>OW569399.1:13150800-23150800 GCA_937620795.1 Thecophora atra | reverse complement strand
GGTGCAAGCTTAGCATTATAAGATTTGGCTTTGTTACTTTGCGAAAAGTTCCTGTGAAAAACATATTCTCCTACAGCATAATTCACATTTCGTGTTCTCAAATTATAAACTTTCTTATTCCTTTCGTATGCTAGGGTTATATTTTCTCTAACTTTCTTCCGGACCATTTGCAATTTATCATTAGGGCTTACTATATTTTCACCTTCTTCAGACAACCTTAATCTTCTCAACAGGTCGTAAGTATTTCCGTGAGTAACCATCTTTTGTCCGAACAGCACAAAGTATCGTGAGTAACCTATAGAACTATGATATGATGATCTGAGCGCAACTGCAATTTCACTAAGTTTCGAATCCCATGCACGATGGTTAGTCTTGATATATGAACGAATACCAGCTAATATTGATCTATTGACGCGTTCAGAAGAATTGGATTGTGGCGAATAGAGGGCCGTAAAATTATGAATGATCGAAAAATATGAAAGACGTTAGATTCTAGATATTCTACGATCAATGCTGCGGAGAATTTCTTCACGGGGGCCAACAAGGGAAATTTAGTCAGGTGATCTAGCACAATAAACACGCCAATGTTCCAGTTTTCCAGAGCGTGGGTACGGTCCTAGAAAATCTAAGTACAATCTCTGAAATGCACGCACAGATTTGGCCTGAGCACCCATGGCTGGTTTTAAAATAATATTCGGGGCTATACTTTGTTTGCATATTTCACATTTGGAAACGAATTGTTTGGCCTCATTTGCCATATTAGGCCAAAAGAAATTGCGACGGATCTTTTCCAGAGTTTTGCCAATACCACCGTGACTTGATATTGGTGGGCTGTGAGCACTCTCGATAACGGAAGAGGTAAGCTCTTGTGGGATCCATAACTTCCATGATGAGGCTTCGGAGATATCATCTCCTATTGAAAAATCGGATCATCTATAGACGTAACCATCTAGCACTTTAAGATCTGGCAATCAGCTTTGTTTTCTTTCAATTTGATTTTTAAGTTTGGAGTAGGATTCGGAACCAAAATGCGCAGAATTAAGATCTACCATCGGGGGAACTAATTCGAAACTACTTACACTGGCAGGATCGCAAATATCTAACCTTGAGAGGACGTCTGGAACGACTTGTTGAGTTCCTTTTCTATGCTCAATGGAAAAGTTAAAGCCTTACAGCTTTAGCGACCATCTGGCCAGTCTACCATTTAGATCAGATTGCTGCATCAACCATTTGAGGCTAGCGTGAACCTTGAACTCTGTCCTTTGACATATTCTCGGAATTTCTCGATGCTCAGCACGGCAGCTAAACATTCCAATTCCGTAATAGAATAGTTTTGTTGGCAACGGTTTAGCTTTCTTGAAAAGTATGCTATTGGTCTCTCCAGTCCTTCTGAGGCCGCCTATGCGAGAACAGCGCCAATACCAGTTTTCGAAGCATCACATTGTATGATGAATGCCTTAGTAAAATTAGCGGTAATAAGCACGGGAGCCGAGGTTAACAACTCTTTCACTCTATCGAATGCAGTTTGAGCTTCGTTTGTCCACGTAAATCTATTGTGTTTCGTAGTCAGTTCTGTTAAGGGGTTTGTCAAAGTAGCGAAGACATCTATAAACCGACGGTACCAACCTGCTAAGCCCAAGAAGCTTCTTATTCCTCGCACATTACTAGGTGCACTTATATCTTTTATGGCCGAAACCTTTTCGCGATCCGGTTTGATGGTTCCATTCCCTATAATATACCCCAAGTATTTTACTTCTTCTAGACAAAATTTACATTTTGGTACATTTAGAGTTAAACCGGCCACTCTAAAGATTTGAGCTACTTCTACTAATAACGACATGTGATCCTCGTAACTATCACTGAGCAAGAGCAAATCGTCTAAATATACAAAGACGCGGCATTGCAGATGAGCAGATATTATGATGTCCATCAAACGACACAATGTCTGTGGTGCATTTGTTAAGTCAAATGGCATTACTTTAAAACGGTACAGGGGCCTATTAGGGACGGTTAAAGCTGTCAAATCTCGTGAGCTTTCCTCGAGACCTATTTGCCAAAACGCATGCTTTAAATCTAAAGAGGCTATATATTCAGATTTCGGTAAACAAGAAAGGATTCCATTAATTTTTGGCTGTGGATAAGCGTCCTTTATGGTTATTCTATTTAACTTACGAGAATCTAAGCAAAGCCTAACCTTTTCTTCCTTTTGGACTACAGCTACTGGACTACTCCATGGGCAATTCGGTGGCGCTGGTTCGATTATTCCTAACTGGAGCATATTATCTACTTCTGCGTGAATTTTCTCGAATCACAGCGGGTGATACCGAAAAATACCGTTGCTTTATGGGTTTGGCTACGTTTTCCAGTTGAATGCTGTGTTGTAAAATCGACGTTTTAGCGAGGCCTTCGGTCGCAAAGTCAGGAAATAAAGCAATAATATTATTCAAGCGTTGCCGTTTACAAGGATCTAACACGTGACTATCCGCAGGGATAGTTATTTCATTTATTTGTCGCTTAATCCAATTTTGTCTAACAACCCAAAAGACTTCCAAAAGTCAACACCTAAGTATACATTTTGTTTCAGGTCAGGTATTATAAATAACTCGATAGGCTTGCTTTTAGCCTGAAAGGTTACTAAAGTTATAATACTACCTAATATGCTATACTTTTTCCCTCCAGCAGTTTCTACATTTCTACACGAAATAGACGCTCCTGAATCTAGTAAGCCTCCCATCTTCGTACCGAAGATCTCAACTTCTACAAATGGTCGAAGGTCGGCTGTCGTGTCTTGTCGTTAAAATGTGTTTTTAAAGCTGCGCACAAATTGTTCCAATTAATTCCAGCTACGTTTCTTCTATATCGCCAGTACCATTCTTTAGCTTTATCCCTAACCAATATGTGCAGATGTTCGGACAGTAAGGTAAAATTTCCCCCTAAAGCTTGCTTCCTCCAGTCGAGCGTAGCAACATGCACGATCCGGCTAGGGCTCGTCGGTGGGCGGGGTTTTTGCCTTCCCCAATCTTTGCTACTCTCGGCTGACCGCGTCAATACAAAAGAATTTTCTTTGTGCATGATGATAGGAAAGGGAATGGGAAGGATAAATGGATAAAGGTATTAAGATGGCAGAGGACGAGAAACCGGGGCAGACAGTACCTGATTCCTAATGGGGACTTACATTTTGATCCGGGATACCTCCAGGTTTGATGGTATAGCCTGTAGCCCTACCCAACCATGAGATCGGAACACTCCGTTTTCTTGGCTTCGATCTCCCTGAATGTTAGTCGATGGGAGAATTGAAGTTGCCTTACTTTCCTAATTTAATTTATATTAATAAATCATTCTCCCTGGAGACATAACTTTTAGATTTTCGGTTGATTAATTTCCTTAATACACTAGACATTGTTTTGGTTTTCAAATATAACGATGTTTTCTTTATTTGCATTTAATTAACTCTTTACTAATTCTTAATTTCTCTTGCTTGGAATATTTCCAAATCTCCTAAATGTACATAAATTGATTGTATGACTTTAAATAATGTGCAGACACAACAACGAGAGAGAAAAAAATGTGCTGTACTCACTTTTTTATTCTGCGGTTGTTTCTGGCCTTCCTCGGCGTTGAGCTCAGCGTCGAAGAAGAGCCTGTAAAGAAACAGTAAAACAGGTTGAAATCGGCAGCCTCCCATATGCTGTGGCGTATGGGAGAGTTCCTTTGATCTCTTTCGTTTCTTAAAATTTACATAATACAAAAGCTGTAAAACTCTACAGTAATTATAAACACAAAAAAAAAAAATACAAATACATAAACTGCCGTGCGCTGAAGTAATAGCTCTGGGGATTGCCTACTGCCGTCGTTCCGTTTGATACCTGTCGTGTCCTTGGAATAGCTTCTTGATTGCGAAAAGGTTTGACCGTTAGGGATTCCAAAATATTTCTAGCGTTTAAATTCTTCCGGGTTCTGATACCAAATTAGGTGTCAAGCCGCTCACGGTATATTTTCCGTTCGATATGCACACTTCTTGAAGATGCTTTAATTTCTTTTAAAATGTTGTTTGAACAATAAATGGGCTTAGTCCAACTTTTCTAGTCTTAGAATGCACCAATGTTCATGAATAAAAGATTCCGCCGTTTTAAATAAACGTGAAATTTACACGGTTTTCCTTGCTTTTATTAAACAGCAGTCTTCAAAATCACACAATAAAGTTGTAGCGGTTGTTTTTGTTACTTGTAATTAATGCGGCAACAGTTTCATCAAAATCACTTTATTTCTGTCGCTAATGCGACTTCATCTGTTCACAGCCAAAACTCCAATTCGCTCTTCTTTAATTTTCTCTTTCCTGCAGCCTACCGTGCTCAATTCTTTTTTTTTCTTTCCAATCATTTCCCAAGACACTTCCCGTCAAAAGCTCAATTCCCCACCTCAGGAGACTAGCATATTGCGTTTCTATTTTATCGTGTAAATTAGAAGACATATGTTTGAGTCCTTTTTTTTTTTGTTTTTAACGGTTTTAATGGCAGACCGTCACAAGTATTTCCTTTTTTATGCGGCTTGCTTCTGTCGGTGGTTTGAAGTGCGGTACTGGTCCGACATATTTCGTTTTTGGTACAATCGGATGCCGTGGTCGGGTACGTTTGCGTAGATGTGCCATCCTTGTTGATTTGTTTTTTTGTTTGATTATCTTTTCGTGACAGAATTTTGATGTCCGCTTAGTGCACCTGATCGAGTGTGACTGATCGTTTGTTTGTTTTGCGTGACTGATTGCAGTGGGTGTGGTGAGTGTGTCTGCCGTGGAGAGGTGTGTTCTGGCGCTCGTTTTTTTATGTATCGGTAGAGGTTGACTCCTTCAGTCATGTACTCTTGGTTATGGCAATTGCGTTGTTCCATTATTTTTTGTTTTGCGGTGTTTCGCGGATAGTACCTTTGTTTAAAAGGTGCGTCGGTGTTTACACGTGTGGTCGGTTATGCTATCTTATGTAACGGTGTATGTGTTTTCATACTGCGATTCATTGTCTCGCTTATCAATTCTGGGAATTGTATGTGTTCTCCATTTTGACTGATGGAGTAGAGAGCAAGATTGCTATTTGCTGATCTAGGTTTTAGTTCACACCCACCAACGATGATGTTAATGCGATTAGTTCTAAGAAGTCCATGCCGAGTATTAAGTCTTCGTTTAATCCTGGCATGTATTGCAGGTGGTGATAATATGTTCTATTATTTAGTTTTTTTTTTGTCTTTCCGTAGTTACGGACGGAAACGGTTTTTCCTTTGGCTAATGAAATTGGTATTTCTTCTCTATGATTTGATTTTGTGGGATGCCCTAGTTTGTTTCTGAGGTCGTCTCCCATGAAGGTTAGAGAAGCTCCGGTGTCAATTAAAGCATTAATTGTGTATTCACCGCATTCTACCTGCATACAATATCGGGCAGGGACGGGTGGTGTGTATTTATTTCTCGTTTGATGACATTGGCAGTCACGAGATAGGATTCCCCTCTCCCCACAGTGGGAGCAGAACAGCAATTTATTTGTCTGACACTTTTCCCTAGGATGCCGTGTTTGTCGGCAGGACGAGCAGTGTGAGCGTTGATGGTATGTAGAAGGCGTGATGCAGTGGACCCATTCTTGCTTCCTCACCTTTGGGGTGCTCGTATTCTTCAGCTTGTGACATGAGTTCATCGAGATTATTGAAATCGTTGCGCCTGATGTACAATCGGTATTCGGGGCGTAGTCCCTCGTATGCTCGTTCGATTTGCTGCTCGCTTTTCATATGTGGATGCTGTATTATTAGTGTCATTAAGTGGAGAACATAATCTGTGGCGCGTTCGCGATTATTTTGTTTTCTCCGCATTATCTCTTCTTCTAGCCTGAGTAAGTGTCTAGGAGGTTGGAAAAAGATTTTTGCTGCTGTTAGGAAGTCTGTCCATGTGTGAACTTCGCTTCTTTTATATCGCCAACACTCTCGTGCTCGGTCTGTGAATATTTCATTCAGTGGTAGCAGGAGATAGTTGTAATCGACTCTATAACAGTCAGCTAATTCTTCAATAGTCTGTAGGAATTCGTTTAGCGGTCGATTCCCATTAAAAGAGAGTCCCCATTTTCTCACTGTGTTCATAACATCAATATTATAGGTATTGGTGTGATTTGCGGTTGGTTGCCATGTGCCAGTAGGCGTATCATTACAAGAAACTTGTGTCGTAGTATGCGCAAGTGTTTTCTGTTTCTCTTCGTTGTTTTTATTCTTTTGTAGGTGTATATAATTGTTAATTCGTTTTCGAATTTCTTTCATGGTACCATCAGTGGGTAGCCCCTTTTCGTTTAGGTATTTTTCTAACTCTTCTTTCCTGGTCGACGTTTCGTCGATTTCTTTAATTGTTTTTGTTGTTGTTTGACTTTCTTTTGAAGAAGAATGTCCCTGCTCGGGTGCCATTTATAACGGGTTTGGGTCCTTAGGCTGGGATAAAACTCAGTCTGTCCAGCGTTCGTTAAAGGGGTCTCGCAACCCTCTAACATACAACGTATTTCCGAATTACTCACGACTGTCTTCGCGACAGTCTAGCACTGACTCTGTAAAGAGTTCAGCTCGGACGTTGTTATTGGTTTTTTAATTTTTATTATTTTATTATTATTCGCTTAACATTTTTTATACTTATATTAATGCTTAACAATTTTTATACCCAATAATACGTACAATGAAAGAGGGGGATAGAGTATCCCGCAGCAGAAGGCTGCACAATGTGTATCACCTATTCAAAGCACCAAAGGGAGACGCGGTGGTTGGTAGGAAGTACAACAACTTCCTGGCAGAAGGCCTTGATATGCGGAAGACGAGAGGTTAGAGTGAGAGCAAAAGTGCTACTCGGCATATGGCCTTAAATTTATTCGGTGACGTCAGAGCGTCCACCAACAAAAAGTCTCTGGCTTGGTACCTTGTGTAGGTGTCCTACCTAGTTGTTGTACAATTATTTTTGCACAACGGAGACCGAAGTCGAAAGTCACTGTTAGTTCTGTGACTGAGGCCGAGGCCGAAAGCGTCAGTTATTTCTGAGCGCTGAGACCGAAGTCGAAAGCCAATGTTAGTTCTGTGACTAAGGCAGGGGCCGAAAAAGCTGGGGGGGAGGGGAAAGGGATTCAAAACACACAAATATCATGCAACTACTGCGAACGACTTTGATCGGTTTCCAACTCTCAAAATATTTTGCAGTTTGCGCATCCTATACGTGGTATGATGGTTGAACTGTTTGAGAATTCAAAACTCTGATTACGAATCAGCGGGAAAGCAAAAGCGAATAAAATGGTTTTGCTTGTGTGACGTATGTTAGTGCCTTCGAAACCCGTACTTGGCGGAATTCGTCGTTTGCTGAATTTGATGCTTTTTTATGTTTTATTTGTTTATAATTTATTTCTATTAATCTGCTCAATAAAAAAATAGAAAACATAGTTAAAGAACAAAAAAAAGAATATAAAGAAATTGATTGCCGCTGTTCGGTTTCGAACCGGCTTCCCTCGTGTTGGGATTTTTATATGGAAGCTCAGAGACAGAGATAATGAGATGTGACACTCTGTCGGTTTTTGCTAACTGACTAGACAAAATTTCGTTCGGGTTTTCACATACACTGTATGTGTTATTCACCACTTTCCCACCTCTGTCGCAGTACATATATTGGAATGAAATGTCATTTCAGATTTTAGTTGTCAACAAAATTTTAGCGAGGGAGGTTGTGTAAGTATTTTTTTGATAAAAATTTTAATAAATGTAAACAATTTTGTAATAATTATGCTTCTCAACAGATGGTCGCTATGGAGAATGATTTTCTCTTATTGATTTTGAAAAATATGTCTGTACTCTGTACAACTAATTGAAAATGATGCTCATTTCCAAGGGGAGCTGGCTGCTGCTGGGATAAACTTGGTTGTGGTTGATTTCACTGCTACATGGTAAGATAATACGAAATGATGATAACTTCGAAAATAACTAGGCATTTTTTATGATTAGATTTATCCTTGGTATAGTTGGCGGAAAAGTGTGCAAGTCATTGAAAACACATTTTTTTGGGATAATTAAATAAATTTTTATACACTATTCTAGAAGATCTGCCTATATAAAAAGCCACAACAGTTCGACTGCAAACCATAACAAAATTGATATAACTTTATATAATATATTTTTGTAATTTATTTTTGATGTTTGCATTTACAAATATGTATTTTTCGATTAAATTTACTTTATCATAGTAACACAAAAACTCATATTCATTTATTAAATTAAATAAATTTCCGTTTTGCACTCAAATAGACATAAAACGAGAATAATTTATATAATTACAATTGGAATAACTTGATTAAGTGAAGTGACAGATTTACAATTTTTACTAAAACTGTTTAATACTGTTTAACCACAGTACGAAATTGAAAAAAAAGTATGTTGGGAGAAATGTTATATAACAATGATAATTTAATAGTACAAAAAAGGGCAAGCTGAATTGAAGCATTAATTAATTTGTTAGAGATTTTTAACAGCAATATTGCATTTTTTATGTTAGAAAAATGGGTTTTTTGCTAAATAGTAGTAAACTAATAACAGTACTTAAGTACCATAGTACTTACAAAAGTACCTGAAAACATACGTAGTTTGCAAACGAGTAACACATTTCACTGCTGAGGTGAAACCAAAATGTAGAAATGCCAATACTGCATTCAATGTTATTCCCTTTTACAGAAATTAATAACCCAAATTTATATAACATTTTTAAAAATAACACATAATTTCTTTTTTTGCAAGTATAAGTATGCATAAAATCATTATGAAAGATTTTCATAAGGAGTGCATAAATTATAGTTGCTAACCGAGCTAACGAAATACACGAAACTATGAAATGCATTAACATTTATAATAAAAACAACCAGAAATCTATCGAATTTGTTGTCTTTGCAAAAAATAACAGTGTTCAATCACTTTCCTTTGCTGCCGCAACAAAAATTTTTAAATTAACTTAACAGTATTAACAGTTTTTTATATGCAGAATATGTTACAATATTATTTTCCGACCACCAGCAAATAACTTTAATTTTTATACCATACATATGATGTAATAATACAAAAATTAGTCAGTATACGATTAATCAATATATTTCATTAATTTTATTCATGGATACAATAGAATTGAAATCTCAAAACATACATAGTTCTGACAAATGTAAAAACATGTAAATAAAGTGGTAGCTACAAGAAGTTGAGGTGAAAAATCACTTCAACGGGGTCTCCTGGGTCATTTTCTTCAAGCTAACCGCATTTTTTCGGGGTCTCTTGCGTCATTTTCTTCACGCTGCCCGCACTTCTTTGACGGTTTGTTGAGTTTTTTCACCAACACTACTATAAAATTTCCAAGTTTTTTACGAATACTTCTAAGCTTCTGGAACCCGCATGAGGACCCGAACACTGGCTGGAACGAGTGTCGCATCTCGTTATCTCTGCTCAGAGAGCAGTGTTCTGTGTATACCAAAAAGAATTGTAACATGGCATTTATTATGCCTGTTATAAGTTTTAAAATGAATTTCATCTGTGAAAAGATTTTGACAACCTTCACTGCCAAGCGAAGCTTATTAAGGCATATTAAAACAAAGCACATGAACAAATTGTTGAAATGTGACGAGTGCCAACAAGAATTCGGCAGAAATTATAAATTGGTGGAACACAAAAAGGCAGTGCATGCAAATTTGGAAGTTGGCCCTTCAGCTGGCCTGAAAAACATACAAAACATTTCTTCTTATTGCAAAGAATGCAAAACAAACGTTGAAATAAAAAATTGGGCATTTCATATAAGAACCAATAAACACAAAAAGAATTGCTACGTATCTACTGCTAACAGCAGCATAAAATATATAAGGTCCACCTTCAATAAAAGGATTGAATCTTTTATTTATGAAAATAAAGATGAAGGTTTCCTAATACCCGAAGAATTCTTTCTGAGAAGTGAGATTGACATTTTGCAGGAGCTAAAAAGTAGCTTAGATAAGCACATGTCTTTGAAATTTAATATTGAGCTCTTCTGCGAATATATAAAAATTACATCAGATGATGATATGATCGTGGAATTAAAAGCATTCCAAACGAGAATGCAAATACTTCAACTAGAGCAACAAATAGTGCCACTTCTCCGGAAAATTTTGAGGTTATTAGTAAAAAAATTAGCGAATTTCAGGAGAGAGATATTGGGTGGAGCCTGGCGAAAATCTGCCATCTTGAAATAAACATAAATCAGTACCGGCCAATAAGAGGTTCATCATACATGCCTCTACCAAATGTCATGGATAAGAAGAAAGCCTGCATTAATGTCCAAAAAACGACGAATATTTCTTTAAATAGACTCTCATCGCTGCTCTGTGTCCGAAAGAAGTTCATCCTGAAAGACCGCAAATATAGAACATTCCCAATATTGAGGACAACATCATCAGTCTATTGAATGGAATCGTTTTAAATTTTGATTGTTTAACATTCCCTCTAACTTTAAAAGATACTGAGCAGTTTGAAAATAACAACAGAGACATAAGCGTCAATGTATTTGGATTTGATGAATAAAGTTAATGCTATAATTGGGTTATACTACAGCACAAAAATGGAAAAAAGACATCATGTCAACATGCTTCTTATCCAGGACTTGGAACTTTCGTATTATGTATGGGGTAAATCTATTTCAAAGTAAATATAAATAGTTTACAATACTATTTTCCAATTTATACTTAATATTTCTTAACATTTTATTATGAAATTTATTTAATTGATTAGAATTATTATTTTACCAAATTTTACAATTGATGTGTTTTTAATGTTTCTTTTTAATAGACTTGTATGCTCGCAAGTCACGCGTACCAAGCGCGAAACGTATTTCTGCAATTGGTGCCCAAAATACTCAGGCAGCATCGCCATATATGTAAAAAGACTGTGACGGTGATGCCGGACGAGAAGCACACAAGTATATTTTTTAAAAATTATGAGCGAAAATTAGACGTTCCATTCGTTGTCTATGCTGATTTCGAGTGTATACTCAGTAGTGTAGATGACAGTGGTAACAATAAGTTAGTCAATAAGCACAAACCGGTAGCGTTTATCTATAATATACATTGTAGCTTTAATGATAGGTTTAGAAAATTCGTTATATATTCGGGAGAGGATGCCCCCAAAAAATTTGTAGAATACATAGTTAGGGATATTTTAGGTATTTATAATAATCATTTAATATACCTATGGCCCCATTAACAACCGAGCAGTCAAGACATCAATTCGGAAGCAAAACTTGCCACATTTTTAGGAAATAACTAGGTGCAGATAGAGTAGCAGATCATAGTTACCTTACTGGCAAATATAGAGGTACAGCACACAATAGCTGCAATCTACAACGCCAAATTGAAAATTTCATCCCAGTATTCTTTTATAATTTTTGCGGGTACGACGCTCACTTGTTCATGAGAGAACTTAACCTCATTGAAGGTAAAATAAATGTTATACCTCTGAACAAGGAGTTGTACGTATCCCTTTCAAAACATATCCAAGTAAGCGAAAAGAAAACAATACCTATGGCCCCATTAACAACCGAGCAGTCAAGACATCAATTCGGAAGCAAAACTTGCCACATTTTTAGGAAATAACTAGGTGCAGATAGAGTAGCAGATCATAGTTACCTTACTGGCAAATATAGAGGTACAGCACACAATAGCTGCAATCTACAACGCCAAATTGAAAATTTCATCCCAGTATTCTTTTATAATTTTTGCGGGTACGACGCTCACTTGTTCATGAGAGAACTTAACCTCATTGAAGGTAAAATAAATGTTATACCTCTGAACAAGGAGTTGTACGTATCCCTTTCAAAACATATCCAAGTAAGCGAAAAGAAAACAATGAAATTACGGTTTTTAGATTCATTTCGATTTATGGCCGCAAATTTAGATGATCTAGCTCAAAACTTATCAACATCCAACTTTGAAACAGTTCGCAAAATGTTTCCAGTGGAAGATGAGTGCACCCTTCTAACCCGAAAAGGTGTATTTCCCTACGAATACATAAATGCAACTGATCGACTTAACGAAACCTCCCTTCCTTCTGTGGATAAATTTTACAGCCGTTTGACAGACAAGACTTGTTCATATGTATACATATAGAGGAGTATAAGGGGACTATTTGGCTCTAAGAGACATGCAAATACAAGCAATAAATATATGGTGGATTATGATTTTAATAAGCCATCATCATCTGGCAAATTGATGAAAACTCATCCTTCGGCTATATCTTTGAAATAGATCGAGAATATCCAACATATCTTCATGAAATCCATAACGATTTACCTTTCTGTGCAGAAAATAAAACACCTCCCAATTCTAAGTATGTAACACTTATTACTGATCTGACTAACAAGACTTCTTATACAATACATTATAAGAACCTACAACAATGCCTGAAGAACGGCTTACATTTAAGTAAAATACATAGAATATTAAGGTATAAGCAGTCTTGTTGGTTAAAGCAGTATATTGATTTAAATACGCATCATAGAACATTGGCTAAAACCACTTTTGAGAAAAACTCTTTTAAATTACTTAATAATGCGGTGTATAGAAAGACTATGGAAAATGTAGATAAAAGAAAAGATGAGAAAATCGTTGATGGATGGGAGAGTAAAGGAAGACGTTTAGGAGCTGGAGCTCTTATAGCAAAACCAAATTTTCATAGCATATCACGTTTCACAGACGATATGATAGCTATACAGATAAGAAGAGCACGCTCCACCTACAATAAGCCAATATATTTGGGATTTGTTGTGTTAGAGCTTTCAAAGTGGAAAATGTATGATTTCCATTATAATTACATGAAGCCAAAATTCACAACAAGTCTCAGTTTAAATTATATGGATACGGATTCCTTTATATACTCCATTAGGTGTGACGATTTTTATAACGACATTCGTGACGATATCGACTCGAAATTCGACACATCTGAATATTTACCTACAAATCCTTTCCATATGCCGCTAAAAAACGGTAAAGACTTGGGTAAGGAGTTCATAGGGTTATGATCAAAAATGTATTCGATTGATGTCGTTGGCTGCCAAGAAGTTAAAAAAGCTAAAGGCGTCAAGTGTACCGTATTAAGTAAGTTAACTTTAAGCGATAATAGGGACTGCCTATTTAATAATAAGATTATATATGGAGACATATATACATTTAGATCTAAGCTCCGTGAAGTATATACTCAACATATTCTTAAGATAGCTCTAAGTTATTTAGATGATAAGCGCTTTATTAAATAAGTTAAGTTAAGTTAAGTTAAGTGAAATAAGTTAAGATTTAAAAAAGCAAATAATAAATGACCATGTAATATATATTATGAATGAATAAAGTTTTTTATTGAATTGTAATTAAAATTATACAAATCATGCTTTTTATTTATATCAACTGTAGGCGATGCAATCAACTTAGACTATTTTCTTTATTTCGCCGCTGACTGGAATATATTCAAAGATTCTATCATGTATCAGTACACAGTATGCAGATGTACCAGCTAGAATATTCTTCATTGTTTCGAACTCAATTCTAATATCAATAGGCCCTCTTTTTATTGATTCATTCTGATGTGTTACATCCAAAACAAATATTGGTTCTTTTTCTTTAAATTTTTCACGTTGAAGTAAAGGTTGTGGTTCACGCATAAAACAACTTTGTTGAAATTTTGCATACATATCATATAAAATAGCATAGCGATCCGAATCAAATTTCAGATTAAGATCATCGTATGGATACGTTTCGGAATTGATATGTACTTTTATATCCGTTAAATCACAGTGTGTGAATTCATTTTCTCTTCTGAAGGCAATCAAAATATAGCGTGGCCTTTCATTTTGTGTAGCTAACTTTACATTTCGTAAATGATTCGTTCCTTGAGTAAGCGAAGGATTAAAATGGCAATCCCAACTACGGAATGATATAGTCAAAGGCTGCGCACTCTGAATGGTTTTGAAAATTTTTAATTTTGTGAAATCAGCCAATTTAACGTGTGGAATTTTCCATGTGATGTTTGTAGCATGCAATTTCAATATCTCGCCTGATTGATTATTTGACAAAATATTTCCATCAGACTTGGAGCGCGATAAGATTAGCTCATGATTAGAATTTAACAGAATTATTAAAGTCTTCAGCAAAGCCAAGTAGATTTTTCGTCTATTTTATAACCAGAACTGACATTCACTGCAAACATATGAATTGTATGAGCAGGTTCGTTGTTAATATATGAACCATTCACTATGTTACATTCTAGGTGTATTGTTTGTTATATTCAAAGGCAAATCTGACGAATGTTGAGTGCCTGCTTTGAATTCAATAGCACTAAAGCCCAACAATGAACCAATGGAACAGTCTTTATTAAAATATATTATATCTTCGCTTGACTTTACAACTGCTTGAAGTGTGTTACGATTACCAAATATTTTAAGGTTTTCGGCTGGCTCTAATCTATTGTATTCCTCATGAATATAATCGACAATATCATCAAGTTTATAAGCACCAACTGGAATTTCTATGATGTGTTTACCTATGTGTAATAAATTGTGGTCGACATCTATATTGTGTATAGAGTTATAAATGTGAAAATATACAAGGTCACACACATAATTTCTCTTCAAATCTACAAGAATAGATTCGTTACCGCTCAGAGTAAGTGTTATAGACATCTCAAAGGCTAATAATATAATAAAATGAAAAGACTTGAAAAATATTTATAAGGTGTTTATTTATACGAGATACATAATACAAATTAATGTTAAACTACATTAATTATTTATCATATTTCCTTCAGTTGGCTTTATTGCTAATCCAGGAATTATGTTCGTTTGAAAATCCCAACCATTTAACTAAACACCTGTTCCCCATTGTTTTAATAACTTTTTCGACGAGGTAAGTATTCGGATGTTTAGTCTTTAACAATTCACTTTCATAGAATCCACACTTAATTGGATTGCCTTGATATTCCTCTAAAATATATGTTGTCGGATTGGTGATTTGCACAGTTTTGATTCTGAATATTTCCGTATTCCAATTCGGTGTATAGCCTTTCTCAAAGTAAATAAAGACATGTTTGTATTTGCTGATTCTTACAAAGTCGCCTTTACAGAATTTGGGTTTGTTAAAAATTTTGAAGTTATTATATGTCGTCTTTAATAGCGAAGACTCATTGGATACGTCGACATTCTGAGGAGCCATTTTAATAGTTCTATGCTTTTGCCCATTATATATATCTACTAAATTCTGAAAATTTTCTATCCATCGATATGAACCATTACAACTGAATTCCTTCCACATCATTCCTTTTAGCGTCTATTAAAACGTTCGACAATTGAGGCTTTCAATATGCTATACGTTGAGTAATGATTGCTGTAATACTGTTTCATTAAACTTTGAAATTGTTTGTTGAAGAATTCTTTACCATCATCAGTTTGTAAATTTTTTGCTATTCGGCCAGTTTTTAATATATTTTGCATAGCTTTGCTCACATCAGAAGAGTTTTTATTTTTTACAGCTACAGCCCAAGCAAATTTCGAAAACTTATCGATGATTGTAAGAAGAAAACGATACCCATTATTATATGTAGAATAAGTACCCATTTCCACTAAATCTGCCTGCCAAGGGTCATCTATTCCTTTTGTTATTACACGCCTTCGCTTAAATTCTTACGAGCTTGCTTGTGAAGGTCTTCCACCAAAGCTTGCTTTTTACTCATATCTTAATAACTCTGTGAGAATCTTTTCTTTTCTGCATTTCATTGAGAATTTTCTCTTCTAAATTAAGCTAACGATTTCGGTCTTTTCTGTAGTTCTTGAAATATATAGCTTTCAATTCCCTCAATTTGTTCACTGGTATATTTTACAAAATCTTGAACATTACTTTCAATATCGTCTTTTGTGATCTATAGTTTTCGAGAGACTACCTCGTCGATGTTTTTATTTATTTCTTCTCTCAGTATATCGTACTCTTCTTTAAATTCAGTCTTTATCTGCTTGAAATTTAAATCTATGTATATCCTCAACAATTCAATTTCTCGTCGTAGTTTTGTGTTATTTTTATTCATTATTTCTGAAATATATTCCTGTAACACTGAATTTTGGTGTAGATCAATGTATTTTCTTCTCGAATTCTGGAAATAATCCTATTCATACTTTCAACAACAAAAGTTTTTGTAGCAGCATCATTTTCGTCCTTAGCTGCTCCAATAATTTTCAAGCGTCTCTGGTGTTGGTTTAAATTTTTATTATAGTTCAAACCGAAGCCTAAAATCCGTACAATATTTCTTCTATATTTGATTTGGTTCTCTCCTTGATGAGAACAATGACCGAATTTGTCAACACTCATATTGGAATTAATGCTATAACTATTATTTTAACCCAATTTATACAATTATTTCTGCTTCCCTAAGTTTTTCCAGTATGGAAACTACGTCATTATTATGATTGTTGCTACCGGCAGATTCTGATGATAGTAAAAGTCTTAACTTTTCAACCAACTCATTTGGATCATCCCAATATATATAATTTGTTTTATGTCTATTAACTTTCATCAAACCGTTTCCTTTATACAAGGTTGCTGAAATATTTTCTCTAAATAGCTTTTTTATTATTTTGTACTTGACTGCTTTTGTCCCGTTAAATGGTCCCTATTTATCGTATTTACGTCTATTTATTTATTATTTATTTATTTAATTCTTTCAATACATTACACTTTAAGACTAGGAGGTCTTATTACTTGTATAATTCAGTGTACAGCAAATGATAAATGAATAGCTCTAATACTAATAATAATAATAATACAATAATGCGAGAAGTAGGTTATATCGAAAAAGGATACAGAGTTTTTAAGATACAGAAGCTAGAAGGTTGAAGAAAGGATAAAGAGAGAGAACAATAATGAAAGTGGGAGACAAGAACCGACGCATACCAACTACAAGTTTATTGTGAAGCGGATATAAAATGTTGTAACAATTTCCGCTTGAAGTGCAGTGTACTGGTGATTCTCTGTATCTGAGTTGGTGAGCTCCTTACCGCCTGATTGCGAATATATAGAAATGACGCTCAGAAATCAAATAATGGTCTATGAGCATTTGTAGTATTTAAAATTAGTTTATAAGCTTCTAGCTCTGTGTTGTTATAGTATTTAGGTTCCTTGTGAAATAACAGTTTAAACAATCCTGGTGTTAAGCTCCAATCATGATTAGATATAGATATCTTGTTATCAGTTCATTTAAAAGTACTGTTACCAATCCTCCATGTACCGTCTGAATCTTTATGAGGTCCATACAACGTATCTAACTTTTTGCGCTCTCATAATAATTTAGATAGCTGTGTTTTCGGGAGCATTGATGATTTACTATCATTTTGACTGTCATTTATTTGTGAGAAAAAACTATCTTCAGTTTCATCATTGCTCTGCATAGTGTTTTCAGTGTCATCCTTGAATTGGAATTCACTTCTTAATTTAAACGGTGTACTTGTTTTTAGAAAATATTTTCGGCCTTTACTTATACTTGGTTGGTTATTAGTGCAATCAATTAACTTTCTCTATTTAACTATTTCTTTTACAGGTTTTGTGATGGGGCTAAATGTTTCTTCAATCTTTTTTCAATATCGGCTTCATTCAACTTTAGGCTATTAAATTTTGCGTTCAATATATTTCTAGTCTTTACAATTTCTTTGAGTAATTTTCCATACATTTTCCACTTTATGACCAATTTTTTTTTTATGATCAGGTTGATGATCAGATGATGATCAGGTTGATGTTGATGTTGATGATCAGATAATGAACAAGTTGATGTTCATGATCAGGTTGATGTTGATGTTGATGATCAGATAATGAACAAGTTGATGATCAGGATGATGTTGATGATCAGGTTGATGTTGATGGTCAGGTTGATGTTGATGATCAGGTTCATGTTGATATTGATAATTAGGTTGATGTTGATGTTGATGATCAGATGATGATCAGGTTGATGTTGATGATTAACTTTATCAGCTTAATCGTATCGAATGCAGGAAGATACTGATAAATTATAGTAAAATTCATGCAGTTTTATAGTTGAATGTATAAATCAAATCCCTTTCTACAACGTCCAGCATCGATCGGATCGTCCTTGCGTATAACCATAAAACCATATTTATCCTTCCAACACTCTCTGCAAATTTGGGAAAACTTTTCAAATGACATATCTGTACACACATGATCGTTATAGATATGCTTCATATTCAGTTCATCTTGTTTGAATATAATTAAAAAATTTGCATTATCGCGCACCAAATGCTTGGGAATTCTTGTATATGTTTGCACAAGTAAAAACTAGCAATATTTTTGTGTCGACCCATACAAAAGTATGCTCGAATATTATTTTGTTTTTCGCATGCAACATCATCGAATATAAAAATAGAGTTGGCTTTATCTTCTACTGGTGCTAACACATCGGCATTTTCAGAAAATGTGTAGAAACCCAATCCTTTTATTGGATGAAATAACTGTTTCAGGTATTCATATTTTGGTTGATATAACGACTTTGAATACAAATATATATTGCGAAACCTTAGACCATTCGGACTCTCAATTAAACTCAGCTTTGCATTAGTCTTTCCGCAATTTGATGGGCCAACTATAAGCTCTCGTATAGAATTCGGTAACAACGAACTGTGTCTTAATTGTGATGGTTTATTTAACGAAAAATCTAAATTTTTAACAACAATATCCTTGTCTTGCTTAACGAAATGCATTTTGGCAATTGATATACATATAAATATGTTCCGTACTTCTATTCATTTCAATTAAAACAGTTTAGTTGATAACATATAAAATGGTTGTATGCTATAAAAAGAGATTTAGTCATAAGTCAAACGTAGTTGGCAAAGGTTTAATAAATACTTTAATAGACTCACTGCCATTTGAACTTCATTTACCGGGTTATCAATTTTGTGGACCAGGAACAAAACTAAAAGAACGCTTAGCTCGAGGTGATAAAGGAATTAATTCCTTAGATGCCGCGTACAGAGAGCATGACATTGCTTATTCTCAGGCGAAAGATATTAATAAAAGGCATATTGCAGATATATTATTAGCAGAAAAGGCTTTACAGACCGCAAAATCGGCAGACAACGACTTTTCAGAAAAGCGAAACGCTTTTTTAGTTGCGGCTGCTATGAAAGCTAAAACTAAATTTGGCATGGGCAACGTATTGAATGTCAAGAAAATTAAAAGGACTATTAAAAGGAAATGTATGAAAAAAATTTTTACTAATGCAATGATGTAAAAAAGGCAATAAAAACAATAACTCAGAAAAAACCTGAAGATATTCCCGGTGCAATTAAAATTGCAAGAAAGGTACTGAACAATTCCTTCAGGAAAAAGAAAAGGGCAACCGAGATACCTCTATTACATAAAAGAGGAGGTTTGCTACCACTGGTACCAGTTTTGACTGAACTTGGAGCACTCGGAGGAGCTATTAATGATGCTAGAAATGCAGAGAATGTATGGAAGCAATTATAATGGGAAAAGGTTTATACCTAAAGTCATTCAATAAAGGATTAGGTTTATATTATAGCCCCAGGCAAAAAACGATTAAAGAAGCTACCCAAAAGAGCACTCACTGATATCGATTTGATGAAACATGCCAGTAAATTTTCACATTTTTGAGGTGTTTTCATGAGGGATAGCCTACCAAAGCGAATACATCAAAAAGAATGCGGAATTGTTAATCTGGATAATTGCAGTGGTCCGGGAACTCACTGGGTAGCTTATTATAAAAATGGAAATAGAAAGGAATATTTTGATAGCTTTGGAAATTTGCAGCCACCAAAAGAAATTTTAATGTATATGGGTCCAAATATACACTATAATTACACTCAATATCAAAACTATAATTCTTTTAATTGTGGTCATTTATGTCTAGAATTTCTTTACAATGTAAATGAAAGTAGTCAATAAAGTTTGATCAAGAAATCTGTTAACATTACATAGAAAAAGCAAAATTGAGTTTTTCTTACTTATGAGTTGGTTTACATTAGCACATTAATATGTAAGAGTATTTCGTACTCTCTTTCCTTATATCTACATGTATATAAATATATTACAATATATGCTGATGTTCAATTCAATTTCTCAAATGTTTTACAAATTCTACTCGTTGTATATTCTCTGATTCTACTCAAAGTAAATCTTCTATTTCTACTCAAAATAAATGTTATAAATAAGAAGTTCTTCGATCATGAGCATTTAGTTCTTTTCCAAATTCAATTTCAATTAGAAGTCTCTTCAACCAACCAAACATTGTTTAAGCATTTATACAGCATTAAGAAAAGTCTAAAAATGAATCAACAACCAGCAACATTCTATTCAATAAGTCTTAAACTAAATGTTCTTATATAGTAAATAAATAAATAAATAAACATAATTTTTTAAGTGATGAAACTATAAAGGAGTTCTGCAACGGAATTTATTACTTAATTAAACTTATGAAGGAGGATTCTGTCTGGAAGTGATGGTAGATTTTCCTGTAGATCAACCTGAAATGTATTTTTTAAACTAAATGTTCTTATATAGTAAATAAATAAATAAATAATAAATAATAAATAATTTTTTAAACAATAATCGTCTATTTATTGGTTTTGAATTTTGTTTAATCTAGAATACAATAGCATCAATTTATGTATAATTAAAATTATATGTTCTAACATATAGCAGGCACATGTATCAGGACCATCCAAACATTCATTGGAAGACCAACAACAAGCTGAATAATGATGTCCGTGGTATGACTTTATTAAAAATTGATGTTGATAATTGCTTAGTTTGATGTAGCAATTAAGAATCTCTACTAAATGCTCTTCAAGCAAAGTTTCTTTATATTTTACTAGAAACTCTTGAACACAGAACAAAAACTCTGAGATATTTATTTGAGGCATCTTTACTTAACAACTGTCTTATATGTATGTACTACTTTCAACGTTTTTCATATGTACGTTAGTCAATCATGTTGAAACATGTTTAAATCCATGCACACCTGCAGATACGCTACTCGTAAATACAGAGCACTTTTCTGAAATTTTGTTACTTTTTATATAAAATTGTCTTCTTCTTCTTCTTTGTTTTCTTCTTCTTCTTCTCTCCTTTTGAAAAAATTCCTACAAAAGGTCATTAAATTTAAACACACGAATTTCCTCTAATTGGCTTTGTTAGATAAGGTATAATTTGTTTATGGGATGATTCCATTACGAATCACTTTTATTTGTACACCTGCACAAGGAATGCTGTAAATTCAGAAACTCATCACTTCTTCCTAATTTATTGCCTTTCGATATAAATATTTTATCTCTTTTAATGAAAAATTCTTGAAAAAGCCCATAAAATGTCAATGAAATTTTTCCTTTTGTAATTTACGGCTTGATCAGCGATAATTTTAGGACGGGTATCATGTGAATTGCTTTTGTGAAAACAACAACTACAAGACAATAAACAAAACCTGAACTCAGGCCAACAAGAAAAACATCCTCGATCGGACCATAGGAATTCGTCAACATATAAAATACATACACACAAACTGCATGAACTACAACACAATTGGAAAATACTGTACTCATTCAAAAAGGAAAACGCCCACGATCTTGCCGTAGGAATTTTTAGCAGTTAAAATACACACAATCAAAAGGAGAAGACAATAAGCAAAAACTTGAACTCAGGCCAACAAGAAAAACATCTACGATAGGAATTCTTTAGCAGTTAAAAATTATACAAGCAACTTCAACACAATTGGAAAATGCTGTACTCAGTCAAAAAAGAAAACACCCACGATTACGCCATCTACAACAAACTAGCTTAGCTCTTTACCTAGTGCTTGCTACCTTAAATGAAAGACAATTATATAAATTGGTAACATTATTCGAAAAGAAAACCAAACACACGCGGTTTAAATTTTATTTTATCTTGAACAACTACCAATTTTATCACTTGGGTCTCCTAAAACCAGCAAAAAGAGTCCTGCCAATCGAAATACTTAACGAGCATTGATATTCTAGCTACGAAATACACCTAAATGATAATATTGCACAAAAGAAATACAAATCTACGTGTATAAAAATCTACAAAATAATCTGGACAATAACCAAACTAAATATACCAACCACTGTTTAAAAGTAATACCCTCAAAAGAATGCTACAAAAAAATTTAATTCACTAAATCAGAATAAAATTAGCATTTACACTAACCTATAACAAGAAAATAAATTTTTTGTAGTAAAGCCATAAACCTATAATGCGAAAATATAAGTTTATCGATAACAAAGAAGCAAATATAGCAGGGACACAAACCAAAGACAAGAATACTTACCCAATTTTATAGCGAAGACACCAACCCAAATACTAGCACCCTCAGCACCCTCGATTTCCTTTGTCCCAGAACCCGCCTATTACTACTACTGAAAACGTATATTAAGTAGTGAATGTAACTCCTGACATAATTTAATGACAGATAAATGCGTAACCACAAAAAAGAGAAAAATGAAACACATTGCTTGAGTTTTATTTATTAGTCGTGAACCCTGGGTGGACTGAGTATATCCCGGCAACACGACAAAGACCTTGCTACAATTTTCTCTTATGTCAACAAAAGTTTTTTAAACTGACAAAAAGCCTTACAATAAATCTATTAGCGTGGCCGAAACATAAATTTAGAATTTAGAATTTGACTTATTCAGATTTTAATTAATTTAAATTTTGCTATTCGTTCGTAGAAAGATAGAACTTTGGTTTTGTAAGATTTTATAAGGAAAAATATACCACCATCAATTCTTTAAAAAAATAAATGCCAAATATGCCAACAAGTGTGCTTAAAATTTTTTTTTGGGTAATATTAAATTTTTACATACCCGTTGTGATAATAAACTATACTCTTGGAAATAGTTTGACAGTTTTTGTGATTGTGTGAATTCTAGGAGCTCCCCACATAACGTTATAACTTCGTTCGACAGCCAACGCCACATATCAAGGAAAGCCTCAAAATTTTCTTTAGACATTTCAACTGAAGGATAAAAAGACAAAATGCGGGCAGCGTTAATTACTTGCGGCCCATAAAGCCGTATATTACACTCCAAAAACTTGATTATAAATAGATGACTTTCATTTGCAGCAGCGTTTTGCATTAACTTGCATACATCAAGAACGTGCTCGCAATAATTGTTAAAGTGACTTATGCATCCATATAATTTATTAAATTCTTGGTTAATTGCATGATTACGGCAATTAACTAATATTTCTATTGTCATATTTAAACTGTGTCCTAAATCAAATACTTGATCTTCGATAGAAATACCCAATTGTTCTAAGAGATCACTTATCGCAATCAAAACATTGTCTGATGTTCTATCTAGTTTACAAATATAATTTAAGTTCTTCGTATTATTATGGTCGAAATATGTGGATCTTTTTAGATAAAGCTTAAGCTCAAGCTTACACCTATCACGTAATAAAAGGATTTTTTCTCGATTTTCGTGGTTGGTATATGCAGAATCTGTAAAATCGTCAGCTCTCTCTAAAATATCATCCATTGCAATCGATAGTAATTCTTTTGAAACAGAATGATAACTTAGAACTTTATCTGCTGGGCCACATGCGGTGCTGAATGATGGATCACTCGCTAAGTTACTGCTGCTCATGTCGTCCTTTGCGTCTAAATGGAGACAATGTATAGTTTTTGAAAATTTGATGCTTTTTTTGGAATGTTCCTGCTTATAAGTAAACATTAATCGACAAAACTTTAATAGTGCATAGTAAATGCTTTGGTTATTAGTTGTCGAAAGTTGAGCTGGACTATTCGAAATCGCTATGAGACTGTTATTTTCACCCTCCATCAAAACTTCGTCTTTAACAATAAAATGTATGAGGTCCATTGCTCGGCGTATTTGACAAAACACGGTATCACGACTTTCCTTTGCAATTGTGCATTCAGTATGCGCAAGGCAGACTTTTGAAGAAGTGATCATAACTGTAGCGGTCTGTTCAATTACTTTTCTTGCTATAATGATTTGTATTTGGCTCCTTTCTTTTTTTAATTGATTCTTTTGACTACCAAACAAATGAGCCAACTCTACAACTGCACTTCCAAAAACTGAGAAAGCTTTCACAAATTCGGTAAAGTTAATCACCGATTCGAGCTTATCAATACTTTGAGAAATTTTATCTTTTGATAACAAAAGTTGCTTTACAACAACAATATCCGCTAGTAGCAGCACTCTTGTTATAGCGGCAATTAGTGATTTATTAGAATTACTTATAGTATGTCGAATATTAAAATGAATAGAAGTTATTTCCAAAGAAGCTGTTTCGATAATGCTGCATAAACGCTCGAGAGAAGAACCTGCAAAAAAAGGATTATTTATTAATTTATTTGATTTTTTATTTTTTTAACATACAATTATCAATCAAAGGAAGAAAAATCAAAGTTTTTAATGCAGTCCTTTAAGAAATAATAATTGTTCAGACGCACATGCATAGCAATAAGAATTGCCATAAATTTGTAAAAGAATAACTATAAAACCTCCAAACGATACGCTTATTGTTTTTATTTAACTTAAATTATTGCACGCAGTGTCAGCAAAATCGCGGTCGCTGCACCGAGAAATAGCGGACAAAGTAGCTACACTTTATTGTTATATAAACGAAATTTATAAAGGAATAAAGTCAGATATCATTTAGAGAGAAAATAGTTTAATTTTGCTCAAGGTTGAGCAAGTAAGTTCCTTTTTTTAGCGAAGTGTCCAACGTTCAAGAGCCTGGACAATTCGAAAAATTCACAAAGTAATTGCTACTGGTTCCTGTGCCTGGAGCCATTGTTGATTTTGGGATTCAACATTTGGTGACCCCGACGTGATATCTGAGGATATTATGAGCAACGTTGAAGAGATCGTCAATCAGCTGGACGATAAAGCGGTGGAGGACCAGCGGATCATAAGCAACTACAAGAAGGCACCACACAAGCGTCGAACCATCGACTATGTGGAGCGGAAAGCAGCTACCCTCCAGAACCTCTGGAGCCAATTTGAGCAACTTGATCAAATTCTCCGCAACAATCCGAATGCCAAGGAAGATCACCCGTAATTCACAAAGGACATCCACGCATATATCGGAACTCAGTTCAATGAAACCGTCAGCCAAGCAGGCGGTGCGGCGATCACAGATCCGAAAATGCACAACCTGGTATGCAAACAAAACATGTTAATCAACGTCGTACAGAACATGCTGCGCCCAGTATTGAAACGACATTGCGGCCTCCGCGGTACTACGACAAAAAGGCAAAACTAATTCAGCATCATTGGGATGATGTGCAAAAGCTGCACATGTAGATTCTCGACGCGGTTGAGAACCTGGAATCAGCTCATTATAGCGTCAACGCCTTCATTGAGACGGAGAATTCTATACATGCGCAACTTATGGAAATTCTGGCCAAGTATGAAGTCGGCACTCATGCTTCACCAGAGCAGCCATCGCAACTACGCCCTCTGTCAGCAACATTCCAAAGGTAATCTACGGTTTGATGGAAACTATCTCAAATGGAATCCATTTCGTGATATGTTTTGTTTATTTTTATCCCAAAATTGGTTACTGCTTCTGGCACTTGAACCGAAGTAGTTTAAGGGAATGATTAAAGATTGATTTGTTCTGGCACTTTAACCGAACAAAGTCAGGAGGGTTATTAAGTTTCTTCTTCTGGCACTTAAACCGAAGAAGAGCTGAGCTGCTATCCAAAATAAAGAATCGCACTCTTTTGTGGTTTGAACTTGACAGACATTTAATGTTGAAAATCTTACAATTTATAGTAGTTTCACATATGTATACATAGTCTAATATTTCTTATGTGTTGGGTTTTGGTGTTTTCCAAATTCCGTTCCCATGAAGGTAAATGCATGTACAAATTTTGTTCCCATCACTTAATTATATAAAGATAAGACGAAATCTAATACCGCAAGGTGGAGACAGAGCGTCAACAACGCAAAGTCTTGAGTTGGAAATTTTGATGGCAGCGGTGCTGGCGCCGCTGCTGATGCAATTGATACCGCGAAACTGCATTTTTCAAGCGATTCGCAGACAGCTTCTCACAAATAAACCAAAACGCTGACCGTTGCATTCATGGTCAAGGCAAATAAATATAAATACAAAAAAAAATATCCAACTTTGGGAACGGTTCTTCTTCTGCTGGTTCTTCTGTTGGAATAGTTCTTGGCGTCGGGATCGGCTTTTCCTGTTGTCGGGATCGTCGCATGTATCTTACTAGAATGATGGCCAGAGCTATAACTCCGACCAATGCCGCGTAACCAATCGCAGTGGTGTGATAATTGTGTATTTGCAGGCGTCTGGGTAGATCTACGTGTTCTTGAGCCTGTAGAAGGTCTTGAAGAGCAGTCAACTGCTTCAACTGAGTTGTGTATGGCTGTTGCAAGGGTTCATATGGAATTGATCGGTTCGGCTTAGCCAACTCCAGAATACCCCCAAAGCTCGTGTATGAGATGCTACTATGCGTCGTAAATATTTGACTGCCTAGCAATGTTGCCGTATCGCTTTTAATTACACAGTTTGGACTGATCTCAATTGAACCAGAACCTTGTAGCGTGTTCTGCGATACCTCTGTGCCGCAAATAATGGTGATTCGTGTTGAAGTGGCGATTGCATAATACCATCGCTTCTCTGTAGTTGCCTTTGTCCAGGTTTCTCTATCTGCCGTGGAACATTCGCACAGCCCTTGCGACTCATTGTGAAAGAGACTCACCTCACAGGCATTGTTAAGAGCGCCCTTCTGAAAGATTGGTTGTGTGTTAGGACACGCATATGTTCGTTCTTGGATGACTTCGCATTGCTGTAATAGTTCTGGAGTCATCGGGAAGTATTTATCTCGATGCAGCGTCATAGCCAGAATTGAAGTTGACAGCTTCACACTGATCATTTCATTGTTGTGATACACCGGAATTGGAATGAGTCTAAATAGAGTGAATGCATCTGTTCTGAGAAGCGGGATGGTGGTTTTAAAGAGGACATGATCTTCCGTTAGTCCTGCTTGGACCGTCATCATCTTGTACACGGATAACAAGCTATCTTGGTTACCGGCTATCTAAATATTTGAAGAAAGGTGGCCCTGAATTCTTTTGATCTCCCTGTCGAGCTGTTGTGGTGATAAAAGAAGTGGACTAATGTGTCCATGATGGGCTGCTGTGAGCACATCAATCAGCGATGACTGTATCCGATGAAGTTGCGACGCTACTAGTGTTAGCTCCAGCCCTAACGTCGTGATAAGTTGCAACCTGTGAGTATCTTCGATATCCCTCTCGATGCGCGAAAAGGCCCTGGTGAATACCTCTAGCCTCTGCTGGAACCTTGAAAAGGCCTTCATGGTTGCTTCCTGATCTCTTTTCATTATGTTTATAGTTGCGTCTAGAATTGAGGTCTGATTCTGAATAAGCTCGAGGAGATGGTTTTCATTTGCTTCGATGTCCGCAATCGTGTTGGACATTTGTTCTGCATACTTGTCATCGAGAACTCCAAACAAAGTGTTGGCCAAATTTCCTATTACGTTTATTGCACCTCTTTTCTGACGACGATTAGTTAGCAGGCCATTATCCGCACGCAATTGTTGTTCGGATTGCTGGAGTTGGGTCACCAGGTGTTCGCAGAGTGGCCGGTTTGGCACCTCTTCGCACAGGTGCTTAATAGTTTCCAGCCCAGTCGCTAACACTTGAAGATCGGTTTTTAACGGCGATAGCTTGTAATGAATAATCAGTGTCCAGTGGTTTTCACTGATATATGCGGATCCTATTTATTCGAAGTGAATGCCAGTTGTTTGGTTGAATTGGAGAATGTTGAATTGACTGCTAAGCACCAGAGGCAGCGTTAAGAGAGCAATGATGATCGATAGCAGGCTGACATCAGTGGACTGGAATTTTCGTCTCTTTGGATGTGATCTTGAGCTACTGTTATCGTGCTCCTGTTGTATTGGTAGATTTGAAATAGGGTGGGGCTCCTTCGGAAGGTGCCTTTTGCGGTCTTCACATCTGCTACTCGGACTGCCTTGTCCGTGCCAGGATAAACCTTGATGATTCGCCCTAAGGGCCACTGCAATGGAGCTACGTTGTCTTCCTTGACTATCACCATCATGCCTTGTTGGGCATTATCCTGCATGGTTTTCCATTTGGCTCGTGTTTGTAGTTCATTTAGGTACTCTTTAACCCAGCGACGCCAAAACTCGTGTTTGAGATATGAGACCAATTTCCATCGATGCAGTAGTGACGTCTTGATAGGTGCAGCTGTGGTATCAATCTGCGCTGTTAATGGCTCACTTATTAGGAAATGTCCTGGTGTTAAGATGCCCAAATCATTGGGGTCGTTAGACAATGGGGTCAAGGGTCGAGAATTTAGAATGGACTCTATTTCCACCATGACTGTTTCCAATTCCTCGTAGGTCAGCGAGGCGTTTGCTGTGCTCCTTATAAAGAGATTTTTGGCACTTTTTACTGCAGCTTCCCATAGTCCACCAAAATGGGGTGCTCTTGGAGGAATAAATTTGAAGCTAATGCCCCTATTGCTGCAAAACCTTGTCAGCGCTGTGGTCACGTGTTCAGAATGGACTGCTTCGTGCAGGTCTGCCAGCAGATTTTTTGCTCCCACAAAGTTGGTTGCGTTATCGCAGTAAAGATTGGTACAGTGTCCTCTTCGTCCAATAAACCGCTTTAAACAACCAATTAATGCATCGCTGCTCAAATCGCTAACGATTTCCAAATGTACTGCTTTAGTTGCGAAGCAGCAAAACACGGCAACGTACGCCTTTTGTGGCCTTTTCCCGCGAAGTTTGTAATGGATCCAAAATGGCCCGAAAAAGTCCACTCCCGAATTGTCCAATCCCCAAAATTTTTCCAGCAGCTGATTTAAATCCTCTTCTGTATAAACTGCACATGTAGGGCTTGACATGTTTTGAATGTCCACTTTCCCAGCTAACATTCAGCCGAACACAGTACTGTGCAGTGTGTAACGTTAGGGGGTGTGGGTCCGCGGTAAACTAAATTTAACAACAAAAAAAAATCAAAAAAAAATTCAAAAACGAAAATATGACCACTGTCAGGGCAGCTCAGCTCGTCCGGCCGTGCTCAGGGAAAGTGGGGGGACTTCTTACACAACCCCGACAGCGTCTTGAAACCCCAGTTACAAAAGAAAAGAAAGGAGCTAAGGCTTACTGTGGCTATACTGCCAAGAACAAGACCGATAACCGAAAATTCGCACGACGACATCACCTCGCGATCGATACTAAGCTGATGGCAAAAAAAAAAATCAACAAAAAAAAGCAATATTACGCTGAGAGAAAGGGGCGGGAGAGAGATGAGAGGAGTAGAGGGGGGAGGAGTTGATGGTTTTTCCCTCCCCCTGTCTATACCCGCCCTTCCATGGTTGGCGCGTTGGAAATTTGTGCGCCAACCCCTTTTAGTGTGTCACCTGGCAGCGCGGGGTGAAACCGCTAACTTACCTGTTAACCTAAGAAAATGTTTAATCCATTGTCTAGCAAAAGTATAATTAAGTTTCAATACATATCAATTAATTTATTATACAGACTTTCATGAGTTTGAACAATCCCAACAAAAGCTAAATATAATCATTCATAAGGATGTACATATTACATAATGCGAAAAGAGGCAAAAAAAAAATATATATATATATATTTTACTTGGCTTAGTATGTAAATGAAATAATAATGACGTCATTAAAGGAAGCGCTTGTAATCACTTGCAAGTGTTTACAAAAATACATCCCAAAAAAAAAAATCTTAAGAAAGCGTACAAAGAATTCACAGCAGCGTACTTATGTATATGAACACCGGCTTGTATATAATGCAAATGTCTAACTTAAACTTGAGTTAGGCTAAATACAGTTACTGTTTATTATATATACACGAAAACCAAGAAAGTCGATTACAATTTTATCTACCAACTTATAATTGTTTGATCGTCAAAAAAAATAAACAATAATACACTTGTTTCTCTTTTTTCCTTTTTTTTTTTTTTTGTTGTTGTACTTTTGTCGTCACTGTTTAGTTAATAACAGCATCAATCTAATATTAATGAATTCCTTTCAGTATTATGGATACATTTATTTCTTGGCGGTAAATTCATGCTACTCATAAGTATTACTTTAGTTATATTTTTTTTTCTGTTCTGAGAGTTGCCTTGCGTTTAATAAAATATTTAGTGCAGTATGCCAACTGCATTTCTATCTTAAGTTTTATTTCCGAAGTTTAGTTTTCGTATTATATTTAGATATAGATATAAAAAAGAAATGTATACAGAACTAAATACATACATATATACGTAGACCTGGGTAAGAGGTGGGGCGGTAGATTTGAAGGACTTTCTTTCTAGGGTTAAGTACGCTGTTACATCCAGAGTTAAATCATTAGAAGAGCCGGACCGTTTATATCAATCGTGTTGTTGGTTCAGCACGATAATTGAATAATTATTCCGAGTGTTTTGTTGTCCAAGATAACAAAAAGAAAAATTTTGGTCGGATCTTACGAGCGTTAGATTGGTAAATTGCAGAAACTTTGGTTTCCACTTTGGACTATTTAGTGAGCAGCAAACACATTCCCCAGGCAAAGTCTTGGGCTTTTATCGAGCAAACATTTTTCTATTTATTCACCATTTGATTTTTTTTTTTTTTTTATGTCAATAAATTTCCATAAAATTGGATTTTTAATATTTAATAACACAACTCATTTCCGAGTCACACGTCTACTTCGTTTCGTTATCGATGTTTTATTCCGAGTGGGTAACTGATAACGCGTTGTTGTCCAAAATCGGCAAATTTCTTTTGCTCTTTTATTCTCGAATAACTGTGTTTCTCGCGTTTACTAATGCAAATATCAAATATATTACCACCACATTTTCCATGCGTATTCAAGTTTTTACATTTATTTAAACGAGTTTGCGTTTACATGTATTTATGTGTGTGAGTGTTTAGTTCAGTCATCTGTTTTGCATGATTTTCTGCATGTGTTAAATGAACTAAGTAATTTATTTTGCGCTGCATGAATTCACTTTAAATACACAAAAACCAATAACGGCAAAAACATTAAACTATTAATGCTTAGTTAATTTGAAAAAACAATAACAACATCAATTTCACTTTTGTTTTTCCCACGAAATTTAATTGTATTTTGTTCTTTTTCCGCACCGAGCAAGCAACTGACTGAACGACCCTTCTTCCGAACTCAACTTGTAGTATTTTAGTATTTTATTTCGCACAACGTTAGAAGTTCATTTTTTTTTTAATCCACTTTAAAATCGAGTAGAAAAACTGTTCAATTTTTCTTTATCATTGAAGTCTTTGCAGCAACAAACCGATGACTGTTTCTTTTTCCTTTTTTTTTTTTTTTGTTAAAGAAATAAGCGCACTGCAAAAAAAAAAACCTCGACACTCAAAGCTTCACAAGCCTTTTTGAGTATTTTCTCAGTGGTTGAAGTTTATTGCGTATTTTTCTTTTTTATACAGCGATGGATTTTTAAAGAGACGAACGTTAAATTATTGAATAAAATGAATGTTTTCAGGAAAATTGTTGCTTCCTTTTTTTTTTTTTTTGTTTGTCTGTTTGATTGGTTGTTAGAAAAAAAATAAACGTAAATTTCTGTTCTGCTCAGTTGCAATTTGAAATGGCGACTCCAATAATCAAGGATTCCCTGTTAGTACAATCATTTGGACAGACAAATGACGCCATAACTCGCTTTTGTCAACAATTTGTTGTTTTCTCGCAATTACTAACGATATAGTTTATAATTTAGACTCAAAACGTTAACTTTTAGTAGCACTGTAGTTTTATTAATTTTGTTTTTTAATATTCGCACAGGATTTTTATTTTACAATCTCATTTATTGCCGAAAATGTGTACAAGTTTTTCCACATACGTTCACTGATTCGACTCTCTATCACCGACTGACTGTTTTTTCAAACCACGCTTTGTTTCGAAGCAGCAGAAAGCAAACTGGTTTGCTTCGCTCATTCCAGTCACCGCCGCTGCGCAGCTAGCGACATCTCACTCCCTCTCACCATGATCGACTTTCATTGCTAGTCCCGTAGGGTGGCGTGATGTGAAGTTCATAGAAAAAAAATTCTTCTAGAAACTTCGATCACGCCACTTTACGGGACTACTCTCTCCGTCGTCATGATGGAAAGAGGAGATGCCGATAACCGCATTGCGGCAACGATCTGGAATGAGCGAATTTACCGTCCGCTCACTCTCCGCGCTCCGACACAGAGCGTGGTCCTCGACACACCTCACAAGTGTTGGAAGTCCCTCCTGTAGGACTGTTTTTTGTCCAGTTAAGAAATCATAATACAGTTTTGCTCCAAGTAAGACTTCCACTGTACTTGTCGTATTGAAGCGCGGATCTGCTAAGTCAATGTTTTTGGGTATATACCATGCTGAAATATCCAGATGCTGCGTTGGCTGTGTTGAGATGATTTGTGGAATGACAACTGCTTCCAATCGAACCGAATACGGATGAATACGGGAACTTAGTTGAATATTTGCCCGACGTCGTGCCCTTTTCGTGTTGTTGCCAATCCCTTCAATGATCATGGCTGTTGGTTTTAACGACAAATCTAGTCTCTTTGCGATTTTTTCTGTTATGAGATTAACTTGAGACCCTGAGTCCAACAATGCTCTGCACTCGATAGAACGCCCATTACCTGCTTGTAGACGTACGAGAGCAGTGCCAAGGAGTGTATATCCTGTGTGTGTATATGTGTGAGATGCCGCCATGCTAACTGTGGGTTGGCTGTGAGAACCAGACTCCTTTGATGATGATCTCTGATCCGGCTTGGATGGTGTGGTTAGGCGCTTCTCGAAATGAACCAGAGTGTTGTGGCTTTGGTTGCATTTAGTGCATTTGCCTGAGGTGCACTCCTGTGACGTATGCCCTGATTTTAAACAGTTTACGCACAGGTTGTTCGATTATACCAATTGGAATCGCTGATTAATCGACATCCGTAGAAACTTTGGGCAGGCAAACAGCGCGTGATATTTGTTACTGCATGCCTTGCATTTATTGCGTTGCTGATTTGCTGCCGCCACTGCTGATACCGCTTTGGACGATGACGATTTGTCCTTCGCGCCGATGGCTTCTAATGCTTGAAACCTCTTCTCCAAGAACTGCAGAAACCTCTGAAGCGATGGTAACTCCCGAGGACATTCTAGAGACTGCTCGAATGCCATATGAGTGCTCTTGTCGACCCTTTTGATGAGCATATGTACGAGAATTGGATCCCAGGATGATGTGTCTATACCCAAGTTGTTCAACACCGATATTGTCTCCTTCGTTGTGTCATGGAGAGACTTGAGTGCGTGACGGATGAATGCTCAGCTGGATGCTTTTGCTGTCCCAAGAGTTTCTCGAGTGCTGTCGATGTGATGAGCCGCCTGTTATTTTAACGGTCTTGTAAAGTTGTCCAAACTGCATCATAATTATTTTCGGTTAGAGAGAAGTGTCTGACTAACTTTTCTGCTTCCCCGGTGAGGGTTGACTTCAAATACCACATTTTCTGAATTTTAGGCAATGGTTTGGAGTCGATCAGTTCCCGAAAGATGTCGTAAAATTGATTCCATTTGAGACAGTTGCCGTCGAACTGAGGCAAGGTAACCTTTGGTAAGTTATTAATTGAAGGTTCACAGCCGGATGACGACGTCTCTGCATTCGAGTCTCCCATTGTTTGCATCTTTAGAAGTTGCTCGTTGATGCTGTCTTCTATCGCCAGATATTCTTTCAGATCGTATTTACTGGACTCGAAATCTTCCACTTCGTCAAGTATTTGATGATGCAATTTTTGCACGATGAGCCAATGGTTTTCAATGAGTTTTGCATTGCTTTGGTAGTACTTGAATGATTGTTTTGTGTTTTCATTCAAGACCTTCTCAATCATGTTGTTGATGACAGTGATGAGGACTGATTGTTTTCGAATCATTTTTGTTGCTACGTCCTGTCGACGTCCTGCTGGCTCCTGGCCTTGTGACTCTGAATTGAGGCTCTGTTTCGAAAGGGCTCCGCCCGGGTCAGTTGCGCATTTTTTGCTTGCCAAAGTTGCTATGGCAGCCTTGATGTCTTGCTGGATATCTTCCCGGGCTTGATGATATTTTCCTTCGATCACTCCGTGAAGGTTCTGCCGAAAATACGGATGCTCTTTCACGACATCTCGGTGCTTTCGTAGAGTATCGTCGGCTTGTTGAAACTTGGTCCATAATTCATCCAATTCTTCTAATTTCCTCTCTAGGTAATCTGCCGTTTTTCGTTCCTTGGGCGCCTTCTTGATGTTGGAGATTGCCTTCTGCAGAGTGACACCCAGCTCATCCTGCTGGGCCACCAAGTCGATGAATTGCTCCATATTCCGGTTGATTCAGACGATTTGTTGCGAAGATCGTGAATGTGATCACGTCGCGGTCACCAAAAAATATGTTTATTTTTATCCCAAAATTGGTTACTGCTTCTGGCACTTGAACCGAAGTAGTTTAAGGGAATGATTAAAGATTGATTTGTTCTGGCACTTTAACCGAACAAAGTCAGGAGGGTTAATGAGTTTCTTCTTCTGGCATTTAAACCGAAGAAGAGCTGAGCTGCTATCCAAAATACAGAATCGCACTCTTTTGTGGTTTGAACTTGACAGCCATTTAATGTTGAAAATCTTACAATTTATAGTAGTTTCACATATGTATACATAGTCTAATATTTCTTATGTGTTGGGTTTTGGTGTTTTCCAAGTTCCGTTCCCATGAAGGTAAATGCATGTACAAATTTTGTTCCCATCACTTAATTATATAAAGATAAGACGAAATCTAATACCGCAAGGTGGAGACAGAGCGTCAACAACGCAAAGTCTTGAGTTGGAAATTTTGATGGAATTGATACCGCGAAACTGCATGTTTCAAGCGATTCGCAGACAGCTTCTCACAAATAAACCAAAACGCTGACCGTTGCATTCATGGTCAAGGCAAATAAATATAAATACAAAAAAAAATATCCAACTTTGGGAACGGAACGCAGCCACAACCAAAACTCAACATGTTTCATGAAATGATACATTAAAAACCGCTTCAAACTATTCAGAAGATGTTTTATTTAAAAACAAACCTAAGCGGAGAAGCAGAAAGACTTATCATCCACCTCGCTATTACCGAAGAAAACTACAGTTTGGAACAGCCCGGAACGCTCTTCAAGAGCGATATGACAACAAGCGGCTAATAGTCAACTCATTGCTGGACAACCTGCTGAGTCAACCCAAACATTCAGAGGCATCGGTCGTACGATTAAAGAACCTCTATGACACCTCAAAAGAAATGCTAGCAGCACTCAGCAACCTCGGGATTGAAACAGAAGCTTGGGGACCGATTCTACTCTACTTTCTCATCAAAACATTGGACCGGACAAATCTTCGTTTTGAATAGTCGCTTTAGAAACCACGCAAAATCCCATCATTCCAATGTTTCCTACAGTTCTTCGACGGACAATTCTAATCCTTGGAAGCCTTGGGAATTTAGCACAAATCATCACCAAGCACAAGGGCGCTCATAACTGTTGTAAATCAACAGATAACCGCAGGCTGCAAATTTTGTGGTAAAAAAGACCACTACATCTACGGCTGCAAAGAATTCCTGCTTCTATCAATTCAAGATGGAAACAGAGCAATTCAAAGGCGATGCTACAAAAATTGTCTCTTCGAAAACCACCAACGAGAGCAGCACGAATCACAGCATTTGTTGTTTCTAAAATTGTCGCGCCTCAACCAGCCCACCATCTAGACCTGAGCAATTGGACCCTACCAGACTACAACTGGGCTAATCCTGAATTCTACAAACGAAGTAACATCGATCTGTTAATCGGAGCAGAACTGTACTTCTCACTTCTCTCATCAGAAAAGCAGACATTGGCACACGGCTTAACGATCCTACAGTCAACGGCTGGATGTGCGCAAGAAGGATCTCAAGTGACCGACTAGAGGCAGCTACATGTGGAATCTACAAGGAAGATGAAGGGATGACAACGAACTTGGAGAAATTCTGGGAGCTGGGAGAGGTAACCACAACAAGCCAACCACTCACCGCATCTGATCGTGTCAGTGAGACACAATATTCACCAACCACTATACGTGATCAGGATGGACGCTTCGTGGTGCGCCTTCCATTCAAAGAAGACGTCGCACACTTAGAAGATTCAAGACGAATTGCGATGCATTGCTTCCATTTATTAGAAAAGCGACTGGAGCAAGACATCAACTTGAAAGAAGGGTACAAGACTTTTATGGCAGAGTACGAAGCATTGGGTCACTAAGGTTGTAGAAGGCGACAGAATGTCTCCATGTTACTTTATTCCCCATCATTGCATCCAGAGGCCTGAGAGCAGCACCACGAAACTGCGAGTAGTCCTCGACGCATCTTCAGAAACGTCAACGACATTCTCCATATGGGGCCGACGATACATAGCGAGTTGTTTTCCATTCTATTGAGATTTCGCCTGCCAAGAAACGGATCACTTGTGTATACGGGTCAAGGTAGCAACTACACAGCAAGTTACGAAACGCATCATCTTGTCAGAAGTGGCCAAAATCTTCGATCTTCCTCTTGGTATTCTAGCTCATGTGGTAGTCAGTGCAAAACTGATTATTCAAGAATAATGGCAAGCCAAACTGTCATGGGACGATCCCTTGCCACCTCATCTGCACGCAAAATGGTTGCGCTTTCGAGACGGTCTAGCAGATCTAACCACAAGGAATGGACAGTTCTGTTCAACTTCACGCCTTTTCCGATGATTCAGAGAAGGCATATGGAGCTGCCATATACCTAAGATCAATAAGCAAAGACAAAATCACATAACTTCGACTGCTGTGCGCCTAGTTTCGAGTAGCAACAACGAAGAAAGAAACCTTATCACTACTAGAACTATTGCCGCTCAGCTAGTCGATAGGGTAAAGAGAGACATCGATTTTGCCAGCGTCCCAACGTTCCTTTGGACCGACTCGGAGATTGTGCTGGCGTGGATAAATGCGTCGTCATCATCGTTTTAGACTTTTGTTGCCAATCGCAATAATACATAACCTGTCAACTCGCAATGGAGACATGTATCATCGAAGGATAACCCGGCAGACTTACTTTCTTGAGGGGTGGCACGGGACTGCTTTAGCAATTCGACCTTGTGGTTTTACCGTTCCTTATTCCTGCATAGAAATGAATCAAGTTGGTGGTCATTTCTTTCCTGGTGGTGGTGGGAAAGAAAAAGGTGGTGGCGACAGCAGTAGTGTCCAGCTCCAGCATGAGTGAATGGATGTACAGCATCAATCACCACAACTCCTTTGAAACTTTAGTGCACATAGCCGCATACCTACTTCGCTTCATAAGCCACAGTCAAAGGATAAATAAGGAGCGAGAGAAAGAAGTCGCAACGATCCCATGACAAGAACGAAGAGCATTAAATACCATCTTGCGTACAATTCAAGCGGTCGATTTTAAGGACGAAATTGCGCTATTGTTTAAGGGTAACGAACTCAAATCGAAAAGTCCATTACTAAGCCTGAAGCCATTCATCGGTGACGACAAATAACTCCGACTAGGAGGAAGACTGAAACACGCCTCAATCTTATATGACGCATAGCATCCAGTCATTCTGCCATACAACGACCCACTGGTAAAACTGTTGCTAAAATGGTAGCATGAAGAGCACCACCTCTGTTGACCTCAAACCTTCTGGCCCATAAAAGGAACACTGATGGCACGCTCAGTATTACAACAGTGTGTACCATGCATAAGAGCAAGGCCGCAGTTATTCCAACAAATAATAGGAGATTTGCCAGCGTCAAGGTTGGTGCCCGCTCGACCATTTATTTACTCCGGAGTGGATTTTTGTGGACCGTTTTGGATCCACTATAAAATCCGTGGGAAGCGCCCGCAAAAGGCGTATTTAGCTGTGTGTTGCTGTTTCACCACAAAGGCAGTACATTTGGAAATCGTCAGCGATTTGACCAGAGAGTCCTTTATCGGCTGCTTAAAACGATTTATCGGTCGCCTAGGCCATTGCCAAAACCTGTACTGTGATAACGCGACCAACTTTGTCTGGGCGAAAAGTCAGCTAAAGGAGGTAGTGGAATTCGTTCACTCAGAGGAGTCAAAACAGAAAATTGCTAGTGTGTCGTCCTGGTGGTTCATCCAAACAGACATTTTAAAGTTTATCTTTATCCCTACGTGTTTGTGTAAACCTTTTTATTAGCTTAGCGGTTAAGCTCCGCAGATTAGTTAGGCAAGCTGATGTTGCCACTAAAATTTCTTATTCTGACTTCGAAAAATATCCTATGTTCGGCACTTTTGATTCGTTTACTTTTCATTGGTGATCGCCAAAATAGTTGACGATCACATATGTATGTCGCAATCCAATTCTTATTATTATTTTTACTCTTTTTCTTCACATTCTATCACGGCCTTGCACTTGTCTTGGGCTTTAAGTTGAAGTTGCTTGCACATTTGTTGCAGCGCTACAACAAACACACGTTGTGTTGCGGCGGCACAACAAACACACAGCGAGCGGTCGTCGCACTCGATGGCTCAATTTTCGTCCTCGAGTGGATAACCCAATGACTGTTTACGGAAGGCAATTTTTAAAATGAATAATTATTATTATTTTGCTGTGCAGAGGTGGGCATAACCATTGCATGTTTATGGCACGCACTACACCTCCACCCTTTCAGGAAAAATTTTTCTTTCTGCAAGAATGATAAAATTTTTAAGTTAGGATATCTTTCGAGTAACTTAATATCTAGTGTTCTACGAATAGTGATTGTTATGTATTAATTTATGTAATTTTATAATTACTAGTTTTCCTTAAAAATTTTTTTTTAGGGTTTTGTTATGTATACTTCTTATCTTGTTTCCAATCTTAATCTTACTATTTATATTGTTTGTTTCAATAATTTTATAAGAGCCATCATATTGGTTGGAAAATTTCTTTTGATTTTCCTTTCTTAAAAATACTTTATGCGTAGTACGGTATCCATGTGTCCCAGTCTACGTTGTCTGTAAACGATCTCATATACTTATTTAATACCCTGTGGTTTCTTTCTACAGTGCGTAGTGTTTGATGGTGATATGGTGTCGATGGTTTGTGTTTTATGTTTAGAATTTTACATATGTTGCCGAAGAGTTCGTTCGTGAATTCTGTACCTTTATCAGTTTTAAAAGTTTTGAAAGTACCATGTTTTAATATTATCTTTTCTACTAAAGTCAATTGCAATTGCTGTCGTTTCTTTTGTATGCATTGGGTGTGCTTCTATATATTTTGTGAGTTCACATTGTGCTGTTAGTATGTATTTTTGTCCGTTGGCGACGTGTATTGGTCCTACTGTGTCAATTGTGATTGTTTCGAAAGGTCTGCTGGGTGTGTCACTTATCATTAGTTCGTCTTTTGTGTGTCTTGTTATCTTATTTTTATTGCAATCTACGCATTTACTTATGAAGTTTTTTATCATTTTATGCATATTTTGCCACACATATTTTTGTTTTAATTTAGCCTTTGTTCTTTTTACGCCATTATGACCTCCTTGTGGTTTTGTATGATATTCTTTCATTAAATCTAATTGATTACGCTAATAATCTAGACTGCTTTTCCAACTCTATATGGTGGAACGATCTTGTCATGTCCAATATTGTGAAGTATTTTGCTCTTCCTATTATGTCTAAAACGTCGTCTAATCCAGTTAATGGAAATTTGTCGCTGGCTCCTTTTTTGTATAGTTGTCTAAAATCTACTACTAGTCGCCATTTCTTTATGTCAACATGCGAATCGCCTAGTTCTGAAATTTGTATATTATTTAGTTTAGAAATTAGTGGAGTTATTTCGTCACTGTAAGCTGTTCCTAGCGCCTTGTTTTGAGATCTACAAGTTTCGTAAATGCTGTTGCTGTTTTTGTGGGTTTGAAAATTGATTTTAGCTTGTTGAGTAACTGTGTTGTGTTTTAAATTTTGCACCTAAACCAATTTTGTTTTTTTACTTCAATAGGAATGCGCGTATCTCTTATAAAATTGCAAAAGGAAAGGTTATGGTCCTGTGGTACTGTTTTTGATATAAGTTCCACTAGTCCTACGAATTTTGGGAATTCGTTCCGCTGATCGGAGAATTCTTGTACCACTTTTATATATTTATGTTAGGATGTCAAAGTATACATGTATATTGTTTAAAATTGTGGATGAGTTGATAATGTTCTGTCGGTTTGTAATTCCTTTGTAAACGCTGTTTTTAACTCGTCTAGGTCTAATATTAATGTATCTTTATATTTCTTTGTGTATTTTCTATTGGGGATTTTTTTAAAGTTCGAAAGTGTTCGTTTGAGTTCATCAAAAGTCTGTTCTATTTAAAATTTCTTATTGTATTTTTGTTATGTTATTTTATTTACACATTGTGTAGTTGTGCAGTGCTAATATGGTTTTTTGTATATTTTTATAGTATTTTTGTATTTTATATAATGCCAAAATTCCTACGACTACAATCATAGTTTTCAATAAGTAGTCGCCTATACTCGTAATATAATTTATGAGAACACTCTTCTCTGGTTTGCTTTCATTTAAAATCTTTGAATTCGTTTTACCGTTTAAAAAATGTTTATAATTTTTCTATTCTTCTTTTATTGTTATATATATAATTGATTTACTAATCTATTTGCCTTCTTTATTAATTCTTTATGTGGTCTGTCTATATGCGTTTCTATCTTTAGATTTATTAACTGCTTTTCACATATAAAAACAGGTATACATAATGTCCCTAATTTATGTTACTTGTTCTTAACGATTTGATTTGACTTTTTATGTTGCATATGTTTTTTGTTAGTTTCTAAGTTTAAATCTTTATAAAGCAGCGCCAGTGTTTTTCTTTGTCTAAAGGCTTTTCCACCGCGTTTCTTTTTCTTCAGGGGTTCTAGAGAAGGTTCTGGAACTTGCGGACGCTTCCTAGTAGCCTGCCGGCGCCCATGCTCTTCTAATGATATTGGCTTCGGTCCTTGGTTTTTGGTGATTGGAATATAACTTGGCGCTGTGTCTTCTGTTGGTACTGGGTTGTATTTTTTGTGGACCAAGTCTTCCCATTTGTCAAATATTTCGTTTATTTCCGCTTATTCATCGCCAGTTTCGAATCCGTAGGATCGCCATTTGTTGGACGTATCATCCTGGTGGTTCATCTAAACAGACATTTTAAAGCTTACCTTTATCCCTAAGTGTTTGTGTATACCTTTTTGTTAGCTTAGCGGTTAGCTCCGCAGATTAGTTAGGCGAGCTGATGTTGCCGAATTAAATGAGGATGAAAGCGAAGGCGATCGTTAGCCGACAAATTATTAGCTTGTAAATGACACAATGCAATTGTAGGCTTACTAATTCATTCTGATCTTTGTTTAAAATTTACACAATCTTATATACTAAAAGTTCTTATTCTGACTTCGAGAAATATCCTATGTTCGACACTTTTGATTCGTTTACTTTTCATTGGTGATCGTCAAAATAGTTGACGATCACATGTGTCGCAAAACAAATCTTATTTTTATTTTTATTCTTTTTCTTCACATTCTACCACGAACTTGCACTTGTCTTGGGCTTTAAATTGAAGTTGCTTGCACATTTGTTGCGGTCGTCGCACTCGATGGCTCAATTTACGTCCTCGAGTGGATGACCCAAAGACTTTTTACGGGAGGCAATTGTTAAAACGAATTATTGTAACGAACTTTACTTTGCCCAGATATCCTCAGCGGTTGCCAGGGTTCGAATACAAGACCTGAGACAGTAAAGTACACAAGGTTCTTCTTTTCCTTTACTCTTTATTGATCTAATGTGTACTATGTTATATATATTTATAAGGCTTACGTAATAAACTTATCTCTACTCTATGCAGTGTCTGATTTTGTGTTTTCCTTCGGAGCTATGTTTGTCTGCGTCGTGTTGTTTCTAGGCGATTCTGCTTCCTCAAAGGACAGTGGACACGTTCCGGTGATCGAATTCGTTCGTCGTTGCACTCTGGTGGGCTTACGCATCCACGCAGCGGGAGAATTCGTATGATGCCGAGCTTACGCCACCGTGCATGCACAATTCAAATGGTCTTGCGTCTTTTGGTACACTGGTGAGCTTACGCAATCACACAGTAGGGTGAATTTGTGAGATGGCGGGCTTACGCAAGCATTCATCTACAATTCGAATAGTCTTGCGTCGTTTGAGTGAGCCTACGCTATCACTCAGTGGGATGTAAGCTGCAAATTGACTGGCGTACGCAACCACTCAACTGCTCTCACAAGGATCTTTGGATTCTGGTCGTCTTCTTTGCTTGGTTCTTGGTTTGAGGCACTTTCGATTTCACTTCGCTTTGCACTATTTTCACAAACTCACTGCACGAATGCTTTTGTCCAACTGAATTCCTGTTGCGTGTTTCTTCTCCCTTTTATATTCTTCTGCTCATGCTTTCGATGTCCACAGCGTTGTCCCGTTGTTTATTAGTTCGTAAACAAGTTCCCGTTTTCTCCGCTATGTTCGAAAGCTTTGCTCGAAAACAAGTTCCCGTTTCCTATGTTCAAACGCATTGCTCGAAAAGAAGTTCTCGTTTTCGATGTTCTGCTTTGCTGGTTGACCTTGCTCGGCCGATGCCCTCGATCACGCGTTCTTCCGCCGTTTCTTTTGTGCGTTAACCTTCTTGTCTACTCGTTAGCGAAGCGCAAAACGGTAACTCGTTCAGTTACTCGCGCCGCCTCTTGTCCTTGACTTGAACCGCAGGTCAACGTTCACTTGTTTAGTTCGTTGTGCGTTAATTTTTAATTCTCCTAAAAATTATTGTCACACTCCCTCCTTACTTCGGAGATTGCATACGTGCATCACTTGGCTAGTTATCTTCTCTGCACTTAGACTTCCGTATGTCCAACACTGACTGTATCTCCTTAACCCTAATATTTTCTAGCTTAACCTTTACATACTTTCTTATATTTTAACATTTTAATATTTAATTATTTAATTTAATTTCTTCAATGTAGTTCAATTTATCTTTGCTTACTTTACAACACTGTTAGTTTACCATTTCTATTTTCTAAAAAGTACTGTTCTATAGTTCAGCACGTATCATAACATTTTCTATATGTATAAATTTATTTCATATAAAATTTTTATTTCTAATATATATATATTTCTGTTTTTTATATATATACATTTCTATTTCTTATATATATATACATTTCTATCTCCTATATATATAAATTTATTCCTTATATAATTTTGTAAATATTCATGACATAAGTTTTCCTAATACTAATTTTTCGCCTTCTGTTCTTGTGTGGACTCCACACGTTGATCTATGAGCATATGTTTCCTGGTTTTGCGGTTTCTTCTTATTTCGTTCGCTATGATGTATGTATATAGGTCGAGAACTTGTTTGAAGTTCAAGGTGCTTCTCTTTCTGTCTGTGTTTCTTGTGTACACTTATCTTGTATGTGTTCACGGAGTCGTTATGGTTTCGTTATTTCTTTGTATATATTTCTTTTAGTTTTTCAATCTCTCTCCAGTTCAACCATGTACATCCGTCAAGAACTTCTTTGAAGTTCAAGGTTTTCCTTCTTTTGTAATTGTTTGTGAATTCATGTCTTATGCGTGTTCATGAAGTTAATAACCTTCATTATTTCCATCTTTCTGCGCCCATGTATTGATTGGGTAGACAAGTCGTCTTTTCATTATAGTGAGAGCGCGTACTTATACTATAGTGAGACGTGTAGTGAAATTTGCTGCCAGGTGAGTTTTTGCTTATTGTTTATTGTATAAATGGGATTATTATTATACATCTATTTAAGTTAACAATAGAAAATAGTAAACAATTGTCCACTTCAGCTTCCCGCAATGACTGATGACCACGCTGTGCATCATTGCATCAATGCCATTTGATAGTGATAACTCCTTATCGTCGAGATCAGGGAATCCCTCCTTACCTCGGAGGATTTCAGGTTAGTTTTTGTGTATTCCATCATTGTTCTGTAGGTATAGTATATACTTCAACACTTTTATTTACATGTTTTGCTAACGTTTCCTGTCTTCCAGATTTCTACGGCGCTATAACTGCTGGACCGGACCTCACCTGATTTTGGAGACTGTGTGCAATGGAGGTGTTCGGGTTCAATTCTTAGTTTTTAATTTAAACAAACATAATTATGTTTCCTTGTTCACGTAGGAGTTTATTGTTTGATTTTGTTCTTTGATCTCACCCTGTACGTTATACTTTTATCATAACTGTGAGTAACTTGTAAGAATTTAAAGTTAAAATCGATCGATGTATAGTTTCGTGTTCATTAAACTTTTACAATTTTTGCCATACGTATCCGTGTGTTGGGCATCTTTCGTTGATGTTTTATACTCGCGATCACATATTTTCATTTGGCTCTTTGTCGTCTTTAATCCTGATGAAACTCTTTGAGTTCGCTGATATGTGCAGTGCGCGTGAGTGAATCACCATTGCGTTTTAGTTTTACAATGACTGGCGATATGAACTCGATGACGCAATACGGTCCTTTGAACTTAGGTGCTAGCTTGGCCGCAAAGTTGTCGATAGCTTTGGACAAGTGATGTTGCTTTAGTAGGACCAATTGTCCGATGGAAGGCTTCCATTGACGTCGCCGTAGGTTGTAGTGATGTGCCTGGTTGTCAGCCGTTTGCTGCATATTCTGTCGCACTATCTGGTACATTTCTTTGAGTTTCGAGGCTTTCCCCTCTACTTCGCTTTGCTCGTGGCCAGTGCCATTCGTTACCTCATCATATAGAGTATTTGGTAACCTCAACTCCCTCCCTTGCGTCAAAAATGCTGGACTGTAACCTGTGCTTTCGGATACGCTACTGTTAATAGCCATAGATATGTCGGGCAACATTTCATCCCACTTGAGGTGCTGGTTGTCAGGCAGTTGTGCGATCATTGTTTTAAGAGTTCTATTAACCCTTTCTGCCGGATTTTCTTGTGGAGTGTAGGGTGCTGTGAACTGGTGGCGTATAACCATCTCCTTTAGAAAGATCTTGAAGCTTCGACTTGTAAACTGTGCCCCGTTGTCTGACAGTAAGACTTTAGGTATTCCAAAGCGTGCTAAGATACGCTCAGTCGGTTGAAGCCTTGCGCAGTGGTATCATTTCAGTCCACTTAGAGAATTTGTCAAGAATACTAAGAACATGCAATTCCCATGCTTCGTACGTGGCAGAGGTCCGACAAAGTCTGTACATAGAGTTTCCCATGGACCTTCGCTGATTCGTGATAGCATATATCCCGCTGGTTTCCGTTGACTGGGTTTGTACTTTTGACAGGACTAGCAATTCCGAACATACCTTTTAACATCACGGAACATTCCGGGCCAGTAGTATTTTCCCGCAATCCTTGATATCGTGGTTGCTGCTGCTTCTGGTGGTTGTCGAGATAATGCATCCGCGACTATGTTCAGTTTTCCTTTCCGATATTACACATCAAACATGTATTGCTGTTGTTCTAGAGCCCACCTGGCGATACGTCCGGATGGACTCTCTATAGAATTCAACCACTTCAGTGACAAGTAGTCGGTGACAACGGTGAACCGGTATCCTTCCAGATAAGGTCGCATTTTCCGAATGGCCCACACTATGGCCAAGCATTCTTTCTCCGTCGGCGAGTAATTATGCTCTGCCTTGTTCAATCGACGGCTAGCGTATTGTACGAATTTCCGGTCAAAGTCTAGACATGCAAGTATCGGTGCGGCCGTTAGTTTCTCCTTCAAAACTTCAAACGCCTTGCTCTGTGGTTCATCCCATTGCCAATGTCTGCCTTTCTTCAGTAACGTTGTCAGTGGCTGGATGATGTCAGCAAAATTTGGTACAAACTGCCGGTACTACGAAGCTATTCCTAAGCAGCGCCGGAGTTCTCGTATGTTCTGTGGTGGCTGTAGTAGTCGGATTGTGTGGGGATCAGTGTGAATGCACTTGTCGCTGATCATATGCCCTACGTATTTCACTTCTCTCTTAAAGAACTCGCACTTGTTGATGTTTAGTCTCAGCTTGGCTTGACGTAAGCGATGGAACACTTCTTTGAGGTTCGTCATGTGTTCCTCAAGGGTTGAACCAGTAACGATTATATCGTCCAGATAGGCGAATGCGTGTGGCTCTATATCGGGACCGATGACCTGATCTAGTGCGCGTTGGAACGTTGCTGGGGCCGAATGCAATCCAAAAGGCATCACTCGCCATTGAAATAATCCCCGCCCAGGAACTGCAAACGCGGTATATTGCTATCTTCTGCCATAGGGATTTGCCAGTAGGCGTTCTTCAAATCGAGGCTACTTATATACTTAGCGTCGCAAAGCCTGTCTAGAATGTGTTGTATTCTTGGAATGGGGTAGGCGTCGGGTACGGACTTATCGTTCAGCTGACGATAATCAATGCAAAGCCGCCATTTTCCCGTCTTTTTCCGAACCAGCACTATTGGCGCGCTAAACGGACTGTGAGACGGTTCAATGCACTCGTTTCTTAGTAAGTTGTCCATTTCTTTGTTGATAACATTTTGCATAGCAGGATTCCGCGGGAATTATCGTTGTTTAATTGGACGGACATCTTTCATGACAATCTGGTGTTCTGTGATGTTGCAAGGCCCATGGATCTCGTTGAATTTTGCTAGTTCGTTCTGCAGAATTTCCTCGGCGTCTTTCATCGTTATTTCTCGGTTTTCCTTTATAGTGGTGAACCTGGTCATCTCTGATCGCGCTGTGACTTCTCCACACAGCCTCCCCGTCTGCCGTCTGCTTTCCACACGTAATGACAGTTTCCGATGCGCACAAGAAAACCATACCTAGTATGACGTCGTCTATGACTCCCGGCAGGACAATGAACTCTGTGACGCGAGTCTCGTCTCCTAGTGTTACACGAAGCGATATTTTCCCCAAGCTCGTTGTTCGGGAGTTGTCGGCCAGCCTTATGCTTGTTTCGACTGGAACGACTTCACTCATCGCTTTGAACTCTTCTACCACGTTTCTGCTGAGAAAGCTCTTTGTTGCTCCCGCATCTACCGTTGCTTTGAACTCTCTATCGTTTACACGTACCTTTGCATAAACTCTGCCCCCTTCTACACGAAGTGCGCTTGCCTGTACTGTTCGCGAGTCTCTAGTCTCGGGATTGCCGTCTCCACTCGCCGGTGACGGGGTCCCCAAGCGTTTCCCGCTCGTGGTCGACAACAGTCGATCGTCCGGACGCCTCGCCGTCCGCACCCCCAACAGAACAGAGTCTGTCTGTTGCGACATCCTTGCGCACGGTACCCATCATGACCCCAATTCCTGCAGGCAGTTTTCGAGTTAATCTGCTGGTCAGCGGCTAAGCGTCTTCGTCCGTCACCCTGGTACTTGTTATTAATAGGCGCTCCCATGTCGGCGGGCTGTTTTTGGTTCTCCCACGGCTTCACCATCGGATCTCCAGCGGCAAGCCATTCAAGATCCTCCGCTAATGTCATAAGCTCCTGAATAGTTTGGAATTCCATCCTCTTGATGTACAAACGAAATTCAATTCTGGAATTCTTGTAAATCCGATCCATCTTTTGTGCGTCCGTGTAGCCGGCATACCTCATCATGTCCTGAGGTCTCACCACGTAATCCTTGAACTTTTCTTCGCTAAACTGTTGAGACTTCCTGATTTTGTCTTCTAATGCTTCGAAATATCGAGCCGGTAGGAAGAAGTTGTGGAAGTCAGTCTTAAAGGCCTCCCACTGCTGCCACTTAGCGTTATTGTTCCGATACCATAGTAGAGCCTTGCCGTTCAGTAGTTCTGGCATCGTCCTCGGTAACATAACGTTGTCCAGACCGAATGTCTCGGATAACTCCTCGATGCACTCGGTAAAAAAGAGTGGATCCTTTTCTCCATCGAACCTCTCGGACCATTTGCGAACAACGTCTATCATATTCGTGTACCTTTGCTTCGGTGCCTGTCTCGGTGTTCTAGTTTGGTCTCCTGAGCTTACGCTTATTGTACTAGGGGTACTTAAGTTTCCTTCTGTGTTTCGTGTCTTCTTAGCCTCCGCCATAGCTGACTTGTTTCGGCGGTATTTCTCCTCATACACGCTTAGTTCTTCTTCAACCTCCTGCTCGTGTACCTCGTCCGTGACCCACTGGCTGAATCGCCTCTGCCTCTCTTCCAGTGATCCAGCAGAGTCGACGCCATACGACTCCATTGCTTTTCTGGGTTCGTCGTTAGAGAGCTCATATACCCAGTCGACTCGGTTACCCATCGTGAAATTTGTGATTGACTCGCGTAATAATGTCCCTGTTCGGTCGCCACTTGTAACGAACTTTACTTTGCCGAGATATCCTCAGCGGTTGCCAGGGTTCGAATACAAGACCTGAGATAGTAAAGTACACAAGGTTCTTCTTTTCCTTTACTCTTTATTGATCTAATGTGTACTATGTTATATATATTTATAAGGCTTACGTAATAAACTTATCTCTACTCTATGCAGGGCGTACGCAACCACTCAATTGCTCTCACAAGGATCTTTGGATTCTGGTCGTCTTCTTTGCTTGGTTCTTACCCTTCGGTATTATTCTTCCTGAGGCACTTTCGATTTCACTTCACTTTGCACTATTTTCACAAACTCACTGCACGAATGCTTTTGTCCAACTGAATTCCTGTTGCGTGTTTCTTCTCCCTTTTATATTCTTCTGCTCATGCTTTCGATATCCACAGCGTTGTTCCGTTGTTTATTAGTTCGTGAACAAGTTCCCGTTTTCTCCGCTATGTTCGAACGCTTTGCTCGAAAACAAGTTTCCGTTTCCTATGTTCAAACGCATTGCTCGAAAACAAGTTCTCTTTTTCGATGTTCTGCTTTACTGGTTGACCTTGCTCGGCCGATGCCCTCGATCACGCGTTCTTCCGCCGTTTCTTTTGTGTGTTAACCTTCTTGTTTACTCGTTAGCGAAGCGCAAAACGGTAACTCGTTCAGTTACTCGCGCCGCCTCTTGTCCTTGACTTGAACCGCAGGTCAACGTTCACTAGTTTAGTTCGGTGTGCGTTAATTTTTAATTCTCCTAAAAATTATCGTCACATTATTATTATTATTATTTTTCTGTGCAAAGTTGGGCATAGCTATTGTATGTTTATGGCACGCACTACGCTAGAATCTGCAACAAAAAAGAAATTAGCTTTCACTTCATCCCTCCAAGAGCTCCATATTTCGGTGGTTTGTGGGAAGCGGCCGTTAAAATCGCAAAACATCTCTTTGTGAAAAGCATCGCCAACGCATCTCGCACCTACGAAGAGTTAGAGACAGTCATGGTTGAAATTGAAGCTATACTGAATTCGCGGCCAATAACACCTGTTTTCAATGACGTCAGCGACTTCAACATTCTCACACCCGGCCACTTCCTCATCGGTTAACCTTTAACTGCAGCGGTGGACACATATGCTCCCGCTCTACACGCATCGCACTCACGCGATGGAAGTTGGTTTCGCACCTGAAACATGATTTTTGGAAACGATGGTCAAGGGAATACTTATGTGAGCTCCATTACCGAAACAAATGGAAAGCACGTGAGAGAAATGTTAAGCCTGAAATGATGCTAATCTTAAAAGAATATCACACCGCTCCATTGCAGTGGCCATTACGTAGAATAATAAAAACTTATTCAGGGGACGACAACAAAGTGAGAGTAGCAGATGTTCAAACGGCGAAGGGCGTTTTAAGAAGGACAATACATAAGCTGGCCCCACTTCCGGTGCAGGCAGATCTAACTCCAAGCGAGTGAACTCGATGCGAGCCATACTCCTGAGTGTACCAGTCATAATAGGCCAACCAACAACGATCCATAAGTTCACCCAAGAGACTGGCATTTATTTTGAGCAAATCGGGACCATCTACATCCGGACAAGCAACTGGCGATTAGAGTAGTAGATGTTCAAAGGGCGAAGGGTGTTTTAAAAAGGACAATACATAAGCTGGCCCCACTTCCACTGCAGGCAGATCTAACTCCAAGCGAGTGAACTCGATGCTAGCCATACTCCTGATAGTACCAGTCATAATAGGCCAACCAACAACGATCCATAAGTTCACCCAAGAGACTGGCATTTATTTTGAGCAAATCGGGACCAGCTACAGCTTTGTTCTACAATCTAACTCAAATGCAACTGCAACTCAAAGCCCTCCACAACGGCACAAAGGCGCCCAAAAACTTATGTGGATCTATGCGGCAGCAGACAGAAATGGATCAAGAACAGCAATTAAGTGACAATCTATTGACTCACCAACGACAGAAAAGAGAAGCGCAGAATGTAGTTGGAAACGTTGCCAACGCTCTGTTCGTGATTCTCGACAATGACTACGCCGCACAAATGGCTGAAACCATATATAACGTCCAAACAAACGAAAATTATCTCCACCAACACTTAAAAAATCATACTTCGATTATAGACTCAACACTAAACATCATGACACGCGATCAAGAGGAGGCCACTACAACATTCGCGAAATTCGAAAACAAGCTTACGACGATCACGCAGCTGATCCAAGGTCTCCAAGCAGAAAACAGCAACTTAAAAGGTTTCCAGCTAGTAACAGCACTAGGCTTTGAGCTGTCGCTGGTGGTCTCGAACATTCAACGAATACAATCAGAGCTAATTAGTGTCATCATCAACGTCCACCACCGACAGATTAGTCCATTGCTGCTATCATCAACACAACTAGCAGGCGAACTGCGAAAGATAAGAGCACATCTTCCACCAGCCACGGAAATTGCGGGAGATCCGAGCGACCTGCTCTCCATCTACGGATTGATGACCGTTCAGGCCGGAATTACAGGAAACTGTGTCATTTTTCAGGTGTTACTTCCACTACGAGGAACAGAGCATTTTAGCCTCTTCCGGTTAATCCCAAATCTTACGTTCGTCAACAACACCGTACTGGCCTTCCACACCGATATTAGCCATTACCCTCCACCACGATAAATATTTTCCAACGACGTTCCAGGAACTAAATCAGTGTCAGCTAGCTGCTGACAACTCATATTTGTGTCCAAACACTCAACCCATCTACCATATTGGATCTAATGTCTGCGCATGTGAATTAAGCTTATTTAACAATCAAACTAGGCGACTGTGGGGGGGGGGGGGTTGCTAACCATCAACCATCAACGGCGCGGGGGTGTTGCTAACCATCAACCCATACTGCATTCTCAAAACAGACTTTTCAACCATAGTAGGCACCCGCTCCATGTCAACCAACACCAGCATATCATACACTAGTTATGGGACCATAACAGAAATCGCCAAACCAAACGAATCCTTGCTCCAGGAGAACCACGAGGAACGTTACTGGACACAAATAAGAGAACTTGACTCATTGCATGATCTTCTGAACAACGTCAGACTAATCGACTTGCTTCGGCAGCGGCAGACAACCAAAAATCATCATTACGTTGTCGGGTATCTCGCGTTGATTTTGGTAATTACGAGTTGTCGGCTAGTGTGATCGTGGTTGCTTTTGGTGTGACATTAATATCTCTTCTAACTTTCTCCGCCAGGCGTCTGCTGATAAAGCTCCCCGTCGCTCCGTTGTCTACTGTCGCATCGTATTGGTCGCCGTTCGCTTGTACACTCGCGTAAATCCGACCCCTTTTGACGCACAGACTTCTGGCCTCTACTGCTCGCAAGTCGCCGGTCTCGGGATTTCCGTCTCCACTCGCCTTTGACGTGGTCCCAAGCCGTTTCCCGCTCGCTGGCGGCAGCAATCTACGGTGCGAACTCCTCGCCGTTCGCACTCCCAACAGAACAAAACCTGTCTGTTACGGCAACCCTGGGCCCGATGCCCTTCCAGACCGCAGTTTCGGCAAGCGGTCCTAGGATCGATTTGGCGTTCTGGCAATGCTCTGTGAGCGTTTCCGAGAATCCGGGAACTTCCACTTTGGACACACCAAGCTCATGGGTGGGCCTCCACTCGCAAGACACTCGAGGTCTGCAGCAAGCGTTAACAGTTCTTGCAGACTGTTAAAATCCATCCGTCTAGTATAGAACTGGAATTCTTTCCTGCTGTTCCTGTAAATTCGTTTTAATTTTTGACTCTTGGTATAATCTGCGTATCTCATCATATTTTGTAGACGAACAACATAATCTTTAAACTCTTCTCCTTCTAGGTGGTGTGATTTCCGGATCTTATCCTCCAGACTCTCGAAATAACGGGCCGGCAAGAAGAAATTGTGGAAGTCTGTTTTGAAGGTTTCCCAGTGCTGCCACTTTGCATTGTTGTTACGGAACCATAACAGTGCCTTTCCTTTCAGCAACTATGGCATTGTCCGTGGTAGCATGTCAATATCCAGGCCAAACGTCTCTGCCAGTTCTTCGATGCGCTCCGTGAACAGGAGTGGATCCTTCTCGCCGTCGTATCTTTCCGACCACTTACTCACAATGTCGATGACCATCGCGTAATGTGGAACAGGTACCTGCTGCGCCACTGATACACTTCTTGGAGCCAAGCTTGAGGAAGTCGTGACGGTGACTTCTGGGTCTTCCACGCTGTTCCTTATATTCGCTGTCTTCTTCTCGGACCATGCGCCAGTTTTACGTCGGTGCTTCTCTTCGAGTGCGTTGAGTTCTTCATTTACAGCGGGCTCGTGGACCCCGTTTACGATCCAAGCGCTGAATCGTCTTCGTTTTTCCTTACTGGAGCCTGCAGTGGATACGCCATACGTCTCCATGACTTTCACCAGTTCGTCGTTGGAGAGCTCGTGTACCCAACTGACACGAACCATCCTTCGGCCTTTGTAAACTTATTTCCCTGTTCGGGCGCCACTTGTAACGAGTTTCGGGTTAGCCAAGATATCCTCAGCGGTTGTCCGGGGTTCAATTTACAAGACCTGGTGTTCTCTGGTACAAGGATTCGTTTTATTTAAACTTATTTCGCTTTACTTGCAATATATTGATACTTAAAACTAACAATGCGTGTTTTACTGATAACAATAGTACTGATAATATTAGTAGTAATAGTAATGATTATGCTTGTGGTGTCTTCGGGCTCCGCTGGTGGGCGTACGCACAACGAGCGCAGCGGAGTTTGGTCGTTAGTTGGTAATAGCAACTTCTCGAAAGGCTTACGCACACAACTCAATAAGTCTGTCGTTCGCTGATGGGCTTACGCACAACGGATGCAGCGATACGAGGTATAATTGTTCACTTTATTGAAGGGCTTACGCACGCAAATCAAGAAGTTATGATGCCGATCGCTGATAGGCTTACGCACAACAGATGCAGCGATACGAAGTATAATCGTCAAAGACACTTTATTGAAGGGCTTACGCACGCAAATCAATAAGTTTTGATGCTGATCGCTGATGGGTTTACGCACAACAGATGCAGCGATACAAAGTATATTCGTCAAAGACACTTTATTGAAGGGCTTACGCACGCAAATCAATAAGTTTTGTATATGTACTGTAGGTCTTCCCTGTGACTGTATTCTATGAGAGTTCACTGTTCACTATTCACTGTTAGGTGTTCACTGTTTAAAGTATACTCGGGTTCTCTGCTGGGCTGGAATTTAACACTGCACCTCACGAAGTCTTGACTCAAACTCAACTGAACTCCTGTTGCTTGGTTATTCGCTCTTTTATAGACCACTTTTCCTTGCTTCCGTTATTCATTTTCCGCTATGATCTGGCGTTGTCTCGTTTGTTCGAAAACAAGTTCCCGTTCTCCGCTATGTTCGATTATTAAGTTCGTCAACACGTTTATGTTGTTCCTGTCTTCCGTGTTTTCGTGTGACCTTGAATGATCTCGTGTTGTTCACCTTTTCTGTTTCTTCTGCTTTGACCTTTTTTCATGTCACTCAACTTCGCGCTCACCGTTGCTTGTTTGTTTCTAACCTTTATTTCTTTTGTGTGTCCGTTATGTTAATTGTTATCGAACTATTATTAATTCCTGTTAGTAACTTATACAGAGTGATTATACAGAGTGATCAAGTATTAGTTATTCCTGTTAATAATTTATGCAGAGTGATTAACATTGAGCGATGTGAGGTTATTTCTGGTGCTCCAGAAATTATCGTCACAGAGTGTAATAAAAAAAAGGGGTAATTGATATCGTGTGAATTGTCGTGTTGTTAAAGAGGTAAAAAGTGAAAAAGCAATTTAAAAATTTGTGTGTTAATTGTAAAAATGTTGTAATAAATGTGTATTAAATTATACTTAATTGTAAAAGTGATAATAAAATTTTAATGGATAATGAACAAAGTTATGAGTCTTTAAAAATAGAATATAACAAATTGTCAGAACAGTTAGATAGTTTTATAGAAAAGTCCTGGGGGAATTTAAAAAAGGGAGTAGTTAACAAAGAAACTATTGCATTAATAAAAGAAAAAATTATAGCAATTAAGGATATCTCGAAAATTGAACAAGCAGATTTAATTATAGATGAACTGCTTGACTTCCTTGAACAAAGATCGAATGCAACAAGAGAAGAATTAAACATGTGGAAAAAAAAAATTTTCGGCATTGAAAAAAAGATACGACAATTATTGTGTGACCAAACAGTTGCAGGATGATTGCATTGCGAAATTAGGGGCGGAAAACGAAAATTTCAAAAGACAATTCCATATCAAAGGAGCGTCGTACTAATTAATTCCATAAAGGGCATCCAAGGAAGAGTTCAAAAGTATTAAGGAAGCCAACGATAAAATTCATCAATTAAGAAACGAAAATCGCTTGCTTAGACAAACGATCGCGTTAGCTCACGAACCTTCATTATTTCATAAAGGACCATCCATACAAGCAAAAGAGCCAGAACTTAATCAAATAAAACCCCAAAAATTAATAGTAAATCCTAACAAAATGGGTCCAGAAGAAATAGCGAAGATTGTTAACAGATTAGTGCCTTTATTTTCGGGAGCACCATCAATAGATTTGCGTAACGAGGTCTATAAATTCATTGAAGGATGCGATCTAGCCAAAAGAAGTGTCAACACATCAGAAATGCAAGATTTTCTATTATGTATAAAGCAAAGGTTCCATTGAAATGCATACAGTCTTCTGCGTTCATGAAAATTTAACAGCTTAGAAGAACTAAATAATCGTAAGTCGTTAGACATGGTACTGGGAGAAATTCAAACAATGAAACAGCTGCCAAATGAGGATATTCGGCAATTTTCAGATAAATTACTTTCACTCCGATCTCAGGCGAAAGATATCACAACCCATGTTTACAAAGGTGAGTCAGATAAAGCTTTAAAAAAAGAAGTCGAAATGGCAGGAATCCGTGCATTCAAGCAAGGATTATATAGTAGTAAGTTAAGGCTGTATTTGGTAGGAACAGACAAAGCATCACTGGAAGATGTGGTAGAACAAGCTGTTGATGTGGCTGATGATATTCGGCAAGTGGAAGCCCGACAGAATAATCAAAGGATAGGAATGGTTAGCAATAGTTATTCTAATTATAAGCAACTTCTACAGAGTCCGCATCATGATCTAAATGGACACTCTTCAGAAGATAACAATAAATGGGTAAAATCTGGATTAAATACAAATAACAAATTAAGCGCAAACGTAGTTTGTAGTTTTTGTAAAAAAAAAGACACAAGAGAAGATTGTCTTACTAGGAAAAACACGCCGTATTGTCAAGAATGTTGCAAATATTGTCATGAAATCAATTGGAACTGTACAAGGAAAAATTTTACACATAATTATCCCATTGTTCGTTTAGGAAGGAAATTCGTTTAGAAGCGACCAGGACAAGAGTTGAGAAATAGCAACACAACATGGAATAACGGCTACCAGAAACAATTGACACAAAAGAATCAAACAACGGAAAGAACCAAGAAAGGGTAACAGAATATGAGTAAGACATGTCATTGGTGTAACCGGCCAGGACATTTTGTAAAAGAGTGTCAGGCAAAGAAAAACTGGGAAGCATTGCAGGGAAACGGCCAAGGGACCAGGCAAGGCCAGTAACCTGGGAACCCGACAATAAGAAGAGTAAATTTAGACCACAGAGATTCAGTCCGATAAGTTCTACGTCCGCGGAGACAGTTATCCCATCTACAGCATGTGCAACAAAATTTTGAAAAAGAAGATAATGGAAATAATAGAGAACTTGCAAACGAAAATAACGAAGACAAGAAGAAAAATTAGAAAATATATGATAATAAAACAATCAACACTTTTAGTGGAAATATTAATGAGTGCTGCTACGAAAAGAAGCCAGAGGATGACGTGTTCATTGAATTTCCTTGCGCGCAGACGATTAATGAAAAACTTTTCTTGCTGGTGGATACAGGAGCAGACACAAATTTAATTAAAGAAAAAACACTCAGAAAGGAAACAATAATCAACACTTCGAATACAAAAGTTTTAAACGGAGCTTTTGGAGGTTGTGCTACCACAACAGGAACTGTCCATGTGACACATAATGATTGGCCAAGTCTTAGCTTAAAGTTACACAGGGTGGCACTTGAGCAAAACTTGGCGGGTGATGGTATACTTGGCAGGAACAATTTGTGGAACAGATCCGTCATAGATTCGCTCAACAAAAAACTGAAATTTTTCGACGATGACAAGAAATTAATAGTAACTTTGAAAAAAAAATTGTACCATTCGAAATAGCATCGGAAGCAAAAACAATAATAATGCACAAGAAGGAAATAATATCGGGAGTTTATATGGGAGAAAGCTTGGTAAATGTTAAAGATAATAGAGTACACGTTCCAATACTGAACGCTACAGAAAAAGACTTCGTTGTGGATAACAATTTCAAACCGGAGTATAGTGATTTTGATGATTATGTAACATTCAGTAAAGAGGCAACAATTAATAAGATAATTAAAGAAGGTAATGACGAAAGGTTAGAAAAATTATTAAGTGAATTAGATTTGGATAAAAATCTGAATAAGGAAGAAAGGGAATCGATTTTAAGTATATGTAAAATATATATTGATATTTTTCTGGTGGAGGGTGACAAATTGACAACCACTCCCAAAATGATACATAGAATTGCGACTAAAATGGATCAACCACCAATAAATCAAAAGTAATATCGGCTCCCTCATTCACACAGGGAGGAAGTTAACAATCAGATTGGGAAAATGTTAGAGGACAACATAATATCTCCTAGTATGTCTCCATGGAATTCTCCATTATTGCTAGTTCCAAAGAAATATGGAAAAGATGGGAAAAAGAAGTGGAGATTAGTTATCGACTATAGGAAACTTAATGAGGCGACAATTAAACAAGTGTTTCCAATACCACGGATTGATGAGATTTTAGATCAGTTAGGGTGCAGTAGATATTTTTCTATGCCAGATGCAGCTAGTGGTTATCATCAAATTTTAATAGGCACATTTTAATAATTACACAGCTAACGAAAGATGATCATCGACGGTGAGATGAACACCTCCCTGAGATATGTCTGGCAATCAACTCCAGCGTTTCCGAAACGACAGGCTACAGTCCCGCTTTCTTGATACAAGGACGTGAGCCACGACTCCCGTCAGCACTCTACGACGAAGTCACTACTGGCACAGGAAACCCCGTCGAAAGCGCAGCGGCCAAGGCAAACAAGCTTAAAGAAATCTTTAAAATAGTGCAGCGCAACTTGCGGAAGGCATCAAGCGACCAAGCCCGCCATTATAACTTGCGGCGACGTGCGTAGCAACCCACAATCGGAGAAAAAGTACTTCTCAAAGAACACCCACTCTCCAAAGCCGTGGACGGTTTTGCAGCCAAGTTAGCTTCGAAATTTGAAGGACCATATCGGGTCAGAAACTTCATTTCACCGGTTATCGTAGAACTTCAAAGAGATGGCGAGTTAACCACCAAACGGGCGCATCTGAGCAACATCAAGAAATATTACGCGCAAGACGAAAAGCGACGTATTACTCGTTGCTCCTTCCAGACGGCATCCCATAGAAGAAAGTAAAACAACAGCGCAGAGGCAACAGAAGGAAAGTAAAACAACAGCGCAGAGGCAACAAAACAGCAGCACAACATCAACATCAACAGCATAGAGGTACGCATTGTTTTGTTTCACAAGGAAAAAAAAAACAAACAAAAATGCGTAAAGTGAATAAGTAAAAACAAGAAAAAAAACACACACGCACACAAAGTAGACTCGACCGCAATCAATCAGATTCCAATTGCGCGTCTACAAACGATGCAGTCATAAAATTTAAATGCGACGTAGAAAAGAATCAGCTAACGAAACCCCTTCGTACTCATCGACCGCTGCAGAGCAACAAAGCTACTTCGACATTTCGCGAAGTGAGGGGAGAGTGAGACGGATCAGACAATCCGTCCCAACATTTCATTGTTTTATGAATTTCTTTTTGATTCTTGCCATTATATTAATTATTTTGATTTTATTCATAAGTAAGTTTATAGTTCAACGAATACATAATTAGTTAGTAGGAAATTATAGATGTAAGGTTATTATTGCGCGATCAGTGAAGTTCATTACTTTTTATATTTACATTATATTATTTACAACAGCATTGAAGTTTATTTACGTAAAATAAATAAGAAATAATAACTTTGTAAGTTTTAAGATCATTTACTAGCGAAATAAATGTATTAGAAAATAATATAGTATAAGCATAAATATAAGAACAATGTGTATAATAATTAAGAAATTAATGTCAAACTGCAGCACTGTCATACACGCTACAACGACGACGTCATGTACGAACGACGAAGAAGAACAAGAACCACTAGTATAAAAGAGGAACACAGGTTTCGAGCGAGCGCCTCGTCAGTCAGGACGCGCAGTGTACACAGCCAGCAGCATAGCAGTGATTCTTGGTAAGTTGGTTCGTAGCTTCCTACTCTGCCCTTCCTCTCCTTTTCTAACCACCCCGTAACCTGACTGTGAATTGCTCAGGAAGAGTTGTTGGCGCCTATGGATGGTTGGATCAAGGTTCGACACAGCTTCGAACGCCATCGCGGTTCGACACAGCTGCGAACGCCATCCAGGTTCGACACAGCTTCGAACGCCGTCAAGTTTCGACACAGCTTCGAACGCCATCACGGTTCGACACAGCTTCGAACGACGCCAAGGTTCGACACAGCTCCGAACGCCATCGCGGTTCGACACAGCTTCGAACGCATCCAGGTTCGACACAGCCTCGAACGTCTTCACGGTTCGACACAGCCTCGAACGTCATCACGATTCGACACCACTTCAAACGACGTGATCATCGCACCGCATTCAACATCCGCTCAAACAACATACAGCAGCGGCGAGAATAATAACCCAGGGACTGACAACAACGACAGCATCTACAGAGAAGGGCGAATGACAGTGCTGCCAATTAATTATAAGCAACAAGTTATATTAAATAAAGATTTCATCAATTGTTTTCACAAAAAATAAATATTTCTGTGAATTGGATCCTGGTTGCTCACTGAGTCATACCCTAGCCAGAGAAACAACTTTACAACACTTCGAATCCAAAAGTTTTCAACGGAGCTACCACAACAGGAACTGTCCATGTGTCACCTAATGATTGGCCAAGTCTTAGCTTAACGTTGCACAGGGTGGCACTTGAGCAAAACTGGCCGGTAGATGGTATACTTGCTAGAGACAATTTTTGGAACAGATCCGTCATAGATTCGCTCAGTAAAAAATTGAAATTTTTCAACGAAATCAAGGAATTAATAGAAACTTTGCTGGGAAAAACGCAGAAAGAAAAAGTAATAGAAATTCTGTGATGGTAAATTCACGGACAATAAAAATTGCATCATTTGCAATAGCATCTAAAGCTAAAAAATAATAATGCACAAAAAAGAAATAATATTAGGAGTTTTAATGGGAGAAACATTGTTAAATGTTAGGAATAATAGAGCCACGTGCCAAGACTGAATACTACAGAAAAAGTCTTCGTTGTGGATAACAATTTCAAACCGGAGTATAGTGATTTCGATGATTATGTAACATTCAATAAAGAGGCAACAGTTAATTGAAGCAGGTAAGCATAAAGGTTTACAAAAATTATTGAGTAAATTAGATTTGGGCAAAAATCGGAATAAAGAAGAAAGGGAATCGCTTTTAAGTTTATGTAAAATATATAATGATATTTTTCTGTTGGAGGGTGACACATTGACAACAACTCCCATAATGACACATAAAATTCCGATTAAGATGGATTAGCCACCAATAAACCAAAAGCACTATCGCCTCCGTCCTTCGCACAGAGAGGAAGATAACAACAAGATTGAGAAAATGTTAGAGGACAACATAATATCTCCAAGTATGTCTCCGTGGAATTCTGCATTATTGCTAGTACCAAAAAAATATAGAAAAGATGGATAAAAGAAGTGGAGATTAGCTATCGATTACAGGAAAATTAATGAGGCGACAATTAAACAAGTGTTTCCCATACCACGGATTGATCAGATTTTAGATCAGTTAGGACGCAGTAGATATTTTTCTACGCTAGATTTAGCTAGTGGTTATCATCAAATTTTAATGGACGAGGGTGACAAGGAGAAAATAGCATTTAGTTCAGCTTTAGGACATTTTGAATTTAATAGGATGCCGTTTGGTTTAACGGGAGCGCCTGCAACGTTTCAACGTATTACGAATCATGTATTAACAGGCTTACAAGGAATAGATTGCTTTGTTTATCTTGATGATGTAGTGGTGGTGGAAGTAATTTCGAACAGCATGAGAAAAGCTTAATGAAGGTTTTCGAGGCACTGAGGGAAAACAATTTAAAGCTTAACGTTAGTAAGTGCCAGTTCCTGAGGCGAGAAGTAATATATTTAGGGCATAAGTGTTCTGAGAAGGGAGCTCTTCCTAACCCCAGTAAAGTGGAATGCGTCAAAAACATTCCAGCTCCTAAGTATAAAAAAGAGGTGCAAGCGTTTTTAGGGTTAGTTAATTATTACAGGAAATTCATACTATACCAGGGACTGCAAAGATAATATTGCCAATTAATAAGCTTCTCAGAAGAATTTCCAAGTTCAATTGGTCAGAGGAATGTCAGAAGCAATTTTAGCTTATCCAAATTTTGACGAAGAATTTATTATGACAACAGATGCCAGTAGCGAAGCATTAGGAGCGGTTCTTTCTCAAGGGAAAATAGGGGAAGACAAACCGATAGCGTTTGCAAGTAGGGCTCTTAATGATTCAGAAAAACGTTACTCTACAATTGAAAGGGAATTTTTAGCTATAGTTTGGGCCACAAAAAATTTTAGAGCTTATTTATTAGGAAGGCCATTTAAAGTGGTAACTGACCTTTAAAGGATCAAACATCAAGATTGGCGCGTTTCAGACATAAGTTATGAGAGTATATTTTCGAGATTATTTACAAACCAGGGAAAAAGAACTTGAACGCAGATGCTTTAAGCAGAGTGCCGCAACCACAAAATTTTGAATATTCGGTGGAGGCGGTTCAAACCCGTGCACAAACTAGGGAAAAAGAGTTGAAGAGACAGGAAAGAAGTCAAGTTAAAACCGACACCCCAATTCTAGATAGTGACAATTTAGCACCAACAAGGCAAGATAATACGATTTTAATACAATACAAACAATACAATACAAAACAAATAGAGATTGATGAAAGACTTTCATAACAGAGCGTTAGGAGGACACCAGGGCGCGGTAAAAACTTATCTAAGGATAAGGTAGAGTACAGATGGCCAGGAATGCAGAGACAGATTAAGGAGTACGTAAGAAACTTTCCAAAATGTCAAGTTAACAAATGTTCGAGGTTAACAAAAATGCCAATGGTATTAACGGATACACCAACACATCCATTTGAGAAGGTGTACATTGTAGGCATTCTACCGGAGACTAGCACCGGTAATAAATATATTTTGACTTTTCAGGACGATATTTCAAAATTTATGGCATGCGTAGCTATTGCGGACGCTGAAGCGAGTACTGTAGCCAGAACATTTTATGATGAGATAATTACGCAACAGACAATGGGACAAATTTCACTTCAAAATTATTTACAGATACATGTAAATTGTTAGGGATTAAAAAATTACATATAACTCCATATCATCCACAAGCTAATGGGTCAGGTGCCATACTGGAAAGGTGCCATAGACCTTTGGCTGAATATTTGCGCAATTTTGCAAAAGAAGACGGTTCAAACTGGGATCAATGGTTGACTGCAGCAATGCACGTTCATAACCACACTCCCCATACTACAACTAAACAAACACCGTTCCGCACTCTATTCGGATTCTACATAGAGATGCCAACGAATTTGAAAAGAAAATGTAGTCCGCTATATAATGCCGAAGACCCAAATAAGGTATTAAAATTTCAGATACAGAGAAGAGAGCTCACGAGAAGGTGGGGAAGAATCAGAACCTAGCTACTATAAACAAGTAGCCAAAAAACAGTATTATAGTAAACTAAGGTCAGTAGATTTTAAGGTAGGAGATAAGGTTTTAATTAAGAATCAGACAAGAAAAAATAAATTTTCTCCAATATAGGGCCGTATAGGGTAGTACAAATAAAAAGTCCTATTACTGCAGTAATAAACATCAAGGGAAAGAAGAAATCGTTTCATAATAATTTGCTTAAGTTGTACATAGAAACAGAATAGGCTAATATATATATTATTTTTTAAAAAAAAAAAAAGAAAAGAAAAAAAAAACAACACATTGGGAATATGTTCTGGGACATAAAAAGTAGATAATAAGACATAAACATTTAATAATATAAACTTTCTAAATTTTATAGATCTCTTTATTAGAAGGATGAGTTTGGCGGTAACAGTGTTATTAATGACCATAACTGTGTGCGTGGCGCCAGAAAGTCCAGTGGAAGTAAATGAGTTGGCTACAACGCCAATGTATTTGGAAAAAATTGGCAGAGCAGTATTCTTTGGCAGCGAATGGACAATCCTATCTCGGTTCCAGTTGTTTAATTATGAAGAGGTAATCACACAGCTTAATAATAGTGCGAGAGGAATAAAAAACATATGCGATGAGATTAATCCAAATTCAATAGTAATGGATTTCAGAAATATATGCGAAGCGTTCGATGGAACATTAAGAAGAATTTTAGCACATTTGAAAACCGACGACGAAATGATTAGATCAACTGGAAAGAAAATGCCAACGCAATTTATCAACATCTTCAGGATATAGATAACACTCAGGATAAGTTTTATAAAATAATAAATAAACAGATAACAGTGATGAAAACGAATTATAAAGGAATCACTGAACCGCTAGTTCCGTTCGTTAGCACTGAACCCTTATCTCCGAGCGCTACGACTCCAACGCCATCAAGGTTCGACACAGCTTCGAACGCCATCAAAGTTCGACACAGCCTCGAACGTCTTCACGGTTCGGCACAGCCTCAAACATCTTCACGGTTCGACACAGGCTCGAACGTCTCCACGGTTCGACACAGCCTCGAACGTCTTCACGGTTCGGCACAGCCTCGAACGTCTTCACGGTTCGACACAGCCTCGAACGTCATCACGGCTTGACACTACTGCAAACGACGTTATCATCGCACTGCATTCAACATCCACTCAAACAACATACAGCAGCGGCGAGAATAATAACCCAGCGACTGACAACAACGACAGCATCTACAGAGAAGGGCGAATGACAGTACTGCCAGTTAGTTATAAGCAACAAGTTATAAATAAATAAAATAAATATAAATAAAGATTTCATCAATTGTTTTCACAAAAAATAAATATTTCTGTGAATTGGATCCTGGTTACTCACTGACTCATACCCTAGCCAGAGAAACAACGTTACATTAAAATAAGAATCAAAATTGTATGTATAGTAAAGGTTATTGTAAATAAATGAGAAAAATAAATTAAAGAAAATAAGAAAATGCAGCAGAACTAGTTGTTTTTGTTTATTTCATGCTTAATTTTTCTTTTTCTAGCGGATACAACTCTGGATGTAAGCATCCAACCAGGATGGTAGCGATAAGGCATCGGGGCCAGCGTAGTCTGCTACTTCTTGCAACGTCTGCAGTATGAGTCGAAGAAGAGCCGGATCCAAGCGATATTGATAGTCTTCGAGAAGGGCGGTAAGACCAGTACTTAAAGGATCCAAATCACAGTGGCGATCCTTGAGATCGGCTAGGCATGTTTGGCTTAGTGCGATTACGAGCGCCCGTGAACAAGGTTGGCAACTGTGGGACATATTGACTGGACGAACTGTGAAAAAGAAATACAAAAAAAAAACACACAAGAAACTCTCACGAATAAATCACTGGTAAAACTTAATAATATCGCGAAACTCACTATAAATTTGTTTTACAATATATAAGACCGCACGCTTCGTAAGCTTAACAGCTGCTTGTCGGAACTTTGGCTAGTAACTGACAGGAGTTTAAAATCGTGACAGTTTTTATACAAAACCGCAGGCGCGCTTAAGCATGGGAAACGAATTACGAGAAATTGGAAATTTTAGCTTATTTCAAAATAGGAAATATAATAGCGAAAGATTGAGGTTATAATGCACTGAAATATATGCATTAATCTTGTGTTTACGCAAGGAGAGTAAGAATAAAAGAATAAAATTTTAACGAATTAATCGAGAAGCGGAAAAGAAATAGAACAAGAACAAAAGTAAAAAATATATTGAATTTTCGAAACTGTAAACGCAAGTAATTTGTTTGGTTGACCCACATTAATGGACAGCCAAGCAAAATGCATTGTAAGCGTTTTAGCAATCACATTGGTGATAATTATTACCAACAGCAGTTATTATAATTGCGAATATATAAATATGTATGAATATATAAAATGCTATATAAATATATAGGTTTAGCCGTAAGTTGAAGTTAAATGCATACCATATGATAAAATACATGACAGAAAATAATATAGGTTACACTAAAATTCAGATATAAATATATATATAAATATAGCGATATTCACAGACAAAAACAATGAAAATATTACAATTGCAGCTATTATAGAATAAATGCACATCTAATGAGATACGTTAAAAAAGGCATAAAGAAGGGGAGGAAATAATAATTTATTAATAATGTACTTTATTAACATGAGTATATTAACATACAAATTTTTGCATATAAACATATACATAAACATATGCATATACGCATCTAGTAGTAAATGAACAGTTTTGATACAAATATAAATCAATATCAGTTGATAAAAGAAAACTAAAGTTCATAAAACGTAGAACTATTACGTAATTGAATCAGTTATTAAGTAATATAAATACTTAAGTATGTAATACCGAATGAGAAGCGTTTTTCGTATTTGCTGCAGCTCAAGCAATTGTTACTGCAACTTCCTAGGAGTAGTTATATTTCCAAGTGTTTTAAATTCTATTTGGTTAAATTGGTATTTGCAGCACTTGAAACTACAACTATCCAAAATTATGTTTGGTTAAATAGTTGCTGCACTTGAAACTGCAACTATTGTGAAACTACAGAATGATGATTATCGATTGACGGTTTTCCAATAACTGGTTTCATAATGAAATCTATATATTAGCAATTATGTCTCATTATTAATAACAGTTATGACTACGACACAGTTATTATTATTAATAAATAGCAATGGCACCAACACTCTACTCTTATTGGAAAATCCATTCGTTACTTAACTTACCTGCGAAGATCCATTTGTTTGTTCTCATCATCGGTTTCCACGATAGATCACTTTTGAATTCTTTATATTCACAATCCAACTTGGTATCATAATTGAAGCATCCTAACACACCCACACGCATCACATCCTTGACTGTATGTTCTTCTTACATCGTAGCATACAATCGTTAATAGTTCACCATTGAACTTGACTGGATCAGCGTAGCATTTGATAAAAGCAGACATCTCAAAGAGGGGAAATTCCCAAATCCTGCGTAGACAGTGTCGGGACAAATAGCATGCTGTGTGTCAATCGTGGTATGGGGATCAGTTTAAAAAGTCGAAATATTTTCTCATCGTTTAATGGAATCTTTATGCTGAATATAGGTTGATTATTTGAAACTCCTGAGGCCTTCAGGAGTTTATATATTATCAAAAGATTTCCTTTTTCAACCGGCAACTGCAACGTACTCGGCAAAATATTTTTTAACCATATCTTTTGCCTCTGTTAATTGAAAGGGCGAAAGAAGCAATGGGTGAATTTTGCCATGATGGACATCAGTAAGGATTGAAATTATGGCTGTTTGGGTCTGTTTCAGTTCTGCTCTAATCATTATTAGTTGAACTTCCATAGACATGTAAATCTGAAAACCTCCATTCTTGCTTATTTAGAATACGTTCAACCTATACTAATTAATCCTTAATTAAATTCATCGTTGAGTCTACTATTGACGTTTGATTTTTGAACAATTCTAGTAGATGTTCTTTATTATCCGCTATGTGGTCCATGGATGCTGACATCTGCTCAGCATAGTTCGAGTCTACAACTCCAAAAAGTGTATTGCGATATTGCCAATCAGATTTACTGCTCCTCTGATTTTTCGTCTCGACGTCATTATCTTATTTTTGGACTTCAGTTGCTCAAGATGTAGAAGGAATTGATCCTTAAGCGAATCACAGTTTGTATATTTATTCATATTTTGTCATGGTCTACTTATCGCTTATGTTCCTCTTTTATACGCGTCTAAACTAGTTTGCAGGCACTTGAGATCGAAAATGCCGATTAGATTCCTCTCAAGTCATTAGCTTCACGTTTCTTAATCCTTCGAATCGAATCGCTGGTGTCGTGCCATACCTTGTTACGGAAAATGGCGCCGCTATTGCTATCGGTAGCGCAATAATCAATGTGTTGGTAGCTCCAAGGTGCTGTCTTTTTGGTTTACCTGCTGCTTATCCACGCTGCTTATCTTCGCTTCCGGAATTTCTATCAAAAACCGCTAACCGATGAGTCGGTTGCTTCTATTCTCCTGTAGCCGTGTTCGCCTTCACTATTGAAACAAATCTGCCTTCCTTTTCATATACCTTCGTGACCCATCCTAACGGGTAGAAGATGTGGCAGGTTGTCTTTTTAATTGTAACCATATCATCAGGCTTGATGTTCAGTAAATGTGTCCTCCATTCAGCTCTCTGCTGCAGCTGTTGAGGTGTGTTACCAATTTCCATCTTGACTGCACATTGCTGCTGATTGGCTTGGATGAAGGATCTACCTAAGCTGTTCTCCAATCATGAAGTGTCCTGGAGTTAGAGCGGTCAAATCATTTTGTGGCCGCAGAAATTTCTATGAGCGGGCGCGAGTTTAGAATTGCTTCTATTTCTATAGCAATTAGGGATGCAGTTGAAACAAGTCTTATTAGCAGGTCTCTCCCAGATTTCACTACAGACTCCCAGAGTTCTCCGAAATGTGGTGAACGGGGCGGACTAAAGTTGAATTTTATGGTCTTACTGCTGCAAAATTTTGTAATTTCCTTCCTCGCTTCTGACAAATGTAAATGGTACGCCGACGAAATTTGTTGCATTGTCACAAAATATGTTTTTAAAATGCAATCGGGCGCTAATGAACTGCTTTACTGCCCCACAAAAGGCTGCTTTTGTGAGGTATGACAGCAGTTCCAAATGAACGGGCTTTGTGGTGAAGCAGCATAATATGGCGATGTAAGCCTTATGTTCGTCCTTTCCTCTGATTTTGCAATGAACTGCGAAAGGTCCGCAGTAGTCGACGCCACTATTTATAAAGTGTCGGGCTGCAGTCGTCCGTTCTGGAGGTAGGTTAACCATAACTTGATTTATGGGCCAAAATCTTTGTCGTATTTGAGCGAGCAACAGGTGTGATCCACAGTGAAGATGGATAATATGGACTCGTTGTATCAGGAGTTTTACGATGGGATCATTGTATAGAGGAACCATGGGATGCTCGACGTCATAACTTATGGGTCCTAAAGTTAGACGGCCTGGTCGAATAACAATCCTCTCATCCAAAAAGGGATTCAGAGATGCCAGTGTACTAGTCTTATGCACTTGTTCGCCTTTCGAAAGCGCCTTAATATTTTCCAAAAACTCTGATTGTTGCAGTGTTTTTTTACTATAAAAACCAAAGAATCATTTAGTTCTTGTGGTCAAAGTTGGAGCTGATTGCATCCCGACACTTTTTCAAAAGCATTACAATACCAATTATAATAATCCGTTGGAGCGTCGTAAAGGAGTTCCTGTACTGTGTTGTGTACAGTATTGCTGATGGGTCGACGCTGACTATAAGTGACGCTGGCGGCAGTGTATTACGTTTTCGTGCCATGTCGTTTGCTACTTGGAATATATTTCGGCCTCCTACTTGATGCAAAAACACTGGTCTATATAACCACAAATTGCATCCTACTAACCTTTTCGGCGATATTTCTCTGGATAATATATCTGGATTGTGCTGTGATGGCAACAAATGTTTGATAGGCTACTAATTCCGAGTTTATCGACGACAGCACAATAGGTGAATGTGTCCAAAATATGGTTAGTGTCCAAAATATGTCAGTTCGATGCAAATCTGTACATAAACACGACGACTTGATTATATATACACTACGGGCCAAAAGTATTTACCCACCCCAATGATTCGTCATTATTCAAATGCCAGGTATTTTATTGTTAAAAAAATTGCTAATAATTACCAGCCAACATTTTTTTTCTGTACCGCAAACAGGTAGGTCAAGTGAGTTAGCCTTTTCTATGAAAAATTCAAAAGTAGTACTTCAGGTAAAAAAATAAAATATGGATGCAGGCAGTTAGGGTCATCTTATTCCTCTCAAATTTCAATCTGCATTTCATTCTATATTTAACACTATTTGAGTAAAGAGTTGATTTTTAAAAAATATCAAGTGTTTTCTTAAATATTTATTTATTTATTTATTTATAATTGCTAACCATTGTAAGATATAATCTTATAAATTAATGGTAGCCTTAAAAACAATCAGAGAGTTACTTAAAATGAACTTAAATTAAAATTTAAAAGAAAATAAGAAAAGGAAGCAATGAAAGATTAAGAAGAAATATAACTAATTAGTTAGCGTTTAGGAAAGAAGAAAGTTCCGACTTAAATTTGCCCCTGCTGGCAATACCTCTAATAGTGGGAGGAAGCGAGTTCCATATCCTAGCGGCGCTCACATAAGATTGCCTTCTAGTCGCAAGACAAGTGAACTTAGGTAATATCAGAGTTATTGACCTATGAGATCGCGAAAAACAGAGTTCATTGTATAGATAATCTGGCTGACACACTGACAAGCACTGGACTCAAATAATTTAAAATTATTGATGAAATTATTGAATTATTGATTCGTTTTTAGGATGAATGTCCACACTTAAAATCACTGGACTCAAGTGATTCTAAATGATCCAAAGATTCGGTTTAGGATGAGTGTCCACACTGACAAGCACTGGACTCAAATAATTTAAAATTATTCAGAGACTCGTTTTTAGGATGAATGTCCACACTTAAAAACACTGGACCCAAGTGATGTTTCTAAATGTTTCAAGGATTAATTTTAGGATAAATGTCCCCACTGACAAGCACTGGATTCAAATAATTTGCACTGATTCAAGGATTCATTTTTAGGATGAATGTCCACACTAAAAAGCACTGGACTCAAGTGATTCTAAATGATTCAAAGATTCGTTTTAGGATGAGTGTCAACACTGACAAGCACTAGACTCAAGTTATTCTAAATGATTCAAAGATTCGTTTTAATATGAGTGTCAACACTGACAAGCACTGGACTCAAATAATTTAAAATTATTCAAAAACTCGTTTTTAGGATGAATCCACACTTAAAAACACTGGACTCAAGTGATTCTAAATGATTCAAAGATTAATTTTATAATGAATGTCCCCACGGACAAGCACTGGACTCAAATAATTTGCACTGATTCAAGGATTCAATTTTAGGATGACTGTCCACCATAGATTAGTAGATGAGACACTCGAAAATGTCCCTTATACACTAATGCATTTTTGCTGGAATTGCACTGATACAATGAAAGAAAACTTTGATTCGCTGCAAAAAAAGTGTAGCCTCGCCGTAAAAAAGTGTAGCCTCGCCGTAAAATAATGTAGCCTCGCCGCAAAAATTTTGTAGCAAGCACTGATCGAAAATTTATTTTAAGGGATAAGGGATAAATAATTATAAATATTATGTTTTTTATCCATGAAAAACATGTATAAAACATAGTTTTAATGTTAATAAATATATTCTATAACATTTTACACAGCATTTTCTAATTTGCTTGGTTATATTTCTTGTAAATGCAGTCGGTAATTAAAACTTTTTTGTTATAAATACACAATTATGCGCCTAATTGCGAAAATATTTTGGAATGCTGTTAGCAGAATAGTATAAATGAAACTGAATACAAATTATTACAAAATAGTTGCAAATTATACGTTATTGGCCTAGTTGGGGCTCCAAAACCCTTTAGCACATACGGTTGCACTGGTAAAAAATCGTACACATTGTTTGATAAAGATACAAGAACAACAATGGGGTATCTCTCACGTATTGTATACGTGAGTTCAACATACCAAACAATCAAATGTCAAACCGACTTTTTGAAACGGCGAATAGCGAGTGTCACATCTAGTAATCTATGCTGTCCACACTTAAAAGCACTGGACCCAAGTGATTCTATATGATTCAAAGATTCGTTTTTGTTATGTCAACACTTGAAAGCACTGGAATTGAATAATATTTGTTAATCAAGAAGTCGACTCACCTGTACAGCGTATGATCACCAAAAGAGCCCCGAGTCTTCGTTGACGGTGGCTTTTATACCTCAAATGTTAACCGTAGTTTTCTTCATCGCTAATTTGCGACCTTGAATTAATACCTTTGTTTACTCCAACTCGACATGTAATTTTTTATATTCGCAGTCTTTATTGGCGATCTGGAATTAATCTCTTTGTTTACAAAATTTAATTAATGTGACCTTCCATTCCGCATTCTAATACTTTGCACTCTTCATGCATAGACCTTTGCGTTTGTAGTTGCAATCAGTGTTCTTTTTCTCCTAAGACTCGGTGACTTCATCGTAATGTGTCTTCGTTGCTAAGTTGTGCTTGTAACTGGACTGGGTCCCATTTATTGCATGTATTTGTTGTTGGCTATGATTGCTAATTTTTGATCCGATTTCTTTTGTGTGTGTTTGTTCTTGTCGAGCTTCAATTTGTAAACCTGAGTGCACTTTTTCATTGTGTACATTTGTTGTTATAAACTCCGCTTCTAAATCTCGGTCCCTTTTTCGGCAAGCGTTTGTTATTTTATTCTTTTGCTAATGTGGTTGTTGTTGTTGTTGCCGAAATCCCAACGTGTTTCTTCTTCCTTTTTTTCTTTCGTGTTTTGTTTGTTGTTGTACAAGTTTCGTATCGTAGTGTACCTTGTGTGCTTTTCCCCGCTTGTGCTTCAAGTTTAGTGACATTCTTGAAAAGCTTCGCGTTATGTTTTGTGCAGCTTTGGGCTTTTTGGTTCGTCGATCATAGTTATGGTTAGCTGATGGTGAGTAATTTTTGTTTTGCCTAGTTTGTAAGCTGTTAGCTGACATCACATACGGTTTGACACAAGCTCGAACGTCGTACAAATTTTGACACAGGTTTGAATGTAACACGGTTCCACAATAAGCTCGAGCGTCATACACGTTTCGACAACAAGGTCGAACGTCACACAGGGTTCGACAACGGGCTCGAACGGTTCCGGTCCGACAACAGATTCGAACGTCATACAAGGTTCGACAGGTCATACTGTGTTCACAAATGCTCGTTAAAAGACCACAGACTGGATTATAGCGCTCGCAAATCATAATATATTTCCATACTAAATGAAAATGCTGTCATGAATGCAAAACCCATCACGCTGGAGGTGGTTGATGTTGTTGTCACACATATGATAGATAACAAAACCGGATTCTGCATTAAGAACCAATGAACATACAGACAACGAACATACAGCGCGCATTCTTTAGAGTCGCGTTAACTAGATATGCAGACTTATATACTCAGCGTATGTACGACAAACAGAGCAAAACAAACGAGAAATAACACAAATAGACCACGAAGAATAGAACCAGAATTAACAGAAAAACCTGTACATTCAAAAATGACCGCATGTAAACAGAACGACAAAAATACATAATTACACAAAACAAATATCTGATGTGGGCAACACATAACTTCCTTGTATGACGGCAATTGTATGGTTTTATTTCAAGAGTGGTTGATATATTTTATTTATATTTTAAAATTGATGTTTTAAAAATTTTTAATATTTTTACTTCCATAATGAAAAAAATTTCATAGGCTTCTCTTAATTTAAATAATTTAAATAGTAGTAAGTAAAAACAAGGAAGTACAAATTAGTTTCCACACAGCTTTAACTATCGTAGTAATTTTGATTTCCCTGTTTAGTTCTGTAAGGGTACAACCAATTTTTGTAAAAGATATAGCAGCATAACATTCATTTATCATTATCATTTATGTAATTCGGATAATGCATGCTTCGTGTTCCTTTGGCGAAGAGTCCTTTTGGTGCGAACCATCATTAAAATTGGAGCTACAAAATTGTGTCTTATGTAAGGCCCAATATACTTTCTAGGAGTGTTTGTTTTTGAGTAATGTATGAAATTTGAAAAAAACTATATGAGAAGTGTCCTTTTCGCGCAACCGATTGCATCCAAAAAGGGAGGTGCACAACTAGGTCTTATAAGAGTCTCAAATACCAAATTTCAAGTTTCTACGATTCTCCGTTTTTAAGTTATTGAGGATACGTACATACGTACAGACGTACATACGTACATACGTACAGACGTACATACGTACATACATACGTACATACGTACACACGTCACGACCAAACTAGTCAAAATGGACTCCGCGATGGTCAAAATGTGTGTTACCATCAAAATCTCAATATCGAAATTTTTCATGATTACAATACTTTCTTGTATTTACTACGTATACAAGGAAGTAAAAAATATGTACATATTTCAGATCGAGTAATGAAAACCAAAAAGCAAACACTTACTGACATATATACAGACATGTGAATAAATAGCAAACACTGAAATTAACCAGAAACAGCAACAACAACTATCATGACAGCCGACGGACAAGATGTTGTTTGAAATTGAATTTTTCACCATTCACGGCCGATTCTATTGGAAATGCCTGTTTCGCCTGTCGCTCCAACGAGCTCATCCGAATATGGCAAATCAGCTTTTGTCTGACACAAACACCAATGTATTAATATATCAGTCACAGTAGACAAAGGTTCGGACTTTAGAGACATCTTAATGGCCCTAAGAAATCCTCGTTTAGTAAATATCGACCGTGCAAACGGCTCTTGTATTTTAAGCGACCCATTGTGACTCTTGTATTTGAATCGAGCCGTTGTAGATCTTATATTCTAAGCTTATATTCTAAGCTTCTAAGCTGGCTGTTGGATTTTTAGCGAACCGTAGCGGCTCTTTTTAGTACTAAGACATAAAAATTGTAGAGTAAATACAATAAAAACGATACTCAACATTGCCTCCGAGCTGAAACCTCTGAGTCAGTGCAGAGTGGTTGAAACACGAATCGAACAAAATCCGGAAACGAACTTGGGACCAGTAAGCTATTCCCTATATATTTTGCTGTTTTCTCTTCCGTTGTTTGATGTGTATGTAATACTGAATGAGAAGCGTTTTTCGTATTTGCTGCAGCTCAAGCAATTGTTACTGCAACTTCCTAGGAGTAGTTATATTTCCAAGTGTTTTAAATTCTATTTGGTTAAATTGGTATTTGCAGCACTTGAAACTACAACTATCCAAAATTATGTTTGGTTAAATAGTTGCTGCACTTGAAACTGCAACTATTGTGAAACTACAGAATGATGATTATCGATTGACGGTTTTCCAATAACTGGTTTCATAATGAAATCTATATATTAGCAATTATGTCTCATTATTAATAACAGTTACGACTACGAAATACAGTTATTATTATTAATAAATAGCAATGGCACCAACACTCTACTCTTACTGGAAAATCCATTCGTTACTTAACTTACCTGCGAAGATCCATTTGTTCGTTCTCATCATCGGTTTCCACGATAGATCACTTTTGAATTCTTTATATTCACAATCCAACTTGGTATCATAATTGAAGCATCCTAACACACCCACACGCATCACATCCTTGACTGTATGTTCTTCTTACATCGTAGCATACAATCGTTAATAGTTCACCATTGAACTTGACTGGATCAGCGTAGCATTTGATAAAAGCAGACATCTCAAAGAGGGGAAATTCCCAAATCCTGCGTAGACAGTGTCGGGACAAATAGCATGCTGTGTGTCAATCGTGGTATGGGGATCAGTTTAAAAAGTCGAAATATTTTCTCATCGTTTAATGGAATCTTTATGCTGAATATAGGTTGATTATCTGAAACTCCTGAGGCCTTCAGGAGTTTATATATTATCAAAAGATTTCCTTTTTCAAACGGCAACTGCAACGTACTCGGCAAAATATTTTTTAACCATATCTTTTGCCTCTGTTAATTAAAAGGGCGAAAGAAGCAATGGGTGAATTTTGCCATGATGGACATCAGTAAGGATTGAAATTATGGCTGTTTGGGTCTGTTTCAGTTCTGCTCTAATAATTATTAGTTGAACTTCCATAGACATGTAAATCTGAAAACCTCCATTCTTGCTTATTTAGAATACGTTCAACCTATACTAATTAATCCTTAATTAAATTCATCGTTGAGTCTACTATTGACGTTTGATTTTTGAACAATTCTAGTAGATGTTCTTTATTATCCGCTATGTGGTCCATGGATGCTGACATCTGCTCAGCATAGTTCGAGTCTACAACTCCAAAAAGTGTATTGCGATATTGTCAATCAGATTTGCTGCTCCTCTCATTTTTCGTCTCGACGTCATTATCTTATTTTTGGACTTCAGTTGCTCAAGATGTAGAAGGAATTGATCCTTAAGCGAATCACAGTTTGTATATTTATTCATATTTTGTCATGGTCTACTTATCGCTTATGTTCCTCTTTTAAACGCGTCTAAACTAGTTTGCAGGCACTTGAGATCGAAAATGCCGATTAGATTCCTCTCAAGTCATTAGCTTCACGTTCCTTAATCCTTCGAAACGAATCGCTGGTGTCGTGCCATACCTTGTTACGGAAAATGGCGCCGCTATTGCTATCGGTAGCGCAATAATCAATGTGTTGGTAGCTCCAAGGTGCTGTCTTTTTGGTTTACCTGCTGCTTATCCACGCTGCTTATCTTCGCTTCCGGAATTTCTATCGAGCGTTTCTAGTTGTATTTCGATTTATTCGATGTTTGTTGGTAAAGGCGCTAACCGATGAGTCGGTTGCTTCTATTCTCCTGTAGCCGTGTTCGCCTTCACTATTGAAACAAATCTGCCTTCCTTTTCATATACCTTCGTGACCCATCCTAACGGGTAGAAGATGTGGCAGGTTGTCTTTTTAATTGTAACCATATCATCAGGCTTGATGTTCAGTAAATGTGTCCTCCATTCAGCTCTCTGCTGCAGCTGTTGAGGTGTGTTACCAATTTCCATCTTGACTGCACATTGCTGCTGATTGGCTTGGATGAAGGATCTACCTAAGCTGTTCTCCAATCATGAAGTGTCCTGGAGTTAGAGCGGTCAAATCATTTTGTGGCCGCAGAAATTTCTATGAGCGGGCGCGAGTTTAGAATTGCTTCTATTTCTATAGCAATTAGGGATGCAGTTGAAACAAGTCTTATTAGCAGGTCTCTCCCAGATTTCACTACAGACTCCCAGAGTTCTCCGAAATGTGGTGAACGGGGCGGACTAAAGTTGAATTTTATGGTCTTACTGCTGCAAAATTTTGTAATTTCCTTCCTCGCTTCTGACAAATGTAAATGGTACGCCGACGAAATTTGTTGCATTGTCACAAAATATGTTTTTAAAATGCAATCGGGCGCTAATGAACTGCTTTACTGCCCCACAAAAGGCTGCTTTTGTGAGGTATGACAGCAGTTCCAAATGAACGGGCTTTGTGGTGAAGCAGCATAATATGGCGATGTAAGCCTTATGTTCGTCCTTTCCTCTGATTTTGCAATGAACTGCGAAAGGTCCGCAGTAGTCGACGCCACTATTTATAAAGTGTCGGGCTGCAGTCGTCCGTTCTGGAGGTAGGTTAACCATAACTTGATTTATGGGCCAAAATCTTTGTCGTATTTGAGCGAGCAACAGGTGTGATCCACAGTGAAGATGGATAATATGGACTCGTTGTATCAGGAGTTTTACGATGGGATCATTGTATAGAGGAACCATGGGATGCTCGACGTCATAACTTATGGGTCCTAAAGTTAGACGGCCTGGTCGAATAACAATCCTCTCATCCAAAAAGGGATTCAGAGATGCCAGTGTACTAGTCTTATGCACTTGTTCGCCTTTCGAAAGCGCCTTAATATTTTCCAAAAACTCTGATTGCTGCAGTGTTTTTTTACTATAAAAACCAAAGAATCATTTAGTTCTTGTGGTCAAAGTTGGAGCTGACTGCATCCCGACACTTTTTCAAAAGCATTACAATACCAATTATAATAATCCGTTGGAGCGTCGTAAAGGAGTTCCTGTACTGTGTTGTGTACAGTATTGCTGATGGGTCGACGCTGACTATAAGTGACGCTGGCGGCAGTGTATTACGTTTTCGTGCCATGTCGTTTGCTACTTGGAATACATTTCGGCCTCCAACTTGATGCAAAAACACTGGTCTATATAACCACAAATTGCATCCTACTAACCTTTTCGGCGATATTTCTCTGGATAATATATCTGGATTGTGCTGTGATGGCAACAAATGTTTGATAGGCTACTAATTCCGAGTTTATCGACGACAGCACAATAGGTGAATGTGTCCAAAATATGGTTAGTGTCCAAAATATGTCAGTTCGATGCAAACCTGTACATAAACACGACGACATGGATTCTGCTGTCGGTGAGTTTTGTTGTTGATTAGACCTGCTGTTGTCGAGCGTTGTTTTTGTTGTGCCTTGTTGTTGATCAGCCTTGTTGCGGGTAAGCCTTGTTACCGTTGCGCCTTGTTGCTGCTCGACCTTGTTGCACTCGAATTTTGGTGTTGCTGATATGCCCTGTGGCCGTTGTTCGTTACCTCTGGTTTTAATCACTCCTGGTGGTGATTCTTGTGTGGGTGATACTTGCCTTGCTGACTCGGGTATAGCTGGTTCTTGAGATTGGTTGTACTCTGCAGTTGCGTCTTGTGCTCTCTGTGTAACTTGGAGGGTGGAGCATCTTACCTCTTGGTCTCCTGCGGACATTGTGTTGTGGGTGCCTAGGGTCAATGTCTCACCCGCGCAAATGATTGTTGCACCTACTTCAATGAGGAAATCCATGCCCAAGATAATGTGGTCAGTGGCCTCCTTCAGTATTAATAGCGCCATTTTCTTTGTGACCGTTCCCCGCTGTACGACCACCTTTATGGCCTTATCGATTGTTCGGGGTGTTCCGTCGGCCATTTTTATATCGATGTTGACGTCTCTTAGGGGTCCTTCGGCAGCTATCTCTCGGGCTATGAACTCGCTTATGAAACTTCTCGAAGCTCCGATGTCGATGGTGGCAGTGACGAGTTGTCTTCCCAGTGCGACCTTAGCGAAGATCCTGTCTGTTGTATATCCTAGGATTCTCGATTGTGTAGTGGCAGCCCGAGCTTCATATTTCCTAAACCAAAGGAGCGATATTAATAATAGTTATTTTTGTCTTTTTTGTTAGTTAGAATTTTTGTTATTGGTAATTGTTTTATGTTAAGCAGTTTCGTATAACTTTTAAGAAATAAAAAAAAATATAAAAATTTCCCTCACAGCAAGACCCTAAATCTCCTGGTTGAATGATTTGTGTGGAAAGGTGATTGTGGAAGGTGTGAATGGAAATGTGATTGAACAGGGAATTAGGGAAAGTGGGAATTGTGAATGGAAAGGGGGAATTATTGGAAGGGATTGGAAGGATGGGAATCGGAACGGGAGGAAGAAGAAATGAAAGATAGTGTTTTTTGAGTTTCTTGAGATTGAATTAATGGTGGATGAAGTTTTTTTTGAGCGTGATTGTTAAGCAAAAAGAATTGTTAATGAAACTATTGCTGAAGAGATTACTTGAAGAAAAAGAAAAGAAAAACTTAAATGGTGGGCGAAAGAATTGTTAATAAAACTATTGACGAAGAAGTGGTTGTTTGGAAAAGAAAAATATGATATTAAATGTGAATAAAGGAAGGCTTAAAAGTGAGAATATCAAACATGCTGACAAGTGAAGGTTTCGCAACTGAATCTCTTCAAATAAGTGTGTGACAGAGTTTTTGTGGAGAAATAAAACAGCCATTTACTGCACAAAACGTTGTTAAAAAAGCTAAAAACAAACAACAAGATAGATATATACTTCATAAAATAAAAGTGCGCCAAATCGAAATAAAATTGCGCCAAAATTTCGCTTGGTCTCTAAGAACATTGTTTTCTTTTGTCTATATAAAAAGTAAAGTTTTTTTTTGTACTTGTAATGTACCTGCACTAAAAGTACATTAAATTAAAACCAGAACAATTATGCATGCAGAGTCTTTATACATAAATCTTCAAAAGAAATGCAACCAAACATATAACAGACATCCACAATAGCAACATCATAATTTTTCACAACACTAATAATTGTGTGTTATGATATGGAGAACGATACCTAACCAGCAGACAATCTACCAAGAAAGCTCACGAATTGCCGCCAATTCTTCTACATAAAAATTACTTAGAGGAATTACTTGGTGAACATCAACACACCAACAACAACATCGTTAACACATAAAGATATACAAGTCAGTATATAAGCAGCGAACAAGAATATAAGAAATATACACAACAGACACATATTCGTAGAAGCAGAGTTGCCGCCGACAGAATTATGTAACATTAATTTTTTTATATAATGCTGTATTACTTTATACTTATTACTTTATTATTACTGTATATTTCTTTATTTGGTTGTTAATATTTATATCTTACAATTAATTCTGGATTTTGTAGATTATTTTTTTTGATTGCTTGCTACCTTAAATTCAATAGAAACCCAATATTAGAAAAAAATTATGTAAAAACAAATTGAAAAAGGAAAGAAAGAAACAAACTAATACGAAACAAAGTAATGTACTAGTAATGTAACACAATGATAGCAGAAAGTTAGGAGATAAATAAATACACATATAAAATTTCCTTTCTGTATAGATCCGGAGCTGTAAAGTGGCGCCATCAGCAGTCTGGAACCTGGTAAGCCTTACCTATTCATGAAATATTATTAAAGTTGTCAAAAAAATGAACATTAAATATAAATTTAAGAATTATTGAATATTAAGAAACCAGAAGAAGAAAAGGATAATAGAAAAATAATCAAAATAAATAAATGTAATAAAAGGACATAATGCTATAGAAAAATAATCAAAAAAGTAAAAATTTATATTACTTATTTAACATACTTTCCTTTTATATATCGTTGCTTTATACCTGTTCTCTTAGGCTATTTTTTTAACATATATTTTAAGATCTTAATATTTAATTATTCCATTTAATTTCTTCAATGAAATTACATTCTTGCTTTGCTTACTGTACAACACAGTTAGTTTACATTTCTTTTTCTAAACTGTACTGTTCTATAGTTCAACACTTATCTCATTTCTATGTATGTATAAATTTATTTCATATAAAATTTCCATTTCTTATATATATAAATTTTCTATTTCTTATATATATAAATTTATTTGTTATTATCAATTCAACCATGTATTGATTGTGTAGACAAGTCGTCTTTCCATTATCGTGAGATCGCGTACTTGACGTATAGTGGAATCTGCTGCCAGGTGAGTTTCTTGATTACTGTTTATTATATAAATGATTTATTATTGTAAATCTAACGTTTCATGTCTTTCAGATTTCTACGGCGCTATAACTGCTAGACCGAACCTCACCTGATTTTGGAGATTGTAATCAAGGCGTTCGGGTTTTATTCTTAGTTTTTAATAAAAAGCAAACATAATTATGTTTCCTTGTTCACGTCGGAGTTTCTTGTTTGTTTTTGTACTTTGATTTAACCCTGTACGTTATAATTTTTACCATAACTGCGAGTAAAATGTAAGAATTTAAAGTTAACAATCGATCGGTGTATAGCTTCGTGTTCGGTAAACTTTTACAATTTTTTCCATACTGGTTCGTGTGTTGGGCATCTTTTGCTGAAGTTTTATACTCGCGATCACATATTTTCCTTTGGCTCTTGTACTACTTTGTCGTCTTTAATCCTGATGAAACTCTTTGAGTTCGCTGATAGGTGCAGTGCGCGTGCGTGAATCACCACTGGTGATATGAACTCGATGACGTAATACGGTCCTTCGAACTTAGGTGCTAACTTGGCCGCAAAGTTGTCGACAGCTTTCGACAAGTGATGTTGCTTTAGTAGGACCAATTGTCCGATGGAAGGCTTCCATTGACGTGGCCGCAGGTTGTAGTGGTGTGCCTGGTTGTCAGCCGTTTGCTGCATATTCTGTCGCACTATCTGATATACTTCTATGAGCTTAGTAGCTTTTTCCAAACATAATTATGTTTGCTTTTAATTAAAAACTAAAAATAAAACCCGAACGCCTCCATTGATTACAATCTTTAAAATCAGGTGAGGTTCGGTCTAGCAGTTATAGCGCCGTAGAAATCTGGAAGACATGAAACGTTAGATTTACAATAATAAATCATTTATATAATAAACAGTAATCAAGAAACTCACCTGGCAGCAGATTCCACTATACGTCAAGTACGCGATCTCACGATAATGGAAAGACGACTTGTCTACACAACCAATACATGGTTGAATTGATAATAACAAATAAATTTATATATATAAGAAATAGAAAATTTATATATATAAGAAATGGAAATTTTATATGAAATAAATTTATACATACATAGAAATGAGATAAGTGTTGAACTATAGAACAGTACAGTTTAGAAAAAGAAATGTAAACTAACTGTGTTGTACAGTAAGCAAAGCAAGAATGTAATTTCATTGAAGAAATTAAATGGAATAATTAAATATTAAGATCTTAAAATATATGTTAAAAAAAATAGCCTAAGAGAACAGGTATAAAGCAACGATATATAAAAGGAAAGTATGTTAAATAAGTAATATAAATTTTTACTTTTTTGATTATTTTTCTATAGCATTATGTCCTTTTATTACATTTATTTATTTTGATTATTTTTCTATTATCCTTTTCTTCTTCTGGTTTCTTAATATTCAATAATTCTTAAATTTATATTTAATGTTCATTTTTTTGACAACTTTAATAATATTTCATGAATAGGTAAGGCTTACCAGGTTCCAGACTGCTGATGGCGCCACTTTACAGCTCCGGATCTATACAGAAAGGAAATTTTATATGTGTATTTATTTATCTCCTAACTTTCTGCTATCATTGTGTTACATTACTAGTACATTACTTTGTTTCGTATTAGTTTGTTTCTTTCTTTCCTCTTTCAATTTGTTTTTACATAATTTTTTTCTAATATTGGGTTTCTATTGAATTTAAGGTAGCAAGCAATCAAAAAAAAATAATCTACAAAATCCAGAATTAATTGTAAGATATAAATATTAACAACCAAATAAAGAAATATACAGTAATAATAAAGTAATAAGTATAAAGTAATACAGCATTATATAAAAAAATTAATGTTACATAATTCTGTCGGCGGCAACTCTGCTTCTACGAATATGTGTCTGTTGTGTATATTTCTTATATTCTTGTTCGCTGCTTATATACTGACTTGTATATCTTTATGTGTTAACGATGTTGTTGTTGGTGTGTTGATGTTCACCAAGTAATTCCTCTAAGTAATTTTTATGTAGAAGAATTGGCGGCAATTCGTGAGCTTTCTTGGTAGATTGTCTGCTGGTTAGGTATCGTTCTCCATATCATAACACACAATTATTAGTGTTGTGAAAAATTATGATGTTGCTATTGTGGATGTCTGTTATATGTTTGGTTGCATTTCTTTTGAAGATTTATGTATAAAGACTCTGCATGCATAATTGTTCTGGTTTTAATTTAATGTACTTTTGGTGCAGGTACATTACAAGTACAAAAAAAAACTTTACTTTTTATATAGACAAAAGAAAACAATGTTCTTAGAGACCAAGCGAAATTTTGGCGCAATTTTATTTCGATTTGGCGCACTTTTATTTTATGAAGTATATATCTATCTTGTTGTTTGTTTTTAGCTTTTTTAACAACGTTTTGTGCAGTAAATGGCTGTTTTATTTCTCCACAAAAACTCTGTCACACACTTATTTGAAGAGATTCAGTTGCGAAACCTTCACTTGTCAGCATGTTTGATATTCTCACTTTTAAGCCTTCCTTTATTCACATTTAATATCATATTTTTCTTTTCCAAACAACCACTTCTTCGTCAATAGTTTTATTAACAATTCTTTCGCCCACCATTTAAGTTTTTCTTTTCTTTTTCTTCAAGTAATCTCTTCAGCAATAGTTTCATTAACAATTCTTTTTGCTTAACAATCACGCTCAAAAAAAACTTCATCCACCATTAATTCAATCTCAAGAAACTCAAAAAACACTATCTTTCATTTCTTCTTCCTCCCGTTCCGATTCCCATCCTTCCAATCCCTTCCAATAATTCCCCCTTTCCATTCACAATTCCCACTTTCCCTAATTCCCTGTTCAATCACATTTCCATTCACACCTTCCACAATCACCTTTCCACACAAATCATTCAACCAGGAGATTTAGGGTCTTGCTGTGAGGGAAATTTTTATATTTTTTTTTATTTCTTAAAAGTTATACGAAACTGCTTAACATAAAACAATTACCAATAACAAAAATTCTAACTAACAAAAAAGACAAAAATAACTATTATTAATATCGCTCCTTTGGTTTAGGAAATATGAAGCTCGGGCTGCCACTACACAATCGAGAATCCTAGGATATACAACAGACAGGATCTTCGCTAAGGTCGCACTGGGAAGACAACTCGTCACTGCCACCATCGACATCGGAGCTTCGAGAAGTTTCATAAGCGAGTTCATAGCCCGAGAGATAGCTGCCGAAGGACCCCTAAGAGACGTCAACATCGATATAAAAATGGCCGACGGAACACCCCGAACAATCGATAAGGCCATAAAGGTGGTCGTACAGCGGGGAACGGTCACAAAGAAAATGGCGCTATTAATACTGAAGGAGGCCACTGACCACATTATCTTGGGCATGGATTTCCTCATTGAAGTAGGTGCAACAATCATTTGCGCGGGTGAGACATTGACCCTAGGCACCCACAACACAATGTCCGCAGGAGACCAAGAGGTAAGATGCTCCACCCTCCAAGTTACACAGAGAGCACAAGACGCAACTGCAGAGTACAACCAATCTCAAGAACCAGCTATACCCGAGTCAGCAAGGCAAGTATCACCCACACAAGAATCACCAACAGGAGTGATTAAAACCAGAGGTAACGAACAACGGCCACAGGGCATATCAGCAACACCAAAATTCGAGTGCAACAAGGTCGCGCAGCAACAAGGCGCAACGGTAACAAGGCTTACCCGCAACAAGGCTGATCAACAACAAGGCACAACAAAAACAACGCTCGACAACAGCAGGTCTAATCAACAACAAAACTCACCGACAGCAGAATCCATGCAGGACCAGAGCATAAAGACCTTCCTGGCGTCGGAACTGGCCAAGTTCGAGGACTTAACTGGATCCTTCAACATCACAACGCATAAGATCGTGATGAAGGACGATCGGCCTATCAAACAGAGGTACTATACGAAGAATCCTGCAGAAAGGGTGCATCGAACCGTCATACAGCCCATACAGTGCGCCCATAGGAGACGGGAAATGGGCCAAACCAGGAGTGAGCATCCAACCATCCGAAACCACCAAAATGATCGGGACGGCGCCACGAGACCCCGAACCAACCACCGAAGAAGTGCCCACGATCATACCCTCTTCATATTACGACGTAGTGAGCGGAGAAAATTACGACGACCTCTACACCGAAGTGAACCGAATTCTGCTGTCGTATAACATAACAGGACAAGCAGCCGCGAATTGCCCCACTAGCGACGAGGAGCCGTCAAAGGTCGAAAGATTCGGCAGCGTAGCGGAACTCGAGGGACCAGCAGGCATACTCTTGGGTAAAGAAGTAGTCAACGAGATTAAACAGCGGTTCGAGAGGCTTCTTCAACAATACCGCAAGCGACAAAGGATGCAGTTCAGGTCCAACGGCTATAGCATCACCCTCACTCCAAGACAGATCCTTCTGGTGAAAGAAGAGGAGAGTGTAACGATAGGTAAGCATTAACTTTCGATACAACTACGGTTGTAGAACCTGGCCTGCTCCCCACCTGAGCTGATTCCTTGAAGATCGTCTTCAAGGAATGCAGTAACCTTAAATTGTGCGCACCCAATTCAAGGTGGATTTAATTCTGCATTATAAAATGCAAAACACGCAATTTTGCGACTTAAAATTCAACAGTCGACACAATTTGTGTAAACAAAGGGATTAAATCAAGGCCAGCGAAGCAGCGTAGACATAAAACTGGTTTTACTTCAACAACAACGCAACATAAATCAGCCGAAAACAAGCGAAGAAAATCAATACACAAAGACGATCAACAGCACATGCGAAACCAGTTTTCTGTGCGTAATAACAACAACGCAATATAAATCAGCCGAACACAAAGCAAAGAAAATCAATACACGAAGATGATCAACAGCACATGCGAAACCAGTTTTCTGTGCGTAACAACAACAACATAACACAACTCGAAACAAAGCACAAGCAAGTAAACAAATGGATTAATCGAAGGCCAGTGTACAAGATCAAAAATAAGACACTACTGTTATGCGGGTAGCATAAAAGCCACAGCAAAGTTACACTCAGGGCTTTTTGGATTCAACACTCAAAGGGGTAAGTCGTTTACAAATTACTACTACTTGTTCTTTTGCATTTTGGCGGAGCGCTGACAAGCTGAAACCAAGATCAGTTCTCGATATCCTTGCTCCTTCGTTTCAAGTCCTTGCACTAATTTAGTGACACGCGAATATCCTTGGTTTCTAGGTTTCGTCTGCATTTGGTGGAGAGCTCACAAGCTGAAACCATATTCAGATCCCGTCAGACTAGTCCTTGCAGTAGTTCAGTGACACGCAAATATTCTTGGCTCATAGCTTTCATCTGCATTTGGTGGAGAGCTCACAAGCTGAAACCATATTCAGATCCCGGCAGACTAGTCCCTGCACTAGTCCAGTGACACGCAAATATTCTTGGCTCATAGTTTTCATCTGCATTTGGTGGAGAGTTCACAAGCTGAAACCATATTCAGATCCCGTCAGACTAAACCTTGCACTAGTCCAGTGACACGCAAATATTCTTGGCTCAAAGTTTTCATCCACATTTGGTAGAGAGCTCACAGACTGAAACCATATTCAGATCCTGTCAGACTAGTCCTTGCGCTAGTCCAGTGGCACGCGAATATCATTGTTTCATAGTTTTCATCTGCATTTGGTGGAGAGCTCACAAGCTGAAACCATATTCAGATCCTGTCAGACTAGTCCTTGCACAAGTCCAGTGACACACGAATATCATTGTTTCATAGTTTTCACCTGCATTTGGTGAAGAGCTCACAAGCTGAAACCATATTCAGATCTCGTCAGACTAGTCCCTGCACTAGTCCAGTGACACACGAATATTCCTTGTACATAGTTTTCATCCGCATTTTGGCGGAGCGCACATTTTGGGTCACAAGTTGAAGCCAAACGCAAACGGACACAGGCATATGTATTCAATGTATTCCCAATAGACCTTCCTTGATCCCATATATACGCGAATGATATTCTTACTCCCCGAAAACAACTTATATTATATATATATAAATTTATAACGTTATATACAACTCTATATTGCTTTCAATTGAAGCCCTAGAATTAAGCCGTAGATTAGAAGTGAAAATTGTAGTAGATATATGTTAATAAAAGTGAACAATAAAGTAATCAAAATTTAGAAAAACCATAAATGTAGACGTGTTCTTCTTTATTTTGCACACTTGAAGCCCGGACAACGGCGAGCATATCTTAGCAACGAAAAATAGTTCGTTACAAAACTCTTTTTCTATTGTAGAATACCGTTTTTCTGTATCACTTAATGTTCGGCTTGCGAAAGCTATTGGTTTATCTTCGCCGACTCTTCCTTGAGAGAGCACTGCGCCTAATGCTTCATTACTAGCATCCGTGCTTAATAGAAATTCTTTTGAAAATTCGTGAAATGCTAATAGTGGTGGTAAAGTTATGGTTGCCTTCAAGATGTCAAATGTTTTTTGACCGTTTTCAGTCCAAATAAACTTTACATTTTTACGTAACAATTTACTAATTGGCAACGCTATCTTTGCCGTGTCGTGTATGAATTTTCTATAATAATTTACTAACCCTAAGAAAGCCTGCATTTCCTTCACGTTTTTTGGAGGTGGAATGTTATTAATGCATTCCACTCTGCTTGGGTCGGGGAATGCTCCGTTTTCTGAACATTTATGGCCCAAATAAATTTTTTTCGCGTCGCAAAAACTGGCATTTACTAACATTAAATTTTAAATTATTTGCTCTTAGAACTTCAAAAACTTTCGCTAATCTGTATGCATGCTGATCTAAGTTTCAACCGTATATGACTATGTCATCTAAATAGACGAAACAGTCTATTCCTTGTATTCCTGTTAGCACGTGATTCATTAATGTCTGAAAAGTGGCGAGTGCCCTTGTTAATCCGAAAGGCATTCTCTTAAATTCAAGATGTCCTAATGCTGAGCTGAAGGCTATTTTTTCCCTATCATTGTCATTTACTAAGACTTGATGGTAGCCGCTAGCTAAATCTAGAGTTGAAAAATATTTACTACTACCTAATTGGTATAAAATTTCGTCAATCACGGGTATTGGAAAAACCTGTTTAATTTTAGCGTCATTCAATTTCCTATAGTCGACAACCATACGCCATTTCTTTTCGCCATCTTTTCCACATTTCTTTGGAACTATTAATAATGGAGAATTCCACGGCGATTTACTTGGAGTTAATATGTCGTCTTCTAGCAACTTATTAATTTGTTTATTAACTTCTTCCCTATGTGTATGGGGAAGTCGGTACTGTCTTTGATTAATTGGTGCCTGGTCTGCCCTCGTGGGAATTATGTGCTCTATTGCTGTGGTGTATGTCAATTTGTCTCCATCTAATGGAAAGATGTCATTATATTCTTTACATAAGTTGCTTATGGACTCGCTTTCCTCTTTATTCAAGGAAGGATCCAAATCTAATTCCTGGATCACCACTTCTCGCAGTTTGGTTTTTAGATTCATTTTTATAAAACATGTTGATCTGGCCTTTATCACTCCTCGTGTCACGGGTGATAATTTGTTTTCTGATTTTACTAATGGCAACCTAGCTATTTCCTCTCCTTTTGGAGTAATTATTTTTAACTCTTTTTTTATTGAATCTAATATGGACTTATTCCATAGGTTGTCTCTGCCAAGTATCCCGTCGCCTGGCAATCCTTGTTCAAGAGACACCGTATGTAACGTTAAATCAAGGCATGTCCAGTCTTTATGGGTAACGTTAACAGTTCCCTTAGTGGTTGCACAACCCCCGAAAGCTCCATTTAAAACTCGCTTTTCAGAATGATCACTTAATATATCCCTTTTAATGGACTTTTCTTTTACTAAGCTGGTGCTGCTCCTGTATCAACCAATAAGATAAGTTTTTCATTAGTTGCCTCTGCACAAGGAAACTCAATAAACACATCATCCTCTAGTTTATTGTTGTAGCGACACTCACTCTTACTGTCTTCATTAATTTTGAAATTATTTGTTGTGCTAAATTCCTGTTTTTCTTTTTCTTGTATACTTTTTCTTTCACATTTTTGAACATTTATATTTGATTTTACTATTCTTGAGTTTTCTAACCTTTTATCTGCTACAGTTTTGTTTTTAATATTTTTAGTATTCACTATTCCTATGCTTATCGTTCCGACATGTTTCTTTTTAGTTCCTTGTTCAATATTATTTTGACGAATTTCATCCAGATTCGTAGATGGGATAACTGTCCTCTCTGACGTATGAACTATCTTCTCGGATCTGTCTGGGCCAAAATTCCTATATTTTCTGGGTTCCCAGGTTACTGGCCTTGCCTGGGACCTCGGTAGTTTCCCTGAAATGATTCCCAGTTCTTCTTGGCTTGGCAATCTCGTACCCAGTGTCCTGGTCTACTGCACCAATGGCATGCAATGTTCGTATTAGTTTTATCTTTATTCGGGACTTTTGTTATTGGTTTGGGTTGATCTAGTCCTTTTTGGAAGCCGCCTTCATTCAATTTTTGATTGGAATTCCACTTGCTTTTGCTGTTATTTGGCCAATATCCTTGTCGACCTCTTTCTTGTTGGTCTTCCATTTTAAAATGATTTTCTGTGATTGCCGAAACATTTTTACATTTGAAGTTAGTCTCATGGCCATATTTGCAGCATTCCTGACAGTATGGCGTGTTCCTTCTTACTAGGCAATCCTCTCTTGTATGTCCCTTTTTGTTACAGAAACTGCAAGTAATATTCTGCATTGATTGCCCATTGCCGTTCTGCACAGTCTTATTCCATTGCCCTTTCAATTCTGGTGAACCTTCATCATTTCTATAGCGCGGACTAAGGAATGGTTTCCTCTGATGGGAATAATCACTTAACGGATTTTCGACCAAGCCGACGAAGTGCCTACTTCGGATCGTCTCTGCCTGTCGTATATTATCCGCAACATCCAATGCTTGCTCCAGCAATTCTTCAAATGTTGATTTCTCTATACCTACCAAATAAAGTCTTAAAGAACTGTCTTGTAAACCTAACTTAAACGTCCTCATTACTGCCCTGTCTACTTCTTTTCTTAACGCTATATCCGATTTCCCCTGGTAGACAGCTGTGATAATGTCCTCCGCCTAAGATTTTAAGGCTATTAGTTTTTCCGCGAACTGACGGATATCCTCGTTTGGCAGCTGCCTCATAGCTTGTATTTCTACCAAAACCATATCTAAGGACTTATGCTGTAAATAATGTCTCTTTATTGCATTATTCAACTCTTCCAGCCTCTCGAATTTTTTCGAGCGCAAAAGGCATTTCCGTGGAGGCGCTGTTTAACGTATGCTATGAAGTCTTGCATCTCTGTGTCCTTGATATTTCTGTGTGCTAGATCGCATCCTTCAATAAATTTATATTCTTAATTTCGGAGGTCAATAGATGGTGCACCCGAAAATAATGGTACTAACCTATTCACTACTTTTGCTATGTCCTCTATGCCCATTTTGCTTAAATTTTTATTATCTTTTTTCTGTGTATTGGATGTGATTGCCTCTGTTGCAGTATTTTCCCTCTGTTTGCGTGGCTCCTCGTCGTGATGTTCATAACTTCGCAATATCGCTATCTGCTTTCTCAACAAGCCGTTTTCTGCCTCAAGTTGTTTAATTTCTTGTGCCTCTGAACTTGTGGATCCCTCTTTACGATTATCTGGTGAATTTTCTGGGAAAACCTCCTCGTGTGTACCGAGTATTTTCCTTAACTGCTCGTTTCCGAGTTCTAATTGTCGATGACTGTCTTCTTGCAAGTCCCTACTTGCCAAATAACTGTCGTACCTACCTTTCAAACAGTTGAATTCTTTCTTCCACGCGCTTATTTCTGTTGTAATTGCCGCGTTTTTATTTTCGAGGAAGCTAACTATTTCGTCGACAATCAAATCCGCCTCTTCTATCTTGGAGATGTCTTTCACAGAATTTATTTGCGATTTAATTAGCTCAATTGTTTCCCTATTACTTACTGTGCGTGTAAGACTTCCCGAGGATTTTTCTACAAACCTGTCTGAATAGATAATGCTTGATATTTCGATACTAGCTGTTCATATTCCTTATCCATTTACTAATATTAATTTGCATTGTCCTCTCTTAATTATCTTAACAACTTCAATACCTCTCTTCAATTATGTAACTATGAACTTCTTTGAAATTTAATATCTATTCCCACGCCAATTAATATTTTTCCCGTGATCTAGAATTTAACTTGTCCCGAATATTTGTTATTTTTCTTGTTTACTATGACTCGTGCTATAAAAACAATTTCGTTTCACTTGTTTTTTATTTTATTTTCCGCATAACTTAAATTTCAGTTTCTCAAGCTACTTGCACTTGAAAAATTTCAAACAACGCATTATTTTTATACCCTACATCCGAAGGAATGAGGGTATATTCACTTTGTGCTTCCGTGTGTAACGCATTAAAGGAGGCGTGGCAGGTATGGAAAAGTATATATATTCTTGATCAGTGTCACCTCCTGAGTCGATTTAGCCATGTCCGTAGTCTGTCTGTCTGTCTGTCTGTCTGTGGAAATCACGATTACAGGAGAACGAATGAAGCTATCGCGATGAAATTTTGCACGTATATTCTTTGTCATCCGAAACTCTGTGGGATTGAAAATGGGATAAATCGGTGCAGCGCCACGCCTACTTTTTTAACAAATACTAATTCTTTTAACAATATTTCAACTTGTAGACTTAGTTTTGAGCTTCAATTTTGTTTCCGAATACATCGGTACAGGTAGATTAAATTTTTAAAAAAAATGGGCGTGTCCGCCCACGAACATATGACATTGATATAAACCGCAATTCCAGAATAACGGTTGGAAGAATTGACTTGAAATTCGGTACGAATATTCTCTGCCATCATAGATAACTCTGTATTGAAAATGGGGAAAATCGGCGGAGTGACACGCCTACTTTTTATAACAAATTCTTGATACGGAAATTTAAGAAAATCGGACTATTTAAATAAATCGGAAATATGTATAAATATGTATAATAAAGGTTGCTGGGATGTAGGGTATATAAGCTTCGGTCTGACCGAAGGTACCCTTACTAGTTTTCATTTATGTTTCAAAGCGAGCTATCATATTGTATTCCAATCTTTAACATCTGTCCGCGCGTGTTAAACAACTCGTCAACAATTGTTTAATTTGAATTAAAACGCTTCTTCGTTTAGCCGCGGGTACTTGCTAGCTTAAATTGCTGGCTCAACTTTTAAAAAAGTTCGTATAAAAAGTTAAGCTTCCGTGTCGGTCGATATGTTTATTTATAAAATATTTTATCTAGCTGCTATAAAAACACAGTTTAAAATTTTCATTAAGACAATTTATTTTTCCTTCTTCCTTTTCGACATTTCTTTTTCCTTATTATAAATTTTCTGCCAAATCCTTTTCGTTTCTTCCCAAGAGATGGAAGTCTCCTTTTCTGTAACCAAGGCTCTAAGGTGCGCGAGCCTTCTTCGATCCTTAACTAGTATTCCTCCTCGGCGTTTCTTCTTGTTTGCTGTCGTAGTGTTTGGAATAAAACCCGCTGCTTCCTCTTTTTTCCTTGCCTGTCGTTTGTTGTATTCACCCAACGTTATCCTATTGGGGCCTTGCTTCTTAATTGTTACTGGAATGTACTTTGGTGCGTCCTCGTCTATTTTCCCTGGTATGTATTCTTCCATCTATGGTTGAAAATCCCACACTAAATTACTTCATGCAGTACAAAATTGCTTAAATATCACTATACTTAATTAAATGATCTTTTCCTATGATCACTAGATAATTAAAAAGCATTCGGAGTCAATAGTAAAAATCTTTATTCTGAAACTATTGTGACTCCGGTTATGTTCCGTTTAATCTCTATGTTTTAATCAAAAACAAAATTTTTCCTTTTTTCTTTTGGCGCATCCTTATACGACTAAAGGATATCTCCCACTAAAAACTTTTCAAAAACTTTTTTTTTAAAACTTAAAAACGACTGTTGAAAAACTTCCCGAGCGAAAGGGTCGACCTCAGCAAAGATTTGAGACCGGCGTGGAACGCCATTGGACAGACGTCATGCCTTGCTAGACGCTGGCACTCCTTTACTTGGCTCCAAATCAAGCCTCGCGACGAATTGCAATAGGCACTTGCAATTTTTTTTTTATATGTTATTTATATTCACTATACGTACCGTAAGTGCTATGTCCTTTTCCTTGAATTTCTGTTTGTCGATAAAAACCACCTGCGCCAAAAATGTTGTGTTTCTCGGGATATGAATAGTTGCAGAGGGGTCCGGCCAAACAAAAACACTTGTCTTGTGATATCTTTCTACTCTTTATTACTTAGACCGAGCACCGGTCACTTTAAATTCTATTTTACTTCTGACTTAAAATTAATCATTAGCTTTTACATTAACTTCGGCGTCGACAGGTGACGCCGCTGAAGTGGGTCACTTATTCGTATGTCGCAATCTCAAAACTTCTTAATTCGCGAAATTAATATTTTATTGATATTAATTTCGCAATCGCATGTTCTATTTTTCTAAGTAGAACTCTTGTGTTCCGCTTTGCAATTTTCTTTAGTCGCGTTTCTTCTTAATGTTCTTTTTAATAAAAGCTTAAAACTTCTGCCTAAAAGTATTCTTAATTGTTTAACTTCGAATTGCTTTCATGATTCAATGATTCGAAGTTAACATAATTGGTCATTCATTTCATTTGTTTTAACAGCTGCCGGTGCGTTGACCGAATAAAACGAAGCAAAAGTGCTGCGCTTGCATTTTAGCGGTTGGTTTTAACTTGGCTTGCTTCGACTGTTCTGTTATTTGAGTCGATCGTGGCCTTGAACTAATTATGCTTAAATTGGCCTTGAATATTATTGGAATAAATTGGAACTTAGTTGTGATTGCGACACACAACAATAGAAAAAGTTCAAAAATGGAACGTCCGATACGACGGTGGCAAGGACCCGTTACTTTTGATTGGAAGGGTCGAAGAATTGACAGGAGTTTACCGGTTACACATAGACAATAATAGAAATAGACCGAAAACCGCTCACGGCTCCGCGATACATACTGATGGCCGATGGTTCACAGGGAACAGTGACGTATTATCTTTAACACGCTACTCAGTTTAGGGCTGGACACGATTCGAACTATGTTGCTTATCCTTCCAGGAGCAGTGGACGACTTGCTCCTGGGAATGGATTTCCTTGCAAAGTTGGAGACAGCTTGACTTGCGGAGGGTTCACTTTGTTCTTTCGAGATGCTCACCAACCATCAAAGACAATAGCAATCAATACATGCGCCGACAGCGATGGTGACGACAAGGAGAATCAGCATACATCCGAAGACACAGAAACCACCCTGCGAAAGGAATTACAGATATTTGAGAGACTAGAAGGTCCAACGAACATTACATCCCATAGAATCACGATGATAGACGACAAACCAATCAAACAGCGCTACGTGCCCCGGAATCCAGCGATGCAGGAAATTATTCATAAAGAGGTGGACGAATTAATCCAAAAAAAGAGATGCATTGAACCATTGACAAGCGGCTTCAGCGCTCCGATCGTCTTAGTAAAGAAAAAGACCGGCACTTGGCGTCTATTTATAGATTACCGCCAATTGAACTCTCGATCGAGACCGGACGCTTACCCGTTGCCGCGCATTCAACACATTCTCGACCGACTCAGGAACCCAAGTACACTTGACTTAAAAAATGGTTATTGCCAGATTTCGATGAAGGAAAGCAGTAAACCCTGCACAGCCTTCACCGTTCCCAGCCGAGGTCTCTTCAGTGGAAGATCATGCCGTTTGGACTCCACTCTGCACCTGCGAAGTTTCAACGAGCTCTCGATAAGGTGATCGGTCCAGAATTGGAGCCTAACGCCTTCGCCTACTTGGACGACATAAGCGTAACAAGCGCAACGAAGGAGGAACACATGCTGCATCTCAAAGAGGTTTTTAGACGCTTACGGAACGCGAACCTAAAGCTCAACATAGACAAATGCGAGTTTTTCCAGAAGAAAACAAAATACTTGGGACATGTGGTGAGTGAACATGGCATTCCAGCCGACACGGAGAAGATCGCGGCGATAGATGCGCACGAACCATTGAAGAATCTACGTGAACTACGACGATGCTTGGGAATTGCATCATGGTACAGACGCTTTGTACCCGAGTTTGCAACGATAGTTCATCTAATGACCAATCTGCTGAAGAAAGGGAAACACTGGAAGTGGCAGTCCGAACAACAGGAGGCGTTTGAAAATCTCAAGAAATCGCTGATAAGTGCTCCAATACTCACGTGTCCAGATTTTACGAAGCCATTCACGCTCCAAATTGACGCCAACGACGTTGGACTAGGAGCCGTGCTCACGCAAGAGATCGATGAAGCAGAGAAAGTGATAGCATATGCCAGTCGCGAGTTGAACCAGGCGGAAAGAAACTATTCAGCAACCGAGCAGAGCTGGGCGTTGGAATTACAGCAGTTTAACTTTGACATCAAGTATCGAAAAAGGAAACTAAACGTTGTCGCTGACGCCCTTTCCCGTCAACCATCGAACGCCATCTCCAACGCCGTAGGAGACAGCATGACTCAACCAACATGCTCATGGACCGAAAGACGACTACAAGAAATCAGAGAGAAGCCGGAAAAATTTCCCGACTACAGAATAGAGGGAGGCCAGCTGTACAAACACTCATGTAGCGACTCATGTCAGCGGTATAAAACACAACAACGACAGCAAGCAGGTAAGATGTTGACGCAGCTAGCAGAGGAGCCCTGGGCAATCGTGTGTGCCGATTTCATCGGTCCACTGCCACGCTCCGTACATGGAAGTACGTCATTATTAATCTTCTTCGACAAGTTCACGAAATGGACTGAGATAATACCACTACGGAAAGTTACTGGCGATAATTTACTAAAAGGATTTCGAGAGCGGATTCTAGCGAGATTTGGCGTGCCTAAAGTTCTCGTCACAGACAACGGAAAGCAATTTAGAAGCAAACACTTCAAAGATTTTCTTGCAGACATTGGAGTCAAACACCAGCTTACCGCGCCTTATACACCTCAAGAAAATCCCATTGAACGCGTCAACAAAACAATGAAGACTATGATTACACAGCTAACAGCCGGAGAACAGCGGAAATGGGATGAAAGCCTACCAGAGGTAATGCTATAAACTCTTGCAGGTCAGAGACGACGGGCTCCAGCCCGGAATTCCTGATTCAAGGACGGGAACCGCGACTGCCAGCAGCGCTTCTTGATGAGGAGACACAAGGAACTGGACAACCAGAACAGAGTGCCAACACGAGAGCAAAACAACTAAGAGAAGTGTTCGAAATTGTGCGAAGCAGACAGGCAGATTTGAAACAACACAATTTGTTACAGGGGTAATGCACAACGCTTTAAAAAGAGCAAAAAATTATGAAACAACACTAGCCTGAAGAGACGTAATCGAAAACGACGTCAAATCAACATCACAACTCGACCAAAGGAAAGAACGGAATCTTCCCCCTCACCGTACACGACAATGGAAATTCAAACACAGAAAAGAAAGAAAGTGTGTTAATGTATTACGAAACTCAACGAGATAGAAAATCACCTTATCACGGAGCGGCAATGTAAACATCGAGCACCTGACATCGCCAGAATAACGATACAGACGTACCATTTTCATTTATTGTAAAACACATTTTCAACACAGTAAATTTAACGATGAGAAACAAAAAAGAGAAGCAAGAATAGAATAAAATCCGAGTAGAAATATACATAATAAAAATAAATATGTATATATGAAATGTAAACTAATGCAAATGGAAACCAAAGTTATTAAGTCAGGAAGGAAAACAATATTAGAGTAAAAAGGTTATAGTATAAGAAAAAAAAAAATATATATTAGAGCAAAGATTTGAAGACAGTCATTTCGAAACCACACCCGTGGACAGTTGTTGAGGAACCACACCTGAAGACAGTCAGCATCACAAGGACCTCAAGTCGACATCGCAAGGACTCGCAGTCAGCTTCGCAAGGACCTCAAGTCGGCATCGCAAGGACTCGCAGTCAGCATCACAAGGACCTCAAGTCGACATCGCAAGGAGTCGTAGTCAGCATCGCAAGGACCTCAAGTCGCCATCGCAAGGACTCGTAGTCAGCGCCTCAGCCTACGTCGCAGTCAACGTCGCAGTCAACGTCTCAGTCGACATCTCAGTCGAAGCCGCAGTCAACGTCTCAGTCGACGTCGCAGTCAACGTCTCAGTCGACGTCGCAGTCAACGTCTCAGTCGACGCCGAAGTCAACGTCTCAGTCGACGCTGCAGTCAAGGTATCAGTCGACGCCGCAGTCAACGTCTCAGTCGACGTCGCCATCAACGCCGCAGGCGACGGCACATCTACGCCGCCGCTTCGTAAATTTACAACATCAACTGCAGCATCGTGGAGGCTTGAATCTGGTAAGAAACATAAGAAACGTCGTTTCTTCCAAGTGTAACTACATAGTTACCAAGCCCTGCCGGTCTGTTGAGTTTATACTCCGCGATAGTGGACAGTCCGAACCGAAGGTTCGTTCTTCAAATGATCATAAACTCTGTTTCAGGCTTTTAATCATAATCTCTACGTTTTAATTTTGCATTAGCTGTTGCTTCTCCATTTTCTAATGTAACTGTGCCTTCAATATATATTAAACTCTCACTAGGTAGTACGAAAAGATCTTGATTTTGAATGGATATCCTTATCTCATCATTGCTTTTATATGATTGTAAATATGGTGAATAGCTATGATATTCCTTTTCAATAATACTTTCATCATAAAGCGTCGTTTGGAATACATCAAGTATTTGACTCATTTTACTTTGTTTTAAGTTTTAAACCCAATGATTTTAGAAACTTCTTATTTTCAGAAGACAGCTTTTTATTTTGGAAAACGCTTTTTGGTTTGTTTGGTTCTTGCGACCTTTTCAGTAACGAGGATAAAGAAGAACTGAAAGAAGATGCTCCTGTGTATGTGTTTTTATTATATATAATCATTGCTCTTGTGGCTTTAGATGAAGTCTGAGTGTTATGGTTTCTCCACAAAAATTTATTAAATGTCCGTTTTGATCAACAATTTTCACTGTAATCGAACTTAACTGTCTGGAGTTTACTGGCAAATAGATTAAATTTTTGGGGATCTCATCTATTTTATAGCCAGGACTAATATTCAAAGCAAACATATGAATTGTATGCGCTGGTATATTGGTTATGTATGCACCACTAACTCTGTCGCACTGGAGTAAAGTAAGAGTAATTGAAATGTTGCGAGTAGTTGACTAATGAAATGAAAAACATATATATTCTTCTTTTATTAACAATATTATTTTATTTATTTTAGTATGTATGTATATAAAAAGTTTTTATAAAACTTCATTCTTATTGATCCAGGAATTGTGATCGGTACTAAATCCTAACCATTTCACAAAAACTTTTCTGCCTTTGGTCTTAAGAGCTTTTTCTACCAGATATGTATTGGGATATCTTGCTTTCTGCAGCTCATTTTCATAGAATTGAAAATCTCATTTCCACCTTTAATTGTATTCCCTTAATAGTCTTCAAGAATGTATGTTGTTGAGTTTGTAATTGTTATATTTTTAATTTAATTTATTTTATAAATATTTTAGTTGTCCAATTTGGCGTATAATATTAGTTCATGCTTAGTATGTATATTATTCAATGGTGTACAAAAGTAAAATATCCATTTTTTTATTTCAATGTCATTGTTCGGAAACCATCCAGCATTTTTGAGCATGTTACTCTGCAGTGTGTTTAAAGAGAAATAGTTTTTTACTGTTGAGATAACACCCAGTACGATCAATTTCTAATCCGTTCACTTCATAGCGAATTTTATCAAACATGAAGGCAACACAATTGTTTTTTAATTTTGCATTACCTGTTGCTTTTCCATTTTCTAATGTAACTGTGCCTTCAATATAAATTAAACTCTCACGAGGTAGAACGAAAAGATCTTGATTTTGAATAGATATTCTTATCTCATCATTGCTTTTATATGATTGGAAATATGATGAATAGCTATGATATTCATTTTCAATAATACTTTAATCATAAAGCGGTGTTTGGAGAACAGCAATTATTTGACTCATTCTAGTTTTAGTTTGTTTTAAGTTTCAAGCCCAATGATTGTAGAAACCTTCGGTTTTCAAAAGACAGATTTCTATTTTATATTATAATATTCGTTTTCTGCAACTTTTTCAATGCAGAGGGTGAACAAGAACTGAATGAAGATGCTCCTGTGTATGTGTTTTTATTACATACAATCATTGCCCTTGTGGTTTTAGATGAAGTCTGAGTGTTATGGTTTCCCCGCAAAAAATTTATTAAATGACCGTTTTGATCGACAATATTCATTGTAATCGAATTTATCTGTCTGGAGATTACTAGTAAATAGATTACATTTTTTGGGATCTCATCTATTTTATATAGAGGACTAACATTCAAAGCAAACATATGAATTGTATGCGCTAGTATATTGTTAATATATGCACCAGTAACTATGTCACACTCAATGTGTATAGCACTTATCTTTGTTATATTCACTGGCAAGACTGAAGTACTCAATTTTCCTGGTTCCAATACTTTTTCACGGAAACCGAGTAGAGAGCCGATGGTCGTTTTTTATTAAAGAAAATGGTTTGTTTGCTGAATCCTACAAAGGCTTGCAATGTATTAGGATTCGCGGCTATTTCCCTTTCCCATTCTGATCTCTACTAGAATACTTATTTTGTATAAATTCAGCAATGTCATCCAGCTCATATGACCCGACAGGAATCTCAATAGTATGATCGCCAATGTGAATTAAGTTATTTTCGTGATCAACGTTTGGTATTGTATGGTAACTATGAAAGTCTACAAGTCCACAAACATACTTTCTCTCTTAATCTAAAGGTGTAAACCACATAATTCACCTTCAGCGAAAAAGACAGAGCGAGCACCGCCATTTTGATTTCACTACCTAAATATTAGAGAAATATTTGTACTCATCTTTAATTATACTCAAATACAGAACACCTTTAATTATACTAAACTATAAAACACCTTTAATTATACTAAACTATAGAACACCTTTAATTGAAATAAAGTAATTCTACAAAGGTGGAAAATAATTAGCTGATAAAACGGTGTTCAAATCCGCGTTTGGATTTTATTGGGTGTTTGGTTTTAGTTCAAGCACATAAACTTGAACTAAATAATGTTGAAAAGAAGACTAACAATTTCTGGATAGTTTGATTTTAAGTTAGTTTAAAATCAGTAGTTTTTTTTTTTTTTTTTTTTAGTTTTCAAGTTTATGTGCTTGAACTAAATAATGTTGAAAAGAAGACTAACTGCTTTCGGTGACAATGAAAGACTGACTTTATTAAACAATTCTTTTCTTTTATAAGTGAAATTTACACACATACAGTTAACAATAAATACAATCTACCTCATAACTGCCGTAGCCTTGGCATTGCATGAACTTCTGTGAACTCCACTGTCAAGACAGCTTGAGTTCGCGCTGGTCAATTATGCTGACACTGCACTATGCATAAATAGAAAACGAAATACCAATTTGGCCATGAAATCGTGTATTCCATTTCTGCAATGTGCTTGAAGACATTGCCTCAGAATTAACTAATGTCAGCAAATCAGCACGACAAAATATGAAAACTATTGACCATGAACCAATGGAATAAACCACGAGTTTTTGGCCAAGCAAAATATTAAATCTTAAATAAATGTAATGTAATTTCATATAAACAAAATGTTAACTCTTAAATAAAATATGAATACAAATTATATCTAATAATTCCCGTGAAATTATACATTTCCTCCCCCTGGTGATGTCAGCGGGTATGATGACGTCACAATAGTATTTAGTCGATCGTTACTCCGAAGTCTGGGAATGTTGAAATCTGACGTGGTGCTGGCTGAGGACTTCCGTGAACTTGTTGTGGGTTGTGCGACCTCGTCTTTATTATGATGAATATGATGACAGATATTGGCAGAATTAGTGCGGCGTATCCTATCGTAGTATGATGATAGTTGCTGCTTTCAATTCGTGCTGGTAAATTTAGTATGTCTTGTTCGGCTAGGGAATTTTGTATTTCGCTGATTTGTTCCATCCGAGCCTTGTAATGTTGAGGTTCGTGAAGAAATGTCTGAAGCTGTTCTGGCTCCATTATGGTCGTCAAATTCCCAAAGCTTGTGTAAGATGTGTGAATATTGCTGAAATAAACCTGATGTCCGTTGATCGTGATGGACTCGTCTTTGACAACACATTCAGGCTGCAGCGTTAATATTCCAGATCCATTTAGAACCATTAATTGAAATTGTTTGCCACATAACGCAGTAACTCGGTTGGGGCTGTTAAAGGTGTACATCCACTGATTTTGATGAAACATTTCCAGGTTGAATTTGGTTTTACCAACTCTATATCACAGTCTGAGCCCTTGTCGTTGTTCCATAAGTTGATCTCGCATAAACAACTTCCAGAATTCTTGTTGTGTTTTGCCTGAATGTTCGTACATATATATGAATCTTGTGCTATGGAGGTGCATGACAGAAGGTCAAAAGTGTTCATAGAGAAGTACTGGTCTCGATGAGCGTTAACTGCTATTATGTCATTGCACCGCTTAATTGCAACGACACTCTGGTTAACTATGTTAGGTATGGGATATATCTTGTATAAATCAAATTACTCTTCGTCGCACAAAGGTATTGACATCGTAAATATGACGTGATTTTTTGATAGGCCTCCTTTTACTGTCATTATTTTGTAAAGCTGTGCGTAATCATTGTGGTCAACAGGAAGTTGCAGGGACGACGGCAGATGATTCCGAATTCTTATTAGCTCTTCTTGAAGTTGTTTGGGCGTGATCACATTTGAGCTCATTCTTCCATGATTGGTGTCTGTGAGTCAAACGACGCAGGGCTGATGTCTTGTTGGAGAAGTTTCTCATTTCGTTCCAATAGTGCGTCAGATCATAATACACAATTACGTTCCATTTGGCTCTAGAGATCTTTACTGATCCAATTCCTTCAAAGTGTATTCCTATGCTGGTGTTGAACTCTTTGTTTTCAACAGCTATTCCCCATACTAAGGGTATCATAAGAATCGCAATCAGACTGCAGACGGCTAGATTCATTGATGATGTCCTTTTCCTTTTGCACCGTATTCCTGGCATGTCATCAGGGTTTGGTTGAACGAGGGGTTCAGAAGGTGTCTTATCAGTTGCAACTACAGTTTCTATTTGATTGTCTTCGATAGGCAAAGGAGCTAGGCGATGTATCGGCCGCTTGAGCATACCTGCTTCTGTTTTTACTTCCACTACTCGTACCAAGTCATCGTTTCCCTTGTGAATTTTCGTGATTCTGCCGAGCGGCCACTGAAGAACTGGGATGTTATCTTCCTTGAGAATCACTACGGTTCCTAGCTTAATGTCGTTGGCGAGTTCCCTCCATTTGCATCTATACTGAAGCTCGTTGAGATAATCACGTGACCACCTCCGCCAGAAGTCATGCTTAATTTGAGACACTGCCTTCCAGTGCGTTCCCAAACTTTCTTTCACCCTTACATCAACTTGCATTGTTAACGGTTCTCCTATTAGGAAATGCCCCGCTGTAAGTGCTGTTAGATCATTTGGGTCGTTGGACATTGCACTTATGGGCCTAGAATTTAGTATCGCTTCAGCCCCAACGATGACCGTTTCTAGCTCCTCATAAGTTAACGACGCTCCAGCAATGCATCTTAGGTGAAGATATTTTGCCGACTTTACCGCCGCTTCCCACAGTCCTCCAAAGTGAGGAGCTCTAGGTGGAATAAATTTAAAGTTGATTCCCTTTTCGCTGCATGTCTTAATGATTTTTTCTTTCGAGCTTGTGGCGTATATTGCTGTTGTTAATTCAGACAGCTGATTTTTAGCTCCAATGAAATTTGTAGCGTTGTCGCTGTAGAGATTTTTACAGCGACCCCTTCGACCGATAAACCTCTTGAGCGCTCCTATGAAAGCATCCGTTGTCAAGTCCAGAATATTGCCAAGTATGCCTTCGTGGGTCGTTTTCCACGCAGCTTGTAATGAATCCACATTGGACCACAGTAGTCAACCCCTGAATTTATGAAAGGTCGTGGTGGCGTCACTCTCTTTGATGGCAGGTCCCCCATTAATTGCTGCAATAGCTGAGGCCGTGCCTTGAAACATCGCACACAGTGGTGGACTATTGATCTCGCCATGCTAGCAGCCTTGACTGGCCAAAACGCTGTTTCACGTGTGCCACTGGTGTTGTCGGTCCGCAATGCATGTTCTCTTCGTGTATTGCCTGCATTAGAAACTTTGTTAACGGGTCATTATAGGGAAGACACATTTGATGCATGTTTTCATGCGGTAAGGCTGACGCACTCAATCTTCCTCCCACCCTCATGATGTCGTCTTTGTAAAAAACCGTTTGAGACCATGAATTGGACTGTTTGCGTTGACAGCCTTATCCTTTTGCAACGCTGGAATTTCTGATCGAAATTCTGCGTCTTGAATGGTCTTCACAATTATTTTTAATGCGTTGTCCAATTCAGACGAATGAAGCACCCAAGAGTTGCATTGATTTCCGTGTACCCGCTTTGCCCGTTTCGCAAATCGTAGCCAATAATTCCTTGTAATTTTCTAAACGAGTTTCCATGATTTATGGAATAAATCATGTTTGTGGACTCATTCTGAGCAGTAGTTAACGATGTCGGTGCCTTTCTTCTACCTTCTTGGGTTGCTTTAATTCTGTGCTTGGAGAGAGGTTGAATCCATTCTGTATCTCTTCCATGTAGAAATAACGGTCCGTAGAACCATAAATTGCACTGTGGAAATGCGCCTGGATTGCATCCTCTTGACAAGATATCTGCTGGATTTTGCTTTGATGCTACATACCGCCATTGTTGAACGACTGACAAAGTTTGAATTTCTGCAATCCTGTTTGCGACAAAAACTTCATATGATGAAGAATCTGCATTTATCCAGGCGAGAACGACCTCAGAGTCCGTCCAATAATATGTAGCATCGCTCTCGCGTTTGAGATTTTGCTGCACTCGTGCGATTAACTGTGCACCTAGCAATGCTGCGCATAATTCTAGTCGTGCAACACTGTCTGACGCTGTCGATTGATTGGTGTCACACGTGACTTTGCGCATAGCAATCATACAGGTACTCTTCCGTCCTTGGTTATTGAGCGGAGGTAAACAGCAGGACCGTACGCTTTTTCGGAAGCATCAGTGAAAACAAGCAGTTGCCATGATCTTGGTATTTCATGGCTAAAAACGTGACGAGGAATTTGCCAATCACCTAGCTCCTTCAGTTGATTTCGGTACGTTTTCCATGTAGTCGTCAAGTCAGCGGGCAGTGCCTCATCCCATGATATTTTTAAATCCCATAACTGTTGTAAGAATATTTTTGCAACGATAACAATCGGAGCCATAATCCCCAACGGATCGAAAATTCGTGCCACATCTGAACTAATACTCCTCTTGGTAATTCGCCTCTTACTGTCAAGTATGTGACCGGTTTTTATGCAAAATGTGTCCATTTTGGGTTGCCAAGTTAACCCCAGTGTCTTAATGCAATCGCGTGATTCAACATCAAAATCCAAGTTAATTTCTTTGTGCTCGGTTGGTAGTCCTTGTAGCAACTGAGGGTGATTGGCGCACCACTTCCTCAGTTCGAAACCAGCTGATTTCAATATTGTGTTGATTTCCTCTCGAATGGTGATGGCAGCTGATAAGCTGTCACTTCCTGTTAGACAATCATCTACGTAGAAATTGTTCTTCAACGCTCCAGCTCCTGGAGGATACCTTTCAAAATTCTCCTCGGCTAACTTTAATGGCTAAATAAGGAGCTGCTCTGGTCCCATAGGTCACCGTATTTAAATGTTAATATTTTAGCTCTGCTTCTGGAGTGTTTCTCCAGATGATTGACTGATATATCCTGTCAGATGGGTTGACGAGTATCTGTCTGTACATTCTTTGTATGTCTGTGGTGAATACATATCGTGGCAGCCGAAATCGTAACAATATTGTGAAGAGTTCCCTTTGAATTACGGGTCCGGTGTGCATGATATAATTTAACGATTGACCTGACGATGTTTTTGCTGATGCATCGAACACCACGCGAAGTTTCGTGCTGCTACTGTCCTCCTTCATGATGCAATGATGTGGATTAAAATAGTTGGGTTTGCTCAACTGTTGTCCCGGAATTTCAGTCATATGACCCAACTGCTCGTATTCTTCCATGAATCCACCATATGACTGCTTGAGTATGGGGTCTTTACTCAAGCGTCTTTCGAGTGCAATGAATCTGTTAATAGCCAACTGCCTTGACTCTCCTAAGATGGCTGGATTTTCTGTGAAGGGCAATTTTACGACGAATCTTCCTTCAGCATTTCTGGTGGTATTGTGAAGAAGTGCGACTCTCATCGTTGTTCGGCTGCTGTGTGGCTTGGTCCTGCTTCAATTCCTCTAATTTCCAAAATTTTTCTAGTAGGGAGTCAATAATCTCATTCTCCTTGCTGAAAATGCCACACGTAGTTTTATCTTGCTGTACCCCTTCCACTTTTCCTGACACTATCCAACCAAACACAGTGTTTTGTAGTGTAGGAAGTTCGCTGCCTAATCTAATCTGCCCGATGGATAACACTTGATAGAAGAATTCCGCGCCTAATAGTACGTCTATTCTTTCAGGTTGGTTAAAAGTGGGATCGGCTAGCTGAATATTCCCTGGGATCTGACAGGAAGATACATCAAGCAGTAATGATGGCTGATCATTGACAATTTTTGGTAGCACCAATGCTTCCAATCGTGACGAGAAACCGTTGATATTTGACTGCATTTGCACATTAATTCGATGTCTACATTCCTTACTTTGAGCGCCGATACCCTCTAATGCAACTGACGTATATTTGCCTTGGAGACCCAACTGCTTAACCAATCTTTCTGTGACGAGATTGGCTTGTGAGCCTGAGTCCAATACTGCTCTACAGTGTACTTCACGACCATTATTCCCTATAAGTCGAAGCCGAACAGTGCTGAGTAACACGTATTTTCGAGTTGGTGCGCCACTCGCGGCCGATAAACTCGCCGGCCTTGATGTGATGGCGACCGTGGGTTTCTTACTAGATGATGATGCGATGTTGACTCTGGAACTGACAATCGTATTGTCAATGTGTAACAGGGTGTTGTGTAGCTTGTTGCATTTTAAGCACCTATGTGATGCACACTTATTGGAGAAGTGTCCTTCCTTCAGACAATTTAAGCATAACTTATTTGTTTTTGCATTCTGAATGCGATCAGCTGGTGATGATTTTAAAAGGGATTTGCATGTGAAAGGTGGATGTGTTCCATCTCTACATATCTTACATTCAACTGTGTGTGCTTGCTTCGTCGAAATAGCTGATGTACATGTTCGTGGAGGTCTATGCTTTTCCTTGAAGTCAAACGCTTCTAATGCTTGAAATTGAGATTCGAGGAAGACCAGGAATTCCTTGACATTTGGTAACTCCTTCGGGTTCTTCAACGATCGCTCGTACATCACGTAAGTTTCCTTATCCAACTTCTTTAGTAAAAAATGGAGAAGAAGAGGATCCCATGCTGATGTCGTGATGCCAAGACCTTCGAGCGACATCAAGCACTCATTGATAGTATCATGGAAATTCTTTATCGATATCACTGATGACGCAGTAAATGAGACCTCCAGAAGCCTGTTGAGCAAACTGGAGCACAAGATCCTTATGTTGTTGTATCTATCATTCAGTAGGTTCCAAGCAACATCGTAATTGTTCTCTGTGAGGTCCAGATGTCGTATGAGTTTTTCAGCTTCTCCTGAAAGGTTGGCTTTAAGGTACCACATCTTATGTACCTTTGGCAGTGGCTGTTCGTGCACCAATTGTGAGAACATATCATAAAATTGTCGCCATTTTAGGTAGTCACCATTAAATTGAGGTATGGTAACTCTTGGTAATCTCAAAGGTTCGTTGTTTAAAATCGTGGCTGATGAATTTTTTGGCTTGTCCAAAATTGACAATTGTCTACGTATGACCTGAACTCTATTTTCACATTCCACGTATTCATTGAAGTCATATCCGACGCTGATTGGTTGGTCGCAATTTTCCAAAATGTTGTAATTGGTCTTCTCAATCTCCTGCCACAGCTTCTCTTTTTGCTGAAGATTTGTTTCAGCAAACTGCACCTGATCAACTGGATTTCTTTCGATGCCGTCTAATAATCGAGTCATCGAGCCGATTAGCGCACGCTGTCGCCGAAGCATCCTCGTAACATATGCGGTTTCTTCTGAATTCTGGCCCGGTTGTTGAGTTAATGGCGTATCCTTTCTTTGAGCGTCACCTTTGTCAACATTGGATCCGGCTACAGAATTTCTGCTGTCTTGTGTTAGTTGTTGCTGAAGTGCATTTAGTTCAGCTTCGAATTGTTTGCGATATTGTGTTGCTAACGTCATAACTTGACAATAATAGTCCTTAACGAAATAGTCATCAGTGGACGGAGCATCTTGCAGATCCTGTATGGTCTTATGTGTGGCGCTGAACACAGTAGTTGCAGTCGCCAATCGTTCGAGTCGTACCTCATAATATGCAGCATTTTTCCTGTCTACTGGATCCTTTTTATAATTTCGGATGATTGTGAGGATTTGTTCTCCTGTCTCCTTTTGGGCAGCTGCTAATTCTCCGAACGTCTTAATATCGTTGCCGTGTAGTTTTCTGGTGAATCGGTCAAGATGATGCGGATGATGGTGAACTCAGTGCAGCAATGTGTTCGTTATGCTCGAATCAAAGACTTCTCTTTGAATAGTTGAGCCCACCCAGGGGCGCCAAATGTTCAAATCCGCGTTTGGATTTTATTGGGTGCTTGGTTTTAGTTCAAGCACATAAACTTGAACTAAATAATGTGTGTATAAAACAGCACTTGAAACTGATTGTACCAATTTCTGGATAGTTTGATTTTAGTTCAAGCACATAACCTTTAACTAAATAATGTTGAAAAGAAGACTAACAATTTCTGGACAGTTTGATTTTAGTTCAAGCACACAAACTTGAACTAAATAATGTTGAAAAGAAGACTAACTGCTTTCGGTGACAATGAAAGACAGACTTTATTAAACAATTCTTTTCTTTTATAAGTGAAATTTACACACATACAGTTAACAATAAATACAATCTACCTCATAACTGCCGTAGCCTTGGCATTGCATGAACTTCTGTGAACTCCACTGTCAAGACAGCTTGAGTTCGCGCTGGTCAATTATGCTGACACTGCACTATGCATAAATAGAAAACGAAATACCAATTTGGCCATGAAATCGTGCAATGGCACTGTGTCCATTTCTGTATTGTGCTTAAAGACATTTCCCTCAGAATTAACTAATGTCAGCAAATCAGCACGACAAAATATGAAAACTATTGAAAACGAGTTTTTGGCCAAGCAAAATGTTAAATCTTAAATAAATGTAATGTAATTTCATATTAACAAAATGTTAACTCTTAAATAAAATATGAATACAAATTATATCTAATAATTCACGTGAAATTATACAAACGGATTTATTTCCAGTTAAAGTAAGAGTAATTGACATGTTGCGAGAATTTTGACTAATGAAATGAAAAACAAATATATTCTTATTTTATTAATAATATTATTTTATTTATTTTAGTATGTATGTATATAAAAATTTTTCATAAAATTTCATTCTTATTGATTCAGGAATTATGATCATCGCTAACTCCTAACCATTTCACAAAATTTTTTTCTGCCTTTGGTCTTAAGAACTTTTTCTACCAGATATGTATTGGGATATCTTTTTTTCTTCAGTTAATTTTCATAGAATCCACCTTTAATTGAATTCCCTTGGTAGTCTTCAAGGGAACATACATTATGTTGTTGGGTTTGTAATTGTTATATTTTTAATTTAATTTATTTTATAAATATTTCCGTTGTCCAATTTGGCGTATAACCTTGCTCGAAAACGTGTTTATGTTTACTTATGCGTACATGATTTCCTATCTGAAACTTTGGCTTTCTAAATATTTACAAGGTGTTGTAATAATAATAATTTTTCATTGCTCGAATTTACTTTGATTGGAGGCATGTTGGTGGTTCGATGCTTTTTGGTGTTATATTTTTTAATTAAGTTTTTCTACAAGTCAATCCATCGATATGAACCATTATAACTGAATTCCTTCCACATCATCTGCTTAACCATTCGATTGAAGCGCTTAACAATTTACGCCTTTAAAATACTACATGTAATGGTTGATGTGGTATTTTTTCATTAAACGTTGAAAATTTCCATTGAAAAATTCCTTGCCGTCATCGGTTTGTAAATTGAGTGTTTTCCGTTTCAAGGAGAATATGGATTTCATAGCCATAGTAACGTCAACAGCGTTCTTGGATATCAATGGTACAATGCAGGCATACTTTGAGAATGTATCAGTTGCAGTTAGAAGAAAACGAAAGCCATCATTGTATACCGAATAAGCATTCATTTCAACTAAATCCGCATGGCAAAGATCATCTATTCCTTTAGTTATTACACGCCTTCGCTTAAAGTTCTTACGTGCTTGTCTGTGAAGCTCTTCCACCAAAGCTTGCTTTTTACTCATATCCTAATAACTCTGTGAGAATCTTTTCTTTTCTGCATTTCATTGAGAATTTTCTCTTCTAAATCATCTACGGATTTCGGTCTTTTCTTTAGTTCTTCGCTTTAATTTCGCAAAATTTCGCTTTAATTTACTGTTTGATGAGATCTCAATGGAATAATGACCGAACTTGTCAACGCTCATTTTGTAATTATCTTTATTTTAGAAAAGAGCTGTATTTATATGAAGAGTTATACTATTATATTAGATTCTCTCAATTCTTCAATGATGGACCTGATTTCGTTGTTGTGATTGGTGTGTCCCGCCGATTGTGAAACCTTAATATCGAGTTCAGGCGGCAATTGTTCATCTTCATCATCATCCTCCACCTGAGAGTAAAAGTCATCGTCCTCTTCATCTTCATCATTTTCGATCAGAGTATCATTGGAAAAATCAGTTTTTAGTGCTTTAGCTGGAGTATTGTTTTAAGTTTTAGTGATAAATTAACTTTTAAGTTGTATTTCGTATTGTCGTGAGTACATGTGTTCGATTTTTGCACCAATTTGTTGAGAGGCTTTGTAATCGGTTTAAACGTTTTTTCTAATTGATTCTCTAGATCCGCTTTCCCAAGTTTAATATTTTTGAATTTCTGTTTAAGCACTCGTCTAGTTTATATAAGATCTTTTAATATTTGTTCATTCATTTTGGCGACAGCTATCAGATCAGGAAAAACAGCTATCAGATCAGCTATAAACAGGTATCAGATCAGGAAAACCAGCTATCAGATCAGGAAAAAACAGCTATCAGCTATAAACAAATATTAGGTGAAGTGTATCGTGTACATCAATGTTATCAGTTGAAAGTTAGGTAACATACTAATATGAATATAGCAAGAAACTGTATTTATTAATTATATGTGAATGTATATATCAAATCCCTTTCTATAACGACCATTGTCAATTGCATCATCTTTGCTTATTAAAAGGAATCCATATTTATCTTTCCAACATTCTCGACATATATTTAGAAATTTTGCGTATGCCATATCTGTTCCGACATGATCATGGTATATGTGCTTAATATTCATTTCATCTTGCATAAACATAATTATAAAATTTGCATTATCACGTATTAAATGCTTGGGAATTCTTGTATATGTTTGACATAAGTAAAAGCAATCAATAGATTTCTGTCTGCCCATACAAAAGTACTCTCGAATGTTATTTTGCTTCTCACAAGCAACATCATCGAATATCATTATTGAATTTGGTTTTGCTTCATCCGGCTTGAGAAATTTTTCATTGTCGGAATATGTAAAGAATCCCATATTTTGAATTGGTTTTATTAAACGCTTTAGATATTTATATTTCGGTTGATAAAGTGATTTTGAGTACAAGTATATGTTTGCAAAGTTTAGTCCATTTGGACTTTCTATTAAACTTAACATGACATAAGTCTTTCCGCAGTTTGAAGGTCCAACAATAAGACATCTAATTGTATTCGGTAGCAGTGAACTGTGCCTGGATTGCGTGACACTATTTGTATCAGGATCCAAATTTTAACGAAGCGCATATAAACTTATGATATAAATACAAAGCATTCAATCCTTTTTATTCATTTATATTTAGTATTTGTTGTCGAACGGGTATAAAATGGTTATAATTTACGAAAAACCTTGTGGCAGGCACATGTGTGTTTGTGTGTTCGCTGACGAGCGTACATGCGGACGGGCATGTGTATAGTAAATACAAAGCATGCGCATGTGCTGCGGTATGTACGCTGACGAGTGTACATGCCGCTCCACATAGCGCGCGGTAATTAGCCATCGCAAGCGATCCGATCGGATATCTGATCGCTCGCGCCTCGATAAGTGGCGATGACCCGCACGAAAGCGGAGAATAATATTTGTGTCGGCTACCGTTTCCCGAGCACAAAGTAAGACGCGATAACAACGACATTGTTGCAGGCGATACAGGAATGCTGTGTTGGCATTCTCGTGGTCGCCAAATGTTTACGTTGCGCCGGCTAGCGGATTAGCTACCCGCTGCCGGAGTAATATGAGAAACCGTACGAGCGCGGTTGACGTTGACAGATCGCAGGGTAGGTATAAATATAAGGTTTGGACAAAGCCAAACTTGAAGTGTGCAACAATGTTCCAATACGTGATCGTGACTCTCTGTATAGTAGCCCTCTGCTAATACGCTGCTGACTTTTTGTTGGCGCGGCCATGGTGGCGTATATTCGCCAATATGCTGCCATGGCCGTTGAGCGAGTTGCTTAAGTTTACTTTTTAGTCTTCTGAGAGTCGCTCATCAGGACGAGTACTACCGCACGACGCGAACGCATCCACACGAGTGGAAGAATCCTAAAATAATTTACAACTTTTATCGAACCCAAATAAGTGTACATAGATAATTAGTTTAGTGATAGAATAAAATAAAATACAGAAATATTTGAAGAAAGTTGTTTTATTGTTTAGCAATACCAGCTAAAACCTTCTAGTGGTTATGAACCAGTGATTGGAAGAGGTTTATTCAATAAGGCTCTCTGCCATTTGAACTTCATTTACCGAGCTATCAATTTTGTGGTCCAGGAACTAAACTAAAAGACCGCCTAGCTAGAGGTGACAGCGGAATCAATCCATTGGACGCTGCATGTAAAGAGCATGATATTACATATTCCCAAAGTAAAGATTTAAATAAAAGGCACGAAGCAGATAAAATATTAGCTGAAAAGGCTTTTCGAAGGTCAATTTTTTAGGACACTAAACTTACTGAACGAATAAACGCATTCTTAGTTAGAAACGCAATGAAAGCTAAAGTTAAAGTCGGTATGGGAAACAAGTTAAACAGAACTCTTAAGAAAATAAAGAAGAAGAAGTTTAAAGGCACCTGTACAAAGAAAATATTCACTAAAACTATTAAAAATGCATTAAGATTTTTTAAGCAACGAAAACCTGCAGATATCCCTAATGCTATTAAAATGGCACAAGAAGTAATTAAAAAGTCTTTTGGACGAAAACAAATCCATTATTGAAATTCCACGTGTTATTCCTATTCCGAAGGTTGGAGGATTTCTACCATTAGTACTGTGACGGCCATAATTTATAAGTGAAATTATGGACACACATTTCATCATGCTTATCCTATTTTATTGTTCATCTTATTACTTACTCTACTAACTTCATATTTTTACTTATTACCTATTTTATTACCTGTATTTTTCATAACTAGTATGTAAGCTTAACAAACAAAAACTTGAATTTAATAAAAATAAACTTATATTAGGACTAGTACGTAAGCTAAAATAACAAAACCTTAATATTTGCTACAACTAGCACTTAAGCACAAGACCTGTATATTTCTGTATCTAGTGCGTAAGACAAATAACAGAACAACGAATACAAAGCAATGAATTGTTAGTAAATAAGTTATACATAAGAACAGAGCGAGAGAGAGAGAGAGACAGAGAAGCAACAAGCAGGCGTCTCCAACGCATACGCATAAAACCACACATACGAGAACAAGCAGAAACCAGCTTAACAAGAGTTGCTTTCGAGCACTGTAGTCAGTCAGTCAGCAGACTTCAACGAGCACGGTTGCTTGCTCCGCGCTGCCAGCTATCTACGTCGCCGCTTCACAGCTTTAGTCAGTCAGCAGACTTCTACGAGCACGGTTGCTTGCTCCGCTCTGCCAGCTATCTACGTCACCGCTTCACATCTTTAGTCAGCCAGTTCATACGCTTCAACGAGTGCGGTTGCTTGTTACGTCGAAGAATTGGTTGATTGCGCCACGCCTGATCGAAAGAAGAATATCAGAAACGCATTGAGCAGAAAGTACAGTCGCTTGGCCAGATCCTTTGAAGCCGCTTCCAGCGCATCAAGGCAGCGACGGATCAATTCATTGGCTACGCTTCATCCAACGCCGCGTAAGAATTTCATTTAGCGTCAGACCTCCGACTTAAATAGACGAACCACGCTTAACGACCATTAGGAGACTTTTGTTTCAGTTATATAGATTCTAGACTCTTCAGAGCACGTGAATCTACAAGTATATAGACTCTAGAGGCTTCAGAGTACGTGAGTCTTTAAGTAATTTAAGTTATATAGATCCTAGAGGCTTTAGAGTACGTGGATCTATAGTTATATAGACTCTAGAGGCTTTAGAGTACGTGAGTCTTTAAGTAATTTAAGTTATATAGATCCTAGAGGCTTTAGAGTACGTGGATCTATAGTTATATAGACTCTAGAGGCTTCAGAGTACGTGAGTCTTTAAGTAATTTAAGTTATATAGATCCTAGAGGCTTCAGAGTACGTGGGTCTACAGTTATATAGACTCTAGAGGCTTCAGAGTACGTGAGTCTTTAAGTAATTTAAGTTATAAAGATCCTAGAGGCTTCAGAGTACGTGGATCTATAGTTATATAGACTCTAGAGGCTTCAGAGTACGTGAGTCTTTAAGTAATTTAAGCTATATAGATCCTAGAGGCTTTAGAGTACGTGGAACTCAGATATATAACTCTAGAGGCTTTAGAGCACGTGAGTTAGTAAGAGCCAGGACAGCGGACCCAACTTGCCACTACGATACTTAAACGACGCGACGTTCCCCGAAACGACTCGTAACTGTTCCATCGGTCACCACGCCACCGCGCTATTATAGCAACGACGCCAGTACAACGAGCAACCCATCATCATCGATCAGAGCGTAGTTCCAAGCAGCGAAAAGTGCCAAGTATAAAGATACGCAATTGTCAACGCCATCAACGGTCGCCACACCGATGTCCGACGCATCAGCACCATTGCAACGCCTGGAGTCCCACTCAGCGCTCCAGACAACGACACTGAGTGGCTCCACGTACTCACCGCCACGCCACGTTCAACGGCGTGAGGTTCATCATTGTTAAAATCGATCGCCGCACCAACGTCCGACACCGAGCCATTGCAACGCCTGGAGTCCCACTCAGCGCTCCAGACAACGACACTGAGTGGCTCCACGTAGTCATTGCCACGCCACGTTCAACGGCGTGAGGTTCATCATAGTTAACATCGTTCGCCGCGACAACGTCCGACACATCAACGCCATTACAACGCCTGGAGTCCCACTCAGCGCTCCAGACAACGACACTGAGTGGCTCCAAACAGTCATTGCCACGCGACAGTCAACGACGTGAGCTTCATCTAGCTACCATCGATCGCCATACCCACGTCCGGCGCATCAGCACTAAGACAAGCAGCACGGTGATCCACCGTTAATTAAGTCTCTCCCTCTCGCTCACTAGTTAAGTTAAACGAATATTGTATGACAGAAATCATAAAGGTGAACGAATAAAGAGCCATTTAACCTTAGAGCGTCTCACCCAAATAAATTTCTATACCGAACGCCTGGATAGCCGCTGAGCATATCCCAGCTGGAAAACCGGAGAACCGGAGTTCGTTACAGTACCAATTTTAACAGCTCTTGGCGCCGTTGGTGGATTAGCATCTGATGCTGCACCAATCGCAAAAGCAATCAATGAAACTAACGCTGCAAGGAAACAACTGAGGGAAGCAAGTCGACATAATCAAACAATGGAAGCAATTGCAATGGGGAAAGGCTTGTATCTTAAACCATACAAAAAGGATTTGGACTATATTATCAACCTCAACCAAAAAACTTTTAAAGAAGCTACCAAGAAGACCTATTTCAGACTTCGACTTGATGAAACATGCTAATAAATTGACACATTTTAGAGGCGTTTTCATGAGAGATTGTCTACCGAAACGAATACTTGAAAAAGAATGTTGAATTGTTAATCTAGACACTTCAAGTGGTCCTGGTACTCATTGGGTAGCATATTATAAGAATAGAAATATAAAGAAATATTATGACAGTTTTGGAAACTTGTGTTTGGAGTTTTTGTATAATGTCAATCAAAAGTATTCAATAAAGTGCTGAATATATAAAATTTGTATGTAATGTTACTTTGTTTAAAAAGAATAAAAACATATTTGTTTACTTAAATGGTTTATTTTGTTTAATTGAAATGTTTGCTTTTACATTTTATATAATCTGCTATATAAAGCAATCAATTTATTAATTCTCCTAATCTTAAATTCGAGGTTCCTACAGATGCAGGCATCTGTATCAGCGTATGTATCAGCATATGTGTATCAGCATGATGTGATTTTATTAACAAAGCGCCTTCGTACCGACTTAATTTCACGTAGCTCGTCAAAAATGTTCAAAACACGTTTCAAAAATAACGACATGTTGATAGAGTTCATGTTATGCGTTGTTCGTTGGTAAATTAGGTACTGAATACATATATAAAAATTTTTTTTGTAATCTTTTTGTTTTGGGGTTTCTACTCTCTCACTAAGTCTCTCGCTCTTTTTTATACTCTCTTTCATAATAAAAGGAATTTGGTTTTACTGAAAATATATAAAAAACCTAATATGATATGATCTTTGACTGCACCATTTCATTCAGTCATTGTAAAACCCTCGAACGAACAGTCAAACGCCCAAACTAAAAAATTACTTTTCTTTTTAATTAATAAAAAATATACAAAAAAAGAACGAAAGAGTAAAATGAAACAAAGCCAGGAAACCTTATCAACTTTTTCTCTAACTGCTGTGGACGATTTTAACAAGAAAAATGTGATACAGAAAACTGTACTGCCTATAAAAGACATGGAGTCAAACGCAAGCTATCCTATCAAAACTGTACGCCCAGTCAAAACAAAATATGGGCAAGGCATATTTATGGAGTTAGAAGACAACGTTGTATTTTTGGCTCAACGATTCACCAACATTTGTGATGAAACCATCAAGGAATTCAGCGTTTTATTATAAAATGTAATAAATATGTATATACTATGATACAAATTACAAAATAAAAACAAAAAAATATTAAACTTTAACTCTAGTCTTTTATTATACAATGTTGAAATCTCGAAATGTCGAGCAGGTTCTATCGTAATCTAGAATACAACGACATTACTTTGTTAACTCTAGAAATTTGGTACTCTAACATGTAGCACGCACAAGTATCAGGACCATCGCAGCATTTATCTGAAGACCAGCAGCAGCTCATAATGATTTCCTTGAATAGATTCAACTTTTTCGTGATGTTGATTACGACATAAATTTGAATAGAGGCTTAAAATTTCTTCAAAATGTTCCTCAAGTAGATTTTCTCTTTGCTTTATTAAAAACTCATGAACACGATCGATAAATTCACAAATGTTTAAGTTTTCCATCGTCACTCGTCAACAATCTATCACGGTGTAATTATTATGTACTGATACATAACTTTAAATATGATTTACTTAAACCTACCAATTCACCTAATCTAAAATTTTAACATACTCCATTTATGAGATATTTACATACATATACTATATATATATATATATATATATATACATATACACAAACATGCATATATCACTAACATATACAACACCATATAAACTAATTGAGTTTTCCAATTCCATCGATCTTATACTTTGTGGTCAGAGTTAAAGATCAATGAATATAAAATGACCTACATTTGTACGAAAAGAAAAATCAACCCCCTATATTATTTCCATTTTTAGCAAGCTGAGTTTTGGTTCACCAAGTATGCACTTGAAAGGGTCTCAATTCATTTACTAAAAGAAGAAATAGTTCACAAGAAAGGCATTCCCAAAATAGATTGCAAAGAAAAAAAGAACAGAAACAAAAGAATATTCTGTCGTGCCACGCATTGGGCATACACATAATCCCACCACATGTCACCAAGTATTGAAAACAAATCCACAACAACAACAGCATAGGCAAGAAAAATGAAACCAACGGAATTTGTTTGCATAAACTCCACGGTGATCCATTCTACTAAAAGATTCCTATTACAACAAATAACAACAACAACAACATAAGCAATTAATCAAATAAAACAATCACCAAAAATTTTATTACAACAACTCAGTCGACGGCACTCGGTTCACTTAAAAAATCGTTAAAAATACACAAACATACACACTCCAAGCCTACAGCATAAGAATCCACTTGATGCATTTGTTTACACTAACTCTGTGGACCGACGGCCTCGTTCACTACCAAAAATATTACAACAAATAACAACAACAACATGTTCCTACACAACAACCATCTGTATCTGCTGCTCTCTCATCACTTCGGTCACGCACACACTTTTCCCTCCTTCCCTTCCCTTAATACTAGTATGTCCGTCTGTCTATTTGTCAGTCCGTCTGTCTGCGGTAGATCATGACGCTGGCAGAAAGCGTCACACACACAAACCTTAACAAACCTGTCAATCTTCACGCCAGCAGAGCTCGAAACAGAGCGCCTCACAATATTAACTTTACAGCTCCTCTTTGAAGGAAGAGCGGCTCACCAATTAAACCCTATGCAGCAAGACGCCGGCAGAGCACATCACCATATAACCCTTATGGTGGTGGCAGAGCAGCCTCACCATACAAACCTTGCAGCTCCACTTTGACGGCAGAGCGCCTCACCATGTAAACCTTATGGCGGCGGCAGAGCTCCTCTCGCTCCTCTTGCAGCGCAGTCGCTACGTTGGCCCAAAAGTTACATATACCCACTACTTGAGATGTTATAATTCGTCGGCTTTGAATATCACTGTATGTGATACTCACTACTTTCCACCTCTGTCGCAATATATATTGGAATAAAATGCCATTTCTTTTCAGTTGCCAAGGGAAAATATCCCAGAAATTTGCAGAAGAATGTAAGATTGTGCGATTCACAGTTCTAAATTGAAAATTGTCATTAAAATATTTTATTTACTGATTCTTCGAGAAAATAATGATGTATTAATGCTGTACAAAATGCTAGCATCGAAAATTGATTTGGTTTTTAAGGTAATAACAAGTGCAATATGTGACTACACAGTCGTCGTCTAGCCTTCGTCGCGCTCGGTTCATATTTTTTCTCCGAACTGTAGTCAAACGCGTGTTCTAGAAGTACACTTTTTGCTTTGCTCATTTCTCCCGCTCTCTTCTTTAATTTGCTTATTTTGCCAGCAGGTGAACACAAAACAAATACAAAAGTCAGTGGTAACAATACAATGTTGACAGCCTCTCGGCTCCCTTCGGAGAACCGGTTTGATATTCTGTCTGAGACTGCATCGACTAATTTATATAAATAACGAAAAAAGCCAAACAATAAACCGTCTTCTCCATGCTTTCACGATCAATGTTTTTCGGCTAGTGGTAAACGCGATCCAAAATTCGTCGTGGTCCGCTCGATCGATCCTAAAAAAACCGTTAACCACGTGTAACAACGAAATTTAATCGGCCCAAATTTCGCCATACATGTTAACAATATTTTATATTTATAGTTTATATTTCATATTACTTATTAATGTTACCTACATAGAATACATATCTCACATAACGGAACAACTCCGATGCGTATTCATTTCTTCATGCATAAATAATTATATTTATGTGCACTCTTCTAAATTCTAATTCCAAGGCTAATAATTAGAATATGATCATAAGAAGATCGAAAAGAACGCGAATAAAATAAAAGCATGAGAAAGACTGAACAAGCTAGAGGACGGGCGTCTCATTTCAGCTCACCGCAGTGGAATGGAACATACGACGTGAAGACAGAGCAAACATCGATGGAGATGGGTATAAACAGAAGCGTGCCAACACGAAGAAGTCAGTCTGGTGGAAGTCAACGGCAGAGCATCCGCGTCTGCGTCAGCATCGTCAACGGCAGAGCATCAGCATCTGCGCCAGCATCGTCAACGGCAGATTGTCTGCGTCAGCATCGTCGACGACAGAGCATCCGCGTCTGCGTCAGCATCGTCAACGGCAGAGCATCAGCATCTGCGTCAACATCGTCAACGGCAGAGCGTCTGCGTCAGCATCGGCAACGGCAGAGCATCCGCGTCTGCGTCAGCATCGCAACGGCAGAGCATCCGCGTCTGCAGCATCATAGTCGACGACAGAGCAAGAGCGTCTGCGCCAGGATTTTTAAAAATTGAGTGTCCTGCGGTTGTACTCAGGTAAGAGTTCTATCCGTAGGCGGCCCCAGAGAAAGTCACAGCGGGTTTTCACTCCGTGACCAACGCAAATCATCAGGTCACAGCGGGTTTTCACTCCGTGATCAAAACACAAACCATCAGGTCACAGCGGGTTTTCACTCCGTGACCCACGCGAAGATCACAGCGGGTTTTCACTCCGTGATCAGAGCACAAATCAGCAGATCACAGCGGGTTTTCACTCCGTGATCAAACACAAACTCCGGGACCCACGCGAAGATCACAGCGGGTTTTCACTCCGTGATCAGAGACAAATCATCAGATCACAGCGGGTTTTCACTCCGTGATCAGAGCACAAATCATCAGATCACAGCGGGTTTTCACTCCGTGATCAAAACACAAACCATCAGGTCACAGCGGGTTTTCACTCCGTGATAAAAAAAGAAACCATCAGGTGAGAGCGGGTTTTCACTCCGTGACCCACGCAGAATAATCCTTAGACTAACATATACTCATATCTGTATACATACAGATATATTTAATGTCATAACTCTTAATTATAACATAATAAAGATTTATTATTATTATCCTGACAAATAGGCGTTTAATATATCCACCTCTTGGAAGGTAAATGAAAGTGTGAGCGAGGTCATTTAAATAAAAATAACTTGACGAACCCCGGACGCGTCTGAGAAATACCCCGGCCAAGAAGGTTACGTTGCACACGTTATCAGTGTTTTCGCGATCAAAAAAGCAATCGACAGCATTAGCACCCAGGTTGAATCCATTAATATAATTCGTGACGGCGGCATCCTAATTCTAGCGAAAACTGAATCAGTCGCCAACAGATTTGTTAACACCAAAAATTTTGGGGGTCTGTGCCAAGTTGCTATCTCTCTACACGACTCGCTAAACTCCTGCAAAAGAACTATCTATGATAGAAATTTGATTCCAACCAGCGAAGACGAAATTTTGAACGATGTGAAAGATCAAGGGGTAACAAGAGTATACAAATACACTAGACTAGTCGACAACAAGCGAGCTCCTACTGGAGCAATCCTTTTGACTTTTAATTTATACAAAGTACCAGAGAAAATTTCAGTTGCGTGGTATCTAGTCCAGGTAAGGGAGTATTTCCTAAACCCGATGAGGTGCAAAAACTGCCAATTATTGGGCCATACCCAAAAATTCTGCAAAAACAATATGGCTTGTGTAACTTGCCCCTGCAGTAGAGTCATTTGCGCAAACTGTTTAGAAGACCATCCTTCATCTTCCGCAGAGTGCCCAAAATATATCAAACAAAAAAACATTTTGAAAATCAAAACGCAACAAAAAATTACTATAAGTGAAGCAAGACGGATCTACAACCGTTTACACCCTGTTTCCACTAAAGCCAGTTACTCCGAAATTCTGAAAAATAACAATGCACCTCACAAAAAAACACTTCCTTCTTTCACAACAACATTAGCAACACCCGCGGAAAACAAAATGTTGGTCTCCTAATTAAAAACAACATACCACACAAAGTCTTAAACATCCCTTCTAATCTCCAAATCATAGCACTGGAAATTTCCTTACAGATAAAATTCACCATCCTTGCTATTTACATTCCACCGGACCAATCATTCTCTTCCCGTGATTTGACTGACATTTTTGACTCAATTCACACGCCTCTGCTAGTAACAGGTGACTTCAATGGCTGGAACACTCAATGGGCTTCTACCACAAACAACCACAGAGGAAACTGTACAGAAAATTCTTTTAACTTAGCCAACCTCTGCATATTGAACGATGGCAACCCTACGCATCTCTCGACACACAAAACACTCACGCACATAGATGTCACATGCTGCTCTCCTGCACTGCTCCCTTTCACAACCTGGCATATTCTTGACGACCTCCACGGCAGCGATCACTTCCCCATACACATCACCCTGTCTTTATATCCTTCTCATAAGTCGGAAAAACGCACTTATAGATTTTTACTTCAGAAAGCCGATTGGAATAATTTGCAAAACCTTACCGACGCAGAGTTAAACAACAGACTACCAACAGTGTGTAGCAACAAAGACGCTGCCTCTATCCGTAAAGCTATCCTTACGGCGGCAAACCTTTCTATACCTCAGACCAAAAACAGTATAAAATCCTCTGTTCCATGGTGGAACGATAACCTCTGTATCTTGAGAAACAGCAAAATGCAAGCTTGGTATACATTTAAAAACAATAACACCGACTCCAACCTCATAAATTATAAGAAGTTGAATGCCATAGTTTTAAAAACCCCATAGTTTTAATGCGTTCACGAGCTTGACAAACAGAAACTCCACCATATCCGAAATCTGGAAAAAAATCAACAAGTTCTCCGTTTCGAAACCAAGGTCATCAATAGCTGCGCTAAACTCCCCAAACGGTACTAGCACCAGCCCAGCAGATATCGCTGCTAACCTTGGGTTGTTTTGAGGCGACTACTCATCGGATCATAACTTCTCGCCGATCTTCACACATGCAAAACATTTCTCCACTCTCTAAGCCAGGCAACACCCAAGCTTATTGAAGAGCCAATAACTATCAGCGAAGTCGATTCCAACTTATGCAACCTCAAAGGAAAATCTCCTGGTGCCGATAGGATAACCTACACAATGCTAAAATCGCTCTCTAAACACAGCAAAAGCAGAATGGTGGATCTGTACAACGTCATCCTAGATACCGGTGTCATCCCACAATCCTGGAAATCACCGATAGTTATCCCCATCCTCAAACCTAACAAAAACCCACTAACACCTAGCTCTTATCGTCCTATATCCCTCCTCCCATGCATATCCAAATTACTCGACAAAACTATAGCCAGAAGGATCTCCTGGTTCGTTGAATCAAGAAAGCTCATCTCAGAAAACCAAGTAGCCTTCAAATCAGAAAGAGGCTGCGCCGATGCATTAATCCACATCGACTCATACATCTCAAAAGCCCTTTCCGCGCGTAACCACATAACAATTCTATCGATACTCTTCGAAAAAGCTTTCGATAGCATTGGTATGCACGTAGTACTAGACTGCTTAAAGTCATGGGGAGTTGGCGTGAAAATCTTCAACTATGTTAAATCTTTCATTAGTAACCGTAAAATTAGAGTTAGAGTTAATAATCATATTTCTGAAATATTAACATTATTTAACGGCATACCTCAAGGATCTCCTCTGTCGGTAATTCTTTTCCAAATTGCATTTAATGAAATCAGTAAAATAAAAAAATCAGTAAATTGTTTTTAATATTTTTAGTATTCACTATTCCTATGCCTATCGTTCCGACATGTTTCTTTTTAGTTCCTTGTTCAATATTATTTTGACGAATTTCATCCAGATTCGTAGATGGGATAACTGTGCTCTCTGACGTATGAACTATCTTCTCGGATCTGTCTGGGCCAAAATTCCTATATTTTCTGGGTTCCCAGGTTACTGGCCTTGCCTGGGACCTCGGTAGTTTCCCTGAAATGATTCCCAGTTCTTCTTGGCTTGGCAATCTCGTACCCAGTGTCCTGGTCTACTGCACCAATGGCATGCAATGTTCGTATTAGTTTTATCTTTATTCGGGACTTTTGTTATTGGTTTGGGTTGATCTAGTCCTTTTTGGAAGCCGCCTTCATTCAATTTTTGATTGGAATTCCACTTGCTTTTGCTGTTATTTGGCCAATATCCTTGTCGACCTCTTTCTTGTTGGTCTTCCATTTTAAAATGATTTTCTGTGATTGCCGAAACATTTTTACATTTGAAGTTAGTCTCATGGCCATATTTGCAGCATTCCTGACAGTATGGCGTGTTCCTTCTTACTAGGCAATCCTCTCTTGTATGTCCCTTTTTGTTACAGAAACTGCAAGTAATATTCTGCATTGATTGCCCATTGCCGTTCTGCACAGTCTTATTCCATTGCCCTTTCAATTCTGGTGAACCTTCATCATTTCTATAGCGCGGACTAAGGAATGGTTTCCTCTGATGGGAATAATCACTTAACGGATTTTCGACCAAGCCGACGAAGTGCCTACTTCGGATCGTCTCTGCCTGTCGTATATTATCCGCAACATCCAATGCTTGCTCCAGCAATTCTTCAAATGTTGATTTCTCTATACCTACCAAATAAAGTCTTAAAGAACTGTCTTGTAAACCTAACTTAAACGTCCTCATTACTGCCCTGTCTACTTCTTTTCTTAACGCTATATCCGATTTCCCCTGGTAGACAGCTGTGATAATGTCCTCCGCCTGAGATTTTAAGGCTATTAGTTTTTCCGCGAACTGACGGATATCCTCGTTTGGCAGCTGCCTCATAGCTTGTATTTCTACCAAAACCATATCTAAGGACTTATGCTGTAAATAATGTCTCTTTATTGCATTATTCAACTCTTCCAGCCTCTCGAATTTTTTCGAGCGCAAAAGGCATTTCCGTGGAGGCGCTGTTTAACGTATGCTATGAAGTCTTGCATCTCTGTGTCCTTGATATTTCTGTGTGCTAGATCGCATCCTTCAATAAATTTATATTCTTAATTTCGGAGGTCAATAGATGGTGCACCCGAAAATAATGGTACTAACCTATTCACTACTTTTGCTATGTCCTCTATGCCCATTTTGCTTAAATTTTTATTATCTTTTTTCTGTGTATTGGATGTGATTGCCTCTGTTGCAGTATTTTCCCTCTGTTTGCGTGGCTCCTCGTCGTGATGTTCATAACTTCGCAATATCGCTATCTGCTTTCTCAACAAGCCGTTTTCTGCCTCAAGTTGTTTAATTTCTTGTGCCTCTGAACTTGTGGATCCCTCTTTACGATTATCTGGTGAATTTTCTGGGAAAACCTCCTCGTGTGTACCGAGTATTTTCCTTAACTGCTCGTTTCCGAGTTCTAATTGTCGATGACTGTCTTCTTGCAAGTCCCTACTTGCCAAATAACTGTCGTACCTACCTTTCAAACAGTTGAATTCTTTCTTCCACGCGCTTATTTCTGTTGTAATTGCCGCGTTTTTATTTTCGAGGAAGCTAACTATTTCGTCGACAATCAAATCCGCCTCTTCTATCTTGGAGATGTCTTTCACAGAATTTATTTGCGATTTAATTAGCTCAATTGTTTCCCTATTACTTACTGTGCGTGTAAGACTTCCCGAGGATTTTTCTACAAACCTGTCTGAATAGATAATGCTTGATATTTCGATACTAGCTGTTCATATTCCTTATCCATTTACTAATATTAATTTGCATTGTCCTCTCTTAATTATCTTAACAACTTCAATACCTCTCTTCAATTATGTAACTATGAACTTCTTTGAAATTTAATATCTATTCCCACGCCAATTAATATTTTTCCCGTGATCTAGAATTTAACTTGTCCCGAATATTTGTTATTTTTCTTGTTTACTATGACTCGTGCTATAAAAACAATTTCGTTTCACTTGTTTTTTATTTTATTTTCCGCATAACTTAAATTTCAGTTTCTCAAGCTACTTGCACTTGAAAAATTTCAAACAACGCATTATTTTTATACCCTACATCCGAAGGAATGAGGGTATATTCACTTTGTGCTTCCGTGTGTAACGCATTAAAGGAGGCGTGGCAGGTATGGAAAAGTATATATATTCTTGATCAGTGTCACCTCCTGAGTCGATTTAGCCATGTCCGTAGTCTGTCTGTCTGTCTGTCTGTCTGTGGAAATCACGATTACAGGAGAACGAATGAAGCTATCGCGATGAAATTTTGCACGTATATTCTTTGTCATCCGAAACTCTGTGGGATTGAAAATGGGATAAATCGGTGCAGCGCCACGCCTACTTTTTTAACAAATACTAATTCTTTTAACAATATTTCAACTTGTAGACTTAGTTTTGAGCTTCAATTTTGTTTCCGAATACATCGGTACAGGTAGATTAAATTTTTAAAAAAAATGGGCGTGTCCGCCCACGAACATATGACATTGATATAAACCGCAATTCCAGAATAACGGTTGGAAGAATTGACTTGAAATTCGGTACGAATATTCTCTGCCATCATAGATAACTCTGTATTGAAAATGGGGAAAATCGGCGGAGTGACACGCCTACTTTTTATAACAAATTCTTGATACGGAAATTTAAGAAAATCGGACTATTTAAATAAATCGGAAATATGTATAAATATGTATAATAAAGGTTGCTGGGATGTAGGGTATATAAGCTTCGGTCTGACCGAAGGTACCCTTACTAGTTTTCATTTATGTTTCAAAGCGAGCTATCATATTGTATTCCAATCTTTAACATCTGTCCGCGCGTGTTAAACAACTCGTCAATAATTGTTTAATTTGAATTAAAACGCTTCTTCGTTTAGCCGCGGGTACTTGCTAGCTTAAATTGCTGGCTCAACTTTTAAAAAAGTTCGTATAAAAAGTTAAGCTTCCGTGTCGGTCGATATGTTTATTTATAAAATATTTTATCTAGCTGCTATAAAAACACAGTTTAAAATTTTCATTAAGACAATTTATTTTTCCTTCTTCCTTTTCGACATTTCTTTTTCCTTATTATAAATTTTCTGCCAAATTCTTTTCGTTTCTTCCCAAGAGATGGAAGTCTCCTTTTCTGTAACCAAGGCTCTAAGGTGCGCGAGCCTTCTTCGATCCTTAACTAGTATTCCTCCTCGGCGTTTCTTCTTGTTTGCTGTCGTAGTGTTTGGAATAAAACCCGCTGCTTCCTCTTTTTTTCCTTGCCTGTCGTTTGTTGTATTCACCCAACGTTATCCTATTGGGGCCTTGCTTCTTAATTGTTACTGGAATGTACTTTGGTGCGTCCTCGTCTATTTTCCCTGGTATGTATTCTTCCATCTATGGTTGAAAATCCCACACTAAATTACTTCATGCAGTACAAAATTGCTTAAATATCACTATACTTAATTAAATGATCTTTTCCTATGATCACTAGATAATTAAAAAGCATTCGGAGTCAATAGTAAAAATCTTTATTCTGAAACTATTGTGACTCCGGTTATGTTCCGTTTAATCTCTATGTTTTAATCAAAAACAAAATTTTTCCTTTTTTCTTTTGGCGCATCCTTATACGACTAAAGGATATCTCCCACTAAAAACTTTTCAAAAACTTTTTTTTTAAAACTTAAAAACGACTGTTGAAAAACTTCCCGAGCGAAAGGGTCGACCTCAGCAAAGATTTGAGACCGGCGTGGAACGCCATTGGACAGACGTCATGCCTTGCTAGACGCTGGCACTCCTTTACTTGGCTCCAAATCAAGCCTCGCGACGAATTGCAATAGGCACTTGCAATTTTTTTTTTATATGTTATTTATATTCACTATACGTACCGTAAGTGCTATGTCCTTTTCCTTGAATTTCTGTTTGTCGATAAAAACCACCTGCGCCAAAAATGTTGTGTTTCTCGGGATATGAATAGTTGCAGAGGGGTCCGGCCAAACAAAAACACTTGTGTTGTGATATCTTTCTACTCTTTATTACTTAGACCGAGCACCGGTCACTTTAAATTCTATTTTACTTCTGACTTAAAATTAATCATTAGCTTTTACATTAACTTCGGCGTCGACAGGTGACGCCGCTGAAGTGGGTCACTTATTCGTATGTCGCAATCTCAAAACTTCTTAATTCGCGAAATTAATATTTTATTGATATTAATTTCGCAATCGCATGTTCTATTTTTCTAAGTAGAACTCTTGTGTTCCGCTTTGCAATTTTCTTTAGTCGCGTTTCTTCTTAATGTTCTTTTTAATAAAAGCTTAAAACTTCTGCCTAAAAGTATTCTTAATTGTTTAACTTCGAATTGCTTTCATGATTCAATGATTCGAAGTTAACATAATTGGTCATTCATTTCATTTGTTTTAACAGCTGCCGGTGCGTTGACCGAATAAAACGAAGCAAAAGTGCTGCGCTTGCATTTTAGCGGTTGGTTTTAACTTGGCTTGCTTCGACTGTTCTGTTATTTGAGTCGATCGTGGCCTTGAACTAATTATGCTTAAATTGGCCTTGAATATTATTGGAATAAATTGGAACTTAGTTGTGATTGCGACACACAACAATAGAAAAAGTTCAAAAATGGAACGTCCGATACGACGGTGGCAAGGACCCGTTACTTTTGATTGGAAGGGTCGAAGAATTGACAGGAGTTTACCGGTTACACATAGACAATAATAGAAATAGACCGAAAACCGCTCACGGCTCCGCGATACATACTGATGGCCGATGGTTCACAGGGAACAGTGACGTATTATCTTTAACACGCTACTCAGTTTAGGGCAGGACACGATTCGAACTATGTTGCTTATCCTTCCAGGAGCAGTGGACGACTTGCTCCTGGGAATGGATTTCCTTGCAAAGTTGGAGACAGCTTGACTTGCGGAGGGTTCACTTTGTTCTTTCGAGATGCTCACCAACCATCAAAGACAATAGCAATCAATACATGCGCCGACAGCGATGGTGACGACAAGGAGAATCAGCATACATCCGAAGACACAGAAACCACCCTGCGAAAGGAATTACAGATATTTGAGAGACTAGAAGGTCCAACGAACATTACATCCCATAGAATCACGATGATAGACGACAAACCAATCAAACAGCGCTACGTGCCCCGGAATCCAGCGATGCAGGAAATTATTCATAAAGAGGTGGACGAATTAATCCAAAAAAAGAGATGCATTGAACCATTGACAAGCGGCTTCAGCGCTCCGATCGTCTTAGTAAAGAAAAAGACCGGCACTTGGCGTCTATTTATAGATTACCGCCAATTGAACTCTCGATCGAGACCGGACGCTTACCCGTTGCCGCGCATTCAACACATTCTCGACCGACTCAGGAACCCAAGTACACTTGACTTAAAAAATGGTTATTGCCAGATTTCGATGAAGGAAAGCAGTAAACCCTGCACAGCCTTCACCGTTCCCAGCCGAGGTCTCTTCAGTGGAAGATCATGCCGTTTGGACTCCACTCTGCACCTGCGAAGTTTCAACGAGCTCTCGATAAGGTGATCGGTCCAGAATTGGAGCCTAACGCCTTCGCCTACTTGGACGACATAATCGTAACAAGCGCAACGAAGGAGGAACACATGCTGCATCTCAAAGAGGTTTTTAGACGCTTACGGAACGCGAACCTAAAGCTCAACATAGACAAATGCGAGTTTTTCCAGAAGAAAACAAAATACTTGGGACATGTGGTGAGTGAACATAGCATTCCAGCCGACACGGAGAAGATCGCGGCGATAGATGCGCACGAACCATTGAAGAATCTACGTGAACTACGACGATGCTTGGGAATTGCATCATGGTACAGACGCTTTGTACCCGAGTTTGCAACGATAGTTCATCTAATGACCAATCTGCTGAAGAAAGGGAAACACTGGAAGTGGCAGTCCGAACAACAGGAGGCGTTTGAAAATCTCAAGAAATCGCTGATAAGTGCTCCAATACTCACGTGTCCAGATTTTACGAAGCCATTCACGCTCCAAATTGACGCCAACGACGTTGGACTAGGAGCCGTGCTCACGCAAGAGATCGATGAAGCAGAGAAAGTGATAGCATATGCCAGTCGCGAGTTGAACCAGGCGGAAAGAAACTATTCAGCAACCGAGCAGGAATGCTTGGCCATCATAAAGGGAATTCGGAAGATGAGGTGCTACCTCGAAGGCTACAAGTTCACAGTGGTCACGGATCACCTATCGCTCAAATGGCTCAACAGCATCGAGAGCCCGTCAGGACGCATTGCTCGCTGGGCGTTGGAATTACAGCAGTTTAACTTTGACATCAAGTATCGAAAAAGGAAACTAAACGTTGTCGCTGACGCCCTTTCCCGTCAACCATCGAACGCCATCTCCAACGCCGTAGGAGACAGCATGACTCAACCAACATGCTCATGGACCGAAAGACGACTACAAGAAATCAGAGAGAAGCCGGAAAAATTTCCCGACTACAGAATAGAGGGAGGCCAGCTGTACAAACACTCATGTAGCGACTCATGTCAGCGGTATAAAACACAACAACGACAGCAAGCAGGTAAGATGTTGACGCAGCTAGCAGAGGAGCCCTGGGCAATCGTGTGTGCCGATTTCATCGGTCCACTGCCACGCTCCGTACATGGAAGTACGTCATTATTAATCTTCTTCGACAAGTTCACGAAATGGACTGAGATAATACCACTACGGAAAGTTACTGGCGATAATTTACTAAAAGGATTTCGAGAGCGGATTCTAGCGAGATTTGGCGTGCCTAAAGTTCTCGTCACAGACAACGGAAAGCAATTTAGAAGCAAACACTTCAAAGATTTTCTTGCAGACATTGGAGTCAAACACCAGCTTACCGCGCCTTATACACCTCAAGAAAATCCCATTGAACGCGTCAACAAAACAATGAAGACTATGATTACACAGCTAACAGCCGGAGAACAGCGGAAATGGGATGAAAGCCTACCAGAGGTAATGCTATAAACTCTTGCAGGTCAGAGACGACGGGCTCCAGCCCGGAATTCCTGATTCAAGGACGGGAACCGCGACTGCCAGCAGCGCTTCTTGATGAGGAGACACAAGGAACTGGACAACCAGAACAGAGTGCCAACACGAGAGCAAAACAACTAAGAGAAGTGTTCGAAATTGTGCGAAGCAGACAGGCAGATTTGAAACAACACAATTTGTTACAGGGGTAATGCACAACGCTTTAAAAAGAGCAAAAAATTATGAAACAACACTAGCCTGAAGAGACGTAATCGAAAACGACGTCAAATCAACATCACAACTCGACCAAAGGAAAGAACGGAATCTTCCCCCTCACCGTACACGACAATGGAAATTCAAACACAGAAAAGAAAGAAAGTGTGTTAATGTATTACGAAACTCAACGAGATAGAAAATCACCTTATCACGGAGCGGCAATGTAAACATCGAGCACCTGACATCGCCAGAATAACGATACAGACGTACCATTTTCATTTATTGTAAAACACATTTTCAACACAGTAAATTTAACGATGAGAAACAAAAAAGAGAAGCAAGAATAGAACAAAATTCGAGTAGAAATATACATAATAAAAATAAATATGTATATATGAAATGTAAACTAATGCAAATGGAAACCAAAGTTATTAAGTCAGGAAGGAAAACAATATTAGAGTAAAAAGGTTATAGTATAAGAAAAAAAAAAATATATATTAGAGCAAAGATTTGAAGACAGTCATTTCGAAACCACACCCGTGGACAGTTGTTGAGGAACCACACCTGAAGACAGTCAGCATCACAAGGACCTCAAGTCGACATCGCAAGGACTCGCAGTCAGCTTCGCAAGGACCTCAAGTCGGCATCGCAAGGACTCGCAGTCAGCATCACAAGGACCTCAAGTCGACATCGCAAGGAGTCGTAGTCAGCATCGCAAGGACCTCAAGTCGCCATCGCAAGGACTCGTAGTCAGCGCCTCAGCCTACGTCGCAGTCAACGTCGCAGTCAACGTCTCAGTCGACATCTCAGTCGAAGCCGCAGTCAACGTCTCAGTCGACGTCGCAGTCAACGTCTCAGTCGACGTCGCAGTCAACGTCTCAGTCGACGCCGAAGTCAACGTCTCAGTCGACGCTGCAGTCAAGGTATCAGTCGACGCCGCAGTCAACGTCTCAGTCGACGTCGCCATCAACGCCGCAGGCGACGACACATCTACGCCGCCGCTTCCTAAATTTACAACATCAACTGCAGCATCGTGGAGGCTTGAATCTGGTAAGAAACATAAGAAACGTCGTTTCTTCCAAGTGTAACTACATAGTTACCAAGCCCTGCCGGTCTGTTGAGTTTATACTCCGCGATAGTGGACAGTCCGAACCGAAGGTTCGTTCTTCAAATGATCATAAACTCTGTTTCAGGCTTTTAATCATAATCTCTACGTTTTAATTTTGCATTAGCTGTTGCTTCTCCATTTTCTAATGTAACTGTGCCTTCAATATATATTAAACTCTCACTAGGTAGAACGAAAAGATCTTGATTTTGAATGGATATCCTTATCTCATCATTGCTTTTATATGATTGTAAATATGGTGAATAGCTATGATATTCCTTTTCAATAATACTTTCATCATAAAGCGTCGTTTGGAATACATCAAGTATTTGACTCATTTTACTTTGTTTTAAGTTTTAAACCCAATGATTTTAGAAACTTCTTATTTTCAGAAGACAGCTTTTTATTTTGGAAAACGCTTTTTGGTTTGTTTGGTTCTTGCGACCTTTTCAGTAACGAGGATAAAGAAGAACTGAAAGAAGATGCTCCTGTGTATGTGTTTTTATTATATATAATCATTGCTCTTGTGGCTTTAGATGAAGTCTGAGTGTTATGGTTTCTCCACAAAAATTTATTAAATGTCCGTTTTGATCAACAATTTTCACTGTAATCGAACTTAACTGTCTGGAGTTTACTGGCAAATAGATTAAATTTTTGGGGATCTCATCTATTTTATAGCCAGGACTAATATTCAAAGCAAACATATGAATTGTATGCGCTGGTATATTGGTTATGTATGCACCACTAACTCTGTCGCACTGGAGTAAAGTAAGAGTAATTGAAATGTTGCGAGTAGTTGACTAATGAAATGAAAAACATATGTATTCTTCTTTTATTAACAATATTATTTTATTTATTTTAGTATGTATGTATATAAAAAGTTTTTATAAAACTTCATTCTTATTGATCCAGGAATTGTGATCGGTACTAAATCCTAACCATTTCACAAAAACTTTTCTGCCTTTGGTCTTAAGAGCTTTTTCTACCAGATATGTATTGGGATATCTTGCTTTCTGCAGCTCATTTTCATAGAATTGAAAATCTCATTTCCACCTTTAATTGTATTCCCTTAATAGTCTTCAAGAATGTATGTTGTTGAGTTTGTAATTGTTATATTTTTAATTTAATTTATTTTATAAATATTTTAGTTGTCCAATTTGGCGTATAATATTAGTTCATGCTTAGTATGTATATTATTCAATGGTGTACAAAAGTAAAATATCCATTTTTTTATTTCAATGTCATTGTTCGGAAACCATCCAGCATTTTTGAGCATGTTACTCTGCAGTGTGTTTAAAGAGAAATAGTTTTTTACTGTTGAGATAACACCCAGTACGATCAATTTCTAATCCGTTCACTTCATAGCGAATTTTATCAAACATGAAGGCAACACAATTGTTTTTTAATTTTGCATTACCTGTTGCTTTTCCATTTTCTAATGTAACTGTGCCTTCAATATAAATTAAACTCTCACGAGGTAGAACGAAAAGATCTTGATTTTGAATAGATATTCTTATCTCATCATTGCTTTTATATGATTGGAAATATGATGAATAGCTATGATATTCATTTTCAATAATACTTTAATCATAAAGCGGTGTTTGGAGAACATCAATTATTTGACTCATTCTAGTTTTAGTTTGTTTTAAGTTTCAAGCCCAATGATTGTAGAAACCTTCGGTTTTCAAAAGACAGATTTCTATTTTATATTATAATATTCGTTTTCTGCAACTTTTTCAATGCAGAGGGTGAACAAGAACTGAATGAAGATGCTCCTGTGTATGTGTTTTTATTACATACAATCATTGCCCTTGTGGTTTTAGATGAAGTCTGAGTGTTATGGTTTCCCCGCAAAAAATTTATTAAATGACCGTTTTGATCGACAATATTCATTGTAATCGAATTTATCTGTCTGGAGATTACTAGTAAATAGATTACATTTTTTGGGATCTCATCTATTTTATATAGAGGACTAACATTCAAAGCAAACATATGAATTGTATGCGCTAGTATATTGTTAATATATGCACCAGTAACTATGTCACACTCAATGTGTATAGCACTTATCTTTGTTATATTCACTGGCAAGACTGAAGTACTCAATTTTCCTGGTTCCAATACTTTTTCACGGAAACCGAGTAGAGAGCCGATGGTCGTTTTTTATTAAAGAAAATGGTTTGTTTGCTGAATCCTACAAAGGCTTGCAATGTATTAGGATTCGCGGCTATTTCCCTTTCCCATTCTGATCTCTACTAGAATACTTATTTTGTATAAATTCAGCAATGTCATCCAGCTCATATGACCCGACAGGAATCTCAATAGTATGATCGCCAATGTGAATTAAGTTATTTTCGTGATCAATGTTTGGTATTGTATGGTAACTATGAAAGTCTACAAGTCCACAAACATACACATAATTCACCTTCAGCGAAAAAGACAGAGCGAGCACCGCCATTTTGATTTCACTACCTAAATATTAGAGAAATATTTGTACTCATCTTTAATTATACTCAAATACAGAACACCTTTAATTATACTAAACTATAAAACACCTTTAATTATACTAAACTATAGAACACCTTTAATTGAAATAAAGTAATTCTACAAAGGTGGAAAATAATTAGCTGATAAAACGGTGTTCAAATCCGCGTTTGGATTTTATTGGGTGTTTGGTTTTAGTTCAAGCACATAAACTTGAACTAAATAATGTTGAAAAGAAGACTAACAATTTCTGGATAGTTTGATTTTAGTTCAAGCACATAAACTTGAACTAAATAATGTTGAAAAGAAGACTAACTGCTTTCGGTGACAATGAAAGACTGACTTTATTAAACAATTCTTTTCTTTTATAAGTGAAATTTACACACATACAGTTAACAATAAATACAATCTACCTCATAACTGCCGTAGCCTTGGCATTGCATGAACTTCTGTGAACTCCACTGTCAAGACAGCTTGAGTTCGCGCTGGTCAATTATGCTGACACTGCACTATGCATAAATAGAAAACGAAATACCAATTTGGCCATGAAATCGTGTATTCCATTTCTGCAATGTGCTTGAAGACATTGCCTCAGAATTAACTAATGTCAGCAAATCAGCACGACAAAATATGAAAACTATTGACCATGAACCAATGGAATAAACCACGAGTTTTTGGCCAAGCAAAATATTAAATCTTAAATAAATGTAATGTAATTTCATATAAACAAAATGTTAACTCTTAAATAAAATATGAATACAAATTATATCTAATAATTCCCGTGAAATTATACATTTCCTCCCCCTGGTGATGTCAGCGGGTATGATGACGTCACAATAGTATTTAGTCGATCGTTACTCCGAAGTCTGGGAATGTTGAAATCTGACGTGGTGCTGGCTGAGGACTTCCGTGAACTTGTTGTGGGTTGTGCGACCTCGTCTTTATTATGATGAATATGATGACAGATATTGGCAGAATTAGTGCGGCGTATCCTATCGTAGTATGATGATAGTTGCTGCTTTCAATTCGTGCTGGTAAATTTAGTATGTCTTGTTCGGCTAGGGAATTTTGTATTTCGCTGATTTGTTCCATCCGAGCCTTGTAATGTTGAGGTTCGTGAAGAAATGTCTGAAGCTGTTCTGGCTCCATTATGGTCGTCAAATTCCCAAAGCTTGTGTAAGATGTGTGAATATTGCTGAAATAAACCTGATGTCCGTTGATCGTGATGGACTCGTCTTTGACAACACATTCAGGCTGCAGCGTTAATATTCCAGATCCATTTAGAACCATTAATTGAAATTGTTTGCCACATAACGCAGTAACTCGGTTGGGGCTGTTAAAGGTGTACATCCACTGATTTTGATGAAACATTTCCAGGTTGAATTTGGTTTTACCAACTCTATATCACAGTCTGAGCCCTTGTCGTTGTTCCATAAGTTGATCTCGCATAAACAACTTCCAGAATTCTTGTTGTGTTTTGCCTGAATGTTCGTACATATATATGAATCTTGTGCTATGGAGGTGCATGACAGAAGGTCAAAAGTGTTCATAGAGAAGTACTGGTCTCGATGAGCGTTAACTGCTATTATGTCATTGCACCGCTTAATTGCAACGACACTCTGGTTAACTATGTTAGGTATGGGATATATCTTGTATAAATCAAATTACTCTTCGTCGCACAAAGGTATTGACATAGTAAATATGACGTGATTTTTTGATAGGCCTCCTTTTACTGTCATTATTTTGTAAAGCTGTGCGTAATCATTGTGGTCAACAGGAAGTTGCAGGGACGACGGCAGATGATTCCGAATTCTTATTAGCTCTTCTTGAAGTTGTTTGGGCGTGATCACATTTGAGCTCATTCTTCCATGATTGGTGTCTGTGAGTCAAACGACGCAGGGCTGATGTCTTGTTGGAGAAGTTTCTCATTTCGTTCCAATAGTGCGTCAGATCATAATACACAATTACGTTCCATTTGGCTCTAGAGATCTTTACTGATCCAATTCCTTCAAAGTGTATTCCTATGCTGGTGTTGAACTCTTTGTTTTCAACAGCTATTCCCCATACTAAGGGTATCATAAGAATCGCAATCAGACTGCAGACGGCTAGATTCATTGATGATGTCCTTTTCCTTTTGCACCGTATTCCTGGCATGTCATCAGGGTTTGGTTGAACGAGGGGTTCAGAAGGTGTCTTATCAGTTGCAACTACAGTTTCTATTTGATTGTCTTCGATAGGCAAAGGAGCTAGGCGATGTATCGGCCGCTTGAGCATACCTGCTTCTGTTTTTACTTCCACTACTCGTACCAAGTCATCGTTTCCCTTGTGAATTTTCGTGATTCTGCCGAGCGGCCACTGAAGAACTGGGATGTTATCTTCCTTGAGAATCACTACGGTTCCTAGCTTAATGTCGTTGGCGAGTTCCCTCCATTTGCATCTATACTGAAGCTCGTTGAGATAATCACGTGACCACCTCCGCCAGAAGTCATGCTTAATTTGAGACACTGCCTTCCAGTGCGTTCCCAAACTTTCTTTCACCCTTACATCAACTTGCATTGTTAACGGTTCTCCTATTAGGAAATGCCCCCCTGTAAGTGCTGTTAGATCATTTGGGTCGTTGGACATTGCACTTATGGGCCTAGAATTTAGTATCGCTTCAGCCCCAACGATGACCGTTTCTAGCTCCTCATAAGTTAACGACGCTCCAGCAATGCATCTTAGGAGAAGATATTTTGCCGACTTTACCGCCGCTTCCCACAGTCCTCCAAAGTGAGGAGCTCTAGGTGGAATAAATTTAAAGTTGATTCCCTTTTCGCTGCATGTCTTAATGATTTTTTCTTTCGAGCTTGTGGCGTATATTGCTGTTGTTAATTCAGACAGCTGATTTTTAGCTCCAATGAAATTTGTAGCGTTGTCGCTGTAGAGATTTTTACAGCGACCCCTTCGACCGATAAACCTCTTGAGCGCTCCTATGAAAGCATCCGTTGTCAAGTCCAGAATATTGCCAAGTATGCCTTCGTGGGTCGTTTTCCACGCAGCTTGTAATGAATCCACATTGGACCACAGTAGTCAACCCCTGAATTTATGAAAGGTCGTGGTGGCGTCACTCTCTTTGATGGCAGGTTCCCCATTAATTGCTGCAATAGCTGAGGCCGTGCCTTGAAACATCGCACACAGTGGTGGACTATTGATCTCGCCATGCTAGCAGCCTTGACTGGCCAAAACGCTGTTTCACGTGTGCCACTGGTGTTGTCGGTCCGCAATGCATGTTCTCTTCGTGTATTGCCTGCATTAGAAACTTTGTTAACGGGTCATTATAGGGAAGACACATTTGATGCATGTTTTCATGCGGTAAGGCTGACGCACTCAATCTTCCTCCAACCCTCATGATGTCGTCTTTGTAAAAAACCGTTTGAGACCATGAATTGGACTGTTTGCGTTGACAGCCTTATCCTTTTGCAACGCTGGAATTTCTGATCGAAATTCTGCGTCTTGAATGGTCTTCACAATTATTTTTAATGCGTTGTCCAATTCAGACGAATGAAGCACCCAAGAGTTGCATTGATTTCCGTGTACCCGCTTTGCCCGTTTCGCAAATCGTAGCCAATAATTCCTTGTAATTTTCTAAACGAGTTTCCATGATTTATGGAATAAATCATGTTTGTGGACTCATTCTGAGCAGTAGTTAACGATGTCGGTGCCTTTCTTCTACCTTCTTGGGTTGCTTTAATTCTGTGCTTGGAGAGAGGTTGAATCCATTCTGTATCTCTTCCATGTAGAAATAACGGTCCGTAGAACCATAAATTGCACTGTGGAAATGCGCCTGGATTGCATCCTCTTGACAAGATATCTGCTGGATTTTGCTTTGATGCTACATACCGCCATTGTTGAACGACTGACAAAGTTTGAATTTTTGCAATCCTGTTTGCGACAAAAACTTCATATGATGAAGAATCTGCATTTATCCAGGCGAGAACGACCTCAGAGTCCGTCCAATAATATGTAGCATCGCTCTCGCGTTTGAGATTTTGCTGCACTCGTGCGATTAACTGTGCACCTAGCAATGCTGCGCATAATTCTAGTCGTGCAACACTGTCTGACGCTGTCGATTGATTGGTGTCACACGTGACTTTGCGCATAGCAATCATACAGGTACTCTTCCGTCCTTGGTTATTGAGCGGAGGTAAACAGCAGGACCGTACGCTTTTTCGGAAGCATCAGTGAAAACAAGCAGTTGCCATGATCTTGGTATTTCATGGCTAAAAACGTGACGAGGAATTTGCCAATCACCTAGCTCCTTCAGTTGATTTCGGTACGTTTTCCATGTAGTCGTCAAGTCAGCGGGCAGTGCCTCATCCCATGATATTTTTAAATCCCATAACTGTTGTAAGAATATTTTTGCAACGATAACAATCGGAGCCATAATCCCCAACGGATCGAAAATTCGTGCCACATCTGAACTAATACTCCTCTTGGTAATTCGCCTCTTACTGTCAAGTATGTGACCGGTTTTTATGCAAAATGTGTCCATTTTGGGTTGCCAAGTTAACCCCAGTGTCTTAATGCAATCGCGTGATTCAACATCAAAATCCAAGTTAATTTCTTTGTGCTCGGTTGGTAGTCCTTGTAGCAACTGAGGGTGATTGGCGCACCACTTCCTCAGTTCGAAACCAGCTGATTTCAATATTGTGTTGATTTCCTCTCGAATGGTGATGGCAGCTGATAAGCTGTCACTTCCTGTTAGACAATCATCTACGTAGAAATTGTTCTTCAACGCTCCAGCTCCTGGAGGATACCTTTCAAAATTCTCCTCGGCTAACTTTAATGGCTAAATAAGGAGCTGCTCTGGTCCCATAGGTCACCGTATTTAAATGTTAATATTTTAGCTCTGCTTCTGGAGTGTTTCTCCAGATGATTGACTGATATATCCTGTCAGATGGGTTGACGAGTATCTGTCTGTACATTCTTTGTATGTCTGTGGTGAATACATATCGTGGCAGCCGAAATCGTAACAATATTGTGAAGAGTTCCCTTTGAATTACGGGTCCGGTGTGCATGATATAATTTAACGATTGACCTGACGATGTTTTTGCTGATGCATCGAACACCACGCGAAGTTTCGTGCTGCTACTGTCCTCCTTCATGATGCAATGATGTGGATTAAAATAGTTGGGTTTGCTCAACTGTTGTCCCGGAATTTCAGTCATATGACCCAACTGCTCGTATTCTTCCATGAATCCACCATATGACTGCTTGAGTATGGGGTCTTTACTCAAGCGTCTTTCGAGTGCAATGAATCTGTTAATAGCCAACTGCCTTGACTCTCCTAAGATGGCTGGATTTTCTGTGAAGGGCAATTTTACGACGAATCTTCCTTCAGCATTTCTGGTGGTATTGTGAAGAAGTGCGACTCTCATCGTTGTTCGGCTGCTGTGTGGCTTGGTCCTGCTTCAATTCCTCTAATTTCCAAAATTTTTCTAGTAGGGAGTCAATAATCTCATTCTCCTTGCTGAAAATGCCACACGTAGTTTTATCTTGCTGTACCCCTTCCACTTTTCCTGACACTATCCAACCAAACACAGTGTTTTGTAGTGTAGGAAGTTCGCTGCCTAATCTAATCTGCCCGATGGATAACACTTGATAGAAGAATTCCGCGCCTAATAGTACGTCTATTCTTTCAGGTTGGTTAAAAGTGGGATCGGCTAGCTGAATATTCCCTGGGATCTGACAGGAAGATACATCAAGCAGTAATGATGGCTGATCATTGACAATTTTTGGTAGCACCAATGCTTCCAATCGTGACGAGAAACCGTTGATATTTGACTGCATTTGCACATTAATTCGATGTCTACATTCCTTACTTTGAGCGCCGATACCCTCTAATGCAACTGACGTATATTTGCCTTGGAGACCCAACTGCTTAACCAATCTTTCTGTGACGAGATTGGCTTGTGAACCTGAGTCCAATACTGCTCTACAGTGTACTTCACGACCATTATTCCCTATAAGTCGAAGACGAACAGTGCTGAGTAACACGTATTTTCGAGTTGGTGCGCCACTCGCGGCCGATAAACTCGCCGGCCTTGATGTGATGGCGACCGTGGGTTTCTTACTAGATGATGATGCGATGTTGACTCTGGAACTGACAATCGTATTGTCAATGTGTAACAGGGTGTTGTGTAGCTTGTTGCATTTTAAGCACCTATGTGATGCACACTTATTGGAGAAGTGTCCTTCCTTCAGACAATTTAAGCATAACTTATTTGTTTTTGCATTCTGAATGCGATCAGCTGGTGATGATTTTAAAAGGGATTTGCATGTGAAAGGTGGATGTGTTCCATCTCTACATATCTTACATTCAACTGTGTGTGCTTGCTTCGTCGAAATAGCTGATGTACATGTTCGTGGAGGTCTATGCTTTTCCTTGAAGTCAAACGCTTCTAATGCTTGAAATTGAGATTCGAGGAAGACCAGGAATTCCTTGACATTTGGTAACTCCTTCGGGTTCTTCAACGATCGCTCGTACATCACGTAAGTTTCCTTATCCAACTTCTTTAGTAAAAAATGGAGAAGAAGAGGATCCCATGCTGATGTCGTGATGCCAAGACCTTCGAGCGACATCAAGCACTCATTGATAGTATCATGGAAATTCTTTATCGATATCACTGATGACGCAGTAAATGAGACCTCCAGAAGCCTGTTGAGCAAACTGGAGCACAAGATCCTTATGTTGTTGTATCTATCATTCAGTAGGTTCCAAGCAACATCGTAATTGTTCTCTGTGAGGTCCAGATGTCGTATGAGTTTTTCAGCTTCTCCTGAAAGGTTGGTTTTAAGGTACCACATCTTATGTACCTTTGGCAGTGGCTGTTCGTGCACCAATTGTGAGAACATATCATAAAATTGTCGCCATTTTAGGTAGTCACCATTAAATTGAGGTATGGTAACTCTTGGTAATCTCAAAGGTTCGTTGTTTAAAATCGTGGCTGATGAATTTTTTGGCTTGTCCAAAATTGACAATTGTCTACGTATGACCTGAACTCTATTTTCACATTCCACGTATTCATTGAAGTCATATCCGACGCTGATTGGTTGGTCGCAATTTTCCAAAATGTTGTAATTGGTCTTCTCAATCTCCTGCCACAGCTTCTCTTTTTGCTGAAGATTTGTTTCAGCAAACTGCACCTGATCAACTGGATTTCTTTCGATGCCGTCTAATAATCGAGTCATCGAGCCGATTAGCGCACGCTGTCGCCGAAGCATCCTCGTAACATATGCGGTTTCTTCTGAATTCTGGCCCGGTTGTTGAGTTGATGGCGTATCCTTTCTTTGAGCGTCACCTTTGTCAACATTGGATCCGGCTACAGAATTTCTGCTGTCTTGTGTTAGTTGTTGCTGAAGTGCATTTAGTTCAGCTTCGAATTGTTTGCGATATTGTGTTGCTAACGTCATAACTTGACAATAATAGTCCTTAACGAAATAGTCATCAGTGGACGGAGCATCTTGCAGATCCTGTATGGTCTTATGTGTGGCGCTGAACACAGTAGTTGCAGTCGCCAATCGTTCGAGTCGTACCTCATAATATGCAGCATTTTTCCTGTCTACTGGATCCTTTTTATAATTTCGGATGATTGTGAGGATTTGTTCTCCTGTCTCCTTTTGGGCAGCTGCTAATTCTCCGAACGTCTTAATATCGTTGCCGTGTAGTTTTCTGGTGAATCGGTCAAGATGATGCGGATGATGGTGAACTCAGTGCAGCAATGTGTTCGTTATGCTCGAATCAAAGACTTCTCTTTGAATAGTTGAGCCCACCCAGGGGCGCCAAATGTTCAAATCCGCGTTTGGATTTTATTGGGTGCTTGGTTTTAGTTCAAGCACATAAACTTGAACTAAATAATGTGTGTATAAAACAGCACTTGAAACTGATTGTACCAATTTCTGGATAGTTTGATTTTAGTTCAAGCACATAACCTTTAACTAAATAATGTTGAAAAGAAGACTAACAATTTCTGGACAGTTTGATTTTAGTTCAAGCACACAAACTTGAACTAAATAATGTTGAAAAGAAGACTAACTGCTTTCGGTGACAATGAAAGACAGACTTTATTAAACAATTCTTTTCTTTTATAAGTGAAATTTACACACATACAGTTAACAATAAATACAATCTACCTCATAACTGCCGTAGCCTTGGCATTGCATGAACTTCTGTGAACTCCACTGTCAAGACAGCTTGAGTTCGCGCTGGTCAATTATGCTGACACTGCACTATGCATAAATAGAAAACGAAATACCAATTTGGCCATGAAATCGTGCAATGGCACTGTGTCCATTTCTGTATTGTGCTTAAAGACATTTCCCTCAGAATTAACTAATGTCAGCAAATCAGCACGACAAAATATGAAAACTATTGAAAACGAGTTTTTGGCCAAGCAAAATGTTAAATCTTAAATAAATGTAATGTAATTTCATATTAACAAAATGTTAACTCTTAAATAAAATATGAATACAAATTATATCTAATAATTCACGTGAAATTATACAAACGGATTTATTTCCAGTTAAAGTAAGAGTAATTGACATGTTGCGAGAATTTTGACTAATGAAATGAAAAACAAATATATTCTTATTTTATTAATAATATTATTTTATTTATTTTAGTATGTATGTATATAAAAATTTTTCATAAAATTTCATTCTTATTGATTCAGGAATTATGATCATCGCTAACTCCTAACCATTTCACAAAATTTTTTTCTGCCTTTGGTCTTAAGAACTTTTTCTACCAGATATGTATTGGGATATCTTTTTTTCTTCAGTTAATTTTCATAGAATCCACCTTTAATTGAATTCCCTTGGTAGTCTTCAAGGGAACATACATTATGTTGTTGGGTTTGTAATTGTTATATTTTTAATTTAATTTATTTTATAAATATTTCCGTTGTCCAATTTGGCGTATAACCTTGCTCGAAAACGTGTTTATGTTTACTTATGCGTACATGATTTCCTATCTGAAACTTTGGCTTTCTAAATATTTACAAGGTGTTGTAATAATAATAATTTTTCATTGCTCGAATTTACTTTGATTGGAGGCATGTTGGTGGTTCGATGCTTTTTGGTGTTATATTTTTTAATTAAGTTTTTCTACAAGTCAATCCATCGATATGAACCATTATAACTGAATTCCTTCCACATCATCTGCTTAACCATTCGATTGAAGCGCTTAACAATTTACGCCTTTAAAATACTACATGTAATGGTTGATGTGGTATTTTTTCATTAAACGTTGAAAATTTCCATTGAAAAATTCCTTGCCGTCATCGGTTTGTAAATTGAGTGTTTTCCGTTTCAAGGAGAATATGGATTTCATAGCCATAGTAACGTCAACAGCGTTCTTGGATATCAATGGTACAATGCAGGCATACTTTGAGAATGTATCAATTGCAGTTAGAAGAAAACGAAAGCCATCATTGTATACCGAATAAGCATTCATTTCAACTAAATCCGCATGGCAAAGATCATCTATTCCTTTAGTTATTACACGCCTTCGCTTAAAGTTCTTACGTGCTTGTCTGTGAAGCTCTTCCACCAAAGCTTGCTTTTTACTCATATCCTAATAACTCTGTGAGAATCTTTTCTTTTCTGCATTTCATTGAGAATTTTCTCTTCTAAATCATCTACGGATTTCGGTCTTTTCTTTAGTTCTTCGCTTTAATTTCGCAAAATTTCGCTTTAATTTACTGTTTGATGAGATCTCAATGGAATAATGACCGAACTTGTCAACGCTCATTTTGTAATTATCTTTATTTTAGAAAAGAGCTGTATTTATATGAAGAGTTATACTATTATATTAGATTCTCTCAATTCTTCAATGATGGACCTGATTTCGTTGTTGTGATTGGTGTGTCCCGCCGATTGTGAAACCTTAATATCGAGTTCAGGCGGCAATTGTTCATCTTCATCATCATCCTCCACCTGAGAGTAAAAGTCATCGTCCTCTTCATCTTCATCATTTTCGATCAGAGTATCATTGGAAAAATCAGTTTTTAGTGCTTTAGCTGGAGTATTGTTTTAAGTTTTAGTGATAAATTAACTTTTAAGTTGTATTTCGTATTGTCGTGAGTACATGTGTTCGATTTTTGCACCAATTTGTTGAGAGGCTTTGTAATCGGTTTAAACGTTTTTTCTAATTGATTCGCTAGATCCGCTTTCCCAAGTTTAATATTTTTGAATTTCTGTTCAAGCACTCGTCTAGTTTATATAAGATCTTTTAATATTTGTTCATTCATTTTGGCGACAGCTATCAGATCAGGAAAAACAGCTATCAGATCAGCTATAAACAGGTATCAGATCAGGAAAACCAGCTATCAGATCAGGAAAAAACAGCTATCAGCTATAAACAAATATTAGGTGAAGTGTATCGTGTACATCAATGTTATCAGTTGAAAGTTAGGTAACATACTAATATGAATATAGCAAGAAACTGTATTTATTAATTATATGTGAATGTATATATCAAATCCCTTTCTATAACGACCATTGTCAATTGCATCATCTTTGCTTATTAAAAGGAATCCATATTTATCTTTCCAACATTCTCGACATATATTTAGAAATTTTGCGTATGCCATATCTGTTCCGACATGATCATGGTATATGTGCTTAATATTCATTTCATCTTGCATAAACATAATTATAAAATTTGCATTATCACGTATTAAATGCTTGGGAATTCTTGTATATGTTTGACATAAGTAAAAGCAATCAATAGATTTCTGTCTGCCCATACAAAAGTACTCTCGAATGTTATTTTGCTTCTCACAAGCAACATCATCGAATATCATTATTGAATTTGGTTTTGCTTCATCCGGCTTGAGAAATTTTTCATTGTCGGAATATGTAAAGAATCCCATATTTTGAATTGGTTTTATTAAACGCTTTAGATATTTATATTTCGGTTGATAAAGTGATTTTGAGTACAAGTATATGTTTGCAAAGTTTAGTCCATTTGGACTTTCTATTAAACTTAACATGACATAAGTCTTTCCGCAGTTTGAAGGTCCAACAATAAGACATCTAATTGTATTCGGTAGCAGTGAACTGTGCCTGGATTGCGTGACACTATTTGTATCAGGATCCAAATTTTAACGAAGCGCATATAAACTTATGATATAAATACAAAGCATTCAATCCTTTTTATTCATTTATATTTAGTATTTGTTGTCGAACGGGTATAAAATGGTTATAATTTACGAAAAACCTTGTGGCAGGCACATGTGTGTTTGTGTGTTCGCTGACGAGCGTACATGCGGACGGGCATGTGTATAGTAAATACAAAGCATGCGCATGTGCTGCGGTATGTACGCTGACGAGTGTACATGCCGCTCCACATAGCGCGCGGTAATTAGCCATCGCAAGCGATCCGATCGGATATCTGATCGCTCGCGCCTCGATAAGTGGCGATGACCCGCACGAAAGCGGAGAATAATATTTGTGTCGGCTACCGTTTCCCGAGCACAAAGTAAGACGCGATAACAACGACATTGTTGCAGGCGATACAGGAATGCTGTGTTGGCATTCTCGTGGTCGCCAAATGTTTACGTTGCGCCGGCTAGCGGATTAGCTACCCGCTGCCGGAGTAATATGAGAAACCGTACGAGCGCGGTTGACGTTGACAGATCGCAGGGTAGGTATAAATATAAGGTTTGGACAAAGCCAAACTTGAAGTGTGCAACAATGTTCCAATACGTGATCGTGACTCTCTGTATAGTAGCCCTCTGCTAATACGCTGCTGACTTTTTGTTGGCGCGGCCATGGTGGCGTATATTCGCCAATATGCTGCCATGGCCGTTGAGCGAGTTGCTTAAGATTACTTTTTAGTCTTCTGAGAGTCGCTCATCAGGACGAGTACTACCGCACGACGCGAACGCATCCACACGAGTGGAAGAATCCTAAAATAATTTACAACTTTTATCGAACCCAAATAAGTGTACATAGATAATTAGTTTAGTGATAGAATAAAATAAAATACAGAAATATTTGAAGAAAGTTGTTTTATTGTTTAGCAATACCAGCTAAAACCTTCTAGTGGTTATGAACCAGTGATTGGAAGAGGTTTATTCAATAAGGCTCTCTGCCATTTGAACTTCATTTACCGAGCTATCAATTTTGTGGTCCAGGAACTAAACTAAAAGACCGCCTAGCTAGAGGTGACAGCGGAATCAATCCATTGGACGCTGCATGTAAAGAGCATGATATTACATATTCCCAAAGTAAAGATTTAAATAAAAGGCACGAAGCAGATAAAATATTAGCTGAAAAGGCTTTTCGAAGGTCAATTTTTTAGGACACTAAACTTACTGAACGAATAAACGCATTCTTAGTTAGAAACGCAATGAAAGCTAAAGTTAAAGTCGGTATGGGAAACAAGTTAAACAGAACTCTTAAGAAAATAAAGAAGAAGAAGTTTAAAGGCACCTGTACAAAGAAAATATTCACTAAAACTATTAAAAATGCATTAAGATTTTTTAAGCAACGAAAACCTGCAGATATCCCTAATGCTATTAAAATGGCACAAGAAGTAATTAAAAAGTCTTTTGGACGAAAACAAATCCATTATTGAAATTCCACGTGTTATTCCTATTCCGAAGGTTGGAGGATTTCTACCATTAGTACTGTGACGGCCATAATTTATAAGTGAAATTATGGACACACATTTCATCATGCTTATCCTATTTTATTGTTCATCTTATTACTTACTCTACTAACTTCATATTTTTACTTATTACCTATTTTATTACCTGTATTTTTCATAACTAGTATGTAAGCTTAACAAACAAAAACTTGAATTTAATAAAAATAAACTTATATTAGGACTAGTACGTAAGCTAAAATAACAAAACCTTAATATTTGCTACAACTAGCACTTAAGCACAAGACCTGTATATTTCTGTATCTAGTGCGTAAGACAAATAACAGAACAACGAATACAAAGCAATGAATTGTTAGTAAATAAGTTATACATAAGAACAGAGCGAGAGAGAGAGAGAGACAGAGAAGCAACAAGCAGGCGTCACCAACGCATACGCATAAAACCACACATACGAGAACAAGCAGAAACCAGCTTAACAAGAGTTGCTTTCGAGCACTGTAGTCAGTCAGTCAGCAGACTTCAACGAGCACGGTTGCTTGCTCCGCGCTGCCAGCTATCTACGTCGCCGCTTCACAGCTTTAGTCAGTCAGCAGACTTCTACGAGCACGGTTGCTTGCTCCGCTCTGCCAGCTATCTACGTCACCGCTTCACATCTTTAGTCAGCCAGTTCATACGCTTCAACGAGTGCGGTTGCTTGTTACGTCGAAGAATTGGTTGATTGCGCCACGCCTGATCGAAAGAAGAATATCAGAAACGCATTGAGCAGAAAGTACAGTCGCTTGGCCAGATCCTTTGAAGCCGCTTCCAGCGCATCAAGGCAGCGACGGATCAATTCATTGGCTACGCTTCATCCAACGCCGCGTAAGAATTTCATTTAGCGTCAGACCTCCGACTTAAATAGACGAACCACGCTTAACGACCATTAGGAGACTTTTGTTTCAGTTATATAGATTCTAGACTCTTCAGAGCACGTGAATCTACAAGTATATAGACTCTAGAGGCTTCAGAGTACGTGAGTCTTTAAGTAATTTAAGTTATATAGATCCTAGAGGCTTTAGAGTACGTGGATCTATAGTTATATAGACTCTAGAGGCTTTAGAGTACGTGAGTCTTTAAGTAATTTAAGTTATATAGATCCTAGAGGCTTTAGAGTACGTGGATCTATAGTTATATAGACTCTAGAGGCTTCAGAGTACGTGAGTCTTTAAGTAATTTAAGTTATATAGATCCTAGAGGCTTCAGAGTACGTGGGTCTACAGTTATATAGACTCTAGAGGCTTCAGAGTACGTGAGTCTTTAAGTAATTTAAGTTATAAAGATCCTAGAGGCTTCAGAGTACGTGGATCTATAGTTATATAGACTCTAGAGGCTTCAGAGTACGTGAGTCTTTAAGTAATTTAAGCTATATAGATCCTAGAGGCTTTAGAGTACGTGGAACTCAGATATATAACTCTAGAGGCTTTAGAGCACGTGAGTTAGTAAGAGCCAGGACAGCGGACCCAACTTGCCACTACGATACTTAAACGACGCGACGTTCCACGAAACGACTCGTAACTGTTCCATCGGTCACCACGCCACCGCGCTATTATAGCAACGACGCCAGTACAACGAGCAACACATCATCATCGATCAGAGCGTAGTTCCAAGCAGCGAAAAGTGCCAAGTATAAAGATACGCAATTGTCAACGCCATCAACGGTCGCCACACCGATGTCCGACGCATCAGCACCATTGCAACGCCTGGAGTCCCACTCAGCGCTCCAGACAACGACACTGAGTGGCTCCACGTACTCACCGCCACGCCACGTTCAACGGCGTGAGGTTCATCATTGTTAAAATCGATCGCCGCACCAACGTCCGACACCGAGCCATTGCAACGCCTGGAGTCCCACTCAGCGCTCCAGACAACGACACTGAGTGGCTCCACGTAGTCATTGCCACGCCACGTTCAACGGCGTGAGGTTCATCATAGTTAACATCGTTCGCCGCGACAACGTCCGACACATCAACGCCATTACAACGCCTGGAGTCCCACTCAGCGCTCCAGACAACGACACTGAGTGGTACCAAACAGTCATTGCCACGCGACAGTCAACGACGTGAGCTTCATCTAGCTACCATCGATCGCCATACCCACGTCCGGCGCATCAGCACTAAGACAAGCAGCACGGTGATCCACCGTTAATTAAGTCTCTCCCTCTCGCTCACTAGTTAAGTTAAACGAATATTGTATGACAGAAATCATAAAGGTGAACGAATAAAGAGCCATTTAACCTTAGAGCGTCTCACCCAAATAAATTTCTATACCGAACGCCTGGATAGCCGCTGAGCATATCCCAGCTGGAAAACCGGAGAACCGGAGTTCGTTACAGTACCAATTTTAACAGCTCTTGGCGCCGTTGGTGGATTAGCATCTGATGGTGCACCAATCGCAAAAGCAATCAATGAAACTAACGCTGCAAGGAAACAACTGAGGGAAGCAAGTCGACATAATCAAACAATGGAAGCAATTGCAATGGGGAAAGGCTTGTATCTTAAACCATACAAAAAGGATTGGGACTATATTATCAACCTCAACCAAAAAACTTTTAAAGAAGCTACCAAGAAGACCTATTTCAGACTTCGACTTGATGAAACATGCTAATAAATTGACACATTTTAGAGGCGTTTTCATGAGAGATTGTCTACCGAAACGAATACTTGAAAAAGAATGTTGAATTGTTAATCTAGACACTTCAAGTGGTCCTGGTACTCATTGGGTAGCATATTATAAGAATAGAAATATAAAGAAATATTATGACAGTTTTGGAAACTTGTGTTTGGAGTTTTTGTATAATGTCAATCAAAAGTATTCAATAAAGTGCTGAATATATAAAATTTGTATGTAATGTTACTTTGTTTAAAAAGAATAAAAACATATTTGTTTACTTAAATGGTTTATTTTGTTTAATTGAAATGTTTGCTTTTACATTTTATATAATCTGCTATATAAAGCAATCAATTTATTAATTCTCCTAATCTTAAATTCGAGGTTCCTACAGATGCAGGCATCTGTATCAGCGTATGTATCAGCATATGTGTATCAGCATGATGTGATTTTATTAACAAAGCGCCTTCGTACCGACTTAATTTCACGTAGCTCGTCAAAAATGTTCAAAACACGTTTCAAAAATAACGACATGTTGATAGAGTTCATGTTATGCGTTGTTCGTTGGTAAATTAGGTACTGAATACATATATAAAAATTTTTTTTGTAATCTTTTTGTTTTGGGGTTTCTACTCTCTCACTAAGTCTCTCGCTCTTTTTTATACTCTCTTTCATAATAAAAGGAATTTGGTTTTACTGAAAATATATAAAAAACCTAATATGATATGATCTTTGACTGCACCATTTCATTCAGTCATTGTAAAACCCTCGAACGAACAGTCAAACGCCCAAACTAAAAAATTACTTTTCTTTTTAATTAATAAAAAATATACAAAAAAAGAACGAAAGAGTAAAATGAAACAAAGCCAGGAAACCTTATCAACTTTTTCTCTAACTGCTGTGGACGATTTTAACAAGAAAAATGTGATACAGAAAACTGTACTGCGTATAAAAGACATGGAGTCAAACGCAAGCTATCCTATCAAAACTGTACGCCCAGTCAAAACAAAATATGGGCAAGGCATATTTATGGAGTTAGAAGACAACGTTGTATTTTTGGCTCAACGATTCACCAACATTTGTGATGATACCATCAAGGAATTCAGCGTTTTATTATAAAATGTAATAAATATGTATATACTATGATACAAATTACAAAATAAAAACAAAAAAATATTAAACTTTAACTCTAGTCTTTTATTATACAATGTTGAAATCTCGAAATGTCGAGCAGGTTCTATCGTAATCTAGAATACAACGACATTATTTTGTTAACTCTAGAAATTTGGTACTCTAACATGTAGCACGCACAAGTATCAGGACCATCGCAGCATTTATCTGAAGACCAGCAGCAGCTCATAATGATTTCCTTGAATAGATTCAACTTTTTCGTGATGTTGATTACGACATAAATTTGAATAGAGGCTTAAAATTTCTTCAAAATGTTCCTCAAGTAGATTTTCTCTTTGCTTTATTAAAAACTCATGAACACGATCGATAAATTCACAAATGTTTAAGTTTTCCATCGTCACTCGTCAACAATCTATCACGGTGTAATTATTATGTACTGATACATAACTTTAAATATGATTTACTTAAACCTACCAATTCACCTAATCTAAAATTTTAACATACTCCATTTATGAGATATTTACATACATATACTATATATATATATATATATATATACATATACACAAACATGCATATATCACTAACATATACAACACCATATAAACTAATTGAGTTTTCCAATTCCATCGATCTTATACTTTGTGGTCAGAGTTAAAGATCAATGAATATAAAATGACCTACATTTGTACGAAAAGAAAAATCAACCCCCTATATTATTTCCATTTTTAGCAAGCTGAGTTTTGGTTCACCAAGTATGCACTTGAAAGGGTCTCAATTCATTTACTAAAAGAAGAAATAGTTCACAAGAAAGGCATTCCCAAAATAGATTGCAAAGAAAAAAAGAACAGAAACAAAAGAATATTCTGTCGTGCCACGCATTGGGCATACACATAATCCCACCACATGTCACCAAGTATTGAAAACAAATCCACAACAACAACAGCATAGGCAAGAAAAATGAAACCAACGGAATTTGTTTGCATAAACTCCACGGTGATCCATTCTACTAAAAGATTCCTATTACAACAAATAACAACAACAACAACATAAGCAATTAATCAAATAAAACAATCACCAAAAATTTTATTACAACAACTCAGTCGACGGCACTCGGTTCACTTAAAAAATCGTTAAAAATACACAAACATACACACTCCAAGCCTACAGCATAAGAATCCACTTGATGCATTTGTTTACACTAACTCTGTGGACCGACGGCCTCGTTCACTACCAAAAATATTACAACAAATAACAACAACAACATGTTCCTACACAACAACCATCTGTATCTGCTGCTCTCTCATCACTTCGGTCACGCACACACTTTTCCCTCCTTCCCTTCCCTTAATACTAGTATGTCCGTCTGTCTATTTGTCAGTCCGTCTGTCTGCGGTAGATCATGACGCTGGCAGAAAGCGTCACACACACAAACCTTAACAAACCTGTCAATCTTCACGCCAGCAGAGCTCGAAACAGAGCGCCTCACAATATTAACTTTACAGCTCCTCTTTGAAGGAAGAGCGGCTCACCAATTAAACCCTATGCAGCAAGACGCCGGCAGAGCACATCACCATATAACCCTTATGGTGGTGGCAGAGCAGCCTCACCATACAAACCTTGCAGCTCCACTTTGACGGCAGAGCGCCTCACCATGTAAACCTTATGGCGGCGGCAGAACTCCTCTCGCTCCTCTTGCAGCGCAGTCGCTACGTTGGCCCAAAAGTTACATATACCCACTACTTGAGATGTTATAATTCGTCGGCTTTGAATATCACTGTATGTGATACTCACTACTTTCCACCTCTGTCGCAATATATATATTGGAATAAAATGCCATTTCTTTTCAGTTGCCAAGGGAAAATATCCCAGAAATTTGCAGAAGAATGTAAGATTGTGCGATTCACAGTTCTAAATTGAAAATTGTCATTAAAATATTTTATTTACTGATTCTTCGAGAAAATAATGATGTATTAATGCTGTACAAAATGCTAGCATCGAAAATTGATTTGGTTTTTAAGGTAATAACAAGTGCAATATGTGACTACACAGTCGTCGTCTAGCCTTCGTCGCGCTCGGTTCATATTTTTTCTCCGAACTGTAGTCAAACGCGTGTTCTAGAAGTACACTTTTTGCTTTGCTCATTTCTCCCGCTCTCTTCTTTAATTTGCTTATTTTGCCAGCAGGTGAACACAAAACAAATACAAAAGTCAGTGGTAACAATACAATGTTGACAGCCTCTCGGCTCCCTTCGGAGAACCGGTTTGATATTCTGTCTGAGACTGCATCGACTAATTTATATAAATAACGAAAAAAGCCAAACAATAAACCGTCTTCTCCATGCTTTCACGATCAATGTTTTTCGGCTAGTGGTAAACGCGATCCAAAATTCGTCGTGGTCCGCTCGATCGATCCTAAAAAAACCGTTAACCACGTGTAACAACGAAATTTAATCGGCCCAAATTTCGCCATACATGTTAACAATATTTTATATTTATAGTTTATATTTCATATTACTTATTAATGTTACCTACATAGAATACATATCTCACATAACGGAACAACTCCGATGCGTATTCATTTCTTCATGCATAAATAATTATATTTATGTGCACTCTTCTAAATTCTAATTCCAAGGCTAATAATTAGAATATGATCATAAGAAGATCGAAAAGAACGCGAATAAAATAAAAGCATGAGAAAGACTGAACAAGCTAGAGGACGGGCGTCTCATTTCAGCTCACCGCAGTGGAATGGAACATACGACGTGAAGACAGAGCAAACATCGATGGAGATGGGTATAAACAGAAGCGTGCCAACACGAAGAAGTCAGTCTGGTGGAAGTCAACGGCAGAGCATCCGCGTCTGCGTCAGCATCGTCAACGGCAGAGCATCAGCATCTGCGCCAGCATCGTCAACGGCAGATTGTCTGCGTCAGCATCGTCGACGACAGAGCATCCGCGTCTGCGTCAGCATCGTCAACGGCAGAGCATCAGCATCTGCGTCAACATCGTCAACGGCAGAGCGTCTGCGTCAGCATCGGCAACGGCAGAGCATCCGCGTCTGCGTCAGCATCGCAACGGCAGAGCATCCGCGTCTGCAGCATCATAGTCGACGACAGAGCAAGAGCGTCTGCGCCAGGATTTTTAAAAATTGAGTGTCCTGCGGTTGTACTCAGGTAAGAGTTCTATCCGTAGGCGGCCCCAGAGAAAGTCACAGCGGGTTTTCACTCCGTGACCAACGCAAATCATCAGGTCACAGCGGGTTTTCACTCCGTGATCAAAACACAAACCATCAGGTCACAGCGGGTTTTCACTCCGTGACCCACGCGAAGATCACAGCGGGTTTTCACTCCGTGATCAGAGCACAAATCAGCAGATCACAGCGGGTTTTCACTCCGTGATCAAACACAAACTCCGGGACCCACGCGAAGATCACAGCGGGTTTTCACTCCGTGATCAGAGACAAATCATCAGATCACAGCGGGTTTTCACTCCGTGATCAGAGCACAAATCATCAGATCACAGCGGGTTTTCACTCCGTGATCAAAACACAAACCATCAGGTCACAGCGGGTTTTCACTCCGTGATAAAAAAAGAAACCATCAGGTGAGAGCGGGTTTTCACTCCGTGACCCACGCAGAATAATCCTTAGACTAACATATACTCATATCTGTATACATACAGATATATTTAATGTCATAACTCTTAATTATAACATAATAAAGATTTATTATTATTATCCTGACAAATAGGCGTTTAATATATCCACCTCTTGGAAGGTAAATGAAAGTGTGAGCGAGGTCATTTAAATAAAAATAACTTGACGAACCCCGGACGCGTCTGAGAAATACCCCGGCCAAGAAGGTTACGTTGCACACGTTATCAGTGTTTTCGCGATCAAAAAAGCAATCGACAGCATTAGCACCCAGGTTGAATCCATTAATATAATTCGTGACGGCGGCATCCTAATTCTAGCGAAAACTGAATCAGTCGCCAACAGATTTGTTAACACCAAAAATTTTGGGGGTCTGTGCCAAGTTGCTATCTCTCTACACGACTCGCTAAACTCCTGCAAAAGAACTATCTATGATAGAAATTTGATTCCAACCAGCGAAGACGAAATTTTGAACGATGTGAAAGATCAAGGGGTAACAAGAGTATACAAATACACTAGACTAGTCGACAACAAGCGAGCTCCTACCGGAGCAATCCTTTTGACTTTTAATTTATACAAAGTACCAGAGAAAATTTCAGTTGCGTGGTATCCAGTCCAGGTAAGGGAGTATTTCCTAAACCCGATGAGGTGCAAAAACTGCCAATTATTGGGCCATACCCAAAAATTCTGCAAAAACAATATGGCTTGTGTAACTTGCCCCTGCAGTAGAGTCATTTGCGCAAACTGTTTAGAAGACCATCCTTCATCTTCCGCAGAGTGCCCAAAATATATCAAACAAAAAAACATTTTGAAAATCAAAACGCAACAAAAAATTACTATAAGTGAAGCAAGACGGATCTACAACCGTTTACACCCTGTTTCCACTAAAGCCAGTTACTCCGAAATTCTGAAAAATAACAATGCACCTCACAAAAAAACACTTCCTTCTTTCACAACAACATTAGCAACACCCGCGGAAAACAAAATGTTGGTCTCCTAATTAAAAACAACATACCACACAAAGTCTTAAACATCCCTTCTAATCTCCAAATCATAGCACTGGAAATTTCCTTACAGATAAAATTCATCATCCTTGCTATTTACATTCCACCGGACCAATCATTCTCTTCCCGTGATTTGACTGATATTTTTGACTCAATTCACACGCCTCTGCTAGTAACAGGTGACTTCAATGGCTGGAACACTCAATGGGCTTCTACCACAAACAACCACAGAGGAAACTGTACAGAAAATTCTTTTAACTTAGCCAACCTCTGCATATTGAACGATGGCAACCCTACGCATCTCTCGACACACAAAACACTCACGCACATAGATGTCACATGCTGCTCTCCTGCACTGCTCCCTTTCACAACCTGGCATATTCTTGACGACCTCCACGGCAGCGATCACTTCCCCATACACATCACCCTGTCTTTATATCCTTCTCATAAGTCGGAAAAACGCACTTATAGATTTTTACTTCAGAAAGCCGATTGGAATAATTTGCAAAACCTTACCGACGCAGAGTTAAACAACAGACTACCAACAGGGTGTAGCAACAAAGACGCTGCCTCTATCCGTAAAGCTATCCTTACGGCGGCAAACCTTTCTATACCTCAGACCAAAAACAGTATAAAATCCTCTGTTCCATGGTGGAACGATAACCTCTGTATCTTGAGAAACAGCAAAATGCAAGCTTGGTATACATTTAAAAACAATAACACCGACTCCAACCTCATAAATTATAAGAAGTTGAATGCCATAGTTTTAAAAACCCCATAGTTTTAATGCGTTCACGAGCTTGACAAACAGAAACTCCACCATATCCGAAATCTGGAAAAAAATCAACAAGTTCTCCGTTTCGAAACCAAGGTCATCAATAGCTGCGCTAAACTCCCCAAACGGTACTAGCACCAGCCCAGCAGATATCGCTGCTAACCTTGGGTTGTTTTGAGGCGACTACTCATCGGATCATAACTTCTCGCCTATCTTCACACATGCAAAACATTTCTCCACTCTCTAAGCCAGGCAACACCCAAGCTTATTGAAGAGCCAATAACTATCAGCGAAGTCGATTCCAACTTATGCAACCTCAAAGGAAAATCTCCTGGTGCCGATAGGATAACCTACACAATGCTAAAATCGCTCTCTAAACACAGCAAAAGCAGAATGGTCGATCTGTACAACGTCATCCTAGATACCGGTGTCATCCCACAATCCTGGAAATCAGCGATAGTTATCCCCATCCTCAAACCTAACAAAAACCCACTAACACCTAGCTCTTATCGTCCTATATCCCTCCTCCCATGCATATCCAAATTACTCGACAAAACTATAGCCAGAAGGATCTCCTGGTTCGTTGAATCAAGAAAGCTCATCTCAGAAAACCAAGTAGCCTTCAAATCAGAAAGAGGCTGCGCCGATGCATTAATCCACATCGACTCATACATCTCAAAAGCCCTTTCCGCGCGTAACCACATAACAATTCTATCGATACTCTTCGAAAAAGCTTTCGATAGCATTGGTATGCACGTAGTACTAGACTGCTTAAAGTCATGGGGAGTTGGCGTGAAAATCTTCAACTATGTTAAATCTTTCATTAGTAACCGTAAAATTAGAGTTAGAGTTAATAATCATATTTCTGAAATATTAACATTATTTAACGGCATACCTCAAGGATCTCCTCTGTCGGTAATTCTTTTCCAAATTGCATTTAATGAAATCAGTAAAATAATCTCAAAAAATAAATTCATAGATCATGTTCTTTATGCCGATGATCTCTACATATTATGTAAGAAAAACGAAAACCTCGAATCAAGCAATTTACTATCCAAGCTCCTAAGCGAGATTCACACTTGGACCGATTACTCTGGTGCCTTAATCTCCTTCGAGAAAACAAAAAAATTTCACATCTGTCGTAAACATAATTGTATTTTTTCAAGTTTTAATATCTATGCCAACAACAAAATTATTAATGAAGTAAAACTGTTAAGCATCCTGGGAATTGATATCTCTCATAGATACTCTTGGAAAAACCAATTTTTAAAATTAAAAAAAAACGTTATCTAACAGAGCTAATTTAATTTGTTTCCTTTCCCGCAAAAGTTACGTACATATAAACTTTTTAATTTATCTAACTAGAGTTTTAGTCTTAAGCAAAATTGATTACGGATTATTCCTCTTCGGCCCATCCCCTAAGACCAACTTTAACATCATCAAGCCCATCTATCACCAAGATACGAGAGAGCTTATACGCTTTCCGCACAACCCCAATCTCAAATCTTCTGGCGGAATCGGGACTTCCTTCCATCGAAGATAGGTACATCAGTCTCCTATGCAGTAGTCACTGAAACAGAATGCATCTCTACCAAAACACTTGCTCTTTTCACCTCCATCTTCACAGCAGAAGCAACAGGCATTCTCCAAGCCTTTCTGATCGCCCATCGCAGCAAAATCAAAACTGTAATCTGCTCAGGTTTAAGAGGTTACTTGACGCTAAAAGAAAACCCTCTTGGCCAGAGTTCACCCACCACCACTACTCAATCATCAATGAAAGATTCCAAGCAGCTATATATCCCGTAGATGCCGAAAAAAGTAAAATAAAAACATTTTCGAGTAAAATAAAAACACATCTACATCTAATCAAGAAGGAAATCCATCAAAACTGTCCCCGATGCAATGGCGAACTTACAATTAAGCATATATTAAATGATTGTACTCACCTTCATAGATTAAGATAATTATATTTCAAAAATCTTTCAGGTTACGATATCCTTAGTTTGCAACTTTTGAACTGTAATGTTAGGGAGTTAACTTGGCACGGTTCCAAAAACAAACTTTCTCTGCTGATTTAGATTGTGGCAGGCTATATAAATATATTCAGTAAAACAAAACGCAGTATGAGCAAAAGTCCAAGGAATCAATTAGTTCTATCCAAGAGAACACACGAGATATTAATTTTTTTTTAATGTTATTGTTTTTTAATGTTATTATACATTTGTACTTGTAGTTGCTACTCATGCTTCATTTTATACTTTCTGGTTTCTTCAAATTATCACCGATTTCACTTGGTATCACATTTTTTAACATATCCGAGTTAAATTGTGTTCTCGACACTGAAAAATACCTCTTCCGGAGAACTGATTTAGAGTCATCCGCTTAGGACTACATAATTATGTTTTTCTCCTCGCCGCCGTTATAACCGCCTTCGACTGCATATATTTATTTTGTAAACTTTAATATAACTATAGCTAACATCACATAAGCAATGCAAAGCTTTATGTGATAATAGTGATTATGATATCTGTTAACGCAAAGCCTTCCCACAAGAGATTTTGTTAATTCCTTTGTTTTAATTTTTATGCATCTTCGCATTTCAATTGTAAGGTTCCCACACTCAATAGAAGCTCTAGCCAAAATGTCAACGAACAAACACATGCGTCCACAGCTTGGAGGCCTCCTATTAATTGAAATGTTTAATTGAAATGTTTGCTTTTACATTTTATATAATCTGCTATATAAAGCAATCAATTTATTAATGCTCCTAATCTTAAATTCGAGGTTCCTACAGATGCAGGCATCTGTATCAGCGTATGTATCAGCATATGTGTATCAGCATGATGTGATTTTATTAACAAAGCGCCTTCGTACCGACTTAATTTCACGTAGCTCGTCAAAAATGTTCAAAACACGTTTCAAAAATAACGACATGTTGATAGAGTTCATGTTATGCGTTTTTCGTTGGTAAATTAGGTACTGAATACATATATAAAAATTTTTTTTGTAATCTTTTTGTTTTGGGGTTTCTACTCTCTCACTAAGTCTCTCGCTCTTTTTTATACTCTCTTTCATAATAAAAGGAATTTGGTTTTACTGAAAATATATAAAAAACCTAATATGATATGATCTTTGACTGCACCATTTCATTCAGTCATTGTAAAACCCTCGAACGAACAGTCAAACGCCCAAAATAAAAAATTACTTTTCTTTTTAATTAATAAAAAATATACAAAAAAAGAACGAAAGAGTAAATTGAAACAAAGCCAGGAAACCTTATCAACTTTTTCTCTAACTGCTGTGGACGATTTTAACAAGAAAAATGTGATACAGAAAACTGTACTGCCTATAAAAGACATGGAGTCAAACGCAAGCTATCCTATCAAAACTGTACGACGAGTCAAAACAATATATGGGCAAGGCATATTTATGGAGTTAGAAGACAACGTTGTATTTTTGGCTCAACGATTCACCAACATTTGTGATGATACCATCAAGGAATTCAGCGTTTTATTATAAAATGTAATAAATATGTATATACTATGATACAAATTACAAAATAAAAACAAAAAAATATTAAACTTTAACTCTAGTCTTTTATTATACAATGTTGAAATCTCGAAATGTCGAGCAGGTTCTATCGTAATCTAGAATACAACGACATTACTTTGTTAACTCTAGAAATTTGGTACTCTAACATGTAGCACGCACAAGTATCAGGACCATCACAGCCATCGCAGCATTTATCTGAAGACCAGCAGCAGCTCATAATGATTTCCTTGAATAGATTCAACTTTTTCGTGATGTTGATTACGACATAAATTTGAATAGAGGCTTAAAATTTCTTCAAAAGGCGTCTGCGCCAGGATTTTTAAAAATTGAGTGTCCTGCGGTTGTACTCAGGTAAGAGTTCTATCCGTAGGCGGCCCCAGAGAAAGTCACAGCGGGTTTTCACTCCGTGACCAACGCAAATCATCAGGTCACAGCGGGTTTTCACTCCGTGATCAAAACACAAACCATCAGGTCACAGCGGGTTTTCACTCCGTGACCCACGCGAAGATCACAGCGGGTTTTCACTCCGTGATCAGAGCACAAATCAGCAGATCACAGCGGGTTTTCACTCCGTGATCAAACACAAACTCCGGGACCCACGCGAAGATCACAGCGGGTTTTCACTCCGTGATCAGAGACAAATCATCAGATCACAGCGGGTTTTCACTCCGTGATCAGAGCACAAATCATCAGATCACAGCGGGTTTTCACTCCGTGATCAAAACACAAACCATCAGGTCACAGCGGGTTTTCACTCCGTGATAAAAAAAGAAACCATCAGGTGAGAGCGGGTTTTCACTCCGTGACCCACGCAGAATAATCCTTAGACTAACATATACTCATATCTGTATACATACAGATATATTTAATGTCATAACTCTTAATTATAACATAATAAAGATTTATTATTATTATCCTGACAAATAGGCGTTTAATATATCCACCTCTTGGAAGGTAAATGAAAGTGTGAGCGAGGTCATTTAAATAAAAATAACTTGACGAACCCCGGACGCGTCTGAGAAATACCCCGGCCAAGAAGGTTACGTTGCACACGTTATCAGTGTTTTCGCGATCAAAAAAGCAATCGACAGCATTAGCACCCAGGTTGAATCCATTAATATAATTCGTGACGGCGGCATCCTAATTCTAGCGAAAACTGAATCAGTCGCCAACAGATTTGTTAACACCAAAAATTTTGGGGGTCTGTGCCAAGTTGCTATCTCTCTACACGACTCGCTAAACTCCTGCAAAAGAACTATCTATGATAGAAATTTGATTCCAACCAGCGAAGACGAAATTTTGAACGATGTGAAAGATCAAGGGGTAACAAGAGTATACAAATACACTAGACTAGTCGACAACAAGCGAGCTCCTACCGGAGCAATCCTTTTGACTTTTAACTTATACAAAGTACCAGAGAAAATTTCAGTTGCGTGGTATCCAGTCCAGGTAAGGGAGTATTTCCTAAACCCGATGAGGTGCAAAAACTGCCAATTATTGGGCCATACCCAAAAATTCTGCAAAAACAATATGGCTTGTGTAACTTGCCCCTGCAGTAGAGTCATTTGCGCAAACTGTTTAGAAGACCATCCTTCATCTTCCGCAGAGTGCCCAAAATATATCAAACAAAAAAACATTTTGAAAATCAAAACGCAACAAAAAATTACTATAAGTGAAGCAAGACGGATCTACAACCGTTTACACCCTGTTTCCACTAAAGCCAGTTACTCCGAAATTCTGAAAAATAACAATGCACCTCACAAAAAAACACTTCCTTCTTTCACAACAACATTAGCAACACCCGCGGAAAACAAAATGTTGGTCTCCTAATTAAAAACAACATACCACACAAAGTCTTAAACATCCCTTCTAATCTCCAAATCATAGCACTGGAAATTTCCTTACAGATAAAATTCATCATCCTTGCTATTTACATTCCACCGGACCAATCATTCTCTTCCCGTGATTTGACTGATATTTTTGACTCAATTCACACGCCTCTGCTAGTAACAGGTGACTTCAATGGCTGGAACACTCAATGGGCTTCTACCACAAACAACCACAGAGGAAACTGTACAGAAAATTCTTTTAACTTAGCCAACCTCTGCATATTGAACGATGGCAACCCTACGCATCTCTCGACACACAAAACACTCACGCACATAGATGTCACATGCTGCTCTCCTGCACTGCTCCCTTTCACAACCTGGCATATTCTTGACGACCTCCACGGCAGCGATCACTTCCCCATACACATCACCCTGTCTTTATATCCTTCTCATAAGTCGGAAAAACGCACTTATAGATTTTTACTTCAGAAAGCCGATTGGAATAATTTGCAAAACCTTACCGACGCAGAGTTAAACAACAGACTACCAACAGGGTGTAGCAACAAAGACGCTGCCTCTATCCGTAAAGCTATCCTTACGGCGGCAAACCTTTCTATACCTCAGACCAAAAACAGTATAAAATCCTCTGTTCCATGGTGGAACGATAACCTCTGTATCTTGAGAAACAGCAAAATGCAAGCTTGGTATACATTTAAAAACAATAACACCGACTCCAACCTCATAAATTATAAGAAGTTGAATGCCATAGTTTTAAAAACCCCATAGTTTTAATGCGTTCACGAGCTTGACAAACAGAAACTCCACCATATCCGAAATCTGGAAAAAAATCAACAAGTTCTCCGTTTCGAAACCAAGGTCATCAATAGCTGCGCTAAACTCCCCAAACGGTACTAGCACCAGCCCAGCAGATATCGCTGCTAACCTTGGGTTGTTTTGAGCCGACTACTCATCGGATCATAACTTCTCGCCGATCTTCACACATGCAAAACATTTCTCCACTCTCTAAGCCAGGCAACACCCAAGCTTATTGAAGAGCCAATAACTATCAGCGAAGTCGATTCCAACTTATGCAACCTCAAAGGAAAATCTCCTGGTGCCGATAGGATAACCTACACAATGCTAAAATCGCTCTCTAAACACAGCAAAAGCAGAATGGTGGATCTGTACAACGTCATCCTAGATACCGGTGTCATCCCACAATCCTGGAAATCAGCGATAGTTATCCCCATCCTCAAACCTAACAAAAACCCACTAACACCTAGCTCTTATCGTCCTATATCCCTCCTCCCATGCATATCCAAATTACTCGACAAAACTATAGCCAGAAGGATCTCCTGGTTCGTTGAATCAAGAAAGCTCATCTCAGAAAACCAAGTAGCCTTCAAATCAGAAAGAGGCTGCGCCGATGCATTAATCCACATCGACTCATACATCTCAAAAGCCCTTTCCGCGCGTAACCACATAACAATTCTATCGATACTCTTCGAAAAAGCTTTCGATAGCATTGGTATGCACGTAGTACTAGACTGCTTAAAGTCATGGGGAGTTGGCGTGAAAATCTTCAACTATGTTAAATCTTTCATTAGTAACCGTAAAATTAGAGTTAGAGTTAATAATCATATTTCTGAAATATTAACATTATTTAACGGCATACCTCAAGGATCTCCTCTGTCGGTAATTCTTTTCCAAATTGCATTTAATGAAATCAGTAAAATAATCTCAAAAAATAAATTCATAGATCATGTTCTTTATGCCGATGATCTCTACATATTATGTAAGAAAAACGAAAACCTCGAATCAAGCAATTTACTATCCAAGCTCCTAAGCGAGATTCACACTTGGACCGATTACTCTGGTGCCTTAATCTCCTTCGAGAAAACAAAAAAATTTCACATCTGTAGCTGTTCGCATTTTACAATCAAACAGCGGGTCGATGTCATCTCTTACTAAGTCTGCTTGACGAATGGAATGCGTTGTGACTGTGTCCAGCGACACAGTTCTACTTAGCTTTAAGTTTTTGTTGTTTCGACGCTTTTGCGAGACAGAGACAATGGGGCAATCAGTTGCGGAGACCAGCCCACGTCCCGTTGGGCTGGTCCGTTTTAGTTTAACGATTCAATATCTATAGCTCAGAACAATATCTATATTGGCGACAGTTTCACGATCTCTTAATGGAATTGGTCCATAATCAGACGATATCTTCCAAAGATGTTGTATCTGAGAACCTCGCTAAACGGTGAAGCGTCTGCGTTGATCCAGCATTTCACAAGTACCGAAGCCAATTACTATTAATGCAAAATAATTAACGAGAGCTATGAAAAAGCGTTAGATGCAGTCATTACCAAATTGCTTGCACAGACAATAAGCAGTCAAGAAAGCGCCCCTAAACAATGTGTTATTTGCAACACCCAACATCATTTGTTTATGTATAACCGACTCCTGCAAATGACACCCAAAATGCCTCTCATATCTATTTAGAAGAAGAAACACTGTGTCAATTGTCTGAAAGGTGACCACACTGCTAAGGAGTATTCGTCAAGAAGCTGAACAAAATCCAATAAATAGCACAACACTCTTGTACACTTGTAGAGCAAGGCAATCACAGCTCCATTGAAGGTACAAATGTTCAGCGCTAATTCCAAGGAGATTTCATCTTCAGTATCAAAAACTTCTGCAGCGGCCACTTCCTCATCAGTAGCAACGACTTTCGGTTCAACACCATCACTGGTGTTGTAGGTCGGAATTGTGAAAGCTATCCAAACTAAATAAAACTTAATGTCACATACATTTTGGCCAATTGTTAATAACGCTTAACGTAATTAACAACACATACTTTTTGGCACAATGTGAAATATTCAATAAATGACGGTCGTTGTCACCAAGCTCAAGTCAACGAACGCTCGACCGAACTAGGCCAAATTATTAGCTTAATAAGCATAAGCTTAAAGTTTGCGCCGAATGAACGCGGAAATAATTATTGCAAAACATAGCTTCGTCACAATTCTGATCGATACGAAACTATAAATAAGAAACGCTTAGACTTAAGCAGCGATTGTAATTTTGAACGCGAGAAGAGAAAGTTGAATAAAGTCAAATAAAACTTAACCAACATTTGTCGATTAATAATTAATTACGGCCTTGTGGCCATATATGAATGAAATATAGCGGGGCTCGCTTAAAAGCCCAAAACAGTTCGGCCTTGTAGCCAGCACTCAATATAGCGGGGCTCGCTTAAAAGCCAACCAAAAAGCACGGCCTTGTGGCCAGCCTAAGTCGGCGTGACTCGCCAGATAATAAGTCAACCCACACACACACACACACAAACTCTAATAGGCCTCATCTTCGGATCGTGAAACTATGCTCGGTATAGCATATGTGCACAACACCATTGTGTAGGGAAAGACGCAATTCCCGACACTCTCATAATACCACAACAACCATCTCGAGCAACTCTACTTAGCAATATCAAGCTCAGAGTACAGGACAAATGGGAAAAAGCGATTGAGTGTCGTGCCGTATTAGACAGTGACTCATAAGCAAACTTTATAACCAAACGTCTAGTGACCAAACTTGGCTTGCGCATAACTCCAAATCCCGTTGACATTGAAAGATTAAGGGAGACTCGCCGTTGTACCAGCGATCGAGTTAACCAGTTTTCAACCAGCAGTTGAAAAATTCTGGCAGGTGCAGGAGTGGTATGGAGCGATCGATGTAATGACGGCATCAGAAAGGCGATCTGTAGCGTATTTTAATCAATATGTTTAGCGACATTCGAATGGTCAATACATTGTGAGATTACTACTCCAAGGAGAGCCGAGCCAATTTGGAGAGTCAAAGAACATAGCTCCGCAGCGTATTCGAGCGAAAGAAAGATGGAAAATTACGCTGAATTCAAGAACTTATATACCTAGGCCATATGGAAAGGTATCCCTTGACCAAATCGAGATACCTTACGTCTTCCTTCCTCATCATGGAGTATTAAAGCCAGAAACCACTATCACTAAGCTCAAATTAGTTTTCGATGCGTCGGCTAAGACATCATCTAACACTGTGATGGGCAAAGTATGCCCCGTGGCCCGGAGTTAGAAAGTATTTAATCCGGCCCGCCGAGGGTCCACCGACATGGTCCGCTATAATTACGTTTTGACGGTCGAGAAGTATAAAGTAGATTCTACTTAGTAGAATAATAGATGCATAACCTATATATCGTAACTCTCCTGCCTACAGCGATTTTTTTTTTCAATCACTCACACCATTTGTGTTCACATTTTATTTGCGTATGGCTAAAATAGTATCGTTTGCTTGTGTGTGACTAATTTTTATGTATCAAAATTTTTGCATTTCTGGGGTTTTTGATGGTTTTCAATATTTTTTTTGCTTCTTGTGTGCGATGAACAAAGTATCATATGAGCCGGCATTTTTGGTCACTGAATGCGCTATAAGAATAAAAACGTTTGTAACAGGCATAATTATTGTCATGTTACAATTCTTTTTAGTATACACAGAACACTGCTCTCTGAGCTTCCATATAAATATCCCAACACGAGGGAAACCGGTTCGAAACCGAACAGCGGCAATCAATTTCTTTATATTCTTTTTTTTATCCTTTAACTTTGTTTTCTATTTTTTATTAAAGCAGATTAATAGAAATAAATTATAAACAAATAAAACATAAAAAAGCATCAAATTAGGCAAACGACGAAATCCGCCAAGTACGGTTTTCGAAGGCACTAACATACGTCACACAAGCAAAACCATTTTATTCGCATTTGCTTTCCCGCTGATTCGTAATCAGAGGTTTGAATTCTCAAACAGTTCAACCATCATACTACGTATACGATACGCAAACTGCAAAGTATTTTGAGAGTTGGAAACCGATCAAAGTCGTTTGCAGTAGTTGCAAAGTCTTTGTGTTTTGAATCCCTTCCCCCCCCCCCTTCCCCCTCCCAGCTCTTTCGGCCTCGGCCTCAGTCACAGAACTAACAGTGGCTTTCGACTTCGGTCTCAGCGTTCAGAAATAACTGACGCTTTCTGCTTTGGCCTCAGTCACAGAACTAACAGTGGCTTTCGCCTTCGGTCTCAGCATTCAGAAATAACTGAAGCTTTCGGCCTCGGCCCCAGTCACAGAACTAACAGTGGCTTTCGACTTCGGTCTCCGTTGTGCAAAAATAATTGTACAACAACTAGGTAGGACACCTACACAAGGTACCAAACCAGAGACTTTTTGTTGGTGGACGCTCTGACGTCACCGAATAAATTTAAGGCCATCTGCCGAGTAGCACTTTTGCTCTCACTCTAACCTCTCGCCTTCCGCATATCAAGGCCTTCTGCCAGGAAGTTGATGTACTTCCTACCAACCACCGCGTCTCCCTTTGGTGCTTTGAATAGGTGATACACATTGTGCAGCCTTCTGGTACGGGATACTCTATCCCCTCTTTCATTGTACGTATTATTAGGTATAAAAATTGTTAAGCATTAGTGTAAGTATAAGAATTGTTAAGCAAATAATAATAAAATAATAAAAATTTTAAAAAAACCAATAACAACGTCCGAGCTGAACTCTTTACAGAGTCAGTGCTAGACTGTCGCGAAGACAGTCGTGAGTAATTCGGAAATATGTTGAATGTTAGAGGGTTGCGAGATCCCTTTAACGAACCCTGGACAGACTGAGTTTTACCACAGCCTAAGGACCAAAACTCGTTATAAATGACACCCGAGCAGGGACATTCTTCTTCAGAAGAAAGTCAAACAACAACAAAAACAATTAAAGAAATCGACGAAACGTCGACCAGCTGGGTTTACTACCTAAGGAAGGAAGAGTTAGAAAAATACCTAAACGAAAAGGGGCTACCCACTGATGGTACCATGAAAGAAATTTGAAAACGAATTAGCAATTACATACACCTACAAAAGAAAAAAAACAACGAGGAGAAACAGAAAACACTTGTGCATATACCGACACAATTTTCTTGTAATGATACGCCTACTGGCACATGGCAACCAACTGCAAATCACACCAATACCAATAATATTGATGTTATGAACACAGTGATAAAATGGAGACCATCTTTTAATGGCAATCGACCGCTAACGTTCTTCAACAACCCCGACAGTGTCTTTAAACCCCAGTTACAAAAAAACAGATCGGAGCTGAGGCTTACATTGGCTCTACAGCCAAAGACAAGACCGATAATCGAAAACTTACACGACTACATCCGCTCGTGATCGATACAAAGTTGGTGGCGGCAAAAACCAACGAGAAAAGAGAAAAAAAAAGCAATATAACGCGGAGGATCGGTGAGAGAGAGAGATGAGAGGAGGAGGGGGGAGGAGGAGTTGATGTTATTTCCCTCCCCCTTTCTATACCCGCCCTACCATGGTTGCCGCGTTGCAAGTTTGTGCGCCAACCCCTTTTCGAGTGTCGCCTGGCTGCGCGGAGTGAAACCGCTAACTCACCTGTTAACCTAAGTTAATGTTCAATCCATTGTCTAGCAAATACAAATAATTAGTTTTCAATACATATTAGTTTATTTCTTATAACGACTTTTATAAGTTCCAATCAATACAAAAAAAAAACAATTAATTATAATTAATCCAAAGAGTGGAAAAATCAAATAATGCACAAAAAAAAATATAGTCTTTACTTGGCTTAATATGAAAATTAAATGATAATGTCGTCAGTGAGGGTAGCGCTTGTAATCATTTGCAAATGTTTACAAAAAAAAACCCCCAAAAATTATATAGGTGCATAAAAGCTGTAAGTCCTGAGATGCTGACGAAGTATAAAAAATATCAAAAATCCAACACAATAAATTAAATTAAATTAAATTAATAATAATTAATTGTTAATTAATAATAATTAAATTAATAATTAATTAATAAAATAAATTAAATAAAATGCAATAAAAAGTTAATTAGAAAAGTCCTTTTTCCTTGCTGCAGTTGTTTATAGAGAAATTTGAAGTCACTATTGTTAATGTGTTCCGATGAAATTCAATAGCTTTTAAGTTGCAAGAGAGAGTTGCAATTGACTTTTCTTTAAGTTAGTTTTTATTTGCACACGCTTTCAAAACTATTGCTCGTCGATGCTGCTTATTTCAGTGATTACAGTTAAATGCAGCGAATTAATTTAGTTTTTCGCTTCCAAAAGCAACGATATGTTTGAAAATTCAATTCATTTTCTATTTAAATATATAATTTATTAAGTTTGGTTTTACTTGTGCATATAGTTTCCATTTATTTACAAAGTTTTTTTACATGTTAATAAATTTTGCACCGTGTTTTTTTCCACTTTGATTTTTTTTTTTTTTTTTTACAGTTCAGAACTTTAGTACGTTACGTCTTGTTTTGTTTCTTCGGATGAAAACGAATCATTTTAAATCCTTTTTTTATTTTTTTTTTTTTTTTTCGTTTAATAGCATCACTTATTAATAACCCTTTTTTTTTGTTCAAACTGAAACTGATTTATGTACTTTTCACATCTTGTCAATTTCGCGGTTACATTATTTGATTGCCTGTAGTTATTCTCAAATTCGTTTGAACTACATTCAGAGCCACTGCCAATAAATAAACCATCAGACGCACGAAAACCGATTGCCACGAGGATTACAATGTTGATAGTTGCTGTTGTGTTCGATGCACTGCTAAAGTTTTGTGAACTTGGAATTATATTTCGTTGGCCTTTGTTTTTAACTTGTTACTCTTTCACTCTTTTTGCGGCCGTGTCAATCGATCAATCAAATCAATTTTCTTTAGTAATGAAAGATATTAAACCTTTGTCGTAGAAATTTTTAGATTATAAGAAATATTTCTGTTTATTTTCACAATTTTGAAAGGTTTGTCATAAAATGCTCAACTCAATTTCACGTCTAGGTCTATATTTGTACATAAGCATTTGACTATTATATATTTACACAGTTATGTACACTTTTTGCACTAGATGTTTACAAACACTTCGACTTTTAATATTGTATGAGATTTGGGGAAAAAAAAAAAGATTAATAAATTGAATTAGTTTATTGCATAAAATAATATTGTTATATGCGGTATTATTTGCTGTATTCTTTTTTTACTTTCATAAAAAAGTGTGATTTGATTTATTTATTGAAAATTATTTCTTTTCTTCCTATATGTGATCAGTGCTGCCGCGAACTACCCGTCTCCGACTGACTGTTTCTGAAACCACGCTTTGTTTCGAAGCGACAGAAAGCAAACTGGTTTGCTTCGCTCATTCCAGTCGCCGCCGCTGCGCAGCTAGCGACATCTCACTCCCTCTCACCATGATCGACTTTTATTGCAAGTCCCGTAGGATGGCGTGATGTGAAGTTCATAGAAAAAAAATTCTTCTAGAAACTTCGATCACGCCACTTTACGGGACTACTCTCTCCGTTGTCATGATGTAAAGAGGAGATGCCGATAACCGCATTGCGGCAACGATCCGGAATGAGCGGATTACCGTCCGCTCACTCTCTGCGCTCCGACACAGAGCGTGGTCCTCGACACACCTCACAAAACAGGTGGTGATCAGCCACCGGTGGCCAGATCACCAGCTGGAAAAGGTGGCAAGCTCTAAGCACAAAAAAAAAAAAAAAAAGCCAAAATTTAACAATGGGACTCGAACCCACGGCCTGAGTCAACAACTGAAAAAAAAAGGTGGCACACCGGTAGCTTACTACCAAATGTCCTTCGCATGATATACGCCCATAGGCGCGCCTTTCAGATCTACTAAACGGTAACAAGAGTTACCCAAAACTTCGGCTACTTTGGCGGATATTCCTGTTGGCGCTAACTTGGCGCAGAAGTAATCAGATTGTTTGCTCAGTTTGAAGTTTCTACGTTTTTCGGGTTTTGTCTAAAGCTTGACGTAACCGCCTCCGAACCATGTCAGATATCTCATGTTTTCGGGTAAGTCTGATTGGGCCCTCTCGTAATTGCTCACCTGCTCTATAAATATCATAATCTTTTCCATGCGATATCATGTGCTGGCCAAACAAAACATAATAAGGTGCGTACCCTATGGACTGGTGTAGGCTGTTGGCGCTAACTTGGCGCAGAAGTAATCAGATTGTTTGCTCAGTTTGAAGTTTCTACGAGTGACCAGCTGACCAACTCTGAAGGAACGAACCCTCGACCTGAGGTTATAGGTTTTTCGGGTTTTGTCTAAAGCTTGACGTAACCGCCTCCGAACCATGTCAGATATCTCATGTTTTCGGGTAAGTCTGATTGGGCCCTCTCGTAATTGCTCACCTGCTCTATAAATATCATAATCTTTTCCATGCGATATCATGTGCTGGCCAAACAAAACATAATAAGGGGCGTACCCTATGGACTAGTGTAGGCTGTTGCGAAGCGTACAGTTTATGCTAGGCAGGTATTCGTCCCAAGCCCTCTGGTCTTTGCGAATGTACGAGCGCAGCGCCTCGTTAACAGACCTATTCACACGCTCGGAGGCATTGGCTTGGGGTGAATACACTGCTGTGCATGTATGCTTAATACCAAATTCGGTTAACAAGTTCGCCATTGCTGTACTGATAAATTGCCGGCCATTGTCAGATACAATGGTTTCCGGCACGCCAAAGCAATAGAAGATCTGATCCCTTAGGAATTCTAAGTCGTTGAAAGGGACGCTCCGTAGCTGGGAGTGATCCCATTGGCGGTCGAAGTACTTGGGTTGGTGTCTTAGAAGTGCGGCATAACTCGCATTGTGAAACGTATTGAACTATCTGTTTCACCATGCCTGGCCAGTACAGATGTCTACGAATCTTTTCGGCCGTTTTAGCAATTCCGCCGTGAGCGGATGTGGGCATATCATGAGCGACTTTCAAGACAGACTCACGGAGATCAACTGGGACATACAATTTCCAACCCAGATAGTCGCAGTCCGCATCTCCTGTGGCGAATTCGTTACGGTGATACAGATACTGGTCAACCACACGGTAATCGGGGAATTCCTCAGCAGAGTACTTTTCTTTCAACTCGTTGTACTCAACGGAAGAAAACGCCGGTGACGACAAGTCGACCAGCGGCTCGTGATCGATCCCAATAGTGGACATTTCGGCTAATGGAGTATCCTCCATCAATCTGGACAATGCATCTGCCACCACATTGGCGGAACCCTTCCGATGTTCAATCGTAAAGTTCAATCCCTGTAGTTTCAATGACCACCGGGCCAATCGACCTGTCAGGTCCCTCTGACTCATCAGCCATTTCAGACACGAGTGATCAGTGACCACCTTAAATTCGTGGCCCTCTATATACATCCAAAATTCCTTAATGGCCAGTATTACTGCCAAGCACTCCAGCTCAGAGACTGTGTAGTTGCGTTGGGCCTTATTTAACTTTTGCGACATGTAAGCAATTGGTCGCTCATAGCCTTCCTCGTCGCATTGCGCTAACACAGCTCCTACGCCGCACTGACTACCATCACACTGGACCACGAAGGGTTTGGTATAATCGGGATGTATTAGGAACGGTGCCTGAGTGAGTCGCTGCTTAATGCCTTCAAATGCCCGCTGAGCCAGAGGGCCCCAGACGAAGTCTATGCCCTTCTTGAGAAGTTCGGTCAGATGGAATGTGGCCGTCGAAAAATCTGGGATGAACTTCCGATACCATCCCACCATGCCCAGGAACCTGCGCATCTGCTTCGCCGTTTTAGGTACAGGGTAATCGTTGACCGCCGTAACCTTTTCAGGATCGGTATGCAAGGTACCTCTCCCAACTATGTAAACCAGGTAATTTACCTCGTGCAGACAGAACTCGCTTTTCGACACGTTAATGGTCAAGCCAGCCCTGCGTAAGCAGCTCGCCACCTCTGTCAGGTGTCAGAATCAGCAGGTCATCAAGATACACGAATACCCTCGACTTAAGATTGTATGGGATCACTTGATCCATAAGCCGACACATTGTTTGGGGTGCGTTGCACAACCCGAAAGGCATTCGTGTAAATTGATAATGGGGTCGGTTCGGCACCGTAAAGGCGTTCTTCTCCTTAGAGGCTCCCTCAAGGCAAATCTGCCAAAATGCGTCCTTCAAGTCCACTTTTGAAATGAAGTTAACAGCCGGCAAACGGCTCAAGATGCCATCTATGTTTGGCATAGGATAAGCATCTTTGACTGTTACCTCGTTCAGTTTGCGTGAATCCAAGCAGAAACGCACCTTGCCAGGTTTGACTATTAGGACCCCAGGAGACGACCATGCCGATCCGCCTGCCTCTTTTATCACGCCCATCGACAGCATCCGATCAATCTCCTGACAGAGTAATTTTTCCCGTGCTGGCGAAATCGGATAATACCGCTGCTTGATTGGCCTGGCCAATCCCGTGTCGATAACGTGTTCGACCAAGGTGGTTCTACCCAGTCCCTCCCGTTCTGATGACGGAAAAGACTGGATAACACCACTTAGGCGTCTGTTTTGGGCGTCGGTAAGCGTCACGAATTTATCTCCGTCCCTATCTAGAGAAGCAACCGCACAAGCTCCTAGACCGGAGATCTGGATATCAAACTTCCCCCAGAAATCTATGCCGCAGATCACGTCAGCCGCAATCAAGGGAATTATTAAAAATCGAAAGTCGTAGCCGGTTTGATTTAGTTGGGTGAAAGCCCTATAATACCTCGCCACATGCTGTACTTGCCCATCGGCAATTCTTATTTTGCCTTTAAAGTTTTCAACCGAACACCCTGCATTTAGAATGGATTGAGCCAACGCGCCTCCGATCACGCTTACATTCGCTCCGCTATCCAGCAGCGCTAGATGGCGTTCGCCATTAATAGTAACGTTTACGTATGGCCGTGAATCATTGGGTTTCGAGACGATAGACGAAATTATCATTTTGCTCAATCGCCTAAGCCGGTACCAAAACTCGCGCAGACGTTGAGTTTTACGCTTACGTCTGTGTTCGGTTGAGAAGATTTCGGCTCGCCTTTGATTATACCTAGCAAAACGAACATGGTAGGGAATAATTTCTCGGCTGGGTTTTGGAATATCAGGTAAAATAGTATGTATGTCCGGTTTTGCCTCAGTAGGTCTTTGAAGGATGGTCACTGGTGGTACTAGTGACGGTGTCGCGGCGGAACTGGACGACTGTGACGCGGGACAGCTCCGGTCGTCGCTACATGAGTGCCCGCCAATTGGTTTTCCGCTCGAGCCTGACACGAAACCCAAAAAGGTTTATAGGTGTTTAGGAGTCCGCAACCGTAACAAAAGATTCGACGCGTCGGCTCTTCGCAGTCTTGATACCTGTGACCCTCAGCGTCACAATTCCAACATTTTTCTCTACTGCGTTGGGTTACCTCGCACACCTGTGACAGTTCGTCGGTGAACTCCGCCCCGTCATCCCAGCCGTCCACCTCCACCGCAGCTACTCGTCTTCTCGCGACCGCCAGATCACGCTGATCCTGGTACCGTTCCCGAAAGAAGTTCTCGTGTCTATGACAGAAACGCCTGAGATCGTTTAAATCTAATAGTCTGACATGCAAGAGTTCTCTACCTAATGCCGGTAGCAGGTTATGGGTCATTATTTCTAGCAACTCCCTATCGCGCAAAGGATTGCGTAGGCGATCGTTCATCGACAACACGTCGTCACAAAACTCGTCGAACTTTTCGCCTAGCCGCTGTTTACGCCTGCGAATTTCCTCGCTCAGCTCGTAGTCTGATAAGAAACTCTGGAATTTAATTTTCAGCTTCCCTCATAGAGAATGCCAGTCTAGTCTAACAGTATCCCGATGGTATCGCCAATACCATTCTTCGGCCTTGCCGGTAAACAATAAATGCGCGTGCTGGCAAAGCAGCGTAAAATTCCCGTTCAGGCATTGAGTCGTCAAGGCGTTGACTCGGTAGATGAAGTCGTCGACACCCATCGCAGCCGGTTCGCCCGAAAACTTCAAACGCCATCCCGCGATGACTGCCGACGACCTGTCCACCGCGCTTCCGCCCAGTGGTGTCTGAGCAATTGTTGACCACGTTGGTCCAGTTTGCGATGTCGGATTGCCTGCCATAGAGCCAGTGGGTGCGCCAACGGCATGCCCAGTTGAAGCAGGGACAACCGCGCGGAGTACAGGGGCAGCTATCGATTCCCGCCTCATTTCTTGCAAGACCGACAGAAACTCATTCTTCATGGTCTGCACCGTTTGAGTCAGGGTCTGGATATCCGCGGAGCTTTGCTCCTGTGGCCTAACAGTGGAATTATGTAGGGGTGGCTCACCAGGAACCCCATTCGGCAAATCGCTATTCGCAAGTGAGGATGCAAGTCGGGCTGCTGGAAGAGAGCCAGATTGCGAGAGATTCAACCGGCCTATCTCTTCAAAAAAGTTTTCCACAGGCTCCGAAGGAGCTTGGGTTGCCAACTCCTATACCCTGCCGCCGATATTGCGATGCGTCGCCAGACCTGCGTACCCACCATCCGAACTAGACCCATGGGCCGCGCCTGTAGAGATCTGTGTAATGGGCGTCATACACACGGGACAGGTTTGATATTTCTCTAACCACGCCTGCAAATACCAAGCGTGGAAGTCGTGCTGACACGATGCGCGAATCACAGGGCCATTACTGTCGAGGGCCACCCGGCAAATGGGACATCTGCCCGTATTTGGCATTTTTAAAAAAAAATTGTCTTTACCGGGTAAATTAAAGTTAAAAAAAAAAATAATTAAAAGCAAAAAAAACTAATCAAAATGAAAGTAATTAACAATGTCATCAATATAAAGAAAACGGTAAAAGCAAAATAAAGTAGGAGAAAGTAATGGTAAAAGTAAAAAAAAATATTGTAAAAAAAAAAAATAAATAAAAATAAAAAGATACAAAAAAAAATAAAAGAATATAAAAAAAAATTATAATAAATCAAAGATATATAAATTGCAAAAATGACGATACGGTAACCCTAAAAACAAAGGTAAATCACCAAACAAAATTAACTCAACCAAAATCAAGCAATAGGCAACAGGTGTTAGAGTAGCAGCTCCACACCACCAGGCAACACACTCCTCTCTACAACTCTCTACTACTCCCAAACAGTTCTCTAGATTGTAAGCCAGCCACCAATATATCGATCACGATCACGGTCTTCAGTAGCAACCACTAGTGAAGCGATAAGAACACATGGACTAATCTTAAAAAAAAAATTTATTAAAGTGAGCGTCGTCCAAAAAAAGTAGTACACTGTACTACAACAAAAAAAAATTATTTAAAAAAAATTAATTAGTTGGGGAAACCCTGATGAGTTACTAAACGACAATTGCCATCATAAAACAAAATCTCGGATCAGAAGTTTCCTACCAAGGATAGTAGGGTAATTCAAAACTGTATTAGTGATTCGTAATATTTTCTTCTTCGGCGGAATGACCGAAGCCAAGCAATCGCACGAAAAATTGATTCACCGGTACGCACGATAAACTAATTTAATAACCCAAAAAAAATTCAAAAACGAAGATATGACCACTGTCAGGGCAGCTCAGCTCATCCGGCCGTGCTCAGGGAAAATGGGGGGGGGGGGGGGGGGGTTTCTTCAACAACCCCGACAGTGTCTTTATACCCCACTTACAAAAGAACAGATCGGAGCTGAGGCTTACATTGGCTCTACAGCCAAAGACAAGACCGATAATCGCAAACTTACACGACTACATCCGCTCGTGATCGATACAAAGTTGGTGGCGGCAAAAACCAACGAGAAAAGAGAAAAAAAAAGCAATATAACGCGGAGGATCGGTGGGAGAGAGAGATGAGAGGAGGAGGGGGGAGGAGGAGTTGATGTTATTTCCCTCCCCCTTTCTATACCCGCCCTACCATGGTTGCCGCGTTGCAAGTTTGTGCGCCAACGCCTTTTCGAGTGTCGCCTGGCTGCGCGGAGTGAAACCGCTAACTCACCTGTTAACCTAAGTTAATGTTCAATCCATTGTCTAGCAAATACAAATAATTAGTTTTCAATACATATTAGTTTATTTCTTATAACGACTCTTATAAGTTCCAATCAATACAAAAAAAAAACAATTAATTATAATTAATCCAAAGAGTGGAAAAATCAAATAATGCACAAAAAAAAAAAATATAGTCTTTACTTGGCTTAATATGAAAATTAAATGATAATGTCGTCAGTGAGGGTAGCGCTTGTAATCATTTGCAAATGTTTACAAAAAAAAACCCCCAAAAATTATATAGGTGCATAAAAGCTGTAAGTCCTGAGATGCTGACGAAGTATAAAAAATATCAAAAATCCAACACAATAAATTAAATTAAATTAAATTAATAATAATTAATTGTTAATTAATAATAATTAAATTAATAATTAATTAATAAAATAAATTAAATAAAATGCAATAAAAAGTTAATTAGAAAAGTCCTTTTTCCTTGCTGCTATTGTTAATGTGTTCCGATGAAATTCAATAGCTTTTAAGTTGCAAGAGAGAGTTGCAATTGACTTTTCTTTAAGTTAGTTTTTATTTGCACACGCTTTCAAAACTATTGCTCGTCGATGCTGCTTATTTCAGTGATTACAGTTAAATGCAGCGAATTAATTTAGTTTTTCGCTTCCAAAAGCAACGATATGTTTGAAAATTCAATTCATTTTCTATTTAAATATATAATTTATTAAGTTTGGTTTTACTTGTGCATATAGTTTCCATTTATTTACAAAGTTTTTTTACATGTTAATAAATTTTGCACCGTGTTTTTTTCCACTTTGATTTTTTTTTTTTGTTTTTTACAGTTCAGAACTTTAGTACGTTACGTCTTGGTTTGTTTCTTCGGATGAAAACGAATCATTTTAAATCCTTTTTTAATTTTTTTTTTTTTTTTCGTTTAATAGCATCACTTATTAATAACCCTTTTTTTTGTTCAAACTGAAACTGATTTATGTACTTTTCACATCTTGTCAATTTCGCGGTTACATTATTTGATTGCCTGTAGTTATTCTCAAATTCGTTTGAACTACATTCAGAGCCACTGCCAATAAATAAACCATCAGACGCACGAAAACCGATTTTTTTTTTTTGGACGGGTGAGGAGGATAAAAATCCCTTCGGATCTATAACGACCGTCGTCGTTACGTATGTGGTGTAGCCACTAAAAAAAACCCCCTCTTCATCTGGGATTTCTCTATCCTGGAACCGCTCTCGCATTACTTCAAGATAGAGACCCAAATGGTCCTAAACAGGACTAGTCTACTCTCCTGCGCCCAGGTCCGTCAAATTGGCGAGGCTAATCTTGCCGCCGCTCTAGTGCTACCAGATTTCTTCCGATAGAAAATGCAATGAGTTGGATCCACTTGAATCCTACTTCTAGCCTTCCCTCGCTGCGTCTGCGTCTAGGTCCCTCTTTTTGGTACGTAACACTTGCTCCGTGTATCGTACCACGTTGTACCAATTTTCCTCGCTAATTAGCATTACATTTATAATATTTTCCACCGTGATCGGGCCCACAAGAGCTTCCAAAGCGCCTCTTTCTCTCTGCCATCTGGTACAGGCAAAAAAGGTGTGTTCTGCATTGTCGGTGTTATTGTCCCCATATATGCATTGTGCACCAGTCAGCTTGCCCATTCGGTGCAGGAAGCTGCAAAAGTAGCCATGACCACTCAATAGCTGCGTGAGATAGTAATTAACTTCCCCGAAGCCTCTATTAACCCAAATATAAAGTGTAGGTATGATTCTGGCAGTCCATCTGCCGCTTGACTCAGAGTTCCACCGGCATTGCCATTTCTGCAGGGTCTGGATTTTGACCTCATCCACTGTAAACCTTGGTGCGCTCGACTTTTTTAACTGCCATAATTCCTTTCGTTCCATGGCTAGAAGGTCGATTGGAGGGCAACTACTGATTACCAGTATCGCCGCTTCTGAAACCGTACGGTACGCGGCCGCAACTCGCAGAGCTGCAGTTCGTTGCACCGCTGCTAGAACTTTCCTGCGGCTTTTTACTTTTAACGCATCAGCCCATATTTCGCTGCCGTAGAGAAGAACAGACATAGTGACAGACATGAGCAGTTTCCTCTTGCTTTGAGTGGGACCGCCAATGTTGGCCATTAACCTGCTAAGCGAACCCGTTATTCACGAAAACCGATTGCCACGAGGATTACAATGTTGATAGTTGCTGTTGTGTTCGATGCACTGCTAAAGTTTTGTGAACTTGGAATTATATTTCGTTGGCCTTTGGTTTTCACTTGTTACTCTTTCACTCTTTTTGCGGCCGTGTCAATCGATCAATCAAATCAATTTTCTTTAGTAATGAAAGATATTAAACCTTTGTCGTAGAAATTTTTAGATTATAAGAAAAAGCAATACATATCGAATTTACAGCAAATATTTCTGTTTATTTTCACAATTTTGAAAGGTTTGTCATAAAATGCTCAACTCAATTTCACGTCTAGGTCTATATTTGTACATAAGCATTTGACTATTATATATTTACACAGTTATGTACACTTTTCGCAGTAGATGTTTACAAACACTTCGACTTTTAATATTGTATGAGATTTGGGGCAAAAAAAAAATTAATAAATTGAATTAGGTTATTTCATAAAATAATATTGTTATATGCGGTATTATTTGCTGTATTCTTTTTTTTCTTTCATAAAAAAGTGTGATTTGATTTATTTATTGAAAATTATTTCTTTTCTTCCTATATGTGATCAGTGCTGCCGCGAACTACCCGTCTCCGACTGACTGTTTCTGAAACCACGCTTTGTTTCGAAGCGACAGATAGCAAACTGGTTTACTTCGCTCATTCCAGTCGCCGCCGCTGCGCAGCTAGCGACATCTCACTCCCTCTCACCATGATCGACTTTTATTGCAAGTCCCGTAGGATGGCGTGATGTGAAGTTCATAGAAAAAAAATTCTTCTAGAAACTTCGATCACGCCACTTTACGGGACTACTCTCTCCGTCGTCATGATGTAAAGAGGAGATGCCGATAACCGCATTGCGGCAACGATCCGGAATGAGCGGATTACCGTCCGCTCACTCTCTGCGCTCCAACACAGAGCGTGGTCCTCGACACACCTCACAGAATCGCAGTGAGAAAACACTTACACCGTTACATAAGATAGCACAACCGACCACACGTGTAAACACCGACGACCTTTTAAACAAAGGTACTATCCACGAAACATCGTAAAACGAAAAATAGTGGAACAACGCAATTGCCACTATTATATATGATAATAATGAAAACATTTTAATTATGATATGATAATTGTAGTTTTTTTCATTTTAATCTCATTAACGTTTGTGGCTTAAGATTTCCGAAAGCCAGTTTCTTAAAAATTTTATTGTTTCTGCAATTATGTAAATTGCTAATCAGTAATAATTGCAAAAATTTCAAGATTCCACAATCGCTGGACGCAAAAGTTGCCGAAATCTCAAGGTAAATCTGCGTCTAAAAAGTGCAGGTTCAGGGCCAAGCACAAGAAACCAAAAACAAACATACACACAAGCATAGGCATATAAAGCATCATAAAAAACACAAACAAAATAATGACCAATGAGGATTAATGGGTAAGAGACAAAGAAAGAGAATGGAAGTTATATGTATGTCGCAGAAATCCACAAAGCTTGATCCACAAAGCAAAATCCAAAGCTTGGCGAAATGATAGGCGCCGGCGGCGGGGTCGAGTGAACTCAGTCGTAACTCGCCAGCTATCATTGACCAAGCCGCACGAGTTATATATAATCTTGCATAGCTGTTATTATATATGTACCTACATATGTCGGTACCATAAAACCAATAATTGAAATTCCTTAGAAGTTCGTCGTAGGATATATAAGAAAGTGAAGCCTAAGACTATGTACATATATATGCATCCGAAGCAAAAGGAGGAGAAAATAAAGTCAGTCGAAGTACAACTGACTCAGGAAAAGTTTATTCAAGTTGTTGTATTTTTGGTGCAAATTGCAAACTTAACTCACGTTTCACGTAACGCTTTCCATTTATAATCGTTTAAAAAGAATCTGCGCTTTTGATATAATGGCGTATAAAAAACGAAAAGTCGATTCCGAATGTTGTCTGTTTAAAGAAGAGTGGGCTTGAAAATATTTTTTTTACAGAATACAGCCGTAAGCCAGTATGCCTTATTTGTAATGAAACAGTGGCGGTATTTAAAGATTTTAACCTTGCTCGTCATTTTAACACCAAACATTCAAAAACCAAATATGCTTTGATGAATGACGCAAAAAAAAAATGTAAATGCGGGAAACCTAAAAAAAACAATATATGGTAAACGGAATATGTTTGTAAAGAACTACACTGCTCAAAAGGCTTTTACACTGGCTGGATATGTCGTGGCTTATAAAATAGCCAAAAATAACAAACCATACTCCGAAGGAGAATTTGTAAAAGATTGTATGGTGAGCATGACTAAAATTTTTTGCCCAGAAAAAATTAAAGAATTTGAGTCTGTCAGCTTATCCCGACGCAGTAACAACGCGAAGTGATGCAATTGCTTCAAACTTGTCGACTCAATTTAAGCAGCGTATAGAAAACTTGAAATATTTTTCCGTGGCGATGGATGACAGTACGGATAGAAGTGACACTGCTCAATTATTAATCTTCATTAGAGGCGTTGACATCGAATTTAATATTGTTTTGTTTGCAATCGATGAAATGATATAACGAATTTTCCGAAAGTCTTTAAAATTTAAATGCGCCAATTTTAAAACTATGCAACATAACTACAGATGGAGCCCCAAATATGGTTGGCAAAAACGCGTGACTTACAGGTAATTTTCGGAACCAGAGTCCTATTCACGATGTTGTATTTTTCATTGCATAATTCACCAGGACGTTCTTTGAAAAGCTGGAATAGATATTACACATGTATTTAATGTAGTTTTAAAACTAATTTATACGATTCGATCTAGGGGTTTGGTACACCGACTATGGCACAAATTCTGATTGAAGTCGACGCAGATTATTCTGACCTTCTTTACCACGGGTTTGGAATTTAAAAGAGGAAATACAAGATTTTTTAAAGAATAAAATAGACAAATAGTCTGATTTCCAAATCTTCGACGACAAAGGTTGGCGTACCGAGTTTGCATTTTTCAACGATTTTGCATTTTTCACACAGATTATTCTGACCTTCTTTACTACACGAAAGTAATATGGTTAAGTTGTGGATATGCATTTGAACGGGTTTGGAATTTAAAAGACGAAATACAAGATTTTTTAAAGAATAGAACACAAATAGTCTGATTTCCAAATCTTCGAAGACAAAGATTGGCGTACCGATTTTGCATTTTTCCGGATACTCGCTCGCGTCACAGACGCTTCGTTGTTGTTTATTCTCTTTTGTGGTTTTCTTTGTTTTTCTTCGTATTTGACGCCAGCGTCAATGGTTTTCAAAGAAACTGCGCTGCCAAAAACCCAGACGGGACGCAGTCGGTCGCTGTATAATTTTGTTGGTATTTTACCTGCTTTGCAGACATTATCAGTTGTCAATCTTTAGTAGATGCATTCCATAAAAACCAAGTCAGTTGGAAATGAGACGGGAACAAAAAGTGGTCGACTTGAACAAAAATTTTGTGGTTGAGAGAAATTTTTATAACGAAGTTTTTAATAAATAAATTTATAATTGCTAAAGAAATTTATTTATTAATTATTAAATTAATAGTTACTAATTTATTGATTATTTAATTAATAATTACTAATTTATTAATTATTGAAGTAATAACTAACAATTTATTAATTATTAAAGGTAGATTTATTAAATTATTAATTATTTATTTGTTAATAAAGAACCTAATTTTAATTTAAATTATCAAAAAAAATATCTCACAAGTGCTACCATTTTATGTAAGGCTTCATTTTCGAACAAAAATAGAAATGGTATCGAGTGCTGCTTTTAATATTACACGAACAAGTCAAATGGAGGTTCCAGAAGTTATTATTATGATAAGACATATAGTTGCTTTTTGCTTCATACATTTTTACCACACACTCATGTTCATATTTTATATACAATAATAAATGTGTCCACTAGGATTCTCACGTAGTTGAAATCGAAGTGAATGCATTTTTTTGTGTTTTGGAAAGTGCTTCCAAACTATATCACTAAACCACAAAAAGGTTTCCCGTGGACGGTAACACTATTCGGTCTGCAAAGCATAATATCAGGTAAAAAAAGTAAGACGCTGACTGACGCTGGCGGACGCTTTGATTACAGAATACAAAGTCCGTCTCAGTTTCGGCTACGCTGGCGTCTCGGGCGCTCACAGCGATCGCGTATTCGGAATGTGACTGTAAATAAAAAATTGCAAGGAAAGAACCAATTTATAGATGAGACTGAGGGTTATCTGAAATCATTTAAAACTCAGCTTTTTCTCTTTTATAACTGCATGGCGAAGAACGAATTAACTCACTTTCTGCATTTAAAACCCATGTCACCAGTGAGTGAGAACAAACTAACAGAATTTAGTCAGGCGTTGAAAAAACTTCACGCAGAATTTGAAACTAGATTTCACGATTTCAAGAATACTCCAGTATCGCTAGATGTTTTCTCGATGTCGTTTAATGTAGATCCTAAAAATGTATCTGCAGAATTGCACTTGGAAATGATTGAAATGCAGTGCAGTACACATTTAAAGCAATTTTTCTTGAATTCCACAAAACTAGATTTTTATAGAGCGCTGCGTAAAACTGAAATTCCGAAGATGATTCCTCACGCCCAGAAAATTATGTCGATGTTTGCGTCGTCTTATTTGTGCGAACAGACTTTTTCGACCATGAAATTGCGGAAAAACTCAATAAGAAACCAATTGACTGATGAAAACCTTTCGCTGCTTTCGAAAATATTATCGAAAATCAAAAACAATTTCATATGTCTCACACGTCAAATTAAAGCTGGCGATGCGGTTCTATTAGCCACTGCCTTGGTTTGCATTCAGGACAGCGCTGGCCGCTGGCAACCTCCTCGTATCTTGTTCGACACCGGTTCCCAATCTTCTTTCGTTACGAATTCATGCGTACAACGTCTTGCGTTGCCTCGTAGAGCGTCATCCGTTTCAATTACAGGCATCGGAACGTCTCAAGGAGGCCGCGCTAAGGATGAAACGTCATTATTATTGTCATCACAGTCAACTGCGAATGTTTATAATATCAGTGTGTTAATTTTAGCAAACATTACAAGCCAGCTCGCGCGGTGCAGCATTCCCGTTATTTCCTGGCCGCATATAAAGGATCTGCCACTTGGTGACCCAGATTATATGGTACCCGGCCCCATAGACCTGCTCATTGGTAGTGATACGATGGATCAATTTCTTCTCCCTGAAATCCGCAAAGATATGCCAGGGTCGCTAATGGCACAGAAAACCACCTTTGGCTGGGTGCTCTTCGGCAGAGTGAGCAACGTTAAAGATCATGGCATATGGACGCAGGCATTATACTGTGATGCTGAATTAACAACAACGCTAAGCAAGCTCTGGGAATTGGAGGAGTCGCCGAAGCGCCAGTATCACACCGCTGAAGAAAAATTCTGCGAAGAGAGTTTCCAAGTAACGTATCGCCGTGCTACTGACGGACGATTTATAGTCGAGCTGCCGTTTAAAGCTGATGTAATGCTTAGAGAGTCGCGAAACGTTGCTGTTCGAAATCTGTGGCGAATGGAACGGCGTTTTGCGCGAAAAAAAGACATGCGACAAAGTTATGTCGGGTTTATGGAAGAGTTGATTAAGCTTAACCATATGGAGCCGGTTCACGGTATTACGCACGACAGCTACTATATGCCGCATCATGCGGTTTTAAAGGAAACCAGTTCGACAACGAAGCTTAGGGTCGTTTTTAATGCTTCGTCAAAGTCTTCTAGTTGATGGTCATTGAACGACGCTCTTATTGTTGGACCACAGTTGCAGGTCTATTCGCAATATTGGTACGATGCCGAACGCATCGCGACGTGACAAAGATGTACCGCCAGGTGAAACCTACGCTTCCCATCCAGGATTACAGAATATTACGAGTTACTTATGGAGTTGCGTCGGCATCTCATCTGGCAGTCAAAGCGCTACAACAGACGTCAAAGGATTCTATGGACAACTATAAGCATGCTTGCAACATTATTTTACGTGAATTCTATATGGATGACCTACTAACGGGTTCATCGAACGTACCGGAGCTTCGAGTGGTTCAGAGGAAATTTTAGCAGTTCTAGATAAAGGTGGATTTACGCTAAGGCAGTGGTCGTCCAACAATCCGGAGCTGATCGCGGATTTGCCTCAGTCAGGAGAAGGAATCGACCATTACTTAGCAGAGAGTAAATATGTGCATGCAGTAGGGTTTACTTGGAGACAACTGAAGATCTGCTTACCTTTGCGATAAACTCAAGGAAGCAGCCTGCAGTTCTCTCTAAAAGAGCATTTTTATCCCATGCGAGCACGCTGTTTGATCCCTTGGGACTTTTATCGCCCTGCACGATACGGTCGAAGATATGGTTTCAGGACCTTAGGAGGACGAATGTTGATTGGCATGAGCCAATGGCAGCTCGGTGGATCGCTCATCGTGACGGCTTAAAAACATTAGCTGAGCTTAAGGCTTGGTTGCGGAGTGCTAGGTTCTCACATGGAATTGCATGTTTTCGCCGATGCATCGCAGCGTGCCTATGCGGCCGCTATATACGAGCGAACCACTCATCCTGACTGTTCAATCTCGGTCGCTTTGGTCGCATCGAAAGCCAAGGTGGCTCCACACAACAGACAACATCATTGCCACGTTTAGCACTGTGAGCTGCGCATTTGGCAGGAAGCTTTGTGAAATTCGTGATAGGAGGTTTGGGTACCAACGAGTATCCGATATACGCATGGACCGACTCGACGATAACGTTGGCGTGGTTGCAAGCCCATCCGAGTCGATGCATCACGTTTGTTGCCAACCGCGTCGCAGATACACAAGAAACTTTACCACCAAGCTGCTGGAATCACGTGCGCCTTGAGAACAATCCTGCGGATTGTGCTTCTAGATGCGTCGCACCAGTCGAGTTGCACCAACATGAGCTATGGTGGTGTGGTCCCATTTTCCTGAAGGCGTCCGAGGCTTTCTGGAGGGCGAGTGCCAAAGCAACGTACGCTAAGGAATTAGAACAACGGCCAACCAAAATCGTCGCTCATATCAGCGCTGCGCCAGAGCACTGGGCTCTGTATGCAAGATACTCATCCTATGCGAAACTGAAAAGAGTTACCGCTTACATGTTGCGGTTTGTAAGCAATTTACGGTCTCGTAAGATAGCTGGAGATCGACAAGTTGGTCCACTTAGCTGCAAGGAAATCCAGCGAGCTGAACTCGCGTTAATAAGGTATATCCCTAAAATTGTTACTTTTCTAATGAAATTAATTGTTGCAGAATGAAAAGACACATAGGCCGTCGAAGTAGCCTGCTGAGATTGCAGCCCTTTTTGGATCATCGTGAAATTTTGCGTGTCGGCGGACGGTTGGGACACACGAACGCGACCAGCGATGTAAAACATCCAATTATCGTTGCAAAAGGATCTCCACTTGTAGCGTTGATAGTCATTGACATTCACCAATACACGCTGGTATCTGGGAGTACGTAGCTTGCTTCGCAGCGTATACCACAACTGTGTTAGATGGACTCGGAACTGCGCAAAATATTAGAGCGCTGCTTAGCTGATGATAGGGTACGGAATTTTTTCGTCAACTCAAATAGTGTATGGAAATTCAACCCACCGTCGGCCCCACACATGGTAGGTTATTGGGAGATTGGCGTGAAATGAGTAAAGCACCAGCTAAAGCGCGTGATTGACAGTACTTTTTTGAGCTATGAAGTGTTCAGTACCGTGCTAACTGAAATTGAGGCGTGTGTGAACTCTAGACCGCTTTGTGCTATAGAAATTGAGGCTAGCGAACTAGAAACTTTAACTCCTGGCCACTTCCTAGTGGGAGAAACGTTGAAGGCCATCACAGAACCTGAAGCCCAAGACTTTAAGGGAAATTTACACCAACAATGGCACGCTATATCTTAAATGCGAAGGCTTTTCTGGTGTGACGCATATTTGACAAGTCTTCAACGCCGCACGAAATGGTTTCGTTCTTCCCCAAACTTACAAGTGGATGATGTTGTAGCTGTGCTAAACGAGGGCACACCACCCACACAATGGACACCGCCGGCAACCAGCAATTTTGAGCTTGTTTATCGCTTGCTGTCGAAAATGTTGCTTTTTGCTGCTGTAGACTCTTTTAATAACAAAGTTTGTATTAATTTTAAAAGAGTTTGCGCAGGTAAGGCGAATTTATTGGAAAATATATAAAATTAAGAAAATGGAACCTTTTAGAATGTGAATGAATATAAATATTTCCTTAAAAAGGAACTCAGTGTTTGTTATGAATGCTTTTTATTGAATCAAAGTTTTATTGTTAATACTTTGTTGACTAAAACTGAAGAATTTGATCCAGTTTATTCAAATTAGTCTTCATAGATCGATAATTAACTAAAATAAATTTAATAAATTCGTAGTTATTTTTCTTGGAGAGTATTCTAATCGCCACCGAAAATGGAAACTGGGCCGGGTCTTGAAATGTCATTCCGGTAGCGACGAGCACGTTAGAGTTGTCACGCTGAAGACGATTGATGGAGAGCTAGTGCGTCCTGTAGTGAAGCTCTGGTCCGAAGGTTAATTAGCGCAACGTAAGTCAAATGGCGAGAATTATCCCACGCTTCCGATTGGAAAATGTGTTTTTTTTTAGTGTGTTGTATGTCGGAATGATTGTCCAGGTAATAACGACGCCTAACGTTGTTATTATCGTAGATATTTGACCCGAGTTGCTAACGCTTAACGTTAGTAACACATATTTTTGGGCATAAATTTCCACTGGCAGGTTGGTGTCTTTAATTGAAGAACTCGCTTCAACAATTTTAGGCAGTACTTTAAATGTACGGAAGTCAAAGCGACTGAGCGAAGACCAAGCTTCGTTCGTGGCATCAATCTAGCCAAGGAATTCAAAGCTTGATCATGACACCAATAAAACCTTTGGTGGAATGCTTAACAAGAGCTGACGCGGAAGAACGAATTCAGCAGTTCTGCGCGATGCAGCACTTTTAGTAGTTGCAGAATTATACTGAGCACCATTTCCGTCTTACAAAACATTTATATAAGGAAGAACATGTTTCAAATTAAGAGAAGTCTGTAATTACTAATTAACAAAAGAAGTCTTGAATTATATAGTTAACGCGAAGATTTGTAAATTATAAACTGACGAGTGAAGTCAGAAGTAGTTTTAAGTAATATTTATATTAAAATAAGTTTTAATAAAAAACAAAGTGAATGAAAATAGTAAGTGGTGCGTTATTGAATTCTTATTGTGGGAAAACAAGAAGATTCCAGGCAACAGAACAACTGTGGAAGGACTCCACGACATTACAGGAGACGACTTCAGACAGGACAACGGTTGTGGAAGGTAAAACCACAACATTTTGGCGCAGCCGGTTTTCGGACCAACAATCGTTCAGGTGAGTGAAATTAGAAATTTCTAAATAAATATTTGCACATTTGCGGCAACAACAGTTTGTCGAAAAAAGAAATTTTGAAATAAAAATTTGCACATTTTAAGAGCAAATAAAATTAATACTAAATAAAGTACAACTTAAAATTGTGTTTTAATTTATGCTGAGGGCAGCGCTTATGAATTGCGAGACCATACGTGAAAAATTAATTGAATAAGAGTGAAAAATCCAATCAAACTTTAAAATTTACGTGGAAAGAATAAAAACATAAAAAAAAATTAAAGTTGTTTTATTTATGGTAGTGAAAACGTAAGAATAGTGATGATTAAAAACAATTATCGAAACACGAATTAAAAATCACTAAAATTGAGTGCTTGCTTTAATCGATTCAGCGGAATCATAGTTTTATTAACGCGAAGTTACGTTTGTGAAGCTACGAAAAAATTGAAAAAAGGCTTATAAAAGCGTTGACACATATTTTATAAGCGAGAAAATAAACTTGAAACTTGAACTTGGACTTGAGTTTATAGAATAAAAAGCGTCGTTTGCATTTTTGCGAGTGCAAGTGCCTTCACATGGTAAGAAATTTAAGATCCGCGACAAAATAAAGAAAACAAGTGAAATGAAATTGTTTTCATGGCACGAGTCATAGTAAACCAGAATATTAAACAAGAAAAACAGACTAGTGAAATTGTAGGTCGCGGGAAAAATATTAATAAGCGTGGGAATAAATATCAAGTTTCAAATAATTTAGTGTGAGTACAGCTTGTATCGAAATATCGAGCATTATCTGGTCAGCTAGACAGGTTTGTAGAAAAAGCCTGGGGAAGTCTTACAGGTGCCGTAAGTAATAGGGAAACGATTGAGTTAATTAAATCACAGATGAATTCAGTGAAAGATATTTCCAAGATAGAAGAAGCTAATTGTCGACGAAATAATTAGCTTCTTAGAAAATAAAAACGCGGCAATTACAACAGAAATAAGCGCGTGGAAGAAAGAATTCAACCATTTGAAAGGTAGGTACGATAATTATTTAGCAAGTAGATCCTTGCAAGAAGACAGTCTTCGACAATTGGAACTCGAGAACGAGCAGTTAAGGAAAATACTCGGTGCACAAGAAGAGGTTTTCATAGGAACGTCACCAGACAACCAGAAAGAGGAGTCAACAATTTCACAGGCACACGAAGTTAAACAATTTGAAACAAAAAACGATTTGTTGAGGAAACAAATCGCGATTTTAAGGAGAAACGAACATCACCGCGAAGAGCCCCGCAAAGAGAGGGAAAATACTGCAACAGAGGCAACCACATCCAATACTCAAAAAAGGGATCAGACAGATTTAAGCAAAATGGGCATTGAAGAAATAGCGAAGACAGTGAATAGGTTAGTAGCTTTATTTTCGGGTGCACCATCTGTTGACCTCAGAAATGAGGTATATAAGTTTATAGAAGGATGCGATCTGGCCCACAGAAACATCAAAGAGACAGAGATCCAAGACTTCATAGCATGCATAAACAGCGCCTGCATGGAAATGCATACAGCCTTCTGCGTTCAAAAAAGTTTGCGAGCATAGAAGAGTTAAATAATGCAATAAAAAGACATTATTTACAACATAAGTCTTTAGATATGGTTTTGGCAGAAATGCAAACTATGAGACAACTGCCGACCGAGGATATCCGTCAGTTCGCGGAAAAACTGATGTCATTAAAGTGTCAAGCAGAGGACATTATGACTGCGGTCTACCAAGGTAAGTCGGATATAGCATTAAAAACAGAAGTGGATAGGGCAGTAATGAGGACACTCAAGCTGGGCTTACAGGACAGTGCGCTGCGGCTTTATTTGGTAGGTATAGATAAGTCAACATTTGAAGAGTTGGTGGAACAAGCATTAGATGTTGCGGATGACATACGGGAAGCAGAGACGATCCGAAGTAGGCACTTCGTCGGCGTGGTCGAAAACACGTTTAGTGATTATTCCAACCAGACACAACAATTCCTTAGTCCGCGCTATAGAAAGGACGAAGTTTCAGCAGAAGTGAAAGGCCAATGGAATAAGACGGTGCAAAACAGCAGTGGGCAATCAATACAGAATATTACTTGTAGTTTCTGTAACAGAAAGGTTCATACAAGAGATGAGTGCCTAGAAAAAAAAAACACGCCATACTGTCAGGAATGTTGTAACTATGGCTATGAGACAAATTTAAAGTGTAAAAACTTGTCTCCAACCAAAAAAAATCCTTTTAGAAGAGAAGGCCATCAACAAAAAGGACAACAAGGATATTGGTCAAATAACAGCAGTAGCAAGTGGGAAACCAATCAAAGGTGGAATGAAGGCGGTTTAAAAAAAGGATTAAATTAAAAAAAGGACCTAAACCAACATCAAAAGGGCCGCATAAAGATAAAAAGAATACGGACAGTGCATGCCATTGGTGCAATAGACCAGGACACTGGGTACGAGATTGCCAAGCCAAGAAGAACTGGGAATCGTTTCAGGGAAACTACCAAGGGCCCATGCAAGGCCAGTAACCTGGGAACCCAGAAAAAATAGTAACTTTGGGCCAGACAGATTCGGGGAGATGGTTTATACGTCCATTGAGACAGTTATCCCATCTACGAGTCTGGATGAAATAAGTCGAATTAACACCCAACAGAAAATGAAAAAGAATCATAAGGAATTTCAAAGAATAAGTATAGTGGACAGTGAAAACTTACAATGTAATAATAAAGTAAAAGGTGCAACAAAAACAGACAAAACGGAGTCTAATGAACCTAAAATCATAGAATACGAAAACCCTTATGACACTGAGTTACAGCATTGAGCTGAAAAATAATATGTTCAATGAGTTCCCTGTCGCAGAGGAAACGAATGAAAAACTTATCTTGCAGCTAAAGAACGAGACTGATACGGTCATGGATAAAATAATTAATGAGGAAAATTTAAAAGAAGAGAATAAGCTTAAAAAAGGAATCAAAAAGAGTACGTTACGGTGAATTTAAAAAGAAAAGAGAAAAGCCTTTCGAACGAAACTGAAACCAATTGTAAGACCAATATTAATGAGTGCTGCTACGAAAAGAATCCAGAGGATGACGTGTTCATTGAATTTCCTTGCGCGGAGGCGATTAATGAAAACTTTTCTTACTGGTGGATACAGGAGCAGACACAAGTTTAATTAAAGAAAAAACACTCAGAAAGGAAACAATAATCACTTCGAATACAAAAGTTTTAAACGGAGCTTTTGGAGGTTGCACCACCACAACAGGAACTGTCAATGTGACACATAATGATTGGCCAAGTCTTAGCTTAACGTTACACTTGGCACTTGAGCAAAACTGGCCAGGCGATGGTATACTTGGCAGAGACAATTTGTGGAATAAGTCCATGATAGACTCAATAAAGAAAAGGTTAGTAATGAGAAGCTCAAAAGGAGAAAGCATAAAATTACCCTTATTAAATATAGGAAATGAGGTAAAACATGTCGGCATTAATGAAGTAAAAGGTAGGTCAACAATTATAGCTGAGTTAAAGACGAAACTACGAGAAGTGATAGTTCCAGGAGTGTTGCTAGGAAAAACGTCGGTAGATATGAGAAATAATAAGGTTCAAGTTCCAATATCAAATTCAACGGAAGAAGATTTCATTCGCAGTGATAACTTCATGAGGGAATTCAGTGATTTTAATAAGTATGCACGAGAAAATGCACTACTTAAAAAGAATAGTTTAATGAAAAGTAAACATAGCTCAGTTAGGACTCATGTATCGGAGTCACAGATGTTCTTGAAAAATTCAGATCTCAACGCATCATTGAAATTAGATGAAGAGGTAAATCGAAAAGAACTATTTACGGAGAATAAAAGGTTTCCAATTATATCGCCATGGTATGCTCCCATACTTTCAATTTCAAAAAATTGGAAAAAGAAAAGGAAAAAGAACATGAATAATAAAAATTTATGAATAGAAAATTTTACAAACCATACTAGTGATTTCCTTTTGGTTTATAACGGGGGTTTTTTTTTTCATACCGTACATACTTAACTAACTAATTTCTACTATTTACAGAAGCGCTTATAAATTAATTATTAACTAGCGGCAGAACTTAATAGTATCCTGGTAACGGTAAGATAGAGGAATCAAATACTCGAAAACGACCTAGGGTCGTTTTGGATAAGAAAAGAAGTACGAATATTCTTTTAAAAAATTTTTCGTGAAATATACTTACATTTTCTTAGCTGTCTATTCGTTTGGTATACACAGTCATAAGAAAATGTAAGCACTTATAAACTCATAAAGGACCAGTATTTGCATTTTAGGAACAAATACTCTCCCTTGAACTACAAAATGGATTCAGGTATGATCAAATTGTGTTTTGCCATCAAAATCGCAATATCGAAATTTTCCGCGATTGCAATACTTTCTTGTATTTACTACGTATTAAAAGGAACTAAATTATCAATTAAGAAAACAGTAGACTATTACGTTCTATACATATGTAATTGTACAACAATAATTAATAATGTAAAATAGAACCTACATATCACATAAGTGTATACACACTAATAGAATAATTAACACCACAAAAGTATATGATATCAATATAAATAATAAATGCATAATAAGTAAATGTCATAAAATGATATATACAGTTTTATGAATACTATTATCGACAGTTATACTAAGGTACAAACATGTCAATTAAGCTCACATTTGTTGCGCATTTGTAAGTATAGTAATAAATTATAAGCAAAATAAAATTCATTGTCCCTTATATAGCAAAAGGAATTAGAATAAAATATTAATGTAAAAAGAATATTGTAACATATGTAAAAAAGTTTCGAAAAGAGGGAAAAAGAGAAACGAAAACGGAAAGAAATATGCAAGAAAAAAAAACGGAGTTTAAAAGAAAGCGAATACTTCTCCAAAAAGAAAAAAAACAGGAAAAAAGAAGAAAACAAAGAATTAATAGCCCCACAAAAAATTTTCAAAAAGATGGTGTATAACCACACACGAAAATATTAGGGTCGTTCAACATACAATATTGTACCTGCAAAAAGAAAAACATCCAATAGTTCATCGCCGATCGGAAAACTGGAACACGCGTAGGGAGGTGAGGCAAAGAACAATCAACGACGATATGGCACAGACGGAGGCTTGGCGTTTATAAAATTTAACAGAGGGCGTATTAGTGACGATGTACATGCTGCGTTTAAGAGAAAATTAATGGATCATATATTTATATACAGGGTGAGTCGGGTCGAGTCAGTGATAGCAAATAATCACGTTAATATATGGACTCATACTACCGCACTACCGCTGGTTGATAAAACAGTAAACAAAGACCACAAGTCAAATTAACTAACTTGCGAGATCCAAAATAGATTATGTAAATGATACAAAATATATTCAACACAAGAGAATACCGTCTATCTACGGTATATCAAACGGCAGCAACACGTTCAGCTAATCCAATTTACGCAAGAAAGTCCAAAATTTAGAGCACTGCCTTCCAGAACTGTCACCGTCAAAGGATTACAATTAACCTTACACCAACAGTCTCATCAACGCGACGTAGGAGACCGACGAAGGGCCACAAGAGAACGACGAAGAATAACAGTAAGCGGAGTACCAGAAGAATTTTAAGTAAAGTGTATTTGTAAAGAATGTATAAAAATTGTTATTATTATTAAGTTAGGCATATATATTATTGTAATATAAAAATTCAAATGTTGTACTAAATAAATAGTAACTTAACCATAAGTTAAGAAAAAATTATTCTCATTTAGACAATAATTTTTTCTTGTCGGAAGGGCGGAGGAATATTGTATGTCGGAATGATTGTCCAGGTAATAACGACGCCTAACGTTGTTATTATCGTAGATATTTGGCCCGAGTTGCTAACGCTTAACGTTAGTAACACATATTTTTTGGCATGAATTTCCACTGGCAGGTTGGTGTCTTTAATTGAAAAACTCGCTTGAACAATTTTAGGCAGTACTTTAAATGTACGGAAGTCAAAGCGACTGAGCGAAGACCAAGCTTCGTTCGTGGCATCAATCTAGCCAAGGAATTCAAAGCTTGATCATGACACCAATAAAACCGTTGGTGGAATGCTTAACAAGAGTTGACGCGGAAGAACGAATTCAGCAGTTCTGCGCGATGCAGCACTTTTAGTAGTTGCGGAATTCCGACTGAGCAGCATTTCCGTCTTACAAAACATTGATATAAGGAAGAACATGTTTCAAATTAAGAGAAGTCTGTAATTACTAATTAACAAAAGAAGTCTTGAATTATTTAGTTAACGCGAAGAGTTGTAAATTATAAACTGACGAGTGAAGTCAGAAGTAGTTTTAAGTAATACTTATATTAAAATAAGTTTTAATAAAAAACAAAGTGAGTGAAAATAGTAAGTGGTGAGTTATTGAATTCTCATTGTGGGAAAACAAGAAGATTCCAGGCAACAGGACAACTGTGGAAGGACTCCACGACATTACAGGAGACGACTTCAGACAGGACAACGGTTGTGGAAGGTAATACCACAACAAGTGTAAGTAGTTTGACGTTCAGAAGAACTGAACCGATGTTCCGAACTAGTGTCGCACATCACTGAACGAAGACATCTTGAAGGACATCAAGCATGGCCACTCATTTCGACGATTATAGAGAGTCGTAGCGTAGAGATTATAATACATAGAGTTCGCTTGCAGAGCAAATTTTTGTACCACATTTTCGATTGCCTGGGTCGTACTACAACGAACCAGTATCTAAACATTGTATATAAACATGTGTAGCTAAGCAAAGAGTCCAAGAGCACAGTTTTGTCGCTGAAGTTCGTCATAGAAATAGAGAGACGATCAAGGAAAGAGTTGGAAAGTGGGAGAGGCGAAGAGCTCTGATCGCATTGTTGTTAGTGGGAATATTTCCGAGGGTTTCTGGATTTTTTGTCCACTTTTATTGCATCTGTTTTGTTTTTGTGCAATTGTCGGAGGTTACCCATAAGAAGAGTTGTTTGACTTTATGCAAATTGTGGACTGTGACGACAGAAATCAGGGCGGTGAGAGGAAAGGAGGGAATATGATAACCCTTTGGGTGAAAGGAAAAAGACGAAAGGAATGCAAGTGAAGGCGTTGTTAGTGGGAATATTTTTATGCTTATTATTGAATTTTTTGTCATTCTCTGTTACGTTTTTTTTTTGTATAATTAAATAATGTTTTTTTTGCGTTATTTTTGTTTTGTTTTTTGCTCTATGAGTTCATGCTTAACAGGAGTTTACTGATTGATCGATGCAATAGAATACAACAAAATTTGTGCAAAATTTGCAAATATTTTATTAAGTATTATTTATATATTCAATGTAATGTCTATTAAACTTGTGTAGTAGTATAACTGCTTTCACCAGCAGTTATTACGTTTTGTAAACTTGTAAAACTTAATTTTTCAATTGAATTAATTTATATCAATTTTCGACCTTAATATTGAAAACTATGAATACATTAAGTCTCAAATTATACACTAACGTAACATGCCGACTAAAAAAATATATTTCAATGCTTATTTGCTAACTTCACCCTTCGGTCGCAAAGTTTATCTTTCACAAAAGTTTGACAACAAACGTGACTTTTACGAAATCATTGTAAAATCAAAAAATGTCCAAAAATATTGCATAAAATAAATACAAACAGAACACAGCAAAATAATTTTTTTTTCTTATTTCTTATTTCTTACTTCTTCTCTTCAATATTGTGACCAAAAAGCCTACCTGGCTTGCATTTTTATAGAGGGCAATAAAAGTTTCTTTCCAAAATATTTCATTTCATGTTCTTTGCTTTGGCCTTCTGATACATTTCTTCTCAGTGAAACATTTTGGTATATACAATGTTTATAAGAGATCGAAAATGAAGCCAGAAAAGTGTGTAAAAAACTTGTATGGAATGCGAACTCTATGTTTTATAATCTCTATGGTCGTAGCTTACATGCTTCGCTTTAATAGTAGTTTAAGGCGACAACTACAGACAGTTACACCTAATCCGTCAGAAATGGACAGGGCTCTTAGGTGCATCGTCAAATTTATGCAGCAAACAGAATTGGCGGACGACATAAGGAATCTTCGCCAACATAAAGCAGTGAATAGAGATAGCTCGTTAACCAGCATAGCGCCTTTATTGATGGAAACGGCATCCCACGAGTGGGAGGAGATTTAGAAGCAGAAGTAGTACCATATGATTCCAACAATACAATGGTTCTGCCGTTTCGTCAGCCTGGAGCTAAGATGTTGTTAAATTATCTACAGGTGAAGCACCTACACGTTGGTCCACAAACGCTTTTGTTCATCATCAGACAAAGATTCTGGCCCATAAATGGGGAAACAATTGCTCGCTCCGTCACTCAAGGATGTGTCCCATGCACCAAGATGCAACCCCGGATACTTAAACAATTAATCGGTAACCTACTAGCGGATCGCGTGCAGCCAGCCCGGCCATTCATCAACAGGTGTCAACTTTTTCGGTCCAATATGAACACCGAATTTAGAATTCGAGGCAAGCGACCACGAAAAACATACGTCTCTGCTTTTTGTTGTTTCGCAACCAAGGCGGTACATATTGAACTGGTCACAGATCTCATCACAGAGGCCTTAATGGCTCCTAAACGTTTCATGTGTCGTCGTGTACACGCAACTACACAACGCAATTCCGTCAAAAGAAGGTAAAGAGGAAATAATGCAGCAAGAATAACATTGAATTCTCGTTCATTCTGCCGAGAGCACCTCGCTTCGGAGGACTGTAGGAAACAGCGGTAAAATCTGCGAAACATCTACTACAAAACGCGCTATCCTCACCCTCATTAACATACGAAGTGACTGAAACCGTGATATTTGAAGCAGAAGTCATACTTAACGCACGACCAATAACGCCGATATTCCGACCCAAATGATCTGACCGCTCTGACGCCTGTGCATCTGTTGATCGGCGAACCACTTATATCCATTATTGGTCCTCATACAAAGACTAATTCGTCTACTTACTCCAAAAGATGCAAAACTTATTACCCACAGAAAATCAGAATTTTTTGAGAAGATAATATTTAAATCAACTTCAACGCAGGCATAAGTAGAAAAAGGAATGTCACAATATAAAACCTGGAACGTTGGTCGTCATAAAGGAGCACAACCTACCACCACTAAAATGAAGATGACGGCGTTGTGTGATGGGTAGAAGTGCGAACAGCAACAAACATAATTAAACGTTCAATACATAAGATCGCACCATTGCCAATGTTGTAACGAAACTAACAAAACTTTCTTCAGCCAAGGAAGGATGTAGACTTACTTACATCCAAGGAAGGAAAACAAGACGCATTAGTTTGCGTTCAACTAGATTAAGATTACTCTGATATTTCTGTGTGTTACGCAAGGTCAAAGTATCAATGTTCAATTATAACCGTTAAACAATGATTCCGGAATTTATTTTAAAAGTCTGGGGTACGCTGAAATCGCAGTAAGCAACTGGAACTTAATAATTTTCTTCAAGTTGCAATCATATTGGGACGAGTTCAACAAAATCAAGCAGTATGTGGCGTTAATGGAAGAAGGATGTAAGGCAATGCAAGAGAGGGATTCACTCTATTTCGGCGTAAAAACCCAAATAAAGCATTTCAGCGATAACATAGCGTAAACAAAAAATATGTTTACTTCTGAAACATTGTTGATAACGTCGCGTGGAGCTTATTCGGACAAAGAGTATTAATAGGTAAAGAGAGACACGAGGGCAATGTTGCTAACATTTAATTATGATGAACAGAGTAAAGCTACCATACCGAAAATATTAGCTTTTTAGATGACTCGGATTAGTTTATATATTAAAATATTGCAAATTCTTACTTTCTATTGGATCGAGGTATTTCCTCAGCTTCAGTTATTGAAATGAGTTATTTTTAAAATCTCATTTCAATGGATTTCGGGTTGAAATTCGTGGACTCTCTTCTGTAGCATGTAAAACGAGTTGATATGCCGACGAAAATAATTCGGTTGATTTTTATAAGCAATTGGTTTATGTTTGAATCTGATCCGTTTGGACGTGTGTGGGTATTTTCTTGTAAACGATGGTTTGGTGTATTCTTGCCATAGCGTTGATGGTCGTTTATAAGCAAAAGATTTAATTCAATCTGCAAATTACTGCTTAAATACGCTATAAAAGTAACTCTGTACAGAAATAACTATAAAAGTAACTCTGTACAGAAATAATTATAGAAGCTCTATGAAAACAATATTATGTATATATTTCAAGCAGCTCATTGCCTTTTTTACTTATGAAAATCACAAAATTAAAGCGCCCTTAAAAAAATATTATTCTAGAGCAATATAAATTTCATTTTAAGTAAAAAAATTTTTGAAAAAAATATTTTTTTAATAAATTAGGAAAATCCATAGCTAAAATGTAATAAAAATCTTTATTCAAGGTATTGTAGTCCATAAATGCACAAAAGAATAGAATAGAATATAAAAGAGTAGAGTGCACAAATCGCAAATTTAAATACGAGAATGGAAAACGAAACTGAGTGGACGGACAATTGCTCACGATTTCTTCTTCTAAAATAACACGAAGCCTCGTCACCTCTGAAAGCAGAAACCGATCATAAAAACGACCATAAAAATATAAAATAATACATATGTGTGTAAACTTAAGCGTACGCAAAGCGAACAACACAACTTCTTATTATATCTTCTTCTTCTTATTCTAAGATTCACATTGTAATACACGCATGTATTCAGTGCTAAAACGGATGACGGAGCTATAGAACATATTTTTGGTATGTTAGCTTTACTCTGTTCATAATAATTAAATGTTGTTAGCAACATTGCCTTCGTGAAATCTCTTTAACTATTAATACTCTTTGCCCGACACACGCCGAGCATTTCCCAAACACGTCGACGAAGGAACCAGCTCGGATTTTCACGAGAATCAACGTTGGACAACGAGGGACCCAAGAACAGCCATACAGCGAAGTCCAACAAACGAAACCCATTAGTTAATTTAGTTTTGGTGAAATAAAGTGTATATATAAAATTTAGTGCGGTGGCGTTTTATTTAATACATTCGTCTCTCGACGGTCAAACACAATTATAAATTTCTGTGAGACAGAAACGGCGGCATCCGGCGAGCCGATCCGTAGCATAACGTAGAAAAACGATCGTCACAGTGGCGCCCGAGCAGGACCTGAGAGAGGAAAACACATCATACAGATTGAAAACAAAAAGTCTTGGAAAAGAAAATATTTCATTCCACGTGAAATTATTTGCTATAAATAAACTGAGAAAAACAAATACTCTGAAACGAACAGGTAGTTAAATAAAATAAAATATTAAGTGCATTTTATTCTTAAAAATTCCAAGTGAATAATAACTCGAAAGTTTAATTATTGGTTATTTATTACTGTTTATAAAAAAAAAAAAAATTAAAAAATTGGCAGGTGATCATCATCGAATAACTTTGAATAACAGATGATTAAAGTGAAGTGAAAAGTGTTGCTAAAACCTTGCAACCCAATTACTAAGAAAAATAATCGCCACCATGATTCTAAAACTTAGCATGAAGAAGTGCTTAATAGACAAAGGAAAAAATAAATAAATAATAACGCGTGTAAACGAACCTAGAACAAAAGATAACTATGTGCGGAAGAGGACCGAAAAATAATTGTTTATAATTTGATAAGTGCGAAGCAAAACTCTGGAAAAATTTCGGAAACACCATTTTGTGTAAACGAAAGGAACCAAAAACAAAAAAAAGAAGCAAAGAAAAGTAAAGCAGTGCGGAATGAATGATAAAGTGGGACTATAAGTGACCGGCTTGACATTCGGGGAAGAATACAGAAACCAAAAGAGCCATTCAAGTCATATCTGCTGGAAATCCTCAACTTGATGCGGCATGCGAATTACTCGGAGGCCCAAAAGCTCGATCGCCTGTATTAGACTAGACTATCAATGGTACATTCGACGACGAGATTTTGCTACCCTCGAAGAACTCATCGACCTAGCTGTAGACCTCGAGCGAATCAGCGAAAGGTATCCGGAGCCTGCACGGCGCGAACAACACAGGGGCATTATTGAAGAAGATGTCAAGCACCCACCGACAACCCAGCCTCGGGAGAGAAGAGCAACCCAAGTCAGAAGGAGCATCGAATCAAAAAGCGTTTGTCGAAGATGTAACCGAGAAGGACACATATCACGGGTTTGCCAAAACCCACCGTTCCTATTTTGTTGGGAATGCGGCCGCCAAGGGGTCCGTACCATTCAATGCTGCAGCAACAGTCGGAGGTGGCCAGAGACGCGGACCGACCACCTCCCAGTAAAAATATCTATGTTAGCAGAGCATCCGCGTCTATATAAGACGACAGAGCATCCGCGCCTATATAATTCGACAGAGCATCCGAATCGAATAGCATCGAACCAATTTTTACTTCTCTTGCTTTGCCTTCCCAATGAAATTATTTCTATAAATGTTGGCTCACGTTAGTTTCGAACTCTCTCAACCCGTTTGAACAAACCATGTGTATGATTTGCATGCTCAATCCAATGCTTATTCGTTTCGTTGGTCGATTGGAAAGTCATGCAATTTCTTTATTAATATATTCTCGTTGGCTTTACTCTGTTCATAATAATTAAATGTTGTTAGCAACATTGCCCTCTTGGAATCTCTTTACCTATTAATACTCTTTGATTCGGGATTCTAGATTCTGAATATACCGAGGAACTACTTGCCACCATAGAAAAACTTTACACAAATAAAAAAAATTTAACTACACTCACAAAAATGTATGAACTTGAAATAATAATAAGTTTCTTTTACATTAAAGACAAATAGTTTCCTTAAGTTTAAGAAATATTTACTAATCTTAAGTAAAATTTTCTTATAATTAGTAATTTTTGCTTACTTTTAATAACAGCAAATATTTGTTTAACTTACACCCAGTTCATAATTTTCCTTACGAATATGTGTTGCAATTTGTGAAATTTGCGACTTGTATTGGTGTAATTTTAAGTAACCTTAGTATACAGAATAAATACAACAACAAACCAAAAAAATACAAGAGAAACAAGCTTTAGACATTCCAGAAAATATAGAGGACTGCGTCATCGATCCCGTTGGTTTTTGTCGACTGGGCGCGTGTCCATTCGTGATCGAGATTCGACACCAGCGTCGGTAATTTTGCATGGCTTTGCTTTACTCTTAGTTTTGTTGTTTGGATTTGTGTTGGGCAATCGAATAAGAAGAATAAGTATTAACAGTTAAATTCGTCAAATTTTGTGAATTCAAGAATTGAAATGAATATGTTTCTCAGTCTGTGAGAAGAAGTTGTTTGAGGCTGTTGCATAAATTTTACAGCATTTTATTAAATTGAATTGGGGTTTTTTTTTGCGCGTGTGTAACTACAGTGCCTGAGATGGAAGATGACAACAATTTCAAAGAAATAGTCACGGCGTTAAAAGGAGAAGAGCTGCTTCAAATACTTAAAGGTAAGATTGAATTAATAAATCATTAAACACTCACCGTTTTGCCAGCGATTTGCGACCGGCAAATACAGTTAAAGTTCTGTAGGAAGAGTCCTTAGCCGATGTTTCTCATAAGGTCTTTAATAAGATGTTATTTTAACGGTATTTGACGGTTTTTGCCGGGTGCAAGTCGCTGGCAAAACGGTGTGTATTCAATGATTCGTAACTCTATTGAAATAAAAAATATGTATAGAGTACAAGTGAAATTCATTGTCGAACTTTTTGCAACGGAAAATATTATATGACTGAATTAATGTCGAAATTATTAATTCAGAACACAACTTTAATGAAGATAGTTTAAAATACCTAACGGCATCTCACCTAGATAATATAGAAAATAGCAGCCATTCGGCTACTCAATTTTTGAGCACCTTAATATGTATACAATGAGTGCATTTGCCGAAATTACGTTAGCAGCCATGAAAGTTTGATTTGGCTACACCCAAAAAAATTATCGCTGGTTGTGTTCATGCAGATTTTTCCTTTATATTATATAATATTATATTGTTTTATTGCAAAAATCATATTTTATGTATAACTTAAAAGATTTGTTACGAATAAGCTCAATTCTTCATATTAACGCATCTAATATATCGTTTTCCTTTGTTCTCCAACTAAAGATACGTAAAACTTTAGCAAATTATTGAGGTGTGATACTTTTCACGCTTGTACATGTTTGTTAAAACTTTAAATGTGTTGCTATAATCGTAGCAGAATATAACAAAAAGAAACTAATGCTTCGTGCTTCGAAAAATGTATTTGCTTTAGTGCAGGTTGAGAAGTCATTCATACACATGCTTAAAATGTGTCAGTGTGAGTTTGGACATCGCTGATCTAAATGCATTTAGCCTTCTTACCCACCTTTTAAATTTATTGCGGATTTTAGTTTTTAAATAATGAAGTATGATTAGTTGTTCTTTTGTACAGCCTACAAGGTCCTGTGACCTTCTTTGTACTCCATAATGAATTTATAAATAAATAAATAAATAAATAATATTAACCTTTGGTATAATAAACACGTCCGGGTTATGACTAAAGTGATTAATTAATATAAGCCAGTGTGGCTAACTCACAATATTGTTCTTCATATGCGTCAGTATAATGTTTTGTACAGGAAGTATAAGAAGTTTAAACTTAATGAGTATCTCGTTCTCTTTCGACTCCTTTGCAATTAAGTTATCTCCAAGATCATAGCCTCCAAGGCTATGTTCTTTGGAATGAAATTTGACAAACATCAGTCGACAAAATGCTTTTGGATTAAAGTCAGAAATTTACGAATAGGTAAAAATACTTCTGGTGTATCAACAGGATAATGCCGCTTGATTTCTCAGCCTTGACTCTTGTCATTGAGAAATTGCGGAGAGCTATGGATAAATCATATGTATCCTTTCTGACTTTACTTGATTTTTCGAAAGCTTTTGATACTGTGAACCATACCATTTCTTATAATAAACTCGTATTTAATTCAATCAAGCAAGCTAATCCGATCGTACTTGACAGACAGGCAGCAAAGAGTCGTTGCTAATGGGACTATGTCTTCTATCTTAACGGATTTTTCAGGTGTACCTCAATGATCAATTTTGGGCCCTCTTGTCTTCTTGTCTACGTGTGTGATCTGCCGCAAGTTGTGCATAATCGTTTCCTACATATGTATGCTGATGATGCTCAGCTGATTTTCAGTTGTCCAATCAATGAAATAAACACCTCAAGCCAACTGCTCAATAATGATCTTGATTAGTGCTTGGCCCTGTTGCAACGGACACATTTCAACTGCATGTTGATTCATCCAAAAAATTTAAGGGTAGTCCTCAATGACACGCTTTCATGGTCATTGCATGTCGGTAAAGTTTATGGTTGGTTACGAATGTTGTGGCAGAATCAGCAGTTTTTACCTGCAGCAACGAAACTTCTTTTGGCTAAGGCTCACCTATGGATGTGATGCTCACCTATGGATCTTTCCCCGATGCTCATGTTTCATTGAGAAAATACACTGTTGTTTTCAACAATATTGCTTACTTTATATACGACAAAAAACTAGGCGATTATATATCTAGTCTATCTCTTCTTTAACTGTCTCTCTGATCTCTTAAATTTAAGGAAACTGCTCTTTTTACATAAAATAATACAGACTAAGCGGCCGAAATATTTGTTTAATGAAATCATCTTTTCGCTCTCGCAGAGGGCGGTTACTTCGTTCGAGCTTCCCTCTGTTTTCCAACCTTGCGTCTGGAAAGCAGTTCTTTGTGAGTGCAGTCGACTATGCAACTCTCTTCCTGCAGGCATTAAACAAATTACCAATGGGGGCAAATTTAGGTCTGAACTTTTCTTGTTTCTAAATGGGAATTAATCTCCGTTTCCTTCCTTCACTTCTGTCGACCCGTTCTTCTTCTTTCAATTTCTTCTCTATTAATTATAGGAATTATTTCTAAGGAATTTAAAATTAACAGCCACATTCCGGATACGCGCTCGCTCTGAGCGCCCGAGACGCCAGCGTAGCCGAAACTGAGACAGGCTTTGTATTCTGTAATCCAAGCGTCCGCCAGCGTCAGTCAGCGTCTTACTTTTTTTACCTGATGTTCTGCTTTGCAGACTGTCGTAGTTTGCAGATCGAATAGTGTTACCGTCCACGGGAAACCTTTTTGTTCGAAAATTAAGCCTTACATAAAACGGTAGCACTTGTGAGATATTTTTTGAGAATTTAAAATTAAAATTAGGTTCTTTATTAACAAATAAATAATTAATAATTTAATAAATCTACCTTTAATAATTAATAAATTATTAGTTATTACTTCAATAATTAATAAATTAGTAATTATTAATTTAATAACTAATAAATTAGTAACTATTAATTTAATAATTGATAAATAAATTTCTTTAGCAATTATAAATTTATTTATTAAAAACTTCGTTACTAAAATTCCTGTCAACCAAAAAATTTTTGTTCAAGTCGGCAACTGTTTTATTCCCGTCTCATTTGGAACCGACTCCGCTTTTACGGAATGCATCGACTAAAGATTGACAACTTATAAGGTCTGCAAAGCAGGTAAAATACCAACAAAATTATACAGCGACCGACTGCGTCCCGTCTGGGTTTTTGGCAGCGCAGTTTCTTCAAAAACCATCGACGCTGGCGTCAAATACGAAGAAAAACAACGAAAACCACAAGAGAATAAACAACTACGGAGCGTCTGTGACGCGAGCGAGTATCGGGGATGTGACTGTAACTATGTACATGTAGTCTTATTAACTGAATATTGTTTAGGTATTTATTGTTTAAATATTTATAAGATTTTATTATCCTACGATGGTTAGCAAGGATTGTAATAAATAAATGAAATGAAATGAAACTTCTGCTATAAATTTCTTCTCCCAAGGTTCAGGAACCTATTTGAAAAGATTTAGTTAAAAGTGGATGTAACCAGAAAGAATTAAGTGAATTTGTAATTGACCTTACCAGACTGCTTATATGCGTAAAGTTGCTTGCATACATAAGCACAGGGCAATTACTTAGCTCTAGGGAGAGGACATAGAATATAATATTACAGAAACTAGAATTACACAACAAGATTGCAGTTTGTTTATATAATTTCATTTACACAGTAACATATCAACATTACGAGTATATTACCTATTTGTACATTATTCGATTGAGAGTCATTCAATGAAAAGTTATGGGTTATTAACAGAAAAAGACATTGGGGAGTCAACTGTAGGAAATGGTCTACGCATATTTAAAAATTCATACACGCATAGTAGTGTCGCCTACAGTAGGTTGTATCGCAACAGGGAAGAATACGGGAGACATTTGACTCTTTCAAGCAAAAGAATTGTCCAATTTTCTATTATTATAGTGAAAGAAAAAATTATAAAATAAAATATAGTATATAAGTATAGTATATAAATATATATATAAACCGTTATACATTATATTAATATAGATTTTTATTTTAGAATATTAATAAATTATTATTTTAATAAAGTTTCCAGAGGGCATACTTATTTTTGTACCACTTCTGTTACATCATTACCAGCGTTTCTAGCTTCCTTACAAGCCTCATACATTTCCGGTCTAATATCAGCATTCTTATCGGCAATTTTTTCTCCAATTGATGTTAATTTGTAGATAGCAAGGTTAGTGGTTTCAGCAATGCATCCAATGTTCTAAGTAGAGAAGGAAAAAAATTGAATATTCAAGCCGGCTCATCGAGAAAATAATTTTAAAAAACGTAATTTAAAAAAACTATTTGCGTACATTTGAATATTTTTAAAATAAATATTCGATGATCCGATGACGTTTGGTATGCGATGACATTATGACAGTTGTAAAAAATATTAGGCGCTTTTTTCCAACCAAGGATTTGCTGTCAATGAAAACTTTTACCAGTTACACAAACAACACAAAAACCATCTCCGAAGTAAGATTATCACAAAATGTGCTTCGCATCTTCACATGTAGATAGCTCTAGTGTCGTCAAAAAGGACACATTTTTTACTGAACACATATAAATTGCTGACAGAGCAAAGTAAATTTTATTTATATTTTTTCGTTTATATATTTTTAACGCAATCAAAAATATTTCTTATATACATTTAATGCCGATTAATTTGATGTTTGCTAAACAAATAAAAACATATGTTTTGTACGGAAAGCACTATCTACACGTTGAAACCGTAAATTTTACGAAGCCATCTACTCGCAGTGTTTGGAACAATGAAAATCTATTACTCAAATTCCCATTACCACCAGCTGATCCGGAACGACGTCGTTCCGAGAATCACTTTTTAGCAAAACTCGCATTCTCAGTACCACCTTCACAAAAGTGATTCGCTCTTACGTCGCAGTTTTCTGTACTCGTAAGTGCTTCGGCATTTATTGAAAGATGGTGAACCCTTTAGTATTGCCAACCAACTTTTTAGTATTAGGAGCCGTGTTTTGTCAAAGGAAATTTTTGGGAAAATTATTTTTTACAATAAAATTGCTTAAGAAATACAATAAAAATTACGAAATTATGTCCTGAAAATTGTGAAGGGCAAATATTTTGTTTTTACCTTCTTCTTTTAACTTATTATGGGGTTTTTGTAGTGCATGGCGAGCGCACAGATCTACCAATCGACGTAGCTGCGAACGCAACATCTTGCCCGAAATATTTCTCAGTAGTATGCAACTAGAGATGAGCGATATTTGCGTACCGGTGATTTAATTACTGTGATTCTAAAATCACTGGTCACTACTATGATCGAATATTCTATGCACCAGTGATTTTTAGAACCAGTGATTTTAGTTCGCTGTTCTTTGTACATATATGAAAGAACGCTCGTTGCAGAACAGCGATTTTCGGAACCAGTGATTTTCATGTCAACTGTTCTTTTGTGTTTTATTATTATCCTATGTTCTCGCTTACTTTGCCAGCGATAGCACGTTTTGCTCGTTAAATGGGAAGTGGAGGATAATTTTAATAAATTTGACTATTGAAATAAATAATTTTATGTGCAATAATAATGGAATTTTATTTCATACAAATGAACTTTATGAATTTTTTTGTTAAGCAATTTATAGCTCTTTTACTGCATAGCACAAACAACAATTTATTTAAACCAGCTCAGTCTTTTAAGACATACACAAGTCAAGACTTTAGAAATAATTATTATTCTTTTCCATTTAATTATAATAATTTTCTTGGTGTTCCTCATATAATGCTTTTACATCGGCTAAGTTTTGCGCTAATTTGAAATGTGTGCAAAAATTTGAGTTTAAAAACTTTTGATTGACGTGGATTGTTTAAGCATAGGACGAATATTAAACGTTTTATTATTATTATATATTCATTAGAGACAATATTTTATGTGTAAGTATATGGTAAAAAAATAAATTCTGTTTAAATCTTGCGTTGGTTTATACATGTATCTTCATTAAGTGATCGGTGATTTCCTTTGTTCATTAGCCTCGTCAACAGGTATATATTAAATACAAACATTTTGTGTAAAATAAAATATACATACATCCATACATATAGGGATGGTTAAATCATACGTTTTTGGTTTTGTTTACATATCTTCATTCAGTGATCGGTTCTTTTTTTTTCTTGACTAATTCGATGGGAGCTTTGAACAACAAATCGTTGCATAAACTTCAAGGAAGTTCCAAACGAATTAGTGAACAAAAGAAATCACCGATCAGTGAATGAAGATATGTAAACAAAACAATGAAGGTAAGATTTAAGCATCCATATATGTACATAAATATGTATATTTTATTTTTTTTATTTTCTGATTAACTACACATAATTAAGTGCATGCCAATAAATATTTCTACTTATATTTTCGTATTAAACCTTAGTAATTTAATTAGTACTATTTGTAATGTGCATATAGTTCCTATATATATAGGAACTATATTATTATATTATATATTACTATATTATTTATTTTTTTAAAGACATAAATTATTATTATTATTATATATATATATATATATATATATATAGTAGTAGTGATTTTCAGTCATTGTGATTTAACCGAACTAGTAATTAGGCTACTAGTAGAAACCTTACAACTGACGTAAACTCTTTAAAGACATAAATTATTATTATTATATATATATATATATATATATATATATATATATATATATATATATATATATATATATAATAATTATAATATATATATATATATATATATATATATATATAATAATAATTTATGTCTTTAAAGAGTTTACGTCAGTTGTAAGGTTTCTACTAGTAGCCTAATTACTAGTTCGGTTAAATCACAATGACTGAAAATCACTACCTAAAATCACAGTGATTGAAAAGTAGCAGTCACTGGTAGGAACGTTGCTGAAAAATCACTGGATCGCTCAACTCTATATGCAACATTAAAATCGTCAAAAATAATGTAATATAAAAGCAAAAATAATGTAATGTAATTCAAATCTAAATAAATATTTCACAATGTAAAAAGTAATATACATAATTCGAAAAGTATTTCAAAATATAAAAAATAAAGCTGAATTCAGCATGAATGATTAATGCAATGGTATTCAAATACAGTAATTTGGCAAAAAAAAACATATGAAATAGCATTCGTTAAAAATTGAGGCAGAGAAGTTCAACGATTATATAGCTGCAACAATGCCTCTGCCGCTTCTTTACGCCGTTCTTCCTCTTTCCGCAGGCTTACTTGAAGGCATTCTCCGGCGATAACTGCCAATTGCATTTGAGATTCGGCTATGCTGCTGATGTCGGCAGGCATCCGTGTAAGCACCTCCATTAATTTTCCGTGATTAGAAACCTATGAGTAAACTTTGAAGTTGCGTTTACATATTAGAGCCGCAGAAATTTTATCTGTGTTTGCAATAATGAAAGCTGCCGGTTCTGCAATTCGGTTTTGCTCACAGATTCTTTAGTCAGAGTTTTCCCACTAAGAGCTGGCGCATTTCTATCCGAATCATCTTCCTGCTGGTACAGGGTTGTATCTACAACATCAGTGAGCAGCATATCCAGCTGTTCATCTTCTGTTAAGAACACTTCCTCATCTAAAATAATATTTAACGCAATGTATGCAATATAACTTCATTTACTCACTTTGTGAAAACGCAGGACATACAAGTGGTTGTTGCGAATGATGCACCATCACCCTTTTCGCAGGAGATGGCGTGGATTCTCCAGCAGCATGTGAACTTCTTAATGGCTTATTGCCAAAGCAATACATGGCACCAGCCATTCTGCGTAACCGCAGCAAATCCGCTATAGACTCCTCCAATCGAGATAATTTAATGCCTTTGTTCGGCCGCCTCCTGTGCTCCTAAATTCCTCTTCCACTTGTCCGAGTTTTTTCTTCACACGAGCTTTGAGGTCTCTCCATATCTGCAATGTTACATTAGTATTTTTATTGATGTAATTATGCAAATGCGTAAAATATGAAATATATATGAATGTTAACATAACTTACTTACTAACTCTCTAACGGGTGGCCCTTGGGAATTCAATTTTTGGGCAATTGTATCCCATGCTTCGTCGAATTTGCCGCGATCGCTCCCAAACACTGGCGTTCCTCTGGCCAGATCTTGGTTTTGCTTCATTTCTTCGACTTAAATCTCGAACTGTGCCGTGGTTGTAATACTATATAAAATTTAAACGGAGAAGATTAAATACTTATACTTTTGTTGAAAAAGTTTTATCTTACATATTTTTCTGATTATCAAATATTAAAAAATTAAACAACCACAATTTTTCACAAACGACAACGCGATAAATATTTGAAGTTCTCGGAAAATAACGGCATCCCGAAAATATATACATATCGAGAATATTTGCGGTTGCAAATTTATTAAAAGCATTTAGAAGAGGAATGTAGGATGGGAGTAGAATAATACATAATAATACACAATACATAATTGCTTTCTTTAGAAAAAACCTGAATGGTTATTAAAAATAACTGAAATACACATTGTTACTATTTGATGTCGTTCTGGAACGACGCTACTTTTTTGTAGCTACTTTTTTGTAGCGTCGTTGACCATTGTATTGACCGATCAGTCGTTTTTCAACAGCTGAACGACGCCGTCGGTATTGAGAATTCGAAAAGGTGATCAGGAACGACAAAGGTGATTGGGAACGACAAAAGTGCAATTGAGAATCAGGGTGTAAACTTTTATACTGTCTGTATATTTTGATCATTGGTTATCCTCCTAAAAGTTGTACTGTATGTCGTGGCTGAAGCTTTAGGGGAGGACCGTTATCTGCTCCAAGTAATCGATGGGATCGTAGGAAACGTAATGCCAAGAAAGTTCTCATCAGCGTGCAGTTCGGAAAAGATTAGCCTTATTGTCCTTAACGCCTGTTCTTACCGACAATAAGAGCGATGATAATGAGCTAGAAGCGAGCATAGGGTCACTACAGGATGGTCCAGAAAACACCGAAAACGAAGAGGACAACACTGTTTGACAATTGTAAAAACTGACAGGCAATTCTCAAAAGTAAAAATCTCCCCCCTTCCCCCTAATATTGAAAATACTCAAGAAAATTGCTGATAATGATAAAAGACTAAATAACGCCGTAATGATCCCAATTCGTTACAATATTGTTTTAATATAAATAGTTTTAGATTAGACAATTAGATATATATACGTACATACATACATCACTTACTCATGAAGAAAAGCAAAAGGCGAAATAAAAATAATAAAAAAACATTCCGAATACATAGTTACGCAAAATATTTACATACTTCAAATCGAGCAGACAAAACCAAGCAAGCATTTAAACATAAATACGAACGAATTAAAACTAGCAATAAGCAACAACATCAGCGAAACCTGATTCCGTATTAAGAAACATGGAAAGACCACAAAAACACAGCAATACCTGGAAACATAGAAAGACAACCCAAGGCAAAGATGATCCTAAAAATAGAATTTGTCTTAATTTCACGGTCGGTTCTATTGGAAATGCATCACGATTCGCACGCGATCTATTTCGCTTGTCGCTTTTAACGGGCTGATCGGAAAATACCAAATCTGCTTTTTGATCGACACAAGCACCGATATACTTGTATATAAGTGACGTTGAAAAAGTTTCGCTCTTTAATAGGTATTCTAGTGGCCTTAGAATACCTTTTTTACAATATCTAATGTGGAAAACACATGACTTCCTTGTGCATGAAATAATTTTAATTAAAACATTTGTAGCTATGTTATAAATAATATAGAAACCTTCGAGAGAAGTTGTAAGGAAGATATAATCTTCCAAAACAAAAATTACTCACCATCAACTAATGACGAACTAAATAACGATGATCAACGAACCAAAAGTCTAAAACTGCACAAAACATCGCGCAAAGCTTTTCAAGAATGTACCAAGCTTGAAAGCTCAAACGGGGAAACGCACACAAGCTACAGTACGATACGAAACTTGTACAACAACAAACAAAACACAAAAGGAAAAAAAAGGAAAAAAGAAGCACGTTAAAATTTCGGCAAAAACAACCACATGCGAAAATTGGAACAACATTAGCAAAAAAATAAAATTTGCCGGAATAGCGACCGAAATTTAGAAGCGGACGTAAAACAACAAAGGTACATATTGAAAAAATGCACGCAGGCTTATAAATTGAAGCTCGACAACAACAAACACACGCAAGAAATCGGACCGAAAATTAGCAATCGAAGACAACAACAAATACATGCAATAAACCGGACCCAGTTTTACAAGCACAACGTAACAACAAAGACATATTAGGAGGGAAGTCACCGAGTCTTAGTGAAAAAGAACATTGATTGCAACAACAAATGCAAAGGTCTATGCACGAAGAGTGCAAAGTAATAGAAAGCGGAATCGAAGGTCACATTAATTGAACTTTGTAAACAAAGAGATTAGTTCAAGGTCGCCAATGAATATAAAAAATTACATGGGCAGTTGAAATAAACAAAGGTATTAATTCAAGGACGCCAATAAACAATCAAGAAAACTACGGTTAACCTTTGAGGTATAAAAGCAACCGTCAACGAAGACGGGTTCTTTGGTGATCATACGCTGTACGGGTGAGTCGACTTCTTGATTAACAAATATTATTCTATTCCAGTCTTTGAATCATTTAGAATCACTTGAGGCCAGTGCTTTTAAGTGTGGACACTCATCCTAAAACAAATCCTTGAATCATTAAAAATTATTTGAGTCCAGTGCTTGTCAGTGTGGACACGCATCCTAAAACGAATCTTTGAATCATTTAGAATCAGTTGAGTCCAGTGCTTTAAATTGTGGACATTCATCCTAAAAACGAGTCTTTGAATAATTTTAAATTAGTTGAGTCCAGTGCTTGTCAGTGTGGACACTCATCCAAAAACTAATCGTTAAATCATTTTGAACTACTTGAGTCCAGTGTTTTTAAGTGTGCACAAACGTCGCAAAGTGAATCATTGAATCATATCCGAGTCACAAAATTATTTGCGTCCAGTGCTTGTAAGTTTGGACAAATCCATTTGTGGGAAAATTTGTAGAAGCAAACTTCCAGTAGAACAACGGTGAACGGTGCATTTCGGTTCTCTACGAGGCCACACATATCTCACTACCAGATCAAGTGCTGGATAGAACTTACGATACTAACGTAGTTACGCTAACTAGTTCACCTAGGCTAGGAAAAGAACTAACTAAATTAAGTAATGCATGTAACCTCTGACATAACTATCTGAGCTTTTGTAAATGTAAACACATAATAAAGAAAAGATTAAAACGAAACACTTGAGTTTTATTTGTCGAGTCAAGAACCCCGGACAGACCCCGTTACAAAGTGTCCTCTTCGCGCAAGCGATCTAGCTAAAAAATAGATCATATTTGGATGTTATGGCAGCCCTAAATACCGAATATCTACTTTCTGGCGTGGTTTTCTTTGAGTTATGCATGAAATTTAAAAAGTTCTCCCAAGAGAAGTGTCCTTTTGGCGCAACCGATTGCATCCAAAAAGGAAGGTGCAGAACTAGTTCTTATAAGAGTCTCAAATACCTAATTTCAACTTTCTATGATTCTCCGTTTTTAAGTTATTGAGGATATATACACACACTTACAGGCGTACATACGTACACACGTCACTACCAAACTAGTCAAAATGGACTCCGCGATGGTCAAAATTTGTGTTAGCATCAAAATCTCAATATCGAAATTTTTCATGATTACAATACTTTCTTGTATTTACTACGACCCTTAGTTGGCTCTTACGACCCTTAATTGGCTCTTTACATGACCCGTAGTTGGCTCTTTATACCATAGATTACTAGATGTGACACTCGCTATTCGCCGCTTCAAAAAGTCGGTTTGACATTTGATTGTTTGGTATGTTGAACTCACGTATACAATACGTGAGAGATACCACATTGTTGTTCTTGTTTCTTTATCAAACAATGTGTACGATTTCTTACCAGTGCAACCGTATGTGCTAAAGGGTTTTGGAGCCCCAACTAGGCCAATAACGTATAATTTCCAACTATTTTGAAATAATTTGTATTCAGTTTCATTTATACTATTCTGCTAACAGCATACTAAAATATTTTTGCAATTAGGCGCATAATTGTGTATTTATAACAAAAGGTTTTAATTACCGACTGCATTTATAGGAAATATAACGAAGCAAATTAGAAAATGCTGTGTAAAATGTTGTAGAATATATTTATTAACATTAAAACTATGTTTTACACATGTTTTTCACGGATAAAAAACATAATATTTATAATTATTTATTTTGACGTTTCGATAAACAACCCCCTTAAAATAAATTTTCGATCAGTGCTTGCTACAAAATTTTTGCGGCGAGGCTACATTATTTTACGGCGAGGCTACACTTTTTTACGGCGAGGCTACACTTTTTTTGCAGCGAATCAAAGTTTTCTTTCATTGTATCAGTGCAATTCCAGCAAAAATGCATTAGTGTATAAGGGACATTTTCGAGTGTCTCATCTACTAATCTATGCTTTATACGACCTTTAGTTGGCTCCTTATACGATCTAAATTATAAGGTATTCTAAATAAAAAGGATATCAGGAACTGCGTCCGAACGAAATTCGGAAACGCAGCTTGAAATATTGTTCGCAAGTGGTTGTGAGCGCGGTTGTGTTTCCCGGCTGGGAAAGGAAAACTCGCCGTTACAACTGGAAACTGAATTTTATCTTTAACTGTGTTAGTGAAATCATGAGTAGCTGTAGTAGATTACAAAAACAAAATACATGCAATTTTGACAACTCCAAGTGAATTTTTAACAACTTCAAGTTTTGTTTACAAAAGTTTTTGATAGAGCAATGAAACTCCTGTTTTTCTTCTTCATAGGACTAGGCAAAATTCTTCGTTTTTCAAGTAAAGCCAATGGGAGAGATTAAAAAAAACTAATGTTTGTATAAATTCACAAGGAACATTTTTCAAGTCTTCATTTCTTCAATATTGCTTAATTTCATCAAAAAACGAAGTTCATTTTCATCAAAATTGTAAATACAAGCCTAGATTTAAAATACTTTTCCGTTTATTATTTCATAATTATTGAGAGCAATTATTGAAACCTTTCAATACTTCCACAGCTGAAAGTGTTCAAAGGAACAAAAAACACTACATCTACACTACGTCTACAGATCATCTACTATAGAAACACTCACATGTCAACTTCTGATATGTTTATTGGCAGCATCGGTTTCTTTGATGTCGTAGACACTTTTGTAGTATAATATACTCAACATTTACTTTAAGTGATATATTTTTATTTTTTTGCTGTCCACATTATTTTTAATCTGTGATTTGATTTTAATTTTTAGTTTATTGTTATTCAAAGAACGGCCTTCCAAAGGAGAAAAGTAACGCGCTACTATGCACATTTAAAAGGTGGTGTGGAAACTCACGCAAAGCTTTTTATTCCAATTAATTGTATGAATTTCAATAAGAAAAATAGTAAAGAAGAAAAAAATGTTTCTACAGCGACATCTTCTAATATGATAGATTATCACAAGAAGAAGAAGACTTTAATAATGTAGTTTATGAGATAATATGCAAGGAAAAAGATATTGAAAGTTGTAACAATATATATATAGTCACAACAAAACGTACAGTGAAAACTAAGTTGACGGAACATAAAATGGAAATACACAAAAATAAAGTACAAACGGCATTAAGTCAACATAATTTTTATAATAAATTAAAATTGTATCGAATAAATTTTAATTGCTGGAATTGAATAGAAAAAACTGAATAAAAATAAGTAATACTACAAAGTGTGTCAGAAGTGGGATTAATAGTGGATGGGACGTAACCAATAGAACCAATGGAAGAAATCGAAATAAATGCATTAACAGTAGAGGGACTAATACAGAAATTAAGAGACGAGGGATTAGAAACAACGGGACCCAAACCAGTTCTAAGAGAGCGTCTGTCTACTCACACATTTCAGACAAAATTCTGTCGATAATTTAGAAACAGACTCCCTTTCGTTATACGAAGACACAATTCCGCCCACATCACAAATAATTCCAAAATCTATATTTACGTTAAGAGACATTGGAGATTCATTATCATCCTTCAGTGGATCAGGGTATCCAGAAATCGAAAGACGGTTAAAAGAGTTCGAAGAAAATGCGGCCATAGTTGAATGGAACGAACTCCAAAAATTCATCTACGCGAACCAGTTATTAAAGGGAGCAGCAAAAATATTTATTCGCGGCCAAATTGAAATCATCAATTGGAAAACATTGAAATGTGCTATTTTATTATGAATTCGGCTCCGCGCGGTCAGCAATAGAGGTCCATCGCATTCTTCAACATCGTAAAAAACGAAAAAACGAATCGTTTAAAGAGTACTTGTACAGAACCAAGTATAATAGAATACTTCATAGAAGGGATATCCGATTACACTTCCAACAAAACCATATTATACTAAGCCAACAGCGTGAACAAACTGAAAGAGCAAATAAAAATTTATGAGAAGATCAATGGATCTATTCGACAATCAATGGATCGAAATTAGAAAAAGTGCTAACAGTGGCAGAAGAGTATGGCCTCCGCATCAAATGGGAAAAATGCTAATTTTTTAAAAATAAAACTGCATTCTTGGGATATGAAATTGAAAATTCCTCTATTAAGCCTTCAAGCTTGAAAACAGCGGCTGTGCGTAACTTCGCCACACCAAAGGATAAGAAATCGGTCCAACGATTTTTAGGTCTCGCATCTTATTTTAGACGTTTTATACCTAATTACGCCGTTATAGCAAAACCTTTGTCAGACCTTTTGAGAAAACATGGAAAATTTTAATTCAGTGATGACGAGGAATTGGCGTTTCAACAGTTAAAAAAAATTTTAACAGAGGGTCCAGTCCTCAAAATGTATGACCCCCAAGCACAAACCGAGATTCACTCTGATGCTTGTATGTATGGTTACGGAGGCGTACTTCTCCAAAAGGACCCAAATGACCAACAGTTTCACCCCATACAGTATATGAGCAGGAAAACAACCTTTATAGAAGAAAAATATCATTCCTATGAATTGGAAGCAATAGCCATAATTGAAGCATTGAAGAAATGGCGAGTCTATTTGTTAGGAACAAAGTTCAAAATTGTTACCGATTGTATCGCGTTCACGCAAACGATGCGAAAGACAGCTGTTCCACCCAGAGTAGCAAGATGGGCTTTGTACCTGCAAGATTTTGAGTATGAGATAGAGCACCGAGTGGCAACCAAAATGCAGCATGTAGACGCGCTCAGTCGTGTTTTTTGTTTAATGATGGAGGATTCATTAAAACATCTTATAAAACTGGCGGAGCTAGAAGATGGACGAACGAGAGTGATAAGGAAAATCTTGCAGACAGAATCGCATGAAGATGATTATCTGAAATACGACATACTGTTTAAGTACCCCACCAAGGAACTTTTTGTGGTATCTGAGGCGATGGAAAGGGAAATAGTTCAAATAGCTCACAGACAAGTCTATTATGCCGTAAGGAAAACACAAGACTTAATAGAGCGTACGTATTATATTCCAAAAAATAAATGAGAAAATACAAAAGATTGTGAGTAGCTGCATGGAATGTATAATATCTGCAGCAAAGGTAGGGGGAAAAAAAGGTTTATTGAATCCAATTCATAAGATCGACAAGCCGATTAGTACGTACCATATTTACCATGAAGGTCCTATGGAAAACACCAAGATTCGATGTAATCATATTCTAGTTGTAAAACACGCATTTACAAAGTTTGTGTGGCTGTACCCCACTAAGAGTACAGACACGGCTGTGGTGATGAACAAACTGCGAAGACAAGCAGAAATTTTTGGAAATCCAGATAGAATTATTTCGGACAGAGGATCTGCGTATACGTCAACAGAGTTCGCCAAATATTGTGAGGAAGGGGGAATAGTTCATTTGCAAATCGCTACTGGAGTTCCGAGAGGGAACGGCCAGGTTGAGAGAATGAATGCCACATTAGTTCAGATTTAAACTGAACTCTGTGTCGGGAAAGTCCATTCCTAGCAGCAAATCGTCGACTGCACCTGGAAGTATCAACAACGTTTTGCAAAGGGTATCTTTGGCTAGGGCGATTTGTGCGTCGAGGTATTGCGTCACCATTCCTTGTGATCCATCTGCCATTCGTATGTAGAGCGGTTTGTTTAATGACTTAATTGTTATTCCTAGATTTTGTTCCATTTGCGGGCTGACGAAGCTTCGCGGTGCTCCTGTGTCTTCTGTTGCCCTTATGAAAGCTTAAGATTTCTGTTTGTTGCTAGTAGACGTCAGCCCTGCTTCCGCCATGTTTCGGCTCTGACAGGGGCGCTGGATACCTGCTGCGACCCATGTTCTTGGTTGCGGTGTTGGTAGCAGCAATCGATGGTTCGTAGCCCTATTTTTTCACATGTCCCTCAGAACAGGATTTGCGAGTTTTGGCAGCAGTGGGTTGCTTGATTCCTTCCGCTTTCTCAGGCTCCGGCCTCTTGATTCATCTGACTTCCTCTGGATGCATTCTAAATCTTCAGCTAAGGCCACTAATTCGTAAAGACTAGTGGCGTAGTCCTTCATTTTAATATAAAGCTGATACTCTTCTCGTGAATTTCGGAATACGCTTTCGAGCTTCTGCGCAACCGTGAAATTTGTATTTCTTATCAGGTTGCATATGTTCAGGACGAAGTCTTTAAATAGCTCTCTCGGTTGTTGCATTCGCGTGCAATTAGAACACTGACAATGTATTATGCTTATTTTTTACATGGTTATTGTATATCTTACCTGTTAAATATTATTTGTTCAATGTGTATATGTATGAAGGTTTCAATCAATTAAATGTGAACTTAATTAATATGTTTATAAATTCCCATCGTTATGCACTTAATTTATAGAAGAATTAACTCCACTCCGCCACTTCATTTTGTTACGGAGTATGGTGATTTGTTAATCTGCGCTCAATTCCTTCTTTCGAAAGATAATTATCAAAAATAGTATTACAATACTCACGTCCATTATCAGATTTCAAACGTTTAATCCTTTTTCCGCTGCTCTTTTCAACAAATTTTTGATATTTTAGAAACGCATTAAATACGTCACTTTTATGCCTCAAAAAATACACGTAACAGAAACAAGTTTTGTCATCGGTAAATGTGACAAAAAATTTTGTGCGTCCCGTACTCTCTGTTCTGAACGGACCTAAAACATCAGAATGTATTATCTCCAACTTATCTGAAGTAGGTTCTCGACCCTTGGGGAAATGCATAGAAGTCATCTTTCCTTTTTTGCACACTTCGCTGTTGGATATGCTCTCCATGTCACTGACATTGAAAGTAGGCAAAATCCCATTTCTACTTAACCTTAGCATGTCTTTTGAGTTTAGATGTCCTAGTCGGGCATGCCAAATACTCACTTTCGATGACATCGATTTAGCAGCCAAGCAATAATGATTCTATATAATACAGATCACCTTTTCTCACAGCCATCAGCAAGTTCTTACGAAAACTGACCTCATAGTCTTGATTGGTGATTCTTGCTACAGATATCAAATTGACTCTGAGATCCGGAACAAATAGCGTGTTCTTAAGTTCTAGCGACACATCACCTCTCCGGCCCTCAACTGACATCTGTACTATGCCTTTACCATTCACTTCAGCACTTGTGTGATTTGCTAAGTTTAAATTTGTTTCCGGAGCTTGATTTAAGGATTTGAATCGATTGCTATCTCCACATACATGCGTAGTGCAACCACTATCTAACAACCAAGACGTATATTTTTCACTCGTATCAGAAACACTTTTTCTAGCAACTACGTGACTCGCTGCAAAAGACACATTGACATCTCTTTGTTTCTTAAGTTTATTTAAGTCGAGATTCTTCGTATAACACGCATTACTCTTATGCCCCTTGATGCCACATTTAAAGCATTTTACAACCGCTGCTTTGTTAAACTTATCTGTACAGTCCTTTGCTTTGTGACCTGAAGTACCACACTTAAAACATTTTAGAGATCGATCCTCTATCTTTAATTCTTTCTCATTAGGTCTCGCTGCCTTTACCTGGTTACGTGCATCACATTCTTCTATAATTTTAATCTTGAGGGTCTTCGCTGTAGGTAAGTTGTCACGCGACTCAATCGCACACCGAAAATTTTCAAATGATGTTGGGAGGCTATATAGCAGCATTATAGTTATTAACTCACCATTAATTTCTCCTTTCATGCCTTCTAATTTATCCACGACGTCAAAATACTTGGCGATGTGCTCCCGAATATCAACCCCTTCTTCAAGTTTCAGAATCATCAGCTGCTTCAGCAACTAAGCCTTTCGAGCAGAACCCTTTGAAACATACACCGATTCAAGCTTTAACCACACGTCACGTGCCGATGCACAGCCTCGGATCTGTTTCAACTCTGAGGGTTGTATCGATAAAACTAGGTCCGCTTTGGCCTTTTTATCTTTTACTTGCCAATCAGTAGCGCCCTCTCCTTCAGGTTTTACTTTCTCACCCGTCATATATTCCCATAAGTCGTTTTTAGTCAAAAGCGCCTCAATTTAAAGGCTCCAAGTATCGTAATTAGTTTTTTTTTTTTTTTTGATTATGAGGAAATTTAGATTATGATACGGGTTTTTGTACGGTTGTTAATAGCTTATATATTAGTAAAATATTCGGTGCTATAAACTATTTATTAAACGTATGCTTTATACCATATGAAAATATATACTTATGCTAATTTTTCATTGTTATAAATTTAAATGTTGGTACGGTTTCAGCACTTTCAATCTATTTACGAGATACATACATATATGTTTTGTAGAACTATATACATAAGGATGTCCTTTATTTTTCAAAGTGTATATTTGACAAAGCATAAGGTCTAAATTTTTTTATTGTTCCCCAAAAAAATAGTAAAAAATATTTTCTTTACGTTATTTGGTGCGGTGTAAGCCATGCTGACAAGAGCGGAAACATGTTCAAACAGTTTGCGTTTCAGTATTATTTTCGGATTGTCGGGTAATTAAAGCGGATTGTGTTGTGTTTCGAAGATGTCAGTGAAACTAAGAAGCAATAAAAATAGTATTTTTTTGATTGGTGAGGTAAATCACCAAATAACGCGTGCAAAATTACCGTCTAATAGTCAAGTTCTCGCAGTTCTATTTTTTAATACGCGAAGTTAAATTGACTCTAAGTGAACGCGCAAATCTTGCCATTAGGAAGTGCATTATATTCTGGTAAAAATACCTACAAGAGCAATTCCTAATTTCGTTAAGAAGCTAGTGGATTTTCATTATGTCTGGCGAGATTTTTTAAAAAAATTGCAAGAAGACACAGGATTTTCATAGATGCCGCGAGGAGGAGTTCCTACAAATGCATACGATGTCGCACACGCAAATGCTCTGAAAAAAAAACAAAATAGAAAAGGATAAAGTTTTCTTACAAAAACAGAGCTACTTCACACATCTACAAAACATCTTAAGGATTGCAAAATCAATCTATAAGCTCTGATGAAAGTCTGGAAGAACCTTTGTCTTACACATCTCAATCCGTAAGTTCTTAAGTTACGTCCACAAAAGGAGGAAGGAATGAGTTTATCACGTCTACATTAGTTGTAACTTTAGACAGATGTCAACTAAACATCAGACATGCTGTTTATATAATTCAAGCTGTAGTAGAAGCAGCCAAGCAATTGGTGCGTCTTAGTTGCGACGATTACCCAATCAACAAATCTTCTCTACAACGCGTTCGAACACAAATAAGAAAAGATTGGGCAGAATCCATAAAATTCGATTTTTAAATTAACATAGATGAAGTAGTTACAGTTCATTGGCAAGGAAAACTGTTACATGGGGTCGATGTGAGTAGCTGTGCAGAAGAATGCCTGCCAAATATTGTATCATTTGGGGAGAAGGAACCACTTCTAGCAGTACCGAAATTAGAAAGTTCTTCAGATAAATCAGGAAATCAAGCTCAAGCAGTAAAAAATAAAACATTTACTGTAGAAAATTACAATGCCAAAATGACACCTGTCAGACTACGCAAAGTCTAAGTCAACGCCGTCTTTTTTGCCTTCTTTTAAAAGCCATTAAGGCGTAGCGTTCTCATCGATTTTGGTCTTTTGTTTGGAAATCTAATAGCATCGAATTTCTTTAAATCGCTAACCATGTGCATTCGTATATATTTTTACAAAAAAAAAAAATAATAACTTAATGATAAAGTTGATTTTTCTCTTCCTTCCGATTTTAGAGAATTCCATGACGTTATACCTGAAGATCCTATATTCTTCCTTATTAATTTTTTTGGTTTATCTCTTCATCTACTTTCAATGATGTGTTGAGATCTGAATTTCTTAACAACATCTGTGGCTACGATACCTCAAGGTTCAACCAAGCAATGCATGTGCATGTTAAGTTTCGTGAGAGCAAAACTACGAATACACAGGTTTCAATACGTGCACCCAAGCAATGCAATGCAATGTTTCGTTAAATTCGCATAGTTCGTCAAGTGCATAGCTTGATTAAAAAAATGCGGTCTGGAACGCATTTTCCGTAACGACAGGGTCACCATTTCGTCGATTATTTTCCATTTGATTTCATAATCTGATATGATATTATTTTTAATATTTTTTTTAATTTGAGATTTTTATGTTAAAAAGTCTATAAATTAACTCAAAATTATTAAACAATATATTATATTACAGCCTTTTAAGTTTTTAAATATTTTATGTACGGCTAAGTTAATGCTCACTTTCCAGCAAACGTGCTCGGCGCTTTGTAATTTCATTTCTCTCCATAGCCAACCCTTGTAAGAACATAACTAGCTTATAAAAAAAGAAATTATATTAACATTACACGATCTTTTATTTTGCCCCCTTTTTCTTCTATTTGTTCTATTCTATTTCTATTTTTCAATAATATTTCTTGACATTCCATCAACGATTTGGTATACCCCAAAAATATATTTTTGATTTGAGTTAATTTTATTTTTTAACTCAAAGAACATTAACAATTTCAGTTTAATTAAAACAGCTGTTTTCAGTAGTTATGCAATGCTTGGTCGTGTTGTATGTCGCAATCACAACAGCTAAGTTCCAATTTAACGGAACAATAATATTCAAGGCCAAATTAAACATAACTAGTTCAAGGCCACGATGGACTTATGGTGTCATTCTCTATCTTTCAAACGAAGCGTTCGTTACTCTTCTCCGGGAACGTTATCGTTCTTAAATTTCTATTCACAATCTTTCCCCTTAATTTTCGTTGAACGAGCTCTCTATCGTTCAACTTTCCAGCCTTCTTCCCATGTCGAAACCATGGCTGTGTATACATATTTTATACATGTGCTTGGTAAAGACATTGTTCGCTCTTTTTCTCTTATAATTTTATGGACTAACAATTTGTTTGCAATACCAGTGCTGTTCTGATGCATGCATAAAATGATCAAGTTTCTGTTACTTATCTGAGTCAGAAAAAATGGGAAAACATTTGGTGTTCAATTCTATTTTGCTATTCAAATCAATAATTAATATCAATAATTAGTAATAATAATCAATAATTAATAATAATAATCAATAATTAATAATAAAATTCAATAATTAATCAATAATACTAGTATTATTTGACAATTTCAATTCAATATATAATGAAAAAGAAATAATGTCTCTAATAATATAAAGATAAATCTAAATTAAATAAATTCCATCTATAATTTTACAAGCATATCAAAAATTATTATTATTTACATAAAATAAATCCGCAAATAAACTACAATAAATAGACATTTATAATAAAATATAATGTCTGCAATATGAATATAACATAAAATCGATGCATAATCCTCCGCTGTTTACTTTCACACTCAGCGGAGGAATGGCAACTACTTGCTTTGTATGCAAGCGTTTGCCTTTTTGCCTACGTTCGATTTCAGGGAAAAAAACAGCGATAATATCGTTCTGAAAAGATCAAGAATACAACTTTCCTGCGAACGGCTGGAAATAGAAAAAATTACTGTGGAAAGTGTTGTTGTAAATTTGGAAATATTCCCAGTTCACGTTGCCTAATGTAAACATTTCGTTTCCTCATTCTCTGTTCCTTCGGCAACGAAAATAAGCAGCTGTTTCACGAAAAACACAAAGCATAGCGTAAGATCACGTTGCCGTTGAAAGATAGAGAATGACACCATTAAATAACACAACAGTCGAAGCAAGCCAAGAACCGTTAAATTGCAAGCGATGCACTTTGCTTCGCTTCGTTCGGTCAACGCACCACGAAGCGCACGGCTTCTGTTAAAGTTAATGAAATTAATGACTAATTATGTTAACTTCGAATTATTGAGTCATATCAACAATTCGAAGTTAAGCATGTGAGAATACTTTTAGGCAGAACTTTATAAGCCATTTAAAAGAGAATAAGAAAGTAAGAAATGAAACTAAAGCAAAAATGCAATGCGGAACATAAAAGTTCTACTTACGAAATGTAGAACATCCGATTGCGAAATTAATATCACTAAAATATTAATTTCGCGAATTAAGAAGTTTTAATATTGCGACATACAAATAACTGACCTACTTCAGCGGCGTCACCTGTCGACGCCGAAGTTAATGTAAAAGCTAATGATTAATTTTAAGTCAGTTGATAAGAAGTTATTGAAAAGACGGATGCTCGGTCAAGCATAATAAAAAATAAAAGTAAGTGAAAAGTGCCAGTGGTTTTTAATTTTGTGGCTTCCCTTCGCGAATACAACATTTGGCGCAGCCGGACCTTACGAGCCGAAGATCGCTCGCAACGTTCAACGAAGGACTTCAATTAAGTATCGCCAGACCAGGAAGAAAGCATAACTTTTTTGGCAGACAACATTTTTGCAAGGAACCAAGGAAACCGTAAGTAGTAACATCGGCACTTTACGGTGCTCAGAAAATACTAACAACTAACAAAAGTCGTGCAACCTGACAATGGTGCATGGAAATATTCGGCTGGGGAGCTAAGATAATACTCGAATTTTTTTTGAACAGTAATGTAGTGACACATAGAAACGCGGAAAAGCTTAAAAACAGGTGTTAAAAAAAAAGAAAAAGAAAAAGTTAAATAGAAATAAAATAGCGTATCAGATTATTATTTTTAATATTTTCAATAAAGGACGGAATTAGTGATTTGGTTGGAAATTAAAATATTTCCAATTAATTTACCTCCCCGCTGTCTTAAGTGAAAAAATTGTTGGAAATTAGTTAAGTTTCGTTTAAATAATTTCTGCAAAAGGATTTTTAATAGGAATGATTAAGAAAGAAAGATCTATGTTTATGAATTCCTGAAATAACTAAGCAGGTGTTTATAAAAATGGAAACAATTTAATTGTTTTCGTTTCTTCGTTCACGATTAAAACGTTCTGGTCAATTGAATTTGTGGACATAATTGAATATGCGAACAAATATACAAAATAAACACGACTTGTTTAGAAGTACGCGTGTGGAACAAAATACGGATTAAGAATATAATAATTGCGGTGCCAGATATGGTCGGAAGATTGACGTGGTATTATGAAATAAGAAGTGAAAATGAATTTAAGTGTCATAAATAAATAAATAAATAAACAAAGTTCTATATGATATATGTGATATAAAGACGACAATTAAGGATTGTTTTAATATGTAAGCTATGAATTATGTTAAATTGTGTGAATTGAAATAAATTAATATTTTGTACAAAATAAATGGTTGACCAAAACAAACAAAAAATGTTTTATTAAGTAGATTATTAATAGGAATTTCAGATCATAATTAATGGCAGAATTGCTGCAATTGCAAGAAAGAGATAGAATTGCAAAGAACAAATGCATAGCTGAAAAGGCAACTAGGAGAACTGAATGTAAAGCTCTGGTCAATTGTAATGGAGACTGTGGCAAACAAGGGACATTTGGAACTAATAACTAGTAAAGGTGTTGTCTACAGCCGGGCTGTAGCCGAAATACCCTACACCTTAAAGCTGCATATATACTCGTATATATATTTAGAAGTGGTGCGATATAATATACTCGTATATATATACAATATATATATTATATATCTAATAATAAATATACAATATAAATATAATAATAATAATAAAAACAAAAAAAATTTTTTTAAAGTGGGCGGATCACGCCCATATTTGGCATATTAACTGGAAGCATTAGTATAAACCTACATACAAAATTTTCTTGTCTTCTCTCAAAAAGTGATGCTGATATGGCCTTTTTTAATAGGCAAAACAGAGGCGCCTGCACTCTCGATATAAAAAGTAGGTGTGGTCCTCGGGCGATTTTGCCCATTTTCAATACGAAACACCCCAACATAGCACTGAATATTTTTGCCAAATTTCATTTTGAAATCTTAATCCGTTCTCCTGTGATCGTGATTTCAACGGACAGACAGACAGACAGACAGACGGACAGACATCGTTATTTCAATTTCGGTGGTGATGCTGATCAAGAATATATATACTTTTCCATACCTATCTTGTCTAGTTCTATGCGTTACACACTCCGGTAGAAAGTGAATATACCCTCAACCTTAAGTTGTAGGGTATAAAAACCAAATTAAGTGGAATCGATAAAATAACAAAAGTGGAAAAAGCAGATGCGATATTGGAAGAGTTAACTTCGTTCACTAAACAAATAAAACAAAATAAAGACCAACAATTGGATGATTGGGAATCAGAATTTAGAGCGTTAAAAAATCGTTACGACAACAATCTAGTTGATAAACAGTTTCAAGAGGAACTAATACAGCATATAAAAGCAGAAAATAACACTTTTTCCGGCTTGTTAAATAAAAAAGGACTAACAGAAGAAACTTTAAATAAAATACTATCGCAGTCGCCACAGAAGTCAAAAGAAGGTTATATATCCTTAGAAACCGCAAACAAAAGAATACAGGAATTAAAAGAGCAAAATAGGCTTCTAAGCCAAGAGATTAAGCTATTAAGCGAACAGTCACTCGTCCATAAGGAAGCTCTTGTAGCTGATATGGGTCCATCAGAGGTAAATAATATTCAATTTCCACAGTTTGCACATACAACGACCAACTGCAAAATGAGTATAGCGGAGATATCGAAGATAGTAAATGGGCTAGTAACCCTGTTCTCTGGAACACAATCACCCGATTTACGAGGCGAAGTTTACAAATTTATACAGGGTTGTGAATTAGCGACAAGAGGCGTAGGTCAAAATAACCTCCAGAACTATATAGATTGTATAAAGTTGCGATTATATGGAGATGCATTTGATTTAGTGCGATCAACACCATTGACTAGTTTGGAGGAGCTTTACCTCATAATCAAAAAGGCTTATTTGCCAACGGTGTCGCTGGAATCAGTTTTACATAACTTACAGAATTGTAGTCAGCAAATAAATGAAGACATATGGCAATTTGGAAGGCGCATCTGTGCCCTTAAAACACAAGCAACAGAGATTGTGTGACGACACATTTCGGCGCATCGAAATGAGACGCACAAATTATTATGTAGACACGACTTATGCCTTTTTTTCTATCTATATTTATAAGTTTTCTCTTGTACACGAAATAATAAAGTACATATTTTTTTTAAGAACACATATAGCATTCCCATAATTATGTAAAAAACTAAACTTTCGAAATTACAAACACCCAGTATCACATTGCAGATAATCGGGTAGCGGCGAGCACTCAAGCACAGATCACATAACAAACACAAACCGGTTTTCTAGTACAAAGCATCATAAGCAAAGGAGTAAAAGCGAGACCACACTACCCGCGCAGCGACAAGACAACGAACGAACACATGGAACAAAATTACAGCGAGAAGGATAAATTGAGCACAGTAACGCTCAGCAAGTCAGTCTTTCTTGAATCGTGGTATCAACAGGAAGTAGTGGTAGGCCTTTTTTCCCTTTTCCTCTCCCTCTCTCCTTTCTGTTCTTTGTTCTCCGTAGCCGCTTACGCTGAGTTCGACTTGTCGTTCTCTTCGTTAGCCGCTCTCGCTGAGTTCAACTCGTCGATTTGCTATGGAATCGCTTGTTGTTCTCTGAGGAACAGCCGTCCCTTTCCATCCCTCTCTCCATTCTATTCTTTGTTCTCCGTAGCCGCTCTCGCTGAGTTCGACTTGTCGATCTGCTATGGAATCGCTCGTCGTTCTCTTCGTTATCCGCTCTCGCGGAGTTCAACTCGTCGATTTGCTATGGAATCGCTTGTTGTTCTCTGAGGAACAGCCGTCCCTTTCCCTCTCCCTCTCTCCCTTCGATTCTTTGTTCTCCGTAGCCGCTCTCGCTGAGTTCGACTTGTCGATTTGCTATGGAATCGCTCGTCGTTCTCTTCGTTAGCCGCTTTCGCGGAGTTCAACTCGTCGATTTGCTTTGGAATCGCTTGTTGTTCTCTGAGGAACAGCTCTTTCTCTCTCCCTCCCTCGGTGGCAGCTTCTGCTTACTGCTTCTTCCACGCCGATCTTAACAAACGGTTCCATTTCATACAGAATCGCAAGCATCGAGTACAAGTAAATTAAATACCGTCGCGTCATAAGTAGCAACACCGTCGCGTTGAAACTAGTATGCATCATCAAAGCAATCGTGAAACCCGCAAGACAAGGTTCGCATAACGGGCTCCAATCAACAAGCCATCGCAGTTACGTATTGCAAAGAAAAAACCTCTCGCCATACCGATATACGTCGCCACAGCACAGTTTTTTTTTCTTTCCCCATCAAGATCTTTCATTCAACGTGCCATCGCAACTACCCATCATATTGTTAGCACCATAAGTTAAATAATAAGCTAGATCCTAAGAGCTGAAGTAAAATAACAGCGGATCAGAGGAAGCCCGCTGGCGAGATGCTGACCAGAGTGCCCGAGGAATCATAGGCCACCGTATGTGCAGATTTTGTGGGTCCCCTTCCAAGGTCACGAAGAGGACACAACATGCTGCTCGTATTCCTAGACAGGTTCTCGAAATGGGTAGAGATAGTTCCTTTACGGAAGGCTACAGCCACGACACTACAGAGGGCTTTCCGTGAAAGGATTGTTGCCAGATTCGGAACACCCAAGGTACTCCTCCCAGACAATGGCGTCCAGTTCTCCAGCCGGCAGTTCAAGGAGTACCTACGAAGCATTGGAGTGCGACAGCAGTTTACAGCACCCTATACCCCACACGAAAACACCACTGAACGAGCCAACAGGACGATCAAGACGATGATCGCTCAATACACAGGAATTGATCAACGAGACTGGGATGAGCATCTTCCCGAAATAGCACTCGCCGTCAACAGTAGCACGTCGAGTACCACTGGCTACTCACCCGCGTTTCTGGTACAAGGATGAGAACCGAGGCTTCCCAACAACCTCTACGATGACGTCACTCTAGGCACCGTCCAAGAAGCACAGGAACCAAAGCAAAAGGCTGCAGAATATATTCCAAATAGCCCGTCGGAACATGCAAATGGCATCCCGTGAACAGGCAAGGCATTACAACCTCAGGCGAAGGCCTTGGACTCCACAGATTTCAGATATGGTGTTAGTACGAGCTCATCACCTGTCCAAAGCCGCGGAAAATTTCGCAGCCAAATTGGCTCCGAAGTACGAGGGACCTTTCCAGGTGATAGACTTTATCTCTCCAGTAATTGTCAGCTTAAGAACGCCCGGAGGAAAAAGTAAAACGGCTCACATCGGTGACCTCAAGCTCCAACATCATAACACATAAGATCGTGATGAAGGACGATCGGCCTATTAAACAGAGGTACTATCCTAAGAACCCCGCGATGCAAACGATAATCAATCAGGAAATCGATGAATTACTGGAGAAAGGGTCGAACCGTCACACAGCCCATACAGTGCGCCCAAAAATTCCAGGAAACCCGCCTATTGGTGGCACGAGTCAGTAGCGAACCTGAGACGGGAGGGTAATGAAAAATGAAGGAAATATCAACGAAGTCTCGGTCAAAGCGATAATACCCGCTTTCAAAATATTTACATAGAATCACCACATGGTGAATGTGGACCGTTGGGGTGGCGCTTACAAAGCCGTAATGTCCACTTTGAGGTGTAAGAAAACACATATCCCGACATGCCCACGTATCATGATTCATATTATAAAGTCGCTTTTTCAAGAAGCCGATACATACAATGTTAACAATGTTAATAGTACAACGGTAAGTGCATCGGAACAAATTGATTTCCCGGAAATTAGCCAAGAAAAATTGGCAGCGTCAATGTGGAAATTTAAAGAGAAAAAGGCTCCAGGGCTGGATGGTATCCCAACGAAAGCACTAAAAATGCCAGTTCAGCAGAGGCCAGAACTCTTTGCCAGAGTATATACAGTCTGCCTGAAAGAGGGAGTCTTTCGGGAAATATGGAAGAGGCGACTGGTGCTGCTGCCAAAAATGTAGCAACTCTCCGGCAACACATTATTTGCCGCAGATTAGAGCAGTTTATTTTGGACTCCAACATAGTCTCAGGAGAACAGTTTGGCTTCCGCAAGGTATTTTTAACCGTTTGTGCTGTAAAAACGCTGACAGGAATTGCAGAAAAGGCGATCGCGGGCACCAGGTGGAGATATGGAGATAAGAAATACCGCGTAGTTATCACACTTGATGTTAAAAATGCATTTAATAGTATAGAGTGGAACCATATAAAAGATGCGCTTAGAATACACAGATTCCCAAGATACCTGCAAAGAATTATAGATGGCTATCTCTCTGATAGGATACTGTATTATGACACAGACAAAGGAGTGCGGAAGTATAGAGTATGTAGAAGTGCTCCGCAAGGATCTGTAGTTGAACTCGTCTTGTGGAACATCGTGCATGATGGTGTTTTCCGCCTGTCACTGCCAGATACTGTATCGGTGACTGGAAACGCTGATGATATTGCGGTTGCGGTAGTTGCAGAAAGCAAAAAGCAGATATGCAGTGCTGACAATAAAAAATTGGCTATCTGAAAAGGGATTGAAACTTGCCGCTCATAAAACCGAAACAGTACTAGTTACGAGCAGGAAAGTTAAAGATATCACCGCCCTTGACATTGACGGCCACATCTTGACGACATCGCCAGCTATCAAGTATCAGGGCGTTATGTTAGGTGCTAGGTACGAAAGCAGCGCGAGCCCACTTTGCGCTCGCTAGAATTATGGTCAACATAGGCGGGCCAAGACAGTGCCGTAGAAGACTGCTTGCCAGGATTAGCGATACTTCTATATGCTGCACCAATTTGGGCTCATGTGACGAAATATGAATGCTATGCAAAGTAGCTATGCTCAATTTCGCGTTTCTCCTCTTTGAGAATATCCACTAATGTGATAGCAGGAACATTTCCAATTGATATCCTGGCATTGGAGATGAAGCGACTGTATGACAGAAAGAAATCAGTGCAGAGATCATTAACTTCCGCTGAGAGAAGGGCGGAACGGGAAATAAGTTACGTCGAATGGCAAAGGCGATGGGAGAGGGCATCTACCGGACGATGGACATTCCGGTTGATACTAAACGTTGGCACTTGGGTTGACAGGGAGCACGGTGAGGTGGATTTCTACAGTACACAATTCTTGTCCGGTCATGGCTGCTTCAGAGAGTAACTTTTCCAACGGTGTCATAACGATGTCATTCAGTGCTCGTTTGGAGATGGAGAATGTGAAAACGCCGAGCACTCTTTCTTCAAATGTGTGCAGTTTGAGCCCCAGAGAAATCGTTTAGAGGAAGTTTTTTGGGGAAGCCCCAACTCCAGACAACATAGTGCGGCATATGCTGGTATCGATTAGAGAATGAAATGCGGTGAAAGATGTGTGTGCTACGGTGATGACGGACTTCAGAAGAGCTGAGCGACAACGTCCGAGACTTCTACATTTGTGGGAGGAGGAGACTTTCCGTAAATCACCAGATTTTCAAAGCTTTCCCGGGTTCGGACGTTTAGAGTTATTAACCACTATAATAGATGACAGTTCTTTGTCAGTATAAGAGAATGCATTGACATAAACCTCCTCGTGAAGTAATGCTTAATCAGCGGTTTCGCGAGGGTTAAGGGTACGGGCAGTAGGAATTTTCAGTTTGTTAAAGTCCAACTCTTAGGCTTTCGATGCGCTTCACTTGCTATTAAAAAAAAAAAAAAAATACACACACACGCACACACACACACACACACAGAGATCTAGAGTTGAGTTCGAAGTGACTGCACGCGGTTTGCATCGACTCCTACTTTAATTAGTGATTACTGTGTTTAAAAGCATTTATAAATATAGAAAACATTACGTGCGATAGTGTGGCAATCGTGTGCCTTCGCGAGTGCCAGCTTGGACACTGTGGATGATCATCAGAAGCGATAAACATCTGATTTAGGCATAACTTAATAAGGTTGTTTCTTGGTTTTTCTGTTTTCTTCGCGGCAGCGCCAATTTGGCAGCGGGCCGCTTGTAATTTGTTACTAGATCATTGCACCTAATATAAAGAATGTCGATGAATAGTAGCACGGGTGAAACGTCTAATGTATTTAAGAAGAGCTCGTTGCTGATGAGATCACCACCATCAAATGCAGATGGTAACAAACCGTCGTCGCCGAATGTTATTGGAATTTTTGAGCAAGTCGCGCGCCGTGAAAACCACTTTCTCACGTTAGGCAGGAAGATACGGCACCTGGCTGAGATATTCAACGAGAAGGGCCGCCGAACAATCACTCAACCAATGCGAGATATTCTTGCTGATATCGAAAAACTGTACAGGCTCGAATTTTCCGGCCGCCAAGTAGCTGTAAGGGCCTCGAAAAATAATGAAGAAGAATAAGAGCCTATAAGTTTGGCTGAGAGCTATACTCAAACCTCGCCTACAACTAATGTCAGCCACGAGAATGCCGCAAAAAGAGCAAGCGACGACGACCAGGCCGTCAAACTCCTACCTAAAAGGCACAAGTTGCTGGCCATTGGTGAAAAAGAAGGGCATCAGTCGAACAAGAATGCAATATCGGCAAATTACACTGATGACGACTGGGTGTTGGTCCGAAAAAATAGGCCCAGAGACCATCAACCTTAAAACCAGAGAGCACAGTGAACGATCAAAAGTCGCGTGGCAATGCGAATGGTGTGACTCAAAGGAGAGAGCGTGTACGACCGGAAGCGATACTGATTACCAAGAAAGACGGCAAGTCCTCTGCTGATATACTAAGAACGATTAGGTCCAAGACTGAATTGAAAGCACTGGGCGAAAATGTACAAAAAATAAGGAGAACAACCAAGGGTGATATGATTCTTGAACTGAAAAAATCTGCTGATATGCAAACTACACAGTATAGAGATCAAATTGAGCAAATTTTAGAGAATGAAGCAAGTGTCCGAACACTTTCGCAGCAGACCACAATTGAATGCTGTGGAATGGACGAAATTACGACATCTGATGAGCTCTATAAGGCGATAGAAGATCAATTCCCTAAAGTCAAATTCCTAAAGGATATGATTAAGTCTATACGCGCTACGAAATTCGGCACACAGACGGCGATCCTTAACGTGCCAACAAAAGATGCGAATATTCTCTTATCTACGGGACGATTACGAGTTGGATGGGTGAGCTGCAGGCTACGTGAACGTATGTATCCTGTAAGATGCTTCCGGTGCCTAAACTACGGACATCTTGCGCGTGACTGCAAATCGGAAATAGACCGTACAGGCCTGTGCTTCAAATGTGGGCAGAAAGGGCATATGGCGAAAGACTGCGAAGGTAAACCTTGCTGCGCTATATGTGACCCTGGAGATGAAGGCGGCAATGACCATATTGCTGGCAGCTACAAATGTCGTACCTTTTTAAAGGCATTGGGAGCTCTAAAAGAAACTCATGGTTAGGTGCATCAAAATTAACTTAAATCATTGCGAGACTGCGCAAGATCTGCTTCAAGAAACAGTTATAGAGCTTGGTATTGACGTTGTTTTGATAAGCGAACAATACCGGACGCAGAACAATTTCACCTGGGCTGAAGATAAAACCAAGAAATGTGCTATCTGGACAAACTCAACTCTTCCTTTTGAAAGCTTGCCAGACCAACAAGCAGAATACTTTGTTCATGCGAAGATAAAAAGCATTCATTTTTATAGCTGCTATGCTCCACCCAGCTTATCACTGGAATCCTTCGTAGGTATCATTGATAACCTCGTAGCTAACGCCAGAGGGAAAACACCAGTTGTGATTGCCGGCGACTTCAATGCCTGGTCGGTCGAATGGGGAAGCAAAAAGACAACTAGAAGAGGAACAGTGCTTCTGGAAGCTTTCGCTAGCCTTGATCTTGTCTTACTTAACCAGGGCTCGACTAGCACGTACAACAAAGCAGGACGAACGTCTGTAATTGACCTCACGTTTTGCATCAGAGCGTTGGCAAACAAAGTAAACTGGACTGTAGCTGATCTGTATACTCACAGCGATAATAACGCTATACGGTATGACATTGCCGAGTCAATCACATGCCGAAGGAGTTCGTCAACCACGAAGTGCAAACGAACTTGCTGGAGAGTTAAACTGCTTGATCGGGATATGCTGGACTACGTAATTGAGGGTATGGAGCCCCCTAACGGAGGAGCAGAAGAGAGCGCGCGACAAATTATGAACCAGCTGAGTCAAGCGTGTGATGCATCAATGCCACGAAAACGGCCAAAAAGGACGCGGAACGAGCTGTACTGGTGGAATGAAGATATCGCTGCGCTTCGTTCAGAAACATTTAAGCTTAGGAGAAAAAAGCAGAGGCTCAGAGGCCGTGAAGGGTTTGAAAGGTGGCAAGTCCTGTACAAAAAGAGCAAAAAACTGCTGTGCAAGACAATTAAAGCCAGCAAGAGAAAGGCCATTCGATCACTAATTGACACTGTCCAAGAAAACCCATGGGGAAGCGCGTATAAAATTGTCCTAGCGAAAACAAAGGGCGGGAAATTATGTACCACAAAATGTCCTGTTATTCTAGGGAAAATAGTTACGGGACTTTTCCCACTTGAAACCCAGACCGAAGAATTTCAGCCTGTGCAATGCAGAAACCCGGCACCAGATATAACAAATAGCGAAATCGTGGAGTTAGTTAGCCAAGGATATCAAAACGAACAAAGCGCCAGGACTAGATGGGATCCCAAACGCTGTTCTGAAAATAGCCATAACCAAGCGTCCTGAACTCTTTCGCCAACTTTTCAACGTTTGTCTACAGGATGGTATATTCCCCCAAGCATGGAAACGACAGCGACTAGTTCTTATCCCTAAGGGGAAAAAGCCGCTAGAAGAGCCATCATCATATCGTCCTCTGTGTATGATAGATGGAATGGGGAAAATACTCGAGTAACTTATAGCAAAACGCTTAGGAATGTTTATCGAAGGCCACTGTTGCTTATCAGATCGACAATATGGTTTTAGAAAACGAAGATCAACAATAGATGCAATTAGTGACGTGGTCAACCTTGCAAAGGAAGCCATAGCGGGACGCAGATGGAGAGGTGGTGACAAAGAATACTGCACTATAATTACTCTGGATATCAAGAACGCGTTTAATTCAGCGAGTTGGAGGGCAATCCTTGAAGCGTTGTGTGCTCTGCAAGTCCCTGGATATCTAGTTTATATAATACGGGACTATTTCAATGGGCGGATGCTCCATTACGATACAGATGCTGGAGCAAGACAACACTGCATCACCAAAGGAGTACCACAAGGGTCTGTGCTCGGGCCTGTGCTATGGAACGTCATGTATGATGGCGCACTTAGAGTTCCTGTACTACATAACGTCCATATAATAGGATATGCGGATGATATTGCTGTTGTGGTAGTCGCTAAAACTATCAGTCAAATTGCTGTAGATGCTGAAGTTGCTCTGCAACGGATTAAAGTATGGCTTCAAAAGTCGGGGTTAGAATTGGCAGCTCACAAAACAGAAGTCCTATTAATCAGCAGTAGAAAAAAGGTTGAAAAACTACAAATACGCATTGACGGCCATCTAATAGAATCAAACCCAAGCCTGAAATACCTTGGCGTTGTTTTAGACCATAGGCTGTTATTTAAGGATCACTTGGTTCATGCCAGCACCAAAGCGCTAAGAGTAGGGCAAGCGCTATCACGAATAATGCCTAATAATAGCGGCCCAAGGCAGGAAGTCAGGAAGCTGTTAGCAAATGTAAGCACATCTACTTTGATGTATGCTGCTCCAGTATGGGCGTGCGCGAGCAGTGTAAATTCCTACATGAAAGGTATGCTAAGTGCCTACCGGCTGATGTCTTTGAGAGTTTGCTGTGGCTTCAGAACAGTTTCCCATGAAGCAGCAGACGTAGTGGCTGGAAGATTGCCGCTGGATATTATGGCGAAGGAGGCGGCGGCGCTAAGAAGCCTTTACGCTCACAACCCGAGCCAAGCAGCACGAGAACGACAACGGGATTTAAGCATAGATGAATGGCAGCGGAGATGGGATGCATCAACAAAAGGGCGCTGGACACATGAGCTTATACCTGTCATACAACCATGGTATAGAAGAAAGGTTGGCAGTGTAAATTTTTACCTGACTCAGTTCCTCAATGGACACGGCTGCTTCCGCGAGTATCTTTACAAATTCAAGCAAGTAAGTGATCCCTTCTGCAAGTCTTGTGACGGAAAGAGAGAAAACGTAGAACATGTGATCCAGGAGTGTGTGCGGTATAGCCAACAGAGAGTAGCCCTTGGGCGTATGGTAGGGCAAAGAGTAACTCCTAGGGGAATATTGCAGTATATGTGCACCTCAATCATGGCATGGGAAGCAGGTTGCTTAATAATAAGTGATATTATGCAGCAGCAGCGCCGCTTCGAGCAAGAAGCAAACGGGGACGAACGAAGACTGACCTAATTACTGACGATTGAGCAGCAATGCTCTTACGGCCTCCCGACGAAATACTTAGCGGTGGTTCCGGGAGTAGCAACCGTTCCGACGAGAGGAGATGTTTAGCGCTCTGGCGGGAATTGGCTTTTGATGCATTTACTCCTCGTTGATTAAAAAAAAAAAAAAAAAAAAAAAACACACACACACACATCTCCGATGTGAATCATCGTGTTATGCAGCTGAAGTAAGTGGTCGCGTTTTCAATCGACTTCTGAAAAAAACAGTGTTTTCTAGCGTATAATACAACTTTCTATAAGGCATTTGTGCCAAAAGTGCGCGTAGAAGCTTCGTGAGAAGATTAACTTCAATTCGCTAGCAATAGCTCGTTTATAAGTGATATTGACACAAATTTTCATTTGAACAATTTAAGACTTGAAGTCTTTTAGCAAAAAATTCAGTGCCAACAAAGTGTTTTCCCGCGCTACTTTCTATTGCAACATATTAAGTCTGACGTTTGGGTTAACATAGTGTCGTTCGTTGACCTGGTCTAGCCGACCTTTTCTATTGAACTGTTTATAGTGTACATACTGCTCCCTCATAAAACAAAGCTTTTAAAGAGCTTTCAGAAGCTGGGGGAAGCTTTGATCATACAGTGTTAACAGTTTCCGCTAGGGGAGCTTTCTTTCAGTGGGTTATTGTCTTCGCTAACGTTGTTATGAAAGCATGGAACACGCAAGTGAAATAGATATACAACAGAAGAATGGTACAGCTCCATGCTTGACGAGCGAAAATGATGGCCGCCGAGCAGACAAATCAAATGTTGTTAATCCCTTTGCTAAAAGCGGACGTATGGCGCGGTCGCCATTGAGAACATCGAGCGTGAGGGTAACGCCCATGCGAGCAAATTCTTCGCCACCGTCTGTACAGCTTTCTAGTAATGGCGGAATGCAGAAAATAACGCTATTTGAGAAAATGGGAAGAAGAATTGGCGAGCTTGTGGAAATGATTGGTAGAGGGAGACGATCAATCCACCAACCGATGAGAGAATTAATTGAGAATATCGCAAAACTATATGAGAGAGTGGAGAACGACATAAGAAATGGTGTTTGCTTGACGGAAAGTCTGCCGTCTGGGACATCAATGGTGTCGCAAAAGAAAGAGGAGCGAGCAGCCAAAAGAAACAGAGAAGAACATCTGATGGTTCAGTCTGCTTCTAAAAAACATAAGGTGCCTGAAACTGCGAGCTACGCCAGAGTGTTGCAGGCTGCGGCCGACTCAGAAAGAGGACTGGTTTCAAAAGACGGATGGACACAGGTGCTGTCAAGGAAGTTGAAGAAGACAGATAAACACGTAAAGAGACCCAAACCAGAGGCTATCGTAATCGGAAATAAAGGCGAATGCACGTATGCGGACATTCTGCGCAAGCTTAAGTCAGATGACAACATAGGAGAATTAAGCCAAGCCGTGAGGAAAATACGACGAACACAGAAGGGCGAGCTACTTTTGCAACTTACGGAGTCCGGCGAGAATGCGGAGAAAGTCATAACGGTTATTGCAAACAGCCTTGGCGAACAGGCGGAAGTACGTGGTATATCGGAGAGAACTGTTCTGGATATCAAAGACATAGACGAGGTCACCGAAAAGGAAAATGTTTTTCTTGCGATCTCCAAACAGTTTAACTTAAAAGGATTTGCAAAGGAGGACGTACTTAGCCTACGAAAAGGTTTTGGTGGTACCCAGATAGCTTCGGTGAGGTTAACAACGAACAATGCCATTAGTCTTATAAAAGCAGGCAAAATCAGAATTGGGTGGGTCAGCTGTCGGATACGCGAGCAAGCAGTTTTAACTAAATGCTATAAATGCCTCGAATTTGGACATATTGCTCAGCAATGCAAAAATTTGGCAGACTGCCGAACGCAATGCTTTAAATGCGGACGCGAAGGTCATATTGCCAGAGAATGCAAAAATGAAGCAAGATGTATAGTGTGTCTCAGAGAAGGGAAGACAGAAGTCAGTCACGCCTCTGGAAGCTTCAAGTGCCCATCCTACGAAAAAGCAAGAATAGCACAAAAGGGCGGCAAGGACATAGCGCAACAATGAAGATATTGCAATTAAATTTGAACCATTGCGAGGCAGCTCAGCTACTACTAACGCAAACAGTGCTGGAGCAGAATGTAGATGTCGCAATATTGAGTGAGCCATATGCATGTAAGACAGATGACAACTGGGCCTACGGTAAGACTAAAACATGTGCTATTTGGACTTGTTCAAACTTACCGTTTGAAAGCATGCCTAATCAGCAAGAGGAATACTTTGTACATGCGAAAATAAAAGGAATACATTTTTACAGTTGTTATATGCCTCCTAGTTTACCGCTAGAAGCCTTCACACACAGTGACCACAACGCATTGTGAAGTTGTATGATGCGGCAGAATCGGAAGTAGAGCAAATCTTGTCGCTAACTTAGAGGTTGCCTGTGAGTGTCGACCAAGGTGAGGAAGGAGGCAATGGCGTCAAGCGAATAACTCACAAGGCTTCAATCCAAACTTCTCCATTGCTCAAGCTCAGCAAGGAGCCAAAGCGGCCAAGGGATGAAGGGACCCTAGTGCAATCGCGTGTGAAAAGAGCTCGTGAATGTCCTATTAAAAAACTAGAAGCAAATAGCCAGCAGCAGAACAAAAATGAGACAAAAGATGGAAGCGACGAGTGGAAAACCGTATCGCATAAGAAAAATGCCAAAGAGACCAGCAAACGTGCACTGAGGATAAACAGACCAGAGTCGATTGTCATCGAAAAGGCCGGTAATCTATCCTACAGTGATATGCTAAAAACAGTGAAAGGTGACCGAAGCCTTACGATGCTGGGAGAAAATGTTGTGAAGATCAGAAAGACGCAAAAAGGTGAAATGCTATTTGAGCTTAAGAGGAGACATGATCTGAACGTTCAGTTACTTAAGGCAGAAGTCCAAAAAGTACTAGGCGAGCAGGCGAAAGTGAAAACTTTGGGAAACCTTTTCCAGATAGCAATTAGGGATAGATGAAATCACCACGAGCGAAGAAGTTGTCCTGGCCGTTCGTAGCATCTGCGAGGAAGAACCAGTGGTCAACTCGATGCGGAAATCTTATGGCGAAACGCAGGTTGCAGTAATTCGGGTATCGGCAAAAGCAGCCAAAGTACTCCTGGATGCAGGGAAAATTAAAATAGGCTGGACTATATGCCGAATAAGATTAAAGGAATCAGTTCAACGTTGCTTTAAATGCCTAGAGTTCGGGCACATAGCTAAAATGTGCAAGAGCAGCGAAGACAGAAGTAAATGCTACTTCAACTGCGGACAAATCGATCATCCAGCGAAAGAATGCAAAAATGAAGCCTTTTGCATAATATGTGTTAGCAAAAAATCCGATGCTAATCATGCTACAGGTGGACGAGAATGCCCTGTTTTCCGTGCAGCTTTCGGAAATCGAAAATGAAGTTGTTGCAGATCAATCTCAACCATTGTGTAACAGCACAGGAGCTTCTCAAACAGAATATTGTGGAACAAAAGATTGATGCAGTTATCATCGCTGAGCAGTACCGAAACCAGTCTGAGTGGTTCTGCTATAGGAAATCGAAGGCTGCAGTGTGGAATTGTGGCAAGTTGCCTCTCCAGTGAAAGCTTGATATGGAGGGTGACTACTATGTTGCTGCTAAGATCGGTGGTATTTATATATTTAGCTGCTACTTTCCACCAAGTTTAAATGACACCGAATACGCAGCCGTGATCGATAATCTGGTGAGTGATGCTCAAAATTATTCCCCTTGTATAATAGCTGGAGACTTTAACGCGTGGTCCATAGAATGGGGCAGTCGTTCCACCAACGAAAGGGGTCGAATTCTGAATGAAGCGTTTGCTTATCTAGATATTGTGCTGTTGAATGACGGTCGTGAGCACCCGTTTGAACGCAATGGAAGAATGTCAACGATAGATGTCACCTTCGCAAGTAGCTCTTTGGTAAGCCGAATTGACTGGTGGGTTAGCAGCCTTTACACTGGTAGCGATCACCGGGCGTTGATTACGCAAGTCAACTGTAGGCGCACGGAGTCAGCAACGCAGGATATCGCTAAAGGGAAAAGATGGAAACTGGGTACACTAGATGTTGGCATATTCAAGCAAATGCTTCGAATCTCCGACCCGCAAGCTGATAGTGCACAAGAACTGGCTACACAAGTTGTATCATGGCTTCATACAGCGTGCGATGCATCCATGGCGAGAGCAGGAAATAGTCGAGGTCGACGATCTGTGTTCTGGTGGAATGACGAAATAGCAGAACTCAGGAAAATATGCCTGCGTGCCAGGAGAATGAGCAGCGTAGCATCGGTACTGAGTACTTCGTGGCGTGTCGATCCGCTTATACACTGGCGCGAAGAAACCTGAAGAAGGCAATAAAGCAAAGCAAGAAACGCTGTTTTAGAGAGCTATGTGATAAGATAGACATAGATCCCTGGGGTGGCGCCTATAAAATAGTGATGTTAAAGCTGAAGTGTGCAAACTTACAAATACCTTCATCTGATGAATTCATGCAGAAGGTGGTGCGCACACTTTTCCCCACGCATGACCCAAATACGGCTCCAGCGGTAAGCGTGACGATAAGCATGCCAACTCCGGCGGTCACTGGCGAAGAGATACTGGCGGCAATAAGCTCATTCGGCTGTAAAAAGGCGCCAGGCCCAGATGGCCCGAATGAGATAATAAAATTGGCATATAGCTTTAAACCGGAACCGTTTTTAAGTTTATTCCAAGCGTCTTTCCAAAAACATGGAAAATACAGCGCCTAGTCTTGCTTCCTAAGCCCAATAAGCCTTCAATGGACCCAAGCGCATACAGACCACTCTGCATGATTGACTCGCTAGGAAAGGTATTCGAGCATATTTTACGTGAGCGTCTGCAGCGACATGTGAATGAAGTCAATGGCTTGCCGCCGCAACAACATGGCTTCAGAAAGGGCCACTCCATAATAGACGCTATCCATGATGTGATAAGTGTAGCCCAAAAAGCTATAGAGGGCTCTCGCTGGATGTATGGTACCAAGAAATACTGCCTGGTCATAACGCTGGACGTTAGAAATTCCTTAAATTCGGCGAGCTGGAAAAGCATCATCGCAGCGCTGGAGCACCTAAATACACCAGGCTATCTCATCAGAATCCTAAGTAACTTCCTCTCGGAAAGGACTCTTCTGTACAGCACCGACGTTGGGGTTAAGCAGTATAAAGTTACTGCTGGAGTTCCTCAGGGATCAGTCTTGGGTCCACTACTGTGGAACTTGATGTACGACAGTGTTTTGCGAATTTCGGTCCCAAAATGCGTAAAGATAATTGGATATGCTGACGATATTGCTATTGTAATTGTGGCTAAGCAGATTTACCAGCTTCAATCTATAGCAATTGAGGTGGTGAGCAATATCAAATCCTGGCTCACAGTAAACGAATTACATCTGGCTACCCAGAAGACAGAAGCAGTGCTAATAACCAGCAGGAAAAAGGTGGAATATGTAGAGTTGAACTTGGACGGAGTGTGCATTAAATCCGCTCCAGCGATTCGATACTTAGGAGTTATGCTGGATAGCCGATTATCATTCACAGCACATATCGATATGGTATGCGGTAAAGCGATGACAGCGTTTGCGGCCTTGGCCCGATTAATGTCTAATACATATGGGACCAGTCAGAATCGCAGATTGTTGCTTTCTAAGGTAGTAACGTCGATTCGAATGTATGCTGCACCAGTGTGGGCTAATGCAGTAAACAGCAAAAAGAATGTCCGCCAACTAAATCGTGTTTTTCGTTTGTGCGCTCTAAGGATTTGTTGTGGATTCCGAACTATGTCGCACGAAGCAGCCGCTGTAGTTGCAGGATTACCCCCGCCAGATCTACTAGTTGAGGAGATCACGAAACGCTTCCGTAAAAAAGCAGAAACCCGCAGAAGTCTGACAATGCACGAAATAGAAAATATCAAAGGCGACACCTTCGCTAAGTGGCAGGATCGGTGGAACAGCTCCAGCAAAGGCCGGTGGACTCATCAACTCATACCTGACGTTAAGGGATGGGTCGAAAGACTGCCTGGAGAGGTGAATTTTTACATGACACAGATGATCAGTGGGCATGGATGCTTCAGGAGTTATTTGTGTAAATATGGTCACGACACGAGCACATTATGTGGATGGTGCTCCAATGCTTATGAAGATGCACATCACATATTTTTTGAGTGCGAAGCTCTGGCACAATTGCGTTCTACAACGGAAACTGAGCTGCGTCGAACAATAACTGCGAGCAACATTATTGATGTTATGTTGATGTCGCCGGGAGCTTGGCAGACAATCAAATCCATGTGCGCCAACATCATGATACGGCAACGCAGGCTGGAACGCGAGCGATACGCGCAAATGAACAGAGACGGACCGACCGACCTAATAACTGACGATTGAGCAGTGATGCTCTGACGGCCTCCCGACGTAATACTTCACGGTAGTTCCGGGAGGAATAACCGTGCCGACGAGAGGAGATGTTTAGCGGGTTAAAGTCCCGCCCTGACTAAGGCTTTTGATGCTTTTACTCCTCGTTAAAAAAAAAAAAAAAGAAAAAAAAAAAACACACACACACACACGACACATGTTAATAGGTTTTTAAGGGAAGCCAGCTATGCCGATATTCTTAGAAAAATGCGATCTGAGCCGCGACTAAAAATTTTGGGGGAAGCGGTTTCCGGCATAAGGAGAACGAAAAAAGGTGAGATGCTGATACAGCTAAGCAGCAAGAAAACCGCACCGCAGAACCAGTACCGGGACTTGATAAAAAATGTCTTGGGTAATGAAGCTGAAGTGAGATCCTTAACCCAAGAGATACTTATAGAGTGCCGTGATCTGGATGAGATTTCTACAAGAGCGGACATCTTAGAAACTTTCTCAACACAATTTGAAATCGCCGACCTGGGTGAAAATGCGGTGAAAGGGTTGCGAAATGCTTATAGAGGCACTAGAACTGCGATTGTTAGTCTGCCGGCGGTAACTGCTAACAAAGTGCTGGCAGCTGGAAAAATAAAGATTGGCTGGGTGGTTTGTAGACTTCGAAAACTGAACGAACCACTGAAGTGCTTCAGGTGTCTAGACTACGGCCACATAGCAAAGAACTGTAAAAACGATGACAGGTCTAAGCTCTGTCGCAAGTGCGGGGGCGAGGGCCATTTTGCTAAGGATTGCAAGAATAATGCAAAGTGCTTGTTGTGCGTTGAAGCAAAGCTGGAACCGTATGACCATTTCATGGGCAGCAACATTTGCATCGTTTACAAGAGAGCGGCTATTAACGTGAGAAGATGAAGTTTGTGCAAATCAACTTAAATCACTGCGAAGCTGCGCAAAGCCTTCTCGAACAAATGATCTATGAAGTGAAGGCGGATATAGCATTAATATCTGAGCCATACAAAGTAGAAACAGAAGAGAACACATGGAGTGCGGATTCCACAAAATCTGCAGCGATATGGTCGTGTGGGCGGTATCCTTTTCAGAGAACTGCATGCGTGCCTAAACCCGGTTACTCTTATGCGTTGTTAAATGGAATCCATGTTTACAGCTACTACGCGGCACCTAGGATTTCACAGAGCGAATTCGAGACACTAATCGACGATATTGCAATTCACGCACAGAACCGTAATCCAGTTATTATAGCGGGGGATTTCAATGCATGGGCAGAAGAGTGGGGTAGCCGATACACAAATACGCGCGGAAAAACGTTGTTGGAGACCTTCTCTTCACTTAACATCACTCCGCAGAAACGGGAGGAGCTCCATTATCGATATTACTTTTGTAAGCAGCCATATGATAAGAAACTTAAAATGAAGCGTGAATGAACAATTTACGTTTAGCGACCATCAGGCTATCTGCATAGAAATAGACAGCAACAAGGCTGCTTGCAACTCATTCACAAACACAAAGCACCTTGGCTGGATATACAGACATTTCGATTCAGAGTCCTTTAAAATACTCTTCTCCGAACCATATAACTTCATAGAGGATGCCGAAGTAGCTGCGGTGAGGTTAGTTCAACATCTTGCTGAGGCTTGCGATGCAGCAATGCCAAGAAGAAAAAGGGCAAATCGAAGCCGACCTGTATCCTGGTGGAACGACGAAATCAGCAACTTAAGAAGCCAGTGTAAGGGGGCTAGACGCCGATTCCAACGCTGCCAAACATCCCACAGAGCTGAACTGAAAACTATATACGCAAGCCTTCGAAAGACATTGCGCAATAGTATCCGCCGCAGCAAAGAAATGTTGTTTAAGCAGTTATGTGAAGATGCAAATACAAACGTATGGGGCGGTGCATATAAAATCCTTATGTCCAAGCTGAATTACGCAGCGCAAGAAAAATGCCCACGACTAATGAAATGCATAGTTTCGTCACTCTTTCCGCAGCACCCTGAAATAATCGAAAGGCGTAATCTTCACTATTTCATGGAAGATGCTAGCGTCACAGAGGCTGAAGTGTTGGCAGCAGCTCAAAGACTGGCTAACAAGAAGGCTGCGGGCCCGGATGGCATCCCGAATGTAGCAATAAAAACAGCAGTAAAGGATCGGCCAGAGCTATTCATAGACACTCTACAAGTTTGCTCTCAGAAATGTGTATTTTCCAGCATTTGGAAGAAACAGAGATTAGTTCTCCTGCCCAAACCCGGTAAGCCACCAGGGGACCCGTCATCATGTCGACCAATATGCCTCCTGGATTCAACAGGCAAACTACTGGAGCGTATAATATATAACAAAATTAGCACCTACCTCGACGAAACAAATGGCCTTAGCGAAAATCAGTATGGCTTCCGGAAAACGCGCTCAACTATTGATGCGTTAAAGGCGCTAGTTACTATAGCTGATGACGATATTCAAGGCAGAAGATGGAAAGGGGGAACAAAGGAGTACTGTGCAGTGGTGATCCTAGACATCAAGAACGCGTTTAACTCTGCATATTGGAATTTTATGATCCAGGCCATGGAAAACAGAAAGATACTCTGTTACTTAATCCAGATTGTAAAAAGTTACCTCAGTAACAGAGTTCTGTTATACAACACTGACGAGGGACAAAAACAATATAAAATAACATCAGGGGTACCCCAAGGCTCTGTCTTAGGACCACTATTCTGGAACATTCTGTATGACGGAGTCTTAAATCTCCCATTACCAGATAGGGTGCAGGTCATTGGCTCTGCGGATGATCTTGCTATAGTGGCAGTGGACAAGTATTTAAATGTTCTGCAATCTAAAATAAACGTGGCAGTAAGGCGCATAAAAAGTTGGCTAAGTTCGGTCAGTCTTTTTCTGGCAGAACATAAACGGAGGTCATCCAGCCGAAAAAAGCGTGAAGCGCTGGAAATAGTAGTTGGCGATCTTTGCTTTACATCCCAACGGGCTATAAAATACCTTGGAGTTATTCTTGATGATCTCCTACCTGGTGGTGACCTTGTCGTGGTGTAGGGGCTTAAGTCACTGGCTCAGCAGGATCAGTCAGTGTAACATTGGCTGCTCCAGTGCTGTGTCGGTGGTACAAACGACCACCAACTGGGCTGGATTAAGGTGTCATACGAGCCATGCCGAGGATCAGCCTGGCTGGGGGCCCAGTTTTAAAAAATAGCCCAGTCTCCAACGGAGTATTCGGATACCTGGCGCCCTCCGAATTAAGTAGCCTTGCCTGTGTACTGCGGATCTCTGCACAGGTGGACCACCCCCTCTCCGCAACTCGTGGGAATTTTATGTCTTATATTAACAAAACAACAACAACAACAAAAAGAGAAGCCGAAACTTTGAAAATGTCGGATGAAATTCAAATGCTGCCGTAGCCACTCGAATAAGTGGTGAAGGCATGGTTAGAGGGGGGAAAACTCTGACGGCGACAATGGTGGCGAAGGCTGAGATCAGCGCATCTAGCCTGAGCGGATCCAGGGGCAGTCACGAGAAGGAACTGACAGGGACAACTACAGAAGCCACTGGCCGCGGTTCTTCGAGAATGGGGCCGGATGGTGGACAGGGTTCGAGTGTAAACTCACGGACTCGACGAAACGCCTACCGACTGAGGGACAAACTACGGAAGATTCTTGAAAAGGAATTGACCGAAAAGGACAGAAAATCCCTGAACTGGGTTACGGAGGGTCTCGGTGCTGCCTCGTCTTCTATACCAACAACGGCCAAGAGGCAAAGATCAGGCGAAGGTCGGCACAACAGGCAACAGAATTGGGGACAGGTTGTTGTCCTATTCGGTTGTCCTATACACACTAGGCGGTGGTGGATAGGAGCGATCCTGACTGCTCTATACCCGTTGAGCGGTGGAAGAAAGTGGAGGTCAAGCTGGCAATCAGCTTCCTCCCGATGATGAGAGAGTTCCCGGGCCCAGTCCCTATGGTTAGGGATGCTGGCTGGCATCAGGGTCGCATTAAGCTGGTTGCATGTGGCGACCAGCGGTCATGCGAGCTGTATAAAACGGCTGTAGCCAGGTTGGGAGAGGTATGGCAGGGTGCACAGTTGCAGGCCATTCCTCGAGAGGAAGTTCCATGTCGGCCTAGGGCTAGGGCATGGATACCAGCGGAGCCAGCGGATCCTGCTGTCGTTTTAGAAATGCTCCGGTGCAGCAACCCAGATCTGCCTACTGGAAACTTGAAAGTTTCCAAACTGGAGGAGCCGAAGGGGGATTTCAGGTCAGCGGTGGTCGTCCTGAATAAGGAATCCCTGGAACCCCTGGGTAAGAGGGGCTGGGTTATAGGATATGGATTCACCTCGGTCACCCTGAAGGCCTATAAAAAAGACCAAGACGAAGCTAGTAAGGGTGCCGAGGATTTATCCGTGTCCGTTGAGCTGGGCCATGGGGAGTCTCTGACCTCAGGACCTACAGATGATCCCGAAATGGGATCGGAAGAGGAAATGGCGAGGAGACTCCTTATGACGACACAGGAGGAGGAGGACCTACTAGCCTCGGGCTCTGAGCTAGAGGATACGGTGGTGGAGGTTGGAAAGGCTGCCCGTGGATCTCCGGCTGACGCAAATAAACCTCCACCACTGTAAAGCTTCTTGCGAAGGATGAAGTCGATGTTGCCCTAATTCAGGAACCTTGGGGCGTTGACGGCCAGGTATGTGGATTACGGGCTCCTGGATATAAGATGTTCTATAGGAGTGGTGTAGGTAGGCCCAGATCCTGTATTCTGATGAAAAATAAAGTCAATGGTTTTCTTCTAAATAATTTCAGCGAATGTGATATCACCACAGTAGCTGTGGAGGATGCTCGCAAGGTCTATTGGCTGACCTCAATTTATATGCCGTCCGAGGAGTTGGACCCCCCATCTGCCTCCACCAGGAGAGTGGCAGCGGCTGCTATATGCTGCAAGGCGGAGCTGGTGATTGCATGTGATGCGAATGCACACCACACCATCTGGGGCAGCTCGGACATCAACACGAGAGGTGAGTCGCTTTTAGATTTTATAATTTGCGAGAATCTATATATTTGTAACAAAGGGAGAGAGCCAACTTTTGTTATTAGTAGCAGAAAGGAAGTTCTGGACCTAACAATTGTATCTCAAGGTTGAGATTTCTATTAAAGATTCTTGAGAGGATTATCGATTTGCACATAAGAGAGAAGCACTTGGTGCAGTTATCTTGTGCTCAGCATGCGTACCTTAAGGGCAGGTCTGTAGAAACATCTCTGCATTGCCTAGTTGGTATTGTGGAAAAATCACTAGCATGGAAGGAATATTCCATAGTTGCTTTTGTAGACATCGAGGGGGCGTTCAACAATGTGAAGACGAATGCAATCCTGGATGCCTTAAGAATTCTGAAAGTTGAAGAGTCTCTTGTGAGCTTTATCAGTCAACTTCTGGAAGGAAGAACTATTGGTCTACAGGTTATTGCATATGCGGATGATCTTGCCATAGCGGCCTCTGGCAAACATCCATGTGTAATCAGGGACCTTGTACAAAAATTTGAAATTTGAAATTTATTGAGCCATTTTGAATAACAGTATAAGAACAAGTGATTCAATTAACAAATTGTTACAATTAAAGACTATAATGTATTGTCTATAAAACATGGATATACATCAGTATCAGACTTAAGGATGACAAGGTCAAATTAAAGATTTTAATAACATAAAAGGCGATCGCTTTTGCTACCGAAGCTAACATGATTTGGAGGTGCAACTCCTAAAATAATAGACTTAAAACTAACTATGTACAATGTTAGACTTAATACTAACTATAATCTAAAAGTAACAGATAAAAACAAGAACAAGAAAAAGACCAAACAAACCCTTAAAACACTTTTAATGCTAGCCTCTATGAGTACCGGGGGTTGAAGATTTATAAAAATCATGACATAAAGATACATTTAGGTCAAAATTTGCCGGAAGTTCATTTATAAAGCCAATAGGTGATAAATACGTGGAATTCGACCAGTTAAGAACTCTTTATTGGTTGAAGATATCAAGAATGCAATTGTTCTCGTGACAAGCAATTCTATTTACAAATCTGTGCAAGATGTCAGAAACGTAAAGTCCCATCGGAAATACTTTAGCATTTTTATAGACAAAACGGTTTGAATAACGCTTTGTATGTGATTCGAAATATTTTCCAATACAGTGTCTCAAGACCTTTCGTTCTAAAATTTCAAATTCTTTAATGACCGTTGGGGAAACATTAAACCAGATAGGAAAGCCGTATAAGATTACGGGTCTTATGCATGTTTTATAAAGCAAAAGTTTGGTTTTCTTAGGCAAACTTCTGTTCCAAAAAATACTGGAAAAGTGCCCAAAATTCTGTAAGCTTTTTTTAAAACAATTCTTGCATGTTTGTTGAATTTTAGGAGATTGTAAAAATTAATGCCAAGATATTTTATACTATCCCTGAAAGGAATCTCAGATCCATTTAATGTGATTTGTAATGTTTTGCTTTCGGGAACAACAGACGACTTGCATTTCCCTGAAGCATTCCTGATACAAATAGCCTCACTTTTAGCTGCATTAATTTTTATACCCCAGTCTTCATAAAAACGTTGCAGTATTTCCAGATGTTGTACCAATTGATTTAAAGCCATTTTAGGGGACTCATGATGAGAATAAAGAAGAGAATCGTCAGCATCCAAAAGACCCGCTGAATTGGGCCCAAAATGTGGGAAATCGTACATGAAAATATTGAAAAGATGAGGAGCTAAGATAGAGCCCTGAGGAACTCCACAACTTATGCCGCCAAAATTTGATAACATCCCATTAAAAAGAACGCAGAAACTTCTGTTGTCAAAGAAACTCTTAAACAATTTAATAATTGAGGAATCGAAGCCAATTTGCAACATTTTGTAAAGGATTCCGTCATGATATGCGTGATCAAACGCCTTTTCAATATCTAAGGAAATTGCAACGGTGCACCGACGAATGCGTAAATTTGAAATTATATCATTTTGAAACTTCAGCAAAGCGTCAACTGTTGAGTGACCTTTTTTAAATCCAAATTGCAAATTTGGAATATATGACGAATCCAACCCAACGTCCATTATTTTGCGAATAATGTTTTCAAAAAGTTTTCCTAGATTAGATAACAAAGAAATTGGTCTAAGGTTATTCAACTCACAGCTGTTGGCATTTTTCTTAATGGGAACTATTTTAGATACCTTCCAAGCGTTAGGAAAATATGAATTGCTTAAGCAATTATTGAAAATAATGACGAGAAGGCTTTCATAGGAAGTTTCTTAATTAAAAAATTTGAGATGTTGTCAAGACCGGAAGACTTTTTGCCATTCAAGTTGATAGCACATGCAAAAACCTCGTCCAAAAAAGTCAAACGAGGAAGATGGCATTCATTAAGTGAAGAAAAATCATCACTAAAAGTAAAGGTATTTACAGCAACTTGATCAAAGACACTCGAAAGTGAGTTTTCTATATAAGAAATGTCTCTGTTAGGAGGACATCCCCTGTAAATATGAGAAAAATGAGCTTGAAGTTGTTGCAATTTTTCTTCGTCATTATCAATAACAACCCCACCAACTGAAAGATTTTTTATTAAGGATTTTCTCTTCGCTCCTATCAAATTATAAATCTGCTTATGAGCCCTTGGTCCTGGAACAATCTTGCTCAGTTTATCAGAAAAAACTTTGGAATTTTCCACTTCTACTTGTCTTTTAATAATAATACTCAACAGCTGAATTTGTTTAGACAAAAGTAAATAGCTTGGGTTAGAGCGGTTCATGTTATTTTGGTAAATACGTTTTAGCTCCTTTTGCCAACGATGTTTAATTCTGTACAAATGTTTTATATTATCAGAAATTAAAATTTTTTTGTTTTCTCTAAGAATTTTTTCTGAATGAAGCGTAAATAATGAATTTAAACAAGTTGTAAACTGAGTTATGAAATCATCAATTTCATTATTACTTAAATTCCTAGAAGAGGGAGGAAAAAAATTTAATATTTCATTTACAAAATCATTTCTAAACGAGTCCCAATCGGTTGTTTTGTAGGAGGTGAAAAAATTTGGTGAATGGAGAAGAAAATCAAAATCAGTGAATTTAATATGCAATTTAAGCGGAAAATGGTCAGAAAAAGTTGGAAGACTGGAAATTCTAAAATTTGGATTTGTGGTGTTTAGAAGGTTTGAGCTAATTAAGAAGTGGTCGAGAAAAGACGAACCGTTAGGATAAGACGGTGTGGAGTCCGATAACCTTGTGAAGCTGAGAATATTGTGCTGTAACCAACTGAAGAAAGCATTACCATTGGTATTGTTGATGGAATCACCCCAGTCCATGTTTTTTGAATTGAAGTCTTCTCCAACAATAGACCCATCAAAGTTTTGTGACAACCATGCTAAGTTTGATAACCCATCATAAATTAAAGAATGTTGAGTATTACATGGAATATACACCGATCCGAACAAGTACTTTTTGATGACACCATAAACTAGCGTGTCTATCGATAGTAATAAGTTTGGAAAACTAATTCCAACACAGTTAATAATCGAAAATTTTAAGGATTTTTTTAACGCTATGCCAACCCCAAGTTGACTATTATCACTAAGAAAAGTAAAATCCTCCAGGTAAACTTTTTGAGTAGCCCTCAAGTGAGTTTCTTGAACAAACGCAACGTCAATGTTATTAGATTTTAATAACTGCAATAAATCTAGTCTTTGGCTCACATCAATTAGTGACCTTACATTAAAAGAAAGAACGTTAAGAAAATCACGGACCATAGGAATCGTTAACTTCCTGCAATAGAGTGATGCAATGGTTCTTAGCTTCCACTTTAGTCAGTGTTTTGTATTCTGATAAAAATAATACAATTTTGTCTTCCAAGTAAAGCTCCGTTGGTTGACATAGAGATTTAGCAATTTTTAAAAATTCCTCAATCAAAGCAGGTTTTTTGTTTTTGTTTGCATCAGAAACTTTAAAGAGACTGGCAAACGACTTGTTAGGAGTTACAAACTTAGAACTGTTCATTGAAGTGAGCACATTAGCTGAAGCCACTATTTTTCTATCAATAGATTCATTTTTACGATTATTCTTCCCTTCAACGAATTTCCGGTATACCGGGCAACCCCTAAAGCTGGACGGATGGCCAGACTGTTGGCAATTAACGCAAAACGGCAAATTTTTCTCACCCGAAACAAAATTACAAGCTCCTGGTAAATGCGTTTGGTCGCATTTAACACAAGCAACGGGTCGGTTACAATTTTTCGACATGTGCCCCCATTTTTGGCATCTCCAACACTGAACTTCTCTCTTGGAATCTTTGGGTGATTCCCAAGAAATTTTCTGATTGAGAAGCGACCTAAGAGCCGTAATCTCATTAGCTGGCTTTCCTAAAATCAACGACACTAAAAAAAACCCAGTATCATAATTGTTTTTTCTTGAAAAAACTGTTGTGGATTTGGAAACATTAGCCACAGTATTAGGGACCAATAAATCAATTGCATCCTTGACTTCATCAACTTCGGTTTTATGATAAAGACCACGCAAAACCAACTTTGGATTTTTTAGCTGTTTAGGAGTGTAAGAGTACGACTCTACGTTCTTTTCTCTTAAAAGCTGCATCATTTCAGTATGTGCAGATACATCTTTAAGGTATAATTTGCTCTTAAATTTGCTTTTGTTAACAATTTTAAAAGTGACATGTTTGTCATTGAGTTGCCTAACTAAATTCTTAATATCCACATGGAAAAGAAAAATGGGTGGACAAAACAAATTGTCTTTTTTGACAACCTTAGCCTTGGCACTCTGTTTGTTGATAGTTTGACTAGAAGACGGGTCAGACTCGATGTCCAATTCTCCTAAAATAGCGAAACGATTTTGGGAACTTATCTGTTTCCGATCCACTGGCTTATGCTTGAGGCTTGGTGCAAATGTAGAAAGGTCAATTTGAGCGTTGCTTGTAGTTCTCCGGCGTTTCCACTCGGAGTTTTCAATATCCTTGTGTTCACTGGGATCAGGTAAAAGTCCAAGGGCTGCCAATGAGGAAGCAGCATTAGGAGCGACTGAAACATTATCGCCGGACCCCAACTTATTGGGAATTTGTTGGAAAGTTTCACCATCGTTTAAATTAGTGCAATCCATCGAATCTGGCAGCTGTGTAGCCAATGCTGACGACAAATCATAATTAGAATTGTTTGATTCGTGACCCTGGGTACAATCCTCAAAACAGGCGTTGAAGAGAGATTGACCTAAGCCGCTATTGGAGACTTTCCTCCCAGACTTGTCTGGCGGATCCTTCTTAAGAGTTTTTTTGTCCTTCATCGGAGGTGATATCGATTAAACGCCGAATGTCACAACGAATGGCACACAAATTATCCCAATTTATCGCAATATAATCAATTTATTTATTTTTTTTAAAAATTATTATTTTTTATTTTTTTTTTAAACCTTGTACAACATACTCTAAACATTATAAGAAGATGGGCAGCTCCGATGGGGTTGGACGTAAAACCACAGAAAACTGAATTGGTTCTCTTTACAAGGAAGCACGAAATTCCGCGGATTGAACCTCTAAGTATGGGCGAAGTAAGGCTTAATTTCGGGGATATGGCAAAATTTCTAGGTCTTATTCTGGATAGAAAAGTGAGCTGGAAACCAAACATTATCGATAGAGTGAATAAAGCCACGGTGGCCTTCTACTCTTGTAGGAGAGCCATTGGTAATAAATGGGGTTTCAGTCCATCGATAATACATTGGTTGTATGTTGCAGTAGTCAGGCCAATACTGCTGTATGGGGTGGTCACTTGGTGGCCAGCTTTGAGTAAGGTAACAAATTGCAGATTATTAAGAAAAGTTCGAAGATCTGCTTGTTTATGCATAGGAGGTGTTTTGAGGTCGACACCAACAGCAGCTCTAGAGGTGCTGTTGCACCTTCCACCAATAGTTATTATGGGTAGCCTACAAGCTAAGTGTTCGGCGGTAAGACTAAACGCTGTAAACAGGTGGACCAACACGAAAGTGGGTCACCAAATCATTCTGGAAGGACTTCCATCCTCCTTCGAGAATCTAGATTACATCGTTCCAACCTTTCTCCCAGCTCAAAAATTTCGAACGGATATACCATCGAGAGGAGACTGGGAGGATGGAACTCTGAAGGGCAAGGAAGCTACACAAGTGTATACGGACGGCTCGAAGTTGCGTGGCAGAGTTGGTGCTGGGGTTTTCTTTAAAACTCTTGGAATGGAGGGAAAATTTCGTTTTCCGGACCACTGTAGCGTCTTCCAGCCGGAAGTGATGGCCATTCGTGAGGCACTGTCCTAGCTGAAGGATAATCAAACATCCTTTACGAATGTCTGTATTTATACCGATAGCCAGGCTGCGATTTGTAAGGAAAATATAATTTCCCTTACAAACACGGGTGTAGAACCTGGCCTGCTCCCCACCTGAGCTGATTCCTTTGAAGATCGTCTTCAAGGAATGCAGTAACCTTGAATTGTGCGCACCCAATTCAAGGTGGATTTAATTCCGCATTATAAAATGCGAAAACATGCAAATACGCAAATAAAAATCGAAGCAGAGCATTTAATTCTCAACAGAAGCAAAGAAACAAACGGATTAATTCATGGCCACCCAACACAGCAAAACCGGTTTCAACACAACAACTACGCAACATAACTCCAGTTGAAACATTCAAACACAGCAGAAATGAAGCTCCGAAAAACAAGTTTTCAGCATATTAGAGCTTCAGCGGCATACCAACAACGAGCGTAGGCAGAGGATACACACAGAAAACTGGTTTTCGTGCAAAAACAATGCAGCGCCAAAGCGATGCAGAAACTAACGACACTAAGAAGTTTACAATAACAACCACAAGTAAACGAAATGTAAGTAAACAAAGAGATTAGTCGAAGGTCAGTTTACAATAACAGAGTAAAACGAATACGGTTATGCGATGAGTATAAAAGCAGCCACCGATCTTGAATCAAGACTCTTTTGGAAATCAGCGTTCGCAGTGGTAAGTGCTTTTACAATTTTATTTAATATTTTGAGATCTCTACCGTTTTTGTCTGCAATTTGGTGAAGTGCTGTTAAGCTAAAGCCAAATTCAGATCCCGGCAGACTGGCCCCTGCACTCGTCTAGTGACTCGCGAATATCCTGTTTTACGTTTGTCTGCAATTTGGTGAAGCGCTGTTAAGCTAAAGCCAAATTCAGATCCCTGTCAGACTAGACCCCGCACTCGTCTAGTGACTCGCGAATATCCTGTTTTACGTTTGTCTGCAATTTGGTGAAGCGCTGTTAAGCTAAAGCCAAATTCAGATCCCTGTCAGACTAGACCCCGCACTCGTCTAGTGACTCGCGAATATCCTGTTTTACGTTTGTCTGCAATTTCGTGAAGCGCTGTTAAGCTAAAGCCAAATTCAGATCCCCGTCAGACTAGACCCTGCACTCGTCTAGTGACTCCCGAATATCCTGCTTTACGTTTGTCTGCAATTTGGTGAAGTGCTGTTAAGCTAAAGCCAAATTCAGATCCCCGTCAGACTAGACCCTGCACTCGTCTAGTGACTCGCGAATATCCTGTTGTACGTTTGTCTGCAATTTGGTGAAGCGCTGTTAATCTAAAGCCAAATTCAGATCCCTGTCAGACTAGACCTCGCACTCGTCTAGTGACTCGCGAATATCCTGTTTTACGTTTTTCTGCAATTTGGTGAAGCGCTGTTAAGCTAAAGCTAAATTCAGATCCCTGTCAGACCAGACCCCGCACTCGTCTAGTGACTCGCGAATATCCTGTTTTACGTTTGTCTGCAATTTGGTGAAGCGCTGTTAAGCTAAAGACAAATTCAGATCCCGTCAGACTATACCCTGCACTCGTCTAGTGACTCGCCAATATCCTGTTTTACGTTTGTCTGTAATTTGGTGAAGCGCTGTTGAGCTAAAGCCAAATTCAGATCCCGTCAGACTAGACCCTGCACTCGTCAAGTGACTCGCGAATATCCTGTTTTACGTTTGTCTGCAATTTGGTGAAGTGCTGTTAAGCTAAATCCAAATTCAGATCCCGTCAGGCTAGACCCTGCACTCGTCTAGTGACTCGCGAATATCCTGTTTTACGTTTGTCTGTAATTTGGTGAAGCGCTGTTGAGCTAAAGCCAAATTCAGATCCCGTCAGACTAGACCCTGCACTCGTCTAGTGACTCGCGAATATCCTGTTTTACGTTTGTCTGCAATTTGGTGAAGTGCTGTTAAGCTAAAGCCAAATTCAGATCCCGTCAGGCTAGACCCTGCACTCGTCTAGTGACTCGCGAATATCCTGTTTTACGTTTGTCTGCAATTTGGTGAAGCGCTATTAAGCTAAAGCCAAATTCAGATCCCTGTCAGACTAGACCCCGCACTCGTCTAGTGACTCGCGAATATCCTGTTTTACGTTTGTCTGCAATTTGGTGAAGCGCTGTTAAGCTAAAGCCAAATTCAGATCCCTGTCAGACTAGACCCCGCACTCGTCTAGTGACTCGCGAATATCCTTTTTTACGTTTGTCTGCAATTTGGTGAAGCGCTGTTAAGCTAAAGCCAAATTCAGATCCCCGTCAGACTAGACCCTGCACTCGTCTAGTGACTCGCGAATATCCTGCTTTACGTTTGTCTGCAATTTGGTGAAGCGCTGTTATGTGTCAGACCTTCTCCTCATCCGCATTTTCTCCTCGACTTATGAATATATTTTGGCATGAAAAATCATATAATAATCCTATAAATAAGTGACATATGTATATAGATAAATAGAAAATAAGTGCGAACGTTAGGTTAAGACAACCCCAAATATAGAGCTCAATAAAGTACAACTTTTGAAGCAAAAAAAACTAGTGTTTTAATCGAAACGGTAGCACCATCGACCCTGGACGACCGTGAGTATATCCTGGCAGGAAATAAACTCGTTACAGATTAGATCCCTGGAATCGACCACTTCCATGGTGGTAGCAAGCTGTCACCGATCTCTTAACGAGATTACGGAACAGCTACCTATAAAATTGTGCTGGGTCCCAGGACACAGGAACATTACAGGGAATTGCCGCGCGGATGAACTAGCCCGCCTGGGCACTGAATCAGTTATCATAACAGATAACTTACACACAGGAATGCCATATGCTACCTGTAAAACTTTATTGAAAGCTGATGCCTTAAAGGAGGCTAACAAAAGGTGGGAGGAGTTGGCTACTTGCGTTATTGCAAGGCAATTATGGCCACGTTACCACCAGAAGAACTCGGAAGACCTCCTCACTTTCAGCAAGGTAATTATTAGGCGAGTGATAGGGGTCATAACAGGCCACTGCCTCTTTGGGGCTCATGCTAGGAGGCTGGGACTTTTCTCAAATGATTTTTGTAGGAGCTGCAGAGATAAAGAGGAAGACGAAACGGTCTCACATCTCTTATGTAGCTGCCCAGCCCTAGCTCGAAAAAGACAGGTCCACTTAGGAGTCTATTTTTATGAAAGCCTCTGCGACATAGATCCAATTAACGTAAGGACCTTAAGTCGCTATATAAATAGTACTTCGTGGCTAACATAGCTCTGAGGGGGAGAGATCCACATGGCATCACAATGGACCTTCATGGTCTAAGTGTGTTCTTTTGGAACAGCCATACCTACCTACCTACCTACCTACCTATTCTTGATGATCGTTTATGTTTCAGGCAGCATGTTGAATACGCCAACAAAAAAGCATCAAGCTGCCATGCGGCCTTATCAAGAATGTTACCAAATATTGGTGGCCCAACTAGCAGCAGACGACTGCCCTTGGCAAGGGTAGTTTCGTCGACATTGTTATATGCCGCGCCGGTATGGGCACATTCATTAAAGATAAAGTCATACAAACGACTTTATCAAAAAGTTTATAGGCTTACCGCATTGAGAGTTAGCTCTGCTTATAGAACGGTCTTTGGTGACGCGGCACTACTTATAGCTGGAATGACTCCAATAGATTTACTGGCTAATGAGGCACAAAAACGCTACACACTCAAAAGAAGTGTAGGGCTGGACGAGTAACAATGCTGTTACAAAACACGATGGAAACCTGGCAGGAGCAGTGGAACTCTTCGCGTAAAGGTCGCTGGACACATAGCCTGATTCCCGACGTTTGGAAATGGATCAATCGCACACATGGGGAAGTAAACTACAATTTGACGCAGTTTTTATCCGGCCATGGAATATACCTAAGCTACATGAACCGCCTCGGGCACAATGTTTCACCAAATTGTCCATGTTGCGCAGATACAATCGAAGACGCAGCACACGTGATGTTTGATTGCACACGCTTCAGTCGCGAGAGAGAGATATTTAATGGAGCTTGTAACGACGCAAGTCGCGGGCTCGTTTGCGCCGCACAACATCGTTCCTATTTTTAAGTTAGTGGTATGAAACCTATAAGAAATCCCCAAAAAACATTGTTCCTATTTTTAAGTTAGTGGTATGAAACCTATAAGAAATCCCCAAAGAACATTGTTAATGAAATTAAATAAAATTCAATGAAATATTATTAAATATATTATATTATTATATATATTATCAGTATTGCTGCTAGGAAACAAAAAAATAGTTTTATCCTAAGTTAAGAACTTATGTTGTAAACCACCCTATTAAGAAACGGGATAGCCTTAAGTTTAACTCAACGCCGAAACGACGGCAGACGATTCAACAGCTGACTGACTGCTATAAAAGGAGTAGCAACTTCAAACTCGAGACAGTCGACCAGCAGCCAGCGCACATGTAAGTCAACTCCGACAGCACCCGACGAGATCAGCCAAACCGGCCCTCGTCCGACCACTCGCGAACTCCGCCGACAGCACCCGACGAGATCAGTCAAACCGGCCCTCGTCCGACCACTCGCGAACTCCGCCGACAGCACCCGACGAGATCAGTCAAACCGGCCCTCGTCCGACGACTCGCGAACTCCGCCGACAGCACCCGACGAGATCAGTCAAACCGGCCCTCGTCCGACCACTCGCGAACTCCGCCGACAGCACCCGACGAGATCAGTCAAACCGGCCCTCGTCCGACGACTCGCGAACTCCGCCGACAGCACCCGACGAGATCAGTCAAACCGGCCCTCGTCCGACCACTCGCGAACTCCGCCGACAGCACCCGACGAGATCAGTCAAACCGGCCCTCGTCCGACGACTCGCGAACTCCGCCGACAGCATCCGACGAGATCAGTCAAACCGGCCCTCGTCCGACGACTCGCGAACTCCGCCGACAGCACCCGACGAGATCAGTCAAACCGGCCCTCGTCCGACGACTCGCGAACTCCGCCGACAGCGCCCGACGAGATCAGCCAAACCGGCCCTCGTCCGACGACTCGCGAACTCCGCCGACAGCGCCCGACGAGATCAGCCAAACCGGCCCTCGTCCGACGACTCGCGAACTCCGCCGACAGCACCCGACGAGATCAGTCAAACCGGCCCTCGTCCGACAACTCGCGAACTCCGCCGACAGCGCCCGACGGGATCCGACAGTAACCGACGCCGCGCGAGTGCCCACAGCGTGTACGGCAAGCAAGCGCCAGGCGAAAGGGGAGCTAAACACAGGAAGAATCTAATAAAGGAAAAGTTTCAACGAAATTAAAGTGTGTTTTCTTCGTGGCATCGGGCGTGTGTTTCCTCTCTCTCTCGTTGGTCCTCAATAAATAAATTTCTGTGGGACGGAACCCTTCGGCAACCGGCGAGCCGATCCGGAGCAAAAACGTTCGTCACAGTGGCGCCCGAGCAGGGACTTGAGCTGAGAGAGCAAACAACAAGTGAAAAAACAACATCCGAACTAGTGACAAAGTGGAAAAAAATAATAAACAGAACTAAGATAAATACAGTGCACACAATAGTGATCAGTGAACAGTGACACAGCGAAGTAAACACAAAAAAAAAAAGAAAAGAGAACAAGAGACATAAGTAATAGCTACAAAAAAAAAAAAAAAAAAAATATGAATCATCAGTGAACAAAGCGTGGCAAGCTATTTATTATATAAACATAAGCCACAAGGTAAACAAAATGGCAGTCACAGATTATAAAACTGCGCGTTGGTAATTTAAACAGTGAAAAGGGGGAAAAACATTATAACGATTTAAAATAGTCTCTAATAAAACAAAACAAAGGACTATCTAAAAGCAATGGAACTGTACATTCGCACATTTGCTCGTTAACAAAACTATGCTGACGCTGAGGTGCGGTCATTTGACCGTACGCCGGAAAAAACACCTGCATGCTGACGCTAGTACGCCTGTCACTGAACTCATTCTGCTGACGCTAGTGTGAAGTCAGTGAACCCCGTAGCTAGCAAGTCAACGACCAACTCCTTCTGCTGAAACCAAGGCGAAAATTGAGGGCATGATACGAAAACAACTCGCAATGTCAAGCTCACTACAGCGCCTCCTGACAGGAATTGATAGAAGTCAGGAGTCATCAATAAATTACAAAAAAACGCAACTAGAGCTGTTAAACAAACTTTGGAATGAAACTGAAAGCCTAAATTACTCCATATGGGAAGTTTGTGCGGATCCAACAAGTGCCGGTTACGATATAGAATCATATATTACGCTGGAGGAAGCGGTACGAAGTAAGCGAATCTTTCTGTGCGCCAATGATCAGGACACAGTTGAAGGAAAAAACAATCGCAGTGAGTCACTGCTGCAACTACCAAAATTACGATACCCAAATTTGATGGAGACTACCTAAAATGGCAGCAATTCAGAGACATTTTTAAAAAAATGATTCATGAACAAAACCTGTCCGCTGTTCAAAAAATGTGGTATCTAAAAGCCAATGTCTCTGGTGAGGCCGAACGCCTTATTCGGCACCTTCAATTAAGCGAAGAAAATTATGAGTCAGCTTGGCACATAATGCAAGACAGATTCAACAACAAAAGAGTTTTGTCAACAGCGCTTCTAAATAAAATCCTGGCACAAAGACCGACAGTGCCCGAAGCTTCATCTATCAAAAATCTACATGACAGTGTGAAGGAGAGTCTATTAGCGTTAAACAACATTGGAATCCAGACAACAGGATGGGACCCTCTCTTACCACACTTACTAGTAAAAAAATTGGATCATCAAACTCATGCTTTGTTCGAGCAATCTCTTACGAATCCACGTGAATTACAAACAATTGATGATTTTCTCACGTTCCTTCAAAATCGTTTTCAGTCACTTGAAGCAATAGGAAGAAAAGAAAAACCACAACATACAACCGTTACATCGGCCATTCACGAAAACAACAGTGATAAATTTACAAAATGTAGCTTCTGCAACATAAACAACCATCCAATTTATTACTGCGAGCGATTTATAAAAACGTGTGCAGCCGATAGACTAAAATGGATACAAAAACAAAATCTGTGCGTCAATTGTTTGCGCTCAGGTCACACCTCAAGGGCATGCTCATCGCGGTCATGCAACAAGTGTTCACAGAAGCATAACACATTGCTTCATTTGGATAACAACAGGTCAAGGGTCAACAAGGTTGGAGGGTACCAACTCCAAAATCAGCAGACGGCTCCGTCATCACTAACGCCAAGTAATAAAACTCCGTCAGCAACACTGGCAGCGTACAATTCCTGTCCACAAACCCAAAAATATGTGTTATTAGCAACAGCAAAAATTGTGATAACCGCAAATAACGGCCAAACGAATACTTTTCGAGCCATTCTAGACTCCGGGTCACAAATAAATATAGTGACAGAACGACTCATAAAACATCTAGCAATTAAACCATCGGCGGGCTCAGTGTGCATCGAAGGAATTGGACAAAACGTAAAAACAAGCAAACATAGAATCAACCTCACCATGAAATCATCGAGCGGCAAGTTCTTTTCGCGATTTGAGGCTTTCATTTTGCCAAAAATAGTGTCACCACAGCCTACACAATTGTTAGACACTTCAAAATGGCATCTACCTGCAAACCTTGAGTTAGCAGATCCTGAATTTTCAAAAACAAACAAGATAGACGTTTTACTTGGAGCTGAATTCTACCACGAGTTAATGCTGCCTGAGAAGATAAAGCTCGCTAAAAATCTACCCATGTTACAAAACAGTGTGTTCGGGTGGTTAGTATGCGGCCGAGTTGATCAACCAGCTGAGAATTCTGTGACGTGTGCCATATATGATAAAAACGATTTGTCCACCGACGAACTTATTGAACGATTTTGGAAGTTAGATGACCTCCAGGATTCCCAAACCAACAATTTCACGACAGCAGAACAATATTGTGAAAAACACTTCATGCAGAACTTTCGCAGAGATCCATCAGGAAGATTTATTGTCAGGTTGCCGTTTTCTGACAACCCCTCGGCCTTACGAGACTCAAAGGCCATGGCGTTGAGCAGGTTCTTAGCACTAGAAAAACGGTTAAGCAGAGATGCAGCATTAAAGGCGGACTACTCCAAGTTCATGAAGGAATATGAGGCGCTAAAGCACATGACAGAAATCCCAGCTGACGACATACCAGCGTCACATTACATCATACCTCATCACTGCGTTCTAAGACCAGATAAGAGTACAACTAAATTACGTGTGGTCTTTGATGCATCAGCAAAGACATCATCGGGAGTATCATTGAATGACATACTTCATTCCGGTCCATCTACACAAAGTGATTTATTCTCAATATTGTTGCGATTCCGGCTTCATCGATATGTATTTACTACAGACATCGAAAAAATGTACCGTCAAGTTCTCATTGACACGATGGACAAGGCTTACCAGCTGATACTATGGAGAAACGAGCCTACAGAGAACCTAAAGTATTTTCATTTGAACACAGTCACCTACGGTACCACTTCAGCGCCCTATCTCGCAACAAAATGCCTACAAGTTTTGGCAGTACAACATACAACAAGTCATCCATTGGGAGCTCAAGCATTACGAGATGATTTTTACGTTGACGATGGTTTGAGTGGCTCCGATACTTTGACAACAGCACTTGAGATGCAGAGTCAATTAATAGCATTATTAACCGGTGCGGGTTTCAAACCGCATAAGTGGTGCGCAAATCACCCAAAACTTCTGCAAGGAATTTCTAAAGAAGATCAGGAAGTAAATCTAGACTTCGACAGCGATGAAGTCTCGACAATAAAAACATTGGGTTTAACTTGGAGACCAAAGGCAGATGCATTCTGTGTCAAGGTAAAGGTTTCTGACAGCACGTTAATCAGCAAACGTGTAGTGACGTCAAATTTAGCGCAAATCTTTGACCCATTAGGAATATTAGGACCAGTAGTTGTTGTAGCAAAATTATTCATCCAGCAGCTTTGGGAAATGAAGCTGTCTTGGGATGAGGAGCTACCCAGCGATTTACGAAGGTTCTGGGTATCATTCTGTTCTAATTTATCAACGTTAAATCAGACTCAGATTCCCAGACACATGTTCGATAAGCAGATTCCTTTGACAGTGCAAATACACGTCTTTGCAGACGCATCTGAACGAGCCTTTGGAGCAGTTGCGTACCTCCGTTCGACACATTCTTCAAAAAGGGTACTGGTGAGAATGCTGTGTTCAAAGTCTCGTGTCGCCCCACTGAAAACACAAACATTGCCTCGACTCGAACTCTGCGCTGCCCTATTAGGAGCGGAACTCGCAGCGCGTGTAAGTAAGGATCTATGTCTAGTTAACTCTCCAACATATCTATGGACAGACTCCGAAATTGTGCTGCAATGGATAAACTCTACGGCGTCATCTTTCCACACATTCGTGGCAAACAGGGTGTCAAAAATACAACAACTATCATGTGCAAATCAGTGGCGTCATGTTCGGTCTCAACATAACCCTGCAGATTTCCTCTCAAGAGGATTAACTCCAGACAAATTGCTATCCTGCAATCTTTGGCTCTACGGTCCGCTATTTCTACACGGAGATGAGTCAATGATGCCACCACCATTTTCAAGGGCCTTAGCAATAGAGAGCGATTTAGAGAAGAAGAAGAAGACGGCAATGTCTGTCGCAACAATCTCCTCAGCATTAGAAGAACTGGTCTATAATCTAAACCATCGGAACTCATTCACTTTCCTCTTACGTGTCGTCGCCTATATATTGCGATTTGTCAAAAATCTTAAGTCAAAACAGAGAGGACATTCGCAAGGAACACTGTCACCAGGAGAGCTTCATGGCGCGCAATCGCTCATAGTCAAAGCCATTCAACATTCCGACTTCAGAGAAGACCTCACAAATCTAAAACACCACAAAGCAGTGTCAAAGTCAAGTCCCATTAGCTCACTTAATCCTTATATCGACGACGACGGACTTCTACGTGTTGGAGGTCGTTTGGAAGCATCGGAACTACCATACGATAGAAAACATCCTGTAATACTTCCGTATAATGACCCAATCGCCAAATTAATCTTTAAAAAAATACATGTGGAGAACATGCACTGTGGCTCTCAAACGTTACTTGCTCTAGTGAGACTTCAGTTTTGGCCAATAAAAGGAAAATCAACAGCACGCCACGTTGTTCAAAACTGTATACGATGCGTCAGGGCCAAACCAAGGCTAATGAATCAAGTAATGGGCGATTTACCGATCGACCGAGTCACGCCAGCACGACCATTCCTAAACACCGGTGTTGACTATTGGGGCCCACTATGGGTTCACTACAAGGTTAGAGGTAAAAAACCTCACAAAGTATATGTTGCAGTTTTTTGCTGTTTTGCCACAAAGGCAATTCATCTAGAGGTGGTAAGTGATTTAACAACTGAAGCTTTTATCGCTGCCCTAAAACGCTTTATAAGTCGACGAGGTAGATGTAAAACGTTGTACTGCGACAACGCTACCAATTTCGTAGGCGCTAACAATCAATTACAAGAACTCAATAAGACCATTTACACCACCACAGCACAAGAAACAATAACCAACGCTTGTAGTCAGAAGGGAATTGAATTCAAATTTATTCCTCCTCGTGCACCGCATTTTGGCGGGTTGTGGGAAGCTGCAGTTAAATCAGCAAAGCACTTGGTGCTGAAAAACGTTTCGACAGCATCACTCACCTATGAAGAACTCGAAACTGTAATCATTGAGACCGAAGCAATTTTAAATTCCAGACCAATTACACCCATGTCAAGCGATCCAACTGATTTAACTGCCCTCACTCCGGGACATTTTCTGATTGGAGAACCACTAGTAGCACAGGTAGATGCAGTTTCTAATGATAAAAAACGATCATTAACGGCAAGGTGGAGATTGATATCTCAACTAAAGCAAGAGTTCTGGTCACGATGGACACGTGACTATTTACAGGAACTACAGCAACGACACAAGTGGCGCCAACAGGTTAAAAACGTGACGGAAGGCACAATGGTAGTTATAAAGGAGGATAACACTCCACCGCTTGAATGGCCGCTAGGAAGAATCGTTCGAACTTATAAGGGACATGATGGATTTATTAGGGTTGCCGATGTAAGAACAGCGACAGGAACGTGGAAAAGACCAATTCATCGCGAAAAAAAATCACCCGCACAACGAACCGAGGAAGACAAAGAAGTACCAAACAAAAGAATGAAGTTTTCTCCGTGGTCATCCGTAATTATGATACTGTCATTGGTTTTGTTACCCGCCATATTGGCGCATCCCGTTGACATTACAACCTTTGAAACCAATCCAGGATTATACTTCGACGCCCTTGGCTCAACCAACCTGATAACGGCAGACTGGAAAATCATTGTTTACTACGACTTAATTCCTATAAAGGACGAATTGAACACATTGATCAACGGGACGTATGCTCTTCAACATCTTTGCAATAAACTACCGCAAGATGTTAACTGCTCTCCCTTAGTTGACCACTATCTACACGTAAGTACAGATCTACGTGTAGACAACGCAATGCTCTTAAGGCAACGAAAGAAACGCGGCGCGTTGGACATAGTAGGAAACATCGCCAACAAATTATTTGGAGTTCTCGATTCCGATTACGCGAGGGACATGTCAGCCACAATACACAAAATCAACAACAATGAAATCAATATCAATGACATTCTAAAAACACACACATCAGTCATAGACTCAACCATAAACGTCATGAAAAGAAATCAGTATGAAACAATGTCTCGGCTCAACTATCTGAGGAAGAAGACGAATGAAATTTTAAAGGAAGTCAATCAAGAAAAAAGACAAGCCAAGATCTTCCAAAACTTCATATCACTTTCACTTCAACTATCAATAATCACTGCAGAGTTGCAAAGGATACAGAGCGCAATAATAAACGTCATAACAAGTACGCATCATGAAAAAATCAGTCCGTTACTGTTATCCCCAGAACAACTCAAAGGGGAAGCAGCAAGAATAAGGAATAACCTGTCTCCAACGCAACAGTTGCCATATCAAGGAGATGATATATTGCATCTTTTCAAGCTAATGACATCTCAAGCCGGCATTTCAGATCATCATATAATTTTCGTTATCAACCTTCCGTTAATAGAACACGAGCAATTTGATCTGTTTCGACTAATCCCAGTTCCGACATGGTACAACAATGCATTAATAGCTATCACGACAGACACCGAAATCTTAGCCACAAATAAACACAGAGATCAATATTTCCCGCTAAGCTTAGCTGAGTTGAAGTCATGCAGATCGCTAAAAGAGTCATCCTATATATGCCTCGACAAACAATCAAAATTTATGCGAGACTCCGGGTTTCTTTCCTGCGAAATAAACCTACTCAACAATGGCACTTCAAAGGATTGTAAAACTACTACATTACACGACAGCCCACTGTGGGTACAACTATCCCACAACAACCAATGGATCTACGCAACCAAGGAAGCGGTTCAATTGACAGCAGTATGCGGAACAGGCATTCTTAAAATCGAGTTGATCAAGTCAGGACTCATCTCCATTCAACCCGATTGTGTCATAAAAAACAACCTTATAACGTTCCGAGGCCATCCAGTAGTCAATACTACCATGCAACTATCCTACGCTGCCTTTGGCAATTTGACGACAATGAAAAACCCCATCAGCGTGATGGCACTTCTAAAGAACAACACAATTGATGTCAGTCAGCAAATTGAACAGCTTACAAACTTGCAAAACGTCTTAAAATCCACCGATATAAGAGATTCCCTTGAAGGGTTACAGTTCGACAAAACGCATCATTTCACAATTGGTTACTCTGCACTGACGATCTCGATAGTTGTAATGTGTCTTCTATCGGTCATAATTTTTCGGCACTGCAAACGATCAGCGGGACCCGTCACGAAAGGCCCTCCACCAAAACCAAGACGTCTGTCCGCCCAGCCAACCTTCACCATACATGAATAGTTGAAGGCATAGCTTCAACGCGCGGGAGAATGTACATTCGCACATTTGCTCGTTAACAAAACTATGCTGACGCTGAGGTGCGGTCATTTGACCGTACGCCGGAAAAAACACCTGCATGCTGACGCTAGTACGCCTGTCACTGAACTCATTCTGCTGACGCTAGTGTGAAGTCAGTGAACCCCGTAGCTAGCAAGTCAACGACCAACTCCTTCTGCTGACACATCTCATTATTTTTTACTTGACTTATTTTATTTCTTAATTGGCTTCAATGAATTTGGTTTTAAACAATTATGTATATAAGCATAAACTTTTATTCAATAAAGTTAGTTGTCATTAAACTTCTCAAGCTTCAGTGTCATTTCTGCGGGCAACAAGTCCAAAGTACTTGATTGCACAACATACAAATTCCTAGTTTTGCACTAAGGAAAATTCAACATCGCTTCAACAGTTAGCGGGCAACAAGTCCAAAGTACTTGATTGCACAACATACAAATTCCTAGTTTTGCACTAAGGAAAATTCAACATCGCTTCAACAGTTAGCGGGCAACAAGTCCAAAGTACTTGATTGCAAACATACAAAAAATCCTAGTTTGTACTCAGGATAAAACCTTACCTACTTAAACAGGAACATTTCTGCGAAAGTGTCAGAATAGTTTTAGAGGCAGTGTAACCCAATTCCAGTGAAACCATAACAACTTCCGAAGGAAATTTTGTTTCGTTGGAAAACACGGGAAAGATCAGTGTGGTGACCAATTTACGCAAGGGACATTTCCAAACGCGAAATAAAAACTCGGTATCCGGAACAAATGAAATTTAAAAAAAAAATATATATAGTAATACTAAAGACGACGCGATTATTATTGAAGGGACAAGATACTATAAGTGCCGTGATTACTAAAGAAAAGTGAATTAAAATTTGGGAAAATCAAAGAAATCAATTACGCGTGTTACGAACATAACATACAATAAGTGCCGTGGCTATCAAAATATAAAACAAAAAAAAATTTTATTATACACTTTCTTGCTATATCTGTGGGGCAGGCTAACAAATCTGTGGGGCACAGTTCAAGCCGACTTCGGCTGCACCTTTTAACACAAAATTATTAAATAAAGTTTATGAAAATTTTGTCTTCTGAGTTTTATTTTACGGCATACATTTCTGTTTTAATAGTTTTACCACAGGTATACCAAAATAAAATTGGCGCAGGAACATGCCATCTACTAAGTGGGTATACTACCTGCGGAAAGAGGATCTGGTTACCGTGTCCGAGGCATTCAACCTGGATACGTTTGGGACCGTTCAGGAATTGCGGAAACAGCTGGTCGCGTTCTTCAACGAAACCGGACATGACCCAGAAACCCAGCAACGCATCGCCGAATTTGAAGCGACCTACGCGCGAACAGTTTCACCAAACCAACAGAGCCAGAAGACCGGAGGTTACACGGCTACAGACTGGGGCGAACTAACGCTCCCTATACCAACGGCGGCACAGATGGAAGGCGCGTCCAGTTCAAAGGGCTGCAGGGCACCACCCCAGTCGATTCCGTCAAGAAGTAAGACACCGGACCAAAGATGGCCGAGCCAACCGGTTCACCACAACCCCACACCCGTACTGATAGAGCAGGTAAGGAAGTGGGCAGTGAAATTTGATGGGACCAAGGATCCCATATCCTTCATCGAGCGGATCGAGGAACTAGCCGACGCTTACGGGATGAAGATAGATTGTCTACCCCGCACCATGCCGGAACTGTTAAAAGACACCGCGCTCATCTGGTTCCGGAACAACAATCAGCACTGGACTACGTGGAGCGACTTCCGAAGGGACTTTCTGAGGTTCTTCCTACACCCACGGTTCTGGACCGGGCTCGACGACGACATCAGGGGAAGACTGCAGAAGCCGAAGGAATCCTTCAAGGCATACCTGCTGGAAATTCAAAACCTTATGCGGCACGCGAACTACTCCGAGGAACGGAAGCTCGAGCGCATCTTCGAGAACCTACACCCCGACTACCAATGGTATATTCGGCGAAGGGATTTCACAACACTCGCGGAGCTGGTGGAACTAGCCGAAGACCTCGAACGGATCAGGGAGCGGTATCCTGAGCCAGCACGGCGGGAGCAACACCGGCTCATCACGGAAGATGAAGGCAACCCACACAAGGACCGAAGGCAACCGAGAGGACACAAATCCGCGATGAACGATACATCGACCCTAGGACCGCCTGCAGACGATGCGGCCAGACAGGGCATGCAGCGCGCGGTTGTCAGCAGCAGCCGTTGCTTTTCTGTTGGGAGTGTGGCCGCCGAGGGATCCGCACTATCCACTGCTGTAGGCAACAGGGAAACGCCGCCGGAGGTGGTCAAGCACGCGGCAGACCACCTCCCAATAAAAGGGTCTTCCAACAACGACCTCCGCGACGATGGAAACCGCATACATGCGAAAGTGGTGGTAGGCAGTATGGAAACATTTGCTACCATTGACAGTGGAGCTTCCGCGAGTTTCATCAGCCAACGAGTCGCCAACCAGATTAGCAGCGACTGCGGAATCATACCTATCGACACCGACGTCACCCTGGCCGACGGTTCCACCAAAGCCCTCAGGCAGGCAGTGGTGACACAAGTTACACTAGGAGACTTGCTGGCTCGGACGACATTTATCGTGATGCCAACATCAAACGACAGCGTGGTCTTAGGCCTTGACTTCCTGCGGGCCGCAGGAGCTACTCTCAGCTTGGGTGGAAGTACCCTAATAATGAACGATGAAAGACAGGGCGAGCCTCCCAGAAATTTCTTGATAGCCGCCAGTCACAAAATCACCGAAACCGAGGTGATTGACGAATTCCTGCGCCACGAACTCCGGCACTTTGAAGGTATGTCGGGAGTCACAAACATCACCGAACACCAGATCATCATGAGCAACGACCAGCCGATCAAACAGCGATACATGCCAAGGAATCCGGCCATGCAAGCTATAATAGATGAGGAAATCAATAAACTCCTGGAAAAGGGGTGTATTGAGTCATCGCACAGCCCATACAGTGCACCAATCGTCTTGGTGAAAAAGAGGACAGGCGCTTGGCGCCTGTGCATCGACTACCGACAACTGAACAGTCACTCAGTAGCCGAAGCATACCCGCTGCCTCGTATCAACCACATATTAGACCGTTTGCGCAACGCCAAGTTCATCAGCAGCTTGGATCTGAAAGACGGCTACTGGCAGATACCCATGGCGGCCGACAGCAAGAAGTATACGGCATTCACCGTCCCAGGACGTGGCCTTTTCCAATGGCGGGTGATGCCATTCGGACTCCATTCCGCCCCAGCCACCTTCCAGCGTGCTTTAGACCGGGTGATAGGACCCGAAATGGAGCCGGTTGCGTTCGCTTACTTGGACGACATCATCGTCACTGAAACATCCATAGAGGATCATACGCGGAACCTCAAGGAGGTCTTCCGACGCCTGAAAGCAGCCAACCTTCGCATCAATCCAGAGAAATGCGACTACTTTCAGACAAAAGTTAAGTACCTCGGACACGTCGTCAGTGAAGAAGGGATACACACGGACCCCGACAAGGTGGCAGCCATCATGGAGCTGCAGCCAACACAGAATGTACTCGAAATACGACGCTTCCTGGGAATCGCCTCGTGGTACCGACGGTTCGTACCCGACTTTGCTACCATTGTGCAACCACTGACCACACAGCTAAAGAAAGGTAAACACTGGAAGTGGGGAACAGAACAACAGTCAGCCTTCGAGGAACTTAAGCAGAAACTGATACAAGCTCCTATCCTGGCCTGCCCGGACTTCACTCAGATGTTTACGCTACAGACAGACGCAAGTGACTTTGGACTTGGAGCCGTCCTAACACAGGTTCTCGATGGGGCCGAGAGGGTCATCGCTTATGCCAGCCGCCATCTGAATAACGCCGAGAAGAACTATTCTCCGACCGAAAAGGAATGCTTGGCCATTATTTGGGGTATTCGCAAAATGAGGCCTTACCTAGAGGGCTACGCTTTCACCGTCATTACAGACCACCTGTCGCTCAAGTGGCTGAATTCCATTGACAGCCCCACCGGACGGATCGCCCGCTGGGCCCTGGAGCTACAACAGTACCAATTCATGGTGCAGTACCGAAGAGGCAAGAGCAACGTGGTCGCCGATGCACTTTCGCGCCAACCCAGGAAGACGCTTCAGCTGCTCACGAGAGCTGCCGAACCACCCACCAACGAAGACGGAGCAACAACATGTGCATGGCACCAGAAAAGACTCGACGAAGTAGTACAGCAGCCAGAGAGGTTCCCCGATTACGCGGTCGTAGCCGAACAGTTGTATCGTCATTTTCCACGTAACGCACACGATGAAGACTGCTCGCCATGGAAGTTATGTGTAAAAACTCCATTACGAAGACAAATCATGTACGAAAATCACGACAATCCCTCGGCCGGGCAGATGGGAATACGGAAAACCATACACCGGATCGTCAATAGATACTACTGGCCAGGGATGTTTCGCGACATCAGCCGGTACGTTCGTAACTGCGATTCATGCCAGCGCTATAAGGCGAGTCAACAAGCACCTGCAGGAGAGATGCTAACTCGGATCCCTGACGAGCCATGGAACACAATCTGCGCCGACTTCGTGGGACCATTGCCGCTTTCGAAACACGGGAACGCGATATTACTGGTCCTAGTCGACAGATTCTCCAAGTGGGTGGAGCTGATCCCACTACGCAAAGCCACCTCAGACACCCTGATCAAAGCCCTGAGGGAGCAAATCCTGGCACGGTACGGAGCTCCGAAGGTATTCCTGAGTGACAACGGAACACAGTTCACCAGCCATAAGTTCAAAAAGTTCATCAAGGACATCGCGACCCGCCAGCAGTTTACTGCACCATACATGCCGCAGGAGAATCCCACGGAGAGAACGAACCGCACGGTGAAAACTATCATCGTCCAGCTCTCTAAAAACCAGCAGAGGACTTGGGACGACCTTCTACCAGAAATATCCTTGGCGGTCAACACGAGCGTATCAGAGACAACTGGTTTCAGCGCAGCCTACTTGACGCAGGGCCGTGAGCCACGACTACCTGGAGCTACTTACGACCTGGTTACGGTGGGAACGGGAACCGAACCGCGGCACACGACCGAACTGGCGCAGCAGCTGCAAGAAGTCATCGAAATTGTGCGCCATAACATAACACGGGCATCACAGGAGCAGTCCCGACATTATAACCTGCGCCGACGACACTGGACACCCGCCATAGGCCAACAAGTCCTGGTGAAACAGCATCTGCTTTCCAAAGCAACTGACGACTTCAACGCCAAGTTAGGGCCAAAGTACGCTGGGCCGTACACGGTTGTGGGGTTCACATCGCCGGTAATCGTGCAACTGCAATCACAGACCCCCCGATTAAAAACCGAACCGCACACGTCAGTGAACTGAAAGCATACCACTCGACGAACGACAGTCCGAGAGCTGATAGCGGCAAACCCGCACTAACGCATTCTTCTCTTACAGACACGATGCAAAAGCAGAGCCCAACTACGAACCAGCGAACAGCAGCCGCATTCCGCCGACGAGTCATGGCAGAGAGGAACGCGCGGCCGAGAATACAACTGCTCGACCAGATTCCCAACAAAACAGCGAAGAAGCGATCACGACCGGGCACTGGTGTCAAAATCCCAGTCCACACTCCAGGCATATCTTCCAGGCCCACGATCTCGGGTCGCATCTTGCAAAACCGGTGTACCGCCGTTGACGCCACCAACACACGCAACAGCACGGCACATCGATAGACGGGCTAAGGTCTCGTCACTATCAGCGTCGCCGCCGCCATTGGCACCACTGTCCACGGCACGATCAGCAAGCGAAGCCTGTCCCAGAACACGGTGCAACTTACTGGGCGCTCCACCACTGGTCGCGTTGCCAAAAACAGACGTACGGCGTTTGACTATCACCACGCAGGCGCCATCCAGTCATCACGCTCAGTACGCCGATCGCCAGACGGCTGCTCGTTCGACGACCATGACAGCAACAACACACCCGACCGGTAATGCCGGAACCCACTGCCCGAACGAACCACCATCGGTCCGTCCCGACGTGGCCCAGCCGGACCAAGGCGACCAACGGAGGTCCATTCCTGACACAGGAGTTGTCTCACCGCCATCAACGTCTCTCGCCCACAACGATGCACACGCCACATTATCGACACCGACTGATCCAACCACGCTCCAGGTACCGGAACGTGCGGCCATTTGCGCTGACAACAGTGCAATCGAACCACCTCCGGTCCGTGCCGACGCGACCCGGCCGGGGAAGGGCAACCACAACGCCACCGCAACGATGAAAAGATTCAACGCCAACGCCGAAGACGACGGCTTCCGCTTCCGATATCCGCCGGGCCGAGGCCACAGCGTATACGTCAAAGACTACATGAGGGCGTCTAAGGGACGCTGGCTGAACGACGTCCTCATCGATGTTTATCTTCAGTGGGCCCTCCAGGAGAGGCTGCCTCAAAGCCAACAACAACGCGCCCACTGCTACAGTGCCCTGGTCATGGCAAAGCTGACGTCGCTGGATCCAGCAATGGGGCCACAACTCCGCCATTGGCAGGTTCGCCGCTGGACCAAGAACGTGGACCTGTTCGGAAAGAGCCACGTACTGATGCTCGTTAACGACCAGGGGCACTGGTACCTAATAGATATTCAGGGCCTCAACAACGTGGGCACGAAGGCCATGTATATAAACGTCCTGGACTCTTTACCACCACATGATTACGACGATAGGCTGCAGCGATGCCGTGAGTATCTAGCCTGCGAGTACCAGGCCCGGAAGGGTGGCGCGCTCAGCCCGCAGCTCTTTTCTGCCGAAGCATTTCCCACCCGGTTACTGCGGGTACCCACGCAGCCAAATACGGACGACTGCGGCGCCTTCTTATTGTGGTTCGCCGAGGTCATATTGACAAAAGGGGGCGACTTGGCCGACATCGAAGAGACAGCCTGGGGAAACGAGCGAGTCGCCGGCCGACAACGTCGTAAGCTGGGCCGACTCCTACGAACGCTACATGCACGCCACGGAAATGGCCGGCCCCTGCCGCAGATTGGCCTACGAGAGTTGACCACTAGCGACAACAACTGCAGCAGCAGTAGCGACATCACTAGCAGCAGTAACGACAGCACTAGCGACATCACTAGCAGCAGCAGCGACAGCAGCAACAGCAACAGCGACAACAGCAGCGACGACGAGCAACTCAGCGAGGTACCTAAGCGACAACCGGCTCCGCACGCACCATTCGAGGTTGCGCCAGCCAATACCGCCGTTTCCACTCCCACCGAGGACACCCCGGAGAGAGAGGCCGAGGCCACTAGATCCGACACGGAAGATCCTCCACCCACCGGACCATGGGTAGGGCTCGACGGCGAAGCATTTCAAGCATCCTTACAGCGGGACATCAACATAGCACTGCGCGGCGCATGGCGCAAACGACAAACTAAGTTCCGGCAGACCTTCTGTGAGACCCTGCAAGGGCGGGCCCTGAGTTTCACTGTACGGCGCAGCGGCTATGTACGAGTTCGAGAGCTCCCACCCCGCAAGTAAGGAGGGCGTGTAACGACGCAAGTCGCGGGCTCGTTTGCGCCGCACAACATCGTTCCTATTTTTAAGTTAGTGGTATGAAACCTATAAGAAATTCCCAAAGAACATTGTTCCTATTTTTAAGTTAGTGGTATGAAACCTATAAGAAATCCCCAAAGAACATTGTTAATGAAATTAAATAAAATTCAATGAAATATTATTAAATATATTATATTATTATATATATTATCAGTATTGCTGCTAGGAAACAAAAAAATAGTTTTATCCTAAGTTAAGAACTTATGTTGTAAACCACCCTATTAAGAAACGGGATAGCCTTAAGTTTAACTCAACGCCGAAACGACGGCAGACGATTCAACAGCTGACTGACTGCTATAAAAGGAGTAGCAACTTCAAACTCGAGACAGTCGACCAGCAGCCAGCGCACAGGTAAGTCAACTCCGACAGCACCCGACGAGATCAGCCAAACCGGCCCTCGTCCGACCACTCGCGAACTCCGCCGACAGCACCCGACGAGATCAGTCAAACCGGCCCTCGTCCGACCACTCGCGAACTCCGCCGACAGCACCCGACGAGATCAGTCAAACCGGCCCTCGTCCGACCACTCGCGAACTCCGCCGACAGCACCCGACGAGATCAGTCAAACCGGCCCTCGTCCGACGACTCGCGAACTCCGCCGACAGCACCCGACGAGATCAGTCAAACCGGCCCTCGTCCGACGACTCGCGAACTCCGCCGACAGCACCCGACGAGATCAGTCAAACCGGCCCTCGTCCGACCACTCGCGAACTCCGCCGACAGCACCCGACGAGATCAGTCAAACCGGCCCTCGTCCGACGACTCGCGAACTCCGCCGACAGCACCCGACGAGATCAGTCAAACCGGCCCTCGTCCGACGACTCGCGAACTCCGCCGACAGCACCCGACGAGATCAGTCAAACCGGCCCTCGTCCGACAACTCGCGAACTCCGCCGACAGCGCCCGACGAGATCAGCCAAACCGGCCCTCGTCCGACGACTCGCGAACTCCGCCGACAGCGCCCGACGAGATCAGCCAAACCGGCCCTCGTCCGACGACTCGCGAACTCCGCCGACAGCACCCGACGAGATCAGTCAAACCGGCCCTCGTCCGACAACTCGCGAACTCCGCCGACAGCGCCCGACGGGATCCGACAGTAACCGACGCCGCGCGAGTGCCCACAGCGTGTACGGCAAGCAAGCGGCAGGCGAAAGGGGAGCTAAACACAGGAAGAATCTAATAAAGGAAAAGTTTCAACGAAATTAAAGTGTGTTTTCTTCGTGGCAAGCTTTCGGTGAAACGCTCAACTCGAGCACCGTAGTAGACGCGATGTTGCGTTCAAAAGAAACGTGGAACGCAGTATGTGAAGCTTCCGCCATTATAAATGCGAGGCTGAGAGATGCATATCAGGCAGAATTAAGAGCGCAGCACATGCACACAGCGACACAATCGACCAGAACGACACCAACTAACGTTTCTGACGAAGACGCTAGAGTTAGGGACAGCCTGTAAGCGGACAGTAATGTGCGTTTGAGCTTTAGCTCCTTCTGCCTCCCGACGGTCCACATACACAGATCGTGAAACTAGACTCGATTTACCATATGTGCACGACGTTGTGTAGAAGGAAGCTCAACATTATAAACACAACAAATGATACAAAATAAAGAACAACAACAAAAGACTGCTTCTTTACAATAGAGAGCCACATATAAACTAAGAAACAACAACCCATACATGACCTAATTCTAAAGACATTCACGCGAACTTTATTTCACCTAGAGCTCTTAACGAGTATATTTGCACACAGAAAATTATTTAAAATTTTACCAGGGAACATATACTCATATATAAATATCTCGATTCATTTGGCTTTGCTCGTGTCCCGTTTTTGACTAGCGATTGTTTGACTAGTGTTAAGCAATTCTTCTGCGTTTTACTCATTCCTATATGCCAATTACTTAACTAGTTTAACGCCATTCTTTGGGATTTAGCTCGATTATTCGGACTGTTGATCTCTTGCGATCTCCTGGCCAGAGCTAGCTAATTCATCCGGCTTTGCCATAGTCCATTTCTTTTTGCGATTGCTTAACTAGTGCTAAATAATACTGCGAGCATTTAGTCATACTGTCTTTCTTTTCGTACAAGGTTTATAGCGGCACTTTCAGGTTTCTACTGACTAGCTTCCGGATTTTTTTTTTTTTTATCTATAACTGGGCTCAAGGTCCACCATAAACTAAACTTTAAAAACAGTATTGTTGTTAAATGTTAATTTATTTTTGATTGCAATATTTTGGACTACCTTCAATGTTTGTCTTCAACCGACAACTGACTGGGCGTAAAAAAACATGTGATTCTTTAAACGTTTTCGTATTATATATTTTTTTTATTATATAGCTGTAAATGCGAGGGCATTACTCTGTGTCTATTTGTAGTTCAGTCTTCTCAAAGCTGGAAGTGTTACAGCCTTTTAATGGATCCCAAAAGCAAGCTCAAACTCAACCACGAAGCCAAGCCCAAAGGGTTTTAAATGGCATAATGGAGCTTTATCGAGTAGCCTGTGGTTGAGAATTTGAGAGGAAAGAAAAAAATACACATTCTTGCAGACAACCACGCCATAAATCACATAGATTGGAAACTCATTGAGAATGAAGAAGGATAGCTAAAAATCAGCGGTTTTTATACACTGGTGAATTTTGTTGTAATACCCCCTACAGCCACAAGGAGATACAAGTGAAACCCTGTTTGGTTCACCATAAATAATTTAAAGCAGTTGCCACTATCAGAAAAGTGAGAAACAGTACGGGCATTATTGAAGAAATTTGTGGGATTTCTTTGTATGCAATTGAATAAAATATATATTTACATTACTTTATATAATGATATCCTTATGTTTTATATATTTAAGTTATGTAAATCGATCGATTAATAGTATAATATAAATGTTTAATTAACATTAACAGCCTTATAATGGATATCAAACGCAAACGCAAACTCAACTACGACACCAAACGCAATGCGTTTTAAATGGCATAATGGAACACTACACTTTATTGTGTAGTCTGCGTTTGAGATTTTGAGGGGAAACAAAAACACTAACATTCTTGCATACAACCACGCTGCCCATGTCACACGGCTATACCGATGAGCCCATTGCCCACGAACGCAAGCAAATGTATGCGTAGTACGAAGCACGCATCGAGGTTAGCCGTGCATCGTAGGCCATTGTTTGCAGAAAGCAAAAGATTGCCATGTAAGCACTATGGCTTGGAATAATCATATTTTCCTATGAAATTTGCTGGTTATGTTTGGGCGGCAACATCGGTGTACAATAGAGAAATCTGACATTTTTCATTCCACCCTTATTTTAGTGCACAACTGCTTGTTGAAGGAAGATGTTGTGTATCGTATTTCTTCAGAAAGTTCTTCAGTTGTTGCCTTTGATATTTCTGAATATGAAATGAATTATAACTATTATTATTGAATATATATTAATATTATTTTTACAAATTATTTTTTAATAAATAGTTGTTTCTAAATTACTTAAATGAATTTTTTTTTTTTTGTTTTCGGAAAATAAGGTTACAATAATATCGCACAAAGATCCAAAATTGGAAAAATTTTCAAACTTATTAATGCCTTCGTCCTTTTAAAAAAATTATTTACATATTAGCATACTTAAATTCAGTACAATCTTTTAAACACAATAATTTTTCAATATCTTGGTTTGACAGCCAATTTCGACGAAGTGACTACTCGGTTATATGTACTTCGCAAACGCTACGGGGAATGCAAAGCATGAATATTACCAACAAATTCTCTCTTGGGTTCGGGTTCGTGTTTAGGCTGCGTTTGAGAGTTTTATAAAGGGCGTTGCGACATTCTGATTCATTCCTAGAATCTTGTTTGTCTCTTCAATATTGTCATCACTTGGCCGATAATAATTTGCTCTAAATATTTTGTGGATAATTTAATGCCCAAAGTCGCGAAATAGGTATACATTCACAAGCAACTTCTCACAATCTTTGAGAATTCGTGAGTAGTGCATAGAAAACTAAATGCTTAAGTTTTAATGTTTTTCTTAAATACTTGTTTGTTTTTACTTAAAAAAATGAAGAAAGTTGACATTGCTACTATGTAGCGAATGGAAAAGGCAGTGTCAGGCGCTGGAAAATGCGCCCACTTAATAGAGATTGCGTCACCCATGGATATTTCGCTAAAGTTTTCCTAAAGATGAAGGAGAATTGACGAGGAGCAATTTTTCACCCATACTCGGATGAAGATGATTACCAAATGGATCAAATCAATACTAATGTTACAATATCTTATTTGTATGAACTTTTCGCGTGAATCTTAACAAAGATTTCGTGGTCAGATATGTTATAAACAAATACTATTTGTGTTAAATCTTTTATTAATACTTAGTTGAAGTAACGCATTAATATATAATTCCCTAATATCATCACCGATCCCATGTTTTTTCATTCCGTAACAAATGCAAATATTCTGCACCTATATCTCTCAAACCCTTATACCGCGTTTACATAAAATGGTTTTTCCAGAAATTGGAAGTAAAACTTTTTAGGACCCAAAACCACTCGTAAACTTTTTAAATACCATTGGAATTGTTGTTGCAATTCCAGCGGTAAACCGAAATGCTTTTGGGTTTTAGCTTCAAATTTTAGTTTGCAACTCAGGTTCGAAATTCGGAATTATAGGAACTTATGCTTCTCCTTGTCTAGTGCCAATGTGTTAGAAAGGGACAATTACAGGCGACAAAATATTAGCACATATGTCCACACACATGGTAAAAGCTCAACTACACCAAACAAAACAAAGCAATAACAAAACACCTACTTTGCTTGACCGGATTATGTATGGAAACACTTGGAAAGCTCATCAGTTTTCGAACAGCTTAATCGGATTAAATATTTTTATGTAAACAGGGTATAAAGGTAACTGTTACGAAATAAACTTGAAATAAACTTAAACCAAACTTTCATGGCGATTTCAATATTTATTTTATCTAAATTCAATATGTATTATCAAGGAACCGCTTTAAAAAATTTTGGTTTGGCACGACTACCTCGCTTGACTTAAAAAACCAAAAAGAAAGTCAGACAGAAGCTTTACAATATACGAACTAAAATTATGTGTAAATGTCAAACGAATGCAGGGTTGCCAGATGTCGGCAACAATTCCCCTCCCGGTAAGCGATTCCCGTAGACAGCTTGCATCATTTTTTGTCGACATCCAGTACAGCTAATTTTACTGCTGGCCGCAACATGATTTCCTCTTTGGTTTGGATGGTCGCCCTTCGTACTTGACCGTCTTTAGCTATTACGGTTTCGATAACTCTGAGTTTTTTCTAAGTATTTCTAGGCTGATTTTCGTCTACGATGATCACAATATCTCCTACCGCTATAGGTTTCACCTTTTGAAACCATTTCGACCTTCTGGCAAGTGTCGGCAACATTTCCTTCAACCACCGACGCCAGAATAAATTAGCGACGACTTCACTTTGCCTCAAATTCATTTTATAGTCCAAACTTTCCAGTTGACACAATGGTTTTGCACCATTCGAGCTTCCCAACAAAAAATGGTTGTGTGTTATAGCTTCTTGGTCTTCGCTGTCTAATGACACATATGTTAGAGGGCGTGAATTGATGATTAATTCGACTTCTAATAGCGCCGTTCTCAGGCTTTCATCCGTAAACCTTTGGTTATGTATTATTTTTCTCAGTATAGTCTTGACCGACCTCACCAAACGTTCCCATACGCCTCCCATATGTGGGGTTGCAGGTGGATTAAATTTCCAATCAATTTCTTTGTGCGCCAATTGCCGTTGTATCTCATTATTGTTCTGCTTGCTAAGCTCTTCTCTTAGCAGATTATCTGCACCCCGGAAATTCGTACCATTATCGCTATAAATCGTTATTGGAGTGCCACACCTTGCCATAAAATTCCTCAAGGTCATTACAGTAGAATCTGTGCTAATACTGTGTGCAATTTCTATGTGCACAGCTCTAATAGCACCCCATCTCTTTTTTGCTCTTCTATTTTCAATAACGTTTATGGGTCCAAAATAGTCTATTCCTACATGAGTGAAGGGTCGCGAGAATGCAGCCAGTCGCTCGCGGGGCAAAGGCGCCATTTGCGGAGGGTGTGGAGTTGCATTATTTATTTTGCAAATTTGACAAAGTTTTCTCACCCTTTTATATAATGGACGCAGTTTAGGAATGTAATAAGTTTGTCTCAGCTCATTAATCACGGTCTCGTGGTTGATATGATGATAAATCCTGTGGTGATGATCGACGATTAAATGAGTTACATAACTTTGTGATGGCAATATTATGTAGTCCCTCGTTGATTTTCCATTCTGTATGAAATATGTTGCTTGATTCTTTAAACGTATAATTCCGTCGTCGTCTAGGTAAATTTGAAGCCTTCCAAGTGAGCTTCCGGTTGGAAGTGTTTTCCCCAGCTTAAGTGAGCTCCATTCGTCGCTAAAATATGTTGCTTGCACGGTCTTATAAACAAAGATTTTAGCCTTCTTTAGGTGATCTGAAGAAAGTGACAAATTGGCGTAATCTTCTTTTTTTACTTTGTTATTCCATTTATTTAAATATAGTAACCAGTTGGCTATAGCACGATACAAACTAAACCAGCTGGAGTAGTAATCAAAGTTTACCTGACTTGCATTTTGAGTGCGATGGTATAAAAACCTTGGGCGCACTTCGCTATTGTCTACCTCACCAAGATCTTCACCTGTAGGCCAATCGTGTTCTGGCAAATGTAGAAACTTAGGCCCTTTGATCCATTCATCGAGTATAGCACTTTCCCGTCTATTTTTAGTTGCAACATCTGCTACATTTATCTTCGACGGCACCCATCTCCATTGTGATATATCAGTTAGCGTGTGAATCTCCGCCGTACGATTCATTACATACTTTTGGAATCGGCGACAATCATTTCTCAGCCAATCAAAACTGTTTTTGAGTCCGTCCATATTATGCACTTTTCTACGTCTACCTTATGATTCTTGCAAACAACATGCGTTAATCTCGCTCCAATTACTGCGGCCTGTAGTTCTAAGCGAGGTATTGAAAGTGGACGTAGTGGTGCTACCTTCGATTTTGCAGCAACAAAGCTTATCTCCGTGTAACCCTTATAGCTTATGCGAAGATAGGATACAGCTGCATAAGCGTTCTCACTAGCATCTACGAACGTGTGCACTTGCACATTGCTATCCTTTCTATTATTTTTCGTAAAATAACAACGTGGTATAGACACAGTAGCTATTATTGGAAGATATAAAATACAATGGCACCATTTTTCATGTAAATCAGTGTTAAGTGGCTCATACCAATCCGTACCACATCGCCATATCTCCTGAAGAAGCATTTTGAGATACGACATAATGCAACAAACGAACCCCATTGGGTCAAAAACCGACATGAGTACTCTTAAAACTTCGCGCTTAGTGGGAACTACTTTTGTGTTAAAGATGTCTCTTCGAAGATGAACAAATTTTAAATTATATTTAAAAACGTCGTTTTTCGCGTCCCAACACATCCCTAATACTTTCTCATATTCCGCTGCGTTGTCGTTGCGTTGAAATAATTTATGTTCCATCTCACTGTTCTCACTGAGAGCGTATAGTACTTCTTGTGAGTTCGAAACCCAATTACGCTTGTGAAAAACTTTTTGTGAATGCACGTTGCGAACTTCTTTTGCCAGAGATATGGCCTCGTCAATCGTTTCTGTTGAGTCAATGAAATCATCCAAATAGTGGTGCTCAGTTATAGATTCTAGAACTTTGGAGTTGCCTGCCGCATGAACTTTAGCGTTTTGATCCCGTACAAAATGCGCAATGCATGGAGAGCAGCATGCTCCGAAGGATAGAACATTCAGTCGGTAGACCATTATGGTATTTTTGCTTTCATTCCACCAAAGAAAGCGTTGAGCGTCTGCGTCATTTTCACTAACTCCAATGCGATGGAACATCTCTGCAATGTCGCCGCAAATAGCTACTGGCCGTATTCGAAAGTTAAAGAGTATGTATATTAAGGGTTTAGGAGATCAGGACCCTTGAACAAGAAGTCATTAAGCGAATTACCGTTTGTTTTCGCCGCAGCGTCCCACACCAGACGAATTTTATTTGGCTTATGAGGATTTCGAACGATAAAGATTGGTAAATTGTAGTGGCAGGCCGTGTAGGGTATCTCCTAAACCAAAGGATGAATTTTTTTTGTTTTTAAAATTTCTTTATTTGGTTGTTTGTATTACTTGTTGTAATTACTTTTACTTTTAGAATAATGTGGTTTAAGTGTTTTATGTTATATGTTAAATTATATTTGTAAACATAATATTTTTCCCTCACAGTAAGACCCTAAGTCTCCTGGTTGAATGATTTGTGTGGAAAGGTGACTGTGGAAAGTGTGAATGGAAGTGTGATTGAACAGGGAATTAGGGAAAGTGGGAATTGTAAATGGAAGGGGGAATTATTGGAAAGGATTGGAAGGATGGGAATCGGAACGGGAGGAAGAAGATTGAGAAAAAAGGAGTGAGAGGGGAGATTTGGTTTTTTCGATGGGTGCGGAAGAAGTTTTCTTTTGAGAGGAAAAATAAAATTGCAATGAGAGTGGTTTAAAGTGTATTTTTGGAAGAATTGACAGAAAAAAAAGAAGTATTAATGTTAAAAGAAATTACAGAGAAACAATAGAAATGAGAGAAAGAACAAATTTTCTTGTGGTCAAAAATTAATCCGTAGAAAAAAAAACGCGGGAAATAAACGATAACTAGCACAAAGTGCGCATTTCTTAAGAAAAAGGAAATATATACAGCAAAAACAATTTGTCTTCTTTATGTGATTTATCAAGTTATGTGAAAAATACACAAGCCACAAATAGAAAAACATTTCGCAAAGCTGTTTTTTTTTTTTTATATATTCGTTCACATATCGCTTACAACAACAACCACTACAAAGCTATACATAGCTAGCTACATATATTAAGGTTGCACTGCCAATTATTCATGCCGATGTCAACCGCTATAACAGCTATATCTATTTTGGGACTAATATATATTCATCAATAACAACCGACATATAATCGATTATATTACATATAATCGAAGCTTTCGAAAAGGAGAAGTAGAGTTGCCGTCAGCCCTGAATTAATTGACTTTTGGATTCATTTATTATTATTATTGCTCTCATGTATAACATAGTAGGAAATTATAATAGAATGTTTTTATAAAAAAAAGTATTAAAATCATTAGCATTGAACTTAACATATTGAAGTTATCATATATATGTATTTGATATTTCCTAGTAGTTTTTTTTGATTCTTTTGTGAAATTGTAGTAACAGAAAAGTAGAAAAAAAAAGGTTTTGTTTTTACTTTCAGGCACTAAGCTGCAAGGTGGCGCCATCAGCAGCCTGCAAATTGGTAAGCCTTACAAAGTTACAAATATATAATGAAATAAATAACAACAAATGTCATGCTACTTATCTGCTACGATACGGTATATATATATATTATACTTATTTTGACTTGATTTAATTAATAAACAACAAAAAAAAAAAAAACACAAATAATCAGATTTGTAATAAAAAAATCATATAACAAGTGAAGGAAGTAAATAAAGTAGGAAACTAAGTGAAATGTTAGAATTAAGAAATAATGGCTGAAATAAATAAAGAAAAGAAGGATGTTCACGCCTCTTTTGACGTGAATGTAAATAGCAAGTTCAATACCAAATAATTAACCAGGTTTTAATTAATCGAAGCAACTAGTACAAACCAGTTGAATCCTTAATTATATGAAAGTTTTAATTGTTGAGTTTGATTGGAAACAACTAGTACAAAACCAGTTGAACCAAAGATTTGATCCTGTAAGTGATTGGATTGTAAGATTGAAACAACTAGTGCAGAACCAGTTGAATCCCAAGTAGTTGACGAGAACAGTTTTGATTTAATTCTGACTTTATTATCCAATATTTTGGTATTTATACTAATTTGAGGCTCAGCGCTGCTGCCTCAGTCGACGATTCTAGCACGCTGCTACACCTGTGGGAATAAGCGAACGCCAAAAAATGTGCTGACGCTTGTGGGAATGGCTTGGGTTGGAGCGTCGTGGAATACGACGCCTGTGGGAGCGTCACGGAAATGCGACGCTTGTGGAAATAGTTTATGAGAGATAAGAATGCTGATGTGAGGAAGCAGCGCTGGCTTTAGTGCACACTGTGCAGACAAAAGAATACAAAAAAATGTGATATGGGATGAACATCCTCCGGCCCGTTGAGGGTTCTCAACTAATGATGCTCGTCCAGGTTGATTTCAAAGTCATGATTATTTCTCGGCGCAGCGATTGGACCGGCCAATGATGTTTTCGAACGATGTCTGGTGAACCATCTGGTGATGAAAATGAGGATTATAACGATGACAATGAAAAGTGTGCTGAGGCTGATGCCGAGATGGTAATCTTCTGCTACGTATTTGTTAATGGACTTCGTTTCTGACTGCTGAAGTTGCTGTATTTGTGTTCGGAGCTCATGTAGATGCGTTGAAATAGTTTTACTATGGCGATAGTTTTCTATTAGTACTGGCAGGTTCTTGTCGTTGGTGATTATTTCGACTAAATTAATTTTTGGAAGGAAGGAGAAGGAGAAAGGAAGGAAGGAAGGAGAAGTAGAATCATCTTTTAGGATGCAGCCGGGCTCGATCTATATCCGACCAGTACCGGAAAGTTGAATTTGGGATATGGAGACATCGCAGAGACGATTTACGATTCGTGGCGGATAACTTATGTAAATCACCGTATTATCTTCTATCAATTGAATCCAGTGTTGGGACGTGTTGGTGACTTTTAACTCACAACGGCTTAACTGTGTCTCCTGTCGCAGGAAGTTCATTTCGCATGAGTGTATAGTTGCGCTTAGTCGATATATGGGGTTTTGTTGCTTGCAGATATAACCAACTCTTTGAAGGTGAGAGCAGCGGTACAGCTCATGACTCTGTAAAGGGTAAAATTGATCTCGATGTAAATCAGTCAGCAAATATTCGGCTGTGTTTTGAATCGTCAAAAACGAACTGTTGCCAAGGTATGTTGGTACGGGAACGATGTGTAAAATTTCGAAGTCGGTGCTTCCGATAAGCGGCAAGGTTATTTTGAATATTAAATTGTTGTTGGTGGCACGACCTTCAATAGACAGGAGTTGGTACATTGCCACAATGTCTAATCCGTGTCCTGGGACACGTAATACGGAAGGAATATGCGTTTTCATGAGGATGAGCTGCTCCTTTAATTGCTGTGGAGTTACGAGGAACGGGTTGACCTTGCTTTTGTGAGAATCGGTTAACACCTCCACAAGCAATTCCTGTGTTTTTTGATATTCGGCAATAGTTACAGAAAGCTGGAGTGCTAATGCGTTGAATACTTCTGCGCGTTTATGTTCTTGCGACCACGACATTAGATCTAATATTTGGCGTTGCGTTTTGTTCAGCGTCTCATCTAGAACTTGAAGTTCATCATTGGTTCTAGTCAAGATGTTGGTGGTGGCGTCTAATAAAGAAGTGTTGTTTTTGAGAAGGTTTAGCAGATGATCTTCATTGCTGTGGATGGCATGAATCACGTTTGTCATTTTGTCTGCATATTCTGAATCGAGCACGCCGAAAAGTGAACTCGCTAGACTTCCAATGATGCCTAGCGGAGCGGAGCGTCGAGCCTTGTGAGGTCCGCGCGGAATCACAAACTGATGATAATCCTTTATGTAGGTTAGTTGTGATTTGAATTGATATATAGTGTTATTGCAAGCGATTAGGTGGTTCAATCTCGAGCAATATTTGGAGGCGGCGTAGATTCCTTCTTTGATGTTGTTATATTCACTCCAATAAGGTGTCATATTAAAAAACGCGATTATGTTCCAGTCTGTAGTGGTTAAGTGTGCTACGCCTAATCTTTCGAAGTATAACCCGGGTAGCGTCGGAAACGGTTCTACCTTGTTCGAAGATAGGACAACTATTGGAAGGATGAAAACTATTAGCAGACATAGCAGTGGAGCAGTGCTAAGGCCACGAAAACATTTCGTAGAGTTTTGTTCCACTGCCGCTGCTCTTTTACGGCGGCCATTCGTCTAGAGCTCATTGCTACTTGGATCCTGAGTTGTAGGGGATTGGTCAGTATAGGACTCACTGCTCGTGTTAGGTAATGGTGCTAATCGATGAATGGCGCGTGTGATAGCCCCTGATGCGGTCTGAACTTCGGCAACTCGCACTAGTCCATCATCACCACAGATCGGACGTATTATTCGGCCGAGCTTCCATTTTAATGATGGTAAATTATCCTCATGAATGACGACCATGGTCCCTGCCTTAATATTTGAGGAGGATTGCTTCCACTTGTACTTATGTTGCAATTCGCAGAGGTATTCTTTGGTCCAACGATGCCAAAACTCCTTGTTCAGTGATGATACCGTTCGCCATCGCTGATGTAGGTTTCCTTTATATTCAGTAGCACTGTGATCAATAGTACTAGTGAGGGGTTCTCCAATCAAGAAGTGTCCTGGTGTCAGAGCTTTAAAGTCATTCGGGTCGTCGGACATTGGAGTTATCGGCCGTGAATTCAAAATGGCTTCGATCTCAGTAAACACTGTTTCCATTTCTTCGTATGTTAGAGAAGCTGCATTGACCCCCTTATAGAAGAGATGCTTAGCTGACTTGACAGCTGCTTCCCATAGCCCCCCAAAGTGTGGCGAACGGGGGGGTATGAAGTGAAATTCAATTCTGCGATCATGACCGAACCTTTTAATGCTTTCCTGAGCCTCTTGACTTTGCACAATTTCCGTTAAATCTTGAAGCTGGTTTTTCGCTCCTACAAAGTTGGTGGCATTGTCGCAATGAATATGGCGACAATTCCCCCGCCTGCTCGTAAAGCGCTTCAGTGCACCGATGAATGAGTCCGTTGTGAGGTCACTTACTATTTCAATATGTACTGCCTTAGTCGAAAAGCAGCAAAATATTGCAACGTAACATTTCCTTGGTTGCTTTCCGCGTATTTTGAAATGGATGTAGAAAGGACCGCAGAAATCGACTCCGGAGTTCACGAACGGTCGTGCTGGTTGCACCCTCTGAGCTGGCAATGATCCCATGTGTTGAGTCAGCAGTTTTGGTTTAGATCTTACGCAGCGAGTACAATTTTGCACAATGGATCTAGCAATGGTTTTCCCCTTTATAGGCCAATATCTTTGCCGAGTTATGGACAATAATCCTTGAGGGCTAACGTGAGAGTTGGTGAGATGAATGTCGGTCATCAGCATTCTGGTCACTATGTGACCGTAGGGTAGCAGAATTGGGTGCTTTGATTCGTACGGGAGCTCGCTATTCTGAAGTCTGCCACCGACTCGTAGTATATGGCAGTTATCCAAGAACGGGGTCAGGCTGCTGATGCTGCTACTGTTTGTCACTGAACCGTGTCGCTGTAGTTGATTGATTTCAATGTTGAAGTCAAAATATTGAGTTTCTCGTAGAATGGTAATTGTGGCATCTTCTAGTTCAGCCACGTCAAGACCTTTGGTTGTGTATCTGGAAGACTTGCGACACTTATTGATAAATCTCCTGACATAAGCACTGATTCTCACGAGAAGCTTAAAGGAATTCCGATGGTTAATCGAGTCGATCAAGGTTGTTGCAGCGACTGACGAAAAGAGAGATATTTTCTTTCGTTTTTCCACTTCAGTTACTGGATGAGAGAGATTTTCTGGCCATTGGGATGAAGATCCATGAAGAAATAAGGGCCCGTAATCCCATAACGTGTTGGAGTTAAAGTCTTGAGGGTTGAGGCCTCTGGAGACAAGATCTGCTGGATTATGTTTGGTTGGAACGTAACGCCATTGATTGTGGGTTGTGAGTTCTTGAATTGCCGCAACTCGATTCGCCACGAACGTTTGATATGATGCGGATTGTGCTGAAATCCAAGCGAGCGTGATTTCGGAATCAGACCACAAGAAGCATGGATGTGTCCATGAGAGGTCAGTTCTTACTCGTTCGAGCAGTTTTGCCGCTAGATGAGCTGCACAGAGTTCTAGTCGAGGTAAACTAATTGTTTTGTTCGGAGCAACTCGACTTCGTGCGCACATCCACCGAACTATGATTGTTCCATCGTGAAGTAGAGCTCTACCGTACACGACGGCGCCATATGCCTTCTCCGATGCGTCGCAAAAAACGTGCAACTCTTGCGTCTTGGCATGTTTTGCGGAGAGGAGGTGCCTCGGTATCTTAACCTTGTCTAGTTTAGATAAGTTCTCTCGGAATTGGTTCCAGTATGTATGAAGTTCATGGGGTACTGCTGAGTCCCAATCTAGTTTTAAGGTCCATAATTGCTGCAAGAAGATCTTGGCTCTTGTCACGACCAGACTTAAGATTCCTAGTGGATCGAAGATGTGAGCGATCTCGGAAAGAACTTGCCTCTTGGTAACCTTAGTTGGTTCTGTTGTTTGGATTCGGAGATGAAATTCGTCGTTCGTTGGATTCCAGACTATACCAAGCGTTTTTATTGTTGAGCGTTTGCTGAGCTCGATCTTGTAGTGGTATGTTGTTGTAAAGTGAAGGATGATTGGCACACCATTTTTTTAATTTGAAGCCAGCGCCTTGAAGTATTTTGATGATTTGTTCTTGGATGGTGGTAGCTTCGGCTATTGAATCTGCACTCGACATTAGGTCATCTACATAGAAATCCCTTTGAATAGCCTCAGCTCCTAGTGGATTTGTTACTTGATGCTTCAGGGCTACGTTTTGCAGGCATTTGATGGCGAGATAAGGAGCTGATTTTATTCCGTACGTTACGGTGTTAAGAGAAAAACATTTCACTGGGTCTGTAGGGTTTTCTCTCCACCAAATTAATTGAAACGGCCAATCCTGTTCGTCCACTTTAATTTGACGATACATTTTTTCTATGTCGGCGGTGAACACATATCGAGGCATCCGGAATCTTAATAATACTGAGAAAAGCTCTTGTTGCAGTTTAGGACCGGTTAGGAGAATATCGTTCAACGAGAAATTTGAAGATGTGGTCATGGACGCATCAAACACCACCCGAAGCTTTGTTGATGTGCTTTCGGGTTTTATCACGCAGTGGTGCGGTATGAAGTAGTGTGGTATTGACGTAACGTTATTGACATCGAATTTCTTCATGTGGCCTAACGCAGCATATTCTCTCATAAACTCGATGTAGGAAGTGCGCAGTTCCGGGTTCTTTTGCAATCTGCGCTCGAGAGCATAGAAGCGCTGTAATGAAACAGTCTTGGAATCTCCTAGTACAGTTGGTTTTTGAGCGAACGGCAGCCGAACAGAAAATCGTCCATGCGGAAAACGCCGAACTGTGTGTGCGAAAAACATCTCACATTTCTTCTCTGTTGTGGTGAGCGGAGCTGCCTTGTCCTCAATTTCTTCTAGCTGCCAAAATCTGTTCACTTGCTCATGTAATTCTTCGCTGGTACCGATGCCGCAGAATGTCGAAGATGTTGAAATTGTAGTAGGTGCTGCAGTGGAGTCAAGTGCAACTCCCCCAAAACCCATCCAAATGTGGTGTTTTGGAGAATCGGAAGCTGTTTTCCGAGTTTAACTTGTCCTATCTTGTTGTATATTTGAACTAAAGCTGTACTAAGCAGCACATGTCCTTTCGCCTGGCAAGCGGCTAGAGATGTATTATTGCTGGTTCCGAGGACCTCCTTTACGACGTTATTGGTATCTGGTTTCAGTTTGGTGGGTAAAGAGTCTAAGTGAAGCATCGTGTTATGTTTTCGAGCGCATTTGAGGCAAGTCCTTGATTGGCAAGATGTAGCAGCATGTCCTGACCGCAGGCAATTAGTGCAAAGGTTTTGTCTTTGAACGTAGTGTAGTCGTTTTGCTGGACTTAGTTTTTTGAACTCGTCGCAGAAATATAGAGCATGTGGTTGTTGTTTACACAGCTTACAATTTTGAGATTTTGGTTTGTGGTCAATGGCGGAAGTGAACACCTTGTGATTTCCAGGTTTTTCCTTGTGCTTGAATCCTGCTGCTTCTAGTGACTGGAATCGAGCTTCCAAAAATGAGAGGAACGTGCATAGTGTGGGGACCTCTTTAGGGTTAGCCAACGACTGCTCGAACAGTGCATGCGTGGCTCGATCAATCTTGCGAATTAAGATGTGCATGAGCAGGGGGTCCCAACCATTCGAAGATATGCCCAAATTTTCTAAACACTGCAGACACTCTTTTGTTGTGTCATGAATATTCTTGATGAAGTTGACGGAAGTGGTTTCTTGCGAGCTGGAAGGTTGATCAAGGAGCTTGTGTATCAAAGTGGACGCGAGTTGACGTGGATTGTTGTACCGTTCTCGCAGCGCAGCCCATGCTGAGTCATAGTTTTCAGCTGTAACTGTGAAATGCCTCAATAATCTTTCAGCTTCACCTCGCAGATTTGTTTTAAGATACCAAATTTTTTGGCATTTCGGTATACTTTGCTTGTGAATGATTTCAATAAAGAGGTCATGGAATTGGCGCCATTTGAGGTAATCGCCATCAAAAATCGGTAGTTAGATTTTTGGAAGTTGAAGCGAAGTCGCTATCTCAGTGGGTTGTGCTATCCCTTCTTTTTGAGGAGTTGTGGTATTTGCTTGTGTCAACAAGCCGCGCTGATGGCGCACCTGTTCCTCGAGTTGTATATATCCGTCCATGTCGTACCCTAAACACGTAGGGTTGTTGTGAATTTCCCAAAGTGTGAAGTTTGCGTCTTCGATCGGAGCCCACAGCTTTTCCATAGCGATAAGGAATTGTTGGGGTGATACGTCCTTTGTAGTACTTTTCAGTAATCGCTGTAATGAAGCGATTATTGCCTGCTGCTTACGGATTAGCGCGTACACTCGAGAGACTTCTTCTTCTTTGTCGTCTTTATTGGGCTGTGTGATTGCGTTGTTTGCTGCTTCTTCCAAGGTTGGCTTGGAAGTGGCGCCTTGACTGGCAAGCTGTGACTCCAATTTTTTAATAGCGTCATTGAAAATTGTAGTATATGTTTCCACCAACGCCATCATTTTGTTGTAATAATCCTTCGTAAAGTATTGGTCGTCTGACGGAGGCTCATCTAAAATTTGTATGCGGTTATCTGTTGCTTCGAAGCGATCCCAGATGTTTTGTAGACGTATTAGACGGTCCTTGTAGTACGACACATTTCCCTTACGATCAGCAGAGTCCTTATTGAAGTTTCGGATTATTTGCTGAATCTCCTGTCCTGCTTCATGTTGATGATCGATCAGTGTGCTGAAAGATTCCATGTTGATTGTTTCTTCTTTTAAATGAGTGAAAGACGGCTTGAAGAATCACGTCGGGGTCACCAAAATGTTCACGCTTCTTTTGACGTGAATGTAAATAGCAAGTTCAATACCAGCTAATTAACCAGGTTTTAATTAATCGAAGCAACTAGTACAAACCAGTTGAATCCTTAATTATATGAAAGTTTTAATTGTTGAGTTTAATTGGAAACAACTAGTACAAAACCAGTTGAACCAAAGATTTGATCCTGTAAGTGATTGGATTGTAAGATTGAAACAACTAGTGCAGAACCAGTTGAATCCCAAGTAGTTGACGAGAACAGTTTTGATTTAATTCTGACTTTATTATCCAATATTTTGGTATTTATACTAATTTGAGGCTCAGCGCTGCTGCCTCAGTCGGCGATTCTAGCACGCTGCTACACCTGTGGGAATAAGCGAACGCCAAAAAATGTGCTGACGCTTGTGGGAATGGCTTGGGTTGGAGCGTCGTGGAATACGACGCCTGTGGGAGCGTCGCGGAAATGCGACGCTTGTGGAAATAGTTTATGAGAGATAAGAATGCTGATGTGAGGAAGCAGCGCTGGCTTTAGTGCACACTGTGCAGACAAAAGAATACAAAAAAATGTGATATGGGATGAACAAAGGATAAAATAAAAGTTAAGAACAATAATAATCACAGTCTCTGATTTTTTTTTATTGATTGTTATTCGTTATTATGAATTGCTAATTGCAATCATTTAGGCTGATGTGCTGGTGGACCTAGGGGGAGGTCACCGCACTGGTGGGCGTGGCATACGGACAGACAGCACGAACGCAATGGAATAGACAGACGGACTAGCAGTTACGAGGACAGATCTATGAAATAAGGGAACCGCGTTGCACTTTGAGCCAAGTGCGGTTCATGGCTGTAACTGGAAACAGTTACAGACGGGGTGGGCGGCTCGTAGACGGACGATGACGTAGGTTGTATTGTGCTAGGGTGTATGAGATTCCTGGTGGGTTATAGGTTGAATGTATTCTGTTTGTTTAGGTGAATAGTGCTGGCTGAGACTGGGTGAATGAATGATAGGTTTTATGATTAGGTAATTCTGAGAGTAAAAGGATTAGCTTGAGATGACCCATTAGGAATCATAGGTGATTGTGACTATTGTTTTGTTCTAATTCCTTTAATATCCTATCCTATCTTCCCCTATCTGCTCCTCTTCTTTTTAAAAAAAAAACGGCACGATTTCTTTGTTTTTCTGTTGTGGGTAGGGTGGCAAGAAACCACCCCATATTGCCGGCGAGCCTAGCCGCAGCCACCGTGCCACGCCACCCTAACTTTGCTCACAACAAAATACCATAACTTGTCTCTTTTATCGTCCAAAGACTCATGTGGGAGGCATGTTGCGTAACCTTTTATAATTAGATTATCAATGTTTGTTTTTGTAAATTTGCTCCAAGCTCAGGATCCTTTGCCATCTTTCGTTTGAGGCATTGCGTTCGTATCATCGCTGTGGACAAACTTGCCGGTAGCTCTTGAAATTGATTTTTCCACAACAACTCTACAGTGTAACGGTTGCCATTCCATGTAGTTTTCTCTTCTAAATGTTTTATGGTACGTTGCTCATCTTTACTCATCGAGCTTGACTCCAACTTCTCGATACCCATAGTGTCTTCTGAAAAATAATTTCTTAGGATAGTATGCATCTCGTTATTGTTCTCACAGATGCATCTATGAATATTTAAACTTCCTTTGGAGCATGATGATTTCCCGCCGAAAAGCGTCCACCCTAGACGCGTTTTTACAACTATAGGTTCATTCCATTTGCCTTCTCTAACTTTTAACGACACCGATAAATTTGGATTGTTGACTCCTATTATTAATTTGGGAACGACATCTATGTAGGAGCTTAGAGGGATATCTTTTAAATACGGATACTTATCCTTAACGCTTTCTGCCAACATGGATTCCGATGCCAAATTTAGGTTCGTGACAGTATGTACACCACGCAGCGGATAAACTTTTGAATTACAATCTGCTGCTGAGATTTTTAAATCCATTATATGAGAATATGGCTCGTACCTGGTTATGTCCCCTGTCCATCTAATGCATAGCGGTGCTATTTTACCAACATTTCCAAGTTCGTTTGCCAGTTATTCATCTATCAGTGTTAAGATCGAACCATCGTTTAAGAATGCATGGGTTGAAATCGTTTTGGAATGGCCATGTATAATTACGGGCAAAATTCGGAAAAATAGGTTATTCCCTTGCACAGCACTCCAATGATTGTTGAGGGTATTAGCAAGGCTTGTTTTTGGTGTATGTAGGGCACTTGACTCCTGCTTATGAAGTTCCTTATTATGTTTTGCGGTACACCCATTAATGCCGCATGGTTTTACGAACCAGCAACGATGCCTATGAATTCCAAGACAATGTCCAAGACAATTTGGAACAATTCATTACTTTGTGCTTTCCACCACAAACCGGGAATTCTGTAGCTTTTCCAGAATCGTTGCCTGCAGCTTTCGAGTGTTGAAACGCGCCTCCTTTTGAAGTGGCTTCTTGGATGATGCTGACCCCAATGTTGGTGATGTCACCTGGCATGCTGCTTCTGCTATATCGTACAGCCAATCTGAAAATTCTTGAAGGCTTGGATTATTGTGTGTTCTTGAATGGAGTGCCCAAGAGAGTTTCATGTCTGGATTCAGCTTATCCACGAATTCTTTGATTAGAGTGGGGCTATTCATGTAGCTCAACAAATTACTAGCGCGAATAGTCGCACAGATATTTTTAATCAGACAGATATTTTTAAAGGCGTATTCGATAAGTGACTCTAATTTTTCTCTTGGCACTAAAAACTTACGTGCGACCTCTATCTGCGTATTAAGAATGAACTCTGGACGTCCAAAATACATCTTTAACGTCCTGATTACATCTGGAACCATATCCGGTATAAGAAGACAACTTCGAACTGCTTCTTTCGCTTTCCCTGCAGGCATTTTTGCAAGCGAATCATGTTTTCTTCATTGGAGTAGCCCGCGATGCGGGTGCTTTGCTCGAAGGCGCTTATGAATATAGGCCATTCCGTCGGGTCTCCACTGAAGTTTGGCAGGTTCTTAGTGACCGCTTGTCTGGCCGCCAAGTGGGTTGCTGTCAGATCAACATACATACTATTTGCTGGTACGTTAACATTGCCTTCCGCTTTCACCGAACGTTGGGTCTATAGTAGAATGAAAATTTTGACTACTTACACCTGGAACTTGTGCTGGAATATCTTGGCCAACTACTCTTGGCTGTGATGTGAAGTTTGGATCACGGAACCACTGCCTTTTAACTGATTCCGTTGCTTCACAACTTGCTTCCTCGTCCACTTCAGATAGCATTGCGTATTTCCTCTGCAAGAATTCTATTCGAACACGCATTTCTTCTTCGAGTTGTTGTAGCTTTGGCTTCTTTTGTATTGATAACTCAGGGGTTGTCTTGCCTTTGGCGACTTGACTCTCTTTAACCGCTCCCGTCAGTGATGCATTGATGATATGGTCTGTTCCCATTGTTAATGGAATTGCTTGATTGTACAGCTGTGAATATATTGATTGTGTGCATTCTGAGCACTTCCACTGACTGCACGACGCTTCTCCATCTATACCGGCACAGGCGGCGTGGTAGTAATCTTTGCATGTGACGCATTGCACCGAATCTTCTTCGCATGCGGTTTGCACGATTTGCAATTATTCTTAGCTGAGACCGCGTCTTCATTCGCCATTATCCGTTCAATCGTACAAAATTTTTTAAAGAAATTGTTACGAAACAAACTTAAACCAAACTTTCGTGGCGATTTCAATATTTATTTTATCTAAATTCAATATGTATTATCAAGGAACCGCTTTAAAAAATTTTGGTTTGGCACGACTACCTCGCTTGACTTAAAAAACCAAAAAGAAAGTCAGACAGAAGCTTTACAATATACGAACTAAAATTAAGTGTAAATGTCTAAGGAATGCGTCTTGACTCTCAATCCCAGCATAAGATGCTGGTAGCATTTAATAATGCTGCAAGGTATGTTTATGATGTTTCGAGATTTGAGCATATCTCTTTAATGAGTAAGGGAATTCTGGGTTGTGGATTGCTGGATTATCTCAATGCTTTGAACTTTATATCTTTATATAAGATAGTTCATACGAAATGTCCAAATTATTTGAACGAAAAACTTGAGCGTTTCCAGTCAGCCAGAGCTCTGAATTTCATTGTACCGAGGTGCAGTTTTCTCAATAGTAGCCGATACTTCTTCATTAGTGCCATTCGGCTTTGGAACTCTCTTCCACTGCATCTTAGAAGGATGCCGTTTGGGAGCCACTTCAGAGTGCGGTTTTTAAGTATTTTTCTGCTCATTCAACCTACTTTTTCTTTTACTATTGATTTTTAATTTTCTCTTCTTTTCTTTCTTTGTCTTTCCCTTGTTTATCTTTCCCTCACATTTCTCTGTTTTTGTCATCTAGGTTTAGAATTAGTATCTAAATTATTATTTGTCTTAGTTCTTAAGTTATATTTTAGTTATATTGTATTTTTTTTTTTCTTTTCTGTTAATGTATTTCTTTTGCAATTTTTAATTTGTAAGTACTATAAAAGACAGAAGTCTTAGCGTACTGTTGTAATTTAATAATAATAATAATAATAATAAAAAATTACTTTACATCAATTCTTGAATTGATTGATTGAATTATTGAATTATATCGGTATTTTGAGATCTGCAAGCAGTACACAGAATATTATTTTTGTGTTTAAGTTGTACCGATTACAAATTTTACCCCTAAATAAGTCATTGCTACATCTTTTAAATAATTTATATAAGTTATAAGTGGGACTGTTGAATGGGTGTTGTATTCTTTTTTTTTTTTCTTTTTTTGCATTGAGGGGAACGCATCAAAAGCCTGAGTGCGGGACTCTAATCCGCTTAAACCCCTCCCCCACCTCTGTTTGTCCCCCAGGAACTACGCTAAGTATACCGTCGGGAGGCAGAAGGAGCTGAAGCTCAAACGTACGTTATTGTCCGTTTGAAGGTAGTCCCTATCTCTACTGTCTTCGTCAGCAACGTTAGTTGGTCTCGTTCTGTTCGATTGTGTCGCTATCCACTATGTGCATGTGCTGCGCTCTTCCTTCTGCCTGATATGCATCTCTCAGCTTCGCATGTATGATGGCGGAAGCTTCGCATACTGCGTTCCACATTTCTTTTGAACGCAACATCGCATCTATTATGGTGCTCAAGTTGAGCGTTTCACCAAAAGCTCCATCAAATACCCTTCTCTCGCGACTGAAGCATGAGGCAATCAAACATCACGTGTGCTGCGTCTTGGATTGTACCTGCACAGCATGGACACTTTGGTAAAACATTGTGCCCGAGGCGGTGCAGGTAGCTTCGGTATATTCCATGGCCGGATAAAAACTGCGTCATATTGTAGTTAACTTCCCCATGCGTGCGATTGACCCATTTCCTAATGTCGGGAATCAGCCTATGTGTCCAGCAACCTTTACGGGAAGAGTTCCACTGGTTCTTCCAGGTTTCCATTGTGTTTTGTGACAGCATTGCACCGTCCACGCCTACTCTTCCTTTGAATGTGTGTGCCTCTCTAATTATGTTGGACCAAATGTATGCTTTTATCAACACATATAGTTTAAAACGTGTATAAACCACAATATTATATTATTTTCATATGATTAGCAATAAATGTATATGAGATTAGCACTAAAAATCATCGTTAATTTTTTTAATTCTTGTACTAATATGTAGTAAAAGCTTTTTATCTATAACTGGGCTCAAGGTCCACCATAAACTAAACTTTAAAAAACAGTATTGTTGTTAAATGTTAATTTATTTTTGATTGCAATATTTTAGACTACCTTCAAAGTTTGTCTTCAACCGACAACTGACTGTGTGTAAAGAAACATGTGTTTCTTTAAACGATTTCGTATTATGTAGCTGTAAATGCGAGGGCATTACTCGGTGTCTATTTGTAGTTCAATCTTCTCAAATCTGGAAGTGTTACAGCCTTATAATGGATCCCAAAAGCAAGCTCAAACTCAACCACGAAGCCAAGCCCAAAGAGTTTTAAATGGCATAATGGAGCTTTATCGAGTAGCCTGTGGTTGAGAATTTGTGGGGAAAGAAAAAAAATAAACATTCTTGCAGAAAACCAACCAAAAATCAGCGTTTTTTATACACTGGTGAATTTCGTTGTAATATCCCCAACAGCCAGAAAGAGATACAAGTGAAACCCTGTTTGATTCACCATAAATAATTTTAAGCAGTTGCCACTATCAGAAAAGTGAGAAACAGTGCGGGCATTATTGAAGAAATTTGTGGGATTTCTTTGTATGCAATTAAATAAAATATATCTTGACATTAATTTATATAATGATATTCTTATGTTTTTATATATTTAAATTATGCATATTGATCGAGTAATAGTATAATATAAATGCTTAGTAATATTATTAATTAACATTTATATTGGTTCCACACCACCAATGTGGTAAACATTAACAGCCTTATAATGGATCTCAAACGCAAACGCAAACTCAACTACGAAACCAAATGCAATGCGTTTGAAATGGCATAATGGAACTTTATCGTGTAGCCTGCGTTTGAGATTTTGAGGGGAAACAAAAACATAAACATTCTTGCATACAACCACGCTGCCCATGACACACGGCTATACCGATGAGCCCATTGCCCACGAACGCAAGCAAATGTATGCGTAGTACGAAGCACGCATCGATATTAGCCGTGCATCGTAGGCCATTGTTTGCAGAAAGCAAAAGATTGCCATGTAAGCACTATGGCTTGGAATAATCACATTTTCCTATGAAATTTGCTGGTTATGTTTTGGGCGGCAACAATGTGTACAATAGAGAAATCTCACATTTTTCATTCCACCCTTATTTTAGTGCACAACTGCTTGTTGAAGGAAGATGTTGTGTATCGTATTTCTTCAGCAAGTTCTTCAGTTGTTGCCTTCGATATTTCTGAATATGAAATGACTATTATTATTGAATATATATTAATAATATGTTTACAAATTACTTTTTAATAATTAGTTGTTTCTAAATTATTTAAATGAATTTTTTTTTATTTTCGGAAATTGGAAAAATTTTCAAACTTATGAATGCCTTCGTCCTTTTAAAAAAATTATTTACATATTAGCATACTTAAATTCAGTACAACCTTCCAAACACAATAATTTTTCAATATCTTGGTTTGACAGCCAATTTCGACGAAGTGACTACTCGGTTTTATGTACTTCGCAAACGCTACGGGGAATGCAAAGAATGAATATTACCAACAAATTCTCTCTTGGGTTCGGGTTCGTGTTTAGGCTGCGTTCGAGAGTTTTATAATGGGCGTTGCGACATTCTGATTCATTCCGAGAATCTTGTTTGGCTTTTCAATATTGTCATCACTTGGCCGATAATAATTTGCTCTAAATATTTTGTGGATAATTTAATGCCCAAAGTCGCGAATTAGGTATACATTCACAAGCAACTTCTCACAATTTTGAGAATTCGTGAGTAGTGCATAGAAAACTAAATGTTGAAGTTTTAATGTTTTTCTTAAATACTTGTTTATTTTTAGTTAAAAAAAATGAAGAAAGTTGACATTGCTACTATGTAGCGAATGGAAAAGGCAGTGTCAGGCGCTGGAAAATGCGCCCACTTAATAGAGATTGCGCCACCCATGGATATTTCGCTAAAGTTTTCCAAAAGATGGAGGAGAATTGACGAGGAGCAATTTTTTACCCATACTCGGATGAAGATGATTACCAAATGGATCAAATCAATACTAATGTTACAATATATTATTTGTATGTGCTTTTCGCGTGAATCTTAATAAAGATTTCGTGGTCAGATATGTTATAAACAAATACTATTTGTGTTAAATCTTTTATTAATACTTAGTTGAAGTAACGCATTAATATATAATTCCCTAATATCATCACCAATCCCATGTTTTTTCATTCCGTAACAAATGCAAATATTCCGCATCTATATCTCTCAAACCCTTAAGGTAACTATGGATATATGGATTTGATAGCCGAATTATATCAGTATTTTGAAATCTGCAAGCAGTACATAGAACATTATTTTTTTGTTTAAGTTGTACCGATTACAAATTTTACCCCTAAATAAGTCATTGCTACATCTTTTAAATAATTTATATAAGTTCATGTGTACGGTGTGGTACTGTTGAATGGGTGTTGTATTCTTTTTTTTTTTCTTTTTTACACAGCTTCGCATGTATGATGGCAGAAGCTTCGCATACTGCGTTCCACATTTCTTTTGAACGCAACATCGCATTTATTATGGTGCTCGAGTTGAGCGTTTTACCAAAAGCTCCATCAAATACCCTTTTCTCGCGACTGAAGCATGAGGCAATCAAACATCACGCGTGCTGCGTCTTGGATTCTATCTGCACAGCATGGACACTTTGGTAAAACATTGTGCGCGAGGCGGTGCAGGTAGATTTGGTATATTCCATGGCCGGATAAAAACTGCGTCAAATTGTAGTTAACTTCCCCATCCGTGCGATTGACCCATTTCCTAATGTCGGGAATCAGCCTATGTGTCCAGCGACCTTTACGCGAAGAGTTCCACTGGTCCTTCCAGGTTTCCATTGTGTTTTGTGACAGCATTGCACCGTCCACGCCTACTCTTCCTTTGAATGTGTGTGTCTCTCTAATTATGTTGGACTAAATGTATGCTTTTATCAACACATATAGTTTAAAACGCGTACAAACCACAATATTATATTATTTTCATATGATTAGCAATAAATGCTGTAACGAAATTATTTCCTGCCAGGATATACTCACGGTCGTCCAGGGTCGGTGGTGCTACCGTTTCGATTAAAACACTAGTTTGTTTAATTCAAAAGTTGTACTTTATTAAATTCTATATTTAGGGTTGCCTTAACCTAATGTTCGCACTTATTTTCTATTCATCTACATGCGTCACTTATTTATAGGATTATTATATGATTTTTCATGCCAAAATATATTCATAAGTAAAGGAGAAGATGCGGATGAGGAGAAGGTCTGACACATGTACCTGAGATCAACACTGCTCTGAATCTGGCTTCAGCTTAGTAGCGCTCCACCAAATTATCGACAAAACGTAGCAAATGTTATTCGCGAGTCACTAGACGAGTGGAGGGTCTAGTCTGACGGGGATCTGAATTTGGCTTTAGCTTAACAGCGCTTCACCAAATTGCAGACAAACGTAAAGCAGGATATTCGCGAGTCACTAGACGAGTGCAGGTTCTAGTCTGACGGGGATCTGAATTTGGCTTTAGCTTAACAGCGCTTCACCAAATTGCAGACAAACGTAAAACAGGATATTCGCGAGTCACTAGACGAGTGCGGGGTCTAGTCTGACAGGGATCTGAATTTGGCTTTAGCTTAACAGCGCTTCACCAAATTGCAGACAAACGTAAAACAGGATATTCGCGAGTCACTAGACGAGTGCGGGGTCTAGTCTGACAGGGATCTGAATTTTGCTTTAGCTTAACAGCGCTTCACCAAATTGCAGACAAACGTAAAACAGGATATTCGCGAGTCACTAGACGAGTGCAGGGTCTAGTCTGACCAAATTGCAGACAAAAACGATAGAGATCTCAAAATATTAAATAAAATTGTAAAAGCACTTACCACTGCGAACGCTGATTTCCAAAAGAGTCTTGATTCAAGATCGGTGGGTGCTTTTATACTCATCGCATAACCGTATTCGTTTTACTCTGTTGTTGTAAACTGACCCTCGACTAATCTCTTTGTTTACTTACATTTCGTTTACTTGTGGTTGTTATTGTAAAGTTCTTAGTGTCGTTACTTTCTGCTTCGCTTTGGCGCTGCATTGTTTTTGCACGAAAACCAGTTTTCTGTGTGTATCCTCTGCCTACGCTCGTTGTTGGTATGCCGCTGAAGCTCTAATATGCTGAAATCTTGTTTTTCGGAGCTTCATTTCTGCTGTGTTTGAATGTTTCAACTGGAGTTATGTTGCGTAGTTGTTGTGTTGAAACCGGTTTTGCCGTGTTGGGTGGTCTTGAATTCATACGTTTGTTTGTTTGCTTCTGTTGAGAATTAAATGCCCTGCTTCGATTTTTATTTGCGTACTTGTATGTTTTTCGCATTTTATAATGCGGAATTAAATCCACCTTGAATTGGGTACGCACAATTCAAGATTACTGCATTCCTTGAAGACGATCTTCAAAGGAATCAGCTCAGGTGGGGAGCAGGCCAGGTTCTACACCCGTGCTTGTAAGGGAAATTATCTTTTCCTAACATCCCCTTTTTTCTTCCCCGATGGGGAAGGACAACGATCTGTTTCGGCGTAACTGTCACCCCGTAGCCAGCAACTTCGAACTGGATCGTCTGGCGTCTACGGAAGCACAACATTAGGGTTGACTGTCGTTGTCGTATCTCACCGACGACCTCCCTAGGAATGTTTCTGCCTGCTGGTCCATCGAGTTCATCCACGCTGTGGAATCTCAGGGGTCCAGATGCTTTAGCTTCCTCGGACACTGTACCAGATTGCTACGGCGGTGGCACTTCGCTGGGTAGGTGGTGATCGATGGGTAAATGTTGATGGACATCGTCGCACAGTTTGTCGTAATAGTCGCCACATAATGGGTCAAAGTAGGTGGATCCCGTAGTCTCCGAACCAGTGATCACGTCCTCGCATTGCGATTCCGGTTTCGTCGGTGTGGTGGTGGCAACCCCAATGGTGTCAAATTTTTTTCCAGTGACGTCTGGTTTGCCTTGTTCGGGGTTGGCTTCCTCGAAGAGCAGCGCGGGAAATATGTGATGCGGTTTGCCCAGCTTGGCTGTCAGCTCCCGGATCCTGATGGCGATTTGTCCTCTCTTCCTCTGTACTTCCTCCAGGTTGAACCAGTCCTCTTTGTTGAGGTATTGAGGCCTGAAATCGTTGAAGGGATCGCACAAAAACTTCTCTACGAAGTGGAGTTGAATATTCCGCAGTCTGTGGGATCTTTGGTGTGTGCAGCGGTAATTCGTTTCCGTCGAACCGTTTGGGCGTTGCGTCCAACGAAGGTGAAATTTTCCGAGTCAGGTACTCAAACCGCAGATACTCCCGAACCCGTTCTGCGACATCTGTTCTCGGCCCCTGGTGCAGTGAGTCGAACTGCAGGATACAGGGTGCTTTCACCCCGTAAGTTCCGTCCGGCTTCGGTTGACCCATCATCCTTGGGCCCTTCTGTCCCGCGAAGCACACGATCATCAAGAACCAGTGTTGGTTCTGATTTATCGGCACTACTACAAAGTCCTTTTCGAAGACGTCCACATGCTTCGTCCACCGCTTTACTCGGGCATGTCGTTCCTGTGGGTTGCCGGGCCGCTCGATCCTCGCGAAGAAATGTGAGTGGAATATGTGGACCCGCCCTTGAGATTCCACTGGCAGTGCGTCTCTCACGATGTTTAAGTACACCTCCACCAGCACGTCGTTGAGGAAGCGACCTCGGTCCAGCCGTCGGTAGTCTTCGTCCCTTACAGGTATTCCGCCGCGCCCTGCCGGATAGATGACGAAGGCTGCGTTGACGTCAGCATCAGTCTTAACTGTTGTGGGCGTGTTAGGGTCCTCCCCTGTTTGTCCTGGCTTCGCCATGGTTATGGTCTTGTCCTCGCTAACTCGACGCAGAGGCCCAAAGACGACACCTGATGTTTGGATGGTCGCGCTGTCTGCTATGATGGCGTCCAGTCGATCATACCACTCGGGTTTTCCATTAGTAGCTGCCATAACTGTTAAATGTTGTTTTCTGTGGAGAAAAGATTTCATTAGTAATACATAGACATGGGATTTGGGTGGACAACACGTTGTACGACACATCACATAAGGACAATTCTACTGGATATTTATTGGCGCGTCAGTCGCTGTAGGCGTCTGTCTGTCGTAATCGCAATAGTACGCCTCAAGATCCTTCACGTGAACCGTGCGGCTGTTTGCTCTGCGTGCGTCTTTCACCTGAACGATGACCGGTGATATGTATCGGGCGATTTGGTACGGCCCCTCGTACTTGGGTGCCATTTTTGCGTTGAACTTGTCTTCGGCCTTGGATAGAGGGTGCGTCTTCACCAGTACTTCTGCTGCGATTGGGGGTGCCACTGCTTACGCCGAAGGTTGTAATACCGTGATTGGTCTTTTGACGCCCGCTCGAGATTCCTTTTGACGATTTGGTAGACTTCTTCTAGCCGCTGCTTCCTGTAGTCCGGGCTTTGCGGCGGCCTTCCTGTTCCCATCGTCACTTCGTCGAAAAGAGTCTTAGGTAAACGTGGTTCACGTCCCTGCGTAAAAAAGGCAGGGGTGAAACCAGTCGTGTCAGACTTCATTGTGTTGATTGCCAGTGAGATCTCCGGTATAAACTCGTCCCATCGCTGTTGGTCGTTCTTTATTATCTGCGCCAAGATCCCTTTCACGTTCTGGTTCACTCGTTCTGTGCGCGGTAAATTGCTGTCGGATACCGAGGTCCTTCAGGAGTTGTTGGAACGATCTGCTGCTGAATTGGACGCCATTGTCCGTGACGAAGACCTTCGGTGCTCCATATCTAGCCAGTATCCTCTCTCGGAATGCCTTTATCAGACTGATGCTCGTCGCCTGTCGTAGTGGTACTACTTCTGTCCATTTCGAAAACTTGTCTAGAAAAACTAAGATCATTGTGTTACCGTGCTTTGACCGCGGAAGCGGCCCTATGAAATCCGCGCAGACGATGGACCATCGGTCCTTCGGGTATCTGGGTGAGCATTTTTCCCGCGACTTTGTCTTGTGTTGGCTTGTACCTCTGGTATGACTGCAGCGCTGCACATACTTTCTTATATCCCGCGACTTACCTGGCCAGTAGTAATTATTGCTGATCCTCGCTATAGTTTTCCTTATTCCCGGATGGCCAACACACGGCTCATCGTGGTTTTCTCGCATCACTTGTCGTTGCAGATTTTTTGGTACACAAAGTTTCCACGCGGCGCAGTCCTCGTCGTTGGTATGGCTTGATAGGTGTCTATACAGTTGGCCATTCTCCATTATGTAATCCGGGTACTTCTCGGGATTCCTCTGTATGTCTTTGACCCTGCTGTCGATCCAGCCGCGCACTTCTTCCGTAGCTGTCACCGTGCAGAGTCTTTCGATTGGTTGTCTTGATAAAGCATCCGCGACAATGTTCCATTTGCCCCGACGGTACTTTACTTCGAATGTATGCTATTGTAGTTCGAGCGCCCACCTGGCTAATCGACCTAAAGGGTTTTCCAATGAGTTAAGCCATTTTAGAGATAAATGGTCAGATATGATGCTGAATTTATACCCTTCGAGATAAAGCGGCATTTTCCTAACTCCCCATACTATGGGCAAACACTCTTTTTCAGTTGTGGAGTAATTTTGTTCAGCGGTTCAGGTGTCGACTTGCGTAAGCGATCACTTTCTCCCCTTCTTCGCTTTCTTGTGTGAGCACTGCTCCTAAGCCATGATTGCTTGCGTCCGTTTGTAAGGTGAACTTCGTCTTAAAGGTTTCAAAGGCTTGTTGCTGCTCTTCAGCCCATTTCCATCGGCAACCCTTCTTTAAGAGGCCGGTAAGCGGTACGACCAGATTGGCGAAATCGGGTACGAACCGGCGGTACCACGATGCCACCCCTAAGAAACGTCGAACTCCTCTCACGTCCCGTGGTGGTTCTAATTCTTTTATCGCTGCCACTTTATCCGGATCGGTACGAATTCCCTGCCGAGTCACGACGTGACCCAGGTACTTCAAGTCCTCCTTGAAGAACTCACATTTTTCCACATTAAGTTTTAAGTTAGCCGCACGTAATCGCTTAAACACCTTTTCAAGATTGGCCTTATGTTCCTCAAATGATTTCCCGATTACAATTATGTCATCCAGATAAGCGAACGCGTGTGGTTCCATCTTTGGTCCGATCACCTGGTCTAATGCCCTCTGGAATGTTGCCGGCGCCGAGTGAAGGCCAAACGGCATGACTCGCCACTGAAAGAGTCCTCGCCCTGGTACCGTAAAGGCTGTGAACTGTTTGCTATCTGGGTCCATGGGGATCTAGCAGTAGCCGTTCTTGAGATTCAGGCTACTAATAAATCTCGCGTCGCGTAACCGGTCTAATATATGCTGCATCCTTGGTATCGGGTATGCATCGGGCACTGATCGTGCGTTCAGCTGTCGATAGTCGATGCATAAACGCCATCTTCCATCCTTTTTCTTCGCCAGGACAATGGGTGCGCTGTAACGCCTGTGTGATGCTTCGATGCAATGTCTCGCTAGTAGCTCGTCTACCTCCTGATTTATGATCGACTGCATGGCGGGATTTTTCGGGTAGTACCTCTGCTTGATTGGACGATCGTCCTTCATGACGATCTTGTGGGAGGTAATGTTGGAGGGGCCCGTTAGGTTTTCGAACTGAGCCAGCTCCGCCGCTAAAAAGGCCCTTACGGTTTCATCGTGTGTGTCTTCTGGTATTGTTGGGTTCCGCCTCGTGGCAGCCCCGTTGCTGTCGCGCTGTGTTTTGGCCGAAATTTGCTGCTGATTAACTCTGCCACCCTTGGACTTTGTTGTTGGTAAGCCTAGTTGCTGTTGAGCCTTGTTGCTACCCAACCTTGTTGTCGCGGTGGTTTGCTGCTGGTGAGTCGTGCTGCACTCGGATCTCGTTGTTGGTAAGTCTTGCTGCGGTTGCGCCTTGTTGTTACCTAACCTTGTTGTCGATGTGACTTGTTGTTGATCGTCTTTGTTGTACTTGGGCCTTGTTCCTGGTTTCAATGCTGGCGGTTTTTGTAATTCCACGTTTTGCGGCGCTGATTCTCTTGGTTGCTTTCGTGGTGTACAGACACGTGCACTTATGAATCTCTCTTCACTCGCGACCTGGAGGGTTGAGCATCTTACCTGCTTTTCCATGAGGGTTCTCTGCCTTTGGGGTACCTAAGATTAAGGTTTCTCCGGCGCAGCTGAAGCCTTCTGAATCCTGCGGGGCGTTCCGTCCTCCCTATTGACGTTCATATCCACGTCTCTTGGGCATCCTTCTGCGGCTATTTCCTTGACTATAAATTCGCTGATGAAGCTCCTTGAAGCTCCTGTATCGATGGTGGCTGTGATGAGTTCTCTGCCGAGTGCCACCTTAGCGAAGATTCTATCTGGCGTGTAGTCTAAGCATCTCGTGGGGTACGAGGAGAGTTTCGCATTTTTGGCTCCAGCAGCCCTCGTCTCTGCTGGGTGCCCTGTTCGTTTCCCGACGTTTGGATTTTATTGCAGCACTCGATTGTTCGGATGCCCTGTCTACCGCATTCCCAGCAAAAGAGTTTGCGAGCATTACGGGATTCCCCTTGGAAATGTCCTTGTTGACCGCATCTACGGCAGGCTGTTTGAGGGTTCAACTGGCTCCCTGGCGAATTTGTCGTCAGCATTCGGTGGTGTTCTTGTTTTCCACACCACTGTTCTTTGTGTGGGCGCGGGATCTCTGTTTCCAAGAGAAACCCCTCGAAATCGTCTGCCAAGTTTACTAGTTCTTCCATCGTGGAAAAATCTGCCCTCCTGATATATAGTAGATAGTCGCGATGGCTATTACGGTATATTCTTTGCAGACGTTGATCTTCAGTGTATCCGCCGTGGCGCGTTAGGGTCTGCTTGGCTAGAACGTAGTCCCTATATTTCTCTTTGGCGGCTTGTGTCCTCCGCCGGATATTATCACCGAGTTCTTGAAAATACCTGGACGAAAGGAAAAACCTCATGAAGTCTTTCTTAAAAGATTTCCAAGTTTTCCATGCCCGGTTGTTGTTCCTGTACCAGTTGAGAGCTCTTTCTTTTAGAAGTTCTGGCATCGTACGTGGAAGTAAGTCCTTGGGGAGCTCATATGCGTCAGCAAGTTCCTCAATGCGCTCAATAAAAGTAATGGGGTCCTTACCGCCGTCGTACCTGCAAGACCACTTACGGACCTTATCCATCACCTCCGGGTAGCTGGTCCGGGTTGCCTTCTGCCTCCTTGTGTGACATTCTTAAGTTTCTGACCGAAGATTTGCTGCGATTTCCTGATCACCCCACGTTGGTTTCTTGCCGTCTTCATTGTTGTTAATCTGGCTATTTCCAATGCTGTGTATCTGGATCAAGAGTTCTTCGTGCGACTTTGATTTCGGTGCAGCACCCTGGGCTGTGATTGCCGATGCCCGCGCGCCTGGTAAAGTGCTTCGAGCCCACTGTTGCTCTAATTTGGCTAATAGGATTGCATCTTCGTTTGACAACTCACTCGAGGCAGCAAACCCGGGGAGTAACCTACGTAACTCCTCAACCGTACCGCCCGATTCTATACCGTCTGTTAATATATGCTCGAGCTTTTCCCGTGGGACATTGTAAATCCAGCTCTTACCCATTTTATACGCGTTCTTAATTTTTCTCTACTCAACTCGGTTTCACTCGATTGTTTATTTAATTAGAATTAAATGCCCTGTATGTTTTTCACATTTTATAATGCGGAATTAAATCCACCTTGAATTGGGTACGTACAATTCAAGATTACTGCATTCCTTAAAGACGATCTTCAAAGGAATCAGCTCAGGTGGGTAGCAGGCCAGGTTCTACACCCGTGCTTCTAAGGGAAATTATCTTTTCCTTACAATGTATATGAGATTAGCATTAAAAATCATCGTTAATTTTTTTAATTCTTGTACTAATATTTAGTAAAAGCTTTTTATCTATAACTGGGCTCAAGGTCCACCATAAACTAAACTTTAAAAAACAGTATTGTTGTTAAATGTTAATTTATCTTTGATTGCAATATATTGGACTACCTTTAATGTATGTCTTCAACCGACAGCTGACTGTGTGTAAACAAACATGTGTTTCTTTAAACGTTTTCGTATTATATAATTTTTTTATTATATAGCTGTAAATGCGAGGGCATTACTCGGTGTCTATTTGTAGTTCAATATTCTCAAAGCTGGAAGTGTTACAACCTTATAATGGATCCCAAAAGCAAGCTCAAACTCAACCACGAAGCCAAGCCCAAAGGGTTTTAAATGGCATAATGGGGCTTTATCGAGTAGCCTGTGGTTGAGAAAAAAATAAACATTCTTGCAGAAAACCAACCAAAAATCAGCGTTTTTTATACACTGGTGAATTTTGTTGTAATACCCGCAACAGCCAGAAGGAGATACAAGTCAAACCCTGTTTGATTCACCATAAATAATTTTAAGCAGTTGCCACTATCAGAAAAGTGAGAAACAGTGCGGGCATTATTGAAGAAATTTGTGGGATTTCTTTGTATGCAATTAAATAAAATATATCTTGACATTAATTTATATAATGATATTCTTATGTTTTTATATATTTAAATTATGCATATTGATCGAGTAATAGTATAATATAAATGCTTAGTAATATTATTAATTAACATTTATATTGGTTCCACACCACCAATGTGGTAAACATTAACAGCCTTATAATGGATCTCAAACGCAAACGCAAACTCAACTACGAAACCAAATGCAATGCGTTTGAAATGGCATAATGGAACTTTATCGTGTAGCCTGCGTTTGAGATTTTGAGGGGAAACAAAAACATAAACATTCTTGCATACAACCACGCTGCCCATGACACACGGCTATACCGATGAGCCCATTGCCCACGAACGCAAGCAAATGTATGCGTAGTACGAAGCACGCATCGAGATTAGCCGTGCATCGTAGGCCATTGTTTGCAGAAAGCAAAAGATTGCCATATGTTTTTTATTATGGCTGGTTATGTTTTGGGTAATGGCTGGGGTAATGGTAATGAAATCTTAAATCTGAAATCACCCTTATTTTAGTGCACAACTGCTTGTTGAAGGAAGATGTTGTGTATCGTATTTCTTCAGCAAGTTCTTCAGTTGTTGCCTTCGATATTTCTGAATATGCAATAAATTATAACTATTATTATTGAATATATATTAATATTATGTTTACAAATTATTTTTTAATAAATAGTTGTTTCTAAATTACTTAAATGAATTTTTTTTTTATTTTCGGAAAATAAGGTTATAATAATATCGCACAAAGATCCAAAATTGGAAAAATTTTCAAACTTATTAATGCCTTCGTCCTTTTAAAAAAATTATTTACATATTAGCATACTTAAATTCAGTACAATCTTCCAAACACAATAATTTTTCAATATCTTGGTTTGACAGCCAATTTCGACGAAGTGACTACTCGGTTATATGTGTATGAATATTACCAACAAATTCTCTCTTGGGTTCGGGTTCGTGTTTAGGCTGCGTTTGAGAGTTTTATAAATGGCGTTGCGACATTCTGATTCATTCCTAGAATCTTGTTTGGCTTTTCAATATTGTCATCACTTGGCCGATAATAATTTGCTCTAAATATTTTGTGGATAATTTAATGCCCAAAGTCGCGAATTAGGTATACATTCACAAGCAACTTCTCACAATCTTTGAGAATTCGTGAGTAGTGCATAGAAAACTAAATGTTGAAGTTTTAATGTTTTTCTTAAATACTTGTTTATTTTTAGTTAAAAAAAATGAAGAATGTTGACATTGCTACTATGTAGCGATTGAAAAAGGCAGTGTCAGGCGCTGGAAAATGCGCCCACTTAATAGAGATTGCGCCACCCATGGATATTTCGCTAAAGTTTTCCTAAAGATGAAGGAGAATTGACGAGGACCAATTTTTCACCCATACTGGGATGAAGATGATTACCAAATGGATCAAATCAATACTAATGTTACAATATATTATTTGTATGTGCTTTTCGCGTGAATCTTAATAAAGATTTCGTGGTCAGATATGTTATAAACAAATACTATTTGTGTTAAATCTTTTATTAATACTTAGTTGAAGTAACGCATTAATATATAATTCCCTAATATCATCACCGATCCCATGTTTTTTCATTCCGTAACAAATGCAAATATTCCGCATCTATATCTCTCAAACCCTTAAGGTAACTATGGATTTATGGATTTGATAGCCGAATTATATCGGTATTAGGAGATCTGCAAGCAGTACATAGAACATTATTTTTTTGTTTAAGTTGTACCGATTACAAATTTTACCCCTAAATAAGTCATTGCTACATCTTTTTAATAATTTATATAAGTTCATGTGTACGGTGTAGTGTGTTTTGGTTTGTGATAGAAGAAAAGAAAGACGTGTAAAAAAAAAAATGGTGACTTATTTTCCAGCTAGTCAAGCCGACATAGGCTGGCCGCCAGGCCGCGCTTTTAAATTTGGTTTTTATTGTGCACAGCGAACCACGCTAATTATGTTCATAGAACATGGTGATGGCCTTCAGGCCAAACTTTGTTCGTAAGTGAACCAAGCTATAAATATATTAGGTGATGGCCACCATGCCAAACTTACGGTTAAGATAATGCAACCTCCTTGTAGTCTTGTCAAATGAACAATTGATTTTATTTAGCTAGTTTGCCCTTTTTATACAATAATTTATACATTGTTGCTTATTATGTAAATATATCTAGACGACTTACACTTAACTTAAAGAAATGGAAAGTGGACACCCTTTGCTTTCTTTCCTTCTTACTCTACTTACAATTATTATTTGTGTCAACCTAGCATATTCTTATTGGCTGCGTATTGATCGCTTGGGGCAATGCATTGAGTGGAAACTAGTGCAGCGTATGCTGTGTTCCACTCAATGTACTTCACGAGCAGCAGGGTGTACATGTGAGATGGTCTTTACTTTAGTTATGTTACAAAATGTTAGACCGTGGTTACACTACACCCTCACCCTTAAGAGGAAAATTAGGGGATGAAATTCACTAATTTTTCTTAACTGTAACATATTGTATTATTTTTGGTATTACATATTTTTAACATTTATGTATGTATATATTTGTATCCTTATGCTAATGTTTGGTAGGGTTTTAATTGATTATTATGTACTTCTTTTGTTTTGCCATTGTAATCTATTTACACCGTTTTTACTTAATATTCTATATGGGCCTTTGTATGGGGCTTCGTTTTTTCGTCTATTGTTAGTTTTTAGTAATACTAAGTCTCCTATATCTAGCTTAAAGTGAGTATTGTTATTTTGTGTATTTTTACTTATTCTTCTATGTTTGGTTTTTATGAGTAGCTCTTGGGCTTTAGTCAACGCGTAGCGTAGTCTTGTTTTCAATTCATTTGTGTAATTATCAAAGTCGTAAATTTTTCTATTAGGACTAGGATCAATTGTTATGCAAGGAAGTTTTCCATAAACTAGTTCAAATGGTGTATAACCTGTGTCAACATGTGGTGTCGTATTGTATGTAAATGTAAAGTACGGTATCCATTCGTGCCATTCGTTGTCATTTGATGTCGTGAGTAAAAATTCGTTAAGTACTCTGTGGTTGCGTTCTAAAGAACCTATTGTTTGGTGATGATATGGTGTTGAGAATGTTTGTTTGATCTTTAAAAGTGTGCATATATTTGACATCAGTTCGTTTTTGAATTCTGTCCCACAGTCAGATTTAAGTGTCTTAAAATGTCCGTATCTTAGTATGAACTGCTCTACAAGTGTTTTTGCTGTTGTGTGAGCGTCTTCGGTTGGCATGGGGTATGCAATTACAAATTTTGTTAATTCACATTGTAGTGTTAGTATGTAGCGGTAGCCATTTGAGATCCTTAAGGGTCCGACGGTGTCTACTGAGATTATTTCGAAGCTGTTACTTGGTGTGTCTGTCAACGTAATGGGTTCTTTTATGTGTGTAACTTGTTTATTTTTGGCACAAGTCTCGCAATACGATATGAATTTCTTTACCATTCTCTTCATGTTCTTCCATACAAATCTTTGTTTTAGTTTTAGAATTGTTTTTCTAACTCCCGCGTTGTGAAATTCGTTAATGAGTTTGTATTTTATCATGTCATCTGAGATTCGTTTTGGTGGATCGTAAATTAGTATTCTTAGTTGAGGACTTTTATGAGGACTTCTGCTTTCCATTATTCTTTCATATGCGACTTTTAGTTCTTCCTTTGTATGAATTTTAAATATTTCGTCATCACTGGCCAGTGCTAATTCTTTTATATTTTCTTTATTCATTAATGATATCAGTTTCTTCAGTATCGAATCTAGTTTCGCTGAATTTTCACTGTACCTTGCATGCATACTTTTATCGTTGTATATATTATTAGCATTAGTTTCTTCAGTGTCGGAACTGGTTCCGCTGAATTATCGCTAAATTCTATTTGTACCATATCCTTTCCAATGGATATTATTTTATTCGCTTTGTTATCATTATTAATTATGAAATTCACCTTTCCTTTATTTTTAACGTCGCTTAAGGCATTCCCATATGTGAAGTTGATCAGTCTTCGGGGATGTGCATTGTTCCTTGTTTAGTTCTTTATTATTCTTTTGTATGATTTGTTCGCTTGCCTCTATTTGTCTGTTTTTCATGCCTCTTGTTATAATTAGTGTCCTTTTTACCTTTGTGTCTGTTTCTGTCGGTATCATCTGTTTTAACATTTCTGAGTCTACTTGTATTCTTGATAGCGCATCGGCGTTTGTATTCATTTTACCTTGTTTATATATGATTTTAAAATCATAATCACTCAAATCTAAACGTATTCTTGTCATTTTTGATGAAGGGTTTTTATGTGAAAATAATGATATTAATGGTCTGTGGTCGGTGACGACAATGAATTCAGTGCCGTATAAATAAGGTTTGAAATAGTTGATTCCTCAATGAATTGCTAGAAGTTCTTTCTCTATAACGGGTTTATTCAAATCATGCTTCTGTAATGCTTTGCTGGCATATGAAATAGTCAAATCCTTTCCGATTTCGCCTTGTGAAAGAACTGCTCCTAGCGCATAATTTGAAGCATCTGTGGTTAGTACGAATGGTTTGCTGAAGTCAGGATATTGTAGAAGTGGTGGGCTTACTAGTTTCTCTTTTAATGTTTCGAAAGCTACCTGGCATTCGTCTGTCCATGTGAATTTAGTCCCTTTCTTTAATAGTAAGTTTAGGCTTTTTGCTATGTTTGCAAAATCTGGTATGAATTTTCTGAAACCATAACCAAGGCACTGAAAGTTTGTGTCTCCGTCGGTAATAGGACGTATAACATGAGTATACTAATTCTTCCTCAAGTCGTCGACGACCTTGTTTTAGCGTTAGATTTTCTCGCCGGTATCGGAGCGACACTGGAATTCGCAGGCTTGACACTTGAAATCTACCCGCCCAACAGCAACGATGAAGAGACCCGTACAGGGGTGGCCCAGTTGCTCGATGAACGTCAACAGCCACTCAAATCAACTCCGCGGTCCCATCAACCATCGTCAGCACACTAAGCTACTGCTCATCTCACCGAGCACACCACAGCAAACAAAATCAGTTGTAAACCGCATCTGACAGCGAACGGCCGCCCCCATGAGTAAACACAATGACGGTAAATTTAAGCGAACAAAGCAAAAATTCTGCCAGCATTTACCGGCAAACCAGGACGAGCAGGCAAAGACACAACTACTCGGCCCTGAGCGCGAGACCACTCTGAATAACCCAACCGACAAAGTGCCACAGGTAACGCTTAAGCGGGTCAGGAACGCAATGGAGGATGATGAGGCCCCGCCCCAACCACCAACATGGAAGCAGCCTCGAGTGGTGCTACGCTGCATCGATGAGGGAGTGGACACAACATCAAAGGCGGTCTACAAATTTGCAGCTAAACTAGCACCTCGTTTCAACGGACCTTGCACCGTAAAAGGGTTCATTTCGCCAGTTATGGTAAAACTCACACGGCACAGCAAGAGACGTGACCGTACCGCTCACATATCCGACCTCAAAAATTATCACTACGCGTCTGATCCCGTAGACGACGAGAGCGACAGCCAAAGAGCATCTTCACCAAATCCACAGTCGCACCAACCATCGCCAACACGTGCCGTCACCGCTTATATAATGGAGCGCAACACAGTAAGGAGCTTCATTCGTAAGACACATCTCATAGCGAGCGGACACACGCGCAACATGCAGGAAAACAACGACGAAAAGTTTGAACGCACAAGGGAGGGAACCGCAGAAAACCTAGTCGGAGAAGCAGAATACCCGGAGGATCGAGTCGCACTACAAGATGCCCTGTTGGCCTTGCGAGAAGTGCACGTCCCCGGTCGACGCCGCTACCAAAAGATAAAGGTAAACGGGCGTGAGTATTTGCTAAAGATCTGCCGCCGGGGAAGCGTCTCCTGGCGCCTCAGCAAATAATGGCCGCAAAGAGGGGAGGTGGTGTGACGGCCATAATTTATAAGCGAAATTATGGACACACATTTCATCATGCCTAATCTATTTTATTGTTCATCTTATTACTTACTCTACTAACTTCATATTTTTACTTATTACCTATTTTATTACCTGTATTTTTCATAACTAGTATGTAAGCTTAACAAACAAAAACTTGAATTTAATAAAAATAAATTTATATTAGGACTAGTACGTAAGCTAAAATAACAAAACCTTAATATTTGCTACAACTAGCATTTCAACACAAGACCTGTATATTTCTGTATCTAGTTCGTAAGACAAATAACAGAACAACGAATACAAAGCAAAGAATTGTTAGTAAATAAGTTATACATAAGAACAGATCGAGAGAGAGAAGCGACAACCAGGCGTCACCGACGCATACGCATAAAACCAAACACACACACGAGAATAAGCAGAAACCAGCTTAACAAGAGTTGCTTTCAAGCACAGTAGGCAGTCAGTCAGCAGACTTCTACGAGCACGGTTGCTTGCTCCGCTCTGGCAGCTATCTTACGTCGCTGCTTCACATCTGTGGTCAGTCAGTCAGCAGACTTCTACGAGCACGGTTGCTTGCTCCGCTCTGCCAGCTATCTACGTCGCCGCTTCGCAGCTTTAGTCAGTCAGCAGACTTCAACGAGCACGGTTGCTTGCTCTGCTCTGCCAGCTATCTTACGTCGCTGCTTCACATCTGTAGTCAGTCAGTCAGCAGACTTCAACGAGCACGGTTGCTTGCTCCGCTCTGCCAGTTATCTACGTCGCCGCTGCACATCTTTAGTCAGTCAGTTCATACGCTTCAACGAGCGCGGTTGCTTGTTACGTCGAAGAATTGGTTGATTGCGCCACGCCTGATCGAAAGAAGAATATCAGAAACGCATTGAGCAGAAAGTACAGTCGCTTGGACAAACCCTTGAAGCCGCTTCCAGCGCACCAAGGCAGCGACGGATCAATTCATTGGCTACGCTTCATCCAACGCCGCGTAAGAATTTCATTTAGCGTCAGACCTCCGACTTAAATAGACGAACCACGCTTAACGAGCATTAGGAGACTTTTTTTTTAGTTATATACATTCTAGAGGCTTCAGAGCACGTGAATCTACAAGTATATAGACTCTAGAGGCTTCAGAGTGCGTGAGTCTTTAAGTAATTTAAGTTATATAGATTCTAGAGGCTTCAGAGCACGTGAATCTACAGTTACATAGACTCTAGAGGCTTCAGAGTACGTGAGTCTTTAAGTAATTTAAGTTATATAGATCCTAGAGGCTTTAGAGTACGTGGATCTATAGTTATATAGACTCTAGAGGCTTTAGAGTACGTGAGTCTTTAAGTAATTTAAGTTATATAGATCCTAGAGGCTTTAGAGTACGTGGATCTCAGATATATAATTCTAGAGGCTTTAGAGCACGTGAGTTACTAAGAGCCAGGACAGCGGACCCAACTTGCCACGACGATACTCAAACGACGCGACGTTCAACGACACGACTCGTAACTGTTCCATCGGTCACCACGCCACCGCGCTATTGTAGCAACGACGCCAGTACAACGAGCAACCCATCATCGATCAGAGCGTAGTTCCAAGCAGCGAACAGTGCCAAGTATAAAGATAAGCAATTGTCAACGCCATCAACGATCGCCACACCGACGTCCGACGCATCAACACCATTGCAACGCCTGGAGTCCCACTCAGCGCTCCAGACAACGACACTGAGTGGCTCCACGTAGTCATTGCCACGCCACGTTCAACGGCGTGAGGTTCAACATAGTTACCATCGTTCGCCGCACCAACGTCGACACATCAGCACCATTGCAACGCCTGGAGTCCCACTCAACGCTCCAGACAACGACACTGAGTGGCTCCACGTAGTCACCGCCACGCCACGTTCAACGGCGTGAGGTTCATCATAGTTACAATCGATCGCCGCACCAACGTCCGACACCGAGCCATTGCAACGCCTGGAGCGTCTCACCCAAATAAATTTCTGTACCGAACGCCTGGATAGCCGCAACCTTTACGGGAAGAGTTCCACTGGTTCTTCCAGGTTTCCATTGTGTTTTGTGACAGCATTGCACCGTCCACGCCTACTCTTCCTTTGAATGTGTGTGCCTCTCTAATTATGTTGGACCAAATGTATGCTTTTATCAACACATATAGTTTAAAACGTGTATAAACCACAATATTATATTATTTTCATATGATTAGCAATAAATATATATGAGATTAGCACTAAAAATCATCGTTAATTTTTTTAATTCTTGTACTAATATTTAGTAAAAGCTTTTTATCTATAACTGGGCTCAAGGTCCACCATAAACTAAACTTTAAAAAACAGTATTGTTGTTACATGTTAATTTATTTTTGATTGCAATATTTTGGACTACCTTCAATGTTTGTCTTCAACCGACAACTGACTGTGTGTAAACAAACATGTGTTTCTTTTAACGTTTTCGTATTATATATTTTTTTTTTATTATATAGCTGTAAATGCGAGGGCATTACTCGGTGTCTATTTGTAGTTCAATCTTCTCAAAGCTGGAAGTGTTACAGCCTTATAATGGATCCCAAAAACAAGCTCAAACTCAACCACGAAGCCAAGCCCAAAGGGTTTTAATTGGCATAATGGAGCTTTATCGAGTAGCCTGTGGTTGAGAATTTAAGGGGAAAGAAAAAAAATAAACATTCTTGCAGAAAACCAACCAAAAATCAGCGTTTTTTATACACTGGTGAATATAATGGATCTCAAACGCAAACGCAAACTCAACTACGAAACCAAACGCAATGCGTTTGAAATGGCATAATGGAACTTAATCGTGCAGACTGCGTTTGAGATTTTGAAGGGAAACAAAAACATAAACATTCTTGCATACAACCACGCTGCCCATGACACACGGCTATACCGATGAGCCCATTGCCCACGAACGCAAGCAAATGTATGCGTAGTACGAAGCACGCATCGAGATTAGCCGTGCATCGTAGGCCATTGTTTGCAGAAAGCAAAAGATTGCCATGTATGCACTATGGCTTGGAATAAGCACATTTTCCTATGAAATTTGCTGGTTATGTTTTGGGCGGCAACAATGTGTACAATAGAGAAATCCAAGAATGATAGAAAACAAGATTAGGCCATCCCGCAAAAAAAAATTTTTTCTTTATGCGCAGTTACGTCATTGAGGACTCTGGAAGTCAAACGGTGAGTATTAAGGTCGCTACATATGGTTCAAGTTCACGAACTGGAAACACCTACGAGGAGGCAATTGAACAAAGTTTATTGAAAATACAATTATTATTAAAATTGTATTGAGTCTTTTCAATCAACATTAAAGGTTTACGTAATTTTAGTTAACAAATTACAAATCTAAATTACATATTTTCCTGTTCAAAGTGAAAACAACAAGAACGGACGTGTGTTGCACCCTCTGATCATCTTCCATCATTCTAGCCAACTTCCAATATTTCCAGTCCTCAATGACGCAATTTATTGGAAAGCAGTGCTGGAAAAACATAACGGACCTGCTGATGGCCAAATCTTGTTTTCTATCATTCTTGAGAGAAATCTAACATTTTTCTAACAAGGAAGATGTTGTGTATCGTATTTCTTCAGCAAGTTCTTCAGTTGTTGCCTTCGATATTTCTGAATATGAAATGAATTATAACTATTATTATTGAATATATATTAATATTATGTTTACAAATTTTTTTTTAATAAATAGTTGTTTCTAAATTACTTAAATGAATTTTTTTTTTATTTTCGGAAAATAAGGTTATAATAATATCGCACAAAGATCCAACATTGGAAAAGTTTTCAAACTTATTAATGCCTTCGTCCTTATAAAAAAAATAATTACATATTAGCATACTTAAATTCAGTACAATCTTCCAAATACTCGGTTATATGTACTTCGCAAACGCTACGGGGAATGCAAAGCATGAATATTACCAACAAATTCTCTCTTGGGTTCGGGTTCGTGTTTAGGCTGCGTTTGAGTTTTATAAAGGGCGTTGCGACATTCTGATTCATTCCTAGAATCTTGTTTGGCTTTTCAATATTGTCATCACTTGGCCGATAATAATTTGCTCTAAATATTTTGTGGATAATTTAATGCCCAAAGTCGCGAATTAGGTATACATTCACAAGCAACTTCTCACAATCTTTGAGAATTCGTGAGTAGTGCATAGAAAACTAAATGTTTAAGTTTTAATGTTTTTCTTAAATACTTGTTTATTTTTAGTTAAAAAAAATGAAGAAAGTTGACATTGCTACTATGTGGTGAATGAAAAAGGCAGTGTCAGGCGCTGGAAAATGCGCCACCCATTGATATTTCGCTAAAGTTTTCCTAAAGATGAAGGAGAATTGACGAGGAGCAATTTTTCACCCATACTCGGATGAAGATGATTACCAAATGGATCACATCAATATTAATGTTACAATATATTATTTGTATGTGCTTTTGGCGTGAATCTTATTAAAGATTTCGTGGTCAGATATGTTATAAACAAATACTATTTGTGTTAAATCTTTTATTAATACTTAGTTGAAGTAACGCATTAATATAGACTTCCCTAATATCATCACCAATCCCATGTTTTTTCATTCCGTAACAAATGCAAATATTCCGCATCTATATCTCTCAAACCCTTAAGGTAACTATGGATATATGGATTTGATAGTCGAATTTTATCGGTATTAGGAGATCTGCAAGCAGTACATAGAACATTATTATTACTTCCTTGTATACGTAGTAAATACAAGAAAGTATTGTAATCATGAAAAATTTCGATATTGAGATTTTGATGGTAACACACATTTTGACCATCGCGGAGTCCATTTTGACTTGTTTGGTCGTGATGTGTGTACGTATGTACGTATGTACGCCTGTACGTACATATGTATCCTCAATAACTTAATAACGGAGAATCGTAGAAAGTTGAAATTTGGTATTTGAGACTCTTATAAGACCTAGTTGTGCACCTCCCTTTTTGAATGCATTCGATTGCGCGAAAAGGACACTTCTCATATAGTTTTTTTCAAGTTTCATACATTACTCAAAAACAACCACTCATAGAAAGTATTTACTATTTTCTATTTGGGCCTTACATAAGGCACAATTTTTTAGCTCCAATTTTGATGATGGTTCGCTCCAAAAGGACTTTTCGCCAAAGAAACACGAAGCATGCATTATCCGAATTACATAAATGATAATGATAAATGAATAATATGCGGCTATATCTTTTACAAAAATTGGTTGTACCCTAACAAAACTAAGCAAGGAAATCAAAATTAGTACGATTGATAGTTAAAGCTGTGTGAAAACTAATTTGTACCTCCTTGCTTTTGCTTACTACTACTTAAATTATTTAAATTAAGAGAAGCCTATGATATTTTTTTCATTATGGAAGTAAAAAAATTTTTTTTTAAATTTTGAAAACTTCAATTTTGAAATATAAATAAAATATATCAACCATTCTTGAAATAAAACCATACAATTGCCGTCATACAAGGAAGTCATGTGTTGGCCACATCAGATATTTTTGTTTAAGTTGTACCGATTACAAATTTTACCCCTAAATAAGTCATTGCTACATCTTTTAAATAATTTATATAAGTTCATGTGTACGGTGTGGGACTGTTGAATGGGTGTTGTATTCTTTTTTTTTTTTCTTTTTTTTCATTGAGGGGAACGCATCAAAAGCCTGAGTGCGGAACTCTAAACCGCTGAAACCCCTCCCCCACATCTGTTTGTCCCAAGGAACTACGCTAAGTATACCGTCGGGAGGCAGAAGGAGCTGAAGCTCAAACGTAAGTTATTGTCCGTTTAAAGGCACTCCCTATCTCTAGTGTCTTCGTCAGGAACGTTAGTTGGTCTCGCTCTATTCGATTGTGTCGCTATCCACTATGTGCATGTGCTGCGCTCTTCCTTCTGCCTGATATGCATCTCTCAGCTTCGCATGTATGATGGCGGAAGCTTCGCATACTGCGTTCCACATTTCTTTTGAACGCAACATCGCATCTATTATGGTGCTCGAGTTGAGCGTTTCACCAAAAGCTCCATCAAATACCCTTCTCTCGGGACTGAAGCATGAGGCAATCAAACATCACGCGTGCTGCGTCTTGGATTGTATCTGCACAGCATGGACACTTTGGTAAAACATTGTGCCCGAGGCGGTGCAGGTAGCTTTGGTATATTCCATGGCCGGATAAAAACTGCGTCAAATTGTAGTTAACTTCCCCATGCATGCGATTGTCCCATTTCCTAATGTCGGGAATCAGCCTATGTGTCCAGCGACCTTTACGCGAAGAGTTCCACTGGTCCTTCCAGGTTTCCATTGTGCTTTGTGACAGCATTGCACCGTCCACGCCTACTCTTCCTTTGAATGTGTGTGCCTCTCTAATTATGTTGGACTAAATGTATGCTTTTATCAACTATAACAACAACTTAAACTATATAGTTTAAAACGTGTACAAACCACAATATTATATTATTTTCATATGATTAGCAATAAATGTATATGAGATTAGCACTAAAAATCATCGTTAATTTTTTAATTCTTGTACTAATATTTAGTAAAAGCTTTTTATCTATAACTGGGCTCAAGGTCCACCATATACTAAACTTTGTACTTACTAATAGTATTGTTGTTAAATGTTAATTTATTTTTGATTGCAATATTTTGGACTACCTTCAACGTTTGTCTTCAACCGACAACTGACTGTGTGTAAACAAACATGTGTTTCTTTAAACGTTTTCGTATTATATAGCTGTAAATGCGAGGGCATTACTCGGTGTCTATTTGTAGTTCAATCTTCTCAAAGCTGGAAGTGTTACAGCCTTATAATGGATCCCAAAAGCAAGCTCAAACTCGACCACGAAGCCAAGCCCAAAGGGTTTTAAATGGCATAATGGAGCTTTATCGAGTAGCCTGTGGTTGAGAATTTGAGGGGAAAGAAAAAAAATAAACATTCTTGCAGAAAACCAACCAAAAATCAGCGTTTTTTATACACTGGTGAATATAATGGATCTCAAACGCAAACGCAAACTCAACTACGAAACCAAACGCAATGCGTTTGAAATGGCATAATGGAACTTAATCGTGTAGCCTTCGTTTGAGATTTTGAGTGGAAACAAAAACATAAACATTCTTGCATACAACCACGCTGCCCATGACACACGGCTATACCGATGAGCCCATTGCCCACGAACGCAAGCAAATGTATGCGTAGTACGAAGTACGCATCGAGATTAGCCGTGCATCGTAGGGCATTGTTTGCGGAAAGCAAAAGATTGCCATGTATGCACTATGGCTTGGAATAATCACATTTTCCTATGAAATTTGCTGGTTATGTTTTGGGCGGCAACAATGTGTACAATAGAGAAATCTGACATTTTTCATTCCACCCTTATTTTAGTGCACAACTGCTTGTTGAAGAAAGATGTTGTGTATCGTATTTCTTCAGCAAGTTCTTCAGTTGTTGCCTTCGATATTTCTGAATATGAAATGAATTATAACTATTATTATTGAATATATATTAATATTATGTTTACAAATTTTTTTTTAATAAATAGTTGTTTCTAAATTACTTAAATGAATTTTTTTTTTATTTTCGGAAAATAAGGTTATAATAATATCGCACACAGATCCAAAATTGAAAAAATTTTCAAAAGTTATAATGCCTTCGTCCTTTTAAAAAAATTATTTACATATTAGCATACTTAAATTCAGTACAATCTTCCAAACACAATAATTTTTCAATATCTTGGTTTGACAGCCAATTTCGACGAACTGACTACTCGGTTATATGTACTTCGCAAACGCTACGGGGAATGCAAAGCATGAATATTACCAACAAATTCTCTCTTGGGGTCGGGTTCGTCTTTAGGCTGTGTTTGAGAGTTTTATAAAGTGTGTTGCGACATTCTGATTCATTCCTAGAATCTTGTTTGGCTTTTCAATATTGTCATCACTTGGCCGATAATAATTTGCTCTAAATATTTTGTGGATAATTTAATGCCCAAAGTCGCGAATTAGGTATACATTCACAAGTAACTTCTCACAATCTTTGAGAATTCGTGAGTAGTGCATAGAAAACTAAATGTTTAAGTTTTAATGTTTTTCTTAAATACTTGTTTATTTTTAGTTAAAAAAAATGAAGAAAGTTGACATTGCTACTATGTGGTGAATGAAAAAGGCAGTGTCAGGCGCTGGAAAATGCGCCACCCATGGATATTTCGCTAAAGTTTTCCTAAAGATGAAGGAGAATTGACGAGGAGCAATTTTTCACCCATACTCGGATGAAGATGATTACCAAATGGATCAAATCAATACTAATGTTACAATATATTATTTGTATGTGCTTTTCGCGTCAATCTTAATAAAGATTTCGTGGTCAGATATGTTATAAACAAATACTATTTGTGTTAAATCTTTTATTAATACTTAGTTGAAGTAACGCATTAATATATAATTCCCTAATATCATCACCAATCCCATGTTTTTTCATTCCGTAACAAATGCAAATATTCCGCATCTATATCTCTCAAACCCTTAAGGTAACTATGGATATATGGATTTGATAGCCGAATTATATCGGTATTTTGAGATCTGCAAGCAGTACATAGAACATTATTTTTTTTTTAAGTTGTACCGATTACAAATTTTACCCCTAAATAAGTCATTGCTACATCTTTTAAATAATTTATATAAGTTCATGTGTATGGTGTGGGACTGTTGAATGGGTGTTGTATTCTTTTTTTTTTTCTTTTTTTGCATTGAGGGGAACGCATCAAAAGCCTGAGTGCGGGACTCTAATCCGCTTAAACCCCTCCCCCACCTCTGTTTGTCCCCCAGAAACAACGCTAAGTATACTGTCGGGAGGCAGAAGGAGCTGAAGCTCAAAAGTACGTTATTGTCCGTTTGAAGGTAGTCCCTATCTCTAGTGTCTTCATCAGGAACGTTAGTTGGTCTCGTTCTGTTCGATTGTGTCGCTATCGACTATGTGCATATGCTGTGCTCTTCCTTCTGCCTGATATGCATCTCTCAGCTTCGCATGTATGATGGCGGAAGCTTTGCATACTGCGTTCCACATTTCTTTTGAACGCAACATCGCATCTATTATGGTACTCGAGTTGAGCGTTTCACCAAAAGCTCCATCAAATACCCTTCTCTCGCGACTGAAGCATGAGGCAATCAAACATCACGTATGCTGCGTCTTGGATTGTATCTGCACATCATGGACACTTTGGTAAAACATTGTGCCCGAGGCGGTGCAGGTAGCTTTGGTATATTCCATGGCCGGATAAAAACTGCGTCAAATTGTAGTTAACTTCCCCATGCATGCGATTGACCCATTTCCTAATGTCGGGAATCAGCCTATGTGTCCAGCGACCTTTACGCGAAGAGTTCCACTGGTCCTTCCAGGTTTCCATTGTGTTTTGTGACAGCATTGCACCGTCCACGCCTACTCTTCCTTTGAATGTGTGTGCCTCTCTAATTATGTTGGACTAAATGTATGCTTTTATCAACACATATAGTTTAAAACGTGTACAAACCACAATATTATATTATTTTCATATGATTAGCAATAAATGTATATGAGATTAGCACTAAAAATCATCGTTAATTTTTTTAATTCTTGTACTAATATTTAGTAAAAGCTTTTTATCTATAACTGTGCTCAAGGTCCACCATAAACTAAACTTTAAAAAACAGTATTGTTGTTAAATGTTAATTTATTTTTGATTGCAATATTTTGGACTACCTTCAACGTTTGTCTTCAACCGACAACTGACTGTGTGTAAACAAACATGTGTTTCTTTAAACGTTTTCGTATTATATTTTTTTTTATTATATAGCTGTAAATGCGAGGGCATTACTCGGTGTCTATTTGTAGTTCAATCTTCTCAAAGCTGGAAGTGTTACTTCCAGGAGCTTTATCGAGTAGAATGTGGTTGAGAATTTGAGGGGAAAGACCATCACCAATCCCATGTTTTTTCATTCCGTAACAAATGCAAATATTCCGCATCTATATCTCTCAAACCCTTAAGGTAACTATGGATATATGGATTTGATAGCCGTATTATATCGGTATTAGGAGATCTGCAAGCAGTACATAGAACATTATTTTTTTGTTTAAGTTGTAACGATTACAAATTTTACCCCTAAATAAGTCATTGCTACATCTTTTAAATAATTTATATAAGTTCATGTGTTCGGTGTGGGACTGTTGAATGGGTGTTGTATTCTTTTTTTTTCTTTTTTTTTAATTGAGGGGAACGCATCAAAAGCCTGAGTGTGGGACTCTAATCCGCTAAAACCCCTCCCCCACCTCTGTTTGTCCCCCATGAACTACGCTAAGTATACCGTCGGGAGGCAGAAGGAGCTGAAGCTCAAACGTACGTTATTGTCCGTTTAAAGGCAGTGCCTATCTCTAGTGTCTTCGTCAGGAACGTCAGTTGGTCTCGTTCTGTTCGATTGTGTCGCTATTCACTATGTGCATGTGCTGCGCTCTTCCTTCTGCCTGCTATGCATCTCTCAATAGCTCTATCAAATACCCTTCTCTCGCGACTGAAGCATGAGGCATTCAAACATCACGTGTGCTGCGTCTTGGATTGTATCTGTATGGGGGGGTGTGGAGAGAGCGCGGTAAACTAAATTTAACAAAAAAAATTCAAAAGGCGGAAAAAGAAATGACCACTGTAAGGGCAGCTCAGCTCATCCGGCCGTGCACAGGGAAAGTTTGGGGGGGGGGGGGGGTCTTCAACAACCCCGACAGTGTCTTTATACCCCACTTACAAAAGAACAGATCGGAGCTGAGGCTTACATTGGCTCTACGGCCAAGGACAAGACCGATAATCGAACATTGACACGACGAAGTCCACTCGTGATCGACACAAGGTTGGGAGCGCTAAGCAAACGTACAGCAACAACAAAAAATAAGAACGCGGAGGTTCGGTCACGAATCACGAGGGAGAGAGAGATGAGAGGAGGAGGGGGGGGGGAGGAGTAGGTGTTATTTCCCTCCCCCTTTCTACACCCACCCTACCATGGTTGGCGCGTCGGCATTTGTTGCGCCAACCCCTTTCCGTGTCTCGCCTGGCTTCACGGAGTGAAACCGCTAACTCACCTGTTAACCTAAGTAAATGTTCAATTCATTACCTAGCAAAACGATAATTAATTTTCAATACATATTAATTCATTTTTATAAAGACTTTTATAAGTTTTAACAATACCAAAGACAGTTAAATATAATTATTCATACGGGTGAACATATTAAAAAATGCGAAAAGAGGAAAAAAAAAGAAAAACAAATATAATTTTTACTTGGCTTAATATGTAAATTAAATAATAATGACGTCAGTAAGGGAAACGCTTGTAATCATTTGCAAATGTTTGCAAAAAAAAAACCCCAAAAATTATAAGAACGCATACCATGAACTTACAGCTACGTACATATGTATGAGATTATCGACTGGTATGCATCGCAAATGTTTATCTTAAACTTTATTTAGACTAAATACAGTTTGGGTTAGATTATGTGCGTATTTACTATATAAAAGACCCAATAGAGTCGGTTTGTATTTTTTTATTGTATTTAATTATTGTAATACTGCAACGTAACCTTCTTGGCCGGGGTATTTCTCAGACGCGTCCGGGGTTCGTCAAGTTATTTTTATTTAAATGACCTCGCTCACACTTTCATTTACCTTCCAAGAGGTGGATATATTAAACGCCTATTTGTCAGGATAATAATAATAAATCTTTATTATGTTATAATTAAGAGTTATGACATATGCAACTTAAAATCTTATTTAAATATATCTGTATGTATACAGTTATGAGTATATGTTAGTCTAAGAATTATTCTGCGTGGGTCACGGAGTGAAAACCCGCTGTGACCTGATGGTTTTTGTTTTGATCACGGAGTGAAAACCCGCTGTGATCTGATGATTTGTGCTCTGATCACGGAGTAAAAACCCGCTGTGATCTTCGCGTGGGTCACGGAGTGAAAACCCGCTGTGACCTGATGGTTTGTGTTTGATCACGGAGTGAAAACCCGCTGTGATCTGATGATTTGTGCTCTGATCACGGAGTGAAAACCCGCTGTGATCTTCGCGTGGGTCACGGAGTGAAAACCCGCTGTGACCTGATGGTTTGTGTTTGGATCACGGAGTGAAAACCCGCTGTGATCTGATGATTTGTGCTCTGATCACGGAGTGAAAACCCGCTGTGATCTTCGCGTGGGTCACGGAGTGAAAACCCGCTGTGACCTGATGGTTTGTGTTTGGATCACGGAGTGAAAACCCGCTGTGATCTGATGATTTGTGCTCTGATCACGGAGTGAAAACCCGCTGTGATCTTCGCGTGGGTCACGGAGTGAAAACCCGCTGTGACCTGATGATTTATGTGTGGATCACGGAGTGAAAACCCGCTGTGATCTGATGATTTGTGCTCTGATCACGGAGTGAAAACCCGCTGTGATCTTCGCTTGGGTCACGGAGTGAAAACCCGCTGTGACCTGATGATTTGTGTGTGGATCACGGAGTGAAAACCCGCTGTGACCTGATGATTTGCGTTGGTCACGGAGTGAAAACCCGCTGTGACTTTCTCTGGGGCCGCCTACGGATGGAACTCTTACCTGAGTACAACCGCAGGACACTCAACCTTTAAAAATCCTGGCGCAGACGCTGTTGCTCTGTCGTCGACTATGATGACGCAGACGCGGATGCTCTGCCGTTGCCGATGCTGACGCAGACGCGGATGCTCTGCCGTTGACGATGTTGGCGCAGATGCTGATGCTCTGCCGTTGACGATGTTGACGCAGACGCTGATGTTCTGCCGTTGACGATGCTGACGCAGACGCGGATGCTCTGTCGCCGACGATGCTGACGCAGACGCGGATGCTCTGCCGCTGACGATGCTGGCGCAGACGCGGTGCTCTGCCGTTGACGATGCTGTCGCAGACGCGGATGCTCTGCCGTTGACGATGTTGGCGCAGATGCTGATGCTCTGCCGTTGACGATGCTGACGCAGACGCGGATGCTCTGCCGTTGACGATGCTAATGCAGATGCTGATGCTCTGCCGTTGACGATGCTGACGCAGACGCGGATGCTCTGCCGTTGACGATGTTGACGCAGACGCTGATGTTCTGCCGTTGACGATGCTGACGCAGACGCGGATGCTCTGTCGCCGACGATGCTGACGCAGACGCGGATGCTCTGCCGTTGACGATGCTAATAATGTCACTGTACACTTTATTTAGTTGTTGTGCCTTCCTTGGAGGCTTCCACCAGACTGACTTTTCCGTGTTGGCACGCTCCCTTTTATACTTATCTCCATCGATGTTTGCTCTGTATTCGTGTCGTATATTCTATTCCACTGCGGTGAGCTGGAATGAGACAACTGCTTCGGGTGCCGCCCGTACTCTAGCTTGTCCGGTCTTGCTCATACGTTTATTGTATTCGCCTTCTTCTTATGGTCATATTCTCCTCACGAGCCGTGCGATTAGAATTAAGAAGAGTGCACATCAATATAATTATTTATACATGCAGGAATCAAACGCATCAGAGTTGTTCCGTTATATGATATAAGTATGTATTTCATGTAGTTTACATTAGTGAGTAGTATGAAATATTAAATATAAACTATATAAATATAAAAAATATTGTATGATTATGATATATGTATGGCGAAATTTATGTCGATTAATTTCGTCGTTACATCACCCCCTCTCATTGCGGACGAGGAGTGATGTAGTTTTCGCCGCTCCGTTTTGAGGTAACCCGCACCTTGCGACCGTCCACTATTCGTGTTACTCTAATTCGTCTTCGTCTGCCAGTGGGTTGTTGCCTCTCATCGATTTCGGCTCTTAGCCATTCCGGTATTGCTTTGTTGCATGGCGGCTCTTGCATTGTGGGGCAGTCGCGGATGTCGTCGTCTTGGCGTCGCGCGCAAGGGGATGCTTCGATCGATGATGCCCATCCGCTTATTGACGCAACGTCTGACAAGGCTGCACGACCCGGGGTTGGTGGCCAGTCCATGTGTGGCGATTCCGCTATTGGTTGTGTCCTGTTTGACAAATCGCTGTCGCCACTTACACTACTGCTGCTGCTATTCTTGTTGTCGCCATCGCTGCTACTCCCGCTGCCGCTATCGCTGCTACTCTCGCTGTCGCTATCGCTGCTAGAACCTCTCCTTTGTTCCGTTATCCGTGCTGCTGTCGTGCTCTGTTGCGCTGTGGTCGACATGTTCTCTGCCACTTGCTGTTGTATGTACAAGGCTGGAAGCTTTCTCACTTTCTCCTCGCCGAGTAGAAGGCGGAGTGTCTTCGCCAGTTCTCGTCGCTCGTCTTCCGCTTCGGCTGGTTGGAACCAATTGCTGAAGTCCCGTGTTGGATATTCCCGATCTGGGGCGAGTAGAAATAGCTTAGCAATATGCAGCAAAAAGGCGCCGCAGTCGACCATGTTCCGCTGCTTAGGTACACTGATGTTGAAGGTGGGCATCGTAGCTGCTGTAAATGTCTTTTCTGTCACAGTTGGGTGATGCCTGTTGTATTCGCTATTTAGAAATGCTCGAAGGATTATGGCAACGTGCGGTCTCTCGTGCGTAAAATACGAGTCGAAGAGGAGAATATCGCCACGCCGTCGGCCACCTTCTGTGAAACGGACTGTGGCCAGGAACCAATGGTTTGCTTCCATGATTGGCAAGATCACATACGTTTTTTGATGCAGGTTCACGCATTGCGTCCACTTCGCTAGCCGTAGGAAGTCTTTGGCGTTATGTACGCTTGCTAATTGCGTGAAAAACTGGGCGCTGAACACATGTACCCTGTCTCTTGCCTCGCTCGTCAGTTGATTCCACAAACATTGCAGATACACGTCGATGAGGGTATCATTTAGTAGGCGCCCGCTGGATATCCGTTCGTAGTCGTCCGAATATATGGGTATGCCGCCCGTCCCTATGGCGAAAATGTGCAGCGGCCTTGCTGCGGTGTCGTCGTCATCGCTGTGCACCTCGATTATCTGGTTTAAGCATTCGTCGTGATCGGTTGCTTCTGCACTTGTTGGTGGTTGAACATCGTGTTCCGAAATGACTGCTACTTTCGATGGTTCGTCCAATGGTGGTGCTGCGGTCGGCGCTGTTGCTGTGGGGTCCTGCTCCATTTATGTATGGGTAGGAAACGCGGCTTGCTCTGGCGTCGCCGTTTCTGTGATGTCGTCGGTTGCTGATCAACCACCTAAGGGGACGCTGACGCAGCTGCTGGCGGCGCAGCTCGTGTTGGCGCTACTGAGGTGTGAGCTGAGAGCGTTGCCTGCGCTGTCGGCGTCGCCGTAACGCGCTGCTGCGGAGTCGCTTGATGAGCTATTCGGTTTTTTATTTTTCCCATTTTATCTTAAAACTGTCACTTTTACTTTATGTCGCAGAACTCTCCTGGATCGCTGTCGAATTGAGACTGTGATCGATTGCATGTTGTTACCTTTGATGAGCCACTCAAGGGTTTTGTTTGGCCTAACGGGACATAGTCGATATGTTGATTTAAAACCGCGAGCCTCGCAGACTGCGCTCGTTCGTTTCTGTATTTCTGCTTCACTTCCCCATGCGTAACAAATTGTTGTTGTGATTTTGTCCTCTGTTCTTGTCTTCTACGCAGTTTTATCTCACGGTTAATGTAAAGCAGTTGCGGTGCGGCGATTTCGGACTGCCATGCGTGGCACACGAGTGTTTTCGACGCTTGTAATACAGTTAATCCTTCTGCGATGATGATGAAGATAAAAATCTCGTTGCCATTTGTTGTTATGCTTAACTTTGATGAAGAAATATTACATTTGATTTCATGCAATACGTGTTTCCTTATATATTAAGTGGAGGTTTCTGTGTTTTTTAAAACGCAGAAATAAACCTAATTCTATATTTAGCGATTCCAGCGCATTCCTTTTGTTTCTAATAATCTCCGTTTATTTATCTAAATGTTATTTATTATTTATCTAAATGTTAACCTATTTATGTAGTTTACTATGAACTGAATATTCAATATGTAGAATTTTAATCTCGTTCCACACGCGCGATTGGAATCGCTTGGCTCTCTTCGTGGAAGGGTTTTAGCTCGCCAACGTGAACTCTGTGCACGGATGATCCACCGATTCGTTTGACGTTCACGATGACTGGTGATATGAACGAGATGACGCGAAATGGGCCTTCGTATTTAGGAGCCAGCTTCGCTGCAAAGTGATCTGTTGCTTTGGATAAGACATGTTTTTTAATAAGAACTTTGTCGCCAACATTCGGCGTCCAGTCTCGTCGACGTAAATTATAATGACGCGCTTGTTCTTGCGTGCCTTGTGCGCACCTCGCTTTCACTATTTCAAAAATCTCCTTCAGTTCTTGCTCCCGTTCAGTAGGGTTTCGTGGTATCCGTCCTGTGCCTTGCGTCATTTCGTCGAACAATGCGTTTGGCAGCCGAAGCTCTCGCCCTTGTACCAAGAATGCCGGACTGAAACCAGCTGGTTCTGATTGAGATGAGTTTATTGCTAATGTTATTTCGGGCAGCCATTCGTCCCAGTTTTGATGATGGCCGTTCGCCAGTTGAGCAATCATAGTTTTTAATGTTTTGTTTCTACGCTCTGTAGGGTTCTCTTGCGGCGTGTACGGAGCTGTGAACTGTCGTTTGGTTCCTAACTCCTGCAAATAGTCAATAAATGCATTACTTCTGAATTGCTTACCATTATCTCTGATCAATATCTTCGGAACGCCAAATCTCGCAAGCACTCTATCTCTGAAGCCTTTTATTAAATTCTCGGTCGTTGCACTTCGTAGTGGCACGATCTCTGTCCACTTCGAGAATTTATCGAAAAATACGAGAATGAACTTATTCCCTCGTTTGGAGCGTGGTAGCGGTCCTACGAAGTCCGCACAAACTGTTGCCCAAGGCTCTTCAGCGAGTTTTGTTAGCATTAGACCCGCTTGCTGTCTTTGGTCGCTTTTGTATTTTTGGCAGGGCACACAACGCTGAACATAACGTGCTATATCTCTTCCCATTCCTGGCCAATAGTATCGATTCATGATGCGCGCGGTGGTTTTCCTTATGCCCAAGTGTCCGGCGCTCGGTTGATCGTGATTCTCAATCAGAACTCGTTTACGCAGCTGTGTCGGCACGCACAGTTTCCAAGGTGTGTTGTCTTCGTTGGCCGATGTCTTCTGTATGTGTCTAAAGAGTTGCCCCTCTTCTAAACGATAGTCAGGAAATTTCTCCGGTCGTTCTTTTATTTCTTTAATTTTCTTCTTCAGCCACTGGCAGGGCGGGCTGGCTGTTCTTTCTGCTGTTATTCTCACCAGTGTTTCCTCAGGTTGACGTGAGAGTGCGTCGGCTACAATATTCAACTTTCCTTTGCGGTAGCGGATGTCAAAGTTGTATTGTTGGAGCTCCAGTGCCCATCTCGCAATTCTTCCTGATGGGCTTTCAATCGAATTAAGCCATTTCAGGGAGAGGTGATCTGTAATTACCACAAATCGGTAACCTTCTAAATAGCAGCGCATCTTTCGAATGCCCCATATGATGGCGAGGCACTCCTTCTCGGTGGCTGTGTAGTTTCGTTCCGCTGGATTTAAGTGTCTGCTAGCATAAGAAATTACCTTTTCAACTCCGCCGATTTCTTGTGTTAACACTGCCCCTAAGCCAATGTCGCTGGCGTCGGTCTGCAGGACGAACTGCTCAGAGAAGTCAGGGCAAGACAAGATTGGTGCCCCTGTGAGCATATTCTTTAACTTATCGAACGCTGTCTGCTGCTCAGCTTCCCATTTCCAATGCTTGCCTTTTCTCAACAGTTTGGTCATAGGGTGCACGATGGTTGCAAACTCTGGAACAAAGCGCCGGTACCAGGATGCGATTCCCAGCACACGTCTCAGTTCTCTTTGGGTTTTCGGCGGCTGAAGTGTTCGTATGGCCGAAATCTTAGCTGGGTCTGTGTGAATTCCATTTTCGTTGACAACATGCCCTAGATATTTAATTTCCTTCTTGAAGAATTCACATTTTTCTACGTTGAGCTTTAGATTCGCTGCCCTCAATCTTCTGAATACCTCTCGTAAATGTCGGACGTGTTCCTCCTTCGTTGTGCTTGTCACGACGATATCGTCTAAGTAAGCGAATGCGTAGGGTTCAAGTTCAGGTCCTATAACGCTGTCAAGTGCTCTTTGAAATGTGGCTGGCGCAGAATGTAGGCCAAATGGCATCACTCGCCACTGGAACAGACCGCGACCTGGAACGGTGAAGGCCGTGTATGCTTTGCTTGCCGCCTCCATCGGTATCTGCCAATATCCGTTTTTAAGATCAAGGCTGCTGATGTATTTTGCATTACGCAGGCGGTCTAGAATGTGGTGAATCCTGGGCAGGGGGTATGCGTCCGGCGTGGATCGCGCATTTAACTGCCTGTAGTCTACACAAAGGCGCCAGGATCCAGTTTTCTTCTTGACTAGTACAATTGGAGCGCTAAAAGCACTACTTGAAGGTTCAATGCAACCCTTTTCCAACAGCTCGTCTACTTCGCGATTGATGATCTCTTGCATCGCTGGGTTACGGGGAATGTAACGTTGTTTAATGGGGCGTTCGTCGAACATTTGAATGCGATGCGTCGCAATATTGGAAGCGCCTTTCAAGCTTTCAAACGCCTGTAGTTCTTTCTGCAAAAATGCTTCTGTATCCGGATGTGTTTCGTCTGCGCGCTTTTCTTCGGACGTTACTGTGCACGTGCTCGCAGTGTAGTTGCTTGACTTGTTCGCTTCTTCGTGGTTAAGTACTAGCCTGTGTCCGCCGCATGAAAAGGTAGCGCCTACTTTCCTCAGAAAATCTGTCCCGAGAAGTATGTCGTCCACTGCGTCGGGTAGGATAAGTAGATCGAGCCTCATAAGCACGTTTCCTATGCGTACCTGCACATGTACGTAGCTTGAAATTAGTTTCTGCGAGCCATCAGCCATGCGGATATTAACTGAGGGGCTCAATTTCCTCTCTCTGTCGCCCAAGCGGTATACGAAGCGTTGATTGGCAAAGCTTCTTGTTGCACCGGTGTCGACCATTGCTTCCTGCAAGCGTCCGTTGATTTCAACGCATGCCAGGAGATGTCCGTTGTGTAATCGCAGCGGTTTTAATGTCGTCTGTGAGGATTCTGCCCTGGCTCCGTCATTCCTCGATGATGACGGGGGCACAACTCGTTTCCCGGGGTAGGCATTTGCTGTTGGCTGCAGCAATCAACTGTCCTTATGCCGCGTTTTCCCCAAGTCCAGCAGAACAGTATCGAGGCGTTTCGACAAAATCGTTTTATATGGCCATCTTGCCCACACCGGCGGCATGCTGTTGTCGGATTGATGTTGCCGGGACTCAACTGTGTCACCTCCCGGTGGTGCACTTCTCTTCTACGGTATACTTCAGAGTGTTCATTCTCATGGGGCTTTGGGATGCTCTCCAAATCCTCAGCCAACGACACAAGCTCATTTATGTCTTTGAATTCTCGTCGCTTAATGTAGAGTTGATACTCTTGCCGAGAGTTCCGGAATATTCTCTCTAGCCTTGCCTGATCAGTAATATTCGCGTGGCGCATTAAGTCGCATATCTCCAGCACATAATCTTTAAACTTCTCCTGCTTCTGCTGTGTGCGTGCTCTGATGCGGTCTTCGAGTTGCTCAAAGTATCTATTCGATAGAAAGAACTTTAAAAATGATTGCTTAAAATCATCCCATTTAGTGTCTTCCCGACGATTGTTTCTCCACCATGTAAGTGCTTTGTCACGAAGTAACTCGGGCATCATGCCGGGAATGCTGTCTATAGGCAAGCTGTAGACGTCGGTCAGCTCTTCCACACGTTCGATAAATGCCAACGGGTCTCGGCCGCCGTCGTACTTGACATTCCATTTCCGCACCTTGTCTATGATCAGTGCCCGATCCATACGATTTTCCATCGGGAGCGTCGCGTCTTTGGATGTGCAGGACTTTTGTTGATTTCTTACCACGATTTCCATGCGCTGTATTCCGTCTGCCTTGGTATACGTGGATGCTGGTGACGTTACCACCAATAACGGCTGGGTTGCATCTGATGACCCTGCTCCTCGTGGGGATGACCTTGGTAATGATGTGTGCAATGTTTCCAACTCCTGCAGTCGATCAATATATTCTGCTTTTCCGTCGGCCGACTGAACGAAAGCAGCGAAACGTTTCCGGAGTTCCTCGACTACTCCCGTGTCGTCAAAACCAAATTCTTTTGCATATCCTTGGAGTTCATCCTTGCGAAGTAAATATATCCAACCCGTTCTTCCCATGATTGTCTCCTTTGCTTTAGTGTTGATAAATAAAAGTGTGCTTCAGGTCCCTGCTCGGGCGCCACTTGCAACGTAACCTTCTTGGCCGGGGTATTTCTCAGACGCGTCCGGGGTTCGTCAAGTTATTTTTATTTAAATGACCTCGCTCACACTTTCATTTACCTTCCAAGAGGTGGATATATTAAACGCCTATTTGTCAGGATAATAATAATAAATCTTTATTATGTTATAATTAAGAGTTATGACATATGCAACTTAAAATCTTATTTAAATATATCTGTATGTATACAGTTATGAGTATATGTTAGTCTAAGAATTATTCTGCGTGGGTCACGGAGTGAAAACCCGCTGTGACCTGATGGTTTTTGTTTTGATCACGGAGTGAAAACCCGCTGTGATCTGATGATTTGTGCTCTGATCACGGAGTAAAAACCCGCTGTGATCTTCGCGTGGGTCACGGAGTGAAAACCCGCTGTGACCTGATGGTTTGTGTTTGATCACGGAGTGAAAACCCGCTGTGATCTGATGATTTGTGCTCTGATCACGGAGTGAAAACCCGCTGTGATCTTCGCGTGGGTCACGGAGTGAAAACCCGCTGTGACCTGATGGTTTGTGTTTGGATCACGGAGTGAAAACCCGCTGTGATCTGATGATTTGTGCTCTGATCACGGAGTGAAAACCCGCTGTGATCTTCGCGTGGGTCACGGAGTGAAAACCCGCTGTGACCTGATGGTTTGTGTTTGGATCACGGAGTGAAAACCCGCTGTGATCTGATGATTTGTGCTCTGATCACGGAGTGAAAACCCGCTGTGATCTTCGCGTGGGTCACGGAGTGAAAACCCGCTGTGACCTGATGATTTATGTGTGGATCACGGAGTGAAAACCCGCTGTGATCTGATGATTTGTGCTCTGATCACGGAGTGAAAACCCGCTGTGATCTTCGCTTGGGTCACGGAGTGAAAACCCGCTGTGACCTGATGATTTGTGTGTGGATCACGGAGTGAAAACCCGCTGTGACCTGATGATTTGCGTTGGTCACGGAGTGAAAACCCGCTGTGACTTTCTCTGGGGCCGCCTACGGATGGAACTCTTACCTGAGTACAACCGCAGGACACTCAACCTTTAAAAATCCTGGCGCAGACGCTGTTGCTCTGTCGTCGACTATGATGACGCAGACGCGGATGCTCTGCCGTTGCCGATGCTGACGCAGACGCGGATGCTCTGCCGTTGCCGATGCTGACGCAGACGCGGATGCTCTGTCGCCGACGATGCTGACGCAGACGCGGATGCTCTGCCGCTGACGATGCTGGCGCAGACGCGGATGCTCTGCCGTTGACGATGCTGTCGCAGACGCGGATGCTCTGCCGTTGACGATGTTGGCGCAGATGCTGATGCTCTGCCGTTGACGATGCTGACGCAGATGCGGATGCTCTGCCGTTGACGATGCTAATGCAGATGCTGATGCTCTGCCGTTGACGATGCTGACGCAGACGCGGATGCTCTGCCGTTGACGATGTTGACGCAGACGCTGATGTTCTGCCGTTGACGATGCTGACGCAGACGCGGATGCTCTGTCGCCGACGATGCTGACGCAGACGCGGATGCTCTGCCGCTGACGATGCTGGCGCAGACGCGGATGCTCTGCCGTTGACGATGCTGTCGCAGACGCGGATGCTCTGCCGTTGACGATGTTGGCGCAGATGCTGATGCTCTGCCGTTGACGATGCTGACGCAGACGCGGATGCTCTGCCGTTGACGATGCTAATGCAGATGCTGATGCTCTGCCGTTGACGATGCTGACGCAGACGCGGATGCTCTGCCGTTGACGATGTTGACGCAGACGCTGATGTTCTGCCGTTGACGATGCTGACGCAGACGCGGATGCTCTGTCGCCGACGATGCTGACGCAGACGCGGATGCTCTGCCGTTGACGATGCTAATAATGTCACTGTACACTTTATTTAGTTGTTGTGCCTTCCTTGGAGGCTTCCACCAGACTGACTTTTCCGTGTTGGCACGCTCCCTTTTATACTTATCTCCATCGATGTTTGCTCTGTATTCGTGTCGTATATTCTATTCCACTGCGGTGAGCTGGAATGAGACAACTGCTTCGGGTGCCGCCCGTACTCTAGCTTGTCCGGTCTTGCTCATACGTTTATTGTATTCGCCTTCTTCTTATGGTCATATTCTCCTCACGAGCCGTGCGATTAGAATTAAGAAGAGTGCACATCAATATAATTATTTATACATGCAGGAATCAAACGCATCAGAGTTGTTCCGTTATATGATATAAGTATGTATTTCATGTAGTTTACATTAGTGAGTAGTATGAAATATTAAATATAAACTATATAAATATAAAAAATATTGTAAGATTATGATATATGTATGGCGAAATTTATGTCGATTAATTTCGTCGTTACAATACTATTTAATTATTGTATTTATTTATAATTTTAAACTGCACAATTGACAACAGAAAACATGCATTTAATATGCATTTTTGCATATTATGCATTAATGTTGAATGTTGAAAGTAGAAGGGTGACAATAATAATAATAATAATGAACTCTTATCAATAATAATAAGGCAAAAGAAATTGTTTGAAGTTCTATTAAACTATTTAATAATAATTACTATTAAGCTTTTTAATTTATATGTATTTTTAACTGGCTGCGTTGGATTTTTCGCCATTTTCACTTTGCAGTCACTTTTTACTTAATTTATTGTTGTTGCTTTCGCGAATTAATTCCTCATTTTTCGTTACGTTTCTTTATATTATTGCAGTTGTTGTTGTTGCTATTGTTGTGGTTTTTCTCTTTCTTTCACTTGAAATCGTTTAAATTAATTTCTACTTTGTATTGAACACTTTTTCTTCAATTGATTTTTAATGTTGTTTCATTTTGGCTTGTTTTTAATTCTGTTTTAATTTTCGTTCTCCTGCATTTCTCCTGATTGTGGGCTTTATTTTGTTTTTATTCTTGTTGTTGTTGGTGTTTTTATTACGGGTTGATTTTTTTTTCAATTTTCGCAGCAGAAAACTCATTGGCTGCTTCTTTCTTAAAACTGAAGAATTAATTAGAATTTCTCTGTGGCAACCATAAAAGTATTACTTGCAGTCGTCAGATTTCTACATTTCTTCATAGAAATCACATTTAATTCAAATTGAGCCTCGAAATGGCAATAAACACTTTATTAATTTAGTTGTTGTTGTGAGCTAACTGCTGTTACCCCTTTCCACGGAGTTATAACTTTATTTTAACACCTCTGCTTAAACAGTTTTATACACTTTTAATTAACATGGGCCACATTAATTTATTTGCTTTCTGTTCTCTCATTTAAACACACAAATATTTCAATGTTAATGTATTTTTGCTTTTGTTAAATTGAAATAAACATCTGCATTTGCATTTTGCTATTGCAAATGGACGGCGCCAAGCGTTCTCCACACACGTTCACAGTGAATCCGTTATCTCCGTCCCATTCAAGCGCCCGCCGGATCTCAACTTCGATTCATATCGCAACAATTTAGTTTTAATTGCTAATAGTTTTTAAAATACTACATTAAATTTTACTGTCGTTGTGAAAATATTGTTCTTGATTTTGCTCTCTCTTATCGGCGTCAGCGTTAATTGCTAGTCCCGTAGGATGGCGTGATGTGTGAAGTTCATAGAAAAAAACTTGTTTTCTCGAAACTTCCACCACGCCATCATACGGGACTCATCAGTCCGTCGCATGATGCAAAGAGGAGATGCTTATATCTGCATTGCACATAAGGGCTGGAAAGAGCGGCTCCCCGTTTGCTCACGCTCTGCGCTCCGACACAGAGCGTGAGCCCCGCCACACCTCACAACCCATTTCCTAGTGTCGGGAATTAGCCTATGTGTCCAGCGACCTTTACGCGAAGAGTTCCACTGGTCCTTCCAGGTTTCCATTGTGTTTTGTGACAGCATTGCACGTCCCCGCTTACTCTTCCTTTGAATGTGTGTGCCTCTCTAATTATGTTGAACCAAATGTATGCTTTTATCAAAACATATAGTTTAAAACGCGTACAAACCACAATATTATATTATTTTCATATGATTAGCAATAAATGTATATGAGATTAGCACTAAAAATCATCGTTAATTTTTTTAATTCTTGTACTAATATTTAGTAAAAGCTTTTTATCTATAACTGGGCTTAAGGTCCACCATAAACTAAACTTTAAAAAACAGTATTGTTGTTAAATGTTAATTTATTTTTGATTGCAATATTTTGGACTACCTTCAATGTTTGTCTTCAACCAACAACTGACTGTGTGTAAACAAACATGTGTTCCTTTAAACGTTTTCGTATTATATTTTTTTTTATTATATAGCTGTAAATGCGAGGGCATTACTCGGTGTCTATTTGTAGTTCAATCTTCTCAAAGCTGGAAGTGTTACTTCCAGGAGCTTTATCGAGTAGAATGTGGTTGAGAATTTGAGGGGAAAGAAAAAAAAATAAACATTCTTGCAGAAAACCAACCAAAAATCAGCGTTTTTTATACACTGGTGAATTTTGTTGTAATACCAACGAGCATATATACACAAAGAGATTGCATGAGATTTTACTCGTTGCTTCAAAAAAAGATCGGGTCGCTACGATTAGAACTATGAACAACTATAAAGGAATGGATAACGCCGACTGCGGAGCAGCAGTAAGAAACAACAAACGAAGCTCATAAGTAAAATTTTATGACATCAATGAGTCGAGGCATTGCAAGCAAAAGAGATTTTGATGAAACGGGAAGGGAAGGAGAAGGGAAAGAGAAGACTCCTTGAATTGAAGAAATTCTATTTTGTTTTGCTCGACTGCACTAACAAAATAAACGCAGTCTGTCCGTCTGCTAAGGTTGAATATGTTTTTTTGTGCTTGGTTTGGTTTTTACGTTGATCATTTGGTGATGTTTGATTTTTTCAGTTTCAGGGCATTTTTCGGCATCATTTCAATGGTTTAGAATTTGCCACTGAGATTTAGTTATGAGTGAAATGGCGAGAGAAGCGAGGGGCTCTTTCTGCTTATGATTTCTGATTAATTTTTACATTTTCAGCTTCTGAGCATATTTGCCTTTTTCATTCAATTTGCTCCTTTTCCGCTTTAACTCTTTGTGTATCTCCCAACAGCCAGAAGGAGATACAAGTGAAACCCTGTTTGATTCACCATAAATAATTTTAAGCAGTTGCTACTATCAGAAAAGTGAGAAACCGTGCGGGCATTATTGAAGAAATTTGTGGGATTTCTTTGTATGCAATTGAATAAAATATATCTTTACATTACTTTATATAATGATATTCTTATGTTTTTATATATTTAAATTATGCATATTGATCGAGTAATAGTATAATATAAATGTTTAGTAATATTATTAATTAACATTTATATTGGTTCCACACCACCAATGTGGTAAACATTAACAGCCTTATAATGGATCTCAAACGCAAACGCAAACCCAACTACGAAACCAAATGCAATGCGTTTGAAATGGCATAATGGAACTTAATCGTGTAGCCTGCGTTTAAGATTTTGAGGGGAAACAAAAACATAAACATTCTTGCATACAACCACGCTGCCCATGACACACGGCTATACCGATGAGCCCATTGCCCACGAACGCAAGCAAATGTATGCGTAGTACGAAGCACGCATCGATATTAGCCGTGCATCATAGGCCATTGTTTGCAGAAAGCAAAAGATTGCCATGTATGCACTATGGCTTGGAATAATCACATTTTCCTATGAAATTTGCTGGTTATGTTTTGGGCGGCATTAATGTGTACAATAGAGAAATCTGACATTTTTCATTCCACCCTTATTTTAGTGCACAAGTGCTTGTTGAAGGAAGATGTTGTGTATCGTATTTCTTCAGCAAGTTCTTCAGTTGTTGCCTTCGCTATTTCTGAATATGAAATGAATTATTACTATTATTATTGAATATATATTAATAATATGTTTACAAATTATTTTTTAATAAATAGTTGTTTCTAAATTACTTAAATGAATTTTTTTTTTATTTTCGGAAAATAAGGTTATAATAATATCGCACAAAGATCCAACATTGGAAAAATTTTCAAACTTATTAATGCCTTCGTCCTTTCAAAAAAAATTATTTACATATTAGCATACTTAAATTCATTACAATCTTCCAAACACAATAATTTTTCAATATCTTGGTTTGACAGCCAATTTCGACGAAGTGACTACTCGGTTATATGTACTTCGCAAACGCTACGTGGAATGCAAAGCATGAATATTACCAACAAATTCTCTCTTGGGTTCGGGTTCGTGTTTAGGCTGCATTTGAGAGTTTTATAAACGGCGTTGCGACATTCTGATTCATTCGTAGAATCTTGTTGGCTTTTCAATATTGTCATCACTTGGCCGATAATAATTTGCTCTAAATTTTTTGTGGATAATTTAATGCCCAAAGTCGCGAATTAGGTATACATTCACAAGCAACTTCTCACAATCTTTGAGAATTCGTGAGTAGTGCATAGAAAACTAAATGTTGAAGTTTTAATGTTTTTCTTAAATACTTGTTTATTTTTAGTTAAAAAAATGAAGAAAGTTGACATTGCTACTATGTAGCGAATGGAAAAGGCAGTGTCAGGCGCTGGAAAATGCGCCCACTTAATAGAGATTGCGCCACCCATGGATATTTCGCTAAAGTTTTCCTAAAGATGAAGGAGAATTGACGAGGAGCAATTTTTCACCCATACTCGGATGAAGATGATTAGCAAATGGATCAAATCAATACTAATGTTACAATATATTATTTGTATGTGCTTTTCGCGTGAATCTTAATAAAGATTTCGTGGTCAGATATGTTATAAACAAATACTATTTGTGTTAAATCTTTTATTAATACTTAGTTGAAGTAACGCATTAATATATAGTTCCCTAATATCGTCACCAATCCCATGTTTTTTCATTCCGTAACAAATGCAAATATTCCGCATCTATATCTCTCAAACCCTTAAGGTAACTATGGATATATGGATTTGATAGTCGAATTATATCGGTATTAGGAGATCTGCAAGCAGTACATAGAACATTATTTTTTTGTTTAAGTTGTAACGATTACAAATTTTACCCCTAAATAAGTCATTGCTACATCTTTTAAATAATTTATATAAGTTCATGTGTACGGTGTGGAACTGTTGAATGGGTGTTGTATTCTTTTTTTTTCTTTTTTTTTTCATTGAGGGGAACGCATCAAAAGCCTGAGTGCGGGACTCTAATCCGCTAAAACCCCTCCCCCACCCCTGTTTGTCCCCCAGGAACTACGCTAAGTATACCGTCGGGAGGCAGAAGGAGCTGAAGCTCAAACGTACGTTATTGTCCGTTTAAAGGCAGTGCTCAGGGAAAGTTTGGGGGGGGGGGGGGTTTCTTCAACAACCCCGACAGTGTCTTTATACCCCACTTACAAAAGAACAGATCGGAGCTGAGGCTTACATTGGCTCTACGGCCAAAGACAAGACCGATAATCGAACATTGACACGACGAAGTCCACTCGTGATCGACACAAGGTTGGGAGCGCTAAGCAAACGTACAGCAACAACAAAAAATAAGAACGCGGAGGTTCGGTCACGAATCACGAGGGAGAGAGAGATGAGAGGAGAAGAGGGGGGGGGAGGAGTAGGTGTTATTTCCGACTGGTATGCATCGCAAATGTTTATCTTAAACTTTATTTAGACTAAATACAGTTTCGGTTAGATTATGTGCGTATTTACTATATAAAAGACCCAATAGAGTCGGTTTGTATTTTTTTATTGTATTTAATTATTGTAATACTATTTAATTATTTTATTTATTTATAATTTTAAACTGCACAATTGACAACAGAAAACATGCATTTAATATGCATTTTTGCATATTATGCATTAATGTTGAATGTTGAAAGTAGAAGGGTGACAATAATAATAATAATAATGAACTCTTATCAATAATAATAAGGCAAAAGAAATTGTTTGAGGTTCTATTAAACTATTTAATAATAATTACTATTAAGCTATTTAATTTATATGTATTTTTAACTGGCTGCGTTGGATTTTTCGCCATTTTCACTTTGCAGTCACTTTTTACTTAATTTATTGTTGTTGCTTTCGCGAATGAATTCCTCATTTTTCGTTACGTTTCTTTATATTATTGCAGTTGTTGTTGTTGCTATTGTTGTGGTTTTTCTCTTTCTTTCACTTGAAATCGTTTAAATTAATTTCTACTTTGTATTGAACAATTTTTCTTCAATTGATTTTTAATGTTGTTTCATTTTGGCTTGTTTTTAATTCTGTTTTAATTTTGTTCTCATGTATTTCTCCTGATTGTGGGCTTTATTTTGTTTTTATTCTTGTTGTTGTTGGTGTTTTTATTACGGGATGATTTTTTTTTTAAAACTGAAGAATTAATTAGAATTTCTCTGTGGCAACCATAAAAGTATTACTTGCAGTCGTCAGATTTCTACATTACTTCATAGAAATCACATTTAATTCAAATTGAGCCTCGAAATGGCAATAAACACTTTATTAATTTAGTTGTTGTTGTGAGCTAACTGCTGTTACCCCTTTCCACGGAGTTATAACTTTATTTTAACACCTCTGCTTAAACAGTTTTATACACTTTTAATTAACATGGGCCACATTAATTTATTTGCTTTCTGTTCTCTCATTTAAACACACAAATATTTCAATGTTAATGTATTTTTGCTTTTGTTAAATTGAAATAAACGTCTGCATTTGCATTTTGCTATTGCAAATGGACGGCGCCAAGCGTTCTCCACACACGTTCACAGTGAATCCGTTATCTCCGTCCCATTCAAGCGGCCGCCGGATCTCAACTTCGATTCATATCGCAACAATTTAGTTTTAATTGCTAATAGTTTTTAAAATACTACATTAAATTTTACTGTCGTTGTGAAAATATTGTTCTTGATTTTGCTCTCTCTTATCGGCATCAGCGTTAATTGCTAGTCCCGTAGGATGGCGTGATGTGTGAAGTTCATAGAAAAAAACTTGTTTTCTCGAAAGTTCCACCACGCCATCATACGGGACTCATCAGTCCGTCGCATGATGCAAAGAGGAGATGCTTATATCTGCATTGCACATAAGGGCTGGAAAGAGCGGCTCCCCGTTTGCTCACGCTCTGCGCTCCGACACAGAGCGTGAGCCCCGCCACACCTCACAACCCATTTCCTAGTGTCGGGAATTAGCCTATGTGTCCAGCGACCTTTACGCGAAGAGTTCCACTGGTCCTTCCAGGTTTCCATTGTGTTTTGTGACAGCATTGCACCGTCCCCGCTTACTCTTCCTTTGAATGTGTGTGCCTCTCTAATTATGTTGAACCAAATGTATGCTTTTATCAAAACATATAGTTTAAAACGTGTACAAACCACAATATTATATTATTTTCATATGATTAGCAATAAATGTATATGAGATTAGCACTAAAAATCATCGTTAATTTTTTTAATTCTTGTACTAATATTTAGTAAAAGCTTTTTATCTATAACTGGGCTTAAGGTCCACCATAAACTAAACTTTAAAAAACAGTATTGTTGTTAAATGTTAATTTATTTTTGATTGCAATATTTTGGACTACCTTCAATGTTTGTCTTCAACCAACAACTGACTGTGTGTAAACAAACATGTGTTCCTTTAAACGTTTTCGTATTATATTTTTTTTTATTATATAGCTGTAAATGCGAGGGCATTACTCGGTGTCTATTTGTAGTTCAATCTTCTCAAAGCTGGAAGTGTTACTTCCAGGAGCTTTATCGAGTAGAATGTGGTTGAGAATTTGAGGGGAAATAAAAAAAAAATAAACATTCTTGCAGAAAACCAACCAAAAATCAGCGTTTTTTATACACTGGTGACTTTTGTTGTAATAGCTACGAGCATATATACACAAAGAGATTACATGAGATTTTACTCGTTGCTTCAAAAAAAGATCGGGTCGCTACGATTAGAACTATGAACAACTATAAAGGAATGGATAACGTTGACTGCGGAGCAGCAGTAAGAAACAACAAACGAAGCTCATAAGTAAAATTTTATGACATCAATGAGTCGAGGCATTGCAAGCAAAAGAGATTTTGATGAAACGGGAAGGGTAGGAAACGGGAAGGGAAAGAGAAGACTCCTTGAATTGAAGAAATTCTATTTTGTTTTGCTCGACTGCACTAACAAAATAAACGCAGTCTGTCCGTCTGCTAATGGCGAGAGAAGCGAGGGGCTCTTTCTGCTTATGATTTCTGATTAATTTTTACATTTTCAGCTTCTGAGCATATTTGCCTTTTTCATTCAATATGCTCCTTTTCCGCTTTAACTCTTTGTGTATCTCCCAACAGCCAGAAGGAGATACAAGTGAAACCCTGTTTGATTCACCATAAATAATTTTAAGCAGTTGCTACTATCAGAAAAGTGAGAAACCGTGCGGGCATTATTGAAGAATTTTGTGGGATTTCTTTGTATGCAATTGAATAAAATATATCTTTACATTACTTTATATAATGATATTCTTATGTTTTTATATATTTAAATTATGCATATTGATCGAGTAATAGTATAATATAAATGTTTAGTAATATTATTAATTAACATTTATATTGGTTCCACACCACCAATGTGGTAAACATTAACAGCCTTATAATGGATCTCAAACGCAAACGCAAACTCAACTACGAAACCAAATGCAATTCGTTTGAAATGGCATAATGGAACTTAATCGTGTAGCCTGCGTTTGAGATTTTGAGGGGAAACAAAAACATAAACATTCTTGCATACAACCACGCTGCCCATGACACACGGCTATACCGATGAGCCCATTGCCCACGAACGCATGCAAATGTATGCGTAGTACGAAGCACGCATCGATATTAGCCGTGCATCGTAGGCCATTGTTTGCAGAAAGCAAAAGATTGCCATGTATGCACTATGGCTTGGAATAATCACATTTTCCTATGAAATTTGCTGGTTATGTTTTGGGCGGCAACAATGTGTACAATAGAGAAATCTGACATTTTTCATTCCACCCTTATTTTAGTGCACAACTACTTGTTGAAGGAAGATGTTGTGTATCGTATTTCTTCAGCAAGTTCTTCAGTTGTTGCCTTCGCTATTTCTGAATATGAAATGAATTATAACTATTATTATTGAATATATATTAATAATATGTTTACAAATTATTTTTTAATAAATAGTTGTTTCTAAATTACTTAAATGAATTTTTTTTTTATTTTCGGAAAATAAGGTTATATAATATCGCACAAAGATCCAAAATTGGAAAAATTTTCAAACTTATTAATGCCTTCGTCCTTTCAAAAAAAATTATTTACATATTAGCATACTTAAATTCAGTACAACCTTCCAAACACAATAATTTTTCAATATCTTGGTTTGACAGCCAATTTCGACGAAGTGACTATAAAGGGCGCTGCGACATTCTGATTCATTCCTAGAATCTTGTTTGGCTTTTCAATATTGTCATCACTTGGCAGATAATAATTTACTCTAAATTTTTTGTGGATAATTTAATGCCCAAAGTCGCGAATTAGGTATACATTCACAAGCAACTTCCCACAATCTTTGAGAATTCGTGAGTAGTGCATAGAAAACTAAATGTGTAAGTTTTAATGTTATTCTTAAATACTTGTTTATTTTTAGTTAAAAAAAATGAAGAAAGTTGACATTGCTACTATGTAGCAATTACAAATACATTGGTGTTGTATTCTTTTTTTTTTCTTTTTTTTCATTGAGGGGAACGCATCAAAAGCCTGAGTGCGGGACTCTAATCCGCTAAAACCCCTCCCCACCTGTGTTTGTCCCCCAGGAACTACGCTAAGTATACCGTCGGGAGGCAGAAGGAGCTGAAGCTCAAACGTACGTTATTGTCCGTTTAAAGGCAGTACCTATCTCTAGTGTCTTCGTCAGGAACGTTAGTTGGTCTCGTTCTGTTCGATTGTGTCGCTATCCACTATGGGCATGTGCGGCGCTGTTCCTTCTGCCTGATATGCATCTCTCAGCTTCGCATGTATGATGGCGGAAGCTTCGCATACTGCGTTCCACATTTCTTTTGGACGCAACATCGCATCTATTATGGTGCTCGAGTTGAGCGTTTCACCAAAAGCTCCATCAAATACCCTTCTCTCGCGACTGAAGCATGAGGCAATCAAACATCACGTTTGCTACGTCTTGGATTGTATCTGCACAGCATGGACATTTTGGAAAAACATTGTGCCCGAGGCGGTGCAGGTAGCTTCGGTATATTCCATGGCCGGATAAAAACTGCGTCAAATTGTAGTTAACTTCCCCATGCGTGCGATTGACCCATTTCCTAATGTCGGGAATCAGCCTATGTGTCCAGCGACCTTTACGCGAAGAGTTCCACTGGTCCTTCCAGGTTTCCGTTGTGTTTTGTGACAGCATTGCACCGTCCACGCCTACTCTTCCTTTGAATGGGTGTCCCTCTCTAATTATGTTGGACTAAATGTATGCTTTTATCAACACATATAGTTTAAAACGCGTACAAACCACAATATTATATTATTTTCATATGATTAGCAATAAATGCTGTAACGAAATTATTTCCTGCCAGGATATACTCACGGTCGTCCAGGGTCGGTGGTGCTACCGTTTCGATTAAAACACTAGTTTGTTTAATTCAAAAGTTGTACTTTATTAAAAAGTTGTATCACTTTATTAATTTAGTTGTTGTTGTGAGCTAACTGCTGTTACCCCTTTCCACGGAGTTATAACTTTATTTTAACACCTCTGCTTAAACAGTTTTATACACTTTTAATTAACATGGGCCACATTAATTTATTTGCTTTCTGTTCTCTCATTTAAACACACAAATATTTCAATGTTAATGTATTTTTGCTTTTGTTAAATTGAAATAAACGTCTGCATTTGCATTTTGCTATTGCAAATGGATGGCGCCAAGCGTTCTCCACACACGTTCACAGTGAATCCGTTATCTCCGTCCCATTCAAGCGGTCGCCGGATCTCAACTTCGATTCATATCGCAACAATTTAGTTTTAATTGCTAATAGTTTTTAAAATACTACATTAAATTTTACTGTCGTTGTGAAAATATTGTTCTTGATTTTGCTCTCTCTTATCGGCGTCAGCGTTAATTGCTAGTCCCGTAGGATGGCGTGATGTGTGAAGTTCATAGAAAAAAACTTGTTTTCTCGAAACTTCCACCACGCCATCATGCGGGACTCATCAGTCCGTCGCATGATGCAAAGAGGAGATGCTTATATCTGCATTGCACATAAGGGCTGGAAAGAGCGGCTCCCCGTTTGCTCACGCTCTGCGCTCCGACACAGAGCGTGAGCCCCGCCACACCTCACAACCCATTTCCTAGTGTCGGGAATTAGCCTATGTGTCCAGCGACCTTTACGCGAAGAGTTCCACTGGTCCTTCCAGGTTTCCATTGTGTTTTGTGACAGCATTGCACCGTCCCCGCTTACTCTTCCTTTGAATGTGTGTGCCTCTCTAATTATGTTGAACCAAATGTATGCTTTTATCAAAACATATAGTTTAAAACGTGTACAAACCACAATATTATATTATTTTCATATGATTAGCAATAAATGTATATGAGATTAGCACTAAAAATCATCGTTAATTTTTTTAATTCTTGTACTAATATTTAGTAAAAGCTTTTTATCTATAACTGGGCTTAAGGTCCACCATAAACTAAACTTTAAAAAACAGTATTGTTGTTAAATGTTAATTTATTTTTGATTGCAATATTTTGGACTACCTTCAATGTTTGTCTTCAACCAACAACTGACTGTGTGTAAACAAACATGTGTTCCTTTAAACGTTTTCGTATTATATTTTTTTTTATTATATAGCTGTAAATGCGAGGGCATTACTCGGTGTCTATTTGTAGTTCAATCTTCTCAAAGCTGGAAGTGTTACTTCCAGGAGCTTTATCGAGTAGAATGTGGTTGAGAATTTGAGGGGAAATAAAAAAAAAATAAACATTCTTGCAGAAAACCAACCAAAAATCAGCGTTTTTTATACACTGGTGACTTTTGTTGTAATAGCTACGAGCATATATACACAAAGAGATTACATGAGATTTTACTCGTTGCTTCAAAAAAAGATCGGGTCGCTACGATTAGAACTATGAACAACTATAAAGGAATGGATAACGCCGACTGCGGAGCAGCAGTAAGAAACAACAAACGAAGCTCATAAGTAAAATTTTATGACATCAATGAGTCGAGGCATTGCAAGCAAAAGAGATTTTGATGAAACGGGAAGGGTAGGAAACGGGAAGGGAAAGAGAAGACTCCTTGAATTGAAGAAATTCTATTTTGTTTTGCTCGACTGCACTAACAAAATAAACGCAGTCTGTCCGTCTGCTAATGGCGAGAGAAGCGAGGGGCTCTTTCTGCTTATGATTTCTGATTAATTTTTACATTTTCAGCTTCTGAGCATATTTGCCTTTTTCATTCAATATGCTCCTTTTCCGCTTTAACTCTTTGTGTATCTCCCAACAGCCAGAAGGAGATACAAGTGAAACCCTGTTTGATTCACCATAAATAATTTTAAGCAGTTGCTACTATCAGAAAAGTGAGAAACCGTGCGGGCATTATTGAAGAATTTTGTGGGATTTCTTTGTATGCAATTGAATAAAATATATCTTTACATTACTTTATATAATGATATTCTTATGTTTTTATATATTTAAATTATGCATATTGATCGAGTAATAGTATAATATAAATGTTTAGTAATATTATTAATTAACATTTATATTGGTTCCACACCACCAATGTGGTAAACATTAACAGCCTTATAATGGATCTCAAACGCAAACGCAAACTCAACTACGAAACCAAATGCAATTCGTTTGAAATGGCATAATGGAACTTAATCGTGTAGCCTGCGTTTGAGATTTTGAGGGGAAACAAAAACATAAACATTCTTGCATACAACCACGCTGCCCATGACACACGGCTATACCGATGAGCCCATTGCCCACGAACGCATGCAAATGTATGCGTAGTACGAAGCACGCATCGATATTAGCCGTGCATCGTAGGCCATTGTTTGCAGAAAGCAAAAGATTGCCATGTATGCACTATGGCTTGGAATAATCACATTTTCCTATGAAATTTGCTGGTTATGTTTTGGGCGGCAACAATGTGTACAATAGAGAAATCTGACATTTTTCATTCCACCCTTATTTTAGTGCACAACTACTTGTTGAAGGAAGATGTTGTGTATCGTATTTCTTCAGCAAGTTCTTCAGTTGTTGCCTTCGCTATTTCTGAATATGAAATGAATTATAACTATTATTATTGAATATATATTAATAATATGTTTACAAATTATTTTTTAATAAATAGTTGTTTCTAAATTACTTAAATGAATTTTTTTTTTATTTTCGGAAAATAAGGTTATATAATATCGCACAAAGATCCAAAATTGGAAAAATTTTCAAACTTATTAATGCCTTCGTCCTTTCAAAAAAAATTATTTACATATTAGCATACTTAAATTCAGTACAACCTTCCAAACACAATAATTTTTCAATATCTTGGTTTGACAGCCAATTTCGACGAAGTGACTATAAAGGGCGCTGCGACATTCTGATTCATTCCTAGAATCTTGTTTGGCTTTTCAATATTGTCATCACTTGGCAGATAATAATTTACTCTAAATTTTTTGTGGATAATTTAATGCCCAAAGTCGCGAATTAGGTATACATTCACAAGCAACTTCCCACAATCTTTGAGAATTCGTGAGTAGTGCATAGAAAACTAAATGTGTAAGTTTTAATGTTATTCTTAAATACTTGTTTATTTTTAGTTAAAAAAAATGAAGAAAGTTGACATTGCTACTATGTAGCAATTACAAATACATTGGTGTTGTATTCTTTTTTTTTTCTTTTTTTTCATTGAGGGGAACGCATCAAAAGCCTGAGTGCGGGACTCTAATCCGCTAAAACCCCTCCCCCACCTGTGTTTGTCCCCCAGGAAATACGCTAAGTATACCGTCGGGAGGCAGAAGGAGCTGAAGCTCAAACGTACGTTATTGTCCGTTTAAAGGCAGTACCTATCTCTAGTGTCTTCGTCAGGAACGTTAGTTGGTCTCGTTCTGTTCCATTGTGTCGCTATCCACTATGGGCATGTGCGGCGCTGTTCCTTCTGCCTGATATGCATCTCTCAGCTTCGCATGTATGATGGCGGAAGCTTCGCATACTGCGTTCCACATTTCTTTTGGACGCAACATCGCATCTATTATGGTGCTCGAGTTGAGCGTTTCACCAAAAGCTCCATCAAATACCCTTCTCTCGCGACTGAAGCATGAGGCAATCAAACATCACGTTTGCTACGTCTTGGATTGTATCTGCACAGCATGGACATTTTGGAAAAACATTGTGCCCGAGGCGGTGCAGGTAGCTTCGGTATATTCCATGGCCGGATAAAAACTGCGTCAAATTGTAGTTAACTTCCCCATGCGTGCGATTGACCCATTTCCTAATGTCGGGAATCAGCCTATGTGTCCAGCGACCTTTACGCGAAGAGTTCCACTGGTCCTTCCAGGTTTCCGTTGTGTTTTGTGACAGCATTGCACCGTCCACGCCTACTCTTCCTTTGAATGGGTGTCCCTCTCTAATTATGTTGGACCAAATGTATGCTTTTATCAACACATATAGTTTAATACGCGTACAAACTACAATATTATATTATTTTCATATGATTAGCAATAAATATATATGAAATTAGCACTGAAAATCATCGTTGATTTTTTTAATTCTTGTACTAATATTTATTTTAAGTTTCTTTAATATTTAGTTTAGTTTGAAAACCCATTTTATCTTCAGCTCACTTCACTGTTCAAATCAAAATAAATAAATGGCATCACGAATTTACCTGTCACATAACAGAAATTCCTCAAATATCAGATTCGATATGACTTTTCGGTTGTGCTATACTATGCTAAAGTTCTTATAATCACATACTAGCATATCCCATAAAGCTAACTTTATTTTTGACAGTTCAGTCTGCCATTCTATGTCACAGAATGTTCTGTGAAATAAAAAATGAAAAAAAAATATATATATATATAAAAAGGGTTATAGTGGAAATGCTGCACATTTATATATATATATATATATATATATATATATATTCCACTATAACCCTTTTTATATATATATATATATTTTTTTTTTTCATTTTTTGTGCAGCATTTCCACTATAACCCTTTTTATATATATATATATATTTTTTTTTGCAGCATTTCCACTATAAACCTTTTTCTATAGTTGATTTCGTTTTAAATATTTGAAAATAAACTTAAAAAAATAAGTTATGGCGGGAGTTGATACACATATATATATATATATATATATATATGTGTGTATATATATTATATATATATATATATAATATATAGATAATAAAAGGACATATCATAGTAGATCATATCATGGGTCTACTAGAAGTTTTCCCGACGAAACCTTCTATTAAGTTGTGCATAAAACCTTCTCACTCAAGCTTATGAATAAAGCAGACAGAACATCGTGATTATTTTATATCCAACGCTGGGAACGTTGTGAAATTCGGAAAAATTTATGAAAAGCCCACATCTGATATCAAATGAAACTGCTAATGTCAAAATAATAATTTGAAAAATATAAACTAATAAGTTATTTACAGCAAGTTTCTTTTATTTTTCATTCTATATAATTTTGTAAGTATTATTATATTTTCAGACTGAATATATTCAAAACAATTAATAGTCCAATGACATTGTGCTAACCGACACCATGGGCAATTGAGCAAGCCTGAATTCCTACTTGCGGCCTGCAACGAACCTGGAAAGAAAAAAAGAAAGTAGGATGATACAGTGGCTACCTATAATGGCGTGAGGCAATGGATGAGACAGGAGTTCACTAAATATCAGCCATCAAAGTGAAGGCTTACACAATGAGGGGAATGAATCACGGAAATCGAAAGTGAATTTGTTGTTTGATATATTACAGAAAATAATTACATATTAAATGTGCTACGAGCTATATATGCATAAATGTTAACATAAGTGTCGAATTATATGAAAATTAACACCACAACCCGTGGCTGCGTAATACGTTTAAGTACATAATCACCTTCCAATTACTATGCTGACTCTACACTAATCCTAGAAAGCCAAATTTCTTTCATAAACAAACAATGAAACAAATTTAAGCAGACGGACATCTCTCTGCTTGTATGGTTGTAAATCACACACGCTAATATCAACAAAACGGTCATAAAAAATGGCTTATAGCAATTTTACATTGCAATTTTTCGATTGCAGCAAATCGGAATATTTTTACAACATTGCAATCTTTTTGAAGCAATCTCGCAAATAGTTTCCATAGTGATTTATTCGTGTTTTAGTACTAAAAAGTTGCTTTGTACAATTATTTTACTGCAAAACTCCTTTCTTGAATATAAGTAAATCTTTTTCACTCCAAAACGTGCATACTTTTTTATTACGTCGCACAAATCCTGTTTTATTATTATTTTTTTTATTCATTCAAAATTTATTTTTATATTCATATTCATTTTTCTCGGATGAACTCGACGTTGATTGTTTTCCACAGAAAACATAAACAAATTGATAAATTGTTCAATCGAAAAACTGCAAAGTAACATGGCTATTAAGAGCAAACAACAACAAATCATATTGCTACTTCTCCATCCGTTTGTGTGCATTCTGTGTGTATTTAGAGATTGATTGTTTTTGCCTTAGCGAATAGAGTTTCCTTACAAACGTTGGCTTGCGTTGGGTTTCAAGCTGTTTCAACTTGTTTGAACAAACCATGCGTATGTTTTTAATATCGTACGTTGTCTTTGGACGTATGTGATGTAATCTCTTTACTAATATATACTCGTTGATTATAGTACATTTAGACCGCTCTTTTAACTGCCAATTTGTTCAGCACTAAGTATAATAGTTTGCACGGCTGAAAATGTTTATTATGTTTAAATGTTGCTTGTAATAAACAGACATTGCTTGGAAACAATCAGAAATTGAAATAAAACAAGAATGTAAAAAATGTTGTTTGTAAACAATAAACAAAACTTATTTTGGTTTTTCCAGTAGTGTTTTTCTGTTTTCACTGTTATCACGGATGCAAATTTGAAACATTTAGTATTGTGGTTTATTTTTGAACGCGAAGTTGAACTGCGTTTTTACACACGCGTTTAATTCGTATAGCTAAACTTGAAGTTAATCCGCTACCCGAGTTAAAAAAAAAATGCAAAAGTGCTGTAAATAATATATACATACTTTTATATATATGTATGTGGGACTTTTATTTATTGAGAATATAGAAAAACTTTATACTGAAATAACCAAGTATAATGATTGTAATAAAAGTTAATTAATTGTAAATTCAGAGAAATATGTAAAACGACGTCCGCGTCTCGTCCACGTGCTTCCACGGTTCTGCGTGCACTGCTCTATCTTAATGGAATGATGGAATTCTGGAACGTTTGGAAAGGCCCAGCACACTCGGTCATCCATGCTACTCATCTGTCTCAGATGAGTGTACAATTCCTGTCGTCATTCAACCTGCGTATAGTTAAAATAATCGTCATCGGAGATTATGTTTTTTGCCCACGGTTTCATCTTATCAGCACTGGTATTGGCTGAGTTTGGACCTTCGTTATTGTCAACCTTCCTAACATCGTAGCGATCGAATCCTTTTACAGTGGTAAACTCGTACGGACCAAAGAACTTCGGCCGAATCTTGGGGCCAGTGCCGAATTGTACTCGTTCGATTGCTACAAGATCACCGACTCGATACTTCGTCGCTTGTCGGCGTGTTTTGTTGAACTGCTTTGCGTTCTCGGCTTGTAGTTTCGCTATCGCACACTTAGCCTGTTGGCGCTGCGCTAACCGCGCCTCGTCGTTCTGCTTCCGAATTTCCTCTTCTATTAATTCCATTAGCTGCAAATCCATATCTGATCTCATCTTGATTCCGACCATCAAACGGAACGGAGTCGTTTTGATGGAGCGGTGGTACGTTGAATTCAAAAGTCTTTGAAGTGGTTTAACATTCCGAAACAATTTTTCAGGTTGCTCCAGCGACTGCTTTGTCAAACATGAGATAACAACTGAGTTTAGTCGCTCAATTTTACCGTTGCCTCGTGCTACGCCAGCGGTTATTAAGTGAATTTTTATTTGATGATGTTCACAATAAGTCCTAAAATCATTTGATATAAAAGCTCCTCCTCTATCTGCAATAATGTTACATGGATAGCCAAAAGTCTCCGCGATTACTTCGGTGTTCTGTGTAACTTCTTTAGCAGCAAGAGTTTACGTTGCAAAAAGCCAACGAAACTTTGTGAAGCCGTCAATAAACGCTAAAATGTATCGCTATTCTTTCTTGCTATCCTGCATCGGGCCTAGATGGTCCACATAAAAAGTTCCAAACGGAACTTCGCCTTTCGGGATTGGATGTAGTAGACCTTCAGCTTTGCCCCGCTTCCGATGTGCCAAAATGCATTTCACACAACTTGCAACACATCTTGTCAGGCGTCTCTCAAGATCATGTATAAAAGATTCTCGCGTCAGCTTTTCCTTCATTTTCGACACGCTCAAATGGCCTTGTTCATGTGTTTCCCTAATAACGGTGGACCTCATAACTTCTGGAACGACATCCAACATATTAAGTACTTCAATAATAGCGTTCATTCTTTCATCGTTCTGCTGTGTTTCAAGTAACCTTCTCAAAATATGACTGCTGTCCTTCAAGCACATGACTTTTGTATTACGGCTCAAGGCATCAACGAGTTTCATGCTTAATCCCGAACGATGTTCTATCCAATAATCAAATTCTTCAAGAAGAAGTGCCTATGCGCTACTCTAGTTGTTAGATTCTTTTTTTCATCGTACATTCAAAGGCTTTACAATCTATATAAATACTATTTACTGTACTATACTATTTTAAATCGCTGGCCCAGGAGATAAACTCGGAAATTTTTTACAGATTCAATCATAGCTAACACTTCCAATTCGTAGCTTCAATAATTCTTCTCATCAAAAATATGATATGCACCATATACTGCACCATACCCTTGTCTGCTGGCATCAGTATGTAACTCAGTATAGTTTTCATAGTTGAATATTTTTAACACCGGTTTTGTCATCAGCGCATTTTTCAAGTCGTTTAGAGTAGCTAGCTCTACTTCGTTCAATTTAACTCGTCCTCCAGTTTATATTAATTCGGTCAGTGGCCTCGCCCTTAGTGCGAACTGCGGAATATACTTCCTAAAATATCCAGCAAGTCCTAGGAAACTCTGAAGCTGCTTTGCTGTAGTAGGTACAGGGAAATTGGCCACAGCTTTTGTCTTCGAATCAGATGGTGAAATGGTTCCACTGCAGATCTGGTGTCCTAAGTACTCTATCTTCGGGTGAAGAATATGACATTTTTTCCACTTTATTTTTAAACCATATTTTGATGATACGTCGATCACCTTTTCCAAATTATTCAGCCCTTCACTAATGGTTCTGGATGGAATCACAATATCATCGATGTATATTATGGTAACTTCTTCTTTTAAAAGATCGCTGAATATACAATTTATGTACTTTTTGAAGACCGCTGGAGAGTTGCATAAGCCAAAAGGAGTATTCAAAAATTCAAATTGTCAACATGAAAGAATCCATTTTCTAAGTCGAGCGTCGTGAACCATTGTGCATTTTGTAGCCGATCGATTCGGTGGTCTTCGATCACCGGCAATGGAAATCGGTCCTTATGAATCAGTTTGTTTACAGCTCGAAAATCTACATACAATCTTAGTCGGTGCGTTCCGCACGTAGTCTGACACGCTCTCGCGTACAATTTCATCTCGCATCCATTGCTTAACTTGTTTTTGAATTATTTCCCTTTCTACTGAAGGAAATCGTCTCTTTCGTCGATTGGCACAATTTTTATTGTTATTGGTAATTCCTTGGGCTCAGTTGGTGTATAATTCATGATTAGTTTTCTCACTTTGTGACGCACGTTGGCTCCTTGTATATGAGACAATTTGTTGGTCTTGCTTTATCAAACAATTTTTTGGTCTTGCGTTATCAATATATCCAATTTGGCTAGAAAGCCAAATATCCATTTCGCTTCTTCACCAGTTCCGGACGCTTCCAGCGTAATTTCCTTCTTAATTTTTAAAACGATTATTTTTTTCCTTTGACAATAGTGACATCAGCTTTGTCGAGTAAACTCATTCCAATTATAACATCGGGACCAGCAAATCGATCACTAATAATACAAAATTCTACTTCGTTGAAAACAGCACCGTCTATGCCAACATTTGCTCTTCATAAGCCTTCAGTAACGATATTAGCCCCAATACCTGTCAAAGAAAGACGGGAATCCATGGAAACGAATTGTGGATGGATGTTATTTACTTGATTCTTTTTTAATAGACAGTCATCGCTTCCAGTATCTATTAGTCCACCAAGTACAAATCCATTGATAATAACTGGGTGTAAAGTATTAGCAATTTGCACTATATTTGCAGACGGTGTTCTGCGAGCTGGACAGTCTGTTCGTCGGTGTCCGAAATTGTTGCAACGAAAGCACTTTGGTCCTCTTAACTTCTCTGGACAACCATATGACTCGTGTTCGAATATAAACCATCGATCACATAACAGAACCCCGAACCGTTATCGACGTTACCGTGGCTTGCTATTTCCAGCATGCGATATAGAAATTCACGAAAAGATTCATCAGCTCTTTTCGTGCCTTCTCAGCTAAGAGTGCACTTTTCAGTTGATTGCATAAAACCGACTTTGCCTCACATTCAATAAATAATTTTGCTACTCGCGACAATGATTTTTTGCAAAACACAAAGCGTTGCACACTGTTCCAAAAAAATGCGTTAGCGTAAGTTTCAAAATCATCAATCCACGTTTTTATATTTATTGTACGGTCGCCTGAATATTTTCGCACTATATTTTCAACGTCACTTAATCTATAATCTGCATTCGAATCGTGAAAATCCATCGTACTTGGTGGTAAACTCATCTCCACGGCTGAATTACTTTTTTCCAAACTTTTCCGACTGCGCGATCCCATTTCTAAGAACGTACAATCTCGAAGTCATAGTGTTCAAGTCTTTTCTTCTCAAATCCCGGTTGAGCCCCAAATGTGGGATTTTTATTTATTGAGAATATAGAAAAACTGTACATTGAAGTAACCAAGTATAAGGGTTGTAATAAAAGTTAATTAATTGTAAATTCAAAGAAATATGTAAAACGACGTCCGCGTCTCGTCCACGAGCTTCCACGGTTCTGCGTGCACTGCTCTATCTTAATGGAATGATGGAATTCGGGAACGTCTGGAAATAGCCCACCACATGTATGTGTAATGCTTAAACTAATTCGGAGATTCTCAATGTGTGAAATCAGAAAAGGTTTCTACTGTCGCCGTTTCGACTAGGCTCCCTCGAATGGGTTTTACTCGGATAGTTGTACATTTTAGGGGCAGTGCTATTTGAAGATTCACAGAGCCATCGCCTTAACCAGACAACTGGGGATCGTGTGGGAAACAGACTGTCGGCGCTTCCTTTCGCGTTCAGTGTGTGGTTATGCTCGTTTTCTATGTCAACAAGTAAGTTTCAAATTTTTTCACGTGTTTTATTTTGATTAAAAAATACAATTCACGCCATATCGTACTGCCAAGGTACTGATCCCTCCGTTGAAATGAAATATTTCGCAAACTTCTGCCTTGTTTCTTCTGCCTCACAAGATTATTTTTTTAGTACTTTCGGTAGGAAATTTAAAGTAGTTTGCGCAGGTATTTCTTTTCTCCATGCACCTTCTATTATTTCATGCGTATCCTCGTTTTCAACATCCAAACTGCCGTGCGGTATATATATCTGCTTCGACGTAGTACTTTTTTCAAAAAGTTGTGTAAATATATGCAGGACATAATTATGCCGCTTGCTTTTCTTGGATCCAGCAATAAAGGTTTTCTAAGAACTTTGAAAACTGCCGTCAATATACCAAACGAATTTTCCAGAATCCTTCCAGCTCTGCTAAGCCTATAGTTAAATATTCTCTCCATAGAAACTTTTTCGTGATGACCTGGAAATGGTTTCATCGAGTTTTTAGTCAGAGCAAATGCATCATCTGCCACAACAACGTATGGAATTGGTTCCGTATTTGATAAACATTCAGGTTTCGGAAAATTCATCGTTTCGTTTTGAATTTTTTTGAAGAGACTTGAGTTGCTAAATACACCTCCATCAGAAATTCGCCCTTGACATCTAATTTCAACATATTGAAATGTGTATTCGGCATCTACAAGTGCCATTAAAACCACGCTGAACGTAGACTTGTAATTAAAAAATTCACTTCCAGTATTTGGTGGTGCCTGAATAACTACATGCTTTCCATCTAAAGCTCCAATGCTATGTGGAAAATTCCAGGTCGAATTGAATCCTTCCTCAATTTCTTTCCATTCTTCTACTGAAGACGGCATCTACAAAATAAAAACAAATTTTCTTAAACAATGATTCAAATTATCCTCAATATTTTAGGAAACCACATCGAAAAACATTGTTCTGGCCGAAGAGGTCGAAATTGAAACCTACAACAAGTCACAAAACGAACCGCAGCCAGAAAAAAGAAATAAGAAGCGAAAAATTGGTGATCCTCGGGTCACAATGGCCATGAATGTGCTCCACGAGGTCTCAAAGAGAAACAAACGAGTCGAGTTTAATGTATTTGGGGAGAATGTGGCGAATAAGCTACGCAACATAACAGACCGCAGACTTCTGTTCCATGTTCAACGAGACATTGACAATCTCGTTTACGACGCAATTATGACGACTGGGTTGTATTGTCAGTACCAACCACCAACACCATCGTCGCCGTCTCCATTGTTGGCCTCAACACCACAACCATCGCAAGGCAGTTTTCAGCAACATAGTTTCCAAGAGCCACACCATAATCTTTAATAATTAATTTGGCATTTAAGTTCGCCAAAATTATTAAATCAAATAAAATATAGGCGAAAAAGTATATGGGTTTTTTTTCTTATTTACCTTAACGTAGTCTTTCAAAGCAGTAGATATTGCGGCGCATACCTCAGGAACGATTCTACTAATTAATTGTCTCGAAGATTTAAACAAGTACGAAAGCGAACAGTAGCTGTCCCCAGTGGCAAGGAATCTCAAAGTAATAGCAAGGCGATCGTTTACTGAAACAGCTTTCCTATTGTTAATAATGTAACACCTAGTAGTAGTTGTAAGTTACTGAGTTTATTCTGAATATTTTCTTGCTTTATATACATATCTTAAGGTCTAATGCACAGCAGCAAAAATTACAGTGCAGATAACAAGTGTTCTTTAATCTATAAATGGGGAATCAAAAAGGGAAAAGATATAAGTGAAGTGACGATAAGAAAAAGGGTCATGGGATTTTTAAGCATTAGATATTGGACACCGTTTCTTATCGCCTTGCTGTCTTATGTTTGAACATTCTGCCGGCTAAATTGAACGGGCGGCGTTGAAAAATCGATCTTGATTCTATTTGTAAGTGAACAGCATTTATACTTTATGTACATTGATACTAATACTATTAGGACTAATACTACTAAAATTAATGACAAATGGCCGCTTTTCGTATGAAATTGTAATTTTTTCAACTCGATGTGTGCAGACTTCAGTGTGCTCAATTGCTGCGATAGTTGGTCGATCTGCTCACTGTTGTTAATTGTCATTGTGTGTAGTGGTTTAATATCTTTTTTTGATACTGAGCTTATGTTTTGGACCCATACTGAAGCTCGAGCTGTTATTTGTTGGCTTGAGTCGAATGTTCGGGATGACGTCAAGGATATTCCCTGGTTCTTTAATTACAATATTGGTGGTTGTAAATTAGAACCTGTTACATCTATACTTGATCTCGGGGTAATTCTGGATTATAAACTACGATTCCATACTCATATAAATCACATTGCTAGTAAAGCACATAGTACGTTGGGATTTATTAAACGCTGGGCAAAGGAGTTTAAGGATTTTCATATTACAAAGCTACTTTATATAAAACTTGTTAGGACTACGTTGGAATATGCATCGCCTGTTTGGAGCCCAAATTATGCCTGCTACATTTCTGAGCTTGAATCTGTTCAAAAGCAGTTCTTGCTCTTCGCTCTACGTCATTTTCATTGGGATGCATCTTCGAGGCTACCACCTTATGAATCCCGTTTGCAGTTAATTGACTTACCTTCACTCGTCAATCGTCGTAAGATGTTAAATGCGGCTCTCATTTTGAATATACTCTATGGAATAATTGATAGTCCAAACTTGCTATCATATATTTATATTAATGTTCCTCATCGCACTTTGAGACGGTATGAGCCGCTTTATCTAAGTATTGCTAGAACTTCATATTTGCAACATGAACCTCTACGGAATGCTTGTAGCGATTTTAATACTGTATATCCTGTTATAAATTTCTCCGATCCAATTTATGTAACGAAACAAATGATTTTATCATTTTTATCGCAACCTTTTTATATTCAATACCTATAATACTGTGAATTTACTTTGTATTTTGTCTGAACTATAAAGTTATGTAATACTTAGTTTAGTTTCTATTAAATAAATAAATAAATAAATAAATCGCGCTGCATCCAGGTTTGAGTTCTAAGATACCCTGAGGAGGCATCGTTAACCAATTGCTTTTACCAGTTTTGCAATTGATGTTCATATCAATTTTCTTGAATGTATTGTAGATCCAATAATTCTTATTGGCCAGAGGGGTTCAAACACTGGCTTCATTTGTTTCCTTGAACTTGCAATTTGTTAGCTTTAATTGTTTTAATGCAGCGATTTCACAATCTCGCCCAATTGCTGGTTTCCATGGCCAAGATGTCCGACAGACAAAGTGACCTTCTCTTACGTTTTCGCATTTGTTCAACTGTGACTCTGTTATCAACATATATACACTGTTTTCGGGATTGAATGCTATGTATTCCGAGCGGATTATTGGCATTATTATACGGTTGTCTTTTTCCAAAGGAAGTGGTATCATGCGATAGATATCTGCAGAATCCTTATTTAGCAAATTATTTTAGCATTTATTACTAGGCGCTGTTCCAACACGATTGCTTTCGCCGTCATCGACGTGTAGACATTTTGTATCTTCTGGAATATTTTTCTTGAAATCCACTATTGCCTGTTGTAATTGCGCTGGCGTTAAAAGCTGTGGATTAATATGGCCGTGATTGATATCAATAAAAAGATTAATCACTGATGACTGTACTTTGTCACACTCCTGAATCATCATGTTTACTTGTGATGACATCACTTGAAATAACAACGCTATTTTCTCTTCATTTATTTTTTTAATGATTTCATCGCCAAATAACTTCAGATGGTCAGACATCTTTTTAAAAGTTGCGTTAACCTCTTTGGTTGTTTTCTTTAAGATATTGACTGTTGAATCCAGGACCGAAGTCTGCTGCTTCATCAAACGCTGTAGGTTCTGTTCATTCTCCAGGATATTTCGCATATTCTGTTCCATCTGCGTCCTGTCGTCCGCGTCCATCATTCCGAAGAGTATGTGATACAAAGATCCAACGAATTCAAACGGTGCTCTTTTATATCTTGCTTTCTTTATGAGCAGGTCATTATTTTGCTTCAGTGCGTCATACTGACGAGCCATGTCTGAAGTCATTAGTTCGCAGATAATTTTGTACTCATTTAATTTATAGGAGTAATTCTTCAGAGTATTGATAAATGAAGGAATATTATCCATTTCTTCAAAGTTGGGGTTTAAATCATAATAAACAACTAAATTCCAGTATGACTTTGTTGTTTCCATTGTACCGACGTTGTCCATGTAAACCGCAGTTTCGTTAGATATTTCCGTAGCAATCGCGCCAAACGTTCCATGCAATTTCTTTGATGTATGTGCTTTAACTTGACTTACTAATATACCGAGTAGCAACAACCATAACATCGCAGTCTGCTTAGTCTTAAAATTTGTAGCTTTCAGTTTCGTGGCTGTTGACGTTAAATTTGACTGTACCTTAACCGCACAGGGTTCTCCTGTCTGAAATTCTGTATGCAACGGACACAGTTTACGTACCGGACGTTTAGCTATCCCATTTTCATGTTTCAGCGTTACTACTCTTACTTCGTTGTCTCTTCCTGGATGAACTTCCAAGACTTTGGCTAGTGGCCATCGTGACGGTGGCGTGTTTTCGTCTTTGATGAGTACTATTGCTCCTTCCTTTATATTAGGTTGGGGAAAAAGAAATCCATTATTTTTTCGGTAGATGGCTGTAGTGATCGATATCTCGTAAATTATCGATCAAACAATTTCAAATTTATGCTCGTTGTCAAGGTAACAGTTCGCACTAAAAGAATTCGTTTGCAGTTTTTTTGTTTTGTCCATTCAGTTCTGAGTTACACGGCGTTAAAGATGGAGGTCAACAAAGAGAAAATTCGGTACATTTTACAGTTTTTCTTTGATAAGGGCGAAAATGCAAGTCAGGCGGCTGAAAATGTGAATAGTGTTTATGGTCCAGATACTGTAACAGCTAATTACGCGCAATTTTGGTTTCGTCGATTCCGTTCGGGTATTTTTGACGTTAAGGATGCCCCTCGCACAGGCAGGCCCGTCGTCGAAAATGTCGACAAAGTCACTGAAATCATCGAAGTGGACCGGCATGTTAGTAGTCGTAGCATCGCCCAGGAGTTAAAGATCGACCACAAAACAGTTTTAAACCATTTGCACAAAGCTGGGTTTAAAAAAAAGCTTGATGTTTGGGTGCCACACCAATTAACACCAAAAAACATGATGGATCGAATTTCCATCTGCGAAGCCTTGGCCAAACGTAATGAAATCGACCCATTTCTTAAACGGATGGTGACTGGGGATGAGAAATGGGTCACATACGACAACATTATGCGAAAGCGATCGTGGTCAAAGCGCGGTAAAGCAGCTCAGACGGTGGCCAAACCGGGACTAACGGCCAGGAAGGCTCTGAGTTTTTCGCTAATAAGGACCAAGACTTTTATGAGAGAGGCATAATGAAGCTACCATTAAAATGGCAACAAATTAAAGAACAAAATGGTGCATATTTGACCTAAATCGGACAATGCAAAACATTGACAAAGTCTTGAAGTTCACGTAAAAATAATGGATTTCATTTTCCCCAACCTAATATTATCTTGTGAGTATTTTCACTTATTCCTTTGTTACATTGTGTGTAAGTACTCATTTTTCCAACGATTCCAAAAATCTTGCCGCATTCTCTGTGCTAACCTCCACCTGTCCAAAGAAGAAATTGGAGTGTTTTCTATGGGCTGCGGATACTCCAGTAACGGTTTTCCTATTAAAAAATGGCCTGGTGTCAGTATGTCTACATCTTCATTGCTACCGTTGATTGCACATAAAGGGTGAGAATTCAGACTTGCTTCTATTTGTAGCAAGACTGTGCTGAATTCTTCGTATGTTAACTTTGTTTCCCCTAAAATGCGTTTTAAGTGGTATTTCATTGATTTTACTCCAGCTTCCCATAATCCACCAAAATGCGGGGCTCCACCAATCGGAGCTATTGTGGTATTGTTCTTGATGGCTGCCTTAAATTCCGTGTCTAATTTTCTTTCTGATCCACCAAGATTAGTGCCATTATCGGAATATATATGTGCACTTTTCCCTCTTCTAGCGAAAAATCTGCGAAGTGCAGCTAGGAATGTATCTGTCGTGAGGTCACCTACGGCTTCCAAGTGAATTGCCTTTGTTGACATGCATATAAATACGGCCACATATCCTTTAAAAGACTTTTGTCCTCTACCCCTTGAACATCTCATTAATATTGGTCCGGCATAGTCAATTCCAGTGTGAGTAAATGGACACTCCGTTGACAATCTAGATTTAGGAAGATTACCCATGACCTGGTTTGCGCTTTCTTGACGATACCGTGAACACTTAGCACAATATCTTATGCATTTCTTGATTTCATTTTTAAACCTAGTATCCAAAAATTTCTTCTTATCATTGACTCCATTAGCCGGTTACGGCCATGAAGGGTTTCGAAGTGTGTCCTCTGAACTAGTAAAGATGCTATTTTTGACTCGTTTATAATTATTGGATGTTTCTGGGAATAGGAAATATTCGCGTTTGCAACCTTCCGCCGATACGAAGAATTCCATCATTATCCAAAAACGGATACAAGCTCAAAATTTTACTATTTCTGTCGACTGGTCGATTCTGTTGCAAGGCTTCGATTTCATTAAAAAATTCAGTTTTTTGATGATACTGAAGTATAAGTTTTTCAGCTTTCATTAATTCAGCTACAGTTAGATATTCTACAAAATCGTGATTTCCTTTCACCTTCTCTAGAAAACGTAGTAGAGTAGCTGTCACCCTTTGTAACTTTGTCCATGAGGAAAATTTATTTGTCATACCATCGAAAAAGTGCGTTTTTGATAATGTTGCAGTGACATTAACAACAGGAATCCCATAGTTACATGACTCCTGTTTTGGCCAAAAAGAATTTGACTGCGCTAGCCATGAAGGACCTTTCCACCATAATGGATGGTTTTTTAATTTATCGGCATGTATTCCACGAGATGCGACATCCGCTGGATTATCCTTTGTTTTAACATGCTTCCATTTTGCTTCTGGAACCAAGTTTTTAATTTCGCTTATCCTCTTGCGAATAAATTTGTCTTTGCTTTTACAATCGTGAATCCATCCAAGAACTATCGTTGAATCGCTCCACGCGAATTCATGGTGTTTTCGCCACTGGTGGGGGAAAAATCTGAGCGTAGCTTCGAAGGACCAAAAAATGTTAATAATGTAACACCTTCGTTGAGTAGTTGTAAGTTACTGAGTTTATTCTGAATATTTTCTTGCTTTATATACATATCTTAAGGTCTAATGCACAGCAGCAAAAATTACAGTGCAGATAACAAGTGTTACTTAATCTATAAAAGGGGAATCAAAAAGGGAAAAGATATAAGTGAAGTGACGATAAGAAAAAGGGTCGTGGGATTCTTAAACATTAGATATTGGACACCGTTTCTTATCGCCTTGCTGTCTTATGTTTGAACACCTATAATTAGTGTTTTGTTTTGCAACTATTGGCAATATAAGTTCTGCCAACTTTTCAAAATCACTTGAAGATATTCTTGTAGAATTTCGAAAACCACTTAATTTATTAATTTTTAGTTCATTTAGCAGGATTTCACCGCTTTTTTCTCTATTTCGTAGGTAAGGTCTAACCCAACATCTGGGCGATTTCCTTTTTTTTTTGGCAAAACCGATAAAATAATTACTGCAGCAGCACAAAGTTGTACATCCTCTTCGCTATACATTTTGTAACTGAAAATATTTATTCCAACTTCTGTAGTGAACGAGCAACACGAATTCAGAACGCGTACAGAAATGGAAAGCAAACAAACAGTAAAAGAAAAGAACGCGCGCAGAACGCGAACATTACTCCACATCTACTAACTGAAAAACATGAGCGCGACCATCACACTGTTTATAGACGTGCAGATGTTTTTGATGGATACGAATCATAAGCAAAGTTCGCGTTCATAACGCACTCAGTTCGCGTTCATTTGTTCTTCTGTATCCACCAAGCTCGCGCTCAGAACGCGCTCAGTGCCTTGGTGGATCCGCACCTTTATATATACGCGCTCTGTTATATATACTCAATCGAAATGCTTCTGTGTTTGCGCCTCAGCTCTCTTCTCCGTTTGCTTCTGCATTTGCGTGTCTGCTCTCCTCTCGAGCCTGCATTTACACTGTGTCTTATAGTATAATATAATAATACCAAAGATTCTATGATTTCGGCTCGTTTGTTGCAATAAATTTAATTTATCTAATAAATATAAAAATTTTATTGCTCAGTTGTATTCATATTTGTTATAAAAAGTAGCCGTGTCACTGAGCCGGTTTTTTTACATTTTCAATGCAGAGGAATCTGAATGTCAATGTTGTCGTTGCGGTCTTTGAAGAAATTGTATTGTACAACGGAGCAGCACTTTTTTAATCGGTACTGCATTGTGTAGTATGAACAATATGTAATTAAATGTTTATGCTGAAGTCCACTATTAATAAAAAAGGATATCGTATTTCTTCCTAGTTTCATGTCCTCCTAAAATCTTGGCAAAAGGCAATTGTCGAAGACGCCTGCACCACAAGCCCATGTTGGTCGTTAATGACATTTTCATATAACTGTCGTTTTTTCTCTTTCAATGCAATACATGTCATCTACGTTGACTTTTACTAAAACACGTATATCAAAAATTATAAATTGATATAATTATGATGTGTTTTGTCAATATTTTAATACGTCTTTCTGCCTGTCCGTCTGTGGAAATCACGATTACAGGAGATCGAATGAAGCTAATGTGATGAAATTTGGCAGTTAAGAATAATGAACTCTTGTGTGTTAATAAGTGAATGTCTCAACTTGTATTCTTAGTTTGAGCGGAAATTTTGAGCGGAAATTTTGCTCTTTAATACATCACTTCAGCCAAAACGATTTTATTTTTAAAAATAGGCGTGTTTCGCCCACTTCGTAGAACATTGCCAAACTCCAATAATAGAAGAACGTATCGAAGAATTTGTACATATAGGAACAGGAACACATAGGATGTGTTAATTATACCAGAAGTAATAGTAGTATATACTTAAAATTTTGCACGAATATTCCCTCCCATGAGGCTTTGTATTGTAGTAGAAATGAGGAAGAGCGGCAGCGACACGCCCACCTTCTATAATAAATATGAACCACAGTTCATATGGTGTTTATAGCTCAATTGCTAAGTTGGAATGAGTTTGGAGCTGAAATATTATTTTTGAGTCTACTATCACAGAATAAAATAATTTCTCAATAAATTGGCTGGTCCGTATCAAGAGCCAGAGAGTTACATATAGAGATCTACTTACATACACAACTTTAACAATCAGGTTCAAGAACGACCCGGCGTCGATACGGGACCTGGTCATGTACGCGTCAATCCGCGATCTTGTGCAACTACGAAGAGATTCTAAAATATAAAGAGATTCCAAATCTTAAAAAGAGTTTACAAAATACTTTGAGTAACTTTAAAGAAGACTCTCCGACCGTCGAACTAAACCGTACTTTGATAGCGTGTTTCTTTAACAAAACTGATAGAATACAATATTGCGTCAACAGAAATTACTTCGTTTTGCGCAGCTACGTCATCAATGGTCCCCCATATGTGTGAACAGTCAAAGTCGTAAACAAAGTGTCTATAAGACAGCCGGCGCGGCAGTCAAAAAAATATAGTACACATAAGAGAACTGCATCAATACATTCACTATTATGAGTATCGCCGATCAATCGCTGCCACTAACGCATCATAATTACCTCGCTCGTATTCAGGAACCGTTTGCAAAACTTCAGCAGCGGATCCCTTCAACGACACCCCCAAAACTTTCACTTTGTCTGCCAACGTACAGTGATTCGTGTGTGCCGTTGTCTCGAACTTTAGTTTAAAGATTTTAAACGGCAAAGTTCCGTCGAAGGTTGGCGCTTTAGTTTTGTTGCACTAACTGCTGCAACTGGTCCACACTCTGACTTCAGTATATGCAATTCGTTTTGCGTTTGCGATTGTAAACTGCGTAATTCATCTTCTACTTAATCCTGCCTCGCTTGCAGTTCTAAAGAATTTCCCTCAATGCGCAAAAGCCGCTCTTGCAGTTGTGATGTGTTCTGTTCCAGCCGCTGAACTCATGTGTCAACGTCGATGTCCTCCTTCTCCATAGCGTCACGCAAGCGTGTTTGTAGCTCTGCTTTATTTCCTGACATAAGCAAAGAGCGCGACTCCAACTCTTGCCTCAACTCTGGTTCAAGTCAGCGAATTTCATTACTATTCCGAATTATTCAGCAATCCCAATTCTGACACCAATTGTTACGTAATTTCCAAAATTACCTCTCGAACTCTCTTCAGGTTCGATCACTGGATTGTGAATAATCGTAAATTGGAATAATGAAAACTCGTTGCTTTCACATAATAAACTTACAATTTATTATTGCTTGCTCTTATTTTTACACTTATTTACTACCGCTGTTTATAACTTATACACGTAAAGACTTACACACGAATTCTTATTAGAAGCTCTTCAACTATTTTATTCTTATTCGACCGTATTCAACACTTTTCAAATTGTAACTTCCATGATGTCACTTGCTAGGTTTCCAAAATCAAACTGTGTCTGCTGCTATGGTTTATGTCTATTTATACTGTTCCATGGTTATCGCCAGACTATTTCAGATCTTAAGGGATCGTCGAGAAACTTCCATTTCCATGAATTGTTCGTTTCAGCAATGAGCCATGCTCTATTGTGTATGCTGCGTTGTTGAAATATCAAGCAACTTCTGGATCTTCCGCTAGCGCGCGATGGATGTCGTTATATTCCAGAAGAATGTGGATTGTCGGGGAATCTGCTTGAAGAGTCCTATAGTAATAAATATGGGATATTCATTGCATCTTTTAACACTGTACGATTTGGTAACACTCGTAAATATTGCACGTATCGGCGTGTAGATGCCACTGCATATTACATTATTGTACTTATTGCAAGGAGTATATATTCATAAAGAGATTGCATGAAACATTTGTTGCCGGCAACCTTGTAAAAGTTGTGCGCAACGATTAGGCCTACTGCGCTGTCAGCAGCAAGCTGAGCAAAGCAGAGCAAATTTCAGACCCGAATATTACAACCGAAGTGTTTTTTTCTGTAGTTTTATGATCCCTAACGCGTTGTTGTTGTCTTGAACAACTGACGAAATCAGCATGGCAATGATCGAGTTGTGGACCTCAGCGGGGTATAAAAAGCAATGAGGGAACTTCTCCTCTTTCTGTCCCTTTACAATAACAAATCATTAGTAGTCGTCTGTCTGCTCAGATTCCTTTTCAAGTTATATTTTTGTAGAAATTTTAGATTTCTGATTTTGTGCGTGCTACCTTTGAGAGGTTGGAAAGAGTATGTCTCATTGGCTTTTGAGATGAATGGGTTTCTTTTATATATTAGATGCTGTAGATTTATTACTATTGTAGCATGTAGAAACAAATGATATGCGGACGAAAATTAATCTGTTACGTTTTATAAGCAATTAGGTTTATGTATGTGCGAATTTATTCCGAGTGGTTGTGTGCGTGCGGGGATTTGGCTTTACTTGCAGCAATCGTTTTGCATATGATATGCGTGATCGATTTTATATCATGATTGAAATTATCGAGCCAAAACAATGCTGTTTTAATTTTGCTTATTTATACTTTTAATCTATAAAATTACAAATAAATGAATGAATTAATGAAGAGCGCAGGTATTGTTTAACGTTAGGTATTGATGAGAAATTTTAATTTGTTAACCAATGAGATTGTAAGTATAAAGAAAATTATTTAATTATTTTACTTAATTTTGCATTACGTTTAATATGCTGAGCAATATACAGCATACAAGGGAAGACAACTCTTATTCACAACCCAACATCCTCAGCATATGCAAAATCACAAAAATGCAAATTTCATTCAAATACTAAAATTGAAAACAAAACAATGACTACTGCTCATAATTTGTTATTGTAAAAACATAAGAAGAGGTCGAATTGCTCCGTTGCCTCTCAAACCCCGAAATCATCCAATCCATCGTTGCGACGATGATTCTGTTGTTCACGACAACAACACCGCGTTAGGGATCATAAAACTCTAAAAAAAAAAATGCAAAAAACACTTCGGGTGCAATTTTCGGGTCTCTGTTTTGCTGGTTTCTCTGCTCTGCGTTGCTCAGCTTGCTGGTGACAGCGCAGTAGGCCTAATCTTTCCGCACAGCAACATCGTGTTGCTGGAAAAAAATGTTTCATGCAATCTCTTTATGAATATATACTCCTTGCTTATTGCATGACGTTGTAACGACGAGTTTTTCTTTCCCAGCCGGGAATAGCTCACTCGTCCCAGTGTTCGTGGCAAGTGGATCTCGTAACCACTTGCGAACAATATTTTAAGCTGCGTTTCCGAATTTCGTTCGATTGGAGTTCCCACCAATCTAGCACTGACTCAGAGAGTTCAGCTCGGACGCAATGCGGAGTATCGTATTTATTATATTTCCTTAACAATTTTTATAAAATCCTATCTATTATTTTTCCTTAACAATTCTTATAAAATTAGTACTATAAGAGCCAGCGTGGGTCGCGTAAATAAAGAGCCACAATGGGTCGAGTAAATAAAGAGCCACAGTGGGTCGCGTAAATAAAGAGCCACAATGGGTCGAGTAAAATAAAGAGCCACAGTGGGTCGCGAAAATAAGAGCCACAATGGGTCGCGTAAATAAAGAGCCACATTGGGTCGCGTAAAATAAAGAGCCACAACGGGTCTAGTAAATAAAGAGCCACAGTGTAAAATAAAGAGCCGCAATGTGTCGCGTAAAGTAAAGAGCCACAATGGGTCGCGTAAAATAAAGAGCCACTAATGGGTCGAGTAAATAACTACAAGAGCCGTTTGCACGGTCGATATTTATTATACGAGGCCTTCTTGGAGTCACCAAGATACCTCAAAAATGCGAACCTTTGGTGTCTACTGTTGCGTGACTAATATATTAGTTTGGCATCAGATCAAAGGCTGATTTGTAATGTTCAAATAAGCTCGTTAAAAGCGGCAAGCGAAAAAAACTGTCGCCGAATTCTAAGACATTTCCAATGGAATCGGCCGTGAACGTAGACAAATTCCATTCAAACAACATTTTGTCCGTCGGCTGATTGCTATTCATTCGTATATCTGTATATCTGTCAGTAGATGTATGCTTTCTGGTTTTCTCTACGCGATCTGCTAATGTGAATATTTGTGTTTATGTGTAGCTATGTATTCGTAGTGTGTACTTGTTTGCATACGGTCACTTGGAAGAAACAGGTTTTCTGTGTTAATTCCAGTTCTATTCTTCGTAGTCTGTAATCTTTCTGTTTTGCTTTGCTCTTCATATTTAACTAATATGTATATAAATATGTGTATCTAATTGTCTAATCTAAAACTATTTATATTAAAATCTTATTGTAACGAATCGTGGTCGTTACATCCTATCCCTACTTAGCGCGAAATAAAAAAAAATAAAAAGCAGTAATCATTCGGTGAAAGCGAACAGCGGTGATGCTACCGGTTGAAAGAAAATGTCCTATGTCTGTTACTGGTGACGACTTCATTTATGTCTCGGTATCGTAGCTGAGTTCGTTCGTTCATCTTCGGTATATTGGATATTTCCAATGTTGTATTATGTTGTATTGTATTATGTACATATTTATGTACATATATGGATGCTTAAATCTTACCTTCATTGTTTTGTTTACATATCTTCATTCATTGATCGGTGATTTTTTTTGTTCATTAATTCGTTTGGAACTTCCTTGAAGTTTATGCAACGATTTGTTGTTCAAAGCTCCCATCGAATTAGTCAAGAAAAGAAAAGAACCGATCACTGAATGAAGATATGTGAACAAAACCAAAAACGTATGATTTAACCATCCATATATGTATGGATGTATGTATATTTTATTTTACACAAAATGTTTGTATTCAATATATACTCCTTGACGAGGCTAATGAACAAAGGAAATCACCGATCACTTAATGAAGATACATATATAAACCAACGCAAGATTTAAACAGAATTTATTTTTTACCATATTCTTACACATAACATATTGTCTCTAATGAATATATAATAAAAATAAAACGTTTAATATTCGTCCTATGCTTAAACAATCCACGTCAAACAATCAAAAGTTTTTAAACTCAAATTATTGCACACATTTCAAATTAGCGCAAAACTTAGCCGATGTAAAAGTATTATATGAGGAACACCAAGAAAATTATTATAATTAAATTGAAAAGAATAATAATTATTTCTAAAGTCTTGACTTGTGTATGTCTTAAAAGACTGAGGTGGTTTAAATAAATTGTTATTTGTGCTATGCAGTAAAACAGCTATAAATTGCTTAACAAAAAAATTCATAAAGTTCATTTGTATGAAATAAAATTCCATTATTATTGCACATAAAATTATTTATTTCAATAGTCAAATTTATTAAAATTATCCTCCACTTCCCATTTTACGAGCAAAACGTGCTATCGCTGGCAAAGTAAGCGAGAACATAGGATAATAATAAAACACAAAAGAACAGTTGACATAAAAATCACTGGTTCCGAAAATCGCTGTTCAGCAACGAGCGTTCTTTCATATACAAAGAACAGCGAACGAAAATCACTGGTTCTAAAAATCACTGGTGCGTAGAATATTCGATCACAGTAGTGACCAGTGATTTTAGAATCACAGTAATTAAATCACCGGTACGCAAATATCGCTCATCTCTAATCGCCAGCAGTGGCTCTGGCGTTCATAATCTTGAGTGGTTACCCAGTTGGAAACGTGTGTTGGTTGTGACGAGCTTCTTCTCCACGAATATGCTCATACTCATCGGTATGGCTCATGAGCGAATCGAAATCGCTAAAGTCACTGCGTCGAATATAAAGACGGTACTCTGGTCGCAACCCTTCCTAAATGCGGTCTGCGGGATCTTCTTGACTTATGCGTGGATGTTGGCGAATCAGGTTCATAATACTCATAATGTATTCTTTCGCTTTTTCGCAAGGCCTCTGGCGCCTTCGTATTATATCCTCTTCTAATTTTTCCATGTATCTCGGTGGTAAGAAAAATATCATAGCGTCTTTGAACTGCTGCCATGTGTTTATATCGGACCTATTATAGCGCCACCAGTCTCTGGCCCGATCGCGGAGTAGCTCATTTAATGGCAAGAGTAAGCTGTTGTAGTTGATTTGATAACAGCTGGCTAGATCTTCCATGTTTTCAATAAATTCTAAAATGGAACGTGTCCCATTGAAATGCAAATTCCATTTGCGCACCGTATGATGTCGTATTCTCTATGGGCATGCGGTTGCTGCATTGGGTAACTTGAATGCTGTATTTCATTGACGATGGTTGGTGACGGAAACAATGCGGTTGTTGCGGGTACTGCAAGTAAATCGATTTTCAGATTACCGCGCTCTGCCGAGTTCCGTCGCGATCGCTGTCCTTTTATGTATTGGCTCAAGCGTTGTCTCATTGCTTTCACAGTGTCATCTATTGGTAAGATTGGAAGTTTCATTAGAGCTTCTAATTCCTCTTTCTTCAATTTGCAGATGAAACTTAAATTTTCCGGTAGTTGTTTCCACTTGCTGTGGCTTTGAATGCATGGTTGGAGCATTCGAGTGGCTCGGTGCGCTGCTGCATTTTTTTCCCTGCTGATTTGGTGAATTACTCCTTGACTGGTTCGGAGGATTGCTTAATTTATTAGCTTGCTGGTGCGGAGAAATGCTAATCTGGTGAAATATTCCTCTATTAAATATTTTGTTGCCGCGGTGAGTTACTTCTTTGTATGGAAGCACCGCCTGTTTGAACAATCGGTTGTTCGTTTTTTGTGTTTAATGAACCGCTTCCAGAGGAAAGCGGTCCCTGCTCGGGCGCCATTTATAACGACGAGTTTTTCTTACCCAGCCGGGAATAGCTCACTCGTCCCAGGGTTCGTGGCAAGTGGATCTCGTAACCACTTGCGAACAATATTTTAAGCTGCGTTTCCGAATTTCGTTCGATTGGAGTTCCCACCAATCTAGCACTGACTCAGAAAGTTCAGCTCGGACGCAATGCGGAGTATCGTATTTATTATTTTTCCTTAACAATTCCTATAAAATTAGTACTATAAGAGCCACAGAGGGTCGCGTAAATGAAGAGCCACAGAGGGTCGCGTAAATGAAGAGCCACCGTGGGTCGCGTAAATAAAGAGCCACAATGGGTCGCGTAAAATAAAGAGCCCATTGGGTCGCGTAAAATAAAGAGCCACAATGGGTCGAGTAAATAAAGAGCCACAGTGGGTCGCGTAAATAAAAAGCCGCAGAGGGTCGAGTAAATAACTACAAGAGCCGTTTACATGGTCGATATGAGGCCTTCATGGAGTCACCAAGATACCTCAAAAATGCGAACCTTTGGTGTCTACTGTTGCGTGACTAATATATTAGTTTGGCATCAGATTAAAGGCTGATTTGTAATGTTCAAATAAGCTCGTTAAAAGCGGCAAGCGAAATAAAATGTCCCCGAATTCTAAGACATTTCCAATTGAATCGGCCGTGAACGAAGACAAATTCCATTCAAACAACATTTTGTCCGTCGGCTGATTGCTACTCATTCATATATCTATATATCTGTCGGTAGATGTATGCTTTCTGGTTTTCTCTACTCGATCTGCTAATGTGTATATTTGTGTTTATGTGTAGCTAAGTATGTATTCGTAGTGTGTACTTGTTTGCATACGGTCACTTGGAAGAAACAGGTTTTCTGTGTTAATTCCAGTTCTATTCTTCGTAGTCTGTTTGTAATCTTTCTGTTTTGCTTTGCTCTTCATATTTAACTAATATGTATATAAATATGTGTCTAATCTAAAACTATTTATATTAAAATCTTATTGTAACGAATTGTGGTCATTACAACGTGTAGATGGCGCTGTATTTTCGCCACAATATGTTATTTCAAATAACGATTTTATTTCGAAATGAGTTAAGCATTATATCACATAATTTGTTGCTTCAAAATACTATAACGCGTTAACGCAAATCTTCTGCTTATCGCAAAATGCTATAACGCGTTATCTGAAATAATATGCTATTTCAAAATGCGATAACTTCGTTACTTGAAATAACCACGCGATTGCGTTAATTATCTGATCTGCCTTTTGATTGGCTGATTCGCGTTTGAAGGACTTTTGCGTTTTCGCTGACCTCACTCTATGGAGTATTTCAGAGTTCTGAATGTTCTCCCCTTAGGCATTGATACTGTTATACTAATACAACGTAGTTCAGCTTTACATATGGTTGTTCAACCGATTTTTCGTACTGCGTTTTTTATATATTCGTACTTAAGATTTTCTTGTAGGCTACTTAATCGTCTACCATTGGAAATTAGTTCCATACGAACTACATCTGTGATCTTTAAAAGATTAAAGCTCTGGTGCTCTCATGCTTTTTGAGCATGATCAGAATGCGTTGGAAATTTTGCTTCATTATATTACTTAAGGCATCATTCCGTAACACTAACGAACATAAAGTTCTCTCTTTTGTTTTGGTTATTTTCATTGTTTATCTGGGTATTTGACGCCAGCGTCGCGAAATTCTGAAGAAACTGCGTCGGCAGGACCCTTGGCTGACGATAGACGAACAATAATAAATTTGTTGGTAAATTTATGTGCTTTCCAGGCATTAACAGCTGTTTTGGTGTTCAGAAAAGGTACGATTTTTGGCGCGAACAAAAAGGTTGTCATGTAGAGCAAACAGAAAATAATCGACGAACAGAAATTTTAGGAAATGCCTCTCTCGGCAGAGTTTTGTCAACGGCGTGGCTTCTAATCACGTTCGTTAGTGTTACGGAATGATGCCCTTAGTTTAGTCTGAATCTATTCCTCTTTTCCTTGCATAATTATGCTTAGTCATTTTACATATTCGTCAATTTGCTCATATCTGAATATAAATTTTAGCTTGATGTGTCATTGTGACACATATGTCCATACTCATTATAAATGTTATAAATACTATTTTACTTCTTGTATCTGAATTTGTTGTGTACTTTTAGTTTTGGCTTATTATATCTCTGTTAAGAAATACTGGATAAAAATAAATAAATATTAACATTACTTTTAACATAAATCGTTAGACATGGTACTGAAAGAGATTCAATCCATGAAACAGATGCCAAATGAGGTTATTCGGGAATTCGCAGGTACATTGATTTCACTCCGATCGCAGGCGGAAGATATCACAACCCATGTTTGCAAAGGCGAGTCAAATAAAGCTTTAAGAAGTGAAGTCAAAAAGGCAGTAATCCGTGCATTTAAGCAAGGATTATATAGTAGTACGATAAAGCTCTATCTGATAGGAACTGACAAGACAACACTGGAAGATGTGGTAAAACAAGCTGTTGATCTGGCTGATGATATTCGACAATCGGAAGCCCGACAGGATAATTAAAGGATAGGTATGGTTAGCAATAATTATTCTAATCATAAGCAACTTCTACAAAGTCTTCATCATGATCTAAATGGGCACTTTTCAGAAAATAACAACAAATGGCTAAAAGCTGGATTAAATACAAATAACAAACTAAGCGCAAACATAGTTTGTAGTTTTTGTAACAAAAAAGGGCACACAAGCGAAGATTATCTAACTAGGAAGAATGCGCGAATGGTGTCAATAATGTTGCAAATATGGTCATGAAACCAATTGGCATTCCAAAAGGAATTAATTAATTAATTAAAATAGGAATTTTAGACATAATTATCCCACTATTCAAGGGAATCCTTTTAGAAAAAATGCAGATCAGCGACAAAAAGCGCGACCAGGACAAGAGTGGAGAAATTACAACACAACTTGTAATAATGGATATCAGCAACGATTGACACAAAAGAAACCAACAACGGAAGGACCCAAGAAAGGCCAACAAAATATGAGTATGACGTGTCGTTGGTGTAACAGGCCATGACATTTTGTAAATTATTGTCAGGCAAAGAAAAACTGGGAATCATTGCAGGGAAATGGCTAAGGGCCCAGACAAAGACAGTAACCTATATATAATAAGAAGATATGTATAATAAGAAGAGGAACTTTAGGCCACAGAGATTCAGTACGATAGGTTATACGTCGAAAAACACAGTTATCCTATCTACGAATCTACAGCTTGTGCAACAAATGGTTGAAAAATTATATAATGGAAATAATATGGAGCTTGCGAACGAAAGCATCGAAGACAAAAAGAAATGAGTGCTGCTATGAAAAAAGCATGAATATGACGCGTTCATTCAATTTACTTGCGCGGAGGCGATTAATGAAAAACTATTCTTGCTGGTGGATACAGGAGTCGACACAAGTTTAGTTAAAAAAAACATTTAGAAAGGAAACAATAATAAACACTGAGACGGATCGGACAATCCGTCCCAACATTTATTTCATTGTTTTATGTTTTTCTTTTTGATTCTTGCCATTATATTATTTATTTTGATTTTATTCATAAGTAAGTTTATAGTTCAACGAATACATAATTAGTTAGTAGGAAATTATAGATGTAAGGTTATTATTGCGCGATCAGTGAATTTCATTACTTTTTATATTTACATTATATTATTTACAACAGCATTGAAGTTTATTTACGTAAAATAAATAAGAAATAATAACTTTGTAAGTATTAGAAAATAATATAGTATAAGCATAAATATAATAACAATGTGTACAATAATTAAGAAATTAATGTCAAACTGCAGCACTGTCATACACGCTACAACGACGACGTCATGTACGAACGAAGACGTCGAACACTCCCAAACCTGAGCAGCGAACAAGAAGAACAAGAGCCACTAGTATAAAAGAGGAACACAGGTTTCGGGCGAGCGCTTCGCCAGTTAGCACGCGCAGTGTACCCAGCCAGCAGCATAGCAGTGATTCTTGGTAAGTTGGTTCGTAGCTTCCTACTCTTCCCTTCCTCTCCTTTTCTAACCACCCCGTAACCTGACTGTGAATTGCTCAGGAAGAGTTGTTGGCGCCTATGGATGGTTGGACCTCCGGACGGCAACTCCTGTTGAAGTAACTTGGCGACGGAGGTTGACATATGCCACAGCTTCGAACGACGCCAAGCTTCGACAGAGCTCCGAACGCCATCGCGGTTCGACACAGCCTCGAACGCCGTCAAGGTTCGACACAGCTTCGAATGCCATCAAGGTTCCACACAGCTTCGAACGCCATCGCGGTTCGACACAGCTGCGAACGCCATCCAGGTTCGACACAGCTTCGAACGCCGTCAAGTTTCGACACAGCTTCGAACGCCGTCACGGTTCGATACAGCTTCGAACGACGCCAAGGTTCGACACAGCTCCGAACGCCATCGCGGCTCGACACAGCTTCGAACGCCATCCAGGTTCGACACAGCCTCGAACGTCTTCACGGTTCGACACAGCCTCGAACGTCATCAGGATTCGACACCACTTCAAACGACGTGATCATCGCACCGCATTCAACATCCGCTCAAACAACATACAGCAGCGGCGAGAATAATAACCCAGCGACTGACAACAACGACAGCATCTACAGAGAAGGGCGAATGACAGTGCTGCCAATTAATTATAAGCAACAAGTTATATTAAATAAAGATTTCATCAATTGTTTTCACAAAAAATATTTCTGTGAATTGGATCCTGGTTACTCACTGAGTCATACCCTAGCCAGAGAAACAACGTTACAGGTGGCGCCCGAGCAGGGACAATTGATGAAATTCTACGCTTGCTAGAACGACAACTCCATCGTAGTAATTCAGAAAATAATTCAGCGACAAAATGGTTACTACCGGATGGATCTATAACTTAAAGAAGACATCTCTTCGAGAAATCTGTAAGGAGTTCTCACTACAGGACACCGGCACAGTCGAGGAACTACGCAAGGCACTAGTCTCCTTCATCAAAGACGCGCATTCTGGCGAAACGCTTAAACTGTTGGAAGAATTGGAACAGACCAGTACTCACAAAATCACACCCAGTAGTAGTAACACAACGATGGACAGCCAGGAGCAACAAAGCCCAACCAGACAAACTTTTTTCGACGCCCCAACGAGCCCACCATCCAGCACGCAGGTAATAGACAAAGTCAGGAAGTGGTCGATAAGATTTGACGGCACTCGTGATCCCTTGGAATTTATTGAGCGCGTGGAAGAATTAACAAACGTATACGATTTGAATGCTAATCTACTGCCGAGGACCATGCCGGAATTGTTTAAAGACAAAGCATTAACATGGTTCCGCAACAATAATAAACTATGGAAAGAATGGCAACTCTTTAAAACAGATTTCCTTACATTCTTTCTACCCTCACGATTCTTTGAAAGCTTAGAAGATGAAATTCGCAAACGAGTCCAGCAACCGCAAGAGAAATTCAAAACCTACGTAATTTCACTACAGGATCTAATGCGCCATGCCGGTTACACCGAGGACCAAAAACTAAAACGGATCTTTAGAAACAGCCGACCGGAATATCAATTGTATATCAAGCGAAAGGACTTTTCAAACCTGACAGAATTAACGAGCCTGGCAGAAGATTTCGAATGTCTGCAGCAGAAAGAACAGCCACAGCAAAAATCGCCACATATCAAGCCAGATATGCGAAGACGTATTTCTGTTGGAAGTGTGGACGGAAAGGGGTAAGAACCATTGACTGCTGTCAACCGGGAAACGCCAGAAGGTCTTGCGTCAGCGGAGGCGAATCGAGATCACAAGTAACAACGCCTCCCAACCGCGCTGGACCCCGAAATCGCAATTAAACATCGCAAAAGACCGTCTGACCTATACAGTATGCATCGACGACGTGTGGGTCAAAGCAACGATTGATACTGGAGCCAGCCGCAGTTTCATCAACGAGAGCTTCGCCGACGATCTGTGGACGTCGGACACACATCTGGATGTTTCAGTTTCCGCCAAAATGGCTAACGATGACACTTTGCAGATACGAAGAGCAATAGAGGCACCTGTCAAGTTCGGAACGTCGGAATGTGTAGTCCAACTTCTTATGCTACCCAACGCCATAGATAAAGTTATCTTGGGTTTTGATTTCCTACGGAAAGCGGAGATGTACACGACCATAGGAGGGCAATCAATTCGCCTGTAAGAAGGAAAAGGTGCGTCAACTGAAGCCACCTGTCCGATAGAACGAGGCAATGACATCGCATCGAAGACTTTCTCCAACGAGAACTGCAGCCGTTTGAGAATATGAGCGGAAAAACGAATTTGACATCCCACCAGATCCTCATGAGAGATGAACGGCCACTCAAACAGAGATACTTCCCTAAAAATCCGGCGATGCAGAGCATAATAAATGAACAAGCTACTGGCAAGTACCCATGGACGAACACAGCAAGCAGTATACAGCGTTTACCGTGCCAGGACGAGGTTTGTTCCATTGGCGAGTGATGCCATTTGGACTCCATTCCGCGCCGGACACTTTTCAACGACTTCTTGACCAGGTCATTGTTCCAGAGCTAGAACCGTACGCTTTCGCCTACCTGGACGATATAGTAGTCATCGGAGAATCAATGGAACAGCACAAAGAAAATTTACATCGAGTCCTACAACGGCTGAGGGAAGCTAACTTAAAGGTAAACCCAGAAAAGTGTGAATTCTTCATGGAGGAAATACGATATCTCGGCTATATCGTAACGCCTGAAGGAATCCGGACGGATCCAGAAAAGGTCGCAGCAATAAGAGAATTAAAACCCCCGGAAACTCTGAAAGAACTTCGCCGATGCCTAGGCATCACCTCCTGGTACAGGCGTTTTGTACCAGAATTCTCAACAATCGTGCAACCAATGACGACGCTATTAAAGAAAAGCACTCGTTGGTCCTGGGGCACAGAACAGCAAAAGGCATTCGAGGAATTATAGAAAAGGCTCACCGAAGAACCGGTGCTGGCATGCCCAGATTTCTCGCAAAACTTTATTCTCCAAACAGATGCCAGCAACCACGGCTTGGGCGCTGTACTCCTGCAAAACATTGAAGGCGAAGTAAGGGTGATTGCGTACGAAAGTCGCCGGCTGACGGCAGCAGAAACCAACTATTCATGTACGGAGAAGGAATGCCTGGCAATAATTTGGGGCATCCGCAAAATGCGCCAGTATGTGGAGGGATACCGATTCACCGTGATAACAGACCATCTCGCTTTGAAATGGTTGAATTCCATTGAAAGCCCGCCGGGAAGAGTCGCCAGGTGGGCGTTGGAGCTTCAACAATATCAATATGATACTCAATATCGCAAAGGCAAATTGAACGTAGTAGCCGATGCCTTATCCCGGCAACCACGCGATGTCTTAGAACGTGTAGAAAGTACATGTGACGCATCCTAGAAGTGTCCCTGGATTGAACGGAAGAAAGAGGAAATTCAACACAACCCTCAGAAGTACCCAGATTACACAATTAATGACGAGCAGCTGTACCGCCACAGCCCGTCCAAGATTGGACAAGAAGGAGGCAACGTATGGAAACTTTGTGTGCCGACGCACCAAAGGTAACGAGTGCTAAGAGAAAATCAAGATGCAACCACAGCTGGACACCTCGGTATGTATAAAACAATACAACGACTGGCCCAACGATACTATTGGCCAGGACTATTTCGCGACGCAAGCAAGTACGTCCGGAACTGCAGCATATGTCAACGATATAAAGCGGCACAACAAAAACCCGCCGGAGAAATGCTTACGCATATAGCTGAGGAGCCATTTTCAACGGTCTGCGTCGACTTCGTGGGACCAATGCCGCGTTCTAAACACGGCCACACCACGCTTCTGGTATTTGTGGACAAATTTTCCAAGTGGACGGAAGTCTTTCCAGCATGCGCCGCCTCGAGTGCAGTCGCGAAAAGAGGCTTCAGAGAGAGAATCTTGTCTCGCTTCGGCGCACCGAAAATATTAACCTCAGACAATGGCACGCAATTCACATCTCGGGAGTTTCAAAGATACCTGCAACAATTGGGCGTGAAGCACATGTATACAGCGCCGTACAGTCCACACGAAAATGCAGCCGAAAGAGCTAACAGAACAATCAAAGCAATGATTGCACAGCTAACGAAAGATGATCATCGACGGTGGGATGAACACCTCCCTGAAATATGTCTGGCGATCAACTCCAGCGTTTCCGAAACGACAGGCTACAGTCGCGCTTTCTTGATGCAAGGACGTGAGCCACGACTCCCGTCAGCACTCTACGACGAAGTCACTACCGGCACAGGAAACCCCGTCGAAAGCGCAGCGGCCAAGGCAAACAAGCTTAAAGAAATCTTTAAAATAGTGCAGCGCAACTTGCGGAAGGCATCAAGCGACCAAGCCCGCCATTATAACTTGCGGCGACGTGCGTAGCAACCCACAATCGGAGAAAAAGTACTTCTCAAAGAGCACCCACTCTCCAAAGCCGTGGACGGTTTTGCAGCCAAGTTAGCTCCGAAATTTGAAAGACCATATCGGGTCAGAAACTTAATTTCACCGGTTATCGTAGAACTTCAAAGAGATGGCGAGTTAACCACCAAACGGGCGCATCTGAGCAACATCAAGAAATATTACGAAGACAACGCGCAAGACGAAAAGCGACGTATTACTCGTTGCTCCTTCCAGACGGAATCCCATAGAAGGGAAGTAAAACAACAGCGCAGAGGCAACAGAAGGAAAGTAAAACAACAGCGCAGAGGCAACGAAACAGCAGCACAAGGAGTCGAAGGCGTTGATTATTAAAATCATCATTAGAATCAAAATTTACGTGCCATCGAAAACAAGATAAACAACACAGTAGCGACCACATCACTGAAAACTTACAACTCCAAGTTAAGACTCTCCAATTGACTTTTTCTAAAAAAATATAATTTAAGGCGCGACCCTGCGCCACTAAATAAATAATTACACAATTTAATTTCACTAACACTTCTCTTTATTTAAAATTTATAAGAATAGTTGATTTCAAGAGTAATCCGAATCGAAGCGCGTAGTAGCCAAGACTGCCTTAGAATCCAACCGCTGCCCAAAGCCAAGCCAATCTTCATGCGCAACTCGCTGTCAAATCCGCTGACCGTGCGATTCCCACGGCGATGCACCTCTGCTACGACGCGGCTCACCGAACGGATGCGCGGATCGTGTTGCTCGTGGAATGTGTGGCGTCGGCGAACCAGCGCATGGGAGCGTGTTGGGCAAGGTGTTAGCTAAACAGCCAATTATGCTGACTCCGCTGGACTTCGTCCGTCCGCCGTGTCAGGGCAGGTGTTAACTCCTCCCTCTTTAAATGTCTGCGTCCCGCAGATCACATGTTTAGGTTGAAAGGTAACTTCAACTGACTGTGGAACCCCAACCTTTGGTAAGTTCACCTTTCCGGTTATTCTATGCCACAAAGAACCAATACAGATGCCCAGGATTATCACGATACCAATGTTTGAGCCCAGCGACAGATTTAACTTCGTGCCCAGATACTGAAGTTTGTCTACATTGTGCAAACTTATGTTGTGAACCTGGTCGATGTCCACCAATAGCTTCTCGCTAGCCACGCTCGATAGTATGGGAGGAAGTGGTTGCAATCTCGAGACTGATGTACTGGAGAATGTTTCATTATTGATGAGTATGCTTTCGTTATGAAGTTGAATCAAGTAAGTGCCATTTAGTGTTTCCATTTGTTTCTGTGTTTTTATGACACCCTTGAAGTTCGTGAGAAAAATTACATCGGATGTAATCATTTCCACCATCTGCGCACTGGTAATCTTGTAACGACAATTAGCGTTTCCGCCTTTGAGCAAACGTGGTATACAGGTTTCTTCAGCTAGTTGAATCAAAGATGTCTGTTGACAAATTGTAGCTTGGTTGATGCTTAGGCAAGGACTGGCCACACCGAAGGTTTCCTCTTGACTTATGAGAATTTCCTTAAACGGGAGATCAATTTCCCTACCTTCCCTTATCGTTGTTCGAGCAATCAGTCGATGGTAAGGCTCCTTTTTTAGCTTTGGGAGGGAAAGTACGTATAACAATAAGGACCCATTTGTGTAGATGGACGGTTTCCCATATTCGATGGCTTCCACGGCGTTGGCATACGGTAGTGTCTCCATTTCCGTAACGATTTCTTCAACTTCAGTCCTATCCAGCAGGTTTGTGTTAATTATTCCAGCTTTAGCCAGCTGACAAGCTCTCAAAACTTCATTAATAGCGTCTTTCAAAATAAGAACTTGATTCATCGTGTCCTGTCCAACTCTCAGGGATTCTTTTACACTGTTCACTTCGTTCATTCTGTCAATGAGCTCGTTGGTTTTCTGGACCACCTCGTTAGTAGTATTCAGGAGCCGTGCGTTGATCTTGTACTGCTCGTTGTTATTACTTATAATTGCATTTTGGCTCTGTAAAATGGAGTTCCAATCTGCGGCATCTGGGTTCCCGGCTATCCACTTCCAGGCAGAGCCGATCCAATCAATTGACCTGCGACTTCTTTTCCGAACGATTCCCAATTCCATAAGTCTATCCTGTATTTGCGTCAGATGATAGCTTATTACTTCCCTCATCTTACTGGGTGGCATGTTTCTTTGGAGAAGCTCGGTTGCGTTGTCGGCAATTGTTGCAAACTCCTCTAAGTTTATAATGTGGACCAGTTTGAAATTCCCGTTAATAGACCACGCATTTCCAGCTCGTACAGTGACTATGGGGACGTCGTAGCGATAAATCTGTTCTGCATGTAAGATGGGTATATTTATGATTGCAACGGTAAGAAAAACCAGCTTGAAAATCATTTTCCTGGAAATAGCAATTTAGTATTTAATGACATGAATGGTGATGATAAGCCCGGCAAAGCAAATGTTTGGATGAAAAGTGAAGTGATTGATTAGTTTTAATTAATATCTTATGTGCTAAGTACCCTTCCCCTTTTTTTATATTTTTCTTCCTTTAATTAACATTGCTCTTTGTGCATTGAGAAAAATAAAAATTTTCATTAATTATGTATGTTTTGTTAAAAAGAAAAAAATTTTGTGAGCTATTTTATATATATTTACAATTTTTGCTTTTCTTCCTTTTTCATTTCATTTCATTGCATTTTTACTTCATTCATTTTTCATTTCTATTTTTCATTTTCATTCATATATAGTTTTTTTTGTTTTTCATAATTTTTTGGTTGGTTTAGCATTTGTCTCGAACTTGCCATGGAGGGATCGCATGATTCCGTTTTAGTCGGGAGCAGGCATGCCTCCCCCGACCTACTAGGGTACGATCTGTCTCACTTACAGGCCGGCTCTTGTTAATTGTGCTAACCACCCTTGAATATTTCATACTTCTTGTATGCCATTATTAATTTCATTTTTCTTTTAAAGAAGTGGAAGTTCTCTCTTTTTAATTTCGCTTTATATTTTTTATATTGGCTTTATGGATCCTTTTACCACTTGCTGTACACACTGTGACCTTGTTATCCTTTTCTACAATTTCTTTCCTATACATAGCTTTATTTTTGGCTTTTATAGTTTTAATCCTAACATATATTACATCGCCCTTTCTATATTTCTTTGGTGATGAGCGTTTTCTATTCATTCGGTTGTTGCGTTCCTTAACATTTCTCCTGATAATTCTACCTAGATCCCTATTTATTTTGGAGCGAGCTTCGAGCAGTTTACTCATGTCAGATGTTTTTGTCCTGTTAAAAAACACGTCACTGGGTCTTTTTCCAGTGACAGAATGCATTGTATTGTTATACCTATCTACAGCAACGTATATCAGCTCCCGCACGCTAAGTTCCGCATTTTCTACCCTTAGGCACCTATAAATTTCGATCAGAGTTGAGTGGAGGCGTTCCACTTGACCATTTGCTTCGCTGCGTTCGGATGGTGTAAGATAAATTTTTACCCCTAGCCTTTCCAGAAAATCTCTAACCAAGGGGCTAATGAAACTACTTTCATTGTCAGTGACTAAAATTTTGGGTGCTGTAAAGTAATGAATTATTTTTACTAGTTTTTCCCTGACATTAAGAACAGACCTATCGCTTATATGGAAAAGTTTCGCAAACTTTGTAAACTTATCAATTATAGATATAAATTTCTGGTTTTGTATCTCCATTATGTCCATGTGTAAGATTTCACATGGCATCGTTGGTGCAGGAGTTTCCTGAAATTGTGGTTTTGAGGGGTTTCTATCGTATTTGTTAGTATTACATACGTCGCAATTCGCTACGAATTTCCTGATAAGGGCATGCATGCGCGGGAAATAATATTCGTCAAGAATTTGTTTTCTATTCTCTCTAGCATTTCTGTGTGCCCTGTGGTGTTCCTTCTGAATGATTTCAAATTGTAAACTTTCTGAACAGATATCATTAACTATTTTCTGAGCGATCCTAATCTTGTACCTGGAAAAATGTTGCAAGTAGAGTTCCTGTATAATTGGCAAAAGCGATTCGGGAGATTTGATTCCGTTAATTACTTTGGGATTTAGGGTTTTTTTTAGGACATCTAAAAGTTTTTCAGCATCCCACACAGGCGATGAGAAGTAATGTCGAAGGAAGTTTTTATGTGGTCTTTCATTTGATTGCAGATCTGGTCCGATTTTGATAATCATTTGGTTTCTGAAAACGTTGACCGGAACTTCCATGTGAGGAATGAGGTCAGAGCTATCTTGGCTCGCGCTATGAATGGTTGAGCGCGTAGATATTGAATCATGTCCCTCTCCTGTCTCAGATGCTGTTCTTGTTACCTGGGAGTCAACTTCGCTGGCGGTTATTGTGGATTCGTCACTAATATGGTTGACACTAGTTCTCAACCTAGAGAGAGCGTCCGCAACGTAGTTTGATCTACCAGGTTTGTAGATCAACTCGTGGTTGTACTCTTCTATGCGAGCTTTCCATCGTTTCAGCTTAGCATTGTAATTCCTGTTACCTAAAGCGTAGGTAAGAGGTTGATGGTCAGTATAGATTTTAATTTTTTTAGCTCCATATAGATAGTTCCTTAAATTGTCCAACGCCCACACAATAGCCAGCATTTCCTTTTCGTTTGTGGCGTATCCCTCCTCCGTTTTGTTCAGTGAGCGGGATATGAAAGCAATTGGCTTGTCTTTGCCAATTTCTCCTTGCGACAAGACTGCGCCAATAGCGTAGTTCGAAGCATCGGTTGTGAGATTAAATGGCTTCTCAAAGTCGGGAAATGCTAGAATTTCTGCTGTAGTTAAGAGAGATTTTAGCGTTTGAAAGGCTATTAGAGCTTCGTCATCCAATTTTATTGACACCTTTTTTGATTGACTTGCCTTTACTTGTGCATTTTCTCCTCTTGTTAAATTTGTTAGTGGTTTTGCTACCTTCGCATAGTCTCCAATGAAACGCCTGTAATACGATGTCATTCCCAAGAATCCCTTTAACTCCTTCAGATTAGCAGGAGGTAGGAGGTTTTCGATAGCTTTTACTTTTTTTGGATCAGGTTTTATCCCCTCAGAGCTTACCACATATCCCAGAAACTCAACTTCTGACTGCATAAAATGGGTTTTCTCGATATTGACCTTCAAATTTGCTTCTTCCAACCTTCCAAAAACTGTGTCAACATTATTCAAGGTTTCCACCTCATTGCGACCGAATACTATTATGTCGTCTATATAGACATAACAGATTTTCCCTATAAACTCCTTGAGAACGTCGTCTATCATTCTCTGGAAGATCGCAGGAGCATTTTTCAGCCCGAAAGGGAGGCGGAGAAATTCAAATTTCCCATTCATGGTCGAAAATGCGGTTTTTGGGATGTCTGACGATTCCATAGGAATCTGATGAAATCCAGAAGTTAAATCAATAGTTGTAAAAAATTTTGCGTTTCCCAAACTCGCTAAAGTAGCATTAATGTCTGGTATTGGGTATGTGTCAGGAACTGTCACCGCATTTAGTCTTTTATAATCAACAACTAACCGATACTGTTTCTCTCCATTTGGTTTTGGCTTCTTCGGCACTACCCAAATTGGAGAATTGTAAGGACTTTTCGAGGGGCGTATTATTCCCTCAAATAGTAGTTCGCCAATTTGCCTTTCAACTTCGTCCCTCATCGCAGCAGGATATGGGTAACTTTTCGAATAAATAGGTTCAGACGTTGTCGTCTTAATTCCTGCTTGCACATTTGTAGCGACAGCCCGACTGTCATCAAGTGGCTCAAACAAGTTTTTGTATTTACTTATGATTTCATTAATCCTTTCTCTAGTCCTTACTGACATTGACTCGCTCAATATATAATTTAGATTACAAGAAATTTTCTCTTTAAGGGGTATCCTTATTGTATCCCTAATCAAAAGAAAATTTTCCTTTCTGTCAACTACCGCTTCTAACTCTTTGAGGCTGTCGTCGCCTATAATTCCATCAAAAGTATTCAAACCGGGTAAAACGTAGAATGTAAGGGGGTTTGATATTTTATAACCTAAAAAGAATTTTCCTACAATTTTTCTATTTATTTCAATTTTTCCGCCTGCTGTGTTAACTATAAGTGGTTTCGATAAAGGTATGCTTCCGGCAGATAATTTAGCACTGCAATAATTTTTGCTCGAGCCGGTGTCGATCAAAAATTCAAACTTTCTATTTTTGGTGCTCACGTATTCTACGTAAGGTAGGCTCGATGGCCTCCCTCCATAAAATTTTGTTCACTGGACACACCATCAAAATTTTCCGCTATTTCCTCCTCCTGAGGAGTATCTTCTAAATTATCCTGATTGACATCCAAATGAAATAGGCGGGGTTGTTTATCTCTATTGAACATTCCGGATCCGCTTCGTTTTTCGGGTTGCTTAGGGCGATTCATGTAATTTATTTTTCGCGTTTGTATTGAGCGGTCTACTTCCATCGGCTCTGTTTTGGGCTCGTATTGTCTAGGGAAAGGTGAAGGCTTATGATGTGGAACAAAGTGGTTTCCTTGATAATTATTACTTCTCTGTTGCCAAGAATTAAATCTAAAACTATTTGGGTGTTGGTTACGCGGGTAAGGTTTAGGAGGTCTTGGTGGAACAGTTGCACGCGTTTGTGCAAATTGTTGCGTATTGCTTTGAATATTTACCCTCGGGTGCAGGATATTATTTCTCATGGTAAGGTTCTGCAATTCTAGGCAGGCCGAATATGCCTCTGGCAAGGTTTTGGGTCGTTGTATAATTACCATTCTGGAAAGTTCTGGATTAAGACCGCGTATAAATATATCCAAGGCCCTATTCCTGTGAGTTGCTATCAAAGCATTAACAGTTTCTTCACTAAAGGTTTCCGTTTTAAGTTTATTAATGATTAAAGAAAGTTGATGGTTAACTGTAGAATAGAATTCATCAAGTTTCGAAGTTCCCTGGGAGAGCTGATTGAGCTGATGTTCGAGCGTCTGAACATCCCTCTTATCAGCATAATGAAGGGATAATATTTTCTTTATTTCACTCCAATCCGCCTCAAAAATATTGTACGATACCAAGGCAGCGTCAGCTTCTCCAATGACTTTTTGTCTAATACTTTGGATTATCGAGCGGTATATGGGCTTGTCCTTCACGATTTCGAAGTCTTTGAGAATCATTTCAACAGAATGCACCCATGAAACGTAGTGCAAAGGGTTGCCCTCAAAGGATCGCAGCTCCTTGACGCTATCGGGAAGTCGACTAATGGACTTAAGGTCCTCTTCTGTCCTTGGCACCTGTAGCGTGGAAAGAGCTACCTCTGGATTACCTAAATCACTTTGGCCCTGTCTTTCAATCTGGTCTAACCTCTTATTAATTTCAGCTATATTATTACCTTGCTCGATCCTATTTAGCCTATTCTCCATTAACTTCACCTGTTCCAAGAGACAATTAACGGCTCCCGTAAGTGTAGTTAAGCCCACTTTCATTTCTTCCATATTCACGTGTAATTTTAATTTTCCGTAATAGTGGTAAAAGGACTCACCTGATAATGGCCACAAAAACTATATTTATTTGCACACGCTTCCACTTCTTCTTATAATTTCTTCCTTATAATTTCTTTCTTATAATTTCTTTCTCGTGAAAATGCTTGAATTTTATTTCTTTATATTTCACAATAAATACTTTTCCATATATTTTCATAAAAATTTTCTGCTCTTCTTTTAAGCTTTTGTGCTATTATTCTGAGATCGAATATTTTTCCTTTTTTATTTTATTCATTTAATATTTTAATTCAAATGAATTTTTTCTTTTCCAAAAAAATATCTTTTTGAGTCTTGGCTACTCCGAATACCCGATCAAATGGAGAATCTTTTGTTCCCTCGCGGAAGGGCCGTATTTTTCCTTTTTAATATCCACTTTGATTTGATTTTATTTTGTCATGGATACCTACTGGGGTACGGGTACCTTCACTTTTGCTCTGATAACCTTCTGTGATAATTTTAATTTAGGGATCACCAGGAGTATCAGTTTGGCAAAGGAGGGGCGTTTCCTTTTTTAAGTTATAGCTCTGGAGGGTCCCGTAGGAGTCGCAGAACTTTTTTATCTATTATTAAGGACACAACTGTTTTTCGTGGGTCCCTGTTCGGGCGCCAGTTAAGACTCTCCAATTGACTTTTTCTAAAAAAATATAATTTAAGGCGCGACCCTGCGCCACTAAATAAATAATTACACAATTTAATTTCACTAACACTTCTCTTTATTTAAAATTTATAACAATAGTTGATTTCAAGAGTAATCCGAATCGAAGCGCGTAGTAGCCAAGACTGCCTTAGAATCCAACCGCTGCCCAAAGCCAAGCCAATCTTCATGCGCAACTCGCTGTCAAATCCGCTGACCGTGCGATTCCCACGGCGATGCACCTCTGCTACGACGCGGCTCACCGAACGGATGCGCGGATCGTGTTGCTCGTGGAATGTGTGGCGTCGGCGAACCAGCGCATGGGAGCGTGTTGGGCAAGGTGTTAGCTAAACAGCCAATTATGCTGACTCCGCTGGACTTCGTCCGTCCGCCGTGTCAGGGCAGGTGTTAACTTCCATTAACAGCATAGAGGTACGCATTGTTTTGTCTCACAAGGAAAAAAAACAAACAAAAATGCGTAAAGAGAATAAGTAAAAACAAGAAAAAAAAAAAACACACACGCACACAAAGTAGACTCGACCGCAATCAATCAGATTCCAATTGCGCGTCTACAAACGATGCAGTCATAAAATTTAAATGCGACGTAGAAAAGAATCAGCTAACGAAACCCCTTCGTACTCATCGCCCGCTCCAGACCAACAAAGCTACTTCGACATTCCGCGAAGTGAGGGGAGAGTGAGACGGATCGGACAATCCGTCCCAACATTTATTTCATTGTTTTATGAATGTATTTTTGATTCTTGCCATTATATTAATTATTTTAATTTTATTCATAAGTACGTTTATAGTTCAACGAATACATAATTAGTTAGTAGGAAATTATAGATGTAAGGTTATTATTGCGCGATCAGTGAAGTTCATTACTTTTTATATTTACATTATATTATTTACAACAGCATTGAAGTTTATTTACGTAAAATAAATAAGAAATAATAACTTTGTAAGTATTAGAAAATAATATAGTATAAGCATAAATATAATAACAATGTGTATAATAATTAAGAAATTAATGTCAAACTGCAGCACTGTCATACACGCTACAACGACGACGTCATGTACGAATGACGACGTCGAACACTCCCAAACCTGAGCAGCGAACAAGAAGAACAAGAGCCACTAGTATAAAAGAGGAACACAGGTTTCGAGCGAGCGCCTCGCCAGTCAGCACGCGCAGTGTACACAGCCAGCAGCATAGCAGTGATTCTTGGTAAGTTGGTTCGTAGCTTCCTACTATGGCCTTCCTCTCCTTTTCTAATCACCCCGTAACCTGACTGTGAATTGCTCAGGAATTGTTGTTGGCGCCTATGGATGGTTGGACCTCCGGACGGCAGCTCCTCTTGAAGTAGTTTGACAGCACGATAGCTGATGATGGACAGTCACACTTCCTGTCGACTATCGTAGGTACTCTTGCGAACCTCTCTTTCCTACATCCATACACGCCGCCGGTCCTACCACGCCGTTTCTTCAAAAAGAGTTCTTGGCGCCTATGGATGCTTGGACCTCCGGACGGCAACTCCTGTTAAAGTAACTTGGCGACGGAGGTTGACATACGCCACCCCCCCCCCCCCCCCCCCCCGGCAAGCGGTAGGAACGCTACTCCTTGCCGCCTCGAGCGCTACGACTCCAACGCCATCAAGGTTCGACACAGCTTCGAACGTCATCACGGTTCGACACAGCTCCGAACGCCATCACGGTTCGACACAGCTTCGAACGACGCCAACGTTCGACACAGCTCCGAACGCCATCGTGGTTCGACACAGCCTCGAACGCCGTAAAAATGCGTAAAGAGAATAAGTAAAAACAAGAAAAAAAAAAAACACACACGCACACAAAGTAGACTCGACCGCAATCAATCAGATTCCAATTGCGCGTCTACAAACGATGCAGTCATAAAATTTAAATGCGACGTAGAAAAGAATCAGCTAACGAAACCCCTTCGTACTCATCGCCCGCTCCAGACCAACAAAGCTACTTCGACATTCCGCGAAGTGAGGGGAGAGTGAGACGGATCGGACAATCCGTCCCAACATTTATTTCATTGTTTTATGAATGTATTTTTGATTCCTGCCATTATATTAATTATTTTAATTTTATTCATAAGTACGTTTATAGTTCAACGAATACATAATTAGTTAGTAGGAAATTATAGATGTAAGGTTATTATTGCGCGATCAGTGAAGTTCATTACTTTTTATATTTACATTATATTATTTACAACAGCATTGAAGTTTATTTACGTAAAATAAATAAGAAATAATAACTTTGTAAGTATTAGAAAATAATATAGTATAAGCATAAATATAATAACAATGTGTATAATAATTAAGAAATTAATGTCAAACTGCAGCACTGTCATACACGCTACAACGACGACGTCATGTACGAATGACGACGTCGAACACTCCCAAACCTGAGCAGCGAACAAGAAGAACAAGAGCCACTAGTATAAAAGAGGAACACAGGTTTCGAGCGAGCGCCTCGCCAGTCAGCACGCGCAGTGTACACAGCCAGCAGCATAGCAGTGATTCTTGGTAAGTTGGTTCGTAGCTTCCTACTATGGCCTTCCTCTCCTTTTCTAATCACCCCGTAACCTGACTGTGAATTGCTCAGGAATTGTTGTTGGCGCCTATGGATGGTTGGACCTCCGGACGGCAGCTCCTCTTGAAGTAGTTTGACAGCACGATAGCTGATGATGGACAGTCACACTTCCTGTCGACTATCGTAGGTACTCTTGCGAACCTCTCTTTCCTACATCCATACACGCCGCCGGTCCTACCACGCCGTTTCTTCAAAAAGAGTTCTTGGCGCCTATGGATGCTTGGACCTCCGGACGGCAACTCCTGTTAAAGTAACTTGGCGACGGAGGTTGACATACGCCACCCCCCCCCCCCCCCCCCCCCCCCCCCCCCGGCAAGCGGTAGGAACGCTACTCCTTGCCGCCTCGAGCGCTACGACTCCAACGCCATCAAGGTTCGACACAGCTTCGAACGTCATCACGGTTCGACACAGCTCCGAACGCCATCACGGTTCGACACAGCTTCGAACGACGCCAACGTTCGACACAGCTCCGAACGCCATCGTGGTTCGACACAGCCTCGAACGCCGTCAAGGTTCGACACAGCTTCGAACGCCATCAAGGTTTGACACAGCTTCGAACGTCATCACGGTTCGACACAGCTTCGAACGACGCCAAGGTTCGACACAGCTCCGAACGCCATCGCGGTTCGACACAGCTTCGAACGCCATCACGGTTCGACACTGCTTCGAACGACGCCAAGGTTCGACACAGCTCCGAACGCCATCGCGGTTCGACACAGCTTCGAACGCCATCCAGGTTCGACACAGCCTCGAACGTCATCACGATTCGACACCACTTCAAACGACGTGATCATCGCGCCGCAATCAACATCCGCTCAAACAACATACAGCAGCGGCGAGAATAATAACCCAGCGACTGACAACAACGACACCATCTACAGAGAAGGGCGAATGACAGTGCTGCCAATTAATTATAAGCAACAAGTTATATTAAATAAAGATTTCATCAATTGTTTTCACAAAAAATAAATATTTCTGTGAATTGGATCCTGGTTACTCACTGAGTCATACCCTAGCCAGAGAAACAACGTTACAACACTTCGAATCCAAAAGTTTTCAACGGAGCTTTCGGAGGCCGTGCTACAACAACAGGAACTGTCAATGTGACACATAATAACTAGCCAAGTCTTAGCTTAACGTTGCACAGGGTGGCACTTGAGCAAAACTGGCCGGTAGATGGTATACTTGCTAGGGACAATTTATGGAACAGATCCGTCATAGATTCGCTCAGTAAAAAACTGAAATTTTTCAACGAAATCAAGGAATTAATAGAAACTTTGCTGGGGTAAACGCAGAAAGAAAAAGTAATAGAAATTCTGTGATGGTAAATTCACGGACAATAAAAATTGCACCATTTGCAATAGCATCTAAAGCTAAAAAAATAATAATGCACAAAAAAGAAATAATATTAGGAGTTTATATGGGAGAAACATTGTTAAATGTTAGGAATAATAGAGTCACGTGCCAAGACTGAATACTACGTTAATATGATAATTGAAGCAGGTAAGCATAAAGGGTTAGAAAAATTATTGAGTGAATTAGATTTGGATAAAAATCGGAATAAATAAGAAAGGGAATCGATTTTAAGTTTATGTAAAAAATATAATGATATTTTTCTGTTGGAGGGTTACACATTGACAACAACTCCCATAATGACACATAAAATTCCGATTAAGATGGATTAGCCACCAATAAACCAAAAGCACTATCGCCTCCCTCATTCGCACAGAGAGGAAGATAACAACAAGATTGAGAAAATGTTAGAGGACAACATAATATCTGAAAGTATGTCTCCGTGGAATTCTGCATTATTGCTAGTGCAAAAAAAATATAGAAAAGATGGGTAAAAGAAGTGGAGATTAGCTATCGATTACAGGAAAATTAATGAGGCGACAATTAAACAAGTGTTTCCAATACCACGGATTGATCAGATTTTAGATCAGTTAGGACGCAGTAGATATTTTTCTACGCTAGATTTAGCTAGTGGTTATCATCAAATTTTAAAGGACGAGGGTGACAAGGAGAAAACAGCATTTAGTTCAGCTTTAGGACATTTTGAATTTAATAGGATGCCGTTTGGTTTAACGGGAGCGCCTGCAACGTTTCAACGTATTACGAATCATGTATTAACAGGCTTACAAGGAATAGATTGCTTTGTTTATCTTGATGATATAGTGGTGTATGGAAGTAATTTAGAACAGCATGGGAAAAGGTTAATGAAGGTTTTCGAGGCACTGAGGGAAAACAATTTAGAGCTTAACGTTAGTAAGTGCCAGTTCCTGAGGCGAGAAGTAATATATTTAGGGCATAAGTGTTCTGAGAAGGGAGCTCTTCCCGACCCCAGTAAAGTGGAATGCGTCAAAAACATTCCAGCTCCTAAGAATAAAAAGAAGGTGCAAGCGTTTTTAGGGTTAGTAAATTATTAGGAAATTCATACCAGGGACTGCAAAGATAATAGCCAATTAATAAGTTTCTCAGAAGAAACTCCAAGTTCAATTGGTCAGAGGAATGTCAGAAGGCTTTTGAAAAGTTAAAAGAAGCTATAATTACCCCACCAATTTTACCTTATCCGAATTTTTGACGAAGAATTTATTTTGACAACAGATGCCAGTAGCGAAGCATTAGGAGCGGTTCTTTCTCAAGGGAAAATAGGGGAAGAGAATCCGATAGCGTTTGCAAGTAGGGCTCTTAATGATGCAGAAAAACGTTAGTCTACAATTGAAAGGGAATTTTTAGCTATAGTTTGGGCCACAAAAAATTTTAGAGCTTATTTATTAGGAAGGTCATTTAAAGTGGTAACTGACCATCAACCTCTGAAAGGAATAGCCAATTTAAAGGATCAAACATCAGGATTGGCGCGTTTCAGACATAAGTTATCAGAGTATATTTTCGAGATTATTTACAAACCAGGGAAAAAGAACTTGAACGCAGATGCTTTAAGCAGAGTGCCGCAACCACAAAATTTTGAATATTCGGTGGAGGCGGCTCAAACCCGTGCACAAACTAGGGAAAAAGAGTTGAAGAGACAGGAACGAAGTCAAGTTAAAACCGACTCCCCAATTCTAGATAGTGACAATTTAGCACCAACAAGGCCAGATAATACGATTTTAATAATACAATACAAACAATACAATACAAAACAAATAGAGACAGTAATGAAAGACTTTCATAACAGACCGTTAGGAGGACACCAGGGCGCGGTAATAACTTATCTAAGAATAAGGCAAGAGTACAGATGGCCAGGAATGCAGAGACAGATTAAGGAGTACGTAAGAAACTGTCCAAAATGTCAAGTAAACAAATGTTCGAGGTTAACAAAAATGCCGGGTACGTCAACACATCCATTTGAGAAGGTGTATATGGACATTGTAGGCATTCTACCGGAGACTAGCACCGGTAATAAATATATTTTGACTTTTCAAGACGATTTTTCAAAATTTATGGCATGCGTAGCTATTCCGGACGCTGAAGCGAGTCTTGTAGCCAGAGCATTTTATGATAAGATAATTACGCGTTATGGGATTCCAAAAATTTTAATAACAGACAATGGGATAAATTTCACTTCAAAATTATTTACAGATACATGTAAATTGTTAGGGATTAAAAAATTACATATAACCCCATATCATCCACAAGCTAATGGGTCACTGGAAAGGAGCCATAGACCTTTGGCTGATTATTTGCGCAATTTTGCAAAAGAAGACGGTTCGAACTGGGATCAATGGTTGACTGCAGCAATCCACGTTCATAACCACACTCCCCATACTACAACTAAACAAACACCGTTCCGCACTCTATTCGGATTCGACATAGAGATGCCAACCAATTTGAAAAGAAAATGTAGTCCGCTATATAATGCCGAAGACCCAAATAAGGTATTAAAATTTCAGATACAGGGAGCTCACGAGATGGTGAGGAAGAATCAGGACCTAGCTAAACAAGTAGCTTAAAAACAGTATGATAGTAAACTAAAGTCAGTAGATTTTAAGGTAGGAGATAAGGTTTTAATTAAGAATCAGACAAGGAAAAATAAATTTTGTCCAATATGGATAGGGACGTATAGGGTAGTACAAATAAAAAGTCCTAATACTGCAGTAATAAACATCAAGGGAAAGGAGAAATCGTTTCATAATAATTTACTTAAGCTGTACATAGAAAAGAAAAGACAAAAAAAACAACACATTGGGGATATGTTCTGGGACATAAAAAGTAGATAATAAGACATAAACATTTAATAATATAAACTTTCTAAATTTTATAGGTCTCTTTATTAGAAGGATGAGTTTGGCGGTAACAGTGTTATTAATGACCATAACTGTGTGCGTGGCGACAGGAAGTCCAGTGGCAGCTGAACTTAGGACATTTCGAATTTAATGCGATGTCGTTTAGTTTAACGGGAGCGCCTGCAACGTTCCAACGTATAATGAATCATGTATTGACAGGGCTACAAGGAATAGATTGCTTTGTTTGTCTTGATGATATAGTAGTGTATAAAAGTAATTTAGAACAGCATGGGAAAAGGCTAATGAAGGTTTTCGAGGCACTGGGGGAAAATAATTTAAAACTTAACATCAGTAAGTGCCAGTTCCTGAGGTGAGAAGTAGTATATTTAGGGCAGAAGTGCTCTGAGCAGAGAGGTCTTCCCGACCGCAGACAAAGCGATAGCGTATGCGAGTTGGTCTCCTAATGATGCAGAAAAACGTTACTCTACAATTGAAAGGGGATTTCTAGCTGTAGTTTGGGCTACAAAAATCTTTAGAAACTTTAGGTTATTTATTAGGAAGGCCATTCAAACTTTAGCTTATTTATTAGGAAGGCCATTTAAACTGGTAACTGACCACCAACCCTTGAAAGGAATAGCCAATTTAAAGGCTCATACATCAGGATTGGAGCATTTCAGACATAAGTTATCAGAGTATATTTTCGAGATTATTTACAATCCAGCGAAAAAATACTTGAACGCAGATGCTTTAAGTAGAGTGCTGCAACCATAACATTTTGAATATTCGGTGGAGGCGGTCCACACCCGTGCACAAACTAGGGAAAAAGAAAGAGACAGGAACGAAGTGAAATTAAAACTGACACTCCAATTCTGGATCTTGATAAATTACCACGATAATTACCAATTATCGAAGTTTCTAGAAGAATTTTTTTTCTATGAACTTCATGCCATCCTACGGGACTTGCAATGAAAGTCGATAATGGCGAGAATGAGCGAGATGTCGCGAGCTGCGCTACGGCCGCGACTGGAATGAGCAAAGCAAACCAGTTTCCTGTCCGCAGCTTCGGCACAGAGCGTGGACAGAAAATTGGGCTTTCGGTGAAGAACATTTGTCAGATTCGAACGTGATTCGTGCGCAGTAGAGCTAATTTCTTAATGAACAAAAAGAAAACTACGAGAAACAACCAATAAAATATATTTTCTAGTGAAACGAAACGAAATCAATTAAAACTGGACGAAGTCGGTGATAAAATTGGAGTCGGTCGCAATTGCAAACTGCAAAACTGAAAAGTACAATTTAATATTCTACAAAACCGATGCTGTTAAAATGACATTGTCGATCAGTAATTGTTTTAGTTATAGAGTATTATAATGTAAAGAAGAATTAACCTTACGGGTTTTTATTTTTGTTGTTAATTTCAGCGCGATTTCTTCTCGAATCTTGCAACGGTAATGGAATGAAGGAAAACACAAAAAAGGCGATTTCATTTTCGGATTTCACTGAAACAAAATTGGATTTTAATAGTGGAATATTTTTCATGAATTCTTCTGTTCGTTTCTGCACGCCACATAAAAACAAGCAACGTTTCGGTGCGAAACACAAGGAAACTGCGCATTTGTCTAATCGCTAAGAACATTATTTCATATGCAGAAATTGTGGTAAATTCAGAATGGACAAAATACAGTGAAATAAATGAATGCCTAAAAGAAAATTCAGTCACTTGTGGTTAATAATGCCAACAACGAGCACAAAGTATACTGGTATATCAAAATGAAAACAAGCAGTAAAACCTAAACAACGACAAAATCAATAGCAAAACTAGAAATCCTTTGTAAAAACGGCAAAATATAAGGCCACCTGTAACGGCGCAGTAGCAATCAGAGATTATTAGATGTGACACTCGCTATTCGCCGCTTCAAAAAATCGGTTTGACATTTGACTGTTTGGTACGTTGAACTCACGTATGTAACACGTAAGAAGTACCACATTGTTGTTCTTGTTTCTTTATCAATCAATGTGAACGATTTCTTAACAGTGCAACCGTATGTGCTAAAGGGTTTTTGAGCCCCACCTATGCCAATAACGTATAATTTCCGGGTCAGTGTTTCACCCGTGCAAAAGATTGCTGCACCTACTTAATGAGGAAATCCATGCCCAAGATAATGTGGTCAGTGGCCTCCTTTAGTATTAATAGCGCCATCTTCTTTGTGACTGTTCCCAGCTGTAAGTCCAACTCTATGGCCTTATGAATTTTTCGGGTATTTTGATATCGATGCTGACATCTCGTAGGGGTCCTTCGACAGCTATCTCTCGGGATGCTCTCTGTTGTGTATCATAGGATTCTCAATTGATACAAGGAGAGATTTTGTCTTTTGGCTCCAGCAGCTCTGCTGGGTGATCCTTGCATTTCCCGAAATCTTATTATCTCTACAGGATTCTATGGGGCGAGCGCCCTGTCTTTCGAATTCCCAACAGAAGAGTTTTGGAGCATTACGACATTCCCTATAGAAATGTTCCTCTTCAGCGCATCTGCGACAAGCTGTGCTTGGATCAACGTGGCTTCCAGATGAAGCGGCTGACATCATTCGGTGATGTTCTTGTTTTGCTCGCCATGGTTTTCCTGCATACGCGCCGGCTCTGTGTCCTGACGAATTGCCTCGAAGTCTACCGCCAAGATTCCTCTAAAATTCCACTAAAGTGGAGAAGTCCGATCTCTTGATGTATAGGAGATAGTCGCGCTGGCAATTTCGGTAGATCGTTTCCAGCTTGTTCCTTACTGTATCCGCCATGCCTCATTAACGTCTGCGTCTGCGTCTACCACTTACAGACCATATCCATTGCGTGCCGTCTGACCCATAGCGTGACATTCTGGAACTGTAGGCCGATGGCCCGCTGCAATTGTCTGTCCACTCTGTATCAGAGTTTTGCTATCATCAGGTTTGTGGATATGATAATTTCCAGGGCTGTGAATCTAGATAAAAAGTTCTTCTTCGTACGTCTTCGGTTTCAGTACAGCTCCTTGGGCTGTGGTTAGCAATGCACGCCTGCAGAAGGGCTTCGACTTCACTGTTGTTCCAATTTTGGCAATTTATGTTTGGCTTCGGCTGACACGTCGCTTGATGAAACGAACCCGGAGAGTAGCCTGCGTAATTCCTCCACGGTACCGCCCGAATCGATACCGAAGTGTTCTAATATGATCTCGAGCTGTTCCCTTGGAACGTTATATATTCAAAAAAAAAAGTTATTGTTCAATGTTGGCTTTTAATGGCTTTGACCGTATTGTCATATTGTTCTGTTTGTTTTTTCTCTTGTTCACTGAATCGCGATCCTACGTGTTGTCACGGTAGACTATTGTTTATTCTCATGTCCATCGAATCGCGGTTTCACTGTAGTTTATTATTTTTTTAATGTTCTAATAAACGTATCTTCACTCTCGATTATTGCTTATTTTAATATCCATCGAATGGCGGTGTCACTGTGGTTTATTATTTTTTTTTCTAGCGTTCTATTAGCCGTATCTTATAATTTATTGTCTATTTCAATGTTAAATCAATCAACTATTTCTTGGTTGTCCTGGGTTTAAGTGTAAAAATTATAAAGAATAAAACGTCTACATTTATGGGTTTTTCCTAAATTTCAGTTTGTTTATTGTTCACTTTTATTTTTTTATATCTACTATAATTTTCACTTCTAATCTTCGGCTAAATGGTAGGGCTTTATGTTCTAAGTCAGGAGTAAACTGTGTTGATTGAAAGCAATGCAGGGTTGTGTTTAAAGCTATTAATATATATTTATATTAATATAAATTGTTTTCGGAAAAAAAAAATTATTATCCGCGTATATATAGAGTCAAGCTTTCCAGCTTGTTCCTTACTGTATCCGCCATGCCTCATTAACGTCTGCATGGCCAAAACGTAGTCCTTGATTTTTTGTTTGGGAGTTTCTGCTCTTTTCCGTACGTTATCGTTAAGCCCTTCAAAATACTTTGATGGAAGAAAGAATCCCATAAAGTCTTCTTTGAAAGTCGTCCATGTGCACCATCCGCGGTTGTTATTTCGGAGCCAATTGAGAGGCCTTTCCTTCAAAAGTTCAGGCATGGTACGGAGGAGTAAATCCTTAGGTAGCTCGTACGCTTTAGCGAGTTCTTCTATATGTTCTAAAAATGTAAGAGGGCTCTTACCACCGTCGTACCTGCAGGACCACTTACAGACCATATCCATTGGGTGCCGTCTGTCCCATAGCGTGACATTCTGGAACTGTTGGCCGATGGCCCGCTGCAATTGTCTGTCCACTCTGTATCAGAGTTTTGCTATCATCAGGTTTGTGGATATGATCATTTCCAGGGCTGTGAATCTAGATAAAAAGTTCTTCTTCGTACGTCTTCGGTTTCAGTACAGCTCCTTGCGCTGTGGTTAGCAATGCACGCCTGCAGAAGGGCTTCGACTTCACTGTTGTTCACATTTAGACAATTTATGTTTGGCTTCGGCTGACACGTCGCTTGATGAAACGAACCCGGAGAGTAGCGTGCGTAATTCCTCCACGGTACCGCCCGACTCGGTACTGAAATGTTCTAATATTATCTCTAGCTGTTCCCTTGGAACGTTATATATTCAAAAAAAAGGTTATTGTTCAATGTTGGCTTTTAATGGCTTTGACCGTATTGTCATATTGTTCTGTTTGTTTATTCTCTTGTTCACTGAATCGCGATCCTACTGTAGGTTTTTTTTTTTTTGCTTCCTCCAATGTTCACCCAATCGTGTTCTCATGGTAGACTATTGTGTATTCTCATGTCCATCGAATCGCGGTTTCACTGTAGTTTATTATTTCTTTAATGTTCTAATAAACGTATCTTCACTCTTGATTATTGCTTATTTTAATATCCATCGAATGGCGGTGTCACTGTGGTTTATTATTTTTTTTTCTATCATTCTATTAGCTGTATCTTATAATTTATTGCCTATTTCAATGTTAAATCAATCAACTATTTCTCACTGCTAGGATATGCTCACGGTTGTCCTGGCTTTAAGTGTAAAAATTATAAAGAAGAAAACGTCTACATTTATGGGTTTTTCCTAAATTTCAGTTTGTCTATTGTTCACTTATATTTTCTTATATCTACTACAATTTTCACTTCTAATCTTCGGCTAAATTGTAGGAGTTTATGTTCTAAGTCAGGAGTAAACTGTGTTGATTGAAAGCAATAAAGGGTTTTATATAAAGCTTATATATTCAACAAATATATATATATATATATATTATTGCTTTATTGCTTTCAGCCCTTATATAATATAAGTTGTTTTTGGAAAAAAAAAATTATTCTCCGCGTATATAAAGAGTCAAGGAAAGTTTAATGGGAATACATTGAACACATATGCCTGTGTCCCGTTGCGTTTGTTTCAGCTTGTGACCAAAATTCGCGCTCCACCAAAAATGCAGATGAAAAATATGAACCAAGGATATTCGTGTGTCACTGGACTAGTCTGACGAGATCTGAATATGGTTTCGCCTTGTGAGCTGCCCACCCAATGTAGATGAAAACTATGTGCCAAGCGTATTCATGTGTCACTAGACTAGTGCAGACGTTGTGAGCTCTCCACTGAATGCAGATGAAAACTATGAATTAAGGATATTCGTGTGTCACTGGACTAGTGCAAGGACTACTATGACGAGATCTCAACATGGTTTCAGCTTTTGAGCTTTCCACCAAATGCAGATGAAAACTATGAAGCAATGTTCATGTCTCATGAAGGATGTTCGTGTATCACTGAACTAGTGCAAGGACTACTCTGCGATATCTGAATATGGTTTCAGCTTGTGAGCTCTCCACCAAACGCAGATGAAAACTATGAACCGAGGATATCGAGGACTCGAAACGAAGGAGCACGGATATAGAGAACTGATCTTGGTTTCAGCTTGTAAGCTTGTAATCATTAATAATGATTTGCAAACGACTTACTCCTCTGAGTGTTGAATTCCAAAAAGCCCTGAGTGTAACTTCGCGACCTTTATACTACTCGTAGTACTTTCTTTTTTTTCTTGTAAACTGGCTTTCGATGAATCCCTTGGTTTATTTACTTTTGATTCGCTTAGAGTTGTGCTGTCTTGTTGTTATTATGCAAATTAAACTGGTTTCTTGTGTGTTGTTAATCTTTTTTGTGCATTGATTGTCTTCGCTTGGTTTTCGGATGAGTTATGTTGCGTTGTTGTTGCAGTAAAATCAGTTTTATGTGTACGCTATTTTGCTCTCCTTGAGTTAATCCCTTTGTTTATTCCAATTGTGTCAACTGTTGAGTAGTTATGCGCCAAAATTACATTTTTTGCATTTTATAATGCAGAATTAAATCCACCGTTAATTGGGTGCGCACAATTCATGGTTACTGGTTATTTCACTTTCGTTACACTGCATACCTGACAATCTCTTCCTTTCTGCAAACAATGGCCTATGATGCACGGCTAATCTCGATCTGTGCTTCGTACCACGCACACATGTAATTGTGTCATGGGCAGCGTGGTTGTGTGCAAGAATGTAATTGTTTTTGTTTCCCCTCAAAATCTCAAACGCAGGCTACTCGATAAAGTTCCAATATGCCATTTCCTAGGCGTCAAATTTATCAAAACAAAAACAAAGTCGTGATGCCTGATGCGTGATGCACGAGTGTAAATTTCCCCTTAGAAGTGGTTATAGCATGCGTTCTAATGGCAACGTATTCTCGATATATCTGGTGGGAGCGATCGTATCAGTTTGGGTAAGCGATTGAGATCGTTGGTATTGGAAAAATATGCAAATTTTTATATACAACTGACCATTTTATTCCATTAGCAATAGAAGAGATTACTACTGGTTTGTGTAGATATATGAGAAAAATAATTAAGCTAATTGTTATAGGTTACTTGTGAGAGCTCTTCGTTTAGACGGTTTTTACACCAATAAGACAAGAGCCGTGAGAAAAGTTTTGTTCACTTTTGACACTTGCTGCATTTAGTACATTGAGGATACTAAAGATATTGGTATCTTCTCTTGTACAAAGTAGTAAAACTTAGACCGACTTTTACTTTAGAACACTTGTACAGTATTGGTGCGAAAACACTTTTGTCTCTTTCGCAAAAAAGAACTAATGAGAAAAATTCACCCACATGTTCTTCTTTAATTTTTTTAGCAAAACAAGAACAAAATTTGTCTCATTAGTGTAAAAACGGCCTTAGGGCGATGAATTATAGTGATACCACAGAGATTACTTTGTCCGCATAAACATTATAGTTCGTCTAAACCGCTCGTTAAACGTGTTTAAGTTAAACACATGCTTCTGTTGACGTTTAGCCATACAAAATTAAATGCGTTCAACTTCTCGTTCAAAAATAAAACAATACTAAACGGCTCCAATTTGGCTTGCAACCCTGATAAATGGGCAAAAAAACCGAATTCTTCCATGGAAAAATGAAAATAGCCGTGTTTTTTTAATGCACTATATAGTTCTTCTCCATACAAGTAACACTTACCCAGGTCTTATACAAGTTTCTATCGAGAAGCCAACCGCAAGAGAAAATTTGTGGATTTTCATGCTTTGCATTCCCGTTCGCGTTTCTGAGGTATGGAGTAGTCACTTCGTCCAAATTGGCTGTCAAACCAAGCTATTGAAAAATTATTGCGTTTGGAAGACTGTATTGAATTTTAGTATTAATAAGTCATTAATAAGTTTGAATATTTTTCCATTTTTGCTTTTTTGTGCGATATTATTATTTTATACTTTATTTTCCAAAAAAAAAAAAATTTCATTCATTTAAGTAATTTAGAAACATAACTATTTATTAAAAGATAATAAGGATTATAATATTGGTATATAGTCAATAATAATAATAATAATTCATATCATATTGAAAAATTTTGAAGGCAACAACTAAAGAACTTGCTGAATAAATACTTAAAAATACCGAGAAATCATAGAAGAAGCGATACAACGTCTTTCTTCAACAAGCAGTTTTGCTGCAACAAATTTCAACAGAAAAAGTGTGTATTCGAACATACTGCATACATGGCAATCTCTTGTTTACTGCAAACAATAACCTATGATGCACGGCTAATCTTGATGCGTGCTTTGTATTGGGCACACATGTGCTTGCGTTCGTGGGTGAGTTTTTTTATTTTTTTTTAGAAGTGTCGCTAGTCGTCCGTTTACCAGTTCCAAAGGTGTGTAGCCTGTGTCCGTATGAGTTATGTTTAAAAGTTTATATTTGAGAAAATTTCGCTTGTAAATTCTGTGCCTTTATATGTTTTAATTATCTTGAATTTGCCGTGTCTTTAAATTATATTTTCTACTAATGCGCTCATCGGTAGAGTTCCATTATTTTTCTTTTAGATGTGTCGCTAGTCGTTCGTGTACCAGTTCGAAAGGTGTGTAGCCTGTGTCCGTATGACCGTATGAGTTATGTTTAAAGCTTATGTTATGTCGAAATTTATATTTGAGAAAATTTCGCTTGTAAATTCTGTGCTTTTATTTGTTTTAATTATCTTGAATGTGCCGTGTCTTAAAATTATATTTTCTACTAATGCTTTTGCTATTTCGGTTGTCTCTTTTGTGGGCATAGCATTTGGTTCTATGTATATTGTCAGTTCGCATTGTGCTGTTAATATGTACTTTTGTCCGTTAGCTACAGATAATACTCTGTCTATGGTGATTGTTTCGAAAGGCTTGCAAAGTGTCCCGGTTATAATAAGTTCGTCTTTTGTGTGTCTTATAATTTTTTTTTGTTACATTTTATGCATTTATTTATAAACTCCTTCGTAATTTTTGACATTTTTGACCATAAGTACTTTTGTTTTAGTTTTGCTATCGTTCTCTTTACACCTTTATGATCTACTTGCGTGTTGTGTGGAATTCTTTGATTAAGTTTTCTTGATTTATTTTGCCGTTGATTGCTGTCGCTCATTTATATATTAAGATTTTTAATGATCTGTGTTTTCCAGTGTGAATTAATCTTTTCATTACTTTATTAAACAGTTTTATTAAGCTTTCTTTGACGAAAAATAACATTTTTATTTTCCTCACAACGTACGGGTGTAGAACGTGGACGACACCCCACCTGAAAAACATACAATTTTGAGGCATAACAATTCAACACTCGATACAATGTGTAAACAAAGGGATTAACTCAAGGTCAGCAAAGCAGCGTACACATAAAACTGATTTTACTGCAACAACAACGCAACATAACTCAGCCGATAACAAAGCGAAGACAATCAATGCACAAAGACGATTAACAGTTTTTTTTGCATAACAACAACAACACAGCACAACTCGAAGCGAAGCAAAGGTAAGTAAACAAAGGGATTAACTCAAGGTCAGCAAAGCAGCGTACACATAAAACTGATTTTACTGCAACAACAACGCAACATAACTCATGCGAAAACAAAGCGAAGACAATCAGTGCACAAAGACGATTAACAACACATGCCAAACTAGTTTTCTTTGCATAACAACAACAGCACAGTACAATTCGAAGCGAAGCAAAAGTATGTAAACAAAGAGATTAACTCAAGGCCAGCAAAGCAGCGTACACATAAAACTTATTTTACTGCAACAACAACGCAACATAACTCAGCCGAAAACAAAGCGAAGACAATCAATGCACAAAGACGATTAACAGCGCATGCGAAAACAGTTTTCTTTGCATAACAACAACAACACAGCACAACTCGAAGCGAAGCGAAGAAAAAGTAAGTAAACAAAGGGATTAATCGAAGGCCAGTGTACAAGAACAAAAATAAGGCACTACTGTTATACGAGTAGTATAAAAGCCGCAGCGAAGTTACACTCAGGGCTTTTTTGAATTCAACACTCAAAGGGGTAAATCGTCAGCGGAGCGCTGACAAGCTCAAACCAAGATCAGTTATCGATATCCTTGCTCATTCGTTTCGAGTCCTTGCACTAGTTCAGTGACACAGGAATATCCTTGGTTAATAGTTTTTATCTGCATTTGGTGGAGAGCTCACAAGCTGAACCCTATTAAGATCTCGTCAGACAAGTCCTTGCACTAGTACAGTGACACACAAATACTCTTGGAGAACATATTAGAACACTTCGGTATCGAGTTGGGCGGTTAATCTTCCATCGTTTAGTTTTTTTTTTTAATTAGGGCAATAAATAGCTTTGTTCTTGGCACGGAGCTGTTTAGATGACCAACTTTATTCCCTTTGCGTTTTCTTTTCTCCCCCCCCCCCCCCCCCCCCACCCCCCTAAGGTTGGCGGAAGATTTCGAGGAATTCGTCGGGACACAGAGCATGCACTTGTGCAGAAAGAACCTTGGCGAGCAAAACACGAACATCACCGAATGATGTCAGCCGCTCCATCTGCAAGCCACGTGGATCCGAGCACAGCCTGTCGCAGATGCGGTGAAAAGGGACATTTCTATAGGGAATGTCGTAATGCTCCAAAACTCTAGGGGCGTTCGCACCATAGAATGCTGTAGAAAGAATCAGATTTCGGGAAATGCAATTGGCACCCAGCAGAGACGAGGACTGCTGGAGCCAAATGATAAAATTTCTCGTCGTATCAATCGAGAATTCTAGGGTATACAACAGACAGGATCTGCAACAGACAGACAAGGTTGCACTGGGAAGAGATCTCGTCACGGTCACCATCGACACCGGGGCCTCGAGGAGTTTTATTAGAGAGTTCGTAGTCTGAGAGATAGCTGACGAAGGACCCCCGCAAGACGTCAACATCGATATCAAAATGGCTGACGGAACACCCCGAAGAATCGATAAGACCATAGAGGCGGACGTACAGCTGGGAACGGTCACAAGGAAGATGGCGCTATTAATACTGAAGAAAGCCACTGACCACATTATCGTGGGCATGGATTTCCTCATTAAAGTAGGTGGAACAATCTCTTGTTGCAACCCACAACGCAGTGTCCGCAGGAGACCAACAGGAAAGATGCTCCACCATCCAAGTAACGAAGAGAGCACAAGACGCAGCTGCAGAGGACAACCAACACATCATCCGATATTAATATTAGTATCAAAATATCTTCCTGTTCCGTTCATATGGGTTTAACTTCTCTTTTTAAATTCACAGTATTACACTCTTCTAAGTATCCTTTTTTCGAATGGCGTTAACGTTTTTCTCTCGCAAGATAAGTTCTTCGTTGGTGTCCTCTACGACGGGAAACTCACTGAGCACATTATCTTCATGCTGTAACTGTACTCATTCTCAAAAGGTTTCTCGTATTTTATGATTTTCGTTTTATTAGACTCCATTTTGTCTGTTTCTGTTGAACTTTTTACTTTGTACCTTTTCTCTTTATCATTCTCCTGCATGTTTTTGCACTATTTACTATATCTATACTTCGTGTTTCCATATGTTTCTTTATTATATTCTCTTGGATATTAGTCTGACGTACTTCATCCCGTTTTATAGATGGGACAACTATCTTCGTAAACCTATAACCGCTCTTCCCATATCTGTCTGACCCAATGTTACTATTTTTTTCTGGCTTTCCAGGTTACTGGCCTTGCCTGGGCCCGCGGTAGTTTCCCTGAAACAATTCCCAGTTTTTCTTGGCCTGGCAAACTCGTACCCAGTGTCCTGGCGTATTACACCAATGTCATGCACTGTCCGTATTATTTTTATCTTCATGCAACCTTTCTGTCGTTGGTTTGGATTGACTTAGTCCTTTTTTAAAACCACCTCCATCCCACTTTTGCTGGTTTTCACATTTGTTATTTGGCCCATATCCAGACCATTGCTTTTGCCGTGAATGTTGTTGTTGACTGTTTCTTGCAAAAGGAGTTGCTTGGGTGGCCGCACCATAACGTTCATTATTCTTCTCTTTGCATCGCCAACTTGTCTCATGACCATATCGGCAACACTCGCTACTGTCTTTTCCTCGTGACACAGATGTGTTATGTGGCTGAGTTTCTTACAAAAACGACACATGACGTTTACTGTTGAACGACCATTAGTGTCTACCCCTGGGAATGAGCTTTATTTTCTGCTAGATGTGTGTGTCTTTTCTGTTCTGTGGCGTATGAAATGGCTGAATTTGATTGGAAAAATTTCGATACGTGTTTTTGATCACGCCGATTGAGTGACTAACTTTTATTGCTTCCGCTTGCCGTATGTCGTCCGCAATGTATACGGCTTCCTCTACTAAATCTTTTTACCGGTACACCGGCTTTCTTAAAAATTTTTACCGGTACACCCTAACATATGAAGTCTTATCGCCCTGTGACTTAGTCCTAGTCTTAACGTTTTCACCACTATTTTCGCTATCTCATTTCGTAAAACTGCATCTGTGTTTCCATTATATACACTCGACGTAATGTCCTCAGCCTGCGATTTTATAGCCATTATTTTTTCCGCGAACTGCCGAATGTCTTACGTTGGAAGCTGCCTGAAACCTTGGACTTCACTCAGCACACCGTCCAATGATCTGCACTGCAAAAAATTCTTCTTTATTGTCTCGCAGCATGTCTCTACAGTTGTACATTTCATCGAAAGCAACAAGTTGTAGGCATTGCCATGCAACCGTATTTTATACGCGATGAAAGCCGTCATATCTTGTTGACTTACATTCTTTGTCGCCAGGTCATATGCTTCATTGAACTTATAAACTTCATTGCGAAGATCTACAAATAATGCACCAGAAAACGACGGTACTTACCCGTTAATTAATTTTGCAATTTCCTCTATTTCCAGTTTGCTTCTTTTCCTGGTCTCGTTTCTGTTCTAGGTGACTTTTTATAACCTACGCAGTTTCAATTCCTGAGAATGTTTCTGCCTTAGCAACTTGTTTTCGTTTTCTAACTGCTGGATTCTATCATTTGCCTTTTCTTGTCTTTGTCTTTTCTAGTCTCTCTATCTGTAGTTAGTGGGTATGATAATAATCATGGGTCACTAAATAATTTTGGTACCTTCACTTTGAATTTAAATTTAACTTTATCTTAAATAACACATAATAACACCATTACAAATTTATTTAGAATTAGTTACAACAGTTTCACAGTATGAGTAGTAGTAACAGTATCAAATTGAAATAAAGATACCAACATACTCTATAATCTATACACAGGCAAACACAAACCATCAAACATATACAACTTCATACATAATTCATTCATCCAACTATAAAAACCAACAACACAAGAGAAGAAATGAAATATCATCCAATGCTGAACCAATAGCACCCATAAAAAATTCAGCGATGGTGGAAGGTGGAAAGCCATAAAAACTTCAGGGCCAATTTATTTCAACAAAGCACAAGCGAAAAAAATTTCGCATAGCTTGCAGAAAACAAGACAGCTGAAAGTTTTCAAAATTTATACAAACTTACGAATTATAAATAAATATATGAAGATAACAGTGGAAATATAAAATTACAGCAATACCCTAAAACGAATATCGTTAGAATACATTCATATAGAGGAGTTATTATATGGCGTCTAGTCACGTTCTGGTGTGAATAAGAACATTTGGGTAGCAACAACACAGGTCAAATGCGACAAACATCTACTGCACCGACCCGGATGGCAAATCGTTATTATCAACCGATATACAGACAAGCGACCAAAACACTTTACAAAGGTTACAAATTTTAAATAACAGTTAATATATCTATTCTAATGAGCAACAGTTTTAAAAGAAAAAGAAACAATCATGAAATAGACCAATCATAAAATCAACACATTTTCAACTTTAACTAGAAGGCAATACAAATGCTAATATTGTTAGCAGCAACCTCGTCTTGAAGCACTAGATGTCAACAGTAGTGAAGAGAGAAACCCTGTCCATATCGTCAAACATCATCATCAAGCTTAAACCTGACGCTGCATCAGTCATTCATTTTCATTTACACACATTTAGTTAACAAACATAACACAATTACACATTTTGCGAAAATATAAATAAATCTAATTAAGTAATATTTAAGCTACACCCTGAGACAAATTCACCCACATGTTCTTCTTAAATTTTATTAGCAAAACAAGAACGAAATTTGTCTCATTGGTGTGAAAACGGCCTTAGGGCGACGGAATTATAGTGATACCACAAAGATTACTTTGTCCGCATAAACATTATAGTACATTTACACCTCTGTGTTTAAGTCCCTAAACACATTCTTCTGTTCACGTTTAACCATACAAAATTAAACGTGTTCAACTTCTCGTTTAAAAGTAAACACAATGCTATACGGCTAAAATTTGGTTTGCAGCACTGCTAAATGGAAAAAACCTTCCATGAAAAAATGAAAATACCCGTGTTTTTTAATGAACTCTATAGTTTTTCCCCATAGAAGTGACACCTACCAAGGTTTTACACAGGTTTCTATCGAGGTAATTCGCAATTTCCCACTTTTTTATACTATGCTTCCAATCACACTCATTTGAATTGACACTTGCGTAACCTCGCAATAATTAATTATATAATTTACTATATTTGATTATTTGGAAACAAATTTAGCGATACACAGTCGATTTCATTCATAACTTTGATTAATGGTTTGACATAAGTTGAAATTTCCCTCATCGTTTTTTTAATGAAGCGGATAGCAAGAACCATATGCCCTATGTCACATTGCAATCATTTGCCCTAGGCTCAAAGTACAATTATTGTTCTTTGCAGTAAATATGAGTAGCAAATTAAGTACATAATTTCAGTACTCTTTAGGAGAGTATTTTTGGTATCAATAAAAATATATTGTTGCACATAGCAATCGTTAGTTTTTAAAATCGTTGCGAAAATTTTTTTCAGTCTTCTTATATTCTAATAATGAAATAAGGCTTTCGGTCTTAATGCGTGACCACACCGCAACCATTTTTTTTTTTATAAATATTAAGCGCATGTTGTTTGAATATTACTAATTCAAATTTGTTAATTCCGGTAATATATTTCCGGACACTACAATTACTCAGGACAGTCGTAGAACATGACAAATTTATCAATCACTTATTTAAAAACACCACACTATATTTTATTTTAACTTTTTTAACTAACATTGATTTGCTCTCTTAATTAGGCGTAGCTAATTGTGCGCTTTGACTACCTCTCCGCATGAAATTTTTAAGAACACTAAAAAAGTAGTAATTTTTAACACAGTACTTTTTTCTTATTTATATATATTTAAATATCACACTATATTTTATTTTAACTTTTTTAACTAACATTGATTTGGTCTAATAATTAGGCGTAGCTAATTGTGCGCTTTGACTACCTCTCCGCATGAAATTTTTAAGAACACTAAAAAAGTAGTATTTTTTAACAGCTACTACTTTTTTAGTTTTAAGAACACTAAAAAAGTAGTATTTTTTAACACCGTACTTTTTTTTTATTTATATTTATTTTACATTCCGCTAGCATGATATGCGCTCAAATTTAACCGCTGTACTTCCTATGCTCTCAGTCCCACACTATTGCTATCTCGCTTTCTCCTACATAAAATATTTCCCTTAGTCGGGAAAATGATTGCAATGTGACATCGGCCTATAGGTCGATAAAGTTTGTTTATTGTTCGCAAACAACTTTTTTTTTTATATAAATTTGTGGTTGTTGCCAAGCAATATTAGTTTATTGTTTACAAACAAAATTTTTCTTATTTCAATTTGTGGTTGTTGCCAAGCAATATTTGTTTATTATTTACAAACAAAATTATTTTTTATTCAATTTGTCATTGTTTCGAAGCAATATTTGTTTATTGTTTACAAACAAAAACAATAATCGTAAACATGTTTCGCGCTCTAAACGGTTTGCTCAGTAAAAAACAAATTGGAAGTAAAACGAGGGGTGTAAACGTACTATTATTAGAAAAAAGAAAGCAAAATTTGTTCATATGTAAAAGCGAGTAGGTAAAGCGCGCGTAATTTGGCGTGTTTTTCGTGCCACCTTTTTCAACGTAATTTTTTACCGTATTAATGTAAATATGTACTCCATTTTGTGAATTTCGCTGATATTTTGAAGTTGTGAGCGTTTCAAGGTTGTAGAAGGTCTCACACTATAACGTCAATAACTCCGAAAGTAAGTAGGGTAGCGTAAGTGACACCATTGGAAAGTTAAAAGAAGTCTTCATTTATGGCATACATTGTATGAGCCACGAATACACGACTACATCGATCTTGTGACGGCTTCGCAGTAAAGAGTTTTCTGTGCCTAAACCTAGGATGCGTTTACGGCCTCTTAGCCTTGAGCGTTCGAGAGCGCGGATTTATTATAACGCTTATCTTGTGGCTTAACAACGTCTTCGCAGCGAACAGTAAATTTGGTCGTTATACTAATTTTAAATATTTCTATAATTGTAGGCGAGAGACCACAACATGATATATATCGTTGGTAATTTGAAGGCTTAATTTCTTAGGCTTAATATTAATCTAATTCTATACCTTAATTATTTTATAAAAGAGAACATCTTTTATTACCTCCATTTTTTCTTAAAACTAATTTATCTCTTTAATTAAAGAAAAATTCACAAAACAGACAATAACCAATATTCGATACCGATCACTTTGATACACTTATTACTTTGGTAGATATCGCAGTTCAAACATTTATCATTTTTGACCTTGATACCCCTATAACAACTAAAGGGAGAGCCAAGCTAAAAAAAAAAATTCATAACTGTACATAACTTTCGGTATTCTATACCGGTCGCTTTGGTACACCTATTACTGTGGTAGATATCGCAGTTCAAAGTTTTATCATTTTTGACCTTGATACCCATATAACAAATAAAGGGAGAGCCAAGCACAAAAAAAAAAAATTTCATAACTGTTCGATTTAGGATAACATCTTGAATGCAACGGCAGGGCGTACGTAACTGGCAAAATATTTACCATATAAAGTGAAATATACGGAATAAAAAAAAAATTCACAAACTATACTCGTTATCGATAATACAAACCTCCATCTATACAAATTTCACGAAGCATACACTTTATTGGTATTTAACAAGTAGACTTTAAACTTAAATGTATACATAACTCGTATTTTCATTTCACACACGTATATTACTCTTTATTTGTTCTAAACATGTGTTCTATTGTAAAATTTTCAATTTATGCTAATTATTAATTATTAAAAGATTCAACACGTTCTCAATCTAACGCAACAACCGCAACTATATATAATTATTTTCTGGAATGACTGTTCCACTCATGCGCACAACTTTCTCTTCTGATAACATTTAAATTATAAATGTATAAATGTGCATCGAACGCAGCAAGTGACACACAATCATAGCGACTAGCACTAACAAATAAGGAATCTATTTTTTTCGTTTTGATTGTGATACTGGTAACACAATAAAAACTACTTTGTGGTAACCTAAAGTAAGTAAACCATACAATATCCTCGGTTCGCTTATTGAATCTATAACGACAAGTTTTCATTCCTAACTGGGATACCTCATTCGTTCCAGAGTTCTTTCGATTGGGTGGCAAAAATCAATCTAGCACTGGCTCAGGAGTTCACCTCGGACGTCATTGTTTTTATTAAATTTATTTGTTCTCAAATATTGAATTATGTCCGAAGATGGGCCAGGATGTAGAAACAGTACGTCTCTTCCAGAAAAATTATATAGTCTTTCTGGGCAAATATCCATATACCAAGAAACGAAATCCATGTTTTTTTTTTAGTGGTGGACCACTTTCCAAAAACCACTCTTTAGAGGTTCTCTACAAATTTGGAGTGTCGGTGATTATCCATAGCAAATATCCATATACCAAGAAAGGAAATCCATATACTTTTGTAGTGGTGGACCACTTTTCAAAAACCACTCTTTAGCAAGCAATGAGGAAGGTCACGGCGAGTAATGTAGCAGAATTTCTGATCGCAGAGGTTTGGAGTGTCAGAGTTTATCCATAGCGACAATGGTGTCCTGTTTGTATCGAAGGAGTTTGAAAGGATGGTCGACAGATTCATAATAAAGCACATGTTTTATTCTCCTCATTCTAATACGACTGATAGGATGAACTAGCAACTACAAGGGCTTACTTGAAAGAAGACCAAAGGGACTTGCAAGAAAAGTCGATCATGATGAGAACGAGCGAGATATCTCGAACTGCGCTGCGGCCGCGACTGGAACGTGATAAACAAACCAGTTTTTCGGTCAGCAGCTTCGGCACAATGCGTGGATATCTGTGGAAAAGCAGAGGGAGCTGACCACTTTATAGTTAGGTGCCGTGTCATCATTAGTTTCACCGGTGGTGCCTAGAAGCATCGCTGGAGCGGTTCCAGAGTTGTCCCATATGCATGAGCCAGATCGCAAGGCTGGCACCTGTCGAGGCCGAGCACGGTTGTACAAAGGGTTTATGAGGGCGTAACTAATTGGGGAATTGGCACGGTGGTCACAGGTTATCAGCGGCTCGGAAGTTGTGGCAGAAATTGACCGGCTGAGGTTGGCTCCGGCAGACGCTCTTTCGGTAGGCCGACTTCAGCAAATGTTGGCTAAAGGCGGAGTGGCGGAGGGGAGTCCACACAACTCTGGCCTATATAACTAATCTGCCTTCTTTCAAGTGCCTAACTCTCGGGAAAAACAGAGAGTGGCCCAGGCCATGAAGTCCCTAAAAGACGAAGTATTGACGGCTCTACAGAGCATGAGATTGTCTACTTACGCCGCTCAGTCACCATCGATGACCACAGCAATAGCACCGACTTTATCAGCCCCGGAGGTTTCCATACCGCAACCGAACCCTACTGTGGTCCCAGATTTACAGGCTTAATTGGGCGGAGGCGTTGTGGATAGGTCGTCGTCGGTCGTCGCTGCGATGGGCGTTGACGACTTCATCTACAGAGACAATGCGTTAACAATCCAATGCTGCTTTGCCAGCACGCACACCTTTTCTTCACCGGTAAGGCTTCGGAATGGTATTGGCGGTACCATCGCAATACAGTTCGGTATGTTGGATCGTGCTCAGCCTAACGTGCAATGTGGCAAATGCAACGAATTTTTTCACATGGACTGTGTGCATCTCCAGAAAAGCTCTTTTGCCAAATTTGTTTAATAACAGTCAAATGGCTTTGATTGTGCTCTCAACGGTTGCTCCCAGGTCGGCATGAGCATAAGAAAGAATGTGGTAATTGCTGCCGTTAAAACAACAAGTGCAGCGCCCTAATATTATTGCTAAGCCTCAAAAACAAAAACAGCAACCTGTTGTACTCCAACAGCAAATCGATAAATCAACGTCTTTTTATAATAAGCAACAAATTACTTTGCAATCCGTTTTTAGTGAGTTTGTTTCTCTGAGAGCGGAAAATGCACAGATTTTCGCCCTGATAAAATCTTTACATAGTGAAGAAACTCTTAATTCTGACTCTGCGAATCAGAACTGCATTCTGCGGAAATTTCTCCGGGAATTTCTGCGCTTAAAAAAGATATTAAAGGACTTCGTGATATAAATTGCAACTCTTTAAATGTCAAAACAAAGGCGTCTATTGCTGAACCTACTAAGCTCCAGCGTAATATCATCAATTGGGCTCAGGAAAAGGAGATGGAAAAATGATCTGCTTCTGCAGCTAATTATGGCACTGTGACTGCTTATACTGCTTTAATTCATCTTTACCTGTTTTGGTTTCTGACATTTCTGTTGATACTAGTGTTCCTTCTACCGTCAGTCAGCAGAATGTTCCCAGTTTCTCTGAAACTGTTGCTGCTTCCAATCATGTTTTGCTGGTGCCAAATAAGCATTTGTTTCACTCCAATGGATGGAATACAATCGGCAAAAAGAAATCGAAAAAATTGGTTGATGTTGTAATAAAGAAGTAATGGATTCATCTCTCATCTTTCAAGCCAACAGTTTCAAATGACCAAATTATTTCTTATGCTCACAAACACATCAGCATTGATAAAAAACTATTAGTGTGTTTCAACCTGATTAAGAAGGATGCAGATAAAGACACTTTACGTAGTGTGAATTTTAAATTGGGGGTTCCATCTAATCATTATGCTGAGCATTTCAAACCTACGTTTGAATTTTTTCAAAGAAATTTGAACCCGAACCAAGGCAACTGACGTCTACTGCTGATGTAGTAACTCATAGTGGAAACTGGCAATAACTTAAAGTTTATTACCAAAATGTTTCTGGGCTGAGGAATAGATCTAAATTCGTATTTCTTGCTACCTCTCATCTTGATTATGATGTCATCGTTCTTGTCGAGACGTGGCTGCAATTTGATTTTGCAGCTGGAGAATTTTTTGATCAATCTCTCTACTGTGTCTACCGTAAGGATAGAGATTCAGATAAAACAGGATGTTCTCGTGGTGGAGGCGTGCTTATTGCGGTAAAATGCTTGCTGATGATTCTTTTCTGGATCAACTATGTGTTTCTATTTCTGGATCCAGTGAGCAGCTTTTTATTTTTGTTTCTTATATACCACCTAATAGCTCTGATTCTCTTTACTATGGGCATGTAAATAACATTTTAAATTCTCCTGACATCGATAAGGCAAATATCTGCGTTTTAGGTGATTTCTCTCCAGTGAATGCTAGCGCCGAGCATTAAATCTATGTGATTGACAGCTTTCTCTATCTTGCTCTTGTGCAAATTAATTGCTTGTTAAATTGTTTAAATCGTATTCTTGATCTTATTTCAAGTTTACACCATCTACCATGCATCACGTACAACTTGTTCTTCAAGTTGAGCTATATGTGTTCTTCCAATTAGCAAAAATGAAGGATCACCTTAATTTTAATTTTAAAGAATGCAATTTTGTTAATGTTAATGATATTATAAAGAGTACTGATTGGAGCAGTAAGTTCTCCAATAAAGATACGGCTTTCTGTTTTCATATATTTTCTGAACTAATGAATGATGCATGTTTCAAGAATGCTCCTTTAGTTAAGCCGAATGTGTATAAATTTCCATGGTACACAAAACAGTTAAAACATCTGAAGAATTTGAGGAATAGATCGTATAATAGGTTCAAAATCACAGGCGATCTTGTAGATAAAGACAGGTACATCCATCATTTGAAGGATTTCATTGCCCTGGAAAAATTCTTGTATAACAACTACATTATGAATTTTGAAGCTAATATTAAGAGCAATCCAAAGGCTTATTAGCAGTTTATTCAGTCGAAAAAACCCATTCTGATATTCCTTCATTGATAACATAATTTGCGGGTTTTTGCAAATTCCGCAAGTAAAATTTGAAATCTTTTGCTGATTTATTTTTTTTCAAATTTTGAAACTGAAAATGTTTTAATCGATAGCTCCCTTTTTAAAAACAGCTCGTCTTGACTTTGGCTCGTTAAGTATTAATGAAAGGCTCATTACATAATGAGTGGTATTAACAATTTGATGTTGCATGCCCCAGCTGATTATGATGGTTTGTCTTCTCTATAGTTGAAAAGATGTGCTTCGACAATTTGCAGGCCTCTATGCCATATTTTCAATTTGTCCCTGTCGGCGAGCAAATATTATGCCATTCTTTAAAAGTGGTAACAAAAATGATATGTCAAACTATCTAAACTGTTCGAAGTCATTGTAAATAATTGTTTGGTTTTATCTTTTAAAAAGATTATTTCCCCAATCAGCATGGTTCTGTTGCTGGTCGGTCTACTGTTTCTAATCTACTACTACTGAATACTGCTTTTCTGAATTGAAGAAAGATACCAGGTTGATGCGGTGTATACTGAGTTTTCCAAAGCCTTTGACAAGGCGTCGCATGTAATTCTATTGTTAATATTAAAACAACTAGGTTTTCATTCTGTTTTCCTGCAATGGACAAAATCTTATTTATGTAATGGCACTAAGTCAATTCCTTTTACTGCAACTTCTGGTGTGCCACAAGGGAGTGGTATCCTTCGGCCATTATTTTTCGTACTTTTTATTAATGATATTGGTTCCTTTTCTAATACGAGTTTCCAACTTTACGCAGACGACTTTGTATAATTCGTCAGGCCAATGGTATATGTTATATTACAATTATCTCAATTCCATTACTAATTGGAGTAAAAAAATCGTATGGCTTTGAATCTTAAAAAATGCTTTCATGTTACTTTTTCTAAATTGAGTGTTAATATAGACACTTCGTTTTCATTATCGAAAACTTCCTTAAAAACTGTCTCGAAGAATATCGTCTCGGATATTGAAACAATTTGCTCTTACTTCCCTGAATTTCTAAGAGCCAATTCTTTCCTATAGATTGCGATGCTTGCTAATTGGAATAAAATCCTTAGATAGTAGGCGTATTATCAATTCACTAATGTTTATCTATGACAGTATTCGTTGTAATATTGGCTGTTGCATAGTCATAAAAATTTTTATGTTCCAATCAGGACTACACGCTCAAATAGTTTATTTTATGTAAAGAATGTTACAACAAACTATGGCTTAAATCAACCGAATGTTAGATCGCAAATTGAATTAAATAACCAATAAAAATGTGGATTTTTCAGTTTCTAAGTGTAATTTCTTGGAGATTATTAAAAGCTCTTATTCTTAGTAGTTATACAAATATTTTTGTTAGCTTAAGTATTAATTATTTTATATTACAATGTCAATACAATTGGCGATTGAGCAAAATGATAATATAACCTTGTGACGACGCAAGTCACCCCACCTCGTTTGCGTCCACACGCCTATTTATAATTATTATTTATAAGTTCTTAATAAAATGTAGTACAAATGCCATTGAAGGCTCGAAAGTAGAATGTAATTATTTAAAAAGTAGAATATGATTATTCGGTAAGTCGAATAGGGTGCAAACCACACTAAGCAGGACTAAACCTGAGTTATTAACAAGACGCACGACGCTGACGAGGATAGCCGAATGCCGAACAGCCGAATGCCTGGCGGCTATAAAAGCGGCAGCAAACACGAACTCGAGACAGTGCGGTGCCAGTTCGCGAATAGTTAAGACAGTGCAGTGAGTTCGGGCTTTATTTCGGAAACGATCCAGACGCAGTTCGGCAGTAGTCCTATAGCAGCAGCACGAGGTAAGTTGTACGCACTCGTGACAAGCGACGATTTCCGAGCCTTCCCGAATCCCGACGAATGGTCTGTCGGCCTTCGTCACCACCGAACACCATCCCCTGACACGACGGATGGTCTGTCGACCTTCGTCACCGACGTACCGAACGTTCCCGAATCCCGGCGGATGGTCTGTCGGCCTTCGTCAGCAACGCACGCCTTCCCGACACGACGGATGGTCTCTCGGCCTTTGTCGCCCCCCGAACCGAACCCTCCCGAGTCCCGACGGATGGTCTGTCGGCCTTCGTCACGACCGAACACAGCCTCTCCCGAATCCCGACGGATGGTCTTTCGGCCTTCGTCACCGACGATTGACTCACCCGAACACGCGAGTGATCTTCGACACGACGCGCGCCTACACGCGAGCACCCGAGTGGATTTCGGCATAACGAGTGCTCACCCGAACACGCGAGTGATCTTCGGTACGACGCACGCTCGCACGCAAACACCCGAGTGCACTTCGGCACTACGAGTGCTCACACGAAGGCTGCCCGAGATTATGTTATCTAAGTGTATAGTGTATAGAATAAGAACAACATAGAGAATAAACAAACGTAGATAGCAAATATGATAAAGTGTGTTTCCTTATGGTAACGTATACCCCCCTCTCTCCTCCCGGTCATTTCACAAAATAAATGTCTGTGAGTGTTGAACCCGTCGGATCCGGCGAGCGTGCCCGGAGCGAAGAAAACATCGTCACAGTGGCGCCCGAGCAGGGACCATGAGGTGAGACAACGGGGGAAAAAAAACACAACACACGAATCAGTGACAAAAGGAAAAGACAAAAAAAATAATAAACAGAATTATGATAAATGCGATGCAAACTACAGATGATCAGCGAACAGTGACACAGTGAGATAAACAAAACAAACAAAAAAAAAAAAAAACACAAGTTACATAAGGAGTAGTCAAAATAAAACATCAGTGAACAAAGTGTGGCAAGCTATTTATTATATACACATAAGCCACAAGTAAAACAAAATGGCAGTCACAAACTATAAAACTACGCTTGGGTAATTATGTGGTAAAAGAAGTAAAATATTATATTAATTGAGAAGCAGTGCAACCGACTGCAGTGATTTTAAAACTTTTCTCAAACTTTAAAAATTTTTTCCCGTGGGGAAATTTGTGTATTAGTGAGAAGCGCGGAGCACATATATAGAAATACATTTCTACATCGATGCATCGATTTGATTCATTGACTAACTAAGCAGCACGAGATCCGTCTTCTGTGTCCAAAAGGGGAAAAGCTCTTTCCATTGCAGAGTCGACCCACTATATACCAGACCGTGGTTTAAAACAAAAATAAAATAAAAGAAAACCCTCCCTAGCCTTCGGGCTGTGCATTTTTATTCGGGGAAAAGGGAATTTGTATTTAAAGGGGTTTAAATGAAATAAAACTGTTCTTTATATTATTATTTCATTAATACGTTTTCAACACGAGCACGAGCTGCACGAACCAACCAACATGCCGTCGACTAATTGGGTGTATTACTTGAAGAAGGAAGACTTGGTCACCATCTCAGACGCCTTTGAGCTAGATACCTCCGGGACGGTCAAAGAGTTGCGGAAGCAACTGGCCGCATTTCTCCAGGAGACCGGCCACAACAAAGAGACGCTGGGGCGCATAGCCGAGTTCGATAAAAAATACACACAGGCCGAGACCCAGCAAGAACAAGACCCAAGAGGGTTAACCATTCCAGCGGCAACCGCAGGCGCGGAGGGCTGGCCGAACCAACTTTTTGCGGCACCCCGGGCGATGTCACCTACCGGAGCAGCAAGTGCAGAGGGTCTGACGGTTTCTCACAACCGAAGTCCGCACGCCTGGCCCCACATTTCATCCGAACCAGCGCAGATTCATCGGCACGCCAATTCCACACCCCTGCTCATAGAACAAGTGCGGAAATGGGCCGTGAAATTCGACGGCACCAAGGACCCAATCTCCTTCATCGAAAGGATCGAAGAATTGGCAGACGCTTACGGCATGGAAGTAAATTCTTTGCCACGTACCATGCCGGAACTGCTCAAGGACAGCGCCTTGACGTGGTTCCGCACCAACAACCGGCGCTGGGTGGACTGGGCTATTTTCAAGAAGGACTTCCTGAAGTTCTTTCTGCCATCGAGGTTTTGGGCACGGTTGGAAGACGACATCCGCAGCAGATTGCAGAAAGCGAAAGAGCCGTTCAAGGCGTATCTATTAGATCTCCAAAATTTGATGCGACACGCCAACTACGCTGAGGGGCAGAAGAGAGAGGGAATTTATGAGAACCTTCATCCAGACCATCAGTGGTACATCCGAAGGCGTGACTTTACCACGCTAGATGAGCTGGTTCACTTAGCCGAAGACCTTGAAAGAATCCGCGATCGATATCCGGAGCCAGCACAGCGCGAGCAGCACAGACGCCTCACCCAAGATGAAGGCAGACAACCCACAAACCCCAAGCAACCGGAAATGACACAGACGCAGGAAGCCAGAAGCATAAATCCCAGAACCGCATGCAGAAGATGCGGACGCGAGGGACACACAGCCAGAGGTTGCCGGAATCCGCAATTATTGTTCTGCTGGAAGTACGGCCAACGAGGAGCCCGCACCATCCAATATTGTCGAGAAGCGGGAAACGCCGCCCAGTAAAGAAGTCAAGCAACAGTGACATTCTCCGCGACGAAGGTAACCGGATCAGAGCGACAATTTCGGTCGGTGCCATGGAAACATGCGCCACCATCGACACCGGAGCGTCTGGGAGCTTCATCAGCCAGCAGGTCGCCCACCAGATCAACGACTACAGCGAGAAAGTGCCGATCGACACCAGTGTCACCTTAGCCGATGGTTCCACGCAAGCATTAAGACAGGCAAGAGTCACAGCCGTGCGACTAGGGAATTTCCTGGCGCAGACGACGTTCATTGTAATGCCAACAACGACCGATAATGTCGTCTTGGGACTTGACTTCCTGCGGGCCGCAGGAGCCACACTCAGTTTCGGCGGAGACACCCTTGTGATGCGCATGGGCAAGGAGAGAAGGGAGACACGGAATTGTCTGATGACCAACGGAGACCGACAAACAGAGGAAACAGCGATAGCTGACTTCCTACGCAACGAACTCCGCAAACTCGAGGGTATGGCGGGAGTCACCACCGTGACCGAGCATAAGATAATCATGAGCGACGATCAACCCATCAAACAACGGTACATTCCAAGAAACCCTGCCATGCAAGCGGTGATAGACGAGGAGGTCAACAAGCTGCTCGAGAAGGGTTGTATCGAGGCGTCACACAGCCCCTACAGTGCACCGATCGTGTTGGAAGAAGAAGAAGACAGGCGCCTGGCGCCTTTGCATCGACTACCGGTAACTTAACAGCCGCTCTGTGCCAGACGCTTACCCACTACCACGGATCAACCACATCTTGAACCGGCTACGGAATGCGAGATTTATCAGTAGCCTGGACCTGAAGGACGGCTACTGGCAAATACCCATGTCAGAAAACAGTAAGAAGTATACGGCGTTCACCGTTCCGGGCGTGGACTGTTCCAATGGCGAGTGATGCCCTTTGGACTCCACTCTGCTCCGGCCACCTTCCAGCGAGCCCTAGACCGGGTAATCGGGCCCGAAATGGAGCCATATGCCTTCGCGTACTTGGACGACATCATCGTCACGGAAGCAACGTTAGAAGAGCATACTCGGAACCTCAAGGAGGTCTTCCGACGCCTAAGAGCTGCCAACCTTCGCATCAATCGGGAAAAATGCGAATTTTTCCAGACCAAGGTAAAGTATCTGGGGCACGTCATCAGCAAGGAAGGGATCCATACCGACCCGGATAAGGTAGCAGCCATCAGGGAGCTGAAACCACCCCAGAATGTTCGTGACATTCGACGATTTTTAGGAATTGCCTCGTGGTACCGACGTTTCGTACCAGATTTTGCCACCATCGTACAACCACTCACAGCACAATTGAAGAAGGGTAGGCACTGGAAATGGGGAAAGGAGCATCAGATAGCCTTCGAGGAGCTGAAGCAAAAACTAACGCAGGCGCCAGTCTTGGCCTGCCCCGACTTCACCCAGATGTTCACGTTACAAACGGACGCAAGCGACTTCGGATTGGGTGCCGTATTGACGCAGATGCTCGAAGGGGCCGAGCGGGTCATCGCGTATGCCAGCCGCCACCTCAACAACGCTGAAAAGAACTACTCGCCAACCGAAAAGGAATGCCTGGCCATCATTTGGGGCATCCGGAAAATGAGGCCCTACCTAGAAGATTATATGTTCACCGTCATCACGGACCACCTGTCGCTTAAATGGCTCAATTCCATCGACAGCCCAACCGGAAGAATCGCCCGCTGGGCGCTGGAATTACAACAATACCAATTCACCGTTCAGTCTAGACGAGATAAGCACAATGTGGTTGCGGACGCTCTCTCGCGCCAACCTAGGCAGACGCTTCAACGACTCACGGAGACCACGGCGGCACCAGCCAATGAAGCAGGACCAGAACCTTGCTCCTGGTACCTAAGGAAATTCGAAGAAGTACAGCGACACCCAGGAAAATTCCCAGACTACTCAATCGTCGCTGGCCAGCTATACCGGCATTTCCCACGAAGTGTCCACGACGAAGATTGCTCGCCATGGAAACTATGCATTAAGACCTCACTACGGAAACAGGTGTTGTCCGAAAACCACGACGATCCCTCAGCCGGGCATATGGGCATACGAAAGACAATACATTGCATTGTGAACAGGTATTATTGGCCGGGTATGTTCCGCGACATTAGCCGCTACGTCCGAAACTGCGACTCGTGTCAAAGGTATAAAGCAAGCCAGTTGGCACCAGCAGGCGAAATGCTTACCAAGATCCCCGACGAACCCTGGAATACGATTTGCGCGGATTTCGTGGGACCACTGCCGCGTTCGAAACATGGGAACGCGATGTTATTAGTCCTAGTTGAACAGTTCTCAAAGTGGGCGGAACTGATACCCCTTCGCAAAGCCACTTCGGACGCGCTAATCAAAGCGTTTCGGGAGCGCATTCTCGCCCGCTACGGGGCACCAAAGATCTTCTTAAGCGACAACGGGACGCAGTTCACCAGCCGTAAATTTAGAAATTTCCTCGACGACATCGGTACACGTCAACAGTTCACGGCTCCATATATGCCACAGGAGAATCCCACGGAGAGGACAAATCGTACTGTGAAAACTATGATCGCACAGATGGCCGGAAACCAACAGCGAAGCTGGGACGACCTACTGCCGGAGCTTTCGCTGGCAATCAACACCAGCGTTTCAGAGACGACGGGTTTCAGCGCAGCATACCTAACCCAAGGAAGGGAACCACGACTCCCAGGAGCCTTGTACGACGTGGTTACACTAGGAACGGGGAACCAAACAAGGTCACCCACCGAATTGGCAAAACAACTGCAGAAAGTCATAGATATTGTACGCCACAATATCACGCGGCCATCTCAGGAGCAAGCCCGGCACTATAACCTACGCAGACGTCACTGGACCCCAGCCATCGGCCAACAGGTCCTGGTGAAGCAACACCACATTTCCAAAGCAATCGACGACTTCAACGCCAAGCTAGCGCCAAAGTATGATGGACCCTATACCGTCGTGGGTTTCACATCCCCAGTAATTGTCCGATTACGAACTTCGGGGCCCGCGAACAAACTCCGGACAGCCCACATCAGCGAACTGAGAACGTGCCACGCTACGGACGACGCACCTGAACCCATAACTGGCAAAGAGGCAATAACTTTCTCTTCCATTGCAGATAACATGAATCGACACGCCCAGACTACACAGAACAGGTTCGAGGAGTCAGCAGCCATATTCCGCTTACGTATGATCGCAGAGAAAGATGCGCGACGGAGGATGAATTTCCTCGATTGTCATCCACAACAGCCGAATGCCAACAACAGCCGAATGCCTGGCGGCTATAAAAGCGGCAGCAAACACGAACTCGAGACAGTGCGGTGCCAGTTCGCGAATAGTTAAGACAGTGCAGTGAGTTCGGGCTTTATTTCGGAAACGATCCAGACGCAGTTGGGCAGTAGTTCTATAGCAGCAGCACGAGGTAAGTCGTACGCACTCGTGACAAGCGACGATTTCCGAGCCTTCCCGAATCCCGACGAATGGTCTGTCGGCCTTCGTCACCACCGAACACCATCCCCCGACACGACGGATGGTCTGTCGACCTTCGTCACCGATTTACCGAACGTTCCCGAATCCCGGCGGATGGTCTGTCGGCCTTCGTCACCGACGATTGACTCACCCGAACACGCGAGTGATCTTCGACACAACGCGCGCCTACACGCGAGCACCCGAGTGGATTTCGGCATAACGAGTGCTCACCCGAACACGCGAGTGATCTTCGGTACGACGCACGCTCGCACGCAAACACCCGAGTGCACTTCGGCACTACGAGTGCTCACACGAAGGCTGCCCGAGATTATGTTATCTAAGTGTATAGTGTATAGAATAAGAACAACATAGAGAATAAACAAACGTAGATAGCAAATATGATAAAGTGTGTTTCCTTATGGTAACGTATACCCCCCTCTCTCCTCCCGGTCATTTCACAAAATAAATGTCTGTGAGTGTTGAACCCGTCGGATCCGGCGAGCGTGCCCGGAGCAAAGAAAACATCGTCACAACCTATCGTTTCAAAATTTAACGATTTACGTCCATATGTAAGCCTTAGCATTAATGGCGAACGCCATCTGACGCTGCTAGATAGCGGAGCGAATGGAAGCGTAATCGGAGACCCATTGGCTCAATATACTCCTAAATGCAGTATGTTCGGTTGAAAATTTCAACTGCTGGAATGTGCTAAGCAAAGCAGTTTTTCGGTCTGCAGCTTCTGCACAAAGCGTGGACAGACAACTAGACTCGCCGGCAATATTGGGTGGAGTTTTTGCCTCACCCTACACACAACAGAAAAAAAAACAGATGGGGGCCAATTTTTTTTTGCTAGAAGAAGAGGAGCTTATAAAGGAAAGAAGAGAGTTAAGACGCAACACAGATCACTTGTACCTCTGTTTCCTAATGACCCATCCCAAGCTACCTCTTTCACTCTCACAATTACCTAATTAAAATCCCTTCATACGCCCATCCATGCTCACTCACCTCTATTCACCTAAACAATCACAATTCATTCAACCTATAACCCACTAGAAATCTCATGCATCCTAGCACAATACAACCTAGGTCATCGTCCGTCTGTGAGCCGCCCACCGCCTCTGTACCTCTTACAAGTCTGCCATGTATTGTTCTTGGCCCAAAGTTTGTTGCAGTTCCCTTATTTCATTAGTCTGTCCAAGTCACTGTTAGTCCGTCTGTTTTCTACATACATGTCCGTCTTGTCTGTCTGTCTGCCACGCCTATCAGTGCAGTTACCTCCCCTTAGGTACACCAGCACATCAGCCTAAATGTTTCCGTTTAGCAAATCATGATAAAGAATAATAATAATAATAATTAATATAACAGAAGCAGCAATTCAGAAATTAATTAATGTGTGTAACGAAGTTTTCTAAGCTGGGGTATAACTCAGGGTGTCCAAGGTTCGTTAAAGGAAAGAATTTTTTTTTGTTTGGGACTATTTTACTTTTATTTCATTTAGTTCAATGAATATATTATAGAATGGTTATTTTTGCAAAACGACGACGAATTCAGGTTTGGATAAATTCGGCGAATAGCGTGTCTTCACTTGCTGTGAGTGCGAGCGTTGTGTGTCTCTCTCATTGTATGTGTGAGCGCCGTCGAATCAGAGAGCGTCGTGTGCCTCTCTTGATGTATGTGTGAGCGCCATCGAATCAGAGAGCGTTGTGTGTCTCTCTCGATGTATGGGTGAGCGCCGTCGCTTCAGAGAGCGTTGTGTGTCTCTCTCGATGTATGGATGCGCGCCGTCGAATCAGAGAGTGTTGTGTGTCTTTCTCGATGTATGGGTGAGCATCTTCGAATCAGAGAGAGCGTTATGTGCGATGTATGTCTGAGCGCCGTCGAATCAGAGAGCGTCGTGTGCATCTCTCGATGTATGTGTGAGCGCCTTCGAATCAGAGAGGGTTGTGTGTCTCTCTCGATGTATGGGTGAGCGCCGTCGAATCAGTGCTTCTCTCTGGGTGTTATGTGCGTGCGAAAGGTAGAGGGGAGAGATTCCTCAGGCCAAGGAGACTTAAAAGTCTACCAGAACTGGCAAGAGGGAGAGCGGAAGGATTCTCTTAAGCAAGGAGACTTATAGGTCTACAAAAACTATTAAGAGCGAGAGGGAGAGGAGGATTTCAGCACTTACCCGATTAGCTTCTGATGATGTTGTCTGCATCGATGCCGGAGCTTGACTGACCGTCCTGATTTGTTCTCCTGCCTTATATTTGTTTCTTATGGGATTTGTAGCCTTGTGTTCATAGCTTGTGGCAAATCTTTTGATTTGCCTTTGGTCGTCGTTTGCTTACATTCTTTCTTATTCTATATGTATAGTTAGACAATTAATTAATCTTATACTTATAATATTTTGAATTCAAGTTAGCAATGTTATTCTTTAAAATTAAATTTATTTATTTATTCAAAATTTCCATTGTTATTTTAATGTTGTAACGAACTATTTTCCGTTGCTAGGATATGCTCGCCGTTGTCCGGGGTTCAAGTGAGAAAAATAAAGAAGAACACGTCTACATTTATGGTTTTTCTAAATTTTGATTTCTTTGTTGTGCACTTTTAATAACTTATATTAATTAATAATAATATTTATTAACTTATAAAAATAAAGGCTTAATTCTAAGGCTTCAATTGAAAGCAATATAGAGTTGTATATAGCTTTATAAATTTATATATATATAATATAAGATGTTTTCGGGAAGTAGAAATATCATTCGCGTATATATGGGATCAAGGAAAGTCTATTTGGAATACATTGAACACATATGCCTGTGTCCGTTTGCGTTTGGCTTCAACCTGTGACCCAAAATGTGCTCTCCGCCAAAATTCAGATGAAAACTATGTACTGGACTAGTGCAGGGACTAGTCTGACGAGATCTGAATATGGTTTCAGTTTGTGAGCTCTCCACCAAATGCAGATGAAAACTATGAAACAAGGATATTTAGGTGTCACTGGACCAGTGCACGGAACTAGTCTGACGAGATCTGAATATGGTTTCAGCTTGTGAGCTCTCCACCAAATGCAGATGAAAACTATGAAACAATGATATTCGTGTGTCACTGGACTAGTGCAAGGACTAGTCTGACATGATCTGAATATGGTTTCAGTCTGTGAGCTCTCCACCAAATGTGGATGAAAACTATGAGCCAAGAATATTTGCGTGAATATGGTTTCAGCTTGTGAGCTCTCCACCAAATGCAGATGAAAACTATGAAACAAGGATATTTAGGTGTCACTGGACCAGTGCACGGAACTAGTCTGACGAGATCTGAATATGGTTTCAGCGTGTGAGCTCTCCACCAAATGCAGATGAAAACTATGAAACAATGATATTCGTGTGTCACTGGACTAGTGCAAGGACTAGTCTGACAGGACTGAATATGGTTTCAGTATGTGAGCTCTCCACCAAATGTGGATGAAAACTATGAGCCAAGAATATTTGCGTGTCACTGGACTACTGGAAGGACTAGTCTGACAGGATCTGAATATGGTTTCAGTCTGTGAGCTCTCCACCAAATGTGGATGAAAACTATGAGCCAAGAATATTTGCGTGTCACTGGACTAGTGCAAGGACTAGTCTGAGAGGATCTGAATATGGTTTCAGTCTGTGAGCTCTCCACCAAATGTGGGTGAAAACTATGAGCCAAGAATATTTGCGTATCACTGGACTAGTGCAGGGACTAGTCTGACGAGATCTGAATATGGTTTCAGCTTGTGAGCTCTCCACCAAATGCAGATGAAAACTAGGAACAAAGGATATTCGCGTATCACTAAGTTAGTGCAAGGACTTGAAACGAAGGAGCAAAGATATCGCGAACTGATCTTGGTTTCAGCTTGTCAGCGCTCCGCCAAAATGCAAAAGAACAAGTAAAAGTAATTTGTAAACGACTTACCCCTTTGAGTGTTGAATCCAAAAAAGCCCTGAGTGTAACTTTGCTGCGGCTTTTATACTACTTGTATAACAGTAGTGCCTTATTTTTGTTATTGTACACTGGCCTTCGATTAATACCTTTGTTTACTTGCTTGTGCTTTGTTTCGTGTCGTGTTATTGTAACGGGTGTCAGGTCGTGTTATTGTTAGGTGTCCAAGGTTCGTTAAAGGAAAGAATTTGTTTGTTTGGGACTATTTCACTTTTATTTTCATTTACTCCAATGAATATGTTACAGAAAGGCTATTGTTGCAAACGACGACGAATTCGGGTGTGGGTAAATTCGGTGAGTAGCGTGTCTTCTCTTGTTGTGAGTGCGAGCGTTGATGAATCAGAGAGCGTTGTGTGTCTCTCTCGTTGTGGATGTGTGCGCTGTTGGATCGGAGAGCGTCGTATATCTCTCTCGGTGTAGGTGGGTGTGCCTCTCTCGATGTATGCGTGAGCACCGTCGAATCAGAGAGCGTTGTGTGCCTCTCTCGATTTATGCGTGAGCGCCGTCGAATCAGAGAGCGTTGTGTGCCTCTCTCGATGTATGCGTGAGCGCCGTTGAATCAGAGAGCGTCGTGTGCCTCTCTCAATGTATGCTTGAGCGTCGTCGAATCAGAGAGCGTTGTGTGTCTCTCTCGATGTATGCGTGAGCGTCGTCGAATCAAAGAGCGTTGTGTGCCTCTCTCGATGTATGCGTGAGCGCCGTCGTATCAGAGAGCGTCGTAGAATCAAGCTGTCTCTCCTGATGTAAGTGTGAGCGCCTTAGAATCAGAGAGCGTCGTGTGCCTCTCTCGATGCGTGTGAGCGCCGTCAAATCAGAGAGCGTTGTGTGCCTCTCTCGAAGTATGCGTGAGCGCCGTTAAATCAGAGAGCTTCTCGCTGGCTGTTGTGTGCCTGCGAAAGGTAGAGGCGGGAGATTCCTCAGGCCAAGGAGACTCAAATTCTACCAGAACTGGCAAGAGGGAGAGCGGAAGGATTCTCTTAAACAAGGAGACTTAAAAGTCTACCAAAACTGCTAAGAGCAAGGAGGAAGGGACGGAAGGATCCTCTTAAACAAGAAGACTTAAAAGTCTACCAAAACTGCCAAGAGGGAGACGAGGATTTCAGCACTTACCCGATTAGCTTCTGATGATGTTGTCTGCATCGATGCCGGAGACTGACTGACTGTCCGGAGTTGTTCCCTTGCCTTATATTTGTTTCTTATGGGATTTGTAGCCTTGTGTTCATATGTCTGGACCTATCCGCCTCTCGCTTTCGCTCGCATGTTTGCTGTGTCTTTGTCGCTTCTTTCGATTTGCCTTTCGTCGTCGTTTGCTTGCATTCTTTCTTATTCTATATGTACAGTTAGACAATTAATTCTTATACTTATAATGTTTTTAAATTCAAGGTAGAAATGCTATTCTTTAAATGTACAGTTAGACAATTAATTCTTATACTTATAATGTTTTGAATTTAAGGTAGTTATGTTATTCTTTAAATGGTACAAAATTAAATTTATTTATTTATTCGAAATTTCCATGGTTATTTTTAAATTCCTAAATTTACTATTAATATCTAAATAATCTTAATAAAAAATAATCTTAAATATAAGAAAGATTTAAATTTGTGAGGGTGATATTTATCGTCCTCACATTATGTGGTTGTTGTTACGCACAGAAAACTGGTTTCGCATGTGCTGTTGATCATCTTTGTGTATTGATTTTCTTTGCTTTGTGTTCGGCTGATTTATGTTGCGTTGTTGTTGTTATGTCTACGCTGCTTCGCTGGCCTTGATTTAATCCCTTTGTTTACACAAATTGTGTCGACTGTTGAATTTTATGTCGCCAAATTGTGTGTTTTGCATTTTATAATGCAGAATTAAATCCACCTTGAATTGGGTGCGCACAATTCAAGGTTACTGCATTCCTTGAAGACGATCTTCAAGGAATCAGCTCAGATGGGGAGCAGGCCAGGTTCTACACCCGTAGTTGTATCGAAAGTTAATGCTTAACTTTCGTTACACTCTCCTCTTTCTTTCACCAGAAGGATCTGTCTTGGAGTGAGGGTGATGCGATAGCCGCTGGACCTGAACTGCATCCTTTGTCGCTTGCGGGATTGTTGGAGAAGCCTCCCGAATCGCTGCTTAATTTCGTCGACTACTTCTTTACCCAAGTGTATGCCTGCTGGTCCCTCGAGTTCCGCTACGCTGCCGAATCTTTCGACCTTTGGCGGCTCCTCAGCGCCTCTGGAACCTGATATTTGGGGTGTAGACGCCACGATACGTTACAAGGTTTTTTATTAGGGATTTGTGGGTGTGTCTGTTTCGGTCGAGGTTCGTCGGTCTCCAGTACAATGGTACTCTTTTCGGTCTTTGATGTGAGCCGAGTGGACGCGAGCACCTTCCAAGTGTTTCACTCGGACGATGACTGGTGATAGATAACCTACAATTTGGTATGGACCTTCGAACTTGGGTGCCAGCTTGGCGCTGAATTTGTCCACTGCTTTTGATAGATGATGTGTTCTAACCAGGACCTGTGTTCCGACTGGAGGATTCCAGTGTCTTCGTCGAAAATTGTAGTGTCTTGCCTGGTCCTTCGCGGCTTTTTCCATATTCCTCCTGACGATTCGAAAGATTTCTTGGAGTCGCCTTTCTGTGTACTCGGGTTTCTGTGGTGTGCTCGCTGTTCCCAGTGTAACCTCGTCGAAGGGTGCTTTTGGAAGTCGCGATTCTCGCCGCTGCGTCAGGAAAGCCGGAGTGAAACCTGTCGAATCTGATGTCATCGTGTTGATAGCCAAGGAGATTTCCGGAATGTATTCGTCATATTTGGATTGATGATTGTCGATGACCTGTGCCAACATCCTTTTCACATTTCTGTTCGCCCTCTCCGTTGGGTTTTCTTGCGGCGTGGAGGGTGCGGTGAATTGCTGCTGAGTACCCAGATCCTTGAGTAGACGCTGGAATACTCCGCTGGTAAATTGGATGCCATTGTCCGTGATGACAACCTTGGGTACGCCGTATCTTGCTAGGATTCTTTCGCGAAAGGCTTTTTTCAGGCTGTCCGCCGTTGCTTGCCGTAGTGGAATTATTTCAGTCCATTTTGAAAACTTATCCAGGAAAACTAGAATCATCGAGTTGCCATGTTTCGATCGTGGTAGTGGCCCAATAAAGTCCGCACAGACTATGGACCATGGTTCTTCCGGTATTAGTGTAAGCATATGTTAGCATATTAGTGTAAGCCGCGGCCCTGTCCTGCACTGGTTTGTACCTCTGACAGGATTCACAGCGCTGTACATATTTTCGTATGTTCCTGAACATGCCTGGCCAATAGTACCTGTTCATTATCCTCGATGTTGTCTTCCTTATACCGGGGTGCCCATCGCTTGGTTCGATGGCTTGAAGGCTTTTGGGTACGCAGAGCCTCCAGGTGGCGCAATTTTCGTCGTTAGTATGACTGGGTAGGTGTCGGTACAATTCTCCATTTAAAACTGTGTAATCGGGGTATTTCTGGGGGTTCTTCTTGATCTCCTATACTCTCGCGTCGACCCAATCGCCTGCTTCGTTTGTTGTACTTACCTTGGCTAGCTTCTCGACGGGGTTTCTTGACAGTGCATCCGCGACGACGTTCCATTTCCCTCGCCTGTAGTTCACGTCGAAAGTATACTGCTGAAGTTCTAGTGCCCACCTGGCCAATCGACCTGAAGGGTTTTGCAGCGAATTGAGCCACTTCAACGAGAGGTGGTCCGTGAGGATACTAAACTTTTACCCCTCACGGTACGGTTGCATTTTCCTGATGCCCCAAACGATCGCTAGACACTCCTTCTCAGTAGTTGAATAGTTTTGCTCTGCCGGGTTGAGATGGCGACTTGCATAGGCAACCTTTGATGACCTTTTCTCCCTCTTCGCTTTCCTGGGTAAGCACTACTCCTAAGCCGTAATCACTGCATCCGTTTAGAGCGTGAATTTTTTTGTGAAGTCGGGGCACGCGACTGTTGTGTTCGCGAGGAGAAGCAACAAAATTAAAAAACCACGGGCACTTTTCACTTACTTTTATTTTTTATTATGCTTGACCGAACACCGGTCTTTTCAATAACTTCTTATCAACTGACTTAAAATTAATCGTTAGCTTTTACATTAACTTCGGCGTCGACAGGTGACGCCGCTGAAGTAGGTCAGTTAATTGTATGACGCAATCTCAAAACTTCTTAATTCGCGAAATTAATATTTTATTGATATTAATTTCGCAATCGGATGTTCTACATTTCCTAAGTAGAACGTTTATGTTCCGCATTGCATTTTTGCTTTAGTTTAATTTCTTACTTTCTTATTCTCTTTTAAATGGCTTAAAAAGTTCTTCCTAAAAGTATTCTCACTTGCTTAACTTCGAATTGTTGATATGATTCAATAATTCGAAGTTAACATAATTAGTCATTAATTTCATTAACTTTAACAGAAGCCGTGCGCTTCGTGGTGCGTTGACCGAACAAAGCGAAGCAAAGTGCATCGCTTGCATTTCAACGGTTCTTGGCTTGCTTCGACTGTTGTGTTATTTAAGCCGATCGTGGCCTTGAACTAGTTATGTTTAATTTGGCCTTGAATATAATGGTTCCGTTAAATTGGAATTTAGCTGTTGTGATTGCGACATACAACATCCCTCACCCCTACGGGAAGAAAAATTTATTATCGAGAAGCGATGGTAAATTTTTCATATATGTACATGTGTTTGTGTATTGAATACCGATGGTTAATTGAATGATTCTTAATTTTTAGAACATTCTCGTTAACATTATTTTCGGACTTTCGGTAAAGATTACTGCAATACTTATATATTTACATTATTGAAAAGAATCCTTAGTTTTAAGTATAGGTTTTTACACATTTTGTATCATTAATAATTGTGCACTAAATGGTTGAATGTATCAATATATTGTTGTTTACATTTTTCTTTTTATCTATTTGTGTTGCTATTTTTGCTTAACAATTTTTTGGAACTTTTCTTTCTGTTTTTAGTTTATAAATTTTGTTTTTATTGTAACGTCGTCCGTCATGTTGATATCTGCTACTTCTTGTATTAGCGAATCGAAACCAAAATGATGAAACACTGCTGACGCGGGATGCGTGAGATTCGAACGACAATTGCGAAGTGTTTCTGTGCTGGGCTGCTTTCAAATTTTCCGGCCGATTACCTGCATCGGGAGGGATCTTGACTGGAGCAGATCGACTCGATTGACGATCCGTTGACATGGTGTTCTTCTGATGGTTGTAGGGTAGCTGTTATATGGTGACTGTTATGGTTGTTGACGTCGATACTTCCGGGATGATTACTAGCAGAAAACGCTCTTTATTGCTGGTTTGAAACAGGCGTTCCCACGACAAAAAATCGCAGAACACTTTCTTTTTCCTATGAGACGTTGACCCTTTGTTATTTTACTGGTTGAAACGAGTGCTCCTACGATAATAAATTGCCGAACACCTTTCGTTTCACGTTGTCGCTATGTTTCTTGTATTGTCGAAAGTGTTTTTCATTATTGCTGACAACATCTGGTCTCGATCATATTCATCTCTCGTTCTCAACGTCTACCTGTTTAAGCAATTATCGGTGCTGCTAAGTAGGCTTCTACTCATTGCTGTGTTGCTTTTGCTGAATCTAAAATGTCACGTAGCTAAATTGTTTCCCCCCTTTGAAGTAGTCGCTCGTTGTGTTCCTGCATCCGCGTTATAAAAATGGTTTGGCGGACTTCATCTCAAGCGTACGTTGTGATGAGTTTCCGCTCACTTTTATGCATTTACAATTTGTTTTAAAATTTTCTTTACTATAACGTTTAATTTAATTTTTCTTTAACACGATAACCATTTTTATTTTCAACAATTTAATTTAAATTTCGTATGTATATCTTGTACGTATTTATATATATTCTGGTTTTAATTTCTTATTTCAGTGTTCTTTTTAGAAAATTAGAATAAAGTGAAATATGTACACAAATGCCTCTATTATATGCCTTCATTATTTTCATATACGTATATTCTTATTCTTCTTCTTATTTTTATATTTGTGTTACATGTTTTAGTTTTAAAATAATATACATATATTTAAAATGATTGTGTTTAATTTAATATGTAATCTGTTTTTTGTTTCTTACTGTTTCTTATATTGTGAGGTGCTTTTTAAATATTTTCAGTATTGTGTATATGTTTTATACTTAAATGTATGCCAATATATATTGCTGTTAAATGATGCTAAAGTGTGTAATATATGATTTATCCGTAGTATACTGTATTACATGTGCATTTATTTGTTTAACACAAGTAAATGCAAATGCAATTTGCATTTGCTGTTCTTTTAAATTATCACTTCATCAAATTTTTATACTTTGGCTTTAATAAATATATTGCCTTCAAACTAAAAACCAACATTGAGTCTGTGTCAATTCAAGTTCATGGGTAAAAACTCTCTTTTTCCTACGACGGTCTATATCTAATGTATAGATCCCTAAGAAATTGGAAGTGTATCTTATTGTAATATATTCAATAAAATCCGTTCCCTTTGTGCAACAGCACTTACAGGTTTTTATGATTATCTATTTTCAATGTATAGATAGCTAGCACTGGAAGTGTGCATATTTACACACTGTATATATTTTCCCCCATTTTTTTTGTTAATTTCCCGCTATATATATAGTTATTTCAACTTATTTATTATTTTTGTTTATAGTTAATTATTATTTATCTGTTTTACGCTCGTTTAAAATATTGTTATATAATTGAGTAATTCTTTCTGTCTTTGATTAATTGGTACCTGGTCTACCCTCGTGGGAATTATGTGCTCTATTGCTGTGGTGTACTTCAATTTGTCTCCATCTAATAGAAAGATGTCATTATATTCTTTACATAAGTTGCTTATGGACTCTCTTTCCTCTTTATTCAAGGAAGGATCCAAATCTAATTCGTGCATTAAAACTTTTAACCTTTGTCTAATATTTGAACTAACCACACTATTAATGGTTGTATCATTTTTCGGTATTTCATACTTATCGAAATCGCTGAATTCTGGAACGAAGTTGTCACTCAGAGTGAAATCTTCTTCGGTTGAATTCAAGATCGGAACGTTAACTTTATTATTTGTTACACTTACTAACGCCTCTCCTAAAAAAACACCTGGGGAGATTTGAGTTTTGTGGATCTTATAGGAACCAATCAGAACTTTAAACAAAGTACGAACGAAAGCTATTGTTGCGTGCGATGGTGGTATTTTGAAGTGGAGGTTGTTATTGTTGTTGCAGATAATGGAGTATTTATTATTATTACACAGTTCATTTTCTTAGTTGTTGTTGTAGTTGGATTTGTTGCGTTATAAAATTGTTTGATTTATAAATGTAGGTTCTTTTTTTTCCTTTCTATTTGCTTTGCTTTCTAGAGCAGCGCACCGGGACTTGTTTGCGCTTCTCTTATCACTTCCCGACTGACTGTGTATCAGCACACGATCTGTGTCGAAGCTGCCGAGCGAAAAGTTGTTTGCTCCGCTCATTCCAGTCGTGACCGCTCTGCACATATGGAGATCTCGCTCTCTCTTATCGGCGTCAGCGTTAATTGCTAGTCCCGTAGGATGGCGTGATGTGAAGTTCATAGAAAAAAACTTGTTTTCTCGAAACTTCCATCACGCCATCATACGGGACTCATCAGTCCGTCGCATGATGGAAAGAGGAGATGCCGATATCTGCATTGCAGACACGGGCTGGAAAGAGCGGCACTCCGTTTGCTTACGCTCTGCACTCCGACACAGAGCGTGAGCCCCGCCACACCTCACAAAACAGGTGATGATCGGTCACCGGTGACCAGAGCAACAGCTGGAAAAGGTGGAAGAAAGAAAAAAAAATAATTTATCTGTTGGCCTTACACGAACCCACGACCTGAGACACACAAAAAAAAAAACGTTAATGGAAGAAAAAAAAAAAAATTAATTTGAAATAATAAAAAAAAATTACTGTAATATTAAAACTAATACGGAAGGCTATATAATATTATAATTGGAAAAGGAATTTAATAAAAAAAATTTTAAAAAAAATATTTTAAGTAAGTTAAACAAACAAATCAAAAGAAATGTCAATTAAAATTAACGCGATAAGAATTTAATAATTAAATCGAAAGAAAAATTAAACCAAATCAAAAAAAAAATAAAGTTAAGGTCAAACTTATAATAATAAGTAAAAAAGAAAAAAAAGTAAATTAAAAGGATACTAATAACGAACAATGCGAATTGAAGCAACGAAATAAAAATAGATAATGCAAAAGGAATTAAAAGCAAACTGAAGTAGACAAAAAGCAAAACAAAAAAAATTTTTTTTTTTTTGGAGGTTAGATATTACGATATAGTAATATAGAAAATAATATAAACGAAAGTGAAACAAAAAAAAAAAAACGAAAACTAACTATAACACTAAATATTAGTAAGTAAATAAATGAACGAGAGGTAAATAAATGAAAAGAAACTAACTTTAAAGAAACTGGAAAACGAAAAAAAAACGATAAACTACGAATGTTCTTAAACTTGAATGATTTTATTTATTGAATGTGCTTCTATAATATGTACCGAAAAGAAAGAAAAAATATGTATATCACTTTTTAGAGATACTGACGCCACACATCTGGGTTGTACAAAATGCTTTGTGATTAAAGGTAGTAGAACACAATTAGAGATTTCTTGTGTGAACATCTCGGCCGGCCTTGAAAGCACCGCTTTCAAATATCCAAAAATAGTGGGCATAACTTCGCAATGGGACGCTTGAAGGTTCCTTTAGTTGTATTCACAGTTGCGACTCGAATTAGTCCATCAGCACCAGTATGCAATTCAATGATTTTGCCAATTGGCCAATACGATGGAGAAAGGGTTTCATCTTTGATCAGCACAACATCGTTGATACAAATATTTGGCTGCCTCTGTTTCCATTTGGGCCGATGTTGCAAGTGAGAAAGGTATTCCATTGACCATTTTCTTCAAAACTGTTGTACTAGTCGTTGTAGATATTGCCAGCGGGTTAAATGATTTTCTTTCAAATGGTCGAGAGCTTCGTCAGGAATCGTGGTCATTGGGCGCATTATAAGAAAATGCGCTGGAGTTAAAGGATCAGTATCGCCTTCAAACTTAAGGCAAAGTGGTCTCGAATTTAGGCATCCTTCAATCTGACATAACACTGTATACATTTCTTCATATGTCGTCGATGTATTGGCAAGAATACGTCTTAAATGGTATTTGATGGATTTGATTCCAGCCTCCCATATGCCGCCAAAATGAGGACCCGATGGGGGGGAAAAATGCCATTGAATCTGCTGCTCCGATAGTTCTCTTGTAATCGCTTCTTGTTTCAATTGTGACCTTAGGAATCCATATAAGTCTTGAAGATACTGATTGGTACCAATAAAATTTGTTCCGTTATCGGAATATACATGTGCTGGCCGACCCCGTCGTGCGATGAAACGACGAAATGTTACAATAAATGCTGCAGTTGTCAATTCTGTCACAAGTTCAATGTGAACTGCTTTCGTAACCAGGCACACAAATAATGCTATCCAACATTTATATTTCCTCGAACCTCGGCCTTTCCAAGATAGAACTTGAAATGGCCCAGCAAAATCGGTTGCAGTATAAAGAAATGTTGAGCCAGGCCTTAAACGATGTTTTGGTATGTTACCCATCTGCTGTTGATAAGGTTTCCCTCTTTGACGCATGCAGATTGTACATTTGTATACGCATTGCTTGATAACATATGATGCAGAGGGTATCCAATACTTTAAACCTAAAATATAATGCATTAGTCTTGTTCCAGCATGTAGATGTTTAATGTGGGTATATTGAACAATTAATTTCGAAAGTTGATGCTGTTTACTCAGTAGCATGGGATGTTTTTGGTCAAAGGGTACGTCGGCGTTGCAGAGTCTACCACCTACTCTCACTAATCCCTTATCATCTATAAATAAGTCAAGTGATGCCAATTTATGTTTAGTCGACAGCTGCTTCCCGACTAACAAAATACGAATTTCAGTTTCGTACGCAGTTCGTTGCGACTTTCGGACCAATACATTATGAGCATTTCTTAATTCAGATGTTGTCAGAAATTCTATATATTTATTGAGTTTGCTTTTGCAGTTATACGCGAATCGCAGAAGTAAGGCTGTAATTCTGATCAGTCGTGATAAGTCAGAATATCGATCGAATATATCACACTCTGATCTACATAAGACGTTAACAATGGTCTCCTTTCTCTCCTCCATATCTACGTCGTCAGCGATCGGAGGAAATGGTTCATGATTAACAGATGCTTGGTGCAATGCCTTGGGTCCATGCCACCATAAATTATTGTTGATTAATTCTGCTGGCCATATACCCCTAGTTGCCAGATCTGCAGGATTGTTGCGTGATGATATGTGTCGCCACTGTCTTGCTGGAATGACTTCGATTATTTGTGACGTCCGGTTTGCTTTAAATGGTTTCCATCTGCGTGGATGATCAGATATCCAGGCAAGTACAATCGTTGAATCTGTTTCCGGCTCCATTAGGTTTTTCGATTTCTGCTGTTTTGTCCTTTCTGCTGGTGTCAAATTTGCGCTATTAGTTTCCTCCCGCAGTCTCTTCGAAACAGGACTCTTCAGTCGCTTTATCAATGGAGATGTTTGGGTTGCGCGATCCTTGCCAGATTCTAGCTGCTGGGCTAGATGACTTTCAATCTTTACAGACTGATCTGCCCGATTGTAGAGCGAAACGATACTATCCACCAGCTGCCTCATAGGTTGATGTATGGATCTTCGGCCGTTCCCCATCATCGCCACGAGTTCCTTTAGCTTGACTCCCAGGCATTTGAAAGGTCCCTCAGCTCGTATTTTGATGCCATCTTCATGTTGAATTTTCGGCGGTGATGAGTTTGACCTAACATGTCGTAGCTGGCAGTTTCTTGCTTGGTGACCGTACTACGCGTAAGCTTTTCTTAAACGGATCAGCGAGGCCTACCTGATGTTCCAACTTAGGTTCTGCTTCTGCATCATCGGCGCCGCCACTACCACATAAGTTTTTTTCCATGGCCACAGCTGTTTTAGTAACAGAGTGACAGCAGCAAAATAATCAGTAGCACCGAAAAAGTATGCTAACGAAACCGCAGAGACCAGTTAAGTTATTAATGGCAATGCCTAAATGTATGCCAATCAAAAAACTCAATAGTCTATAACGAAACGCAGCTTTATCTGCTAAGGTTAGCGCAGACTCAGACCTACAGCTTTCGAAAGCTCAAGAATAAAGACCACTAAACACTGCTGATCGAAGAAATAAGTCGTTAAGCGAGATAGCTAGAAGAAAGTATAACCTCGTTTGACCTTTTCTACATATAGAGAGCAGTAGACGTATACAATAGTGGAACGGGGACAATGAAAGAATTTAAAACGAAATTGAAAATACTTATCGTTTTGTGAGTTTGATTTGATAAATTAACAAGTTTGTCGCCACGTCCAGGTTAGCACTCGCGAGCACTGAGCAATACTGCTGTACTAATTGAACGCGCACTTTTTTCTATTGGATAAACTTTACTACACTGTAATTTATGAATAAAAGCAAGAGCGATTTGAAAACACGTCCGAGTTTCTCGAGTTTCTCCAATGTGCTGCGATTGTCTGTCCACTCTGTATCGGCGTTTTGTTACCATCAGGGTTGTGGATCTGACCATTTACAGGGCTGTGAATCTGGATCAAAAGTTCTTCTTCCGGCCTGTGGTTGGCAATGTCCGCGCCTGGGGAAGTGCTTCGATTCCACTGTTGTTCCAATTTTGCTAATGTGACTTTGGCTTCGGCTGATACGTCGCTTGATGAAACGAACCCGGAGAGTAGCCTGCGTAATTCTTCCACGGTACCGCCCGATTCGATACCGAAGTGTTCTACTATGTTTTCGAGCTGTTCCCTTGGAACATTATATATCCATCTCTTACCCATTTTGTTGTCTAACTGTTCGCGCCTTTTTATTTTCACAAATGTTATTTTTCTATATATCTTTTTTTTTTTTGGTCGTATTTTTCGTTTTCACAGAATCGCGATACTACTGTATGTTTGTTTTTTTTTTTCTTGTTCACTGAAGCGCGATACTACTGTTTGTTTTGCTAGAAATGCTAGAAATATCGTTCGCGTATATATGGGATCAAGGAAAGTCTATTTGGAATACATTGAACACATATGCCTGTGTCCGTTTGCGTTTGGCTTCAACCTGTGACCCAAAATGTGCTCTCCGCCAAAATTCAGATAAAAACTATGTACAAGGATTATTCGTGTGTCACTGGAGTAGTGCAGGGACTAGTCTGACGAGACCTGAATAAGGCTTCAGCCTGTGAGCTCTCCACCAAATGTGGATGAAAACTATGAACAAAGGATATTCGTGTGTCACTGGACTAGTGCAGGGACTAGTCTGACGAGATCTGAATATGGTTTCAGCTTGTGAGCTCTCCACCAAATGCAGATGAAAACTATGAAACAAGGATATTTAGGTGTCACTGGACCAGTGCACGGAACTAGTCTGACGAGATCTGAATATGGTTTCAGCTTGTGAGCTCTCCACCAAATGCAGATGAAAACTATGAAACAATGATATTCGTGTGTCACTGGACTAGTGCAAGGACTAGTCTGACAGGACTGAATATGGTTTCAGTATGTGAGCTCTCCACCAAATGTGGATGAAAACTATGAGCCAAGAATATTTGCGTGTCACTGGACTACTGGAAGGACTAGTCTGAGAGGATCTGAATATGGTTTCAGTCTGTGAGCTCTCCACCAAATGTGGGTGAAAACTATGAGCCAAGAATATTTGCGTATCACTGGACTAGTGCAGGGACTAGTCTGACGAGATCTGAATATGGTTTCAGCTTGTGAGCTCTCCACCAAATGCAGATGAAAACTAGGAACCAAGGATATTCGCGTATCACTAAGTTAGTGCAAGGACTTGAAACGAAGGAGCAAAGATATCGCGAACTGATCTTGGTTTCAGCTTGTCAGCGCTCCGCCAAAATGCAAAAGAACAAGTAAAAGTAATTTGTAAACGACTTACCCCTTTGAGTGTTGAATCCAAAAAAGCCCTGAGTGTAACTTTGCTGCGGCTTTTATACTACTCGTATAATAGTAGTGCCTTATTTTTGTTATTGTACACTGGCCTTCGATTAATCCCTTGGTTTACATGCTTGTGCTTTGTTTCGTTTCGTGTTATGTAGTTGTTGTTACGCACAGAAAACTGGTTTCGCATGTGCTGTTGATCATCTTTGTGTATTGATTTTCTTTGCTTTGTGTTCGGCTGATTTATGTTGCGTTCTTGTTACGCACAGAAAACTGGTTTCGCATATGCTGTTGATCGTTTTTGTGTTTTCGGCTGATTTATGTTGCGTTGTTGTTGCTGAAAAACCAGTATTATGTCTACGCTGCTTCGCTGGCGTTGATTTAATCCCTTTGTTTACACAAATTGTGTCGACTGTTGAATTTTATGTCGCAAAATTGTGTGTTTTGCATTTTATAATGCAGAATTAAATCCACCTTGAATTGGGTGCGCACAATTCAAGGTTACTGCATTAATTGAAGACGATCTTCAAGGAATCAGCTTAGGTGGGGAGCAGACCAGGTTCTACACCCGTAGTTGTATCGAAAGTTAATGTTTAACTTTCGTTACAATGTTCTTAAATCTACTATAAAAAAGTAATCTTAAGTAAAGGAAGCTTAATAGGCTTGGATGAAGTAAGTTGTTGTTTTTATATTTGTGAGGGTGATATTTATCGTCCTCACATGTGTGGTTAAATTTTGTTTTATTCTTTGCTTCTTTATTAAATTCAATCATAATGTTTTAATTCTAAAGATATTTCATTTCTTTTTCTTGTAATACTTAAGTTTTGTTTTTTTTCGATCAGTTCATGGTTAATCATAAAATTTTAGTACCATTTCTCTGATGAAGCCTAACAAATAAAGATTAGGAAGAGCAAAGTAATGTTAAGGAACTTAAGTTCATTGTATAAGTAAATGTATTTGCTATGACCGTATATGGATTGTAGGTTTCATCTGTTTGCTTTTAGTTCCCGCTCACCAAGTTTCAGATCCAGGACATGGTATCACCCTGCGGCTCCGACTCTGTTATGAAAAGTTACAACAAATTACCTTTTTTCTAGTTTCCTTTACTAACTTCCTATTATCTTTATTAGTAGAGGTTTTGTTTTTTTTTCCTTTTTTTTTGTTGGTATTATTTACTTAAATTTCTCCATCCTTTACTTTGCGTTTCTTTGTTTTTTTCATTATTTGTGAATTTAATTTTTTATAATATTTACCCAAATAAACACGATTTTATTTTCCTTTCTTTATGTATAGAATAATAGATTGTTACGACGAAATTAGGCGCTGCCGAATTTCAGCGTACACGCAGCCGCAGGAGAAATGGGGTTTGTGCATATATTTCCTTTATAATATAATTGGTAGTTTAAGTTAAAAAAGAATTGTTAGTTTAATTAAAAAAATGAATTGTTATCTTAAGTTAAAAATGAATTGTTTGTTTAAGTTTTTATAGTTAAGCGAATTGTTAGCGTAAGAGAAGGAGAGAAGGAGTAGAAGGTAAGCATTAGAATGTAGCGATGAGTTAAAACGTCGATGAGAAAACTCACAGACACACACAAGCAAGTACAAAAACTGGAAGAGAGCGAAAGATAACACGAAGACTGGAAAACAGAAATACCAACACAGTAGAGACGACTAGAAGCGAAGCTGAACTGAGGCAGCGAACTTAGCAAAGATAACAGCGACAAGCACTTGGTCTTTGGCTGCTGAACGCGACGGACGTGCGATCTCTCGGGAATATAGTACACAGACGACACAGGCAGGTAAATCAAAGTAAACGTTTAGTAAAACAGACTTCGACAACTGAAGCGAACAAGAAGCACAGATTTGTGCCGCGGAATAAATATATATATATACGTGGCGTCGACTACATTGTGTTTTGGTACCCTTTTGTCAATCGTAGTAGCCCGCTGTGGTTTGGTACCCAGTGGCTCGGTGACACGTATAATATATATATATATATATATACATCGATCAATTGGACGATCGCTCCAACTTAGTGTAACTCAATAGTCACAGTTTTGTGCCGCGTAATTTATATATCGTCGACTAGACTGATAACTTGTGGTTTGGTACTCTTTTGTCAGCGCTAGTAGCCCGTCGTTGTTTGGTACCCAGCGGCTCGGCAATATATACAATCGGCAAGCTCCGTTTAGCGAACGTTCAAAACGAACGCAACTGGTGCACCAAGGACTAAACACCGTCGACTAGACTGGCAACTTGTGGTCTGGTACCCTTTTGTCAGCCCTAGGAGCCTGCTGTGGTTTGGTACCCAGTGGCTCGGCGGTCTGTAGTCACACACAAGTGGACGGAACAACGAAATTCAGGTAACGAGACAGACTTGGCGCCTTCAACCCGAGCAAGGTGACCGTTTGACAGCAGAGAAAGACGTTGCCACAGAGATATTATTAGTCCAGAGAGAGCATAGCATCGCCACGGCTCAAATCATCGCCGCGCGAGTACCTTAGCCAAACTACGAGCGGAAAATTTGTATTCAGTAATAAAGAAATAAAGCGTGTATTGTAATAGAGGTCGAAATTCTTATAATTTTGATAAATATTCTGTGACGAATCCTGGACAGCCGGCGAGCTAACCCGTGCTTAAATCCGGAGAACCGGATAGCTTCGTTACAAGATATATATTATAAAAAAATATGAATATATGTTGGTATGTCTATTTTAGAACTGAACTTAATTCATAATGCCGAAGGCTGAAGTTGTTTTCTTATACAAACCAAAATACGATATGTACATATGATGTTGTGCTTGTTGGTTTTTTCGGGTATACAATCATGTATGGTTGTTGTATTAATTGCAGTGATTTTAATATAGGAAATATTGTACTTGTTGCTGATGTTCAATTCTAATTGTTCACAAAATTATGTGCGGCTTGTTATATAAAAACGCATATCGACGCAAAAATGGTATTTGCTTTGCGTTTTCTACGGAGAAATAAAGAACTGTTCGGCGCAATTTAGGCGCAACAATCACCAAACTTTCCCGCCTTTCTATTCTATGGGCCAATTTATTAATGCTGTTTTTTTTTTTTGTTTTCACCATTAGAATGTTCACTTTTGTTTAGTTTGTTCAAACTTTATGTGTACATTTTATGTTCTTTAACACATATTCCTTCCTATATTTCGTGTTTTTCCGTTTTTTTTAATTATTTTAAAAACCACAATTTTATAAACATGAACTATTAACCTCCTTTTTTTTCTGTTCCGATTCCCAAAACTCGCAATCTTTTCATTCATTCCATTCAGATTTCCCAATTTCCCTAATTCTCCTTCTAATCACACTTTCATTCAAACAATGTTCCAAATCACCTACAAAACCTACAAAACTATTACCAAGGAGAACTAAGCTCTTGCTATGAGGGAAAAATATATTTACTTTCAAATTGGAGTTTGGTTGCGGCTCGGAATATAATTATATATAAAACACTGAAACAACACAAATCTCAAACTAATTACATTCACCTATAATCTGAAAATAAACAAATTGCTCCTTTGGTTTAAAAGATATGGTACACGGTCTGCCACTACAGGCTCGAAACCGTCGATGTTGTTTACCATGTTCGTAAGAAGAAATTGTAGGCCGTGTTCACTTGTCTCCAGTCAACGTGTGGTTTCGACCCACTTCCAACGAGTATATATTTTAAAGAAATTTCAACGCAGGCTACAGAGCACCTCGAGATGGTGCGCGGAATTAAGGTGACCGCGAAAATTAAGTCATAGAAAACGTTGACAGCGAACATACGGGAGAAACTACGTGTTCCAACAGAATTGTATTCTCGCTTAAGGAGTGAATGTTGGACGAACATCACTCATTGAATTGTTAATGAGTGGAAAGGAATAGGAAGATTCTGTAAATTGAAGGAATTCCACTTTGTTTTCGTCGATTGCACTAACAATATATGTAGTTCGTCCGTCTGCGAAGGCTGAAGTTTTTTTTTTGTGCATGATTTGGTTTCTTGCGTTGATATTTTTGTGAAGTTTCATCTTTTCAGCTTCTGATCATTTTCTGCTTTCTATTCAATTTGCTTCTTTCGCACTTATTGAGTACAACGCAGTAATCTAAAAACGCAGTCCTGTTAGCAAAACGAGCCAACTCAGCACCGTCCACCCATTCTTGGATGATGAAGGTATTCTTAGAGTGGGTTGCCGCATCGAATCTTCAACACTTCCATACGATGCGAGGCATCCAAGAATTCTTCCCTACAACGATCCGCTGACGAAGCTTCTGATGACATGGTTCCATGAAGAAAGCTCTAACTGACAACGATTATGGCCAATTGAAGCAAAAACAATGGCTCGATCTATTGTGCAACATTGTGTGAGATGCACCCGAGCGTGTGAGATGTTCCCACGGGGACATTCACATCCAGCACGGCAAGCGATGCTGCGACGGACAGCGGACTGCAGGCGTTGTTCTCACCGGGAAATTGGAAGCTTGCAAGTGAGCCGCTGCTGTTGTTGGCGGCGACGGAGCGCGCCGTTCTCACGGCGGAATTGGAAGCTTGCAAGCAAGCCGCTGCTGTTGTTGGCGGCGACGGGGCGCTCACGTCTACTTGTTATTTGTGTTTGTACCCGTCTGGCGTTGTTTTTATTTTTATTTTCTATTTGTAAAGATACTGCTGTTTATGGGAATAAAAATACCCCCCCCCCCCCGGTCCCCTTAAATATTAAGTTTTATTCAACTACAACTGTATACTAAATTCATCTGATTGTCTTGGTGCTGGTTGCGGTGCAGAACGGCTCCCTTCCGGATTCGTATCGATTTTATAATGCCTTTTTATGTTCATGCCGATCACGATGGTAATGATAAGAAGGAGACAAGCGTATCCTAATGTGTAGTGGTGAATGTCATGTGGCCGAACAGCGTTATGGAAATGATTTTTCATCTGTTTAACACCACTCTGTATGGATTCTATGTCCGAATCTTCTGAAGCATATGCTTTCGAGTAGTTGAGATACTCCTGGGACCATCGTCGCCAGAATTCCTGTTTCATGTGGACTACCAATTTCCATCTTGTTAATAGGGCTATCTTCGAAGATGCTTTTTCCGTATGGAGAGTTTCCGCAAGTTCTTCAAGCTTATTTTTGGCTCCGACAAAATTCGTCGCGTTATCGCAATATAAATTGCTGCAGTGCCCTCCGCGCCCAATGAAACGTCTTAAACATCAAAGAAAAGCATCAGTCATTAGGTTAGTGGCTAGTTCGAGATGTGCAGCCTTTATGCTGAAACAGCAGAAAATAGCGACATAAGCTTTATGTGGCCTCTTTCCTCGAACCTTGAAGTGCGCCCAAAAGGGTCCTGCGAAGTCTACTCCGGCGTTGATGAATGGCCTTGCATGTAAAGTCCTTGCCGCTGGTGGTCCACCCATGACTTGTTTGAATAATTGCGGCCTTGCTCGGTTGCATCTCACACAATGTTGCACAATAGATCGAGCCATTGTTTTTACTTTAATTGGCCAGAATCATTGTCGAACTTGAGCTACAAGCGTTTGGGAGCCGCAGTGAGAGTTCTCTTCATGGAACCACTTCATCAGAATCTTGGTCAGCGGATCGTTGTGGGGAAGAATTCTTGGATGCCTCGCATCGTATGGAAGTGTTGAAGATTCGATGCGGCCACCCACTCTAAGAATACCTTCATCATCCAAGAATGGGTGGACGGTGCTGAGTTGGCTCGTTTTGCTAACAGGACTGCGTTTTTTAAGGGCTTTAATTTCCTCTTTGAATTCGGCCTGTTGAATTAGGCACACAATTGTTGACAATGCTTCCCTTAACTCTTAAGGCGTGGCAATGAGGTCCATGACTCGTTTATTGTTTTGAGTTGTTGTGTGGCGAATGAAACGCAGAACAAATGTGACGATGTGCAACAGTGCATTGAAGGAATTCCGGTGATTGATGTTATACAGCATGTCCTCCGCAGCGTCGAAGATGAGATTTAGGACAGCGACCTTTTGTTTTCGCTCCTTGTCAGCCTGTTATGGAAGTTCGATGATGGGCTGCTCGGATAACCATGTGCTAGTTTTCTTGTGGAGGAAGATCGGACCGAAAAACCACACATTGCATGATTTAAACTGCCTTGGTGTTATTCCTCGCGATATCAGATCGGCAGGATTGCCCTCTGACTTGACGTGCCGCCATTGTTCGGTCAATGTCAGCCGTTGAATGGTGGAGACTCTGTTGGCAACGAAAGTGTGTAATGATGATGAGGGTGATTTGATTCATGTCAAGAAGAATCCGTCCACAAGAAAATGGCTACGTCGGTCAATTTCAGCTCGTCTACAATTCGATGCATTAGTTGGGCACATAAAACTGCTGCACACACCTCTAGCCTTGGTAGATTTTGCTGCTTAACCGGAGCTACTCGCGACTTGGAACATAGTAATCTTACAGCAATAGTTTTGTCTGCATTGATAAATCCTACGTATATGGCGGTGCCATATGCTTTCTCAGACGCTTCAGCGAAGTTATGTATTTGAAACGTTGTTCTGACGTTCTGGTTGAGTACGTGACTGCCGATTGTAGTTTCAATAGGCGCATCCCGATTATCCCGGAAGAGTGTCCACTTGTGAAGCATGTCAGCAGGTAACTCCTCGTCCCATGAAATTTTAATCTGCCACAATTCTTGAATTGGTATTTTGGCAATCACAACGACGGGGGATAGAAAACCCAGTGGAACGAAAATTCTTGCCACATCTGACATTATAGTTCGCTTGGTGGTTCGTCAATGCTCAGTGAGATGTACCTTAATGCGGAAGCTGTCGCCTTTCGGGAGCCACGTGAGTCCCAATGTTTTTACTGCACTGTCCGCATCATCTTTAAAATCAAGTTTGGTTTCTTGATCTTCTACATGAATGTCTGACAGCAGTTCTGGGTGGTTGGCACATCATTTTCTTAACCAGCAACCTGCAGTTTGTAAAATATCCCTTAGTTTCACATTTGTCTCCTGAGCATCCACGAGGTTTTCGGCGCCAGTCAAGCAATCATCGACGTAGAAGTTCTCCCGGAGTGTCTTTGCACCGCTAGATGATCTGGTGCTTGGCTGCCAATTTCAACAAACATTTTATTGCTAAATATGGTGCTGCCCTAGTGCCGTACGTGACTGTGTTCAGCTGGTAATATTATAACAGCTCGGTAGAATTTTTCCTCCACACAACAAGCTGGTATCGTCTATACGTACATTTTCTCGATATCTGCCGTAAACACGAATCATGGTAGTCGAAAGCGCAGCAGCGTTATGAAATAACGTGGGGAAACTAAGGTTGTGACTTTAGTCATGTGACCCAATGCTTCATATTCCGTCATAAACTGTGTGTAAGCTTTTTTGAGCTCCCTGTACTTCTCTAGTCGCCTTTCTAAAGCCAGGAAACGATTTGTTGCCGTGTGCAGCGAGTCTCCAAGTCTCGACGGTGGTTCCATGAATGGTAGGCTCACTATAAATCGTCCGACACTATCACTTATGGTGTGGAGGGTAAAATGATTTTCGTAAAATCGTTCAGTGGTGGTGAGCGTTGATTTTTCGTTTTCTGCTTCTTCCAACGCCCAGAACTGTTCAATCTGGTTGGACAATTGCTCTTCGGTGTACATGGCACACGTTGCGGAGCTCGTGGTTTCCGTGGCGGCATTCCCTGAAATCGTCCATCCGAAATCGCTGTTTTGTAAGGTTGGAAATCCTTCCCCAAGAGAGAATCTCTCACCTGGGAAAAATGCATGATAATTTTCTGCTCGAAGAAGTAAGTCGATCTGTCCTAGCAGGTTGAAGCGGGAATCGGCCAACTTAATCGTTGATGAGATAGACCATGTTGTAGTCTTTATTCTTTGGGATGGCTGATCCGAAACGATCTTTGGCAGAATGAATGCTTCACACTGCATGCTGAAAGTTGAATTATTGGATTCGAGCGTAATTGTTGTGCGCCGTTGGATCGCCTTTCATCTGCTGCCAACTCCTTCTATGATAGTAGACGCATCTGATCGACGTTCCTGGAGTTGATTAGCCAATCTTTCTGTTATAAGATTGACCTGAGAGCCGGAATCCAGCAAAGCACGGCTTTCCACGATTCTACCATTATCTGCTTTGAGTTAGTAGAGTTTAGTAGAACATATCCCCGTTCTGGTCTTATGGACTTGGCCAGAGTAATTGTTGTCGAGGTGGTTTGAACATGTCCTGGTGTTGAGATGTTTGTGGAACTTGGACTTCTTATGCCATCAGTGGGTACATGCAGCAGTGAGTTGTGTTTCTTGTTACATTTTGTACAATTCCCCGATGGGTAGTCAGTTACCGTGTGAGTTGATTTGAGACAATTGAAACACAAGTTGTTTGCCTTCACGATTTTCTTTCGCTCAATGATGGGTAGCCGTTTGAACTGTTAGCAAGCGAACAAAGGAAGTGGCATGTCCTTACAGACAACGCATATGCCCTTCTTGGATATATGACTCGTGGATGTTGGTATTGCGGTAAGTGGTCTGCTTCGTTCCTTTTGCCCAATAGCTTTCCAAGACTGGAATCTCTTGCCTAATGAGCTTAGGAATTGTTGTACCGATGGAAGCTGTCGCGGATTTAGTAATGACTGTTCGAAGATGAAATGCGTTGCGCGATCCATCTTCTTGATAAGGAAGTGCACCAGCAAGGGATCCCAAGAGGCTGTAGATATCCCTAAGTTATTTAATGGCGCCATGAATTCCTTTGTGGAGTCATGAAGTGCTTTAATTGATGCAACTGATGGTTCTAACTGCTTTGGTTGGCTCAGCAGCTTGTCTAAAAGAGCTGTTGTTAGAAATCGCATGTTGTTGTATCTTTCTTGCCACATGTCGCAGTCAGTTTGATAATTTTCATCAGTTAACGTCAGATGGTTGATCGTCGAAGTTGGTTTTTGAATACCAAAGTTTCTGGATGGTTGGAAGCGGTTGCACATGAATCATCTCGTGGAATAAATCGTAAAACTGCCGCCATTTGAGATAATCCCCATCAAACTTAGGAATTTCGATCTTCGGTAGTTGGAGTGCCGAGCCCTGCACTGGGCTTACTGGAGCCCTTGCTGCAGGGGATGGAGACAGGAGTGCACGTTGTTGCAGAACGCTCTCTTCCATCTCAATATAGGCCGTCATGTCGTAGTCTTCTGACGTGGAGTCTTCATGCTGCTCCCCTAGCTTGAAATGTGTTCATTCGATGTTGTTCCAAAGTCTTTCTATTGCTGCAAGACATTGAGCTGGTGCCTCGTGCTTTGTTTAACCATTGATAAGCCGCTTAAGCACCTCCATCATGGATCGTTGTTTGCGAGTTAAGGGCCCCATGGTTTTTCCTGCTGGAACATTTGCGCTTTGGGATGATCCAGCAGCCTGTGATGGAGGTCCGGATGCCTGCCGTAGACTGGCAAGTCCTTGCTTCAACTCACCGGTGTACTGATCCCTCAAGGATTTTATGTTGTGATAAAAGTTATATTGATAGAAGTCCATGATTCATATCCATCGAATCATACTAGAGTCTTGTTGATCGAAATTTTCCCATGCATCCTTCAGCAGCTGCAGCCGCTCTACAAAATACGTTGCATCTTTCTTTCGATCAGCCGAATCCTTTTTGTAGTTCCTGTTTATGCGCAAGATCTCGTCTCTGGTTTCCTTTTGAAGGGCGATTAAGTCCTGGAACTGCAGATCCCGTCGGGGTCACCAATATTTATTTCCCGAAGTTGGTAATATCTACAAGCGCGTGAACTTGTAGAAATTTGTTAGGGAATTTTGTAGCCACAACAAGCACTTGAACTTATTGCAGATGATAAAGTGAAGACCTTCAAGCACTTAAACTTGAAGGTTTGTTGTATTGTAGGCTCTGTAAGAGAATTCCGATTCACTTGAATTTAAATCAGTGTTAAAATTAAAGACCTGAAGATTTTGGCTGATCGTCAGACTCTGACTCCGTTTATTTTGGTGAATATCTTTTATACTATAGTAATTTACAACCATATTTTGTCACTTAGTTCCCTTAGAATTGGGAGAGTATTGATAAGGTGAGGCTGGAATTCAACGCATTCAGCACATTGTTGACAACGCAACAGCGCAGGTGTTCCCACGGGGACATACACATCCAGCACTGCAAGCGAGCCGCTGCTGTTGTTGGCAGCGACGGAGCGCGCCGTTCTCACGGCGGAATTGGAAGCGTGCAAGCAAGCCGCTGCTGTTGTTGGCGGCGACGGGGGGAGCACGTCTACTTGTTATTTGTGTTTGTACCCGTCTGGCGTTGTTTTTATTTTTATTTTATATTTGTAAAGATACTGTTGTTTATGGGAATAAAAATACTCCCCCCACCCCCTCCCCTTAAATATTAAGTTTTATTCAACTACAACTGTATACTAAATTCATCTGATTGTCTTGGTGCTGGTTGCGGTACAGAACGGCTCCCTTCCGGATTCGTATCGATTTTATAATGCCTTTTTATGTTCATGCCGATCACGATGGTAATGATAAGAAGGAGACATGCGTATCCTAATGTGTAGTGGTGAATGTCTTGTGGACGAACAGCGTTATGGAAATGCTTTTTCATCTGTTTAAGACCACTCTGTAGGGATTCTATGTCCGAATCTTCTGAAGCATATGCTTTGGAGTAGTTGAGATACTCCTGGGACCATCGTCGCCAGAATTCCTGTTTCATGTGGTCTACCAATTTCCATCTTGTTAATAGGGCTATCTTCGAAGATGCTTTTTTCGTATGGAGAGTTTCCGCAAGTTCTTCAAGCTTATTTTTGGCTCCGACAAAATTCGTCGCGTTATCGCAATATAAATTGCTGCAGTGCCCTCCGCGCCCAATGAATCGTCTCAAACATCCTAGAAAGGCATCAGTCATTAGGTCAATGGCTAGTTCGAGATGTACAGCCTTTGTGCTGAAACAGCAGAAAATAGCGACATAAGCTTTATGTGGCCTCTTTCCTCGAACCTTGAAGTACACCCAAAAGAGTCCTGCGAAGTCTACTCCGGCGTTGATGAATGGCCTTGCAGGTAAAGTCCTTGCCGCTGGCAGTCCACCCATGACTTGTTTGAATAATTGCGGCCTTACTCGGTTGCATGTCACACAATGTTGCACAATAGATCGAGCCATTGTTTTTGCTTTAATTGGCCAGAATCGTTGTCGAACTTGAGCTACAAGCGTTTGGGAGCCGCAGTGAGAGTTCTCTTCATGGAACCACTTCATTAGAATCTTGGTCAGCGGATCGTTGTGGGGAAAAATTCTTGGATGCCTCGCATCGTATGGAAGTGTTGAAGATTCGATGCGGCCACCCACTCTAAGAATACCTTCATCATCCAAGAATGGGTGGACGGTGCTGAGTTGGCTCGTTTTGCTAACAGGACTGCGTTTTTTAAGGGCTTTAATTTCCTCTTTGAATTCGGCCCGTTGAATTAGGCACACAATTGTTGACAATGCTGCCCTTAACTCTTAAGGCGTGGCAATGAGGTCCTTGACTCGTTTATTGTTTTGAGTTGTTGTGTGGCGAATGAAGCGCAGAACAAATGTGACGATGTGCAACAGTGCATTGAAGGAATTCCGGTGATTGATGTTATACAGCATGTCCTCCGCAGCGTCGTAGGTGAGATTTAGGACAGCGAACTTTTTTGTTTTCGCTCCTTGTCAGCCTGTTGTGGAAGTTCAATGATGGGCTGCTCGGATAACCATGTGCTAGTTTTCTTGTGGAGGAAGATCGGACCGAAAAACCACACATTGCATGATTTAAACTGCCTTGGTGTTATTCCTCGCGATATCAGATCGGCAGGATTGTCCTCTGACTTGACGTGCCGCCATTGTTCGTTCAATGTCAGCCATTCAATGGTGGAGACTCTGTTGGCAACGAAAGTGTGTAATGATGATGAGGGTGATTTGATTCATGTCAAGAAGAATCCGTCCACAAGAAAATGGCTACGTCGGTCAATTTCAGCTCGTCTACAATTCGATGCATTAGTTGGGCACATAAAACTGCTGCACACACCTCTAGCCTTGGTAGATTTTGCTGCTTAACCGGAGCTACTCGCGACTTGGAACATAGTAATCTTACAGCAATAGTTTTGTCTGCATTGATAAATCCTACGTATATGGCGGTGCCATATGCTTTCTCAGACGCTTCAGCGAAGCCATTTATTTGAAACGTTGTTCTGAAATTCTGGTTGAGTACGTGACTGCCGATTGTAGTCTCAATAAGCGCATCCCGATTATCCCGGAAGAGTGTCCACTTGTGGAGCATGGCAGCAGGTAACTCCTTGTCCCATGAAATTTTAATCTGCCACAATTCTTGGATTAGTATTTTGGCAATCACAACGACGGGGGAAAGAAAACCCAGTTGAACGAAAATTCTTGCCACATCTGTCATTATAGTTCGCTTGGTGGTTCGTCAATGCTCAGTGAGATGTACCTTAATGCAGAAGCTGTCGCCTTACGGGAGCCACGTGAGTCCCAATGTTGTTACTGCACTGTCCGCATCATCTTTAAAATCAAGTTTGGTTTCTTGATCTTCTACAGGAATGTCTGACAGCAGTTCTGGGTGGTTGGCACATCATTTTCCTAACCAGCAACATGCAGTTTGTAAAATATCCCTTAGTTTCACATTTGTCTCCTGAGCATCCACGAGGTTTTCGGCGCCAGTCAAGCAATCATCGACGTAGAAGTTCTCCCGGAGTGTCTTTGCACCGCTAGATAATCTGGTGCTTGGTTGCCAATTTCAACAAACATTTTATTGCTAAATATGGTGCTGCCCTAGTGCCGTACGTGACTGTGTTCAGCTGGTAATATTATAACAGCTCGGTAGAATTTTTCCTCCATACAACAAGCTGGTATCGTCTATCTTCAGGATGTACCCATATTTGGCGGTACATTTTCTCGATATCTGCCGTAAACACGAATCATGGTAGTCAAAAGCGCAGCAGCGTTATGAAATAACGTGGGGAAACTAAGGTTTTGACTATAGTCATGTGACCCAATGCTTCATATTCCGTCATAAACTGTGTTTAAGATTTTTTGAGCTCCCTGTACTTCTCTAGTCGCCTTTCTAAAGCCAGGAAACGATTTGTTGCCGTGTGCAGCGAGTCTCCAAGTCTCGACGGTGGTTCCATGAATGGTAGGCTCACTATAAATCTTCCGACACTATCACTTATGGTGTGGAGGGCAAAATGATTTTCGCAAAATCGTTCAGTGGTGGTGAGCGTTGATTTTTCGTTTTCTGCTTCTTCCAACGCCCAGAACTTTTCAATCTGGTTGGACAATTGCTCTTCGGTGTACATGGCACACGTTGCGGAACTCGTGGTTTCCGTGGCGGCATTCCCTGAAATCGTCCATCCGAAAACGCTGTTTTGTAAGCTTGGAAATCCTTCCCCAAGAGAGAATCTCTCACCTGGGAAAAATGCATGATAATTTTCTGCTCGAAGAAGTAAGTCGATCTGTCCTAGCAGGTTGAAGCGGGAATCGGCCAACTTAATCGTTGATGAGATAGACCATGTTGAATAGACCGTTGAATATTAAGTTTTGTTCAACTACAACTGTATACTAAATTCATCGGGTTGTCTTGGTGCTGGTTGCGGTGCAGAACGGCTCCCTTCCGTAGTCGTGTCGATTTTATAATGCCTTTTTATGATAATGCCGATCACGATGGTAATGATAAGAAGGAGGCAAGCGTATCCTAATGTGTAGTGGTGAATGTCATGTGGCCGAACAGCGTTATGGAAATGATTTTTCATCTGTTTAACACCACTATGTATGGATTCTTTATCCGAATCTTCTGAAGCATATGCTTTGGAGTAGTTGAGATACTTCTGGGACCATCGTCGCCAGAATTCCTGTTTCAATTGGACTACCAATTTCCATCTTGTTAATAGGGCTATCTTCGAAGATGAGGCTGTCGTGTCTATTTGTGCTGTTAACGGTTCTTCAATGAGGAAATGCCCAGGTGTCACGTAACCTAAGTCGTTCGGATCATCTGACATCGTGAAGACAGCATGGCTTCGATTTTTATCATAACGGTCTCTTACTCTTCGTAAGTTAAAGACGCGCCAGAGGCGCCTCTGACTAACAAATTCTTAGCACACCTCACCGCCGCTTCCCATAGTCCGCCGAAATGAGGCGCTCTTGGAAGAATGAAATGGAATTGGATGCCGTGGTTGCTGCAGGTTTTCGTTATTACTGCTGTTGCTTTTTCCGTATGGAGAGTTTCCGCAAGTTCTTCAAGCTTATTTTTGGCTCCGACAAAATTGGTCACGTTGTCGCAATATAAATTGCTGCAGTGCCCTCTGCGCCCAATGAATCGTCTCAAACATCCTAGAAAAGCATCAGTCATTAGGTCAATGGCTAGTTCGAGATGTACAGCCTTTGTGCTGAAATAGCAGAAAATAGCGACATAAGCTTTATGTGGCCTCTTTTCTCGAACCTTGAAGTGCACCCAAAAGAGTCCTGCGAAGTCTACTCCGGCGTTGATGAATGGCCTTGCAGGTAAAGTCCTTGCCGCTGGCAGTCCACCAATGACTTGTTTGAATAATTGCGGCCTTGCTCGGGTGCATCTCACACAATGTTGCACAATAGATCGAGCCATTGTTTTTGCTTTAATTGGCCACAATCGTTGTCAGTTAGAGCTCTCTTCATGGAACCATGTCATCAGAAGCTTCGTCAGCGGATCGTTGTAGGAAAGAATTCTTGGATGCCTCGCATCGTATGGAAGTGTTGAAGATTCGACGCGGCAACCCACTCTAAGAATACCTTCATCATCCAAGAATGGGTCTGAGTTGGCTCGTTTTGCTAACAGGACTGCGTTTTTAGATTACTGCGTTGTACTCAATAAGTGCGAAAGAAGCAAATTGAATAGAAAGCAGAAAATGATCAGAAGCTGAAAAGATGAAACTTCACAAAAATATCAACGCAAGAAACCAAATCATGCACAAAAAAAAAACTTCAGCCTTCGCAGACGGACGAACTACATATATTGTTAGTGCAATCGACGAAAACAAAGTGGAATTCCTTCAATTTACAGAATCTTCCTATTCCTTTCCACTCATTAACAATTCAATGAGTGATGTTCGTCCAGCATTCACTCCTTAAGCGAGAATACAATTCTGTTCGAACACGTAGTTTCTCCCGTATGTTCGCTGTCAACGTTTTCTATGACTTAATTTTCGCGGTCACCTTAATTCCGCGCACCATCTCGAGGTGCTCTGTAGCCTGCGTTGAAATTTCTTTAAAATATATACTCGTTGGAAGTGGGTCGAATCCACACGTTGACTGGAGACAAGTGAACACGGCCTACAATTTCTTCTTCTTCTATGACTTAATTTTCGCGGTCACCTTGATTCCGCGCACCATCTCGAGGTGCTCTGTAGCCTGCGTTGAAATTTCTTTAAAATATATACTCGTTGGAAGTGGGTCGAATCCACACGTTGACTGGAGACAAGTGAACACGGCCTACAATTTCTTCTTACGAACATGGTAAACAACATCGACGGTTTCGAGCCTGTAGTGGCAGACCGTGTACCATATGTTTTAAACCAAAGGAGCAATTTGTTTATTTTCAGATTCTAGGTGAATGTAATTAGTTTGAGATTTGTGTTGTTTCAGTGTTTTATGTTTAATTATATTCCGAGCCGCAACCAAAACCCAATTTGAAAGTGAATATATTTTTCCCTCACAGCAAGAGCTTAGTTCTCCTAGGTAATAGTTTTGTATGTTTCGTAGGTGATTTGCAACATTGTTTGAATGAATGTGCGATTGGAAGGAGAATTAGGGAAATTGGGAAATCTGAATGGAATGAATGAAAAGATTGGAAGTTTTGGGAATCGGAGCAGAAAAAAAGGAGGTTAGTAGTTCATGTTCATAAAATTGTGGTTTTTAAAATAAATAAAAAGAACGGAAAAACACGAAATATAGGAAGGAATATGTGTTAAAGAACATAAAATGTAAACATAAAGTTTGGTGAAAACAAAAAAAAAAACAGCATTAATAAATTGGCCCATAGAATAGAAAGGCGGGAAAGTTTGGTGATTGTTGCGCCTAAATTGCGCCGAACAGTACTTTATTTCTCCGTAGAAAACGCAAAGAAAATGCAATTTTTGCGTCCATATGCGTTTTTTTATAACAAGCCGCACATAATTTTGTGAACAATAATTGAACATCAGCAACAAGTACAACATTTCCTATATTAAAATCACTACAAATAATACAACAAAAAATAATATATATATATATATGTGATGTCTCGTGCTTGCAGGTTGAACAAGAAGAGAGATTTTATTTCATTTCCTTTTCTATTACAATTATTACTTATGGCTAAAGGTACGGTCAAACAGAACGCGTTAATCAATCTCCGCCTGGCGTAGATATCGCTTGGTATGTCAGACAGAGCGCGTCACCGCGTGTAACTATACAAGTCAGCTGTTCGTGTCTGTGAATAGTAGAATGCCGTACTGGTAATAAATAATTTGATTGCATGGGATTTGTCATTTTCGCTAGGGAATTTTCTGATGTGATATGAAAAATTTCTCAGGAAAAAATACATTTTATTTATATGGGCACATTTCAAATGCAAACATTTCATCGAAACATTAGTGCAGGAATTGTCATTAGCACAAAAAATTAACATCGTCATATTAAAAATACTTACGAAATACAATTTATAAACGTGGAAAAAGTAAATATCAAATATGTCCTCCGAAGAGGAACTACTCTTGCTGTTACTTGTAAGGAGGAGACCTAAAAAAAGGCGCACCTGGATAAGCCAGATAAATGAAGCAAGAGAGCTGTTTGGTGAATTCCAACATTTTTATAGGGATTTGGAGAATGATGGCGACAAATTTTGGACGTATTTTCACAAATCGAAAAAATGTGTACGAATTATAAAAATGTGTAACGCAAAATAAGGTGTACACAGCTCAACAGATGGCAACGCAATAAATTGCAGTTCCAAAAATTTTTATACTCATACTCTTAAAATACACACATACTTATACAAGAATCTGTAAAATTTCACAACGCTCTACTCGGCAGAAAAAACGCCCGGGTGCGCGTTAGAGTTTACGCCGAGGTGCGCGTTTTCTGTTTGACTTACGCCATAAGAACGTGTGTGTTACAACTCACAAAACTACAAAAACGCCCGGTGTGGCGTTAATAACGCGTTCTGTTTGACCGTACCTTAAGTTCACAGCTGATAACTAAAGGTCGAAATATGGCACTTAGAGGGGCTACTCCACAACTCCCACCTCTACTTTAATAAGAGTTCAAAAAGATATAAATACATAAAAGGAAAATTATTCTTTATAATTTATACGTTGTAAATTTCTTAACTTACGATCTCTACCTACGGTTTGAATCTGAGGAGCATTAACCCGTTCACCACTTTTTCCTGATGAAGAAGTATTAGAATTCACTCCGCTTTGATGATCTATACTGCTAGGTTCTGCATATTAATTTTCTTTGCCACTTATCATTTGATTGATGTGTCGTTTAATTACATTATTATTACGTAGTAAAACGCAATTATAAGATTGGGGGCCAATACGTTCTTTTACTGTAGCTTCTTGCCACGAAATCTTATTTGGATTCGAATAATCGCGCACAAATACGTTTTTACCTGGTTCAAATGCCATATTACGGCTTCCTCTATAATTCTTTACATTTATTAACTGACTTTCTTTAATTCTTTTCTTCACTAAAGGCGGACACAGCATACTAAAACGTGTTTTAATTTCTTTCCCAAATAAAAGCTTTGCTGGAGATTGTCCCGTGGCGCAATGTTTAGTTGACCTATAGTCAGAGAGAAAAGTAGTGACAATATCATCCATATCTTCCCCTTCCCGTAAATTTGCCAAAAGTGATTTTTTTAAAGTTTTTACAAAATTTTTGGCTTGACCATTTGTTGCCGGATGGCCCGGGGGTGTTGAAATATGTTTTATATTATTACGTTTCATAAACATCTTAAATTCTTCTGAAGTAAATTGTCGACCATTATCACTAACTTAAATGTCGATAACACCAAATCTTCCGAACATATCCCGCAACTTAGTAATAACAAAATTAGAAGTTATGCACTTGGTTTTGAACACCTCCACCCACTTCGAGAAGGAATCGATGACTATTAAAAAATAAAAATCCTTAACTGGGCCTGCGAAATCTATGGGAAGTCTAGACCAAGGCGAATCGGCCGGTGACCATGGTATAAGTGGACTTCTCTCTGGGCTTGCCTGACTGAGTTTGCACGAAACACAGTTAGAAATCAAGCTTTCGATGTCAGCATCCATTTTAGGTCACCACACATATGACCGAGCCAGAGCCTTGGTTTTGACTATGCCAAAATGAGAATAATGCAACTGCTTTAGAATTTTACCGCGTAATTTTGTAGGTATTATTACCCTAAAACCCCATAAAATACATCCGTATTCCACCGAAAGTTCATTTTTGCGGGATACAAAGGAAGCAAATTCTTTACCCTTTAGTAATTCTACGTTTCCCCTCTGAATTGATTCTCTTACTTTTGACAATACTGTATCATGTGCAGTTTCTCTTGAAATAATTTTAAAGTTCAAATTTAATTTGTTATCACCACAAATGTAATTAACGAAACTGAAATCATCCCCCTCTTCACTAACTGTTTGCTGAAGAAACCTCGACAAGTGGTCTGCAGAATTTTCTGAGCCTTTAATATATTCCAAAGTATAATTAAAACCGGACAAAATGAATGCCCATCTTTGCACTCGCGCAGCGGCCATTACTGGTAAACCTTTGTTTTCCCCGAAAATTGCCAAGAGTGGCTTGTGATCCGTCTGCAAAGTGAAACTTCTCCCTATTAAATATTGCCTTAATTTTGTCACACTAAATACAATCGCCGACGCTTCCTTTTGTATGGTGCTATAATTCTTTTCTGCCTGCGTAAGCGCTCTTGAAATAAAAGGTATAGGCTTCTTAGAACCATCCGCCCATACATGGGATAAAATGCCGGCAACGGCATAATTTGATGCATCCGTTGATAACACAATGGGTAACCTTGGGTTAAAATGTACTAGTATTCTATCGGACGTTACTTCACTTTTTAACAACTCGAATGCCTTGTGGCATTTTTCGGACCACTTGAACTTGACCTCCTTTTTTAGAAGCTCATAAAGAGGCGACATTTTATGTGCAAATCCTGGGATGAATTTCGAATAATAATTAATCATGCCTACAAAGGCTTTTACTTCCGACGCACTTTTAGGTATAGGTGCATCTAAAACTGAAGAAACGCGATCTTTATTCAGGCTTAGACCATTTCGGTCAATATTAAAACCTAAATAAGATACCTTGTCTTTGAAAAATTCACATTTGCTCTCATTGAGTCGTAACCCCAACGATTCAAACTTAGCAAGCACTAACTTGATCGTCTTAACATGATCATCAATATTATGATCAGTAATGATAATATCATCGAAATAATTGATTACATTTGGAATCCCCCGCAAAACATTTTCCATCGTTCTCTGAAAAATAGCTGCAGCCGGTTTTACACCAAACGGTAAGCGAGTCATTTTAAAAATTCCTAGATGTGTACTCCATGCTAGTACTAACTGACATGCTAACTAACATGCTCATCTAGTACTAACTGATTATAGGCATTTGAAAGGTCTAATTTTGTATATAATTCACCCCGCAATGATGCGAATAATTCTTCAATTAATGGTAGATATTTTACATCTTCCAAATATTTATTAATAGTAGATTTGTAATCTCCACATATACGAATTTGTCCATCAGGTTTCATAATAGGAATCAATGGTGTGCCCCACTCTGAATTATCTACTGGTACTAAAACCCCTTTTGCTACTAATTCTTGTAATTGAAATTCAATTTTTGAACGCCAAGCCAACGGTACGGATCGTGGCTTACAAAAAATTGGCTTCACGTTTTCAATTAAATTAAGTTTAACCGTACAACCAGTATATCGAGCTAATTCGTTTGCAAACACATTAAAAAAACGTTTTCGTATGCTTTGTACACACTCTTTCATGCTACAAACTGAGTTAATATTGGAAAGACCGATACCAAACAAAACCATAAAATCGCGGCCTAAAATTGACGGACTACGCGTATTAGTAATGATGAAACGCAACCTTTTATTTTGTTGCTTAAACCGTACTACAGTAAGAAACTCACCGATAACATCAATTTTTCCTCTGTCATATGCACAGAACTTATCTTTGCATGGTTTCAACTTTTTCTCCTTAAAGAAATTTTCAAACATATTCTTTGACATTAATGAACATGCAGCACCCGTATCCAGAATAAAATCAATCACCTTTTTATTTACCTCGAGGGACAGTGTGAATGGTACGGACGAATGCTCTTCAGTTACACTATAAATAGAAAAGGTGGAATCATTATTACAATTTTCTTTACAAGGATTTTTAACAGAATTCATTTTTGATACTTGAACCGCATTAATTTTGTTGTTGTTGCACACACTAGCTAGATGCCCAATTCTGTGACATTTGTTGCATCTACTGTTTTTATATTTGCAATTATCGCTAGTATGATTTTTCCAACCACAATGTACACACTTCTTCTTCGCTTTAGTTCCACTCTGATGCTGCTGTCTACTTTTGTTGTTACCAATCGTAACATCTTCTTTGTAGTTCAAGGTTTTGGCTCCACGTGGGAATTTTTTTAGAAAATTAACCCCACTTTCTTGATCTCGTTCCGCAACAATTTTGGCCTCCATTACAAGTGCTTTTTTGTATGCACTTTCTAACGTCAAACTTTCATCTTCCTCACATAATCTTTCGTAAATTTTTCCGCTGAAGCCAGTTACGAACTTATTTAACACAAAGTCTTGCAATTGTGCACCAAATTTACATCCCATAGCTAATTTTTTAAGCCGGGCGTACCATACGGAGACTGATTCAGCGTCATGTTTCTGGGCCTCAAAAAATTGTCGTCTTTCTCGAAAAATGATTACCGGTGGAGAATAATGCTGGTTTAACAACACACACAAGTTACTGTATGTTTTCTTTATTGGTAACTCCGGAAAGCACAGCTCCCTTAGTAATCCATACGCATCAAGTCCAATTGTCCTCAACAAAGTTAATACCTTAACTCGGTCCTCTTCCACTGCTGCCTCCACAAAATGAGACTCCAGGATTTCTTGCCAGTTTTGCCATTTATCAACTCCTGGGCGAAATTCCCCTATACCAGTCGCCATTGCAGCAGCCAAAATGCTCTCATTATGGACCACCGTGGCATTTGCGTCTTCACTCGGCATGTTTTTATTATATTTGGTCGAATAAAGCGCGAACTGTCCAAATTCTTTGGGTACCGCAAGCAATAAAAAATTGTATTACAATTTATATTATAAACTTTGAAAAGCTGGCCAAAATGGTTATGTAGCCAATTTTTATATCCTCGTCGCCACTGTGATGTCTCGTGCTTGCAGGTTGAACAAGAAGAGAGATTTTATTTCATTTCCTTTTCTATTACAATTATTACTTATGGCTAAGTTCACAGCTGATAACTAAAGGTGCGGTTACATCGAAATATGGCACTTAGAGGGGCTACTCCACAATATATATATATATCGTATTTTGGATTGCATAAGAAAAGAAACACACTTCGGTATTATGAATTACTGTTCAGTTCTAAAATAAACATACCAACATATATACATATTTTTTTATAATATATATCTATTATTCTATACATAAAGAAAGAAAAATAAAATTGTGTTTAATTGGGTAAAAATTAGAAAAATTAAATTCACAAATAATAAAAAAAAAAAAGAAAATCAAAGTAAAGGAAGGAGAAAATTAAGTATATAATACCAACCAAAAAAAAAAAAGAAAAAGAAACAAAACTTCTAATAATAAAGATAATAGGAAGTTAGTAAAAGAAACTAGAAAAAAACAAGGTAATTTGTTGAAACTTTTCATTATAGGGTCGGAGCCGCAGGGCGATACCATGTTCTGGATCTGAAACTTGCTGAGTCGAACCTAAAAGCAAACATATGAAACTTACAATTCATGTACGGTCATAGCAAATACATTTACTTATACACTGAACTTAAGTTCCTTAACATTACTTTGCTATTCCTAATCTTTATTTGCTAGGCTTCATCATAGAAATGGTACTAAAATTTTATGATTAACCAAGAACTAATAGAAAAAACAACAAAACTAAAGTATTACAAGAAATATAAATGAAATATCGTTAGAATTAAAAAATAATGATTGAATTTATTAAAGGAGCAAAGAAAATAACAAAAATTAACAACACATGTGAGGACGATAAATATCACCCTCCCAAATACAAAACCAACAACTTACTTCATCCAAGCCTTTTGAGCATTCTTATATTTAAGATTAATTTTAGTAGTACATTTAAGATTATAGTAGATTTAAGAACGTGTTGTGGATCCCCCCCATGTTCAGCTGTAGGGGAGCTATGACAATCCTCCAGTAATCCAGAACGCAATTCAGACGGGACCCAGAGCTGCCAGGCATGATCCTCTTGAATCACATCACCCGTCACAAAACCCGTACGTCTGTACACAAATCCGTCCGAAATTAGTAAATCCGGTAGTTCATCTTTGTTCTTAGTCACTGTTTTTCTCAACTTCTCATATTCTTCCGAAGAAAAAATTTGGGAATTGAGGTCAACATCAAGTGATCTATCTACCGGTCCTATCTCTTCCAGATACATGAGAGAAAAAGCTTCCGGCACCACATTCTGCGAGCCTTTCCTATGTTTAACATTAAAATTGTAAGCTTGAAGCTTGAGCTTTTAAACTCCATCTGGCTAATCTTCCCGAATAGTCTTTTTGGTTCATCAACCACTTCAAGTACGCGTGATCTGTAATTATGGTGAAAGGTAAACCTTCCACATACGGACGGAACTTCTTCACGCTTAATACAGCAGCTCAAGCTCAGTGACACTATAATTCTTCTGAGCCTTATTGAGTTTCGCTGACATAAACGCTATTGCATTCTTATTTTCCCTATCATCCATTTGAAAGAGAACTCCTCACACCCCTTGCGTAGATGCGTCGTATTGAATAAAAAAATGTTTGTTGAAATGCGGATTACTAAGCACTGGTGCCGAAGAAAGACTGCACTTCATCTCTTCAAAGAAGTTGTGAGGTGTGGCGGGGCTCACGCTATGTGTCGGAGCGCAGAGCGTAAGTAAACGGAGAGCCGCTCTTTCCAGCCCGTGTCTGCAATGCAGATATCGGCATCTCCTCTTTCCATCATGCGACGGACTGATGAGTCCCGTATGATGGCGTGGTGGAAGTTTCGAGAAAACAAGTTTTTTTCTATGAACTTCACATCACGCCATCCTACGGGACTAGCAATTAACGCTGACGCCAATAAGAGAGAGCGAGATATCCATATGTGCAGAGCGGTCACGGCTGGAATCAGCGGAACAAACCAGTTTTCGCTCTGCAGCTTCGACACAGATCGTGTGCTGATACACAGTCAGTCGGTCATAGAGAGTCAAGAATTGATAGTTGAGAGTCGCTCAAGTTGTTGCTTGTCGGGGAAAATTGAAAAATGAGTTGATTTTTTTAAAAGTCGCAGCGTTTATCTTAAGAAGAACAGTTATAAACATTCATCGTATTTAACTAAAATTTTGTCCAACGCAAACAAGAAATTAATTCCGTCAAAGAAGCCGGGTCTGAAACTATATAGAAGCGAAACAGAAAACTAACGACAACCACGCGAAAACCGTATCAAAGTCAGCCATATTTGTTTCAATAACATTGCACGTGTATTGAACATAGCCAGATCGTCAATCAGTCACTCAGTCAAAAAGCCATTGATACAAAACCATTCAACGCAGAAGCAGAAGTTCAACATTAAATACGAGCAGACAAAAATGTTCACAGAAAAACGAAGATTTGTGAACGAATGAGTTTTTTTTACAGAACAAAAATACACCTATACAACATACATATAAAATACAACTAAATTAATAAATTACAAAATGTGGTGAAATAAAGATTAATAAGCGCAACAATTAGCGCAACAATTGATTTAATTAGATTTGATAAAATACCAATTTTTGAATAATATAAAAACAAGCAATAAACGAGTTAAATAAACTGAAGCGGATTCAACTTCATTTTAGTAAAGCCATGAATAGTTTTTCTTAGAAAATAAAGAAAAAAAGCTAAATATCAGAGATTTTAATAGAAAAGAAATTCAAAACATGCCTTAAACATATATCGAAGTTGGCTAAATAATTTCGGAAGTTGTGCGAAATCCTTTAGAATGAATGATTTGAAAATGGTGTGAATATTTTTGGGAGCTGCTATATGCCAGCTTAACATAAACAATTTTATTTATTAAAAAAACAAAAAAACATACTAATAAATTAAAATACATTCGATATAGTGAAAAATTAAAGAATAATCAATAAAAATTGTGAAATAAAACCGTCTGGCATACAAAAATAAAACCTTTGACAGCGTAACTATGGTTAATAATAGCTACCGCAATGACCGCAGTAACAACAACAACATCCGCAACCACAACAACAACAGCAACAACAACAACAACCATAGCACCAGCAATAACAACTACATGCAGAACCACCAGATTCGTTGTTGTCGATTGGATGGAAAACCAGAATTCCTTCGATTAAATACCGTTAATGCCTTCTGAATATTCAGTCAACGAGAGGTTCATTTAGATTTTCGTTGATGCCTCCGACAGGGTTGGATTTTGAAAGATATTGGAACGAATTTCCGTTATCCCTTGTCAAATTTGGTTTGGAGACATATTGGAACGAATTTCCGTCATCCCTTGTCAAATTTGGTTTGGAGACAAACCAAACCAAATTTGACAAGGGATGACGGAAATTCGTTCCAATATCTTTCAACGAGAGGTTCCTTTTTTTTTCTCTCTTGCCACGTTAATATTATCATTGTCATTAATGGTATTCTCTTTATGTATTATCATTAGCTTGTCTAAATTCATTAAATGTTAAGGATTTATGTTACTTGAACATCTTTACATTTACCTAAACATTCTTTTTTTCTCTTGAAGTACAAATGAATTTACGTATAGTTCAAGTCGGAATTTATATCTATATACCGAAACATAGTTAATATTTAAAGATTCTTTTTTGATTGTGATTTAACGGCTGGTATCCCAACTAACTAAATGATTTTTATAGCTGCATATGTACATTTAGTTATATTTTCAGGGTTCCGAACTATCTTTGTGGGCGCCTTCAACAGGAGTTCGTAACCAGGTAATTGCGTTGGTAATAACAATTTGCTAAATTTTGTTGGGACAGCAGTTTTTTTTCTGTCCTTCATTGATAAACATATAATGTTAACCCGCCATAGCAAAAATAACTGATTGTTAAAATAAAATGAATAAATTTTGAAAATGGAGTAATTATTTTATATTAGATTAACAGGTGTGTAAGCGGTTTTACTCCGCGAAGCCAGGCGACACACGATAAGGGGTTGGTAGCTATGAGAAGTCTTTTTTTGCAAGCATGTTTTTGCAATAATATCCCGATTATTATAGTTAGTTCCTTTGTAGCATATTGTTTTGGTTTTTATTTTATTTAAAGCATTGCGGGCCACAAAAAACCTATCGCGGGCCGCATGCGGCCCGTGGGCCGCCAGTTTGACACCCCTGGTCTAGATCGTATCCAATTCCACTACAAACCAATCGCTACAGCTACTCCAATAACCAGAAATAAGTACCCGACAGCAAATTGGTGGTGGTTGTTTTGTGTTTAGCTGATGTATGTCCGCTTTCCCTTTTTTTTTAACTGCTCCTGGAGGTCAATTATCACGTCAGTTTTAGGTATGAAATGACTCTTAATAAGTGACGTATGATTAAAAAAATCGATTGTCTCGTTGGCTTTGAATTTGGCCAAGCTTGTGTAGGAAATGGCAATGCCACTGTTGAACCGTTGAAAGCTGTGAACTGCATTTGGTTGCTTTTAGTTATGAAGTTTGGCTGCAGGTTAATGACTCTGATACACTTACGGAATTTACTCGTACTGGCGTTTTGATTGCGAAGATCCATTCGTTCGTTCTCACAATCGGTTTCCACGATAGATAGACCCTTGAATTCTGTAAAAAGTTTAAATTAGTATTATTATTCAAGAATCCTACCTCACACGCACACACACCAGATCCTTGACTGTATGTTGTTCTTACATCACGGCATAAATACGTATTTTTGTCGTCCACTATTGAACATGACTGGATAAGCGTAGCATTTGAAAGGTAAAATTATTTGATGAGGTGAAATTGTCAAATACTGCGTAGACAGTGTCGGGACAATTAGCATGCTGTGTGTCAGTCGTGGTATGGGGACCATCAGATTTTCTTTTTATTTTATGTTTATTTCTTCTGTTAATTGGATATGCGAGAGCAGCAATGGGTGAATTTTGCCATGATTAACATCAGTAAGAATCGAAAGTATGGCTGTTTGTGTCTCTGCCAGAGACGTGTAAATCTGAAAGCCTCCCTGCTTGCTGAAGTGGTGTTGTAGGGTGGGTATAGAAAGGGGGAGGAAAATGACACCTACTCCTCCCCCCTTCTCCTCTCATCTCTCTCTCCCTCGTGATTCCACCGAACCTTCGCGTACTTATTTTTTTTGTTGCTGTACGTTTGCTTAGCCGCTCCCAACCTTGTGTCAATCACGAGTGGACTTCGTCTTGTAACTACGTTAAAAAATGTTTCGTATTCGTTTTGTAACTACGTTACAAAATGGCGCCCAACGTGGGGCCCACTGTAGTTGAATTTTTTTTTCCGTCCGAAAAGTTTGAGAGTCCCTTGCAGTGGCGCCCAAACTTTTTGTAGTAACAGAAAAATTTTTTCTTGAATACTTAAAATTTTAAATTAATTTTTTTTTTGGTTATCGGTTTTCTGTTGTTATCTTGTTGGATTTACGCAACTGGTTTTGTCTAACCCCCGCGGTCCACAGAATCAACCCTTCGTGCGATTGTTTGGCTTTGGTCCTTCCGTCGAATTAATTTTCTGCCGCTGACACAAAGGAACAAAAACTTCCTTTTTGGTGTTGTTTAATTCTGAAGACTCTCTTGGCTTGAGACTTTGTGTTAATGGATTTAATGGCTGTTCACAACTCGTCAAGAACTCGGAAGATATTTTGTACTGTTTAACCTCGTGGAATTTTTTGGCTCGAGATTATACGTGAATGGATTTAATGGCTGTTCGTAACTCGTCAATAATTCCCGAGCAGTTATTTGTTTAGTATTAGAATTGTAGGTTAGATAGTCGTGGTGAAGTTGGCTTGAGACTTTGTACTGGGTACTTGTTTTTAGGTAACGGGCAACTCGTTGAACGGATCCCGGCTAAGTTATGTTTTTTTCCTCCTTTAAATTTAATTTCATCTAAGTTCCTTTGTGTCACCGAATTATAGCGAGGCCTCGTTCAATTAGAGACTTCATCTGAATGATTTCATCTGAATCATTGGTGACTCGTTGGATGACGCCCACTGTCAGCATTTTTTTTTTTTTTGTAGTTTAGCCCATGTTTTCTATTGATTATCTCTAGTGGTTGCTATCAAAAACCACTCGTGATCGATACATTGGCTGGCTTGATCATTGGATGACGGGAGATAATAGATGAGAGAGGTTTGTGTCGTCTGGTGCGGTGAAGCCGCTACTCGACCTGGTTTTTTTTTGTAGCATGTAAGTTTCTTTCTTGAGATTAAGTTTGGTAGTTTACATTTTTTTTATTTTGCTTTTTTTGTTGGTTATTGTTGACTTTTTTGTTTCTTTTTCTTTTTCCCTTATTTTTAGTTTATAATTTTTTTCTTCAACAACCCCGACATTATTTTGATACTCCAGTTACAAAAAGAACAGATCGGAGCTGAGGCTTACATTGGCTTACAGCCAAAGACAAGACCGATAATCGAAAATTTACTTGACTTTGATACGGTTTTCGCGTGGTTGTCGTTAGTTTTCTGTTTCGCTTCTATATAGTTTCGGACCCGGCTTCTTTGACGGAATTAATTTCTTGTTTGCGTTGGACAAAATTTTAGTTAAATACGATGAATGTTTATAACTGTTCTTCTTAAGATAAACGCTGCGACTTTTAAAATAATCAACTCATTTTTCAATTTTCCCCGACAAGCAACAACTTGAGCGACTCTCAACTATCAATTCTTGACTCTCTATGACCGACTGACTGTGTATCAGCACACGATCTGTGTCGAAGATGCTGAGCGAAAACCGGTTTGCTCCGCTCATTTCAGTCGTGACCGCTCTGCACATATGGACATCTCGCTCTCTCTTATCGGCGTCAGCGGTAATTGCTAGTCCTGTAGGATGGTGTGATGTGAAGTTCATAGAAAAAAACTTGTTTTCTCGAAACTTCCACCACGCCATCATACGGGACTCATCAGTCCGTCGCATGATGGAATGAGGAGATGCCGATATCTGTATTGCAGACACGGGCTGGAAAGAGCGGCTCTCCGTTTGCTTACGCTCTGCGCTCCGACACAGAGCGTGAACCCCGCCACACCTCACAAAACAGGTGGTTATCAGCCACCGGGGCCAGATCAACAGCTGGAAAGGGTGGCAAGCTCTAAGCAAAAAAAAAGAAAAAAAAAACAAAAGCCAAAATTTAACAAGGGGTCTCGAAGCCACGGCCTGAGTCAACATATTTTTTAAATCAAAATAGAGAATAAGAAAAATAACGCGGAAATAATAAAAAAAAACTATGATTACAATAAAATCTGAATTTAACGGTAAATTAAATCAAACTAGAAAAAAAAATTTAAAAAGGTAAATAACAGAACAAATAAAATCGAAATAAGTTTTAAGGTAAAAGAATATAAATCAAAATTTTAAAAATCATAAAAACAAATTTATGGTTGGAGTTAAACTAAATTTAAGAGAGCCATTTAAGGCACCTTAATTCCATACTAAATCAAAAACGAGAAAGAGAAATTAATAGCAAAATTTTAACGAGGCAAAAAAAAAAATTAAATGAACCGAATAATTTATGAATTTAAGCAAACTATAAATAAACACCATTAACTAAAATAAAATAATACGATAATCGAAAATCAAAAATCAAAAATATAACGGTAATCAAAAAAATGGAAATAATAATAAAAAAAATTATAAACTGAAACTAAGGTAAAAAGAAAAAGAAACAAAAAAGTCAAAAATAACCAACAAAAAAAACATAATGTAAACTACCAAACTTAATCTCAAGAAAGAAACTTACATGCTACAAAAAAAAAACCAGGTCGAGTCGCGGCTTCACCGCACCAGACGACACAAACCTCTCTCATCTATAATCTCCCGTCATCCAATGATCAAGCCAGCCAATGTATCGATCACGAGTGGTTTTTGATAGCAACCACTAGAGAAAATCAATAGAAAACATGGGCTAAACTACAAAAAAACGCTGATAACGGCGCAGCGTTATTAGATTAACAGGTGTGTAAGCGGTTTCACTCCGCGAAGCCAGGCGACACACGATAAGGGGTTGGCGCAACAAATGCCGACGCGCCAACCATGGTAGGGTTGGTATAGAAAGGGGTAGGGAAATAACACCTACTCCTCCCCCCTCCTCCTCTCATCTCTCTCTCCCTCGTGATTCCACCGAACCTTCGCGTACTTATTTTTTTTTGTTGCTGTACGTTTGCTTAGCCGCTCCCAACCTTGTGTCAATCACGAGTGGACTTCGTCGTGTCAAGTTTCGGTTATCGGTCTTGTCTTTGGCCGTAGAGCCAATGTAAGCCTCAGCTCCGATCTGTTCTTTTGTAACTGGGGTATAAAGACACTGTCGGGGTTGTTGAAAAATCCCTCCCACTTTCCCTGAGCACGGCCGGACGAGCTGAGCTGCCCTGACAGTGGTCATCTTTTTCGTCTTTTGAATTTTTTTTATTTTTGGTAATTTAGTTTTCCGCGGACCCACCACCCCCCATACGTTACAAAGTGCTTAGCTTCGGCGCAAATTTCTTAATGTTGTCCTTCTTGAGACAGTCATGCAGCGGAGCTGCTATGGTCGCATAGTCCCTAATAAATCTGCGGTCCAGCCTGACCAGCCTGACATCCCTAGAAGCCGTCTAAACAGTTTTGGTGTTCTAGGCTCCGGAAACTCATCAATTGCTGCCACCTTCTTGCTGTCTGTCCTGATGCTCCCGTCCCCGACAACATATCCCAGATACCTCACTTTCTTATAGCAAAATTTGCTCTTTTCCACATTGACTGTTAGTTTGGCATCCCGCAGACACCCGGCCACACGGTCCAGTAATGCAAGATGTGACTCGAAACTGGCAGAACACACGAGAAGATCATCAAGGTAGACAAAGACACGCTCCCTTATCTCAGCGGGTATGACATTGCCCATCAACCTACACATTCGCTGCGCGGCATTACACAGCCCGGACGCCCTTGAAGTGAACTGAAGTACAGCCGTCCTGGTACTGTGAATGCCGTCCTGGTACTGTGAATGCCGTCCTGGAACTGTGAATGCCGTCTTACCTCTCGACTTCTTTTCCAATGGTATTGTTCGTTCGTTGAGTTTTCTTGCGTCAACAAATAGTCGGTTTTTCATACCTTTTCTTACCAAAGACACTGGAGAGCTCCAACTGCTCTTGCTGGCCCAATTTACTCCGAAACAAAGTATTCGGTCGAGCTCTGCAAAAATCAGCTGCTGCATCACAGGCGAAATGGAGTAGTGGCGCTTCTTTACGGGAAGATGCTCATCCACCACCTCGATCACGTGCTCTTCTATAGTGGTTCGCGTGAGACCCAGCTCAGCACAAGGTGGGAATTTTGCTTTAACTCTCTCCAGTGGTACCTCTTGTTCTTTGGTAAGAATGTGTATATCCGTATCAAAGGTCAGGTCTAAAGATGTTTGTTTAAGTTCACTTACAGACGCTGAGCTTGTTGCAGCGTTTACCCCACACGTGTACATTTGCTTATTACTGACAACCCAAAGGTTCGCCAGAAGTCAACCCCAAAGTAAAATTCTTGCTGTAAAGCGGGAACTATGAGAAACCCTATGTCCCTTGTCGAACCCTCCCAGACAACGGGAAGTGAAATTGCACCTATCACAGCGGTTTTACCTCCGTTTGTAGTCCTGCCCCTGTATCGGAACGACTTGTCAGATTCGTGTTTCAATGAATTCTGAAGCAACATTCCGGATAGAGTTGGCAGAAGCACCTGAATCTAGCAATGCAACCACGTCTTTACCGTCCACTTTCGATTTAGCGAAAAAATCTATTAACACCTTCCAGCGTCACAATGGTAAGGACTAAAACTCTTTTAATTTTTTTTATCATTTGTCTCTTCGCCCTCATCTTCGCTATCTTATCGAAGTTCCGCTTTTTCCTGCCGAGTGCAAAGTGCCAGTTCTGGTGTAAAGTTTTTACAGGAAATTTTGTATCTGGCTATAGCTGTGGATCGCTCGATCCCTCTTTGAAAAAATCTTTACAGGTTGGCCGAGGACTCCTCCTTTAGTGCAGAGATACCCGGATTCCCTGCAGGATTCACTTTTCCCGGACGATACTCACAATAAGAAACGTCACTATGACAAACAAGACACGTCATGCCATGGAATGCCGAGTTGCACTTCGCATCAATGGGGTTTTTCTTGAAGTGATCCCCGGGTAATCCACAACTAAAACACAAATTAAGATGAAACGGAGACTACAAAATACTTGGTTTACAGATGGACTGTTACTAACATTAACGACGCTTAATGTTGTTATTATTATTGGCCGTGTATTAACACATACCTTTGGGCACGGTTAAATATTAGAGCGTTTTTCCACTTCACATTTTACTATTTGTTGCTCAAGTAAAATATTTAACTACATACATATTGGCTGTTTTTAAAAGCTAAGCACAAAGTAAACCTAACAACGAAGAGCAATGGAACACCGTTCTCAATTTAGTAAGAGTTTGCGCATCGAAATTCTTAATTTGCATAATTATTTTTGAGATAGTTGCACTTTTTGTTTGGACAGAGATTCTGACTGACTAAAGTTATATAAATGTTAATTTCTTAGTTTTAAGCGGATTGTAGTTTAGCCTCTGGTCGGTGGCAGTCGAAAGTATTTAATAAATAAATCTTTAGTATTTTAAATAGAGGAATATTTTCTTATCGAAAGGACATACAACTGGTGAGTGTTCCTGGCAAGCACAGTTCGGCCTTGTGTCCAGCACTCAATATAGCGGGTCTCGCTTAAATGTCAAGTCAAGTAAGGAATGCCAACTTAATTGCAGGCACCCTTGTCTGTCCAATGGCGTTGCACGCCGGACACAAGTTTTGCTGAGGTCGAACCATTCCTTTCGGGAAGTATGTCCGCTTTGATCGTAGGGCACATCTTTGTAATATTGAGTCGTCAGTTTTAGAGTTAAATTAAATGAATTATTTAAATTAAAGTTATTATAATTTAAAATCGGGTTATAGAAAAAGTGAAATTATTATCATTGCATTGAGTGAATTAATTAAATTAAAGTTGAATTTAGAAATTATTTAATGCTTTAGAGTAAGAAGTGAAAAATTAAAAGTGATTGAATTTAAAGTCGAGTTAATTTAATGCTTTGGAATGAAAAGTAAAAAACATTTGTGGCAGGCACATGTGTGTTTGTGTGTTCGCTGACGAGCGTACATGCAGACGAGCATGTGCATAGTAAATACCAAGCATGCGCATGTGCTGCGGTATGTACGCTGACGAGTGTACATGCCGCTCCACATAGCGCACGGTATTTAGCCATCGCAAGCGATCCGATCGGATATCTGATCGCTCGCGCCTCGATAAGTGGCGACGACCTGCACGAAAGCGGAGAATAATATTTGTGTCGGCGACCGATCGCCGAGCACAAAGTAAGACACGATAACAACGACATTGTTGCAGGCGATACAGGAATGCTGTGTTGGCATTCTCGTGGTCGCCAAATGTTTACGTTGCGCCGGCTAGCGGATTAGCTACCCGCTGCCGGAGTAATATGAGAAACCGTACGAACGCGGTTATGACGCCGCTCTGCTGTCGGTCGACGTTGACAGATTGCAGGCTAGGTATAAATATAAGGTTTGGACGAAGCCAAACTTGAAGTGTGCAACAATGTTCCAATACGTGATCGTGACTTTCTGTATAGTAGCCCTCTGCTACTTCGCTGCTGACTTTGTGTTGGCGCGGCCATGGTGGCGTATATTCGCCAATATGCTGCCATGGCCGTTGAGCGATTTGCTTAAGTTTAGTTTTCAGTTTCTGAAAGTCGCTTATCTGAGAACGCATCCACACGAGTGGAAGAATCCTAAAATAATATTACAACTTTTATTGAACCCGAATAAGTGTATATAGATAATTAGTGATAGAATAAAAATTCAAAGATAAACGCAAAAAAAGAAAGTTGTTTTATTGTTTAGCAATACCAGCTAAAGTGGTGACCCCGAACGTTAAAAAAAACGCGCATGTGCCCGCAGTGCAAAGTAATCGTTTTGTGTTTCGCGTGTATAATTTTGGCGCTCGCTAGTCGCGCAATTAGAATAGTGATAAGAAGCTACGAACAACAGTAAGCATAGAAATGGAGAACGTTCCTCCAATGGGAGGTAAATCATCCCCGAGTACGCCAGACAACACGGTTCCAACGGTTGACGACACCGCGGCCGCGAACGCGGGTGAAGAGCAAGCGCGCGCGAACAGTTCGGATTTAAACGACAACGAGTTGGCGCGCGTTACGATGAAAATTCCGCCGTTCTGGCACGCGAACCCGGAAGTGTGATTCGCGCAGCTAGAAGAGCAATTCGCAACGATGCGAATCGCTTCCGACGGTGCGCGTTTTAACGCGGTCGTCGGCACGATCGAACAAGTTTTCGAGGCGGTTACGAAACCGCCCGAAAAAGGTAGATACACAAACTTAAAAACCAAGATGCTCGAGCAATTCGGTGCGTCGGAGCAGAAAAAGTTACGACAGCTGCTGTCGGAGATGGACCTCGGGGATAAAAGGCCATCTGAGCTCCTAAACGAAATGCGCCGACTCGGCGGCCCGAACGTCACCGAGCAGTTATTGGAAAATCTGTGGACAAGTCGGTTAGCGGAGCAAGTACGCGCAATACTGCAAGCATCGCCAGGTGACCTTACGCAACGCGCCGCGCTGGCGGATAAGATGAGTGAGTTGACGGGCTCGTCTGGCACGTGTGAAGTATCGCGGTGAGCAATTCCGAAAGAGCGGAATAATGAAGCGCTAGAGAAGCGGCTTCACAGGCTGGAGGATGCGCTGTACGAGCAGCGGCATCCGCGTCGCGCCGCTGGTCGCGGACGCCGTTTAGAGCATGCGCCACGCCCGGCCGAAGTATCCGACGACGACGAGTATATCTACGTGGGTGGAAGCGGCCGAGGACGCGCAATTTCGCCAGCCCCGCGTGGTATTCAACAGCGTCAGCAGCGCGGACGACCGCAGCAACAAGCGAACCGGCCACCGCGGTTCCAGTCCCAACAGCGGCAGCAGCTTCCCGGTAGGCGGGAGACGGCCCGACAGCGTAAACGCGACGGCATGTGCTGGTACCACCAGAAACTAGCCAGGTAAGGTGTTTCGTCTGTATGTTGCAGACTCGACGACGAGTCGCAAATATTTCATTGACACCGGCGCGGACGTTTCGGTGATTCCGCCCAGCTATAGCGAGAAGTTCGGGGCACCGGACATGCAGAAACTATACGCAGCAAACGGGTCCAACATAACTACGTACGGACGTAAACGCATTAAGTTGGACCTCGGGCTGAAGCGTGACCTGGTCTGGGAGTTCATTATTGCAAAAGTCAGCAGCCCGATTATAGGTGCTGACTTTTTGAAGCATTTCGGCATCCTCGTCGATATGAAAAATGAAAAATTAATCAAACCAGCCACGAACATTCAAGTGCAAGGCGCGGTCCGTCCAGCGAAAGGGCGGATCTTTACATATAACCTGCACGATCCGTTTGCAAAGTTGCTTGCGGATTTTCAGGACATAACGTCAATGAGTAACGCGGCCGGCGCTGTCGTTTCTAAAGTAACGCATCGCATAGTAACAAAAGGTCCGCCAGTGCATGCGCGCCCGCGCAGGCTGGCGCCAGATAAGCTTAAGGCGGCAATGGACGAATTCCGTTTCATGACCGATCAGGGAATTTGCGAGCCGTCCAACAGCAACTGGCCAAGCCCTCTCCATATGGTTAGAAAGTCGGACGGATCCTGGCGACCATGCGGTGATTATCGTGCCTTGAACGCGGTCACGGTTCCGGATCGATATCCGATACCGTTTATACAGGATTTCACGCACGTCCTCTACGGTAAAACTGTCTTCTCAACGATAGACCTGCAGCGCGCGTATCACCAAATTCCGATCGAGCCGTCGGATATACCAAAATCCGCCATTGCAACGCCGTTTGGGTTATTCCAATTCAAATTCGTGACGTTCGGCTTGCGCAACGCAGCGCAAACTTTCCAACGCCATATTAATAACATCTTGGCAAACGAAACCGACTACGCTTTCGTGTACATTGATGACATTTGCGTGGCGTCCAAAGATAATGAAGAGCACGAGCAGAACTTGCGGCGAATATTTCAACTGCTCCGCGAGAACGGTCTGGCAATCAATGTGGCCAAGTGCGACCTCGGAAAACCACAGTTGAAGTTCCTGGGTCACACGATAAGCAGCGTAGGAATCGTTCCACTGCAATCGAAGGTAGACGCGATCCTGGATTTCAAGCGACGACTGTGGCGCACGAGTTGAAAAGATTCCTGGGTATGCTCAACTTTTATAGAAGATTCATTCCGCACGCGGTGGAACCTCAAATGAAACTACAAGAGTTGATGTGTGGGAATAAGAAAAAAGACCATGCTCCGTTAAAATGGACCGAGGGCGCAAGTGCGGCTTTCGACAAGTGCAAAGTCGGGCTGGCGAAGGCAACTCTGCTACATCAGCCAGCCCCCGACGCAGAGTTGGCCCTTAACGTCGATTTATCGGACTTCGCAGTAGGCGCAGTCTTGCTCATCGAAACAAGTACTATCGCACGACGCGAACGCATCCACACGAGTGGAAGAATCCTATAATAATATTACAACTTTTATTGAACCCGAATAAGTGTATATAGATAATTAGTGATAGAATAAAAATTCAAAGATAAACGCAAAAAAAGAAAGTTGTTTTATTGTTACAAAATACAAAGGTCGATAAAAAATTGGAGCACCAGCAACTAATTCGTTTTGAATAAGAAAATATGAGTGAGTAAATCGTTTGCGAGAAAAATAAAATAAATAAAAATCCAATGCAAGAAAACTTGAACTTGGAATTGAAATTTTACAAAATTGCAACTTAAGCATATTCAACGCTTTGAAACAACTTATAAGGAAAAACTCATAGAAAAAAAAATTTCGTTTAATGGTACGAGGCACTTGTAAGGAAGATTATATCTCCCTTACAAACTAGTCATAACAAAAATTACTCACCATCAACTAATCATAGCGATGATCGACGAACCAATAGCCCAAAGCTGCACAAACCATCGCGCGGAGCTTTTCAAGAATGTACCCAACTTGAAAGCCCAAGCGGGGAAAGGCACACAAGGTACAGTATGATACGAAACTTGTACAACACAAAAAAACACAAAAGAAAAAAGGGAAAAAGAAACACGTTAAAATTTCGGCAACAACATGCGAATATTGGAACAACATCAGCGAAGAAATAAAACAACAAACACTTGTGGAAATAGCGACCGAAAATTAGAAGCGGAAGTAAAACAACAAAGTTACATAACGAAAAAATGCACGCAGGCTTATAAATTGAAGCTCAACAATAACAAACACACGCAAGAAATCGGACCGAAAATTAGCAATCCAAGACAACAACAAATACATACAGTGCTTGTCAGTGTGGACACTCATCCTAAAACGAATTCCTGAATCATTGAAAATTATTTGAGTCCAGTGCTTGTCGGTGTGGACCATATATTATTAGATGTGACACTCTAATATCACTCAAAAAATCGGTTTGACATTTAACTGTTTGGTATGTTGAACTCACGTATACAATACGTGAGAGATACCACATTGTTGTTCTTGTTTCTTTATCAATCAATGTGTACGATTTCTTAACAGTGCAACCGCACCAAATTGTTGGCGGTGAAGCTCAACCACTCGGTTTTTACTCGAAGAAATTGACAGATGCACAAAAGAAGTACAGCACGTACGATCGTGAGCTGGTAGCGATGTACCAAGCAGTCCAGTTTTTCAAACACATGGTGGAAGGCCGAGACTTCGCCATTTACACGGATCACAAGCCGCTGACGTTCGTTTTTCAGCAGAACCTGGAACGGGCGTCGACGCGACAAGCGCGGCACCTCGACTACGTCGGTTAGTTCACAACAGACGTGCGTCATATCCCAGGAAAAGCGAATGAAGTAGCGGACGCTCTGTCAAGGATTCAGTAGCTTGACGCGAAGTCCAGCCTCATAGACTACGAGGAGCTGGCGGCCGAGCAGGCAGCTGATCCATGGATTCGTGGGCTCGCAGAAAACGCCGTCGAGCAATCATCGTTGTGCGTCAAGAGTATGGCGCTTCCAAATAGCAGCAGAATTATCTTATGCGACGTCGCGCATCAGCGAATTCGACCCCTCGTACCGGAAAGTCATCGGGAGCGCGTGATCGCGAAGTTGCACAGCGTCTCACATCCTGGCGTGAGCGCGACGCTGAAGCTCTTGCAAGCGCGTTTCGTGTGGCCGATGATGGCCAAGGACGTTAAAAAATATGTGCAGTCGTGCATCCAGTGTCAACGAAGCAAGGTGGGACAACACAATTGAAGCGCCATCGACCGTTACAACAAACCGAGCGAGAGGTTCGAGCACATGAACATCGATCTCATCGGTCCTCTGCCGACGTCACGAGACTACAGGTACTGTCTAACGGTAATTGACAGGTATACTAGATGGCCAGAGGCAATACCGCTGACGAACATGAGCGCCGAGACGGTAGCGGTAGCCTTGATCTTAGGTTGGATTTCCCGGTACGGAATACCATTGCGAATTACAACTGATCTCGGCCGGCAGTTTGAATCCGACATATTCCGACAGCTGAATAAGCTTTTGGGGATCCAGCACTACAAGACGACACCGTACCACCCGCAAGCTAACGATATCATTGAACGATGGCATCGAACGCTGAAGGCAGCCATCACGTGCTACGAGCGCGACGATTGGAGTGAGGTGCTGCCGTTGGTGCTACTAGGCCTCAGATCGACGTACAAAGCGGACATCGCTGCTAGCCCAGTCGAGATGGTGTACGGCGCAACGCTGAAGCTTCCAGGAGAGCTGTTGGCGCCATCGCCGGTCCAAGCCAACGAATGCGAGTTCGTAAAGAATTTGCGCCGGTTAAGGAGCAAGGTGAAGCCCACGCAGACGACCCACCATAGCAAACCACGAGTATTCCTGCAGCAAGAACTAGCAACATGCACGCATGTTTTTGTGCGCATCGACAGGGTTCAAAGGCCGTTACAACCACATTACGACGGCCCATTCAAGGTCATACATGTAACGAAGTTTTCTTAGCTGGGATATAACTCAGGGTGTCCGAGGTTCGTTAAAGGAAAGAATTTGTTGGTTTGGGACTATTTCACTTTTATTTTCATTTCCTCCAATGAATATTTCACAGAAAGGCTATTTTTGCAAACGACGATGAATTCGGGTGTGGGTAAATTCGGTGAGTAGCGTGTCTTCTCTTGTTGTGAGTGCAAGAGTTGATGAATCAGAGAGCGTTGCGTGTCTCTCTCGTTGTGGATGTGTGCGCTGTTGATCGGAGAGCGTCGTATATCTCTCTCGGTGTAGGTGGGTGTGCCTCTCTGGATGTATGCGTGTGCGCCGTCGAATCAGAGAGCGTTGGGTGTCTCTCTCGATGTATGCGTGAGCGCCGTGGAATCAGAGAGCGTTGTGTGTCTCTCTCGATGTACGCGTGAGCGCCGTTGAATCAGAGAGCGTGGTGTGCCTCTCTCGATGTATGCGTAAGCGCCGTTGAATCAGAGAGCGCCGTGTGCCTCTCTCAATGTATGCTTGAGCGTCGTCGAATCAGAGAGCGTGGTGTGCCTCTCTCGATGTATGCGTGAGCGCCGTCGTATCAGAGACCGTTGTGTGCCTCTCTCGATGTATGCGTGAGCGCCGTCGTATCAGAGAGCGTTGTGTGCCTCTCTCGATATATGTGTGAGCGCCGTCGTAGCAGAGAGCGTTATGTGCCTCTCTCGATGTATGCGTGAGCGCCGTCGTATCAGAGAGCGTTGTGTGTCTCCCTCGATATATGCGTGAGCGCCGTTAAATCAGAGAGCGTCGTGTGCCTCCCTCGATATATGCGTGAGCGCCGTTAAATCAGAGAGCGTCGTGTTTTTTTTTTTTTTTTTTTTTTGGTGGGTGGAAACTCCTCATGGGTGCTGCTGCGAGTTACTCTGAGCAGTCAGGTATGTGAGACTCTTACTCACTAAAACCACCTCAGCTCATTTTCGTCCGCCCCGCGGCACCGCCAATTAAGCATTGCATCGCGGGGAGGAAAGGCCAAATACGCCATTTCTCTATTGTGCTCTTCTTATTCTTTCAAGTCTTCTTTGCTCTGCCATAACTAAGGCCGCCATTCGACTCACTGCCTTCCAAAATTTGCTATCATTGAGCATATATATCACTAAGTTATCTGCCGTGATGGGTGTGTCTACCAGGACCTGGAGGTCATTCCTTAGCGTATCATACCTGGAACATTCGAAGAACGTATGCACCGAATCCTCTATCTGCGGCGGACCGCAAGAGTCACAGTATTGGTCCTGTTCATATCCAACTCTATGCAGATAGGATTTAAAGCAGCCATGTCCGCTGAGAAGCTGTGCTGTATAAAAGTCACCTTCGCCATGTGATCTGTTCAGCCGCGGGTCCAAACGGGGAATAAGCCTGTAGGTCCACCTCCCATTTTCTGCACTCTGCCATCTTGTTTGCCATTCCTCAATAACGGCTCTCCGCGCTTCAAGATACGCATTTGGGTTGCTGAGTGTGCGGTTGCCACCCCATTCTGTGTTTACTCTCAAGTGTGCCTCTTTGGCAAGGAGGTCCAACGGAATCATACCTCCAAGCACTAGGGCCGCATCCAACGGAACCGTTCGAAAAGCGCATGAAACGCGCAGGGCACAGGTCCTATACGTCGCATTCAGGCCGCGAACGTAACTACTTTTCAAAAGTGCTTCTTTCCATATTGGTGCTGCGTACAGTATTATGGACTTAATCACAGCTGCTAAGAGTTGCCTTCTGCGCTGCCGCGGGCTTCGTGTGTTGAGCATTATGCGAGATAGTGCTGTGGTAGCTTCTGCCGCCTTGCGCTTCACATACTACACATGAGCTTTAAATGTCAGTCGACTGTCGATCATTACTCCAAGCTACTTTATGTACGGTCTAGATGCAATAATGCAATTACCAACCTTAACACTAAGGCATTCGACCTTCTTCCGGCTACTGATCAGGACAGCTTCCGTCTTGTGATCTGCTAGACTAAGCTTCACAGAAGTTAGCCAATTTCTTATTACAGAAATTGCTGTTTCGGCAACTTCCTTTACTTCCACCAATTGCTTGGCAACGATAACCACGGCGATGTCATCAGCAAATCCAACAATTGTAACTCCCTCTGGCACTCTCAACTCCAGTACCGCGTTATACATCATGTTCTAGTGCATGGACCAAGCACTGACCCTTGCGGAACACCTCCTGTCACCTCGCATTTTTTAGGACCCCTTGATGTATTGTACAGCAGAACACGTTCGCTCAGATAGCTAGATACAATCTTGGAGAGATATTTTGGCACCTAAAAAGTTCTGAGCGATTCGAGTATTGTCTGCCATTTGGCAGAGTTGAACGCATTTTTGATGTCTAGAGTGACAACCAAACAATATTGCTTTGAGACATCTTTAACCATCTGAAGTGCGCCAGTGGTTGAGCGAACCTTTCTGAACCCATATTGTCTGTTTGACATTCGCTCGCTTACCGATAGCAACAATCTCTCTTTAATTATAAGCTCTAAAACATTACCTGCAGAGTCAAGCATACACAGGGGACGATACGACGCAGGAGTAGCTGAATTTGCGCCCTTCGGAATCAGTACAAGCCGCTGGCGTTTCCACAGTTTTGGAAAGGTCCCTTCTTTCATGCAAACATCAAATACGCTCTGTTTAGATAGGCGTTAATGTTTTGCTTGCGCAACATCGGTCAACGATCGAGCCGCTGACCGCCCTGGATGGGAGTCAGGTGACACATCGCACGGCCGCGATTGCTGTCCGCTGCGCCAGCATGAGAACCGACGTCAGCGACTGCCCTTGACTGTGGGTCTCAAATGCAACGACCTCATTATGCTGACGCAGCCACAATTTAATTTCGTCAATTAATGTTTAATATGTAATTTTTGTTTTCTCTTTTATTCTTTGCCTTTGTATTTTACGTTTTTGTATTTTTACCATTGAAAATCAATATTGTAAATTAGTATCTAAGAGTCATTAAAGAATAAAATCAGTTAGTCGTTATTCAGAGACCACTTTGGTTTCTTTTGAGCTTGAGTTCCTCGGCGTGTTCCTTGCAAATTAACGGAGTCGGTTCAAGTGCCGGATTCGGGAATTAGCTTTCAGCAATAATCTATAGAGTTGGTTCAAGTGCCAAATCTATAAACAACCCTTTTGACCTTTTAGAGTTGGTTCAAGTGCCAAATCTATAAACAACCCTTTTGACCAACAGTTATAGAGTCGGTTCAAGTACCGGATCTATAAATTGGAGCATCAGGACAAACCAGTTCTGAACATTTTGGTGACCCCGACGTGATTATTGAATCACTACGAACATCGGAACTAAGGCTCATTGCTTGGCGGCTAAATTATGGAGTCATTATCGGAGAAGCAAAGGACAGTCGAAGCTGAGATTCAACGGCTCATTAGCAACTTTAAAAAGGATTCAACTTCCAGGAAAAACAAGGAATATTATGAAGCTAGATTGACTTTGTTGGACGATTATTGGGCCGATTTTGATGCGGTCGATAGTCAAATAAGGCAGCTAGATCCAGTTCCAGTTGAGCATCCATACTTCACAGAAGATCATTATCAAACAATCCATGAACTCGTCCTAAACTACAGGAAAGTGTTCAAAGCTGCTCTGGCTGAGTTGACTACGAAGGAAGCCATTAAACATCCCACCGCGCCAGCACGCAACATGGGCGCGGAGCAGACAGCCGGAAAACAATCAGCACAGGCTAATGAAGCTGACCAACAAGTATTAAGGTTGATTCGTCGCCAACAGGCATTAACGACGTCACTAAGACGGTTGTTGTCCGACGAATCTATTGAACCGCAGTCGCTCGAGCACTATGAAATCAAAGTAGACAACATTCGCCAACTCTGGCGGCAGGCTGAGGAATTACATTTCCTCATTTGGGAGTGCAGCACCGATCCGGCAGCAGAGGATTATGATTCCGAAGGGTACTCACAACTTGAAAATGACATCCACAAGCAACTAGTTGAGTTAACCCGGAGGATGAAGGAGCGGTCCACTCCAAGCTCAGCGTCTCAGCAAAGTTCCAACAACGACATTCAGTTGCCAAGAATCAGCCTTCAGCCATTTGACGGCAATTATCTAAGGTGGCGACAATTTTTCGAAATGTTTCAGGAACTAATACACAACAAACCACTGGCAAAAATTCAGAAAATGTGGTATCTCAAGACAAATGTTACGGGGGAGGCAGAACGACTTATCAAGCACCTGCCCATGACTGAGAGCAACTACGATACGGCTTGGCAGATGCTACAAGATCGATACAATAATAATCGAATTCTGACATCAGTACTACTGCAAAAACTTTTGGAGCAACCCAGTGCCCGTAACAGTGACACAACAGCAGCATTTCTGAAGAACCTACATGACACAACTACAGAGTGCCTCAATGCACTTAACAACTTAGGTGTCGACACGTCGTCCTGGGGGCCCATACTTCTTTACTCCTTGCTGAAAAAGTTAGACAACCAGAGTCATTTGTCATTCGAGCAATCACTACAAAATCCTAAGGAAATACCAACATTAAAGTCTTTCCTCAGCTTTCTAGAATCACGATTTCAACACTTGGAAGCCGTCTCCTGCCAGGAAAACAAGCACCTTTCAAAAACACTTGCAAGCCTGCCAGCAACAGCTACAACGACTCAAATTACAAGGTGCAGAGCATGCAACGGAGAAGGTCATCCCCTTTTCGCATGCAAACAATTTCTACAAATGGCTGCAAGGAACCGGTTGCAGAAGGTCAAAAAATATAATTTGTGCATTAATTGTCTCAAGAGCGGTCATAGGTCAAACAACTGCAGCTCTCGATCCTGCCTGAAGTGCAATAGAAAATACAACACGCTATTGCATCTTGACGAGGCAAAGGATTCTACAACTTCAAAGGAAGCCAAACGGACGAGCGAACACTCGTCACCATCATCCGGCAAGCATTCAAACAGTGGCCACAACCAATCTGTGAGCCTTACAGCGTCCCCTGCAAAACTGGAAAAATACGTCCTTCTCGCCACCGCTCGCATCAAGGTTGTGTCAGCAGAGGGACAAGAAGTTGAGTGCCGAGCGATATTAGACTCAGGATCGCAAATAAACATTCTGTCTGAGCGCTTAGTGAAGAAACTGAAGATACCAGTTGTAAGGGAGATTATACCTCCCCTACAAATTTGCGTAAGGATGTAGAACCTGGCCTGCTTCCCCACTGAGCTGGCCCTGTGAAAATCGTTTTCACGAGGCTCAGTAACCTCGAATTGTGCGGTCCCAATTTGGGGTGGATTTAACTCTATAACCACCAAAAAAAAAATATATTTCACCAAACCTGAAAGCACAAGAGGTGAAAAGCACACCAGCTACAGTGTGCAACGAAAACTTGAAAGAACTTCCAATTTAGCAGCCAAACGCAACAACAAACACACACAAGAAATCGGACCGAAATTTAGCAGCCAAACGTAACAACAAACACACACAAGAAATCGGACCGAAATTTAGCAGCCAAACGCAACAACAAACACACACAAGAAATCGGACCGAAATTTAGCAGCCAAACGCAACAACAAACACACAAGAAATCGGACCGAAATTTAGCAATCAAATGCAACAACAAACACACACAAGAAATCGGACCGAAATTTAGCAATCAAACACAACAACAAACACACAAGAAATCGGACCGAAATTTAGCAGCCAAACGCAACAACAAACACACACAAGAAATCGGACCGAAATTTAGCAACCAAACACAACAACAAACACACGCAAGAAACCGTATGCAGATTTACAAGTAAAAGCATAAAAACCCATTAGGAAAGAAGTCACTCTACCTTTGAAGGAAAATAAGATCTAATGCAACAACAAATGCAAAGGTTTACGCACGAAGAGTGCAAAAAGGGAGTTGAAGGTGACCCTAATTAAATGTAGTAAACAAAGGGATTAATCCAAGGTCGCCAATTAAGATTGCGAAAAGGTGAAATTATGATATAAACAAAAGGATTAATTCAAGGCCACCCATAAGCAATCAAGGAAAGTACCGTTAGCCTTTGGTGTATAAAAGCCGCCGCAAATGAACACTCGAGCTCTTTTGGAAAACATACGCTGTACGGGTGAGTCGACTTTTTAGCTAACTAATATTATTTTTACGTCCAGTGCTTGCAAGTGTGGACACAAAGGAATCCTTGAATCCTTCCGAATACTCTTAATCCTTTTAAATCCAGTGCTTTTAAGTGTGGACCATCGTCGTAAAACAAATCCTAGAATCCTTGAATCACCCTTTGCACTTTTTTGAGTCCAGTGCTCGTAAGTGTGGACAAGCAACGTAAAACAAATCCTAGAATCCTTGAATCACCTTTTGCACTTTTTTGAGCCCAGTGCTCGTAAGTGTGGACAAGCAACGTAAAACAAATCCTAGAATCCTTGAATCACCTTTTGCACTTTTTTGAGTCCAGTGCTCGTAAGTGTGGACAAGCAACGTAAAACAAATCCTAGAATCCTTGAATCACTTTTGAACTTTTTTGAGTCCAGTGCTCGTAAGTGTGGACAAGCAACATAAATCAAATCCTAGAATCCTTGAATCATTTTTTAACTTTTGAGTCCAGTGCTATTAAGTGTGGACTAGCAACGTAAAACTAGCCTTTGAGCACTGCCTTTTCTTGAATCACTTACCCTTAAGGTAAGCCACTTACGAATCATTTATGAATCACTTATGAATCATTTATGAATCTTTTATGAATCAATTATGAATCGCCTATGAATCACTTATGAATCATTCATGAATCCCTTATGAATCATTCATGAATCACTTATGATCCAAAACTTTTACAAGACATATCCCCAGAAGACCAGGAGGTTAACCTGAATTTTGACGACGAGACGCCTGCAGTGATAAAAACATTAGGATTAACCTGGATCCCGAAATCAGACGCCTTTTGCATCAAGGTTGCCGTGACTCACAACAAAAAGATTACAAAGAGAATTGTGTGCTCTGAATTAGCAAAAATATTTGACCCACTCGGAATCTTGGCGCCTGTCACGGTGGCAGCAAAAATGTTCATTCAAGAGCTATGGAACACCAAGGTTCACTGGGATGAAGCGTTACCGGCGACAATGCATACGAAGTGGGCGACATTCCGTTCATCGCTCGAAAGCATCAATGGGATGCAAATACCAAGGCATATGTTCAAGGACACACGTCCAAAGACAATACAGCTACACGGATTTGCTGACGCATCCGAAAGGGCATATGGAGCGGCCATATACATAAGGGCAAATATGCCAGACGGAACGGTACTCTTAAGGATACTGTGTGCAAAATCAAGAGTAGCACCACTGAAAAAACAGACAATTCCTCGGCTGGAATTATGTGCTGCATTGTTATGCGCGCAGCTAATGGAGAAAATTAGAACAATCATGAAATACGAAGACAAGCCGGCATATCTCTAGACAGACTCACAAATCGTATTGGCCTGGGTCCTATCGGGGCCTGCAATGTACAAGGTGTTCGTCGCAAACCGGATATCGAAAATCCTAGAACTGTCATCACCAAATCAATGGCGTCACGTGGGTACTAAGGACAACCCAGCCGATCTGGTTTCGAGAGGTATCTCACCAAGACTCTTCGCCTCTTGCAGCATGTGGTTTTACGGTCCCTTATTTTTACATGGAAGAGAAGACAGTTGGCCAGCACCACCTCGAAAGGAACATCTGATACCATCTGAAGAGGAACGCAAACGAGAAGTTAACGTAGCGACAGCTCTTCACCCCTGCGCCGAAGATATCATATACAAAATCAGAGAATCGGAACCAAGATACAACTTTCGCCAGAGGATTTGAATGAGGCACTGATTGTTACCATCAAGACTGTGCAACATGCAGACTTTCAGGCAGACATTGAGCAACTCAAAAAGAATAAGGAGCTATAAAGGTCGAGTTCATTGCTAGGGCTATCACCCTTTTTAGACGACAACGGGATCCTGAGAGTTGGCGGTAGACTCAGCGCCTCTTCATTACAATATGACGCAAAATACCCGATGTTACTACCGTACAACGACAGGATAACGAGGCTAATTATGGAGATGCATCACAAGGACAATTTCCACTGTGGACCGCAAGCCTTACTCGCCCATACAAGACAGCGCTTCTGGCCTCTTAAAGGGAAAACTATGGCACGATCGATCGTGCAAAAGTGTGTAAGGTGCTGCAGAAGCAAACCAAGATTGCTCACACAAATGATGGGAAACCTCCCTAATCATCGAGTGCAGCCGGCACGGCCATTTGTGAACAGTGGAGTTGACTACTGTGGCCCTTGCCACATACACTACAACATTCGTGGAAAGAAGCCCACAAAAGCGTACATCGCGGTTTTCTGCTGCTTCGCCACAAAAGCCGTACATCTCGAGTTGGTTTCCGACTTATCAACAGATGCATTCCTCTGTGCATTAAAAACGTTCACTGCTAGACGAGGGCATTGCCAGAACATCTACTGCGACAACGCTACCAACTTCTTTGGAGCCAATAATCTCGTAATACTAAAGGAATTACGAGAGAGCATTCTTTCCGCTCAGGCGAAGGAAAGAATCATCCGAGATTGCACCAAAAATGGCATTAACTTCAATTTCATTCCACCGAGAGCACCTCATTTTGGTGGCCTATGGGAGGCCGCAGTAAAGTCAGCAAAGTCATTACTCATAAGAAGTGTTTCAAAAGAGTCTCTGACTTACGAGGAGCTTGAGACGGCTATAATAGAAATTGAAGCGGTCCTTAACTCCAGACCGCTAACCCCTATGTCATCAGATCCTAATGATCTAGCTGCATTGACACCAGGGCACTTCCTTATAGGCGAGCCGTTGACAGCACAGGTCGATGCGAGAGCTTGTCCGATAAAGGCAAGACTTGGAAAGCGCTGGCAGCTGATCTCACAGATCAAAAACGATTTTTGGTCTCGCTGGTCACGAGAGTATTTATGCGAACTTCAATCAAGAGCACGATGGAAAACTTCGCACCCAAACCTCGAGGAGAACAGACTGGTTGTTGTACAAGAAGACAACACACCACCGTTAGAATGGCCATTAGGAAGGATCGTCAAACTCTACAAGGGGGATGACAACAAGGCAAGAGTTGCGGAGATAAGAACATCAAGAGGAATTTGGAAACGCCCCATACACCGGCTGGCGTTGTTACCCGTAGACAGCGAAGAGATTACCGATGATACACAACGTCAAGATGGAAACATCGCAGAACAAATCCCACCAAAGCGCTCAAGGCTGACCTCATCGATAAACACAATAATGCTGGTCCTGGTCCTCCTTATCCCTTTCGCAGCTGCATCACCAGTCACCCTTTCAACGCTTCCAACGAAACCCGGCCTTTACTTCGAAGACTTTGGAAGTGCTCATTTAATCATGGCTGAATGGAAATTGATCATTCATTATGATTTACAACCACTGAGGAACAACATGGAGGCGTACAAAAGAGGAGTAGCTACGCTTGGTAGCTTGTGCAAAAAGATGCACTCCCAGACCGATTGCAACACATTGGTCAACCAACTAACTCACACGCAAGAGCGCGTGCCGCTAGATGCAAACTTATATCTTCCAAAGAGACGAAGGAGAGGGGCAGTGGATATAATCGGCAACATTGCGCATTCTCTCTTTGGGTTGCTAGATTCTGATTATGCTGAGCAGATGTCAACAACAATTAACCATGTGAAACAAAACGAAGACCACATAATGAAGTTACTGAAGAATCAGACTTCAATCATAAACTCCACTCTAAACATAGTCAAAAATGGTCAAATCAACATCAGCAAAAAGTTTGCAGAAATTGACAACGAACTCGAAAAGTTAAGGGAAGCGATACGCACGGACAATGTGCTGCGGAGCAGGGTGCTTGAAATGTTTGCTATGCTTTCTGCTCAATTGGCCATGACAAGAGCGGATATGCAACAAATTCAAGCGCTAGTCTTAGACGTACTCACAGACGTTCATCACGGAAAAATTAATCCGTTAGTGCTATCACCAGACCAGCTAGCCAAGGAAATGGTGACCATCAAAACTTACATTGATCCATCTCTGCAATTTCCTGTTCAACCCAAAAATTTAATGAAACTATATCAGCTGATGAAGGTAACTACGGGAATTTCGAAGGATCACATCCTTTTCCGAGTAGACGTACCCCTAGTTGGCCACGACATATTTTCGCTTTTCAACATCGTGCAAATACCAAGCTTCCAAGACAACACGATGTCCAAGCTGTGTTAGCTGCCACGCCTCACAGAGATCGCTACTTCCCCGTAAAACAACCAATGAGTGCAAGTTGTATCGCAATCTCAAGAAAAGAGTTCTTGTGCACCAATTCAAACACAATATTCACGAGAGATTCAGGGGTTTGCGTGTGCGAAATTGAACTACTCAACAATCAAAGTAGTTCACATTGCACCACACAGGCTTTTAACCAAAGCATATCATTGACCAAAATGACAGGATCCAACCAGTGGATCTACGCTGTAAACCCACTAGGATTGACCGCGGTGTGCTACTCGCAGACACAACATGTCACTCTAATCGGCTCAGGAATAAGGTATGTAGACGCGGACTGCATAGTAAAGGGTGATTCCGTCATAATTCACACAGAACACATTGCCAACACAAGCTCCTACGCTTTCTACACCTCTTTTCCGGACTTAGCTCAAGCCACTTTTAAAGATGAATTACCCAACAGCAACAATCAAACTCACTACAAACCTCAACTACAGGGCATCGCGGCGCTCCAACATGAACTGAACACCAACAACATCTGGGAATTGCCAAATCAAATAGAAAATGATCGCCAGCATCATCTGACCATCAGTTATTCCGCCTTATCCATATCCATCGTGCTCATCATAATTTTGCTCTGGAGATGGATCAGGCGACCGAAGGGGTCTCACCAAGCAGAGGCGCCACAACCCGTCCCACGAAGAACATCACCAACTGAAGTCATTGAACTTCAGCCAGCGAAGGTCAACGCGCCGGAGGATGTTTAGATAGGCGTTAATGTTTTGCTTGCGCAACATCGGTCAACGATCGAGCCGCTGACCGCCCTTGTGGATGGGAGTCAGGTGACACATCGCACGGCCGCGATTGCTGTCCGCTGCGCCAGCATGAGAACCGACGTCAGCGACTGCCCTTGACTGTGGGTCTCAAATGCAACGACCTCATTATGCTGACGCAGCCACAATTTAATTTCGTCAATTAATGTTTAATATGTAATTTTTGTTTTCTCTTTTATTCTTTGCCTTTGTATTTTACGTTTTTGTATTTTTACCATTGAAAATCAATATTGTAAATTAGTATATAAGAGTCATTAAAGAATAAAATCAGTTAGTCGTTATCCAGAGACCGCTTTGCTTTCTTTTGGGCTTGAGTTCCTCGTCGTGTTCCTTGCAATATTAACGGAGTCGGTTCAAGTGCCGGATTCGGGAATTAGCTTTCAACAATAATCTATAGAGTTGGTTCAAGTGCCAAATCTATAAACAACCCTTTTGACCTTTTAGAGTTGGTTCAAGTGCCAAATCTATAAACAACCCTTTTGACCAACAGTTATAGAGTCGGTTCAAGTACCGGATCTATAACTTGGAGCATCAGGACAAACCAGTTCTGAACACGCTCCTTAACAGTTCCGTCTGTTTGGCAGCCGCAACTTTAAGGGCTATGTTTGGCACCCCATCTGGGCCTGGAGCTTTGTTCAGCTTAAGCTCACCAGCCATTGGCACGATTTCCGCATCATGTTCTTCTAGCGATCCTCTATGAAAGCGTTGCTGTATTGGGAAAAGCGTCTTAACTATGTCATCCATTACACGTGGATTGGTTGGCTGCGTTGACTTCTTCAGCTCCTTCATCACCAGCTTATAGGCGAAACCCCATGGGTGGTTTTCAGCATCATCGCAGAGTTCTAAGAAACTTCTATTTTTACTATCTCTAATAGCTGCTTTTAATTGTTTACGTAGACTTTTATAAAGCTGTCTTTTGTTCTCATAGTTCTCTGTATTCCTTGCCCGCTGACAAATTCTTCTTGCTTGTACACACTTTTTCCGTATGCTGGCTATAACGTCATTCCACCAGTACGCTGGCTTATGTCGCTTGCTGCTCTTCTTGGCTTGAGCAATGTAGCAATGTAGCAATGTTTATTATTTAAAGAGTACAAAATGAAATTTATTTATTTATTCTAAATTTCTATGGTTATTTTTATATTCTTAAATCTACTATCAATATATAAGTAATCTTATAATCTTAATAACAAATAATCTTAAATATAAGAAAGATTTAAATTTGTGAGGGTGATATGTAGTGGAACCTGTTAAAACCATATTCGTTTCTCGCTTTATTCCAGAGACGACTGTTGATGACATTAATAATCATATTAAATCTCAGTTAGGAATGGATGACTCTAGCATCACTATTAGGAAATTTAACTTTGGATCTCGAAGAGCTTATTCTTCATTTAATATTCGCTTGCCAAGTCATCTTGTAAAACGTGTTGTTGATCCTTCATTCTGGCCTGATAATGCCATTGTGCACGAGTATGTGTTCAAACCTAGGCGCAAAAGTGCTAACTCAGGTAGCTTGCACCATGCTGCTCCTGCAGCAAAAAACTAATTGCCAGTAAAGTGGAGATTGGAACTATAATTTTGTATCAGAATGTTAGAGGTCTTAATACCAAATTGAGAGATCTTTTTCTAAAAAGTAACGATTTAGAGTATGGAATTGTGGCTTTTTCAGAAACATGGCTGAAGTCCGACGTGTTAAACCTGGAAATTTTTTCGAATGCCTACACTGTCTATCGTAAGACAGAAATTTAGTACAGTCATCTGTTACCAGAGGAGGGGGAGTTCTGATAGCAGTTGACTCCTCTTATTTTTCGAGAGAGGTAGCTTGTAGCTCCAACTTAGAAATTGACTTTTGCTGTGTTCATGTTAAAATTGGCTGTTTAAGTCTTTTTATCACTTGTTCATACGTTCCGCCAAATTCATCATACAACATTTACTTAAATCACGTCGAGTGTATAAGTGCAGTAGCTGCTAAACTAGGACCTGCTGATCATCTAGTGGTTCTTGGTGACTTTAATTTGCCTCAGGTAAACTGGGAAATGTGTGCTGACTCAGTTTTCCTCCTACCATCTTCTGACATAGACAATAACGTTATACTGCTGAATAGCATATCTTCAAATGGTCTGGTGCAGATTAATTCCATACTAAATCATAACGGCCGATTACTGGATCTTGTTTTTGTGGATGATGCAAATATTTTTGAACTATCGAATGCTAAGCCGTTAGTTTTGCCGGAAGATATGCATCACCCAACATTGGAATTAAAAATTTTTCATGATTATTCTAAAACAAATATCATCACTCCTGTTGTGAGTAGGGTGTTTTGCTTTCGCAGAGCAAATTTTGCAGCTATGAAGTCTTACCTACAAAATATAAATTGGTACAACATTCTTAAACTTACGGATTATTCAAACTCTGAAACTATTGATGAAGCCATAAATTTGTTTAATAACTCCCTTCTGGATAGTTTTAATGTCTCAGTTCCGCGACGCAGTTCATCGAGTCGTGCTGGACCATCTTGGTTTACTCCTACTTTGAGGAAAATAAGGAGTTTAAAAACAAAGAGTTATAAATTATACTGCATGAATCGTTCTTCACACAGCTTTGCTGCTTACGTATCAACTAGATGCTTATACCATAAAGTTTGCAAGAGAGCGTACATCAATTATTTAATAAAGGTCAAATCTAATCTGCGTTCTGATCCTAAATCCTTTTGGAATTTTGTTAATATGAAAAGGAAAGTTTCCAGGTATCCATCAGTAATGAAACTCGATGATTTCGAGTCCGGTGAATCTGGAGCTATTTGCAACCTTTTTGCCGATTTCTTCAAATCTACTTACTCATCAAGGAGCTGTCCAACTAGTAGCTTAGTTAACTATCCATTCCCTATTTCTTCTGGATTGATTACTCTACCAATCGTGGATGAGGAGACTGTTCTCAAGGCACTGAAGGACATTAAATGTAATTATAACGCGGGTCCGGATGGCCTTCCTGCATGCGTTTTAAAATACTGTGCTGATGAGCTTGCTGCACCTATTACAGCATTATTACAAGCTTCCTTACGCACGGGTTATTTTCCACGAGTTTGGAAGTCTTCATTTATTATTCCTCTGCACAAAGCGGGAAACAGATGTAATATTAGAAATTATCGAGGTATTGCTAAAATTAGTGCATTGCCTAAACTTTTTGAGAAAATAGTCACTGACCAAATATCCCGGAGTATTCATTCATTAATTTCGCCTTTGCAACATGGTTTCTGCAAAGGTAAATCGACGACAACAAACTTATTAGAATTTGTATCGGAAATTATAAAAAACTTTAAAATATCTAAACAGACGGATGCTATCTATACTGATTTCAGTAAAGCTTTCGACACAGTGAACCATAATCTTCTACTATTAAAGATGAAGTTATTTGGCTTTCCAGAATGTCTACTTGTTTGGCTTCAATCTTATCTCATAAATCGCATTCAAATGGTTTTGTTTGATAATAGTATATCAGACAAGTTTGTAGTCCCATCTGGTGTTCCTCAAGGGAGTCATTTGGGACCGTTGCTGTTCCTGGTGTTTATAAATGACCTTCCTACTGCTATTAGACACGGCAAAGTATTGATGTTTGCTGATGATGTGAAACTTTTCCTAGCCTATAATAACAATATTGATGCTAATCTCTTACAATCGGATTTGGATTACCTGATTACATGGTGTAACATTAACTGTATGGACCTGAACCTAAAGAAGTGTAAGCAAATAACATTTACACGGCGTCAAAATTCCTGGTTCTTTAATTACAATATTGGTGGTTGTAAATTAGAACCTGTTACATCTATACTTGATCTTGGGGTAATTCTGGATTATAAACTACGATTCCATACTCATATAAATCACATTGCAAGTAAAGCACATAGTACGTTGGGATTTATTAAACGCTGGGCAAAGGAGTTTAAGGATTTTCATATTACAAAGCTACTTTATATAACACTTGTTAGGACTACGTTGGAATATGCATCGCCTGTTTGGAGCCCAAATTATGCCTGCTACATTTCTGAGCTTGAATCTGTTCAAAAGCAGTTCTTGCTCTTCGCTCTACGTCATTTTCATTGGGATGCATCTTCGAGGCTACCACCTTATGAATCCCGTTTGCAGCTAATTGACTTACCTTCACTCGTCAATCGTCGTAAGATGTTAAATGCGGCTCTCATTTTGAATATACTCTATGGAATAATTGATAGTCCAACCTTGCTATCATATATTTATATTAATGTTCCTCATCGCACTTTGAGACGGTATGAGCCGCTTTATCTAAGTATTGCTAGAACTTCATATTTGCAACATGAACCTCTACGGAATGCTTGTAGCGATTTTAATACTGTATATCCTGTTATAAATTTCTCCGATCCAATTTATGTAACGAAACAAATGATTTTATCATTTTTATCGCAACCTTTTTATATTCAATACCTATAATACTGTGAATTTACTTTGTATTTTGTCTGAACTATAAAGTTATGTAATACTTAGTTTAGTTTCTTTTAAATAAATAAATAAATAAATAAAATTATATTTATCGTCCTCACATACAGCGGAACGAGAAAGTATACGAGTTACAAGTGGGCGACAGGAAGGTTAAGGTGTCGATCGATCGGCTGAGAGCAGCTTTCCTACCAGACGACGCTAGTAACCAACAGAGCCAACGACCGGTGGGTCCGCCGGTGGTTCCAGCTGCCAAGCCGCGCCCAAGAGGCCACTCAGCAAAGACGACAACAGCCCCAACCAGCGGCCTGAGAGTCAACGCCCAGTGGCCAAGCCGCAAACAGTAACCAGAAGCGGCAAACGAGTGCATGTTCCAAGCAGATTTAACAGAAATAACGAGAGTTCAGCAGTTGCTAAACGAATCTCGTATAATTGTAGTATTGTCATTATATAACATGTAATATTTTGTTCTGTCTTACATTTTCATCGTGACACAGTCACTGGAGGTTGATAAAGACGTTCTTGACCTTATGATTGATAGCATGATGTTGACACGAACCCATGGGGAAATGCGTATAAAGTTATTTTTGCAAAAATAAAAGGAGGAAAAAGCCATATCATCAAATGCCCCAGAATGCTAGAAAAAATAGTGAAGGGACTCCTTCCGAATGACGTTCAGAGAAGTAGAGTGCACATTATGCAAAACCCCAACCCGCAAATACCTGAGGTGACAGCGCACGAGATAGCGGAAATAGCAAGGGGCATTAAGCTCAACAAAGCGCCGGGATTAGATGGCATTCCGAACGTCGTCATTAAGACAGCCTTAAATAAGCGGCCATAGCTCTTTGCCAAAATATTGGCAACCTGTTTAAGAGAAGGTAAATTTCCGCGGGCCTGGAAACGTCAACGTTTGGTTCTTATACCTAAAGGAAAAAAGCCACCTGAAGAGCCGTCCTCCTATCGCCCCCTGTGCATGATTGATGGACTGGGGAAACTGTTAGAGAAAACTATAGCTAACCGTATGGAGAGATATACTGAAGGCATTGGCGGTCTACTAAGCGGCAATATGGCTTCAGGAAGCAGAGGAAAACACTCGATGCAATCAGTGATGTGTGTAATTTAGCCAGGAATGCTATAGCGGGCCAGAGATGGAAAGGCGGCAGCAAAGAGTATTGCGCAGAAGTCACTCTGGATATTAAGAATGCATTTAACTCAGCGAGCTGGAAGGCGCTTTTGGAGGCTGTTCATGCGCTGCGAATGCCTGATTATCTGGTGAACATCATACAGGACTACTTAAATGACCGTATTCTGTACTACGACACTGACGATGGAGTTAAAAAACACATAATAAGAAAAGGAGTACCTCAAGGATCTGTCCTTGGACCTATCCTATGGAACATTATGTATGATGGAGTTTTTAAGGTCGGAGTACCAAGCCATGTACACATAGTTGGGTATGCGGACGACGTAGCTGTCGTAGTTGTTGCCAAGACTATTGCTGAAGTAACCATGAATTGTGCAATGGCCATTCAAAACATCAAAGATTGGTTGCAGAAAGTGGGCCTGGAGCTAGCCTCGCAAAAAAACAAAGCGGTGTTAATTAGTAGCCGGAAAAAATGTTGAAATGATGCAGATACGAGTTGATGGACACATAATCGAATCAAAACACAGCTTGAAATACTTAGGTGTTGTGTTAGACCGCAGATTATCCTTCAAGGATCACTTAATATATGCAAGTTGCAAAGCGCTGAGAGTTGGGCAAGCACTGGCGAGAGTAATGCCTAATATTGGTGGGTCGAAGCAAGATACCCGAAAACTGCTTGCAAGCGTCAGCACATCAACGGTAATGTATGCTGCTCCAGTCTGGGCAGACGCAACAGCCGTAAAGTCCTATATGAGAGGGATGATGAGTGCACACAGACTGATGTCACTACGAGTATGTTGCGCTTTTAGAACAGTCTCTCAAGAAGCAGCAGATGTTATCGCAGGAAGTCTGCCGGTGGATATAGCAGCTAAAGAGGCGAAAGCTATTAGAGCTCTCAATAACCGAAATGAAAGACAGGTGGAACGAGATAGGTTTCGTGAACTGAGCTTAGACGAGTGGGAGCAAAGGTGGGACAGGTCGGTGAAAGGCCGTTGGACGCACCATCTTGTACCAAACATCAAGCCGTGGTACAAGAGAAAATTTGGGCAAGTCGATTACTACCTTACACAGTTTCTTTCTGGTCATGGATGCTTTCGGGAATACCTCTATAAATACAAACTGGTAAGTGATCCATTTTGTTTTGCTTGTAAAACAAAAAAAGAGAACGTGGAGCATGTAATCCAAGAGTGCGTGCGATATGAGCGACAGCGAGATGCCCTCCAAGAAATGATGGGACAAAGAGTTACTCGCTTTGGAATAGTGCAGCATATATGCAGCTCCAGCACAGCCTGGGAGGTTAGCCGCTTGATTGTAGGTGAAATAATGCAACTGCAGCGTCTTCATGAGCAAGCCGAGAACTGTAACGAACATAGACCGACCTAATAACTGACGATTGAGCAGAAATGCTCTTACGGCCTCCTGACGTAATACCTAACGGTGGTTCCGGGAGGATTACCGTGATGACGAGAGGAGATGTTTAGCGGGTTAAAGTCCCGCACTGACTAAGGCTTTTGATGCTTTTACTCCTCGTTCAAAAAAAAAAAAAAAAAAAAAAAAAACAGTCACTGGAGGGGGCGTGATCTGGCAGGCACATGTGTGTGTGTGTGTTCGCTGACGAGCGTACATGCAGAAGGGCATGTGCATAGTAAATACCAAGCATGCGCATGTGCTGCGGTATGTACGCTGACGAGTGTACATGCCGCTCCACATAGCGCACGGTATTTAGCCATCGCAAGCGATCCTATCGGATATCTGATCGATCGCGCCTCGATAAGTGGCGACGTCCCGCACGAAAGCGGAGAATAATATTTGTGTCGGCGACCGATCGCCGAGCACAAAGTAAGACACGATAACAACGACATTGTTGCAGGCGATACAGGTATGCTGTGTTGGCATTTTCGTGGTCGCCAAATGTTTACGTTGCGCCGGCTAGCGGATTAGCTACCCGCTGCCGGAGTAATATGAGAAACCGTACGAACGCGTTTATGACGCCGCTCTGCCGTCGGTCGACGTTGACAGATCGCAGGGTAGGTATAAATATAAGGTTTGGACGAAGCCAAACTTGAAATGTGCAACAATGTTCCAATACGTGATCGTGACTCTCTGTATAGTAGCCCTCTGCTACTTCGCTGCTGACTTTGTGTTGGCGCGGCTGTTGTGTTACTAGGGGTGTGAATAGTTGCCGAGGGGAGGTCCGCGCGAACAAAAACACTTGTGTAGAGATATTTTTATACTATTTATTATTTTTTATGTCCCTCTTTCACATTAGACCGAGCACCGGTCACTTTCTCTTCTGAAAAATCTCTTAACTTCTGACTTAAAAATCAATCTTACTATTACACATTAACTTCGGCGTCGTCTCTGGACGGCGCTGAAGTGGGTCAGTTATTTGGATGTCGCAATCTCAAAATTTCTTAATTCGCGAAATTAATATTTTATTGATATTAATTTCGCAATACATGTTCTTTTCTAAGTAGAACTCTTGTGTTCCGCTTTGCAATTTTCTTTAGTTTCGTTTCTTTTTATTGTTCTTTTTAATAAAAGCTTAAAGCTCAAAACTTCCGCCTAAAAGTATTCTTACTTGTTTAACTTCGAATTGCTTACATTATTCAATAATTCGAAGTTAACATAATAAGTCATTCATTTCGTTTGCTTTTAACAACGGCCGTTGACCGAATGAAGCGAGGCAAAAGTGCTGCGCTTGCATTTTAACGGCTGGCTTGAACTTGACTGGCTTCGACTGTTCTGTTATTTGAGTCGACCGTGGCCTTGAACTAATTATGTTTAAATTGGCCTTGAATATTATTGTTCCGTTAAATTGCAACTTAGTCATTGTGATTGCGACACACAACATCCCTCACCCATACGGGAAGAAAAATTTATTATCGTGAAGCGATGGTAAATTTTTCCTGTGTGTACATATGTATGTATATTAAATGGGAGAGCTTAGTTTAATTATTTTTAGTCTCTAGAACATTATGTTAATATTGTTATAAAGTTTTAGCTGTTTACTTAATAACGTAAAGTTTTACATTCCATTGAATATTACTGCGATAATTCTATTATTACATTGTTGTTGTTTTTACCAATTTGTTGTTGTCTACATTGTTCTTTACTTTGATCTGTTTCTAATTTTGTGAACAAAATTTTAGATCTTACTTTTGAAAGTTTAAAAGTTTTAACAGTTGTGTATATTTTATTCTTATTGTAACGTTGTATGCGGCTGCTGCTTTCGTTGATCGTTGATTGCTTCTATCGTATATTTGATCTGTAGGTTTCGCTGTAGCTGAATTGCTGCGCTGTAGCTGCATTCTTGCTGTTGATACAGCTACCCTTCCCCCCTTTGAAGTAGTTGCTTGATTGGTGTTGTTGTAACTATTTGTTTGTTGTGCTTGTTGGCCTCTACACTCGTGTTACCAACTGGACATGGAAGTCTTCGTTTCAGTGTATGTATTGCCGAGTTGCTGGTCAAATTTACAGTTTTGCTTCAATTTTACATTTAATTCTTTAATGTTTACATTTTCAACGATTCTTAGGTTTCCTTCTCTAATTGAGTTTTCGTACGTGTACAATTATGTATAATTTTGTTATTACCTCGTTTCTTTTCTAAAAATTATTGCATTTACATTTTTATTTTACGTTCTTAACAGCTGTATGCATGCTAGAGTGTGTTATATAATGTTTCGCTTATACTTTAATAAGTGTTAACAATTTAACACAGTTTTTAGTTATGTATTATTGCTTTCCTTAAGTTTATTTATTACGTATTGCTAGCTAATTGTGTATCTAGTCGGTAATTAGGTTTGAATTATGTATGTTCCTTCCTATGTGTATGTGTATATATGTCTTTATTTACTTGTCATGTACTAGAATTAAATATATATATGTATTCGTATAATCGTAATTTTATCTTTCTATGAATATATATTTCCAAACTTATATATATACATTTATATAATTTTGAAATTGTATCCGCTTAACCGGGTTATATATATTATTTTTGTTCTTTTCTTTTTTCTTATATTGATTGTGCATTTATTCGTTGATTTTAAATAATTGCAAAACCAATTGTGCGTTTTCAGATTCACAATTTAAGATTTTATTGCATGTGCATTTATTTTCCTTTAAAATAACTGCATTTGCAATTTTTACGCGTTTTAATTGTCGTTCATTGACTTTTTACAGAACAATGACTTATTGTCCTATTTTCGTATATTTATTGAGTTTCCGTTTTTTGTAATGCGTTAACCATTTCGTGTGCAACTCTTTCGCAATAATTGCAAACGCAACAGTTTTTCAACTTTTTCTTGTTTGGTTCGATTTCTTTAAAGTTCTTCTCGGAAGTATACGGAAACTCGTCGCCTGTTTCAATTTTGATGAGTTGACCAATTAAGCGTTACTAGTCGATGCCGATCGCTATAAATAAACGCTACTTTTGTGACCATCATCAGTTGTTAACCTGCTGTTGTTTTAGTTTGTGGTGCCAATCGCGTATTCAGTGTTATTTACATATAGTCCAAGTCGTCAGTCAAATATCTGGTGAGCATAATGTTTTACTAAATTTATTTTTCCTTTCTTTTGGATCTTTTCTTTTTTTTTTTTCTTTTTGCTTTCTATCCTGCTTATATTATTCTTTAAAGTGTTTCTTTTTATTGTTTCTTTTCAGGAAATAATGGAGAATTGCTGCCACCCTTACTGCATGTTTGCAGTTTTCCGTACAATACTTGCCCAGGCAGAGGAGTCCTGCTGGGACTTAGAGGGTGTGATTGCCGCTGTGCGGGACCTAATGGACGAATGCAAACGGTACCCGTCGGCCTCTCGCATTCGATTCCTAATTAACCTCATCAAAACGATTATTCATCATACCGATGTTCAATGCGATTCTGTCCCCGCCTGGATAGACACTCTTTATCTGGATGTCGCTCAGAAAAATGAACTGCGCGATTTATACAAGTGAACTGATCAACAGAACGATAATTTTTTGAGATTACGGAAATTATGTAAAATAAAGAAATAATAAAGTGTTGAAATTTAAAAAGGAAAATTTTTATTGTGTCAGGAAGTTTAGCTTGTATTTCGCATCGAGTTTGGTTTGCCTGTGGAACTTGTAATTGTTCGCGGTTTTCAAACTTTCGATTCGAAAATCCCAATGGAGAACTGTTGCCACACTTATTGTCTGTTCCCAGCTTTTGACCTGATTCTCGGCCAGGTGGAAGAGTCCTGTAGGGATTTAGAGGGTACAACCGCTGCCGCCCGCGCCCTCATGGACGAGTGTCGACGTTGCCCTTCGGCCAACCGAGTCCAGTTCCTCATCAACTTTATAAGGTTGCTCATCCACCAACCCGATGTGCAGTGCGACGCTCTCTCGGCCTGGTTAGATGTGATCTACATGGACACTGTTTGATTTTTTTTTTTTTATTATCCACCAACGAAGCTGTTGTACTCTGTACATTTAGTAAAATGAAAATTTACAAATTGAACTATTATATCTTTGAGTTTTTATCTACTTTTCCGCTTGTTAAGGGCATTTACACCGTTGATGCTTAGATTTCGTGAGTTTTGCTGTAGGATGTGTTTTCTTCTTTCAAGTTTTATTAACTGATTTCTATCTACATCTTGTTCATTACCCTTACCATAGCCGTAACTACAATTATTTGCTTATTATGTTTTATTACACACTTTACTTATTTTATATAATAATATATCTTTTATGTATCATTATTATTTTACTTATTATTACTTTACCTATTCCTCATTCAATACCAATTTTATCTTTCTGATTTATTTATCTATAGCAAATATTTATGAGAAGACATTATATATGTATATTTTTCGCCTTTGTTACCTTCATATATGTAATATATTTATGTTATATATGGTGTCCCTTATGATATCTTCTGTTCTATAAACTAATTCTAATAATTCTTATATTTCATTGGATTTCTCTGCCTGTGCATTTTCGGGTTGAAGAAAAATTCAAAGAGTTCTAGTGTAAAAATTGAACTGTGTTAGCTTATGTTTTTTAAAATTAGTGTATTAATGTATTATCCTGTTTACATGTGTTGGTAGAAATGTTACTATACTTTCTTCCGTTTTGGTTATTTGTGATAACTTTCGATCGATCTTCTATCGATGTTTTTGCAAATTTTACCCTATCCTGTTTATATGTAGGCACGTGGCTGACCCTTACGATCATTTCCCATATGCGGCTGTTCATATAACCCCGAATCAACATCGCTATCTTTCCGTTTTTTCGTGTGCATGCATTCATCATCCCTAGGTATACATGGGGGTGGAAATGCAGGACCCATTGGTACAGGCGTCACCGTAAAGGGAGCCGAAATTGTTGGTACCATTGCCATTCCTACACTTACTTTTCTTCCCTTACGTGCGCTTTTTTTGTAGAACAAGTTTAATGCTAGAATTACTATCCCCACAATCACTAGACTACCGCCGCTCACCAATCCTGTTATTTCTATTACTTGTTGTTTTGTGCTCAGACGTTTCATAGTTTCCATGTGTTCTATCTCCTTCTTTAAATCTTCTATCCTACGACCACCTGTTGCCAATATTTCCTTTATATCTATCTTATCGGATAATACAATCGGTTTCAGATTCGCTTCCGTTACATTTGTTTTCACTGATGCCGACCATACTTCTTTCAAATAATTTACCAAGAGCGTGTGATTTGATGTCTTACGCAGATCTTCTATTTTATGATGTTCTGTTTCTTCAAATTCTAATAACATGCCCTCTCCTCGCACCCTACATCTTTGGACCATTTTTAGAATTCCTAATCCCACTAAACTGACATTAGATACCTGCTTATCTTCTTGCACCTCAAACAAAGTTGGATTTCGGATGTTGTAAAGCCACGCGTTCGGTGCTGTTAGCTTCCACACCGATCCTCGGTTAGGTGGTATTGCTATCTGCTTGCAAACGGTTCCATCCAAGTTATTATGATGAAGCAGCCTAACTTCACATACATCGCTATTTCCCGTTAGTATTTCGCCTCTATGTTTGCAAACCCGTACTTGTTTTGAAATATTCGGATCCTTGGAGGAAATCATCCTGCCCTTGTTTAGATCCTCTTGCGAGACTTGAACAAATCTCCAGTTCCTTTCGGTTTCCGCTATGTACGCCGCATTTAGCTGTGTTGTTACATCCCACTCTTTTGTTGTAAAAATTGTGACTGGGAATGGCTTCATCAGTACGTAATTCTCATCATCTGGTATTGGTATTTTAACTACAACCCATAATAGGTCCTTTCCTCTAAACGACCTCACACTTGCTGTTTTCCATACGTCGTAATTATTTTCTAACATCCATGACGTTCTTCCGGGTAATTTAGATTCTTTTGATGCCTTTACGAGTTGCTCCTCGCTTAGTATCGCCGGATGTAGTCTTCCCGCCATCAGGTCGTCAATTATCGCCATATCTAACGCCTGTTGCCCTTGTATATCTGTCAAGCTCGTTTCCACCGCCGTTTGAACTTGCACCATGTGGAGCGCCGCTTCTATGTGGTTGAACTCTCTTACCATGAAATCACTTATATCGTTCTGTTTTTGTAGAGTTGCGTTCAGCCCGTCCTGTAGACTGTTTATCCTATCTACTGCCAATGCTATTGGTTTAGACAGTGCTTCGTATGTTGATGATAACACTGATACTTGTTTTTCCATCATCTTATAATGCTTGTCCTGTGCCGTGTCCAGTTGTCTTCAGTCCGCATATATCTTGTTCGCGTCATCTTGGTCCATTGTTGCAAACGCCCAATTGAGCGCATTCCCGACAAAATTCAACGCTCGCTTAGACCTTCTACCTGATATTAAAAACCTTATCGTGTTTTCATCTTTTCGTAACCTTTCTATAATGGCCCTCATGGTACCGTCCAGCGCTCCACAAATGCTGGCATATTTCGTTAATATCAGCTGTTCATTGATTCTGTCGCACATACTTTTAAATGTGTCAATGTGTGTTTCTAATTTGTTAATCAATTCCTTGTAGTCATAAGGCTTGTAACTGGTGACAATAGTCCATTCGTTACTGTAAAACAAGGTTTCTTCCATTTTCTCGAAATATATTGGTGTCATGGGCACTTCCGTTATTATTAGTGGTTGAGTGTCGATTCCGAAGACTGTTGCCAACACACTCAGATAGATTATTATTCGCATCATTCTGTTTTTATCTGTGGAGTAATTAAAATTCGTTACTCTTCATGTTATGCTATGCGTAACTAAATTCTTACGTTTAGCTGCTACGAGTGTTATAAAAATATTGTATGTAACATGAATATTTTCAAAATTTTCGGAATTCCCTAATTAATAATTAAATTCGTAATTAATGTGTAAACATAACCACTAAACCTTAAATCAATAATTTTCTGATTTCTTAAATAATTCCTTAACCTAGCTTAAATGTTGTTATACAATTTAAGTAAATTGTTATGATAGGGCTTCTCTTTCCCTTTAATTTTTATTATTGTTGTAATAGGACTCTTGATGCTTACTACTTTGTATGGTCCCATCCATATTGGAGAGAATTTATTTTTCTTACTCTGATTTTTAATTAAAACACTATCTCCTACTTTAAATTCTGCTTCGCCCTTTCCTGATTTTTCCTTACTATTTCGTGCGCCCTTTGTATTTGAAACTTTAGGATCTTGTTGGGATCCTCTGTATTATATACTGGACTACATTTTCTTCTTAAATTTTTTGGTATATCTATATCAAACCCGAATAATGTTCTAAAAGGTGTTTGTTTGTTCGTAATGTGAGGTGTGTGGTTGTGAACGTGCATTGCTGCAGTTAACCACTGATCCCAATTCGAGCCATCTTCTTTTGCGAAACTACGCAAATATTCGGCTAAAGGCCGATGACTTCTTTCTAGCGAACCATTAGCTTGCGGATGGTACGGCGTAATGTGTAATTTTTTAATGCCTAATAGTTTGCATGTATCCGAGAATAATTTTGAAATGAAGTTGGCTCCGTTATCAGTGATAAGAACCCTTGGAATGCCGTAACGCGTAATAATCTCATCGTAAAAAGCCCTAGCTACTGTGCTCGCTTCTGCGTCTGGGATGGCAACACATGCCATGAATTTAGAGAAATCGTCTTGGAAAGTCAAAATATACTTATTGCCCGAAACAGTTTCTGGTAGAATACCTACAATGTCCATATAAACTTTATCAAATGGCCGCATTGGTGTATCTGTTAATACCATAGGCATCTTTGTTAATTTTGAGCTTTTGTTCACCTGGCATTTTGGACAAGTTTACACATAGTCCTTTATCTGCTTCTGCATCCCTGGCCACCTATATTCTTGTCGTATTCTAAGGTAAGTTCTTACAGCGCCTTGATGACCCCCAAGTGGTGTCTGATGGAAGTCTTTTATTATGGTATCTATTTCTTTTGGATCTTTTAACAAAACAATATCTTTTTGTGGAGCTGTGCCTGGACTATCGGGTTCTACAGACGTTAAAGTTGCTTTTGCGTTATCTATACCAGAGCTATCTTGTTCTTTCGTTTTTGAGCGTGTCTGTACTGCTATAATGGTATTGGTTGCTTTGGGTATCCTGCTTAATGCATCAGCATTCAAGTTTGTTTTCCCTGGCTTATAGATTATTTCGAAGTCGTATTCTGACAACTTATGCCTAAATCTAGCCAATCTTGAAGTCTGATCTTTCAAATTAGCTATTCCCTTTAATGGTTGGTGGTCTGTACAAATTTTAAAATGTCTTCCTAGTAGATAAGCTCTAAAATTTTTAGTTGACCAAACAATTGCTAAAAACTCTTTCTCAATTGTAGAATACCGTTTTTCTGTATCGCTTAATGTTCGGCTGGCGAAAGCTATCGGTTTATCTTCGCCGACTTTTCCTTGAGAGAGCACTGCGCCTAATGCTTCATTACTAGCATCCGTGCTTAATAGAAATTCTTTTGAAAAATCGGGGTATGCCAATAGTGGTGGTGAAGTAATGGCAGCCTTCAAGATGCTAAATGCTTTTAAACAGTTTTCAGTCCAAATAAATTTTACATTTTTACGTAACAATTTACTAATTGGCAACGCTATCTTTGCCGTGTCAGGTATGAATTTTCTATAATAATTTACTAACCCTAAGAAAGCCTGCACTTCCTTTACGTTTTTTGGAGGCGGAATGTTCTTAACGCATTCCACTTTGCTTGGGTCAGGGAGGGCTCCATTTTCTGAACATTTATGGCCCAAATAAATGATCTCGCGTCGCAAAAACTGGCATTTACCAACATTCAGCTTTAAATTATTTGCTCTTAGAACTTCAAAAACTCTCGCTAGTCTGTACGCATGCTGATCTAAGTTGCTACCTTATATGACTATGTCGTCTAAATAGACGAAACAGTCTATTCCTTGCAATCCTGTTAGCACGTGATTCATTAATCTCTGAAAAGTGGCTGGTGCCCCTGTTAGTCCGAAAGGCATTCTCTTAAATTCGAAATGTCCTAATGCTGAGCTGAAGGCTGTTTTTTCCCTATCATTGTCATTTACTAAGACTTGATGGTAGCCGCTAGCTAAATCTAGAGTTGAAAAATACCTGCTACTACCTAATTGGTCTAAAATTTCGTCAATCCTGGGTATTGGAAAAACCTGTTTAATTGTAGCGTCATTCAATTTCCTATAGTCGACAACCATACGCCATTTCTTTTCGCCATCTTTTCCACATTTCTTTGGAACTATTAATAATGGACAATTCCACGGCGATTTACTTGGAGTTATTATGTCATCTTCTAGCAACTTATTAATTTGTTTATTAACTTCTTCCCTATGTGTATGGGGAAGTCGGTACTGTCTTTGATTTATTGGTACCTGATCTACCCTCGTGGGAATTATGTGCTCTATTGCTGTGGTGTACGTCAATTTGTCTCCATCTAATAGAAAGATGTCATTATATTCTTTACATAAGCTGCTTATGGACTCTCTTTCTTCTTTATTAAAGTGTAACGAAGCTTTCCGGTTCTCCGGATTTAAGCACGGGTTAGCTCGCCGGCTGTCCAGGGTTCGTCACAGAATATTTTTTTTCCAAAATTATAAAACTTCGACCTCTATTACAATACACGCTTTTATTTTTGTACTACTCAATATAAACTTCTGCTCGTAGTTTTCGGCTTAGATTCTTGCGGGGCGATGAGTTGAGCCGTGACGATGCGACGCTCTCTTTGGACCGATATCTGCTGTACGTAACCGCCTCCCTCTACTGTCCGATGGTCACCTTGCTCGGATTGGATGCGTCAATTCGTGCTTTCGTCTTGTACGCGCGCTAAACGGTGCTTGTCGATTGTATATATTGCCGAGCCGCTGGGTACCAGACCACGACGGCTACTAGGACTGACAAAAAGGACACCGCCACAAATTATCAGTCTAGTCGACGATATATAAATTACGCGGCACAAAGCTGTGACTTCTTGAGTTACGCTAAGTTCGAGCGCTCGCCCAATGATCGATGTGTATATATATATATATATATATGATATGTGTCGCCGAGCCAGAGGGTACCAAACCACAGTGGACTACTACGATTGACAAAAGGACACCGCCACAAGTTGCCAATCTAGTCGACGCCACATATATATCTATATATTTATTCCGCGGTACAAAACTGTACGTTTTAAGTTACGCTAAGTTCGAGCGCTCGCCCAATGATCGATGTGTATATATATATGATATGTGTCGCCGAGCCAGAGGGTACCAAACCACAGTGGACTACTATGATTGACAAAAGGACACCGCCACAAGTTGCCAATCTAGTCGACGCCACATATATATATATATATATATATATTCCGCGGTACAAAACTGTACTTCTTGTTCACTTCAGTTGCCGACGTCTGCTCACTGTCTTTCACTGTACTTGCCTGTGTCGTTTGTTCATTGGGTTCTCGAGAGTAGCACGTCCGTCGCGTTCAGCAGTCAAAGACCAAGTGCTTGTCGCTGTTATCTTTGCTGAGCTCGCTGCCTCTGTTCAGCTTCGCTTCTAGTCGTCTCTACTGTGTTGGTATTTCTGTTTTCCACTCGTCGTGTTTTCTTTCGCTCTCTTCCAGTTTCTGAACTTGCTTGTGCGTGTCTGTGAGTTCTCTCATCGACGGCTTAACTCATCGGTACATTCCAATGCTTAGCTCCTACTCGCTCCCTCCTTCTCTTACGCTAACAATGGGCTTAACTACACAACCTTAAATTAACAATTCATTATAGCTTAAATTAACAATTATTTTAAAGAAGTGAAAGAAAATAATAAACTAATACTAAACTAATAATTCATGTGTTTAGAAATAATAAATACGAAGTGAAAGATAATATATACAAAAAGAATTTCCCCTGTGGCTGCGTGTACGATGAAATTCGGCAGCGCCTTATTTCGTCGTTACAAAAGGAAGGATCCAAATCTAGTTCGTGCATTAAAACTGTTAACCTTTGTCTAATATTTGAACTAACCACACTATTAATGGTTGTATCATTTTTCGCTATTTCATACTTATCAAAATCGCTGAATTCTGGAACGAAGTTGTCACCCAGAGTGAAATCTTCTTCCGTTGAATTTAAGATCGGAACTTTAACTTTATTATTTGTTACACTTACTAACGCCTCTCCTAAGAACACACCTGGGGAGATTTGAGTTTTGTGGATCACCACTTCTCGCAGTTTCGTTTTTAGATTCATTGTTATAAAACATGTAGACCTGGCTCTTATCACTTCTCGAGTCGCGGGTGATAATTTACTTTCTGATTTTACTAATGGCAACCTAACTATTTCCTCTCCTTTTAGAGTAATTATTTTTAACTCTTTTTTTATTGAATCTAATATGGACTTATTCCATAGGTTGTCTCTGCCAAGTATCCCGTCGCCTGGCAATCCTTGTTCAAGTGACACCGTATGTAACGTTAAATCAAGGCATGTCCAGTCTTTATGGGTAACATTAACAGTTCCCTTAGTGGTTGCACAACCCCCGAAAGCTCCATTTAAAACTCGCTTTTCAGAATGATCAATTAATATATCCCTTTTAATGGATTTTTCTTTTACTAAGCTGGTGTCTGCTCCTGTATCAACCAATAAGATAAGTTTTTCATTAGTTGCCTCTGCACAAGGAAACTCAATGAACACATCATTCTCTAGTTTATTGTTGTAGCGACACTCACTTTTACTGTCTTCATTACTTTTAAAAGTATTTGTTGTGCTAAATTCCTGTTTTTCTTTTTCTTGTATACCTTTTATTTCACATTCTTGAACATTTATATTTGGTTTTACTATTCTTAAGTCTCCTAATCTTTTATCTGATACAGTTTTGTTTTTAATGTTTTTAGTATTCACTATTCCTATGCTTATCGTTCCGACATGTTTCTTTTTCGTTCCTCGTTCAATATTACCTTGACGAATTTCATCCAGACTCGTAGATGGGATAACTGTCTCCGTGGACGTATAACCTATCTTCCCGAATCTGTCTGGCCCAAAGTTACTATTTTTTCTGGGTTCCCAGGTTACTGGCCTTGCCTGGGCCCTCGGTAGTTTCCCTGAAACGATTCCCAGTTCTTCTTGGCTTGGCAATCTCGTACCCAGTGTCCTGGTCTATTACACCAACGGCATGCACTGCCCGTATTAGTTTTATCTTTCTTCGGACCTCTTGTTATTGGTTTTGGTTGAACTAGTCCTTTTTGGAATCCGCCTTCATTCCATTTTTGATTGGAATCCCACTTGCTTCCGTTGTTATTTGGCCGATATCCTTGTTGACCTCTTTGTTGTTGGTCTTCCCTTTTAAAAGGATTTTCTTTGAATTGCGAAACATTTTTACATTTGAAATTATTTTCATGGCCATATTTGCAGCATTCCTGACAGTATGGTGTGATCCTCCTCACTATGCAATCCTCTCTTGTATGTCCCTTTCTTTTACAGAAACTACAAGTAATATTCTGCATTGATTGCCCATTGCCGTTCTGCACATTCTTATTCCAGTGGCCTCTCAATTCTGGTGAACCTTCATCCTTTCTATAGCGCGAACTAAGGAGTGGATTCCTCTGATTGGAATAATTACTTAAGGGTTTTTCGACCACGCCGACGAAGTGCCTACTTCGGATCGTCTTTGCCTGTCGTATGTCATCTGCAACATCCAATGCTTGCTCTACCAATTCTTCAAATGTTGACTTCTCTATACCTACCAAATAAAGTCTTAAAGAACTGTCTTGTAAACCTAATTTAAACGTCCTCATTACTGCCCTGTCTACTTCTGTTCTTAACGCTATATCCGATTTCCCCTGGTAGACAGCAGTGATAATGTCCTCCGCTTGAGACTTTAAGGCTATTAATTTTTCCGCGAACTGACGGATATCCTCGTTTGGCAGCTGTCTCATAGCTTGTATTTCTACCAAAACCATATCTAAGGACTTATGTTGTAAATAATGTCTCTTTATTGCATTATTCAACTCTTCCAGCCTCTCGAACTTTTTCGAGCGCAAAAGGCTGTATGCATTTCCGTGCAGGCGCTGTTTAACGCATGCTATGAAGTCTTGGATCTCTGTGTCCTTGATATTTCTGTGTGCTAGATCGCATCCTTCAATAAATTTATATACTTCATTTCGGAGGTCAATAGATGGTGCACCCGAAAATAATGGTACTAATCTATTCACTGTTTTTGCTATGTCTTCGATACCCATTTTGCTTAAATTTTTGTTATCTTTCTTCTGTGTATTGGATGTGATTGCCTCTGTTGCAATATTTCCACTCTGTTGGCGTGGTTCCTCTTCGTGATGTTCGTAACTTCGCAAGATCGCTATCTGCTTTCTCAACAAGCTGTTTTCTGCCTCAAGTTGTTTAATTTCTTGTGCCTCTGAATTTGTGGATCCCTCTTTATGATTGTCTGGTGAATTTTCTGGGAAAACCTCCTTTTGTGTACCGAGTATTTTCCTTAACTGCTCGTTCTCGAGTTCCAATTGTCGAACACTGTCTTCTTGCACGTCCCTACTTGCTAAATACTGGTCGTACCTACCTTTTAAACAGTTGAATTCTTTCTTCCACGCGTTTATTTCTGTTGTAATTGCAGCGTTTTTATTTTCTAGGAAGCTAACTATTTCATCGACAATCAAATCCGCCTCTTCTATCTTGGAGATGTCTTTCACAGAATTTATTTGAGATTTAATTAGTTCAATTGTTTCCCTATTACTTACTGTTCGTGCAAGACTTCCCCAGGATTTTTCTACAAACCTGTCTAACTGACCAGATAATGCTTGATATTTCGATACTAACTGTTCATATTCCCCATCCATTAATGATGATTAATTTTTATTATAATGAATTACCTCAATCAATATCTTAAAAATTTCAGTACGATTTGCCTACTTTTAAAATTTTCAATTATTAAATTATTTGAAACTTAATATTTATTCTCACGCTAACTAATATTTTCCCCGCGATCTACAACTTCACTAGTCTTGTTTTTCCTGTTTAATTTTTTTGTTTACTATGACTCATGCCATAAAAACAATTTCGTTTCACTTGATTTTTAATTTAATTTCCGTATAACTTAAATTTCAGTTTCTCAAGCTACTTGCACCTGAAAAATTCTAAACAATGCATTATTTTTTATGTTTCAGCGCGAGTTATCATATTAACATCTGTCCGCGCGTGTTAAACAACTCGTCAACAACTGCTTAATTGCTATTTTTTTTCGTTTGTTTGTCTTTTATTTTTATATTGTGAAGCTTGTAATCTGACCTAACCGTGCGGCGACAGCGTTGCTTCGTTTAGTCGCCGTTACTTGCTTGATTAAATTGCCGACTCAATTTTAAATCCTATGATTTTTGTGCTATTATTTTTGGGTCATTTATTTCATTAAAATTAAAATACAAAATAAACTTTATTGTTATTATTTTTATACAAATATTTTTTCATTAATTATATGGCTTTCTTTTTTTTTTGCTTCTAATTAGCAATTTTCCAACCATTCTTTTTAAGCTGCAACAGTTGTTTGATTAAAACCTTTTTCTGCTTTCCCTCGCTAATGTTTATTATTCGCTGTACCTCTGCGCATTCCTTTTGAAATTTCCTTTTCTTTCCTCCACGCTTTTTCTTCCCGGACGATGAATTTTCTTCTGGTAACAAAATTCGTCTTCTAAGTTCTGCAGCTATATGTTGTCTTCTTTTATATTCTTCAATTGTTATTGGTTTAGGACCCGCTGTTCTTGGTGTCGCTATATATTCGGGAACGCCCTCTGCTATTTCCCCTGGCTCATACTCTGCGACTTCTCCCTTGCATTAATTTGCAGTTTTCTTGTCCATATAACTTAACTCCTGATCCAAAATTACGGAAGGTTACAAATTCCTGCATAGATTAACTTTAGTTTTCTATATATTTAAACTTTTGTTTTGTAGTTAAACAAACAACAAACGTCGTACAATTTTTAACTGCATTACGGATTTCTAATCGTAGACTTTCCGTATTAACCGCGAACGAAGAACCGAAAACATTCAAATTGTTTCCATTTTTATAAACAATTGTTTATTATTTCAGGAATTCATAAACATAGATCTTTCTTTCTTAATCATTCCTATTGACAATCCTTTTGCAGAAATTCTTTAAACGAAACTTAACTAATTTCAAACAATTTTTTCACTTAAGACATCGGAGAGGTAAACTAATTTGAAATATTTTAATTTCCAACCAAATTACTAATTCCGTCCTTTATTGAAAATTTGAAAATAATAATTTAATCTGACTCTATTTTATTTCTATTTAACTTTTTCTTTTTTTTAACACCTATTTTTAAGCTTTTCCGCGTTTATATGTGTCACTACAGTTACTGTTAAAAAAATTCGAGTATTATCTTAGCTCTCCAGCCGAATATTTCCATGCACCATTGTCAGATTGCACGATTTTTGTTAGTTGTTAGTATTTTCTGAGCACCGTAAAGTGCCGATGTTACTACTTACGGTTTCCTTGCTTCCTTGAAAAATGTTGTCTGCCAAAAATTTTATGTTTCCTTCCTGGTCGGGCGATCCTTAATTGAAGTCCTTCGTTGAACGTTGCGAGCGATCCTCGGCTCGTAAGGTCCGGCTGCGCCAAAAATGTTGTGTTCGTGAGGGGAAGCGACGGAGATGCTGTTCAGGATCTCCGAAATTGAAAAAACGCCACGGATACTTTTAACTGACTTTTATTTATATTATGGTTTTCCGAGCACCGGTCTATTCAATAACTTCTTATCGACTGACTTAAAATTAATCGTTAGTTCTTACATTAACTTCGGCGTCGCCTCTGACGGCGCTGAAGTGGGTCAGTGGTTCGGATGTCGCAATCTTAAAAATTCTTAATTCGCGGAATTAATATTTCATCAATATTAATTTCGTAACCGCGTGTTCTACTTTTCTAAGTAGAGCTCTTGTGTTCCGCCTTGCAATTTTCTTTAGTTTCGTTTTCTTTTTAATAAAAGCTTAAAGCTCAAAACTCCGGCCTAAAAGTATTCTTACTTGTTTAACTTTGAATTGCTTGCATTGTTCAGTAATTCGAAGTTAACATAGTTAGTCATTCGTTTCGTTTGTTTTAACAGCGGCCGTTGACCGAATGAAGCGAAGCAAAAGTGCTGCGCTTGCATTTTAACGGTTCTTGGCTCGCTTCGACTATTCTGTTATTTGAGTCGATCGTGGCCTTGAACTAATTATGTTTAAATTGGCCTTGAATATTATTGTTCCGTTAAACTGGAACTTGACTGTTATGATTGCGACACACAACACACATGAAAAATTTACCATCGCTTCACGAAAATAAATTTTTCTTCCCGTAGGGGTGAGGGATGTTGTGTGTCGCAATCATAACAGTCAAGTTATGTTCTTACATTAACTTCGGCGTCGCCTCTGACGGCGCTGAAGTGGGTCAGTGGTTCGGATGTCGCAATCTTAAAAATTCTTAATTCGCGGAATTAATATTTCATCAATATTAATTTCGTAACCGCGTGTTCTACTTTTCTAAGTAGAGCTCTTGTGTTCCGCCTTGCAATTTTCTTTAGTTTCGTTTTCTTTTTAATAAAAGCTTAAAGCTCAAAACTCCGGCCTAAAAGTATTCTTACTTGTTTAACTTTGAATTGCTTGCATTGTTCAGTAATTCGAAGTTAACATAGTTAGTCATTCGTTTCGTTTGTTTTAACAGCGGCCGTTGACCGAATGAAGCGAAGCAAAAGTGCTGCGCTTGCATTTTAACGGTTCTTGGCTCGCTTCGACTATTCTGTTATTTGAGTCGATCGTGGCCTTGAACTAATTATGTTTAAATTGGCCTTGAATATTATTGTTCCGTTAAACTGGAACTTGACTGTTATGATTGCGACACACAACACACATGAAAAATTTACCATCGCTTCACGAAAATAAATTTTTCTTCCCGTAGGGGTGAGGGATGTTGTGTGTCGCAATCATAACAGTCAAGTTCCAGTTTAACGGAACAATAATATTCAAGGCCAATTTAAACATAATTAGTTCAAGGCCACGATCGACTCAAATAACAGAATAGTCGAAGCGAGCCAAGAACCGTTAAAATGCAAGCGCAGCACTTTTGCTTCGCTTCATTCGGTCAACGGCCGCTGTTAAAACAAACGAAACGAATGACTAACTATGTTAACTTCGAATTACTGAACAATGCAAGCAATTCAAAGTTAAACAAGTAAGAATACTTTTAGGCCGGAGTTTTGAGCTTTAAGCTTTTATTAAAAAGAAAACGAAACTAAAGAAAATTGCAAAGCGGAACACAAGAGCTCTACTTAGAAAAGTAGAAAACGCGGTTACGAAATTAATATTGATGAAATATTAATTCCGCGAATTAAGAATTTTTAAGATTGCGACATCCGAACCACTGACCCACTTCAGCGCCGTCAGAGGCGACGCCGAAGTTAATGTAAGAACTAACGATTAATTTTAAGTCAGTCGATAAGAAGTTATTGAATAGACCGGTGCTCGGAAAACCATAATATAAATAAAAGTCAGTTAAAAGTATCCGTGGCGTTTTTTCAATTTCGGAGATGCTGAACAGCATCTCCGTCGCTTCCCCTCACGAACACAACACGGCCATGGTGGCGTATATTCGCCAATATGCTGCCATGGCCATTGAGCAAGTTGCTTAAGTTTAGTTTTCAGTTTGTGAGAGTCGCTCATCGAAACAAGTACTATCGCACGACGCGAACGCATCCACACGAGTGGAAGAATCCTAAAATAATATTACAACATTTATTGAACCCGAATAAGTGTATATAGATAATTAGTGATAGAATAAAAATTCAAAGATAAACGCAAAAAAGAAAGTTGTTTTATTGTTTAGCAATACCAGCTAAACATTTAAAATTTTTTTACAAAATACAAAGGTCGATAAAAAATTGGAGCACCAGCAACTAATTCGTTTTGAATAAGAAAATATGAGTGAGTAAATCGTTTGCGAGAAAAATAAAATAAATAAAAATCCAATGCAAGAAAACTTGAACTTGGAATTGAAATTTTACAAAATTGCAACTTGTTACAATTCCTTCGAGAAAGTTGTTGTGTTTCGTCGAATTAACCAACGTTATGGTAGCAGGCAGCACGTACTGGCGATCCGGCTAGGGCTCGTCGGATGGGGGGGAATTTGGCTACTTAACGCTAGTGGAATCTTACCAAAAAAAAAATTTACGTGCTTGCAGGGATGAAGGATAGGAAGGGACGAAGGAAGCTGAAGGATTCTGCATATAGGATGCTTTGATTTTCTTTTGGGGCAGGCGCGGATTAAAACTCGTAAGGATCTGCTGTTAGATCCTCAATACCCACCCAACCTTGTTATCAATGGAGGTGCTCATTTTCCTGTACACTTTATTGATAACCCACAAGAAACTCTACTTGATCAACAGGCTAGCACTTGATTTAATTCATCATTTTATTAATTACTTTAATGTAAAAGATATAAAAACTTCTTAAATGATACGAAAATCAGGTTGGTTACGATTAATAACACCATCATTTGATTTCTCAAAGTGTATGAGTAAGTTTCACTAATGTGTAAACAAATTAAATATTATTATGCGGCGACGGCCCTTTGCAACTTGAAAAATGGTACGTTAAACGATTAGGGAATTTTTTTGTTTTTTTTTCCAATAATTTTAAAGTACTACAACTTCGGTAGTTAATTAAGCCTATAGGTAATTAATTGATAAAAAACGCGTTAATTAACATAGCTTATTATCTATTTACAGTGTTACAGTCTTTATATTTTCGGTATCTAACTATGAATGATAGTAGCATAATATAAAACCACTTACTTGAAGAACATCGGCGGTGAGCTCAGCGACGACGGATCTAATGATATATGCTGACAAATGAGATAGAAAGTTTAATTGGTTATTATAAAAATTATAAATTATAACAAATTCCGACAAACGGTTGAATCTTCCACAGTGTTTAAAAGCATTCACGATTTGCCGAATATATGATGATTTTAACAGCCGGCATTCGAAGTAAAGTTACGTCGCCATTTAATGGAGTGGCGAGTCCGCTCCTTATGATTGATTCCTTATTTATTGAGTTCCGTATGAATGGATTTGCTCTGAATTGAATTCCTTATGGACTCATTTCCTTCTGGACTGATGTCTTTATGAACTGAAGGCGCAATCCGACCATTAGCACTTTCATTATTTCGTCGAATGGTATGTTGATTCTGCGTCACGGTCAAAAGAAGGTCGGCGTAACGGAATCTCCGGTACCGTTTTCGCGTTTTTCAGATGAAGCAAAGTTTAATCTCCAGCTTTCAATTTATCAACGCTCGTCTGTAGTGAGCTTATCGATGATTTTAAATGTTTTTAAATGTTTGATGTTCGACTATTATTTTCCACAATTATTCCATTATTATTGTATAATTTCCAACTGTAGTTCACTATTTGTTTTAATTTTACGTTGTACTCAAACTTGTGTACCTTTCGCCTCAGAAGTCAGCAAATCAATCCCCGTTTTTCGATCACGTCTTTCTTTTCAACCCTATGCTAAAGAGAAAAAGCGATCCAAGCGTCGGAGAGGTCATGCATACGCTCTCTCATTTCAGCTATCGACCTGTATAGCTAGAGAGAGAACCGCCACTCACGAATGAGTGAAACAAGTTTTGAAGTTTTACCGTTGGACTTTGGGTATCGTTTAGAGAGTATTCCTGTTGTGTAAAGATTTGGAAAAAAAATATACAGGGTGAACATGCCAAAAGCCTTTGATGTTGTAGATGAGTAAAATAAATAGCGACTGAAAGAAATGTGCATCGAAGTGTCGATTAAACGAGAACCGTCACAAAGCAGATAATTTAGAATAAGCTTGCTAAAGAAAAATTAACTGGAAAACGGTTTAATATGCAATTATATGAACTTTTGGATATCTTTTGCGTGATATAATCCTATTACCTTTCCCTTTGAGTTGATTTGTTGTAATTTCGGAAATTTCTTCATCACAACTATGCTCATCATTCGCTGGCAGTGTGCGGTCTGTGCTAATTTCGTTAATTCTGCGACTAGTAAAACTTTTCTGAACGTTGTCTAGTTCTCGGCTAAGAGCTTCTCGTCTCAATACTATGTTCCGGAGATGTGATACTGTCGCTATGTCTAAATAAAAAATTTCTTTGCGTAGGTGGGGTCTTAGATTTCTTCGAAGTACTTCAACTAGCTCTTGTTCACTCATTGGAAACTTAAGTCTGTCAGTAAGCATTAAAATATTATGATTGTTTACGTTCGCGAATGGTCTCTCGGATATCTGCGTCGGACAAATGATCGCCAAAATGAGCTTTTATGGCTGCGCACAAGTGATTCCATGTTACCACGGGGTTGTTGCGGCGATAACGCCAATACCACTCTTTGGCCTTCTCGGTGAAGAGTATGTGCACATGTTCAGTTAATAACCTGAAATCGCCACCTAAGCTATCTCTAGTCAGCGTGTTTACCATATAAATAAATTTATCAATCGGAAGGCCGGACGCAGAGCCACTAAATGAAAGGTTCCATCTAGCAATGAGATTTGCCACCTTGCTACTGGTATCTAAAGAGTTAGCCGAATTCGCTATTCCAGTATGCTGTTGGCTGTTGGCCGGTGGGTTAGATAAGTTGGGTATTTGGTGTAAAGGCGGAAAGCTGTTTCGTGGCCATTCTGGTTCGGGATGTCTATTAACATCAAGACTAGCAAGTTGTTGGGATAACTGCACAATCACGTTATTCATTCGATTAAATTCGGATTGGAAATGATTCTCTAGGTTTGTGGATAAACGTGTTTCTATGGTCTCTTGGATTTTAGTCGAGATTTCTTCTCTTTCCTTGTCACCTACTACTTGATTACTATTACTTACGCCAGGCAGCAGCGACGCCTGACTTTCAGCAGGATCATTGTCTGTAAGCCCTGAAGTTTCAGTTGCTATAGTTATCTTAAACTCGCGCAAACTGTTCTTGGTCACTTTGGTATGGCATGTTGGGCAATCTGTTGCATTATCCAACCAATCTATAATGCAACCTCTATGGAAAATATGTTTGCAACGAGTTGACACTAAGCTGTCAGTATTATTATAGATTTAATAACACACACCGCATGATCGACTATCAGTCAAAGGCAAATAATCTCCACTGTGTCGGATTGGCATTTTATGGTTTATGAACTGACTTATTAAAAGTAAATAATAAATTGAACTTATTCTTGATAAGTTATAAGAAAACACTCTGTATAAGTGATCCGATATTCAGAATTCGCAATTCACAATTTAAATGTTTATCAATTACGTAGCCCGATTTCTGACCAAGTAAAGTTACTTATTCGAATCTCAATCTCTACGCCCTCGAAGTTTCCAAAGCATGTATTGTCAACGTTAAGTATGTTTGGCATTAAAAGATTTTAGTGAGCCACGAGCAAAGATTTCTCCTCGGATGAAAGCATATGTGTTAAGTTTCGCCACTATATTTTCATTAGTCCAGACAGAGTTCCTCTCTCGTACTCACTTAGCTATGGATTCCCACAAAAGTTAAAACAAAGCAAGATTAAAGCAATTTTCACGAGACAAATTTCTTCTCAGGTAGGACTTAGATGATGTATTTCATTACTAGACCTAGAATCCATGAGATTTCACTTATCTCGTAGGCGAAACAGTTATATTTCAGGATAAACGTAAATGTACCCATATTACTCTAAAGCTGATGTTAGATTGCTATAAAGTCTGTCTCGCCCCACGTTGGGCGCCATTTTGTTACGATTCCTTCGAGAAAGTTGTTGTGTTTCGTCGAATTAACCAACGTTATGGTAGCAGGCAGCACGTACTGGCGATCCGGCTAGGGCTCGTCGGATGGGGGGGAATTTGACTACTTAACGCTAGTGGAATCTTACCAAAAAAAAAATTTACGTGCTTGCAGGGATGAAGGATAGGAAGGGACGAAGGAAGCTGAAGGATTCTGCATATAGGATGCTTTGATTTGCTTTTGGGGCAGGCGCGGATTAAAACTCGTAAGGATCTGCTGTTAGATCCTCAATACCCACCCAACCTTGTTATCAATGGAGGTGCTCATTTTCCTGTACACTTTATTGATAACCCACAAGAAACTCTACTTGATCAACAGGCTAGCACTTGATTTAATTCATCATTTTATTAATTACTTTAATGTAAAAGATATAAAAACTTCTTAAATGATACGAAAATCAGGTTGGTTACGATTAATAACACCATCATTTGATTTCTCAAAGTGTATGAGTAAGTTTCACTAATGTGTAAACAAATTAAATATTATTATGCGGCGACGGCCCTTTGCAACTTGAAAAATGGTACGTTAAACGATTAGGGAATTTTTTTGTTTTTTTTTCCAATAATTTTAAAGTACTACAACTTCGGTAGTTAATTAAGCCTATAGGTAATTAATTGATGAAAAACGCGTTAATTAACATAGCTTATTATCTATTTACAGTGTTACAGTCTTTATATTTTCGGTATCTAACTATGAATGATAGTAGCATAATATAAAACCACTTACTTGAAGAACATCGGCGGTGAGCTCAGCGACGACGGATCTAATGATATATGCTGACAAATGAGATAGAAAGTTTAATTGGTTATTATAAAAATTATAAATTATAACAAATTCCGACAAACGGTTGAATCTTCCACAGTGTTTAAAAGCATTCACGATTTGCCGAATATATGATGATTTTAACAGCCGGCATTCGAAGTAAAGTTACGTCGCCATTTAATGGAGTGGCGAGTCCGCTCCTTATGATTGATTCCTTATTTATTGAGTTCCGTATGAATGGATTTGCTCTGAATTGAATTCCTTATGGACTCATTTCCTTCTGGACTGATGTCTTTATGAACTGAAGGCGCAATCCGACCATTAGCACTTTCATTATTTCGTCGAATGGTATGTTTCGTCGAATGGAATCTCCGGTACCGTTTTCGCGTTTTTCAGATGAAGCAAAGTTTAATCGACTATTATTTTCCACAATTATTCCATTATTATTGTATAATTTCCAACTGTAGTTCACTATTTGTTTTAATTTTACGTTGTACTCAAACTTGTGTACCTTTCGCCTCAGAAGTCAGCAAATCAATCCCCGTTTTTCGATCACGTCTTTCTTTTCAACCCTATGCTAAAGAGAAAAAGCGATCCAAGCGTCGGAGAGGTCATGCATACGCTCTCTCATTTCAGCTATCGACCTGTATAGCTAGAGAGAGAACCGCCACTCACGAATGAGTGAAACAAGTTTTGAAGTTTTACCGTTGGACTTTGGGTATCGTTTAGAGAGTATTCCTGTTGTGTAAAGATTTGGAAAAAAAATATACAGGGTGAACATGCCAAAAGCCTTTGATGTTGTAGATGAGTAAAATAAATAGCGACTGAAAGAAATGTGCATCGAAGTGTCGATTAAACGAGAACCGTCACAAACTTAAGCATATTCAACGCTTTGAAACAACTTATAGGGAAAAACTCATAAAAAAAAAATTTCGTTTAATGGTACGAGGCACTTGTAAGGACGATTATATCTCCCTTACAAACTAGTCAAAACAAAAATTACTCACCATCAACTAATCATAGCGATGATCGACGAACCAATAGCCCAAAGCTGCACAAACCATCGCGCGGAGCTTTTCAAGAATGTACCCAACTTGAAAGCCCAAGCGGGGAAAGGCACACAAGGTACAGTATGATACGAAACTTGTACAACACAAACAAAACACAAAAGAAAAAAGGGAAAAAGAAACACGTTAAAATTTCGGCAACAACATGCGAATATTGGAACAACATCAGCGAAGAAATAAAACAACAAACACTTGTGGAAATAGCGACCGAAAATTAGAAGCGGAAGTAAAACAACAAAGTTACATAACGAAAAAATGCACGCAGGCTTATAAATTGAAGCTCAACAATAACAAACACACGCAAGAAATCGGACCGAAAATTAGCAATCCAAGACAACAACAAATACATACAGTGCTTGTCAGTGTGGACACTCATCCTAAAACGAATTCCTGAATCATTGAAAATTATTTGAGTCCAGTGCTTGTCGGTGTGGACCATATATTATTAGATGTGGCACTCTAATATCACTCAAAAAATCGGTTTGACATTTAACTGTTTGGTATGTTGAACTCACGTATACAATACGTGAGAGATACCACATTGTTGTTCTTGTTTCTTTATCAATCAATGTGTACGATTTCTTAACAGTGCAACCGTAGGCGCAAAAGGGTTTTAGAGCCCCAACTAGGCCAATAACGCATAATTTCGAACAATTATTTAACAATTTGTATTCAGTTTCATTTATACTATTCTGCTAACAGCATTCTAAAATATTTTCGCAATTAAGCGCATAATTGTGTATTTATACCAAAAAAGTAGGATTACCGACTGCATTTATAGGAAATATAAAGAAGCAAATTAGGAAATGCTGTGTAAAATGTGATATATTTATTAACATTAAAAATATGTTTTATACATGTTTTTCACGAATAAAAAACATAATATTTATAATTATTTATTTTGACGTTTCGATAAAAAACCTTTTAAAATAAATTTTCCATCAGTGCTGGCTAAAAAATTTTTGCGGCGAGGCTACATTATTTTACGGCGAGGCTACACTTTTTTACGGCGAGGCTACACTTTTTTGCATCGAATCAAAGTTTTTTCTCACTGTATCACTGCAATTCCAGCAAAAATGCATTAGTGTATAAGGGACATTTTCGAGTGTCTCATCTACTAATCTATGGTGTAAACACTCATCTCAAAACGAATCCTTTAATCATTTAGAATCACTTGAGTTTACTGCTTTTAGGTGTGGACAGTCATTCTAAAAACAAATCCTTGAATCATTGAAAATTATTTGAGGGCAGTGCTTGTCAGAGTGGAAACTCATCCTAAAATGAATCCTTGAATCATTTAGAATTACTTGAGTCCAGTGCTTTTAAGTGTGGACATTCATCCTAAAACTAATCGTCGAGTCATTGTTCACGCCTCTTTTGACGTGAATGTAAATAGCAAGTTCAATACCAGCTAATTAACCAGGTTTTAATTAATCGAAGCAACTAGTACAAACCAGTTGAATCCTTAATTAGATGAAAGTTTTAATTGTTGAGTTTGATTGGAAACAACTAGTACAAAACCAGTTGAACCAAAGATTTGATCCTGTAAGTGATTGGATTGTAAGATTGAAACAACTAGTGCAGAACCAGTTGAATCCCAAGTAGTTGACGAGAACAATTTTGATTTAATTCTGACATTTATTATGCAATATTTTGGTATTTATACTAATTTGAGGCTCAGCGCTGCTGCTTCAGTCGACGATTCTAGCACGCTGCTACACCTGTGGGAATAAGCGAACGCCAAAAAATGTGCTGACGCTTGTGGGAATGGCTTGGGTTGGAGCGTCGTGGAATACGACGCCTGTGGAAGCATCGCGGAAATGCGACGCTTGTGGAAATAGTTTATGAGAGATAAGAATGCTGATGTGAGGAAGCAGCGCTGGCCTTAGTGCACACTGTGCAGACAAAAGAATACAAAAAAATGTGATATGGGATGAACATCCGCCGGCCCGTTGAGGATTCTCAACTAATGAAGCTCGTCCAGGTTGATTTCAAGGTCATGATTATTTCTCGGCGCAGCAATTGGACCGGCCAATGATGTTTTCGAACGATGTCTAGTGAACCATCTGGTGATGAAAATGAGGATTATAACGATGACAATGAAAAGTGTGCTGAGGCTGATGCCGATATGGTAATCTTCTGGTACGTATTTGTTAAGGGACTTGGTTTCTGACTGCTGAAGTTGCTGTATTTGTGTTCGGAGCTCGTGTAGATGCGTTGAAATAGTTTTACTATGGCGATAGTTTTCTATTAGTACTGGCAGGTTCTTGTCGTTGGTGATTATTTCGACTAAATTAATTTTTGGAAAGAAGGAGCTAGTGAAAGAGGTCTCATAAAGTAGAATGCGCTGCGATGGTGGTAGAATCATCTTTTAAGACATAGCAGTGGAGCAGTGCTAAGGCCACGAAAACATTTGGTAGAGTTTTGTTCCACTGCCGCTGCTCTTTTACGGCGGCCATTGGTCTGAAGCTCATTGCTACTTGGATCCTGAGTTGTAGGGGATTGGTAAGTATGGGACTCACTGCTCGTGTTAGGTAATGGTGCTAATCGATGAATGGCGCGTGTGATAGCCCCTGATGCGGTCTGAACTTCGGCAACTCGCACTAGTCCATCATCACCACAGATCGGACGTATTATTCGGCCGAGCTTCCATTTTAATGATGGTAAATTATCCTCATGAATGACGACCATGGTCCCTGCCTTAATATTTGAGGAGAATTGTTTCCACTTGTACTTATGTTGCAATTCGCAGAGGTATTTTTTGGTCCAACCATGCCAAAACTCCTTGTTCAGTGATGATGCCGTTCTCCATCGCTGATGTAGGTTTCCTTTATATTCAGTAGCACTGTGATCAATAGTACTAGTGAGGGGTTCTCCAATCAAGAAGTGTCCTGGTGTCAGAGCTTTAAAGTCATTCGGGTCGTCGGACATTGGAGTTATCGGCCGTGAATTCAAAATGGCTTCGATCTCAGTAAACACTGTTTCCATTTCTTCGTATGTTAGAGAAGCTGCATTGACCTCCTTATAGAAGAGATGCTTAGCTGACTTGACAGCTGCCTCCCATAGCCCCCAAAGTGTGGCGAACGGGGGGGTATAAAGTGAAATTCAATTCTGCGATCATCACCGAACCTTTTAATGCTTTCCTGAGCCTCTTGACTATGCACAATTTCCGTTAAATCTTGAACCGGTTTTTCGCTCCTACAAAGTTGGTGGCATTGTCGCAATGAATATGGCGACAATTCCCCCGCCTGCTAGTAAAGCACTTCAGTGCACCGATGAATGAGTCCGTTGTGAGGTCACTTACTATTTCAATATGTACTGCCTTAGTCGAAAAGCAGCAAAATATTGCAACGTAACATTTCCTTGGTTGCTTTCCGCGTATTTTGAAATGGATGTAGAAAGGACCGCAGAAATCGACTCCGGAGTTCACGAACGGTCGTGCTGGTTGCACCCTCTGAGCTGGCAATGATCCCATGTGTTGAGTCAGCAGTTTTGGTTTAGATCTTACGCAGCGAGTACAATTTTGCACAATGGATCTAGCAATGGTTTTCCCCTTTATAGGCCAATATCTTTGCCGAGTTATGGACAATAATCCTTGAGGGCTAACGTGAGAGTTGGTAAGATGAATGTCGGTCATCAGCATTCTGGTCACTATGTGACCGTAGGGTAGCAGAATTTTGTGCTTTGATTCGTACGGGAGCTCGCTATTCTGGAGTCTGCCACCGACTCGTAGTATATGGCAGTTATCCAAGAACGGGGTCAGGCTGCTGATGCTGCTACTGTTTGTCACTGAACCGTGTCGCTGTAGTTGATTGATTTCAATGTTGAAGTCAAAATATTGAGTTTCTCGTAGAATGGTAATTGTGGCATCCTCTATTTCAGCCACGTCAAGACCTTTGGTTGTGTATCTGGAAGACTTGCGACACTTATTGATAAATCTCCTGACATAAGCACTGATTCTCACGAGAAGCTTAAAGGAATTCCGATGGTTAATCGAGTCGATCAAGGTTGTTGCAGCGACTGACGAAAAGAGAGATATTTTCTTTCGTTTTTCCACTTCAGTTACTGGATGAGAGAGATTTTCTGGCCATTGGGATGAAGATCCATGAAGAAATAAGGGCCCGTAATGCCATAACGTGTTGGAGTTAAAGTCTTGAGGGTTGAGGCCACTGGAGACAAGATCTGCTGGATTATGTTTGGTTGGAACGTAACGCCATTGATTGTGGGTTGTGAGTTCTTGAATTGCCGCAACTCGATTCGCCACGAACGTTTGACATGATGCGGATTGTGCTGAAATCCAAGCGAGCGTGATTTCGGAATCAGACCACAAGAAGCATGGATGTGTCCATGAGAGGTCAGTTCTTACTCGTTCGAGCAGTTTTGCCGCTAGATGAGCTGCACAGAGTTCTAGTCGAGGTAAACTAATTGTTTTGTTCGGAGCAACTCGACTTCGTGCGCACATCCACCGAACTATGATTGTTCCATCGTGAAGTAGAGCTCTACCGTACACGACGGCGCCATATGCCTTCTCCGATGCGTCGCAAAAAACGTGCAACTCTTGCGTCTTGGCATGTTTTGCGAAGAGGAGGTGCCTCGGTATCTTAACCTTGTCTAGTTTAGATAAGTTCTCTCGGAATTGGTTCCAGTATGTATGAAGTTCATGGGGTACTGCTGAGTCCCAATCTAGTTTCAAGGTCCATAATTGCTGCAAGAAGATCTTGGCTCTTGTCACGACCGGACTTAAGATTCCTAGTGGATCGAAGATGTGAGCGATCTCGGAAAGAACTTCCCTCTTGGTAACCTTAGTTGGTTCTGTTGTTTGGATTCGGAGATGAAATTCGTCGTTCGTTGGATTCCAGACCATACCAAGCGTTTTTATTGTTGTATCGTGTTGAACAATCTCCGTTTGCTGAGCTCGATCTTGTAGTGGTATGTTGTTGTAAAGTGAAGGATGATTGGCACACCATTTTTTTAATTTGAAGCCAGCGCCTTGAAGTATTTTGATGATTTGTTCTTGGATGGTGGTAGCTTCGGCTATTGAATCTGCACCCGACATTAGGTCATCTACATAAAAATCCCTTTGAATAGCCTCAGCTCCTAGTGGATTTGTTACTTGATGCTTCAGGGCTACGTTTTGCAGGCATTTGATGGCGAAATAAGGAGCAGATTTTATTCCCTACGTTACGGTGTTAAGAGAAAAACATTTCACTGGGTCTGTAGGGTTTTCTCTCCACCAAATTAATTGAAACGGCCAATCCTGTTCGTCCACTTTAATTTGACGATACATTTTTTCTATGTCGGCGGTGAACACATATCGAGGCATCCGGAATCTTAATAATACTGAGAAAAGCTCTTGTTGCAGTTTAGGACCGGTTAGGAGAATATCGTTCAACGAGAGATTTGAAGATGTGGTCATGGACGCATCAAACACCACCCGAAGCTTTGTTGATGTGCTTTCGGGTTTTATCACGCAGTGGTGCGGTATGAAGTAGTGTGGTATTGACGTAACGTTATTGACATCGAATTTCTTCATATGGCCTAACGCAGCATATTCTCTCATAAACTCGATGTAGGAAGTGCGCAGTTCCGGGCTCTTTTGCAATCTGCGCTCGAGAGCATAGAAGCGCTGTAATGAATGGCTTTTGAGCGAACGGCAGCCGAACAGAAAATCGTCCATGGGGAAGACGCCGAACTGTCTGTGCAAAAAACATCTCACATTTCTTCTCTGTTGTGGTGAGCGGAGCTGCCTTGTCCTCAATTTCTTCTAGCCGCCAAAATCTGTTCACTTGCTCATGTAATTCTTCGCTGTTACCGATGCCGCAGAATGTCGAAGATGTTGAAATTGTAGTAGGTGCTGCAGTGGAGTCAAGTGCAACTCCCCCCAAAACCCATCCAAATGTGGTGTTTTGGAGAATCGGAAGCTGTTTTCCGAGTTTAACTTGTCCTATCATTAATGTTTCATAAAATACTTCATTGCCTATCAGGAGATCGACAGGTCCTGGGGTGTGGAATTCAGGATCTGCCAGTGGCAAATTAGCCGGTATGGTCCAATTTGTAATGTCAATAGGCGCTGACGTCACAGCCGAGGTTATTCTAGGCAGAATAAAATCTTCCAATTTTACTTTAAAAGCGTTGATCTTCGATGACACAAGGACAGTCATGCGGTGGTCGGAATGCTGAGTTGATTGTCCAATACCATTGACCTGTTGAGGATCATACTTTCTTTGAAGGCGAAGTTTAGAGGCTAGTTTCTTGGTTATGTAACTAGCCTGGGATCCACAATCTAGTATGGCTCTGCAAGTAACTGGTTTTCCCTGATTGTTGTATATTTGAACTAAAGCTGTACTAAGCAGCACATGTCCTTTCGCCTGGCAAGCGGCTGGAGATGTATTATTGCTGGTTCCGAGGACCTCCTTTACGACGGTATTGGTATCTGGTTTCAATTTGTTTGGTAAAGAGTCTAAGTGAAGCATCGTGTTATGTTTTCGAGCGCATTTGAGGCAAGTCCTTGATTGGCAAGATGTAGCAGCATGTCCTCACCGCAGGCAATTAGTGCAAAGGTTTTGTCTTTGAACGTAGTGTAGTCGTTTTGCTGGACTTAGTTTTTTGAACTCGTCGCAGAAATATAGAGCATGTGGTTGTTGTTTACACAGCTTACAATTTTGAGATTTTAGTTTGTGGTCAATGGCGGAAGTGAACACCTTGTGATTTCCAGGTTTTTCCTTGTGCTTGAATCCTGCTGCTTCTAGTGACTGGAATCGAGCTTCCAAAAATGAGAGGAACGTGCATAGTGTGGGGACCTCTTTTGGGTTAGCCAACGACTGCTCGAACAGTGCATGCGTGGCTCGATCAATCTTGCGAATTAAGATGTGTATGAGCAGGGGGTCCCAACCATTCGAAGATATGCCCAAATTTTCTAAACACTGCAGACACTCTTTCGTTGTGTCATGAATATTCTTGATGAAGTTGACGGAAGTGGTTTCTTGCGAGCTGGAAGGTTGATCAAGGACCTTGTGTATCAAAGTTGACGCGAGTTGACGTGGATTGTTGTACCGTTCTCGCAGCGCAGCCCATGCTGAGTCATAGTTTTCAGCTGTAACTGTGAAATGCCTCAATAATCTTTCAGCTTCACCTCGCAGATTTGTTTTAAGATACCAAATTTTTTGGCATTTCGGTATGCTTTGCTTGTGAATGATTTCAATAAAGAGGTCATGGAATTGGCGCCATTTGAGGTAATCGCCATCAAAAATCGGGAGTTCGATTTTTGGAAGTTGAAGCGAAGTCGCTATCTTAGTGGATCGTGCTGTCGCTTCTTTTTGAGGAGTTGTGGTATTTGCTTGTGTCAACAAGCCGCGCTGATGGCGCACCTGTTCCTCGAGTTGTATATATCCGTCCATGTCGTACCCTAAAGACGTAGGGTTGTTGTGAATTTCCCAAAGTGTGAAGTTTGCGTCTTCGATTGGAGCCCACAGCTTTTCCATAGCGATAAGGAATTGTTGGGGTGATACGTCCTTTGTAGTACTTTTCAGTAATCGCTGTACTGAAGCGATTATTGCCTGCTGCTTACGGATTAGCGCGTACACTCGAGAGACTTCTTCTTCTTTGTCGTCTTTATTGGGCTGTGTCCATGCGTTGTTTGCTGCTTCTTCCAAGGTTGGCTTGGAAGTGGCGCCTTGACTGGCAAGCTGTGACTCCAATTTTTTAATAGCGTCATTGAAAATTGTAGTATATGTTTCTACCAATGCCATCATTTTGTTGTAATAATCCTTCGTAAAGTATTGGTCGTCTGACGGAGGGTCATCTAAAATTCGTATGCGGTTATCTGTTGCTTCGAAGCGATCCCAGATGTTTTGTAGACGTATTAGACGGTCCTTGTAGTACGACACATTTCCCTTACGATCAGCAGAGTTCTTATTGAAGTTTCGGATTATTCGCTGAATCTCCTGTCCTGCTTCATGATGATTATCGATCAGTGTGCTGAAAGATTCCATGTTGATTGTTTCTTCTTTTAAATGATTGAAAGACGGGTTGAAGAATCACGTCGGGGTCACCAAAATGTTCACGCCTCTTTTGACGTGAATGTAAATAGCAAGTTCAATACCAGCTAATTAACCAGGTTTTAATTAATCGAAGCAACTAGTACAAACCAGTTGAATCCTTAATTAGATGAAAGTTTTAATTGTTGAGTTTGATTGGAAACAACTAGTACAAAACCAGTTGAACCAAAGATTTGATCCTGTAAGTGATTGGATTGTAAGATTGAAACAACTAGTGCAGAACCAGTTGAATCCCAAGTAGTTGACGAGAACAATTTTGATTTAATTCTGACATTTATTATGCAATATTTTGGTATTTATACTAATTTGAGGCTCAGCGCTGCTGCCTCAGTCGACGATTCTAGCACGCTGCTACACCTGTGGGAATAAGCGAACGTAAAAAAATGTGCTGACGCTTGTGGGAATGGCTTGGGTTGGAGCGTCGTGGAATACGACGCCTGTGGGAGCGTCGCGGAAATGCGACGCTTGTGGAAATAGTTTATGAGAGATAAGAATGCTGATGTGAGGAAGCAGCGCTGGCCTTAGTGTACACTGTGCAGACAAAAGAATACAAAAAAATGTGATATGGGATGAACAGTCATTTTGAATCATTTGAGTCCAGTGCTTTTAAGTGTGGACAGTCGTCGTAAAGTGAATCATTGAATCATGCTTGCATCATAACTAAGGTACAAAATTATTTGCGTCCAGTGCTTGCAAGTGTGGACAAATTCATTTGTGTGAAACTTCGTAGAAACAAACTTCCAGTAGAACAACGGTGAACGGTGCATTTCGGTACTTGACGAGGCCACATATATCTCACTACCAGACCAAGTGCTGGGTAGAACTAACGATACTAACGTAGTTACGCTAACTAGTTCACCTAGGCTAGAGAAAAGAAGTAACTATATAAAGTAATACATGTAACCTCGGACATAATTATCCGATCTTATGTAAATAAAAACCAATAATAAAGAGAAAAATTAAAACGAAACACTTGGACAGACTGGGTATATTCCGGCAACAAGAGGAAACCCTCGTTACACACTTCAAGCAAGAGATGAAATTGGAGATCGTGTGAATCCATTAATTGGTCAGTGGAAAATAAAGGGTTTTAAATGCTGTTCGAGTGGAAAAAAATGCGATTATGAACGAAGTTCGGTGATGTTCAAGTTATGAATTTAATAAGCCGAGTTAATCGTATAGCTATATTATTGAAATAGATTTGAAAGGAATGTTAAAATTGAAAATAAAATTTAATGGAACAAAACAACTATGAGTTTTTGAAACTAGAATATAGAAAATTTGCAGAAGAAATAAATAGGTTTATAGAAAAAGCGTAGGAAAATTTGACAATAATAATTGGTAATAAAGGAACAATTAATTTAATAAAAGAAAGTATTTCTGCAGTTAAAAATTTTAAAATTAAAATTTTCAAGTCAAGGTCAAGTGTGTGCCTGTTAGGACTGTAAGGATAGTTAATTCTACATGTCCTTGGTTCACAAAGGAAGTTTTGAAAGCAATACGAGAGCGTAACAAGCTTCGTTATCTCTGGAAAAGTCACTCTTCGGCGGAGAGATGGGAAAATTACACGCGTGCACGAAATAATTCAGTTCGTCTTATTAGGCGGTCGAAGACTGTCTACTTTAGATCCCAACTTAACACTTCTCTGTCGCTCAAAGTTCTCTGGAACAACCTGAAAAAGTTAGGAGTTTATAGCAACAGTAACTACGATGCTGCAAATGGTATCTTTGACCCCAATTTTTTAAATGAACATTTTCTTTCTCTTAATTCTGCAAACATCAGTAATGACTGCTTTTCCTATCATAGCTCTTACTAATAACTCCGTATGTAGTTTCGAATTTACTGCTGTATGTGAGTCTGAAGTATCTAGTACGCTGCTAAGAGTTAAGTCTCATGCGGTCAGTGTAGATGTGGTGCACCTCAAAGTTGTTACAATAATACTGGCATATATCGTAGGTTCATTTACCCATATTATAAATCATTGCGTTACGACATCTACTTTTCCTAGTTTGTGGAAAAATGCATTTGTCATTCCCTTACCTAAGAAAACGAATGCTGTTGTGCCTGCTGATTTTAGGCCAATAAGTATTCTATCTCCGCTATCTAAAGTACTTGAAAGGATCATGGCTGATCAATTTGCTAAATACTTATCTATAAATAAGCTATTAGACGCCAGTCAGTCTGGGTTCCGTTCTGGACACAGTTGTACCATTGCAGTCCTTAAAGTCTTAGACGACATCAGACCTTTTTACGATAATGGGATGCTTACCTTATTGTGCATGCTGAACTTCTCTAAGGCTTTCGACTCAGTCAATCATCATATACTCTACCGAAAATTACAGCATCTCTTTGGTTTTGGTGTCAGTGCCGCTGGTGTCATAAAAAGCTATTTATGTGACAGATTTCAGTCAGTTAAAGTGGTCAAATGGGCATTCCTACTTCAAAAGAATCTGCAGTGGTGTACCGCAAGGTTCTGTTCTAGGAACCCTACTCTTCTCAATGTTTCTGGATGATATTTTTTATATTTGCAAGTATTTGTCACTTCACGCATACGCGGATGATATTCAGGTGTACCTGTCTAGTAAGGACAATCTTAGAGAGGATTTGGTAGCTAAACTAAATGAGGACCTCGATATCATTCGATGTTGGTCAATAAAGAATTGTCTGCGGCTCAATCCATTTAAGTCGTCTGTTTTACCCATTTAAAGATATAAGTTGTGCTATTGTGACATTCCTGATATATCTCTTGGTGGCAATAAGTTAAAAGTTGTACAAGTGGCTGTAAGTTTAGGGTATCATTGAGCTGCGTGGACCACATTAACAATGTTGTTAAAAATATTTATTTCATTCTCTGGACTCTTCGGTCCTCTGTTCTTTGCACTCCTACTGTCATTAAACGGAAGCTTGTTCTGCAGTTAATCATCCCCTTAATCACATATTCGAATGCTATCTACAATAAGCTTTACTCGCGATCTCTTCACAAGTTCTCTGTTGCTTTTAATCATGCAACCAGGTACGTGTATGGCCTTCGCAACTTTGACCACTTAGGTGCGCTTAGATCTGCTATTCCAGGGTGTGATATTAGTGATTACCTCAAAGCTCGTACCTGCATTTTCCTACATAAAATTATTCAACCCCGAACTCCTGCTTATCTATTTCATAAATTACTATTTAGCCATTCGCTTAGAGGAATATAGTTGCTTAAACTCATCGAGATTGTTTTTTATCAACGCTATACAATTATGGAACTCCTTGCCTATGAGCCTTAAGCTCATTGCCGGAACAGGGTCGTTCAAGCTTGCCATTGTTGAATACTTCTCGTAACATTGCTTCTCCTTCGACTGCCAGCATCACAGTGTAGAACACTCACACGGTGATGTTTCTCTCTTTCTCTCCCTCCTTCTCACTCACTATTTCTCTTACTCTTTCTCTGTTTTTTTTTTCTTTTTTATGTCTTTATGTCTGGTTTTTCTTTTTTTTGCTTATTTTTTTTACTTTTAATTTAAGATAATATAACTTTTTGGTTCTTATTGTACAGCCATTGTGGATTTATGTAAATAAAAATAAAATAAAAAATAAATAAATAAATAAATAAAAATATATCGAAGATCGAGCAGGCAGATTTAAGTATGGATGAACTACTTAATTTTATTGAGCAAAAGTCTAGTGCAAAACAGGAAGAAATAGAATCGTGGAAAAAGGAATTTTCAGCATTAAAGAGTAGGTACGAAGGTTATTTAATACCTAAGAATTTGCAGGACGATCTCATTGTGCAACTGGAAGCCGAAAACGAAAGGCTGAAATCGTTAAATGAAACACAAGGATCATCATACCCATTTACTCCAGATAGATTCAACAGAAAAGACTCCACGCTGTTAAAAGAAGCAACGATTGCATGGCAATGCGTACAATCTATTATGTTCAAATGAAATTTACATCCGTAGAGGCGCTGTGCGAGACAATAAAGAAGCATTATTTGCAATGCATATATTGGACGTTGTATTGAGTGAAGTCCAAGGTTTGAGGCATCTTCCAACAGAAGACATTCGCCAGTTCGCAGAAAAAATAATGGCTCTAAAGTCACAGGTGGAGGACATCACGACGAATGTATACAAAGGGAACGCAGATGCGGCTTTACGAAGTGAAATAACATTTAAGTTAGGACTAAGTCACAGTGCGGTAAGGCTTCATGTGTTAGGGTGCACCTGTAAAAATTTTGAAGATTTAGTTGAGGAAGCCGTATACATTGCGGACGACATACCGCAGGCCGAAGCAATGCAAGGTACTCACACAATCGGCGTGATCGAAAACACGTATCGAAATTTCAACAAAAATCACCCATTGCATATGCCACAGAAGAGGCAAGACAGACATCCAGCGGAAAGCAATCTTCAATGGAATAGCCCAGGGCTGGACAATAATGGTCATTCAACACCAAATGTAACTTGTTGTTTTATAAAAAACGCGGTCTCACAAGAGAAGATTGTGTCACACGAAAAAACACACCATATTGTAGCGAGTGTTGCTAGTATACTCATGAGTCATGTTGGAAATATAATGATAAGAATAATGCACGTTATGGTTCAGCCGTACATGGAAATACTTTTGCAAGAGACAATCGGCAACAAAATTCAAAGCAAAACAAATGGTCAGGAAATAGAATCAACAAGTGGGAAGATAGTAAAAGACCACAGGGGGCGATTGGAAATAACATGGTAGCGAACAAACCCAACGGAATATCGAACGAAATGAACACAACCTCTCGCTGGTGTAATAGGCCAGGACACTATGTAAGAGATTGCCAAGCAAATAAGAATTGGGAGTCGTTTCAGGGAAACCAAATGGGACTCAGAAAAGGCCAATAAACTGGGAACCCGAAAAAATTAGTAAGTCCAGGCCAATTGAAGAAGTAACCATTAATCCGACATCAGAAAAAATTGTGGAAACGTTACCAGCTTCAAGCACATGTCATATCTGTAATAATTACAAGAAAATGTCACAGAGTATAAAATGGATTTATCTGGTTCAGCGAATAGTTACTAAGTCAACACCAGCAATTGAGAAGTCGAGGACGAGGCACAGCCGTAAACGGACGCGGACCTAAAGGACCCGCTCCCTGAGGAAGTCTTCGTAAATCCCATCTTTGGGGTACATTTAAATTGGGCCGCTGAGGAACCTGATCCTCCACACTAGTTGATGGTTCTCCCACCTCAAGGGGCAACCTCACCCCGCTAACTGGCGTTTCCTTTACGCTACTCTCTTTAACAAGTTTTTCGGATCTTCTGCACTCAGTGCAAAATTCTTTCAAAGAGCCAACTTTACACGCGAAAATCAGGCTAGCGAGTTCATCCTTAAATTAGATCTTATAATTGTAATTAATTCCTCTTCAGGAATCTTCCTTCGCAGCCTAAAGGTGAGATTATGGGCCTCAGCATAAGAATCTTCAAAGCTTCCTTTTAATTGCTGCTTCCGATCCATAATCTCCCTTATGATTTCATAGTCGGAGTCTGCAGATCGGAAACTGCTCAGCAGGGCTCTTTTCAAATCATTACAACCGAAACCAAATTATTTTAATATGCAAGAGTGTATAAGCGGGCAACTTAATCGAGATAGTCGAAAACCAAATAAGATTACATAAAATTTGATATATTCAGTACCAGTTCAGTACTTACCAACGAACAACGCACATTATGAACGCTATCAACATGTCCTTATTTTTAAAACGTGTTCATAACTTTCTGATGACTCAGAAAGAAAACATCCTGGATGAACGTTTTGAACATTTTTGACGAGCTACGTGAAATTAAGTCGGTACGAAGGCGCTTTGTTAATAAAATCATATCATGGCTATCAGTATACCATTTTTTGTTCGTCTTCAAAAAACAGCGCTGATGTATCGGATACCTGCAAGTAGTGGGTATATGTACCTTTTGGGCAAACGTAGCGACTGCGCTGCTAAGGATCGTGAAGATCGCTGGCGTCGCTATAAGGTTTGTGTGTGTAGACAGAGAGACGAACGTACTGACGGACGGACATACTAGTATTAAGGGAAGGAAAGGAGGAAAAAGTGTGTGTTTGTGACCGAAGTGATGGGAGAGCAGCAGATGCAGATGGTCGTTGTGTAGGAACATGTTGTTGTTGTTATTTGTTGTAATATGATTCTTTAGTGAACGAGGCCATCGGTCTACCGAGTTAGTGTACATAAATTTTGGTGGATTCTTATGCTGTAGGCTTGCAGTGTGTATGTTTGTTTGTTTTTTAATGATTTTTTAAGTGAGCCGAGTGCCGTCGACTGATTTAGTGTAATAAAATTTCGGTGATTGTTTTGATTATTTAATTACTTACTTATGTTGTTGTTGTTATTTGTTATAATAGAAATCTTTTAGTTGTTGTGGATTTGTTTTCAATACTTGGTGACATATGGTAGGATTATGTGTGTGTCCAATGCGTGGCACGACAGAATATTTTTTTTATTTCTCTTCTTTTTTTCTTTGCAATGTATTTTGGGAATGCGTTCCTTGTGAGTGATGACATTCATATTTTCTTTCAGTAAATGAATTGAGACCCTTTCAAGTGGAAGTTGATTCTTAGTTAACCAAATCTCTGCTTGCTACAAATAATAACGTACGTAACAAATAAATAGTACGGTTGAATTCCCTTTCCTTACAAATGTAGGTCATTTTATGTTTATTGATCTTTAACTCTAAGTACAAAGCATGAGATAGAAAGATTTGGAAGGCACAAATACTTTTTAGTTGTTTATAGAATGTTTTCAACACAGTCGACCCAAATCAAAATCGTGAGTATAATTGTAAACAAACAACCTACAGCCTAAGAGCAAGGTTTCAGTGGAGTTTAATATATAGTCAAGGAAATGTCGCATTTTCAATCAGTTCTGAAAGTGATCTTGTATGTTTCGGTTTGTATTAGAAAAATCGAATTTTCAGTTTTATAAAAATTACGCGCGTAAAAGAAAACCAACAAAAGAAATTAAAAAAAGAACAAGAAAAATCTGTTAAATATAGTTCAACGTAAATGTTCATTAGTTCCATATAGTTCAGTATTTGAATGTTATTTTTCAGAAAAAAAGTAAAACCAAGAAAGTGATAAAGCAGACAAAAAGAAACGAACAACTAACTGAAAAGAAAACCAAACCTGTAAGACAAGCCACAAACCAAATAAGAAACTGTTAACTATATTATTTTAAATAAAACATCAACCGCATCAACAACAAAACATTATAATATTTACAAGAAAAACACGATAAAGTGCATTGCAAAAAAAAAAAGGTGCAAAAATACAAAACAATAAAATTTGTAGTGCACAACTGTTCATACCTGCAGCCACAGTAAAAACAGAAGGGTCAAAAATCAACAGAATTGCAACTGAAACTCCACTGACCACCAAAAAAGAGCCGTGGTAGGTGAACGACTGCCTGTAACCTGAGACCTCTCCTCACGGCCGTGAGCAAATTGGCGAACGGCACATAACACAAATATGAGTTAAGCGTATGTATAGATACAGCTAACTGTTATACAATTGGCGAAGTAAAGGTAAAAATTGTACTATGTAAATAAAGTCATTAAAATAAAGAAGTTAGTTCAGACAAAATCATTGTTTTAACTAGTCGCACCAATCGCATAAAAGTTGTAGTTCCAAGTGCTGCCACCTTCGGTTATCGGTCATATCTTGTTCAAATCCGCGTAGGGATTTGTTATTTGTTTGAAGTTAGTTCAGGCACATAAACCTGAACTAAAGGATTTTTGCACAAACAGCACTTGAAACTGATTGCACTTAGGTGGATTTGATTTTAGTTCAAGCACATGAACTTGAACTAAAGCGGGTGCAAAATATTATGAAGAGCGAATTCAGCGGCTGAAGGATGCCGTTTCATGCTTCCAAGATGTCGACCAAAAAATAAGAACGTTTCCCCAATATCCGATGACCCATGACTACTTCACGAAAAATTACGACACAGAAGTCATGGCAGTAGCGACAAATTACAAGTCTGAATTCGAATCGGCACTCGCTAAGGTACCCAAAACCACACTAGGCGCGCCGGTAATTGAGGAGCCCAACGAGAACACAAGATTGGTCCGACGATTGGTGGTCTCGTTAGGCGCAACGCGCCGAATGTGCAATAGAATTGCGGAAGACGCTACCGAGCATCCCAGGCAGTACTACGAGGTGAAGTAGGAGACATTGAAACATATGTATGTGGCAACAGGCTGAGATGACAACTTTAAATATATTCGAAGTCTGTGATGATCCCAGAGCTGCGGGTTAGGATGAAACCGAATCTAACGACATCGAGGAGCAAGTGCAATGTGCGGTAGTGGATTTGACCATAAAAGCAACTACATAATAACAAATCCACTGATTTCAAATCCACTGATCAACAGAAGGAAATGCCACCAGTGCGATACAATTACCCAAAATCAGTATTCCATCCTTCGATCCAACAATTCTTCTATTTATTCAACCAATTGGTGCGCAGGCAATCATTAGCCGCAATCCAAAAGATGTGGTATCTGAAGACGAACTTGTCAGGAGAAGCAGAGAAGTTAATTCGCCATCTATCCCCGTCAAAAGCTAACTACGAAGCAGCATGGAAAATGTTTCAGGATGTATACAACAACAAAAGAGTGTTGACATCCATATTAATTCAAAGGCTGCTAGATCAACCCACGTGCGTGCCGTCTGCAGCGTCAGTAAAATGCCTTCATGACACTACGCAAGAGTGCATGCTGGCATTAAATAATTTGGGTATTGCCACTACATTGTGGGACCCACTTCTGTTGCATCTCTTGAAAATGGATCGAACGACATATATGGCATTCGAGCAATCTGTGACATCGCCAAGAGAGCTTCCATCGATGGAGGAATTTATGGTGTTCTTGGAGAAACGATTCCAATCGCTTGAGTCATTCAGGGAAAAGGAGAAGCCCTCGACATCGCACTCAGCCCAAAAATCTATTACCTCAGGACCTGCTGTGCGACAAGCGAAAATAACGTGCCAGTCATGCAAAAAGGCAAGTCATCCGCTGTTTGCTTGCCATGCGTTTCTACAGCTCAAACCAGCAGAGCGATGCGCATTCGCAAAGAAGCAGAAACTCTGTTTTAATTGTCTGAAGGCTGGTCACATGACAGGACGATGTACACCAAGAAATTATTTGAAGTCTTCTAAAAACATAACACGTTTCTCCACATTGACGAAGCCCCATTAAAATCCACGCGCAGTATCCAACGAAGGATCAATGAAGAGACAGCTCGTACTTTTTTAACAAAGCCGGAAACATGCTCCCGTACAGCATCATTAAGCGCCGCACAAGATCAGAATTCGTAGTCATATATTCTGTTAGCAACTGCCAGAGTTAAGCTGGTAGCTAGTAGTGGACAACAGGTGAAATGTAGAGCAATTATGGACTCCGGATCACAGGTCAATCTAGCGACAGAAAGGATAGTGAAGTAATTGGGCATAACATCATCCAAAGCGTCGATGATTATTCAGAACATTGGCCAAGGAACCAAAACAGAACATGGGATAAACGTTAGTCTGCAGTCTCCACGAAACAATTTTACAGCTCGTCTAGAAGCATTTGACCTGCAGAATATAATATCCCCGCAGCCTTCCCAATCGATAAGTGAGGCACTTGAATACTACGAACTAAACACAGTCACGTAACGAGGCCGGCGCCGTATTTGGCAATCAGGTGCCTTAAGCAGTTTGTGACAGAAAACAGCAGCACACATTCGCTAGGAGCTGAGTTCCTTAATAAGATCTTCTATGTGGACGATGGTTTGGGAGGATCAGATAGTCTTAGCACCGCAGTTGAGACACAACGTCAACTAGTACAGGTTTTAAAGTCAGCTGGATTTGCGTTGCACAACATTATTTTTTTTTTCAACATTATTTAGTTCAAGTTTATGTGCTTGAACTAAAATCAAACTATCCAGAAATTGTTAGTCTTCTTTTCAACATTATTTAGTTCAAGTTTATGTGCTTGAACTAAAATCAAACTATCCAGAAATTAGTACAATCAGTTTCAAGTGCTGTTTTGTACAAACATTATTTAGTTCAAGTTTATGTGCTTGAACTAAAACCAAACACCCAATAAAATCCAAACGCGGATTTGAACAATCAATGAACATAAAATGACCTACATTTGTACGAAAAGTAAAATCAAACATACATGTGTTCAATGAACCTCGTTACAAACAAACATCGAGTCAATCAAAGTATAACCAGAAACGCTCGACAGAAATGCTGGAAGCTAAGATCAGCAGTATGGATCAGCTCTGCATGCTTGTTGCGCTACCAGTAGCAATAGCTGCGCCATTTCCCGTAACAAGATATGACACGACACCAGGGATTAATTTCGAAGGATTCGAAATCGTGAAGCTAGCGACTGCTGAGTGAAATCTAATCGCCTTTTTCGATCTCAAGCGCCTGCAAACTAGTTTAGACGCGTTTGAAAGAGGAACATCAGCGATAAGCAGAATATGCCAAAATATGAGTAATTACACCAATTGTAATTCGCTAAATGATCAATTCCTCCTAGATCTTGAAGAACTTAAGTCCAACAATAAGATAATGAGGCCGAGACGAAAAAGGAGAGGGACAGTAAATCTGATTGGCAATATTGACAATACACTTTTTGGAGTTTTAGATTCGAACTCTGCTGAGCAGATGTCAGCAACCATTGACCGCATGAATTTAATTAAGGTAGATCAATGAGCATGTAACGATGTTTTCTCTCCAGGATAGACTCGTCGTAACCAAGGTTCATGAATAATCAAAACTTTATTGTGTCTTCAAATCTTTATTTAGTTATTATATGATGTCTACGACTACTAGCTAATAATAGTTTAATTGTATACATATGTCGTGGTTAATCCTTTCTATGCTGTGGATGTTAGGGTTCCTTATGGGAGTCCAGTTCCACTGGACTGGTTATGGTTCTGGTTTGGTTGCGTTGGATTCACTCCGGTGGCAAACTAGTTATTTTGGACCGGTTACCGTAGACTGGTCGGACGCGTGCACTTCGCGAGGTTGTGATGTTTAATTTTTACTCATTAATTACGACGCATTACTAGTACGCACTTTGTAGTAAATTATGATGTTAATCAGTTCTCACATGCAAGCAAGGATCAAGGATAAAGATTTCTAAGGATCAAGCTTGGCAAGGATCAAGGATGTCTTCGCATAAGAGCTCAAGACAAGGATCAAGAGTTGCAAGGATCAAGCTTGGCAAGGATCAATGATGTCTCCGCATAAGAGCACAAGACAAGGATCAAGAGTTGCCAGGATCAAGCTTGGCAAGGATCAAGGATGTCTCCGCATAAGAGCACAAGACAAGGATCAAGAGTTGCAAGGATCAAGCTTGGCAAGGATCAATGATGTCTCCGCATAAGAGCACAAGACAAGGATTAGTAATTTATAATAATAAAAGAAGGCACTCACCGCTTTGGATCCGTATACAAAAGTGAAGCTTTGCATGCAAAAGCCGCGCTTTTCTACTCTTCAGGATAACGGTAGTTATTGTCTGAATATCTTTTATGTGATAACTCACATATTTACTCCGGCACATTTCTTTTGGCGTTTTCCCATTGTGCTAATTATGTTTGCTTAATTTGTGCCGACAACAATACAATTGTTATTGTATTATTTCTTATTATGCTTTTCGTCTTCTTCGTTTTTGGCGTCGCCAGCATGTGAAACCGTTTATGCGTTTTATCAAACAATTAGTGCCGTGTGCAAAATCTTTGTACATAATTTTACATTGACCTTGTATTAATTCTTTTGTTTACTCGCTTCTGTTTTAGTTAAAGTTGCGTTGTGTTGTTGTTGTCCAAAAACCCGTTCTATGTGTGTTTACTTAATCATTTTTTTGTGCAGTGATTGTTTCTTCGTTTTGCTCCAGTTGAATTATTGTAATGATCATTTGCCCTGCATCGTATGTTTTGTTTGCATTGTATAATGCAGAATTAAATCCACTTTGAATTAGGTGCGCACAATTCAAAGTAACTGTATTCAGCAAGTAATAATCAGCTCAGGTGGGGTGTCGTCCAAGTTCTACACCCGTACGTTGTGAGGAAGAACAAGAGTTTTATTTTCCGTCACAAGCAATATGTAGTAAATTTGATGAGACAGATTGAACGTATTCTAAATAAGCAACAGGACTATTTGAGCAAGGAGAGAGGTTTTCAGATTTACACGTCTCTGGCACTTCAGCTAATAAACATTAAGGCAGAATTTAAACAGACACAAAAAGCCATACTTTCAATCCTTACTAATGGCAATCATGGCAAAATTCACCTATTGTTACTCTCGCCCATCGAATTAACAGAAAAAATGAATAAGATAAAAAATTAATTGCCAAGTACTTTGCAGTTGCCGGTAGAAAAATAAAATCTTGTGACAATATATAAACTCCTGAAGCTATCTGAGTATTTGGAGTTTTAGATAGTTCTCTTATAAATTTACAAGCGTCCCATTGAAAAAAAAATTAAATTGAATGTAAAACATGGATAATTTTACAAGAAAAAGCCGCTGCCGAATTTTTTACGTGTCAAGAAACTCTTTTCACAATTCCTTTTTTAAGCTCCTGAGCAGTGAATTTGCCGTTATCTTTGCTTTGATTTGCTTTTTTTATCAGTTACATAGTGTTATGTTACGTGAGTAACTCTTTAAAGGAAGATACTTCCCAAGTGGAACGGGTCGCCCTAATTTGTGTCCTGGCGTAAACGCCGCTGGACGAGAAGGAGTGCCTGCAATTAAGTTGGCACGTCCTGTGACCTAAGACGCCTTGCTGAGTTGCTGGCGTAGAATTAAAATGAAAAGCCTTGAATAGTTTCTGGCTAGATTAATTCTTAACTTTATTTTGGATCGCTCGGGTTTTTATACCCTAAGTGATTCCATTTCTCTAAGAGTGTAAATATACAAGCAATATTAATATATATGGCTAAACTATTCTTTCTTATGCTTAATTCTATGCATAGTTATTTCTTTATGCTTCACATTCTTATTCGCACTCAAAATTTCTATTTGTTTATAAAATTTATTGAACCGATACCCAATCATTGACGCGATTCGAAATTGGGCGTTTCAAGGTTCGTGTTACAACGTGTGACGCTGAGTCGCGGTCATCAGCGAGTTAGTAGGTCAGTGCATGCAAAGTGCATGCTCTGCATTTATTGAATGTTACAGTATGTTGTTGTGTACAGGAGCGGAGTGCGGTCAGTGGATACACTACACCCTCACCCTTAAGAGAAAAATTATATTGGAAGAATATAATTTTTATCAGTGATTGTCAATGTGTAGTTTAAGATTTTCTTAAAATTATATGTTTGAACATTTTACAGTTTAATTTGCTATTCTTATAGTTGAATTTCTTAATTATTTAATAAATTTAACATGTTCTTAGCATCAAGTAATTATAAAAAAATTGTATTATAGTGAGTTTGTACGGCTTAGCATGTAATGAAGATTGTTTTAGACTACTAAATAATATGTAAGTATGATGTTAATATGTTATAATTTTTTTTTTTTTATAAATTGCAATTACTATAAGTATTTGTATGCTCTTAAAATATTCTTTTCTTATTTTCACATCGTATTTGCGATATAAGGTTTTAATAGATTATTGTGTACTTCTTTGTGTAAACCATTTATATCTATTATTGAATTTAAACCTTTTCTTTCAATGATTTTATATGGACCTTTGTATGGGCTATTAAATTTTTTTCTGTTTTCTAGTTTTAATAAAACTAGGTCTCCTTTTTGCAAGTTAAGTGGTTTTGAATAATTGTTTACTTGTTCTGTATTTCTTTTTATACCCTACAACTTAAGGTTGAGGGTATATTCACTTTCTACCGGAGTGTGTAACGCATAGAACTAGACAAGATAGGTATGGAAAAGTATATATATTCTTGATCAGCATCACCACCGAAGTTGAAATAACGATGTCTGTCCGTCTGTCTGTCTGTCTGTCTGTCCGTTGAAATCACGATCACAGGAGAACGGATTAAGATTTCAAAATGAAATTTGGCAAAAATATTCGTTGCTATGTTGGGGTGTTTCGTATTGAAAATGGGCAAAATCGCCCAAGGACCACGCCTATTTTTTATATCGAGAGTGCAGGAACCTCTGTTTTGCCTATTAAAAAAGGCCATATCAGCATCACTTTTTGAGAGAAGACAAGAAAATTTTATATGTAGGTTTAGACTAATGCTTCCAGTTAATATGCCAAATATGGGCGTGATCCACCCACTTTAAAAAAAATTTTTTGTTTTTATTATTGTTATTATGTATATATTGTATATTTATTATTAGATATATAATATATATATTGTATATATATACGAGTATATTATATCGCACCACTTCTAAATATATATACGAGTATATATGCAGCTTTAAGGTGTAGGGTATTTCGGCTACAGCCCGGCTGTAGACAACACCTTTACTAGTTTTCTTTTCATTTATAATTTGCTGTTTTGCTATCTCTAGTGAAGTTCGTAATCTGATTTTTAGTTCGTTAACGTAGTCGTCAATATTCGTAGAGTTTTTTGTGTTTATAAATGAGTCAGTCGGTAATTGGGCTAGTTTTCCAAAAATGAGTTCATGTGGTGAATAATTTGTAGTTATGTGTGGAGTTGTGTTGTATGCAAACATGTAATATGGTAACCAAATATCCCATTCATAATTATTAGCAAAATTTAATAAAAATTCATTTAACACTCTATGATTTCGTTCAACTGAACCTAATGTTTGATGATGGTACGGAGTTGAAAATATTTGTTTTATTTTAAGCAAATCGCATATGTTTTTTAGTAGTTCATTAGTAAATTCTGTACCTTTGTCTGATTTTAAAATTTGGAAATGTCCGAATTTTAAGATTAATTGTTCTACAATTGTTTTGGCTATGGTTAGAGCATCTTTTGTTGTTATTGGATATGCTATTATATATTTAGTTAAATCGCATTGCATTGTTAAAATGTATCTGTAACCGTTTGATACCTTAAGAGGGCCTACTGTGTCTATAGATATTACTTGAAAACTTGTGTTTGGAGTATCTGTTATAGTTTGTCTTTCTATTGTATGTTTAGCTATTTTATTTCTTGCGCATAAATCACAATTTGTTATAAATTTCTTTACTATTTTACTCATATTTTTCCATATATATCTTTGTTTAAGTTTTATAATCGTTTTACGAATACCTAAGTGTTCTTTACTATGGAATTCATCAATCAATTTATATTTTATTAAGTCATCACTTATTTGTTTTGGGGTGGCATATATTAATATTTTAAGTTGGGGACTCTTGTTATTTATCATTATTTTTGCGTACGTCTTTTTAAAGTCTTCTTTTTCATATACTTTAAATACTTCATCATTATTCTCTAGCGCTAGGTATTCAATATTTTCCTTCTTCATTCTGGATGCTAGCTTCTGCAGTATCGAATCTAGTTTCGCTGCTTTATCGCTACATCCTACGTGCACGATTTCACCAATAATCTTACATTGTTGTCGACATTTTAATCTTTTCTTTCAATGTTTCAAATATACATATACTTATTCTTCTGTTTTTATATTCATTTCTTCTTTTTCAATACATATGTCTTCATATTTTACCCTTTACTTCAAATTTACTTCATTTATTTCATTTGGTTGCATTATATTTTTTTATTATTTAATGTCGTTATTTATGGACGTGCAGTCCCACATATGAAGGTGATCAGACTTCAGTTGAGAACAACATTTCTCCTGTATACTACATTTTACCACTTACTCTTCTTTTCGGCATTTTTCTCTGAAACGATACATCTTTAACGGTTGCGAGTTTTAGCAGGAGAATTTGACATCTGTTTCTAATAATTTCGTATAGTCTTACAAACAACATTTCCGTTCTTAAATTTTAATTTATCCTAATTTAGTTTATCTACACGAATTCAAACTATGCTTTGATAAGCTAAGCTACATCCAAATACATTTATATCGTCAGTGTATACAAATGCTTCGGCAGTACTATGTTCAGCATTTATTATGTTGTACATGTTTTGAGTTTGTAAAATTATTTGTTATAGAGAAAATAAGGATGCATTGTTTATACTCCTATTGCATGCATTCTTTTGCTACTTCTATTCTTATTATATACTATTTACATTTATTTGTAATTCATTAATTTTTATTTTTCCATTTAAGATTGGAAAATATTAAAAGTTATGATGGTAGAAGTTATAAAATAAAGTACAAATATTCTGCAAAGTTCTGAATGAATTTGGCTCTGCTTCTGTCATTCTGTGCAACTTCTTTGGAAAAGTAGATCCTACTTTTTTTTAAAATAAATAACTCATGGATATTAGAAAAATCTAAGCGAATTTTAATTATTGGAACGAAAGTCGGCTTCATAATGTGAAAATTATTCCAAACGGCTGATGTGTTTTTTAGTGTAAATATTATTTTCTTCAAAAAGACTGAAACGATGTTCCGAAATGTTGTCCATTAGTAAAAACATTGTTGGCTGCTTCGTAGATTAAAATATCGTTATCAGCTCTATATTCAAAATTGGTTTCTGCGGTTTAGATCGAATAGATCGAATTTGTAGGAACTATTTTAGTAGTCGGTTTAACAGTATTAGTGAATCTCATAATCAAAATGCAGATTCTCATGTTTGTCACTTTTCAGGGTCTCAGGTTAGGTTTGCAGGATCTCAGGTGCGGTGTGCAGGATCTCAGGTGCGGTGTGCAGGATCTCAGGTGCGGTGTGCAGGATCTCAGGTGCGGTGTGCAGGATCGCCATGTTATGTTACGTGAGTAACTCTTTAAAGGAAGATACTTCCCAAGTGGAACGGGTCGCCCTAATTTGTGTCCTGGCGTAAACGCCGCTGGCCGAGAAGGAGTGCCTGCAATTAAGTTGGCACGTCCTGTGACCTAAGACGCCTTGCTGAGTTGCTGGCGTAGAATTAAAATGAAAAGCCTTGAATAGTTTCTGGCTAGATTAATTCTTAACTTTATTTTGGATCGCTCGGGTTTTTATACCCTAAGTGATTCCATTTCTCTAAGAGTGTAAATATACAAGCAATATTAATATATATGGCTAAACTATTCTTTCTTATGCTTAATTCTATGCATAGTTATTTCTTTATGCTTCACATTCTTATTCGCACTCAAAATTTCTATTTGTTTATAAAATTTATTGAACCGATACTCAATCATTGACGCGATTCGAAATTGGGCGTTTCAAGGTTCGTGTTACAACGTGTGACGCTGAGTCGCGGTCATCAGCGAGTTAGTAGGTCAGTGCATGCAAAGTGCATGCTCTGCATTTATTGAATGTTACAGTATGTTGTTGTGTACAGGAGCGGAGTGCGGTCAGTGGATACACTACAATAGTTTGCGGGTTGTTGTGCGTATTTAGGAATCAAAAGTTCATTTATTGCATTTTAAACCAAGTTATTTTAAGTATTTAGATAAAATGCTTGGGCGAAGACTACCATTTGAGGTCATTTAGCTCATGTATTGCAAGACGCAACGTGGTAAAACGGTGGGGGAGTTATCGAAAGGCCCTCATATTTGCAACTAATTACCAATAAGTTTTCATACCAAAAAAATGTAATATGTACGAGTAAACCATCTTCGCAACCGAAGTCATATATGTTCTGAACATATATTATGATTTCAATCAGAGTGTAAATTTGCGAGAGTAGCATTTTTGAACAGACCAATATCACATTTTTATTGCTATAGATAACTAAAATAAATTTAAAAATTTTATTCAATTAAAAAAACCGTTATATTTCAGCGCATATCAACTGCAAGCGGATGGCAAAAAATGTTGCTGATCTGCAATATCATTGGTCTTTGATAAGAATCCTCGCCTCTCACTGCTTGGCCGATAGGTATTTTTGGCGTAAAAAAGGTATTAATGTGGCATGCGATTTGTTAATAAAGCGTTCAACAATCCAAGGAGTAAAATATCAAAGCACTGTTAAGAAATCGCTAGTGTCGAAGAGACGTTGGAAAAAGAATCGGTCAGAGATCTCTACCGCCATCTGCAAAGAAGGCCCTAAAACAAAAACCGAAAACTGCATACTACAAGGGGAAAATGATCCTAAACATCGGAGTTGGGTATGTACTGAATGGAGAGTAAAAATGACGTTGACGTGATGTATTGCATATAGTTTTTAACTTTCGCCGTACATGCTCTTGTCAAACAGACTGTAAATAACTTATAACCTTTGTAAAATATTAAATGTAAGAAATGATAACTTAATTATATTAAATAATGTAGCTCTATAATTAAGTCGAAAACTAATTATTTTTGTTTCCCATTAATATCTCATTCATGGATTTCTGATTATAAGTTGACGCACTTTTGACGGACATCCGTTGTTATAGGTCAAAACCACCAATAAGTTAATAACGCTGTTACAAACATACGATGGCATTCTTTCAAGTGAAGCTTGAATTATTCACAATAAAAGATAACAAAAATGAAATGTGGGCGGCGACCAAAAAAATATTGAACTGAAAGTTTAATGAACTGCCATTTCTGAAGCGATGGTGAAACATCTGCAAATTATTTATTGAAATAGTTGCAGAAATTAATTGGTTGATTTTGGGCTGCAACGATCTATGGCGAAAAGTTTTGAGCAGTCGGATTCAGAGTATAAAGAAAGTGAGTTGTGCTAAAAAGTTAAGAGTGAAAAGGTCGGAGTTTAAGTTTAGGAGAAACAGTTTTAAATTCTAAGAGGTCAAGAAAAACAAAAGGTGTTAAGTTTAGGAGAAAACAGTTTTAAATTCTAAGAGGTCAAGAAAAAAAAAAGGTGTCGAACAAATTCTAAATAATAGTTAGTGCTAATAAAATTCCTTGCCGGACATATAAAAATAAAAAAAAAGGTTTAATTTTTCAGCCAACAACAGAGAAAACAACTGGTGAGTAGTTAGTTAGTTAGTTAGTTAAATTTTTGTTCTTCATCAGTTAATAACAATTATATAACCAACAGTGTACATGGCTAGATCAGTAGTTGATCGACACTAGTGTCGATCTCACTTAATATTAATTGACTTAAATTAACACAATTGAAAATAAGAATATATGAGTGATAATTAAAATATACAACTAAAAAGAGAAAAATAAATATATTTAAAAAATGAAGAGTAATATTAAAATTAAAAACTTTAACAATATAAATAGCAATAATTAAAAGCTAAAAATAATATAAATAAAACGCAATAAATAAGAAATAAAGCATGGGAATATTCAACACTAACAAACGAAATAACTAGAACACAATAAGCACAAGTGTAGCGACATCATAAGGGTTGAACAACATTAGTCATAGTTTCACTCCCTGTAAGAACCGACCCACTACACGAAGACTTCTTATATTAGGTGGCAAGCTGTTAAAAAGCTGAGGAGCACTAGACAGATAGAATCTAAAGTAGAGTTGCAGGTTATGCGATGGAACTGTTGCTGAATCAGAATTCTTACCTCTCAGTGTGTATGCTGGATTTCTCGTGCCGAAGAAGAAACCAATGTTCGCCAGATTAGTAAAATAAGTTTTTAGAATTTAAAAAAAATAAAGGTGAGAATATTGAGGTCTTGAAAATAGGAAAGCTACTGTTATATCGGGATTTATTACTAATTGTTTTAATTGCAAACTTCTGAATCGAGTATAATGCGTTGATGTTGTAGTTAACAGTTCCTCTCCAACAGACTAGACCATACTCAAGCTTAGAATAGAAGATTCCAAACTAAATCCTACGTAAGAGATTAGGAGAACAGGATTTTTTTAGGAGAAAAAGTTGCCTAGTTGCACATCGTAAGTACTAAGTTAGAACGTCAGTATGACCAGACCAATTCATTTTGCTATCTAAATGTAGTCCTAAGTATTTATATGAATTAACGCACTTAATAATACAACATATTTGGCAGCAGTTCATCGAGCAGTTCATCGAGTTATAATTGGTATGGTAATTGACAATTTTGCAGGCTGGACCATGGAATACGAAGTCATCAATAACAGGCGTTTTACCTCTAGCACAAAAAAAACATAATTTTAGATTTATCACTTAGAACGAGCTTGTTCATAAGAAACCAGTGTCGCAGTAGTATTAAGTCATTATTAATGGCCACAGTCAGTTTAGGAATCGAATCACTTGTATAAGTACAGGCCAGATCATCAGCAAACGCGACGGGCTTGCCGGAGAAACCGATCGACAGCAAAGAATTTATAAAGATTAGAAATAGAATTGGTCCTAGCACTTATCCTTGCGGAACGCCAATTTTGAATGTAGCTACAGGCGAGAAGTCACCACCAATTTTAACTCCCTGCTGTCTATCAGTTAAATAAGACCGAAACCAATTATGGACGTTATCTCTAAAACCACAACCGTACAGTTTATCTAAGAGAATTCCATGACCCACAGTGTCAAAAGCTATCTTTATGTCAATGAATAGCGCCGCAGTAATCGGTTTTTATTCATGCTGTTATAAATATCACAACAAAAGCTAAGTAGAGCGTCTTCAGTGGACTTACCCCCACGAAAACCATATTGGCAATTATTAAAGAAATTATTTTTGTTGAGAAAGTTGACGATTCTTGTTTTTACTGCTTTTTCAAAAATTTTCGAGAACGTCGCTAGGATAAAAATCGGGCTGCTATTATTATTATTTAATTATTTAATAACAACTTATCACCTTTCTTATGCAAATAAATAACCTCAGCCACCTTTAGTCCAACGGCAAAGATACCTTGTTCCACTTTAGCTTATTAAACATTTCCTTTGCTAAATTTTCCTTTGCTAAAGCTACATCTTTGATGATTGTTTTACAAAAATATTTCTACCGGATTTAATAACAACTTATCACCTTTCTTATGCAAATAAATAACCTCAGCCACCTTTAGTCCAACGGCAAAGATACCTTGTTCCACTTTAGCTTATTAAACATTTCCTTTGCTAAATTTTCCTTTGCTAAAGCTACATCTTTGATGATTGTTTTACAAAAATATTTCTACCGGGCTAACAGCTAACCCAAGGGGTTTTTTTTGTTTTTAATTACAATTTATTTTTTAGACGAATCAGTTTTAAAAGCGCCGAAGTCATCCAGGGTTTAAGCCTCTTGTCTTTTGCAAGCTGAGAACTACCATACGAACAGCTAGTAATATTGTTGTGCTCGCGAGGGGGAGCCACAGAGTTGTTGTCCAGGACCTCCAAAATTAAACATCACGGACACTTTTTACTTACTTTTATTTATATATCTGTACTTGACCGAGCACCGGTCATTTCGAAAACTTCTTATCAACTGACTCAAAATTAATCTTTAGCTTTTACATTAACTTCGGCGTCGACAGGTGACGCCGCTGAAGTAGGTCATTTATTTGTATGACGCAATCTCAAAACTTCTTAATTCGCGAAATTAATATTTTAGTGATATTAATTTCGCAATCGGATGTTATACACAAAGAGTATATATTCATAAAGAGATTGCATGAAACATTTGTTGCCGGCAACATCACTTTTTCATGCTAAATTATAAGAAACGGCAGACCGCTGGGCTTCGCAGAGCAGAGAAATCACCAAAGCAGAGACCCGAAAATTGCACCCGAAGTTTTTTGCCTATACAGAAGTTTTTTGTGTGGTTTTATGATTCTTGGCGAGTTGTTGTTATCCGACACAAGTAACGAAAGCATCGTCCCAATGATCGATTTGTGGATTTCAGCGGGTGATGGGCAGCACGGAGGCAATTAGTTTTGTTCTTGTTATTTTACAATAACATATCGTGAACATTCAATGTCCGTCTGCTGCGATTTGTTTTCAGTTTTGCTTTTTGGAAGGAATTTTCCCTTTTCTGATTTTTAGCATTTTGTTAAGGGCGAAATTTAAAAGGCAGTTTTAATATGGTAAGTGCGAACAAGATCTATTGAAAATGGAAAAATTTGCAATAGATTCAGAATCATTTATTAACACGAAGAACTTTAGCGACGAGAAGCTTCTATTAACAAATCCTTCAAAATTGGTATTCCAAAAATGAGAAGACTTACCAATAAAAAATAATAGATATTAGTATATGTAAACTAATTCATTTCAATGCTGTATATAATTTCATATCTATTATTAAATTATTTGAAAAGATAAAAATTTCGTAATTTTAAACTTATTTTAAAGTTATTTAAAATAAAATGTGAAAAATAAAAATAAATAAGGAGCAAATTGAATAGAAATCCCAAAATGCTCAGAAGCTGACATGTAAAAATTCGCCAAATGATCGAAGCACAAAAATCATAAACAGAAACAGCAGCTTCTCTTTCTCCTCTGATATGCAAAATCACAGGCATTGTCAACCATCGAAGCAAAATTTACAACAAAAAATATTATTTCATAGGTCATAAATCGAAAAATTTCAATGGGAGGAATATTGCCAATTTACAAGAACAAAGCTAATTGCCTTCCCATCACCCGCTGAAATCCACAAATCGATCATTGCGGCGATGCTTTCGTCACGTGTATCGGATAACAACAACTCGCCAAGAATCATAAAACCACACAAAAAACTTCTGTATATGCAAAAAACTTCGGGTGCAATCTTCGGGTTTCTGCTTTGGTGATCTCTCTGCTCTGCGAAGACCGGCGCTCTGCGGTTCTTATATTTTAGCATGAAATTTAAAATGTTGCTAGAAAAAAATGTTTCATGCAATCTCTTTATGAATATATACTCTTTGTTCTACATTCCCTTAGTAGAACTTTTAGGTTGGTTGCACAGTGCATCCGATTTTTTGCGAACTGCGTTTGTCTCGGATGCACTGCGCGACCAGCCTTATGTTCCGCATTGCATTTTTGCTTTAGTTTCATTTCTTACTTTCTTAGTCTCTTTTAAATGGCTTAAAAAATTCTGCCTAAAAGTATTCTCATTTGCTTAACTTCGAATTGTTGAAATGATTCAATAATTCGAAGTTAACATAATTACTCATTAAATTTATTAACTTTAACAGTAGTTATGCTTAATTTGGCCTTGAATATTATTGTTCCGTTAAATTGGAACTTAGCTGCTCTGCTTACGACATACAACAATATGCTTAGTCAGTATATCAATAAATTTATCATAAGCCACACTGGGATTAGATGCATTATAGACTGTTGCCCAATTCTCGGTAGCAAGTTTATGATTTAAGGCCGCAAAATCTGTTCTGCGGAAAGAATACGTGCAGGATTGAGCGACAGGTTCCTTCAACAAGACATCATGAAATCCAAGGCAAGTTAAGCAGTGACCAGAGAAATGCAGATCAGCAGTTGAGCTACTAACTCCAATTTTATTTGTTGCATTACAACGGATAAAAATGTTATCAATACATGATTCAGAAGTATTAATAATCCTAGTGGGACCATTTATACAAGACTCAAGCCCATGACATTAATAATACCAAATAATCTTTTGCAAAAGGAGACTCATCTAAGATGTTTACGTTAAATTCACCTAGTAAAACAAGATTATTCGCCGTAGTGGTAGCCAATATTTGGTTAAGGTCGCTTAGAAAGTTTGTATTGGGGACACGTGAGTGAAATCGGTACACAGCAATAAACGTAAAAGAGAAGTCAGAGATTCTACACTTTAGCTTAATTCCATCAAGTCTACTTAAACAGAGACATGAATAGTCGCATATAGTGTCATCACGAACAAAAGCTGCCACGCCACCAGCGGCATAAGAATTATTGCAATTAAAATAGGAATTGTAACCAGGCACATTATATATCGGTTGTTCACCCACCAGCAAAAATCCAAATTTCTGATAAAATATGACGATTGGCTTTGAACTCAGAGAATTAATATATAGCAAGAAATGGTCGAAGTTCTTACGTAAACTACGAATGTTTTGATGAATTACATAAAAGCAATTTTGTTCAACCCTATTAGTGATACTTTCAAACGAAGTGGACTCACAAAGGCGAGGTGGGATGTGCAGACAGTTGGAATTAAAAGTATTAACAATTAAAATTTAAGTTAGTTTTTGTAGATCATCTATCGATGAAATTACCACTGCGTTATCACCATCCCTTTTTCGCACTAAGACTTTACCATTTCCAACCCATAGATATTTATAGTTTAGATCACTTTTAACTTTTTGCGCAGCTTTCAAAATATTCCTAGTTGTAGGTGACAGACAATTGCTAATATAGATATTTTTATTGTTGTCGCAACCGAAGAGACGCGTAGGAAGACCTAATCTATTCTCATACTTATTTCTTAACACAGCATTCTTTACATGCTGTAACGAGTTTATTTCCTACCAGGATATACTCACGGTCGTCCAGGGTCGATGGTGCTACCGTTTCGATGAAAACACTAGTTTGTTTGCTTCAAAAGCTTTAACTTTAACTTTTTGCGCAGCTTTAAAAATATTCCTAGTTGTAGGTGACAGACAATTGCTAATATAGATATTTTTATTGTTGTCGCAACCGAAGAGACGCGTAGGAAGACCTAATCTATTCTCATACTTATTTCTTAACACAGCATTCTTTACATGCTGTAACGAGTTTATTTCCTACCAGGATATACTCACGGTCGTCCAGGGTCGATGGTGCTACCGTTTCGATTAAAACACTAGTTTGTTTGCTTCAAAAGTTGTATTTTATTGAGCTCTATATTTAGGGTTGTCTTAACCTAACGTTCACACTTATTTTCTATTTATCTATATACATATGTCACTTATTTATAAGATTATTATATGATTTTTCATGCCAAAATGTATTCATAAGTCAAGGAGAAAATGCGGATGAGGAGGAGGTCTGACACATGTACCTGAGATCGATACGGATCTGAGTTTGGCTTTAGCTTAACAGCGCTTCACCAAATTGCAGACAAACGTAAAACAGGATATTCGCGAGTCACTAGACGAGGGCAGGGTCTAGTCTGACAGGGATCTGAATTTGGCTTTAGCTTAAGAGCACTTCACCAAATTGCAGACAAACGTAAAACAGGATATTCGCGAGTCACTAGACGAGTGTAGGGTATAGTCTGACAGGGATAGGAATTTGGCTTCAGCTTAAGAGCACTTCACCAAATTGCAGACAAACGTAAAACAGGATATTCGCGAGTCACTAGACGAGTGCAGGGTCTAGTCTGACAGGGATCTGAATTTGGCTTTAGCTTAAGAGCACTTCACCAAATTGCAGACAAAAACGATAAAGATCTCAAAATATTGAATAAAATTGTAAAAGCACTTACCACTGCGAACGCTGATTTCCAAAAGAGTCTTGATTCAAGATCGGTGGCTGCTTTTATACTCATCGCATAACCGTATTCGTTTTACTCTGTTGTTGTAAACTGACCTTCGACTAATCTCTTTGTTTACTTACATTTCGTTTGCTTGTGGTTGTTATTGTAAACTTCTTAGTGTCGTTAGTTTCTGCTTCGCTTTGGCGCTGCATTGTTTTTGCACGAAAACCAGTTTTCTGTGTGTATCCTCTGCCTACGCTCGTTGTTGGTATGTCGCTGAAGCTCTAATATGCTGAAAACTTGTTTTTCGGAGCTTCATTTCTGCTGTGTTTGAATGTTTCAACTGGAGTTATGTTGCGTAGTTGTTGTGTTGAAACCGGTTTTGCTGTGTTGGGTGGCCTTGAATTAATCCGTTTGTTTGTTTGCTTCTGTTGAGAATTAAATGCTCTGCTTCGATTTTTATATGCATATTTGCATGTTTTTCGCATTTTATAATGCGGAATTAAATCCACCTTGAATCGGGTGCGCACAATTTAAGGTTACTGCATTCCTTGAAGACGATCTTCAAAGGAATCAGCTCAGGTGGGGAGCAGGCCAGGTTCTACACACGTGTTTGTAAGGGAAATTATATTTTCCTTACATCCCCCTCTTTCTTCCCCGATGGGGAAGGACAACGATCTGCTTCGGCGTAACTGTTGTAATCGCAATAGTATGCCTTAAGATCCTTGAAGTGAACCGTGCGGGTGTTTGCTGTGCGTGCGTCTTTCACCTGAACGATGACCGGTGATATGTATCGGGCGATTTGGCACGGCCCCTCGTACTTGGGTGCCATTTTTGCGTTAAACTTGTCTACGGCCTTGGATAGAGGGTGCGTCTTCACCAGTACTTCTGCTCCGATTGGGGGGTGCCACTGCTTACGCCGAAGGTTGTAATGCCGTGATTGGTCTTTTGACGCCCGCTCGAGGTTCCTTTTGACGATTTGGTAGACTTCTTGTAGCCGCTGCTTCCTGTAGTCCGGGCTTTGCGGCGGTCTTCCTGTTCCCATCGTCACTTCGTCGAAAAGAGTCTTAGGTAACCGTGGTTCACGTCCCTGCGTAAGAAAGGCAGGTGTGAAACCAGTCCTGTCAGACTTCATTGTGTTGATTGCCAGTGAGATCTCCGGTATAAACTCGTCCCATCGCTGTTGGTCGTTCTTTATTATCTGCGCCAAGATCCGTTTCACGTTCTGGTTCGCTCGTTCTGTGGGGTTTTCCTGCCGTGTATATGGCGCGGTAAATTGCTGTCGGATACCGAGGTCCTTCAGGAGTTGTTGGAACGATCTGCTGCTGAATTGGACGCCATTGTCCGTGACGAAGACCTTCAGTGCCCCATATCTAGCCAGTATCCTCTCTCGGAACGCCTTTATCAGACTGTTGCTCGTCGCCTGTCGTAGTGGTACTACTTCTGTCCATTTCGAAAACTTGTCTAGAAAAACTAAGATCATTGTGTTACCGTGCTTTGACCGCGGAAGCGGTCCTATGAAATCCGCGCAGACGATGGACCATGGTTCTTCGGGTATCTGGGTGAGCATCTTTCCTGCGACTTTGTCTTGTGTTGGCTTGTACCTCTGGCATGACTCGCAGCGCTGCACATACTTTCTTATATCCCGTGACATACCTGGCCAGTAGTAATTATTGCTGATCCTCACTATAGTTTTCCTTATTCCCGGATGTCCAGCGCACGGTTCATCGTGGTTTTCTCGCATCACTTGTCGTTGCAGGTTTTTTGGTACACAAAGTTTCCACGCGGCGCAGTCCTCGTCGTTGGTATGGCTTGGTATGTGTCTATACAGTTGGCCATTTTCCATTATGTAATCCGGGTACTTCTCGGGATTCCTCTGGATGTCTTTGACCCTGCCGTCGATCCAGCCGCGCACTTCTTCCGTAGCTGTCACCGTGCAGAGTTTTTCGATTGGTTGTCTTGATAACGCATCCGCGACAACGTTCCATTTGCCCCGACGATACTTTACTTCGAATGTATGCTGTTGTAGTTGGAGCGCCCACCTGGCTAATCGACCTGAAGGGTTTTCCAATGAGTTAAGCCATTTTAGAGATAAATGGTCAGTGATGATGCTGAATTTATACCCTTCGAGAGAAGGCTGCATTTTCCTAACTCCCCATACTATGGCCAAACACTCTTTTTCAGTTGTGGAGTAATTTTGTTCAGCGCGGTTCAGGTGTCGACTTGCGTAAGCGATCACTTTCTCCCCTTCCTCGCTTTCTTGTTTGAGCACTGCTCCTAAGCCATGATTGCTTGCGTCCGTTTGCAAGGTGAATTTCTTCGTGAAGTCGGGGCACGTTAGTACTGGTGCTTCCGTCAGTTTCGTTTTTAACGTTTCAAAAGCTTGTTGCTGCTCTTCAGCCCATTTCCATCGGCGACCCTTCTTTAAGAGGCCGGTAAGCGGTACGACCAGATTGGCGAAATCGGGTACGAACCGGCGGTACCACGATGCCACCCCTAAGAAACGTCGAACTCCTCTCACGTCCCGTGGTGCTTCTAATTCCTTTATCGCTGCCACTTTATCCGGATCTGTACGAATTCCCTGCCGAGTCACGACGTGACCCAGGTACTTCAAGTCCTCCTTGAAGAACTCACATTTCTCCACATTCAGTTTTAAGTTGGCCGCACGTAATCGCTTAAACACCTTCTCAAGATTGGCCTTATGTTCCTCAAATGATTTCCCGATTACAATTATGTCATCCAGATAAGCGAACGCGTGTGTTTCCATCTCCGGTCCGATCACCTGGTCTAATGCCCTCTGGAATGTTGCCGGCGCCGAGTGAAGGCCAAACGGCATGACTCGCCACTGAAAGAGTCCTCGCCCTGGTACCGTAAAGGCTGTGAACTGTTTGCTGTCTGGGTCCATGGGGATCTGCCAGTAGCCGTTCGTGAGATCCAGGCTACTAATAAATCTCGCGTCCCGTAACCGGTCTAATATATGCTGAATCCTTGGTATCGGGTATGCATCGGGCACTGATCGTGCGTTCAGCTGTCGATAGTCGATGCATAAACGCTATCTTCCATCCTTTTTCTTCGCCAAGACAATGGGTGCGCTGTAAGGACTGTGTGATGCTTCGATGCAATGCCTCGCTAGTAGCTCGTCTACCTCCTGATTTATGATCGACTGCATGGCGGGATTTTTCGGGTAGTATGTCTGCTTGATGTGACGATCGTCCTTCATGACGATCTTGTGGGAGGTAATGAGGTAAATGCTGAGCCAGCTCCGCCGCTAAAAAGGCCTTTACGGTTTCATCGTGTGTGTCTTCTGGCGTCGTTGGGTTCCGCCTCGTGGCAGCTCCGTTGCTGTCGTGCTGTGTTTTGGCCAAAACTTGCTGCTGATCAACCCTGTCACCCTCGGACCTTGCTGTTGGTAAGCCTAGTTGCGGTTGAGCCTTGTTGCTACCAAACCATGTTGTCGGGGTGGTTTGTTGCTGATTAACTCTGCCACCCTCGGATCTTGCTGTTGGTAAGCCTAGTTGCTGTTGAGCCTTGTTGCTACCAAACCTTGTTGTCGGGGTGTTTGGTTGCTGATTAACCCTGCCACCCTCGGACCTTGCTGTTGGTAAGCCTAGTTGCTGTTGAGCCTTGTTGCTACCAAACCTTGTTGTCGGGGTGGTTTAATGCTGATTAACCCTGCCACCCTCGGACCTTGCTGTTGGTAAGTCTTGCTGCGGTTGCGCCTTGTTGTTACCTAACCTTGTTGTCGATGTGATTTGTTGTTGATCGTCCTTGTTGTACTTGTGCCTTGTTCCTGGTTTCAATGCTGGCGGTTTTTGTAATTCCACGTCTTGCGGCGCTGATTCCTTTGGTTGCTTTCGTGGTGGACAGACACGTGCACTTATGAATCTCTCTTCACTCGCGACCTGGAGGGTTGAGCATATTACCTGCTTTTCCACTGAGTTTTCTGCCTGGATTCTTGGGGTACCTAAGATTAAGGTTTCTCCGGCGCAGCTGATTGATGCTCCTATCTGGATGAGGAAATCCATTCCTAGAATTACGTGGTCCGTTGCGTCCTTCAAAATAAGCAGTTCCATCTTGTTTTCCGCTGTTCCTAAGCGTATGATGACCTCTATAGCCTTCTGAATCCTGCGGGGCGTTCCGTCTGCCATCTTGACGTTCATGTCCACGTCTCTTGGGCATCCTTCTGCGGCTATTTCCTTAGTTATAAGTTCGCTGATGAAGCTCCTTGAAGCTCCTGTATCGATGGTGGCTGTGATGAGTTCTCTGCCGAGTGCCACCTTAGCGAAGATTCTATCTGGCGTGTAGTCTAAGCATTTCGTGGAGTACGAGGAGAGTTTCGCATTTTTGGCTCCAGCAGTCCTCGTCTCTGCTGGGTGCCCTGTTCGTTTCCCGACGTTTGGATTTTATGGCAGAACTCGATTGTTCGGATGCCCTGTCTACCGCACTCCCAGCAAAAGAGTTTGCGAGCATTACGGCATTCCCTTTGAAAATGTCCTTGTTGCCCGCATCTACGGCAGGCTGTTTGTGGGTTCACCTGGCTCCCTGGCGAATTTGTCGTCAGCATTCGGTGGTGTTCCTGTTTTCCACGCCACTGCTCTTTGTGTGCACGCGCGATCTCTGTTTCCAAGCGAATCCCCTCAAAATCTTCTGCCAGGTTCACTAGTTCTTCCAACGTGGAAAAGTCTGCCCTCCTGATATATAATAGATAGACGTTGATCTTCAGTGTATCCGCCGTGACGCATTAGGGTCTGCATGGCTAGAACGTAGTCCTTATATTTCTCTTTGGCGGCTTGTGTCCTCCTCCGGATATTATCATCGAGTTCTTCAAAATACCTCGACGAAAGGAAAAACCTCATGAGGTCTGCCTTAAAAGATTTCCAAGTTTCCCATGCCCGGTTGTTGTTCCTGTACCAGTTAAGAGCTCTTTCTTTTAAAAGTTCTGGCATCGTACGTGAAAGTAAGTCCTTGGGGAGCTCATATGCGTCAGCAAGTTCCTCAATGCGCTCAATAAAAGTAATGGGGTCCTTACCGCCGTCGTACCTACAAGACCACTTACGGACCTTATCCATCACCTCTGGGTAGCTGGTCATGGTTGCCTTCTGCCTCATCGTGTGACATTCTGTAGCTTCTGACCGAGGATTTGCTGCGATTTCCTGATCACCCCACTTTGGTTTCTTGCCGTCTTCAATATTGTTAATCTGGCTATTTCCAGGGCTGTGTATCTGGATCAAGAGTTCTTCGTGCGTCTTTGATTTCGGTGCAGCATTCTGGGTTGCGGTTGCCGATGCCCGCGTGCCTGGTGAAGTGCTTCGAGCCCACTGTTGCTCTAATTTGGCTAATCGGATTATATCTTCGTTTGACAACTCACTCGAGGCAGCAAACCCGGAGAGTAACCTACGTAACTCCTCAACCGTACCGCCCGATTCTATACCGAAATCTGTTAATATATGCTCGAGCTTTTCCCGTGGGACATTGTAAATCCAGCTCTTACCCATTTTATACGCGTTCTTAATTTTTCTCTACTCAACTCGGTTTCACTCGATTGTTTATTTTCACTCGCTTGTCACAATTTTACACCGACGTTTACGCGTTGTACAGTTTGCGTTTTCTCTGTTTTTTTTTCCGACCGTATGTACTTGTCTATTTATACATATGTGTTATTTTCGTATATATATTTTGTTTCGGTATACGTGTTTACGCACAATTTAGTTTTTTTTGTTTTTTTTCTCGATCTCGCGACTGTTTACACACAATTTAATGACGACGTTAACGCGTTGTACAGTTGACGTGTTCCTTTTTCCCCGTGACCGTATGTATTTGTCTATTTATACATATGTATTCTTTTCATTTATGTTCTCTTTCACTATACGCGTGTTCACGCGCAATTTAATGTATTTTCATATTTGGTTAACTGTGGTTATTCGCACTACTATGTATTGTTTTTTTTTTCCCTCGCTGTGCTTATATATGTACATACACGATTTGTTTTTTTTTTTCCCTGATGCTATTGCGTACTTATAAAATGACTTCACCTATGGAAGTCCCTGTTCGGGCGCCATTTGTAACGAGTTTATTTCCTACCAGGATATACTCACGGTCGTCCAGGGTCGATGGTGCTACCGTTTCGATTAAAACACTAGTTTGTTTGCTTCAAAAGTTGTATTTTATTGAGCTCTATATTTAGGGTTGTCTTAACCTAACGTTCACACTTATTTTCTATTTATCTATATACATATATCACTTATTTATAAGATTATTATATGATTTTTCATGCCAAAATGTATTCATAAGTCAAGGAGAAAATGCGGATGAGGAGGAGGTCTGACACATGTACCTGAGATCGATACGGATCTGAATTTGGCTTTAGCTTAACAGCACTTCACCAAATTGCACACAAACGTACAACAGGATATTCGCGAGTCACTAGACTCTAGTCTAGTGCAGGGTCTAGTCTGACAGGGATCTGAATTTGGCTTTAGCTTAACAGCGCTTCACCAAATTGCAGACAAACGTAAAACAGGATATTTGCGAGTCACTAGACGAGTGCAGGGTCTAGTCTGACAGGGATCTGAATTTGGCTTTAGCTTAAGAGCACTTCACCAAATTGCAGACAAACGTAAAACAGGATATTCGCGAGTCACTAGACGAGTGCACGGTCTAGTCTGACAGGGATCTGAATTTGGCTTTAGCTTAAGAGCACTTCACCAAATTGCAGACAAACGTAAAACAGGATATTCGCGAGTCACTAGACGAGTGCAGGGTCTAGTCTGACAGGGATCTGAATTTGGCTTCAGCTTAAGAGCACTTCACCAAATTGCAGACAAACGTAAGACAGGATATTCGCGAGTCACTAGACGAGTGCGGGGTCTAGTCTGACAGGGATCTGAATTTGGCTTTAGCTTAACAGCGCTTCACCAAATTGCAGACAAACGTAAAACAGAATATTCGCGAGTCACTAGACGAGGGCAGGGTCTAGTCTGACAGGGATCTGAATTTGGCTTTAGCTTAAGAGCACTTCACCAAATTGCAGACAAACGTAAAACAGGATATTCGCGAGTCACTAGACGAGTGCAGGGTCTAGTCTGACAGGGATCTGAATTTGGCTTCAGCTTAAGAGCACTTCACCAAATTGCAGACAAACGTAAAACAGGATATTCGCGAGTCACTAGACGAGTGCAGGGTCTAGTCTGACAGGGATCTGAATTTGGCTTTAGCTTAAGAGCACTTCACCAAATTGCAGACAAAAACGATAAAGATCTCAAAATATTGAATAAAATTGTAAAAGCACTTACCACTGCGAACGCTGATTTCCAAAAGAGTCTTGATTCAAGATCGGTGGCTGCTTTTATACTCATCGCATAACCGTATTCGTTTTACTCTGTTGTTGTAAACTGACCTTCGACTAATCTCTTTGTTTACTTACATTTCGTTTGCTTGTGGTTGTTATTGTAAACTTCTTAGTGTCGTTAGTTTCTGCTTCGCTTTGGCGCTGCATTGTTTTTGCACGAAAACCAGTTTTCTGTGTGTATCCTCTGCCTACGCTCGTTGTTGGTATGTCGCTGAAGCTCTAATATGCTGAAAACTTGTTTTTCGGAGCTTCATTTCTGCTGTGTTTGAATGTTTCAACTGGAGTTATGTTGCGTAGTTGTTGTGTTGAAACCGGTTTTGCTGTGTTGGGTGGCCTTGAATTAATCCGTTTGTTTGTTTGCTTCTGTTGAGAATTAAATGCTCTGCTTCGATTTTTATTTGCATATTTGCATGTTTTTCGCATTTTATAATGCGGAATTAAATCCACCTTGAATTGGTTGCGCACAATTCAATGTTACTGCATTCCTTGAAGACGATCTTCAAAGGAATCAGCTCAGGTGGGGAGCAGGCCAGGTTCTACACCCGTGTTTGTAAGGGAAATTATATTTTCCTTACAATGCTTAGACACAAACTTAATTGTAATAGTATTTTTAACAGAAGTATCACCCTGTTTGTTTATTGATTTGACGAATCAATCATCAATCATCTCCGGACCGATATTCAGCTTAACACCTTCAGACAAAATTTTAAGAGTAGCTTCAAGTGCGTTTTGTTTGCAATGCTCTCTTGGTACACCACAAATTTCCACGCATTTTTCTCGTCTCTTGTCAGACAAAAAATCAACTTGCTTCTGGAGAGCCAGCACCTCTGTCTGCAGTACCGTTTTATCTTTTTGAAGAGACTCGATAAGCTGGGGAGCATTTGTATTTAAACTTTTGAAAGATAAAATTTCACGATAAAGAGTCTCAAGAGTTACAGCTTCTAATGGAGCAGACTGAGAGCTGCATTGTACTATTTGACCATCAGGACTGACTGAAGCATCAGTGCACAAATTAGAAGATGTTTTATTGCTGCAAACAGCGGCGTCAGCTTTTTGTACGTCTTTTCCATGTGACCGCCCTGCCTTTGATGTAGCTCTTCTTCTGATTAAATGCAGAGATTGTTGTTGCTCCTGCTTCTGTTTCTGATCAACGTTACGCTCTGTGGGTGAAGCCACCGTTTCCCGCGCAACGGTATTAGAACGGAGAGAGTCTCGTCTAGCAGCCGCACATTTCGAACAACGAAAATGATTTTTAGAAAACTCCATAAACACAATATCAGCCGGCAAAATATTAACACATTTGCAGTGAAAGAATTCATTGTAGTCCTCACATATTATTTTGTCTTGACCACGGTCAACTTTGAGATTACACACACACGGCATTGTAACAAAAAAAATCCCGAGGAGCAAAAAAGAGTACGAAAGATATTGGAACGAATTTCCGTCATCCCTTGTCAAATTTGGTTTGGAGACAAACCGGTTTCGGCGATGTGCCATCTTCAGTGTCTAATTTCGTTCTCGAAATTATTATTATGAATTATTATACTATGTTAAACATTATGGCTATTATTATTACGAGAAAATGGAACTCAATTTAACTTGTATTTATTATTTCTATGAATTTTTATACGCTGCTGCTAGGGAGTGTTGCACATATCTTTGAAACAAAAAGGAATTTCTTTATAGTGAAATAAATGAATGTACATACAAATTAATTGTCTTGTCTGAGTCCATCTTGTGTACTCATCGTATAATCACGTACTCTTTTTTATGTATTTAGATTTTCGTTGATTCTTCCGACAGGGTTGGATGTTGAAAGATATTGGAACGAATTTCCGTCATCCCTTGTCAAATTTGGTTTGGAGACAAACCGGTTTCGGCGATGTGCCATCTTCAGTGTCTAATTTCGTTCTCGAAATTATTATTATGAATTATTATACTATGTTAAACATTATGGCTATTATTATTACGAGAAAATGGAACTCAATTTAACTTGTATTTATTATTTCTATGAATTTTTATACGCTGCTGCTAGGGAGTGTTGCACATATCTTTGAAACAAAAAGGAATTTCTTTATAGTGAAATAAATGAATGTACATACAAATTAATTGTCTTGTCTGAGTCCATCTTGTGTACTCATCGTATAATCACGTACTCTTTTTTATGTATTTAGATTTTCGTTGATTCTTCCGACAGGGTTGGATGTTGAAAGATATTGGAACGAATTTCCGTCATCCCTTGTCAAATTTGGTTTGGAGACAAACCGGTTTCGGCGATGTGCCATCTTCAGTGTCTAATTTCGAGTGTCATAGTATAATTTTGTGCATGTGTTTAAAACTACACTTAAATTAGGTCTATAACAAAGTTGTTTTATATATATACATAATTGCAAAAGGTATTCCCGAATAGGTTTTGCTTTGCTATGTATTTTAATAATGCTTTTCTTACAAGTGTGACTGCAATTTATGACAGTATCATATATTCATAACATTATCATTTTCACCAGAATATTTTAATTTCAATTCAATTCAATTTAATTTTATGTGTCTAACCTTTACAAATGAGTTTCTTTATGAGTCTTCTTGAAATATTTGCGCTCACAATAATTTTAATATATTAGATATTGTTTAATATACATGTTGTGTATAATAATATACAGTAATATATTATGTGTTTATATCAATAGAAAAAAAATGTTAGTATGTTGCTAATTGCCAATATTTATATTTGACTACATTTCAGTTCAGTTCTGAATTTGCTTTCAATAATTTTTCTTATAATTGGAATTTACTTCTTTCATTCAGAATCTTATGCACAATATTTTTCTGCAATTTTATCTAACTACATATAAACTACAGTTTTATTTTCTTCTGAATTTTTATAAGAAAGTTATACAGACTCTACGTTGACTTTACACTGCTGTTGCTGATACAGTTGTTTCCATGTGGTTTTCCACCTCCCGCAAAGACATTCTCAATTAAAGACGCTTCCCTTGCATCTGGGGAAATTACGATTTAGTAGGTCTGTCTTCACTTTCTGTATCTCCAAACGAATTTCGTATTTACGCTCAATTTCGCTTTCATCATCGCTTATAACAATAACGTCACCTTTGCAAATTTTTGTTTCCCTCATACACTTATGACGCTGTCCCGGGAAACACTTTTGGAATGTCTATCGCGTTGTAAGAATGAAATAAATGTGATGGAATTGTTTTTGGGTGAGCAACCTGCCACAGGCGCCATTATCAAATGGTTTCTTTTTTTTTGTCTTCACTTATCAAATTTTTGTACATATGTATATTTTAGCCAATTTTAACGCTAATTTTTGTACGAATCTAGGTTTTATCAAGATTGTGTTTAAGTTGTAACTTGTTTAGTTTGTATTTATCACTCTTCCACTCATCAACTAAAATTTTCTTTATTTTCTGCACATTTATATAAATATTGCGATAGAACCGAGCTTTCAGCCAGATTCAGTGCACCTGAGTTAAGCGCTAAACAACTTCCTATCTCCGACTGACTTTTTCTCAAACCACGCTCTGTTTCGAAGCGGCAGAAAGCAAACTGGTTTGCTTCGCTTCCGCCTCTACGCAGCATCTCACTCTTTCTCACCATGATCGACTTTCATTGCAAGTCCCGTAGGATGGCGTGATGTGAAGTTCATAGAAAAAAAATTCTTCTAGAAACTTCGATCACGCCACTTTACGGGACTACTCTCTCCGTCGTCATGATGTAAAGAGGAGATGCCGATAACCGCATTGCGGCAACGATCTGGAATGAGCGGATTATCGTCCGCTCACTGTCCGCGCTCCGACACATAGCGTGGGCTTCGCCACACTTCACAACATTATTAATATAGTAGTTATGAGTACGAAATACATTTATTTTTATAAATACATAGTAATAGCACCAACACTATGCTAATCTAAGAGACATGATTAACAGTTCGCTCACGGCCGTGAGAATTTTTCTTTGTTTACAGGTAGTCGTTCAACCATCCTCTCTGCTGATCAGCATATTTTGGTGAACGTGGAGTTCTGATTGCTGTGTTGTTCAACGTTCGTTGAATTGCAATTTTTGTTCAGACACAGGTACTGAACATCCTCCACCGTTGCTCGAAGTTAGTCTGCAACAACCTCAAATGTTTGATTGTGACACGGCGACGGTTTGGACGCCTTTGGTCTAGATCGTATCCAATTCCACAACAAACCAATCGCGACAGCTACTCCAATACTCAGAGACAAGTACCCGACAGCAAATTGGTGTCGCTAGTGGTGATCGTTTTTGGTAAGCTGATGCATATCCGTTTTCCCCTGTTTTCCTAACTGCTCCTGAAGCTCACTTAGCTCGTCAATTGTAGATATGAAATGACTCTTAATAAGCGACGTATGATTAAAAAAATCGATTGTCTCGTTGGTTTTGAATTCGGCGAAGCTTGTGTAGGAAATGGCTATGCTACTGTTATTGAACCGTTGAAAGCTGTGAACGGTTATTTGGTTGCTTTTAATTATGCAGTTTTGCTGCAGGTATAGAGAACCAATGCTGGACAAAGTGAACTGTAATGACGCTGATCCACATACGGTATTTACTCGAACTGGTGTTTAAGTTGTTAAGATCTATTCATTCGTTCTCATTATCGGTTTCCACGATAGATCATCCTTGAATTCTGTATATTCACAGTCCAAATTAGTATCATTATTGAAGAATAATCTTACCCCACACATACACGCACACACACACAACAGATCCTTGACTGTATGTTGTTCATCACGGCATAAATACGTATTATCGTCCACCAGTGCACATGACTGGATCAGCATAGCATTTGTTGAAAAGTAGACATCTCGATGAGGTGAAATTGCCAAATACTGCATAGACAGTGTCGGTACAATTAGCATGCTGTGTGTCAATCTTCCTATGGGAATCAGGTTAAATAGTCGAAATCTTCTATCATCGTTTAATGGAATGCTTCTGCTGAATATAAGGTGATTATGTGAAACTCCAGATACTCTGATACCTTCAGGAGTTCATATATTGGCACAAGATTTTATTTTTCTACCGGCAACTGCAACGTACTTGGCAAATGATTTTTGATCTTATTCATTTTTTCTGTTAATTCGATGGGCGAGAGTAACAATAGGTGAATTTTGCCATGATTGCCATTAGTAAGGATTGAAAGTATGGCTTTTTGTGTCTGTTTAAATTCTGCTTTAATGTTTATTAGCTGAAGTGCCAGAGACGTGTAAATCTGAAAAACTCTTTGTTTGCTCAAATAGTCCTGTTTCTTATTTAGAATACGTTCAATCTATCTCATCAAATTTACTAGTTATTGCTCTTTCTTCCTTAATTAAATTCATCGTAGAGTCTATTATTGACGTTTGATTTTTGAACAGTGCTAATACATGTTTTTGATTATTTGTTATGCGGTCAATGGTTCCTGACGTCTGCTCAGCATAGTTCGAATATAAAACTCAAAAAAGTGTATTGGCAATATCGCCAATCAGATTTACTGTCTCTCTCTTTTTTCGTCTCGACTTCATTATCTTATTGTTGGACTTTAGTTGTTCAAGATCTAGGAGGAATTGATCATTTAGCGAATTACAATTGGTGTAATTACTCATATTTTGGCATAGTCTGCTTATCGCTGATGTTCCTCTTTCAAACGCGTCTAAACTAGTTTGCAGGCGCTTGAGATCGAAAAAGGCGACTAGATTCCACTCAGCAGTCGCTAGCTTCACGGTTTCGAATACTTCGAAATGAATCCCTGGTGTCGTGTCATATCTTGTTACGGAAAATGGCGCAGCTATTGTTACTGGTAGCACAACAAGCATGAAGAGCTGATCCAAACTGCTGATCTTAGCTTCCAGCATTTCTGTCGACCGTTTCTGGTTATACTTTGATTGATTCGATGTTTGTTTGTAACGGCGCTAACCGATGAATCGGTCGCTTCCATTCTCCTGTAGCCGTTTTTACCTTCACTACCCGAACAAATCGGTCTTCACCTTCATATTCTGTAGTGATCCGTCCTAACGTCCAGCTAAGAGATGGCACGTTGCCTTCTCTTATTATGACCATAGCATCAGGCTTGACGTTCGGTAAATGTGTCCTCCATTTAGCGCTCTGCTGTAGCTGCTTATTGTGTTATAGTTATGTCGTTTGCTAGTGTTGAATATTCTCATGTTTTATTTCTTATATTTATTCCGTTTTATTTGTCTTATTTTTAGCTTTTATTTATTGCAATTTATATTGTTAAAGTTTTTAATTTTAATTTTACTCTTCATATTTTTAAATATATTTATTTTTCTCTTTTTAGTTGTATATTTTAATTATCACTCATATATTCTTATTTTCAATTGTGTTAATTTAAGTCAATTAATATTAAGTGAGATCGACACTAGATTCAACTACAGATCTCGCCATGTACACTGTTGGTTATATAATTGTTATTAACTGATGAAGAATAAAAATTAACTAACTATCTAACTAACTACTCACCAGTTGTTTTCTCTGATGTTTGCTCAAAAATTAAACTCTTTTTTTTTATTTTTATATGTCCGGCAAGAAATTTTATTAGCACTAACTATTATTTAGAATTTATTCGACACCTTGTGTTTTTCTCTAACTCTTAGAATTTAAAACTGTTTTCTCCTAAACTTAAACTCCGACCTTTTCACTCTTAACTTTTTAGCACAACTCACTTTATTTATACTCTGAATCCGACTGCTCAAAACTTTTCGCCAGAGATCCTTGCAGCCCAAAATCAACCAATTAATTTCTGCAACTATTTCAATAAATAATTTGCAGTTGTTTCACCATCGCTTTAGGAAATAGCAGTTCATTAAACTTTCAGTTCAATAATTTTTTGATCGCCTCGCACATTTAATTTTTGTTATCTTTTATTGTGAATGTTTATAACAGCGTTATTAACTTATTGGTTGGTTTTGACCTACAATAACGGATGTCCGTCAAAAGTGCGTCAACTCATAATCAGTGTAACGAAGGGGGGTGGTGGGTCCGCGGTAAACTAAATTAACAAAAAAAAAAATTCAAAAGGCGGAAAAAGATGACCACTGTCAGGGCAGCTCAGCTCGTCCGGCCGTGCTCAGGGAAAGTGGGGGGGGGGGGGGGGGTTCTTCAACAACCCTGACAGTGTCTTTATAACGCAGCTACAAAAGAACAGATCGGAGCTGAGGCTGGCATTGGCTCTACGGCCAAAGACAAGACCGACTGGTTGTTCTGCATGTAGTTGTTATTGCTGGTGCTATGGTTGTTGCTGTTGTTGTTGTGGTTGCGGATGTTGTTGTTGTTACTGCAGTCATTGCGGTAGCTAGTATTAACCATAGTTACGCTGTGAAAGGCTTTATTTTTGTATGCCAGACGGTTTTATAACACAATTTTTATTGTTTATTATTTAATTTTTCACTCACACGATGTTGTAATTAAAAACAGTTTAATTTGCCGCAACTGCAAATGTTAGTTTTCTGTGTTGCTATTTATTGCTTCTACTGTCGGCAATTTTATTTTCGTTCGTGGCTGTTGCGATAGCCGATGATTAGCGATTTACTGTTGCATTTTGCATATTATTGCTCCAAATAGAAAACATAGAGAACGCTGCTATTTCTATGTTGCTGTTCTGTTTTTGTTCATTTATAGCTGCTTGATCGCATTCTTAATAAAAGTCGCACGATAGAAGTTCTGCTCTATTTCTATCACTTGGTTTTTCTAACCGCAGCTGCTGTTGTTGTTCAGTTCATAGTCACTTCCACTATAACACACAATTTTAACATTTAATTGTGCCTTCTCAAATATCAAACAGCCGCTAATCGTCGTTTAATGTTGATTAATAAACATAATTGGTCGAGCACTAAGTAACTTGGGCAATAAATGGGCTTTTACTGTCCGTGATGTTATTATTATTGCACGTCTATTTAACAGTTATTACAGTAACATTTTATTGTTGCTGTTATTACTAAATTCGTTATTTCTGCAAAATTTTTCACAAAACAGATTTAGTTATTTTTTTGTTTTGTCACTTAATTAGTCACTTCAATGTCAACGAGTGACGTGACAGTTGAACTTTTTTAAATAAAGAAATTTTAATATTCAAGATGTTTGTTATCAATTATCAAGCAAATGTTTTTAAATGTTTTTCACAGTTTTAATTTGGAAACCATGCTTTTTACTGCTAACAACTTTAATTTCTCATCACCGACTGCCTGTGTATCAGCACTCGATCTGTGTCGAAGCTGCAGAGCGAAAACTGGTTTGCTCCGCTCATTCCAGTCGTGACCGCTCTGCACATATGGACATCTCGCTCTCTCTTATCGGCGTCAGCGTTAATTGCTAGTCCCGTAGGATGGCGTGATGTGAAGTTCATAGAAAAAAAACTTGTTTTCTCGAAACTTCCATCACGCCATCATACGGGACTCATCAGTCCGTCGCATGATGGAAAGAGGAGATGCCGATATCTGCATTGCAGACACGGGCTGGAAAGAGCGGCACTACGTTTGCTTACGCTCTGCGCTCCGATACAGAGCGTGAGCCCCGCCACACCTCACATCAGGAATCCATCAATGAGATATTAATAGGAAACAAACATAATTAGTAATCGACTTAATTATAGAGCTACATTATTTAATATAATTCAGTTATCATTTCTTGTATTTAATATTTTACAAAGGTTATAAGTTATTTACAGTCTGTTTGACAAAAACGTGTACGGCGAAAGTTAAAAAAATATAAAAATACATCACGTCAACGTCGTTTTTACTCTTCATTCAGTACAAAGCCGACTCCGATATTTAGGGTCATTTTCCCCTTGTAGTATGCAGTTTTCGGTTTTTGTTTAGGCCCTTCTTTGCAGATGGCGGTAGAGATCTCTGACCGATTCTTTTTCCAACGTCTCTTCGACACTAGCGATTTCTTAACAGTGCTTTGATATTTTACTCCTTGGGTCGATGAACGCCTTATTAACAAATCGCATGCCACATTAATACCTTATTTACGACAAAAATACCTATCGGCCAAGCAGTGAGAGGCGAGGATTCTTATCAAAGACCCACGATATTGCAGATCACCATCATTTTTTAGGTCGGAATAATGTTTCACACACTTCCTCACTTGCCTTCGACATTTGGTCGCTCACGTATGACATATTGGATCCTTTCGGATGCGAATACACGCGGCACTCATAAGGAAATATGTTTCTTTCTGACTACAATCGTAAGACAACTGATTCCTTCTTTTATTTCACAAGACGGTATGTTATTTCCTAGGAAAGTGGGTGCAAGCTCTTGTCAAATTGACTGTACCTGAACTGAAATATGTGCACATCAGAAACACAAATAATCAAACCAGTTTATTATTTTAATGAAATATTTTCACTAAAATTGTAAATTTAGAACTTAAATCTTTATTTATTTATATATTAACGCTTAAGAAGTAATAAGAACTAGTAATAAGAATATATTGTCATCGATATTATACAATACCTATTAAAAAAGATTAATGTTCTGAATTTATATCTAGTCTTTTTACAACTTTATTTTTTCTTTTTATGTAACAAAATATAAATTTAATAAGAAATTACAATGAATCACAATCAAATCTTTACTGACTTCAAATTGAACTAGAATATACAGATTTTCTTAATTTAAAAAAAAAATTATAATAAAGTATTTTCTCGTTATTGAAATACTAGCAAATATGAAATTACCACTTCTTTTAAAAGTAAATGCTTTTGAAATTGAAATAAGTTGAACGTACCAAATCAAATTACATAAACTGTGCTTCAGCTTCGTTTCATTTTTACGCTTTTTTGACCAGCTTTCGTAGGATACGATTGTCAAATTTAACACAAGAAAATTCAGTTATCGCTATCATAGTTTACATGTATTTTAAATGATTTGATGCCTCTCCATAAACAGATGCTTGCTTTCCATATGCCTATAACAGTTCATATTGACGCAGATGCATTCTTTGTATAATGTCTCGGCAATCATTGAATACTCTTTTTATATTTTCGGTGTCAACAGCACACGTAAAGTGTGGGTAACAGTAATGTTTGCCATCGCCGCTTGCAGTTGATATGCGCTGAAATATAACGGTTTTTTTAATTGAATAAAATTTTTAAATTTATTTTAGTTATCTATAGCAATAAAAATGTGATATTGGTCTGTTCAAAAACGCTACTCTCGTAAAGTTACACTCTGATTGAAATAATAATATATGTTCAGAACATATATGACTTCGGTTGCGAAGATGGTTTACTGGTACATATTAAATTTTTTTGGTATGAAAACTTAGTGGTAATTAGTTGTAAATATGAAGGCCTTTCGATAACTTTTCGATAACTTCCCCACCGTTTCACCACGTTGCGGCTTGCAATATGTGAGCTAAATGACCTCAAATGGTAGTCTTCTCCCAAGCATTTTATCTAAATACAATCTTAAAATAACTTGGTTTAAAACGCAATAATTGAACTTTTGATTCCTAAATACATAACAACAACCCGCAAACTATGTAACTATGTAACGCATAAAAGATTAGACAAGAATATAAGGACACCGAGTTCAACATTCGTTATGTTCACAGTCCAACTTAGTATCATTATTGAGGAATCCTACCTCGCACGCACACACACCAGTATGTTGTCCTTACATCATGGCATAAATACGAATTGTCTTCCGGCATTGAACATGACTGGATCAGCGTAGTCTTTGTTGGAAAGTAGACATCTCGTTGAGGTGAAATTGACAAATACTGCATAGACAGTGTCGAGACAATTAGCATGCTGTGTGTCAATCGTCGTACGGGGATCAGGTTAAATAGTCGAAATCTAATCGAAAGGTGACTATCTAAAACTCCAAATACTCAGATAGCTTCAGGAGTTTAGATATTGTCACAAGATTTTTTTTCTCTACCGGCAACTGCAAAGTACTTGGCAATTGATTTTTGATCTTATTTATTTCACTTGGCAATGGGTGAATTTTACCATGATTGCCATCAGTAAGGATAGAAAGTATGGCTTTTTGTCTTTTTAAGTTCTGCTCTACTGATTATTAGCTGAAGTGCTAGAGACGTGTAAATCTGAAAACCTCGCTTCTTGCTCAAATATTCCTGTTGCTTATTTAGAATACGTTCAATCTATCTCATCAAATTTACTAGTTATTGCTCTTTGATCTTCCTTAATTAAATTCATCGTAGAGTCTACTATTGACGTTTGATTTTTGAACAATGCTAGTACATGTTCTTGATTATTTGTTATGCGGTCAATGGTTCCTGACGTCTGCTCAGCATAGTTCGAATCTAAAACTCCAAAAAGTGTATTGGAAATATTGCCAATCAGATTTACTGTCGCTCTCCTTTTTCGTCTCGACCTCATTATTTTATTGTTGGACTTAAGTTGTTCAAGATCTAGGAGGAATTGATCATTCAGCAATTTACAATTGGTGTAATTACTCATATTTTGGCATAGTCTGCTTATCGCTGATGTTCTTCTTTCAAACGCGTCTAAACTAGTTTGCAGGCGATTTAGATCGAAAAAGGCGATTAGATTCCACTCAGCTGTCGCTAGCTTCACGGTTTCGAATCCTTCGAAATGAATCCCTGGTGTCGTGTCATATCTTGTTACGGGAAATGGCGCATAGTTCGAATCTAAAACTCAAAAAAGTGTATTGGCAATATCGCCAATCAGATTTACTGTCCCTCTCTTTTTTCGTCTCGACGTCATTATCTTATTGTTGGACTTTAGTTGTTCAAGATCTAGGAGGAATTGATCATTTAGCGAATTACAATTGGTGTAATTACTCATATTTTGGCATAGTCTGCTTATCGCTGATGTTCCTCTTTCAAACGCGTCTTAACTAGTTTGCAGGCGCTTGAGATCGAAAAAGGCGACTAGATTCCACTCAGCAGTCGCTAGCTTCACGGTTTCGAATACTTCGAAATGAATCCCTGGTGTCGTGTCATATCTTGTTACGGAAAATGGCGCAGCTTTTGTTACTGGTAGCACAACAAGCATGCAGAGCTGATCCACACTGCTGATCTTAGCTTCCAGCATTTCTGTCGACCGTTTCTGGTTATACTTTGATTGATTCCATGTTTGTTTGTAACGGCGCTAACCGATGAATCGGTCGCTTCCCTTCTCCTGTAGCCGTTTTTACCTTCACTACCCGAACAAATCGGTCTTCTCCTTCATATTCCGTCGTGATCCGTCCTAACGTCCAGCTAAGAGGTGGCAGGTTGTCTTCTTTTATTATGACCATAGCATCAGGCTTAATGTTCGGTAAATGTGTCCCCAATTTAGCGCTCTGCTATAGCTGATTTAGATATTCTGTCGACCAGCGCTTCCAAAACTCGAATTTAAGGTGTGTTACCAATTGCCAACTTGACTGCACACTGGTGCTGATTGGCTAGGATGAGGGATCTACTTGAGCTGTAAAAGGTTCTCCAATCAAGAAGTGTCCTGGAATTGGAGCTATCAAATCATTTGGGCCTGCAGACATTTCTATAAGCGGCCGCGAGTTTAGAATTGCTTATATTTCTATAGGTACAGTTTCCAACACTTCATACGTTAGGGATGCAGTTGAAACACATCTTGTAAGCACGTGTTTCACAGATTTCACTGCAGACTCCCAGAGTCCTCCGCAATGTGGTGAACGGGGCGGAAAAAAGTTGAATTGTATGCTCTTACTACTGCAAAATTTTGTAATTTCGTCCCTTGCTTCTGACCAATATAAGTGGTACATATCATTCTTCGCTCCGACGAAATTTGTTGCATTGTCACAAAAATGTTTTGACAATGCACTCGCCGGCTAATGAACCGCTTTATTGCCCCAATAAAAACTGCTGTTGTGAGATCTGAGAACAGTTCCACATGAACGGCCTTTGTGGTATGCCTTATGTGGGCGCTTTCCTCGGTTTTTGTAAAGCACTTTGAAAGGTCCGCAGTATTCGACTCCTTGATTTATAAAGGTAACGACTGGGCTCGTCTGTTGTGGAGGTAGGTTTCCCATAACTTGATTTAGAAGCTTGGGATTGGCTTTCATGCATTTAACGCAATGTGGTGTTGTGCCTCTTCTGTTGTGTTTCTTTTCTTACACAACGGTGTGCACATATGCTACACCGAGCATAGTTTTACGATATGAATATGTCTACTTAGAATCCTATTAAGAGTTTTTGTGTGTGTGTGTGTTTTTTACGAGGAGTAAAATCATCAAAAGCCTTAGTCAGCGCGGGACTTTAACCCGCTAAACATCTCCTCTCGTCAGCACGGGTATTCCTCCCGGAACCACCGCTAGGTATTACGTCAGGAGGCCGTGAGAGCATATTTAGCTCAATCGTCAGTTATCAGGTCAGTCGTTTTGTTCGTTTACTAGCGCCGCCATTGTACTCACTGCGTTCCACGCTTGGTTGTCTGTCAACATGCATCTTACAATATTCTCCGGTGTTATCATTAAGCCTAGAATACGTTGCAGATCATCTCTTACCGCGTTCTGCAGAGGGCAGTCAAAGATTACGTGATTGCACGTTCTCCATATTTCCAACTCCACACTGCTCACAGAATGGATCACGTTCGTAGCCATAGTTGTGTAAGTAGGACTTAAAACAACCATGTCCGCTTAGCAGCTGCGTCAATTAGAAGTCGACCTTACCGTGCCTCCTACTTAGCCACGGCTCCAGCACGGGTATAAGTTTAAACGTCCACCGGGCCGTGTCGGCGTTCTGCCATCTCACTTGCCACTCCTCCATCACTCCCTGCCTCTCCATGATGTCGCTGGAAGTTGTATCTCTGAAATCTGCCGCTGCATGGGCTCTAGCATCTGCTTCCTTCGCGAGCAGGTCCAATGGCACCAGGCCTGCAATCACCAGTGCGGCGTCAAAGGAGACGGTACGAAAGGCACAACAAACACGCAGTGCGCAGTGTCTATATGTGCCATTAAGGCTACGCACATAGCTGGACTTTGCAAATGCATGCATCCATATTGGTGACGCGTAAAGTATCATTGACTTAATGACAGCTGCAAGTAGCTTTCTTTTGTGCTGCCGCGGGCCGCGATTATTGAGCATTATCCGTGACAATGCTGTAATTGCTGCTGCATTACACTGCACGTACGCAACGTGCGCTTTAAATGACAACCGATGATCTAGCATCACTCTAGCGTCTAGCGTCTTATGATCAGCTAGACTAAGCATCACTTCAGCTAACCACGTCCTTACTGTGATTATTGCTTCCTCTGCTCTTGCCTTGACCAGCGTCATATACTTTGCCACTAGCAAGATAGCGATGTCATTTGCAAATCCAACGATTTTAACATCTTCAGGCAGCGTCAGTTGTAATATGGCGTTATACATGATATTTTGTGCCAACCACCACTACCGCGCCAACAACCACGAGCAAGCCTTCCACCTCGACCGCGAGATATTGCACCACGATCGCACAATGATCCTCTTCTACTGCGAAATGTGCAGCTCCCAAGGCGGCTTGTGGCAGCATAATCAGTTGGTGGAGTATTTACAGCGCTTGGTGCAGCAGTTTCTGTAGAGGGTGGTGCAGTGGTGGGATTAGCGCTTGGTGCACCGACTGTTGCAGCAGTAGCAACTGTTTCCCTGGTTGGCTTGGCTATCAATAGTACTTGAATGCGATGCATAAGAAAAATTCGAAGCGAAGCTCTTAATGAAAGAGATCTTGACAGTAATGATTTCAAAGATGTGCTGCAAATAATGCACGAGGAAGAGAAAAGTGGAGACATATACTTCGTAAAACTGTCGAAAAAGCTAGAGGTACATTTGATTACCCATTTTGGCCCATTTTTACCACATTGGTATCTGATTTCAGTATGGCGTTCTTAAAAGCAGCCTGTCTTGCATTTAATAAAATGGAACTCCTAGATTATATTAACTTAACGCTCGAACTTGTTATACGCGGGCAAAATATGTTGACCGACTATATAGTTATTAAATTATGTGTATCACACTTTCATCATAATTTGGCAAAGGAAATAAATATTCACTTCAAAAGGGCACTGCAAATATAGTAAAAGAATTTATATCCTATGTTTACAACGAGGATTATTTTGAGAAGCTGAAGAAATGGTTCCATCAATTCTGCAAACTGATGTTAATAGTGGGAAACGATTTGAAAGAAGTTCTAATAAAATTAGCCCAATTATCGAAAGAAAGCGAAATAGATTTGTTTGGAATTGATTCGGAAAACAGAAGAATATATGAGACCACACAAATTTAGTACAAGAATAGTAATTACTACAAAGACTAATGAGCTGAAGATTAATTCCAAAAGAAACGAATTTTATTGCACAGAATTCATAGATACTTTCAACAAAAGATATGCTCATTATCTTCCTCTGTGGAGTAAACGATAAACGATGGCAAGACATATAATAGAGAAAAGAAAGTTAACTTAAAAAATGGACGAATTGAAGGCCATTTTAATCAAATTAAAACATATTGCATTGGTTCAAATTTCACAATAGGAAAACTACATATGACTGTGATTCCAGCTTAGGAGGAATGTTGGTCCAAAAACAATAAAGTAAACAGATCCTCTCAAAATTTAACTCATTTCAGCAAACGTAATATTAGAACATTAGCAAGCAACAAAAAATTTTGCACTTAAAAGAAAAATTTCAAAGTATCCTAATGGAATCATAGAAAATATATAACGTTACAAAACAATCAAAAATAGTACTTTGGCTGGCAATTCAGCTTAGTATATTCAAGAACAGGAACGTCCTTTAATGGTAGACCCTATAATTACATAATACACCAAAGTGAATACGAAAAGCTAATTAACACTACCTCTTTACATGAATGCAAGTGGCTGGACGATTCTCATATGAATTATTTTATAGATAATAAGAAAAAATTATTGCATTTCGCAATAACAAGTTAGTGCGCAATAATTATTTCCGAAAGTATTTGCATTAATTATTGCATCTTGAAAATTACTCCAAATAACACCGTTATTGCATTTGGAAATAACGCGTTATTGCAACTAACGTTTTAATGCATATAATCATTGCAGGAATTATTTGCATTCATTATTGCATCGACATGGTTATTACAAATAACGACGTTATTGCGTTTTGAAAATAACGCATCATCTGTAATAATTCGTTATTGCAGTTCGTTATCTCTTATTTCCTTTCAAATAAGAATGAGCAGGCCTGGTAAGAGGGATACTGTTCCTCGCCTGGCTTTGTTTTACGACTCATGAACTCCGCATCCTTGCATACAAGCGTCAGTGTGTAATAATTCTGTAATTGCCATTCTGGTTTGAAAAGTTAAGGTATGCTTCCTTAGCTAGAGCTGCTTTTAACTGTGAAATGGCTCTCAAATGTTCCTCTTCTATCTTAAAACTGCAGTCTTTCCTTAGCAAATCGGACAGCGGTTTGGTTACCACTGCGTATCCATCGACAAATCTTCTGAAATAGGAAGCCAAGCCAAGGAATCGTTGTAGTGACTTATAATCTTTCGGTGTTGGAAAATCTGTAACCGCGCTCGTCTTCGCTTCGGAGGGTCGTATGGGTCCGTTCTCTATTACGTATTCCAAAAAGCCACCTTTTCTTGTAAAAATTGGCACTTTTGAATCGTAGTCCGTTTTGTGCTGCCTTTTCAAAAACGATTTCCAAATTTTGGATTCCGCTTATTCATCCTTTGTTGGAATGATAAAGTCATCCATGTATGCTACAACGATTCCCTTTTGTATAAGTTCTCTGAAAACCTGTAAAATGTATCTTGAGAATATAGCTTGAGAATTCGGGAGTCCAAACGGCACAAGGAGAAACTCGTATTGTCCGCTGTGTGTCACAAACGCCGTATATTTTCGTGAGGACTCTTCCACAGGAATTAAAAAAAACCCATTTTTCAAAGCGAGGGTTGGAAAAGCTTTACAGCCTTGCAATCGCTCGGATACGTCATCGATTAACGGCATTGGAAAATTTTCTCTGATGATAGTCACAGCAAAGCCGCTTGCTGCCATCTTTCTTTGCCACGAGTACGATTGGTGATGCATATGTGGATGTGCTGGCCTGTATTATGCCTTCCTGGAGCTATTTAGTCACTTGATTAGTACGTTTGAATACCGGAATATCGTCCGAAACCACTATTATGATTTCAACCGCTGATTTGACTACCACTTAAGTGAGAGATCTACTTCTGGTTTGTGTGTGACCGAAATCTGTGCCATTACCCACAAATTATTAAATTCTTCTTTCAGTTCGCAAATCTGGTGCTTAAAAGGTTCATCTTGATTCGCGCTAAGCTGATCATGCGTGGCAGCCTTCTTGAGTCTAAAACTTATGCTAACTTTCTTAATTATAAGATCTACAAATTCTAGAATACTATAACCAATTACAGCTGCATAATTTATGTCACGCTCTTTTACCACATGGAACGTTAAAATAAGTTCTGTGCCGCCAATTTGTGTGCGTGCTTCAAAACTACCTATTGTTGCTAGTTCAAATCCACCAACACCGATTAGTCGTCTACTGTCAGTGACTAGTTCAAAATCACCTACCCTTATTAGGGTCTCGTACCTCATCAAGCGTAAATCACAGCCGGCGCTGGTGTTTATGCTGGCCTCCTCAAATATCAGAACCTTTTTACTATTTGGGGTGTTAGGTAGTGCATGCTTTACTATCAATGCGTTTATAATGTTTCGATCTGGCGTGATAGAACTCATTCGTGCGTCTTTTACAACTACCTTGTGTGATGACGTTGGTTGGCTATGGTTGACATAAGCAGTATGAGGCTTCCTAGCGTTAATTTTTTCGAAAACTACTATCTATTCTTTGAGCTCTCGAATGGTTCTTGCCTGATATAAATTAGCTTTGATGGATCTACGAGAGTAGATCCGAAAATATATTTCGGAAATTAGGTCGACTTTCCGTTCAATTATCCCACTTCTGACACTACTTGTGGCCTTTATTTAATAATACAGAGCAAATTAATAAATTGACATATGAACTTGATTCTTACAGTCACACTGTGGCTGTAAACAAGCGTATATTATGCTCTTTACGTGAAAAATTAATAAAAATTACAACCAAAAAAAAAGTGCAGTGCAAAGTGAGCAAAGACTGATAGTTTTGGTAACCACAAAGCAAGTGAAATTAGTTTCTTCAAATTTACTCGCGAAAATAGCCGTGCGAAGTTGTGAAACATTTTTACCAACAAGGAAAAAGTTTCAATACGAAAAATGCAGTTATTTGCATGAAACATTTTCCTCATAATGACTTCGAAAATAAAATGCAATTTGAAATGAGTAAGCATTTTTTTAAGGAATTTTTCAGTTTTATTCGGTATTAATATGTGTCTAAATTAATAGGATTTGCAAAGAAGAGACTCTTGAAGCCTAAAGCAGAGCCGTCGATATTTGATCCACTTGCTCATAGCCAATTGCTTTCTTTAAAACGTGCGTAAGACACATTACTCAAGAGTAAAGATTACGATACTGTAGCACATAGCTAGCTTCCCAATTTAAATATAAGTTAAATAATTATGTAATTTCTTTTTTAATCAATAAATTTATTATAAATTAAGAAAATTGTATTTTTATAGTTATTCCAATTATTTGGTCGTTAGCCACAATTTTTTTCCTTTTCAGAGATTTAATTATAATTCACAAAATTGCTTCGCTGCTTTGGCAGAATTTTCCAATTGTTGTGCGAGATTATTGCATCGTTCGTTGTCTTAATACTATATTAGTTTCAATTTTTGCTGTATAAGAAATCTTCACTTTACACAATTGTTACAATCATTTCATACAAAACCGCCCAATTATTATTAATTTCAATAATTTAGCTCAATGTTTACACTTTTACTTCCAGTTTGTATATTAATTTCACAGCCATATTTCGGCCATATTTCCATCCTGTTGTGACGTAGGTGCGCAAAACGAAGCATTTTTGAAACCCGATCTACGCAATCTTGTATCATTCTTGGTCTCTCAGAAATATTGTTCGTCTCTCATTGTTGTTTTTCGGTCCAGCTCGTGTTTGGCTTCGTATGTGTGAGTTCGGGTCGCGGTCGTGTTTCAGTCTGCGTTCAGGTCGGTCTGTTGTCTTCCAGTCTGTGTTCACGTACGTTTGTGCATTCCCACATTTATTTATTATAATTTTTATACAGTAAACTATTTAAGCATATACGAATTTTCTAATTTTGTAATAAAGAAAAACAAGTGAAACAGTGAAGCAAAGTAAAGTAAAGTACAGTAAAGTAAAGTAAAGTTGTAACAAGTTTTCTGTCTCAGCTGAGATAGACTCAGCGGCTCCAGGGTTCATTGTGGGTGAAACTTAAAAAAAACCACTCACTTTGTAACGTTTCCGAATTTCAAACGATTGTGTTCAACAATCTAGCACTGACTTGAACTGTTCAGCTCGGACGTTATATTTGATATCGTTTTTATTCAAATTCTTTTATATCTAACAATGTGTCTTATTATACTACAACGTATCATAGACTAAGTCTTATGCTAAAGGGTGTTTAGTGGGAGTGGGAAAAGGACAGCTGAGCAACAGCCTCGGTACTGGTGCGACGCTTTGGTCGAGTAGAAATCAAAGAGTGTGAGCAAAAACCCGTGGAGTTAATCAACTCTAAAGTCGATTAATCGTAAAAAATAGAGTATGAGCAAAAGCCCGTGGAGTCACTTTGGCCTGACGAAGTGATCGGTTTGAGTACAGCTAAAGCCAGTGGAGTCATTCGGAAATATCCGAATATTTCCGAATGATCGTAAAAAAAGGTTGAGCTAAAGCCCGTGGAGTTAATCAACGCTAATGTTGATTAATCGTAAAAAAAAACAGGTGTGAACTAAAGCCCGTGGATTCATACAGCACTAGCTGTATGGTCGACTTAAAAATAAATGTATTTGCCTTGCGAAGCCAAAAATTAGCCAACTCACGAATGAGATAAAGTCTCGCTTTAGAGGTGAATAATTTCGCCGGTGTGAGACTGGTCGAAGTTCAAAAATGCTCGCTAAAAGCAGCACTTGAATTAAGGTTCTTGGGAATTGCAACTTCTGCATTGAACGCAAAATAAATCACGGTGGAAGATTCTATGCTTCTTGTTAGCATTGTCTTCCCATCAGCTGTGGTTGATGTTGTTGTCGCTTTCCATATGTCTACAAATTACAATATTATGTACACCATTATTCAGGAAACTTATATACTTTTCAATACAATCCATGTAAAACCCTCCATGACCTATGTAAACTAAAAGTGGGCGGATCACGCCCACATTTGGCATATTAACTGGAAGCATTAGTCTAAACCTACATATAAAATTTTCTTGTCTTCTCTCAAAAAGTGATGCTGATATGGCCTTTTTTAATAGGCAAAACAGAGGTACCTGCACTCTCGATATAAAAAGTAGGCGTAACGTATAAAAAGTAGTTGGGCGATTTTGCCCATTTTCAATACGAAACCCCCCAACATAGCAACGAATATTTTTGCCAAATTTCATTTTGAAATCTTAATACGTTCTCCTGTGATCGTGATTTCAACGGACTGTAGTGCGTGCCATAAACAGACAATGGTTATGCCCACCTCTGCACAAGAAAATAATAAAAACAATCATTTTAAGCAATTCTCTTCCGTAAACAGTCTTTGGGTCATCCACTCGAGAACGTAATTTGAACCATCGAGTGCGACGACCGCTCGCTGTGTTTGTTGTGCTGCCGCAACACAACGTGTGTTTGTTGTAGCGCTGCAATAAATGTGCAAGCAACGCACTTTAACTCAAAGCACAAGACAAGTGCAAGGCCGTGGCAAAAAGTGAAAAGAAAAGAGTAAAGAAATAAGAATAAGAATTGGATTGCGACACATGCGATCGTCAACTATTTTGGCGATCACCAATGAAAAGTTAACCAATCAAAAGTGTCGAACATAGGATATTTTTCGAAGTTAGGATAAGAAATTTTAGTATATAAGATTGTAGAAGTTTTAATAAAGAACAGAATGAATTAGTAAGCCTACAATTACATTGTGTCATTTACGAGCGAGTAATTTGGCGACACACGATCGCCTTCGCTTTCATTCTCCTTTAATTCGGCAACATCAGCTTGCCTAACTAATCTGCGGAGCCTAACCGCTAAGCTAATAAAAAGGTATACACAACACACGTAAGGATAAAGATAAATTTAAAAAATGTCAGTTTAGATGAACCACCAGGACGACAGGTCCACCACAGGACAGACAGACAGACAGACAGACGGACAGACATCGTTATTTCACTTTTGGTGGTGATGCTGATCAAGAATATATATACTTTTCCATACCTATCTTGTCTAGTTCTAGGCGTTACACACTCCGGTAGAAGTGAATATACCCTCAAAATTAAGGTGATTCGAATTATTTTTCAATAATAAGTATGTAGTTAAATATTTTACTTGAGCAACAAATAGTAAAATGTAAAGTGGAAAACCGCTCTAATATTTAACCATGCCCAAAAGTGTGTTAATACACAGCCAAATATTTATAATAATAACAAAGTTAAGCGTCGTTATTAATTGGACAGTCATTCTGACTGATACAACAGTGGGACAACGGATCTGACCATCAGCTTTCCCTTTAAGGGCCAAAATCTTTGCCGTATTTGAGCGATTAACTTTTGTGGTCCACAGTGAAGATGGGTAATGCGTACTCGTTGTATTAGGAGTTTTACGATGGGATCATTGTATGGAAGAAGCATGGGATGCTTGGTGCCGTAACTTATCGGTGCTTAAATTAGACGGCCGCCTACTCGAATAAAACCCTTCTCATCCAAAATTGGATTCAGAGACGCCAGTGTACTAGTCTTATGCACATGTTCGCCCTTTGACAGTGCCTTATTATGTTCAAAAAATTCCGATTGCTGCAGTGTTTTCACTATAAATACCAAAGAATCACCTAGTTCTTGTGGTGCAAGTTGGAGCTGACTGCACCCCGACACTCCCTTCAAACGCTTCACGATACGGATTATGTATCCAATAATCTGTTGGAGCTTCGTAAACGAATTATGCAGACGACTTAAAAACTTATCATTTAATTCGTCAGGCCAATGATATATGTTGTATTCAAAATGATCTCAATTCCCTGACTAATTGGTGCAAAAAAAAATCGTTTGGCTTTGAATCTTAAAAAATGATTTCATGTCACTATTTCGAAATGAAATGTTAATATAGACACTTCGTTTTCATTATCAAACACTTCCTTAAAAGCTGTTTGTGAGATATCTGATTTGGGTGTACTCCTTGATTCTAATTTAAAGTTTGTAAACCAACGAAATGTTTTAATTCCTAAAGCCTACTCTATGTTAGTTTTTGTACGCCGTAATAGCTCTGAATTTGAGGACCCGTATACCTTTAAATTCTTGTTCTCTGCTTTTGTAAGGTCCATACTGGAATATGCATATTTCATTTGGAATCAATTTTATGCACTTCATAGATATCGTCTCGAAAGAGTACAAAAAATGTTTTTTAAAATTGCTCTTACCTCTCTGATTTCCCAAGGGCCAATTCCTTCCTACAGTTCGCGATGAAATAAATAAATAAATAAAAGAATTCCTGTGCTGTATTGTGTTCACTATTGCTGATGGGCCGGCGCTGACTGATAGACTGGGTATAAATTGCTGCGGCCAATTCTTCTCTACTCCATGCAGAAGCACCATATAACCATAAATTGCAACCTATTAACCTTTTCGGTGACATTCCTCTGGATAATATATCAGCTGGATTGTGCTGTGATGCAACATGACGCTATTGTTCTGGCAATGTTAGCTCTTGTTTGCTAGGTTAGGATAGTTGGCACAATGGCAGCACAATAGTTGAGTCTGTCCAAAATATTGTTGGAATGTCAGTTCGACGTAAGTCTTTTATTACTCTGGTGGCCAGCTGAGCACCTTGCAAGGTCGCACACAATTCCAATCTAGGCAATGTTTGGCGTTTGAGTGGTGCAACACGAGATTTTGGAGCATAGAAGGTCTCACCGTAACTTTATGATCGGCAAAGAGGAAACGTATATATATCGCTGCACCGAAAACCTTTTCCGAAGCATCCACGAACACATAAATTTGCATTGACTTTGAACTATCCCAGTCAAAGATGTGACGAGCTATTTTAAAGTTGCTTACTTGTAGCAAGTCATCTCGAAACGATATGCACCTTGTGCGATGTTCGATATATAGTGATTCATCCCACGAAAATTTTATTTTCCACAGTTCTTATATGAATATCTTCGCCATTACAACTATTGGTGCTAGAATTCCAAGAGGGTCAAATAGTCTGGCTAAATCTGAACGCAATGGTCTCTTGGTAATGCCATTGTGGGGAGAGATATTAACCAATTAGAATAACATCAGCGCAGCCAGCACTTTCGCTGCTGATCGACCCAAACCCTGTCCGAATCTACATTCACTGATTTACTGTGACGTCATGAACACCGTCCGGAAGTGGAATCTTCACTTCAACGGCGCCAAATCTATCCTAGAGTTCATCGAAAGCATTGAAGAGCTAGCCGACTGCTATCGTATAAATTACGATCAGCTGCTGTTACCGCTGAACGAAATATTCCGTGAACGCGCCAAAGAATGGTGGCGCTATAAGAAGGCTGAAGTACACACCTGGCTGCATTTTAAAGAGGCAGCATACAAATTCTTTTTGCCGCCACGATATGTACAGCGTCTAGAAGAAGACATCATACGACGCCGACAAACCCAACGTGAAAAAGCGAAAAACTACATCCTAGGTATGCTCGCAATGATTCGGCAACATCCGAGGCTATGTAAAGAAAATTAAATCGACCGCATATACGAAGACTTACGGCCGGAGTACCGTTTATATATACGGCGCAGTGACTTCCACGACAACGCGGATGCGCTAATCAGCCTGGCCGACGAGTATGAACATATACGCGGCGAAGAAACCCGTATACAACGAACGCACGTGTCGAACATGGTAACCGCCAAACGCTATTCTCGTGATACCTACTGTTGGTCATACGGTGAACCTGGACACAACCGCAAAGATTGTCGAGGAATTAAGAAAATGTTTTGCTCGTTATGCGGACAAAGTGGACTATTAACCAGAAATTGTTGTCGAAGTGCAGCAGTTCGACCATCCTCCAGCGACAATGCTGAACCCGAATTAACTTTCTACCGTCTAAAAATCACGTGTCAGACAAAAACTGTAAACGCACTGATAGACACTGGAGCCTCGCTCACGTTCGTGGGAGCACACCTGAATCAATATCTCCAGAAGAACACACGATCGATAAATACAAATCAAGTATTGCAGTTAGCGAACAGTAAGCATGTACAGATAAGGAATTGTTACAGTTCTCACCTACGCGTTGGCACACGTCAACTCGAACATCCGCTTTACTACCTTCCAGGTCAACAAGAAGACATGGTGATCGGAATGGACTTACTAATGAAACTAAACTGCACGGTAAATATTGCCGGCAGAAATATAAGTCACACACATGGGTTCGCCCGCAGAGTTCCACGTGGCGAACCGACCAGTAGACAGCACACGACAGTGCGAAGATCGCGAACAAAACGCTGTTAACCATAAGGTAGGACTATGCAAAGTGGATCAGCACGCGATTCATATAATGATTGTTCTGCGGTTCTTAATAGGCTCGAGCGTCGTATTAGGCAGGCGGATCTGCTGCTTGCTGGTGTGCCGTCGACGGTTGGTGATGGAGACCTGCCTCAATTTTTCATCGACGTCACAAAGTTTCTTGATGTTGTCATTGGGCCGGCTGACATTTCCAAGTGTTTTCGTCTGAACAAGTCTAAAGGTGTCATCATCGTCACATTGTGCAAAATTGAGCTTCGTGATCGAATTATACGAACCTATTTTCGTAAAAAGAAGGTGGATATTGCTGACATTAGTCCCAATCTTGTGGGGTCTGGGCGCATCTTTATCGGAGATAGCCTCACGTCTCGTGCGCAATTGCTGTTGAAAGAGGCTAACAAATTATCTTCGTCGGGTGCTTTGGCTGGTGCCTTCGTGCGTAGAGGTTATGTTTATATTATAAAGAAAGGAGGCAGCTATGAGGACAGGAAGAGAATTCTTAGTCTCACTGAACTGGATGCCATCAAGGACACTAAATAATGCTTTGCTACACATCGCTTCATCTCTAACCTACCTATTTTTGGTGCAGTTTTATATATCATTATTCTTGCAGTTATATTTGTTATTTATTTTTTAGCTGCAATGTATTCATAGATTTTTTTTTTTTGAATTTATTATTCTGTTTGCTTTTTTTTTTGTTTTGAAATAATTTGAATCAAATTTTTTTTTCCTAATTACATAATGTTCCGTTTTTGGATTTTAATTTAACCTCTTTCTTTTTTTTTCCTTTTTTTATATTTTTAGGTTTGTTTTGCTATTCTGCGCAGCGTATGCTTAAGTAACCTATCATTTTTCATTGCGTTATGATGTTTAGTTTCTTTATCTTGTTTCTTACTATTTATATCTTCTATTTCTTTCCTTTTCTCCTTCCCTTTCTTATACTGTCTTCTTTTTACTTTTTCCTTCTCCTGGTGTGCACGGTGTTTGGGGTTTTTGACCGGGGTGCCTCAGACGCTCATGACTGGCCATTTGCCCCACGGCTAGTGACAACAGCGTCATTCGTGACTTTTGTTTAAGCTCTGGTCAAAGTTTTAAAGTTGGCCACTTCAATGCCCAAAGTGTCCTTGCTCCGAGTAGACCCGAAAAATTTGATGAGGTCTATACTTGAAGGTGGTTTTCTGGATGTAGTTGGTGTCTCAGAAACCTGGCTCACTAAAGATACTTGTGATGACCTCCTCTCTACTCCCGGTTACGCGATTGTGAGACATGACAGACCCTCGCGTGGAGGTGGAGTAGCGTTGTTTTTAGCGAATTCTCTCAAGTGGTCGATTATAGAGCGTTCCTCGGCTGCCTCTCCCATTGAGTTCTTATTTATTAGGATTCATGGTTTGGCCGAGATATTGCAGTGGGAGTGGTTTACAGGCCCAGGGGGGAACTTGACGATCTGGGTGATGTGCTCTCCAGGGTTTCTTCTGGGTACAGCAACATTGTCATTATGGGTGATTTCAACATTAACCTGCTTCAAGCCGATGTTCTGGGACGTGCATCTTTATTCTTTAAAGAGTTTGGCTTGGACTTAGTTCACGATCGTAGGCAACCTACACATTTTGATGTTGTTAGTGGTAGTAAATCTTTGATTGATTTTTTTGCGGTATCAGATAAAAGTTTGGTTTTGCAAAGGAAGCAATTCTGGGTTCCCGGTATTTCCAAGCATGCGTTTATCTGCTGTTCCTTGTTCCTTGGGGCCGTTCATTCTCGTGAAATTTTTGAGTACAGAGATTTCAATCGAGTTAATGTCGACCTGCTTTTGCAGGATTGCCTCAATTATAACAAGAGTAATTTCTTATTTGAAACAGGTGTTGATCTTAAAGTCGAGGCTCTTAATTCGGCATTAACTTCACTTTTCAATTTGCATGTTCCTATTGTTAGGCGAAGGGTGCGGGGTTTGGGTAGGGGGTGTCCCTGGTATACCCAGGACATTATTCTTGCCAAGGCACGTCGTGATGAGGTGTTTTGTTTGTACAAGAGACTCCCCTCTGCTTCTAATTGGGCCAATTATACTAAAGCACGTAATAAAGTAACGCAGCTGATAAAAAAAGTTAAATTTGAATATGGACGGAGAAGTTTCGACAACGTAAACAATTCATCCGACTTTTGGCGCTGTGCTCGGAGTTTTGGGGTTTCTAAAAACCCCGCCTCTGTGATTAATTTATGCCCCGACGACCTCAATATCTATTTCGCCTCCCTTCACGATACTTCTCCCAGAGGGGCTCGGGTTGACATTACTTGTCCTGAAAGTGACTGCGCATTTTATTTCGCTAACGTGACGCTACAGGACCTTCATGATGCGCTCTTTGCGCTTAAATCGGATTCTGTTGGGCTTGATGACATCCATCTTAAATTTGTCAAGCTGGTGTTTCCTGTCTTCGGCCCTTACCTGCTGGTCATGATTAACCACGTGTTAACTACATCATGTTTTCCTTTAAGCTGGAAAGCGGCTAAAGTCATTCCCATACCTAAGTCTTCTAGACCTGCTCTTGTTTCTGATTTCAGACCTATTAGTATTCTGCCATGCCTTTCCAAACTGTGTGAGAAAGTTATGAAACGACAGATAACCTCTTTTTTGTCCGGTGACGATAGAGTGTCGTTGTTTGCTTACCAGTCGGGTTTTAGGGAAAGGCATAGTACTACTACTGCGTTACTTTGACATTTGATCTGACAGATCAAATTAGTGAGTCCTTCTCATGTCCTTCTTGGTTGCTTTGGATTTCAGTAAAGCCTTTAACAGAGTTGACTGGGCATTGTTATGTATGAAGCTTAAAAGGCAATTTTTCTTCTCTTCATCAGCATGTAATTTAATCCATTCATATCTGTCTGAAAGAAATCAGTGTGTTTCGGTTAAAGGTGCTATCTCTAGTTCACGTTCACTTTGGAGTGGAGTCCCTCAGGGTTCTATCCTGGGTCCCTTACTTTTTATTATTTACATCAACCAGTCTTGTGGCCGTCTTGAGGCCGGATGCGGTGTGCGGCGAATCGAACATTATTTGAATGCAATCTCTTTGTGGGCTTGTGATAACAACCTTGCTCTTAATGCGAGTAAGTCCCAGTCGATGGTTTTTGGGGGGGCTTTCTTTCAGCGAATCCAGGAGCTATCTCACATGATGGTGTGGAATTACTATGTACTAGTACTTTGAAGCACCTTGGACTTTTCATTAGTTCTGATTTATCCTGGGACATGCAGGTTGCAGCGATTTGTAGCCGTGTTTACCTTGTACTTCGCAACCTTTCTTTCATCAGACATTATCTGCCAATATCTTCCAGGAACAAATTAGCGAAAGCGCTAATTGTGCCTCATTTTCTTTATGGGTGTGAGGTATTTGGTGGCTTTAGCTGTGCTTGCCTTAACTCGCTCAACAAATGTGCTTGTGCTGTTGTTACGTTTGTTTACTCGCTACGAAAGAAGGACCATTCTAGTCACCTGATTGCCTCAGTTTTTGGTATGAGTCTTAGATCACTCTTTGATTGCAGACTTCTTTTGCTTTTATTCAAGGTTGTTAGGTATAATTCCCCGGCTTACTTGCGTGATAAGCTGGCTCCGGCTCTGTCGGCCAGAACACTGAATTTCATTGCACCGCGTGTCCATACTCTTATTAGGCAGCGCTCTGGTCTGATTAGAGCCATTAGGTTGTGGAATAGTCTTCCACATCGAGTCAAGAGTATCACCTCGTTTCCGAGCTTTAAAAAGGAAATTATTACTCTTTTGACTTCAAGTCATTTGGCCTAACGTTTTTTGGGTACTGTGTTTTTACATTTGGTGCACACCCACTCTTCGCCTTTACTCTTCCTTCATCCTGTACCTTTCTTCTCTCTTTTTTTTTTCTCTTCTTTTTTCTTTTTATTTTTCTACAATCTGTTCTCCCTTTTCAAATAAACTTTTTTTAAGTTAAGTTTAGTTTTTAGTTTAGTTTTGGTTTTCTCTTCTTTTTTTATTCTTTATTTATGCTTACTCTACTAATTATTAGTTCTGATGTATAATACACAAGGCGATTTGGCCTTTTTTTATACTCTTGTTATTTTTGAAATAAATAAATAAATAAATATAAGCAGCGACGTTTGTGTCAAACAACGAAGTTATCCCAAAAAACCAGCAATGCGACAACTTGACGTTGATAACGCGTACTGCAAAGAAACGCTAAGCGAAGTCACCGATGCATTATCGCAACCGGTCGCACCTAATCCTGCACAACTTTTCAAAATTAGACGTCCCGATTTGCAAAAAGGCAAAGTTAGAAAAACATAGCAGCGAGTGAATTTCTTGTCGAAATTTTGCACCAATGCTATCATAAAACCAGAAACAAAGACTCGAGACAGTGTGTGCGAACAAATCAAAACCGTAATATACTGCACCAAGTTCACGGTAGCCATGCAGCCGGCTATTTTAGTTATTATGACACACTAAGAACTGCACCAACTCCCGTCGGAAGAATCACCAGGCAGTCTCGTGCTAAGAAGAAATCACATCCACCACACTTCGACTTCCTGTAATGAATCATTTATGTTAGACAATCATTTCACTCACTATATAAATATTATTACACTGATTGTCACCTTATTTTACTCATTACATTTAAAGTTTCCATCGACTATCCATCCATTCCCAACCTTTAATGAAATCAGTGGTGTTTTGTACTGGTAGATTTGTACAGCAAGTACAAAAGAAATCAGGCTGAGTCCAATGAAGAGAATAAACTTGAGATGCATGGTTAAAAAAATGTAATTGCCTGGAAGTAGTACAAGTTAATTATATCGACAAAAATGAGGCGATGTCATGACAATGAAATGTTTAAATGAAAAATGGTTAGATTTAAGTTTTTTTTATTTCTTAGAAAGTACCCTTCCCCTTTTTTAATAATTTTTTTTCTTTTTTTTTCCTTTTATTTCTCTTCCCTCTTTTTGTCAACAAATATAGGTGATTCTTACTGTAATTTATTATTATCTTATTATTAAATTAATCGCTTAGTTATACCCTACATCCGAAGGAATGAGGGTATATTCACTTTGTGCTTCCGTGTGTAACGCATTAAAGGAGGCGTGGCAGGTATGGAAAAGTATATATATTCTTGATCAGTGTCACCTCTTGAGTCGATTTAGCCATGTCCGTAGTCTGTCTGTCTGTCTGTCTGTCTGTCTGTCTGTCTGTCTGTCTGTCTGTCTGTCTGTCTGTCTGTGGAAATCACGATTACAGGAGAACGAATGAAGCTATCGCGATGAAATTTTGCACGTATATTCTTTGTCATCCGAAACTCTGTGGGATTGAAAATGGGATAAATCGGTGCAGCGCCACGCCTACTTTTTTAACAAATACTAATTCTTTTAACAATATTTCAACTTGTAGACTTAGTTTTGAGCTTCAATTTTGTTTCCGAATACATCGGTACAGGTAGATTAAATTTTTAAAAAAAATGGGCGTGTCCGCCCACGAACATATGACATTGATATAAACCGCAATTCCAGAATAACGGTTGGAAGAATTGACTTGAAATTCGGTAAGAATATTCTCTGCCATCATAGATAACTCTGTATTGAAAATGGTGAAAATCGGCGGGATGTAGGGTATATAAGCTTCGGTCTGACCGAAGGTACCCTTACTAGTTATTATTATATTTTTATACCCTACATCCGAAGGAATGAGGGTATATTCACTTTGTGCTTCCGTGTGTAACGCATTAAAGGAGGCGTGGCAGGTATGGAAAAGTATATATATTCTTGATCAGTGTCACCTCCTGAGTCGATTTAGCCATGTCCGTAGTCTGTCTGTCTGTCTGTCTGTCTGTCTGTGGAAATCACGATTACAGGAGAACGAATGAAGCTATCGCGATGAAATTTTGCACGTATATTCTTTGTCATCCGAAACTCTGTGGGATTGAAAATGGGATAAATCGGTGCAGCGCCACGCCTACTTTTTTAACAAATACTAATTCTTTTAACAATATTTCAACTTGTAGACTTAGTTTTGAGCTTCAATTTTGTTTCCGAATACATCGGTACAGGTAGATTAAATTTTTAAAAAAAATGGGCGTGTCCGCCCACGAACATATGACATTGATATAAACCGCAATTCCAGAATAACGGTTGGAAGAATTGACTTGAAATTCGGTACGAATATTCTCTGCCATCATAGATAACTCTGTATTGAAAATGGTGAAAATCGGCGGGATGTAGGTTATATAAGCTTCGGTCTGACCGAAGGTACCCTTACTAGTTTTTTTTTTAAAATTTGAGATAAAATTTTAAATTAGTTAATGAGCTTGAATGAGCTTATGTCTTGAAAACATAAGATGCTAGTGAGACGACAAAGGATTTATAGTTACTTATAATAGAACGTTTTTCTTCGGGCTTCGCACATTTAAATTCTTTATGTGCTCCTTGTGAATCCTTCTTCCGCTTCTTGTCAGCACGGTTACCCTATTATCTTTTTCAACTATTTCTTTCCTATATAACGCTTTGTTTTTCCCCTGGATAGTCTTAATAGCTACATAGATTCTATCACCCTTTCTATATTTTTTAGGGCTTTGCCTCCTTCTATTCATTTTTGCCCTGCGAGCTGCATATTTCTTTTAAAGAAGTGACTGAGGTCAGTATTAATCTTCTTCTGCACTGATAGCAAATTTTCATAGTTTGCCCCAATGTTTCTATTGAAAAATAAGTCACGAGGTCTTTTCTTTGTTGTCGAGTGGATTGTATTATTGTACCGATCGACACAGATTTCAATTAGTTCCTTTACTGATAGATGCGGGTATTCGACCCTTAAACACCTATAAATTTCAATAATTGTTGAATGCAGCCTCTCAACTTGACCGTTCACCTCACTTCTCTGCACTGGCGTAAGGTACAACTTAATACCCAGTGACTTGATAAAGGTTTCTACTAAAGGACTTAGGAAGCTGCGTTCATTATCAGTAACTAGAATTTTTGGCACTGTGAAATAATGCAAAATTTTAATTAGTTTTTTCCTCACCTGTACTAACGATCTATCCTGAATACTAAAGAATTTAGCGAACTTTGTAAACTTATCTATGCAGGTAATAAATTTCTGTCCTTGAATTTTCATAATGTCCATATGAAGAATTTCACATGGATATTTAGGATCTGGTGCGTCCTGGAGTTGTATTTGCGGTGGTTTCCTATCATACTTGCATCTATTACATACGTCGCAACTGGCAACGTATTCCTTTATCCTTGCGCGCATACGCGGGAAGTAGAACTGCTCTAGAGTTTGTTCACCATTTTCTCTGGGATTGCGATGTGCTCTTCTATGCTCAGTTTCAATTATCTCGAATTGACGTTCCCTTGAAGTAATGTCTGGAACTAGTCTCTGCGTAATCCTTACTTTGTATTTAGAAAAATGATCGATATAAACTTCTTGTATGACACCGAGAAGACTTTCTGGGGCTTTTACTCCATTTCGGATATTCGGGCGAAGTTTTTCCTTCAGCAAAGTTACAAGTTCTTCCTTAGACCAGTTTTTTGAAGAGATAAAATGTCTAGCATACCCACGATGTGGTTCCTCTATTGCCGTCATGTCCATAGTCACTCCTATTATAATCTGGTTCTTAAACACGTTTATAGGTACCTCCACATGGGGTATCAAATCAGAGGCATCCTCTCTCGCACTGTGAACTGTTTCCGTTGGTGAAAGGTCGTCATCTTCTCGACCCTCTGAAGCAGTTAACGTTTTATTTGAGTTCATTCCCTCGCTCGCTGTATCGGTGGCAGAATAATATAAATGGTTTGAAGCGGTTTTTAATCTCGAAAGGGCATCTGCCACGTGGTTCGATTTTCCCGGCTTATAAATCAGCTCATGGCTATACTCCTCTATACGAGCCTTCCATCTCTTTAGCTTGGCGTTAAGATTCCTATTTCCTAACGCAAACGTCAAAGGTTAGATCTTCAGTATAGATCTTAATTTTCCTTGCGCCGTATAAGTAATTTCGAAGATTATCAAGAGCCCATACGATAGCCAACATTTCCTTTTCATTGGTGGCGTAATTCTCTTCAGTTTTGTTGAGCGATCGAGAAATATATGCAATGGGTTTGTCCTTGCCGATCTCGCCCTGCGACAAAACGGCACCGAGTGCGGTGTTGGAGGCATCCGTCGTCAAATTAAACGGTTTCTCAAAGTCTGGGAAGGCCAGGAGCTCAGCTACGGTTAACATAGATTTAAGACTATTAAAAGACTTCAAGGATTCATCATTTAGATTAATTGGCACCTTTTTAGACTGACTAGCTTTTATTTGAGCATGCTCCCCCCTTGTAAGATTTGTAAGGGGCTTCGCCACCTTTGCATAGTCCCGAATGAATCTTCTATAATAAGAGGTCATTCCCAGGAAACTTTTCAACTCCTTTAAGTTGGTTGGTGGTAACAATTTTTCAATGGTCTTTACCTTGGCAGGATCTGGACTTACACCTTTAGATCCCACGATATAACCAAGGAATTCTACCTCAGCCTTCATGAAATGGGTTTTATCAAGATTCACTTTTAGATTGGCTTCACGAAGCCTTGCAAAGATTGTATCCAAGTTTTTCAGGTGATCTTCGATGCTTTCGCCGATTACGATTACATCATCAATATATACAAAACAAATTTTTCCTATGTGCTCGCGAAGGACATCGTCTATCATTCTCTGAAATATGGCCGGCGCATTAGTTAGGCCAAAAGGCAGTCTTAAATATTCAAATTTCCCGTTAGCTGTTGAAAAAGCAGTTTTGGGGATATCATTTGGTTTCATGGCTATTTGGTGAAATCCTGATGTAAGATCTATTGTTGTGAAATACTTTGCTTTCCCTAAACTAGCTAAAGTGGAAGTTATGTCAGGAATTGGATAAGTATCTGGAACAGTTACGGCATTTAAACGCTTGAAGTCCACTACCATTCGATACTGCTTTTCGCCATTTGGTTTCGGCTTTTTTGGCACGAGCCATATAGGTGAATTGTATGGACTTTTGGATGGCCTTATTATTCCTCCAGAAAATAGTTCTTTTATCTGTCTCTCTACCTCTTCCCTCATACAGACTGGATATGGATAGCTTTTCGCATATATTGGTTCTTCTGTGTTCGTCCTGATTTCTGCCTGAACATTCGTTTCTGCAAGTTCGCTACCATCGAGTGGTCCAAAGAGTGGCTGGTATTTATTAATAAGACTCTCTATTCTTTTCCTAACTTCTGGCACGTATTCCTCGCCTAATATATAATTTGACTCCATTTCCTCCATTTCCTTAAGAGTGTCGTCCCCAATAATACCATCAAACGTTTTAAGTGCTGGCAGGACATAAAAGTGAATAGGTTCTTTTATCCCAAAAAGTTTAAAGAATGGTCCGATTACCTTTCTGTCTATACATACATACCTCCTACTGACCGCACATTTATTGGTTTTTCTAAAATTATGCTGCCGCGTGATAAGCGAGGGCTGCAGAAGTTCTTATTGGAGCCTGTGTCGATCAAAAAACATAAAATATCACCGGCAGCAGAAGGATACTCTATATAGGGTAAACTTGAGGGCCTTCCCCCATAAAATTTACCTCCCCTACCGTCTCATCCTTATGGCAATCTTCCCCTAGCTGATTCCTAGCTATCTGATCCTTATTAGAAAAGGTTTCTATGTGGTAGAGCCTAGGATGTTTGTAGCCAGTATCTGTTCCGGCTGCGCCTCTTTTCTCAGTTGTCCTAGGGTTGTTTATGTAATTCACCCGTCGGGATTGTATTGTCCTGTCAACGTCCATCGGTTCGTGTTTTATGGCCGGATATCGCGGTGGTAACGCTGGCTTATAGTTATAATACCCGTTTGTTCGAAAGTTAGAGTGATTGTTATTCTGTTGCCAACTTCTAGGCTTATAATCCTTATGCTGCCACCCTGAAGGCCCAGGACGATAAGGTGTCTCCGCAGGAATCGAGTCACGAGGCTTCGTTTTCGCGTAAATTATATCGTTTCGCATGGTTAAATTCTGCAATTCTAAACAAGCGGAGTATGCCTCAGGGAGCGTTCTTGGTCGCTGTATAATAATCATACGGGAAAGATCTGGCTTAAGTCCACGTATGAAAATATCCAGCGCTCTGTTCCTATAAGTTCCCACTAGGGCCTTGATAGTTTCATCATTGTAAGATTCCGTCTGCAGTTTGTTGATAATTAGTGAAAGTTGGTGATTAATGGTTGAGTAAAACTCATCCAATGAAGAAGATCCCTGGGAGAGCTGATTGAGCTGATGCTCCAGAGTTTGGATATCCCGTTTATCAGCGTAGTGGAGGGAAAGTATTCTTTTTATTTCGGACCAATCGCTATTGAACACGTTATAGGATACCAGAGCTGTATCCGCAGCGCCAATAATTTTTTGACGGATGCTCTGGATAATTGCACGATAAATCGGCTTATCCTTAACAATTTCAAAATCGCCTAATACTGTTTCCACTGAATTAACCCAGGATACATACTGAGTTGGGTTGCCCTCAAAGGTTCTCAGATCCCTTACGCTGTCAGGAAGTCGGCTGATATCTTTTAACTCGGCTTCGGTTCGTGGCCGTCGGGTTAACTCCTCTGCGACCACTGCGACAGCCGCGGTAGCCTGCCTACTTTCCAGAAGATCTAATCTACCCAAAACATCTCCTAATACATCTTTATCTAAGCTCAACTCTAGAGTTCCCATACGCGTTTCAATGGTTTTGAGCTGTTCCATGAATCGATTCATGACTCCAGTCATATTCAATAATGTGGATTTTACGTCCTCCATCGTTTCTAAGTTAGCTGACAAGAAGCAAAAAAAGAAATCCACTTACTTGAAGTATGTACTAGGAATCCTTCAATCAACAATTACAGATCCTTGACCGGCGCACAGTTTAACTTCACCCTTTTTTTACTTTCAATTTTTTAAATTTTGCGCTCAATTTTCCAATTAAATAACTCCTCTTTTTAAATAATTTTTTTATTTTTACAATTTTATATTCCCTTTCAATTTTCTTCTTACAATTTTATCTGAGGAATCAATTAAATTTTGGCATTTTTTTTCCAATTTTCAATTTTGCTTTAATTTTTAATTTTTTCCTTCTTTCCTAAGGAATCGATTTTCGAAGCATATATTGCTTTATATTCTATTTCTTCTTTTCAATTCACACAAATTTTATTCTTTTTTTTTGACTTTTGCTTTTTTTTTAAATTTCAAGTTTGCTTTGATTTTTAATTTTTTCCTTCTTTCCTAAGGAATCGATTTTCAAAGCATATATTGCTTTGTATTCTATTCTATTCTTCTGTGACTCTTGCAGTTTTAATCACCAGGAATACTGGATTAGCGAAGGAGGAGCTGTTCTCACTTAATATATTATTCTTTTGAATATATTTTAAGTCCTAGAGGGACCCGTAGGTTTCGCAGGACTTCACTTATTTATTTTATAAGGACTCCTAAGGGAGGGTCCCTGCTCGGGCGCCAGTTAAAGGATTTTAATCAGTCGATTAAAAAAAAAATATTTTAAGGCGCACCAACTCGCGCCTTTTTGTTAAATTAAACACTCGAGGACATTTACCGTTCTATTATATTTATTTTAATTAAAAAGGTTTTACAATTGTATATATTATAAAATGATCCCGTCCGATGTTCGCGACTCCTAAGCCAAGACTGACGTTTTTCCTCAACTTTGCTGGTCCGCTGAATTCGATGATCACATTGCCCCAACATGCAGAGGTGCTGAAATGCTGATCATGCAGAATTCTTTTCCCATCGTTTCGGCAAGAAGGCAATTCGTTTCGTAATCGGATCGGAAGAGCGGGTTGAAGTGGGAATATTAAGAGTGCTTAGCTAGCAGTTAAATTGCGGCGACCATATCGTCACTGTTGTTAACTTCCATAACCAGACATATGGAAAGTGACAACAACAACAACAACAACAATAGCAACCACAGCTGATGGGAAAACAATGCTAACAAGAAGCCTGGAAACTTCAAACGTGATTTATTTTTGCGTTCAATACAGAAGTTACAATTCCTAAGAACCTTAATTCAAGTGCTGCTTTCAATTTCAATTTCAATTTCAATTTATTTCAATTACAATACAGCACACTAAGAATAATCTTTTTTAGTGCTTCAACGTACATAAATAATATCAAAATGTATAATAACATGTAATAATAATATTAATAAATACTTAAATACTTATGAACTAACGAAAATATGAAAAAGCTTCATTAAGAATACGAATTTAAAGAAAGAAATCGAAATTACTACAAAAAAGGAAGATACAAAAGAGATAGTAGAATTTTAAACTCTGGTTAAGAATAAGCAATATGAGCAACAACAGCACGCTTGAAGCAGCCTAGCGACGAAATCATTCGGATGTGCAGAGGAAGTGAGTTCCACAGTCTGATGGTGTGAATAAAGAAAAATCTGCTACTATTGAGGAAAGAGTGTCTAGCGACTATAAGGTTCAAAGATCTTGTTGACCGAAAGAAAACAAGTTTATCATATAAATATGACGGATTGCGAGTAAATATAATCTTGTGTAAGAACACGAGGTTTTGGATGACAAGGTAATTACTTAAACTACAACCCAAAATACCTTCACTAAACCGGGAAATATGATCAAAATGACGGATAGCATATACATATCTAGCACAAGAGTTGAATGCCACAAGTAGTTTATGCTGAGAGTGTGAGTCTAATTTACTATATATAACAGCAAAATAATTAATGCGTGGCATAATCAATTGTTTGACAAGTCTGCATCGCGTCTCCATAGGTGTATAGTAAGCCGAGCTACGCAAGCACCTAAGTATCCCATAAATTATACCAACAGTATAATTGATATGGTCGACACATGTAAATTGAGAGTTTAAAATAATACCCAGGTTTTTAGCCTTACTAACCAGATTCAACTGCACTGATCCAATAAACAAAGGTGGAACGTCCTCAAAGTCACTGTACTTTCTTAAAATTGGCAAAACTTTAGTCTTAGAAGGATTAATGCTTAAACCATTGGCAGCTGCCCATCCACTAAGCGAAGACAAGTCACAATTCAATCTATAGCACAAATCCTCCAATAGGTTGAGAGGCCTCGATAAATAAATCATCAGCATAAGCGTGTATCGATGAAAACTCACAGACTGAGAACACATCATTAACAAAAATGGAAAACAATAGAGGACCCAAAACTGACCCTTGAGGGACTCCTCTAGTGACCAGCTTAGCAGAAGACAGCTTGTTCCCCACTTTTACACGCTGCAACCTACCATCAAGATAACTGCCCAAAAAACTAACTGCACTAAAACTAAAATTAAAGAATTTAGCTAACTTGGAGCACAGCAAAGAGTGATCCACAGAATCGAATGCCTTCGAAAAGTCAATTAAACATAGTAGTGTCAAAAAATCCTGGTCATAACATTGCCTAATATCATCAGTAATCTTTAACATTGTTGACGTACAACTGTGGCCCTTTCGGAAGCCTGATTGAAGAGGCGATAACAAATTATGAAAATTTATATAAGCAGACATTTGCGAATACATAATTCTTTCAAGAATTTTACCTAAAACTGGCAGAATACTAATAGGCCTAAAGTCTGTAGGTTTATCTGCTAATGAATTCTTCGCAAGAGGAATAATTGTTGCAGTTTTCAACAATGCGGGAAAAGTGGAACAAGTTAAGCAGTGATTAATAGTGTGTGTTAAAGGAGCAATAATAAACGGTAAAGTTAGTTTTATAAACCTAATAGATAAACCATCAGCACCTATAGCATTAGAGGTAATTTTGAGCACATTGCTCACTACATCATTTTCACTAACTGCTGAAAAAGCAAAGGGAGTAAGCGGTAAAGAGTTAGAACCAGTAAGCAACCCATCACTCACAGTAGAGTTAGCAAAATTGCAGTTTCCACTGTTTATGAAAAAGTCATTAAGAACTTCAGGATCCAGTTCACAATTGGTTTCAGTACTACCAATAATTCTGAGTTTCTTAATATTTTGCCATAATTGCTTAGAATTTAGAGTATGGTTAAGCTTAGAACTGAAGTACCGTTTCTTTGCATTTCTCAATAACAACGTAGCTTCATTGCGAGCTACACGAAAATCCTCCCACGCCTTAGCCGTTCTATTATTCTTCCATTTTGAATGAAGCTTATTTCTTTTCTTTAAAGCTGTCAGAATATGAGAAGTAAACCATGGACAGCCCCTCTTTAGCGCTCTTACAGAACGCAAAGGAACATGTTTATGAAAAGCAGAAATTAATTTATTTAAAAAAACACTGAGCTTAACATCAACAGATTCGAAGAACCAAATGTCATTCCAACACTCGGAGGCTAATTTAACAAACAGTAAATGAAAATTAATTGCATTCAAATCATAGAAATTAAATTTGACTACCTGCGCACTATTAAACTTAACATTTAAACAAACAAATATGAGATCGTGGTCTGATAAAAATGACACCTGATCATAGTGAAGCAGAAGAGAACGATCGGACACAAGACAAACATCAAGCAGACTAGGCTCACAAGAAGATGCAAATCTAGTTGGCAAATCAGTGTTAACAACCGAAAAACCACACATAGAAACATAATACAGAAAATCAGAGGTAGGAGACTCATTAGCTCATTAAATAAATTTACATTAAAATCACCACACACAACAAAAAAATCATAGTCAACAAGTCTACCAGAAAGATCACAAAACAAAGGTTCAGTGCTAATATTGCGCTGGGTATTGTAAACACACGAAACCAAGATTTTAGTGTTGTTATCAAATACAGTAATATTTAAAAACTCAGAAGTAGTATTGCCTTTATTTACAAGTCTAGACTTGAGAGAACTGTTACAATAAATAGCAACTCCACCGCCTCTTTTTTCACATCTATCATTCCTGTAGAGCCTATAACCATCAATATCATAAAACGAATCAGGAACCTCAGGCTTGAACCACGTCTCCGAGACACAAATTACATCAACAGCAGAATCCTCAAAAATGTGCCTAGCATGATCTAGTTTCAAGCCATTCAAGCTTCTGGCATTAAAATGTACCACATTCAAGCCAGAAGACCGGCTGCACAGGACACGCAACATGGCCTTATGACAATCTTTATCACCATCAGACCGAGCACTATCAGTTACCAACACCCGACACAAAAAAGGCTACTTCAAACAGTATCAGCTTTACATAAACACAGTAATTCAACCAGAGCAAAAATATAAGTGAAAAGTAAATGAGAGAAATCGAGAAAGGAAAGAAATATGAAATAAAATATAAAATATAAAGTAAACGTAATAGCAAAGTCATAAATACTAAGGCCATAATAAATGATAACTAACAAAACAATAACGTAAAAAAAAAAACTTAATAATTTCTATGCTAAGTTCCAGCGACACGATCAACAGAATTTCTGTCACAAACTAACTTTGCTTCACCATCAGCAGATGCTCTTACGAAGACTCGCCCACGCAATGTAAACACAGCAAAAAGTAGATGCTCCCTTCTCTTCTTGTTAGCATACTGCAAAATATCGCGGTTAGCTTTCGTCAAGCTTTCGTTAATGAAGATTCTTACATCACCATCAAAGCCAATATCACTAAGCACTAATTGACGCTTTTTCTCTTTTCTAAACCCAGCAACGGCTTTGAGGAAATTAATGCGCTCATCAGCAGAGGATAGCTTAGCTATTATTATCGAGCTATTTTTAGAATCTTTAGGTTTCACTCTAAAAATTTTTCGCAGGTCAACAGCATTAATTTTTATAGCATCCACAATTTTTCCAAAGACATCAGTCAAGTTTTCACCACATACAAAAGGGATGCCACTAATTAAGACATCAGAAGAAACAGAATCATGCTCATGTTTATCTAATTTTAACTTTAAATCAGTCAACTCAGCCTTCAGTGCAGTTACGGAAGAGTTTGCACCAGCAGAGTCATGCATAGCAGTACTTTTAAAATCATCAAATTACTGCTTTAAAATTTTCATCTCAGCACACGTTGCTTCAACTATTACAACTCTTTCCAATAGATTTTCCAATGAAAATTTCAAGTTTGAAAGCTCAGCCGATAACTCACTTAATCTCTGCAAGACTCTCTCTTCAGAAGCGCTAATTGTAGTGGAAACCTGTTTTATGATGCTCTCTTTAAAACAGTTAAGCATAGAGACCAACTCCAAAGTAGAGAGCACAGAAGAACCAGAAGAGGATGACTCATCAGCAGAAGTAGAAATAAATGACTTCTCTTTGGAGAGCGACGGAGAACGTGTAGTTGATGACTTATTAGCTGCACACAAGTTCCCGCCAGAAGTTGAAGGAGCAACCGATGTAGCAGGAACTTTTGTTCGTCTAGTTGTCATTCCAGAGTTGACCATGTTGAACACAGGTGATAAAATAAAATTCCTGATTGAGAGATCACTTCAATCAAAGCAGGCAAAGCAAAGTATACCTTAAAAAATAACAAAAAATACGACTGTAGATCACGAGCGCCAATAAAACACGTCTAGTCACACTGACATTTAGAACTCAACTCGAGCTTTAACGACTTTAACTTTAGCTTTAACAACTTTAACGAGCATTTTTGAACTTAGAAAATCGACCAGTCTCCCACCGGCGAAACTCTTCACCAGTTAAGCGAGACTTTATCTCATTCGTGAGTGGTTCAGTTTCGGCGCCGCAAGGCAAATAAATTTATTTCTAAGTCATACTTGATTTTTTTTTACGATTAATCAACTTTAGAGTTGATTAACTCCACGGGCTTTAGCTCATACTTGTTTTTTTTACGATTAATCAACTTTAGAGTTGATTAACTCCACGAGCTTTAGCTTAACCTTTGTTTTACGATCATTCGAATAGTTTCGAATGACTTCACGGGCTTTAGCTCTACTCGAACCGATCACTTCGTCAGGCCAAAGTGACTCCACAGGCTTTTGCTCATACTCTATTTTTTTACGATTAATCGACTTTAGAGTTGATTAACTCCACGGGCTTTAGCTCATACTAATTTTTTGTTTACGATTAATCAACCTTGGAGTTGATTACACACTCTTTGATTGCTACTCGACCGAAGCGTCGCACCAGTACCGAGGATGTTGCTCAGCTGGCCTTTTCCCGCTACCACTAAACTCTCTTTAGCATAAGACTTAGGCTAAGTTACATTGTAGTAGAATAAGCAGACATTGTTAGATATAAGAGAATTTAAATAAAAAACGATATCAAATATAACGTCTGAGCTGAACTTTTCAGTCAGTGCTAGATTGTTGAAACACAATCGTTTGAAATTCGGAAACGTTACAAGGTGAGTGGTTTTTTCCAAGTTCCACCCACAATGAACCCTGGAGCCGCTGAGTCTATCTCTGCTGAGACAAAAAACTTGTTACAAGGCCAATGATATATGTTGTATTCAAACTGATCTCAATTCCCTGACTAATTGGTGCAAAAAAAATCGTTTGGCTTTGAATCTTAAAAAATGATTTCATGTCACTTTTTCGAAATGAAATGTTAATATAGACACTTCGTTTTCATTATCAAACACTTTGTGACGAACTTTTCTTGGCCGGGATAGCCGTCGGATGCCAGGGTTCGTACACAGACCAAACCTTGCTTGTTTCACCATCGAGGTGGTTGGTTGTCGGCCGTGGGCAAAACCGCGTAACGTTGATTCGGTGCGCACCGGTGAACTCAAATGCGAGTTGGTAGTCGTCCGCTTTAAGAAGCACTCAAACTGACCACCGCGCACGTTGTACACGCGCGCTCCGTATACGCGTGCAGGTCACCCGTCGTCCGCTTTAAAAAGCACTCAGACGAGTCGGCGTGCACACTGTATGCGGTTGCGCCACAGGGATCTGGCCGTTGTCACTATTCTGCCGCAGTGCGCACGTTTCGTTAAACTTTCTTTCTTGTTTTACTCACCGCTGCCTTTGGTTTCCGAAGTTTCAATTGAGACGAGTATTTTTTCGTTGCGAGGGTTTTCTTTATTGTCACGTTTTGACACTTACTATGATATATATATATATAATAAAAAATTAAAACTGCTGGTGTAAAAAAAGAATGTCGTTGTCCGGGTGTGAAGATCCAAAGCCAAAAAGAGGAAGAAACATCGCTTGCTTTCCGTTTATATACTCGAATAACGGGATCCTTCCCGACTCGAGTTTTTGGGCTTTCGAGCTTTCATGCAGTTTTGCCCTGGTGTTGCTTTTGCGTTTCCTTAACCCATGGTTAAGCTTGTGGCGACGACCGAATTCGGTAGCCACTTTTGATCATCGTCACATCCCCTCCTTTCTTCGGGGAACGAAAAAAATAGTTGACTCAATACGGGCGCCGCAGCGTCACTGCCACTGCTCTCGGCTGGGCGTTCAGAGTCATGCGGTAACCGTCTCGGTGGAACTGCATCCGGTGCTTGGTCCGTTGGCGGCTGTTGGCGGTGACTTGCTGGTACAACCTGGTGAAGCGGTCTGTAATGGCTTGTCGACTTGCTGGGGACAACAACTCCGTGCGCTGGAACTCGCCGATCGTTCTGTATTGCTGGTACTCTCCGGGTTGAAGTCCGAGAATCGTTTGCTCGATGTTAGCCGTGGGCGAGAGCATTGATGTCGGCGAAGGTGGTGGCGGCTGCTCATCGTGTTGCGTAGTGTCGGCGGCTTGGTCGGTCGTTCGGTGGGTGGTCAGCGGGGGTTCCGCCTCGATTAGTGCAAAGAGGGCGGCATCGTCTAAGTCTGGCGTCAAAGAGAGAAACTCTTCCCACCCCCCCGCTGGCTCATAAGCGGCGAGTATGTCCACGTGTGGCTCGGGAACGGCTGGTGTTGTAACGACGTCGGCCGGTGGTAGCGCTTCGCTGAGGCGCGGACAACTCGTTGACGTTCGTGCAGCGAGTGCCGGCGGTGGTGTGATAGTGTGTGGAGTCGTGCGTAGCATTTCTTGCTCTTGGCACTGCGTCCCCTGTGTAACCTCTGAGTTTGAGCGTTTCGCCACTTTCCTTGAAGACTCCTCGGCGGTCTGCAGTGGTCTCTTGTTTACATTCGGCTGAACTTCGAACGTGAGGGCGGGCAGAACAACTTGGTGGCCTCGTAACTGTTCCGCGATTGTTTGGAGCGTGAGCGCGGTGTCTTGCCTATTCTTGGTTGGACACAGCTGCCTGGGTTGCCAAAGCATTACCGGCTCGAAGCTATGGGGTGGCCTGCCGAGCCATTCTTCAATGAAGTGTGCTAGAAATACGCCGCAGTCATGCCCATTCGTTTGTTGTTGTACAGCTATTTCATGGAGCGGGCAATTTTCGGCCTTCAGGTTAACTCGTTGTTCAGGATGCTTGGCGGCGAACTCCGAGTTCAGGTAATCACGCAGGATGCCGGCGACCTCCGTATTCGGTCCTCTTGACCATGAGTCCATTTGCAGAAGAAGTGGCCGCGAGCACCCTGCGTCATCAGCTGGTGACAAACTGCCATTAGCCACCAGTGGTGATTGCGGTTGATGGGGAACAGGATGCTCTCCATAGCGGCCAGATCGACGCGTTTGGTCCAACGGCGTACGCCTTGAAACCTCTCCACTGCAGTAGCGCCTCGCGTGAGACGTTCGAAGAAGAATGGGCTGAAGACGTGAGTCCGCTGCTTGGACTCCGTTGGGGCGTGCTCGTTTGCCCAATGGATGGCGAACTCGACCAGCGCGTCGTTTAGCCACTGTCCACTGGACAGCCTGTGGTAGTCGGCTATGCAAATGGTCACGCCGCCGGTCCCTGGTGGATATGTCACGATCGGTTCTGTGCTTCATACGGCGTTGGTGTCGATTGGGCGTGTTGCAATTCGGGCCACAGACTCCATCTTAGCGTTACGACTGCTCATCGTGCCGCTGGCTACCTGGTCCATGTCGTTGTCGGTTTGGTCCATTGAGTCGTCAGTACAGGTATTGCTGAAAAGAATTTATTGGTTAACGAAGAAATTAATGTATTTAGGCTTCTTGTCCGTCTGTCGCGGAGTTTTCGCGTGCGCAATACGGTTTCAGCTCGCTGACATGAACGGTGCGTGCTCGTTTGTCTTCGGTGGCAGCTAACTGGACGATGACTGGGGAGGCGAAGCTGATGACTCGAAATGGCCCTTCGAACTTCGGAGCCAGTCCGGCGTTAAACCTGTCGGTTGCTCTGGACAACGGGTGTGTCTTCGCTTACACCATTTGCCCAATCTGCGGTGCCCACTTCCTCCTCCTCAAGTTGTAGTGTCGCGACTGAACCTGCGCGGCTTGCCTTAGATTGCCACGGACAAGTTCCCATGCGTCTCGGAGTTTTCGACGTTTTCCTCCAGTGACCGTTCCCGATTGCCGGTACCAGATGTCTTCTCGTTGTAGAGCGTCTTCGGCAGCCTTGGCTCCCTTCCTTGCGTCAGATAGGCCGGGCTGTGTCCTGTGGTTTCTGAAACTGCCGTGTTGATGGACAGCATAACCTCTGGCATGTGTGTATCCCAGCTCTGGTGTCTTCCGTTGCAAAACTGCGCGATGATGCGCTTCACGTTGCGATTTGCCCTCTCGGTGCGGTTTTCCTGTGGTGAATACGGAGCGGTGAGTTGGTGCCGTATTCCTGAGTCGTGTAAATACTGTCTGAATGCTCGACTGTTGAACTGGGGTCCATTGTCCGATACCAATACCTTCGGTGCTCCGTACCGGCAGATAATCTTTTTCCGCAATGCTTTTATCAATCCCTCGCTGGAGGCTCTACGCATCGGTGTAATTTCTGTCCATTTGGAAAATTTGTCGAAGATTACCAGCGCGACGCTGTTTCCCTGGGTGGAGCGCGGTAGTGGGCCGATGAAGTCAGCACAGATTATTTCCCATGGTTCGTTGCTAAGCTGAGTCAACATGTGACCGGCCTTGGGCTCTTGTGATACCTTATACTTCTGACAGGATTCGCAAGTTCCCACATAATTCCTCACATCTCGCGCCAGTCCAGGCCAGTAGTAGCGTCGTCGGATTCTGATTAATGTCTTCCGGATCCCGTGATGCCCTGCGCAAGGGTTATCATGGTTTTCTTGGAGTACCTTCCCCCGTAATGGCGTTGGCACGCATAGCTTCCACGTTGCTTCTTTTCCTTCGAAATCCTCGTATGCCCGTCTGGACTCGTCTTTACCGCTTGCATGTTCTCGAGATACCACTTGCATCTCGTCTCGTCTGTCGTAATTTGTTGTAATTTCTCCACTGGTTGGCGCGACAACGTGTCAGCGACGACATTCCACTTGCCCCTGCGATACTTCACCTCAAATTTCAATTGCTGCAGCTCGAGGGCCCAGCGCGCGATTCTGCCGGATGGGTTCTGGATGGAGTTGAGCCATTTTAGTGACAAGTGGTCCGTAATGACCACGAAGTGGTACCCCTCCAAGTACGGGCTCATCTTTCTGATACCCCAAACGATGGCCAGGCATTCTTTCTCCGTGGCTGAATATCGCTGTTCCACCGGGCTGAGATGGCGGCTGGCGTAGGCGATGACGCGTTCTGAACCGTCAATTTCTTGCGTCAGGACGGCTCCGAGGCCGTAGTCGCTGGCATCAGTCTGCAGGGTGAATTGCTGGTTGAAATCGGGTCTTGCCAAGACTGGTGCTTCCGTCAACTTTTGCTTGAGGTGTTCGAATGCCTGTTGCTGTTCCTCATCCCAACGAAATCGTCGTCCTTTCGTGAGTAACGTTGTCAGGGGTCGCACGAGTGTCGCAAAGTCCGGCACAAAACGCCTGTACCATGATGCAGTACCTATAATTCTTCGAACTCCTTTCACGTCTTTTGGTGGTGTTAACTAACGAATAGCTGCGACTTTGTCAGGATCGGTGTGGATTCCGTCTGCGCTCACCATGTGTCCGAGATACCTGATCTCTCGCTGGAAAAACTTGCACTTGCCCTGGTTGATCTTCAGGTTCGCCGCTTTTAGTCGTCGTAGTACTTCTGCCAGTTTCTCCATGTGGTCTTCCACAGAGTTTCCGGTAACAATTATGTCATCAAGGTAGGCGAAAGCGAAGGGTTCCAATTCCGGCCCGATGACCTGATCCAAGGCTCGCTGAAACGTGGCTGGCGCCGAATGCAACCCGAACGGCATAGCCCGCCACTGGTACAAACCTCTCCCGGGCACTGTGAATGCAGTGAATTGCTTACTTCGTTGGTCCATTGGGATCTGCCAATACCCGTTTTTCAGATCTAAACTGCTGATGTATTTGGCGTCTCTCAGCCGGCCCAGAATGTAGTCGATCCTGGGTAACGGGTAGGCGTCGGGAACTGAGTGTTCGTTTAGCTGCCTGTAGTCGACGCAAACTCGCCAGTCTCCTGTCTTCTTCTTTACTAGCACCAGCGGTGCACTGTACGCACTACGCGAAGGCTCTATGCATCCCTTTTTTAGCAGCTCGTCCACCTCTGCGTTGATTATCTTTTGCATCGCCGGATTCTTGGGATGGTATCGTTGCTTGATGGGCGTGTCATCGCGCATGATAATCCTGTGTGCGGCGATGTCTGACGTGCCGGAAATTTCCTCGAAACCCTTCAGTTCCTCTTCCAGAAACTTCGTTATCCTGTCATCTTCGCTTGCGTCATTGATGTCTTCCTTGGTCCTGTTCTCTTTGGGTATGGTTCCAGCGGCGTGTCGAGGCCTCGCTGCGGTGTCTCGTGGTTGCTGCTGTGTTTCTCGCATCGTGTTGATTCTGGCTGTCTGGTAATATCTCTGAGTGTGCAGCGGGGCGTGGAATTTGATGGTTTGGCCGCCACAGCGGAGTTCCGCTCCCGTCTTGGACAGAAAGTCCATACCAAGAATTAGATGGTCCTGCGGCAGGCTGACCTCACGTCGACCGCATCGTCTTGTACTTCCGCCACCATCCTGTTCTGTTCGTAGCGTGCGCGCGGCGGGCCTCGCGCTCCCATTCACTAGGAATGCTCTCGTAATCCTCAGCCAGTGCGATGAGCTCACTCAGCGTTAAGAAGTCTTTCCGTCTTATATAAAGCAAATACTCACCGCGGCAGTTTCTGTAGATGCGGTTAAGCTGTTGCTCCGCGTCGTAGTTCGCTTGTCTCATCAGGCCTTGCATAGCGAGGACATAGTCCTTGAAATTTTCTCTTGCTCGCTGTGTCCTACGGCGGATGCTGTCTTCTAGTTCCTCGAAATAGCGCGCCGGTAAAAAGAAGCGTGTAAATTCCTTTTTGAAGGCGAGCCAATTCTCCCATTGTCGTTGATTGTTGCGATACCAGGCCAAGGCACGATCCTTGAGCAACTCTGGCATCGTGCGTGGGAGCAGGTCCACGTTTAGGCCATATGCCACGGTGAGTTCCTCAATCCGTTCAATAAAAGCCAATGGTTCGCGACCTCCGTCATATTTAACCGACCATTTCCTTACCTGGTCGATGACTGCTGCGTAGTTAGGCGTACCATCCTGCTTCGTGTTCTGTGCCGCTTTCGTCGGTCCAGCGAAGACTGAAGGGACCTCGTTGTCGTGTTTCGCATAGCGTTTCGCTGACGTGGACGAAACTGGTACGTCGAGCAGTAAATTCTCCATAGAACTCTCCTTAGAGACAGATGGCTGCTTGGGTTCTGGCGTGGTACACCCAATGCGGTACATCGCTTCTAATTCTTGCAGTAGTGTGACCTCTTCGGACGAGTGGTTGCCTTCCTTGATGAAAGCGCTAAATCTCTTGCGTAACTCCTCTGCTTTGCCGTCGACCTCGAGCGCAAATTTCGACATTGCTGCTATTAACTCGTCTTTCGTGAGTGAGTAAATCCAGCTGGTACCCATAATGGTTCCTTTTGTTTCGCTTACTCGCTGCTATTCGTGGTGTTCTGTTTAAATTCCTTAACTTCGTTGCAGTGAATTGTTTATCGCCGTCGTATCGATGTAGTTGTGTTCTGACGTTGCAAGATCGGTGCTGTAACTCGTCAAAGGTACGAGCGCTGTGTCTGTTTACTTCCTTGGGTGAGCGATATCCCGTAAACTGTGCGAGATCTGAGTGATATCTCGTAAACCGTGCGAGATCTGAGTGATATCTCGTAAACCGTGCGAGATCTGAGCAATATCTCGTAAACCGTGCGAGATCTGAGCGATATCTCGTAAACCGTGCGAGATCTGAGCGATATCTCGTAAACCGTGCGAGATCTGAGTGATATCTCGTAAACCGCGCGAGATCTGTATTTGTCTCTAGGTTGCGTACGTTTTCTCCAACCTAATGTCCCTGCTCGGGCGCCACTGTGACGAACTTTTCTTGGCCGGGATAGCCGTCGGATGCCAGGGTTCGTACACAGACCAAGCCTTGCTTGTTTCTTCGATGGTGGTTGGTTGTCGGCCGTGGGCTTTACGAAGCACGTGGGCAAAACCGCGTAACGTTGATTCGGTGCGCACCAGTGAGCTCTGGTCGTCGGCTTTAAGAACCTCGCAGGCTTTGCACGCTCTGACGGCACGGTGGCTAGGCGCTCCTGAGCCGGTGGATGTAACGATGTGTCAGGAGTCGTCCGCTTTACGAAGCACTCGGACTGGCTGGCACACCCGTTAAACTCACGGGCTCGTGACAAATGCGATTTGGTAGTCGTCCGCTTTAAGAAGCACTCAAACTGACCACCGCGCACGTTGTACACGCGCGCTCCATATACGCGTGCAGGTCACCCGTCGTCCGCTTTAAAAAGCACTCAGACGAGTCGGCGTGCACACTGTATGCGGTTGCGCCACAGGGATCTGGCCGTTGTCACTATTCTGCCGCAGTGCGCACGTTTCGTTAAACTTTCTTTCTTGTTTTACTCACCGCTGCCTTTGGTTTCCGAAGTTTCAATTGAGACGAGTATTTTTTCGTTGCGAGGGTTTTCTTTATTGTCACGTTTTGACACTTACTATGACATATATATAATAAAAAATTAAAACTGCTGGTGTAAAAAAAGAATGTCGTTGTCCGGGTGTGAAGATCCAAAGCCAAAAAGAGGAAGAAACATCGCTTGCTTTCCGTTTATATACTCGAATAACGGGATCCTTCCCGACTCGAGTTTTTGGGCTTTCGAGCTTTCATGCAGTTTTGCCCTGGTGTTGCCTTTGCGTTTCCTTAACCCATGGTTAAGCTTGTGGGGCGACCGAATTCGGTAGCCACTTTTGATCGTCGTCACAACTTCCTTAAAAGCTGTTTGCGAGATATCTGATTTGGGTGTACTCCTTGATTCTAATTTAAAGTTTGTAAACCACCATAATGTTTTTATGCCTAAAGCCTACTCTATGTTAGTTTTTGTACGCCGTAATAGCTCTGAATTTAAGGACCCGTATACCTTTAAATTCCTGTTCTCTGCTTTTGTAAGGTCCATACTGGAATATGCATATTTCATTTGGAATCAATTTTATGCACTTCATAGATATCGTCTCGAAAGAGTACAAACAATGTTTTTGAAATTTGCTCTTACCTCTTTGATTTTCCAAGGGCCAATTCCTTCCTACAGTTCGCGATGAAATAAATAAATAAATAAAAGAATGCCTGTGCTGTATTGTGTTCACTATTGCTGATGCGTCGGCGCTGACTATAAATAACCCTGGCGTATTACGTTATCGTTCCATGTCATTTGCTACTGATAGACTGGGTATAAATTGCTGCGGCCAATTCTCCTCTACTCCATGCAGAAGCACTGGGCCATATAACCATAAATTGCAACCTATTAACCTTTTCGGCGAAATACCTCTGGATAATATATCAGCTGGATTGTGCTATGATGCAACATGACGCCCCTGTTATGGCAATGTTAGCTCTTGAATAGATGCAATTCTGTTTGCTACAAATGTTTGATAGGTTAGATAAATGGCACATGTGCAGCACAATAGTTGAGTCTGTCCAAAATATTGTTGGAATGTCAGTTCGACGTAAGTCTTTTATTACTCTGCTGGCCAGCTGAGCACCTTGCAAGGTCGCACACAATTCCAATCTAGGCAATGTTTGGCGTTTGAGTGGTGCAACACGAGATTTTGGAGCATAGAAGGTCTCACCGTAACTTTATGATCGGCAAAGAGGAAACGTATATATATCGCTGCACCGAAAACCTTTTCCGAAGCATCCACGAACACATAAATTTGCATTGACTTTGAACTATCCCAGTCAAAAATGTGACGAGCTATTTTAAAGCTATTTTGCTTACTTGTAGCAAGTTATCTCGAAACGATATGCACCTTGTGCGATGTTCGATATATAGTGATTCATCCCACGAAAATTTTATTTTCCACAGTTCTTATATGAATATCTTCGCCATTACAACTATTTTTGCTAGAATTCCAAGAGGGTCGAATAGTCTGTCTAAATCTGAACGCACTGATCTCTTGGTAATGCCATTATGGGGAGAGAGATTAACCTTGATACAAAATTTATCCTCCTTTGGCAGCCATGCTAGGCCCAGGGTGTTTACGGTATTCTGTTCGCCTGCTAGATCAAGATTTTTTTCCTGATTGTCTTCTAGGCCACTATGTAGTAGTTGACGTTGGTTCCCGCTATACTTGTGTAATGTGAATCCAGCTGGTTTTAAAATAGGCACAATTTGGCGTTGTGTTTCAATTGCTGTACTCAGATTGTCTGATCCTCCCAATCCGTCATGGACGTACAAACTTTTATTAAGAAATTGAGCTCCTACTAGGTACTTATTGCTATTTTCTTATTGCATTCCATACCTGGCAGTGTGGAGCTTGTAGTATTCGACTGGATCAGTTGGATTCCTTCTCCATACAATTAGTTGATATGTTCTGTCCTCCGACATTTATTCGTTCTCATTATCGGTTTCCACGATAGATCATCCTTGAATTCTGTATATTCACAGTCCAAATTAGTATCATTATTGAAGAATAATCTTACCCCACACATACACGCACACACACACAACAGATCCTTGACTGTATGTTGTTCATCACGGCATATATACGTATTATCGTCCACCAGTGCACATGACTGGATCAGCATAGCATTTGTTGAAAAGTAGACATCTCGATGAGGTGAAATTGCCAAGTACTGCATAGACAGTGTCGGTACAATTAGCATGCTGTGTGTCAATCTTCCTATGGGAATCAAGTTAAATAGTCGAAATCTTCTATCATCGTTTAATGGAATGCTTCTGCTGAATATAAGGTGATTATGTGAAACTCCAGATACTCTGATACCTTCAGGAGTTCATATATTGGCACAAGATTTTATTTTTCTACCGGCAACTGCAACGTACTTGGCAAATGATTTTTGATCTTCAACAACCCCGACAGTGTCTTTATAACCCAGCTACAAAAGAACAGATCGGAGCTGAGGCTTGCATTGGCTCTACGGCCAAAGATAAGACCGACTGGTTGTTCTGCATATAGTTGTTATTGCTGGTGCTATGGTTGTTGCTGTTGTTGCTGTTGTTGTTGTGGTTGCGGATGTTGTTGTTGTTACTGCAGTCATTGCGGTAGCTAGTATTAACCATAGTTACGCTGTGAAAGGCTTTATTTTTGTATGCCAGACGGTTTTATAACACAATTTTTATTGTTTATTATTTAATTTTTCACTCACACGATGTTGTAATTAAAAACAGTTTAATTTGCCGCAACTGCAAATGTTAGTTTTCTGTGTTGCTATTTATTGCTTCTACTGTCGGCAATTTTATTTTCGTTCGTGGCTGTTGCGATAGCCGATGATTAGCGATTTACTGTTGCATTTTGCATATTATTGCTCCAAATAGAAAACATAGAGAACGCTGCTATTTCTATGTTGCTGTTCTGTTTTTGTTCATTTATAGCTGCTTGATCGCATTCTTAATAAAAGTCGCACGATAGAAGTTCTGCTCTATTTCTATCACTTGGTTTTTCTAACCGCAGCTGCTGTTGTTGTTCAGTTCATAGTCACTTCCACTATAACACACAATTTTAACATTTAATTGTGCCTTCTCAAATATCAAACAGCCGCTAATCGTCGTTTAATGTTGATTAATAAACATAATTGGTCGAGCACTAAGTAACTTGGGCAATAAATGGGCTTTTACTGTCCGTGATGTTATTATTATTGCACGTCTATTTAACAGTTATTACAGTAACATTTTATTGTTGCTGTTATTACTAAATTCGTTATTTCTGCAAAATTTTTCACAAAACAGATTTAGTTATTTTTTTGTTTTGTCACTTAATTAGTCACTTCAATGTCAACGAGTGACGTGACAGTTGAACTTTTTTAAATAAAGAAATTTTAATATTCAAGATGTTTGTTATCAATTATCAAGCAAATGTTTTTAAATGTTTTTCACAGTTTTAATTTGGAAACCATGCTTTTTACTGCTAACAACTTTAATTTCTCATCACCGACTGCCTGTGTATCAGCACTCGATCTGTGTCGAAGCTGCAGAGCGAAAACTGGTTTGCTCCGCTCATTCCAGTCGTGACCGCTCTGCACATATGGACATCTCGCTCTCTCTTATCGGCGTCAGCGTTAATTGCTAGTCCCGTAGGATGGCGTGATGTGAAGTTCATAGAAAAAAAACTTGTTTTCTCGAAACTTCCATCACGCCATCATACGGGACTCATCAGTCCGTCGCATGATGGAAAGAGGAGATGCCGATATCTGCATTGCAGACACGGGCTGGAAAGAGCGGCACTACGTTTGCTTACGCTCTGCGCTCCGATACAGAGCGTGAGCCCCGCCACACCTCACATCAGGAATCCATCAATGAGATATTAATAGGAAACAAACATAATTAGTAATCGACTTAATTATAGAGCTACATTATTTAATATAATGTTATAAGTTATTTACAGTCTGTTTGACAAAAACGTGTACGGCGAAAGTTAAAAAAATATAAAAGTACATCACGTCAACGTCGTTTTTACTCTTCATTCAGTACAAAGCCGACTCCGATATTTAGGGTCATTTTCCCCTTGTAGTATGCAGTTTTCGGTTTTTGTTTAGGCCCTTCTTTGCAGATGGCGGTAGAGATCTCTGACCGATTCTTTTTCCAACGTCTCTTCGACACTAGCGATTTCTTAACAGTGCTTTGATATTTTACTCCTTGGGTCGATGAACGCCTTATTAACAAATCGCATGCCACATTAATACCTTATTTACGACAAAAATACCTATCGGCCAAGCAGTGAGAGGCGAGGATTCTTATCAAAGACCCACGATATTGCAGATCACCATCATTTTTTAGGTCGGAATAATGTTTCACACACTTCCTCACTTGCCTTCGACATTTGGTCGCTCACGTATGACATATTGGATCCTTTCGGATGCGAATACACGCGGCACTCATAAGGAAATATGTTTCTTTCTGACTACAATCGTAAGACAACTGATTCCTTCTTTTATTTCACAAGACGGTATGTTATTTCCTAGGAAAGTTGGTGCAAGCTCTTGTCAAATTGACTGTACCTGAACTGAAATATGTGCACATCAGAAACACAAATAATCAAACCAGTTTATTATTTTAATGAAATATTTTCACTAAAATTGTAAATTTAGAACTTAAATCTTTATTTATTTATATATTAACGCCTAAGAAGTAATAAGAACTTAAATATATTGTCATCAATATTATACAATACCTATTAAAAAAGATTAATGTTCTGAATTTATATCTAGTCTTTTTACAACTTTATTTTTTCTTTTTATGTAACAAAATATAAATTTAATAAGAGATTACAATGAATCACAATCAAATCTTTACTGACTTCAAATTGAACTAGAATATACAGATTTTCTTAATTTAAAAAAAAATTATAATAAAGTATTTTCTCGTTATTGAAATACTAGCAAATATGAAATTACCACTTCTTTTCATTGTTTCTAATTTTGAATATTAATGTGAATCATATTAAGTAAATGCTTTTGAAATTGAAATAAGTTGAACGTACCAAATCAAATTACATAAACTGTGCTTCAGCTTCGTTTCATTTTTACGCTTTTTTGACCAGCTTTCGTAGGATACGATTGTCAAATTTAACACAAGAAAATTCAGTTATCGCTATCATAGTTTACATGTATTTTAAATGATTTGATGCCTCTCCATAAACAGATGCTTGCTTTCCATATGCCTATAACAGTTCATATTGACGCAGATGCATTCTTTGTATAATGTCTCGGCAATCATTGAATACTCTTTTTATATTTTCGGTGTCAACAGCACACGTAAAGTGTGGGTAACAGTAATGTTTGCCATCGCCGCTTGCAGTTGATATGCGCTGAAATATAACGGTTTTTTTAATTGAATAAAATTTTTAAATTTATTTTAGTTATCTATAGCAATAAAAATGTGATATTGGTCTGTTCAAAAACGCTACTCTCGTAAAGTTACACTCTGATTGAAATAATAATATATGTTCAGAACATATATGACTTCGGTTGCGAAGATGGTTTACTGGTACATATTAAATTTTTTTGGTATGAAAACTTAGTGGTAATTAGTTGTAAATATGAAGGCCTTTCGATAACTTTTCGATAACTCCCCCACCGTTTCACCACGTTGCGGCTTGCAATATGTGAGCTAAATGACCTCAAATGGTAGTCTTCTCCCAAGCATTTTATCTAAATACAATCTTAAAATAACTTGGTTTAAAACGCAATAATTGAACTTTTGATTCCTAAATACATAACAACAACCCGCAAACTATGTAACTATGTAACGCATAAAAGATTAGACAAGAATATAAGGACACCGAGTTCAACATTCTTTATGTTCACAGTCCAACTTAGTATCATTATTGAGGAATCCTACCTCGCACGCACACACACCAGTATGTTGTCCTTACATCATGGCATAAATACGAATTGTCTTCCGGCATTGAACATGACTGGATCAGCGTAGTCTTTGTTGGAAAGTAGACATCTCGTTGAGGTGAAATTGACAAATACTGCATAGACAGTGTCGAGACAATTAGCATGGTGTGTGTCAATCGTCGTACGGGGATCAGGTTAAATAGTCGAAATCTAATCGAAAGGTGACTATCTAAAACTCCAAATACTCAGATAGCTTCAGGAGTTTAGATATTGTCACAAGATTTTTTTTCTCTACCGGCAACTGCAAAGTACTTGGCAATTGATTTTTGATCTTATTTATTTCACTTGGCAATGGGTGAATTTTACCATGATTGCCATCAGTAAGGATAGAAAGTATGGCTTTTTGTCTTTTTAAGTTCTGCTCTACTGATTATTAGCTGAAGTGCTAGAGACGTGTAAATCTGAAAACCTCGCTCCTTGCTCAAATATTCCTGTTGCTTATTTAGAATACGTTCAATCTATCTCATCAAATTTACTAGTTATTGCTCTTTGATCTTCCTTAATTTAATTCATCGTAGAGTCTACTATTGACGTTTGATTTTTGAACAATGCTAGTACATGTTCTTGATTATTTGTTATGCGGTCAATGGTTCCTGACGTCTGCTCAGCATAGTTCGAATCTAAAACTCCAAAAAGTGTATTGGAAATATTGCCAATCAGATTTACTGTCGCTCTCCTTTTTCGTCTCGACCTCATTATTTTATTGTTGGACTTAAGTTGTTCAAGATCTAGGAGGAATTGATCATTCAGCAATTTACAATTGGTGTAATTACTCATATTTTGGCATAGTCTGCTTATCGCTGATGTTCTTCTTTCAAACGCGTCTAAACTAGTTTGCAGGCGATTTAGATCGAAAAAGGCGATTAGATTCCACTCAGCTGTCGCTAGCTTCACGGTTTCGAATCCTTCGAAATGAATCCCTGGTGTCGTGTCATATCTTGTTACGGGAAATGGCGCATAGTTCGAATCTAAAACTCAAAAAAGTGTATTGGCAATATCGCCAATCAGATTTACTGTACCTCTCTTTTTTCGTCTCGACGTCATTATCTTATTGTTGGACTTTAGTTGTTCAAGATCTAGGAGGAATTGATCATTTAGCAAATTACAATTGGTGTAATTACTCATATTTTGGCATAGTCTGCTTATCGCTGATGTTCCTCTTTCAAACGCGTCTTAACTAGTTTGCAGGCGCTTGAGATCGAAAAAGGCGACTAGATTCCACTCAGCAGTCGCTAGCTTCACGGTTTCGAATACTTCGAAATGAATCCCTGGTGTCGTGTCATATCTTGTTACGGAAAATGGCGCAGCTTTTGTTACTGGTAGCACAACAAGCATGCAGAGCTGATCCACACTGCTGATCTTAGCTTCCAGCATTTCTGTCGACCGTTTCTGGTTATACTTTGATTGATTCCATGTTTGTTTGTAACGGCGCTAACCGATGAATCGGTCGCTTCCCTTCTCCTGTAGCCGTTTTTACCTTCACTACCCGAACAAATCGGTCTTCTCCTTCATATTCCGTCGTGATCCGTCCTAACGTCCAGCTAAGAGGTGGCAGGTTGTCTTCTTTTATTATGACCATAGCATCAGGCTTAATGTTCGGTAAATGTGTCCCCAATTTAGCGCTCTGCTATAGCTGATTTAGATATTCTGTCGACCAGCGCTTCCAAAACTCGAATTTAAGGTGTGTTACCAATTGCCAACTTGACTGCACACTGGTGCTGATTGGCTAGGATGAGGGATCTACTTGAGCTGTAAAAGGTTCTCCAATCAAGAAGTGTCCTGGAATTGGAGCTATCAAATCATTTGGGCCTGCAGACATTTCTATAAGCGGCCGCGAGTTTAGAATTGCTTATATTTCTATAGGTACAGTTTCCAACACTTCATACGTTAGGGATGCAGTTGAAACACATCTTGTAAGCACGTGTTTCACAGATTTCACTGCAGACTCCCAGAGTCCTCCGCAATGTGGTGAACGGGGCGAAAAAAGGTTAAATTGTATGCTCTTACTACTGCAAAATTTTGTAATTTCGTCCCTTGCTTCTGACCAATATAAGTGGTACATATCATTCTTCGCTCCGACGAAATTTGTTGCATTGTCACAAAAATGTTTTGACAATGCACTCGCCGGCTAATGAACCGCTTTATTGTCCCAATAAAAACTGCTGTTGTGAGATCTGAGAACAGTTCCACATGAACGGCCTTTGTGGTATGCCTTATGTGGGCGCTTTCCTCGGTTTTTGTAAAGCACTTTGAAAGGTCCGCAGTATTCGACTCCTTGATTTATAAAGGTAACGACTGGGCTCGTCTGTTCTGGAGGTAGGTTTCCCATAACTTGATTTAGAAGCTTGGGATTGGCTTTGATGCATTTAACGCAATGTGGTGTTGTGCCTCTTCTGTTGTGTTTCTTTTCTTACACAACGGTGTGCACATATGCTACACCGAGCATAGTTTTACGATATGAATATGTCTACTTAGAATCCTATTAAGAGTTTTTGTGTGTGTGTGTGTTTTTTACGAGGAGTAAAATCATCAAAAGCCTTAGTCAGTGCGGGACTTTAACCCGCTAAACATCTCCTCTCGTCAGCACGGGTATTCCTCCCGGAACCACCGCTAGGTATTACGTCAGGAGGCCGTGAGAGCATATTTAGCTCAATCGTCAGTTATCAGGTCAGTCGTTTTGTTCGTTTAATCGCCTTACCTGCTCTCGCCTTCTCTGCTTCTTTATCACTAGCGCCGCCATTGTACTCACTGCGTTCCACGCTTGGTTGTCTTTCAACATGCATCTTACAATATTCTCCGGTGTTATCATTAAGCCTAGAATACGTTGCAGATCATCTCTTACCGCGTTCTGCAGAGGGCAGTCAAAGATTACGTGATTGCACGTTCTCCATATTTCCAACTCCACACTGCTCACAGAATGGATCACGTTCGTAGCCATAGTTGTGTAAGTAGGACTTAAAACAACCATGTCCGCTTAGCAGCTGCGTCAATTAGAAGTCGACCTTACCGTGCCTCCTACTTAGCCACGGCTCCAGCACGGGTATAAGTTTAAACGTCCACCGGGCCGTGTCGGCGTTCTGCCATCTCACTTGCCACTCCTCCATCACTCCCTGCCTCTCCATGATGTCGCTGGAAGTTGTATCTCTGAAATCTGCCGCTGCATGGGCTCTAGCATCTGCTTCCTTCGCGAGCAGGTCCAATGGCACCAGGCCTGCAATCACCAGTGCGGCGTCAAAGGAGACGGTACGAAAGGCACAACAAACACGCAGTGCGCAGTGTCTATATGTGCCATTAAGGCTACGCACATAGCTGGACTTTGCAAATGCATGCATCCATATTGGTGACGCGTAAAGTATCATTGACTTAATGACAGCTGCAAGTAGCTTTCTTTTGTGCTGCCGCGGGCCGCGATTATTGAGCATTATCCGTGACAATGCTGTAATTGCTGCTGCATTACACTGCACGTACGCAACGTGCGCTTTAAATGACAACCGATGATCTAGCATCACTCTAGCGTCTAGCGTCTTATGATCAGCTAGACTAAGCATCACTTCAGCTAACCACGTCCTTACTGTGATTATTGCTTCCTCTGCTCTTGCCTTGACCAGCGTCATATACTTTGCCACTAGCAAGATAGCGATGTCATCTGCAAATCCAACGATTTAAACATCTTCAGGCAGCGTCAGTTGTAATATGGCGTTATACATGATATTTCATAAGAGCGGACCAAGTACTGATCCCTGTGGAACACCTCCTGTAATACGATACTCTTTGACGCCGTCCATTGTATTATATAGGAGGACTCGATCACTCAGATAGTTGCTCACAATATTATGCAGGTAGCATGGAACTTCAAAAGACCTCAGCGACTCTAAAATCTTCTGCCAATTCGCCGTATTAAAGGCATTTTTAATGTCTAAAGTAACGATTAGACAATACTGTTTATCGCCACCGCACCACCGCTTACCCTCAATCGCTTTCTCAGCTATATTCTTCACCAGGCTTAGTGCATTAACAGTTAACTTCCCCTTTCGAAACCCATATTGCATGTCAGACATTTTAGAATTTACCACAGCTTGTAGTGTTTCTTTAATAACGTGCTCCAGTAGTTTCCCGATAGCGTCAAGCATACACAAAGGACGATACGAACTTGTTGTATTCTCACCCTTTTGGAGCAGCACTAGACGTTCCACTGCTTCGGAAAGGTGCCTTCCTTAAAGCAAATATCGAAAACACTTCTTAACCAATTTGCACAATTGAATGCCACTGTTTTAATCGCTATATTAGGGACAGAATCTGGCCCAGGCGCTTTATTTGGCTTGAGCTTCGCTGCCGCTGGCAATACCTCAGCTGCTGTTACCATTGGCACGCTTTCGTGGATGCCTTCCGGTGCCACTCTTATGAACGGCGGCTGCAGAGGGAACAGATTTCTAACTATGCTCTCCATATTGCGAGCATTGCTGGGTTGATCCGATCTTTTAAGCTTTTTAAGCACCAATTTATAGGCAAAGCCCCACGGATTATTTTCAATCTTATCAAGGAGTTCCAAAAAGCTATTGGTTTTACTTTTCCGGATGGCTGCTTTCAGCCTTTTCCACACATCACATGCTGCATCACATGATTCATTCACCCTTCTCGAAAATTCATTGGCAGCCTCATCTGCCGTGCCGCTTGCGCTCATGCCACTCACGACTTGCATAAAAATTTCAGCATCAAATGTTTCGGGTTTCCAGAGTCGGCCTTTAATATGTGCCCTGTTTTGTCTCATTCTTAAGTTTCGTGAGACCTCAATTTCAATCGCTCTGTAATCACTGTGCGTGTAGCACTTGCTTAATTGACACCTCGTCGCCGAAAATAGTGCAGTGCTTATGTACGCAATGTTTATTATTGAGCCGCGGCCGTTTTTGCTATAGGTATTTACAGTACCTGTGTTAAGGAGTATCACGTTCAGAGATGCGAAGGAATCTACCAGTGTTCTACCACGAGTATTTGTCCTTTTCGATCCCCACTCAATAGCCCATGCATTGAAATCGCCTGCAATTATGACAGGATTCCTTTGTCGTGCATCGGTCACCAAAGAATGGATAATACCATTGAATGCGGTCATATCTAAGCTGGGCGGGAGATAACAGCTGTATATAAATAACCCATTTATCTCTGCACACACATAGCCTGACTCTAATTTATGGACGATCATATCCGAGGCATCAACATCAACATTCCAAATTTACCTCGCAATTTAGCGGCTCGCTTAAAACCACTGCATCGACTCGCAACTCAAAAACAGTCTGTTCCAACAACTGCTGTGCAGCTTCACAGTGATTTAAATTAAGCTAAAGTAACTTCATAGATTTGAGTCAATTTGCTTACCGTCTTTTTGTGCAGCTTTAGCCTGTTGGTAAGACGGACACTTATATCCCCACACATGTGGCTGATATCCTTCCTTCCTGCTCTTTGGCATAATATACACTTTGGCTCTTTGGAACAAGCTTTAGCCAGGTGGCCATCTCCGCCGCATTTGTAACACAGGGATGAGCAATCTGCTAGATTTTTACACTGCTTTGAGATTTGACCATATTCTAGGCATCTATAGCATTCTACAAGCAATGCCTGCTCGCGTATGCGGCAATTCACCCAGCCGATCCTAACGTTGCCTGCCTTCAGGAGAATGTTCGCATTGGTCACTGATAGTCTCAACGAGGCTATCTTCATACCAACAAATCCTCTACGCATGCTTAATACATCCTCCTTTGCGAATCCTTTTAAGCTAAACTGTTCGACGATCGCGTGGAAGACATCAGCCTATGTCCTTGATAATAAGCACCGTTCTTGTTCCCCAAGACTATTTGCGATCGCCTTTCTGACTTTCTCCGCATTATGTCCAGTCTCCGTAAGCTACAGCAGTAGCCCATCCTTCTGCGTTCTTCGTATTTTTGCCACGCCTTGACTTAAGTCGCCTATTTTGTCATCTGCCTTCAGTTTGCGTAAAATGTCCGCATATATACACGCGCATTTATTTTGGATAACGATCGCCTCTGGCTTGGGTTTTTTTTATAGCGGTATCTCTCTTCTTTAACTTCTGTGCCACTTGCGTCCATCCGTCGTTTGCATTCACAATGTGTGTGTGTTTTTTTTTTTTTTTTTTTTTTTGTGGTCTATGAGAGGAACGCATCAAAAGCCTGAGAGTGGGACATTAACCCACTAAAACCTCTCCCCACGTCTGTATGTCACCCCGGAACTACCGCTAAATATACCGTCGGGAGGCAGAAGGAGCTAAAGCTCAAACGTACGTTACTGTCCGCTTACAGGCTGTCCCTAACTCTAGCGTCTTCGTCAGGAACGTTAGTTGGTCTCGTTCTGGTCGATTGTGTCGCTGTGTGCATGTGCTGCGCTCTTAATTCTGCCTGATATGCATCTCTCAGCCTCGCATTTAAATTGGCGGAAGCTTCGCATACTGCGTTCCACGTTTCTTTTGAACGCAACATCGCGTCTACTACGGTGCTCGAGTTGAGCGTTTCACCGAAAGCTCCATCAAATATCTCTCTCTCGCGACTGAAGCGTGTGCAATCAAACATCACGTGTGCTGCGTCTTCGATTGTATCTGCACAACATGGACAATTTGGTGAAACATTGTGCCCGAGGCAAATTGTAGTTTACTTCCCCATGTGTGCGATTGATCCATTTCCTAACGTCGGGAATCAGCCTATGTGTCCAGCTACCTTTACGCGAAGAGCTCCACTGCTTCTGTCAGGTTTCCATCGTGTTTTGTTACAGCATTGCCTTGTCCACCCCTATACTTCTTTTGAGTGTGTAGCGTTTTTGTGCCTCATTAGCCAGTAAATCTATTGGAGTCATTCCAGCTATAAGTAGTGCTGCGTCATCAGAGACCGTTCTATAAGCAGAGCTAACTCTAAATGCGGTAAGCCTATAAACTTTTTCATAAAGTTGTTTGTATGACTTTATCTTTAGTGAATGTGCCCATACCGGCGCGGCATATAACAACGTCGACGAAACTACCCTTGCCAAGAGCAGTCGTCTGCTGCTAGTTGGGCCACCAATATTTGGTAACATTCTTGATAAGGCCGCATGGCAGCTTGAATACGCTTTTTTGTTAGCGTATTCAGCATGCTGCCTGAAACATAGACGATCATCAAGAATAACTCCAAGGTACTTTATAGTCCGTTGGGATGTAAAGCAATGATCGCCAACTACTATTTCCAGCGCTTCACGCTTTTTTCGGCTACTGATAAGGATGACCTCCGTTTTATGTTCTGCCAGAAAAAGACTGACCGAACTTAGCCAACTTTTTATGCGCCTTACTGCCACGTTTATTTTAGATTGCAGAACATTTAAATACTTGCAAGATCATCCGCGAAGCTAATGACCTGCACCCTATCTGGTAATGGGAGATTTAAGACTCCGTCATACAGAATGTTCCAGAGTAGTGGTCCTAAGACAGAGCCTTTGGGTACCCCTGATGTTATTTTATATTGTTTTTGTCCCTCGTCAGTGTTGTATAACAGAACTCTGTTACTGAGGTAACTTTTTACAATTTGGATTAAGTAACAGGGTATCTTTTTGTTTTCCATGGCCTGGATCATAAAATTCCAATTTGCAGAGTTAAACGCGTTCTTGATGTCTAGGGTCACCACTGCACAGTACTCCTTTGTTCCCCCTTTCCATCTTCTGCCTTGAATAGCGTCATCAGATATAGTAACTAGCGCCCTTAACGCATCAATAGTTGAGCGCGTTTTCCGGAAGCCATACTGATTTTCGCTAAGGCCATTTGTTTCGTCGAGATAGATGCTAATTTTGTTATATATTATACGCTCCAGTAGTTTGCCTGTTGAATCCAGGAGGCATATTGGTCGATATGATGACGGCTCCCCTGGTGGCTTGCCGGGTTTGGGCAGGAGAACTAATCTCTGTTTCTTCCAAATGCTGGGAAATACACATTTCTGAAGGCAAACTTGTAGAGTGTCTATGAATAGCTCTGGCCGATCCTTTACTGCTGTTTTTATCGCTACATTCGGGACGCCATCCGGGCCCGCAGCCTTCTTGTTAGCCAGTCTTTGAGCTGCTGCCAACACTTCGGCCTCTGTGACGCTAGCATCTTCCATGAAGTATTGAAGATTATGCCTTTCGATTCTTTCAGGGTGCTGCGGAAAAAGTGACGAAACTATGCATTTCATTAGTCGTAGGCATTTTTCTTGCGCTGCGTGTTTCAGCTTGGACATAACGATTTTATATGCACCGCCCCATACATTTGTATTTGCATCTTCACATAACTGCTTAAACAACGTTTCTTTGCTGCGGCGGATACTATTGCGCAATGTCTTTCGGAGGCTTGCGTATATAGTTTCAAGTTCAGCTCTGTGGGATGTTTGGCAGCGTTGGAATCGGCGTCTAGCCCCCTTACACTGGCTTCTTAAGTTGCTGATTTCGTCGTTCCACCAGGATACAGGTCGGCTTCGATTTGCCCTTTTTCTTCTTGGCATTGCTGCATCGCAAGCCTCAGCAAGATGTTGAACTAACCTCACCGCAGCTACTTCGGCATCCTCTGGGAAGTTATATGGTTCGGAGAAGAGTATTTTAAAGGACTCTGAATCGAAATGTTCTCATGTTAATAGCCGCTCTCTTGTAAACGATGCAAATGTTGCTGCCCATGAAATGGTCATACGGTTCCAGCTTTGCTTCAACGCGCAACAAGCACTTCGCATTATTCTTGCAATCCTTAGCAAAATGGCCCTCGCTCCCACACTTGCGACATACACCTGAAGCACTTCAGTGGTTCGTTCAGTTTTCGAAGTCTACAAACCACCCAGCCAATCTTTATTTTTCCAGCTGCCAGCACTTTGTTAGCAGTTACCGCCGGAAACCTCTTCACCAAAAGTTTTTAGTCGCGGCTCAGATCGCATTTTTCTAAGAATATCGGCATAGCTGGCTTCCCCTTTTGAACCTATGACAATTGCTTCTGGCTTAGGTTTAATTTCCTTTGGTCTACTATCCCTTTTTCTGGCTACCGTTGTCCATTCAGATTTTCTGGCTCTATCTTCTTGCTCTGAAGGTATTTCCGGCTCCATTAGGTTTTTCGATTTCTGCTGTTTTGTCCTTTTTGCTGGTGTCAAATTTGCGCTATTAGTTTCCTCCCGCAGTCTCTTCGAAACAGGACTCTTCAGTCGCTTTATCAACGGAGATGTTTGGGTTGCGCGATCCTTGCCAGATTCTAGCTGCTGGGCTAGATGACTTTCAATCTTTACAGACTGATCTGCCCGATTGTAGAGCGAAACGATACTGTCCACCAGCTGCCTCATAGGTTGATGTATGGATCTTCGGCGGTTCCCCATCATCGCCACGAGTTCCTTTAGCTTGACTCCCAGGCATTTAAAAGGTCCCTCAGCTCGTACTTTGATGCCATCTTCATGTTGAATTTTCGGCGATGATGAGTTTGACCTAACATGAGTCGTAGCTGGCAGTTTCTTGCTTGGTGACCGTACTACGCGTAAGGTTTTCTTAAACGGATCAGCGAGGCCTACCTGATGTTCCAACTCAGGTTCTGCTTCTGCATCATCGGCGCCGCCATTACCACATAAGTTCTTTTGCATGGCCACAGCTGTTTTAGTAACAGAGTGACAGCAGCAAAATAATCAGTAGCACCGGAAAAGTATGCTAACGAAACCGCATGCTACTAAGATTGGAAAGTAGCATGCGGTTTCGTTAGCATACTTTTCCGGTGCTACTGATTATTTTGCTGCTGTCACTCTGTTACTAAAACAGCTGTGGCCATGCAAAAGAACTTATGTGGTAATGGCGGCGCCGATGATGCAGAAACAGAACCTGAGTTGGAACATCAGGTAGGCCTCGCTGATCCGTTTAAGAAAACCTTACGCGTAGTACGGTCACCAAGCAAGAAACTGCCAGCTACGACTCATGTTAGGTCAAACTCATCATCGCCGAAAATTCAACATGAAGATGGCATCAAAGTACGAGCTGAGGGACCTTTCAAATGCCTGGGAGTCAAGCTAAAGGAACTCGTGGCGATGATGGGGAACGGCCGAAGATCCATACATCAACCTATGAGGCAGCTGGTGGACAGTATCGTTTCGCTCTACAATCGGGCAGACCAGTCTGTAAAGATTGAAAGTCATCTAGCTCAGCAGCAAGAATCTGGCAAGAACCGCGCAACCCAAACATCTCCGTTGATAAAGCGACTGAAGAGTCCTGTTTCGAAGAGACTGCGGGGAGAAACTAATAGCGCAAATTTGACACAAGCAAAAAGGACAAAACAGCAGAAATCAAAAAACCTAATGGAGCCGGAAATACCTTCAGAGCAAGAAGATAAAGCCAGAAAATCTGAATGGACAACGGTAGCAATTGTCATAGCTTCAAAAGGGGAAGCCAGCTATGCCGATATTCTTAGAAAAATGCGATCTGAGCCGCGACTAAAAACTCTGTGTGAAGAGGTTTCCGGCATAAGGAGAACGTAAAAAGGTGAGATGCTGATACAGCTAAGCAGCAAGAAAACCGCACCGCAGAACCAGTACCGGGACTTGATAAAAAATGTCTTGGGTAATGAAACTGAAGTGTGATTCTTAACCCAAGAGATACTTATAGAGTGCCGTGATCTGGACGAGATTTCTACAAGAGCGGACATCTTAGAAGCTTTCTCAACACAATTTGAAATCGCCGACCTGGGTGAAAATGCGGTGCGAGGGCTGCGAAATGCTTATAGAGGCACTAGAACTGCGATTGTTAGTCTGCCGGCGGTAACTGCTAACAAAGTGCTGGCAGCTGGAAAAATAAAGATTAGTTAGGTGGTTTGTTGACTTCGAAAACTGAACGAACCACTGAAGTGCTTCAGGTGTCTAGAGTACGGCTCCATAGCAAAGAACTGTAAAAACGATGAACCATTTTGCTAAGGATTGCAAGAATAATGCAAAGTGCTTGTTATGCGTTGAAGCAAAGCTGGAACCGTATGACCATTTCATGGGTAGCAACAATTGCATCGTTTACAAGAGAGCGGCTATTAACATGAGAAGATGAAGATTGTGCAAATCAACTTAAATCACTGCGAAGCTGCGCAAAGCCTTCTCGAACAAATTATCTATGAAGTGAAGGCGGATATAGCATTTATATCTGAGCTATACAAAGTAGAAACAGAAGAGAACACATGGACTGCGGACTCCACAAAATCTGCAGCGATATGGTCGTGTGTGGGCGGTATCCTTTTCAGCGAACTGAATGCGTGCCTAAACCCGGTTACGCTTATGCGTTGTTAAATGGAATCCATATTTACAGCTGCTACGCGGCACCTAGGATTTCACAGAGCGAATTCGAGACACTAATCGACGATATTGCAATTCACGCACAGAACCGTAATCCAGTTATTATAGCGGGGGATTTCAATGCATGGGCAGAAGAGTGGGGTAGCCGATACACAAATACGCGCGGCAAAACGTTGTTGGAGACCTTCTCTTCACTTAACATCACTCTAGCAAATGAAGGAAATACGAGCACGTTCCGCAGAAATGGGAGGAGCTCCATTATCGATATTACGTTTGTAAGCAGCCATATGATAAGAAACTTAAAATGGAGCGTGAATGAACAATTTACGTTTAGCGACCATCAGGCTATCTGCATAGAAATAGACAGCAACAAGGCAAGCAGCAACTCATTCACAAAAACAAAGCACCTTGGCTGGATATACAGACATTTCGATTCAGAGTCCTTTAAAATACTCTTCTCCGAACCATATAACTTCCCAGAGGATGCCGAAGTAGCTGCGGTGAGTTTAGTTCAACATCTTGCTGAGGCTTGCGATGCAGCTATGCCAAGAAGAAAAAGGGCAAATCGAAGCCGACCTGTATCCTGGTGGAACGACGAAATCAGCAACTTAAGAAGCCAGTGTAAGGGGGCTAGACCCCGATTCCAACGCTGCCAAACATCCCACAGAGCTGAACTTAAAACTATATACGCAAGCCTTCGAAAGACATTGCGCAATAGTATCCGCCGCAGCAAAGAAATGTTGTTTAAGCAGTTATGTGAAGATGCAAATACAAACGTATGGGGCGGTGCATATAAAATCTTTATGTCCAAGCTGAATTACGCAGCGCAAGAAAAATGCCCACGACTAATGAAATGCATAGTTTCGTCACTCTTTCCGCAGCACCCTGAAAGAATCGAAAGCAGATACACCAGCTGCAATCATTAGCGACTGATGTAATGTGTTTGATTAAAACTTGGCTCACGAGAAACAAATTGTGCCTGGCTACACAGAAGACAGAAGCGGTGCTAATAACCAGCAGGAAAAAGCTCGAATTCGTAGAGTTGAACATTGATGGAGTCAGAATCAAGTCTGTACCAGCGATTCGATATCTAGGCGTGATGCTAGATAGCAGGCTGACTTTCTCTACGCATATCGAAATGGTGTGTGGTAAGGCAATGGCAACGTACGCGGCCCTAACTCGTATAATGGGTAATACATATGGGCCCAGCCAGAAGCGTAGACTGCTGCTGGCTAAAGTAGTTATATCTATTGTAATGTACGCTGCACCGGTTTGGGCTAAGGCGATACATGCAAAGAAGAACGTGCGACAATTAAATCAAATTTTTCGTTTATGCGCTCTACGAGTTTGCTGTGGCTTCCGAACGATCTCGCACGAAGCAGCCGCTGTGATCGCAGGATTAGCTCCGCCCGACTTATTAGTTGAGGAAATCTCAACACGTTTCCATAAGAGAACAGACATCCGCAGAAGTCTTGCAGCTCACGAAGTTAAAGATATAACCCGCGTCACCTTCTCCAAGTGGCAAGATAGGTGGAACATCTCTAGCAAAGGGCGATGGACACATAGACTGATTCCTGACGTGAAGTGTTGGGTGGAAAGACCGCACGGTGAGTTAGATTTTTATTTAACACAAATGATCAGTGGTCATGGCTGTTTCCGGAGCTATCTCCAGAAGTATGGGCACGACTCGAGTGCCACATGTGGTGCATGAAGATGTGCACCACATATTTTTTGAATGCGAAGCTTTTGCGCACGTTCGCTGAAACACAGAAATAGTGCTGTGTCGAAAATTAACAGCGGACAATTTCACCGCAGGTTAGAACGCGAGCGTAGTGTCCAGATTTATCGAACGATATACAGAACGCGACAAACGAACTGAAACTGATACGTTAGAGTTAGAGACTATTAATATAGGACGAAGACGAACGTTTGAGCATTAGCTCAAACATCGGGGAGGGGTTTTAGAGAGTTAAAGTCTCGCACTCAGGCTTTCGATGCTTTCTTCTCATATAAAGAAAAAAAAAAACAAAAAAACACACACACACACTGAATTTTAATTGGAGAAACTCGAGAAACTCGGACGTGTTTTCAAATCGCTCTTGCTTTTATTCATAAATTACAGTGTAGTAAAGTCTATCCAATAGAAAAAAGTGCGCGTTCAATTAGTACAGCAGTATTGCTCAGTGCTCGCGAGTGCTAACCTGGACGTGGCGACAAACTTGTTAATTTATCAAATCAAACTCACAAAACTATAAGTATTTTCAATTTCGTTTTAAATTCTTTCATTGTCCCCGTACCCCTATTCTATACGTCTACTGCTCTCTATCTGTAGAAAAGGTCAAACGAGGTTATACTTTCTTCTAGCTATCTCGCTTAACGATTTATTTCTTCGTCTTCGATCAGCAGTGTTTAGTGGTCTTTATTCTTAAGCTTTCGAAAGCTGTAGGTCTGAGTCTCCGCTAACCTTAGCAGATAAAGCTGCGTTTTCGTTATAGACTATTGAGTTTTTTGATTGGCATACTTTTAGGCATTGCCATTAATAACTTAACTGGTCTCTGCGGTTTCGTTAGCATACTTTTCCGGTGCTACTGATTATTTTGCTGCTGTCACTCTGTTACTAAAACAGCTTTGGCCATGCAAAAGAACTTATGTGGTAATGGCGGCGCCGATGATGCAGAAGCAGAACCTGAGTTGGAACATCAGGTAGGCCTCGCTGATCCGTTTAAGAAAACCTTACGCGTAGTACGGTCACCAAGCAAGAAACTGCCAGCTACGACTCATGTTAGGTCAAACTCATCATCGCCGAAAATTCAACATGAAGATGGCATCAAAGTACGAGCTGAGGGACCTTTTAAATGCCTGGGAGTCAAGCTAAAGGAACTCGTGGCGATGATGGGGAACCGCCGAAGATCCATACATCAACCTATGAGGCAGCTGGTGGACAGTATCGTTTCGCTCTACAATCGGGCAGATCAGTCTGTAAAGATTGAAAGTCATCTAGCCCAGCAGCTAGAATCTGGCAAGGATCGCGCAACCCAAACATCTCCGTTGATAAAGCGACTGAAGAGTCCTGTTTCGAAGAGACTGCGGGAGGAAACTAATAGCGCAAATTTGACACCAGCAAAAAGGACAAAACAGCAGAAATCGAAAAACCTAATGGAGCCGGAAATACCTTCAGAGCAAGAAGATAGAGCCAGAAAATCTGAATGGACAACGGTAGCCAGAAAAAGGGATAGTAGACCAAAGGAAATTAAACCTAAGCCAGAAGCAATTGTCATAGGTTCAAAAGGGGAAGCCAGCTATGCCGATATTCTTAGAAAAATGCGATCTGAGCCGCGACTAAAAACTTTTGGTGAAGAGGTTTCCGGCGGTAACTGCTAACAAAGTGCTGGCAGCTGGAAAAATAAAGATTGGCTGGGTGGTTTGTAGACTTCGAAAACTGAACGAACCACTGAAGTGCTTCAGGTGTCTGTCGCAAGTGTGGGAGCGAGGGCCATTTTGCTAAGGATTGCAAGAATAATGCGAAGTGCTTGTTGCGCGTTGAAGCAAAGCTGGAACCGTATGACCATTTCATGGGCAGCAACATTTGCATCGTTTACAAGAGAGCGGCTATTAACATGAGAACATTTCGATTCAGAGTCCTTTAAAATACTCTTCTCCGAACCATATAACTTCCCAGAGGATGCCGAAGTAGCTGCGGTGAGGTTAGTTCAACATCTTGCTGAGGCTTGCGATGCAGCAATGCCAAGAAGAAAAAGGGCAAATCGAAGCCGACCTGTATCCTGGTGGAACGACGAAATCAGCAACTTAAGAAGCCAGTGTAAGGGGGCTAGACGCCGATTCCAACGCTGCCAAACATCCCACAGAGCTGAACTTGAAACTATATACGCAAGCCTCCGAAAGACATTGCGCAATAGTATCCGCCGCAGCAAAGAAACGTTGTTTAAGCAGTTATGTGAAGATGCAAATACAAATGTATGGGGCGGTGCATATAAAATCGTTATGTCCAAGCTGAAACACGCAGCGCAAGAAAAATGCCTACGACTAATGAAATGCATAGTTTCGTCACTTTTTCCGCAGCACCCTGAAAGAATCGAAAGGCATAATCTTCAATACTTCATGGAAGATGCTAGCGTCACAGAGGCCGAAGTGTTGGCAGCAGCTCAAAGACTGGCTAACAAGAAGGCTGCGGGCCCGGATGGCGTCCCGAATGTAGCGATAAAAACAGCAGTAAAGGATCGGCCAGAGCTATTCATAGACACTCTACAAGTTTGCCTTCAGAAATGTGTATTTCCCAGCATTTGGAAGAAACAGAGATTAGTTCTCCTGCCCAAACCCGGCAAGCCACCAGGGGAGCCGTCATCATATCGACCAATATGCCTCCTGGATTCAACAGGCAAACTACTGGAGCGTATAATATATAACAAAATTAGCATCTATCTCGACGAAACAAATGGCCTTAGCGAAAATCAGTATGGCTTCCGGAAAACGCGCTCAACTATTGATGCGTTAAAGGCGCTAGTTACTATATCTGATGACGCTATTCAAGGCAGAAGATGGAAAGGGGGAACAAAGGAGTACTGTGCAGTGGTGACCCTAGACATCAAGAACGCGTTTAACTCTGCAAATTGGAATTTTATGATCCAGGCCATGGAAAACAAAAAGATACCCTGTTACTTAATCCAAATTGTAAAAAGTTACCTCAGTAACAGAGTTCTGTTATACAACACTGACGAGGGACAAAAACAATATAAAATAACATCAGGGGTACCCAAAGGCTCTGTCTTAGGACCACTACTCTGGAACATTCTGTATGACGGAGTCTTAAATCTCCCATTACCAGATAGGGTGCAGGTCATTAGCTTCGCGGATGATCTTGCAAGTATTTAAATGTTCTGCAATCTAAAATAAACGTGGCAGTAAGGCGCATAAAAAGTTGGCTAAGTTCGGTCAGTCTTTTTCTGGCAGAACATAAAACGGAGGTCATCCTTATCAGTAGCCGAAAAAAGCGTGAAGCGCTGGAAATAGTAGTTGGCGATCATTGCTTTACATCCCAACGGACTATAAAGTACCTTGGAGTTATTCTTGATGATCGTCTATGTTTCAGGCAGCATGCTGAATACGCTAACAAAAAAGCGTATTCAAGCTGCCCGCATGGCAGGCCGCATGCCTTATCAAGAATGTTACCAAATATTGGTGGCCCAACTAGCAGCAGACGACTGCTCTTGGCAAGGGTAGTTTTGTCGACGTTGTTATATGCCGCGCCGGTATGGGCACATTCACTAAAGATAAAGTCATACAAACAACTTTATGAAAAAGTTTATAGGCTTACCGCATTTAGAGTTAGCTCTGCTTATAGAACGGTCTCTGATGACGCAGCACTACTTATAGCTGGAATGACTCCAATAGATTTACTGGCTAATGAGGCACAAAAACGCTACACACTCAAAAGAAGTATAGGGGTGGACAAGGCAATGCTGTAACAAAACACGATGGAAACCTGACAGAAGCAGTGGAGCTCTTCGCGTAAAGGTAGCTGGACACATAGGCTGATTCCCGACGTTAGGAAATGGATCAATCGCACACATGGGGAAGTAAACTACAATTTGCCTCGGGCACAATGTTTCACCAAATTGTCCATGTTGTGCAGATACAATCGAAGACGCAGCACACGTGATGTTTGATTGCACACGCTTCAGTCGCGAGAGAGAGATATTTGATGGAGCTTTCGGTGAAACGCTCAACTCGAGCACCGTAGTAGACGCGATGTTGCGTTCAAAAGAAACGTGGAACGCAGTATGCGAAGCTTCCGCCAATTTAAATGCGAGGCTGAGAGATGCATATCAGGCAGAATTAAGAGCGCAGCACATGCACACAGCGACACAATCGACCAGAACGAGACCAACTAACGTTCCTGACGAAGACGCTAGAGTTAGGGACAGCCTGTAAGCGGACAGTAACGTACGTTTGAGCTTTAGCTCCTTCTGCATCTCGACGGTATACTTAGCGCTAGTTCCGGGGAGACATATAGACGTGGGGAGAGGTTTTAGTGGGTTAAAGTCCCACTCTCCGGCTTTTGATGCGTTCCTCTCATCGAAAAAAAAAAAAAAAAATAGGAAACTTTTGATTATATTACCGAGGTATTGCGGTGTATGCAACCGATCTATTGCCACAAATATGCGATCCCAACTGGCAGAGTTAAATGCATTTTTTACATCCAGCGTAACCAGGACGCAATATTGTTTGGTGCCATATTTTCAACGGGTGCCTTCGATGGCCTTTTCAGCTAAATCTATCACTTCACCGATTGCATCGAGTGTGGATCTACCTCTTCGGAAACAATACTGATACGCTCCCTGATGATGTACTCAAGTACTTTCCTAAGCGTATCAACCAAACACAACGGCCTGTATGACTCGGGCTCTTGTAATGACTTCCTCGGTTTAGGTAGTAAGACAAGACGTTGTATCTTCCATATTTTTGGGAAGACACCCTCATAATATGTAATATGTGTATGTACGCATACGCGCACGCGGTATTGCCACACTATATAAACTTTTTGCGAAAATAGAATAAGGTTGAATAAGCTTTTGCAATGCCGACTAAAACTAATATCTAATCACGAAATAACTACTACTACATATGTAGTAGTAGTATGGATACGCATAGTCTCATTTGCAAAAGTATTTGAGACCATGATTTTGAAGTTTTTTGTAAAATAAGATTTAGAAAAGCATATGACAAACTGTAGAAGGATATGATGATTAGATCGCTATAAATGCAAGAGCAGATTTCACTAAGTATAGAAAAATTAAAGAATCTCTGTTTTCTTGTAATCAAAGAAAAGAAAACCTTTCAGCGAACGCTGCCTGCATCGATCATCGTTTCGCTTGTGCGAGAAAGAGTGCGTTGTTGTTGATTGTTTACACCAGAGACGACGAGACCCCGGACTCTTCTAGTACCATAAAAAAATGCAAAATTAAAACACATGTACAATATACATGAGATTTCCCATTGAATTGTTTTTGCTTTCAGAATGGCCGCTGCTACTATGGTAACACAATGACAGATTGAATGAGATATCCATTTACGGAACACAATTCATAACTGATTATTATTATTATTATTATTATTATAGGCACTGCTGCACCGCGACCTCATGGATCTATTGTGCATGCCCTTACCTAACCCAGATCTAAGCTCTTTATAAAATTCAGCACCATTCCTGGGTTAGTGATCCAAATATTCACAACTGATAAAATGTTATAAAGGGAATTTACTGTTGAAAATTATTATTTTGCATGGAAAATAGAAGAATTCGCATATATTCGAAAATTTATTATGAAATAAGAACGTGTTATAAAATGTTAACCTTACGTTGAGCTGCAAAGTTTATTTTTTGAGGTCAAGTAGATATGCCTTTTAACTTCACTTTAATTAAATGTGAATACTGCATTGTATTAATCCACTTTATGAGATTTTTTTTATGAAGATTTATAATGGGAATTATTTGCACAAGAAACATTAACTATGCTGCTACTTATACTAATGTCCGGTAGTGCATCTTTTGTCAAAACTCTTCCGTCACGCATCCCAAGTGAAAAATGGGTCTCGCACACAAAAATATTTTTTTGAGTGGAACCGACAATGCCTAGTCTACGCAGCCATTCCTTTCTCCTAAAAAAAAGAAACTTTTAACATTTTTTATGAACTCTTTCTGCTGAAGCATTTTGCACTAATTTCACTAAGAACTTTCATAGTCGTCGTTTAAACTCGTGTTAAAGCAGATAAATGCCATGGGTTTTTAACATACAAAGGTTTTTCACTCACCGTTCACATTCCTGCATTTCGTTAGGAAATGCAAAAACCTTATTCCCGCCCGAATTGCATTTTAAAATACATTTTCCATGAGATCAATCAAGAAAAATTTTACAAAAAATTTTGAATAACGGAACTATTTACGTCATTGTATACAAGAGACGAATTCGTCTCTGTCGTATACTAATTTGTTCCGGAAATATTTGAATACGCATTAAGTAGGAATAAAAGTAGTTTTTCCTCTAACATATTTGCTTGCACAAATTATACAAATTGCAATTATTTCTGCTTGCTAATTAAAGCGCAATAGTAAAAACGATCTTTTTAATTATACTTCTAAATATCTAAATAACAACATTCCATTGAACAGCGCTTTTTAAGTGATTTTTACTTTTAAAAGCCCTTAACTTTTAAACATTTAAAGTCTTTGCGGCAAATTTTAGAATTATACTATTTTTTGGAAATGCAATGGCGAAAATTTTCTCTAAAATATTAACTACACTTACTCTTTTGGATTGGAATCTCTGAACAAACATTGTATCGAAGTGTCAGTCCAAGTCACAGAAATAAAAGCGCGGGAGAAAAATCGCTAACTTTAATCAGTAATTTCTATTGAAAAACGTTGTTGACAACTTATAAGTTTTATAAAATAATGAAGCGAGAACATTTTTAAAACTATTTCGTGAAAGTAAAATCCATAAATCTAAAAAATGTGGTTATTTAGCGGAGTGAATATTGTACCAAAAACACGCTTTTTGTGGTAAGAAGAAGAAGAAGAAGAATGTAAACACGAAAAATGGTTTCGATTGTTTTGTGTACGCAATGCCCCCGGGGTTTTGCGTAAACAAAAATTTACATGGATTTGTTGTTGGGATCCTCGTCGATTAACGCACACATGCATGGCATTTTTAAGAGTCAGGAATCTCATCGTCTCTGGTTTACACTCAGCTGTTATAAGGATTTGAGTGCAGAAACCACCGCCGTTTGGTGGTGCATTTGTTTTAATTGAAATGATAATATTGGTACTAAAATCTAATTAGTAGCGTGAAAATTAAAATTTAGTTAACTCTTAGATGGTAGCACCGATTTTGATGCGGTTTTAACTATTCTCCTGCTAATAGTTAATAGCGCGTTTATTAAGAATATTGACACTGAAGAAATCTACAATGTCATGTGATAAACTGTAAATAAATTGTGATACATTTTTAAAGTGTAACTGAAATGTCACTTTAAGGAAAAATTCTATATTAATAAATGCTAAAACGTAAACCTTTAATTATTTCATTAAGTATTTTTGGGTAGGAATGGTTTTGCTTTAACAAAATATCCCAAATCTGAATGCATATCAAAAAACTTCCGTCTCAATTTTGAAAAGCATTTGGAAACTGCGACACGAAAACAGCCGTAGATAGAAAAAAAATATGCCGATTTTATTGTTTGAAAGCTGCTTCCAGTTTCAAGCGTTATCTTTTCGTTGGCGCAAATTAATCGTTTTTTGGCTAGCTGACACTTCATCGTCTTAATTGATGGAAAATCCCAAATACCGTAACGAGAATCGTAATGAGTGTACGAAACGACCAACATTGACGAATATACATATGTAAATATGTATATACATATGTCTAAGCAGGATGATTTTCTTTTGGTGTTTTGTTTGTAATACGCTTTTGCCCCTATTCGTAACATGGTGTGACTTTGAGTCACATTTTTTGTTTAAATTGCTATAAGTATCAAATTCCTAATTTGTATTTAAAGAATAATATTTCTTTAAAAAATATATAATTTATTTTTTTAATATTAGTTAGTTATATTATATTTGCAAAAAAGTAATAGAATGGCGTAAAGTGCCGGGATGTGACTTTCAGTCACATCAAGAATTATGAGCATAAAAGGGGTATGTTTTTTGCGAAAGCGTTCGTCAAAGCTTTCTTTTAGAACTTTTGTTTCCGTTATTTCAAAATACCAAAAAGAACCACGTGCGAAATTTTTGGCAGTGGCAATATCTTAATTATCATTTTGTCTTAGAGCAAAGTTGAGATTTCAGCAATTGTACTTTTTGTTAAATATTGGTTTCAAATCTCAAAGACTTGTAAATGTAATAAAAATTTATGCCATCAACATATGTAATATACTTATATTGATACTCTTAGTTTTAGAGAAAATGTGTAGAAGCAAAGGATTGACGGAAAATGCTATAAGAAATGCACTTTTAGAAATCGAGGATGAAGACGAAAATCTTAGCGATGAAATTTTGAGCGAATAAAGTGAAGACGGTTAGGAAATTGCTTCGGAATTGGACAATGAACTTACAGATTCGGAGAGTGTAGGCATCGAAAATGTAGAAAATAACTCAAGTGCGAATATGTGCATTGGTAAAGATAGAACGGAGTGGAGTGCACATCCATATTCCCAGGGAAGAGTTGCAGCTCATAACTTGCTCAAGGGAAGCATAAATAAAGTTGTGCTACCGTCAGGGAAACATCTTGAAACCACTATCGATGCATTTAGTCTATTTTTTTACTGAGAAGTGACTAATTTGATAGTTAAGTATACAAACAGTATTTAAATGCTCAAGAAAATATTGGAAAAATCTGGAAGCAAACGGATGATGTTGAGTTGCATGCCTATACTGGTTTGTTACTAGAAGCAGGAAGGCAAAAGAGAAATTTGATTGATTGCAAAGAATTTTGGGATCCATTATTTTGTTTACCACTTTTTCGTGCCTGTATGTCGAAACAAAGATTTATGAATATATCGCGATACTTGCGTTTTGACGACAAATCAACGAGGTCATTCCGTAGATCACAAGACAAATTTGCACCAATCAGAGATTTATTGGACATCATAAATATTAATTTGAAAAAACACTATATTCCTGGGGGAAATTTAACAATCGACGAGTAACTGTTACCATTTAACGGCAAAGTAAGTTTTCGCCAATATATACTATCGAAACCAGACAAATATGGAATGAAAACATGGTGGATCTGTGACAGCCGAACTAGTTATCCACTATACGAAATTCCATATTTGGGAACGGAAGGACGTAATAGAGGTACCAATTTAGCGCTGGGCGTTGTCGAGCAGTTATGTGAAGCACTTGTAAGAACTAACAGAAATATAACTTTCGATAACTACTTTACAAGCTATGAATTGGCAGCCAATTTATTAACAAAGCAACTTACTTGCGTTGGCACTTTGCGCAAAAACAAAAGATGCATTCCTGCAAATTTTTTACCCAACAAATGTCGTGAAATTCACAGTAACGTATTTGGGTTTCGAACAACGATCAATAAATAAACTATTGATAAATATTTCATAAAGCATTGCTTTTTAATAATAAATAAATTTTAAGTATTAAATTCAAACGAAAGCATTATTAATAAAAAGATTTTGCTCAGAAATGGACATGACTATAAGTCACACCCTGGTACTTTACGTCAGTCAAATAGCGTGGTACGAATAGGGTTAAAGGGTTACAACAGAACAGGCATAAAATTTTGCCATCTTCAGTGAGAATTACAAAACAAACTTTGAAATAGCAACAGGATGTCACCAGCTAAATCATAATCCTCAGTTTTGTCCGCTGGAATATAATGCGTCTGCCTGACGCTAATAAATGGTGTGATAGATACAGGGTGTCTTGGCAATGTTCTGCCATTGGCCATTTAAGAAAACTTGTATGTGCGAAAAAAGTCTAATAAAAATTAAGCATCCCATTTGAGATACAAAATTAGAGATAACAAAATTATGAAATATTTTGTACAAAAATAATAACAGAAACACAACAGAGGAGAATAGCGAAAACCGCATCAAAATCGGTGCTACCGTCTAAGAGTTAACTAACTTTTAATTTTCATGCTAGTAATTAGATTTTAGTACCAACATTATCATTTCTATTAAAACAAATGCACCACCAAACGGCGGTGGTTTCTGCATTCAAATCCTTATAACAGCTGAATGTAAACAATCAACAACAACGCACTCTTTCTCGCACCAGCGAAACGAGGACATGTTTTTTCAAAGGACTGCCGCCGCTGAAAAGGTTTGCGGCCGAAACGATGATCGATGCAGACAGCGTTTACTAAAAGGTTTTCTTTTCTTTGATTACAAGAAAACAAAGATTCTTTAATTGTTCTATACTTAGTGAAATCAGCTTTTACATACCCTGATTTAACCCTTTATTGTACAAATTTGTATCAGGGCTAGATTAATTGCAATTTTTTTGCTTTATTATATATCTATTTGTTAGATATAGTTATAGAATATCCATACACGTTTTTTTTACTCACATACTTATGAACATTTAGACAGTTGCGCAGTATAGATCTTTCAAAGACTCTAAGCCTTTCCCTTTCAGATGAGATGATATATACCATACCAAATAGGTAAACAGTATATTATGGGAGGTCTTATTATTTGTTTGTACAAACTTAATTTCCAATATATAAATCCCAAATAAATATTTGAAATAACTACTGAGAATCGCTAAGCAGGTGCTAAAACACTTTTTTCCCTCATAATAAAAATTTTACTGTATTCAGATCTATTAGCCTCATGTGCAACGAACGGAGATAGCGGCTTGAAGCGGGGACCCCTAAAAAAATCTAAAATGAATACAGAACAATCACAACAATCGCAACAGCAGCAGGGATCACACGGCTCGGCATCGAAACGAGCATTGGTAGGGCAAGCAACCCACACAGGCAGTAGCAACTGCGAGAACGTGGCTTTTATTTTTCGAAAAAGCAGCAGGCTCCTTCGATCTCCGGAGCAGACACCAAAAGCCCACTCTCAGCAGCTAAACAAGAAATCAGAAACTCCATCTGGTATGAGCGAGTTAGTCGCAGTTAGACAGAAAAACACACAACAATACAGTGTTGACACCAGCGTCACCCTACCTCAGTGCTTAACGTCCATAGCACACATATCTCCCCCCGGCAAGAGCTCATAAAAAAAATGAAAATTGCAGAAGAAGAATTCGGAAAGATAAGAGAAATGCTCTGCTAAGAAAAATTAAAGGAATTTATGGTGTTCTTGGAGAAACGATTCCAATCGCTTGAGTCATTCAGGGAAAAGGAGAAGCCCTCGACATCGCACTCAGCCCAAAAATCTATTACCTCAGGACCTGCTGTGCGACAAGCGAAAATAACGTGTCAGTCATGCAAAAAGGCAAGTCATCCGCTGTTTGCTTGCCATGCGTTTCTACAGCTCAAACCAGCAGAGCGATGCGCATTCGCAAAGAAGCAGAAACTCTGTTTTAATTGTCTGAAGGCTGGTCACATGACAGGACGATGTACACCAAGAAATTATATGAAGTCTTCTAAAAACATAACACGTTTCTCCACATTGACGAAGCCCCATTAAAATCCACGCGCAGTATCCAACGAAGGATCAATGAAGAGACAGCTCGTACTTCTTTAACAAAGCCGGAAACATGCTCCCGTACAGCATCATTAAGCGCCGCACAAGATCAGAATTCGTAGTCATATATTATGTTAGCAACTGCCAGAATTAAGCTGGTAGCTAGTAGTGGACAACAGGTGAAATGTAGAGCAATTATGGACTCCGGATCACAGGTCAATCTAGCGACAGAAATGATAGTGAAGAGATTGGGCATAACATCATCCAAAGCGTCGATGATTATTCAGGGCATTGGCCAAGGAACCAAAACAGAACATGGGATAAACGTTAGTCTGCAGTCTCCACGAAACAATTTTACAGCTCGTCTAGAAGCATTTGACCTGCAGAATATAATATCCCCGCAGCCTTCCCAATCGATAAGTGAGGCACTTGAATACTACGAACTAAACACAGTCACGTAACGACGCCGGCGCCGTATTTGGCAATCAGGTGCCTTAAGCAGTTTGTGACAGAAAACAGCAGCACACATTCGCTAGGAGCTGAGTTCCTTAATAAGAACTTCTATGTGGACGATGGTTTGGGAGGATCAGACAGTCTTAGCACCGCAGTTGAGACGCAACGTCAACTAGTACAGGTTTTAAAGTCAGCTGGATTTGCGTTGCACAACATTATTTTTTTTTTCAACATTATTTAGTTCAAGTTTATGTGCTTGAACTAAAATCAAACTATCCAGAAATTGTTAGTCTTCTTTTCAACATTATTTAGTTCAAGTTTATGTGCTTGAAGGGGACAAGACAAAGAAGGGACAAGACAAAACGGACCAACCCAAGACCTGATGCAATCCTCATTAGACCGGAGAAAGGCCACAGCTACGCCGACGTCCTACGGGACCTTCGTACCAAAGTAAAGGCAGAAGAGGTCCAATCTAAAGTGAGAGCGATTCGAAAAACCAGAACGGGGGCCCTTCTCCTAGAGTTCGAGAAAGGAACCAAGATGGAACCAGACTTCAGCAAAACCCTGAAACAAAATCTGCAGGAAATCGCGTCAGTCACCGAGCTGAAGCCAAAGTCCACCATTGAAATACGAGACCTGGATTCATTAACTACACAAGAAGAAGTATTACAGGCTATGGCAAAAGTTTTGACTAGTGGCCCTGAAGACGCAAAAGTACATATTACAGCGCCAAACCAGAGAGAGCAGGTGAAGGCGTATGTCACCTTACCAGCAGAGCAAGCTTCTATGATTCTAAAAAGCGGCCACATTCTTGTCGGATGGATCAGCTGTAGAATGAAGCTTCAAAAAGACATCAAGCGATGTTTTCGATGTTTTGGGCCAGGCCATCAAGCGTGGTGCTGCACCGGCCCAGATAGAAAAGGGAAAGACTTGTGCATTAGATGCTCTGAACCTGGACACAAACTAAAGGATTGCGGCAAGCCTCCGAAGTGCTGCCTCTGCCACAACTTAAATGAAGGTACTGCAAGCCAACATGCATAGAAGCGCCACTGCAGATGCACTTATAGACCAAATCGCTATCGAGCAAGAAGCCGACATCGTCATCATAAGCGAGCAATACAAGCGGAAAAGTAATGGCAGATGGTATGAAGATACCTCCGGAACGGCTGCGATTTGGCTCACACCAAGCTCAAAGTTCTCCACCAGCTCATCTGGCAGTGGGAACGGTTTTGTCTGGATCCAAACCCGCCAAAACACCCTGGTAAGCTGTTACCTAACCCCAAGCAACAACATAGGAGAGTTCCAAGATAAACTGAATGCGATCGAAGACAGAGCGATGCAAATTAGAGGTAGCTGTGTCATAGCTGGAGACTTTAACTCCAAAGGCATCGAATGGGGATCGCCATCAACAAATTCAAGGGGCAGACGCGTGCTTGACATGGCTGCTAGGCTCGGTCTGCTAGTCGCTAACACAGGAGCAACGCCTACCTTCAGACGACCAGGCTGCGAGGGCACCATTCCGGACATCACCTTGGTCCCGGAGGAAGTGGCCGGCGAAGCCCTCTCGTGGAGAGTCCTGGAAGACTACACCGGCAGTGACCACCAATACATTACCTACTGCATTGGGGCACCGACGACTAGGGCACAAACTGGGGAAAAAAGGGGTACTCGCATCTGGAATGCTTCAAAGCTAAATGCCGGAAAATTTCTCGCCGAGCTTGACGAAAACAGCCACAGAGCACAGAACGCTGGTGATGCGAGAGGAAAAGTGAAAGCAACCATGCAATCCATAACCCGGGCCTGCAATAAAGCCATGCCGCGAGTAAAAAGCATAGGAAGCAGGAAAAGCGCGTACTGGTGGACGGATGAAATCTCACAGCTGCGCTCCGCATGCATGCACAGCAGGAGAATATATACCAGAGCTAGACGAACACATCCCGCTACAGCCGACAGGGAAGCTCACGACAAGCTAAAGAAGGACCTAAAGCTAGCTATACACGCGAGCAAGAAGGAAAAGTGGGAGGAACTCCGGCAAGATCTAAATAGAGACCCTTGGGGACTCGGTTATAAACTTGTAGTAAAGAAGCTTGGCGGTAGACCTCAACCGACCACACTCGAAGCTGATAAGATGTCTAATATCGTCAATTCGATTTTCCCGTCACACGACGTAAGCGCTCTGGGAGTACAGACAACAAGACATGAAACCGCGCCTCCGTTCAGAAAAGACGACCTCACCTCAGCTGCCAAGTCGCTGAAAAACAATAAGGCTCCTGGCATGGATGGCATCCCGGGTGAAGTCCTCAAACTAATGGCTGAAACACGTGCTCCTGTCCTCCTCGACATGTTTAACGCCTGCCTGTTAGAGGGCTACTTCCCAGAAGAATGGAAGAGACAAAAACTAGTCCTTATCAACAAGGGGAAGGGTCACCCAAACTCGCCGTCCGCGTACAGGCCATTATGTATGCTCGACACAACGGGAAAGTTACTAGAGCGTTTATTAAAACCGAGGTTGGAAGCATGTATCGCAGCTGCGGGAGGTCTTTCCGATAGGCAACACGGGTTTAGATCAGGAAGGTCAACCATCGGGGCTGTCGAGGACATTATTAACGCCGTTGCAGAGGCGCAGCGCGGAAGCCATTACTCTAAGCCATAACTCTAACTCCTTGCCACCCTGGACGTTAAGAACGCTTTCAACAGTGCAAGGTGGGTGGATATTATACACGCCCTAGAGAACAAGTTCCAGATACCTTCTTACTTAAGGCAAATAATGCGTAGTTATTTGAGCAACCGCAAGCTATTTTACGAGACAAATACAGGGGTTCTAAGTAACGATGTCACCTCAGGTGTAGCCCAGGGCTCGATTCTCGGACCAGATCTTTGGAATGCCAATTATGACGGAATTTTAAATATGCCGATGCCAGATGACACTTTCCTGATTGGTTACGCTGATGACGTCGCGGCAGTTATCACTGCTAGAAACGTGATAGACGCTCAAAGAAAGCTGAACCAAGTAATGCTGAGAACCACAGAGTGGTTGGACTCGCATGGCCTTAGCCTCGCAGCAGAAAAAACCGAGCTGCTCTTATTCACAAAACGACATATCGAACTAGAAGTTGAATTTAGAGCCGGCGCCAGAGCTATTAAAACTCAAAAGGTCGTTAACTATTTGGGGATTAGGCTTGATTCCAAAATGACATACTGGGCACATATCCAGCATGCGGCGAAAAAAGCTGCTCAGGTCACAGCGCTATTTTCGAGATTAATGGCCAACACTAGTGGCCCTACACAAAGAAAGCGGAATCTGCTCATGTCAGCAACGATGGCCGTCCTACTATACGGATGCGAAATATGGTCCACCGCACTTAAAGCAAAAAATCGCAGAAAAGTCTTGGCGCGAGTTCAGCGAACAGCGGCACTGCGTGTGGCCTCCTCATACCGCACAGTCTCTGAAGCGGCAATCCTAGTGATCACTAGCAGCCCTCCAATAGACCTATTGGCCTATGAACGAACGATGCTGCGGAAACTTAGGAAAGAAGACGGCACTGGGCCCGCGGTAGAGGAAGTCAAATCGCAAACCATACAACAATGGCAGTCCAGGTGGAATACAGATACACGCGGAAGGTGGACCGCTCGACTCATTCCAGATTTAGCTGCATGGATATACAGAAATTTTGCCGAAGTAAATTACTATACCACGCAGATGTTGTCTGGGCATGGTTACTTTCGTAAATATCTTCACCGGATGGGTAAATCTGATGGGCCTGAATGTATATATGGCGATAGTGATATTGACGACGCAGATCACACTTTCTTCAGATGCGTCAAATGGCGGGCACAGAGAACTTCCGTAGAAGCGTTATTTGGGCCACTTACCGCAGACACGGTAATTAACACTATGCTAACTAGCGAAGAAGATTGGCAACATATCGCCAAATATACAGAGCAAATACTGCGCTCTAAAAAGCGGGACCTGGACGCAGGTGCAACGAGGGAAGTCCGATAGGACGTAAGTTGAACCCCACCCTGAAGTAATACGAAAGTGGTTCCAGGGTGGAAACACGGTTCCGAAGAAATGGGGGGAAGTTTTTAGTGCGTGCAAGCCGTACATACCGGTGCCCGTGACGACGGCCCGAGATGCGTTTAGGCATTTGTTACCTCCCAACCCGCAAAAAAAAAAAAAAAAAAATGTGCATCGTATTTGATTATAATGGTGAAATTGTCTTTTTCGAACAAGCTAAAAGCACCTATTGCTGAGCATGAAAAGTTTGAAAATAATCCGTTTTAGTTTGTTACCACGTTGCCATTAGATTATGTAGTCAATTACAAGCATGGAATTACAAGCACCGGACGCTTATTAACTATTTTTTCAATTTGTAAGCAAACTATAGTTGAAGAAAATCATTACGTTTAGGAGATGTCGTTGTAGTAAATATTTTTAATTTTGAATAATAATGGAGTGTGTAGTTGTTATTGAAATTCATAAAATTAATTGCAGTTACATATAAGCTTTGCGTGCATTTCCACAACAGCCTTATGCTTATTAGCTCCTTCCTGTTCTTCTGGTGTCGGTTCATAAGAATAATATCGCAATTAAAATGAGATGAAAAGAAATAAAATCACAATCAACTAAAACGTAAAATTTAATCTCTAATATTCAATATGATATAAAAAATAATGTACATTATATGCACAATAGCAACTAAAACTATTTAACTTAAATTTAAAGGTTGAATATATTATACAAAACAAGAAAACCGATGGCCCAAATAATAGCAAAACATGTCGTTAGGTAATTATTTAGTGTTTCCTAAACCTTTACAAAAAATGTGTTAAGCTGTCGTAAGACAGTTTCCTAGTTTTTATATTAATTAATCCCCTGGGTGAGAAATTATCCCATATATGTAGCATTGCTAATAAAGACAAATGTTGGCTTAATATCCACTTTTACGCTACTCCCTGCCTTCATGCCGCTTAAAAGTTCCTTAGTTTAACTAAGAAAAGGTGTTCGTTCATTTGAACCGCAGAAACATTTTAGGAAGAACAAACACACTTTCAGCCGTGGAACTGTTAAAATATTTCAATAATTCCTCTATAGAAATAATAAACTAAAAAGTATTTGGAGTTTTAGGAACATCCGGAACACCTCAACTGTATAAATTATTCATACATGAACAGTACAAGCCCAGACAAATAATATATAAGTAATTACTTGTCTGTGGTACAAGTTTAACATATAATTTTTAAAATTGCAACTTTCCTACTCATTCATTACGTGCAACTTTCCTACTCATTCATAGATGGCACTTGGCAATATTTACTTGTGGCGGAACCGCACAGGTGGCAACATTAGTCAAAATATTCAGTGGCGACTTCTGACATCTCATTGTAAAATTCTTATCTAAATTATTACTTGTTACTTACTTTCGGGTTGAAATAAAGCGAATAAAGACACACGTGTTTTAAGAAGACTTAGAAACTTTTGCAATCATTTTAAACTGTTGGGAAATAAGAATCCCACATTGGTGACCCCGACGTGATAAACTGTTTCACAGTATACATTTTATCCGTCATATTTTCGCGCATTAAACAAATAAAACCGATTTCCATATTTTTAACAACTAATGTTGAGAACACCACCCAAATCTTTAACATACACGGGAATGACGACTCCGGAGACAATCAGTGACGCAGGAGATCAATCTCAGTCAGATTCCTTCAAATTTATATCAGAAAACGCATCTGGATCCAATAAATTTGGGCCGACAGTAGCACCACAAGGAAATCTTGCACAGGACGTCGTATACGCAGTAAATCTGCAACTTCGGATTTTGCCGCAAATCGCATAACAAGTGATGCACATAAATACGTGCAACTTCTAAAGGCTTTACCGTTCCACGTTGCAATACAACTCCAGGATGTAGTAAATTCACCACCTGAAAGAGATAAGTATTCATGACTTAAATACACCATTCTCAAACGATTCTCCATGTCGCGGAAAAAACAATTACAGGCATTGCTGAATGAAAGAGTCGTGGGTGATAAAAAGCCATCGCAACTTTTACGAGAAATGCGAACGCTTGCAAAAGGGTCGGTAACAGAGGAGGTTCTACACCAACTTTGGTCTGAACGATTGCCTCACAAGATTCGTCCGCTGCTGATAATTTCAGAAGGTCTTAGTCTCAACGCTCTTGCAGAAATGGCAGATCGGATCATCGATTCAACGGACTTACTCCCTGTCATGTCCATCCAATATAAGGAAGGATACAATAACAACATCAAACGAACAAGCAGTCCGAAGAAAACATCATCAGTAGAACGTCAACTCGCAGAAATTAACCTCACTTTAACAAGCCACCAAAACAACTTTCTTAACCTCCAGGCAAATCAACAGGTAACTACCAAACAACTATATGAGATGCAAACACAGCTACAGCGACAACAACAGCTCATTAATCATCTACAACAAAAAACTCAAGATTCGAATAGCAATCGATCAAGACCAAGATCAATTACGCCAAATCGTAAAGGTGTTTGTTTTTATCATTTCAAATGGGGGACTGATGCTCGGCACTGCACGCAACCGTGCAACTTTAAACCAAATCAGGGAAACTAAATTCGCTGTCAGAAATTGGGGCAGCCGCTGACAGCAATAATAACTCAGCATTGCCCAAAGAACTGCGTCTTTACATACATGATAAAAACACAAATTTAAAATTCTTAGTGGATTCCGGTTCAGCAGTTTCTATCATTCCACATTCATTTCTCAAATACAAAGGGGAAAAAGATTATCTCAATCTCTATGCATCAAACTGCTCAAAAATAGAAACATTTGGAACCAAAACGATAGAACTGGATTTGAACCTGCGTAGAACTTTTTCCTGGCCTTTTATCGTAGCTAACATTCAAACAGCAATAATCGGCGCCGACTTTTTGATTCATTTTAATCTTCTGGTGGATTTAAAAAATCAAAGGCTCATTGACCCACTAACAAATATATCAACAAAAGGACGAACATGCGGCACGCATACATTTAATGTCTCAACACTCAGCGATAACCTTCCAGCACAATACAAGGGACTTCTAAACCAATACATCGAAGTCACTAAACCTTTTCTAAAACCAAACCTTACAAATATTTTATATGCACATCAAATCATAACAAAAGGTCCTCCTGTCACCGCCCGAGCTCGGAAGCTCGCTGGTGAAAAGGCGATCGCAGCCAAATCCCAAATTTCAGAGATGCTAAACAATGGAACCATCAGACCTTCCAGCAGTCCGTATGCCAGTCCCATACATATGATAAGAAAAAAGAATAATGGCTGGAGATTATGCGGCGATTATCGCCAATTAAACGCGATAACCGAACCTGACATGTATGCACCACCACTAGTGCAAGATCTCTTTCCTCGTTTAACAGGTACATGTATTTACACTAAACTGGATCTAGTCAAAGCTTACAACCAGATACCCATGTCTCCTGACGATATTAAGAAAACTGCTATAATAACCCCATGGGGACTTTTCGAATACCTAGTCATGCCTTTTGGACTCAAAAATGCCACTCAAACATTTCAAAGATTTATGAACACAATTTTTCAAGACTTGGATTTAATTTTTGTATTCATAGATGATATTCTTATCTCATCTCCAGATGAAGAAACACACATTAAACATTTAAACATAGTACTAAAGAGATTACAGGAACATTCCCTCAGTGTCAACATAGAGAAATGCGAATTTGGCAAATCTAAGATTGATTTTTTGGGTTTTCACATGAACTCAACCGGATACACCCCAACCAACGATCGCGTGAAAGCAATCCTAGAATATAAAAAACCGGAAACCATCGTAGAACTCAGACGTTTCATTGGCATCACCAACTACTACCGCAGAAGTATCCCTCAGATCGCACACTCTCAATTACCTTTGAACAGTTATCTAAAACACTCAAAGAAAAACGACAAAACAAAGATACTTTGGACTCAGGAATTAAACAAGGCATTCAGCGAATGCAAACAAAAAATAGCAAACGTTACGCTATTAGCTTTTCCATCTCCAACGGCAAAAATGGCTCTCACAACTGATGCTTCTTCATCAGCTATTGGTGCAAAACTAGAACAATATATTGATAACATTTGGCAACCGTTAGGATTTTTCTCACGAAAACTTAGCCCGACTGAACAACGTTACAGCACTTACGATCGAGAGCTACTCGCTATATTTTCTGCCATTAAATTCTTTGAATATCTTTTAGACTGCCGCCACTTCTCAATCAGAACTGACCACAAACCTTTAATTTATGCGTTCAAACAAAAACTGGATAAAGCATCAGAACGTCAGATAAGGCAATTGGACTATATTTCTCAATACTCAACAAACATCGTATATGTAAAAGGCGAAGACAACACTGTCGCGGATGCACTTTCACGCATTAACATGATCAACATGCCTACTTCACTCGACTCCAAAACAATTTACGACGCACAGCTGATTGACGAAGAGCTACAGGAATTAAGCCAAAACTCCACGTCTCTAAAATTACACAAATTGGAGATTGAACCGAATGTAAAAATTTTCTGTGAGATCCACGAAGGAAAAATTAGGCCTTACATACCAACATCACTACGGCATACAGCTTTAAACATTATCCACAACAAAGCACACCCCAGTGGTAGGAGTACGTTAAAACAACTCAAAGACAAATTTATTTGGCCTGGAATACGTAAAGACGCTTTACGGTGGTCACGCGAGTGCATCGCTTGCCAAAGAGCAAAAATTCAACGACACAACAAAATTGAACCAAATCACATCAACGTTCCAAGCACGAGATTTGCTCATCTTCATATTGACATAATTTTCCTACCAAATGTTCGTGGTTACCAGTACTGTTTGACCATGGTAGATCGTTTCACCAGATGGCCAGCAGCTGTTGCTATCAAAGATATGACGGCTGACACCGTGGCAACAACTCTATTCAACAACTGGATTTGTCACTATGGCACACCAATCACAATCACCAGCGACCAAGGTATGCAATTTGAGTCAGCTCTTTTTAAAGCTCTTGTTAAACTTGTAGGCGCCACTAAAACCAGAACAACTCCATACCATCCGCAATCAAATGGTATGGTGGAGCGTATGCACAGAACACTAAAAGCTGCGCTAATGTGCTCGCCGAAGCCATGGCTGGACATTTTACCAACAATTCTCCTCGGACTCAGAACATCTTTTAAAGAAGACCTACAAGCAACACCCGCTGAAATGTTATATGGAACTTGCCTCAGAATTCCCGGAGAATTTCTTAGTTTAACTGATTTTACACCGAATCCACAAATTTTTATAGAAAAGCACAGAGAGTACATCAAAGGAAATCGTCCAACTCCACCAGCTCACCATTCAAAAAAAAAAATTTTTATTTTAAAAGATATTCATACGTGCTCACATGTTTGGCTTCGCTGCGACCATGTCAGGGCACCACTGGAACCCCCCTATCAAAGTCCGTACAAAATTATCGACCGATTATCGGACAGGTTATACAAAATAAACGTGGACGGTGAGGAAAAAACCATTTCGATAGAAAGATTAAAACCTTGCTACATCAGCAAGAATGACAAAGATTTTCCGGAGCAACCTACATCAGAAATTAAACCAGAGCAACCACATCATTGGGAATCTGCTGTACCAAAACCGATCAGAACGTACTCTAAAAACGTAACATTCAACACTCCAGCTGAAAGTCACTCAGGGGGGAGTACTGTGGCGGAACCGCACAGGTGGCAACATTAGTCAAAATATTCAGTGGCGACATCTGACATCTCATTGTAAAATTCTTATCTAAATTATTACTTGTTACTTACTTTCGGGTTGAAATAAAGCGAATAAAGACACACGTGTTTTAAGAAGACTTAGAAACTTTTGCAATCATTTTAAACTGTTGGGAAATAAGAATCCCACATACTTATGCAAAACAGCAGTTTCTTGGAAGTACAGAAATTTCAACAAATTTGATTAAATACTTAAATTAAATTTACAAATTCTAATAGCAAAACGCATAATGGCGGCTAAGCGCAATTTTAATTATACAATAGCAGAACTCGATTTACTGTTGGAAACGATGAAATGTGTGACGAACGTTTTTGCTCCGGATCGGCTCGCCGGTTGCCGAGGGGTTCCGTCCCACAGAAATTTATTTATCGAGGACCAACGAGAGAGAGAGGAAACACACGCCCGTTGCCACGAAGAAAACACACTTTAATTTCGTTGAAACCTTTTCCTTTATTAGATTCTTCCTGTGTTTAGCTCCCCCTTTCGCCTGCCGCTTGCTTGCCGTACACGCTGTGGGAAATCGCGCGGCGTCGGTTACTGTCGGATCTCGTCGGGTGCGGTCGGCGGGGTTCGCGAGTTGTCGGACGAGGGCCGGTTTGACTGATCTCGTTGGATGCTGTCGCCGGAGTTCGCGAGTCGTCGGACGAGGGCCGGTTTGGCTGATCACGTCGGGTGCTGTCGGTGGAGTTCGCGGGTGGTCGGACGAGGGCCGGTTTGGCTAATCTCGTCGGGTGCTGTCGGCGGAGTTCGCGAGTGGTCGGACGAGGGCCGGTTTGACTGATCTCGTCGGGTGCTGTCGGCGGAGTTCGCGAGTCGTCGGACGAGGGCCGGTTTGGCTGATCTCGTCGGGTGCTGTCGGTGGAGTTCGCGGGTGGTCGGACGAGGGCCGGTTTGGCTGATCTCACCGGGTGCTGTCAGCGGAGTTCGCGAGTGGTCGGACGAGGGCCGGTTTGGCTGATCTCGTCGGGTGCTGTCGGCGGAGTTCGCGAGTGGTCGTACGAGGGCCGGTTTGGCTGATCTCGTCGGGCGCTGTCGGCGGAGTTCCCGAGTGGTCGGACGAGGGCCGGTATGGCTGATCTCGTCGGGTGCTGTCGGCGGAGTTCGCGAGTGGTCGGACGAGGGCCGGTTTGGCTGATCTCGTCGGGTCTTGTCGGAGTGGACTTACCTGTGCGCTGGCTGCTGGTCGACTGTCTCGACTTTGAAGTTGCTACTCCTTTTATAGCAGTCAGTAGCTGTTCGATCGTCTGTCGTCGTTTTCGCGTTGAGTTAATCTTAAGGCTATCCCCTTTCTTAATAGGGTGGTTTACAACATAAGTTCTTTACTTTAAGATAAAACTATTTTTGTTTTCTAGCAGCAATACTAATAATATATATAATATATATAATAATATAATATATATAATAATATTTCATTAAATTTTATTTCATTTCATTAACAATATTATTTGAGATTTCTTATAGGTTTCATACCACTAACTAAAATTAAGAACAATGTTCTTTGGGGATTTTTTATAGGTTTCATACCACTAACTTAAATTAGGAACAATGTTATTTGAGCATTTCTTATAGGTTTCATACCACTAACTAAAAATAGGAACAATGTTTAATTTTCTCGTGCTGGTTGTGCGGCGCAAACGAGCCCGCGACTTGCGTCGTTACAAATCTATCAACGAAAAATTGCAGTGCAAACGTAGGGACAGCAACTCTAAAGAAATAGCTGTTTTTATCTGCGTAGAAAGATAAGTACAAACGGAGTTTAACCTAACAAATTTTGTGCGTTAAAGTTTGGTTAAACTGGCGAAACACAATGTGTGGTTTAAACTGACATTACACGACACACGACAGTAAAGTTTCACTGTGAAACTAGGCCTTGCTAAACACAACAGAAAATAAAAACTAAACTAAACAAAAAAAATTTATGTTGTATTTGTTTTATTAACTATGCGGATATATCGCGGTATTTATCGCAGTATTTAATATTGACGATAGATATATTCATAAATGGTTATGTACGGTGAACAACCTCGCCAACCACCACGACCGCGCCAACCACCACGAGCAAGCCTTCCACCTCGACCCCACGATATTGCACCACGATCGCACAATGATCCTCTTCTACTGCGAAATGCACCATAATCAGTTGGTGGAGTATTTACAGCGCTTGGTGCAGTGGTGGGATTAGCGCTTGGTGCACCGACTGTTGCAGCAACTGTTTCCCTGATTGGCTTGGCTATCAATAGTACTAGTAGCAAATGCAATGCATAGGAAAAATTCGAAGCGGAGCTATTAATGAAAGAGATCTTGACAGTAATGATTTCAAAGATGTGCTGCAAATAATGCACGAGGAAGAGAAAAGTGGAGACATTGTAAAGAAGGAATACCTCCCGGAGATTCCTTTGTACATAAATGTGTAAATTGAAGAGATCCAAGAATGTAAATATTTAATTTTTTATTATTATTACAATGAATTTAAATGTTACTTTTGATTATTACAATGAATTTCAATATTAATGTTAATAAATATGTATTCTATATTAAGGAATTCAAATAGTTGTTAGTAATTTAAGTTACATAAGTGTAGAGTATAAGAGTGAAGCTGTATAGTATACTAGAAGGCTCAACCACTGACAGAGCGAGAGCAAAGACGAGGCACACACGCACGCAAGACGACGAAATGCAGATTAAAGAAACAACCAATGAGAGGAAACACAGGAACATATTACGAACAGCGGAGAGACACGCACTTATACCTATACACAATCAAAAGTAAAAATATTTTTAACGCCGCGCAGGGAAATATATATCGTCGACTATATTTGGCATCGCGTGGTTATCCCCGGTTGCCAAACATAGTAGTCGGTGCGTGGTTATCCCACGGCCGTTCGATAATATATACACGTCGATTAGTAAAACCAAGTTCCGAGTCATTCGTAAAAATATTTTTAACGCCGCGCAGAGAAATATATATCGTCGACTATATTTGGCATCGCGTGGTTATCCCCGGTTGCCAAACGTAATAGTCGGTGCGTGGTTATTCCGCGGCCTTTCGATAATATATACACGTCGATCAGTAAAACCAAGTTCCGAGTCATTCGTAAAAATATTTTTAACGCCGCGCAGAGAAATATATATATGGTCGACTATATTTGGCATCGCGTGGTTATCCCCGGTTGCCAAACACAGTAGTCGGTGCGTGGTGATCCCACGGCCGTTCGATAATATATACACGTCGACTAGGGAAAGCAAGTTCCGCTTAATTTGTATAAAATATTTGTAAACGCCGCACAGAGTCATATATATATATATATACATCAGCGACTATTTTGGCGTCGCGTGACTATCCCCGGGTGTACAATATAGTAGTCGGTGCGTGGTTATCCCCGGCCGCTCGATTATATGTACCCCACCCTACGCAAGCAGCATAGCGAGAAACGACGACTGGAGACCTAATAACAGAGAGACGACAGATCGAACCGACTCACCTAAAGACGCAACAACGCTACAGGGCACGAACGCGAGTCAACGTAGTTACAATACTAAGTGCAAGGAGCTAATTTCTACGAATAAAGTTGTATAGACAGAAAATCCCAGACTTATAAATTTCTGTGGCGAACCTGGACTAGCCGGCGAGCTAATCCGTGCAAATCATCCGGAGCACCGGAGTAACTTCGTTACAGTGGCGCCCGAGCAGGAACCCTTCTAAATACAACCGCAGCTATACTTAAGATACTCAAAGTTTAACTACGTTTACACGATGGTAGGAGTCTCGTGGATATACACGCTGCGCAAGAACATATTGACAACATACGTGGAAGAATTTGGCTTAGACAAGGAAGGCACCGTCGAGGAGCTCCGTAAACGGTTTGCGGCCTTCGTAACGGAAGATGAGCTAACCCCTGAGACACAAACTCGTCTCAAGGACTTAGAGGAGTCTCACGGAGTAGGGGGAAAGGGGAACGATTCCTCTGCACGAGATAGAGCAACGACATCAACTACAGCGGCGCCGATGACATCGGTACTTCGATACTTGCTAAAACTGTCGAAAAGCTAGAGGTACATTTGATTACCCATTTTTTCCCATTCTTACCACATTAGTATCTGATTTCAGTATGGCGTTCTTAAAAGCAGCCTGTATTGCATTTAATAAAATGGAACTCCTAGATTATATTAACGCTAGAACTTGTTATACGCGGGCAAAACATGTTAACCGACTATATATAGTTATTAAATTATGTGTATCACACTTTCATCATAATTTGGCAAAGGAAATAAATATTCACTTCAAAAGGGCACTGCAAATATAGTAAAAGAATTTATATCCTATGTTTACAACGAGGATTATTTTGAGAAGCTGAAGAAATGGTTCCATCAATTCTGCAAACTGATGTAAGAGTGGGCAACGATTTGAAAGAAGTTCTAATAACATTAGCCCAATTATCGAAATAAAGCGAAATAGATTTGTTTGGAATTGATTCGGAAAACAGAAGAATATATGAGACCACACAAATTTAGTACAAGAATAGTAATTACTACAAAGACTAATGAGCTGAAGATTAATTCCAAAAGAAACGAATTTTATTGCACAGAATTCATAGATACTTTCAACAAAAGATATGCTCATTATCTTCCTCTGTGGAGTAAACGATAAACGATGGCAAGACATATAATAGAGAAAAGAAAGTTAACTTAAACCAACTAAGAGATGCGCATCCAAACAACATATGAGTGCGATTCCAGCTTAGGAGGAATGTTGGCCCAAAAACAATAAAGTAAACAGGTCCTCTCAAAATTTATCTCATTTCAGCAAACATAATATTAGAACATTAGCAAGCAACAAAAAATTTTGCACTTAAAAGAAAAATTTCAAAGTATCCTAATGGAATCATAGAAAATATATAACGTTACAAAACAATCAAAAATAGTACTTTGGCTGGCAATTGCTTAGTATATTCAAGAACCGGAACGTCCTTTAATGGTAGACCCTATAATTACATAATACACCAAAGTGAATACGAATAGCTAATTAACACTACCTCTTTACATGAATGCAAGTAGCTGGACGATTCTCATATGAATTATTTTATAGATAATAAAAAAAAATTATTGCATTTCGCAATAACAAGTTAGTGCGCAATAATTATTTCCGAAAGTATTTGCATTAATTATTGCATCTTGAAAATTACTCCAAATAACCCCGTTATTGCATTTGGAAATAACGCGTTATTGCAACTAACGCTTTAATGCATATAATCATTGCAGGAATTATTTGCATTCATTATTGCATCGACATGGTTATTACAAATAACGACGTTATTGCGTTTTGAAAATAACGCATCATCTGTAATAATTCGTTATTGCAGTTCGTTATCTCTTATTTCCTTTCAAATAAGAATGAGCAGGCCTGGCAAGAGGAATACTTTTCCTCAGCTGGCTTTGTTTTACGACTCATGAACTCCGCATCCTTGCATACAAGCGTCAGTTTGTAATACTTCTGTAATTGGCATTCTGGATTGAAAAGTTAAGGTATGGCTCTCAAATGTTCTTCTTCTATCTCAAAACTGCAGTCTTTCCTTAGCAAATCGGACAGCGGTTTGGTTACCACTGCGTATCCATCGACAAATCTTTTGAAATAGGAAGCCAAGCCAAAGAATCGTTGTAGGGACTTCTATGTTAAATTGGGTTACCGTGCCTGCTATTTCTGTTAAGTATCAGCGCAATCTGTTAGTAAAACCTTAATAGCAAATATTTGTTCTGTTTGTTCTGTTGCTCTGTTAAAGTGATAATTGCAGTAACAATGTCTGTTAAGTCACCGTTACTAACATCATTCTGCTGTTATTAATAGAGCTCTGTTAAATTTGTAACCAAGCGAATTTATCGGTTGCCAACTTGGCGTCAGCAAATTAATATCAATAAAATATTAATTTCGCGAATTAAGAAATTTTAAAGATTTAGAGCGTTGAAAAATCGTTACGACATAAATCTAGTTGATAAACAGTTTCAAGAGGAAATAATACAGCATTTAAAAGAAAAAGAAAATAACACGCTTTCCGTCTTGTTAAATAAAAAAGAACGAACGGAAACTTTAAATAAAATACTATCGCAGTCGCTGCAGAAATCAAAAGAGAATACAAGAATTAAAGGTGCAAAATAGACTTCTAAGCCAAGAGATTGTGCTATTAAACGGACAATCACTAATCCATAAAGAACTGTTGCACCTGCAATTAATCCATCAGAGGTAAATAACTTTCAACTTCAACGAACAACAACCAACTGCAAAATGAGCATCGCAAAAATAGCAAAGATTGTAAATGGACTAGAACCAATGTTCTCTGGAACACAATCATCAGTTTTACGTGCGGAAGTTTCCAAACTTATACAGGGTTGCGAATTAGCATAAAGTTGCGATTACATGGAGATGCCTTTGATTTAGTGTATCAAAATGACTGGCTAGTTTGGACGAACTGTACCTCACAATAAAAAAGCCTTATTTGCCAACGGTGTCGTTGGAATCAGTATTAAATAACCTATAGAATTGTAACTAGCAAATAAATGAAGATATAAGGCAATTTGGAAGGCGCATCAGTGCCCTTAAAACACAAGCAACAGAAATTGTAAAACATTGATACAACGGACAAGGTGATAGCGCATTATTAAACATGGTTGAAACAACGACAAAAGGAGCATTTAAATCCGGATTAAAGGACGCGACTCTAAGGGATCATATGTTAACTATTGCTAGAAAATCTACACTGGAAATAATCGAAATAGCTATAGAAACGTTTAAAACTATACAAAGAAGTAACGCCGTTCATACGAGTTCGTTAAACATTAACTTTGTCACGACCTTACCAGGTTACAGATTGTATCCGCAAAGCGAACGTTACGAAGGAAACCTCGCGTTCAGAAAAATAGACAGCTTAAAGCCCAACACCAAAGGAGTTCTAGATAACATAATATGTTCTTTCTAAAATAAAAGAGGCCACACAAGAAAAAAATGTTTAATAACGCCATATTGCCAAAAGTGTTTCAAATATAGACATGAAACAAACCTGAAGTGCCGAAGAGCAGATTCTTATCATAATTTTCGAAATCTGGAGAAAAATAGCATTAAACGCAAAACAACCAGCAAACCCAACGCAAATGACAGCAAAATCAGAGGACGCAAGCAACACCCAAACAAAGCCTATGTAACCGACCAGGACACCTCCTTAAAGATTGCCAGACCAAGAAAAACTGGAAAACATTTTAGGAAAACTATCGAGGGGCCAGGCAAGCCCCGAGGACCCAGAGAGAATAGTAATTTTGAGCCAGACAGTTTCGGGAAGATAGGTTATACGTCAACGGAGACAGTTATCCCATCTACGATTCTGGATTAAATTTGTCAAGGTAATATTGAACAAGGAACGAAAAAGAAACATGTCGGAACGATAAGCATATGAATAGTGAATACTAAAAACATTAAAAACAAAACTGTAGTAGATAAAGGTTAGACTCAGCAATAGTAAAACCAATTATAAATATTCAAGAATGTGAAGTCAAAAGTATACAAGAAAAAGAAAAACAGACATTTAGCGCAACAAATCTATCTACCTGTTTAATATAGTTAAAATTAAAAACTAAACTGCGAGAAGTGGTGATCCACAAAACTCAAATCTCCCCAGCTGTGTTCCTGGGAGAGGCGTAAGTAAGTGTAACAAATAATAAAGTTATCGTTCCGATCTTGAATTCAACGGACGAAGATTTCACTCTGAGTGACAACTTCTTACCAGAATTCAGCGACTTCAATAAGTATGGAAAATAATACAAACATTAACATAGTGGTTAGTTCAAATATTAGGCAAAGATTAAAAGTTTTAATGCACGAATTAGATTTGGATCCTTCCTGGAATAAAGAGGAATGAGAGTCCATAAGCAAGTTATGTATAGAATATAATGACATTTTTCTGTTAGATGGAGACAAACTGACGTACACCACAGCTATAGAGCACATGATTCGCACGAGGGTAGACCAGGTACCAAGTAATCAAAGACAGTACCCACTACCCCATACACATAGGGAAGAAGGTAATAAACAAATTAATAAGTTGCTAGTGGACGATATAATAACTCCAGGTTGTCGACTATAGGAAATTAAATGGCGCCACGACTAAACAGGTTTTTTTGATACTTATGACAGACGCAATTTTGCACCAATGGGGTAGTAGCCGATATTTTTATTCATTCATCATTTTTTTGGGCCATAAATGTTCAGAAAACGGAGCCTTCCCGACCGTAGCAAAGTGGAGTGCGTCAAAAACATTTCACCTCCGAATAACCCAAAAAGAAGCGCAGACTTTCTTAGGTTTGGTCAATTATTATAGAAAATTCATTCCAGACACGGTAAAAAAAGCCTTCCCATTTAGTAAATTGTTACGTAAAAACGTAAAGTTTGTTTGCAGCGAAAACTGCCAAATGGCATTTGACATCGTGAAGGCAGCACTATTAGCATTCTCCGACCACCACTATTAGCATTCTCCGACCACCACTATTAGCATACCCCTTTTTTTCAAAAGAATTTCTTTTAAGCACGGATGCTGGTAATGAAGCGTTAGGAGCAGTGCTTTCTCAAGGTAAAGTCCGCGAAGATAGGCCAATATCTTTCGACAGCAGAACATTGAACGATACAAAAAAAATGTATTCTACAATAGAAAAAGAGTTTTTAGCAATTGTGTGGGCAACTAAAAATCTTAGAGCTTATCTACTAGGAAGACATTTCAAAATTTGTACAGACCACCATTAAAGAGAATAGCTAATTGGAAAGATCAGACTTCAAGATTGGCAAGATTTACGCATAAGTTTTCAGAATACGACTTCGAAATAATATATAAGCCAGGGAAAACAAACTTGAATGCTGATGCATTATGCAAGACAAGACACAATCCATAGCAGTACAGATACGCTCAAAAATGAAAGAACAAGATAGCTCTGGTATAGATAACACAAAGGCAACTTTAACGTCGTAGAACCGATAGTCCAGGCACAGCTCTACAAGATATTATTTTATTAACAGGTCCAAAATAGATAGATACCATAATAAAAGACTTCCATCAGAAACCATTTGGGGCGTCATCAAGGCGCGGTAAAAACTTACCTTCGAATTCGACAGGAACATAGGTGGCAAGGTATGCAGAAGCAGCTAAAGGACTATGTTAAAACTTGTCAAAAATGCCAGATGAACAAAAATGCCCATGGTATTAACAGATACACCAATGCGGCCATTTGATAAAGTTTATATGGACATTGTAGAGATTCTGCCAAAAACTGGTTCGGGCATTAAATATATTTTGACATTCCAGGACGATTTTTCTAAATTCATGGCATGTGTAGCCATCACAGATGCAGAAGCGGGCACATTAGCTAAGGTTTTTTTTCGATGAGATCATTACACGTTACGGAATTCGAAGAGTTCTTATCACTGATAACGGAACCAACTTCATTTCAAAATGATCTTCATTTCAATTTCACTAGAAAGAAGTCACAATAACAGTTTACTTAAATGAATTTGAATTTGTCGCGCTTTTTGAATTAATGTATGCTGTAAACCGTCATAATTGGGAAACATTAAATATATTTTGACATTCCAGGACGATTTTTCTAAATTCATGGCATGTGTAGCCATCACAGATGCAGAAGCGGGCACATTAGCTAAGGTTTTTTTTCGATGAGATCATTACACGTTACGGAATTCGAAGAGTTCTTATCACTGATAACGGAACCAACTTCATTTCAAAATGATCTTCATTTCAATTTCACTAGAAAGAAGTCACAATAACAGTTTACTTAAATGAATTTGAATTTGTCGCGCTTTTTGAATTAATGTATGCTGTAAACCGTCATAATTGGGAAACATTAAATATATTTTGACATTCCAGGACGATTTTTCTAAATTCATGGCATGTGTAGCCATCACAGATGCAGAAGCGGGCACATTAGCTAAGGTTTTTTTTCGATGAGATCATTACACGTTACGGAATTCGAAGAGTTCTTATCACTGATAACGGAACCAACTTCATTTCAAAATGATCTTTATTTCAATTTCACTAGAAAGAAGTCACAATAACAGTTTACTTAAATTAATTTGAATTTGTCGCGCTTTTTGAATTAATGTATGCTGCAAACCGTCATAATTGGGAAACAGCGCAATTGTTAATAAAAGTCTTGATCAATAGGCAGATCGTATAGCTATTTCGAAACTCGCCACACTCATCAGTGATTTTGTGTTGGTGCATATGAAATGCAAGGCTTGCTATATATACTGCACGGTTTCACAAATTAGTGTACGTGAACTAGCAAGCTTTAATTGCAGCACACTATCTATATAATAAGAAGTATAAGAAACGGGAACTGTGTATATTTATACTTTTTCCCATTTTATACCCTACACCTTAAGGTTGAGGGTATATTCACTTTCTACCGGAGTGTGTAACGCATAGAACTAGACAAGATTGGTATGGAAAAGTATATATATTCTTGATCAGCATCGCCACCAAAATTGAAATAACGATGTCTGTCCGTCTGTCGGTCTGTCTGTCTGTCCGTTGAAATCACGATCACAGGAGAACGGATTAAGATTTCAAAATGAAATTTGGCAGAAATATTCGTTGCTATGTTGGGGTGTTTCGTATTGAAAATGGGCAAAATCGCCCAAGGACCACGCCTACTTTTTATATCGAGAGTGCAGGTGCCTGTTTTGCCTATTAAAAAAGGCCATATCATCATCACTTTTTGAGAGAAGACAAGAAAATTTTATATGTAGGTTTAGACTAATGCTTCCAGTTAATATGCCAAATATGGGCGTGATCCGCCCACTTTTAGTTTACATAGGTCATGGAGGGTTTTACATGGATTGTATTGAAAAGTACATAAGTTTCCTAAATAATCGTGTACAAAATATTGTAGTTTGTGAACCAATAATATTCTGTTGGGGGAAAATGGGCGGGCCACTTATGAAACTGCATACAGAAATTATGACGGCATAGCTGTAGAAATTTCATAGGAGTATAAAGTTTTGCCTTTTAGAAGTGGTGCGATATAATTATTATTATTATATACATATTGTATATTTATTACTAGCTTTGCCCCGGTGCGCTTTGCTGCCCCACTAAAAATGTTAAAAAAAGATAAAGTTTGTTGTTTTCTAACTTGTTTAGAAAAAGAAAATATAAAAGATTGTCTAGATAATAGTGCTAAAATTATTCTAATGCACGTGGATAAACAATGTTTCTTGTTTGTCTGTCTGGCGCCTAAACGTATATATAGATTAATTAATCCACATTAATTCTTATATATAAGATATTTTCTGTACATAATAAGAAGATATTTATGAAAATTTATAATTATAATAAAAGATAGCGAAACCTTCGCCCGCTTCACAGGGCGAATACACAAAAGAAACTTGCGAAATTTCTTTTCAATTTTCAGTAAAACTCATCCACAATCAATTTCTTACAATAATTTATTTTCAAATAAAAAGGTCGAAAATGAAAATACTTTAAAAATTAACTTAATGCTCTTTGATAAACAACGTTTTTAGTTTTTCCATCTTTTGTGTTTATAAATAATGCAGAGGGTTTACCACAACGTGAACAACCAACATACAATTGTCCATGCGAGAAAACAGGTTGCTCCAAATCTAAGCCACAAATATTCAAAGTCTGACCTTGAGCTTTATTAATGGTTATAGCGAAGGCAAGACGGACAGGAAATTGAAGCCGTTTAAATTCAAATGGCATATCTGATGGAATCATTGGAATTCGGGGGATTAGAACGTTTTCGCCTCTATATTTACCACTCAGAATAGTTGCTTCAATTAAATTGGCCATCAGTTTTTTCACGGAAAGTCTGGTGCCATTACAAAGCCGTGGTTGATTTATATTTCGGAGCATTATTATCGGTGCTCCCTCTTTCAATGCCAAATAATGTGGTGGCAAGCCTGGCAAATCAAGTGAATTCAAAAATTCAGTAGGATAGTTCACTACCTCATCTTCATTTATTATCGTATCCACTGATTTGTATGCAAAAAATTGGCCATCTATTTCTTGCAAAATACTTGCATTTAAATCGTTCACGTCTTTATTTTTTCCTGCCAATATTGCGCGTTCGCTCAACCAATCATGATTCCTGTACTTCTGCAATATATTTGGAAACACACGTTGAACCAGTTCCTTTTTCGATTGAGTGATATTACAAAAATTGCTTGGTAATGTTATTAATCCGGTTGATTTATCGACTGCAACTTTACCATTCCCAATTTCCAAAAGTTGTTTTGAAAATTCAGCTGCAGAAGGATCATTTTGCAATTGTACACGTACATTTTGATTAAGACGCAATGTTTTAACATATTTCCACAAAACTGAAGACTTCAAACATGCGTTTAGCTCATCAGCAGCAGTAGATCGTGGAATGACAGGTAAAGTTTGCCTAAAATCACCTGATAACAATATAAAGGCGCCACCAAAAAGTCTTTCATTTCCTCGAAGATCTTGCATGGTTCGATTTAATGCTTCTAATGATCTTTTGTGAGCCATTGTACATTCGTCCCATACGATTATTTTACACTGCTGCAAAACTTTTGCCATTGCCGACGTTTTGGAAATGTTGCACGTAGGAGATTCAATCGTTGTTATATTCAAAGGCAATTTAAGTGCAGAATGCGCAGTTCGACCACCGTCTAATAAGGTAGCAGCAATTCCAGATGAAGCAACTGCAAGAGCAATTTTATTATCCGATCGTATGGTTGCCAGAATCAATGACAGCAAAAATGTTTTTCCAGTGCCTCCTGGTGCATCAATAAAGTAAAATCCACCTCCTTCATTGTTCACACCTTCCATGATTTTGTCATAAGCATATTTCTGTTGACTATTCAATTGTGGAACTTTTAACTGCACAAATGTTCTCAATTGATTACGATCATATTGTTGTTCACGATGCATTTCTTGATTAATAACATCATGAACTGCACGATTAGGCGCTATCATTCCTAACTGCACTAATATTTTGTTTGCAATCATTATACACATGTCTTCAATCAAAATCAAAGCTTCGTTATGCATTTCCGGTGTGATTTCTAATTCAGGATTTGAAACTGAACGTCGCACTCTAAGTAAAATGTCTTCCGTCATGTCATCACGAAATTTATGCCATATTTCAAATGGATTTGATGGACTGCATGTAGATATTATAATTGCAAATAATGTTCGTATTTGATGTGGAGATGATGAAATTACGGAATCAGCAAGTGTAGCTTCCCAATGCATATCATCTTCAAGTAGATTCAAACGCTGGCATGCTTGCCGATAAGTCGCACACAATTCACCATCGACTGTTCTTAAATCTTCAAATGACGTAGGACCACGAACGTTAATCAATAATAAACGCAAATAAAAACATTCATAATGATTTGGATGAACGGTATACACACGACCCAATGCTTCTGTAGAAAATACATTTGGATGGCCTCGTACTGGTTGCCCTTGTTTCCGTCTTTGAAAAACTTTCGCAGATTCATTCCATGTGAAATATCGTGGCACTTCAGAATACAATAACATTTTAGCAAATTCGTCATTTCTGCACATATCAAAAAATGAAGTCAACGTTGTTTTCGGTGGCTGTTCTGCTCGTTGCGCCGCATTCTCAGGTGTGAAGTACACACGTTGACCATTCTGAAGATGAACTGCCAAGTGCAGTACATTTGGATACCTTTCGTGTATTGCAAATGAAAAAATTCGCCATATTGCTTCATTTGTACTAATATAACGGCCTAATTGATATGAAGTGATTTCATCACTTTTATCCCCAGCAATTCCAAAATAGGCCAAATCACTTCCTTTGTTAACATATTTGCATATGTACTTGATGGATTTTACTGAGTTACAATACTCAACATTTATATGAGCACCAAAAGTTTTGGATAATAGCGGCGAATATGGAACGATCCAACGATTGTCAATTTTAATGTCTTGATTTTTGCATTTCACCATAACTGTTTCGCCATCATCTTCAGGTGAACGTCTACGATATAACGGATAACCATCATTACCAGAAATTGTTTCCGCTATTAATGCTCTTGGGTACCGTTTTGTGCATTTTCCTTCAGCCATGCACGGTGAGTTGACATTTAATGCCCCACATGGTCCATGAATCATGTGCTTCGTAACTGATTCAAACAGTCCTGGATCAATGATTGGATTAGGAATTTCGGCTGATATTACGCTATCAATTTCATTTGGCGTAATTTTATCAACTAACCAAACCAAAATATGTGCATGCGGAAGTCCTCTTTTCTGCCATTCCACAGAATACATCCAACATTGAACTTTTCCAAACACTTGTTGTTTGACAATAAAATCCATAAGCGTTTTCAATTTTTGCTTGAACACACGCGCAACAATATCGTGGCGATCAGAAGCACTTTGACCATGAAACATATATTGCTTTATTTCATTCCATTGAGGATTACAGGTGAAAGTAATAAATAAATCGGGTCGATGATAATGCCGAACGTACGTCATTGCGTCTTGCGCGTACTCGTGCATGTGTCGTGGACTTCCAGTATATGTTGCTGGTAATATTGTCATTTGGCCAATATCGTTGATATTCCCATCATTCTGAATTGCATCGCGCAAATGAATATATTGTTCGGATTTTAACTTTTTCTGATTAAATCGAATAAAATTCAATCGTTCAGACTCAATTTTAGCGTAAACATCAACTATAAATTGGTTGCAAAGCCTTCTACAATTCAATATATGATTAATTTCGTTCAGCCGAACCATTAATCTGTACGAATAATAGTTCATCGCACTAACTTTTTTTGCTGTTTCCAAGCCTGAAATAAATGCGAATATTAAGTATCAATAATTCACAAAATGTGTGATGCATTTTATTGTAACTAACCAGTTAAACGATGTTTCATCTTAATATTGAAATGGTAACCATCCTCGCCTTGCCAAAACAAAATTGGGTACTGCAACGCATCATAACAACGATGAGTTTCCGAAACATGCACAACACTTTGATCTCGACGATGAAGTACAATATCTCGACTGCTCGCTCCTTCATCCACAATTAATACGGCAACTTCATCAATTGTTGGTGCGTTTAACCTTCCAGCATGAATTCCACCAGGTGCTTTATCGGCCCGAATAACAATTCTATGAGAATCCGAAGGCATTTGATCAAGGGCAGTTTGAAATAATTTGATCAAACAATTTTCATCGTGAAAAAACTGCTGCAATCTTTCAATTATTCCTCTTCTCACTGCATTACTATCATTTGGATTTTGTGCCACCACACAACGCCGTTCAATTTCAACATCTGAATTTCCCATGAAATAAATTTGCAAAAAGGAATGATTGGAATCCAAACATGGTAATAACGATCCAATTCGATGATAGATTTGACCTTGAATCTGCATACATGAAACATTTGATTCAATCTCACGATAGAACTCATTGTTAGTGTCGTGTTCAGTAATTACCTTAAAAGTCATGAATCCATCTCTGATTATATTTGTGGCGCCGAAAGACGTCATTTGGAAACATGAATTGTACTGCTGTATTTTAGACAAAAAATGATTCGATTCTGGAGTCAAACCAGAAACTAATGACCTCAAAGGCTCAGGAGGAGGATTCAAAACAGGCAATTTTACTTGTCCATTTGCACAACACATTCCAGGAGTTTCCGATGGAAATTTCAATGCATTGCACTGTTCGCAGACATTAGTCATAGTTCCGATTGAAAGGCATGGAAGAGAACAATAGTCAACTTCACTATCATAATTGAAAGCAGCACGCATTACTCGCTGATTAATATTGTCATTGGCACGACTTCTAACAGCGCGATTGCGACTCATTCTCGCTCGATCCGAAGAATTACTCGCGAATCGTTCTTCGATTGTTTGAGCAGAACGCGATCTCGATTGACGCTCTCTTTGCTGTTCAAGTCTCACTTCACGTTCCGCTTCAGATTCACCTGCTCTAACAGATGCAACTCGTCTTGTATTATGAGTACGACGACCAATATTGGCGCCACGTCTCGGTCGCGGCATAATTATAACTAAAAAAAAAACAAATAATGTTTATAAGTGTTTATAGTGTTTATAATAAAACACATTTCGTCTTTTTCTTGATTCGCTTCGGTTTGCTGCTCATCACTTTTAAACGCTTCCATATTTTCTGTCATACGTAACACTGTTTTGGACTTGACACACCCGAAACAGAGTAATTAATCGGCATTAAGCCTTTTATAATTTTTAATTGTTTTTCAAAATTTAAAATAAAATTCTATGTGTGTCAAAATAATTTGTCAAAACAAAGCAATAATGGAAGACATTTACAATTTACTTACTTCCATTGTCAAATTGAAATTCAAAATTAAAACGTCAAATTTATTTTTCAATTTACTTTGATTCCTCTGTTTTCCGTTATGCAAAAATAATAATTTTTTTTAAATGAAATTTTTTTAAATTATTATTTCACACAAACCTTCTACAGGCAAATAATGAAAACATACCAAAAAATCAAGCAAATCGGACTTCACGTTCGCATGTTATGAACGTACAAACGAACAATTCATTTTTATATATATAGATTAGATATATAATATATATATTGTATGTATATAGTAGTATATTATACCGCACCACTTCTAAATACATATATATTGTATATTTATTATTAGATATATAATATATATATTGTATGTATATAGTAGTATATTATACCGCACCACTTCTAAATACATATATATACGAGTATATATGCAGCTTTAAGGTGTAGGGTATTTCGGCTACAGCCCGGCTGTAGACAACACCTTTACTAGTTTTTTGGTTAATTCGTACCTATATATTTAGCTATTTGCAATTATTTTATTAGTTTTCTTTATTAATAATTATTATTTATTTTTTTATTGTTTTACTCTAATCGGTTTTATCTTTGCTTAACTGTTGTTATATAATTTAAGTAAATTTATACAACATACTTATTATGTATTTTAGTATAAATATACACACTTCCAGTTTCTTAGATATCTATAAATTCGAAATAGATAATCATAAGAAGCTGTAAGTATAATTATAATATGGATTTTATTGAATATATTATAATAAGATACACTTCCAATTTCTTAGGGATCTATACATTTGGTATAGGCCCTTCGTAAGGAAATGTGAAAAGTGTTTAAAAAAGAGCTTGCACTGACACAGACTCAGTGTTTGTCTTTAGTTTAAAGGCAATATATTTATTAAAGCCAAAGTAAAATAAATTAAATGAAGCTTATAGTACAAATAAATAAAAATTGCATTTGCAATTATTTTTATTCAACAAATAAATGAAAATGCACATGCAATGGAAAACATAACAAATAAAACATATACACAATTTTAGAAATATGCATTACAGAAAATATGCACAAACATACATTTTAACACATATATACATTTACGTATAATACATATGTGATAATATAACTATACATACATAAGCAAAGTAAATGAATAATAACTGCACATGGCGATCGCCATCACAAAAGAAGCAACGAACCTGTACAAACAAAACATACAACAAACGAAAAGTCGTAAATTGTAATTTGTAAAAATATAATTCCAATATACAAGTAATATGTAAGACCAACTAAAGTAAATGCTACATTAAACAAAGCATCCAATTATTTCTAAGCATATGTATGTAATTGCAGCAAGTACATGTACCGATAAAGATACATCCATATACAAATAATAATAAGATTATATATGTAAACTAGAGTAACCCTGCCCGTGTTGCTGGCCAATACAATAACATACATACGTTTACATCTTTGTATTAAAAATTAAATTTTCAGGGTTTAATGCGAGCAACTTGATGACGCGGAAAAAATTACGGTGTCATGTACTTTATTTTCCGGATATTTTATTGTTAAATAAAATAAATATAAACTGCAAATAGATCTTATAAAAGTTTGCAAGTAAATACGACACTAAACTCGCGATTAAGTAATGGTAGGGTGAGGGTAGGAGGGTGAAATATATTATTCTCACCTATTCCTATTCTCAGACATACCAAACATATACAAAAAAAATTCTAACTACTTTTTTCTATTTCTCTGTTGCTCCATCTCCCGTTCTGCCCTCTACCACTCACTCACGACCTATCGCACTCTATTTTTCACCCATTCACAATGTCATTCCGCACACGCCTCCCTGGCCAACCAATCAGTGTAAACAGTGACTAAGGAAACGAACCTATTATGTTTTCTGTTAGGTTCGCTTCCTAAGTCTTTGTTCGTTCGTTCTAAAAGTAAGTATAAAAGTATAACGTATATTCGGAGAAATTTTCCAATGTTTTTTTTATAAACCATCAGTGAAAGTAAACCGTTCCAACGCATGTACTTGTTTGAAAATCGGTCCAGCCGTTTAGGAGTTATAAAATTACAAGAAAAAGTGCCATTGATTTTTATATAAATATATAGATATAGATAATGTAGGCATGTGAAAGACGATTTATGTACATATTTAAGTTTAAGTTAATTTTAAAAAATTAAAATAGGGAAACAGAACATACGTACAGGATAGACATACGAAATTTAAATTTAATAGATGGAACAAAAAATGTTTATGACAAAAGAAATATTTAAAAAAAAGCAACACAGCAACAAGTAGAAGCCTACTAAGCAACACCGATCGTTGCTTAAATGGGTTTGCGCATGTTGTTAGCAATAACAGAAAACTGTTTCGACAATAAAAGAATTATAGCGACACCTTGAAACGAAAAGTGTTCGGCGATTTATTATCGTGGGAGCACACGTTTCAAGCAGTAAAAGTAACGAATGCTCAACGCCTCATAGGAAACATAAGGTGTTTGGCGGTTTTTGTCGTGGGAACACCTGTTTCGAACAAGTAATAAAGGGCGTGTTTTGCTAGTAATCATCCGGATGTGCCGCCTTCAACAACCAGAACAGTCACCATAGCTACCCTACAACCATCAGAAGATTTCGCAATTCACAGCAAGAATTCGAAGTTAAACAATTTGAAATACTTTTAGGCCGAGCGTCTTAAAGACTCGGCAAAAAGAAAGCAATAACCACAAGTACAAAAAAGACGCAATGCGGAACATGAAAGTTCTACTTACGAAATGTAGAACATACGATTGCAAAATTGATATCACTAAAATATTAATTTCGCGAATTAAGAAATTTTAAAGTTGCAAAATATATCATAATAAAAAACACCAACTTATATCATAATAAAAAACGAAATATATTTATATGTGCTATATTTATGTATATAGTGTTTATTACGCGTATGAAGATTGAAATGTTGTAACGAACTTTACTTTGGCCGAGATATCCTCTGCGGGTGCCAGGGTTCGTGGACAAGACTAGAGACAGTAAAGTACACAAGACTGTTGTTTTCCTTTACGTTTTATTAATCTAAGATTTACTATATGATATATATATGTATTTATAAGATAAGGGCTTACGTAATAAACTTATGGCTATGCAGTGTTTGATTTCATATTTTCTCCGGAACTACGTTCGTCTACGTTCTAGTTATTTCTCGGCGATTCTGCTTCCTCAAAAGGGCAGTGGACACGTTCTTGCGAATAGATTCGTTCGTTGTTTGTACTCTGGTGGGCTTACGCATCCACACAGTAGGGTGAATTCGTGAGATGCAACCGTTCATCCACAATTTGAAAGGTCCTAAGTCCTTTGAGTGAGCCTACGCTATCACTCAGTAGGGTGTAGCTGCGAGTTGACGGGCGTACGCAACCGCTCTCAACCGCTATCACTCAGTAGGGTGTAAGCTGCGAGTTAACGGGCGTACGCAACCGCTCTCAACTGCTCTCACAAAGGATCTTCGTCGAATATTGTCCTTGCTTGACTGTAGTCGCTTCTTTGCTCGGTTCTTACTCTTCGATGTTGTTCTTACTGAGGCACTTTGGACTTCTCTTCACTGGCACTTTTTACGACTGCACTATTTTTCACAATCTCACTTGCACGACTGCCTTTGTACGACTGAATTTCTGTTGCATGTTTCTTCTTGCTTTTATATTCTTCGGTTGATGCTTTTGTTGTCCGCAGCGTCGTCCCGTCGTTTATGAGTTCGTAAACAAGTTCCCGTTTTCTCCGCTTTGTTCGAAAGCTTTGCTCGAAAACAAGTTCCCGTTGTCTATGTTCTGCTCTGCTAATTGACATTGTTTAGCCGATGCCAATCATGCGTTCTTCCGCCGTTTCATTGTGCGTTAAACTTATTGACTTCTCATTAGCGAAGCAGAAAACGGTAACTCGTTCTGTTATTTGTCCAGTCTCTTCTCCTTGGCTTGTGCACTTAGGTCAACGTCCGCTTACTTGGTTCGTTGTGCGTTAATTTTTAATACTTCTAAAAATTATCTTCACAATGTATAGCGGAATTGATGACGCGCAATTTTGTCGTCACAATGGAAACGGATACTTTTCTAAATACTTTAAAAATTATAATGTGTTTAAAAAAGTGTTACTTGTATTAATAGTATAAAATTCATTGTACGTTTCGTCAGGAACTCAATGCATGCAGTTGCATGCATCGCGAGGTTTTTAATGCGCCACTATGTAAACATTGGTTTCAGAAAGGCAGCATTGGATTATGAATTCTGAGAGCTTCAGTCAGTTTCTCTATTCTGTTCTGTTTTATTACTCTATTCTGTAATCATAATTTGAAGCAAAAATTTCCAATAGTTTTTAATTTATAAGAATATCATAATGCTGTGCTTTCCTACTTTGTACTCAAGCTACATTTCCCAAATGGTTCTATTTACTTTTAATGTTAAATGTCAAATGCAAAAGCAAATAGTAAAAATGTTCGTACGATTAGACAAATTCAAAAATGTTCAGATTCATTGCATTTAGAAAAAAAAAAATTGAAATTGAAGGCGAGAATATTTCAGGATTCAAAAAATTCATTCATGCATTTGGAGGCCAAATCAACCATACTCATAGTTTAATAAAATTTGCTGCCAATTGTATATTGAATTAACCATTCAATAAAACTCTTTCAACTAGATTAATAGACAATAGACTAATCTATTATCTTATAGTTTGATAACCCTAAATTTTGAATATAATACAATGTTTCAATTAAAATATTTTATTATAATTATATGTATTATGTATGAGTAAAAACCATACCAGAAACTCGTCTCTTATGAAATACTTGGCTCTTATGACTTCTGCGTCTTCTGCTGCTTCCATTATTGCATCAGCTACGGTAAAAATAATTTAATATATACGCTAAACAAAAATTAATTTGCTTACTTGGCGTTTGATATCTGCAAAACTCAGCAAAATATTCTGAAAGTTTACTTTTACCAGCTTTAACTTTTTCAGCTAATAAATCCTGTTTGTTGAGGAATAAAATAACAGATATTGTACGCAACCACCTGAAAATAACCACATGCAAAATTTTTATGGTAATATTAGCAATATATCCTACGTATCTTCAAATAAGTGTATTGTACAAACAGTTATAAACTAGGATAAAAAAATTGGTAAACTGTTATGCTTATGTTTAATCAATAATCCCAAGCAAAGTTTTAGTAGAATATCAATTTATTGATAGAGCGTTTGGCAGCTATTAAAATGAATGAACACATGATTTTTGGTTTTAAACTTTAAAACTTTAACTTTGTAAACAACTTTTTTTCTACTTCTAAAAATATTTATGCCATGCCGTGCCATGAACTGGCATAAGTAGCGGCTTGCTGCAATTTCAAACAATTGATTCGAATTTTTATAAAACTTTCTACGAGTCTGAAGTTAAATTCGTAGCGAACTTAGCGTGATCATGAATCACTAAAATTCATATTGCTACGTTTGATGTTTACAATGAAGGGGCGAATGACACGAATGCAATCACGAATTACTGCGCATTTTCCAAAAACAAATATAAACTGGCACGCTAATTAACGGCATGTACTGACAACGCACGAAAAAGTTGTTAGAATGTCGTGTGTTGGTAACATGGAACCGTTTGATTTAGCTCATCCGGAGTTGTGGACAACTTATTATGCACATTTTGAGCTATTTTCAGTAGCCAATAACATAGGGGAGCCTGGTCGACAGAAAGCTACATTCCTAACCTTGGCAGGAGCGCCGTTGTATGACCTTCTAGCGTCATTGGCATCGCCGAAGTCGGTGGGTGGGGTGAGTTTGGCTGATATCAAAAGTGTATTGACACAATCACTTCACGCCGCGGCCATCGGAAAACGCGACGATTTTCAAGTTCCAAACGTGACCAGCACCCAGACGAAGGTTTCTCAGACTATTTAGCGGGACTGCAGAAGCTCTCAATAAACTGCAATTTCGGCGCAGCTCTAGATCGAATGCTTCGTGATCGTCTTGTCTGCGGGCTCCGGGATGAAGCACTTCAAAAGGCTTTTCTTGCTAAAAGCGATCTGCAGCTATCTAAAGTCATATCGCGTTCTACAATCGCTGAAACAGCTACCAAGAATCAGGACGAGATTCGTCACCCTGAAAATGTCAATGTTATTGCAAATCGCCCACACACACATTCAAATAATCAGCAACGCCGGAAAGACAAAAACCGTGACGAGGTGCACGCTAAGTTGTGTAACGGTTGTGGAGGACCTCACCCTCGAATTCGATGCCCACATAAAGAGACCAACTGCTCAGCATCGGGAGTTAGGGTGCATAGTTCTGCAAACTCATCACAACAGACTCAACGTGTAGCTCGTCTGGCAAAGTATACAAAGCAGCACGCTATACATCAAACATCTACTGTCACTAACCTGAAGAAACAGGTCACTGTTAAAATCAATAACTTCTCTGGTCAATTTGAGATAGACTCGGGATCGAACTATACATTAATTTCATCAAGAGAATTCGATTCATCTGTTCAACCAATTCGCTACCCTCCACGCAGGATACCTTTAGCAACCCAGAGTTTAGTCGGAGCTGAATTGGATCGATTCTCAAGGAATTCTGAAACCTGTTGAATACTCCGATTGGGCCACTCCAATAGTGCCAGTTCCCAAAAAAAATGGCTCCATTCATATTTGCGCTGATTACAAGTCATTTTAAATAAATCATTGAAGCCACATTTTTTCCAAATACCCGCACCCTTTTGTCTTTATACATTTTTGCCCAATTAGACCATGCTCAGGCTTACCAGCAGTTAGTAGTGGATAAAAAATCATCAGCACTTCAAAGGATCCACACTCATAAAGGAGCGTTCAGAGTTAAAAGACTTCAGTTTGGAATTTCTTCAGCCCCAAATATTTTTAAAAATTTTATTGAAACGTTACTTCGAAATATTCCTTTAGTACTTCCATGTTTTGACGATATCATCATTATGGGCAAAAACGAAATGGAGCTTGCTGAACGTCTAGAAGAAGTTTTCGCGCGCTTAAACTCTTCAGGCCTTTGTCTGCGAAAAGATCGTCGTTTCTACAATTGAATTTCTTGGGTTCAAACTAGATTCCATCGGAATTAGGCCTTCACAAAGAAATTTGGAAGCGATTCTTAAGGCTACATCACCTAAAGACTAGAAAGATTTACAGGCTTTTCTTGGGCTTATAAATTTCTACCACTCATTTTTGCCACATAAGGTGACATCAGCAGAGCCGTTACATCGACTTTTCGATAAGTCAGCTCGATGGACTTGGTAAAAAATGCACCAGGCTGCTTTTGATAAATTAAAAAATCTGGTAACATCTGATCGTGTATTAGTTCATTTCAATGAAAAATTACCCCTACTAGTCGTTTGCGATGCATCTCCATGGAATTGGAGCTTTGCTCAGTCACCGTATGCACGATGGCCCAGAAAAACCAATTGGCTGGCCGGAGAAAGTAGATCGCCAAGACAAACTGTTTTCATACTTTGTTCGCCGAGTGGAAATCTCAACGTTGAAATTGTTGGAAGTGTTCATTATGCCATCGACGTCGTCACAAGCTGCTATCAAGCAAATATTCCCTCTTCGCATCTCACGGACTTCCTGATGCTATTGTTTTGGACAATGGCACAGCATTTACATCGGAATAGTTCAGAACATTCTTTAGAAACAATCGTATTCGTATCGTATTCGTATTCTGTGTGCACCTTATCACACGCCATCAAACGGGCAGGCAGAAAGGAAGTGCGTGAAGTTAAATTCGTAGCGAACTTAGCGCGGACACGAACCAATAAAATTTACCACTAGGAATTTTCGATTTCACCACACTTCGCTATGTTGAGTGTTTAGGATAAAATGGCGAATGACCAAGTTGGAGTCCGAGTGCATGGATCGGACTAACGTAGGAGCAAACTAGAAGAATTAAGCTTTTAAAAAATATAAACCTGAACATTGTTTGGATGGACCGAGTATGCTTCGCGATGATTTAAATATTGGCCAGTTTGCGGTGGATATGTGACTAGGATGAAGTGGAAAATGACCAAGTTGGAGTCCGACTGCATGGATCGGACCTACGTAGGAGCAAACTAGAAGGATTAAGCTTTCAAAAAATATATGCTGCAAAATTGTTTGGATCAACCGAGTATGCTTCCCGATGATTTGAAAATTGGCCAGTTTGTGGTGAATAACTGACTAGGATAAAGTGGAAAATGACCAAGTTGGAGTCCGAGTGCATGGATCGGACTAACGTAGAAGCAAACTATAAGGATTAAGCTTTCAAAAAATATAAGCTGCAAAATTGTTTGGATCAACCGAGTATGCTTCCCGATGATTTGAAAATTGGCCAGTTTGTGGTGAATAACTGACTAGGACGAAGTGGAAAATGACCAAGTTGGAGTCCGAGTGCATGGATCGGACCAACGTAGGAGCAAACTAGAAGGATTAAGCTTTCAAAAAATATAAGCTGCAAAATTGTTTGGATCAACCGAGTATGCTTCCCGATGATTTGAAAATTGGCCAAAATTGTACTTTAGGATGAAGTGGAGAGTGACCAAGGGTGAGTCCGAGTGCATGGATCGGACCTACGTAGGAGCAAACTAGAAGGATTAAGCTTTCAAAAAATATAAGCTGCAAAATTGTTTGGATCAACCGAGTATGCTTCCCGATGATTTGAAAATTGGCCAGTTTGTGGTGAATAACTGACTAGGATGAAGTGGAAAATGACCAAGTTGGAGTCCGAGTGCATGGATCGTAGTATATTATTCATCACGCTTGTTCTCTTCAGATTCAAAGAGAAGCGGTAAAAAGTTGATTATTGCAAATAATCTGATTATTTAATAAGGTGATAACTTCGATGCCATAATTAAGTATTTCAAATATTTTTTCAAATAAAAAAGTAAAATTGTGTGTGTTCCATGTATTATCTCTCCGTTAACCTTATCGAAAACAGGTAGAGCGGCAGTGTTTACAACAACAACTCATTCTTCTGCGTAAAGCTCGTTCGTGTGGCAATAATTGTTTTGAAGACGTGAAACTCAGATCATAAATTTCTAACTGCTGGCACGCTAGTATTAGGTTAGTAACCTCTCCGCTGATTTCGATGCTTAATAATTACAAGCGATAATAATTAATAAATATAGAAATAGATTTGGTTTCAGGTTTTCGAAATTTTTAGTAAAAATAGATATTATTTTTTTCCTGCATACTTTTTCCTTAAAGCGTACATTCTGTTTGCTACTGGATTGGGAAGAATTACTTCAATTACTGACTACAATGTTGTCGATAGATACTTCCCGTTTACAATGAACAGTATTTTACGTTTTTATTTAAAGCATTAACTACTTACAATAATTAGCGCAGCTGCCAGGTTATTTCAATTAATAGAGTTAATTGAGATAATGCCTTTGTTCCATTATCTTTGAAAATAACATAGTTATTGTAAATAACAAATTATCTAAGTTTGTCTAAGCCTGATATTTATTATACATAGAAACAAAAAATGCTGTCGAAATTTTAGAATACTTGAATCATAAAACGATTTTTCGATTCAAGTTAACAAAGAAAAAATGTGCTGTGGACAAACGCAATACAATTTCAAGCCTTTTTTAGCGAATCCTAACGGTCTGTTAATTATTCCGTACATTCTATAGGCGCAGGTAGTTCGGTAACATGGTAATAACTCATTAAAGAATTCATTCTTCTCATGATCTATGTTTATTCATATTTTTGAATGCACTCTCTGGTTAAACGTGAAAGAATCATACTTAGGCAGCGTTGTATTATAATAAACTTCTAATTATTCGTAGAGCAAGGCCAACACTTAAAAGCAACATTTTTTATGCACATTTTATGGAGCAGCGTTTTCTTTTCAGCTCGAAAGATGTAATATTTATAGAAGTAATTGATCCTTTTACTCAAAAGATTGTATTTTTTTCGGGAATCGAGCTGAGCTGGGAAAAATTTTTATGACTCTGGCTCCGTCGGAGCGAACTCCGTCATAGAAACGTAAAGCCGGTACAGTGAGTACGTGCGTGACAATGTATTCTGTGTCTATTACCTATAAAAAGAGTTAAAAACAGAAATATTTGAACTAGCTTCTTTTTATTGCATCTGACATCAATTACTCAAAGCAACAGCTCAAAAGAGACAGTTCGTTCGGTTTCTGGACGATTCCGAGTCATAAAAATTTTTTTTTTTTGGCCGCTCTGACACATGAAAAGTAATACCCTTTTGAACGATACCGAGTGAAAGAACTTTTGCAAGCCTTCAGTATTATATATACATATGTACATATATGTAATAAATATAGATATGTTCATATCCACGCTCACTAGTATTACAAGCGTTCAAAGTATTACAAGCGTTCAAAATACTTATGAATCATACAATTGATTTTATTTCTTCATGGTCTTTTCTTAAAGATTTATCTTACGGTATGTATATGTATATATTGTCATTTCAGATATTACTTGTCTTATCTGCTCTGCTCATTTCCAAATTTTTATCTTTGAATATCTTACCGAAATGTTCATTATTACTATAAGTGATTAAGAATTAAGAAAATCTCTGAAATTGTGTCGTGTCGGCACTCGAAGACAATTTAAATGTTAAAGTCAAAGACTTTTTGTTTAAATAATGTACCTATTATTTTACAAACAGCACTTTAGTATTTTTACCGCTTCTCTTATGCTCAAAATGATTAAAATCGCCCAAGATACATACGTTAAGCTTGCATAACTTACTTATTGTATATAAATACGTAAATGATATACCAAAATAAAAATTAGGACTACTTACTATTCTTTCATACAAAGCCGATAATTTTTTTCTGTTCTGCTTTTTATTTGCAACATCTTTTATTTTGATTCCGGATTTTAATGCACTTTTGCACTTATTGAAATTACTATACACTAATTCAAAATATTCACTTGTGGTGGTGTATTTTAGAATTTTATTTGAATCGAAATCCGCTCTTTCTTTTAATTTTAAAATTATAAGCTTTGCATATAAACGCAAGTATTCATTTGCCATTTTATTTTGAAAATAACGTTTTCGTGATATACTTCAAATTCTGCTAACGGAGATATTATTTTCTAATGGTTTTTAGGTCAGTTTGTAAGATCGAATTTCAAAGTATAAATTTCACACAGTCTTAGTGAACAATGAATTGTGAACAATATAAGCTCAACAACTTAGTTTGTATATAAGTTGTTGAGCTTATATTGTTCACAATTTTTTACAGATCCTTCACATCCGGTGGTCGAGAATGTTATGGTAATAATGGCATTTTTACATATTTCAAATAAGTAATTTCACTTATTTACATCTTCAATCATACAGTAACAAAATACTGTCGAACATACATATGAGCTGTATATAAGATTTTGTATATAAGTTCACAAACTTTTTTCCCCAACCTTCCCAGGTAGGCAAGAAGAGTTAACGTGCTCGAGTATATTCGATCTTGAGAAACCGTTATAAAAAACAAGAGATAGATGGTATTTCCATTATATACATACCCGAAATATTTAAAAAGCCAAAGATCCACAGTGTGAATTGACAATTCAATGCCTGGACAAATCCTAACCAACGGTCGGTCGTTTAAAAAGCTGGATGAAAACAATCGCCACGAAGACCCCGCTTGGTCAAATGATCCGCAAAAACTTTTTAAAATTAGACGTAAAAACTGCTACGGAAATTCCCACTTTTGATTGCATTCCTTCACAAGGGATATTGAAAATGAGAAGCATCAATAAAGAATCAACCCTTAACGCGTATCACGTTAGTTTTGCCCCCGAAATACAATCCTTTTACCTGTCACAAACCAATCGTGCGTACACTCACAAGCAACATTCTGCGAGTGGTCAATTTAGTTGTTCCAATGGCTAAATGGTTCCTTCGCATCCTGGAAGAAAACCTAGCTAACGCTTGTGAAATTTGTTTTTAATGACTTTTTCGTTCTAATAATAATTATCGTTCAACCACCATAATTCGAACTCAGACATATAGAAAATAATGCTTAACTAATTTTACACATACATACAGATATGAAAAACTCAGAGTTTCTGTCAGAATGGTGAAAACCGCATCGGTATCGGTTCAGACGTTTACGATTTAAATAACTTTATATTAACAATGGTAATCAGATTGATATAAACATAAAAATTTTCCATCTAAATAAATTACAAAAGTTTTTCTGCTTTACGTCCTTTTAAGCCATGAAATTTAAACAGACAGCAACAAAAACAAATAGTCATTAAAAAACAACACAGCAATGAGTGGTTGTTTCAAAGCATGCCGTCTCTGCATCTGCTAAGGGCTATGCTTGCAGGCAGCGATCATGAATAATGATTTCAATCAGAAACGTCTTCAGAAGATGTATATTGCAAATCAATATTCTCGTTGACAAATAAAACTGTAACCATAATACCGATTCTACATTGTAGACACTCCACGCTAGTTTTCCCAGACTTAGAAAAAAAGGAATTTGTATATATAAATGCCCAAGGTGAAACTACTATATAGAAACAATAGAGATATTTTTTAAAAAATTCTTAAATGTAATGCATCTGTCAATGGATTCGAATGATTGGAAATGCTTAAAATTCGAACATTATAAGCAAAAGGATATGTTTAATTGTGGAGTACATATATGCCAATTTGCAGAGGCTATTTTAACAAAAACAAATTTAGAAGGTATTGACAGTCCACAATCTTATAGGGTCAAAATGAAGAAAGCATTTATAAAACATATGCCAGCGATTGAGAATTCATGCTTTCACTGCGAAAGAAAAGCAGATGAAAATAGCATAAAATGCAAAAGCTGCCATAGATATGTGGATTCTGATTGCTATACCAAATTGTATAATGAAAGCAAAAAGATCTTCATATGTTATTTGTGTAGATATTAGAATATTAAGAGAATTATTTATATAGGTTAAGACTAACTTTGTTATGTGTGTAATTTTATTTTATATATGTAAACTCATTTAACCTTTATAAAACTTAACTATATAAAAAATTAGAATAATTTATTCTACGTATACATAACATTAATGCAAAGCAAAAACAATTATAAAAAAAAACTATAATAAAAATTCATTGCTTTAAAATCTTAAAAATATTTATTTTATTTGATTAATTCAAGTCTTGATGTAAATTTTGGCCAATTTTCAAATCATCGGGAAAAATACTCGGTTGATCCAAACAATTTTGCAGCTTATATTTTTTGAAATCGAAAATTCCTAGTTGTGAATTTTAATGGTTTGTGTCCGCGCTAAGTTCGCTACGAATTTAACTTCACGCACTTGCAGAAAGGATGGTGCAGACAACAGACGATTTCTTAAAAAAGGTTCCAGAAAAAACAGAGATGGATTTGAATCTGAGAAGATTCGTCTTTAATCAACACATTACACCGCATTCCGCAACAGATCGTTCACCAGCTGAGTTGTTTTTCAACCGCCAACTAAAAACATATTTTGATAAAATTCATCCAAACAATTTATCTGCAGTTGCCAGTGGATCATCGGCAACCACAAAATTTAAAAAGGTTGATTCTGTCTGCATTTGGAACTATTCTGCGGTCCAAATGGATTGAGGGCGTTGTTCAATCGCAAACAGGACCAGTCTCCTATAAAGTCAAAGTGGCTGAGGAATGCGAAGTCGGACATTCCATTCAATATCGAGTTACCTTTGGAAGCAGAACCATATCAAATGCACCCCACTCCGATCCGTTTGGCATCACCGTCTTCACGTACGTTATCGACATCATTTTCGTCATCGACCGAAGCATTATCCAGTTCGCCGATCTGTCAGCGAAATTATTAGTCCGCTCCAGCCGAATCAACAACGTCAGGCCGAATCAAGGAGGTGCAGACCCAGTCGGTCGGGGCGTCGCCCAGATTTCTATGTAGCAACTGGGCGTTAAGGCGTATCGTGTTCTAACGAAAGCCGAAGTCAGTCAGTTTGCAATACGGCATCAAGTAACAAGCACGCGTTATTGCGGTCGTAGCTGAGAAGCGTAATATATTAAATCGTCATAAGTATAAGAAGAATTATTAAGAATAAAGTAGAATTATTGTTGCATTAATAATTTGTCCGATTATTTAATAAGTATACAGGAACAAAAGAGGAACCTTCGAAAAAATATAACCTGATTACTTGAAAATGGGACACCAAGTTGGAGTATAAGTGCATGCATCAAAACAACATGGGAGCAGAGTAGGAGGAATCAAAACATATAAACTTCAACATCGTTTGGATCAACACAATGTTAGGTTAAGCGAATCTTCTGGTTAAAGTCTTGGTTAACGTAACCGACATCTGGGATTCCGTTTAACCTAAAGATTTCATTGAATTTGTCATTCCGTGTTGTTTTCATTCTTGTAAAAATATTTTCAAACAATATTTTTATCAAAATTAAATAAATTAAAATAAAAAGATTTACCAAAAATATGATGTTATCATAGAAAAATACAGCAACATTTTCAATAAAAGCCAAGATATAGTGCTTAATTTATATATATATAAATCCTATATAAATCCCGTATGGATCGAAGGAAATGAAAGTATTTTAAAAATTTTAAGAGAGAAGATTGCAATTTAAAAAATAAAGTTAAAGTTTTAAAATGAAAAAGTTAGTATTTAAAAAATAATTATATTGAATTGCTATATTCATAGTTAAAAACTGTATATAAAAAAAAATACAATGTTTCAAATAAACTAAAACTAGAAATCCATTTTTATTTGGTGAATGTTTCCGGAATGCATGATGCCGTATATATTGATCAACTGATTGACTTTTTTCAAATGTAATAGAATAGACGTCAAAATCTCTTACAACTTCTAGTTGAACGAAGGTTTGTTACGCGAAGGATAAATTTCGAACTTCCGGTCAACTAAACCCCGGTTAACCATAAGTTTAACCGAAGATTGTAAAAACGGCTCTTAGTCTTCTTTCTGATAATTTGAAAATCATAATTTAAAATTCCGTCTACCCGGGCTTCATAAATAAAACTCAAGTAATATAATATTATCTTTAATTTTGGTCATTAATTTACAATGTATCATATTATAATGTAAGTAATTAAATACTTTACTTTACAAATATCTTTGGTGCCGTCGGTTATTTTTTATCAATACTGTCAATGAACGTCAGCCGCGTTGCTATTATTATTTTGACCAGCAGTTGTACTTTTACACAAAAGTTTGCTGTATGGGTGCGATCTGTGTGGTCATCTAGAGAGCCGAAATTATGTCGTTAATAGTTTTTCTACTCCAATTTTGTGTCATCGGAGTTTCACACACACACTATTCAAAGGATGGCCTGCCGAACCTCTTCATAGGAAATAGAGGCTCCACACTCTTCTTTAACCTTTACTGCAAGTTTCTTAGTGGAAATCTTTGGGTTTTTACAAATTTTCGTCATCAGAATATGTTTATGTTTATTTTAAATTCATAATGGCTGCACAATAAGAAGCTAAATTTTCATTTATAGTACAAAATTCATTCAAATCATGTAATTAAATCAGATTAAAATATTATTAGAATAATATAAATTACGTAAGGTGAAAAAAACAATAAAAGAAGAAAAAACGGAGAAAGAGTAAAAGCAATAGTGAGAAACAGGTAGGGAGAGAAAGATCACAGTGTGAGAGTTGGCGATTATACTGTCAGTCACAGGAAAAGTATTCAACGATGGCACGCCTGAACGACCCTGCCTCAGCAATGAGCTTAAGGCTCATAGGCAAGGAGTTCCATAATTTAATGGCGCTGACAAAAAACAATGTCGATGAGCTCAAACAAATATACTGCGGGATAATTAAGAGGAGGCCTCCAAGCGAATGACAAAATAGTAACTTTTGGAATAGGTGTTCAGGAGTGCGATAATGAATAATTTTATGAATAAAAATGCACGTACGAGCTTTGAGGTAATCACTAATGTCACAACATAGAATAGCACATCTAAGCACACCTAAGTGGTCAAAGTCGCGAAGGTCATACACGTACCAGGTTGCATAATTGAAAGCAACAGAAAGCTTATGGAAGCATCGCGAGTCAAGCTTAATGTAGATAGCATTCTAATATGTGATTAAAGCCACGATTAATTCCATAACATGCTTGCGTTTAACGACAGTAGGAATGCTAAAAGCAGTAGACCGAAGATTCCTAAGAACGAAATAGATATTTTTAACAGCATTGTTAATGTGGTCCACGCAACTCAACGACGCATTAATAAGATATCCCAAAGCGCCACAAGTTTGAATTTATTAACACCATCCCATATATCAGGTATGTCACGATAGCACAAATTTTGCCCTTGAAATGGGCAAAACAGACGACTTCAATGGATTGCGTCGCAGACAATTCTTTATTGACCAGCCGAGGTCCTCATTAAGTTTAGCTAGAAAATCCTCTCTAAGATTGTCCTTATCAGGCAGGTACTCCTGAATGTCATACGCATTTGCATGAATTTACGTATACTTGCAAATATGAAAGGCATCGTAAAACAGAACCTTGCGGTACACCACTGCAGATTCTTTTGAAGTGAGAATGCCCATCTGTCCACTTGACGGGGTGAAATCTATCACTTAAATAACTTTTAATAAGACCAACAGCACTATCAGAAAAACCAAAAAGATGCTATAATTTGCTACAGACTATACGATATACTGTGTCAAAAGGCTTAGAGAATCCAGCAGTAACAATAAGGGTAGCATTCCATTATGATAAAAAGGTCTGTCATCTAAGACTTTAAGGACAGCAGTGGTACATCTACATATATCCAGCACGGAATCCAGACTGACTGCCGTCTAGAAGCTCATTTACCTATAAGTATTTAGAAATAAGCATTTAGAAATAAGTATTTAGAAACAAGCTAGGAAAATTAGAGGTTGTAAAACAATGATTTATAATATGAGTAAATGAACTTACGACCTACTGCTGTATTTTTTTTAACAAATTTCTAAATTTATAAAAATAAAATGACGTTTCAATAGAGCCACGACTCATGGGAATACACGGAGTGCAGAAGAGTAAATCAGGGTCAGATAAAAAGCAAATTTGTCAAAGAAGTGCAACAAGTAATAAATTCGAGACAATGCAATAGTAAAGGAAGCTAGGAGAATCATTAGCTGAAAAACGAGTGGGCGAGTAGTTATTAACAATAGGCAGTCCTAATGAAACCCCATTATCCCGCAAAGCACTTACATTATTGTCAGCACATAACAGATCAAGGTTAAAATCTCCGCCTACCACGAATGATGAAACGAAGATATCTTGGTAAGCTTTCGTGCACATAAACTTTTTCCTGCCAACGATCACTCATTATCATATCATAGGATAAAATAGCACGATGTAAAGAATGCCGCGGAGAGGCAGAAGATAAACTAAGTATGATTGGCCGATGAGAAGATTCTCTCTTTTTTAGCCGAAACGCTTCTCTTAAAGTTTCAGTCGCTCTTTAAGTTTCAGCTCGATTTCATACATTATAAATTTTATTCCTAGTAACATTAAACCTTTCCGATAATTCCCTCACAATTTTCCCCAGTTGCGCATTGTAAAATATGAGCTGAAATGACCTCAAATGGTCTTCTGCCAAGCATTTTAGGTAAACACAATCTTTTAAAATAACTTCTTATACAACGCAAAATTTAGTATTTTATTGCCAAGCAAATTGAAAAGTATGAACTTTTTTTTAATATTTAAACTCATTCTTGACGTACTATATATGCTGCCAATTAACCCTATGAAGTGGCAAGGCTTGAAAGTTACGAGGAAGGTTTCAGGTTTGATAATATTCACCCTTGTTCATTGGTTCCACTATGAAGGATCATGTATGAACAAATGTCCGTATTTTTTAACTTCAATAATTGAGTTTTACAAGGCATTTGACTCAGTGAATCAAGATTTGCTCTGTGATAAGCTTAGTTTTTTTCAATTTTAGTAGTAGCGCTGTTAGTTTACTATTTAAAACGGAGCATGTTAAATTTGTGGAACGTTGTCATCAAGTAATGCTGTCACAACAGGTGTTCCCCAAGGATCTATCTTAGGTCCCTTGTTACTTTCGATCTTTATTCACAACATTTTTAGGTATGTAAATTTGCTTCTATACATGCGTGGTGACATTCAAATTTATCTGTCGAAATTTCATCTTAATCAAGAATTTGTAACGAGGTTTGCTTTGCAGCTGAGGTAGTCTCAGCGGTTCCAGGGTTCATGTTGAGGGGAACTCGAAAAACAACTGAAATCTGCAGCGTTTCCGAATTTCGTTCTATTGTCCAGACATAATCTATTACTGACTACTTGGTAATTCAGCTCCGACGAAGAAGAGTAATGAATATCGTTTTTATTTACTTTTTTTATTTTTGTATTTCTTACTTACAATTTCTGAATAACTTATTCTATACAATTGGTTTTCTTATACACTACCTAAGGCTGATTCTACCAGAGGAGCAAAAGCCCTTAGAGTTAATCAATTTGGACAGTGGTTTAATCGCAACGAGAGCGGGATGTGAACCCGTTGATGTAATCAACTTCCACAGTTTATTAATCGTCAAAAGAGTACGAGTTGGTGGTGAAGAGTGATGTAGAATTAATCAGCTTCTGCAAGGTATTACTCGTATAACAAAATAGTCGTGGGTCGAGAAACCGTAGAGTTAGTCAGTTCTACCTCCGAATAATCGGGAAAAAATAGAAGAATGGGCGTGAATCCGTAGAGTCGTTCGATGACACCCGAATGAGTGCACAAAAAACAAAAAGCCGTACCGATGATTGAAACCGTTAATTAACTCTCTGAACCCGTAGAGTTAATAGTTGCGTTGTCGATGCGATATAAATAGGTATGTATGTATGTCGGTAGATATGTGATTAATAATTAGAGAGAATATATGTTGCGATATTCCCATCGTTGCAAATTAAGCAGCAAATTGAATAGCGATTTATGTGCACTTAGTAGTTGGGCTCCTACTTACATATATGCTGCGAATCACCCTATGAAGTGCCAAGTCTTCCAAGTTATGAGCTTTGATGATTTTCCAGTCTTGTTTATTGGTTCCACTAAATTGAATTTAGTTAAAAAGGTAAACAATCTTGGTTTCACAATTAATACTTTGTTTAGATATCAACACAACTGGTGGGAAGATTTATGTTCTTTAAGGTGCAGGCGCGCGTCTGCTCTCTACACGCGTCTTGAAAGAAATACCGCAAGGTATGTTTATGCAGTTACGAGATTTGAGCATATCTCTTCAATGAGTAGGGGAAATCTGGGTTGTGTTCTGATGGAGTATCTTAATGCCTTGAATGTAATCTTTATAGATAAGGTTGTTCATACTAAATGTCATATTTATCTTCATGAAAAACTGGAGAGTTTCCATTCTGCCAGAGCTCTGAATTTCATGATGCCGAGGTGCAGTTTTCTCAAAAGCTGCCGATACATTCTAATTATGCTTTGGAACTCTCTACCATTGCATCTCAAAAGGATGGCGTTTGGGAGCCACTTCAGGACGGCTTTTGTTCAGTACTTGTATGCGTAAATTCCTACAGTTCAACCTACTTTTTCTTTTACTTTTGATTCATAAGCTTTCCCTCATTATCTCTTTCTTTTCTCTTATTGTGTTGCTGCTTCTGTTATTCAATGTCTTTAATAATTATTTTTTCTCTTTTATCTTTTGTTTTTTAAGATTTATATGTTGCTAAACGTATTTATTGTTATTTTTATACAATGAGAAGGGTATATTAATTTTGCGCTTCCGTTCGTAACGCATTAAAGAAGGCGTCAAATCGACTCAAGATTTAGCCAGGTCCGTCTGTCTGTCTGTCTCTCTGTGGAAATCACGATCACAGGAAAAAGAATGAAGCTATCGCTATGAAATTTTGCAAGTATATTCTGTGTGATCCTAAACTGTTTGGTATTGATAATGGGATAAATCGGTGTAGCGGCACGCCTACTATTTTAACAAATATGAATTCTTTTAACTAGTCAATATGTCATCTTGTAGATTGATTTTTGAGCTGGAATTTTGTACATAAATTGACATAAACGGCAATTACAGAAGAATGAATAGAATAATTATCTTGTAATTCGGTACGAATATTCTTTGCCATCAGCGATTCCTCAGTACTGAAAATGAGGGAGAAAATCCGAAGACCCACGCCTACTTTTCATAACAAATAATAATTCATCTGTGCTAATATCGTCGTTTTGCAGATTGTAAGCTTAATTTTGAGGTGAAAATTTAGTCTCGAATCAGCGCATGACGTTAAAAATAATTTGCCAAAACAAGCGTTGCCCGCCCCCTTTTTAAAACAAAAGACAATTACAAAATAAGGAATAGTAGTATATTCTATGGTACTAGTATAAATATGGTACGAATATTTCATGAATATACTACAGGAGGTTGTGTGGTAGCCAAAATGAGAAAAAGTGTCCGCCAAGTGTCACTTTTTCACGCCTACTTTTTATAACAAATATAAATATAATTGAAAAAAAAAATATAAGGATGTTCTATTCATTAGATAAATGAAATTTATTAAAACAACCGAGCACAAATCATAGATTGTTTGATAAAATCATTCGTCGGATGTAGGATACATATAAGCTACCCTTACCAGTTATTATTCTTATTGTTTTTAGTTCCTAAGTTATATTACTATTAATCGTAACTTTTCTTAATGTATTCTTTGATTTTTTTTCACTGTTAGTACTATAAAAACCACAAGTCTTAAGGCACGGATACATAATTAATTAAATAAATAGAAATTGAAATATATTTTTGGATATTGAAGGAGTTCGTGCCATCTTACACCGTTGTTTAGGAAGTGATATGAACATAAGTAATGGTTTCCTAGTAAGTTTACTTAGGGCCAGTTTCACTGTACCCGTACACATTGAGATAAATAAACAGCTGTTTGTTAAGACTCTCTATCGGTCTGCTTGCACAGCAGCTTTCTTTGTTCTATTTCACTCTTTGCAACAGCATAATTTTAAAATAAGATTCTTTTACAATATATAAGTTAAACGTGCACTGTTAAACTGCTTTTTGGTTTAACCGGTGTTCTTTTATTCAACTTATAGCTCATCATCGTTTAAACAAAGTTTAAGCGAACACTGTGAAACTGGCTTTTAAAGTACAAGCATGCAATAGATAACATAACAGATTCTGAAAAGGGTTTCATACCTATTATTCCATATACTTTTAAATAAATCCAAAGATTCTCGCAAACGATTCTGGGTTGGATCTTCCCTTAACACCATATTATAACTGGAACAAGCTGTCACAAATATGATTGCTGTAACATCATTGAAACACTGAATCCATTTGCGACGCTCATCTCTTTGGCCACCAACATCAAACATACTGAAAAATTCAAAAAGGTATCAAAATCTTCTCGAAAGGTTTAAATTTTTCCGAAACCAGAATATTGTTAGAATGGTACAACAAAATATAATCGCAAATAAAAATAACACACATTACATAACTAACTTAAATTTATAGAAACTAAAACAAAATATTATTATTTTGCGTCAGAATTCACTACTTTACTTTTCAAAATGCCCTTTTAAGTACTAAAAATAAATTGTGATAATATTCTTATCGCGTATTAAATATACACAAAAATTTTTAAATAGATACTTTTAAATATCATAGTTTTGAATCCAAAATATCTTTATTCATCTTCAAAAATACCAACAGGAAACAAAATAACATAGTTGTAAATTTAACCTTTCTTTATAAATGAAAAAAAGGACAATTCATGAACTTATTATTGGAATAAAAAGAATATATATAAAGTTTTAACATTTACACTTTTGAATTTAAACTCGATTTGGTTTTACTTACTGAAAATTAACTTTATCAACTTGAAACCTCGTTTCAAATATGCCTGAAGTCAACACACGACATCTCAAAATATCTTGTTCATTTGGTGTATAACTTTGTTGTTTAATTGTACTAACACGATCTAAAAAACTAAGAAATAAAATTATTTATAATATTTCATTGCTTTGCTGAATCATTATACAACGTTGCTTAAATTTTAGTATTTAAAGCATTAAATTTAGATCAATAGCCACTATTTTATTTATGTACTGCCCGTGGTTTTTGACGTTGGTCACGAAAACACGCTTAAATGTATATATATTTTAGAAACCTTTTTGAAAATTTTTCGAAAGTAATTATTGTCTAAAACAAAGTTTGTTTCTTGTGTCTACTCGTTTGTTTACAAACTTGAAGCTGTTAAAATTACCAGCTGTTAAATTCGTAACTTAATGATAAAGTAACTGATAATCAAGTTGGAGTCTGAGTGCATGGAGCGGACTAACGGCGGAGGAGGAATAATTTTCAAAAAATATAACTTTGAATGCCATTTGGACCAGCCTAGTCTTTCTCCTAATAATCTGAAAATGGAAAGCCGTAAAGTTATAGCATTACGCGACTTAATTTGCTTTCTTAATACTTTAAATAAAAAAATAAAATAAAAATTTTTTACACTTTACAATTTTCTTTTATTAAAGTAATTGTTTTTTCGTTTCCTTACTGTAACGTACAGACTAATGTAATTATTTTCAAATTATAGAAAGAATTACACACATATTCCTAGGTTAGACAATAAAGAAACCTCTAACGTCTACAGATGAAATTTTTGTTGGTTTCATTGTGCTCGCGCATTTTATGAAATTTTTTTTGCAGTTGTCTTCTCTTCTATTTTTTTCACAATGAACGCAGGAGTATTATGTGAATTTGTAATTTATTTCAAAAAGTACAGTTGTAATTAAAATAAAAAAAATCTTTTTTTTTTTATATTAGTATATCAAGATATTACACAAGGAATTAACAATTTGAAATAAAAATGACTTACAAAGCTAGTAACAATATAAATTGATGTAAGCAATATAAACTAACAGAAGAAAAAGCCTAGTCCAGACAGAAAAGAAATAAACGAGAGTAAGTATGTAGTAGAGAGTAGTAGATAGAAGAGTAGTGCTATTGTGAGGAGCACATTCATATTCGGCACGCCTAAAGTAATTAGCCCCTACGACGAGATTTACAATTGTTAGAAATGAGTTCGACTGTAATATGGCGATAACAGAAAAGAAGCAGGAAGAATTGAAGCAGCAGAATTCAGGATAAATTATAAAATAAACAATTTACGATTTTCTTAAATCTTTGTTTTTCTGAAATGTTAATCAAAATATTTTTTATTGAAGATCGAGAGTTTTTTTCTCCACATTAATTTTTTTTATTGTGTTATCACATCTGCCAGGATGAAGAGAGTACTGCTACAAAACTGTGTCCGAAAGAAGCCGTATACCGCCTGAAAGATAATGTTTACAGCGGGGTCGGGCAAAAGTCGCTCGCGATGTACTTCTTTCTGGTTCTATCTTTTTTTTGCGAGAAGGTTGTGTTTCGCTCTCTGAAGTGTACCCACTTACCCACATTTCGGCAAAGGTAAATTTTTTTCCAATGTTTTACTTGGACATCGATCAACTTTTGTGACAAACTCCGCGTCGCGTTCTGTTATGTTTTGCATAATAGCGAACGGCAAAAAATTTATTAACAAAACTTGTAATTTGACAACGCTTCACGCAATGGGGTTCAATTTGATTGCCTACCTCTTGGGTCTAATTAAAATTAATTTACATTGAAATGGTTAGGTAAAATTATAGTTTTAGTTATTCATTTACATATAATAGTCATTAAATTGCATGTGTTTCCAGAATTCAAGCTAGAAAAAGTCCAATCGTTGAACTATTTAATTGAAAAATTTACAAACACGACAAAATCATTAAAAAAAAATCTACAATCATCATTCAACCAATCCATAAAAAAAAAATTAGGTGCTATATATTAAGTACTATTTTAAGTACTAAGGATGTTAAATTTATGGTTCCTGTCAAAATAGTGGCAATTATTAGTGAATAACGTGCGTTTTCTTATCAAGAATGGAGTTGGGCCACTTTCAAAATTAACAGCCAGATTCATTATAAAATTTTCGGTGCCCAAGTCCATTCGACATTATTTAAGATGTTTCAAATTGAAAAAATTAATAGTAATAGTTGCTATTGTAGTCGTTAGTGTTTCAATTCGTTTTAGCTATTTCATTAATTTAGAAAAACAAAGTAACAAAGTAACAAAGTAAAAGTAACAACTCGGTTAACCACTGCTTAACGAGAAAGAGAAAAAAAAATCGATGAAATGTAATTTTGTTTTTGTATAAAGTACAAATTAGGAAGGTTAAGAAATCTGAGGATCCACGCATCACTAGATCAGAGTTTTACTTTAATGTAGCTAATAATTAAATTCTTCAAAATGTAGTGCTATACTAATGCACGATTAATAACGTGTATTACTACAATATTTAATATGTTAAATTTTGCACTATAAGTTTGGATTAGCTTTCTTAGCGATAAATATATATATATAGCATATACTTCCGGTAGCAGTGTTTGTGTCGACGATGTCACCGAGTCGTGGAATTCGATGCGTGCACGAGTCGACCCGACGATACTCACAACACCCGAAGCCTGATGAAATTGCTCATGCGGCTACCGTTATTACTATTAACATAAATGTAACTGTTTCAATCTTTCGCATTCACTTTTAGTTGCTTTTTGGCACGTTTTTACGTGCAGGGCTGCGATTACATAAACAGCTTGAAATTAACTTGGAAATGTTTATTGTTGTATTTTCGCTTTTCTTTGATAATCATAGTAAAAGTGTTGATTAAAATACACTCGATTATTTGTTTTGCAATCGACACACTTTTATTGTTATATGTATGTTATTCTTTTAAAACCACACGATAGTGCAGCGTTAATTTGTGTTTAGATATTGTTTTGTCCACAGTGTAATTTAAAACCATTAAATTACGACGCAGTTTTACACTTTTTTGGAGTTTGTTTCTTTTTTTAAGCGCACATTTTCCTATTTATGCACAAATTAATTTTCAATGTCGATGAATGTTCCATAAAATTTTATTTGATTACACAGGTCAACACGATTTTTGAGTTTGAGTTCTGTACCTGTGATTTTGATTACTTATGCCAAACTAAAGAAAGAAAAAATATTTTTATCTAATAAAGTTTGCTTATGTAGATACCAGAATGAAATTTCAACATTTATGGAAAAAGTCTATTTTTCAATGTTAATCATTTTTAAAATTAAAACAACTTATGAATTATGTATTTTAATTAATTTTTATTGTAAAAGACAGCACAAATAAACATAAAAATTTAAAAAATGATACAAAAGAAGCTTTAAAAATAAATACTTTTAGTATTTTTAGTGTAATCGTTAGAACTTCTTGTATGAGAATCCAAATGTAGTCAGCCATTATGTTCTCATTATATTGTCCTTGATATCTTTCTTCAAAGTTCATTATATGCTGGTGGAAGCGTTCCCTTGCTCTTCTGAATATCAATGAGATGTGGTTCAACAGATGGTGTCGCGATAACGAACTCGCTGCCTTCGCTATTACAAGATAATTGTGATAGCGGTACCATCTCTTGAGTCTTCACGTTTGGACTAGAAGGAACTGGAAAAATTTCACTGTGAGGTACTGGAGCAGACACTGATGGTAGGTTCGGATACTAGATCTTCTTGGCATTTTCCATATTCTCCATATTCTTGGTACTGCAAACTTCTTATTTTTTTTTTCTCCTCGGTACCAGGCTGAAAAAAAAATTAATATTATTCATTAAAAAATTACGCATTTAATGTATATTTTAATAATATGTAAATAGGTATACAAATGTACTTTAATATAAGGTCTTACCTTCTAAAGTCTTTTGCAGTTATTACACGAGAAGTGAGGCGCCCATATATTATCCTGACTTCGTGCGGGCATGTTAAAATAAGCTCCATAGGCTTCACAAAGTTTCTTATTTGATGATAAACTATATTTTTTGGCTCTCACTTTAATAAACTCACCACAAACATAGCAAAAAGAGTCCACGCAGTTTTTACACATTTTCGATGACATTTTTAGGCCTCGCGACACATAAAATACGTTATTCCTCTAGAAAGCGCACTCGCATATTGCCATGACACTCTGCTACCTCTCACTTCACACCCACAGTCCCTCTCTCCCGTCTCTTGCATCAAAATGAAACGGCTTTTAACAAAATGAGCAAAACCACCGTATATTTAGTTTTCATTATACTTATTAAGTACAAAAGCAAACCTTATTTATTAATAATGGAGTTCCTATTTACTTTTCGATTTATATAATCATAAAATAATCACTAAATAAAAGACTCCAAAAAAAATTTTGCTTTTGTTGACCTGTATTATTTAACAACATGACTCATTTAAGAGTCACACGTCTGCCTCCTTTTGTTCTCGATTCTCCACTCACTTTTTGTCACCGCATGATGCGAACACGAACTGGGATGAGCGGTTCTCCGACCGCATTCTCTCTGTGCCTCGACGCAGAGCGTGGGCCTCGCCACACCTCACAATATAAACAACTTTTATTTTTAATTGTAATATCCTATCAATAACTTTACTGTTAACTGTTACTTCCAATTCTGCTGCCTATTTTAACACATGCAATTAACCATTCTCTGAATACCTGCACTTTTCCAATTAGCTGGAGAACTGCCCGTGTGATTCCTGTACTTAAACCCAACAAAGGTTTTAGGCCTATCAAAATTTTACCGTTTTTTAAAGTTTCTTGAAAAAATTATTTATAAGCAAATTGTAGAATTTTGTAATGAGGGGCTTTATTTCCAGTATGCAGTCAAGATTTCGCCAAAATCATGGTTGTATAAGTGCCTTAGTTAACGTGACGGAGGACATAAGGAGTGATTTCGATAATCATCTTCTAATAACCATTTCTGGTACTTCTTGATCATTCAAAAGCATTTGATACTGTGGACCATCCTACTATTTTAACAAAGTTGCATCGGATCTTTGGTTTCTCTGTATCAGCGGTTTTGTTAATTAAATCATTTTTATGTAATCCGGTTTCAAGTAGTCTCATTGCATGGTTCCACTTACTTATCACTACAACGGGCGTTCCACAAGGGTCTGTTTTGGAACCTATTTTCTTATATACATATATATGCATTTTATATTAATGATTTGCCAAATGCTTTAACCTCTTGTAAACTGCATATGTATGCAGATGATATTCAAATATTCAAATTTATGATATTCATAAATTTGAATTTATGCCATTATGTTCATTTAATGATGTTAGTAGGTATACTAATTTCGTTACTTTGGACCTTCACCGAGTTCATCAATGGGCTATTAAAAATCGTCTTTGTATTAACCCTACTTAATTTAAATGTATCATTATTAGTAAGCAGAATGTGTACTTAAGCTGTCTACCTTAACTTATGCTTAACGGTCAGTGTATTGAGTATGTAAAAAGAGTTAGGAACCTGGATGTTATTTTTAACAATAATTTAATCTGGTGTAATCATGTTAGGCATGTCACTGGCTTTGTATTTGCGGAGCTTCGTGTCCTCTGGCTCACGCGGCGCTATACACCACGTTTTGTTAGACTTCTTCTTGCTAAGAAGATTTCCTTGTCTTATATATGGATGTGAGATATTTGCAAATTGTGACTATATTTCCATTAGTAAGCTTAACCGTGTTTATAATGTTATTACTCGTTATGTTTTTGGGCTGAGCCGGTTTACCCACGTATCCCAGTACAATAAAATACTATATTGGATCTTCTTCCAACGCCGGTTAGAATTTAGAGTAATCTTCTTGCATAAAGTTATGAGCTGTGAGGAATCTTATTATCTGTTTTGCAGACTATCACCATCATTCCGGTCGGCGCTCGTATTTTAGCGTACGCGAAGTCTGCGTTGGCGAAGCTCTGCCCAGATTGGCATTTCCTTCGATTTCTGTACGTCTTGTAACAGGCATAATTAATGCCATGTTACAATTCTTTTTAGTATACACTGCTCTCTGAGCTTCCATATAAAAATCGCAACACGAGGGAAGCCGGTTCGAAACCGAACAGCGGCAATCAATTTCTTTATATTCTTTTTTTTTTTATTCTTTAACTATGTTTTATACTTTTTTATTGAAGCAGATTAATATAAATAAGTTATAAACAAATAAAACATAAAAAAAGCATCAAATTCAACAAGCGACGAAATCCGCCAAGTACGGGTTTCGAAGGCGCTAACATACGTCACACAAGCAAAACCATTTTATTCGCTTTTGCTTTCCCACTGATTCATAATCAGAGGTTTGAATTCTCAAACAGTTCAACCATCATACCACGTATAGGATGCGCAAACTGCAAAATATTTTCAGAGTTGGAAACCGATCAAAGTCGTTTGTAGTAGTTGCAAAGTCTTTGTGTTTTGAATCCCTTTCCCCTCCCCCCAGCTCTTCCGGCCACGGCCTCAGTCACAGAACTAACAGTGGCTTTCGACTTCGGTCTCAGCGTTCAGAAATAACTGACGCTTTCGGCCTCAGTCACAGAAATAACAGTGACTTTCGACTTCGGTCTCAGCGTTCAGAAATAACTGACGCTTTCGGATTCGCCTCAGTCACAGAAATAACAGTGACTTTCGACTTCGGTCTCAGCGTTCAGAAATAACTGACGCTTTCGGCCTCAGTCACAGAAATAACAGTGGCTTTCGACTTCGGTCTCCGTTGTGCAAAAATAATTGTACAACAACTAGGTAGGGCACCTACACAAGGTACCAAACCAGAGACTTTTTGTTGGTGGACGCTCTGACGTCACCGAATACATTTAAGGCCATCTGCCGAGTAGCACTTTTTGCTCTCACTCTAACCACTCGCCTTCCGCATATCAAGGCCTTCTGCCAGGAAGTTGTTGTACTTCCCACCAACCACCGCGTCTCCCTTTGGTGCTTTGAATAGGTTATACACATTGTGCAGCCTTCTGCTGCGGGATACTCTATCCCCCTCTCTCATTGTACGTATTATTAGGTATAAAAATTGTTAAGCATTAATATAAGTATAAGAATTGTTAAGCAAATAAGAATAAGATAATAAAGATTACTAAACACCATAACAACGTCCGAGCTGAACTCTTCACAGAGTCAGTGCTAGACTGTCGCGAAGGCAGTGCGAAGGCAGAAGGAGTAATTCGGAAGTACGTTGAATGTTAGAGGGTTGCGAGACCCCTTTAACGAACCCTGGACAGACTGAGTTTTATCCCAGCCTAAGGAACAAAAACTCTTTACAAATGGCGCCCGAACAGGCACATTCTTCTTCGGAAGAAAGTCAAACAACAACAAAACCGATTAAAGAAATCGACGAAACGTCGACCAGCTGGGTTTACTACCTAAGGAAAGAAGAGTTAGAGAAATACCTAAACGAAAAGGGGTTACGTACAAACGGTACCATGAAAGAAATTCGAAAACGAATTAGTAATTATATTCACTTACAAAAGAAAAGGGACAACGAGGAGAAACAGAAAACACTCGTGCATACTCCGACACAAGTTTCATGTGATGATACGCCTACTGGTACATGGCAACCAACCGCAACTCACACCAATACCAATAATATTGATGTTATGAACACAGTGAGAAAATGGGGACTCTCTTTTAATGGGAATCGACCGCTAAACGAATTCCTAGAGACTATTGAAGAATTAGCTGACTGTTATAGAGTCGATTACAACCATCTCCTGCTACCACTGAATGAAATATTTAAAGACCGAGCACGAGAGTGGTGGCGATATAAAAGAAGCGAAGTTCATACATGGACGGACTTCCGAACAGCAGCAAAAATCTTTTTCCAACCTCCCAGACATTTACTCAGGCTAGAAGAAGAGATAATGCGGAGAAAACAAAATAATCGCGAACATGCCAAAGATTATATTCTCCACTTAATGACACTAATAAGACAGCACCCACATATGTCAAGCGAGCAGCAAATCGAACGAGCAGCTAACCACTGCATCACGCCTTCCACATACGATCAACGCTCACACTGCTCGTCCTGCCGACCAACAAGGCATCCTAGAGAAAAGTGTCAGACAAATAAATTGCTGTTCTGCTCCCACTGCGGGGAGAGGGGAATCCTATCTCGTGACTGCAAATGTCATCAAACGAGAAATAAATACATACCAACCGTCCCTGCCCGATATTATATGCAGGTAGAATGCGGTGAATATACAATTAATGCTTTAATTGACACCGGAGCTTCTCTAACCTTCATGGGAGACGACCTTAGAAACAAACTAGGGCATCCCACAAAATCAAATCATAGAGAAGAAATACCAATTTCATTAGCCAATGGTAAAACCGTTTCCGTCCGTAACTATCCGTAACTATCCACCACAAACTGGCTAATTTTCAAATCATCGCGAAGCATACTCGGTTGATCCAAACAATGTTCAAGTTTATATTTTTTAAAAGCTTAATACTTCTAGTTTGCTCCTACGTTGGTCCGATCCATCCTTCTAGTTTGCTCCTGCGTTGGTCCGATCCATGCACTCGGACTCCAACTTGGTCATTTTCCACTTCATCCTAGTCACATATCGACCACAAACTGGCCAATTTTTAAATCATCGCGAAGCATACTCGGTTATCCAAAAAATGTTGAAGTTTATATTTTTTGAAAGCTTAATCCTTCTAGTTTGCTCCTACGTTAGTCCGATCCATGCACTCGGACTCCAACTTGGTCATTTTCCACTTCATCCTAGTCAGTTATTCACCACAAACTGGCCAATTTTCAAATCATCGGGAAGCATACTCAGTTGAATCAAACAATTTTGCAGCTTATATTTTTTGAAAGCTTAATCCTTCTAGTTTGCTCCTACGTTGGTGCGATCCATGCACTCGGACTACAACTTGATCATTTTCCACTTCATCCTAGTCACATATCCACATGGTAATGAAAACATGGAACAACGAAAGGAAACAGCTAGAGCACATGAGAAGAGTGTAGAACTATGCATGATGAGCAAAAATGATGGCGGCAGTGCAGACCAATCAGCCGCTGCGAATCCCTTTGCTAAGAGTGGTTGAATTGCACGCTCGCCATTGAAGACGCCGAATGCGTTGACAACGCCCACGCGAGCAAATTCTTCGCCGCCATGCGTACAGCTTTCAAGCGATGGTGGATTGCAGAGGATATCAGCATTTGAGAGAATGGGAAGACGGATCGGTGAGCTCACTGAAATGATTGGTGGGGGAAGACGTTCTATTCACCAGCCGATGCGTGAATTAATTGCTGATATTGCAAAAATATACGAGAGAGTAGAGATGGACTTCAGAAGTAGAGTCTGCCTGCCAGTCTGTGTGACTTCTGAATATCACAAAAACAGCAAGTCTACAGTCGATTATGGTACTCAGACAACACCGGTGATGAAGAAAACATCGGATCGTGCATCGAAGAGAGCCAGAGATGAAAATCTGATTGTTCAGTCCGCAACAAAAAAGCATAAGGCGCCAGATGCTGCAGGGCACGCTGGAGTGGTGCGGAAGGTGGCTCCAGAAACAGGTATGAGTACAAACGATGGATGGACGCAGGTGGTGCGGAAATCTAAGAAGAGAGATACAGCTCTTAAAAAACCCAAGCCAGGGGCAATTGTTATTCAGAACAAAGGCGAATGCACCTACGCGGATATATTGCGCAAACTGAAGGCAGACGACAATATATATATAATATATATAAGCGAGTTAAGTCAAGCAGTGGCAAAAGTACGAAGAACTCAGAAGGGTGAGCTTCTGCTGCAACTAACGGAGACGGGAGAGAATGCAGAAAAAATCAGGAAGGAAAAAGCAAATAGTCTTGGCGAACAGGCAGGGGTACGGGGCTTGTCAGAGAGAATGCTGCTTGCTATCAAGGATATAGATGAGGTAACTGAAAAGGCCGATGTTTTCCAAGCGCTCAGCGAACAGTTTAAGCTGAAAGGATTCGTGAAGGAGGATGTACTAAGCCTGCGTAAAGGATTTGGAGGTATGCAGATAGCTTCTGTGAGATTACCAGTGACCGATGCAAATATGCTCCTGAAGATAGGTAAAATTAGGATTGGCTGGGTGAATTGTCGCGTACGAGAGCAGACAGCGCTAGTAAAATGCTATAGATGCTTAGACTATGGGCATATCTCAAAGCATTGTAAAAATTTAGAAGATTGCTCATCATTGTGTTACAAATGTGGAGGAGAGGGCCACGTAGCTAAAGCATGTTCTAAAGAGCCGAAGTGTATACTATGCCAGACAGCAGGAAGGAAGGATGTTAGTCACGTATGTGGAGGTTACAAGTGTCCCTCCTACCAAAAGGCTAAAACCACACAAAAAGGTTGTAAGGTAACCAATTTAACTAATTAAGGTACTTCAGCTTAACTTAAATCATTGCGAGGCTGCACAACAGTTGTTGGATCAAACGGTTTTAGAATTGCGCATAGATGCGTTGATCTTAAGCGAACCATGCTTTAATAAAGCAGATAGCACATGGGCAAGCGACCAGACGGATAAAGCCGCAATCTGGAATGTTAATGTCGACGCTTCGGATATGATCGTCCACAAATCAGAATTTTGCTATGTGTGTGCAGAGATAAATGGCATATTTATATATAGCTGTTATCTTCCACCAAGTTTGGATTTGACAGTATTTAACTGTATAATACATAGTTTGGTGACCGATGCTCGACAAAGAAATCCGGTTATAATCGCAGGTGATTTCAATGCATGGGCTATTGAGTGGGTATCTAAAAGAACAAGTTCTCGAGGTAGAGCACTCTTAGATTCCCTCTTATCTCTAAACGTGATTCTACTTAATACAGGCACTGTAAATACATACAGCAAAAACAGTCGCGGGTCAATAATAGATATTGCGTTCATAAGCACTGCACTATTTCCGACGACGAAGTGGCAATTAAGCAACTGCTACACACATAGCGATCATAGAGCGATTGTAATTGAAACTTCGCAAACATTAACACTAAGACAAGGCACAGCACATATCAAGGGCCGATTCTGGAAGCCAGAAACTTTTGATGCCGAAATATTTATGGAAGTCATAGGTGACATGAGTGCAAGAGGCACAGCAGAAGAAGCTGCAAGCGAGCTGTCGAGAAGGATCAGTGAATCGTGCGATGCAGCTATGCTGCGTAAAAGAAGTTGCCCGATACGCAGGCCAGCATATTGGTGGAACGATAATATCGCTAAATTGCGACAAGAGTGTATCCACGCGAGCAGATTATGCAAAAGAGCTCGCAGAGGACCGACAGAGCGATATGAGGGCATGCTGCTGCTCTACAAGAACAGACGGAAATGGCTGAAAACAGCAATCCGGGAAAGCAAAACTAAGAGTTTTTTGGAACTTTGCGATGAGGTTGAGAGCAATCCATGGGGATTTGCATATAAATTGGTGCTTAAAAAGCTAAAAAAATCAACACAACCTAGCAATGCACGTGTCATGGAGAACATTGTTAGAAACCTCTTCTCTTTGCAACCATCGTTCGCAAGAACGCCGCTTGAGGAAGGCGTACACCAAAACGTTCCAATGGTAACAGACTCAGAGGTGCTACAAGCGCCAGCAAAACTCAAGCCAAATAAGGCGCCAGGGCCAGATTGTGTTCCAAATATAGCAGTTAAAACACTGGCATTTAAACGTACAGAATGGTTAAGAAGCGTTTATGATCTGTGCTTTAAGGAAGGCATCTTTCCGAAGCTGTGGAAGAGACAACATTTAGTGCTGCTGCCAAAGGGAGAGAGTATGCCTTGTTCGTATCGTCCTCTGTGCATGCTTGACAGTGTCGGTAAACTGCTGGAGCATATTATCAAAGAAAGATTGCATGATGTGACGAATGCAAAAATGTCCGACATGCAATTTGGCTTTCGAAAGGGCAAGTCAACGATTAATGCGCTAAGAGTGTTGAAGAATATGGTCGAGAAAGCGGTCGAGGGCAAGCGCTGGTGCGGAGGCGATAAACAATATTGTCTAATAGTCACTTTAGACATCAAAAATGCCTTCAATACAGCGAATTGGCAAAAAATTTTAGATGCGTTGAGGCTTTTTGAAGTTCCAGCCTATCTGTATAACATTGTAAGTAGTTACCTGAGTGAGCGAGTTCTCCTCTATAATACAATGGACGGCCCCAAAAGGTATGTTATTACAGGCGGAGTCCTACAAGGATCTGTTCTTGGTCCGCTTTTGTGGAATATTATGTATAATGGCATACTTGAATTAAAGCTGCCCGAAGGTTCAAAAATAGTAGCATTTGCAGATGACATTGCTATCGTGGTTGTAGCTAAATACCTGACGCTAGTAAAGGCAATAGCAGAGGAAGCAATAAACACAGTGAAGTCGTGGCTAGCTGAGGTGTCGCTTAGCCTAGCTGACCACAAGACGCAGTGTGTTTTGGTGAGCAGTCGCAAAAAAGTTGGAACTATCACGATTAGAGTTGGTGATTGTGTGATCGAGTCAAAACCATATATAAAGTATCTTGGGGTGATGATAGATCATCGGCTGTCTTTCAAAGCTCACACTGAGTATGTGCAGGGTAAAGCAGCAGCAGCAACAACAGCGTTGTCGCGTATTTTGCTCAATAATCGCGGCCCTCGGCAGCACAAAAGGAAGTTACTTGCAGGTGTCATAAAATCGATGATACTATACGCATCACCGATATGGATGGGTGCTTTTGCCATGAACAGCTATGTGCGTAGCCTTAATGGAACATACAGACACTGCGCACTACGAGTCTGTTGCGCCTTCCGTACTGTCTCCTTTGACGCCGCACTGGTGATCGCGGGTCTGATGCCATTGGACTTGCTTGCGAAGGAAGCAGTGACTAGAGCCCAGGCTGCGGAAGTTGCCAGCGAGAGTTTTGTGAGGCAGGCAGTGATGCAGGAGTGGCAAGTTCGATGGCGGAACGGAGAAACGGGCCGGTGCACGTTTACGCTTATTCCCGTTTTGGAACCTTGGCTAAGCAGGAAACACGGCGAGGTCGATTTTTATTTAACGCAGTTCCTCAGCGGACATGGCTGCTTTAAGTCCTATCTGCACAAGTATGGCTACGAGCGTGAACCATTCTGCGAATACTGTGGAGTTGGAAACATTGAGAATGCGGAGCACGTCTTTTTTGAATGCCCTCTGCAGAGCGCGCTTCGGGACGATCTGCAACGTACTGCAGGCCATCCGATTTCGCAAGAGAATATTGTAAGCTACATGCTTAAAGACGACGAAGCTTGGAATGCAGTGAGTACAATGGCGGCACTAGTGATGAAGGAGCAGAGAAGGCGAGAGCAGGTAAGACGTGTAAACGAACGAAATGACTGACCTGATAACTGACGATTGAGCATAATGCTCTTACGGCCTCCTGACGCAATACCTAGCGGTGGTTCCGGGAGGACTATCCGTGCGGACGAGAGGAGATGTTTAGCGGATTAAAGTCCCGCACTGACTAAGGCTTTTGATGCTTTTACTCCTCGTTAAAAAAAAAAAAAAAAAAAAAAAACACACACACACACACATCCACATACACACACACACAGTGAAGTTGAAGTTGACACAGTGAAGTTGGAAGTTGAGTTCGAAGTGACTGCACGCGATTTGCATCGACTCCTACTTTAATTAGTGATTACTGTGTTCAAAAGCAATTGTAAATATAGGAAACATTACGTGCGATAGTGTGGCAACCGTGTGCCTTCGCGAGTGCCACCTGGGACACTGTGAAAGATCATCAGAAGCGATAAACATCTGATAAGTTATAACTTTCATTATTCGTTATTGCCTTTATTCACAATTTTTCTACTATTGAATCCTGTGCAATTTAGTGTCAACAATAACCAATATCTAGCTGTCTACCCTGTTACTGCACTCTGTCTCCTTTTCATTTTATTATAGCGGAGAGCTCTGTTTAGTAGATTAAACTAAAGCGTTCGGTTCGTGTCTCCACACAGAACTTTGCGTACTCATTGGCAATAAAGCTTTCGGTTGGTGTCCTTAATAAACTTCTGTAAACTTTTAACACGGTTCTGTTTCTTTTCTTTCCGCGGCATACATTTAGGCATAACTTAGTAAGGTTGTTTTTTTTTTGGTTTTGCTGTTTTCTTCGCGGCAGCGCCAATTTGGCAGCGGGCCGCTTCTAATTTGTTACTAGATCATTGCACCTAATATAAAGAATGTCGATGAATAGTATCACGGGTGAAACATCTAATGTATTTAAGAAGAGCTCGTTGCTGATGAGATCACCACCATCAAATGCAGATGGTAACAAACCGTCGTCGCCGAATATGATTGGAATTTTTGAGCAAGTCGCGCGCCGTGAAAACTATTTTCTCACGTTAGGCAGGAAGATATGGCACCTGGACGAGATATTCAACGAGAAGGGCCGAGATATTCAACGAGAAGGGCCACCGAACAATCACTCAACCAATGCGAGATATTCTTGCTGATATCGAAAAACTGTACAGGCTCGAATTTTCCGGCCGCCAAGTAGCTGTAAGGGCCTCGAAAAATAATGAAGAAGAACAAGAGTCTATAAGTTTGGCTGAGAGCTATTCTCAAACCTCGCCTACAATTAATGTCAGCTACGAGAATGCCGGAAATAGAGCAAGGAACGACGACCAGGCCGTCAAACTCCTACCAAAAAGGCACAAGTTGCTGCCCATGGGTGAAAAAGAAGGGCATCAGCCGAATAAGAATGCAATATCGGCAAATTACACTGATGACGACTGGGTGTTGGTCCGAAAAAATAGGCCCAGAGACCACAGACCATCAACCTCAAAACCAGAGAGCTCAGTGAACGATAAAAAGTCGCGTGGCAATGCGAATGGTGTGACTCAAAGGAGAGAGCGTGTACGACCGGAAGCGATACTGATTACCAAGAAAGACGGCAAGTCCTCTGCTGATATACTAAGAACGATTAGGTCCAAGACTGAATTGAAAGCACTGGGCGAAAATGTACAAAAAATAAGGAGAACAACCAAGGGTGATATGATTCTTGAACTGAAAAAATCTGCTGATATGCAGACTACACAGTATAGAGATCAAATGGAGCAAATTTTAGAGAATGAAGCAAGTGTCCGAACACTTTCGCAGCAGACCACTGCTGCGGAATGGACGAAATTACGACATCTGATGAGCTCTATAAGGCGATAGAAGATCAATACCCTAAAGTCAAATTCCTAAAGGATATGATTAAGTCTATACGCGCTACGAAATTCGGCACACAGACGGCGATCCTTAGCGTGCCAACAAAAGATGCGAATATTCTCTTATTTGCAGGACGATTACGAGTTGGATGGGTGAGCTGCAAGCTACGTGAACGTGTGTATTCTGTAAGATGCTTCCGGTGCCTAAACTACGGACATCTTGTGCGTGACTGCAAATCGGAAATAGACCGTACAGGCCTGTGCTTCAAATGTGGGCAGAAAGGGCTTATGGCGAAAGACTGCGAAGGTAAACCTTGCTGCGCTATATGTGACCCTGGAGATGACGGCGGCAATGACCATATTGCTGGCAGCTACAAATGTCGTACTTTTTTTAAATGTCGTTTTTGGGAGCTCTAAAAGAAACTCATGATTAGGTGCCTCCAAATTAACCTAAATCATCGCGAGACTGCACAAGATCTGCTTCAACAAACAGTTATAGAGCTTGGTATTGACGTTGTTTTGATAAGCGAACAATACCGGACGCAGAACAATTTCACCTGGGCTGAAGATAAAACCAAGAAATGTGTTATCTGGACAAACTCAACTCTTCCTTTTGAAAGCTTGCCAACCAACAAGCAGAATACTTTGTTCATGCGAAGATAAAAAGCATTCATTTTTATAGCTGCTATGTTCCACCCAGCTTATCACTGGAATCCTTCGTAGCTATCATAGATAACCTCGTAGCTAACGCTAGAGGGAAAACACCAGTTGTGATTGCCGGCGACTTCAATGCCTGCTCGGTCGAATGGGGAAGCAAAAAGACAACTAGAAGAGGAACAGTGCTACTGGAAGCTTTCGCTAGCCTTGATCTTGTCTTCCTTAACCAGGGCTCGACTAGCACGTACAACAAAGCAGGACGAACTTCTCTAATTGACCTCACGTTTTGCAGCAGAGCGTTGGCAAACAAAGTAAACTGGACTGTAGCTGATCTGTATACTTACAGCGATCATAACGCTATACGGTATGACATTGCCGAGTCAATCACATGCCGAAGGAGTTCGTCAACCCCAAGTGCAAACGAACTTGCTGGAGAGTTAAACTGCTTGATCAGGATATGCTGGACTACGTAATCGAGGGTATGGTAACCCCTAATGGAGGAGCAGAAGAGAGAGCGCGACAAATTATAAACCAGCTGAGTCAAGCGTGTGATGCATCAATGCCACGAAAACGGCAAAAAAGGACGCGGAACGAGCTGTACTGGTGGAATGAAGATATCGCTGCGCTTCGTTCATTTAAGCTCAGGAGAAAAAAGCAGAGGCTCAGAGGCCGTGAAGGGTTTGAAAGGTGGCAAGTCCTGTACAAAAAGAGCAAAAAACTGCTGTGCAAGACAATTAAAGCCAGCAAGAGAAAGGCCATTCGATCACTAATTGACACCGTCCAAGAAAACCCATGGGGAAGCGCGTATAAAATTGTCCTCGCGAAAACAAAGGCCGGGAAATTCTGTACCACAAATGTCAAATTCTAGGGAAAATAGTTACGGGACTTTTCCCACTTGACACCCAGACCGAAGAATTTCAGCCTGTGCAATGCAGCAACCCCGCACCAGATATAACAAACAGCGAAATCGTGGAGATAGCCAAGGATATCAAAACGAACAAAGCGCCAGGACTAGATGGTATTCGGAACGCTGTTCTGAAAATAGCCATAACCAAGCGTCCAGAACTCTTTCGCCAACTTTTCAACGTTTGTCTACAGGATGGTATATTCCCCCAAGCATGGAAACGACAGCGACTAGTTCTTAGCCCTAAGGGGAAAAAGCCGCCAGAAGAGCCATCATCATATCGTCCTCTGTGTATGATAGATGGAATGGGAAAAATACTCGAGAAACTTATAGCAAAACGCTTAGGAATGTTTATCGAAGGCGACTGTTGCTTATCTGATCGACAATATGGCTTTAGAAAACGAAGATCAACAATAGATGCAATTAGTGACGTGGTCAACCTTGCAAAGGAAGCCATAGCGGGACGCAGATGGAGAGGTGGTGACAAAGAATACTGCGCTATAATTACTGTGGATATCAAGAACGCGTTTAATTCAGCGAGTTGGAGGGCAATCCTTGAAGCGTTGCGTGCTCTGCAAGTCCCTGGATATCTAGTTCATATAATACGGGACTATTTCAATGGGCGGATGCTCAATTACGATACAGATGCTGGAGCAAGACAACACTGCATCACCAAAGGAGTACAACAAGGCTCTGTGCTCGGGCCTGTGCTATGGAACGTCATGTATGATGGCGCACTTAGAGTTCCTGTACCACATAACGTCCATATAATAGGATATGCGGATGATATTGCTGTTGTGGTAGTCGCTAAAACTATCAGTCAAATTGCTGTAGATGCTGAAGTTGCTCTCCAACGGATTAAAGTATGGCTTCAAAAGTCGGTGTTAGAATTGGCAGCTCACAAAACAGAAGTCCTATTAATCAGCAGTAGAAAAAAGGTTGAAAAACTACAAATACGCATTGATCTGGCCATCTAATAGAATCAAACCCGAGCCTGAAATACCTTGGCGTTGTTTTAGACCATAGGCTGTCATTTAAGGATCACTTGGCTCATGCCAGCACCAAAGCGCTAAGAGTAGGGCCAGCGCTATCACGAATAATGCCTAATAATAGCAAAAAAGCCCGACGAAATAATTAGCGGTGGTTCCGGGAAGAGCAACCGTTCCGACGAGAGGAGATGTTTAGCGGGTTAAAGTCCCGCTCTGACTAGGCTTTCGATGCGTTTACTCCTCGTTGATTAAAAAAAAAAAAATAAAAAAAAAACACACACACACAGAAGCACACGGAAGCCTAAAGAGGAGTCCGTCGAGATTAGACGTGTTTCGTTACGACTCCGCGAGAAAGTGTTTATTTAGTTGTATAAACTATATCCACGATCCATTTTGGGCTTTAGGGCATAATTTAAGATATATCACGGTTTTCGTTCTGTGCTCAGTGAAAATTGTGAATACATAAAATCAATAATCGCAATATTTCAAATCCCGCGCAACTTTGCGTGAGTTAAATCAATAACAATTACCATACCTCTGTTTGTCGCGCAGGACAAGGGGAAAAAAGAAGAAGCAAAAACGAATAAGCACTAGTGATCATTAGTTTAAGTTTGATCGAAAAGCTGTTTGTGTCTGTACCACAGACCTAACTAGCTAAAGCTTTACTAACGAAACTAAATAGAACACGAATTAAAGCTTTTGATGAAAAGAGAGAGATGAAAATATGCTAGTTCAATCCACAGCAAAGAAGAACAGAATGCAGGAAAGTTTAAGCGCCGTTAAAGCTGTGCAGTTATCCGCCACTGCAGAGAAAGCTACTGAAATGGCCGAACAGTGGACGCAGGTAGTCAGGGGAAAGAAGCCCAGGAAAATGGAAGGAGCTGCAAAGAGACCGAGACGAGATGCAATCGTCATTGAAAAAAAGGGTGAGCTGTCATATGCAGAAATCTTGCGTAAAATGAAGGCAGACGCGAATATAGGCGACTTGAGTCAGGCCGTTGCGAAGATTAGACGCACTCAGAAAGGAGAGTTGCTCCTGCAACTAAACGAGAGTGGAGAGAAAGCGGAAAAAGTTCGAGCTGCAATTGGCGCCAGCTTAGGCGAGGATGCGAGTGTTCGGGGCCTATCAGAGAGAGTTGTGCTTGACATTAAAGATATAGATGAGTGCACTGAAAAGTCCGATGTTTTTAATTAAATCGCCGCGCAATTCAATTTAAAAAACTTCGTTCAAGATGACGTCCTCAGTCTGCGGCGGGGATATGGAGGCACTCAAACGGCTGCCGTGAGGTTGGCAATTGAGAATGCAAACATACTTATGAAGGCTGGAAAAATAAGGATTAGCTGGGTCAGCTGCCGCATACGCGAGCAAACAACGCCGACCAAATGCTACAGGTGCCTTGAATTTGGACACATCTATAGGCATTGTAAAAACCAAGTAGCTGACGGCACAATTCTGTGTTTCAACTGCGGAGGAAAAGGACACCTTGCCAAAGCATGTACTAATGCATCCATGTGTACCCTCTGCCAAAGAGACAGGAAAAAGGAAACCAATCATACATATGGTGGTTTCAAATGTCCTTTTTATCAGAAAGCCAGAATGGCATTAAAGGGCGTTAAACAAGGTGATGCCAAGTAATGAAGTTACTGCAACTCAATTTAAACCATTGTGAAGCAGCACAACAATTACTACAGCAAACAGTTTTCGAACTACGCGTTGATGTGGCGATTTTGAGCGAGCCGTACGCAGCTAAATGATGGCAAGTGGGCTAGCGATGCAACTGGTAAGGCAGCAATTTGGAGCACTGATCCAACTGGTGCAGAGATTGTAGTACATAGGCCAGAGTTTGGCTTCGTTTGTGTCGAAATATGTGGTATATTTATATACAGCTGCTATGTGCCCCCTAGTGTGGACATAAATACGTTCAACATGGTATTAGACTCTCTGACAAGCGATGCACGTCTAACAAGCCCTGTTCTGATTGCTGGCGATTTCAACGCCTGGGCCACTGAATGGGGGTCAAGCAGGACAAATGCCCGAGGAAGAGCACTCTTGGACGCCTTCTCTTCCCTACCGGTGATAATTCTACACACAGGCTGCGAACATACATTCAGTAAAAATGGACGAGGTTCAGTAATTGACATTGCCTTTATTACTTCGGGGATTTTCTCCAAGGCAACGTGGCAAATAAGTAGCTGCTACACTCATAGCGGTCATCAAGCCATTGAAATTGAAATTCGGAAAAGTGCAAGAGTAACTCGATGTACAGCAGCGATGGATGGCTGCTGCTGGAGGCCTGAAACTTTTGACTGCGAAATGTTTGTGGAAATGCCTGCGACGCAGCCATGTCGCGTAAGAAGAGCAGCAAGCGACATAAGCCAGCTTACTGGTGGAATGACGGTATAGCCAGCATACGGAAAAAGTGTGTACAAGCAAGAAGAATTTGTCAGCGGGCAAGGAATACAGAGAACTATGAGAACAAAAGACAGCTTTATAAAAGTCTACGGAAACAATTAAAAGCAGCTATTAGAGATAGTAAAAATAGAAGTTTCTTAGAACTCTGCGATGATGCTGAAAACCACCCATGGGGTTTTGCCTATAAGCTGGTGATGAAGAAGCTGAAGAAGTCAACGCAGCCAACCAATGGATGACATAACAATGGATGACATAGTTAAGACGCTTTTCCCAGTACAGCAACGCTTTCATAGAGGATCGCTAGAAGAATATGATGCGGAAATCTTGCCAATGGTGACAGCGGCGGAGGTGGTGCCAGCGGCTGGTGAGCTTAAGCTGAACAAAGCTCCAGGCCCAGATGGGGTGCCAAACATAGCCCTTAAAGTTGCGGCTGTCAAACAGACGGAACTGTTAAGGAGCATATTTGATGTTTGCATGAAAGAAGGCACCTTTCCAAAACTGCGGAAACGCCAGCGGCTTGTACTGATTCCGAAGGGCGCAAATTCAGCTGGTCCTGCGTCGTATCGTCCCCTGTGTATGCTGGACTCTGCAGGTAAAGTTTTAGAGCTTATAATTAAAGAGAGATTGTTGCTATCGGTAAGCGAGCGCATGTCAAACAGACAATATGGGTTCAGAAAGGGTCGGTCAACCACTGGTGCACTGCAGATGGTTAAAGATGTTGCAGAAAAGGCAATTGCAGGGAAGCGATGGCGAGGAGGCTCAAAGCAATATTTTTTGGTTGTCACTCTAGACATCAAAAATGCGTTCAACTCTGCCAACTGGCAGACAATACTCGAATCGCTCAGAATTTTTAGGTGCCACAATATCTCTCCAAGATTGTATCTAGCTATCTGAACGAACGTGTTCTGCTGTACAATACATCAAGGGGTCCTAAAGAATGCGAGGTGACAGGAGGTGTTCCGCAAGGGTCAGTGCTTGGTCCACTTCTGTGGAACATGATGTATAACGCGGTACTGGAGTTGAGAGTGCCAGAGGGAGTTACAATTGTTGGATTTGCTGATGACATCGCAGTAGTTGCCAAGCAATTGGTGGAAGTAAAGGAAGTTGCCGAAACAGCAATTTCTGTAATAAGAAATTGGCTAACTTCCATGAAGCTTAGTCTAGCAGATCACAAGACGGAAGCTGTCCTGATCAGTAGCCGGAAGAAGGTCGAATGCCTTAGTGTTAAGGTTGGTAATTGCATTATTGCATCTAGACCGTACATAAAGTATCTTGGAGTAATGATCGACAGTCGACTGACATTTAAAACTCATGTGGAGTATGTGCAGCGCAAGGCGGCAGAAGCTACCACAGCACTATCTCGCATAATGCTCAACATACGAGGACCGCGGCAGCGCAGAAGGCAACTCTTAGCAGCTGTGATTAAGTCCATAATACTGTACGCAGCACCAATATGGAAAGAAGCACTTTTGAAAAGTAGTTACGTTCGCGGCCTGAATGCGACGTACAGGACCTGTGCCCTGCGCGTTTCGTGCGCTTTTCGAACGGTTTCGTTGGATGCGGCTGTAATGCTTGGAGGTATGATTCCGTTAGACCTCCTGGCCAAAGATGCACATTTGAGAGTAAACGCAGAATGGGGTGGCAACCGCACACTTAGCAACCCAAATGCGTATCTTGAAGCGCGGCGAGCGGTTATTGAGGAATGGCAAACAATATGGCAGAGTGCAGAAAATGGGAGGTGGACCTACAGGCTTATTCCCCGTTTGGACCCGTAGCTGAACAGATCACATGGGGAAGTTTACTTTTATACAGCACAGCTTCTCAGCGGACATGGCTGCTTTAAATCCCATCTGCATAGAGTTGGATATGAACAGGACCCATACTGTGACTGTTGCGGTCCGCCGCAGATAGAGGATGCGTTGCATGCGTTCTTCGAATGTTCCAGGTACGATACGCTAAGGAATGACCTCCAGGTCCTGGTAGACACACCCATCACGCCGGATAACCTAGTGAGATATATGCTCAATGATAGCAAATTTTGGAAGGCAGTGAGTCGAATGGCGGCCTTAGTTATGGAAGAGCAAAGAAGACTTGAAAGAATAAGAAGAGCACAATAGAGAAATGGCGTATTTGGCCTTTCCTCCCCGCGATGCAATGCTTAATTGGCGGTCCCGCGGGGCGGACGAAAATGAGCTGAGGTGGTTTTAGTAAGTAAGAATCTCACATACCTGACTGCTCAGAGTAACTAGCAGCAGCACCCATGAGGGGTTTCCACCCACCACAAAAAAAAACCACACACACACTAAGCAGCTCTATGAGTGCACTAAGATGCAACCAGTGCTCACAGACTTCACCTTGGTTAAAAGCCAAAGATTGCAGCAAGAGAAGGCTACCATTGGGAAATGGCACGCCGAAATCTAAGAGGAAGGCCTTTAATCCAGCAGGCACCCAGACGTTAACAGGTCAACCAAAGCCAGTGTTAACCAAATTTCCGACACAGGGCGATGATGAGTGGAAAATGGTTGAGTCAAGGCGCCGAAGAACTACTAAAAAGCAGCAAGTCAGAAGAACGAAACCAGTCGCCGTAATGATTAGAGCAAATTGCGGTCTTTCATATGCTGATATTTTGCGGAAAGTTAAGACGGATGCCAAACTCGTTGAATTGAGCGATGTAGTCTCTAAAATTCGAAGGACACAAAAAGGAGAGCTCCTCTTACAAATGAAAGAGAACGGAGAAAAAGCAGAGCAGTTCATGAAGGCTGTAGGTGCCACGCTTGGCGAGCAAGGTACAGTATGTAGCCTTAAGCAGCGCGTGTCCATCGACATAAAGGACATAGACGAGGTTACCACCAAGGAGGACGTTTTTGATGCAGTTGTTCATCATACTGGTATAAAAGGCTTCGTTATTGATGATATCGTGAGTTTGCGAAAAGCCTACGGATGTACGCAAACTGCCACTCTTAAACTTGCGACAGAAAATGCGAACAGCTTGCTCAAAGTCGGAAATATTAAAATTGGCTGGATAAACTGTCGTATTCGGGAAAATAATAGGGTGACTCGATGCTTTAGATGCCTGGAATTCGGACACCTATCGAGCCAATGCAAGAACACATGTCATCGGTCAAAATGTTGTATCAGATGTGGCACTGAGGGTCATTTGGCGAGAGACTGCAAAAATGAACCGCTGTGTATGTTCTGTAGGATAGACAAATCGAAGGATGCCAAACATACCCCTGGAGGTAGCAGATGTCCAATCTTCAGGGACGCACTATCACAGAAGAAGGGATGAAAATACTTCAAATAAACTTAAATCACTGTGAAGTGGCTCAAGACATTCTGCAGCAATCGGTTAGAGAAGAGAACGTCGACCTTGTCTTAGTACGCGAGCCATATAAACTCATAAGGAGCTGCCAGTGGACGAGTGATAAGTCGAGTACTTTAGCGATATGGACGTATAGTGGCGCAGCACTCCGAAACATAGGCAATCAATTTACGGGCTTCGTAAGGGCGGAGGTAAGTGGAATAACTTTCTACAGCTGTTATGCTCCTCCTAGGAGGACCCAGGACGAGTTCCAAAAGATGCTGGATAATGTTGTGGCAGATGCATTAAGCAGATCGCGAGTTGTAATTGCGGGTGATTTCAATTCTTGGGCGGTAGAGTAGGGCAGCAAGCACACTAGCGCCAGAGGCAGATGCTTGTTGGATGCGTTTGCTTCACTTGATTTGATTCTGCTTAACGATGGCCGAAGTTTTACTTATAGAAAAGCTGGCACAGGATCGATTATAGATCTCACTTTTGTTAGTCCATCCTTAGCCCGGACCTCTAAATGGTGGGTAAGTGAAGACTATACGCACAGCGACCATCAGGCTGTGTTCATCAGCCGTAAAGATTTGTCAAAATATGTGCGAAAACCAACTGGTTCAAAATGGAGAGAATCAGCCTTGACAAAGTGGCGTTTGATGTAATGATTGATGCCTACCAATCGTCTGCTGTATCTGCAGAACAGTTTGCGATGCGTCGATGCCTCGTAGAACATTGCGTAGAAAAGCGCCACCATGCTATTGGTGGAATGATAACATTCGCTTGCTCAGAACGGAGTCCCGCAAAGCGAGGCGACGCTGTCAGCGATCACGCTGCAAACCATATTTTCAAGAGCTTTTAAATGCGTTTAAAACCACCCGCAAGGCGCTAAAGAAGGCCATTAAGGTTAGCAAAGCTCATTGTTTTCATCAACTCTGCGAGGAAACGGATTCGAACCCTTGGGGTACTGGGTATAGAGTCGTGATGAAGAAGTTGACGAGCAATAGATCACCGCAGATTAGATCACCCCACACTATTAAGAAAAATTATATCAACGCTATTTCCTAGACAGCCCATGACGCAAAGGGAAACCACAACCGCAAGCACAATGGCCGCACTAATTCCACCAGTCTCTGCCAATGAAGTGGAGGAGGCGTGCGCTAAGTTTTGTGATGCTAAGACACCTGACCCTGATGGGGTGCCAAACAGGGTATTGAAGGCTGCCATCCTTAGAAAACCAGAACTCTTCGCATGCATGTATGGAAAGTGTCTCGAAGAAGACGTTTTTCCAACCACTTGGAAAATACAACGTCTTGTACTAATACCCAAGGGAGAAAAGCCATTGGAAGAACCATCTTCACATCGCCCAATTTGTCTTTTGGACACTATTGGCAAGGTGCTGGAGAGAATTATTTGTGAGCGTCTGCAGGCATTCATAGATAAAAGCAGTCGCTTTCTGACAATCAATATGGTTTCAGTAAGTCACGGTCGACTGTAGATGCAGTGAACTCAGTGGTTCAAATAGCAGCCAGCGCAATAGAGGGCAAGAGATGGAAAGGAGGATCAAAGGAGTACTGCGCACTAATCACGCTAGACATTAAAAACGCTTTTAATACGCCCAGTTGGGTACAAGTACTAAAGGCGCTAAGAGCAATTGATGTCACGAAATATTTGGTCGACATAGTAGCGAGCTATCTATCTGACCGCAAGCTGTTATACAATAGTGAAAAAGGTACGGAGTCTTACAACATCACAGCAGGTGTTCCACAAGGGTCCGTGCTCGGTTCGCTTTTGTGAAACATTATGTACGACGAAATACTGCGGCTTCAGTTTCCAAGCGGTGTGACAGCTATAGGTTACGCCGACGATTTGGCAATTGTTATCGTGGGAAAGCACATAAGCGCTATTGAAATATCCGCAAAAACGGTTATACGACAAGTTGTGACGTGGCTAAATCAGGTAGGCCTTGACCTTGCAGCGCACAAAACTGAAGCACTTCTTATAACCAGTCGGAAAAAAGTAGAACACATGAAAGTGCAAATAGGTGATCTAAATATAAGCTCAGTGCCCTCGATAAAATACCTCGGAATACTACTGGATAATCGACTCAGCTTCAAGCAGCATATAAACTATGCATCTAAAAAAGCCGCAAGAACGCTAGCTTCACTGACCAGACTTCTACCAAACGTTGGCGAGCCGAAACCTCCCAGAAGAAAACTCTTAGCTTCAGTTGTAAATGCTATATTATTGTACGCTGCGCCGATCTGGTCCGACGGTCTAAACCGTCATCAGGAAGACGGATGCTGGGTGTCCACAGAACAAGTATGCTGAGAGTTGTTAGCGCCTTCCGTACAGTCTCAGCCGACGCTGCGTGTGTAGTGGCATCGATGATCCCCATTGATATAGTGGCGTGCGAGATGAAACGAGTTTACTATCGTCTCCAAACAGACCACACAAGAAGCCATATAGTGCAGCTAGAAGAAAGAGCAGCCACGATCGCTGAGTGCAAGAGCGTTTAACGAAGGGCAGATGGTCTCACACACTCATACCGTGTGTCAGCGAGTGGATGCAGAGGCGCCATGGCGAGGTAAATTTTTATTTCGCACAATTCCTTACGGGTCATGGTTGCTACCGGGAGTACCTACGAAAGTTTGGACACGAGAGCTCGTCTGAGTGTCCACACTGTTTAAGTCAGGCTGAATATGTCGGGCACGTGTTCTTCAGATGCCCGCGTTTCAGAACACCGAGTTTGCGGCTGAGCGATCCCCAATCTACTATTAGGTATATGCTCGAAAGTATTGAAAATTGGAGCCGCGTAAATGCAAATGTGACACAGGTTCTTATGGAGTTACGTCAAGCCGAGCAAATCAGAAATAGAGTAGGTCGCTTGTAAAATAACACACAAGAAGATAGCATGAATGCTAACCAGCCACCACGAAGTAATGCTCAACGGCTGTTCCGTGGTTTAGTACGTAGGTGCCACTTGTTGGTGGTGAATCGTGCATGCCAGCGGGCCGGTCCGCTGGTATCTATGAAGATTCCACACCTCCAGTCGTAATACAGAAAAAAAAAAAACACACACACGCGCAGAAGTCTTAGTTTGTCAAAGTGGTAATTTAAAGTAGACATAAGCAAACCGTGAGACCATGCTCGATGTAGCATATGTGCACAACGTTGTGTAGGAAAAGAGATTTTTTCCGCAGCCGGTAGGATAAAACACAATCAAGCTTAAAGCTGAATCGCTTTAAGACAACCACAGGAAAAATAGTTATCGTTATGTAGACAAATGTGTAACAAGAAACCCAACAAACTCAACTACTCTGGTAGGACTTTTCGAAATTCGTATACGCCTAAGTTTACGCGTGTCTTGATAGAGCGATGGGGTGGTGTCGGCCGTGGATTTGCACGTTCTGTTTGTGGCGTAGACGGTCGAACTTCGGTGCGATTTTTGCAGAGCACCATGTTTCTTTCTCTTTACTACTCTCTTGTGTTCTCCTCGTGGAGTGTCTTCATCAGGCGTGTTTACCTACCTTGTAGATGGGACGATCGATTACGTTATGCTTGCGCTTAAAGTCCAGTTTAGTTCGGTTAGAAGATTATCCCAAGTGGTTTACTGATATTGAACGTACTGAGTCATCGTCTTAACAATCCAACCATATGTAGACAACTTTAAGCTCACTTCGAGTATTTTTTCGGCCTAAGCTAACACTGCGTTTGTAAATCACAATGTACATTTATATGTATTCCTTGTATTGTAAAAATATATTTTACTATTTATTATTTTTACATTTTTTATTAATTAATAACTATGCGAATAAAGAGAAAAATAAAGTATAAGAAAAAATATAATTTTTAAAAGCGACCCAACAACACAGTTATCATGTGAGATGTGGAATTGGTTTGCGACACCAACTTCAGAATGGACTCTGCGTTCGTACTTTCACCTTTAGCTTTGTTTGACATCATCTGCCAGAGTCATTGTGAAAACGAAGCTTGTCCGAAAATAGAAAAAGGCCTTAACAATGTCCTTAACACGATTTTGGGAAATTTACGCTTACTAATTAAATGGTATACCTTATATACTTACTATACAATAACAAATTATGGTTTTTCATTACGGTCAATTTAAAAAAAAAATGTTTATTATAATTTCTCTTCCTAAAAATTACATAAAACTTACTATTTCGCACAATCAATCAATTGATATTCGTTTGAGCGTTCAAATGTTTGTAAAACACCACGGTCCTTCCAAAGTTCCTCGGTGTGCTCGTAAAATTCAGGAGGATAATTAAAATCTGGACCTGCAAGAGAAATGTGATATATAAGTTTAATAAATATACAAGTACCTTTTGCAATAATGAGTAACAGAATTTGGCTTGAATAAACATTAAATTATTATATCAAAGACAGTGCTTCCTGTCGGACTCACATTTCACGTGCCGTGAATTGTCGCACGGTGAAACAGGAGGCATTCAAACTGTTGACGCTTGTGGAGTGTGGGAACTTTACAATTGCAATGCAAGGTATATTAAATGAGCTCGATATGAAATCTGTGTGAAATATATGGATTAAAATTAAAAAACATGAATCAGCCAAGTCCTTTGTAGGAAAAGATCTGCTTTTGCGTCTACAGCATGAATCAATGAATGAATCTGCAAACAAATGAATTAATGAATCTCAATGCAATGTCTGAAACCAACTTAGTTAATATTATCAACAATAGTTTTGTGGCGTATTTTGAATTAAACAAAACATTCCTTTCTTTATTTCGTGACACGTAATTATACTTAATTTAGATAGGGAAATTCTATTCACAATTTCTGATTTATCGAGTTTAAATACAAAACATAGCGACTTATAATAAATGAATTTTCCTGAACAAGAACTGTTTTTCTTGTTTGTTGTATCTGAAACACTTGTTACTTTAACTTCCTACGAGTAGTTGCAGCACTTGGAACTACAACTACTGTTTTAAATTCGGTTTGGTTATAAAATAGTTGCACCACTCGAAACTACAACTATTGAAAATTATGTTTGCTTAAATAATTGCAGCACTTAAAACTACAACTTGTAATGAACTTTCTTTGGCCGGGTTAGCACTCAGCGGTTGCGAGGGTTCGTTGCAAGAAATTTCCGTGAGTTCTTATTAGTTATATCTTCTTATTAGCCTATGTTTGGATGCGACGTTCCAGCGGCGAGCGTTACCGCGTCTGCTGACGACGAACAAGTGTGACGTGTGAGGTGACGTCGACGTGTGTAGATGAGCGTAGCAGCGGATGCGGTCGACTAGCGTGAAAGCGACGCACGAGATGGCGTCGCCGTATGTAGATGAGCGTGGCAGAAGATGCTGTTGACGAGCGTAAAACGATGTACGATGGCGTCGACGTAGATGGTCGTGGCAGCGGATGCTGTCGACGAGCGTGAAACGACGTGTAGTGGCGTCAACGTAGATGGGCGTGGCAGCGGATGCTGTTGACGAGCATGAAATGACGTGTAGTAGAGTCAACGTAGATGGGCGTGGCAGCGGATGCTGTGGGCGAGCGTGAATGCGACGCGTAGTCGCGTCAACGTAGTTGGGCGTGGCAGCGGATACTGTCGACGAGCGTGAATGCCACGTGCGAGATGGCGTCGACGTAGATGCGCGTGGCAGCGGCTGCTGTCAGCGGGCGTGGAAAGACGTACGATGGCGTCGACGTGATGGGCGTGGCAACTACTTGTTAAGAAAACGCGTGTGGTCGTGAAGCGTGGCTGAATCGTTAAAAAGCAAAGAGCTGCCTGAGTCTCTCGTGCGTCGGACCGCAGCACACCGCTAAATGGTTTGGCAGGGCGAGGGAGACAACGCTAAGTATTCAACGTCAAGCGTTGAGGGAAGGGTGAGGCAAGGAAGGGATGCCACCGCCAAGTCTTCAACATTAAGCGGTGGGGGGAAAAGATGGGGTAAATAAGGAGTAACACCGCTAAGTCTTCAACATTAAGGGGTGGGGGAAAAGGTGGGGTGAATAAGGAATACCACTGCCAAGTTTTCAACATTAAGCGTTGGGGAAAAGGTGAGGTAAAAGAAGGATGCCACCGCCAAGTCTTCAACATTAAGCGGTGGTCGGTGGGATGCGATTCGCCAGGATTAATATGGATTCTTTCCTCCGCAGAGAAACTCAAACTACGTCTTGACTCACCTGAATCGTTAAAAAGCAAAGAGACCGACGCCAGCCTGTGTGCTGTTTTTAAACAAAACCAACGGGACTTTTCCACGCTGTTTCGTTTGTTCCTTGTATCGTTTCACTCTCGCCAGAGCACTCTGTCGCATCACCCACACTCTCGTACTTGTGTGTGTCGGTTGCTTCGCTTGACCAGAACCGGTTTTTCCGCTGGTAGTCTTGTGGTTTTGTGGTTACTGCGTTCGCTCTGGCACCTTTTCGTCGCAACTTCGGGATTACCGTATTTTCTACTTCGAAATTGCGTTGCAGTTTTTTGGCTAACTGTACGGTTTTGTGGTGATCCAATTTGCGATGCGAAATGGTTCGTCACACCCACCATTCACTTTCCCCTTAGGTGGCGGATTACCCAGTTATTCGCCGTCATCACGACGCGAAAATGATCCGTCCGGAAGACCACCCGTCGCCCGATGACTCGACCGTTCTCGTTCAGCCGTTTCTCGATGCCGTTGACGAGGTCTTGTGGGAGACGGCGCTTTACCTCTTCGGTCCATTCCTCGATTCCTCGGAGCGCGATGAACTTGTTGGTTTCGCTTTCGACAAGCGTCGTGTCGGCAACGAGCATATATACACAAAGAGATTACATGAGATTTTGCTCGTTGCTTCAAAAGAAGATCGGCTCCCTACGATTGGAACTATGAACAACTATAAAGGAATGGATAACGCCGACTGCGGAGCAGCAGTAAGAAACAACAAACGAAGCTCATAAGAAGCAAAATTTTATGACATCAATGAGTCGAGGCATTGCAAGCAAAAGAGATTTGTAATGAATGGGAAAGGGTAGGAGAAGGGAAAGGGAAGACTCCTTGAATTGAAGAACTTCTATTTTGTTTTGCTCGACTGCACTAACAAAATAAACGCAGTCTGTCCGTCTGCTAAGGTTGAATATGTTTTTTTGTGCTTGGTTTGGTTTTTTACGTTGATCATTTGGTGCTGTTTGATTTTTTCTGTTTCAGGGCATTTTTCGGCATCTTTGCAATGGTTTAGAATTTGCCACTGAGGTTTAGTTATGTGTGGAGGGGGAGAGAAGCGAGGGGCTCTTTCTGCTTATAATTTCTGATCAATTTTTACATTTTCATCTTCTGAGCATTTTTGCCTTTTTCATTTAATTTGCTCCTTTTCCGCTTTAACTACAATTTTAACTACAATTTTAAAATGTTACGTACATTTGAATAAAATTAACAGAAAGAAAACTATTTTTATCTATCTTATATTGAAAAGTAACTAACTTAATAGAAAAGAAAAAGAAAATTCAATTTTCTGGTTTCGCACTTAATCAATACAATTTTAATGTGGGTGAAGAAAAACGTATTGTGGTGATCCAATTTGCGACGCAAAATGGTTCGTCACAAACTATTCTGAAAATAAGGAATAATGATTATCGGTTGACGGTTTTCCAATAACTGATTTCTTTATTAATCATGGCTTTAACTTATACATTGTTGTACATAATAAATCTATATGTTACCAATTATGTCACATTATTAATATAATAGTTACGACTACGAAATACATTTATTATTATAAATAAACAGCAATAGCATCAACACTATGCTACTCTAAGAGACATGATTAACAGTTCGCTCACCACCGTGAGAATTGTTCTTCGCTTACGGGTGGTCGTTTAAACATCAGTTTTTGCTAGTCAGCCACATTCAGTTGTTCACCTTCAACTGCAATTTTTGTTCAGACACGTGTACTGAACATCCTTCCTCCGTTGCACGAAGTTATTCTTCAACAACCGCAGATGGTTGATTGTGACGCGGTAACTGTTGGGGCACTGTTAGTCTAGATCGTATCCAATTCCACAACAAACTTATCGCTGCAGCTATTCCAATACTCAGAGACAAGTATGCGACAGCAAATTGGTGGTGGTCGTTTTTGGTTAGCTGATGAATGCTCCCTTTTCCCCTGTGTTTCTACCTGCTCCTGAAGTTCACTTAGTTAGTCAATATAAGATTTGAAATGACTGTTAATAAGTGACGTATGAATAAAAAAATCGATTGTCTCGTTTGTTTTGAATTCGGCCAAGCTTGTGTAGGAAATGGCTATGCTACTGTTGAACCGTTGAAAGCTATGAACGGTTATTGGGTTGCTTTTAATTATGCAGTTTGGATGCAGGTTTAGCGAACCAATGCTTGACACAGTGAACTGTAATGACTCTGATCCACATACGGCATTTACTCGTACTGGTGTTTTCGTTGCGAAGATCCATTCGTTCGTTCTCATCATCGGTTTCCACGATAGATCACCCTTGAATTCTGTATATTCACAGTCCAAATTAGTATCATTATTGAAGAATAATCTTACCCCACACATACACGCACACACACACAACAGATCCTTGACTGTATGTTGTTCATCACGGCATAAATACGTATTATCGTCCACCAGTGCACATGACTGGATCAGCATAGCATTTGTTGAAAAGTAGACATCTCGATGAGGTGAAATTGCCAAATACTGCATAGACAGTGTCGGTACAATTAGCATGCTGTGTGTCAATCTTCCTATGGGAATCAGGTTAAATAGTCGAAATCTTCTATCATCGTTTAATGGAATGCTTCTGCTGAATATAAGGTGATTATGTGAAACTCCAGATACTCTGATACCTTCAGGAGTTCATATATTGGCACAAGATTTTATTTTTCTACCGGTAACTGCAACGTACTTGGCAAATGATTTTTAATCTTATTTATTTCCTCTGTTAATTGGATGGGCAGCAATGGGTGAATTTTGCCATTTTGTGGGTGAATTCTGACAACCTCGCTGCTTGCTGAATTAGTTTTGTTGCTTATTTAGAATACGTTCAATCTTTAGTAATTGCTTATCTATCTCGTCAAATTTACTAGTTATTGCTCTTTGATGTTCCTTAATTAAATTCATCGTTGAGTCTACTATTGACGTTTGATTTTTGAACATTGCTATTAGATGTTCATGATTATCCGTTATACGGTCTTTCGTTGCTGACATCTATTCAGGATAGTTCGAATCTAAAACTCCAAAAAGTGTATTGGCGATATTGCCAAACAGGTTGACTGATCCTCTTCCTTCGCTTCTCCTTTTTCGTCTCGACGTCGTTGTCTTATTGTTGGACTTCAGTTGGTCAAGATCTACGAGGAATTGATCCTTTAACGAATTTAAATTGGTATAATTACTCATATTTTGGCATAGTCTTGCTATGTCTGATGTTCCTCTTTCAAACGCGTCTAAACTTGTTTGCAGGCGCTTGAGATCGAAATAGGCGATTAGATTCCACTCAGCACCCGTTAGCTTCACAATCCTTCGGAATGAATCGCTGGTGTCGTGTCATATCTGCTTACGGCGAATGGCGCAGCTATTGCTACTGGTAGCAAAACAAGCATGCAGAGAACTGCAATCAATTCGGTTGAAACTCCAAGCTTCCGTCTTTTTGGTTACCTCCACACTGCTGATACCAGCATTTCTATCGAGCGTTTCTGGTTATAGTTCGAATGATTCGATGTTTGTTGGTAAAGGCGATAAACGATGAAAGCTACAGGGGAATGGACACGACCGATTCAAATTCTTGGAGGAAAGTCGAACATATTAAAAACAACTTTGCTTCAGCACGACTAAATAGAATGAGTAGCAATATTTTAACCGCTAAAGATGTCATGAATTGAAATATTAATTTATATAAATTGCAGGAAATAAAACTTGGTAGAGATATCAAATAAATACCAAATCAAATTCTATTAGTACCAAGATCTTTATACTTTCCAATAGCAACTAATACATCCGCAGAACTTATGTTTAAAAAGGAAGAAATTGTGCAAATTAGAAATAAAACTTATGGTTTTACAAGCACCAATGACCTAAAAACCTTACAAGAAAGCAATCGATATATATTTAAGAATAAATGTTGTAAAATAAAATTTAATCAGCAAGAAATCATAGAAGTTGAGAAGGTTCTTCTAATAGCCAAAAATCTCGTAAAAGCAATTTAACTAGTACTTGTTATCAAAGAATAATTGAAATGAACGGTAATTATATCATAACATTTTCTAACTGTAATATAAACAAAGATAAAAAAAATTGTTCAACACTTTATAATCCCACAAAATTATGAAACGCAATCAGTAGGAACGCAACAAACTTTTGGTGACAATAATAAATTATATAGATAATATTGAACAAATTAAAGAGTTAAAATCGCATATTCGTAGTAATAATAGCTTTAATTTTCGTATAAAAATAATATTATGAACTCAAAAGGAAGTTATTTACCGAAACACAGGAGTGTTTTTCAACTAAGAGGGGAGGAGTTATGTCAACATCGCCAACTCTGAACCCACTCTCAGTAAATTGGCTAATGTAGCCAATACCCCCAAAACCTTTCTTTGTTCACACGGAAATGCCAATCCAATTTATTAACAAATTAATTGCAAGAATAAGTTCCAATGATAAGAAATTCACGCTGTAAGAAATTAAGAGAATTTACAGTTAATTAATTGTAGGAAGTTAAGTTAATTAGTTGTAATCAAGATAGCCAAGAACTCAACAGACCAATAAAAGTAATAAAATTGTAAAGTGCTAAAAAATAAATAATTTAAAAGAAAAATGTGTTTTTTAAGCCAAATAACTGAAGCGCACATAACACGCGTCATTACTGTAAAATGAAATTTATCAATATTTCTCACGATATCTTTTTCATTAATTTAATTCTGATTGACTGGTATCATGTAAAACAACTTATACTATTTGTGTCCTTTGTTTGTCTTCTTCTTCTTTCTTTTATTTTTTATTACTGCTTTTCTTGAAACGGTCGGTTATAATTAGGCAAGCGAGCTCCAGTTTATTTCTTCAGCTGCGTGCTTGCTATGTTTGTTTCTTTTTTCATTAAACCTTTGAATTAAAGCAAATACACTGAAGTCGCTACTGCATTGACTGTGGTTTATTTGACCTACTTTGAACGCGTGCGTGCCTTTGTAATTTGTTATTTCGAGAGTTTATTGTCTTATTTATTTTAAGTTAGCGGAGTTTAATTTATTTGTGTTATTAACGTTAACTTTCGGTATTGGTTTAATTCTAACAAAATTAGCAAACAATTAAATTTGGATTTAACTTGATCTCATTACGACAATTTGCAACAAAACTAGTTTTATTCTTCTGTTTCTTAGTGTAAATTTGCCAAAAAAAAAATTATTGTTTAATGGATGTTAATCGCTTTTAGTTTCAAGAAGTTTTCGAATAATTTTTTTAACAATTAAAAATAATGTAATATGTAAAAAATCAAATGTAATGTAATCAGATGTAAACTTCTTTTCACTAATTTTCAGTCCGGCGAACGATCATTGGTTCGAAAGTATTCCTCGGCCTAAAAGTATTCCAAATTGTTTAACTTCGAATTCTTGCTTTGATTCTATAATTCGAAGTTACATACATATTTATTCATTTCTTTATTAAGCTATTCTTGAAGCTAACGGTGCGGTTATTGTTGATATATATCGACGTGTACATATTGGCGTACACTTTGCAATGTTGTCGTCTGCTTCTAGATTTGTCGACCGATTACCTGCATTGGCAGGGTTTTGATTGGGTCAAAAACAAATCAAATGGTTGGTGGTTAAGGGTTGATAACTTTTAAAATTGATTTTCAGCGAGATCCAATCGTTCGTTTAACGATTTGAGACAGGTTTTTTTCGAAACAGGTGTCCCCACGGTCAAATCGCCGTACACCTTCTGTTTCATATAATACGTTGACACCTATAATACACTTTTGGTTCCATGTTGTCGCTATGTCTCTCAGCTTGTCTAAACGTTCTTTCGCTGTTGCTGACAACCTTTGGGGTTGGTGCTCATTATTTCATAGTGGTAATTTGTATAGGCAATGATCGTTGACAAGCAGATTATGCGTCGTTGTTCTGTCGATTTCTCTGTGGCTGAACTCGAATTGTTTGATGCAACTACCCTTTCCACCGTTTAAAGATGTCGTTCGGTGGTACTTGTATGGACGTTATGAGATGTTTCGCCAGATCTGGTCTTCAAGGATTTAATGAGGTGACTTTCCGTTGCCCATATACTCAATCTTACGTATTTACAATTATTTTAAATTTTGACTTAATGATACGAGTAATTAAATTTCCATCAATTTATAATTGCGTTTAGCTTCTCCTTGCTTAATTAAATTCTAAATTAAAGTTCATACGTGCATCAATTTTTAAAATTTTAATACAGTCAAACTTCCCTATAGTGAAGTCGAAGGGACCACAAAATTACTTAATTATATAGAAATTTCATTATATAGAAAACATAATACTTTTTTAAATTTTTATTTTAAGTAATCAGTAATTTCAGTTTGGATTACACTTTTCCATTTTTGTTCTTCAACGAAAGCTTCTAATAAATTAAGAGACTCGAAAACTTTATTAGGTTCATCATTTTTCATCTCCACAAAAGTGGAAGGCAGAACAAAGAGTATATATTCATAAAGAGATTGCATGAAACATTTGTTGCCGGCAACATCACTTTTTCATGCTAAATTATAAGAACCGGCAGAGCGCCGGGCTTCGCAGAGCAGAGAAATCACCAAAGCAGAGATCTTTTTTTTTTTGCTCCACCTTCTTCAACTTTATTAATAATCAAAAATTTTTCTTCAATAGAGACCACATTTCGCTGCGACATTTTCACACTGTTTGTTCACTTAATGCAAGTAACTCAATGCAGGAGTCAAAATTGTTAGTGATGGTCATTTTTTATCTTTTTCTGTTGTCATTTTCAAATTTCGGGGATGTCCATATAAAGTTTACTTTTCCATCGAATTCATTATACAGAGATCAAACAAGACCAGAAATTGAACGAAAAAGCAGTGTACTTGAAAATAATTAAAAAATTCATAACTTCTTCATTGTATAGAAGTTCACTATAGAGAAGTTCGACTGTAGTTCTACAATGGTTTTCAAAATTTTACTAATTCTTTATAATTTTTACCATATACTATTAAATATGTACTATTAAAAAAAGACATCAACTCTTAATCTTATTGGTGCATGTGTGTATCTGCATGGATACATGTTCTTGTTTATATGTATGTTTTGAAATGCTTTTATATTATATAATTTGGTTCATGTTTCTCAATATTCGATTTTTTATTTTGTTTTTGTATGTTTTGTTGGTTCTTGGTATTTTGCTTACGTATGTATGCATACTTATATTAGCACTTATTTTTTTTCTGCATATTTTCTGTAATGTTCATTTTTAAAATTGTATATATGATTTATTTGTTAAAATGTTCATTGCATGTGAATTTATTTGTTGAATAGAAATAATTGCAAATGCATTTTTTTTTCTGTTTGTACTTTAATTTATAAGTTTCATTTAATTTCTTTTATTTTAATAAATATATTGCCTGGAAACTAAAGACAAACATTAAGTCTGTGTCAATGCATGCTCTTGGGTAAACATTTACATTTCCTTACGACGCTAAAAAATTGGAAGTGTATCTTATTATAATATATTCAATAAAATCCATATTATAACTATACATTCCCTTTGTGCAACATCAATTTTATTACGATTATCTATTTTGAAGTCATAGATATCTAAGAAACTGGAACTGTGTATATTTATACTTTTTTCTTTTTTTTTTTTTTTTGTTAATTTCTCCCTATATATTTAGTTAATTAAAATTATTTATTAATTTTGTTTATAGTTACTTAATATTTTTATTGTAGTTCTGTAATCTCTTTTACCCACGCTTAACCGCCGTTATATAATTTAAGTAAATTGTTATGATAGGGCTTTTCTTTCCCTTTTATTGTTATCACTCTTTTATCAGTAATAGGACTCTTGGTGGTTTCTTGCCACCTTACCAAAACCAGAAAAACAAAAAAATCGTTTCGTATTTGTTTTGAAAGAAGGAGCAAGCAGATAGAACAGAAAAGAGTTAAGCCGAAACACTACTTTCAACTATGTAACGACGTTTTCCTCGTGTTGCCGGGATATACCCACTCTATCCAGGGTCCAAGACTTAACACATAAAACTCAAGTTTTTCGTTTTAAATTTTATCTTTATAATGGGTTTTATATTTACAAACACCCAGATAATTAGGTCATACGTTACATACACTACTTACTATAGTTAATTCGTTTTCCTAGTCCAACTATGTTAGTATCATTAGTTTTGCACAGAACTTGGTATGGTGGTGAGACATATCTCGTAGAGAGCCAAAGTGTACCGTTCACCGTTGTTCTACTAGAAGTTTGTTTCTCCGAACTTTCACACACCTTGTTTGTACCTTGTTTATGATTTAAAATGATTCAATGATTCACTTCACGATGACTCTCCACACTGAAAAGCAGTAGACGTAACTACAAATTCAAAGGTGTTCAATGATTCGTTTATGATTCATAAATGATTCAGTGATTCACTTTACAATGGATGTCCACATTTAAAAGCACTGGACTCAAAAATTTCAAAAAAATAATGCAATGATTTCATTTACCATGGCTGTCCACACTTAAAAGCACAGGATTCAAAAAAAGTTCATAAGGATTCAAGGATCTGGTTTACGATGGCTCTCCGCACTTAAAAACACTGGACTCAAAAAATTCAAAAAAGGATTCAATGATTTGATATACGATGGCTGTCCACACTTAAGACCACTGGACTCAAAAAAAGTTCAAAAAGATGGGATGGCAGATCATCATCCCAAGACAAATTTGCTTGCAAGAGTTCTTACATGATTAGTTTTGCACTGACGACTACACGAGCTAGAATACCCACAGGGTCGAAATTTTTAGCCATCTCTGAAAGGATGGTGCGTTTTGCGACACGCTGTGTGGTTCCTACGGTTTCTACATTGACCCTTATGCACAAGTGGTCAGTTTTGGTCCACCACCGGAGTCCCAGCGTTTTTATTACGGCATCTTCGGTTGAGCCGAAGTTAAAGTTCTTAGTAAGTAGCTATTTCTTCTCCTTTTAGAATAATTATAGTAACCTCTTTTTTTTAATGAATCTAAAATGGACTTATTCCTCAGGTTGTCTCTATCAAGTATCCCGTGTGTAATGTTAAACCAAGGCATGTACATTTTCTGTTGGTAAAATTAACAGCTCCCTTAGTGGTTGCACAAAATTTCTTTTAATGGACATTTCTCTTACTAAACTCTCTGCTCCCGTATTATAGCCTAAACACAGTTGGAGTGGCCGGATACAACTTCATTTCTCAGCTGTCAAAATTACATGGGCTCTTATGGACAACGAGAAAAAAGTTATTTTCCAGATTCCCACGACGTTCCGTCGCTTACTTACGCCGCCAGAGTTCGGCTAATTTCTAATCTGGCGGCGTTTTGCTGGCGGCAGAGCTGTCTTCTTCTTCTTTTGTGTAGATGTTGTTTGTGTAGAAAAAACCTTTCTATACAATGGACGCCCGATTACGCAGCTATAACTGTGTGTCATCGCCAGAGTTTGACGGCTGGAAAAATTGAAGTTGTATCCGGCCACTCCAACTGTGTTTAGGCTATTAACCAATAATATAAGTTTTTTATTAGTTGCCTCTGCACAAGGAAACTCAATGTACACATCATCCTCTAGGTTGCTTCCGTAGTAATTTCGTAATTTCACATTCTATAACATTTTTATTTGGTTTTACTATTCCTGACTCTTCTTATCTTTAACTAATACAGTTTTGTTTTTAATGTTTTTAGTATTCACTGTTCCTATGCTTATCGTTCCTACATGTTTCTTTGTCGTTTCCTGTTCTATACTACTTTCACGAATTTCATCCAGACTCGAAGATGGGATAACTGTCTGCGTGGATGTATATCCTATCTTCCCGAATCTGTCTGGCCCAAAAGTTTTCTGGGTTCCCATGTTACTGGCCTTGCGGGGCCCTCCGTAGTTTTGGCTGAAATGTTTCCCAGTTTTAGAGGTATCTTGGTCGGTTACACCAATTACATCTCATGTTTGATGGGCTTTGTTTGGGTGTTGTGTGCGTCCTTTGGTTTTGCTGCAATTTTCGTGGCGTTTGCTGGTTATCTTGCGTTGGTTTAAAGTTATTGCTCTCCTGATTCCGGAAATTATGATTAGAATTTGCCCTTCAGTTATGGGACCATATTTCCTCATTTTGTTGATTTCCGCTCTTTCAGATTGTTTTATGCCCATATTGGAAACACTTTTGGCAATATGATATGAAACACAGAACGAACATATGATAGTATCTAAAATTCCTTGGTAACGTTTTTTCTGCCGATATTACGTGTTGGCGAGAATTTAAATTAATGCTTAACGAACTCATGTCCGTTCTTTCTAAAGTTACTTCTTTCTTTAGTTTCAAAAGTTTCTATAGCTATTTCAATCATATCTTCTATAGATTTTCCAGCAATCGTTAACATGTGAACCCTCAGAGTTGCATCCTTTAAACCCAATCTAAATGCTGTTTTGTTGTTGCTTCAAAAATGTTCAGTGATGCGCTATCACCTTGCATTTTGTAAAATATTTTTACAATTTCTGTTGCTTGTGTTTTGAGGGCACTGGTGCGCCTTTCAAATTGCCTTATATCTTCGTATGTTTGATGGCTACAATTCTGTAGGTTATTTTATACTGCTTCCAACGACACCTTTGTCAAAAAGCCTTTTTATTGTGAGTTAAAGTACTTCTAAACTAACCAGTGGTTTCGATCGCAGTAAATCAAAGGTCTATACAGTCCTGGACGTTGTTTGGTCTACTCCTCTAGTAGCTAATTCGCAACCCTGTATAAATTTGTAAACCTCGCCTCTTAAATCTTGTGATTGTGTTCAAGAAAATAGTGGTAATAGGCCATTTACAGTCTTTGCTATATCTGCGATACTCATTTTGCAGTTGATCGTTCTTTGTGCAAACTGTGGAAATTGAACGTTATTTACCTCTCATGGATTAATATCAGGTACCACAGCTCCTTTATGCTAGAAGTCTATTTTGCTCCTTTAACATTCCTTGCTTTGCGCTTTCTGAGGATATTTAACCTTCTTTTGATTTCCGTGGCTACTGCGATAGTATTCTATTTAAAGTTTCTTCCGTTAGTCCTTTTTTGCTTAGCAAGCCGGAAAGAGTGGTATTTTCTGCTTTCAAATGCTGTATTACCTCCTCTTGATACTGTTTGTCTACTTAATTGTTGTCGTAGTGATTTTTGAACGCTCTAAATTCTAATTGGTAATCTTCTAATTCTTGATCCTTATTTTGTATTATGTGTCTAATGAACAAAATCAACTCATCCAATACTGCATCTGCCTTTTCAACGATTATTATTTTACCAAGTCCACTTAATTTAGTTTTTATTAGTTCCACGTGTGCCTTATTTGTCACAGTCTCCTTCAAAATTGACGGGAGTTTTACATTCAACTCTCTCCTAGTTGCCTTTTGTAGTGACAGACCGTATCCACATATCTCCTAAACCAGAGGAGCGATTATATTAATAGTAAGCTTTGTCTTTGGTGTTAGTAGATGTTATTGTTCTATTTAATTGTTGCATGCGCCATATGTTTGATTTGTAGAAAATAAACTCTCAAGATTTCCCCTCACAGCAGGACCCTAAGTCTCCTGGTTGAATGATTTGTGTGGAAAGGTGATTGTGGAAGGTGTGAATGGAAATGTGTTTGACAAGGGAATTAGGGAAAGTGGGAATTGTGAATGGAAGGGGGAATTATTGGAAAAGATTGGAAGGATGGGAATCGGAACGGGAGGAAGAAGAAAGAAAATGAATGATGGTTGTGGTTTGGTTTTGTGAAAGGCGTATCTGGTGACATAATTAGCCTAAACTGAGTTAAAGTTTTATGCAAGTAAACAAAAGAAGTAAGAAAATAAAAGAAAACAGCAAAACTGAATTGCAAGGTCCAGAGGACAACTAGAAAAAAATTATTATTGGAAACCAACAAATAAAAATTTCGCTAAATGTGCTTTGGCGCACAAAAGATGCAAAAAATTTTATGCAAATCTAACACAAATACAACATTGTGTTTAGCCCTAGCTGGCGATAAAAGTCAACCTGGTAATAATTGCTACTCATTTCTTACTGATGTCGCTGATCATAAAAAAATAAGATCGTTTATTAATTTACAATACAAATTTTACATACACCCTAAGATGGTGATCAAAGCTGAGAATTAGAATTCAACCAACAACAACACCTGAACATATATATAAAATTCAGCAATTCGGTACATTATGTACAAGGGTAAACCGCTTTATGGAACATCAGCAGACTTGCTGTTTAGTCTTAGAAGAACTGCACAACAGAAAATTATTTTTATGGAAAAATATATGTAGGTATCTAGAGCAGTGTATTTAGGTTTTTTTTACGAATATTGTTGTTGATTACATATACAGATAGCTACTAATATTATTAATATTGTAAAGAAGAAAAACAAAAAAAAAAGATACAAGAAAAAGAAAAGTGTTGAAAGAAGCAGTAAAGTAGTAGTTTGAAAGTAGTAGCTTTGCTGGCTATTGTAATCATTTATTATGCTATTCATTTGTACCATTTGAAAGAAACAAAAACAAAAAAAATATTGTTACATAGATACATTTCAGGAGTTGACTTCAATGTAATATACATGTGCATATATATATTTTTGTATGTTGAAACGCAAGTTGAATTATTTACAGGCAAATTTCACGATGGCGCCATTGGTGTGAATCGGATACCTGGTGAGTGAACCCTATAAAAAAAAAAAATTAAACGCGCAACACATTCTCTTGAGCATGTCTATGTACTAAAATTTATCTAATATATCTATCCCAAAGAAAAAAAAACAATATTTTCTTTTTTTTAAATTACAATTACATTACTGAAATTGAACCAACAAAAAAAAAAAAAAAAATATATATAATAAGAAGTAAGTACGTTCGAAGCTACGTCACCGTTAAGTTGGTGGTACAGGCTCAGTTGAGCTACGCTCCTGACTTGCGCTCGTCCTGGCTCTGAACACTAACTCTCATAAGGTGCAGTGTCAACCCTCGCGTGGCCTCCCTGCATTGCATAGATAACCACGGGGATTCGAAAGAGCGACTGTACAACGAGCGGAGATAGCGGCTTGAAGGGGGTACCCTTTCAGAATGGATTCAACAAACCAAAACAAACAAAACAAACAAAAAGCAGTTATCTTGAAAGGATCCGTACCAATTCGTGGCTTAGCAGGTTTAAGCGCTGCACCTGAGCCGTTTGGCAGAAGCAGTTTGATGAAACGAACGCCGCCCGCAGCGACAATACAGGTGGATACGGGTGCAGGTGAAATGGAACAAACTCCTTTATCCAAAGACCACGTGAGCAGCGAGATAATACTACCTCGACAGAGCAGATGTATAACATCAGCTCCCCTCGAAGAGAGTATGTGCTTAAAATGCGCAAAAATGAAGAGGAGGCACAAGCTGGATGCAAGGACATGTTGAAAAAGATGAAGAAAGCTATGCTCCGGCAAAAAATGTAAGCTCAGATATCAAGGACGGAATTAACGAGCTTGAGGAATACTTAGATATTATCTCAAGCTGCAGAAAGAACTGGTTGACTATGGAGACTGACATTGAAGCAAAGAAAAGCTCGATGGTACCAAGAGATGCGGGGCAAGGTGGTTCTACTAGCGCCACTCCCACGACCTCGAAGAGGCTGACTAGCAGCCCTCTAGAAAAAGCGGCTGACGGGAAAAAGAAGAAAGGCGGGGAGGGAGTGAACGGCGGGCTGCTCGTGCCAGGTAAGAAAGGTGCGCGCTGAAGATCATGACGACCGCCTAAACATGAGTGCAATGCCTGGACGAACACCCAAGGAAAAGAAACTGCCTAAGAAGAAGCTCAGAGCTCCAAGGGAAACATCAGACGCTGTACTCATCAAACCGGATGTTACTTTCTGCTCTGAGAACTTAGCTGCAAAAATTGCGGGATGGCGTGTGGTGGAGGACTTTACGGGAAGTGACCATCAGTATATAGTCTTCGACATACATATATGCCGGAGAAGCCTCGACGACACCCGAGCGAAGTACAGCGGTGAGGTGGAATGCTGCTCGCATTAATGCGCAAAAGTTTGATGACGTGCTCACTCGCGGAGAAAGCCTCATTGAAAACGGCTCCGAGGAAAGCAGGCTGCTAATATTCGCGTGGTCCAGACGATGAAGCTAATGGCTCGTGCATGTGACGCGTCAATGAGGCGCAAGCTTCCATATAAGCGTAGGAAACCGGCTTACTGGTGGACCGAGGAGATTGCCGATTTAAGAAAAGTATGCCTACAGCGCCGGCGACAAGCCCAACGCGCTAAAAGCTTACCGGATAGAATCTCACTATCGGGGCAGTATAAAGACGCGAGAAAGCAGTTGCGGAATGCAATTAAGCGCAGCAAGCGAGAGTTTTTCTTAGTAATGATGCGCGCAATAGACGAAAACCCGTGGGGGCTTGGGTAAAACTGGTTACCAAGAAACTTGGGACTTACAGTAAAGTCGCACTGAACACTAAGACGATGGATCGAATAGTCGATGAACTATTCCCAACTCATCGAGAGAGGGGACCTGACGTTGAAAGCCTCCCAGAGAATATCCCACTATTCACTGAATCGGAGCTCGTTGAAGCTGTGGAGTCCCTGAAGAACGGCAAGGCTCCCGGTCCAGATGGAATACCAGCAGAGGCCTTAAAGCTAGCTGTGAAACCTGTCCGCAGTTGCTGTTAAACATGTATAACGCATGCCTGAGGGCTGGTGAGTTCAGTCCAAGCTGGAAAACTTCTCGCTTGGTTCTTATTAGCAAGAGGAAAAAGGCAGACAGCGCCGCCTCTTCATACAGACCGCTTTATATGCTAGACACCGCGGGCAAATTACTCGAGAAGCTGTTACAGCCGCGCATACTGTCTGCGGTAAACCGAGCGAGGGGGCTTATCAGGAAACCGGCATGGGTTTAGGAAAGGACACTCTACGTTAAATGCAATAGAGAGCGTAATAAAGCTGGCAGAAAGACCGCAGGAAGGAAATCACTTCTCCAGGAAAGTAACGCTGCTCGCCGCTTTCGACGTAAAGAACGCTTTTAACTCTGTCAGCTGGAACATGATCCTGAGCGTGCTCAGGGATGAGTTTTGCCTGCCATCATACCTCTTACGTATGACAGAGAGCTATCTACGGGAACGCACCCTGCTATACGACACGGATCATGGCACGAAGAAGAAGAAGGTGACAGCTGGTGCTGCGCAGGGGTCTATACTTGGGCCTGACCTCTGGAACGTCCAGTACGACAGCTTGCTCCAGATGGAAATGCCAGATGATGTAACTCTAGTCTCCTACGCAGATGACATTGCCGCGGTTATCGTAGCCAGAGATTTAAAAATCGCGCAGTTTAAGCTTAATCAAGCTTTTAGGCGTATTAAACCATGGATGGTAAGTCGTGGCCAGTCTCTGGCCGAGCATAAAACAGAGATCGTGGTTTTGACGCGGCGGCGGAATCATGAAGCCCAGAAGTGGAAATTCGAAGAGAGGGAAATAGAGGAATCCACAAGTCTGAAATATCTCGATATAAATCTGGACAGAAAACTGAGCGCCTGGAACCATATCAAGGCCGTAGCTGATAAGGCAGCTGAAAAAGTAAATATGCTAAGCAGACTAATGGCGAACACAAAGGGACCGTTGCCTAACAAGATTCGACTACTTATGACGGTTGCACAGTCGGTGTTACTTTATGGAGCAGAGCTATGGGCAGATTCGTTAAGCATGATGAAATACAGAAAACGTATGGCTAGTGGTCAAAGGAGGAGCGCTCTTCGTGTAACCTGTGCTTACCGGACAGTTTCAGAACCCGCAGTGCTTGTCGTAGCGTCAACCGCGCCGATTGATCTGGTCGCCCTAGAGCGACGAGAAATCTGGCTTACTCAAGCCCAACTCGGCAGAGAACTGGCGCACAAAGAAGCTAGAAGCCGTCTAGTGGACAGATGGCAACAAAGATGGTAAACCGACAGTAGGCTGCATATATCAACCTGGACAAAAAGAGCTCACGGCGAAGTTAACTACTATTTGACGCAGTTCTTGACCGACCATGGCTACTTCCGGAAGTATCTGCACGCCCTGGGCAAAGCAGGTGCTCCGACGTGCTTATACTGCAATGCTATTGATGACGTGCAGCATACATTTTTCTCCTGTGCCCGCTGGGCTTCAAACCGGCTTACTTTAGAAAGCGTAACGGTTCCCATAGACCCTGAGAATGTAGTATCCATGATGGTTCGATGTGAGGATACGTGGAACGCGATAGCGAGCTATGTTGAAAAAATCCTACGCCGGAAAAAATCTGACCTGGAAGTAGAAGAGCGACGGTAAGATTAGCCACGCTAAAATGACGAACCTGGACGCAGGAGAGTAGAATTGTCCGTTATAGGACCTCTTGGGTCTCTATCTTGAAGTAATGCGAGAGCGGTTCCAGGATAGAGAAATCCCAGGTGAAGAGGGGGTTTTTTAGTGGTCACACCACATACGTAACGACGACGGTCGTTATATGATCCGAAGGGATTTTTTGTCCTCCTCACACGTCCAAAAAAAAAAAAAAAAAAAAAAAAAAAAAAAAAATAGTTGTAAAGCATTTACTTATTGCAAGATGTATTATTGTGTTATAGGTTAAGTTTTTTTTATATAAACAAAACGAAAAAACAAACTGATTGGAAATATATGAAATGACATGAAAATTTATTGAAGAGAATTAATTGCATTCAAGTTCTGATTATTGCTGACAATTAAACCATGAATTGTTAAAAGCAATCATTTAGGCTGATGTGCTTGTGGACCTAAGGGGAGGTCATCGCACTTTGGGGGCATGGCAAACGGACAGACATAACGAACATTATGGAATAGATAGACGGATTAGCGGTGACTTGACAGATTAACGAAATAAGGGAACCGCGGTGCACTTTGAGCCAAGTGCGGTTCATGGCTGTAACTTGAAAGGGTTACAGACGGGGTGGGCGGCTCACACACGGACGATGATGTAGGTTGTATTGTGCTACGGTGTATGAGATTCCTGGTGGGTTATAGGTTGAATGTATTCTGTTTGTTTAGGTGAATAGTGGTGGGTGAGACTGGGTGGTCGTATGATAGGTTTTATGATTAGGTAATTCTGAGTGTGAGAGGGTTTGCATGGAATGACCCATTAGGAAACATAGTTGTTTGTGACTAGTGTTTTTTCTTAATTCAATCCTTATACTTCCTCTATCCGCTCCTCTTCTTTAAAAAAAAAAACAAAAAATATGGCACGATATTGTTTTTTCTGTTGTGGGTAGGGTGGCTAGAAACCACACCATATTGCCGGCGAGCCTAGCCGCACCCTTATACTTCCTCTATCCGCTCCTCTTCTTTAAAAAAAACAAAAAATATGGCACGATATTGTTTTTTCTGTTGTGTGAAGGGTGGCTAGAAACCACACCATATTGCCGGCCACGCCACCTTAACCTTGCTCACAAAACTTTCTAGCTCTGCCTGTTTACTTTGCAATCTGTCTGTTGTTGCAATTGCAGCGATTCTGCCATTAAGTTTTATCTGATATTTCTATTAATAATCTACTCAATAAAACAGTTTTTGCTTTTGGTTAATTATTTATTCCGCTTAAAATATTTCAAAACAAGTTAATTTATATTACAGCTTATTACCATTACTTTTTCATCTGACAGAATCCTTTGTAAAACACAAACCAACTTCCACTAAAGCGAACACTTTTTGCGCGAACATGTCTCGAATTCCGTTCCACAAAATGCAAATATTGAAACTTTTAAACTAAGGTTCACATAGCTTCCCAAGTGAAAAGGTTCGATCTCAGCAAAGGTTTTGTACGGCGTGGAACGCACATTTGACAGACAAGGGTGCTTTGCTTTACGCTAGCAAGCCTCGCGAATGAATTGTAATGGGTCTTTCAATTATTTTATTCACTATTCATATTCGTTTAATGCAACTAATAGAAACCTTATGAAAACTGCCTTGTATTTACCATTTATACCACTTTATAAAAACTGCCTTGTATTTGAAAAGCGAAAAAATTCTATATATATTGTAATATTTATTGTTTATTAGCAGCCTCGGCGGACTTCGTCCGACCCAAAAATACAACGCAACTATTGCATTTTTTAAATAAAAAATTTTCTTACCAAAAATCATCTTTATTCTAGTACTTTGTGATACACAATATTTTTGGTTTTTTGTTCCGGTGCCAACACAAACAAAGCAGATGGCTTACCAACACGTGAACAGGCTACATACAGTTGGCCATGTGAAAAACATTCATTTTCCAAATTTAGACCACAAACATCCAATGATTGGCCTTGAGCCTTGTTGATTGTCATGGCGAACGCAAGACATGTCAGAAAGGTATGTCTGTCGGTATCAAAGGAATACGCGGAATGAGAACTTGTTCTCCTTTAAACTTGCCTTTGAGAATTGTTGCGTAAATGATATTGTTCATGATTTGCTTTACAATCAAACGCGTTCCGTTACACAATTTAGGAGGTTGCAAATTTCGAAGCATTGTGACGAACTATTTGCTCCGGGTTTAGCTGTCGGTGCCAGGGTCCGTACACAGACAAGTATCAAACACGTGCTTTGTTTTCTCGAGCGTGCGAATCCTAGCCGCGCAAATGCAACGCATTGACGCGACGGAGGGAAAACGACGAATGCGCGACGACGCAAACCAAATGGTCGTCAGCCTTAAAAAGCGATCGGACCACGTGGTAGCGCAATGAAAGAGCAACGGATACGCGGCGGCGCAGATCAAATGGTCGTCAGCCTTAAAAAGCGATCGGACCACGTGATTGCGCGAATGAAACGCACTGACGCAAAGAAAGACGGATGCGCGACGGCGCAAACCAAATGGTCGTCAGCCTTAAAAAGCGATCGGACCACGTGGTAGCGCAATGCAAAACGCAGCGACGCACTGGCGCACTGACGCATTGACGCAAAGAAAGACGGATGCGCGACGGCGCAAACCAAATGGTCGTCAGCCTTAAAAAGCGATCGGACCACGTGGTAACGCAATGAAAACGTAGTGACGCATTGACGCAAAGAAAGACGGATGCGCGACGGCGCAAACCAAATGGTCGTCAGCCTTAAAAAGCGATCGGACCACGTGGTGGCGCAACGAAAGAGCAACGGGTACGCGGCGGCGCAGATCAAATGGTCGTCAGCCTTAAAAAGCGATCGGACCACGTGATTGCGCGAATGAAACGCACTGACGCAAAGAAAGACGGATGCGCGACGGCGCAAACCAAATGGTCGTCAGCCTTAAAAAGCGATCGGACCACGTGGTAACGCAATGAAAACGTAGTGACGCACTGACGCAAAGAAAGAAGGATGCGCGACGGCGCAAACCAAATGGTCGTCAGCCTTAAAAAGCGATCGGACCACGTGGTGGCGCAACGAAAGAGCAACGGGTACGCGGCGGCGCAGATCAAATGGTCGTCAGCCTTAAAAAGCGATCGGACCACGTGATTGCGCGAATGAGACGCACTGACGCAAAGAAAGACGGATGCGCGACGGCGCAAACCAAATGGTCGTCAGCCTTAAAAAGCGATCGGACCACGTGGTTGCGGAAATGAAAAACTCAAGAAACGCACAGATGCACTGAGGAAACCAACAAATGCGCGACGGCGCAAAACCAAATGGTCGTCAGCCTTAAAAAGCGATCGGACCACATGGTTGCGCAAATGAAGCGACCGTAGCGATGATCTAGAATTAACTGCGATACTCACCTCTTGTTCATCCGTGATAAGAGAAACGGCGTTGTTTTGCTTATTTGTAGTTTTGATTACTTTATTTGTATAAATTAAACTTAACGTGAAGTACAGTAGTAATGAGCAACTGTCGCCGACGATGGCACAGGAACTAAGAGAGTGAGATTCGTTGTGCTTGGCTTTTTATTGTCGGATAGCGGCACTTTTCCCGGCGTTTCTCCTGGAATCGCATTGGTTCGTTGTGGGGAGGTGTTTACACTGAGGGTAAACTGTGTTCGTTGTGGGGAGGTGTTTACACTGAGGGTAAACTGCGTTCGTTGTGGGGAGGTGTTTATACTGCCATAAACTGCTCCTCACACTCTCTCCTTTCTTAGGGGAGGTGGCGAATGGCGACAGCGGGTGGTGAGAGGCGTGTGTTTAACGTGACCCGGTATCCCTCGCAGTTAAATTGCATCCTATGCCGACGTCGGCCCTGGTGTGTGTGGGTGGTGCTCTGGTCCCGGGTGATGAGTGATTTGTACCGTGTGGTAATCTCGCTGCGTCCCACGGCGGAGAATATAGTCGCGATGGCGAGCCCGGTGATGTCTTGGAATTGGAAGCGTTGGGTCGGTCCTCTCGCCGTGCCAGCTTGGGTGTCGGGGTGCTGAGCGGGAACGGGATGCGCTTCCTCGTTTTCGTCTACCTTCTCGACCTCACGGCACAAGTCGTCGTAGTAACGGCCATGGAGGGGGTCGAAGTATATCGACTCGCACGCCTCCGTACTGGTGGTGTTCACCGCAGCACTGGGTGTAGTTCCTTCGTCGGGCTCGAGCGACATGTTGTCCTTGGGGATTGGGTCGCGTCTCGGCGTTGGTGGAGGGTGTAGTCCGGCGGCTCGTGTGCTTTCTGGTGACGATTCTGGTCGCGGCTGTCCGGTTATTTCTGTGTCTTCCGGCCTATCACGGGACGCGGGCGTGGTACCCGATGACATCAGAGTCACGGTTCCCAGAAGTTCAGGTGGCTCTTCATTGTGGATATCCAGGATGTCGTCCCATTCCAGTTGGTCCAAGTCGGTCGCTAGTACGGTGGGCGAGTTGGGTTTTTCCTGCAGCAGATCTTCCCAGAAGGCGACGGCGTCGTTCGCATTGAGATCTCGTGTGGGGTCGCCCGAAGCCAACAGAAGTTCTACTTCGGAATCTTCCCGTCCGGGTGGCGCTAATTCCTCGACACTGACTGGTTCCGTGGGATCGGTGCGTTGCTTAGTTCGGTTGCGCTTGGGCGTGTGCTTCGGTTCCAAGACCCTTGGATTCGCTTGATCGTCGCGTTTGGGTCGGCGCTTCGGCCCTCTCCTCTGTTGACCATCAGGCTTGTGCGGCGGTGGGTAGGCGTCGGGGACGGAATGGGCGTTTAACTGCCGGTAGTCAACGCAGACCCGCCAGGCTCCTGTCTTCTTCTTTACCAAAACGAGTGGTGCGCTGTAGGAGCTGTGCGATGGTTCGATGCAGCCCCGTTTCAGTAAATCGTCCACCTCCGCGTCGATGACCTTCTGCATAGCCGGGTTCTTGGGATAGTACCGCTGTTTGATCGGTCTGTCATCGCGCATGGTGATCTTGTAAACGGCGATGTCCGTTGTCGGCGCCAGGTTCTCGAAACCGCGTAACTCCGCCTCCAGGAACCTCGATATCTTCTCGCTTTCTGGCACGCCTGCTTCGGTGGTGTCTTGCATCGTCGGCGTCCTACTACTATTTCCGCTGTCTGGAGCAATTCCGCGCCGTGACCAACGTGCTGTCGCCTCGGCGTCCTTAGAGACTAGCTGTAGGGTGTGGCATCTGGCTATAGTATCCTTTCGTCTGGTGGTTGTCTCCCCAGCCAGTTTGACCGTCTGTCCACCGCAGCTGATTACCGCTCCAGACTCTTCCAAGAAATCCATCCCTAAGATGAGGTGGTCCAAAACGTGAGGTAACACAAGTAAATCTACTTCGTGCTCCGCATGTCCTAGGCATACTTTAACCGTGAGCGTCCGGTCCACCCTGCGCGTGCTACCATCGGCCATCTGCACCTGTGTGTCGACACTGCCCAGCGTGCCTTGGTTCATCAACTCTGCTGCTATGAGGTCGCTGACGAAGCTTCGAGATGCACCCGTATCGATCGTAGCTGTGATGCGCTTGTTTCCGATGGCCACCTTCGCCCACACCCGGCGGCCATCGCTCCTCAGCGGTGCTTCTATGAGTGAGGTTGGTCGGGCTTCGGGGTTCTCACCACACCTCGTTAGTGATGAGCCCCGTGCGCGTTTCCCGAACGGGCTCGACAACAGTCTATGGTGCGCACATTTCAACGTCCGCAGTCCCAGCAGAATAGGACGGCCGGGCGTCGACAAGCCCGCCAGAAATGACCGCCTTCCCCGCAACGTCTACAGGCAGAATGTACGTCTACCACGCCTTCCTCTGGTCGATCGGCAACCATCCGATTCTGCTCAAAACGCCCGCGTTGCGGTGTTCCGCGTTCCCGTTCGACATGGATGCCTTCGTAGTCCTCCGCTAACGTCATCAATTCGCTCAGGGTAGCGAAATCTTTTCGTCGGATGTACAGCAGATATTCGCTGCGACAGTTTTTATATATCCGCTGTAGCTGCTGGTCGGCGTCGTAGTTAGCTTGCCGCATTAAGCCCTGCATTGCGAGGACGAAGTCCTTGAAGTTCTACCTTGGCCCTTGAGTCCTGCGCCGAATGTTGTCTTCCAGCTCCTCGAAGTAGCGCGTTGGTAAGAAAAACCGCGTGAAATCTACTTTGAAGGCCTGCCAGCTTTCCCAACGTCTGTGGTTGTTCCGATACCAAGCCAAGGCGCGATCTTTGAGTAGTTCCGGCATGGTCCGCGGAAGTGAATTCATCTCAAGGCCGTATGCCTCTGTAAGCTCTTCCACGCGCTCGATGAAAGCTAACGGATCTCTTCCCCCATCATACTTTACGGACCACTTCCTCACCTGGTCAATCACTGCTGCGTAATTTCTCACTGGGCTCGGGCTTGGCAACGATGAGTCTTCCTGTGGTCTTGCGTGGAAGGCTATGCCGACAGTTGGGTTTTGGTCGTTGTATCGCGTCGAAGGTGATGCGCCTGGCATGTTGAGTTGGGAAGCCCCATCATCTTTCTTCTCCCTAGGGCCAGTATTTGGCCCCGTTTGTGGCGGTGGCTGCTTGGCTCCGAAGGTGGGGCACGCGGCTTGATACGCCGCCTCCAATTGTTCGAGCAATTCCTCTTCTTCCCGTAAATGCGTCTGAGCTATGAACGCGGCGAACCGCTTTCGCAGCTCCTCGGTCGTGCCGCTGGTATCAAGCGAAAATGTTTCCATCTCCTTCCGAAGCTCCTCCTTCGACAAGGTATAGATCCACCCAGTCCTGACCATGACTTCTCTTGTATTCCCCTTGTAGCCGATGTTAAAATATATATGTCTCTGGTCCACCAACTGCGGTGGGCTTTGCTTTTCCTGTTTTGTCTTATGCCTAATTTGTTTTACCTACCAGAGTCCCTGCTCGGGCGCCACTGTGACGAACTTTTTGCTCCGGGTTTAGCTGTCGGTGCCAGGGTCCGTACACAGACAAGTATCAAACACGTGCTTTGTTTTCTCGAGCGTGCGAATCCTAGCCGCGCAAATGCAACGCATTGACGCGACGGAGGGAAAACGACGAATGCGCGACGACGCAAACCAAATGGTCGTCAGCCTTAAAAAGCGATCGGACCACGTGGTGGCGCAACGAAAGAGTAACGGATACGCGCCGGCGCAGATCAAATGGTCGTCAGCCTTAAAAAGCGATCGGACCACGTGATTGCGCGAATGAAACGCACTGACGCAAAGAAAGACGGATGCGCGACGGCGCAAACCAAATGGTCGTCAGCCTTAAAAAGCGATCGGACCACGTGGTAGCGCAATGAAAGAGCAACGGATACGCGGCGGCGCAGATCAAATGGTCGTCAGCCTTAAAAAGCGATCGGACCACGTGATTGCGCGAATGAAACGCACTGACGCAAAGAAAGACGGATGCGCGACGGCGCAAACCAAATGGTCGTCAGCCTTAAAAAGCGATCGGACCACGTGGTAGCGCAATGCAAAACGCAGCGACGCACTGACGCAAAGAAAGACGGATGCGCGACGGCGCAAACCAAATGGTCGTCAGCCTTAAAAAGCGATCGGACCACGTGGTAACGCAATGAAAACGTAGTGACGCACTGACGCAAAGAAAGACGGATGCGCGACGGCGCAAACCAAATGGTCGTCAGCCTTAAAAAGCGATCGGACCACGTGGTGGCGCAACGAAAGAGCAACGGGTACGCGGCGGCGCAGATCAAATGGTCGTCAGCCTTAAAAAGCGATCGGACCACGTGATTGCGCGAATGAAACGCACTGACGCAAAGAAAGACGGATGCGCGACGGCGCAAACCAAATGGTCGTCAGCCTTAAAAAGCGATCGGACCACGTGGTAACGCAATGAAAACGTAGTGACGCACTGACGCAAAGAAAGACGGATGCGCGACGGCACAAACCAAATGGTCGTCAGCCTTAAAAAGCGATCGGACCACGTGGTGGCGCAACGAAAGAGCAACGGGTACGCGGCGGCGCAGATCAAATGGTCGTCAGCCTTAAAAAGCGATCGGACCACGTGATTGCGCGAATGAGACGCACTGACGCAAAGAAAGACGGATGCGCGACGGCGCAAACCAAATGGTCGTCAGCCTTAAAAAGCGATCGGACCACGTGGTTGCGGAAATGAAAAACTCAAGAAACGCACAGATGCACTGAGGAAACCAACAAATGCGCGACGGCGCAAAACCAAATGGTCGTCAGCCTTAAAAAGCGATCGGACCACGTGGTTGCGCAAATGAAACGACCGTAGCGATGATCTAGAATTAACTGCGATACTCACCCCTTGTTCATCCGTGATAAGAGAAACGGCGTTGTTTTGCTTATTTGTAGTTTTGATTACTTTATTTGTATAAATTAAACTTAACGTGAAGTACAGTAGTAATGATCAACTGTCGTCGACGATGGCACAGGAACTAAGAGAGTGAGATTCGTTGTGCTTGGCTTTTTATTGTCGGATAGCGGCACTTTTCCCGGCGTTTCTCCTGGAATCGCATTGGTTCGTTGTGGGGAGGTGTTTACACTGAGGGTAAACTGTGTTCGTTGTGGGGAGGTGTTTACACTGAGGGTAAACTGCGTTCGTTGTGGGGAGGTGTTTATACTGCCATAAACTGCTCCTCACAGCATAAATACTACTGAACCAACTTTAAGGTGTAAAATGTGTTGCGGAACACCAGGCAAATCCAAAGAATTTAAAATTCAGTGGGGTAATTCGTAGCTTCATCTTCATTTACCACACAATCAACAGATTTGAACGAATGCATTGGACTACCAATTTGATTTTGAATTTAAAAATTAATCTCATTCACATCCTTGTTTTTCGCTGCCAAAATTGCGCGTTCACTTAACCAATCGTGATTCAAATAATTAACAGCAATATCCGGAAACACTTTACGAATTAGTTCATCTTTCGATGTAAGGAAATTACAAAAATTCGACGGAAATGAAATCAAACCGGTTGTGACAGCGACGGGAACTTCACCATTACCGATGGCTATCAGTTGTTTGGAGAACACATCAGCTGTAGGATCGTTTTGTAATGAAACTTGCATATTCGTATTCAATTTAAGTTTCTTCACAAAACGCCACAAAGACGATGACTTCAAGGAAGCGTTAACTGCATCAGCAGCGGTTGATTTTGGAATGACAGGTAACGTTTGAAGGAAATCACCAGACAATAGAATCATAGCGCCTCCAAAACGTCTTGAGTTATTGCGTAAATCCTTCATGGTCCAATTAACTGCTTCCAATGCACGTTTATGCACCATTGTGCATTCATCCCAAATGATGATTTTACAACATTGCAACACTTTTCCCATAGCGGAATTTCTACTAATGTTGCATGTGTTTTCAATTTCAATTTCAGCGCTGAATGTGCTGTCCGGGCTCCTTCCAACAACGGAGCAGGTATTCCTGAAGAAGCGACTGCCAAAGCAATTTGAGATCTCGAACGAATAGTAGCCAAAAGCAAAGAAATAGGAAATGTTTTCCCAGTACCAACGGGAGCATCGATAAAAAATATTCCCCCATTTCCGTTATCAATCGCCTTCATCAATGTTTCATACACGATTTTCTGCTCAGGATTTAACAATGGAACATTATCACAAACCATTCGGCTCAATCCGTCTCGATCATATTCACGTTCTCGTTATATTTCTTGATTAAAAGCATAGTGGATTGAACGATTAGGCGCTGGTATTCCTAAAGTACACAACAAATTGCCGCTTATAAGCAAACATATATCCTCAATCGCAATCAACGATTCATTATGAATCTCATCAGTCATTCCCAAATTGTAATCTCCGGTTGCAGCACGAACTCGATGCAAAAAATCCTCTGACATGTTGTCCTTGTATTTATCCCACAAATCTTTCGGATTTGATGGATTACACGTCGAAATTATGATTGCAAGCAATGAACGTATTTGATTTGCAGGTGCGCACATAATTGCATCAGCAAGAGTCATATCCCAATGAGTATCATTCTCCAGCAATTGCAAACGTTGACAGGCATCACGATATGTAGGACAGAGTACTCCATCGACGGTTCGAAGTGACTCGAATGAAGTTGGCCCACGAACATTTACCAATTGTAATCGCAAATAGAAACATTCTGCATTTCTAGATGGATGCACTGTGTAAATACGACCGATGGCATCTGTTGAGTATACATCTGGATAATCCGGAACTCGCTCTCCTTGCTTTCGCCGTTGAAACTTTTTCGATGAAGCATTCCAAGTGTAATAACGCGGCATCTGAGGGTAGAGCAATGTTCGTGCGAATGGATCACTCTTGTTGCACAGTTGATGTTCATCCCATATCACATTTTTTTGTATTCTTTGTCTGCACAGTGTGCACTAAGGCCAGCGCTGCTTCCTCACATCAGCATTCTTATCTCTCATAAACTATTTCCACAAGCGTCGCATTTCCGCGGCGCTCCCACAGGCGTCGTATTCCACGACGCTCCAACCCAAGCCATTCCCACAAGCGTCAGCACATTTTTTGGCGTTCGCTTATTCCCACAGGTGTAGCAGCGTGCTAGAATCGTCGACTGAGGCAGCAGCGCTGAGCCTCAAATTAGTATAAATACCAAAATATTGCATAATAAATGTCAGAATTAAATCAAAATTGTTCTCGTCAACTACTTGGGATTCAACTTGTTCTGCACTAGTTGTTTCAATCTTACAATCCAATCACTTACAGGATCAAATCTTTGGTTCAACTGGTTTTGTACTAGTTGTTTCCAATCAAACTCAACAATTAAAACTTTCATCTAATTAAGGATTCAACTGGTTTGTACTAGTTGCTTCGATTAATTAAAACCTGGTTAATTAGCTGGTATTGAACTTGCTATTTACATTCACGTCAAAAGAGGCGTGAACATTTTGGTGACCCCGACGTGATTCTTCAACCCGTCTTTCAATCATTTAAAAGAAGAAACAATCAACATGGAATCTTTCAGCACACTGATCGATAATCATCATGAAGCAGGACAGGAGATTCAGCGAATAATCCGAAACTTCAATAAGAACTCTGCTGATCGTAAGGGAAATGTGTCGTACTACAAGGACCGTCTAATACGTCTACAAAACATCTGGGATCGCTTCGAAGCAACAGATAACCGCATACGAATTTTAGATGACCCTCCGTCAGACGACCAATACTTTACGAAGGATTATTACAACAAAATGATGGCATTGGTAGAAACATATACTACAATTTTCAATGACGCTATTAAAAAATTGGAGTCACAGCTTGCCAGTCAAGGCGCCACTTCCAAGCCAACCTTGGAAGAAGCAGCAAACAACGCATGCACACAGCCCAATAAAGACGACAAAGAAGAAGAAGTCTCTCGAGTGTACGCGCTAATCCGTAAGCAGCAGGCAATAATCGCTTCATTACAGCGATTACTGAAAAGTACTACAAAGGACGTATCACCCCAACAATTCCTTATCGCTATGGAAAAGCTGTGGGCTCCGATCGAAGACGCAAACTTCACACTTCGGGAAATTCACAACAACCCTACGTCTTTAGGGTACGACATGGACGGATATATACAACTCGAGGAACAGGTGCGCCATCAGCGCGGCTTGTTGACACAAGCAAATACCACAACTCCTCAAAAAGAAGCGACAGCACGATCCACTAAGATAGCGACTTCGCTTCAACTTCCAAAAATCGAACTCCCGATTTTTGATGGCGATTACCTCAAATGGCGCCAATTCCATGACCTCTTTATTGAAATCATTCACAAGCAAAGCATACCGAAATGCCAAAAAATTTGGTATCTTAAAACAAATCTGCGAGGTGAAGCTGAAAGATTATTGAGGCATTTCACAGTTACAGCTGAAAACTATGACTCAGCATGGGCTGCGCTGCGAGAACGGTACAACAATCCACGTCAACTCGCGTCAACTTTGATACACAAGCTCCTTGATCAACCTTCCAGCTCGCAAGAAACCACTTCCGTCAACTTCATCAAGAATATTCATGACACAACGAAAGAGTGTCTGCAGTGTTTAGAAAATTTGGGCATATCTTCGAATGGTTGGGACCCCCTGCTCATACACATCTTAATTCGCAAGATTGATCGAGCCACGCATGCACTGTTCGAGCAGTCGTTGGCTAACCCAAAAGAGGTCCCCACACTATGCACGTTCCTCTCATTTTTGGAAGCTCGATTCCAGTCACTAGAAGCAGCAGGATTCAAGCACAAGGAAAAACCTGGAAATCACAAGGTGTTCACTTCCGCCATTGACCACAAACTAAAATCTCAAAATTGTAAGCTGTGTAAACAACAACCACATGCTCTATATTTCTGCGACGAGTTCAAAAAACTAAGTCCAGCAAAACGACTACACTACGTTCAAAGACAAAACCTTTGCACTAATTGCCTGCGGTGAGGACATGCTGCTACATCTTGCCAATCAAGGACTTGCCTCAAATGCGCTCGAAAACATAACACGATGCTTCACTTAGACTCTTTACCAAACAAATTGAAACCAGATACCAATACCGTCGTAAAGGAGGTCCTCGGAACCAGCAATAATACATCTCCAGCCGCTTGCCAGGCGAAAGGACATGTGCTGCTTAGTACAGCTTTAGTTCAAATATACAACAATCAGGGAAAACCAGTTACTTGCAGAGCCATACTAGATTGTGGATCCCAGGCTAGTTACATAACCAAGAAACTAGCCTCTAAACTTCGCCTTCAAAGAAAGTATGATCCTCAACAGGTCAATGGTATTGGACAATCAACTCTGCATTCCGACCACCGCATGACTGTCCTTGTGTCATCGAAGATCAACGCTTTTAAAGTAAAATTGGAAGATTTTATTCTGCCTAGAATAACCTCGGCTGTGCCGTCAGCGCCTATTGACATTACAAATTGGACCATACCGGCTAATTTGCCACTGGCAGATCCTGAATTCCACACCCCAGGACCTGTCGATCTCCTGATAGGCAATGAAGTATTTTATGAAACATTAATGATAGGACAAGTTAAACTCGGAAAACAGCTTCCGATTCTCCAAAACACCACATTTGGATGGGTTTTGGGGGAGTTGCACTTGACTCCACTGCAGCACCTACTACAATTTCAACATCTTCGACATTCTGCGGCATCGGTACCAGCGAAGAATTACATGAGCAAGTGAACAGATTTTGGCAGCTAGAAGAGATTGAGGACAAGGCAGCTCCGCTCACCTCAACAGAGAAGAAATGTGAGATGTTTTTCGCACAGACAGTTCGGCGTCTTCCCCATGGACGATTTTCTGTTCGGCTGCCGTTCGCTCAAAAACCAACTGTACTAGGAGATTCCAAGACTGTTTCATTACAGCGCTTCTATGCTCTCGAGCGGAGATTGCAAAAGAACCCGGAACTGCGCACTTCCTACATCGAGTTTATGAGAGAATATGCTGCGTTAGGCCACATGAAGAAATTCGATGTCAATAACGTTACGTCAATACCACACTACTTCATACCGCACCACTGCGTGATAAAACCCGAAAGCACATCAACAAAGCTTCGGGTGGTGTTTGATGCGTCCATGACCACATCTTCAAATTTCTCGTTGAACGATATTCTCCTAACCGGTCCTAAACTGCAACAAGAGCTTTTCTCAGTATTATTAAGATTCCGGATGCCTCGATATGTGTTCACCGCCGACATAGAAAAAATGTATCGTCAAATTAAAGTGGACGAACAGGATTGGCCGTTTCAATTAATTTGGTGGAGAGAAAACCCTACAGACCCAGTGAAATGTTTTTCTCTTAACACCGTAACGTACGGAATAAAATCTGCTCCTTATCTCGCCATCAAATGCCTGCAAAACGTAGCCCTGAAGCATCAAATAACAAATCCACTAGGAGCTGAGGCTATTCAAAGGGATTTCTATGTAGATGACCTAATGTCAGGTGCAGATTCAATAGCCGAAGCTACTACCATCCAAGAACAAATCATCAAAATACTTCAAGGCGCTGGCTTCAAATTAAAAAAATGGTGTGCCAATCATCCTTCACTTTACAACAACATACCACTACAAGATCGAGCTCAGCAAACGGAGATTGTTCAACACGATACAACAATAAAAACGCTTGGTATGGTCTGGAATCCAACGAACGACGAATTTCATCTCCGAATCCAAACAACAGAACCAACTAAGGTTACCAAGAGGGAAGTTCTTTCCGAGATCGCTCACATCTTCGATCCACTAGGAATCTTAAGTCCGGTCGTGACAAGAGCCAAGATCTTCTTGCAGCAATTATGGACCTTGAAACTAGATTGGGACTCAGCAGTACCCCATGAACTTCATACATACTGGAACCAATTCCGAGAGAACTTATCTAAACTAGACAAGGTTAAGATACCGAGGCACCTCCTCTTCGCAAAACATGCCAAGACGCAAGAGTTGCACGTTTTTTGCGACGCATCGGAGAAGGCATATGGCGCCGTCGTGTACGGTAGAGCTCTACTTCACGGTGGAACAATCATAGTTCGGTGGATGTGCGCACGAAGTCGAGTTGCTCCGAACAAAACAATTAGTTTACCTCGACTAGAACTCTGTGCAGCTCATCTAGCGGCAAAACTGCTCGAACGAGTAAGAACTGACCTCTCATGGACACATCCATGCTTCTTGTGGTCTGATTCCGAAATCACGCTCGCTTGGATTTCAGCACAATCCGCATCATATCAAACGTTCGTGGCGAATCGAGTTGCGGCAATTCAAGAACTCACAACCCACAATCAATGGCGTTACGTTCCAACCAAACATAATCCAGCAGATCTTGTCTCCAGTGGCCTCAACCCTCAAGACTTTAACTCCAACACGTTATGGCATTACGGGCCCTTATTTCTTCATGGATCTTCATCCCAATGGCCAGAAAATCTCTCTCATCCAGTAACTGAAGTGGAAAAACGAAAGAAAATATCTCTCTTTTCGTCAGTCGCTGCAACAACCTTGATCGACTCGATTAACCATCGGAATTCCTTTAAGCTTCTCGTGAGAATCAGTGCTTATGTCAGGAGATTTATCAATAAGTGTCGCAAGTCTTCCAGATACACAACCAAAGGTCTTGACGTGGCTGAAATAGAGGATGCCACAATTACCATTCTACGAGAAACTCAATATTTTGACTTCAACATTGAAATCAATCAACTACAGCGACACGGTTCAGTGACAAACAGTAGCAGCATCAGCAGCCTGACCCCGTTCTTGGATAACTGCCATATACTACGAGTCGGTGGCAGACTCCAGAATAGCGAGCTCCCGTACGAATCAAAGCACAAAATTCTGCTACCCTACGGTCACATAGTGACCAGAATGCTGATGACCGACATTTATCTCACCAACTCTCACGTTAGCCCTCAAGGATTATTGTCCATAACTCGGCAAAGATATTGGCCTATAAAGGGGAAAACCATTGCTAGATCCATTGTGCAAAATTGTACTCGCTGCGTAAGATCTAAACCAAAACTGCTGACTCAACACATGGGATCATTGCCAGCTCAGAGGGTGCAACCAGCACGACCGTTCGTGAACTCCGGAGTCGATTTCTGCGGTCCTTTCTACATCCATTTCAAAATACGCGGAAAGCAACCAAGGAAATGTTACGTTGCAATATTTTGCTGCTTTTGGACTAAGGCAGTACATATTGAAATAGTAAGTGACCTCACAACGGACTCATTCATCGGTGCACTGAAGTGCTTTACTAGCAGGCGGGGGAATTGTCGCCATATTCATTGCGACAATGCCACCAACTTTGTAGGAGCGAAAAACCAGCTTCAAGATTTAACGGAAATTGTGCATAGTCAAGAGGCTCAGGAAAGCATTAAAAGGTTCGGTGATGATCGCAGAATTGAATTTCACTTTATACCCCCCCGTTCGCCACACTTTGGGGGCTATGGGAGGCAGCTGTCAAGTCAGCTAAGCATCTCTTCTATAAGGAGGTCAATGCAGCTTCTCTAACATACGAAGAAATGGAAACAGTGTTTACTGAGATCGAAGCCATTTTGAATTCACGGCCGATAACTCCAATGTCCGACGACCCGAATGACTTTAAAGCTCTGACACCAGGACACTTCTTGATTGGAGAACCCCTCACTAGTACTATTGATCACAGTGCTACTGAATATAAAGGAAACCTACATCAGCGATGGAGAACGGCATCATCACTGAACAAGGAGTTTTGGCATGGTTGGACCAAAAAATACCTCTGCGAATTGCAACATAAGTACAAGTGGAAACAATTCTCCTCAAATATTAAGGCAGGGACCATGGTCGTCATTCATGAGGATAATTTACCATCATTAAAATGGAAGCTCGGCCGAATAATACGTCCGATCTGTGGTGATGATGGACTAGTGCGAGTTGCCGAAGTTCAGACCGCATCAGGGGCTATCACACGCGCCATTCATCGATTAGCACCATTACCTAACACGAGCAGTGAGTCCCATACTTACCAATCCCCTACAACTCAGGATCCAAGTAGCAATGAGCTCCAGACCAATGGCCGCCGTAAAAGAGCAGCGGCAGTGGAACAAAACTCTACCAAATGTTTTCGTGGCCTTAGCACTGCTCCACTGCTATGTCTTAAAAGATGATTCTACCACCATCGCAGCGCATTCTACTTTATGAGACCTCTTTCACTAGCTCCTTCTTTCCAAAAATTAATTTAGTCGAAATAATCACCAACGACAAGAACCTGCCAGTACTAATAGAAAACTATCGCCATAGTAAAACTATTTCAACGCATCTACACGAGCTCCGAACACAAATACAGCAACTTCAGCAGGCAGAAACCAAGTCCCTTAACAAATACGTACCAGAAGATTACCATATCGGCATCAGCCTCAGCACACTTTTCATTGTCATCGTTATAATCCTTATTTTCATCACCAGATGGTTCACTAGACATCGTTCGAAAACATCATTGGCCGGTCCAATTGCTGCGCCGAGAAATAATCATGACCTTGAAATCAACCTGGACGAGCTTCATTAGTTGAGAATCCTCAACGGGCCGGCGGATGTTCATCCCATATCACATTTTTTTGTATTCTTTTGTCTGCACAGTGTGCACTAAGGCCAGCGCTGCTTCCTCACATCAGCATTCTTATCTCTCATAAACTATTTCCACAAGCGTCGCATTTCCGCGATGCTTCCAACCCAAGCCATTCCCACAAGCGTCAGCACATTTTTTGGCGTTCGCTTATTCCCACAGGTGTAGCAGCGTGCTAGAATCGTCGACTGAGGCAGCAGCGCTGAGCCTCAAATTAGTATAAATACCAAAATATTGCATAATAAATGTCAGAATTAAATCAAAATTGTTCTCGTCAACTACTTGGGATTCAACTTGTTCTGCACTAGTTGTTTCAATCTTACAATCCAATCACTTACAGGATCAAATCTTTGGTTCAACTGGTTTTGTACTAGTTGTTTCCAATCAAACTCAACAATTAAAACTTTCATCTAATTAAGGATTCAACTGGTTTGTACTAGTTGCTTCGATTAATTAAAACCTGGTTAATTAGCTGGTATTGAACTTGCTATTTACATTCACGTCAAAAGAGGCGTGAACATTTTGGTGACCCCGACGTGATTCTTCAACCCGTCTTTCAATCATTTAAAAGAAGAAACAATCAACATGGAATCTTTCAGCACACTGATCGATAATCATCATGAAGCAGGACAGGAGATTCAGCGAATAATCCGAAACTTCAATAAGAACTCTGCTGATCGTAAGGGAAATGTGTCGTACTACAAGGACCGTCTAATACGTCTACAAAACATCTGGGATCGCTTCGAAGCAACAGATAACCGCATACGAATTTTAGATGACCCTCCGTCAGACGACCAATACTTTACGAAGGATTATTACAACAAAATGATGGCATTGGTAGAAACATATACTACAATTTTCAATGACGCTATTAAAAAATTGGAGTCACAGCTTGCCAGTCAAGGCGCCACTTCCAAGCCAACCTTGGAAGAAGCAGCAAACAACGCATGCACACAGCCCAATAAAGACGACAAAGAAGAAGAAGTCTCTCGAGTGTACGCGCTAATCCGTAAGCAGCAGGCAATAATCGCTTCATTACAGCGATTACTGAAAAGTACTACAAAGGACGTATCACCCCAACAATTCCTTATCGCTATGGAAAAGCTGTGGGCTCCGATCGAAGACGCAAACTTCACACTTCGGGAAATTCACAACAACCCTACGTCTTTAGGGTACGACATGGACGGATATATACAACTCGAGGAACAGGTGCGCCATCAGCGCGGCTTGTTGACACAAGCAAATACCACAACTCCTCAAAAAGAAGCGACAGCACGATCCACTAAGATAGCGACTTCGCTTCAACTTCCAAAGATCGAACTCCCGATTTTTGATGGCGATTACCTCAAATGGCGCCAATTCCATGACCTCTTTATTGAAATCATTCACAAGCAAAGCATACCGAAATGCCAAAAAATTTGGTATCTTAAAACAAATCTGCGAGGTGAAGCTGAAAGATTATTGAGGCATTTCACAGTTACAGCTGAAAACTATGACTCAGCATGGGCTGCGCTGCGAGAACGGTACAACAATCCACGTCAACTCGCGTCAACTTTGATACACAAGCTCCTTGATCAACCTTCCAGCTCGCAAGAAACCACTTCCGTCAACTTCATCAAGAATATTCATGACACAACGAAAGAGTGTCTGCAGTGTTTAGAAAATTTGGGCATATCTTCGAATGGTTGGGACCCCCTGCTCATACACATCTTAATTCGCAAGATTGATCGAGCCACGCATGCACTGTTCGAGCAGTCGTTGGCTAACCCAAAAGAGGTCCCCACACTATGCACGTTCCTCTCATTTTTGGAAGCTCGATTCCAGTCACTAGAAGCAGCAGGATTCAAGCACAAGGAAAAACCTGGAAATCACAAGGTGTTCACTTCCGCCATTGACCACAAACTAAAATCTCAAAATTGTAAGCTGTGTAAACAACAACCACATGCTCTATATTTCTGCGACGAGTTCAAAAAACTAAGTCCAGCAAAACGACTACACTACGTTCAAAGACAAAACCTTTGCACTAATTGCCTGCGGTGAGGACATGCTGCTACATCTTGCCAATCAAGGACTTGCCTCAAATGCGCTCGAAAACATAACACGATGCTTCACTTAGACTCTTTACCAAACAAATTGAAACCAGATACCAATACCGTCGTAAAGGAGGTCCTCGGAACCAGCAATAATACATCTCCAGCCGCTTGCCAGGCGAAAGGACATGTGCTGCTTAGTACAGCTTTAGTTCAAATATACAACAATCAGGGAAAACCAGTTACTTGCAGAGCCATACTAGATTGTGGATCCCAGGCTAGTTACATAACCAAGAAACTAGCCTCTAAACTTCGCCTTCAAAGAAAGTATGATCCTCAACAGGTCAATGGTATTGGACAATCAACTCTGCATTCCGACCACCGCATGACTGTCCTTGTGTCATCGAAGATCAACGCTTTTAAAGTAAAATTGGAAGATTTTATTCTGCCTAGAATAACCTCGGCTGTGCCGTCAGCGCCTATTGACATTACAAATTGGACCATACCGGCTAATTTGCCACTGGCAGATCCTGAATTCCACACCCCAGGACCTGTCGATCTCCTGATAGGCAATGAAGTATTTTATGAAACATTAATGATAGGACAAGTTAAACTCGGAAAACAGCTTCCGATTCTCCAAAACACCACATTTGGATGGGTTTTGGGGGAGTTGCACTTGACTCCACTGCAGCACCTACTACAATTTCAACATCTTCGACATTCTGCGGCATCGGTACCAGCGAAGAATTACATGAGCAAGTGAACAGATTTTGGCAGCTAGAAGAGATTGAGGACAAGGCAGCTCCGCTCACCTCAACAGAGAAGAAATGTGAGATGTTTTTCGCACAGACAGTTCGGCGTCTTCCCCATGGACGATTTTCTGTTCGGCTGCCGTTCGCTCAAAAACCAACTGTACTAGGAGATTCCAAGACTGTTTCATTACAGCGCTTCTATGCTCTCGAGCGGAGATTGCAAAAGAACCCGGAACTGCGCACTTCCTACATCGAGTTTATGAGAGAATATGCTGCGTTAGGCCACATGAAGAAATTCGATGTCAATAACGTTACGTCAATACCACACTACTTCATACCGCACCACTGCGTGATAAAACCCGAAAGCACATCAACAAAGCTTCGGGTGGTGTTTGATGCGTCCATGACCACATCTTCAAATTTCTCGTTGAACGATATTCTCCTAACCGGTCCTAAACTGCAACAAGAGCTTTTCTCAGTATTATTAAGATTCCGGATGCCTCGATATGTGTTCACCGCCGACATAGAAAAAATGTATCGTCAAATTAAAGTGGACGAACAGGATTGGCCGTTTCAATTAATTTGGTGGAGAGAAAACCCTACAGACCCAGTGAAATGTTTTTCTCTTAACACCGTAACGTACGGAATAAAATCTGCTCCTTATCTCGCCATCAAATGCCTGCAAAACGTAGCCCTGAAGCATCAAATAACAAATCCACTAGGAGCTGAGGCTATTCAAAGGGATTTCTATGTAGATGACCTAATGTCAGGTGCAGATTCAATAGCCGAAGCTACTACCATCCAAGAACAAATCATCAAAATACTTCAAGGCGCTGGCTTCAAATTAAAAAAATGGTGTGCCAATCATCCTTCACTTTACAACAACATACCACTACAAGATCGAGCTCAGCAAACGGAGATTGTTCAACACGATACAACAATAAAAACGCTTGGTATGGTCTGGAATCCAACGAACGACGAATTTCATCTCCGAATCCAAACAACAGAACCAACTAAGGTTACCAAGAGGCAAGTTCTTTCCGAGATCGCTCACATCTTCGATCCACTAGGAATCTTAAGTCCGGTCGTGACAAGAGCCAAGATCTTCTTGCAGCAATTATGGACCTTAAAACTAGATTGGGACTCAGCAGTACCCCATGAACTTCATACATACTGGAACCAATTCCGAGAGAACTTATCTAAACTAGACAAGGTTAAGATACCGAGGCACCTCCTCTCCGCAAAACATGCCAAGACGCAAGAGTTGCACGTCTTTTGCGACGCATCGGAGAAGGCATATGGCGCCGTCGTGTACGGTAGAGCTCTACTTCACGATGGAACAATCATAGTTCGGTGGATGTGCGCACGAAGTCGAGTTGCTCCGAACAAAACAATTAGTTTACCTCGACTAGAACTCTGTGCAGCTCATCTAGCGGCAAAACTGCTCGAACGAGTAAGAACTGACCTCTCATGGACACATCCATGCTTCTTGTGGTCTGATTCCGAAATCACGCTCGCTTGGATTTCAGCACAATCCGCATCATATCAAACATTCGTGGCGAATCGAGTTGCGGCAATTCAAGAACTCACAACCCACAATCAATGGCGTTACGTTCCAACCAAACATAATCCAGCAGATCTTGTCTCCAGAGGCCTCAACCCTCAAGACTTTAACTCCAACACGTTATGGCATTACGGGCCCTTATTTCTTCATGGATCTTCATCCCAATGGCCAGAAAATCTCTCTCATCCAGTAACTGAATTGGAAAAACGAAAGAAAATATCTTTCTTTTCGTCAGTCGCTGCAACAACCTTGATCGACTCGATTAACCATCGGAATTCCTTTCAACTTCTCGTGAGAATCAGTGCTTATGTCAGGAGATTTATCAATAAGTGTCGCAAGTCTTCCAGATACACAACCAAAAGTCTTGACGTGGCTGAAATAGAGGATGCCACAATTACCATTCTACGAGAAGCTCAATATTTTGACTTCAACATTGAAATCAATCAACTACAGCGACACGGTTCAGTGACGAACAGTAGCAGCATCAGCAGCCTGACCCCGTTCTTGGATAACTGCCATATACTACGAGTCGGTGGCAGACTCCAGAACAGCGAGCTCCCGTACGAATCAAAGCACCCAATTCTGCTACCCTACGGTCACATAGTGACCAGAATGCTGATGACCGATATTCATCTCACCAACTCTCACGTTAGCCCTCAAGGATTATTGTCCATAACTCGGCAAAGATATTGGCCTATAAAGGGAAAAACCATTCCTAGATCCATTGTGCAAAATTGTATTCGCTGCGTAAGATCTAAACCAAAACTGCTGACTCAACACATGGGATCATTGCCAGTTCAGAGGGTGCAACCAGCACGACCGTTCGTGAACTCCGGAGTCGATTTCTGCGGTCCTTTCTACATCCATTTCAAAATACGCGGAAAGCAACCAAGGAAATGTTACGTTGCAATATTTTGCTGCTTTTCGACTAAGGCAGTACATATTGAAATAGTAAGTGACCTCACAACGGACTCATTCATCGGTGCACTGAAGCGCTTTACTAGCAGGCGGGGGAATTGTCGCCATATTCATTGCGACAATGCCACCAACTTTGTAGGAGCGAAAAACCAGCTTCAAGATTTAACGGAAATTGTGCATAGTCAAGAGGCTCAGGAAAGCATTAAAAGGTTCGGTCATGATCGCAGAATTGAATTTCACTTTATACCCCCCCGTTCGCCACACTTTGGGGGGTTATGGGAGGCAGCTGTCAAGTCAGCTAAGCATCTCTTCTATAAGGGGGTCAATGCAGCTTCTCTAACATACGAAGAAATGGAAACAGTGTTTACTGAGATCGAAGCCATTTTGAATTCACGGCCGATAACTCCAATATCCGACGACCCGAATGACTTTAAAGCTCTGACACCAGGACACTTCTTGATTGGAGAACCCCTCACTAGTACTATTGATCACAGTGCTACTGAATATAAAGGAACCCTACATCAGCGATGGAGAACGGTATCATCACTGAACAAGGAGTTTTGGCATCGTTGGACCAAAGAATACCTCTGCGAATTGCAACATAAGTACAAGTGGAAGCAATCCTCCTCAAATATTAAGGCAGGGACCATGGTCGTCATTCATGAGGATAATTTAACATCATTAAAATGGAAACTCGGCCGAATAATACGTCCGATCTGTGGTGATGATGGACTAGTGCGAGTTGCCGAAGTTCAGACCGCATCAGGGGCTATCACACGCGCCATTCATCGATTAGCACCATTACCTAACACGAGCAGTGAGTCCCATACTGACCAATCCCCTACAACTCAGGATCCAAGTAGCAATGAGCTCCAGACGAAGGGCCGCCGTAAAAGAGCAGCGGCAGTGGAACAAAACTCTACGAAATGTTTTCGTGGCCTTAGCACTGCTCCACTGCTATGTCTGCTAATAGTTTTAATCCTTCCAATAGTTGTACTATCTTCGAACAAGGTAGAACCGTTTCCGACGCAACCCGGGTTATACTTCGAAAGATTAGGCGTAGCACACTTAACCACTACAGACTGGAACATAATCGCGTTTTTTAATATGACACCTCATTGGAGTGAATATAACAACATCAAAGAAGGAATTAACGCCGCCTCAAAATATTGCTCGAGATTGAACCACCTAATCGCTTGCAATAACACTATATATCAATTCAAATCACAACTAACCTACATAAAGGATTATCATCAGTTTGTGATTCCGCGCGGACTTCACAAGGCTCGACGCTCCGCTCCGCTAGGCATCATTGGAAGTCTAGCGAGTTCACTTTTCGGCGTGCTCGATTCAGAATATGCAGACAAAATGACAAACGTGATTCATGCCATCCACAGCAATGAAGATCATCTGCTAAACCTTCTCAAAAACAACACTTCTTTATTAGACGCCACCACCAACATCTTGACTAGAACCAATGATGAACTTCAACTTCTAGATGAGACGCTGAACAAAACGCAACGCCAAATATTAGATCTAATGTCGTGGTCGCAAGAACATAAACGCGCAGAAGTATTCAACGCATTAGCACTCCAGCTTTCTGTAACTATTGCCGAATATCAAAAAACACAGGAATTGCTTGTGGAGGTGTTAACCGATTCTCACAAAAGCAAGGTCAACCCGTTCCTCGTAACTCCACAGCAATTGAAGGAGCAGCTCATCCTCATGAAAACGCATATTCCTTCCGTATTACGTGTCCCAGGACACGGATTAGACATTGTGGAAATGTACCAACTCCTGTCTATTGAAGGTCGTGCCACCAACAACAATTTAATATTCAAAATAACCTTGCCGCTTATCGGAAGCACCGACTTCGAAATTTTACACATCGTTCCCGTACCAACATACCTTGGCAACAGTTCGTTTTTGACGATTCAAAACACAGCCGAATATTTGCTGACTGATTTACATAGAGATCAATTTTACCCTTTACAGCGTCATGAGCTGTACCGCTGCTCTCACCTTCAAAGAGTTGGTTATATCTGCAAGCAACAGCACCCCATATCACGTCGACTGAGGCAGCAGCGCTGAGCCTCAAATTAGTATAAATACCAAAATATTGGATAATAAATGTCAGAATTAAATCAAAACTGTTCTTGTCAACTACTTGGGATTCAACTGGTTCTGCACTAGTTGTTTCAATCTTACAATCCAATCACTTACAGGATCAAATCTTTGGTTCAACTGGTTTTGTACTAGTTGTTTCCAATCAAACTCAACAATTAAAACTTTCATATAATTAAGGATTCAACTGGTTTGTACTAGTTGCTTCGATTAATTAAAACCTGGTTAATTAGCTGGTATTGAACTTGCTATTTACATTCACGTCAAAAGAGGCGTGAACACACATGTTGAAAAGAAATTGGTCAATGTTGTAGCTGGTGGTCTTTCAGCACGTTGAATGGTAGTGTGTTCAGTGAAATAAACACGTTGACCATTCTCCAGAATTATTAGATTGTATTTAGATTTTCGTTGATGCTTCCGACAGGGTTGGATGTTGAAAGATATTGGAACGAATTTCCGTCATCCCTTGTCAAATTTGGTTTGGAGACAAACCGGTTTCGGCGATGTGCCATCTTCAGTGTCTAATTTCGTTCTGAAAAGTCCTAACGTCATACGCTTTCTTATATCCTTTTTGTCAGGTATGGTCTATGTGCCTTTCATGTTTGTTTAGCAGGTAGCAGTTATTGTTTTGTCTGTCTCTCTCTTTTAAGCTTGATAACAGGTAGCAGTTAATTCTTTGTAGTCTTCAACAAGGTACCTACTTCTTTTCAGTTGTCGATATTTTATTAAATTAAATTATTTCGGGGGTGTCATTGCTGATATCTTCCCCAAAATTTGGTAGCTTGTTTACTGGCAGATAGTAGTCAGTGATCTTGTTGTTGTTGTTGTTGTTGTTGTTGCTGTTGTTGCTTTGACTTGTTTCATTTGCGTCCTCCGTTCTTGTATGATGTCTGTTATGATTTCTGTAGATTAATTTCAAGGGTTCGAACATTACGTCCGATGTAGTGTTTCTTTGTTCGTTTATAATTCGTTCATCAAATGTTTTCTGTTTTTTAGATTTCCATTTCCATATCGACAACTGAAAAGAAGTAGGTACCTGTTTGAAGACAACAAAGAATTAACTGCTACCTGCTATCAAGCTTGGAAGAGACAGACACACAAAACAATAACTGCTACCTGCTAAACAAACATGAAAGGCACATAGACCATAACTGACCAAAAAGCATATAAGAAAGCGTATGACGTTAAGACATTTCAGAACGAAATTAGACACTGAAGATGGCACATCGCCGAAACCGGTTTTTCTCCAAACCAAATTTGACAAATGATGACGGAAATTCGTTCCAATATCTTTCATTCTCCAGATGCACCGCCAAATGAACTACAGTTGGATGACGGTTGTGAATTGGAAATGAAAAAATTCGCCAAAGAGCCTCATTGCAACTAACATATCTTCCAATTTGATACCGCGTTACTTCATCATCGGCATTTCGATCCGGAACACCAAACGCAGCCATATACTGCGGTACACTACCTTTTGTAATATACTTGCAAACGTATTTGATTGCTTTAATCGAATTACAGTCCTCCACATTGATATGCGCATCAAATGTTTTGCAAAGTAGTGGTGAATATGGAACAATCCAACTGTTATCGACCACAACATCATTTTGTTTCACTTTCAATGCTTTCAACAGCAACCACAGCTGATGGGAAGACAATGCTAACAAGAAGCATGGAAACTTCAAACGTGATTTATTTTTGCGTTCAATGAGAAGTTACAATTCCTAAGAACCTTAATTCAAGTGCTGCTTTTAACGAGCATTTTTGAACATAGAAAATCGACCAGTCTCCCACCGGCGAAACTCTTCACCAGTTAAGCGAGACTTTATCCCATTCGTGAGTGGTTCAGTTTCAGCGCCGCAAAGCAAATAAATTTATTTTTAAGTCATACTTGATTTTTTTTACGATTAATCAACTTTAGAGTTGATTAACTCCACGGGCTTTAGCTCATACTTGTTTTTTTACGATTAATCAACTTTAGAGTTGATTAACTCCACGGGGTTTAGCTTAACCTTTGTTTTACGATCATTCGAATAATTTCGAATGACTCCACGGGCTTTAGCTCTACTCGAACTGATCACTTCGTCAGGCCAAAGTGACTCCACAGGCTTTTGCTCATACTCTATTTTTTTACGATTAATCGACTTTAGAGTTGATTAACTCCACGGGCTTTAGCTCATACTCAGTTTTTGTTTACGATTAATCAACCTTGGCTCGCTCCCACTAAACTTTCTTTAGCATAAGACTTAGGCTAAATTATATTGTAGAAGGATAAGCACACATTGTTAGAGATAAGAGAATATAAATAAAAAACGATATCAAACATAACGTCCGAGCCGAACTGTTTCAGTCAGTACTAGATTGTTGAAACACAATCGTTTGAAATTCGGAAACGTTACATAGTGAGTGGTTTTTTTAAGTTCCACCCACAATGAACCCTGGAGCCGCTGAGTCTATCATCTTGAGTTGCAAGTGAAGGTGACAAATAAATCAGGACGACCGTACTGTCGAACAAACGCCATCGCATCTTGAGCATACTCGTGCATGTGGCGTGGACTGCCAACATACGTTGCCGGTAAGATTGTTAGTCGACCGAGATTCCTCGCATCACCTTCAGTTCTTATTGCAACCCGCAAATGAATGTACTCTTCTGAACGCAATTTCGCTTGATTTCAACGAATGTAACTGAGCCGTTCAGTCTCGATTTTGACATACATATCCACGCAGAATTGTTGAAGCAATCGCCGAAATCGCAACAGATAGTTATCCTCATTTTGACGAATCATTAAACGGTGTGCATAGTAGTTCAGCGAATTTACTTTCTTCGTTGTTTCTTCACCTAATAACAAATGAATCCGAAGTAACAAATAAATGCAAAGTTTGAAAATAAAATTAAGATTCCATTTAATTGATTGATTTGGTGACATGATTGAAGGAAGAACTCTACTAACCAGTAACTGGATTTAACATTTTGATGTTAAAGTGTGTAACGACCACAGTTCGTTACAATAAGATTTTAATATAAATAGTTTTAGATTAGACAATTAGATACACATATTTATATACATATTAGTTAAATATGAAGAGCAAAGCAAAACAGAAAGATTACAAACAGACTACGAAGAATAGAACTGGAATTAACACAGAAAACCTGTTTCTTCCAAGTGACCGTATGCAAACAAGTACACACTACGAATACATAGCTACACATAAACACAAATATTCATATTAGCAGATCGAGTAGAGAAAACCAGAAAGCATACATCTACCGACCGATATACAGACATACGAATGAATAGCAATCAGCCGACGGACAAAATGTTGTTTGAATGGAATTTGTCTTCGTTCACGACCGATTCCATTGGAAATGTCTTAGAATTCGGGGATAGTTTATTTCGCTTGCCGCTTTTAACGAGCTTATTTGAACATTACAAATCAGCCTTTGATCTGATGCCAAACTAATATTAGTCACGCAACAGAAGACACCAAAGGTTCGCATTTTTGAGGTATCTTGGTGACCCCAAGAAGGCCTCGTTTAATACATATCGGCCGTGCAAACGGCTCTTTATTTTACGCGACCCATTGTGGCTCTTTATTTTACGCGACCCAATGTGGCTCTTTATTTTACGCGACCAATTGTGGCTCTTTACGCGACCAATTGTGGCTCTTTATCTAACGCGACCCATTGTGGCTCTTTATTTTTCGCGACCCACTGTGGCTCTTTATTTTACGCGACCCAGTGTTGCTCTTTATTTTACGCGACCCACTGTGGCTCTTTATTTTTACGCGACCCATTGTGGCTCTTTATTTTACGCGACCCATTGTGGCTCTTTATTTTACGCGACCCATTGTGGCTCTTTATTTTACGCGACCCACTGTGGCTCTTTATTTTACGCGACCCATTGTAGCTCTTTATTTACGCGACCCACTGCGGCTCTTATAGTGCTAATTTTATAAAAATTGTTAAGGAAAAATAATAGATACGATCGTATAAAAATTGTTAAGAAAATATAATAAATACGATACTCAGCATTGCGTCCGAGCTGAACTCTCTGAGTCAGTGCTAGATTGGTGGGAACTCCAATCGAACGAAATTCGGAAACGCAGCTTAAAATATTGTTCGCAAGTGGTTCCGAGATCCACTTGCCACGAACCCTGGGACGAGTGAGCTATTCCCGGCTGGGAAAGGAAAACTCGTCGTTACAAATGGCGCCCGAGCAGGGACCGCTTTCCTCTGGAAGCGGTTCATTACACACACAAAATGAACAACCGATTGTTCAAACAGGCGGTGCTTCCATACAAAGAAGTAACTCACCGCAGCAACAAGATATTCAACACAGGAATATTTCACCAGATCAGCGCAGCATTTCTTCACACCAGCAAGCTGATAAATTAAGCAATCCTCCGAACCAGTCAAGGAGTAATTCACCAGATCAGCAGGGAAACAAATGCAGCAGCGCACCGAGCCACTCGAATGCTCCAACCATGCATTCAAAGCCACAGAGCAAGTGCAAGTCAACTATGATGAAAAACTACCGGAAAATTTAAGTTTCATCTACAAGTTAAAGAAAGAGGAATTAGAAGCTCAAATGAAACTTCTAAGCTTACCAATAGATGACACTGTGAAAGAGATGAGACAACGCTTGAGCCAATACATAAAAGGACAGCGATCGCGACGGAACTCGGCAGAGCGCGGTAATCTGAAAATCGATTCACTCGCAGTACCCGCAACAACCGCATTGTTTCCGTCACCAACCATCGTCAATGAAATACAGCATTCTAGTTACCCCATGCAGCAACCGCATGACCATAGAGAATACGACATCATGAATACGGTGCGCAAATGGAATTTGCATTTCAATGGGACACGTTCCATTTTAGAATTTATTGAAAACATGGAAGATCTAGCAAGCTGTTATCAAATCAACTACAACAGCTTGCTCTTGCTACTAAATGAGCTACTCCGCGATCGCGCCAGAGACTGGTGGCGCTATAAACGGTCCGATATAAACACATGGCAGCAGTTCAGAGACGCTGCTATGATCTTCTTCTTACCACCGAGATACATGCAAAAGTTAGAAAAGGATATAATACGAAGACGCCAGGGGCCTCGCGAAAAAGCGAAAGAATACATCATGAGTATCATGAACCTGATTCGCCAACATCCACGCATGAGTCAAGAGAATCCCGCAGAGCGCATTTATGAAGGTTTGCGACCAGAGTACCGTCTTTATATTCGACGCAGTGACTTTAACGATTTGGATTCACTCATGAGCCATACCGATGAGTATGAATATATTCGTGGAGAAGAAGCTCGTCACAACCGATAACACGTTTCCAACTGGGTAACCACTGAAGATTATGCACGCCAGAGCCACTGCTGGTGATGCGGTAAACCATGTCATAGACGAACTGAGTGCCATGGAAACCCGAAATTATTCTGTTCGCATTGTGGAAAGGCAGACATACTATCGCGAGATTGTAGCTGCCGAAATAAAATGACAACCCCATATGGAATTATGGATACTTATGATCATCCAATGTACAGAATACCGATTGTATGCAATGAGAAGCCAATCAACGCTCTGATAGACACGGGCGCCTCACTCACTCTGATAGACAGAACGGTCGATGAGCATTTACAACACAAATGCATCCCCGAGAAGGGTAAAGCTCAACAGCTATCACTAGCTAATAGCCAACCAGTGTCAACCGAGAGAAGTTACTATGCCACCATAGTCATAAACGAATTACGAGTCCGACAAGAAGTTCATTTCCTACCAGGTCTCCAAGAAGAATTAATTATAGGAACAGACTTGTTGTCACAATTAGGATGCAAGCTACATATCGCCGGCCAGACGATTCAAAGTTGCTCTCCACCTGAATTAAAACGGAGTGCAACTGTCAGTCCTGAATTCGTCGATGAGAGAAAAGCATCGTTTGCAACCGGTAAGGCACGACAGCAGTTCACACCAGGAAACCTCAACTCGGACACCAGCACATGTCGCAACAAGTTGAAGAAAGAACCAACCAAATCCAGACCAACGGTAAAGTCCGTTGAACAATTTTCACAACCGCGTACACAGAAGCCCAAGCAAATCAACACCAGTCGCAGGAAATTAAGAAGGGTTCCAACTTCTCCAAAACCAACAGGACATAAACCTCAATCAAACGAGCGCCCAGAGAGTAAACCACCGCATATGACCAAATGGATTATTCATATACCGAAACCGAAGCATAAACCGGTGTCAGTCAAAATGACACAAGCAGAACGTTTACCGCCTACCGTACCGTACCGCAGACATTATGTGAGTCCCGCTACCGCAAAACTACCGTCTCAACATGAAAGACAGCATTATTCTTTCACAACCAGAAAACATAATCGCCGAATACAACATGTGAAATATGCTATACCGAAGATGAACGAACGAACTCAGCTACGATACCGAGACATCAATGAAGTCGTCACCAGTAACAGACATTGGACATATTCTTTCAACCGGTAGCATCACCGCTGTTCGCCTTCACCGAATTATTACTTCTTTTTGTTTTTTTTTATTTCGCGCTAAGTAGGGATAGGATGTAACGACCACAGTTCGTTACAATAAGATTTTAATATAAATAGTTTTAGATTAGACAATTAGATACACATATTTATATACATATTAGTTAAATATGAAGAGCAAAGCAAAACAGAAAGATTACAAACAGACTAGAATAATAGAACTGGAATTAACACAGAAAACCTGTTTCTTCCAAGTGACCGTATGCAAACAAGTACACACTACGAATACATAGCTACACATAAACACAAATATTCACATTAGCAGATCGAGTAGAGAAAACCAGAAAGCATACATCTACCGACCGATATACAGACATACGAATGAATAGCAATCAGCCGACGGACAAAATGTTGTTTGAATGGAATTTGTCTTCGTTCACGACCGATTCCATTGGAAATGTCTTAGAATTCGGGAATAGTTTATTTCGCTTGCCGCTTTTAAAGAGCTTATTTGAACATTACAAATAATATTAGTCACGCAACAGAAGACACCAAAGGTTCGCATTTTTGAGGTATCTTGGTGACCCCAAGAAGGCCTCGTTTAATACATATCGACCGTGCAAACGGCTCTTTATTTTTACGCGGCCCATTGTGGTTCTTTATTTTACGCGACCCATTGTGGCTCTTTATTTTACGCGACCCATTGTGGCTCTTTATTTTACGCGACCAATTGTGTCTCTTTACGCGACCAATTGTGGCTCTTTATCTAACGCGACCCATTGGCTCTTTATTTTACGCGACCCACTGTGGCTCTTTATTTTACGCGACCCACTGTGGCTCTTTATTTTTACGCGACCCATTGTGGCTCTTTATTTTACGCGACCCATTGTGGCTCTTTATTTTACGCGACCCATTGTGGCTCTTTATTTTACGCGACCCACTGTGGCTCTTTATTTTACGCGACCCATTGTGGCTCTTTATTTACGCGACCCACTGTGGCTCTTATAGTGCTAATTTTATAAAAAATGTTAAGGAAAAATAATACATACGATCGTATAAAAATTCTTAAGGAAATATAATAAATACGATACTCAGCATTGCGTCAGAGCTGAACTCTCTGAGTCAGTGCTAGATTGGTGGGAACTCCAATCGAACGAAATTCGGAAACGTAGCTTAAAATATTGTTCGCAAGTGGTTCCGAGATCCACTTGCCACGAACCCTGGGACGAGTGAGCTATTCCCGGCTGGGAAAGGAAAACTCGTCGTTACAAGTGGTAGCCGTCATCACCTTTCCAAAACATGAGCGGATACTGAAGTGCATCATACGACCGATGTGTCTCACTAATACGTTGTAATTGTCCATTGTTTCGGCGCGTCAGTACAATATCCCGTGATACCACTTGCTCCTCCGACTACAAAAATGGCAACCTCATCAATTGTCGGTGCATTGTATTGACGTTCGTGCGCTAAGTTAGGCCTTTTATCCGGTTTAATCACGATTTGATGATCATCTGTTAGCATTCTATCTAACGCATTCTTAAATAATCCAATCAATTCATTATGGTCATGAAGCATTCGTTGCAATTCTCTGATGATGTCTTCTTTCGTTCTATTGTACAATGCACTACGACGGTTTGCAACAATGAAATGAAATGAATGAAATGGAATGGCCGGCAAACGTTATTCGATCGAACAAAACACGAATTCGCAAAATGCAATATGGACGCTGAAACAGCAACGAATGAAGAAACTGCGCAACTGAATCAAATGCCACAGTAGAGGTATGAATAAGAGTAGAACTGCATAGCATGCGTATGCGTATGCGTAAGTTTGACAGATAAGTAGAATACACACGTTCTTATGAGATGAGCTCCATAGGCACGCATGGAAACGCAACCGCCTGCAAGAAATTCAAACTTAAAAAAATAAAGTTTTTAATTTATGTTTAATCTAATATATTCAAATATTTTTTAAAGAAAATTAATGAAGAAAAGTTGTAGCAAAAAACCGCTTGTTTCCTGCTCTACATACACGCCTCGCATACACATCTTTCTCTAATTGATTTAGTTTTTTGCATGTATGCTGCTATTAAACTACCAGTTATCATTAAATAACTCAAAATCGTCATCCATTTTCCACTTTCTGCACAAAATCAACTACTTTTTTCACAAAATCAATCATTCAATATATATTAAGCATCTGATTGTCAAACGCACGCGAGTGCATACTATGGAGTTGCTAGTTAGGCACGCACATAAACGTTCGAAAACTCCAAATGTCAAACGCACGCATATGCATGCTATGGAGTTCCACTCTAAATTAGAGGGGAAACGAAACGTCAAGTCCATGTAAAATGGACAACAACGTCAACAATTTTTTAGTCAACGTGGACAGTGCCACCACACACGAAACAAAATTGGATTCTCTATTGATCGAGAAAAGATGGCGTTAGTTTACGTGTCTATCTGACAGTTCAATTGTTTAAAATAAATAAATACAAAATGAAAAATTAAAAAAAAATCGAAAAAAACCTGTCGTAACACTCTTGGTTGTCAAAGTACTGATCAGTACGGGTTTAAGAAAAAAAAAAAAAAATCGAAAAAAGTCAAAAAATCATAATTTCAAAATGACTTATTTTGACAACCAAGAGTGTTACGACAGGTTTTTTCGATTTTTTTTTGAGAAAATACCTTTCCATCAAAGTACAAATCATCAAAATCGGTTCGGCCACTCTCGAGTTATGGGATTACATCGCTTCGGACACTTTCTTTTATATATATAGATTTTTATCACAATCTCATTAGTCCAGTTAATTAACTTATGAACGGTTTAACCGACTTTTATGCGATTTTTGCCATTCTGGCAGAAATTTTTTTGGTTAATCGTTAATACTTCATCACGTTCTATAATTACCTGTCGAAAAACCTCCAAACTTCCAAGTGTTCACTGGAACGCGTACTATAATATTCCGCGGCTGTACAACTAAATTGACCAACCACAAAATGTCGCAAATAAGAGTCTGTGCGATTTGTTGACGACAGGTAGAAGGATAGGATTTCGACAGAGAAAACTGACGGGATATGCACAAATGCATATGTATATATGTAGTATAACTTGTTGCATTTCTAGCGATACATTTATGTTCCAGCAAAGTTCACTCAGCTGCATTTCTCGAAAAAAAACTTTTATTTCAAAAAAGTCCGTTTTAAATTATAAATTGATTTTTTTGCTAAAGGTCATTTGGATAAAAGTTATAACACATTTGCTAGCAATATAAATGAGAGATTTTCCAAGTCTAAATCAAACCTAATAGATAAAAAAGACTTGGTACTTGAAAAGGACTGGGTACTTGAAAAAGGACTGGGTACTTGAAAAAGCACTTGGTACTTGAAAAGGACTGGTACTGCAAAAGTACTTGAAAAGGACTGTTACTTTCAGTTTTAAGTCCACAGTATTTGTATTCCCTTTCAAGTACCTAAATGTACTGATACTTTAAAATTTTCCAGTACGCAGTCCTTTTCATGTACTTGAAGTACAAGTACCAGTCCTTGGACTTGATACTTGAAAGGTACTGAAGTACAAATGTACTGAATACATTACAGCTCTGATCTCAAGTCATCAGTCTGGTATGCCACCAAAAAGATCAATTGGTATCTCTGAACCTCCGGCTCCACCCTTATTTGCCGATACATTTTCTCTATGTCAGCTGTCAGCCATATTTAAGTATGCAGTCGAAATCGAAATAATATTAGTAGTAGTATGCAGTGTTGGGAGGCCTTTGTGCCAAAGTCATCTTTTGTCCAGTTAATAGCTCATAGTACCACTCCAACCGAAATGTCGATAGGAGCTGTTGTATTAAAATGTGATCTGGCAATGCAATATTTGGTGGGATTGCCACGGTAAAATTTCTAACTGCTGTGCTGGCTGTGACGATATGGTGTGTGGAATAACAAAGGCTTCCAGACGAACATTGTACTGGTTACAACGGGAACTCTGTTTATGTTATTGTCAACACCTTCAACCATATCTTTAGCTCCCTTGCGGGCTTTTCAGTAATCAAACTGACTTGCGATCCAGAATCCAACAGCGCTCTGCATTCGGCAGAATGCACATTGAAAGCCTCTAGTCGTACAAGAGCAGTGCCAAGGAGTGTATATTCAGGATGTCCATCTGTATGGGATGTGGTCATAGTGACCGCAAGCTGATTGTGTGCTGCACTTTGTCCAGGCTGCAAAGATGATGAATTCGCGACCAGCAAATTTTTCTTGGAATTGCTATTCGCTTGATTATGTCATGGTGGATTTATTCCACGCTTCTCGAAGTGCACGAGCCTAGTATGGGCTTGATAACATTTCGTGCATCGGCTTGAGCTGCACTCACATGACAAATACCTTGGCTTCAAGCAGTTTATGCAAATGTTTTTGGATAACAAAAGCAAGAACTTTGGAGAAGCAAACAACGAATAAAATTTGTCGTTCCAAGCCTTACATTTATTAAATTGTTGGTTTGATGCGACACTGGATGACACCGGTGATCTTCGCACCGATTGTTTCCAATGCTTGGAACCTCTTCTCCAGGAACTGCAAGAAAACCTCAATTGATAGTATCAATTGATCAAGTGTCTTGATGAGGATGTGCACTAGGATTGCCTCCCATGATGATGTATCTATAAACAGATTACCTAGCACCGGCAGTGCTTCTTTTTTGGGGTGTCACGAAGAGCTCTTAGCATGGTGACTGATGAATGTTCAGATGTTTTCCTTCCTTATCAAGTGTCGCAGATGTGATGAAGAGCTTAATGCTGTAACCATAGATCACATAGATTGAAAACGTAGAACAAATCAGCTGACAGAAAAAATGCCTGCGTGTTGTATGTGTAATTCTTCTATGTGAACTCACCCGTTTCAAACCCAAACAACGCATTGTCAAACAATGCGTTGTTTGGGTTTGAAACGGGTGAATATAAGAGACTTGCTTGAAAACGGTGAGTTTTAATGCAACTCTTACAAAAACAAAAACAATGCTCTGTTTTCCACACATTAATCAGGCGGAGAGCTATGTGTTGTCTATAAATATATGTACAAGTGTTAATGCATGTTTAAATAAATTATTTTTGTGTTTCTATATTTATATATTTGAATATATGTACATATATAAAACATTGACGTGCGATATGGTGTCAGGAATTGGGTGTTTTTGGCGATTTAGGTAGGCAATTATATGCATGCTCACGACATTTTTGTAGTAAAACTTTAGCCGGTAGAATGTTTGAGAAAAATGCTGTCCCTGATCAATGCTTGATAGTTCAATATGTAGAAATAGATTCAGGAATTGAAGACTATTTAGATAGATTTTCCCCTCAGGTAGTTTCTACTGCTAGAAAACCTACTATGGTTACTCAAAACAAGACTGCAGCTCAGAAATCGCTTTTTCATGGAAATTCAGAAAATATTCTGTTTGAATATTCCCTGTCTCCCATTAGAGAACCGTTACAGCATGAAATAGAAACGCATGTATTTACACCGCATGAACAAAACTCCTTAACTGTAGCAGATCAGCAGAACCAAACAGATAATTACCTTGGAAATCATACGCCAAGGAAATCATATTTAAAAAATGAAATCAGTAATCTTACTAGAAATTTGAAATTTAAAAATAATATAATTAAAATGCAGAAAAAAGAAATACAAAGAAAAACTAGTAAAGGTGTTGTCTACAGCCGGGCTGTAGCTGAAATACCGTAGACCTTAAAGCTTCATATATATTCGTATATATATTTAGAAGTGGTGCGATATAATATACTCGTATATAGTGTGAAGAAAAATTTATAAAGTAAATTTTACTCAGACGTAAGGTAAACTCATGCTGCGTGTTGCCCAGCAACACAAGAATTCTGCGGATAACCCTTGGATTAGATTACATTTTGAATATTTATGAATTCGTTCCATATTTTGTTATTATGCTGTAATGTACGAATTGATAAGAACTCGTTACTTGGAATGTATATTGCATTGATTCGGATACATGCGAATCTTTTAATAACTTGTTAGATTTACAAAATTGTGGAATGTGTAACACCACACTGTATTATTTAATTTTAATTATAAAGTTTAATTATAGATTTAACAATACACATGTACGAATACATATTAGAATATAAGAGAATTGAATTGTGTAAACTAGAATAGAGAGCACGCTGGAACACACATACACAATGCACCAAGAAGCCAACCAAGCCAACGTTCATACACATGAGACACAACACAACACAAATACAAGGGAAAGCTCTCTCTGAGGTGAGCAGAGTGCGAGCAGGCAGAGAATAACAACGAACAGAAGAGCTTTTGGAAAGTTCGAGAAGCGAGTCGAAGCTAGAAACCGACGCATATAAAACACGGAGCAATCAAGCTTCGGTCTTCTTTCCGGCGATATTCTTGACATAGAAAGACGTGTGGACTCGTGCAGAGGTAAGCAATTAGATTCAGAGTTCTTCGATTTAGTTTCATTTCCGCTCCTAGGTTGCAGTTAAAATATTGGTGGTCAAGCTCTTCTTCCCCGATATTTCAACGAAAATCCACTTCGGTAGGAATAATCAGTACAGGTCTTTTCTGTCGATAAAAGCGAATCATTCCCGTAGACATACTGCTAATGGTCAAGCTCTTCTTCCGAGGCTGTATTTAGTTTCACTTCCGCTCCTAGGTCGCAGTTGAAATATTAGTGGTCAAACTCTTCTTCCCGAACGAACATCCGCTTCGTTACGAACAAACAGCACAGGGTTTCTTTTCGATAAAAGTGAATCACTCCCGTAGACATACTGCTAATGGCCAAGCTCTTCTTCCGAGGCAGTATTTAGTTTCACTTCCGCTCCTAGGTCGGTCTTATTTGTCACATCAATCAGCCGCTAGATAGCAGAGGTAGAGTAGGAGGATAATTGCCTCTCTGTGCCCCACGCACGTCAATCGCGCAAATAACGTGCCACAACGGCAACGACGTTCATCGTCGCGTTACAACGAGCAGCCATCACAGTACCATCGCAGACCAACAACATCGCCACGTTACGACGTTTGCAACGCACATTCATATCGTCGTCACGTTTCAACGACTACAACGCACAGCTACGATATCGTCCTGACGCAACGCACTGCCGCTACATCGTCGCATTACAACGAGCATCCATCACAGTACCATCGAGACCAACAATATTTGTGCGAAACAGTGTGCTCTAACTATCTTGCATGGTCACATTAATGAAGTACCATCAATAAAAGCACCGCAAAGTTAAAAGGGTTTCTTTTATCTACAAATTTTCTGCAACGAATCCCGGCTCGACTGAGCATATCCCAGCAAAAGAGGGACGAACAGGAAAGTTCGTTACAGTGGCGCCCGAGCAGGGACCCTTTTAGCAAGCACCTGTACACACTAACGATCACTGGGATCAGGAATTCGCAGCGTCAACAACAGACCGAAATACAGCACAATGGTAAAAGTCGCATGGGTCTATTCCCTACGTCGGGAAGACCTACTGGCCTGCGCAGCGGAGTTCGGCTTCGAGGAAGAAGGAGCTGTCGAGGAGTTGCGAAAGCGATTCGTGCAAGTGATGCCAACTATAACCGACCCATCTCTGGTGCTACGCTTCGCCGAACTCGAACTGAAATATACACGAATTCCGACTCCACCACCAAAATCCCCAAACACATTCACCGTCCCATTGGCGGCTTCTTGTAACCTTTCACGAGGAGTCTCAACAACCGACCTGTCAACGGGGTAACAGAAAACCACTGGATCTGCATCATCGCATCAACAGGCGCCGGCCAAGCTAGAGGCCAGATTAGAAAAGCTCGGAACCCACAACCAGCCCCAGGTATGATATCAAAGGCAGCACAGACTATGCAAGCGTCATCGACAAGGTTCGCAAATGGGCCTTTAAGTTTGATGGTGTCCGCGACACGATTGGTTTTCTCGAGCCAGTCGAAGAACTCACGGAAGTACCTATCCTGGATCCTGGTGTGTATATACGGGCTTAACTTGAATCATTTGCCCAGGACGATCCCAGAATTGCTGAAAAACCGCGCGTTGCTCTAGCTGCGAAAACAAGAAACCCGCTGGCAGACGTTTGGAGAATTCAAGAAGGATTTCCTTACCTTTTTCCTGAGTTCACGGTACTTTGAGCGACTCGAGGACGGCGTCCGTCGACGACAACAACGGCCACGAGAGAGTTTCAAAGACTACGCTCTCGACATCATGGACATGATGCGCCACGCCAACTTTACGGCTGAGCAGAAGTTGGAACGGGTTGAAACAACTACAGAACGGAGTATAGAATGTATATCAAGCGCCGCGATTTCGTCGAACTGGCGGACCTGATGTCCTTAGCAGAAGATTACGAGAGCCTTAACGACAACAGCGAGCCACAGCATTCACGAAATCGACCAGACCATCATCCAGTAAGGAGTCGAAGCAAGCAGCACCGCCAGATCAACACTCCGCCGGATCTGAGAATAAATCCCAAAACTGCCTGCCGTCGATGTGGACAAGACGGCCAAACGCAACGTCATTGCAGGAACGCTAGTGTGTTGTTTTGTTGGGAATGCGGTCGTCGAGATGTGAGGACTATCGAATGTTGCCGAGCACGCACCTCGGGAAAGGCCAAGCCGCTACGTTAACGATGAGGGATAACGTAGCTGCACTCGTCACAAATCCCTCCCAAGAAGCACGTCTTTACTACGACCGAAACCGCATCGTGGCCAGACTCCTGTTAGATGGAAGACGCGTTACCGCTGTTCTCGACACCGGTGCCACCAGCAGCTTCGTGAGCACGACGCTAACCGCAAAGCTAAGGATGTGAGGACGATAAATATCACACTCACAAATTTAAATCAACAAATTACTTCACCCAAGCGAATTTTGCTTTCTTATATTTAAGATTAATTTTTCATTAAGATTATGTAGATATAAATAGTAGATTTAAGAATACTAAAATAACCATGGAAATTTAGAGTAAACAAATAACATTAATTTTGTACCATTTAAATAATAACATTGCTACCTTGAATTTAAAACATTATAAGCATAAGAATTAATTGTCTAACTGTACAATTAAAATAAGAAAGAATGTAAGCAAACGACGACGAAAGGCAAATCGAAAGAAGCGACAAAGACACAGCAAACATGCGAGCGAAATCGAGAGGCGGATAGGTCCAGACACATGAACAGCACGCTACAAATGCAATAAGAAACAAATATAAGGCAAGGGAACAACTCCGGACAGTCAGTCTCCGGCATCGATGCAGACAACATCATCAGAAGCTAATCGGGTAAGTGCTGAAATCCTCGTCTCCCCCTAGGCAGTTTTGGTAGACTTTTAAGTCTCCTTGTTTAAGAGGATCCTTCCGTCCCCTCCTCCTTGCTCTTAGCAGTTTTGGTAGACTTTTAAGTCTCCTTGTTTAAGAGAATCCTTCCGCTCTTCCTCTTGACAGTTCTGGTAGACTTTGAGTCTCCTTGGCCTGAGGAATCTCCCGCCTCTACCTTTTACACGAACACAACACCCAGCGAGAAGCTCTCTGATTCGACGGCGCTCACGCATACATCAAGAGAGGCACACGACGCTCTCTGATTCCACGGCGCTCACGCATACATCGAGAGAGGCACACAACGCTCTCTGATTCGACGGGCCTCACGCTTACATCGAGAGAGGCACACAACGCTCTCTGATTCGACGACGCTCAAGCATACATTGAGAGAGGCACACGACGCTCTCTGATTCAACGGCGCCCACGCATACATCGAGAGAGGCACACAACGCTCTCTGATTCGACGGCGCTCACGCATAAATCGAGAGAGGCACACAACGCTCTCTGATTCGACGGCGCCCACGCATACATCGAGAGAGGGACACCCACCTACACCGAGAGAGATATACGACGCTCTCCGATCCAACAGAGCACACATCCACAACGAGAGAGACACGCAACGCTCTCTGATTCATCAACGCTCGCACTCACAACAAGAGAGGACACGCTACTCACCGAATTTACCCACACCCGAATTCGTCGTCGTTTGCAACAATAGCCTTTCTGTAACATATTCATTGGAGTAAATGAAAATAAAAGTGAAATAGTCCCAAACAAACAAATTCTTTCCTTTAACGAACCTTGGACAACCTGAGTTATACCCCAGCTAAGAAAACTTCGTTACAGATGGCGCCCGAGCAGGGACCATTTACAGAAACACGCATTAATTATTTTTTCAACCAATTAAACTAAGTTAACGATTACACTATGACGGGAACATCATGGATTTATAAAGCTAGAAAGGAAGACCTTACTAAAATCTTAAAGGACTTCAGCTTGAAAGAGGAAGAAACAGCCGAAGAAATGCGGAAGCAACTAGTGGCATTTATAAACCGTAAAGAACACAGAGAGGAAATCCAACAACGACTAGAAATCTATGAAAATGCATACAACAAGAGCCTAGCAACATCACCAAATCTTTTAGGATTCACCGATGACTGCACATTGCTCACACCGGCTGTAAACAACGAGATACCGACAACAAAAGGAGTTATAGCCACAGAAGGATATGGACTGGCTATAGAAAAGGTCCGAAAATGGTCCACCAAATTTGATAGAGGACGTGATCCCATCGAATTTATAGAAAGAATAGAAGAACTTGTGGCGACATATAATGTTCAAAAACAATTATTACCACGAGCAATGCCCGAGCTACAAGCATTGCGGTAATGTGGTATCGCAATAATAACAAGCGCTGACCATCTTGGGAATCATTCAGAAAAGACTTCCTGCAATTCTACTTACCATCACGATATTTCGAGATTTCCGCTCACGACGACAAAGGCCTAATAAGCCCTTCAAGGAATATGTTGTCGCACTCCAGTACGTGATGCGACATGCCGACTTCAACAAAACCAAACAGTTGGAACGAATATTTGACAACTGCCTTACAGAATACCGGTGGTATATACGGCAAAGAGACTTTTCCTCCTTAGACGAACTGACAGCCTTAGCAACGGAAGACGAGAGTTTATCTTAGAAGAAGCTGCAAGAACCCACCCGCATAGAGGAAACACCGGCCGAATACATCAAGAAGAGTACTCAGGACTCCGAAAGCACAGAACAACGGGACCATCAGCAGAAAAACAGAATAGCTGAAACTGTGGAGCAACATTTTAACCCACGAACGGCCTACCGACGGTGCTGACGAACAGGTCATTACAGTAAAAGGTGTCGTTACCGTCAGTGTTATTCTGCTGGGAATGCGGAAAACAAGGCGTATGAACGATCGACTGTTGCAAGCGGAGCCAACGTGCGGAAAACTCCAACGGAACCCGTTCTTAAGGAGGCAGAACGGGTCTTCACCACATAGCACCTCCACACAGACAACCTTGATGCTAGAAAGTGAACGAATTGCAGCGTTTTATAAATGATAAAATACTAACAGCAACAATATATACAGGCGCCAAACGAAGTTTTCTTAATCAACAACTACCAGATATACTACGAACTACAACAAATCAAATTCCGGCGCCCACATTGGTGCGGCTGGCTAACGTAGAAGTAACCAAAGCAGCAAACGCTTTAAACGTTTACATCAAAATGGGAAATAAGACGACACAGATGCCTCATCCTCGGACTCGACTTCTTACGAAATTCACAAGCAATGATAATACTAGACGGCCACAGTTTAACTATCACAAAGGAAGAACGCGAGAACTCAATCTGCTCAGTAGTCCGCAGCCACGCCATGACGGAACAAGAAGCCATCAAACAATTCATAGACCCCGAAATGAAACTCTTCGAAGAAGTAAAAGGAACCTCGAATATCGCTTGTCATAAAATAACCAAGACCGACGAGCAAGCAATTAAACAGCGTTACTTCCAAAGAAACCAAGCAATGCAAGAATTTTTAAACAAGGAAGTCGACGAATTTCTACAAAAACGACTAATCGAACCATCAAAAAGCTCACACAGTGCACCCATTGGTTAAAAAAAAGAACGGCCAATGGAGAATGTGTGTAGACTACAGGCAACTCAATGCCAAATCTGTTCCTGATGCATACCTTTTACCAAAGATCCAACCTATCCTGGATCAGCCGCGAGATGCAGAATTGATAAGCACATTCGACTTGAAGAACGGCTACTGGCCAGTACCCATGGAAACAGGAAGCACGGAATATACCGCATTTACGGTACCAGGTCGTGATTTGTTTTAATGGCGCGTCATGCCATTTGGCCTCCATTCGGCATCAGCAACATTTCAAGGTGCACTAGACCGTGTGATCGGACCGGAATTTGAACCATATGATTTTGCGTATCTAGACGATATCATCGTCACAGGAAAATCCATAGACCACATGCGCAATCTCCGCCGTGTTTTCCAGAGGCTGCGTGAGGCAAAGCTAAACATTAACAATGATAAGTGTGAATTTTTCAAAACTGAGATAATGTACCTAGTAACAAACGAAGGTATCCACACGGACCCATAGAAGATAGCAGCAGTACGGGAATTACAACCACCAACCAGCTTACGAGAGTTACGCAGATCACTTGGAATAGCTTCCTGGTATAGACGCCTTGTGCCCGAATTTTCAAAAGTCGTCCAGCCACTAACCAAACTACTAAGAAAGGATTGCCATTTCAAATGGCAGGCGTTCGGGCAGTTAAAACGGTTACTTACAGAAGCACCTGTATTAACTTGCCCCGATTTTTCAAAACGCTTTACGCTGCAAACCGATGCCAGCGACTACGGATTAGGGGTAGTACTTACGCAACACGTCAATGGACAAGACCGAGTTATTGCATATGCAAATCGCCGGCTAAACAGAGCCGAAATAAACTATTCAACGACGGAGAAAGAATGTTTAGCTATAATATGGGGCATTCGGAAAATGAACCAGCATCTCGAAGGGTACGAATTTACCATAACAACCGACCACCTGGCGCTCAAGTGGCTCAACTCCATAGAAAATCCCTCAGGAAGCGTTGCTCGATGGGCATTAGAGATGCAACAATATCGATATGATGTCCACTACCGAAAAATAAAGCTCAATGTAGTAGGGGATGCGCTCTCACGTCAACCGCGTGAAACACTTCGTCAAACGCAGACAGGCATTATTGATGAAGACCCGTGCTCCAGGACCAAGGAAAAAATCAAGAGCGTGATCAGTGCTGAGGCAGAACCTTGACGCACCAATAGCTGGGCATCTTGGAATTCACAAAACTATAGCACGACTAGCCAACCTCTACTACTGCCCAGGAATGTTTTGGGATGCCAGCCGCTACATAAGACAATGCACATCCTGTCAACGCTATAAGGTTGACCAGCAAAATCCTGCAGGTCACGCAGGACGCAACTTGCCAACGAGCCTTGGGAAATATTTTGCACGGATTTCGTGGGACCTGTATCCCGATCCACTCATGGCAACACTATGATGTTAGTCTTCATAGATAAATTCACGAAATAGACAGAAGTAATAATCAGTATTCAAAGCAACAACAGCCACAGTGAAAAAGGCCTTCAAGGAACGAATCTTGTTCCATTGCAAGGTACCCAAAATACAGCAACGAATTTAAAAGATTTACACAAGTGAGAGAGAGAGTATAAAACAGCAATTCACAGCACCTTACACGCCATCAAAACTATGGTAGCACAACTCAACAGAGGAGATCAACGAAAATGGGACGACGCATTACCAGAAGTTTCACTCGCAATCAACACGAGCGTTTCTGAGACTACCGGATACATCCCAGCTTTTTTAAATCAAGGTCCTGAACCATGTTTACAAAAAACCCTGTACAATGAGAGAACATTTGGAACTGGTCGGACGGCACAAGACCCTAACAATAGAGCCGAACGATTGAAAGAAATATTTCGAATCGTACAACTAAATCTCGAACGAGCAGCACAGGACCAGGACCGTCACTAAAATTTTCGAAGAACACAATGGCAAACAAAAGCAACAATAATACTAGGCGGCCACAGGTTAACCATCACAAAGGAAGAACAACGCGAGAACTCAGTCTGTTCAGTAGTCCGCAGCCACGCAATGACGGAACAAGAAGCCATCAAACAATTCATACAAACTGAAATGAAACTCTTCGAAGAAGTAAAAGGACCCACGAACATCGCTTGTCATAAAATAACCATGACCGACGAGCGAGCAATTAAACAACGTTACTTCCCAAGAAACCCAGCAATGCAAGAAGTCATAAACAAGGAAATCGACGAATTACTACAAAAAGGACTTAACGAACCATCAAAAAGTCCACACAGTGCACCCATTGCCTTGGTTAAAAAGAAGAACGGCCAATGGAGAATGTGTGTAGACTACAGGCAACTCAATGCCAAATCTGTTCCTGATGCATACCCTTTACCAAGGATCCAACATATCCTGGATCAGCTGCGAGATTCAGAATTGATAAACACAATCGACTTGAAGAACGGGTACTGGCAGATACCCATGGAACCAGGAAGCTAGGAATATACCGCATTTACGGTACCAGGCCGTGGCTTGTTTCAATGGCGCGTCATGCCATTTGGCCTCCATTCGGCACGAGCAACATTTCAACGTGCACTAGACCGCGTGATCGGACCAGAATTGGAAACACACGCTTTTGCGTATATAGACGATATCATCGTCACAGGAAAATTCGTAGAAGACCACATGCGCAATCTCCGCCGTTTTTTCCAGAGGCTGCGTGAGGCAAAGCTAAACATCAACAACGACAAGTGTGAATTTTTCAAAACAGAAATAAGGTACCTAGGGCACTTGGTTACAAACGAGGGTATCCACACGGATCCAGAAAAGATAGCAGCGATACAAGAATTACAACCACCAACCAGCTTACGAGAACTACGCAGATTACTGGGAATAGCTTCCTGGTATAGACGCTTTGTGCCAGAATTTTCAAAAGTCGTGCAGCCACTAACCAAGCTACTAAGAAAGGATTGCCGTTTCAAATGGGAAGCTGAGCAACAGCAGGCGTTCGAGCAGCTAAAACGTTTACTTACTGAAGCACCGGTGCTAACTTGCCCCGATTTTTCAAAACGCTTTAGGCTACAAACCGATGCCAGCGACCACGGATTGGGAGTAGTACTTACGCAACACATCAATGGACAAGACCGAGTTATTGCATATGCAAGTCGCCGGCTAAACAGAGCCGAAATAAACTACTCCACGACGGAAAAGGAATGTTTACCAATAATATGGGGCATTCGGAAAATGAAACAGTATCTCGAAGGATACGAATTTACCATAATAACCGATCACCTGGCGCTCAAGTGGCTCAACACAATAGAAAATCCCTCAGGACGCGTTGCTCGATGGGCATTAGAAATGCAACAATATCGATATGATGTCCACTACCGAAAAGGAAAACTCAATGTAGTAGCGGATGCGCTCTCACGTCAACCACGGGAAACACTTCGTCAAACGCAGGCAGACATCATCAATGAAGACGCGTGCTCCTGGATCAAGAGAAAAATTGCCGAAATACAACAGCATCCGGAAAAATTCCCAGATTACGTCATCGAAGGCGGTCAGCTTTATCGGCATATCGCAAATCTAAGTAAAAACGACAACTCTGTAGAATGGAAACTATGCGTCCCAACACCAATGCGTGAAAGAGTGCTGAGGGAGAACCATGACGCACCAATAGCTGGGCATCTTGGAATCCACAAGACGATAGCACGACTAGCCAACCTCTACTACTGGCCAGGAATGTTTCGGGATGCCAGCCGCTACGTAAAACAATGTACATCCTGTCAGCGCTATAAGGCTAACCAGCAAAAAGCTGCAGGTCATGCTGACGCAACTAGCCAACGAACCTTGGGAAATAGTTTGCATGGATTTCGTGGGACCTCTTCCCCGATCAATTCAATGATGTTAGTCTTCATAGATAAATTCACGAAATGGACAGAAATAATTCCGGTACGCAAAGCAACAACAGCCACAGTGAAAAAGGCCTTCAGGGAACGAATTTTATCGCATTACGGAGTACCCAAAATAGTAGTTACGGACAACGGATCCCAATTCTCCAGCAACGAATTTAAAAGATTTACACAAGAGCTAGGTATAAAACAACAATTCACGGCACCTTACACGCCGCAAGAAAACGCCGCTGAAAGAGTAAATAGGACCATCAAAACTCAGCAGAGGAGATCAACGAAAATGGGACGACGCATTGCCAGAAGTTTCACTCGCAATCAACACGAGCGTTTCTGAAACTACCGGATACAGCCCAGCTTTTTTAAATCAAGGTCGTGAACCACGTTTACGAAAAACCTTGTACAATGAGACGACATTTGGAACTGGCCGAACGACACAAGACCCTAACACTAGTGCCGAAAGATTGAAAGAAATATTTCGAATCGTACAACTAAATCTGGAACGAGCAGCACAGGACCAGGCCCGTCACTACAATCTTCGAAGGAGACAATGGCAGCCGGAAATTGGACAACAAGTATTACTTAAACAACACCATCTCTCCAAAGCCTGCGAGGGATTCACTGCGAAATTAGCACCACGATATGACGGACCTTATCGAATCAGAAGGTTCATTTCACCAGTGATAGTCGAGATAGAAAACATCGACACCGCACGAACAAGAACAGCCCACGTTAACGAGTTAAAAACATACCACCATATAAAGACACCCGAAACAAGTCTGAGAGGTATCGCAACAAAACGTATTACCTGCGCACGCAAATTCAATTCTTATCAGCTTCACACTTCATAACGCGCATAAAAATCCAAGCAACCAACACGCAACGAAAGCGTCATATTACACGAAGCGTCGAGAATAAGAAAAACAAGCTATAGGCTACCCCGCAAAACGAAACTTTGGTCCCACGAAATGCACCAAATTGTTCCAAACACGAAACAACAAACAACGACAAAAGAGATCACGGCGCAAAAACAACAACAACATTTGTGCGTGTGTTTACCCAACTGTACCTGCATACGCATCGTCGTTACAACTGCGCATTATTATTATTGGAAGAATTTCGGAGGAATGTGATCATCATCGTCACAAAAACACATTGGCAGAGCCAAGAATGCCAGCGCCTTTCTCATTCCCGAAAGTAAGGAGGGGATGTGAGGACGATAAATATCACACTCACAAATTTAAATCAACAAATTATTTCACCCAAGCGAATTTAGCTTTCTTATATTTAAGATTAATTTTTCATTAAGATTATGTAGATATAAGTAGTAGATATAAGAATACTAAAATAACCATGGAAATTTAGAGTAAACAAATAACATTCATTTTGTACCATTTAAATAATAACATTGCTACCTTGAATTTAAAACATTATAAGCATAAGAATTAATTGTCTAACTGTACAATTAAAATAAGAAAGAATGTAAGCAAACGACGACGAAAGGCAAATCGAAAGAAGCGACAAAGACACAGCAAACATGCGAGCGAAAGCGAGAGGCGGATAGGTCCAGACACATGAACAGCACGCTACAAATGCAATAAGAAACAAATATAAGGCAAGGGAACAACTCCGGACAGTCAGTCAGTCTCCGGCATCGATGCAGACAACATCATCAGAAGCTAATGGGGTAAGTGCTGAAATCCTCGTCTCCCTCTTGGCAGTTTTGGTAGACTTTTAAGTCTCCTTGTTTAAGAGGATCCTTCCGTCCCCTCCTCCTTGCTCTTAGCAGTTTTGGTACTTTTAAGTCTCCTTGTTTAACAGAATCCTTCCGCTCTCCCCTTGCCAGTTCTGGTAGACTTTGAGGCCTGAGGGATCTCCCCCCTCTACCTTTCGCACGCACACAACACCCAGCGAGAAGCTCTCTGATTCGACGGCGCTCACACACATCGAGAGAGGCACACGACGCTCTCTGATTTAACGACGCTCACGCAAACATCGAGAGAGGCACACAACGCTCTCTGATTTGACGGCGCTCACACGCATCGAGAGGGGCACACGACGCTCTCTGATTCTAAGGCGCTCACACTTACATCAGGAGAGACAGCTTGATTCTACGACGCTCTCTGATACGACGGCGCTCACACATACATCGAGAGAGGCACACAACGCTCTCTGATTCGACGACGCTCACGCATACATCGAGAGAGACACTCTCTGATTCGACGACGCTCAAGCATACATTGAGAGAGGCACACGACGCTCTCTGATTTAACGGCGTTCACGCATACATCGAGAGAGACACACAACGCTCTCTGGTTTGACGGCGCTCACGCATACATCGAGAGAGGCACACAACGCTCTCTGATTCGACGACGCTCACGCATACATCGAGAGAGACACATAACGCTCTCTGATTCGACGACGCTCAAGCATACATTGAGAGAGGCACACGACGATCTCTGATTCAACGGCGCTCACGCATACATCGAGAGATGCACACAACGCTCTCTGATTCGACGGCGCTCACGCATAAATCGAGAGAGGCACACAACGCTCTCTGATTCGACGGCGCTCACGCATACATCGAGAGAGGCACACCCACCTACACCAACAGAGCACACATCCACAACGAGAGAGACACGCAACGCTCTCTGATTCATCAATGCTCGCACTCACAACAAGAGAAGACACGCTGCTCACCGAATTTACCCACACCCGAATTCGTCGTCGTTTGCAACAATAGCCTTGCTGTAACATATTCATTGGAGTAAATGAAAATAAAAGTGAAATAGTCCCAAACAAACAAATTCTTTCCTTTAACGAGCCTTGGACACCCTGAGTTATACCCCAGCTAGGAAAACTTTGTTACAAGGAATAGTCGCAACAGCCATTCCACCTCGCGAAAGGTTCAAATGGCGGATGGTTCGCCTCCACGCAAAACTGGGCCGCGATGAGTTTCCCATCGATTTCTTGGTCCTTCCACATGTCACCGACGAAGCACTGCTGGGTATGGATTTCTTAGCGGCAGCTGGGACGATGATTACCTGCGGCGAGAATAGCGTATGTATAAGTCCAGGGAAGCGGCCGCGCTGCAACACAGGAGTTGCAATACGCACCATCACCACATCTGATCGGCAACCAGTGACAGAGTCGGATGTCGACGCCTTTCTCCAACGAAAGCTGCAGAAGTTCGAAGCCATCAAGGGAGTGTCAAATGCGGCAGAACACAAAATCATTCTAACCGACACCCGTCCGATGAATCAACTCTATTACCCGAGGAACCCTGCAATGCAAGAGATAATCAACAAAGAGGTCGACGAGCTACTGGCCAAAGACCTCATCGAACCCTCTCATAGTGCTCACAGCGCGCCAATTGTTTTGGCGAAAAAAAAGACGGGAACCTGGAGACTCTGTGTGGACTATCGGCAGCTGAACTCGAGGTCAATTCCGGGCGCTTACCCGCTGCCGCGCATACAACACATTTTGGATAGACTACGGGAGGCAACCTTCATTAGCAGCCTCGACTTAAAAAACGGGTACTGGCAAATACCTTTGGAAGAAGGAAGTCGAGAGGCCACTGTATTCACGGTACCTGGAAGAGGTTTATTTCAATGGAAAGTGATGCCTTTCGCGCTCCACTCGGCGCCCGCAACCTTTCAGCGAGCACTCGACAAGGTAATCAGTCCCGACCTATAGCCATACGCTTTTGCATATTTTGACATTATTGTCACAGGAAGCACGAAGCAGGAGCACCTACACAACCTTCGCCAATTTTTCGAAAGGCTTCGCGCAGCGAATTTAAAACTCAACATTGAGAAGTGTGAGTTTTTCAAAACCGAAGTGCGGTACTTGGGTCACGTCGTGAGTAGAAAAAAAAAAACACCGACCCAGAGAATATTGCTGCCATCCGGATGCTGAAACTACCCAGCAATATCAAAGAGTTACGCCGATGTTTAGGGATCGCCTCCTGGTATCGCAGATTCGTTCCAGACTTCTCAGCAATCGTCAACCAAATCACCTCCCTGTTAAAGAAAGGGAAGCACTGGAAGTGGACAGACGCACAGGATGCCTTCAACCAGCTGAAGCAGAAACTCACCGAAGCACCCGTACTCGCTTGCCCCGATTTCAGCAAGAAATTCACTCTGCAGACGGACGCAAGCGATGCTGGTTTGGGCGCTGTGCTGACCCAAGACTCCGGAGGGCGTGAGCGAGTCATAGCATAAGCCAGCCGACACCTCAACGGAGCCGAGAAGAACTACACCGCGACTGAAAACGAATGCCTGGCGATAGTGTGGGGCATTCGAAAGATGCGCCACTACCTAGAGGGATATCACTTTAACGTGATCACCGATTACCTCGCGCTGAATTGGCTAAATAACATCGACAAGCCATCCGGCAGAATCGCAAGATGGGCGCTGGAGTTACAGCAATATCGTTTTAACGTGGAGTATAGACGAGGAAAATTCAATGTGGTGGCCGACGCTTTATCTCGCCAACCACTAGAGACGCTGGGCAGAGCAAGGGTGGACACAAGTGAGGATCAAACATGTGCATGGATCGAGAAGCTGAGCTACAGCGCAACCCACAGAAGTTTTCAGCTTACACCGAGGAAAACGGACAACTCTATAGGCGAGCTCGCTCAACCGACAACGAGACAGGGCCGCCATGGAAGCTGTGTGTGCCAACAACTCTACGTCAGAAAGTGATCAGAGAATGCCACGATAATCCGAGCGCCGGCCACCTTGACGTGCGCAAAACCATCAACCGGGCCATGAATTCTTACCACTGGCCTGGGATGACCAGAGACATCAAAACGTACGTAAGTCAATGAGATATTTGTCAGAAATTTAGAAGTTCACAACCAGCGCCAGCGGGGAAAATGTTAACCCAAATCGCAGGCGAACCATGGTCGATTGTCTGCGCCGATTTTATGGGACCGCTGCCGACTTCAAAGCACCGAAATCGTTTCGTGCTCGTCTTTTTCGACAAATTTTCCAAGTTGGTAGAAGACATCCCACTCCGAAAGGCCACCAAGGACTGCAGAAGGCATTCCGCGAAAGACTCATCGCCCATTTTGGAACAACGAAGATCTTCCTCACAAACAACGGCACCTAATTCACAAGTCGCAAATTTCGGAAATTTCTCGAGGAAATCGGAACAAAACAACAATTCACGGCGCCATATTGCCCGCAAGAGAATCCAACCGAGAGGGTCAACCGCACGCTGAAAACAATGATTGCGCAGTTCGCGGGCGAGAATCAACGGACCTGGGATGAACTACTCCCAGAATTGGCAGTGGCGATCAACTCATCGAAGTCGGACACTACCGGCTACAGCCCTGCTTACTTGACACAGGGGCGCGAGCTGCGTCTAGCGAGGTTACATTTGGGACGGGAGCAGAACTCCTTTCGTCGGACGGAAGGGCTACGCGATGTAAAAGAGCGTACGAAATAGCAAGGAAACGCATGCAACAGGTAGCAACTACACAGGCGCGCCACTACAACTTACGCCGACGAAACTGGCAGCCGGAAGTTGGCGAAATCGTTTGGGTCAGACAACACCCCTTGTCAAAGGCCGCAGATTATTTTGCCGCAAAATTAGCGCCTAAATATGACGGACCATTTACAGTAATCACATTTAGATCACCAGTCATCATCGAGGTACAGAAACAGAATTCCAGGAAAACGCTTAAAACGCATATTCATGACGTCAAACCTTATCGAGAGCAGAACACAACAACGGCAAGGATAACGGAAACTCAGTCACAATCAGAAGGAAAGCGATCATTAGAACAACACCCGTCAGCGAGACTTGTACACATCACGAGCCGAAGCAAAAGAACACAAGGAAAAGTAAACAAACCAAAAAAAAAAAAAAAATTCAATTCTAAACAAAAAAAAAAAAACCATAGAAGAATTGAACAATTAATGAATTAAGACAACAGTGAATAAAATAATAGACAACAGCCACAACATCGATAGTCACCGTTACAGTAGCAACAACAACAAGAACAACAACAGTGAATTAAAACAGCAGTGAGAAGAAAACCAAAACCCAACAACAAAATAAAATAATAGACAACAGCGACAACAACGATAGTCACCGTTACCGTAGCAACAACAACAAGAACAACAACAGTGAATTAAAACAACAGTGAGAAGAAAACCAAAACGCAACTGCGGTGTTAAAGTTCGCTTCGCACGAGTCACCGGGGGTTCACGCTACCAGGTGACCATCAAGAAATCTTGGGAAACACTCATCATCATTCGCCCGGCGATGTAAGGGGAAAGTGTGAAGAAAAATTTTAAAGTAAATTTTACTCACACGCAAGGTAAACTCGTGCTGCTCGTTGCCCAGCAACACAAGAATTCTGCGGATAACCCTTGGATTAGATTACATTTTGAATATTTATGAATTCGTTCAATAATTTGTTATTACGCTGTAATGTACGAATTGACAAGAACTCGTTACTTGGAATATATATTGCATTGATTCGGATACATGCGAATCTTTTAATAACTTGTTAGATTTACAAAATTGTGGAATGTGTAACACCACACTGTATTATTTAATTTTAATTATAAAGTTTAATTATAGATTTAACAATACACATGTACGAATACATATTAGAATATAAGAGTAATGTATAAGAGTAATTGTGTAAACTAGAATAGAGAGCACGCTGGAACACACATACACAATGCACCAAGAAGCCAACCAAGCCAACGTTCATACACATGAGACACAACACAACACAAATACAAGGGAAAGCTCTCTCTGAGGTGAGCAGAGTGCGAGCAGGCAGAGAATAACAACGAACAGAAGAGCTTTTGGAAAGTTCGAGAAGCGAGTCGAAGCTAGAAACCCACGCATATAAAACACGGAGCAATCAAGCTTCGGTCTTCTTTCCGGCGATAATCTTGACATAGAAAGACGTGTGGACTCGTGCAGAGGTAAGCAATTAGATTCAGAGTTCTTCGATTTAGTTTCATTTCCGCTCCTAGGTTGCAGTTGAAATATTGGTGGTCATGCTCTTCTTCCCCGATATTTCCCGGTACGAATAATCAGTATAGGTCTTTTCTGTCGATAAAAGTGAATCATTCCCGTGTACATATTGCTAATGGTCAAGCTCTTCTTCCGAGGGAGTATTTAGTTTCACTTCCGCTCCTAGGTCGATCTTGTTTGTCACATCAATCCGCCGCTAGATAGCAGAGGTAGAGTAGGAGGATAATTGCCTCTCTGCGCCACACGCACGTCAATCGCGCAAATAACGTGTCACAACGCCAACGACGTTCATCGTCGCGTTACAACGAGCATCCATCACAGTACCATCGCAGACCAACAACATCGCCACGTTACGACGTTTGTAACGCACATTCATAACGTCGTCACGTTTCAACGACTACAACGCACAGCTACGACATCGTCACGTTACGCCTGACGCAACGCACAATAAAAGCACCGCAAAGTTAAAAGGATTTCTTTTATTTACAAAATTTTATGCAACGAACCCCGGCTCGACTGAGCATATCCCAGCAAAAGAGCGACGAACAGGAAAGTTCGGTACAATATATACAATATATATATTATATATCTAATAATAAATATACAATATATATATAATAATAATAATAATTATATCGCACCACTTCTAAAAGGCAAAACTTTATACTCCTATGAAATTTCTACAACTATGCCGTCATGATAGCTTTATGCAGTTTCATAAGTGAAAGCATAAGGAGGCGTGGCCCGCCCATTTTTTCCCAACAGAATATTATTGGTTCACATACTACAATATTATGTAAATCACTATTCAGGAAGCTTATATACTTTTCAATACAATCCATGAAAAACCCTCCATGACCTATGTAAACTAAAAGTGGGCGGACCACGCCTATATTTGGCATATTAACTGGAAGCATTAGTCTAAACATACATATAAAATTTTCTTGTCTTCTCTCAAAAAGTGATGCTGATATGGCCTCTTTTAATAGGCAAAACAGAGGTACCTGCACTCTCGATATAAAAAGTAGGCGTGCTCCTTGGACGATTTTGCCCATTTTCAAGACGAAACACCTCAACATAGCAACAAATATTTTTGCCAAATTTCATTTTGAAATCTTAATCCGTTCTCCTGTGATCGTGATTTCAACGGACGGACAGACAGACAGACATCGTTATTTCAATTTTGGTGGGGATGCTGATCAAGAATATATATACTTTTCAATAACTATCTTGTCTAGTGCTATACGTGACACACTCCGGTAGAAAGTGAATATACCCTCAATCGTAAGGTGTAGGGTATAAATATTGCAATAAAATCTTTAAAATTAGAAAATAGATATTACCTCGAAAAATATTGCGTTAAACACAACAATGTATTAATTAAACAAAATGAATTCCAGTCTTGTGTTGAAAATAGCATAAAAAATCAAGATCGCCATGCAAATGCGCGTAGGTATGATAGCCTTAAAAAAACAGTTGTACTAGGTGTGTTTTCATGTTTTCATAAATTTTAATAGAATATTAGCTGTAGCTGTAGTTGCATGTTGTAGTTGCATGGGTGATATAGGCCTACGGGGGAACCGAACACCATAAAAAATTCGGTAACGCGCCTTAATGTTTACCTCATTGGTGGTGTGGAAACAACATAAACGTTAATTAATAAAAATATTAATATATTAAAGATATAAAAAGATAAGAAGATAATTATGTAAAGTAATGTAAAAAATTCAATGTCTACTATTGCATACGAAGAAATCCCACAAAATTCTTCAATAATGCCCACACTATTTCTCGATTTCTTATAGTGGCAACTGCTTAAAATTATTTATGGTGCATCAAACAGGGTTTCACTTGCTATCTCCTTCTGGCTGCAGAAGTATTACAACAAAATTCACCAGTGTAAAAAAACCGCTGATTTTTAGCTATGCTTCTTCATTTTCATTCGGTTTCCAATCTATGTGATCTATGGGTGTAACTGCATTATAACTGCCTTCCGTAACAGGAAAACGTCGTACCAACTTTTCTGCCTCACACTTCTGGTTTGATTTTAAATGTCACTTCTTTTGAATTTTTTAAAGCAATTTTGAGTTAATAAGTTCACAAAAGATGCCATAAAACTGGTTCTATTTGAGATAGCTCCCGTCAAAATTCGTAAGCTCTATTCCAGGCAAATTGTTAATTGTATAAAGGTGTGATGAATAATTGGCTTCACGTTGTCCTTTTATCGTTTTAATAGTGCCTCATTGATGGCATCTTCATCCGCCAGATATGCTTTCAAATTGTATATGCGGGGATCCAAATCATCCAGCTCTTCAAAAATGTGCTGATGCAGCTTGTAACGACCACAATTCCAGGTTATTCTGGTGTACACAAATTCTATTTGCTATAAAATTTATTTTTTTGTAAATTGCTAGGAGAGCGAAATATTTTTGTTTAATAAAATAGCTGTTTCTTTCTAAAACATAAATATATAGTTCAGAATTCTTCTACGAAAATTAAATTCCAAATTCAATAACTTAATTATGTTATTGATTTAGATTGAAATTAGATTCCAATTCCATACTTAAGTGAAGACCTGACATTTCATGCCACAGCCACAAAAGATTTCGTGACACACAACAGCAGTATACATCGGAATACAACACGCCGGGACTAAGCGACACTATGTAGTGGTCGGACAGGTAAATGAACGACGTGCTCGCGAATTGCTATAAAGCTTGAGCGGAAAGGTTATTTGGTCCAGGAAAATACAAATAATATTAAATAGAATATATAGTTTCTCGTCTTCTGAGTCGGGGCTCTCAGTTTATATAGTCGCTTGGCTTCAGAGTCAGGGCTCTAAGTTTTTATAGTCGCTCGGCTTCAGAGTTGGGCTCCAAGTAATATAGCTTCAGATTCGGGGCTTTAAGTTATATAAGTTGATTATGTGGTGACCAAATTGTTGTATGAAGTTGTTTCAATTTTAGGCTGATTTAGGTCAAATAAATTATTAATTTATTATTATTGTTTTTCCCAACGTTTCGTGGCTTGTTTGGCCACTTCTTCAGGGGTTAAATTTATTTAATTGAATTTACTTATTTACATGTTACTACTTTGATCATCAATACTTGAAAGTGTACATTAGGAATTAGTTAGTACACTGATTTTTGCAAAACTTAAAAATAACTGTAGTCTGGTTTTATTTGATTGCTGTTGTGTAGATTTTGCTAATTTTGTCCGTGTCTTCTTTTCTGTTCATTGTTCTTTCTATTTTTTGTTGGATTCTAAGAGCTTCCAATGTATACCGGGTGTTGTGTTTATTTTCCTTATCTAAAATTTTAATTTCTTCGAAGTTGGCTATGTGTAACAATAATAATAAATTAATAATTTATTTTACCTAAATCAGCCTAAAATTGAAAAAACTTTAAGTTATATAGTTTCACGGCCTCAGAGTCGGGGCTCTAAATTATGTAGTTGTAACGAACTTCGGGTTAGCCAATATATCCTCAGCGGTTGTCCGGGGTTCAATTTACAAGACCTGAGGTTCTGTGGTACAAGGATTCGTTTTATTTAAACTTATTTCGCTTTACTTACAATATATTGGTTCTTAAAACTAACAATGCGTGTTTTACTGATAACAATAGTACTGATAATATTAATAGTAATAGTAATGATTATGCTTGTAGTGTCTTCGTGGTCGTTCGGGCTCCGCTGGTGGGCATACGTACAACAGACGCAGCGGAGTTTGGTCGTTAGTTGGTAATAGCGACTTCTCGAAGGGCTTACGCACACAACTCAATAAGTCTGTCGTTCGCTGATGGGCTTACGCACAACGGATGTAGCGATACGAAGTATAATCGTAAAAGACACTTTATTGAAGGGCTTACGCACGCAAATCAATAAGTTTTGATGCTGATCGCTGATGGGCTTACGCACAACAGATGCAGCGATACGAAGTACAATCGTCAAAGACACTTTATTGAAGGGCTTACGCAGGCAAATCAATAAGTTTTGATGCTGATCGCTGATGGGTTTACGCACAACAGATGCAGCAATACGAAGTATAATCGTCAAAGACACTTTATTGAAGGGCTTACGTACGCAAATCAATAAGTTTTGTATATGTACTGTAGGTCTTCCCTGTGACTGTCTTCTATGAGAGTTCACTGTTCACTATTCACTGTTAGATGTTCACTGTTTAAATTATACTCGGGTTCTCTGCTGGGCTGGAATTTAACACTGCACCTCACGAAGTCTTGACTCAAACTGAACTCCTGTTGCTTGGTTATTCGCTCTTTTATAGACCACTTTTACTTGCTTCCGTTATTCATTTTCGTTGCGTTGTCTCGTTTGTTCGAAAACAAGTTCCCGTTCTCTGCTATGTTCGATTATTTAGTTCGTCAACACGTTTATGTTGTTCCTGTCTTCCGTGTTTTCGTGTGACCTTGTATGATCTCATGTTGTTCACCTGTTCTGTTTCTTCTGCTTTGACCTTGTTTCGTGTCACTCAACTTCGCGCTCACCGTTGCTTGTTTGTTTCGAATCTTTATTTCTTTTGTTAGTCCGTTATGTTAATTGTTATCGAACTATTATTAATTCCTGTTAGTAACTTATACAGAGTGGTTAACATTGGCACATTAACATTAACTATTAGTTATTCCTGTTAATAATTTACACAGATTGATTAACATTGGGCGATGTGCGGTTATTTCTGGTGCTCCAGAAATTAGAGAATGCTCCAGAAGAATTATTGTATCTGGAGCAAATAATTCTATATCCCTCGTACCAAATCATACTAGGTCTCAGCGTAGCCATCCATTTTGTTTTCTTTCACTCTAACACACGTCATTCACTACGCGAATCCCAAACCCTCGAAAATTGTGTGCATACATACCAGCCAGTGGCCAGCTTGACCTATCTCTTTCGCCCGATAGAGGCTCACTAAAATCGTAAAGACGTGTTAGATTGTAAATAAAGACCTAAAACAAAAGAAAGTATCTTATAAATTGAACTCGGAAAACCAACTCAGAACGTCTCACTAAATAAATTTTTGTAATTGAAGCCGTGCTTACTCGCTGAACATACCCCGGCTATAAATCCGAAAACGGAGTTTCGTTGCAAGCTTCTGAACTATCGACAAGGGGCATTCCATTTATTTGACCTTGAATGGTTTTGTTGGGTCATCCAAAACCTTTTTTAACAATGTTTTTACTATATCTGTAAGAACTTGCTGCTTATTAATTAGGAGACCTAAATTGTGTGCCTCCACGTGGCGGTTTCTGGAAACGGCCTGGAGGTGTTTGAAAGATTGTAACAAATTTGTTTTCTGCCGGTGTATACTCACCACCAATAACATTGGTTAATAAAAACACTAATTAGTTTACTTTTCAAGGTTGTTTTTTTTAGTTGATTGTTCAGGTAAGATAGATTTCCTTATTCTAATGTTCACACTTATCTCTATTTCTATGTATAGATCGCTTAATTATAAATTTATTCGATTGTTTTGAATACTATGATCTTTTTCCAAGCAAACGAGTAGGTTTGGGTTTGAGGAGGAGGATAGGCACATACACAAGGGATCGGTGCTGAATATTATCTGGCTTCAGCTTACTAGTGCTACACCAAATTCCAGACTAACTTTGAGTAAGAATATTCGCGAGTAACTAGACTAAAGCAAGATCTATTCTAAAGAGCATCTGAATCTGGCTTCTGCTTAAAAGCGCTCCACCAAATTCCAAACAGTCTCAACGATGAATAAGAACATTCGCGGGTCACTAGACGGGTTCAAGATCTAGTCTGACGATTTGAATCTCGCTTCAGCTTCATAGCGCTCTACTAAACTGCAGACAAAGCAATTAAGAAGGATATTCGCGTATCACTAGACGAGGGCAGGGTCTAGTCTGATGAAGATCTGAATCTAGCTTCAGCTTAATAACGCTCCATCAAATTCCAGACAAACGATGAAGAAGAATATTCGCGAGTCACTAGACGGGTGTAATATCTAGTGTGACGAATATCTGAGTCTGGCGTCAGCTTAATAGCGCTCCACCAAACTGCAGACAACACGATGAACAAGGATATTCACGTGTCACTAAACGATTCATGGTCGAGTCTAATGAGGATCTGAATCTGGCTTCAGCTTAATAGCACTCCACAAACCTGCAGACAAAACGAAGAACCAAATATTAATTTAAAAACTTCTAAAAGCACTTAACATTGCAAACGCTGCTTTCCAAAAGAGATCGATTCAAAATCGCTGGCTGCTTTTATACCTGTCGCATAACCGTTTTCGTTTCTCTTTGTTGTTGTAAAGTGACCTTCGATTAATACCTTTGTTTACTTACGTTTCGTTCAATTGAATTGTTGTTTTTGTAACTTCTTAAAATGTTAAAGAATGTGCGTCTAATTATTCTTATTACACAGTTGTTAACATTGGGGAGCAGACCAGGTTCTATAACTGTGCTTGTAATGCAAATTGTATTTTAGTTTACAACATAAAAACTATGTTGTCATATAATAAGGACCATAGTATTGAAAATGCAAAAGAATTCCAACACTGTACCATGACGGCTAAAACATAATTGCTTAATCACTTAAGGTTTGGTCTTGGCTGGTTAAAAATATGATACATTTAATGAAATAAATAATAATCGAGATATGCTTCCAAACTGGTTTGTGCATAAATGACGAAAAATATATTAAAAATGTATCATATACGGGAAAACTTGTATACGTAGTACACGAGCGTCGCAATCACGATACGCGTCAATTTGTTTCATGGAAATTGGCCGACATAGTTGCGCTTTAATCTCATTTCCCTCAGGTTCTTTTTCTGGGGTTTCCTACGTAATAAATGGAACTGCATAGGAATAGCCTTCATAGAAGTCATAGATTCGGAAGGTGAGCCAACAGAGCCGAACCTCCGACCGGTTGGATGTCATAGATACCGCTACCACGGGCGCTCATTTGTACAGACATTTGAGGTTTGAATTCGTGTTGGCTGTGGTTTACATCTTAGGAAGGACAAAAACTGTTCACCAATGCAGTGACGAAAAATGTGCTATGAATTCGTTAAAATTTGGTACCAAAGAAAAAGTCTTCTTGTAAAAGGGTCCTTGATCAGAAAAGATTCAAACATATATAAAAAAAAAAACAAGGACTCAGCTGCTTATTAATCATCTTGGCGATTGCACTCTGTGTGCTTGCATCTGGTGCTTTTACCGTCTGTCTAGATTTTAAGCTTTCTTCATCCGCAAGTTTTTTTGATGCACTTACATACATCTCGCTCTCGTGTAATGCGAGTATATAGTTCTACCACCTCATCTCTTTTCTTTTCGAGATATTAATGAATTCTACTCTCTAATGAAAGCTTTCTTTGCGTTGGATATCACTTTTTGCATTACAATGACCAGCTGGTTTTTTTTAATTGTCAATGCATTGAAATCCTCCATAGTGAAGACTTGCAATCACATAGGGGTCACCACAAAATATGTATTACTACTTGTGGCACTTAAATCGAAACAGTTTATGGGAGTAAATATTGATTTATTTGGTTCTGGCACTTTAACCGAACAAGAGCTGAACTGCTACCCAACTGCACTCTTTTCTGGTTTGAACTTGACTACATTTTAATATTTAAAATCTTACAATTTATAGTAAATTATATATATAAGAGTTCATGCTGATGAATGTTCATGCTAACATTTTCTTATATGTTGCGTTTTTGGTGATTGCAAAATTCCGTTGGCATGAAGGTAACATATTTCAGAGGTGCAGGCACAGCAAGACTCTGAGATACAAATAATCGTGAATCTGTACAAATGGGGTTACATCAATTCACGATTTCGAAATGAAAAAAATAATAGCTGAGTTACAGCTGAAAGCCAGTCCGAAATGATAGTTACACGACACGTTCAAGGCTCATCAATTGACAACCGATAAAACATTGCCTATGAAAGAGGGTTTGTTGGTGAAAATTATAGTATCATTGCCGGAAGAAGAAACTTAAATTATACTCAAAATTTATCAGGTTGTGGTGTTTACATATACAACATATGATCTCACTGTCAAAAAAAATTTTGATTACTTAGCAGAGTCAAAAGAGTAGTGGCAATTTATTGGGTTTTCCAGAGCAAAGTAAGACCATTGTTTAAGGGCAAATAACGAAATAAATGAATTGATTTGCACAAGCATTGGTAAAAACTTAGCGGCTGACATCAGACGTGAGATAGCCCTACGACAACATACTAACGTAGCAGAAAATTTATTCACCACAACAGCAATTCCACCGAGTGAGTGATTATAAAAATGGAATTTCCTAACGAATGGCTGTATGAATTTCGACATGCAACAATATTCTACTCTACATGCAGCAATAGTATTAAACGGGTTAGACATTTTAACATTAACACCAACATGCACATATTTCATCCGTAAGAGGCAAGCAACATTAGAAATAGCAGGAATGTCGTCGGTGCTAGCTTTCACGATAGTAATAACATTACTCCTAGTAACAACATGTGTAAGGATGAGAAAAAAGCTAAAGAAAAACAAGACGGGTGCAGCATATTACACAACGCCCAACAATACAGTTAGTACACGAACCAACGTTGCCGAAAACAAAATCACCCACTCCGGGAGTAGCCGAGTGAATTACCGAATTTCGGAGCAACAGAATCAACGCTCAATTATAACATAAATATTAACTTTGTAAACATGTACTATTTTAAGAGTATACGTTAAAAAATATCTGATGTGGGCAACACATGACTTCCTTGTGCATGAAATAATTTTAATTAAAACATTTGTAGCTAAGTTATGAATAATATAGAATCCTTCTAAAGAAGTGTCGTCTTCGCGCAAGCGATCTAGCCAAAAAATAGATTCTATTTGGATGTTATGGCAGCCCTAAATACCGAATATGTACTCTCTGGCGTTGTTTGTTTTGAGTTATGCATGAAATTTGAATAGTTCTCCCAAGAGAAGTGTCCGTTTTGGCGCAACCGATTGCATCCAAAAAGGGAGGTGTAAAACTAGGTTTTATAAGAGTCTCAAATACCAAATTTCAACTTTCTACGATTATCCGTTTTCAAGTTATTGAGGATACATACATACGTACAGGCGTACATACGTACATAAGTCACGACCAAACTAGTCAAAATGGACTCCGCGATTGTGCAAATGTGTGTTACCATCAAAATCTCAATATCGAAATTTTTCATGATTACAATACTTTCTTGTATTTACTACGTATACAAGGAAGTAATAAGAAAAATCAAGCAAAATATTGGGCGAAAGATTAATTCAAAACTAACTGAGTCTACAGTGATCTGCTAAGGTTTAAAAGTATATCTAAGGCGTTTTACTTTAATATGTCATAAATTATAATTTCAATAAATGTTCAAAATATTTTAAAATCAATAACTTTCAATATCGGTGTTCCGTGTTCAAGAGTTTTCATTAGATACACGCACAAATAATCAGTCCAAACACAGTTCCACAACAATTTTCATTTATTAGTATACGTACAAGCCATTTTAGAAGTACAGTTACAATTCCAATTTCCAACTGTGCAGAGCGCACAAGTTCTGGAACTACCACTTGAGCACGAAAAGTGGAAAATCGAGCAGCGTGTTACAAATTATATTTTAATCTGGCCCTCTATGAATTACAGACAACCGGTAATTGTTTTATTATATAATGCTTTTTATTAAATAATAATATTATTATTGCATTTATTATAGATTTAAAGCTTATATGTATTCTTGGCGGCTGAAGATAACAAACAAACTATTGATAATTATATCGCAATTGCAACAAATGAAATTAAGGAAGAATAGACCGAACCAAGCATATATACACGATATTAAAATATGTATACACATAGCACATGCTCAAGCGATTGGTCGTGACAGCTAAATGAAGCTGACTTCGATCAACGGAGATCATTGGAAGAGATAGGAAATAACCTGTTAACAAGAGCCATGATAAGAGGCGGACCGTTAATGCCGGTTGGATTTAGAAAATAAGGTCATTAATAAAATCCCTAAGGAACTGAACGAAAAATACTTTTTAAAAACTTAAAATTAAGTAAATATTTCTATTCATACTTGAAGCGAAGTCTTGTATGTATTCGACCCTATAGTCGTTGTCCTTCTTTTCTAAACTCACTGGTGGATTTAGTGTGCTCATAGCGCCAGTAATTGTCTGAAAGAGTCAAGAGAGAACAGAATGTCAACATGGTGATATTCTTATACGATAAATATTTATTAAAAAACTGAAATAATAATTCGAATAATTTAAAGAAACCTATATCAAAATAGTTTTTAAAGACATTACTTTTCAATTGAAGTCATTAGCGCTTCAAAGTTTAGTTTATTTTCGTTTTCTTTATTTAGTCTATGACTAGAGTACATTGATTGAAGAAACATTAAACTGGCTTAATAAAGGTAGATATTTGAATACGGGGCGATTTAATGCAATTAGCGCCGTATTATTGGGATCATTAATTGTATAGTGCTATATGTAGGAATATAAAAATGGCACAAAATCGCAAACTTCGATATGGAATGGCAAAATAATCAACATGTGACGATAATTTTAAAATATTTAAAATTAGCGCTACAACAATTATAAGTAACTTATACCCTTGCACATGAGTCAAGGAGAAAACAGAGAACAACTAAAATAACGGTTCACGGTTTGTGCGATCCAAACAAGCAACGGTGATCATAAAGGTGAAAAGCACAAAACGAGGTCAAGGCGGATTAAACAAAAGACAAGTCGGAACAACACAACGAGACCAACACGAAAGGGAAATATCGTAAAAAGGGGAATGTGTTGAACTAAAATGTTCGATCACACACAGAACGGCAACATATTGCCGAGCTAAAAGGGACAACGGAAAATTTGAGGTAGCGGATAACAGTGACGCTGTGGAGAAGAGATTAAAATCGAATGAAAACATATCAACGTTAATTGAGTCGGAATTGAAATTTCAGCAGTGATTTACAAGTATTCAAAGCAACTCTAAGCAAGAGTGCATACATCGTAGTCAATAAGTGAACAACAAATTGCAAACAGTGAACGAACCACAGTGACATAAAGCCTCAAAGAACCCTTTGAAGACTTATTGTGCCGCCTAATGTAAGCTTCCGACCCAAACCTGCGTTTGCTTGGCGTTTGCCCACTATCTAATCTAAACCACAGGACTTCAAACTGGATTGCTTGCTTTATACCCATTAGTGACTCTGCTGAATCTATATTGTTTCGATTTGTGTATGCCCACTAATAGAGTGTTCCAGCAAGTATTGGGATGCTTGGCGTAAGCCTACCTACCAATACCGTACCGTATAAATCAACCCAACGCCAATGTTACCATAAACGAAGAACGAATCTTCGTGTATGAATGAATTACAAGGTTACATTGATTAGCATTACATTTTACATCATCATCATTGTATCATAAACGTTACCACGAATCTTGTAATTTTCTTTCGTTACAAACGAAACGTAGTTCCGGGACTAACAGACGTAAAAGAGAGGTTTTAGTGAGTTAAAGACCTACACTCAGACCCATATGCATTGATCGTACCATCGGATCGCGTCAGCAGAAGGTCTGCTGCGTAGTAGTGGACGGCTACAATACAGAGAGCAACAGGAATGAATTGAAACATTGTTGCGCTTTCATGGTTTGGCTTCGTGCAATCATCGTATTCATACTTACTCCGCGATTCGCCAACGTCGGCAGACGGCAGAGAGGCGCAATGACCGCGTCTCTACGATCTTTCTCATCACGCGGGCATCCGATAGCGAATCCGGTGGACAGCGTAATGTAATGGCAGCATATCATTGTGGCATCGTTGACGACAATGATGTTGTTATTACTAGCATACTTTGTCTTCACAATCGTTCTCCAAACAAATACCAAACTCGGCTTTATCGCGTTTCGCCGCCGATTGCCGCTAGCTGAGCGATCAGATATCCGATAGGAACGCTTCACTTCGTCAAACCATAAAGCGTTATGCGCAGTATGCATGTCAAATTACAGACCACCGAGCATGAGCTTGCGTATGTTAATGTAATGTTTATCCGCATTTACACATATCAGCTCCCAAACACACGTCGCGATTAAAAATTATCCGTCTTATCTCTACCTGCACCTCGTACACTCCGTCGCAGGACTTTGAATGGACCGTCGTAGTGTGGTTGCAACGGCGGTGTATCTTTTATACGCGCACGAAAACGTGCGTGCACGTGGCAAGCTCCCGCTCTGCAGAAATACTTGTTGTTTGTCGTGATAGCTCGTTTGCATAGGTGTCTCCTTGCTCACCAATCGTGACATGTTCCGGAAGAATTCGCATTCATTGGCTTGGACGGCCGATGGCGTCAACAATTCGTCGTGCTGTAAACCATTTCCGCTGGGCTGGCGTCAATCTCATCTTTATATGTTGTCCTGAGCCCGAGGAGTGGTAATGGATAGGTGATTGCGCCTATCAGCGTTCGACGTTCGATGATCCCGTTCGATTGTGGATGATAAGGCGTCATCGTGTAGTAGAGAATCTGTTGTCGCATGACGAATTCAGGCCCACAAAAATAATTTCCGAAAAAATGGTTAATAACCAAGCAAAACTGTTAATATAGACATATAAGATTTGTACGAGCAACATAATTCATCGCCGGTCGAAATCCCAACACAACAACTGTCCAGGCTAAGAAGAAATTAGTAAGGAAGTAAGCCACCGACACAACTCTGCCTCACGAACACGGCTTTTCGTAGTCAGGTGCCGGTCCCAAGCTGGGATAAAGGAGGTTTTGAGGTAACGGGGCACCCTTATTCTCAATAGAAGCAACCTTTGAGCGCTGTGTTAAACGTTCCCACCGAAGGTGTAGGTGTTGAGGTACCTGTGCCGTTGTTGTAGGTCAAAATCAGCCAAGGCCGCAAACAAAATGGCAAGGACGCAAGCCTATTTGCTGCAGTTGAGAATAACGGAACTATTAACGTCATCATATACCAGAGACGAATTCGTGTCTGTCGTATACTAATTTGGTCCGGAAATATTTGAATACGCATTAAGTAGGAATAAAAGCAGTTTTTCCTCTAACATATCTGCTTGTGTACAAATTGCAATTATTTCTGCTTGCTAATTAAAGCGCAATAGAAAAAACGATCTTTTTAATTATACTTCTTATGGTATTTAAATAACAACATTCTATCGAACAGCGCTTTTTAAGTGATTTTTACTTTTAAAAGCCCTTAACTTCTAAACTAAGTCTTTGCGGCAAAATTTTAGTATTATACTATTTTTTGGAAATGCAGTGGCTATTTAATGTATAATAAGTTTTATAAATCCAAATTAGTTAACTATTTTTTTACTTGAGCACGTATGCGAAAATTTTCTCTAAAATATTAACTTCACTAACTCTTTTGGATTGGAATCTCTGCACAGTGCTTAACGCTGTTACTAACATAACATTCTGGCCCGCTGCTAAAAACGCTTAACGTATTAGCAGCACATACTTTTGGGCATTCCGTAAAAGCCAAGTGAGTTATTTTAAAAAAAGATATCATGGCATACGTTCAAGTGAAGCTTGAATAAGCCAAAATAAAACATAAACAACAAGAAAGTTGACACCGAATAAAGTCACCACCGGTCATTGAGCTGACGGTTTGCTGAACCTTAGCGCGAGCACAGAAAGCGCTTGTTTTAATAAACGCTAAATTCGCAGTTCTGCAACTTTAAATTAATTATTGAGATAATTGCAGAATTTAATTGATCGATTTGGCCTGCACCAAAACTCCCGTAATGAATTAAGAGTCAGTTGGTTTTGAAGTGTTGAAAAAGCAAGTTAGTTTTCAAGTTTGGTAAAAGTGAGTTGGTTTTGAAGTGTTGAAAAAGCAAGTTAGTTTTCAAGTTTGGTAAAAGTCAGTTGGTTTTGAAGTGTTGGAAAAGTAGTTAGTTTTCAATTTTGGTAAAAGGGAGTTGGTTTTGAAGTGTTGAAAAAGCAAGTTAGTTTTCAAGTTTGGTAAAAGTGAGTTGGTTTTGAAGTTGTGTAAAAGAGTAACTTGTACTGGACGTGGAGTAGGAGATATTAAACACAATAAAACTGTTTATGCAAGGACAAAGGAGTTATTCATTCAGTTGGCAATCGAGGGAGGTTCCCAATAGGAAGGTGAGTCAAACCAATTAAAAGTGAAGGTGAATATACACAGAAGGGAAACAACAACAAGTGGCGCAGCCGGCTTTCGAGCTAATAATCGCTAAAAATATTAGTGAAAGTGAAAAATATAAATGTGTGAGAAATTTTAATTGTATTGAATTTAAAACATTTTTAAATAATTATAACATTCTTCTGCTCACGGTTTAAGTGCCCTGAGGAGTATTTTTCTTTACAGCTTTTGTCTTGGTTAAAGTGCCTAGATAAACAATAAAAAACTCCCTTGAGGCTGTCATTGGTTCATGTGCCATGACACCTATCAAAATAGGGAAACAAAATTTTTTTTAACAATTTCTATAATGGTTCTAAACAACCAACGATTTTTTGCATAAATTCCGACTAATTTTTTCCACACCTCTCATTTACGGGAAAAGAGCATCTATTCAGTTTGCTCAAAAAGCAAATTTAAGTTCTACAAATAAATTTCAAGTTACGGGAAAATCGAAATTAATGCATGCAAATCGCTCAGTTTCGTTGAGCGATGATTGGAATACTTAATTGAAGCATTTTACTGTATAAAATAAGCGCTTAATATATTCTGATAAGTGGTGTTTTATAATTGAATAAAAAGGGAATAGTTATTTTACATTATTTCCTTTGATATCGTAAATTTCAAAACAAATAATGGATTTTTTTAAAGAAAACAATTCACATTGAGACAAAATTTCAGCACAACGTAAAGATAAAAAGTATTGTTTTCAAATGAGAAGCTCAACATTTTAACAGATGCAGTGGTTGCAAGCGTTCAATGAACCCAATGCACAATAAGTAGTTCAATGCATAATCAGCAAAAATTCATAGAAGTAGAAAAAATAGAACGAAACAAAACGAAATCCAGTTAAACGGTGGTGCGATAGTTTTGAGTTGACATTGAAATTTTAGAAGCGAAAAAAAGGGGAAATTGTCAAGCAAAAAACCTTAATGAAAAATATTTCAATAAACAGGGCGATTAAGTAATCATACAATTGCAGTAGGAGATAAGAAACTTGATAAAATTAAATGAGTAATTAATGGCAGAGTCTTTGTTAGAAGAAAATTATAAGCAACTGGAAAAAAAACATAAGGAACTACAAAAAGAATTAAGAGAATTTGTATCGAAGCTTCATAATATTTTAAAGGAAATAGTAGGAAATAAAGAAAATTGGGAATTAATAAGAGCAAAATTTAAAAGATTTGGGTAATATAACAAATGTAGAAAAGGCAGACGCCATTGTAGAATAAATTATCTTGGTAACAAATACAAAATTAGACAGTAGAAAAGACGAAATAGCAGAGTGGAAAGTAAAATTCGCATCGATAAAACGTAGGTACGAAGAAAGCTTACCTAGTATAAGACATCAGGAAAAGCTATTAAAGGAAGCAGACGAAGAAAGTAATTCACTTAAAGAGTTGCTAAAAGAAAAAGATTTAACTGACGAAACGCTAAACAGGACATTATATCAATACGAACGAGAAAGAAAAGAAGACTGTGCAGCGTTAGACGACGCAAAAAGAACAATTCAAAAATTAACAGAAGAAAATAGACATTTAAAGCAGTCAGCAGACGTGGTTAATAAACTATTTGAACAACAAAAATTAAACACAGCCGTGTTTAGTCCAATAGATACATCCTTTCAATTAGAATATATAAACAAACACAAAATAAAAATGGGTATAGAAGAAATCGCGAAAACCGTCAACAGATTAGTACCACTGTTTTCTGGGGCGCCATCTTCTTATCTTAGAAATGAAGTCTATAAATTTATAGAAGGTTGCGACCTAGCGAAACGAAATATAACAGCAACAGATAAGCCAGACAAAGACAAAGCAACAGATAAGACAAAGGCTTCACGGGAACGCATACAGTTTATTACGCTCAAAAACTTTTTCAACTGTAGAAGATTTTTGTGTAACAATTAAAAAGAACTATTTACAGTACAGATCAAGCGACAGACATAGCTACTAGTGTGTATAAAGGTTACTCCGATGCGGCCTTGCTCGGCGGAAAAATCACTAGAAGATCTTGTAGAGCAAGCTGTAAGTATTGCTGATCAGTTAAGACAAGCAGAAATTAGGCAATCCAGTGAGTTCGTTGGTATGGTGGGACACGAACAGAGCATAAATTACACCGCACCTACAACACAATTTCGGCAGTCGGTAGTAAACCGACAACAAGCTGACAGAAAAAACGACATACCACAACGAAATTACACTTTCAACAACTTTTCAACAAATATAACGTGTAGTTTTTGTAGTAGAAGGGGTCACACGAGGGAAGACTGTCTAATTAGGAAAAACACACCATACTGTGGTAAATGTTTAATTTATGGACACGAAACTAACTGGAGGTGTACTAAAAATGCGGTTAGAACACAAAACATAAGCACTCCAAATAAACTGCAAAATGATTCACGACAATAAGGAAATACACAGAGACGGGAAACTTACAATTCTAACAGAGAAAGCGGGCCTTGGAAAACGAACAACAATAACAATAGCAGGGAAAACATGGGTCAACGAACAACACTTAGAAATACAACACGGACCGATGGTAAAGAAACAATTGTGTGCCACTGGTGTAACAGACAGGGCCACATGGTAGCGAACTGTCAGGCGAAGAAAAACTTGCAAATGGTTCAGGGAAACCATCAAGGACCCAGGCGAGGCCAGCAACCTGGGATCCCAAACAAATTAGTAAATGAACATAAGATAAAAAAAGAATATATATCCGAAAAAAGAGTTAATGCAGCAATTTTGACAAGTGAGAAAGTAGTTAACGGTGGAGCACAGTTTTTAATAGTCACCATACTAATGTTGCAGTTAGTATATGCGTCGATTGTAGAAACTGTGTGTCTCAGCTATAGAAAAATAACGCTAATACATTTTAACCAATATATAATTAAATATATTGAGTACATAACAGAGTTAGCAAATAGTGTCAAAATGAAATTATTAAGAAAAATGAATAGAATTTTTTTCGAAGTATCATAAAACGAGTGTAGTTGGAAAATTTTCTTGGTTAACGTATAATCTTTTTAATAAAAACAAAATGCCAACATTAAGTGAAACCAAATTAGATGACGTGTTCATGGAATTCCCTTGTAAAGGGGCAGAAAACTCATTTTATTGGTTGACACTGGTGCGAACACTAGTTTAATAAAAAAGGAAATCAATGAAGGATAACACGTTTGTTAATAAAATTGAAATACGAGTTTTAAATGGAGCTTTTGTTGGTTGTACCACCACAGAAGGGGCTGTCAATGTTACACATTGTAACTGGCCAAACCTAGGTTTAACGTTACACATGGTGCCACTTGAACAAGGTTTGCAAGGCGATGGTATACTTGGCTGGGACAATTTGTGGAATAAGTCCATATTAGATTCGATAATGAAAAAGTTGGAAATCATTGATGAAAGAAGACAATATATAACGTTCCCATTAGTAAAAATGGGAAGTAAATTAACACATGCGACCAGTAGCATAGTGAAAGCTAGGTCGACATGTATAGCTCAGATTAATATAAAAATAAAACTACGACAAGTGGTAGTCCATAAATTTCAAATAACTCCAGGGATATTCTTGGGCGAGACATTAGTAAATGTAACAGATGGAAAAGTTAATGTTCCAATTCTAAATTCAACAGAAAAAGATTTTATTGTAGATGACAGTTTCACACCAGAGTTCAGTGATTTTAGGAAATATAAAGAGCCGAGTAAAGATACAACCATTAACACTGTGGTTAGTTCAGATATAAGGCAAAGAATTAACTTGTTGAAAAAAGAACTAGATCTGGATCCTTCACTAAATGTGGAAGAACGAGAATCCATAGTGAGTTTATGTACAAGATTTAATGATATTTTTCTTTTAGAGGGTGACAAACTAACGTACACACCAGCCATAGAACATTTTATCCAACAAAAATTTATCAACCTGCAATCAATCAGAGGCAATACCGTTTACCTCAATCGCATAGAGAGGAGGTAAACAAACAAATTGACAACTGTTGGAAGATAATATAATTAGCCCAAGTGTTTCGCCATGGAACTCTGCGTTACTACTAGTACCGAAGAAAAGCGGGAAAGATGGCGAAAAGAAATGGCGGATGGTTATTGATTATAGAAAGTTAAATGACGCTACGATAAAACAAGTATTTCCAATTCCGAGGATAGACGAAATATTGGATCAGTTAGGTAGCAGCAGATACTTCTCAACCTTGGACTTAGCGAGCGGTTACCATCAAGTGCTAGTTAACAATAGAGATAAGGAAAAAACAGCATTTAGTTCCGCATTAGGCCATTTCGAATTCAATAGAATGCCATTCGGACTAACAGGAGCGCCAGCAACTTTTCAGCGACTTATGAACCATATTCTAACCGGGTTACAAGGAATAGACTGTTTTGTATATTTGGATGATATAGTAATATACGGCAGCAACCTCGATCAACACGCATATAGATTAGCCAAAGTATTCGAAACTTTGCGATCAAGCAACTTGAAATTAAATTTCGGTAAATGCCAGTTCCTAAGGAGAGAAATAGTTTACTTGGAACATAAGTGCTCGGAAAATGGAGCTCTACCAGACCCAGGTAAGGTGGAAAGTGTAAAAACTATTCCTCCTCCAAGAAATAAGAAAGACGTACAAGCCTTTCTAGGTTTAGTAAACTATTACAGAAAATTTATACCGGGCACCGCAAAAATAGCCCTTCCAATAAATAAACTACTAAGAAAAGACACGACATTTAATTGGACAGAAGATTGCCAAACCGCATTCGAAAAGTTAAAAGAGGCTAGATTAAATCTACCAGTTTTAGCATATCCAAATTTTGAAAAAGAATTTATTTTAACAACAGCAAGCAGTGAGGCTCTAGGAGCCGTCCTTTCGCAAGGAATATTGGGCAAGATAGACCTATAGCTTTTGCGAGCAGAGGTCTCAATGACGCTGAAAAACGGTATTCCACAAAAGAAAGAGAATTCTTAGCCATTGTTTGGGCAACGAAGAATTTTAGGGCATATTTATTAGGTAGACCATTCAAAGTAGTAACAGATCACCAACCACTGAAAGGCATAGCAAATTTGAAGGACCAAACCTCAAGACTGGCAAGGTTTAGACACAAATTATCTGAATATAATTTCGAAATAATATATAAGCCGGGGAAAAAGAATTTAAATGCAGCCACACTAAGTACAATACCTTACATTACCATTAACAACAAAATTGCACCGGTCCAAACACGATCAAAAGCAAAAGAGATAAAAGAAAAAATAGCAATAAAAGAAAAAGCACATCCAAAACTAATACCAGTCGAACCCGATGATAAACTCACGAATGAAAATGAAACCATTTTTTTACAAGATCCAACGGAAATAGAAACGATATTAAAAGATTTCCACAATACATCTTTAGGAGGTCATCAAGGAGCACTAAAAACTTACTTGCGAATTAGGAAAGAATACAGATGGCCGGGGATGCAAAAGCAAATAAAGGATTATGTAAAGTAATGCCCAAAATGTCAAGCAAGTTCGAAATTAACCAAAATGGCCATGACACTGACGGATACACCAACACGTCCTTTCGAGAAGGCTTACATGGATATTGTAGGAATTTTACCCGAAACGGCGAGTGGAAATAAATATATTCTTACTTTTACAGATGACTTTTCTAAACGCAGAAGCAGACACAATAGCAAGAGCATTTTATGACGAAGTTAGTACGCGATACGGAATTCTAAAAATGTTAATTACAGATAATGGCACAAACTTCATTTCGAAAGTATTGTCAGACACATGTAAATTACTGGGAATTAAAAAATTACATATAACACCGTATCATCCACAAGCTAATGGGTCATTAGAGCGAAGCCACAGACCATTAGCTGAATATTTACGTAGTTTCGCTAAGGAGGACGGTTCAAATTGGGACCAATGGTTAAGTGCAGCAATGCATGTTCACAACCATTCTCCACACACTACAACAAAACAAACACCGTTTCGAACACTATTTGGATTCGACATAGAAATGCCAACTAATTTAAAGAGAAAGTGCAGTCCTGTCTATAATGCAGACGATTCAAATAAAATATTAAAATTCCAAATTCAAAGAGCGCATGAACTGGTACGAAAACACCAGGATGGGGCCAAACAATTATCAAAAAAACAATATGACAGTAAATTGAATCCTGTTAACTTCCAAATAGGCGACAAAGTTTTATTAAAAAATCAAACAAGAAAAAATAAATTTTCACTCATCTGGACAGGCCCGTATGTGCTCACACAGATTACAACACCGGTCACAACAATAATAAAGATAAAAGGAAAGGATAAACCATTCCATAATAATTTGCTAAAATTATATAAATAACTGGTAATATATATGCGTATTGAGGTAGGTACATATAAGATGGTGGAGGGTAGCAAATATTAACTAATAAAAATATCTAAATATGTACAAACTCGCGATACAAGGGTCTTACATCATAACCACGTAAGAGTTGTTAGAATATATACAATATAATAGAAGTTGTAATATAAAACTAAAATATTACATCAAAAACTAAAATAATACATCAAAAACAAACCACGAACGTCATATGCCGATTTTTAAACAAATTTAATAATAAACTGTTTTATTTTTTTTTTTAGGAGCAAAATGATGAGGATAATACTAACAATAGCAATACTAGGAATAGGTGTAAAACCGAATTCGGTAATTGTAACAGAACTACCGTTGACACCGATATATTTCGAAAAGTTTCGAACAGCACCATAACTATTAAACGATTATGCAAAACAGTAAACAGAATGTTAATATTATTAAAATTGGGGAAAATATGAGAAGCGATAGACGGAACCATGCGAGGAATACTGGAAAAATTGGAAAAGATCACCTGAAAAATTTAAAAAACAGACAGGATAGACATTATAAAATAATGGAGAAACAGATAACCATAATGGAAACAAATTATAAAGAATTAACAGCAACTGTTATTGCAGCGGTGGACAGGATAAATGCAATGGAAACGTAGCTAGACACTACAATTAAACAACAAAACAATATAAATGATCACATTAGTAGGGAGTTAAACAACATTGAAATAACTCTTCGCATGGTACAGGTGCAAACAGAAGTAGAGGCATGTCTGATAGAAATCGGGGGACAGCAAGCTTTGGAAATCCAAATATTAGATGATCTATACCAAGGAAAACTACACCCATCGATCATAAATGCAGAAGACCTACATGATAAAATAAGCACATTGGATATAGCAGGAAAAGCAGCGTAGTGTGTACAAAATACATTCAACTTGCACCAACTGGCATCGGTCAAAACATTCCATGATGCCACAGGATTAACAATAGCAATAAAAATACCAATTCCAGAAATAGAAGTATACAACATTAAAAAACCATATACAATTCCAATTTTCGTAGACGCAAAATGGGACGTCACTACACATACAACCTTCGATTATTTAGCAGAATCGAAACAAGATTGGAAATTTCAAGGTCTTTCCCAGAGGAACCTAGATAAATGCAGAAGAGTAAATGATGACCGAGCAAGAAACCAGTTAAATGAGATCTGGGTGTGCAAAGAAACAACAAGCGTTTTAAAGGAGAATAGTAACATCTGTGAAGTAACGTTGTTAACCCATAATAGATTGGATGAAAATAATTGTGTAAAAATAGTGGTACCAAGCACCGGCGGAATAATAGTTAAACTAATCGCAGCGAATTCCTGGTTATACAACTTGCGGAATGATACTACATTTGATATTCAATGTTTTAATTACAGTCAGCCTTTGATACTAAAAAAATTTGGCCACATTAAATTAAGAGAAAATTGCAATATTGTGGGAAAAGACATAATACTGAATTATGAAAATATCGTCAACTCAACAATAAATACAGTAAACAAAACACCAAATCATACCGCAATAATAGAAGTATTAAAAAGTTATTGGTCCGCATCATTAAATGCCAACAACAACCACACTTTAAAACCAATAACCCTACATGACAAGTTAAACGTGAGAAATACAATCTTGGAGGGGGAAAAAGACTAGAAGAGCGATAAATACAAAGCACTAAAATAAAAACACAAGCACTGTTTTTCTAAGACACAATTTATTTAAAATTTTTAATTTTCTTCAAAGTGTTTCATTTACAGCACACTAGAATGGCGATGGTGGTGCAAACGGCAGCACCCATTCTCCAACAACCAGGACGAGGGCCTCGCACATCAGGAAAATGGCCCGTAGAACATCCCAGGTGGGATCCGCCTGGAACCTTTCATTAAGGGCGACGATCACGTCGACAACAGCTTCATACTCCCACGTGAAGTCGTTGACGGCGGCGCAGAAAGCATCCAAAAAAATCTGTAGAGCACGCAATAGTCTTCATCAAATCCAGGCATGTTGACTATTTATGTTGAAAGATAGTGTTAAACTGAAGCAAATACTCGAGTTAACCCATAATTTGCAGTTTAAAACCAAAGAGACGCTGCACTTATAACCGTTGTTCATGCAAGTCTTCATAAGATGCATTTGTTCATCCCATATCACATTTTTTTGTATTCTTTTGTTTGCACAGTGTGCACTAAGGCCAGCGCTGCTTCCTCACATCAGCATTCTTATCTCTCATAAACTATTTCCACCAGCGTCGCATTTCCGCGACGCTCCCACAGGCGTCGTATTCCACGACGCTCCAAACCAAGTCATTCCCACAAGCGTCAGCACATTTTTAGCGTTCGCTTATTCCCACAGGTGTAGCAGCGTGCTAGAATCGGCGACTGAGGCAGCAGCGCTGAGCCTCAAATTAGTATAAATACCAAAATATTGTATAATAAACGTCAGAATTAAATCAAAACTGTTGTCGTCAACTACTTGGGATTCAACTGGTTCTGTACTAGTTGTTTCAATCTTACAATCTAATCACTTACAGGATCAAATCTTTGGTTCAACTGGTTTTGTACTAGTTGTTTCCAATCAAACTCAACAATTAAAACTTTCATCTACTTAAGGATTCAACTGGTTTGTACTAGTTGCTTCGATTAATTAAAACCTGGTTAATTAGCTGGTATTGAACTTGCTATTTACATTCACGTCAAAAGAGGCGTGAACAGCATTCTTAATTTTTTTTCTCTCTCTTTACAGTTTTGCAACCTTTTTACAAAACACAAAAAACGACACACTAGACAGAACACATTTAGAAGCGAGTGCGAAACCCAGCGAAATGCAACGCAAGCATTTGTCAATTATTACTATTATTATTATTTATTATTTATTAACAAATTCATACACCAAGACAAGAGTCTTTTATAGTAACATTATTCCATTACATTATAAATTATTCAAAATTTGGATAAAAAACAAAAAAAAAAAAAATTTAAACTAAATTAAATTAAAAAGATAGAAGGATGGAGTAAAAAGGTAAGAAGTACAGAACATAGGAAAAAGAAACGAAAAAAAAAGAATGAGCAGAAAGAGAGAAGAGAATAGACTTACAACATCGAAAGGAAGCGAACTACCAATTGCCTAAACCTACCAACACCAGGTGTCTCCGTTACACATCGTGGCAACGCATTCCATAGCCTAATAGCAGCGACGAAAAATAGCCTTGAAGAGACCAAAGATCTGTCACGAGGCACTAAAAGTACCCTGCTCCTCATGGAACTACAAAATTGTAACTTGTCAAACAAATATCCCGGAGTCCTAGTAGCCAGCAATTTAAAGAGAAATATGCAGACCTTGGCTTTGTGGTAACTAACTAAATCACAACCAAGTAACGCAGAGCGATACACGGATAAGTGGTCAAACTTACGCAGTCCGAAAACATATCTCGTAATATAATTAAATGCAACGGACAGTTTTAACTGCGAAGAGGAGTCTAACACAGCATACACAATGTTAGAATAATCTATGATGGGCATGAATAGTTGTAGAGCAACCAGACGACGAATCCTTGGTGGAGTAGCACTTGCAGTTTTCATGAGATTGCGTAAAAGACAGTAAATTTTTCTAACAACACTGTTTATGTGATCAACGCATGAGAGGGAGGAGTTTATACAAAAAACCTAAATTCACTATTTTATTGACTACTCTCAGATCACTGCCATCCAACAAGATTCTGGAAAGTGCAGGAAGAGACCTCTTCTTATGAATAGGTAGTACGAACGATTTTGAAACATTCAACTGGAGTCCATTTAAAACTGCCCAACGGTTGATGGAAGCTAAATCATCATTTAAATTAGCGAACAGATCAACAGATACTCTAGAGTCTTCAGATAAGTATATCTGAATATCATCCGCATATGCATGCATAGTAGAATGTTTACAAACCGCAAAAATATCATTTAAGTACACAGAGAATAGTAACGGACCAAGTATAGATCCCTGAGGCACACCAGTCTTAAGAACCTTATAACCAGAGAATCTATTACACACCTTTACCCGTTGTAGTCTACCAGTCAAATAATTTTCCAATAAGGCCACCGCATCATCCTGAAAACCAAATAAATTTTCCAATTTAGAGTAAAGACATTCATGCACTACACTACCAAATGCCTTAGAAAAATCTAACAAGCAAATCAAGGTCAAAAAACCATTATCATAACTAGGCCTTATATCATCTAACACTTTGACCATAGCAGAAGCGCAACTATGACCAGGGCGAAAACCAGATTGGAGAGGAGATAAATACCCTCCCGCCATAAGAAGGTTTGAGATTTGCTGAGCCATAAGTTTCTCACAGACTTTACTTAACGGCGATAAAATACTTATAGGCCTGAAATCATTAGCCACTACAGGATTCGACTTTTTAGGTACAGGAATCACAACTGCAGTTTTCCAAATAGAGGGAAATGTAGAAGAATTGAAACACTGGTTTATTATATGAGTCAAAGGCGTAATAATGTGTGGCAATATAATTTTTAAAAACCGAATTGAGAGACCATCATCACCAACAGCATTAGACGTGATACCCATAACACAGTTACCAACATCGAGCTCAGTGACTGGAAGAAATCTGAAAGTACACGCATAACGCGGCGAAGAACTAGGTGTATAACCAGGGTTTGTTATAGCAGAACCAAAGAAATGAGAACTAAGTTCTTCAGGGTCCAAACGGCATTCCGTGTCACATTTACTACAAACTCCAAGTTTCCGTATGTTGGCCCACAATTTTTTAGTAGGAAGAGCAGTATTTAGCTTAAATGTTGATAAAAAAAAAACCAAATAGAAATATAGACAACAAAAATTTTATTCGGTAACACGAAACGCGCGCTGACAACGGAAATAAACAAAACAACTTTGGCAAAAATAAAGCAACATTTTTATTATATATGCAATTATATTTTAATAAATGCACATAGAATGGTATACATACACGTAACTAGAGTAAGTATAAAATAAAGAGATGAAAAGTAACAATATGAATATGAAATATATCCAGCATACACCTCAAAAATATGTAAAATATGTAAAGATAACATGATTATAAAAATACTAAACGTGTAATAGAAAAATATATATACGTTCCTGTAACATAAATGTTATAAAAATAAGAACTAAAAACTAGATTCTTTATAAGTTAGAAAATAAAATACATTAGGAAATGTTAATAAAATTAATACTGTTAACAAATTTGAACAATGTTTAGAAAAATTAAGAAAAACAAATATAAGTTAAGAAATTACAAGTTTCATTAATAAAAAAATATCAGTAATGTTAAATTAATACGTAGCAAAATATACGATATATTGTAATATGAACTTTGGAACTAATAAAAGCACGTAAGAAAACCTAATACTGTTAGGAATAATTAATACTGTTAAGGAAAATTTAAAAAGTAAATTTGAGAAAGAATAATAGAACGAATAAATTACGATTTTTATTAAAAATAATATCAATAAGAGAAATAAAATACCATTTATTCTAAAAATAGGCAAACATGGAAAGCAATAGAAAAATCAAAAAAAATAAATATTTAATATTCAACAAGAGAAATCAATATTGACAACTTGTTAGTTATGTATCGTTTCAAATTTTTTGTATTTTATCCTAATTAACGATAATGTCATTATATAATTGTATAAGCACTACTAACACAAAAAAAAAAAGTTCAAAAAATAATTAATAAAAACAAAACAGAAAAAGAGATAGAAAAAATAAATAGAGAAAATATACATATATATATATATATATATATAATTAATTATATATATATATATATATATAATTTGTACATAATTTACACATACTAACATATTTAAGTACAACACGAACACTGTGGGAATACCAAAACCTCACAGCCACCCACAAGTAATTTTAACCAGACAACCCAGAGAACGACAACTTCATCGGCAGGGAAGGGTAGCTGGTGAACAGCTCGTCAAGTTGGTGCGACATTTTACCCGAGGAATGCAACGCAAATACTTCCTCACAACAGTATCATATAACATGTTGTTGGATAGCAACACAAATAAATTTGAACCACAAAAAATCCCTAATATGGGTGAACAGACCAATCGTTCAACAATAACACCAAGATTATGGCAACCGTCCACGGCTGAATAACAAACTCGAGAAACATGCAAATAAAGAAGAAAGGTCAGCAAGCGGTATAAGCGGCATAATAGAGAAAAACAACCGATAATGACATTAATGTGGGAACTACGCAATTAAAATCCCAACTATTAAGCAGAATACCAACGTAGTTGGTAGAATTATAAATCACAACAAAGTCTTTTAAAACGGCAGAAACAATGACATTCAGACAAGATAAAGACATTATTAGCAGAACACCGTATACCTGAATGGCTGGCAGGTGGTAAAATTGTTCAGTCGCTAACGGTCCCTATCGACGCCTAGTCCCGCAGGCGGCTCTGCCGGTATGGTCCATTATTTCCGCACTACTCATGGGAACAAAATTGACTGAAATAATAATAATAAAAAAGGAAAAACAAACATAATGGGGGTGGAGGTGTCTGATGGTATGGAACTCCAAAAGGGCTCAGAACCTTCAGACATTGGTAAGTCGAAAGACGAACCAAGCGACAAGATGGACCGAGGGACATTGGCAAATGTTCAGCGGTCAGATGAGTCTTCCGCAATCTTTATGGGAAAGCCGGAAGGAGAAGGGCAGGGAATGATGGAATGGTGTAACATCGGCGAAAAGGCACCGAAGCCCACCGGAAATTAGTTCGGGTTCAGGGAAGATGCACGGCGCTGCGGAGCAGGACATGCGGCCATTTCCACAAAAAGATGGAAGTCGGATGCACTGCATTACGAGTGCGTCAACTTTGTTGGCCAGGCGCTTTGTGTCGGATGGGCTCGATGTTGCCATATTACAAGAACGTTGGATAGCCCACAACGCGATCAGGGGTTTATCTTGTAGTAGGGCCAACCTATTCTATTCTAAGATGGGTGGCAAACATAGGACCTGCATCCTGGTGAGGGACGGAGTGGTTTAGATTTCAACACGCATATAGTGTAGGAAGGTCTACGGATACTGCCCTGGAGCTGGCAGTCGGAGGCATAACTATGGCTGTTTTTAATGACATAGAGGGTGCCTTCGATAAAATAGGCTTCGATAAACTGCGGGACGCTTTGGTTTGCCAAGAGGTCAATCCACTGATTATAAATTGGGTGGATATCTCGTTGAAGCACAGGACAATCAATGTACAGTGTGGGAAGTCAAAATTTAAGGGGAGGGTGAGGAGGGGATACCCTCAGTGTTCTCTCCCCACTTCTGTGGAACTTAACCGTGGACACTCTCCCACAAAGGTTAGATGATATGGGCATACACACTGTGGGGTATGAGGATGATATCACTCTGATGGTTCCTGGACAGCATCACCAACGTTATGAGACATGCCTTTTTGCAGTGTAGAAGAGTATATGGCTTACGTTGGGGCTTAAACCCCCGACCCAAGAAGACGGCAGCACTGGCAGCACTGCGCATGAAGACTTGTGGCACTTGGAATGTGTTCGGTGCGGTGGTAGGGCAGAGGCGTATTCTTGAGCTCGTTAACACCGAGATCAGAGACACACTGATGCCGACCGATGGTATGAGCAAGACTATAATCTCAATAAAGAGACACAATAGCCTCATAACTGATGGTAAAACACACGAGGAGTGTAAGCAGAATGGCATATTCATCTTTACTGATGGGTCATTAAAGGAAGACAAGGCGGGAAAGACAAGGCCCGGAATCTACTCGGTAGAGTTGGACCTGTACTGTGTGCTATCACTGGGACGGTATGCGTCGGTATATCAAGGTGAGATGTTTGGGCTTGTACACGCATTCAATCATCACCTGATTGATGGAAAGGTGCAAGATAAGACCATCTTGATTGCGCTGGACAATCAATCCGTGATTCGGTGCATGGATCGGACACACGTGGATTCCAAGCTGGCACAAGAATGTGCTCTAAAAGTAAACAAGTGTGCTCGTGCTAATGAAGTCACACTTCTGTGGGTGAAAGGGCATGTTGGTATCGGCGGGAACGAGTTGGCTGATGAACTTGCTTAGCAAGGGTAATCATCGACTTTTGTTGGGCCCAAACCAAAATTTGCTCTGAGCAGGGGATCGGTAAGAGCTTTAGTCGAACGATGGATGGAAGTCTCCCATTTGAAGAGATGGGATTAACCACGTGTAGGCAAACTAGTGTTGTTATGTGCAGCCCTATGGCCGGTGCAATGAAATAGGTCACCCAACTTCCGGAGAGGACCAAGGCTACGCAAAGAAGGGAAGAAAGGAAGAGCACCAGAAGTATTTTAAGTAATGAGATATTTGTAGAAATTAAAAATATTGTTATTCTAATTATATTGTAAGCTGGCTAGCAGCAATTGTGACTGTTCACGGCAACATCAGATACCATCTGAAAAAGATAGGTCTTGCTGAGTATGGAGGGCTGCAGGCTGTGTCAGGAAGAGGATGAGACAGCGATACATGTAATGTGCCAGTGTCCAGCAGTAGCAAGCAGAAGGTTGGCCATACTGGGTCGCCACATTATAGATGACGACGATGTCAGTGGCGTCAAGGTTCGTGATTTGCTTTTAATGTCACGGGACATGGTCATGAGAACCGAGTTGTCAGATTCCACACGTCTAGAGATCAGGTTCTGGTAGGATGGCGGTGGGACGAAAAAGGACCCGAATCAGGTGGTCTACAACGACTCTCCCACTTCTATCACAAGAGGAGTTAGGGTTTAGTACGTAGGCGCACCTGGTGGTGTGTACGCCAGTCATTGGTATCTTTGGAAGATCACCCTTCCTCGTTGAAAAAAAGCCAACGACAGAAACGAAGGCGGATTAGTGACGATTTGCGGGCTGTGTTTGAGAAAACCAAGGTATCAGATATAAGGCCTTATATCCAGGGTATGTTTTTTTTTATTTTGATGAGAGGAACGCATCAAAAGCCTGAGAGTGGGACGTTAACCCACTAAAAACTCTCCCCCACATCTGTTAGTACCCCGGAATTACCGTTAAGTATACCGTCGGGAGGCAGAAGGAGCCATAGCTCAAGCGTCCGTTACTGTCCTCTTACATATAGTCTCTAGCTACCACGTCTTCGTCCAGAATGTTTGTTGGTCCTGTACTGGTCAACAGTTCAGATATTCGCTGCGCGCCTGATTCTGCGTTGCTGATTGTAGCCGCTTCGTTTAATACACAGAGCTTGGAGTGGATTGCAGCGGTGGCCTGGCAGACGGCATCCCACATCCTCTGTGAGCTACGCATTGCTTGCAATATTGTGTTTGGTTGAAGAACCACTCCATGCTCAATGTTCAGTGGATCTCTTTCCCGTTTGAACAATGGGCAGCGAAACATCACGTGTGACGCATCTTCAATATCACCATCGCATTCAGGACAAAAGGGATTAGTGTCATGTCCGAAGCGATGTAGATAGCTCCGGTACATTCCGTGGCCTGTTAAAAACTGTGCCAGGTTATAGTTTACTACGCCGTGTCTGCGGTCGATCCTTTCGTGGATGAGTCCCATCTCTCTTGCCAAGCTTCAATCGTTTTTTCCGCTGCTCAGCATCGTCTATGCCGCTGATTCTATTTTCGTAGCGTTTCTGTGCCTCCAGAGCCATCAGGTCAATTGGGACCATGCCAGAAATCACCAATGCTGCATCATCAGATACCGTTCTGTAGGCGGAAATAACCCTTAACGCACTCAGTCTATAAAATCGTTCATAATGCGGCTTGTATGATTTTATGTTGAGCGATTTTGCCCATACGGGTGCGGCATAGAACAATATCGACAATACAACGCTGGATAGAAGTAGTCTCCTGCTGCTGTTAGGGCCTCCAATGTTTGGTAGCATTCTTGATAAAGCCGCATATTAGGTGCCTTTTCCCCCGCATATTCAGCATGTTGCTTGAAGCAAAGTCGATCATCGATAACGACTTCGAGGTACCTTAGCGATCGCTGCGATATAAAACGCTGTGACCCCACCCTTATTTCCATACTTTCGCACTTTTTGCGGCTACTAGTTCTTACCTAGCACATAGATCACAGGCGGTTCATTCTGATAATTCAGTTTCAACCTTTCTCTCGGTAAGAAGTGCAGTACCACAAGGGTCGGTTCTTGGTCCACTGCTTTTCACACTATATGTTAATGATCTACCAGAAGTCGTCGACGATCAGTGCAAGATTCATATGTATGCTGATGACGTGCAGGTTTACATCTGTTGCAAATACAACGAAATGAATAGTTGCGTATCAAGGTTGAACTCTACTCTCAAGCGCATAAATTCTTGGGCTGTTGAAAATGGTCTTGTTTTGAACCCTGTAACAAGTTTTTTGTCTCAGCTGAGATAGGCTCAGCGGCTACAGGGTTCATTGTGGAACTTGAAAAAAACCACTCACTTTGTAACGTTTCCGAATTTCAAACGATTGTGTTTCAACAATCTAGCACTGACTGAAAAGTTCAGCTCGGACGTTATATTTGATATCGTCTTTTATATTTAAATTCTCTTATATCTAACAATGTGTCTTATTGTACTACAATGTAACTTAGCCTAAGTCTTCTGCTAAAGAAAGTTTAGTGGGAGCGGGAAAAGGACAGGTGAGCAACAGCCTCGGTACGGGTGCGACGCTTCGGTCGAGTAGCAATCAAAGAGTGTGTAATCAACTCCAAGGTTGATTAATCGTAAACAAAAAAATGAGTATGAGCAAAATCCCGTGGAGTCACTTCGGTCTGACGAAGTGATCGGTGCGAGTAGAGCTAAAGCCCGTGGAGTCATTCGAAGCTATTCGAATGATCGTAAAAAAAAAAGTTGAGCTAAGGCCCGTGGAGTTAATCAACTCTAAAGTTGATTATTCGTAAAAAAAAATCAGTTATGAGCTAAATCCCGTGGAGTTAATCAACTCTAAAGTTGATTAATCGTAAAAAAAAATCAGGTATAACTTAAAAATAAATTTATTTGCCTTGCGGCGCCAAAACTGAACCACTCACGAATGAGATAAAGTCTCGCTTAACTGGTGAAGAGTTTCGCCGGTGGGAGACTGGTCGATTTTCTAAGTTCAAAAATGCTCGTTAAAAGCAGCACTTGAATTAAGGTTCTTAGGAATTGTAACTTCTCATTGAACGCAAAAAGAAATCACGTTGCAAGTTTCCATGCTTCTTGTTAGCATTGTCTTCCCATCAGCTGTGGTTGCTGTTGTTGTTGTCGCTTTCCATGTCTGGTTATGAAATCAGGTTTTGTCGTTGTTGTTATTTTCTGTTATTGTTATTCTTCTTCGTTTCTGCTTCTGCAATTATGTCGGTATGTATGTATGTACATATTTTGCTATTGCTGGTCGTTGTGCAGTACGTACATGATTTTCTGCTGACCGAATATATGTAAGTCAGTATGTATATTCGTTTATGCGGTTTATCGTCTTCAAACAGATGATTGTTTTCGGCAGAAGTATTTGCAACGATGCTTAGATCGTTACAACCCTAACAAGTCCAATTACATTATTGTGTCTAAGCGACGAGTGGACCTCCGAACTGTCCCTAGCGTTAGACTATGTAATGTTGATATACCACGTTCCGAAACGTGTAAAAATCTTGCTGTCACTTTTAACAGTGCGCTTAATAGTAAGGTGTATTGCCTGTTGCGCATGCTATGGACTTTTCAAAATTGCACGCCAGTTAATATAAGGCTGCAAATTGTTAAAACAAGTGTTATGCCCCTGCTGCTGTATGGATGCGAAAATTTTTGCAAATTGTGACTACTCTAGTAAACATAAACTAACTGTAGCTTTTAATAATATGGCTAGGTACGTTTTTGGCTTGAAGCAACACGATCATGTTTCCGCTGTTGCAATGCGTTTGTACGGAATGTCCCTTGACCATTATCTGCAAGTTTTAACCATTCTTTTATTGAATAAAACTGTCTGTACAAAAGAACCTCTGTATTTGTACACAAGACTGCAGTTTTCACGGTCAGTTCGTTCAAACAACTTAATTCAATTGAAGCATCATTGTCTAACATCTGAGCGTCAATTTTATATCTACTCTATTCGTCTTTGGAATGCACTACCAATTTGTATGAGGAATGTCGGTGGCGCTGCGCAATTCAAACATAAACTTTTCTCTTATATATCCTGTCAAAATTATTAGCTCTACCACTCACCTTTTCTTCCTTTTTTTCCTTTTTACTTATCATTATTTGAATTGGAAACACTATCTAACTTAAGAAACAATGTGAATTTTAAGACCTATGCTATAATTATAAGATACACTCTTGTTGCATTAGGTATGTGATTTTTAACAAATAAATAAACAAATAAACTAATGAGCACTGCCTCAGTTTTTTGTTGCGCTAACTTTGAGTTTACTGAACTGAGCCAAGCAATGCTGGAGTCTGTTGCGGTTTTGATCTTTTGCTGAAGATCAAAAATGTGCTTAGCATTTGCCACTATAGCTATGTCGTCCGCAAAACATACAATTGTGACATTCTCTGGTACTTCAATATTGAGAATTCCGTCATATAAAATGTTCCAAAGTAGTGCCTTGTGGAACTCCGGATGTGACTTTGTACTCTTTAACACCTTCATCAGTGTTATACAAGACCTACCGGTTGCTTAGAAAACTCTTAACTATCTGGACTAGGTATGTGGGGATCTTTTTTCTTTCCATTGCCGTGATTATATGACTCCAATTTGTCGTGTTGAACGCATTTTGAATGTCAAGTGTTACGACCGCACAATGTTCTTTACGTCCTCCTTTCCATCTCGTACTTTGAATGGCTTCCTTAGCTATTGAGACGACCAACCTCACTGCATCAATCGTGGATCGCCCTTTTCGGAATCCAAACTGATTAGCGCTGAGCCCATTACATTCGACGAGATATGTGCTGATCTTGTCATTAACGATTCGTTCCAAAATTTTACCCATACTATTAAGGAGGCAAATGGGTCTGTAAGATGACGGTTCACCCGGAGGCTTGCCCAATTTTGGTAGTACGACTAATCTCTGTAATTTCCATATCTTAGGAAACACGCATTGCTCTAGACAGAGTTGCAATGTGTCCCTAATTAACTTGGAACGGTCTTCAGCGGCTGTTTTGTTACCTATGAGAACCAAATTAGGTGGTAAATGTTCATCAATCAAATTTTATATAGGATGATATAAAACTTTTGAGAAAAGAGTCTTGCTCATCTTTTATAAACCGCATCAACACGATCATCTTATTCGATTTACGTCAGAGACACTACAAATTTAGAGCCACTGCCTTCTATAGCCGTCACCGTCAAGAGACCACGATCAACCGTAAGGGAAGTCACCAATGTTACGCAAAGAAGGGAGACAACGACCGGAACGAAACAGTAAACATTCAACATAGCAGAACACCAGACGTATTTTAAGTAATGAGATATTTGTAGAAAAAATTTTTATTCTGATTATATTGTAATCATTGTATAATAAGAATAGAAATTGTTATGATTATATTGTAACTATATTAAGCAGATATATTATTGCAATTTAAGAGATCATATCTTACATTAAGAAAATAATAACACCATACAGGAAAAAAATTATTCTCTTTTAGATAATAATGTTTTCTTATCGGAAGGGCGAAGGAATGTTGTATGTCAGAATGACTGTCCAACTAATAACGACGCTTAGAGCCTTAGTGGACACTTTTTATTGTGGGTTTCTGCATTTTTGTTCACTTTTATTGGATATATTTTGTTGGTGCATTATCACTGCTGATTTTTTTACTATGTCTGGACATTTACATGCATTTAGGCGTAAGAAGAGTTGTTTGATTTTGTGAATTCTCTAGGATCAATCGGGGTGTTGAGAGGAAAAGAAAGGTATTTTAGAATGACCCTTTCGTTGTTTTTACAATTTAAAATGACATCATCTGCATAAGGCTGTGTTTCAAAGTGCAATTTGTTGATGAAAATGAACTTGTTTTGCGTAGAATTTGATTAGCTTTATTTAATGAAAATTAAGAAAAAATAACACAAATATTGAACCTAAAATGCTAAATTCATTAGTTAAATATTATATTATTTTTATTTTCGCTATTTCCACAATCAGTTTTTATAACTATTAATATTGTCAATATGTATGTATGCTTATTGAAAATATTGAGGCTATTGTATAACATAACAGTTCATACATTAACTTAAAATGCCGACTAAAAGGGGTGTTGAAGACATAAAGTGTCGAAGTCAGGGACGTCAAATCTACATGTCAAAATATTTGTCAAAATAAAAGCTACCCTCTATTGCAAATCAACTAGCAACGTGTGCGTTCGTTTTTCTTCCAATCTCGTAAATTTAACATCCATTAAAATAATAGCAATCCGTGTTAGCATAGTAATACCAAACAAAATTTCCTAACATCACACTACACTCGCAGACTTTACTTTATACAAAGGTTTGACACGGAACCTCAACAAAAATCCCTAACAAAACTATTGAAAACTCAAGAAATGTCCAAAAATCTTGCAAAAAATAATTACACATTATTAACTTGCATATATAATTACAATTAATAGGGGGCAATAAAAGGTTTACTGTTCTGTGTACATTTCCTTGGTTCTCTTTTATGCAACATTTTGTCTCTTTTATGCAACAGAAATTAAAAATGAAGCCAGAAAGCTTTTTTAAATCACATGTATGGCATGCGAACTTTATATATTATAATCTCTACTTATTAATCCACTTGTAGGAGCACAGCGGCCAAGCATTTTGGTATGCGTGTCACCCGCAATGGGGCCGCAAAGGATACCATGGCGTCGAGTAGTAGCAATTGTGACGGCCACAATTTTCCCAATTAGCAAATCGTCAAATTATGACCACACATTTTTTCCCTTACAACTAATTTTTTTTTAAAACCCAAAATTGTTTTTTTACGAATAATATTTACTTCACATTAAGACTCGGACAGTACTCGGACTGTTATACAACCGGTCGTGTTTTCATGAAGCTCTCAAAGATTACTCTTTTATCGTGGTTAAAGTTTTAAAACAAAGTGAAACTTAGTGGTAAAACATCGTGCGAAAGAGTGGCGATTCGTGCTATTTAGTGTTACGAGCGCTACCTTGGACACCAAGTTGTTTTTATTCTAAAATATTTTGCTTGTGAACTGCGGTAATAATACATTCGGTGATACAATTTGCCCGCGCAAAATTGGTAAACAAAGTCAGCTGTTTCGAACTAGCATCCGTCTTCTTTTACTCGTGAAAGCAAAGTACTATCAGCTGATCGCGTCTACAAACAGCAATTGGCTTTTTCTCGTGGAAAAAAGCTTTTTCTCGTGGAAAAAAGCTTTTTCTTGTGGAAAAAAAGCCTTCCCGTGGAACGATTATAATAGCAACTGTGACTTTCAAGTATAGCAGGCATACTTTTAGGCTGTGCCTAAACCAGTAGATCATTCTTTTGCCTCGTGGTGTAACCAGCTAAAGCTGTGTAGGATACATTCAGGCACTGCAAAATTAGCAAATTCTGATTAACTCGCACTGGTCTGAGCTACTGATTAAGCGCTTTACGAAGCTTATAAATCGCCGACGCGTCGGTCAAGCTGCAAGCTATAGTGGTCTGCGTGTCCGGTAACGGATTCAGCGACTGTAATCACCACTATGGCGAGTCAGACTAAGGCTTCCAGTAATGTGAAAGCACAATCGAATCTGCAGGATTCGAATATGAGCGAGGAAGAAATGGAGGAGCAAGAAGCACGAGGCAACCCCTTCGAGAAGAGCGTGCTAATGGCTCGGTCCCCACCTGGCAGTAGAATGGACCAAGTTCTAGGTGTCGCAAGCAGCGCGGTAAATGCAGTCATGCAGGGTAAGCGTAATGGACGGTCGCCAGTGAGGCAGCTGGCGATCAACCGAACACAAGAGCGTCCAAACTCCTCGCCACCTTCCATATCGGACGTTAGAGATTCTGCAGGTATGAGTAGTAATAAGAGTAAATCTAAGACTTCTTTTGCGTTTGCAAAGCTTGGTAGGAAAATTGGTGAGCTTACGGTGATGATTGGTGATGGAAGGCGCTCCATTCACCAACCTATGCGGGATCTCATTGATCAAATTGTTAATTTCTATGAATTAGCTGAGCACGAGTTCGCTACTACAGTTCATGAGGAGAAATCTGAAGCTGCAACGCTAAGGAGCAAGAGGCCGAGGGAAGAGAGCAGCTCTCAAACATCTCCTGTCTTGAAAGTGGTGCAGAACAAGAAAAGCGACGTTCAGAAAAGATCCAGAGAGGACCATAGAACAGGAATGCTTGAGCCCAAGAGGAGTAAACTGCACACTAAATCTTATGCGGAGGCTGCAAAAGAGACTTTGACGGCGGAAACTACTGCACCTCTTCAACCTAGTGAACAGTGCGTAGATGAGTGGACGCAAGTTGCAAAAAAGGCGAAGAGACCAACAACAATTAAACTGAGTCGCAATCAGAAGCCAGAAGCACTTGTCATATCTGCGACTGGGGAAATAACCTACTTGGAAATCTTAAAGAAGATACGTAGTGAACCAACCCTGAAGGAACTTGGAGAAAATGTGTCCCGTATACGTAGAACGCAGAAAGGAAAACTTTTGGTTCAAATATGCCCTAAGTCAAGCTGTCCGCCACAAAAGTGCAAAGAGATGCTGGAGCAATGCTTGCATAAGGAAGCGGAAGTTAGAGCCCTGACAAACCGAGTGACGGTAGAATGCAAAGACTTGGACGAAATCACCAGCAAGGAAGACATTTTGGAAGCATTTAATGGCAAATTTGGTGATAGCAGTGCATTCGCGGTAGTTGGTTTGCGCAAGGCATACAGAGGAACACAGGTTGCTTACGTTAGCATGCCTGAAGGATTAGCAAGAAAAGTTCTAGAAGAGGGAAAAATCAAGGTTGGATGGGTGATGTGTCGCTTAAGAGAGTCCAATCAACCACTAAAGTGCTACAGGTGCTTCGAATTCGGACATAGGGCAAGCGAATGCAAAAACGAAGACCGCTCAAAGCTATGCCGTAAGTGCGGGGAGGAAGGCCACTTTGCAAATGCCTGTGATAAAGAGGCAAAATGCGCTATATGCTTTAAAAATGGAACAGAACCATACAATCACGTGATGAGTAGCTTGCGATGCCATGCTTACGTAAAGGCGAATAAACAGTTGAAACAATGAAGATCATTCAAGTAAATCTCAATCACTGTGAAGCAGCACAAGACCTACTGGAACAAAGAATTCGCGAAGGAAGATTCGACGTAGCTCTGATATCGGAACCGTATAAAATCCCGACAGGCAGCGGATGGGTTGCGGACGCTACAAAAGGAGCTGCTATATGGGCTTGCGGTCAATACCCTATACAACGAGTGGCAGAACGAAGCGATCGAGGGTACGCATACGCAATGGTGGCAGGTCTGCACATATTCAGCTGCTATGCGGCGCCGAGTATGACAAGGCCGGAGTTTGAACTTCTGCTGTTGAATATTTTCACGGAGGCAAAAAACCAAAACCCGGTAATCATTGCAGGCGACTTCAATGCGTGGTCAACCGAATGGGGCAGCAGGCTCGACAACTTAAGAGGGAAGCTTTTGCTGGAATCCTTCTCTGCGCTTGACATTGTGCTTGCGAATCGTGGCTCAGTCAGCACATTTCGCAAGAACGGGAGAGAGTCAATAATCGACATAACTTTTGTGAGTAATGCCCTCATATCCTCCGCCAAATGGTATGTCAGCGAAGATTTCACCTTCAGTGACCATCAAGCTATAGTCCTTGAAATAGAAAGGCACCAAAGGCGACACTTGCATCCGGCAACACAGACAGGCTGGAAAAGTAAGCTGTTCGATAGGGAGGTTTTCGAATTAGTGTTTGCGGACGAATATGAGCAATTGGTGGAAGCGGATGAACTGGCATCGCATTTGCAAACACAGTTGTCTAAGGCATGCGATGCTGCAATGCCGAAGAGAAGGAGTGTAGCTGATAGGCCCCCAGTGAACTGGTGGATTCCAGAGATTAGCGTGTTGCGATCGGCTGCTTTTCTCTCGAAACGACTCTACCAACGATGCACGCAAGAAACAGATAGGACCTGCCTAAAGAGCAATTATAAAAAAGCAAGTAAGAAACTGCGCGATGCAATTCGGTCCGCTAAAGCGAACTACTTTAGATTGTTATGCGAGCAGGCGGACGAGAATCCATGGGGAGGAGCCTATAAGCTCGTAATGGCAAAAACGCGAAAGTGTCCTCAGGAGAGTTGCCCGCGTCTTCTTTTGAAGATAGTTTCAACCCTTTTCCCGCAGCAGCCACATACCGAGAGACCAAATGTTGACAGTAACAGAGTCTTTGATGTCTCCATCTCAACAGAAGAACTCCTAGCAGCAGCATCGAGAATTGCATTAAATAAAGCTCCCGGCCCAGATGCCATACCCAATATAGCGCTCAAAGCGGCAATATCCGCACATCCAAGTACATTTCTTGGTGTAATGCGGAGGTGTCTGCAGCAGGGAATATTCCCAAGTATTTGGAAGACACAAAAGCTAATCCTGATCCCAAAATCGGCCAGGCCCAAAGGCGAGCCCTCCTCATACAGACCAATTTGTTTGCTTAACACAGTAAGCAAGGTATTCGAGCGCATTATTTTTGAAAAACTGCAGCCCTTCGCTGAAGGTCCCCATGGTCTGAGTGAAAACCAGTATGGCTTCCGAAAATCGCGATCTGCGATCGACGCCATTAGTGCTGTAGTAGCCATAGCAAAGGAAGCAATAACGCAAGGTTGCATCCACAGCCTATTGCAATAGTACTGCAGACGAGCACAAAACGTACTCTGCGTTCGAAAAAAGTACTTCGATAGTGTTTTGTTACGAATACGAAAGTGAAGCGGGTACGAAAAGTACAACGTACTCTGGGCCGTTTTTTTTACATAGGTTTCTTATGGAAGAATAACGCGAGAAAGTACGAAACCAAGAATGTACTTCGTACTCCAAAATCATGGCGTTTGTTTTGGTTCTTTTTTTGTAAATAGAGTAAAGAGTTGCCACGTGTCATGAAAATATTATGTACCGTGGGTTGAAATTCCGTACTCCGTCATTAAAAAATGTACTCAAAATAGTACGTAAGTACGAAGTGGTGCATCCATGCAATAACGGGAAAGCGGTGGAAAGGCGGTGACAAAAAATACTGTTCAGTTATAACGCTGGATGTAAAGAACGCATTCAACACAGCGAGTTGGACAAAAATACTGCAAGTCCTACAGAGCAAAAATGTGCCTAAGTACCTATTAGCTATTGTAAATAGCTACCTAAGCAACAGAAGGCTGATTTACCATAGCGATGAGGGAATGAAGCAATACAAAATCACAGGCGGGGTGCCACAAGGCTCAGTTTTGGGACCCCTACTCTGGAATTTTATGTACGACGGAGTTCTGAGGCTTCCGGTTCCAGATGGAGTAAAAGTGATTGGATTTGCGGATGACATAGCAGTCGTCATTGTGTCGAAACATATTTCAGACTTGCAGCAGAGGGCAAACACGACAGTAGCCGAAATCCAAAAATGGCTGTCGTCATCAGGACTAACACTGGCAGAGCACAAAACAGAAGCTGTATTGATAAGTAGTCGGAAAAAAGTTGAATCTGCGGAAATCAAAGTAGGCAACGTTATTATAACATCACAGCGTGCTATAAAATACTTGGGCGTGATGATTGACGATCGTTTAAGCTTTCACCAACATGCTGAGTAAGCAAGTAAAAAAGCGACGGGCTGTCATGTGTGTCTATCGAGAATGCTACCAAATGTCGGTGGACCAAAGAGCAGCAAGCGACGACTGCTAACGAACGTGGTGACGTCGACACTCTTGTACGCAGCACCAATTTGGTCTACAGACTTAGCGCTCTTAGAGTCATCAGAGCCTACCGCACAGTGTCCCATGAGGCAGCATGCGTGTTCCGCAGGAGTGTTCCGCAGCTACCTCCATCGACTAGGATTAGCCGATTCCCCACATTGTCCGTGCTGCGCCGACAAACTGGAAGACGCTAAACATGTCCTCTTCGAATGTCCAAGGTTCGCAATGGAGAGAGATTCGGTGATGGCATATTACGGAAACAGATTTGCTTCCGAAAATCTGGTGGAGGTAATGATCTCCTCGGAAGGCTGCTGGAGGGCGGTGTGTTTCATGACTGGCCGCATACACGCGAAGTTGATGTCAGCCGACAAAGAAAGGAGACAGGCAGCAATAGCTGGCAGGGGGCTACCAAACGTAGACGAGCAGGGCTTTAGTTAAGATACTGACGGATGGATGAGGACGAACGGACTGTATGACGCTTGAGCATTAGTGCTCTGTCTGCCTCCCGACGTAATACTTAGCGGTAGTTCCGGGGGGACAAACAGACCTGGGGGAGGGGTTTTAGCGGGTTAAAGTCCCGTTCGAAGGCTTTCGATGCGGTCCCCTCATTTAAAAAAAAAAAAAAAAAAAAAAAAAAAAAAAAAAAACATTAAGACTGTGTGTTTGTGTGTTCGCTGACGAGCGTACATGCGGACGGGCATGTGCATAGTAAATACAAAGCATGCGCATGTGCTGCGGTATGTACGCTGACGAGTGTACATGCCGCTCCACATAGCGCGCGGTATTTAGCCATCGCAAGCGATCCGATCGGATATCTGATCGCTCGCGCCTCGATAAGTGGCGACGATCCGCACGAAAGCGGAGAATAATATTTGTGTCGGCGACCGATCGTCGGTCACAAAGTAAGACGCGATAACAACGACATTATTGCAGGCGATACAGGAATGCTGTGTTGGCATTCTCGTGGTCGCCAATAATAATATAATAATAATATTACAACCTCTATCGAAACCGATTAAGTGTATATAGATAATTAGTTTAGTGATAGAATAAAATAAAATACAGAAATATTTGAAGAAAGTGGTTTTATTGTAATTACAAACAACTTAATTTAAACAAACAAATTTATTTTTTTTTGGTACGTAAGCTAAACAACCAAACAATGAATTTAATAAAAATAAACTTATAATAGGACTAGTACGTAAGCTAAAATAACAAAACCTTAATATTTGCTACAACTAGCACTTAAGCACAAGATCTGTATATTCCTTTATCTAGTGCGTAAGACAAATAACAGAACAAACAAATACAAAGCAAAGAATTGTTAGTAAATAAGTTATACATAAGAACAGAGCGAGAGAGAGAGAGAAGCGACAAGCAGGCGTCACCAACGCATACGCATAAAACCACACACGAGAATAAGTAGAAACCAGCTTAACAAGAGTTGCTTTCGAGCACAGCAGTCAGTCGGTCAGCAGACTTCAATGAGCACGGTTGCTTGCTCCGCTCTGTCAGCTATCTACGTCGCCGCTTCACATCTTGAGTGAGTCAGTCAGCAGACTTCTACATCGCCGCTTGACACCTCAGCCAAGTTTCGAGCAGAGAGCAATGTCCGTAAAGAGGAGCTTCAGAGATATGCGCAGGAATTCGGACTAGACATAGAAGGTAATGCAGAGGAAGTACGTAAGCGCCTTGCCGAATTCGTAGGGAAAGGCGACCATGAACCTACCACCGTTAAGCGACTGAAAGAGTTGGAAGCGAAACACAAGAGAGACGCTTCGCCAGCATCCGGACCAGTAACACCGGTCACCAACTCACCAGTAAGGATGCAGTCAACAGCAAGTAACACCGAAACGATAACTAAGTCACCGGTACAACTGCAGCTACCACACCTCGAAGACAAACCAGCTCTATTACCGTCAAACTTACCGTCAATGTCAACAGCAAGTTACAACACCGCAGTACCACAGCAAATGTCTTTACCTTGGTCACACCATACCCCGTGCGCCGAAACAGCAGCAACACTGGCCACGACAGCCTCTCTCATGGACCGAGTACGTAAATAGGGCGTAAAATACAACGGCGAAGGAAATCCGCTGATATTTATAGAAAGAATAGAGGAGTTGGTGGAAGCCTACGGATGTAACCCCGATCACATACCGAGAGCTCTACCCGAAATGCTTCAGGACCGAGCGTTACAGTGGTACAGAAGCAATAATTGCCGCTAGGAGAGGTGGAGCACTTCTAAGACTGACTTTGCCAAGTTTTTCTTACCCCCACGATTCTTCGAACGGTTAGAAGATGACGTAAGAGAACGACACCAAAGACCCGGTGAACGCTTCAGAGATTACGTTCTTGCCATCCAGGGTTTAATGCGACATACATACCACCGAAAGTGATGCCGTTCGGCCTACACTCCGCACCGGCGACTTTCCAACGCGCCTTGGATAGCATCATTGGACAAGACCTGGAACCCTTTGTATTTGCTTACCTAGATGACATCATAGTGGTCAGCGCCAGCTTCGAGGAGCACCAGCGACACCTGACCGAAGTTTTCCGTCGTCTACGGCAGGTAAATTTACGAGTGAACCGCGAGAAAAGTGAGTTTTTCCAGAAGGAATACTTAGGACACATGGTGAGCGCCCAGGGCATACAAACAGACAATTCCAAGATAGCCGCCATCAAGGAACTGGAACCACCAACAAACGTATGCGAATTGCGAAGATTTCTCGGCATCATCTCCTGATACCGGAGGTTCGTGGCAGCCTTCGCCAAAATAACGCACCCACTAACTGCGCTGCTGCGGAAAGGGAAACACTTCAAATGGTCAACGGAGCAACAGCAATCCTTCGAGTCAATCAAAAAACTCCTAACAGAAGCCCGGATTCTAGCGTGCCCGGACTTCCAGGAGCGGTTCTACCTGCAAACCGACGCCTGCGACTACGGTATCGGAGCCGTTTTGACGCAAAACCTGGAAGGAGGTGAAAGAGTAATCGCATACGCCAGCCGACACCTCAACCGGGCTGAAACGAACTACACCGCCACTGAAAAGGAGTGCTTGGCGATCGTCTGGGCCGTACGTAAAATGCGCCAGTACATCGAGGGCTACGCATTCACGATTATAACCGACCATCACGCACTGAAGTGGCTGAACTCAATCGACAACCCCTCGCGACGGATTGCTCGTTGGGCCCTCGAGCTGCACCAGTATCGCTACGACATACAGTACCGACGAGGCAAACAAAACATCGTGGCTGAAGCACTGTCACAACAATTACTCGAGGCAGTCTGTGGAATAATCGTAGAAGATAAAGACAACTCTCATTGCAGATGGTATGATAAACGGAGGAACGATGTCCTTGCTGAACCCGAGAAATTTCCGGACTACTGCGTGCAGGATGGTCAGCTTTATCGCCATATTCCGCCGATACCCGGCAGCAGCGAGAGTCCGGCCTGGAAATTGTGCGTGCCTAGCCACTCACGCAAACGAGTGTTAACAGAATGCCACGACGCACCCACTGCAGGACATCTCGGGGTTACAAAAACGATTGCTCGTATCACCAGTAAGTATTACGTGTGAGGCATGCGCCGCGACGTCAGGAAACACGTCCGGACCTGCCAAAACTGTCAACGGTACAAGGTCAGCCAACTGAAACCAGCAGGAAAGATGTTGTCCACAGTAGCAGAAAGCCCCTGGATCACCGTTGCGGAGGATTTTGTCGGACCACTCCCGAGAAGCAAACACGGAAACAACACACTGCTGGTATTCGTGGATAAATTTTCGAAATGGGTCGAAATGATACCACTACTCGCAGCCACAACTGAGAACCTGATCAGAGCGTTTCACGAGAGGACTTTGGCACGATTTGAGGTCCCCGTAATGCTGATCACGGATAATGGAGTACAGTTTGCCAGCCACAAATTTCAAAAATACCTTAGGGAGATCGGAGTGCAACAACGGTTTACTGCACCCTATACACCACAGGAAAATCCGACGGAGCTACCGACCTTACACTGTAAAACGGTTCAAATTCAAATTCAAATTCAAATTTTGTTTATTGAGCCTTTTTCAAAACAAGTTATAAGTTATAAAATTCATATGAAAGTGTTAACAAAATTAAAGACTATAATGTATTATCTTCAAAACATAATTGAACAACAGTATCGTACTTAAATATATAAAGAGAAAGATTGAAGTTGACAAAAACATTCATGTTAATCGCTCTTGCTCCCGGAGCTTACAGGTATTGAGAGTATATCTCCTAACCTAAAATATAGACTTAATGCTAACTTAAATCTACGAAAAAACAAAAACAAAAAGAAGAGTAAACAAACCTCTTAGATACATTAAAGGCTAACCTCTATGGGAATCAGGTGTTGCATTCTTATAAAAATTATGACAGAGAGATGCATTTAAATCAAAATTAGCCGCAGCTTCATTAATGAAGCCAACAGGTGACAAATACCTTACATTTGAACAGCTAAACGCTCTCTGTTGGTTAAAGATATCAAGGATGCTGCTATTGACATGGCAAGAAATTCTATTGACAAAACGATTTAGAATATCCGAAACATAAAGGCCAATTGGAAAAACTTTAGCTTCCGAATAAACGAACCGATTCGAGTAACGTTTTGTGGGAGATTGGAAATACTTTCCAATACAATGCCTTAAGACCTTTCGTTCCAAAATTTCAAATTCTCTAATGACTGAAGGAGAAACGTTAAACCAAATAGGAAAGCCATACAAGATTACAGGTCTAATACAGGTTTTATATAACAAAAGTTTTGTTTTCTTGGGTAAACCTTTGTTACAAAAAATACTTGAAAAAGTGCCCAAGATTCTGTAAGCTTTTCTTAAAACAATTCTTGCATGTTTGTTAAATTTCAGAAGACTGTAAAAATTAATGCCAAGATATTTTATGGAATCCCTGAAAGGAATCTCAGACCCATTCAAAGCATAATGTAAAGTTTTGCTTTCAGGAACTACAAACGATTTGCATTTTCCAGAAGCATTCCTGATGCATATGGCTTCACTTTTCGATGCATTAATTTTAATACCCCAGTCCTCGTAAAAATGTTGAACAATTTGCAGATGTTGCGCAGTCTGGTATAGCGCGATTTTAGGAGACTCGTGGTGAGAGTACAGAAGAGAGTCATCAGCATACAAGAGACCCGTTGAATTAGGACCGACATGAGGGAAATCGTACATGAAAATATTGAAAAGATGAGGTGCTAAGATAGAACCCTGAGGAACTCCACAATTTATGTCTCCAAAATCTGAAAGCATTCCATTAAAAAGGACACAAAACTTTCTGTTGACAAAGAAACTCTTAAATAATTTAATAATTAAAGAATCGAAGCCAATTTGAAACATTTTAAAAAGGATTCCGTTATGGTAAGCATGATCAAAAGCCTTTTCAATGTCTAAGGAAATTGCAACGGTGCAACGACGAATCCGCAAGTTGGAAACTATATCATTTTGAAATTTCAATAAAGCATCAACAGTTGAGTGACCCTTTTTGAAACCAAATTGCAAGTTTGGAATATAAGAAGGATCTATCCCGACATCCATAATTTTACGAATAACTTTTTCAAAAAGTTTTCCAAGGTTAGATAACAAAGAAATTGGTCTCAGGTTATTTAACTCAAAACTGTTTGACTTTTTTTGAATTGGAACAATCTTGGAGATTTTCCACGCGTCAGGAAAATATGAATTATTTAAACAATTATTAAAAACAATTGCAATAAACTGAAAAGCTTTCATAGGAAACTTTTTAATTAAGAAATTTGAAATCCCGTCTAGTCCAGAAGACTTTTTGCTATTCAATTCAACAATACAAGAAAGAACTTCGTCCAAATCAGTCAACTTAGGATGGTTGCATTCATTAAGTGCACTAAAATCATTACTGAAAATATGTGTGCTTTGTGATTCTTGAGCAAAAATATTTGTTAGTGTATTTTCTATAAAGGAAGTGTCCCTACCAAGAGGACAACCCATGTAAATATTCGAGAAATGAGCTAGCAAATGTTGCACTTTTTCATCGTTATTTTGAATATCGACGCCGTTAATAGAAAGATTGGTTGGTAGTGATTTTTTTTTCGATCCTATTAAATTATAGATTTGTTTATGCGCCCTTGGACCTGGCACAATTTTGCTAAGTTTATCGCTAAAAATTTTAGAATGTTCAATTTCCACTTGTTTTTTAATAATGATGCTCAACAATTGAATTTGCTTAGACAGGAGTAAGTAGCTTGGACTTGAACGGTTCATATAATAATGATAAATACGTTTCAAATCCCTCTGCCAGCGATGTTTGATTTTGAACAGGTATTTTACATTGTCAGAGATAATAATTTTTTTATTTCCTCTAATAATTTTTTCAGAATGAATCGCAACTAATGAATTTAAAGAATTTGAAAACAGCGCTATGAAAGTATCTATTTCGTGATTACTTAAATTTCTATCAGTGGGAGGAAAATTGTCTAATAAAACATTAACAAAATCATTTCTAAACGTATCCCAATTGGTTCTTTTGAAGGTGGTGAAAAAACGCGGGGAATGAAGAAGAAAGTCAAAATCCGTGAATCTTATACGCAATTTAAGAGGAAAATGATCCGAAAAGGAAGGAAGACTGGAAATTTCAAAATTTGGATTTGTGATATTTAAAAGATTTGAACTAATTAAGAAGTGGTCGAGAAAAGATGAACCGTTAGGATAAGAAGGTGTCGAGTCCGATAATCTAGTGAAGCTGAGCACATTGTGTTGTAACCAAGTGAAAAGAGCATTACCATTCGTATTGTTTGAGGAGTCACCCCAGTCAGTGTTTTTTGAATTGAAGTCTCCTCCAACAATAGCTCCATCAAAATTTTGAGAAAAGCGCGCAAAGTTTGATAGCCCATCGATAATTAAAGAATGTGGAAAATTACACGGAATATAAAAAGACCCGAACAAAATTTTTTTTAAATCACCAGCCACTAGTGTATCAATTGAAAGCAATAAATTTGGAAAAGTAATTCCAGCACAATTAAGTTTCGAAAAATTTAAAGATTTACGTAGCACTATGCCAACCCCAAGGTGACTATTATCACGAAGAAAACTAAAATCTTCCAGGTAAACTTTTTGATTAGCTCTTAAGTGAGATTCCTGTACGAACGCAACGTCAATATTATTTAGTTTTAATAATTGTATTAGCTCTAATCTTCGGCTCACATCAATCAGTGACCTTACATTAAAAGAAAGAACATTAAGGAAATCACGGACCATAGGAATCGTTAACTTCTTGCAGAAGAGTCAAGCAACGTTTTTTAGCTTCCACTTTAGTCAGCGATTTGTAATCTGATAAAAATAACGCAATTTTGTCTTCTAACGAAAACTCGACTGGTTGACACAATGACTTGGCAATTTTTAAGAATTCCTCAATTAAAGCCCGTTTTGCGGTTTTCTTTGCTTCAGAAACTTTAAAGAGACTAGCAAAAGACTTGTTAGGATTTACAAACTTCGAATTGTTAATTGAAGTGACCACATTTGCTGAAGCCATCATTTTTCTATCAACAGATTCATTATTACGATTCTTTTTAGTTTCAACGAACTTCTTGTATACGGGACACCCTCTAAAGCTAGAAGGATGACCAGACTGTTGGCAATTCACACAATAAGGCAAATTGTTCGCATTGGAAACAAACTTACACGCTCCTGGTAAATGCGTTTGATCGCATTTAACGCACGAAAAGGGTCTATTACAATTATTGGACATGTGCCCCCATTTCTGGCAACGCCAACACTGCACTTCCTTCTTGGAACCTCTGGGAGATTCCCAAGTGATACGTTGATTAAGAAGAGATTTAAGACCCGAAATCTCATTCGGGGGCTTTCCTAAAATTAGTGTTACAAGAAATAAACCTGTCTCGAAGTTGTTTTTTCTCGAATTAACTGTTGAGAATTTTGAAACTTCGGAAATTGTATTTGGAACTAGCAACTCAATAGCAGCCTTGATATCTTCAATATCTGTTTTGTAATACAGTCCTCGCAGAACTAGTCTAACGTGTTTAAGTTGCTTAGGAGTGTATGAGTATGACTCAACACTTTTTTCTCTTAAAAGTTTCATCATTTCAGTATGCGCCGAAGGATCTTTGAGGTACAATTTACTCTTAAATTTGCTTTTGTTCACAATTTTAAAAGTAACGTTTTTCTCAGTCAGTTGCTTAACTAAACTATTAATATCAACCCGATATAGAAAAATGGGTGGACAAAAAGAATTGTCTTTTTTAAGATTATTGGCCTTGAAACTCTTTTGATGGTCAATTTTTTTTGGCAAAACAGTAGTCGCATCAGGCTCGATGTTCAATTCTCCTAAAAGGGCAAAACGATTTTGAGAACTTATCTGTTTCTGCTGCGCTTGAGAATGAGAATCCCGCTTGCATGTGCCGAAAGACGACAAGTTCAATGTGACACCGCTTTCAGTCCTGCGACGCTTCACAACTTCCCTTTCGATATTGTCCTCTTTGTCATTGCTGTGCGCACTGGAACAATCCATTCCAACCGGCAACTCAGACGAAATCGACGTCAAAAAATCTTGATGTCGAACAGAAGGTGGCCTCGAAGCAGTCGATTGGTTGTTGAAAGCAAAGACATTGCTACACTCCAAACCCGGGTCTTGGACAGAACTATGTCCCTCAGCACCGCCCTCAAAACATGCGCTCATGAGGCTCTGCCCCGGCGCCAAATTTTTCGCTGCTTTATCTGTAGGCACTTTGATTAAATTGTTGTTGCCCAGCGAGGAGGATACAATGTGTGAAGAACATCTTCACACAATCCACAGTCGCGCCAACCATCGCAAACTCGTGCCGTCGCCGCTTATATAAAGGTGTTGTGTATCCTTCTACGTCGAAAGGATCACTCAACATTAAAAGATGTCCTGCGATGAAAACGGACTTACTTCCCGAGAGGAATGGGTCAGCAAAGCCTTTGTCCGGCGTAGAACGCCATTGGACAGACTAGGGTGCCTGCAATTAAGTTGGCACTCCTTGGGATATGAGTTTTAAGCGAGTCACGCTTGCCAGGAGTACTCACCAGTTGTTTATCCTTCCGATAATTCAATTCAACTCTATTTAAAATACTTAAATATTTATTTTATTAAACACTTCTGTCACCGTTCAGAGACTAAACTACTCTCCCTTTAAAACTTAGAAATTAACATTTATACAACATCTGTCGGTCAGAATCTCTGTCCAACCAAAAAGTGCAACTATCTCAAAAATAATTATTCCAATTATTTTTGAGGGCACACTGCGCAACAGCGCTTACTGGGTCAAGCTGTATCAGAATTTCGATCAGAATGATGCTCCCTTTCTTTTTCACAATAGGTGTCGAAATTCGATTGGCGTTCCACTTTTGAACTCACAATTGGTGTCGTGTATGAGTCATTGCTATTCTTTGTTAGCTTTACTTTGTGGTTAGCTTTTAAAAACAGCCAATAAGTATGTAGTTAAATATTTTACTTGAGCAAATAGTAAAATGTGGAGTGGAAAAACGCTCTAATATTTAACCATGACCAAAAGTATGTGTTAATACACGGTCAAATATTTATAATAATAACAACGTTAAGCGTCGTTATTAATTGGACAGTCATTCTGACATACAACATTCCTCCGCCCTTCCAATAAGAAAAAATTATTATCTAAAGAGAATAATTTTTTCTTCCTGTATGGTATTATTATTTTCCTAATGTAAGATATGTTCTCTTAAATTACAATGTTATATGTGCTTAATATAATTACAATATAATCATAACAATTTTTATCCTTATTATACAATGATTACAAAATAATCAGAATAATATTTTTTTCCAATTCTTCAAATACATTATTACTTGAAATATTTCCGGTGCTCTGCTAGGTTGAATCTTTACTGTTTCTGTCCGGTCGGTGTCTTCCCTTCTGTGCGTAGCAATGGTGACTTTACGGTTGATCGTGGTCCTTTGACGGTGACGGTTATGGAAGGCAGTGGCTCTAAACTTGTAACGTCTCTTGCGTAAATTGGATTAGATGAATGTGTTGATGCGGTTTATAAAAATGACTGAAACTGTTTTGTCGCAAGTTTTATATCATCGTATATAAAATTTGATTGATGAACTTTTACCACCTAATTTGGTTCTCATATGTAGGTTAGGTAAACAAATTGACTTTTCGGTCTTTATTTTACTATTTGACCCACCAGCGGTAGTGCGGTAATACGAGTTCCGTATTGAATATATGTGCATTTTTGCCACTTACTTGAACCGACATACCCTGGCTATAAGGCCTGATTTCTTGGATTTTCTAAACATAGTCCGCAAAGCATCATTAATCCGCCTTCTTCTGTTTTACTTTTCGTAGACGCCACGCCTTCGTTTATGTCGTCGCCTTAGTTTTTTACTATTTTTTTACTCTAGACCCTTGTTGGAGTTGGTTTTGGACCGGCGATGAAAATCTGGATTTTGTTGATTGCTGCTTGTGTTGGTTTTTCAATATTTATACATATATATTAACATTTTTGCGTGGTTATTAACCATCTTTTCGGAAATTATTTCTGTGGGGCTATTAATTTGACGTCTTTTTGGTTTTGTTTTTGTTTGGTTTTTTTTTTTTTATTAGTGTCATTATTCGATTTTTTCTTTTTTTTTTTTGGTTTTTGATTACTATTGGTATTTTTTTTTATGTTTTCTTTCTCTGTTTCTTTTCTCTCTTTTGCCCTCTTTTCGAACTTTATTTTCTTTTTACATATGTCAACAATTTAAACAATGGTAATTTTGTGTGCTTATGTTACATGTGCATATTTTTGGTTTAATGTGTACATGTATAAAGGAAATGCATTACATGTGAAATTAATAAATATGCTTATTAGCTAATATTATATTTACTTATTTGTAGGCCTTATCTCAACAATATTAGTAGTTTTATATTTGTACAAATAGTTATATAATATTTTCCAAAACGTAATTAATATATATAATTAATTTACTTTTATGAACTTATAATTTAATTTTGTTTAATGATTACTAATATTTGCGTATGTGTTTTTATATGTATATCGTCAGTAGTTCTAAGGACAAGTATTTTTTACTAAAATTCAAATATTGGTCCCTTATTGAGTTTTAAATGCTTACATTTTCTTATGCCTGTATATACCAAACGAGTAGACAGCTAAGAAACTGTAAGTATATTTTACGAAAACTTTGTTAAAAGAAGGTTGGTTCTTCTTCTCTTTATATATATATATATATAGATTTTATATATTATATATATATAGTGTAGATTTTAGGGAAGTATAAATATATAGTATAAGAAATTATAATTATAAAGTATAAGATATAGATGGATATCAAGATTGAAGGATATGTATATACATAAACTAATATTTACATTGTAAGTATATCCTTCAATCTTGATATCCATCTATATCTTATACTTTATAATTATAATTTCTTATACTATATATTTATACTTCCCTAAAATCTATACTTATCCTTTCATTGGCTTCTTTTTTTTTAAAACAAGCTTTTGCCCCTGTATAATTTAAGTAAATTGTTGTGAAAAGATTTTTGTTTCCCCTGGACCGTTATTGTTGTTGTTACTGGTGACTTTATGTCGTTTACTACATTTGGACCGATCCAAATTGGGGAAAACTTATTCTTCCTAACCTGATTCTTAACCAAAACCTTATCTCCTACCTTAAACTCTATTAGATTCAACTTACTATCATATTTAGTAGAAATAACCCACGGCCGGGTACGGTAAAGGCGGTGTACTTGCGTGATTCGAGCTCCAAAGGGACCTGCCAGTATCCGCTTTTCAGATCAATTGTGCTTATAAATTTAGCCTCGCGGAGCTTATCGAGGATGGCCTGAATTTGCGGTAGGGGATATGCGTCGCGAGCACTGACTTTATTAAGCTGTCGATAATCGATGCATAGCCTCCAGGTTCTTTCGCACGAGAACGATAGCCGAGCTGTATGGACTCTTTGATGGTTCGATTTTCTTCTCTTTAAGTAGCTCATCAATTTCCTTATCAATGACCTACTGCATAGCAGGATTACGTGGGTAGTAGCGCTGCTTAAATGGTATTTCGGTGTTTACTCGAATCGTGTGTTGGTCGACATTGCAGAGCGTAGAGATCATTTCCATCTGGCTGCGTTCCTTTTCGCAAAACCTTCGGATGATGTCTTCGGTATTATTTTGCGGAGTTGTGATACGGTAGAATTTCGGTTGCGTCTGCAATGATGTCGAAGTTATGTTTCTTTCCATTATTTCAAATTTGTATTGGAGTCGTGCGAGTAAGTCCATACCAATGATCAAGTCCTCTTGTAGACCCGGTAGGAAATGCACGATGTGTTTTACTGAGTGATCGTGGATCGTGAGTTTCACATTATAGCTCCTCGAAATCGGTATTTGTTGATTATTCGCCAATGCCAGCCATTGGGTGCGGTCTGATCATTCGACGTGATTTCGCTGAAGGTAACCATTTAGTTTTGTCCCGATGAATGTCAACGAGGCGCCGGTGTCTATGAGCGCATCGAGGCGTTTATTGTGGCACAGAACCGTCACTTTAAGCATCGGTATTTGCGCTAGGTCGGTGTCTGGGCTGGCGGTCACCTTGTGGCAGTTACAATTTTTAGTTAATGTCCCAGCACCGCCGCAGTGGGAGCAGAACAATTTGGACTTTCCTCGGCAGTTCCCTCTTTTGTGGCCAGGCTTGCCGCACCGCCAGCAGTGAGATTTCCGGCAATATAATTGAGTCGTGACACAGTTTGACATATTGTCGTCCTTCTTCTCCGCGAATGTGATCGTACTCATCTGTTTGGCTCATGAGAGACTCCAAGTTGGTGAAATCGCGGCGCCTTATGTAAAGGCGATGTTCTGGTCGCAAACCTTCGTAGATTCGATCTAAATGATCAGCTTGGTGCATTCGTGGGTGTTGTCGTATCATGTTCATGGCACTCATAATATATTCTTTTGCCTTTTCACGAGGACCTTGCCGTTTTCGGATTATCTCTTCGTCTAACCTTTGCAGGTATCGTGGAGGTAAGAAAAATGTCATTGCGGCGTCTTTGAATTGCTGCCATGTTTTTACATCGCATCGCTTGTAGCGCCACCAGTCTCTGGCGCGGTCGCGAAGCAGTTCGTTTAATGGTAAAAGCAGCCGGTTGTAATCAATGCTATAACAGCTTGCCAGCTCTTCCATATTTTCTATAAATTCTAAAACGGAGCGTGAGCTGTTGAAATGCAAATTCCATTTGCGTACCGTGTTCAATACGTCACACTCTCGGCTCTCATGCGGTTGTTGCATGGGGAAGTTATGCTGCTGTACCTCGTGGACCATAATTTGTGGAGGAGTCCTCGAATGCGCCACGGGTACTGTGAGTGAATCGCTTTTTAAGTCTACGCTTTCTGCGGAATTCCGTCGGCATCGCTGTCCTTTTATGTATTGGCTCAAACGTTGTCTCATCTCTTTCACAGTGTCATCTATTGGTAAGTTTAGGAGTTTCATTTGTGCTTCTAGTTCGTCTTTTCTTAGTTTATAGATGAAGCTTAAGCTCTCTGACAGAGATTCTTCCTTACTGTCGTGGTGAACCTACTCGGTTGTAGGTTCGGAGCATTGCTATTTTTTGTACTGCTGTGTTGATCTGGCGAGACGCTTCGTGGTTGCTTACTTTGCTGATGCGGTGAGTTACTTCTCTTAAGGGAAGCACTGCCTGTTTGACAAATCTGTTGTTCGTTTGATGTGTTCGACGAACAGTTGCCTGAGATGAGCGTACTTAGAATACCTTATAATTTATAAAGAGCCGCTGTTGCGGTCGAGAGCCAACTAAGAGTCCTTTTAAAGAGCCAACTATGGGTCGTATAAAGAGCCGCTTTTGCGGTCGAAAGCCAACTAAGGGTCGTTTGAAAGAGCCAACTATGGGTCGTATAAAGAGCCGCTTTTGCGGTCGAGAGCCAACTAAGGGTCGTTTGAAAGAGCCAACTATAGGTCGTATAAAGAGCAGCTTTTGCGGTCAAGAGCCAACTAAGGGTCGTTTTAAAGAGCCAACTATGGGTCGTATAAAGAGCCGCTTTTGCGGTCAAGAGCCAACTAAGGGTCGTTTTAAAGAGCCAACTCGTTGATTTCGGCGTACGTCTCTCTTCGTATGTCGGCAGGTATATCAGTGTGTATATTCTACTGTGTTTCGTCTGCTTGATCGATATATCAATGTTTTGTTGTTCTTCTTAAATGATAAATGTATGTACGTATGTGTTATTGTTCAAGCTTAATCATTTATATATGGGAATTTATTCTTGTAACGAGGTTTGATCGTTACAACGTTATAAACAACATAACGTACATAACCAACAACCAGCAAGTAACGAAGGCAGAGGCCTTCACACTCTCACAACTACCTTAGAAACACAAAAGAAAATATACAATCCTTTAAATTTGTAATAAACTCTATTTGAACAAATGCACACAATCATAAAATTCAGCCAGATACCTCCAACACTTTTAATAAATTAAATACACACACACTTGAAGACCAACATGCCAGAACATAGCATAATTCAATATAGTTCAAATAGTTCAATTATACATGTATATTACGTAACTAGAGTAAGCATAAAATAAGGAGATGTCAAGTAAGAATATGAATATGAAAAATATCCAACATACACTTAAAAGTATATCTGAAATACTATGCAAAATAACAACGATAAGAAAATCAAAAAGATTAAAAAAGAATAGACTGGAAATAGAAAATTTAAGATCTAGTTAAGCACATAATTGATAAAATACTAAACGTGTAATAGAGAAATATATATACGCTGCGGTAACATAAATGTTATAAAAATAATTACTAAAAACTAGATTCTTTATTATTTAGAAAATAATATACATTAGGCAATGTTAATAAAATTAGCACTAACAGTTAAACAATGTTTAGAAAAATAAGGGAAAATAAAGAGGAGTCACGAGTTTTATTAATAATAAATATCAGAAATGTTAAATTTATACTTAGCGAAATATATATTATAATATGAATGTAATATATGAAGAGAAAAGTTAACAAGTTAATACAGTTAGTTAATACTGAAAAATTTTAATACTGTAAGAAAGAATAGAATATTTTTAAGGGATATTAATATTTTTATCACACAAATATTTCATATTAACAACACTAACGTCAGAATTATAGCATTATTATACATAATAATCTTCGACAATTTCAAAGTCGATTTGAAAAAAAACGGCAATAGAGGAGTTCTCAATTTTTTTATATTGAGAGCTCCTCGGTTATATCTTCCGAACGTCGCAAGTTTCATCAACGCACAACGAAGCGTTCCTGACCAGTGGCCACTGCATCCTCGCAGTCTGACCAAGCAAATCTTCGACAATATCAAAGTCGATTTGCAAAAAAACGGCAATAGAGGAGTTCTCAATTTTATTATATTGAGAGCTCCTCGGTTATATCTTCCGAACGTCGCAAGTTTCATCAACGCACAACGAAGCGTTCCTGACCAGTGGCCACTGCATCCTCGCAGTCTGACCAAGCAAATCTTCGACAATTTCACAGTCGATTTGAAAAAAAACGGCAATAGAGGAGTTCTCAATTTTTTTATATTGAGAGCTCCTCGGTTATATCTTCCGAACGTCGCAAGTTTCATCAACGCACAACGAAGCGTTCCTGACCAGTGGCCACTGCATCCTCGCAGTCTGACCAAGCAAATCTTCGACAATTTCAAAGTCGATTTGCAAAAAAACGGCAATAGAGGAGTTCTCAATTTTTTTATATTGAGAGCTCCTCGGTTATATCTTCCGAACGTCGCAAGTTTCATCAACGCACAACGAAGCGTTCCTGACCAGTGGCCACTGCATCCTCGCAGTCTGACCAAGCAAATCTTCGACAATTTCAAAGTCGATTTGAAAAAAAACGGCAATAGAGGAGTTCTCAATTTTTTTATATTGAGAGCTCTTCGGTTATATCTTCCGAACGTCGCAAGTTTCATCAACGCACAACGAAGCGTTCCTGACCAGTGGCCACTGCATCCTCGCAGTCTGACCAAGCAAATCTTCGACAATTTCACAGTCGATTTGAAAAAAAAACGGCAATAGAGGAGTTCTCAATTTTTTTATATTGAGAGCTCCTCGGTTATATCTTCCGAACGTCGCAAGTTTCATCAACGCACAACGAAGCGTTCCTGACCAGTGGCCACTGCATCCTCGCAGTCTGACCAAGCAAATCTTCGACAATTTCACAGTCGATTTGAAAAAAAAACGGCAATAGAGGAGTTCTCAATTTTTTTATATTGAGAGCTCCTCGGTTATATCTTCCGAACGTCGCAAGTTTCATCAACGCACAACGAAGCGTTCCTGACCAGTGGCCACTGCATCCTCGCAGTCTGACCAAGCAAATCTTCGACAATTTCAAAGTCGATTTGAAAAAAAACGGCAATAGAGGAGTTCTCAATTTTTTTATATTGAGAGCTCTTCGGTTATATCTTCCGAACGTCGCAAGTTTCATCAACGCACAACGAAGCGTTCCTGACCAGTGGCCACTGCATCCTCGCAGTCTGACCAAGCAAATCTTCGACAATTTTAAAGTCGATTTGCAAAAAAACGGCAATAGAGGAGTTCTCAATTTTTTTATATTGAGAGCTCCTCGGTTATATCTTCCGAACGTCGCAAGTTTCATCAACGCACAACGAAGCGTTCCTGACCAGTGGCCACTGCATCCTCGCAGTCTGACCAAGCAAATCTTCGACAATATCAAAGTCGATTTGCAAAAAAACGGCAATAGAGGAGTTCTCAATTTTATTATATTGAGAGCTCCTCGGTTATATCTTCCGAACGTCGCAAGTTTCATCAACGCACAACGAAGCGTTCCTGACCAGTGGCCACTGCATCCTCGCAGTCTGACCAAGCAAATCTTCGACAATTTCACAGTCGATTTGAAAAAAAACGGCAATAGAGGAGTTCTCAATTTTTTTATATTGAGAGCTCCTCGGTTATATCTTCCGAACGTCGCAAGTTTCATCAACGCACAACGAAGCGTTCCTGACCAGTGGCCACTGCATCCTCGCAGTCTGACCAAGCAAATCTTCGACAATTTCAAAGTCGATTTGCAAAAAAACGGCAATAGAGGAGTTCTCAATTTTTTTATATTGAGAGCTCCTCGGTTATATCTTCCGAACGTCGCAAGTTTCATCAACGCACAACGAAGCGTTCCTGACCAGTGGCCACTGCATCCTCGCAGTCTGACCAAGCAAATCTTCGACAATTTCAAAGTCGATTTGCAAAAAAACGGCAATAGAGGAGTTCTCAATTTTTTTATATTGAGAGCTCCTCGGTTATATCTTCCGAACGTCGCAAGTTTCATCAACGCACAACGAAGCGTTCCTGACCAGTGGCCACTGCATCCTCGCAGTCTGACCAAGCAAATCTTCGACAATTTCACAGTCGATTTGAAAAAAAACGGCAATAGAGGAGTTCTCAATTTTTTTATATTGAGAGCTCCTCGGTTATATCTTCCGAACGTCGCAAGTTTCATCAACGCACAACGAAGCGTTCCTGACCAGTGGCCACTGCATCCTCGCAGTCTGACCAAGCAAATCTTCGACAATTTCAAAGTCGATTTGCAAAAAAACGGCAATAGAGGAGTTCTCAATTTTTTTATATTGAGAGCTCCTCGGTTATATCTTCCGAACGTCGCAAGTTTCATCAACGCACAACGAAGCGTTCCTGACCAGTGGCCACTGCATCCTCGCAGTCTGACCAAGCAAATCTTCGACAATTTCAAAGTCGATTTGAAAAAAAACGGCAATAGAGGAGTTCTCAATTTTTTTATATTGAGAGCTCTTCGGTTATATCTTCCGAACGTCGCAAGTTTCATCAACGCACAACGAAGCGTTCCTGACCAGTGGCCACTGCATCCTCGCAGTCTGACCAAGCAAATCTTCGACAATTTCACAGTCGATTTGAAAAAAAAACGGCAATAGAGGAGTTCTCAATTTTTTTATATTGAGAGCTCCTCGGTTATATCTTCCGAACGTCGCAAGTTTCATCAACGCACAACGAAGCGTTCCTGACCAGTGGCCACTGCATCCTCGCAGTCTGACCAAGCAAATCTTCGACAATTTCAAAGTCGATTTGAAAAAAAACGGCAATAGAGGAGTTCTCAATTTTTTTATATTGAGAGCTCTTCGGTTATATCTTCCGAACGTCGCAAGTTTCATCAACGCACAACGAAGCGTTCCTGACCAGTGGCCACTGCATCCTCGCAGTCTGACCAAGCAAATCTTCGACAATTTTAAAGTCGATTTGCAAAAAAACGGCAATAGAGGAGTTCTCAATTTTTTTATATTGAGAGCTCCTCGGTTATATCTTCCGAACGTCGCAAGTTTCATCAACGCTCAACGAAGCGTTCCTGACCAGTGGCCACTGCATCCTCGTAGTCTGAACAAGCAAATCTTCGACAATTTCAAAGTCGATTTGAAAAAAAACGGCAATAGAGGAGTTCTCAATTTTTTTATATTGAGAGCTCCTCGGTTATATCTTCCGAACGTCGCAAGTTTCATCAACGCACAACGAAGCGTTCCTGACCAGTGGCCACTGCATCCTCGCAGTCTGACCAAGCAAATCTTCGACAATTTCAAAGTCGATTTGCAAAAAAACGGCAATAGAGGAGTTCTCAATTTTTTTATATTGAGAGCTCCTCGGTTATATCTTCCGAACGTCGCAAGTTTCATCAACGCACAACGAAGCGTTCCTGACCAGTGGCCACTGCATCCTCGCAGTCTGACCAAGCAAATCTTCGACAATTTCAAAGTCGATTTGCAAAAAAACGGCAATAGAGGAGTTCTCAATTTTTTTATATTGAGAGCTCCTCGGCTATATCTTCCGAACGTCGCAAGTTTCATCAACGCACAACGAAGCGTTCCTGACCAGTGGCCACTGCATCCTCGCAGTCTGACCAAGCAAATCTTCGACAATTTTAAAGTCGATTTGCTAAAAAACGGCAATAGAGGCCAAGCAAATCTCTACATGATGCACATATTAATTTTTACACTTAAATACGTATTTAACTTCTCGTTTTTCCTTCGACAGCCTATGAAAACTGGGTATATGAATCATCCTGTTTTTTGGTTTGTGCCATTGCTAAGTTAAATTCGTATTTATCTTCACGCTCAAATACGTATTTAACTTCACGCACTTTTATGTATATATGCTAAACATAAAAATCAATGGTACCTTAATCTCGATTAACTATAGTTCAATAACACCATTGTATTTGCACTACTAACACAAAACAAAAAAAAAAAAAAAAACAAAAAAACACAAAAAACAATAAATAAATAACTAACAAAGAAAAATAATAAATAATTAAATAAAAATTGATTACAAAAGAAAAAAAAAGAGCAATAAATACAAAGAAATAATTAAAAAGGAATAAAAAGGAATAAAAAATTGATTATCCCAACGGACAATAATTCACCAAAAAGGAAAAGAAAGGACAAAACAAGAAGAATTAAAAGAAACAACGAAAAATAAAACAGAATTAAAAAAAATAATTAATAAAAAGAAACAGGAGAAAAGAAAAAAAAATTAAAAGGAAAAATACACATATTTCTTTCTTATACGTACGTGTTTAGGTTTAACACGAGCAATTTGGGGGTAGCAAAACCTCACAGCCACCCATAACAAAATTTTTGACCGGACAACCCAGAGAAAAACAGATGACAGAACAGAAATGACAGACTCGGCAGTTGGTGCGAAAGTTTTATCGAGGAAATGAAAGACATCGAGGAAATCACAACATCATCATGTAACATGTTGTTAGAGAACAATACACATAAAACTTAAGCAACAACGCAATCCATCCCTACTATGGTTACAACGCAATCACTCGCTCGCTAATAATACCAACAATATTGCAACAGCCATCGCCTGAATGTCACACTCGATCAACATGCGAATGATGAAAATAGGTCAGTGATTGACATGAGCGGTATAAAAAGTATCAATCATAACATTAATGGGTGAACAACAAAAAAATACCCCAACTGTTTTGCAGAATGCCAACGCAGTCCATTGTCAACAGGAGTGGAGAGATATAATCTTCCTTACACTCTTTAGTACATCTTAGCCTTGACGAATGTAAAACGTATTCAAGACTTTTTAATCGACATTCATTTATGGCATCATTTTCTACCACCGAACGTTTACGGTTGTTCCTATCACGGTGGTTCTTAAAACACAATTTTTTATCTTCCAGTCTACCGTACGTTCAGCGACCATGCTTTCGTTCAACTTTTCCAGCACTTCCCGACCAAACGTTTGGCTGCCAGTACTGTGTGTATACATACTATAGATTTGTCTTTTCGTGTATACTCGGTTAACTCTTTCCTTCTCATGATTGTTTCGATTCAATAATTCTGTTGATATACCTGTGCTTGCCTAGCACATTCTATATGCACAATTGTCAGCTGTTTCTTTGCTAGAGCTAGCATTTATAGAGAGTGAATAAAAATTCAATAAAGTGAATATAAACAATATATTGCTGTCATGATTTTCTCTGGGTTTTTGATGACTAGCTCTGATGAGGAAGATGACGAAGCAACAACTTCATGCAGAGTTCGCAACAGAAAATTAAGGGATAATGGGAATATATTAGATACGCCATTTTAAATATTTATATTTAAAAATTATTATAAATGTTATCACCAATATATATATATCAATATAAATATTATATACCATTATAAATATTTAAACAAAATTTGCAGCAAGCAAAACCGTACCCTACATATGCAAACGTTTGCTTTTTTGTGAACGTTTGATAGCACAGCCGAACCCGGGCTTCGTTCGGTTGATAACGATCCAAAATGCTACATTTGACCTGGAACGCACAAATAGTATGGAAAGTGTTGTTGTGAATTTGGAAGAACAAACGATCTACGTTTCTCAATGTAAACAATGGCTCGCCGTTCGTTGAGTACACATTTTGAACAGCTGTGTTACGAAAAGTACAAAGCAACACAAGGAGAACCGAAACTTTCGGTGGTAGAAAATGATGCCATTAATCGAAATTCAATGCTAATCTCACCGGAACAACTGCAACTTAGCGAAACTGTATGCCCTCATGATTATCGAAGGAAGAATCACAGAAAAATATTTCATTTTCAAAATAAATCTACCATTAATTTTACCAGAAGTGTTTGAGATGCTCAAGCTCACTCCCAATCTATGGAGGTCAACCAGAACCTTCACCATGATGACGGTAACATTTGATTTTTTAATAATCCACTAGGACAGCGAGATTGCGTGAAATATGACCGAAGCAAGAACTTGTCTAATCTATCGGAAAGGTTCAAGTACCGCCTTGTGCGAAATGAATATGCTGCAATCCACTACAAGATCATTGCCATGTGCTGCGCGCGACATTGGGCTAGGTCCACATTGGATACAGCTGCATGATCCGAATCGGTGGCTCTTTGCTCTTGGCCAGGAGCTGGTGCTAAATGCAGTCTGCAACGGAAATACTACAAGTCACCTTGCAACATACTCCGATTCTTATTCTAAGCGATAATTCTAAGGGAATTATCCCGGCGATGCTACAAAACGTGAGCGACTTGGTCGTGCCGTGGTTGGTAACCATATACAAAGGCTGCCTACATACAGGTTACATTCCGCTGAGATGGAAAAGTAGTAAGGTGGTATTCATACCAAAGGATGGTAAGCGCACTCATGACACCGTCAAGGATCTACGGCCCATCACGTTATCATCCTTTTCACTAAAGGCTCTGGAAAGGATTATTGACTTACATATATATCAGGGAAAAATACGTTGCTGGTCTATCCTCTGCCCAGCATGCGTACAGAAAAGAGAGGTCTGTTGAGACCGCCCTGCACTCTCTGGTGAGCAACGTTGAAAGGGCTTTTATAGATATTGAAGGAGCCTTCAATAGCGTGGAATCGGAAGCGATTCTTGGTGCTCTTAGGTCTCCACGGGTTGACGAACGGGTGGTGTCCTTCATAGGTCAACTGCTTGGGGGCAGGACCATTAAGGCACATCTAGGAGACGGCATGGAGATTACGAAAGTATGGAGGCGAACTACTTGGAGAGGGTGGTTTGGGGGGAGGGGGTGGGGGTGTTCTATCACCTCTTCTGGGGAACAGTGGTCGATGAGCTACTCAAAACTCTTGAGGGGGAGGGCCTGACAGTTGTTGCTTCTGCCGACGACCTTGCGGTAGCAGTCTCAGTCTCTTTGGCAAGACCCAAAGGCTTGGGGGTTAATCCCCGTAAAGCAGAACTAGCCCTCTTCACCAGGAAGCATAGGATTCCTGACGTAGAACATGTCAAAAAGGGGGAAACAAGGCTCTATTTTCAGGAGAAGGTGAAATTTCTTGGCCTGATTCTGGATAGGAAGTTGAGCTGGCAGTTGAACACAATGGAGAGGGCTAAAAAAGCAATGGTGGCTCTCTACTCCTGCAGAAAAGTCGTTGGTAAGAAGTGGGGCCTTTCTCCAAGTATTATTCATTGGCTGTAAGTCGCAGTGGTAAGGCCCATACAGCTTTATGGCGTGTGCATTTGGTGGCAATCCCTTGAAAAAGCAACAAACTGTAGACTGCTTGAAAAAGTTCAAAGGTCAACCTGTCTGTGCATCGGGGGAGCACTTAAGTCTACACCCACCGTGGCACTAGAAGTACTGTTTCACCTTCCCCCGATTGATATTATGGGAAGGTTGTTGGCCAAACTTTCAGCCGTGAGGCTTAATGCTGTAAGTAAATGTAAAGTAAGTAAATAAAGTAAATGTGGGTATGCCACTGGCAACCTGCAAGTATTTGCTGATTGAGGAATCTATCAGGCTCGCAAATAGACGATGGGTACAGGGGCAGACCTGCAACACTGCAAGGATGACCTGGCCCCTCTACAACCTTAAGAAAACGAAAGCTCTTCTTTCACTTGGCAGGGAAAACGTTCAGAGGGTGATAGGGGTTGTGACTGGACACTGCCTTATTGGTGCCCATGCAAAAAGACTAGGGCTCTTCTCAAATGATTTTTGTAGAAGTTGCAGAGATGAGGAGGAAGAGGAGTCTGTCTTCCATCTTCTCTGCTCATGTCCTGCACTGGCTCAGAGGAGACATGAATATATGGGGGCATTTTTCTTCAGCAGCCTTTGCGAGATAGCATCCATTGAAATAGGCGACTTAAGTCGCTACTTAATCAGCTCCTCGTGGTTTGCTTGAAGAAGGGGTTTTTAAAGATCCATAGGGTATCACAATGGGACAGAAATGGCCTACGTGTGTCCTTCGGGGCAGCCCAATTAACCTAACCTAACCTATTCTAAGCGATGACTGCACAGTTCGGCCGCCTTATTCAACCATTCAAGGTCACCACCACTTGAAGGCAGAGAAGAATGTCTCCTATATATCAACCCTCAACGCAACTCAATTGAACTCTGCATCGGACGCTTCAATGAGCGTGATGCCTCTCAACTACTCCAAAACATATGCTTCCGCAGATCCTGACATACATTCCATTCAGTAGATTCCATTCAGAGTGATATTGTTAAGTTAAGTGAATAACTCTTTAAAGGAAGATACTTCCCAAGTGGAAAACAGGTCGCCCTAATGTTTGTCCTGGCGTAAACGCCGCTGCACGAGAAGGAGTGCCGCAATTAAGTTGGCGCGTCCTGTGAGCAAAAAAGTCTTGCTATTTTGCTGGCGTAGAATTAAATGAGAGCCTCATATGCTTTGGCTGTTCTGTTAATTCTCAACTTTATTTGGATCGCTCAGGTTTTTATACCCTAAGTGATCTCTTTCTCTTAGAGTGTAAATGAACAAACAATATTAATATATATGACTAAATTATTCTTTCTTATACTTAATTTTATGCATAGTTATTTCTCTATGCTTCACATTTTTATTTTCACTCAAAATTTCTATTTGTTTATAAAAATCATTGAACCGATACCCAATCATTGACGCGATTCAAAATTGGGCGGTTTAACGATCGTGTTACAATGTGTGACGCTGAGTCGCAGTCATCAACGAGTAAGAATTTCAGCGCATGAAAAGTGCATGCTCTGCATTTGTTGAATGTTTCAAGTGCTGTCAGGAGCGGAGTGCGGTCAGTGGATACACTACACCCTCACCCTTAAGAGAAAAATTATATTGGAAGAATATAGTTTTTATAAGTGATTGTTAATGTGAAGTTCGAGATTTTCTTAAAATTATATGTTTGAAAATTTTACAATTTAATTTGCCATTCTTTGTTTGAATTTCTTAATTAATGAATAAATTTAACATGTTATTAGTATCAAGTAATTATAATAATAGCGAGCTTGTATGGCTTAGCATTTAATGGATATTGTCTTCGACTCTAAATAATATGTAAATATTATTTTAATATGTTATCATTTTTTTATATAACGAACGTCTGGTTCTCCGGTTTTCCAGCTGGGATATATACATATGCTCAGCGGCTATCCAGGCGTTCGGTACAGAAATTTATTTGGGTGAGACGCTCTAAGGTTAAATGGGTCTTTATTTGTTAACCTCTATGATTTCTGTCATATTCCTTCGACTTAACGAGAGAGAGATTTATTTGACGGCGGATCACGGTGCTGCTTGCCTTGGTGCTGATGTGCCGGATTTTGGCGCGGCGATCGATGGTAACGTAGATGAGACTCACGTGGTTGACTGTGGCGTGGTTGTGACTGTGTGGACCCACTCAGTGTAGGTGTCTGGAGCGCTGACTGGGATTCCAGGCGTTGCAATGGTACTGATGTATCGGGTATCAATGTGACGAAGCGTCGCTATTAGTTAGCGAAAATATGACGCTATGTTGCTAGCTGCGTGTGCTAAATGAACGCGTCGTTTGGCCGTAACGTGGTCCTTCTCACGTTAACCACTCAGTGTCGTTGTCTGAGCGTATCTATGCGGCGGTCGACGATAACGGTAATGAAACGGGATCCGTTGACTGTGGCGTGGCTATTAACATGTGCAGCCACTCAGTGCCGTTGTCTGGAGCACTGAGTGGGACTTCGCGGCGATGGATGAGAGCGTTGGTGCTGCGTGCGTCTTTGGCTATGGCGTTATTGTAATGATTTTATCTACTCAGTGTCGTTATCTGGACCGCTGAGTAGAACTATGCGGCGATCGTTGATGGCGTTGACAAATACGTCGCTTTGGCTGTGGCACCCTCTGAGTCGTCGTCTTCGGTATATCCTTGTCTTAGTCTCGATACACTAAGTCGAGTTCTTGGATGTGGGTTCTTAGAAACTCACTTTCCCTAAGGCCACTAGAATCTACCTACCCCGAGATTCACGTCCCCTAAGGCCAACAAAGTCTATATACCTCGAGATTCACGTACCCTAAGGCCACTACAATCTATATAACCAAACCAACTCTGCACTTACCCTCGACGTCAACAGCAAGTTACAACACGGTCGAAGCAGCGGCAACGCTGGCCACGACAACCTCTCTGATGGACCAAGTACGCAAATGGAAGAATAGAGGAACTGGTGGAAGCCTAAGGATGTAATCCTGATCACATACCTAGTGCTTTATCCGAATTGCGTTAGGACCGAGCCTTACAGTGGTACAGGAGTAATAATTGCCGCTGGGAGAGGTGGACCACTTTTAAAACCGATTTGGCGAAGTTTTTCTTACCTTTACGATTCTTCGAAAGATTAAAGGTGATGTAAGAGCACGACAGCAAAGAGCAGGAGAACGTTCAGAGATTATGTTCTTGCCATCCAGGCTATAATGCGACATACCAACCGAACACGTAGCGAACAGTTGAAGCGCATATATCGGAACAGCAATCGAGAAAGCCAAGTTTATGTCAAACGTAGCGAATTTCACACACTGCGAGAGTTTCTAGATCTTGTCGGCGATTAAGAAAACTTGCTGAGCCCCGAAATTGTAACTGACGAACAACTTACACAGGCGCATCAAACATAAAACACCGGCAGGTAACAGAGGCCGAGGACGATAGACGAGTAGATGTCAGCAGGGCTTGCCGACGATGTGGCCAGGTCGCACTTCAGAAATAGATGCCAGAATCCTGTTCTATACCACTGCTGGCACTGCGGTCAACGAAACGTCCTTACAAAAGAATGTTGGAGGAAGGACCAGAGAAACGAAACAGCATCCCCTATGTACCACGGCGATGTAAGTACGAAGGGTAGAATTCCTCAGACTCAGAAAACAAACTTCATTATACAAAGCAACGTATCATAGTCAGGTTAGCAATAGATGACTACGTGATGAACGCGACGATCGACGCGGGAGCAAGTTGGAGCTTCATCAGCGACTACCACGCCAAAAAAAGCAAATTCAACCACTATATAATCCCCACTAGAGCCATTGTTAGTATGGCAAATGAACAAATAGAAACAATATCTCCGACGGTAATAGGACGTATACCATAAGTATACTAATTCTTCCTCAGTAGGTCGACGATCTTGTTTTAGGGTTAGATTTTCTTGACAATAAAAATTAACACTAAGCAAGCAGGGCAAATCATTTAGAAATTTAGGCCTACACAAAAATCTAAAAATCTAGCAAACGAGTTGCAAGCAGATAGATATTTGGAAATAAGTAGTAGCTTCAATTCTATTGTTAATAATGTCCCTGAAAAAACTCCGCCTCACGAACAGGGCTGTCAAGACCGAATAAAGGAGGAGGGTTTGAGGTAAGGGGGCACCCTTGTCCTTAATTAAAGCAACCTTTGAGCGCTTGGTTAAACGTTACCACCGAAGGTGTTGGTGTTGAGGTACCCGTGCCGTATACTTGCATGGCTGACAGGTGGTAAAATTGGTCAGTCGCTAACGGTCCCTATCGACGCCCAGGCGAGGTCGATAGTATCAAATGCCTAGTACCGGCAGGCGGCTCTGCTGGATGGTCCATTATTTCCGCACTACTCGTGGGAACAAAATGAACTCAAAAAATAACAATAAAAAAAGAAAAAACAAACGTAATGGAGATGAGGGTGTCTGAGGGTATGGAACTCCAAAAGGGTTGAGCACCTTCAGACACTGGTAAGTCGAAAGACAAACCAACCGATAAGGTGGACCGAGGGACATTGGCAAATATTCAGCGGTCAGCCGAGTCTGCCGCAATCCTTACGGAAGAAGAAGGACAAGGAATGATGGACCATAGTGTCTCCTTGGAGGTGGAGAGGTCAGCCATACCGTCTGGAACCAACTGGTGAGGCTGACACCGCTTCGGAAGACGAGCGGATCATGCTCACGCGGCGGGCAGAGCAACAGCGGAAGAGGGAGCGCCAGAGGACGAAGAAATCAATGAACAAGCTAACTCGGGGGCTCAGTGAGCTCTCGCCGGAAGAACCAACGCCTGAATCAACGGCGAAAAGGCACCTAAAAAAAAAAGGCAGGAAACTAGTTCGGGTCCACGGAAGATTCAGGGCGGGCGCTAAGGAGCAGAACCTGTGGGTAACCGTAGGTGAGGATCAAGAATCCAAGGCGTGGCTGGCTTACTGCTTGGGCGGACTTGAAGGTTTGTGGGAGAATGCCCGCTTAATTATCGCTCTGTGTGTTGAGAGATGCGAGGAAAGTGACAATCCTTGTTCACGGGACGAGGATATCATCCTCGGAAGGCTGCAATGACAGAATGCCTGCGTGAAGGACATTCGAAATGGAGGATCATTCGTACGAGCAAGTTTGTTGCAGAGGGGAAAGGAGGGGTCGTTCTCACGGTTTGGTGCCCGAGAGAAGAGGCCACTACTATCAAGCGCGCAGGAGCTAAGCTTAACTGCGGGCTTGACCAAGCGGTGGTCAAATTCAGAAACGATGTCTTGTGAGAACTGCGTCCCTGGCACGGTATCGGCGGCCATTTCCGCAAAAAGATGGAAGTCGGGGAGAGAGGAAGGCTCACATGAAGACATGTGGCACTTGGAATGTGTTCGGTGCGGTGGTAGGGCAGAGGCGTATTCTTGAGCTCGTTAACACCGAGAACAGAGAGACACTGATGCCGACCGATGGTATGAGCAAGACTATAACCTCAATAAAGGGACACAATAGCCTCATAACTGATGGTCAAACACACGAGGAGTGTAAGCAGAATGACATATGCACCTTTAGTGATGGGTCGTTGAAGGAAGACAAGTCGGAGTCTACTCGGTAGAGTTGGACCTGCCTTGTGCGCTATCTGTGGGACGGTATGTGTCGCTATATCAAGCTGATGGAAGGGTGCAAGAAAAGACCATCTTGATTGCGCTGAAAAATCAGTCTGTGATTCGGTGCATGGATCGGACAGACGTGGATTCTAAGGTGGCACAAGAATGTGCTGTGAAACTAAACAACTGTGCTCGTGCTAACGAAGTCACGCTTTTGTGTATGAAAGGGCATGTTGGTATCGGCGGGAACGAGTTGGCTGATGAACTCGCTAAGCAGGGGTCATCATCAAATTTTTTTGAGCACGAGCGCAAAAAGAGTTGCTCTGAGCAGGGTATCGGTAAGAGCTTTAGTCGAACGATGGATGGAAGTCTCCCACCTGAAGAGATGGGAGAATTTAACCAGTCAAGCAGTAGCAAGCAGAAGGTTGGCCATTCTGGGTCTCCAGATGACGACGATGTCAGTGGCGGCAACCTTTGTAAATTGCTTCGAATGTCACGGTACCTAGTCATGAGAACGGAGCTGGATAGATAATACACGTCTAGAGACTAGGTTCTGGTAGGATGGCAGTGGGACGAAAAAGGACCTTAATCAGGTGGTCTACTTCGACTCTCCCACTTCTATCACGAGAGGAGTTCGGTTTTAGGACGTAGGCGTACTTGTTGGTGTGAATTGTGCATGACAGTCATTGGTATCTTTGGAAGATCACCCCTCCTCTTCAAAACCAAACAAAAAAAAAAAAAAAAAAAAACCCTAATAAACAAAATTTCCACAAATTTTCTTCTATGAGCCTGGGAAGACATAATACTACTAAACGAGTCACACTGGTGTCTTTTATTGGTAGACGTCGTGACGTCAACAAATTTCTGCGAGGAAGTTCTTTTCTTCCACCCGTCTGCACTTTGTGTACTTCGAACCGAATAGCGCGTGTCTCCATTGGTACTTTGGCTAGATGCTATACATTGTGCAGCCCTCTCCCCGGTGCACTCTGTCATTATGTGTTGTAGGTTATTTGGAAACACGCTGTATGTTAGAGGGGTGCGGTCCATCTAACGAACCCTGCACAAACTGATTTTTATCGCAAGCTACGAATAAAGCACTTAACACTTCATTACTTTATCAATTAACGTTTAAAGAAACTATTCTTGTTTTAATACTAGTAACGACCGAGAAAACGTTTTCTATTTTATATAGCAAGTAGTGTAGGAGATGAATATAATAAAGTGTCGCTGCCCTTACCCCAGCCTTGAAGAAGACAAAGAAGGTTGGTTACAATATGCCAATTTTCAAAATTATTATTCTAATTTCAAAAATAATTCGCAAACGTATATTTCTGGTAAAAAACAATTTCCAACTTCAACTTCTGTTAAGGATAATGTCCACGTAAAGAAAGTGGAGGAAATCAATTAAAATTCAAGAACCATTTCTGAACTCTCTGGTTGACAATTTGATTTAGCACTCATGAATACATCTAAAATAGCTGTTATAGCTATTAAACAGAGTTTTAACTATAACGTAGTGCAAGTATTAGGAATTAGATATTCGCTTTCGAAAAAATTTATTAAACTATAACAAATAAATACATACCAAAATGGCATCCCGAATATTCTTTTTTATATCGTCAATTTTCTGTTTTCTCTCATGCTCAGAAAACCCATCGACATGTAATATACGCATTTGTTTGACAATGGTCGATTTTCCAGATTCACCAGCACCCAGTAATAGCAGTCTGTGAGTAGCACGATAAAGCTGTTTATCTTTCTGTAATTGTTTTGAAATTGCGTCGCTTCGGCGCTTTTGGGTTTTCGTATCATCAGAATTTGTATTTGTCTGTTTGGATCCAGGTGTTCCGAAACACCCCATTGTCATCCAAGAATTCCACCAACAAGATGCTGACGCTTCCTGAAGCTCTTCAGGAGTTTCAAACTCCTGAAACTCTCTGTTATTATCCAGCCTGTAGAAAAAGTAAGTTCAGCTTTAAAACCATATCTATAGTACGATATTTAAAGTATTGCAGTATGGTTTTTTACAACAGATGTAACTTCTTGGGTTAACTACAGCAGAAATAAAAAAAATTATAACTCTTATTCCTTAAATTTTAACTTAACTCTTTTCACTTTTTACTATTAACTTTTAACTTAACTCAGATTATGTTTTTCGTGGAACAAAAGTTTTCGCGGAAAAATTACAAAATCGGCAGATTTGCTCTACATAAGGCCAATGATGAAGTGCCACTGTGACCGATTCCTTCCGAGTGCGCTAAAAGTTATTGATGATTTTGAAAGCTGTTGGAACAAGCTTCCGAACAACGTACTCCACTTGATCAGATTATGTTTTTCGTGGAAAAAAACTTTTCGCGGAATATCACGAAATCTGCAGATTTGCTCTGCATAACGCCAATGATGAAGTGGCCACTGTGACCAATTCCTTCCGAGGTCAAATTATGTTTTTCGTGGAACAAAAGTTTTCGCGGAAAAATTACAAAATCTGCAGATTTGCTCTGCATAACGCCAAAGATGAAGTGACCGCTGTGACCAATTCCTTCCGAGTGCACTAAAGGTTTTTGATGATTTTAAAAGCTGTTGGAACAAGCTTCCGAACCACGTACTCCACTTGATCAGATTATGTTTGTCGTGGAACAAAAGTTTTCGCGGAAAAATTACAAAATCGGCAGATTTGCTCTGCATAACGCCAAAGATGAACTGACCACTGCGACCAATTCCTTCCGAGTGCACTAAAAGTTTTTGATGATTTTGAAAGCTGTTGGAACAAGCTTCCGAACAACGTACTCCACTTGATCAGATTATGTTTTTCGTGGAACAAAAGTCTTCGCGCAAAAATGACAAAATCGGCAGATTTGCTCTGCATAACGCCAAAGATGAAGTGACCACCACTGTGACCGATTCCTTCCGATTGCACTAAAATTTTTTAATGATTCTGAAAGGTGTTGGAAAAAGCTTCCGAACCACGTATTCCACTTGGTCAGATAATGTTTTTCGTGGAACAAAAGCTTTCGCGGAAAAATGACAAAATCGGCAGCATTGCTCTACATAAGACCAATGATGAAGTGGCCACTGTGACTAATTCCTTCCGAGGTCAAGTTATGTTTTTCGTGGAACAAAAGTTTTCGCGGAAAAATGACAAAATCGGCAGATTTGCTCTGCATAACGCCAAAGATGAAGTGACCACTGTGACCAATTCCTTCCGAGTGCACTAAAGGTTTTTGATGATTTTGAAAGCTGTTGGAACAAGCTCCCGAACCACGTACTCCACTTGATCAGATTATGTTTTTCGTGGAACAAAAGTTTTCGCGGAAAAATTACAAAATCGGCAGATTTGCTCTACATAAGGCCAATGATAAAGTGCCACTGTGACCAATTCCTTCCGAGTGCGCTAAAAGTTATTGATGGTTTTGAAAGCTGTTGGAACAAGCTTCCGAACCACGTACTCCACTTGATCAGATTATGTTTTTCGTGGAACAAAAGTTTTCGCGGAAAAATGACAAAATGGGCAGATTTGCTCTGCATAACGCCAAAGATGAAGTGACCACTGTGACCAATTCCTTCCGAGTGCACTAAAAAATTTTAATAATTCTGACAGGTGTTGGAAAAAGCTTCCGAACCACGTATTCCACCTGGTCAGATAATGTTTTTCATGGAACAAAAGTTTTTGCGGAAAAATGACAAAATCGGCAGATTTGCTCTACATAAGACCAATGATGAACTGACCACTGTGACTAATTCCTTCCGGGTGCACTAAAAATATTTAATGATTCTGAAAGGTGTTGGAACAAGCTTCCGAACAACGTACTCCACTTGATCAGATTATGTTTTTCGTGGAACAAAAGTTTTCGCGCAAAAATGATAAAATCGGCATATTTGCTCTGCATAACGCCAAAGATGAAGTGACCACTGTGACCAATTCCTTCCGAGTGCACTAAAAATTTTTAATGATTCTGAAAGCTGTTGGAACAAGCTTCCGAACCACGTACTCCACTTAATCAGATTATGTTTTTCGTGGAACAAAAGTTTTCGCGGAAAAATTACAAAATCGGCAGATTTGCTCTACATAAGGCCAATGATGAAGTGCCACTGTGACCAATTCCTTCCGAGTGCATTAAAGGTTTTTGATGATTTTGAAAGCTGTTGGAACAAGCTTCCGAACCACGTACTCCACTTGATCAGATTATGTTTTTCGTGGAACAAAAGTTTTCGCGGAAAAATTACAAAATCGGCAGATTTGCTCTACATAAGGCCAATGATAAAGTGCCACTGTGACCAATTCCTTCCGAGTGCGCTAAAAGTTATTGATGATTTTGAAAGCTGTTGGAACAAGCTTCCGAACAACTTACTCCACTTGATCAGATTATGTTTTTTGTGGAAAAAAACTTTTCGCGGAATATCACGAAATCTGCAGATTTGCTCTGCATAACGCCAAAGATGAACTGACCACTGCGACCAATTCCTTCCGAGTGCACTAAAAGTTTTTGATGATTTTGAAAGCTGTTGGAACAAGCTTCCGAACAACGTACTCCACTTGATCAGATTATGTTTTTCGTGGAACAAAAGTCTTCGCGCAAAAATGACAAAATCGGCAGATTTGCTCTGGATAACGCCAAAGATGAAGTGACCACTGTGACCGATTCCTTTCGATTGCACTAAAATTTTTTAATGATTCTGAAAGGTGTTGGAAAAAGCTTCCGAACCACGTATTCCACTTGGTCAGATAATGTTTTTCGTGGAACAAAAGCTTTCGCGGAAAAATGACAAAATCGGCAGCATTGCTCTACATAAGACCAATGATGAAGTGGCCACTGTGACTAATTCCTTCCGAGGTCAAGTTTTGTTTTTCGTGGAACAAAAGTTTTCGCGGAAAAATGACAAAATCGGCAGATTTGCTCTGCATAACGCCAAAGATGAAGTGACCACTGTGACCGATTCCTTCCGATTGCACTAAAATTTTTTAATGATTCTGAAAGGTGTTGGAAAAAGCTTCCGAACCACGTATTCCACTTGGTCAGATAATGTTTTTCGTGGAAGAAAAGCTTTCGCGGAAAAATGACAAAATCGGCAGCATTGCTCTACATAAGACCAATGATGAAGTGGCCACTGTGACTAATTCCTTCCGAGGTCAAGTTATGTTTTTCGTGGAACAAAAGTTTTCGCGGAAAAATGACAAAATCGGCAGATTTGCTCTGCATAACGCCAAAGATCAAGAAGTGACCACTGTGACCAATTCCTTCCGAGTGAACTAAAGGTTTTTGATGATTTTGAAAGCTGTTGGAACAAGCTCCCGAACCACGTACTCCACTTGATCAGATTATGTTTTTCGTGGAACAAAAGTTTTCGCGGAAAAATTACAAAATCGGCAGATTTGCTCTACATAAGGCCAATGATAAAGTGCCACTGTGACCAATTCCTTCCGAGTGCGCTAAAAGTTATTGATGGTTTTGAAAGCTGTTGGAACAAGCTTCCGAACCACGTACTTCACTTGATCAGATTATGTTTTTCGTGGAACAAAAGTTTTCGCGGAAAAATGACAAAATGGGCAGATTTGCTCTGCATAACGCCAAAGATGAAGTGGCCACTGTGACCAATTCCTTCCGAGGTCAAATTATGTTTTTCGTGGAACAAAAGTTTTCGCGGAAAAATTACAAAATCTGCAGATTTGCTCTGCATAACGCCAAAGATGAAGTGACCGCTGTGACCAATTCCTTCCGAGTGCACTAAAGGTTTTTGATGATTTTAAAAGCTGTTGGAACAAGCTTCCGAACCACGTACTCCACTTGATCAGATTATGTTTGTCGTGGAACAAAAGTTTTCGCGGAAAAATTACAAAATCGGCAGATTTGCTCTGCATAACGCCAAAGATGAACTGACCACTGCGACCAATTCCTTCCGAGTGCACTAAAAGTTTTTGATGATTTTGAAAGCTGTTGGAACAAGCTTCCGAGCCACGTACTTCACTTGATCAGATTATGTTTTTCGTGGAACAAATGTTTTCGCGGAAAAATGACAAAATCGGCAGGTTTGCTCTACATAAGGCCAATGATGAAGTGGCCACTGCGACCAATTCCTTCGGAGGTCAAATTATGTTTTTCGTGGAACAAAAGTTTTCGCGGAAAAATGACAAAATCGGCAGATTTGCTCTACATAAGACCAATGATGAAGTGACCACTGTGACTAATTACTTCCGGGTGCACTAAAAATATTTAATGATTCTGAAAGGTGTTGGAACAAGCTTCCGAACAACGTACTCCACTTGATCAGATTATGTTTTTCGTGGAACAAAAGTTTTCGCGCAAAAATGATAAAATCGGCAGATTTGCTCTGCATAACGCCAAAGATGAAGTGACCACTGTGACCGATTCCTTCCGATTGCACTAAAATTTTTTAATGATTCTGAAAGGTGTTGGAAAAAGCTTCCGAACTACGTATTCCACTTGGTCAGATAATGTTTTTCGTGGAACAAAAGCTTTCGCGGAAAAATGACAAAATCGGCAGCATTGCTCTACATAAGACCAATGATGAAGTGGCCACTGTGACTAATTCCTTCCGAGGTCAAGTTATGTTTTTCGTGGAACAAAAGTTTTCGCGGAAAAATGACAAAATCGGCAGATTTGCTCTGCATAACGCCAAAGATGAAGTGACCACTGTGACCAATTCCTTCCGAGTGCACTAAAGGTTTTTGATGATTTTGAAAGCTGTTGGAACAAGCTCCCGAACCACGTACTCCACTTGATCAGATTATGTTTTTCGTGGAACAAAAGTTTTCGCGGAAAAATGACAAAATGGGCAGATTTGCTCTGCATAACGCCAAAGATGAAGTGACCACTGTGACCAATTGCTTCCGAGTGCACTAAAAAATTTTAATAATTCTGACAGGTGTTGGAAAAAGCTTCCGAACCACGTATTCCACCTGGTCAGATAATGTTTTTCATGGAACAAAAGCTTTCGCGGAAAAATGACAAAATCGGCAGATTTGCTCTACATAAGACCAATGATGAAGTGACCACTGTGACCAATTCCTTCCGAGTGCACTAAAAGTTTTTGATGATTTTGAAAGCAGTTGGAACAAGCTTCCGAGCCACGTACTTCACTTGATCAGATTATGTTTTTCGTGGAACAAAAGTTTTCGCGGAAAAATTACAAAATCTGCAGATTTGCTCTGCATAACGCCAAAGATGAACTGACCACTGCGACCAATTCCTTCCGAGTGCACTAAAAGTTTTTGATGATTTTGAAAGCTGTTGGAACAAGCTTCCGAACAACGTACTCCACTTGATCAGATTATGTTTTTCGTGGAACAAAAGTCTTCGCGCAAAAATGACAAAATCGGCAGATTTGCTCTGCATAACGCCAAAGATGAACTGACCACTGTGACCAATTCCTTCCGAGTGCACTAAAAAATTTTAATAATTCTGACAGGTGTTGGAAAAAGCTTCCGAACCACGTATTCCACCTGGTCAGATAATGTTTTTCATGGAACAAAAGCTTTCGCGGAAAAATGACAAAATCGGCAGATTTGCTCTACATAAGACCAATGATGAAGTGACCACTGTGACCAATTCCTTCCGAGTGCACTAAAAGTTTTTGATGATTTTGAAAGCAGTTGGAACAAGCTTCCGAGCCACGTACTTCACTTGATCAGATTATGTTTTTCGTGGAACAAAAGTTTTCGCGGAAAAATTACAAAATCGGCAGATTTGCTCTACATAAGGCCAATGATAAAGTGCCACTGTGACCAATTCCTTCCGAGTGCGCTAAAAGTTATTGATGGTTTTGAAAGCTGTTGGAACAAGCTTCCGAACCACGTACTCCACTTGATCAGATTATGTTTTTCGTGGAACAAAAGTTTTCGCGGAAAAATGACAAAATGGGCAGATTTGCTCTGCATAACGCCAAAGATGAAGTGACCACTGTGACCAATTGCTTCCGAGTGCACTAAAAAATTTTAATAATTCTGACAGGTGTTGGAAAAAGCTTCCGAACCACGTATTCCACCTGGTCAGATAATGTTTTTCATGGAACAAAAGCTTTCGCGGAAAAATGACAAAATCGGCAGATTTGCTCTACATAAGACCAATGATGAAGTGACCACTGTGACCAATTCCTTCCGAGTGCACTAAAAGTTTTTGATGATTTTGAAAGCAGTTGGAACAAGCTTCCGAGCCACGTACTTCACTTGATCAGATTATGTTTTTCGTGGAACAAATGTTTTCGCGGAAAAATGACAAAATCGGCAGGTTTGCTCTACATAAGGCCAATGATGAAGTGGCCACTGCGACCAATTCCTTCCGAGGTCAAATTATGTTTTTCGTGGAACAAAAGTTTTCGCGGAAAAATGATAAAATCGGCAGATTTGCTCTGCATAACGCCAAAGATGAAGTGACCACTGTGACCAATTCCTTCCGAGTGCACTAAAAATTTTTAATGATTCTGAAAGCTGTTGGAACAAGCTTCCGAACCACGTACTCCACTTAATCAGATTATGTTTTTCGTGGAACAAAAGTTTTCGCGGAAAAATTACAAAATCGGCAGATTTGCTCTACATAAGGCCAATGATGAAGTGCCACTGTGACAAATTCCTTCCGAGTGCATTAAAGGTTTTTGATGATTTTGAAAGCTGTTGGAACAAGCTTCCGAACAACTTACTCCACTTGATCAGATTATGTTTTTCGTGGAACAAAAGTTTTCGCGGAAAAATGACAAAATCGGCAGATTTGCTCTGCATAACGCCAAAGATGAACTGACCACTGCGACCAATTCCTTCCGAGTGCACTAAAAGTTTTTGATGATTTTGAAAGCTGTTGGAACAAGCTTCCGAACAACGTACTCCACTTGATCAGATTATGTTTTTCGTGGAACAAAAGTCTTCGCGCAAAAATGACAAAATCGGCAGATTTGCTCTGCATAACGCCAAAGATGAAGTGACCACTGTGACCGATTCCTTCCGATTGCACTAAAATTTTTTAATGATTCTGAAAGGTGTTGGAAAAAGCTTCCGAACCACGTATTCCACTTGGTCAAATAATGTTTTTCGTGGAACAAAAGCTTTCGCGGAAAAATGACAAAATCGGCAGCATTGCTCTACATAAGACCAATGATGAAGTGGCCACTGTGACTAATTCCTTCCGAGGTCAAGTTATGTTTTTCGTGGAACAAAAGTTTTCGCGGAAAAATGACAAAATCGGCAGATTTGCTCTGCATAACGCCAATGATGAAGTGGCCACTGTGACCAATTCCTTCTGAGTGCACTAAAAATTTTTAATGATTCTGACAGGTGTTGGAAAAAGCTTCCGAACCGCGTATTCCACCTGCTCAGATAATGTTTTTCATGGAACAAAAGCTTTCGCGGAAAAATGACAAAATCGGCAAATTTGCTCTACATAAGACCAATGATGAAGTGACCACTGTGACCAATTCCTTCCGAGTGCACTAAAAGTTTTTGATGATTTTGAAAGCAGTTGGAACAAGCTTCCGAACCATGTACTTCACTTGATCAGATTATGTTTTGCGTGGAACAAAAGTTTTCGCGGAAAAATGACAAAATCGGCAGATTTGCTCTGCATAACGCCAAAGATGAAGTGACCACTGTGACCAATTCCTTCCGAGTGCACTAAAAATTTTTAATGATTCTGACAGGTGTTGGAAAAAGCTTCCGAACCACGTATTCCACTTGGTCAAATAATGTTTTTCGTGGAACAAAAGCTTTCGCGGAAAAATGACAAAATCGGCAGGTTTGCTCTACATAAGGCCAATGATAAAGTGCCACTGTGACCAATTCCTTCCGAGTGCACTAAAAGTTATTGATGGTTTTGAAAGCTGTTGGAACAAGCTTCCGAACCACGTACTCCACTTGATCAGATTATGTTTTTCGTGGAACAAAAGTTTTCGCGGAAAAATGACAAAATGGGCAGATTTGCTCTGCATAACGCCAAAGATGAAGTGACCACTGTGACCAATTCCTTCCGAGTGCACTAAAAGTTATTGATGGTTTTGAAAGCTGTTGGAACAAGCTTCCGAACCACGTACTCCACTTGATCAGATTATGTTTTTCGTGGAACAAAAGTTTTCGCGGAAAAATGACAAAATGGGCAGATTTGCTCTGCATAACGCCAAAGATGAAGTGACCACTGTGACCAATTCCTTCCGAGTGCACTAAAAAATTTTAATAATTCTGACAGGTGTTGGAAAAAGCTTCCGAACCACGTATTCCACCTGGTCAGATAATGTTTTTCATGGAACAAAAGCTTTCGCGGAAAAATGACAAAATCGGCAGATTTGCTCTACATAAGACCAATGATGAAGTGACCACTGTGACCAATTCCTTCCGAGTGCACTAAAAGTTTTTGATGATTTTGAAAGCAGTTGGAACAAGCTTCCGAGCCACGTACTTCACTTGATCAGATTATGTTTTTCGTGGAACAAAAGTTTTCGCGGAAAAATGACAAAATCGGCAGATTTGCTCTGCATAACGCCAAAGATGAAGTGACCACTGTGACCAATTCCTTCCGAGTGCACTAAAAGTTTTTGATGATTTTGAAAGCTGTTGGAACAAGCTTCCGAACAACGTACTCCACTTGATCAGATTATGTTTTTCGTGGAACAAAAGTCTTCGCGCAAAAATGACAAAATCGGCAGATTTGCTCTGCATAACGCCAAAGATGAAGTGACCACTGTGACCAATTCCTTCCGAGTGCACTAAAAATTTTTAATGATTCTGACAGGTGTTGGAAAAAGCTTCCGAACCACGTATTCCACTTGGTCAAATAATGTTTTTCGTGGAACAAAAGTTTTCGCGGAAAAATTACAAAATCGGCAGATTTGCTCTACATAAGGCCAATGATAAAGTGCCACTGTGACCAATTCCTTCCGAGTGCGCTAAAAGTTATTGATGGTTTTGAAAGCTGTTGGAACAAGCTTCCGAACCACGTACTCCACTTGATCAGATTATGTTTTTCGTGGAACAAAAGTTTTCGCGGAAAAATGACAAAATGGGCAGATTTGCTCTGCATAACGCCAAAGATGAAGTGACCACTGTGACCAATTCCTTCCGAGTGCACTAAAAAATTTTAATAATTCTGACAGGTGTTGGAAAAAGCTTCCGAACCACGTATTCCACCTGGTCAGATAATGTTTTTCATGGAACAAAAGTTTTTGCGGAAAAATGACAAAATCGGCAGATTTGCTCTACATAAGACCAATGATGAACTGACCACTGTGACTAATTCCTTCCGGGTGCACTAAAAATATTTAATGATTCTGAAAGGTGTTGGAACAAGCTTCCGAACAACGTACTCCACTTGATCAGATTATGTTTTTCGTGGAACAAAAGTTTTCGCGCAAAAATGATAAAATCGGCATATTTGCTCTGCATAACGCCAAAGATGAAGTGACCACTGTGACCAATTCCTTCCGAGTGCACTAAAAATTTTTAATGATTCTGAAAGCTGTTGGAACAAGCTTCCGAACCACGTACTCCACTTAATCAGATTATGTTTTTCGTGGAACAAAAGTTTTCGCGGAAAAATTACAAAATCGGCAGATTTGCTCTACATAAGGCCAATGATGAAGTGCCACTGTGACCAATTCCTTCCGAGTGCATTAAAGGTTTTTGATGATTTTGAAAGCTGTTGGAACAAGCTTCCGAACCACGTACTCCACTTGATCAGATTATGTTTTTCGTGGAACAAAAGTTTTCGCGGAAAAATTACAAAATCGGCAGATTTGCTCTACATAAGGCCAATGATAAAGTGCCACTGTGACCAATTCCTTCCGAGTGCGCTAAAAGTTATTGATGATTTTGAAAGCTGTTGGAACAAGCTTCCGAACAACTTACTCCACTTGATCAGATTATGTTTTTTGTGGAAAAAAACTTTTCGCGGAATATCACGAAATCTGCAGATTTGCTCTGCATAACGCCAAAGATGAACTGACCACTGCGACCAATTCCTTCCGAGTGCACTAAAAGTTTTTGATGATTTTGAAAGCTGTTGGAACAAGCTTCCGAACAACGTACTCCACTTGATCAGATTATGTTTTTCGTGGAACAAAAGTCTTCGCGCAAAAATGACAAAATCGGCAGATTTGCTCTGGATAACGCCAAAGATGAAGTGACCACTGTGACCGATTCCTTTCGATTGCACTAAAATTTTTTAATGATTCTGAAAGGTGTTGGAAAAAGCTTCCGAACCACGTATTCCACTTGGTCAGATAATGTTTTTCGTGGAACAAAAGCTTTCGCGGAAAAATGACAAAATCGGCAGCATTGCTCTACATAAGACCAATGATGAAGTGGCCACTGTGACTAATTCCTTCCGAGGTCAAGTTATGTTTTTCGTGGAACAAAAGTTTTCGCGGAAAAATGACAAAATCGGCAGATTTGCTTTGCATAACGCCAAAGATGAAGTGACCACTGTGACCGATTCCTTCCGATTGCACTAAAATTTTTTAATGATTCTGAAAGGTGTTGGAAAAAGCTTCCGAACCACGTATTCCACTTGGTCAGATAATGTTTTTCGTGGAAGAAAAGCTTTCGCGGAAAAATGACAAAATCGGCAGCATTGCTCTACATAAGGCCAATGATGAAGTGCCACTGTGACCAATTCCTTCCGAGTGCATTAAAGGTTTTTGATGATTTTGAAAGCTGTTGGAAAAAGCTTCCGAACCACGTATTCCACTTGGTCAGATAATGTTTTTCGTGGAACAAAAGCTTTCGCGGAAAAATGACAAAATCGGCAGCATTGCTCTACATAAGACCAATGATGAAGTGGCCACTGTGACTAATTCCTTCCGAGGTCAAGTTATGTTTTTCGTGGAACAAAAGTTTTCGCGGAAAAATGACAAAATCGGCAGATTTGCTTTGCATAACGCCAAAGATGAAGTGACCACTGTGACCGATTCCTTCCGATTGCACTAAAATTTTTTAATGATTCTGAAAGGTGTTGGAAAAAGCTTCCGAACCACGTATTCCACTTGGTCAGATAATGTTTTTCGTGGAAGAAAAGCTTTCGCGCAAAAATGATAAAATCGGCATATTTGCTCTGCATAACGCCAAAGATGAAGTGACCACTGTGACCAATTCCTTCCGAGTGCACTAAAAATTTTTAATGATTCTGAAAGCTGTTGGAACAAGCTTCCGAACCACGTACTCCACTTAATCAGATTATGTTTTTCGTGGAACAAAAGTTTTCGCGGAAAAATTACAAAATCGGCAGATTTGCTCTACATAAGGCCAATGATGAAGTGCCACTGTGACCAATTCCTTCCGAGTGCATTAAAGGTTTTTGATGATTTTGAAAGCTGTTGGAACAAGCTTCCGAACCACGTACTCCACTTGATCAGATTATGTTTTTCGTGGAACAAAAGTTTTCGCGGAAAAATTACAAAATCGGCAGATTTGCTCTACATAAGGCCAATGATAAAGTGCCACTGTGACCAATTCCTTCCGAGTGCGCTAAAAGTTATTGATGATTTTGAAAGCTGTTGGAACAAGCTTCCGAACAACTTACTCCACTTGATCAGATTATGTTTTTTGTGGAAAAAAACTTTTCGCGGAATATCACGAAATCTGCAGATTTGCTCTGCATAACGCCAAAGATGAACTGACCACTGCGACCAATTCCTTCCGAGTGCACTAAAAGTTTTTGATGATTTTGAAAGCTGTTGGAACAAGCTTCCGAACAACGTACTCCACTTGATCAGATTATGTTTTTCGTGGAACAAAAGTCTTCGCGCAAAAATGACAAAATCGGCAGATTTGCTCTGGATAACGCCAAAGATGAAGTGACCACTGTGACCGATTCCTTTCGATTGCACTAAAATTTTTTAATGATTCTGAAAGGTGTTGGAAAAAGCTTCCGAACCACGTATTCCACTTGGTCAGATAATGTTTTTCGTGGAACAAAAGCTTTCGCGGAAAAATGACAAAATCGGCAGCATTGCTCTACATAAGACCAATGATGAAGTGGCCACTGTGACTAATTCCTTCCGAGGTCAAGTTTTGTTTTTCGTGGAACAAAAGTTTTCGCGGAAAAATGACAAAATCGGCAGATTTGCTCTGCATAACGCCAAAGATGAAGTGACCACTGTGACCGATTCCTTCCGATTGCACTAAAATTTTTTAATGATTCTGAAAGGTGTTGGAAAAAGCTTCCGAACCACGTATTCCACTTGGTCAGATAATGTTTTTCGTGGAAGAAAAGCTTTCGCGGAAAAATGACAAAATCGGCAGCATTGCTCTACATAAGACCAATGATGAAGTGGCCACTGTGACTAATTCCTTCCGAGGTCAAGTTATGTTTTTCGTGGAACAAAAGTTTTCGCGGAAAAATGACAAAATCGGCAGATTTGCTCTGCATAACGCCAAAGATCAAGAAGTGACCACTGTGACCAATTCCTTCCGAGTGAACTAAAGGTTTTTGATGATTTTGAAAGCTGTTGGAACAAGCTCCCGAACCACGTACTCCACTTGATCAGATTATGTTTTTCGTGGAACAAAAGTTTTCGCGGAAAAATTACAAAATCGGCAGATTTGCTCTACATAAGGCCAATGATAAAGTGCCACTGTGACCAATTCCTTCCGAGTGCGCTAAAAGTTATTGATGGTTTTGAAAGCTGTTGGAACAAGCTTCCGAACCACGTACTTCACTTGATCAGATTATGTTTTTCGTGGAACAAAAGTTTTCGCGGAAAAATGACAAAATGGGCAGATTTGCTCTGCATAACGCCAAAGATGAAGTGGCCACTGTGACCAATTCCTTCCGAGGTCAAATTATGTTTTTCGTGGAACAAAAGTTTTCGCGGAAAAATTACAAAATCTGCAGATTTGCTCTGCATAACGCCAAAGATGAAGTGACCGCTGTGACCAATTCCTTCCGAGTGCACTAAAGGTTTTTGATGATTTTAAAAGCTGTTGGAACAAGCTTCCGAACCACGTACTCCACTTGATCAGATTATGTTTGTCGTGGAACAAAAGTTTTCGCGGAAAAATTACAAAATCGGCAGATTTGCTCTGCATAACGCCAAAGATGAACTGACCACTGCGACCAATTCCTTCCGAGTGCACTAAAAGTTTTTGATGATTTTGAAAGCTGTTGGAACAAGCTTCCGAGCCACGTACTTCACTTGATCAGATTATGTTTTTCGTGGAACAAATGTTTTCGCGGAAAAATGACAAAATCGGCAGGTTTGCTCTACATAAGGCCAATGATGAAGTGGCCACTGCGACCAATTCCTTCCGAGGTCAAATTATGTTTTTCGTGGAACAAAAGTTTTCGCGGAAAAATGACAAAATCGGCAGATTTGCTCTACATAAGACCAATGATGAAGTGACCACTGTGACTAATTACTTCCGGGTGCACTAAAAATATTTAATGATTCTGAAAGGTGTTGGAACAAGCTTCCGAACAACGTACTCCACTTGATCAGATTATGTTTTTCGTGGAACAAAAGTTTTCGCGCAAAAATGATAAAATCGGCAGATTTGCTCTGCATAACGCCAAAGATGAAGTGACCACTGTGACCGATTCCTTCCGATTGCACTAAAATTTTTTAATGATTCTGAAAGGTGTTGGAAAAAGCTTCCGAACTACGTATTCCACTTGGTCAGATAATGTTTTTCGTGGAACAAAAGCTTTCGCGGAAAAATGACAAAATCGGCAGCATTGCTCTACATAAGACCAATGATGAAGTGGCCACTGTGACTAATTCCTTCCGAGGTCAAGTTATGTTTTTCGTGGAACAAAAGTTTTCGCGGAAAAATGACAAAATCGGCAGATTTGCTCTGCATAACGCCAAAGATGAAGTGACCACTGTGACCAATTCCTTCCGAGTGCACTAAAGGTTTTTGATGATTTTGAAAGCTGTTGGAACAAGCTCCCGAACCACGTACTCCACTTGATCAGATTATGTTTTTCGTGGAACAAAAGTTTTCGCGGAAAAATGACAAAATGGGCAGATTTGCTCTGCATAACGCCAAAGATGAAGTGACCACTGTGACCAATTGCTTCCGAGTGCACTAAAAAATTTTAATAATTCTGACAGGTGTTGGAAAAAGCTTCCGAACCACGTATTCCACCTGGTCAGATAATGTTTTTCATGGAACAAAAGCTTTCGCGGAAAAATGACAAAATCGGCAGATTTGCTCTACATAAGACCAATGATGAAGTGACCACTGTGACCAATTCCTTCCGAGTGCACTAAAAGTTTTTGATGATTTTGAAAGCAGTTGGAACAAGCTTCCGAGCCACGTACTTCACTTGATCAGATTATGTTTTTCGTGGAACAAAAGTTTTCGCGGAAAAATTACAAAATCTGCAGATTTGCTCTGCATAACGCCAAAGATGAACTGACCACTGCGACCAATTCCTTCCGAGTGCACTAAAAGTTTTTGATGATTTTGAAAGCTGTTGGAACAAGCTTCCGAACAACGTACTCCACTTGATCAGATTATGTTTTTCGTGGAACAAAAGTCTTCGCGCAAAAATGACAAAATCGGCAGATTTGCTCTGCATAACGCCAAAGATGAACTGACCACTGTGACCAATTCCTTCCGAGTGCACTAAAAAATTTTAATAATTCTGACAGGTGTTGGAAAAAGCTTCCGAACCACGTATTCCACCTGGTCAGATAATGTTTTTCATGGAACAAAAGCTTTCGCGGAAAAATGACAAAATCGGCAGATTTGCTCTACATAAGACCAATGATGAAGTGACCACTGTGACCAATTCCTTCCGAGTGCACTAAAAGTTTTTGATGATTTTGAAAGCAGTTGGAACAAGCTTCCGAGCCACGTACTTCACTTGATCAGATTATGTTTTTCGTGGAACAAAAGTTTTCGCGGAAAAATTACAAAATCGGCAGATTTGCTCTACATAAGGCCAATGATAAAGTGCCACTGTGACCAATTCCTTCCGAGTGCGCTAAAAGTTATTGATGGTTTTGAAAGCTGTTGGAACAAGCTTCCGAACCACGTACTCCACTTGATCAGATTATGTTTTTCGTGGAACAAAAGTTTTCGCGGAAAAATGACAAAATGGGCAGATTTGCTCTGCATAACGCCAAAGATGAAGTGACCACTGTGACCAATTGCTTCCGAGTGCACTAAAAAATTTTAATAATTCTGACAGGTGTTGGAAAAAGCTTCCGAACCACGTATTCCACCTGGTCAGATAATGTTTTTCATGGAACAAAAGCTTTCGCGGAAAAATGACAAAATCGGCAGATTTGCTCTACATAAGACCAATGATGAAGTGACCACTGTGACCAATTCCTTCCGAGTGCACTAAAAGTTTTTGATGATTTTGAAAGCAGTTGGAACAAGCTTCCGAGCCACGTACTTCACTTGATCAGATTATGTTTTTCGTGGAACAAATGTTTTCGCGGAAAAATGACAAAATCGGCAGGTTTGCTCTACATAAGGCCAATGATGAAGTGGCCACTGCGACCAATTCCTTCCGAGGTCAAATTATGTTTTTCGTGGAACAAAAGTTTTCGCGGAAAAATGATAAAATCGGCAGATTTGCTCTGCATAACGCCAAAGATGAAGTGACCACTGTGACCAATTCCTTCCGAGTGCACTAAAAATTTTTAATGATTCTGAAAGCTGTTGGAACAAGCTTCCGAACCACGTACTCCACTTAATCAGATTATGTTTTTCGTGGAACAAAAGTTTTCGCGGAAAAATTACAAAATCGGCAGATTTGCTCTACATAAGGCCAATGATGAAGTGCCACTGTGACAAATTCCTTCCGAGTGCATTAAAGGTTTTTGATGATTTTGAAAGCTGTTGGAACAAGCTTCCGAACAACTTACTCCACTTGATCAGATTATGTTTTTCGTGGAACAAAAGTTTTCGCGGAAAAATGACAAAATCGGCAGATTTGCTCTGCATAACGCCAAAGATGAACTGACCACTGCGACCAATTCCTTCCGAGTGCACTAAAAGTTTTTGATGATTTTGAAAGCTGTTGGAACAAGCTTCCGAACAACGTACTCCACTTGATCAGATTATGTTTTTCGTGGAACAAAAGTCTTCGCGCAAAAATGACAAAATCGGCAGATTTGCTCTGCATAACGCCAAAGATGAAGTGACCACTGTGACCGATTCCTTCCGATTGCACTAAAATTTTTTAATGATTCTGAAAGGTGTTGGAAAAAGCTTCCGAACCACGTATTCCACTTGGTCAAATAATGTTTTTCGTGGAACAAAAGCTTTCGCGGAAAAATGACAAAATCGGCAGCATTGCTCTACATAAGACCAATGATGAAGTGGCCACTGTGACTAATTCCTTCCGAGGTCAAGTTATGTTTTTCGTGGAACAAAAGTTTTCGCGGAAAAATGACAAAATCGGCAGATTTGCTCTGCATAACGCCAATGATGAAGTGGCCACTGTGACCAATTCCTTCTGAGTGCACTAAAAATTTTTAATGATTCTGACAGGTGTTGGAAAAAGCTTCCGAACCGCGTATTCCACCTGCTCAGATAATGTTTTTCATGGAACAAAAGCTTTCGCGGAAAAATGACAAAATCGGCAAATTTGCTCTACATAAGACCAATGATGAAGTGACCACTGTGACCAATTCCTTCCGAGTGCACTAAAAGTTTTTGATGATTTTGAAAGCAGTTGGAACAAGCTTCCGAACCATGTACTTCACTTGATCAGATTATGTTTTGCGTGGAACAAAAGTTTTCGCGGAAAAATGACAAAATCGGCAGATTTGCTCTGCATAACGCCAAAGATGAAGTGACCACTGTGACCAATTCCTTCCGAGTGCACTAAAAATTTTTAATGATTCTGACAGGTGTTGGAAAAAGCTTCCGAACCACGTATTCCACTTGGTCAAATAATGTTTTTCGTGGAACAAAAGCTTTCGCGGAAAAATGACAAAATCGGCAGGTTTGCTCTACATAAGGCCAATGATAAAGTGCCACTGTGACCAATTCCTTCCGAGTGCACTAAAAGTTATTGATGGTTTTGAAAGCTGTTGGAACAAGCTTCCGAACCACGTACTCCACTTGATCAGATTATGTTTTTCGTGGAACAAAAGTTTTCGCGGAAAAATGACAAAATGGGCAGATTTGCTCTGCATAACGCCAAAGATGAAGTGACCACTGTGACCAATTCCTTCCGAGTGCACTAAAAGTTATTGATGGTTTTGAAAGCTGTTGGAACAAGCTTCCGAACCACGTACTCCACTTGATCAGATTATGTTTTTCGTGGAACAAAAGTTTTCGCGGAAAAATGACAAAATGGGCAGATTTGCTCTGCATAACGCCAAAGATGAAGTGACCACTGTGACCAATTCCTTCCGAGTGCACTAAAAAATTTTAATAATTCTGACAGGTGTTGGAAAAAGCTTCCGAACCACGTATTCCACCTGGTCAGATAATGTTTTTCATGGAACAAAAGCTTTCGCGGAAAAATGACAAAATCGGCAGATTTGCTCTACATAAGACCAATGATGAAGTGACCACTGTGACCAATTCCTTCCGAGTGCACTAAAAGTTTTTGATGATTTTGAAAGCAGTTGGAACAAGCTTCCGAGCCACGTACTTCACTTGATCAGATTATGTTTTTCGTGGAACAAAAGTTTTCGCGGAAAAATGACAAAATCGGCAGATTTGCTCTGCATAACGCCAAAGATGAAGTGACCACTGTGACCAATTCCTTCCGAGTGCACTAAAAGTTTTTGATGATTTTGAAAGCTGTTGGAACAAGCTTCCGAACAACGTACTCCACTTGATCAGATTATGTTTTTCGTGGAACAAAAGTCTTCGCGCAAAAATGACAAAATCGGCAGATTTGCTCTGTATAACGCCAAAGATGAAGTGACCACTGTGACCAATTCCTTCCGAGTGCACTAAAAATTTTTAATGATTCTGACAGGTGTTGGAAAAAGCTTCCGAACCACGTATTCCACTTGGTCAAATAATGTTTTTCGTGGAACAAAAGTTTTCGCGGAAAAATTACAAAATCGGCAGATTTGCTCTACATAAGGCCAATGATAAAGTGCCACTGTGACCAATTCCTTCCGAGTGCGCTAAAAGTTATTGATGGTTTTGAAAGCTGTTGGAACAAGCTTCCGAACCACGTACTCCACTTGATCAGATTATGTTTTTCGTGGAACAAAAGTTTTCGCGGAAAAATGACAAAATGGGCAGATTTGCTCTGCATAACGCCAAAGATGAAGTGACCACTGTGACCAATTCCTTCCGAGTGCGCTAAAAGTTATTGATGATTTTGAAAGCTGTTGGAACAAGCTTCCGAACAACTTACTCCACTTGATCAGATTATGTTTTTTGTGGAAAAAAACTTTTCGCGGAATATCACGAAATCTGCAGATTTGCTCTGCATAACGCCAAAGATGAACTGACCACTGCGACCAATTCCTTCCGAGTGCACTGAAAGTTTTTGATGATTTTGAAAGCTGTTGGAACAAGCTTCCGAACAACGTACTCCACTTGATCAGATTATGTTTTTCGTGGAACAAAAGTCTTCGCGCAAAAATGACAAAATCGGCAGATTTGCTCTGGATAACGCCAAAGATGAAGTGACCACTGTGACCGATTCCTTTCGATTGCACTAAAATTTTTTAATGATTCTGAAAGGTGTTGGAAAAAGCTTCCGAACCACGTATTCCACTTGGTCAGATAATGTTTTTCGTGGAACAAAAGCTTTCGCGGAAAAATGACAAAATCGGCAGCATTGCTCTACATAAGACCAATGATGAAGTGGCCACTGTGACTAATTCCTTCCGAGGTCAAGTTATGTTTTTCGTGGAACAAAAGTTTTCGCGGAAAAATGACAAAATCGGCAGATTTGCTTTGCATAACGCCAAAGATGAAGTGACCACTGTGACCGATTCCTTCCGATTGCACTAAAATTTTTTAATGATTCTGAAAGGTGTTGGAAAAAGCTTCCGAACCACGTATTCCACTTGGTCAGATAATGTTTTTCGTGGAAGAAAAGCTTTCGCGGAAAAATGACAAAATCGGCAGCATTGCTCTACATAAGACCAATGATGAAGTGGCCACTGTGACTAATTCCTTCCGAGGTCAAGTTATGTTTTTCGTGGAACAAAAGTTTTCGCGGAAAAATGACAAAATCGGCAGATTTGCTCTGCATAACGCCAAAGATCAAGAAGTGACCACTGTGACCAATTCCTTCCGAGTGAACTAAAGGTTTTTGATGATTTTGAAAGCTGTTGGAACAAGCTCCCGAACCACGTACTCCACTTGATCAGATTATGTTTTTCGTGGAACAAAAGTTTTCGCGGAAAAATTACAAAATCGGCAGATTTGCTCTACATAAGGCCAATGATAAAGTGCCACTGTGACCAATTCCTTCCGAGTGCGCTAAAAGTTATTGATGGTTTTGAAAGCTGTTGGAACAAGCTTCCGAACCACGTACTCCACTTGATCAGATTATGTTTTTCGTGGAACAAAAGTTTTCGCGGAAAAATGACAAAATGGGCAGATTTGCTCTGCATAACGCCAAAGATGAAGTGGCCACTGTGACCAATTCCTTCCGAGGTCAAATTATGTTTTTCGTGGAACAAAAGTTTTCGCGGAAAAATTACAAAATCTGCAGATTTGCTCTGCATAACGCCAAAGATGAAGTGACCGCTGTGACCAATTCCTTCCGAGTGCACTAAAGGTTTTTGATGATTTTAAAAGCTGTTGGAACAAGCTTCCGAACCACGTACTCCACTTGATCAGATTATGTTTGTCGTGGAACAAAAGTTTTCGCGGAAAAATTACAAAATCGGCAGATTTGCTCTGCATAACGCCAAAGATGAACTGACCACTGCGACCAATTCCTTCCGAGTGCACTAAAAGTTTTTGATGATTTTGAAAGCTGTTGGAACAAGCTTCCGAACAACGTACTCCACTTGATCAGATTATGTTTTTCGTGGAACAAAAGTCTTCGCGCAAAAATGACAAAATCGGCAGATTTGCTCTGCATAACGCCAAAGATGAACTGACCACTGTGACCAATTCCTTCCGAGTGCACTAAAAAATTTTAATAATTCTGACAGGTGTTGGAAAAAGCTTCCGAACCACGTATTCCACCTGGTCAGATAATGTTTTTCATGGAACAAAAGCTTTCGCGGAAAAATGACAAAATCGGCAGATTTGCTCTACATAAGACCAATGATGAAGTGACCACTGTGACCAATTCCTTCCGAGTGCACTAAAAGTTTTTGATGATTTTGAAAGCAGTTGGAACAAGCTTCCGAGCCACGTACTTCACTTGATCAGATTATGTTTTTCGTGGAACAAATGTTTTCGCGGAAAAATGACAAAATTGGCAGGTTTGCTCTACATAAGGCCAATGATGAAGTGGCCACTGCGACCAATTCCTTCCGAGGTCAAATTATGTTTTTCGTGGAACAAAAGTTTTCGCGGAAAAATGACAAAATCGGCAGATTTGCTCTACATAAGACCAATGATGAAGTGACCACTGTGACTAATTACTTCCGGGTGCACTAAAAATATTTAATGATTCTGAAAGGTGTTGGAACAAGCTTCCGAACAACGTACTCCACTTGATCAGATTATGTTTTTCGTGGAACAAAAGTTTTCGCGCAAAAATGATAAAATCGGCAGATTTGCTCTGCATAACGCCAAAGATGAAGTGACCACTGTGACCGATTCCTTCCGATTGCACTAAAATTTTTTAATGATTCTGAAAGGTGTTGGAAAAAGCTTCCGAACCACGTATTCCACTTGGTCAGATAATGTTTTTCGTGGAACAAAAGCTTTCGCGGAAAAATGACAAAATCGGCAGCATTGCTCTACATAAGACCAATGATGGTGGCCACTGTGACTAATTCCTTCCGAGGTCAAGTTATGTTTTTCGTGGAACAAAAGTTTTCGCGGAAAAATGACAAAATCGGCAGATTTGCTCTGCATAACGCCAAAGATGAAGTGACCACTGTGACCAATTCCTTCCGAGTGCACTAAAGGTTTTTGATGATTTTGAAAGCTGTTGGAACAAGCTCCCGAACCACGTACTCCACTTGATCAGATTATGTTTTTCGTGGAACAAAAGTTTTCGCGGAAAAATGACAAAATGGGCAGATTTGCTCTGCATAACGCCAAAGATGAAGTGACCACTGTGACCAATTGCTTCCGAGTGCACTAAAAAATTTTAATAATTCTGACAGGTGTTGGAAAAAGCTTCCGAACCACGTATTCCACCTGGTCAGATAATGTTTTTCATGGAACAAAAGCTTTCGCGGAAAAATGACAAAATCGGCAGATTTGCTCTACATAAGACCAATGATGAAGTGACCACTGTGACCAATTCCTTCCGAGTGCACTAAAAGTTTTTGATGATTTTGAAAGCAGTTGGAACAAGCTTCCGAGCCACGTACTTCACTTGATCAGATTATGTTTTTCGTGGAACAAAAGTTTTCGCGGAAAAATTACAAAATCGGCAGATTTGCTCTACATAAGACCAATGATGAAGTGACCACTGTGACTAATTCCTTCCGGGTGCACTAAAAATATTTAATGATTCTGAAAGGTGTTGGAACAAGCTTCCGAACAACGTACTCCACTTGATCAGATTATGTTTTTCGTGGAACAAAAGTTTTCGCGCAAAAATGATAAAATCGGCAGATTTGCTCTGCATAACGCCAAAGATGAAGTGACCACTGTGACCAATTCCTTCCGAGTGCACTAAAAATTTTTAATGATTCTGAAAGCTGTTGGAACAAGCTTCCGAACCACGTACTCCACTTAATCAGATTATGTTTTTCGTGGAACAAAAGTTTTCGCGGAAAAATTACAAAATCGGCAGATTTGCTCTACATAAGGCCAATGATGAAGTGCCACTGTGACAAATTCCTTCCGAGTGCATTAAAGGTTTTTGATGATTTTGAAAGCTGTTGGAACAAGCTTCCGAACAACTTACTCCACTTGATCAGATTATGTTTTTCGTGGAACAAAAGTTTTCGCGGAAAAATGACAAAATCGGCAGATTTGCTCTGCATAACGCCAAAGATGAAGTGACCACTGTGACCAATTCCTTCCGAGTGCACTAAAAGTTTTTGATGATTTTGAAAGCTGTTGGAACAAGCTTCCGAACAACGTACTCCACTTGATCAGATTATGTTTTTCGTGGAACAAAAGTCTTCGCGCAAAAATGACAAAATCGGCAGATTTGCTCTGCATAACGCCAAAGATGAAGTGACCACTGTGACCGATTCCTTCCGATTGCACTAAAATTTTTTAATGATTCTGAAAGGTGTTGGAAAAAGCTTCCGAACCACGTATTCCACTTGGTCAAATAATGTTTTTCGTGGAACAAAAGCTTTCGCGGAAAAATTACAAAATCGGCAGCATTGCTCTACATAAGACCAATGATGAAGTGGCCACTGTGACTAATTCCTTCCGAGGTCAAGTTATGTTTTTCGTGGAACAAAAGTTTTCGCGGAAAAATGACAAAATCGGCAGATTTGCTCTGCATAACGCCAATGATGAAGTGGCCACTGTGACCAATTCCTTCTGAGTGCACTAAAAATTTTTAATGATTCTGACAGGTGTTGGAAAAAGCTTCCGAACCGCGTATTCCACCTGCTCAGATAATGTTTTTCATGGAACAAAAGCTTTCGCGGAAAAATGACAAAATCGGCAAATTTGCTCTACATAAGACCAATGATGAAGTGACCACTGTGACCAATTCCTTCCGAGTGCACTAAAAGTTTTTGATGATTTTGAAAGCAGTTGGAACAAGCTTCCGAACCATGTACTTCACTTGATCAGATTATGTTTTGCGTGGAACAAAAGTTTTCGCGGAAAAATGACAAAATCGGCAGATTTGCTCTGCATAACGCCAAAGATGAAGTGACCACTGTGACCAATTCCTTCCGAGTGCACTAAAAATTTTTAATGATTCTGACAGGTGTTGGAAAAAGCTTCCGAACCACGTATTCCACTTGGTCAAATAATGTTTTTCGTGGAACAAAAGCTTTCGCGGAAAAATGACAAAATCGGCAGGTTTGCTCTACATAAGGCCAATGATAAAGTGCCGCTGTGACCAATTCCTTCCGAGTGCGCTAAAAGTTATTGATGGTTTTGAAAGCTGTTGGAACAAGCTTCCGAACCACGTACTCCACTTGATCAGATTATGTTTTTCGTGGAACAAAAGTTTTCGCGGAAAAATGACAAAATGGGCAGATTTGCTCTGCATAACGCCAAAGATGAAGTGACCACTGTGACCAATTCCTTCCGAGTGCACTAAAAAATTTTAATAATTCTGACAGGTGTTGGAAAAAGCTTCCGAACCACGTATTCCACCTGGTCAGATAATGTTTTTCATGGAACAAAAGCTTTCGCGGAAAAATGACAAAATCGGCAGATTTGCTCTACATAAGACCAATGATGAAGTGACCACTGTGACCAATTCCTTCCGAGTGCACTAAAAGTTTTTGATGATTTTGAAAGCAGTTGGAACAAGCTTCCGAGCCACGTACTTCACTTGATCAGATTATGTTTTTCGTGGAACAAAAGTTTTCGCGGAAAAATGACAAAATCGGCAGATTTGCTCTGCATAACGCCAAAGATGAAGTGACCACTGTGACCAATTCCTTCCGAGTGCACTAAAAGTTTTTGATGATTTTGAAAGCTGTTGGAACAAGCTTCCGAACAACGTACTCCACTTGATCAGATTATGTTTTTCGTGGAACAAAAGTCTTCGCGCAAAAATGACAAAATCGGCAGATTTGCTCTGCATAACGCCAAAGATGAAGTGACCACTGTGACCAATTCCTTCCGAGTGCACTAAAAATTTTTAATGATTCTGACAGGTGTTGGAAAAAGCTTCCGAACCACGTATTCCACTTGGTCAAATAATGTTTTTCGTGGAACAAAAGCTTTCGCGGAAAAATGACAAAATCGGCAGGTTTGCTCTACATAAGGCCAATGATAAAGTGCCACTGTGACCAATTCCTTCCGAGTGCGCTAAAAGTTATTGATGGTTTTGAAAGCTGTTGGAACAAGCTTCCGAACCACGTACTCCACTTGATCAGATTATGTTTTTCGTGGAACAAAAGTTTTCGCGGAAAAATGACAAAATGGGCAGATTTGCTCTGCATAACGCCAAAGATGAAGTGACCACTGTGACCAATTCCTTCCGAGTGCACTAAAAAATTTTAATAATTCTGACAGGTATTGGAAAAAGCTTCCGAACCACGTATTCCACCTGGTCAGATAATGTTTTTCATGAAACAAAAGCTTTCGCGGAAAAATGACAAAATCGGCAGATTTGCTCTACATAAGACCAATGATGAAGTGACCACTGTGACCAATTCCTTCCGAGTGCACTAAAAGTTTTTGATGATTTTGAAAGCAGTTGGAACAAGCTTAGGAGTGTATGAGTATGACTCAACACTTTTTTCTCTTAAAAGTTTCATCATTTCAGTATGCGCCGAAGGATCTTTGAGGTACAATTTACTCTTAAATTTGCTTTTGTTCACAATTTTAAAAGTAACGTTTTTCTCAGTCAGTTGCTTAACTAAACTATTAATATCAACCCGATATAGAAAAATGGGTGGACAAAAAGAATTGTCTTTTTTAAGATTATTGGCCTTGAAACTCTTTTGATGGTCAATTTTTTTTGGCAAAACAGTAGTCGCATCAGGCTCGATGTTCAATTCTCCTAAAAGGGCAAAACGATTTTGGGAACTTATCTGTTTCTGCTGCGCTTGAGAATGAGAATCCCGCTTGCATGTGCCGAAAGACGACAAGTTCAATGTGACACCGCTTTCAGTCCTGCGACGCTTCACAACTTCCCTTTCGATATTGTCCTCTTTGTCATTGCTGTGCGCACTGGAACAATCCATTCCAACCGGCAACTCAGACGAAATCGACGTCAAAAAATCTTGATGTCGAACAGAAGGTGGCCTCGAAGCAGTCGATTGGTTGTTGAAAGCAAAGACATTGCTACACTCCAAACCCGGGTCTTGGACAGAACTATGTCCCTCAGCACCGCCCTCAAAACATGCGCTCATGAGGCTCTGCCCCAGCGCCAAATTTTTCGCTGCTTTATCTGTAGGCACTTTGATTAAATTGTTGTTGCCCAGCGAGGAGGGTACAATGGGTTTCAAATTGGAACCCAAAAAAGCCACAACAGGAACCACTTCTGCACCAAAAGTCTATGTATTTATAATTTTATTTTATTTTATTTTTTTTAATTTTTTTTTTTTAAAATATTTTAAAATTATACGTCCGGCTATGACAGCTCTAGCAAAGGAATCCCCTAACTCCTAAACAACTTAAACACGTTAGACTAGTTCTGCGAGGACTGTATTACAAAACAGATATTGAAGATATCAAGGCTGCTATTGAGTTGCTAGTTCCAAATACAATTTCCGAAGTTTCAAAATTCTCAACAGTTAATTCGAGAAAAAACAACTTCGAGACAGGTTTATTTCTTGTAACACTAATTTTAGGAAAGCCCCCGAATGAGATTTCGGGTCTTAAATCTCTTCTTAATCAACGTATCACTTGGGAATCTCCCAGAGGTTCCAAGAAGGAAGTGCAGTGTTGGCGTTGCCAGAAATGGGGGCACATGTCCAATAATTGTAATAGACCCTTTTCGTGCGTTAAATGCGATCAAACGCATTTACCAGGAGCGTGTAAGTTTGTTTCCAATGCGAACAATTTGCCTTATTGTGTGAATTGCCAACAGTCTGGTCATCCTTCTAGCTTTAGAGGGTGTCCCGTATACAAGAAGTTCGTTGAAACTAAAAAGAATCGTAATAATGAATCTGTTGATAGAAAAATGATGGCTTCAGCAAATGTGGTCACTTCAATTAACAATTCGAAGTTTGTAAATCCTAACAAGTCTTTTGCTAGTCTCTTTAAAGTTTCTGAAGCAAAGAAAACCGCAAAACCGGCTTTAATTGAGGAATTCTTAAAAATTGCCAAGTCATTGTGTCAACCAGTCGAGTTTTCGTTAGAAGACAAAATTGCGTTATTTTTATCAGATTACAAATCGCTGACTAAAGTGGAAGCTAAAAAACGTTGCTTGACTCTTCTGCAAGAAGTTAACGATTCCTATGGTCCGTGATTTCCTTAATGTTCTTTCTTTTAATGTAAGGTCACTGATTGATGTGAGCCGAAGATTAGAGCTAATACAATTATTAAAACTAAATAATATTGACGTTGCGTTCGTACAGGAATCTCACTTAAGAGCTAATCAAAAAGTTTACCTGGAAGATTTTAGTTTTCTTCGTGATAATAGTCACCTTGGGGTTGGCATAGTGCTACGTAAATCTTTAAATTTTTCGAAACTTAATTGTGCTGGAATTACTTTTCCAAATTTATTGCTTTCAATTGATACACTAGTGGCTGGTGATTTAAAAAAAATTTTGTTCGGGTCTTTTTATATTCCGTGTAATTTTCCACATTCTTTAATTATCGATGGGCTATCAAACTTTGCGCGCTTTTCTCAAAATTTTGATGGAGCTATTGTTGGAGGAGACTTCAATTCAAAAAACACTGACTGGGGTGACTCCTCAAACAATACGAATGGTAATGCTCTTTTCACTTGGTTACAACACAATGTGCTCAGCTTCACTAGATTATCGGACTCGACACCTTCTTATCCTAACGGTTCATCTTTTCTCGACCACTTCTTAATTAGTTCAAATCTTTTAAATATCACAAATCCAAATGTTGAAATTTCCAGTCTTCCTTCCTTTTCGGATCATTTTCCTCTTAAATTGCGTATAAGATTCACGGATTTTGACTTTGTTCTTCATTCACCGCGTTTTTTCACCACCTTCAAAAGAACCAATTGGGATACGTTTAGAAATGATTTTGTTAATGTTTTATTAGACAATTTTCCTCCCACTGATAGAAATTTAAGTAATCACGAAATAGATACTTTCATAGCGCTGTTTTCAAATTCTTTAAATTCATTAGTTGGGATTCATTCTAAAAAAATTATTAGAGGAAATAAAAAAATTATTATCTCTGACAATGTAAAATACCTGTTCAAAATCAAACATCGCTGGCAGAGGGATTTGAAACGTATTTATCATTATTATATGAACCGTTCAAGTCCAAGCTACTTACTCCTGTCTAAGCAAATTCAATTGTTGAGCATCATTATTAAAAAACAAGTGGAAATTGAACATTCTAAAATTTTTAGCGATAAACTTAGCAAAATTGTGCCAGGTCCAAGGGCGCATAAACAAATCTATAATTTAATAGGATCGAAAAAAAAATCACTACCAACCAATCTTTCTATTAACGGCGTCGATATTCAAAATAACGATGAAAAAGTGCAACATTTGCTAGCTCATTTCTCGAATATTTACATGGGTTGTCCTCTTGGTAGGGACACTTCCTTTATAGAAAATACACTAACAAATATTTTTGCTCAAGAATCACAAAGCACACATATTTTCAGTAATGTTTTTAGTGCACTTAATGAATGCAACCATCCTAAGTTGACTGATTTGGACGAAGTTCTTTCTTGTGTTGTTGAATTGAATAGCAAAAAGTCTTCTGGACTAGACGGGATTTCAAATTTCTTAATTAAAAAGTTTCCTATGAAAGCTTTTCAGTTTATTGCAATTGTTTTTAATAATTGTTTAAATAATTCATATTTTCCTGACGCGTGGAAAATCTCCAAGATTGTTCCAATTCAAAAAAAGTCAAACAGTTTTGAGTTAAATAACCTGAGACCAATTTCTTTGTTATCTAACCTTGGAAAACTTTTTGAAAAAGTTATTCGTAAAATTATGGACGTCGGGATAGATCCTTCTTATATTCCAAACTTGCAATTTGGTTTCAAAAAGGGTCACTCAACTGTTGATGCTTTATTGAAATTTCAAAATGATATAGTTTCCAACTTGCGGATTCGTCGTTGCACCGTTGCAATTTCCTTAGACATTGAAAAGGCTTTTGATCGTGCTTACCATAACGGAATCCTTTTTAAAATGTTTCAAATTGGCTTCGATTCTTTAATTATTAAATTATTTAAGAGTTTCTTTGTCAACAGAAAGTTTTGTGTCCTTTTTAATGGAATGCTTTCAGATATTGGAGACATAAATTGTGGAGTTCCTCAGGGTTCTATCTTAGCACCTCATCTTTTCAATATTTTCATGTACGATTTCCCTCATGTCGGTCCTAATTCAACGGGTCTCTTGTATGCTGATGACTCTCTTCTGTACTCTCACCACGAGTCTCCTAAAATCGCGCTATACCAGACTGCGCAACATCTGCAAATTGTTCAACATTTTTACGAGGACTGGGGTATTAAAATTAATGCATCGAAAAGTGAAGCCATATGCATCAGGAATGCTTCTGGAAAATGCAAATCGTTTGTAGTTCCTGAAAGCAAAACTTTACATTATGCTTTGAATGGGTCTGAGATTCCTTTCAGGTATTCCATAAAATATCTTGGCATTAATTTTTACAGTCTTCTGAAATTTAACAAACATGCAAGAATTGTTTTAAGAAAAGCTTACAGAATCTTGGGCACCTTTTCAAGTATTTTTTGTAACAAAAGTTTACCAAAGAAATCAAAACTCTTGTTATATAAAACCTGTATAAGACCTGTAATCTTGTATGGCTTTCCTATTTGGTTTAACGTTTCTCCTTCAGTCATTAGAGAATTTGAAATTTTGGAACGAAAGGTCTTAAGGCATTGTATTGGAAAGTATTTCCAATCTCCCACAAAACGTTACTCGAATCGGTTCGTTTATTCGGAAGCTAAAGTTTTTCCAATTGGCCTTTATGTTTCGGATATTCTAAATCGTTTTGTCAATAGAATTTCTTGCCATGTCAATAGCAGCATCCTTGATATCTTTAACCAACAGAGAGCGTTTAGCTGTTCAAATGTAAGGTATTTGTCACCTGTTGGCTTCATTAATGAAGCTGCGGCTAATTTTGATTTAAATGCATCTCTCTGTCATGATTTTTATAAGAATGCAACCCCTGATTCCCATAGAGGTTAGCCTTTAATGTATCTAAGAGGTTTGTTTACTCTTCTTTTTGTTTTTGTTTTTTCGTAGATTTAAGTTAGCATTAAGTCTATATTTTAGGTTAGGAGATATACTCTCAATACCTGTAAGCTCCGGGAGCAAGAGCGATTCACATTAATGTTCTTGTTAACTTCAATCTTTCTCTTTATATATTTAAGTACGATACTGTTGTTCAATTATGTTTTGAAGATAATACATTATAGTCTTTAATTTTGTTAACACTTTCATATGAATTTTATAACTTATAACTTGTTTTGAAAAAGGCTCAATAAACAAAATTTGAATTTGGAACAAGCTTCCGAGCCACGTACTTCACTTGATCAGATTATGTTTTTCGTGGAACAAAAGTTTTCGCGGAAAAATGACAAAATCGGCAGATTTGCTCTGCATAACGCCAAAGATGAAGTGACCACTGTGACCAATTCCTTCCGAGTGCACTAAAAGTTTTTGATGATTTTGAAAGCTGTTGGAACAAGCTTCCGAACAACGTACTCCACTTCATCAGATTATGTTTTTCGTGGAACAAAAGTCTTCGCGCAAAAATGACAAAATCGGCAGATTTGCTCTGCATAACGCCAAAGATGAAGTGACCACTGTGACCGATTCCTTCCGATTGCACTAAAATTTTTTAATGATTCTGAAAGGTGTTGGAAAAAGCTTCCGAACCACGTATTCCACTTGGTCAAATAATGTTTTTCGTGGAACAAAAGCTTTCGCGGAAAAATTACAAAATCGGCAGCATTGCTCTACATAAGACCAATGATGAAGTGGCCACTGTGACTAATTCCTTCCGAGGTCAAGTTATTTTTTTCGTGGAACAAAAGTTTTCGCGGAAAAATGACAAAATCGGCAGATTTGCTCTGCATAACGCCAATGATGAAGTGGCCACTGTGACCAATTCCTTCTGAGTGCACTAAAAATTTTTAATGATTCTGACAGGTGTTGGAAAAAGCTTCCGAACCACGTATTCCACCTGGTCAGATAATGTTTTTCATGGAACAAAAGCTTTCGCGGAAAAATGACAAAATCGGCAAATTTGCTCTACATAAGACCAATGATGAAGTGACCACTGTGACCAATTCCTTCCGAGTGCACTAAAAGTTTTTGATGATTTTGAAAGCAGTTGGAACAAGCTTCCGAACCACGTACTTCACTTGATCAGATTATGTTTTGCGTGGAACAAAAGGTTTCGCGGAAAAATGACAAAATCGGCAGATTTGCTCTGCATAACGCCAATGATGAAGTGGCCACTGTGACCAATTCCTTCCGAGTGCACTAAAAATTTTTAATGATTCTGAAAGGTGTTGGAACAAGCTTCCGAACAACGTACTCCACTTGATCAGATTATGTTTTTCGTGGAACAAAACTTTTCCCGGAATATGACGAAATCGGCAGATTTGCTCTACATAAGGCCGTTGATGAAGTGGCCACTGTGACCAATTCCTTCCGAGTGCACTAAAAGTTTTTGATGATTTTGAAAGCTGTTGGAACAAGCTTCCGAACCACGTACTCCACTTGATCAAATATATTTTTCGTGGAACAAAAGTTTTGGCGGAAAAATTACAAAATGAAACGATATCGTTCCTCGGAACTATTTAGGCTTAAGCAGCGGAGATGATATTGTTGCAAAGACGCTTGTGAACGTAATGTTGTAAATAGGACATTTGGAGAACGACAAATATACGCACGAAGTGTCAAATATTTACTGATTCTCGAGTAAAATTTTGTACTTAATTCGCTAAAAATTCGCGATTCCAACTAGAAAAGTCTTTGTATGTACATATATGACGCATGAAGAGCACAAAAAATGAGAGTCGGTAGCTCTAAATACAAGAGAGTAAGCAAATATTTGAATTTTGTCGTACCGACATACGAGAGCAGTGCCTACAGTTGATTTTTTTCTCAGTAGCCATGAGCCTGTGTAATTGGTGCCGAATGGTGTTCTATTTAACATAAATATAAGTGAGCGGTAAAGTAGTAGATACTATGTACATACATACATATATGCACATTACTTTTTATTTAATTAAAATTTTACATTTGTGTGAAAATCAAATAAATCCTTTCCTAAAGAAAATTTTTATTTATTTGTTATTTAATCATATACTCTTAAGAATAATAAGTATCTTTAGAATTAAAGTTCATACATATTATAATTCAAATATTTAAGCAGGTTCCAATAGCAAAAAAAAATTTCCGTTATAAAAGAAGTAAATTGTATAGTTCCTGGAGACGTCTCCGGGCAGCAAAAGACTCGTTCCATGTTCGTTCCCTCTCCGGAACTGTTAAGCCCATCTCTAAGTGCATATGTATATCTAAGAGTAAACACAAGAGGTGTTTACCATAACGTTTTTTGTAGAGTTAACGTGAAATTTGGCATTAAATTTGAGAATTCCAAAGGGCTGTAAAGCAGAAACTACGGCGCAGGAGGTTTATTTCAAGGTCTAAAACATAACCAAAACAACGAAAAAATTGGAGGAATATTTATACAATGGTAAAATTATGTCAAAATGCTTTACTACCATCGCGGTTCTTTAATAATTTACTTATTTTTTCCTTAATAGCATCAGTACTACAAGAACAGTGTAATATTACTTTAGTAATCATAATAACACGAACAAATCTAGGGACCCATTAATTAGTAATATTACTACTATTAAATGTCAGTTGCAAAACTCTTTAACTTACAATTAAATTTATTTTGTGTAATTTTTTCTAAATACTTACATCAAAATTTTATTCTTCATAAGCAGATATGTGTACACAAGTTGCTTTATATCTTGGCAGCATAAACAAAGAATTATCCATATTAGGCTATTTTAAATATGGCAACAGTTCTTTACTATTCTTGAAGATGACAATGGTTACTATTCGGAAATATCGGAACCCTAAGCTGGAATTTCTTAATATTCACACAAAACACATTTTGTTGCAATGTTTATTAAAACCATATTGCACTGGAATTATTAATACACAATTTGGTAGTATATCACCATAAGAATCTATTACAAAGAAATAAATACCAATGCACAAAGCAAAAATTAAAGCCGATATCACAATGACACGTTATATTGTCCGTAGACAGATACTAATGAAGCATGGAGCATAGATTAGTAGATGAGACACTCGAAAATGTCCCTTATACACTAATGCATTTTTGCTGGAATTGCAGTGATGCAATGTAAGAAAACTTTGATTCGCTGCAAAAAAGTAAAGCCTCGCTGTAAAAAAGTGTAGCCTCGCCTTAAAATAATGTAGCCTCGCCGCAAAAATTTTGTAGCAGGCACTGATGGAAAATTTATGATAAGGGGTTTGTTTATCGCAACGTCAAAATAAATAATTGTAATATTGTGTTTTTTATTCGTGAAAAATATTTATAAAACATAGTTTTAATGTAAATAAATATATTCTACCACATTTTACACAGCATTTCCTAATTTGCTTCACTATATTTCCTATAAATGCAGTCGGTAATCAAAACTTTTTTGTTATAAATACACAATTATGCGCCTTACTGCGAAAATATTTTAGAACGATGTTAGCAGAATAGTATAAATGAAACTGAATAAAAATTGTTACAAAATAGTTGGAAATTATACGTTATTGGACTAGTTGGGGTTCTAAAACCCTTTAGCACCTACGGTTGCACTGATAAGAAATCGTACTCATTGATTGATAAAGAAACAAGAACAACAATGTGGTACTTCTCACGTATTGTATACGTGAGTTCAACATACCAAACAGTCAAATGTCAAACCGATTTTTTGAAGCTCGCCGCTTCAAAGCGATTGTCACATCTAATAATCTATGGTCTCAATAGTTAAAGCACAATGACATTTTCCCAAAATGCTAAGCAAGCAGACTAGTATATTTTAAAAGCTGTTCTCATAGAATGTCAATCAAAAGACGAGTAGCTCCGTAAGTATTACGGTTCGTATAGAACCATTCGGACGTAAATTGAGACACAGAATGTACGTTAGCTTCCATAAAAACTGTACGTAAATATAAATATTATTATAAATATCCCTAACATTTCCTTTTAATTTTATTTTCAGTTTGAATAAAACATAATCTTTTCTATTTTCGACTTTATAATTATAAACAAATCCGTATCATAGAGATTATAATATTGACGTAGATTTCGCCTACCATTTCTGATACAACGAAGCTCAGAAGAAGTAAGGCAAGGGCTAAATTTACCTTCTTCTTATTATTTTACAATAATAACAACAAACAATTCTTCTTATTTAACAATTCCCAACCGTCCACTCAGGCAGATTCGTAATATTTTAAAATTGTAGTGAAAATTGTAGTTAAAGCGGAAATGGGGCCAATTGAATAAAAAACCTCTACCAATAAATAAATCTCAGTGGCAAATTTTAAACCATCCAAGAAAAAATAACAACAAAACATGTTATTTCAAAGGTCATAAAACGCGAAATTGAAAAATTCTGCTTTCTGCCTGACCAGACGATCGGGAATTGTTATTGTAAAATAATAAGAAGAAGGTAAATTTAGCCCTTCCCTTATTTCTTCTGAGCTTCGTTGTATCAGAAATGGTAGGCGAAATCTACATATATGTTATAATCTCTATGATACGGATTTGTTTATAATTATAAAGTCGACATGAAAAAAGATTATGTTTTATTCAAACAAAATAAAATGAAAAGGAAATGTTAGGGATTTTGTAACGTTGTTTCTCTGGATAGGGTATGACTCAGTGAGTAACCAGGATCCAATTTACAGAAATATTTATTTTTTTTGTGAAAACAATTGATGAAATCTTTATTTAATATAACTTGTTGCTTATAATTAATTGGCAGCACTGTCATTCGCCCTTTTCTGTAGATGCTGTCGTTGTTGTCAGTCGCTGGGTTATTATTCTCGCCGCTGCTGTATGTTGTTTGAGCGGATGTTGAATGCGGTGCGATGATCACGTCGTTTAAAGTGGTGTCGAACCGTGATGACGTTCGTGGCTGTGTCGAACCGTGAAGACGTTCGAGGCTGTGTCGAACCGTGAAGACGTTCGAGGCTGTGTCGAACCGCGATGGCGTTCGGAGCGGTGTCGAACCTTGGCGTCGTTCGAAGCTGTGTCGAACCGTGGTGGCGTTCGAAGCTGTGTCGAACCTTGATGGCGTTGGAGTCGTAGCGCTCGAGGCGGCAAGGAGTAGCGTTCCTACCACTGGCTGCGGAGGGTGGCGTATGTCAACCTCCGTCGCCAAGTTACTTCAACAGGAGTTGCCGTCCGGAGGTCCAACCATCCATAGGCGCCAACAACTCTTCTTGAAGAAACGGCGTGGTAGGACCGGCGGCGTGTATGGGGTTAGGAAAGAGAGGTTCGCAAGAGTACCTACGATTGTCGACAGGAAGTGTGACTGTCTATCATCAGCTATCGTGCTGTCAAACTACTTCAAGAGGAGCTGCCATCCGGAGGTCCAACCATTTATAGGCGCCAACAACTCTTCCTGAGCAATTTACAGTCAGGTTGCGGGGTGGTTAGAAAAGGAGAGGAAGGGCAGAGTAGGAAGCTACGAACCAACTTACCAAGAATCACTGCTATGCTGCTGGCTGTGTACACTGCGCGTGCTGACTGGCGAGGCGCTCGAAAACTGATTATTTCGTGTCTGTGTTCCTCTTTTATACTAGTGGCTCTTGTTCTTCTTGTTCGCTGCTCAGGTTTGGGAGTGTTCGACGTCGTCGTTCGTACATGACGTCGTCGTTGTAGCGTGTATGACAGTGCTGCAGTTTAACATTAATTTCTTAATTATTATACACATTGTTCTTATATTTATGTTTATACTATATTATTTTCTAATACATTTATTTCGCTAGTAAATGATCTTAAAGCTTACAAAGTTATTATTTCTTATTTATTTTACGTAAATAAACTTCAATGCTGTTGTAAATAATATAATGTCAATATAAAAAGTAATGAACTTGAATAATATCCTTACATCTATAATTTCCTACTAACTAATTATGTATTCGTTGTACTATAAACTTACTTATGAATAAAATCAAAATAATTAATATAATGGCGAGAATCAAAAAGAAATTCATAAAACAATGAAATAATTGTTGGGACGGATTGTCCGATCCGTCTCAATTTCAATAATAATATTTATATTTATGTATATATTTAATAAGAAATTAGAGAAGATTTTAGTTTTCCATAAATTGTACTCAAAATAATAAAAATTAGCACTACGTTTTTTTTGTTGCGAGAAAATAATATCAGTAAACTCAAACACGTCTGCTTCTTTCAAGTACTTTATTCGCAATGCTCAGCAGAGTACAAAGTAAGAATAAAGAGAGTAGAAATGAGATGTTAATCATATGTATGTATATATAATATATTGCTGTTACATTCCAACACGCTACCTTCACGGGAATATATATATATATATATATAATAAGAAAATAAAGTTATCATAATTACAAGTCTTCATGATTTAATAATTCAATTAAATTGTTCTTTATGTTCATTCAAATCAAATGAAAATTATAATATTCGGTTAAGTAATAAACTAATTTCATTATTTTTTATATTCATTATGCAAATCAAATCTATAAGGTTCAATAATCTGTTAAGTAAAAAACTGAAAATTATTTAATCTCCTTAAGACAAATAAGCAATATAAATTTAATATGTTTGACCTTGCAAAGATTTTTGGTTAAGATATCTGCCATTAGTTCGCTGGATTCTAGATATCGAAGCTCAATTTTTTGTTCCTTATACTATGTTCGCACTAGCTCGAAATTGCCTTCGAAATTGAGACAATTTCGTCCGAAATTGAAAGTGTTCGGACTCGCATTCACAATTTCATTTGACGTTTCATTTGTTTACTGCACGAGTTTCATTAGCATTAGGTTCTCTTCATTTTTTCAAAAAACAATTCAATCACTGCGACAGTTGTATTTATTTGTCAAACGTACTCAGTGCAGCCAGATCAATAACAATTTATTATCCATTCTATTACAAAACCATGGTTGTTTTCCATTTTGAGTCAATTTCGTTCGCAATTTCGTTGAAATTGCTTTGCCAACCCAATTTCATTTGACATATTTTTGTATGGCGAAATTGTATAAAAATTCACAATTTCAGCCGAAATTGAGCTACGCAACGAAATTGCCTAATTTCGGTCTAGTGCGAACATAGTATTAACAGCATCTCTGATAAAATGATATCTAACATCAATGTGTTTACTTCGGCTGTGGAACGTTGGATTCTTAGCAAGTTGTTGTGCGCTTAAATTATCTCCGCTAAGCGCGACCGGCAATTCTTTTGGTTGACATCCTATTTCACACAAAAGCCGTTGCAAATATATGGACTCCTTGCACGCCTCAGCGAGTGCCATGTATTCCGCCTCTGTGCTGCTTAACGCTACCGTTGATTGTTTTTTCGACTGCCATGAAAATCCGCAGCCGGCCAAGACGAAGATATACCCAGTGTAAGATTTTCTGTCGAGGTTATCACCCCCCCAGTCAGCATCAACGTATCCTTCTACGTTCCTACCTGTGCATCTGTAGTGAAGCTTTCACTCTAGACTGCTGGCCAGATAACGCAAAATATGCTTCGCTGCTGTGTCATGCTCAATGTGTGGGTCCGAATTTCGCTGTGCTAACTTGCACACAGAATGAGTAATGTCGGGTCTGGTTGAGATCGATAAATACATCAACGCTCCAATCAGTGATTGATAATCAGTCTGATCCACTCTTGGGCATTGCTCCTTTTGGCACCCTATTTTAAAGCCAACGTCTAATGGAGTTGCTGCTGGTCGACACTTATCAAATTTGTACTGATGAAGTAACTCTTTTATAAACTGTTGCTGACTATTTGAGATAGCGCCGGTTTCCTCGCTACGTTCGATTTCAAAACCCAAGAAATATTTTGCAGGTCCCTTATCTATGGCTTGGAAATTATTCATTATTTCACTTTTTATATTGAGAAGCTCTTGCTTGAGCGTAGAAGCTATGAGTAGGTCATCAACATATACTGCGATTAAATTTATCTTACCTTCATAGTTGCGAAAATATAAGCACGGCTCGTTTTGGCACGCCACAAAACCCATTTTTTTTAATGTTTTATCCAGTTTCTCGTTCCATTTACGGCCAGATTGTTTAAGACCGTAAAGAGCTTTGTTGAGTCTTAACACTCTCTTGGGAAACTGTTTGTCTGCGAAGCCTTTTGGTTGAGTCATATACAATTCTTCATTAAGCTCTCCATTTAAGTATGCTGCACAGACATCCATCTGGTGTAGATACAGTTTATATTCAGCAGCTAAGGCAAACATTAATCTGATGGTGGCATACCGTGCGACTGGAGAAAAGGTTTCTGTATAATTTATCCCAAATTTTTGGCTACAACCTTTTGGAACTAGTCTTGCCTTGAATTTATCGATTCTTTCATCTTCATTTGTTTTAATCGAAAAAACCCACTTGCTGCCAATGGCTTTCTTCCAAGGAGGAAGGTCAATCAGTGTCCAAGTATTATTGCGAATAATTGATGCATGCTCGCTTCGCATGGCCTCTTTCCATTTGCTGGCACAGATAGAATTTAGCGCTTCCTCTACTGACTCTGGTACTAAGATGTCTTTTGAACTAAGATTAGTAATTTGATTCAAGACGTTATATTGTTTTTGTGGACGTCCTCGTTTGCCAGTTCTTATGATTTTGGGCCTACCAGGTCCAATCTTCAAATCCATTTGAGCATCTTCCAATACGCTTTCAACACTGTTTGGTTCCTCGTATTCTATTGCATCTGAGTATTCGTCAGTGCTCTGCTCTTCGACACTAGAGCTATTTCCTCCTTCGCACAACAACTCATCGTCACTTTCCTGTGAGTCATTGTTGTCGGCTTTTTGTTTTACTTGCATCAGCGGCGTTTTTAATGCTACGTTAAACTATTTGCTTTCGTCGACGTCCTCGTAAAATATTACATCCCTACTTTTCACTATTTGGTTAGTGATGCGGTCCAGCAACCGATATGCTTTCGACGAGACCGAATAGCCAACCATTGTATACTCCTTGCCTCTTGCCTGAAACTTTTTTCTTTGTGTCTTGATAAGTGCGACTGCTTTGCACCCAAACGTTCTTAAGTGTGAGACATTTGGCTTTTTACACATCCACATCTCATATGGTGTTTTTCCTGATAAGATCTTGGTTGGCGACCTATTTCGCAAGTACGCCGCCGTGGCCACTGCCTCTGCCTAGTACTTTTCGTCCAAATCCGAGTGAAGTAACATTGTACGAGCCATTTCCACCAACGTTCGTTTCATTCGCTCCGCTACGCCATTCTGCTGAGGGCTGTGCGGCACCGTCAACTGTCTTTGAATGCCCTTCTCCACTAAATATTTGTCGAACGCGTTGTTAACATATTTCGCGCCGTTTCACTTCGTACAAATTGAATTTTTCTACCGGTTAGCCTTTCTACCATCGCTTGGAAATTTTTAAAAGTTTCGAAAAGCTCGTTTTTTCTTTTAAGAAAGAAAACAAATGTATATCGCGATTTATCGTCGATAAATGTAATTATATATCGATTTCCGCTATTTGAGCATTGGCTCATTGGTCCACACACATCAGTGTGTATTAATTGTAAGATTTCCCTTGAACGCGACAATGATTTAACGAAAGGCTTTGCACAAATTTTGCTTTCTGCGCATGTTTTGCATAAAATGTTTTGGAAATCACCCACATTCAGCCCTTTCACCATGTTTTTACTAGACAACTGATGTAGCGATTGAAAGTTCAGATGCCCGTAGCGATTATGCCATTTCAATTGTTCTTGACTTGAACTTCTTGAAAGAAAACACGAAATGTCTCTATGCTCATTTATAAACAAATTGCCCGTCTTCTTCGCTTCAAACACAATTTCGCGATTTTTATTCATAAATACTCCTTTGAGTCTTGAAAAATGCACACTGAGACCGTTCTCGACTGCTTTATTTACCGAAATGAAATTAGTTTGTAAACCGGGTACAAAAAGTACTTCGCGTAACAGCACGTCAAATTTTGTTGTTTTTCAACGTACGGTACCTATGCCACAAGCTTCGATGCAATCGCCGCCCGCTATTAATATTTTCTGGCTGAAATCCACTAACCGGTCAAACATGTTTCGTTGGCAGTACATATGCGACGTCGCGCCGCTGTCGATACAGCAACTATTCCAGTTCAATGTAGTAGAGTTTGTTGCTGTTAGAATAAACGAAGTAGAGGGAGCGTGTTTCGATTGCGCTCTGCACTGCGAGGCAAAATGCCCTTTGCGTCCACATTTAAAGCACTTTAAATTGGATTTGTTCCTTTTGTTACTATTGTTTGTAGTCGTTTTGTCGTTGCTTTGTTCGTTATTGTTATTGGCATTGATACTGTTATAACTGTTTTTGCCTTTCGAAGCTGTGCGAGCAACGAATGCTTGAACGCTGTTGTCATTAGGTACAGTCACTAATTGCTCTCTTCTGGAGCCTTCTTCTAACAGTTTCACCTTAAGAGCATCCAATGTTGGAAGATTATCTCGCGCTTCCATCGCAATGACAAAATTATCGTATGATGATGGTAGTCCTGATAACAAAACGATGACTAAGAACTCTTCATTGAGTTCTAGACCAGTTTCTTGCAATTTTTCAGAGATGCTTACGAATGCATCGACGTATTGAGGGACGCCCAACTCATTTACGAGTTTTAGGTTAAGGAGCTGTCTTAACAGCGTTACCTTGCGGGCCGGTCCATGTGGCTGATGGACTTGTTTATATTTGTTCCAGGCCGCCAATGAGGTAGTACAATGTTTAATATGATTCAATTGTCCAGGTTTGATGCTTAGCGTTATCATGGCTAGTGCTTTCTCATCCTTCAGAATCCAAGCTGGAGCTTGTTCTCCTTCTTGCTTCACCACAGTTCCATTTACAATTGACCAGAGTTCTGAACAAATCAGTACACTTTTGACTTGTGCTGACCAGGTCTCATAATTTGAGTCATCCAATTTATCGACTGCATAAAATGGACTTGAAGCCATAATTTTTTATTAATCTTCACAAAGAAAAGTTAAAGTAAAAAGAATATGTACACCACGTGCTCTACTGGGCCCATAACCTGTTGCGAGAAAATAATATCAGTAAACTCAAACACGTCTGCCTCTTTCAAGTACTTTATTCGCAATGCTCAGCAGAGTACAAAGTAAGAATAGAGAGAGTAGAAATGAGATGTTAATCATATGTATGTAGATATAATATATTGCTGTTACATTCCAACATTTTTTCACCCACATTAAAATTGTATTCATTAAGTGCGAAAGCAGCAAATTGAATGAAAAGCCTAAATATACCCTATGCCACAAAAAGACATATTCAACCTTAGCAGACGGACGGACTGCGTTTATTTTGTTAGTGCAATCGAGAAAAATAGAATTTCTTCAATTGAAGGAGTCTTCCCTTTCCCTTCTTCTACCCTTTCCCATTCATTACAAATCTCTTTTGCTTGCAATGCCTCGACTGATTGATGTCATAAAATTTTACTTCTTATGAGCTTCGTTTGTTGTTTCTTAATGCTGCTCCGCAGTCGGCGTTATCCATTTCTTTATAGTTCCAATCGTATGGAGCCAATCTTTTTTTGAAGGAACGAGTAAAATCTCATGTAATCTCTTTGTGTATATATGCTCGTTGTTGTATTAACCAGGGTTTGAAATTGCTGCAGTTTTTCCATTTCATTTGCTGTAACTTTGCTTTTGCTGCGAAAATTTTCATAATCAGCATAACAAAAGCAAACATAAGAAAGCCGAAAGCTTTGCTGTGAAGGTCGCGGAAGCACGGCACCAAGCCGAACATCATATCAAAAGCAAATCGACTTTTGCTTTGCTGCTGATATCTCTGTTTTGAAAGCAAAGCCGCAGTCCAAAGTTCTGCCGTGATATTTTTCTGCGGCAGTTTTGCTGTCGAAGTTTAAATGTGTTTGTTGACTTATTCGCTGAACGAAAACATAATAGAAAGAACTGCGGCTTCTGTATTATTTATATACATACATATTTATACTCTGAGTTAGAAGTTTGACGTGAGAAGCGAAGGTAGTGTTTAAAGCTTCTCCGACAATTACCTAATTTTTCCGAGTGCAAAAAGATTTTAAAAATACAAATATTGTAGTTAACTGTGTACAATAGTGTTAGCGTTCGTATTATTATCGTGAGTACTCGTTTTAGAACTCTGCATACAAGTGAGTACTGGAACGTGTATGCAGAGTTCTATTTTCTGAAATTTCATTACGGACAACCAGATAAGTCATTTATACATATATATATAAAAGAACGTCGTGGTACCATTTATAACTCGAGAACGGCTGGACCGATTTTTATGATTTTTGATTTGTTGGATTTGTCTCAGCTCCGAATAGCAGAATAACTGTTACAACATCGAAAAAATTTAAAAGGAGGCTTGGCAAATCGGTAAAATTTAATATTTAGGGACATATTGATCCCAGCCGAATGAAATTTGGTGGATATGTTCGTAGGGCCATTTTTGACAATCGTACTAAAAATGGGCGTGGCAGCCCCCCTTCAAGAGTTACTCGGGAACTAATAAAGCTACAATGAATTGTTTCTGAAAACTATATATAAAAAAAACTTTTAAATATATCAACAGCTCCGGGAAAAGTCTCTCATTAGTTTCATGTGTTTTTATGGAAAAAATATCAATTTTGTGATATAACAGGATTCTTTGTAATAGATATTTAAATTACCTTGAAAAGCTCCGTGAAAAGTCCTATAAATATAAAAATTATAAATATACAAATATAAAAATTTCAAGTCTGTTTGTTTGTCCCACTAATTCGGAAACTTTTAATGCGATAAAGTTAAATAAGGAAGTAAGGTGCATTTGAGACCGAGTAACTGATAGAGAAGTAGAACCAGTTCTACGTCAGGAGAGACAAAAAGTGACGCTTTTGCCCAACATTAATTTAGTGCGAGGCGAAGTTCGTCGGTTCAGCTAGTATTTCATAAAAATTATTCTTACTCTGTTTACTCAAATTTTTACTTCACATAATCTCCGTTTACCATTGTTTTTGCTGGTTACTAAATTACCTTTTATATCTACAAAAGCACGCCAACTTGAATAAAATATTGTTACAAGCATACATTTGATCTCTTTTTAACTGAGCTTTGGGTAATTTTCTCTGCTAAGCTGAGCTTAGCCGTACGAGGTTTCTACCAGCGCGAATTTGCGTCGCCTCTGACACGCAATTAAGTGGTGGGCAATATTCTGGGACATACTTTTACGCTATCTTTTCTTTCTGGTGGAAGGAGTGTATAATGGAGACCACGCCGGTTAGAAATCCTTTTCAAAGGTGCTCTCTGATTGCGCGTTCACCGACTGCCAACATTCATAACGCTGCACCAGTGAACCCATCGCCAGTGCAACATTGCGTCGGCTCATCGTAAAATCGCAACTGGCAAAATTATGAGCGCTGCTGAGGTTCTAAAAAGTATTGGCGATATGCCCGTTGGACAGCCCAAGCCAGCGCTTATTAAATTGGCGAACAAAATTAATGAATTGATGGAAATGTTTACAGAAAATAGACGCGATATCCAATATGCGCAAACTACTCCTCTTGCAGGTAGAAATAACGTTGCCACAAAACGGAAAAACAGCAAATCCTAATGAGCAACAGGCGGCTACTGTTGCAGTTGATAACAATATTAAATTACCAGAGATGGATGGCGAGTACGACTGGAAATTGGTCAACTACAAGCGGATAGCGCGGCACTTAATGAAAAAAACGTCGAAGGAGCCACGTACCACTGACATCCCGAAACCAACCACTGACAAACCAATGCGTAAGCTGGCTCGTCCAGACGCTTTGGTAATTAAAAAGAGAGGAGAGTTGTCATATGCCGACATGCTGAAAATGATAAAGGCGAAAAAGGAATTTAAAGAGCTCGGTGATAATGTGAGAAAAATAAGAAAAACAGCCAATGCTGATCTTCTATTGGAATTTAAGGCAACTGCAGATGAGAAGATTAACACATACAGAAGGGAAGTGGAAGCTGTTTTCAAGGACTCTGCAGATGTCCGGGCGATCTGCCACAAAGTTACAATCGAGTATAAAGATCTGGATGAAGTAACTACCTCGGAAGAAATATGCCAAAGCCGCGCCAACCAGGTCCCGGAAATCGGTAAAATACCAGAGGAAATGGTCAAAATGATCCGCCATAATAGATACGGTACCCAGACTGCTTTAATCAGGCTGCCTGTAAGTGACGCTAATAAGCTCCTAAAGGTAGCACGGACATCGCATTGGTTGGGTAATGTTATGCAACTCCAAGTCTTGGTCTTACTGAATTTGAACAGCTACTTGGTGATAGAGTGGACGATAGGAAAGACAAGAACGGAGTAATTATTGCTTGGGACTTTAACGCGTGGGCACACGAATTGATAAGTAGTCGGACAAACTCTCGAGGTTGTATCCTGAACTGCTTCGCCCAATTGGATATTGTACTGCTAAATACAAGGTGCGTGAACACATTCGAGTGAAATGGTCGCGGCTCCATAATTGAAATCTCTTTCGCAAGCAGCGTATTAGCTCGTTCGGTAAACTGGAAAGTTAGTAACATTTATACCAACAGTGACCATTTAGCGGTAGAAATTGATATCGTAAATAACAATGCGGTCTCTGGTGGCAAAGTTGCATGCAGAGGAAAACGAGTAGGCTGGCAAGTGCATAATTTTGATGAGCAATTATTTGCTGAATTCCTAGAAGGTAACTTGGTCATACCTAGTAATGGAAATAGTCGAGCAACGCAGATTGTTGAATGGCTTATTAATGCCTGCGATGCATCGATGCCTAGATGATACTGCAAAAATTCCAGGAAACCCGCCTATTGGTGGCACGCGTCAGTAGCGGACATGAGACGGCAGTGTAATGCAAATCGAAGAAAATATCAGCGCAGTCTTAGTCAAAGCGATAATAGCCGCTTACACAATATTTACATAGAATCACGCAAAGTGCTAAAGAAGGCGATTATGTATCGCAAAAAACTATGCTTCATAGAGCTGTGTAATATGGTGAATGCGGACTCTTGGTGTGGCGCTTACAAAACCGTAATGTCCACGTTGAGGTGTAAGAAAACACATATCCCGACATGCTCACGTATCATGATGCATATTATAAAGTCGATATTTCCAGAAGCCGGTACATACAATGTTTACAATGTTAATAATACAACGGTAAGTGCATCGGAACAAAATGGTTTCCCAGAAATTAGCCAAGAAAAAGTGGCAGCCTCAATGTGGAAATTTAAAGAGAAAAAGAGAGACGGACTGCGTTTATTTTGTTAGTGCAATCGAGCAAAATAGAATTTCTACAATTGAAGGAGTCTTCCCTTTCCCTTCTTCTACCCTTTCCCATTCATTACAAATCTCTTTTGCTTGCAATGCCTCGACTCATTGATGTCATAAAATTTTACTTCTTATGAGCTTCGTTTGTTGTTTCTTAATGCTGCAGTTTCCGCAGTCGGCGTTATCCATTTCTTTATAGTTCCAATCGTATGGAGCCAATCTTTTTTTGAAGGAACGAGTAAAATCTCATGTAATCTCTTTGTGTATATATGCTCGTTGTTGTATTAACCAGGGTTTGAAATTGCTGCAGTTTTTCCATTTCATTTGCTGTAACTTTGCTTTTGCTGCGAAAATTTTCATAATCAGCATAACAAAAGCAAACATAAGAAAGCCGAAAGCTTTGCTGTGAAGGTCGCGGAAGCACGGCACCAAGCCGAACATCATATCAAAAGCAAATCGACTTTTGCTTTGCTGCTGATATCTCTGTTTTGAAAGCAAAGCCGCAGTCCAAAGTTCTGCCGTGATATTTTTCTGCGGCAGTTTTGCTGTCGAAGTTTAAATGTGTTTGTTGACTTATTCGCTGAACGAAAACAACATAGAAAGAACTGCGGCTTCTGTATTATTTATATACATACATATTTATACTCTGAGTTAGAAGTTTGACGTGAGAAGCGAAGGTAGTGTTTAAAGCTTCTCCGACAATTACCTAATTTTTCCGAGTGCAAAAAGATTTTAAAAATACAAATATTGTAGTTAACTGTGTACAATAGTGTTAGCGTTCGTATTATTATCGTGAGTACTCGTTTTAGAACTCTGCATACACGTGAGTACTGGAACGTGTATGCAGAGTTCTATTTTCTGAAATTTCATTGCGGACAACCAGATAAGTCATTTATACATATATATATAAAAGAAAGTCGTGGTACCATTTATAACTCGAGAACGGCTGGACCGATTTTTATGATTTTTGATTTGTTGGATTTGTCTCAGCTCCGAATAGCAGAATAACTGTTACAACATCGAAAAAATTTAAAAGGAGGCTTGGCAAATCGGTAAAATTTAATATTTAGGGACATATTGATCCCAGCCGAATGAAATTTGGTGGATATGTTCGTAGGGCCATTTTTGACAATCGTACTAAAAATGGGCGTGGCAGCCCCCCTTCAAGAGTTACTCGGGAACTAATAAAGCTACAATGAATTGTTTCTGAAAACTATATATACAAAAAACTTTTAAATATATCAACAGCTCCGGGAAAAGTCTGTCATTAGTTTCATGTGTTTTTATGGAAAAAATATCAATTTTGTGATATAACAGGATTCTTTGTGATAGATATTTAAATTACCTTGAAAAGCTCCGTGAAAAGTCCTATAAATATAAAAATTATAAATATACAAATATAAAAATTTCAAGTCTGTTTGTTTGTCCCAATAATTCGGAAACTTTTAATGCGATGAAGTTAAATAAGGAAGTAAGGTAAGTAAGTTCGTCGGTTCAGCTAGTATTTCATAAACATTATTCTTACTCTGTTTACTCAAATTTTTACTTCACATAATCTCCGTTTACCATTGTTTTTGCTGGTTACTAAATTACCTTTTATATCTACAAAAGCACGCCAACTTGAATAAACTATTGTTACAAGCATACATTTGATATCTTTTTAACTGAGCTTTGGGTAATTTTCTCTGCTAAGCTGAGCTTAGGCGTACGAGGTTTCTACCAGCGCGAATTTGCGTCGCCTCTGACACGCAATTAAGTGGTGGGCAATATTCTGGGACATACTTTTACGCTATCTTTTCTTTCTGGTTTCCCAGAAATTAGCCAAGAAGAAGTGGCAGCCTCAATGTGGAAATTTAAAGAGAAAAAGTCTCCAGGACTGGACGGTATCCCAACTAAAGGCCTGAAAGCGGCAGTTCAGCAGAGGCCAGAACTCTTTGCCAGAGTATTTACAGTCTGCCTGAAAGAGTGAGTCTTTCCGGAAATATGGAAGAGACAACGACTGGTGCTGCTGCCAAAAGGTAGCAACCCTCCGCGGGTACAGGCATCATATAGGCCTCTGTGCATGATCGACAATATAGCGAAACTTTTTGAGCACATTATTTGCCGCAGATTAGAGCAGTTTATTTCGGACTCCAATATAGTCTCAGGAGAACAGTTTGGCTTCCGTAAGGGATTGTCAACCGTTGGTGCTGTGAAAACGCTGACAGGAATTCCAGAAAAGGCGATCGCGCGCATCAGGTGGAGATATGGAGATAAGAAATACTGCGTAATAATCACACATGATGTTAAAAATGCATTTAATAGTATAGAGTGGAACCATATAAAAGATGCGCTTAGAATACACAGATCCCCAAGATACCTGCAAAGAATTATAGATAGGTATCTCTCTGATAAAATACTGTATTATGAGACAGATAAAGGAGGGCGGAAGTATAGAGTATGTAGGGATGCTCCGCAAGGATCTGTAGTGGGACCCGTCTTGTGGAACATCGTGTATGATGGAGTTTTCCGCCTGTCATTGCCAGATGCTGTATCGGTGACTGGATACGCTGATGTTATCGCGGTAGCGGTAGTTGCCGAGGAGCTACCCGAAATTCAGCGAAAAAGCAGATATGCAGTGCTGACAATAAAAAATTGGCTATCTGAAAAGGGATTGGAACTTGCTGTGCATAAAACCGAAGCAGTACTAGTTACGAGCAGGAAAGTTAAAGAGATCACCGCCCTTGACATTGACGGTCACATCTTGACGATATCTCCAGCTATCAAGTATGTGGGTGTTATGTTAGATGCCAGATTGTCATTCAAAACGCACATCGAAGCGACTTGTAAAAAACAGCGCGAGCCCAATTTGCGCTTATGGTCAACATAGGCGGGCCAAGACAGTGTCGTAGAAGACTTCTGCCAGGATTACCGAGTCTATACTTCTATATACTGCACCAATTTGGGTGCTCATGTGACGAAGTATAAATGCTATGTGAAGCGACTGTATGACAGAAAGAAATTAGTGCAGAGATCATTAACTTCCGCTGAGAGAAGGGCGGAACGGGAAATCAGTTACGTCGAGTGGCAAAGGCTATGGGACAGGGCATCTACGGGACGATGGATATTCCGGTTGATACCAAACGTTGGCAGTTGGGTTGACAGAGAGCACGGTGAGGTGGATTTCTACATGACACAATTCTTGTCCGGCAATGGCTGCTTACAGTACTAGTTACGAGCAGGAAAGTTAAAGAGATCACCGCCCTTGACATTGACGGTCACATCTTGATGATATCTTCAGCTATCAAGTATCTGGGCGTTATGTTAGATGCCAGATTGTCATTCAAAACGCACATCGAAGCGGCTTGAGTAGTGTGTATATGGGGTTTCTGGCTCAACGTAGCGACTGCGCAGTCGCTGAGGTGCGGAGGTGCTCTGCCGCCGCCATAAGGTTTGTGTGTGTGACTCTCTGACCGAAGTGATGGGAGAGCAGCAGATGCAGATGGTCGTTGCAGTAACATGTTGTTGTTGTTATTTTGTTGTTGCATGATGCTTTAGTGAACATGACCGTTGGTCCACAAAGTTAGTGTAAACAAATTTCGGTGTTTTGAACGAAGTGCCGTCGACTGAGTTGGTGTAATAAAATTTCCGTGATTGTTTTGATTATTTAATTGCTTATGTTGTTGTTGTTATTTGTTTTCATAGGAATCTTTTAGTAGATCGCCGTGGAGTTAATGCAAACAAATTCCGTTGGTTGGGGGGGGGCATTTTTATTTCTTCTGTTGTTGTTGTGGATTTGTTTTTAATACTTGGTGACATGTGGTAGGATTATGTATATGTCCAATGCGTGGCAAGACAGAATATTTTTTTGTTTCTGTTCTTTTTTTCTTTGCAATGTATTTTGGGAATGCCCCTCTTGTGAGCGGTGACATTCATATTTTATAGCTATTTTTTCTTCTAGTAAATAGACGGACACCTTTTCAAGTGGATTCTTGGTTAACCAAATCTCAGCTTGCTAAAAATGGGAATAATATGAGTTTATTGAACACATGTAGGGTTGATTTTTCTTTCCTACAAATGTAGGTCATTTTATGTTCATTGATTAAAGCCATGATGATGATGATGATGATTTTTGGAAGGCACAATTAGTTTATGTTTTTATAAATAGTTTCAATAGTGAATGGAGAGTCGACGTTGTTGTTGTAATTTAAGTACTTCAGTAGAACGGAGTGTCGTCGATCGAATTAGGGTAAACAATGCATGAACCAAAGAAGTATATTTATTATTTTTTTTCAGTTTTCTTTATAAATATTTCGTACGCAGTCTCCTCCAAATAAAATTATGTCATGAATATTATTGTAAACAATGATAGAATCTGGAGAAATAGGAATCTATGATACGCCTATATAAGCGGCGGAAGCTTGTAACTTTCTCTCAGTTCTGAAAGTAATCTTGAAGCTTTCGGAATTAGCGTAAACTCCCCTTAGCATCAATTGTAAAGAATATGCAATATTACAAAAACACGTGTAAACTAAAACTAAAACGTGTAAATCTAATCCAGTTTGAAACAATCCAAGAAAAGGAAAACTGTTCAGTGTGTTTAAATATACTATTTGAAAATCAATTAAAAAAACAATAAAACGTGTTAAAATAAAACAGTTAAAAATAAAACACTACCTCCAAATTGTATAGGTTAAAATAAATATAAAACGTGTAGAAACAAAACATCAAAAAGTACCTAGATGAAAATGTGTTAAATATGCTATTTAAATAAAACACTAAAGACCAAAAAAAAGTGCGTATTTGAACATAATTATAAAACGTACAAAACTGAAACTTATAGAAACAAAACAAAATATTGTTAAATACAGTGTGTAAAAACCAAACATTATAAAAAAAAGTGTTAAAAATAAAACACTAAAGACACAAAGTTCGTAGCTGGAAAAAAAAATATAAAACGTGTAAAACTAACACTTCTAGAAATAAAACAACAAAAATAAAAAAATTGTTAAATATAGTACTTAAAAACGTAAAGAGAAAAACAAAACAAACTAATAACAAAAAGTGACTAAAAAGCATAGTGCGTAGCTGAAAATAAATATTAACCGGCTTAAAATAAAACAAAATAAAAAATTGTTAAATGTAGTGTGTGAAAATAAAACATTAAAATAAAAGAAAAACTGTTAAATTTAGTATTTAAAACGTACAGTGAATAAAACATAACCAACAACAAGAAAAAAACATTAAAAATGAAGGGATTTATTTTCGACATTTGCGGACAGGGTTTCACTGCGATGCGTAGCCTTAAAAGGCATACAAAAGCAACGCACGGCCATCCACAGTTCCATTGCAACGATTGTGGGGAAAATTTCAACCGTCTTGATAATATGCTCAGGCATAAAAGTCGAGCCCACAAAATACCATCATTAGCAGCACAACAAGCATCATCAACAACAGCAGCAGTACCACAGACATCACCAGGATCACTTGCAGAAGCAGCAGAATCGCCAGCAGCATCATCGTCTTCAACAGCAGCATTAACAAGATCAGGACAACACGCAGCATCATCATCATCAGCAACACACCGAGCTACTACAACACAACAACACATTGATGCTATCGAGAACGTTCGTTGCCCAACATGTAACGAAGATGTTTCTCGAAGAGGCTGGAGCTACCATCTGCGGACGATCAAACACAAAAAGAATTGTTGGTCGCCGCTAAGCGATAGTTTAAAGTGCATCAAAACAGCCTTTAAGGATAGAGTTCAAACACTTCTTTTCCAAAATGGGGATGAGGGACTTCTGATTCCAGAAGATTTCTTCAAAAACGCGAAAAATATAGTGACTAAGCAGATAGAAAATTTGCTAGAAAAGCACATAATGATAAAATTTAATATGGAATTGTACGCAGAATACTTTAAAATAACGACAGATGAGGAAATAGTGCTGGAAATAAAGTCATTCCAAACAAAAATGATCTTAGCACAAAAAGTTGAAGACATCAGCAGCATCTACGCTGACATGTCTGTACAACTGACCACCAAAATGGGCGAATTTCACGAAAGGGACAGTGGATGGTCTCTACTTAAAATATGCTATGTAGAGATAAATATAAATCAATACAGACCATTAAAGGGAACATCCTACATCCCTCTCCCGAAAGTCCTACAGGATAGGAAAGCCTGCATCAATGTAAGAAACACTGATGTTTATTGCTTCAAATGGGCAGTCATATCTGCGCTTTATATCCTGCCAGTTAACCATAATAGACCGCATAGTTATAATGTGGAGAACATTGAAGCCGAAAATATAATAATAGAAAATGGAATGATACTTAACTTCATGGGATTAAAGTTTCCTCTCTCCATAGATGCCATTAACAAATTTGAAGAAATGAATCCTACGATTAGCGTCAATGTGTTTGGTTTTGATAAGGATTCGGCAAACATCGAGGGACCTTATCACTCCACCAAGCAGGAAAAGGTGCAGCACATCAACTTGCTGCTGCTTCAAAATGATGAGCAGTTCCACTATGTGTGGATTAAAAACCTTTCAAGGTAATTATAATTTATTTTTTTTGCTCAACTTCATGTTATTTCACTTTTATTGCATCTTTCATTTTACACGACTACTTATTGCAATAAATAAGCTAATTTTTTTCTTCCTTTTGGCTTTTCAGATTAATAAAACATCAACAGACGAATCATCGCACTAGACTGTATTTGTGCAACAGCTGCCTACAGTACTCGCACAACGAGAGTACGCTACAAAAGCATAAAATGGTATGCGGAAAAGTAATAATTGAGATGCCGTCGCTGGAAAAGGCGGTAGTTAGTTTTAAGAATTTTGAACGGAGCTTAGATGTTCCTTTTGTAGTATACGCAGATTTTGAATGCGTACTAAGTACTTCAGGTTTAGATAGTAGTAATAAGTTTGTGTCTAAGCATATTCTTGTAGCCTTTAGCTATAATATCCATTGTAATTGTAATGATAGTCTTAGTAAATTTATTCATATATTCAGGGGAGGATGCTCCCAAGAAATGTGTAGAATTTTTAATTAAAGATATCGTAGATTTATATAATAACTATTTAAGTAAATCGAAACCTATGGCTTTTTTAAATTGTTTGCAGCTAAAGCAACAATTCCAGAGCAAAAACTGCCATACTTGCGATAAAGAATTGGGCTCTGATAGAGTGGCAGTCCATTGCCACCTAACTGGCGAATATAGAGGACCGGCACATAATGAATGTAATTTAAAATATCAAATTGCAAAGTTTGTGCATGTTTTCTTTCATAATTTTTTTGGATACGATTGCCATCTTTTCGTTAAGGAATTAAATTCTTTTGAAGGTGATATAAATGTTATCCCTTTAAACAAAGAATTATATATATCCCTCTCAAAGCGTATCAAGGTGGATGAAAAGAAAACTTTTGAGATAAGATTTTTGGATTCTTTTCGTTTCATGGCATCAAGTTTGGATGCATTAGCGAAAAATTTATCACCAACTGATTTTAAAACTGTTCGCCAAATGTTTTCAAACGATGATGAATTTAAATTAGTAACAAGAAAAGGTGTATTTCCCTATGAATACATCAATTCTTTCGGGCGACTTAAAGAAACCTCTCTTCCTCCTCAAACTGAATTTTATAGTCGCATGACAAATAAAACTTGTTCCAAGGAAGATTATGAACACGCGGTTAAAGTATGGGACATGTTTAAAACCAAAACACTTGAAGATTACATGCTTCTATATCTGAAAACAGATGTTTTCATTTTAACAGACATTTTCCAAAATTTTAGAAAAATATGCAAAAACATTTATAAACTAGATCCGTGCCAATATTATACTGCACCAGGCTTATCTTGGGATGCAATGCTCAAAACCACTCAAATTGAACTTGAACTGTTTAGAGATATAGACATCTATTTATTCATTCAGAAAAGTATTAGAGGAGGCATTGTCCAATGTTTTAAAAGGCATTCAAAGGCAAATAATAAATATATGGCGGACTACGATTGCAGTAAACCATCAGAATATTTAATGTATTTGGATGCCAATAATTTGTATGGCTGGGCAATGTCTCAATATCTTCCTTATGGAGGATTCGAGTGGTTGACAGATACTAATAATTTTAACGTACAGACAATTCATGAAAATTCAGAATTTGGTTTTATTTTAGAAGTCCGGAAAATCTTCACGATTCCCACAATGACTTACCATTTTGCGCGGAAAATAAAATACCTCCCAATTCTAAATGCAATAAACTAATAACTGATTTAACCAACAAGACTACATACACAATTCATTACAAGAATCTTCAACAATGCATAAAAAATGGTTTAAAACTCAAGAGAATCCATACAATATTAAAATTTAAGCAGTCTGGTTGGTTAAAACAGTACATTGATTTAAATACGTACCACAGAACAATAGTCAAAAACAGCTTCGAGAAAAACTTTTTTAAACTCCTCCATAATGCGGTATATGGAAAGACGATGGAGAATGTAGACAAAAGGAAGGATGTAAAAATTGTAACCGAATTGGAAAGTAAAGGAAGACATTTAGGAGCACGAGCTCTAATAGCAAAGCCAAATTTTCACAGCATGTCTTATTTTACACGTGAAATGGCTGCTATACAATTGAATAGATCTCGCTCTGTATTCCATCAACCAATATATTTGGGATTTGTTGTTTTAGAATTATCCAAATGGAAAATGTATGATTTCCACTATGATTATATGAAACCTAAATTTACAACAAATCTCAGTTTGAATTACATGGATACAGATTCTTTCATATATTCCATTCGGTGCGAAGATTTTTACAATGATATTCGTGATGATATCGACTCAAAATTTGATACATCCGAATATTCACCTACAAATCCTTTCCATATGCCGCCTAAAAATGGTAAAGTCTTGAGTATGATGAACGATGAAAACAAAGGAAAAATTATGAAAGAATTTATAGGTCTACGTTCTAAAATGTATACAATACAAGTTGTTGGCTGCGAGGAAATTAAAAAGGCCAAAGGTATATAAACAACTATCAGCTATAAACTGTTATCAGATAGCTGTTTATAGCTGATCAGATAGCTGTTTATAGCTGATCAGATAGCTGTTTATAGCTGATCTGATAGCTGTTTATAGCTCATCAGATAGCTGTTTATAGCTGATCAGATAGCTGTTTATAGCTGATCAGATAGCTGTTTGTAGCTGATCAGATAGCTGTTTATAGCTGATCTGATAGCTGTTTATAGCTCATCAGATAGCTGTTTATAGCTGATCAGATAGCTGTTTGTAGCTGATCAGATAGCTGTTTATAGCTGATCAGATAGCTGCTTATAGCTCATCAGATAGCTGTTTATAGCTAATCAGATAGCTGTTTATAGCTGATCTGATAGCTGTTTGTAGCTGATCAGATAGCTGTTTATAGCTGATCTGATAGCTGTTTATAGCTGATCTGATAGCTGTTTGTAGCTGATCAGATAGCTGTTTATAGCTGATCTGATAGCTGTTCAGTAGTAGTGTCACATACCCAACAATAGAAGTGATTCGCGGAGCAATTTTAAGGTAGCTGTATTGAACGAGACGACAGATATTCTACCCCATCTCTTTCACCACCACTTTAAAATTTCTGGTCCACTTTGAATTTTAACATATTTCAAATCTAATTCCCATTACAACAACAAAGTGTTACAAATTAAATATTTTATTGTCCTAACTTAGTTTTACGAAAGCATCATGTTCAGATCAATGCTAAAATTATTTTGTGATTCTGATGTTCAAGTTGAGGATATTTTTGTGATTGATAATAACAATACTAGTAGTGTGTATATGGGGTTTCTGGAACAACGTAGCGACTGCGCTGCTCGTGAGGATGGGAGGATGCTGCCGCCGCCATAAGCTTTGTTAAGGTTTGCGTGTGTGGCTCTCTGCCGGTGTAGAGCTCAGCTCTGACGTCGCCATAAGATTGTTAATGTTTGTGTGTTTGAGGCTCTCTGCCGCCGCCATAAGATTTATATGGTGTGGAGCTCTGCCGACAGGCCGACGGACGGACATACATATAGACAGTTGGACAGACAGACGGACGGACATACATATAGACAGTTGGACAGACAGACGGACGGACATACTTATAGACAGTTGGACAGACAGACGGACGGATGGTTATACATACATACAGACGGACAGACTGACAGACTGACATACATATAGACAGTTGGACAGACAGACGGACGGATGGTTATACATACATACAGACGGACGGACGGACATACATATAGACAGTTGGACAGACGGACGGATGGTTATACATACATACAGACGGACAGACTGACATACATATGGACAGTTGGACAGACAGACGGACGGATGGTTATACATAAATATAGACGGACAGACGGACATACATGAGTAGGAGAAGGGAAGGGAAGGAGTGGGGGGGATGTGTGTGACCGAAGTGATGGGAGGGCAGCAGTTTCAGATGGTCGTTGCGTAGTAACATGTTGTTGTTGTTATTTGTTGTAGCTTGATGCTTTAGTGAACGTGAGCGTTGGTCCACAGAGTTAGTGTTTACAAATTCTGGATGGTTACTTTAATTGCACGGAGCGCCGTCGATCGAGTTAGTGTAAACAATTATGGCTTTTGGAAGCGGAGTGTCGCCGATCGAGTTGGTGTAATAAAATTTCGGTGATTGTTTTGATTATTTAATTGCTTATGTTGTTGTTGGTATGTATTTTAATAGGAATCTTTTAGTAGAACAGATCGCCATGGAGTTAATGCAAACAAATTCCGTTGGGGGGAGGGGGGATTTTTATTTCTTCTGTTGTTGTTGTGGATTTGTTTTCAATACTTGATGACATGTGGTAGGATTATATATATGTCCAATGCGTGGCACGACAGAATATTTTTTTTGTTTTTGTTCTTTTTTTCTTTGCAATGTATTTTGGGAATGCCCCTCTTGTGAGCGGTGACATTCATATTTTATAGCTATTTTTTCTTCTATTTTTGTAAATGGACGGACACCCTTTCAAGTGGATTCGTGGTGAACCAAATCCAAGCTTGCTAAAAATGTGAATAATATGAGTTTATTCAACACATGTAGGGTTGATTTTTCTTTCGTACAAATGTAGGTCATTTTATATTCATTGATCTTTAACTCTGACTACAAAGCATGAGATCGATGGTATTGGAAGACTCAATTAGTTTATATGGTGTTGTATATGTTAGTGATATATGCATGTTTGTGTATATACATATTAAATTTTTAGATAAGGTAAATTGTTAGGTTTAAGTAAATTATATTTAAAGTTATGTAGAACATTTTTTTTGTGGTTTTAATTGTTTTTGTGTTGATGTTGGTGTGATTTAATCGTTCTTTCAGCAGAAGGAAGGGTGGTCGATTGAGTTAGGGTAAACAAATCTCGTTGCGATTCTTTTTTCTTACTTATATTGTTACTATATTCAAAGAGAATCATGCATGAACCAAAGAAGTATATTCATTATTTTTTTCAGTTTTTTTTTATGAATATTTCGTACGCAGTCTCTTCCAAATAAAATTACAAGTCATGAATATTATTGTAAACAATGATAGAATCTGGAGAACTAGGCATCTATAATACGATTAATATCCTATATAAGCGGCGGAAGCTTGTAATTTTCTCTCAATTCTGAAAGTAATCTTGAAGCCTTCGGAAGAATTGTGAAACTCGTCAATTGTGAAGTACTCTAATAAAAATTTAAGCGTGTAAAAATAAAACTTATAGAAAAATTGTGAAATATTATATTAAAAATAAAACATTATAATAAAAGAAAAATACTTAAAACAAATATAGTACTTAAAACGTACAGAGAGAAAAAAAACAAAGTGAAAGTTTTTAAAGTGAATAAACCATAACCAACAACAAGAAAAAAAAAAAACATTAAAAATGAAGGGATTCATATGTGTCGTTTGCGCGCAGGGTTTCACTGCGATGCAAAATCTTAAAAGGCATACAAAAGCAATGCACGGACATCCACAGTTCCATTGCAACGATTGTGGGGAAAATTTCAACCGTCTAGATAATATGCTCAGGCATAAAAGTCGAGCCCACAAAATACCATCATCAGCAGCACAACAAGCATCATCAACAACATCAGCAGTACCACAGACATCACCAGGATTACTTGCAGAAGCAGCAGCAGTACAAGGACCATCATCGTCTTCAACAGCAGTACAGGTACCATCGTCTTCAGCTTCATCATCAGCAACACGCCGAGCTACCACAACACAACCACACATTGACGCTATCGAGAACGTTCGTTGCCCAACATGTAACGAAGATGTTTCTCGAAGAGGCTGGAGCTACCACCTGCGGACGATCAAACACAAAAAGAATTGTTGGTCGCCGCTAAGCGATGGTTTAAAGTGCATCAAAACAGCCTTTAAGGAAAGAGTTCAAACACTTCTTTTCCAAAATGAGGATGAGGGACTTCTGATTCCAGAAGATTTCTTCAAAAACGCGAAAAATATAGTGACTAAGCAGATAGAAAATTTGCTAGAAAAGCACATAATGATAAAATTTAATATGGAATTGTACGCAGAATACCTTAAAATAACGACAGATGAGGAAATAGTGGTGGAAATAAAATCATTTCAAACAAAGATGATTTTAGCTCAAAAAGTTGAAGACATCAGCAGCATCTACGCTGACATGTCTGAACAACTTGTAACGACGCAAGTCGCGGGCTCGTTTGCGCCGCACAACCAGCACGAGAAAATTAAACATCGTTCCTATTTTTAAGTTAGTGGTATGAAACCTATAAGAAATCACCAAAGAACATTGTTAATGAAATGAAATAAAATCCAATGAAATATTATTAAATATATTATATTATTATATATATTATATATATTATTAGTATTGCTGCTAAACCACCCTATTAAGAAACGGGATAGCCTTAAGTTTAACTCAACGCCGAAACGACGGCAGACGATCGAACAGCTGACTGACTGCTATAAAAGGAGTAGCAACTTCAAACTCGAGACAGTCGACCAGCAGCCAGCGCACAGGTAAGTCCACTCCGACAGCACCCGACGAGATCAGCCAAACCGGCCCTCGTCCGACCACTCGCGAACTCCGCCGACAGCACCCGACGAGATTAGCCAAACCGGCCCTCGTTCGACCACTCGCGAACTTCGCCGACAGCACCCGACGAGATCAGCCAAACCGGCCCTCGTCCGACCACTCGCGAACTTCGCCGACAGCACCCAACGAGATCAGCCAAACCGGCCCTCGTCCGACCACTCGCGAACTCCGCCGACAGCACCCGACGAGATCAGCCAAACCGGCCCTCGTCCGACCACTCGCGAACTCCGCCGACAGCACCCGACGAGATCAGCCAAACCGGCCCTCGTCCGACCACCCGCGAACTCTGCCGACAGCCCCCGACGAGATCAGCCAAACCGGCCCTCGTCCGACAACTCGCGAACTCTGCCGACAGCACCCGACGAGATCAGCCAAACCGGCCCTCGTCCGACAACTCGCGAACTCCGCCGACAGCGCCTGACGAGATCAGCCAAACCGGCCCTCGTCCGACGACTCGCGAACTACGCCGACAGCACCCGACGAGATCAGTCAAACCGGCCCTCGTCCGACACTCGCGAACTCCGCCGACAGCGCCCGACGAGATCAGCCAAACCGGCCCTCATCCGACGACTCGCGAACTCCGCCGACAGCACCCGACGAGATCAGTCAAACCGGCCCTCGTCCGACAACTCGCGAACCCCGCCAGCCGCACCCAACGAGACCCGACAGTAACCGACGCCGCGCGAGTGCCCACAGCGTGTACGACAAGCAAGCGGCAGGCGAAAGGGGAGCTGAACACAGGAAGAATCTAATAAAGGAAAAGCTTGAACGAAATTAAAGTGTGTTTTCTTCGTGGCATCGGCCGTGTGTTTCCTCTCTCTCTCGTTGGTCCTCAATAAATAAATTTCTGTGGGACGGAACCCTTCGGCAACCGGCGAGCCGATCCGGAGCAAAAACGTTCGTCACAAACTGACCACCAAAATGGGTGAATTCCAGGAAAGGGACAGTGGATGGTCTCTACTTAAAATATGCTATATAGAGATAAATATAAATCAGTATCGTCCATTAAAGGGAATATCCTACATCCCTCTCCCGAAAGTCCTGCAGGAGAAGAAAGCCTGCATCAATGTTAAAAATTATGATGTATACTGCTTTAAATGGGCGGTGATATCTGCGCTTTCAAATCTGCCATATAATGAACATAGACCACAAAATTACAACGTCTTCAACATTGAAGCGGAAAATATAATAATAGAAAATGGATGTGCACTTGATTTTACGGGATTAAAGTTTCCTCTTTCCATAGACGCCATCAGCAAATTCGAAGAAATAAATGCTACGATTAGCGTCAATGTGTTTGGTTTTGATGAAGTTTCTGGGAATATCGAGGGGCCGTACCACTGCACCAAGCAGGAAAAGGTGCAGCACATCAACCTGCTGCTGCTGCAAAATGATGAGCAGTTCCACTATGTATGGATTAAAACATTTACATATCTATGGATTAAAAACATTTCAAGGTAATTATAATTTATTTTTTATTTCTCAACTTCATGTTATTTCACTTTTATTTCATCTTTCATTTTACACGACTACTTATTGCAATAAATAAGCTAATTATATTATTTTCTTTATTTTGGCTTTTCAGATTAATAAAACATCAACAGACGAATCATCGCACTAGACTGTATTTGTGCAATAGCTGCCTACAGTACTCGCACAACGAGAGTACGCTACAAAAGCATAAAATGGTATGCGGCAAAGTGATAACGGAGATGCCGTCGCTGGAAAAGGCGGTAATTAGTTTTAAGAATTTCGAAAGAAAATTAGATGTTCCTTTTGTAGTATACGCCGATTTTGAATGCGTACTAAGTAGTTCAGGTTTAGATAGTAGCAATAAGTTTATATGTAAGCATATTCTTGTAGCCTTTAGCTATAATATCCATTGTAATTTTAATGATAGTCTTAGTAAATTTTTTATTTATTCAGGAGAAGATGCTCCCAAGAAATTTGTTGAATTTATAATTAAAGATATCTTAGATTTATATAATAACTATTTAAGTAAATCGAAACCTATGACCTTTTTAACTTCTTTGCAGCTAAAGCAACAATTCCAGAGCAAAAACTGCCATATTTGCCATAAAGAATTGGGCTCTGATAGAGTGGCAGACCATTGCCACCTAACTGGCGAATATAGAGGACCGGCACATAATGAATATAATTTAAAATATCAAATTGCAAAGTTTGTGCATGTTTTCTTTCATAATTTTTTTTGGATACGATTCCCATCTTTTCGTTAAGGAATTAAATTCTTTTGAAGGTGATATAAATGTTATCCCTTTAAACAAAGAATTTTATATATCCCTCTCAAAGCGTATCAAGGTGGATGAAAAGAAAACTTTTGAGATAAGATTTTTGGATTCTTTTCGTTTCATGGCATCAAGTTTGGATGCATTAGCGAAAAATTTATCACCAACTTATTTTAAAACTGTTCGCCAAATGTTTACAAACGATGATGAATTTAAATTAGTAACAAGAAAAGGTGTATTTCCCTATGAATACATCAATTCTTTCGGGCGACTTAAAGAAACCTCTCTTCCTCCTCAAACTGAATTTTATAGTCGCATGACAAATAAAACTTGTTCCAAGGAAGATTATGAACACGCGGTTAAAGTATGGGACATGTTTAAATGCAAAACACTTGAAGATTACATGCTTCTATATCTGAAAACAGATGTTTTCATTTTAACAGACATTTTCCAAAATTTTAGAAAAATATGCAAAAACATTTATAAACTAGATCCGTGTCAATATTATACTGCACCAGGCTTATCTTGGGACGCAATGTTAAAGACTACAAAAATAGAACTTGAATTGTTTACAGATATAGACATGTATTTATTCATTCAGAAAAGTATTAGGGGAGGCATTGTCCAATGCTCCAAAAGGCATTCAAAGGCAAATAATAAATATATGGCGGACTACGATTGCAGTAAACCATCAGAATATTTAATGTATTTGGATGCCAATAATTTGTATGGCTGGGCAATGTCTCAATATCTTCCTTATGGAGGTTTCGAGTGGTTGACATATACTAATAATTTTAACGTACAGACAATTCATGACAATTCAGAATATGGTTTTATTTTAGAAGTTGATCTAGAATATCCGGAAAATCTTCACGATTCCCATAATGATTTACCATTTTGCGCGGAAAATAAAATACCTCCCAATTCTAAATGTAATAAACTAATAACTGATTTAACCAACAAGACTACATACACAATTCATTACAAGAATCTTCAACAATGCATAAAAAATGGGTTAAAACTCAAGAGAATCCATACAATATTAAAATTTAAGCAGTCTGGTTGGTTAAAACAGTACATTGATTTAAATACATACCACAGAACAATAGCCAAAAACAGCTTCGAGAAAAACCTTTTTAAACTCCTCAATAATGCGGTATATGGAAAGACGATGGAGAATGTAGACAAAAGGAAGGATGTAAAAATTGTAACCGAATGGGAAAGTAAAGGAAGACATTTAGGAGCACGAGCTCTAATAGCAAAGCCAAATTTTCACAGCATTTCTTATTTTACACGTGAAATGGCTGCTATACAATTGAATAGATCTCGCTCTGTATACAATAAACCAATATATTTGGGATTTGTTGTTTTAGAATTATCCAAATGGAAAATGTATGATTTCCACTATGATTATATGAAACCTAAATTTACATCAAATCTCAGTTTGAATTATATGGATACAGATTCTTTCATATATTTTCATTCGGTGCAAAGATTTTTACAATGATATTCGTGATGATATCGACTCAAAATTTGATACATCCGAATATTCAACTACAAATCCTTTCCATATGCCGCTTAAAAATGGTGAAGTCTTGGGTATGATGAAGGATGAAAACAAAGGAAAAATTATGAAAGAATTTATAGGTCTTCGTTCTAAAATGTATACCATACAAGTTGTTGGCTGCGAGGAAATTAAAAAGGCCAGAGATGTCAAGGCTACAGTTTTCGAAAAATTAAGTTTAAGTGATTACAAAGATTGTTTAGTTATATATGGAGACATGTTTAATTTTAGATCTAAGCTTCACAACATTTATACAGAACAAGTACATAAAGTAGCTTTAAGTCCATTAGATGATAAACGTAAAATTAGAGAAGATAATATTCATACCTACTCGTGGAATCATTATAAGATAGATATAGAACTAAGCTTAGATAGCGATCAAGATATGTTAGAAGCATAAAATATTAACTGTAACTTTTATATAATATATAAGAAAAACGTTGTAAATATATAAGTAAAATTTTTTTATTCATATTAATAAAGCTGTAAATTTTACATTTGTAAAAAGAAACAATTAGAAACTTTTATTAATTATTGATGAAATACATATCTGTTTGCGATTGCATTCTCCAGTGCACAGTGTCAATCATTGGAATGACACATCCTTTGTAGTAAGTATATTTCTCCATTGTTTCAAAATTTACATGGGCCATTTATGCAACTTCATTTACAGCTTTTCTTAGAAACCGTTCAATTTAATTGTCCTTTCCAACTCCTTCAATACAGACATTTTGTTTTTTAATAATCGAGAGAGTTTGCATGAGTAGAAATAACTCTAACTTATATCTAACCTACTTGTATACACGAATTCCTATACATTGGAGTCTTGAAAATAAAAAATTTTATAATTATTTTTAAACAAGACGAAAAGAAGTTAAAGAATATATGCAACAAACATGTTATACAGATATAATATTGAAGAGTTTTTGGAAATATTTACATTTCGGTGTTGGGAAGATGAAAAAGTATATTTGCAGCTATGAACAACGACGATTGACCGTTGGTGTTACGAAATAGTATTTAGTATTTATATACAACTATGACCTACAAACTTGTATCCTACCTTTATTTAATAACAAATACATCAGTAAATTTTACAATAAAGCAACCTAATGAAACCCGACAGCAATCAACCTTAGCAAAATACTTAGCATCAATCATCCTGAAGAGTATTGTTATTATCAATCACAACAATATCCTCAACTTGAACATCAGAATCACAAAATAATTTTAGCATTGATCTGAACATGATGCTTTCGTAAAACTAAGTTAGGACAATAAAATATTTAATTTGTAACACTTTGTTGTTGTAATGGGAATTAGATTTGATATATGTTAAAATTCAAAGTGGACCAGAAATTTTAAAGTGGTGGTGAAAGAGATGGGGTAGAATATCTGTCGTCTCGTTCAATACCGCTACCTTAAAATTGCTCCGCGAATCACTTCTATTGTTGGGTATTTTTACACGACTACTGAACAGCTATCAGATCAGCTATAAACAGCTATCTGATCAGCTACAAACAGCTATCAGATCAGCTATAAACAGCTATCTGATCAGCTACAAACAGCTATCTGATCAGCTATAAACAGCTATCTGATCAGCTATAAACAACTATCAGATCAGCTATAAACAGCTATCTGATCAGCTATAAACAGCTATCTGATCAGCTATAAACAGCTATCTGATCAGCTACCTGACACACGTAGACCGGAGAGACTAGCTAAGACGTACATAGGTGCGGCACGTTACCTTCGGGATCATTGACGAAGCCCTTTTGCACCGTGTTCACGTAATCTTGATGATCGGAACAATGCGTAAGCGGACTCTGAGATATCCTTAAGTGCTTGACGTAATCTTAATGATCGTCAATCGCAGAAGTGCTTGCCAAGACACACGTAGACCAGAGAGACTAGCCAAGACGTGCATAGACCCAGTGTGACACCTACGACTGAAGGAGCTCCTAACAGAACGGAAACTAAGTATAAGCCGCTCAGCAGAAGAGACACAAGCGAATAACATACATCACGCCGCGCACGCACATCGGAAACTTAACCCGTCAGCAGTCGCAAGTGTGCAGCAACTCCATCAGTGGAACAAAGCCACATTCTGCTCAGTGAGCCCTTCTCGGTGGTTAAATTAGATAAGCAAACCCAGTGGCTCGACAACATGGTAAGAACTGGATGGATACACGAACTTCGCCGGGACGACCGCCTCGTTTACGCGGAGGAGTTCGGCCTTGACAACGGCGGAACGGTAGAAGAATTGCGGAAGACACTTGCAGCTTTTGCGCGCGAGGAAGATCAGAAAAACCCAGAGTCCGCGATCATAAAACGGCTCTTGGAATTAGAGGCCAAGCACCGCCGAAGCCCTTCACCAACGGCAGGAGTTTCCAACACCTCAGAGCGGCGGGGAATGACAACGGACGCCCCGAAACTTTCGCAGAATACACTAACACACACCATACCGCGATCAAAGAATACTCTAAAGCCACCCGCTGCTCACCAGACGCCCGCAATTAATTTCACGGGCAGAGACGGAGAACGTAGCTTCGAAACTGCAACTCAGTCGTCCCTATCCAGCGTTGAGTTCATCGATCGGATCCGCAAATGGCGAGTAGGTTATGATGGGCAAGATGACGCCTTGAATTTTATCTAGCGATTGGAAGAACTTGCGGAAATTTATAATGTAAACCACACTCTGCTGCCAACGGCAATGTCCCAGATCCTTACGGGAAGAGCGCTTCAGTGGTTCCGGAATAACAACCAGCAGTGGCTAACCTGGAGCAGTTTTAAAACTGACTTCCTAGAATTTTTCCTACCATCTAGATATTTCGAACGCCTCGACGACGAAATCAGACAGCAATCGCAACGGTCGCACGAGAAATTTAAGGACTTTGTGTTGGCATTACAGATGTTAATGCGACACACGAAACTCACCGAACATGAGAAATTAGATCGGATTTATCGAAATAGCAGTAATGAGATGCAACTATACGTTAAGCGCGCTGATTTCAGCTCCCTAAATGAGCTGATGGGTCTAGCCGGCGACTTTGAAGGAATACTAAAGGACAGGATACTGCCCGAGTCAACTACACGCAAACCTTCATCGAGACATGGCCCGCTACGGCGGAACGGCACGGCTTTTACCGTGCCAGGCCGTGGACTGTACCAATGGCGAGTCATGCCATTTGGTCTCCATTCCGCGCCCGCAACCTTCCAGCGAGCACTAGATCGCGTGATCGGACCCGCACTCGAGCCATACGCCTTCGCGTACTTAGACGACATCGTCATTACCGGAGAAGAGCTCGCACAACACATGGATAACCTAAGGGAGGTATTCCGACGCCTAAGGCAAGCTAAACTTCGCATTGACATCGACAAATGTGAGATTTTCAAGAAAACTATTAAATATCTGGGACACGTGGTGAGCGAGGAAGGTATCCACACCGACCCGGAGAAAGTTGCGACCATAACGGAATTACAGCCCCCTCAGAATGTTCGCCAAGTCCGCCAGTGTTTAGGTTTTGCATCGTGGTACAGGCGGTTCGTGCCCGACTTCGCTAAAATCGTTCAGCCCTTGACTGCGCTCTTGAAGAAGGGAAAGCATTTTAAATGGGCGTCGGAACAAAGGGAAGCATTTGAGGAATTAAAGCGAAGACTGACGGAAGACCGTTCTCGCTTGCCCCGATTTTAATCAACGTTTCATCCTACAGACCGACGCCTGCTATTATGGTCTTGGAGCAGTACTCACCCAGACGATCGAGGGGAAAGAGAGAGTTATCGCGTACGCAAGTAGATACCTCAACGGTGCGGAGAGAAATTACTCTCCCACCGAAAAGGAATGCCTAGCAATCGTGTGGGCAGTCAGGAAAATGCGGCCATACATAGAGGGGTACGCGTTCACCGTTGCCACAGACCATTTGTCCCTGAAATGGCTCAACTCGATTGAAAGCCCCACCGGACGATTAGCGAGGTGGGCCCTCGAATTACAACAACACACGTACGATATCCAGTATAGGCGAGGTAAACTCAACGTGTTCGCTGATGCACTATCGCGACAACCCCGGGAGACTTTATGTACCCGGGAGACGGAACCTAGATCATGGTACGAGAAGAAACTTCGCGAGGTCGCTGTCGATCCAGGAAAATCTCCAGATTACTTCATCGAGCACGGAAAACTCTATCGACATATGCCGCGACAACTAGAGGGCGACGACTCCACACCTTGGAAAATGTGCCTACCCATAGACCTTCGGGAGCAGGCACTGAAGGAAAACCACGATGAGGCCACCGCTGGTCATCTCGGTGTCCGGAAAACCATCAATCGGTTGGCAAGGAAATACTACTGGCCGGGGATGTCCAGGCAGGCAAGTCACTACGTCCGGGGATGTAAGAGTTGCCAACAATTCAAAGCTTCACAGCAGCGACCAGCAGGTGAAATGTTCTCCACACTAGCAGAGGAGCCTTGGGCGGTGGTGTGTGCCGATTTTGTGGGCCCTCTGCCAAGGTCAAAACACGGTAATAGCATGTTGTCTGGGAGTGAGACATCAATGCACAGCCCCGTACACGCCCCAAGAAAACCCCACGGAACGCACCAACGGGACAGTGAAAACCATGATTTCCCAATTTGTAGGCGAGAACCAAAAGACCTGGGATGAGCTGCTACCGGAATTAATGCTGGGTATCAACACGAGCACGTCGGAATCCTTTGGATTCAGTCCCGCGTATCTCGTGCAAGGACGCGAACCACGCCTCCCAAACGCAATATACGACAGAGACATAGCTGGAACGGGAACGAGACCGTTTTCCGCAGAAGAATATGTGGAGCGGCTGGGGAAAACGTTAGAGATGGCCCGAGAAAACATGTACATGGCCACTCAGGTTCAGGCAAAATACTATAATCTCCGACGAAGGCCGTGGAGGCCACAAATACACCAGCTAGTCATGGTAAAGCAACACCACCTCTCCAAAGCCGTAGAGGGATTCGCGGCAAAACTCGCACCTCGTTACGACGGGCCTTACTAGGTGGAGAAATTCTTTTCACCAGTCATTGTTCAAGTAAGCAAAATGGGCGTGAGGAATGCCCGCATCGGCGACTTGAAGGAATTTCATAGTTACGAACCGGAGGGCGACCGATTCAGGGTACATACAGAAAACAGTCCAAATAGTCACCAATTGCTACTCAACCATCGAAATATACAGCGGCGAGGTCAGGCCAACGAAAGCAGCAAACCATCGACTCAGTCGATCGCGAACCTTCAAACGGAACACACCATGGACAAAGACAAATTTGAGCGAAGTAAGAAAAAATTTAGAAAACGCGTAGAGCAGCTGAATAGTGAGCGACCAGCAACACGCCAACTCGGTGAGAAGTGGCGTGCGCAGGTGGTAAATCCTGGAGGGAAAAGGGAGCGCTTGAGGCTCCACCGGTTTGCATCGCCTACTCCACCGAATGGAGAGAAAGAGGCGGGAAGACAGGTGAGTGAGGACGTCACTCGGAGCGGTGGGGACGTCGGCTGGGATATGGGTAGTGATCCTGCGTCCTCGGATGACGAGGTGGTATTTGTTAAAATGGTGGATGCGGAACCACCTGTCGAGGCTAGTGGTAGGCAGGCGAGTCGTAACGTTACTCGGCACAAGGAGGACTACCGCCGCTGCCTGGTAAGCGACCCCTCATCCTCCGATGAAGAGATCGTGTTTGTCAAGGTGAGAGATGCGAAACCACCTAATGCGAACACTACGGAGATTGAGACCACCCACGAAGCGGAACGGGTGGAGACGGTCATTGAGCCGGAAGCACCAACGGGTATATATTGGCCCACAGAGGACGAGCAGGAAGCTTTGCCCGAATTTAACTTCAAAGATATCGGCGAGCCACCGACACCATCCGAGTACAGGCCCAAACCACCGGAGCGAGGCAGCTTCTGCCACGGATATGCGCCACAGGATGCAGACTGTCGTCACACTGAGAGTCCCGAGCAGAATGCTAGGGACCTGGAGGAGGAAGAAGATTCGTTCCAAGGATCATGGGTTACCACGGAGGCAGAACGGGAAGTAGTGCAAGTCCCAGGGTACGTGCAGACGATCTACCACTTCCGGATCATGCAGACCCAGGCGGATACCGCGGTGTGGAGTGATGAATGCGCCTGGCCAAGTAGTCTACCTCGACCGATCGAGTGGAACCCCAACACCGAAATCGCCGAGCCGCCCGGCATCACCTCACCCAGTCTACCCACAAGAAATATTTCAACACCCGATGTTGCCACAAGAAATACCTCAACGCCCGATGTTGCCACAACATACACATCAGCACTCGATGCTGGCACACCAAATATTCCGTCATTCAATGCTGCCACATCAAATATTTCATTACCCGATGCTGCCACCACCAACGCGTTGACACCCAACGCCGCCACATCCATCAACCCACCACCCGACGATGCCACACAAATCGCTTGGGCGCTTAATAATACTTTACCGATCGCTTCGCCAACCAGCACCGCAACGCCACCAGTTATGATACCACGTGAGTTTTGGCGCGCGGTACCTGCGCCTTCCTGCACGACATCAGAGACGAGCGCCGTTCCCATCCCAGACGCAGACTTCGTGGCCACCACGGACGAAGATGGTAGAGCCGACACCCAGTGCGACTCAACGTTAGCCGCTAACATCACGACCATGAACGACACCAAAGATAGTCTCGGCGCGATGTTCGCCACCATAGACGACCTACTGATGCTATCAACGGACGATATGGAAGACGTCATCACGCTGGACGAAGCCGTATTCGACGCAGTCGAACAGGAGTCCGTTGAGACGAATCGCCCCGATCCTACATCACCGGCTAAAGACGGCGAGAGGACACCGGTGGCCCCTAACCCAGACCAGCAGGCATTGGTCGAAGAAATCCGTCGCTGTCAGGAAAGACACCGACCAGGCCAACAACTAAATACGCGATGCCGCATCGGGGACCACATGGTGAGCATCCGAATCTCGAGGAGAGGTGAAGCAAGCGTGATTCTCCACCCGAGTAGAGAGGGAGTGTGGGATCGAATTCCGCCGGAATGAAGTATTTTTTTTTGTTTTCTAATGGAATTTATTTTGTTATTATTATTTTCTTTACTTACACTGAAATATACCTATGTTGAGTTATTATTATTATTATTATTATTATTACTATTATTACTATTATTAGTTATACCTTTCCCTTGAATGGCATGAATTAAGTATCTTGAATTAATTATTAACTATGAACCTGAAATACACTGTTGGTGTAGCATTACGTTAGTATATAAGGGAGAGAACCCACCACCGTCGCAACACTCAACACAAAGAGTGGGAAAGAGCAGAAAAGAAGCACTCGGAGATCAACGCACACTTGCACTCGTAACAACGCAAACATCGGTGCGAGAGTAAAGACATCGACAAGCAAAGATAGCGGGACAGTCAGCGCCGAGCCAGAGACAAGTAAAGACGCATCGTGACAGTCAGCGTCGAGCCATAGACAAGCAAAGATATCGAGTCAGTCAGCGCCGAGAGACAGGCAAGTAAAGACGTATGCGAGAATCATGGCTAAACGACACTCAAGTGAAGACTCAGCGAGACAGTCAGCGTTGAACCGCAGGCGAGTAAAGACGCATGAGAGATTTCTCTTTGAACCGAAGTCAAGTAGGCACGTCGCGCAAAATCATCGTTGATCAACAGCCAGGCAAGGACACAACGTTTCACGGTTGAACGTGGGTCGAGTGAAGGCGAGAGAAATTCAAAGGAATCCCAGTAAGTGGCATAGTGCACACGGCAAGCACGATCAGGTAAGCTCCGATGGGAGGAATAAACGCGAATAACAGTGACATTAACGACACACTATCTTCGGGATCATTGACGAAGCCTTTGCACCGTGTTCACGTAATCTTGATGATCGGAACACTGCGTAAGCGGACTCTGAGATATCCTTAAGCGATTGACGTAATCTTAATGATCGTCAATCGCAGAAGTGCTTGCCAAGACACACGTAGACCAGAGAGTCTACGTGTGTTCTTCTTTATTTTTTACACTTGAACCCAGGACAACGGCGAGCACATCCTAGCAATGAAAAATAGTTCGTTACAACCTTTATTGATAAAATACAATTTACTCGACAACGACTTTGTTAATCGAAATAACTTTTTTGATCACTATGATAGTTCACTACTTAAGAATCTTTATATTCACTGATTATTTAAAAACTAACTACACTACGTTCGCTAATACTTACAGGCTCTCTATGTTCGCTCAAAATTCGACATAAAACTTCCGACACGAGACTCTACGTTAACTAATAATCCAAGACTTCTCAATTTGAAAATGTTTTATGCTTATAATTACTCGGTGGGTCGGAAACGTTGCTCAGTCGAAATTCTGCAACTACTTCAAAAATTATTACGATAATAATTTTGGAGGCAGAACTGCTGACTTCGTTCTTCCGCGTCAGCTCTTGTTAAGCATTCCACCAACGGTCTTATTTGAAAATGTTTTATGCTTATAATTACTCGGTGGGTCGGAAACGTTGCTCAGTCGAAATTCTGCAACTACTTCAAAAATTATCACGATAATAATTTTGGAGGCAGAACTGCTGACTTCGTTCTTCCGCGTCAGCTCTTGTTAAGCATTCCACCAACGGTCTTATTAGTTTCATGATCGTTAAGATACCAGTGTCGGGAAAAATTAGGCAGCAATTACCAGCATCGACTTTAGAAACAAGTAAACGCGATTCAAGAGTATTTGCAGAAGCCAAATTAGGAGGGATAAGTGTCAGAGGTTTGCTAGATACAGGAGCAGCTGTTAGCAAGTTAGCAAGTAAAGTTAGACCTTGCTTCTCTAATATAAAGATAGCGTATGGGGATAAGCAACTGATAATTGGTAAAACGGAAATAGAGACACAATATAAAGGAAGGAAACATGAAATGATGTTTTTTCTATGTACGACTTTAGAGCAAGAAGCTTACTTTGGAAAAAAAAAATTAAGGACTACGTTCTGGCCATGCAGACGTTAATAAGACACGGCGGATACAGTAAAGAACAACAGCTGGAAAGGATCTATCGAAATTGCCAGCGTGACTATCTTTTGTATATTAAGAGACTCGGACTTCTCCAATTTAGAGGAACTGGTAAGCTTGGCAGAAGATTTCGAAGCACCTTCATTCGTCAGGACACAGAGCAAACACGAATATCACCGAATGATGTCAGCCGCTCCATCTGGAAGCCACGTGGATCCAAGCACAGCCTGCCGCAGATGCAGTGAAAAGGGACATTTCTATAGGGAATGTCGGAAACTCTCCTGTTGGAAATGCGGAAACAGGGCGTTCGCACAGATTTCGGGAAATGAACGGGGCACCCAGCAGAGACGAGAACTGCTGGAGCCGAAAGACAACCTCAACCGTCGTACCAATCGGGAATCCTAGGATACACAACAGACAGGATCTTCGCTAAGGTTGCACTGGGAAGAGAACTCGTCACTGCCACCATCGACACCGGATCGTCGGGAAGTTTTATAAGCGAGTTCATAGCCCGAAAGATAGCTGCCGAAGGACCCCTAAGAGACATCAACATCGATATCAAAATGGCCGACGGAACACCCCGAAGAATCGATAAGGCCATAAAGGTGGACGTACAGCTGGGAACGGTCACAAAGAAGACATTATCTTGGGCATAGATTTCCTCATTGAAGTAGGTGCAACGATCATTTGCGCGGGTGAAACATTGACCCTAGGCACCCACAACACAGTGTCAGACCAAGAGGTAAGATGCTCCATCCTCCAAGTTACACAGAGAGCAAAAGAGGCAGCTGCAGAGTACAACAAATCTCAAGAACCAGCTATACCCGAATCAGCAAGGCAATTATCATCCACGCAAGAATCACCACCAGGAGTGATTACAACCAGAGGTAACGAACAACGGCCACAGGGCATATCAACAACACCAAAATTCGAGTGCAACAAGGTCGAGCAGCAATAAGGCGCAACGTTAACAAGGCTTACCCGCAACAAGGCTGATCAACAACAATGCACAAAAAAAAAAAAAAACGCTCGACAACAGCAGGTCTAATCAAAAACAGAACTCACCGACAGCAGAACTTATGCACGACCGGAGCATAAAGACCTTCCTAGCGTCGAAACTGGCCAAGTTCGAGAACTTAACTGGACCCTCCAACATCACAACACATAAGATCGTGATGAAGGCCGATCGGCCTATCAAACAGAGGTACTATCCTAAGAACGCCGCGATGCAAGCGATAATCAATCGGGAAATCGATGAATTACTGGAGAAAGGATGCATCGAACCGTCACACAGCCCATACAGTGCGTCCCAATTTCTGGTTAGGAAAAAAGACGGCAAGTGGCGGTTATGCGTTGATTACCGGCAATTGAACGCGCGGTCAGTACCTGACGCATATCCGCTGCCACGGATTCAGCACATCTTAGATCGGTTGCGCGACGTGAAATTCATCAGTAGTGTGGATCTAAAAAATCGATACTGCCAGATCGCAATACATCCGGACAGCAAGTAGTACACAGCTTTAACCGTTCCAGGGAGAGGGCTTTATCAGTGGCGCGTAAAGCCTTTTGGACTGCATTTAGCGCCGGCAACCTTCCAGTTAGCATTGGACCAGGTAATGGGTCCCGAAATGGAGCCCCACGTATTTGCCTACCTGGACGACATCATCGTTATTGGTAGCTCTCTAGAGGAAAATCAAGAAAATCTACAAAAGGTATTTGATCGCCTGCGCACTGCCAACTTGAAACTTAATGTTGGTAAGTGTGATTTTTTCAAACAAAATTTGAAGTACCTTGAACATGTGGTAACACAACACGGGATCCACACCGATCCAGATAAGGTGGCGGCGATTGAGCAGCTAGAAGCCCCAGCCAATGTAAATGGATTTCGTCGCTTCCTGGGAATAGCCTCGTGGTACCGCAGGTTCGTCCCGCCCTTTGCCAACATAGTAGTGCCACTCACCAGCCTTCTGAAAAAGTGTAAACGCTGGGCGTGGGGTAGCCTACAACAACAAGCATTTGATAAATTGAACAGGAAACTTACGGAGGCACCGCTACTCGCATGCCCCGACTTCACAAAAAAATTCACGCTCCAAACGGATGCCAGTGATTACGGCTTAGGAGTAGTCATTACCCAAGAAAGCGAAGAGGGAGAAAAGGTCGCCTATGCAAGTCACCAACCCGGCAGGGCAAAACTATTTAACTATTGAGAAGGAGTGTCTAGCGATCGTATGGGGCATCAGGAAAATGCAACCGTACCTTGAGGGGTACAAGTTTAGTATCCTCACGGACCACCTCTCGTTGAATTGGCTAAATTCGCTGCAGAACCCGTCAGGTCGATTGGCCAGGTGGGCACTAGAACTTCAGCAGTATACATTCGACGTGAACTACAGGCGAGGTAAATGGAACATCGTCGCGCATGCACTGTCAAGAAACCCCGTCGAGAAGCTAGGCAAGGTAAGTGCAACAAACCAGAACCCCCAGAAATACCCCGATTACACAGTTATAAATGAAGAATTGTACCGGCACATACCCATTCACACTAACGACGAAGACTGCGCTGCCTGGAGGCTCTGCGTACCCAAAAGCCTTCAAGAACGAGTGATGAAAGAAAATCACGAGGAACCAAGCCCTGGACACCCCGGTATAAGGAAGACAACATCGAGGATAATGAACAGGTAATATTGGCCAGGCATGTTCAGGGACATACGAAAATATGTAAAGCGCTGTGAATCCTGTTGGCGGTACAAGCAAGTGCAGGACAGGGCCGCGGGAAGGATGCTTACACTAATACCGAAAGAACCATGGTTCATAGTCTGCGCCGACTTTATTGGGCCACTGCCACGATCGAAACATGGCAACTTGATGATTTTAGTTTTCCTGGATAAGTTTTCAGAATGGACTGAAATAGTTCCACTACGGCAAGCAACGGCGGACAGCCTGAAAAAAGCCTTTCGCGAAAGAATCCTAGCAAGGTACGGCGTACCCAAGTTGGTCATCATGGACAATGCCGTTCAGTTTACCAGTGGCGTATTCCAGCGACTACTCAAGGATCTCGGTACCCGTCAGCAACACTGCACCCTACACCCCGCAAGAAAACCCAACGGAGAGGGTGAATAGAAATATGAAAAGGGTATTGGCACAGGTAATCGACAATCATCAGTCGAAATGGGACGAATACATTCCGGAAATCTCCTTGGCCATCAACACGATGACATCAGATTCGACAGGCTGCACACCGGCTTTCTTGATGCAGGGGCGAGAGCCGCGACTTCCAAAGGCACTCTTCGACGAGGTTACACTGGGAACAGGGAACACACCACAGAAACCCGAGCACACAAAAAGGCGACTCTAAGAAATCTTTCGAATCGTCAGGAGGAATATGGAAAAAGCCGCGAAGGACCAGGCAAGACACTACAATTTTCGACGAAGACACTGGAATTCTGCAGTCGGAACACAGGTCCTGGTTAAAACCCATCATCTATCAAAAGCAGTGGACAAATTCAGTGCCAAGCTGGCACCAAAGTTTTTATTATTTATTTATTTATTTATTTAAAAGAAACTAAACTAAGTATTACATAACTTTATAGTTCAGACAAAATACAAAGTAAATTCACAGTATTATAGGTATTGAATATAAAAAGGTTGCGATAAAAATGATAAAATCATTTGTTTCGTTACATAAATTGGATCGGAGAAATTTATAACAGGATATACAGTATTAAAATCGCTACAAGCATTCCGTAGAGGTTCATGTTGCAAATATGAAGTTCTAGCAATACTTAGATAAAGCGGCTCATACCGTCTCAAAGTGCGATGAGGAACATTAATATAAATATATGATAGCAAGGTTGGACTATCAATTATTCCATAGAGTATATTCAAAATGAGAGCCGCATTTAACATCTTACGACGATTGACGAGTGAAGGTAAGTCAATTAGCTGCAAACGGGATTCATAAGGTGGTAGCCTCGAAGATGCATCCCAATGAAAATGACGTAGAGCGAAGAGCAAGAACTGCTTTTGAACAGATTCAAGCTCAGAAATGTAGCAGGCATAATTTGGGCTCCAAACAGGCGATGCATATTCCAACGTAGTCCTAACAAGTGTTATATAAAGTAGCTTTGTAATTTGTAAGTTCGATGGTCTATATCAAATTGTGGGATATCTATCACCAGTCATCGTCCGGGTAAAACTTTTGGAAGATGCTCGCGTCAGACGGTTCACATCAAAGTCCTCAAAGAGTACCATTGTACCGGAGACCGACGAACCTCGACTGAAACAGACACACCCACAAATCCCTAATTAAAATCCTTGTACCGTATCGTGGCGTCCGCACCCCAAACATCAGGTTCATGCTTTTATATATTTATCACTCTCTTCCCCTAGAAAGCAAGCATACAACGGTAACAATGGCAGCAGCAAGAAATTCGGGTGAGTGGTACGATCGGCTGGACCAGCTCATTGCGATCAAGAAGGCGAGTGAGATACAGGGTGTCGTTCTTGGGCCTCTTATGTAAGTGAGCGAAGACAGGGGTACAAAACGCGACCATACGGGTGGTACAGTGGCGGGCTCGGTGCAACCAGTGTTTACGAAAGGCAACGACGAGCCGTTTGTAGTCTACCCACGGGGGGCGGTCGATTTGCCATTAGAGAAGAGGACTACCGGCGACTATCTCGGGGCCGCTTCCTGAACGATACATTAATCGAAATGTATCTACGGTTGGTAAAGAACACCATGATTTGCGAATCCAAGAGGCATCGGGTTCATGTGTTCAGCACTCACTTCTTGATTGATCGCGATGGCACCACACAGGCGCGACATGCAGCGGTGAAGCGGTGGACGAAGCAGGTGCACCTGTTTGAGATGGACTACATCCTAATCCCCATCAACCAACACAACCATTGGTTCTTAATGGTCGTGTGTTTCGTCGGCTGCAACGTCTCGTCCGTGCTCGTCTTCGAGGAAGCCGGAGACGGGAAATTAGCTAAGCCAGAAGCGAGCAGCTTCAGATTTGTCAGAACCATCAGAAACCACCAAGATGATCGCGACGGCGCCACGAGACCCCGAACCAACCACCGAAGAAGTGCCCACGGTCATACCGTCTTCATACTACGACGTAGTGAGCGGAGAAAACTACGACGACCTCTACACCGAAGTGAACCGGATTCTGCTGTCGGATAGCCTAAAGGTCGAAAAATTCGGCAGCGTAGCGGAACTCGAAGGACCAGCAGGCATACACGTGGTAAAGAAATAGTCAACGAGATTAAACAGCGGTTCGAGAGGCTTGTTCAACAATCCCGCAAGCGACAAAGGATGCAGTTCAGGTCCAACTGCTATCGCATCACCCTCACCCTAAGACAGATCCTTCTGGTGAAAGAAAGAGGAGAGTGTAACAAATGTTAAGTATTAACTTTCGGTACAACTACGGGTGTAGAAACTGGCCTGCTTCCCACCTGAGCTGATTCCTTGAGTGTCGTCTTCAAGGAGTGCAGTAACCTTGAATTTGCGCACCCAATTCAGGGTGGATTTATTTCTGCATTATAAAATGCAAAACACGCAACAACAACGCAACATAGAACAGCCGAAAACAAAGCGAAGAAAATCAATACAAAAAGACGATCAACAGCACATGCGAAACCAGTTTTCTGTGAGTAACAACAACAACATAACACAACTCGAAACAAAGCAAAAGTAAGTAAACAAAGCGATTAATCGAAGGCTAGTGTACAAGAACAAAAATAAGGCACTACTCTTATACGAGTAGTATAAAAGCCGAAGCGAAGTTACACTAAGGGCTTTTTGAATTCAACACTCAAAGGGGTAAGTCGTTTACAAATTACTACTACTTGTTCTTTTTGCATTTTGGCGGAGCGCTGACAAACTGAAACCGAGATCAGTTCTCGATATCGTAGCTCCTTCGTTTCGAGTCCTCACACTAATTCAGTGACACGCGAACATCCTAATTCAAAGTTTTTATCTGCATTTGGTGGAGAGCTCACAACCTGAAACCATATTCAGATCTCGTCAGAGTAGTGCCTGCACTAGTGCAGTGACACACGAATATCCTTTGTTCATAGTTTTCATCTGCATTTGGTGGAGAGCTCACAAGCTGAAACCACATTTAGATCTCGTAAGACTAGTCGTGGCACTGGTCCAGTGACACACGAATATCCCTTGTACATAGTTTTTATTATTATTTTTATTTATTAGCATTTGCATTTGCATGTGCATGTGCATTTTGGCACAGAGACACAATATAAAGGAAGGAAACATGAAATGATGTTTTTTCTATGTCCGAATTTAGAGCAAGAAGCTTACTTTGGAATTGATTTCTGGAGATGCTTCGGTTTAGCAAGTGAAGTTGTAGGCATAGCGGAAGTAGATTGGGAAAACTTGTTGTCCAAGTTAAAAGAAAACAATTCCCATCCTATCGCTCATGAGTTAACCAAGGAACAACAGGCGCGGCTAGAAAAGTTAAAAAAGATTTTTGTTGCTTTGAAAAAAATGGATTAGGAAGGACTCAGTTAGAAAAGCACAGCATCCAACTCGTAGAAGGGGCGGTGCCTGTGAAGGAACGATGCTACCCTGTCTTTCCTGCTATTAAGGCAATAATATATAAGGAAGTTGACAAAATGCTTGAACTAGGTGTAATTGAAGAGAGTAACAGCCCGTGGAATAATCGCACGACAATTGTTAGGAAACGCGGGAAAAATAGATTTTGTCTTGATGCACGCATGCTGAATAATGTTACCACAAAGGACGCGTATCCATTACAGAATATTGAGGGCATTCTGAGCCCTATTGATGATACGTATTTTATAAGTAGCGTCGATTTAAAATATGCGTTTTGGCAGATTCAATTGGAAGAGAGTAGTAAACCATACACTGCCTTTACTGTGCCAGGTCGACCTCTGTATCACTTTGTAGTATTGTTTGGATTGTGTAATGCGCCGCAGCGACTCTGTCGGCTCATGGACAAAGTGATACTTTCTCGTTTAAAGAGCAATGTATTTACATACTTGGATGACTTATTGATTATTTCAGTAGATTTTGATACGCATATCCATTTGTTAAGTGAAGTAGCAGAATGCTTGAAGGAAGCGAACTTAACGATAGGCTTAGCTAAGTCACAGTTCGGTTTTAAGGAACTGAAATATTTAGGGTTCATAATAGGAGGTGGGATGTTGAAAACCGACCCAGAAAAGGTACAAGCCATCCGTAAAATTTCTTTACCACAGGTGCGCAGTTTTCTAGGTACAGCAGGTTGGTACAGGCGATTCATTCGTAATGTTTCGGTAATCTCTGCTCCACTGAGTGATACACTGAAAAAAAGATTTAAAATTTGGATTAACACCAGAAGGAGAAGAAGCGTTTCTTCTACTAAAGCAGGCATTAACTACGGCAACCGTGTTGACACATGCGAACTTCGGGAAAAGATTTTATGTTAAGTGCGATGCGTCAGATATAGGAGTCGGGGCAGTCTTATATCATTTGGATGATGAAGGCAACGAAAAGCCTTTAGCTTTCTTCTCACAGAAAATTAATGGTCACCAACAAAACTATAGCGGGACAGAGAAGGAGTGCTTAGCAGCGGTACTTGCGGTAAAAAGATTCAGACCGTATATAGAGATGATGCCGTTTACTATAATCACGCATCATGGAAGATTGGCACTCTAGTCACTTCAGTTACAAGCATATGATTTTGAGATCGAACATCGGAAAGGAACAGAGAACGTAACAGCAGATATGCTGTCGAGATCTGTGGAAGAAATCGTACTGAGTGGTGAAGACTTGGTGGGTATTGAGACTACAGAATTCGAGTCAACGGAATACGTTCATCTTAGGGAAACGGTGCAAGAAAATGCCACTAAACTGCTTGATGTTAAAGTTGATTAAGGGTTAGTGTTTAAGAGAACAAATTTTGCTAATCAGGAATCGAAAGATGAATTTGTGTGGAAGTTGTGGATTCCTCCAGCTATTACCACGAAACTGATTGCAAGAGCCCATGAAGCAAAAATTCAGCTCGTAGAGGTACGGGAAAAACCTTGCATCGGTTGATGCGGTGTCTCGGTGTCCCGGGATTGGTAAAGAATTAATTACTGAACGTCCATTTCAAAAGATTTACATAGATTTCTTAGGAAAATACCCAGGCTCAAAGAAGGGAAATGCTTATATCTTTATAGTGATGGATCATTTCTCCAAATTTACCTTGCTGAAGGCGATGCGGGAAGAAAAAGCTACGAGCGTAGTGAGTTTTCTAGTCCCGGAAGTGTTTTATAAGTTTGGAGTACCTGAGGTTATCCATAGCGACAACGGTAAGCAGTTTGTTTCGAAAGAATTTAAAAAGATGTTGGAACGCTTCAAAATCACACAATTGCGAACAGGAGTTTATTCACCGCAATCAGATGCTGCAGAAAGAGTAAACCAATCCATATAAGCAGCAATACGAGCATACTTAAAGGAAGACCAACGGGACTGGGATTTATATTTGCCCGAAATTGAATGTGCATTGCGTAGTTCAGTTCACGCCGCAACAGGAATAGCACCGTTTTTCGCTTTATTTGGCCATCATATGTTTACCAATGGCCAAGATTACCAGTTGGCAAAGAGATTAAGCTCGTTAAATCAAGGTGAGCTGATGCAAATGGAACGTGAAGACCGGATAGCCTTGATCAGAGAAAAGATTAAGGAGAATTTACATACAGCTTACGAGAGGAGTGCTTTGCGGTACAATCAATGTAAGAGAAACGTGCACTTTGTTCCTGGGCAAGAAGTTTATAATAGGAATTTTGTACTTAGCAATTTTAAACAAGGTGTAAACGCGAAATTATGTAAAAAATTTACCAAATGCCGAGTGTCAAAAAGAATTGGTAATAACATGTATCTCCTTGAATCATTTTCCGGTAAGCCACTTGAAGTGTTTCATGTGAAAAATATCAAACAATAATTAGAAAGAGAAAGAATAACAGAGAATAACAAAAGATTACCTGCGAATAATCCGTGTCCAGTATCCCGTATAAATGCTTTGAAAGCGGTTATGAAGTTAGCTTGTGGGAGCACGAATCCATATCAGACAAGTAACACGGTGTTTGTAGTGCACTCAGCAGATAGCAAACTCAGTTCTGCGGAAAGCAGTAAAGCTAAAACAAAGAAATTGCTCTCAAAGTAGGCTAAATGCAAAAATCCTATATATAAATGGTTTCCGTATGCGTCGAAGTGAGTAGAGAAATAGTTTCCTTTTTTATGTAATATTCTAATCCTGTTTCGAACTTGCCCGGCTAGCTCCAAGAAAATAGATTGTGTGGGCGACGGCCTACGTTGGGCGCTAAAGCATTGTTTATTTTTATCCCAAAATTGGTTACTGCTTCTGGCACTTGAACCGAAGTAGTTTAAGGGAATGATTAAAAATTGACTTGTTCTGGAATTGACTTGAACAAAGTCAGGAGTGTTAATGAGTTTCTTCTTCTGGCACTTAAACCGAAGAAGAGCTGAGCTGCTATCCAAAATAAAGAATCGCACTCGTTTGTGGTTTGAACTTGACAGACATTTAATGTTGAAAATCTTAAAATTTATAGTAGTTTCACATATGTATACATAGTCTAATATTTCTTATGTGTTGGGTTTTGGTGTTTTCCAAATTCCGTTTCCATGAAGGTAAATGCATGTACAAATTTTGTACCCGTCACTTAATTATATAAAGATAAGACGAAATCTAATACCGCAAGGTGGAGACAGAGCGCCAACAACGCAAGGTCTTGAGTTGGAAATTTTGATGGCAGCGGTGCTGGCGCCGATGCAATTGATACCGCGAAACTGCATGTTTCAAGCGATTCGCAGACAGCTTCTCACAAATAAACCAAAACGCTGACCGTTGCATTCATGGTCAAGGCAAATAAATATAAATACAATAAATATCCAACTTTGGGAACGGAACGCAGCCACAAGCAAAACTTAACAGGTATCGAATAATTGTCCAAACAGCACACTGTAGTTATCCAAGCAAAGCCATGGCTAATTCCCGAGTTTTGTTGCGGTTGTATCGAGGAAATAAATGAAAAGAGTAGAAATAACGAGACACTATACTATTGTGAACTAGTCAGTTTAGTAAGAGCGGATGAAGAGTTATATTTTTATACACAAACTCTCGTTCGCTGATAGTAAACAAATAACGAGGTATTGCCATATAAAAAATTAGAAGTTGTGAGCATAGGCATGAAGCAAGTATGAATGAATTCTGCTCGTGGTACCGTGCTGCTGTAAATCATGAACTCCTGATACTCGTAGTTCGTTTCAATTTGAAATTAAATTTAAATTAAATATGAAATTAAATTATTTTAAAACATTAAAATTTTGTCCGTCCGAGTGAGAATTTACCCAAAGTCACGTTGCAGAGGTCCACTTAGCAACAACCGTTAATTCCATGGTAGGAAAATATGTAAGAAAGAAGGGCGGGAAAACTTCCGCCAGTTTTGTTATATATACTTAATTATGTACCCGAAATAAGCTCGGTTCCGAATCTTCGAAAATGGAAAATCGTCTGGTTTTAAGAAAACTAAGTGGGAAAAGAAAAGGGATTCTGATACGAACAAGCAACGAGAGCAGAATTTAAGCTCCTCCGTAATATTTAAATTACGGTAATAATTTAAAAGTTCAAAGTTTTTCGGTTGTAGTATCGGCTTGATACCGCTTTCGGGATTCAAATTCTTCCAGCAGCTTTATTTTAAGGGCTTCAGGAGAGGGCAATTTTTGCTGAGATTCAATTGCGATACGAAAAGATTCGTATTCATCGGGAGTATTATATAGGACAAGGATTGTAAGTAAATCATCCATTACTTTCATATCCATTCCGTTTATCTTGTCCACTAAGTATATTGAAAAAATTCTGTATGTGGCTTCGCATGTCATCTCCGGTTTTCATTTTTAGCAAAATAAGTGATTTTAGGATACTTGCTTTTCGTGCTGGACTTGTAGACTTACATATATCGTGCAGCTTCTTCCAGATGTCCTTGGATGTCTCGCAGTTCTTGATTTGTCTCAATTCGGCTGAAGAAATGGACAGGATTAAATCCGATTTGGCTAGTGCGTCCTCAGTTTCCCATTTTTCGATTGCATCTGCGGACGTTGTAGGTTTGGGCAATGCTCCGCAGACATATTATCTTCTCTTTCAGTGTCTTTCAGAGTCTTTCAGTGTGATGTGTAGAGAATAGACGTGTTCTTTAGGTGCTAACAATAGCTGTTTATTTTTGTCCAAATTCAAAGTATTCTAAGCGTCTTTATGAAGTTTATTGTGTTAAATACTAATTAATATAAATAAATATTAATTAATATTAGTTAAATACTAAATAATATAAATAACAAAAATGTCGGATAATAAAGCAGAAAATGCCGTTTGTGATGTGAAGAGTGGGAAGCAAAGAGTACTTCGCAGCAATTGCAACAATAACAAGTATGTCTCACTGGAGAGCCCTTTACACAATCAGTCGAACAGCAGGTCTTCCGCTCCTGCTGTCTCGCTCAATTCTTTTGATGCGAAGTTAGCTATTCTTCGAGACAGTGTTGTGAAGCAAATACGTGACGATATTAGTAGCTCCGAGGAACGGATCTTGCAGAGATTTGGTGAACTGACAGCTGAAGTTGCAAATTTGAGATCTAATTTGCATGCCGTAATCTCACGTGTTGATTTTCTGGAGAGTGGTGCAGCTACTATTGATGCTTTGAAAGCTGAAATAGATGATCTTAAAGTTACTCTTTCTAACATTGAGAGTCAGTCGGTGGCAGCTGACATTTTAATCACTGGTATTCCACCTGTTGAAAGTGAAAATTTGGAAGAGATCTATGGAAAAGTTTGCAAAACTGTTGGAGCTAACAACTCTCTGTTAGTTCGTGATGTTTTTCGGGTGAGGAAACGCATAAATAACAAGAGAGTATTTACTGAAACACTGGTTGTCAAGCTCACATCTACACATGCCAGGTCTAGTTTTATGAGGTCCGTAGCAAACTTCTGTCATAATAGTCGCAGGTCATTGAATCTTGGTGACATCGGCCTTGAAAACAGTGAGAAGAAGTTTCATGTGTATGAAAGTTTAAACAAATGTAATCTTAATATTCTGCATCAAGCTAAGTTAAGGCGAGAAAAGAAGTTGTATGCAGCTTATTCGCGGAAAGGTAGAATTTTCATCAAAACCGATCCCAGCAGTACTCCAGTCCTTATTGATAATTTGGATAAATTAGTCAGCATTGTCGCCTTTAAAGAGTAATCATAATATTGTTTTAAAATACGAAATGTTTCATTTTTTGTGCTTGAATTTGCATTGTATACAAATGTGTTTATATTATTTTCTTCATTATTATTATTTGCTTATTTCTTTTTTATGTATTCTTCATCTCATTAACTGTTCTCTCTTTTATCTATACATATTTGCTCAATCTTTTTCTTTAATTGTAATTTATTCTTACTCTCTTTTTATATTTCTCTTAACACGCTTAGTTCCATGGTTTAGCGGAATCTCAGTGCTATGCGCACCTTACTTGACTAGTTTGTTTTTGCTCTCTCTTCTGTCGCCTTGATTCGTAATGAGTGTGCCTAACATGTTTGTTGGTGCTGATGTTAATCAGAAAACTTTGATCGATATATTATGTACACAATATAATGGTTTCAATGTTATTAATTTCAATGCTCGCAGTCTGAGTGGAAGCAAATTGGATTATATTAGACATTTGTTTGAGATTTCATCTGTTGATGTTATCTGTATTACGGAAACGTGGTTTGCTGCAGATCTCAGTGACAACGTTCTTAAAATTAAAAACTACAACCTGTACCGCTGTGATAGAGTTGGACGAAGGGGTGTTGGAGTGGCCATCTATGTAAAGTCTGTTTACTCTTCTCGAGTAGAGTTTTTGTCTGTCCACTCTGATGTTGATTACTTGGGTGTCTCGATTGTAGATTCTATGACTCGCCTACTTGTCTCTTGTGTTTATAATCCTAACAAAAATACCACTCTTGACCCTTTCTTCAATACTCTTAACGACCATTTGTTAAATTTTAATTATATTATTGTTTGTGGTGATTTTAACATAAACTTATTAGTGAATGACTCTACTACTACAAGGATGCGTGATTTGTTCTCCATGGCTGGTCTATCCATTGTAAATGAAGCATATTCAACTCGATTTGGGAATAATGTGCAGCCCAGCTTAATTGACTACTTTGTTGTCTCAGACTCGACTTTAGTATCATTATTTTCGCAAATAAGTTTTATATCTGACCATGACCTAATCTTCTTAGCATTGGACATGAATCTCAGTCTTTCGTCTTCCTTGCTTACTTTTGACTATTTTGACTACAATTCCTTAAATGTTGCTGAGCTATTTCGTGCTGGTGGAATGATTGACTAGGCCCTCTTATGGAGTGCTCCTTTTATAGATGATAAGGTGTCTATACTGGTTAATGTTATCCAATATCTGTTTGACTCTTTCGTGCCTATTCGAACAGTCACTGTCTGCAATGGTTCTTGTCCGTGGTTTTCGGAAAGAATCAAGGCTGCCATTAAATATAAAAATATACTGCATTCCAAATTTAAAAGACAACCATATGAAAGCAATTGGAATGCATTTAAAAGGGCGCGCAACTCTGTCACTTACATGATAAGGGAATCTAAAGAGCGTTTTTTTGCCTCAAGGTTTAAGCCTAGTTTATCGTCCAAGCAGTTATGGAGGAGGTTAAAGGATCTTGGAATTGGAAGTCAGAAATCTACTACATGCAAACTTAATCCGTTTGAACTCAATGAACACTTCATATCGAAGCGACAAAATGCCAATTCTCCGTATGAGCTTAATTGTGATTCTACTAATGCAGAATTGTTTTATTTCTCTGGTGTGTCCGGTGATGATATTATTAAAAAAATTATGTCGATCAAATCTTCCGCTGTTGGGTTTGACAGAATTCCAATCAAATTTATTAAAATTATACTACCTTTAATAATCTCACCTCTAAAAGAGACTATTAATCATATTCTGTCTACTTCTTGCTTTCCATCATTATGGAAACTGGCAACAGTTTTGCCAATACCTAAGAAGTCCTCTGCCTCTGAACTTGCGGGCTATCGACCAATAAGTATTTTGTCAGTTATTTCGAAAGTGGTTGAAGCTCTTTTAGCTTCACAAATTTACAGTCACCTTGCTACTAACAGTTTGCTTAGCCCATTGCAGTCTGGTTTTCGACCGGGGCATAGTTGCTCTACGGCGATGCTGAAAATTACTGACGACATTAGGATTGCACTAGATCAACGGGAAATTACATTTCTTTGCCTCCTTGATTTCTCGAAGGCATTTGACAGTGTTGACCATTTACTTATTTGTAATAAGTTGAAAAAGAATTTTCTATTCTCCCCTAGTGCAGCTAACCTTATCAAGTCCTTCCTATCTGATCGATTCTAAAGAGTCAAAGTTGGAAGTTCGTTCTCTGACTTTAGAAGGGTAGAAGTTGGAGTTCCTCAAGGTTCGGTGCTGGGACCACTGCTGTTTACTATATGTATTCTTAAATGACTTATTTAGTGTTGTACAGAAAGTGAACATACACGCTTATGCGGATGATGTGCAAGTATATTTGTCAGGCCCAGTTACTTCCATAGATGAGTTGTGTACGAAAATTAATGATGACCTTAAAAACATTGCCTTATGGTCAAATATGAATTCTTTAAGATTGAATGTATCCAAATCGTTTGTTTTGCCGATATCTACCATCTATAAAATTTTTTTAACTTCTCTCAAAAAGTGATGGTGATATGGCCTTTTTTAATAAGCAAAACAGAGGTACCTGCACTCTCGATATAAAAAGTAGGCGTGGTCCTTGTGCGATTTTGACCATTTTCAACACGAAACACCTTAACATAGCAACGAATATTTTTGCCAAATTTCATTTTGAAATCTTAATCCGCTCTCCTGTGATCGTGATTTCAACGGACAGACAGACAGACAGACAGACATCGTTATTTCAATTTTGGTGGTGATGCTGATCAAGAATATATATATTTATTTTTCCATACCTATCTTGTCTAGTTTTATGCGTTACACACTCCGGTAGAAAGTGAATATACCCTCAACCTTAAGGTGTAGGGTATAAAAGGAGTAGAAATAACGAGACTATACTATACTATTGTGAACTAGTCAGTTTAATAAGTTGTATTTTGTACACAAACTCTCGTTCGCTGATAGTAAACAAATAACGAGGTATTGCCATATAAAAAATTAGAAGTTGTGAGCATAGGCATAAAGCAAGTATGAATGAGTTCTGCTTGTGGTGCAATGCAGTAAATCATGAATTCCTGATACTCATAGCGTTGCCTGAGGTTAATCATTGCTTAGATATTTGGTTATATATATGCAAAATTGAAATGAAATTATTTTAAAACATTAAAATTTTGTCCGTCCGAGTGAGAATTTACCCAAGGTCACGTTTCAGAGGTCCACTTAGCAACAACCGGTAATTCCATGGTAGGAAAATATGTAAGAAAGAAGGGCGGGAAAACTTCCGCCAGTTTTGTTATATATACTTAATTATGTACCCGAAGTAAGCTCGGTTCCGAATCTTCGAAAATGGAAAATCGTCTGGTTTTAAGAAAACTAAGTGGGAAAAGAAAAGGGATTCTGATACGAACAAGCAACGAGAGCAGATTTTAAACTCCTCCGTAATGATTAAAATAATTTAAAAGTTCAAAGTTTTTCGGTTGTAGTATCGGCTTGATACCGCTTTCGGGAATTAAAATTCTTCCAGCAAGCTGCTATTTTAAGGGCTTCAGGAGAGGGCAATTTTTCCTGAGATTCAATTGCTATACGAAAAGATTTTTTTTCATCAGGAATACTATATAGGAGCAGGATTGTAAGTAAATCATCCATTACTTAGAAGAAGGAAGAATGATGTATCTTCCAAAGTATACGAAGGAAAAATTTAAATAATTAGAGCGCAAGTTGCTGCAGCTTTATTGATCACGAAGGCTTACATTGATCCTGAAAGAACAAGGAAGCGAGAATGATCGCATTATACCTTCATCATCATCTACGGCAGACGCAGACGCGAATGGATGACTCCAGACAGCTAAGTGCACTTTAAGCCACATACATATTTTCTCTAAACTTTATTTGAAAGTTCAGTGCACTGATTTAATTATTTATAAGGATATGTGTCCGTGTTTCGAAGCGAAGCTCAAATTTAATCGAGTTTCAAATTCCAAATGTTAAGAAATGCAATAGCCAGAATTTAATTTAATTAGTGATGATGGTTAAGTAAGATTATGATAATCTTTTCTAAGGAACATACATCTACGATTGCGAGAAATATATATATATATATATATGTATATATATATGTAAACGTATGATACGTATATATACGTCCAATATACAGTTGAAATTCTAGCAGAATAGCAAAGATTTTATTACCTGGCGTATATTTGTTCTTGCTCTGCAATTGAAAGCCCGAATAAGTGAAATTAAATTACGAAAATCTTGATGAGTTTAGAGTTTTAATCTCCAGATTATTTATATACATATTTTTCTCTGCTGCTAATAAAATTCCGAAATACTTAATTTATTGATTACTGTTCAATCTTATTTAATATCTAGTGTGTATATAATTGTTATATGTAATCATTTATTTTTAGTGTTAATTATATCTACGTACATATATGTTTAATTTGAATTAGGATTGTTACCGTACAATTAAATAAGTTTAAATTCCAAAAGTCTGATCCTGACTTCATAGTGTTAAAATCCGATTGTTAGAGTTGACCGTGAAGGAAAAAGGGGTCGTAGAAGTATAGTGGCCCTCGTTAGGCAAAATTCACTTCGGAGAGCTCTCCTAAGCAGAAGTAGGGCGTTGGGGATCTGTACGTTATTACACTGGTGCATTGGAAACCCCATTGTCAACGGATTTTTATGCTTCGGAAGGGAAGTCATGTTGAATATCTACCTCTGTGGTAAATAATTACTGTTTGTATTACATGTAAATAAATATACATATATATATATATATATATATATATATATATATATATATATATATTATATATATTATATATATGTATTATTAATTAAATAAATATATTATATATATGTATAATTTTGAATGAGGAAATAAATGTTTAGAGGGGAAGGAAAGGAGGATAAAAATGTGTCCACTGCCGTCTGCGTCGCGCGCATGGCAATTGCTTGCCTTTGATGCGATAAGGCAAAGGCAATGCACGTTGCTGCAATGGAAGGCACGGCAATTGAAAAGCAATTTGCAGCTCTCTAATACGTACGTAGGTACATACTTCTGAATTATCAACATACATAGGTAGATCTGAATTATGTGAGATATTGCTCAAGTGGCATTTACAGTTTTTGCAAAAACTGTAAACAAAGCAAACAAAAAGTGTTTCTTTTTATAGAAAAATATATACCCAATTGCTTAAGCAATTAATAATAACAATAGCAATAATTATAGTAATAAATAAATCTTTAAGATCGGAGAATATCAAAAGGGGATTGCGCAGATCAGCTCACGAAACTTGCCTCGTTCTGCTTACCTACGTAATCCGGGGTGAAATATGACGTCATGTCAAGAATGATAGAATACAAGATTGCGCAGATCAGCTCACGAAACTTGCTTCGTTCTGCGCATATACGTCATCAGCGGTGAAATATGACGTCATGTCGCATTTTGCATAGAAGTTTGTGCACATCGTTATGAAAATTGAAATTTTATAACAATTATTCGTTTTTCGGAAAATGCCTTCATAATAATATGTTAAGTGAAGTTTTAAGAGTAATATACGATCCATTCTTAAAAATAAACTACTACCTTTTATTATGTAGCAACTGTTTTCTTTCTGTTATGCCTTGCATAGAAAATTTCACCTGAATCTGAAAGAATTTAATTTAAAGACAAATTTTTCAGATAATTATTTTAATTGTTATTAGTGAAATTTTTTCTCTTAATGCTGCTTTACATTTAGCAGATAAGGAATTTCAATCTAAAAAGACAATTTTTTTTATTTTAACCCAACCACTGAACCAAGGCATAACAGATCAGCCGCAAAAGTAAACGGTATTATAGCAAAAGTTACAATGTGGTACAAAGAACAACAATGTGGTACTTCCCACGTATTGTATACGCGAGTTAAACATATTTGTTATAAAAAGTAGGCGTGTCACTGGACTGATTTTCCTTAGTTTCGCTAACATACAACCTCTGCTGGCATGGAATATTCGTGCCAAATTTCAAGAATATGCTATACCTTCTTTTGTATTGTCCTTTTATGTAAAATAGGGGCAGATCAAACCCGTTTTCGCAAATTATTTTTAACGTAATGCGATTATTCGAGACTAAAATATGAGCTCAAAATTAAGCTAACAATCTAAAACAATACGACATTAGCACAGAACACTTCTAATTTATTATGAAAAGTAGGCGTGGCACTCCTCCCAACCACTTGTTTTATTTTAACTCAACCACTGAACCAAGGCATAACAGATCAGCCGCAAAAGTAAACGGTATTATAGCAATAGTTATATCTTGGAACCTGGTTCGATCCTCATCTTCAGGAAACTTTGAGGTCGATGCAGACATTATTCCTGATACTTTTGATCATAGATTACTAGATGAGACACTCGCTATTCACCGTTTCAAAAAATCGGTTTGACAATTGATTGTTCGGTATGTTTAACTCGCGTATACAAACCATGTGGTTCTTTATTGCCTATTTCTTTTATATAACTTATATATCTCACATATTTACATAAGTTTACAGAGTTCTTACACTAGTTCGTATTCTACATAAGCTTTGAGCATTACTAATTATAAATATTTACATGAAAAATTATACAATGTCGTGTTAACATAATAATAAAATCAATCATATTTGGCACAGAATGTGATTGTAACATTGTGAAGAAAATAAAGTTATACGATCATAAATTAAAATAGCATATAGCGTACATAATTAAATTGTAGGAGAGACAATTATTGCAATTAAAAATTTCGTCTCATATGTGAATGCTAGGGTCACCTTAGTGTATTCTCAACAAACTGCGACGTATCGTAGACCAGTTCATTTGTTGTATTCAGTGAGTTAAATCTCCTATGATAAAATACAGCCACATGTTATGGCTAAACATATATTTAAGGTAAACTGCCGATAAGGACCTCACATACCTTAAATTTCCAATACCATTAGCCCTCTCATTAAGTTTGCTAAAAAGTTCATTATCAATGTACTGCCAAGAATCAATAAATTTCTTGGAAATTTTAAGGGCAAATTGGTCGATCCTTTCTAATCTAGCAAGTCTATACAATGTCCTGTTTGGCAAACATCTAAGGTCACCGTTAACTTGTCTTAGATATCTTGAGACACCTAGGCAGTTCCTTAGTAGGTAGGATCTCTCGAAGTCCCTTATTCTCTCCATCTGAGCGGAGGAGAGTTTAAACCAAAAAATGAAGCCATAGGTTAATATCGGTCTAATTACTTGCTTGTATAGTAGTATTTTAATTTTGGGTCTGAGCGCGCTGTGCTTGCTAAGCAACCTGACATAAGCTTGATAAACTTTTTTAGCTTTAGCGAGCACATAGTCCACGTGAACTATGTGCCTTTGTTTCTTGTCGCAGATTACGCCAAGGTACTTCAGACTTTCGTTATGAGTAATTCTGAAATCGTTGATATAAATAGCCGGTACAAATTTTCTGGCGTTCTTAATCTTTTACTTTAGTCCTTTGACTACAGTGTAAACCGATTTGTTGGGTTTTATTTTCAGTTTCCATTTGACAAAATACTCATTAATTAATACAAGGTATCTGTTAAGCTCGTCATTTGCTCTTTTGGATGACTTATCAGAGTTTAAGAGGAGAATGTCGTCAGCGTAAATTATACTAACGATATTGCAGCCTATGTTTATAGTATGCGGTTTCGGCATATCGGTTATGAAAAGATTATATAGCATTGGTCCCAGTATGGAACCTTGTGGCACGGCTGCCCAAATATTTGCTTTGTTTGAGGTTAGTTTTTCTACCTCAACATAAAATTGTCTATCCAACAGATAATTGCGGATTAGCCTACATAAACTGATGAGTAGTGGTAATTGGGGGGTTCTGGGCCAAAGGAAATCGAGGGTGCTCAGGGTGCTACTTTGTGGGTACTAATGGGTAAGTATTGTTATACTTGGTTTATGTCTGTGCTATTTTTGTTTTTTTGTTATCGATAAAATTATATTTTCGTATTATAGGTTTGTGGCTTTACTACAAAAAATTCATTTTCTTGTTATAGGTTGGTATAATTGCTAATGTTATTCTGATTTAGTGAATTTAATTTTTTTTGTAGCATTCTTTTGAGGGTATTACTTTTAAACAGTGGTTGATATATTTAGTTTGGTTATTGTCCAGGGTATTTTGTAGATTTTTATACACGTAGATTTGTATTTCTTTTGTGCAATAATATCATTTAGGTGTATTTCGTAGCTAGAATATCAATGCTCGTTAAGTATTTTGATTGGCAGCACTCTTTTTTTTCTGGTTTTAGGAGACCCAAGTGGGAAAATTGTTAGTTGTTCAAGATAAAATAAAATTTAAAGCGCGTGTGTTTGGGTTTCTTTTGGAATAATGTTACCAATTTATATAATTGTCTTTTATTTAGAGTAGCAAGCACTAGGTAGAGAGCTAAGCTATGAGTTTGTTGTAGATGGCGTAGTCGTGGATGTTTTCCTTTTTGACTGAGTACAGCATTTTTCAATTGTATTGCAGTTGCTTGTATGTATTTTAACTGCTAAAGAATTCCTGTCGTGATTGTTTTTTTGTTGGCCTGAGTTCAAGTTTTCGCTTATTGTCTTTTACTTTTGTTTGTGTGTATTTTAACTGCTAACGAATTCCTATGGCAAGATCGTCGGCGTTTTCGTCTTTTAATGAGTACAGTATTTTCCAATTGTGTTGCAGTTCATCCAGTTTGTGTGTGTATTTTATATGTTGACGAATTCCTATGGTGCGATCGAGGATGTTTTTCTTGTTGGCCTGAGTTCAGGTTTTTGCTTATTTTCTTGTAGTTGTTGTTGTTGTTTTGTGTATTTTAACTGCGATCATCCCTTAAAATTAAGGTACACTAAGTGTGGCAGCAAACGGAATTAGGAAAAAGTGATGAGTCTCTGAATTCACAGGATTCCTTGTGCAGGTGTACAAATAAACGTGATTCGTAATGGAATCATCCGATAAACCAATTATCCCTTATCTAACAAAGCCAATTAGAGGAAATTCGTTTGTTTGAATTTATTGACGTTTTGTAGAAATTTTTTCGAAGGAGAGAAGAAGAAGAATAAGACAATTTTATTTAAAAAGTAACAAAATTTCGGACAAGTTTCAGTTTCTGATATCACTCAGTGATCACACGACCAGCGAAAATTAAAACACCAAATAATAAATATAAAGTTAAATAGTAAAAGTGAAGCAAATTAAAATTGTGAAAGAAGACAATACTTAAAAAGTGAAAGAATATACAAGCAGGAAATTTCATTCGGTGAGTATAATTAAATCTAAGTTCTTCTTTTTTTTTCATAGATTCCATAGTTTCAAATTCCTTTCGTTTTGTGTTTTGTTTTTTAATTTAGTTTCTACATACATTTAAACAACATTTGCTTTGCTCATTTTAACCACCAAATAAAAGATTCAAAATTAATTTCATCTGTGAAAAGTGTTCGACAACCTCCACTGCCAAGCGGAGCTTATTAAGCCATATTAAAACAAAGCACATGAACAAATTTTTCAAATGTGACGAGTGCCAACAAGAATTCGGCAGAAATTATAAATTGTTGGAACACAAAAGGGCAGTGCATGCAAATGAGGAATTTGGCCCTTCAGCTGCGCTGAAAAACATACAGACCAGCTCTTCTTATTGCGAAGAATGCAAAACAAACGTTGAAATAAAAAATTGGGCATTTCATATAAGAACCAATAAACACAAAAGGAATTGCTACGTATCTACTCCTAACAGCAACATTAAATATATAAGGTCCGCCTTCAATAAAAGTATTGAATCATTTATTTATGAAAACAAAGATGAAGGTTTGCTTATACCCGAAGAATTCTTTCTGAGAAGTGAGGTTGACATTGTGCAGGAACTAAAAAGAAGCTTAGTTAAAGACATGTCTTTGAAATTTAATATTGAGCTCTTCTACGAATATATAAAAATTACCTCAGATAATGATATGATCGTGGAATTAAAAGCATTCCAAACGAGAATGCAAATGCTTCAACTAGAGCAACAAATAGTGCCACTTCTCAAAGAAAATTTTGAGGTCATTAGGTGAAAAATGAGCGAATTTCAGGAGACAGATAGTGGGTGGAGCTCTGCGAAAATCTGCCATATTGAAATAAACATAAATCAGTATCGGCCAATAAGAGGTTCGTCATACTTGCCTCTACCAAAAGTCCTGGATAAGAAGAAGGCCTGCATTAATGTCAAAAACAACGACGAATATTGCTTTAAATGGACTCTCATCGCTGCTCTGTGTCCGTCGGAATGTCATTCTTATAGACCGGAAGTTTACAACATTCCCAATATTGAGGATAACATCATCACTCTATCGAATGGAATCGTTTTAAATTTTGAGTGTTTAATATTCCACTAACTTTGAAAGATATTGAGCAGTTTGAAAAAAACAACAGAGACATAAGCGTCAATGTATTTGGATATGATGAAGAAGTTAATGCTATAATGGGGCCATACTACCGCACAAAAATGGAAAGAAGACATCATGTCAACATGCTTCTTATCCAGGACTTGGAACTTTTGCATTATGTATGGATTAAATCTATTTCAAGGTAAGATATAAATATTTTACTAATACTTATTTCCCAATTTATACTTAATATTTTCCAACATTTTATTATGAAAGTTATTTAATTGATTAGAATGTATTATTTTACAAAATTTTATAATTGATGTGTTTTAATTGTTTCTTTTTAATAGACTTGTACGGTCGCAAGTTACACATAACAAATGCTCAGCGTATTTCTGCAATGGTTGCTTGCAGTACTCTAGGAATGCTGATATCATGCAGCATCGCCATATATGTACAAAGACTGTGACGGTGATGCCGGACGAGGAGCACAGTAGTATATTTTTCAAAAATTATGAGCGAATTTTAGACGTTCCATTCGTTGTCTACGCTGATTTTGAGTGTATACTCTGCAGTGTAGATGACACTGGTAACAATAAGTTAGTCAATAAGCACATACCGGTAGCGTTTAGCTATAATATACATTGTAGCTTTAATGATAGGTTTAATAAATACGTTATATATTCGGGGGAGGATGCCCCTAAAAAATTTGTAGAATACATAGTTAGGGATATTTTAGATATTTATAATAATGATTTAAGTGTAAATATACCTATGGCCCCCTTAACAACCGAGCAGTCAAGACATCAATTCGAATACAAAACTTGCCACATTTGTAGGAAAGAAGTAGGTGCAGATAGAGTAGCAGACCATTGTCACCTTACTGGCAAATATAGAGGTCCAGCACACAATAGCTGCAATCTACAACAACAAATTGCCAATTTCATCCCAATATTCATAATTTCATATTCATATTCATAATTTTTCCGGGTACGACGCTCACTTGTTCATGAAAGAACTTAACCTCATTGAAGGTAAAATACGTTGAAGGTTGTACGTATCCCTTAAAACATCCCTCAAAACATATCCCTCAAAACATATCCAAGTAAGCGAAAAGAAAACAATAGAATTACGGTTTTTAGATTCATTTCGATTTATGGCCGCAAGTTTAGATTATCTAGATCAAAACTTATCAACATCCAACTTTGAAACAGTTCGCAAAATGTATTCAAAGGAAGATGAGTTCACCCTTCTAACCCGAAAAGGTGTATTTCCATACGAATACGTAAATTCGACTGATCGAAACCTCCCTTCCTTCTCTGGATAAATTTTACAGCCGTTTGACAGACAAGACATGTTCACATGAGGATTATGAGCATGCTGTTAAAATTTGGCAAACATTCCAATGTAAAAACCTCAAAGACTACATGCTACTGTATCTCAAAACAGATGTTCTTATTTTAACAGATATATTTGAAAATTTCAGAAAAGTATGTAAAAATATTTATGAGTTGGATCCTTGCCAATACTACACCGCACCAGGCCTATCCTGGGATGCAATGCTCAAGACCACTCAAAGAACTGGAACTGTTTACAGATGTAGACATGTATCTTTTTATTCAGAGGAGTATAAGGGCATACAAATGCGAACAATAAATATATGGTGGATTATGATTGTAATAAGCCATCAGAATATTTAATGTATCTGGATGCTAATAATTTGTATGGTTGGGCAATGTCTCAATATCTTCCTTACGGAGGTTTCGAATGGGTCAAAGATGTTGATAACTTTGATGTCTGGAAAATTGATGGAAACTCACCCTTCGTATATATTTTTGAAGTAGATTGTGAGGTGTGGCGGGGCTCACGCTCGGTGTCGGAGCGCAGAACGTAAGCAAACGGAGAGCCGCTCTTTACAGCCCGTGTCTGCAATGCAGATATCGGCATCTCCTCTTTCCATCATGCGACTGACTGATGAGTTCCGTATGATGGCGTGGTGGAAGTTTCGAGAAAACAAATTTTTTTCTATGAACTTCACATCACGCCATCCTACGGGACTAGTAATTAAGGCTGACGCTGATAAGAGAGAGAGCGAGAAGTCCATATGTGCAGAGCGGTCACGATTGGAATGAGCAGAGCAAACAAGTTTTCGCTCTGCAGCTTCGACACAGATCGTGTGCTGAAAAGTTAGTGAGTCGTGTAATGATAATTGAAAAAGACGGTCGGTAGTAAAAACACAGTCGCTTAATGAGAAAATAACAAATGACAGTCGGGAAATAATCGTTGTTCGATCATCTACTCCAAGAGAGGAGTCTCTTTTCGCCTGTCCTATGTCAAAGTTTCAATCAAATTCGTCGGTGATTTTGTGTCGCGCATCGAATACTTACTTCGAGAATGATTATAAATTTTCAAATAATTAATGCTGTTAATTAAAACACATAGACATAATGAAAAATGATAATAATAAACCGAAGTGATGTGAATAAGTCTCCCAATACAAAATAAATTGTGGTTTGTACACTGCAAATAACGGGTATTCTAATCTACAACGACACAAACCAACAACAACAACACGAATGATAATCGTAAAACTGCCACAGTTATTATTACAACAACGGTGAAGTGAGGTTGAGAAAAAAAAATTCCAGTGAAGCAAAAGCAAAAGAGAATCGGACTTAAAAGCAGAACTCAAACACTTCCGCGGATTATAATAATAATAATAACAACAATAAAAATAAGCAAGATAAGAAGAAAATAAAGAAATGCTGACAACTAATTTGAACCTTGTCTATTGAAAGTAGCAGAAGAATATTTCATTGGCAGAAATATTGTGAACTTAGTACCTGAAATCATGTACACAGTTGAATTAATGAAGAAAAACCATAATTCTTTGTGCCATTTCCCGTAAAAGTGTGACAATGTTAAAAGACAAACTGCAGTTATAAATGCGTAATTCGCAAAAAGCTGCAACGAGTACTACAACAACGACAAGACAACAACGGCAGCAGCAGATTTTACTCGGCTATGCATATCTTCATCATCATGCGCGGACTAAGCGGTTCCGCAGCGCTTTTCTTCGCAGCATATAAATGCTATACTTCACAACAACAGCGCAGCTATTGATATTGTATATCGACGATGTAAAAACCTTAAATCAGTCTGATAAGTGCACAATTTACTTTAGCAGAAATATCGAATTGTTTTGGTTTATTTTATGATTCGTATATTATATATATATTTGTTGAAACATTATTGAATTTCATAATGTTTAAAAATTAAGTATCTAAGTTTATTGGTTTTGGTTAAATTTATCTAAACATTTTTTTTGTTTTTAAAAGATTGTTCGCTTACTTCCATTCGGTATTTACGTATCCTTACCATTTAAAAATTTTTTTTGTGAATTAACGGCTGATATCCAAACGATCTTAATGATTTTTTTTTGCTGCTTATGTGCATTTTGATATATTTACAGGGTTCCGAGCTACCTTTGTGGGCGCCTTCAACAGGAGTTCGTAACCAGGTAATTGCGTTGGTAATCACAATTTTGCTAAATTTTGTTGGGGACAGCAGTTTTTTTTGTTGTTGTAATCTTTTGCAAATGAATACAAGCGTGTCCATTACTGACGACATTTTTATTTAATTTTCATATTAAGCCAAGTGAAGATTATATTTTTTTGTGCATTATTTGCTTTTTCCACTCGTTGGATTAATTATATTTAAATGTATTTGTATTGATTGCAACTTATAAGAGTCGTTAAAAGAAATAAATTAATATGTATTGAAAATTAATTATTTTTTTTTTGCTAGACAATGGATTGAACATTAACTTAGGTTGACAGGTGAGTTAGCGGTTTCACTCCGCGCAGCCAGGCGACACACGAAAAGGGGTTGGCGCAACAAATGCCGACGCGCCAACCATGGTAGGGTGGGTATAGAAAGGGGGGAGGGAAATAACACCTACTCCTCCCCCCTTCTCCTCTCATCTCTCTCCCCTTCGTGATTCCACCGAACCTCCGCGTACTTATTTTTTGTTGTTGTACGTTTGCTTAGCCGCCCCCAACTTTGTGTCGATCACGAGCGGATTTCGTCGTGTAAATTTTCGGTTATCGGTGTTGTCTTTGGCTGTAGAGCCAATGTAAGCCTCAGTTTCGATCTGTTTTTTTGTAACTGGGGTATAAAGACACTGTCGGGGTTGTTGAAGAACCCCCCCCAACTTTCCCTGAGCACGTCCGGACGAGCTGAGCTGCCCTGACAGTCATCTTTTTCGTCATTTGAATTTTTTTTTTATTTTCTTAATTTAGTTTACCGCGGACCCACCCCCAAACGTTACAAGATCTAGAATATCCAACATATCTTCATGAAATCCATTACGATTTACCGTTCTGTGCAGAAAATAAATTACCTCCCAATTCTAAGTATGTAAAACGTATTACTGATCTCACTAACAAGACTTCTTATGCAATACATTATAAGAATCTACAACAATGCCTGAAGAACGGTTTACATCTAAGTAAAATACATAGAATCTTAAGGTATAATCAGTCTTGTTGGTTAAAGCAGTATATTGACTTAAATACGCATCATAGAACATTGGCTAAAACCACTGTTGAGAAAAACTTTTTTAAATTACTTAATAATGCGGTGTATGGGAAGACTATGGAAAACGTAGATAAAAGAAAAGATGTGAAAATCGTTGATGGATGGGAGAGTAAATGAAGACGTTTAGGAGCTCGAGCTCTTATAGCAAAACCAAATTTTCATAGCATATCACGTTTCACAGACGATATGATAGCTATACAGATGAGAAGAGCACGCTCCACCTACAATAAGCCAATATATTTGGGATTTGTTGTGTTAGAGCTTTCAAAGTGGAAAATGTATGATTTCCATTATAATTACATGAAGCCAAAATTCACAACAAGTCTCAGTTTAAATTATATGGTATTACGATAAAAAATGTATTCGATTGAAGTCGTTGGCTGCCAAGAAGATAAAAAAGCTAAAGGCGTCAAGGGTACCGTATTAAGTAAGTTAACTTTAAGCGATTATAGGGACTGCCTATTTAATAATAAGATTATATATGGAGACATGTATACATTTAGATCTAAGCTCCATCAAGTATATACGCAACATATTCGTAAGATAGCTCTATGTTATTTAGATGATAAGCGCTTTATAAAATCCGATCGCTTTCACACATATGCCTGGGGACATTAAAAAATAGATGTCATAAGGGACTTGGAACTAAGTGACAATGAACAGTTCTTTGAGAATTTGGATTTTTAAATACCATTTATTCAACAACACAATGAAAGAAATCTATCCAATTAAGAGTCCTTATCCAATTGTATTTTGTGCAATAAGTTAAGATTAACAAAAGCAAATAATAAATGACCATGTAATATATATTTTTAATAAAGTTTTTATTGAATTGTAAATATAATTATACAAATCATGCTTTTTATTTATATCAACTGTAGGCGATGCAATCAACTTAGACTATTTTCTTTATTTCACCGCTGACTGGAATATATTCAAAGATTCTCTCATGTATCAGTACACAGTATGCAGATGTACCAGCTGGAATGTTCTTCATTATTTTGAACTCAATTCTAATATCAATAGGTCCACTTTTTATTGATTCATTCTGATTTGTTACATCCAAAACAATTATTGGTGCTTTTTCTTTAAATTTTTCACGTTGAAGTAAAGGTTGTGGTTCAAGCATAAAATAACTTTGTTGGAATTTTGCATATATATCATATAAAATAGCATAGCGATCCGAATCAAATTTCAGATTAAGATCATCGTATGGATACGTTTCGGAATTGAGATGTACTTTTATATCCGTTAAATCACAATGTGTGAATTCATTTTCTCTTCTGAAGGCAATCAAAATATAGCGTGGCCTTTCATTTTGTGCAGCTAACTTTACGTTCCATAAATGATTAGTTCCTTGAGCGAAGGATTAAAATGGCAATCCCAACTGCGGAGTGATATAGTCAAAGGCTGCACGCTCTGAATGGTTTTGAAAATTTTTAATTTTGTGAAATCAGCCAATTTAACGTGTGGAATTTTGCATGTGATGTTTGTAATATGCAATTTCAAAATCTCGCCAGATTGATTATTTGAGAACAAAATATTTGCATCAGACTTGGAGCACGATAAGATTAGCTCATGTTTAGAATTTAACAGAATTTTATTAAAGTCTTCAGCAAAGCCAAGTAGATTTTTTAACGGCATACAGAAATTAAAATATCCGCTTTCTGCATTTACATCTTCGTCAAAAAACCATACAGCATTTTTTAACATGTTGCTATCATTCATTCTCAGAGACACATAATTTTCCATAGTAGATGTGACACCCAAGTGTCGAGTGCGATCAATTTCCATACCATTAAGCTCATAGCACATCTCTTCAAACAGATATGCCATAAAATTGTTCCTCAATATTATTTTTTTTATTTTTATTGTTTAGTCTTACAGAATAAATCTTAAGATTAAAGAAAGCAGGAGCACTAGCTGCCAGAGCTATCAGCTCGAGAGCAAAAAACAAAATAAACGAGTTGGCGTGATATTAAGAGAGTAGAGACTAAAAAGTGTAAAAGTGTGCAGTTAGTGGGCGCATTTAAATCTGTACGTTGCATTTTTTAATGAAATTTTGTATCAAGTTCACATTATTGGTTGTAATTAAAATAAGGATATCGTAGCCTGAAAGATTTTTGAAATATAATAATCTTAATCTATGAAGGTGAGTACAATCATTTAATATGTGCTTAATTGTGAATTCGCCATTGCATCGGGGACAGTTTGGACGGATTTCCTTCTTGATTAGATGTAGATGTGTCGTAACGGAATGCCCCAATCTTAGTCTCGAATATGTTTTTATTTTACTTTGTTCGGCATCTACGGGATATAAAGCTGCTTGGAATCTTTCATTGATGATTGAGTAGTGGTGGTGGGTGAACTCTCGCCAAGAGCGTTTTCTTTTAGCGTCGAGTAACGTCTTGATGTGGCGGCGCAAATCCATTTTTTCAGCTGTTGGGTCTCCTATGATTGGTGCGTGCGACGCGAACTTGGCAGTTTCGTCGGCTAGAGAGTTTCCTGGTATACCGATATGGCTGGGAATCCACAGAAGCTTAATCTTTGACTTGCTAGCGTAGATTATGTCCCTAATTCTTGTGATGATGTTCCATTGGTTATATCGGGGACTCATGATTGCTTGCAGTACTGATAAACTGTTTGAACAGATTACAGTTTTGATTTTGCTGCGATGGGCGATCAGACAGGCTTGGAGAATGCCTGTTGCTTCTGCTGTGAAGATGGAGATGAAAAGAGCAAGTGTTTTGGTAGAGATGCATTCTGTTTCAGTGACTACTGCATAGGAGACTGATGTATTTTCAGCTTTGGAACCGTCCGTGTAAAGCATTTGCCACTTTAAGGCGTCGAATTTTTCTTTCTTTTCGTAGAAGAGTTTTTTAAAAAATTCATTTGGTGTTGAGTTTTTTTTGAACTTGCTTTGACTTGTGTCACAGACTGGGGTCCTGACCAACAAAACGCATTCGATCAGATCAAGCGACTACTCACCGAGGCTCCCATTTTAGCATGCCAAACTTTCAAGAAAGATTTTACCTCCAGACCGACGCTTGCGACTACCGCATAGGAGCAGTACTCACACAGAACCTGAAAGGTAAGAAGAGAGACATAGCATACGCGAGTCGACACTTGAATCGAGCGGAGACCAACTACACTGCTATCAAAAAGGAATGTCTCGCTATTGTTTCGGCGGTACCTAAGATGCGCCAATACCTCGAGGGTTACGTATTAACTATCATAACCGATCATCTCTCACTAAAATGGTTAAACTCCATCAATAACCCCTCAGGCAGGATTGCACGCTGGGCACTTGAGCTGCAACAATATCAGTATGACATTCAATACAGGAGCAAGCAAAACGTCATTGCAGATGCTTTGCCACGGGAACCAGTGGAGAACGTGTTCGTAGCGATGATAGAAAACGTCGAGCGACGCACGTGCAAATGGTATGAGCAAATAAGACAAGGAGTTGTTCAACAAGCCGCGAAATTCCCGGATTATTGCATAGAAAACCAACAAGTCTACCGCCACATCGCCATGGGAAAAGATGGCTATGGCAGTTATTTTCGGGAGCGAGTATTACAAGAGTGCCACGACGCACCGACACCAGGAGTACGCGAGACGCTTGCTAGGGTCGCTTCCATTTATTATTGGCCCGGGTAAGTAACCACGTGCGGAAGTGCCAGAGTTGTCAACGCTACAAAGTTACCCAGAGAAAACCCGCTGGGGAAAATGCTAAGCAGGCAAGCAGAATATCAATGGTTTACGTAAGCCTTGATACTCCTAGTCATTCCTGGCCAGTAGTATCGGTTCATGACTCTGTTGATAGTCTTGCGTACGCCCAGGTGTCCGGCGCTCGCCGGAGGGCTGTCGTGACACTCTGACGTGATCTTTATGGCACGCACAGTTTCCACGGATGTCCAGTTGAGCTCTCTCTTGCACGGACGTTTCTACAAACGTTCCCATTTGATTCAGTGTAGTCGTGGATCATGCTGTAGTTGTAATTTCACCTTCGTAATCCACGCGCATTGTGGCTCTTCACTTGTGCTGGCGTCTACTCTGCCCAATGTCTCCAACGGTTGCCGAGATAAAGCGTTAAGTTTAATTCGTAGAACTCAGTGAGTTCCTCAACTCAGTGAATTCCTCAATTTGGCTGGCGTGGTCGAAGCGACTTCATATTAACGTTGGCTTGGTTGTCTTCTTTGTGCCTTGTGTATGTATGTGTATTCCAGTGTACTCTCTATTCTAGTTCATACGATTCAATTCTCTTACATTCTATTATCTATTCGTACATGTGTATTGGACGAATTAAATGATATAGGGTGTTACACATTTCAACAATTTCATAAATCTAACTGTCTCAATTACAAGGACTCACATGTATCCAAATATTAATGCAATATTCCAAGTAACAAGTTTTCATCAATTCATACATTAAATCATAATGATAAGTTATCAATAAAAGTTTATTATATAAGAAAGTTTATATCGAAAGAATTCGATATATTCGAACTTGAATGAAAATTCAAAATGTAATCCTGTTCAAATCTTAAAGTATGATTATAAATCTCGTAGCGTAGTAATGAGTTCTTAACTGTTTCATGGGTATTAGAATGTATTCACAGAGGTATTTGTTATAGTATCCAAGTGTTATCCGCAGAAGCCTTGTGTTACTGGACGACGAGCAGTGTAGTTTACTGCGTGTGTGAGTGAAATTTAGTTTCTAAATCTTTCTTCACACTTTTCCCTTACTTCGGCGAATGGCGATGAGTGTTTACCAAGATTTCTTGACAGTCTCCTGGTAGCGTGAACCACTGATGGCGCGTGCGAAGTGAAAGTGGAACCGCGGATGAAGTGCGGGCAGCGTGAAGAAAACGAGAGTGTGTGGGAAACGATGCACTTTGTTTACATGTTTTTTCAGTTGTCAGTACACTATTTTGAGATTACAATTCGATTGTAGTCATGCATAAAATGAATAAATAATAATACTTATTATTATTGCATTATTGCATTTATGTTACAATTATTACAGTTATATGCCGGTCGAAGGAACAAAATTTTTTAAAATATTTTCCATATAAAAAACTTTCAATAAACATCTTTTATTTCGCATACACGTAGAAGGTTATTTAAAAATTTTGTTTGCGGTTGAGGAAAGAGATTTTTTCAACATTATTTTATGCAAAGACAAATAGAAGAATTTTTAACAGTTTTATAGTAGCTTTTATTATAATTATTGATGCGACTCGAGGAGTTTCATGTACTTGGCTGAGTTTGCAATTTTAATTCTTTTAATGATATTTTTATTCTATATAGTAGTTTCTTTATAAAGAAATTATGTGATATTTATAAAAATAACATAAATTCAGTTATATATATACTCATATACATTTCTAGAAAGAGTAAAACATTGAATTAAAAATTGGCATATCTATCTATCATTTTGAATTTAATTTAATTTGTTAAATTTTCTTTATCATTTTGAATGTAATTTAATTTCATTTCATCTATTTCGTTAATAAACTATCGATCTAAAATATGAAATTTCCTGCAGAGAAATGAAATATAAAATTGTGCTTTCTACTGTAGTACTTTTGGAAACATAAAATTGCCAATGTACCATAGAAGTTATTCGTATCAGAATTTATTGTACATCCCATTACGCCCTTTGTGTGCATAAGAATTGGTAGCATATAAGCATATAAGTAGAGGGGTAGGAAAAACACTCACACACATTCCCACGTGAAAACCAGAAAATAGAAGAGAACAGAGGACACATACGCATCAGCCGACAACGAGAACCAGTTTTCGACGACAAGCAATACAGCGACAAAATAAGAACAACGACTACCGCGGCAACAGAAAAGGTTTGTCTTTGGCTAGAGGATAGGCAGTCGGTCATCATCCACCGAAGAAGCAACACGTATCGCTCGTGAAAAGAATATAATACAGAACCAACGGCAGGCAAGTACAGTTGAAAAAGAAAAAAGTACTACCGTGAGTAAAGAAATACACGTTAACAGCGGTGCTAGAACATCATATTAGGTTATCCAGTACATTGGTTCTTTAAAACTAGTACTCTTACGTTATATAGTGACATCGGTTCTCTAGAATCAGCACTATTAAGATATACAGTACATCGGTTCTTTAGAACCAGTACTTTTACGTTATATGGTGACATCGGTTCTCTAGAACCAGCGCTATTAAGTTATACAGTACATCGGCTCTTTAGAGTCAGTACTCATACGTTATCCAGTGACCTCGGTTTCTTTAGAATCAGCACTGAATACATCACATGATATTCTTGCACCAACGCTACACGCCCCGCGACAAACGTAAGATCACGTTTGGTTACATCACATTCGTGAGACCAGCTCGGACACACGCATAAGTGCCGGCTGAGTAACGCACGGAAACCAATCGCTTCCACACCCGCATTACCGACTCGCAAATCGCAGCATACGCAGCACATCGCCTGCTCGTCATATGCAGTACCCCATTTGCTAGCCACAAGCAACGCATCATCTGCCCGCCAATCCTACACGGTCGCGGCCTAGCGCATCGCTTGCTCGCCGTACCAACGCACCATCACCTGTTCCACTAATCACTTCTACCGAGAGTGCGTCAGTCGTTCCCTTCCCGTATATATTAGGCAGCAATACCACTACGACAACGGAACAAAAATTTGAAAAATAAAGAAAATAAAACTAAAGGGTCTCGTCTAAAAATAAATTTGGATCGAGCTCCCCTGGGAACCGGTGAGCCAACCCCGGCTATAGACCGGAGAACCGGAGCGGCGTTACATGGTGCCCGAGCAGGGACTCCTTTACGTTTTATAATAACAGCGATAACAAGAGACAGAAGAATCTAATAGCGAGTCAGAAGAATAACACCGACATTTATAGAAGATAACATGGTGCGAATATCGTAGTTACGCCACGTGCGCAAGGAGGACCTCCAGAACTACACCATTGAATTTGGTTTGAACACTGATGTCATTGCAGAGGAACTGCGCAAACGCTTGGCCGCCTTTATAGCATCCGAAAACCAGGACGAAGAAACGCTCCAGCGCCTCGAATCATTAGAAATGAAGCACCGTAGGGAAGACTCTCCGGGGTCGGACACCAACACGCCGACAGCTCCACTTAGCAGTGCAGGTGCTAAACCCCGACGACCAGAAAGAAACAACGGCACCGACGTTACTGTTCCACTGGCGTCGCAGCGCTACTCCGACGTCGCTGCAACGTTGACGATACCAACGCAGAATAGTAGAGTTGACCACAGCCCTCCCAGATTATCGATGACCAAATTTTCTACTGCGACAACGGACCACATTTCGCAGCCAACCGGCGAAATCCTGACCACAATAGTGGAAATGAAACGAGTCACGAGGCACAGAGGCCACGACAAGTGCATCACCGACAAATTACCGCGACAAGGGAAACTGACCGCATAGACCTGCGCCAGGCATGCAAACGCTGTGGACAGGTGGGGCATTTTCGAGCTACGTGTGATAACCCTGTCCTATACTACTTCTGGGTATATGGCCGCAGAGACATACGAACCAACGAGTGTTGCAACAGGAGACAGGGAAACGAGCAGAGTCTTCGCATGAACCGAGGCGATGCGAGGATATCATATCACAAGCCTCGCAATCATTAACGAATCTTGGATATCAAGATCACCGCATTGTCGCTACGGTAGCACTGGATGATTGCCTTATGCATACCACAATCGATACAGGAGCCAGTCGCGGCTTTATAAGCGAATATTTTGCAAAGAAAATACAGGACCCCTCAAATTTTCTTCTCATAACACTAGAGGTCAACATGGCGAACGAATAAAAGGAACCAGTCACTAAAGCGATAGACACCGTCGTGACGAAATAAACAACAACTAAAGTTGCATCCCCAGACAGTAGGAGCCGATAATCTACGGATTGGTCTAACTCAGACGATGGATATGAAAAGCGAGGAAGACAGAATTCAGGAGTTTCTGCAGGAAGAACTCCGAAAATGCGAGACCGTGGCGGGGCTAACAAGCATCGCGAAACATCGAATCGTGATGGGAGATGATAGGCCTATTAAACAACGCTATTTTTCTGGAGGAACACATGAGTAACTTACGGGAAGTTCTAATTCGACTCCGAAGAGCGAACTTACGATTCAACAGAAAAAAGTGTGATTTCTTCAAGACAGAAATCAAGTACTTGGGCCACATTGTAAGCCAGCAGGGAATACACACGGACCCCGACATGGTAAACGCCATCAAAGCATTAGAAACATCCACGAATGTACGAGGAATACGAAGGATCTTAGGGGTTGTGTCCTGGTACCGGATGTTCGTGCCCGACTTCGAAAGGGTCACACACCCACTCACTGCGCTACTGCGAAAGGGTAAACATTTTAAGTGGGGTCCTGACCAACAAAACGCATTCGATCAGATCAAGCGACTACTCACCGAGGCTCCCATTTTAGCATGCCAAACTTTCAAGAAAGATTTTACCTCCAGACCGACGCTTGCGACTACCGCATAGGAACAGTACTCACACAGAACCTGAAAGGTAAGGAGAGAGTCATAGCATACGCGAGTCGACACTTGAATCGAGCGGAGACCAACTACACTGCTATCAAAAAGGAATGTCTCGCTATTGTTTCGGCGGTACGTAAGATGCGCCAATACCTCGAAGGTTACGTATTCACTATCATAACCGATCATCTCTCACTAAAATGGTTAAACTGCATCAATAACCCCTCAGGCAGGATTGCACGCTGGGCGCTTGAGCTACCACAATATCAGTATGACATTCAATACAGGAGGGGCAAGCAAAACGTCATTGCAGATGCTTTGCCACGGGAACCAGTGGAGAACGTGTTCGTAGCGATGATAGAAAACGTCGAGCGACGTACTTGCAAATGGTATGGGCAAATAAGACAAGGAGTTGTTCAACAAGCCGCGAAATTCCCGGATTATTGCATAGAAAACCAACAAGTCTACCGCCACATCACCATGGGAAAAGATGGCTATGATGGCGTGGAATGGAAAATGTGCATACCCAGTTATTTTCGGGCGCGAGTATTACAAGAGTGCCACGACGCACCGACACCAGGAGTACGCAAGACGTTTGCTAGGGTCGCTTCCATTTATTATTGGCCCGGGCTTTATCGTGACGTAAGTAACCACGTGCGGAAGTGCCAGAGTTGTCAACGCTACAAAGTTACCCAGAGAAAACCTGCTGGGGAAAATGCTAAGCAGGCAAGCAGAATATCAATGGGAAATAATCTCGGCAAATTTTATCGGGTCTCTCCCAAGAACACACCACGGTAACAATACTCTGTTGGTATTTATCGCTAAATTGCATCCACCAGTCGAAATATTATAACCTACGTCGACGAGAGTGGGCACCAACGATTGGAGAATTAGTCTGGCTTCGCCAGCACCCACTCTTCAAAGGAGCTGAGAAATTCGCTGCAAAATCACATATCGTGATTTTTTTAACCTCTGACAACTCTCACAATGGTTTACGTAAGCCTTGATACCTCTAGTCATTCCTGGCCAGTAGTATCGGTTCATGACTCTGTTGATAGTCTTGCGTACGCCCAGGTGTCCGGCGCTCGCCGGAGGGCTGTCGTGGCACTCTGACGTGGTCTTTATGGCACGCACAGTTTCCACGGATGTCCAGTTGAGCTCTCTCTTGAACGGACGTTTCTACAAACGTTCCCATTTGATTCAGCGTAGTCGTGGATCATGCTGTAATTGTAATTTCACCTTCGTAATCCACGCGCATGGTGGCTCTTCACTTGTGCTGGCGTCTACTCTGCCCAATGTCTCCAACGGTTGCCGAGATAAAGCGTTAAGTTTAATCCGTAGAGCTCAGTGAGTTCCTCAACTCGCTCGACGAATCCTAACGAATCATGTATGCCGTCGCATTTTATGGACCATTTGGCTGGCGTGGTCGAAGCGACTTCATATTAACGTTGGCTTGGTTGTCTTCTTTGTGTTTTGTGTATGTATGTGTATTCCAGTGTACTCTCTATTCTAGTTCATACGATTCAATTCTCTTACATTCTATTATCTATTCGTACATGTGTATTGGAGGATTTAAATGATATAGGGTGTTACACATTTCAACAATTTCATAAATCTAACTAAGTCTCAATTAGAAGGAGTCACATGTATCCAAATATTAATGCAATATTCCAAGTAACAAGTTTTCATCAATTCATACATTAAATCGTAATGATAAGTTATCAATAAAAGTTTATTATATAAGAAAGTTTATATCGAAAGAATTCGATATATTCGAACTTGAATGAAAATTCAAAATGTAATCCTGTTCAAATCTTAAAGTATGATTATAAATCTCGTAGCGTAGTAATGAGTTCTTGATTCTTTCATGGGTATTACAATGTATTCACAGAGGTATTTGTTATAGTATCCAAGTGTTATCCGCAGAATCCTTCTGATACTGGACGACGAGCAGCGGAGTTTACTGCGTGTGTGAGTGAAATTTAGTTCCTAAATTTTTCTTCGCACTTTTCCCTTACTTCGGCGAATGGTGATGAGTGTTTACCAAGATTTCTTGACAATCTCCTGGTAGCGTGAACCCCTGATGGCGCGTGCGAAGTGAAAGTGGAACCGCGGATGAAGTGCGGGCAGCGTGAAGAAAACGAGAGTGTGTGGGAACCGATGCACTTTGTTTACATGTTTTTTCAGTTGTCAGTTCACTATTTTGAGATTACAATTCGATTGTAGTCATGCATAAAATGAATAAATAATACTACTTATTATTATTGCATTATTGCATTTATGTTACAATTATTACAGTTATATGCCGGTCGAAGGAACATAATTTTTTAACATATTTTCCATATAAAAAACTTTCAATAAACATCTTTTATTTCGCATACACGTAGAAGGTTATTTAAAAATTTTGTTTGCGGTTGAGGAAAGAGATTTTTTCAACATTTTTTTATGCAAAGACAAATAGAAGAATTTTTAACAGTTTTATAGTAGCTTTTATTATAATTACTGATGCGACTCGAGGAGTTTCATGTACTTGTTTGGCTGAGTTTGCAATTTTAATTCTTTTAATGATATTTTTATTCTATATAGTAGTTTCTATATACAGAAATTATGTGATATTTATAAAAATAACATAAATTCAGGTATATATATACTCATATACATTTCTAGAAAGAGTAAAACATTGAATTTAAAATTGGCATATCTACATTTTGGTTTCACCTCTGTAGTAAAATTGTGCATGTCAAATGTTACCCGTTTGCAAGCTACATATGTTTTCCCGTACTATTGCAATTACTATTGTAGTTAAGTAGTTTGCTATTTTACTACTTTTTATCAAAAAACATATTTATCTAACATAATATTGCCACTGGAGTTCTTAACAAAATCTATTTATTTAAGTAATGCTTCATCTCAGTTTGATCTCTTTTATTATTATTAAATTATCAACATTTTTAGAGTAAATTTTTTTTAACATAAAGTTTTGGCAAATTTGGTACTATAATTGCTTTTTTAAGCAATCATGCTATCAATACATCCGAGGTGAAAAAGGAATATTAAAATTTCATCGAGCGAGGAATCCAAGCAAATCGTTATCAATTTTTAAAAAATATACTTTTTGTTTTTGTCTTTTGCAGATCATGCCAAGAACACGCCAATGCGCAAAAGAAGAACAATAACTAGTACCTAATAACTAATAATTTTGGATTAACTGTAAATATGAAAGAATTATAATCATCCCATTGTTCATTTTTATTATAAAATCAATTAGTTAATTTTTTCATTAGTGCGGTTTTATTATACATATACTTGAAATCAGTATGATACACTTTATTGAACAGAAATTAAAACTGTATTCAGCGCCATCAAACTGTATGGCGGCGGCAGAGCACCTTCACAGCGCAGTCGCTACGTTGGCCCAGAAGGTACATCTACACACTACTTCGGTTGCTGACCAGAGATAATGAAATAGGAGACTCGCTCGATTTGCCGAAAATTTGCGTCTTCGTTTTTCAGATTTTTTCACATACAGTATACGTGTTATTCACATAATTTCACTTCAGCAGCAATACATATATTGAAAAGAAATGTCATTCAATTTATGTCAGATTTCAGTTGTCAACCGGTCATGAAATGGTTAGTCGCTTCGACCACGCCAGCGTCATCGACAAGGTCCGCAAATAATCCATAAAATTCGACGGCATACATGATCCGTTGGGATTCGTCGAGCGAGTTGAGGAACTCACTGAGTTATACGGATTAAACTTAACGCTTTATCTCGGCAACCGTTGGATACATTGCGCAGAGTAGACGCCAGCACAAGTGAAAAGCCACCATGCGCGTGGATTACGAAGGTTAAATTACAACTACAGCACGATCCACGACTACACTGAAGAAAATGGGAACGTTCGTAGAAACGTCCGTTCAAGAGAGAGCTCAACATCCGTGGAAACTCTGCGTGCCATAAAGATCACGTCAGAGGGTCATAAGCGAGCGCGACGACAGCCCTCCGGCGAGCGCCGGACACCTGGGCGTACGCAAGACGATCAACAGAGTCATGAACCGCTACTACTGGCCGGGAATGACTAGGGGTATCAAGGCTTACGTAAACCATTGTGAGAGAGACCAAGAGTGTGTGTGTGAAGCAGAGTGTTCTAAACATTGTGCATGAAGTAAACCATTATTAAAAGCAACTTACAATTAACAGGGTTTCTTTTATTTACAAATTTTCTGCAACGAATCCCGACTCGACTGAGCATATCCCAGCAAAAGAGGAACGAACCGGAAAGTTATTACACATATGTTTCTTTTTTTATGTTGTCAAAACTATCTGTATTAAGTTATATTTATAGTAAATTTTGCAAGTTTTCTTGGCTTAAGTTATACCTGGTTTTGTTAAAATGGTGGTGATGGCACTAAATCTCCACCAGATCTTACTTTGAGCTTATTGTGGAAAACAACACGTTTTTCAGAGCTACATAATTATCCCTTTAATAAACCGAGCTTTCGTAAATGACTTTATGACAAATATTCTTTTCTAGCGTTTTCTTCATTTGCAATGGAAATGGAAGCCCCTTTGATGATAGCGAACACATCAAGAAAATTTTGCAACTTTGCAAGGCTAGTTAAAAATATTAAATGCGCCCAGCTGTAAAGGATGAGTTAAAAAAGGGCTGAAAAATAGTGTTATTTGTCTGAAAGTTGACTTTGCAACAAAGTTAAACTGTAGGGTGTTAGGAATTAACATGCAATGCATCAAAAATGCAAAAATACGTCTACGTGTTTCTTCTTTAAAAAAATTTGAATTTTACTAACTTGTTGCTTATAAAAATCTTTAGAAATAATTGAGTTAAAAAATTGCACACCTCTCTCTTATTAAAGAAAACATATTGTAGTGTTTGCAAGATTTTTGCATAAGTCTCTCGCAACTATATTCGTTTTCTATGGATAAAGGGGCCAACCAGCAGAAGACGATTACGATCACGGAATTGAAGTTATAAATTCCATAAAAATTTTGACACTTGTTAGATGCGCCGCTCCTACAATTCAACTGGCTGGAAACGATGTTTTGAAAACATTATACCAATTGACGAACACCGTGATTTAATAAAAGCAATTCGGAGGTATATGCGCACGAACATAAAGGAGGTGTCCTATAACTTGCCGCTGATACTCCCACACGATGGATCTCAACCTTCGAAATGTTTTCCTTTCTCGTAAAATACAAAGAACTTGAAAGGAATAGTTTGAAATTTTTGGATCCGCGATTTAATTTCTATAGATCGAAAATTCCAGCAAATAGCAAAAAAAAAAAAAAAAAAAAAAAAAAGAAAGAGCATTGGTGTGTTGATCGCTTAAATTAATTTTAAATTAGTTGTAAAAATATCGGTTAAGAAAACTATTATAAGTACATACAGCGTATAAATCCCTCAAACGCAAACATTTAAGGTAACATTTAGGAAAGTCATTAATTTAGGGAACATATACATATGTACGTAGAGTTGGAACAGTAGTTTTTTGCTTTCACAATATCATCTCAACGCAATAATTTTGACTTAAGATGTGGAACGATACTTTAGTGCCCTTTCCACCCTTTTAACAAACGTGGTATAATTAAGCGAAGAAAATTTGCAAAATTTGCTTTAAATAAATCTTAATAAAAATGGTTTTGACAATATAAAAATAGAAACATATATGTTAATTCAGTTTAAGTTACAATGTAATAATGTAATGTAGAAACAGGTTCAATAAATAAAAAATCTGCAATAAAATAGATTTCACATAACAGGAAATATTTGTTTTTCAATCTAATTCATTTTTCGGACTTCTTTTTCTGTACACAATACGTATTTTACGTGCATACAAGCACCCGCAAAAACTTAAGTTAATCAGCACATCTAGCACGCACGTAGCCTTTTCTTTTTTTTTACACCTATACGGTTTACCTGACGTGCTCGCTTTTATGCATATGAGAGTGCTAGCTTCTGAGCAACGCAGAGAAAGAGTTGAGAACGGCGCACGACAACACAGTGCTTCGTGCTCAGTGGTCGTCTCCAGCAGGAAGAGATTTATAAGAGAGTCGGCGTTCACACGACGATTCCGATCTTAAACGTCGGCGTAGCGCAGTTATATGTAATGCGCTCGTAAACCAAAGCACAACAAAACACAATGTTTGCGAAAAAGCCAGAATGTGCAGCACGTTGCGCGTGGATTCCGAACTCTTGCTGGTACTGTACCAGGTATGAAGTAAACAGGATAAAATGAAATTGTTAGTATGAAAAATTTTTGCGTCTCAAGAACATAGAGCAGAAACTTGCTCTTTCCAAAATTGTGTCCCAACAAATACACAAAAAAAAATTAGGCCATATTTCTCTAAGTGTCCCTAGTTGAAGGTATCATAAAACTTTCGGTGATATAATTAACTGCAGAAACACATTACAACCGCCGCAGCAGCTGCAATGCTCTCTAGCGCGCTGCCTGAGCATATTGCCCGGGAGCAGCAGCGACTGTAGACCCGGCAGCTTCAGCTGTTTGTACTGCTTTTGTTACTGAACTGCAAAATAAATTTGCACACTGACGCACATATTATTGATAGTAAAATTAACTAATAAATAAACTAGTAACTAATTGATAGTAAAATTAAGTAAAATTAGTAATAATAATTGGTTTCTCTATGGTACATTTGTGCAAATATTGAATATATTTCAGATTCATGTTGGCAAATATTGCTTTATAAAACCGAGCACAGCCATCAACACATGGTTTCGTTTCATTTCAATGTTCTCCTTCACGGAATATTTGAAATTACACTAAAAGAGTGGCAACCTTTTTCAAGAGAAAGAGAGCAGAAATTCTGCGATTAGAGTAGAGCCCAACTGCACGACTGCCGAGAGTCCCATATACATTTAATGTATATGTATATATATAGAAAGTGTGTTTTCTACTTCCTTCTCCGTCCAAGGGGTGTGCGATTCAAACCAAGCATTTTTGGATATCGTGTGCAGGTGGCCTGGTTCTGCACACGACAGCAACATTTTTATTAACAGCCGTCTTAAAGCCAGGCTCGAGAATAAAGAGTTTCCTCACAGCTTCATCCTCGGAGACAGTGGATATGCTGTGAGCGATTTCATGATGACTCCTCTGTCGAACCCTACATCGGAAGCAGAGCGACTCATTGAGCGCTGCTTCGGTGTATGGAAACGCCGATTTCCAATACTCTCTCTAGGAATCAGAGTTTTAACAGAAACAACTATGGCAATAGTTGTTGCCACTGCAGTTTTGCACAACATTGCGCGCATCTTTAAAGAAGCCGATCCACCTAAGTCGCAATATTGCACCGGATACGACTTTGAAGAAAACGAAGAAAGTCGAACCGATAGTAATGTTTTCACTGTGAAGCGATCCGACTTGATACAGAATTATTTCGCAAGGTATAGTGCTTTATTTATATATGTATAAACTTGACCTTCATAAAAATTTTACTTTTTGCAGACTCTAACTAAGAGATGATGAAGAGTTGATCTAACTCTAAAGAAATGGAAGGAGATTAAATTAAGAATTAAGATAAGAATTGATGATCTTAATTTGTATAATTGTATATTTAATTGCTTTATATATTTAATAAAAACAAAAAAAATACAGAAAAAAAATCACAATGTTCATCATAAAATCAAAAAAAGGAACACAAATTTTACATAATTACAATTACAATTCATTTGACTAGCATGAGTCTGTAATGGGATTTACTACATAATATAATACCATTTATAATTGCTATAATGGAATTGATATAATTAATGTTAGTGGCGAATTAGAAGTCAAGTTTGTAGTGAAAACAACTGCTAAAGTTCTAAGAGATAAGTTCATATCAACAGAAACTTACGGAAAAGAAGGAAATATAGTATAAAGTGTTACAAAGGCTGCACAGGGCTCAGCGCAATCTTTAACACTAGTCAATTTCTTCACTCTCTACTTCACATTTTTTAAGCTCGTGACGCAGTACTGCAATCTTCAAAAGAGCCTGCTCCTTATCTAATTGCTGCTTCTCCATCTCCCATTGGTGATTTTCCTTCGCCCAATGCTGCTTCTCCTTTTCCCATTGATGCTTTTCCTCTGCCCTCCGTTCTTCATTTTCGAAATACCGCAGTTGGCAATCTAACAGGGGATCTGCGGTAGGCTTCGTCCTGCTTGGGGTCAGCTTAGAGTTGGGTTTTTTCTGAGTTGAGCGAGGTTCCAGGTTTTCCAAGTGTCATTCTGCAATAAAACAATGCAATTAAATCTGTTATTCTGTGGTAACAGTATTCTGTGTTCTTTTAATTATCACCTCTTTTTCTTCGTCTGGCAAGCCTTCCATTTCCATGTCTTCCACTTCCTTCAAAATCCCTTTAGTTGCGGAAAGTAAGTAAACTAAACTGCCGAAAACTAATCATCTCTTTATTATTAACATTATTATATTATATACTTATTAATATATAACAGTTATTGTTGGAAACGCCACTTTACATTGTTTCAGTGCTGAAAACAAACTCATCCGCAAAAATGCTTAAAATGTGATAGTATAAGAATGCCCCTCTCTGGATTAAAGCGAACACACACACTTTACACTTTCGCGCTTCTACTCTACTTCTAATTTTTACCTATGTGTATGTATGATTATATTATTTTTTTATTGCTCTTTAAGCTGAAAGCACATTTTGCTATAATTTCCTCATAATTAGTTTATAATTTAGTAGTTAATTAATATTTACTAAGTAAATAAATAATTTTATCTTATAACAAATCTTAAAAGTACACATTTACATATATATATTTATTATAAATATGCTTAGATGCGGATATCATAGAATCGCATAATATATGTACTTGTAGTACAAACTATTTTTAAAACATTTTGGGATATTAGTTTTGTACTATTTATTGATTTTTTAGGTATGTTTATATAAAAAATATGCAACAATGGTTTGATCCTATCAAATTTTACTATAAGCCGTAAAGACTATATTTCGTTAAATTCTTCTAATATGCCAATACGAGAAATTTTTGTTATATATCAAGTATTTATTTTTCAAATATGATAAATAAAGCACAGATAAGCAGAGTAAAGATTGTGCTATAAATAACCTTTAAATAAAGAATTTATAATTATCACAAAACTGCTAGTAAAATCTATTTATATGTTTGTGAATTTACTCAATGTTAATACATACATATGTTCATTTGTTGAAGAATTATCTAATTGACTAATTGTCTTCATCTTATAAACAATTAAAGCTTGAGAGTTCATAAGTACAATTTACTATCAAAAATTCGAAGCATCCACGAAAACCATTTTGTTTTTCCCGTTATATGCGTTAATTTTCAATAAAGTTATAATAAATTATCTTTACTTCATATTATTGAAAATGGTTTAACAGAGCAAATGGAATGAAGTAATATAAAATAGTTACAAATTTTATAAAATATAGTACACTAAAAAAATTATTTGCACAATAGTAAAACTTGCAAATGTTTAAAATGTGTTAAAATGTTTTTGAGCTTCTATAGCAAGTATATTTTTAGAAATATTACAATTCTTAGAGCTTTGAAAATACATTTAGTCAGTTTTGGGGTGTTGTAGTAAACGTGTCGGCAAAGTAAAAATATTTTATGTTATCAGAAGCAAATCTAAGTAATTACGATCGGGAATAAGTCAGTTGGTAAAAACAAAAATTTCTAAAAATTAATTCGTCTAATTATTAAAAATCAAAATCCATAAGTACATGATGTATGTATGTATATATATATATTCAATATATATTTTGCATTACATAGATGTATATATTATGTTTTGTTATATATATACACATAATAATATATTATATACAATAATATTTAAAAAAATTCTGCCAAATAAATATAAATTACAAATAATTACATAGTTAATTACGTATGCATATGTTTATAGATCTAAAATAAATACATAGTATATTAAATTTATACTGTACATATTTATACTAAGAAGATTTATGAAAATTTAGCTGTTATGCAATGTTGCTAAATTAAATTGTGTATTTGTGGGTATTTATGACCAGAGGGGAAAGAAACTCCTTAAAATTATTGTTGAAACTTGAACTTTAAAATTGTCGGTTACCAATTGCAATTTTGCTCGGCTGCTTGGTTGATTTTAAACCAAGGTTGGAATAAAATTGAGGTTAGGAAGACGAATATGGCCGTTAATTTGAGATAATTTTTTGATGGATCCATGTTGTTTGTTAACATCCGTGTTGCTTGTAAATTTGATGTGAGAAAGTATTTTCGTTTATAGTAGAGTAGCGATTAAAATGTTTGCTTCAAATTTGCTCCACCAACTGCGAAATTGTGCTATAAGCATGAAAAAGTTTTTATTTACTGTTGAATTAGGCTGTTGAATAAATAGATTTTCCTCATATTTACTTGCCAAATTTCAAGATGATAACATTTTATTCGTGCTCCTGTAATTACTTTTTATATCCTTTGTTATCCTGTAATTGGTTATTCCACTGACACAAAGACGAAAGTGGAAAATTGTACGAATAATTGGTGCAAAATTTTAATAAACTTCAAAAAGTGCGAAATTCTTTCCTTGTTTTTAATTGTGCAATTCGTGGTCCGCTGGTCATTTTCTATGAATATTATTCTGTTTCTAAAATATAATAGATTGCGCAAACTGGGAAATGTACGAAACAGTTTTATTCAACGATATGCATGAAATTTCCTCCAATATGGGATTATTCGACTTTCTACTATGGGAATATGGGCATGCATAATTTTATATGGAAATAAAAACTGGAAGTAAAAACTTTGACTAGTTAGCATCGTTATCATTTTTTGATTTAAATAACTTGATTTACCTAAACTTCGATAATACTTCGTGCAAATGTTTGGTGCTTTATACACAGTCTATACATTCCAAAGTGAATTCACACTAGATTGTGGCAGTTATGCATTTTATTGACAATATTTTTACGAACCACTGTTTCCAAGTATATGTAATTTCCCGGTTCCCCAATCGTCCATACAAAATCTCCGTTTTTAGAATATCCTGCATGATGTATACAGTTTCTGCTGTGAGAATATTTGATGATTGTATTTATTGTTATGATTTCTGATAATATGCTGAAGTTAGATAGTATTTCTGAAGTTAATTTCCTAGTTTCAGTAACAAAAACAAAAAAATATGAATTCCGATACTGCTTTGAGAATTCTGAGTTCGATGTAATTTGTGTCTTCGAAGCAAGGTTTGGCACTATTCTTTATGATCGGACATTGCATGTAGTTGTTTTTAAAATTTCCGGTAATTCATTAGGTTTCTCTTGGAGATGTAATTTGATTTCCTGTAGAAACAACATCAATAGCATGATTAAGAGCAGATCTACTTCTGGCGTTTCTGGAGTGCCTCTTTGTAGAAGTTGGATCTGACTCTAACAAACTGCAACTAGGTTGTGTATACCGACTAAATAAATCTTTATTCTTTTTCGCAATTATTTCAATTTCACCTCTTTGCTTTCAATATTTTGTTATTGTTGGGGATTATAATTTTAATCTCATTTTGGATCATAGTTTCATTGACGAGATTGTAATGATCAAGCTCAATCCTTCTCTAAAACTTCTCTGCCTAAAGCATTTATTTAATAAAGATCGAATATTGTTATATGACCAACTCTCAGTCGCCATCGAGACATGATGACTTAAGCTTTGTAATTTCAATTAAATATCGCATCTTCTCAATAGTTGACTAAAAAAAACCACGATTCGCAAACGACTGCAGCTGCATAACGGTCAATAACGGTATATCTTCTATATCTTTTTGTATGAAATGACATTCGTTACCGTTACAGCATATCTCTCTGAAGCCAATTGAATCAATATCCAATCGTGTTATATATATATATATATATATAACAATAACAATAACAAGATATCTATATCTATATATATCTATATATATCTATATATATATATCTCATATATGTGTATATACATATACACATCTAGCGCAAATGTACATATAATCTTTAAAATTTTCTTTTTTTTTCAAAGTCTAGCGTAAATAGCGTTGTAAACGTTTGATTGCTATAAACGTAGTCGTTCTAAGCAAATGTATTTTCCTTGTAATGTGTGATCAGCAAAACATAAAGTTAAGCTTATGTCATTTGATATAACACTGTCGATCGTTTTAACGTCAAACGCAGACAAGAAATTTTACGTGTGAGCAACAAAAACGACATTTTCCATTATTTACTCGCAGGTTGAATTTTTGAAGTCTCTCGAAGACCATATTCAAGTCGTCTAAATGTTTTTCGAAAATTGGGGAGCATAATATTAAATCGTCTAAATATGCTAATAGCTGAACATTGACAAGAGTTGCTTTGAATCGGTCTATAAGATGCTGAAAAGTTGGGGTTGCCTTTCTTAGCCCGAATGGCATTCTCTTAAACCGAAATGTTCCAAAAGGGGTGATTACACACGTCTTATCTCTGTCTTCTTCTGCTACTTTTATTTGATAGTAGCCACTTTGTAGATCTCGTGTCGTCATGAAAACAGAACTTTTGGCCGCAGGCAGTAAGTCATCCTTTCTTGGCAACGGATACCTATCTGGTATGGTAATGGCATTTAGCTTCCTATCATCGACGCAAACACGTATTCCGCCGCCTTTCTTCGGAACCATTACTACTGGTGACGGCCAAGCTGAGTCACATTCCTCAATTATGTCAGCATGCAACATTTTGTTTTTTCAGATTTTAGATCTCTAATTCTGGTAAATGAAAGTCTGTATGCTGAAGATGTGATTGGCTGTTGAGTTCCAGTATCAATCTTGTGAACTGCATATGACGTTGGCTCACCTAGGGGACCGAAAACTTCGCTGTGTTTTTGCAGAAAACCATCAAGCTGTTCCTTCTGACCTCGAGTTAGCACACTGGCATCTGATTTCTTTAAAATTTTGAAATCGCATGCATACAGTGGCGTAAATATTGATTCGATAAACTCGTCTGCTGCGCTTCGACGCATTTTACCATTGAAGAGTCCTTTATCTGATTTTCTATCAGGAGTTACTGAATTTTGTCGGCAATGCATCCTTAAATATGTGCTGGACTGAATGTGGAGAGTAATCGCTTACGGATGTGACGTCAGGACCAAAATATTCAAATTCCGATATGTGAATATCGTCGCTAACCGTCACTTCGATTTTCTGTTGTTTTGCAGTATTTTTAATGAACTCGACTGGCTTACGTTTAATATTTGTGTGAACCACTTTAATTTCTTCTAACAAATTTAGTTGCACTGGGGCGTTCGCCACAAAATCGAATTGCTGCACTGGGTTACTTTCGAAGTACCAATAACGTTGTGCCATATACAGTACCATACCGACTTCTTCCATGAAATCAGCACCAATAAGTGTACGATTTCGTTCTGCTTCTGGCAAGACAATAAACTTTATATTTAAACATCTACCGCCTATTACTATTTTGCAAGTTGTGGTCATGCAATATTGTGTAGCTGAACTTCCGTCAGCCAGCGTTATTTCGCATTTCACTTGCTCAAATATGCAACCTTTTTGGTCCATTATTCGTTTAAGGTTTGCACTTGCGACACTTGTTCGTGCACCAGTATCCAAATAGCCTGGCCCGGCACACCAAACAATTGAATATTTACTACAGGCATTGAATATTTACTACGTTTGTGCTTTCGCGCGACTTTGCTTTACAATTAGAGCAATTTGCGCGCATTACTCCTGGAGCATTGCACCCATAACAAGCAAACTTTGGCTTCGTCACGACAGCCTGGGTAATTAAAGCTTCCTGAGCTTCTTTCTCAAGGGCTTCCGCCTTTTTGAAACATTTGTCTTGTAAATGACCCTTCTTCCTGCAAAAACTACAACGAACTGGCCCACTTTGTTGACTTCCTGTAGCCGTGTTCACAGTCTGAATGCGTTCAGCTAAAATATGTTGCGCTTCGCGAGCTTCGCTCAATAATTCATCAAAGGTTTTAATTTTCTCTCTCGATATTCTCTCACGCACTTGTGAATAGAGCATTCCAAATAACATGTCAATTTGCTGAGATTCACTTGGTGCAGTTTTTAATTGAGCAAAGAGCGCACGTATTTTCCGCACAAAATTGTCGATTGGCTCGCCTTTTTGCTGTTTGTCCTCAAAAATTTCGACATACAGTCGCCATGACGGTTTTGGTGGACAGAATGCCTCACTTAACATACGTGTTACATCTGCAAATGTTCTAACTCCATTTTTAATTCCAGACCACCATAGCAGCGTCGCCCTCAAGCAGTATTGGCATACCCTCAATTGCATATCAGAAAATTTCTCCACTACTTTAAAAGTAGAAATGGCCGCAATAAATTCGTTTACGCGTGCTGGATTACGTTCTCCTCTGAAACGTGCCGTGCATGTGCTGAAGGTGCCACTTCTCTTATTGGAGTTTGATACCACCTGCATCAGACGATCACATTGTTCTGCTGTGAACATCGCCATTTTAAATGTAGTGTCACTACTTCTTAAGAAATAAGCCACGATGTTGGGCGCCAATGTAGAATTACTTTATTTGGATTAAAGAGGTTCTGTAGTTTAGTATAATTAACGTGGAGTACAATATTTCTGCAGTGAAATCAAAATGGCAGTGCTCGCTCTGTCTTCCTATCTGAAGGTGAATTATGTAAAGATAGAAGTTATTAATTAATTGAAATACTTTACTAATTGTTACTGTGACCAGGTTTGCCCTGTTCAACAGTAAGCTTTTAAGATTAACGCCGACCAGCCATCGCTGTTCAAACGCTGTTTAGAATGATTTTAGGAAGTCAACTTACCTCGCTGAAGGTTCGCACAAAAGTGAAGTTGCTCAGACACAGAAGTTGTGCTTACCTTCGGCGAGGGCGTCTGGAAGGACAGAGAGAGCTAGCTATGTATAATACTTTAGAATTAAATATCTTGCTTTGTCTAAGCAAGTGATCGCTAGGTGTCGCTGTGTAACCGCGGATGACGGATAGATGTCTCTGCTACAATATATATTAAATGGGGTTACAATTAATTAATGATTGTAAAATTACAATTTTCTTAACGATGTGCACAAACTTCCATGCAAAATGCGACATGACGTCATATTTCACCCCGCAGAACAAAACAAGTTTCGTGAGCTGATCTGCGCAATCTTGTATTCTATCATGTTTGCTGTAGAGCCAAAGTAAGCCTCAACTCGTTTTTTTTTTGGAACTGGGGTTTCCTAGCCGCTGTTGGGGTTGCTATTTTTTTTATTTATTTTATTTTTGTTATTTAGTATATAGCGACCAAAACCATTCGTTACATGGTTTTGAGAGCAAAATTTATATTATAATTTATATAAATATAATTTTATATTATAATTTATATTATAAATTTATATTTATATTATTAAAATTTCATTGGCTTAAAATATATCTGCGCTGTTTTCAATTAGAAACCTGTTTCACTTTAGTATATCTCTATACAAAAAAGTTATTTGGAACTTTTCCTGCAATCGTGCTATATTCGGCCTGGCCGAGTCTTAGACGCCCTACTACCAACAGATTTGAAGTTTTTTAACGGAACCAAAATAATTTGATTTATTTAGACTTGTTATGACGATTTTTCTATAAGTGGGTGGACCGCGCCCATGTCTGCTATACTAGCGGACGATATGAATATATACAGATAAAGGACGATATTAATGTATACATTTTGTCAAAATTATTCAATAAATGACGCTCATATTCGCATTTTGTGCTATCAAAAAAAGGGATAGATTTATGATATTTAAAAGTGGTAGCTACAAAAAAAAAAGTGGAAAGAACCAATCCTGGTACAGAATTCTTCAATTTTGTAACAACACATTAGATCCAATTAAACAAAAAATGAAAATATGAAATAAATGTTATATGAAAGTTATATATATAGGGGCGTCCATTCGTGAAACCTTTTTAATTATTATTTTGGATAATTCCAACATTTGCAATCATTTACATGTGTAGCTTTTTCTTATTCCGGCAACCACTCATTCTTCAATATTGCTATGCGTCTATTGCCCTTTGCAGTCGTAAACGCATTATCCGCTTTAAGGTTGTAGATGTTTGTACATTGCCGACAAAAACTTAAATAAGCTGTGAGCAGTCTGTGGCAAACATGAACACTCAATTCTAGGAAATACACGGCGTGCATGCTTGTCGTCCACTTCAGCGACTTCTTGTGTCGTTTTATGATTCTTGGCGAGTTGTTGTTGCCTTACACAAATGACGATATTGGCATCACAATGATCGTCTTGTGTTTCTTGTTATTTTTTTTTAACAAGAATAAATCAGAGGCAATCAACGTACGTTGCTGAAATTTATTTTCAGGTTGGTTTTTTGGAAGACATTTTCCTTTTTGTGATTTTGTCTTTTGAAAAGTTTGTGGGATAAGCTATTTAATTCTTTCAGGTTAGTTTATATTAGGATACTGTAGACTCATAACTTGATAGTACTCGAAGGCTTCTGATTAGCGGAAGTTGGTAAGAAAGTTTTTCTTTTAAAGTTAGTTCCATTGGATTATTAAAAAAGTTTTTAGTCTCTCTTGTGTAGCATGTAAAACAATTGATATGTCGATGAAAGTACATCTGTTAACTTTTATAAGCACTGGGTTTATGTGCAACAGTGCTCCACATACATGCATATATATGACCGTATTTTCTAGCAAAAGTTTGCTTCGTGTATTTTTAATGATTTCAAATGCATATGGAGTACTATACATTCCACTTTACGTTTCTTTACATGGTTTTGTACAGTGATGATAGGCAGTACATGTTATTTAATCGGCATATTGCTGCTTAAATGTGTACCCCTTTATAAAAGTATGGAAAATATTTTAGAAATATTTCAAGCAAATCTTTGCGTTTTTTTTCATGAAAGCTACCAAATAAAACGCCTTTTAAATATATGAAATAATGGTGACTTACTGCTAAGGTATTAACATTAAAATCAAAAATTAGCTTAACACAAAGGCAAGAAAAACGGGGAAGTGGAAACAGAACAGAGAAAAAAAGCATAAAGAAAGCGAATAGCATACATTAGAAAATAGAATAGCACGCTTAAACTTTTACGCACTCGGAAAATTTCATTCGCGATTTTAATTAATTTCCTTGGTAATTACGTCTTACGACTAAATGTTCGATTGAGGAGTAAGACTATCCGATGATTCAATACTTTTACTCAAGCGGAAAATTGCATTCACGATTTTATCTAATTTCCTTGGTAATTACGTATTACGGCTAATTCTTCGATTGAGGAGTGAGGCTACCCGATGTTTAGCAATACCAGTTATACTACCTGACGATTCGAATTACTTTTACTCAAACGGGAAATTAGTATTCACTAATTATTTGACACGCGGCACTCATTTTCGCATTCAATGTGTGGTTATGCACGTTGTAGATGTCCAACTATTAATTATATATGTAAGGCTATTAGTCATTGCCTTTCCGTTACTCACCTTTCCTATAAGCACGAGTGTCTTCGTTGAGGCTCCCACAGCAACTGAACTATCGATGTTTTTTTGGTGGCGTGATTAATGACTCCTTGTCTTGCGTTCGCTTAATTTCTCTGCTCTGTGGCTCCTCATGTGCTGTTTCCACAGCATTTCAATGCTTGCACATTTGCTCTCTGTTGTATATATGTGCACTGTTCACTCACTCTGCTTGCTTGTATGCTTTGTCTCTGCTCTCTTCTCCGTTTGCTTGGGCCTTCGCGTATCTGCTCTCCTCTCCGGCGTGCATTTACAATGAGTCTTATAGCCTAAACACAGTTGGAGAGGCTTAATTTCGCTTAATTTCTCTGCTCTGTGTTTTCTGATGTGCTGCTTCCACAGCATTCCAATGCTTGCACTTTGACACTCTGTTCTCTAAATGTGCACTGTTCACTCACTCTGCTTGCTTGTATGTTTGCGCGTCTGCTCTCTTCTCCATTTGTTTGAGCCTTTCTTTCCGGATCGTATTTACAATGAGTCTTATAGTATAAAAGAATAAGTACATTTACACTGAGTCTTATAATAAAATATAATAAATGCATATACACTGAGTCTTATGATACAATACTATATAATAGGTGCATTTACAATAAAACAAGTGATAAAATAAATATAATACAATTCATTACACATTATTATTATTATCAGTTTTAAAATCAAATATGCTCCAATGCAAAATAATATAATAAATAAAAACACATGAATAAAATGTTATGTTTTCCATAGGTTAATATTTAATAAGATATATGTACTTGAGAAAAAGAAATGATATATTGTATGGCTGTGCGGATCAAATACCCGCCTTTTGGTTCGTTACACAACATAAATAGAACTTGTTATAAAAATTTCTTACATAAATTCAAATTTACGATTAGGTACTCTTTTCAGGTCCAATAATGACTAAAAGCGGAAGAATAAAGGAAAGCCGTGGAAAAATAAAATATACATATATTCTAAAGGAAATCAATTAATTCAGAAACCTATAAAAAAATTTATCCACGATTTTAATGAAACAACATTTATTGGAAAAAATAAAAAAACCAGTTATACTTCAAAAGCGCAAATCTATTTTATTAAATTAATACATAAAAAGTACCATAGCGTGTACTGGAAGCAATATTAATAGATCTAGTGATGCTTAACCCCACAGAACCTAATGAAATAGTTGCCGAAAACCCCGAAATTTCTATAGATAACACCTTCTTGCAGACTAAAGAAGAATATGTTCAGTATAATATTAAAGACAAAAAAGCGCAAGCACAGCTTAATAATGTCACTGCTAGTATTGTTTCTGGGACCGCGGAAGGCCAAGAGTTACCGATGCCATCTCATTTAATACGAATGCCAGGTTTTTTTCAACCTATTCCTCCGGTATCTTATGAAACTTCATTAGAAGTCTTGATTGTAAAAACTCCAATATTACCAGCTCCTCCTCCTCCTCCGACACTTACAAAATTTTTGGTTCACACCGAGAGCTTGGAAGAAAAAACAAAGAACTTTCTAGAAGGCGTTTATGATGTAGATAATGTGGACAAGTCAGTAAGAACTGCAAGACAGAAAATACGTACCATTAAAAGCACCGTGCTAAAATCGACTGATTCAACAAAATATGCTGAAGACACTGTAAAAAAAGCAAAATCTCGTGATTTTTCTAACATTTTTATTCCTCCTGTCGCAAAAAAAAAACCCACGTATGAAATTATAGAAATTTCTTGCGAAGACTCCAAAAGTAACCTCGCGTCGACTAGCTCCATCCTAGATGAGTTAATGCCTTTGAATAAAGATATAATACCGACAAGAAATACTGATAAGCCGGATGAATCTTGTAAAATCCATGGAATTTATACCCTAAAGCCAACAAAAGATTGTAAGTGCTTGCAATTTTTAATTTATTTTTTTTTTTTGTATTTTTTTATAAAATAAAATGTGTTTTAGCAAGGCAATTGTATTGTTCTGTGTTCTGTACTACAAACCATACATACATATGTAATAGTTTTTTTCGGAATAAGAATTGTACATTTTAACCAATTCATATACATATTTGCTAATTAATTACAGTAATGTAATCGTCTACAATTTGTTGTTTAATTGTCCAGTTTATGCGATGTAACCCTCACTACTGTAATTCCAAATTTGGAATCCATAATCCATTTCCATCCATTTGTAAAACATTCTTATTTGGTGATGATCTCGTAAATAATTAAAATGAAAATTTACCCAAGTAGGTAAAATTTTCTGCACTGGTCAAAATTATACAGGTTCTTATGGGAAAAAAGAAAAAAATAAGGGCTACCTCTGTCAGCGACGGAGAAAATTTTCCATTTTGGTCGCCCTCTTGTTCTTCTTCGTTTAATTGTGTGAGTTCTTAGACGTCAGCGGTTCTCTGCCATGCCTCCGCAGGGCATTAATCGTTGCCGAATCTGCGCCTCTGTGGATGCTCTGGCAGCATCATATCGCGCTAAGTCGAAAAGTATATACTCTGCATCTTCAATTATTCCAGTGCAACATGTACATGATAAAATCGGCTCATGACCGTATTTGTAGAGGTAACCACGAAAACATCCGTGTCCACTAAGCAGTTGCGTGATGTAAAAATCCACTTCGCCGTGCTGTTTCTCAACACACGTCCTAACATTAGGTATTAGCCTATGCGTCCATCGTCCTTTATTGGCCCGTCGTTGTTGCCAGATCTTCGACTTCTTAGTGTAATAGACCTCTGCCAAGATCCCGTTTCTTACGACAACGTGCCGTTAATTCTTCAGCTAATATATCTGCTGGTGGTATGCCTGCTAACATAGGCGCAGCTTCATGCGAGATAGTACGAAAGCCACAACTGACTCTTAATGCACAAAGTCGGAAAGGTCTGTTAATCTTTCGCATATTTTGCTTTAGCTTTAAAAGTTTAATCCATATAGGAATCGCATAGATTATTATCGACTGCACTACCTTGGATAGCAATAGCCTACTCTTTTGATTTGGCCCATATGTGTTAGCCATTATACGTGCAAGCGCAGAATAAACTCTCGTAGCCCTATCGCTTGCCATTTCTATATGCGCTGTTAAAGAAAGCCTCGCATCTAGAATTTCTCCAAGATATTTTCGATGTTCAGATTTACTGTCTCGCCGATGTTCAGATTTACTGTCTCGAGCTTCTTTCTGCTAGTTATAAGAATCGCTTCTGTTTTCGCGCTCGCTAATTCTAAATAGTTATCAGACAGTCATAACTTCATTTGATTCACTGTTATCGTGGTTGCCTCCTGGAGTTCTTCTATCTCCTTTCTTACGATCACAACCGCCTTACATCCAGCGTAACCAGGACGCAATATTGTTTGGTGCCATACTTCCAACGAGTGCCTTCGATGGCCTTTTCAGCTAAATCTATCACTTCACCGTGGATTTACCTCTTCGCAAACCATACTGATTGTGTGACAGCGCATTAACCGCATCAACATGCTTCTGTAGACGCTCCCTGATGATATACTCAAGTACTTTCCCAAACGTATCAACCATACACAACGGCCTGTATGACTCGGGCTCGTGTAATGACTTCGTCGGTTTAGGTAGTAAGACAAGACGTTGTATCTTCCATATTTTTGGGAAGACACCCTCACTGACGCAGCAGTTAAATGCTTTGATAAATGGTTTCTCGTCTGTCTTGTGTGCTAATTTAATCATTTCATTTTGGATGCCATCAGGTCCTGGCGCTTTCTTATTGGATAAGGCCTGTATTGCATCACAGATTTCTCTACTGGTAACAGCCGGTGGCCTTTCATTCTGGGGAACTGCCAATTTCGTATTATTGCTGACATGATTTGGAAAGAGTGATCTTTCTACGTTCTCCATAAAACTTTCTGTAGTTAGAATCTTTGAGGCGTTAGGTTTCACCTTTGCCATGACTGTGCGACACCACACAAGTCGGCATCGGCATCATTGCACAATTCTCTGAAGCAGAGCTTTTTACTTCTTCGAATGGTTTTTTTTAACTCACTGCGCGCTGTATTATACATAACTCTATAGATTTCGTATTGAGACGACATTCACATACGTTGTTTTATTCGCAGCGCCAAATTACTTCTAATCCGACACTGATTTATCTCTTCATTCCACCAGTAGGCTGGCTGGCGGACTGGTTTGCTGCCATTGCTACACATCGAGGCATCACATGTTTCGATGTAATCCACTTAACCATACTTCGTGCGGCTTGTTCCGCACTTCCGCGAAATGTAAGATTTCTGCTAATCATTTCTTTAAAAACCTCTGCGTCAAGCGATTTCAATTTCCAGCTCTTTCGTGTGGACATCTTTTTACCGTGTTAGTGTAGTGTCGCAGACGTACCATATATCGCTGACGTACCACTCAACATTTCTGCTAAGGAAGCTGCTCACGAATGTCAGATCGATGATCAATGTTCTTTTATTTCGTTCAAATGTTTGAGTCTGCGCCGTATTGAGCAAAACCAGATTAAGACTCGATATGGCTTCCAGGAGAAGTTGTCCTCTTTGATTGGTGTAACGACAACCCCACTCATTCCCCCATGCATTAAAATCGCCGCGCCCATGCATTAAAATCGCCTGCAATAGTTACTGAAGTTTTATTTCGCACGCCGTTTAACAGAGTTTCAACTACTTCAGTATATTCTTCAATGCTCAAACTTGGCGGGAAATAGCAACTATAGATCCACACTCCACAAGCCTTTACTGTGACAAAGTAATCATTTACAAACTACGAGCATTCTTGCATGGCCACATTACCGCAAAGCCAAATGGCTGCCTTCTTTTTACAATCGGTAAACCATCCACTCTTGCTGCGATACTGCTCTGCAATTATTGCCACGTCTATTTCGTGCTCGACTTCACTTTGTTGTAGAAGGTCTTGAGCTGCCTCACAATGATTTAAATTCAGCTGCAAAAGCTTCATTTACCGCGGTTTACAGATACCCTTTCATGCAAGGTGCATTTGCTACTACCAAGATGTGCTTGGCATCCTTCGAATGATCATCTTTGCAGAAAAGGCACAAGGGATCATTCTTACAATCTTTGGCGAAATGACCTTCTACGCTACCTTATGCAATACTTTGAGCGATCGCATGTACTTTTGCACAGTTTCGCTATATGTCCGAACTCAAGGCACTTAAAACATCGGATCGGCGCATTATTTTCTCTAATGCGACAGTTTACCCAGCCAATTTTTACATTTCGCTCTCTGAGTAAGATATTAGCATTTTCTGCTGTTCATTTTACCGTTGCCGTTTGAGTAGCTCCATACGCTCTTTGCAAATTGACGACATCCTCCCTGCATAGGCCCTTTATTTGAAACTGCGGTTGAATGGCCACGATTATATCTTCTTTTTTTGTAATCTCATCTATATCCCTTATATCCACAGGCACACGTTGCATCAGGGAGCAAACTTCCGCGTCTTCGCCCAGCATACTATTTATAGTGCATGTGAATTGGTCTGCCTTCTCGCCGGTATTATTTAGCTGCAGAAGTAATTCTCCCTTTGGAGTTCTGCGGATCTTACTAACCACATCACTGGATTCAGCCACCTTGCTATCAGCTTTCACCTTCCGTAATATGTCGGCATATGGCAAACCACGAGTTGCCTTAATCATAACTGCGTCAGGCTTTGCTTTCTGCAATCTTCTCTTTTCCGCATTGTCCTGTCGCGGTATTTTTTTTTTTTGTTTTTTAATTTAATTTCATACATAATCACATAATACTACAAAAAACATAATAATATAAAATACCATTATAAACAAAACAAAAAAGAAAAAAGGAAAACTAAAGGAAAGACATAATTTAGCAGATTTAGCCAGCTTTTCGCGTGGAGTTTCATTGTCGCCATTACCAGTGTATGGCTTCTTTGTCGAGTTTAACTCCTCGATTTTTGCAGTAAATTTATGTCTCTTATGCTGAGATCGAGCCAATTGATCATCATCTCTACCCCTCTTACCGCCATCGCTTTGAGAAGTTTTGGTTTTAATCGGCTGTTTCGTCTGAGTGTAACTCTCCTTACATATGTCCTGCGGTCTTGCTCCACTTATAGCCCCACAGGAGATCGTTTGAGCGCCTTTCTCCTGAGACTTTTGGCGTGCCGATTATTCCTGCTCATAGAGTTGTTCTACCTCAGCTAAAATGTCACGCATCTGCTAGTAGCACGGACCGCACGGCGGTGACGATATTGAATATGACATGACTGCGTCTGGACATACTGCCAATGGAGATCGCACGGTTCGCGTGCTTCCTTTGAACACACTCTTCTCATTTCTCTCTGCCATTACTTTTGATCTTTTTTTTTGCGAAGCGCGTTATGGAAGTACCGCGTTAAAGGAGAGTTGCCTATACTTCCTTGTTTTTACTATTTAATGACTTTATGTCCTTGATGCTAAAAATAATATATGATTCATCATTGGTTGGTGATGAATCATTTGTTTTTTAAAAAAGTGCTATGAGTTTTAGTACTAGTAGCATTGCTATCGTATGTTGTGATGGCTGTAGCTGGGCCAGAATATATCCAATAATTTCGTGTGTAAGTTTTTTGCAACACTTTTTTACAAAAGCATTCTTGGGAAATAATTTTCAATATTAAACATTTATTTAATATTAATTCCGAACAGATATGTACATACATAGTACATATGTAAAATGTATTACATATTTTCATATGGCCGAATTTTCTTCTGAAACTGGACGTTGACATGGTCAAAACCTGAAGGAAAGCGACACAATAAAATGGTTTTACTTATTGAAAAGCAAACGATGGCACGAAAGTTCTGTTATGCTTAGTGTTAATTAATAAATTGTGGCTTTTTGCAAAAATGTTTTTTTTATATACATACTTATATTCTTTACATTAAAATTTTCATATCCCAATTAATGTATTATAAAGTTTTGTTTTCATATTTATTAGTATTTTCTAACTGTTCGTAATTGGTTAAGAAATTTTTGAAATTAAATTAATATTTTTGCGTATATATTTATTTTTATCCTTATCCAACATCTCTAATATAATGTTGGTGCTGGCTCCTTGTCGTAACTACGTAATGTTATTATAGTAAAAGTTTACTTTAGTAGTATTTTATTATATATATTAATTTTTTATAAATCAAAATCAAAGCATTGCCAAAAAAAACATATAGTACGTTTAATTTAAAGTTATGAAAACAATTCCTTTTTGATTTTACTCAGTTAAAATGGTGTCTAGTTAAATTTTTATTAATTTTATGTAATGACAATTTTAATAGTACATACTTAAGAAGGATTATACGTTTGGTTGGACACGAAACGTTTTAAAAATCAAAAAATTGTGGAAGTCGGTGACAAAGAAAATTTCTTTTGTCTACATGAATAATTCCTCATCTAATTCACATGCGTATGTGTTTAGATATGTATGTGCATGTTCGGTTGCCTATTGCGTAATTATTTGTAATAATAAACTTAAATGTTTTCTGTGAAGTCGTAGAATAGCACAATTATTCCAATTTTTGTATTTTGATATATCAAGTTTTCTATTTGTCTGATAAGCTTTATGTTTGGCTAATAAGTTATGTTTGATTGTAAACAATTAAAATGTTTCTTATGAATCTGATGTAAAGTCCTTTTCAATAGATACAATCACACGAAATTCAGGGGCTGAAAGTTCATATGCAACTAACTGGATCATTCAACAGCATGCACCAAGCTCAGTAATTGATGGAAATCTGAATTTATTTGCCGCATCTTGTCCAGCGACTATTAAAAAACAAACCATGCCTGCAGATCATACGACGAAAGATATAACTGACTACATTAGAACTTCTGAGAGAAATAATATCATAAAAATGCTTAAGAGCGTACAAGTCCAATGTAAGTTTTTATCAATTAAAAATATACTAACACCCTAAATTAAAATATATATATGTACATGTTTATAAGTTTATATTAGGCTGTTCACGATTTCATTTGAAAAATGTGGCAAACACTAAATGCTTTCTTTACACCACATGTGGCAAAGCTGACAAACAGATGACTTGTAAATGGAAAAATTATTTTCGAAGGAATGAAATATGAAATACATACAGTTATGGATATACACAAGAAATGAATAAACCGCCGTTTTAAGCAAGCTCCAATTGCATGTTATTGTCAATTGTCCTATCTTATGAGAGACTTAAATAACGAACCGCAATGAAGTTTTATTTCTGGTGGTTCGTCTAGAAGAAGCTAGGTGGACAAAAGTCCTTTTCAGTTTTCCAGAAATTAAAATTAAAATTATTTAAAAAATACCTTCAAACCTCCAAATTTAATAGTGGTATATATTTAAATTCCGATGTGAGGAATCGCAGGGCTCATAAGTCAGGCAATGTGCTACATTAATTATTCAATTCAATTATTTCAATTTATTCACAATTCGCAATTTATTCACTTCAACTTCTATCATACGTTCAAAAATGTGTATTTATATACATACTCTATTTTGTAGAGATATATGTAGCTATTATTCTTATTATTATTATTGTAGGCACTAACGCCCCGGACCCCATGGGTCTATTGTACATATCCTTGCCTAACCCAGTTCTAGGCTCTTTAGGAAACCAAGCAACATTCCTTCGTTATTGATACTGACTTTAAAGTGAGGTATAATCGGATCACCATAGAATAATCGTCTCTGACTGCTGAGAGCAGGGAACATGCTCAGCAGTTTCCCTTGCATCAGCACGAAATCTGCAGACAAGCCGATTTTGTTGTGATGGTATCTCAGGCAACAATGGCCCGTCAGCAAACCTGAAAGGAGACGTAAGTCCTTCCTGTTTAGCATAAGGATTTTTAATGATACTCCCTTTGCTAGGGTGTGAAATCTCTTTGCATGGCGATGGGCCAAAGTATTTGTATAAAAGGCCATTGAGCACCACGCCTTGCTAGGCAGTCGTCTCTCTCATTTCCCTTATAGCGTTCATGCTCAGGGATCCATCCCAGTGTGACGGTATTGTGCTGCCCAAGTTGTATGAGTCAGTTTCGATAATTGTCCACAAGGCCTGGTCAACAACCATGGTCCACAACAGATATGATAGTACTCCCCACGTGGGCACCCTCTGGTGGCCTTAATTGATTGTAGCTTCCCTCCAAGCTTAAATTGCATTATTATGGAATTCGACATGTTGATTGTCCATGTATTTAACATTGGAGGAATTTTTACCCATGTCATGGCATCACGGATGGCTGCATATGATTGTATTATCAAAAGTTCCTGATATAGCCATGAATGTACATAAAGTAATCTGTTTGGACTGCAGTGCACTTTGTATGACTACACTTGGTAGGCACTTGTTGAAATGTATTATGACTGTTGTATTAACAATTTGTTATGAGTAGTAAGAATTGGCGTAAGATAGAATACAGACGAGCAATAAAACATAAATGAAGTTATCTAATATGTCAATTATCATAATAGTTAATGTTAATGTTGCCAATGTTAATCACTCTGCATAAATAATTAACAGGAGTAACTAATAGTTGATCACTCTGTATAATCACTCTGTATAAGTTACTAACAGGAATTAATAATAAGTCGATAACAATTAACATAACGGACTAACAAAAGAAATAAAGGTTCGAAGCAAACAAGCACCGGTGAGCGCGAAGTTGAGTGACACGAAACAAGGTCAAAGCAGAAGAAACAGAAAAGGTGAACAACACGAGAACATACAAGGTCACCCGAAAACACGGAAGACAGGAGCAACATAAACGTGTTGACGAACTAAATAATCGAACATAGCATAGAACGGGAACTTGTTTTCGAACAAACGAGACAAACCCAGAGCATAGCGGGAAACGTATAAAGGAAGCAAGGAAAAGTGGTCTATAAAAGAGCGAACAACCAAGCAACAGGAATTCAGTTTGAGCCAAGACTTCGTGAGGTGCAGTGTTAAATTCCAGCAGAGAACCCGAGTATACTTTAACAGTGAACAGTGAATAGTGAACAGAGAACTCTCATAGAAGACAGTCACAGGGAAGACCTACAGTACATATACAAAACTTATTGATTTGCGTGCGTAAGCCCTTCAATAAAGTATCTTTGACGATTACACTTCGTATCGCTGCATCTGTTGTGCGTAAGCCCATCAGCGATCAGCGATCAGCACGAACACTTATTGATTTGCGTGCGTAAGCCCTTCAATAAAGTCTCTTTGACGGTTATACTTCGCATCGCTGCATCTGTTGTGCGTAAGTCCATCAGCGATCAGCATCAAAACTTATTGATTTGCGTGCGTAAGCCCTTCAATAAAGTGTCTTTGACGGTTATACTTCGCATCGCTGCATCTGTTGTGCGTAAGTCCATCAGCATCAAAACTTATTGATTTGCGTGCGTAAGCCCTTCAATAAAGTGTCTTTGACGAGTATCCTTCCTATCGCTGCATCCGTTGTGCGTAAGCCCATCAGCGAACGACAGACTTATTGAGTTGTGTGCGTAAGCCCTTCGAGAAGTCGCTATTACCAACTAACGACCAAACTCCGCTGCGTCTGTTGTGCGTACGCCCACCAGCGGAGCCCGAACGACCACGAAGACACCAACAGCATAATCATTACTATTACTATTAATATTACCAGCACTATTGTTACCAGTAAAACACGCAATGTTAGTTTTAAATATCAACATATTGTAAGTAAAGCGAAATAAGTTCAAATAAAACGAATCCTAGTACCAAAGAACCTCAGGTTTGTAATTCGAACCCTGGACATCCGCTGAGGTTATCTCGGCTAACCGAAGTTTGTTACAAGTGGCGCCCGAACAGGGACTTAAGTTTACAAAGTCATACGCTTACATAATACACACATCGAAGGCCGAAGGATGGTTCGTGTCGGTTGGGTACATGAGCTCTCCAACGACGAACTGGTGAAAGTCATGGAGACGTATGGCGTATCCACTGCAGGCTCCAGTAAGGAAAAACGAAGACGATTCAGCGCTGGGATCGCAAATGGGGTCCACGAGGCCGCTGTGAATGAAGAGCTCAACGCACTCTAAGAGAAGCACCGACGTAAAACTGGCGCATGGTCCGAGAAGAAGACAGCGAATATGAGGAACAGCGTGGAAGACCCAGAAGTCACCGTCATGACTTACTCAAGCTTGACTCCAAGAAGTATATCAGTGGCGCAGCAGGTACCGGTTTCCCATTACGCAATGGTCATCGACATCGTGCGGAAGTGGTCGGAAAGATACGACGGCGAGAAGGATCCACTCCTATTCTCAGAGCGCATCGAAAAACTGGCAGAGACGTTTGGCCTGGATATTGACATGCTACCAAGGACAATGCCAGAGTTGCTGAAAGGAAGGGCACTGTTATGGTTCCGTAACAACAATGCAAAGTGGCAGCACTGGGAAGTGGCAGCCTTTAAAATAGACTTCCACAATTTCTTCTTGCCGGCCCGATATTTCGAGAGTCTGGAGGCTAAGATCCGGAAATCACATCACCTAGAAGGAGAAGAGTTAAAAGATTACGTTGTTCGTCTACAAAATATGATGAGATACGCAGATTATACCGAGAGTCAAAAATTAGAACGAATCTACAAGAACAGCAGGAAAGAATTCCAGTTCTATATTAGACGGATGGATTTTAACAGTCTACAAGAACTGTTAACGCTGGCTGCAGACCTCGAGTGTCTCGCGAGTGGAGGCCCACCCATGAGCTTGGTGTGTCCACAGTGGAAGTTCCCGGGTAATAAAATTCTCAGTCCTCAGCAAGAGAATGATTATATTGGCTGACCATTACAAGGAAATGCTCGCAGAGCACTGCCAGAACGCCAAATCGATCCTAGGACAGCTTGCCGAAACTGCGGTCTGGAAGGGCATCGTTCCCAGGGTTGCCGTAACAGACAGGTTTTGCTCTATTAGGAGTGCGGACGTCGAGGAGTTCGCACCGTGGATTGCTGCCGCCAGCGAGCGGAAAACGGCTTGGGACCACGTCAACGGCGAGTGGAGACGGAAATCCCGAGGCCGGCGACTCGCGAACAGTAGAGGCCAGAAGTCTGTGCGTCGAAAGGGGCCGGATTTACGCGAGAGTACATGTGAACGGCGAGCAATACGACGAGGACAGTAGACACCGGAGCGACGAGGAGCTTTATCAGCAGACGCCTGGCGGAGAAAGTTAGAGGAGATACTAATGTCACACCAAAAGCAACCACGATCACATTAGCCGACAACTCGCGGAAAACCTGCGTGGGCGAAGTTACACTACAGATTAGCTTAGAGAAGGAGACCTTTGAAATTTCAATGCTGGTTTTACGAGAAGTCGTCGATGACATCATCTTGGGTATGGATTTTTTATGCTTCACCGGTACAACCATTAAATGTGGTGGCCAGACACTGGAGTTGACAGAGCAACAGGTGCCAATATCATACACAAGGTGTACAACTATACAAGAGAGTCGTGAGGTTACCATGGAGGAGGCAACAAAAATACTACAAGTAGAGCTGAAGAAATTCGAAGACATCAGGGGTCCAAGTCACATTACGAGTCACAATATCATCATGCGAGACGAGAGACCAATCAAACAACGGTACTTTCCACGTAATCCTGCCATGCAAGTGGTGATTAATGAAGAAATCAACACATTACTGGAGAACAAGTGCATTGAACCGTCCCATAGTCCATTCAGTGCGCCCATAGTGTTAGTGAAGAAGAAAACGGGAAAATGGCGACTATGCATCGATTATCGCCAGTTGAACGCAAAGTCTGATCCGGACGCATATCCAATTCCACGAATTCAACATATTCTAGACCGGCTACGGGACACAAAATACATAAGCAGTCTCGATTTGAAGAATGGATACTGGCAGATTCCCATGGATGAGAACAGCAAGCAGTACACGGCTTTTACCGTACCCGGCAGGGGCTTGTTTCATTGGCGAGTGATGCCCTTTGGGTTACATTCGGCCCCAGCAACTTTCCAGAGAGCACTAGACCAAGTCATCGGGACAGATTTGGAGCCGTACGCATTCGCTTATTTGGACGACATAATAGTCACGGGGTCCACGGTGGCAGAGCACATCAAGAATTTAAAAGATGTTTTCCGTCGACTACGTCAGGCAAATCTCAGGCTTAACGTTGACAAGTGCGATTTCTTTGAACGGGAAGTGAAATACTTAGGACACATGGTCAGCGAGCAAGGGATTCACACGGACCCGGACAAAGTTTCTGCGATTCAGCAACTCAAGCCGCCAACGAATGTTCGAGAACTACGCCGGTATCTCGGCATAGCGTCGTGGTATCGTCGATTCGTACCAGGCTTCGCCGACATAGTGCAACCTCTGACGTCAATGCCGAAGAAGGGAAAACACTGGAAGTGGGATGCCACAAGCGGAGGCATTCAATACCCTCAAGTCCAAGCTGACAGAAGCGCCGGTGATGGCTTGTCCAGACTTCGCGCAAGAACTCACGCTACAGACGGATGCAAGCAACTTTGGTTTAGGAGCGGTGCTCACACAGGAATTCGACGGGAACGAGCGAGTGATCGCATATGCAAGTCGACGACCGAATCCAGCGGAACGCAATAATTCTGCAACAGAGACTCGAATTGACTGGGCACTTGAATTGCAGCAGTACAGATTTGACATAAAATATCGCCGAGGAAAGTTAAATGTTATCGCCGACGCTTTATCGCGTCAACCAGAAGAAACCGTAAGGAGAATCAGCGCAGTGGACGGTAAAGCAGATAGAGGCACGTGTCCATGGCTGGACAAAAGGATCAAAGACGTCAAAGAAAACCCGCAGAAGTTCAACGACTACATCATACAGGATGGTCAACTCTACCGCCATATTGCGAACACTTTAGACGACGAGGAATATATACCCTGGAAGTTATGCGTCGCAACGAACCAACGAGCACAAGTATTACAGCAAAACCACGATAGCCCATGTGCCGCATACGGCGGTATGCGAAAGAAATCTGCAAGAATTGCCGCTAAGTATTACTGGCCTGGAATGTTCAGGGATATCAAACGATATGTCCGAGGGTGCAAACTATGCCAACAATACAAACCGAGTCAACGCAAACCAGCGGGACATATGCTGTCAAAAATCGAGAAAAGTTCGTGGGAAACACTATGCACCGATTTCGTGGGACCGCTTCCACGGTCGAAACATGGAAATTGTATGTTGTTGGTGTTCTTCGATAAGTTCTCCAAGTGGACCGAAATGGTACCCCTACGCAAAGCCTCAACGGAGAACTTAAAGAAAGCCTTTCGAGAACGGATTCTGGCGCGCTTTGGTGTACCTAAGGTTCTGATCTCGGACAACGGAGCACAATTTACGAGTCGAAGTTTCCGCAACTTTCTGGCGGAAATGGGAATCAGGCAGCAATTCACAGCACCGTACACACCACAAGAGAACCCGACGGAACGCATTAATCGAACTTTGAAAACAATGATCGCACAACTCGCAGGCAGCCACCACAAAGCCTGGGACGAGATGTTGCCAGAGGTGTCTTTAGCCATCAATAGCAGTGTATCAGAAAGTACGGGGTATAGCCCAGCCTTCCTTATACAAGGAAGAGAACTGCGAATACCGAAGACACTATACGACGGAGTCACGAGTGGGACGGGGCACGAAAGCAACGACGCGCAAGGGAGAGCAACGAGGCTCACGGAAGCGTATCAAATAGCCCGCAGAAACATGCAAAAATCAGCGCAACAACAAGCACGACACTAAGACTTGCGACGTCGTCAGTGGAAACCCTCAGTTGGCCAAGCAGTGCTGGTGAAACAACATCACCTGTCTAAAGCAGTGGACAATTTCGCGGCGAAAGTGGCACCACGGTTTGAAGGTCCTTATTACGTGGTTGACTTTATATCTCCAGTAATAGTGAAAGTTAGAAAAGACGGAGAAACCCGGACTCGCACAGCGCACGTAAGCGAACTTAAGGAGTTCCATCAACAAACACTCGAAGCAAATGTAACTACGCGACGTGAATACAGTAATCCGGATAACCAAATAAACAACCAGAGTTCTAAAAACAATAGCAAGACAAATTAGTCTAAATTAAATTTAAATTAAATTAGGGATGCAGGAATTCCGAGGTCAAGAACGACGAGACGAAGCAGATTTGCGCTAAATTAAATGAACACGCGAGTCGCGAAGAAAAAAACGCAAGAAATTCCGACGTGAAGCACGACTACACTGAACCGAACCTATAATGCGGCAAGACAAGGAACCGCGAAGTCTGAAAGACATGAGACGTTAATAAACAATATAATCAAAGTGTTGGAGTACATACCATACCCAAGAACACAACAACTTACCTGAAGTCATCCGAGGTAAGAAAAGACGGTGGCATCGATCAACGAGGAACGCATCGAATACTACATCCCATGAAAACCTAAACAAAGAAAACAATGAAACTAAGAGTAAACGTAAAAGTTACTTACCAAGTTCCCGAAGCTGAGGTCGGACACTCAACAACGATGCGAATGCTGCGTTCCACCTTATGCTGCATTTCACCTTTTATAAATCACAAATTTATTCCTTTATCTAATTAAAAACTAACCATTAGAACTGAAATATATTTTACATCATGAATGGAAACAAACACACGAAGAAATAATACAACAGAATGTCACAGCAAATATTGGAAAACGAGTGGGGTTACACCAAAGACGACTGGAAGGATCGATCATGCCAAGTGTATAGTACACGAGATATAGCGACAATTATCACTTTTAGGATGATGATAGAGCACAGACAATGCACGAAACACCTGAAATAAGGAAACAGAGAGGTGAGGGCTAAAGCTAACCCCGAGAAGGCTAAGAATTAAAAAAAAAAAATACAAAAAAATTTAAACTATATTATATAAGAAAAATTAATAATGAAATTGCGATCGAAATGAATAATGAAATCGAAATTGGAATTAATACTAAATATATAACAGCAATTGCTATTTAATAAATATTAAGTACGAAGTCATAGTTTATATTTATTATTTAAATAAATATAAACTATGACTTCGTACTTAATAATTTTATTTACATATATTAAGGCAATAAGATAAGAATCAATATAACTTCATGGATTATAGTCTTTTGAATATTAAAGAAACAATTACTTGAAGAGATACATAAAAGTGGACTAAAGAAAGTAAAAGGAAAACAAGAGCAACATCAGCAACAACAAACACAAGCGATCGAGAAACAAACGAAGCCAAAGTCAACGCACTTGAACTTGAAACGAAACACATAAAGCATCGTCGAACTTGAAATTGAAAACCACGTACATAAAGCATCAACGATAATATATACATAGAAGTCAGAAACTTGAACTTGAAAACGACTACATAACTGTCGTCGACCGAAAATACATGTGAGCTCGAACGAAAACGAAAGCCGAAGAAATAACATGTACACAAAGAAATTGCAATCAAACGCAATGAACACATAATTGAACCACGATTACCGGTTTGTACGAGTAACAAAAGTGAGTAAATAGAGAGTGAAAAACAAACAAATAGTTACGGGAAATTTGAAGTTATGTACAAAAGCGGACGAAACAAAGAAGTATGTTTTGAGGTTATGCTAACGACGCGGGAAAATCACTTTAAGTTTATGCTTAGAAGTGATCAGTGGAGTCTGAAAAGTGTTTATAGAACAAGTGAAGTGCAAATATATATATAGTGGGAAAATTATAGAAGAATATGGAGTTCGGAACGATTACGATCAATGAGAGTGAGACAACAACAACGCAAATGAAGACAACAACAGCTCATATGAAGACAACAATAACATCAAAACACACCAGCACAAAATAACCATCACAACAACAAAAAGTAGCAACCGAGTAACCGTATCTCGCAACCTCAATGAGGAAAGGAGGGAGTGTGATGATTATTTCCCGCAGCAGGGAAATTATCACTCAGTGCTGAGTGAGTTTAACAACGAAAATTATAAAGCTTCAATTCAATTATTTCAATTTATTCACAATTCGCAATTTATTCACTTCAACTTCTATCATACGTTCAAAAATGTGTATTTATATACATACTCTATTTTGTAGAGATATATGTAGCTATTATTCTTATTATTATTATTGTAGGCACTAACGCCCCGGACCCCATGGGTCTATTGTACATATCCTTGCCTAACCCAGTTCTAGGCTCTTTAGGAAACCAAGCAACATTCCTTCGTTATTGATACTGACTTTAAAGTGAGGTATAATCGGATCACCATAGAATAATCGTCTCTGACTGCTGAGAACAGGGAACATGCTCAGCAGTTTCCCTTGCATCAGCACGAAATCTGCAGACAAGCCGATTTTGTTGTGGTGGTATCTCAGGCAACAATGGCCCGTCAGCAAACCTGAAAGGAGACGTAAGTCCTTCCTGTTTAGCATAAGGATTTTTAATGATACTCCCTTTGCTAGGGTGTGAAATCTCTTTGCATGGCGATGGGCCAAAGTATTTGTATAAAAGGCCATTGAGCACCACGCCTTGCTAGGCAGTCGTCTCTCTCATTTCCCTTATAGCCTTCATGCTCAGGGATCCATCCCAGGGTGACGGTATTGTGCTGCCCAAGTTGTATGAGTCAGTTTCGATAATTGTCCACAAGGCCTGGTCAACAACCAGGGTCCACAACAGATATGATAGTACTCCCCACGTGGGCACCCTCTGGTGGCCTTAATTGATTGTAGCTTCCCTCCAAGCTTAAATTGCATTATTATGGAATTCGACATGTTGATTGTCCATGTATTTAACATTGGAGGAATGTTTACCCATGTCATGGCATCACGGATGGCTGCATATGATTGTATTATCAAAAGTTCCTGATATAGCCATGAATGTACATAAAGTAATCTGTTTGGACTGCAGTGCACTTTCTATGACTACACTTGGTAGGCAATTATAGTTCATGTAAAGACGAAGCCGTTAGCATAGTGTGTTTAATATACCGATATGCCGATACGCCCTGGGTAGCTGCACAGAGCCAATGCTTATTTTAGGGATAAAGACAACAATAACTTCTGCCTATGCCGATGGAAGATAACGCAGCAGTAAACTTGCCCTTTTTTATTTTTATTTTCAATTGTGTTAACTTAATTGTCAATTAATGTTAAGTCAACTAAGACTCAAGAAGCGCGAACTGAACACGCGCCATCGTTGGAAGACACACTAACGTAATGTCATTCATGCCATAGGCACGGTTCACTACAGATAGTCGGTCTTGAACCTTCAGGCTCAGAATAACTCCAATTTTTTAATAAATTTATTACAACACTGCACCGTGAAGTCACAAAACATGTTAAAAAACAAAAAAAAAAAATTTCTAAATTTCGTGGATTGCAAAATTTTGACACCGCTTGGCACGGCTCCAAATTTTATACAGTTATTTAGCCACAACAATACCCTGTTGAGTTGTATATAATTTATATTTGTAACTAGCTGAACCGACGAACCTTGCCCTAAATTGGTGTTGGGCAAAAGCGTCAGTTTTTGTCTGTCCTGACGGTAGAACTGGTTCTGATTCTCTACAAGTTACTTGCTCTCAAATGCACCTTACTTCTTTATTTAACTTCATCGCATTAATAGTTTCCGAATTAGTGGGACAAACAAACAGACTTGAAATTTTTATATTTGTATATTTATAATTTTTATATTTGTAGGACTTTTCCCGGAGCTTTTCAAGGTAATTAAAATATCTATCACAAAGAATCGTGTTATATCACAAAATTGATATTTTTTTCATAAAAACAAATAAAACTAATTACAGACTTTTCCCGTAGCTATTGATATATTTAAAATTTTTTTTATATATAGTTTTCAGGAACAATTCATTGTAGCTTTAGTAGTTTCCGAGTAACTCTTGAGGGGGGCTGCCACACCCATTTTTGGTACGATTGTCGACAATGGCCCTACGAACATACCCAGCAAATTTCATTCGGCTGGGATCAAAATGTCCCGAAATATTACATTTTACCGTTTTGCCACGACGATTTGAATTTTTTCGATGTTTTAATAGCTATTTTGCTATTCGGAACTGAGACAAATCCAACAAATCAAAAATGATAAAAATCGGTCCAGACGTTCATTGGTATGTAATTTATAATGGGCAATTAAGGACTTTTTTCGATTTTAAAGAGAATTCGTCGGCGATGCAGGTAACTTTGCACTAATTGTGATGATTATTTCCTGCAGCAGGGAAATTATCACACAACGCTGAGTGAGTTTAACAACAAAAATTATAAAGATCTATATATATTAAACGAATTGGGAAAAATTATTAACATATGGAATGAATTGAAAAATAAACTTGTTGAAATGTATTATGACTGTTGTATTAACAATTTGTTATGAGTAGTAAGAATTGGCGTAAGATAGAATACAGACGAGCAATAAAACATAAATGAAGTTATCTAATATGTCAATTATCATAATAGTTAATGTTAATATTGCCAATGTTAATCACTCTGCATAAATAATTAACAGAAATAACTAATAGTTGATCACTCTATATAATCACTCTGTATAAGTTACTAACAGGAATTAATAATAGTTCGATAACAATTAACATAACGGACTAACAAAAGAAATAAAGGTTCGAAGCAAACAAGCAGCGGTGAGCGCGAAGTTGAGTGACACGAAACAAGGTCAAAGCAGAAGAAACAGAAAAGGTGAACAACACGAGAACATACAAGGTCACACGAAAACACGGAAGACAGGAACAACATAAACGTGTTGACGAACTAAATAATCGAACATAGCATAGAACGGGAACTTGTTTTCGAACAAACGAGACAAACCCAGAGCATAGCGGGAAACGTATAAAGGAAGCAAGGAAACGTGGTCTATAAAAGAGCGAACAACCAAGCAACAGGAATTCAGTTTGAGCCAAGACTTCGTGAGGTGCAGTGTTAAATTCCAGCAGAGAACCCGAGTATACTTTAACAGTGAACAGTGAATAGTGAACAGAGAACTCTCATAGAAGACAGTCACAGGGAAGACCTACAGTACATATACAAAACTTATTGATTTGCGTGCGTAAGCCCTTCAATAAAGTATCTTTGACGATTACACTTCGTATCGCTGCATCTGTTGTGCGTAAGCCCATCAGCGATCAGCGATCAGCACGAACACTTATTGATTTGCGTGCGTAAGCCCTTCAATAAAGTGTCTTTGACGGTTATACTTCGCATCGCTGCATCTGTTGTGCGTAAGCCCATCAGCGATCAGCATCAAAACTTATTGATTTGCGTTCGTAAGCCCTTCAATAAAGTGTCTTTGACGAGTATCCTTCGTATCGCTGCATCCGTTGTGCGTAAGCCCATCAGCGAACGACAGACTTATTGAGTTGTGTGCGTAAGCCCTTCGAGAAGTCGCTATTACCAACTAACGACCAAACTCCGCTGCGTCTGTTGTGCGTACGCCCACCAGCGGAGCCCGAACGACCACGAAGACACCAACAGCATAATCATTACTGTACATTCGCACATTTGCTCGTTAACAAAACTATGCTGACGCTGAGGTGCGGTCATTTGACCGTACGCCGGAAAAAACACCTGCATGCTGACGCTAGTACGCCTGTCACTGAACTCATTCTGCTGACGCTAGTGTGAAGTCAGTGAACCCCGTAGCTAGCAAGTCAACGACCAACTCCTTCTGCTGACACATCTCATTATTTTTTACTTGACTTATTTTATTTCTTAATTGGCTTCAATGAATTTGGTTTTAAACAATTATGTATATAAGCATAAACTTTTATTCAATAAAGTTAGTTGTCATTAAACTTCTCAAGCTTCAGTGTCATTTCTGCGGGCAACAAGTCCAAAGTACTTGATTGCACAACATACAAATTCCTAGTTTTGCACTAAGGAAAATTCAACATCGCTTCAACAGTTAGCGGGCAACAAGTCCAAAGTACTTGATTGCACAACATACAAATTCCTAGTTTTGCACTAAGGAAAATTCAACATCGCTTCAACAGTTAGCGGGCAACAAGTCCAAAGTACTTGATTGCAAACATACAAAAAATTACTTAACATTTGGTGACCCCGACGTGATCGGTGAGGCCGAACGCCTTATTCGGCACCTTCAATTAAGCGAAGAAAATTATGAGTCAGCTTGGCACATAATGCAAGACAGATTCAACAACAAAAGAGTTTTGTCAACAGCGCTTCTAAATAAAATCCTGGCACAAAGACCGACAGTGCCCGAAGCTTCATCTATCAAAAATCTACATGACAGTGTGAAGGAGAGTCTATTAGCGTTAAACAACATTGGAATCCAGACAACAGGATGGGACCCTCTCTTACTACACTTACTAGTAAAAAAATTGGATCATCAAACTCATGCTTTGTTCGAGCAATCTCTTACGAATCCACGTGAATTACAAACAATTGATGATTTTCTCACGTTCCTTCAAAATCGTTTTCAGTCACTTGAAGCAATAGGAAGAAAAGAAAAACCACAACATACAACCGTTACATCGGCCATTCACGAAAACAACAGTGATAAATTTACAAAATGTAGCTTCTGCAACATAAACAACCATCCAATTTATTACTGCGAGCGATTTATAAAAACGTGTGCAGCCGATAGACTAAAATGGATACAAAAACAAAATCTGTGCGTCAATTGTTTGCGCTCAGGTCACACCTCAAGGGCATGCTCATCGCGGTCATGCAACAAGTGTTCACAGAAGCATAACACATTGCTTCATTTGGATAACAACAGGTCAAGGGTCAACAAGGTTGGAGGGTACCAACTCCAAAATCAGCAGACGGCTCCGTCATCACTAACGCCAAGTAATAAAACTCCGTCAGCAACACTGGCAGCGTACAATTCCTGTCCACAAACCCAAAAATATGTGTTATTAGCAACAGCAAAAATTGTGATAAACGCAAATAACGGCCAAACGAATACTTTTCGAGCCATTCTAGACTCCGGGTCACAAATAAATATAGTGACAGAACGACTCATAAAACATCTAGCAATTAAACCATCGGCGGGCTCAGTGTGCATCGAAGGAATTGGACAAAACGTAAAAACAAGCAAACATAGAATCAACCTCACCATGAAATCATCGAGCGGCAAGTTCTTTTCGCGATTTGAGGCTTTCATTTTGCCAAAAATAGTGTCACCACAGCCTACACAATTGTTAGACACTTCAAAATGGCATCTACCTGCAAACCTTGAGTTAGCAGATCCTGAATTTTCAAAAACAAACAAGATAGACGTTTTACTTGGAGCTGAATTCTACCACGAGTTAATGCTGCCTGAGAAGATAAAGCTCGCTAAAAATCTACCCATGTTACAAAACAGTGTGTTCGGGTGGTTAGTATGCGGCCGAGTTGATCAACCAGCTGAGAATTCTGTGACGTGTGCCATATATGATAAAAACGATTTGTCCACCGACGAACTTATTGAACGATTTTGGAAGTTAGATGACCTCCAGGATTCCCAAACCAACAATTTCACGACAGCAGAACAATATTGTGAAAAACACTTCATGCAGAACTTTCGCAGAGATCCATCAGGAAGATTTATTGTCAGGTTGCCGTTTTCTGACAACCCCTCGGCCTTACGAGACTCAAAGGCCATGGCGTTGAGCAGGTTCTTAGCACTAGAAAAACGGTTAAGCAGAGATGCAGCATTAAAGGCGGACTACTCCAAGTTCATGAAGGAATATGAGGCGCTAAAGCACATGACAGAAATCCCAGCTGACGACATACCAGCGTCACATTACATCATACCTCATCACTGCGTTCTAAGACCAGATAAGAGTACAACTAAATTACGTGTGGTCTTTGATGCATCAGCAAAGACATCATCGGGAGTATCATTGAATGACATACTTCATTCCGGTCCATCTACACAAAGTGATTTATTCTCAATATTGTTGCGATTCCGGCTTCATCGATATGTATTTACTACAGACATCGAAAAAATGTACCGTCAAGTTCTCATTGACACGATGGACAAGGCTTACCAGCTGATACTATGGAGAAACGAGCCTACAGAGAACCTAAAGTATTTTCATTTGAACACAGTCACCTACGGTACCACTTCAGCGCCCTATCTCGCAACAAAATGCCTACAACTTTTGGCAGTACAACATACAAAAAGTCATCCATTGGGAGCTCAAGCATTACGAGATGATTTTTACGTTGACGATGGTTTGAGTGGCTCCGATACTTTGACAACAGCACTTGAGATGCAGAGTCAATTAATAGCATTATTAACCGGTGCGGGTTTCAAACCGCATAAGTGGTGCGCAAATCACCCAAAACTTCTGCAAGGAATTTCTAAAGAAGATCAGGAAGTAAATCTAGACTTCGACAGCGATGAAGTCTCGACAATAAAAACATTGGGTTTAACTTGGAGACCAAAGGCAGATGCATTCTGTGTCAAGGTAAAGGTTTCTGACAGCACGTTAATCAGCAAACGTGTAGTGACGTCAAATTTAGCGCAAATCTTTGACCCATTAGGAATATTAGGACCAGTAGTTGTTGTAGCAAAATTATTCATCCAGCAGCTTTGGGAAATGAAGCTGTCTTGGGATGAGGAGCTACCCAGCGATTTACGAAGGTTCTGGGTATCATTCTGTTCTAATTTATCAACGTTAAATCAGACTCAGATTCCCAGACACATGTTCGATAAGCAGATTCCTTTGACAGTGCAAATACACGTCTTTGCAGACGCATCTGAACGAGCCTTTGGAGCAGTTGCGTACCTCCGTTCGACACATTCTTCAAAAAGGGTACTGGTGAGAATGCTGTGTTCAAAGTCTCGTGTCGCCCCACTGAAAAAACAAACATTGCCTCGACTCGAACTCTGCGCTGCCCTATTAGGAGCGGAACTCGCAGCGCGTGTAAGTAAGGATCTATGTCTAGTTAACTCTCCAACATATCTATGGACAGACTCCGAAATTGTGCTGCAATGGATAAACTCTACGGCGTCATCTTTCCACACATTCGTGGCAAACAGGGTGTCAAAAATACAACAACTATCATGTGCAAATCAGTGGCGTCATGTTCGGTCTCAACATAACCCTGCAGATTTCCTCTCAAGAGGATTAACTCCAGACAAATTGCTATCCTGCAATCTTTGGCTCTACGGTCCGCTATTTCTACACGGAGATGAGTCAATGATGCCACCACCATTTTCAAGGGCCTTAGCAATAGAGAGCGATTTAGAGAAGAAGAAGAAGACGGCAATGTCTGTCGCAACAATCTCCTCAGCATTAGAAGAACTGGTCTATAATCTAAACCATCGGAACTCATTCACTTTCCTCTTACGTGTCGTCGCCTATATATTGCGATTTGTCAAAAATCTTAAGTCAAAACAGAGAGGACATTCGCAAGGAACACTGTCACCAGGAGAGCTTCATGGCGCGCAATCGCTCATAGTCAAAGCCATTCAACATTCCGACTTCAGAGAAGACCTCACAAATCTAAAACACCACAAAGCAGTGTCAAAGTCAAGTCCCATTAGCTCACTTAATCCTTATATCGACGACGACGGACTTCTACGTGTTGGAGGTCGTTTGGAAGCATCGGAACTACCATACGATAGAAAACATCCTGTAATACTTCCGTATAATGACCCAATCGCCAAATTAATCTTTAAAAAAATACATGTGGAGAACATGCACTGTGGCTCTCAAACGTTACTTGCTCTAGTGAGACTTCAGTTTTGGCCAATAAAGGGAAAATCAACAGCACGCCACGTTGTTCAAAACTGTATACGATGCGTCAGGGCCAAACCAAGGCTAATGAATCAAGTAATGGGCGATTTACCGATCGACCGAGTCACGCCAGCACGACCATTCCTAAACACCGGTGTTGACTATTGGGGCCCACTATGGGTTCACTACAAGGTTAGAGGTAAAAAACCTCACAAAGTATATGTTGCAGTTTTTTGCTGTTTTGCCACAAAGGCAATTCATCTAGAGGTGGTAAGTGATTTAACAACTGAAGCCTTTATCGCTGCCCTAAAACGCTTTATAAGTCGACGAGGTAGATGTAAAACGTTGTACTGCGACAACGCTACCAATTTCGTAGGCGCTAACAATCAATTACAAGAACTCAATAAGACCATTTACACCACCACAGCACAAGAAACAATAACCAACGCTTGTAGTCAGAAGGGAATTGAATTCAAATTTATTCCTCCTCGTGCACCGCATTTTGGCGGGTTGTGGGAAGCTGCAGTTAAATCAGCAAAGCACTTGGTGCTGAAAAACGTTTCGACAGCATCACTCACCTATGAAGAACTCGAAACTGTAATCATTGAGACCGAAGCAATTTTAAATTCCAGACCAATTACACCCATGTCAAGCGATCCAACTGATTTAACTGCCCTCACTCCGGGACATTTTCTGATTGGAGAACCACTAGTAGCACAGGTAGATGCAGTTTCTAATGATAAAAAACGATCATTAACGGCAAGGTGGAGATTGATATCTCAACTAAAGCAAGAGTTCTGGTCACGATGGACACGTGACTATTTACAGGAACTACAGCAACGACACAAGTGGCGCCAACAGGTTAAAAACGTGACGGAAGGCACAATGGTAGTTATAAAGGAGGATAACACTCCACCGCTTGAATGGCCGCTAGGAAGAATCGTTCGAACTTATAAGGGACATGATGGATTTATTAGGGTTGCCGATGTAAGAACAGCGACAGGAACGTGGAAAAGACCAATTCATCGTCTAGCCCCACTACCTGTTGAGTCCGTTGCAAAAGATGAATGCGAAAAAGAATCACCCGCACAACGAACCGAGGAAGACAAAGAAGTACCAAACAAAAGAATGAAGTTTTCTCCGTGGTCATCCGTAATTATGATACTGTCATTGGTTTTGTTACCCGTCATATTGGCGCATCCCGTTGACATTACAACCTTTGAAACCAATCCAGGATTATACTTCGACGCCCTTGGCTCAACCAACCTGATAACGGCAGACTGGAAAATCATTGTTTACTACGACTTAATTCCTATAAAGGACGAATTGAACACATTGATCAACGGGACGTATGCTCTTCAACATCTTTGCAATAAACTACCGCAAGATGTTAACTGCTCTCCCTTAGTTGACCACTATCTACACGTAAGTACAGATCTACGTGTAGACAACGCAATGCTCTTAAGGCAACGAAAGAAACGCGGCGCGTTGGACATAGTAGGAAACATCGCCAACAAATTATTTGGAGTTCTCGATTCCGATTACGCGAGGGACATGTCAGCCACAATACACAAAATCAACAACAATGAAATCAATATCAATGACATTCTAAAAACACACACATCAGTCATAGACTCAACCATAAACGTCATGAAAAGAAATCAGTATGAAACAATGTCTCGGCTCAACTATCTGAGGGAGAAGACGAATGAAATTTTAAAGGAAGTCAATCAAGAAAAAAGACAAGCCAAGATCTTCCAAAACTTCATATCACTTTCACTTCAACTATCAATAATCACTGCAGAGTTGCAAAGGATACAGAGCGCAATAATAAACGTCATAACAAGTACGCATCATGAAAAAATCAGTCCGTTACTGTTATCCCCAGAACAACTCAAAGGGGAAGCAGCAAGAATAAGGAATAACCTGTCTCCAACGCAATAGTTGCCATATCAAGGAGATGATATATTGCATCTTTTCAAGCTAATGACATCTCAAGCCGGCATTTCAGATCATCATATAATTTTCGTTATCAACCTTCCGTTAATAGAACACGAGCAATTTGATCTGTTTCGACTAATCCCAGTTCCGACATGGTACAACAATGCATTAATAGCTATCACGACAGACACCGAAATCTTAGCCACAAATAAACACAGAGATCAATATTTCCCGCTAAGCTTAGCTGAGTTGAAGTCATGCAGACCGCTAAAAGAGTCATCCTATATATGCCTCGACAAACAATCAAAATTTATGCGAGACTCCGGGTTTCTTTCCTGCGAAATAAACCTACTCAACAATGGCACTTCAAAGGATTGTAAAACTACTACATTACACGACAGCCCACTGTGGGTACAACTATCCCACAACAACCAATGGATCTACGCAACCAAGGAAGCGGTTCAATTGACAGCAGTATGCGGAACAGGCATTCTTAAAATCGAGTTGATCAAGTCAGGACTCATCTCCATTCAACCCGATTGTGTCATAAAAAACAACCTTATAACGTTCCGAGGCCATCCAGTAGTCAATACTACCATGCAAGTATCCTACGCTGCCGTTGGCAATTTGACGACAATGAAAAACCCCATCAGCGTGATGGCACTTCTAAAGAACAACACAATTGATGTCAGTCAGCAAATTGAACAGCTTACAAACTTGCAAAACGTCTTAAAATCCACCGATATAAGAGATTCCCTTGAAGGGTTACAGTTCGACAAAACGCATCATTTCACAATTGGTTACTCTGCACTGACGATCTCGATAGTTGTAATGTGTCTTCTATCGTTCATAATTTTTCGGCACTGCAAACGATCAGCGGGACCCGTCACGAAAGGCCCTCCACCAAAACCAAGACGTCTGTCCGCCCAGCCAACCTTCACCATACATGAATAGTTGAAGGCATAGCTTCAACGCGCGGGAGAATGTACATTCGCACATTTGCTCGTTAACAAAACTATGCTGACGCTGAGGTGCGGTCATTTGACCGTACGCCGGAAAAAACACCTGCATGCTGACGCTAGTACGCCTGTCACTGAACTCATTCTGCTGACGCTAGTGTGAAGTCAGTGAACCCCGTAGCTAGCAAGTCAACGACCAACTCCTTCTGCTGACACATCTCATTATTTTTTACTTGACTTATTTTATTTCTTAATTGGCTTCAATGAATTTGGTTTTAAACAATTATGTATATAAGCATAAACTTTTATTCAATAAAGTTAGTTGTCATTAAACTTCTCAAGCTTCAGTGTCATTTCTGCGGGCAACAAGTCCAAAGTACTTGATTGCACAACATACAAATTCCTAGTTTTGCACTAAGGAAAATTCAACATCGCTTCAACAGTTAGCGGGCAACAAGTCCAAAGTACTTGATTGCAAACATACAAAAAATCCTAGTTTGTACTCAGGATAAAACCTTACCTACTTAAACAATTACTATTACTATTAATATTACCAGCACTATTGTTACCAGTAAAACACGCAATGTTAGTTTTAAATATCAAGATATTGTAAGTAAAGCGAAATAAGTTCAAATAAAACGAATCCTTGTACCAAAGAACCTCAGGTCTTGTAATTCGAACCCTGGTAACGACCCAAAGTTCGTTACATAATCACAGGTACTTACTGGTGGATTTCATATTACCATTTAATGACAATTAGAAGAACAAGTACAATACATGAAGTATAAATACGATTTGCTGACACATGAAAGAAATCAAATTGAAAAGTGAACCTAAAGGTGGAATGTCAAACAAACGAAGTCATTTTAATAGAACAAAAAAATTCTTCGCAATACACTTCGGAATATTGCATTTCAAAATGGAGTTTTTTGAAGAAATCAGAGAAAAGCCAAAAAAACATCACCATGTATAAACACATGTGTTCAAATTTTGATTTGATAAAAAACATTTTGACTTCTTTTTCTTCTAAAATTTTTTAGAAATATAAAGTTGGAAGAAAAAGGATGATTTTGTATTGACAACACAAATGTGGTTGGCGGTAAAGGAAGTGCAACTTTCTTGCTTTATAGAAGCCGGTGCGGTGCGTTGGCCGAGCGAAGCGAAGCAAAGTGCTGCGATGCATTTTCACTATTCTTGTTTGTTGTGAACTTAAAGTCGGTCGCAGCCTTGAATTTATTGTTTAACATTGCCTTGAATATTATTATTTAGTTTGGCTTTGATCATTATTAATTGGCAGTTATTAAAAATTTATTATCGAGAAGCGATGGTAAATTTTTCATATATGTACTTATGTAAGTGTATTAAATGGCGATGCTTAATTTAATGATTCTTAATTTGTACAACATTGTCGTTAATATTATTATGAATTTTTACATTCATTAAAGATTACTGCAATAATTATATAACTTTATTATTGTTGTTTCTTTCAATTTGTTGTCTACAGTTTTCTTTTTATGTGTTGGTGTTGTTTTTTTTGCGTAACAATTTTTGGAACTTTTCCTTTTGTTTTTAGTTTATAGTTTTTTTTTTACAATTGTGTTTATTTTGTTTTTATTGTAACGTCGTCCGTCTGCTACTTCTTGTGTTGCTAAACCAAACCACTGCTGCTTTCGTTGTGTGCGGAGATCTATCTAAACTAATTGTGATGCTTGCGCTAGCTGTGCTGGGGTGTTTCAGACTTGTCGGCCGATTACCTGCATCGGGAGGGATCTTAACTGGACCAGATCGACTCGATTGGTGATCCGTTGACATGGTGTTCTTCTGATGGTTGTAGGGTTCTTCTGAAAGTTGTAGGGTAGCTGTTATATGGTGACTGTTCTACTTGTTGAAGGCGACTCTGCCGGGATAATTACCAGCAAAACACGCTCTCTATTACTGGTTCAAAACAAGTGTTCCCACCATAAAAAATCGCTGAACACCTTCTGTTTTCTATGAGACGTTGACCCTTCGTTATTTTTACAGGTTGAAACGAGTGCTCCCACGAAAATAAATTGCCGAACACTTTTCGCTTCACGTAGTCGCTATTATTCTGGTATTGTCGAAACTGTCTTTCGCTCTTGCCGACAACTTCGGTCTTGATGCTACTCATCTCACAACATCAATTTATGTAAGCAATTATCGAGGTTTCTGCTCGTTGCTTTGTTGATTTTGCTGTACGTGAATTGTTTCGCTGTAGCTGAATTGTTTTGCTGTTGATACAGTTACCCTCACCCCCTTTAAAATGGTTGATCATTGGGTTCCTGCATCCGCGTTATAAAAATGTTTGGTAGACTTCATCTCCAGCATATGTTGTGATGAGTTTCCGCCCACTATTATGTATTGACCATTGTTTTTAAAGTTTTCCTTAATGTTACGTTTAGTTAAATTTTTTCTTAACATGATAAACATTTTTATTTTTAACTATTTAATTTAATTTCGTATGTATATCCTGTACGTATGTATGTATATTCTGTTTTTCATTTCCTATATCAGCTAAATATAAATAAATCCCCTCTTTTATATGCCTAGATTATTTTCATATACATATATTCTTATTATTATTTGTATATTTGTGGTAAATGTTTATGTTTTAAAATAATATATGCAAACCTATAATAATATATGTATAGCCTAATGTGTAGACCCCCTAAGAAATTGGAAGTGTATCTTTTTATAATATATTGAATAAAGTCCATTCTCTTTGTGCAACAGCACTTACAGCTTCATAAGATTATCTATTTCGAATTTATAGATATCTAAGAAAATGGAAGTGTGTATCTTAATATTTATTCCATTTTTATTTTGGTTAGTTTCCCCCTTAGTTATTTGTTATTGTGTATTATTTTTGTTTGTATTTAATTATTATTTATTATTATCAGTGGAATACTCTTACCTGTTTCACCAAATATAGTCTTTTATGTGCTTCTACATACCTTGGCACCTATATTCCTGTCGACTTCGAAGGTAAGTTTTTACCGCGCCTTGATGACCCCCAAGTGGTGTCTGATGGAAGTCTTTTATTATGGTATCTACCTCTGTTGGATCTGTTAATAAAATAATATCTTTTTGTGGAGCTGTACCTGGACTATCGGGTTCTACAGACGTTAAAGTTAAATTAAATTGTTCTTGCGTTTTTGAGCGTAACTGCTGTAATGGTATTGCTTGCCTTGGGTATACTGCTTAATGCTAATGCCTAATGCTTCATTACTAGCATCCGTGATTAATAGAAATACATGAACATGTCAAATGCTTTGACAGTTTTCAGTCCAAATAAACTTTACTAATTGGTAACTCTATTTTTGCCGCGTTTTTATTTTATATAATAAATTACCAAACCTAAAAAAGACGAAACACTCTATTCCTTGTAATCCTGTTAGCACGTGATTCATTAATCTATGAAAAGTGGCTGGTTCCATTGTTAATCCGAAAGGCATTCTTTTAAATTCGAAATGTCCTAATGCTGAGCTGAAGGTTCTTTTTTCCTTATCATTGTTATATAATAAGACTTGATGGTAACCGCTAGCTAAATCCAGAGTTGAAAAATACCTGCTGCTATCTAATTGGTCTAAAATTTCGTCAATCCTGGCTATTGGAAAAACCTGTTTAATTATAGCGTCATACCTACAGTCGACAACCGCTATACGCCGTCTTTTCCACATTTCTTTGAAACTATTAATAATGGAGAATTATACGGCGATTTACTTGGAGTTATTATGTCGTCTTCTAGCAACTTATTAATTTGTTTATTAACTTCTTCCCCATTTGTACGTTCGGTAATGTCTTTAATTAATTGGTACCTGGTCTACCCTCGTGGAAATTATGTGCTCTATTGCTGTGGTGTACGTCAATTTGTCTCCACCTAATAGAACAATGTCATTATATTCTTTACATAAGTTGCTTATGTAAAGTTGCTCTTTCCTCTTTATTCAAGGAAGGATCCAAATCTAATTCGTGCATTATTTTCTGATTTTACTAATGGCAACCTAGCTATTTGCTCTCCTTTTGGGGTAATTATTTTTAGCATTTTTTTTTAATTGAATCTAATGTGGACTTATTTCATCACCTGGCAATCCTTGTTCAAGTGACACCGTATGTAACGTTAAATGAAGGCATGGCCTTGCACAAACCCCACAAGCTGCATTTAAAACTTGCTTTTCAAAATGACCAATTAATATATCCCTTTTAATGGACTTTTTTACTAAGCTGGTGTCTGTTCCTTATCAACTAATAAGATAAGTTTTTCATTAGTTGCCTCTGCACTAGGAAACTTAATGAACATATCATCCTCTAGTTTATTTCCATAGCGACCGTCGTACTTATTCTTTTTGTTGCCTTTGAAAGTATTTGTTGCACTAAATTTCTGTTGTTCTTTGTTTCGTATAATTTTGACTTCACATTCTTGAATATTTCTATTTGGTTTTTCTATTCCTGTCTCTCCTAATTTTTTATCTCCTACAGTTTGGCTTTCAATATTTTTAGTATTCACTATCAAAAAGCATTATGCTAATTGTTGCTTGTATCTTTTTCTTTTTCTGTTCCATATTACGTTGACGAATTTCATCCAGACACTAACTGTAACAGAGATAACTGTCTCTGTGGACGTATACCCTATCTTCCCGAATCTTTGTGGCCCAAAAGCAACTACCTTTTATGGGTTCCCTTGTTACTGGGCTTGCCTGGGCCCTCGGTTGTTTCCTTGAAATAATTCCCAGTTCTTCCTGGCTTGGCAATCTTTTCAGAGATGTCCTGGTCGATTACACCAGTGACATGTCATATTTGATTGGCTTTGTTTGGCTGGATCTCGCGTCCTCTGGTTTTGCTGCCATTTCCGTTGGGCTTGCTTTATTGCGCAGGTTTAAAACTATTTCTCTCTTGGTTCCAGAAATAATGATCAAAATTTGACCTTGTGTTATTAGCCATCGTTTCTGCTTTTGCTGATTACCGCACTTCCAATTTATTTCATGCCCATATTTAAAACACTTTTTGCAATAAAGACTATTTTTTCTTATAAAAAATTTTTCTCTAGTGTGGCTCCTTTTATCACAGAACGAACATAGTATTTTATCTAATTTACTTGGCAACGTTCGTTTTGTGGATATGACGTGTTAGCTGCCAAGATTGAGGCCAGATTGAAGTTGAAGGAACTGGAGTTCAGGGCATTACTTTTTTGAATAATACCGAACGTTTCTATAGGTATTTCAATCACTTCCACTAGATTTTTTAGCAACATTTAACATGTGAACACTCAGAGTTGCGTCTTTTAATCCCAATTAAAATGTCCTTTTTGTAGTTGTTTTGTTTTAACCATGTTTAATAATGCGCTATCGCTTTGCCCGTTGTATAATTTTTTTACAATTTCTGTTGCTTGTGTTAAGGGCACAGCTGCGCCTTCCAAATTGTCGTATGTCTTCATTTATTTGCTGGCTACAATGCTGTAAGTTATGTTAAATTGATTCCAGCGACACCGTTTGCAAATAAGCCTTTTTGATTGTGAGGTAAAGCTCCTCCAAACTATCCAATGGTTTTCACCGCACTAAAACAAAGGCACCTCCATGTAATCGCAACTTTATATAATCTATATAGTTCTAGACGTTATTTTGACCTACTCCTCTAGTGGCTAATTCACAACCCTATATAAATTTGTAAACGTCGCCTCGTAAATCGGGTGATTGTGTTCCAGAGTACAAGGGTACTAGCCCATTTACAATCTTCGATATCTCGCAGTTGGTCGTTGTGTGTGCAAACTGTGGGAATTGAATATTATTTACCTCTGAGTGACAAATATCAGCTACAAGAGCTTTTTTACTGACCACTTATTTATTTTATTTATTTATTTAATTTTTTTATTACATTACACTTTAAGACTAGGAGGTCTTATTACTTGTATAATTCAGTGTACAACAAATGATAAATGAATATCTGTAATACAAATAATAATAATAATAATACAATAATGCGAGAAGTAGGTTATATCGAAAAAGGATGCAGAGTTTTTAAGATACAGAAGCTAGAAGCATAGAGATTATAATTCATAGAGTTCGCATGCAGAGCAAATTTTTGTACCACATTTTCGATTGCCTGGGTCGTACTACTACGACCCAGTATCTAAACATTGTATATAAACATGTGTAGCTAAGCACTAAAAGAGTCCAAGAGCACAGTTTTGTCGCTGAAGTTCATCATAGAAATAATGAGACGATCAGAGAAAGAGGTGGAAAGTGGGAGAGGCGAAGAGCTCTGATCGCATTGTTGTTAGTGGGAATATTTCCGAGGGTTTCTGGATTTTTTGTCCACTTTTATTGCATCTGTTTTGTTTTTGTGCAATTGTCGGAGGTTACCCATAAGGAGAGTTGTTTGACTATATGCAAATTGTGGACTGAGACGATACAAATCAGGGAGGTGAGAGGAAAGGAGGGAATTTATGATAACCCTTTGGGTGAGAGGAAAAAGACGAAAGAAATGCAATTGAAGGCGTTGTTAGTGGGAATATTTTTATGCTTATTGGATTTTTTGTCATTCTCTGTTACGTTTTTTTTTGTATAATTACAATAGTGTTTTTTTTTTGCGTTACTTTTGTTTTGTTTTTTGCTCTATGAGTTCATGCTTAACAGGAGTTTACTGATTGATCGATGCAATAGAAAACAACATTTCATTCGCGTTGATAGTTTTCAATAATAAGGTCGAAAATTGTTATAAATTAATTCAATTGAAAAATTAAGTTTTACATGTTTACAAAACGTAATAACTGCTGGTGAAAGCAGTTGTACTACTAAACAAGTTTAATAGACACTACATTTAATATATAAATAATATTTAATAAAATATTTGTTAAATATACATTAAGTCTCAAATTATACATTAACGTAACATGCCGGTTAAAAAAATATATTTCAATGCATATTTCCTAACTTCACCCTACGGTCGCAAAGTTTATCTTTCACAAATGTTTGACACCAAACGTGACTTACGATATCATTGTAAAATCAAAAAATGTCCAAAAATATTGCATAAAATAAATACACACAGAACACAGCAAAATAATTTTTTTTTCTTAGTTCTTCTTTCTTCCCTTCAATATTGCGACCAAAAAGCCTACCTGCATAGAGATGGAGATCTCTATGCGACCTGTCTTGCATGTAACGAGTTTTCTTTTCCAGCCGGGATAACCTCAGTGGTCCCAGTGTTCATTGTGAAGTGGAACTCGAAAACCACTTCCACCAAGTATCGATTTCCGAATTTCTCTCGACTGTCGTATGTGACAGTCTAGCACTGACCAATAGTGGTTCAGCTCGGACGATATTTGATGTTGTATCGTTTATTTATTATTAAATACCTAAACAATGTTTTAAAATACGCTTATGCTAACAATGAATGATTGCTAATAATATCTTACTGCCGACGATTCTCTCGGCGTCTATAGAAAAGCGAAATGTTGCTGACTCTGTCCCTCTTGACGGAGTCGCCGGTGAAATCTCCCTTCCTCCCCGCAACTACTTATAGTAGTGCCAACTATGATTCGGGTGAGCGATAGCTCGTATAGTTAACGAGCTCTGGCTCGCTAATCGCACAAGTGTGAGCTAAAGCTCGTAGAGTTAGTTGAAGCTACTTAACTAATCGGTAAGTGTGAGCTGAAGCTCGTAGAGTCAACGAGTTCTGGCTCGCTGATCGTAAAAAAATATTTGAGCTAAAGCTCGTAGAGTTAGTTGAAGCTACCCAACTAATCGGTAAGTGTGAGCTAAAGCTCGTAGAGTCAACGAGTTCTGGCTCGCTGATCGCAAGTAGTTGAGCTAAAGCTCGTAGAGTTAGCTGAAGCTACCCAGCTAATCGGTAAACAGGACAACTCACGGTAATATTAGTCACTAGTCGTAATTTGACAAAGTGTCTCCGGTAAGAGTTTGGCTGATTTTCTAAGTCCAAATTCACGCATTAAATGTCGGGGACGCAATGAAATACTTGAGAATTATGATGCTTTGGGCGTAGGAAAACTGCCGTGAAAGCAAAAATGTATCACGGAGAAGAATTGCATTGTCACTCCATCGGTTGTTTGTTGTCTTTCGATATTCTATTTATAGATTGGCTTCTATTTTTCCGCTTCTCGCTTATCAAAGCCAGTCTGCAGTGGTTGTTGTTTATTTTTCTGTTTCGTTTTGCCTGTGTGTCCGTATGTATATCGGCGCTTGCCGTACTGGTTATGTCGGTGTGTACATATTTTTGTGGTGATCGGAATGCTCATATAGAGAAGATGTTTCAAAAATTATTGTAACGAGATTTGGGTCGTTACAGTCTATCCCTACAAAGGATAGCGCGAAAAAAAAAAAAAAAATAATAATAAAAAAATAAATTAATTTATGATGGAAAGCGACTTATGCACTTCTGTTCAGGACAGAAATATTCACTGACCCTTGCGCGGGTGCAGCTCAGCTTCCATGTATATATTTATTATTTTTATTTATTTATGTCTTAACAATAATAGTAACAATAATAGATAATCAAGGTAATTCATGTAAACAAAAAAGTTAAACTGAGATAATTAATTTCATTAGTAATGTAATGTCATGTGTCAATAATAATAGGTAAGAAAAGAAACCAAAAAAAGAGTTTTAATCCATGTAAGTAGTATTTTTAACAAATGTGTAGTGTAAGAATAATGTATATGATAATAATGAATTTTTATTTTTCGTGAAGGAAGTCAAACGCTGGTGGCCGTGGTGATGCGTTTGCGTTGATTTTAATGGTTTTCTTTGCATTTCGTCGTTTCAGCTGTGCCCAGCCATTTTTGGTTGTTACCGTGATTATGCCGTCTCTCTTCGTGATGTTGAATCGGTGGAGGTGTCGGGACTTCGATGGCTTTAGCTGGATGTCGGCGAAGGGATCTGTGGCTGTCGGAAGTTCGGCTATATTGGTGGTTTCTACAACGGGTGGGTGACCCTGTATTTCGATTTGTTGTGGAATCTTGACCCGTTGGGTTGGCTGGTGGTTCTCTTGAGGCCGGATTTGTTATTGTTCCTCTGCTTTTTGTGTCGGACGTGATTCTGGTTGTGGTGTTCGCTGCTTCTGGAACGGTTGTGGCTGAATAATTTGGCATGAGAGGATCTCTATGCGTGGTTTTGGTGCTTCTGCTAGGTGCTGGATTAACCTTAGCTTCTGCTCAGGGTTGGCTTCTGCCGGCGGTCGGTATGGTGTTGGTGGCTGGGCCGTGTGTGCAATCCTACGGATGGTCTTACCTAGCCGCTTGGGTTGTGTCCTGCCACGTGCGCCGCTCATGTTGCTGTGTGACTGAATGAAAGAGAGTTGATTACATTCACGACCAAGCGATGTGTTTGGCAAAGGTTTTAAATCGTTAATATGAATTTTAATAATTTTGTTGGGTCGTTGTTGCTCACCGAGGAGAAGGATGTTGGGTGACAGGAAGGAGTGCACGATGTATGGGCCCACGTATTTGGGAGCGAGTTTCTCCGTAAAATTTTTGGAAGCTGTGGAAAGGACGTGATTCCTTCTGAGGACCAGACTGCCAATGTTTGGTTTCCACGGCCGCCGTCGTAAATCGTACTGCTTCTTCTGCCGTTCGCTGGCCCGGTGATTCTTTTGTAAGTTGATTTCCTTTTCTCGGAATTTTTGTACGGCGCATTCGGTTGAAGTTGCCATTCGAGAAAATGCTTGAGGGCCATCGATGGTTGGCTTTATCGATCTCCCGGCGATGCTCATATTACAACCCACTTTAGTGAGTAAGTCCATGCCTATAACCATTTCTTCCTGTAAGCCGGGTAGGAAGTATAAAGTGTGTTGCAGGCGGATAGCGCCGACTTGAATGTTCAACGTATAACATTGTCTAACGACGATTCGTTGGTTATTGGCCAACGCTAGTTGCTGTGTTTCCTTGCGCGTGGGTGCGTTTTTGTGGAGGTATGGGTGCAATGTTTCCCCTACGAATGTTAAGGACGCCCCGGTGTCGAGGAGTGCGTTGACTACTCGCTTTTGGCATATTAGTTTCAATCTGTACGTGCTCTTGTCGAGGGTACTTGTCGTTTTTGGCCTCTCTACTGCACGGCAGCAGTTTCTCGTGAGTACATCGTCTTTACCACAGTACGAGCAAAACAATTTTCGTACATCCTTGCACTCTTTGCGAGTGTGACCGTGTTTTCCACAAGTCCAGCAGTGCGTGCTGCGTTCATATTGTGGGCTGAATACCATGTGTGATGTGTGCGGCCTCTGGTTTCGAACTTCTTCACCTCGAATATGTTCGTATTCGTCGGCATGGCTAATTAATTCATCCAGGTTATCGTTGAAGTCGCCTCGCCGTATATACAACCTCTACTCTGGACGCAGACCTTCATATATGCGTTCGATCGGGCTCTCTCGCCGTAGCCGCGGGTGTTGCCGTATCATAGACAGTATACTTAGTATATAGTCTTTTGCCTTTTCACGGTGGTTTTGGTGACGACGAATGATGTCTTCTTCAAGGCGTTGAAGATATCGTGGCGGTAGGAAAAATTTGTATGCGGCTTCCTTAAATTGGTCCCAACTTTGCACTTCAGCCTTTTTGTAGCGCCACCATTCTCTTGCGCGTTCGCGGAGTAATTCATTTAGCGGCACTAATAAGTGGTTACTCTGGATACCGTAACATTCAGCCAATTCTTCCATGCTTTCTATAAAATCGACTATTGATCGAGAACCATTGTAATGCAGGTTCCATTTTCGTACGGTATTCATCACATCGTGATCGATCGGCTGTTGACCGCTCGGAAGGCGTTGTAATTGCACGACGGTAGATGTGCTTGCTGTATTCTTTTTATTATCTGGTGAGTAAATGACTGGTGCTTTTGGCGTTGCTGCTAATGCTATCGTTGTGCTTGGCAAATATTCTGTGTTCTTACTGGAGCAGAGATTGCTCTTTTCTTCGCTCTCCGTTTGGCGAGCCTTTTTTATATAGGTACTGAGACGTTGTCGCATGTCTTTCACTGTACCTAGTGATGGCAGCCCTATTAGTGTCATCTGTGCAGCTAACTCCTCTTTCTTGAGTTTGTAAATAAAACTCAACTGGTCAGGGAGATACTCTTCTAGTGTAATTGCGTTTGCCGGTGAGCTGCTTCTCGAAGAAGGCAGTGATTTAGAGGTTGTTTGACTGCTGCCACTGGCAGACAGTAGATTGTTATTTTGACAGCTCTGTACACCAGACGGTCCCTGTATGTTAGCAACAGAGCCGCTGTTTGCGCCAGACTGTCCCTGCTCGGGCGCCATTTGTAACGAGTTTTCTTTTCCAGCCGGGATAACCTCAGTGGTCCCAGTGTTCATTGTGAAGTGGAACTCGAAAACCACTTCCACCAAGTATCGATTTCCGAATTTCTCTCGACTGTCATATGTGACAGTCTAGCACTGACCAATAGTGGTTCAGCTCGGACGATATTTGATGTAGTATCGGGTGAGCGATAGCTCGTAGAGTTAACGAGCTCTGGCTCGCTAATCGCACAAGTGTGAGCTAAAGCTCGTAGAGTTAGTTGAAGCTACTTAACTAATCGGTAAGTGTGAGCTAAAGCTCGTAGAGTCAACGAGTTCTGGCTCGCTGATCGTAAAAAAATATTTGAGCTAAAGCTCGTAGAGTTAGTTGAAGCTACCCAACTAATCGGTAAGTGTGAGCTAAAGCTCGTAGAGTCAACGAGTTCTGGCTCGCTGATCGCAAGTAGTTGAGCTAAAGCTCGTAGAGTTAGCTGAAGCTACCCAGCTAATCGGTAAACAGGAGGGGAGGTGAGCAACAGCTCGTAGAGGAATGTATGTATTAAGCCTTTCGGCTGCCAAAAATGAACCAACTCACGGTAATATTAGTCACTAGTCGTAATTTGACAAAGTGTCTCCGGTAAGAGTTTGCTTGATTTTCTAAGTCCAAATTCACGCATTAAATGTCGGGGACGCAATGAAATACTTGAGAATTATGATGCTTTGGGCGTAGGAAAACTGCCGTGAAAGCAAAAATGTATCACGGAGAAGAATTGCATTGTCACTCCATCGGTTGTTTGTTGTCTTTCGATATTCTATTTATAGATTGGCTTCTATTTTTCCGCTTCTCGCTTATCAAAGCCAGTCTGCAGTGGTTGTTGTTTATTTTTCTGTTTCGTTTTGCCTGTGTGTCCGTATGTATATCGGCGCTTGCCGTACTGGTTATGTCGGTGTGTACATATTTTTGTGGTGATCGGAATGCTCATATAGAGAAGATGTTTCAAAAATTATTGTAACGAGATTTGGGTCGTTACAGTCTATCCCTACAAAGGATAGCGCGAAAAAAAAAAAAAAAAAATAATAATAAAAAAATAAATTAATTTATGATGGAAAGCGACTTATGCACTTCTGTTCAGGACAGAAATATTCACTGACCCTTGCGCGGGTGCAGCTCAGCTTCCATGTATATATTTATTATTTTTATTTATTTATGTCTTAACAATAATAGTAACAATAATAGATAATCAAGGTAATTCATGTAAACAAAAAAGTTAAACTGAGATAATTAATTTCATTAGTAATGTAATGTCATGTGTCAATAATAATAGGTAAGAAAAGAAACCAAAAAAAGAGTTTTAATCCATGTAAGTAGTATTTTTAACAAATGTGTAGTGTAAGAATAATGTATATGATAATAATGAATTTTTATTTTTCGTGAAGGAAGTCAAACGCTGGTGGCCGTGGTGATGCGTTTGCGTTGATTTTAATGGTTTTCTTTGCATTTCGTCGTTTCAGCTGTGCCCAGCCATTTTTGGTTGTTACCGTGATTATGCCGTCTCTCTTCGTGATGTTGAATCGGTGGAGGTGTCGGGACTTCGATGGCTTTAGCTGGATGTCGGCGAAGGGATCTGTGGCTGTCGGAAGTTCGGCTATATTGGTGGTTTCTACAACGGGTGGGTGACCCTGTATTTCGATTTGTTGTGGAATCTTGACCCGTTGGGTTGGCTGGTGGTTCTCTTGAGGCCGGATTTGTTATTGTTCCTCTGCTTTTTGTGTCGGACGTGATTCTGGTTGTGGTGTTCGCTGCTTCTGGAACGGTTGTGGCTGAATAATTTGCCATGAGAGGATCTCTATGCGTGGTTTTGGTGCTTCTGCTAGGTGCTGGATTAACCTTAGCTTCTGCTCAGGGTTGGCTTCTGCCGGCGGTCGGTATGGTGTTGGTGGCTGGGCCGTGTGTGCAATCCTACGGATGGTCTTACCTAGCCGCTTGGGTTGTGTCCTGACACGTGCGCCGCTCATGTTGCTGTGTGACTGAATGAAAGAGAGTTGATTACATTCACGACCAAGCGATGTGTTTGGCAAAGGTTTTAAATCGTTAATATGAATTTTAATAATTTTGTTGGGTCGTTGTTGCTCACCGAGGAGAAGGATGTTGGGTGACAGGAAGGAGTGCACGATGTATGGGCCCACGTATTTGGGAGCGAGTTTCTCCGTAAAATTTTTGGAAGCTGTGGAAAGGACGTGATTCCTTCTGAGGACCAGACTGCCAATGTTTGGTTTCCACGGCCGCCGTCGTAAATCGTACTGCTTCTTCTGCCGTTCGCTGGCCCGGTGATTCTTTTGTAAGTTGATTTCCTTTTCTCGGAATTTTTGTACGGCGCATTCGGTTGAAGTTGCCATTCGAGAAAATGCTTGAGGGCCATCGATGGTTGGCTTTATCGATCTCCCGGCGATGCTCATATTACAACCCACTTTAGTGAGTAAGTCCATGCCTATAACCATTTCTTCCTGTAAGCCGGGTAGGAAGTATAAAGTGTGTTGCAGGCGGATAGCGCCGACTTGAATGTTCAACGTATAACATTGTCTAACGACGATTCGTTGGTTATTGGCCAACGCTAGTTGCTGTGTTTCCTTGCGCGTGGGTGCGTTTTTGTGGAGGTATGGGTGCAATGTTTCCCCTACGAATGTTAAGGACGCCCCGGTGTCGAGGAGTGCGTTGACTACTCGCTTTTGGCATATTAGTTTCAATCTGTACGTGCTCTTGTCGAGGGTACTTGTCGTTTTTGGCCTCTCTACTGCACGGCAGCAGTTTCTCGTGAGTACATCGTCTTTACCACAGTACGAGCAAAACAATTTTCGTACATCCTTGCACTCTTTGCGAGTGTGACCGTGTTTTCCACAAGTCCAGCAGTGCGTGCTGCGTTCATATTGTGGGCTGAATACCATGTGTGATGTGTGCGGCCTCTGGTTTCGAACTTCTTCACCTCGAATATGTTCGTATTCGTCGGCATGGCTAATTAATTCATCCAGGTTATCGTTGAAGTCGCCTCGCCGTATATACAACCTCTACTCTGGACGCAGACCTTCATATATGCGTTCGATCGGGCTCTCTCGCCGTAGCCGCGGGTGTTGCCGTATCATAGACAGTATACTTAGTATATAGTCTTTTGCCTTTTCACGGTGGTTTTGGTGACGACGAATGATGTCTTCTTCAAGGCGTTGAAGATATCGTGGCGGTAGGAAAAATTTGTATGCGGCTTCCTTAAATTGGTCCCAACTTTGCACTTCAGCCTTTTTGTAGCGCCACCATTCTCTTGCGCGTTCGCGGAGTAATTCATTTAGCGGCACTAATAAGTGGTTACTCTGGATACCGTAACATTCAGCCAATTCTTCCATGCTTTCTATAAAATCGACTATTGATCGAGAACCATTGTAATGCAGGTTCCATTTTCGTACGGTATTCATCACATCGTGATCGATCGGCTGTTGACCGCTCGGAAGGCGTTGTAATTGCACGACGGTAGATGTGCTTGCTGTATTCTTTTTATTATCTGGTGAGTAAATGACTGGTGCTTTTGGCGTTGCTGCTTATGCTATCGTTGTGCTTGGCAAATATTCTGTGTTCTTACTGGAGCAGAGATTGCTCTTTTCTTCGCTCTCCGTTTGGCGAGCCTTTTTTATATAGGTACTGAGACGTTGTCGCATGTCTTTCACTGTACCTAGTGATGGCAGCCCTATTAGTGTCATCTGTGCAGCTAACTCCTCTTTCTTGAGTTTGTAAATAAAACTCAACTGGTCAGGGAGATACTCTTCTAGTGTAATTGCGTTTGCCGGTGAGCTGCTTCTCGAAGAAGGCAGTGATTTAGAGGTTGTTTGACTGCTGCCACTGGCAGACAGTAGATTGTTATTTTGACAGCTCTGTACACCAGACGGTCCCTGTATGTTAGCAACAGAGCCGCTGTTTGCGCCAGACTGTCCCTACTCGGGCGCCATTTGTAACGAGTTTTCTTTTCCAGCCGGGATAACCTCAGTGGTCCCAGTGTTCATTGTGAAGTGGAACTCGAAAACCACTTCCACCAAGTATCGATTTCCGAATTTCTCTCGACTGTCATATGTGACAGTCTAGCACTGACCAATAGTGGTTCAGCTCGGACGATATTTGATGTAGTATCGTTTATTTATTATTAAATACCTAAACAATGTTTTAAAATACGCTTATGCTAACAATGAATGATTGCTAATAATATCTTACTACCGACGGTTCTCTCGGCGTCTATAGAAAAGCGAAATGTTGCTGACTCTGTCCCTCTTGACGGAGTCGCCGGTGAAATCTCCCTTCCTCCCCGCAACTACTTATAGTAGTGCCAACTATGATTCGGGTGAGCGATAGCTCGTAGAGTTAACGAGCTCTGGCTCGCTAATCGCACAAGTGTGAGCTAAAGCTCGTAGAGTTAGTTGAAGCTACTTAACTAATCGGTAAGTGTGAGCTAAAGCTCGTAGAGTCAACGAGTTCTGGCTCGCTGATCGTAAAAAAATATTTGAGCTAAAGCTCGTAGAGTTAGTTGAAGCTACCCAACTAATCGGTAAGTGTGAGCTAAAGCTCGTAGAGTCAACGAGTTCTGGCTCGCTGATCGCAAGTAGTTGAGCTAAAGCTCGTAGAGTTAGCTGAAGCTACCCAGCTAATCGGTAAACAGGCGGGGAGGTGAGCAACAGCTCGTAGAGGAATGTATGTATTAAGCCTTTCGGCTGCCAAAAATGAACCAACTCACGGTAATATTAGTCACTAGTCGTAATTTGACAAAGTGTCTCCGGTAAGAGTTTGCTTGATTTTCTAAGTCCAAATTCACGCATTAAATGTCGGGGACGCAATGAAATACTTGAGAATTATGATGCTTTGGGCGTAGGAAAACTGCCGTGAAAGCAAAAATGTATCACGGAGAAGAATTGCATTGTCATTCCATCGGTTGTTTGTTGTCTTTCGATATTCTATTTATAGATTGGCTTCTATTTTTCCGCTTCTCGCTTATCAAAGCCAGTCTGCAGTGGTTGTTGTTTATTTTTCTGTTTCGTTTTGCCTGTGTGTCCGTATGTATATCGGCGCTTGCCGTACTGGTTATGTCGGTGTGTACATATTTTTGTGGTGATCGGAATGCTCATATAGAGAAGATGTTTCAAAAATTATTGTAACGAGATTTGGGTCGTTACAGCATTTTTATGGAGGGCAATAAAAGTTTCTTTGCGGAATACTTCATTTCAAGTTCTTTGCTTTGGCCTTCTGATACATTTCTTCTCAGTGAAACATTTTGGTATATACAATGTTTATAAGAGATCGAAAATGAAGCCAGAAAAGTGTGTAAAAAACTTGTATGGAATGCGAACTCTATGTTTTATAATCTCTATGCTAGAAGGTTGAAGAAAGGGTAAAGAGAGAGAATAATAATAAAAGTGGCAGACAAGAACCGACGCAGTCCAACTACAAGTTTATTGTGAAGCGGATATAAAATGTTGTAACAATTTCCGCTGGAAGTGCAGTGTACTGGTGATTCTCTGTATCTGAGTTGGTAAGAAGTTCCACCGCCTGATTGCGAATATATAGAAATGACGCTCAGAAATCAAATAATGGTGCCTGATTGAAATTAAGACGTTATTGCGGTTAGATCTGGAAAAATTTAGTCTACGTAATAGGTATGTGGGCTCCTTTAGAGCAATTACCTTATGCAGGCAAATTAAAACCCTAAGAACCAATAATGAGTCAAAAGATATGCCATACACCAGATTACGATGATGTAATCGAGATGTGATCGAATCGTTTCAAACACCAAACAAAATTATTATTTGCAGAAGCCAATTTCCCCTTACTTGCGCAATCACAGTTGCAATACAGCTCACTACCATACAAGAGGCTAGGCATTAAATACGTCTTAGCAAGCAAAAATCGGATTTTAAACGGAGTAACAAATTTAGTACACCACAGAGCTCAAAGTTTAGCATAAGTAATCCCTACAACATGGTTGATGTGGTCATTCCACGATAAGGACCCATTTATAATGCCTCCAAGATTTTTCGCTTTGTCAACAAATTCAACTATGTTTACATTTAATTTATTCCTTCCAAAATATTACTTTATTTCAATTCACTCAATTTAACTTAATTCATAGATAAAACTTACAGTTTAATATATAGCTTAATTACTATAATAATCCTTATAAATTTAAGATTTATATGTTTTATATAATAATCTTTGTCTCTTTTGACGTGTGCACTGTGCAAACAAAAGAATACAAAAAAATGTGATATGGTATGAACAATCTTTATTAAATTATAAAATCCTTATTAACACAAAACACTTTGTAAAACTCGAATTAATTTTCACTATAGCGAATACTTTTTGCGCGAATATGTGTTACGTGGTGTATTTCATACATACATATATTTAAACTCGTAAAGCAAAGTTTAAACAGGTTAACTCAACTAAACAAAAGAAAGGAATAGCTTCCCGACGCCATTGGACATACAAGGGTGCCTTGCTTGACGCTGGCACTCTTTACTTGCCTCAAAACCAAGCCTCGCGAACGAATTGCAATAAGTGCTTCCAATTATTATTACTCTTTTTTTACTCTACCCACACAATAGTGTTCCTGATGTTCGAGCGATGTCCTGCGAGTGATCCTCGGCTCGAAAAAACCGGCTGCGCCAAAATGTTGTGTACGGTGTTGTGAGGAGTGTGAGGAGTCCTGGAATTTCTTTTGAATCAAAACTATGGCAACTCTGATTAATTTTATTTATTTTTTATTATTAGGTTCGACCAAGCACCGGTCACTTAAAAATCTACTTCGCAACTAGCTTAAAATTAATCTTTCTGTTACACATCAACTTCGGCGTTGTCAGTCGACGGCGCCGAAGTGGGTCAGTTATTTGTATGTCGCAATATTAAAACTTCTTAATTTAATTAATTAATTTAATTAATTTTGCAATCGGAGTTTTCTATGTAGAACTTTCGTGTTCCGTATTGCAATTTTCTTTAGTTGCATTTCTTTTTTTTCCGTATTCTCTTTTTAATTGCTTAAAAAGTTCTGCCTATAAAAAGGCAAAAGTTCTGTTGATATGATTCAATAATTCGAAGTTAACATAATTAGTTATTCATTTCGAATGTTCAATTTTCGAATGTTCTTTACGGAGTAGACGTGTTTTTTGGAGCTCGTCAATAGCAAGTGCAGTTTAAGTTTTAATTTATACTTGTAATATTTATTTAAATCTTCAGTTGGTGATCGAATAAGTAATAGTCTTGTTCTGGAGTGGATTTTTGGCTGAAAGTGTATTTCATCAGTTTTTATCGGCATAAATTAACAAAAAATATTTTGTGACACTCTTCCCGCCTTTTTCTTTGCGCTTTTTTTTTACATTGAAGATAATGGAAGGCAAGACAAGGTTGCAAACAAAGAGTGCAAGTGCTAAAAATTTACTCTCTACACATGTGCTTAGTAGTTCTCCGGCTTCTGGCAGTACTTCAGCCGCTCTCTCAATTCTTCAAATTGATGAGCGTATCAAACATCACACTGAGCTGCTTCTCACTACCTTCAAAGAAGAAATTAACAAACTTAGAGAGGATTTTATCAAGAAGATTGACGATTTCGAAGTTAACTGGCTCTCTAAAATTGATGATGTTAAAACTGGTTTGAGCGGTGTTGTTGCTCGCTTGGATAAACTTGAGGAAGAGAAAGACAGTTATAGTGCGGAAATAGCATCGCTTGGAGAAGCTTTAACAAAAGAAAGCAGAAGGGTTTTGCTCTGGAGAGAAAAGAAGTTTCTGCTGATGCTGTGCTGTTTGGAATACCTAAACATGATGATGAAAATTTGACTGCTATTTTTAATAAGTTGTGTTTCACAATTGGGTGCAAGCCACCTCCACTAAAAAGCATTTTTCGTGTGAAGAGATCTGTTAAATCATCGGCTGATAATGCCTATTGTGCTGAAATTTGTTAGTGGCTATGAAAGGAATTATGTATTGCGGTGCTCCGCTCTCTATCGTCGCAACAACAACACTACGTTATTATTACGTGATGTGGGAATCGGCTCTCCATCCAGCTGCTACATTAATGAGAGCCTAGCGAGGTGTGATCGTACGCTCTTTCAGGCTGCTCTTAGGTTAAAGCGCAGTAAGCTGTTGGCCTCTGTATTTATAAGAAAAGGATCTGTTGTCGTTACTAAGACTGATCGCGGTGAATGCTACAGAATCGAAGATTTAGATGACCTTAATGCTATTGCCGGCAACGCAGATGAGGGAACAAGCAATGGTTGTGTTTAATTTTGTCCGAAATGTTATTACTATTTCTAATTATTTATGTTTTTTGATAAGTTGTCTTATCAGTACGTCAATCTTGCTTAACTTTTTATGTTTTCACTGTAACTCCCTCTCTATACTTTTTTGTATCCCATATTCTGTTTCTCTTGTAAATTTCTATTTAAGGGTGTGCTGGTCAATTGTAGGTGATGTCGAGTGTGTTCCTGGATGGCATGATTGGCCCCTGACTTCTTGCTGTTGTTGCCAATAATTACATCGAATAGTTGTGACTGTGGCATTGAAAAGAATCTGGTGGATATTTTATGCGGGCGCTACAAAGGGTTTAAGGTTGCGCATTTTAATGCCAGGAGCCTTAATCCCAGTAAGCTAGACTATGCTAGATATGTATTTGAGAATTCATCTATCGATATTATATGTGTTTCCGAAACGTGGTTTCGTGCAGATTTAGATGATTCTGTGTATAGCATTAAAAATTATAATTTATTCAGAAATGATAGGCGAGATAAAAAAGGAGGAGGTGTGGCAATTTACTGCCGTAATACCTTGAGGTCTGCTGTTGTTATTAGGTCTGAGAATGATGATGTTGAATATTTAAGCACAGGCATTTATGATAGCTCGCTTGCTCTGTGTGTGACTTGTGTATATAATCCAAATAAGAGATATCTACTTGACGACTTGTTTTCAAATTTGTCAGATCTTTCAACTGATTTTACTTTCTTCATGCTGTGTGGTGACTTTAACGTAAACTTATTGCGTAGTGATAGTACAGTGAAATCTCTACTTGATCATGTTTCATCTTTCGGGTTGTCTTTAGTTAACGACTTTATGCCAACTCGGTTTTGTGATGGAGATCAACCAAGTTTGCTTGACTATTTTTTTGTCTCAGATAAGTCTATACTGTTATTGTTTGATCAGATATACTTTGTGTCCGATCATGATCTGATATTTTGTACATTGGACATAAATCTCTCCCATACTGTGACTTCTAATAATTACTCTTTCTACGATTTTAGTGCTATCAGCTACTCAGAGCTTTCATATGATCTAATGTCTATTCTCTGGACTGATATCTGGCTCCAAGCTACAGTTGATGACAAACTTGACGTGTTTGCTGAAATCATAAAGAATCTCTTTTGTAAGCATGTTCCTCTGAAAAGTGTTACTATTGCGAATTCTTCTTGCCCTTGGTTCACTAAGTATGTCCAGGAGGCAATTAATAAGCGTAACAAGCTGCATGGCTTGTGGAAACGGAATCCATCTTCAGTTACTTGGGAGAGTTATAGGCGAGCTAGAAATGCTGCAGTCAGCATTACAAGGCAATCCAAAGCTAAGTACTTTGCTGGTAAACTGAACGCATCCCTCCCACCTAAAAAGCTTTGGAGGAATCTAAAGAAGTTAGGGATCGGCGCTAAGCCTAGCAGTGAATGTGCTATTGATCCTGATGTACTAAATGATTACTTTATTTCTAATATGTTAGGTTCTAATTGTAGTGGCACTTATGATGCTATGAGTCAGAGTCTTACTTATAACTTTCAGTTTAGTGCAGTGTCGCCAGTTGATGTTGGCATTTGTCTAATGAAGGTTAAATCTGATGCTGTGGGTGAAGATGGGTTGCACATTAGGTTTCTAAAACCTATTGCTAACTACATTCTGACGCCATTGACCCATATTTTTAATCTTTGCTTAACTTCATCCACGTTCCCATCTAAATGGAAAACTGCAATAGTTGTCCCCATTGCCAAGAAACCTGCAGCATGTGATCCTAATGATTTTAGGCCAATAAGCATCTTGTCATCGTTATCTAAAGTTTTGGAAGCACTAATGGCCGGCCAAATTTCTCAATATATACAGGAGAATAACTTGCTATCGCCTTATCAATCGGGCTTCCGTTCTGGCCATAGTTGCTCGACAGCTATCTTGAAAATATTAGAGGATATTCGGGCTGACTTTGATAGCGGTTTCTTAACTTTGCTGTGTTTGCTGGATTTTTCTAAAGCGTTTGACACGGTAAATCATGCAATTTTATGCCAGAAGTTAAGATGTGTGTATGGCTTTACTTATGCTGCAGTTCGACTACTAGATAACTATCTCTCTGGTCGCATGCAAAGAGTTAGATGTGGTAACAAATTGTCTGCTTATAAATCTGTAGTGAGTGGTGTTCCAGAAGGATCTGTTCTAGGACCGCTACTGTTCTCACTATTCATAAATGATATTTTTTCTGTTTGCGATTATTGTGCTCTATTATTGTACCTGTATATATTTCAGGTAATCCCGATTTTGTTGATGATCTGGCCTTCCAGTTAAATGCGGATCTTTCCAAAATCGATGCATGGGCTCGCTCAAATGATCTTCAGCTTAATACTTCCAAATCCTCTGTTCTACCAAATAACAAGAACATGAAAAGAATAAATTACAATATACCTGAGATCTTAATAGGAGGAAGAAGTCTGAAGTTAGTTGATTGTGTTGTTAATCTCGGTTATAAAATAAACTCATGTCTGACGTGCACTGATCACATAAATTACGTTGTAGGCAGGATATATTTTATACTCCAATCTCTACGAGCAACAACAGAGTTTATTCCCACTGCCATTAAACGTAAACTCGTTATTCAACTAATTATGCCTATCATTACTTATTCTGAAGTAGTCTACAGCAAACTTGATTCTCGGTCTCAATTAAAATTACAGCTTGCATTTAATTATGCGACTAAATACGTACATGGGTTGCGGAAATATGACCGTATTTCAAAGTTTAGAGCAAGTATTCTTGGTTGTCATATTATGCATTACCTTGAAGCAAGAAATTGTATCTTTCTGCACAGACTAATATTTAGCAAAACACCTTATTACCTGTATGAGAAACTACGGTTTGGGCTGTCGAACAGATACGTTCGTCTCTTAACACCTACATTTAATTCATTGAACTCTATTAGATTCTTTTTTGTTAACGCTGTGCGAATTTGGAATTCCTTGCCGCAGAATTTGAAAAAAATTAGTTGCAAGACAAGTTTCAGGAATGCTATCTTGGAATACTTCTCTCGGTAGGTACCTGTATTTTTGAAGAGTATTGCCTTTATTTACTTTATTTCCTTTATACTACTTCTATCATACCTTTTCCTTATTTTGCTTTGATCTTTCTTTTCTCTCTCTCGCTCTCTCTCTCTCTCTCTCTCTCTTTCTCTCTCTCACTCTCTCTCTTATTGTTCGTTTTAACTATAAGCATTTATTAGTTTATAAGCAATGTTTTTATTGTGAATTTAATTTTTGCGTTGTACATTAAAATAACTATGTTCTTATTCTTATGAAATTGAAATTTCATTTGCTTTAACAGAAGCCGGTGCGGTGCGTTGGCCAAGCGAAGCGAATCAAAGTGCTGCGCTTGCATATTCACTGTTCTTGTTTGTTGTGACATTAAAGTCGGTTGCAGCCTTGAATTTATTGTTTAACATGGCCTTGAATATTATTATTTAGGATGGCTTTGATTATAATTAATTGGCAGGTGAACTTTATCATTGCCATTGCGACATACAACATCCCTCAGCCCTACGGGAAGAAAAATTTATTATCGAGAAGCGATGGTAAATTTTTCATATATGTACATATGTAAGTGTATTAAATGGCGATGCTTAATTGAATGATTTATGAGATGTGGCGAAGCCTACGCTCTGTGTCAGAGCGCAGAGCGTAAGCGGACGGAGAGCCGCTCTTTCCAGTCCGTGTCTGCAATGCAGATATCGGCATCTCCTCTTCCCATCATGCCGACGGACAGAGTAGTCCCGTATAGTGGCGTGATGGAAGTTTCGAGAACACACCTTTTTTTTATGAACTTCACATCACGCCATCCTACGGAACTTGCAATTAAAGTCAATCATGGTGAGAAAGAGCGAGATGTCAATAGCTGCATAGCGGCCACGACTGGAACATGTGGAGCAAACCAATTTTTTTCGGTCTGCAGCTTTGGTACAGAGCGTGGGCCGAGGATTCAGAACTGGAAGTCGAGAATAGACAGACGGGCAGTCGGTAATTAGAGGAAAACGGAGTCGAACGGTAACTCCGTGCGGAGTCAACGAAGAAATATTTTTATATCGAATTGCGAAATAAATAAATTACTGATAAATAAATGGAAGAAAGAATTTAACAAATGTGCCACGAAGTTTCCAATCTCCTGTGGTGCAAAACAAAACAAAAACGCAAAATAGATAATTAAATTACCGAACTGAAAGAGAAAACAAAAAATCGACTTTTGTGAAAGAACGAACAGAAGATTTTCAGATTCTAGCAAATTGAGTGATTTTTATTTTTAACCCTGTTGAAATCAAGGAAAAATTCAACAACCTGTACACGCTTAAACCAACAAAAATTAAAGCAACAGAAAAAGTGCAAAACATTCTAAAACATTTAACGAAATTTTTATAATTTTATTCTGTCGGAAATAAACCGTTATGACGCGCTTCCCGGAGAATGAAAGTACAGTCAGCAAACAAACTATAGGACAAAGGAAAACCTAATATCAAAATCTACTAACCTTTGAAAGTACATTGAATAAATACAAAGAAAGACAGTTCTAAATACAAAAATTATGTTATTATTTTATTATTGGGAGAGAATATGCCGAAACGGCGGTGTTCGCAGCGTCGTCGCTTACTACGCGAAGCGCTGAATTTATTGGAAAATGTGTTAACCACTTTGCTACACAACATTCGCCTTAAAGCACAAAAATCCGTAAAATAAAATATTGAATTTTATCTGTAACGGCATTGAAAACTAAACCAAGTGGAAAGTCATCAAGTCGGAGATGGCATTTAAAATGGAAAGTCGTGCTCAACAATTTTCATAAAAAAAAACACAAAAGAACTTACAAAAATAAATGTTTTATGTATAAATTTTTAACCGAGAACCTATTTGACTGCGTGCGAAACTTGTGTTAATTATTAATAACTACAATTACGTAGAGACAACAGCGACGCATTCCGCGATGTAACAACGCATATAAACTCTGTATTAAATTCAGTAGAAAGAAGGGCTTGGAAAATATCTTTCGCAACTCACGAGTGACTTATGAGGGTGATTCTTGTAAGCACTGGTCACATTTGCGAGCGGAATTAGTTGGAGTTGAGAAGAAATTTGCAAGCTGAAGCTCATTAACACAACAATCAACAACAAAGCCCAACAGCCGCAGTCGGCGTCGCCGTCGCATCGTTGACGTCTTTCTCCGCCAACAAATCCAAATAAATTTATAACTGAACCGCAAGAATACAAATGTATAATTCATTAATAATAGACGCTGGTTCTTTCGATGATAATGCTGACTGGGTCCTTAAATATCATTAACAAGGAGATTTGCGCGTTGCGTATCTCGAACCTTTACATACTGATATCGATTTACATGGGGAAATTATTGAACAGGAAGAAGAACAATCATTAGGCAATATATTACCGAATATAATAATTTATATTTTTATTTATATTTTATTTATATTTTTTATTCTTTTTATTTTTCACGCCATGGACGGCGTTGTTTCAAATTCATGTTAAGCATTTATGAAAAATTCGTATATTTCACTTTTTATGAAAAATGTAAAGCCCTTTTTTTGGCGATTAGACTAATAACTAATATATTTTTCTTTATTGCAACCAAAAATTTATAATTATTGGTTTCGATTAAATTGTTTACACAGTGGTTTTCTTTATCTTAAAACAAAAAAAAAAAAAATTAAGATAGAAAAAGATTTAAACAGATTATATTTTTTTTTCATACATATTTCGCGTGAAAATGTAGTCGTAATTTGACATTGATTGATATGTGACGTCACAACGCCCTTTGCGAAACAAAAAGCAACATCAATAAGCAAACACAATCAAGCTTACATACAATAATAAATATTGATGTGTAAAAATTAAAATGTTGATGTCTATGAATTGCCTAAACACAAATCAGCAAATGTAGTACGTTTTAAATGTTCTTATATGCAGATAAGCTACAAAAATTGTTCCATTATCTATTGATTTATTAATTATGATTATTATTGTTACTCCCTTATGTTATTTCATGTATTTATTTCATTTGAATCAGCGTTGATTTGAATCACAAAACTTAATTCAGATTACTTAAAAGATTAGTTTTAGGATTTATTGGCTATTATTAGCCATTGTAAATTTGAAAGGCTTAATTGTTAATTTTTGTTACTTAAAACCGATAGACACCCAAATCATATAATGATATATATATTTGGGTATATATATAAATATGTATTGAAGATCTAGAAAGAACAAAAACATCTTTCAGACGATTATTGAAACTATGAAACCAATTTTTTGTTGTATTTTTGAAAATAGCTTAAAATTAAATATTACTAGGTTAACAGGTGAGTAAGCGGTTTCACTCCGTCCAGGCCAGGCGACATTGAGAAAGGTGTTGGCGCAACAACTGCCAACGCGCCAACCATAGTTGGGTGTGTATAGAAAAGGGGGAAAAGAAATACCACCTACTCCTCCCCCTCCTCCCCCTCCTCCTCTCCTCACTCTCTCTCTCTCTCTCTCTCTCTCTCTCTCTCTCTCTCTCTCTCTCTCTCTCTCTCTCTCTCTCTCTCTCTCTCTCTCTCTCTCTCTCTCTCTCTCTCTCTCTCTCTCTCTCTTACTCCCACCGAACCTCCGCGTATGTCTTTTAGTTTTTTGGACGTTGGTTTAGCCGCCAACAACTTGCTATCGATCGCGAGCGGATATCGCCGTGTAGTATTGAGTTATCGGTCTGGTTTATGGCAGTAGAGCCAATGTAAGCCTCAGCACGTTCTGTTCTTTTTGGAACTGGGGTTTTCGCGACACTGTCGGGGTTGTTGAAGAACCACTTTCCCCGAGCACGGCCGGATGAGCTGAGCTGTCCTGACAGTTGTCAAATTTAGTAGTGTGTATATGTACCTTCTGGGCCAACGTAGCGACTGCGCTGTGGAGGAGCTCTGCCGCCGCTATAAGGTTTATATGGCAGGAGCTCTGCCGGCGTGCTGCTGGATGGGGTTTATATGGTGCGGATCTCTCTGCCGCCGTCATAAGGTTATTAAGGTTTGTGTGTATGGCTCTCTGCCGGCGTGCTGCTGGATAAGATTTACATATCGAGGTGCTCTGCCGGTCTGCTGCTGGATAAGATTTGCATAAGGAGTTGCTCTGCTCGGAGCTCTGTCGTGAGTAGCTACCGCAGACGGACGGATGGACAGACAGACGTACATACATACATATGTAATACGGACGGACATACATGAATAGGGGAAGGAGAGGGAAGGGAATCATGTGAGCGTGGACGGAAGGGGTGAAGATGCTGAATATTTTTGTGAAAGAATATGTTGTTGTTGTTGTTTTAACATGAGACTTTAGCGAAGGTGACTGTCGGTCCACAGAGTTAGTGTAAACAAATTTCGGTGTTTTGAACGAAGTGCCGTCGACTGAGTTGGTATAATAAAATTTCGGTGATTGTTTTGATTATTTAATTGCTTATGTTGTTGTTGTTGTTGTTTTTTGTTTTAATAGGAGTCTTTCAGTAAAACAGATCGCCGTGGGGTTAATGCAAACAAATTCCCTTGGTTTCTCTTTTCTTGCCTATGCTGTTGTTGTTGTTGTGGATTTGTTTTCAATTCTTGGTGACATGTGGTAGGATTATGTGTATGTCCAATGCGTGGCACGGCAGAATATTTTTTTTTGTTTCTGTTCTTTTTTTTTTTTGCAATGTATATTGGGAATTCCTTTCTTGTGACCTATTTCTTCTTTTAGTAAATGAATTGAGACCCTTTCAAGTGGATTCTTGGTGAACCAAATCTCAGCTTGCTAAATATGGGAATAATATGAGTTTATTAACACATGTAGTGTTGATTTTTCTTTTCGTAGAAATGTAGGTCATTTTATGTTCATTGATCTCTGACTACAAAGCATGAGATCGATGGTATTGAAAGACGCAATTAGTTTATGTGGTGTTGTATATGTTAGTGATATATACATGTTTGTGTATATGCATATATATATTTGTATGTAAATATCTCATAAATGGAGTATATTAAATTTTTAGATTAGGTGTATTGTTAGGTTTAAGTAAATTATATTTAAAGTTATGTATCAGTATATAATAATTATAACGTGATAGATTGTTGACGTGTTACGATGGAAAACTTAAACATTTGTGAATTTATCGATCGTGTTCATGAGTTTTTAATACCTCAAAAAGATACAACACTTGAGGAACATTTTGAAGAAATTTGAAGCGTCTGTTCAAAGTTATGTCGTAATCAACATTATGACAAATTTCAATCTATTCATGGAAATCATTACGAGAGCTGCTGTTGGTCTTCAGATTAATGCTTCGATGGTCCTGAGACTTGTGCATGCTACATGTTGGAATATCAAATTGCTAGAGTCAATAAGTTAATGTTTTTGTATTCAAAACTAAATGTAATTAAAATAGAGAATACTCAGTAAAATAAAAGACTGTAATTACTATAAATATTTATATTTTTGGTTTTATTTATATATTTATTTTTTATATTGTACACATATATATATATATATATATTTTACATTTACATAATAAAATGGTGGGGGCTGTGGGAAATCTACAAGCTCCTCCCAGCGAAAATCGTCAGATCCATCCTTCACTATTTTCATTAAATAGTAGGAACCGTTACTAAATTTCTTTATTGTCTCATCAGTTATATTATTAAATCGTTATGGTAAAAATACAACGTTGTCTTCCAGCTCCATTATTACTCGAGCTCCATACTTTGTTGTAGTTCTGCGTACAGTTTTAATGGAGCAACTTTTGTTGGCTTCCATATCTTTTATAGACAGAGCACCTTTCTGTGTGACGTTTTTCTTAATAAAATCCAACACAGCACTTAAAGAAATACTTGATGATGGTAGCCTTTGATTCATTTCAGCGATTTTTGTTTTATTTATTTAAATTTTTATGTTGTTGCCAAATTACAAAAACCAACTTTTACTAAAAAATTGACTTCTGATCGTTTAGCTCGAAAGATTTTCAACGACTAAGTGAAATAGTACAGTCAAAGAATATATTGTATTATGTTTTCTATATACTTTATATTATGTACTATGCTTTATATTATGTTTTCTATATACTTTGAGTGAAAAAAAAAATTCCTTTTAATATGAAAGAGAGTATAGAAGAGAGCGAGTGACTTAGGGAGAGAGTAGAAACGATAAAACAAAAAGATTACATAAAAAATTTTTATATAGTCAGTAGTTTATTTACCAACGATAAAACACACAACATAAACTCTATCAACATGACGTTATTTTTGAAACGTGTTCATGGCTTTCTAATGACTCACAAAGAAAATATCCTGGATGAACATTATGAAGAAATTTTGACGAGCTACGTGAAATTATGTCGGTACGAAGGCGCTTTGTTAATAAAATCGCATCATGGCTATCATTATACCATTTGTTGTTGGTCTTCAAAAACAGCGCTGATGTATTAGATACCTGCATCTGTAGTAACCTCGAATTTAAAATTAGGAGAATTAATAAATTCATTGCTTTATATAGCAAATTATATAAAATGTAAAAGCAAATATTTCAATTAAACAAAATAAACAAATATGTTTTTATTCTTTTTTAACAAAGTAACATTACATACATATTTTATATATTTAGCACTTTATTGAATACTTTTGATTTACATTATACAAAAACTCCAAATTATAAACTCCGAATTATAATTTTGATGTTGAGTGTAGTTGTATTGGATTCCGTCACCGAAATATCGAATTATTTCATGCGTTGGTTGCAAGTTTCCAAACCTGTCATAATATTCTTTAATATTTCTATTCTTATAATATGCTACCCAATGAGTACCAGGACTGCTGGAAGTGTCTAAGTTAACAATTCCACATTCTTTTTCATGTATTCGTTTCGGTAGACAATCTCTCATGAAAACGCCTCTAAAATGTGGCAATTTATTAGCATGTTTCATCAAGTCGAAGTCTGTGAGAGGTCTTCTGTGTAGCTTTTTTAAAAGTTTTTTGGTTGAGGGTGATAATATAGTACCAAGCCTTTTTTATATGGTTTAAGATACAAGCCTTTCCCCATTGCAATGGCTTCCATTGTTTGATTATGTCGACTTGCTACCTTCAGTTGTTTGCTTGCAGCGTTAGATTCATTGATTGCCTTTGCGATTGCTGCGCCACCATATGCTAATCCACAAACGGCTCCAAGAGCAGTTAAGATGGGTACTAATGGTAGAAATCCTCCAACCTTCGTAATAGGAATATCACGTGGAATTTCAATCATGTATTTTTTTCGTCCAAAAGACTTTTTAATTACTCCTTGTACCATTTTAATAGCATTAGGAATATCTTCAGGTTTTCGTTGCTTAATAAATTTTAATGCATTTTGAATGGTTTTAGTGAATATTTTCTTTGCACAGCTGCCTTTAATCTTCTTCTTCTTTATTTTGTTAAGAGTTCTATTTAACTGATTTTCCATACCGACTTTTACTTTAGCTTTCATTGCGTTTGTAACTAAGAAAGCGTTTATTCGTTCACCAAGTTTAGTGTCCTTAGATATTGATCTTCGAAAAGCCTTTTCAGCTAATATTTTATATGCTTCGTGCCTTTTATTTAAATCTTTACTTTAACAATATGCAATATCATGCTCTTTACATGCAGCCTCCAATGGATTGATTCCAGTATCACCTCTAGCTAAACGTTCCTTTAGTTAGTTTAGTTCCTTGACCACAAAATTGATAACCCGGTAAAAGAAGTTCAAATGGCAGAGAATTAATAGCTTTATTGAATAAACCTCTTCCACTCACTGGTTTAGAAAAACTGGAACCTCTTTTGTACATAATAACCATTTTATATCCATTCGACAACAAATACGAAATATATATGAATAAAAAGGCTTGAATGCTTTGTATTTATATCATAAGTTAATATGCGCTGTGAGGATCTAATTCCAGCGGAATTCGATCCCACAAAAAAGAAGTATTTTTTGTTTTTTTAATGGAATATATTTTGTTATTATTATTATCATTACTATTATTATGGTTGACTAATAGAAATTAGGCAGTTATACCTTCCTCTTGAATGGCATGAATTAAGTATCTTGAATTAATTATTAACTATGAACCTGAAATGCAATGTTGGTGTAGCATCAAGTTAGTATATAAGGGAGAGAACCCACCACCGTCGCAACACTCGACACAAAGGGTTAACACAAAGAGTGGGAAAGAGCAGAAAAGAAGCACTCGGAGATCAACGCACACTAGCACTCGTAACAACGCAAGCATCTGTGCGAGAGTAAAGACATCGACAAGCAAAGACAGCGAGACAGTCAGCGTCGACCCATACACAAGCAAAGATATCGAGACAGTCAGTGCCGAGCCAGAGACAAGTAAGTCAGAGACAAGTAAGAGCATCGTGACAGTCAGCGTCGAGCCATAGACAAACAAAGATATCGGGACAGTCTGCGCCGAGCGACCGCAGGCGAGTAAAGACGCATGAGAGATTTCTCTTTTAACCGAAGTCAAGTAGGTACGTCGCGCAAAATCATCGTTGATCAACAGCCAGGCAAGGACACAAAGTTTCACGGTTGAACGTGGTTCGAGTGAAGGCGACATTCAAATTAATCACAGTAAGTGGCATAGTGCACACGGGAAGCATGATTAGGTAAGCTCCAAAGGGAGGAATAACCGGGAATAACAGTGACATTAACGACATACATAGGTGAGGCACATTATCTTCGGGATCATTGACGAAGCCTTTTGCACCGTGTTCACGTAATCTTGATGATCGGAACACTGCGTAAGCGGACTCTGAAATATCCTTAAGCGATTGACGTAATCTTAATGATCGTCAATCGCAGAAGCGCTTGCCAAGACACACGTAGACCGGGGAGACTAGCCAAGACGTACATAGACCAAGTGTGACACCTACGACTGAAGGAGCTCCTACCCGAACGGAAACTAAGTATAAGCCGTTCAGCAGGAGAGACACAAGCAAAGAACGAACATACATCACGCCGACCACGCACATCGGAAACTTAACCCACCAGCAGTCGCAAGTGTTCAGCAACTCCATCAGTGGAACAACATTGGTTAAATTAGATAAGGTTTCTTTATTTAGTACGCTTACATCTGGTCTAAGTTGAACTTAAAACAATTCAATAAAGGAGTGTACTAAAACAAGAGAGTTTCTAAAACTTATAAATATTTCTGGAACAGGATCTTGGACGACGACTGAGATCATACCCTGGCCATAAAACCGGATAACCAGAGCTTCGTTACAGCGCTTCGTTAAACAAGACAAATTAATAAAAGTGAAAAATTTGGATCCTGATACAAATAATGTCACACAATCCAGCACAGTTCACTGCTACCGAATACAATAAGATGTCTTATTGTTGGACCTTCAAACTGCGGAAAGACTCATGTCATGTTAAGTTTAATAGAAAGTCCAAATGGACTAAACTTTGCAAACATATACTTGTACTCAAAAACACTTTATCAACCGAAATCTGAATATCTAAAACGTTTAATAAAACCAATTCAAAATATGGGATTCTTTACATAATCCGACAATGAAGAAGTTCTCAAGCCGGCTGAAGCAAAACCAAATTCAATAATATTCGATGATGCAGCTTGTGAGAAGCAAAACAACATTCGAGAGTACTTTTGTATGGGCAGACACAAATCTATTGATTGCTTTTACTTATGTCAAAAATATACAAGAATTCCCAAGCATTTAATACGTGATAATGCAAATTTTATAATTATGTTTAAGCAAGATGAAATGAATATTAAGCACATATACCATGATCATGTCGGAACAGATTAATAAAAGTGAAAAATTTGGATCCTGATACAAATAATGTCACACAATCCAGCACAGTTCACTGCTACCGAATACAATAAGATGTCTTATTGTTGGACCTTCAAACTGCGGAAAGACTAATGTCATGTTAAGTTTAATAGAAAGTCCAAATGGACTAAACTTTGCAAACATATACTTGTACTCAAAAACACTTTATCAACCGAAATCTGAATATCTAAAACGTTTAATAAAACCAATTCAAAATATGGGATTCTTTACATAATCCGACAATGAAAAAGTTCTCAAGCCGGCTGAAGCAAAACCAAATTCAATAATATTCGATGATGCAGCTTGTGAGAAGCAAAACAACATTCGAGAGTACTTTTGTATAAGCAGACACAAATCTATTGATTGCTTTTACTTATGTCAAAAATATACAAGAATTCCCAAGCATTTAATACGTGATAATGCAAATTTTATAATTATGTTTAAGCAAGATGAAATGAATATTAAGCACATATACCATGATCATGTCGGAACAGATTAATAAAAGTGAAAAATTTGGATCCTGATACAAATAATGTCACACAATCCAGCACAAGGCAGACACAAATCTATTGATTGCTTTTACTTATGTCAAAAATATACAAGAATTCCCAAGCATTTAATACGTGATAATGCAAATTTTATAATTATGTTTAAGCAAGATGAAATGAATATTAAGCACATATACCATGATCATGTCGGAACAGATTAATAAAAGTGAAAAATTTGGATCCTGATACAAATAATGTCACACAATCCAGCACAGGGCAGACACAAATCTATTGATTGCTTTTACTTATGTCAAAAATATACAAGAATTCCCAAGCATTTAATACGTGATAATGCAAATTTTATAATTATGTTTAAGCAAGATGAAATGAATATTAAGCACATATACCATGATCATGTCGGAACAGATATGGCATACGCAAAACTTCTAAATATATGTGGAGAATGTTGGAAAGATAAATATGGATTCCTTGTAATAAGCAAAGATGATGCAATTGACAATGGTCGTTATAGGAAGGGATTTGATATATACATTCACATATAATTAATAAAGACAGTTTCATGCTATATTCATATTAGTATGTTACCTGACTTTCAACATTGATGTACACTATACACTTCACCTGATATTTCTTTATAACTGATAGCTGTTTTCCCGATCTGATAGCTGTTTTTTTAGCTGATCTGATAGCTGGTTTTCCTGATCTGATACCTGTTTTTTTTCCTGGTCTGATAGCTCTTCTCATATATTGTCACCAAAATTAATGAAAAAATATTAAAAGATCTTATTAAAACTAGACGAGTGCTTAAACAGAAATTCAAAAATATTAAACTTGGGAAAGCGGATCTAGAGAATCAATTAGAAAAAACGTTTAAACCGATTACAACGCCTCTAAACAAATTGGTGCAAAAATCGAACATAAGTAGTCACGACAATACGAAACACAACTTAAAGTTAAGAAAAGTTAAGTTAAAAGTTAAGTTACCACTAAAACTTAAAACAAGTACTCCAGCTAAAGCACTAAAAATTGATTTTTAGAATGATACTCTGATCAATAATGATGAAGATGAAGACGACGATGACTTTTGCTCTCAGGATTGGCGCCTGAACTCGACATTACTACTAAAGATTATGGGCAATGTACTGAATCAATACTTTACTCCAAACTACAGCAGCAGAATGAGTTGGATACTACATACGGACCACACAAAGGATTGGATGGTAAATGGCGAATCGGCGATAGCATGTTTATTATATGTAATGGCAAAATATATGTAATGACAACATATAGTATTTTAAAGGCGTCAATTATTGAGCGCTTCAATCGTACGTTAAAGCAGATGATGTGGAAGGAGTTCAGTTATAATGGCTCGAACCATCAACATGCCTCCAATGAAAGTGAATTCGAGCAACGAAAAATTATTATTACGCACCGTCTACAACAACATGAAAATATTTAGAAAGCCAAAGTTTCAGGTAGGAAATCATGTAGGCAAAAGTAAACATAAACACGTTTTCGAGAAAGGTTATACGCCAAATTGGACAATGGAAATATTTAAAATTAAAAATATAAGAATTGCAAACCCAACAACATACATTCTTGAAGACTACCAAGGGAATACAATTAAAGGTGGATTCTATGAAAATAAACTGCAGAAAACAAGATATCCCAATACATATCTGGTAGAAAAAGTTCTTAAGACCAAAGGCAGAAAAGTTTTTTTAAAATAGTTAGGATTTAGCGACGATACCAATTCCTGGATCAATAAGAACGAAATTTTATAAAAAATTTTCATATACATTCTAACTAAAATAAATTAAATAATATTGTTAATAAAAGAAGAATACATCTGTTTTTCATTTCATTAGTCAAACTACTCGCAACATGTCAATTACTCTTACTTTAACTGGTAGTAAATCCGTGTTATGGGCTAATTATTTTCCACCCTTAGATTTAGAGAGACCGTATGTTTGTGGTCTTGTAGACTTCCATAGTTATCATACAATACCAAACGTTGATCACGAAAATAACTTATTTCACATTGGCGATCATACTATTGAGATGCCTGTCGGGTCATATAAGCTGGATGATATTGCTGAATTTATCCAAAATAAATATTCTAGTATAGATCAGAATGAAGAAGTGGAAATAGCCGCAAACCCTAATATATTGCAACCAGTCGTAGAATCGAGTAAACATAACAGATTGTTTAATAAAGAACGAACCATCGGTTCACTATTGGGTTTCAGTGAAAAAGTATTGGAAGCAGGAAAGTTTCATACTTCAGACTTGCTAGTGAATATAACAAAGATAAATGCAATACACATTGAGTGCGACATAGTTAGTGGTGCATACATAAACAATATACCTGCGCATACAATTCATATGTTTGCTTTGAATGTTAGTCCTGGTTATAAAATAGATGAGATCCCCAAAAATGTAATCTATTTGCCAGTAAACTCTAGACAGTTAAGTTCGATTACAGTGAAAATTGTTGATCAAAACGGACATTCAATAAATTTTTGTGGAGAAACCAAACATACCACTCAGACTTCATCTAAAGCCACAAGAGTAATGATTATATATAATAAAGACCCATACACAGGAGCATCTTCTTTCAGTTCTTTTTTATCCTCGTCATTGAAAAGGTCGCAAGAACCGAACAAACCAAAAAGCGTTCTCCAAATTAAAAAAGCTGTCTTCTGAAAATAAAAAGTTTCTAAAATCATTGGGTTTAAAACTTAAAACAAAGTAAAGTGAGTCAAATACTTGATGTATTACAAACGCCGCTTTATGATGAAAGTGTTATCAAAAAGGAATATCATACACGGTCAAAAATTTGGTTTCGTTTTTTAAAGCTCTATCAAGATTTTTGGGGGTAAATATGTGCGTCCGTATTACATATGTAGGTATGTATGTCTGTCTGTCCATCCGTCCGTCTGCGGTAGCTATTCACGGCAGAGCTCCGAGCAGAGCACCTCCATATGTAAATCTTATCCAGCAGCAGCCCGACAGAGCTCCTCCATATGTAAATGTTATCCAGCAGCAGCCCGGCAGAGCACCTCCATATGTAAATCTTATCCAGCAGAAAGCGGGCAGAGCTCCGCTCCATATAAACCTTATGACGGCGGCAGAAAGATCCACACCATATAAACCCTATCCAGCAGAACTCCGGCGGAGCACCTCCCATATAAACCTTATGGCGGCGGCAGAGCACCTCAACAGCGCAGTCGCTACGTTGAATTAGAATGCCCATATTCCATCTACTTCCATTATAAGGCTGTTAATTTCAGTTCTGTTCTTCGTGTTCGGTTTGTAATCTTTCTGTTTTGATTTACTCTATCTGTCGTTCATACGGTAGGTATTGTTATGCTCTTACCTTCCACAACCGTTTTCCTGTCTGAAGTCGTCTCCTGTAATGTCGTGGAGTCCTTCCGCAGTGCTCGCCCTGTTGCCTGGAATCTTCTTGTTTTTTCCACAGTGAGAATTCAGTAAAGCAACACTCTTGATGGTTATTCACTTATTCTTTATTGAACTATCAAACTTTATTTTACAATTAACTTCTGACTTCACTGGTCAGTTTCTAATCTACAACTCACCTAATAAAAAGGCAACTTGTCTTTTTATTGACTCCCTAGTCGGAACCGTAACCCAGTTAAATTTGCATCGTCTCCAATGCTCTTGCTAGAATCTAGAACGCGAGCTTTGCATTGACCCAAACACGTGTGGTCGTTCGCAATATTTGCAAGTTTCAGCGGTCGTGAAACCAAATCTAGAACACGAGCTTGACTTGGTTAAATCTAGCACTTGGTCACTCAATCTGGAGCGTGTGCTTTAATTTGATAGCGTGAGCTTAGAAACTTCACTATTACGGTGAAGCCTAAAAATATATTCGCTTATTTGATTTATGAATTTTTAAAGCTTTGCTGCAAGCTTTGTTTAAACTTTCCGCTTAAGCTTTTTAGAACCGTTCCGACCTACAACAGTATGTTTGCATGTATATCTGGTTAACGCGAGTTTAAGTTTGATTGTTTTTATTTCGTCTTTTGTTTTGCTCTTCATAAGTAAGTTACATACGTATGTACGTATGTGTATCTAATTGTCTAATCTAAAACTGTTTATATTAAAATATTACGAATTGTGATCGTTACAAAGTTATCATTGATTTCGTCGTCGTAGAGGCAATGATTGACTGATTTAGTTTAAGTAATTATTGTGCTTATTTCATTGAAATCTATTGTAAATAAATAACTCGGGATAATAGTTGCTGTTTTCCAGTGTTGTACCTTCACATAGAAGGTTTTATGAGTGGAGAAGTGAGTCCGCCGATCGTCGATAAGAATTGTGAGGTCGGATTGTAATAACGCCCTCTCGTCAACAAGTCCGCTATTAGTGTTTGAATGTGAGCCCCATAAAGTGTTCCAGTTTAAGTCGCCTATATGAAGGATTGGGGCGTTAATTGAGCGGAAGATGTTTGAGTTGGCTATTGGTGAATGATTGGTTTGGTGAAACCTAGAAGTAGAAAGTGGTGGGTTGCTTGTTTCGATAAATGTTTCGTTTATTTTATTTAGGTGGTTTTTGGTTTGTAACAAGTTTTTTGTCTCAGCTGAGATAGACTCAGCGGCTCCAGTGTTCATTGTGGGTGGAACTTAAAAAAAACCACTCACTTTGTATCGTTTCCGAATTTCAAACGATTGTGTTTCAACAATCTAGCACTGACGGAAAAGTTCAGCTCGGACGTTATATTTGATATCGTCTTTTATATTTAAATTTTCTTATATCTAAAAATGTGTGCTTATTCTACTACAATGTAACTTAGCCTAAGCCTAAGTGGGAGCGGGAAAAGGATAGCTGAGCAACAGCCTTGGTACTGGTGCGACGCTTCGGTCGAGTAGCAATCAAAGAGTGTGCAATCAACTCCGAGGTTGATTAATCGTAAACAAAAAATTAGTATGAGCAAAACTCTAAAGTTGATTAATCGTAAAAAAAATCAAGTATGAGCTAAAGCCCGTGGAGTTAATCAACTCTAAAGTTGATTAATCGTAAAAAAATCAAGTATGACTTAAAAATAAATTTATTTGCCTTGCGGCGCCAAAACTGAACCACTCACGAATGAGATAAAGTCTCGTTTAACTGGTGAAGAGTTTCGCCGGTGGGAGACTGGTCGATTTTCTAAGTTGTAACGACGAAATTAATCGGCCTAAATTTCGCCGCACATATATCATAATCTTACAATTTTTTATATTTATATAGTTTTATATTTAATATTTGATACTACTCACTAATGTAAACTACATACAATACATACTTATATCATATAACGGAACAACTCTAATGCGTTTGATTCATGCATATATAAATAATTATATTGATGTGCGCCCTTCTTAATTCTAATCGCACGACTCGTGAGGAGAATATGACTATAAGAAGAAGGCGAATACAATAAACGTATGAGCAAGACTGGCCAAGCTAGAGGACGAGCGGCACCCGAAGCAGTTGTCTCATTCCAGCTCACCGCAGTGGAATAGAATATACGACATGAATACAGAGCAAACATCGATGGAGATGAGTATAAAAGGGAGCGTGCCAACACGGAACAGTCAGTCTGGTGGAAGCCTCCAAGGAAGGCAAAACAACTAAATAAAGTGTACAGTGAAATTATTAGCATCGTCAACGGCAGAGCATCCGCGTCTGCGTCAGCATCGTCAACGGCAGAGCATCCGCGTCTGCGTCAGCATCGTCAACGGCAGAGCATCCGCGTCTGCGTCAGCATCGTCAACGGCAGAGCATCCGCGTCTGCGTCAGCATCGTCATCGGCAGAGCATCTGCGTCTGCGCCAGCATCGTCAACGGCAGAGCATCCGCGTCTGCGTCAGCATCGTCAACGGCAGAGCATCCGCGTCTGCGCCAGCATCGTCAACGGCAGAGCATCTGCGTCTGCGCCAGCATCGTCAACGGCAGAGCATCCGCGTCTGCGTCAGCATCGTCAACGGCAGAGCATCAGCATCTGCGCCAACATCGTCAACGGCAGAGCATCCGCGTCTGCGTCAGCATCGTCGACGACAGAGCAACAGCGTCTGCGCCAGGATTCTTTTAAAAGATTGAGTGTCCTGCGGTTGTACTCAGGTAAGAGATCCATCCGTAGGCGGGCCCAGAGAAAGTCACAGCGGGTTTTCACTCCGTGACCAACGCAAATCATCAGATCACAGCGGGTTTTCACTCCGTGATCAAAATACAAAGCATCAGGTCACAGCGGGTTTTCACTCCGTGACCAACACAAATCATCAGATCACAGCGGGTTTTCACTCCGTGACCCACGCGAAGATCACAGCGGGTTTTCACTCCGTGATCAGAGCACAAATCATCAGATCACAGCGGGTTTTCACTCCGTGATCCAAACACAAACCATCAGGTCACAGCGGGTTTTCACTCCGTGACGCACGCGAAGATCACAGCGGGTTTTCACTCCGTGATCAGAGCACAAATCATCAGATCACAGCGGGTTTTCACTCCGTGATCCAACACAAACCATCAGGTCACAGCGGGTTTTCACTCCGTGACCCACGCGAAGATCACAGCGGGTTTTTACTCCGTGATCAGAGCACAAATCATCAGATCACAGCGGGTTTTCACTCCGTGATCCAAACACAAACCATCAGGTCACAGCGGGTTTTCACTCCGTGACCCACGCGAAGATCACAGCGGGTTTTCTTAACTTAATGTAGGCAGTGAAGTCAAATATACGACATGAATACAGAGCAAACATCGATGGAGATGAGTATAAAAGGGAGCGTGCCAACACGGAACAGTCAGTCTGGTGGAAGCCTCCAAGGAAGGCAAAACAACTAAATAAAGTGTACAGTGAAATTATTAGCATCGTCAACGGCAGAGCATCCGCGTCTGCGTCAGCATCGTCAACGGCAGAGCATCCGCGTCTGCGTCAGCATCGTCAACGGCAGAGCATCCGCGTCTGCGTCAGCATCGTCAACGGCAGAGCATCCGCGTCTGCGTCAGCATCGTCATCGGCAGAGCATCTGCGTCTGCGCCAGCATCGTCAACGGCAGAGCATCCGCGTCTGCGTCAGCATCGTCAACGGCAGAGCATCCGCGTCTGCGCCAGCATCGTCAACGGCAGAGCATCCGCGTCTGCGCCAGCATCGTCAACGGCAGAGCATCTGCGTCTGCGCCAGCATCGTCAACGGCAGAGCATCCGCGTCTGCGTCAGCATCGTCAACGGCAGAGCATCAGCATCTGCGCCAACATCGTCAACGGCAGAGCATCCGCGTCTGCGTCAGCATCGTCGACGACAGAGCAACAGCGTCTGCGCCAGGATTCTTTTAAAAGATTGAGTGTCCTGCGGTTGTGCTCAGGTAAGAGATCCATCCGTAGGCGGGCCCAGAGAAAGTCACAGCGGGTTTTCACTCCGTGACCAACGCAAATCATCAGATCACAGCGGGTTTTCACTCCGTGATCAAAATACAAAGCATCAGGTCACAGCGGGTTTTCACTCCGTCACCAACACAAATCATCAGATCACAGCGGGTTTTCACTCCGTGATCCAAACACAAATCATCAGGTCACAGCGGGTTTTCACTCCGTGACCCACGCGAAGATCACAGCGGGTTTTCACTCCGTGATCAGAGCACAAATCATCAGATCACAGCGGGTTTTCACTCCGTGATCCAAACACAAACCATCAGGTCACAGCGGGTTTTCACTCCGTGACCCACGCGAAGATCACAGCGGGTTTTCACTCCGTGATCAGAGCACAAATCATCAGATCACAGCGGGTTTTCACTCCGTGATCCAAACACAAACCATCAGGTCACAGCGGGTTTTCACTCCGTGACGCACGCGAAGATCACAGCGGGTTTTCACTCCGTGATCAGAGCACAAATCATCAGATCACAGCGGGTTTTCACTCCGTGATCCAACACAAACCATCAGGTCACAGCGGGTTTTCACTCCGTGACCCACGCGAAGATCACAGCGGGTTTTTACTCCGTGATCAGAGCACAAATCATCAGATCACAGCGGGTTTTCACTCCGTGATCCAAACACAAACTATCAGGTCACAGCGGGTTTTCACTCCGTGACCCACGCGAAGATCACAGCGGGTTTTCACTCCGTGATCAGAGCACAAATCATCAGATCACAGCGGGTTTTCACTCCGTGATCCACAACAAAAACCATCAGGTCACAGCGGGTTTTCACTCCGTGATCAAAACACAAACCATCAGGTCACAGCGGGTTTTCACTCCGTGACCCACGCAGAATAATTCTTAGACTAACATATACTCATAACTGTATACATACAGATATATTTAAATAAGATTTTAAGTTGCATATGTCATAACTCTTAATTATAACATAATAAAGATTTATTATTATTATCCTGACAAATAGGCGTTTAATATATCCACCTCTTGGAAGGTAAATGAAAGTGTGAGCGAGGTCATTTAAATAAAAATAACTTGACGAACCCCGGACGCGTCTGAGAAATCCCCCGGCCAAGAAGGTTACGTTGCAAGTGGCGCCCGAGCAGGGACCTGAAGCACACTTTTATTTATCAACACTAAAGCAAAGGAGACAATCATGGGAAGAACAGGTTGGATATATTTACTACGCAAGGACGAACTCCAAGGATATGCAAAAGAATTTGGTATTGATGACACGGGAGTAGTCGAGGAACTCCGGAAACGTTTCGCTGCTTTCGTTCAATCGGCCGATGGAAAAGCAGAATATATTGATCGACTGCAGGAGTTGGAAACATTGCACACATCATTACCAAGGTCATCCCCACGAGGAGCAGGGGCATCAGATGCAACCCAGCCGTTATTGGTGGTAACGTCACCAGCCTCCACGTATTCCAAGGCAGACGGAATACAGCGCACGGAAACCGTGGAAAGAAATCAACAAAAGTCCTGCTCATCCAAAGACGCGACACTCCCGATGGAAATTCGTATGGACCGGGCACTGATCATAGACAAGGTGCGGAAATGGAATGTCAAGTACGACGGCGGCCGAGACCCGTTGGCATTCATCGAACGTGTGGAAGAGCTGACCGACGTCTACAGCTTGCCTATAGACAGCATTCCCGGCATGATGCCCGAGTTACTTCGTGACAAAGCACTTACATGGTGGAGAAACAATCGTCGGGAAGACACTAAATGGGATGATTTTAAGCAATTATTTTTAAAGTTCTTTCTATCGAATAGATATTTTGAGCAACTCGAAGACCGCATTAGAGCACGCACGCAGCAGAAGCAGGAGAAGTTTAAAGATTATGTGCTGGAGATATGCGACTTAATGCGCCACGCGAATATTACTGATCAGGCAAGGCTAGAGAGAATATTCCGGAACTCTCGGCAAGAGTATCAACTCTACATTAAGCGACGAGAATTCAAAGACATAAATGAGCTTGTGTCGTTGGCTGAGGATTTGGAGAGCATCCCAAAGCCCCATGAGAATGAACACTCTGAAGTACACCGTAGAAGAGAAGTGCACCACCGGTAGGTGACACAGTTGAGCCCCGGCAACGTCAATCCGACAACAGCATGCCGCCGGTGTGGGCAGGATGGCCATATAAAACGATTTTGTCGAAACGCCTCGATACTGTTCTGCTGGACTTGCGGAAAACGCGGCATAAGGACAGTTGATTGCTGCCGCCAACAGCAAATGCCTACCCCGGGAAACGATTTGTGCCCCCGTCATCACCGAGGAATGACGGAGCCAGGGCAGAATCCTCACCGACGACATTAAAACCGCTGCGATTACACAACGGACATCTCCTGGCATGCGTTGAAATCAATGGACGCTTGCAGGAAGCTATGGTCGACACCGGTGCAACAAGAAGCTTTGCCAATCAACGCTTCGTATACCGCTTGGGCGACAGAGAGAGGAAATTGAGCCCCTCAGTTAATATCCGCATGGCTGACGGCTCGCAGAAACTAATTTCAAGCTACGTACAGGCATGTGGAGGTACGCATAGGAAACGTACTGACGAGGCTCGATCTACTTATCCTACCCGACGCAGTGGACGACATACTTCTCGGGACAGATTTTCTGAGGAAAGTGGGCGCTACCTTTTCATGCGGCGGACACACGCTAGAACTTAACCACGAAGAAGCGAACAAGTCAAGCCACTACACTGCGAGCACGTGCACAGTAACGTCTGAAGAAAAGCGCGCAGACGAGACACATCCGGATACAGAAGCATTTTTGCAGAAAGAATTACAGGCGTTTGAAAGCTTGAAAGGCGCTTCCAATATTGCGACGCATCGCATTCAAATGTTCGACGAACGCCCCATTAAACAACGTTACATTCCTCGTAACCCAGCGATGCAAGAAATCATCAATCGCGAAGTAGACGAGCTATTGGAAAAGGGTTGCATTGAACCTTCAAGTAGTGCTTTTAGCGCTCCAATTGTACTAGTCAAGAAGAAAACTGGATCCTGGCGCCTTTGTGTAGACTACAGGCAGTTAAATGCGCGATCCACGCCGGACGCATACCCCCTGCCCAGGATTCACCACATTCTAGACCGCCTGCGTAATGCAAAATACATCAGCAGCCTTGATCTTAAAAACGGATATTGGCAGATACCGATGGAGGCGGCAAGCAAAGCATACACGGCCTTCACCGTTCCAGGTCGCGGTCTGTTCCAGTGGCGAGTGATGCCATTTGGCCTACATTCGGCGCCAGCCACATTTCAAAGAGCACTTGACAGCGTTATAGGACCTGAACTTGAACCCTACGCATTCGCTTACTTAGACGATATCGTCGTGACAAGCACAACGAAGGAGGAACACGTCCGACATTTACGAGAGGTATTCAGAAGATTGAGAGCAGCGAATCTAAAGCTCAATGTAGAAAAATGTGAATTCTTCAAGAAGGAAATTAAATATCTAGGGCATGTTGTCAACGAAAATGGAATTCACACAGACCCAGCTAAGATTTCGGCCATACGAACACTTCAGCCGCCGAAAACCCAAAGAGAACTGAGACGTGTGCTGGGAATAGCATCCTGGTACCGGCGTTTTGTTCCAGAGTTTGCAACCATCGTGCACCCTATGACCAAACTGTTGAGAAAAGGCAAGCATTGGAAATGGGAAGCGGAGCAGCAGACAGCGTTCGATAAGTTAAAGAATATGCTCACGGGGGCACCAATCTTGTCTTGCCCTGACTTCTCTGAGCAGTTCGTCCTGCAGACCGACGCCAGCGACATTGGCTTAGGAGCAGTGTTAACACAAGAAATCGGCGGAGTTGAAAAGGTAATTTCTTATGCTAGCAGACACTTAAATCCAGCGGAACGAAACTACACAGCGACCGAGAAGGAGTGCCTCGCCATCATATGGGGCATTCGAAAGATGCGCTGCTATTTAGAAGGTTACCGATTTGTGGTAATTACAGATCACCTCTCCCTGAAATGGCTTAATTCGATTGAAAGCCCATCAGGAAGAATTGCGAGATGGGCACTGGAGCTCCAACAATACAACTTTGACATCCGCTACCGCAAAGGAAAGTTGAATATTGTAGCCGACGCACTCTCACGTCAACCTGAGGAAACACTGGTGAGAATAACAGCAGAAAGAACAGCCAGCCCGCCCTGCCAGTGGCTGAAGAAGAAAATTAAAGAAATAAAACAACGACCGGAGAAATTTCCTGACTATCGTTTAGAAGAGGGGCAACTCTATAGACACATACAGAAGACATCGGCCAACGAAGACAGCACACCTTGGAAACTGTGCGTGCCGACACAGCGGCGTAAACGAGTTCTGACCGAGAATCACGATCAACCGAGCGCCGGACACTTGGGCATAAGCAAAACCACCGCGCGCATCATGAATCGATACTATTGGCCAGGAATGGGAAGAGATATAGCACGTTATGTTCAGCGTTGTGTGCCCTGCCAAAAATACAAAAGCGACCAACGACAGCAAGCGGGTCTAATGCTAACAAAACTCGCTGAAGAGCCTTGGGCAACAGTTTGTGCGGACTTCGTGGGACCGCTACCACGCTCCAAACGAGGGAATAAGTTCATTCTCGTATTTTTCGATAAATTCTCGAAGTGGACAGAGATCGTGCCACTACGAAGTGCAACGACCGAGAATTTAATAAAAGGCTTCAGAGATAGAGTGCTTGCGAGATTTGGCGTTCCGAAGATATTGATCACAGACAATGGTAAGCAATTCAGAAGTAATGCATTTATTGACTATTTGCAGGAGTTAGGAACCAAACGACAGTTCACGGCTCCGTACACGCCGCAAGAGAACCCTACAGAGCGTAGAAACAAAACATTAAAAACTATGATTGCTCAACTGGCGAACGGCCATCATCAAAACTGGGACGAATGGCTGCCCGAAATAACATTAGCAATAAATTCATCTCAATCAGAACCAGCTGGTTTCAGTCCGGCATTCTTGGTACAAGGGCGAGAGCTCCGACTGCCAAACGCATTGTTCGACGAAATGACGCTAGGCACAGGACGGATACCACGAAACCCTACTGAACGGGAGCAAGAACTGAAGGAGATTTTTGAAATAGTGAAAGCGAGGTGCGCACAAGGGACGCAAGAACAAGCGCGTCATTATAATTTACGTCGACGAGACTGGACGCCAAATGTTGGCGACAAAGTTCTTATTAAAAAAACATGTCTTATCCAAAGCAACAGATCACTTTGCAGCGAAGCTGGCTCCTAAATACGAAGGCCCGTTTCGCGTCATCTCGTTCATATCACCAGTCATTGTGAACGTCAAACGAATCGGTGGATCATCCGTGCACAGAGTTCACGTTGGCGAGCTAAAACCCTTCCACGAAGAGAGCCAAGCGATTCCAATCGCGCGTGTGGAACGAGATTAAAATTCTACATATTGAATATTCAGTTCATAGTAAACTACATAAATAGGTTAACATTTAGATAAATAATAAATAACATTTAGATAAATAAACGGAGATTATTAGAAACAAAAGGAATGCGCTGGAATCGCTAAATATAGAATTAGGTTTATTTCTGCGTTTTAAAAAAACACAGAAACCTCCACTTAATATATAAGGAAACACGTATTGCATGAAATCAAATGTAATATTTTATCATCAAAGTTAAGCATAACAACAAATGGCAACGAGATTTTTATCTTCATCATCATCGCAGAAGGATTAACTGTATTACAAGCGTCGAAAACACTCGTGTGCCACGCATGGCAGTCCGAAATCGCCGCACCGCAACTGCTTTACATTAACTGTGAGATAAAACTGCGTAGAAGACAAGAACAGAGGACAAAACAACAACAACAATTTGTTACGCATGGGGAAGTGAAGCAGAAATACAGAAACGAACGAGCGCAGTCTGCGAGGCTCGCGGTCTTAAATCAACATATCGACTATGTCCCGTTAGGCCAAACGAAACCCTTGAGTGGCTCGTCAAAGGTAACAACATGCAATCGATCACAGTCTCAATTCGACAGCGATCTAGGAGAGTTCTGCGACATCAAGTAAAAGTGAAAAGTTTAAGATAGAATGGGAAAAATAAAAAACCGAATAGCCCATCAAGCGCCGCCGCAGCAGCGCGTTACGGCGACGCCGACAGCGCAGGCAACGCTCTCAGCTCACACCTCAGTAGCGCCAACACGAGCTGCGCCGCCAGCAGCTGCGTCAGCGTTCCCTCAGGTGGTTGGTCAGCAACCGACGACATCACAGAAACGGCGACGCCAGAGCAAGCCGCGTTTCCTACCCATACATAAATGGAGGCAGGACCCCACAGCAACAGCGCCGACCGCAGCACCACCATTGGACGAACCATCGAAAGTAGCAGTCATTTCGGAACACGATGTTCAACCACCAACAACTGCAGAAGCAACCGATCACGACGAATGCTTAAACCAGATAATCGAGGTGCACAGCGATGACGACGACACCGCAGCAAGGCCGCTGCACATTTTCGCCATAGGGACGGGCGGCATACCCATATATTCGGACGACTACGAACGGATATCCAGCGGGCGCCTACTAAATGATACCCTCATCGACGTGTATCTGCAATGTTTGTGGAATCAACTGACGAGCGAGGCAAGAGACAGGGTACATGTATTCAGCGCACAGTTTTTCACGCAGTTAGCAAGCGTACATAACGGCCAAGACTTCCTACGGCTAGCGAAGTGGACGCAAGGCGTGAACCTGCGTCAAAAAGCGTATGTGATCTTGCCAATCATGGAAGCAAACCATTGGTTCCTGGCCACAGTCCGTTTCACAGAAGGTGGCCGACGGCGTGGCGATATTCTCCTCTTCGACTCGTATTTTACGCACGAGAGACCGCGCGTTGCCATAATCCTTCGAGCATTCCTGAATAGTGAATACAACAGACATCACCCAATTGTAACAGAAAAGACATTTACTGCAGCTACGATGCCCACTTTCAACATCAGTGTACCTAAGCAGCGGAACATGGTCGACTGCGGAGTTTTTGTGCTGCATATGGCTAAATTGTTCCTACTAGCCCCAGATCGGGAATATCCAACACGGGACTTCAGCAATTGGTTCCAACCAGCCGAAGCGGAAGACGAGCGACGAGAACTGGCGAAGGCACTCCACCTTCTACTCGGAGAGGGGAAAGTGAGAATGCTTCCAGCCTTGTACATACAACAGCGAGTGTCAGAGAACATGTCGACCACAGCGCAACATACCTCGACAGCAGCACGGATAACGGAACAAAGGAGAGGTTCTAGCAGCGATAGCGACAGCGAGAGTAGCAGCGATAGCGGCAGCGGGAGTAGCAGCGATGGCGACAACAAGAATAACAGCAGCAGTAGTGTAAGTGGCGACAGTGAGATGTCAAACAGGACACAACCAATAGTGGAATCGCCACACATGGACTGGCCACCAACACCGGGTCGTGCAGCCTTGTCAGACGTTGCGTCAATAAGCGGGTGGGCATCATCGATCGAAGCATCCCCTTGCGCGCGACGCCAAGACGACGACATCCGCGACTGCCCAACAATGCAAGAGCCGCCATGCAACAAAGCAATACCAGAATGGCTAAGAGCCGAAATCGATGAAAGGCAACAACCCACTGGTAGACGAAGACGCATAAGAGTAACAAGAATAGTGGACGGCCGCAAGGTGCGGGTTACCTCAAAGCGGAGCGGCGAAAACTACATCACTCCTCGTCCGCAATAAGAGGGGGTGATGTAACGACGAAATTAATCGGCCTAAATTTCGCCGCACATATATCATAATCTTACAATTTTTTATATTTATATAGTTTTATATTTAATATTTGATACTACTCACTAATGTAAACTACATACAATACATACTTATATCATATAACGGAACAACTCTAATGCGTTTGATTCATGCATATATAAATAATTATATTGATGTGCGCCCTTCTTAATTCTAATCGCACGACTCGTGAGGAGAATATGACTATAAGAAGAAGGCGAATACAATAAACGTATGAGCAAGACTGGCCAAGCTAGAGGACGAGCGGCACCCGAAGCAGTTGTCTCATTCCAGCTCACCGCAGTGGAATAGAATATACGACATGAATACAGAGCAAACATCGATGGAGATGAGTATAAAAGGGAGCGTGCCAACACGGAACAGTCAGTCTGGTGGAAGCCTCCAAGGAAGGCAAAACAACTAAATAAAGTGTACAGTGAAATTATTAGCATCGTCAACGGCAGAGCATCCGCGTCTGCGTCAGCATCGTCAACGGCAGAGCATCCGCGTCTGCGTCAGCATCGTCAACGGCAGAGCATCCGCGTCTGCGTCAGCATCGTCAACGGCAGAGCATCCGCGTCTGCGTCAGCATCGTCATCGGCAGAGCATCTGCGTCTGCGCCAGCATCGTCAACGGCAGAGCATCCGCGTCTGCGTCAGCATCGTCAACGGCAGAGCATCCGCGTCTGCGCCAGCATCGTCAACGGCAGAGCATCTGCGTCTGCGCCAGCATCGTCAACGGCAGAGCATCCGCGTCTGCGTCAGCATCGTCAACGGCAGAGCATCAGCATCTGCGCCAACATCGTCAACGGCAGAGCATCCGCGTCTGCGTCAGCATCGTCGACGACAGAGCAACAGCGTCTGCGCCAGGATTCTTTTAAAAGATTGAGTGTCCTGCGGTTGTACTCAGGTAAGAGATCCATCCGTAGGCGGGCCCAGAGAAAGTCACAGCGGGTTTTCACTCCGTGACCAACGCAAATCATCAGATCACAGCGGGTTTTCACTCCGTGATCAAAATACAAAGCATCAGGTCACAGCGGGTTTTCACTCCGTGACCAACACAAATCATCAGATCACAGCGGGTTTTCACTCCGTGACCCACGCGAAGATCACAGCGGGTTTTCACTCCGTGATCAGAGCACAAATCATCAGATCACAGCGGGTTTTCACTCCGTGATCCAAACACAAACCATCAGGTCACAGCGGGTTTTCACTCCGTGACGCACGCGAAGATCACAGCGGGTTTTCACTCCGTGATCAGAGCACAAATCATCAGATCACAGCGGGTTTTCACTCCGTGATCCAACACAAACCATCAGGTCACAGCGGGTTTTCACTCCGTGACCCACGCGAAGATCACAGCGGGTTTTTACTCCGTGATCAGAGCACAAATCATCAGATCACAGCGGGTTTTCACTCCGTGATCCAAACACAAACCATCAGGTCACAGCGGGTTTTCACTCCGTGACCCACGCGAAGATCACAGCGGGTTTTCTTAACTTAATGTAGGCAGTGAAGTCAAATCAAAAACTCTTCTATGAATAACCAAGCATTTACTCTTTTTAGGATTAAGGCACAAACCATTTTTAAGCACCCACAGGTTAACTTTATCCAACTCTCTATTTAAATTATGTATACACGAGTGAACAGAGTCAATAGAGGACGAAATGATTCGGAAATTATAATTCTGCGGTACCAGCCTGACATCTCTAGAAACCGTCTTAACTGTTCTAGGCTACGGAAACTCATCAATTACTGCCACCTTCTTGCTGTCTGTCCTGATACTCCCGTCCCCGACGATATATACCAGATACCTTTTCTCCTTATAGCAAAATTTGGTCTTTTCAACATTGCCACTCGGTCCAGCAATGCAAGATGTGCCTCGAAACTGACAGAGCACACCAGAAGTTCATCGAGGTAGACAAAGACACTTTCCCTTAGCTCAGCGGGTATGACTTTGTCCATCAGCCTACACATTCGCTGCGCGGCTTTATACAGTCTGAACGGCATTGAAGTAAACTGATATAACGGCCGTCCTGGAACTGTGAATGCCGTCTTACCTGTCGACATCTTTTCTAATGGTATCTGCCAGAATGTGTCCTTCAAATCAATTGCACTGATGAGTGGTGTGTCCTGAAGCCTGGCAAGGATGCCCTCAATGTGAGGTAACGGGTATGCGTCTTTAATTGTTCGTTCGTTTAGTTTTCTTGCATCAAGACATAGTTGGTTTTTCGTCCCTTTTCTTACCAAAGACACTGGAGAGCTCCAACTGCTGTTGCTACTCGGTCGAGCTCCTCAAATATAAGCTTCTGAATGACAGGCGAAATAGGGTAGTGGCGCTGCTTTACAGGAAGATGTTCATCCACGACCTCGATCACGTGCTCTTCCATAGTGGTTCGCCCGAGACCCAGTACAGCACATAACGGCAAGCGCGCTTTAACTCTCTCCAGTGCAACTTCTTTTTCTTTAGTAAGAAGGTGTAGGTCCGTAAGAAGGTGTAGGTGTAGGTCTGGTCTGAAGATGTCTGTTTAAGTGCACTTACAGATGCTGAGCTGCTTGCGTCTACCCCTACACGTGTACATTTACTAATTACTGACAACCCAATAGTTCGCCAGAAGTCAACCTTAAAATAAAATTTTTGTTGTAAAGCGGGAACTACGAGAAACCCATGTCCCTTGGCAAACCCTCCCAGACAACCGGAAGTGAAATTGCACCTAACACAGCGGTTTCACCTCCGTTTGCAGTTCTGACTTTCTGCCCCTTTATCGGAATGACTTGTCGGTTTCGTGTTTTAATGAATTCTAAAGCACCATTTCCGATACAGTTGGCAGAAGCTCCGGAACTTTTTTTATTTTCTTCACCATCACTCTCTTCGACCCCATCTTCGCTATTTTGTCGAGGTTTCGCTTTCTCCTGCCGAGTACAACCTCACTTAAAAAGACATTCTCCCTCACAACTTCGTACTCGAACTTGCGCTGGTGTAAAGTTTTTACTGGACGACCTATCGGGCTTTTGCTGCGGATCACTGGATCCTTCCTCTGCAGAATCCTTACATGTGGGCCGGGGACTCCTCCTTTAATGCAGAGATCCCCAGATTCCCTGCAGGATTCGCGTTTCTCGGACGAAACTCACAATAAGAGACATCACTATGACAAACAAAATGCGTCATATTATAGAATGCCGAGTTACACTTCGCGTCAAGTTGGTTTTTCTTAAAGTGGTCTGCAGGCATTCCGCAACTGAAATATAAATTAACATTAAACGGAAACTGACAAAATAGTTAGTTACTACTAAACGGGCGAGACACAGACGTAAACGGACTTGGACCTGAAGGACCCGATCCCTGAGAAGGTCTTACAAAATCCCTTCTTTGGGGTACATTTAAATTGAACCGCTGAGGAGCCAGGGCCAACACTAGTTGAAGGTTCTCCCTCCTCAAGGGGCAATCCCAGCTCGTTAACCTGCCATGCCTTCACTCGACTTTCTTTAATCAGCTTTTCAACCTTTCTGCACTCGCTGCAGAATTCTTTTAACGAGCTTACTTTACAGGCAAAGGTCAGGCTAGCAAATTTCGCCCTTAAATTTGTCCTTATTATTGAAATTAGCTGCTCCTCAGGAATCTTTCTCCGCAGCCTGAAGGTGAGATTATGGATCTCATCATAAAAGTCTTCAAAGCTTTTTCCTAGTTGCTGCTTCCGATCCATAATCTCCCTTATTATTTCATAGTCGGAGTCTGCAGATTGAAGTTACTAATCAATTGAATCAGATGATGCAGCAGCGGCAGATGATGTTGAGCTACTCGGCCCTGCCGCACCACGCTGCGGTTCCACACCCTGCCCTCTTGCTACGACATCTCTGAAATTTTTTCTAGTTTGGGCGAGAAGCTACTAATGCTGACGGTCAAACTGCTGGACTCCGACCTACCCTCTTCACTATTACGAGGTCGTACAAACACCAAGCTAACGCACTTGCTGAAATAGTCTACTGGGACATAATGTACTCTTCTTTCTATCGCAGTATCTATTTGGTCGAGGACTGACCCCACTATTTGATTCTCAAGAGCCCTACTAATGCTTCTGGTAATTGATCAGACTCTCACTTGCGTTCCATGCACCAAACACTCACTCAAATACTCAAAGACTCACTCACGAAACTCACACTAATGGGAAACTAATCATAGAAAACACAAAACTGAAAGGACCCAACCGGAAAGAGAAAAACAAATGAATGAAAAAGAAGTTAAACTGAAAAAAAAATTCAAGCAACAACAACCAACTAAAAAAACAACTCCAAAAAAAAAATATTAAAAAAAAAAAAAATAATAATTATAAAAAACAATATATATAAAAAAAAAAAAATCCAAAATGATTAAATATTAATTAAGATTAATGAAATAAATAAAATAATGCTAAATATACAAAAATATTTACTATTTATACTATACTACTAATATATATAAAATAATAATAAATAAGAAACAAATTAAATAAAAAAAATAAATAAAAATAATAAGCAGAAATAATAAGATAATAATGAAAAGAAAAAGAAAATAATAAAAAAAAATATATGTAACAAATGGAATTATATGAAATAATAAAATAATGAAACAATAAATAATAAAATATAAGGAAAAAGTAAAATAAAAAAAAAAAATCAATAATGAAGAGATCATAAAAAAAATTTATTTATTTCAATGATGTGTGTGGTCTTAAGTCCCGCGACAGGTACCACTTACGAAAAAACTTGAATTTTGCTAAAGGAACCCAGTCGCAAAACTTTCCACAACATAAAATTGTAGCAAAATCAGCTTCTGCCCAAAAACAATTCCTTTTGAAACTACTAAGTTCGAGGCAGAAACCAACGTTGCTACTCCATCCAAACACATATTAGAAAAAGAGACAGAAAAGCAAAAAGCAAAACAAAATAGTAAAAAATAGAAAAAAAATAGAAAATAAAACTAAGAAATGCAGAATTTGAAAATTAAGAAAGTTAGAAGTAATATTCGTTGGGCGCCATTTCTGTTGTGAGCAAGGTTAGGGTGGCGTAGCATGGTGGCTGCGGCAAGGCTCGCCGGCAATATTGGGTGGAGTCCTCGCCACCCTACGAACAACAGAAGAACATAATCGTGACTTATTTGTTTTTTTTTATTAAAGAAAAACCGGAGAAAGGAAAGAAAATATTTAAGACAAAACACAGTCACATGCACCTAAAATTACCTAGTTGAAATCCTAACATTCTTCACTCAACCCCTTTCAACTACTTTCAGCTAATCAAGCATAATCCAACCCACTATCCATCCTACAATCCACTTGGAAACTCAAACATGCTAGCACAACACAACCTAAGTCGTTGTCCTTCTGTGAGCCGCCTAAACCGTCTACATTTCTTACAAGTTACAGCCATGAACCGCACTTGGCTCAAAGTGTACTTGCGGTTCCCATAATTCTTTAATCTATCCAAGTCTCTGTTAGTCTGATTGTCTATTCCATAATGTCTGTCCGTTGCCACGCCTTCAAGTGAGGTGACTTCCCCTTAGGTCCACCAGCACATCAGCCTTAATGGTAATGTTCAGCAACGCATAATGATAAAACCTTAAACCAGTAGTAAATCATTAAAAAAAAGTTTTTTTTTGTTTTTAATACGATTTCATTATTATATATAAATATTTTTTTTTTTTTTTGCTTCTTCGCAAATTCAATCAGTTAACACAATTTTCATTTTCTCTTAAAAACTTAGGTAAGTAGTACATATAAAGTAGGTATATTAAAAAAAAACTTTATCAAACAAGATGAAAAGAGAAAGAAAAAAAAACCGATTTGCGAAATAGCAGTTAGATTAAGGTAAGTTAAACTAATTTAACTAATTTGTTAATTTAATTCTCTTAATTATTAATTTGTTAATTTGTTTTTCTCTCTCTTTTTTTTATTATTTACTAAATATTTTTTTTTCTTTGTGTACAAGCATAAATAGTTATTTATTAGTTATTGAGATATTAAATCATAATTAAAGAAATTAATAATGTATTCATAATATTCATGAGTAATAAAACTAATAATAAAAAAAAAGTTAATAATAACAGGCACAGTAAAGAAAAAAACAATGTTGGTGTATAAATAAATCCGCACATATGGAGATAAAAGTTTGCTTTGACGGCAACCCTGCTACCGTCCTTGGATATTCAATGTATTTTCCTTTCTCAAAGTATGTATTTCTCGTATGGTGTTGTAGTTGATTCTGCTCTTTGTTGTCAAATTCTATTTGTTTGGTTATTATTTTCTCGTTAGTTTGTAGTTACTGGATTTATGTGAATGATGAATTGATGAATTGAATCACAAATGTTAGCAACAGAATATACAGATTTAAAATCAACACAAGCATTCCGAAGAGGTTAATGTTGTAGATATGAAGTTTTCACAAGGCTTAAATGCAGCGGCTTATAATGTCTGAGAGTACAATTAGGAACATTTATAAAAATGTCATCTAGCAAGTAAGGGCTATCAATAGCTCCATATAATAAACTTACGACGAAGGCAGCATTCAAAATCTTACGACAATTAACAAGTGGTAAGTCTATCAATTTTAGACGAGATACGTAAGGTGGTAAGTTTAAAGATGCATCCCAAGGAAGATGACGCAAGCGAACAGTAAAAACTGATTTTGAACAGATTGAAGTTCAGCGATATAGCAGGCGAAGTTTTGGCTCCAGACAGGCGAGGCATATTCCAACAATGGTCTAACAAGTGATGTATATAACAGCTTAGTAATGAAGTGATCTTTAACTCCTTAGCGCACCGTTTAATAAATCCTAACGTACTATGAACTTTATTAGATATATTATTTAGATGTCTATGAAACCGTAACTTGGTATCAAGAACAACTCCTAGGTCGAGAATGGATTCAACGGGATCTAATTTCCATCCGCCATTCATGTAATTAATGAAGTGTGGGTTCTGGCGACGTGCAAAAGTAATTTGTTTGCGTTTCTTTAGATTCAGGTCCATGCAGTTAATATCACACCACGTAATTAAAGAATTCAAATCGGATTGGAGAAGATTTGCATTACTAAAATTTTTGTAGGCTAAAAAAAGTTTCACGTCGTCAGCAAACATTAGTACATTTCCATGTTTAATGGCAGTAGGAAGATCATTGATGAATACCAAGAACAGCAACGGTCCCAAATGGCTACCTTGCGGAACACCAGAAGGGACTAGAAATTCATTTGATACGTAATTGTTAAACACTACCATTTGATTTCGATTACTGAGGTAAGACTGTATCCAATCAAGAAGAGGTGTTGGAAAACCAAATAACTTCATCTTAAATAATACAATATTATGATTAACTACACCGAAAGCTTTACTGAAGTCAGTATATATCACATCAGTTTGCATAGAATCTTTAAAGCTATTGATAGTTGTCGATACCATTTTTCCTATTTACCATTTCTCTGCAATATGTTTCTTTATTTTTTATTTATTTATTTCATATTTTCCATATGTTTGTACACTAAGTATGACTTATATAGTACACAGCGAAATTATAGAACTCAATAAAATAAAATAAACAGGGAATTAATTAAATCCTTATAATTGTAAAACATAAAACAAAAAAAAAAATATAATAATAATAAATTTAAAAATTTGCAATTATGCAGTGGATATACAAAAACAAACAGAAAAGAAAAAGAAAAAAGAAATTAGAAAGACGACATGCAAGGGAGAATATGAATTAAGAAAGAAGTGAAGTAAGATTATCGTTTGAAATATTCGGCTATGGCCCTCTTAAAACTTATACAGCTAGCAATGCATCTTAATCCAATGGGTAGTGAATTAAATAACCTAATGGCATTGACAAAGAAAAGTCTACTTGTGGTCAGGTAATTATGATAGGGCAGTAAAAACTGACGAGTTCTAGCAGACTGAAAGAAGTTCAACTTGTCATAGAGATATGATGGAACCTTCTTTAGTATTAAACTCCCTAAAAATGTTAGCTGATATAAGTTATAGTAGTCAACTAATGAGCATATCAGTAGCTTCCTACACCAATCACTTATATGATCCGCGTAGCCCAAACCATATGCATACCTCACAGCATTATTGAACGCAATGCGCAGCTTATACTCAGAGTCATAGCTCAACTGACTATAGACACAGCAAAAATAGGTGATGTAAGGCAAAACAAGCTGCTTAACTAAGTACACACGTATCGCCTCTGGCGTAACAGCGGAGGAGACCCTTAAGGGAAAGAGAACTTTATAAATTCTAGAAACAGCATAGTCCACATGATCAAGAGAAGTCAAATTCGTGTTAATAACGAAACCTAGGTTCTTTACAGTACTAACGACCTCAATTTGATCGTTGCCAATTAGAATTGGGGGAATAAGATCATTTAACTGAATATTCCTACCCCTAAGCACTGACAGAACCTTTGATTTAGCTGCATTAATTGAAAGACCGTTCTTACTTGCCCAGCAGCTAATTCTCGATAAATCTGAATTAAGCGTCTCCGCCAGCTCACCTACTGTTTCCAGAGCTCCCGAACAATACAGCTGCAAGTCATCCGCATACGCATGCATAGTTGCGAAATTACATACCATGAAGACATCATTAACGAATAACGAAAATAGCAGCGGTCCTAAAATTGATCCCTGAGGAACCCCCGTCGGAACTCCCTCAAGACTAGAAAACTTGTTCGCCACTCTGCAGCATGGTTTTCTGTCTGAAAGATAGTCAGCAATAAGCTTTACCGCACTGCTACTAAAGTTGAAGTAGGTTTCCAATTTTTTACACAGCAGTTCATGATTGACTGTGTCGAACGCTTTCGAGAAATCTAGCAGACACAACAACAACTTAGATCATCCACAATTTTTAGCATGTCAGTCGAACAACTATGCCCAGCTCTAAAACCTGATTGAAATAGTGATAGTAAACCTTTATTGCTAAGATACAGATTGATTTGACTAGATAATTGGCGTTCCAAAACTTTGCTCAAAACAGGAAGAATACTAACAGGTCTGTAATCCTTCGGACTACATGCACAATTAGACTTTGCAATTGGAATCACCACCGCTATCTTCCAAGAATCAGGAAAACAGGAGCAAGTGATACAGTTATTTATTATGAACGTCAACGGCTTTAAAAGAAAAGGAAGAATAGTCTTAACAAACCGTATAGCCAGGCCATCAAGACCTGCTGCATTTGTCCTGATACCCGGTACACTCTTCGCTACTTCGTCTACACCAACACAGTAAAACGAAATGGCTCATCCGACGACAGCGGGATATTTAAGAGAGTTTCAGAAGCGTTCATTGAGCCGCTTTGCACACTTTGCGTTAAGAAGAATTTGTTCAGCTCATTAGGACACAGATCACATTTTTTCGATTTCTTGCACACTACACCAAATTTTCTCAAATTCGCCCAAAAACCCCTTCGAGGAGTCATTTGAGTTTAATTTCCCTGAGTAAAATTTACATTTTTCAGAACGAATTAAAGGTTTGACATGGTTTCTGAACACTCTGTATGTGTTCAAGTTTTCAGATGAACGGCATCTTTTCCAACTTGAATGTAGGACATTTCTTTTCTTAATGTCAGCAAGTATTCTACTATTAAAACACGGACAAGACCTACTTCTGGCTTTAACTATCTTTAGTGTAAATTGTATCTACTATCTTCAGTAAATTTGTAAATTTGTTTGCTTAAGAGATTTGGTCAGTAATTATCTTCTCAAAAAGTTTAGGCAAAGAACTAATTTTGGCAATACCACGATAATTTTTAATATCACATCTATTACCAGATTTGTAAAGTGGAATAATAAATAAGGATCTCCATACTTTCGGTAAATATCCAGTGCGGAAGGAGAACTGAAATAAAGCATTAATTTGTGCTGCTTACTCATCAGCACAGAATTTCAAAACGCTAGATGGTAATCCATCAGGACCCGAAGTAAATCTAAATTTTCTGTCTTTCAGACAATTTTACTATTGTTAAAAATTATTGATGTAGCTGTTGTATGTATATATTCTTTAATCAGTTTCTGTTTGCCAAGTAAACTTTTTGGCGCAATTTGGCCATGATTTGGCGCAATTTTTACACTTTGTAAAACAATTGTAAAAAAAATATATTATATACTTTATATTTTCATGTTTTTTTTCTATTCCGTTTTTACTTCATCAAAAAAAAATTTTTACCTTTTTTTTGTCAATAATTTTATTAATATTTTTTTTTTTGGTTTAATCACGCTCAAAACATAAAACTCCATGAACCGGTCTCGAAAACTTCCTTTGCTCCTCTCCTTATTCTGCGTCTCTCCCGTTCCGATTCCCATCCTTCTAATATTTTCCAATAATTTCCCCTTCCATTCACAATTTCCACTTTCCCTAATTCCCTGTTCAATCACACTTCCATTCACACGTTCCACAATCACCTTTCCACACAACTCATTCAACCAGGAGACTTAGGGTCTTGCTGTGAGGGGAAATTTTGAGATTTTATTTTCTAACAAACAAACATATTTGCACATGCAACAATTAATCAAAACAGTAACATCGACTAACACCAAAGACTATAATGAGTTTTATTCTTAGGCTGGGATAAAACTCAGTCTGTCCAGGGTTCGTTAAAGGGGTCTCGGAAGCCTCGGACATACAACGTATTCTTGAATTACTCACGACTGTCTTCGCGACAGTCTAGCACTGACTCTGTAAAGAGTTCAGGTTGGACGTTGTTATTGGTTTTTTAATTTTTATTCTTTTATTTATTCGCTTAACGATTCTTATACTTATACTAATACTTAACAATTTTTAAACCTAATAATACGTACAATGGGAGAGGGGGATAGAGTATCCCTCAGCAGAGGGCTGCACAATATGTGTCACCTAGTCAAAGCACCAAGAGAGAGACGCGGTGAGTGGTAGGAGGTATAACAACTTCTTGGCAGAAGGCCATAATATGCAGAAGGCGAGAGGTTTCTGTTAGAGTGAGAGCAAAAGCGCTACTCGGCAGATGGCTTTCAATTTATTTGGTGACGTCAGAGCGTCCACCAACAAATAGTCTCTGGTTTGGTACCTCGTTTAGGTGCCCTACCTAGTTGGTGAGCAAATAGTGTTGCTCGCTCTGGTGGCCAAAGCCGATAGTGCCAAATAGTATTGGACACTGGTGACCGAATTCGATAGCAACTCTATAGTGCGGTTGCTGGTGGCCAAAGCCGATAGTGCCAAATAGTGTTGGACACTGGTGACCGAAGTCGATAGCAACTCTATAGTGCGTTTGCTGGTGGCCAAAGCCGATAGTGCCAAATAGTGTTGGACACTGGTGACCAGAGTCGATAGCAACTCGATAGTGCGGTTGCTGGTGGCCAGAGCCGATAGCGCCAAATAGTGTTGGACACTGATGACCGAAGTCGATAGCAGCTCGATAGTGCGGTTGCTGGTGGCCAAAGCCGATAGTGCCAACTAGTATTGGACACTGGTGACCGAAGTCGATAGCAACTCTATAGTGCGGTTGCTGATGGCCAAAGCCGATAGTGCCAAATAGTGTTGGACACTGGTGACCGAAGTCGATAGCAATTTTATAGTGCAGTTGCCGCTGGCCGAAGCCAATAGTGGCAGATAGTGCTGGACACTGGTGACCGGAGTCGATAGCAAATCGATAGTGCGGTTGCTGGTGGCCAAAGCCGATAGTGCCAAATGGTGTTGGACACTGGTGACCGAAGTCGATAGCAACTCTATAGTGCAGTTGCTGGTGGCCAAAGCCGATAGTGCCAAATAGTATTGGACACTAGTGAACGAAGACGATAGCAACTCGATAGTGCGGTTGCTGGTGGGCAAAGCCGATAGCGCCAAATAGTGTTGGACACTGATGACCGAAGTCGATAGCAGCTCGATAGTGCGGTTGCTGGTGGCCAAAGCCGATAGTGCCAACTAGTATTGGACACTGGTGACCGAAGTCGATAGCAACTCTATAGTGCGGTTGCTGATGGCCAAAGCCGATAGTGCCAAATAGTGTTGGACACTGGTGACCGAAGTCGATAGCAACTCTATAGTGCAGTTGCCGCTGGCCGAGGCCGATAGTGGCAGATAGTGCTGGACACTGGTGACCGGAGCCGATAGCAAATCGATAGTGCGGTTGCTGGTGGCCAAAGGCGATAGTGCGAAATAGTGTTGGACACTGGTGACCGAAGTCGATAGCAACTCGATAGTGCGGTTGCTAGTGGCCAAAGCCGATAGTGCCAAATAGTGTTGGACAGTGGTGACCGAAGTCCATAGCAACTCGATAGTGCGGTTGCTGGTGGCCAAAGCCGATAGTGCCAAATAGTGTTGCACGGGTTGCTGAACTGGGACATATAGGAACTGATAGAGATGCTGAATGTGCTATGGGCTTCGTTACTGTTGCAACATCAGCATAGCTTATGCGAACATTTTTAGTCCCAGCAATCCTATTTCATTTAGTTAAACAAATATAACAATCAGTTTCGTGATTTATGGGCTCCCTCCACACAATTGGCTTTCCAAATGTAAGATGTCTTTTCCCTCCAGCAAGCCAATTGTGAAGGTTTGTTTTGCAAGAACTAGAAAATACATGAGGCACCCAAACTTTATCATGGTTCTTTACTGGAAATCCAAAATATTATAAATATGCCATTTTTAAAACATCTGTAATTTTTTTTGCCTATTTTCCGGTTTATATAGGCCGCAAACATAGCAAAACTTGTTCGGATCATGATTGCATAAGAAATTCGGCATTTTGCTTAAAAAATATAAGTTTGAAAAATACAACACGACTCTTCAAAGTAAAACTTCGACTGATGCAAAAGAGAAAAACTGCGAAGAAATAAAAAAACCTAAGGAAGTACCTGCATCTGAACTAATAGCGGTAAAAGGATGCATCAGGAATAGGATCCAGGTAAAGCCGATTTTAATGGGTTTCTAGGAAATTATAATCGCCTCATAATTATAATCGCCTTATAATCAGTTTTTTGCCTTTTTTCTTAAAAAATTCCTCTTTTGAAGTTATGATTTCAACGAAAGCTTTTAAACTATCTATCGGATTTTAAAACAATGTTAGCAAAAAATATGCGTGCATCCTTCCTCTTTAATTAAATCTTAATTGTAATCGAATCGGTCACGTATGTCAGTTGTAGTGGCTCTTCAAGTGGATGGACCTTAACGTAAAGTGGCCAAAAATTTAAAACCGATTATCTCGAAAACGGCTCGTTTAATTTTTTTTATTTTATCATTTTTGGAATCAGCGGACCAAAATTCTTTAGAATATGCTGTCAAATAGTCCGTTACAAAATGGCTGTCGGCCAGTGTAATATAGCAAGCCAAAATAAAAAATAATAAAGTGATAATGAAAACAAAAACCAAACGGTAATTCAATGTAATAAAATATTAATAATTTAAAAAAAAAAAAAAAATTATATTAACTGATAATAAAATAATATAATAAAAAAATTAATAATAAAAAAAAAATTAGAAAAATATATAACAAATGAATGCAAACATAAATAAAAATATAATTAAAAAAAAAACAAATAGAATATAAGAAAAAGAAAACGAAGAAGAATATATAATCGGAAGCAAAAAAAAAAAATCAAAAAGACAATTTAAAATTTATTTATCCAAAAAATGGTTTGAGGCTGATGTGCGTGATGTTAACCCAGGAGGCATTCAACACCTGAACGTGGCTGTCCGCGTAGTCATGTCAACAGTCAGCTAAAATATCCCAAACCCCCAAAATAGTCTGTCTATGTTACAATTCTGGAACGTGGCACAATTGTACTTCATTCTTAACTAAAGTTAGGTTGCCACGCGCCCTTGTAACATTTTGCTCTCTTGAAGCCGTTGAAAACTTTAAAGTTGGTAGCGAATCCACCAGCAACTCACCTGTCGAAAACCCCCAGTGAAAACTCTTGCGACTGGTGCCACTTACGAAAACACTAGTGCCTTGCTAAAGGAACCCAGTCGCAAAACTTTATACAACATAGAATTGTGGCAACTCCAGCTTCTGCCCAAAAACAATTAGTGTTGAAACTGTTAAGTTCGAAGCAGAAACTGGCGTTGCCACCCTGTCCGAATACAAAAGGGAAAGAAATAGAAAAGTAAGAAAATATTAAAAAGAAAAGGAAAATTAATTGCAAAAATTAAGAGCTTTAAAAATTAGAAAGACAATAACCATAGTTAAAAATAGTTAAAATAGAAACATTGGAAATAATGAAACGTTGGGCGCCATTTCTGTTGTGAGCAAGGTTAGGGTGGCGTGGCACAGTGGCTGCGGCTAAGCTCGACGGCAATATGGGGTGGTTTCTTGCCACCCTACCCACAACAGAGAAAAAGTCGTACCAATATTTTTTAGGGAGAAGATAATGAAGGAAGGAAATCAAAACAATAGTCACAATCACCTATGATTCCTAATGGGTCATTCCAAGCTAATCCTTTTACTCTCACAACTACCTAAACATAAAACCTATCATACGACCACAGAGTCTCACCCACCACTATTAACCTAAACAAACAGAATACGTTCAACCTATAACCCACCAGGAATATCATAGACCCTAGCACAACACAACCTAAGTCATCGTCCGTCTGTGAGCTGCCCACCCCTTCTGTACCTCTTACGAGCTACAGCCATGAACACTACTTGGCTCAAAGTGCACCGCGGTTCCCTTATTGAAAAATCTGTACAAGTAACTCTTAGTCCGTCTGTTTATTCCATAATGTCCGTCATATCTGTCTGTTTACTACGCCTACCAGTGCGGTGACCTACCCTCAGGTCCACCAGCACATCAGCCTAAATATTAGCGTTTAGCAACACATAATTATGTAAATTCTTCGCAAATAAAAAAAAATAGGTTTCTATTCATTATGGATTTTTAATAAAAAGTCAATATAGTATATCCAGTATATCCAGATTTCAAGCAGATATTATACATACATAAGGTCAAGTAACATATTAGGTAATAATAATGATTACATTTTTTTTTTTATATATCCACCAAATATATATATTTATTTGCAATCTATCTTATAATAAGCAAATTTACTAATACATGAGGCAAATAATACTCTTGACTTCGTTGATCGTACTTGAGGTATTACTGTTGCCATTTATGTTGACTCCAGGACAATTTCCTCTTTTCATGCTAAATGTGGCATGAGTAGATTTTTCAGAATTAACAATAATGTTCCAATTTTTAAGCCATTTTTCCACTCTGTCTAAGTGGTTTTGTACTAAAATTGATGCTTCAATTTCAGAGTCAAGAGTAGCTAATATTGCCGTATTATCAGCATGTTGCGATTAATACGTCATCATTTATCGGCATGTCAGCAGTAAATAATGTGTATAATACTGGTCCTAGCACACTACCTTGTGGTATACCTGCCTCTATATCGCATATTCTTGACTTTTCGTCGCCAATTTTAATATAAAATGAACGCCCCTTTAAGTATGAGCTGAAGAAGAAAAAATATGGCGCTGGGAGAAGAGTTTTGATTTTAAACAAAAGTCCTTTGTGCCATACCCGATCAAAAGCCTGCCGTATATCGAGAAACACTGCTGAACAATATTTTTTAGTTTCAAGAGCATCGGTAACTTCATTAAATATACGGTGACATTGCTCAGGTATCCCATGTTTATGCCTAAAACCGAATTGGTGTTCAGGAATTATGTTGAATTCCGCTAGAACTGGAAGCATTCGTCCAAGCAATATTCTTTCGAAAATTTTTGAAAATGTTGTCAATAAACTAATTGGCCTGTAAGATGTAATGCATGCCTCCGGTTTGTTAGGTTTCGCAATCATTATTATCTCAGCGCATTTCCACTGTGTTGGAAAGTGATAGTATACTCTATAATAAGACGAATTATAGAGTTGTATAGTATATTTAAATGTGCCACAGCTCTGTGTCATGTGTCAGATAGAAGTTTCACAATCCTTGCGTTTATTAAAACACACCCAGGACTTTCAACATTGTTTAGCTTTATAATTTCTTCGTAAACTTCTTCGGGTTTTGTAGTCGTAATTGGTAGAACCATTTGGCAAGCACCATCCAAGAAAGTGTCTACTTCACTTTTTTGATTAGAGTCGGCTAAATCAAATGGCTAAAACGTTTGTTTCAAGTAATCAGTGAAAGCATTCGCTTAAACACTTTTTGATCTGCACCAATTTCCGTGATTATCCTTGAATGGCACATTTCTTTTCATTGGCCTCTTCAAGTATTTGGTAGCTTTCCAGAGACTATACTCCTTAACCTTGGATGTACCAATGTTTTTCATGAAAATAGAAATACTCCTGTTTTTTTCCTCCTATATGCAATTCTTAAGTCTAATTGCATAGTTTGGTAATAATTCCTTGTAACATTTGCATCATGACTTCTATTTTTTCAACAAGGTGTGTATCATTAAGGTTAGAAGTGGTTCCTCTCAAAGCATCAGCATATGATATATTGGCAGAGTTCAGTGGAGCTTGTGTGGTAAGATTACTTTGCGCGATATGCTATGTTCTCTGCTGGCGATCGCTAGGTCGAAAGTTATTATTACTGTGGTTTCTTTTCTTAACTAATTCTTGGTAGACCTGATAACCCTTATAGTTAGCAGTATGGCTCTGAAGGCAGTGAATACAACGTGGAGGAGTATTTATTTCCTTTGTGCATTCGGTTGAGGGATGATCTAGAGCACACTTTACACACCTGAAAGCTTTTTTACAAAAAGACTTTGTGTGACCAAATTCTTGGCAGCGATAGCATTGTGACAATATCAACGAAAAACAATGGAAGTGGCTGCTTCGTTACTCGACTTTTGACATTCATTAAGTTTCTTACTTTATGGCCAAGTAAAGTAAGTTCAGTTTCGATTGATGATTCAGGGGTTGAGTGATGAATTCCTTTGATAACAAATCTGAATGCTCGCTCTTGCTTATGTTGATACCTATGGAAACTAATTTTTGATACATCCAGTTGTTTAACCAGCTTTCGATAGGAATCAACATTATTCACCATTACTCTAATCTCGTTTTTTATTGACTTGTACGTGAAACTATTAACAGATATGACTTTAGTGAAATCAGCAATCATATTACTTATATGTGTCACATCTGGTATATATATTGGAGGTGGCTTTTGCACCTCTTCAATGTTTGTTTTCGTTGGTAAATTTTCTTCGTTGTCCAACACTAAAAACCGGTTTTCACTCACAGGTGCAGTTTTCTCGTTCTGTATTTTATGTCTTTTGAAATCTTGCTGAGTTGTATCATTACGATAGCGTTTATTCGTAACTGTCTGCCAAGTCATGTTGACACTCATATCGCTATGCTCCATTGCAAATCAAAATGCCAGTTCTTGCTCTTTTTTTTTTCTTCGTTTTGTACAAAAGTTTTAGTTCGAAAACAAGAAGCACAAAGTGCTTTATCTAAACACTATCCAAAGTGTCACTACTGCAGGCAGTTTTTATAAGTATAAGGTATATAAAAATGGGGATTTTTTTACCCTACACCTTAAGGTTGAGTGTATATTCACTTTTTAACGGAGTGTGTAACGCATAGAACTACACAAGTTAGGTATGGAAAAGTATATATATTCTTGATCAGCATTACCACCAAAATTGAAATAACTATGTCTGTCCGTCTGTCTGTCTATCTGTCTGTCTGTCTGTCTGTCTGTCTGTCTGTCCGTTGAAATCACGATCACAGGAGAACGGATTAAGATTTTAAAATGAAATTAGGCAAAAATATTCCTTGCTATGTTGGTGTTGTGGTTTTACCTTCCACAACGGTTGCCCTGTCTGGAGTTGTGTTCTTTAATGTTGTGGAGTCCTTCCACAGTTGTTATCCCGTAATGTCCTTCCTGGAGTCCTTCGCTTTATCAAAGTAGATTGTTCAATAACGCACCACTTAATACACCATTTAAAAACCACTAGTAATTTTTAATTCATTTATTCTTTATTGATTTAATATTTCACAATTAACTTCTGACTTCACTCGTCAGTTTATAGTTTTCAACACTCCTAATAAAAAGACAACTTGTCTTTTTATTGACTCCCTAGTCGGAACCGTAACCCAGTTTAATTTGCATCGTCTCCAATTCTCTTGCTAGAATCTAGAACGCGAGCTTTGCATTGACCCAAACATGTGTGGTCGTTTGCAATATTTGCAAGTTTCCGCGATCGTGAAACCAAATCTAGAACATGAGCTTGACTTGATTAAATGTAGCACTTGGTCACTCAATCTGGAGCGTGTGCTTAGAAACTTTAAACTATTACGATGAAGCTTAAAAATATATTCGCTTATTTGATTTATAAATTTTTAAAGCTTTGCTTCAAGCTTTGTTTAAATATCCCGCTTAAGCTTTTAGTTTTTAAGCTTAAACGATTGGTTGACCGTTCCGACCTACAACATTGGGGTGTTTCGTATTGAAAATGGGCAAAATCGCCCAAGGACCACGCCTACTTTTTATATTGAGAGTGCAGATACCTCTGTTTTGCCTATTAAAAAAGGCCATATCAGCATCACGCCTCCTGTTTACCCATCCACCCAGTATTGCAACATACTTTTATACCCTACACCTAAATTTTGAGAGTAAACGCACTTAGTACCGGTGTTTGTAACGCACAGAAATAGTTAAGCAGCTATAATTATAGTTTACCTTCCGAATTTGGGCGTGAGCCGCCCACTTTGAGTTTACATAGGTTATGGAGGGTCTAAATGGGTTGTATTGATAATTATACAAATTTTGCTGATTAATGGGATACATATAATTTTGGAATCAATATTATTTAACACACACTTTTAGGCAGTTTACCTAATTTTGTACTCCATGCCAAATTTTAGCTCATTGGTACCCTCAATATAGAGAAATTGAGTTTAAGCGAGACAATATTGCAAGGACGCAGTATACTGCAAGGACGCAGTATATATATATTTTATAATATATATATACATATGTATATACACTGAGGTAATATAATTAGTTCTCAAAAAAACTTAAATAAATATTCATACTTAAACTGCAGCTTTCGTGTTTTATAAACAACCTTTTCCCTTTAAAACATAAAAATGCTAGCTCTTTTCTTGCATTGCTTTAAAAAACGTAGAAGTTGGTAAATACGTAGAACTTCCGAGCAGCGACTGCATTGGGTTGCATGTACCTGCATGCAAGCGTAACAAACATAAATATATGCTATCATTTGAGGCAGGTTTTTCATTGTTTATTGCTCAATAATGTGCCTAATTACTGCTGCCGCTAAAGAAATTCTAACATTTCTTTTAAAATTTTATTACCTGCTATATGGGTCATTATGGTAATTGTCAAGACTTTCGCAAAGACGTGCACTTTGTCTTTTTATACCCTACACCTTAAGGTTGAGTATATAGTCACTTTCTACCGGAGTGTGTAACGCATAGAACTAGACAAGACAGGTATGGAAAAGTATATATATTCTTGATCAGCATCACCACCAAAATTGAAATAACGATGTCTGTCCGTCTGTCTGTCTGTCTGTCTGTCTGTCTGTCTTTCTGTCTGTCTGTCTGTCTGTCTGTCCGTTGAAATCACGATCACAGGAGAACGGATTAAGATTTCAAAATGAAATTTGGCAAAAATATTCGTTGCTACGTTGGGGTGTTTCGTATTGAAAATGGGAAAAATCGCCCAAGGACCACGCCTACTTTTTATATTGAGAGTGCAGGTTCCTCTGTTTTGCCTATTAAAAAAGGCCATATCAGCATCACTTTTTGAGAGAAGACAAGAAAATTTTATATGTAGGGTTATACTAATGCTTCCAGTTAATATGCCAAATATGGGCGTGATCCGCCAACTTTTAGTTTACATAGGTCATGGAGGGTTTTACATGGATTGTATTGAAAAGTATAAAAGTTTCCTGAATAATGGTGTACATAATATTGTAGTTTGTGAACCAATAATATTCTGTTGGGAAAAAATGGGCGTGCCACGCCTTCTTTTTACCTATCCACCCAGTATTGCAATATAGTTTTATACCCTACACCCAAATTTTGGGAGTAAACGCACTTAGTACCGGTGTTTGTAACGCACAGAAATAGTTAAGCGGCTAAAATTATAGTTTATCTTATATATCTTATATATGCGAGTATATATGCAGCTTTAAGGTGTAGGGTATTTTGGCTACAGCCCGCCTGTAGACAACACCTTTACTAGTTTATTTAATATTTTATTTTTCAAATTTTAAAGTTTTCAAGTTTTTCAAACACGTTCGATTTGAAAACGATTACTATGAAAACTCGTAATGATAGAATGTATACATATGTTTATATAATCCAATGATATGTAAGTAATATGAGAGTTTGATTTGCAAATATTCAACTTTAACTGTTTTCTTGTAAATATATCTAGTTGTTTTCAGCGTACTCACGGAATCTCTGATTACCGATAAAGGCGCCTTCATCAAGCCCGGAACTTGAAATGAATTCTAACAACTTTTTTTTTATGAATGTATACCAGTATAAACTACCACCACTACTACCAGTACTCTACCATTACTTATACTTATGACGTTTTTTTTTGTTCTCTGAATTTTAAATATGCAAAGTGTACAAATTACAAAAATATATTTTATTATCAATAAAGAAATAAATAGCTATGTCTATATTTATATGTATATATGTAGTATATATATTATCAAACTTTATTTATAAAGTTTTTGGAGACGGCAACCCTGCTACTCTTCGAACTGCTTTTGCATACTTCTTAGTGTATATGTATGTATATATTTGCTCTTCTATATGTTATATACGATATACTCCTGTGATGTAGTAGTCGTTTTTCTTTTACTTTTGTTGCTTTGAAGTGAGTTGTATTTCTGTGAATTGTTGCTGGTTAACAACTAGATTGTGTGAAATCTAATTTCTATTGCCTTCACTTTTCTTACACATAAGTTTCTGATGATGATGTTGCGGTTGTTGCTTTAATGGCGGCTATTTATATATGATAAATCTTGTATTTGTTGCTGTTGTTCAAGTCTGATTGTTCATACAGTTATGTATTGTTATAGACGCGCTCAGGTACTCAAAAGTATATGTTTGCTTTTAATATTTAAGCGAAGACAAAACAAATTTTGGCGCACCATTCAGCAAACAACAACAATTTTTTTTGTAACAATTTACTGTAATGTCAATTTTTTTTTGTTTTCAACATTAGAACATTCACTTTTGATGCGTTTGTTCAATCTGTATGTTTATCTTAGGCATTCTTTACCACACAATACTTTAAACACGTTTGCTCTTTTACTTGCTTTAAAAACAAACACAACATTTCTACCCATTCATCATCCCAACAAGCATCTTTTTTCAATCTTCATCCTCCCGTTCAGATTCCCAAAAAACAAACTTCCATCTTTTCATTTCTTTCCTGTTCCATTAAAAATTCACTATTTCCCTAATTCCCCTTCCAGTCACATTTCCATTTAAACAATGTTCCCAATCACCTACAAAACATTCAAAACTATTACCTAGGAGAATTAGGCTTTTACGGTGACGGAAAAATGTTATATTTCTGAATGTTGTGTTTATCGTGCGTTAAATGTTGTGACGGAACAAATCTAATTTAACATATAACATAAACACATAAACCACAAGATTCTAAAACTAATTACAACAAGTAATACAAATAAAAAAATAAAGAAATTTTAAAAACAAATAAATTCCTCATTTGGTTTAAGAGTATTTGCGCGCAGGATTACTATAAATAAATTACAAGGCTTAATACGCATTAATGGCCAAAACAGTATAGAGGAAATATAATCCAAAGGTAAATGTAAATTTTAATTGATTTTCCATACAAATTATAATCTACTCACTGATTAAATAATAAAATATTCTCCTAAATATTCGTAATAATACGTTACGTCATTTTTATTACACTCTTTGGGGCGTCTTTAATTGCTGAGTAAATTTTTTTTTGTTATTACAAATGGGTTTGCAAAAGTGCATTAGTGAGTTTTTGCTTTCTACACTAAAAATATACACACATTTGCACACCATTTGCAACAGATCGGGAATACCACTTATGTATCTAGTAGTAGATGCGATTGAGACATGATGTACTTGTCATGCGTTTACAAATTTCTAGTAATGACGGCCATATTTCATTTTTTGTACAAAACAACATTGGCTGTTAGTGCGCAATAATAGAGAAACAAAAACAGCAATAACAGATGAAAGATAACAAACAAATAAAAATATGTCGATCCATTAATTTTTAGAAGTTTTACTCAGCCTTGCATTACTATATGCCTTCTGTTTTCTTTCTCATAGGGTGATATCTGAACCTTACAAATGCTTGTTGCTTCTGTAGGGATGCAACACTGTAAGGTGACGTCGCTATTATTCGTCGATATTATTATTACTAAATAATGTATAAAATATTATCTAAATGTTTTTTTTTTTTAGATGGAGCAACTGCGCACTTCGAAATACAGTTTCAGAATAAACCCGGACTAGTTACTTGGCTGAAGGATAACAAACCATTAAATGATCCACTGGCTGACCGATTAATTCAAAGTGAAGCTCCTATGAATGTTTTTCGGTTAGATATAAAAAATTGCAGGTAATTATGTAATAATTTTCGCGTGGCGAATAAAATAGCTTGGCCAGCTACCCCTGCGTAAAAATTAATTTTTGCACACTCATTTCTTTTGTAAGCAACCTTTTTCACTCAACAGTTGTGACACCCAAAAAATGTGGCCAATTTCGGGGCACACATAATTTTTCCTAATAAATATATATATTTTTCTATTATAATACTTAAGAGTCTTTATTTAAAAATTAATTTAATATGACCGTAAATCATGAATTTATTTATGTAACAAATAATTTTCCTTATTTGCCCTCCGTGGCGACGGCATAAGGACCGTATAGAATAAATATGTAAGTTAAATGTATGGTCGGAGAGAGGGACGATCAGCACACCACGAAAACGAGTTTGTGTATGCAGAAATACACAACGAAAACAAGTTTGGAACCACAACGCTACAAAGCAACGGAACAGTTTCAGAACACGAAAACATAGAAGCGAACGATGAAAAAGGGGTGGAGTTAAGGCAACGAGTCAACAGACGATCGCTTCATTATTCTCATTTCTGACTTACGACTGAGACTTCGAACTTCACAGACGTGTGCTGCTGCTTGGACAATCGTGAACAGAAGTTATTCTCATTCCTCACTTGCGGTTGAGACTTCGAACTACACAGACGTGCGCTGCTGCTTGGGCAAGTGTGAACAGAGTTTTATTGTCCAACCTCACTTGCGGTTCAGACTTCGAACTACACAGACGTGCGCTGCTGCTTGGGCAATCGTGAACAGAGTTTTATTGTCATTCCTCACTTGCGGTTGAGACTTCGAACTACACAGACGTGCGCTGCTGCCTAAACGATCACACTCGCGCGGTTTTAAAATCGAGCAATAAAAGTATAAGGCTACAAAGTAACGCGAACGACTTTCGTAGAAAACACAAATAATTTATTTAGTCATTGTGCGAGGGGAAGCGGGACGTGATTTCTGTATATAGTGTACGTTGGTTCTTTTCGAATCGGCACTAAAGGTATATAGTGTACGTTGGTTCTTTTCGAATCGGCACTCAAGGTATATAGTGTACGTTGGTTCTTTCGAATCGGCACTACTATTTCGTATATAGTGTACGTTGGTTCTTCCGAACCGGCACTACTTGGTTAGTAAAAATACCTCTCGCACCGTGACCTTTTTCTTTTCCGCCGCGTACTTAAGCGGCTAGCTTATTCGCTACTCGGTAAAACATTCGCGGTTCGTCAACGCATTCGTCGGTCCGTCAACGCATTCGCGGCCCGTCAACGCACTCGCGGCTCGTCAACGCATTCGTCTGCCGCCAACGCATTCGTCTGCTCGCCAACGCATTCGTCTGCTCGCCAACGCTAGGCTGATCCTTCAACGCACGAGGTGCCTGCTCGCTACACGCACGCACTCGCTGCTCGTCACCGCATTCGTCTGAACGTCAACGCACTCGTCTGCCCGCGAACGCTAGCGGCTGATCATTCAACGCACGAGGTGCATGCTCGCTACACGCACGCACTCGCTGCTCGTCAACGCATTCGTCTGCACGTCAACGCACTCGTCTGCTCGTCAACGCTAGCCTGATCGTTCAACGCACGAGGTGCATGCTCGCCACATGCACGCACTCGCTGCTCGTCAACGCATTCGTCTGCCCGCCAACGCATTCGTCTGCTCGCCAACGCTAGCCTTATCGTTCAACGCACGAGGTGCATGCTCACTACACGCACGCACTCGCTGCTCGTCAACGCATTCGTCTGCCCATCAACGCATTCGCCTGCCCGCCAATGCTAGCGGCTGATTATTCAACGCACGAGGTGCATGCTCCCTACACGCACGCACTCGCTGCTCGTCAACGAATTCGTCTGAATGTCAACGCACTCGTCTGCCCGCCAACGCTAGCGGCTGATCATTCAACGCACGAGGTGCATGCTCGCTACACACACGCACTCGCTGCGCGTCAACGCATTCTCCTTCAAGAAATACAAGCCGGTCGTATCCTTCCTCTCCTGCAGGATAAATCTTGTAATTAGCAAGTAAATAATAATAAAGAATCCTATCGTAAACCTAATAGTGCCTTGAATCAAATAAATTTTGTATCGAGCTCCCCTGGTACCCGCTGAGCATACCCTGGCTATAGACCGGAGAAACCGCAGCCGCGTTACACAGTCTTTAGGTCATTCACTCGCAAGACGTAAAACGAGCCCCTAAGTGCGACAACCGCTCGCGACGTGTTTGTTGTAGCATTGCAAGAAACGCTTGCATTTTTGGCGATCACCAATTAAAAACCAACCGATCAGGTATGTCGAAGTTGAAATATTGTCGATAATAGTTTTAGAAAATGAAAAATGTTGTTGGAATTCGAATATGAGCGGACGTGTTTCTCTTCAGCGCACGCTGCGAAGCTCTAGTTTGGCTTTTATTCGTGTTTCTATCTGTGGCGATATTTCTTGTATTGCTTTTTTTATCCAGCCAATAATACAACGCAAATTCAACGCTCACTATTCTGATTAATTAACAGCAAACTTAAAATGAATCTTTATGCTATGTTTTCACTGACTGCGAATGAAAGTCAGATCTCTTTAATGAGAAGCCGAATGGGAATAATTTCCATACGATTTGCGAATGAGAATCCATCAAGTTCGTCATGAACGGGAAGTGAATGGGAACAAAATAAATATTTTGAATCAGCCTATAGCCGGGATCACAAAATTCCCAAAACAAAACAATGGAAACCGAACGAAAATAATGGCAATCAGCTGTTAATACAAAGCATAACTTGCTTGCTAGAAAAAAATGGAACCACTAGGACAGGAAGTCTGGAAAAACCTGCGACAAGACAGCAGAACATCACTTGGTCGAATTGTATGGGGGAACAATCACAAATAGTTACAAGATTATCTGCTTGTACAGTTAAAATTAATAATATCTTTCTTAATTCATCCATTTATTGCACTCAAAAATTTATTTTACTGTATGGAATCAGAAATTTATTTTCAAACGATTTTTAAGAACTGCTGATCGGTCTGTCAAAACGAATGGGTAAAAGCGATGTAAACGGTTTCTGAATGGCTCATTCAGTATTCCCATTCGAGGTCGGTGTAAACGTAGTATTAGCTTTCACAGCAACTTCGGCGTCGTCAGGTGACGGTCAGTTACATGTATATCGCAACTTTAAAATTTCTTAATTCGCGGAATTAATATTTTATTGATATTAATTTCGCAATCGGATGTTCTACATATGATTAGTAAAACTTTCATGTTCCACATTGTATTAACAGCGCACCCTTCGCCTTTCTCGATTGTCGATTGTTCTCTGCATTCGCGTTACGATGTTTTGTCTTCTGCGTATAAATTGTGATGATTTTTAATTCTGGTATAACTTTCTTTTAAAAATTCATTTTACATAACAAACAATTGCATATTATTATATTTTTTACATTTTAGTATGCTTTTCAGAAATTACTTACTTGGATTTGGAATAATTATATAAAATTTTAATGTGCGTATCACTTTCTTTTTTTTAATACGTATCGTATAACTTTTTCCGGTATAATGTTATAAATATTATAACATCTAAACTTTCGATATACATTTTCACATAATTATGGATACAATTATTCAGAATGTATATACATAGGTATATTCTAATATGATTATATAAACATTAGTATATAATTTGTTTTGCTTAACATATTGTTTCTTTTGTTCCAAGTGCCTTAAAATATAGCTTATACTTAAATTATTTTAAAATTATTATTTATATATATATAATAAAAATAATTGCATATTAAATTTGCATGTGTTTTCATTAATTGATAAATTTTATTTAATTTTCTTTGCTTCGTATATAATAAAAAATTTCTGGGAATTAGAAACAACGTTGAACATGCGTCAATTCAAGTTCTTGGATAATTTATACGTTTCCATCGATGGTCTAACGTACTATAAATTCCTAAGAAATTAGAAGTGTGTTTTAATATAACGTATTCAATAAAAGTTAAAGATTTCAAAGATTTAATGAATTAATAACTCATTTACTGTACAATGGAACTCCAAAAGTAGTTTTTGTATCTTGTATGCAATATGCAATTGAGCAGTGACGTCGCAGCGTCGAACTGTCATTTTATTAGTACGGTTGAGAATAACATTAGCTTCTCTACGGAATTGAGAGCGGATACTTTGAATTTTCTTGCGGACATATTGAATTGTTTTCACAGTTGTGCTGCATTCTCTTAATTCCTGCGTAATTGATTGAATGGCTAATTCTTTTTTTCCCCTGTCTAGATATGTTGGGGCGCGCATTCCACAACTGCGTCTTATATTCTAATAACGAAATTAATTTTTCTGTCTCAATGCGTGACGACACCACATTAAAATTAATGTTAAATTTTTTCAAAAGGTGAAACAGAATTTGTTTTTAATCAGTTTTGCTAGCCGTAGCTAATTCAGCGCTGTTATTACCGCTCCGCATGAAATTTTTAGCAACGCTACAAAAGTAGTTATTTTGAGCACCATACTTTTTTCTTATTATTAATTGTTTTGCGTTGGTGTTTTATTATTATTTTATTATTTTTGACCGATGAGCGCTGGCATGATATGCGCTCAAATTTGATCACTGTACCTCCTATGCTGTCTCAGTAACACACTATTGCTATCTCTCTTTCTCCTGCATGATAAATTTCCCTTGGTCAGTCAAATGTTTGCAATGTCCTAAAGGAGGCGTGGTTGGTGTGGAAAAGTATATATACCCTTGATCATTGTGTTCTCTAGAGTCGATTAGCTTTGTCCGTCCGTCTGCCTGTCTGTGAAAATCACGATTACAGAAGGCTGAATAGTTAGTTAGTACGTTAGATTTTTAACATATGTATATGCTTTGGCATTCTGAAATGTTCGGCATTGAATATGAGAAAAATCGTATCAGTGCAACGCCTACTTTTTATAAAAAATATGAATTCTTCTAATAAGTCAAAGTTTCAACTTGTAGACTTAGTTTTGAGCTGGAAATTTGTTCTCCAGTTCAAAAAACTTACAAAAATTTTGGTGTACCGCCCACAATCACATAACATTAACACACTCACGTTATATGAACTGGGGAAAAAAACAAAGTTCAAAGACATTGATGGAAGAGTTTAAAGGCCGTAACTGAAACGGATATAACATTCATGTCGAAATAGTGCTTTTTATTGTAGTTTTTGCTTTATTTTAACATTCCATTTTTTTGTATTGATGGTATGATGTTACTTGTGGAAATTTTGAACACGTACGACGACTAGTTTAAATAAATCGGACGTAATTAAAAATTTTGACGGATGTAAGGTATATAAGCTTCGGCCGGAAGGAGAATACCTTCAATAGTCCTTTGTCAATTTGCACAGCGGATCTTTTTCACCTGTCATAAATCTACAATTTCTAACACTTCTTATTACTGTCGTTATAACATCTAAACCTAACTCTTATATAAAGCTTTTCAAACTGTTTTATCCTTACACAACTTTTACACTCAGTTCTGATTTATAATATATTTTAAGTGCTATGGTAGCGATAAGAAGTAAACATCTTCGAACGCTTTCTAATTTACAAGAGACGTTTTCTGAATTACAAGTGACGTAGTCAGATGTACAAAAGACGCTTTCTGATCTACAAGTGACGCTATCAGAATAAAAAGTGACGATTTCTGAATTATAAGTGAAATAGGTGACTTCCACGTTTTTAGATATTAAGTTTGTAAATAGTATTTTAAGTAATAAAATAGTGTTAGCATACACTAACAATATATCATAACACTTTTTCAATACTGTTCAATTTGTTGACTGTTTTTCCTTTTTCCATAATAACATAACTGTCCATTGTTATACCAAGTTTTCAGGAATTTCATTTATCTAGAGAGGTATACTGCATACCAGCCAGCCTCAACATGCATATGTCTATTATCATTCCAAATTGAGATTTTTATTCATTGAACCTTACTACATTTTAACACAATTATGGCGTAAAATTGCCACCCAGTGACGGTTTAAAGTGACACTCTCTGAATTACAAGTGACGCTTTCTGATTTACAAGTGACGCTTTCTGATTGCAAGTGACGCTTTCTGATTTTAAAGTGACGCTTTCTGATTGAAAATTGGAAAATTCATTTTCAACAGCAATATACATAAGTATTCTTCAAAATGGAACAAGTTCCAGCGAAATAGTGCAACTTTTAATTGCGAATCAATATTGGCACTCATATGACAACAAAGTGTACTATTAAAGATTACACCGAGGTTTTTTAAAGATAACACATAATTAGTAACTTCACTATCAAGGAAAATTCGTGGGAGCGACTGCAGAGCAATTTGCTTCTTGTATATAGGGAGAACCTTTGACTTAGAAGAATTTAGAGTTAATCGATTACTACATGATCATGCTCTATAGAAGCCAGGTCATTAGGTCGTTAGCAGATGAATAAAGCTTTCAACATCATTAAAAGGGTGTAACAGGCATAATAATGGCAAGCTACAATTCTCTTTCTTATACATAAAACACTGCTCTCTGAGCTACCATACAAAAACTCCAACAAGAGGGAAGCCGGTTCAAAATCAAACAGCGGCAATCAATTTCTTTATATTCTTTTTTAATTCTTATTTAATCATGTTTTATATTTTTTACTAGCTGACCCGACGAACTTCGTACCGCTTCAGAATCAATAAATGATGTGTTAACTGATTAGCTTAATTCAGTTTTTTATTTATAAATAATCAAAATGAACTAAGTTTAAAAAATATACAAAAATGAAAATAAAACTTATTTTAATTACATTTAAATGAATGTATAAAAGTTTACGTGGCAGCAAGGGGTTTGCGTTATTGAAGGGAATCTAAATAATTTGCGTAGCATTTTTGCCCTACTTTTGATTCCCTTCATTGAAGCACCTTGTGATATACGACATTTTTCGTTTTGTTGTCAGGTGCTAGAACAAACAAAGCGGATGGTTTGCCGACACTTGAACATGCTACGTACAATTGACCGTGAGAGAAATATTAATTTTCTAGATTCAGGCAACAAACACTCAAGGATTGGCCTTGTGATTTATTAATCGTCATGGCGAATGCAAGACGAATCGGAAATTGAATTCGTTTAAATTCGAATGGCATATCGATATGAGAACTTCCTCACCTTTGAACTTGCCTTTGAGCATAGTTGCCTGAATCACATTGCCCACGACTTTTTTCACCACCAAACGCGTCCCGTTACATAGTTTTGGTTGGTTTAGATTTCGATGCATGATGACTACCGAGCCAACCTTTAGTTGTAAATTGTGTGGTGGCAAGCCAAGCAGATCCAATGAATTTAAAAATTCAGTTGGATAGTTGTTTACTTCGTATTCGTTTGTTACACAATCGATAGATTTGAAGGAATGCAGTGGAGCAACGATTTGATTTTGAATTGTGAAGTTTAAGTGATCCACATCTTTGTTCTTTGCCGCAAGAATTGCTCGTTCACTCAACCAATTGCGATTTTTGTGGTTATCAATTATGTTTGGGAACACTTTGTTGATGGGCTCGTCTTTCGTTAAGACGAAATTGCAAAAATTCGGCGGAAACGAAATCAATCCGTTCGATTCGTCCAGAGGAACACGGCCATTACCGATAGTCAGCAATTGCTTGGAGAAATCTTTGGCAGACGGATCGTTTAGCAATGCAATTCGCTTATTTGTAGTCAGCTGAAGTTTCTTCACATAGCGCCACAGAGTCGATGATTTGAGGCAAGCGTTTATTTCATCGGCAGCGGACTGGTAGTGTTTGGCGGAAATCGCCAGACAGTAGAATCATTGCGCCTCCAAAACATCTTGAGTCACAACGCAGATCTTTCATAGTTCGATCGAGTGCTTCCAATGCGCGTTTGTGCGCCATTGTGCATTTATCTCAGATGATGATTTTACTTTCTACCAAAAGCATTGCCAAGCCATTGCTGAGTGTTTCGCAATATTGTATATCGGTTGTTCAGTCGTTTGAAGGTTTAATGTCAATTTCAACGCTGAATGAGTAGTTCGGCATCCTTCGAGCAACGTAGCCGCTATGCCAGAAGAAGCAACTGCTACAGCAACTTCGAATCTCGTACGAACAGTGGCCAAAATCAATGACATGAGGATTGTCTTCCCAGTTCCACCGCGCGATGAAAAGCATGTCGAAATAATGATAGCAAATAATGTGCGCATCTGGCTTGGAGATGCACAAACAATTGCTTCAGTGATTATTTTCAAGCAAATTGAGCTGGTGACATGCAGCATGAAATGTTGGGCACACTGCACCATTGACAGTTCGAAGTGATTCAAATGATGTCGGCCCACGAACATTCACCACCTACAACCGCAAGTAGAAGCATTCGTCACTCTTCGGATGAACTGTGTAAATGCGACCAAGAGAATCAGTAGAATGCACATCCAGATGATCAGGAATCAAATCGCCTTGCTTCCGACGTTGGAATTTTTTCGATGAAGCATTCCAAGTGTAATAACGTGGCATCTCAGAGTAGAGCAACGTTCCTGCAAACGGATCGCTTTGGCAAATCGAAAAGAAACTGGTGATTGTTGTCGCTGGAGATGTTTATGCACGTTGAGCAACATTCGATACGTTGAAATAAACTCATTTACCATTCTCCAGATGCACCGCCAAATGTACAACAATGGGATGACGTTCATGAATGGGGAATGAGAATATACGCCAAATCGCCTCATTGCAGCTCACATATCGACCAACTTGATAGTGCGACCAACTTGATAGTGCGTGATTTCGTCGTTGGTATTGGGATTTTAAACCGCCATATCACTGCCTTTCGTGACATATTTGCAGATGTATTTGATGGACTTCACTGAATTGCAATACTCCACGTTACAATGCGCATTATATGTTTCGGAAAGAAGTGGCGAATTCGGAACAATCCAAGTGTTATCGACCACGAAATCGTTTCCTTTTACTTTCGTTGTGATAGTTCTACCGCCATCATTGGGTGACAACGCCGATATTGTGGATAATCATCGTTGCCAGTGATAGTCTCCGCTGTCAAATTTCGTGGATAACGCTTGGAACACTTGCCGTCGCCTATGCACGGTGATTGGGGGTTGATGGCGCCACACGGTCCGTGAATCATGTTAGTAATTACATCATGCAGGCCTTAATCGGTTTCGGGATGAGGAATCTCGGCACATATGCTGTCATCTATTTTGTCTGGTTGAATTCTTTCGACTAACCAAATAAGAATGTATGCATGCGGCAAGCATCGTTTTTGCCATTCAATCGAATACATCCAGCATCGAGTTCATCAGCGAACGGATTTTTTGTTTGAAGACACGTGCGGAGATGTCGTGCCGATCACTTGATGTTTGTCCGGAGAGCAGCATTTGAACAATTTCTATCCATTTGGGATTGCACGTAAAGATGATGAATAAATCTAGACGATCGTAATGACGAACATATGTCATTGCATACTGCGCATATTCATGCATATGGCGCGTCTGCCAATGTACATATGTCGCCGGTAGAATAGTCAATCGACCAACATTAGCTGTATCTCCTTCTGTGCTGATTGCATCGCGTAAATGAATATATTCCCTCGAACGCAGTGTGGCTTGGTTCAACCGAATGAAAGTGAGGCGCTCCGTTTCGATTTTGGCATACATGTCGACGCAATATTGCTGAAGCAATCGACGAAATCGCAGTAAATAGTTGTCAGCATTTTGACGAATTATCAAACGATATGCGTAATAATTCATCGAGGAAACCTTTTTGCTAGTTTCCTCACCTAAAATGAAATCAGTGAAATTAGTGTCATGTTGAAATTGAAATTCTTATATCGATACTCACCGCTCAATAGATTTATCATCTTGATATTGAACTGATATCCATCGTCTCCTTGCCAAAACATCAGCGGTTATTGTAATGCATCGTACGAACGGTGTGTTTCGCATATTCATTGCAGTTGTCCAGTGTCGCGACGTGTAAGCACAATATCGCGCTCTTCCAAGTTTTCACCAACAATCACAATTGTGACTTCATCTATTGTTGGAGCGTTGAATTTGCGTGCGTGTGTTCCACCGGGTCGTTTATCCGCTCTGATCACGACTTTGTAGTCATCTCTTAGCATGCGATCCAACACAGTTTTGAACAACCGAACCAATGCATGATGTTCATGAAGCAGTTGCTGCAGATCTTGAAGAATTGCTCTTTTCATTGCTGTATTTATCGTTTGACGCCGATCAAGTTGTTCTTCCATATTGCCCATGAAATAAATTTGGATGAACTAATGCTGTGCGTCTTTAAGCGGTTGATGAACCAATTCGATGGTGAATTTGGGATTGGATCTGTAAAGTTGAAGGCGAAGTCAAAATTGGTAATTTATAATCACCAAAAGAAATCCGCGTTCTTCGATAATATCTGCTCCAAATGAAGTAATTTGGAAACATCCGATGTATCTTTGAGTGTTTCATAGAAAATGTCGTGAATCTGGTGTTTCGCCACGAAGCAATGAATGCAATGCCTCAGGTGGCGAAGGCAATAATGGCAATTTTACCTTGCCACTAAGACAGCACAATCCAGGCGTCTCTCCAGCAAACTTCAATGAACCGCAATGGTCGCACATAATATCTATTGGGCCAATTCGAACGAAAGGATGCGTACTGTAGTCAATTGTGCATTAATATTGAAACGCTGCTCGATTCAAATCAACATTTGAAGAATTTCTTCTTGCGCGTCGAATATTATCACATTGTTGATCTCTGAGATAAGCTCGACGATTTCTCATTGCCAACCGAGCAGTTTGACGTACTGCCTGTCTTTTTTTGTTCTTGTGTTTGAGAAGCACGAAGTCGGGCCATACCAACGCGGCGGTCTTCTCGTGCGATTTCTTGTTCATCTGCCGTGAATTGATTCGCAATATTTGGAAGTCTAATTGCAGTACGGCTTCGTGATCTTCTTCTTCGTGAGCTTCTCGTGGTCTAATTGCAGTACGGCTTCGAGATCTTCTGGGTCGCGGCATTGTAAATAAAACTAAACACTGAACACTGAAAAATGTATCACACAATTTGAAATTACACAATAAAGCAATGTAATAACGTTTCACAATGTGCCTTCCTTCCTCAAATTGAACTCACCTCTTTAAAAGTCACTTTTTGCTGATGAATTAAAAAAAAAAACTGTTTGAAGAGAATTAATTGAATTTTAATGCAATAACGGTCGAAAATTGACCAAAAATTGGTAAAAACTCGTATAGCTCAGCTTACACAAATTCCACTCTACACGGTACAATTTTTTCCTTTTTTTTAAATATCTATCACAAAGAATCGTGTTATATCACAAAATTGATCCTTTTTCCATAAAAACAAATAAAACTAAAAACAGACTTTTCCCGGAGGTATTTTTATTATATAATATAACTGTTTTTTTATGTTTGTGGTACGATTGTCGACAATGGCCCTACGAACATACCCACCAAATTTCATTCGGCTGGGATCTAAATATTAAATTTTACCGATTTGCCACGCCTCCTTTTGAATTTTTTCGATGTTATAATAGTTATTCTGCTATTCGGAGCTGAGACAAATCCAACAAATCAAAAATCATAAAAATCGGTTCAGTCGTTCTCGAGTTATAAATAGTGTAACTAACATGACTTTCTTTTATGTATATAGACTAAAGTAAATTAATAAAAATAAATTATAAACAAATAGAAACATAAAAAACACAAATCGAACAAAACGACGAAATCTGCCAAGTATGGATTTTGAAGACACTAGCATGTGAAAAATAAATGGTATGACGTTAATTACCCATCTGTTCTCTCCGGCTTTATTGAAGAAGGAAAACAGAACTTTTACAATCGTAATAGCTTAATGTTAAAATGTACAGAGTTGCCATATCGAATATTAATAATTTCAACACTCTCCTACAACGAAATACATTTAAAACATCAAAATAAATTTCATCATTATCAATTTCCTATAACAGTCAACAGTCATAACTACAATTATTACTTAGTTAACAAATTCATCAATAATTTCTTCTTCTTATATTCAGTTAATATTAGATTCAGGTTATCATTTCTGTTATTAGTTTCATTAACAACGTTTTATTTTTTGCTCTCCCTTGAGAATGCACAATCGCCTGCAATAAACACACTTCCAGTATATGACTTCCGGTCGCTATTGTCATTTTCCCAATCCGCATCAACATAGCAATTGATCGATTCAACAGTGGCCCTTTAGTGCAACTTTAAGTCCAATGTTCTCTTCAAATATATTTCATATTTATTTATTGTAAATAGTTCGGGTGTACAATAAGAAAATTCATTCTTTTTTACTACAAAAATAACAGAGGCAAATTGATATAAAAATTATTTACAGCTAAGAAATTAAGAATAAATTTTAATATTAGCTTAAAACTAAAGGAAGAAAATACAAGAAAAAAAAACAGAAAATTAAAAGAATAGAATAGTAGTGTAGTAGAATAGAATTGTAGTGCTATAACGAAGAAAAGAAATCAAGTGCGGCACGCTTGAAGCAATCAGCCCCTCAGAGGAGCTTTACAGACGTTGGCAAAGCGTTCCATAGTCTGATAATGGCGTAAAATAGGTTTGGCCGCTTCTAAATGCTCAGCGGGTGCTTTCTTGTTACACTGCGCTAACTTGCTGACCGAATGTAAAATATTGGGGTGGATCGATATGGCCAAATACAAAATTGCTCCAATTAATGATTGGTATTCTTATGGTATTCTTCTTGCTATTTCAGATTTAATGATGTGTAAATCTTCGAGACTCGAGCTCGCTACAATGAAATCATCAACATACATTGCAATGATATTTATCTTACTATTTTTGTTTCTCGTAAATACGCATTGTTCACGTGGACATGCCACAAAAGCAATACTGACAAACGATCTGTTTAGATGCTCATTCCATCTGCGGCCGCTTTGCTTAAGGCCATAAAATGCTTTGTTGAATTTCAACGTAGAATTCTTCTTCTTCAACATCGAAATTCTTGTTAAACAACCCATCTGGATGTTTTATATAGATAACGTCGTCACCTAAATCTCTGTTCAAATAAGCTGAAGAAACATCAAGCTATCAACATCCGTAGAGTGGCATACCTAACCACAGGCGAAAAAGTTTCTGTAAAATTCACATGTAACTGTTGGCCACAACGTTTGGCAACTAGACGTTGCAATATAAAACCATTGACGGAACCATCTGAGTTTTTTTTACGCTAAAAACTTTACGTTTTCACTAGCTGGAAGCTTAACCAATTTCGAAGTGTTGTTTTCTACCAGTGCAACGTTTTCTTTCTCCATTGCAGCTCTTCATAGCTTGTGGTGTTCACTCTGCATTGCTTCCCTAAGGCTCTGTGGAACACTTATTTCAGACGACTCCAAGAACTTCAAGGCACTTTTCACTCTTATCGTGCGGCCAGGCTTTCCGTCTCGTACAATCCGTGGCCTACCTCTGCCATAGCGTAACAGCTAATTTGCATTCTCATCTTCGGATTCAGCGCTTTCGAAGACATTGTCTTCAGCGTCATTGTTTACCTCATCAGAATCACTTATTACACCGAATTGATCTGAGTCATGACTATCATCGTTATTAATGCTTTCGTTATTTTCATTCATCTCACTTCCATTGATCCTTTCGCTTTCTTTATCGTGCACGTCTAATACCGGAATGCAATTTGGAATGGGTCTTTGGATTTCTGTATTTACTTTGTCACAATCATCCAATGACGTCTTTCGTTCGCATCATCGAATAATATGACATCGCGGCTAAGTAATACTTTCTGCGTCTCCATGGCATATAGCCGATATGCCTTGGAAGTCTCTGAGTACCCAATCATAATTGTCTTTTTACCTTTAGGACGGAAATTCCTCTTATGTGTTTTGGTATTAACTATAGCCAATGAGCCAAAGAACTTCAGATGTCTTACAGTCGGTTTTGTGCCTGTCCAGGCTTTAAACGGCGTCATATTATTTAACGATGTCGTCTCCGATCGATTGCGTAAATATACTGCAGTGGCAACAGCCTCTCCCCAAAAGCTTTCACTTAAGCCACTGTGAACAAGCATGCTTCTCGCCATCTCAACAATGGTTCGGTTCGCACGCTCTGCCACATCGTTTTGCTGTGGTGTATGTGGTGCCCTCATTTGAATAACGATGCCATTTTCCTCTAAAAAATGCGTTAGCTGATTCGATACATATTCGCCTCCATTGTCTCTTCTTAAGGTGTGTACGAACCTTTCATTTCTTTTCTCAGCAGATGCATTAAAAATTTCGAATACATTAATTACTTCTCTTTTTTTATTTAAAAGAAAACGGATATTTAAAGTGAATAGTCATCAACGAAGGTTACAAAATACTGCGCTCCTCCAATTGATGCGTTATTAATCGAACCGCACACATCGCTCTGTATCAGCTCCAACGAACGCTGCGCTCGACTTGTTGACTCCTTTGCAAATGGCTTCATATGTATCTTGCATTCAGCACATGTTATACATGCGCTAGCTCCGAAAACACTAGTTGACCTAAGACCATCGTTTCCAAGCTATTTAAGTTGAGATGACCGAAACTTTTGTGCCACAGCATCGCTTCTGAAGTTTTATTTTTCTTCTACATACATTTTACAGGCGAATTTTTAAAAATTAATAATCAATCGCGCTTCAATGCCTTCATTATCACATTACCGTGACATTTTCTCACCTCAGCTCCATTTTGGCTGAATGAAACTAAAAATTAATTTTCTATGGCCTTGCCTACTGAAATAAAATTACTCTGTAGATATGTACGTGCAATACATTGTGTAGTTTTACTCACATCGGTTACACACAAGACAAACGGTACCACGACCTTCAGAATCGATGATATTGTTACCTTCTAATTGTATCCTTTACGATGCTTCTCATAGGAATGAAATGATGTACGATCTCGACACATATGCGACGTGGCGCCCCTATCAACACACCAAGCGTCGCTGTCTTTCAGAAATACGGAAGAGCTACACAGTATTCTGCTCACACCTTGATATTTTATCTTGTTTTTTCTTCTCTTTCCAACATTTTGATGCTTTATGTCCTTGTTGACCACATTGGAAGCATTTGCCTTTAAAGATTTTATTTTCGGCAGTGACTGATCTAACACTGTCTACCTTACTGCTATGATTTGCACTAGCAACGAACGCTCGCGTGTCGGGTTCGCTTCTTTCTTTTCGTCGTGCCCCTTTCTCTAGTAGGGTTTGTAGTTCGTTTGTCATTTTGTATATTAAATTTTATACTAACTCGAAATTAAGTCTCATAATCTGTTGTGAAAAATAAATGGTGTGGCGTTAATTACCCATCTGTTCTCTCCGGCTTTATTGACAAGAAGAAGGAAAAAAGGAACTTTTACAATTGTAATAGCTTAATGTTAAAATGTGCAGAGTTGCCATATCGAATATTAATAAATTCAACATAGCTTACGTCACATAAGCAAGACATTTTATTTGCTTTTGCTTTCCCGCTTATTCGTAAACCATAGACGAAGATTTAAATTCACAAACAGTTCAACCATCACACAACGTATAAGATTCACAAACTGCAGAGTATTTGGAGAAGGTGGAATCCGTCCAAAGTCGCTTGCATTCGACTGCTAAGACTTTGCGTAATTGTGAAAACAAATTTCCGACTTCTGCTATCGACTTCGGTCAGCAGTGTCCAACACTATTTGGCACTATCGGCTTCGGCTACCAGCAACCGCACTACCGAGTAGCTATCGATTTCGGTCACCAGTGTCCATAACTATTTGGGACTATCGGCTTCGGCCACCAGTAACCGCAATATGGAGTTGCTAACGACTTCGGTCACCAGTGTCCAAAACTATTTGGCACTATGGGCTTCGGCCATCAGCAACCGCACTATTGAGTTGCGATCGACTCCGGTCACCAGTGTCCTGCGCTATCGGCTTCGGCCAGCAGCGAACAAAACTATTTGCTCACCAACTAGGTAGAGCACCTAAACGAGTTAACAAACCCGAGAATATTTGTTGTTAAATGCTCTGACATCAAATAAATTAAAGCCATCTGCCGATTAGCTTTTTCGCTGTTACTCTAAAAGAACCTCTCGCCTTCCGCATATTAAGGCCTTCTGCCAAGAAATTGTTATACTTTCTACCACTCACCGCGTTTCTCTTTGTGCTTTGACTAGGTGATACATTGTAACGATGTTTTCTCTACGAGGATATACTCGCCTTAGTCAAGGTTCGTGATTAATCGAAAGACTCTACTGCGTATTTTAATCTTTATTTGGTTAACGTTTGATATCTACGACTACTAAGTAATAATAGTTTAATTATATATATGCAATGGCTTGATAATAATTGATCATCTGCATTCTGTGATGTTACGGTTCCTTGTTGACTTATTACGTGAGTCTTGTTCCACTGGACTAGTTACGGTTCCGATTTAATTGTGGTGGATTTGCTTCGGTGGAGAAATTACGGCAAACTAGTTATGTTGGAGTGGTTACCGTGGACTGGTCGAACGCGTGTACTTCGCGAGATTATGACGTTTAAATTTTACTTATTAATTCTGACACATTACTAAGATTTTTGCCGTTAATTAGTTTCCGCATGCAAGCACAAGACTAGGACTAAGCTTAGCTAGGATTAAGGATGTCTCCACATAAAGGATCGAGATTTGCAATTATCAAGCTAAGCAAGGATCAAGGATAGAAAGGATCAAGGATGTCTCCGCATAAGAGCACAAGACAAGGATCAAGATTTGCAAGGATCAAGGATGTCTCCGCATAAGAGCACAAGACAAGGATCGATATGTCCAGGGATCAAGCTTACCAAGGATCAAGGTTAGCAAGGATCAAAGATGTCTCCGCTTAAAAGCACAAGACAAGGATTAGTATTTTATAATAGAAGTGACCCATCGTATTCGGAGCCGCTTTTTTATACTCTTCAGAATAACGGTAGTCATTGTTTAACCAGTTTTTGTGTGATACTGCAGCTATTTACTCTGTCGCATTTCTTTTTTTGTTTTCACGATCTTCTAATTATGTTTGCCCTAATAACAACACAAGTATTGTTGTATTATTTCTGATTATGCTATTCGTCTCCTTCGCTTCAGCGTCGTCAACATGTAAAACCGGTTATGTCTTTTGTCTAATTATTACACTAACAACTTTATTTAATAAATCTTGACAGTAGTTACAATAATTTGAAAAATGCTTAGAGATACGTTTTGGCTAAAATAAGTTTTATTTAACAAGTTTACAATCATCAGGCTGAAACAGAGGTTATGATTAAAAGCCTGAAACAGATTTTATGATCATTAGGCTGAAACAAAGGTTATGATTAAGTTGCATGTCGATTATTTGGTTATCTAGCGAATCTGTGCTGAAAAGAAACTTTGATTAGTGTGTATCCACTGTCGCGAAATATAAACCTAACAGACCGACAGGCCTTAAAATGTAGATAGCCGCGGAGTATAAACCCACAGACCGACTGTCCACTGTCGCGGAGTATAAAACCAACAGACCGACAGGGCTTGAAATGTAGATAGCCGCGGAGTATAAACCTACAAACGGACTGTCCACTGTCGTGGAATATAAACCCAACAGACCGACAGGGCTTCAAATGTAGATAGCCGCGGAGTATAAACCCACAGACCGACAGGGCTTTAAATGTAGATAGCCGCGGAGTATAAACCCAACAGACCGACAGGGCTTCAAATGTAGATAGCCGCGGAGTATAAACCCACAGACCGACTATCTACTGTCGCGGTTATAAACGCAACAGACCGACAGGGCTTGAAATGTATATAGCCTCGAAGTATAAACCCACAGACCGACTGCCCACTGTCGCGGAGTATAAACCCAACAGACCGACAAGGCTTGAAATGTAGATAGCCGTCGACTGAGACGTTGACTACAACGTCGACTGAGGCGTTGACTGCGACATAGACTGACACTTCGACTGCGGCGTCGACTGGGATGTTGACTACGACGATGCTACGTCCTTGCGTTGCTGACTTGAGGTCCTTGCGTTGCTGACTGCGAGTCCTTGCGATGCCGACTTGAGGTCCTTGTGATGGTGACTGTCTTCAGGTGTGGTTGCAAAACGTCTGTCCACAGGTGTTACTCCGCAACAACTGTCCACGGGTGTGGTTTCTAAACGACTGTCCCGATGTACTGAGTGCGCGCTCTTTTATACTCTGCTCCTCATTCTGTGGTCAGCTTTAAAGCTTTCCGCCGAACTTCGAACTTGTTTGCTGGAAGTGATCCGACATGTTCGTCGCTTCCAGTGTTTACGAGCTATTTAGCAAACTCGTTTGACTAGTTTTCTCTAATTACTTTAGGAAAACGAGTTTGCTGTGCTTTGTCCTTGACTTTGATGCTGAGTGTACTTCTTTGGGTGAACGTTAAATTTTATCGCAAAATTTTACAGCAAAATTTATCGTTACAGTGCAGTGATTGTTTCTCCGTTTTGTTTCCAGGCCAGTAATACCTATTGTTGATTTAATTTATTTATTTATTATTAATTCACTTTAATTATAACACTCAAATTCAATTAGTAACACTTATAATAATAACAAGCAATTATTTGAAAATTGGTAAGTGACCATTACATCGATTAATTTATATTTTCGTAGAATAAACAAAATGAGATAAAAAAAAAAAAATAGTGAACATTTGGCGTAAGATATAGTGTAAGACAAGAATAGAAACTAGGATGACAGAAATAAGAAAGTACTCAAAGAAGAAAGAGAGAAAAATCACAACAAATATATTAGCCTACATAAGGACTCATGACATAAGAAGTTTGACTTCAGTTTTTCTATGAGAATTTCATAATTAATGGAGTCACAGGCTTTGGAGAAACCTAGGAAGACAATCAAGCTATTCATCCCACTGTCCAAGCCCTCCAGAATATCATCACACACCTTAATTAGAGCAGTTGCGCAGCTGTAGTTAGCACGAAATCCCGATTGGTATTTTGTGAGAAGTTTATTGGTTTCGAAGACGCTTTTCATTTGCTTACTAGCTAGTCTCTCAAACGCTTTACTAAGAAAGGGGAGTATTGCAATCGGACGATTTAGGAATTGGTATAACTTTAGAATTCTTTCATGCAGATGCAGATGGGAAGCATGACGTCATAATGATCGTGTTGAATATGTATGTAATATGTTTTAATATCATCGGAAGAATTATTTTAATGAGAACAGGATGAATTCCATCTGATCCCATCGCTTTTGATTTAATGTCCAAAATGGCAATGCATGGCTCCAATGCCAATGCTTGCTCAACATTGACTAGTGCAAATCCCGCATCTGGTTTTAGGTAGAGGAACCAATACTAACCGAATGATAAGCTACATAAGGAGATGGGTGTTCAAATTGTTTATTTAGGTCGTCAAGATTTATGTTCTCAGGCAGCAGAGGAATATTTTTACCTAAGCCAATTTGGCGAACATTCTTCCAAAAGATTGTGCTGGAGTTCACAGAGGCGAAACTGCGTTCGTAAAACGATTTTTTACTGCGACAAACAAGTGCGGAATGTAATGATGATATAAGTATTACAACATAGTCTTTAAATAATCCACTTGACAATTGACATCAGCAATATTAAAAATGGGCGTGAAGTCAAATGCTTGGCATTCAGTAAGGACTGAGTAAATGTCAGCTTTAGTGAAGAGCGGTACTAAGTCATAAATTGCGTGTGACGAGTTCAGGGGATCAAACAAAGATAAATAATATCATGATGGGAAAATGCAGATGCAGAGATGTGATCAGAATGCAGGACCAATTGGGGATCAGACAAAATAAATAAATCCAGCATGCTGGGAATACAGTTTGATTAAGTCTTGCTCATTGGACCTTTTAACAATATGAAACTTGTATGATGTTTTGTTATAAATGCACACACAGCCACTAGCCTTGTTACACCTATCAGTACGAACTAATTTATATTTATCAAGGGCAAAAGAATTACTGCTCATCTCAGGCTTCAACCATGTTTCGGATAGACAAACAATATCAAATGAACGATTGAAAAGGAGCATCACCATCAAATTCTTCTCAGGAAGTACAGTAGTCGGAGAAGTAGGAAGCGAACAAAGAAAGAAATGAAGAAACGAAAAACATAAAACAACCAGTAGTAGACACCCAGTGAGAAAAGTATACAAAATATTAAAATCAAATAGATGGCATCCCTATGTGGCTTATTAGTAGGAGTATAAATTATATAAATAAATGTAGGCTTACGTTAATTTACTATAATGCAAGAATAATAACGATATATAACTACTATGCTTGCTCAAAATGATTTGAGTCTCCTTCTCGATATTCTAGAATGGCATTCAGCATTGCTTTTGACATTGACAGACATTTTCATTTTTGCACACAATAACCCAGACTGATCCAATTCTCGTGTAAACTGTGTAAAGTTTTCGCTGTTTCTTCAGTCGATGTGCTTTTTGGAGGATCTCCGATTTCGCTTTGTCAGGCTCTCATTCAAATGAAAGCATGCTTCAGACTCCAGAAAAATAGCGCTAAGACGTAAATATCTTTTCATCTTCCTTCGAAATTCCCCGACGTGGTTTAGTAGTAAATTTCGGTCATGGGTTGTTCTGATCTTCAGAATAATTGGGGAGTCAACTGTTTCATTTAAATGACGTGTACGAAAAATAGAGTTCACTGGTGGCGGTTTACCGTTGACAGCATCACACACACGTAAATATACGAACTGCAGACTCTCATCAGGTGTTTGAGGTACAACGAAGAGAACAGCATCAGCAGAAAGGTTGCTTTGTTCCAAAGAGTCACAACGATCTCTCACAGTTTTAAGTTGCTCTTGCAAATACACTGTTTCTTCATGCACTTCTTTTAACTGCTGCTCAGAGCGCTTTTCCACTTCTACGACATATGCTTGTAGCTTGCCAAGAGAATCTTTTAACTGCGAGCAATTTTGTTGGAAGATGCTGATCTGAGTCATTAGGTCAGCTCTAAGGTCACTTATTTCTTTCCGAACAACAGAAGTGCTAGCAGCAGAGCTAACTTGCTTTCCCTGTCTCAATTCAATACCCATGATACACAAATTAATTACGATTAATTAAATTAATCGTGTACTTGTTGTACTTGTTGCCCTTTGTACTCGTGTTATCAACTGGACATAGAAGTCTTCGTTTCAGCGTATATAGTGCCGAGTTGCTGGTCCAATTTACAGTTTTGCTTCAATTTTACATTTAATTCTTCAATTTTTACATTTTCAACGATTCTTAGGTTTCCTTCTCTAATTTAGATTTCGTACGTGTACAATTATGTATAATTTTGTTATTACATCGATTCTTTTCTAAAAATTATTGCATTTAAATTTTTTATTTTACGTTCTTAACAGCTGTTATGTATTTGTTTATTACTTCCCTTAAGTGTATTTATTACGTATTGCTAGCTAATTGTGTATCTAGCCGGTAATTAGGTTTCAATTATGTATGTTCTTATGTGTATGTATATATATGTCTTTATCTACTTTTCATGTACTATTAAATATATATATATATATATATATATATATATATATATATATATATATATGTATTTGTATAATCGTAATTTTTTTATCTTTCTATTAATATAATTTCCAAACTTATATATATACTCTTATATAATTTTTGAAATTGTATCTGCTTAACCGGGGTATATATACTATTTTTGTTTTTTTCTTTTTCTTATATTGATTGTGCATTTATTAATTAAATAATTGCAAAAACAATTTTCCTGTGTTTTGTGTTTTCGTTGATCCATAATTTAAGTTTTCATTGCATGTGCATTTATTATTGTTTAAAATAATTGCAATTGCAATTTTTATTCTTTTGTTTTCAATTTCTGATCGATTCTGTATAGGACAATGACCTCTTGTTCTATATTCATTTGTTTATTAATTTTATTTTCTTCTCCCTTTTGGTTCTTTTACTTTAATAAAAATATACGGAAGTGTCGGATTCTTCCAATTCTGATGAGTCGACCAGTTTTCCGTTGACCAATTAGTAACGATTGTTATAAATAAACGATATTTTTAAGAATATCTATACTTTTCATTCTGAAGAGTTGAATAATGCAATAAAGAGACATTATTTACAGCATAAGTCCTTAGATATGGTTTTGGTAGAAATACAAGCTATGAGGCAGCTGCCAAATTCCTTAGTCCGCGCTATAGAAAGGATGAAGGTTCATCAGAATTGAAAGGCCAATGGAATAAGACTGTGCAAAACGGCAATGGGCAATCAATGCAGAATATTATTTGCAGTTTCTGTAACAGAAAGGGACATACAAGAGAGGATTGCCTAGTAAGAAGGAACACGACATACTGTCAGGAATGCTGCAAATATGGCCATGAGACTAATTTCAAATGTAAAAATGTTTCTCAAATCAAAGAAAATCCTTTTAAAAGGGAAGACCAACAACACAGAGGTCGACAAGGATATTGGCCAAATAACAGCAGAAGCAAGTGGGATTTCAATCAAAAATGGAATGAAGGCGGGTTCCAAAAAGGACTAGACCAAACCAAACCAATAACAAAAGTCCCGAATAAAGATAAAACTAATACACACAGTGCATGCCATTGGTGCAATAGACCAGGACACTGGATACGAGATTGCCAAGCCAAGAAGAACTGGGAATCGTTTCAGGGAAACTACGAAGGGCCCAGGCAAGGCCAGTAACCTGGAAACCCAGAAAATATAGGAACTTTGGGCCAGAGAGATTCGAGAAGATGTTTTATACGTCAGAGAGGACAGTTATCCCATCTACGAATCTGGATGAAATTCGTTAAAATAATATTGAAGAAGGAACGAAAAATAAACATGGAACGATAAGCATAGGAATAGTGAATACTAAAAATATTAAAAACAAAACTGTAGCAGATAAAGGTTTAGAAGACTCAGGAATAGTAAAACCAAATATAAATGTTCAAGAATGTGAAAGAAAAAGTATACAAGAAAAAGAAAAACAGGAATTTAGCACAACAAATAATTTCAAAAGTAATGAAGACAGTAAGAGTGAGTGTCGCTACAACAATAAACTAGAGGATGATGTGTTCATTGAGTTTCCTTGTGCAGAGGCAACTTATGAAAAACTTGTCTTATTGGTTGATACAGGAGCAGACACCAGCTTAGTAAAAGAAAAGTCCATTAAAAGGGATATATTAATTGATCATTCTGAAAAGCGAGTTTTAAATGGAGCTTTCGGGGGTTGTGCAACCACTAAGGGAACTGTTAATGTTACCCATAAAGACTGGACATGCCTTGATTTAACGTTACATACGGTTTTACTTGAACAAGGATTGCCAGGCGACGGGATACTTGGCAGAGACAACCTATGGAATAAGTCCATATTAGATTCAACAAAAAAAGAGTTAAAAATGATTAGTCCAAAAGGAGAGGAAATAGCTAGGTTGCCATTAGTAAAATCAAAAAACAAATTATCACCCGTGACACGAGGAGTGATAAAGGCCAGATCAACATGTTTTATAAAAATGAATCTAAAAACGAAACTGCGAGAATTTCGAACTGTGGTGATCTAAAAAACTCAAATCTCCCCAGGTGTGTTTTTAGGAGAGGTGTTAGTAAGTGTAAAAAATAATAAAGTTAACGTTCCGATCTTAAATTCAACGGAAGAAGATTTCACTCTGGGTGACAACTTCGTTCCAGAATTCAGCGATTTTGAAAAGTATGAAATACCGAAAAATAATACAACCATTAATAGTGTGGTTAGTTCAAATATTAGGCAACGATTAAAAGTTTTAATGCACGAATTAGATTTGGATCCTTCCTTGAATAAAGAGGAAAGAGAGTCCATAAGCAACTTATGTAAATAATATAATGACATCTTTCTATTAGATGGAGACAAATTGGCATACACCACAGCAATAGAGCACATAATTCCCACGAGGGCAGACCATGTACCAATTAATCAAAGACAGTACCGACTTCCCCATACACATAGGGAAGAAGTTAATAAACAAATTAATAAGTTGCTAGAAGACGACATAATAACTCCAAGTAAATCGCCGTGGAATTCTCCATTATTAATAGTTCCAAAGAAATGTGGAAAAGATGGCGAAAAGAAATGGCGTATGGTTGTCGACTATAGGAAGTTGAATGACGCTAAAATTATACAGGTTTTTCCAATACCCAGGATTGACGAAATTTTAGACCAATTAGGTAGAAGCAGGTATTTTTCAAATCTAGATTTAGCTAGCGGCTACCATCAGCCAAGCCATCAAGTCTTAGTAAATGACAATGATAAGGAAAAAACAGCCTTCTGCTCAGCATTAGGACATTTCGAATTTAAGAGAATGCCTTTCGGAGTAACAGGGGCACCCGCCACTTTTCAGAGATTAATGAATCACGTGCTAACAGGATTGCAAGGAATAGACTGTTTCGTCTATTTAGATGACATAGTCATACACGGTAGCAACCTAGATCAGCATGCGTAGAGATTAGCGAGAGTTTTTGAAGTTCTAAGAGCAAATAATTTAAAGCTGAATGTTAGCAAATGCCAGTTTTTGCGACGCGAGATCATTTATTTGGGCCTTAAATGTTCAGAATACTTAGCCCTCCCCGACCCAAGTAAAGTGGAATGCGTTAAGAACATTCCACCTCCAAAAAACCTAAAGGAAGTGCAGGTTTTCTTAGGGTTAGTAAATTATTATAGAAAATTCATACCTGACACGCCAAAGATAGCGTTGCCAATTAGTAAATTGTTACGTAAAAATGTAAAGTTTATTTGGACTGAAAACTGATCAGACTTCAAGATTGCCAATCTTTAGATTTAGGCATAAGTTGTCAGAATGCGACTTCGAAATAATCTATAAGCCAGGGAAAACAAACTTGAATGCTGATGCTTTAAGCAGGATACCCAAGGCAAGCAATACCGTTACAGCAGTTCCAACACGCTCGAAAACGAAAGAACAAGATAGCTCTGGTATAGATAACAAAAAAGCAACTTCAATGTCTGTAGAACCCGATAGTCCAGGAACAGGTGGGCAAAAAGATATTATTTTGTTAACAGATCCAAAAGAAATAGATACCATAATAAAAGACTTCCATCAGACACCACTTGGGGGTCATCAAGGCGCGGTAAAAACTTACCTTCGAATTCGACAGGAATATAGGTGGCCAGGTATGCAGAAGCAGATAAAGGACTTTATTAAAACTTGTCCAAAATGCCACATGAACAAAACAACAAATAACAAATATATTTTGACTTTCCAAGACGATTTTTCTAAATTCATGGCATGTGTAGCCATCCCAGACGCAGAAGCGAGCACAGTAGCTAGGGCTTTTTACGATGAGATTATTACGCGTTACGGCATTCCAAGAGTTCTTATCACTGATAACGGAACCAACTTCATTTTAAAATTATTCTCGGATACATGCAAACTATTAGGCATTAAAAAATTACACATTACGCCGTACCATCCGCAAGCTAATGGTTCGCTAGAAAGGAGTCATCGGGCTTTAGCCGAATATTTGCGTAGTTTCGCAAAAGAAGATTGCTCGAATTGGGATCAGTGGTTGACTGCAGCAATGCACGTTCACAACCACACACCTCACATTACGACAAGAAAGACACCTTTTCGCACACTTTTTGGTTTTGATATAGAGATGCCAACGAATCTGAGGAGAAAATGTAGTCCAGTATATAATGCGGATGATGCAATAAAGTGCTAATATTCCAAATACAAAGAGCGCACGAAATAGTAAGGAAGAATCAGGAAAAATCAAAACAGATGTCCAAAGCACAATATGACAGTAAATTAAATTTAGTAGAATTCAATGTAGGAGATAGTGTTTTAATTAAAAATCAAAGTAAGAAAAATCTTAAAAAATCACTTAACGGGTTTTCGACCACGCCGACGAAGTGCCTACTTCGGATCGTCTCTGCCTGTCGTATGTCATCCGCAACATCCAATGCTTGCTCCACCAATTCTTCATATGTTGATTTTTCTATACCTACCAAATAAAGTCTTAAAGAACTGTCTTGTAAACCTAACTTAAACGTCCTCATTACTGCCCTGTCTACTTCTGTTCTTAACGCTATATCCGATTTCCCCTGGTAGACAGCAGTGATAATGTCCTCCGCCTGAGACTTTAAGGCTATTAGTTTTTCTGCCAACTGACGGATATCCTCGTTTGGCAGCTGCCTCATACCTTGTATTTCTACCAAAACCATATCTAAGGACTTATGCTGTAAATAATGTCTCTTTATTGCATTATTCAACTCTTCCAGCCTCTCCAACTTCAACAACTAAACAGCAGCCGCTGTTTAACGCATGCTATGAAGTCTTGGATCTCTGTGTCCTTGATATTTCTGTGCGCTAGATCGCATCCTTCAATAAATTTATATACTGCATTTCGGAGGTTTTTTCTGTGTATTGGATGTGATTGTTTCTGTTGCAATATTTTCCCTCTGTTTGCGTGGCTCCTCGTCGTGATGTTCGTAACTTTGCAAGATCGCTATCTGCTTTCTCAACAAACCGTTTTCTGCCTCAAGTTATTTAATTTCTTGTGCCTCTGAACTTGTGGATCCCTCTTTACGACTATCTGGTGAATTTTCTGGGAAAACCTCCTCTTGTGTACCGACTATTTTGCTTAACTGCTCGTTTTAGAGTTCTAATTGTCGAAGACTGTCTTCTTGCAAGTCCCTACTTGCCAAATAACTGTCGTACCTACCTTTCAAACAGTTGAATTCTTTCTTCCACGCGTTTATTTCTGTTGTAATTGTCGCGTTTTTATTTTCTAGGAATCTAACTATTTCGTCGACAATCAAATCCGCCTCTTCTATCTTGAAAATGTCTTTTACAGAATTTATTTGCGATTTAATTAGCTCAATTGTTTCCCTATTACTCACTGTATGTGTAAGACTTCTCCAGGACTTTTCTACAAACTTGTCTAACTGACCAGATAATGCTTGATATTTCGATACTAGCTGTTCATATTCCTTAACCATTTATTAATATTAATTCGCATTGTCCACCCTTAACTATCTTAATAACTTCAATACCTCTCTTCAATTATGTAACTATGAACTTCTTTGAAATTTAATATCTATTCCCACGCCAATTAATATTTTTCCCGTGATCTACAATTTAACTTGTCTGGAATATTTATTATTTTTCTTGTTTACTATTACTCGTGCTATAAAAACAATTTCGTTTCACTTGTGTTTTATTTTATTTTCCGCAGAACTTAAATTTCAGTTTCCCAAGCTACTTGCACTTGAAAAATTTCAAACAACGCATTATTTTTTTCTTTTATGTTTCAGCGTGAGCTATCATATTGCATTCCAATCTTTAACATCTGTCCGCGCGTGTTAAACAACTCGTCAACAATTGTTTAATTGCTGTTTGTTTTTTTTTCGTTTGTTGTTTCTTTTAATATTTTTCGGCTTGTAATCTGAACCGGGAGTGAAGCGACAGCGCTTCTTCGTTTAGCCGCGGTTACTTGCTAACTTAAATTGCTTGCTCAACTTTTAAAAAAGTTCGTATAAAAAGTTAAGCTTCCGTTTCGGTCGAAATGTTTATTTATAAAATATTTTATCTAGCTGCTATAAAAACACAGTTTAAAATTTTCATTAAGACAATTTATTTTTCCTTCGTCCTATTTGACATATCTTTTTCTTTATTATAAATTTCCTGCCAAATCTTCTTCTTCGATCCTTAACTAGTTTTTCTCCTCGGCGTTTCTTCTTGTGTGCTGTCGTAGTGTTTGGAATAAAACACGCTGCTTCATCTTTTTTCCTTGCCTGTCGTTTGTTGTATTCATCCAACGTTATCCTATTGGGGCCTTGCTTCTTAATTGTTACTGGAATGTACTTTGGTGCGTCCTCGTCTATTTTTCCTGGTATGTATTCTTCCATCTATGGTTGAAAATCCCACACTAAATTACTTCATGAAATACAAAATTGCTTAAATATCACTATACTTAATTCAATGATCGTATCCTATGATCACTCGATAATTAAAACGCATTCGGAGTCAATAATATAAATCTTTATTCTGAACACTATTGTGACTCCGATTTATGGTTCGTTTAAATCTCTATGTTTTAATCAAAAACAATATTTTCCCTTTTTTCTTTTGGTTTATCCTTATGCCTGAAACACAGTTGGACATTCAAGAGGCAACATTCATTTGTATTTTTATCTTTCTCTAAAATCACGCACACAATTGAATCTCGCATACAATATGCAAAAACTGTCATTTCTGGCACTGCTGTCAAATTGACTGTTTGTTTGCCGAAAAAAATTGTGCAACAAAGAAGTGTTTAATTTAATATATATATAAATTATATAATATATTGGCTTCATTGGTAATTGTTTAATAAAAATGGACGCAATTCAGTGCATAACAACGATAGCATCCATAGTTTGCATTGTTTGCGAAGTATTTGTGGCCGTAGAAAATCGGCAAAGAAGACGGTGGTGGATCCGACCCGTGAATCTGTCTCGAGATGAACTGGGGTTTTTCGAGTCGTGCACGAGGCAGTTGATGGCATCTGACGAGGAGCATTTCTTTAAAGCAACACGTATGGATGTAGCGAATTTTAATATGCTTTTAGAGCTACTCCGACACCGATTGCAGAAATGCTCAAAAAGGAAGCCTATATCACCAGAGATACGTTTGTCGCTCACGCTTTTGTAAGTTACTACATACAATACATATGTATAGTTTCGTAAAACGTGTTCTGAAATTATATTTCAGGTATCTTGCACAAGGATGCAGTGTAAATGTGTTGGCTTGGTGCCACAAGATTGGAATCTCAACGGTGAGGAAGATAATTTATGAGACATGCGATGCAATTTGGGATGAACTCAAGGTGGTGTATATGGCGGAGCCAAATGTAACGGATTTCGTCCGGAACGCAAATTATTTTTCCAGGAAGACCGGTATGCCGAATTGTTTGGGAGCCATTGACGGCAAACATATACGCATCGTTTGTCCCAAAAGGAGCGGCTCGCTATATTATAATTATAAAAAATATTTCAGCATTGTGCTGCTTGCAGCTTGTGACTCCAATTATACATTCACATATGTAGATGTGGGAGCGTTGGGCAGCCAAAGCGATGGCGGAGTTTTCGTCCGTAGCGAATTTGGGAAGAAGATTTTGGAAGGCTCACTGAACGTCCCTCGCGATTGTTCTTTGCGCGATGGCACAAATTTCCCGTTCTACTTTGTGGCTGACAATGCTTTCCCTCTTAAGAGAAACATAATGCGGCCGTATCCCGGACGAAATTTGCCAGCTGACAAAGAAAACTTTAATAAGAAATTGTCAAAGGCTCGCGTTTATATAGAGAACGCCTTTGGGATTTTGACATCTCGCTGGAGGATTCTCCACACAAATATACACGCAGAGCCACAAAACGCTGACAAAATTGTGTTGGCGGTCGTCGTATTGCATAATTTCCTAATGCTGAAAAGAGATAATAGGTATTTTTACCCCGAATTGGTCGACAGATCCGAAAATGGAGTCGATGTCGATGGAGTCTGGAGAAGAGAAACCGAACCATTAAGATCGGTTCACCAACCGATCGGAAACCGTTCAATAGCTGCGGCTTTTGAATTAAGAAATGATCTAAAGGATTTCTTATACTCACCTCAGCGAAATTAACAGACTAATCAACTAAATAAAGTCAACTATTTCCATAAATTTAATTTGTTGTTTTTTATTATTTTATTTTATTTTTGAAATCAAAAGTCCCATTTCCAAAAAAAAACCATTTGTAAAACTTAAAACTAATTGAAAAAAAATCACATTCGTTTGTGAAACTTAAAACTAATATTTGTAAAACTTAAAACTAATTGAAAAAAATCACATTCGTTTGTGAAACTTACAACTAATATTTGTAAAACTTAAAACTAATTGAAAAAAAATCACATTCGTTTGTGAAACTTACAACTAATATTTGTAAAACTTAAAACTAATTGAAAAAAAAATCAAGTAAAAAATCTTAGCACTATTAATGTTGCTGATTCGATAGAGCAATTGCGCTATACACAACAGTGCTGATGTCCCTATGGATCTCATTCAGCAGAGCTCCGTTAACATTTGCGTCTTTGATGGCGCTGGATAAGGTGGCGAACAACTTATAGTTGGTTGTCTCGCTTGATCGCTGAACAAACGATTTGGAGACCTCTCTTAGTGATGTGGAGGCCTCCGCCAAAAACGCCGCCAAATATGGATTCTGCTTATCCTGAAGTAGTTTACAATTTCAATTACACCGTAGTGGCAATACCGAAAGCTTTCACTCACCTTTTTTGCGGAACCAGCGCTCGCAGATGAAGGCGAAGGAACGGCAAGCCCGGGCGAGTCAGCTGCTTCGGGTTGTCCCGGGGAGTCAATAAACTCCTCTTCGGCTGCTTCCGATGCAGCTTCACCATTTCCAATTGTCCTAATATAAAAATGTTGAAATATTGTTCTAAATTATAATGTGGGCAACCTACCTTCTGCTGGCCTGCACTTCCTCGAGGAAACCCATAGCTTCGGAGTGTCGCCACTTCTTTCTTGGAAAAGTGGCGGCACTTCCCGAAGCTATTTTTGCCGAGTTCTTGGCTCTTCGGTAACTGCATCGCAGCGTTAGCCAACGCTTTTGGCAAGCATCCCCTGCAAATTTATTATTGTGTGTTATTAAATAATGTTTATTTTTAATTTCGTATTATTACTAAGTATTATTACCGTCTAAGTTCAGTTTAAGTTCAGTTGCGCTCCTATGAGTGCCCACGTCTTCGCCTTGATGTGCACATTTTTATACAGCGGGCTTTTTAAGTCGTACAGCTCCCTGTGCGACCGGACGAGCTCGATCAACTTCTCTTCGATTTGGTCCATTCTGCAATATTGGAGTTAGTAAATTTTATCAAATATTTGTTTCTTTCATTAAATATGTACTTACATTTTGAAATTATTAAAAATTATTAAAATCTTCTGAAAATAACACAAAAGCACACAAATTATTGAATGGAAGCAGAAGAAGAGCACGCATACACAATGTGTTAAAATAGAATTAGAGCTAACTCGCATGCAATTGAATGTTTATCTACATACGAATGCTCTCAGATAACTTATTTTTTTCTTGATTCTCATAAGAGCCTGTGTAATTTTGACAGCTGATTTTGTATCTTGCCTGTTGAATGTCCAACTGTGTTTCAGGCATTACACGACAAAAGGATATCTCAACTAAAAACTTTTCAAAAACTTTTTTTTTAAACTTAAAAACGACTGTTGTCATTGTCAAAAACTTCCCGAGCGAAAGGGTCGACCTCAGCAAAGATTTTGTCCGGCGTGGAACGCCATTGCACAGACAAGGGTGCCTTGCTTGACGCTGACACACCTTTACTTGGCTCCAAATTAAGCCTCGCGACGAATTGCAATAGGCACTTGCAATTTTTTTTTTTTATGTTATTTATATTCACTCTACGTACCATAAGTGCTATGTCCTTTCCTTTGTATTCCTGTTTCCTTTGTGGTCCTTCAAGTGATCCTTGGCTCAAAAAAACCGCCTGCGCCAAAAATGTTGTGTTTCTCGGGATATGGATCCCCTAGGAGTGCAGCACATAATTCTAACCGAGCAATTGTTTGACATTGGCGATTCAATGGAGCAACTCGCGATTTAGCACATAGTAGTCTCACAGGTATCCTTCCGTTACTTGTTACTGACCTGAGGTATATAACAGCTCCATATGCCTTTTCAGAGGCGTCAGTGAAAACATGTAGCTGGCATGACTTGGATATTTCATGATTATAGATGTGGCGAGGAAATTCCCAGTTGTTTAATTCATTGAAGCTCTGTCGAAAATCTGTCCATTCGTTGTGTTGCTGAGTGGACAATGGTTCATCCCATGATATTTTCACGTCCCATAATTGCTGTAAAAATATCTTGGCGAGAATAACAACCGGTGCCATTATTCCTAGTGGATCAAATATGCGTGCCACATCTGAGCTAACGCTCCGCTTTGTGGCGAGTCTACTACTGCTGCACGTGGAACCAATTCTTATACGAAAGGAGTCGGTTTTCGGTAGCCAGGCCAGTCCTAATGTCTTGACATAATCATTCGATTTGGTATCGAAGTCAAGGTTGATTTCCTGGTGATCTGCTGGTATTTCATGAAGCAGTTGAGGATGATTTGCACACCACTTCCTAAGTTCAAATCCAACCGAGCTTAAGATCGTTGTAATTTCCTTCTAAATTAAGATTGCTGATGATAGACTGTTGCTCCCAACTAGGCAATCGTCCACGTAGAAGTTATTTTTTAACCCTTCAGATCCTAGAGGGTGGTTAGACTGGTTCTCTTTTGCTAACTGCTGCAGACATCGGATTGCCAGATAAGGGGCTGCTATCTTTCCATAGGTCACGGTGTTGAGTTGATAGTACTTCAATTTTGCCTCTGGCGCTGCTCTCCAAATTATTAACTGATACTTGCGGTCATCTGAGTGTACTAGTATCTGCCTATACATCTTCTGTATGTCGGTGGTGAAAACGTAACGTGGCAGTCGGAAGCGAAGTAATACGTTAAAAAAGGTAATTTTGGATGACAGGACCTGTATGTATGATTTCATTTAATGAAAGACCTGATGACGTTTTGGCTGAGGCATCAAACACCACGCGAAGTTTCGTACTGCTACTTTCTGGTCTTATGACGCAATGATGTGGGATAACGTAGCACATGTTATCGCATTGGTGACTGTGAACTTCGGTCATATGACCTAGCCGCTCATATTCGTCCATGAATTCTGCATAAGCTCTTTTTAGTTCATAGTTTTTGGACAATCGCCTTTCGAGTGTTAAAAAACGGTTGAGGGCCATGTTCTTTCATTGTTTCAGGATTGTCATAAAAGGGTATCTTAACCATGAACCGTCCTTCAGGGACCCCACGGTGTTGTGAATAAAGTGTGACTCACAACGCTTCTCAGTTGCTGTAAATTCTGGCGCGTTGCCTTCCTTCTCTTCTAAGCGCCAAAAATTTCTCCAGTAGCTTGTTAGTTGTGTCCTCATCTTCACTAAATACGCCGCAAGTAGCTGTATCCTGTTGTAATCCGTCAATCTTTCCTGTCACGACCCACCCAAATAATGTGTTTTGTAATTTGGGCACCTTGCTGCCAAGATCGATCTGCCCGACTGACATGATTTGATGGAAGAATTCTGCGCCCAATAATACATCTATCCTCACGGGTTGATTGAATGTGGGATCGTCCAGTTATATATCTCTTGGAATCTGCCATTATGATACATTAAGCAGCAGTTGATCGTTGACTATTGTTGGCAGTACTAATGCTTCAAGCCGTGATGCGAATTGTCCAGTATTTGACCGCATCCCTACACTGATTCTGTGCCTGCATTCTTTTCCTTGAGCGCCAATTCCCTCTAGAGCGACGGAAGTATGTTTTCTTTGAACTCCGAGCTGCTTCACAAGCCTCTCTTTGACGAGATTTACTTGGGAGCCCGAGTCTAAGATGGCTCTGCATTCTACTTCAAGGCCACTGTTCGACACAAGTCGGAGACGAACAGTGCTGAGTACTACATATTTTTTGTTAGATATATCCGCTGCTGTTGATGGGCGACTACAAGGCTCTGTGTTTTCGTGACGCTGGCTCCTAGTGTACCTTCCTTCCTGGATACTTCTTTCTTTTCATTGATATGTAAGAGAGAGTTGTGCAACTTGTTGCACTTAGTGCATTTTCTTGAAGAACTTTGACGAACTTTGGGCTTTGGCGAAATGTCCCTCCTTGAGGCAATTGAGGCATAATTTATTTTTCTTGATGATTTGAATTCGATCGACTGGTTTCAGATTCAGAAACTGCGCGCTTGCAAAGATTGGATGGGTTCCCTTCTTGCATATTATATACTCATGTCGTAATTCATGTTTTGTTGATATTGCAGCGGTGTATAATCTTGGTTTAACATGCTTTTCCTTGCAGTTAACTGCTTCTAATGCTTGACACTGGGATTCAAGGAACGCTAAGAATTCCTTGATATTTGGCAATTCTTTCGGGTTCTTCAAGGATCTTTCATACATCACATATGTATCTTTATCCATCTTTTTTAGTAGGAGGTGTAGAAGAAGTGGATCCCATGATGATGTCCTAATGCCCAAACCTTCAAATGACATCAGGCATTCATGTGTGCAAGCTTTTGATCGAAGTCACTGATGATGCGTTAAATGGCGTTTCGAGAAGCCTGTTGATCAGAGTCGAGCACAAAATCCGTTTGTTGTTGTACCTGTCCTTGATCATGTCCCATGCGACGTCGTAATTGCTTTCAGTAAGCTCTAAATGTCTTATTAGCTTCTCTGCGTCTCCGATAAGGTTTGTTTTCAGGTACCACATCTTGTGTACCTTAGGAAGAGGTTGTTTGTGCATCAATTGCGCGAACATGTCCAAAAATGCACGCCATTTCATGTAGTCACCATCAATTTGTGGAATCTGGACTCTGGGTAACCTGAGCGGTTCGTTGTTCGAGATCGTTGCGACTTGTAATGAAGGTTTCGGTGCCTCGTTCAAGATGAGTAATTGCCTACGCTTTTCTTGCACCCTGTTTTCGCATGCCAAGTATTCGTCGAAGTTGTAACCCACAATGGATGGGTCATCGCATATTTCCCATATGCCGTAGTTTATGTTTTCAATTTCTTGCCACAATTTGGCAATTTGTTGAAGATTCGCTTCCATTAGTTGATCCTGATCTTCTGAATGCCTTTCAAAGCCATCCAACAGTCGACTCATAGAACCGTCGTCGCATCATCCTGGTGACACCTGCTACTTCGCTTTCTTAACTCTGCTGCTGTGACAATGGCGTCTTCTTGCTGCCTGATCTCTCGTTGTCAGCATTTGGATCAGCTTCAGAATCCCTGTTGTTGTCATTCGTTGTCTTCCGGTGAAGGTCTTGTATCTCAGCTTCAAACTGTTTCCGATACCGTGTCGCTATAGTCATCACCTCGACGTAGTAGTCCTTTGTAAAGTACTCATGGTTGGTTGGTACGTTAGTCAACTCCATTATTTCTTGGTGTGCGTTAGCAAATTGTGACATTGCTGCAGCTAGTTGGTTAATTCTTTCTTCATAATACGATGTCTTCACTTTTCTGTCCGGCGGATCCTTTTTGTAGTTCCGCACGATTGTGAGGATTGTATTGCCAGTCCTATTCTGAGCGGTGACTAATCCTTCGAACGTCGTCATATTAGTCTGTTGATGGATCTGGATGATGCACGAAAATTACGCCAACAGTGTTGTTGTAGTGACACGAATCGAGTGCCCACCCGGGGGCGCCAAATGTTCAAATCCGCGTAGGGATTTGTTATTTGTTTGAAGTTAGTTCAGGCACATAAACCTGAACTAAAGGATTTTTGCACACATGAACTTCAACTAAAGCGGAATCGAGACTAAAAATGAAACGGTTGATTTCGTTGACAAATTCAGACTACACTGCTTATTAATTATTTTGGCTCTTATATACTTAAATTACAAACACCAATGTAACAAAATGCACAATTGCAGTAGCCTTGGCATTGCATGAACTTGATTGAACCTTTTGGTAACCGTTCAACGACGGCGTTGAACTCGCGTTGGCCATTTTTGCTGACATAGCAATCTGCAATGCCAAGGCTAGCTGCGCTGCACAAAGCACAAATATAAACAAAATAAAGTAATTTTTCTTGGCCATGAACTCGTGCAGTGACACTGTTTTCGGACTATACATTACGCAATGCGATTTCACGTGAAGGCATCAAGCAATAAATAATATGTATAATTGTTTTTATTGGAATTATACAAACTTCTTCACGGACACCCATCTATCAATCAAACAGGAGCGCCTTCGAATATAATTAAGGGTCATCTGGACAACGCCATGAATAGTGCATTCGTGTGCTTGAGCGACTAACAACTTAAATAATGGCTTGTCCTTTGGTAAAATTGTCGGGACGCGCTCGGCGAATGCCATAAATGGATTCGTAAGACGTCCTTTGAGACGAACTAAACCATCTTTATCTAAGACTGGTTTGAGTTTGCCCAGCTTGCTTTTCACATTAATCGGCTTTCCATGACTAAGACAAAATATCTCATTATAAAAATGAACTTTTTGAATATACCTCGTCCAGAACTTCATCGCTGTCTCTCTTTCCTTCGCAGTCACATATGGCATTTTTTCATGGTCAGTTGTGATGGCAACATTCCCCTGTATGCAATGTCGGCAGGATTCACTTCTGTGAAAACGTAGTTCCAGCAATCGACCGATGTCAGCTCTTAAATCTTGGCCACACGACTGCAAATATATTGCTTGTGCATACCTGGCTCTCAGCGTCGTTTTTTGAGTGAATTTTTGTGGCCGATAGACCGTATATCGGATGGAGTTTAGCTGCTACTTTTGCCGCCAGAAGAGCAGCATTTGCATGATACTGTTATTTTTTTCAGTGGTGCCACTCGTATTTTCGCCATCAGCATTGATGCCGTCACTGCACCTTATGGCTTTTGAACTCGAAGCTAGGCTACTGCGGCGTAAGCTTCCGTGGAAGCATCCGCAAATACGTGCAGCAGATGTCTGACGCCAGCCCTAGTCCGACCCAGAACGCATCCTTATATTTTCCATCTGCGTCAATTCGCTTCTAAATCTGAGCGCTTTCGCTTCTTTGTAGAGGATCGCTGCGCTGTCGGTGTTACTATTGCTGCCGCGGTTCACATGCTTCAGAAACAGTGTCGATTGGGATGCCCATTTTTGGCAGATTAAATACTCCATGTCGCAAGAGCTCCTGCAATTGACCTTGCAATGCAATCGACTTTCCAACAGTGTCAGCTCCGTGTAAACAGTCATCCATGTAGAGCAGCCGAATGGTGGAAGCTTTGTAGCACTCGTCATGTCACACTATACGCTGTAAGTCACAGTCATCCCAGTGAACACTTTTCAATGTCGCCCATGAACGCCACTCGATGACACCTCCACTGTAAAATGATTGTGCACAAGTCGCTGTACTTTCTTGCTGCGTTGAACACTGTTTTTAGTGTGGTAGTAGAGCTCGACTCTTTCAACACCCCATTATGCCGTATATAACACAGCCTACTCGGCCCACCATTTCTGATATCAGTTCCATATGACCCAGACATAGATATTCACCCAAAAACCTCTCATAGAGTTTACGGATGGGCTGATTGAATACAGCCATCGTTGTTGACTGGCAAAGAGCTTAAAGGCATCCGGTGTATAGCCATCAAGCGCGCCCGGCTCAAATTCCTCTTTCACAGTGTACTTTACCTGCGAGCGTCCACAGGTTAGACGCTTCGCAGTTCTCTTAAAGAATTCTTCGCAAAGGATCTCGTCTTGTGTCATCGGTGATGGTGCCTCAACGTCGTCTTGCTCGTTAAGTTTCCACAGTTCCAAGTGTTGTACTAGGTCATTTAACTCGACAGCGGTTTATGCGCAGATTGTTGTCTTTAGGTTTGTAACAATTTTTTTTTCTCAGCTGAGATAGACTCAGCGGCTCCATAGTTCATTGTGGGTGGAACTTGAAAAAAACCACTCACATTGTAACGTTTCCGAATTTCAAACGATTGGTTTTCAACAATATAGCACTGACTGAAAAGTTTAGCTCGGACGTTATATTTGATATCGTTTTTTATTTAAATTCTCTTATCTCTAACAATGTGTGCTTATTCTACTACAATGTAACTTAGCCTAAGTCTTATGCTAAAGAGAGTTTAGTAGGAGCAGGAAAAGGACACCTGAGCAACAGCCTCGGTAGTGGTGCGACGCTTCGGTCGAGTAGCAATCAAAGAGTGTGTAATCAACTCCAAGGTTGATTAATCGTAAAAAAAACAGAGTATGAGCAAAAGCCCGTGGAGTCACTTCGGCCTGACGAAATGATCGGTGCGAGTAGAGCTAAAGCCCGTGGAGTCATTCGAAACTATTCGAATGATCGTAAAAAAAAAGGTTGAGCTAAAGCCCGTGGAGTTAATCAACTCTAAAGTCGATTAATCGTAAAAAAAATTAGGTATGAGCTAAAGCCCGTGGAGTTAATCAACTCTAAAGTTGATTAATCGTAAAAAACCAGGTATGACTTAAAAATAAATTTATTTGCCTTGCGGCGCCAAAACTGAACCACTCACGAATGAGATAAACTCTCGCTTAACTGGTGAAGAGTTTCGCCGGTGGGAGACTGGTCGGTTTTCTAAGTTCAAAAATGCTCGTTAAAAGCAGCACTTGAATTAAGGTTCTAAGGAATTGTAACTTCTCATTGAACGCAAAAATAAATCACATTGGAAGTTTCCAGGCTTCTTGTTAGCATTGTCTTCCCATCAGCTGTGGTTGCTGTTGTCATTGTTGTTGTCGTTTTCCATATTTCTGGTTATGGAATCAGGTTTTTTCGTTGTTGCTGTTTCTTGTTTCTTGTGTTGTGGTTTATTGTAAAGAAGCAGTCTGTGGTTGTTGTTATTTTCTGTTATTGTTATTCTTCTTCGTTTCTGTTTCTGCAATTATGTCGGTATGTATGTATGTACATCTTTTGCTATTGCTGGTCGTTGTGCTGTATGTATATGATCGGCTGCTTGCTTTCATATGCATATCGGTATGTAATTGACTTCTAGACACGAAATATATGTAAGTCAGTATGTGTATTCGTTTTAGTCGGTTCATTGTAAGCAGATGATTGTTTTCGGCAGAATAATTTGAAACGATGCTTGGATCGGTACACCCTATCTCTACAAAGGATAGCGAGTGAAAGAGAACAAAAAAAAGTTTTTAGGATTTGTTTTCTTTTGAGTTTTTCAGGATTTCTTAATTAGGTAAGTAATAAATAAGAATAGTATTTCTAAGTAAAAAAGAACTATGAATTCAATTTTTGTTTTTGGTCGTATTTCTGACAATAGATAAAAATGTAAGGAGTAAGGTAAGGTGACAATCAGTGCGATAATATTTATATAGTGAGTGAAATGATTGTCTAACAGAAATGAATCATTACAGGAAGTCGAAGTGTGGTGGATGTGATTTCTTCTTAGCACGAGACTGCCTGGTGGTTCTTCCGACGGGAGTTGGTGCAGTTCTTAGTGTTTCATAATAACCAAAATAGCCGGCTGGATGGTTATCGTGAATTTAGTACAGTATATTACGATTTTGTTTTTGTTGTACACAATGTCTCTGGTGTTCGTTTCTGGTTTGGTGAAAGCATTTCTGGTTCTTGGTGTAAAATTTCGACAAGAAATTCACTCGCTGTTGTGTTTTTGTAATTTTGCATTTTTGCAAATCGGGACGTCTAATTTTGAAAAGTTGTGCAGGCTTAGATGTGACTGGTTGCGATAATGCGTCGGTGACTTCGTTTAACGTTCCTTTGCAGTACGCGTTATCAACGTTAAGTTGTCGCATTGCTGGTTTTCTGGGATAACTTCGTTGTTTGACGCGAACGTCGCTGCTTATATGAATCGCGTGCTCATCCACTTTGCATAGTCCTACCTTATGGTTAACAGCGTTTTGTTCGCGATCTTCGCACTGTCGTGTGCTGTCTTCTGGTCGGTTCGCCATGTGGAACTGTGCGGGCGAACACATGTGGGTGGCTTTTATATTTCTTCCGGCAATATTTACAGTGCAGTTTAGTTTCTTTAGTAAGTCCATTCCGATCACCATGTCTTCTTGTAGACCTGGAAGGTAGTAAAGTGAATGTTCAAGTTGACGTGTGCCAACGCGTAGGTGAGCACTGTAACAATTCCTTATCTGTAAATGCTTACTGTTCGCTAACTGCAATACTTGATTTGTATTTATCGATCGTGTGTTCTTCTGGAGATATTGATTCAGGTGTGCTCCCACGAACGTGAGCGAGGCTCCATTGTCTATCAGTGCGTTTACAGTTTTTGTCTGGCACGTGATTTTTAGACGGTAGAAAGATAATTCGGGTTCAGTATTGTCGCTGGTGGAGGGTCGAATTGCTGCACTTCGACAACAATTTCGGGTTAATACTCCACTTTGTCCGCAGTAGGAGCAGAACATTTTCTTAGTTCCTCGACAATCTTTGCGGTTGTGTCCAGGTTCACCGCATGACCAAAAGTGGGTATCACGAGAATAGTGTTTGGCGGCTACCATGTTCGATATGTGCAGTCGTTGTACACGGGTTTCTTCGCCGCGTATGTGTTCATACTCGTCGGCTAAGCTCATTAGCGCATCCGCGTTGTCGTGGAAGTCAGAGCGCCTTATATATAAACGGTACTCCGGCCGTAAGCCTTCGTATATGCGGTCAATTTGATTTTCTTTACATAGCCTCGGGTGTTGAGGAATCATCGTGAGCATGCCTAGTATGTAGTCTTTCGCTTTTTCACGTTGGGTTTGTCGGCGTCGTATGATGTCTTCTTCTAGACGCTGGAGATATCGTGGCGGCAAGAAGAATTGGTATGCTGCCTCTTTAAAATGCAGCCAGGTGTGTAGTTCAGCCTTCTTATAGCGCCACCATTCTTTGGCGCGTTCACGGAATATTTCGTTCAGCGGTAACAGCAGCTGATCGTAATTTATACGGTAGCAGTCGGCTAGCTCTACAATGCTTTCGATGAAGTCTAGGATAGATTTGGCGCCGCTGAAGTGAAGATTCCACTTCCGGACAGAGTTCATGACGTCACAGTCAATCGGTGAATGTAGATTCGGGCAGGGTCTCGGTCGATCGGCAGCGGACGTGCTGGCTGTGCTCATGTTATTCCAATTGGCTGGTGTATGGGTGATTGTGGACGGCTGCTGTGGCGTTGTGGCTGTCGCAGCTGCGGACGTGCTGGTTGTCTGCTTAGCTATGTTATTGGTCTGGCTTTCTATTTGTCGAACCTTCTTGATATGTGCACTTAGCAGTTGTCTCATGTCTTTAACTGTGCTTTGTGCCGGTAGACCTAACAACATCATTTGTGCCTCTAACTCCTCCTTTTTAAGTCGGTAAATGAAGGAGAGTGATTCAGGAAAAGATTCTTCAGGTGCGTTGCTTGGTGACGAACTCCTCGAAACGGACGCTCCCTTTGGATTAGAAGGCGAGCTGCTTCTTTCGCTTACTGGTGCTGGTGTGGAAAGAGAGTGACTGCTGTGTGTCGCAGACAGACTCATTGAATTGTGACAGGTAGTCCCTCGATGGTGAGATTTGGACTGCTCTTCGCGACAGACAGTCCCTGTTCGGGCGCCATTTGTAACAAGTTTTTTGTCTCAGCTGAGATAGACTTAGCGGCTCCAGGGTTCATTGTGGGTGGAACTTGAGAAAAACCACTCAATTTGTAACGTTTCCGAATTTCAACGATTGTGTTTCAACAATCTAGCACTGACTGAAAAGTTCAAACAGGATTATAATCAATCGAAAAAATATCAAATATAAACAATATCACTTAAAAGTATTTATGAAAAGAGATTCGGCAAAAATATAACAAAGTAATATAGTAATGAATTATAATATTATATGAAGATATAATATTATACGAATATATAATAAAATAAAAGAACAATATAATTATGAAATATCAAGGTCAACAGTTGGTAGAGCAACGGTCCACTCCACCAGACGACACAATGCCTCCCATCAATTCTCTTCCACTCCTAAGAAAAGTAATAATATTTTACTAATAATAATAATTTGTATGCCAGCCTACCAAGCTTCGATCACGAGTGGTTTTCGGTAGCAACCACTAGTGATAGGTACAAGAAAACAAGGGCGAATCTACAAAAAAAAAAAAATAATTAAAGTGAGCGTCGTCCAACAAGTCACCAACGAAAATTCCCATTGAAGTGAAATCTGCAGTTGAACAAGGCTACACTGTACAAAAAAAAAAAAAAATTTATTAGTTGGGAACCTCTGATGAGTTGCTAAACGACAAATGCGATCATAAATACAAAATCTCAAATCAGAAGATTCCTATTGAAATTGATAAGGGAATTAAATAAAGTGTATATATGTTGTTTCGTAATATTTTCTTCTTCGGCGGAATGACCGAAGCCAAGCAATCGCACATAGAGTTGATTCAGCGGTACGCCCCGAACATAATCATTCAATCGCGTAAATCCAGCGAGAATCCAAAGAAAACCGAAATTATTCAAAAAAAAATAAATTTAAAGTAAAAAAAAAATTAATTTTGCTACCGAAAATTTGGGCGCCACTGCAAGGGACTCTCAAACTTTTCGGACGGAAAAAAAAATTCAACTACAGTGGGCCCCACGTTGGGCGCCATTTTTTAACGTTGTTACAAAACGAACAACGTGGTTTAGTTCGTGCCCCACTTTGGGCGCCATTTTGTAACGTTTAAGGGGTAGGTCCGCAGTAAACTAAATTAACAAAAATAAAAAAAAATTCAAAAGACGAAAAAAAATGACCACTGTCAGGGCAGCTCAGCTCGTCCGGCCGTGTTCAGGGAAAGTTGGCGGGGTTCTTCAACAACCCCGACAGTGTCTTTATACCCCAGTTACAAAAAGAACAGATCGGAGCTGAGGCTTACATTGGCTCTACAGCCAAAGACAAGACCGATAACCGAAAAGTTACACGACGAAATACGCTCGTGATCGACAAAAAAAAAAAGAAGTACGCGGAGGTTCGGTGGAATCACGAGGGAGAGAGAGATGAGAGGAGGAGCGGGGGAGGATTAGGTGTTATTTCCCTCCCCCTTTCTATACCCACCCTACCATGGTTGGCGCGTCGGCATTTGTTGCGCCAACCCCTTTTCGTGTGTCGCCTGGCTGCGCGGAGTGAAACCGCTTACTCACCTGCTAACCTAGACAAACGTCCATTTCAAATCATTTTTGACATATATAAAGTCTTAAGGACAATATTCTTGGTTGCTATATACATCGCATATGATTTATATTTAATTGTATGGATTACATTGCTTAAAAATGATTACATAAATATTCGTTACAATCGTTATACCAAAATCCTGTTTACGTGTTTACATTTTCGTATCATATTCATTGAATGATATATGTACGCATGCATATATATATGGCTATATAAATATATATATATATATATTAAAAATCGCAACGCAGATTACATTAAATTGGTAGCAAACCAAAAAAAAAAATATTACTACATTATATAATATATTATCTTATATATTATTAAATATATATATAATTGTTTAGATGATTTCAATTAAAGGCTTGCTCATTATTCTGAATAAAAAAAAAAAGGAAATAACGTAAATTAGTGTATTAGAAATATTAAAAATATTTGCACGTATTTTTGTTAACCTTATTATATATGTTAAAAAAAAAAAGGAAACCTACAACAGAAGGAGGCAGTAAAAATGTCCATGTACAATTTACGAATTACATTGGTCGATTATGTGTTTGCGTGCTTTTGTATACTGCGCTGAACAATAAAATAGTTTTACACTACTTTTGCTTTAGTGATATTCTTAAGTAAATTCACCAAAGCTCTGCTTGAGGTCAAATTGATTTCAACATTCAATTTGTTCAATTCCAAATCTGATACAATTTCATTAACGTTTTAATTGATATTTTTTTTATAAACAGTTTAATACCAAAAGCACTGCATAATAAAATTATATAAATGATACATATATTCTGTAAACCTGACGAAGTACAGTAATTTTCTGCATACAAAATATGTTGTTGGCCGTTATTACTGTGCCGTTACCGGTGCCCTTATATTCTGCCGTTTTTACAAAGGATTTCTCGTTTTGCCGTTGATTTTGTTGTTGTTTAGGTTTTGCTGCTTGCTTTTCCTTTGAGATATACCAGTAAACATTTTGCTTGTTGTTGGCACTATTAAGCACAAGTGACTGAATTTTCTATTAGGCATTCATTTATTTCACTGTATTTTGACCTTTAGAAAAATTCATGAAAAATATGCCACAATGAAAATCCAAATTTGGTTCAGTGAAATCCGCGAATGAAATCGCTTTTTGTGCTCTCAAACATAGAGTACTTCAAACGCCTCATTTTCAAGCTCCTTTTAACACTGTTTTATTATAATTTTTAATTGTATTTTGTTTTTTTTTCAGATTTCAATTGTTCAATTTTTTTGCTGCCTTTTTAATTTACAAATTTTAATTAAAAAAGAATTCATTGATTTCGAGTGGGTAACTGATAACGCGTTGTTGTCCAAAATCAGCAAATTTCTTTTGTTCTGTTTCATGTTATTTTCATAATTATCTTTTATTAGTTTTTAAGGAAATCGCTGTCGTTAATTATACATGTCATATGTATATCGTCAGTAATAAAAACCGACAAAATTTAGTGCGCTATATTTTTTCCGAAGTTCCTTTCTCGCAATCAAAACTCGAACTCTGACTTGTTTGCGTTTCTATTATTTCTTCCCGACTGACTGTCTATCAGCTCACGATCTGTGTCGAAGCTGCAGAGCGAAAACTGGTTTGCTCCGCTCATTTCAGTCGTGACCGCTCTGCACATATGGACATCTCGCTCTCTCTTATCGGCGTCAGCGTTAATTGCTAGTCCCGTAGGATGGCGTGATGTGTAGTTCATAGAAAAAAACTTGTTTTCTCGAAACTTCCACCACGCCATCATACGGGACTCATCAGTCCGTCGCATGATGGAAAGAGGAGATGCCGATATCTGCATTGCAGACACGGGCTGGAAAGAGCGGCTCTCCGTTTGCTTACGCTCTGCGCTCCGACACAGAGCGCGCCCCGCCACACCTCACAAGTTGATTAATCAATAAAAAAAAACGGTATGAGCTTAAGCCCGTGGAGTTAATCAACTCTAAAGTTGATTAATCGTAAAAAAAAATCAGGTATGACTTCAAAATAAATTTATTTGCCTTGCGGCGCCAAAACTGAACCACGCACGAATGAGATAAAGTCTCGCTTAACTGGTGAAGAGTTTCGCCGGTGGGAGACTGGTCGATTTTCTAAGTTCAAAATGCTCGTTAAAAGCATCACTTGAATTAAGGTTCTTAGTAATTGTAACTTCTATTTGAACGCAAAAATAAATCACGTTGGAAGTTTCCAGGCTTCTTGTTAGCATTGTCTTCCATCAGCTGTGGTTGCTTTTGTTGTTGTTGTTGTTGTCGTTTTCCATCTGGTTATGGAATCAGATTGTGGTTTATGTAAAGAAGCAGTCTGTGGTTGTTGTTATTTTCTGTTATTGTTATTCTTTTTCGTTTCTGGTTCTGCAATTATGTCGGTATGTCGGTTTAGATCGACATTATGCCGTGGCATACGTGACAGCACAAGCGCCGAACAATGCGCCGTTAATGAGAAGGCGAGAAATTCAACCAATCCCGATGCGTTCCCAACACGTGATCCTTCCACTCCGATCACCGGAACGTTAATACGGCGTTTTAACAAACGCAACTGTTGCACGCCGAATTCACTTATAAATGCTTGGGACCCGCTGTCGAGCAGCGCTCGTAGCGTTAACATATGACCGGCCGGTGATTTCACGCCAATCATCGCGGTAGACAGCAAAATCGTTATATAGGTTGAGCATCTTCATTCTGTTGATTCTAATAACTAAGTTGTGAGTGAAGAGCCACCGCACCATATTTGGGTGTTGAAAAACTATCGTGCAATACCATATGATTACTTTGCATGCATTTTTGACGTCGGTAATAAGACTTGCAGTCCTTAACCTTGCGGTCATTCTTTTGAGGCAATTATGAATCGCTTTGTTATTCATATAAACGATCGCTTGTCGTTATAAAGCACTACTCATGAGAGCGTGCTTTTCGCTACAGCTTGGACAGCGACCAATAGTCATGTGGTGACTTCGCACGGTTTGCGTTTTAACAACAGGGTCTCTTGTCCGATTCGCCTGGTTCGTCACCAATGCTTCGAGACCTTGGATGCGATTAGCCAAAAATTTATTTAACGTAATCCGAGATCGTATTCGGAGATTTGAGTGAAATCTCCCACCCATTCACTGTACCTGCATCTAATTTTTCTGTTATATGGAATATAAGCCACTGATATCAATGTTGAGTTGGACTCAACCACGCAGTCCACAAGCTGTCGCAAACCACTAGCTGACTCCACGCTTATACTTCCGCACGCGGCGATCTCCCTCATGTAGGACTCTTCAAAAAGTGCATGCGCTACACATCAGAAATAGTGGTTTCTCTAACGACACAGCTTTCGAACATGTCCTTGAAACTAAGCCACTTCTTGAATGACCCATCGAACTTAAAAATCTCTATTTTCGGCAAAATTTTCTGTAGTGATGGTGCTTGCTGTGTGACCACTTCATCGTCAGTCGCATGTACTGAGGTATTGCTCGTGGCCGCCATGACATCATCGATGCAATCATTGAGCTCACTTAGTGCTACACAGAACGCTGCCACTTGGCTGAAATGTCCGCCCTCCATATTGTCCGCGTTTGCCTGGAACCCGTCGCCGGATGCATCGTTTTCAATGGCTTCGATATACCGAGTCCAATAGTCCATAAGAAGCCGTTTTCTGGCTTGAAAAAAACCCTCGGCTTTGCTTTTGTTTGGCAGTTTTCCTTGAGTTCAAAGCGAAATTCATGATGAGTCGGGCTAAACCGTCTTCTATACCACTTGCCATGATTTTCCTCTCAAACAATTCACTCTTATGAAATAGCCAATTACTCACTGATTGAGCAACATAATTTGTTGTGCTGCTTCCCCGAAAGGGATGCCAAAATGTTAGGAAATAAAATAACTTTCAGAAGATTAACCAAAAGTGAAAAGTATATTTTACCACGTGCGCTTATGACAAAAAAAAAACAAAAGAATTAGAAACTATGAAACAATATTGCATGCATAGAAAAATATGGACGTAAACAGCATTGGCAACGTAAACATGACAGAGTTGATGTGTACTTTCGATTGACAGTTGGGCGCGTTGTCACCTGTTAACAACTTCGTAAGAGCACTTTTTTTTGCCTTACGATAATTTGCTGCTGCTTTCAAGAACCGGTGTCACTCTTGAGAATGTAAGAATTTTATGATGATTGGCTGTGATTCTAAAGAGAGGTTAGCACCTTGATTACATTTAACCCTACCGCCAGCACGAAAAATTTTAATTAATAAGTTTCAATTGGAACTTATTACAGCCAAAACAAGAGCACAAATTAGAGTAAATGCTACTTATATCTTCTATTTCCAGCGTGGGAACTCCGAAAATTACAGCACCACCTATAATTTCACTCTGCTCCAAAGAATCAGTCCGATCCAGAACATCATTCAGGCTCTTTTGAAAGCCAGTGGAAACAATGGAAACGGATTCAAGGGCAGCAACACGACAAGAAAGTGCTGCAACGGACTCCGCAGTCTGCTCAAGCTTAGTCGTCCATGAAGCCTCCAACTTTTGCATACTAGGCTTAAACTCTTCACGCAGGCATCGAAGCTCACTTTTAAATGTTTCATACAAATCCGTACATCTGAGTTTATTGATCTCAGTTTTAATGACTTCACTCATAGCGTTATTTTGCTGCCTGAAACTCTCATGAAACATTTGCAGCTTGGAAAAAGAAGAAGTGCTGATCGTAGAAACTCTAGCTGAGGACTTTGATCCCAAATTCGATCTCAGATTAGGCATCTTCAAAATTATTTAAACCATTGAAAAATTTATTTAATGCAGTAATTTAAATTACTTGACAAAATGCCGCGAAGCAATTCACTGCTACTGGAGCGCACAAAAAAAAAGTCTAATTAGCACAAAGCATAGCAGCAAACTCCGTTGTGCACAGTGTGAAATTTATTCATATGTGTTATGAATATATCTAATCTTTAAAAACTAGCAAATATGCTAAGTATTAACACAGTTCAATTTTGATATGACTAATTATAATTTACTTTATTTTGATCTCGTAAATATTTGTGCTTTACGATTTCCGAAAATCATCTCCTAAAGCTTTCAGTCTTTCCGCTGTTAAATTAGCTGCTAAGTACAAATAATTGCAAAAATTTTAGTTTCCCACAATTGTACTGATCAAGAAAGCCGTCCAAACCTTCTTCAGCAAATTTCCAATTGTAAAATTGCAGTAGGCACATGCCCAATGTACAAACACAGAAATCCATACAAAGCCACTAATATACACTCTTCATTTGCTCCATAAAGAATCAATAGTAAAAAAAGGCGAATAGGGAAAATGTAAGAAGAAATGAAATTACACCAACAATCTGTAAACGATCCAGTAGTGGACAGAAAAAAATAGAGTACGAAAGCAAAATAAAAAAGCAAAACACTCAGAAATCTTCATACGATCCAGACCTGGGTACCTAATTCTCAGAGCATCATTGCAAACACACAAACACGTGCAATAGGTATAGCATAGAGAGCGAAGCATTCAGTAATCTATCAACGATTCAGTAGTGGATAGGAAACAAATGCTCAGAGTACGAAAGCAAAAGCAAAAAAAGCCAAAAACTCAAAAATCTTCACACAATCCAGAACTGGGTATGAGCGAATTCTCAGAGCATCAGTGCAAACACACAAACACATGCAATAGCTATAGCGGAGAGAGCGCAGCATTCAGTAATCTATTGACGATTCAGTAGTGGATAGCCAACAAATGCTCAGAGCGTCAATGAAAACACATTAGCATTTGCAATACAAAAGAGAAGAGCGCGAAACACTCAAAAATCTTCATACGATCCAGAACTGTTTTGACCAAATTCTCAGAGGATCAGTGCAAACACACAAACACGTGCAATAGCTATACTCTGAAGAGCAAAGCATTCCGTAATCCATCAACGATTCAGTAGTGGATAGGAAAGAAATGCTCAGACGATGAATGAAAACACATTAGCATTTGCAATAGAAGAGAGAACACACTCAGGAATGAGTGAAAAGATAGTACTGTAGTAATAGATGTAGTACTGGATTGCCAGTGGAAAATATTTTTGTTCAAGATTCGGCCTCTTGTTATTCTTTCTCTATGGTTTAAGGCAAAAACACCTATTTGTTGTAAATATCCATAGAATTAATTACGCTCATAATGAGCCAATAGCAACACGATCTTTGCACTAATGCAACAGTTTGGTACTCATTATCAATTCTAATGTTAACGAGGCTAAATTAAGATTAAATTCATTCACTCTTTTTAATTAGTATGTAGGATTAGACTGTAAGATTACCTGTGAATCGGTAGATGGAATAAATAAATAAGTAAATATTTTTTTTTTTGTAGTGAGAGCGATGCTGGAACTTATACTGTAAAAGCCGTTTCTGGAATCGAGAGTAAAATTTGTTCAGCCCAGCTAGCAGTTGGTCAGAGTATGTACATAAATATATTTGTTCGTAAATAGTCAATTTTAGGATTTTTATTTATTTTTTTTTATTAAGTTGAGGGCTATGATGAATCTTGTAATAATGTTGGCCCAGCCTTTCTTATATCCCTTAAGGATGCAGAAATTATTGAACAAACTGAGTTCCGTTTTATGGTTAAAGTTATTGGAGATCCGAAACCCGAAATAAAATTGTGCGTATTTCAATACTTAATTAAATTTTTTTATTTATTACGAAATTTTCCTGAAATTCTGTCGTTTTTCTTAACTTATATAGTTTTAAAGATGGTGTTGAAATTAATGAATTATATAATCATTTACAAATTATAAAAGAAAAGGACTATTTGGGTTTTTATGAACTGCTTATTAAAGATGTCAGAAAAGAAGATTCGGGTTTATATATGTGCAAAGCTGCTAATAAGTTTGGTGAAGCTATTAGTGAAGCGAACGTTACAACAATTGGTTTGAATGCAATAAATAAAATCTGTCTATACCAATTCAATACTCAATAATATTATTTTATAGAAGACAAAAACCTTTTTGGATCTCTAACAGGACAAATCTTACCAGCCGGTGAAAATTCAACATTTTTATGGAAGCGTAATGGTACAGATTTTGATCCTGATGAGCGCTTTCAAGTTATTTTTGGTGAAGACGAAGATTCCTTGGCTCTAGTGTTTCAGCATGTAAAACCAGAGGATGCCGGCATTTACACGTGCGTGGCACAAACGTCTACTGGAAATATTTCTTGCAGCGCAGAGCTTTCTGTTCAGGGTGCCATTCAGACATTGTATAGAGAGCCGGAAAAACCAAGCCTTATTATCGAATATCTGGAGGCGAATGCAAGTATTGGAGGATCAGCAATATTAGAACTTAAATGTAAGGGCTTCCCGAAGCCTGCACTAGAATGGAAACATGACGGAGATAGTGTCCAAGCAGATACCCGTCACAAATTTTTATTTGAAGATGAAGAGTCTGTGTCTCTTGTAATAAAAAGTGTCACTACTGAGGATGCTGGTGAATATACAGTTCATGCTACAAATGAACTTGGTGATGATGAAACTACACTAAATCTGACTATTCAAGGTTGTATACTTCAAGAAATATATATCTCTATATTTTTTATAACAATAATAGAATTTTTGTATTACAGCCCCTCCGAAAATATCAAAAATTCATGACATGGAATGTATTGCCGGCGAAAGCGTAAAAATTGAATTTGAAATGGATGGATTTCCGAAGCCGATTCTAAATATTTTTAATAACGGAATGGACATGACCGATAGTGAGAAGGTGAAAATCCATTACAATTCAATTGGTAAAACAATGCAAATGGTAATTATTGAAATACATAACATCGACTTGTCCAACTCTGGGTCATTTAGCATATGTGCATCGAATGACTTGAGTCAAACTTCTGAACATTTTAAATGCACTGTACATTCGAAGCCAACAATAGTAAGTTATCTAGAAGAAGAATACGTATACGGAGAAGGCGAAACTGTTGTCATGAGAGTCAGAATAGAGGCCTTTCCTGAAGCAAAGATAGTATGGTTACAAGACGATGAGGAAATTAATTTAAAGGATGAAAAGTATTTGGTTGCAAATGATTCCACGGAGTATACATTAAAACTTAATAATATTACTCGAGTAGACGCAGCAAAATATTCTGTAAAAGCAGAAAATAAACATGGGTCAGCTTGTAGCCATTCCAGATTACTAGTCAAATGTTCGCCGAAGTTTAAAAGAAAATTGACTGATCTCCAAGTGGTAGAAGGTGACACAAATGTTGAAATGTCGGTTAGTGTAGATGCATACCCACGTCCAAACATTAAGTGGTATATTGATGGAATTGAAATAGATGAAAAAAGAAATGAATATCGACGCATAAATAATGACAATGAATTCAAACTTGTATTAAACGAAGTAACCACTGCACTACATGGAGCATATTGTTGTAAATTAATGAACGATTACGGGAAACTAGAGAGTGAATGTTTTGTTACTGTTAACTGTGAGCTAATTCACAAATATTAAATAATATTGTAAAATAATTTCTTTATTTTCTATTTTATCCAAAATGCGTAGGTACCCCAAAAATAAAGAAACAATTAAGAGATGTAGAAGTTAAAGAAGGCGAATCTCTCAATTTGGAAGTGGAAATTTACAGCGTTCCTAACGCAGAAGTTAAATGGTATTCCATAAAACATAAAATTAAAATTTGATTTAATACGAAATTTTTAAATTTATAGGTATAAAAACGGACATGAAGTAGAAGTCGATGCTCGTTTAAAAATATTTAGAGATGTACGGCGGATTGAAACTTATTGCTTAAGCCTAACCTTATGTAAAACTACAGATTCGGGTGAATATCAAGTAGTGGCTACAAACTGTATTCAAAGTGTCACATCCACCTGTACTGTAATTATCACAAGTAAGTTATTTTCATTGCAATTACTGCCTCTTCATTGCTTTGAAATATCTATGAATTATATTTAATGCTTTATGTATTATATATATTATATAACTTACTATGTAACAGATACGTAATTATATCCATTATTCCTTATAGTGTTAGGTTTAACACTATTTAAATTTATTTCCTAAAAATCTTCTATTGTCTATATTAATATCTCTTCGCATTTCGTTTTACTTAGTTTTCGTTATATTTTTTCCAATCACAAGTGAAATTTGCTCGGACGCATCGTATACATTTTTTCAATGGATCAAAAAGGATTGTTACCCTAATAGCGAGTGCATCCAAATATGTGAAAGATCAGCACTGGAAAGCTTGCAAGTACTGTTAAATAGCACCACAGCCTATAGTGTAACGATAAATTGTACTGATTTTACTGACACTTCAAACACACAGACACTTTTACTGACGCATCAAAGACAAGGACAAAGCACAGCAAACGCGTTTTCGTAAAGTAAATAGAGAAAACTAGTCAAACGAGTTTGCTAAATAGCTCGTAAACACTGGAAGCGACGAACATGTCGCATCACTTCCAGCAAACACGTTCGAAGTTCGGGGGAAAGCTTTAAAGCTTATCACAGAATGAGGAGCAGAGTATAAAAGAGCGCGCACTCAGCAAGGAGAGGCGAAGGAAACGCCGTTTCGATGACTGAACAAAACGCCGTTTCCGCTGACTTCGTTTCGTATTCATCTCCGCTGCACAAATGTTTGCGACGAAATGCAAAAGCCGAGAAGGAAAGGTAAAGAGGGGGGACTTCTACTTACCGTTGATGCTCAGTCGCGGGATCGACTGAGCTGCGCAGGAAAACGCACGTATTCAGCACCCAATTCTTCTCGCAGTTGAAGAACTGCTACAATTCAGAAAACGGGCGGATGCGAACGCGAGCGTGGACGGGTGGCGTCGACGTAGCGTCAAAGGCTTTGCTAGTGGTGCCAATCAATGAAGATTGCCACTGGTTTCTGGCCATCATTCGTCGATACAACACACCGAAGGGACGAAAGGACATCCTTGTATTCGACTCTCTGCATCGACACGATAAAGCACACGTCCCGCAGCTATTGCTCGCATATCTGGCGGACGTGTTGCATACGACCGTTACGGCAGAGACGCTGCCAGCATTTAGCGTACAGGTTCCTTAACAGCGGAACTCGACGGACTGTGGCGCATTCCTGCTCCACTTCGCCAGCTGTTTCCTACGAAGGCCGACACTACCCTACCACAAAAGGATTTCAGTCGATGGTTTCCTCCAACGGATGCCGAAGATAACCATCGCAACCTGGCCTGGGCAGTTCAGTTGCTTCTGCCAAAGGATGATCGGCAGAAGCTGCTTAAGCTTTACCTGCCACAAGAAAAAACGGTGCCTACAGCCATGCCGCCAATAGAGGAGATATCGGCGAGAAGAATCACAGATCAGGAAACCACCGCATACCGTAACAACCACGAATGCAGCACCAGCAGCAGCAACAGCAGCGTAGATAACGACAACGACGCTAAGAGAGAAGTGGCTCCCGCCAGAGCAAAGAACGTCCAACAGCCACGCCTAGTAACGCCGCACACGCCAACCAAGAGACCCACGGCCGTTTTCAGGAGGAGGGAACGACAACAGACTAGGACAGAAGCCGCAGTCCCAAAGACGCCCGGACGAGAGTTTCTGGAGGAGTTGCCAGCATGGCTTCCGGTTTCGCCTACCGGCACCGGGATGAGCTTGGACACCGACTGGGCACCAACAAGCGAAGGTAAAACACAAAATGAGAGATGCTGAACGCCTCCGGAAGGCCGGAAAGAGAGTACGGCTGATGCGTACAGTAGGTGAGAAACGCATAAAGATCACTATATCGCGGACCGGTGTTATAAACGTCGAACACATGACATCACCATAAGAACAACCTAACGGACATACTATTTTCATTCATGTAAGAAAATATTTTGAACGCAGTAAATTTAATGATACTCAAATAAAGATAAGAAACAAAAAACAAAGAAAGAAGATATTAAGGATTTGAATATTAGAGTAAAAATTATAGTTTAAAAAAAAAAAACAATGTAATGTTGTGCCTTTTTTCCTACATAACGGTGTGCACATATGCTACATCGAGCGTAGTCTCACGGTTTGATTATGTCTACTTTCAATATTCACTTTGACAAACTAAGACCGCTGCCGGAGAGTGTGTGTGTGTGTGTGTGTGTGTGTATGTGGGTTGACTTATTATCTGGCGAGTCACGTCAACTTAGGCTGGCCACAAGGGCGTGCTTTTCGGTTGGCTTTTAAAGCCAGCCCCGCTATATTAAGTGCTGGCCACAAGGCCAAACTGTGTTTGGCTTACAAAGCGAGCCCCGCTATGTTCATTCATATCTGGCCACAAGGCCGTAGTTAATTATTAATCGACAAGATGTTGGTTAAGTTTTATTTGACTTTATTCAACTTACTCTTCTCGCGTTCAAAATTACAATGCTTAAGTCTAAGCGTTTCTTATTTATAGTTTCGTATCGGTCAGAATTGTGACGAAGCTATGTTTCGCAATAATTCTTGATACAAAAGTGCGAATTATTGCAATAATTATTTTAATAATTATTTCTGCGTTCATTCGGCGCAAACTTTAAGCTTATGCTTATTAAGCTAATAGTGATGGCCTAGTTCGGTCGAGTGTTCATTGCCTTGAACTTGGTGACAACGACCGTCATTTATTGAATATTTCACATTGTGCCAAAAAGTATGTGTTGTTAATTACGTTAAGCCAAAATTGGCCAAAATGTATGTGGCTTTAAGTTTTATTTAGTTTGGATAGCTTTCACAAGATCCCTCCCTTCCGACCTACAACATCCCTCCACACTTCGGGTAAGAAAAATTTAATATTGTGGTATTAAATTTTTCTTTTACATTAATTTATATTCGTGAGGGTGTAGCTTAATTATTGCTTAAGGTTTATTTACATTTTATTTTTCAAAACGTGTAATTGTGTTACATTTGGTGACATCATGTGTGTAAATGAAAATGAATGACTGATGCAGCGTCAGGTTTCAGCTTGATGATGATGATGTTCGACGATATGGATGATGTTTCTCTCTTCGATGACGTTGACATCTAGTACCTCGAGACGATGCTGCTGCTAACATTGTTGACGTTTGGGTTGAATTGTAGTTAAATTTAAAAATGTGTTGATTTCAGCGTGCGATGTCGGCCGTCGGGCCGAGCTCGGACGTTGTTGAGCTGCTTCACGTTGTAGCGCCAGGCAAGAATGCCGATGTTAGGCGTGTAGATGATGGGCCACTGGCAAGGATGCCGATGTTAGCGTTTTTTGGAGCCAGGCAAGGATGCCGATATTAGATTCTGGGTTTGGTGTTTATGCTGCACTCGTTGACTGTGTTAAATGTTGCTGATTTGTTCTTTTTTTTCATATTTTACCCACAATTTTCATAGTGGTTTCAATTGAATGAAGTTTGTGTTGCTTTTCTTTTCCTTTCAAAATGTGTTGTTTTGATTTAGTTACGTTGGTCGTTGATTTTGCTTTTGTTTACAGTATGTTATCTGCTGACGAGCAAGTTATTTTTTTTTCTTCTTGTGCTGAACTTATTCATCTATTGTTGTGTTTATACTTAGCTATAAATAATTTTAACATTATTTAATAATAGTTTTAGCATTACTTATACTTAGCTATAAATAGTTTTAGCATTATTTAATAATAGTTTTAACATTAGTTATACTTAGCTATAAATAGTTTTAACATAATTTAAGTTATTTATTTTGTTGCGTAAATGTGTGTTTTTCCTCTATCTTATTAGTTTAATTATAATATTAGCCATAACTTTTCTATTTAGCTATTTTAATACGCAACCTACCTATCTTAATTATAATATTAGCCATAATTTTTCTATTTAGCTATTTTAATACGCAACCTACTTATCTATTTACACATACGTATTTTAAATTATGATTTATCCTAACCCGAGGGTTCTTATGCCTATATGTGTCTATAATAATATTTGCTTTATCTCATTGGATTCGTTCTCGAGGTTCTTATGCCTATATGTGTCTATAATAATATTTGCTTTATCTCATTGGATAATTTGTTAGTTGAATTTCTGTCATATTCCGACTCAGTAAAAGGACTTAACGCGGTTCTTATGAACAGTCATTCGCTTATTTCCTATCTTAATGCTGCAATTTACTCCAGTGTCGTCCACAACTTCGTAGGGACCTGTATAAATTCGTTCTAGTTTTTTCCCACTTTCATTTTTTAACAATACTAAACTACCTTCCTCAAAGGTCTTGTGATTTGTCTTGAACGTCCTGTCGTACCTATTATGTGGTATGTTGGTATGGTAACCAATCATCCCAGTCCCTGTGTTGATCTGTGGTGTACGTTCTTAGATATGCAGCCAAGGTTTTGTGGTTATTCTCTAACGATCTAATAGTTTCGTGATGATATGCCATGGATTGTAGTTGGTCTATTTTTAAAAGCTTGCATATTTCCTTAAAAATTTGATTGATGAATTCTGTCTCCTGATCGGATACAATTTGGTTGGGAGTTCCATATTGTAATATAAAACCCTCAACAAACGCTTTGGCTACTGCATTGGCTGATTTGTTGGTGATTGGTATTGCTTCTATGAATTTCGTTAGTTCGTCCTCTATGGTAAGAATGTACCGCGATCCTTTTTTAGTTGCGTCTAACGGGCCTACTAGATCCATGTATATCTTTTCAAAACTTGTTTCCGCAGTTGTCGTTATAGTCAGTGGTTGGCTGTTTGGTTTGGTGTGTTTGTTTCGTTGGCAACTTTGACAGTGTTTAACGTATGTTATAATGTCGTTCTGCATACCTGTCCAATAATATTTTTTCTTAAAATTTTTTAACATTCTCACAACCCCAGCGTGCCCGCTTGTGGGTAGTATGTGATAATCATTTAATAGAATCCTTTTCATACTTGGTTCCGTTATTTCAATTACATTTGTCATAATGTGCACTTTTAAATGTAATATTTCGCTCATCAGTTTTTCAAACTATTCTTATTATATTGAGGATGGCCATCCATAAGTTTTTTGAATTCCTTACGCGTAATATATACGTCTCGTATGGATAATGGTTCACAGACTCGTTGCACGTCCCTTGCCAACATTTTGCCAAATGCACCTGTTCGGGCAGTAGTGCTATCTATCCATTGTAATAATAAACATTTTTTCCTAGGTATGAATGCTAACACTGGGTTTGGGCGTACTATTATATCTTCATCGCTGAAGCTTGAGAATGCGTCATCACAGTTGAGATTCTTCACTATTCTCAATTCTACCATCGCAATCTTGGGTTCTCTACGCGTTAAGAGTTGTTTTATTTTTGATTCGGCTGCGCATAATTTCCTCTCCGCCTGATGTCTTGATCGTGCTCTAGTGTTGACTCTTGTGTATAATATTTTTAAATCATCTGAAGTCATTTTTACGCGGCTTAACGCGTCGGCTGCGCAATTTTCTTTACCTGGTGCATATTCTACAAAGAAATTGTATTCTTCTAATAGAAGTCGGAATTTTGTCAATCTGCTGGAGGGTTCTTTTAGCGAGAACAAATACACCAATGGACGATGATCTGTCAATACCTTAAACCGACTTCCGTAAAGATATGGCCGAAAATGTTTTATTGCCCACACTATGGCAAGTAGCTCTTTTTCTATTGTTGAGTAATTTTTCTCTGCTGCATTCAGAGTCTTGCTTGCGTAAGCGACAGAGTTGTCATCGAAATTTGCCAACACGGCTCCTAACGCATATCCAGATGCATCGGTTCTTAAAATGAATTCTTCGTTGAAGTTTGGGAATTGTAAGACTTTTGGGCTTGCGAGGATGTTTTTTATAGTTTCAAATGATTTCTTACAATCGTCACTGAAGTCGAACTTCACTTTCTTCTTGAGTAGAGCATGCAATGGAATTTCTATTGATGCGAAATTCGGTATAAATCTTCTGTAGTAGTTTGCAAAAGCTACGAATCTACGCACCTCGTCGGCGTTAGTAGGTACTGGATAGCTTCTAATGACTCGTGACTTCTCAGGATCCGGAAAAATGCCTTTTTCGGAAATTATGTGTCCAAGATAGAGAACTTCCTTTCGGAGAAATGTACACTTACTAGGATGTATTTTAAGATTTGCCGTCTTGAGTCGCTGGAAAACATCTGCTAGATTTCTGTTATGCTCTTGTAGATTTCTACCGAATACTATGAGATCGTCTAAATACACGAAACGTTTTGAGTATGTTAGTCCGGACATTGCAATCGACATCATACGAGAGAACAGACTTCGAGAGATTTTAAGACCCATTGGTAACCGGGTCATCTGGTAGTGTCCTTTTTCTGTGGAGAATGCTGTACACGGTCTGCTCCCTTTAGCTAACTCCATTTGATAGTAGCCTTGGCGCAAGTCAATACATGAGAAGTACTGAGCTCCTCCCAGCATATCGAAAATATCTGCAATGTTTGGCAGTGGGAATTTATCATCCTCGATCGTGTCATTAACCTTCCTGTAATCGATTACTAGTCTATATTTTCTTTCACCTGTGACTGGATCGGGTTTTTTGGGAACAACTAGTATTGGTGAGTTCCACGCTGAGACGGATGGTTCCGCTATACCGTCGTTAACCATTTCTTCGACCTGTTTTTCGATTTCGGTTTCGATTTTACTGTAGTTACTTCGTGAATCCGAGTCAGGCTCCACCCATTTAATATTAACTTCGCTATCCCTTGTGTTAAGTATTCGTACCGGTATTTTCCCTTCCTTTGGAGTAGACATCGAGCTGGCTAGAAACCCCCCCTCGCAAAGTTCCTTTGGATGAAAAATCCGGTGATCTGTGTGTTTTTGACTGGAGCCAATATGTTGCCTCACATCGCGGTGCTAGCGTTGCTATGCTTAACTCATTTTGATTATAAATTTGTAAGGTTACGTCGGTCCTGCTCTTAGTTTTAAACTGTAACTTCAGTGTTTCCAAGTTTATATTCGCCTCATGTTCTCGTAAAAAGTCTGCCCCTAGTATACCGTCAGTTGCAATTGGGAAATTATTTGACACCACATGGAAATGATGTTCGAGAATGTGATTGGAGCAGTTTAACGCTACTTCGCATGTCCCTATTGTTCTTAACGTCCCTGATATGCCAATTACAGTAGTGCTACCCTGCTCGTTAATTGATTGTGCATCAGGAATAGATTCTAGTTTCATTGCGCATATTGAGGCACCTTTGTCTATTAGAAAATGTCTCTCTTTATCATTTAGCCTAACTTTTACGTATAACCCATTTGAACAATCCCCTGCTAGTATAGTTGGAGCTATGCTTCGGCCTATAGACTTTCCTCCAAATGGTTGGCTTCCCGTTCGGAGGTCGTCTCGTTTCCCTCATTGATTACTAAAACTCTGTTCGAGCTAGCTTCCACTTTGTAGCTGATCCGTGCGTTGGAGTTGATTTCGTCTATTATAAAAATTCCTATCCTGTTGGCTATTATTGTAATTATTCCTATTGTAGGTTTGGCCCCTATTGTAGTTTTGGAAATTTCCCCGATTGCTATTTTGATAATTATTTCTATGGTAAGTTTGATTATAGGCTCTATTATTGCTTAGATAGTTATTCCTACTATTTCCGTAATAGCTCCTTTATTGCTGTTGTACTTATCCCTTGGGTCAGTGTTGTACGTATTCCTTATAAAATTAATAGACTCCTAGCTATTTGGATCTAATTCTGAAAGGTGCTGTATAGCATCTTGCAACTTTGTCTGTCTAGAACTGTCTAATACCAATTTGAATCTTTCATTTACTCCTTTTTTAGGAACACCAAAACCCTCTGTTCATTGGCAGCTGTTAGAATCGGTCTTGTATGTTCACCCTGGACTTTTACCTAAAGGTCTGTCATTCGTTTAATTAAATTTTCCAGTTCATTCGTGAACTCTCTTGTTGGTCTACGTCCTTGCTTCAAGTTAGTTAACTTAGTTTGAATTTCTTCAATGGTTTCCCTTGCGCCGCATTTTAGTTGTAGTGCTGTCTTCAATTGTGAAAATGAGCTTGCCACAATTGACCCCAATTCAGTCAGCGCCTTCCCCTGTATTTTGCATTTGAGTAAAAATTTTATTAGCATAGGCCTTTCCGCTTCCCCAAGTATGTCGTGATAAAACTCTACATTATTTAGGATCTCCCTAAAGTTTTCCTCCCTTTTGGAATCCACGTTTAAGACTGGAAGCTTTTGTGCAGTATTAAAGTCGAAAACAGCCATAACTCTTTTTTCATCTACGATGCTTGCTGAAATTCTTGCAATTGCTTCTGTTTTATATCTGGTAAGATCTTCCAATAATCCGAGAAAGTCTTGTTCGCTTTCTTTAATAAGTTTAGACTTGTCTATCTGAGTTGTTAAAAGATTTACTTCCTGCACTATTTCTTCAATACGCTCAATTTTTTTTTTCTCCTGCTTGTCTTGTTCTTTTTCTATTTGGACCGTCCTTTCTTAAATTAACAACTATTGCGTGCTGAATGTATTTACTAACTGGATTAATTCATCCATATATGTATTGCGGAAAAGATCTTAATGTATTTGTAATATGTGTTCGTTTTCTATTATTCCATTTTATTTATCATTTCATACTGATAATCTACGACAAATTATTTCTACGCTCCATTGTTGTTAACGACGATATCATCTTGTCTGGATTGAGCCGTGCCCATGGTTCAGTTTTGTTTACTTCCGCTTAATTTCATTTATTTGTTGTATGAAGTTGTTTTTTTTTTCTTCTTTGGTTACTGCCATCGCTGCTAGACGGTACAAGTTTCCTAATTCTTGACGACGTCTTACTTTCTTCCCGCCTCTTTTCCTTGGTGTCTTGACCCTTACTTCTGCTAAAACTGGTGCTTGCTTGTGTTGTTGTCGTTTACAGTATTCTTCGATTGTCAAAGGCCTCGGTCCTAATGCTTTGTCCTTCAGTGCCTCCTCAATCGAAATAAGTGATGGCATCTGTGATTAATGTTGACGAATAGGATCGGTTGACACGATTTCCTTGCAATAGCGGCTGGTTTACAGGAAGAAAGCTTGACTCAGTAATTCAGCAGCAGGATTGTTGCGCAGTAGTATCGTTGAGTGGCAGGATCGCCATGCGATGTCGGCCGTCTAGCCGAGCTCGGACGTTGTTGAGCTGCTTCACGTTGTAGCGCCAGGCAAGAATGCCGATGATAGGCGTGTAGATGATGGGCCACTGGCAAGGATGCCGATGTTAGTGGTTTCTGGAGCCAGGCAAGGATGCCGATATCAGGCTTGTAGGTGATGAGCCACTGGCAAGGATGCCGATGTTAGTGGTTTTTGGAGCCAGGCAAGGATGCCGATATTAGGCTTGTGGATTTCTATTGGGCAAGTCTGCCGATGTTTGAAAAGAAACAAGGTCTTTTGGTTGCTACTTTAAGACTCCCCTTCTTTACATTTTTATTCAGCTTTTATACTTTTTAATTGCTTATTCTACATTTCAACTAGTTGCTAATTAGTACTGAACGGAAAAGAATGCACACACAAACTAAGGTAATTAATGCAATGAAATGTCAGCTATTTTTAACACGGTTTAACCGAGCCCTTGGGTCGATGACACTAGCGATTACATTACAGTATCCGACAGTTCGTCAAACTCTTGCCCTACTTTATATTATAGAAATCGGATCTTGCTACGAGGCATGTCACAAGCGTCCTTAGATGCTGCCAACATTCTGGTCTATTTCTTGATTGTTTCTTTTAATCGGTTCCATTGGAATAGATAAATTAACCGCGATTTAAAATTTGGAACATTTGTGAAGTGTTTTGGTCGCTTGTCCGTATATCGGTTGATAATAACAGTTTGCCATCAGCGTCGGTGCAGTAGGTGTTTGTCGCATTTGACCTGTGTTGTTGCTACCAAATGTTCTTATTCACACCAGTACGTGACTAAGCGCCATATAATACCTATTCGGTAGGAATTATATAACGATATTTGTTTTAGGGTATTTAATTCCAAATTTCAACAGATTATACCAATATTTTACTGTTCTTCTGTATATTTGTATATCTTCATTTATAATTCGTAAGTTTGTATAAATTTTGAAAGCTTTTAGCTGTCTTGTTTTCTGCAACCTAAGCGAAATTTAATTGTTTATTCTTTGTTGAAATAAATTGGCTCTTAATTGTTTAAGGCGTTCTCCCTTCCACCGTCGATGAAGCCAATTTATAACCAGTGTCTTTGCTGGAGCATTGATTGATGATTGAGCGTCTCTTGTTGTTCTTGTTGTTGCTTTTTTTATGGTTGGTTGAATGAATTATGTATTAATGATGCATTATATGTGTTTGATTAGTTGTGTCTGCAATAGGTTTGCAATTTTATCTTATTTGCGATAAATATATATTTGTTTACGTAATTGTAGGTGTTAAATTATTGGATAATGTGTCTACTATATGTGGATTAAGTATATCTTATTTATAGTAATCAATAACTATCTATGATTTACATTATGTGTTTTCAGCTCAAATTAAGAATTGTGGTTGATACTTGTATACATGTCGTTAATGTTTACATTATTCATTGTTGTGTAGTCATGTGTAGGTGTTGTTCATATATTATATCTATTGTAGTTTATTTCAAATCTTATTTATTGATCAGTTTTCCAAACACCTTTTAAGTTACAAATTCATTTAAAAGTATTTCAAAATTAACGACTTTAATTTATTATCTTCAAAACATTCGAACAACAGTTAATTATTAATTGTTAACTTCATTATTGACTTAATTATATAAAGAGAAAGCTAATAATATGAATGTGAATTGTTGTTGCTCTTGGGGCTTACAATATATATGTATAATTGTTTATTATATATAATATATTATTATAGATTATGTAGCAGTTACTGCATCATAATTGTTTGATTTGTTATTGAATATTTAGAAATTGTATGTGTATAAGTTATATATTCTGTTACTTTTCTTATCTTGATGTTAGCATTACATATTATTAATTGTTGCTAATATTTATTTTATATTATTTGAATTAATTTTTACTTATTGTTTTTTTTTTTTTTAAATTTTTGTTTTTCTTTGGGCTCTTTTGTAGATTTCATATTCTTTGGGGTTATTTCAATGTTCTTATTTTTAATTAAAAACAAAGCGCGTAAGCAAGCTGTGCTAAACGGTGGTGTCCTATAACCGGCCACGCCCTAGAGCGGGAACTCATAGTGCAATGACTTTCCGTTTTGGTTGTATGAACTTTGTCATGTTTTATTTTGTGTTATTTGTTCTTATCTGATTTAACTTATAGTTATTATTACATTTAATCTAATTAATAAGTATAATTGTAGTTACGGGAGTTTTAGTTTGCTTAACTACATAGGGTCCTATCCAAATCGGAGAAAATTTATTTTTTCTCACTTGATTTTTAAGTAATACTTTATCACCTACTTTATAATCTATTGAATTTAATTTATTATCGTATTGATTCTTAGCTAGTTCTTTTGTCCTATCTTGATTTTTTTTAACTATCTCGTGTGCTCTTTGTATCTGATACTTAAGCACTTTGTTTGGATCGTCTGTGTTGTAGAATTTACTACATTTTCGTCTTAAATTCGTTGGCATGTCTATGTCAAATCCGAATAAATTCCGGAAAGGCGTTTGCTTTCTTGTTATATGAGGCGTATGGTTATGAACGTGCATAGCTGTTGTTAACCACTGGTCCCAATTTGAACCATCCTCTTTAGCGAAACTACGTAAATATTCTGGTAAAGGCTGGTGGCTACGCTCTAATGAACCATTTGCTTGTGGAGGATACGGTGTTATGTGTAGTATTTTAATGCCTAGAAGTTTGCAAGTATCTGAGAATAATTTAGAAATGAAATTTGAACCGTTATCTGTTTTTAACAGTCTTAGTATATATTGCCACCTATATTGTTGCATAATGCGCAGATAAGTTTTTACTGTTCCTTGATGTCCGTCTAATGGGGTATCGTGGAAGTCCTTTATTACAGTTTGTATGTCCTTGGGATCTGTCAAAAATTATACTATTGTTTTCAATTGCATTCGGGCTATCAGGTTCGACTGAATCGCAGTTTGGCGTTATTGCTCTGGGGTCGGTGATTTGGATTTGCTTTCTGTGTTGTGATCGTGTTTGCACTGCTACTATTTTGTTTTGTGGTATTCTGCTCAACGCATGTGCATTTAGGTTGTTCTTTCCTGGTTTATATAACATTTCGAAATCGTATTCAGATAATTTGTGTCTAAATCGTGCTAATCTTGAAGTTTGATCTTTTAAATTAGCTATTCCTCTTAATAGTTGGTGGTCTGTTAAAATTTTGAAATGTCTATCTAATATGCCTTGAAGTTCCTTGTTGCCCACACTATTGCTAGAAATTCCCCTTTCTTTTGTCGAATATCGTTTTTCCGTGTCATTGGCCTATCCTCGCCTACTTTGCCCTGTGATAATTCTGCACCTAATGCTTCATTACTTGCATCGGTATTTAAAAGGAATTCTCTTGAAAAATCCGAATATGCCAGCACTGGTGGCGTCACGACTGCTTCGTTCAACAGCTCGAAAGTTTTTTGGCAGTTGTCCGACCAAACAAACTTAGCGTCCTTACGTAATAATTTATTTATTGGCAACGCTATTTTAGCTGTATCTTTTATAAGTTTTCTGTAATAATTTATTAAGCCGAGAAATGTCTGCACCTCTGCTGTTTTTCGGGGGTGGAATGTTTTTAACGCATTCTACCTTGCTTGGATCGGGTAGGGCTCCCTTTTCTGAACATTTATGGCCTAGGCACACGACCTCTCGTCGTAGAAACTGACATTTACTTATGTTGAGTTTTAAACAATTTTTCTTCATTACTTCGAAAACTTTAGTTAATCGGTTTTCATGTTGGGCCAGATTGCTTCCATATATCATTATGTTGTCTATATAAACAAAACAGTCAATTCCTTGAAGTCCTGTAAGAATATGGTTCATTAAACGATGAAATGTTGCTGGAGCTCCTGTCAATCCAAATGGCATTCGGTTAAACTCGAAATGTTCCAATGCAGAACTAAATGCGGTTTTTTGCCTATCCTTTTTGTCCATTAGAACTTGGTGATATCCACTGGCTAAATTAAGTGCCGAAAAATAGCGATGTAGTGGGAAGACTTGTTTAATTTTCTTCGTTTAACTTCCTGTAATCAATTACCAATCGCCATTTTTTCTCGCCATCTTTTCCACTCTTTTTGGGCACCAACAGCAATGGAGAGTTCCATGGAGATACGCTTGGCGATATCAAATTTTCATCGTTTAACTTTTGGATCTGTTTATTTATTTCTTCTTTGTTTGTATGGGGAATACGATATTGTTTTTCGTTAATCGGTGGTTGGTCCGTCTTTGTTAGAATTTTGTGCGTCAGGACCGGTGTGAATGTTAATTTGTCACCCTCTAAAAGGAAAATGTCGTGGTAAGACTTGCTAGTTAGTAGTAGATAGTTTTATAATTGATTCTCTTTTCTCTATATTTAGAGAAGGATCTTAATCTAATTCTTCCATTAATCTTTGTAGACGTTGAGTCTTCACACTAACTATATTGTTGATTGATATTTTAGGAATATTCGATGTATTGCTTATTTCGTATTGATTGAAGTCATTAAACTCTGGAAAGAAGTCGTCATTGAGAATGAGATCTTTTTGCGTTGGATTGAAAATCGGAACACTGACTTTGTTATGTTTAACCTTCGTTAGAGTTTCTCCCAAAAATATTCCTGGTGCAATTTCTTGTTTATTTATCACAACAGTCGTCAATTTAGTTTTAATGTTTAACTTAGTTATTGTGACAGTTCTTGCATTTATTTTTGTAGTATTAATAGTTTGTTTACTATCAACCTCTATGAATTTTAATGGAAATTTTGTAATGAAATGCTTGCTGTTGTTAAAAATTGTCAAATTCTTTGTTAGTGTATTAATAATGGATTTGTTCCATAAATTATCTCTTCGTAGAATGCCGTCTGCTGGTACCCGTTGTTCAAGTGGTACTGTGTACATCTTGAAACTTAAGTTTTGAAAAGTATTATGGCATATAATAGTAGACCATTTGTGGTGATACGTCCACCAAAAGCTCCACTCAATTCCTTTTTATCTGATTCATTCACAATTGAATTTGGTTTTAATGTACTCTCTTTTATTAAGCTTGTGTCCGCTCCCGTATCTACAAGTAAAGTGAGTTTTTCATTGATAGCCTCTTTGCAGAGTAATTCAATGAACACATCATTTAACTTGGGTTGATTCATATTAGACACCTTGTTATTGTCGAGATGATTACATGTTAACCATGGCAAGGTTTTGAATTTGTTTTGCATTAAGCACTCGGTTTCAATAGTTTAAACATTGTATTTCTTGCTATAATTTTTGCATATGTCATATATTTTAAGTTATTATACTTTTCATTTAATAGCTTACAACATTTGTAACCTAGAGAAACGACTTCTGAGATTGATGAACACACTAATTGTATAGTTAGCAAAATGATTATTACCAATTGTGTTGATGTAACATATACTTCCTCGACTGTATAATTTTTCCTCGTACTCTGTGCTTTGTCTTTACTGCTATTATTATTAACAAACTTAGGAGTCGGCAACGTTTCCACAATCGCTTTTGATGTCGGATTAACTGTTACCACTTCAGTTGGCCTCGATTTACTTATGTTTTTGGGTTCCCAGCTATTAGTCTTGCCTGGGCCCCTGTTTGTTTGCCTGAAACGTTCCCCAGTGTCTCTTAGCTTGGCAGTCTTTCAACAAAAAGTCCTGGTCGGTTGCACCAGTGGCAAACCATGCTTTTAGGCTCCGTCCTCTCTATCGTTGCTTCGGTTGTAAATTTTCCTTGTTGTGTCTGTCGTTGCCTTTCCTGATTATGCTTCTATAATTGTTTTTGTTGTGTCGTGGTTGTTGCTGCCTTTGTTGCTGATAATCGTTTCTCCTGAATGGATTTCCGTTGTTTCCTTGGTAGTTGTCTTTCGGAGTTTGAGTTTTACATCTACTACTAACTTCGTGAACATACCTGCGACATTCTTCACAATATGGCGTGTTTTTCCTGAGCAGACATTCGTCCTTTGTGTGTCGCCGTTTATTACAAAAAGAGCAGACTATTCTATCTTGCAATCCGCTGCGTTTTTTATTGATGTTGTTCAATTCTATAAATGTAGCATTTGTTTGGTAACGTTCGTTGTGAGCATAAGGAATGTTTGCTGGTAACATTGTTGATGTCATGTTAATATTCAACGAGCCTGTATGCAGAGCATTACTCCTTTGTATGGTTTTGAATGTGTCGACAACAATTTCGATCATTTCTTCAATCGTTTTACCTACAACTTTGAGCATATGGACCCGAAGCGGTTCGTCTTTTAATCCAGATTTAAATGCTGTTTTTGTCGTTGTTTCAACCAAGTTTAACAACGCCCCTTACCTTTGTAAAAATTTTTTATGATTTCGGTCGCTTAAGTTCTAAATGTATTTAGCCGCCTGCCGAACTCTCTAACGTCTTCATTACTCGCTTGGCTACAACTTTGTAAATTAGTTAAGACCGACTCTAGTGACACGGTTGGCAGATAAGCACTTGTTATGGTCAGTTAAAGTTCTTCTAAGCTTTCAACCGGTTTTGAACGTACTAAGTCGAACGCATCTCCATGTAGCCGAAGTTTGATTCAGTCTATGTAATCTTGGATATTACTCGGACTTACTCCTTTAGTAGCCAGTTCGCAGCCCTGTATAAACTTGTAGACTACTCCAGTTTAGTCTGATGATTGCGTACCGGACAACAGAGGTACTAATCCATTTACAGCCTTTGCTATCTCTACTATGCTCATTTTGTTTTTGTTATTTGTTTCTTTGATGGGTGAGAATTGAACGGTATTTATTTTCGATGGAATAAGTGCAACAGCTTTTTTATGCGCGAGTGGTTGCTCGTTCGCCAATGCAATTTTTTGGCATAGCAGTTTATTATATTCTTGTAATTCCTGTATTCTCTTGGGCGTTTTCTCCAAGCAAATATAGTCTTCTGCTGGTTTCTCCGGCGAATGAGATAATATTTTGTTGAGAGTATAGTTTGTTGTTCCTTTTTTATTTAACAATTCGGTTAATGTGTTGTTTTCTTCCTCCAGATGCCTTATTATTCCGTCCTAAAATTCCTTCTCTAGAAGGCTATTGTCGTATCGTTTCTTTAATGCTCCGAAGTCTGTCTTCCAGTCTTCTAACTGTTCCTCTTTATTTTCTACTATTTTATTCAGGAACTGAATTAACTCTTCTATAATTGTGTCTAATTTTTCTACATGGGTAATTTTTCCTAATTCTCTTAATCTTCCTTTTATTAACTCTAGATTTTTTTGTTTGATACTGTTCCTTTCAGAATATCCCAAAGTTTCGTAACTAATTCTCCTAAATGTCTTTCAAGTTCTTTATGGGCCCTTTGTAATTTTATGTAATTTTATGACTGTGACGACTCTGCCATTAATTTTTTTTGATTTAATGCGCTTAAAACTATTATTCTTCGCGAGTTATTATTGTAAAATAAAATTTATCAACATTTCTCACGAGATTTTTTTATTTTTATTTTATCTGACTCGTGCCATGTAAACTAGTCATATTATTTGTTTTCTGGCTTTTTTATATTCTTTTTAATTTTTACTACGGCTCTGCTTTAAACAGTTTTTCATAATTATGCAATCGATGCATTTTAATTTCAAGCTCAAGTTTTTTTTTCTATTCTTGCTTTTTCTGCTTGTTTCTTTTTCATTTAAAACTCTGAATTAAAGCTAATGCGACGCTTCGCTAGAGCATTGACTCTGAGTTATTTGACCTACTTTCAACGCGTGCTAGTCAAAGTACTTTAATACTTCTCGAGTTTATTGTCTTATTTGATTTGATTACTATCAAATTTTTGTATTGGCTAAATTTTAGCTAGCAATGAAATTTAAATTTAATGTTGAATAATCACTATACTAATTTTTCTGTTTTATTTGTTAATGTATAGACTTTTTTTTTTTCAATAAATTTTTCAACGATTGAAAATCTCATTTGTATTTACTTTAATTCTTAAAAAAAAATTTTAACTATCGAACGATCATCGGTTCGAAGGAACTGCTGCGCCAAAAATGTTGTGTCTTTTTTCCTATATAACGGTGTGCACATATGCTACATCGAGCGTAGTCTCACGGTCAGAGATAACGAGATGCGACACTCGTTCCAGCCAGTGTTCGGGTCCTCATTCGAGTTCCAGAAGCTTAGAAGTATTCGTAAAAAACTTGGAAATTTTATAGTAGTGTTGGTGAAAAAACTCAACAAACCGTCAAAAAAGTGCGGGCAGTGTGAAGAAAATGACGCAAGAGACCCCGAATAAATGCGGTTAGCGTGAAGAAAACCCAAGAGACCCCGCTGAAGTGATTTTGCACCTCAATTTTTTGTAGCTACCACTTTATTTACATGTTTCACATTTGTCAGAACTATGTTTTGAGATTTCAATTCTATTGTATCCATCAAAAAAATTATGAAATATATTGATTAATCGTATACTGATTAATTTTTGTATTATTACATCATATGTATGGTATAAATATTATAGTTATTTGCTGGTGGTCGGAAAATAATATTTTAACATGTTCTGCATATAAAACACATTTCTTATTATTCATATACTCATAAGTTAATTTAAAAATTTTTATTGCGGCAGCAAAGAAAAGTGTTTGAACACCTTTTTTTTGCAAAGACAACAAATTCGATAGAGATTTCTGGTTGTTTTTATTATAAATGTTAATGCATTTCATAGTTTCGTGTATTTCGTTAGCTCAGTTAGCAACTATAATTTATGCACTCCTTACGAAAATCTTTCATAATATTTTTATGCATGCTTATACTTGCAAAAAAAGAAAAGAACCGAAAAATACATGCTTATACTTGCAAAAAAGCAAAGAACCGAAAAATACATATTTGTAAATGCAAACATTAAAAATAAATTACAAAAATATATTATATTAAATGTGCAGTAGCAGTTGAAAATCATTTTCCATAGCGAGCATCTGTTGAGAAGGATAATTGTTACAAAATTTTTTACATTTATTAAATTTTTTATCAAAAAAAAACTTACACAACCTCAACTGTTTCCAACAGAATTCCGCCCAAAAATGTAGGTTAATCCAAGCATATCTATAAAGAACTATTTTATTAGGTTGCTCTCTATTATTTATTTATTTATTTATTTATTTAATAGAAACTAAACTAAGTATTACATAACTTTATAGTTCAGACAAAATACAAAGTAAATTCACAGTATTATAAGTATTGAATATTAAAAGGTTGCGATAAAAATGATAAAATCATTTGTTTCGTTACATAAATTGGATCGGAGAAATTTATAACAGGATATACAGTATTAAAATCGCTACAAGCATTCCGTAGAGGTTCATGTTGCAAATATGAAGTTCTAGCAATACTTAGATAAAGCGGCTCATACCGTCTCAAAGTGCGATGAGGAACATTAATATAAATATATGATAGCAAGTTTGGACTTGTTGACAACTGAAATCTGAAATGACATTTCTTTCCAATATATATATTGCGACAGAGGTGGGAAAGTGATGAATAACACATACAGTGTATGTGAAAACCCGAACGAAATTTTGTCTAGTTAGTTAGCAAAAGCCGACGGAGTGTCACATCTCATTATCTCTGCTCACGGTTTGATTATGTCTACTTTCAATATTCACTTTAACACACAGAGCTTTCTGCCGGAGTGTGTGTGTGTGTATGTGGGTTGACTTATTATCTGGCGAGTCACGCCGACTTAGTCTGGCCACAAGGGCGTGCTTTTCGGTTGGCTTTTAAAGCGAGCCCCGCTATATTAAGTGCTGGTCAGCCGAACTGTGTGGCCACAAGGCCGTAGTTAATTATTAATCGACAAGATGTTGGTTAAGTTTTATTTGACTTTATTCAACTTACTCTTCTCGCGTTCAAAATTACAATCCCTGCTTAAGTCTAAGCGTTTCTTATTTATAGTTTCTTATCAGTCAGAATTGTGACGAAGCTATGTTTCACAATAATTCTTGATACAAAAGTGCGAATTATTGCAATAATTATTTTAATAATTATTTCCGCGTTCGTTCGGCGCAAACTTTAAGCTTATGCTTATTAAGCTAATAATGATGGCCTACTTCGGTCGAGCGTTTGTTTGCTTGAACTTGGCGACAACGACCGTCATTTATTGAATATTTCACGTTGCGCCAAAAAGTATGTGTTGTTAATTACGTTAAGAGTTATTAACAATTGGCCAAAATGTATGTGACGTTAAGTTGTATTTAGTTTGGATAGCTTTCAGAATTCCGACCTACTACAGTAAGCAAATTCGAATTAATAGAAATAAAAAAAGCATTTAAAAGCCAATAGTAAACCAAAATATATATTAGAATAAAGATTTCAATATTAGAGTAAAGGTTATAGTGTAAGACAAACCAAAAAAAAAAAAAATTCATAAAATTTAAATTAACAGACATGAAAAATGAATTTAAAAGCCAATAGTAAAACAAAGATGAAGTAAATCAAGTAAAGATAAGAATAAACACAGCGTTAACTTAAGAAAATTTTTGATTAATTAAACTGAAACTTAAATGAATTTAATAAATAGGCAAAAAACCAAAAGCGATACAACTTACAAGTTGTAATCCATCCTGGGAATGGATTTTCTTGCAAACGTTGGAGCCAGCTTCACCTGCTGAGAGTTCACTTTGAGCTTTCGAGATGCTCACCAACCATCAGAGACAATGCCAATCAATACATGCGCCGACAGCGAATGTGACGACAAGGAAAATCAGCATACAGACGACGGCACAGAAACCACCCTGCGGAAGGAATTAGAGTTTTTAGAATTAGAGTGATTAATTAAACTGAAACTTAAATGAATTTAATAAATAGGCAAAAAACCAAAAGCGATACAACTTACAAGTTGTAATCCATCCTGGGAATGGATTTTCTTGCAAACGTTGGAGCCAGCTTCACCTGCTGAGAGTTCACTTTGAGCTTTCGAGATGCTCACCAACCATCAGAGACAATGGCAATCAATACATGCGCCGACAGCGAATGTGACGACAAGGAAAATCAGCATACAGACGACGGCACAGAAACCACCCTGCGGAAGGAATTAGAGATATTTGAGAGACTAGAAGGTCCAACGAACATTACATCAAAGAGAATCACGACGATAGACGACAAACCAATCAAACAGTGCTACGTGCCTCGGAATCCAGCGATGCAGGAAATTATTCATAAAGAGGTGGACGAATTAATGCAAAAGGGATGCATTGAACAATCGACAAGCGGCTTTAGCGCTTCGATCGTCTTAGTAAAGAATGAGACCGGCACTTGGCGCCTATGTATAGATTACAGTCAATTGAACTCTCGATCGAGATCGGACACTTACCCGCTGCCGCACATTCAACACATACTTGACCGACTCAGGAAGGCAATATTTATCAGTACGCTTGACTTTAAAACGTGAACTACGACGATGCTTGGGAATTGCATCAATGACCAATCTACTGAAGAAAGGGAAACACTGGAAGTGGCAGTCCGAACAACAAGAGGCGTTTGAAAATCTCAAGAAATCGCTGATAAGCGCCCCAATACTCACGTGTCCAGATTTTACGAAGCCATTCACGCTCCAAACTGCCGCCAGCGACGTTAAACTAGGAGCCGTGCTCACGCAAGAGATCGATAAAACAGAGAAAGTGATAGCATATGCGAGTCACAGGCTGCACCAGGCGGAAAGAAACTATTCAGCAACCGAGAAGGAATGCTTGGCCATCATATGGTGAATTCGGAAGATGAGGTGCTACCTCGAAGGCTACAAGTTGACAGTGGCTACGGACCACTGTAACGAACTCCGGTTCTTCGGTTTTCTAGCGGGGATATGCTCATCGGCTATGCAGGCGTTCGGTACAGAAATTTATTTGGGTCAGACTCTCTAAGATTTAAATGGCTCTTTATTTGTTCACCTTTATGATTTCTGTCATACAATATTCATTTAACTTAAGTAGTGAGCGAGAGGGAGGGACTTATTTGACGGTGGATCACTGTGCTGCTTGTCTTGGTGCTGATGTGCTGGACGTTGGTACGGCGATCGATGGTAACTATGATGAACTTCACGCCGTTGAACGTGGCGTGGCAATGACTACGTGGAGCCACTCAGTGCCGTTGTGTGGAGCGCTGAGTGGGATTCCAGGCGTTGCAATGCCGTTGATGTGTCGGGCGTTGGTGCGGCGATCGTTGGTAACTATGATAAACCTCACGCCGTTGAACGTGGCGTGGCAATAACTACGTGGAGCCACTCTATTCTAAAGCTTCTATATATCTGAGATCCACGGACTCTAAAGCCTCGAGGATCTATATACTTGTAGATCCCCGGACTCTAATGCCTCGAAGATCTATATAACTTAAAGACTTACGGACTCTGAAGCCTCGAGAGCCTATATACTTGTAAATCCACGGACTCTAAAGCCTCGAGCATCTATATAACTTAAAGACTCACGGACTCTGAAGCCTCGAGAGCCTATATACTTGTAGATCCACGGACTCTAAAGCCTTGAGGATCTATATAACTTAAGGACTCACGGACTCTGAAGCCTCGAGAGCCTATATACTTGTAGATCCACGTACTCTAAAGCCTCGAGGATCTATATAACTTAAAGACTCACGGACTCTGAAGCCTCAAGAGCCTATATACTTGTAGATACACGGACTTTAAAGCCTCGAGGATCTATATAACTCAAAGTCGCCTAATGGTCGTTAAGCGTGTGGCGTCTATTTAAGTCGAAGGTCTGACGGCAAGTAAATTCTTACGCGGCGTTGGATGAAGCGTAGCCAATGAACTGATGCGTCGCAGCCTTGGTGCGCTGGCAGCGGCTTTAAAGCATCTGGCCAAGCGACTGTACTTTCTGCTCGATGTGTCTCTGTTAACCATGGTTCTCTGCAGGCGATTCTGGGTATGTGGGCAGAGCAATTGTACTCTCTGCTCGAAATGTAGCTGAAGTGTCAAGCGGCGATGTAAGTTACCTTGTAAAGCGGAGCAAGCAACCGTGCTCGTAGAAGTCTGCTGACTGACTAAAGATGTGAAGCGCCGACGTAGATAGCTGGCAGAGCTGAACAAGCAACCGTGCTCGTTGAAGGCTGCTGACTGTCTGACTGCTGTGCTCGAAAGCAACTCTTGTTAAGCTGGTTTCTGCTTGTTCTCGTGTATGGTTTTATGCGTATGCGTTGGTGACGCCTGGTTGTCGCTTCTCTCTCTCTCTCTCTCGCTCTGTTCTTATGTATAACTTATTTACTAACAATTCTTTGCTTTGTATTCGTTTGTTCAGTTATTTGACTTCCGCACTAGATACAGAAATATACAGGTCTTTTGCTTATTATAGCTTAAGTACTAGTTGTAGCAAATATTAAGTTTTGTTATTTTAGCTTACGTACTAGTCCTAATATAAGTTTATTTTTATTAAATTCAAGGTTTTGTTTGTTAAGCTTACGTACTAGTTATGAAAAATACAGGTTATAAAATAGGTAAGTACCTAATAAAATGAACAATAAAAAAAGGATAAACATGATGAAATGTGTGTCTATAATTTCGCTTCTAAATTATGGCCGTCACACCACCTATCGCTCAAATGGCTCAAAAGCATCGAGAGCCTGTCAGGACGCATTGCTCCCTGGGCGTTGGAGTTACAGCAATATAACTTTGACATCAAGTATCGAAAAGGAAACTAAACGTTGTCGTTGGCGCCCTTTTTCGCCAACTATCGAACGCCATCACCAACGCCGTAGGAGACAGCATGACTCAACTAACATGCTCATGGACCGAAAGACGATTACAAGAAATCAGAGAGAAGCCTAAAAAATTTCCCGACTACCAAACAGAGGGAGGCCAGCTTTACAGACACATCCAAAGTCAACTTGGCAACGATAAAAACGCACCGTGGAAACTCTACGTTCCTGCACACCTGCGCGTCCGCATTCTTCACGAGAATCACACACCGACTGCAGGTCACCTAGGAATCCGAAAAACAACAGCACGAATTATGAATCGCTACTATTGGCTAGGTATCATGCGCGATATTAGCCTTTACTTCCGCCGTTGGGACTCATGTCAGCGGTATAAAACACAACAACGACAGCAAGCAGGTAAGATGTTGACGAAGCTAGCAGAGGAGCCCTGGGCAATCGTGTGTGCCGAATTCATCGGTCCACTGCCACGCTCTGTACATGGAAATACGTCATTATTAATCTTCTTAGACAAGTTCACGAAATGGACTGAAATAATACCACTTCGAAAGCCACTGGCGATAACTTACTAAAAGGATTTCGAGAGCGAATACTAGCGAGATTTGGCGTGCCTAAAGTTCTCGTCACCGACAACGGAAAGCAGTTTAAAAGCAAACACTTCAAAGATTTTCTTGCAGACATTGGAGTCAAACACCAGTTCAACGCGCCTTATACACCACAAGTAAATCCCACGGAACGCGTCAACAAAACAGTGAAGACTATGATCGTACAGCTAACAGCCGGAGAACAGCGCAAATGGGACGAAAGCCTACCAGAGGTAATGCTCACTATAAACTCTTGCAGGTCAGAGACGACGGGCTTTAGCCCTGCATTCTTGGTTGAAGGACGGGAAACGCGACTGCCAGCAGCTCTATTTGATGAGGAGACACAAAGAACTGGACAACCAGAACAGAGCGCCAACACGAGAGCAAAACAACTAGAAGAAGTCTTCGAAATTGTGCGAGGCAGACAGCACAAGCAACAGCTGACCAAGCCAGATACTACAATCTGAGGCGTCGACAGTTGTCACCCAATGTTGGAGAATTGTTGTTAGCCAAACAACACAATTTATCGAAAGGAATAGATTACTTCGCTGCAAAACTCGCACCCAAGTACAAAGGACCCTTCAAAGTAATATCATTTATATCACCAGTCCCGCAAGGATAAAAGGTTTAAAACATGCTAAAATGCACACGGTCCACGTTAGCGAGTTAAAACCATATGTCACCGTCGATACAAGTGAGCGGCGCAAACCGACGCCACAGCAGTAATTACAAACACTCAAAGAAAATACATGCCTGCGCGAGCAACAGCAACGACTGTCATTAATGGCATAATAAACATTTAATTTCATGTTGTCATCCAAAATTTCCAGTTTACTCGTTTCTTTCAGATATTATATCACCGCCGTTAATCAAGCTACGATTTTGGTAGTTATAATGGCTCAGTACAATTGCAAATCAATGCCGAGAAAATGCAGACAACTCAGATACCTCAGAGATTAGCGGGGGTTACACACAAAGGCTCACCAATAACACACAAAATAACAACGCAAACCGCGAAACTACAACGCGAGGAAAAGGGGTTTCGCACACACTGCATACCGGGAAACTGCATTAAGTAATTTGGAAACCAGAGGAAACGGTAGCAAGTTTTAAGCAAGGAGAGGAAAAGGAAACGCCGTTTCGACATTTAACGACTGAACAAAGCACCGTTTCCGCTGACTTCGTTTCGTACTCATCTCCGCTGCACAAATGTTTGCGACGGAAATGCAAAAGCCGAGAAGAAAAGGTAAAGAGATAAGGCGCGTGTGTGTTGGTTTGCGGCAACAATTAGCGAGAGAAGCTATGAGACAGCAATCAGGACCCGTTATGACGCCTTGTTTGATACATGAAGACATTTAAAGACTCCGAGGGACGCAGAGCGTTCATTCATAAACGAATCATCAATCGGAATGGTGATCCACACAAGTAAGTGGACAAAAACCCCAAATCAAAAATTCGACATGTCTTTCTCAGAGTCTCGTTCGAAGCCAAAGTCGAAGTCGACGTCACCGTCGCCGCCGCCGTCGTGCTGTCGAGTGACGAGGAAGGGGAGCATCGCCGACCCCTCTTTACGCACGAAGGATTGCAAATTTACCGCGACGACTACGAGAGGATATCGGCAGGCCGATTTTTGAACGACACGGTCATCGACTTCTACTCGCCGTTGATGCTCGGTCGCAGATCGACTGAGCTGTGCAGGAAAACGCACGTATTCAGCACCCACTTCTTCTCGCAGTTGAAGAACTGCTACAATTCATAAAACGGGCGCAAGCGAATGCGAGCGTAGACGCGTGGACGCGTGGCGTCGACGTAGCGTCAAAGCCTTTGCTAGTTGTGCCCGCCAATGAAGATTGCCACTGGTTTCTGGCCATCATTCGTCGATACAACACACCGAAGGTACGAAAGGACATCCTTGTCCCGCAACTATTGATCGCATATCTGGAGGACGTGTTGCATATGACCGTTACGGCAGAGACGCTGCCAGCATTTAGCGTACAGCTTCCTCAACAGCGGAATGCGACGGACTGTGGCGCATTCCTTCTCCACTTCGCCAGTTGTTTCCTACGAAGGCCGACACTACCCTACCACAAAAGGGATTTCTGGCGATGGTTTCCTCCAACGAATGCCGAGGACAAACGTCGCAATCTGGCCTGGGCAGTTCAGTTGCTTCTGCCGAAGGATGATCGGCAGAAGCTGACTAAACTTTACCTGCCACAAGAAAAAACGGTGCCGACAGCCGTGCCGCCCATAGAGGAGATATCGGCGAGAAGAATCACAAAGCAGGAAACAACCGCATACCCTAACAACCACGAATGCAGCAGCAGCAGCAGCAACAGCAGCGAAGATAACGACAACTACGCTAAGAGAGAAGTGGCTCCCGCCAGAGCCACGCCTAGTAACGCCGCACACGCCAACCAAGATTCCCACGGCCGTTGTTCACCCCTCACCGCCGGATGCCAGGAGGAGGGAACGACAACAGACTGTCAGAAGCCGCAGTCCCAGAGACGCCCGGACGAGAGTTTCTGGAGGAGTTGCCAGCATGGCTTCCGGCTTCGCCTACCGGCACCGGGATGAGCTTGGACACCGACTGGGCACCTACAAGCGAAGGTAAAACACAAAATGAGAGATGGTGAACGCCTCCAGAAGGCCGGAAAGCGAGGCTGATGCGGACAGTAGGTGAGAAACGCATAAAGATCACCATCTAACGGCCTAACGGACGTACTATTTTCATTCATGTAAGAAAATATTTTGAGCGCAGTAAATTTAACGATACTCAAATAAAGATAAGAAACAAAAAACAAAGAAGAAAAACAAGAATAGAACAAAACTTGAGCAGATATATTATATTAGCGTAAAGGTTTAAGCAAAAAACACGACCGTAATCAAATTCGAATGGAAGTGAAAAATGAATTTAAAAAGCCAATAGTAAAACAAAGATGAAGTAAATCAAGTAAAGCTAAGAATAAACACAGCGTTAGCTTAAGAGAATTTGTGATTAATTAAACTGAAACTTAAATGATTTTAATAAATAGGCAAAAAACCGAAAGTGATTCAACTTACAAGAGAAAAAAAAAAGATATCAGCAGTCCTCCGCCATGCCCCCCGAAACTAGGGGGAAATGTAACGATAAATTTTACTGATAAAATTTAACTTTCATACAAAGAAGAACACTCAGCATCAAAGTCAAGGACAAAGCACAGCAAACTCGTTTTCGTAAAGTAAATAGAGAAAACTAGTCAAACGAGTTTGCTGAATAGCTTGTAAACACTGGAAGCGAAACTTTGAAGCTCATCACAGAATGAGGAGCAGAGTATAAAAGAGCGCGCACTAAGTGCATCGGGACAGTCGTTTAGAAACCACACCCGTGGACACACCTGACAGTCAGCATCGCAAGGACCTCAAGTCGGTATCGCAAGGACTCGCAATCAGCATCGCAAGGACCTCAAGTCGGCATCGCAAGGACTCGTAGTCAGCATCGCAAGGACCTCAAGTCGGCATCGCAAGGAGTCAACGTCTCAGTCGACATCTCAGTCGACATCTCAGTCGACGCCGCAGTCAACGTCTCAGTCGACGACACATCTACGCTACCGCATCTACGCTGCCGCGTCGTAAATCTACAACATCAGTTGCAGCATCGTGGAGGCTTGAATCGGGTAAGAAACATAAGAAACAACGTTTCTTCCAAGCGTAACTACATAGTTGCAAAGCCCTGTCGGTCTGTTGGGTTTATACTCCGCGACGGTGGACAGTCGGTCTGTTGGTTTATACTCCGCGCCTATCTACATTTCAAGCCCTGCCGGTCTGCTGGGTTTATACTCCGCGACAGTGGACACACACTAATCAAAGTCTCTTTTCAGCACAGATTCGTACGATAACCAAATAATCGACATGCAACTTAATCATAATCTCTGTTTCAGCCTAATGATCATAAACTCTGTTTCAGGCTTTTAATCATAACCTCTGTTTCAGCCTAATAATTGTAAACTTGTTAAATAAAACTTATCTTACCCAAAACGTATCTCTAAGCATATTTCAAATTATTGTAACTACTGTCAAGATTTATTAAATGAAGTGGTTAGTATCGAAATCGGTATGTTGCGTTCAAACCAATAAATAACTGGACGAGACCTTGATAAGTATTTACGTGATAAGTATTTACGTCATCTCTGTCTGCTTACGAAATGGAACTTTGATAGAAGCTTGGGTCACAGCGTACCATGATGCAGGCGGAAGCGATTCATCTGTTTTTATAACTATAATTTTTCCCGTAAGGTTAATTTGCGGAAACGCAATTGTTTGGCAAAACCCTAGACCAGGATCTACTAGGTTCTGTAGACCCTTCAAATTAGAATTCATCAAGGAGTCTTCAGATGTTATTAAAAATGAATTGTAATTTGGATTATCTATACTTAACGGTTGGATCCAATTTTGCTGCTTGCAAAATTAACAAGCTCGTTCAGAAAATTATAAACACAGATTCACAGCCCAATTAGGCCATTTCTGTCCCATTGTGATACCCTGTGGATCTTTAAACTCCTTGATCAAGCAAACCACGAGGAGCTGATTAAGTAGCGACTTAAGTCCCCTATTTCAACGGGTGCTATCTCACAGAGGCTGCTGAAGAAAATTGCCCACATATGTGCATGTCTCCTCTGAGCCAGTGCCGGACATGAGCAGAGAAGATGGAAGACAGACTCCTCTTCCTCCTCAACTCTGCAACTTCTACAAAAATCATTTGAGAAGAGCCCTAGTCTTTTTGCATGGGCACCGATAAGGCAGTGCCCAGTCACAACTCCTATCACCCTTTGAACGTTTTCCAAGTGAAAGAAGAGTTTTTGTTTTCTTGAGGTTGTAGATGGGCCAGGTCATCCTTGCAGTGTTGCAGGTCTGCCCCTCTACCCATGGTTTATTTGCGAGCCTGATAGATTCCTCAGTCAGCCAATACCTGCAGGTGGCCAGTGGGATACCCACATTTGCTTTAGCAGGCGTTATGATCGCTTTGGTACCCAGGAGGGCCAACTTTTCCGCTTGGCAGTTCCCTGGAATGTCACTGTGGCCAGGAACCCAGCACAGATTTATGGAGAACTGCTCCGCCATCTCATTTAGAGATAGGTGGCAGTCTCTCACCACCCTAGACGTGGTGAAGACCGATTCCAAGGACTTTATCGCTGCTTGGCTGTCAGTGAAAATGTGGATATCATTTCCTGAAATCCTGTTTTCTTTCAGCCAAGATAGTGCCTCCCGGATAACCTCCGCACATAACCTCCGCCTGGAATACACTCCAAAAGTCTGGCAGGCGAAATATTTCCTCGGTGCCACAGACTTCAGAGAAGAACCCGCCACCAACCGTTCCTCCGAGCTTAGAGCTATCAGTATACAGGTGTATTCCCTCTCTTGCTAGCGGTAATCCCCTCTCCCAGTACTCTCTACTGAGTATATGAGTACCGAAATTGCGTCTTGGGAGTAGGTCTAATTGTTTTCTGTTGGTCCATTTGCTTACAGCATTAAGCCTCACGGCTGAAAGTTTGGCCAATAACCTTCCCATAATATCAATCGGGGAAGGTGAAACAGTACTTCTAGTGCCACGGTGGGCACTAGATGTAAGTTCCCGATGCACAGACGGGTTGACCTTTGAGATTTCTCAAGCAGTCTACAGTTTTCAATGGATCAAACTTCCTTTAGCAAAGTTCAAGTGTTTTCATAAGTGGTACAGGTCGCGGGATCTTTCATACGCTTAGAAAAAAAGTCTTCTAGAAACTTCGATCAGACCACTTTACGGAACTTGCCTGTCCGCCGGCATACTGAGAAGAGGAGATGACGATAACCGCAATGCGGACACGAACTAGAAACATTAGATGTAGTTAGTAGTGCAATATTAGTGATAATGATTGTGATATTTTATATTATACTGGAGTAGTTTAGCGCAATATAGGTTAAGAGCGAAATTGTTTGATGAACTTCTTTGGCTGCGCTATCAAATCAAGTCCGGTTAGCTCAGTTCATTACGGGCATCAATGTTATTTTAACGAACACATTCTATATTGGCGGAATACCATCGATTATATCTATTATAGCAATAGTTAGTTCTGTTTTTGGTGTTAATTGCTATATTTATTATTATTATTAGTTAGTAATGTTTAGAGATCGTGTTTTTAATTACTGTATGTGCAAATATTTTTAAGAATTTTGAGAAGATATAATCTATAGATTTCCCCTCACAGCGAGAGCCTAGTTCTTCTAGGTATTAATTTTTTGTGTTTTGAAAGTAATTGTGGACATTGTTTGAATAGAACAATGTGATTGGAAAGGGTATTGGGAAATTTGCGGAAGTTTGAATGGAAGGGGGAATTAATGAAATTATTGGAAGGATTGGGATCGGAACGGGAAGCAAGGAGGTTGTGGTGTGTTTAGTGTATGAGAAAGGAAAAAGAAAGAAAGAAAGTGTTAAAAAAATAGCGACTTATTCTCCAGCTAGTCAAGCCGACATAGGCTGGCTGGTGCTTGTAAATATGGTTCTATTTTTGTCACAGCGAACCACGCTAAATATGTTCTTAGAACATGGTGATGGCCTTTAGGCCAAACCTTGTTCGTAAGTGAACCAAGCTATGTAAAATAAAATATATTTGGTGATGGCCACCAGACCAAACTTACATTTCAATTGAAGCAACCTCCTTGTTGTCTTGTCAAACGAATAATTAATTTTATTTGGCTAGTTTGCCCTTTTTATACAAAAATTTATACATTGTAGCTTATTATGTAAATATATCTATATGACTTACATCATATAGAAAGAATAACAAGTGACCAAATCAGCGAAATTTACTCGAACGCCAAATGGAAGCGGTCGGTCCGCAAGGGAAACGAAGAAACGAAATGAATGCAAAATGCGTCCTCAAGGAGAGACTAGTAAATTTCAATAAATTTACTCACGCATACAGCGAATATTTCTTTTCAGTTATTCACTATGTTTTAGCAACCCTGAAACTGTTTCGTTTGGTTGTGTGTGGGAATGATTTTTAAGCATCAACATTTTTTAGCATTTCTGGAGTTTCTGATACTTTTCTGAAAAGCATTCTGTTGAGTTTTGGTTGTGGCTGCGTTCCGTTCCCAAAGTTGGATATTTATTATCTTTATATTTATTTGCCTTGACCATGAATGCAACGGTCAGCGTTTTGGTTTATTTGTGAAAAGCTGTCTGCGAATCGCTTGAAACATGCAGTTTCGCGGTATCAATTGCATCAGCAGCGGCGCCAGCACCGCTGCCATCAAAATTTCCAACTCAAGACTTTGCGTTGTTGACGCTCTGTCTCCACCTTGCGGTATTAGATTTCGTCTTATCTTTATATAGTTAAGTGATGGGAACAAAATTTGTACATGCATTTACCTTCATGGGAACGGAATTTGGAAAACACCAAAACCCAACACATAAGAAATATTAGACTATGTATACATATGTGAAACTACTATAAATTGTAAGATTTTCAACATTAAATGTCTGTCAAGTTCAAACCACAAAAGAGTGCGTTTCTCTATTTTGGATAGCAGCTCAGTTCTTCTTCGGTTTAAGTGCCAGAAGAAGAAACTCATTAACACTCTTGACTTTGTTCGGTTAAAGTGCCAGAACAAATCATTCTTTAATCATTCCCTTAAACTACTTCAAGTGCCAGAAGCAGTAACCAATTTTGGGATAAAAATAAACATATTTTTTGGTGACGCCGACGTGATCACATTCACGATCTTCGCAACAAATCGTCCGAATCAACCGGAATATGGAGCAATTCATCGACTTTGTGGCCGAGCAGGATGAGCTGGGTGTCACTCTGCAGAAGGCAATCTCCAACATCAAGAAGGCGCCCAAGGAGCGAAAAACGGCAGATTACCTAGAGAGGAAATTAGAAGAATTGGATGAATTATGGACCAAGTTTCAACAAGCCGACGATACTCTACGAAAGCATCCGGAGGTCGTGAAAGAGCATCCATATTTTCGACAGAACCTTCACGGAGTGATCGAAAGAAAATATCATCAAGCCCGGGAAGATATCCAGCAAGACATCAAGGCTGCCATAGCAACTTTGGCAAGCAAAAAAGGCGCAACTGACCCGGGCGGAGCCCTGTCGAAACAGAGCATCAATTCAGAGTCACAAGGCCAGGAGCCAGCAGGACGTCGACAGGACGTAGCAACAAAAATGATTCGAAAACAATCAGTCCTCATCACTGTCATCAACAACATGATTGAGAAGGTCTTGAATGAAAACACAAAACAATCATTCAAGTACTACCAAAGCAAGGCAAAACTCATTGAAAACCATTGGCTCATCGTGCAAAAATTGCATTATCAAATACTTGACGAAGTGGAAGATTTCGAGTCCAGTAAATACGATCTGGAAGAATATCTGGCGATAGAAGACAGCATCAACGAGCAACTTCTAATCATTCAAACAATGGGAGATTCGAATGTAGAGACGTCGTCATCCGGCTGTGAACCTTCAATCAATAACTTACCAAAGGTTACCTTGCCTCAGTTCGACGGCAACTGTCTCAAATGGAATCAATTTTACGACATCTTTCGGGAACTGATCGACTCCAAACCCTTGCCTAAAATTCAGAAAATGTGGTATTTGAAGTCAACCCTCACCGGAGAAGCAGAAAAGTTAGTCAGACACTTCTCTCTAACCGAAAATAATTATGATGCAGTTTGGACAACGTTACAAGACCGTTACAATAACAGGCGGCTCATCACATAGACAGCACTCGAGAAACTCTTGGGACAGCCGAAGCATCCAGCTGAGCATTCATCCATCATCGCACTCAAGTCTCTCCATGATACAACGAAGGAGACAATATCGGTGTTGAACAACTTGGGGATAGACACATCATCCTGGGATCCAATTCTCGTACATATGCTCATCAAAAAGGTCGACAAGAGCACTCATATGGCATTCGAGCAGTCTCTAGAATGTCCTCGGGAGTTACCATCGCTTCAGAGGTTCCTGCAGTTCTTGGAGAAGAGGTTTCAAGCATTAGAAGCCATCGGCACGAAGGACAAATCGTCATCTTCCAAAGCGGTATCATCAGTGGCGGCAGCAAATCAGCAACCCAATAAATGCAAGGCATGCAGTAACAAATATCACGCGCTGTTTGCCTGCCCAAAGTTTCTACGGATGTCGATTAATCAGCGATTCCAATTGGTAAAATCGAACAACCTGTGCGTAAACTGTTTAAAATCAGGGCATACGTCACAGGAGTGCACCTCAGGCAAATGCACTAAATGCAACCAAAGCCACAATACTCTGGTTCATTTCGAGAAGCGCCTAACCACACCATCCAAGCCGGATCAGAGCTCATCATCAAAGGAGTCTGGAGCTCACAGCCAACCCACAGTTAGCATGGCGGCATCTCACACATATACACACACAGGATATACACTCCTTGGCACTGCTCTCGTACGTCTAGAAGCAGGTAATGGGCGTTCTATCGAGTGCAGAGTATTGTTGGACTCAGGGTCTCAAGTTAATCTCATAACAGAAAAAATCGCAAAGAGACTAGATTTGTCGTTAAAACCAACAGCCATGATCATTGAAGGGATTGGCAACAACACGAAAAGGGCACAACTTCGGGCAAATATTCAACTAAGTTCCCGTATTCATCCGTATTCGGTTCGATTGGAAGCAGTTGTCATTCCACAAATCATCTCACCACAGCCAACGCAGCATCTGGATATTTCAGCATGGCATATACCCAAAAACATTGACTTAGCAGATCCGCGCTTCAATACGACAAGTCCAGTGGAAGTCTTACTTGGAGCAGAACTGTATTATGATTTCTTAACTGGACAAAAAACAGTCCTACAGGAGGGGCTTCCAACACTGCGCAGCACTGTGTTCGGCTGGATGTTAGCTGGGAAAGTGGACATTCAAAACATGTCAAGCCCTACATGTGCAGTTTATACAGAAGAGGATTTACATCAGCTGCTGGAAAAATTTTGGGGATTGGAAGAAACACTTCCTACTGCAAATACTTTCACCGCTAGTGAGCGCCTTTGCGAATCCCATTTCGCACTACATACTACACGGAACACAGACGGCAAGTTTATGGTAAAACTTCCGTTTACTCAAGAGGCGTCATCATTGGGAGAGTCAAGGAAAATCACTATGAATCGCTTTTATGCATTGGAAAGGCGATTAGCGAAAGATGCTCCCTTAAAGCAAAAATACTCCGAGTTTCTCAAAGAATATGAAGCACTAGGACACATGTCGAGAGTCAGCATAAGCAATATTTCATCACCGTGTTACTTCATACCACACCATTGTATTCAACGTCCAGAGAGTAGTACTACCAAACTGAGAGTGGTGTTTGATGCATCCTCGAAAACGTCATCCGGTTTAGCGCTAAACGACATTCTACATACAGGACCTACGATTCAAAATGAATTATTTTCAATCCTGCTGAGATTTCGACTGAAGAGATATGTGCTAACAGCGGATATCGAAAAGATGTATCGGCAGATTTGGATAGAACCAGAGGATAGAAAATACCAACTCATCTTTTGGAAAGAGAATCAATCCGAGGACCTGGGGTGCTATCAACTCAACACGGTGACTTATGGCACAAGGACCGCACCATACCTGGCGATTAAATGTGTCCAGGAGCTGGGGCAGAAGTATCAGACTGACTATCCACTTGGGGCAAATGCACTGCTAAATGATTTTTATGTTGACGACTGCTTAACAGGCGCTGACACTCGATCCACCGCACTGGAAATTCAAAGGCAATTATCTGCCATTTTACAAACTGCCGGATTCAACCTAAGGAAGTGGTGTTCCAATCACTCTGACTTACTTCAAGGTATCCCAGCTGTTGATCAAGAAGTCAACTTAAATTTCAACAGCAATGAGGACGAGACCATCAAAACGCTGCGACTAATTTGGCTGCCTAAATCCGACGATTTGTGCATAAGAGTCAATCTACAAGTCTTAGTCAGTGTTACGAAGAGAACCATATTATCAGATATCGCCAGAATTTTTGATCCATTGGGAATTTTGAGTCCAGTCGTGGTAACGGCAAAAATGCTCATCCAAGAGCTGTGTAAACTCAAAATCAATTGGGATGACGAATTACCGACTCATTTGAGCAAGCAGTGGATACGATTTCGCGAACAGCTGTCAGGACTTAATAACGTCAAAATAGGAAGACACGTACTTCCACAAGGATTAAAAGGGACTCTACAGATCCATGCCTTCGCGGATGCATCGGAAAAGGCGTACGGAGCAGTGGTGTATCTGCGCGCGACGGACAAAGATGGTGTCGTCGTCGTACGGTTGCTGTGCTCCAAATCGCGTGTAGCTCCAACTAAAACACAGACGCTGCCTCGCTTAGAACTGTGCGCGGCAGTGTTAAGTGCGCAATTAGCCGACCGCGTAAAACGCGACATAGCCAGCCGAGATGTACCTATATTCCTGTGGACTGACTCGGAAATAGTATTATCATGGATCAATTCATTGTCGTCATCTTTTAAAACTTTTGTCGCCAACCGAGTTGCAACAATCCATAGATTATCACAAGCTACCCAATGGCGCCATGTCACATCGATGGAAAATCCGGCAGATCTAGATCGAGGAGTGGCTTCTGAAAAATTCAGATCCTGTCCCTTATGGTTTTACGGACCTTTCTTCCTGCATAGCAGGGACTTGACGTGGAGCAACGATCATAAGGTCAATTCTCATCAACGTATCGACGATCCAAAACGGAAAGAAAGAGCAGTTGCTGCAGTGACGACGTCCACCAACAAGTTAGAAGAGATCGTTTATGGAATCAATCATCATAATTCTTTCCAAACATTAGTCCATGTATTAGCATACGTCCATAAGATTATCAACAAGCTAAAGAGAAAAAATTCCACTCCTGCCGGTACACTAGCTCTCAGTCCAGGGGAACAAAAGGAGGCGTTAACCACAATTCTGAAAGCCATTCAACAATCAGATTTCAGCGAAGAGTTGGCAGCGCTCAGTGCTCAAAAACCAGTGAGCAAGAAAAGCCAATTACTTAATTTAAATCCTTTCATAGACAGCGATGGAATGATAAGGGTTGGAGGGCGGTTAGAACATGCTCCAATCACATACGACGCCAAGCATCCAGTTGTGCTACCGTACAATGACCCGCTAGTCAAAATGCTGATGACATGGTTTCACGAAGAGCACTGTCACTGTGGCGCGCAAGCACTTCTGGCACAAGTCAGACAGAGATTCTGGCCAATCAAGGGAAAGTCCATGGCACGCTTCATTGTGCAAAAATGTGTGCGGTGCACGAGGGTTCGGCCCAAGTTATTCCAGCAACTTATGGGAAACCTACCTGCAACTCGAACTCAACCAGCACGACCATTCGTCAATTCGGGAGTGGACTTTTTCGGGCCATTTTGGATCCATTACAAACTTCGCGGGAAAAGGCCACAAAAGGCGTACGTTGCCGTATTTTGCTGCTTCGCAACTAAAGCAGTACATTTGGAAATCGTTAGTGATTTGAGCAGCGACGCATTTATTGGTTGCTTAAAGCGGTTTATTGGACGAAGAGGACACTGTACCAACCTTTACTGCGATAACGCAACCAACTTTGTGGGAGCAAAAAATCTGCTGGCAGACCTGCACGAAGCAGTCCATTCTGAACACGTGACCACAGCGCTGACAAGGTTTTGCAGCAATAGGGGCATTAGCTTCAAATTTATTCCTCCAAGAGCACCCCATTTTGGTGGACTATGGGAAGCTGCAGTAAAAAGTGCCAAAAATCTCTTTACAAGGAGCACAGCAAACGCCTCGCTGACCTACGAGGAATTGGAAACAGTCATGGTGGAAATAGAGTCTATTCTAAATTCTCGACCCTTGACCCCATTGTCGAACGACCCCAATGATACCCAATGGGCATCTTAACACCAGGACATTTGCTAATAGGTGAGCCATTAACAGCGCAGATTGATACCACAGCTGCACCTATCAAGACGTCACTACTGCATCGATGGAAATTGGTCTCACATCTCAAACACGAGTTTTGGCGTCGCTGGGTTAAAGAGTACCTCAATGAACTACAAACACGAGCCAAATGGAAAACCATGCAGGATAATGCCCAACAAGGCATGATGGTGATAGTCAAGGAAGACAACGTAGCTCCATTGCAGTGGCCCTTAGGGCGAATCATCAAGGTTTATCCTGGCATGGACAAGGCAGTCCGAGTAGCAGATGTGAAGACCGCAAAAGGCACCTTAAGACGACCAATCCAATCCGGAGGAGCCCCACCCTATTTCAAATCTACCAATACAACAGGAGCACGATGACAGTAGCTCAAGATCACATCCAAAGAGACGAAAATTCCAGTCCACTCATGTCAGCCTGCTATCGATCATCATTGCTCTCTTAACGCTGCCTCTGGTGCTTAGCAGTCAATTCAACATACTCCAATTCAACCAAACAACTGGCATTCACTTCGAACAAATAGGAGCCGCATATATCAGTGAAAACCACTGGACACTGATTATTCATTACAAGCTATCGCCGTTAAAAACCGATCTTCAAGTGTTAGCGATTTGGCTGGAAACTATTAAGCACCTGTGTGAAGAGGTGCCAAACCGGCCACTCTGCGAACACCTGGTGACCCAACTCCAGCAATCCGAACAAGAATTGCGTGCGGATAATGGCCTGCTAACCAATCGTCGTCAGAAAAGAGGTGCAATCAACGTAATAGGAAATTTGGCCAACACTTTGTTTGGAGTTCTCGATAACAAGTATGCAGAACAAATGTCCAACACGATTGCGGACATCGAAGCAAATGAACACCATCTCCTTGAGCTTATTAAGAATCAGACCTCAATTCTAGACGCAACTATAAACATAATGAAAAGAGATCAGGAATCATCCATGAAGGCCTTTTCAAGGTTCCAGCAGAGGCTAGAGGTATTCACCAGGGCCTTTTCGCGCATCGAGAGGGATATCGAAGATACTCAGAGGTTGCAACTTATCACGACGTTAGGGCTGGAGCTAACACTAGTAGCGTCGCAACTTCATCGGATACAGTCATCGCTGATTGATGTGCTCACAGCAGCCCATCATGGACACATTAGTCCACTTCTTTTATCACCACAACAGCTCGACAGGGAGATCAAAAGAATTCAGGGCCAACTTTCTTCAAATATTCAGATAGCCGGTAACCAAGGTAGCTTGTTATCAGTGTACAAGATGATGACGGTCCAAGCAGGATTAACGGAAGATCATGTCCTCTTCAAAACCACCATCCCGCTTCTCAGAACAGAGGGATTCACTCTATTTAGACTCATTCCAATTCCGGTGTATCACAACAATGAAATGATCAGTGTGAAGCTGTCAACTTCAATTCTGGCTATAACGGTGCATCGAGATAAATACTTCCCGATGACTCCAGAACTATTACAGCAATGCGACGTCATCCAAGAACGAACATATGTGTGTCCTAACATACAACCAATCTTTCAGAAGGGCGCTCTTAACAATGCCTGTGAGGTGAGTCTCTTTCACAATGAGTCGCAAGGGCTGTGCGAATTTTCCACGGCAGATAGAGAAACCTGGACAAAGGCAACTACAGAGAACCTATGGTATTATGCAATCGCCACTCCAACACGAATCACCATCATTTGCGGCACAGAGGTATCGCAGAACACGCTACAAGGATCTGGTTCAATTGAGATCAGTCCAAACTGTGTAATTAAAAGCGATACGGCAACATTGCTAGGCAGTCAAATATTTACGACGCATAGTAGCATCTCATACACGAGCTTTGGGGGTATTCTGGAGTTAGATAAGCCGAACCGATCAATTCCATATGAACCCTTGCAGCAGCCATACACAACTCAGCTGAAGCAGTTGACTGCTCTTCAAGACCTTCTACAGGCTCAAGAACTCGTAGATCTACCCAGACGCCTGCAAATACACAATTATCACAACACTGCGATTGGTTACGCGGCCTTGGTCGGAGTTATAGCTCTTGCCACTATTCTAGTAAGATACATGCGACGGTCCCGACAACAGGAAAAGCCAATCCCGACGCCAAGAACTATTCCAACTGAAGAACAAGCAGAAGCATATTTCCATAATTGACCTTCGGTCAATGCCGGGGAGAATGTTGAGTTTTGGTTGTGGCTGCGTTCCGTTCCCAAAGTTGGATATTTATTATCTTTATATTTATTTGCCTTGACCATGAATGCAACGGTCAGCGTTTTGGTTTATTTGTGAGAAGCTGTCTGCGAATCGCTTGAAACATGCAGTTTCGCGGTATCAATTGCATCAGCAGCGGCGCCAGCACCGCTGCCATCAAAATTTCCAACTCAAGACTTTGTTGACGCTCTGTCTCCACCTTGCGGTATTAGATTTCGTCTTATCTTTATATAGTTAAGTGATGGGAACAAAATTTGTACATGCATTTACCTTCATGGGAACGGAATTTGGAAAACACCAAAACCCAACACATAAGAAATATTAGACTATGTATACATATGTGAAACTACTATAAATTGTAAGATTTTCAACATTAAATGTCTGTCAAGTTCAAACCACAAAAGAGTGCGTTTCTCTATTTTGGATAGCAGCTCAGTTCTTCTTCGGTTTAAGTGCCAGAAGAAGAAACTCATTAACACTCTTGACTTTGTTCGGTTAAAGTGCCAGAACAAATCATTCTTTAATCATTCCCTTAAACTACTTCGGTTCAAGTGCCAGAAGCAGTAACCAATTTTGGGATAAAAATAAACACATTCGATGACCATCGATTTGTTTGTTTGCGATGACCATCGATTTATTTGAGTCGGCATGCTGGGTACAAAATAGCCCTATAAAAAATAAATCTTTACAGGAGCACTACTATGAATATATCTATTCTCCAAAAAATTGCAAATATGCTAAGTATAACACAGTTCAATTTTGATATGACTAATTATACCCTACACCTTAAGGTAGAGGGTATATTCACTTTCTACCGGAGTGTGTAACGCATAGAACTAGACAAGATATGTATGGAAAAGTATATTCTTCTTGATTCTTGATCAGCATCACCACCAAAATTGAAATAACGATGTCTGTCCGGATGACGTCTGTCTGTCTGTCCGTTGAAATCACGATCACAGGAGAACGGATTAAGATTTCAAAATGAAATTTGGCAAAAATATTCGTTGCTATGTTAGGGTGCTTCGTATTGAAAATGAGCAAAATCGTCAAGGACCACGCCTACTTTTTATATCGTGAGTGCAGGTAACTCTGTTTCGCCTATTAAAAAAGGCCATATCAGCATCACATTTTGAGAGAAGAGAAGAAAATTTTGTATGTAGGTTTAGACTAATGCTTGCAGTTAATGTGCCAAATATGGGCATGATCCGCATACTTTTAGTTTACATCAGTCATGGAGGGTTTTACATGGATTGTATTGAGAAGTATATAAGTTTCCTGAATAATGGTGTACATAATATTGTAGTTTGTGAACCAATATTATTCTGTTGGGGAAAAATGGGCGGGCCACACCTCCTTTTTACCCATCCACCCAATATTGCAATATATTTTTTTATACCCTACACCTAAATTTTGTGAGTAAACACACTTAGTACCGGTGTTTGTAACGCACAGAAATAGTTAAGTGCACATAATATTGTAGTTTGTGAACCAATAATATTCTGTTGGGGAAAAAATGGGCGGGCCACACCTCCTTTTTACCCATCCACCCAGTATTGCAATATATTTTTTTATACCCTACACCTAAATTTTGTGAGTAAACACACTTAGTACCGGTGTTTGTAACGCACAGAAATAGTTAAGCACCTATAATTATAGTTTATCTTCCGAATTTGGGCGTGATGAGTATATTATATCGCACCACTTCTAAATATATATACGAGTATACATGCAGCTTTAAGGTGTAGGGTATTTCGGCTACAGCCCGGCTGTAGACAACACCTTTACTAGTTATAATTTTCTTTATTTTACACTCGTAAATATTTGTGTTTTGCGATTTCGGAAAATAATTTCTAAATCTTTCAGCTTTTCCGCAGTTATTTAAACTGCTAATTACTAAAAATTGCAAAAATTTCAGTTTTCTATAATTGTACTGTTCAAGAAGGTCGTCCAAACCTCCTTCATCGAATTTCTAATGTAAAATTGCAGGAGTAGTCGCAAGCACAAGAAAGCAAAAACAAATGTACAAACATACAAATATGAAGCCACTAATTATAATATAATATATAATTATGATATATATAATTAATTAATATAATTATATAATAATATAATTATGATGTATTACATCCAAAAGTGAAGTAAAAACACGTGTGTTTCGTTTCGCAGCTCGATGCAAGAGAGCAATACAATTCAGGGTTGTTTATTAAGTTCATTGTAAATGAGTACAAAAACGGATCAGAGTTGCCACTTCAATTCAAAATACATATCATGCCCTTCACCAGTTTTGTATACATATAAATATATATACTATAATATTACTTTTAGTTCAATTAACAATGTGCTTATGATATAGGTATAAAAGTACAAAAGTCATTAAAAATAGATTACATGTTTGAATTCAATATAATAAATGTAAAATTAATTTTATTTAAGGTATGTTTTTAACAACTTTACCATTAACTCTCGGTCGCAACTGTCTTTGAGTGTTTTCGATATTTTCACGAAACTCGTAAGACTTTCGACCTGTACAGTGATCAACTCATCATCATTTTCTTTATCGTTATATTCTGCATCTTCATTATTTTCTTCGTCAACATTTTCCGTACAATTTTCAACATTGTTTGTGCCACGTATTTGATCTAAGTGTCTTTTAATTTTGCGATGAGTATTTTTAATTATGCAAGAATATGTACGAACGCCAAGTTGTTTTTGAATAGTAGCAGGTGACCTCTTAATAGGTGGAGGTCTAAGAAAGTCAAGTTTAGTTTTTAAACACATGCCTAAGAATATTTTTGCAGGACTTTCACCAGTAGTGCAATGCGCTATATTTCTGTAGTCCGTTAGAAAATTTAGAAGGACATCGTCCAAGTTTGCCTTGTTATTGTCTTTAAGATTTGCATAGATGGATTTTTTTATTGTTTTCACAAAATTTTCAGCTTGGCCATTTGTGGCTGGATGACCAGGAGCTGTTAGAACATGCTTTACGTTATTCTCATTTAAGAACAACCTGAACTGTTCTGATGTGAACTGTCGTCCATTGTCACTTACTAGCACATCAACGAGGCCAAAACGAGAAAATAACTCTCGAAGACATCTAATTACAAAAGCACTGGAAATCTCTTTGGTCTTGAATACTTCAACCCATTTAGAAAATGAATCAATTACAATTAATATGTGGTAGTTTTGAATTGGTCCAGCAAAATCTATATGAATTCTGCTCCAAACATTATTTGTTGGTTCCCATGGTATTAAAGCACTTTTCTCAGGACTTGGCTGAAGCTCCTGACAACTTCTACAATTCTTGATTAAGCTCTCAATGTCTTTATCAAGACCTGGCCACCAAATATAAGATCTAGCAGTTGCTTTGGTTTTAACTATACCCAAATGTGAACGATGGAGTTGCTCTAATATGGCAGAACGGAGTTTTGTAGGAATTATAGTTCTATAGCCCCACAAAATACAACCTTGCTCTACTGTTAGTTCAGTTTCTTTGTTCTTGAATGAATTGAAATTATTACCACTTAGATTGTTAAAAGTACCATTTAAACAGTAAATTTTGGAAAGTATGGGGTCTCTTCTAGTTTCTTTAGCTACTCGTTTAAAATCAATTAATGAAAAATTTTTTTCTTTTTTGACATAATTTATGTAGCCATTATCGTTTTCAGTTTCTACTCCCCCTTCTACACTTTGTGACATCCTTGATAAGTTGTCAGCGTAATTTACAGAGCCTTTAATGTAACTTATTTTGTAGTTAAATGAGCTTAAAATGAGAGCCCATCTCTGTATTCTAGCTGAAGCTAACACTGGAAGACCTTTGTTCATGTTAAAAATGGTAATTAGAGGTCTATGGTCTGTATTGAGGGTAAAAGTATTGCCCAATAAAAATTGTTAAAATTTGGTAACACAGAAAACTATAGCTAAAGCTTCTTTTTCTATAGCACTGTAGTTTTTCTCACTACTCGATAAAGCTCGTGAAACAAAAGCGACTGGTTTAATAATGCCAGGAGCATTAGCAATACTGCATATACTGTCGCTGTTTTTTGATAATCCATTTTTATCAATGTCAAACCCCAAATAAGTTATTTTTTCTTGGAAGAACTTACATTTAGCAACATTTAATATCAATCCAGCTGATTTCAGCCTACTTAATACAGTTTCAATATTTCTTATATGCTCGGCTAAATCCCTTCCTGTTATTGTAATATCATCTTGGTATACGACTACTCCTGGTATTCCACTTAACAGAGTTTCTATAGTTTTTTGAAAAATTGCAGCCGCTGATGGATGGATGAAAAGATGCCAAATGGCATTCTTTTCATTTTCAGCAACCCAATATGTGTATTCAAGGTACATAAGAGTTGTGATTGTTCATCTAGAACAAGTTGATTGTATGCGCTAGAGAGATCTAACTTGGTGAACAAAGTTCCTCCTTGCAATGAAGAAAAGATTTCGTCAATTCTTGGTAAGGGATATTTGAAGCCTTTTAAGTACTTATTGATTGTAACCTTATAGTCACCGCATAATCGTAATTCCCCATTGGGTTTTAAAATTGGAACAATAGGTGTAGCCCAATCGGAATTGTCTACTAGTTCAAGTACCCCCTTTTCTATCAATTCACGTAATTGTTTTTCAATTTTCCCTTTCCATGCTAATGGTAGCGAACGCGGTTTAACAAATATAGGCTTAACTCCTTCTTCAATCGCAAGTGAAACTGTGTTATATTTGTAACACCCTAAACTATTATCGAACACTGAGGAAAATCCCTGTATCAAATTGTTTTTGCATTCTATTAAATTGTTGGTTTCACTAAGGAGTTTAACCTGTTCCAAATTAAAATTGAAAGCGCGCAAAAAGGAACGACCCAATATTGGTATAGCATGGTCACTGGCAACTACAACAACAACAACACTTTTTTGTACATTACGAAAAGTTATTCTAGCTTGAAATTCACCTAGTACATTAATGTGTGTACCACCGTAACTAAAATATTCTGTGGCACATTTCTTTAATGTAATTTTACCTTGCATTTTCTTCAATGATGAGGGAATCAGTGTACACGGAGATCCAGTATCGATGGTCAGGTTTAGTTTCACGCCGCAAATATCAACTGGTAACATATATTCATTTACGGGTTTATGATTATTGATACTACAAATAGAACTATTTAATATATCTTCATATGCTGATAACTTATTATCTGTACACTATTATTTTTAATTGATACAAGATTTATGTTCTTTTTTCGGTGAGTTGATCTCTTTCTCTATTTTTTTTTTCTATTCCCGCATTAAAATTTTAGTCAATAAGTGCGAAAGGAGCAAATTGAATAGAAAGCGAAAAATGATCAGAAGCTAAAAATATAAAACTTCGCCAAAATATCAACGGAAGAAACCAAATCATGTACAAAAACAAAATATTCAACCTTGCCAGATGGACTGCATATATGGCTGCATATATTTTGCTAGTGCCATGGACGAAAACAAAGTCGAATTCCTTCAACTCACAGAATCTTCCTATTCCTTTCCACTCATTAACAATTTAATAGCTGCTGTTTGTCCAGCGTTCACTCCTTAAGCGATAATACAATTCTGCTTTGCTATGAGCATCGCTTCGAACATACACACGAACACGTAGTTTCTGCCGTATGATCGCTACCGACGTTTTCTAGGGCTTCATTTTCGCTGTCACCTTAAGTAAGGGTTTTTATGTGAAAATAATGATATTAATGGTCTGTGGTCGGTGACGACAATATTATATAAATAGTTGATTCCCCAATGGATTTCTAGAAGTTCTTTTTCTATTACGGGTTTATTTAAATCATGCTTCTGTAATGCTTTGCTGGCATAGGAAATAGGCAAGTCCTTTCCGATTTCGCCTTGTGAAAGGACTGCTCCTAGCACATAATTTGAAGCGTCTGTGGTTAGTATGAATGGTTTGCTGAAGTCAGGATATTGTAGAAGTGGTGGGCTTACTAGTTTTTCTTTTAATGTTTCGAAAACTACCTGGCATTCGTCTGTCCATGTGCATTTAGTACCTTTCTTTAATAGTAAGTTTTTGCATTGTTTGCAAAATCTGGTATGAATTTTCTGTAGTAATTGCAAAATGCAACAAAACGTCTTATTTCATCTGCGTTGGTGGGTGTGGGATAATTTCGTATTGTGTCGTATTTTGCTGGATCTGTCTTTACTCCATCGCGTATTATCAGATGTCCTAGGCAAACTTCTTCGGGTCTTAGGAAGCAGCATTTTTCTGGATTTAGCTTTAAATTGTATTGTTGTAATCTGCCCAGTACCTTGATTAAGTTTTGGTTGTGATAGTTGAGACTGCATGTATGATGATATTATCCACATATAAGAAGGCTTTTAAACCTGATAAGGCTATTGCGAGCATGCGTTGAAAACTGTTTGACGAAATTTTTAATCCGAAAGGCAGTCTTTTGAATTGGTAGTGTCCGTTTGTCGTTGAGAATGCTGTCAATGGTCGTGACTTTTTGTCGAGTGGTATCTGGTGAAATGAATTAGTCATGTCGAGTGTCGAAAACCACTTAGCGCGTCCAAGCTTGTCTAAAATATCCTCTAAGTGAGTTAGAGGAAACTTATTACTTGTTATTCTATCATTCAGCTTACTGAAATCTACTACCAGTCTCCATTTCCTTTTGTCTTCGGTGTTCTTTTTTGGTACTAAAAGGATTGGAGCATTGTAGGGGCTGTTTGATGGTTCGATCATATCGTCCGTGCGTGTAGCACGTGTAGCATTTTTTGTACTTGTTCATTCATTATTTGTGTGTGTGTGTGTATGGCAGTCTGTAGTTCTTGATGTAAACAGGATTGTCGTCGGTTGTTGAAATCTTTTGTGTATAGAAATTGTTTGTTGTTAGAGTGTCATTTTCGAGGTGAAATACGTTTTGCTATTTTTTAAATATGCTCATTAGTTCTTGTTTTGAGTTGTTGTCTACTGAGTCAATGTTTATGGCGTCGAATATCTTTTTACTTCCTTGTATACGTAGTAAATACAAGAAAGTATTGTAATCATGAAAAATTTCGATATTGAGATTTTGATGGTAACACACATTTTGACCGTCGCGGAGTCAATTTTGACTAGTTTGGTCGTGACGTGTGTACGTATGTACGTATATACGTATGTACGCCTGTACGTATGTATGTATCCTCAATAACTTAAAAACTGAGAATCGTAGAAACTTGAAATTTGGTATTTGAGACTCTTATAAGACCTAGTTGTGCACCTCCCTTCTCATATTCCTTTCCCTTCTCAAAAGGACACTTCTCATATAGGTTTTTTCAAATTTCATACATTACTCAAAAACAAACAGTCCTAGAAAGTATATACTATTGGGCCTTACATAAGACACAATTTTGTAGCTCCAATTTTAATGATGGTTCGCACCAAAAGGACTCTTCGCCAAAGGAAAACGAAGCATGCATTATCCGAATTACATAAATGATAATGATAAATTAATGTTATGCTGCTATATCTTTTACAAAAATTGGTTGTACCCTTACAGAACTAAACAGGGAAATCAAAATTAGTACGACTGATAGTTAAAGCTGTGTGGAAACTAATTTGTACTTACTTGTTTTTACTTACTAATATTTAAATTATTTAAATTAAGAGAAGCCTATGAAATTTTTTTCATTATGGAAGTAAAAATATTTAAAATTTTTAAAACTTCAATTTTAAAATATAAATAGAACCAGTCTTGAAATAAAACCATACAATTGCCGTCATACAAGGAAGTCATGGGTTGTCCACATCAGATATTTTAATCTGTCTTCGTTATATGTTTTGTTTGAAGTGTAGTTTAAAATTTCATAGTTTGTTAATGAGTCAGTTTGAAGTGGAATGTCGTTTAGTATTATCTCTTTGTTTGTTGTGTTAAGTATCCTGATGTGTGTTATTCCGTTTTTGGGTGCTATTGAATTACTCAAGAAAATCCCTTCTTCTAATTCGTTCCTAACAATTACTTTGTCTTTATTGAATTCTGTTTTTATTGCCTGTAATATTTGTGTTCTGGGTGGTATTTTCATTTTTAGTAATTTATGACAACTTGTTTGCATAGGGAGTGTCATCTCCGTGTCATCTATTAATATTGATATTGTAAATGTTTAATAGTCTATTTTACATAGGAACTGCCTTAAGAAATCTCTACCTAATATTCCATCTGTTTCTATGTGGAATTTTTCATCGGCCAACTGAAATTCGTGGCTAACTGTTTTGTTTCCCAATTCTAGATTTAAGTTTATCGTGCATAGGAAATAAATTTTGGAGTTGGTGATGCCTGTTAATTTGCATTTATTTGTTATACAATAATCTTTGTTTTCTATTTGAGTGCATATTTTACATAACGAGATAGCTGCGCCAGTGTCTATCAAAAATGTTAATTTTTCGTTTTTGTGTTTTACTGTTATGAAATTTGTATCGTTATCCGATATATTGTATACTTTTATTTTTGGCTGTCCGGAATGAGTGTTCATTCCGGGCCCTGCACGTTTTCCGCATGTGTTATTCTTACACTGCTGTAGTTGTTATTGTTGTCGCGGTTTCTGTTGTAGTTGTTATTGTTGTTGTGGTTTCTGTTGTAGTTGCTTAGGTTCGGACTTCTATGGTTTTTGTTGTTGTTGTACTCGTAGCGGTTTCTGTTGTTGCTGAAGTGGTCGTTGCGGGGTTTCCTGTTGTTGTTGTTGTATTGGTTTTGCCTTTGTAAATTATTGTTTTGGTTCCAATTACTGTTCCAGCTGTTTCTGTTTTTGTTGTATTTGTTGCTGTTTCGTGTGTTAAAAGTGTTGTTGAACCTTTGGTTCGGTTGAAATTTAATCGTATTTATCATTCTTTGTTGTGATTGTGTTTTGTCCAATTCTTGAGCAAGGTTAATTGCTTTAAAAGTTGTTAAAAATGTTTAAACCGTATTTTTCGTTCGTTCATTTTTATGACGACTTGTTTTTCCGCATTCGTTGCGTTTGCGCCTAAGTCAGCGATTTGTAATTTATTCAGGTCATTGATGGTGGTCAATAAACTTTCTTTGTAATTGTCGACTGACTGATTTCTTTGGGCAAATGTTGTTAATTTCGTATGTATTTGTGGTATCGTGTTGGTTGTTTTGAAATGTGTTGTAAGTATGTTTTTAAGTGTTTCGAATGTTTCTGGTTCTGTGCATCCACAGAGTGCTGTTTTTACACTGTCGGTTAGTTTTATGAAATAAACTAATTCTATGAGTTGTTTTTGTCCTTCTCAGTTTAGATTTTTATGTATGATTTCAATTATTTTTAGCTCTGTCTAGCTCTTTATATACACCTGTAAATAGGGGGATTGCCTTTATGGCCGTTTCCAAGTTGAACGATGACATTTTTCTTTCTAATACTCTAGCTGTCTCTACAGTATCTTGGTACTCTTCTTCTTCTTCTTCTTCTTCTTCTTCTTCTTCTTCTTCTTCTTCTTCTTCTTCTTCTTCTTCTTCTTCTTCTTCTTCTTCTTCTTCTTCTTCTTCTTCTTCTTCTTCTTCTTCTTCTTTTTCTTCTTCTTCTTCTTCTTCTTCTTCGCCTTCTTCTTCTTCTTCTTCTTCTTCTTTAATTCTCAACTTATTTTCTAATATTTCTTTTACTTTTCCGCATATTTTATTAAATTCTAAAGTTATTGGAAGCTGTTCTGCGTCCTCGTCTATAAGATCATAAAATTGGTGTTTTAGGTTTTTTATTGGAATTAATTTTGTTTGTATTGTGCTAATTGAATAGTTCCTATTGGCTGTCTTTTTCAGATTTGTTAAAATTTTTTGTAATTCTTCTAAAAATAATGACATGCTATTTTATTCGATATACATTATTTTCTTATTTTACATTTTATTTATAATTTTTACATTTTATTATATTCGTATGCTTAAACAGGTGTAGAGGAAACTATATTCTTGTGTTTGTTTATATAACTTTTAATATACTTATTTACTAATAAAACTATTGCTATTAATAATAACATAACTAGAACGGCAACTATGTATTCCAGGATCGGTGGCAGTTTTAGCTCGTGCACTGTTTCTTTTACTTGGTTTATTCTTGCTTGAACTTGACCCATGTTGTTGTTGTTTTTATGCACGTGTTTGCTTTCTTGCGTTTTTCGCCGTGATTTTTATTATTTTAATTTTATATAGAAATAGTTTTTTCTGCAGTTTGTCAGTGCATAGTGTAGCCAACCTATGCAGTTCTGCTATCTCTTTCCAGTCTTTTACACGTTTGCCGGCTCTAGGCCAAACTTTGTTCGTAAGTGAACCAAGCTATGTAAAATATAATATATTTCGGCTGGTGCCAAATAGACAAAGGGATTTCATGGCTCTCTTCGAACGCTAGATGGGGGCATGATGACAACCGCCCGCCAATGCGCAACATTTTGTCGTCGTGTAGAAATGGGTTGAGCGAGAGCAACGGGCTCTTAGGGCTCAGGTGGCGCGTGGATTCAAGCGCGTGATATTCGTCAGCGAAGTGTGTCTTTTGGCAGATGATAATAAGCCGGTGTTTTGCCTCACGAATTTCGGCGGACGATAGATGGCGCGAATGGAAAACGAAACGATACACATAGCAATATACCCGCAGGGCTCTCGTGAGACAGGAAAACCTATCTAGTGGGTCTTCGTTGGGTTGGAAGTAGGTGTAGTGCACCTTCACAACTTTCTCTTCCACGTCAGTTGCAAACTCGAAGGTGCTATTAGAAGAGGGGCAGCGTAGTTTAGCCTGGAGCAGCCAATTCGGGCCGTTCCACCACAGGGAGCTGAGGGCCAGCTCTTGAGGCTTGGCTCCTCGGCTGGCTAGATCAGCTGGGTTGTCTTGGGATTCCACATGGAACCACTGGATATGTGGGACCTTTTCGACAATTTTAGAAACGCGATTGGCTACGGATGTAGCCATAAGCACGGGGACCGTTTAAGCCACGCGAGAACTATTGTTGAATCCGACCAGCAATAAACGTTTGTTGGCCGGAAGTGCATACTGGGCAATAGCGCGTCAAGCTTACCGCAGAGCTCTAAACGAGTTAACGAGATGGTCTTGATGGGCGCTACTGTGGTCTTGGAGCACCGTGCAATGAATTTCAGCAATATGGTGGTAGTTGTGCACGAAACTGAACCACGCCTGCGAAACTGAGCCACGTCGATCGCAGGCGTGCTGAAGTAAAACTTGTCACTTGTGGCGTTGCAGCGTGCTGTTATCGCCAAACATCAGGAAATCAGCGGTGATCCGGCAAGTGGGATCCCGGCAAGTCCTCTAACATCTGTCTAGCGTTAGATGTCCATTTACGAAGGGAGAAGCCGGCTGTGCTGAGGGCGTCGGTCAGTTTGTTTTTCATCTGGATGGCGAGATATCGTGTGAGCCAGCTATGACGTCAACCACGTACATGGAGTGTTCAGAATCTGAGCCGCCAGCGGCAGAAGCTCACAGCAATCTTTTGCCACTTAGAGAAGCCTACGAATTGCTAAGAAGGGGGCGCAGTTAACTCCGAAGGTGACTGTTTGCAGCTCATAGTCCTTTACTTCGGAGTCCGCCTCATCGTGAAACACTATTCGCTGATAGAGGGTATGCTTTGGATCGACAAGGTTCTGGCGGTACATTTTCTGAATGTCACCACTGAAAACATACCTGTGAAAACGCCAACGTAACATTAAAAATGTGTAACGTATGGCGGTGTGAGTCCGCGGTAAACTAAATGCAATGCTCAAAAAAAAATTACTTATAACAAACGAAATTGACCACTGTCAGGGCAGCTCAGCTCATCCGGCCGTGCTCAGGGAAGTGGGGGGTTTATCAACAACCCCGACAGTGTCTCTAAAACCACAGTTACAAAAGAAAACAGAACGAGCTGAGGCTTACGTTGGCTCTACTGCCACTGTTGAAGTAAGAGGGAGAGAGACGGGAGGAGGGGGGGAGGAGCAGGTGTTATTTCCCTCCCCCTTTCAGTACCCACCCTACCTTGGTTGGCGCGTTGGCATTTGTTGCGCCAACTCCTTACGTGTGTCGCCTGGCTTCGCGGAGTGAAACCGCTAACTCACCTGTTACTCAAAGCAAAAGTAACCATATTCGTACGAAAAGAAATCATGGTTATTCTTTTAATATTCATATGCATTTATAATTGACATACCGACAAAAGCACATCTTTTGGTACACATCTTTAACATGCTTATAAGTAGTTCTAACATAGTATTTTTTTTTTTGTATTTATAACTAAGGTCAAATTATTTCCATAACAGAGTTTTGTTTACATAATTATTTGTAAGAGAATTCACAAAGATTATGTTTGCTTTATATATTTTTGTAATGCTTTTCTTACAAGTGTGACTGCAATTTTTGACAGTATCTCTGTTTGCAGCGCGCGCGCATGCTTTCAATTCAATTTAATTTTTAGGAGAATATTTTAAATTTAAATTAAACTCATCAGCGTTTACTTCTTGTTACTTAATTTTATATGTCTAACCTAAAAAAAAATATGTTTCTGTATGAGTTTTGTTGCTATATTTGTGCCCACAAACAGATTATGTTTTTTTTTTCTTTAATATATTAAATATTGTTTATGTTTCAGATACATTGTATATAATAATATACAGTCATATTTTATGGGTTTATATAAATAGATAAAAAAATGTTAGTACTTTGCTAATTTCAATTATTTTTTTTTTCATTGTTTTTTATTTGAATACCTTCCACTTCAGTTTTGAATATTTTCGTTTTCAAAATTTTTGCAAATTTATTCAGACTCTTTTGCATTATGTATTTTTCTTTAATATTATTTATTTAAATATATGAAAATGCCGTTGCTTTTGTTTCGCCCGGATGAATTTTTGCTCGGATGAATATGCTGTTTGTTGCTGTTGTTGTTCTCAAACCACAATTATTGTAAAATTTTATCATAAAGACATTTGCGATGTTAATGGTTGTTTGTATGGTTAACTATTTTAGGTCTTTCGTTTCCTTTCTTCTGTCTTATTTTCCTCACATCGTTGTAAATTCTATTAAAAATTTCTACAACATCTGTTTAGCTTGTTGTTAAAGTTTTTACACAGAACATTTTTTTTTTTTGAATTGGCAATACTTTGATGCTCATTCAAGTGTTTAGTTGCGCAATTTTCCGTCAATTTAATGTTAATAATTAACTTTTCATTCACGTGCTTTCCAGTATAATCTTGCCGCAGTACAGCTTTACAAACTATGGTCAGCACTAAGAGTTTATGTTTTTCAAAGTACTTTTATTAAAACACTTTTTAGTTTATTTAAAGTAATTATGTATAACGAATGTACTTTATTGCCGTTTCTTTTCCTGTTAGCGACAACTTCAACACAACTTGAGCGACTCTCAACTACTTATCTGCGACTGACTGTTTCTGACAGCACGCTTTGTTTCGAAGCGGCAGAAAGCAAACTGGTTTGCTTCGTTTATTCCAGTCGCCGCCGCTGCGCAGCTAGCGACATCTCACTCCCTCTCACCATGATCGACTTTCACTGCAAGTCCTGTAGGATGGCGTGATGTGAAGTTCATAGAAAAAAAATTCTTCTAAAAACTTCGATCACGCCACTTTACGGGACTACTCTCTCCGTCATCATGATGTAAAGAGGAGATGCCGATAACCGCATTGCGGCAACGATCTGTAATGAGCGGATTACCGTCCGCTCACTCTCTGCGCTCCGACACAGAGCGTGGTCCTCACAAATGTTATGTCAGCCTGCAATACGGGGCTGATGCGTTAAATACCACTCACACTTTCGTGGAAGTGCTCTCCGGTTTAATTACCGCATGATGGGGAGAATAATAGTGCCCGAAATTGGGTTGCGGAGGCGCTACCCTGGATCGATGAGGGCATGAGCAGTATAAGGAACACCGTCGTGGAATATGATAACCATCGCGGTTGCCAATAGCACTTGTTTTGGGGCGGCAGCAAAGCATACTTGATGGTTTTCTGGCGGCTTCGGTTTGGTGGACTGTATTTTGTTGTAATTGGCTTGAGTGGCTTGAGCCGACGTAGAGGCGAAACCTCCACATCCGGCTATAGCGTGAGATTGCGCCAGACAATTCAAACAGAGATGTCGTTGTCTCACTAGATCAAGACGCTGACCGGGAGTCATATTTAAAAATTGTGTGCAGACACGTAGGTTATGAGGTGGCCCACATAGGGCACATATGGACGACGCGACATTCAGCTGAAACGTATTTAGTTTTTTCGATGAGTAGGCTGCATGCGGCAGTGCAGGAGCCTGGCGTGTTTTGATGGCAGAAACGCCTGTCACATCGCGCACCGTTTCAAGAGTTTGAAAGCGGTGGGTCAAGAACGCGTAAAGGTCGGTCCATTTCGGAATTCCGAACTTATTCTGTATGGACTGTTCCCACAACGCAAGGGTGGCTTCCGGTAACCGACTCGAATAGATAAAAATTATAATAGCGTCCCATTGGGATATGTCGATAGCTTGAAGCACGAGCGCGGCGAGTATGTTATTTATTTCGCGTTGTAAGTTTTTAATTTCCTGGCCAGATTCTCTAGTGATTGTCGCGAGACCGAAGAGATTTTTCAGAAGCGTATTCACGAGAACGCGCTTGTTTTCGTACCCGATACGATAAATTCTTCCACGCTTGCGCAAGACCTTTCCTTCGCCTCGCCTTTGGTATTCTGATTCAAGTGAAAGACTTTTTTCATTGAAGCAATGCCTGCATTGTTAATATACAGGGCTGAGGTACCTTTAAAAACCTCGGTATCGCATGGCGGCAGGTGAATATTGTAGCCAGTAGGCGGAAGTTCCATTCACACGTCACACTTGGCTGTAGTGAATCGATCACTTGCTTGATGATAGCCATGCATCTCATATAAATGTTGTAGCATTGCTTACGCTTTGCCTTGAAGTGGTCGCTATTCTGCGCGAGGTTTCGTCACTGGCCATTTTTTCCAGAACGGTGTCGTAGGTGGATTTAAAAAGCACCCATTGCGAAGTCAATTCCGTTCGATGCACTTCGAGTGCAAATACCGTAGTTGGCTCGTCCAAGAGCTTCCCTAGCTCATCGCCTAGATCGAGGAGACTTTCAGTTAAGCGCGTGAACAAAGTGAGTTTAAAAAAAAATTATCCGGAGCAAGATGTGGAAGTCGCGAAGATATTCGATTTAGGTACGTCGGCTCATTTGCGTACAGTGAACGCAAATGAGAAATATTGATATTATTATTAATTAATTGACAAAAAGAGAAACAATAAACTGATGAGTGGGGCACAGTGTCGAACAGTGCAGGAAATAAAAGGCAGTATGGTTAGTAAAAAATTTATTGAATATACTTGCTGTCAGTGTAAAGTTGTAAGTTCAATGAAATAGCGTCTACATTGGCAGTGCAGGAAAACTGATAAAAACTCCAATGTTCTTTTCCACGAAAAAAGGAATATAATTATTTTTCTATGTTTGAGCGAACGAAAGGTCAAATCCAGCGACCCTCCGTTCAAAGTTTGATGAAACTGTTTTAGCCAAAGGTTTTTTTTTTGGCATGGAGTAGACTGCACGTTTCGTATCCACATCCTGTATTCCATTCATAAACGCCTGAATACGTTTGTGCTGTTTTTTCGAATTGCAGTTTGAATATTGTGAACGGAAGAATGCCGTCAAGCATGACGCCTTCATTTTGTTGCACTAATAGCTGTAACTGGTCCACAGAAGTCTACTCTTGCATATGACCACCCACCCGCAATATTTCTGGCTTTAGTGTGGGAAATTCACTTTTCGCATGTGATTTGCGTAATTCAATGTTGATTTTATTTTGCCTCACCTACATTTTGGCAGAATGTCCCTCGATTCGCCAAAGATGCTCCTGCAGTTGTGACGTGTTCTGTTAGTTTATCTTGTAATTTTTAAGACTGTTGCGCCATTTCTGCTAACAGGAACCTTCGTAAAAGAATTCGTGTGGTACGTTTGTACCTCTGCTTTATTTCCTGCCTCAAGTAATCAACGTGATTCCAAGTCTTGCTTTAGCTGTGATACAAGTCAGCGTTTTTCGAACTTTTACCTGAGTTCTTACAATCAATAACACTTTTCAAACTTTTCGACTGAGTCTAGCGGGTAACTCGTTAAGTTGATATTTACGCGATTCATGTGATATTCATTGGATTTCTTTACTTATCACATTTGCGTGTAGATGGCGCTGTGTATTTGCCACAATATATATGTCGTCGTTGGGAATCTGCTTATAACTTAGGCGTGTACTTTGGTGTTTAATCTGATAAAGTTTAATCTGATAAATAATAGTATGATTATATGTATACATATACAATAGACTCGCGGTAACGTGAACTATTAAAACCTGAGCGTGTACACGTTTGCGAAGTTGTTCATGTGTACGAAGGTGTAATTTTTTACATCTTAAAAATAAAATAGACATGTATTTAACTCAAATTCATATATTTTTTATTAATTTATTTTCATTAATTCATATTCATTCTTGCTTTATTAAGAAAAAGAATTTATATGGAAATTATTTGAAAAATGGTATTGTAAATACTATAAGTGTTGTTAATACATTTAAACATTTTCTCTTGTTTTTTTTATACCGCAAATTGTCAACTTTGCAACATTGTATTGCTTTGCTAAGCTAGTCACGCGTGATCCTTTTTTATTTTGTCTATTACATCCACTTTTTCCTTTAAAGTTAAAAAATTTGGTAGTTTTTGCGACATTTTGACGGCACACTTTATATTAAAATAAAAACAAAATAAGCAACTTAAACGCGCGCGTTACACAAAGTGACAGAATATATTCATAAGCATTCATTTACGGGGATTCCCAATTTTTAAAAAAAATAGTCAGTAAAAAAAAAAAAATTATGTTAATGCTAGCCGGTGTTCACGTAAGGCGCTGTTTTTGTCATCGCGAGTCTACTGTACTCGTATAAACATAATGCATACACGTATCTATTTACACATATATCATAACTTACAAATAAATTTAAATGCTATTGACGTAATGACGTACTCAGCGCAGATTGCTCTTCCCTGTGACTGGCTGACGACTGATATTACAATAACTGAGTTTCGCGATTATACCTTACAGCAGGTTTGGACGCTGTAAAGGAACAACAGATAGAGGAAACAAAAGAAGGAGGGATTTCTTCCGGCTGCAAAGAGAGAGAGAGAGCAAACTACGGCCTCTATTTCTATTTGTCTGCCCTTGTTGTTATGAGTGTATTCACACGATTGGCGAGTGAACCAGCACCGTGAAACGATGTCGTTTCATTCTCAACGTCTAAAACGGCGAGTTTCGAAATCGGGCGGCGTACTACTCCCTTTGTAGTTTTGATTTCGGCTTTCCGCAACACACACTCTGCGCCCGCATACAGTTCCAAAACTCTGCCCAGGCTCCACGAATTTCTTGGTAGCTTGACGTCACAAATGAGAACTAGCTCGTATCTTTCCAACGTCTTTGTTTGACGGTACTATTTGTAACGTTTGGGGTGTGGTTCCGCGGTAACTAAATGCAATAATACCAAGTGGTGGCGGTTAAACAAGCGTATAAAAAAGAATAGTACGCGGAGGATCGGTGGAGGTAAGAGGGAGAGAGACGAGAGGAGGAGGGGGGGAGGAGCATGTGTTATTTTCCTCCCCCTTTCTGTACCCAACCTACCTTGGTTGGCGTATTGGCATTTGTTGCCCCAAACCCTTACGTGTGTCGCCTGGCTGCGCGGAGTGGAACCGCTTACACACCTGTTAATGTAATATAAAATAATTACACATTATATGTTTATCAATGAAGGACAGAAAAAAAAACTGCTGTCCCAACAAAATTTAGCAAATTGTTATTACCAACGCAATTACCTGGTTACGAACTCCTGTTAAAAGCGCCCACAAAGATAGTTCGGAACCCTGAAAATATAACTAAATGCAGCTATAAAAATCATTTAGTTGGTTGGGATACCAGCCGTTAAATCACAATCAAAAAAGAAACTTTAAATATTAACTATGTTTCGGTATATATATATAAATTCCGAATTGAACTATACGTAAATTCTTTTGTACTTCAAGAGAAAAAAAAGAATGTTTAGGTAAATGTAAAGATGTTCAAGTAACACAAATCCTTAACATTTAATGAATTTAGACAAGCTAATGATAATACATAAAAAGAATACCATTAATGACAATGATAATATTAACGTGGCAAGAAAAAAAAAAAAGGAACCTGACGTTGACTGAATATTCAGAAGGCATTAACGGTATTTAATTGAAGGAATTCTGTTTTTCCATCCAATCAACAGCAACGAATCTGGTTGTTCTGCATGTAGTTGTTATTGCTGGTGTTATGGTTGTTGTGGTTGTTGCTGTTGTTGTTGTGGTTGCGGATGTTGTTGTTGTTACTGAGGTCATTGCGGTAGCTAGTATTAACCATAGTTACGATGCCAAAGGGTTTATTTTTGTATGCCAGACGGTTTTATTTCACAATTTTTATTGTTTATTCTTTAATTTTTCACTCACACGATGTTGTAATTAAAAACAGTTTAATTTGCCGCAACTGCAAATGTTAGTTTTCTGTGTTGCTATTTATTGCTTCTACTGTCGGCAATTTTATTTTCGTTCGTGGCTGTTGCGATAGCCGATGTTTAGCGATTTACTGTTGCATTTTGCATATTATTGCTCCAAATAGAAAACATAGAGAACGCTGGTATTTCTATGTTGCTGTTCTGTTTTTGTTCATTTATAGCTGCTTGATCGCATTCTTAATAAAAGTCGCACGACAGAAGTTCTTCTGCTCTATTCTATCACTTGGTTTTTCTAACCGCAGCTGCTGTTGTTGTTCAGTTCATAGTCACTTCCACTATAACGCACCATTTTAACATTTAATTATGCCTTCTCAAATATCAAACAGCCGCTATTCGTCGTTTAATGTTGAATAATAAACATAATTAGTCGAGCACTAAGTAATTTGGGCAATAAGTGGGCTTTTACTGTCCGTGATGTTATTATTATTGTACGGCTATTTAACAGTTATTACAGTATTTTATTGTTGCTGTTATTACTAAATTCGTTATTTCTGCAAAATTTTTCACAAAACAGATTTAGTTATTTTTTTTGTTTTGTCACTTAATTAGTCACTTCAATGTCAACGAGTGACGTGATAGTTGAACTTTTTTTTTTAAATAAAGAAATTTTAATATTCCAGATGTTTGTTATCAAAATAACGCGTTCAATATTGTTAACTTTAATGCTCGTAGCCTCAGCGGTCACAAATTAGATTATGTTAGGAGCCTATTCGAGTGCTCGTCCGTCGATATTATCTGTGTGACTGAAACCTGGTTCCGACCCGAATTAAAGGAATCTGTAATTAAAATAAACAACTATACACTCTTTCGCTGCGACAGATCTGGTCGATGCTGTGGTGGAGTCGCCATCTATGTTAAATCTATTTATCGTTCACAGTTAGAATTCATGTCTGGTGAGTCTAATACCGAGTATTTGTCTATTTCTGTGTCAGATTCGGTCTCTAAAGTACTCGTTTCATGTGTGTACAACCCTAACAAACGTATGTAATTTTATGTAATTTTTTTGACACTCTAGCCGACTACTCACTAAGAGTTAATCATTTAATAATCTGTGGCGATTTTAATATCAATCTTTTACAGACTGACTGTTATTCTTCATCTATTCGGGAATTGTTCTCTACAGCGGATCTCTCTATCGTGAATGAATCACTTCCTACCCGGTTTAGTAATAACGTCCAACAAAGCTTACTTGACTATTTTGCGGTACGGGAGCCTGCTTTAGCTTTACTATGTACTCTGACCATGACTTACTTTTCTGCTCTTTTGACATTAGCTTCGGCAATAATTCCCTACCAACTTCGTTTTCTTTCTTCTTTCTTTCTTCTCGTCACAGGTTAATGCTGCCATTAGACAAAAAAACTTACTCCATAGAAGGTTCAAAAGGAATACTACACAAGCGAATTGGGACTCGTACAAACGAGCGCGTAACCTTGCCACTCTAATGATCAAGAAATCAAAAGAAAGGTACTTTGTATCTAGGTTTAAACCTAATCTGGGCTCTAAGCAGCTTTGGAGACGATTAAAAACTGTTGGACTTGGGCGTCAAAAGTCTACGAATGTTGGCCTAAATCCCAACGACTTTAGCGAGTTCCTTTCGACTAATTATTCTAATGCCACCCATATAGATGAAATTACTTACAATGATAATGAAGATGAGTTATTTCATTTTACGAATGTCTCGGAATCTGATGTTATCAAAGAAGTCTTATATATAAAATCGCCTTCGGTGGGTCTTGATAGAATTTCAATAAAATTTGTCAAGTTAATTCTACATTACTTAATTTCACCCGTCACAGCCATTATCAACCATATTCTCCTTACTTCCTCTTTTCCTTCCTTGTGGAAATTAGCCACAGTTATCCCAGTACCGAAAAAATCTGTTGCTACTCTACTGTCTGATTTTCGGCCCATAAGTATCTTACCTAGTCTTTCCAAGGTTTGTGAATCATTGATGGTATCTCCAATAAATTGTTACATCTCTAAGAAAAACTTGCTTAGCCCTTTTCAGTCCGGCTTTCGCTCAAAGCACAGTTGCTCTACAGCTATGCTCAAAATCACTGATGACATAAGAGTAGAATTTCATCGGCAGAATGTGCGGCTTCTTTGTCTGCTCGATTTCTCTAAAGCATTTGACAGTGTGGATCATACGCTCATATGCCATAAGTTGAGGAAGTACTTCCTATTTTCCCCTAATGCGACTGAGCTTATACGCAGCTTCTTATGTGAACGATTTCAAAGAGTTCAAGTTAATACGGCTTACTCAGAATTCAAGCCAGTTGAGGCTGGAGTTCCTCAGGGCTCCGTCTTGGGACCTCTTTTATTTATAACGTTTTTGAATGACATATTCACTACGGTTCAATATGTGACTATTCATGCCTATGCAGATGATGTGCAGCTATACCTGTCTAGTAGTGTTGAACTCATTGACAACCTGTGCTCAAAAATCAACAGCGATCTCAAGAATATTTCTCGCTGGTGTAGTGAAAACTGTCTTCAACTCAATGTTTCCAAATCATTTGTCTTACCCGTTTTTCGTAATGCTGCTAATTTGAGCAATATTCCACCATTACATATAGAGAATAAGACGCTCACGACTGTATCTAAAATTACAAATCTGGGTTTTTGCATAAACTCAACTTTAACTTGTACTGATCATGTCAATGTGGTTGTAAGTAAAGTGTACGCTGTTTTACGTAATTTTCGTTATGCGGCTAATTGTCTCCCTGTAGAAACCAGAAGAAGGATTGCGCGACAGCTCATTTTGCCCATCATAACATATAGCGAATTGGTGTATTGTAACTTTGATTCTGGGTCGACGAACAAATTAAGGGTCTTATTCAACAACTTGACAAGATTTGTTTGTGGTCTACGACGCTTTGATCGACTTGGTGGTCGGAGACACTCTATCATAGGTGGTGATCTCTTCGACCTTATTAATTTTCGTAACTGTGTTTTCCTGCACAGGCTAATTTATACGGGGCTACCTACCTATTTTTATATAAAATTATGCTTTGGTAGCTCTAGTCGTTCACGTAATCTAATAATTCCGCAGTTCAACTACCTTAGCACGGGGAGATTATTCTTTGTCAGCACTATCAAGTTATGGAATAATTTACCAAACAGACTAAAAACTACTGTGGAAGAGAAAGCCTTCAGGCGGCTTGCTTGGGAACATTTCTTCAGCACCTAAATAGTCACTACATTAAAGAGCTTACTTATTCTTCTTCTTTTTACTTCTTTTTCTTTCTGTACCCTTCTCCTCTTCTCCTCCCCCTAAAATATCTTAATTTAGTTAAGTTGTTATAAGTTTATTAGTTAAGTTGTTAAGTAAGTTAAGTTAAGTATTGAATTTATTTGTTATTGTTCTTTATATTTTACGTTACTTTTCTGTGCTAAAAAAGAATTCATTCTTAGGGCACCTCCTGTAAAAATGTTAAATAAATAAATAAATATATATATATACATAGTTTATATATGTATATACATAGTTTATATGTATATATATATACATATGTATATATGCCGCTGCGCAGCTAGCGACATCTCACTCCCTCTCACCATGATCGACTTTCATTGCAAGTCCCGTAGGATGGCGTGATGTGAAGTTCATAGAAAAAAAAATCTTCTAGAAACTTCGATCACGGCACTTTACGGGACTACTCTCTCCGTCGTCATGATGTAAAGAGGAGATGCCGATAACAGCATTGCGGCAACGATCTGGAATGAGCGTATTACCGTCCGCTCGCTCTCTGCGCTCCGACACAGAGCGTGATCCTCAACACACCTCACATATTTAAAAAGACGCGTAAATGTTACTCTAAAATCTAACGCTTCCAGAAGTCGTCTCGGAGTTGGCGTCCGATGAGCCCGTGCTTGCGAAAGTGGTGTGGATTTCCGCTCTGGTCTGATGCGTCTGGCTTTTGAGATGTATTGGATGAGCCCAGTAAGGAATGATTTGGCGTAAGCGGCTATTTCTTTCGTAAACAAATCTTGAAGTTAAACTTCTCAAAATTGCACTTGAAGTTGCAAAATTGATATTGTAATATAGTACAGCAAAGCTTCATTTCACTAACACAGATAAAGATAAAAATCAGTTTCCCGTCTTGTAGTAGTCTTTAATGTCTTCCTCTAAGCCACATAGTTAACCTATGTGTAATGAATGGCGTGGCTAAAGTAAAAAGGCCTGGCCGAAAAGGAAGGGTATATCTTAAAATATATTAATTTTATAATTCAAAATATCGTTTAATATGAAAAATATTACTCTTATTGAGCAAAAGTAGTATGATATACAATATATATATAAATAAATCATCCAAATTTTATTCTAGCGGAACCCGAAATATTACATTCCGATGCATTGGAAGTTCACAGCTTTGAAACTGTCCCCCTTAAGTATGAAATAATTGCCAAAGGCATTCCAAAACCAATAGCTGAGTGGTATCATAATGGAGAATTAATTAAGGAAGATAACCGAACGCTAGTTGCAGTCGACGGAGTTTGTAGATCTTGAAAAATTAATAAGCCCATTTTTATAACCTTTGTTTTTTCGTTTTAAGGATAAATATAAACTAGAGTTTAAAAGTCTGGAGTTAAATGATGCCGGAGAGTATGTGGTCGTTGTTAGGAATAAATGTGGAGATACATCCAGGAACGGAGTTTTGACTATATCAGGTTTGCGCCTTAAATACATAAAAAAGTCCGTAATACATAAAAAATCACATAACTTATATTCTAAGTTTAGGCGTTGCTGAATACCGTCAACCAATTTTGAAAAATGGATTACAAGATACCAGAATTGTGAAAGGTTCTAGGTTTTCCTTTGCGGTCACTTTCACAGCAGATCCAGTTCCAGATATATTATGGTGTAAAGATGATATTCCGCTTGAAACTTCTGATAAAATTGTAATGAATATTTTTAAAAAAGAGCTTGAGCATGGACTGAAAGAGTTTACTGCTAAATTAGAATTTACCGAGAGTAAGTAATTTTTATATTGTTTTTTAGAATATCAATGTATGTATGTACGTATGTATGCATATTTGAAATGATTCGGTACCGGGGTTCTTAAACTCGAATATTCCGAATCCATCTCCTGAAAAATATCATATAATATTCACATCTATATTAAAGTTACATGTTACATTCCCATCAATTCCGTGGAAAATCACTCAAATTGTTTTGTTTTGTTTTGTGTACGCCGACTTTATCCATAAGAATGGGGTTGACAGTTTTGGTTACAAAACAAAACAAAGTGGCAATGTAGTTAATCAAAGAATTGCAACATAATAATATGCATCTTTGATATTGGCTCCTTTTAAACGCACATTGTGTGTAGTGTATAGTAAAATGTGCTCACATCTGATAAAGTTTTAAAGGAGGTAGACATGTTGAATTGCTGATTAGAAATCTTGATCAAACACATCGAAGATTGGTTTTCTTCTCTTTATTATATTTGTATATTATTAACTATTATTTTATATTTATAATCAGTATTAAAACATTAACTGTAACTATAAAAGTCTAGCATTTTTTTACTATACTTTATTTTTGGAAACTATTTCGTAACACTTATTATTGCTGCGTTGTTGCCCCGTTAACTCGCTCATGTGCTGTGTAGCATTGGACACGGCTGTACCACTTACAGCAGGTCTTCTCAGCTGCGTACTACATTTGGAAAATAATCAATTAACAACAAATAATTTTTATACACAAGAAATTCCACTTTCGCAAAAAAACACCAACATTCATTAAAAATAATAGGCTTCCACATTCGTTGCGGTTTTCATCTTTTGCTGAAGGTCAAAAATGTGTTAAGCAACTGCCACTTGTGACATTCTCTGGTACTTCAATATTGAGAATTCAGTCATATAAGATGCTCCAAAGTAGTGGTCCTAGCACAGAGCCTTGTGGAACTCCGGATGTGACAACTTGTACTCTTTAAGACCTTCATCAGTGTTATACAAGAGCTTCCGCTTGCTTAGATAACTCTTAACTATCTGGACTAAGTATGTGTGGACCTTTGTTCTTTCCATTGCCGTGATTATATGACTCCAGTTTGCCGTGTTGAACGCATTTTGAATGTCAAGTGTTACGACCGCACAATATTCTTTACTTCCTCCTTTCTATCTCGTAGCTTGAATGGCTTCCTTAGCTATTGAGACGACCAACTTTACTGCATCAATCATGGATCGCCCTTTTCGGAATCCAAACTGATTAGCGCTGCGCCCATTACATTCGACGAGATATGTGCTGATCTTGTCATTAACGATTCGTTCCAAAATTTTACCCATAGCATCAAGGAGTCAAATGGGTCTGTAAGATGACGGTTCACCCGGAGGCTAGCCCGATTTTGGTAGTAAGACTAATCTCTGTAATTTCCATATCTTAGGAAACACGCAATGCTCTAGACAGAGTTGCAATGTGTCTATGGTACACCATCCGGACCAGCGGCTTTTTTGTTAGCTAGTCGCCTAGCTGCCTGCAAGACCTCTGTTTCTGTTATTTTGGCATCATCCATGCAGTAACTTAAAGAACGACGTTCAGTTATTATATGATGCTGCGGAAACATATGAGAAATTATTCGAAGAAGTAATGCTTTCTTTAATTCACCAATCACTGTTCTCTAGGCTCCACCCCACGGATTAGCGTTGGCATCTTCGCATAACTGTTTGAATATGCACTCCTTACTGCGACGAATTGCATTTCGCAAGTTTTTCCGAAGTTTGGCATACTTGATCCTGAGATCTTCTTTTTCCGGTGATCGCCACCATTGGTAACGACGCCTTGCTTCCTTGCAGAGGGTTCTTAGATCGCGAATTTCCTCGTTCCACCAGGATGACGGTCGGGAGCAGATTAGCAACTTTCGTCCTTGGTATTGCCGCGTTGCATGCTTTTTTGAGGTGCTTAACTAATTGTCTAGCCGCTTTTTCTGCGTCGTCAGAAGGGTCATACTCTTCCGAGAACAGTAATGAGAAAACTTCTGGATCAAAATCTTTGTCTTTCCAGCCGCTGTGCTCTATTCTCGTGTGTGGGATTTTGTTTGCCGATTTCTGATTTTGTTTGCCGATTTAATATTGTTCGCTTGATGGTCACTAAAAGTAACCTGTTCCATTACGCTCCATTTAGTCTGTCTAATCGCAGAACTGCTTACAAACGTTGTGAGGAACCAGATCGCGTGACGCAACCTCTCCCCGACCCCGTACAACACCTCGCAGAAATCCACGGAGGCACACCCATCGAGACCACAGACACTTCATCAGGCTGCACTGAGGTAATGCCTACCTGGCAACCGGTCGAGTTGGAATACGTCCCGGCTATTATCCGACAGCAAGCCACCGTGAGCGTCCTGACAAAACCCAAAAGGAAACGTCGAAGCTTCGTCAGCACCGATGGACACCGTCGCTACCGAGTTACCGTGGGTCGCCAAGGAGACCTTCGGCTTTTCTGTAACGTGTAGACGGAGGAAGGTGTGAGGAAGTATTTAGGAAGACCCTCACATACACCAACGGTCTCATACACTTTATACATTTCACACTTACTGTTTTTATTATTCATTATCTTCAAAAGCTAAATAAATAAAATTACAAACTAAGAAAGATCTTACCGTTACACTAATGTTCGATCTACAAACATACATACACGTCCATTCTTTTATTATTGTCATGTACACACATTCCTCTTATTAGCAAATATATTTTCACGCATATATGTATGTAGTACACTAAAGTGATTGCAATGAAGCCAGTAAACGAGTTATGAGTCGTGGTAAGCAAGACAGATACGTAACACACTGCAAACAGGTTCACGCTCTACACATGAACACACACGCACAGCAACAGCAAACGAAGCAGCCTTCATGTAAGCAAGAGCAGTACAGACATAGTAACATCGAACACCACACGACGAAACGCCATAACTTGCGCCATCATATAAAAGACGGAGCACGTACAGAGTTTTCATTCAGTTTGCCGACGTGGCAGCGATAACATCTTGGACATCTAACTGAAAGATTTTTAACACAACGACAACGCCTACACCACGCCAACACACACGGGTACACAGCATCGACGCTTCTTGCAAACACGCCTCAGTTTTTAAATAATATAGAAATCCAAAATAAAGATAGGCTGAAAATCTAACATCAAACAGTGGCCCTTATTAATAAATATTCTTGGAACGACCCTGGACAGCCCTGAGCCACCCCGGCTATAGATTCGGTTTTCGAATAGGTAAACAGAAACCGCGAAGTAGGGCCGAGGTCATTAAAACGACCGCAGAAGATCTCACTGGTACTCACTGGTTGGATATACACGTTCAGAAAGGGAGAGCTAAAAAAGTACATGGAGGAGTTTCAATTAGAAACGGACGGCACGATGGAAAAGCTACGAAAGAGAATCGCTGCGTTCGTGGTCAACGACGATAACGACAAAAGCACACAGAGCCGACTCGAAACATTAGCAAGTCAACACGATCGCAGCAGGACCTCCTTCGCCACCGGCACAAGTGATTCGACGCCAACTACTTCTAAGGTCGCCACCCTTCCGGCTTTACGTACGGATGCCATCAATAAAGTGGACAAGTAGAACGTGGCTTTTGAAGACCGATCCAACCCCCTCGAATTCGTGGAGCAAGTGGACACAAGTTCTACGAGGCAAAGGACTGCAGTATTACCGAATTAACCGTAAGCCGTGGACGACATAGGCCAGCTTCAAGCATGACTTCCTTAAATTTTTTTTGTCATCACTGTACCACGATCAAGTCCTAGACGCCTAGACGATCAAGTCCGTCAACGCTTCCAAGGGCCAAACGAGGTGTTCAAGGACACTACGATGAGAGGCATAAATTATATCGCATATATAGAAAAAGTCGCCACGAGTATCAATTATACGTGAGACCCAATGATTTCAATTCACTGGAAGAGCTGGTGGACCATGCTGATCAGTACGAGAATATTCTTGCCCACCGGAAGACGCAAGCACACCAGCCATCGTGCCATCGAGCCAGAGGAAAGTCGTGCACCGCACTGCTCAGCACCAGAGCGAACCATCCAATTCTGCCGCTGCCTCGAGCACAATCGACGTACACACAGCCTGCCGGCGGTGTGGACAGAGCGGACACTTCACAAAAGGTTGTCGGAACCCTACAATGTATTTTTGCTGGACTTGTGGCAAGAGAGACGTGAAAACCATAAACTGCTGTAGGTAGAGTTCGGGAAACAGCCATTCTTACTCGAATCAGATCCAGAAAAAGTGGCCGCGATACAAGAGTTACAGCCACCAACCAACCAAATTACTCTGCCACCGAAAAGAGTGCCTAGCGATAGTGTTGGCAATTCGAAAGCTGAGGTCATACTTGGAGGGATACAATTTCCGCGTCATAACGGACCACCTCGCGATTAAATGGCTTAACTCGATCGCTAACCCCACAGGACGGATTGCCAGGTGGGCACTCGAGTTCCAACAATATTCTTATAAAATATAATACAGAAAAGTTAAGCTGAACGTCGCCGACGCCCCCTCCAGACAGCCACTCCAGACAACGGGTGACAAGTTAATGCGTGCGGCATCCGCTGGACCGGGATATACTTGGCTAGACAGGAAAATGAACGAGCTAACTAGCGCTCTAACGAAGTATCCAGATTATACTATCCTGGACGGACTATTGTATCGTCACATACCATGCTATCTAGGTGACGAGGACGACGAAGTGTGGAAACTGTGCGTACACAAGGCAGACAGAGACCCAGGTAGAAAATCATGATGAACCCAGTGCAGGCCGCTTAGGACTCGTGTGTGTGACTCGTGCCAACGCTTCAAGGCAGAACAACGAAAACCGGCCGGAGAAATGCTTAGCCGAATATCCGAAGAACCATGGGTTTCAATTTTGTTTTTAATTGCATTGAGTTTGACCGTAGCAAGTATCTTAATTTTTCATTATTAACGTGTTCGTTTGTAATCTCCTGAGGTGAAAGGCATGTTGGTAGTGTTGTGGTCTCTTACCACGACGACTGGGAAAGGTTGCGGCTCCTCCACTAATTATCCTCGTGGAATAAATGAAATGCCAGCTTGTGTTTTCACTAAAAGTTTTATTCTTATTTTCTTATGTTACCATTAATTTTCTTTATTTTCACATTTGACACTCACTAACTTCGCTCGTTTTTACAACTAATGTCTAAAACTAAAACTGACGGCCGTCACTCTACGTTAACTAATAGTTGTAGATTTTCGACACTAATTCACTAATACTAATTCACGACTCTACGTTCACTAATATTACAAGACTACTCCTGGTAATTGGTAATTACAGACCTCTTCAATTTGAAACATGTTCTTCCTTATATCTACTTTGTAAGTCGGAAATGTTGCTTAGTCGGAATTCTGCAACTACCTCAAAATTATTATTATGATAATAATTTTGGAGGCTGCATCGCGCAGAGCTGCTGAATTCGTTCTTCCGCGTCAGCTCTTGTTAAGCATTCCACCAACGGTTTTATTGGTGTCATGATCAAGCTTTGATTTCCTTGGCTAGATTGATGCCACGAACGAAGCTTGGTCTTCGCTCAGTCACTTTGACTTCCGTACATTTAAAGTACTGCCTAAAATTGTGCAAGCGAGTTTTTCAATTAAAGACACCAACCTGCCAGTGGAAATTCATGCCCAAAAATATGTTATTAACGTTAAGCGTTAGCAACTCGGGCCAAATATCTACGATAATAACAACGTTAGGCGTCGTTATTACCTGGACAATCATTCCGACATACAACATTCCTCCGCCCTTCCGACAAGAAAAAATTATTGTCTAAATGAGAATAATTTTTTCTTAACTTATGGTTAAGTTACTATTTATTTACTACAACATTTGAATTTTTATATTACAATAATATATATGCCTAACTTAATAATAATAACAATTTTTATACATTCTTTACAAATACACTTTACTTAAAATTCTTCTGGTAGTCCGCTTACTTTTGTTCTTCGTCGTTCTCTTACGTCGCGTTGATGAGACTGTTGGTGTAAGGTTAATTGTAATCCTTTGACGGTGACAGTGCTGGAAGGCAGTGGCTCTAAATTTTGGACTTTCTTGCGTAAATTGGATTAGCTGAACGTCTTGCTGCCGTTTGATATACCGTAGATAGACGATATTCTCTTGTGTCGATTATATTTTGTATCATTTACACAATCTGTTTTGGATGTCGCAAGTTAGTTAATTTGACTTGTGGTCTTTGTTTACTGTTTTACCAACCAGCGGTAGTGCGGTAGTATGAGTCCATATGTTAACGTGATTGTTTGCTATTACTGACTCGACCCGACTCACCCTGTATATAAATATATGATCCATTAATTTTCTCTTAAACGCAGCATGTACATCTTCATTAATACGCCCTCTATTAAATTTTATAAACGCCAAGCCTCCGTCTGTGCCATATCGTCGTTGATTGTTCTTTTCCTCACCTCCCTACGCGTGGTCTAGTTTTCCGATCGGCGATGAACTATTGGATGTTGTTCTTTTTGCAGATACAATATTGTATGCTGAACGACCCTAATATTTTCGTGTGTGGTTATATACCATCTTTTCAGTCATTATATTTTTGTGTGGGGCTGTTTCATTTATTTTCTTTTTCTTGTCGTTTTTTTTTTTCGTTTCTGGTTTTTTTTTTTTTTCTTTTTGACTAAACCTTTTATTCTTTTTATTCCTTTCTTTTGGATATAAATTTCTTTCTCTTTTTCTTTTCTCTTTTTCCCTCTTTTCAAAACTTTTATTTTTGGACAGGACAATGAATTTTATTTTGCTTATAATTTATTACTATACTTACAAATGCGCAACAAATGTGAACTGCATTGACATAAGTTCATGTATTAATAAAACTGTATATAGCATTTTATGACATTTGCTTATTATGCATTTATTATTTATATTACATTATATACTTTTGTGTCGTTTAATATTATATTAGTGTGTATACAATTATGTAAGTGTAAGTTCTCTTTTGCATTATTATTTATTGTTGTACAATTACATATGTATAGAACGTAATAGTTTTTTTTAACTTATAATTAAGTTTCTTTTAATACGTAGTAAATACAAGAAAGTATTGCAATCGCGGAAAATTTCGATATTGAGATTTTGATGGCAAAACACAATTTGATCATACCTGAATCCATTTTGCAGTTCAAAGGAGAAGTATTTGTTCCTAAAATGCAAATACTGGTCCTTTATTAATTTATAAGTGCTTACATTTTCTTATGACTGTGTATACCAAACGAATAGACAGCTAAGATACTGTAAGTATATTTCACGAAAAATTTGTTAAAAGAATATTGCTACTTCTTTTCTTGTCCACAACCAATATGTCGTTTTCGAGTATTAGATTCCTCTATCTTACTGTTACCACATTGGCATTAAGCTTATCCGCACTGTTGCGATATCCTTTATTTGAGCTTCTGTGAATAGTAGAGAATTGAATTAGTTATATATGTAAAATTTCTTAATTAATTTCTATTATATTTGTTTTTTTTTCTTATGGTTTTTTTCGGATATTAACCATATTTCTATAAATTATATCGATGGAATATATGGTAATTATAATACGATTGATTTTCTTGCTCAGTTACTTTTAAATTTAACACATATTTTAACATAAGTATTTACTTTTATCGCTTAAATACATATTACGGAAACAGAAATAAATTATTTACCGTTAAATGGTTGGAGCAAGTTATTGTGAAACGGTTTTTCCTTCCCTTTCACTTTCAAAATCGTTGTTACTGAACTTTTTATTCCCGTGACTACATATGGTCCTATCCATATTGGAGAAAATTTATTTTTCCTTGTCTGATTCTTAATTAAAACCTTATCTCCTACCTTAAAATCTACTGACCTTAGTTTACTATCATACTGTTTTTTGGCTACTTGTTTGGCTAGGTCCTGATTCTTCCTCACCATCTCATGAGCTCTCTGTATCTGAAATTTTAATACCTTATTTGGGTCTTCGGCATTATATAGCGGACTAAATTTTCTTTTCAAATTCGTTGGCATCTCTATATCGAATCCGAATAGAGTGCGGAACGGTGTTTGTTTAGTTGTGGTATGGGGAGTGTGGTTATGAACGTGCATTGCTGCAGTCAACCATTGATCCCAGTTTGAACCGTCTTCTTTGCAAAATTGCGCAAATAATCAGCTAAAGGTCTATGACTCCTTTCCAGTGACCCATTAGCCTGTGGATGATATGGGGTTATATGTAATTTATTAATCCCTAACAATTTACATGTATCTGTAAATAATTTTGAAGTGAAATTTGTCCCATTGTCTGTTATTAAAATTTTTGGAATCCCATAACGCGTAATTACTTCATCATAAAATGCTCTGGTTACAGTACTCGCTTCAGCGTCCGGAATAGCTACGCATGCCATAACTTTCGAAAAATCGTCCTGAAAAGTCAAAATGTATTTATTACCGGTGGTAGTCTCCGGTAAAATGCCTACTATGTCCATATACACCTTCTCAAATGGATGTGTTGGTGTATCCGTTAATACCATTGGCATTTTTGTTAACCTTGAACATTTGTTAACTTGACATTTTGGACAGTTTCTTACGTACTCTTTAATTTGTCTCTGCATTCCTGGCCATCTGTACTCTTGCCTTATTCTTAGATAAGTTTTTACCGCGCCCTGGTGTCCTACTAACGGTCTGTTATGAAAGTCTTTCATTACTATCTCTATTTGTTTTGGGTCTTTCAGTGAAATCGTATTATCTTGCCTTGTTGGTGCTAAAATATCACTATCTAGAATTGTGGAGTCGGTTTTAACTTGACTTCGTTCCTGTCTCTTCAACTCTTTTTCCCTAGTTTGTGCACGGGTTTGAACCGCCTCCACCGAATATTTAAAATTTTGGGGATGCGGCACTCTACTTAAAGTATCTACGTTCAAGTTCTTTTTCCCTGGTTTGTAAATAATCTCGAAAACATACTCTGATAACTTATGTCTGAAACGTGCCAATCTTGATGTTTGATCCTTTAAATTGGCTAATCCTTTCAGAGGTTGATGGTCAGTTACCACTTTGAATGGCCTTCCTAATAAATAAGCTCTAAAATTTTTTGTAGCCCAAACTATAGCTAAAAATTCCCTTTCAATTGTAGAGTAACGTTTTTCGGCATCATTAGCCCTACTTGCAAACGCTATCGGTTTGTCTTCCCCTATTTTCCCTTGAGAAAGAACCGCTCCTAACGCTTCGCTACTGGCATCTGTTGTCAAAATTAATTCTTCGTCAAAATTCGGATAAGCTAAAATTGGTGGGGTAATTATAGCTTCTTTTAACTTTTCAAAAGCCTTCTGACATTCCTCTGACCAATTGAACTTGGAGTCTTTTCTGATAAGCTTTATAATTGGCAATATTATCTTTGCAGTCCCTGGTATGAATTTCCTGTAATAATTTACTAACCCTAAAAACGCTTGCACCTCTTTTTTATTTTTAGGAGCTGGAATGTTTTTGACGCATTCCACTTTACTGGGGTCAGGAAGAGCTCACTTCTCAGAACACTTATGCCCTAAATATATTACTTCTCGCCTCAGAAACTGGCACTTACTAACGTTAAGCTTTAAATCGACATGCAACAGTAGGTTGCTGGTGTCAATTCAAGGCATTGTGTAGGCGGCAAAGTTTGCACTTCCAGAAACATGTTAAATGCTATTAGTGAAGTGAATGTTGAACTGTAGTTCTTGTTCGAATAACCTTCCTTCGGTTACATCATTCTATAAAACGATCCGTTTGTTATTTTTCTGACCCCGATGGAAAGAGCGTATAGTGGAACATGTGCTACTGCTGCCTGTGGCATGTTGAAGAACAGGCGGAGCTCTGCTACTGTTTTGGCTGTACTGACTTCGGATACTGTATAATGGCTTCGAACCGTTCTACGATGTGTTTAAAAGCTTTACTATTGCGTCCCAGAGACGTTACTGAAATAATAGAATTATTTTTCAGCAAAAATGCATTTTTTTTATGTTCACCGAAACACCATGATATGTAAAGCACGGGTGGCCATAAGCCCGTGCTTTTTAGTTGGCTTTTAAGCGCGAGCCTCGCTATATTTCATCCATATATGGACACAAGGCCGTAGTTAATTATCAAGCGAAAAGACGGTGGCGAAGTTTTAATTAGGGCTTTATTCAACTAACTCCTCTTACGTTTAAAATTACAATCCACTGCTTAATTCTAAACGTTTCTTATTTATAGCTTCGTATCAGTCAGAATTGTGACAAAGCTATGTTGCGCAATAATTTTTAATACAAAAGTGCAAATTATTGCAATAATTATTTTAATAATGATTTCCGCGTTCATTAGGCCCAAGCTTTAAAATTAATGCTTATCAAGCTAATACTGATGACCTAGTTCGGTCGAGCGTTCATTGACGTAAACTTGCTGAACCACAATTGTTTACCGAATATTTCACATTGTGCCAAAAATTATGTGTTTTTAAGTATGTTAAGCGTTATTAACAATGGCCAAAAAGTATGTGACGTTAAGCTTTGTTTAGTTAGCTCCAACCTTCGCGTAAGAAAAATTTATTATCGGGAAGCGATGTGTATTAGATGGCGATGCTTAATTTAATAATTTTTTATTGCTAGAAAATTGTCGTTAACATTATTAGATAGTTTTACATTTCATTAAAGACTATTGAAACCCTGGCCGCGTTGCTGGAAAATACAATAAGATATATACGTTTACGTCTTTATATTAATAATGTAACTTTTAGGGTTTAATGTGGGCAGCTAGGTGACCCGGCAAAAATTACGGTGTCATGTACTTTATTTTCGCGGATTTTTGATTGTTAAATAAAATAAATCTAAACAGAAAATAAATCTTATAAAATTTTGCAAGTCAAGATGACACAAAGCTTCTAGTAAATAATTTGAAAGTTCTATAAGGAATGTGTAGTCTCAGCTGTCACAAACATAATTAAGTTCGTTTTGGTTTCAATTCTAATGTAAAACTAAACTCGCGATTACGACCTATTCTATATATATATTTTACGACCTATTCTCACACATACCAAACATACACAAAAATTATCTAGCTACTTCTTTCTATTTCTTTTTGATCCCTCTCCCGTTTTGCCCTCTATCATTCACTCACTCCCTATCGCACTCTATCTATCCTCTCATTCACAATGCCTTTCCGCACACGCCTTCCTCGCCAACCACTCATTGTATGTAGTGACTTAGGAAGCGAACCTATTATGTTTTCTTTCAAGTTCGTTTCCTAAGTATTTATTCATTTCATTTTCAATTCATTTCATTTATTTGCATAAATCCACAATGGCTGTACAATAAGAACCAAAAAGTTTCGTTTATAGTACAAAGTTCAATCAATAATACATTCAATATAAGTTATATTATCTTAAATTAAAGGTAAAAAATAAGGAAAAAAAAAAGGAAAAACAAAGAAGACATAAAAAAGAAAAAAAACAGAGAAATAGTGTGTGAGAATGAGGGAAAGAAAGATAGAAACATCACCGTGTGAGAGTTCTACACTGTGATGCTACACCAACGTTACGAGAAGTATTCAACTATGGCACGCTTGAACGACCCTGTTCCGGCAATGAGCTTAAGGCTCATAGGCAAGGAGTTCCATAATTTTATAGCGTTGATAAAAAACAATCTTCATGAGTTTAAGCAACTATATTCCGGGGTAATTAACAGAAGGCCTCTAAGCGATTGACCAAATAGTAATTTATTAAATAGATAAGCAGGAGTGCGGGAATGAATAATTTTATGTAGAAAAATGCAGGTACGAGCTTTGAGGTAATCACTAATATCACAGCCTAAAATAGCAGATGTAAGCGCACCTAAGTGGTCGAAGTTGCGAAGGCCATACACGTACCTGGTTGCATGATTAAAAGCAACAGAGAGCTTGTGGAGAGATCGCGAGTCAAGCTTATTGTAGATAGCATTCGAATATGTGATTAAAGAGATGATTAACTGCAGAACAAGCTTCCGTTTAATGACAGTAGGAGTGCAAAAAGCAGAGGACCGAAGAGTCCAGAGAATGAAATAAATATTTTTAACAACATTGTTAATGTGGTCCACGCAGCTCAATGATACCCTAAACTTACAGCCACTTGTACAACTTTTAACTTATTGCCACCGAGAGATATATCAGGAATGTCACAATAGCACAACTTATATCTTGATATGGGCAAAACAGACGACTTCAAAGGATTGAGCCGCAGACAATTCTTTATTGACCAACGTCAAATGATATCGAGGTCCTCATTTAGTTTAGCTTCCAAATCCTCTCTAAAATTGTCCTTACTAGACAGGTACACCTGAATATCATCCGCGTATGCTTGAAGTGACGAATACTTGCAAATATGAAAAATATCATCCACAAAATGCCCATTTGACCAGTTAATTGACTGAAATCTGTCACATAAATAGCTTTTTATGAGACCAGCGGCACTGACACCAAAACCAAATAGATGCTGTAATTTGCGGCAGAGTATACGATGATTAACTGAGTCGAAGGCCTTAGAGAAGTCCAGCATGCACACTAAGGTAACCATCCCATTGTCGTAAAAAGGTCTGATGTCGTCTAAGACTTTAAGGACTGCAGTCGTACAAATGTGTCCAGCACGGAACCCAGACTGACTGGTGTCTAATAGCTTATTTATTGATAATTATTTAGAAACTTGATCAGCCATGATCATTTCAAGTACTTTAGAAAGCGGAGATAGAATACTAATTGGCCTAAAATCAGCAGGCACAACAGCATTCGTTTTCTTAGGTAAGGGCAAATGCATTTTTACACAAACTAGGAAAAGTAGATGTCGTAAAGCAATGTATAATATGGGTAAATGAACCTACGATAAATGCCAGTGTTATTTTAACAAATTTGAGATGCACCTCATCTACACTGACCGCGTGAGACTTAACTTTTAGCAGCGCACTAGATACTTCAGACTTACATACAGCAGTAAATTCGAAACTACATAAGGAGTTATTATTGGGAGCTCTGATAGGAAAAGCAATGTCATTACTGATGTTTGCAGAATTAAGAGAAAGGAAATGTTCATTAAAAAGATTGGGGTCAAGAGTACCATTTGCAGCATCGTAGTTAATATTGCTATAAACTCCTAACTTTTTCAGGTTATTCCAGAGAACTTTGGCCGGCAGAGAAGTGTTAAGTTTGGATCTAAAGTAGACAGTCTTCGACCGCCTAATAAGACGAACTGAATTATTTCGTGCACGCGTGTAATTTTCCCATCTCTCCACCGAAGAGTTTCTTTTCCAGAGATAACGAAGCTTGTTACGCTCTCGTATGGCTTTCAAAACTTCCTTTGTGAACCAAGGACATGCAGAGTTAACTGAACTTACAGTCCTAACAGGCACACACTTGACAAACAAGTCATTAATGAACTGAGTTAGCATTGTTGCTTTATCGTCCACAGTGGGACAGACCAACGCAATACTATTCTACGGAACCATACTCGCCTCGTAATATAAATTCTGAATGTCTATTGACTTGAAGTCGAAAAAAGAAAAAGACGTTTCAGTAGAGTTACGACCAGCAAATCATGGTCAGATAAGAGTTCAACAAGTGATAAATCCGACACAATGAAATAGTCAAGTAAGCTAGGACAATCATTGGCTGAAAAACGAGTGGGCGAGTAGGTATTAACAATAGATAGCCCTAGTGAAGCCACATTATCCCGCATGGCACTGACGCTATTGTCATCGCATAAAAGATAAATGTTAAAATCTCCACTAACCACGATGTGTGAGAAGTCAATAAGATAATTAGAGAGTTCAGCGAAGTAAGTGTCTAGGCTATACATTCTAGAGGGATTATAAACGCATGAAATAAGAATTTCTAAATTGTTAACACTTACACAAATATTAAGGTACTCAACATCACCATTGGATGACATTGACACAATTCTCAATTTTAAGGTACTGCGACAGAAAATGGCCACACCACCAACTCTTCTGCCCGCCCTGTCATTCCTAAACAAATTAAAATTATTCATTTTTAGCATAGAATCTTTTAAATCCGTGTTAAACCAAGTTTCAGAGACACAAATAGCATCCACCAGTGAGTTCTCAAAAACATATTTAAAATAATCAAATTTACAAGAATTCAGACTTCTGGCATTAAAGTGCACTATGTTAAAACCCTTTCACTGCACACAGAGCACATCAATAAGAGTCTTATTATCAACACCATTTAAATTATATACAGAAGCCATCACGCAGATCAAGGGGGAGAATGAAATATTCAAACACACCTCAAATTGATATACTAACCTTCATGAAAACCACTGCCAAAAATGAAAATGAAAGAGAGAGTAAAATTGAGAAAAATAGGGGGAGAAAGAAATGAAAGTTGAGAGAATAAGCTGAATAAGAAATAAAGAGAGAGAAAATTAAGCTTAGACTACACATTTAACTGTGAGAAGGGTAGTATATGTATGTATAAAATTCATAATTTATTGCCAGTGAGAGAGTCCACACGATCCACATGATCCACAGGTATAGGGTTGCCATCGGAACTCAGTTTCACGAAAACTTTACCACCAAATTTATATGCAGCATGCAACTTTTTCTTACGCCGCAGGTCCAACGAATGCCGCAACACCTCGTGAAGATATCTTGGAAGACTTTCATGCACATACACTTTTTCCTGCCCGCCTAGCCCCAGATCACTTAGATTGAGAGCTCGTTGATTTTGCTTGCAGTACGATGAAATAGCACGATGAAAAGAAGAACGATGAGAGGCAGAAGATAAGCGAAGAATGATTGGCCCATGAGTAGAGTCTTTCTTTTTTAGCCGAAAAACCTCTCTTAAAGTTTCAGCTTCAGCCGTCGGACAAAAACCAACTGCACTACACAGCTTACCATAGTAGAGTAGGTTCTCACCCTGGGAGAACGGGATTGCAGAGACAACGAAGTCTGTTGATACTGAGGCTTCCTCACAGACAGAGATCCTCTCACGCAACACGGCGATCTCTTTTCTAACAGCAGTTGCCTCAAGAGCAGCTGCCTCAGCCACCTTCAACCGTTGTGACTTAATAGGAGAGAAGTCTCCTAACACCTCATTAAGCCTTTTCATTATGCGCTCCTCAGAATTCTTCACGAGTGAATGCACTTGCTTAGCGAAGCTCTCCCGCAATGCTGCGCAAGGAGGTCAAAAGAGATTACAAAGCGAATTCACGGCGAAAATATTTTGACAAGATATTCAACGATGAGGGACGGACCATATGACTAGAATCGAACTTTGTTCGCTATTGTTTCATGCGTATGAGGCCGCAGAATGCCGTATAAACTTATGCAAGAAAGTGATTCGATGCAACGATCGTGGACACACGATGTGTGAAGTAAAACAAATCAAACAGGCTAACCGTGGACTTTAATTTAAATCCGGACGAACTAAATGACAGGTTTTTAGTTATTGGCGTCTATAGTCTCAATAGTCCTACTGTTAATCTGAACCTACTTGCCCGAAATTTTTGCCTTCTGTCCCCGTGGCAAGACTGCTGTAGTAATTCTTCAGCTAAGCTCAATTCTTGGTTCAATTTTAGTAGTAGTGCTGATAGTATGCTACTTAATTATCTTGATGGTAGAATGCAGGTTGTTAAAGTTAGTGGAAGGTTGTCATCAAGTAAAGTTGTAGCAACGAGTGTTCCTCAAGGGCCTATCTTAGACCTCTTGTTATGCTAGGCCTCTATCTTTACTAATAACATTTTTTAGGAATGTAAATTTGCTGCTATACATGCTTATGCAAATGACATTCAAATATATCTGTCAAAACTTTTCATTTACTTCAAGAATTAAATAGCAAATTAATTAGTGATCTATCTGCACTTAGTAGTTGGGCTGCTATTAACATGTTCCGAATTAACTCCATGAAGTCCAGGTCTTGCCAATTATGAGGAAGGTTATTAGCTTTGATGATTTTGACCCTTGTTTATCGGCTCTACTATATTGAACTTTGTTAGTAAGGTAAAACATGTGGGTTTCACAATTAATACATCGTTCACATGCCCTGATCATATCAATGCCACTGTAAGAAAGATTTATGGTATTTTAAGCTACTTCCGCGAGTCTGCTTTGTACACGCCTCTGGAAACTAGTCGTAGGCTTATTAAGCAACTGGTCATGCCCCATGTGGTATTTTTCGGCACGGTTTATAGTCGTCTTGATTCTCAATCCCAGCATAAGCTGCTAATGGCGTTTAATAATGCCGCAAAATATGTTTATGCTGTTTCGAGATTTGAGCATATCTTTTTAATGAGTAAGGGAATTCTGGGTTGGAACTCAATGCTTTGAACATCATATTTTTATATAAGATTGTTCATATGAAATGGCGTAATTATCTTTACTAAAAATTTGAGCGTTTCCAGTTCGCCTGCGCGTAAAATTTCATGGTACCGAGGTTCAGCTTCCTGAACAGCAGCCGACTTCTTCATTAGTTAGGCTTTGGAGCTCCCTTCCATTGCATCTGAGAATGATGTCATTTGGGAGCCGCTTCCAGAGTGTGTTTTCATTTATGTGATGTTTTTTCTGATGTGTAAATTGTTTTAGTTCAACCTATTTTTTCTTTTACTATTACTATAGTTCCGCTATCAGTAATAGGAACTTTTGGAATTCCTTAACTTGTAAATATCTCACCGTATAAAGCCCTAGCTACTGTGCTCGCTTCTGCGTCTGCGATGGCTACACATGCCATGAATTTAGAATAATCGTCCTGGAAAATGAAAATATATTTATTGCCTGGACATGTTTCTACTGCTCTAACGGTATTGTTTGTCGTGGGTATCCTACTTAATACATCAACATTCATTTGTTTTCCCTGGCTTATAGATGATTTCGAAGTCGTATTCTGACAATTTGTGCCTAAATCTTGCCAGTCTTGAAGACTGATCTATTAGATTAGCTATGCCCCTTAATGGTAGGTGGTCTGTACAAATTTTGAAATGTCTTTCTAGTAGAAGAGCTTTAAAATTTCTAGTTGCCCAAACAATTGCTAAAAACTCTCTTTCTATACTGGAATACCGTTTTCTGTATCACTTAATGTTCGGCTGCGAAAGCTATTGGCCTAATGCTTCATTACTAGCATCTGTGCTTAATAAAAATTCTTTTGAAAAATGAGATGCGTATGCGTAGTGGTGATGAATGAACTCAATTAACACTTAATTATTTCAACAGCGACCCTCATACTTATTCTTTTTGTTGCCTTTGAAAGTATTTGTTGCACTAAATTTCTGTTTTTCTTTATTTCATATACTTTTGACTTCACATTCTTGAATATTTATAATTGATTTTTCGATTACTGACTCTTTTAATTTTTTATCTTCTACAGTTTGGCTTTCAATATTTTTAGTATTCACTACCAAAAAAGCATTATGCTAATTGTTGCTACATGTGTCTTTTTCGTTTTCTGTTCGATATTACTTTGACGAATTTCATCCAGACCCGTGGACGTATACCCGTATCTTCCCGAATCTGTCTGGCCCAAAGTAACTGTTTTTTCTGGATTCCCTGGTTACTGGCCTTGCCCGGGCCGTCGGTTGTTTCCCTGAAATGATTCCCAGTTCTTCCTGCCCTGGCAATCTTTTTAGAGATGTCCTGGTCGATTACACCAGTGACATGGCATGTTTGCTAGGCTTTGTCTGGCTGCTGTATTTCTCTCTAAATTCCGGAAATTATGATCAGAATTTGCTCTTGCCTTATAGGATCATCATTCTTGTCTTGGTTGATTATCGCACTTTCAGTTTGTTTTAAGCCTGAGACAGCATTGGACGAACAGAAGACAAAGTACATATGTACTTTTATCTTTTGTTGAAAACACGTACAGAATTGGACGTCGCGAACAAAGTACAGAATCTGTCATTTTCGACATCTGCTTATAATTATTAACAAATAGTGTTAAAATATGGATGCAGTGCCCATGAAATGAACCTTTAACAAGGAAATCTGTATATCAATTAACCCTCCATGCCAGCCAAAGAGGGACAGAAGAAGAAATAGACAGGAAAAGAAGAAGAAAAAAAAAAACAAGATGGAAAGAAAAGAAGAATGCAGACAAGACTTATTTTTAGTGTACCACATCTGCCTGGCTGGTGGAATTGCCAGCCCTACCGGGCAAAGTCAGCCACTAATAAAAAAAACACAATCTTCATCTGGTTAAAAAAAGGGGCTCCTTTGTATGATACCTTACCGCAGGATGATGTCAGTGCTGCCTTTTTGGAACAAAGTAATTGTTTAACTTCATGGTAGATATTGCTGCACTATTGAAATATTGTAACTAATCATGCCGACACAATAGTGTTTATTTTTTTTTCCTATCCTTTATTTAAACAAAAATTAATTACGACTACATTTAGGAATATTGGTACATATATATAAGTAACTCTCAATATATTTTCTTAACCAATAAATATTACTGAAATTCGGATACGTGTTAAACAAGTACATTAAATTTTTGTTTTGTTTTTCCCCACAAAGAAAACATATTTTTGCAGCCACACATATTAATTGGTCTACAATATAGATCAGAATAATAGTGCAAAAAAACTAAGAATAACACAAAAATATATCCAATCCAGTATTATATAGAGGAATTAATGTTTTTTTTTTTTCTTACTCTATATGTACTGTATTGAATACAAAAAAAAAGTTATTTACAGTGATATGAGTGAAAGGACTATATTGACAGCTTACTTGACGTCCCACGAAGCAACGCATTGCATTGATGTTGTTAGTTGTCGACTTTTTTCTCACGCCCATTTCATTCGCAGTAATGTACCATAATATTCTCTCGGCATGATAATCTAATGCAGAACCGTTACCAATATAGTACATATTATTCGTTAATTAACACTCCTGACGTCGTCTTAGGTATACATATATAGGTTATATATTAATATACAAATACATATATTGTATTGTATCAATTGTATCGATACATATATTGTATCATCAATTGTATTATATACGAAGAATTCAAGCTAGTTGCAAAGAATTCAGAGAATTACGACGGAATTCTTTTTCTTTTAACAGGCACAAATCGACATTTTTGTGCATGCGTTTATTTTTTCTTTTTTTAGCAATATTTTTCTATTTGCCGAACCTTCCTGATGTGTGCACTTAGCCGTTGTCTCATTTTTTAACCGTGCTTTGTGCCGGTAGACCGGCCGACCGAGTCAGAACAACATCATTTGTGACTCTAACTCCTCCTTTTTAAGTCGGTAAATGAAGGAAAGTGATTCGGGAAAAGACTCTGATGAATTCTGAAAGATTCTGAAAAGATGCGACAGACAGTCCCTGGGCGCCATTTGTAACAAGTTTTTTGTCTCAGCTGAGATAGGCTCAGCGGTAAAAGGTGCCAGGGTTCATTGTGCGTGGAACTTGAAGAAAATAACTCACTTTGTAGCGTTTCCGAATTTCAAACGATTGTGTTTCAACAATTTAGCACTGACTGAAACAGTTCCACTCGGACGTTATATTTGATACCGTTTTTATTTTATTCAAATTTTCTTATTTCTAACAATGCTTACTTATTCTAATACAATGTAATTACTTAGCCTAAGTCTTATGCTAAGAGAAGTTTAGTGGGAGCAGGAAAAGGACAGCTGAGCAACAGCCTCGGTACTGGTGCGACGCTTCGGTCGAGTAGATTATCAAACAAGTGTGAGCTAAAGCCCGCGGAGTTAATCAACTCTAATGTTGATTAATCGTAAAAAAACACGTGTGAGCTAAAACTTGTGGAGTTTTACAGCTAGTGCTGTATGATCGACTTAAAAATTATGCATATGCCTTGCTGCGCCAAAACTGTACCAACTCACTAATGAAAAATCTCACTTCGCTTGTGAATATTTTCTCGGTATGAGACTGGTCGATTTTCTACGTTCAAAAGTGCTCGTTAAGAGCAGCGCTTCAATAAGAGTTCTCGCGAATCGTAATTTCTTGTCTTCCCGTCAGCTGTGGTTGCTGTTGTTGTCGCTTACCATATGTCTGGTTATGGAATCAGGTTTAATCGTTGTTGTTGTTTCTTGCTTCTTGTGTTGTGGTTTATTGTAAGAAAGTAGTCGCTTTTTGTTGTTATTTTTGTTTTGTTATTTGCTGCGTCCCTCTTCGTTTCTGTTTCTGCAATTATGTTATACATGTATATAAATGTTATCATTGCAAATAATGCTCGTATTTGATTGAGTGCAGGACGAAGTTTTTGCATCAGCATTTCCAATGAGTACAATTTTCAAGCAGACGTCATCGTTGACACCCTTCACGATCGCTTGCACACACATGTCCACCCACTATTTTAAATTTTCAAAAGACAATTTGAATCACCTGAGGCTCAACATTTTTACAAACATTTTACGTACTCATACAAGCAGTCGAAGAAAATAAAAAAATATTAATTATTAAATTCTGGTCGGTAGAAGTTGACTTATAAAGTAACAAAATAACAACAACTAATATAATATATTAGATTTTTCTACGAGATATACTAAACGCGGGAAGCAAGGAGAAATCTTGTTGGCAAGAACAAATATGACTATCGTTGGTTGTGTTGATGCTATGATAAGTGGAGATTGAGTGGCAAGCTGGCCTGCAGGATCTGCAGGACCTCAGTTTTCAAAGATTGCTCCGATAGAAGCAGGTATCTAAAAACGTTTGACATGGGAGTGGCTTATTAGGATGTTTCGAATTTCGTTGTTATTGAAGACATTTTTGATCATGGATAAGGAACTTGAATACTTTATGGTACCAGGGTGAGGCTGCCGTGTAGAGAAAGCCACTATATTCATCTGAAACGCTAAAGGCAACGGAGAAATTTTTTATGTATCCATCGATTAAATTAGCCTCCAATCGCAGTGGCGATTTTGGATTTTCAAATAGCTTCTCTGGCAAACATTCAGTTAGGAAGAGATAGTTGAGCAATTCGCGTAGTGGTACACATAATGATACCCACATTATTTGCGAAATTTGTAACATGTTAGAGAATTGAAGGCTTTCTTGGAATACGTTTCAGTGAGTAGAGGATTCGGTGGGGATATTTAGGAACGCAAGGCACCTAACACCAAGCAGAGACATGGTAAATGAAGTTTTTTTTAGTGCATTCTGCGTAGATGTGTTACCAAAAATTGAAAGTCATGTTGAGAGGACTGTGGATCGAACAATCGTAATCAAGGAGCTAATATTTGCTTTTAACTTTGAGTTTCTTAAAGTCTTGAATACGTTTACACTACCAGACAGGTATTTGACGTGAGCATTCCAAGAGATTTTTTTCTAGATTAAGTTCTAAGACGGTTATTAAGGAGACGTTGGGAAGTGTGGAGGTGTTGATGGATATATTAATATCTGCATTCCTGTGTTTTAAATATATGTATAAGTTGTTCTACTACAAAACTACGAACTGTATTTAACGCTCCGCGTCAATACGAGCATGACGTCTCTATTAACGATTGCCTGCATGTCAGCCCAAAGCTGCAGAATAATCTTTGTTCGTCATTCTATACTGGCGAAGTAACAGAGTCGCTCTTATAGCAGACATATAAACTTGCTATCGGCAAACTTAAGTGTTAAGTTAAACAACGACAAGCTGCAATTTTTTGCCCTAACATTCTCGATGAGGTACGTTCAATGATTTCATTTTCCCAATAAAATTACATGTCTTGTCAGTAGGAAGCCGATACTCTCGAAGAGTAAGCTGCTTAAGCTAAATCCTATGCTGAATTTGGAAAGAATGCTTTGCCGGAATGGTTGTTCAAAGATTGCCGCAATGGCTATGTCGGAGAATTTTCCAATTTCACTACGAAAAGTCGCACACTACTTATTTCCCATGGACACTATATGGCGGCGTTAAATCAACATTAAATTATTTACATACGCGCTACTGTATTATTGACGCACGATCATCGATTTAAACCTACACTAATCGATGCATCAAAGGTTTTCGATAGCCAAGCTGTGGCACAACGTAATGGCATAGACTATGCGGGTCCATTCTTCACCTGCCATTTCTATCTCTGCGGGTTTACCAAACTTTTTGTGGAGTTTGTGAATTTGCTATAAAGAGCATTAACAACTACCTGCAATGAGATGTGAGCAGCGCGTAGCTTACGTTCGAAAAGCTTTACGTCTAAAAAAATCATGACTTGCTGCTTTGAAGTCCACGTTGAAAAGCGAAAAGAGTATTTATTAAGCACTCTAAATGACATATAGTATTTCCATCATCCAAATCCCGTAAAGTTCAATTCAAGCTAATTTCTCTAATTAGTACCATAATATTAAATAAACAACTAATTTTGAATGACTCTCATTCGTGGTTCTGGATAGTTTAATCATGTCTCCAGCAAGTTTTTGCTGTTCATAGCTAGTTGCATCGCTCCTTGATTGCCGAAATAAAGTTGAATGGACTCCGGCGAATTCAAAATGACTTCGCTTTCAGATGGAAAGTTATACTTATTATTTCTTAAAACAGTTATAGCCCTTTTTATAAAATTATTTAATCCGATTAAAACTGACGAGCTCTTCAAGGATTTCCATACATAATCCGGTCCGGGCTGTCAAACAAAGTAGTTGTTTTGTTTTGTTTGGTATACTTGAACTTATCACGTGTGTGGACATTTGTCTGAATGGTTTGTCGCCTGTAATTGTCTTTTTCCAACACATTGGCACTAGAAAAGGAGAAGGATAAATTCCCTGCGATTCCGAACTTGGAACCCCAATTGCAAACTAAACACGAGAAGCTAAAACCCGAAAGCATTTTGGTTTAGGGATGATATTGAACCACAACAATCTCAATGGCATCTAAAAATTTTAGAAGGGTTTACGGCCTTAAAACGATTTAAGGTCAAATTTCTGGAAAAACCTGAAAAACTGAGAGCGCGAGAAAACTATCACAGCTGGAAATATCGCAGTTAAATCCTATTTTGTTAAAAGAGGGATCATTAGACAAGGAGAAGGATAAATTCCCTGCAATTCCGAACTTGGAACCTAAAATGCAAACTAAAAACGTGAAGCTAAAACCCAAAAGCATTTTGGTTTAGGGATGATATTGAACCACAACAATCTCAATGGCATCTAAAAATTTTAGAATGGTTTTCGGCCTTAAAACGATTTAAGGTCAAATTCCTGGAAAAAACTGAAAAACTGAGAGCGCGAGAAAACTATCACAGCTGGAAATATCGCAGTTAAATCCTATTTTGTTAAAAGAGGGATCGTATGGCGACTCCTTTTGTTTTGTTTGGTATACTTTAACTTATCACGTGTGTGGACATTTGTCTGAATGGTTTGTCGCCTGTAATTGTCTCTTTCCAACACATTGGCATTAGACAAGGAGAAGGATAAATTCCCTGCAATTCCGAACTTGGAACCTAAAATGCAAACTAAAAACGTGAAGCTAAAACCCAAAAGCATTTTGGTTTAGGGATAATATTGAACCACAACAATCTCAATGGCATCTAAAAAGTTTAGAATGGTTTTCGGCCTTAAAACGATTTAAAGTCAAATTCCTGGAAAAACCTGAAAAACTGAGAGCGCGAGAAAACTATGACAGCTGGAAATATCGCAGTTAAATCCTATTTTGTTAAAAGAGGGATCGTATGGCGACTCCGTGACATTCAACGCTTGCGCTGTGTATTGAGCCCTCAAATTATTCACATGTGCAGAATTGTTCAACTGCAAAGGAAGCGTGGCTATTCACACTGCTTTTGAAAACAATGGCGTTTTGCTTCGCATGGACATTTTGAAATATTTCATACGACTGGAATTACCTGCACTTAAATGGAAAACTTAAATGGATGTAAATGAAATGCACGCATCAGAAGTTGAATAACTCGGGCACAAAAATTCCGGACAATATTGTTGCTCAAATCATATTAAGAGGTCGGTACGCGCTACTCACATCTCATTTCAGGTAGTTGTTAGTTTAGTTTAGTGTTTAGTTGTTCATGCTTTTTATAGCAGATCCCCAAACTCCACAAGAAGTTTGGTAAAGCCGCAGAGATAGAGACAGACTTGTGGCAGATGCTTCGCTCCTTGAAGACTAGAAGTGCGTTGAGTCGCAGCTTCCAGCTATTGTCGATAAGCTCCAAAATCATCTATTAATAATGCACTTTTCACTAGAAAAGTACACAGTAGCTCGCTGAGTGCTACTAAGCTTCCGTAAGTAAAACAAATGAAGCTAAGCTTTCATGCGTAGTAAAACAAATGAAAAACGCAATATATCACTTGTGACTGCGGTTGCCTCTATTCTTCGTTGTCCATATTAAGAATGGACCTGCATAGCTATCGAAAACCTTTGATGCATCGATTAGTATAGGTTTAAATCGATGATCGTGCGTCAATAATACAGTAGCGCGTATGCAAATAATTTAATGTTGATTTAACGCCGCCATATAGTGTCCATGGGAAATAATAGTCTGCGACTTTTCGTAGTGAAATTGGAAAATTCTCCGACATAGCCATTGCGGCAATCTTTACACAACCATTTCGGCAAAGCATCCCTTCCAAATTCAGCATAGCATTTAGCTTAAGCAGCTTACTCTTCGAGAGTATCGGCTTCCTACTGACAAGACATGCAATTTTATTGGGAAAATGAAATCGTTGAACGTACCTCATCGAGAATGTTAGGGCAAAAAATTGCACCTTGTCATTGTTTAACTTAACACTAAAGTTTACCGATAGCAATTTTCTATGTCCGCTATAAAAGCGACTCTGTTACTTCGCCAGTATAGAATGACAAACAGAGGTTATTCTGCAGCTTTGGGCTGGCATGCAGGCAAACGTTAATAAAGACGCCATGCTCGTATTAACGCGGAGCGTTAAATACAGTTCGTAGTTTTGTCAAATCGTAGATTGACGAAGGGCAATACAGGACCCGTGATACAGAACGATCTTTTTCAACATTGCTGCGCTTCCGTTTCCCTCGGTTCGTGTTTACGGCGGACATTAAAAAGATGTACCGTCAGATTCTAATCCATCCGGAGGACAGGATATACCAACTGATTATATGGAGGAAGAATGTAAGTAATCCAGTCGAATACTACGAGCTCAACACTGTCACGTATGGGAAGAGCCCAGGTCCGTACCTGGCAATTATATGCCTGAAGCAGCTTGTCACAGAAAATGGCAACTAGTACCCACTAGGAGCTCAATTTCTTAATAACAATTCTTACGTTGATGACGGATTGGGAGGATCAGACAATCTGAGTACAGCAATTGAAACACAACGCCCAATTCACATTGCACAAGTGAAGTGCGAACCAAAATCAACTACTACAAGGAGTCTTAGAAGACAATCAAGAAAATAATCTTGATCTAGCTGGCGAACAGAATACCGTAAACACCCTGGCTCTAGCATGGCTGCCAAAGGAGGATAAATTCTGTATCAAGGTTAATCTGCCTCCCCACAAGCGCATTACCAAGAGAACAGTAAGTTCAGTACCAATAGTGGTAATGACGAAGATATTCATACAAGAACTGTGGCAGCTGAAATTGTCGTGGGATGAATCACTATCCCGCGAACATCACAAAAGATGGACATCGTTTCGAGATGACTTCCTACAAGTAAGCAACTTTAAAATCACATCTTTGACTGGAATAGTTCAAACTTAATGCAAATTCATGTATTCGTGATGCTTCGGAAAAGACTTTCGGTGCAGCGGTATATATACGTTTCCACGGTACCGAGAAAAAGTTTGCGTTGAGACTACTATGCGCCAAATTTCGTGTTGCATTGTGTGCGGCCTTGGTAGTGGCTCAGTTGGCCAGCAGAGTAATGAAAGACTTACATCGAACTGACATTTCAACCATATTTTGGACAGACTCAACTATTTTGCTGTCATGGATAAACTCGGAATTAGTATCCTATCAAACATTTGTAGCCAAGACAATTTCAGCTATTTAAAAACTAATGTTGCCAGAACAATGGCGTCATGTTTTATCCCACCACAATCAAGCTATTTCTAGAGGAATGTCGCCGAAAAGGTTAATACAATGCAATTACGTTTATATGTCCCAGTGTTTCTGCATGGAGTGGAGTGGAGGAGAATTGGCCACCGAAATTTATATCCAGTCTATCAGTAACAAATGACATGGAACGAAAACGTAATACACCGGTGCCAGCGTCACTTATTGTCAGCGCCGACCCTTCAGCAATAGTGTACACAATACAGCACAGGAACTCTTTTACGACGCTCCAACGGATTATTGGATACATACTCCGTATCTTGAAGCCTTTTCAAGGAGTGTCGGGGTGCAGTCAGCTCGAAATAGATGATTCACTACAAGAAATAGATGATTCTTTGGTATTTATAGTGATTGGCGCTGATGGGATTGCTCCCGTTGGACTTATTTATTAAGAAGACGGCGGCACTCGCAGCACTGCGCATGAAGACTTGTGACACTTGGAATGAGTTCGGTGCGGTGGTAGGGCATAGGCGTATTCTTCACCTCGTTAACACCGAGATCAGGGAGATGCTGATTCCAAGCGACAGTATGAGTAAGACTATAGCCTCAATAAAGAGACATAATAGCCTCATAACAGATGGTGAAACACACGAGGAGTGTGAGAAGAATGACATATGCATCTTTACTGATGGTTCATTAAGAGAAGAGAGGGGGTAGCCGGAGTCCACTAGGTAGAGTTGAACCTGGCCTGTGCGCTATCTTTGGGACGACATGTGTCGGTATATCAGGCCGAAATGCTGGGGCTTGTACACGCACTGGGTCACCTGATTAATGGAAATGTGCAACATAAGACTATCTTGATTGTGCTTGACAATCAATCGGTGATTAGGTGCATGGATCGGACACACGTGTATTCGAAGCTGGCTCAAGAATGTGCTCTAAAACTTAGCAGGTGTGCTCAAGTTAATGAGGTCACACTTATGTGAGTAAAAGGGTATGCCGGTATCGTTGGTAATGAATTGGCTGATGAACTCGCAATGCGGGGGTCATCATCGACTTTTGTTGGACCCGAGCCGAGAGTTGCTCTGAGCAAAGGATCGGTAAAAGCTTTAGTCGAACGATGGATAGAAGTCTCTCACCTGAAAAGATGGGAGAGTTTAATTACGTGTAGACAAGCTAGGTTCGTTATGCGCAGCCCTATGGGCGGGGCAAATAAATGGGTCACCCAACTTCCAAGGAGGACCCTGAGCTGGCTAGCAGCAATGGTGACTGGCCACGGTAACTTCAGATACCATCTCAAAAAGATAAGTCTTGCTGAAGATGGGATCTGTAGACTGTGCCAGGAAGAAGATGAGACAGCGGTGCATGTACTGTGACAGTTTCCAGCAGTAGCAAGCAGAAGGTAGACTATACTGGGTCGACACTTTATTAATGATGACGATGTCAGCGGTGTCAACCTTCGCAACTTGCTTCTAATGTCACAGGACCTGGTCATGAGAACGGAGCTGGGTAGAGTCCACACGTCTAGAGACTAGGTTCTGGATAGGATAGCGGTGGGACGAAAAAGGACCCGAATCAGGTGGTCTACTTCGACAATCCCACTTCTATCACAAGAGGAGTTTAGGTTTTAGTACGTAGGCGCACCTGTTGGTGTGAATCGTGCATGCCAGTTACTGGTATTTTTGGAAGATCACCCCTCCTCTTCCAAAAAAAAAAAAAAATAAAAAAAAAATTTATAGTGAAAACACTGCAACAATCGAAGGTTTTGGAAGATATTAAGGCGCTCTCGAAGGGTGAACAAGTGCATAAGACTAGTACACTTGCCCCTCTAAATCCCTTTTTGGATGAGAAGGGTGTTATTCGAGTGGGCGACCGTCTAATTTCAGCACCAATAAGTTACGGCGCCAAGCATCGCATGCTCCTTCCACACAATGATCCCATCGTAAAACTCGGAATACAACGAGTACACATTACCCATCTTCACTGTGTATTACAACAGTTGCTCGCTCAAATACGGCAAAGATTCTGGCCCATAAAAGGAAAGCTGATGGTCAGATCCGTTGCCCAAATTTGCGTTAAATGCAGCGGAGGCAATCCCAAGCTTCTAAATCAAGTTATGGGGAACCTACCTCCACAACGGATGAAACCCAGCCCGACCCTTTATAAATAGTGGCGTCGACTACTGCAGACCTTTCGAAGTTCATAACAAAATCCGAGGAAAGCGCCCTCATAAAGCTTACATCGCCATATTTGGCTGCTTCGTCACAAATGCCGTTCATTTGGAACTGGTCTCCGACCTCACTACAGCAGCTGTTATTGAGGAAGTACAGCGGTTCATTACCCGGCGAGGGCATTTTCACAACATATTTTGTGATAATGCAACCTATTTCATCGGAGCGAAGAATGAGCTGTAACATTTATATTCGTCAGAAACGAGGGACGAAATTACAACATTTTGCAGTAGTAAGAGCATAAAATTCAACTTTATTCGGGAGTCTGCAGTGAAATCTGCGAAATATGTGCTAACAAGAAGTGTTTCAACTGCATTTCCAATGTATGAAGAGTTAGAAACTGTTGCTATACAAATAGAAGCAATTCTTAGCTCGCGGCCGCACATAGAAATGTCTGCAGACCCAAATGATTTGCCCGCTTTGACTCCAGGACACTTCTTGATTAGTGAAGCTCTAACATCTCAGGCAGATCCTTCATCCTAGCCCATCAGCATCAGTGTGCAGTCAAGATGGAAATTGGTAACACACCTCAAATTCGAGTTTTGAGGCGCTGGTCGACAGAATATCTAAACCAGCTGCAGCAGAGAGCAAAATGGAGGACACATTTTCACCAAGCCTGATGCTATGGTCATAATAAAAGAAGACAACCTGCCACCTCTTAGCTGGCCGTTAGGACGGGTCACCAAAGTATATGAAGGTGAAGACAGATTTGTTCGGGTAGTGAAAGTAAAAACGGCTACAGGAAAATGGAAGCGACCGATTCATCGGTTAGCGGTGTTACCAACAAATATCGAATCAATCAAACAACCACCAAAAACGCTCGATAGAAATGCTGGAAGCGAAGATCAGCAGTGTGGAGGTAACCCAAAAAAAGCATGCTTGTTGTGCTACCAGTAGTAGTAGCTGCGCCATTCTCCGTAACAAGATATCACACGACACTAGGAATTCATTTCGAAGTATTGGAAACCGTAAAACTAACGACTGCTGAATGGAATCTAATCGCCTTTTTCGATCTTAAGCGCGTGCAAACTAGTTTAGACGCGTTTCAAAGGGGAACATCAGGGATAAGCTGACTATGGCAAAATATGAGTAATTATACCAATTGTAATTGACTAAAGGATCAATTTTTCCTAGATCTTGAACAACTAAAGTTCAACAATAAGATAACGTCGAGACGAAAAAGGAGAGGAGCAGTAAATCTGATTGGCAATATCGCCAACACACTTTTTGGAGTTTTAGATGCGAACTATGCTGAGCAGATGTCAGCAACCGTAGACCGCATAACTGATAATAAAGAACAACTAGCATTGTTCAAAAATCAAACGTTAATAGTACACTCAACGATGAATGTAATTCAGGAAGATCAAAGAGCAATAACTAGTAAATTTGAAGAGGTATATAAGCAATTAGTAGAGATTGAACGTATTCTAAATAAGCAACAAGACCACTTCAGCAAGCAGGGAGGCTTTCAGATTTACACGTCTCTGGCAGAGACACAAACAGCCATACTTTCGATTCTTACTGATGTTAATCATGGCAAAATTCACCCATTGCTGCTCTCGCATATCCAATTAACAGAAGAAATAAACATAAAATAAAAAGAAAATCTGATGGTCCCCATACCACGATTGACACACAGCATGCTAATTGTCCCGACACTGTCTACGCAGTATTTGACAATTTCACCTCATCAAATAATTTTACCTTTCAAATGCTACGCTTATCCAGTCATGTTCAATAGTGGACGACAAAAATACGTATTTATGCCGTGATGTAAGAACAACATACAGTCAAGGATCTGGTGTGTGTGCGTGTGAGGTACGATTCTTCAATAATAATACTAATTTAAACTGTTTACAGAATTCAAGGGTTGTGAGAACGAACGAATGGATCTTCGCAATCAAAACGCCAGTACGAGTAAATTCCGTAAGTGTATCAGAGTCATTAACCTGCAGCCAAACTTCATAACTAAAAGCAACCAAATGCAGTTCACAGCTTTCAACGGTTCAACAGTGGCATTGCCATTTCCTACACAAGCTTGGCCAAATTCAAAACCAACGAGACAATCGATTTTTTTAATCATACGTCACTTATTAAGAGTCATTTCATACCTAAAACTGACGTGATAATTGACCTCCAGGAGCAGTTAAAAAAAAAGGGAAAGCGGACATACATCAGCTAACCAAAAAACGACCACCACCAATTTGCTGTCGGGTACTTATTTCTGGTTATTGGAGTAGCTGTAGCGATTGGTTTGTAGTGGAATTGGATACGATCTAGACCAAAGGAGCCCCAACCGTCGCCGCATCACAATCAACCATTTGAGGTTGTTGCAGACTAACTTCGTGCAACGAGGGCGGATGGCCAGAGTATATGTGTCTGAAAAAAATTGCAGTTCAATGAAAGGTGAACAACACAGAAAGCAGAACTCCACGTTCACGGCAATTCATCAAAATATGCTTACTAGCAAAACGCGTTGGTTGAACGACTACACGTAACCAAAGAGCAATTCTCACGGCCGTGAGCGAACTGTTAATCATAATTTCAGATTAGCATAGTGTGGTGCTTTTGCTATTTATTTAACAAAATAATTTAATCTGTAGTCGTAACTATTATTATTATATAGTAATATAATAATAATGTGTATGAATTTAACTGTAGTAATATAATAATAATGTGTATGAATTTAACTGTTATATTAATAATGTGTAGTATGTAGAACAATGTATAAATAAATGGCATGATTAATAACGAGTTCAGTTATTGAATAACCATCAATCAATAATTATCATTTTTTAGTTTCGGAGTAGTTGTAGTTTCAATTGCTGCAATTATTTAAACAAACATAATTTTGAATAGTTGTAGTTTTAAGTGCTGCAACTATTTAATAACCATACTGACTTTAAAAAAGTAGTTGAAGTTCCAAGTGTTGCAACTACTAGGAAGTTGAAGTAACAAGTACTTTAGCAACAAACAGGAAAAACGCTTCTTGTTCATCATATACATACAGTCGATCATATACATACTGCGCAACAACCAGAAATAGCAAAATATGTACATACGTACATACCGACATAATTGCAGAAACAGAAACGAAGAACAAGAACCACCGATTACTTCCTTACAATAAACCACAACACAACAAGCAAGAAATAACAACAACGATAAAACCTGATTCTATAACCAGACATATGGAAAGCGACAACAACAACAACAGCAACCACAGCTAACGGAAAGACAATGCTAACAAAAAGCATGGAATCTTCCTCCGTGACTTATTTTGCGTTCAAGGCAGAAATTACGATTCGCGAGAACTCTGATTCAAGTGCTGCTCTTAACGAGCATTTTTGAACGTAGTCTCATACCGGGAAAATATTCACAATCGAAGTGAGATTTTTCATTAGTGAGTTGGTTTATTTTTGGCGCCTTAAAGCATATACATTTATATTTAAGTCGATCATACAAGAAGTGCTGTATGACTCCACAGGTTTTAGCTCATACCTGTTTTCTTTTTTTTTATATATTTTAGCTTTAGCTCAACCTTTTTTTTATGATCATTCGGATAGTTCCGAATAACTCCACGGGTTTTAGCTCGAAGTGACTCCAAGGGCTTTTGCTCAACTTTATTTTTGTTTGTGATAAGTCAACATTAGAGTTGATTAACTCCACGGGTTTTTGCTCACACTCGTTTGATACTCTACTCTACCGAAACGTCGCACCAATATCGAGTTAATAAACATCCCTTAGCATAAGACATAGGCTAAGTAATTGTAACATTACATTGAATAAGCATTGTTAGAAATAAGAGAATTTGAATAAAATAAAATTGGTATGAAATATAATGTCCGAGCTGAACTGTTTCAGTCAGTGCTAGATTGTTCAAACAAAATCGTTTGAAATTCGGAAATGTTACAAAGTGAGTGGTTTTCTTCAAGTTCCACCCAAAATGAACCCTGGAGCCGCTGAGCCTATCTCAGCTAAGACAAAAAACTTGTTACAGAACTATGGAGATATTATTGGAATGACATGATAAAAGATATTTTACATCACCTGGTTGATGACTGTAACCAGAGGCGCAATTAGATATGATAGGTACCATTAGCGCAATGCACGATATTTTAAATTAAAAAATACAACGCGAAAAAAAAACGATTAGCTTAAAGGATTTCGCACGAAATGTATTCCACAATTAAACAGAAACATGCTTACGAGACTGGGTCAGCTAGTTCCTACAAGTGAATAACTAGAATACCAAATAAAGACATATTCACTTTCTGCTTCCGTTTGTAAAGCATGAGAGCGCGGTAGGTATAGAAAAATACATATTTATTCTTGTCAGCATAGTCTACTGAGTAGATTTGGTCTGTCTTTCTGCCTGACGAAATCACTATTATAAAAGAGCGAATGAAATTTGGCACGTATATTCTTTGTCATCGTGGAGTATTTGGATCCACTACTTTTTGAATATGAATTCTTTCATTCCCTGCCATTATAGCTTGTATGGTAGTATTGTCTAACTAAAATAACATCACAAAATTGTGCCTGGTACACGAAGTTATAGTCAAAAGGGAAATAATAGGAGAAAGATGATATTACGAAGAATGGTATATAAGATTCGGCCCGGCCGAAGAGGCTTTTACTTGTTTCCTATTTTCTTTGGTGCCATTTCTAGTGTTGTAGGTCAAAATCAGCCAAAGCATTTATAACAGTGCTTAACACTGTTACTAACATAACATTCTGGCCCGCTGCTAAAAACGCTTAACGTATTAGCAGCACATACTTTTGGGCATTCAGTAAAAGCCAAGTGAGTTATTTTATAAAACATAAACAACAAGAAAGGTGACACCGAAAAAGTCACCGACCGAGCGGTCATTGAGCTGACGGTTTGTTGAACCTCCGTGCGAGCCACGGAAATAGCGCTTGTTTTAATAAACGCTAAATTCGCAGTTCTGCACCTTCAAATTAATTATTGAGATAGTTGCAGAATTTAATTGATCGATGTGGCCTGCAACCAACTCCCGCAAAGAATTAAAGAGTTAGTTCGTTTTCAAGTTTTGTAAGAGTTAGTTGGTGTTCAAGTCTTGTAAAAGTTAGTTCGTTTTCAAGTTTGGTAAGAGTTAGTTGGTGTTCAAGTCTTGTAAAAGTTAGTTGGTTTTTAAGTCCTGTAAGAGTGAGTTAGTTTCGAAGTTTTGAAAAGCCAGTAAGCTTTGAGTGTTTAAAGTCGAAAAGTGTAAGTTAAATAAAGTTAAGTTACTCAATTGAACGTGGAATTCTTTTACATGAACATTCGGCGACACTTGATCGCCTGCTCCCCTCCCTAATTCGGCGACACCTGCTCGCCTAGTCAATCTGCGGAGCCTAACCGCTTAGTGAATTAAAATGGCACACACACACACACACACACATGCTTACAGGTTTCCTAAGGTGAGTCGAATAAAGATAAGAGTGAAGGTGAATTTACAACGAAGGGAAAGTACAACAAGTGGCGCAGCCGGCTTTCGAGCCAATAATCGCGAAAATTATTAGTAAAAGTGAAAAATATTAATGTGTGAGAAATTTTAATTATATTGAATTTAAAACATTTTTAATAATTATAACATTCTTCTGCTCACGGTTTAAGTGCCCTGAGCAGTATTTTTCTTTACAGCGTTTGTCTTGGTTAAAGTGCCTAGATAAACAATAAAAAACTCCCTTGAGGCTGTCATTGGTTTATGTGCCATGACACCTACCAAAATAGGGAAACAAAATTTTTTGTAACAATTTCTATAATGGTTCTGAACAACCAACGATTATCTGCATAAATTCCGAGTCATTTTTTCCACACTTCTCATTTACGGGAAGAGAGCATCTATTCAGTTTGATCAAAAAGCAAGTTTAAGTTCTACAAATATATTTCAAGTTACGGAAAAATCGAAATTAATGCATGCAAATCGCTCAGTTTCGTTGAGCGATGATTTGAATACTTAATTGAAAGATTTTATTGTATGAATTAAGCGCTTAATATATGTTGATAAAGTGTGTTTTGTAATTTAATGAAAAGGGAAAAGTTATTTCACATTATTTCCTTTGATTTCGTAAATTTCAAATAATTAGGAATGTTTTAAAGAAAACAATTCACATTGAAACAAAAGCTTAATTTCAACACAACATAAAGATAAAAAGTACTGTTTTCAAATTAAAAGCTCAACATTTTAACAAATGCAGTGCTTGCAAGCGTTCAATGAACCCATGCACAATAAGTAGGTCGATTCATAATCAGCAAAAATTCATAGAAGTAGAAAAAATAGAACGAAACAAAACGAAATCCAGTTAAACGGTGGTGCGATAGTTTTGAGTTGATATTGAAATTTTAGAAGTAGAAAAAAGGGGGAATTGTCAAGCAAAAAAAAAACTTTAATGAAAAATATTTGAATAAACAGGGCGATTAACTAATCATACAATTGCAGTAGGAGATAAGAAACTTGATAAAATTAAATGAGTGATTAATGGCAGAATCTTTGTTAGAAGAAAATTATAAGCAACTAGAAAAAAATCATAAGGAACTACAAAAAGAATTAGGAGAATTTGTATCGAAGCTTTATAATATTTTAAAGGAAATAGTAGGAAATAAAGAAAATTGGGAATTAATAAGAGCAAAATTAAGAGATTTGGGCAATATAACAAATGTAGAAAAGGAAGATGCTATTGTAGAAGAAATTATCTTGGTAACAAATACAAAATTAGACAGTAGAAAAGACGAAATAGCAGAGTGGAAAGTAAAATTCGCATCGGTAAAACGTAGGTACGAAGAAAGCTTAACTAGTATAAGACATCAGGAACAGCTATTAAAGGAAGCAGACGAAGAAAGTAATTCGCTTAAAGAGTGGCTAAAAGAAAAAGGTTTAACAGACGAAACGCTAAACAGGACATTATATCAATACGAACGAGAAAGAAAAGAAGACTGTGCAGCGTTAGACGACGCAAAAAGAACAATTCAAAAATTAACAGAAGAAAATAGACATTTAAAGCAGTCAGCAGACGTGGTTAATAAACTATTTGAACAACAAAAATTAAACACAGCAGTGTTTAGTCCAATAGATACATCCTTTCAATTAGAATATAGAAACAAACACAAAATAAAAATGAGTATAGAAGAAATCGCGAAAACCGTCAACAGATTAGTACCACTTTTTTCTGGGGCGCCATCTTCTGATCTTCGTAATGAAGTCTATAAATTTATAGAAGGTTGCGACTTAGCGAAGCGAAATATATCAGCAACAGATATGCCAGATTTCTTAGCATGCATAAAACAAAGGCTTCACGGGAACGCATACAGTTTATTGCGCTCAAAAACGTTTGCAACTGTAGAAGATTTTTGCGTAACAATTAAAAAGAACTATTTACAGTACAGATCTCTTGACACAGTTATGACGGAAATACAGAACATACGCCAATCACCGAGGATACAAGGCAGTTTGCAGAACGTCTTATGTCATTAGGGTCACAAGCGACAGATATAGCTACTAGTGTATACAAAGGTAACTCCGATACGGCCCTGCTCGCGGAAATAACAAAGTCCGTGATGAAATCTTTTAAATTGGGATTAAAAGACAGCACTTTGCGACTGCATTTGTTAGGATCAGCGGACAAATCACTAGAAGATCTTGTAGAGCAAGCTGTAAGTATTGCTGATCAGTTAAGACAAGCAGAGATTAGACAATCCAGCGAGTTTGGTGGTATGGTGGGACACAAACAGAACATGACTTACAGCGACCCTACAACACAATTTCGGCAGTCGGTAGTAAACCGACAAGAAGCTGACAGAAAAAACGACACACCACAACAAAATTACACTAACAACTTTTCGAAGCAACCAACAACAAATATAACGTGTAGTTTTTGTAGTAGAAGGGGTCACACGAGGGAAGAGTGTCTAATTAGGAAAAACACACCATACTGTGCTAAATGTTTAATTTATGGACATGAAACTAACTGGAGGTGTACTCAGAATGCAAATAGAACACAAAACTTAAGCAATTCAAATAGACAGCAAAACAATTAACGACAATACGGAAATATACAAAGACGGGAAACTTACAATTCTAACAGAGAAAGCGGGCCTTGGAAAACGAATAACAATAACAACAGCAGGGAAAACATGGGTCAACGGACAACATTTAGAAATACAACACGGAAAGATGGTAAAGAAACAATTGTGTGCCACTGGTGTAACAGACAGGGCCACATGGTAGCGAACTGTCAGGCGAAGAAAAACTGGCAAATGGTTCAGGGAAACCAACAAGGGCCCAGGCGAGGCCAGTAACCTGGGATCCCAAACAAATTAGTAAATCCAGGCCAGCTGAAGTGGTAATTGTTAATCCGACATCGAAAAAGATCGTGGAAGCGTTACCAGCTTCAGAACCATTTTTTTGTTTAAATAACGAGAATAGACAGAACAACAAAGATAACGCCCAACAAGTAGCAGAACAGAAGTATACAGAGGAGAAAATAAAAAATGCATCAATTCTGACAAGTGAGAAAGTAGTTAACGTTGGAGCACAGTTTTTAATAGTCACCATACTAATGTTGCAGTTAGTAAATGCGTCGATTGTAGAAACTGTGTGTCTCAGCTATAGGAAAATAACGCTAATACATGTTAACCAATATATAGTAAAATATATTGAGTATATAACAGAGTTAGCAAATAGTGTCAAAATGAAATTATTAAGAAGAATGAATAGAATTGCTTCAAAATATCATAAAGCGAGTGTAGTTGAAAAATTTTCTTGGTTAACGTATAATCTTTTTGATAAAAACGAAATGCCAACATTAAGTGAAACCAAATTAGACGTGTTCATAGAATTCCCTTGTAAAGGGGCAAAAAATGGAAAACTCATTTTATTGGTTGACACTGGTGCGGACACTAGTTTAGTAAAAAGGAAATCAATCAAGGATAACACGTTTGTTAATAAAATTGAAACGCGAGTTTTAAATGGGGCTTTTGGGGGTTGTACCACCACAGAAGGGACTGTCAAAGTTACACATTGCAACTGGCCAAACCTAGGTTTAACGTTACACATGGTGCCACTTGAACAGGGTTTGCCAGGCGATGGTATACTTGGCAGGGACAATTTGTGGAATAAGTCCATATTAGATTCGATAATAAAAAAATTGGAAATCATTGATGAAAGAAGACAATATATAACATTCCCACTGGTAAAAATGGGAAGTAAATTAACACATGCGACCAGTAGCATAGTGAAAGCTAGGTCGACATGTATAGCTCAGATTAGTATAAAAACGAAACTACTGCAAGTGGTAGTCCATAAATTTCAAATAGCTCCAGGGGTATTCTTAGGTGAAACATTAGTAACTGTAACGAAAGGAAAGATTAATGTTCCAATTTTGAATTCAACAGAAAAGGATTTTATTTTGGATGAAATGTTCACACCAGAGTTCAGTGATTTTAGGAAATATAAAGAGCCGAGTAAAGATACAACCATTAACACTATGGTTAGTTCAGATATAAGGCAAAGAATTGACTTGTTGATGAAAGAACTAGATTTGGATCCTTCACTAAATGTGGAAGAACGGGAATCCATAATGAGTCTATGTACAAAATTTAATGATATTTTTCTTTTAAAGGGTGACAAACTAACGTACACACCCACCATAGAACATTTTATTCCGACAAAAATCGATCAACCTGCAATCAATCAGAGGCAGTACCGTTTACCTCAAGCGCACAGGGAGGAAGTAAACAAACATATTGACAAATTGTTGGAAGATAATATAATTAGCCCAAGTGTTTCGCCATGGAACTCTCCGTTACTACTAGTACCGAAGAAAAGCGGGAAGGATGGCGAAAAGAAATGGCGGATGGTAATTGATTATAGAAAGTTAAATGACGCTACGATAAAACAAGTATTTCCAATTCCGAGGATAGACGAAATATTGGATCAGTTAGGTAGCAGCAGATACTTCTCAACCTTGGACTTAGCGAGCGGTTACCATCAAGTGCTAGTAAATAATAAAGATAAAGAAAAAACAGCATTTAGTTCCGCATTAGGTCATTTCGAGTTCAATAGAATGCCATTCGGACTAACAGGAGCACCAACAACTTTTCAACGTCTTATGAACCATATTCTAACCGGGTTACAAGGAATAGACTGCTTTGTATATTTGGATGACATAGTGATATACAGCAGCAACCTCGATCAGCACGCATATATGTTAGCGAAAGTATTCGAAACTTTGCGATCAAACAACTTGAAATTAAATGTCGGTAAATGTCAGTTCCTAAGGAGAGAAATAGTTTACTTAGGACATAAGTGCTCGGAAAACGGAGCTCTACCTGACCCAGGTAAGGTGGAAAGTGTAAAAACTATTCCACCTCCACGAAATAAAAAAGAGGTACAGGCTTTTCTAGGTTTAGTAAACTATTACAGAAAATTCATACCGGGCACTGCAAAAATAGCTCTTCCAATAAATAAACTACTAAGAAAAGACACGGCATTTAATTGGACAAAAGATTGCCAAATAGCATTCGAAAATTTAAAAGAGGCTATAATAACACCACCAGTTTTAGCATATCCAGATTTCGAAAAGGAATTTATTTTAACAACAGATGCAAGCAGTAAGGCTCTAGGAGCCGTCCTTTCGCAAGGGAATATTGGACAAGATAGACCTATAGCTTTTGCGAGCAGAGCTCTCAATGACGCGGAAAAACGTTATTCTACAATAGAAAGAGATTTCTTAGCCATTGTTTGGGCCACGAAGAATTTTAGGGCATATTTATTAGGAAGACCATTCAAAATAGTAACAGATCACCAACCTTTAAAAGGCATAGCAAATTTGAAAGACCAAACTTCGAGACTGGCAAGGTTTAGACACAAATTATCTGAATACAATTTCGAAATAATATATAAGCCGGGAAAAAAGAATTTAAATGCGGACGCACTAAGTAGAATACCTTACAATACCAACAACAACAAAATTGCAGCAGTCCAAACACGATCAAAAGCAAAAGAGATAAAAGAAAATATAGCAATAAAAGAAAAAGCACATCCAAAAATAATATCAGTTGAACCAGATGACGAACTCACAAATGAGAGTAAAACAATTTTATTACAAGATCCAAAAGAAAGAGAAACCGTATTAAGAGATTTCCATAATACACCTTTAGGAGGTCATCAAGGAGCAGTAAAAACTTACTTCCGAATTAGAAAAGAATACAGATGGCCAGGGATGCAGAAACAAATAAAGGACTATGTAAAGAAATGCCCAAAATGCCAAGCGAATAAAAGCTCGAAATTAACCAAAATGGCCATGATACTGACGGATACACCAACACGTCCTTTTGAGAAGACGTACATGGATATTGTAGGAATTTTACCCGAAACAGCAAGTGGAAATTAATATATTCTTACTTTTCAAGATGACTTCTCTAAATTTATGACATGCACAGCTATCCCCGATGCAGAATCAGGCACAATAGCAAGAGCATTTTATGACGAAGTTATTACGCGATACGGAATTCCAAAAATGTTAATTACAGATAATGGCACAAACTTCATTTCGAAAGTATTCTCAGACACATGTAAATTACTAGGAATTATAAAATTACATATAACACCGTATCTTCCACAAGCTAATGGGTCATTAGAGCGAAGCCACAGACCATTAGCTGAATATTTACGTAGTTTCGCCAAGGAGGACGGTTCAAATTGGGACCAATGGTTAAGTGCAGCAATGCATGTTCACAACCATACTCCGCACACTACAACAAAACAAACACCATTTCGAACACTGTTTGGATTTGACATAGAAATGCCAACTAATTTAAGAAGAAAGTGCAGTCCTGTCTATAATGCATACGATCCAAATAAAATATTAAAATTCCAAGTTCAATTGAGTACCTTAACTTTATTTAACTTACACTTTTCGACTTTAAACACTCAAAGCTTACTGGCTTTTCAAAACTTCGAAACTAACTCACTCTTACAGGACTTGAAAACGAACTAACTTTTACAAGACTTGAACACCAACTAACTCTTACAAAACTTGAAAACGAACTAACTCTTTAATTCTTTGCGGGAGTTGGTTGCAGGCCACATCGATCAATTAAATTCTGCAACTATCTCAATAATTAATTTGAAGGTGCAGAACTGCGAATTTAGCGTTTATTAAAACAAGCGCTATTTCCGTGGCTCGCACGGAGGTTCAACAAACCGTCAGCTCAATGACCGCTCGGTCGGTGACTTTTTCGGTGTCACCTTTCTTGTTGTTTATGTTTTATAAAATAACTCACTTGGCTTTTACTGAATGCCCAAAAGTATGTGCTGCTAATACGTTAAGCGTTTTTAGCAGCGGGCCAGAATGTTATGTTAGTAACAGTGTTAAGCACTGTTATAAATGCTTTGGCTGATTTTGACCTACAACATCCCTCCACCCCTACAATAAGAAAAAATTATTATCTGTAAGAGGATAATTTTTGCTTTTACATATCTTATTAAATTAGGTTCTACATATAACACAATTATGTAGTTTTTGTAGTCTGTCTACTTCAATATTTACATTACAACTTTTTGACATAATTTTAATTAATTTAGATATTATATTTCTTATGCTCTAAGTGGTGTCTTCTTCGCTATTGTCCTTGTCTTCTGGTATCTGATGGCCCATCGATGTCTCTGCTACTTTTCTGGTCGTTTAATTTGTCGGGTGTTGTGTTGTTCCTCTTTTATAGGTTGGTGTTGGCATTTGTTGTTTTTTTTTTTTCTATGCGTTTTTTCTATTGTGTTTTTCATCTATTGTGCGTCTTCCAAGGGGATGTGGTATTTTTGGCAATTTTCAACTTGTCGTCGTTTAGTTGTTGATTATTGTTGGTGCTGCTCTTCTTTTGTACATACTTCAGCTTTTCGAGGGTTTTGTGAGTGCTTCAGTTTTTGGTTTTTGCATGGGTTCATGCTATGTCATGTTAATACTATATCTGCTAATAATGTCCTTATTTTTCTGAATGTCATTGTTTCTGCCGTTTTAAAAGACGTTGTTGTGAGTTTTAATTCTACCAACTACGTTGGTGTTCTGCTTAATAGTTGTTATTTTAATTGTGTATTTCCCACATTGATGTCATTATCGGTTGTTTTGGCTTTATTATGTCGCTCATACCGATTGCTGGCCCTTCTTCTTTATTTGCATGTTTCTCGAGTTTGACATTCAGACGTGGACGGTTGCCATCATTTTGGTGTTATTATTGAACGATTGGTCTGTGGCAAATTATTTGTGTTGTTATCCAACAACATGTCATATGATGCTGTTGTGAGGAAGTACTTGACTTGCATTCCTCGGGTAAAATGTCGCACCAACTTGACGAGCTGTTCACCAGCTACCCTTCCATGCCGATGTAGTTGTCGCCCTTCTGCTGTTGTTGTTCTCTGGGTTGTCTGGTCAAAATTAGTTGTGGGTGGTTGTAAGGTTTTGGTATTCCCACAGTGTTCGTGTTATACTTAAATATGTTAGTATGTATAAAAAAAAAATATATATATATGTATATTTTCTCTTTTTATTTTTTCTATCTCTTTTTTTGTTTTGTTTTTATTAATTATTTTTTGAATTATTTTTTTTTTTTTTTTTAGTAGTGCTTATACAATTATATAATGACATTATCGTTAATTAGGATAAAATACAAAAATTTGAAACGATACATAACTAACAAGTTGTCAATATTGATTTCACTTGTTGCATTTTAACTATTTATGTTTTTTTTTTTTTTGATTTTTCTATTGCTTTCCATGTTTGCCAATTTTTCGAATAAATGGTATTTTATTTCTCTTATTGATATTATTTTTAATAAAAATCGTAATTTATTAGTTCTATTATTCTTTCTCAAATTTTCTTTTTAAATTTTCCTTAACAGTATTAATTATTCATAACAGTATTAGGCTTTCTTAACTGCTTTAATTAGTTTTAAAGTTCATATTACAATATATCGTATATTCTGCTACGTATTGATTTAACATTACTGATATTTTTTTATTAATGAAACTTGTAATTTCTTAACTTATATTTGTTTTTCTTAATTTTTTTAAACATTGTTCAAATTTGTTAACAGAATTAATTTTATTAACATTTCCTAATGTATTTTATTTTCTAACTTATAAAGAATCTAGTTTTTAGTTCTTATTTTTATAAAATTTATGTTACAGGAACGTATATATATTTTTCTATTACACGTTTAGTATTTTTCTGATCATGTTCTCATCTAGATCTTAAATCTTCCATTTTATTCTTTTTTATCCCTTTTAATTTTCTTATCGTTATCTTTACATACTTTACATATATTCTATTTATTTTATATTACTCTAGTTACGTTGTATACATGTATAATTGAACTATGTATACCATTATATGTGCATTTATTAAAATATAATTGCATATATAATAAAAATTTTGTTGCTTTATTTTTGCCAAAGTTATTTTGTTATCTTAATTCCCGTTGTCCGCGCGCGTTTCATGTTACCAAATGAAATTTTGTTGTCTATGTTTTTATCTGTTTTTTATTACATTGCATTGCAACAAATGCTTGCGTTGCATCGGTTTCGTGCCATATTCTAAATTTGGTTCGTGTATGTGTGTTTCGCTTTTAAGGGTTCAAAAATGACAAAATTAAAAATGCAATGTTCATCATTTCTGATTCAAAGCTATTTGTTTTTTGTTAACTAAGTTGGGTTTTTTTTTCTTTTTTTTTTTTTTGTTGTACCTTCGTCTCTGTGAATTTATTGTTACCTTGATTTTCTAGTTCAGTTTATTCGCAACCGTTCTCCGTTTATGGTCGTTATGGAAATTCTTCCTATTGTTAATTATTGCACGCCTCTCCAAATTTATTTGGATGCATTTCGTGCTGATATCAGCAATATCACGTGGATATACGATCCTATCGTCGACGCTATCCTGATTATGAATCAGGATTTTCAGATTCGTCCCACCTTGGAAGTTCTTCGGGTCATCATTGTGGTTTGCCAACTCATCGTACGGATTGTCGGTCCTGGCTTGTTGCCGTCGCCGCCACCGTGTTTCGCAGTGGTTTTAAACTACGAATAAAAAGATAATGTGTATTGTGTATTGCATATCATTATTATGGATATTTTTATTGAAATAAAAATATTTACTAAAAACAAATAAAAAAAAATTTTTGTGGTTGTTTTTATTTAGATGCAGTTGCTATTGAAAGTTTTGTGTTGTGTTCTTAGTTTAGTTTTTCTTTCTTTATTGGTTGTTTAGTTTAGGTTGGTTTGTTGTTTTGTTTTTTACAACGTTGGTTATTTTTGCTAAATTAATAATGTTATTGCATAGCATTGTTTCTTTTTCAAATTCAATTTCTACAATTGCAATTTTATTATGTGACTTTATTGGTTAGAATTTATATAAATGCTGTTGTTTGGTTAAATTGATTTCTCATATTATTGACGTGCCTAAATTTTATGGATCTTTAACTATTGCGTTTGCTAAAACTTATATATATGCAGTTGTTTGTGCTGCTCGTTCTTCTGGTGCTGTTATTGTAGTTTATTTTTTGTTTAAAAATCGGCATATGACGTTCGTGGTTTGTTTTTGATGTATTATTTTAGATTTGATGTAATATTTTAGTTTTATATTACAATTTCTATTATATTATATATATTCAAAGAACTCTTACGTGGTTATGAATTATGTGTAATATCCTTGTTTCGTGAGTATTTACATATTTAGATATTTTCATTAATCAATATTTGCTACCCTCCACCATCTTATATGTACCTACCTTAATCTGTATCCATTTTACCAATTATTAAATAATTTTAGCAAATTATTATGGAATGGTTTATCCTTTCCTTTTATCCTTATTACTGTTGTGACCGGTGTTGTAATCTGTGTGACCCCGTACGGGCCTGTCCAGATGGGTGAAAATTTATTTTTTCTCGTTTGATTTTTTAATAAAACTCTGTCGCCTACTTGGAAGTTAATAGGATTCAATTTGCTGTCATATTGTTTTTTTGATAATTGTTTGGCCGCATCCTGGTGTTTTCGTACCAGTTCATGCGCTCTTTGAATTTGGAATTTTAATATTTTATTTCTTTCTCTTACAGATAATAATTTTTTCTTATTGTAGGGGTGGAGGGATGTTGTAGGTCAAAATCAGCCAAAGCATTTATAACAGCGCTTAACACTGTTACTAACATAACATTCTGGCCCGCTGCTAAAAACGCTTAACGTATTAGCAGCACATACTTTTGGGCATTCAGTAAAAGCCAAGTGAGTTATTTTATAAAACATAAACAACAAGAAAGGTGACACCGAAAAAGTCACCGACCGAGCGGTCATTGAGCTGACGGTTTGTTGAACCTCCGTGCGAGCCACGGAAATAGCGCTTGTTTTAATAAACGCTAAATTCGCAGTTCTGCACCTTCAAATTAATTATTGAGATAGTTGCAGAATTTAATTGATCGATGTGGCCTGCAACCAACTCCCGCAAAGAATTAAAGAGTTAGTTCGTTTTCAAGTTTTGTAAGAGTTAGTTGGTGTTCAAGTCTTGTAAAAGTTAGTTCGTTTTCAAGTTTGGTAAGAGTTAGTTGGTGTTCAAGTCTTGTAAAAGTTAGTTGGTTTTTAAGTCCTGTAAGAGTGAGTTAGTTTCGAAGTTTTGAAAAGCCAGTAAGCTTTGAGTGTTTAAAGTCGAAAAGTGTAAGTTAAATAAAGTTAAGTTACTCAATTGAACGTGGAATTCTTTTACATGAACATTCGGCGACACCTGATCGCCTGCTCCCTTCCCTAATTCGGCGACACCTGCTCGCCTAGTCAATCTGCGGAGCCTAACCGCTTAGTGAATTAAAATGACACACACACACACACACATGCTTACAGGTTTCCTAAGGTGAGTCGAATAAAGATAAGAGTGAAGGTGAATTTACAACGAAGAAAAAGTACAACACTAGCATTTCCATCCAAACAAAAGCAATGACGATGGGCAATAAATTTCAGGTGCATAAAATGTCCTGTCATGCGGCATCTTACTGCAGTGCTTCAATGTTATAAATAACTCCAAACACGCCAATGTTACAAGTTGAATAATATGAAACAGACAGAGAAACGTTTCAAATTATGTAAACTTGTATATTCTAAACTAAATGATCGAACTGATATGCCTTTTAAGACCGATCAAATGTTATCCACTAGTGGACTTAAAGAACGTCAAACGTCATGTGAACACGTCAGTTTAATTTTTTATGTAAACCAGTACTTACTAATTGTGTTCTTTTTTTTTTTTGGTTTAGCTCAACATTGTGATTCAGGGCACTATGCAATTAAAATTAATAACAAGTACGGAAGTTTGTGCTCAATGGGATGGCTTGACGTATTATCGAAACCAGAGATACTCGGTTTGAAGGATATAGTTGCCTCTCCGTATGAAACGATTTGCGCCGAAGTCGTTGTTCAAGCAAATCCGACACCAAAAGTAACTTGGACAAGGGAGAGTGAAAATTTAAGCAACAACGAGAAGTGCGAAGTTATTGCTGATGTTGATGCAGAAAAATATAGATTAATTTTCCATTCAGTGCTACCTGCTGATGAAGGTATTTATACAATAACAGCTGTAAACGATCAAGGAACTACTGTTGCAAATTTCCAACTTAATATGATTGGTAAGTAATAATTGTAATATTTTATTAATAACATAATCCAATGGGTTCAAATATTGCAGTTGAGAAACCGAGTTTTGTGACACCGCCAATGGACCAAACTGTTCACGATTCTTGTAGTGTAAATACAAGGGTGCGAGTGCATGGAATTCCACAACCTATCATTGAATGGAAAAAAAACGGCAAATTAATAGATTATTTAGTATTAAACAACAACGCGGAAAATGTATACAACGTTTTGTTTGCTACTGAATCACAAAGCCAACTAACAAGTGATTTTGAAATAATTAATTTTAAAGAAAAGGATGAAGGAATGGTTTGTTCTTCAATGTTTGATTATTCTCTCCTATTTATTTATTCCTATTTAATATCAATTGAAAATTTTTTTTAAGTATACCGTTGTTGCAACAAATGAAGTCGGAAGTACTGAAATCCCATTCAAATTATGCTTGAAACAATCATCTCCAAAGTTTTTAACCAAAATTGATAAAGCTGTCGAGTTATCACAGGGCGAGTCGCTAGTTTTATCCTGTATGATTGATGCCAGCCCATTACCTGTTGTGGAATGGTTTAAGGATGGCGAAAAAGTGTTACAGAATGGAAAGTATGATATTGTCACTGAATTTATACACTTATCACTGACTTATCATTAATTTATTTAACTATTAATTGTGAATATTACAGTGTAAAACTCACTAATTTCCCCGATGGAAAAATTATTTTGGAAATTGAAAGCATTACTCCCAAAGATTCTGGTGCTTACAAATTAGTTGTATCCAACAACAATGGAGAAATTACGAATATGTGTGCCGTAGCAGTTAAACGTATGTATAAGATCATTTGCCATTTTTACATTCTAAGCTTATATAAAGGGCATTCTAAGTGTATTTAGATAAATATTGTGGTGAAAATACAGCGCCATCTATACGTCATACAAAAATGTGATATATAGCGCCATCTACACACCGATACGTGCAATATTTACGAGTGTTACAGTGTTACCAAATCACAGTCCACAGTCTTCTGGAATACAACGACATCTATCGAGCGATAGCGAAAGATCTAGAAGTTACATGATATTTCCACTACGCAGCATACACAATAGAACATGATTCATTGCTGAAACAAACAATTCATGGAAATGGAAGTTTCTCGACAATCTAGTAAGAAATGGAGAAGTCTGACGATAACGTAGCGATAATTATCGGACAGTATAAATAGACACAAAACACAGCAGCGAAGACAGTTTGATTTTTGAAAGCAACTAAGTGACATCGTGAAAGTAACAGTTTGAAAAGTGTTGAATAAGAATAAAATAGTTGAACAGCTTCTAATAAGAATTCGTGTATAAGTGTTTACGTGTACAAGTTATAAGCAGCGATAGTAAAGAAGTGTTAAATTAAGCACAAGCAATAATAAATAGTTGATTTATTATTTAAAACTAACGACTTTTTATTATTTCGAATCTACGATTATTCACAATCCAGTGATCGAACCTGAAGAGAGTTTAAACGGTAATTTTTGAAATTACGTAACAATTAGTGTCAGAAGTGGGATTGCTGAATAATCCGGAGTAATAATGAAATTCGCTGACTTGAAAATACCACAGCTGAGGCAAGAGTTGGAGTCGCGCTCCTTGCTGGTGTCAGGAAATAAAGCAGAGCTGCAAACACGCTTGCGTGACGCTATGGAGAAGGAGCGCATCGACGTTGAAGCACATGAGTTTATCTACGAAGCTGCATCCAAAGTTGAACACGAGTTGGTAGAGACGCAAGGATCTCCAGCGTTCGACATGAATGTGCTCTTAGCAGCAATACTTCACAACTACAAGTTCAGATGGAACAAAATACATCACAACTACAAGACCAACTAACCACACGCACGGAGCAGCAGTTGGCGCAAAACACTGCACAACTACAAGAGCAACTTTTGCGCATTGAGGGAAATTCTGCAGAACTGCAGGCGAGACAAGATAAAGTAGAAGATGAAGTTTGCACGTTACAATCGCAAACGCAAGAGGAATTGCACACACTGAAGGCAGAAATACTGCGGCTGGAGGGTCACATACGAGATGTACAGTTGACTGGACCTGTTGCGGCTGTTAGTGCAGCAAAATTGAAAGCGCCAACCTTCGACGGAACTGTGCCGTTTAAAATCTTTAAACTCCAGTTCGAGACAACGGCGCAAACGAAGGGTTCCACTGCTGAAGTTTTGCAAACGGTTCCGGAACACGAGCGAGGTAATTATGATGCGTTGCGTAGCGATCACCGAAAGCAAATGTTCCAGATGGAGCTGATGAATCGCTTCCAAAAGAATAATGAGCCGTTGCAGGAATACGCAACAGAGATCGAGTAACTCGCACATTTGGCCAACGCGGATGCACCCACAGAAGTAATCGAACTACTGAAGATCCAGGCGTTTATGAATGGTATACGAGATGTGGATACGAAACGCGCAGTCTACTTTATGCCAAAGAAGACCTTCGCCGAAACAGTTTCGTTTGCTCTGACGCAGGAGACAGCGAGTCTTCTGAGCAGACCATCGCACAAGGTTCATCGACTTGAGGTTGCTTCAAATGAGTCGCTAGAAAAGACAATGAGGGAACTAATGCAGACGATATCACGAATGACGCCGATCTCGCGCAAGAGTTCGGACGCAAAATGTTATAACTGCGGGAAAATTGGACATTTTGCACGAAACTGCAATACATCAGTGAGTGGCAGAAAGAGAAGCGCCGAAAAAGTAAGTGGTGCTTCTACTGAAACAGAATCGTTAAACTAAAACGGACCAGCCCAAAGGGGCGTGAGCTGGTTTCCGCAACTGATTGCCCCACTGTCTCTGTCTCGCAAATGCGTCGAAACAACAACAACTTAACAGTAAGTGGAACTGTAAACGGCCGCTCGCTGGACTTGACGCTGGACACAGGCGCAACGCATTCCATTATTCGAGCAGATTTAGTACGAGATGATATCAAGCCGCTGATTGGTTGCAAACTGCGAACTGCTACAGGAGAGGAAGCTGCGATTTTCGGAAAACTGATTTGTCGTGTTCAGATTGGAATGTTGCATGTGAATCATACCTTCCTGGTGGCTGAAATTATGGATGAGGTAATAATCGGCGTTGTTTTTATGATAGCGCAAGGTCTTACTTTGGATCTGAAGAAAAAGTTGCTGACGTGCCGAAATATGGAGATACCGATAAGCGCTGGATATGAACGGCCTCAAATCATGAAGGTGAGTGTTAGCCATCGCCAACAGATTCCACCAAAATCAGAAGCGGTTTTATGGACTTGCGTGGAGGGAGATAGTGGAGCGGACCAGCTGGGTATAGTAGAGGCATCAGATGACACGGCGAATATACTGGTTGGACGAACTTTAGTGCAAACAGAAGGAAGTAAGCGAATTCCTGTTCGCGTATTGAACGAGTTTAAGTCAACGATCGTTTTCGAGAAAGGAGCGCTAATAGGGCAGTGCCAAGCAGTAGAAGCCATAATAAATTGTGACGATCCTACTCAGGTGAGCAAAAACATTGCTTTGCAAGAAACAACAAAATCTCCTGCTATAATGGGTCACTGGTTGAATGAGGTAAGTGAACCAGAAAAGTCTAAAGCTAAACGCTTATTGCAAAAATATAGCGCTGTATTTGCAAGCGATGAAAATAAATTTGGAAGAACTGCTATCGTACAGCATCGAATAGACACCGGCGATGCACGACCGATCCGGCAAGCCCCACGCAGAGTCCCACTAGCGAAACGAGAAGAAGCGGAGCATTTGATAGATGAAATGCGCAAAGACAGAGTTATTGAACCATCAACAAGCCCATGGAGCTCACCGGTCGTGCTAGTTAAAAAGAAAGATGGAAGCACTCGATTTTGCGTTGACTACCGAAAGCTGAACGATGTCACGAAAAAGGACAGCTATCCACTTCCGCGAATAGATGACACTTTGGACACGTTATCTGGTGCACAATGGTTCTCAACGTTGGATTTGCAAAGCGGTTATTGGCAACTACATATCGAAAAATCTGATCGTGAGAAAACGGCTTTCAGCATCGGCGACGGATTGTGGCAATTTTCTGTGATGCCGTTCGGATTATGCAATGCTCCAGCAACTTTTGAGCGCTTGATAGAACACGTGTTGAAAGGGCTACACTGGAAAACATGTTTAGTGTATCTTGACGACATCATTGTCATGGGCAAGAATTTTGATGACCACCTGAAAAATTTGGAGGAAGTGTTTCAACGCATTAATTCCGCTGGATTGCGATTAAATCCGAAGAAATGCAACCTGTTCAAAACCGAAGTGACGTATTTGGGCCACAAAATCACTACTAAAGGAATTCACACTGATGAAAGCAAAATAAAAGCCGGAAGAGATGTGCCTCGTCCAACTAATGTTCATGAAGTGCGAAGTTTCCTTGGGCTCTGTACTTATTATCGACGCTTTGTACACGGATTTGCCAATGTTGCACGAAGTCTACATAATTTAACAAAGAAGAATTTTAGATTCGTGTGGAAAAAGGAAGAGGAAGATGCTTTTCAGCAGCTGAAAGAGTTGCTCTGTACTGCTCCAATGTTGGCATATGCAGTTCCTGGTGAGAAGTTCGTATTGGACACAGATGCCAGCGCACATGGCATTGGAGGTGTGGATTGAATACTACAGTCGAGTCCTGGGTAAGCCAGAAATGAATTATTGTGTCACCAGGCGTGAACTCTTGGCAGTAGTTGAATGCGTGAAACACTTCCATAAATATTTGTATGGGCAGCATTTCATATTACGGACAGATCACGCGGCTTTAAGATGGCTACTTCAGTTTAAAAACCCGGAAGGTCAAATTGCGCGCTGGATAGAAAGGCTGCAGAGTTACGATTGTGAAATACAGCATCGAAAAGGTGGACAACATGGAAACGCAGATGCTTTATCTCGACGACCGTGTACACTCGAATGTAAGCATTGCTCCAAAGTTGAAAGATGCGAAGGTATAGTCGACGTCCGATTAACGAGTCTGCAACCTGATGATGAGTGGACACCTAGTGCTCTAAGGGACAGCCAGCTTAATGACGCAGACTTGGCAAAGTTAGTAAAAGCGAAGAAAATGGACCGAAGACCAAGCAAAGAAGAAATGGCATCAGAAAGTCCGGTGGCTAAGGCGTATTGGGCACAATGGAGCAGTTTCAAGCTGAAAAACGGAGTGCTGCATCGTTCCTGGGAAAGTAACGACGGTAAGCAAACTCGTGATTTGATTGTTCTACCAAAGTCGCGAATAGATGCTGTATTAAAAGAATTCCACAATGGGCCAAGTGGCGGCCATCTCGGTGTTACAAAAATTGTGGAGAAGATTAAACAACGGTTTTACTGGGTGAACTGTCAAGAATCGGTAGCAGAATGGATCAAAAATTGCACGCAATGCATGGCTGCTAAGGGACCTAAATTTCGAAGCAGAGGGAAGTTGCAGCAGTACAACGCTGGAGCGCCTTTTGAGCGAGTTGCAATGGATGTAGCTGGCCCATTTCCAACTAGTGACTCTGGAAATAAGTACGTGTTGGTCATTATGGACTATTTCAGCAAATGGCCAGAGGTCTACCCTATACCAAATCAGGAGGCTAAAACTGTAGCTGAGGTATTTGTTCAGAACTGGGTCACGCGATTCGGCATACCCATCGAGTTGCACTCCGATCAAGGACGAAATTTTGAGTCTTCAATATTTCGAGAAATGTGCCGATTGCTGGGTATCAAGAAGACTCGAACGACACCTCTACATCCGCAGTCAGATGGCATGGTGGAAAGGTTCAACCGCACATTAGAAGAGCATCTGCGGAAAGTCGTGGGCAAATGTCAGCGCAATTGGGATAAGCACATTCAAATGTTCTTATTGGCTTACCGATCAGCAGTCCATGACACTACTGGTCATTCACCTGCGCAAGTAGTTTTTGGTCAGACTTGAGACTGCCGATGGATCTTAAATTTGGCAAAAGCAGTGATCTTACCGAAACAGAAGACAACTACTGGCACATGTTACAATCTGAAATGAACGAAATACACGACATGGTAAGGCGGCGTACACAGCTAATGAGTAACAAAATGAAGGATCGCTATGAATACGGACGGATTCAAAGATGGCGACTTAGTCTTACTGTACAATCCGCAACGGAGGAAGGGCATATCTCCAAAGCTGCAAACATCGTGGGAAGGCCCGTACAAAGTCATTAAGCGACTGAATGATGTTGTGTATCGCATACAGTCGCACACACAAAGACGAGGTAAAATTGAAGTTGTCCACTTAGAGAGGCTTGCGCCGTATGGATCAAGGAATTTGGTGTCTGATCGGGACGATTGACTGTTGACTTAATCTCGGGAAGCACTCGGGTGAGCACTCGTCGTGCCGACGTCCACTCGTGTGTTCGGGTGAGCACTCGTCGTGCCGAAGTCCAATCGGGTTTTCGGGTGAGCACTCGTCGTGCCGAAATCTAATCGGGTGTTCGCGTGTGGATGCGCGTCGTACCGAAGATCACTCGCGTGTTCGGGTGAGTCAATCGTCGGTGACGAAGGCCGATAGACCATCCGTCGGGATTCGGGACAGACCATCCGTCGGGACTCGGGAGGGTTCGGTTCGGGGGCGACGAAGGCCGAGAGACCATCCGTCGTGTCGGGAACTGCGTTCGTTGTTGACGAAGGCCGATAGACCATCCGTCGGGATTCGAGAACGTTCGGTTCGTTGGTGACGAAGGCTGACAGACCATCCGTCGTGTCGGGAGATGGTGTTCTTTGGTGACAAAGGCCGACAGACCATTCGTCGGTATTCGGGAATCGTCGCTTGTCACGAATGCGTACGAGTTACCTCGTAGTGAAGTGCTGTGAAGCTGCTGCCGACCTGCGTCTAAACTGTTTCCAAACTGAAATCGAAGTGTCTTAATTATTTCCGAACTGGTACCGCACTGTCTCGAGTTACATTTTTTACATTACATTATAAACTTTATTAATCGATAATTTGTATGTACAATTGGCTTACAAATAATCTTAAGAATGACATGCAACTTATATACTATTTACAATAAATATGTACATAAATATTTACAGGCGGCGCAAAAAACAGGGGCCGCGGGAACAGTGAAAATTACAAAAAATTGGAAATGTCTAAAGAAATTGAAAATAACTGGAATCAGCGATGGATAGTGGCAGAAGCTGCACTACCCTCGGTAGTGACAATGAACGTCTTTGTTGTAAAAGCTCGCGTCGATGCCGGGATGCAGAAGCGAGCTCAGGAAGAGATATCTTGAAGAAAGAGGATTCTGGAGTAGCGAGCGGATGTCGTCTTCCTCGTGAAGCTCGGTGTTCCTCAAGAAACGTCTGGCGGTGTTGATAAGGAATTCATCGATGCGGGGGATGTTTGCAGCGTCGTATAGCTGAACGATGGGGTAGAACTTTAGACTGTCTACTCTTCTCCAGAGACCCGTGCTTCCTTTCGAACAGCGCGAGCCTCTTCATCGCTGTGGGGTTGATGCTAAACCAAACTGGAAAAGCATAAAAAATAATTGGCCTAATGAGCTGCTTATAAATGAGCAACTTGGTTGCCATGTTGAGACCACATTGCCGTCTCAAAAGCCGGTTAACCAGATGCAGAGCGAAGCTTGCTCTCTGAAGAAACGTGCGCTTTGAATCTGAAACGTTCAGAGAAAAGTACCCCAAGTGGTAGTAGTCCCAAAGCGCGTGAATGTGCTGACCATGGATTCGTGCTGCAACTTCTGGAGATGAAGAAGAAGCGAACGAGATGGAATCATCTGCGTAGAGCAAGGCGATAGTGCGGGGTGAATTCGGCGGCTGGTCAGAGGTGAAAATGTTAAAAAGAACAGGGCCTAACCTCAAACCTTGCGGTACGACCGCTGCAATTTTCCTAAAAGAGGACAAGCAATTTTCTACTTGCACACAGAACTTTCTGCTAGACAAAAAGTTGTGCAGAATTTTAACGAGTTGTATGTTAAAATTCAAATTTGACAATTTGAAGATAAGCGCGTCAATCCAAACGCTATCGAAGGCTTTTTGTAAATCTAAAAGACAGGCGAGGGTGCACTCTTTTTTGTTCAGTGCAATGGTGACTTCATTGTGAAGATGAAAAATAGGGTTAAGGGTGGAATGACATTTCCTGAAACCGTGTTGGTTTTTCGGAATAATATTGTGATCAACACAATGAAAATTCACCTGACGCAAAAGGAGTGCATCAAAAATTTTGCTAACGCAACAGAGTAAAGAAATTGGGCGGTAACCCAAAACAAAGACCTATCAGTCTTTTTGGGTACAGGGACAATCTTAGCTTCCTTCCAGCCGTTCGGAAAATAGCCGTTGTTGAGGCAGTTGAAAATAACTGCCAGCAACCAGAAAGCAAGAAAAGGTAGTCGCTTAAGGACGAAATTTGAGATTCCATCTCTACCGTGTGACGTAACTTTCCGGCCTGGATATGTCTCAGACGCGTCCGGGGTTCGCACAGTTATTTGTTTTGAACTGAGCACACACTTTTATTTGGTTTTCTTGATCTTTATTATATTCTAACCGCAGTAGATATACTTTACTGGCATATTTCTGAGTTTAGGCTAATGAAAATAGGAGGGAAAGAAAGGTAGTATTAGTATTATGATGATCCTAGCGTTGGTCGTGGAGTGAAAACCCACTTCGGCAGATGATCCTAGCGTTGGCCGTGAAGTAAAAACCCTCTTCGGCAGATGATCCTAGCGTTGGCCGTGGAGTGAAAACCCACTTCGGCAGATGATCCTAGCGTTGGCCGTGGAGTGAAAACCCTCTTCGGCAGATGATCCTAGCGTTGGCCGTGGAGTGAAAACCCACTTCGGCAGATGATCCTAGCGTTGGCCGTGGAGTGAAAACCCTCTTCGGCAGATGATCCTAGCGTTGGCCGTGGAGTGAAAACCCACTTCTGCAGCTGATCCTAGCGTTGGCCGCGGAGTGAAAACCCTCTTCGGCAGATGATCCTAGCGTTGGCCGTGGAGTGAAAACCCACTTCGGCAGATGATCCTAGCGTTGGCCGTGGAGTGAAAACCCACTTCGGCAGATGATCCTAGCGTTGGCCGTGGAGTGAAAACCCACTTCGGCAGATGATCCTAGCGTTGGCCGTGGAGTGAAAACCCACTTCGGCAGAAGATCCTGTTCGACGTTCTTTGTGTCGTCGACGTTCTCTGCTCTGTCGACGTCGTACGTGCTGTTGACGTCCCCCTCTCTGCTGTCGTCCTCTGCTCTGCCAGCGTCTTACGTTCTGTCGGTGCCCTCTGATCTGCCGACGTCGTACGCTCTGTTGACGTTCTCCTCTCTGCTGTCGTCCTCTGCTCTGCCGACGTCGTACGTTCCGTTGACGTCCTCCTCTCTGCTGTCGTCCTCTGCTCTGCCGGCGTTCTCTGCTCTGCCGACGTTGACTTCGCTGTTCGTGCTGTGCTGCTTGTGTTGTCCTTGCTGCCTTGGAGCTTGTTGCTTGTGTGGTGATCGCTTCGGAGGTCCGGACGAGACTGACTCTTTCCTCGCAAGTGGCCTCCTTTTAGACCCCTTTTAGGGTAATTCTTGTTCTTGCTTTGTTCGCAGTTGCACATGGCGGCTGGTTGTGTTTCCGTGTGTTGGAAAGAACTCGTTTTTCGGTTGTTGTCGTTTCTTCTATGTGAGTCGTTCGTCATTTCTGTTTGGTACAGTACCTAGGTTTAGAGTAAAACGCCTGTATATATTTATTTTTTTATATTTCTTTGAGCATATGTACACCAAAATTTATCATATAAATTATGTCGTTACATCACTCCCTCCGTTAGTGGGGTCGGAACGTCAAGTATGTACTGCCATCTCGTTGCACTGTCACTCTAGCTCTGTGACCATCTACGACCCGCGTTACTCTTACCCGTCGTCGATTTCTTCCGGCCGTTCGTTTTAGGGTGTCATCCTCTGCTACGCGCCTTGCTTTGGCGGCGATCGTTGGCTGTGGATTTGTGTTTTTGCGATCTGTTCCCTGACGATCTTCCGGGGCTGTGTCAATCGACGATGTCCAGCCGCTTATTGTTGAACCGCCTCCTAAAGATGCTGCGTACGGCGATTGCTGCGGCTCTTCATTATGGTGTGTTTTCCGTGGAATTGCTACGGTGGGTGGTGTTTTTGTGGTAGTGGTCTCGCCGTTGCCGGTATTAACTCCGTGGTTGTTGGCGTCGCTAATATTGCGCTGATCAGTATTGCTGTTCGTCATACGGTTAGCAGTGCTGCTGTTGCTGCCAGTGCTGTTGCTACTGCAACTGCTGCTACTTGTGCTACTGCTGCTGCTGGTGGTGCTACTGCTGCCGGTGCTGCTGCTGCTGCTGCTTTTGCTGCTGCTGCTGCTACTGCTGCTGCTGCTGCTGCTGCTGCTACTGCTGCTGCTGCTTCTGCGCTTTTTAGTGTTACCGATGCTGCTTCGTTTGGCACTCTCATTGAATTTCCGTTCGGTGATACCCATACCGTTGTCGGACGACTGGATATCTTTCTGCTGTTTGAATGTTGTCTCAGTTCGCTCAGAGGCGTCCCGTATTTTATTGGGTAAGTACAGCGGCGGGAGGCCTGCGATCTTTTCCGTTCCTAGCAGACGTTGGAATGCCTCTGCAATTTCTTGCCTTCCATTCTCTGCCGTGGCTGGGAAAAACCACTTAGTGAAGTCCCCGTGTGCGTAATCCAAGTCCGAATTCTGAAGGAATAACTTAGCGTAGTGGATGGTGAACGCACCGCAGTCTACCATATTCCTTTGGCGTGGTGCTCTCACTGCTGACAATGGTAGCGTGGCTGCCGTAAACGTCGGTTCTTGCCTGCCCTTGTATTGGGCGCTGTCTTCGTCATTTAAATAAGCGCGTAGTATTACAGCGACGTTGGGTTTTTCGTTGCCAGAGTATGAGTCGAACACTAAAATACTTCCCTTTCGTCGAGCTGCCTGTGGTTGGTTGAGTCTAACGACGGTGAGGAACCAATGGCCTCTTTCATACATCGGCATCAGGAGATACGATTTTTCCATTAAGTTGCGGACCTGTGTACGCCCTCTTAAGTGTCGGTAGTCATCAGTAGTGTGTACTGATGCTAACTGTGCGAAGAATTGTGCTCTAAAAAGGTGCGTTTTAGCTTGCACTTCCTCTGGTTGTTGCTGTAGTAATACCTGCAGGTACACATCAATGATAGTATTATTGATCAGGCGATCGTGGGATATCCTCGCGTAGTCTTCTGCGAATATGGGAAAACTGGCTGCGCCGACTGAGGCTATCATCAGCGGTGATTCATAGCCGGCGCTGTTGTTCTCGTCCTGTATCCTCCTGACGCTTGCTGCGACGAGAACGGCGTCGCACAATTTCTCGTTGGCAATTAGCGGTGACTGCGGTTGGTCTGGCTCAGACAGCGTGTTCTGTTGTCGGTGGCTGCCCGGTGTCACCTTACTGCAGTCAGTGGTCGTTGGTAATGGTTCGTGCGGCTGTTCTGCTTGCGATGTGGGTTTGTCAGTAGTTAGCAGCGTTTGTGCAGTTGGCCCCCACTTCTGTATCGGCAGAAATTTCCATTTTTGTTTGTGCTCCAATACTTTTGCCTGCTGCGCCTTTGCTGTTGGACGCGTGCTAAGTGATTGTTGTTGCTGATGTTCGTGGCAGCGCTGTTGTTTCGGCTGCGGTGTAATCAAAACCGCCCGCGGTTGGGTTAAGTGTCCAGGAGCTTTGTGCTGAAGTTGCTGTGGTACGTGTTTCCCGTGTGGCTCTACTGAGAGAAGTGCCGCTGTGTGTGACGGCTTTGCTAGCTTTGGTTGTTGCGTTGACGTTGCTTGTCGTAGAACAGTCATAAACCGTTGCGTCGGCTGATGCGCCATCCGTTTATTTTTTGGCATGTTTTTTTTTTGTTCCTGTCGACCTTTCTACTGGCACTGTTTTAAACTCACTGATTCTAATTTGCAAGAAATGTTCTAGTTAATCCCTCTGCTGTTTGTTCTTTTATGCTAACGGGACCTTTTCGTAGTCTGCTTTGATTGCTGAGGATATCTTCGTGATAAGTGCGAGTAGTAGATCAAATGTGTGGTCGAATTAGTACTTTTCTGTTAGATCGAACTCGTTTGCGTAGTCGTTGTTGTTCTCTTCGTTGTTTGTTGTTTGTTTTTATTTTATTATTATTATTTTTTTTTTCTTCTATTTTGTTCTATTTATAGAGAAGCCGAGCTTCTTGTAATGATGCAAAAACTCGGTGACTTGCAAACGATTATCCGTATATGACATTCTGGTTATATTAATTCAATGCTACTCTATTGAAATGTAGTTTACTGGGTCTCTTAAATTAAATGATTAGTATGCCGAAGATTTTGTGATTATTTCCTTGGTTGTTATATCCATATATAATTCATGATCTTCATACTTGGTAAATATCCATAGTTGTGTGTCACACAACATCCTAATAAAATTCTATGCTTATATGCCTAGCTGTCCATGAACGTTTATATACATCATTATGTAATTCACATTTGGTGAAGGTTTTCAGTGGTCATGTTCTGCTTAGTTATTAATGTTTGTATCGTTTGCTATCTGTTATTCATATTCTATTATTCGGGTTCACATTTCGTATTAGTATCTTATATCTTATTAGTACTATGACAAAAATCGTACGCTTATTCTCGGGTGAAAGCATCAAGTCAAGCAACCAAAAAGAATGCATGGAACATCGGAGTTTGGCGAGTGGAGCGCGGATTAGTCGCATTTGTATCGCGGGAGTTGGTTTGTCTTCTTCTGTTCTGTAGTTTGAAAGAGTTTACTGCTTGTGCTGCTACACTATGTAACGTACAGTGTGACGTTATCTACGCGGTTCAAGTTTGGCCGACGCTGGCTGTGTAGGTACAAATGCTTTCGAGTTTTCTTCCTGGAATGGTTTCAATTCGCTTATATGGACTGTGCGTAAGGACGCCCCGCCTATTTTCCTTACTCGTACGATGACGGGCGAGACGAAAGACGTCACACAAAACGGTCCCTCGTACTTAGGTGCTAACTTCTGTGCAAAATAGTCCGTGGCTTTCGAAAGTACATGTGTTTTTACAAGAACTTTCTCTCCGATCCGAGGTGCCCACTGACGTCGGCGCAGGTTGTAATAACGTGCTTGTTCCTGTGCCCCCTGTGCTGTCCTCGCTCTTACTATCTCAAATACCTCTTTGAGTTCCTGCTCTTTTTTCCTTGGGTCGCAAGGTGCCTGACCTGTGCCGGGCGTTACTTCATCAAATAATGCGTTTGGTAACCGTGGCTCTCGCCCTTGTATTAGAAATGCCGGGCTGTACCCTGAGGGTTCTGATTCACTGGAATTAAGTGCCAGCATTACTTCCGGTAGGATCTCGTCCCAGGTGCGCTGGTGTCCGTCAGCCAGTTGCGCGATAATAGTATTGATTGTTCTGTTTCTCCTTTCGGTCGGGTTTTCCTGTGGTGTATAAGGGGCTGTGAATTGCTGCTTCTTTCCGAGTTCCTGTAGGAAGTCATGGAAAACCCTGTTTTTAAATTGCTTGCCATTGTCTGTGATTAATAGTTTAGGGACTCCAAATCTGGCGAGGATTCTTTCATTAAATCCTGTAATCACGTGTTCGCTAGTAGCGCTCCGCAGGGGTATTAGTTCCGTCCACTTTGAAAATCTATCGAAGAATACTAAGATGAACTTATTCCCGCGCCGTGAACGTGGTAGGGGTCCCTCGAAGTCTGCGCAAACCGTCGCCCAGGGTTCTTCGGCGGGTTTCGTTATCATTAGACCTGCTTGGCGTCGCTGTTCTACTTTATATTTTTGACATGACTTACAGCATCGAACGTACCGGCTTATTTCCCTTCCCATGCCTGGCCAATAGTAACGTTTCATTATCCGGGCGGTAGTCTTCCGTATTCCAAGGTGGCCTGCACTGGGCTGGTCGTGATTTTCCTGGAGCACTCGAGTACGCAAGTGTGTCGGTACACAGAGCTTCCAAGGAGTGTTGTCGTCATCTCCAGTCGTCGTTTGGATGTGCCTATATAGTTGTTCTCCCTCGATTATGTAGTCAGGAAACTTATCCGGGCGTTGAGTCACTTCCCGGATTCGACCTGCTAGCCATGGGCATTTTGGTTGTGGGTTGGAATCTGTAATAATTCGAACTACTGCCTCCACCGGTTGCCGCGACAGGGCGTCCGCTACCACGTTTAGTTTTCCTTTTCGGTACTTTATCTCAAAATTATATTGCTGTAGTTCAAGTGCCCACCTCGCTATTCGGCCGGACGGGCTCTCGATCGAGTTGAGCCATTTAAGAGAAAGGTGATCCGTTATTACTGTGAAGCGATACCCTTCTACATAGCAGCGCATCTTGCGGATGACCCAGATGATGGCAAGACACTCTTTTTCCGTGGCTGAGTAGTTACGTTCGGCTTGGTTTAGATGTCTACTAGCATAGGCTATTACTTTCTCTACGCCGTCGTGTTCTTGCGTTAGTACCGCGCCTAATCCAACGTCGCTAGCATCGGTCTGCAATGTAAACTGCTTCGTGAAATCTGGGCAACTAAGAATTGGGCTTTGCGTAAGCATAGCCTTCAGTTTTTCGAACGCTGCCTGCTGTTCTGCTTGCCACTTCCAGTGTTTCCCCTTTTTAAGTAGACTGGTCATTGGGTGAGCAATAGTTGCAAATTCTGGTACAAAACGCCGATACCAGGATGCGATTCCAAGGTAACGGCGGAGTTCTCGTAGGTTCTTCGGCGGATCCAGGGCTTGTATCGCTGAGATCTTTGCTGGGTCCGTATGAATACCGTATTCGTTGACTACATGCCCTAGATATTTTGTTTCGGTTTGGAAGAAGTTACATTTTTCCACGTTGAGCCTTAAGTTTGCCGCTCTTAGTCTTCGGAACACCTCTCCTAGGTGGGCCATGTGCTCTTCTTTTGTGGCGCTGGTGACAATTATGTCGTCCAAATAGGCGAACGCGTGCGGTTCCAATTCGGGTCCTATTACGCTGTCGAGTGCTCTTTGGAACGTTGCTGGTGCCGAATGCAAGCCAAAGGGCATAACGCGCCACTGATAGAGTCCACGTCCTGGGACTGTGAATGCCGTGAAGGATTTACTTGCCTCTTCTATGGGTATTTGCCAATACCCGTTCTTTAAGTCTAGACTACTGATGTATCTGGCGTTCCGTAGACGGTCTAGTATGTGGTGGATTCGGGGAAGCGGGTACGCGTCGGGTGTTGATCGGGCGTTAAGTTGCCTGTAGTCGACGCAAAGCCGCCACATTCCGGTTTTTTTCCTGACCAGCACGATAGGGGCGCTAAAAGCGCTGTGGGAGGGTTCGATACAACCTTTATTCAACAGTTCGCCTACCTCACGGTTGATAATCTCCTGCAGAGCTGGGTTACGTGGTATGTACCGCTGTTTAATAGGGCGGTCGTCGATCATATTGATGAGATGTTTCGTGATGGTTGACGGGCCTTGGAGATCTTCGAATGCCTTGAGTTCTTCCTGTAGGAATGCCTGGATTCTATCAGTTTGGATTTCCGCTAAAGGTTCCGGCGACCGTTCTACCATGTCTTCCTCTTCCGAGGTCCTCGTACAAGTGATGGTTTCAGGGATTGCGTCGTGTGTCCCAGAACGTAGTTCAACGGTGTGCCCGCCGCAGGAAAAGCGGGTGCCGATTTTCACCAAGAAGTCGGTGCCTAACAGGACATCATCTATAGCTTCGGGAAGGATTAGTAAGTCAATATTTGCTAACGCTCTTCCTATTCGAATGTCCATCTTGACGTAGAAGGTTATCACCTTCTGTGAGCCGTCCGCCATACGTATGCTGATTGGAGAGTTCAGCTTCTTCTCTCTTTTTCCCGTCTGGTATATAAATCGTTGGTTGGCAAAACTGCGCGTTGCCCCTGTATCAATCATAGCTTCCTGTGTACGTCCATTGATTTCAACGCGGGCAAGGAGGTGCCCGTTGTGGAAACGCAATGTCTCTAGTGTTGGTATCGAGTGGTCTGCCCGCGTTCCGCCTGTCCTCGCTGTTGGCGGGGGCCTTCCCCGTTTCCCGAAGTCGGTACTGGTTGCCGGCTGCAGAAGTCTACTGTCCGATTGCCTCGTCTACCGCATGTCCAGCAGAATAACACTGAGGTATTTTGGCAAAATCGTCTCACGTGTCCATCCTGCCCGCATCGACGGCATGCTGTCGAAACGTTTATTGGGCCAATTGGAAGTTGTGTTACCTCCCGATGTCGCTCTTCTTTTGCTCGAGGAGTTACCACGCCTATGTCGTCTTTTCTTTCGTGTATCCCTTCCAAGTCCTCTGCAAGGGATACTAAGCCGTCGAGGTCCGTACAGTCTCTTCTCTTGATGTATAGCTGGTACTCCTGGCGACAATTTCGGAAAACCCGTTCTAATTTACACTGTTCGGCGAAGCCGGCGTGCCGCATTAAATCACATATCTCCAGGACATAGTCTTTAAATTTTTCCCCATTTCGCTGTACTCGTGCCCGGATTTCGTCCTCTAACTGTTCGAAATAGCGCGCCGAGAGGAAGAACTTTAGAAACGACTGCTTAAAATCGTTCCAGCTGGCCCACTCCCGACGGGAGTTCCGTAACCAAGTCAATGCCCTATCTCGTAGTAACTCGGGCATCATAGTTGGGAGGCTGTCTACGGGCAAGTTGTATACCCTAGTTAGCTCTTCCACTCGTTCTATGAATGACAGTGGTTCGCGGCCACCGTCATACTTGATATTCCATTTCCTTACTTTGTCTATTATAGCGGCCTGATCCATGGGCGGCGCGCATGGTTGCGGGGTACTCATAAGGTTAACACTCTGCTGCCCACAGTTTGGGCTTACTGGTGGGACAGGTGATGGCTGCGGTGTTGTTATGACAAGTAGGGGTTGATCCATTCCCCTGTGTCGACTAATTTTTGTGGGGCCTTTTCGCGTGCCGCCGAATGAAGAGCTTCAAGCTCTTGTAACCGGCGGAGCTCCGACTCTTCTCTGACTGCTTGGATGAAGGTGGCAAATCTTTTCCGAAGTTCCTCAACCGTTCCGGTTGCGTCGACACTGAATTCTTTGGCGTATGTCTGGAGTTCCTCCTTGCGCAGGAAGTATATCCAAGAGGTCTTAAGCATTCCGTACGGCCCTGTATGAAAATATAATAAAAGTGTGCTCAAGTCCCTGCTCGGGCGATACTGTGACGTAACTTTCCGGCCTGGATATGTCTCAGACGCGTCCGGGGTTCGCACAGTTATTTGTTTTGAACTGAGCACACACTTTTATTTGGTTTTCTTGATCTTTATTATATTCTAACCGCAGTAGATATACTTTACTGGCATATTTCTGAGTTTAGGCTAATGAAAATAGGAGGGAAAGAAAGGTAGTATTAGTATTATGATGATCCTAGCGTTGGCCGTGGAGTGAAAACCCACTTCGGCAGATGATCCTAGCGTTGGCCGTGGAGTAAAAACCCTCTTCGGCAGATGATCCTAGCGTTGGCCGTGGAGTGAAAACCCACTTCGGCAGATGATCCTAGCGTTGGCCGTGGAGTGAAAACCCTCTTCGGCAGATGATCCTAGCGTTGGCCGTGGAGTGAAAACCCACTTCGGCAGAAGATCCTAGCGTTGCCCGTGGAGTGAAAACCCTCTTCGGCAGATGATCCTAGCGTTGGCCGTGGAGTGAAAACCCACTTCGGCAGCTGATCCTAGCGTTGGCCGCGGAGTGAAAACCCTCTTCGGCAGATGATCCTAGCGTTGGCCGTGGAGTGAAAACCCACTTCGGCAGATGATCCTAGCGTTGGCCGTGGAGTGAAAACCCACTTCGGCAGATGATCCTAGCGTTGGCCGTGGAGTGAAAACCCACTTCGGCAGATGATCCTAGCGTTGGCCGTGGAGTGAAAACCCACTTCGGCAGAAGATCCTGTTCGACGTTCTCTGTGTCGTCGACGTTCTCTGCTCTGTCGACGTCGTACGTGCTGTTGACGTCCCCCTCTCTGCTGTCGTCCTCTGCTCTGCCAGCGTCTTACGTTCTGTCGGTGCCCTCTGATCTGCCGACGTCGTACGCTCTGTTGACGTTCTCCTCTCTGCTGTCGTCCTCTGCTCTGCCGACGTCGTACGTTCCGTTGACGTCCTCCTCTCTGCTGTCGTCCTCTGCTCTGCCGGCGTTCTCTGCTCTGCCGACGTTGACTTCGCTGTTCGTGCTGTGCTGCTTGTGTTGTCCTTGCTGCCTTGGAGCTTGTTGCTTGTGTGGTGATCGCTTCGGAGGTCCGGACGAGACTGACTCTTTCCTCGCATGTGGCCTCCTTTTAGACCCCTTTTAGGGTAATTCTTGTTCTTGCTTTGTTCGCAGTTGCACATGGCGGCTGGTTGTGTTTCCGTGTGTTGGAAAGAACTCGTTTTTCGGTTGTTGTCGTTTCTTCTATGTGAGTCGTTCGTCATTTCTGTCTGGTACAGTACCTAGGTTTAGAGTAAAACGCCTGTATATATTTATTTTTTTATATTTCTTTGAGCATATGTACACTAAAATTTATCATATAAATTATGTCATTACAACCGCAAGATTTTTTGGGTTTTGCAATTTGCAATAAATCTTGCACATCACTGGAAAAAGTGAAAAAAGAGGGGTCGGAGGGCATGTCAGCAGGTTCAAAAGAGTATTGGTGCAGCGTAATTCCGCAAAAACACTTTGATACTTGTTCAGAATGAAGGTGACTGAACAAAGGTGAATAACACACAGCACAAACTTCACGATCACGGCTGGTCACCAAATATATGCTGACCCGCAAAAAGGGCTGGTTGAACGGCCAACTGTAATAGGAGAACCATTTTCACGGCCGTGAGCGAGTTGCAGTCATGTTGCATATGATGGCGTGGTGTGTGTGCTGCTGGTGTATTAAAAATAAGAATTTATGTACTTAGATTTGTAGTAGTTTAATTGATAGCTTATAGGGTAATATACATAATTTAATGTATAAATTAAGGCAAAAATAATAAACGGGCAGTTGTTGTCAATCATCCGTTAACCAGTGCATTTCGGTGTTAATTCGGTCTGTAGTTCCAAGTGCTGCAGATTGGTATTTTAGTTTGCAATCAGATCAACAATTCAACTTGAAGTTCCAAGTGCTGCAAGTAACCGTAAGGATCAAGGATCAAAATAAATTAATTGGTTCAAGTGCCGATTAATATCAACAGTAAAACTTGCAGTTTCAAGTACTGCAAGTGGACAAGGTGAATAAATTAATTGGTTTAAGTGCCGATTAATATCAACAGTAAAACTTGCAGTTTCAAGTGTTGCAAGTGAACAAAAGAAATAGATTAATTGGTTCAAGTGCCAATTAATATCAGGGAAAACGCTTCCTGATCATTTTGGTGACCCCGACGTGATCGTCAAAGGACATGGCGACATTCGAGCAACTCGTGGCAGCTCAACAGGAGCTAGGTGAAGCAATCTTCACTATAGTTAGAAACTTCAAAAAGGACTCAATTGACCGTAAGGCGAATGCTAAATACTACAAAGAGCGAATTCAACGTCTGAAGGAGGCAACATCACGTTTCCAGGACCTCGATCACCAAATAAGAGCGATTCCACAAGCACCAATGAATCATGACTACTTTTCAAAAAATTACTACACGGAAGTCATGGCGGTAGCAACGAAATACAAGAGTGAGTTCGAGACTGCACTCAAAACGTTACCAGAGACCACAATAAGCGCTGCAGTAGGTAAAGAAACCAATGATAATCAGAGATTGGTTCGACGATTGTCTGCGTTAATTGCTGCCGCACGTCGAATGTGCATCAGAATAGCAGAAGACACGGCCGACCATCCTAAGCAGCATTATGAGATGAAGTTGGAAACCCTACAACGAATGTAGCAGCAGGCAGAAGCTTTAAATTTAGACATATGGGAACTCTGCGCTGATCCAGCCTCTGTGGGTTACAACGAAGCAGCATACAACAGCATTGAGGAGCAGGTGCAAGGCGTACTGACGGAATTATCGCTAAAGGCAAAATCCACGCCGTCTCACGGGACCAGGAGTTGTGATAAGCCATCAGCGTTAAATGCAGGCGTCACAAGTTCATTGCAACTCCCTCGAATCAATATTCCATCTTTCAACGGGGATTATCTGAAGTGGCGACAATTCTTTGACCTCTTCAATCAACTGGTGCATAATCAACCTCTGCCTACTATTCAGAAGATGTGGTACCTAAAAATGAACGTATCAGGAGATGCAGAAAAGTTAATTCGACATCTTTCGCTCTCTGAAGCAAATTATGAAACAGCATGGCAGATGCTGCAGGAAAGATACAACAACATGAGAATATTGACATCTACGCTAATTCAAAAGCTATTAGACCAACCTACGATGTTGCCGTCAGCACCTTCAATAAAAATTCTTCATGACACTACAAAGGAATGTTTACTAGCATTAAACAATCTTGGCATCGTGACTTCATCATGGGACCCACTGTTGCTGTACATCCTGATAAAAAAGGTGGATCGAACGACATATCTTGCATTCGAGCAATCGCTGAAGTCACCAAGAGAACTTCCAACGATAGAAGAATTTATGTCTTTTTTGGAGAAGCGATTCCAATCTCTTGAGTCATTTAGTCAAAGAGAGAGAACCATTGCATCGCATTCAATGCAGAGATCACTCACGTCAGGAGCGGCTGTACGACAAGTAACTACGATATGTCAGTCGTGCAAAAAGGGTACTCATCAGTTATATGCTTGTCAAGTTTTCCTACAGCTTAAACCAGCCGAGCGGTGTTCATTTGTGAGGAAGCAGAACTTGTGCTTAAATTGTTTAAAGCCAGGTCACATGGCAGGAAGGTGCACATCCAGAAATTGTATGAAGTGTGATAAAAACATAACACTCTCCTTCATATTGACAGCAACTCATTAAACGCCACGAATGATAATCAACAAATGTCTGAAGAAAACAAGGTCAATTCCAGTACAAAGGTGGAACAATATTCTAGAGCAACGTCATTAAGCGTAGCACAAGACTACACTTCTCGGTTCTACGTCCTATTAGGAACAGCAGTGATCAAGCTGGTAGCCAATAACGGACGAGAAGTGGAATGCCGAGCCATCCTCGACTCCGGATCGCAAGTCAACCTAGTGACAGAAAGGATAGTGAAGAAATTGGGAATAACGTGCTCAAAAACTTCGATGAGTATTCAGGGCATTGGGCAAGGAACAAAGAAAACAGATCATCGGATTAATGTCTGTGTGCAATCTTCACAAAACAACTTCAAGACGCGCTTAGAGGCGTTTGTTCTCCAGAACATCATATCTCAACAGCCATCACATTCTATTGATATATCTCAGTGGACGATACCAAGGAACATAAATTTAGCTGATCCAAAGTTTCAACACCCACAAGCAATCGATGTCCTCCTAGGAGCTGAGTTATACTACCAACTGCTGATGGTTGGACAAATATCTTTGGGAAAGAATCTCCCAGTGTTACAGAATACAGTTTTTGGTTGGATAGTGTCAGGAAGGGTAAACAACAGCAAAGAAATTGAGTCGCTACAATGTGGAGTATGCGTCACTGAGGAAAGCAATCTAGAAGAAGGTATTGAGCAGTTATGGAAAATGGAGGAAGTAGTGTTACCAGATCAACCACGTTCCAAAGCAGAGCATCAATGTGAAATGCAGTTCACACAGAACATGGCCAGATTGATAAAGGGCAACTTTATGGTAAAACTTCCATTCGCTGATAGTCCAGAGAGATTGGGAGAATCGCAAGGCGTTGCATTCAACAGATTCCTGTCACTAGAACGGCGATTATCAAAAGATGAAACGTTACGACAACAATATGTCGCGTTCATGGATGAATATGAAACGTTAGGACACATGACGAAGATCGACAAAGATCGAAGATCCATTTTAACACCCAATTATTTTGTGCCTCACCACTGCGTGGTCAAACCTGACAGCGCTACCACGAAACTGCGAGTAGTATTCGATGCATCGGTGAAGGGTTCATTAGGTGCGTCGCTGAACGACATATTGCATACAGGACCAGTTATTCAGGCCGATCTCTTTTCAACATTGCTGCGTTTCCGTTTCCCGCGGTTTGTGTTTACGACAGACATTAAAAAGATGTATCGCCAGATTCTTGTTCATCCTGAGGACAGAAGATATCAACTCATTATCTGGAGAAGGCGCCCAAGTGAACCAGTCAACTACTATGAACTCAATACTGTTACATATGGAACGAGACCAGCGCCATACCTGGCGATTAGATGCCTGAAACAGCTTGTTACAGAAAATAGCAACAGCTATCCACTAGGAGCCCAATTTCTTGATAAGAATTTTTACGTCGATGATGGATTGGGAGGCTCAGACAATCTGAGTACAGCAATCCAAACACAACGCCAACTAGTGCATATTTTAAATTCAGGTGGCTTCACACTGCATAAATGGAGCGCAAACCAACGTCAACTACTTCAAGGGGTCGTAGAAGACAATCAAGAGAAGAACCTTGATTTTTCAAGTGAGCAGAACATGATTAACACCCTGGGCCTAGCTTGGCTGCCAAACGAGGATAAACTCTGTATCAAGGTTAATTTATCTCCCCACAAGCGCATTACCAAGAGAACAGTGAGTTCAGATCTAGCCAGGCTTTTCGACCCCCTTGGAATCCTCGCACCAATAGTGGTAATGCCAAAAATATTTATAGAAGAACTCTGGCAGCTAAAATTGGCTTGGGACGAATCACTATCATTTGAACATCATGCAAGGTGGACATCATTCAGAGAAGACTTGATGGAAGTCAGCAACTTCAAAATAGCTCGTCACATCTCCGACTGGAATCGTCCAAAGTCAATGCAAATGCATGTATTCGTGGATGCTTCGGAAAAGGCTTTCGGTGCTGCTATATACATACGTTTCCTTGATGCAGAAAATAAAGTTGCAGTGAGACTCCTATGCGCGAAGTCACGGGTTGCACCACTCAAGCGACAAACATTGCCCAGGTTGGAATTGTGTGCGGCCTTGCTAAGTGCTCAGCTGGCCACCAGAGTAACGAAATACTTGAATCGAGCAGACATTTCAACCATTTATTGGACAGATTCAACAATTGTGCTGTCATGGATAAACTCGAACTCAGTATCCTATCAAACGTTCGTAGCGAACAGGATTGCAGCTATTCAAGAGGCAACGTTGCCGGAACTCTGCCAGCTATAACATCTGCTGCTTCGTACGAGACTGTTCTGAACGCGCAGCAGACTCTTAGTGAGGATAGCCTATAGGTTCTTAGCATGATCCTCATATATGTTTTACACACTGTTGCATCAGCCCAAATTGGAGCGGCATACAATAAAATTGATGTGCTTTCCTTCGATAAGAGTTTTCTAACCTCCTGCCTTGGTCCTCCGATATTGGGCATAATTCTCGCTATTGCTTGACCCAGTCGCATCGCCTTTTCACCAGCATAGGCTAGATGGTCCTTAAAAGTTAACCTGTGATCCAGTACGACTCCTAGATACTTCAGGCTTAGCTTGGACTCTACACTGTGAGCTCCTACTCGTACGTGGAACCTCTCAACCTTCTTGCGACTGCTAATCAGGAGTGCTTCAGTTTTATGCGCCGCTAGCTCAAGCCGCGCTTCTCGCAACCAAATCTGCACCAGCTCGACCGTTTCATCGCCCTTTGCCTCCAATTCAGCCAGTGTCTTTGCCACTATGACCACCGCAATATCGTCTGCATAGCCAATACATCTTAGCACGCCATCATACATCACGTTCCACAGCAGCGGTCCAATCACTGATCCTTGTGGAACACCCTTTTTTATTTTTTGCTTCTTTGAGCCTACATCCGTCTCATAGAATAGTATCCTGTCTTTAAAGTAGCTTGCAACGATACGTACCAGATACTCAGGTACTTGCATGCTAGTGAGAGGCTCTAGTATACGCGTCCAGTTTGCTGTGTTGAAGGCATTCTTGATGTCGAGTGTTATGACTGCCCAATACTTCTTGTCACCCCCTTTCCACCTTTTACCCGATATTGCATCTCCGGCCAGCCTGCATACCTCGTCGATTGCATCGATGGTGGATCTCCCTTTTCTAAACCCGTATTGCAGCGCAGATAGCCCGCGATCACTTTCAGTGATGGACTCTAAACGTTTGGCTATTACCTTTTCGAACGCCTTCCCTATTCCGTCTAGCATGTAGAGCGGTCGATAGGATGATGGTTCCTCAGCCGGGTTGTTACCTTTTGGAATTAGCACCAGTCGCTGGCGCTTCCAGGGTCTTGGGAAAACGCCTTCTTCTAGACATGCTGTAAAGAGCTTGGCGAAAATCTCGGGCCTTTTGCTCATCGCTATCTTAAGGACTATATTGGGTATCCCATCTAGTCCTGGAGCTTTATTTGGTTTGACATACTTGGCAATTTCAATGATGTCGCTTACGTAGACAGCAGGAACCGCGTAAGGAGCATAATATCCAGAGTTTCTTATGCTTATCCCCGCACCTGTGTGTGTTTTTTTTTTTTTTTTTTTTTTTTTATTTAACGAGGAGTAAAAGCATCGAAAGCCTTAGTCAGTGCGGGACTTTAACCCGCTAAACATCTCCTCTCGTCGGCACGGATGTTCCCCCCGGAACCACCGCTAGGTACTACGTCAGGAGGCCGTGGGAGCGATAACGCTCAAACGTCAGTTATCAGGTCAGTCAAAGCGTTCGTTTGCTCTTCTTACCTGTTCTATCTTACGCTGCTCAATCATCACCAGTGCAGCCATTCTGCTTACCGCATGCCAAACTTCGCTATTATCCAGCATGGCCAGCACAATACTTTCTGCGGCGATTGGAGCTCCTATTAGCCGTTGGAGTTCTCCTCTTAACACGTCATAGCGAGGGCATTCGAAAAAAACGTGCTGCACACTCTCTACGGTCGCCATGCCACAATGATCGCAGAAGGGATCTCGTTCGTGACCATATTTGTGCAAGTAGGACTTGAAGCACCCATGTCCACTCAGGAACTGTGTTAAGTAGAAATCCACTTCACCATGAGGTCTACTCAACCAAGGCTCTAAATCTGGAATGAGCTTATGTGTCCATCTGCCCTTATCACCATTCTGCCATCTAGTCTGCCACTCCTGGATGGCCAGATGTCTCGCCTCACTGGCTGCACTGCTGCTAGCTGTCACGTTCCGGCTGCCTAACGTTGTGAGCGCCTTACGCGATTCGGTTTCTTTGACTAGTAGATCCAGTGGGATCAAACCCGCAATCACAAGTGCAGCGTCGAAGGATATCGTTCGAAAGGCACCAGACACTCGTAGCGCACAATGTCTATATGTGGCATTTAATCCGCGTACATAACTAGGCTTCGCAAAAGCTTCTTTCCATATTGGTGACGCATAGAGAATTATTGACTGAACGACGCCCACCAATAGCTGCCTTCTCCGCTGCCGCGGCCCTCTATTATTAGCCATTATTCGCGATAAAGCCGTAGCTGCTTTAGCTGCTTTGCGCTGTACGTACTCCACGTGTTGCTTAAATGTCAGTCGGTGGTCTATTATCACTCCCAGATACTTTATATGGGGTTTAGATACTATCATGCAATCGCCCACTTTGACAGAAATGGATTCCACCTTTTTTCGGCTACTCACTAGCACGCACTCCGTTTTGTGATCGGCTAGACTAAGCGCCGTCCTGCACAGCCATGACCTTACAATGGACACTGCTTCGTCCGCAGAAGAAAAGGAGACAATTTTAACTCCATCAGGCACTCTCAACTGCAGTACTGCGTTATACATGATATTCCATAACAGTGGGCCCAGCACGGATCCCTGTGGAACTCCTCCTGTTACCAGATACTCCTTGCTACCTTCTGAGGTATCATAAATGAGCACTCGATCATTCAGGTAGCTACTCACTATCTTATATAAATAAATAGGAACATCGAAGTTCATGAGCGCCTCGAGAATACTTTGCCAATTCGCGGAATTGAACGCGTTTTTAACATCAAGAGTTACAATTAAACAATACTGCTTTGCGCCGCCACTCCAACGTTTTCCTTCAACTGCTGCCTCAGCAATGTTTTTCACCAGTTGGAGAGCATTATTGGTTGAGACTCCTTTTCTAAAACCAAACTGCATATCAGACATTCTTATATCTGCCACTAGTTGTAGGCGCTCTTTGATTACCGATTCCAGTAATTTGCCTGCAGTATCCAGCATACATAGAGGGCGATACGATGTAGGCTGGTTTTCTCCTTTTGGTAGTAGAACCAGAAGACGCCTTCCTTCATGCAGAGATCAAAGACTCCTCTTAGCCATTCCGTGCGATTCGCTGCCAGCGTTTTAATAGCTACGTTTGGGACCCCATCAGGCCCTGGCGCCTTGCTTAGTTTTAGCTTGGCTGCAGCTTGCATCACCTCCGCCGCCGTCACACTAGGCACGCTTCGAAAATTTTCCTGCGCAGCTCTTACATAACGCGGCTGCAGTGGAAAGAGGTCCTTCACTATACCGTCCATGACCTGCGGACTTTTAAGTTGTGTAGGTTTTTTAAGCTTCTTCAGTACTAACTTATAAGCAAAACCCCACGGGCTGTTTTCTACCTCGTCACAAAGTTCCCGGAAACATTTGTTTTTACTTTCTCTTATTGCCACCTTGAGATTTCTGCGTTTAATCTTGTAGAGCAGCATCATATCTCTGTACCTCTCAGGCGCTCTTGTGCGAGCTCTTTTGCTCATTCTTCTTGCACATATACATTCCTTGCGCAGCTCTGCAATCTTGGAATTCCAACAATACACTGGTCTGTGCCGAACGCGGGTAGTTTTACGCGACATGGCAGCATCGCAGGCTCTCATTAATTTGCTCATCAGTTGACTTGCGGCTTCTTCAGCCGTGCCGCTTGCGCTCATGCCACTCAACACTTGCAGAAAAATCTCACTGTCAAATGTGTCAGCATTCCACGATCGTTTCCGAACCACCGGTGTCGTCTGTCTCTCGGTAAGCAATGTAATATCGATCTGGATCGCTTGGTGGTCGCTGTGCGTATAGCAACTACTAATTTGCCACTTCGTCTTTGTAAACAAACCTGGGCTTATGAAAGCAATATCAATTACCGAACCTCTACCATTTTTGCTGTACGTATGCGCTGATCCTGTGTTCAGCAAGACAACATTCAGCGCTGAAAAACTGTCTAGCAGGGATCTACCTCGTGCATTTGTCCATTTTGAACCCCATTCTAAGGCCCAGGCGTTGAAGTCGCCAGCAATTACTACCGGACTTATTTGGCGCGCATCTTGCACCAACGTCTGCATTATGCTATTGAACGCCGACATATCTAGACTTGGGGGCAGATAACAGCTATATATAAAGATACCGCTAATCTCCGCGCACACAAAGCCAATCTCTGATTTGCAGACTCTAATGCCTGCTTTGCTTCCATTACGATTCCATATCGCGGCTTTACCCGACTGATCACACACCCATGTGCCATCAGTCCTGTTCTGATAGGGTTCGCTTAGGATAGCGACATCCACTCGTAGTTCATAACATGTTTGCTCCAGCAATTGCTGTGCCGCTTCGCAGTGATTCAAATTAAGCTGCAAAATCCTCATTTTGGACCAATTCCTTTGACACCCTTTTTCGCTAACTTGGCTTTCTCATATGATGGACACTTATATCCTCCACATGCATGACTTATCTCTTTACGTCCTTCTCTTGTGCACAGTATACATCTAGGCTCATTGGTGCATACTTTTGCTATGTTTAGTTTTATTTATGATATCAATGACTTCCATGTCCAGCCGTGGATGAAACTCAAAACTCCAGCATACATATTTTGGCACATATGTATGTACTTGATTTGTTCCCATGCTGACAGCATGGGAACGTTGAAGTTCGCTGCTATCTATCGCTCGAAATGTGACACTCAAATATTTAGCGCTGTCTGCATAAGTGCAGCGCTAACTGTGGATGCACCTGTAACGTTTGCCTTGAACTTGAGCTGCAGCGTATTCGTAGACAATTTAATCAGGCGTCCGTCACTTTGTGGGAAACAATTTTGGAATGTGCAATGCTGCTCTGAATATGTTGGAGTTTCATCCCCGGTTTACAATAGTCATTAGTAAATCGTTATCATTGTAGTAGTTTTAAAAGGTATTTAAGCTCCGTTAGTGAAAATAAACAGTCAGTCATAAGAGAAACTTCACAGTGTTTGAATCGCTGATTTGGGTTAAAGTGCCTAAATCAAAGGAAGGTAAATTGACAAGTTGGTTTTGGTTCAAGTGCCTAAACCAAAGTAATTAGTCCTGGTTAAAGTGCCTGGACTAAAGGCAGGAAAAATCTATTCTTCCTCGCTTCACTAACAGTAAGATAAACGCATCTTAACATTTGGCGACCGTGACAGGACACTTCGTGAAGTCCTCACTTAACAACAGCAATTCAACACAGGAGATCAGAAAGTGAAGTCGTCCAATATGGCTGAAGACCTTAAAATGAAGGAGTTGACTGGCAAACAACACGAAATTGCGTCAGTAATTCAGAAGATGTTAACCAACATAAAAAAGGATCCGAAAAATAGGAAAACAGAACAGTACGCCCAAGAAAGACTGCAGCAATTGGAGGAACTATGGTCTGCGTTCGGTGCTCAACACAAGAAAATACTACAATTGCCTGATGTAAGCAAGGATCATGACTATTTCCAGAAAGGGTTCTACCAAGCAGTAGAACAGTGTTACGAGAAACTTGTTGCAACACTCAATATCATCCTAGAAGAAGCTAATCAAGCTAAGCAATGTAAGCATTCGGCAGCAGTGTCCGCTTTAAACAATCAAAGGGCACTCACGAAGGCTTTGACTCGACTAGTAGAAGACATAGAAGGAGAAGCAAATGATCCCCATCCAACCACATATTTCGAACTAAAGGCGCAATTGTTAGAGAAGTACCAGCAGCAAGCTTCGGATCTTCATTTGATTTTGATGGCATCCGAACCGGTGCTAACTGGTGAAGAATATTCAGCAGAAGCATACTATGACCTGGACATCAAGGTACAAGGCCTAATCATCACTTTGAGGCAACAGTGTGCTCAGCCGCGTAGGGATAACCACGCCACAGAACCGCAACATTTTTCACCAGTCCAGTTACCAAAGATCACGCTTCCAATATTTGACGGAAACTATCTCAAGTGGGTTCAATTCCGTGACATGTATATCCAACTAATTCATGAGCAGCCAATTAGTGATATACAAAAAATGTTCTATCTAACAACAAATTTAGTTGGCGAGCCGAGAAATTTGATTAAACATTTATCTGCGACTGGAGAAAATTACAACGTGGCGTGGAACATCCTGTCGGATCGCTACAACAACAAAAGAGTACTAGTGACATCACTGCTTAACAAGTTACTAGCACAGTCAACTATAACAACTGAATCAGCAGCAGCGTTGAAATCACTTCACGATACAACTAAGGAATGTATTCTAGGATTAAAGGCTCAAGGACTGCCTACAGATGCGTGGGATGCCATAATCGTTCATCTTTTGATTAAAAGGTTAGATCGAGTAACACACAGCACTTTGGAACAATCAGACAGTTTTAAATCAGGAGAATTGCCTTCATTGAAGGCAGTTATGGAATTCCTTGAAAATCGATTCCGTTCACTAGAAGTAGTGAACAAAGCAGCAGCACGCACAGAATCCACACATGGTAGACGCAACGTCATGGCAGCTACCACTACGAAACCATCAATTCATTGCATTGTCTGCAAGCTCGCACATCCCTTATTCGCGTGCCCCGCATTTAAAGAAAAATCGATAAGGCAAAGGTATGAATTGCTTAAACAACATAAGATATGCAGCAATTGCTTGAAAGCCGGACATGTGGTTTCAAAATGTTGTAGTAGAGGCTGTTTGAAATGTCAACGGAAACACAACACTCTGTTGCATCAAGACAACTTAAGTACATTTGTGGCTCCAAGCTTGCCATCTGGAGTTTCACAAGACTCCACTACCAATGCTGTGATTCAGATCGCGAAACCAGGACCGTCCAGCGCATTATCGTCCTCAACCAATGCTAGAAAGGGAAAGTATGTTTTACTCGGAACAGCTGTAATTCAATTAGTTGCATCCAACGGACGTACCAGAAAGTGCAGAGCACTTTTGGATTCAGGCTCTCAAATCAACATCATTACAAAGGATTTAGTTTCCAAATTAGGTCTTCGAGCGAACTCTGCATCTTTAGCAATCTCGGGTATCGGTGGACAACGACAGAGGACACAACACCGTGTCAATTTAAGACTCGAATCATTAACGAGTGGGTTTCAGACATCCTTAGAGGCGTATGTGCTACCTAAGATCATAGCACCCCAACCATCAGAATTGTTGGATGTATCTAAGTGGCCGATACCGAAAAACATCAAACTCGCTGATCCTGATTTTCATCGTCAAGCATCGATTGATGTTCTGTTGGGAGCTGAATTCTTTCACCAGTTGATGTCGGTCGGACAAATCAAACTATCCGAAGACCTGCCAACGCTGCAGAACACTGTCTTAGGATGGATTGTATCGGGAAAGGTGGAAAAACCACAACGAAGCGATGCAACCACTGTAAGCTGCGGTATATTCAGCACAGGTGAAGAATTAACCAATGAACTCGTATCGAAACTCTGGGAGCTGGAAAACGTAAATGAAGAAGTCAACGGTCTAACTGAAATAGAAACACAATGTGAAACTCACTTCCATCATCATATGGGCCGCAACAATGCTGGGCGCTTCGTGGTAAAATTGCCATTCTTAGAAGATCCAACCAGTCTTGGAGAATCTAAAGAAGTAGCTCGCAACAGATTTCTTGCTCTTGAAAAACGGCTTACTAAGGACCCGAATCTGAAGAAACAATATGTGCAGTTCATGCAGGAATACATCGCACTGGGCCACATGAAGGAGATCGACGAAAACGACTTAACAGCACCACAGTATTTCATCCCACACCATGCAGTGTTGAAGCCTGATAGTACCACTACAAAGCTTAGAGTTGTATTTGATGCATCCTGTAAGACATCTACAGGACTAGCACTGAATGACATCATTCATAACGGCCCAACTGTACAAAGCAATCTGTTTGCAATCCTTCTTCGATTTCGGTTACACCGTTACGTTTTTACAACAGATTTAGAGAAGATGTACAGACAAATTTTAATGCACGACGACGACATGAGATTTCAACTGATATTTTGGAGACAAAATACAAATGAACCACTAAGAGTATATCAGCTATGCACGGTAACATACGGAACAAGATCCGCCCCCTATTTAGCAACGAAATGTTTAACTGTACTGGCTGATGAAAATAAAACGGTTTATCCATTAGGAGCAAAGGCGCTACGTAGAGATTTTTATGTAGATGATGGAGTTTCTGGATCGGATAACCTCGCAGAAGCCTGTGCAATTCAAGAGGAATTGACAAAGATTTTACCTCAAGCCGGCTTTAAATTACGTAAATGGTGTGCTAACACATCAAAGCTGTTGAAGGGCATAGCAGCTGAGGACCAAGAGGTCAATATGAATCTTGGCGACGATTCAAATGAGTCAACTAAGACTTTAGGACTAATATGGTTACCAAAATCCGATGTATTTTCCATCAAGACTCATGCTAACATGTCAACACGAATCACAAAGCGCACGGTAACATCTGATATAGCCAGAGTTTTCGACCCTTTAGGCATCATGGCACCGGTTGTCGTCACAGCGAAAATATTCATTCAACGGCTGTGGCAACTGAAGCTTGACTGGGATGAGGCAATACCACTTGAGATGCATTCTCAGTGGATGGCCTTTCGCAACGATCTTCAAGAGCTTCAAAATACGAAGTTCCCCAGGCACATATATAATCATGAGCAGCCCAAGGACATTCAATTGCACGTCTTCGCCGACGCATCGGAAAGAGCATACGGCGCTGCGATTTACATCCGAGCAAGGTTGAAGAATGGAACAATCATGGCTAGACTCTTATGCGCGAAATCTCGAGTAGCTCCATTGAAATTTCAAACTATTCCACGATTGGAATTATGTGCTGCTGTCTTAGCTGCCCAGTTAATGTCACGAGTAAAGGATGACTAGCACCGTCTAAACTTATGTCTTGTAATGTATGGTTCTATGGTCCGATCTTTTTACATAAACATCAGTCTACCTGGTGTCAACCACTTCAAAGGGAATTACTCATCGAAGATACCACCGAATATAAAAAGGGACTAAGTCAAAATAATATTGCGAAGGTAATGTGCGCAGGAGAAACAAATGCTGCGGCAGCAACAGAGGATAGCTCAATTGCATACAAAATAAAATTTACGAATTCTTTTCGCACAATTCAACGAGTCATTGGCTATGTACTAAGATTTATCAACAGCATTAAAGGAAACGTTAGGTCACACGAAACAACGGAGCTGTCAAGATCAGAACTCGAAGAAGCTTTACAAGTTATCATCAAAGAAATACAAGCTGCTGACTTCCCTGATGAAATTAGGCGTCTGCGAAAACATGACGCAATCTCGAAACGAAGCGATATAAGTTCCTTATCTCCCTTTTTGGACAACCAAGGAATAATTCGTGTAGGAGGAAGATTACATACTTCCTCGTTGCCATATGACGCAAGACATCCAATTCTATTGCCATATAACGATCCACTAACCAAGTCGCTCATCAACGCAATGCACATCGAAAATCTTCATTGTGGACCTCAAGCTCTGTTAGCTAAGGTGAGACAAAGATTCTGGCCTGTGAAAGGAAAGATAATGGCTCGATCAGTGGTACAACATTGTGTAAAATGTACTAAAGCGAAGCCTGTGTTGTACAGCCAAATCATGGGCCCACTTCCAAGCTCTCGAGTTGAGCCGGCCAGACCATTCATCAACTCCGGTGTTGACTACTGCGGACCACTATGGATCCATTTTAAGTGCAGAGGAAAGAGACCTCAGAAAGCATATATTGCAGTGTTCTGTTGTTTCAGCACAAAGGCAGTCCACTTCGAAATTGTCAGTGATCTAACAACGGAAGCCTTCATAGGAGCTCTAAAGCGATTCATAAGTAGAAGAGGTCATTGCAGAAACCTATATTGCGACAATGCGACTAATTTTGTAGGAGCAAAAAACAAGCTGGACGAGTTAGAAGCCATATACTCCACAAGTTCTCAAGAGGCAATAACCAGGCTTTGCAGCTCGAAAGGAATTTCTTTCCACTTCATCCCACCTCGAGCTCCACACTTCGGAGGACTGTGGGAGGCCGCTGTCAAATCGGCAAAGCACTTGCTGCTGCGAAATGTTTCGACGGTGTCTCTCACTTATGAAGAGCTGGAGACAGTTGTTGTAGAAATTGAGGCCATTTTAAATTCCCGACCAATAACACCAATTTCCTCAGATCCAAACGACCTTTGCGCTTTAACACCAGGCCATTTTTTGATTGGAGAGCCACTGATGTCTTCAGTGGATATTAGAACGGAATCAATGAACCAAGGTCTGGTCACACGCTGGGAACTTGTAACCAAAATCAAACACGAGTTTTGGAAGAGATGGTCAAGCGAATATTTGAACCAGCTGCAACACAAATACAAATGGAAGGGTCCGGTTACTAACATCCAACCCGATACGCTGGTCATAATGAAAGAGGATAACGTACCAGTCCAACAATGGCCTTTAGGTAGAATTACAAGGACCTTCGAAGGACCGGATGGAGTTGTCCGCGTGGCTGATGTAAAAACCAATATGGGCATTAAAAAACGTCCAGTACATCGTTTAGCACCTTTATTCCCTGAAGAAATTAAAGAAGAAGCAGTTACAACATCCAACGCAAGCGATATCGAGGCTCCGAAGAAGAAAATGCGCAAACTACATGTTGGCCTAAGTCTGGCTTTGATATTCTTACTGCCAGTAGTACTTGCAAATCCAATTACTACCATACCGTTTGATTCACATGGCAGTTTATATTTCGAAACCATTGGAACTGCACGATTAGTACCATCCTATTGGAAAATAATCGTTTTCTACAACATAACCGCCTTTCACTCTCAAAAATCATCCATAGTTGACGGTACATTGCGTCTCCAGGATCTCTGTAGCAGAATGAAACAAAACCACAGCTGCAAAATCATCATTGATCAGTTCAAAGAATTCATAGAAGAAACCAGCATAGGAGAAAACGTGCTGATGAATAAAAGAATTAAAAGAGGTCCAATTGATATCATTGGAAATATCGCCAATTCACTGTTTGGGTGTTGGATTCCAAGTACGCAGAACATATGTCCGAAACAATTGCAGAAGTTCAACAAAGCGAGAACATGCTTCTCGGTCTATTGAGGAACCAGACATCAATAGTCGATTCAACTATAAACATCCTCAAGAGAGACGAAACGAACATAAAGGGAAAATTCGACAAGCTTGATGAGCAAATTATAGACATTTTAAATATGATCAGTGACCACGACGCGGAATCGCAGCAAATAAAAATGTTTCATCTGTTTACATCGCTAAGCTTCCAAATTATGCTCAGTATCTCCAAACTGCAAAATATGCACGCTGCCCTTATTGACGTCATAACGGACAGCCATCATGGGAAAATTAACCCTTTGCTGTTGTCACCAGAGCAGCTGAAACGAGAATTGTCGAACATTAGAAGTCACATACCATCATCACTACAAATGCCAGTTCAACCAGAAGAATTTTTGCTGATATATAAATTAATCACCGTCACTGGAACACTTACAAGCGATCACGTAATATTTCACCTAAAGGTACCATTGATTAATCAGGAGCGCTTTGACTTGTTTAGAGTCAACCCAATAATGAAAATAGTCAATAAATCAATAACGGCTGTTGATGCTGCGACCCCTATCATTGCCATTAGCCCACATCGCGAGCAGTACTTTCCAGTCACGTCATCACAACTAGAAACATGGTTAACATTGCCAAATGACACCTTTTTGTGTCTAAAAACACAAGCAATCTACAGTAGCGGTTCTGGCATTTGCGAATGTGAGATTCATTCGTTTAACAATGAATCAAGCACCACCTGCAAATGGGTAAACGTCGAAGGAAATTTCAAATTTGTTCGAACACATCGTGCAAATAATTGGATTTATGCTACAATTGAACCCATTCGCATGAATACAGTATGTGGAATACATAGTTCTACAACCATAATATCTGGATCAGGGTTACTTCAACTGGACTCAAAATGTTCCATGAAACACAAGGTCATCAGCATTCAAGGACAGGAAGAAATAAATTTCTCTGAGCTGCACTCCAAACCACACGTCTTCATGACAGATGTTGATGACATTTCTACTAGTAAAATAACAACCAGCAACTCCACTGTGTTCACTACTAACATTGCTGAACTCACGGCATTACACGCAGCAATATCCGAACAAACCAATCAGAAACTGAACTTCAACATGATGCATCATTACACTGTCTCATATACGGCGTTAAGCGTATCCATAATATTGTTAATCTCCTACGTTGTATACAAATATTGGACTCGTAAGATTGCTGACACTCCTCACAATACACGGCTTGAGGCGCAACGTTCACTCAGTCAGCCAGATTTTCATCTCGTAATGGAGGAGGGTGATTCGAGCAATTGACCTTCGCTCAATGCGGGGGAGGATGTTTAGTTTTATTTATGATATCAATGACTTCCATGTCCAGCCGTGGATGAAACTCAAAACTCCAGCATACATATTTTGGCACATATGTATGTACTTGATTTGTTCCCATGCTGACAGCATGGGAACGTTGAAGTTCGCTGCTATCTATCGCTCGAAATGTGACACTCAAATATTTAGCGCTGTCTGCATAAGTGCAGCGCTAACTGTGGATGCACCTGTAACGTTTGCCTTGAACTTGAGCTGCAGCGTATTCGTAGACAATTTAATCAGGCGTCCGTCACTTTGTGGGAAACAATTTTGGAATGTGCAATGCTGCTCTGAATATGTTGGAGTTTCATCCCCGGTTTACAATAGTCATTAGTAAATCGTTATCATTGTAGTAGTTTTAAAAGGTATTTAAGCTCCGTTAGTGAAAATAAACAGTCAGTCATAAGAGAAACTTCACAGTGTTTGAATCGCTGATTTGGGTTAAAGTGCCTAAATCAAAGGAAGGTAAATTGACAAGTTGGTTTTGGTTCAAGTGCCTAAACCAAAGTAATTAGTCCTGGTTAAAGTGCCTGGACTAAAGGCAGGAAAAATCTATTCTTCCTCGCTTCACTAACAGTAAGATAAACGCATCTTAACATGCTATATGCCCCTCCATTCCACATTTGAAACAAAGCTTGGAGCAATCATTCGCTGCATTTTTGCACTGTCTAGCGATGTGGCCAAATTCAAGGCACCTGTAGCACTTAGTCACAGAAGTTCGTTCGCGTATGCGGCAACTCACCCAGCCGATTCTAATTTTTCCTGCCTTCAGGAGCAAATTGGCATTCGCTATTGAGAGCCTTACCGCTGCCACTTGAGTACCTCCAAATCCTGTCCGAAGACTTAACACATCTTCTTGCTTAAAATGTTCCGGCTTGAATTGCGCATCAATCGCTCGAAAGACCTCATCTTTTGATGTGACTTCATCTAGGTCCATAATATCCAGTACCATTCTCTCTGCTAATCCGCGAACCTCCGCCTGTTCTCCAAGACTGTTGCCAATAGCTGCTCTGACCTTCTCTGCATTAGCCCCTGTTTCGCTGATTTGCAGTAAAAGTCCACCCTTCTGCGTGCGCCTTATTTTTGTGATGGCTTGGCCTACGGCACCCATCGCCTCATCAGCCCTCAGCTTGCGAAGTATTTCGGCATACGAGAGATCACATTTCTTTTCAATAATAATTGCTTCCGGTTTTTGCCTCTTTAAGGTTGGTTCTCTATTCCTTGCTTGCCTCCTTTGTACAAGCTTCCACTCTTTAACAGCTTCATAATTCCCTCCGACTGCCTCCTCAGACTGTAATGCACTCGCGTAGCTGGCGGGCTTTGTTGCCTGGTACGTCCTTTTCGCCGCTGACTGAACTATCAGGCGCTCTTCTCTATTTCTCTTCGATGCACGTTCTTCCTTATCCTTCCTTAGCGGTGACGTCTGCATCCATTTATCCTTTGTGGATTTGGTATGTTTGTTACTTACAGACGCACTGTTTGCGTTACAACGATCGCCATTTTTCGCTTCAGTTTCCACCGTTTCGTAGAGGCGTGCAATACACTCAATCAAATCCCTCATTGGCTGATGAATGGATCGTCTTCCTCCGCTGATCATCTCTACGAGTTCGCCTATTTTCCGACCCATCTTTTCGAATACCGAGCCGCCATTAATAGCTAACTGTAGTGATTGCTTTGAACTATTTGCGCATTTGGGCGTTGCCGTTTCACCTAGTGCACTCAATGGCGACCTTTGTACACAAGTACTCTTTGCAAAGGGATTGCTGCAGTCTGATTGGTGATCGCAGCCGCCATCATCGTTACACAGTTGACATGCTGCTGCACTTGTCTCTGCTAATAATGCTCTTTCTCTTGCAGACATATTTACAAAGCTTTAAGTGCAGACATTAACCAGTCGAAAGCACAGATTCTAGCGCCACCCCTCGTCAAACTGATCAAAGCTTACGAAAGCTCTACCAAAGCTTCCGAGTGCTTTATCAAAGCTTTGCTTTATTGCTCTTTTATTGACGTATAGAGGGAGCAGTGTCTTGAAAGAACTTCCAAGAAAAGGTTAGCTAGACTAGGTCAATGAACGACCCTAAGTGTTAACAAACGTCAAACTTTGATATGTTGCCAAGTGTTGCGCGGGATCACAATTCCCACTGTTGACACAGATGAATTTATAAACAAAAAGGCCACAAAGGCCATAAAATATTAAGTTGATATTATTCACCTAAGTGTTACAAAACACTAGCAACCTTTTTCCCACTACTCGTTACACTTTTGCACACACTTTGGTTCAATAATATATCGTCTATGTCGATTTTCCACTTAAAAAGAGCTTAACTTTTACGGAGTCGATTAAAAACGCGACCACTTACTTCAAACTCTCTCTGAGTTCGCACCTGTGTGTGTGTGTGTGTGTGTGTGTGTGTGTGTATGTGTGTGTGTGTGTGTGTTTTTTTTTTTTTTTTTTTTTTTTTTTTTTTTTTTTTTTGTATGACGACCGGAGGTGTGGAATCTTCATAGATACCAGTGGACCGGCCCACTGGCATGCACGATTCACCACTATTCTGGTGGCGCCTACGTACTAAACCGCACCCCCCATACACCACTACCACTCTCCCCCGCGGGACTACCGTTAAGCATTACTTCGCGGGGGCTGGTTAGCAATCATGCTATCTTCGTGTATGAACTTACATGTTATCTATCAGGCTTCGGATTCGCTCTGCCCTTCGCAGTTCTATTAACACAATCGTCACGTGAGCTTTAATTTCATTCCAAAGTTCAATATTTTGGAGCATATTTTTTGTCACCTCCTGCGGCTCAATAAGCTGAAAGCACGTTGTTCTAAACCGCGGACATCGGAAGAACACATGAAAAACATCTTCAGGAACACTCAGACAGTTTGGGCATTCCGACGAGTTTTCGTGGCCAAACCTTTGAAGGTAACTTCGGTAGCAACCATGACCTGTAAGAAATTGAGTCATGTAGAAATTTACCTGGCCATGACGCCTTTGACACCATTCTCTGACGCTAGGTATCAGTCTGTACGTCCATCGTCCTTTTGTTGAAGCTGCCCAACGTTCCTGCCATTCAGCAATCGACACCGACCTTTCTTCGAGCTGCACCTCACTTTTACTCGCCTGACATCTCTGGAGACGGTAGTAAACTCGCCTCATCTCGCATGCTAATATGTCGATGGGGATCATTGCTGCAACCACACTTGCAGCTTCGGTCGAAACTGTACGGAAACCGCTAATGACTCTCAAAGCAGTTAATCTATCAACAGCTACAATCTTTCTCCTCGATGATTTAATGTTTAAACCATCAGCCCAGATCGGCGCAGCGTAAAGCATGATTTGATTTACCACAGAAGCCAGGAGTTTCCTTTTATCCATCTTCGGCCCGCCAATATTCGGAAGAAGCCTGGATAGTGAAGCTAGTGACCTAGCGGCTTTATCCGAAGCGTAGCTTATGTGCTGCTTGAAGCTGAGTCGATTATCCAGCATTACTCCGAGGTACTTAATCGCGGGAACGGATGCTCTGCTAATATTACCTATCACTAGTTTCATATGCTCTACCTTTTTACGGCTCGATATAAGTACAACTTCCGTTTTGTGCGCTGCGAGTTCAAGACCTACATCTTTCAACCAACTCTCAATTTGGCGTATAGCGGTATTTGCTGCCAACTCTAATGCTTGAATATGCTTATTTACGACAACAATTGCTAAGTCATCTGCATATCCTATAGGTGTCACACCATTTGGAAATTGAAGCCGTAGGACAGGGTCGTACAAGATATTCCACAATAAGGGACCAAGCACAGAGCCTTGTGGAACACCCGCAGAGACCCTGTAGGACTCTCTGCCCCTTTCGCTATAGTATACCAACCTCCTATTAGACAAATAACTCTCTATTATATCAAACAAATATTTCGGGACTCGTAGGTGAATAAGCGCCCTCTGTATGTGCTCCCAACTGGCCGTATTAAATGCATTTTTAATATCTAGAGTGATCACTGCACAGTACTCTTTTGACCCGCCTTTCCATCTTTTGCCCGCTATGGCGCTAGCAGCTATTTGGACTACTGCATTCACTGCATCGACGGTTGATTTAGATTTTCTGAAACCGTATTGGCGGTTAGAAAGCGATTGGTTTTCTTCAACAAATGCGTGCAATCGGTTGCATATAATTCGCTCTAACACTTTACCGATAGTGTCCAAAAGACAGATAGGATGTGTGTGTGTGTGTGTGTGTGTGTGTGTGTGTGTGTGTGTGTGTTTATAAACTAACATTAAAATAATAGAAATCAATATAAAATTGTAAGTTTAAATTAAAAAAAAGTAAATAGTAATTACCTTGAAATATTTTTAATCCACACATTGTGGAATTGTTCATCGTTCAGCAACAGGTTGATATGCTGCACATTTTCCAGCTTTGTGCAGTGATACGGTCCCTCGATTTTTGCGAATCTGTATCAAAACCAAACACATTGCCGGTTATTTCTGGAAATTTTCTTCAAATTTATTGATGGCATCTATGGCCAGAGAATTAGGATCTTTAGTCCCATGAAGTTAAGTAAAATATAATTTTCTAATATTAGTGTTTGATCGTCCGCAGATGGTAGCTCCAGCCCCTTCGAGAAACATCTTCGTTACATGTTGGGCAACGAATGTTCTCGCTAGCGTCAATGTGTGATGATGTTGTAGTAGCTCGGGGTGCTGCTGGCTGAGGACAATGACGGTACCTGTACTGCTGATGCTGTTGCATTTAAAAATGATGATGGTGGTAATGGTGGTGTTGTTGTTGGAGTTGGAGATAATGATGATGGTTGTTATACTGATGATGATGATGGCTTTCGGTGAAGTAATTTCTGATGCCGGCATAGGCATCTACTCTATTTAAGTTTTGTTCACATTCGTTGCAATAGAATTGCGCGTAGCCGATCTTTGCTTTCCCATGTCTTTTCAGATTACACATTGCAGTAAAGGCCTGTCCGCAAACGTTGTTTTTGTGTTTTTTGTTGTTGGTGATGGTTTATCTTCATTTTATCAGTTTTCACTTCGTTTTGTTGTTTTGTTTTTTTCTCTATACGTTTTAAGTACTATATGTAAAAGTTTCTTTTATTGTAATGTTTTGTTTTTACATTATATTTAGCAGTTTGTTTGTTTTGTTTTAACACAATTTATATTTCTTTTCAGTTAGCCACCCCTACTTTTTAGTCACTTTCTTTTTATGGCTGTTTTTTTAAAGAGTATATTTAACTACACTTACAGTTTACTTAAATTAACTTAACAGTTTCTAATTTGTTGTAGTTTTTTGTACAGGTTTGGGTTTTTTTTATTGTTTTTCGTACGTTTGTTTTTTAATATAGTATTTCATAATTAACGCGTGAGCTTTAATTCCGAACCTTCAAGACCACTTTCAGAACTGAGAACAAATTGCAAGTTTGCGCCCCTGATATATGTAAGATATTAAGCATGGCACAGATCCCTAATTGTTCAGAGTCTTTCATTGATTACATTAGAGACTGCGTATTTCTAAACAAAAATTTAAAATAATAAATAAAATTAAATCCTCTGGTTCATCCATGTTTCACTTTAAATAGAGTAACACCATAACCAAGAAAAGAATCCGAACGAGTTTTGTTTACTCTAACTCAACTACGTTGACTCTCTGTTGGAAGTATTTCTAAAACTATTTGTGCATTTGACAAAACCACTGAAATGGACCAATAAAACATGAACGTGCATGAATGTCCCCAATCACACATTTTTTAAACATTATTATGCCCAAGAACAAGAAGAACAAAGACCTACTTTGTATTGAAACAAAAACGAAACAAAACATAAGGAATAATAAACCCCAACGACGGCACCGCGTTTCACCAAAAGACCAAATTGTAACAACAAACACCAACATAAGCAATTAAATTAATTTTTATTACAATTCGATCGACGGCTGAAAAAAACACTGACATTTGTTTACACTAACTCTATGGACCAACGATCACGTTCGTTAAAGTATCATGTTACAATAAGAACAACAACAACAACATAGTCTTTCACAAAAATATTCAACATCTTCTCCCCCTCCCACCCGCTTTTCTCTCATGATTCCCTTCGTCTCCTTGCTGAACCACCAACTAACAACACCAGTCCAGACCAGTCAACACTGGTTCGTCGGTCTGTCGGCAGAGCACTGCACAATGTAAACCTTACGGCGGCGGCAGAGCTCCACACAATATAAAACTTATGGCGGCGGCAGAGCTCCACATACAGCGCAGTCGCTTCGCTGTTCCAGAAGGTACGTATACACACTACATATGTCTACGAGACACTTAAATTATGATATAGTAAAGAAATGCTGAAATTTCCATAATTACTTGAATTAAATTTAATAAGGGAATTGTTTATTTTAATACATAAAATTTAGGTTTCTAGATGCATTCTTTAACTATGCATTTAGAAAATTTAATTGCAATGTACAAATAAATTTAATTCAAGTAATTATGGAAATTTCAGCATTTCTTTACTATATCATAATTTAAGTGTTTCGTAGACATATGTAGTGTGATATGACACTGCAATGACACATTACATATGTCCCAAATTTTATGTATTAAAATAAACAATTCCCTTATTATATTACAATATCAATGCTCAGAAAAATAACACTGGTTTCTAGAATGGAAATATATTCTTTTTTATACATACATTCTCAAATATTACATTTTATAGAGTATACAATGTGCAGCGGTATGCCGACTCAAGTAGACCGTTTCCACCGCAAATAAGAAAACTACTCCAAAATAATCAAAAACTCAAGAAAAGCAAAAATATTTTGAATGCAGAATGAAGAATGAAGAAATTAAGCACACATACAACGTATAAAATCAGGAACACATACACATAAAAGATGAATATCCAAATAAGAACGAAAGTAATGAGGGCGGTCTAGATCCTACTTTGAGCTGTCTACACGTCATATGGTCAGTGGCCGAACCTAGTGGAACTCCACGAGCTAGGCTCGACTCTTTGCGACCTAAGCTTCAAGAAAGATGCAATTAATTCAGCACAGTTCAGATCTGCAAAGTTATTAAAATTAAAAACCTTTCGCAATTTTGTTACCAAAATATCATGATCCACACAATCAAAAGCTTTAGAGGGGTCAAGTAGGATCAAAAATACTATTTTATTTGCATCCAACCCTATACGAATATCTTCAATCACCTCAGCTAATAGCCAGCCCAGTAATACAACTGCGTTTGGATCTGAAACCAGATTGCTTCGAAGCAAACAAGGAGTTGCGGTTACAGTAGTCTCGCACCTGCTTACTGATAATGCTTCCAAGTGCCTTATATATGAACGGTAGTATTGCAATAGCTCGGTATTGATTTCCTGCTTTAGTTATGGGCACAACTTTAGCTTGCTTCCAGACGGAAGGAAAACCATGAGTAGTAATAAAAGTGTTACAAATATGCGTAATAAAATGCAGTAACTTGGGGTAGGAAGGCTTTGACGAAAAACGGATTAATGTCGTCCAGTCCCTTGGACATGACTTTATAGATGGGAAACTTACGAAGACATCGTCCTGCCCAACGCATCTGCAACTGAGAGGTGAAGCAGTACTTAGCGGTGGAAACCTTTCGTAAATATTTTCACGAATAGTCGATAACGAAGCACACACAAAATTAGAGTTGAGTTCATCACAATTTATGGGTTTAAGAAAAGATTCAGGAGTATTCATTAATTTTTCGGACGGCATTCCAGGTCTGCTTGCTGCCAATAATATTACAGAACTTAGCGTTATAGAAATTATTTTTAGTTTTCCTTATTGCTTGCACCACCTTTCTGCGTAGTAAAAAAAAAATAAATACGTGAGCAAAAAATTTTTGCATCTCTTTTCAATACAATGTTATATCTCATCCTTATATAATATTAATGAATATTGAATTTCTCGTAATGAAAATAGAATCTTTCTCTGCTACTACCCCATATGCAATTTCTCTCATTTCGTTTCATTCGTAAAGAGGAGAATACAATGTTATCGTTGCTTTTCGTGCTTTACGCAAACACACAGCCCCCGATATATTTTTCGGAGATCTGATGTCAAAAACCAAATGGAATAGTTTGCTTATGAACTTTTTACTTCATAAAAATCAGTGTTTGTACTCAACAATCACAGACATCCAAATAACCTCGGAATGCGCCCCGGAATTCCTCCTCTAAAAAAATGGTTTAGAAATACCATATATATTGTCAAACTGCATTGTTAAAAGCGAACTAATGACAATCCAAGACAACCGTTAGTCGAAAACAAAATGCATGCAACTTATACGTACCTCTTGGCAACTGGACAAGCGTATAGAGAGAAGAAAAAATCATAACTTCCACATAACATTCATACATATAGACTAACATACGGACAGAGATACATAGAGTAATACATAGTTACGGACATACTTAGAGACAGACATACGTACATACTGAGGTACATACAGCCGACTAGATATAGGCAACTAGACAGACCGAACGACAGAACACCGACAGACAGACAAAAAGGCAGACCGATCGAAAGGCAGACAGAGCGATATACAGACATGAATAGAGAGGAAAAAAAAACGGATATTTTTCTTGAAAAAGGAACACACACAGAAGAAAAGAGACGAGATATAAAAAAACTTACAACATACTCGTACATACATGTATCCATATGTAACATATTCATTAATATGTTGTAATATTCCTCTGCGGTAGCGACCTGTTGCGATAATTACTCTTGGAATGCGTTGTTTCTAATCGAGAACTTTATTGCGACTAACTTAACACTAGACAATTTACCTTACAAAAACCCATACAGCGATATTGACAGGTACGGACACAACATGTATCATACATGTATACATACAGACCAAAGTTTCTTAAAATGCACAACGATAAATAAATCACACCCAATCCATAATTTCTAGATTTAAAACACAGCGTTTTTATCAAACTTGTATTAAAATCTGTGAGCCTTAGTTACCTCAGCCGCAGTAAGTACACCTAGAATCCTTGTAAAAACCTTTTTTTAGATAGAAGGTAATAGCGCAATTTTGCTAACCGGCCTCGACGATGCGACCCAGCCATTTGGTTGCTCTCTCATTAGTGCTACATCTCTAAACGAGAAATATGTTTGTTTGGCCCAAAAACCAGTTCCATTTAATTTAATCGAGATGTTGGTTGACCTTAATTTCACGGTTCTGCAGCGACACACTAATAACAAAATCACACGGTTTTAACCATAAATCACATAGATTGGAAACGTAGAACAGAATAGTTTGTTTGGGTTCGAAACGTGTGAATATAAGAGACTTGCTTGAAAACGGTGACCTTTAATGCAACTCTTGCAAAAACAAAAACATTGCACAGTTGAATTTTGCTGTTTGCAAAAATGTGCCATATTTACTGATACAATAAATTTTATTTTGGTCTCCCCGCTGTCTCCGTCACCTACCGAAAATAAAAAGTCAATCAATGCTTTGATTTTGCACAAAATATAATTCGATTAACTTCTGGAGTAACAAACCATAAACCATAAGAATGCAAAACAAAATGAGTAAGCAGTCCAACAACAACAACACTTGGTTTCTATTCCCATATGTGCTTTTTCTCTGCGTTTGCTTCGTTTGTTTTAAAATGCGTAATCGAACCGCATCGAACCAATTTTTACTTCTCTTGCTTTGCCTTCCCAATGAAATTATTTTTATAAATGTTGGCTCACGTTAGTTTCGAGCTCTTTGTGTATGAGTCGCAAAGTGAATTAGTTAAGTTGGTCGATTGAAATGTCATGCAATCTCTTTATTAATATATACTTGTCGGTCCGACTACATTTTGCAGATATACATTCCGCCAGAATAAAGTTACTTGCAGGTACAGAAATAAGCCTTTGCGAGTACTGCGGCTTAGTTGTTAATCAAAAAAATGTTTCACAAACGGGACCTACTAATCAAACTTTAAGCGTTTTACTATTGAAGATTCGCGAAAATATTTGTGATTCTGCATCAACATTTTTGGTTGCTAGGCGCTCCACATATATCGTGTTTAAATGCAAACAGATCCGAGGACAAACCTAACTTCGGAATGATAATTTCACAATTGTACATAACTTCTCCATTAATTCATAAGCTTTTGCATATTTTTATTATATTTATCGTGTTTATTGTTTGTTTGCCGAATTTTACTTATCGCTTTTTTTAATAATTTTTAAAATTATTAAATAATAATAATAATTTTTTAATTCAATAATTTTTTACTTCAGCCACCTTGCATTTTTTCTTATGGGAACCTCCGTAATATGATCGAGTATCATCATTCTGTGACTACAACAATTTGTCGACGGGTCAAACTAATTTGGAAAGTTGCTGTTTGTTTTTCTAACGCACTCTTCCAATACCCTATGTTTAAAGAGGTTTATGACAACTTTCTTCAAAAATAGATTGAAATACTTCAAAATGGGTTTTGCAAATATCAAGAAAGAGGTCACATGGATTTATTAAAAGAAGCCTACTATCACTATAATTTTTTTTTAATAAAAATGCTTCGGAATCAAAATAGCATCCATTGAACTTAACTAAGTCTATCTTGCATTTGTCACAATTAATTTTGTGGAATAGTTTGGCTTTTAAACAATACCCCAAAAAATAGCGTCCTACGTCCGTTTTCACCACGCTTAAAGCTTTGCTGTTTTCCACTGTATTCGTATCGTCGTCTTTTTGTGAGATTGTCTGCGAATTTATTGGGACCTGCGAATCAAAGTTAAACTGGAGCATCAGGTCGTCATCATTTCCGAAATTTTTTTTTTTTCACCTCATAATTTTGAGCCACAAATTTCATTGAGAAGAGCCGTCCCGCGAGATACTGCACTTCTCTTACCGATGGGTTTGTGTTGCTTCCCAATTTCGACCTGAGAACTGAAAAGAAGTTCTCCAGCGAGTCTTGATTTAATCTCCCCAGCATAACAAAAGCAATACTTTCATCTTTAAATAAGTCGTCTACCAAGGTAAGCATCGATTTTAATGTAAATTTTAAACCAAAAATGCAAATGCTTTTCGTTTTCTCCGGAAGTTTTATCGTATCTATAAATGAAATAAAATTGAGAATTTTTCCATTTTGGTTACCATTCCGTTTTATTGGATGCTTGTTTAGATTTTTATCAAAAAGGTTTTTACTGTTGCAGTAGTCAAAGCAATCGTTAAACTTTTCAATGAAATCTGCGGTAGCTTCAGCATTTAGCATATTTTTCTGGTTTTGAAAAAGATTTTTTTCTCTACTTTGCATTGATATTTTTGTATTTGTATTTGTATCTTTGTATTGCATTGATTAACTGCGAAAGGAACAAATTGAATGAAAAAGCCAAAAATGCTCAGAAGCTGATAATGCAAAAATTCCTGAAGTGATCAGAGGCACAAAAATCATAAACAGAAACAGCCCCTCGATTCTCTCTCTTCTCATCATCTGGCAAACAACCTTCACATTATAAAAACAATAAGAATAAAAACAAACACCTAGAAGATGACGAACTACACCGCTGTCTCCGTCATCCACCGAAAATAAAAAGTCAATCAATGCTTTGATTTTGCACAAAATATAATTCGATCAAGTTCTGGAGTAACAAACCATAAACCATAAGAATGCAAAACAAAATGAGTAAGCAGTCCAACAACACCAACACGTGGTTTCTATTTCTATGTGTGCTTTTTCTCTGCGTTTGCTTCGTTTGTTTAAAAATGCGTAATCGAACCTCATCGAACCAATTTTTACTTCTCTCGCTTTGCATTTCCAATGAAATTATTTCTATAAATGTTGGCTCACGTTAGTTTCGAGCCCTGCAACTCGTTTGAGCTAACCATGTGTATGATTCGCATGTTCTTATCAAAGTGAATTCGTTTTGTTGGTCGATTGGAAAGTCATAAAATCTCTTTATTAATGTATACTCGTTGGTCGGACCATTAACTGCGTTTAATATATGTTTCCATTTTAAAATGAATCCGCTTGCAACTACTCGTAATAATCGCTTCAAATCGTTTGAAGTGATGGCAACGTCATGTTAAATGCTGTCAAAGAAAGCAGCAATTTAGGTTGTTACCAGACGGCGTCAATGCGACAAAAGCAACTCATAGCATAATTTCAGTGTATAGTTTTTAAATGAAAAGATAATAACATACATATGTATTTTTGTATATTTCTTATTTATATATAGTGTCATTTTTATTGCACGAATTGGTAATGCGTTATTTCTTATAATATCGGTTTGTTTACAGCTGATAATGTAGCACCATCGTTTATTGAGGAACTGACTAATAAGACCATACTTGAAGAACAACCAATGGAATTACTTGCCCATGTATTTGGGTTTCCTTCTCCAGAAATTAAATGGTTTAAAAATGATGTTCCATTACATTGCAGTGAACGTATAGATATGATAAATAAACCCAACGGTATTATTGGATTAGGGTTTGTTAAAATTTGTAGAATTAAGTTAACAAACTAAACAAATCTCTTTGTTAGGATAAATTCTGTTCGATTCGAGGACTCTGGCATATATAAATGTGTTATTGCTAATGACGAAGGAGAAATGGAAACATCTTCCTCTGTCGAGATCTTACCAAAGGAAAAGGAACCAACATTTATTCAAGAACTGCGAGATATGTCAAGCGTTGAAGGTTTTTCAGTTAGAATGCAGACAAATGTTGTGGGTTGTCCAAGTCCAACCATAAATTGGATGCATGACGGACAAATAATTTTAACAGACAGCAACGAGTGTACTCTGCTGAACGATAAAGGAATCCATAGTATGACTATCAAACAAGCACTACCATCGCACTCTGGCTTATATGAAGTCATAGCTTCAAACACAAAGGGATCTGCTTCATCAAAAGCTAAATTAAATGTTATTCCGAAAGCTAATTCTGCTGTAAATGAGGAAGTACCACGCTTTGTTTCGTCACTTCCAGACGTAAATTGTAATGAAGGTGAAGAATTATTGATATCTGCTCCCTACACAGGAAATCCTGTACCTGATACGATTTGGTCTAAAGATGGAGTCACTGTATCAGAAAATGATCGTGCTATGACATTTTGTGATGGAAAGCATGTCAGCTTATATGTAAGCTCATGTATAACGGCTGATTCTGGGGAATACCAGTGCTTACTGGCAAATCCTTTGGGTGAAGATTCATCAATTTGTAAAGCAAACATAAGACAAATATATCAAAAACCTCAATTCATAAAGAGAATATACGATCAGCAACAACTTTGTGGAAATGTTGCTAAAATTACAGTTTCAGTATTTGGAGCTCCATATCCTCACGTCTCTTGGTATTTTCGAAATAAACCAGTCGAAGAGAACGAAACGTACTCAATCAAAAGTGATGGAGACACCCATACCCTGTATATACAAAACTGCCAGTTATGTAATGAAGGTGTTTATAAATGTATTGCTCGAAATAAAGAAGGGGAAGATGTAACCGAAGGTCGTTTGGATATTGTTAATGAGTTGTAAGTTTATTTAAATTTTTTCGCATTCTAAATCGCCAATTTATTGAAAGTGAAAAAAAACGTTCGCCCATTCGTAACGTATGAAACAAATGTCTCTTAGTCCGTTTTCACACCCATGAGACAAAAGACTTCAGACAGTTCTTGTTCACTTTTGATTGAGGAGAGTAAAGTCTTGAGAGTTTTTGCTTTAGTGGTGCTAACTTCTAAACTAACTTTCTTTACTTACTTACTTTAATGTATTGGTGCGACAATCCTTTTGTCTATTTGTCTCACGAAATGCCGTGAGACAAAAATGAACCAAAGAGACAAATTCACCGGTCTTTGTCTCATTGGCATATAAACGGCCTAAGGCGGCTTTTACATTTTGTAAATTTGTCTCGCTGGTTCATTATTGACTCCAGAGATAGCGTGAGACAGAGAGACAAAAATGGCGCAGTACTAAATTGAAAGCGTATGCTATGGAGTGTAACTGGCAGCCTAATTTTAATTTTGCCATATACGAGTATGTAGATACGATATCCTCGCTTCGTCTCTGTGTCGTTGCTTAACCGTATATCGCCCCTTAAAAAAAAATTGACAATTTTACCCTGTGGAACATTTTTGTTCCAAGCAGGTTTTGCGTATAAATGAGAAAGTTTTTAAATATTTTGAACTTTATTTCTTATTTATCTTCTAAAATACTTTGAATTCATTATTGTTTTATGTATGTAGTTTATTTAAAAATTTTTTTTGTGCATAACATATGTTTTTCGAAATTGTATCCTTACATACAAGTTTGGAACATATGAAGCAATACAAGGTTGTTCGTTTATCTTTATTGTCACCCGAATGGTAACAATCGTAGCAACGACCTCGTTTACCCTTTACATTCATTTCCTTATGTTTTTAGCAGGCGGAGCAGATGATGCCTCAGAATTCCCAGTCGCATCATTTTCCTTTCTCATCTGCAGAAGTTGCTTGGAAGACGAGTTGCGTGGATCATTTGGCCTGTTGGTCATATAGTTTTTTGCTAAAGATATAATATTTTTTTAAAGATATTATATATAACTTTTTTTTTTTTGATCTAATTGAATGTTTAAATATTATTCGAATTGACAGTATATAAAAAACAAGAAGCTTACTTATATGTATACACCAGCTAGAATCAATACGGCTAGGTATGCGTGTAGTAAATCTTGGTCAATTTCAATATGGTTGTATTCATCTACGTATTTTCCATATTTGTTCGAATTTTCTATAATTATTTTCTCTATATAAGATAGAAAGTAAAGTACAAACGAATCTTTCATGTCCGATATTAGACTCGTTGCATATCTTGTCACACCTGGGAGGATGTGAAGATGCAATAATGAATAATAAAATAGTAAATTTAGCACTGTATTTCTAACATGGTCGCATTGAAATTACGTTAGATGATCGCAAACGATTAATTCGAAATGGTGTTGGGGACCAAACTACATTATCTTTGGAAATCAATATCTTCAAATCACTTTAATTTTCAACGGATACTATTTCTTCATTTTCACCCTCCGATAAATTTTCTTCATCACTTTCTTCCATAACATGTTCTATTTCTTCTGCTGTCAAGTATTTAGAAAACGGTTTCATGGTTCTTTTATATTTTTTTTTATTGAACAAAAACACGCGTTCACTAATCAAACTTCCAAAAAATAGGCGAACATAGGTGAAATATGTCACAAAATCATCATGAGAAAACATAAAGAAGCATAAGAAAAGCAATAAGCAAAAGAGATTACCGTTAAATATAAGGTGCACTTGCGTTGCCTGACATGATTCTGTCACAAAGAATATTCTACATACAGAGTGCAAGGAGTATATATTCATAAAGAGATTACATGAAACATTTTTTTCCGGCAACACGATGTTGCTGTGCGGAAAGATTAGGCCTACTGCGCTGTCAGCAGCAAGCTGAGCAAAGCAGAGCAAAGAAATCAGCAAAGCAGAGACCCGAAAATTGCACCCGAAGTGTTTTTTGCTTTTTTTTCTAAAGTTTTATGTCCCTAACGCGGTGTTGTTGTCGTGAACAACAACAGAATCATCGTCGCAATGATGGATTTGTTGATTTCGAGGGTTGAGAGGCAACGGATCAATTCGACTTCTTCTTGTTTTTTACAATAACAAATTATGAGCAGTAGTCATTGTATTGTTTTCAATTTTGGTATTTGAATGAAATTTGCATTTTTGTGATTTTGCATAAGCTGTGGATGTTGGGTTGTGAATAAAAGTTGTCTTCCCTTATAAATTATGACATTTTATTTGTAAAACTTCTTATTTGCTGGATATTGCTTAGCATATTAAACGTAATACAAAATTAAGTAAAATAATTAAAAAATTTTCTTTATCCTTACAATCTCATTGGTTAACAAATTTAAATTTCTCATCAATACCTAACGTTAAGCAATACCTGCGATCTTCATTAATTCATTTATTTATTTGTAATTTTATAGATTAAAAGTATGTATAACTAAGCACAATTAAAACAGCATTGTTTTGTCTCGATAATATCAATCGTGATATAAAATCGATCACGCATATCATATGCAAAACGATTGCTGCAAGTAAGGCCAAATCCTCGTAACAGATTAATTTTCGTCCGCATATCAATTGTTTCTACATGCTACAATAGTTATAAATCTACAGCATCTAATATATAAAAGAAACCCATTCATCTCAAAAGCCAATGAGGCATATTCTTTCCAACTTCTCAAAGGTAGCATGCACAAAATCAGAAATCTAAAATTTCTACAAAAGTATAACTTGAAAAGGAATCTGAGCAGACAGACGACTGCTAATGCTTTGTTATTGTAAAGGGACAGAAAGAAGAGAAGTTCCCTCATTGCCTCTTATACCCAGCTGAAATACACAAATCGATCATTGCCATGCTGATTTCGTCAGTTGTTCAAGACAACAACAACGTGCTAGGCATCATAAAACTGCAGAAAAAAACACTTCGGTTGTAATATTCGGGTCTGAAATTTGCTCTGCTTTGCTCAGCTTGCTGCTGACAGCGCAGTAGGCCTAATCGTTCCCCACAACTTTTACAATGTTGCCGGCAACAAATGTTTCATGCAATCTCTTTATGAATATATACTCCTTGCAGAGTGTATCATGGAGCATTTTTGTTCCACAGGGTGAAATTATGAAGTTTTTTGATTTCTAGAAATTTTTTATAAAAGGTTTAAAAAATTAGGTAAAGAAATTAATAACTCAATATATAAAACAAAGTCAGAAAATATAGGGGGTCTACTTATAGTAAAAGAGAATATATATACAAACAAATGTTTGAATGGAACAAAAATGTTCCAAAGATCGATTAACGGTTAAAATACTACCATTTGCATCTGTATCGTTCAACGAACTGAATTTTGCTCACGTATTTTGCAGGCGTGTTCAAATTGTTTATTTGGTGTTCACAAGTTTTACATCACAATTGAATTACAAAGCGTGGGTATCGTATCTGTATCGAAGAATCTTACAGCAATTACACTCTAAGTTTTACTATTTTATATGAAATAAACGCTTTAAGGAGCAATACAACAACGGCGATATCGACCAACTTTAAAGTTATAAATAGTCACTCGAGTCAAGCCAGAAAGAGTCAAAAGTGAACAGACATTAAAAATTATGTGTCTCCATTTAAATCTAATCATGTTCATAAATCGATCATTATAGCTCAATCAGCTGAAACGAAGTATATAGTTCAGCTAGTTCTTTGGTCGCTGCGATAGACTCTTGTATGAAAAATAAGCGGCTAGCCGCTTAATTTTGCGGCTATAATTATCATAGATAACTAGATGCGACACTCGCTATTCGCCATTTCAGAAAATCGGTTTGACATTTGACTACTTGGTAAGTTGAACTGACGTATACAATACGTAAGAAGTACCACATTATTGTTCTTGTTTCTTTATCAATCAATATGTGCGATTTCTTAAGAGTGCAACCGTAGGTACAAAAGGGTTTTAGAGCCCCAACTAGGCCAATAACGATTAATTTCCAACTATTTTCTAACAATTTGTATTCAGTTTCATTTATAATATTCTGCTAAAAAAATATTTTCGCAATTAGGCGCATAATTGTGTATTTATAACAAAAAATTTGCTGCATTTGTAAGAAATATAACGAAGCAAATTAGGAAATGCTGTGTAAAATGCGACAAAATATATTTATTATCATTAGAAATATGGTTTATACATGTTTTTCACGAATAAAAAACAATATTTATAATTATTTATTTTGACTTTTCGATAAACAAACCCCTTAAAATAAATTTTCCATCAGCTACAAAATTTTTGCGGCGAGGCTACATTATTATACGGCGAGGAAACACTTTTTTTTGCAGCGAATCAAAGTTTTCTTTCATTGTATCAGTGCAATTCCAGCTAAAATGCATTAGTGTATAAGGGATATTTTCGAGTGTCACATCTACTAATATATGATAATTATACACGCTAAATAAATAAGCGTGGATAAAATTAAGTGTGACCAAGTTTTCTTTTCGTTTGATTCTGTTTATTTGTTTTGCTTATTTATAAATGACAAAATTGGCAGATAATGCTGCCAAGTATGAACAGCTTTTTAGAAAGCGGCGATAATAAGCGTATACCCGCGACCAAAGCAACACTGCTATTTACTTCAGTGGGTCGTACTAACGCCTAAACAAATATCTTTTACACATTGTGTTGTTTGTAAAAGGATGTATGTGCATATTAAATATTTTTGTGAGAATTTTCTATTATAATATTATATTTATAATACCATATTATTAATTTAGATTAATTATTTATTTAGATTCTTAGAAATTTGTATTATCATTTATTTATAATATAAAAGGGCCGTGTCGGCAAAAGTGGTTCGCGAGTGCTACGCCGCAACGCAGACGCTGCGACGTTGCATATATACGAAAGCTGAGAGTTGATGTAGTTGTTTCAGAGTCTATCGAAATTTTATGCGAACATATTCTGTCTTGATGCTATCTTTAAATGACACTTTGAAAATGTTCCAATAAAACTGTACAGCAAAGTGCACAAAACATCAGTGCAATTGTTACGAATACAAATACAACATTTACACAAAACCACTCCAATGTGCCCGATCCTGTTTTATATGTTCAGAATTTTATATATATATGTGTATAATAAAGAAAATAATTATATAAAATTCTGAATATCTGCATAAACTAAAAATGGCTCAGGTGTACATATGTACATACATCCTCATTTAAAATTTATTTATACAAAATTTATTTTTGTGCAAATACTAAAATTCATATGTTTTATTGTATTGTATTTAGAAATCAGAAATCGCACTTTTAAGATAGGTTAAAATTGAATAATCTATAAACGCGGTTTGCTTGAAAACGTTTAGAAATATGTCAAGTCCACGACGATCTCTTTTGAGAAGATCAAATAATTTTAACTGTAACTAATTTACTATAAAAGCACTTAAATTAATTTTTTTGCTAATATTTATTCTTTACTGAATAAAATGTGGTCATAACTGAAGTAAATAAAATTAAATCTTTCGGCTTCGGGCGTATTAACTGACGAAATCGAGAAAAATTCGGAAATAAGTTATGCGTTGGAGGGGTTGGGAGACGCCCTTACGAATCCTGGACAAGCTGAGTTTTATCCCACCCTAAGTATAAAACTAATACTTATAGTATTAAAAACGAAATGAATATAAAGAAAATAATAAAATTATAGCTCTCTTGATCCTTCCGGTTGGATCCTTATTCAACCTTTATGAAGTTATTATTCAAAGATTCTGCAGATTCTGAGATTCAAAGTAACGTCAAAGATTCTGAAGCGACGCATTAGCTTAAAAATTTCATTAGGTAAAACATGAAAAACTAATTATTGCCTCTAAATTGAATGTGTCGTCTTCCATGTGTCCAACGAAATAGGAAAATAAATGTCTTTAAGTGATAAAACTGCCGACTAAGCTAAAGAAACAAATGATAAGTTCTGAACTAAATGTTGGACTGTAGTAGAAAGAACTTGGAACATACTGGACGACTGATCTAGATTCTAGAATAATTGTGAGTTGCGTCTTGTAGTTCAGTGAAGTGAATATATGTAGTATATAGTTCAATTGAATTATAGTTCAATTAAACTGGTTCGTTCATGGACTAAGCAACTTTAATTAAGAACAGTTTTACAAATGCTATGATTAGTAAAATTTTAATACGAGATATTAACCTAATAATAATTACTAATAATACTAAACATTTTAAAAAAAACTTTTTAATGAGAAACCAATTCATAGCACAAAAATGTACGACAACTGTACAAGTAAAACGATGAACCTTCGTTTTACTAAAACCAATTTAGGAATTACATACGTATGGTTCTATATTTACATTTGCTATTATAATATTTTTCAATTTTAGAAAAAAGCATCATCGCTCTGAAGCTCCTGTGTTTCTTAAAAAAATATCTGATATTGACATATACAAAGACATGGTAGCTGAGCTTACAGCATGTTGTACTGGATATCCAGAACCGACTGTGGAGTGGTACAAAAATGGGAAGAAATTAATTCCCAGCGCAAAAATCAGTGTAGAAACTCACCCAAATGGACTTCTTCGTTTGGCTATTACAGATATTGATGAAGCAGATGCAGGACAATACTCGTGTCGTGTTTCTAATCCTTACGGTTGTGATGAATGTTATGCTGAGTTATATTATTGTATTAAGTTAAATTATGTATGTTAATTTAAACTAATCAAACTTAATTTTTAGGCAATGCATGTAGAAAAACGGATGAAGCACATGATTCGCATAAAGAATTTGATAAGATAATAAAATCTTGCGTACCATTACCAATAAAAGACAAACCTTCTATTATTGAAATGACCGATCGAGAAGTTTTGCTACAATGGAAACCTTCTTTGGTTTTGGATGAAGCTGGCGTTCCATTTACCTACCAAGTAACATAATATAGTGTTTACAAAGAAGTTATTATTAAGAGGACAAATTTTCCATAAAATAGGTTGAGATGATGAATTTGCCGGGAGGCAAATGGCAAACAGTTTATTCAGGAATCCGAAACTGTCTTTGTAATATTCGTAACCTAGAGCCTTTCTACGATTACAGGTTTAGGGTTCGGGTCGAAAATACGAGAGGACTTAGTAAACCAAGTCCATACACGCAAACTTATAGGTGAGCCTAACCTCAGATTTTAAAATTTAACCAATAACTTCTACGATTTATTTTAACTTTAAGGCAAGATTTACGACCCACCCGACAGAAATTGTACACATATTTACCAGAAGGTGTTAATTTTCGGCCAGATCCTTCATCATATTTTCCTAAAGATTTTGATATTGAGCGTCCTTCTCTGGAAGGTCTATCACAAGCGCCACAGTAATTAAAAATGCGTATTATATTATTGCATATAAGTATTGGTCAATACTTATTAATATTGATTATTAAATTTTTGTTCTTAGATTCTTACGAACTGATACAGACACTGTATATGCAGTCAGAAATCACAATGTGAACATAAAATGGTATGTGTACGGCTATCCAAAGCCAAAATTTACTTTTTATTTCAATGGTATGATAATACATGATGGTGAAAAATATGAATTTAACTATACTCGAAACGGTGAAGCTACACTTTTCATAAACAGGTAAAGTGAAATTCTTATTACAAATTAAATACTAAATACATATGTGTATGTAAATTGTTTTTTAGAATGAACGAATGTGATGTTGGTTGGTATGAAGCTTTTGCTGAAAATGACTATGGTCGAGATAGTCAAAGACTCAGACTAAATATTGCTGACCAGCCTAGATTTATAACTCGCCCAAAGGAAACCTGTATACTGTATGGCAAAAACGGACGAGTTGAATCTCGTATTGTTGGTGTGCCTAGTCCTGAAATAAAATGGTATAGAAACTGGATACCGTTAGCAACCAGCAAACATATAAAAGTGATGTTAACTCAATATTGCTGAATTAACCAAAACATAAATTCATATTTTTGTATATAATTACAGATGAATTTTTTTGAGCCCGATTTATATACGCTGTCGATTTACGATGCTAATATGAACGATGAAGGACTGTATTCGATTAGCGCAGCAAATATTGTGGGTTCAGTTACATCCTCAATAATGATTACTGTAGAAGATAATAGTGATCTATACCTGAATAAGACTTATGGAAAGCATTGTTTTATACGCGCCAAACCAATGAACTACGAAGACAAATATTACATTGGAGACGAGTTGGGTCGCGGAACTCAAGGAATTACGTACCACGTGGTAGAAAAAAATACTGGCAAAAATTATGCTGCTAAAATCATGATTGGCCCAAAAGATATAAGGCCGCAAATGTATAATGAACTGGAAATTATGAATATGCTAGATCACGAAAAAATAATACGATTACATGAAGCCTATCATATCGATGAGAAACTTTTTCTTGTAATGGAAATCGCTGCTGGTGGGGAATTACTCAGGGATAATTTAATAAAACGTGATTTTTATACAGAATGGGAAATAAGGGATTATATGCATCAGTTGCTTTTGGGATTGGAACATATGCACAACAACGGTGTAGCCCATTTGGGGCTTACGGTACATTTAAATTACGATACACAAAGTCATATTACTTAAAAACATTTTTTTCTCAGATTAAAGACCTACTTATTTCTGTTGTTGGAAGTAATAATATAAAAATTTCAGATTTTGGGTTGGCACGTAAAATTAATATCCATTCGTTGGCTACATTAGATTATGGAATGCCAGAATATGTTTCACCGGAAGTAGTTAATAAACAAGGTGTCTCGTTTGCACATGATATGTGGTCTGTAGGTGTTATAACATATATTTTGTTAAGTGGATATAATCCATTCCGAGGACATAATGACAGAGAAACTCTGATTAAAATTCAAGAAGGTCAATGGGATTTTAGTGACTCCATATGGACACACATAAGTGCTGATGGACGAGATTTTATTCGTAGGTTGTTGATATACAATTCAGAAGAACGAATGGATGTTAGAAGTGCATTAACACATCCATGGATTTCCATGAAAAATAAAGGAATAAGGAAGGACGAATATCAGATTAATATAAAAGGTTTAAGAAACTATTACTTTGGCTTTAAGGGCTGGTACTCAGGTGCGAGCTGTAGAACATACTTTCGCCGAAGAAGACTTAGTGGTTGTTATCAGCACCAATCGAAGATGGTTTACACTCCTGGATATGTGTACACTCCAGATTCAACACCTGAGCCATTACAAGAAATCCAGACTAAAGACTTAAAATGGGAAGATACGGTTTCTAAGTATTTACATCCGGATTATGAGCAAGGATTAGTTAAATCTGAGAGTCAGTAAGTTTTTTGTGCCTTTCTTGTACTTATTTTTCAAACATAACATTATAATTATTGCCGCATAAGGTATCAATATGGCCCCGATACGTACTTACTACTGTTGAGAGATGTCAACTTTCCTGTTAGATTGCGTGAATACATGAAAGTTGCACACAGGCGATCACCTTCATTTGCTTTAAACGATAGTGTTGATTGGACGGTGCGTATTTAAATTAAAATCGCTGCACTATGACTGTAATAAAGTGAGTTCCAACATTATTTATTAATTAATATATTCCAAACAGCTACCTATTATACGTGAGCGCCGTCATTTTACTGACGTTATGGATGAAGAAATCGACGATGAGCGCACTCTCAGCCGTCTATCGACGTTTGAAACAAATGAGTCATATACAATTCGTAGATTGCGTACAGAATTGGGGCCAAGGCTCGATCAATACACGGAAACTGATGCACTTTTGCAAATTCAAAGAGAAGGATATCCTCCATTCTTTCGAGAAAAACCACATATGCTTGCTATCACTGAAAATAAATCCTTTAGCATTCACTGTTTTGCTGTTGGCGATCCAAAGCCAATAATTCAATGGTTTAAGAATGATGTAGCCGTGAAGGAAAATAAGCGTATTAAAATAATTAGTGATGAAGATGGCCGTTCAATATTACTTTTTCAATCGGCTCTTCACTCGGACGTCGGTATTTATAAAGTCGTGGCCAGAAACAAGGTAGGAAAAGCTGTTTGCAAGTGTCGTGTAGCTATTGCCACTGTCCCAAATCCTCCACATATATTTGAAGCCTCTGCAATTAGTGGTACGGAAATATTACTACGTTGGCAGCAACCTTGCAAGGATGGTCATTCTCTGATCATTTGCTATCATTTACAGTATAAGGCTGAGCTTGAAAATTCTTGGTCCACAATCTTCGATAATAATAGCCATGAATTTTATTTAGTTACTAATCTCAAAGCGAATACGAACTACCAATTTCGATTAGCGTCGAAAAACAATATTGGATGGAGTGAAATGGGAGTCCCTTTATTAGTTTCTACAAGTAATGGTAATGCAACGAACATTAATGTTAGCAAGGAAATGGAACATTTACAACTCTCAGCAGAAAAGGCACAGGATATTGATTGCGAGGAAGAACGCCTACACACTGACTATCAATGTGAGCTGACACCTCCAAATTGTATAACGGATATAGATGTTAATGAAAAATTTAGTTTCACATCAGAAATATACAGAGGTGCCTTCAGTACTATACTAAGAGGTAAACAAAGATCTAGTGGGGCAGTTGTAGTTGCAAAAATATTTCCAATCACCAATGACAATAATGATAATGACGACTTTAATGAGGAGTTCCAAAATTTTAGGACTTTGAGACATGAAAGAATACCCGCACTTTTTGCTGCTTATAAGCCAATTAACTCTTCAGTGGCGGTTCTGATAATGGAAAAATTACAAGAAGTCGATGTATTAACTTACTTAAGTAGCCGATATAATTATACAGAAGAAATGATTGCTTCCATTATTACTCAACTTCTAGATGCATTACAATACATGCACTGGAGAGGCTTTTGTCACTTGAATATTCAGCCAGACAATATAGTGATGTCCTCCTTCAGTTCGGTTCAAATAAAGCTGATTGACTTTGGCACAACTAAACGAGTCACAAAATTAGGAGCAAAGGTTGCTTTATGTGGTATGCTCGATTTTCAGTCGCCTGAGATGGTAAATGCAGAAACAATATTCCCACAAAGTGACGTTTGGGCAGTTGGTGTAATTACGTATTTACTTTTATCGGGTTGCAGTCCTTTCAGAGCGCAAAATGATGATGAAACAAAGCAAAACATTTCATTTGTTAGATTTCGTTTTGACAAATTATTCAAGGAAGTTACTCCAGAAAGTACTCGTTTCTTAATGTTCCTCTTTAAACGCAATCCGACGTAAGTACATCCTTGATTCATCTTTTACCATATCTCTCTTTACCATATCTCTCATGTATTATCCTTAGGAAACGACCTTTTACTGAAGATTGCCTAGAACATAGATGGTTAATGTGTTCTGATTACATGATTAAAAAGAGGGAACACGCCGCGTTCTTAGGAAGTCGTCTTAAGGTATTTTGTTATTTGATTGGATTTATAGGTCTATTCTCGTAGTAAAATTTTGCTTTAAAACGCCTTTTTTTTACAAATTGTCAATAGTGCTATTCTCTCTGTAAAATAAAAGCTCGTTTCTTTACAATTTTGTAAAGTGCCAATTTTATTCGATAAAAGAAATGGAAATGATCAAATAAACTCTTTTTATAAATAAAAAAGTATTAATATCGTTGCATATAAACAAATTATTAATAAAAATTGAAGAAATAGCAATTATTCTTTCTATCGTAATTTCCATGCAAAAAACGCACATGTGAAATTTAATCACGACTGGCAACAACAAACACACAGCTTACTTATTTACGGTTTGTTCCATTACGTGCCACAGTGCCAAAAGCTACTACAAGACTGGAAACTGAATTTTATCTTTTAATGTGTTAGTGAAATTATGCTTAGCTGTCGTAGAGGAGAGAGCCGAGACACAAGTAAGTGAGTGCAATACCAAAGACAAGTTACATAATTAATTTACGCGATCACAGAACACGGTTATTATTTCTTCGCGAGAATAACTTGCATTGTCGAGTATAGCAGATTTGCAGGTCAAAGATCTGTCTGTCCGCTATATATACACCAACAGATTTGCAGGTCGAAGATTTATCTATCTGTTCGACCATTCAAGCATACCGATACGACTATACTGGCAGCGTGAAGACTTGAACCGAAATACGGACACACGCACTTAGTAAGTCAACGCCGAACTAGTCTAAAATACTTGCTCACCATCTAGGAAACCGTCGAAAGTGCCCCATTAACGTGAGGCTGTAGAATAGATTATACGTACGGCATCGAAAATATCAATAAAGAGTGTATTTAGTAAAATTTCTGCAAATATAAATTTCTGTAAAGAACTTTGGCGATCCGGCGAGCTCACTATGGCTCTAAAACCGAAAGACCGGAACTTCGTTACAGTGGCGCCCGAGCAGGGACCCTGAATGCAGAACAAGTTTCAATTTACACAGGCAGCTAACACGTTCACAGTCTAAGTGGGCAAAACTTCATGGACTTCCATGCTCCAAAAGGAAGCCTTGTTAAAATATAGCAAGATTTCGGACTAGAATCCGAAGGGACAGTTGATCAACTACGAAGAGGACTCGCTGGATTTGCAAATGACGCTACCTGCTGAGACAAGGCGGCGCCCCGATCAAATGGAGGTATTTCACGGACGAAGCGTATCACCAAAGCCAACACAATCACCCTAAGCCAACCGCAAAAGGTGGCGGTGTAGTTAATTAAATTGTTAATTTAGAACTCAATAAACTGTGTGATATTTATGTACATTTATATACATATTTGACATCATATTATTGCTTTTATTTTGGTTATTGATAATTTATTATAAAAATATTATTACAAATATTATTACAAATTTAAAAAAAAAAAAGTAAAATATAATTTTGGTAGAACTTTTATGTGCACTAATAAAAATAATAGCACTGCATTAACAATTTCGGGTTTGTATGTAGAACTGCATATGTATTGATCATATTTCTCCTTAGAAAGGCGCCAAATTTGAGTAGTTTTACTTAAACTATTATTTCAATACAAATATGTACATAAATTATAAATTCGATGTATTATATTATCAAATATATTAGAATACAAACCGAAAATAAAAATTTATACATCTAAATCCTGACTGCCCATTAAATATAAGTGAAATAGTGCAAGTTTTGTGAGAGTCGACACTTAAGATGACACAAAAATAGCTGTCGCCTCAAGGTCGTCACCTGACCACTGAAAAAGTTGCTTTTGTCACACTTCTGAATACACAAAGGCAAATTATGTCGCCTAAGACGACAAAGGAGCACTTCTGAATAACACTATAACTTCTAACTCCAAATTCCATTCACATTTCTATTTATTTTGCAAATTTTTTTTTACGCGGTGATTTTGTTTGATGTCTCTCATGACTAAAAACGCAAACATCTGATTGAAATATTTGTATATGATTACAAAAACATTCTAAATTTACATCTTTTTTTATAGAGTTACTTGTACATTATATTTACTATAACTGAAATATCCTGAATTCCATTGCCTATTGCGTCTCTGGCAAGAACGTGAAGAAGAAGAAGTCATGTAATTGTAACCATTACAAAGCATGAAACCATCTGCATCTAGTAGATTTACATATAAACCAGTGGCTTATAAAAGCAACAGACTTATAGGGTCATCCTCTAACTTTAAACGCGAACGTCAAAAAACGTTGGCACCGAACATTCTTAAATTTCTATTCACAATCCTTTCCCCTTAATTATCGTTGAGCGAACTCTCTTTCGTTGAACTTTCCAGACTACTTCCACGACAGAACCCATGGCAAAGAGTATATTCATAAAGAGATTGCATGAAACATTTTTTTCTAGCAACATTTAAAATTTCATGCTAAAATATAAGAACCGCAGAGCGTCGGGCTTCGCAGAGCAGAGAAATCACCAAAGCAGAGACCCGAAGATTGCACCCGAAGTGTTTTTTGCTTTTTTTTCTGAAGTTTTATGATCCCTAACGCGGTGTTGTTGTCGTGAACAACAGAATCATAGTCGCAATGATCGATTTGATGATTTCGGGGGTTGAGAAGCAACGGATCAATTCGACTTCTTCTTGTTTTTTACAATAACAAATTATGAGCAGTAGTCATTGTATTGTTTTCAATTTTGGTATTTGAATGAAATTTGCATTTTTGTGATTTTGCATAAGCTGTGGATGTTGGGTTGTGAATAAGAATAGTCTTCGCTTATAAATTATGACATTTTATTTGTGAAACTTCTTATTTGCTGGATATTGCTTAGCATATTAAACGAAATACAAAATTAAGTAAAATAATTAAAAAATTTTCTTTATCCTTACAATCTCATTGGTTAACAAATTTAAATTTCTCATCAATACCTAACGTTAAGCAATACCTGCGATCTTCATTAATTCATTTATTTATTTGTAATTTTATAGATTAAAAGTATGTATAACTAAGCACAATTAAAACAGCATTGTTTTGTCTCGATAATATCAATCGTGATATAAAATCGATCACGCATATCATATGCAAAACGATTGCTGCAAGTAAGGCCAAATCCTCGTACGCACACAACCACTCGGAATAAATTCCCACATACATAAACCCAATTGCTTTTATAAGGTAACAGATTAATTTTCGTCCGCATACCATTTGTTTCTACATGCTACAATAGTAATAAATCTACAGCATCTAATATATAAAAGAAACCCATTCATCTCAAAAGTCAATGAGGCATACTCTTTCCAACATCTCAAAGGTAGCATGCACAAAATCAGAAATCTAAAATTTCTACAAATATATAACTTGAAAAGGAATCGGAGCAGACAGACGACTACTGATGATTTGTTATTGTAAAGGCACAGAAAGAAGAGAAGTTCCCTCATTGCTTCTTATACCCCGCTGAAATGCACAAATCGATCATTGCGACGATGCTTTCGTCACTTGTGTCAGACAACAACAACTCGCCAAGAATCATAAAACCACACAAAAACTTCTGTATATGCAAAAAACTTCGGGTGCAATTTACGGGTCTCTGCTTTGGTGATTTCTCTGCTCTGCGAAGCCCGGCGCTCTGCCGGTTCTTATAATTTAGAATGAAAAAGTGATGTTGCCGGCAACAAATGTTTCATGCAATCTCTTTATGAATATATACTCTTTGCCCATGGTTCGCTCTTTTCGTGTTATAATTTTATGGGCTAAAGTTTTGGTTACGATCTTAAAGATTTGATTTTGAATAGTTTTTGTATTTGCGAGCAGTCGAAAATGCAAGCTCTTCTATTCTTTGGTATATTCAAATCTATAGTTAATTGTATAATAATATGTACCACTACACAATAAGCAATATCATACATATATAATTTATAAAGGTGCAAATTTCAATGGGATTTATAAAACCTTAAAATATATTTATCCCAAAGATATAAATATTCTAATAACATAATTAAAACCCTAAATGAATATAATTGAAACAGATAAAATTTAAAACATGACAGATATTTTAATAATTATACAAACTAAATAGCAAAAAATAAAAACTACAAAAGAAAAACCACGCATATTCCTCCGCACTGGACTTTCACACTCCACTGTAGAATGGCAACTACTTGATTTGCATGGGACCGTCAGCTTTTTTCTTCACGTTTCATTTATCTGTAAAACCGAACAGAAATAGCGTTGTTAAAAGTTCCAGAATACCATTTGACTGGAAATACTGAGAAATACTGTGTCATGTGTTGTTGTAACTATGGAAAAACTTTCAATTAGTGTTCACTTATGTAAACATTGACGCTTGCTCTCTCTCTCTCTCTCTCTCTCTCTCACGTTTCTGAACAGCTGTTTTACGAAAAGAACAAAGCAGAACGTGCATAAGTGTTGATGTTGAAAGTTAGAGAATGACCCCTTTATTTTCGTTGGCATATCAGGTTATTTTACATGCTATGCAAGTGAGATTAGAAAGTTTTTCGAAAATCTATTTATCTATCTCGCGTATTATTTCCTATCACAATCGAAGATAAAGTATCGCAGTTTTCTTTTCTGTTTTTCTTATTTTCGTTATTTTTCTTCGTATTTGACGCAAGCATCGAGAAACTCTGAAGGAATTGCGTCGGCAGAATGCCTGTCGTACAATTGACAAACGTTCAACAAATTTGTTGGTAATTTCCGTTCCTTCCAGGCATTAACATCTGTTTTGGTTACAGAAAACGCACGATTTCTGACGTGAACAAAAAGGTGTCGTGTAGAGCAAACAGAAAACAATCGACGTTCGTAAATTTCAGGAAATGCCAAACTTGGCAGAGTTTCGCCAACGCCGACATGGCGTACAATTTCCCTCGAACGTGATAGGAAATGATACCCTTAACTCTTCAAAAATAACGGAGTTCAATAATTTAAGCTAAAGAAATGGCTCGATGTAAACTAATAGTCCACTTCCAAACTATCAAACGTAGCATGCAAAAATTACTTAAAGTAAACTTCAATGAAAAACCCAAATAGAAAGAAATCGTTATCGTAAAGGAACACGAAAAAGACAAATTAGCTTCTTGAATTTCATCGCTGGGTGAATTTCACATATCAATCGATTATTGCTTAATTCGCGTAACACAACAACCATACACACATAAATAAGAAAACAACGAAAAAATTTGTCTATAATAAGATGCGAAACAACAAGAATTACAGAAAAAACTGTTTCGCAAACATAAGCAAAATTTTTTACCCTTTGTAACTCCCTATAAGTCATCATAGCACGATCTTCGTCATGCTTTAAGCCATAACCCCAATCATAGAGACTAGCGTCAAGGGGCACTGGAATCCCCGCTAAGTTCCAGTGAATAAACTAAACAATAACGGCTAGCGCCTATCGGCGTGTGTAGAAAAAAGACACTCAGTATCATTCCGGTAGGCGCTCTTATTTTAGCGCGAAGTCGGCGTTGGTGAAGCTCTGCTCAGTTTGGTATTTCCTTCGATACGCCTATTATTTTCTGTTTGTTCTACACTACACCTTTTTGTTACCGTCAGAAATCTGTACGACCAAACAGCTGTTAGTGTCTAGAAAGCACATAAATTACCAACAAATTTTCGAACTGTACGCCTGCCCTATGTCGGCCGCTATGTGGGCGCAGTTTCTTTAGAAACCATTCACGCTGGCGTCAAATACGCTAAATAACAACGAAAAGAGCAAAAGGAGAACAGAAAAAAGGGCTGCTTGGTGTTTGCGAACGCCTCCCGGAATGATAATGCATAAAAGCTGTTAACAAATGGGAATCGAATACTCAGTATGCGTATTTAAAAATAGTTCATTTTTAAAATGTTAAAAATTTGAGACAGGCTCACATTGCACTCTCAAAAATGTCAGAAGAGAAACAACTGGAAAAGAGTACATAAATATTTTGGCCGCTAAGGAAAAATCAGAATTAGATCGAAGGCTAGCGTCGAGCGGCGACTGGAAAGATTAGTTGTTTTTTCTTGTTCCCCATAAAAACCCATGCAATTTTAAGAGTTGATTTACGCGCTAGACGCTAGTCGCAATGGTTGTGGTTATGGCTTTCGAGTTTTTTCGGTGAGAACATCGAACATACTAACACTAACTCCTAACATAACTTTCTCAAATCTCAATTGTTCATAAAAGTATTGCCTTAATAACATCATATGTAAATATCTGGAAAGCTGAAAATGGCGGCTTCATGAAATCTCTTTACATATCTACTATATACTCTCTGATAGCACTGCTAAAAGCTTTTACAAGATGCTTTTAATTTAACTTTACTTTTACGTTTAAAGGATACTACGAGAATTCAACTAATAGCCAAATTGTAAAGCAGCTTGTAAATTCTTTGACAGTGCTATTCTCGCAGTATAGTGATTATGAGAAAGCTTGCGCTGTGGCACATAATCGTACAGTACAAATGGAACAAGCGGCAAATAAGTAAGCTGTGCGTTGGCGTTTCCAGTCGTGAGCAGCTGTTTTCAACCACGGTGATTCACATGTTCGTTTTCTGCAAGAAAATTGCAATAACAACAATAATTGCTATTCCTTGAATTGTTCATTAAAGATGTTGTAAAATAACATCGTACTACGAGAAAACAATTATTTATTATCGAGCTGGCTGCTCGAGTCAAAAGCAGGTTCAGGAAAAAGTGGCTCAGGAGCGCTGAACCGCAATGCAAACGCAAAGAGCATATATTCATAAAGAGATTTCACGTGAAAGAGATGTTTTTTATTCCGAATTTACACCTTTTCCACGTTTAAATCTGAAAGCGTAACTTTAGAATCAGAAAGCGTCACTTGTAATTCAGAAGCACTTGTAAATCAGAAATCGTCACTTGTAATTCAGAAAGCGTCACTTGTGTTTCAAAAATGTCACTTGTAAATCAGAAAACGTTACTTGTAATTCAGAAAGCGTAATTTTAATTTCAGAAGTCCCATTTGTAAATCAGAAAGCGTCACTTTAAATTTGGAACGGTCACTTGTAATTCAGAAAGCGTCACTTGAAATTCAAAATTTTAATTTTTTTTCGTAATTCATATACATAATTACTAATTTATTTTATAATTAAATTTTATATAATATATATAACGATATAAATTATATATATTGATACATATATATATTTATATATCTATATAATCGAAAAGATTTGTTAGAATAAGACTACAGTCTTCATATTAACACATCTAAGAACGTTTTCGGTCGCTATTAACTAAAAATACGTTAAACGAGAGCAAAAAAAATGTGTGGTACTTTTCAAAATTGTACATATTAGTTAAAACTTTTATTGTGTTGCAATAATCGTACTCCGTACTTCGACGTATTCATTTTCGTCAGTGCAGATTGAGAAGTCATGCTCAATATGCGGCAGTGTGAGTTTGGACATCACTGCTTTAGAACAGGGTCAGACAACTTAGAGTCGTAAATGTTGTTTGCGTAAAACTTAGTGGATATAGAGTGCATATAGAGTGGATATAGATTATATAGATATATAAATATATATATGTATCATTATATATAATTTATAATTTTATATCGTTATATATATTATATAAAAATTTAAATATAAAATATAATAGTATTTATATGAACTACGAAAAAATAAAAAAAAATCATCCTCTTAAAAAAATCAATTGAGAAAATTTCCAGCTTCCTAGCATGAGCTAATTAACGTAAGTCTTGCGAGTTGTTCCGGTGATACCGAGGTCATATTTATATTGCAGTGCTGCAGGTCGCCTTCTGCTCCCCAATTTTAGTAGCCTCTTTTAAGGCTGACGTTTTAAGGCGTCTTTTGTCAATAAATATGTACAGATAGCGCATGGAATTCCTGAAGTTCTATGTTAACTAATTCAGTAAACCGACGGGCTAGTTCATCCGCACGGCAGTTCTCTGGAATGTTACTGTTATCTGGGACTAGCTCAAACGGGGCAAAAATACTGGGATTTCGGGATTAAACATTTTACATCCAGCGATCGGAATCGGTACCGTGAAAGAATAATATCAACAAGAATTATGTGTGTTTTTCGTATTGTTAACGATATAATATTGAGTAGTTATATAATAGATATAAGCACGAATGATTATTCTGCAGCCATGACAGTGCCTCCCGAATGGCCTTCACTGCCGCCTAGAGTACGGTTCAGTGGTCAGGAAAACGAAATTTGCCGTCTATTCCAAAGGTTTTAAAGAAAACCCACTCAGCAACTCTGCCACGCAGCTTCGCACCATCAGTATACTCCGAGTCACCTCTCGCCGTTTGAAATTTTTGAAGTGAAAGCAAAGTAGGAAGGATGGTGTAATCAGGGTTTTTAGAAGAAGCTATGAGTCCTTTTTTAAGTGGGAAGTCCAGAAGCACCTCCAAGCGAAAGTTATCGCTTCCATCCTTCATTATTTTCATCAAATAGTAGAAACCGTTATTAAATTCCGTAATGGTCTTATCACCAATGTTGGTGAAGCGTTGAAGCAAAAAGACAACTTTTTCTCCTAGTTCCATTAATATGCGTTGTCCAAACCTTGTTTTGACTCGGCGTACAGCTTAATAGGATAGCTTCTGCTTAGTTCCATATCCTTGATGGTTAGTACAGCAGTTATAGAAAAACGGCTGGATGACTGCGGGATGACGTTGCCTGGTTGATCCATTTTACTCTATCGTCCTTTTTTTTTTTTGTATATTTTTTATTAATTAAATAGAAAAGTAATTTTTTGGTTTGACGGTACGAAGGCGCTTTGTTAATAAAGTCACATTATGGCTATCATTATACCATTTGTTGTTGGTCTTCAAAAAACAGCGCTGATGTATCAGATGCCTGCATCTGTAGAAACCTCGAATTTAAGATTAGGAGAATTAATAAATTGATTGCTTTATATAGCAGATTATATAAAATGTAAAAGCAAATATTTAAGTGTAACAAAATGAACCTTTTAAGAAAACAAATTTGTTTTTATTCTTTATTAAACAAAGTAACATTCCATACAAATTTTATATATTCAGCACTTTATTGAATATTTTTGATTTACATTATACAAAAACTCCAAACACAAGTGTCCACAGTTATATGAATTATAATTTTGATGTTGAGTGTAGTTGTATTGGATTCCGCTACCCAAATATCGAATTATTTCATGCGGTGGTTGCAAGTTTCCAAAACTGTCATAATATTTCTTTATATTTCTATTCTTATAATATCCTACCCAATGAGTACCAGGACCGCTGGAAGTGTCTAAGTTAACAGTTCCACATTCTTTTTCATGTATTCGTTTCGGTAGACAATCTCTCATGAAAACGCCTCTAAAATGTGGCAATTTATTAGCAGGTTTCATCAAGTCGAAGTCTGTGAGAGGTCTTCTGGGTAGCTTCTTTAAAAGTTTTTTGGTTGAGGGTGATAATATAGTCCCAATCCTTTTTTGTATGGTTTAAGATACAAGCCTTTCCCAATTGCAATTGCTTCCATTGTTTGATTATGTCGACGTGCTTCCTTCAGTTGTTTTCTTGCAGCGTTAGTTTCATTGATTGCTTTTGCGATTGCTGCGCCACCAGATGCTAATCCACCAACGGCTCCAAGAGCAGTTAATATAGGTACTAATGGTAGAAATCCTCCAACCTTCGGAATAGGAATAACACGTGGAATTTCAATCATGGATTTTTTCGTCCAAAAGACTTTTTAATTACTCCTTGTGCCATTTTAATAGCATTAGATATATCTTCAGGTTTTCGTTGCTTAATAAATTTTAATGCATTTTTAATGGTTTTAGTGAATATTTTCTTTGCACAGCTGCCTTTAAACTTCTTCTTTTTTATTTTCTTAAGAGTTCTGTTTCCCATACCAGTTCTGTAACTGGTTTCCCATACCGACTTTTACTTTAGCTTTCATTGCGTTTGTAACTAAGAATGCGTTTATTCGTTCACCAAGTTTAGTGTCCTCAGATATTGATATTCGAAAAGCCTTTTCAGCTAATATTTTATCTGCTTCGTGCCTTTTCTTTAAATCTTTACTTTACTGAGAATATGCAATATCATGCTCTTTACATGCAGAGTCTAATGGATTGATTCCGCTATCACCTCTTTAATACGTGATAATGCAAATTTTATAATTATGTTTAAGCAAGATGAAATGAATATTAAGCACATATACCATGATCATGTCGGAACAGATATGGCATACGCGCAATTTCTAAATATATGTGGAGAGTGTTGGAAAGATAAATACGGATTCCTTGTAATAAGCAAATATGATGCAATTGACAATGGTCGTTATAGAAAGGGATTTGATATATACATTCACATATAATTAATAAAGACAGTTTTATGCTATATTCATATTAGTCAGGTAACATACCTGACTTTCAACTGATAACATTGATGTACACGATACACTTCACCTGATATTTATTTATAACTGATAGCTGTTTTTCCTGATCTGATAGCTGTTTTTCGTAATCTGATAGCTGGTTTTCCTGATCTGATAGCTGCTTTTCCTGATCTGATACCTGTTTATAGCTGATCTGATAGCTGGTTTTCCTGGTCTGTTACCTCTTTATAGCTGATCTGATAGCTGTTTTTCCTGATCTGATACCTTATTATAGCTGATCTGATAGCTGGTTTTCCCGATCTGTTAGCTGTTTATCCTGATCTGATATCTGCTTTTCCTGATCTGATACCTGTTTTTTTTTTCCTGGTCTGATAGCTCTTCTCATATATTGTCACCAAAATGAATGAAAAAATATTAAAAGATCTTATTAAAACTAGACGAGTGCTTAAACAGAAATTCAAAAATATTAAACTTGGGAAAGCGGATCTAGAGAATCAATTAGAAAAAACGTTTAAACCGATTACAAAGCCTCTAAACAAATTGGTGCAAAAATGGAACTAAAACTTAAAACAAGTACTCCAGCTAAAGCACTAAAAACTGATTTTTCCAATGATACTCTGATCAATAATGATGAAGATGAAGACGACGATGACTTTTACTCTCAGGTGGAGGCTGATGGTGAAGATGAACAATTGGCGCCTGAACTCGATATTACTATAAAAGATTATTGGAAATGTACTAAATCAATAATTTACTCCAAACTACAGCAACAGAATGAGTTGGATACTACATACGGACCACACAAAGTATTGGATGGTAAATGGCGAATCGGCGATAGCATCTTTAGCATATGTAATGACAAAATAACAATATCAGATAATAGTTGGAACTTTATACCTGGATTGATGGAACTCCTATATCTAAAAGAACCATCAAAATATAACAATGCAGATTTACAAGCATACGAACTTATCGTAGAAAATACTAGTGCTCACAAACGTAATTTTAACAAAAATGATTAAGTAAAAGGAACTAGAGCCTTCAAATACACCAACATTATAAAACCATTATTTAATGACGCATCGCCGTCAACTATCTCACAGAAAGTAACAATGGGAACGGGTTTCATGAGTGTTAATCCACAGAAACCTAATTGTATATATTGGGATGATCCAAATAAGTTGGTTGAAAGGTTAAGACTTTTACTATCATCAGAATCTGCCGGTAACAACAATCATAATAATGAGGTATTTTCCATACTGGAAGAACTAAGGGAAGCGGAAATAATTGTATAAATCTTCATGTAAATAAACAGCTCTTTTCTAAAATAAAGATAATTGCAAAATGACCGTTGACAAGTTCGGTCATTATTCCATTGAGATCTCATCAAACAGTAAATTAAAGCGAAATTTTTCAAAAGCATTTGGTCTCAATTTAGATAGAAATAAAAACTTGGATCTCCGTTGAAAACGACTGAAAAATGTTAATACACCTGTTAATAACAACGATGGAGTAACAAAATTATATGTTGACTATATCATAAATCAAATGAATGTGGAATTTAAAAAGCAAAATAGTACACTATAGGAGCAAAAAAAATAAAGATATTGAAAAAGTTAGCAAAAAGTTTCAAACACTAGTTGATGACAGTCTTAAACAGATAAATGTTGAATTTAAAGAAGTGTACGATATACTGAGAGAAGAAATAAATAAAAACATCGACGAGGTAGTCTCTCGAAAACTACAGATCACAAAAGACGGTATTGAAAGTAATGTTCAAAATTTTCAAGAACTTCAGAAAAGACCGAAATCCGTAGCTGATTTAGAAGAGAAAATTCTCAATGAAATGCACAAAAGAAAAGATTCTCACAGAGTTATTAAGATATGAGTAAAATGCAAGCTTTGGTGGAAGAGCTTCACAGACAAGCACGTAAGAACTTTAAGCGAAGGCGTGTCATAACTAAAAGAATAGATGATCTTTGGCAGGCGGATATAGTTGAAATGGATGCTTATTCGGTATACAATGGTGGCTATCGTTTTCTTCTAACTGTAATTGATACATTCTCAAAGTATGCCTGGAGTGTACCATTGAAATCCGAAGAACGCTATTGACGTTGCTATGGCTATGAAATCCATATTCTCCTTGAAACGGAAACCAAACAATTTACAAACCGATGACGGCAAGGAATTTTTCAATGGAAATTTTAAACGTTTAATGAAAAAATACCACATCAACCATTACTCAACATATAGTATTTTAAAGGCGTCAATTGTTGAGCGCTTCTATCGAACGTTAAAGCAGATGATGTGGAAGGAATTCAGTTATAATGGCTCATATCGATGGATTGACTTGTATAAAAACTTAATTAAAAAATATTACACCAAAAAAGCATCGAACCATCAACATGCCTCCAATCAATGTGAATTCGAGCAACGAAAAATTATTATTAAGCACCGTCTACAACAACCTGAAAATATTTAGAAAGCCAAAGTTTCAGGTAGGAAATCATGTACGCATAAGTAAACATAAACACGATTTCGAGAAAGGTCCGCCAAATTGGACAACGGAAATATTTAAAATTAAAAATATAAGAATTACAAACCCAACAACATATATTCTTGAAGACTACCAAGGGAACACAATTAAAGGTGGATTCTATGAAAATGAACTGCAGAAAACAAGATATCCCAATACATATCTGGTAGAAAAAGTTCTTAAGACCAAGGCAGAAAAGTTTTTGTGAAATGGTTAGGATTTAGCGACGATCACAATTCCTGGATCAATAAGAATGAAATTTTATAAAAATTTTTTTATATACATACATACTAAACTAATATTGTTAATAAAAGAAGAATATATCTGTTTTTCATTTCATTAGTCAAACTACTCCCAACTTGTCTCTTACTCTTACTTTAACTGGAAATAATACTTTTAGATTTATAGAGAAAGTATGTTTGTCGACTTTTATAGTTACCATACAATACCAAACGTTGATCACGAAAATAACTTATTTCACATTGGCGATCATACTATTGAGATTCCTGACGGGTCATATGAGCTGGATGACATTGCTTAATTTATTCAATTAGTATATATCAGAATCCATTCTAGTATATATCAGAATGAGAAAGTGGAAATAGCCGCAAATCTTAATATATTTCAAGCCTTTGTAGGATCCAGTAAACAAACCATTTTCTTTAATAAAAAACGAACCATCGGCTCTCTACTCGGTTTTAGTGAAAAAGTATTGGAACCAGAAAAATTGCATACTTCAGACTTGCCAGTGAATATAACAAAGATAAATGCTATACACATTGAGTGTGACATAGTTAGTGGTGCATACATAAACAATATACCTGCGCATACAATTCATATGTTTGCATTGAATGTTAGTCCTGGATATAAAATAGATGGGATCCAAAAAAATGTAATCCATTAACCAGTAAACTCCAGACATTTAAGTTCGATTACAGTGACAATTGTCGATCAAACGACTATTTAATAAATATTTGCGGAGAAACCATATGACTCAGAATTCATCTAAAACCACAGGAGCAATGATTGTATATAATAAAAACACATACACAGGAGCATCTTCATTCAGTTTTTGTTTACCCTCTGCATTGAAAAGTTTGCAAAAAACGAATATACCACAAAACATTTTCCAAAATAGAAATCTGTCTTTGAAAGCCGAAGGTTTCAACAAGGCTTGAAACTTAAAACAAACTAAAACTAAAATGAGTCCAATAATTGATGTTCTACAAACACCGCAGTTCGATGTTCTACAAACACATAGCTATTCACCATATTTGCAATCATATAAAAGCATCATTGCTTTTGCATTGAGGTAAGTATATCTATTCAAAATCAAGATCTTTTCCTTCTACCTAGTGAGTATTTAATTTATATTGAAGGCACAGTTACATTTGAAAATGGAGAAGCAACAGCTAATGCAAAATTAAAAAACACTTGTGTTGCCTTCATGTTCGATGAAATTCGCTATGAGGTGAACGAATTGGAGATTGATCGTACACGTCATCTTGGTGTAACTTTAACAGTAAAAAACTTCGTTTCATTAAAAACGCTGCAAACTAACTTGATCAAAAATGCTGGATGGTTTCCAAATAATGACATTGAAATAAAAAATGGATAACTTTTAACTTTTGTAAACCATTGAATATGCTATTATGACTTGCTAAAGACTTTAATAAAATAATTCTAAATTCTAAGCATGAACTAATATTAATAAGATCTAAATCTGATGAGAATATTATTTATTCAACTGTCCGAAACCGAAAACATAAAACTAACAATAACCAACATCATATGGGAAATACCACTTATACAGTTGGCTGATTTTGCAAAACTACAAATTTACAAAGTGGAAAACTTTGTTAATGGCATCATTTGGGCCTGTCACTTTAATCCTTTATTTACACAAGGAAACAATCATTTGTGGAATGTTAAGTTATCCGAACAACAAATTTGAACATCGTCATTTAACTGATGTTAAAGTTAAAATAAACTGTTATACATATCCCTATGATGATCTCAATCTGAACTTTGATCGTGAACGATATGCTTCAGGGATATTTAACCAATTACGTTAAATATTGTGATGGTTTACTTTTATCGTAACCCACCATATATTTATTATTTGCCTTTGAATGCCTCAAACTGCATTGGACAATGCCGCCTCGGATGTCAATATCAGTGAAAAGTTCCAGGTTTATCTCTGTTGTTTTTAACATAGCACGATAAACCTAGAGCTGTGTAATATTTACATGGATCTAATTCGTAGATATTTTTGCAAACTTTTCGGAAATTATCAAAAACATTTACCAAGATTAGAACATCCGTCTTCAGATATAGAAGCACGTAGTCTTCCAAGGTTTGACAGTTAAAGACTTGCCAAACCTCTAGTGCATGCTGATTGTCTTCTTCAGTGCATGATGTATTTGTCAAGTGACTAAAGAAGTCAACATGACTGGGAAGACGATTTTCTCTGAGACGGCCGACTGAATTTAAGTATTCATAAGGGAATACAACTTTTCGCGTTAGGAGTTGAAATTCATCTTCATTTGCATACATTTGGTACCACATTTTACGCTAATGCATCCAAACTTGAAGCCATGAAGCGAAAAGAGTCCAAGAATCTAATTTTAAAGTAGGCGTGGTCCTTGGGCGATTTTCAAATTTCATTTTGAAATCTTAATCCGTTCTCCTGTGATCGTGATTTCAACGGACAGACACACAGACAGACAGACAGACAGACGGATAGACATCGTTATTTCAATTTTTGGTGGTGATGCTGATCAAGAATATATATACTTTTCCATACCTATCTTGTCTAGTTATATGCGTTACACACTCCGGTAGAAAGTGAATATACTCTACACCTTAAGGTTCACCTACCTAAGCTATAAATCTTTGCTAGTCTCTCCTTGAGGACGCGTTTTGCACTCATTTCGTTTCTTCGTTTCCCTTGCGGACCAACCGCTTCTATTAGGCGTTCGAGTAAATTTCGCTGATTCGGGCTTTTGTTATTCTTTCTCTATGATTAAACCATTGATGCCCGTGAGCAGCCATTCGGCCACTCAATTTTTGAGCACCTTAATATGTATACAATGAGTGCATTTGCCGAAATTACGTCAGTAGCCATCAAACCATCGTTGCGTGAGGACTGTATGCTGCTCTTAGTTGATTTCGCTATGCCCAAAAAATTACCCTTTGTTCTATGTCTGTCTAAATAAATAAAATTTAAAAGATTTAAAAGATCAAATCGAATTTTTATGTATATGTAATGCTTTCGATATTACTTTCAAAAGTTTATTTCCGTTCCGCTTATGTTTCAATTACAATATGTTAAAAGATGTAGTGTGCAAGATAAAAAATTCACCAAAACTCTCTCTGTCTCGTTTTTCTCAGTGCTGACTGAGAATTCATTCAAACACATACACAAAATATGACAGTGTTAGTTTGGACATCGCTGGATTAAACCTAGCCAATAAGAATATGCTTAAGTGATATAACTAATAACTGTAAGTAGAGTAAGAAGGAAAGGAAGATAAGAGTGTCCACTTTCCATTTCTTTAAGTTAAGTGTAAGTTATACAGATACAGTTACATAATAAGTTACAATATATAAATTTTAGTATAAAAAGGGCAAGCTATCCAAATAAAAAAGGGTATTATTTGTTTGACAAGAAAACAAGGAGGTTGTTTCGATTCACATGTAAGTTTGGCCTGGTGGCCATCACCATGTTCTAAGAACATATTTAGCGTGGTCCGCTGACTCAAATAAAACCAAGAGCAAGGCGCGGCGTGGTGGCCAGCCTATGTCGGCTTGACTAGCTAGAGAATAAGTCGCTATTTCTTTTAACACGTCTTTTCTTTCAAACTCTTACATAAAAAAATCACACCACAGTAGTCGTTCCACTGGCTTCATCAATGAAAAAATTATAAAAGATCAATATATAAATATCTAAAAAAGGAAAATATTGTTGCAATCGATTTTTACAATTTTGGAATATTTTAAGATTATGTACTTACTTATGTATATACCATACTTACTAAACTTTTTTGTATTGTTTTTAGGAGTTTTGTGACGAGTATCATAATCTAAAAAATTCTGAAGTATGTGATTTATCCATCCCATTCGAAACTGAAGCTACAGAAGGGACATCAAGGGAGGCTATCAATTAGTGATGTGGTCCAATGAAACTCATATAACATCACGAATTTAGATATCTTGTGAGAGTTCTAAATTTAATATAAAGAATAAATAAAACAATGAAAAAATCATAATAATTTGAATTAGTTTTGTACTAAAATACAACGAAACAAAAAATCCATTGAGTTGAATTTTAAAATGCCGTTTTATTTGACTGCTTTTCTAATAAGTTTACATACTAGCATGTGATAACGCATTGTTTATGTAATCAGCTGCTCATTCCAGCATTTTTCAAAGTTTCTTCCTCGCGGATTCCTCGGAATTTCAAAAGACAAGCTTCAAAGCAAAGAATTATAATTGAAATGATGATAGCTGAGGTTGTCCGAAGGTTGATGCTTAATGAAGTTGGGCGAAGTGAACGTTTCTTTACAATTCTTCAATTTTTAAGCGAACAACAACAAATATTGTTAGCGATACGTGATAACAGCCAAGCCTGTCCTAAAGTCAAATACAGTCCTAACGTTTTGGTTACAATCGCTACCTCTAAAAGGACACTATAACAACTGTTTACATTGAAATTATTTCACCTACAAGGAAGTCATGTGTTACCACATCGGACATTTTTGATTTGGATATGTTTTCTTTTCATGCTTAAATGAAGTTTTCGTGATGTTACCGGGTTGGTAACACATGACTTCCTTGTAGGTGAAATAATTTCAATGTAAACAGTTGTTATAGTGTCCTTTTAGAGGTAGCGATTGTAACCAAAAAGTTAGGACTGTATTTGACTGATTCAGCAGGCCTAGATACAAAATATCTACTTTCCAGACGTGTTTGGGTTTGAGTTATGCATTAAATTTGAACAATTCTGCAAGGAGAGTGTTCATCCAAAACGTTAGGTGTTTCTGTTATTGAGGATATGTACAGGAGGAAGTGTAATGGTCTGGGTTATTTTTCGTGGAGTGGAGTAGGGCTAATACATCTCATAAAAGGCATATAAAGTCTACGTGATCAAGGAAATACTAGAACAGGTTATGCTATATGTCGAAGAAAATATGCCACTAACATGGACATTTCAGCAGGATAATGATCAGAACCACAGGTTAGGTATCACAAAATTCAAATTTTAAGGTGGGCAAGTCAAGCGCCGTACCTTAACCCGATTCAAAACTCGTTGGGTATTTTAAAAAACAACTGGCACAGCAAACATTCTCAAATAAAGCAGAATTATGGCAGTGTATTCAAGAAATATGGTATGAAATACCGCACGATACCTGCCGGAATCTCATTTGGAGTATGATAAAAAGAAAAGCAAAAGTTATTGAAAATAATGGAGGGTATAGTGGATATTAGCCATTTAAAGCAAGATGTTCCTTTCTACGTATTAAAAACAGTTCTTTATTTTTCCCAGTCTTAAATTAACTTAGATAAATTCATGTTATAGCGGAGGAAGAGAGTACGACCCGGTTTTCTTGAATGTGACGGATGGCAGCGATGGTTTGAAACTTCTGGCGCGAGCGCGCGTGTCCTCTTGATTAGCCGGCGATTCGTGCGTGTGACGAGCAGACGTATGCGTGCGTTTGGCGAGCAGGCAGTGCGTGCGTTTTGACGAGCAGGCGATGGTGCAATAGACGAGCAGGCGATGCGTGCGTTGACGAGCAGGTAGTAGCCTGAGTGACACAGGGGGCAATGAGTTTCTCCTGCATCCCTCCTGGGAATACTCACACCGTGTTGCCTTGCTCTTCTGACAATGTTCTGATTTGCTTGGCTATATCTACGCGTTTCCGGTCGATGTCGGCAGCAGGGAACCTTTATACTCATATTGCACCCAGCTTAATCCCAAAAGCAGCGATATTTGTGCTGCGAGTGGCTGTATTGTTTATATGCTGCTGCACTTGGTCTACAAACCTACAACATTATTCAGGATTGTCTAAGGAAAATTTCGTTGACATTGGCAAAACTATGTGATGAATTCCTTTGTACCGTTTTCGCGTTGTACAGATGTTGAATACTATATTATGTTCCTCACAATACTTTTTGAATAGATGCGAATGCAGTTTCTCTGTCTGATATTCTTCTTAGAGGGTTTTTGCTTGTTTACTTAGCTTTTCTACTACAATTGTAGATGATCTTTAGTAGGGTATACCCACACAAATTTGGAAAACTATCAACTAAAACAAAAATATAATTATAATCCTTCTGGGTGAATGTCAGAGAACCTACGTGATCAACACGGAAAGTATCAAGTGGTTTGTCTAACTTATCTATTGCTACTATAAATCCATCTCTTTTTCCAGGTTTGGCGTTTGCTACTAAACATTCGACACAACTTTCTACTATTTTTGCCATTGTTTGATGTTAGTTGCGGTATGAACTTCTACTAAATCCTGTGTTTTCCTTGATGAAAAATTGCCATGCCTGTGTGCAATTGTTATTGCCGTTTTACTTTTGCCTCCGGGGGTTCTTAAGGTGACAATTACTGGAGAGATAAAGTCTATCACCTGGAAAGGTCCCTCGTACTTCGGAGCCAATTTGGCGGCGAAATTTTCCGCGGCTTCGGACAGGTGATGAGCTCGTACTAACACCATATCTGAAATCTGCGGAGTCCAAGCCCTTTGCCTGAGGTCGTAGTGCCTTGCCTGTTCACGTGATGCCATTTGCATGTTCCGACGGGCTATTTGGAATATCTTCTGCAGCTGGCTCGCCTTTTGCTTTGGTTCCTGTGATTCTTGGCCGGTGCCTAGAGTGACGTTATCGTAGAGGTTGTTAGGAAGCCTTGGTTCTCGTCCGTGTACCAGGAATGCGGGTGAGTAGCCAGTGGTGCTCGACGTGCTACTGTTAACGGCGAGTGCTATTTCGGGAAGATACTCATCCCAGTCTCGTTGATCAATTCATGTGTATTGAGCGATCATCGTCTTGATAGTCCTATTGGCTCGTTCAGTGGGGGTTTCGTGTGGAGTATAGAGTGCTGTAAACTGCTGTCGCACTCCAACACTTCGTAGGTACTCCTTGAACTGCCGGCTAGAGAACTGGACGGCATTGTCTGTGAGGAGTACCTTGGGTGTTTCGAATCTGGCAACAATCCTTTCACGGAAATCCCTCTGTAGTGTAGTGGCTGTAGCCTTCCGTAAAGGAACTATCTCTACCCATTTCGAGAACCTGTCTAGGAATACGAGCAGCATGTTGTGCCCTCTTCGTGACCTTGCAAGGGGACCCACAAAATCTGCACATACGGTGGCCCATGGTTCCTCGGGCAATCTGGTCAGCATCTTTCCAGCGGGCTTCCTCTGATCCGCTTTGTGCCGCTGGCAAGAATCGCAGCTCCTCACGTAACGGCTAACTTCCTTGAACATGCCAGGCCAATAGTATCTCCTTGACACTCGTGCGATGGTCTTGCGGATGCCTAAATGACCGGCACTAGGTTGATCATGGTTCTCTGATTGGACTTTTCGACGATCTGGGCGGGCCACACACAGCTTCCACGGATCTTCGTCGTCGTCGCCGATGTCGTGCGGTATGTGGCGGTAGAGCGCATCGTTGTTGACCACATAGTCTGAATACTTCGTGGGTTCATTGGCGACCTTCTTCTTCTGGGCTTCCAGCCAACTGCAAATGTCACCGCCGGTGCCCAGTCTCCCGTTGCCCTCCTCTGCGTCTCTAGGCTGCCTCGAAAGTGTGTCCGCGACTACATTGTATTTGCACTTCCTGTATAATGCCTCGTATGAATGCTGTTGCAGCTCCAGTACCCAGCGTGCAATTCTTTCGGACGGGTTGTCAATTCCATTGAGCCATTTCAGCGCCATGTGATCCGTGATAACTTTGAAGTGGTACCCTTCCAGGTACGGCCTCATCTTTCGTACTGCCGAAACAATAGCCAGGCACTCTCCGTATTCGGCACTCCGTGGCCGAATAATTCTTCTCCGCCCCCCTGTAGATGTTGACTGGCGTATGCAATCACGCGCTCGCATCCCTCTTGGTCCTGTGTCAACACTGCACCGAGTCCGACGTCACTGGCGTCAATTTGAAACGTAAATTGCTTGCTAAAATCTGGGCATGCCAGCACTGGTGCTTCCGTCAACTTCACCTTCAGCTCCTCGAACGCTTGCTCTTGCTCGGATCCCCAGTGCCATCGTTTTTCTTTTCTCAGCATACTCGTCAAAGGATGGGCGATCTTCGTGAAGTCAGGCACAAATCTTCTATACCAAGACGCCGTACTCAGGTATTTTCTCAGCTCCCTTATGTTCGTGGGCGGCTTGAGCTCCTTTATCGCCGCAACCTTGTCTGGGTCCGTCTTTGTGCCCGTGGAGGTGACTAGATGTCCCAAATACTTCAGCTCGTTTTTGAAAAAGTGGCACTTTTTCCTGTTGATGCGAAGATTAGCTTGCCGAAGGCGGTGAAAGACGCTGCTCAGATGCTGCTTGTGTTCGTCTTTGGACCTGCTTACTACTACGATTTTATCTAGATAGGCGAAGGCATTTGGTTCCATCTCAGGCCCGATGACTTTTTCCAAAAGTCTCTGGAAGGTGGCTGGTGCGGAGTGCAGACCAAATGGCATCACGCGCCATTGAAAAAGGCCTCTGCCAGGAACAGTAAATGCTGTATATTCCCGGCTGCTTGGCTCCACCGGGACTTGCCAATACCCATTCTTGAGGTCGATTGTGCTGATGTACTGTGCTCCTCTCAGCTTTTCAGAACGCAATTGATGCGTGGCAACGGATAGGCGTCGGGTATAGACTCCGCATTAGCCTGGCGTTAGTCTATACACAGTCGCCAGTCGCCAGTCATTTTCTTGGCGAGCACTATTGGCGAGCTGAACACGCTCTGTGAAGGCTCTACGTAGTTCTGCTGTAACAGATCATCGAGTTGCTTGTTGATGATCGTCTGCATGGCTGGGTTCTTTGGATAATAGCGCTGTTTGACTGGCGCTTCGACCCTCATGTTTATTCGGTGGCTTGCCAAGCTGGTCACCCCAATCGTCGTTTCGAATACCTTTAATTCTCTGCTTAAGAAATTGTCAACGTCGCTGTCGTCCTCTTGCATTTCGCTAATTGTCTATAGCATGGTTCCAGTATTGCTGCTGTCGTCTGGACCTGATTTTAGCTTCACGCTTTGTCCAGCACATAGTAATCTTGCTCCTGCGTCTGCTAGGAAATCCATACCCAATGTGACTGTGTCGATGGCTGTGGGTAGCACCAAGAATCTGGTGCAGATTTTGCGGCTTCCAAGTTCAACGTTGGCTGTTAACGCAGTCTTTACTCGTAGTAGTGCGCCGTCAGCCAATCGTACCTTCATCTAGGTTGTCGTAGAGCGTGCTGCATCGCCTAAGCTGTCAACGAAGGATTTCGAGACAAAACTGCGTGTAGCCTCGGTATCTATCGTTGCGGTTGTAACAGGCATAATTAATGCCATGTTACAATTCTTTTTAGTAAACACAGAACACTGCTCTCTGAGCTTCCATATAAAAATCACAACACGAGGGAAGACGGTTCGAAACCGAACAGCGGCAATCAATTTCTTTATATTTTTTTTTTATTCTTTAACTGAGCCGTTTATTTTGAAAGTGGCATAAGTCACTTTTTTTAGGTCGAGATATTTAAGGGTTTGCGTTTTAACACGTTTAAAAATATGGATGCTAACTTTCGAGAAGATTTACTTGTATTTGTTATCTAATGATACTGACATATTTCTCTTATTATAAATAATTTCGTATAAACATTAAAAAATCAACACTTTTTAACACGGTAAAGTGACTTAAGCCACTTTCAAAATAAATAGTTTAGATAAATGACTGACTTATATTAATTTTGTCCGAAGTATTTTACTGAAGTGATGTTTTGAAAGGGCAGTGATTTACTAAAATTTTTAAATACATTACATATATAATAATAATTCATACCATCAACATATATAATATAAGGGTTTGATTTAAGTATTTTTTACTTCGTTGTATTCGTAGTAAATACAAGAAAGTATTGTAATCATGAAAAATTTCGATATTGAGATTTTGATGGTAACACACATTTTGACCATCGCGGAGTCCATTTTGACTAGTTTGGTCGTGATGTATGTATCCTCAATAACTTAAAAACGGAGAATCGTAGAAACTTGAAATTTGGTATTTGAGACTCTTACAAGACCTAGTTTTGCACCTCCCTTTTTGGATGCAATCGGTTGCGCGAAAAGGACACTTCTCATATAGTTTTTTTCAAATTTCATACATTACTCAAAAACAAACACTCCTAGAAAGTATATACTATTGGGCCTGTGACGGCCATAATTTTTAAGTGAAATTATGGACACACATTTCATCATGCTTATCCTATTTTATTGTTCATCTTATTACTTACTGTATTAACTCCATATTTTTACTTATTACCTATTTTATTACACGTATTTTTTATAATTAGTACGTAAGCTAAACAACCAAACAATGAATTTAATAAAAAAATAAACTTATATTAGGACTAGTACGTAAGCTAAAATAACAAAACCTTAATATTTACTACAACTAGCACTTAAACAAAAGACCTGTATATTTCTGTATTTAATGCCTAAGACAAATAACAGAACAACGAATACCAAGCAAAGAATTGTTAGTAAATAAGTTATACATAAGAACAGAGCGAGAGAGAGAGAGAGAGAAGCGACAACCAGGCGTCACCGACGCATACGCATAAAACCACACACACGAGAATAAGCAGAAACCAGCTTAACAAGAGTTGCTTTCAAGCACAGCGGCCAGTCAGTCAGCAGACTTCAACGAGCACGGTTGCTTGCTCCGCTCTGCCAGCTATCTACGTCACCGCTTCACATCTTTTGTCAGTCAGTCAGCAGTTTTCAACGAGCACGGTTGCTTACTCTGCTGAAGATATAATTTTACATCGCCGCTTGACACCTCAGCCACGTTTCGAGCAGAGAGCACAATTGCTCTGATCACATACGCAGTATCGCCTGCAGAATACCAAGGAAGTTAAATTCCAGCGCGCTAGTGAGTGAGTTCATACGCTTCAACGAGTGCGGTTGCTTGCTACGTCGAAGAATTGGTTGATTTCGTTGATTTGCCGTCAGACCTTTGACTTAAATAGACGCCCCACGCTTAACGACCATTAGGAGACTTTATTTTGTGAGTTATATAGATTCTAGAGGCTTCAGAGCACGTGAATCTACAAGTATATAGGCTTTCGAGGCTTCAGAGTCCGTGAGTCTTTACGTAATTTTAAGTTATACAGATCATAGAGGCTTTAGAGTCCGTGGATCTACAAGTATAGGCTTTCGAGGCTTCAGAGTCCGTGAGTCTTTAAGTAATTTTAAGTTATATAGATCCTAGAGGCTTTAGAGTCCGTGGATCTACAAGTAGATAGGCTTTCGAGGCTTCAGAGTCCGTGAGTCTTTAAGTTATATAGATCCTCGAGGCTTTAGAGTCCGTGGATCTACAAGTATATAGGCTTCCGAGGCTTCAGAGTCCGTGAGTCTTTAAGTTATATGGATCCTCGAGGCTTTAGAGTCCGTGGGTCCACAAGTATATAGGCTTTCGAGGCTTCAGAGTCCGTGAGTCATTAAGTTATATAGGTCCACGAGGCTTTAGAGTCCGTGGATCTCACATATATAACTCTAGAGGCTTTAGAGCACGTGAGTTACTAAGAGTTCAAGACAGCGGACCCAACTTGCCACGACGAGACTCAAACGACGCCAGTACAACGAGCAACCCATCTTCGATCAGAGCGTAGTTCCAAGCAGCGAACAGTGCCAAGTATAAAGATACGCAATTGTCAACGCCATCAACGGTCGCCGCGCCGACGTCCGGCGCATCAGCACCATTGCAACGCCTGGAGTCCCACTCAGCGCTCCAGACAACGACACTGAGTGGCTCCACGTAGTCACCGCCACGCCACGTTCAACGGCGTGGGGTCCATCAACGATCGCCGCACCAACGTCCGACCCCGAGCCATTGCATTGCCTGGAGTCCCACTCAGCGCTCCAGACAACGACACTGAGTGGCTCCACGTAGTCACCGCCACGCCACGTTCAACGGCGTGAGGTTCATCATAGTTACAATCGATCGCCACACCGACGTCCGACGCATCAGCACCATTGCAACGCCTGGAGTCCCACTCAGCGCTCCAGACAACGACACTGAGTGGCTCCACGTAGTCATTGCCACGCCACGTTCAACGGCGTGAAGTTCATTATAGTTACCATCGATCGCTGCAACAACGTCCGACAAATCAACGCCATTGCAACGCCTGGAGTCTCACTCAGCGCTCCAGACAATGACACTGAGTGACTCTAAACGGTCATTGCCACGCCACAGTCAACGACGTGACCTTCATCTAGTTACCATCGTACGCCGCAACAACGTCCGGCGCATCAGCATCAAGACAAGCAGCACAGTGGTCCACCGTCAAATAAGTCTCTCCCTCTCGCTCACTAGTTTAGTTAAACGAATATTGTATGACAGAAATCATAAAGGTGAACAAATAAAGAGCCATTTAACCTTAGAGCGTCTCGCCCAAATAAATTTCTGTACCGAACACCTGGATAGCCGCTGAGCATATCCCAGCTGGAAAACCGGAGAACCGGAGTTCGTTACAGTGGCGCCCGAGCAGGGACACTCTAAGCATACAATATTAACCATCGCACTAGTGAAATTTATTCTATCGTTGCGCGAAACGATAACCTCATCATGGTACGGCTTAGCTGGTTACGCAATGTCCGTAAAGAGGAGCTTCAGAGATATGCGCAGGAATTCGGACTAGACACAGAAGGTAATGCAGAGGAAGTACGTAAGCGCCTTGCCGAATTCGTAGGGAAAGGCGACCATGAACCTGCCACCGTTCAGCGACTGGAAGAGTTGGAAGCGAAACACAGGAGAGACGCTTCGCCAGCATCCGGAGCAGTAACACCAGTCACCAACTCAGCAGAAGGGATGCAGTCAACATCAAGTAACACCGAACCGATAACTAAGTCACCGGTACAACTGCAAGTACCACACTTCGAAGACAAACCAGCTCTACACTTACCGACGATGTCAACAGCAAGTTACAACACAGCAGTAACACAGCAAATGTCTCGACCTTGGTCACCCCATACACCGTGCGCCGAAGCAGCAGCAACACTGGCCACAACAGCCACTCTGATGGACCGAGTACGTAAGTGGGGCGTAAAATACAACGGCCAAGGGAATCCGCTGATATTTATAGAGAGAATAGAGGAGCTGGTGGAAGCCTATGGATGTAACCCCGATCACATACCGAGAGCTCTACCCGAATTGCTTCAGGACCGAGCGTTACAGTGGTACAGAAGTAATAACTGCCGCTGGGAGAGGTGGAGCACTTTCAAGACCGACTTTGCGAAGTTTTTCTTACCCCCACGATTCTTCGAACGGTTAGAAGATGACGTAAGAGAACGACACCAAAGACCCGGCGAACGCTTCAGAGACTACGTTCTTGCCATACAGGGTCTAATGCGACATACCAACCGAACACGGAGCGAACAGTTGGAACGCATATACCGAAACAGTAGCCGAGAAATCCAGCTTTATGTCAAACGGGGCGAATTTCATTCACTGCGAGAGCTGCTAGATCTTGTCGGCGACTACGAAAACCTATTGGGCTCCGAAATGGTAGCGGACCGCAAGACAACACACTCAGCACCATCGAACATAAAACACCGGCAGGTAATAGAGGCCGAGGACAACGCAAGGGTAGATGTCAGCAGGGCTTGCCGACGATGTGGGCAGAGAGGACACTTCAGAAGCAGATGCCAGAACCCCGTATTATATCACTGCTGGCAGTGCGGTCGACGAAACGTCCTTACAAAAGACTGTTGCAGGAAGGACCAGAGAAACGAAACAGCATCCTCCTACAAATCGTGGCGATGCAAGAACGAAAGGAGGAAACCCTCAAGCTCAGTAAGCAAACTTCAATATACAAAGCAACGTATCATCGCCACGGTAGCATTAGATGACTGCGTAATGAACGCGACGATCGACACCGGAGCAAGTAGGAGCTTCATCAGCGACGTCTATGCACAGAAGCTTGCAAACCCCACGAATATCATTCCCACAAGGGCCATCGTTAACATGGCAAACGGACAAAGCGAAACTATAGCCAAGGCACTGAAAGTTCGTGTGTCCGTCGGCAATAGGACACAGAACATGAGTATTTTAATTATTCCTCAAGTCGTCGACGACCTTGTTTTAGGGTTAGATTTTCTCGCCGGTATTGGAGCGACACTGGAATTCGCAGGCTTGACACTTGAAATCTACCCGCCCAACAGCAACGATGAAGAGACCCGTACAGGGGTGGCCCAGTTGCTCGATGAACATCAACAGCCACTCAAACAAACTCCGCGGTCCCATCAACCATCGTCAGCACACGACGCTACGGCTCATCTCACCGAGCACACCACAGCAAACAAAATCGGTTGTAAAGCGCATCTGACAGCGAACGGCCGCCAACGCAACATGAGTAAACACAATGACGGTAAATTTAAGCGGACAAAGCAGAAATTCCGTCAGCATTTACCGGCAAACCAGGACCAGCAGGCAAAGACACAACTCCTCGGCCCTGAGCGCGAGGCCACTCTGAATAACCCAACTGACAAAGTGCCACGAGTAAGGCTTAAGCGGCTCAGGAACGTCATGAAGGATGATGAGGCCCCGCCCCAACCACCAACAGGGAAGCAGCCTCGAGTGGTGCTACGCTGCATCAACGAGGGAGTGGACACAACATCAAAGGCGGTCCACAAATTTGCAGCTAAACTAGCACCTCGTTTCGACGGACCTGACACGGTAAAAGGGTCCATTTCGCCAGTTATGGTAAAACTCATACGGCCCAGCAAGAGATGTGACCGTACCGCTCACATCTCCTACCTCAAAAATTATCACTACGCGTCTGATCCCGTAGACGACGAGGGCGACAGCCAAAGAGCATCTTCACCCAATCCACAGTCGCACCAACCATCGCCAACACGTGCCGTCGCTGCTCATATAAAGGAGCGCAACACAGCAAGGAGCTTCATTCGTAAGTCACATCCTATAGCGAGCAGACACACGCGCAACATGCAGGAGAACAACGACGACAAGTTTGAACGCACAAGGGAGGGTTCCGCAGAAGACCTAGTCGGAGAAGCGGAATATACGGAGGATCGAGTCACACTACAAGATGCCCTGTGGGCTTTGCGGAAAGTGCACGTCCCCGGTCGACGCCGCTACCAAAAGATAAAGGTAAACGGGCGTGAGTATTTGCTAAAGACCTGCCGCCGGGGAACCGTCTCCTGGTGCCTCAGCAAATAATGGCCGCAAAGAGGGGAGGTGGTGTGACGGCCATAATTTTTAAGTGAAATTATGGACACACATTTCATCATGCTTATCCTATTTTATTGTTCATCTTATTACTTACTGTATTAACTCCATATTTTTACTTATTACCTATTTTATTACACGTATTTTTTATAATTAGTACGTAAGCTAAACAACCAAACAATGAATTTAATAAAAAAATAAACTTATATTAGGACTAGTACGTAAGCTAAAATAACAAAACCTTAATATTTACTACAACTAGCACTTAAACAAAAGACCTGTATATTTCTGTATTTAATGCCTAAGACAAATAACAGAACAACGAATACCAAGCAAAGAATTGTTAGTAAATAAGTTATACATAAGAACAGAGCGAGAGAGAGAGAGAGAGAAGCGACAACCAGGCGTCACCGACGCATACGCATAAAACCACACACACGAGAATAAGCAGAAACCAGCTTAACAAGAGTTGCTTTCAAGCACAGCGGCCAGTCAGTCAGCAGACTTCAACGAGCACGGTTGCTTGCTCCGCTCTGCCAGCTATCTACGTCACCGCTTCACATCTTTTGTCAGTCAGTCAGCAGTTTTCAACGAGCACGGTTGCTTACTCTGCTGAAGATATAATTTTACATCGCCGCTTGACACCTCAGCCACGTTTCGAGCAGAGAGCACAATTGCTCTGATCACATACGCAGTATCGCCTGCAGAATACCAAGGAAGTTAAATTCCAGCGCGCTAGTGAGTGAGTTCATACGCTTCAACGAGTGCGGTTGCTTGCTACGTCGAAGAATTGGTTGATTTCGTTGATTTGCCGTCAGACCTTTGACTTAAATAGACGCCCCACGCTTAACGACCATTAGGAGACTTTATTTTGTGAGTTATATAGATTCTAGAGGCTTCAGAGCACGTGAATCTACAAGTATATAGGCTTTCGAGGCTTCAGAGTCCGTGAGTCTTTACGTAATTTTAAGTTATACAGATCATAGAGGCTTTAGAGTCCGTGGATCTACAAGTATAGGCTTTCGAGGCTTCAGAGTCCGTGAGTCTTTAAGTAATTTTAAGTTATATAGATCCTAGAGGCTTTAGAGTCCGTGGATCTACAAGTAGATAGGCTTTCGAGGCTTCAGAGTCCGTGAGTCTTTAAGTTATATAGATCCTCGAGGCTTTAGAGTCCGTGGATCTACAAGTATATAGGCTTCCGAGGCTTCAGAGTCCGTGAGTCTTTAAGTTATATGGATCCTCGAGGCTTTAGAGTCCGTGGGTCCACAAGTATATAGGCTTTCGAGGCTTCAGAGTCCGTGAGTCATTAAGTTATATAGGTCCACGAGGCTTTAGAGTCCGTGGATCTCACATATATAACTCTAGAGGCTTTAGAGCACGTGAGTTACTAAGAGTTCAAGACAGCGGACCCAACTTGCCACGACGAGACTCAAACGACGCCAGTACAACGAGCAACCCATCTTCGATCAGAGCGTAGTTCCAAGCAGCGAACAGTGCCAAGTATAAAGATACGCAATTGTCAACGCCATCAACGGTCGCCGCGCCGACGTCCGGCGCATCAGCACCATTGCAACGCCTGGAGTCCCACTCAGCGCTCCAGACAACGACACTGAGTGGCTCCACGTAGTCACCGCCACGCCACGTTCAACGGCGTGGGGTCCATCAACGATCGCCGCACCAACGTCCGACCCCGAGCCATTGCATTGCCTGGAGTCCCACTCAGCGCTCCAGACAACGACACTGAGTGGCTCCACGTAGTCACCGCCACGCCACGTTCAACGGCGTGAGGTTCATCATAGTTACAATCGATCGCCACACCGACGTCCGACGCATCAGCACCATTGCAACGCCTGGAGTCCCACTCAGCGCTCCAGACAACGACACTGAGTGGCTCCACGTAGTCATTGCCACGCCACGTTCAACGGCGTGAAGTTCATTATAGTTACCATCGATCGCTGCAACAACGTCCGACAAATCAACGCCATTGCAACGCCTGGAGTCTCACTCAGCGCTCCAGACAATGACACTGAGTGACTCTAAACGGTCATTGCCACGCCACAGTCAACGACGTGACCTTCATCTAGTTACCATCGTACGCCGCAACAACGTCCGGCGCATCAGCATCAAGACAAGCAGCACAGTGGTCCACCGTCAAATAAGTCTCTCCCTCTCGCTCACTAGTTTAGTTAAACGAATATTGTATGACAGAAATCATAAAGGTGAACAAATAAAGAGCCATTTAACCTTAGAGCGTCTCGCCCAAATAAATTTCTGTACCGAACACCTGGATAGCCGCTGAGCATATCCCAGCTGGAAAACCGGAGAACCGGAGTTCGTTACATAAGACACAATTTTGTAGCTCCAATTTTAATGATGGTTCGCACCAAAAGGACTCTTCGCCAAAGGAACACGAAGCATGCATTATCCGAATTACATAAATGATAATGATAAATGAATGTTATGCTGCTATATCTTTTACAAAATTTGGTTATACCCTTACAGAACTAAACAGGGAAATCAAAATTACTACGATTGATAGTTAAAGCTATGTGGAAACTAATTTGTACTTCCTTGTTTTTACTTACTACTATTTAAATTATTTCAATTAAGAGAAGCCTATGAAATTTTTTTCAATATGGAAGTAAAAATATTTAAAATTTTTAAAACTTCAATTTTAAAATATAAATAAAATATATCAACCACTCTTAAAATAAAACCATACAATTGCCGTCATACAAGGAAGTCATGTGTTGCCCACATCAGATATTTATTTTAATATTCATAAAATACAAAAATAATTAGTTCATTTTGAAACATAATGTAAGTATAAGTAATTTGGTATAGGTTCAGTTTAGGGGTTTGGCGAAGCCAAACCCCTAAACTAAACCTATACGAACTCTGACCTATACTGATCCACCTCAGGATACTATTTCATGGTAGTGGGCGTTTTTGTGGGCGTGTTTGTGGGCGTGGCAAGGTCGAATAAGGGACTTTGACGATAACTTCTAAAGTATGCGGTGTACCGAAGTGAATGAGGTGTCACTTGAAAGGTATTTTTAAGAGCTATTTTTTAAGTTCTTACCTTTTCTTATATATTTTTGATAGTTTCGGAGATAAATCAAGTTACTTCAAAACTTCGTATTCTTTGCTCTTTTGTGTTGTTATTGCTATTTCTATGCCTAATTGTTATTGCAGTGTGTTGTTTGTTGTTATTTCGGAATTGTTGTTGTTGTTGTTGTTGTTGTTTCGGGATTGTTGTTGTTGTTGTTGTTGTTGTTTCGGGATTGTTGTTGTTGTTGTTGTTGTATCGGTGTGTTGTTGTTGCTGTTGTTGTTGTTTTTATTAAAAAATTTAACTAAAAACGTGCGATGTAATATTTTAATTGGGTATAGGTTCAGTTTAGGGGTTTGGCGAAGCCAAACCCCTAAACTAAACCTATACGAACTCTGACCTATACTGATCCACCTCAGGATACTATTTCATGGTAGTGGGCGTTTTTGTGGGCGTGTTTGTGGGCGTGGCAAGGTCGAATAAGGGACTTTGACGATAACTTCTAAAGTATGCGGTGTACCGAAGTGAATGAGGTGTCACTTGAAAGGTATTTTTAAGAGCTATTTTTTAAGTTCTTACCTTTTCTTATATATTTTTGATAGTTTCGGAGATAAATCAAGTTACTTCAAAACTTCGTATTCTTTGCTCTTTTGTGTTGTTATTGCTATTTCTATGCCTAATTGTTATTGCAGTGTGTTGTTTGTTGTTATTTCGGAATTGTTGTTGTTGTTGTTGTTGTTGTTTCGGGATTGTTGTTGTTGTTGTTGTTGTTGTTTCGGGATTGTTGTTGTTGTTGTTGTTGTATCGGTGTGTTGTTGTTGCTGTTGTTGTTGTTTTTATTAAAAAATTTAACTAAAAACGTGCGATGTAATATTTTAATTGTTGTTGTTGTTGTTGTTTCTCATAATAACAAAATTTTACCAAAAATCTCGTTATTGTTGTTGTTTCTTAAAATGAAAAATTTTTAACAAAAATCGCGCGATTTTTGTTAAAAATTTTTCGCCTGCGGCGCTAAGGTTGTTGTTGTTTTCTACAAAGTTGTTCTTGCTTCTTGGCATGTATAGCATCAATGTCTATTTTTTATGCTGAATGAGTAGACTTCCTACTTATTTCAAAGTATATCTCTAAAAGTAAACACAAGACGTATAACTTTTTATACATCGTTAGAAAGGTAAAAGATCACTCTTACTGAATTTCACATTTACCGTTATACCTTCCGAACCCAATTTCCAAGAAAATGGCTTCTGTTTACACGGAAAATCAATTAATTGCCAATAACTTCTAAACTATTGCAATTACAGCTTTGGCATATTCAGCAGAAACAAAGCCATTGAAAATACCTTTCATTTGGTACCCATATCGACTATATAGGTTGAATAGTTTAGGAGTTATTGACCTTTTAATGTTCGACCTTGACACGCCCATAAATCCAAAATGGCGACCAATTCCAGGAATTTACAAGCGGATTCCAAGAACTAACGGTACAAATGACGGTAAAATAACGGTAAATTTGGCCTAAAAGTGGGCGTGGCCGAAACCCCTAAACTGAACCTGTTCCAGTAATTTATATGAAAATACATCAGTTCAATTTAATTTTCGTCATCAATAGAAGAGATTAAGTCCTCGGAAATCGTATTTTGTTTCAAATTTTTAAAATAACTGTGGTATATTGGGGGTATATAATTAAGCAAGTCCATCATGTCTTTGTATTGTGCGGAAGAAACAGGACGAGATCCAACGTATAACGGATCCATCTCTATTTGTGAATAAGGCCAATGTCATCAAACGATAAATAAATACACACCACCCGTCCCTGCCCGATATTATATGCAGGTAGAATGCGGTGAATACACAATTATTGCTTTAATTGACACCGGAGCTTCTCTAACCTTAATGGGAAACGATCTCAGAAACAAACTAGGGCATCCCACAAAATCACATCATAGAGAAGAAATACCAATTTCATTTGCCAATAGGAAAACCGTTTCCGTCCATAACTACGGAAAGACAAAAATAAAAATAAATAATAGAACATATTATCACCACGTGCAATTAATGCCGGGATTAACCGAAGACCTAATACTCGGTATGGACTTCTTAGAAGTAATCGGCATTAACATCAGCGTTGGTGGGTGTGAACTAAAACCGAGATCAGAACACACACAATTCCCAGTATTGATAAGCGAGACAAAGAATCGCAGTGAGAAAACACATACACCGTTACATAAGATAGCACAACCAACCGAAGTGTAAACAGCGACGCACCTTTTAAACAAATGTACTATCCACGAAACATCTTAAAACGAAAAATAATGGAACAACGCAATTGCCTTAACCAAGAGTACATGATTAAAGGAGTCAACCTCTACTGATACATAACAAACCGAAAGCCAGAACACACCTCACCACGGCAGACCCACTCACCACACCCACTGCAATCAGTGACCCAAAACAAACAAACGATCAGTCACACTTGATTAGGTGCACTAAGCGGACATCAATCAAAATTCTGTCACGAGTAGAAAATCAAACGAAAACACAAATCAACAAGGATGGCGCATCTACGCAAACCTACCCGACCACAATTCAAACCACCGACAGAAGCAAGCCGCACAAAGGATGAAATTCTCCACCGGGCAATGGCGGTGTCAACAAGACCAAAGCTAAAAGCTGCACAACTCAACAAAATTCGAGCTGCTCTAAACAAACACAGACCAGAATTGCGAACACTACGTACACCACAACCTAGGAGGACACCAACATGACAAACACAAAATCCTAAAAACCCAGCGCTATCAGCCGAACCAAAAAGACAGCAGAGAATCGCAAGAACCACTGAGGAATGGTTAAATCAAATCAAAATATCACCGCAACATACACCGGCGCGACGATCGTTCACCATCCGAAGACCCGAGGGAATAGCAACCGTAATCGTTCAAGATGGGTGGGCCAAGATGTATGTATATACATTATATTAATTATAAGTGAAACGGAAACTACAAAAAAAAAATTGGAAAACACATTATTTTTATATTCACAAATTATAATATTATAAAGCAAAACTACTACTATTACCGAATAAAATAAAATACTAAATATACATATATACGACATATATAGGTATAATTAATATATATAATAAGTCCTTTTTTCCATCTTTTTTTGTCAACCAAAATAAGGATAGACTGTAACAGGCATAATTAATGCCATTTTACAATTCTTTTTAGTATACACAGAACACTGCTCTCTGAGCTTAAATATAAAAATCCCAACACGAGGGAAGCCGGTTCGAAACCGAACAGCGGCAATCAATTTCTTTATATTCTTTTTTTTTATTCTTTAACTATGTTTTCTATTTTTTTATTGAAGCAGATTAATAGAAATAAAATTTAAAAAAATAAAACATAAAAAAAACATCAAATTAAACAAACGACGAAATCCGCCAAGTACGGGTTTCGAAGGCGCTAACATATGTACGTCACACAAGCAAAACCATTTCATTCGCTTTTGCTTTCCCGCTGATTCGCTATCAGAGGTTTGAATTCTCAAACAGTTCAACCATCACACCACGCATAGGATGCGCAAACTGCAAAATATTTTCAGAGTTGGAAACCGATCAAAGTCGTTTGCAGTAGTTGCAAAGTCTTTGTGTTTTTGAATCCCATTCCCCTCCCCCTTCCAACACATTCGGCCTCGGCCTCAGTCAAAGAACTAACAGTGGCTTTCGACTTCGGTCTCAGCGCTCAGAAGTAACTGACGCTTTCGGCCTCGGCCTCAGTTACAGAACTAACAGTGGCTTTCGACTTCGGTCTCAGTGTTCAGAAATAACTGACGCTTTCGGCTTTGGCCTCAGTCACAGAACTAACAGTGGCTTTCGACTTAGGTACTTGTATGTTAGAGGGTTGCGAGACCCCTTTAACGAAACCTGGACAGACTGAGTGTTATCCCAGCCTAAGAAGCAAAACTCGTTATACGGTGATCGGTGTTCCATTCAAACGAATGTCGGCAGTGAGATGACTTTGCGAGACCTTAGGCGGTGATGGGGCTTTTGTAACTGGATTTTTGCTACCCTCAATTTTTGCCTCGGCCTCAGTCAAAGAACTAACAGTGGCTTTCGACTTCGGTCTCAGCGCTCAGAAATAACTGACGCTTTCGGCCTCGGGCTCAGTCACAGAACTAAAAGTGTCTTTCGACTTCGGTCTCAGCGTTCAGAATTAACTGACGCTTTCGGCTTTGGCCTCAGTCACAGAAGACTCAGTCAACAAGACTTCGGTAATTGTGTTAGAGGGTTGCGAGACCCCTTTAACGAACCCTGGACAGACTGAGTGTTATTTATTTATTTATTTTTATTTACTACCTGCTGTTGAGATCGTTGGTGGCATCGTGAACTGAATCGTCGGCGGAGTCGGGCGTGCAACTGGAGATGGGCTGCGTGCGTACTGCCGTTCTACATTTAATCAACTCCTCCTGTCTGAGTGCTGCTATCCACCTTCGGACCATGATGCGTTTCGATGGATACCTTGCCACTGGTGGTAAAAGGAATGCTTATTCACGCACAGTTTTCCTTCCCTTTCCTCTTGTAAGCGATGTCTCGTTGCTATCCTGAGCTGATTTGTTTAACCGGGTCCCTGCTCGGGCGCCACTTGAAACGACCTTCTCGCCTCGGTCCTACTGAGGAGGGGTTTCTTTTAAGGTCCTTGGACCATCTATAGCCTGGGTATGCTCGCGGGTGTTTAGGGTCGTACTCAAGAAAATTTGTAAATGATGAACCCGTATTTGGTGTTGTTAAACTTTATTTATTTTACTTCGGCGCTTAGGATCTAGCTTATTATTCAACTTATGGTGCTAACAATATGATGGGTAGCTGCGATGGCACGTTGAATGAAAGATCTTGATGGGAAAAGAAAAAACTCTGCGGTGCTGTGGCGACGTATATCGGTATGGCGAGGGGGTTTTTTTGTAATACGTAACTGCGACGGCTTGTTGATTGGAACCCGTTACGCGAACCTTGTCCTCCTGCGGGTTCACGATTGTTTTGATAATGCGTACTAGTTTCAACGCGACGGTGTTGCTACTTATGACGCGACAGTATTCAATTTACTCCCTTTGTTTAATTTACTTGTAGTTGATGCTTGTGATTCTGTATGAAATGGAACCGTTTGTTAAGGTCGGCATGGAGTAAGCAGTAAGCAGAAGCTGCCAGCGAGGGAGAGAGAGGCAGCGAGAGAGAGAGAGAGAGAGAGAGAGGGAGAGGGCTGTGAATCAGAGAACAACAAGCGATTCCATAGCAAATCGACAAGTTGAACTCCGCGAGAGCGGCTAGCGAAAAGAGCGACGAGCTATTCCATAGCAAATCGACAAGTCGAACTCAGCGAGAGCGGTTACGGAGAACAAAGCATAGGAGGGAGAGAGGGAGAGGCAAAGGGAGGGTTGTTCCTCAGAGAACAACAAGCGATTCCAAAGCAAATCGACAAGTTGAACTCCGCGAGCGCGGCTAACGAAGAGAACGAAGAGCGATTCCATAGCAAATCGACAAGTCGAACTCAGCGAGAGCGGCTACGGTGAACAAAGAATAGGAGGGAGAGAGGGAGAGAGGGAGAGAGGGAGAGAGGGAGAGGGAAAGGGAAAAGAGGCCTACCACTACTTCCTGCTGATACCACGATTCAAGAAAGACTGACTTGCTGAGCGTTACCGTGCTCAATTTATTCTTCGGGCTGTATTTTTGTTCCAAGTGTTCGTTCGTTGCCTTGCCGTTACGCGGGTAATGTGGTCTTGCCTTAACTCCTCTGGTTACGATTATGTACTAGAAAACCGGTTTGTGTTTGTTATGTGATCTGTGCTTGAGTGCTCGCCGCTACCCGATTATCTGCAATGTGATACTGGGTGATTTTTACATCGTAATTATGGGAATACTATAAGTGTTCTTAAACAAAAGCATGTACTTTATTGTTTCGTATACAAGAGAAAACTTATAAATATAAATAGAAAAATATATAAGTCGTGTCGAAATAATGTTAACATGTAAATAAATGGTTTGTGCGCCTCATTTCGCGTAAAAATTAGATTAGCGTAGAAAATTCGCGTGGCGCCCCCTCGGGACATGCGTACTCTATATGTACGTTCTTCGATGACGTGAAGGAAGTTCACCTGCTGCCCTTTTCGCTTGCATGTTGCTGCCTCCTGGATCCTTGCCCTCACTGCGGCTGGGGCACAAGCGAGGTTGATCTCTTCCCACCGCTCGGCTGGAGTATCTTCTGCCTCGGCTGTGCGGCGTCTCTTCGGGCATGTGGACGCGTCATCAGTTGTGTCCTCGGCGAGTGGTTTTGGCGCTGGGACGCTACCGTTGTCGCCGGTGTGCTCTTCACTCGGCGGAAATTTGTGACACCCAAAATATGTGGCCAATTTTGGGACACACATAATTTTACCTAATAAATATATATATTTTCGTATTATAATATTTAAGTTTCTTTATTTAAAATTAATTTAATTATTTGCTTATATGACCGTAAATCATGAATTTATTGATGTAAGAAATAATTTTCCTTATTTGCCCTACGTGGCGACGGTTTAAGAAGTGTATAAAAGAAATATGTAAGTTAAATGTATGAGGGGAGAGATGGACGATCATCACAAACATCCACCGTCGGGAGGAAAGAAACAGGAAAACACACCACGAAAACGAGTTTGTGTATGAAGAAATACACAACGAAAACAAGTTTGGATACCAAAACGCTACAAAGCAACAGAACAGTTTCAGAACACGAAAACATATAAGCGAACGATGAAAAAGGGGTGGAGTTAAGGCAACGAGTCGACAGACGATCGCTTCATTATTCTCATTTCTCACGGCTGAGACTTCGAACTGCACAGACGTGCGCTGCTGCCTAAACGATCAGACTCGCGCGGTTTAAAAATCGAGCAATAAAAGCATAAGGGTACAAAGTAACGCGAACGACTTTCGTAGAAAACACAAATAATTTATTTAGTCATTGTGCGAGGGGAAGCGGGACGTAATTTCTGTATATAGTGTACGTTGGTTCTTTTCGAATCGGCACTCAAGGTATATAGTGTACGTTGGTTCTTTTCGAATCGGCACTCAAGGTATATAGTGTACGTTGGTTCTTTTCGAATCGGCACACAAGGTATATAGTGTACGTTGGTTCTTTTCGAATCGGCACTCAAGGTTGTAACAGGCATAATTGATGCCAAGTTACAATTCTTATTCTTATACATAAAACACTGCTCTCTGAGCTACCATACGAAAAATCCCAACACGAAGGACGCCGGTTCGAAACCGAACACCGGCAAGCAATTTCTTCATATTCTTTTTTTTATTATTATTTCTTATTTTATTATATTTTCTATTTTTTTTAATAAAATAAATTAATAAAAATTAATTACAAACATAAAAACATAGAAAAAGCAAATATTAAACAAATTACGAAATCCGCCAACTACAGGTTTCGAATGCACTAGCATACGGCGCATGAGCAAGACATTTTATTCGCTTTTGCTTTCCCGCTTATTCGTAATCAGAGGTTGGAATTCTCAAACAGTTCAACCATCATGCGACGTATAGGATGCTCAAAATGCGCAGCAGTTGGAGAAGTTGGAATCCATCCTAAGTCGCTTGCATTGAAACTGCTAAGACTTTTGTATTTTTGAAAACCATTTCCAACTTCCACTATCGACTTCGGTCACCAGTGTCCAGCACTATCTGGCACTATCGGCTTTGGCCACCAGCAACCGCACTATCGAGTTGCTATCGATTTCGGTCACCAGTGTCCAGCACTATCTGGCACTATCGGCTTTGGCCACCAGCAACCGCACTATCGAGTTGCTATCGACTCCGGTCACCAGTGTCCAGCACTATCTGGCACTATCGGCTTTGGCCACCAGCAACCGCACTATCGAGTTGCTATCGACTTCGGTCACCAGTGTCCAGCACTATCTGGCACTATCGGCTTCGGCCAGCGGCGAGCAACACTATTTGCTCACCAACTAGGTAGGGCACCTAAACGAGGTACCAAACCAGAGACTATTTTGTTGGTGGACGCTCTGACGTCACCAAATACATTAAAGGCCATCTGCCGAGTAGCACTTTGGCTCTCACTCTAATAGAAACCTCTCGCCTTCCGCATATTAAAGGCCTTCTGTCAAAGAAGTAGTTACGCTTCCTACCACTCACCGCGTCTCCCTTGGTACTTTGACTAGGTGATAAATATTGTGCAGCCCTCTGCTGCGGGATACTCTATCCCCCTCTCCCATTGTACGTATTTTTAGGTATAAAAATTGTTAAGTATTAGTATAAGTATAAAAATTGTTAAGCGAAGAATAAATAAAAGGAAAAAATATATTAAAAACCAATAAACAACGTCCGAGCTGAACTCTTTACAGAGTCAGTGCTAGACTGTCGCGAAGACAGTCGTGAGTAATTCGGGAATACGTTGTATGTTAGAGGGTTGCGAGACCCCTTTAACGAACCCTGGACAGACTGAGTTTTATCCCAGCCTAAGGACCAAAAACTCGTTACAAGGTATATAGTGTACGTTGGTTCTTTCGAACCGGCACTACTAGTTCGTATATAGTGTACGTTGGTTCTTTTCGAATCGGCACTCAAGGTATATAGTGTACGTTGGTTCTTTCGAATCGGCACTACTATTTCGTATATAGTGTACGTTGGTTCTTTTCGAATCGGCACTCAAGGTATATAGTGTACGTTGGTTCTTTTCGAATCGGCACTCAAGGTATATAGTGTACGTTGGTTCTTTTCGAATCGACACACAAGGTATATAGTGTACGTTGGTTCTTTTCGAATCGGCACTCAAGGTATATAGTGTACGTTGGTTCTTTCGAACCGGCACTACTAGTTCGTATATAGTGTACGTTGGTTCTTTTCGAATCGGCACTCAAGGTATATAGTGTACGTAGGTTCTTTCGAATCGGCACTACTATTTCGTATATAGTGTACGTTGGTTTTTCCGAACCGGCACTACTTGGTTAGTAAAAAATACCTCTCGCACCGTGACCCTTTCTTTTTCCGCCGCGTACCCAATTGCTCGCGTATTCGCTACTCGGTAAAACATTCGCGCCTCGTCAACGCATTCGTTGGCCCGTCAACGCATTCGCGGCCCGTCAACGCATTCGCTGCGCGTCAACGCATTCGTCTGCTCGCCAACGTCAGCGCCAGATCATTCAACGCACGAGGTGCATGGAGGTGAGAGTGAGATCGTTTTATAGTGAGTAGACGTGCTTTTAGTGCAACTCCGGAAAAATCGTTTCATTCTGTGGTAAACTCTAATTTATAAATCTAATAATTTGTAGAGTGTGCGAAAGAGTGGCAGCGCGTTATTTTTTACGTCGCGAGTGCTATCTTGGACACAGGTATTAGTAGTTAACACGGTTTTTATGCTAGCCGTCGTCCAGAAACTGGTAAATTGTTAAATATTAATACGACAGAACAGGCAACATTTGTAAATCCCGCGCAACCTCTGTGCGAGTGAAATCAGTAAATATTATAACGAAATACGTTTGTCTCTTGTGGGAAGTAAACATTGAACAATAAAGCGAAAGCTTTTACTAAAGCGGGAACTCTTAATAAAGCTCTCATCTATTGGTTTGAGCCTGTGCTGCTTTGTTCCAACGCAAAAAGCTGCTTGCAAAGTGTGGATCGTTCGATTTGTTGGTTGGTGTCTTCGCTGGAATTCACGCTCAGTAGGTGCCCGCCTACACTAACGGGTATGCTAAGAGAATGGAATCCACAGGTAAATCGGAAGCATCAATTGCGAAGTGTGGATCAACACGCAAGCATGAAGAGGACCAATCAGGTATGTTGAATCCATTTGCTAAGAGCGTTCGCATTTCGAGGTCGCCATCTCAAATCTCGTCGGAGGTAAAAACTCCTACGCAAGCAAATTTTCCACAGCGCCGTGTGTTAAAAGATGACACAGAGCGTGTCACGGTGTTTAAAAAATTAGGTCGAAAGATATGTGAGTTGACAGAAATGATCGGTGGAGGAAGGCGTTCAATCCATCAGCCAATGAGGGAGCTGATCGACACCATTGCAGCTCTCTACGAAGAAATTGAAAATGGCGAACGGAGTGAAGGCCGCTCGTTTTTTAATAACCAAATTGGGCAGAAACGACATGGGAAATCTACGCAGACGTCACCGTCGTTGAATAAGAAGCAGGAGCGAATTTCAAAACGCCCAAGGGAGGAGAACTCAATAATTCAGTCGGCATCTAAGAAAACCAAAACGCCGGAGGTCACTTCCTATGCTATGGCTGCACGTCAAAAAGCCGAAGCCGCAAAGGAACCGAAAATTGGTTCTCATTGGACCAAAGTGAGCTCGCAGAAAAAAAGAAAAAGGGAAGAAGTTATTAAAAAGCCTAGACCAGAGGCAATCTTAATTGAGGATTCTACATTCGTCGAGCTGCCCGTCTAGCTCTACCTTCTGGTGGATGACTGCCGCGAAGCAGTGGTCGTCCTTGTTCCCAGGTATCACCAGCACTGTCTTCTGGAACACGGCTATCGTTCGCAGTTCCCGTCTGACCCTGGCGTGGTTGTACGGTGCGAATGTCAGGGCGTCGTGAAAAAAGGTGCTGAGGCATGCGACGTGATATCGCAGCTTAGGGAGTACCATGATGTTCTCCACCCACTTCAAATATAGATTGATGACGGTGTCATTGAGGAACCGTCCCTCCCGCAATCTCATGTAGTCATCTTTGACCAGGGCGATGCTTCCCCTTCCTGGTAGGTATTTTAGTAATACCTCCGTTGTCTCCTCCCCTGAGTCTGAGGACAACTCCATCACTTCCACAAGGCGAGCGTGATGTTCCATGTTGTTGTTGTCGTTATTGTGTTTTTTCAAAAATGTTTTTTTTTAAACTTGTTGTTTTTTTAAATTGTTGTTGTTGTTGTTTTTCACTATTGTTGTTGTTTTCACGATTGTTGTTGTTGTTGTTGTTGTTTTTCACGATTGTTGTTATTGTTTTCACGATCGTTGTTGTAGCTGTTGTTGACGCTGCTGTTATTAGTGATAACTTTCCACTTTGGTGACAACTCGACTACTGATCCTATTGTTCGCGGGATGCTGTGACGGAAAATAAAACTTCATTTTCCTCACAACGTACGGGTGTAGAAGCTGGACGACAGCCCACCTGAGCTGATTCCTTGAAGACCGCGATGCAGGGCAAATGATCATTACAATAATTCAACTGGAGCAAAACGAAGAAACAATCACTGCACAAAAAATGATTAAGTAAACACACATAGAACTGGTTTTGGGACAACAACAATACAACGCAACTTTAACTAAAACAGAAGCGAGTAAACAAAAGAATTATTACAAGGTCAATATAAAATTTTTTACAAAGATTTTGCACACGGCACTAATTGTTAGATAAAACGCATAACCGGTTTCACATGCTGACGACGCCAAAAACGAAGATGACGAAAAGCATAATAAGAAATAATACAATAACAATTGTATTGTTGTCGGCACAAATTATGCAAACATAATTAGCACAATGAGAAAACGAAAAAAGAAATGTCCCGGAGTAAATATGTGAATTATCATATAAAAGGTATTCAGACAATAACTACCGTTATCCTGAAGGGTATAAAAGCGCGACTTTTCCATGCAAAGCTTGACTTTTGTATACGGATCCAAAGCGGTGAGTGCCTTCTTTTATTATTATAAATTACTAATCCTGGTCTTGTGCTCTTATGCGGAGACATCCTTGATCCTTGCCAAGCTTGATCCTTGCAACTCTTGATCCTTGTCTTGTGCTCTTATGCGGAGATATCCTTGAACCTTACCAAGCTTGATCCTTGCAACTCTTGATCCTTGTCTTGTGGTCTTATACGGAGACATCCTTGATCCTTGCCAAGGTTAATCCTTGCAACTCTTGATCCTTGTCTTGTGCTCTTATGCGGAGACATCCTTGATCCTTGCCATGCTTGACCCTTGCAACTCTCGATCCTTGTCTTGTGCTCTTATGCGGAGACTTCCTTGATACTTGCCAAGCTTGATCCTTGCAACTCTTAAACCTTGTCTTGTGCTCTTATGCGAAGACATCCTTGATCCTTGCCAAGCTTGATCCTTGCAACTCTTGATCCTTGTCTTGTGCTCTTAGGCGAAGACATCCTTAATCCTTGCCAAGCTTGATTCTTGGAAATCTTGATCCTTGCTTGCATGTGGAAACTGATTAACGTCATAATTTACTACAAAGTGCGTACTAGTAATGCGTCGTAATTAATGAGTAAAAATTAAACGTCACAACCTCGCGAAGTGCACGCGTCCGACCAGTCTACGGTAACCGGTCCAAAATAACTAGTTTGCCACCGGAGTGAATCCAACGCAACCAAACCGGAACCATAACCAGTCCAGTGGAACTGGACTCCCGTAAGGAACCCTAACATCCACAGCATAGAAAGGATTAACTAATTTTAAACCACGACATATGTATACAATTAAACCATTATTAGCTAGTAGTCGTAGACATCATATAATAACTAAATAGAGATTTGAATATCTGAAATCTGCGGAGTCCAAGCCCTTCGCCTGAGGTTGTAGTGCCTTGCCTGTTCACGTGATGCCATTTGCATGTTTCGACGGGCTATTTGGAATATCTTCTGCAGCTGGCTCGCCTTTGGCTTTGCTGCCTGTGCTTCTTGGCCGGTGCCTAGAGTGACGTCATCGTAGAGGTTGTTAGGAAGCATCGGTTCTCGTCCTTGTAGCAGGAATGCGGGTGAGTAGCCAGTGTTGCTCGACGTGCTACTGTTAACGGTGAGTGCTATTTGGGGAAGATGCTCATCCCAGTCTCGTTGATCAATTCCTGTGTATTGAGCGATCATCGTCTTGATAGTCTTGTTGGCTCGTTCAGTGGGGTTTTCGTTTGGGGTATAGGGTGCTGTAAACTGCTGTCGCACTCCAACACTTCGTAGGTACTCCTTGAACTGCCGGCTAGAGAACTGGACGCCATTGTCTGTGAGGAGTACCTTGGGTGTTCCGAATCTGGCAACAATGCTTTCACGGAAAGCCCTCTGTAGTGTAGTGGCTGTAGCCTTCCGTAAAGGAATCTCTACCCATTTCGAGAACCTGTCTAGGAATACGAGCAGCATGTTGTGCCCTCTTCGTGACCTTGGAAGGGGACCCACAAAATCTGCACATACGGTGGCCCATGGTTCCTCGGGCATTCTGGTCAGCATCTCGCCAGCGGGCTTCCTCTGATCCGCTTTGTGCCGCTGGAAAGAATCGCAGCTCCTCACGTAACGGCTAACTTCCTTGAACATGCCAGGCTAATAGTATCTATTCCCACTCGTGCGATGGTCATGCGGATGCCTAAATGACCGGCACTAGGTTGATCATGGTTCTCTGATAGGACTTTTCGACGATCTGGGTGGGCCACACACACCTTCCACGGATCTTCGTCGTCGTCGCCGATGTCGTGCGGTATGTGGCGGTAGAGCGCATCGTTGGTGACCACATAGTCTGAATACTTCGTGGGTTCATTAGCGACCTTCTTCTTCTGGGCTTCCAGCCAACTGCAAATGTCACCGCCGGTGCCCAGTCTCCCGTTGCCCTCCTCTGCGTCTCTAGGCTGCCTCGACAGTGTGTCCGCGACTACATTGTATTTGCCCTTCCTGTATAATGCCTCGTATGAATGCTGTTGCAGCTCCAGTACCCAGCGTGCAATTCTTCCGGACGGGTTGTCAATTCCATTGAGCCATTTCAGCGCCATGTGATCCGTGATAACTTTGAAGTGGTACCCTTCCAGGTACGGCCTCATCTTTCGTACTGCCCAAACAATAGCCAGGCTCTATTTCTCCGTGGCCGAATAATTCTTCTCCGCCCCCTGTAGATGTCGACTGGCGTATGCAATCACGCGCTCGCATCGTTTTCCTTTTCTCAGCATACTCGTCAAAGGATGGGCAATCTTCGTGAAGTCAGGCACAAATCTTCTATACCAAGACGCCGTACTCAGGTATTTTCTCAGCTCCCTTATGTTCGTGGGCGGCTTGAGCTCCTTTATCGCCGCAACCTTGTCTGGGTCCGTCTTTATGCCCGTGGAGGTGACTAGATGTCCCAAATACTTCAGCTCGTTTTTGAAAAAGTGGCACTTTTTCCTGTTGATGCGAAGATTAGCTTGCCGAAGGCGGTGAAAGACGCTGCTCAGATGCTGCTTGTGTTCGTCTTTGGACCTGCTTACTACCACGATTTTATCTAGATAGGCGAAGGCATTTGGTTCCATCTCAGGCCCGATGACTTTTTCCAAAAGTCTCTGGAAGGTGGCTAGTGCGGAGTGCAGACCAAATGGCATCACTCGCCATTGAAAAAGGCCACTGCCAGGAACAGTAAATGCTGTATATTCCCGGCTGCGTGGTTCCACCGGGACTTGCCAATTCCTATTCTTGAGGTCGATTATGCTGATGTACTGTGCTCCTCTCAGCTTTCCAGAATGCAATTGATGCGTGGCAACGGATAGGCGTCGGCTATAGACTCCGCATTAACCTGGCGTTAGTCTATACACAGCCGCCAGTCGCCAGTCTTTTTCTTTGCGAGCACTATTGGCGAGCTGAACGCGCTCTGTTAAGGCTCTACGTAGTTCTGCTGTAACAGGTCATCGAGTTGCTTGTTAATGATCGTCTGCATGGCCGGGTTCTTTGGATAGTAGCGCTGTTTGACTGGCGATTCGTCCCTCATGTTTATTCGCTGGCTTGCCAAGCTGGTCACCCCAATCATCGTGCCGAATACCTTTAATTCTCTGCTTAAGAAATTGTCAACGTCGCTGTTGTCCTCTTGCATTTCGCTAATTGTCCATAGCATGGTTCCAGTATTGCTGCTGTCGTCTGGACCTGATTTTAGCTTCACGCTCTATCCAGCACATAGTAATCTTGCTCCTGCGTCTGTTAGGAAATCCATACCCAATGTGACTGTGTCGATGGCTGTGGGTATCACCAAGAATCTGGTGCGGATTTTACGGCTTCCAAGTTCAACGTTGGCTGTTAACGCAGTCTTAACTCGTAGTAGTGCGCCGTCAGCCAACAGTACCTTCATCTGAGTTGTTGTGGTGCGTGCTGCATCGCCTAAGCTGTCGACGAAAGATTTCGAGACAAAACTGCGTGTAGCCTCGGTATATATCGTTGCGGTGATCGGTGTTCCGTTCAAACGAATGTCGGCAGTGAGCTGATGTTGCGAGACTTTGGGCGGTAATGGGGCTTTTGTAACTGGATTCTTGCGACCATCGATGTTCCCCTTTACACCTGAGGGCCTCTGGCGTTTCCCGACAACCCTTGGCAGCATTCGATGGTCTTTACTCCCTGTCTGCCGCACTTCCAGCAAAATATTATGGTTGGGTTTCGGCACCCGCGTGCGAAATGTCCATTTACCCCAAAGCGACGGCACGCGCTGCTAGCGTTAAGAATCGCCTTGTTCTCTGTACTCGTTTGGATTTCCGGCTTCGAGTTAACAGCGCGATGCTTGACTTCAGAACTTGATGTTGTTTTGCTGTGACCCAAGATGTTCTCGTATTGGTCGCATAATTCGGTCAACTCTTCCAGCGTTTTTAAATCGTGCCGCTTCACGTATGTCTGATATTCACGCCAGCTGTTCCTATAGATAAGTTCGAGTTTCTTCTCCTCGGTGTAGTCCGTATGCCGCATCAATTTTTGCATAACTAGGATGTAATCCTTGAAGAGCTCGCCCGTGGCTTGGAAACGTTGCCGCACTTCATCATCGAGTCGTTCCTCGTACAGCGACGATAGGAAGAACGTTAGAAAATCCCTCTTGAATTCCTGCCAGCGCAACCAGGGCTTCTTGTTGTTGCGGAACCAGTCGAGTCCTTTGCCCTGCATGATCTCAGGCATGGTCCTGAGTAACATGTCTAGCGAGATCCCGTAAGCGTTGGCTAACTCCTCCAAGCATTCCACAAATTCAAGTGGTTTCATTCTTTTGTCGAAGCGTATGGACCACTTACGCACCTTGTCCATTACGTTATGAATCATCTGATGTTGTTCCGTTTGACTCGGCTGCTGCCCGTCTCCCACTTGCGTCGGGACTGCCGCTTTCTGCTCTGCTACGTCCAATTCTGGGTGGACGTTTGGTGATGTTGTCGTATGTTCATAACTTGATGCTTGTTACATAACACTACTACCTGCTGTTGAGGTCGTTGGTGGCATCGTGAACTGAATCGTCGGCGGAGTCGGGCGTGAAACTGGAGATGGGCTGCGTGCGTACTGCCGTTCTACATTTAATCAACTCCTCCTGTCTGAGTGCTGCTATCCACCTTCGGACCATGATGCGTTTCGATGGATACCTTGCCACTGGTGGTAAAAGGAATGCTTATTCACGCACAGTTTTCCTTCCCTTTCCTCTTGTAAGCGATGTCTCGTTGCTATCCTGAGCGGATTTGTTTAAACGGGTCCCTGCTCGGGCGCCACTTGAAACGACCTTCTCGCCTCGGTCCTACTGAGGCGGGGTTTCTTTTAAGGTCCTTGGACCGTCTATAGCCTGGGTATGCTCGCGGGTGTTTAGGGTCGTACTCAAGAAAATTTGTAAATGATGAACCCGTATTTGGTGTTGTTAAACTTTATTTATTTTGCTTCAGCGCTTAGGATCTAGCTTATTATTTAACTTATGGTGCTAACAATATGATGGGTAGCTGCGATGGCACGTTGAATGAAAGATCTTGATGGGAAAAGAAAAAACTCTGCGGTGCTGTGGCGACGTATATCGGTATGGCGAGGGGGTTTTTTTGTAATACGTAACTGCGACGGCTTGTTGATTGGAACCCGTTACGCGAACCTTGTCCTCCTGCGGGTTCACGATTGTTTTGATAATGCGTACTAGTTTCAACGCGACGGTGTTGCTACTTATGACGCGACAGTATTCAATTTACTCCCTTTGTTTAATTTACTTGTAGTTGATGCTTGTGATTCTGTATGAAATGGAACCGTTTGTTAAGGTCGGCATGGAGTAAGCAGTAAGCAGAAGCTGCCAGCGAGGGAGAGAGAGGCAGCGAGAGAGAGAGAGAGAGAGAGAGGCCTGTGCCTCAGAGAACAACAAGCGATTTCATAGCAATTCAACAAGTTGAACTCCGCGAGAGCGGCTAGCGACGAGCGATTCCATAGCAAATCGACAAGTCGAACTCAGCGAGAGCGGCTACGGAGAACAAAGAATAGAAGGGAGAGGAAAAGGGAGGGCTTTTCCTCAGAGAACAACAAGCGATTCCATAGCAAATCGACAAGTTGAACTCCGCGAGAGCGGCTAACGAAGAGAACGACGAGCGATTCCATAGCAAATCGGCAAGTCGAACTCAGCGAAAGCGGCTACGGAGAACAAAGAATAGGAGAGAAAAGGGGGAGAGGGAGAGGTAAAGGAAAAAGGGGCCTACCACTAGTTCCTGCTGATACCACGATTCAAGAAAGACTGACTTGCTGGACTGACTCTGGTTACGATTATGTACTAGAAAACCGGTTTGTGTTTGTTATGTGCTCTGTGCTTAAGTGCTCACCGCTACCCGATTTTCTGCAATGTGATACTGGGTGATTGTAATTTTAATAGTTCAATTTTTACATCGTAATTATGGGAATACTATAAGTGTTCTTAAAAAAAAGTATGTACTTTATTGTTTCGTATACAAGAGAAAACTTATAAATATAAATAGAAAAGTCGTGTCTAAATAATGTTAACATGTAAATAAATGGTTTGTGCTCCTCATTTCGATGCGCCGAAATGTGTCGTCACAATATTCTAGATCGAGAAGAGGAAACCAGAGAGCATACATCTACTGACATATACAAAGACATGCGATTAAAAAGCAAACGCCGAAATTAACCAGAAACAACAACAACAGCTACCACCGATACCATTTTAAGCGACCTGTCACGGCTCTTGCATTCTAAGCGAGCCGTTGTGGCTCTTGTATCCACTTAAGCGATCCACTGTGGCTCTTTGTATTTAAGCGACCTGTTGTTGCTCTTCCTAGTACTAAGATATAAAAATTGTAATTAAGTAAATATAATAAAAGCGATACTCAACATTGCGTCCGAGCTGAATTCTAGAGGTCAGAGCTACATTGGTTAAAACACCAATCGAACGAAATTAAGAAACGCACCTTTAAGTATTATTCGCAAGTTGTTGCGAGATCCACTTATCAAGAACTCTAGCACGAGTGAGCTATTCCCGGATGGGAAGAAAAACTCGTCGTTATAAATGGCGCCGCAACAGGGACCGCTTTCCACGGGAAGCGGTTCATTAAATATACATGCTTCCATTGAGAGTAGTAGCTCACCACATCAACATAATACTCAACCAAGAAGTGTTTCGCCATACCAACACAGCAATTTTAAAGTTAGCAATGCTCCGAACCTACAAACGAGTAGGAAAATATCTGCCGGAGAGCTTAAAAAAAAACGATTCACTCGCAGTACCAGTGACACCTTTGAGGAACACAAAGCACGGTCACCGAAGTACAGCAGCATAATTACCCAATGCAACAACCACATTACACCCGAGAGTGCGTCGTCATGAACACGTAGCGTGTGTTTCCAATATCCAAATCATCGCATCGCATCGTTTCGAAGTTATACAAAATACGGAACAGCTAGCTAGCTGTTATAACATTCACTGCAACCGCTTGCTCTTACCATGTGTTGTAGGTCAAAATCAGCGTTAATAACAGTGCTTAACGCTGTTATTAACATAACATTTTGGCACGCTGCTAAAAACGCTTAACGTTTTAGCAGCACATACTTTTGGGCATTCAGTAAAAGCCAAGTGAGTTATTTTAAAAATATATGATGGCATACCTTCAAGCTTCACTTGAATGAGCCAGAATAAAACATAAACAACAAGAACGGTGACACCGAATAAAGTCACCGACCGTGCGGTCATTGAGCTGACGGTTTGCTGAACCTTAGCGCGAGGCACGGAAATAGCGTTTGTTTTAATAAACGCTAAATTCGCAGTTCTGCACCTGGAAATTAATTATTGAGATAGTTGCAGAACTTAATTGATCGATTTGGCCTGCAATTAACTCCCGTAAAGAATTAAGAGAGTTGGTTTTCAGTTTAGAAAAGAGTAAGTTGTACTGGCCGTGGTAGTAGGCAGTTTGAAAGCACAATAAAACTATCGCTATTCAAGGATGAAGGAGTGCTTTATTTATTTGGCATACTAGGGAGTTTCCCAATAGGAAGGTTAGTCAAACAAATTCAAAGTGAATGTGAATATACTACAACGAAGAGAAAACACAACAAGTGGCTCAGCCGGCTTTCGAGCCAATAATCTCGAAGTGAAGTGAATGAATTTGATAAAAAAATTGAGAACATTTAATTATTTTCATTTAATTACATTACAAAAGATTTACTAATTTCTTCTGCTCACGGTTTAAGTGCCCTGAGCAGTATTTTTCTTTACAGCGTTAGGCTTGGTTAAAACGCGTAGATAAACAATAAAAAACTCCCTTAATGGTTCATGTGCCATGACACCTAACAAAATAGGGAAACAAAATTTTTTTTTCACAATTTCTATAATGGGTCTAAACAACCAACGATTGTCTGCATAAATTCCGACTAATTTTTTCCACACCTCTCATTTACGGGAAGAGAGTATCTATTGAGTTTGTTCAAAAATCGACTTTTTGTAAAATGGACTAGACTTTCGTTTTAAATTGATGGGAAGTTTTAAAAATATATTTCAAGTTACGGGAAAAGTAAAATTAATGCACGGCAAAATTTCGGCCAGTTTCGTTAAACTATGATTTGAATACTTAATTAAAGCATTTTATTGTATGAATTAAGCGCTTAATGTATGTTGATAAGTGGTGTTTTATAATATATATATATATTTTTATATATATATTTATATATATATATATATATTTTAATAAAAAGGAAATAGTTGTTTCACATTATTTCCTTTGATTTCATAAATTTCAAAACAAATAATTGGGAAGGTTTTAAAGAAAACAATTGACATTGAGATAAAAGTTAAATTTCAGTACAACATAAAGATAAAAAGTAATGTTTTCAAATTAGAAGCTCAACATTTTAACAGATGCAGTGCTTGCAAGCGTTCAATAAAACCAATGCACAGTAAGTAAGTCGATGCATAATCAGCAAAAATTCACAGAAGTAGAAAGAATAGAACGTATAACGAGGTTTGCTTCTTAGGCTGGGATAAAACTCAGTCTGTCCAGGGTTCGTTAAAGGGGTCTCGCAACCCTCTAACATACAACGTATTTCCGAATTACTCACGACTGTCTTCGCGACAGTCTAGCACTGACTCTGTACAAAATAGCATTAACGATAACGTAGAAAGAAAATTAGGTCAATTAGAAATGGTGGTACATATTATACAGGTTCAGTCAACAGTGGAAGCGAGCCTAATCGATATACAGAGGCAGCAGATGTCAGAAATGGAAATAATTGACGATTTAGCAAAAGGAAAGTTACATCCAGCAGTGTTGGATGAGGAAACGTTACTACGAGTGGTTAACGTATCTGGAATAGCTGTGGAGAATTCGTGGCTACTACAGCATAGCTACTTTGTTTGGGAAACGGCAAAAGCAAAGACTTTCCAAAGAAAGAACCGTCTTTTGGTGGCCACTAAAATACCAATACCGAATAGAGACGAATACATTATGATGAAATCAATTCTTATTCCAATTTTTACAGCACTCGCATGCTTAGCAATAATTCTAATAGTAGCAATTAAAATAAGATGCCACAAAAAAAGGAACAAGCTCAATCAGTAATGATTCCAACAATATCGGCACCGATAACAACTATGTCAATAACACCAAATGTGGCTGCACCGGCACTGCCGCCGCCTAATAAAACCAAATCAGTACATGGCCAAATGAAAGTAAGGGGGTAACAAATGTAATAGGGAAACCAGCGGGGTATTATGAACAACCACACATTGATAAAGGAGGATAATCATATGTCTAAGATAATCATACGCAAACATAAACAGGTTCAGTCAACAGTGGAGGCGAGCCTAATCGATACACAGAGGCAGCAGATGTCAGAAATGGAAATAATTGACGACTTAGCAAAAGGAAAGTTACATCCAGCAGTGTTGGATGAGGAAACGTTACTACAAGTGGTTAACGTATCTACAAGTGGTTAAACGGCAAAAGCAAAGACTTTCCAAAGAAAGAACAGTCTTTTGGTGGCCACTAAAATGCCAATACCGAATAGAGACGAATACATTATGATGAAATCAATTCCTATTCTAATTTTTACGGCACTCGCATACTTAACAATAATTCTAATAGTAGCAATTAAAATAAGATGCCACAAAAAACAAAAGGAACAAGCTCAATCAGTAATGATTCCAACAATATCGGCACCGATAACAACTATGTCAATAACACCAAATGCGGCTGCACCGGCACTGCCGCCGCCTAATAAAACCAAATCAGTACATGGCCAAATGAAAGTAAGGGGGTAACAAATGTAATAGGGAAACCAGCGGGGTATTATGAACAACCACACATTGATAAAGGAGGATAATCATATGCCTAAGATAATCATACGCAAACATAACCATCGAAACAACCTAAGTCCGACTAAAATTCCAATACGATGAGATTAATTTTTGTAATAGTAACTGTCGTGTTCTAACGAAAGCCGAAGTCAGTCAGAGTTTGCAAGTCGACATCAAAAGACAAGCACGCGTTATTGCGCTCGTAGCTGAGAAGCACACACATATATATATATATATATTAAATCGTTATAAGTATAAGAAGAATTATTAAGAATAAAGAAGAAATATTGTTGCATAAATAATTTGTACGATTATTTAATACTGGCGACGAGGATGGGATGTTTGTGTTAATCTCAAATTTAGTTAAATAAGAGCACAAATGGATGAGCAAAAAATATTTCTTTAAACGAAAAAACCGGTTTACGTTGAACACGCATAAGTAATGTGCAATCACGAATTACTCTGCATTCTCCAAAAATATATATAAGCTGGCACGCTAGTTAACGGCATGTCAGAGTCGACAAGTTCGCAAGAAGAACAAAAACCAAAAACATCGCCTCAAACTCTAGTGACAACGCACAAAAAAGTTGTTGAAATGTCGTGTGTTGGTAACATGGAACCATTCGATTTAGCTCACCCGGAGTTGTGGACAACTTATTATGCACGTTTTGAGCTATTTTCAGTAGCCAATAACATAGAGGAGCCTGGTCGACAGAAAGCTACATTCCTAACCTTGGCAGGAGCACCGTTGTATGACCTTCTAGCGTCATTGGCATCGCCGAAGTCGGTAGGTGAGGTGAGTTTGGCTGAGATCAAAAATGTATTGACTAATCACTTCACACCGCGGCCATCGGAAATCGCGGCATTTTTCAAGTTCCACAAACGTGACCAGCACCCAGACGAAGGGTTCTCAGACTATTTAGCGGCACTGCGGAAGCTCTCAATAGACTGCAATTTCGGCGCAGCTCTAGATCGAATGCTTCGTGATCGTCTTGTCTGCGGTCTCCGGGATGAAGCACTTCAAAAGGCTTTTCTTGCCGAAAGCGATCTACAGCTATCTAAAGTCATATCGCGTGCTGCAATCGCTGAAGCAGCTACCAAGAATCAGGGCGAGATTCGGCACCCTGAAAATGTCAAATTTATTGCAAATCGTCCTCACACATTTTCAAATAATCAGCAGCGCCGCAAAGACAAAAACCGTGACGAGGTGCACGCTAAGTTGTGCAACGGTTGTGGAGGACCTCACCCTCGAATTCGATGCCCACATAAAGAGACCAACTGCTCAGCATGCGGAGTTAGGGGTCACCTTCAGCGCGTTTGTCGTTCTTCGGTGCATAGTTCTGCAAACTCATCACAACAGACTCAACGTGTAGCTCGCCATGCCAAGAATACAAAGCAGCACGCTATACATCAAATATCAACAATCACTAACCTGAAGAAACAGGTGACTGTTAAAATCAATAACTTCTCTTGTCAATTTGAGATAGACTCGGGATCGAACTATACATTAATTTCATCAAGAGAATTCGAAAATTTGTGGCCGACCGCAATGCCACCCTTACAACAGAGCAACGTGCATCTCGTAGATTTCCAGAAGAATCGCATTCCCGTTAAAGGCGTCATCGATGTAAACGTCATCTTCAAAAATAGACAAATTAACAATTTACCTCTGACCGTTGTGGCTGGAGATCTAACAAACATTCTGGGGTGTAATTGGTTCGATGCACTTGGGATTAGTATTCAAGGAATTAACGTTATTAAACAAGAATCACCAGTTACACGACTCCTCAATAAGTTCCAAACCTTATTTTCTGATGAGCTCGGCCGTTTTTGCGGTAAACCTGTGGCACTTCGACTCGATCCATCTGTTCAACCAATTCGCTACCCTCCACGCAGGATACCCTTAGCAACCCGGAGTTTAGTCGAAGCTGAATTAGATCGATTGTGCACTCAAGGAATTTTGGAACCTGTTGAATACTCCGATTGGGCCACTCCAATAGTGCCAGTTCCCAAAAACGACGGCTCCATTCGTATTTGCGGTGATTACAAGTCAACTTTAAATAAAGCATTGAAGCCACATTGTTTCCAAATACCCGCTATCAGTACCCTTTTGTCTTCTATAGAAGGTGGAAACATTTTTGCCAAATTAGACCTTGCTCAGGCTTACCAGCAGTTAGTAGTGGATAAAAAATCATCAGAACTTCAAACGATCGTTACTCATAAGGGAGCGTTCAGAGTTAAGAGACATCAGTTTGGAATTTCTTCAGCCCCAGGTATTTTCCAAAATTTTATTGAAACGTTACTTCGAAATATTCCAGGGGTACTCCCATATTTCGACGATATCATCATTATGGGCAAAAACGAAACGGAGCTTGCTGAACGTCTAGAAGAAGTTTTCGCGCGTTTAAACTCTTCAGGCCTTCGTCTGCGGAAAGAGAAATGCAGTTTCGGCGTTTCTACAATTGAATTTCTTGGTTTCAAACTAGATTCCATTGGAATTAGGCCATCACAAAGGAAGTTGGAAGCGATTCTTAATGCTCCATCACCTAAGGACAAGAAAGAGTTACAGGCTTTTCTTGGTCTTATAAATTTCTACCACTCATTTTTGCCTCATAAGGCAACATTAGCAGAGCCGTTACATCGACTTTTAGATAAGTCAGCTAAGTGGACTTGGTCAAAAATACACCAGGCTGCTTTCGATAATCTAAAAAATCTGGTAACATCTGATCGTGTATTAGTTCATTTCAATGAAAAATTACCCCTACTCGTCGTTTGCGATGCATCTCCGTACGGAATTGGAGCTGTGCTCAGTCACCGTATGTACGATGGGTCAGAAAAACCAATTGCATTTTATTCACGAACCTTGTCGAAAACCGAAAGGAATTATGCGCAAATAGATAGAGAAGCAGTAGCTATGGTATCGGGTGTTAAAAAATTTCACGACTATTTGCATGGTCGGCAGTTCACGCTTGTAACAGATCACAAGCCTCTGCTTGGGATTTTTAATCCAACCAAACCGATACCGGCGGTCATTTCAAATCAAATGCTTCGCAAACGAATATTCTTAAATGCCTACGACTATGAATTGATATACCGCCAAGGTCATAAAATGGGCAATGCGGATTGCTTGAGCAGATTACCAATTGCCTCAGAGATCTCATTAGAAAATGAGCATGACGAAGTATTGATGATCGAAATGACAGAAACATCTATACTTGATGCAGCACTATTAGCCAAACAAACAACAAAGAATCCTGATCTCAGCAGGGTGCTCAGCTGGGCGTTAAGGGGCTGGCCGGAGAAAGTAGATCGCCAAGACAAGCTGTTTCCATACTTTGCTCGCCGAGTGGAAATCTCAACGTTGAAAGGATGTCTTTTATATGGAAATCGCATTATTATTCCACATGTTAGCCGGCAGAAAATTCTCGACGCCTTACACACTGCGCATCCCGGCATTGTGAAAATGAAAGCGTTAGCTCGGAGTTACGTATGGTGGCCAAGTTTAGATGCGGACGTAGAACGGTTGGTTAAACAGTGTATTCCTTGTCAACAGACGCGACATGAAAAAGCACACGAGCCACTGCATCCTTGGGAGACCACTAAATCTCCGTGGTCTCGACTGCACGTTGATTTTGCAGGTCCGTTTCAAAACAAATTATTCTTCATCGTTGTCGATTCGTACTCCAAATGGTTGGAAGTATTCATCGTGCCATCAACGTCGTCACAAGCTGCTATCAAACCTCTACGTTCACTCTTCGCAACTCACGGACTTCCTGATGCTATTGTATCGGACAATGGAACAGCATTTACATCGGAAGAGTTCAAAACATTCTTGAGAAATAATCGTATTCGTCAAATTCTGTGTGCACCGTATCACCCCTCATCAAACGGGCAGGCAGAACGGATGGTGCAGACAACAAAGGATTTCTTAAAAAAGGTTCCAGCAAAGACGGAGTTAGATTTGAATCTGACAAGATTCGTCTTTAATCAGCACATTACACCGCATTCCGCAACAGGTCGTTCACCAGCTGAGTTGTTATTCAACCGCCAGCTAAAAACATATTTCGATAAAATTCATCCAAACAATTTCTCTGCAGTTGCCAGTGGATCATCGGCAACCACAAATTTTAAAAAGGGTGATTCTGTCTGGATTCGGAACTATTCTGCGGGGTCCAAATGGATTGAGGGCGTTGTTCAATCGCAAACAGGACCGGTCTCCTATACAGTCAAAGTGGCTGACGGAAAAAATGTGAAGCGCCACATAGACCAAATGCGTAGTCGATTCGCGGACATTCCAGTTAATATCGAGCTACCTTTGGAAACAGAACCATACCAAATGCACTCCACTCCGATCCGTTCGGCATCACCATCTTCACGTCCGTTATCGACATCATTTTCGTCATCGACCGAATCATTATCCAGTTCGCCGAACGGTCAAGGAAATTATTCGTCCCCTCCAGCCGAGTCAACACCGTCACCTCAGGCTGAATCAAGGCCGTGCAGACCCAGTCGTTCGAGGCGTCCGCCAGATTTCTATGTAGCAACTGGGCGTTAAGGGGTGTCGTGTTCTAACGAAAGCCGAAGTCAGTCAGAGTTTGCAAGTCGACATCAAAAGACAAGCACGCGTTCTTGCGCTCGTAGCTGAGAAGCACACGCATATATATATATTAAATCGTTATAAGTATAAGAAGAATTATTAAGAATAAAGAAGAAATATTGTTGCATAAATAATTTGTACGATTATTTAATAGTAACAAAAAACGTCGAGGATGCGGATTTTGCCCAGCACCGCCAGTAGCAAAGTCAAACTCCCAGTTGCTGGCGCGTAACTTGCGCAGTAGATCTTCACGAAGTAGCCCAAGGGGAAATCTGTAATCCTTTATCGGGTAAGCGAACATGTTGCGATTGGTACTTGCGGATCTAAGTTACTTCACGGGTAGAAATTTTATTTTGAACTGAATGCATTTGAAAATTGGATGCAACCTAGAAGGGGCATTTTTGACTTTTGGTTAGTTTTTGGTAAATGCAGCGCAAGCAAATTTTTTATTTAGCTAAAGGTTGAACTGAGTAGGGTTCAACTTCAATTTCTGGTTTCAAGGAAGAACAAAATTAACAAATAAATGCACGTGTAATAGGATACGCGATGAGGGCATAAGCGCCACTTATAGATGCGAAAATGACAGTGGACAAAATTATAAATATTAACACCTTTAGCAACATTAGTATTTTAACATATATACTTTCACCCACAAACGTACATACATACAAATAACTAAAAGATACATAAATATAGTACTACAAAATATTTGAGTCAATAAAAATAAGGCAATTACCATAAATACATAAATGGTTCATAACGTCGTACAGAAGTGTCGACCATAACCAAATCCTTGAATAAAATCTAAATTTCCGTTTAATAAGATTTGTATTACTATTTATAAAAAGAAAAGGTGCCCAGCTAAAGAATGTCAATTAAGGGAATAGCGAAATAGATAATAAGCGACACATTTTACACATGTACACATTCAGGAGTTCACAATTAGATATAATACTTAATAAATAAAATATGATAACGAATAAGCTCATATGCAAAAGAGAAAAAAAAACCAGGCAACCCAATACAAAACTTCGAATTTTGTAATTGTAGACGCGATTAATTGGTGTGACTGACCGACGTTAATGGACAGCCACACAAACTGAAAAAGTAGCATTTTAGCAGACACAGTTCTGATGATAATTAATGATGATGATCATTAGAATGTGTAAAATGTTATAGTTACATAGAATAATGTTAATGTTACTAAACAAAAGGAAGTAGTAAATTTATGAAAATAAAACTAATTTTACACAACATAGCAGATGCTATAGGAACAGATTTATAAATACTAATATAATTGCCTTAAGCACTACAAATTAAGTAAATATAACATTAAATAGTAAGCATATTAATTATTTTCACATGGAATGCATTTCAACCATCATACATATACACATTTAACCAAAAATATGCACATGCAACAGATAAGCACACCAAACTATCATTGTTCTAATTGTTAACATATGTAAAAAGAAAACAAAGTTCGAAAAGAGGGCAAAAGAGAAAGAGAAAAAAAAAAATAAAACAACCAATAGTAATCGAAAACCAAAAAAAAAAAAAAAAAACAAAAAAAAACAAAAGAACAACAAAGGAAAAATCGAATAATGACACTCAAATAAAAAGAACAAACAAGCAAAAACCAAAAAGTAGTCAAATTAAATAGCCCCACAGAAATAATTTCCCAAAAGATGGTTAATGACCACGCAAAAATGTTAATATATATGTATAAATATTGAAAAAGCAAGACAAGCAGCAATAGCAACATCCAGATATTAATCGCCAGTCGAAAACCAACTCCAACAACGGTCCAGAGTAAGAAGAAAATAGTAAAAAACTAAGGCGACGACACAAACGAAGGCGTGGCGTCTACGAAAAGTAAATCAGAAAAAGGCGGATTAGTGATGATTTGCGGGCTGGGTTTAGAAAATCCAAGGAATCACGCCTAATAGCCAGGGTATGTCGGTTCGAGTAAGTGACAAAAGTGCACATATATTCAATACGGAACTCGTATTACCGCACTACCGCTGGGAGGTCAAATCGTAAAACAAACACCGAAAAGTAAATTTGTTTACCTAACCCATGAGTACCAAATAAGGTGGTAAAAGTTCATCAATCAAATTTTATATACGATGATATAAAACTTTCGAGAAAAGAGTCTCGCTCATCTTTTATAAACCGCATCAACACGTTCATCTAATCCAATTTACGCCAGAGACGCTACAAGTTTAGAGCCACTGCCTTCTATAACCGTCACCGTCAAGGGACCACGTTCAACCATAAAGGAAGTCACCATTGCTACGCAAAGAAGGTAGACAACGACCGGAAAGAAACAGTGAACATTCAACATAGCAGAGCACCGGAAATATTTAAAGTAATGACAAATTTGTAGAATTGAAAAAAAAAGTAATATTATGTTTGCACTAGCTCGAAATTGCCTTCGAAATTGAGACAATTTCGTCCGAAATTGAAAGTGTTCGGACTCGCATTCACAATTTCATTTGACGTTTCATAATTCTAATAATTTCGGTCTAGTGCGAACATAGTATTATTTTGTTATTTTGTTTATATTGAAATCATTGTATAATAAGAACAAAGATTGTTATGATTAGATTGTAATTATATTAAGCACATATAACATTGTAATTTAAGAGAACTGAAGAGTAATTCCTTCATTAGGAAAATAATAATACCATACAAGAAGAAAAAATTATTCTCTTTTAGATAATAATTTTTTCTTATCGGAAGGGCGAAGAAATGTTGTATGTCAGAATGACTGTCCAATTAATAACGACGCTTAACGTTGTTAGTATTATAACACATACTTTTGGGCACGGTTAAATATTAGAGCGTTTTTCCACTTTACATTTTACTATTTGTTGCTCAAGTAAAATATTTAACTACATACTTATTGGCTGTTTTTAAAAGCTAAGCTCAAAGTAAAGCTAACAAAGAAGAGCAATGTCTCATGCACGACACCAATTGTGAGGTCAGAAGTGGAACGCCAATCGAATTTCGACACCTATTGTCAAACCGAAAGGAAGCATCATTCTCAACGAAATTCTGATACAGCTTGACCCAGTAAGCCCTATTGCGCAGCGAGCCCTCAAAAATAATTGGAATTATTATTTTTGAGATAGTTACACTTTTTGCTTGGACAGAGATTCTGACCGACAGAAGTTATATAAATGTTAATTTCTTAGTTTTGAGCATTGTAGTTTAACCTCTGAACGGTAGCAGTCGAAAGTGTTTAATAAATAACTCTTTAGTATTTTAAAATAGAGGACTCTTTCAATTATCGATAGGATAAACAACTGTATTATTGCCTTGTAAGAATTACTGACAAACGTGACTCGCTTAAAAGTCAAGTCCTAAGAAGTGCCAACTTAATTGCAGGCACCCTTGTCTGTCCAATGCCGTTCCACGCCGGACACAAGTTTTGCTGAGGTCGACCCATTCTTCTTGGAAAGTATGTCCGCTTTGATCGTAGGACACATCTTTTTAATGTTGAGTGATCCTTTCGACGGGGAAGGATACACAACATTTTGGCGCAACCGGTTTTTCAAACCCATAATCGTTCTGTACGGGAATTTTAATTGTAATGAATCCATTAATCGTGTAAATTAAATGAATTATTTAAATTAAAGTTAATTTAATTTAGAAACTGAAATTTAAAAAACATTTAAAATTGGTTACAAAATACAAAGCGAACGGTCGATAAAAAATTGGAGCACCAGCAATTAATTCGTTTTGAATAAGAAAATATGAGTGAGTAAATCATTTGCGAGAAAAATAAAATAAATAAAAATCCAACGCAAATAAAAAACTACTGTTTAATGGCACGAGGCACTTCAAGCAAGCGATGAAATTGGAGATCGTGTGAATCGTGTTAATTGGTCAGTGGAAAATAAAGTTTTTTAAATGCTGTTGGAGTGGAAAAAAGTGCGATTATGAACGAAGTTCTGTGATCAAATTATGTATTTAATGAGCCGAGTTACTCGTATAGGTACATTATTGAAATAAATTTGTAAGAAATGTTAAAATTGAAAATAAAATTGAATGGAACAAAACAACTATGAGTTTTTGGAACTAGAATATAGAAAATTGACAGAAGAAATAGATAGGTTTATAAAGCGTGGGAAAATTTGCGAATAATAGTTGGTAATAAAGAAACAGTTAATTTGATAAAAGCAAGTATTTCTGCAGTTAAAAATATATCGAAGATCGAGCAGGCAGATTTAATTATAGATGAACTACTTAATTTTATTGAGCAGAAGTCTAGTGCAAAACAGGAAGAAATAGATTCGTGGAAAAACGAATTTTCAGCATAAAAGAGTAGGTACGAATGTTCATTAGTAACTAAGAATTTGCTGGACGACCTCATTGTGCAACTGGAAAACGAAAGGATGAAACAAAATGGAAATAGAGGAAATAGCTAAATTGGTTAATGTGTTAGTGCCGTTGTTTTCTGGCGCACTGTCTATAGATCTTCGCAATGAAGTTTATAAATTCATTGAAGGATGTGACCTCGCAACAAAGAATGTAAGTCAACAAGATATCCAGGATTTCGTCGCGTGTATAAAACAACGATTGCATGGCAATGCGTACAGTCTATTACTTTCAATGAAATTTACAACGGTAGATGCGCTGTGCGATACGATAAAGAAGCATTATTTGCAATAGCCCCATTCAATGGCCATCATTCAATAGGCCACGGCTGGACAATAATGGTCATTCAACACCAAATGTAACTTGTAGTTTTTGTAAAAAACGCGTTCACACAAGAGAAGATTGTGTCACACGAAAAAATACACCATATTGTAGCGAGTGTTGCCAGTATGGTCATGAGCCAAGTTGGAAATGTAAAGATAAGAATAATGCACGTTATGGTTCAGCCGTACAAGGAAATCCTTTTGCAAGAGACAATCGGCAACAAAATTCAAGGCAAAACCAATGGCCAGGAAATAGAAGCAACAAGTGGGAATATAGTAAAAGACCACAGGGGCAATTGCAAATAACATGGCAGCGAGCAAAACCAGCGAAATATCGAAAGAAATTAACACAACCAGTCGCTGGTGTAATAGGCCAGGACAATGGGTAAGAGATTGCCAAGCAAAGAAGAATTGGGAGTCCTTTCAGGGAAACCAAATGGGTCTCAGAAAATAAACTGGGAACCCGAAAAAATTAGAAGTAATAAGCGTAAATCCGACATCAGAAAAAATTGTGGTAACGTTACCAGCTTCAAGCACATGTCATAGCTGTAATAATAAGAAGAAAATGTCACAGAGTATAAAATGGAATTATATGGTTCATAGTTACTAAGTTAACACCAGCAGTTGAGAAAGCCGTGAACACTGGCGTACAGTTTTTAATAATCACCTTACTAATGCTGCAATTAGTAGGCGCGTCGATTATCAACACAATACATCGCATCTATAGACAAATAGAAAAAAATACCTGTTAACCAGTATATAAGGAAATATATAAAGGATATAACAAGGTTTGCATATAATACATTATTAAATTTATTGAGGAAAAAGGAGGAAATTTTTTCCAAAAGGCATACACCGGAAGTAGTTAAAACATTTTCATGGTTCACGTGTAATCTGTTCAATAAAAACAAAGTGTCAATATTAAGTTCAACCAAATTAGATGATACGTTTGTTGAGTTTCCTTGTGAAGAAGCAAAATATGGAAAACTAATTTTTTTGGTTGACACTGATGCAGACACGAGTTTAGTAAAAAAAAAGTATATAAAAGAATATGAGTTCATTGATCAGTCTGAAAAGCAAGTTCTAAATGGAGCGTTTGGGGGTTGCACCACCACAAAAGGAACTATTAATGTTACACATGATAACTGGACAAACCTAAGTTTAACCCTTAAACGGGCAACATCCCCGATTTTAATAAAAAAATTATTGTGGGTTATTTAGTCACTCTTGAAAAAAGTGGCATATTTAGTTTATGTTAATATTTTTATTTTACTGCGAAATTTTTAAAAAAACTATTTGATTCAAATATGCATCACTGCCCGCCAGAAGATAAAAATGTGCTTGTAACTGAAATTTTTCTTTTTTGCTTCATGTTGGGTTGCAATGGATAGTGAAGAAGGATTTGATATTCTGCAACGCTTGCCACCAAAATCTATTTGACACAAAGCCTGTGCTAATTCGAATCTAAAATCCGGCTGATTTTTTGGAACAACGCCTTTTGATTGACATACTTGTTTGTAAAGAAGCTAAGAGTTCATGCAGGTCATATCCAAAACATGATGAAATATTCGTAGGTACCATTTCCTAGATTTTATAGTTATCCTATACCTTCCTATAAAACTGTCCATTAAGTCTACTCCACCCATGTGCTTGTTGTAGTCTCCGATAACGGCAGGGCAGTTTATTTGAATAATTGATTTCTTTTTCCGGTCATATCTAAAGGTGAAAAATAATTAAAATATTTTCAAAAAATTGTAATTTAACTAATTCTACCTTCTCACTTCTGACTCCTTTCCAGCAAATGTTGATAGCATAGCAACAACTTTGTTGTCTTTCCAAAGAGTATTGGATAGCTCCACGTCGTCCAAAGTGGTGACCATTTCTACTGCTGTTCCTCGAGGTTTCTTTTGGAATTCGCTCTCTTCGGGAAGTTTACATCTGGGAATCCTGTTACGTCTTACTGTACCCAGACAGTGGATGCCTTGCTTTCGCAAATATACAAAGAGTGGCAACGACGTGTAATAGTTGTCGCAATACAATTTGTAGTTCTTGTGCTTAGGCACTTGGCGACATAGCCGAACTACAATATTACCACTTGCTCCCACATCCACCTCATGTGTAAGGCGCCTCGAAATTTTATTCTCTTCTCCTGAATATATTTCGAAATTGTAGGCGAACCCAGATATCCCGCAAAGCACAAACAGTTTATAGCCCCACTTATGTGGTTTTTGCGGCATGTATTGTCGTAGATGATGGCGAGCTTTCGTGGCACACATTTGCTCATCCATACACAATCGTTCCTCCATTGGAATTCTGCTAAAATTTTTGTTGAGACCTTCTATTATTGGCCTCAGCTTGTGGAGCTTATCGTGATTGTCGTCGTTTCGGTCAGCTATGCAGGTGGTATTATCGTTGAAGTGAAGAATGTGTTTTAATTTTTCGAACTTTTTGATTGGCATTGCATCTTTGACTAAATCGAAGCCCATGTTAGAACTCCAGTAGGATCGTATGTTGGGGCATTTAATCACAGATGAAAAGAACAAAATTCCGAAATACCTGAGCAAATCTGTTTTTGAAACATTTGTAGTTTTTTCTGGGTCACTTGATCCACTGTAAGATGTACTTTCCATCCGGATGTCCTCTATCAGGTCTTCTCCAAAAAGATACGAAAAGAATTGAAAAGGTGTTGACAATTTTCTAATTCTTTCGGAAATTTTGAAGATCCCGTAAATTTCACTTGATCTTCAGTCAGTTTTTCCGTTTCCACAACAGCTTTCCCAATTGACCTCTTGAGGGTACCTCAAATGTTTCGGTTGAGGTGGTCTTATCGCCACGGAGAAATAAACCATCCGCAATGCCGATCAAATCCTCTTCTGAGATCGGTATTCGGTCGGCCTCAATTGCTTCAGTATCGCTTTCAGACTCCGTTTCACATTCGCTAGACGATGGAATTTGGGCCAGAATATAGGCTATTTCTTCCGAGCATAACTTTTTTCGCAACATTTTTTTTTAATTATTTCGCAATTCAGTACAGAAGCACACTTCAATTCAAATCGACACTTACGACTGGACGAAGAATTTCTTTTCTTCGCTTTTTATGCAAAAACACATACCAGGCATTTCTTATGCAAAAATTCTATACCAGCACTGATATATCTGGGTCATGCAGGTATTCACGTAAAACCGCCCCCTCGGGTCTATCTGATATACCTGCTTGGATTATCGTTATAATAGAACTTAAAGAGGTCAGGTACTTTTGCATTTTGCAATAGATCACAAAAATTTGCAAAAGATTCGTGCTTTTTTAGAACCGTTTTTGGAGACTTTACCTGCATAAATTTAATTTAAAAACTTCTCAGAAAAGTCTACTAAAACCCTTTACATTAATTTCTAGATATTATATCTATGAGTTTATTGGCACTCATAAATACATCATACCGCTTCATATTCTATATGTATTCGGAAAAGGCATATTCAAGGAAAGTATGACTCAACGCGCACTGATGCATATATGAATCGTCTTCATTTAGGAACGCTTCTGCAGAAGTTTAATGTTTTTCTGAAAATTTTAAAGGCAATTTGCTAAAACACACATACATCTTGCAAATTTATATTTTTATTGTAGGATTTTTGTGTATTTTGTACAAAAAATTTTGGTTCTAATGTTGCCGAAAATTATAAATTCCAAAAAAAATATTTTTTAACTTTGTCCGTTTTTATAATTGTTTCTAATTTAACAATAAACCCCTAAACGTATCAGAAGTTTTATTTGATTATTTTTAAAATATTATGTTTAGAGGACAATTTATTTTGCATTAACTTTGTGATTTTAAAGAGAATTTTTCAGACGATTCATATATGCATCAAATCCCGTTTATATCCTTGTTATAAAGATATAACAAGGTTTGCATATAATACATTATTAAATTCTTTGAGGAAAAAGGAGGATATTTTTTCCAAAAGGCATACACCGGAAGTAGTTAAAACATTTTCATGGTTCACGTGTAATCTGTTCAATAAAAACAAAGTGTCAATATTAAGTTCAATCAAATTAGATGATATGTTCATTGAGTTTCCTTGTGAAGAAGCAAAATATGGAAAACTAATTTTTTTGGTTGACACTGATGCAGACACGAGTTTAGTAAAAAAAAAGTATATAAAAGAAAATGAGTTCATTGATCAGTCTGAAAAGCAAGTTCTAAATGGAGCGTTTGGGGGTTGCACCACCACGAAAGGAACTATTAATGTTACACATGATAACTGGACAAACCTAAGTTTAACATTACACACGGTGCCACTTGAACAAGGTTTACCAGGTGATGGTATACTTGGCAGAGACAAATTGTGGAATAAGTCCATAATAGACTCAATAACGAAAATGTTAATAATGAGAGGCTCAGAAAGGGAAAGCATAAAATTACCCTTATTAGATATGGGTAATGATGTCAAACATGCGAGAATGAATAAGGTAAAAGCTAGGTCGACATGTTTAGTTCGTATAAATTTGAAGACAAAATTACGTACAGTGGTCATTCACAAAAAAGAAATAGCACCAGGGGTGTACATGGGCGAAACACTGGTAACTGTAAACAATAATAAAGCTCACGTTCCCGTTCTGAGTTCTACGGAAGAAGATTTCGTTCTCAGCGACAAATTCAAAGTGGATTACAGTAATTTTGACGACTACAAAACATTGGGTAAAACATCAAACATCAATACAATGGTCAGTTCAGATTTAACCAGAAGGTTACGTGCCTTAGTAAGTGAGATAGATTTAGATGAAAATTTAAATAACGAGGAAAGAAAGTCAATATTAGACATAAGTATGTACGAAATACAACGACATTTTTCTGTTAGAGGGAGACCCACTGACATACACGCATGTAATGACACACAAAATTACGACGAGGGTGGATCAGCCACCGATCAAGCAGAAGCAATATCGCCTTCCTCATTCACACAGGGAGCAGGTGAATAAACAAATTCAAAAGATGATAGAGGATGATATAATATATCCTAGCGTCTCTCCATGGAATCCTCCCTTGTTGTTACTACCCGAAAAGTGTGGGAAAGTGGCGGTTAGTTATTGACTATAGGAAGTTAATGATGCCACGATTAAACAGGTATTCCCTATTCCAAGGATTGATGAAAGATTAGATCAATTAGGGTGCAGTAGATATTTTTCTACGCTAGATCTGGCTAGGGGCTATCATAAGGTTCTAATGGATGAAAAAGACAGGGGAAAAACCGCGTTTAGTTCAGCGTTAGGGCATTTCGAGTTTAATAGGATGCCTTTCGGTTTAACAGGCGCACCTGCGTCATTCCAAAGGATAATGAATCATATACTGACGGGATTGCAAGGGATAGATTGTTTTGTTTATCTTGATGATATAGTAGTCTATGGGAATAATTTAGAACAACATGGAAAACGTTTGGTAAAAGTTTTCGAAGCATTAAAGTAGTTGTAATATAGCGGTTCTGGGCCAAAGGAAATCGAGGGATTCGTTTTTTGGTTCGTGTCTTAGCTATAAAAATGATTAGTATTGTTATAGTTGGTTTATGTCTGTGCTATATTTGCTTTTTGTTATCGATAAAATTATCGATTTCGCATTATAGGTTTGTGGCTTTACTACAAAAAATTTATTTTCTTGTTATACGTTAGTGTAAATGCTAATGTTATTCTGATTTAGTGAATTTAATTTTTTTTTGTAGCATTCTTTTGAGGGTATTACTTTTAAATATTGGTTGATATATTTAGTTTGGTTATTGTCCAGGGTATTTTGTAGATTTTTATACACAAAGATTTGTATCTGTTTTGTGCAATAATAACATTTAGGTTTATTTCGTAGCTAGAATATCAATACACGTTAGGTGGCAGCACTCTTTTTCCTGGTTTTAGAAGACCCAAGTGATAAAATTGTTAGTTGTCCAAAATAAAATTAAATTTAAAAAGCGTGTGTTTGGTTTTCTTTTCGAATACTGTTACCAATTTATATAATTGTCTTTTATTTAGGGTAGCAAGCACTAGGTAAAGAGCTAAGCTATGAGTTTGTTGTAGATGGCGTAATCGTGGGCGTTTTCCTTTTTGAATGAGTACAGTATTTTCCAATTGTGTTGTAGTACATGCAGTTTGTGTGTGTATTTTATATGTTGACGAATTCCTATGGTGCGATCGTGGATGTTTTTCTTGTTCGCCTGAGTTCAGGTTTTTGCTTATTTTCTTGTAATTGTTGTTGTTGTTTTGTGTATTTTAACTGCGATCATCCCTTAAAATTAAGGTGCACTAAGTGTGGCAGCAAACGCAATTCACATGATCCTCGTCCTAAAATTATCGCTGATCAAGCCGTAAATTACAAAAGGAAAAATTTCATTAACATTTTATGGGTTTTTTCAAGAATTTTCCATTAGAAGTTTAGTTTAGTTTGAACAACATTTGCTTTGCTCATTTTAACCACCAAATGAAAGTTTCAAAATGAATTTCATCTGTGAAAAGTGTTCGACAACCTTCACTTTCAAACACAATTTATTGAGGCATATCAAAACAAAGCACTTGAACAAATTGTTCAAATGTGACGAGAGCCAACAAGAATTCGCCAGAAATTATAAATTGGTGGAACACAAAAAGGCAGTGCATGCAAAAGTAGAAGTTGGGCCTTTAGTTGCGCTGAAAAATATACAAAGCAGCACTTCTTATTGCAAAGAATGCAAAACCAACGTAGAAATAAAAACTTGGGCATTTCATATAAGAACCAATAAACACAAAAAGAATTGCTACGTACCTACTGCTAACAGCAACATTAAATATATCAGGTCCGCCTTGAATAAAAGGATTGAATCTTTTATTTATGAAAACAAAGATAAAGGTTTACTAATACCCGAAGAATTCTTTCTGAGGATAGAGGTTGACATTATGCAGGAACTAAAAAATTGCTTAGCTAAACACATGTCTTTGAAATTTAATATTGAGCTCTTCTTCTGAGTTCGAAAAAAACAACAGAGACATAAGCGTCATTGTATTTGGATTTGATGAAGAAGTTATTGCTATAATTGGGCCATACTACAGCACAAAAATGGAGAAAAGACATCATGTCAACATGCTTCTTATCCAGGACTTGAAACTTTCGCATTATGTATGGATTAAATCTATTTCAAGGTAAGATATAAATATTTTACAATACTATTTCCCAATTTATATTTTATATTTTTCAGCATTTCATTATGAAAGTTATTTAAATGATTAGAATGTATTATTTTACCAAATTTTATAATTGATATGTTTTAATTGTTTCTTTTTAATAGACTTGTACGCTCGCAAGTTACACGTTACGAGCACGCAGAGCATTTCTGCAATGGGTGCCTACAATACTCACGCAATTCTGATATCATGCAGCATCGCCATATATGTACAAAGACTGTGACGGTGATGCCGGACGAGGAGCACAGTAGAATAGTTTTTAAAAATTATGAGCGAAAATTATGGCATCATTTTCTACCACCGAAAGTTCACGGTTGTTCCTATCACGGTGGTTCTTAAAACACAATTTTTTATCTTCCAGTCTACCGTACGTTCAGCGACGTTGCTTTCGTTCAACTTTTCCAGCACTTCCCGACCAAACGTTTGGCTGCCAGTACTGTGTGTATACATACTATAGATTTGTCTTTTCGTGTATACTCGGTTAACTCTTTCCTTCTCATGATTGTTTCGATTCAATAATTCTGTTGATATACCTGTGCTTGCCTAGCACATTCTATATGCACAATTGTCAGCTGTTTCTTTGCTAGAGCTAGCATTTATAGAGAGTGAATAAAAATTCAATAAAGTGAATATAAACAATATATTGCTGTCATGATTTTCTCTGGGTTTTTGATGACTAGCTCTGATGAGGAAGATGACGAAGCAACAACTTCATGCAGAGTTCGCAACAGAAAATTAAGGGATAATGGGAATATATTAGATACGCCATTTTAAATATTTATATTTAAAAATTATTATAAATATTATCACCAATATATATATATATCAATATAAATATTATATACCATTATAAATATTTAAACAAAATTTGCAGCAAGCAAAACCGTACCCTACATATGCAAACGTTTGCTTTTTTGTAAACGTTTGATAGCACAGCCGAACCCGGGGTTCGTTCGGTTGATAACGATCCAAAATGCTACATTTGACCTGGAACGCACAAATAGTATGGAAAGTGTTGTTGTGAATTTGGAAGAACAAACGATCTACGTTTCTCAATGTAAACAATGGCTCGCCGTTCGTTGAGTACACATTTTGAACAGCTGTGTTATGAAAAGTACAAAGCAACACAAGGAGAACCGAAACTTTCGGTGGTAGAAAATGATGCCATTAGACGTTCCATTCGTTGTCTACGCTGATTTCGAGTGTGTACATGTATGTATGTTTATGGCACGCATTACACAAATAGCTCTTAATAGATTCGTCGCACTTTAAAGGAAATTAGCAAGAACTAAGACAACAATACATTCAATTTCGTTTCGAATCCTTGCATTAGTTCAGTGACACACGAATACCCTTGGTTCATAGTTTTCATCTGCATTTGGTGGAGAGCTCACAAGCTGAAACCATATTCAGACCTCGTCAGAATAGTCCTTGCACTTGTCCAGTGACACACAAATATCCTTGGTTCATAGTTTCATCTGCATTTGGTGGAGAGCTCACAAACTGAAACCATATTAAAATCTCGTCAGACTAGTCGCTGCACTAGTCCAGTGACACCCGAATATCCCTTGTGCATAGTTTTATCTGCATTTTGGTGGAGATCTCACAAGCTGAAACCATACTCAGATCCCGACAAACTAGTATTGGCACTAGTCTAGGGACACACGAATATCTCTTGTCCGTAGTTTGCAACTGCATTTTGGTGGAGCGCGCATTTTGGTCACAGGCTGAACCCAAACGCAAACGGACACAGGCATATGTTTCCGATGCTCACCTATGGATGTGAAATTTTTCACAATTTAGACTATCTTTCATTGAGGAAATACAATGTTGTTTTCAACAATATCGCTCGCTATATATACAACAAAAAACTAGGCGATCATATATCTAGTCTATCTGCTTCAATCTTTGACTACACGCTTAGTGATCTTTTAAAGTTTAGGACACTGCTCTTTTTGCATAAAATAATAAGGAGCCGGAATATTTATTCGATAAAATCATCTTCTCGCTCTCGTAGAGGGCGATTAATTTGATCCTGCCTAGGTTTTCCAACCTTGCGTCTATAAGGCAGTTATTTGTGAGTGCCGTCAGACTATGGAACTCTCTTCCTGCGGCCATTATGAGAATTACCAGCTGCGGCAAATTTAGGTCTGAACTTTCCTTATTTCTAAATGGAAATTAATCTCCCTTTCCTTCCTTTTCTTCTGTTTAGCCTTTCTCCTTTTCTCAATTTCTAATCATTTACTTTTAGTCGTCTTATTGTATTAGTCTTATTAATATAATTATATACCATTTAGTCTTACTTACTCAATATTGTTTAGGCAACCATCAATTTATAAGATTATATGTTCTTAAGCGGATAATAGTTATCGCAAACAATTTGTATTATATATATATATATATATACTCATACCGTTATATACAACTCGGTATTATTTTCAATCAACACAGGTTGATCCTGACTTAGAACGTAAAGCCCTAGAATTAAGTGGAAAATGTAATAGATATAAGGAAATAAAAGCAAACAATAAAGAAATTGAAATTTAGAAAACTCATAAATGTAGACATTTTATAATATAATATAACTTTTTTATAATTTTCACACTTGAAACCAGTGTGAAAACAGTTTAAAAACTGAAACAGTTTAAAACCATTAAAATATTGTGACGAGCATACAGCGCCATCTACACGTAAATGAGATAAGCACAATATGTGGAGTGTAACCCAATCCAAGGAATATTACATATATATAATATATTATATTATATATTAAGCAAGCGTCCTCACAGAAATTCGGATGGGATTTAGCGTAAATCCCAGTAGAGCTTTTCAGAGCGTACATTGAGAGAGTGAGTTAGAATTCTCTCAGTTCGTTTTTATTGGCTATTTAAAACATAAAAACGGTGAAGGGAAACGAAGAAGTGTAGTGCGCGCAGTTTAAAACGATCAGAAGAATCAACAATTTTAATCCTATTCACTCTGGCACATGCAATTTCCCTTCGTTGTGTGTATGTCTAATATTTGTATTCGTTGTGTATGTTTGCATTTTTGGAGTTTTTAATGGTTTTGAAATGATTTTCTGGCTTGCGTTGACGAAAGTATAAATTAAGTCGGAATATTTGCCGATCGGAATGCTATAAAACTAAATAATATTTCGTATATACATATGAATAATTGAAATATCTTTGTTCTGGGCATTTCATTATTGTGACAATTATCTTCAATATTTCAATTTTGTGTAAATGATTATATATATTTCATTAAAATCGGATAACAGTTTGTTGCTAGCATATTTAGCATTGTACAATTTTCAGGTTTTTGTAAATGTTATGTAAATTATTATTATTACTGTAGGGTGTAACGCACCGCGAAAAAATTACATAGTTATTAGAAATTATTTTTTCTTTCGGCAACTGCAAGGTATAAAAATCTTCCCTTTGCATATAGACAGAAGTCGCTCCAATATTCTTATGATTTATTCTGACAGCAATGTCATCTGCATAAGCAAACGTGTGGGAATTTTGCAGCAACTTTAGCAAGTCATTAGTACATAATATATACAGAAGTGGTCCAAGCTTAGATCCCTGTATAAGAATTTTGGCTATGTTCAAGACATTGAGGGTGTAGTTGTTGTTGGCATTAAATCTGGTATTACGTATTATTTTAATTTAGTGTTTTTTTTTTGAACCTGCAATGTCATCGCTGCACGTAGAGGTGGGGTAGAGTCAATTGTTCGGCCAGATTGCGGGAAAATGAAGGTTCAGATTTTGATGAAATTTATTTTGCCACTTCTCAACAACCCAAGATACACTAAAAATATGTGGCATTACGTATTATTTTGATTTAGTGTTTTTATAGTACTTGCAATGTCATCGCTGCTAACAGTGGCAAAGTGTATATATTCATAAAGAGATTTCACGTGTACGGTATGTTTTTTTAGTACAAAGTTAGATGTATAGCTATCAAGTTGTTTCTTCTGGTGTGTAATGACAAAAATGAAGTCTGTACGACGAGAAACGAAGTACGTGAGGAAGCAGAAACTGTGTAGTTTTTAGTGTGTTGTTGTGGTCTTGCACAACAAACGAAGTCGTCGACACCATGATCGATTTGAGGATTTCAGCGGGTGTTAAGAAGAAATTAAGCCATTTCTCTACTTCTTCTTCTTTTTCAACAACAATGCACGAGCAATCGTCTGCTCAGCTTTGTTTTGAAGTTACATTTATGGAAGAACTTTCATAGTTTTCAATTTTTCTGTTCGATTCTTTTAGCAAGGTCGTTTTGCGAATTTGTTGCACACTTGTTCTTATGATTTGTAACTGTTCAAATAATATGAATAGATCAAATAATTTGAATAAGTTTAAAGGACAAATAAAAACATTATTGTAACCATCAATCAGAGCTGTAATGTATTCAGTACTTTTGGTTCTTCAGTACATTCTTTGAAGTACATTTCAAGTCCTTTGTACGGGAAAAAGAACTGGAGTACTGGAGTACTGGAAGTACTGGTACTGAGTACGAAAATGAACAGCACTGCCTTCAATATTATGAAGTTCCTGCTTATTATATTTAATTAATAAAGTAACAGTATATATATATATGAAAATAAAAGTCGAAAAAGAAGTTATGGCAGAAACTATGTGTTCGTGTGTAAGTACAAAACGACGATCACAGCAAAGCAGAATTGTATTCTCACTTATTGAGTGAAGGATACACGAAAATGAGCTATTAGATTGGTAATGAGTGCAAACGAAAAGGAATATTCCGTGAATTACAAGAATTCTACTTTGTTTTCGTCCATTGCACTAGCAAAATACATACATACATATATGCAGTCGGTCTGGCTACGAACGTTTAATGATTATTGATATTGTCTTTGTGTATGGTTTGCTTTTTTACGTTGATCAATTGACGAATTTTATGTTTTTAGCTTCTGAAATTTCTGCCTTTCTATTTAATTTCCTCCTTTCGCACTTATTTAATTTTAATTTTCAATGACAAACTAGATACCTTTTTTTCCATGTATTCTACTTGAAATAAATGTAGTTTCCTTAGTTCTTTTATTATTCAAGTTATTTACTTTTTAAAATAAGAACTACCTTTCTATTGTAACTATCCAAGCATCGTTTCAAATACTTGTGCCGAAAACAATCATCTGCATGAAGACAGAGTAAACGCATATATATACAGAGTAAACGCATATACATACTGACTTACATATATTCCGTCACCAGAAATTCAATTACATACCGAGATACATATGAGATCAACTAGCCGATCATATACATACTGCACAACGACCACCAATAGCAAAATATGTACGTACATACATACCGAGATAATTGCAGAAGCAGAAACGAAGTGGAACACAGCCAATAACAAAACAAAAATAATTACAACCAACGACTAGTAGTGTAGACTCTAGTAGAATAAGCATACCTTGTTAGATAAAATAGAATTTGGGTAAAAACGATATCAAATATACAGATACATTCCGGATACGCGCTTGCTGTGAGCGCCCGAGACGCCAGCGTAGCCGAAACTGAGACAGACTTTGTATTCTGTAATGCAAGCGTCTGCCAGAGTCAGTCAGCGTCTTACTTTTTTTACCTGATTTTATGCTTTGCAGACTGTCGCAGTTTGCAGACCGAATAGTGTTACCGTCCACGGGAAACCTTTTTGTAGTTTGGTGATATAGTTTGGAAGCACTTTCAAAAACACAAAAAAAATGCAGTCACTTCGATTTCAACTACGTGAGAATCCTAGTGGACACATATATTATTGTATATAAAATATGAACATTAGTGTGTGGCAACAATGTATGAAGCAAAAAGCAACTATTTGTCTTATCACAATAACAACTAGAACCTCCATTTGACTTGTTCGTGTAATATAAAAAGCAGCACGCGATACCATTTCTATTTTTGTTCGGAAACGAAACCTTACATAAAACGGTAGCACTTGTGAGATAGTTTTGATAATTAAAAATTAAAATTAGGTTCTTTATTAACAAAAAAATAATTAATAATTTAATAAATCTACCTTTAATAATTAATAAATTATTAGTTATTACTTCAATAATTAATAAATTAGTAATTATTAATTTAATAACTAATAAATTAGTAACTATTAATTTAATAATTGATAAATAAATTTCTTTAGCAATTATAAATTTTTTTATTAAAAACTTCGTTACAAAAATTTCTGTCAATCACAACATTTTTGTTCAAGTCGGCAACTGTTTTGTTCCCGTCTCATTTCGAACCGACTCAGTTTTTACGTAAGGCATCGACTAAAGATTGACAACTGATAAGGTCTGCAAAGCAGGTAAAATACCAACAAAATTATACAGCGACCGCCAGAGACCGACTGCGTCCCGTCTGGGTTTTTGGCAGCGCAGTTTCTTCCAAAACCATCGACGCTGGCGTCAAATACGAAGAAAAACAACGAAAACCACAAAAGAGAATAAACAACTACGGAGCGTCTGTGACGCGAACGAGTATCCGGAATGTGGCTGATAATGTCCGAGCTGAACTGTTTCAGTCAGTGCTAGATTGTTGAAACACAATCGTTTACAAGCAAAATTAAATATTACAAAAATACTACTTAATCCACAACACAAAGTGAGACAAAAAAATTGTTAAAAATGGCACCCGAGCAGGGACTGTCTGTCGCGAAGAGCAGTCCGAATCTCACCATCGAGGGACTGCCTGTCACGAACAGCAGTCAAAATTTAAATTCAAAGAGTCTGTCAGCGACACACAGCAGTCACTCTCCTTCCACATCAGCAGAAGTAAGCGAAAGAAGCAGCTCGTCTACTAATGTAAAGCGAGCGTCTGTTTAAAGGAGTTTGTCCGAATCACTTTTCTTCATTTACCGACTTAAAAAGGAGGAGTTAGAGGCACAAATGATGTTGTTAGGTCTACCGGCACAAAGCACAGTTAAAGAAATGAGACAACGGCTAAGTGCACACATAAAGATGGTTCGAAAAATAGAAAACCCGACCAATAACGTAGCCAAGCAGACAACGAGCAGGTCCGCAGCTCTGCGCATGAAGACAGCAGCTGCGACAGCCACAGCGCCACAGCTGCCGTCCACAATCACCTATTCACCAGCCAAATGGAATAACATGAGCGCAGCCAGCACGTCCGCTGCCAACCGACCGAGACCCTCTCCGAATGTACACTCGCCGATTTACTGTGGAAGTGGAATCTTCACTTCAGCGGCGCCAAATCTATCCTAGACTTCATCGAAAGCATTGTAGAGCTAGCCGACTGCTACCGTATAAATTACGATAAGCTGCTGTTACCGCTGAACGAAATATTTCGTGAACGCGCCAAGGAATGTTGGCGCTATAAGACGGCTAATGTACACACCTGGCTGCATTTTAAAGCGGCAGCATACAAATTCTTCTTGCCGCCGAGATATCTCCAGCGTCTAGAAGAAGACATTATACGACGCCGATAAACTCAACGTGAAAAAGCTACACTCTAGGCATGCTCGCAATGATTCGGCAACACCCGAGGCTATCCATAGGAAATCAAATCGACCGCATATACGAAGGCTTACGGCCGGAGTTTGTACCGTTTGTACATAAGGCGTAGTGACTTCCATGAAAATGCGGATGCGCTAATCAGCCTAGCCGACGAGTATGAACACATACGCGGCGAAGAAACCCGTATACAACGACCGCACGTGTCGAATATGTTAGCAGCCAAACGGTATTCTCGTGATACCGACTGTTGGTCATGCGGTGAACCTGTCCAGGTTCGCAAACGCAAAGATTGTCGAGGAATTAAGAAAATATGTTGCTCCTACTGCGGGCAAATTGGAGTATTAACCCGAAATTGTTGTCGAAGTGCAGCAATTCCACCATCCTCCAGCGACAATACTGAACCCGAATTATCTTTCTACCGTCTAAAAAACACGTGCCAGACAAAAATGTAAACACACTTATAGACACTGGAGCCTCGCTCACGTTCCTGGGAGCACGCTCTATTTTTTTTTCGATTAATCAATTTCAGAGTTGATTTTTACCGTGCACATGAAGATAAAAGATTTTTATTGACAGATGAAACAAAAACTTAAATAAGCAAGAAGAACTGTTTAAAGTAATTTATTCATAAAAAAAATATTATAGCTTTGCATTTATATAAAATTTCGGAGCCGTTTAGTCGGATTCATCGACATATATGCTGGTCGGCTTCATTCCATGCCAAATGTTTGCTTTTCGCTTATTACGTGTCGCAAGTACTTAATTCTTAGGGAAGAAATTGTATTTGTCAAACTTTAACTTGAGATTGACTTGCCGTTAGCGTTTATTAGACATTTTTCCATGGTGTTGAAATGTTGTTGGTGCTGAATGAAATCCAAACTACATTACTTTCCAATGATATACACATAGACTTGGTAAAGTAGCGCCTGTATACTGTTTGGTTATTCCGCCATAAGCATTTGCCAGTAGCCATCTGCGTTTACTATGGATTGGATTCGAAAAAAGGTGCAAGTGCTCGGAGCAGACTTCGAATATAATTCTACTCTAATACTGTTGGTGCGCTGAAAAGACTATCGAATTTTCGACTGTTAAGAATGTCGTAAAGGTGGTCTAGGTGAAGCCCTAACGGTTTTTTTATGCAATGCAATTGTCGAAATCTGAAATTTTTGCAATCGTTCGTAGAAGGCAATTTACATAACTAACGAAATGAAGAAATTTGTAGAAAGCTGTTCGTTATTTATTGGACACACATACTTATAATTTATCAGATTAAATCGAACGAAAAAATAATTAATCAAGTTTTCATTAATTAGCATATTCGCTAAATTCTAGAACTGAAATATATTCATTATTTATCTTCTCAAATAAATTTTTCGCTCTATAACGCCGCTTTAAATAAATAATAAACTAAGGCCTTGAGACCAGACTTAAACATGCATTTTATAGAGACTAAGTAGACGTGACTCGCTACAAACAAAAATCAATTACACTACACTCACTGTTCTTTCAAACAAAATGAACAAAATTTAAACTGCTCTTTTATATTCTTTTATGCACAAATAACAGACAATAATATTTCCACAAACGTCCAATAATAACGGTTATTTATTTTTTCAGTATGGGAAGAACGTTAACAACTGCACAAGCATAGATTTAAGTTTTATGTGATTACTTTATTTGATAGACTATTTGATATTTATTACATATATTTATTTGGTAGGTGTTTCTGTAGCGGTGATATGGGGTTTTCTGTAACGAATGCGATAATATCCCCTGCCTAATAATGTTCGCAAGTAGATTCAAATTTTACAAGCCTCCTCCAGACCGGTCAACAGTGATTTTTTGTTTCAATTGAGCTGCTTCATGTTTCTGTTCCTCAAGTTCTGCCATACGTGCAAAGCGTGAATAAGCAACATCTCCAGTTTTTATAGCGGACATCATCTAAAAAAAAGTTACAAATGTATATATTAAGCTGCGCAGTGTTTTTGTATTTAAATGACATATGAAAAAAAAAACGAGTAATATAGATATTATAATAGAGAAAATTCTGTTGAGCCTCTTGTTATGTCCGACATATTAAAATATTCTGATTTTATGAATTGTGCGTTTTAAGCAATATTTAGGCGCCTTAAGCCACTCTTTTTAAAAAAACTGTTTTAGTTTGAGTTGGTGAATTTTGTGAATTGTGTGTATCAAGCAATATTTAGGCGCCTTAAGCCCCTCTTTTTAAAAAAACTGTTTTAGTTTGATTTGGTAAAATTTTAGCTTGAAACTCATTCCACAGGCAAATTTGGCGTAACATTGTGGATTCATCAGCTGCAATCATTAGCGACGGATGTGGTGAGTTTGATAAATACCAGTGTCAGAGAATCCAATTCTATCAGAATCAAGTCTACTCCAACGATTCGATATATAAACTGGGCATATCGAAATGGTGTGAGGTAAGGCGATGCAAAAACGTACACGGTCGTATCTCCCATAATGCAAATACATATGGACCCAGTAAGATGCACATGTCATTTGTCCCGCACAACATATAACCCAATAAACAAATCAGTTATAATGTAATGCACGAGATGATTCGCTAAATGGCTTTGGCGTAATGCAGGCACAAGCAGTAGGAAGGTCCTCGATCCAGCAGGCACCCTGACGTTAACCAAACCCAGTGGAAATCAAATTCCCATCATATGGAGATGATGACTTAAAAAAGTTTGAATCAAGTCAACTAAGTCAAGGAAGCACTATAAACCAGCAACTCAAAAGGATGAAACCAGAAGGATTCCTAATGATTACATAAATCATTATGCATAATGATTACAGGAAATTGTGGTGCCTCATATGCTGATATCTTTGCGGAAGTTAAGACGGATGCCAAAACTCGTTGAATTCGAAAGACACAAAAAGAAGAGCTCCTTTTACGAATAAAAATGAATGGAGAAAAAAAGCAGAGCAATTCATGAAGGATGTAGGTGTTACGCTTGCTTAGCAAGTTAAAGTGTGTAGCCTTAAGCAGGGCGTGTCCATTGAAATTTCTTTGTTTTTGTCGATATTACAAAAGCATTGGATTCTGTTGATAATTTTCTGTTAATTGATCTATTATATAAATGTGGGTTGAGAGGTTCTTTCGACAGCTGGTTCAGGTCTTGTCTGTTAAACAGAGTGCATAGCTTTAAACTCAATAATAGTCTCTTGTGATTTTGGGCCTTATTTATATAAATTCAGTTTATAATTTACCTTCTAAAGGTAATGCCATAGCTTTTGCTGATTTAGCTTGTGCCTAAGATGCTTCTTTTGGGCGGAAATCTTTTCTGCGACTTTAGCCCCGATTTGGACTTATTACGACACTGGTTTTTATCGCAGAAACTTATTGCTAGAATCACTTTTTTTTTTCATTTGGAATACAGCCTATTTTCTGCAATTTTTTTTATCACACTGCTGATTGCACGAGGATTTTAATTGGTAATGACATTTGTAAATCTGCTCGTCAGGAAGTTACTTATGATAGCGATGGCAAGTACTTAGCTACCTGCTTAAGTATTGACTTTGTTACTTTATTTAAATATCTAGGATTGTTTATTGACAGCAGGATGAGTTGACTGAACCATTCAACTGCTTTAAAAAAATATTTATTATCAGCAACAAGACACCTATTTTCGTTAAAGTTTACTTATTATTGGAGACTGTTATCCTGCATTTATTCTGCAATTTTTCGTTCTAAACTGCAATATAGCATTACTTGTTGGCGTGGTACACATGCGTATAAAATTAACACTTTGTTTATATAGCTCACATATCCCACGGTTCATGGCTAGTAGATTTCGCAACCACTTGCGAATAATACTTCAAGCTGCGTTTCCGAATTTCGTTCTATTGGTTTTGCAACTAATCTACCACTTACTCAGAGAGTTCAGCTCGGACGCAGTTATCGCTTTTATTTAATTTAGTTAACAAATTCTGTAAATCATTTAAAAATTTTTATAATAGTTATAATATCTTATAATTAAGAAAGAGCCGCTTGCGCGGTGAAGACTCAACTGAGGGTTGTGTAAAGAGACGCCTGCGTGGCCAAAAGCCAACTACGGGTCGTGTAAAGAACTGCTTGCTCGGTCAAGAGCCAACTAAGGGTCGGGTAAAGAGCCGCTTACGCAGTCAAGAGCCAACTAAGGGACGTAAAGAGCCGCTTTCTCGGTCAAGAGCCAACTGGGGATTGTGTCCTTAAAAAAAACTTAAAAATTAAAGACCGCAAATTGGTCGAAATAATCTATTGAAAAAATGAACTTTTGTCAACTATCACTTCTATACGGCTATATCAGTGTTTGTATCGATCAAAAGACGATTAGCTATGTTCGGATAAGCTCGTTAAAAGCGAATAAACGAATAGACCGCGCGCGAATCGTGATGCATTTCCAATAGTATCGGCCGTGAAATGAACACAAATTTTATTTTTAGCATCATCTTCTTTTCGTCGGTTGTCATAGTTATTGTTGTTGTTGTCCATATTTCCTGGTACAGAATCAGAATCATTTCGTTATTGCTGTTGCTTATTGCTAATTTCGGTGGTTTGCTTTGCTCTTCGAAGTAAGTGACATATGTATATATGTGTATCTAATTGTCTAATATTTATATTAAAATATTATTAAAGGTTAAATATTCTTCCGCTAAAATCACTGTTTTATTGCAGACTTCTAAAAGCGTTCTTTAAGAGGCCAGGTATCACCATTAATAACACTAGTTACGAGTTAAGAAATAATAATTTGAATCTTTATGGTTCCTAAGCATAACTGTAGTCAGTACTTTAATTTTGATTCATGTCTGGGTTCACGAATCTTCAATATGTTACCGTTTAATATCTGGATTATGAGCAATTCATAATTTTCTTCCGGGAAATAAAATCATGGCTATTCAACAAAATTTTCTAACATGCATTTATTGTTTTTTTCTTTAATTTTAAGACTATCCTACGTAAAAATTGAAAGGTTAATTTCTAATTTTTTGTATGTACACATGTATTTCTATGAACCCACAATTCACTACTTTTATATCATATTTGTAATTTCATTTTTTATTGTAATTTTGCTTTATCCGCCACTTGTCTTTTTAAACAACAGATTGTAGCTTAAAAAAATTTAAATTGATAATAATAAAATAAATAATAACATAAAGGACTGTGATGTCCCAATGTCGAGTGCGAATTGCACCACACAAACTATCTTGTTAGAATGAATATATTAAACTTGAAGTATTTTCCTCGCGTAAGCTTAGGTTAAGTTTCCAGTGACCCTGTATTGAAACACATTGTATTGAATGTGCATAAGATTAAAATGTGTATAAGAGTAGCGTATAAAAGTAAGTTAACTAATCAACTGAGGAGGGCGGAGCCAATAGTTGAAAAACCACTATCGAAATCATCACATGAGCACGAACGACACAGAACAAGAAACAAGAGAAACGGAGAACAGCAACACACGGGAAATGGAACATAAGCGGAGACTAGGCAAGAAGACGGATTGGGATCTTTCTCTTGGTGGTCGACCAGCGGACAGAACACAACGTTTCATTTGGCGAGCTCCCGATCAGACGGACATCACACAAGGTAAACAGAATACATAGAGTGCAAGGCAGACATTTTAATATACAGTGTAGATATTAAACTCGCGATCATATCGATCATAATAAAATCCGTGATTTACTCGCAAGACTAGGAACAGCGTAAATTTATTCCGCAATATATCGTTGACTGTACTGGTGACACGCGCGGCTCTCCCGTGTCCCGTTACAGTAGTCGGGTGCGGGCTTTCCCATCTGCTCAGCAATATATATATACGTTCGATTTACTCGCAAGGCTAGGCTAGACTCACAGACGAACGTTGTTCAGCCAAACCAAGCCAACGATACGGAAACTCAGAGCGCATTGGACCAGGAGTCAATAAAGGAATTGTATTTTAACAGAAGTCCACACAGTGTATAAATCTTTTCTGTGACGAACCCTGGACGTACGGCGAGCTAATCCGTGCGTAACTCCGGAAGAACCGGGTAACTTCATTACAGTGGCGCCCGAGCAGGGACCCTGTTAAATACAATCACATTGTTAACAACTTTATTGCACAACGAGAGTATTCCCAAGAAAAGATGGTGGGAGTTTCATGGATCTATACGTTACGGAAAAACGTATTAGTAGAATGCATGACAGAATTCGGTTTAAACAGCGAGGGCACTGTTGAAGAGCTCCGAAAGCGATTTGCTGCTTTCGCATCGGAAGAATCACGATCGGAAGAAGATCTGTCACGACTCAACGAAATGGAGAAACTCCAACGACCGTGCGTAAATCCACAGGTTAATACCCCACTACTCGGGTCAGCGGCGTCAGCGTCAAACGGTCAGAGAACGCTCGAAACAGCGGCGTCAACGTCAGACGCCCAGAGAACGTCCGAAACAGTGGCGTCAATATCAGCACCCCAGAAAACCCCCGTAGAACCACGACCGGATCCTACGCAAGGAGGTTACTTTTACTGGCAACCCACAGCCGGAACACCGCTTGGCATTAACGGCAGTTATATCGCCACATTAGACCGCATAAAGAAGTGGGGCGTCAACTACGATGGCACGCAGGACCCACTGATATTCGTGGAGAGAGTTGAAGAGTTGGCCGAGGTATATAATGTAGACGTCGACTGCATTCCTAAAGCAATGCCAGAAATGCTACAACGACGAGCGGCACAGCGTTTTCGGTGTAACAACAAAAGGTGGGCAACATGGAACCTATTTAAACGGGATTTTCTGCAGTTCTTTCTACCGCCCCGTTTCTTCGAAAGACTAGACGACGACATACGGCAGCGGCAACAGGGACCACGAGAGTCTTTCAAAGAGTACGTTGTGTCGTTACAAGGTTTGATGCGACACGCGAATCTAAGCGAGGGTGAACAATTGGACCGTTTATACCGTAACAGCTACCATGAACTACGGTTGTACGTCAAGCGAAGCGAATTCAACCGACTAGAGGAACTGGTGAACCTCGCCGGTGATTGGGAGAATCTGAGGATGGACAAACAGAGCCATGCTCCGCATAGACCGCAGCGCACGGAGGAAGTTTCGGCTCGCGTAAACGTACGAAGCCACGAACTTCATCGTCAAGTTGTCGATGACAACACGCACGTAAGAAATCCGCACGGGGCGTGCAGACGATGTGGACAAGGAGGTCACGTCGCACGGGAGTGTCCAATGGAGGCACTAATATTTTGCTGGGAGTGTGGACTCAAAGGCGTCAGGACACGAGAATGTTGTCGCAAGCAGCCGGGAAACGGCAGACGGCCACATCCGGGTCGAGTGGATGTTTAAACGGCCGCAAGAACTCGATAGCACACGATGGGCTGCGAACGGAGGACCAACGGGTCGTAGTCACAGTGAGGGTGAATCGCAAGGAAATTGAAGCAACCCTAGACACAGGAGCTACTAGAAGCTTCATTAGCGCCCAAATGGCACGAACTTTTTGTGACGCGCAGAGAGTCAAGCAAAAGACGAAAATCTGTTTGGCAAATGGTAATCCCCAGGTGATAAGTGAAGGCCTCATAATGGAGGTGCAAATGGGCAAGAAAAGCTGCCCCATTTCGTTCCTTGTGTTACCGGAAGTGGTCGACGAAGTAATCCTAATACCGCGTAAATTTATTCCGCGTTATAACAATATATCGTTGACTGTACTGGTGACACGCGCGGCTCTCCCGTGTCCCGTTACAGTAGTCGGGTGCGGGCTTTCCCATCTGCTCAGCAATATATTCACGTTCGATTTACTCGCAAGGCTAGGCTAGACTCACAGACGAACGTTGTTCAGCCAAACCAAGCCAACGATACGGAAACTCAGAGCGCGTGCGGATCCTCCTCCTCCTCAGCATCGTTAGGAGTCATACTATTAAGAAGGAAATTGTATCATTGGACCAGGAGTCAATAAAGGAATTGTATTTTAACAGAAGTCCACACAGTGTATAAATCTTTTCTGTGACGAACCCTGGACGTACGGCGAGCTAATCCGTGCGTAACTCCGGAAGAACCGGGTAACTTCGTTACAGGACATAGACTAGATTACCAACAAGGAGGATGTTTTTGATGCAGTTGTTCTTCATAGTGGTGTAAATTGCTTTCTTATTGATGACATCGTGAATTTGCGAAGAGACTACTTATCAACGCAAAACTGCCTCTTAAACTTGCGGCAGATAATGTGAACAGCTTGCTCAAAGCCGGAAATATTAAAATTACGTGAGTAAATTTTCGTATTCAATATCGACGTTTATCGAGTCAATGCAAAAGCATATCGCTCAAAATGAATCAGATGTTGCATTGTGGATCACTCTGTATATTATGTAAGATAGACATCGAAGGATGTCAAACACACCGTTGGAGGTAGCAGATGTCCTACTTCAGGGACGTACTATCACAGAAGAAGCAATGAAAGAACTTCAAATATACTTAATTCACTGTAAAGTAGCTTAGGCTTGTTTTGGCTTGTTTTGGAGCCAAGTAAAGGAGTGCCAGCATCAAGCAAGGCACCCTTGTCTGTGCAATGGCGTTCCACGCCGGACAAAATCTTTACTGAGGTCGACCCTTTCACTTGGGAAGTATTTTGTCTTTTTAATATTTGTATCGTAATAATTAAAGAATCTACTATTAATAGTAACGAAAATAAGTAAAATTAATAAAATATTTTTAAATTATTTAGTTGCTTTCGTGTTTTACAAGCAAAAATATTCGTGTTTTACAAGTGAAAATAAATTATTGCGATTTTCGACAAAAATTAAAGTATCGTAAAAGTTTCGAAAAAATAATTCTGAAAAGCAATTAAAATTATCGCAAAAAAATTGATGACGCCGGTATTAGTTCATATTCATTCATTCCTTTTAATCGTTGTCGTTCTTTGTTGAAGTAAAAAATAGTTAAACAAGAACAAGTGAACTTAAACTTGAACATGGCTTTGGCTGACCAAAAGTGCAGCGCTAGTATTTTTGTCCGTGTGCGGTTAATTGTTTAAAAGTTTTGTGGCACGAGTATAGTAAAAACAAGGCATTGATATCGTGTGAATTGTCGTGTTGTTAAAGATTAAAGAAGTGATAAAGCCATTTCAAAATTTGTGTGTTAATTGCTTTAAATAGAAAATGATGGTGAATTTCATGTGCATTAAATTTTATAAGATAAGAACAGTGATTTTAGTTCAAGTTTAAAATTAGGACAATTTGTATCATAAGCATTGAATTTGTATCATTAGAAGAATTTTCCATTAGAAGTTTAGTTTAGTTTGAACAACATTTGCTTTGCTTATTTTAACCACCAAATGAAAGTTTCAAAATGAATTTCATCTGTGAAAAGTGTTCGACAACCTTCACTTTCAAATACAATTTATTGAGGCATATCAAAACAAAGCACTTGAACAAATTGTTCAAATGTGACGAGAGCCAACAAGAATTCGCCAGAAATTATAAATTGGTGGAACACAAAAAGGCAGTGCATGCAAAAGTAGAAGTTGGGCCTTTAGTTGCGCTGAAAAATATACAAAGCAGCACTTCTTATTGCAAAGAATGCAAAACCAACGTAGAAATAAAAACTTGGGCATTTCATATAAGAACCAATAAACACAAAAAGAATTGCTACGTACCTACTGCTAACAGCAACATTAAATATATCAGGTCCGCCTTGAATAAAAGGATTGAATCTTTTATTTATGAAAACAAAGATAAAGGTTTACTAATACCCGAAGAATTCTTTCTGAGGAGTGAGGTTGACATTGTGCAGGAACTAAAAAATTGCTTAGCTAAACACATGTCTTTGAAATTTAATATTGAGCTCTTCTGCGAATATGTAAAAATTACCTCAGATGATGATATGATCGTGGAATTAAAAGCATTCCAAACGAGAATGCAAATAATTCAGCTGGAGCAACAAATAGTGCTTCTCAGAGAAAATTTTGAGGTTATTAGTAAAAAATGAGCCAATTTCAGGAAAGAGATAGTGGGTGGAGCTTGACGAAAATCTGCCATATTGAAATAAACATAAATCAGTACCGGCCAATAAGAGGTTCATCAAACTTGCCTCTACCAAAAGTCCTGGATAAGAAGAAAGCCTGCATTAATGTCCAAAACAACGACGAATATTGCTTTAAATGGACTCCATCGCTGCTCTGTGTCCGAAAGAATGTCATTCTTATAGACCGCAAGTTTACAACTTTCCGAATATTGAGGATAGCATCATCAGTCTATCGAATGGACTCGTTTTAGATTTTGAGCAGTTCGAAAAAAACAACAGAGACATAAGCGTCATTGTATTTGGATTTGATGAAGAAGTTATTGCTATAATTGGGCCATACTACAGCACAAAAATGGAGAAAAGACATCATGTCAACATGCTTCTTATCCAGGACTTGAAACTTTCCCATTATGTATGGATTAAATCTATTTCAAGGTAAGATATAAATATTTTACAATACTATTTCCCAATTTATATTTTATATTTTTCAGCATTTTATTATGAAAGTTATTTAAATGATTAGAATGTATTATTTTACCAAATTTTATAATTGATATGTTTTAATTGTTTCTTTTTAATAGACTTGTACGCTCGCAAGTTACACGTTACGAGCACGCAAAGCATTTCTGCAATGGGAGCCTACAATACTCAGGCAATTCTGATATCATGCAGCATCGCCATATATGTACAAAGACTGTGACGGTGATGCCGGACGAGGAGCACAGTAGAATAGTTTTTAAAAATTATGAGCGAAAATTAGACGTTCCATTCGTTGTCTACGCTGATTTCGAGTGTATACATGTATGTATGTTTATGGCACGCACTACACAAATAGCTCTTAATAGATTCGTCGCACTTTAAAGGAAATCAGCAAGAAACAGTGAACTAAGACAACAATACATTCAATTTCGTTTCGAATCCTTGCATTAGTTCAGTGACACACGAATACCCTTGGTTCATAGTTTTCATCTGCATTTGGTGGAGAGCTCACAAGCTGAAACCATATTCAGACCTCGTCAGAATAGTCCTTGCACTAATCCAGTGACACACAAATATCCTTGGTTCATAGTTTCATCTGAGTAGTAGGAATGTGGGGTTTCTAATTCAACGTAGCGACTGCGCAGTCGGTGAGGAGCGGAGGAGCTCTGCCGTCGCCATAAGGTTTACATGGTGAGACGCTCTGCCTTCAAAGAGGAGCTCTGCCTTCGCCATAAGGTTGTAAGGGTTTGTGTGTTTGAGGCTGCTCTGCCGCTGCCATAAGGTTGTAAAAGTTTGTGTGTTTGACTCTGCTCTGCCGTGAGTAGCTACCGCAGACAGACGGACTGACAGACAGACGGACGGACGGACATACATGTTGTTGGTGGAAGGGAAGGGAAGGAGCGTGGAGTATGTATGTATGAAACCGAAGTGATGGGAGAGCAGCAGTTTCAGATGATCGTTGCGTAGGAACATGTTGTTGTTGTTATTTGTTGTAGCATGATGCTTTAGTGAATGTGACCGTTGGTCCACAGAGTTAGTGTAAACAAATTTTTGGTGGTTTCTTATGCTGTGGCAGTGTGTATGTTTGTGTGTTTTTTTTAATGATTTTTTAAGTGAACGGAGTGCCGTCGACTGAGTTGGTGTAATAAAATTTTGGTCATTGTTTTGATTCTTTAATTGCTTGTGTTGTTGTTGTTGTTATTTGTTGTAATAGGAATCTTATGTAGAACGGGTCGCCGTGGAGTTAATGCAAACAAATTCCGTTGGTTTCCCTTTTCTTGCCTATGCTGTTGTTGTTGTGGATTTGTTTTCAATACTTGGTGACATGTGGTAGGATTATGTGTATGCCCAATGCGTGGCACGACAGAATATCTTTTTGTTTCTGTTCTTTTTTTCTTTGGAATGTATTTTGGGAATGCGTTCCTTGTGATCGTGAGCGGTGACATTCATATTTTATGGCTATTTTTTTCTCTAAGTAAATGAATTGAGACCCTTTCAAGTGGATTCTTGGTGAACCAAATCTCAGCTTGCTACAAATGTGAATAATTTGAGTTCATTGAACACATGTAGGGTTGATTTTTCTTTTCGTACAAATGTAGGTCATTTTATGTTCATTGATCTTTAACTCTGACTACAAAGCATGAGATCGATGGACTTGGAAGACTCAATTAGTTTATATATGTATATGGTGTTGTATATGTTAGTGATATATGCATGTTTGTATATATATATATAGTATATGTATGTAAATCTCGTAAGTGGAGTATGTTTAAGTTCTAGATTAGGTGAATTGTTAGGTTTAAGTAAATCATATTTAAAGTTATGTATCAGTATATAATAATTATAATGTGATAGATTGTTGACGAGTGACGATGGAAAACTTAAACATTTGTGAATTTACCGATCGTGTTCATCAGTTTTTAATAAAGCAAAAAGATACAATACTTGAGGAACATTTTAAAGAAATTCTAAGCGTCTATTCAAAGTTATGTCGTAATCAACATTTCGAAAAAGTTGAATCTATTCATGGAAATCATTATAAAAGCTGCTGCTGGTCTTCAGATAAATGCTTGGAGGGTCCGGACACTTGTGCGTGTTACATGTTGGTCTATCAAATTTCAAGAGTAAAGAAATTAATGTCGTTGTATTCTAAACTATCGGAATTAAAATAAAGAATCCTCAAGAAAATAAAAGACTATAATTTCATTTTGTATAACTAATTTTTATTTTGTTTATTTTTTTTTTTTACTTTTATATAGTATACATATATTTTACATTTGATAATAAAATGGTTGTGACTGTGGGAAATCTACAAGCACCTCCAATCGAAAATCATCAGTTCCATCCTTCTGTATTTTCATTAAATAATAACAACCGTTGCTGAACTCCTTAATGGTTTGGTCACTTATTTTGTTGAAGCGTTGAGGCAAAAACACAACGTTGTCTTCTACTTCCATTAGAATTCTATCTCCATACTTTGTTGTAGTTCTGCGTACAGTTTTTATGGAGTAGCTTCTGTTGGCTTCTAGGTCTTTTATAGACAGTACACCTTTCTGCGTAACGTTTTTCTTATTAAAGTCCTCCACAGCAGTTAGAGAAAAAGTTGACGATGTTGTCTGCCTTTGGGTCATTGTACAGCGTTTTTGTTTTATTTATTTAAATTTTATATAGTAGTATTAACAAAATATTCAACTTTTATTAAAAAATTGACTTGTGACCGTTTAGCTCGAGAGATTTTCAGCGACTAAATGAAATGGTAGAGGCAAATAACATATTATATATTTTGTTTCTATATACTTTATATTATGTAGTATGCTTTATATTATGTTTTCTATATATTCTGTAATAATAACACAAATTCCCTTCAATGTCAGAGAGAGTATAAAACTTAATGAGAGAGTAGAACTACAAATTTATTGTATATATTTTGCAACTTTATTACATATTTACTTTAATGAACATTTTTGATTTACATTATACAAAAACTCCAAACACAAGTGGCCACAGTTATATGAATTATAATTTTGATGTTGAGTGTAGTTATATTGGATTCCATTACCCATATATTGAATTACTTCATGCGGTGGTTGTAGGTTTCCAAAGCTGTCATAATATTCCTTAATATTTCTATTCTTATAATACGCTACCCAATGAGTGCCAGGACCGCTGGAAGTGTCTAGGTTAACAATTCCACATTCTTTTTCATGTATTCGCTTCGGTAGACTATCTCTCATGAACACGCCTCTAAAATGGGGCAATTTATTAGCATGTTTCATCAAGTCGACGTTTGTAAGAGGTCTTCTGGGTAGCTTCTTTAAAAGTTTTTTGGTTGAGGGTGATAATATAGTCCCAATCCTTTTTTGTATGGTTTAAGATACAAGCCTTTCCCCATTGCAATTGCTTCCATTGTTTGATTATGTCGACTTGCTTCCTTCAGTTGTTTTCTTGCAGCGTTAGTTTCATTGATTGCTTTTGCGATTGCTGCGCCACCAGATGCTAATCCACCAACGGCTCCAAGAGCAGTTAAAATAGGTACTAATGGTAGAAATCCTCCAACCTTCGGAATAGGAATAACACGTGGAATTTCAATCATGGATTTTTTTCGTCCAAAAGACTTTTTAATTACTCCTTGTGCCATTTTAATAGCATTAGGAATATCTTCAGGTTTTCGTTGCTTAATAAATTTTAATGCATTTTTAATGGTTTTAGTGAATATTTTCTTTGCACAGCTGCCTTTAAACTTCTTCTTCTTTATTTTCTTAAGAGTTCTGTTTAACTGATTGCCCATTCCGACTTTTACTTTAGCTTTCATTGCGTTTGTAACTAAGAATGCGTTTATTCGTTCACCAAGTTTAGTGTCCTTAGATATTGATCTTCGAAAAGCTTTTTCAGCTAATATTTTATCTGCTTCGTGCCTTTTATTTAAATCTTTACTTTGAGAATATGCAATATCATGCTCTTTACATGCAGTGTCCAATGGATTGATTCCGCTGTCACCTCTAGCCAAACGATCTTTTAGTTTAGTTCCTGGACCACAAAATTGATAACCCGGTAAATGAAGTTCAAATGGCAGAGAATTAATAGCTTTATTGAATAAACCTCTTCCAATCACTGGTTTAGAAAGACTGGAACCTTTTTCGTACATAATAACCATTTTATAACCATTCGACAACAAATACGAAATATAAATGAATAAAAAGGCTTGAATGCTTTGTATTTATATCATAAGTTAAAATGCGCTTCGTTAAACAAGACAAATTAATAAAAGTAAAAAATTTGGATCCTGTTACAAACAGTGTCACAAAATCCAGGCACAGTTCACTGCTACCGAATACAATTAGATGTGTTATTGTTGGACCTTCAAACTGCGGAAAGACTAATGTCATGTTAAGTTTAATAGAAAGTCCAAATGGACTAAACTTTGCAAACATATACTTGTACTCAAAATCACTTTATCAACCGAAATATGAATATCTAAAGCGTTTAATAAAACCAATTCAAAATATGGGATTCTTTACATATTCCGACAATGAAAAAGTTCTCAAGCCGGATGAAGCAAAACCAAATTCAATAATGATATTCGATGACGTAGCTTGTGAGAAGCAAAACAACATTCGAGAGTACTTTTGTATGGGCAGACACAAATCTATTGATTGCTTTTACTTATGTCAAACATATACAAGAATTCCCAAGCATTTAATACGTGATAATGCAAATTTTATAATTATGTTTAAGCAAGATGAAATGAATATTAAGCACATATACCATGATCATGTCGGAACCGATATGGCATACGCAAAATTTCTAAATATATGTGGAGAATGTTGGAAAGATAAATATGGATTCCTTGTAATAAGCAAAGATGATGCAATTGATAATGGTCGTTATAGAAAGGGATTTGATATATACATTCACATATAATTAATAAAGACAGTTTCACGCTATATATTCATATTAGTATGTTACTTGACTTTCAACTGATAACATTGATGTACACGATACACTTCACCTGATATTTGTTTATAACTGATAGCTGTTTTTCCTGATCTGATACCTGTTTTTCCTGATCTGATAGCTGGTTTTCCTGATCTGATAGCTGTTTTTTCCTGATCTGATAGCTGTTTTTCCTGATCTGATAGCTGTTTTTCCTGATCTGATACCTGTTTTTTCCTGATCTGATAGCTGTTTTTTCCTGATCTGATAGCTGTTTTTCCTGATCTGATACCTGTTTATAGCTGATCTGATAGCTGTTTTTTCTTGATCTGATAGCTGTTTTTCCTGATCTGATAGCTGGTTTTCCTGATCTGATACCTGTTTATAGCTGATCTGATAGCTGGTTTTCCTGATCTGATACCTGTTTATAGCTGATCTGATAGCTGTTTTTCCTGATCTGATAGCTGTCGCCAAAATGAATGAAAAAATATTAAAAGATCTTATTAAAACTAGACGAGTGCTTAAACAGAAATTCAAAAATATTAAACTTGGGAAAGCGGATCTAGAGAATCAATTAGAAAAAACGTTTAAACCGATTACAAAGCCTCTAAACAAATTGATGCAAAAATCGAACATAAGTACTCACGACAATACGAAACACAACTTAAAAGTAAAGTTACCACTAAAACTTAAAACAAGTACTCCAGCTAAAGCACTAAAAACTGATTTTTCAAATGATACTCTGATCAATGATGATGAAGATGAAGACGACGATGACTTTTACTCTCAGGTGGAGGATGATGATGAAGATGAACAATTGCCGCGTGAAATCGATATTTCTACAAAAGATGATGAGAAATGCACTGAATCAATACTTTACTCCAGACTACAGCAACAGAATGAGTTGGATACTACATATGGACCACACAAAGGATTGGATGGTAAATGGCGAATCGGCGATAGCATCTTTAGCATATGTAATGACAAAATAACAATATCAGATAATATTTGGAACTTTACACCTGGATTGATGGAACTCTTATATCTAAAAGAACCAACAAAATATGACAAAGCAGATCTACAAGCATACAAACTTATCTTAGAAAATACTAGTGTTCACAAACGTAATTTCAACAAAAATGAGCAAGTAAAAGGAACTAGAGCCTTCAAATACACCAACATTATAAAACCATTATTTAATGATGCATCGCCGTCAACTATCTCACAGAAAGTAACAATGGGAACAGGTTTCATGAGTGTTAATCCACTGAAACCTAATTATATATATTGGGATGATTCAAATGAGTTAGTTGATAGATTAAGGCTTTTGTTGTCTTCACAATCGGCGGGACACACCAATCACAACAACGAAATCATGTCCATTATTGAAGAATTGAGAGAATCTAATATAATAGTATAAATCTTCATATAAATAAACAGCTCTTTTCTAAAATGAAGGTAATTACAAAATGAGCGTTGACAAGTTCGGTCATTATTCCATTGAGATCTCATCAAACAGTAAATTAAAGCGAAATTTTTCAAAAGCTTTTGGTCTCAATTTGGATAGCAATAAAAACTTGGATCTCCGTTGGAAACGCCTGAGAAATGTTAATACACCTGTTGATGACAACGATGGAGTAACAAAATTATATGTTGACTATATCATAAATCAAATGAATGTGGAATTTAAAAAACAAAATAATACACTAAAGGAGCAAATAAATAAAGATATTGAAAAAGTCAGCAAAAAGTTTCAATCACTAGTTGATGATAGTCTTAAACTGATAAAGACTGAATTTAAAGAAGAGTATGATATACTGAGAGAAGAAATAAACAAAAACACCGACGAGGTAGTCTCTCGAAAACTACAGATCACAAAAGACGATATTGAAAGTAATCTTAAAAATTTTGTAAAATATACAAGTGAACAAATTGAGCGAATTGAAAGCTATATATTTCAAGAACTACAGAAAAGACCGAAATCCTTAGCTGATTTAGAAGAGAAAATTCTCAATGAAATGCAGAAAAGAAAAGATTCTCACACAGTTATTAAGATATGAGTAAAAAGCAAGCTGTAGTGGAGGAGCTTCACAGACAAGCACGTAAGAACTTTAAGCGAAGGCGTGTCATAACTAAAGGAATAGATGATCTTTGGCAGGCGGATTTAGTTGAAATGGGTGCTTATGCTGCATACAATGATGGCTATCGTTTTCTTCTAACTGCAATAGATACATTTTCAAAGTATGCTTGGATTGTGCCATTAAAATCTAAAAACGCTACTGATGTTACTATGGCTATGAAATCCATATTCTCCTTGAAACGGAAACCAAACAATTTACAAACCGATGACGGCAAGGAATTTTTCAATGGAAATTTTCAACGTTTAATGAAAAAACACCACATCAACCATTACTCAACATATAGTATTTTAAAGGCTTCAATTGTTGAGCGCTTCAATCGAACGTTAAAGCAGATGATGTGGAAGGAATTCAGTTATAATGGCTCATATCGATGGATTGACTTGTATAAAAACATAATTAAAAAATATAACACCAAAAAGCATCGAACCATCAACATGCCTCCAATCAAAGTGAATTCGAGTAACGAAAAATTATTATTAAGCACCGTCTACAACAACCTGAAAATATTTAGAAAGCCAAAGTTTCAGGTAGGAAATCATGTACGCATAAGTAAATATAAACACGTTTTCGAGAAAGGTTATACTCCAAATTGGACAACGGAAATATTTAAAATTAAAAATATAAGAATTACAAACCCAACAACATACATTCTTGAAGACTACCAAGGGAATACAATTAAAGGTGGATTCTATGAAAATGAACTGCAGAAAACAAGATATCCCAATACATATCTGGTAGAAAAAGTTCTTAAGACCAAAGGCAGAAAAGTTTTTGTGAAATGGTTAGGATTTAGCGATGATCATAATTCCTGGATCAATAAGAATGAAATTTTATGAAAAAAATTTTTATATACATACATACTAAAATAAATAAAATAATATTGTTAATAAAAGAAGAATATATGTGTTTTTCATTTCATTAGTCAAACTACTCGCAACATGTCAATTACTCTTACTTTAACCGGAAATAAATCTGTTTTATCAGCTAATTACTTTCCACCTTTAGATTTAGAGAGACCGTATGTTTGTGGTCTTGTAGACTTCCATAGTTACCATACAATACCAAACGTCGATCACGAAAATAACTTATTTCACATTGGCAATCATACTATTGAGATTCCTGTCGGGTCATATGAGCTGGATGACATTGCTGAATTTATCCAAAATAAATATTCTAGTATAGATCAGAATGAGAAGGTGGAAATAGCCGCAAATCCTAATACATTGCAAGCCTTTGTAGGATCCAGCAATGAAACCATTTTCTTTAATAAAAAACGAACCATCGGCTCTCTACTCGGTTTCAGTGAAAAAGTATTGGAACCAGGAAAATTGCATACTTCAGACTTGCCAGTGAATATAACAAAGATAAATGCTATACACATTGAGTGTGACATAGTTACTGGTGCATATATTAACAATATACCAGCGCATACAATTCATATGTTTGCTTTGAATGTTAGTCCAGGCTATAAAATAGATGAGATCCCAAAAAATGTAATCTATTTACCAGTAAACTCCAGACAGATAAGTTCGATTACAGTGAAAATTGTCGATCAAAACGGCCATTTAATAAATTTTTGCGGAGAAACCATAACACTCAGACTTCATCTAAAACCACAGGAGCAATGATTGTATATAATAAAAACACATACACAGCAGCATCTTCATTCAGTTCATCTTCACCCTCTGCATTGAAAAGGTTGCAGAAAACGAATAAACCACAAAACATTCTCCAAAATAGAAATCTGTCTTTTGAAAACCGAAGGTTTCTACAATCATTGGGCTTGAAACTTAAAACAAACTAAAATTAAAATGAGTCAAATAATTGATGTTCTACAAACACCGCTTTATGATGAGAGTATTATTAAAAAGGAATATCACAGCTATTCTCCATATTTGCAATCATATAAAAGCAATGATGAGATAAGGATATCTATTCAAAATCAAGATCTTTTTGTTCTACCTAGTGAGAGTTTAATTTATATTGAAGGCACAGTTACATTAGAAAATGGAGAAGCAACTGCTAATGCAAAATTAAAAAACAATTGTGTTGCCTCCATGTTTGATGAAATTCGCTATGAGGTGAATGGATTGGAAATTGATCGTACACGTCATCTGGGTGTAACTTCAACAGTAAAAAACTATGTCTCTTTAAACACACTGCAGGGTAACATGCTCAGAAATGCTCGATGGTTTCCGAACAATGACATTGAAATAAAAAATGGATATTTTAACTTTTGTACACCATTGAATATGCTATTAGGATTTGCTGAAGACTTTAACAAAATAATTCTAAATTCTAAGCATGAACTTATATTAATAAGATCTAAGTCTGATGAGAATGTTATATATTCAACTGTCGCAGCGGAAAATATAAAACTAACGATAACCAACATTATATGGAAAATTCCACATATACAATTGGCTGATTTTGCAAAATTACAAATTTATCAAACAATTCAAAGTGGAAAAGCTTTATTAATGGCGTTTCGTAGTTGGGACTGTCACTTTAATCCACTACTTACACAGGGAAACAATCATTTGTGGAATGTTAAGTTATCCTCACAGAATGAACGACCACGCTTCATATTAATTGCCTTTCGAAGAGACAACAAATTTCAACATTGTCATTTAAATGATGTTAAAGTACACCTGAACTCTGATACATACCCCTATGATGATCTCAATTTGAACTTTGATCGTGAAAGATATGCTTTGCTCTATGATATGTACTTAAAGTTTCAACAAAACTATTTTTCTCGTGACTCTCAACCTCTGCTGCTACCAGAAGATTTTAAAGATAAGGCTCCAATAGTTGTAATTGACGTAACTCATCAAAATGAAGCTATAAAAACTGGTCCAATTGACATTCGAATTGAATTTAAAACATCTAAGAACATTCCCGCCAACACATCAGCTTATTGTATACTTATACACGACAAAGTAATCGAATATACTCCACTGACTGGTGAAACTAAAAAGGTTGCCTAAGACAAAATGGAAGAGTTTGTCACATTGGATGTGCAAGGCTTTAAGGGAAATTTCAATGATTTTATACTTAAAGAGTTGGCAGTTACTTTCAGCAATAATGAATATCAAAATTTTATTATTAAGCCACCGTTTGAATTTGAAGAATTGACGCTTCAATATCAGAAACAAGCAAATTGGTTAACAAAGCATCACCATGGATTTACTTGGAACTCTGGATCAATTACTTTTAAAAGTGTTGTGGATTTCTTGAAGTTAAATATTAAACGTAAACTTATATATGTAAAAGGAGTTGAAAAGAAGTGTTGGATTGAGCAGTTCTTAAGAAAACCTGTAATTAATGTTGAAGAAATTGGATGTAAAAATCTTCAAACACTTAGAGAAACATACTTACTACAAACAACATGCCATTCCCATAATGGACACTGTGCACTGGAAAATGCTCTGCTGTTGAGAAATTTCATCGATAATCTATATATATAAAAATGAATTGTTCGTTTGTACGTTCATAACATGCGAACGTGAAGTCCGATTTGCTTGATTTTTTGGTATGTTTTCATTATTTGCCTGTAGAAGGTTTGTGTGAAATAATAATTTAAAAAAATTTCATTTAAAAAAAATTATTTTTGCATAACGGAAAACAGAGGAATCAAAGTAAATTGAAAAATAAATTTGACGTTTTAATTTTGAATTTCAATTTGACAATGGAAGTAAGTAAATTGTAAATGTCTTCCATTATTGCTTTGTTTTGACAAATTATTTTGACACACATAGAAAACAAAACAGGTGTCTGTTTCGGGTGTGTCAAGTCCAAAACAGTGTTACGTATGACAGAAAATATGGAAGCGTTTAAAAGTGATGAGCAGCAAACCGAAGCGAATCAAGAAAAAGACGAAATGTGTTTTATTTTTGTGTATAGTTATAATTATGCCGCGACCGAGACGTGGCGCCAATATTGGTCGTCGTACTCATAATACAAGACGAGTTGCATCTGTTAGAGCAGGTGAATCTGAAGCGGAACGTGAAGTGAGACTTGAACAGCAAAGAGAGCGTCAATCGAGATCGCGTTCTGCTCAAACAATCGAAGAACGATTCGCGAGTAATTCTTCGGATCGAGCGAGAATGAGTCGCAATCGCGCTGTTAGAAGTCGTGCCAATGACAATATTAATCAGCGAGTAATGCGTGCTGCTTTCAATTATGATAGTGAAGTTGACTATTGTTCTCTTCCATGCCTTTCAATCGGAACTATGACTAATGTCTGCGAACAGTGCAATGCATTGAAATTTCCATCGGAAACTCCTGGAATGTGTTGTGCAAATGGACAAGTAAAATTGCCTGTTTTGAATCCTCCTCCTGAGCCTTTGAGGTCATTAGTTTCTGGTTTGACTCCAGAATCGAATCATTTTTTGTCTAAAATACAGCAGTACAATTCATGTTTCCAAATGACGTCTTTCGGCGCCACAAATATAATCAGAGATGGATTCATGACTTTTAAGGTAATTACTGAACACGACACTAACAATGAGTTCTATCGTGAGATTGAATCAAATGTTTCATGTATGCAGATTCAAGGTCAAATCTATCATCGAATTGGATCGTTATTACCATGTTTGGATTCCAATCATTCCTTTTTGCAAATTTATTTCATGGGAAATTCAGATGTTGAAATTGAACGGCGTTGTGTGGTGGCACAAAATCCAAATGATAGTAATGCAGTGAGAAGAGGATTAATTGAAAGATTGCAGCAGTTTTTTCACGATGAAAATTGTTTGATCAAATTATTTCAAACTGCCCTTGATCAAATGCCTTCGGATTCTCATAGAATTGTTATTCGGGCCGATAAAGCACCTGGTGGAATTCATGCTGGAAGGTTAAACGCACCAACAATTGATGAAGTTGCCGTATTAATTGTGGATGAAGGAGCGAGCAGTCGAGATATTGTACTTCATCGTCGAGATCAAAGTGTTGTGCATGTTTCGGAAACTCATCGTTGTTATGATGCGTTGCAGTACCCAATTTTGTTTTGGCAAGGCGAGGATGGTTACCATTTCAATATTAAGATGAAACATCGTTTAACTGGTTAGTTACAATAAAATGCATCACACATTTTGTGAATTATTGATACTTAATATTCGCATTTATTTCAGGCTTGGAAACAGCAAAAAAAGTTAGTGCGATGAACTATTATTCGTACAGATTAATGGTTCGGCTGAACGAAATTAATCATATATTGAATTGTAGAAGGCTTTGCAACCAATTTATAGTTGATGTTTACGCTAAAATTGAGTCTGAACGATTGAATTTTATTCGATTTAATCAGAAAAAGTTAAAATCCGAACAATATATTCATTTGCGCGATGCAATTCACAATGATGGGAATATCAACGATATTGGCCAAATGACAATATTACCAGCAACATATACTGGAAGTCCACGACACATGCACGAGTACGCGCAAGACGCAATGACGTACGTTCGGCATTATCATCGACCCGATTTATTTATTACTTTCACCTGTAATCCTCAATGGAATGAAATAAAGCAATATATGTTTCATGGTCAAAGTGCTTCTGATCGCCACGATATTGTTGCGCGTGTGTTCAAGCAAAAATTGAAAACGCTTATGGATTTTATTGTCAAACAACAAGTGTTTGGAAAAGTTCAATGTTGGATGTATTCTGTGGAATGGCAGAAAAGAGGACTTCCGCATGCACATATTTTGGTTTGGTTAGTTGATAAAATTACGCCAAATGAAATTGATAGCGTAATATCAGCCGAAATTCCTAATCCAATCATTGATCCAGGACTGTTTGAATCAGTTACGAAGCACATGATTCATGGACCATGTGGGGCATTAAATGTCAACTCACCGTGCATGGCTGAAGGAAAATGCACAAAACGGTACCCAAGAGCATTAATAGCGGAAACAATTTCTGGTAATGATGGTTATCCGTTATATCGTAGACGTTCACCTGAAGATGATGGCGAAACAGTTATGGTGAAATGCAAAAATCAAGACATTAAAATTGACAATCGTTGGATCGTTCCATATTCGCCGCTATTATCCAAAACTTTTGGTGCTCATATAAATGTTGAGTATTGTAACTCAGTAAAATCCATCAAGTACATATGCAAATATGTTAACAAAGGAAGTGATTTGGCCTATTTTGGAATTGCTGGGGATAAAAGTGATGAAATCACTTCATATCAATTAGGCCGTTATATTAGTACAAATGAAGCAATATGGCGAATTTTTTCATTTGCAATACACGAAAGGTATCCAAATGTACTGCACTTGGCAGTTCATCTTCAGAATGGTCAACGTGTGTACTTCACACCTGAGAATGCGGCGCAACGAGCAGAACAGCCACCGAAAACAACGTTGACTTCATTTTTTGATATGTGCAGAAATGACGAATTTGCTAAAATGTTATTGTATTCTGAAGTGCCACGATATTTCACATGGAATGAATCTGCGAAAGTTTTTCAAAGACGGAAACAAGGGCAACCAGTACGAGGCCATCCAAATGTATTTTCTACAGAAGCATTGGGTCGTGTGTATACCGTTCATCCAAATCATTATGAATGTTTTTATTTGCGTTTATTATTGATTAACGTTCGTGGTCCTACGTCATTTGAAGATTTAAGAACAGTCGATGGTGAATTGTGTGCGACTTATCGGCAAGCATGCCAGCGTTTGAATCTACTTGAAGATGATATGCATTGGGAAGCTACACTTGCTGATTCCGTAATTTCATCATCTCCACATCAAATACGAACATTATTTGCAATTATAATATCTACATGCAGTCCATCAAATCCATTTGAAATATGGCATAAATTTCGTGATGACATGACGGAAGACATTTTACTTAGAGTGCGACGTTCAGTTTCAAATCCTGAATTAGAAATCACACCGGAAATGCATAACGAAGCTTTGATTTTGATTGAAGACATGTGTATAATGATTGCAAACAAAATATTAGTGCAGTTAGGAATGATAGCGCCTAATCGTGCAGTTCATGATGTTATTAATCAAGAAATGCATCGTGAACAACAATATGATCGTAATCAATTGAGAACATTTGTGCAGTTAAAAGTTCCACAATTGAATAGTCAACAGAAATATGCTTATGACAAAATCATGGAAGGCGTGAACAATGAAGGAGGTGGATTTTACTTTATTGATGCACCAGGAGGCACTGGAAAAACATTTTTGCTGTCATTGATTCTGGCAACCATACGATCGGATAATAAAATTGCTCTTGCAGTTGCTTCATCTGGAATTGCTGCTACCTTATTAGACGGTGGTCGAACTGCGCATTCTGCACTTAAATTGCCTTTGAATATAACAACGATTGAATCTCCTACGTGCAACATTTCCAAAACGTCGGCAATGGCAAAAGTTTTGCAGCAGTGTAAAATAATCGTATGGGACGAATGTACAATGGCTCACAAAAGATCATTAGAAGCATTAAATCGAACCATGCAAGATCTTCGAGGAAATGAAAGACTTTTTGGTGGCGCCTTTATATTATTATCAGGTGATTTTAGGCAAACTTTACCTGTCATTCCACGATCTACTGCTGCTGATGAGCTAAACGCATGTTTGAAGTCTTCAGTTTTGTGGAAATATGTTAAAACATTGCGTCTTAATCAAAATGTACGTGTACAATTGCAAAATGATCCTTCTGCAGCTGAATTTTCAAAACAACTTTTGGAAATTGGGAATGGTAAAGTTGCAGTCGATAATTCAACCGGATTAATAACATTACCAAGCAATTTTTGTAATATCACTCAATCGAAAAAGGAACTGGTTCAACGTGTGTTTCCAAATATATTGCAGAAGTACAGGAATCATGATTGGTTGAGCGAACGCGCAATATTGGCAGGAAAAAATAAAGACGTGAACGATTTAAATGCAAGTATTTTGCAAGAAATAGATGGCCAATTTTTTGCATACAAATCAGTGGATACGATAATAAATGAAGATGAGGTAGTGAACTATCCTACTGAATTTTTGAATTCACTTGATTTGCCAGGCTTGCCACCACATTATTTGGCATTGAAAGAGGGAGCACCGATAATAATGCTCCGAAATATAAATCAACCACGGCTTTGTAATGGCACCAGACTTTCCGTGAAAAAACTGATGGCCAATTTAATTGAAGCAACTATTCTGAGTGGTAAATATAGAGGCGAAAACGTTCTAATCCCCCGAATTCCAATGATTCCATCAGATATGCCATTTGAATTTAAACGGCTTCAATTTCCTGTCCGTCTTGCCTTCGCTATAACCATTAATAAAGCTCAAGGTCAGACTTTGAATATTTGTGGCTTAGATTTGGAGCAACCTGTTTTCTCGCATGGACAATTGTATGTTGGTTGTTCACGTTGTGGTAAACCCTCTGCATTATTTATAAACACAAAAGATGGAAAAACTAAAAACGTTGTTTATCAAAGAGCATTAAGTTAATTTTTAAAGTATTTTCATTTTCGACCTTTTTATTTGAAAATAAATTATTGTAAGAAATTGATTGTGGATGAGTTTTACTGAAAATTGAAAAGAAATTTCGCAAGTTTCTTTTGTGTATTCGCCCTGTGAAGCGGGCGAAGGTTTCGCTATCTTTTATTATAATTATAAATTTTCATAAATATCTTCTTATTATGTACAGAAAATATCTTATATATAAGAATTAATGTGGATTAATTAATCTATATATACGTTTAGGCGCCAGACAGACAAACAAGAAACATTGTTTATCCACGTGCATTAGAATAATTTTAGCACTATTATCTAGACAATCTTTTATATTTTCTTTTTCTAAACAAGTTAGAAAACAACAAACTTTATCTTTTTTTAACATTTTTAGTGGGGCAGCAAAGCGCACCGGGGCAAAGCTAGTCAACTATAAATTGGTTGCAAAGCCTTCTACAATTCAATATATGATTAATTTCGTTCAGCCGAACCATTAATCTGTACGAATAATAGTTCATCGCACTAACTTTTTTTGCTGTTTCCAAGCCTGAAATAAATGCGAATATTAAGTATCAATAATTCACAAAATGTGTGATGCATTTTATTGTAACTAACCAGTTAAACGATGTTTCATCTTAATATTGAAATGGTAACCATCCTCGCCTTGCCAAAACAAAATTGGGTACTGCAACGCATCATAACAACGATGAGTTTCCGAAACATGCACAACACTTTGATCTCGACGATGAAGTACAATATCTCGACTGCTCGCTCCTTCATCCACAATTAATACGGCAACTTCATCAATTGTTGGTGCGTTTAACCTTCCAGCATGAATTCCACCAGGTGCTTTATCGGCCCGAATAACAATTCTATGAGAATCCGAAGGCATTTGATCAAGGGCAGTTTGAAATAATTTGATCAAACAATTTTCATCGTGAAAAAACTGCTGCAATCTTTCAATTATTCCTCTTCTCACTGCATTACTATCATTTGGATTTTGTGCCACCACACAACGCCGTTCAATTTCAACATCTGAATTTCCCATGAAATAAATTTGCAAAAAGGAATGATTGGAATCCAAACATGGTAATAACGATCCAATTCGATGATAGATTTGACCTTGAATCTGCATACATGAAACATTTGATTCAATCTCACGATAGAACTCATTGTTAGTGTCGTGTTCAGTAATTACCTTAAAAGTCATGAATCCATCTCTGATTATATTTGTGGCGCCGAAAGACGTCATTTGGAAACATGAATTGTACTGCTGTATTTTAGACAAAAAATGATTCGATTCTGGAGTCAAACCAGAAACTAATGACCTCAAAGGCTCAGGAGGAGGATTCAAAACAGGCAATTTTACTTGTCCATTTGCACAACACATTCCAGGAGTTTCCGATGGAAATTTCAATGCATTGCACTGTTCGCAGACATTAGTCATAGTTCCGATTGAAAGGCATGGAAGAGAACAATAGTCAACTTCACTATCATAATTGAAAGCAGCACGCATTACTCGCTGATTAATATTGTCATTGGCACGACTTCTAACAGCGCGATTGCGACTCATTCTCGCTCGATCCGAAGAATTACTCGCGAATCGTTCTTCGATTGTTTGAGCAGAACGCGATCTCGATTGACGCTCTCTTTGCTGTTCAAGTCTCACTTCACGTTCCGCTTCAGATTCACCTGCTCTAACAGATGCAACTCGTCTTGTATTATGAGTACGACGACCAATATTGGCGCCACGTCTCGGTCGCGGCATAATTATAACTAAAAAAAAAACAAATAATGTTTATAAGTGTTTATAGTGTTTATAATAAAACACATTTCGTCTTTTTCTTGATTCGCTTCGGTTTGCTGCTCATCACTTTTAAACGCTTCCATATTTTCTGTCATACGTAACACTGTTTTGGACTTGACACACCCGAAACAGAGTAATTAATCGGCATTAAGCCTTTTATAATTTTTAATTGTTTTTCAAAATTTAAAATAAAATTCTATGTGTGTCAAAATAATTTGTCAAAACAAAGCAATAATGGAAGACATTTACAATTTACTTACTTCCATTGTCAAATTGAAATTCAAAATTAAAACGTTAAATTTATTTTTCAATTTACTTTGATTCCTCTGTTTTCCGTTATGCAAAAATAATTTTTTTTAAATGAAATTTTTTTAAATTATTATTTCACACAAACCTTCTACAGGCAAATAATGAAAACATACCAAAAAATCAAGCAAATCGGACTTCACGTTCGCATGTTATGAACGTACAAACGAACAATTCATTTTTATATATATAGATTGTCTAGATAATAGTGCTAAAATTATTCTAATGCACGTGGATAAACAATGTTTCTTGTTTGTCTGTCTGGCGCCTAAACGTATATATAGATTAATTAATCCACATTAATTCTTATATATAAGATATTTTCTGTACATAATAAGAAGATATTTATGAAAATTTATAATTATAATAAAAGATAGCGAAACCTTCGCCCGCTTCACAGGGCGAATACACAAAAGAAACTTGCGAAATTTCTTTTCAATTTTCAGTAAAACTCATCCACAATCAATTTCTTACAATAATTTATTTTCAAATAAAAAGGTCGAAAATGAAAATACTTTAAAAATTAACTTAATGCTCTTTGATAAACAACGTTTTTAGTTTTTCCATCTTTTGTGTTTATAAATAATGCAGAGGGTTTACCACAACGTGAACAACCAACATACAATTGTCCATGCGAGAAAACAGGTTGCTCCAAATCTAAGCCACAAATATTCAAAGTCTGACCTTGAGCTTTATTAATGGTTATAGCGAAGGCAAGACGGACAGGAAATTGAAGCCGTTTAAATTCAAAGGGCATATCTGATGGAATCATTGGAATTCGGGGGATTAGAACGTTTTCGCCTCTATATTTACCACTCAGAATAGTTGCTTCAATTAAATTGGCCATCAGTTTTTTCACGGAAAGTCTGGTGCCATTACAAAGCCGTGGTTGATTTATATTTCGGAGCATTATTATCGGTGCTCCCTCTTTCAATGCCAAATAATGTGGTGGCAAGCCTGGCAAATCAAGTGAATTCAAAAATTCAGTAGGATAGTTCACTACCTCATCTTCATTTATTATCGTATCCACTGATTTGTATGCAAAAAATTGGCCATCTATTTCTTGCAAAATACTTGCATTTAAATCGTTCACGTCTTTATTTTTTCCTGCCAATATTGCGCGTTCGCTCAACCAATCATGATTCCTGTACTTCTGCAATATATTTGGAAACACACGTTGAACCAGTTCCTTTTTCGATTGAGTGATATTACAAAAATTGCTTGGTAATGTTATTAATCCGGTTGATTTATCGACTGCAACTTTACCATTCCCAATTTCCAAAAGTTGTTTTGAAAATTCAGCTGCAGAAGGATCATTTTGCAATTGTACACGTACATTTTGATTAAGACGCAATGTTTTAACATATTTCCACAAAACTGAAGACTTCAAACATGCGTTTAGCTCATCAGCAGCAGTAGATCGTGGAATGACAGGTAAAGTTTGCCTAAAATCACCTGATAACAATATAAAGGCGCCACCAAAAAGTCTTTCATTTCCTCGAAGATCTTGCATGGTTCGATTTAATGCTTCTAATGATCTTTTGTGAGCCATTGTACATTCGTCCCATACGATTATTTTACACTGCTGCAAAACTTTTGCCATTGCCGACGTTTTGGAAATGTTGCACGTAGGAGATTCAATCGTTGTTATATTCAAAGGCAATTTAAGTGCAGAATGCGCAGTTCGACCACCGTCTAATAAGGTAGCAGCAATTCCAGATGAAGCAACTGCAAGAGCAATTTTATTATCCGATCGTATGGTTGCCAGAATCAATGACAGCAAAAATGTTTTTCCAGTGCCTCCTGGTGCATCAATAAAGTAAAATCCACCTCCTTCATTGTTCACACCTTCCATGATTTTGTCATAAGCATATTTCTGTTGACTATTCAATTGTGGAACTTTTAACTGCACAAATGTTCTCAATTGATTACGATCATATTGTTGTTCACGATGCATTTCTTGATTAATAACATCATGAACTGCACGATTAGGCGCTATCATTCCTAACTGCACTAATATTTTGTTTGCAATCATTATACACATGTCTTCAATCAAAATCAAAGCTTCGTTATGCATTTCCGGTGTGATTTCTAATTCAGGATTTGAAACTGAACGTCGCACTCTAAGTAAAATGTCTTCCGTCATGTCATCACGAAATTTATGCCATATTTCAAATGGATTTGATGGACTGCATGTAGATATTATAATTGCAAATAATGTTCGTATTTGATGTGGAGATGATGAAATTACGGAATCAGCAAGTGTAGCTTCCCAATGCATATCATCTTCAAGTAGATTCAAACGCTGGCATGCTTGCCGATAAGTCGCACACAATTCACCATCGACTGTTCTTAAATCTTCAAATGACGTAGGACCACGAACGTTAATCAATAATAAACGCAAATAAAAACATTCATAATGATTTGGATGAACGGTATACACACGACCCAATGCTTCTGTAGAAAATACATTTGGATGGCCTCGTACTGGTTGCCCTTGTTTCCGTCTTTGAAAAACTTTCGCAGATTCATTCCATGTGAAATATCGTGGCACTTCAGAATACAATAACATTTTAGCAAATTCGTCATTTCTGCACATATCAAAAAATGAAGTCAACGTTGTTTTCGGTGGCTGTTCTGCTCGTTGCGCCGCATTCTCAGGTGTGAAGTACACACGTTGACCATTCTGAAGATGAACTGCCAAGTGCAGTACATTTGGATACCTTTCGTGTATTGCAAATGAAAAAATTCGCCATATTGCTTCATTTGTACTAATATAACGGCCTAATTGATATGAAGTGATTTCATCACTTTTATCCCCAGCAATTCCAAAATAGGCCAAATCACTTCCTTTGTTAACATATTTGCATATGTACTTGATGGATTTTACTGAGTTACAATACTCAACATTTATATGAGCACCAAAAGTTTTGGATAATAGCGGCGAATATGGAACGATCCAACGATTGTCAATTTTAATGTCTTGATTTTTGCATTTCACCATAACTGTTTCGCCATCATCTTCAGGTGAACGTCTACGATATAACGGATAACCATCATTACCAGAAATTGTTTCCGCTATTAATGCTCTTGGGTACCGTTTTGTGCATTTTCCTTCAGCCATGCACGGTGAGTTGACATTTAATGCCCCACATGGTCCATGAATCATGTGCTTCGTAACTGATTCAAACAGTCCTGGATCAATGATTGGATTAGGAATTTCGGCTGATATTACGCTATCAATTTCATTTGGCGTAATTTTATCAACTAACCAAACCAAAATATGTGCATGCGGAAGTCCTCTTTTCTGCCATTCCACAGAATACATCCAACATTGAACTTTTCCAAACACTTGTTGTTTGACAATAAAATCCATAAGCGTTTTCAATTTTTGCTTGAACACACGCGCAACAATATCGTGGCGATCAGAAGCACTTTGACCATGAAACATATATTGCTTTATTTCATTCCATTGAGGATTACAGGTGAAAGTAATAAATAAATCGGGTCGATGATAATGCCGAACGTACGTCATTGCGTCTTGCGCGTACTCGTGCATGTGTCGTGGACTTCCAGTATATGTTGCTGGTAATATTGTCATTTGGCCAATATCGTTGATATTCCCATCATTCTGAATTGCATCGCGCAAATGAATATATTGTTCGGATTTTAACTTTTTCTGATTAAATCGAATAAAATTCAATCGTTCAGACTCAATTTTAGCGTAAACATCAACTATAAATTGGTTGCAAAGCCTTCTACAATTCAATATATGATTAATTTCGTTCAGCCGAACCATTAATCTGTACGAATAATAGTTCATCGCACTAACTTTTTTTGCTGTTTCCAAGCCTGAAATAAATGCGAATATTAAGTATCAATAATTCACAAAATGTGTGATGCATTTTATTGTAACTAACCAGTTAAACGATGTTTCATCTTAATATTGAAATGGTAACCATCCTCGCCTTGCCAAAACAAAATTGGGTACTGCAACGCATCATAACAACGATGAGTTTCCGAAACATGCACAACACTTTGATCTCGACGATGAAGTACAATATCTCGACTGCTCGCTCCTTCATCCACAATTAATACGGCAACTTCATCAATTGTTGGTGCGTTTAACCTTCCAGCATGAATTCCACCAGGTGCTTTATCGGCCCGAATAACAATTCTATGAGAATCCGAAGGCATTTGATCAAGGGCAGTTTGAAATAATTTGATCAAACAATTTTCATCGTGAAAAAACTGCTGCAATCTTTCAATTATTCCTCTTCTCACTGCATTACTATCATTTGGATTTTGTGCCACCACACAACGCCGTTCAATTTCAACATCTGAATTTCCCATGAAATAAATTTGCAAAAAGGAATGATTGGAATCCAAACATGGTAATAACGATCCAATTCGATGATAGATTTGACCTTGAATCTGCATACATGAAACATTTGATTCAATCTCACGATAGAACTCATTGTTAGTGTCGTGTTCAGTAATTACCTTAAAAGTCATGAATCCATCTCTGATTATATTTGTGGCGCCGAAAGACGTCATTTGGAAACATGAATTGTACTGCTGTATTTTAGACAAAAAATGATTCGATTCTGGAGTCAAACCAGAAACTAATGACCTCAAAGGCTCAGGAGGAGGATTCAAAACAGGCAATTTTACTTGTCCATTTGCACAACACATTCCAGGAGTTTCCGATGGAAATTTCAATGCATTGCACTGTTCGCAGACATTAGTCATAGTTCCGATTGAAAGGCATGGAAGAGAACAATAGTCAACTTCACTATCATAATTGAAAGCAGCACGCATTACTCGCTGATTAATATTGTCATTGGCACGACTTCTAACAGCGCGATTGCGACTCATTCTCGCTCGATCCGAAGAATTACTCGCGAATCGTTCTTCGATTGTTTGAGCAGAACGCGATCTCGATTGACGCTCTCTTTGCTGTTCAAGTCTCACTTCACGTTCCGCTTCAGATTCACCTGCTCTAACAGATGCAACTCGTCTTGTATTATGAGTACGACGACCAATATTGGCGCCACGTCTCGGTCGCGGCATAATTATAACTAAAAAAAAAACAAATAATGTTTATAAGTGTTTATAGTGTTTATAATAAAACACATTTCGTCTTTTTCTTGATTCGCTTCGGTTTGCTGCTCATCACTTTTAAACGCTTCCATATTTTCTGTCATACGTAACACTGTTTTGGACTTGACACACCCGAAACAGAGTAATTAATCGGCATTAAGCCTTTTATAATTTTTAATTGTTTTTCAAAATTTAAAATAAAATTCTATGTGTGTCAAAATAATTTGTCAAAACAAAGCAATAATGGAAGACATTTACAATTTACTTACTTCCATTGTCAAATTGAAATTCAAAATTAAAACGTCAAATTTATTTTTCAATTTACTTTGATTCCTCTGTTTTCCGTTATGCAAAAATAATAATTTTTTTTAAATGAAATTTTTTTAAATTATTATTTCACACAAACCTTCTACAGCCAAATAATGAAAACATACCAAAAAATCAAGCAAATCGGACTTCACGTTCGCATGTTATGAACGTACAAACGAACAATTCATTTTTATATATATAGACTAGCTTTGCCCCGGTGCGCTTTGCTGCCCCACTAAAAATGTTAAAAAAAGATAAAGTTTGTTGTTTTCTAACTTGTTTAGAAAAAGAAAATATAAAAGATTGTCTAGATAATAGTGCTAAAATTATTCTAATGCACGTGGATAAACAATGTTTCTTGTTTGTCTGTCTGGCGCCTAAACGTATATATAGATTAATTAATCCACATTAATTCTTATATATAAGATATTTTGTGTACATAATAAGAAGATATTTATGAAAATTTATAATTATAATAAAAGATAGCGAAACCTTCGCCCGCTTCACAGGGCGAATACACAAAAGAAACTTGCGAAATTTCTTTTCAATTTTCAGTAAAACTCATCCACAATCAATTTCTTACAATAATTTATTTTCAAATAAAAAGGTCGAAAATGAAAATACTTTAAAAATTAACTTAATGCTCTTTGATAAACAACATTTTTAGTTTTTCCATCTTTTGTGTTTATAAATAATGCAGAGGGTTTACCACAACGTGAACAACCAACATACAATTGTCCATGCGAGAAAACAGGTTGCTCCAAATCTAAGCCACAAATATTCAAAGTCTGACCTTGAGCTTTATTAATGGTTATAGCGAAGGCAAGACGGACAGGAAATTGAAGCCGTTTAAATTCAAATGGCATATCTGATGGAATCATTGGAATTCGGGGGATTAGAACGTTTTCGCCTCTATATTTACCACTCAGAATAGTTGCTTCAATTAAATTGGCCATCAGTTTTTTCACGGAAAGTCTGGTGCCATTACAAAGCCGTGGTTGATTTATATTTCGGAGCATTATTATCGGTGCTCCCTCTTTCAATGCCAAATAATGTGGTGGCAAGCCTGGCAAATCAAGTGAATTCAAAAATTCAGTAGGATAGTTCACTACCTCATCTTCATTTATTATCGTATCCACTGATTTGTATGCAAAAAATTGGCCATCTATTTCTTGCAAAATACTTGCATTTAAATCGTTCACGTCTTTATTTTTTCCTGCCAATATTGCGCGTTCGCTCAACCAATCATGATTCCTGTACTTCTGCAATATATTTGGAAACACACGTTGAACCAGTTCCTTTTTCGATTGAGTGATATTACAAAAATTGCTTGGTAATGTTATTAATCCGGTTGATTTATCGACTGCAACTTTACCATTCCCAATTTCCAAAAGTTGTTTTGAAAATTCAGCTGCAGAAGGATCATTTTGCAATTGTACACGTACATTTTGATTAAGACGCAATGTTTTAACATATTTCCACAAAACTGAAGACTTCAAACATGCGTTTAGCTCATCAGCAGCAGTAGATCGTGGAATGACAGGTAAAGTTTGCCTAAAATCACCTGATAACAATATAAAGGCGCCACCAAAAAGTCTTTCATTTCCTCGAAGATCTTGCATGGTTCGATTTAATGCTTCTAATGATCTTTTGTGAGCCATTGTACATTCGTCCCATACGATTATTTTACACTGCTGCAAAACTTTTGCCATTGCCGACGTTTTGGAAATGTTGCACGTAGGAGATTCAATCGTTGTTATATTCAAAGGCAATTTAAGTGCAGAATGCGCAGTTCGACCACCGTCTAATAAGGTAGCAGCAATTCCAGATGAAGCAACTGCAAGAGCAATTTTATTATCCGATCGTATGGTTGCCAGAATCAATGACAGCAAAAATGTTTTTCCAGTGCCTCCTGGTGCATCAATAAAGTAAAATCCACCTCCTTCATTGTTCACACCTTCCAGGATTTTGTCATAAGCATATTTCTGTTGACTATTCAATTGTGGAACTTTTAACTGCACAAATGTTCTCAATTGATTACGATCATATTGTTGTTCACGATGCATTTCTTGATTAATAACATCATGAACTGCACGATTAGGCGCTATCATTCCTAACTGCACTAATATTTTGTTTGCAATCATTATACACATGTCTTCAATCAAAATCAAAGCTTCGTTATGCATTTCCGGTGTGATTTCTAATTCAGGATTTGAAACTGAACGTCGCACTCTAAGTAAAATGTCTTCCGTCATGTCATCACGAAATTTATGCCATATTTCAAATGGATTTGATGGACTGCATGTAGATATTATAATTGCAAATAATGTTCGTATTTGATGTGGAGATGATGAAATTACGGAATCAGCAAGTGTAGCTTCCCAATGCATATCATCTTCAAGTAGATTCAAACGCTGGCATGCTTGCCGATAAGTCGCACACAATTCACCATCGACTGTTCTTAAATCTTCAAATGACGTAGGACCACGAACGTTAATCAATAATAAACGCAAATAAAAACATTCATAATGATTTGGATGAACGGTATACACACGACCCAATGCTTCTGTAGAAAATACATTTGGATGGCCTCGTACTGGTTGCCCTTGTTTCCGTCTTTGAAAAACTTTCGCAGATTCATTCCATGTGAAATATCGTGGCACTTCAGAATACAATAACATTTTAGCAAATTCGTCATTTCTGCACATATCAAAAAATGAAGTCAACGTTGTTTTCGGTGGCTGTTCTGCTCGTTGCGCCGCATTCTCAGGTGTGAAGTACACACGTTGACCATTCTGAAGATGAACTGCCAAGTGCAGTACATTTGGATACCTTTCGTGTATTGCAAATGAAAAAATTCGCCATATTACTTCATTTGTACTAATATAACGGCCTAATTGATATGAAGTGATTTCATCACTTTTATCCCCAGCAATTCCAAAATAGGCCAAATCACTTCCTTTGTTAACATATTTGCATATGTACTTGATGGATTTTACTGAGTTACAATACTCAACATTTATATGAGCACCAAAAGTTTTGGATAATAGCGGCGAATATGGAACGATCCAACGATTGTCAATTTTAATGTCTTCATTTTTGCATTTCACCATAACTGTTTCGCCATCATCTTCAGGTGAACGTCTACGATATAACGGATAACCATCATTACCAGAAATTGTTTCCGCTATTAATGCTCTTGGGTACCGTTTTGTGCATTTTCCTTCAGCCATGCACGGTGAGTTGACATTTAATGCCCCACATGGTCCATGAATCATGTGCTTCGTAACTGATTCAAACAGTCCTGGATCAATGATTGGATTAGGAATTTCGGCTGATATTACGCTATCAATTTCATTTGGCGTAATTTTATCAACTAACCAAACCAAAATATGTGCATGCGGAAGTCCTCTTTTCTGCCATTCCACAGAATACATCCAACATTGAACTTTTCCAAACACTTGTTGTTTGACAATAAAATCCATAAGCGTTTTCAATTTTTGCTTGAACACACGCGCAACAATATCGTGGCGATCAGAAGCACTTTGACCATGAAACATATATTGCTTTATTTCATTCCATTGAGGATTACAGGTGAAAGTAATAAATAAATCGGGTCGATGATAATGCCGAACGTACGTCATTGCGTCTTGCGCGTACTCGTGCATGTGTCGTGGACTTCCAGTATATGTTGCTGGTAATATTGTCATTTGGCCAATATCGTTGATATTCCCATCATTCTGAATTGCATCGCGCAAATGAATATATTGTTCGGATTTTAACTTTTTCTGATTAAATCGAATAAAATTCAATCGTTCAGACTCAATTTTAGCGTAAACATCAACTATAAATTGGTTGCAAAGCCTTCTACAATTCAATATATGATTAATTTCGTTCAGCCGAACCATTAATCTGTACGAATAATAGTTCATCGCACTAACTTTTTTTGCTGTTTCCAAGCCTGAAATAAATGCGAATATTAAGTATCAATAATTCACAAAATGTGTGATGCATTTTATTGTAACTAACCAGTTAAACGATGTTTCATCTTAATATTGAAATGGTAACCATCCTCGCCTTGCCAAAACAAAATTGGGTACTGCAACGCATCATAACAACGATGAGTTTCCGAAACATGCACAACACTTTGATCTCGACGATGAAGTACAATATCTCGACTGCTCGCTCCTTCATCCACAATTAATACGGCAACTTCATCAATTGTTGGTGCGTTTAACCTTCCAGCATGAATTCCACCAGGTGCTTTATCGGCCCGAATAACAATTCTATGAGAATCCGAAGGCATTTGATCAAGGGCAGTTTGAAATAATTTGATCAAACAATTTTCATCGTGAAAAAACTGCTGCAATCTTTCAATTATTCCTCTTCTCACTGCATTACTATCATTTGGATTTTGTGCCACCACACAACGCCGTTCAATTTCAACATCTGAATTTCCCATGAAATAAATTTGCAAAAAGGAATGATTGGAATCCAAACATGGTAATAACGATCCAATTCGATGATAGATTTGACCTTGAATCTGCATACATGAAACATTTGATTCAATCTCACGATAGAACTCATTGTTAGTGTCGTGTTCAGTAATTACCTTAAAAGTCATGAATCCATCTCTGATTATATTTGTGGCGCCGAAAGACGTCATTTGGAAACATGAATTGTACTGCTGTATTTTAGACAAAAAATGATTCGATTCTGGAGTCAAACCAGAAACTAATGACCTCAAAGGCTCAGGAGGAGGATTCAAAACAGGCAATTTTACTTGTCCATTTGCACAACACATTCCAGGAGTTTCCGATGGAAGTTTCAATGCATTGCACTGTTCGCAGACATTAGTCATAGTTCCGATTGAAAGGCATGGAAGAGAACAATAGTCAACTTCACTATCATAATTGAAAGCAGCACGCATTACTCGCTGATTAATATTGTCATTGGCACGACTTCTAACAGCGCGATTGCGACTCATTCTCGCTCGTTCCGAAGAATTACTCGCGAATCGTTCTTCGATTGTTTGAGCAGAACGCGATCTCGATTGACGCTCTCTTTGCTGTTCAAGTCTCACTTCACGTTCCGCTTCAGATTCACCTGCTCTAACAGATGCAACTCGTCTTGTATTATGAGTACGACGACCAATATTGGCGCCACGTCTCGGTCGCGGCATAATTATAACTAAAAAAAAAACAAATAATGTTTATAAGTGTTTATAGTGTTTATAATAAAACACATTTCGTCTTTTTCTTGATTCGCTTCGGTTTGCTGCTCATCACTTTTAAACGCTTCCATATTTTCTGTCATACGTAACACTGTTTTGGACTTGACACACCCGAAACAGAGTAATTAATCGGCATTAAGCCTTTTATAATTTTTAATTGTTTTTCAAAATTTAAAATAAAATTCTATGTGTGTCAAAATAATTTGTCAAAACAAAGCAATAATGGAAGACATTTACAATTTACTTACTTCCATTGTCAAATTGAAATTCAAAATTAAAACGTCAAATTTATTTTTCAATTTACTTTGATTCCTCTGTTTTCCGTTATGCAAAAATAATAATTTTTTTTAAATGAAATTTTTTTAAATTATTATTTCACACAAACCTTCTACAGGCAAATAATGAAAACATACCAAAAAATCAAGCAAATCGGACTTCACGTTCGCATGTTATGAACGTACAAACGAACAATTCATTTTTATATATATAGATTATCGATGAAATTTCTCAACAGCAGAGCATTTTCCAGTGCACAGTGTCCATTATGGGAATGGCATGTTGTTTGTAGTAAGTATGTTTCTCTAAGTGTTTGAAGATTTTTACATCCAATTTCTTCAACATTAATTACAGGTTTTCTTAAGAACTGCTCAATCCAACACTTCTTTTCAACTCCTTTTACATATATAAGTTTACGTTTAATATTTAACTTCAAGAAATCCACAACACTTTTAAAAGTAATTGATCCAGAGTTCCAAGTAAATCCATGGTGATGCTTTGTTAACCAATTTGCTTGTTTCTGATATTGAAGCGTCAATTCTTCAAATTCAAACGGTGGCTTAATAATAAAATTTTGATATTCATTATTGCTGAAAGTAACTGCCAACTCTTTAAGTATAAAATCATTGAAATTTCCCTTAAAGCCTTGCACATCCAATGTGACAAACTCTTCCATTTTGTCTTAGGCAACCTTTTTAGTTTCACCAGTCAGTGGAGTATATTCGATTACTTTGTCGTGTATAAGTATACAATAAGCTGATGTGTTGGCGGGAATGTTCTTAGATGTTTTAAATTCAATTCGAATGTCAATTGGACCAGTTTTTATAGCTTCATTTTGATGAGTTACGTCAATTACAACTATTGGAGCCTTATCTTTAAAATCTTCTGGTAGCAGCAGAGGTTGAGAGTCACGAGAAAAATAGTTTTGTTGAAACTTTAAGTACATATCATAGAGCAAAGCATATCTTTCACGATCAAAGTTCAAATTGAGATCATCATAGGGGTATGTATCAGAGTTCAGGTGTACTTTAACATCATTTAAATGACAATGTTGAAATTTGTTGTCTCTTCGAAAGGCAATTAATATGAAGCGTGGTCGTTCATTCTGTGAGGATAACTTAACATTCCACAAATGATTGTTTCCCTGTGTAAGTAGTGGATTAAAGTGACAGTCCCAACTACGAAACGCCATTAATAAAGCTTTTCCACTTTGAATTGTTTGATAAATTTGTAATTTTGCAAAATCAGCCAATTGTATATGTGGAATTTTCCATATAATGTTGGTTATCGTTAGTTTTATATTTTCCGCTGCGACAGTTGAATATATAACATTCTCATCAGACTTAGATCTTATTAATATAAGTTCATGCTTAGAATTTAGAATTATTTTGTTAAAGTCTTCAGCAAATCCTAATAGCATATTCAATGGTGTACAAAAGTTAAAATATCCATTTTTTATTTCAATGTCATTGTTCGGAAACCATCGAGCATTTCTGAGCATGTTACTCTGCAGTGTGTTTAAAGAGACATAGTTTTTTACTGTTGAAGTTACACCCAGATGACGTGTACGATCAATTTCCAATCCATTCACCTCATAGCGAATTTCATCAAACATGGAGGCAACACAATTGTTTTTTAATTTTGCATTAGCAGTTGCTTCTCCATTTTCTAATGTAACTGTGCCTTCAATATAAATTAAACTCTCACTAGGTAGAACAAAAAGATCTTGATTTTGAATAGATATCCTTATCTCATCATTGCTTTTATATGATTGCAAATATGGAGAATAGCTGTGATATTCCTTTTTAATAATACTCTCATCATAAAGCGGTGTTTGTAGAACATCAATTATTTGACTCATTTTAATTTTAGTTTGTTTTAAGTTTCAAGCCCAATGATGTAGAAACCTTCGGTTTTCAAAAGACAGATTTCTATTTTGGAGAATGTTTTGTGGTTTATTCGTTTTCTGCAACCTTTTCAATGCAGAGGGTGAAGATGAACTGAATGAAGATGCTGCTGTGTATGTGTTTTTATTATATACAATCATTGCTCCTGTGGTTTTAGATGAAGTCTGAGTGTTATGGTTTCTCCGCAAAAATTTATTAAATGGCCGTTTTGATCGACAATTTTCACTGTAATCGAACTTATCTGTCTGGAGTTTACTGGTAAATAGATTACATTTTTTGGATTACATAAATATGGATTCCTTGTAATAAGCAAAGATGATGCAATTGATAATGGTCGTTATAGAAAGGGATTTGATATATACATTCACATATAATTAATAAAGACAGTTTCACGCTATATATTCATATTAGTATGTTACTTGACTTTCAACTGATAACATTGATGTACACGATACACTTCACCTGATATTTGTTTATAACTGATAGCTGTTTTTCCTGATCTGATACCTGTTTTTCCTGATCTGATAGCTGGTTTTCCTGATCTGATAGCTGTTTTTTCCTGATCTGATAGCTGTTTTTCCTGATCTGATAGCTGTTTTTCCTGATCTGATACCTGTTTTTTCCTGATCTGATAGCTGTTTTTTCCTGATCTGATAGCTGTTTTTCCTGATCTGATACCTGTTTATAGCTGATCTGATAGCTGTTTTTTCCTGATCTGATAGCTGTTTTTCCTGATCTGATAGCTGGTTTTCCTGATCTGATACCTGTTTATAGCTGATCTGATAGCTGGTTTTCCTGATCTGATACCTGTTTATAGCTGATCTGATAGCTGTTTTTCCTGATCTGATAGCTGTCGCCAAAATGAATGAAAAAATATTAAAAGATCTTATTAAAACTAGACGAGTGCTTAAACAGAAATTCAAAAATATTAAACTTGGGAAAGCGGATCTAGAGAATCAATTAGAAAAAACGTTTAAACCGATTACAAAGCCTCTAAACAAATTGATGCAAAAATCGAACATAAGTACTCACGACAATACGAAACACAACTTAAAAGTAAAGTTACCACTAAAACTTAAAACAAGTACTCCAGCTAAAGCACTAAAAACTGATTTTTCAAATGATACTCTGATCAATGATGATGAAGATGAAGACGACGATGACTTTTACTCTCAGGTGGAGGATGATGATGAAGATGAACAATTGCCGCGTGAAATCGATATTTCTACAAAAGATGATGAGAAATGCACTGAATCAATACTTTACTCCAGACTACAGCAACAGAATGAGTTGGATACTACATATGGTCCACACAAAGGATTGGATGGTAAATGGCGAATCGGCGATAGCATCTTTAGCATATGTAATGACAAAATAACAATATCAGATAATATTTGGAACTTTACACCTGGATTGATGGAACTCTTATATCTAAAAGAACCAACAAAATATGACAAAGCAGATCTACAAGCATACAAACTTATCTTAGAAAATACTAGTGTTCACAAACGTAATTTCAACAAAAATGAGCAAGTAAAAGGAACTAGAGCCTTCAAATACACCAACATTATAAAACCATTATTTAATGATGCATCGCCGTCAACTATCTCACAGAAAGTAACAATGGGAACAGGTTTCATGAGTGTTAATCCACTGAAACCTAATTATATATATTGGGATGATTCAAATGAGTTAGTTGATAGATTAAGGCTTTTGTTGTCTTCACAATCGGCGGGACACACCAATCACAACAACGAAATCATGTCCATTATTGAAGAATTGAGAGAATCTAATATAATAGTATAAATCTTCATATAAATAAACAGCTCTTTTCTAAAATGAAGGTAATTACAAAATGAGCGTTGACAAGTTCGGTCATTATTCCATTGAGATCTCATCAAACAGTAAATTAAAGCGAAATTTTTCAAAAGCTTTTGGTCTCAATTTGGATAGCAATAAAAACTTGGATCTCCGTTGGAAACGCCTGAGAAATGTTAATACACCTGTTGATGACAACGATGGAGTAACAAAATTATATGTTGACTATATCATAAATCAAATGAATGTGGAATTTAAAAAACAAAATAATACACTAAAGGAGCAAATAAATAAAGATATTGAAAAAGTCAGCAAAAAGTTTCAATCACTAGTTGATGATAGTCTTAAACTGATAAAGACTGAATTTAAAGAAGAGTATGATATACTGAGAGAAGAAATAAACAAAAACACCGACGAGGTAGTCTCTCGAAAACTACAGATCACAAAAGACGATATTGAAAGTAATCTTAAAAATTTTGTAAAATATACAAGTGAACAAATTGAGCGAATTGAAAGCTATATATTTCAAGAACTACAGAAAAGACCGAAATCCTTAGCTGATTTAGAAGAGAAAATTCTCAATGAAATGCAGAAAAGAAAAGATTCTCACACAGTTATTAAGATATGAGTAAAAAGCAAGCTGTAGTGGAGGAGCTTCACAGACAAGCACGTAAGAACTTTAAGCGAAGGCGTGTCATAACTAAAGGAATAGATGATCTTTGGCAGGCGGATTTAGTTGAAATGGGTGCTTATGCTGCATACAATGATGGCTATCGTTTTCTTCTAACTGCAATAGATACATTTTCAAAGTATGCTTGGATTGTGCCATTAAAATCTAAAAACGCTACTGATGTTACTATGGCTATGAAATCCATATTCTCCTTGAAACGGAAACCAAACAATTTACAAACCGATGACGGCAAGGAATTTTTCAATGGAAATTTTCAACGTTTAATGAAAAAACACCACATCAACCATTACTCAACATATAGTATTTTAAAGGCTTCAATTGTTGAGCGCTTCAATCGAACGTTAAAGCAGATGATGTGGAAGGAATTCAGTTATAATGGCTCATATCGATGGATTGACTTGTATAAAAACATAATTAAAAAATATAACACCAAAAAGCATCGAACCATCAACATGCCTCCAATCAAAGTGAATTCGAGTAACGAAAAATTATTATTAAGCACCGTCTACAACAACCTGAAAATATTTAGAAAGCCAAAGTTTCAGGTAGGAAATCATGTACGCATAAGTAAATATAAACACGTTTTCGAGAAAGGTTATACTCCAAATTGGACAACGGAAATATTTAAAATTAAAAATATAAGAATTACAAACCCAACAACATACATTCTTGAAGACTACCAAGGGAATACAATTAAAGGTGGATTCTATGAAAATGAACTGCAGAAAACAAGATATCCCAATACATATCTGGTAGAAAAAGTTCTTAAGACCAAAGGCAGAAAAGTTTTTGTGAAATGGTTAGGATTTAGCGATGATCATAATTCCTGGATCAATAAGAATGAAATTTTATGAAAAAAATTTTTATATACATACATACTAAAATAAATAAAATAATATTGTTAATAAAAGAAGAATATATGTGTTTTTCATTTCATTAGTCAAACTACTCGCAACATGTCAATTACTCTTACTTTAACCGGAAATAAATCTGTTTTATCAGCTAATTACTTTCCACCTTTAGATTTAGAGAGACCGTATGTTTGTGGTCTTGTAGACTTCCATAGTTACCATACAATACCAAACGTCGATCACGAAAATAACTTATTTCACATTGGCAATCATACTATTGAGATTCCTGTCGGGTCATATGAGCTGGATGACATTGCTGAATTTATCCAAAATAAATATTCTAGTATAGATCAGAATGAGAAGGTGGAAATAGCCGCAAATCCTAATACATTGCAAGCCTTTGTAGGATCCAGCAATGAAACCATTTTCTTTAATAAAAAACGAACCATCGGCTCTCTACTCGGTTTCAGTGAAAAAGTATTGGAACCAGGAAAATTGCATACTTCAGACTTGCCAGTGAATATAACAAAGATAAATGCTATACACATTGAGTGTGACATAGTTACTGGTGCATATATTAACAATATACCAGCGCATACAATTCATATGTTTGCTTTGAATGTTAGTCCAGGCTATAAAATAGATGAGATCCCAAAAAATGTAATCTATTTACCAGTAAACTCCAGACAGATAAGTTCGATTACAGTGAAAATTGTCGATCAAAACGGCCATTTAATAAATTTTTGCGGAGAAACCATAACACTCAGACTTCATCTAAAACCACAGGAGCAATGATTGTATATAATAAAAACACATACACAGCAGCATCTTCATTCAGTTCATCTTCACCCTCTGCATTGAAAAGGTTGCAGAAAACGAATAAACCACAAAACATTCTCCAAAATAGAAATCTGTCTTTTGAAAACCGAAGGTTTCTACAATCATTGGGCTTGAAACTTAAAACAAACTAAAATTAAAATGAGTCAAATAATTGATGTTCTACAAACACCGCTTTATGATGAGAGTATTATTAAAAAGGAATATCACAGCTATTCTCCATATTTGCAATCATATAAAAGCAATGATGAGATAAGGATATCTATTCAAAATCAAGATCTTTTTGTTCTACCTAGTGAGAGTTTAATTTATATTGAAGGCACAGTTACATTAGAAAATGGAGAAGCAACTGCTAATGCAAAATTAAAAAACAATTGTGTTGCCTCCATGTTTGATGAAATTCGCTATGAGGTGAATGGATTGGAAATTGATCGTACACGTCATCTGGGTGTAACTTCAACAGTAAAAAACTATGTCTCTTTAAACACACTGCAGAGTAACATGCTCAGAAATGCTCGATGGTTTCCGAACAATGACATTGAAATAAAAAATGGATATTTTAACTTTTGTACACCATTGAATATGCTATTAGGATTTGCTGAAGACTTTAACAAAATAATTCTAAATTCTAAGCATGAACTTATATTAATAAGATCTAAGTCTGATGAGAATGTTATATATTCAACTGTCGCAGCGGAAAATATAAAACTAACGATAACCAACATTATATGGAAAATTCCACATATACAATTGGCTGATTTTGCAAAATTACAAATTTATCAAACAATTCAAAGTGGAAAAGCTTTATTAATGGCGTTTCGTAGTTGGGACTGTCACTTTAATCCACTACTTACACAGGGAAACAATCATTTGTGGAATGTTAAGTTATCCTCACAGAATGAACGACCACGCTTCATATTAATTGCCTTTCGAAGAGACAACAAATTTCAACATTGTCATTTAAATGATGTTAAAGTACACCTGAACTCTGATACATACCCCTATGATGATCTCAATTTGAACTTTGATCGTGAAAGATATGCTTTGCTCTATGATATGTACTTAAAGTTTCAACAAAACTATTTTTCTCGTGACTCTCAACCTCTGCTGCTACCAGAAGATTTTAAAGATAAGGCTCCAATAGTTGTAATTGACGTAACTCATCAAAATGAAGCTATAAAAACTGGTCCAATTGACATTCGAATTGAATTTAAAACATCTAAGAACATTCCCGCCAACACATCAGCTTATTGTATACTTATACACGACAAAGTAATCGAATATACTCCACTGACTGGTGAAACTAAAAAGGTTGCCTAAGACAAAATGGAAGAGTTTGTCACATTGGATGTGCAAGGCTTTAAGGGAAATTTCAATGATTTTATACTTAAAGAGTTGGCAGTTACTTTCAGCAATAATGAATATCAAAATTTTATTATTAAGCCACCGTTTGAATTTGAAGAATTGACGCTTCAATATCAGAAACAAGCAAATTGGTTAACAAAGCATCACCATGGATTTACTTGGAACTCTGGATCAATTACTTTTAAAAGTGTTGTGGATTTCTTGAAGTTAAATATTAAACGTAAACTTATATATGTAAAAGGAGTTGAAAAGAAGTGTTGGATTGAGCAGTTCTTAAGAAAACCTGTAATTAATGTTGAAGAAATTGGATGTAAAAATCTTCAAACACTTAGAGAAACATACTTACTACAAACAACATGCCATTCCCATAATGGACACTGTGCACTGGAAAATGCTCTGCTGTTGAGAAATTTCATCGATAATAAATTATAAATAAGGAACACATTAAATTTCTATTTACAAACTGTAAATCTAATACATTTTTATTTAATAAAACAAATATATCTTATAACTATTTTTACAAGTTTATTGTTATTTATATTGACTAACATTGGACTAACATTAATATTCTATATTTTTAAAGATATCCTTATCTGTATCTAATTCCAATTCTAAATCTATTCGATAATGCCCCCACGCATAAGTTTGAGCATTATCTTCCTTAATTTTACGCTTATCATCTATTGGGCTTAAAGCTATCTTATGAAATAATTGGGTATATATTTGATGCATTTTTGTCCTAAATATGTACATATCTGCATATATAATTTTATTATTTACTAGACAGTTTTTATAGTCACTTAAACTAAACTTATCAACTACACATTTTTTAATGCCTTTTGCTTTCTTTATTTCTATGTTATTTGCTAAGCTTATAGAATACATTTTGGATTTAAGGCCAATGAACTCTGTCATGATTTCCCCCTTATTTTCATCCTTCATCATACCGAGGACTTTGGCATTTCTAAGGGGGAAACTATATACATTTTCAACGGGATATTCGGATGTGTCAAATTGCGACTCGATGTCATCACGAATATCCCGATAAAAGTCATCCGTTTCGATGGTGTAGATAAACGAATCGGTATCCATATAGTTTAGTCTCAAGTTATCGAATTTTGGTTTCATGTAATTGTAATGAAACTCGTACATTTTCCACTTCGACAACTCGAGAACAACAAAACCTAAATAAATAGGCTTATTATAAACTGTACGGACCCTAGACATTTGAACGGCAATCATATTTTCTGTGAATTGCTTCAAACTGTGAAAGTTTGGTTTAGCGATGAGTGCTCGGGCTCCCAATCGCTTTCCCCTACTTTCCCAGTCGTTCACTATTTTAACGTCTTTCCGTTTATCTACATTCTCCATTGTTTTCCCATACACCGCATTGTTTAGTAATTTGAAAAAATTCTTCTCAAAAGCGTTCTTTGCTAAACTGCGGTGATGGGTATTCAGGTCGATATACTGACTTAACCAACAAGACTGCTTGAATTGCAATATTCTATAAATTTTCTTCAACAATAAACCATTTCTGATGCACTGTTGAAGATTTCTATAGTGAATTACATAGCGAGTTTTGTTGGTTAAGTCAGTGATCAACTTTGTACACTTGGAATTACCCACAGTTTTATTTTCAGCACAAAATGGTAAGTCATTATGTGCATCATGTAAATTCTGTGGGTAATCTAAGTCAACTTCTAATAAGTATCCGATGGGAGAATCGAATGGAATATTAAGAACATTAAATTGTTCAATGTTTTCCACCCATTCGAATCCCCCATAAGGTAGATATTGCGACATTGCCCAACCATACAAATTGTTGGCATCCAAATACGTTAAATATTGTGATGGTTTACTTTTATCGTAACCCACCATATATTTATTATTTGCCTTTGAATGCCTCAAACTGCATTGGACAATGCCGCCTCGGATACTTTTTTGAACGAAAAGGTGCATGTCAATATCAGTGAAAAGTTCCAGGTTTATCTTTGTTGTTTTTAACATAGCATCCCATGATAAACCTGGAGCTGTGTAATATTGACATGGATCTAATTCATAGATGTTTTTGCAAACTTTTCGAAAATTCTCAAAAACATCTACCAAGATTAGCACATCCGTCTTCAGATATAACAGCGTGTAGTCTTCCAAGGTTTGACAGTTAAAGACTTGCCAAACCTTTAATGCGTGTTGATAGTCTTCCTCAGTACATGATGTATTTGTCAAGTGACTAAAGAAATCAACATGACTAGGAAGATGATTTTCTCTGAGACGGCCGACTGAATTTATGTATTCATAAGGGAATACACCTTTTCGCGTTACAAGTTGAAATTCATCTTCATTTGGATACATTTGGCGGACCACATGAAAATCAGTTGGTAACAAATTTTTCGCCAATGCATCCAAACTTGATGCCATGAAGCGAAAAGAATCCAAGAATCTAATTTCAATTGATTTCTTTTCGCTCACTTGAATGCGTTTTGAGAGTGACACGTATAATTCTTTATTTAATGGGATGACATTAATGTCACCCTCAAAAGCATTCAATTCTTTAATAAATAGGTGACAGTCATAGCCTGAAAAATTATGGAAAAATACAGGCACAAACTTTGCAATCTGGAATTTCAAATTGCATTCGTTATGTGCCGGCCCCCTGTATTTCCCCGTCAAATGGCAATGATCTGCAACTCTATCAGACCCCAATTCCTGTCCGCAAATATGACAAGAATTGGAGTTATTTTGCACGTTCAGCTCTTCTACGGACAACGAGTCCATTGGCCTCACTACACTTAAATAATTACAATAAATATCTCTTACATCTCTAACTAAATATTCAATAAACTTTTTGGGGGCATCCTCCCCTGAATAAATTACAAATCTACTTAAACTACTGTCATATTTACAACTAACGTAATAACTAAAAGCTATAGGTATATGCTTATTTACTAAATTATTTTTATTACAACTTAAATCTAAGCTACTTAACAGACATTCAAAGTCTGCATATACAACAAACGGTACGTCTAACTTTTTATTATAGTTAGTAAAACTAATTACCGCCTTTTCCAGCGACGGCATCTCGGTTATAATTTTGCCGCATACTTCCTTATGCTTAGCAAGCGTACTCTCGTTATGGGAGTACTGGAGGCAGCTGTTACACAAATAGAGCCTCGAGCGATGATTTGTCTGTTGGCTTTTAATTAGTCTGAAAATAAACCAACAAAAAGATTTATTAGATTATTTGAGTGCGTGTTAATAAACTAAGATATCAAAATCATAGAAATTAATTAATAAAGAAAAGTTGAGGTAGAGAAGAAATGAAATTATAACTACCTTGAAATGTTTTTAATCCACACATAGTGGAACTGCTCATCATTTTGGAGCAGCAGCATGTTGATGTGCTTCACCTTTTCCTGCTTGGTGCAGTGGTAAGGTCCCTCGATGTTTGCCGAATCCTTATCAAACCCAAACACATTGACGCTAATCATAGGATTCATTTCCTCAAATTTGCTAATGGCGTCTATGGGCATGGGAAACTTCAATCCCGTAAAATCGAGTGCAAATCCGTTTTCTATTATTATATTTTCCGCTTCAATATTGGCGATGTTATAATTTTGTGGCCTATGTTCATTGTCTTTTACATCCATAAGTGCAGATATGACTGCCCATTTGAAGCAGTATTCATCGTCGTTTCTTACGTTGATGCAAGCACGTTTTTCCTGCAGGACTTTTGGTAGAGGGATGTAAGACGTTCCCTTTAATGGTCTGTATTGATTTACGTTAACTTCCAGGTTACGAATCCTAAGGAGAGCCCATCCACTATCCCTCTCCTGGAACTCGCCCATTTTGGTGGTTAGCTGTTGAGACATTTCTGCGTATATTTTGGTGATGTCTTCAACTTTTTCTAGTAAACCCATCTTTGTTTGAAAAGATTTTAGTTCCACCACTACTTCATCGTCTGCCGTTATTTTAAAATATTCAGCATACAATTCTATATTAAATTTTATCATTGCATGCTTTTCTAACAAATTTTCTAACTGCTTGGCGAGTATAGTTTTTGCTCGTTCGAAAAACTCTTCTGGAAGTAGCAGTCCTTCATCTTCATTTTCGAATAGGAGCGTCTGGATTCTATTTTTAAATGCAGTTTTAATGCACTTAAGACCATCCTTTAGCGGCGACCAACAATTCTTTTTGTGTTTGATCGTCCGCAGATGGTAGCTCCAACCTCCTCGAGAAACATCTTCGTTGCATGTTGGGCAACAAACGTTCTCGCTAGCGTCAATGTGTTGTTGTGTTGTAGTAGCTCGGTGTGATGCTGATGATGCTGCGTGTTGTCCTAATGTTGTTAATGCTGCTGTTGAAGACGATGATGCTGTTGGCGATGCTGCTGCTTCTGCAAGTGATCCTGGTGATTTCTGTGCTACTGTTGCTGTTGTGAATAATGATGATAGCTGCTGTGCTGATGATGGCATTTTGTGGGCTCGACTTTTATGCCTGAGCATATTATCCAGACGGTTGAAATTTTCCCCACAATCGTTGCAATGGAACTGTGGATGGCCGTGTCTGGCTTTTGCATGCCTTTTAAGATTTCGCATTGCAGTGAAACCCTGTCCACAAATGTCGCAAATAAATCCTTTCATGTTGTTGATTGATGTTGTTTTTTATTGGTAAATGTTTTATTTAATTAATTATTAATTATGCACTTGTGTCTTTTTGTTTTCCTCGTATTGTATTATATTTAACACTTGTTTGTCCTGTTTTGTTTTACTGGCTTGTTTTTTGTTTTTTCCTTTGTTTTAGATGGTATTTTTCAGTTTTAAAGTATGTAGCCTTTAAGGTTTTTTTTTTTTTTTTTTTTTTTTCTTTTAAATTATAACTTCAAGGAAGTTTTTGTATACTGTATTTAAATTTTTTATTTTGTTGTGAAAATATAAAAGTGACACTGACTCTACAATTGAAAAAAGCGAAACGCGAGATTGATGTTTGTCCTAGAAATAAGTTTTCAGAACTGATTGAAAATGCGACATTTCCTTGATTATATATTAAACTCAACTGAAACCTTGCTCTCAAGCTATATATTGGTTGTTTACAATTATACTCAAGACTTTTGATTTGAGTCGACTGTGTTGAAAACCTTTATAAACAAAAAGAAAAAAAAAATATTCGAGTCTTCCAAGTCCATCGATCTCATGCTTTGTAGTCAGAGTTAAAGATCAATGAACATAAAATGACCTACATTTGTACGAAAAGAAAAATCAACCCTACATGTGTTCAATGAACTCAAATTATTCACATTTGTAGCAAGCTGAGATTTGGTTCACCAAGAATCCACTTGAAAGGGTCTCAATTCATTTACTTAGAGAAAAAAATAGCCATAAAATATGAATGTCACCGCTCACGATCACAAGGAACGCATTCCCAAAATACATACCAAAGAATAATAGAACAGAAACAAAAAAGATATTCTGTCGTGCCACGCATTGGGCATACACATAATCCTACCACATGTCACCAAGTATTGAAAACAAATCCACAACAACAACAGCATAGGCAAGAAAAGGGAAACCAACGGAATTTGTTTGCATTAACTCCACGGCGACCCGTTCTACATAAGATTCCTATTACAACAAATAACAACAACAACAACACAAGCAATTAAAGAATCAAAACAATGACCAAAATTTTATTACACCAACTCAGTCGACGGCACTCCGTTCACTTAAAAAATCATTAAAAAAAACACACAAACATACACACTGCCACAGCATAAGAAACCACCAAAAATTTGTTTACACTAACTCTGTGGACCAACGGTCACATTCACTAAAGCATCATGCTACAACAAATAACAACAACAACATGTTCCTACGCAACGATCATCTGAAACTGCTGCTCTCCCATCACTTCGGTTTCATACATACATACTCCACGCTCCTTCCCTTCCCTTCCACCAACAACATGTATGTCCGTCCGTCCGTCTGTCTGTCAGTCCGTCTGTCTGCGGTAGCTACTCACGGCAGAGCAGAGTCAAACACACAAACTTTTACAACCTTATGGCAGCGGCAGAGCAGCCTCAAACACACAAACCCTTACAACCTTATGGCGAAGGCAGAGCTCCTCTTTGAAGGCAGAGCGTCTCACCATGTAAACCTTATGGCGACGGCAGAGCTCCTCCGCTCCTCACCGACTGCGCAGTCGCTACGTTGAATTAGAAACCCCACATTCCTACTACTCATCTGCATTTGGTGGAGAGCTCACAAACTGAAACCATATTAAAATCTCGTCAGACTAGTCGCTGCACTAGTCCAGTGACACCCGAATATCCCTTGTGCATAGTTTTATCTGCATTTTGGTGGAGATCTCACAAGCTGAAACAGTGAACTAAGACAACGATACATTCAATTTCGTTTCGAATCCTTGCATTAGTTCAGTGACACGCGAATACCCTTGGTTCATAGTTTTCATCTGCATTTGGTGGAGAGCTCATAAGCTGAAACCATATTCAGACCTCGTCAGAATAGTCCTTGCACTAGTCCAGTGACACACAAATATCCTTGGTTCATAGTTTCATCTGCATTTGGTGGAGAGCTCACAAACTGAAACCATATTAAAATCTCGTCAGACTAGTCGCTGCACTAGTACAGTGACACCCGAATATCCCTTGTGCATAGTTTTATCTGCATTTTGGTGGAGATCTCACAAGCTGAAACCATACTCAGATCCCGACAAACTAGTATTGGCACTAGTCTAGGGACACACGAATATCTCTTGTCCGTAGTTTGCAACTGCATTTTGTTGGAGCGCGCATTTTGGTCACAGGCTGAAGCCAAACGCAAACGGACACAGGCATATGTTTCCGATGCTCACCTATGGATGTGAAATTTTTCACAATTTAGACTATCTTTCATTGAGGAAATACAATGTTGTTTTCAACAATATCGCTCGCTATATATACAACAAAAAACTAGGCGATCATATATCTAGTCTATCTGCTTCAATCTTTGACTACACGCTTAGTGATCTTTTAAAGTTTAGGACACTGCTCTTTTTGCATAAAATAATAAGGAGCCGGAATATTTATTCGATAAAATCATCTTCTCGCTCTCGTAGAGGGCGATTAATTTGATCCTGCCTAGGTTTTCCAACCTTGCGTCTATAAGGCAGTTATTTGTGAGTGCCGTCAGACTATGGAACTCTCTTCCTGCGGCCATTATGAGAATTACCAGCTGCGGCAAATTTAGGTCTGAACTTTCCTTATTTCTAAATGGAAATTAATCTCCGTTTCCTTCCTTCTCTTCTGTTTAGACTTTCTACTTTTCTCAATTTCTAATCATTTACTTTTAGTCGTCTTATTAGTATTAGTCTTATTAATATAATTATATACCATTTAGTCTTACTTACTCAATATTGTTTAGGCAACCATCAATTTATAAGATTATATGTTCTTAAGCGGATAATAGTTATCGCAAACAATTTGTATTATATATATATATATATATATACTCATACCGTTATATACAACTCGGTATTACTTTCAATCAACACAGGTTGATCCTGACTTAGAACGTAAAGCCCTAGAATTAAGTGGAAAATGTAGTAGATATAAGGAAATAAAAGCAAACAATAAAGAAATTGAAATTTAGAAAACCAATAAATGTAGACATTTTATAATATAATATAACTTTTTTATAATTTTCACACTTGAAACCAGTGTGAAAACAGTTTAAAAACTGAAACAGTTTAAAAACATTAAAATATTGTGACGAGCATACAGCGCCATCTACACGTAAATGAGATAAGCACAATATGTGGAGTGTAACCCAATCCAAGGAATATTACATATATATAATATATTATATTATATATTAAGCAAGCGTCCTCACAGAAATTCGGATGGGATTTAGCGTAAATCCCAGTAGAGCTTTTCAGAGCGTACATTGAGAGAGTGAGTTAGAATTCTCTCAGTTCGTTTTTATTGGCTATTTAAAACATAAAAACGGTGAAGGGAAACGAAGAAGTGTAGTGCGCGCAGTTTAAAACGATCAGAAGAATCAACAATTTTAATCCTATTCACTCTGGCACATGCAATTTCCCTTCGTTTTGTGTATGTCTAATATTTGTATTCGTTGTGTATGTTTGCATTTTTGGAGTTTTTAATGGTTTTGAAATGATTTTCTGGCTTGCGTTGACGAAAGTATAAATTAAGTCGGAATATTTGCCGATCGGAATGCTATAAAACTAAATAATATTTCGTATATACATATGAATAATTGAAATATCTTTGTTCTGGGCATTTCATTATTGTGACAATTATCTTCAATATTTCAATTTTGTGTAAATGATTATATATATTTCATTAAAATCGGATAACAGTTTGTTGCTAGCATATTTAGCATTGTACAATTTTCAGGTTTTTGTAAATGTTATGTAAATTATTATTATTACTGTAGGGTGTAACGCACCGCGAAAAAATTACATAGTTATTAGAAATTATTTTTTCTTTCGGCAACTGCAAGGTATAAAAATCTTCCCTTTGCATATAGACAGAAGTCGCTCCAATATTCTTATGATTTATTCTGACAGCAATGTCATCTGCATAAGCAAACGTGTGGGAATTTTGCAGCAACTTTAGCAAGTCATTAGTACATAATATATACAGAAGTGGTCCAAGCTTAGATCCCTGTATAAGAATTTTGGCTATGTTCAAGACATTGAGGGTGTAATTGTTGTTGGCATTAAATGTGGTATTACGTATTATTTTAATTTAGTGTTTTTTTTTTGAACCTGCAATGTCATCGCTGCACGTAGAGGTGGGGTAGAGTCAATTTTTCGGCCAGATTGCGGGAAAGTGAAGGGGCCGATTTTGATGAAATTTATTTTGCCACTTCTCAACAACCCAAGATACACTAAAAATATGTGGCATTACGTATTGTTTTGACTTAGTGTTTTTATAGTACTTGCAATATCATCGCTGCTAACAGTGGCAAAGTGTATATATTCATAAAGAGATTTCACGTGTACGGTATGTTTTTTTAGTACAAAGTTAGATGTATAGCTATCAAGTTGTTTCTTCTGGTGTGTAATGACAAAAATGAAGTCTGTACGACGAGAAACGAAGTACGTGAGGAAGCAGAAACTGTGTAGTTTTTAGTGTGTTGTTGTGGTCTTGCACAACAAACGAAGTCGTCGACACCATGATCGATTTGAGGATTTCAGCGGGTGTTAAGAAGAAATTAAGCCATTTCTCTACTTCTTCTTCTTTTTCAACAACAATGCACGAGCAATCGTCTGCTCAGCTTTGTTTTGAAGTTACATTTATGGAAGAACTTTCATAGTTTTCAATTTTTCTGTTCGATTCTTTTAGCAAGGTCGTTTTGCGAATTTGTTGCACACTTGTTCTTATGATTTGTAACTGTTCAAATAATATGAATAGATCAAATAATTTGAATAAGTTTAAAGGACAAATAAAAACATTATTGTAACCATCAATCAGAGCTGTAATGTATTCAGTACTTTTGGTTCTTCAGTACATTCTTTGAAGTACATTTCAAGTCCTTTGTACGGGAAAAAGAACTGTTACTGGAGTACTGGAAGTACTGGTACTGAGTACGAAAATGAACAGCACTGCCTTCAATATTATGAAGTTCCTGCTTATTATATTTAATTAATAAAGTAACAGTATATATATATATGAAAATAAAAGTCGAAAAAGAAGTTATGGCAGAAACTATGTGTTCGTGTGTAAGTACAAAACGACGATCACAGCAAAGCAGAATTGTATTCTCACTTATTGAGTGAAGGATACACGAAAATGAGCTATTAGATTGGTAATGAGTGCAAACGAAAAGGAATATTCCGTGAATTACAAGAATTCTACTTTGTTTTCGTCCATTGCACTAGCAAAATACATACATACATATATGCAGTCGGTCTGGCTACGAACGTTTAATATATTGTCTTTGTGTATGGTTTGCTTTTTTACGTTGATCAATTGACGAATTTTATGTTTTTAGCTTCTGAAATTTCTGCCTTTCTATTTAATTTCCTCCTTTCGCACTTATTTAATTTTAATTTTCAATGACAAACTAGATACCTTTTTTTCCATGTATTCTACTTGAAATAAATGTAGTTTCCTTAGTCCTTTTATTATTCAAGTTATTTACTTTTTAAAATAAGAACTACCTTTCTATTGTAACTATCCAAGCATCGTTTGAAATACTTGTGCCGAAAACAATCATCTGCTTGAAGACAGAGTAAACGCATATATATACAGAGTAAACGAATATACTTACTGACTTACATATATTCCGTCACCAGAAATTCAATTTCATGGCGAGAGGCATATGAGATCAACCAGTCGATCATATACATACTGCACAACGACCAGCAATAGCAAAATATGTACATACAGACATACCGACATAATTGCAGAAGCAGAAACGGAAAATAGCAACAACCACCGTTTACTTCTTTACAATAAACCAAATCACAAGAAGCAAGAAACAACAACAACGACAAAACCTGATTCCATAACCAGACATATGGCAAGCGACAACAACAATAATAGCAACCAGAGCTGACGGGAAGACAATGCTAACAAGAAGCATATAATCTTCCACCGTGACTTCTTTTGCGTTCAAAGCAGAAATTACAATTCGAGGGAACCTTAATTCAAATGCTACTCTAACCGAGCATTTTTGAACTTAAAAAATCGACCAGTCTCACACCGGCAAAATTATTTACCAGTAAAGCGAGACTTTATCTCATCGTGAGTTGGTTCATTTTGGCACCGCAAAGCAAACACATATATTTTTAAGTCGATCATATAGCTAGTGCTGTATGACTCCACGGGCTTTGGCTCACACTCTTTTTTTTTTGCTTTGTGCTTAATCAACATTAGAGTTGATTAACTCCACGGGCTTTAGCTCATACTCTATTTTTTTTTTTTGCGAGTAATCAACTTTAGAGTTGATTAACTCTACGGGCTTTAGCTCAACCTTTTATTTTACGATCATCCGGATAGTTCCGAAAGACTCCACGGGCTTTAGCTCCACTCGAACCGATCACTTCGTCAGGCCGAAGTGACTCCACGGGCTTTTGCTCTACTCTTTTTTTACGATTAATCAACATTAGAGTTGATTAACTCCACGGGCTTTTGCTAACACTCTTTGATATGCTACTCGACCGAAGCATCGCACCAGTACCGAGGCTGTTGTTCAGCTGTCCTTTTCCTACTCCCACTAAACTTGCTTTAGCCTACGATTTAGGCTAAGTTCCATTGTAGTAGAATAAGCACACATTGTTAGATATAAGAGAATTGGAATAAAAACGATATCAAATATAATGTCCGAGCTGAACTGTTTCAGTCAGTGTTAGATTGTTGAAACACAATCATTTGAAATTCGGAAACGTTACAAAGTGTGAAGGATTTCACCATCGGTAAGGAACTAAATGAAATTATGAACGTTGTTTCAATAGTCAACGTAAAAGTCACGCTGAACTCAAACGAACAACGAATGAACGAACGTTTATTTCTAAGAAGAGTACAAATTAATTCGATACAATCTTAGAATACATATATATACATAAAATAAATTCCCTTACCTGCAGTTTGTCGTTCCTCTTCGTTTCGGTGGAAAAATTCAACTTGACTATGTGTATGTAGCTAGAATTCTTTTTACTAGTATCTTTGAAGAAAAGTAGTTTTCGAACACGAATTACCAGAGGTGCAGAATGACAAACTGCAGGCAAGTTTACAAACAAAATTAAATATTACAAAAATACTACTTAATCCACAACATCCCGCCCTCGTGGATCGACCACAATTCACAAAATTACTCCACATCCAGGATTGCTAGTGTAGATACCGGTCGTCTGGCAACACCGACCGCTGAGCGCACGTCGACTTTCCTCACGAGGCCATCCGCTCCTGGATATGTTTGGACGACTCGCCCCCGAGTCCACTGTTGCCTTTGAACATTTGCATCACATAACTAGACGAGATCACCTTCAACGATCGGTTTCGTCCGCTGACACCGACACGTTAACGTCGTGTCGGCTGCGACAGCCAGAGCGCCACAGCTGCCGTCCACAATCACCTATTCACCAGCCAAATGGAATAACATGAGCGCAGCCAGCACGTCCGCTGCCAACCGACCGAGACCCTGTCCGAATGTACACTCGCCGATTGACTGTGGAAGTGGGATCTCCACTTTAACGGCGCCAAATCTATCCTAGATTTGATCGAATGCATTGAAGAGCTAGCCGACTGCTATCGTACAAATTACGATCAGCTGCTGTTACCGCTGAACGAAATATTTCGTGAACGCGCCAAAGAATGTTGGCGCTATAAGACGGCTAATGTACACACGTGGCTGCATTTTAAAGCGGCAGCATACAAATTCTTCTTGCCGCCACGATTACTCCAGCGTCTAGAAGAAGACATCATACGACGCCGATAAACTCAACGTGAAAAAGCTACACTCTAGGCATGCTCGCAATGATTCGGCAACACCCGAGGCTATCCATAGGAAATCAAATCGACCGCATATACGAAGGCTTACGGCCGGAGTTTGTACCGTTTGTACATAAGGCGTAGTGACTTCCATGAAAATGCGGATGCGCTAATCAGCCTAGCCGACGAGTATGAACACATACGCGGCGAAGAAACCCGTATACAACGACCGCACGTGTCGAATATGTTAGCAGCCAAACGGTATTCTCGTGATACCGACTGTTGGTCATGCGGTGAACCTGTCCAGGTTCGCAAACGCAAAGATTGTCGAGGAATTAAGAAAATATGTTGCTCCTACTGCGGGCAAATTGGAGTATTAAACCGAAATTGTTGTCGAAGTGCAGAAATTCCACCATCCTCCAGCGACAATACTGAACCCGAATTATCTTTCTACCGTCTAAAAATCACGTGCCAGACAAAAATGTAAACACACTTATAGACACTGGAGCCTCGCTCACGTTCCTGGGAGCACGCTCTATTTTTTTTTCGATTAATCAATTTTAGAGTTGATTTTTACCGTTCACATGAAGATAAAAGATTTTTATTGACAGATGAAACAAAAACTTAAATAAGCAAGAAGAACTGTTTAAAGTAATTTATTCATAAGAAAAATATTATAGCTTTGCATTTATATAAAATTTCGGAGCCGTTTAGTCGGATTCATCGACATATATGCTGGTCGGCTTCATTCCATGCCAAATGTTTGCTTTTCGCTTATTACGTGTCGCAAGTACTTAATTCTTAGGGAAGAAATCGTATTTGTCAAACTTTAACTTGAGATTGACTTGCCGTTAGCGTTTATTAGATATTTTTCCATGAAGTTGAAATGTTGTTGGTGCTGAATGAAATCCAAACTACATTACTTTCCAATGATATACACATAGACTTGGTAAAGTAGCGCCTGTATACTGTTTGGTTATTCCGCCATAAGCATTTGTCAGTAGCCATCTACGTTTACTATGGATTGGATTCGAAAAAAGGTGCAAGTGCTCGGAGCAGACTTCGAATATAATTCTACTCTAATACTGTTGGTGCGCTGAAAAGACTATCGAATTTTCGACTGTTAAGAATGTCGTAAAGGTGGTCTAGGTGAAGCCCTAACGGTTTTTTTATGCAATGCAATTGTCGAAATCTGAAATTTTTGCAGTCGTTCGTAGAAGGAGCAATTTACATAACTAACGAAATGAAGAAATTTGTAGAAAGCTGTTCGTTATTTATTGGACACACACACTTATAATTTATCAGATTAAATCGAACGAAAAAATAATTAATCAAGTTTTCATTAATTAGCATATTCGCTAAATTCTAGAACTGAAATATATTCATTATTTATCTTCTCAAATAAATTTTTCGCTCTATAACGCCGCTTTAAATAAATAATAAACTAAGGCCTTGAGACCAGACTTAAACATGCATTTTATAGAGACTAAGTAGACGTGACTCGCTACAAACAAAAATCAATTACACTACACTCACTGTTCTTTCAAACAAAATGAACAAAATTTAAACTGCTCTTTTATATTCTTTTATGCACAAATAACAGACAATAATACTTCCACAAACGTCCAATAATAACGGTTATTTATTTTTTCAGTATGAGAAGAACGTTAACAACTGCACAAGCACAGATTTAAGTTTTATGTGATTACTTTATTTGATAGACTATTTGATATTTATTACATATATTTATTTGGTAGGTGTTTCTGTAGCGGTGATATGGGGTTTTCTGTAACGAATGCGATAATATCCCCTGCCTAATAATGTTCGCAAGTAGATTCAAATTTTACAAGCCTCCTCCAGACCGGTCAACAGTGATTTTTTGTTTCAATTGAGCTGCTTCATGTTTCTGTTCCTCAAGTTCTGCCATACGTGCAAAGCGTGAATAAGCAACATCTCCAGTTTTTATAGCGGACATCATCTAAAAAAAAGTTACAATTGTATATATTAAGCTGCGCAGTGTTTTTGTATTTAAATGACATATGTAAAACAAGTATAATAGATATTATAATAGAGAAAATTCTGTTGAGCCTCTTGTTATGTCCGACATATTAAAATATTCTGATTTTATGAATTGTGCGTTTTAAGCAATATTTAGGCGCCTTAAGCCACTCTTTTTAAAAAAACTGTTTTAGTTTGAGTTGGTGAATTTTGTGAATTGTGTGTATCAAGCAATATTTAGGCGCCTTAAGCCCCTCTTTTTAAAAAAACTGTTTTAGTTTGATTTGGTAAAATTTTAGCTTGAAACTCATTCCACAGGCAAATTTGGCGTAACATTGTGGATTCATCAGCTGCAATCATTAGCGACGGATGTGGTGAGTTTGATAAATACCAGTGTCAGAGAATCCAATTCTATCAGAATCAAGTCTACTCCAACGATTCGATATATAAACTGGGCATATCGAAATGGTTTGCGGTAAGGCGATGCAAAAACGTACACGGTCGTATCTCCCATAATGCAAATACATATGGACCCAGTAAGATGCACATGTCATTTGTCCCGCACAACATATAACCCAATAAACAAATCAGTTATAGTGTAATGCACGAGATGATTCGCTAAATGGCTTTGGCGTAATGCAGGCACAAGCAGTAGGAAGGTCCTCGATCCAGCAGGCACCCTGACGTTAACCAAACCCAGTGGAAATCAAATTCCCATCATATGGAGATGATGACTTAAAAAAGTTTAAATCAAGTCAACTACGTCAAGGAAGCACTATAAACCAGCAACTCAAAAGGATGAAACCAGAAGGATTCCTAATGATTACATAAATCATTATGCATAATGATTACAGAAAATTGTGGTGCCTCATATGCTGATATCTTTGCGGAAGTTAAGACGGATGCCAAAACTCGTTGAATTCGAAAGACACATAAAGAAGAGCTCCTTTTACGAATAAAAATGAATGGAGAAGAAAAGCAGAGCAATTCATGAAGGATGTAGGTGTTACGCTTGCTTAGCAAGGTAAAGTGTGTAGCCTTAAGCAGGGCGTGTCCATCGAAATTTCTTTGTTTTTGTCGATATTACAAAAGCATAGGATTCTGTTGATAATTTTCTGTTAATTGATCTTTTATATAAATGTGGGTTGAGAGGTTCTTTCGACAGCTGGTTCAGGTCTTGTCTGTTAAACAGAGTGCATAGCTTTAAACTCAATAATAGTCTCTTGTGATTTTGGGCCTTATTTATATAAATTCAGTTTATAATTTACCTTCTAAAGGTAATGCCATAGCTTTTGCTGATGATTTAGCTTGTGCCTAAGATGCTTCTTTTGGGCGGAAATCTTTTCTGCGACTTTAGCCCCGATTTGGACTTATTACGACACTGGTTTTTATCGCAGAAACTTATTGTTAGAATCACTTTTTTTTTTCATTTGGAATACAGCCTATTTTCTGCAATTTTTTTTATCACACTGCTGATTGCACTAGGATTTTAATTGGTAATGACATTTGTAAATCTGCTCGTCAGGAAGTTACTTATGATAGCGATGGCAAGTACTTAGCTACCTGCTTAAGTATTGACTTTGTTACTTTATTTAAATATCTAGGATTGTTTATTGACAGCAGGATGAGTTGACTGAACCATTCAACTGCTTTAAAAAAATATTTATTATCAGCAACAAGACACCTATTTTCGTTAAAGTTTACTTATTATTGGAGACTGTTATCCTGCATTTATTCTGCAATTTTTCGTTCTAAACTGCAATATAGCATTACTTGTTGGCGTGGTACACATGCGTATAAAATTAACACTTTGTTTATATAGCTCACATATCCCACGGTTCATGACTAGTAGATTTCGCAACCACTTGCGAATAATACTTCAAGCTGCGTTTCCGAATTTCGTTCTATTGGTTTTGCAACCAATCTACCACTTACTCAGAGAGTTCAGCTCGGACGCAGTTATCGCTTTTATTTAATTTAGTTAACAAATTCTGTAAATCATTTAAAAATTTTTATAATAGTTATAATATCTTATAACTATTATAAGAGCCGCTTGCGCGGTGAAGACTCAACTGAGGGTTGTGTAAAGAGACGCTTGCGTGGCCAAAAGCCAACTACGGGTCGTGTAAAGAACCGCTTGCTCGGTCAAGAGCCAACTAAGGGTCGGGTAAAGAGCCGCTTACGCAGTCAAGAGCCAACTAAGGGACGTAAAGAGCCGCTTTCTCGGTCAAGAGCCAACTGGGGATTGTGTCCTTAAAAAAAACTTAAAAATTAAAGACCGCAAATTGGTCGAAATAATCTATTGAAAAAATGAACTTTTGTCAACTATCACTTCTATACGGCTATATCAGTGTTTGTATCGATCAAAAGACGATTAGCTATGTTCGGATAAGCTCGTTAAAAGCGAATAAACGAATAGACCGCGCGCGAATCGTGATGCATTTCCAATAGTATCGGCCGTGAAATGAACACAAATTTTATTTTTAGCATCATCTTCTTTTCGTCGGTTGTCATAGTTATTGTTGTTGTTGTCCATATTTCCTGGTACAGAATCAGAATCATTTCGTTATTGCTGTTGCTTATTGCTAATTTCGGTGGTTTGCTTTGCTCTTCGAAGTAAGTGACATATGTATATATGTGTATCTAATTGTCTAATATTTATATTAAAATATTATTAAAGGTTAAATATTCTTCCGCTAAAATCACTGTTTTATTGCAGACTTCTAAAAGCGTTCTTTAAGAGGCCAGGTATCACCATTAATAACACTAGTTACGAGTTAAGAAATAATAATTTGAATCTTTATGGTTCCTAAGCATAACTGTAGTCAGTACTTTAATTTTGATTCATGTCTGGGTTCACGAATCTTCAATATGTTACCGTTTAATATCTGGATTATGAGCAATTCATAATTTTCTTCCGGGAAATAAAATCATGGCTATTCAACAAAATTTTCTAACATGCATTTATTGTTTTTTTCTTTAATTTTAAGACTATCCTACGTAAAAATTGAAAGGTTAATTTCTAATTTTTTGTATGTACACATGTATTTCTATGAACCCACAATTCACTACTTTTATATCATATTTGTAATTTCATTTTTTATTGTAATTTTGCTTTATCCGCCACTTGTCTTTTTAAACAACAGATTGTAGATTAAAAAAATTTAAATTGATAATAATAAAATAAATAATAACATAAAGGACTGTGATGTCCCAATGTCGAGTGCGAATTGCACCACACAAACTATCTTGTTAGAATGAATATATTAAACTTGAAGTATTTTCCTCGCGTAAGCTTAGGTTAAGTTTCCAGTGACCCTGTATTGAAACACATTGTATTGAATGTGCATAAGATTAAAATGTGTATAAGAGTAGCGTATAAAAGTAAGTTAACTAATCAACTGAGGAGGGCGGAGCCAATAGTTGAAAAACCACTATCGAAATCATCACATGAGCACGAACGACACAGAACAAGAAACAAGAGAAACGGAGAACAGCAACACACGGGAAATGGAACATAAGCGGAGACTAGGCAAGAAGACGGATTGGGATCTTTCTCTTGGTGGTCGACCAGCGGACAGAACACAACGTTTCATTTGGCGAGCTCCCGATCAGACGGACATCACACAAGGTAAACAGAATACATAGAGTGCAAGGCAGACATTTTAATATACAGTGTAGATATTAAACTCGCGATCATATCGATCATAATAAAATCCGTGATTTACTCGCAAGACTAGGAACAGCGTAAATTTATTCCGCGTTATAACAATATATCGTTGACTGTACTGGTGACACGCGCGGCTTTCCCGTGTTCCGTTACAGTAGTCGGGTGCGGGCTCTCCCACCTGCTCAACCATATATCCACGTTTGACTTACTCGCAAGGCTAGGTACCGCGTAAATTTATTCCGCGTTATAACAATATATCGTTGACTGTACTGGTGACACGCGCGGCTCTCCCGTGTCCCGTTACAGTAGTCGGGTGCGGGCTTTCCCATCTGCTCAGCAATATATTCACTTTCGATTTACTCGCAAGGCTAGGCTAGACTCACAAACGAACGTTGTTCAGCCACACCAAGCCAACGATACGGAAACTCAGAGCGCGTGCGGATCCTCCTCCTCCTCAGCATCGTTAGGAGTCATACTATTAAGAAGGAAATTGTATCATTGGACCAGGAGTCAATAAAGGAATTGTATTTTAACAGAAGTCCACACAGTGTATAAATCTTTTCTGTGACGAACCCTGGACGTACGGCGAGCTAATCCGTGCGTAACTCCGGAAGAACCGGGTAACTTCATTACAGTGGCGCCCGAGCAGGGACCCTGTTAAATACAATCACATTGTTAACAACTTTATTGCACAACGAGAGTATTCCCAAGAAAAGATGGTGGGAGTTTCATGGATCTATACGTTACGGAAAAACGTATTAGTAGAATGCATGACAGAATTCGGTTTAAACAGCGAGGGCACTGTTGAAGAGCTCCGAAAGCGATTTGCTGCTTTCGCATCGGAAGAATCACGATCGGAAGAAGATCTGTCACGACTCAACGAAATGGAGAAACTCCAACGACCGTGCGTAAATCCACAGGTTAATACCCCACTACTCGGGTCAGCGGCGTCAGCGTCAAACGGTCAGAGAACGCTCGAAACAGCGGCGTCAACGTCAGACGCCCAGAGAACGTCCGAAACAGCGGCGTCAATATCAGCACCCCAGAAAACCCCCGTAGAACCACGACCGGATCCTACGCAAGGAGGTTACTTTTACTGGCAACCCACAGCCGGAACACCGCTTGGCATTAACGGCAGTTATATCGCCACATTAGACCGCATAAAGAAGTGGGGCGTCAACTACGATGGCACGCAGGACCCACTGATATTCGTGAAGAGAGTTGAAGAGTTGGCCGAGGTATATAATGTAGACGTCGACTGCATTCCTAAAGCAATGCCAGAAATGCTACAACGACGAGCGGCACAGCGTTTTCGGTGTAACAACAAAAGGTGGGCAACATGGAACCTATTTAAACGGGATTTTCTGCAGTTCTTTCTACCGCCCCGTTTCTTCGAAAGACTAGACGACGACATACGGCAGCGGCAACAGGGACCACGAGAGTCTTTCAAAAAGTACGTTGTGTCGTTACAAGGTTTGATGCGACACGCGAATCTAAGCGAGGGTGAACAATTGGACCGTATATACCGTAACAGCTACCATGAACTACGGTTGTACGTCAAGCGAAGCGAATTCAACCGACTAGAGGAACTGGTGAACCTCGCCGGTGATTGGGAGAATCTGAGGATGGACAAACAGAGCCATGCTCCGCATAGACCGCAGCGCACGGAGGAAGTTTCGGCTCGCGTAAACGTACGAAGCCACGAACTTCATCGTCAAGTTGTCGATGACAACACGCACGTAAGAAATCCGCACGGGGCGTGCAGACGATGTGGACAAGGAGGTCACGTCGCACGGGAGTGTCCAATGGAGGCACTAATATTTTGCTGGGAGTGTGGACTCAAAGGCGTCAGGACACGAGAATGTTGTCGCAAGCAGCCGGGAAACGGCAGACGGCCACATCCGGATCGAGTGGATGTTTAAACGGCCGCAAGAACTCGATAGCACACGATGGGCTGCGAACGGAGGACCAACGGGTCGTAGTCACAGTGAGGGTGAATCGCAAGGAAATTGAAGCAACCCTAGACACAGGAGCTACTAGAAGCTTCATTAGCGCCCAAATGGCACGAACTTTTTGTGACGCGCAGAGAGTCAAGCAAAAGACGAAAATCTGTTTGGCAAATGGTAATCCCCAGGTGATAAGTGAAGGCCTCATAATGGAGGTGCAAATGGGCAAGAAAAGCTGCCCCATTTCGTTCCTTGTGTTACCGGAAGTGGTCGACGAAGTAATCCTAATACCGCGTAAATTTATTCCGCGTTATAACAATATATCGTTGACTGTACTGGTGACACGCGCGGCTCTCCCGTGTCCCGTTACAGTAGTCGGGTGCGGGCTTTCCCATCTGCTCAGCAATATATTCACGTTCGATTTACTCGCAAGGCTAGGCTAGACTCACAGACGAACGTTGTTCAGCCAAACCAAGCCAACGATACGGAAACTCAGAGCGCGTGCGGATCCTCCTCCTCCTCAGCATCGTTAGGAGTCATACTATTAAGAAGGAAATTGTATCATTGGACCAGGAGTCAATAAAGGAATTGTATTTTAACAGAAGTCCACACAGTGTATAAATCTTTTCTGTGACGAACCCTGGACGTACGGCGAGCTAATCCGTGCGTAACTCCGGAAGAACCGGGTAACTTCGTTACAGGACATAGACTAGATTACCAACAAGGAGGATGTTTTTGATGCAGTTGTTCTTCATAGTGGTGTAAATTGCTTTCTTATTGATGACATCGTGAATTTGCGAAGAGACTACTTATCAACGCAAAACTGCCTCTTAAACTTGCGGCAGATAATGTGAACAGCTTGCTCAAAGCCGGAAATATTAAAATTGCGTGAGTAAATTTTCGTATTCAATATCGACGTTTATCGAGTCAATGCAAAAGCATATCGCTCAAAATGAATCAGATGTTGCATTGTGGATCACTCTGTATATTATGTAAGATAGACATCGAAGGATGTCAAACACACCGTTGGAGGTAGCAGATGTCCTACTTCAGGGACGTACTATCACAGAAGAAGCAATGAAAGAACTTCAAATATACTTAATTCACTGTAAAGTAGCTTAGGCTTGTTTTGGCTTGTTTTGGAGCCAAGTAACAGAGTGCCAGCATCAAGCAAGGCACCCTTGTCTGTGCAATGGCGTTCCACGCCGGACAAAATCTTTACTGAGGTCGACCCTTTCACTTGGGAAGTATTTTGTCTTTTTAATATTTGTATCGTAATAATTAAAGAATCTACTATTAATAGTAACGAAAATAAGTAAAATTAATAAAATATTTTTAAATTATTTAGTTGCTTTCGTGTTTTACAAGCGAAAATATTCGTGTTTTACAAGTGAAAATAAATTATTGCGATTTTCGACAAAAATTAAAGTATCGTAAAAGTTTCGAAAAAATAATTCTGAAAAGCAATTAAAATTATCGCAAAAAAATTGATGACGCCGGTATTAGTTCATATTCATTCATTCCTTTTAATCGTTGTCGTTCTTTGTTGAAGTAAAAAATAGTTAAACAAGAACAAGTGAACTTAAACTTGAACATGGCTTTGGCTGACCAAAAGTGCAGCGCTAGTATTTTTGTCCGTGTGCGGTTAATTGTTTAAAAGTTTTGTGGCACGAGTATAGTAAAAACAAGGCATTGATATCGTGTGAATTGTCGTGTTGTTAAAGATTAAAGAAGTGATAAAGCCATTTCAAAATTTGTGTGTTAATTGCTTTAAATAGAAAATGATGGTGAATTTCATGTGCATTAAATTTTATAAGATAAGAACAGTGATTTTAGTTCAAGTTTAAAATTAGGACAATTTGTATCATAAGCATTGAATTTGTATCATTAGAAGAATTTTCCATTAGAAGTTTAGTTTAGTTTGAACAACATTTGCTTTGCTTATTTTAACCACCAAATGAAAGTTTCAAAATGAATTTCATCTGTGAAAAGTGTTCGACAACCTTCACTTTCAAATACAATTTATTGAGGCATATCAAAACAAAGCACTTGAACAAATTGTTCAAATGTGACGAGAGCCAACAAGAATTCGCCAGAAATTATAAATTGGTGGAACACAAAAAGGCAGTGCATGCAAAAGTAGAAGTTGGGCCTTTAGTTGCGCTGAAAAATATACAAAGCAGCACTTCTTATTGCAAAGAATGCAAAACCAACGTAGAAATAAAAACTTGGGCATTTCATATAAGAACCAATAAACACAAAAAGAATTGCTACGTACCTACTGCTAACAGCAACATTAAATATATCAGGTCCGCCTTGAATAAAAGGATTGAATCTTTTATTTATGAAAACAAAGATAAAGGTTTACTAATACCCGAAGAATTCTTTCTGAGGAGTGAGGTTGACATTGTGCAGGAATTAAAAAATTGCTTAGCTAAACACATGACTTTGAAATTTAATATTGAGCTCTTCTGCGAATATGTAAAAATTACCTCAGATGATGATATGATCGTGGAATTAAAAGCATTCTAAACGAGAATGCAAATATTTCAGCTGGAGCAACAAATAGTGCCACTTCTCAGAGAAAATTTTGAGGTTATTAGTAAAAAATGAGCGAATTTCAGGAGAGAGATAGTGGGTGGAGCTTGACGAAAATCTGCCATATTGAAATAAACATAAATCAGTACCGGCCAATAAGAGGTTCATCAAACTTGCCTCTACCAAATGTCCTGGATAAGAAGAAAGCCTGCATTAATGTCCAAAAAACGACGAATATTGCTTTAAATGGACTCTATCGCTGCTCTGTGTCCGAAAGAATGTCATTCTTATAGACCGCAAGTTTACAACTTTCCGAATATTGAGGATAGCATCATCAGTCTATCGAATGGACTCGTTTTAGATTTTGAGCAGTTCGAAAAAAACAACAGAGACATAAGCGTCATTGTATTTGGATTTGATGAAGAAGTTGTTGCTATAATTGGGCCATACTACAGCACAAAAATGGAGAAAAGACATCATGTCAACATGCTTCTTATCCAGGACTTGAAACTTTCCCATTATGTATGGATTAAATCTATTTCAAGGTAAGATATAAATATTTTACAATACTATTTCCCAATTTATATTTTATATTTTTCAGCATTTTATTATGAAAGTTATTTAAATGATTAGAATGTATTATTTTACCAAATTTTATAATTGATATGTTTTAATTGTTTCTTTTTAATAGACTTGTACGCTCGCAAGTTACACGTTACGAGCACGCAAAGCATTTCTGCAATGGGAGCCTACAATACTCAGGCAATTCTGATATCATGCAGCATCGCCATATATGTACAAAGACTGTGACGGTGATGCCGGACGAGGAGCACAGTAGAATAGTTTTTAAAAATTATGAGCGAAAATTAGACGTTCCATTCGTTGTCTACGCTGATTTCGAGTGTATACATGTATGTATGTTTATGGCACGCACTACACAAATAGCTCTTAATAGATTCGTCGCACTTTAAAGGAAATCAGCAAGAAACAGTGAACTAAGACAACAATACATTCAATTTCGTTTCGAATCCTTGCATTAGTTCAGTGACACGCGAATACCCTTGGTTCATAGTTTTCATCTGCATTTGGTGGAGAGCTCACAAGCTGAAACCATATTCAGACCTCGTCAGAATAGTCCTTGCACTAGTCCAGTGACACACAAATATCCTTGGTTCATAGTTTCATCTGCATTTGGTGGAGAGCTCACAAACTGAAACCATATTAAAATCTCGTCAGACTAGTCGCTGCACTAGTACAGTGACACCCGAATATCCCTTGTGCATAGTTTTATCTGCATTTTGGTGGAGATCTCACAAGCTGAAACCATACTCAGATCCCGACAAACTAGTATTGGCACTAGTCTAGGGACACACGAATATCTCTTGTCCGTAGTTTGCAACTGCATTTTGGTGGAGCGCGCATTTTGGTCACAGGCTGAAGCCAAACGCAAACGGACACAGGCATATGTTTCCGATGCTCACCTATGGATGTGAAATTTTTCACAATTTAGACTATCTTTCATTGAGGAAATACAATGTTGTTTTCAACAATATCGCTCGCTATATATACAACAAAAAACTAGGCGATCATATATCTAGTCTATCTGCTTCAATCTTTGACTGCACGCTTAGTGATCTTTTAAAGTTTAGGACACTGCTCTTTTTGCATAAAATAATAAGGAGCCGGAATATTTATTCGATAAAATCATCTTCTCGCTCTCGCAGAGGGCGATTAATTTGATCCTGCCTAGGTTTTCCAACCTTGCGTCTAGAAGGCAGTTATTTGTGAGTGCCGTCAGACTATGGAACTCTCTTCCTGCGGCCATTATGAGAATTAACAGCTGCGGCAAATTTAGGTCTGAACTTTCCTTATTTCTAAATGGAAATTAATCTCCGTTTCCTTCCTTCTCTTCTGTTTAGCCTTTCTACTTTTCTCAATTTCTAATCATTTACTTTTAGTCGTCTTATTAGTATTAGTCTTATTAATATAATTATATACCATTTAGTCTTACTTACTCAATATTGTTTAGGCAACCATCAATTTATAAGATTATATGTTCTTAAGCGGATAATAGTTATCGCAAACAATTTGTATTATATATATATATATATATATACTCATACCGTTATATACAACTCGGTATTACTTTCAATCAACACAGGTTGATCCTGACTTAGAACGTAAAGCCCTAGAATTAAGTGGAAAATGTAGTAGATATAAGGAAATAAAAGCAAACAATAAAGAAATTGAAATTTAGAAAACCCATAAATGTAGACATTTTATAATATAACTAGCTTTGCCCCGGTGCGCTTTGCTGCCCCACTAAAAATGTTAAAAAAAGATAAAGTTTGTTGTTTTCTAACTTGTTTAGAAAAAGAAAATATAAAAGATTGTCTAGATAATAGTGCTAAAATTATTCTAATGCACGTGGATAAACAATGTTTCTTGTTTGTCTGTCTGGCGCCTAAACGTATATATAGATTAATTAATCCACATTAATTCTTATATATAAGATATTTTCTGTACATAATAAGAAGATATTTATGAAAATTTATAATTATAATAAAAGATAGCGAAACCTTCGCCCGCTTCACAGGGCGAATACACAAAAGAAACTTGCGAAATTTCTTTTCAATTTTCAGTAAAACTCATCCACAATCAATTTCTTACAATAATTTATTTTCAAATAAAAAGGTCGAAAATGAAAATACTTTAAAAATTAACTTAATGCTCTTTGATAAACAACGTTTTTAGTTTTTCCATCTTTTGTGTTTATAAATAATGCAGAGGGTTTACCACAACGTGAACAACCAACATACAATTGTCCATGCGAGAAAACAGGTTGCTCCAAATCTAAGCCACAAATATTCAAAGTCTGACCTTGAGCTTTATTAATGGTTATAGCGAAGGCAAGACGGACAGGAAATTGAAGCCGTTTAAATTCAAATGGCATATCTGATGGAATCATTGGAATTCGGGGGATTAGAACGTTTTCGCCTCTATATTTACCACTCAGAATAGTTGCTTCAATTAAATTGGCCATCAGTTTTTTCACGGAAAGTCTGGTGCCATTACAAAGCCGTGGTTGATTTATATTTCGGAGCATTATTATCGGTGCTCCCTCTTTCAATGCCAAATAATGTGGTGGCAAGCCTGGCAAATCAAGTGAATTCAAAAATTCAGTAGGATAGTTCACTACCTCATCTTCATTTATTATCGTATCCACTGATTTGTATGCAAAAAATTGGCCATCTATTTCTTGCAAAATACTTGCATTTAAATCGTTCACGTCTTTATTTTTTCCTGCCAATATTGCGCGTTCGCTCAACCAATCATGATTCCTGTACTTCTGCAATATATTTGGAAACACACGTTGAACCAGTTCCTTTTTCGATTGAGTGATATTACAAAAATTGCTTGGTAATGTTATTAATCCGGTTGAATTATCGACTGCAACTTTACCATTCCCAATTTCCAAAAGTTGTTTTGAAAATTCAGCTGCAGAAGGATCATTTTGCAATTGTACACGTACATTTTGATTAAGACGCAATGTTTTAACATATTTCCACAAAACTGAAGACTTCAAACATGCGTTTAGCTCATCAGCAGCAGTAGATCGTGGAATGACAGGTAAAGTTTGCCTAAAATCACCTGATAACAATATAAAGGCGCCACCAAAAAGTCTTTCATTTCCTCGAAGATCTTGCATGGTTCGATTTAATGCTTCTAATGATCTTTTGTGAGCCATTGTACATTCGTCCCATACGATTATTTTACACTGCTGCAAAACTTTTGCCATTGCCGACGTTTTGGAAATGTTGCACGTAGGAGATTCAATCGTTGTTATATTCAAAGGCAATTTAAGTGCAGAATGCGCAGTTCGACCACCGTCTAATAAGGTAGCAGCAATTCCAGATGAAGCAACTGCAAGAGCAATTTTATTATCCGATCGTATGGTTGCCAGAATCAATGACAGCAAAAATGTTTTTCCAGTGCCTCCTGGTGCATCAATAAAGTAAAATCCACCTCCTTCATTGTTCACGCCTTCCATGATTTTGTCATAAGCATATTTCTGTTGACTATTCAATTGTGGAACTTTTAACTGCACAAATGTTCTCAATTGATTACGATCATATTGTTGTTCACGATGCATTTCTTGATTAATAACATCATGAACTGCACGATTAGGCGCTATCATTCCTAACTGCACTAATATTTTGTTTGCAATCATTATACACATGTCTTCAATCAAAATCAAAGCTTCGTTATGCATTTCCGGTGTGATTTCTAATTCAGGATTTGAAACTGAACGTCGCACTCTAAGTAAAATGTCTTCCGTCATGTCATCACGAAATTTATGCCATATTTCAAATGGATTTGATGGACTGCATGTAGATATTATAATTGCAAATAATGTTCGTATTTGATGTGGAGATGATGAAATTACGGAATCAGCAAGTGTAGCTTCCCAATGCATATCATCTTCAAGTAGATTCAAACGCTGGCATGCTTGCCGATAAGTCGCACACAATTCACCATCGACTGTTCTTAAATCTTCAAATGACGTAGGACCACGAACGTTAATCAATAATAAACGCAAATAAAAACATTCATAATGATTTGGATGAACGGTATACACACGACCCAATGCTTCTGTAGAAAATACATTTGGATGGCCTCGTACTGGTTGCCCTTGTTTCCGTCTTTGAAAAACTTTCGCAGATTCATTCCATGTGAAATATCGTGGCACTTCAGAATACAATAACATTTTAGCAAATTCGTCATTTCTGCACATATCAAAAAATGAAGTCAACGTTGTTTTCGGTGGCTGTTCTGCTCGTTGCGCCGCATTCTCAGGTGTGAAGTACACACGTTGACCATTCTGAAGATGAACTGCCAAGTGCAGTACATTTGGATACCTTTCGTGTATTGCAAATGAAAAAATTCGCCATATTGCTTCATTTGTACTAATATAACGGCCTAATTGATATGAAGTGATTTCATCACTTTTATCCCCAGCAATTCCAAAATAGGCCAAATCACTTCCTTTGTTAACATATTTGCATATGTACTTGATGGATTTTACTGAGTTACAATACTCAACATTTATATGAGCACCAAAAGTTTTGGATAATAGCGGCGAATATGGAACGATCCAACGATTGTCAATTTTAATGTCTTGATTTTTGCATTTCACCATAACTGTTTCGCCATCATCTTCAGGTGAACGTCTACGATATAACGGATAACCATCATTACCAGAAATTGTTTCCGCTATTAATGCTCTTGGGTACCGTTTTGTGCATTTTCCTTCAGCCATGCACGGTGAGTTGACATTTAATGCCCCACATGGTCCATGAATCATGTGCTTCGTAACTGATTCAAACAGTCCTGGATCAATGATTGGATTAGGAATTTCGGCTGATATTACGCTATCAATTTCATTTGGCGTAATTTTATCAACTAACCAAACCAAAATATGTGCATGCGGAAGTCCTCTTTTCTGCCATTCCACAGAATACATCCAACATTGAACTTTTCCAAACACTTGTTGTTTGACAATAAAATCCATAAGCGTTTTCAATTTTTGCTTGAACACACGCGCAACAATATCGTGGCGATCAGAAGCACTTTGACCATGAAACATATATTGCTTTATTTCATTCCATTGAGGATTACAGGTGAAAGTAATAAATAAATCGGGTCGATGATAATGCCGAACGTACGTCATTGCGTCTTGCGCGTACTCGTGCATGTGTCGTGGACTTCCAGTATATGTTGCTGGTAATATTGTCATTTGGCCAATATCGTTGATATTCCCATCATTGTGAATTGCATCGCGCAAATGAATATATTGTTCGGATTTTAACTTTTTCTGATTAAATCGAATAAAATTCAATCGTTCAGACTCAATTTTAGCGTAAACATCAACTATAAATTGGTTGCAAAGCCTTCTACAATTCAATATATGATTAATTTCGTTCAGCCGAACCATTAATCTGTACGAATAATAGTTCATCGCACTAACTTTTTTTGCTGTTTCCAAGCCTGAAATAAATGCGAATATTAAGTATCAATAATTCACAAAATGTGTGATGCATTTTATTGTAACTAACCAGTTAAACGATGTTTCATCTTAATATTGAAATGGTAACCATCCTCGCCTTGCCAAAACAAAATTGGGTACTGCAACGCATCATAACAACGATGAGTTTCCGAAACATGCACAACACTTTGATCTCGACGATGAAGTACAATATCTCGACTGCTCGCTCCTTCATCCACAATTAATACGGCAACTTCATCAATTGTTGGTGCGTTTAACCTTCCAGCATGAATTCCACCAGGTGCTTTATCGGCCCGAATAACAATTCTATGAGAATCCGAAGGCATTTGATCAAGGGCAGTTTGAAATAATTTGATCAAACAATTTTCATCGTGAAAAAACTGCTGCAATCTTTCAATTATTCCTCTTCTCACTGCATTACTATCATTTGGATTTTGTGCCACCACACAACGCCGTTCAATTTCAACATCTGAATTTCCCATGAAATAAATTTGCAAAAAGGAATGATTGGAATCCAAACATGGTAATAACGATCCAATTCGATGATAGATTTGACCTTGAATCTGCATACATGAAACATTTGATTCAATCTCACGATAGAACTCATTGTTAGTGTCGTGTTCAGTAATTACCTTAAAAGTCATGAATCCATCTCTGATTATATTTGTGGCGCCGAAAGACGTCATTTGGAAACATGAATTGTACTGCTGTATTTTAGACAAAAAATGATTCGATTCTGGAGTCAAACCAGAAACTAATGACCTCAAAGGCTCAGGAGGAGGATTCAAAACAGGCAATTTTACTTGTCCATTTGCACAACACATTCCAGGAGTTTCCGATGGAAATTTCAATGCATTGCACTGTTCGCAGACATTAGTCATAGTTCCGATTGAAAGGCATGGAAGAGAACAATAGTCAACTTCACTATCATAATTGAAAGCAGCACGCATTACTCGCTGATTAATATTGTCATTGGCACGACTTCTAACAGCGCGATTGCGACTCATTCTCGCTCGATCCGAAGAATTACTCGCGAATCGTTCTTCGATTGTTTGAGCAGAACGCGATCTCGATTGACGCTCTCTTTGCTGTTCAAGTCTCACTTCACGTTCCGCTTCAGATTCACCTGCTCTAACAGATGCAACTCGTCTTGTATTATGAGTACGACGACCAATATTGGCGCCACGTCTCGGTCGCGGCATAATTATAACTATACACAAAAATAAAACACATTTCGTCTTTTTCTTGATTCGCTTCGGTTTGCTGCTCATCACTTTTAAACGCTTCCATATTTTCTGTCATACGTAACACTGTTTTGGACTTGACACACCCGAAACAGACACCTGTTTTGTTTTCTATGTGTGTCAAAATAATTTGTCAAAACAAAGCAATAATGGAAGACATTTACAATTTACTTACTTCCATTGTCAAATTGAAATTCAAAATTAAAACGTCAAATTTATTTTTCAATTTACTTTGATTCCTCTGTTTTCCGTTATGCAAAAATAATTTTTTTTAAATGAAATTTTTTTAAATTATTATTTCACACAAACCTTCTACAGGCAAATAATGAAAACATACCAAAAAATCAAGCAAATCGGACTTCACGTTCGCATGTTATGAACGTACAAACGAACAATTCATTTTTATATATATAGACTAGCTTTGCCCCGGTGCGCTTTGCTGCCCCACTAAAAATGTTAAAAAAAGATAAAGTTTGTTGTTTTCTAACTTGTTTAGAAAAAGAAAATATAAAAGATTGTCTAGATAATAGTGCTAAAATTATTCTAATGCACGTGGATAAACAATGTTTCTTGTTTGTCTGTCTGGCGCCTAAACGTATATATAGATTAATTAATCCACATTAATTCTTATATATAAGATATTTTCTGTACATAATAAGAAGATATTTATGAAAATTTATAATTATAATAAAAGATAGCGAAACCTTCGCCCGCTTCACAGGGCGAATACACAAAAGAAACTTGCGAAATTTCTTTTCAATTTTCAGTAAAACTCATCCACAATCAATTTCTTACAATAATTTATTTTCAAATAAAAAGGTCGAAAATGAAAATACTTTAAAAATTAACTTAATGCTCTTTGATAAACAACGTTTTTAGTTTTTCCATCTTTTGTGTTTATAAATAATGCAGAGGGTTTACCACAACGTGAACAACCAACATACAATTGTCCATGCGAGAAAACAGGTTGCTCCAAATCTAAGCCACAAATATTCAAAGTCTGACCTTGAGCTTTATTAATGGTTATAGCGAAGGCAAGACGGACAGGAAATTGAAGCCGTTTAAATTCAAATGGCATATCTGATGGAATCATTGGAATTCGGGGGATTAGAACGTTTTCGCCTCTATATTTACCACTCAGAATAGTTGCTTCAATTAAATTGGCCATCAGTTTTTTCACGGAAAGTCTGGTGCCATTACAAAGCCGTGGTTGATTTATATTTCGGAGCATTATTATCGGTGCTCCCTCTTTCAATGCCAAATAATGTGGTGGCAAGCCTGGCAAATCAAGTGAATTCAAAAATTCAGTAGGATAGTTCACTACCTCATCTTCATTTATTATCGTATCCACTGATTTGTATGCAAAAAATTGGCCATCTATTTCTTGCAAAATACTTGCATTTAAATCGTTCACGTCTTTATTTTTTCCTGCCAATATTGCGCGTTCGCTCAACCAATCATGATTCCTGTACTTCTGCAATATATTTGGAAACACACGTTGAACCAGTTCCTTTTTCGATTGAGTGATATTACAAAAATTGCTTGGTAATGTTATTAATCCGGTTGAATTATCGACTGCAACTTTACCATTCCCAATTTCCAAAAGTTGTTTTGAAAATTCAGCTGCAGAAGGATCATTTTGCAATTGTACACGTACATTTTGATTAAGACGCAATGTTTTAACATATTTCCACAAAACTGAAGACTTCAAACATGCGTTTAGCTCATCAGCAGCAGTAGATCGTGGAATGACAGGTAAAGTTTGCCTAAAATCACCTGATAATAATATAAAGGCGCCACCAAAAAGTCTTTCATTTCCTCGAAGATCTTGCATGGTTCGATTTAATGCTTCTAATGATCTTTTGTGAGCCATTGTACATTCGTCCCATACGATTATTTTACACTGCTGCAAAACTTTTGCCATTGCCGACGTTTTGGAAATGTTGCACGTAGGAGATTCAATCGTTGTTATATTCAAAGGCAATTTAAGTGCAGAATGCGCAGTTCGACCACCGTCTAATAAGGTAGCAGCAATTCCAGATGAAGCAACTGCAAGAGCAATTTTATTATCCGATCGTATGGTTGCCAGAATCAATGACAGCAAAAATGTTTTTCCAGTGCCTCCTGGTGCATCAATAAAGTAAAATCCACCTCCTTCATTGTTCACGCCTTCCATGATTTTGTCATAAGCATATTTCTGTTGACTATTCAATTGTGGAACTTTTAACTGCACAAATGTTCTCAATTGATTACGATCATATTGTTGTTCACGATGCATTTCTTGATTAATAACATCATGAACTGCACGATTAGGCGCTATCATTCCTAACTGCACTAATATTTTGTTTGCAATCATTATACACATGTCTTCAATCAAAATCAAAGCTTCGTTATGCATTTCCGGTGTGATTTCTAATTCAGGATTTGAAACTGAACGTCGCACTCTAAGTAAAATGTCTTCCGTCATGTCATCACGAAATTTATGCCATATTTCAAATGGATTTGATGGACTGCATGTAGATATTATAATTGCAAATAATGTTCGTATTTGATGTGGAGATGATGAAATTACGGAATCAGCAAGTGTAGCTTCCCAATGCATATCATCTTCAAGTAGATTCAAACGCTGGCATGCTTGCCGATAAGTCGCACACAATTCACCATCGACTGTTCTTAAATCTTCAAATGACGTAGGACCACGAACGTTAATCAATAATAAACGCAAATAAAAACATTCATAATGATTTGGATGAACGGTATACACACGACCCAATGCTTCTGTAGAAAATACATTTGGATGGCCTCGTACTGGTTGCCCTTGTTTCCGTCTTTGAAAAACTTTCGCAGATTCATTCCATGTGAAATATCGTGGCACTTCAGAATACAATAACATTTTAGCAAATTCGTCATTTCTGCACATATCAAAAAATGAAGTCAACGTTGTTTTCGGTGGCTGTTCTGCTCGTTGCGCCGCATTCTCAGGTGTGAAGTACACACGTTGACCATTCTGAAGATGAACTGCCAAGTGCAGTACATTTGGATACCTTTCGTGTATTGCAAATGAAAAAATTCGCCATATTGCTTCATTTGTACTAATATAACGGCCTAATTGATATGAAGTGATTTCATCACTTTTATCCCCAGCAATTCCAAAATAGGCCAAATCACTTCCTTTGTTAACATATTTGCATATGTACTTGATGGATTTTACTGAGTTACAATACTCAACATTTATATGAGCACCAAAAGTTTTGGATAATAGCGGCGAATATGGAACGATCCAACGATTGTCAATTTTAATGTCTTGATTTTTGCATTTCACCATAACTGTTTCGCCATCATCTTCAGGTGAACGTCTACGATATAACGGATAACCATCATTACCAGAAATTGTTTCCGCTATTAATGCTCTTGGGTACCGTTTTGTGCATTTTCCTTCAGCCATGCACGGTGAGTTGACATTTAATGCCCCACATGGTCCATGAATCATGTGCTTCGTAACTGATTCAAACAGTCCTGGATCAATGATTGGATTAGGAATTTCGGCTGATATTACGCTATCAATTTCATTTGGCGTAATTTTATCAACTAACCAAACCAAAATATGTGCATGCGGAAGTCCTCTTTTCTGCCATTCCACAGAATACATCCAACATTGAACTTTTCCAAACACTTGTTGTTTGACAATAAAATCCATAAGCGTTTTCAATTTTTGCTTGAACACACGCGCAACAATATCGTGGCGATCAGAAGCACTTTGACCATGAAACATATATTGCTTTATTTCATTCCATTGAGGATTACAGGTGAAAGTAATAAATAAATCGGGTCGATGATAATGCCGAACGTACGTCATTGCGTCTTGCGCGTACTCGTGCATGTGTCGTGGACTTCCAGTATATGTTGCTGGTAATATTGTCATTTGGCCAATATCGTTGATATTCCCATCATTGTGAATTGCATCGCGCAAATGAATATATTGTTCGGATTTTAACTTTTTCTGATTAAATCGAATAAAATTCAATCGTTCAGACTCAATTTTAGCGTAAACATCAACTATAAATTGGTTGCAAAGCCTTCTACAATTCAATATATGATTAATTTCGTTCAGCCGAACCATTAATCTGTACGAATAATAGTTCATCGCACTAACTTTTTTTGCTGTTTCCAAGCCTGAAATAAATGCGAATATTAAGTATCAATAATTCACAAAATGTGTGATGCATTTTATTGTAACTAACCAGTTAAACGATGTTTCATCTTAATATTGAAATGGTAACCATCCTCGCCTTGCCAAAACAAAATTGGGTACTGCAACGCATCATAACAACGATGAGTTTCCGAAACATGCACAACACTTTGATCTCGACGATGAAGTACAATATCTCGACTGCTCGCTCCTTCATCCACAATTAATACGGCAACTTCATCAATTGTTGGTGCGTTTAACCTTCCAGCATGAATTCCACCAGGTGCTTTATCGGCCCGAATAACAATTCTATGAGAATCCGAAGGCATTTGATCAAGGGCAGTTTGAAATAATTTGATCAAACAATTTTCATCGTGAAAAAACTGCTGCAATCTTTCAATTAATCCTCTTCTCACTGCATTACTATCATTTGGATTTTGTGCCACCACACAACGCCGTTCAATTTCAACATCTGAATTTCCCATGAAATAAATTTGCAAAAAGGAATGATTGGAATCCAAACATGGTAATAACGATCCAATTCGATGATAGATTTGACCTTGAATCTGCATACATGAAACATTTGATTCAATCTCACGATAGAACTCATTGTTAGTGTCGTGTTCAGTAATTACCTTAAAAGTCATGAATCCATCTCTGATTATATTTGTGGCGCCGAAAGACGTCATTTGGAAACATGAATTGTACTGCTGTATTTTAGACAAAAAATGATTCGATTCTGGAGTCAAACCAGAAACTAATGACCTCAAAGGCTCAGGAGGAGGATTCAAAACAGGCAATTTTACTTGTCCATTTGCACAACACATTCCAGGAGTTTCCGATGGAAATTTCAATGCATTGCACTGTTCGCAGACATTAGTCATAGTTCCGATTGAAAGGCATGGAAGAGAACAATAGTCAACTTCACTATCATAATTGAAAGCAGCACGCATTACTCGCTGATTAATATTGTCATTGGCACGACTTCTAACAGCGCGATTGCGACTCATTCTCGCTCGATCCGAAGAATTACTCGCGAATCGTTCTTCGATTGTTTGAGCAGAACGCGATCTCGATTGACGCTCTCTTTGCTGTTCAAGTCTCACTTCACGTTCCGCTTCAGATTCACCTGCTCTAACAGATGCAACTCGTCTTGTATTATGAGTACGACGACCAATATTGGCGCCACGTCTCGGTCGCGGCATAATTATAACTATACACAAAAATAAAACACATTTCGTCTTTTTCTTGATTCGCTTCGGTTTGCTGCTCATCACTTTTAAACGCTTCCATATTTTCTGTCATACGTAACACTGTTTTGGACTTGACACACCCGAAACAGACACCTGTTTTGTTTTCTATGTGTGTCAAAATAATTTGTCAAAACAAAGCAATAATGGAAGACATTTACAATTTACTTACTTCCATTGTCAAATTGAAATTCAAAATTAAAACGTCAAATTTATTTTTCAATTTACTTTGATTCCTCTGTTTTCCGTTATGCAAAAATAATTTTTTTTAAATGAAATTTTTTTAAATTATTATTTCACACAAACCTTCTACAGGCAAATAATGAAAACATACCAAAAAATCAAGCAAATCGGACTTCACGTTCGCATGTTATGAACGTACAAACGAACAATTCATTTTTATATATATAGATATAACTTTTTTATAATTTTCACACTTGAAACCAGTGTGAAAACAGTTTAAAAACTGAAACAGTTTAAAAACATTAAAATATTGTGACGAGCATACAGCGCCATCTACACGTAAATGAGATAAGCACAATATGTGGTTCAAGGAATATTACATATATATAATATAGTATATTATAAGCAAGCGTCCTCACAGAAATTCGGATGGGATTTAGCGTAAATCCCAGTAGAGCTTTTCAGAGCGTACATTGAGAGAGTGAGTTAGAATTCTCTCAGTTCGTTTTTATTGGCTATTTAAAACATAAAAACGGTGAAGGGAAACGAAGAAGTGTAGTGCGCGCAGTTTAAAACGATCAGAAGAATCAACAATTTTAATCCTATTCACTCTGGCACATGCAATTTCCCTTCGTTGTGTGTATGTCTAATATCTTGCTTGAAAAATTTTGCATTTTTGGAGTTTTTAATGGTTTTGAAATGATTTTCTGGCTTGCGTTGACGAAAGTATAAATTAAGTCGGAATATTTGCCGATCGGAACGCTATAAAACTAAATAATATTTCGTATATACATATGAATAATTGAAATATCTTTGTTCTGGGCATTTCATTATTGTGACAATTATCTTCAATATTTCAATTTTGTGTAAATGATTATATATATTTCATTAAAATCGGATAACAGTTTGTTGCTAGCATATTTAGCATTGTACAATTTTCAGGTTTTTGTAAATGTTATGTAAATTATTATTATTACTGTAACGCACCGCGAAAAAATTACATAGTAATTAGAAATTATTTTTTCTTTCGGCAACTGCAAGGTATAAAAATCTTCCCTTTGCATATAGACAGAAGTCGCTCCAATATTCTTATGATTTATTCTGACAGCAATGTCATCTGCATAAGCAAACGTGTGGGAATTTTGCAGCAACTTTAGCAAGTCATTAGTACATAATATATACAGAAGTGGTCCAAGCTTAGATCCCTGTATAAGAATTTTGGCTATGTTCAAGACATTGAGGGTGTAATTGTTGTTGGCATTAAATGTGGTATTACGTATTATTTTAATTTAGTGGTTTTTTTTTGAACCTGCAATGTCATCGCTGCACGTAGAGGTGGGGTAGAGTCAATTTTTCGGCCAGATTGCGGGAAAATGAAGGGGCCGATTTTGATGAAATTTATTTTGCCACTTCTCAACAACCCAAGATACACTAAAAATATGTGGCATTACGTATTATTTTGATTTAGTGTTTTTATAGTACTTGCAATGTCATCGCTGCTAACAGTGGCAAAGTGTATATATTCATAAAGAGATTTCACGTGTACGGTATGTTTTTTTAGTACAAAGTTAGATGTATAGCTATCAAGTTGTTTCTTCTGGTGTGTAATGACAAAAATGAAGTCTGTACGACGAGAAACGAAGTACGTGAGGAAGCAGAAACTGTGTAGTTTTTAGTGTGTTGTTGTTGTCTCGCACACCATGATCGATTTGAGGATTTCAGCGGGTGTTAAGAAGAAATGAAGCAATTTCTCTTCTTCTTGTTCTTTTTCAACAACAATGTATGAGCAATCGTCTGCTCAGCTTTGTTTTGAAGTTACATTTATGGAAGAACTTTCATAGTTTTCAATTTTTCTGTTCGATTCTTTTAGCAAGGTCGTTTTGCGAATTTGTTGCACACTTGTTCTTATGATTTGTAACTGTTCAAATAATATGAATAGATCAAATAATTTTAATAAGTTTAAAGGACAAATAAAAACATTTTTGTAACCATCAGTCAGAGCTGTAATGTATTCAGTACTTTTGGTTCTTCAGTACATTCTTTGAAGTACATTTCAAGTCCTTTGTACGGGAAAAAGAACTGTTACTGGAGTACTGGAAGTACTGGTACTGAGTACGAAAATGAACAGCACTGCCTTCAATATTATGAAGTTCCTGCTTATTATATTTAATTAATAAAGTAACAGTATATATATATATGAAAATAAAAGTCGAAAAAGAAGTTATGGCAGAAACTATGTGTTCGTGTGTAAGTACAAAACGACGATCACAGCAAAGCAGAATTGTATTCTCACTTATTGAGTGAAGGATACACGAAAATGAGCTATTAGATTGGTAATGAGTGCAAACGAAAAGGAATATTCCGTGAATTACAAGAATTCTACTTTGTTTTCGTCCATTGCACTAGCAAAATACATACATACATATATGCAGTCGGTCTGGCTACGAACGTTTAATATATTGTCTTTGTGTATGGTTTGCTTTTTTACGTTGATCAATTGACGAATTTTATGATTTTAGCTTCTGAAATTTCTGCCTTTCTATTTAATTTCCTCCTTTCGCACTTATTTAATTTTAATTTTCAATGACAAACTATATACCTTTTTTTCCATGTATTCTACTTGAAATAAATGTAGTTTCCTTAGTCCTTTTATTATTCAAGTTATTTACTTTTTAAAATAAGAACTACCTTTCTATTGTAACTATCCAAGCATCGTTTCAAATACTTGTGCCGAAAACAATCATCTGCTTGAAGACAGAGTAAACGCATATATATACAGAGTAAACGAATATACTTACTGACTTACATATATTCCGTCACCAGAAATTCAATTACATACCGAGATACATATGAGATCAACCAGCCGATCATATACATACTGCACAACGACCAGCAATAGCAAAATATGTACGTACATACATACCGACATAATTGCAGAAGCAGAAACGAAGTGGAACACAGCCAATAACAAAACAGAAATAATAACAACCAACGACTAGTAGTGTAGACTCTAGTAGAATAAGCATACCTTGTTAGATAAAAGAGAATTTGGGTTAAAACGATATCAAATATACAGATACATTCCGGATACGCGCTCGCTGTGAGCGCCCGAGACGCCAGCGTAGCCGAAACTGAGACAGACTTTGTATTCTGTAATGCAAGCGTCTGCCAGAGTCAGTCAGCGTCTTACTTTTTTTACCTGATTTTATGCTTTTCAGACTGTCGCAGTTTGCAGACCGAATAGTGTTACCGTCCACGGGAAACCTTTTTGTAGTTTGGTGATATAGTTTGGAAGCACTTTCAAAAACACAAAAAAAAATGCAGTCACTTCGATTTCAACTACGTGAGAATCCTAGTGGACACATATATTATTGTATATAAAATATGAACATTAGTGTGTGGCAACAATGTATGAAGCAAAAAGCAACTATTTGTCTTATCACAATAACAACTAGAACCTCCATTTGACTTGTTCGTGTAATATAAAAAGCAGCACGCGATACCATTTCTATTTTTGTTCGGAAACGAAACCTTACATAAAACGGTAGCACTTGTGAGATAGTTTTGATAATTAAAAATTAAAATTGGGTTCTTTATTAACAAAAAAATAATTAATAATTTAATAAATCTACCTTTAATAATTAATAAATTATTAGTTATTACTTCAATAATTAATAAATTAGTAATTATTAATTTAATAACTAATAAATTAGTAACTATGAATTTAATAATTGATAAATAAATTTCTTTAGCAATTATAAATTTTTTTATTAAAAACTTCGTTACAAAAATTTCTGTCAATCACAACATTTTTGTTCAAGTCGGCAACTGTTTTGTTCCCGTCTCAATTCGAACCGACTCAGTTTTTACGTAAGGCATCGACTAAAGATTGACAACTGATAAGGTCTGCAAAGCAGGTAAAATACCAACAAAATTATACAGCGACCGCCAGAGACCGACTGCGTCCCGTCTGGGTTTTTGGCAGCGCAGTTTCTTCCAAAACCATCGACGCTGGCGTCAAATACGAAGAAAAACAACGAAAACCACAAAAGAGAATAAACAACTACGGAGCGTCTGTGACGCGAGCGAGTATCCGGAATGTGGCTGATAATGTCCGAGCTGAACTGTTTCAGTCAGTGCTAGATTGTTGAAACACAATCGTTTACAAGCAAAATTAAATATTACAAAAATACTACTTAATCCACAACACAAAGTGAGACAAAAAAATTGTTAAAAATGGCCTCCGAGCAGGGACTGTCTGTCGCGAAGAGCAGTCCGAATCTCACCATCGAGGGACTGCCTGTCACGAACAGCAGTCAAAATTTAAATTCAAAGAGTCTGTCAGCGACACACAGCAGTCACTCTCCTTCCACATCAGCAGAAGTAAGCGAAAGAAGCAGCTCGTCTACTAATGTAAAGCGAGCGTCTGTTTAAAGGAGTTCGTCCGAATCACTTTTCTTCATTTACCGACTGAAAAAGGAGGAGTTAGAGGCACAAATGATGTTGTTAGGTCTACCGGCACAAAGCACAGTTAAAGAAATGAGACAACGGCTAAGTGCACACATAAAGATGGTTCGACAAATAGAAAAACCGACCAATAACGTAGCCAAGCAGACAACGAGCACGTCCGCAGCTCTGCGCATAAAGACAGCAGCTGCGACAGCCGCAGCGCCACAGCTGCCGTTCACAATCACCTATTCACCAGCCAAATGGAATAACATGAGCGCAGCCAGCACGTCCGCTGCCAACCGACCGAGACCCTGTCCGAATGTACACTCGCCGATTGACTGTGGAAGTGGGATCTCCACTTTAACGGCGCCAAATCTATCCTAGATTTGATCGAATGCATTGAAGAGCTAGCCGACTGCTATCGTACAAATTACGATCAGCTGCTGTTACCGCTGAACGAAATATTTCGTGAACGCGCCAAAGAATGTTGGCGCTATAAGACGGCTAATGTACACACCTGGCTGCATTTTAAAGCGGCAGCATACAAATTCTTCTTGCCGCCGAGATATCTCCAGCGTCTAGAAGAAGACATTATACGACGCCGATAAACTCAACGTGAAAAAGCTACACTCTAGGCATGCTCGCAATGATTCGGCAACACCCGAGGCTATCCATAGGAAATCAAATCGACCGCATATACGAAGGCTTACGGCTGGAGTTTGTACCGTTTGTACATAAGGCGTAGTGACTTCCATGAAAATGCGGATGCGCTAATCAGCCTAGCCGACGAGTATGAACACATACGCGGCGAAGAAACCCGTATACAACGACCGGACGTGTCGAATATGTTAGCAGCCAAACGGTATTCTCGTGATACCGACTGTTGGTCATGCGGTGAACCTGTCCAGGTTCGCAAACGCAAAGATTGTCGAGGAATTAAGAAAATATGTTGCTCCTACTGCGGGCAAATTGGAGTATTAACCCGAAATTGTTGTCGAAGTGCAGAAATTCCACCATCCTCCAGCGACAATACTGAACCCGAATTATCTTTCTACCGTCTAAAAATCACGTGCCAGACAAAAATGTAAACACACTTATAGACACTGGAGCTTCGCTCACGTTCCTGGGAGCACGCTCTATTTTTTTTCGATTAATCAATTTTAGAGTTGATTTTTACCGTTCACATGAAGATAAAAGATTTTTATTGACAGATGAAACAAAAACTTAAATAAGCAAGAAGAACTGTTTAAAGTAATTTATTCATAAAAAAAATATTATAGCTTTGCATTTATATAAAATTTCGGAGCCGTTTAGTCGGATTCATCGACATATATGCTGGTCGGCTTCATTCCATGCCAAATGTTTGCTTTTTGCTTATTACGTGTCGCAAGTACTTAATTCTTAGGGAAGAAATCGTATTTGTCAAACTTTAACTTGAGATTGACTTGCCGTTAGCGTTTATTAGATATTTTTCCATGATGTTGAAATGTTGTTGGTGCTGAATGAAATCCAAACTACATTACTTTCCAATGATATACACATAGACTTGGTAAAGTAGCGCCTGTATACTGTTTGGTTATTCCGCCATAAGCATTTGTCAGTAGCCATCTACGTTTACTATGGATTGGATTCGAAAAAAGGTGCAAGTGCTCGGAGCAGACTTCGAATATAATTCTACTCTAATACTGTTGGTGCGCTGAAAAGACTATCGAATTTTCGACTGTTAAGAATGTCGTAAAGGTGGTCTAGGTGAAGCCCTAACGGTTTTTTTATGCAATGCAATTGTCGAAATCTGAAATTTTTGCAGTCGTTCGTAGAAGGAGCAATTTACATAACTAACGAAATGAAGAAATTTGTAGAAAGCTGTTCGTTATTTATTGGACACACACACTTATAATTTATCAGATTAAATCGAACGAAAAAATAATTAATCAAGTTTTCATTAATTAGCATATTCGCTAAATTCTAGAACTGAAATATATTCATTATTTATCTTCTCAAATAAATTTTTCGCTCTATAACGCCGCTTTAAATAAATAATAAACTAAGGCCTTGAGACCAGACTTAAACATGCATTTTATAGAGACTAAGTAGACGTGACTCGCTACAAACAAAAATCAATTACACTACACTCACTGTTCTTTCAAACAAAATGAACAAAATTTAAACTGCTCTTTTATATTCTTTTATGCACAAATAACAGACAATAATACTTCCACAAACGTCCAATAATAACGGTTATTTATTTTTTCAGTATGAGAAGAACGTTAACAACTGCACAAGCACAGATTTAAGTTTTATGTGATTACTTTATTTGATAGACTATTTGATATTTATTACATATATTTATTTGGTAGGTGTTTCTGTAGCGGTGATATGGGGTTTTCTGTAACGAATGCGATAATATCCCCTGCCTAATAATGTTCGCAAGTAGATTCAAATTTTACAAGCCTCCTCCAGACCGGTCAACAGTGATTTTTTGTTTCAATTGAGCTGCTTCATGTTTCTGTTCCTCAAGTTCTGCCATACGTGCAAAGCGTGAATAAGCAACATCTCCAGTTTTTATAGCGGACATCATCTAAAAAAAAGTTACAATTGTATATATTAAGCTGCGCAGTGTTTTTGTATTTAAATGACATATGTAAAACAAGTATAATAGATATTATAATAGAGAAAATTCTGTTGAGCCTCTTGTTATGTCCGACATATTAAAATATTCTGATTTTATGAATTGTGCGTTTTAAGCAATATTTAGGCGCCTTAAGCCACTCTTTTTAAAAAAACTGTTTTAGTTTGAGTTGGTGAATTTTGTGAATTGTGTGTATCAAGCAATATTTAGGCGCCTTAAGCCCCTCTTTTTAAAAAAACTGTTTTAGTTTGATTTGGTAAAATTTTAGCTTGAAACTCATTCCACAGGCAAATTTGGCGTAACATTGTGGATTCATCAGCTGCAATCATTAGCGACGGATGTGGTGAGTTTGATAAATACCAGTGTCAGAGAATCCAATTCTATCAGAATCAAGTCTACTCCAACGATTCGATATATAAACTGGGCATATCGAAATGGTGTGCGGTAAGGCGATGCAAAAACGTACACGGTCGTATCTCCCATAATGCAAATACATATGGACCCAGTAAGATGCACATGTCATTTGTCCCGCACAACATATAACCCAATAAACAAATCAGTTATAGTGTAATGCACGAGATGATTCGCTAAATGCCTTTGGCGTAATGCAGGCACAAGCAGTAGGAAGGTCCTCGATCCAGCAGGCACCCTGACGTTAACCAAACCCAATGGAAATCAAATTCCCATCATATGGAGATGATGACTTAAAAAAGTTTAAATCAAGTCAACTACGTCAAGGAAGCACTATAAACCAGCAACTCAAAAGGATGAAACCAGAAGGATTCCTAATGATTACATAATCATTATGCATAATGATTACAGAAAATTGTGGTGCCTCATATGCTGATATCTTTGCGGAAGTTAAGACGGATGCCAAAACTCGTTGAATTCGAAAGACACAAAAAGAAGAGCTCCTTTTACGAATAAAAATGAATGGAGAAAAAAAGCAGAGCAATTCATGAAGGATGTAGGTGTTACGCTTGCTTAGCAAGGTAAAGTGTGTAGCCTTAAGCAGGGCGTGTCCATCGAAATTTCTTTGTTTTTGTCGATATTACAAAAGCATAGGATTCTGTTGATAATTTTCTGTTAATTGATCTTTTATATAAATGTGGGTTGAGAGGTTCTTTCGACAGCTGGTTCAGGTCTTGTCTGTTAAACAGAGTGCATAGCTTTAAACTCAATAATAGTCTCTTGTGATTTTGGGCCTTATTTATATAAATTCAGTTTATAATTTACCTTCTAAAGGTAATGCCATAGCTTTTGCTGATGATTTAGCTTGTGCCTAAGATGCTTCTTTTGGGCGGAAATCTTTTCTGCGACTTTAGGCCCGATTTGGACTTATTACGACACTGGTTTTTATCGCAGAAACTTATTGTTAGAATCACTTTTTTTTCATTTGGAATACAGCCTATTTTCTGCAATTTTTTTTATCACACTGCTGATTGCACTATTGGTTTGCAATTGGTAATGACATTTGTAAATCTGCTCGTCAGGAAGTTACTTATGATAGCGATGGCAAGTACTTAGCTACCTGCTTAAGTATTGACTTTGTTACTTCATTTAAATATCTAGGATTGTTTATTGACAGCAGGATGAGTTGACTGAACCATTCAACTGCTTTAAAAAAATATTTATTATCAGCAACAAGACACCTATTTTTGTTAAAGTTTACTTATTATTGGAGACTGTTATCCTGCATTTATTCTGCAATTTTTCGTTCTAAACTGCAATATAGCATTACTTGTTGGCGTGGTACACATGCGTATAAAATTAACACTTTGTTTATATAGCTCACATATCCCACGGTTCATGACTAGTAGATTTCGCAACCACTTGCGAATAATACTTCAAGCTGCGTTTCCGAATTTCGTTCTATTGGTTTTGCAACCAATCTACCACTTACTCAGAGAGTTCAGCTCGGACGCAGTTATCGCTTTTATTTAATTTAGTTAACAAATTCTGTAAATCATTTAAAAATTTTTATAATAGTTATAATATCTTATAATTAAGAAAGAGCCGCTTGCGCGGTGAAGACTCAACTGAGGGTTGTGTAAAGAGACGCTTGCGTGGCCAAAAGCCAACTACGGGTCGTGTAAAGAACCGCTTGCTCGGTCAAGAGCCAACTAAGGGTCGGGTAAAGAGCCGCTTACGCAGTCAAGAGCCAACTAAGGGACGTAAAGAGCCGCTTTCTCGGTCAAGAGCCAACTGGGGATTGTGTCCTTAAAAAAAACTTAAAAATTAAAGACCGCAAATTGGTCGAAATAATCTATTGAAAAAATGAACTTTTGTCAACTATCACTTCTATACGGCTATATCAGTGTTTGTATCGATCAAAAGACGATTAGCTATGTTCGGATAAGCTCGTTAAAAGCGAATAAACGAATAGACCGCGCGCGAATCGTGATGCATTTCCAATAGTATCGGCCGTGAAATGAACACAAATTTTATTTTTAGCATCATCTTCTTTTCGTCGGTTGTCATAGTTATTGTTGTTGTTGTCCATATTTCCTGGTACAGAATCAGAATCATTTCGTTATTGCTGTTGCTTATTGCTAATTTCGGTGGTTTGCTTTGCTCTTCGAAGTAAGTGACATATGTATATATGTGTATCTAATTGTCTAATATTTATATTAAAATATTATTAAAGGTTAAATATTCTTCCGCTAAAATCACTGTTTTATTGCAGACTTCTAAAAGCGTTCTTTAAGAGGCCAGGTATCACCATTAATAACACTAGTTACGAGTTAAGAAATAATAATTTGAATCTTTATGGTTCCTAAGCATAACTGTAGTCAGTACTTTAATTTTGATTCATGTCTGGGTTCACGAATCTTCAATATGTTACCGTTTAATATCTGGATTATGAGCAATTCATAATTTTCTTCCGGGAAATAAAATCATGGCTATTCAACAAAATTTTCTAACATGCATTTATTGTTTTTTTCTTTAATTTTAAGACTATCCTACGTAAAAATTGAAAGGGTAATTTCTAATTTTTTGTATGTACACATGTATTTCTATGAACCCACAATTCACTACTTTTATATCATATTTGTAATTTCATTTTTTATTGTAATTTTGCTTTATCCGCCACTTGTCTTTTTAAACAACAGATTGTAGCTTAAAAAAATTTAAATTGATAATAATAAAATAAATAATAACATAAAGGACTGTGATGTCCCAATGTCGAGTGCGAATTGCACTACACAAACTATCTTGTTAGAATGAATATATTAAACTTGAAGTATTTTCCTCGCGTAAGCTTAGGTTAAGTTTCCAGTGACCCTGTATTGAAACACATTGTATTGAATGTGCATAAGATTAAAATGTGTATAAGAGTAGCGTATAAAAGTAAGTTAAATAATCAACTGAGGAGGGCGGAGCCAATAGTTGAAAAACCACTATCGAAATCATCACATGAGCACGAACGACACAAAACAAGAAACAAGAGAAACGGAGAACAGCAACACACGGGAAATGGAACATAAGCGGAGACTAGGCAAGAAGACGGATTGCGATCTTTCTCTTGGTGGTCGACCAGCGGACAGAACACAACGTTTCATTTGGCGAGCTCCCGATCAGACGGACATCACACAAGGTAAACAGAATACATAGAGTGCAAGGCAGACATTTTAATATACAGTGTAGATATTAAACTCGCGATCATATCGATCATAATAAAATCCGTGATTTACTCGCAAGACTAGGAACAGCGTAAATTTATTCCGCGTTATAACAATATATCGTTGACTGTACTGGTGACACGCGCGGCTTTCCCTTGTCCCGTTACAGTAGTCGGGTGCGGGCTCTCCCACCTGCTCAACCATATATCCACGTTTGACTTACTCGCAAGGCTAGGTACCGCGTAAATTTATTCCGCGTTATAACAATATATCGTTGACTATACTGGTGACACGCGCGGCTCTCCCGTGTCCCGTTACAGTAGTCGGGTGCGGGCTTTCCCATCTGCTCAGCAATATATTCACGTTCGATTTACTCGCAAGGCTAGGCTAGACTCACAAACGAACGTTGTTCAGCCACACCAAGCCAACGATACGGAAACTCAGAGCGCGTGCGGATCCTCCTCCTCCTCAGCATCGTTAGGAGTCATACTATTAAGAAGGAAATTGTATCATTGGACCAGGAGTCAATAAAGGAATTGTATTTTAACAGAAGTCCACACAGTGTATAAATCTTTTCTGTGACGAACCCTGGACGTACGGCGAGCTAATCCGTGCGTAACTCCGGAAGAACCGGGTAACTTCGTTACAGGACATAGACTAGATTACCAACAAGGAGGATGTTTTTGATGCAGTTGTTCTTCATAGTGGTGTAAATTGCTTTCTTATTGATGACATCGTGAATTTGCGAAGAGACTACTTATCAACGCAAAACTGCCTCTTAAACTTGCGGCAGAAAATGTGAACAGCTTGCTCAAAGCCGGAAATATTAAAATTGCGTGAGTAAATTTTCGTATTCAATATCGACGTTTATCGAGCCAATGCAAAAGCATATCGCTCAAAATGAATCAGATGTTGCATTGTGGATCACTCTGTATATTATGTAAGATAGACATCGAAGGATGTCAAACACACCGCTGGAGGTAGCAGATGTCCTACTTCAGGGACGTACTATCACAGAAGAAGCAATGAAAGAACTTCAAATATACTTAATTCACTGTAAAGTAGCTTAGGCTTGTTTTGGCTTGTTTTGGAGCCAAGTAAAGGAGTGCCAGCATCAAGCAAGGCACCCTTGTCTGTGCAATGGCGTTCCACGCCGGACAAAATCTTTACTGAGGTCGACCCTTTCACTTGGGAAGTATTTTGTCTTTTTAATATTTGTATCGTAATAATTAAAGAATCTACTATTAATAGTAACGAAAATAAGTAAAATTAATAAAATATTTTTAAATTATTTAGTTGCTTTCGAGTTTTACAAGCAAAAATATTCGTGTTTTACAAGTGAAAATAAATTATTGCGATTTTCCACAAAAATTAAAGTATCGTAAAAGTTTCGAAAAAATAATTCTGAAAAGCAATTAAAATTATCGCAAAAAAATTGATGACGCCGGTATTAGTTCATATTCATTCATTAATTTTAATGAATCGTTGTCGTTCTTTGTTGAAGTAAAAAATAGTTAAACAAGAACAAGTGAACTTAAACTTGAACATGGCTTTGGCTGACCAAAAGTGCAGCGCTAGTATTTTTGTCCGTGTGCGGTTAATTGTTTAAAAGTTTTGTGCCACGAGTATAGTAAAAACTAGTAAGGGTACCTTCGGTCAGACCGAAGCTTATATACCCTACATCCCGCCGATTTTCACCATTTTCAATACAGAGTTATCTATGATGGCAGAGAATATTCGTACCGAATTTCAAGTCAATTCTTCCAACCGTTATTCTGGAATTGCGGTTTATATCAATGTCATATGTTCGTGTGCGGACACGCCCATTTTTTTTAAAAATTTAATCTACCTGTACCGATGTATTCGGAAACAAAATTGAAGCTCAAAACTAAGTCTACAAGTTGAAATATTGTTAAAAGAATTAGTATTTGTTAAAAAAGTAGGCGTGGCGCTGCACCGATTTATCCCATTTTCAATCCCACAGAATTTCGGACGACAAAATATACGTGCAAAATTTCATCGCGATAGCTTCATTCGTTCTCCTGTAATCGTGATTTCCACAGACAGACAGACAGACAGACAGACAGACAGACAGACAGACTACGGACATGGCTAAATCGACTCAGGAGGTGACACTGATCAAGAATATATATACTTTTCCATACCTGCCACGCCTCCTTTAATGCGTTACACACGGAAGCACAAAGTGAATATACCCTCATTCCTTCGGATGTAGGGTATAACAAGGCATTGATATCGTGTGAATTGTCGTGTTGTTAAAGATTAAAGAAGTGATAAAGCAATTTAAAAATTTGTGTGTTAATTGCTTTAAATAGAAAATGATGGTGAATTTCATGTGCATTAAATTTTATAAGATAAGAACAGTGATTTTAGTTCAAGTTTAAAATTAGGACAATTTGTATCATAAGCATTGAGATGTCAATAAAAATGTTGTAATAAATGTGTATTAAATTATACTTAATTGTAAAAGCGATAATAAAATTTTAATGGATGATTAACAAAGTTATGAGTCTTTAAAAATAGAACATAAAAAATTGTCGGAACAGTTAGATAGATTTATAGAACAGTCCTGGGAGAATTTGAAAAAGAAAGTAGTAAGCAAAGAAACTATTGCAGTAGTAAAAGAAAATATTACAGCAATTAGGGATATCTCCAAAATTGAACAAGCAGATTTAATTATAGATGAACTGCATGACTTTCTTGAACAAAGATCGAATGCAACAAGAGAAGAATTAAACACGTGGAAAAAAGAGTTTATGGCGTTGAAAAAAAAATACGACAAGTATTGTGTGACCAAACCAGTTGCAGGATGATTGCATTTCAAAAACCAAAAATTTCCAAGAAAACAACCCAATATCAAAGGGACGTCATACGAAGTAACTCCAGAAAGGGCATCCAAAAAAGAGTTCACAAGTATTAAGGAAGCCAACGATAAAATTCATCAATTAAGAAACGAAAATTGCTTGCTTAGACAAGAGGTCGCGTTAGCTCACGAAACTTCTTTTTCTTCTTCTTTTTTTTGGGAAAAACCCCAAAAATTAATAGTAAGTCTTAACAAAATGGGTATAAAAGAAATAGCGAAGGTTGTGAACAGATTAGTGCCGTTATTTTCGGGAGAACCATCAATAGATCTGCGTAACGAGGTCTATAAATTCATTGAAGGATGCGATCTAGCGAAAAGAACTATCAACAGATCATAAATGCAAGGTTTTCTATTATGTATAAAGCAAAGGTTACATGGAAATGCCTACAGTCTTTTGCGTTCAAAAAAATTTAGCAGCTTAGAAGAACTAAATAATATTATAAAAGCACATTACCTTCAACGCAAGTCGTTAGGCATTGTACTGGAAGAAATTCAAACCATGATATTCGGCAATTCACAGATAAATTACTTTCACTCCGATCGCAGGCGGAAGATATCACAACCCATGTTTACAAAAGTGAGTCAGATAAAGCTTTAAGAAATGAAAAGGCAGTAATCCGTGCATTCAAGCAAGGATTATATAGTAGTTCGTTGAGGCTCTATTTGATAGGAACGGACAAGGCAACATTTCAAGATTTGGTAGAACAAGCTGTTTATGTGGCTGATGATATTCGGCAAGCGGAAGCCCGACAGGATAATCAAAGGATAGGGATGGTAAGCAATAGTTATTCTAATCATAAGCAACTTCTACAGAGTCCGCATCATGACCTAAATGGGCACTTTACAGAAAATAACAATAAATGGGGAAAATCTGGATTAAATACAAATACCAAATTAAGCGCAAACATAGTTTGTAGTTTTTCTAACAATAAAGGGCACACAAGAGAAGATTGCCTTACTAGGAAGAATACGCCATATTGTCAAGAATATTGCAAATATGGTCATGAAATCAATTGGAACTGTAAAAGGAAAAATTTTAAACATAATTATACCGCTCTTCAAGAAAATCGGTTTAGAACCAATGCAGAACAGCTACAAAAAGTGCGACCAGGACAAGAGTTGAGAATTAGCAACACAACATGGAATAACGGATATCAGCAAGGATTGACACAAAAGAATCAAACAACGGAGGGACCCAAGAAAGGGAAACAGAATATGAGTATGACATGTCATTGGTGTAACCGGCCAGGACATTTTGTAAAAGAGTGTCAAGCAAAGAAAAACTGGTAATCATTGCAGGGAAACGGCCAAGGGCAAGGCCAGTAACCTTGGAACCGGATAATAAGAATAGTAACTTTACGCCACAGAGATTGAGTACGATAAGCTATACGTCCTCGGAGACAGTTATCCCATCTACGAATCTACAGCATGTGCAACAAAAGGTTGAAAAAGAAGATAATGGAAATAATATGGAACTTGCGAATGAAAATAACGAACACAAGAAGAAAGATGAGAAAATATATGATAATAAAACAATAAACACTTTTAGTGCAAATATTAATGAGTGCTGCTACGAAAAGAAGCCAGAAGATGACGTATTATATCGGCTCCCTCATTCGCACAGGGAGGAATTTAACAATCAGATTGAGAAAATGTTAGAGGACAACATAATATATCCAAGTATGTCTCCATGGAATTCTCCATTATTGCTAGTGCCAAAGAAATGCGGAAAAGATGGGAAAAAAGTGGAGATTAGTTATCGATTATAGAAAACTAAATGAGGCGACAATTAAAAAGGTAGAATAGCAATTGTCCGAAATTCTTGCATACGAGAACTAGTTTTCTTGGGAACTGGAATGATTTCAATTTATTTCTATGCCTAAGGAAATGATGATGAAGTAATAATCGAGTTAAGAATGTAAAAATTTCATGGCATTAGATTTATGGCCTCATGTCGTATAAGCGCACGCTTTACGGACGGTCCGTAGTTGTTTGTACTCTTTTGTAGTTCTTGTTCGTTTTCTTCGTATTTGAAGCCAGCGTCAAATGGATCTCGAAGAAACTGCACTGGCAAAAACCCAGACTGACGTCAGTCGGACTTTAGATAAATTTGTTGGTATTTAAATTGCTTTGCAGAAATTATCAGCTATTATTTGTCGAACGATGCATTTCTTAAATTAAATGAAATTCCGTCATTTTAGAGATGAAGGTGATGTTGTCTAAAACAAATAACTTGTGATTGACAAAAATTTTGGTAGCGAAGTTTTAAAAAACAAAATTTCTAATTTTTAAAGAAATTAATTTATTAATTATTAAATTTAATTAACAAGTTAATTATTAAATTATTAATTTCTAGTTTTTAATTATTAAATTAATAGTTAATAATTTATTAATTATTAAAGGTTTAATAATATGTCACAAGTGCCAATGTTTTATTTGATGCTTTATTTTCGAATAAAAATAGAAATGGTGTTTTTGAAAGTGGTTTCAAACTGTAACGATGTAAGCATCGTTTCAAATACTTCTGCCGAAAACAATCATCTGCTTGAAGACAATATACAGAGTAAACGAATATACTTACTGACTTACATATATTACATATATTTCGTCACCAGAAATTCAATTTCATGGCGAGAGGCATATGAGATCAACCAGTCGATCATATACATACTGCACAACGACCAGCAATAGCAAAATATGTACATACAGACATACCGACATAATTGCAGAAGCAGAAACGGAAAATAGCAACAACCACCGTTTACTTCTTTACAATAAACCAAATCACAAGAAGCAAGAAACAACAACAACGACAAAACCTGATTCCATAACCAGACATATGGCAAGCGACAACAACAATAATAGCAACCAGAGCTGACGGGAAGACAATGCTAACAAGAAGCATATAATCTTCCACCGTGACTTCTTTTGCGTTCAAAGCAGAAATTACAATTCGCAAGAACCTTAATTCAAATGCTACTCTAACCGAGCATTTTTGAACTTAAAAAATCGACCAGTCTCACACCGGCAAAATTATTTACCAGTAAAGCGAGACTTTATCTCATTTATAATGTATAATGTATTATAATTTATAATGTCCGAGCTGAACTGTTTCAGTCAGTGTTAGATTGTTGAAACACAATCATTTGAAATTCGGAAACATTACAAAGTGTGAAGGATTTCACCATCGGCAAGGAACTAAATGAAATTATGAACGTTGTTTCAATAGTCAACGTAAAAGTCACGCTGAACTCAAACGAACAACGAATGAACGAACGTTTATTTCTAAGAAGAGTACAAATTAATTCGATACAATCTTAGAATACATATATATACATAAAATAAATTCCCTTACCTGCAGTTTGTCGTTCCTCTTCGTTTCGGTGGAAAAATTCAACTTGACTATGTGTATGTAGCTAGAATTCTTTTTACTAGTATCTTTGAAGAAAAGTAGTTTTCGAACACGAATTACCAGAGCTGCAGAATGACAAACTGCAGGCAGGTTTACAAACAAAATTAAATATTACAAAAATACTACTTAATCCACAACATCCCGCGCTCATGGGTCGACCACAATTCACAAAATTACTCCACATCCAGTATTGCTAGTGTAGATACCGGTCGTCTGGCAACACCGACCGCTGAGCGCACGTCGACTTTCCTCACGAGGCCATCCGCTCCTGGATATGTTTGGACGACTCGCCCCCGAGTCCACTGTTGCCTTGGAACATTTACATCACATAACTAGACGAGATCACCTTCAACGATCGGTTTCGTCCGCTGACACCATTTTGTCCGACGTGTTAACGTTGGCAAATATTCGGCTCTTCCAAAAACTGTCCCTTAACTGAAGTGCCACTCACCACTGTTTCTTTAAAGAGCACAGCTTCTCACATAGTTCCTGCACTCCTGCCGTATGCGCAGTATTAGCAGCTCCCAGTAGAAAATGGTTTGGTGTCAATGGCTCCTCCTGATCAACGGAGACAAGTAGGTGAGTTAACAGGCGGGAGTTAACTCTATTTTCCGCTTCTATTACAAAACAGCGTAAAATGTGTTCCCGCGGTGCAACCTCTTTCAGCGTCAGTCTCAGGACGCTCTTAACACATCGCACCATGCGCTCCCACACGCCACCTTCTGTTGGGTTTAATGGTGCGCTAAAACCCCATTCTATTTCCTTGGAAGAAAGTTCATCCTGTATGCGGCCGCACTCAAAAACCTCTGAAAACCTCTTAGCCTCGTTACTTACACCCACGAAATTTGTTCCATTGTCGGAACTAATCCTCATTATGCACGCATCGGTTGACAAGTCATGAGCCACCTCCAAATGATAGCTCTAACCACCAAACACGTGAACAACGCAACCACCTCTTTTCGCAACGACGCCCTATCGTAACGTTAATTGAACCGAAATAATCCATACCTGTATATGTTAATGGCCTAACATAGGGCGTGATCCTATCCTCAGGCAGGGGATCCTATCCCCATCATAGGTGCAACCGGCTGTATCTTCATGTGTCTGCACACATAACATTTCGCTATTGTTTTACGCATCAATTGACGTAAACGCGGAATCCAGTACTTTCTACAAATCTCACAAATCGACGCCTCAACATTTGGATGCTTCATCTTACATTTGGATGTACATCGTTACCAGTTCTGTAAACGGATACCGATGCGGCAGGTTGATTGGACGTTTAGACTCATACGGAATCCAGCTAGCTGCATCAATATGACCATAGACTCGGAGAAAACCTTTTTCATCCCTGTAAGGCGAGAGCTTGTGCAAAATATTATCTTTACTCATTGGGTGCTGATGTTGTATAGACATTATATCATCAGGAAATTACTCTTGTTGAACTTGACGACAAATAAAATTTTCCGCTGCTTTCAATTCATGCACGGTCAAACTACTCTCATCTGCCGCGCGCTCTAATCTCCGGTTTCTATTTGTAAATCGAATTACCCAAGCAACTGTTCTTATAATTTTAGTAAGAGATGAAAACCGATTTACATCTACTAGTTGCAAATTCGAAACTATCAAAGTATATTTTGATAAAAGTTTATCTTCATCATTGCTGCATTGTGAAGCATCTTCGCGACAGTCTAGCACTGACTCTATAAAGAGTTCAGCTCGGAAGTTGTTCTTGTGTTTTAATTTTTTTTATTTTATTATTATTTGCTTAACAATTCTTATACTTATACTAATGCGTAACAATTTTTATACCTAATAATACGTACAATGAGAGAGAAGGATAGAGTATCCCGCAGCAGAAGGCTGCATAATGTGTATCACCTATTCAAAGCACCAAAAGAGACGGGGTGAGTGGTAGGAAGTGTAACAACTTCTTGGCAGACAGATGGCCTTTAATTTATTAGGCGACGTCAGAGCGTCCACCAACAAAAAAGTCTCTGGTTTGGTACCTTGTGTAGGTGTCCTGCCTAGCTGTTGTACAATTAATTTTGCACAACGGGAACCGAAGTCGAAAGCCACTGTTAGTTCTGTGACTGAGGCCGAGGCCGAAAGCGTCAGTTTTTTCTGAACACTGAGACCGATGTCGAAAGCCACTGTTAGTTCTTAGGCTGAGGCCGAGGCCGAAAGAGCTGGAAGGGAAGGGGAAAGGTATTCAACAAACACAAAGACCTTGCAACTATTGCAAACGACTTTGATCGGTTTCCAACTCTCACAATACTATGCAGTTTGCGCATCTTATACGTGGTGTGATGGCTAAACTGTTTGAGAATTCAACCCTCTGATTACGAACCAGCGGGAAAGCAAAAGCGAATAAAATGTATTTACTTGTGTGACGTATGTTAGTGTCTTCGAAATCCGTACATGGCGGATTTCGTCGTTTTTTTAATTTTATGTTTTTTTATGTTTTTATTTGTTTGAAATTTACTTCTATTAATCTGCTTTAATAAAAAATAGAAAACATGGTTAAATAGTAATTAAAAAAGAATATGAAGAAATTGATTGCCGCTGTTTGGTTTCGAACCGGCTTCCCTCGTGTTGGGATTTTTATATGGAAGCTCAGAGAGCAGTGTTTTGTGTATACTAAAAAGAATTGTAACATGGCATTAATTATGCCTGTTACAACATGAATAATTAGAAAAACATTCAGTCAACATTGTAAACTTAAGTTCTGAAGTAAAAATGGAAAAAATTCTGAAGTAATAATTATTATAAAAATTATAATAATGTAATAATAAATTGTTATACTTAGCAAACTTATGTGTTACTTACCTAATTAAGAAATAATGAAAAAAAACCCCAGAGAAAAGTAAATCCTAAAAACTTTTTTGTGCTCTCTCTCACTCGCAATCCTTTGAGGGATAGGGTGTAACGATCTAAGCATCGTTTCAAATACTTCAGTCGAAAACAATCACATCCTTGAAGACAATATACAGAGTAAACGAATATACATAGTGACTTACATATATTCCGTCACCAGTCGATCATATACATACTGCACAACGGCCAGCAATAGCAAAATATGTACACACATACATACCGACAAAATTGCAGTAACCGAAACAAAGAGGAACACAGCAAATAACAAAACAAAAATAACAACAACCACCGACTACTTCTTTTCAATAAACCAGAACACAAGAAGCAAGAAACAACATGATTCCATAACCAGATATATGGGAAGCGACAACAACAACAATAGCAACCAGAGCTGACGGGAAGGTAATGCTAACAAGAAGCATAGAATTTTCCACCGTGACTTATTTTGCGTTTAAAGCAAAAATTACAATTTGCAAGAACCTTAATTCAAGTGCTGCTCTTAACGAGTATTTTTGAACTGTCACCAGTAAAGCGAGACTTTATCTCATTCGTGAGTTGAGTAATAGTAATATAATATATAGTCAGTGCTAGATTGTTGAAACACAATCGTTTGAAAATCGGAAACGTTACAAAGTGCGCGGTTTTCTTCAAGTTCCACCCACAATGAACCCTGGAGCCGCTGAGCCTATCACTGCTGAGACCAAAAACTTGTTACAAAACTATATCACTAAGTTTGCTGTGGATGGTAAAAATATTTGGTCTACAGACTACGACAATCTGCAAGGCATAATAACAGGTAAAAAAAGTAAGAAGCTGACTGACGCTGGCGGACGCTTGGCTTACAACTGAGTTTTGGCTACGCTGGCGTCTCGGGCGCTTGCAGCGTGCGCGTATCCGACATAAGGCTGTTAGTTTTGGTGCTTTAGTTTTGTGAGAACAAAAGACTTTAATTTTGTAGCAGTAGTCAAATTCGCTTTTCCAACGCAACGAAGAAGAAAAGAACTGCTTGCAAATCATCAAAAAATTAACAAATGCAAATCAATACTTTTGATAGAACAATTTTGCTTGTTTGTAGTGGTTTTCTAGTGTTCCTGTGATAGCTTCTATAAGCAAACTTTTACTGATGATGCTTAAAATACAGTCAATGAAGAAGGACGCCATTTCTCTTTTGCAAAATTACACAGGGTCTTACGGAGAGCGAGAAAAAAGTTTATTTATATTTTGCTGTGTGCTTTTTTTTCGCGATTTTACCTCCTGCTTTCGATTTAATTCTATTGCAATTCAATTTGACAGTAGATTGAGAGAGAGATTTGTGTTTGTAAGCATTGGTGTGGTTTGGATATATTGCTGTGTGTTTGCAAGTGCTGCGGTGCCTTTGTGTTTAACTCCAACCAATTTCTTACTGTTGTCGCGTCCTGCTTCCTGCTTCATTCACTGTGTTTAAAGCATGACTCGTATCTAAATATGGATTCATGTCAGAGCTTTTGCTTGGCTGCTGTTAGCTGCCTGAGGCACAAATATTTCGACAAATTTTTTGTTCTGCATTCGACGTCTTTACTTGCATATTGTTTGCCTGTGCTTTGATGGTACCATAAAATAATAGAATATATGTTTATGAACTTACTTATCCTGACATATTGCACATATTATAGATGATGTGCCTTTTTGGAATAATAAATTTACCTGTAAATATTCATCCAATTCAACTTGACCATTCATATTAGTATCAATTTCTCTTAAAATTTCATGAAGTTGTTCCCCAGAGACATCTGCATCGCCAAAGCTCTGAATTAATAACAATATTATTATATTATTAGTTATTAACGTATTTTTTTATTATTTTAAAACAAACTGTAAATGTAAATATACTACCTTAAGAGCCCGGCGAATATCATTAATAGATACATAGCCTTTTTTATCTTTATCGATTAGCTGGAACCGTTTTATATATGTCTGTATTTCATCTTTTGATAATTTAATAGGTATGTTTTCCTTAGATGCTCGGTTTACTACGTGGCCCATTTCGTTTGCTAAAAATTCGCTTGCATGTTTAATCTGCCTCTAGAAATACAAAAATATTGCAATTTCATTGATTACAACCAGAGATTAAAATTACATATGAAGCGTTTATATTAAAAGCAGCAAAAGGAAAAGGAAATGGCGATATGTAAGGGTTTGCGTTTCAACACGTTTAAAAATACGGATGCTAACTTAGTTGGATTTGTTAGCTCAGAATAGTAATATTTTTCGCAGTATAAATAATTTGATATATACATTAAAATATATAATATAGATACGCCAACAAACAATTTTTACCCCTTCTTCAGTTAAATTTTAATGAATGATACACTTATTTTAAGGCATTTTCCTGCTCTAATGCAGTGTAAAAAAATAGGGAAAACACTGGTTTTTACATAATGATATTCGCGTTTTTGTCTTCGACTATTACATATGCAATTTCTCTTACTCTGTTATTTGTACAGAGGAGAAAAAATACGTTTCTTTTTGCTTTTCAAGCATCATGCAAACACATATATCTGATTACATTTTCTGAGCGCCGATTGCAAAAAGAGAAGAGGATATTTTCTTCATTTTTCAATGCATGCAAATGTGAGAGAGTTGACGAACACAAATTTGTTGTTGTTGAAATGAAAGTTAATTTTTTTCGTGTGTTAAATTCAATAGCAAAGAGAAGAAAATTGAATAGAGACTGAGGGAGACAAAATGCAAAGGTACTGATCTAGAGCTGCCGACTTGAAAGGAATATTTCATATAGCCCAAATTATGTTTTTGGTCGAATGTTCAACGACTGTGTAGTAAAGAGGCACAGCTACCTTAAACAAAACAGTAGAAGAATAAGTGAATTATGTTAATTTTGCCCAATGTACTTTACTGGAATGGTAGTTTCCTGTGTACTTTAATTTATTGTGTATGATGAAAAATGAATATCGTATTAACAATCAAAAATTTAATGTTTTTGCGCAGAATTTTTTTGTGTGTAATTAATAAATTAAGCCATCACATTAATAAATTAAACTCAAATTTGGGGTGAAATCTATGTAGCATGAAATTAAAAATAAAGCTACGATTTCGGAATAAAAAACCAGAACTGAAGCAAAACTGAGTGCAATAGTCTTGATTCTTACCTGAATTGACCTCAATTTCAAGGTAATTGAAAACGCAACCCAAAATCAAACCTAAACCAAATATTTGAATTAAGATGGAAACGAAAAAGGTACAAAAGCGAAGTATGTGAACTTCTCTAGCTGATAAAATCTGCATAGACTTCTGGTTCACCTGTTGGTTTTCATATTTATGAACTTTTAATTGAACTGCTATTTATTTCCATCCATCTCGCTTGAAAAAGGCAACCAAAACCATTGATAGCAACTACAGTGGACATTAGTCAAGGAGACATCATATACTGCATCAACCACGGCAATTCATTCAAACGTCTTCATATAATTGTGGGATATATGCTGCGAGCATTCAACTTCATGTGGAAGCAACAACGACATTTGCAATGCCATGCTGCCACAATGACGTCACTAGAAATGGATGATGCCCTACACGCCATTGTAAAGGCATTAGGATCCATTGAGCGCACAGGTAGACGCCAGAAGATCTAACGCAAATCCGTCAACTTTAAAAAGGTGGAATTTGATTTCTCACTTGAAGCAAGAGTTTGGAAGCGATGGTCAGCCAATTATCTAAACGAGTTGCAGTATAGCCGAAAGTAGAGACAACGGCAACCTAACGTACAAATCGGTACAATGGTTATCCTTAAAGGGGATAATCTTCCACCCCTACAATGGCCACTTAGAAGAATCAAACAACGAATATCTCGACAATACAGTTTCAACGCGAAGACGAAGTTCATTAAGCAACTATGCGACTGCAGCCTTAACCATATACTACTCGTACCGATAACATTGGGCAATCCAATAAAAATAGTTACATTTGAAAACAAGCGTGTGATTCATTTTGATAACATCAGCTATGTAAAACCAATCACATCAAAATGGGAAATAATTGCTTACTACAACCTAGAAACAATAAAAATGGAATTAACAACATTCATAAACGGCACAAATACTTTAAGGAGACTCAAGCGAATCAGAAAGCAATCTGCAAGATGCTAAATAATCAATTCCAATCTTTAAAAACAGAATTAGGGGCAGACAACACACTCCTTTCTACTCATCACCAAAAAACAGCTAACCCTATGTTCGGGATATTAGACTCAAATTACGCCGTTCAAATGTCAGCAACAATCTTCAAGGTGAGAGAAAACGAAGATCACCTATTGCATCTTATTAGAAACCAAAAATCGGTGATCGACTCAACGATAAACATCATAAAACAAGATCAAGGAGACATCAAGAAACAATTCGATACTATCTATAATCAAATACATCATCTCACGAAGCAAATCGTAAAGGTTAATGAAGTTCAGCTACACACAATTCAAGTCATCACCACCTTAGCAGTCCAGCTGTCCAGCTGTCCATCATGGCATCGAAACTACTTAGAATACAAACCGCATTACTGAGTATCGTAACAGACGCCCATCAAGAGGTCATGAAGCCCTTGCTGATATCACCTCAACAGTTTGACAACGAAATGACTAGAATAAAGAAAAATTTTGTTGCACCTGTCAAGATAATTGTTCAGCTTTATTTTATTATGCATAAACTTCTCAAATTTGTTTGATAGTTACAAAGAAAAATGTAATTTCCTAGCAAAGCGCGGCACTCCCTCTCTATTCACCGTCTCTCGCTAACTAACTCCTATTGCCTCCGGCGTTGTCAGATGACAGTTCGGCCTCTCCTGACATTTCGTCATCTCCGGACGAATCGGTTATGTCATCTTCCCAGTCGAGGTTTGGATCCACGTGACACCATGGTTTCATGTGGTCGCTTGAGAGAACGCCGCTATACTTCTTCTGCGTTCGTGGCTTATCTGGTAAATCCTCCACTATATACCGATCGAGGACTTTAGTCACTACATATGGTCCTTTATATCGTGGGTCGAGTTTGTGCGATTCGCCAGTCGCCTGCGGGACATGGTCTATAACCACTAAGTCATCTTTCTTAAATTGGTGTGGCTGCCGATGTTTCTGATCAAATCTAACCTTCCAGGCCCGTTGCGCCTCCGCGATATTGGCTGCCGCTTCTTGTAAGTTTTCCGGACTGCCTCCTGCAGCGGTTTAGTCATGTAGCGCCTGGAAGATTCTATTGTGTGTCACTTCTCTAGGGTTGAAGCTAAAGACAAGCTCGTTAGGCGACATCTTAGTAGTTGCGTTAGATTGAGAGTTGATGCACCACTGCAACATCGGTAGCACTTCGTCCCACTCCTTACTCCGAACTGTTGAGCATCTTAAGGAATTCAGCACCGTTTGGTTCACTCTTTCTGCCTGCCCATTTGCCCGAGGAGTTCTTACCGCTGTTTTTACATGTTGAACACCCTGTTGATGCAAAAAGCTTTCAAATTGTTTTGAAGTGTATGATGTTCCTCTATCTGAGGTGAGACGCATAGGTTGCCCAAATATGGGCATGGCTTCTCGTAACATCATAATTACCGGTGCTGTCTTTGCATTGCGTACGGCACGCAAGAGCGTGTACTTGGTGAAATTGCATACTAGTACAATAATATAACTGTTACCTCTTTTTCTTTCCTTCCTGAATGGAATAGGTAACACTTCGTGTATGTGTAACTGACCCTCTGGTTTACCAGTTAATGCTTTATTAAGGCAACATTCCGGGCATGCCGCTATATACGATTTCACATACCTGCGAATCCTAGGAAACCAAACAAAGTTCGTAATACGATTGATTGTTTTGTCCACTCCGAAATGGCCTAGATCGTCGTGACACGACTTCGTTATGCGCCATCTGATGCACTGCGATACAACGAGTTTGCAGTCGCCATTTAGTTTCCGATGTAATCGTCCTGCTTTCAAAGTGTAATCGGCCTCTATTTGCTGCTTCATTGAGATATCAGCAGCTTCTGTTCCCTTCAAAATATGTATTATTTGGCGTAGTTTTTCATCTTGGAGTTGAATTGTGAAGATCCAATCTTCGTTGTACGGGAAAAGACTCAAAACATTCTCGGCTACAATTGAAGTCTGAGACGGAGGCTCCGTTGGTGATCGACTCATGCCATCTACATGAGTAATAGATGCTCCCGCCCTATGTACACAGGCAAAATCAAACTCTTGCAGTTTGAGCCACCACCTGGCAATGCGTGGTGGCAATGGTGTCGTCGCTTTTGTTGTTGCAATTGCATTGCAATCGGTTATCACATGAAACGTTGTACCCAGCAGATACAATCGGAAACGCTCCAACGATTCTACGATTGCCAGGACTTCCAGTTCGTGACTTGCGTATCGACTCTCGGCTTCACTGCACTGTCTACTGAAATAGAAGACTGGACGATTTCCACCTTTATTCTCTAATTGGAAAAGTATTCCTGATAGCCCGATCGTGCTTGCGTCGGTGTGTACTTCATGAGGCTTATTGCTATCATATAAAGCGAGTATGGGTTCACTAATCAGAGCGGATTTGAGTTTGTCAAATGACTCCATCTGTTCTTGCGTCCACATGAATTTTGATTTTTTCTTAAGTAGCAAGGTTAAGGGCTTCGCAATTCGACAATAATCTTTCACGAATTTTCTAAAAAAACCCGTGACTCCCAAAAACTGCCTTACTTCAGTTACGCTTACAGGTATCGGAAATTCACTGATGCATCTGGTCTTCTCATTACCCGGACGCACCCCTTGGCTACTGACAATGTGGCCTAAAAATTTTACCGTAGTTGCCATAAAAACACATTTTGACGGCCGAAGAGTTAGTCCGGCATTCCGTATGGCCTGCATCATTTCTCGAAGTACTTCGGTCCCCTCAAGAACCGTTTTTGTGGCTATGATGACTTCGTCGACGTAGCTGATAATTTTTGATCGATGTGGTAGGGCTCGTATAAGCTCAGTTATCATATCTTGGAACACCATCGGCGCGTTCACCAGCCCAAACGGCATCACGTTATGTTCGAATAGTCCGTCTGGGGTAAGAAATGCAGTATATCGTTTGTATTCTTCTTTTAATGGTATCTGATAATAACCTGTCGTCATATCATGCGTAGTGAAATACTCGTTGCCAGCAAGTTGGGATAACTGTTCTTCGACCACTGGCATAGGGAACTGTTTTTTTACCGTGACGCTATTCAGAGTGCGGTAATCCACGCACATGCGGCTTTCTCCGTTATTTTTTTTTAACCAGTACCACGGACGCGGCATGTGGTGACTCACTTGGCCGAATAATATTGTTCTCCAATAGGTTCCTAATTATACCTGATAGCGTCTCCCTTTGTGCAAATGGTACTTGATATCGTTTCCCTAATATGGGTTTGTCTGTTTTAACTTCGATTTCCATGACTTTAGTTTTGCAGCGCCCTATCTCTGCAACATTTTCGGCATAGCAGTCGTGAAATTCCCTGATGAGATGCAAAACACTTTCTTTTTGACTGCTGCACAAACATTCATTCACGTTGAATAAATCTACTTCTTGCGCTTGTATCTGTAGTACACCCGACTCTATTATTAAACGATTATTCTCGAAGCAAAGCATATCGCGACCCAATAGCACTGTGTAGACCATGACTTCATCTTCTACAATATGGAAGACTCCTTCCATTTGTTGATCATCAACACCAATAATTAATTCAACTTCTTCGGTGGACCTAACTATCGCCCCACCAAATACCTTCATTAGGTGATTCGATTGTACTCGCATAGCATTCTCTGGTACTGCAGAACTTTGAATTAGTGAACAGTCACTTCCCGTGTCCACAAACGCTTTATAATTCTTTCCAGCCAAGTGAACATTTTTTAAAATGGGTGGAATTGCTTTGCCACCATTTCCTATATTGTGATTAATTATTTTCGCTACGTTGTCTTTTGTGGTAAGCCAGCAATCTTTTGAGTCATGTCCAGGTTTAGTACATTTGCTGCATCTCAATTTACGTTGTGGTTGGTTGCAATTTATTGAAATGTGGCCCAACTCATTACAATTGTAGCATTTTATGTTGCGTTTGCCTATTGCTTCTAGAGGTCTTCTGGTTCGCGAGCTATTGGACCCATCTAGATTGTCAGCGAAGACTTTTGGCACCGTTGTATTAGTTTCCGACAGTGTCTCCAACGAACTCAGGAGACTGTTGCAAGTCTGCTGATTTAGAACCTTAAGTGTTCTAGATAAGTGAATATCGTTAAGTCCATTAGCGATATACGAATTAATTGAAGCATCGTCTACGTTGCCTTTGCAACCTATCGCCAACATCGCGTAGTAATATTCGACCAATGATTCATTTGGTCTTCGCCTGCGGTTTGACATCTCTCTATGGATATCGGCAGAATTAACCGTACTTGGAAAATCTTGAAGGAACATACTCACGAAAGCAGTCCACGTTTGAAATACTGCTTGCGCGTCTAGCCAATCCTTAGCGTAACCCTTCAGCTTGTGTTGAGTTGACAACAGCACCATTTCGTCGCTCCAGCCGTATGCTGTCTTCAGCTGCTCAATTCTTGATACAAACTGATGTGATGTTAAGGTTTTTTTCAGTGGGTCGAACTCTGGTAACATTCCGATAATTTCTTGACAGCTAACTCCAGCTGTGTGTGTAAAATTGTGTTGTACTATTCAACAGTTCAGTTGTTCAGCGGTTTGTGCTGGACCCGGCTGTGGCTGGCGGTCAGCTACTGAGCTTGTACTCGATAGGGTTATGTCCGTTGTGCGACCCACGTTTAAACTAAGCTGTTCAACTGTATGCGCTAGGGAATCCACTACTTCTTTTAAACCGTTGAACTGTGTTTCCCACGCGTTGTCGCATGTCAATTCTTCCGCATCTACTTCGTCAGTGTCAAGAACTGTTAAAAGCGTCGCAATTTTATGCGCTTTATTCCCAGTGATTGGTAAACCTCTATTACGGAGCAATTCATTAATCTGCTGTAGTTTCAGTGTATCGAGTTTAATTAGCATTTTACGTTGCCGATTTATTTTTTCCCGTTTAGACAAATTCTAACCAAACTAACACGCGTTCTTTCTGCAGATCACACTTTCGTTTTTCTCGTGCAAACAATTTCGTTACTCGTTGCAGCCGATATCGTTCTCCGGCGTACCTTCTCGTTCGTTAGAAGGTTGCTGAGTTTCGTTTCTTCGGCTTGCCGTTAGACTTTTATGCGTGAACTGTACGTTTTTGATGTTTCCTAAAAATTTGTCTGCTTGTTGCTATGCACCGAAATTTGTGCCTGTGCTCATAAGTTGTTGTTCTGTTATTAATACTCTTTGATAAATGTTAATGCATCAGAAATTATAAACCGCAGTCTAGGATAAGTATCCCACTTCTGACGTTGTCAAGATAATTGTTCAGCTTTATTTTATTATTCATAAACTTCTCAAATTTGTTTAATAGTTACAAAGAAAAATGTAATTTCCTAGCAAAGCGCGGCACTCCGTCTCTATTCACCGTCTCTCGCTAACTAACTCCTATTGCCTCCGGCGTTGCCAGATGACACACCATTACAACTACCCACTTCACCAGGCGATATTTTATCGCTCTACCGATTGATGAATATAACCGGTGCACTAAGCCATATTTATTTGATGTTCAGCATCCAGATCCCACTAATCACACAAGATCAATTTAGCCTAATCAACGTAATTCCAATTCCAATACCAAAAAAATGACACCCTCACTACTGTGATTCCATCAACACCGTTATTAGCTATCAATGATCATCGGGACAGATACTTTCCGCTCAGCACGGAAAAACTGGCAGCTTGCCAACTGACACTCGCCAATACCTACTTGTGCGACAAGATACAAACTGGCTATTCGAAAGGATCTGAAAAAAATGCATGTGAATGGGAACTAATCAACCAAGAACCTGCAACACGATGCAGCCTCAAGAGAATGGATGAAAAGAAACAATGGATTCAAATGGCTCCCAAAATCAATGGATATTCGGCACGGTGAACCTACCAAAATGACAGCAGTTTGTGACCAGAAGATCTTCAACATAAACCTGAATGGATCTGGTATAATGACACTTCAATCGCAGTGCATCCTGAAGGACTAATCCATAATAATTCATGGGCACCAACTTTTCTCAAACACGATTACCTTACAATCTGCCGATTAATTCACACTAGCAGCAATAACTGGTTAAACACCACTGCAGCCTCTACTAAGCAAAATGCAAGCTCAAGATTATCAATCTCAGATACAAAATCTTACAAGCCTACAACAAACATTAATTGATCAAGACATCCTAAATTTACCGAATGAGCTAAGAACTCCTGACCATCATCACTATGCAGTAGGATACACTGCGCTATCAGCATCAACAATTCTTATGGTATACATAGGATACCAAACAATCAAACGCTTAATGATAAAACTCAACCCTCCACAACCCTTCCACGTCAGCAATCAACGAATCAGAACTTCACCGCTTCGGTCGAAGAATAATTACGGTCTTAAGCAAAGCTTAACGGAGGCAAGCAGGCAATGTATGGCACATATACTTCCTCAATATTTTAAGTCATTCACCTTCTTGAGAAATTCTTTAAATCAAAAATTTAACTCGAACGGTAACATGATGCCAGCCGGCCGCAATGCACTAAATCTGCAGCCAATGCTTGTGGTTAAAGTTCACTAAACTCAAAATGCTGACCACGTCAATTACGTAAAACTTCCGTGAGCTTAGTTGAGGTCATAAAACTCAATGTGCTAAATGCACTGCTTGCAATTCTTTCATTCGAACAACAAAACCTTATTTTTCTTTATTTTTGATTTGTTGTAACTTGCACTGTTAATTCTTAGTATAAATAACTCTATTCGTAACCGCAGAACTAGAAGCAGTCTTTTTCTTAAGCTAGCAGTCGAAACTCTTATAGTTGGTTCAAGTGCCGATTATAAGAAACGCACAAACACACATTAGTAGTTGGTTCAAGTGCTAAATATTGATCTACACAAATATAAAGTCTGGTACAAGAGTCAAGGAGTATACATTCATAAAGAGATTGCATGAAACATTGGTTGCCGGCAACATTGTAAAAGTTGTGCTCGACTATTAGGCCTACTGGGCTGTCAGCAGCAAGCTGAGCAAAGCAGAGCAAATTTCCGACCAGAATATTACAAGCGAAGTGTTTTTTTCTGTAGTTTTATGATCCCTAACGCGTTGTTGTTGTCTTGAACAACTGACGAAATCAGCATTGCAATGATCGATTTGTGGATTTCAGCGGGGTATAAGAGGCAATTAGGGAACTTCTCTTCTTTTTGTGCCTTTACAATAACAAATCATTAGTAGTCTTCTGTCTGCTCAGATTCCTTTTCAATTTATATTTTTGTGGAAATTTTAGATTTTGTGCATGCTGGCTTTTAAGATGAATGGGTTTTTTTATATATTAGATGCTGTAGATTTATAACTATTGTAGCATGTAGAAACAAATGATATGCGGACGAAAATTAATCTGTTACCTTTTATAAGCAAATGATATGTGCGCTCGATTTTATATCATGATTGATATTATCGAGACAAAACAATGCTGTTTTAATTGTGCTTAGTTATACATACTTTTAATCTATAAAATTAAAAATAAATAAATGAATTAATGAAGATCGCAGGTATTGTTTAAAGTTAGGTATTGATGAGAAATTTTAATTTGTTAACCAATGAGATTGTTAGTATAAAGAAAATTTTTTAATTATTTTACTTAATTTTGTATTACGTTTAATATGCTAAGCAATATCCAGCAAATAAGAAGTTTCACAAATAAAATGTCATAATTTATAAGCGACAACATCCACAGCATATGCAAAATCACAAAAATGCAAATTTCATTCCAATACCAAAATTAAAAACAAAACAATGACTACTGCTCATAATTTGTTATTGTAAAAAACCAAGAAGAGATCGAATTGCTCCGTTGCCTCTCATCCACCGAAATGAACAAATCGATCATTGCTAAAATTTACGCACAGCAACATCGTGTTGCTGGATGAAAATGTTTCATACAATCTCTTTATGAATATAAATGGGATTTTTATTTATTTATTGAGAAAATAGAAAAAACTGTACACTAAAGTAACCAAGTATAATAATTGTAATAAAAGTTAATTAATTGTAAATTCAAAGAAATATGTAAAACGGCGTCCGCGTCTCGTCCACGTGCTTCTGCGGTTCTGCGTGCACAGCTCTATCTAATTCGAATGATGGAAATCTCGAACTTTCAGAAAAGCTCACTACACTCGGTCATCCATGCTACTCATCTGCCGCAGATGAGTGTACAATTATGTCGTCATTACACTCAACCTGCGTATAGCTAAAATAGTCGTCATCGGATATTACGTTTTTTGTCCACGGGGTCATCTTATGAGCACTGGTATTGGTTGAGTTTGAACCTTCGTGATTGTCAACCTTCCTAACATCGTAGCGATCACATCCTTTTAACCTCGTACGGACCAAAGAATGCAATGCCGAATTGTACTTGTTCGATTGCTACAAGATCACTGACTTGATACTTCGTCTTTTGTCGGCGTGTTTTGTTGAACTGTTTTGCCTTCTCTGCTTGTAGTTTCGCTACCGCACACTTAGCCTGTTGGCAACACATTATTATTAACTACTTTCCATAACAAACCATGTTAAATTGTGAAATCCTTGTACGCTCCGTTCTTAAGTACTTCAATAATAGCGTTCAAACTTTCATCGTTCTGCTGTGCTTCAAGTAACCTTCTCAGAATATGACTGTTGTCCTTCAAGCACATGACTTCATGACTTACGGCTCAAGGCGTCAACATGTTTCATGCGTGATCCCGAACGATTTTCTATCCAATAATCGAATTCTTCAAGAAGAAGTGTCCATCGCGCTACTCTAGTGGTTAGATGCCTTTTTTTCATCGTACCTTCAAAGGCTTTACAATCTGCCACTATCTTAAATCGTTGACCCAGGAGTTAAATTCGGAACTTTTTTACAGATTCAATCACAGATAACACTTCCAATTCGTAGCTTGAATAATTCTTCTCAGCATCTGTCGTACTTCTGCTCATATAAAAAACATGCTGAAGAGCGTCATCACCCTCGTTTCGCTGCAACAATACTGCACCATACCCTTGTCTGCTGGCATCAGTATGGAACTCAGTATAGTCTCCATAGTTGAATATCTTTAACACCGGTTTTGTCATCAGCGCATTTTTCAAGTCGTTTAGAGCAGCTAGCTCTACTTCGTTTAATTTAACTCGTCCTCCAGTTTTTATTAATTCGGTCAGTGGCCTCGCCCTTAGTGCGAACTGCGGAATGTACTTCCTAAAATATCCAGCAAGTCCTAGGAAACTCTGAAGCTGCTTTGCTGTAGTAGGTACAAGGAAATTGGCCACAGCTTTTGTCTTTGAATCAGATGGTGAAATGGTTCCACTGCAGATCTGGTGTCCTAAGTACTCTATCTTCGGGTGAAGAATATGACATTTTTTCCACTTTATTTTTAAACCATATTTTGATGATACGTCGATCACCTTTTCCAAATTAATCAGCCCTTCACTAATGGTTCTGGATGGAATCACAATATCGTCGATGTATATTATGGTAACTTCTTCTTTTAAAAGATCGCTGAATATACAAATTATGTACTTTTGGAAGACCGTACTGTACTTTTTTTTGCATAAGCCAAAAGGAGTATTCAAAAATTCAAATTGTCAACATGAAACAATCCATTTTCTAAGTCGAGCGTCGTGAACCATTGTGCATTTTGTAGCCGATCGATTTGGTCTTCGATCACCGGCAATGGAAATCGGTCCTTATGAATCAGTTTGTTTACAGCTCGAAAATCTACGCACAGTCGGTGCGTTCCGCACGTAGTCTGACACGCTCTCGCGTACAATTTCATCTCGCATCCATTGCTTAACTTGTTTTTGAATTATTTCCCTTTCTACTAAAGGAAATCGTCTCTTTCGTCGATTGGCACAATTTTTATTGTTATTGGTAATTCCTTGGCCTTAGTTGGTCTATAATTCATGATTAGTTTTCTCACTTTGTGACGCACTTTGGCTCCTTGTATATAAGACAATTTGTTGGTCTTGCGTTATTAAACAATTTTTTGGTCTTGCGTTATCAATATATCCAATTTGGCTAGAAAGCCAAATATCCATTTCGCTTCTTCACCAATTCCGGACGCTTCCAGCGTAATTTCCTTCTTAATTTTTAAAACGATTATTTTTTCCTTTGACAATAGTGACATCAGCTTTGTCGACTAAACTCATATATGTATGCATATATTTTGTTAGTGCACTCGACGAAAACAAAGTCGAATTCCTTCAATTCACAAAATTTTCCTATTCCTTTCCATTCCTTTCCACTCGGTTAACAATTTACTAGCTGATGTTCGTACGATTACTTCCATGTTAATAAATAAATGTTAATAAATAAATGTTAACATAATAAATTTAGTATTTTGTCATCCAAAAACTTGTTACTGTTCAATACTAATGTTTTTTAGATATTACATTACAGTCTTTATTATTTCCAAGTTTGTTAATTGTATTAATTGTACTTATAATGTTATTTGAAAAGGCTCAATAAATTTAAACTTCAACTTGAACTGATGTTCGTGTGGTATTCACTCTTTAAGCGATAATAAAATTCTGCGTTGCTACGAGCGTCGCTTCGAACCTACACACAAATACGTATGTAGTTCTGCCCTATGTTCGCTGTCGAAGATTTTCTATCGCTTCATTTTCGCTGTCAGCTTAAGTGGAGACTTAAATTGTGCGCCTCCTCGTGGCGGTCTCTGAAAACGACATGGAGATGTTCGTAGGTCTCAGATATCTTAACATATTATAAGGCCATAGTATAGTGAATTAACTTGGGATTGAATACGAACACTGTACCATGACGGCTAAAACACAGTAGGTTAATCATCTAAGATTTATCTTTGATGATTAAAAGTATGATACATCTAATGAAATAAAAATTACTCCGAATATGACATGTTCACATTACTGACGAAAAAGAAGTTGAAGATGTATCATGCGCGGTAACTTGTATATGTAGTATACAGGAGCTATGTATGTCAATTACGGTAATATTGGCATGCATGGTTACGCCTTAATCCATTTTCCTCCAGGTTCTCTTCTTGAAGGTTTCCTACGTAATAAATGGAGGGTGTAGAGGACTAGCTATCCTAGAAGATTAATAGATTCAAAATGGTAGCCCAAAGTGACGAATCCTTCACCAGTAGGATATGGCACTAAAACTGTTACCACGGGCGCTCAATTGTCCAGGCCTTTGAGCAAATTAGGTTTGGTTTCGTGGTGGCTGTGGTTATGGTGACGAAAGTATAAAAAACTTTTGACCAAAGCAGTAACGATGAATGTACTATAAAATATGATTCGTGTAAAAATTTGGTATCAAAAAACTTTCTGTCATTCGGGTTCATGATTTAGATTTAAATCCGAGCATGCTGCATGCCGTAGGATAAGTCGTGAAGACAGTTGCCTACGTAAAATAAAGATAGCACTTGTGCTATTAGGACTTACTGTTAGCTTAAGTCCCCACACCATCACAGTGTTTATTTATTCATTTGTAAAAACTGCTAACCATCGCAAGACTAATACGTCGATTCTCGTAGTAAAATTTTTTTTTACACCGCTGTTTTTTCCAAATTGTCAATATTGCTCTTCTTACTGTAAAATAAAGGCTTTTTTCTTTAAAATTTTGTGCCAACTAGGACTTGACAACCAAATTTTATTCGATAAAACGAATGAATGATCAAATAAACTCTTTTTATAAATAAAAAAAACAAAGATTTCGTTGCATATCAACAAATTATTAATAGAACATGGAAGAAATAACAATTCTTCAAAAAAGTACACACAGCGTACTTATTTGCTGCTTGTTCCATTTTGTACTACTGTTCCATTATGTGCCATAGTGCTAAGCTTTCACGCTGTCACTTTACTGCGAGAATAGCACTGCAAAAAACTTTTACAAGACGCTTTATAATTTCACTTTACTATTTCGTGTAAAGCTTACTACGAGAATCATTCTATAAATATTTTATAGTGTAGGGACAATATATAGAGATAGCGTTTTTCAACAACTTTAGAGAAAAGGGCACTATAGCAATTGGTCGAAAATCTTAGACACCAGTTCAGCACTATCAGCAATGGTTCGTAATAAGATACCTGATAAAGAGGGACTCTGCAAGTGCGACAGAAATCTAGCATTGAGTTCAGTACAGTCTATATTGGATGGGTTATCCAGGACACTTTTACTATTTCCGATCTTTTTAATATTGTTCCAGAAAGATTTACATAATAATATACGGTTGAATTTATATTCGAAATATTTTTCTTTGAGATGCTTATTTTAGATACTACTTGATTCCGTAATTTGAGAAATAAAATTAGATCGTCTATTAGTTTAAATTTTTTCCATTTTTTATATACACCATCGCGCCGCCACGATAATGTTTTTATCCTTGGAGTTAACCAGATAGGCACATCATGCTTAATCAGTTTAGAAACTATAGGGACATGTTTGTCATATAATATGATTTCAGAAGTTCCACATGACAGCGATTCAAGAGTACACAAGAAGTCATCAAAACAGATTGTTTTATATGCATTGACATGGTAAATTTGCATTAAAAAAATTGTTACATCACTACCTATATGCCCAACGCGATCCGACCGAAATAGCGTATACCTATATATATAAGCATATATATGTATATGTTTCAGAGACACAAATTATATCAACGCCAGAGTTTATGAAAATACTTCTAAATGTATCCATTTTACATGAGCAACTCAGCGCATTCAGATGTACACATATGTTATACATGTTTTTCACCAATAAAAAACATAATATATATAATTATTTATTTTGACGTTTTGATAAACAAACCCCTTAAAATAAATTTTCTATCAGTGCTTTCTACAACATTTTTGCGGCGAAACTACATTTTTTTACGGCGAGGCTACATTTTTTTACCGCAAGGCTACACTTCTTTGCAGCCCCACTTGCCTTGCTGGTATTATAAATTAAGGTTTTAAAATATTAGTGTTAAGAGCATACCACAGTAAGATCACGTATTATTAAGACAAGAATTGTGATATTAAGGAGTAATTGTATAATTATACACAAAAGATTTAAAATCAAATATCGCACGAGCAGTACCATTAGTAGTCAGGGCTACACTGCTATATATGACAGTCGACGGAAATTTGTAAATCGATTCTTGGTGGGAATGGGTTTCGAGATCTACTGCGTAATGGACACTGGGTCCGCTGAACTTAAAAAAAAAAAAAATTGTTACAAATGAGAATAATAATAACGTCTCACCTGCAAGTACTCGTGCCCTCCGAGTGACAGTTTGTGTGCTTTAAGGTTTCATCCTTTTGCGATTTCTTTGAATCGTCTTATTATTTCCGCCCAACATTATTTCGTTGAAATCGATGAAATTGTACGTTTGGGTTGTGGTGTTGTGGGCGACTGTTCTATTATATACCTAGATACTGTATGTGAACGGTTGTCTGTGTGGTTTGCTCTTTGTGACTCGAGACGATAATTGTGGACATACACCACCAATTCATTCAGTTTGATGAAATCAGTGTCAAGTTACGCACAGTACATAACCACTTAAAGCCCCCACTTCGGCTGATGTTAACGATAACGGTTGTAATTCTATATAAAAGTATCGCCAACAATTTGGTGCAACGATATGTGTTTTATTTTTTGTGCTCACTGATTTTAAGTTTTAGAGACAACCATGGTTAAAATTCAGATATCAGCGCCAATGTTGTCAATACCATTGGTACAATGGTTTCAGTTGTTCGATGTCGGATGTTGGAGTGCCTAATATCTCCAGAGAGGAAAAATTTTGATTTGACGTTGTTTTTGGGCTATTGTTGTGCTTTATCTTCGCTGTATATCTCACATTCACTTTGAATTTGATTGACTCACCTTCCTATTGGGAAACTTGTATGCCAAATAAATAAAGAACTCATTTATCCTTGAATATCTACAGTTTTATTGTGTTTTCAGATTTACTATTCTACGGCCATTACAACTTACTCTTTTCTAAACTCAAAACCAACTGACTGTTAATTCTTTACGGGAGTTGGTTGCAGGCCAAATCGATCAATTAAATTCTGCAACTATCTCAAAAAAATTTACAGGTGCAGAACTGCGAATTTAGCGTTTATTAAAACAAGCGCTATTTCCGTGCTCGCGCTAAGGTTCACCAAACCGTCAGCTCAATGACCGCATGGTCGGTGACATTATTCGGTGTCACCTTTCCTATTGTTTATGTTTTATTTCGGCTTGTTCAAGCTTCACTTGAACGTATGCCATCATATCTTTTTTAAAATAACTCACTTGGCATTTACTGAATGCCCAAAAGTATGTGCTGCTAATTCGTTAACCGTTTTTAGCAGCGTGCCAAAATGTTATGTTAATAACAGCTTTAATAACTGTTATTAATGCTGATTTTGACCTACATCATCCCTCCACCCCTACAATAAGAAAAAATTATGATCTTTAAGAGAAAAATTATGATCTTTAAGAGAATAATTTTTTCTTTCTTTTACATTACTTTTACATTTCTATATAAATAATTACTATCCTCCAGGTCGTACCGCCGTCATTCTAGTCGATGTCTTCTTTGCTATTGTCCTCGTGTGCTGGTTAGCATTGGTTCATCGATGTTTCGTTGTTTCTCGGTAGCTACCGTGGTTGGTTGTGTTTTTCATCTATTGTGCGTCTTCCAAGGGGAGGTGGTATTTTTGGTAATTTTCACATTGTCGTCGTTTAGTTGTTGATTGTTGGTGCTGCTCTTCTTTTGTACATACTTGAGCTTTCCGAGGGTTTGGTGAGTGCTTCAGTTTTTGGCTATTGCATGGCTTAATGCTATGGCATGTTAATATTATATCGGCTAATAATGTCTTTATCTTGTCTGAATGTCGTTGTTTCTGCCGTTTCAAAGGAAGGTTGTTGTGAGTTTTAATTCTACCAACTACGTTCGTATTCTGCTTAATAATTGGGATTTTAATTGTGTAGTTCCCACATTAATGTCTTTATCGGTTGTTTTGGCTTTATTATGCCGCTAATACCTATTGCTGACCTTTCTTCTTTATTTGCATGTTTGTCGAGTTTGACATTCACACTTGGACGGTTGCCATAATCTTGGTGCTATTGTTGAACGATTGGTCTGTGCACTTATATTAGGGATTTTGATTTGTTGTTCAAATTTATTTGTGTTGTTATCGAGCAACATGTTATATGATGATATTGTGAAGAAGTATTTGACTTGCATTACTTGGGTAAAATGTCGCATTAACTTGCCGAGCTGTTCACCAGCTACCCTTCCCTGCCGATGTAGTTGTCGCCCTTCTGCCGTTGTTGTTCTGAAGATTACAATATTCTTGGTATTATTATTGACCGATTGATTGTGTTGTAACCATAGTAGGAATGGATTGCGTTGTTGTTTTAAGTGTATTGTTCTTTAACAACATGATTTATGATGACAGTGTGATTTCTTCGATGTCTTGCATTTCCTCGAAAAAACTTTCGCACCAACTTGCCGAGCTTTCCACCAGCTACCCTTCCCTTCCGATGTAGTTGTCGCCTTCTGCCGTTGTTGTTCTCTGCGTTGTCTAGTCAAAAGTTATGTTGTGGGTGGCTGTGAGGTTTGGTACTCCCACAGTGTTCGTGTTGTACCTAAATATGTTAGTATGTATAAAAGAAAATATATATGTATATTTTCTATTTTTATTTTCCCTTTCTCTTTTCCTGTTTTGTTTTTATTAATTATTTCTTTAACTCTTTTTTTTTGTGTTAGTAGTGCTTATACAATTATATAATAAAATTATAGTTAATTAGGATAAAATAAAAAAAATTAGAAACGATACATAATAAACAAATTGTCAATATTGATTTCACTTGTTGCATTTTAAATATTTATGTATTTTGAGTTTTCTATTGCTTCCTGTGTTTGCCTAATTTTAGAATAAATAGTCCTAACAGTATTAATCCTTAAGAGTATTAATTATTCTTAACAGTATTAGTTTTTCTTAATTGCTTTAATTAGTTTTAAAGTTCATACTACAATATATCGTATATTCTGCTACGTATTAATTTAACATTACTGATATTTATTATTAATGAAACTCGTAATTCCTTAACTTCTATTTATTTCCCCTTAATTTTTCTAAACATTGTTTAAATTTGTTAACAGTATTAATTTTATTAACATTTCCTAATTTATATTATTTTTTAATTAATAAAGAATCTAGTTTTTAGTTCTTATTTTTATAACATTTATGTTACAGCAACGAATTGTAACGAACTCCGGTTCTCCGGTTTTCCAGCTGGGATATGCTCAGCGGCTATCCAGGCGTTCGGTACAGAAATTTATTTGGGTGAGACGCTCTAAGGATAAATGGCTCTTTATTTGTTCACCTTCATGATTTCTGTCATACAATATTCGTTTAACTTAACTAGTGAGCGAGAGGGAGAGACTTATTTGACGGTGGATCACTGTACTGCTTGCCTTGGTGCTGATACGCCGGACGTTGGTGTGGCGATCGATGGTAATTATGATGAACTTCACGCCGTTGAACGTGGCGTGGCAATGACTACGTGGAGCCACTCAGTGTCGTTGTCTGGAGCTCTGAGTGGGACTCCAGGCGTTGCAATGGCGTCGATGTGTCGGACGTTGGTGTGGCGATCGATTGTAACTATGATGAACCTCACGCCGTTGAACGTGACGCGGCGGTGACTACGTGGAGCCACTCAGTGTTGTTGTCTGGAGCGCTGAGCGGGACTCCAGGCGTTGCAATGGTGCTGATGCGCCGGACGTCGGTGCGGCGATCGTTGATGGCGTTGACAAATGCGCATCGTTATACTTGGGACTGTTCGCTGATTGGAACTACGCTCTGATCGATGATGGGTTGCTCGTTGTACTGGCGTCGTTGCTATAATAGCGCGGTAGCGTGGTGACCGATGGAACAGTTACGAGTCGTGTCGTTGAACGTCGCGTCGTTTGAGTCTCGTCGTGGCAAGTTGGGTCCGCTGTCTTGAGCTCTTAGTAACTCACGTGCTCTAAAGCCTCTAGCGTTATATATCTGAGATCCACGTACCCTAAAGCCTCTACGATCTATATAAATTAAAATTACTTAAAGACACACGTACCCTGAAGCCTCTATAGTCTATATACTTGTAGATCCACGTACCCTAAAGCCTCTAGGATCTATATAACTTAAATTACTTAAAGACTCACGTACCCTGAAGCCTCTAGAGTCTATATACTTGTAGATTCACGTGCTCTGAAGCCTCTAGAATCTATATAACTCACAAAATAAAGTCTCCTAATGGTCGTTAAGCGTGGGGCGTCTATTTAAGTCGGAGGTGGACAGAGCAATTGTGCTCTCTGCTTGAAACGTGGCTGAGGTGTCAAGCGGCGATGTAAAATTATATCTGCAGCAGAGCAAGCAACCGTGCTTGTCGAAGTCTTCTGACTGACTAACTGCTGTGCTTGAAAGCAACTCTTGTTAAGCTGGTTTCTTCTTATTCTCGTGTGTGTTTTATGCGTTTGCGTCGGTGACGCCTGGTTGTCGCTTCTCTCTCTCTCTCTCTCGCTCTGTTCTTATGTATAACTTATTTACTAACAATTCTTTGCTTCGTATTCGTTGTCCTGTTATTTGTCTTACGCATTAGATACAGAAATATACAGGTCTTGTGCTTAAGTGCTAGTTGTAGCAAATATTAAGGTTTTGTTCTTTTAGCTTACGTACTAGTCCTAATATAAGTTTATTTTTATTAAATTCATTGTTTGGTTGTTTAGCTTACGTACTAAAAAAAAAATAAATTTGTTTGTTTAAATTCGGTTGTGTTTCGATGTTTCATGGATTTTATTCAGCAAAAGTTGTATCTGTTCTACATGGTGGATCGACTAGCCGGAAGAGAGCGAATCTTCATTTCCGTCAGCCATGCTACCATCGGGTGTGTTCACCTATATCACTGTTGGGCCCGTTCACACTCATTATGGCTACTACACAACATTTCTCCCCCTTAGATTCGATCTTCCCGTATAGTCTGGATTCACTTACAAATTTACTAAGTATGTACATATAATCATAATTCAATAGTTTTTTTCCTAATATTAATAAGTTTCCAAACTGGTAATACATGAATTCATTAAATTTTATATACATTTGTATATGTATACTTACTTAATCTATTGTATATACTAAACATTAATGTTTTTATTACTTTTCTTTAAACGGGCCGAAGCCCGTGTTTTTTGGTATATTTTCTTTACATACCGTCGCTTGACTTGACGTGTTGTCCTTCCTGAGGTAGATTGTCCATCTGGTGGTTCTAGGCACTGTTGTCCGATTCTCGTTATATACGGGTGGAATTTATCCTCCAAAAGGGACTTGTGAATTTGCGAGAATTGTACAACGCGTCTAGAGCCACTTACAAAAATTTCATACACACATGGACTCAGGACTTTGGTCACTAACGCTGGTATCCACTTAGCGTGCGACTGATTATGTGCCATATACAATACTTTCTTCCCCTTTTTGAATGTTTTAATATTGTTAATTCCTGCTTTTTTTTTCTTTTGTGACTATCTAACATAATTTGGCGCTTTATCGGAATTTCTACAATATTATTTTTACGAAATGGATTGATTAAGTCCATTTTTGTTTTTGGTTTAACTTTAAAAACCATTTCTGAGGGTGTTTGATTAGTAGAACTAGATGGTGTGTTCCGAAAGGTAAAAAGAAATTGCAAAACTTTTTCCTCCATATCTAATAATACATATTTCCTGTCTAATACTATGTTCGCACTAGACCGAAATTAGGCAATTTCGTTGCGTAGCTCAATTTCGGCTGAAATTGTGAATTTTTATACAATTTCGCCATACAAAAATATGTCAAATGAAATTGGGTTGGCAAAGCAATTTCAACGAAATTGAGAACGAAATTGGCTCAAAATGAAAAACAACCATGGTTTTGTAATAGATTTGTATAATAAATTGTTATTGATCTGGCTGCACTGAGTACGTTTGACAAATAAATACAACTGTCGTGTGATTGAATTGTTTTTTTTAAAAATGAAGAGAACCTACAAAAAAAGGAATCTGTGGAGAGAAATGGCTGTTGCGCTGTTAATTGAAAACTGGTCCGACATCCATTTCCTCCGCAGCTGTATTTGCGACGCATTTATGTTTGATTGTTAATTGTTAATTGTAAAAGTTGGACAATTTCCATTGTTTGCTAATGCTAATGAAACTCGCGCAGTAAACAAATGAAACGTCAAATGAAATTGTGAATGCGAGTGCGAACACTTTCAATTTCGGACGAAATTGTCTCAATTTCGAAGGCAATTTCGAGCTAGTGCGAACATAGTATTACAAAACAATTGAAATAAGCAAGTTATTATACAGTAGTATAATTTAATAATAATTCATGTAAGATTGCGATTATTCCAATACCCCTTCTCAATCGCACAACCCTAACATCAAACTTAATTTTTTATATTTTATAACATCCACTGCTTTTGTACATATATCTGCTACTTGATCTTGAGTGTTAATTGATTGAATATCAATGTGCTTAGCCCGTTTTGATTCCGTTGAACTCGCCATTCCAATACAGCCTCTATTATCTTCAAATATTGTTATTGCTTCATCATCAATTTGTTTTAAATCTTGTAATAATCCTCTTAGCCAAATTGCTTCAGTTGTTGCTGTACTTAATGCCACGTATTCGGGTTCACTCGATGATACTGCTACAGTAACTTGTTTTTTACTACTCCATGAAACTGTGCAACCATATACTTGAAAGATAAAACCACTTACTGATTTTCGATCAACTGTATCACTTGCCCAGTCAGCATCTGCATATCCTACAACTACTTTGCTGGTATTTATTTTATTAAAAATTAATTTAGTAACTTAGTTCCTTTCAAATATCTAAGTATTCTTTTTAGGGCTTGCCAATGTTCTTCCGCAGGATTTTGTTGAAATCGACCCATGTATCCAACCGGAAAACAAATGTCTGGCCTAGTGCATAGCATAATATACATTATGCTACCCAACATTTCCCTATATGGTTTATGTAAAATAGCATCATCTTGCTTTTTCAAGAGTTGCAAACCTTTTTCCATAGGGCTTTTTACTGGATTACATTCGTTCAACCCAAACTTCAGCAATATCTTCTCAATATTTATATTACATTAATAAGTAATATGAAATATAAACTATAAATATAAAATATTGTTAATATGTATGGCGAAGTTTAGGCCGATTAAATTTCGTCGTTACAGTGGATATGAAACAAAGGCTCAGAGTACGTAAGCAAAAGCAAAAAAAGCCAAACACTCAAAAATCTTCACACGATCCAGAACTGGGTATGAGCGAATTCTCAGAGCATCAGTTCAAACACGCAAACACATTTAATAGCTATAGTGGAGAGAGCGAAGCATTCAGTAATCTATCAACGATTCAGTAGTGGATAGCCAACAAATGCTCAGAGAATCAATGAAAACACATTAGCATTTGCAATACAAAAGAAAAGAGCGCGAAACACTCAAAAATCTGCATACGATCCAGAACTGGGTTGACCAAATTCTCAGAGCATCAGTGCAAACACAAAAACACATGTAATAGGGATAGTGGAGAGAGCGAAGCATTCAGTAAACCATCATCGATTCAGTAGTGGATAGGAAAAAAATGCTCAGACGATGAATGGAAACACATTAGCATTTGCAATAGAAGAGAGAACACACTCAGCAATGAGTGAAAAAAAGATCTAGTACTGGATAGCCAGTGGAAAATATTTTTGTTCAAGATTCGGCCTCTTGTTCTTCTTTCTCTATGGTTGAATATATATACGTTGCATCTTTTAGTTGTTATATGGTACATGTAAATAGTATGTGTATTCGGTGTTGGCTTTTTTCAGTTTTAATTTATAATACAATAAGAAGGTTCGTGATTTGCCAGTTTTTGCATGACTAAATTATATAATTCAGTTTTTGCATGACTAAATTATATAATTTAAGCATGACTAAGCACTAAACTAAAAAAACGCCGTAAATTATATAATTTATAGACCCTCCAAACAAAGCATATACTACGTTACTGTATATGTATACTAGTAATGTGCTGCTATATAAAGCTCAAACAAATAATAGATATGTACATTAAATGTTTAAAAACGAAATTTAATGCCAGAGAATTTAATACGTTTATTTACCTCTTTTTCATCCTTAGACCACTTTAGTTCTTCACCCATAATGTCAGCAATAACTACTAATGCTTCTTGAGCTGCCTGAACATTTAAGAACGCTAAACGTAAGCGACGAGCGATCATGTCCACAGCATTACATGCATACTCTCGTACACCATAACGTATTTCAGCATCGATATATGGAAACTCGGGATGTATCCTATTACCAATAATTGGCCATCGTTTCCCAGTTAGCGAAGCCATTTTAGCTACAGCAAAGGCACGATCCCCATAGGATTTAGCTAAGTGTTGAGCAACTTCACATTCTAAGCCAAAGTCCTGTACCAATCGGATATACATGGTTGGTGTCCATCCCTGTCCACCTTCGATTTTCAAAAACGATGTAACAGCTTCATTGCGCTCTGGCTTTAAATTACAAGCTGGAAAAAATTACAAGTAGACTTTTGAGTTAAACATTACACAGACTTTCCTCAATACGTTGAAAAAATCTTAAAGGGGATTTTCTTTTAATTTAGATCATAAAAAAATTTTTGTTAAATAGGAAAAAATAGGTGGTGAAATAAGCATTCTATCGTGATTCAGGGGCAAATCAAAGTCATAGGAGGCATAGTTCATGGCTCTAAAACGTTATAAAGATTTTTATTTTTGGCTGGGATAAAACTCAGTCTGTCCAGGGTTCGCTAAAGGTGTCTCGCAACCCTCTAACATTCAACGTATTTCCGAATTTCTCACGACTGTCTTCGCGACAGTCTTCGCACTGACTCTGTAAAGAGTTCAGCTCGGACGTTGTTTTTGTATTTCAATTTTTATTATTTTATTTTAATCTTAAAGAGAGACGCGGTGGTTAGTGGGAAGTACAACAAAATCCTGGCAGAAGGCCTTAATATGCAGGAAGTGAGGGTTCAATTGAGTAAGAGCAAGAGAGCTACTCAGCAGAAGGGCTTTAATTTATTTGGTGATGTCAGAGCGTCCACCAATAAAAAGTTAGTGTTAACTAGTTAGTGAGAAAATAGTTAAGCTCGCCGCTGGCCGAAGCCGAACTGCCAGATAGCGCTCGATAGTGTGGTTTCTGGGTCGAAGCCGAAAGTGCCAGTTATTTCTGGACACTGCGGTCCGAAGTCGAAAGCAACTCGATCCATCAAAAATTTAAGCAGTAACTACGTTTATCTCATCGGACATCGAACATATCTTTAAACTTGAAACAAACATTCGCGGAATTCATGAAAGAGTTACTCCACATCCCAGTTTTCAGAAATCAGCAACCTCATCCACCAAACTAAGAGTAGTCTTTGAATGAAGTAAGGGATATTGAAATAAACGTGTTTCTTTTCGCTCTTACTTCCTTCAGGATCAGCAGCCAAACATGTGGACGTAACTCTTACCACTGAATTATCTTTCCAGCGAGTTAACAAGAAGTATCTCTCACTTAATTGTGCAGTGGCGCATTCAATTGAACTTCTAATTTCTTTTTTAAATTCTTTTAAATTTGAAAGACAGTTACTTTTGCCCAAGCGATTAGCTCTTATGGTGCCAGTACAATCATATCCACGTTTTTTTATTTCGTCTAATAGAGGTATTGTTGTGAATAAATTATCACAATATATATGATATGGAAAGCGTGCTTTATTTAGAGGATATTGATCCAGCAAGCCCAGTACTGTCGAACCACATTTTCCAAACAGATTGTAATGTTCCTTGTTTCCCTGGTAACTTTTCCCTTGGTAAGGATCGAAAGAAATTAAATATCCGGACGGGGAACTCTGGCACCAGACTTTATATTCAAAGCGAATAGGTTTATTTCCGATAGCCTGCTTGCAGCCATGTTTACCAAAATTACCATTGCCTCATCATGCGATATAACTGAACTGAGAAGGTATATAGTTCTCCGTACATTTTTTCTGAACGTGTGAAATCAATGGACGCAGCTTGGAAAATTTATCTTTTGTGTCCAGATGCGAATTCGATTGAAAACAAAGGAATCTCATAATCTTATAAAATCGATTTGGTCTCATAGCCTCGTACACTGCAACTTAAATCATCGCCGGTATTCCAGTACATATGCTTCCCTGGTAACCTATTATATCCAGAAACTATTAAAATAGCGATGAATACTTTGTGCTCTGCCCTGCTCAGGTCAACATCGGAAAAAATTTTTGTTTGCGAATATTCCCAGCTGGCAGCAATAATGTGGACCAGTATTTCATCGTAAAAAAAAACTCAAAGTAATTGACTGTTGTACTTTTTTCCATGGAGTACTTTTACCATCACTTCTTCACTTGATGGGAGCGCGTTTTAGTTTCTTTGCAGGTGGTGGGTCGGCATTCCTGCCAGAAACAGGCAAGTCCGGTGTATTTTTCTTCTATCTCTTAGCTCCGCATTTGCCATTAACTGATTCCTTGATAAGGTATTCACACATTGTCATGATCTGAGTCCCCATCTGTAAGAATATTCACATCGCGAGGTTCGATAAAAGTATCTCCAACAGAATCGCTATTGTTGTTTTCCAAAATGTGCTAACGAAGATGCAGCGATCTGCGGAGTTATTGGACATTTTACTTCAAATGGACATTTTTTCCACGAGAGAAATTTGGTTTTCCAACAAATAAAACCTAGGACCGGTCGACCTATAAAACCGGTCGTTCTGCCTTCGTTGTGTCGGTCATTGTTTCTTGAAATTTAAAATTCGTCAAACTAGATTAATGGGGTCATTCACCTTTCATTCATCATCTTTCAAACGAAAAGTTCATTACTCTTCTCAGCGAACGTTTTCGTTCTTAAATTTCTATTCACATCAATTTCTTAAATTTCTATTCTTTCCCCTTTATTTCGTTGAGCGAACTCTCTATCGTTGAACTTTCCAGCCTACTTCCCTTGCCGAAACCATGCCTGTGTAAACATATTTTACACACGTGCATTGTACACACATTGTTCGCTCTTTTCCTCTTATACTTTTATGGACTAACAATTTGCTTGCGATATCTGCGTTGTTCTGATGCAAGCATAAAATGATCAAGTTTTTGCGCTTATCTATCTGAGCCAGAAAAATTGCGACCGGTCGGTCTTCAATTCTATTTTGCTATTAAAATTAATAATTAATAATAATACTCACTAATTCAATAATTAATCAATAATACTAGTATTATTTGACAAATTCAATTAAAGAGAAATAAATAATATCTAATAATATAAAAAGAAATCTAAAGGAATATAAATGAAATAAATTGTATTTATAATTTAAAGCATATTATTATATGCTTTATATGTATATTATATAATTTTACATATAAAATTTAACGTACATATGAAGTCAAGTCAAGTACAAAACACAGCAAACTCGTTTTCGTAAAATAAATAGAGAAAACTAGTCAAACAAGTTTGTTAAATAGATCGTAAACACTGGATGATACGAACACGTCGCATCGATTCCAGCAAACAAGTTCGAAGTTGGGCAGAAGCTTTAAAGCTTATCACAGAACAGGAGCAGGGTATAAAAGAGCGAGCAGTCAGTGCACCGTGAATCATTTTTTTGAAACCACACCTGGAGACAGTCGTTTTGAAACCACACCCGAAACAGTCAGCATCGTAAGAACCTCAAATCGGCATCGCAAGAACTCGTAGTCAGCACCGCAAGGACCTCAAGTCGGCATCCCAAGGAACCGTAGTCAGCATCGCAAGGAGCTCAAGTCGGCAGCACAAGGTCACAGTCAGCATCGCAAGGACACTCATTCGACTCCGCAGTCTACTTCGCAGTCAACGTCTCACCAGACGTCACAGTCAACGTCTCAGTCGACGCCACAGCCAACGTCTCATTCGACCACTCCAGAACACGGGTGACAAGTTAATGGGTGTGGCCTCCGCTGGACCGGGATATACTTCGCTAGACAGGAAAATGAACGAGCTAACTAGCGCTCCAACGAAGTATCCAGATTATACTATCCTGGACGGACGATTGTATCGTCACATACCATGCCATCTAGGTGACGAGGACGACAAAGCGTGGAAACTGTGCGTAGACAAGGCAGACAGAGACCGCATATTGGTAGAAAATCATGATGAAACCAGTGCAGGCCGCTTAGGAATACGCAAAACCATCAGCCAGACATCGCGCTCTATGTCAAGAGGTGTGATTCGTGCCAACGCTTCAAGGTAGAACAACGAAAACCGGCCGGAGAAATGCCTAGCCGAATATCCGAAGAACCATGGGCTTAGCCAAATACCCGAAGAACCGCTGCCACAACATGTTGCTGGTACTCACAGACAAATTAAGCAAGTGGACGGAGATGGTACCACTGAGACAAGCCACCGCCAAAAACCCTCCAAACTGCCTTCAGGGAAAGGATACTTGCAAGGTTCGGCGTACAGAAGGTTTTGAAAAGCGACAACGGAGCCCAGTTTACCAGCCACTCGTTCAAAGCGTTTATGAAGGAAATCGGCATTCGCCAACAATTCACCGCACCCTATCAACCGCATGAGAATCCGACGGAGCGCGTTAACAGGACAATAAAGACCATAATCTTGCAGCTAACCAACAAAGGACAGCGTCACTGGGATGAGTATCTCACAGAGATAACTCTGGCAGTGAATTCGAGTGTGTCCGCATAGACTGAATACTCTGCAGCGTTCCTAGTGCAAGGGAGAGAAACACAGTTGCCACGATATCTCTACGACAAAGTGACTCTAGGTAGTTGAATCCCATCAACGCTACCGCTGGACAAAGCCAAAAACCTGCAAGTAATATTCCAAGTAGTACGCAGGAATTTACAAATGGTTTCACAGGACCAAGCCCGCCATAACAATCTGCGTAGATGCCAATGGTCACCGCAGATTGGTCAGTGGGTGCTGTTACGAACACACCCGCTCTCAAAAGCCGCCGAGAATTTCGCCGCGAAGTTGGCCCCAAAATTCGAGGGACCCAACCAAGTGACTGATTTCGTTTCACCGGTGATCGTTCGCCTCAAGACCACAGCGAAAAGTCCAAAAACGGCCCACATGAGCGATCTCAAGGTATATGTACAAGCGGAAGGTATTCCACCCGATACGTCCCATGGCTGTTCGACCAGCAAAGACAAAAACCCCGCAGGGCATAGCCAGCGCAAAACAACAAATACCGAAATGTCGCCCCACACGGCGGGAGACCGAATTAGACAGGATCAGGCATCGCCAAAAAGCTCCGCGCCAACACCACGAACGTAAGAAAGGCAACAGTTCCGTCAGAGTGGCACCAAAGGCTACCACTCTTCGCAGTCGCCGCCTCGTTCCTTATATGAGCAGCGTTCGCACGAGAGCCCGTTACTCCTGTATAAAAGAGACACGACAAAGGAGCGAGTCATCAGTCGGCCACCAGCCAACAACGTCAACACAGTGAGTGATAGTGAGTAAGTGAGAGTGAATAGTTAATAGGGAAAACAAAACATAATACACAAAATAATTAAGTGATCAATAAATCAGAGAGAACAGCCATAGTTAAATATTTAAAGCACAATAAAAGAAATTATATATATATATATATGTAATGTATGTATGTTGTGCTCCTGGCAACAATCCTGGCATATGATCAGCGCCATATTTCAGGCTGGACCAGAGGACTAAACATCTTCGAGAAACATTACGTTGTAACGAAGTTCCGGTCTTCCGGGTCTAGAGCCGGGGTAAGCTCGCCGGATTGCCAAGGTTCTTTACAGAAATTTATATTCACAGAGATTTGTTTTGCTGAATACAGACTTTATTGATGCTTTCGATTTCTACGATATGTTCTATCCTACCGCCCTAAGTTCGACACAAGGCGCTGATCCTAGTGGTCCTCGTCGTGTTCCTCGATGGTGGGCAAATATTATCTGTGCTCGTCGGGCAGTTGGCTCGTTGAGTGCGTGTCCGTGTGTCGGTACTGTCGCGCTGTCGTTTCGTGGTATCGATGCGCTTGTGTAGTCGAACGGATAGACAGATCTAACGACCTGCAAATCCGTTGGTGTATATAGCGGGACAGACAGATCTTCCGGCCCGCAAGTCCACTATACGCGACAAGACAAGTTATTCACGCGAAGATATAATAATAACCGTAACCCCTTGTCTCACTCGACGCGCTTGGATGGTCGAACAGATAGACAGATCTTACGGCCTGCAAATCTGTTGGTGTATATAGCGAGACAGACAAATCTAACGACATGCAAGTCCACTGTATTCAACCATACAAGTTATTCACGCGAAGAAATAATAATATTAACTTGTTTCGAAAAAGTAATTATTGTCCCTGGTCCTTTGTCTCACACTCACTAGCTTCACTGATTCCTTCTCCTGGCTTGGATTTCTTAAGTCGTCTGCTCCTCTCGGCGGCTCATCAGCTACTCATCAATGTTCACGTCGGCTGTCCACTCACGACCCTCTCCGTCGTTTCGCTTCGGCTGTTCGCTGGAAAATCTCCGCCTTTATTCCAGTTTTGCTTATCCGATATGTTAGCCTACAGTTCTTCGTTTCCTTGTAGGGTGGTTTACATAGCAATGATAATAATATACTTCATTGTAATAAAATTAAGGTTTGGTGTAACAATTCATTGTAGTAAGACTTAATAAAATTATTCATTTAAAAATAAGACAATTTGTGTTCATATTAAATTCCATAGTATTCTTAACTAATTTAACAATATTATCAAAATAATATTAATAATATTAATTAAATGTTGGCGTATCAAAAGACTTAATAAAATTGATCATTTAAAAATAAGGCAATTTGTGTTCATATTAAATTTCATAGTATTCTTAACTAATTTAACAATATTATCAAAATAATATTAATAAAATGTTGGCGTATCAAAAGCCCCTGGTTTTGGTGCGTCACACTCCCTTCCTACTTCGGATGAGAAACAATCTGCCACGACTCCACGCCTCCTCGGGATATCTGCAGCCTGTACCGCCGTCCATTGATGTTCCTTATCACTTGGATCCTTTTGTGCGGCTTCTTAAATCTTCGAATTTCCTCCATGGCGGCTTGCAGTTGATCTCTGTCTTCGGGGAAATTGTTGATTTTACATAGTTGAACGGGAGTCTCGGGACGGAGGACGGTAGACATGTCGGCATCGGGTTGTTGTAGTACGATTTCATCGAATAGTTGTAGAACGGACTGATCGACTAGTTGTAGAGGGAACTGTGGGTGGTGGGTGGTGGGTGCCCTCGTCAGCAGTGTCGCCCGGAGTGTTTGCCTCGGCCACGGCCCCCAGCTCGTCCCACAATTCGGTGTCTAAGGAGAGAGTGTCATCCACAGTTCCTTCTCGAACGAACTCCTCTATGAGGTTGTTAAGGTCAGCGTCTAACTTCGGAACTGAGGCCCATGTTAAGAGATCGGCTTCGGCGGCTTGTAGAGACTCGTAGACACCACTGGTTGGAGAATCGTCAAACAGCACTTCGGCGGTTGGTGGGGCCGTCTTACCATTGCAAGTTTCCAGGCCGTCTGAAGTAGCTTCGGGGCCTCGCGCGACCGTCTCGACATTTGGAGTATCGGGGTCGTCTGATGGGGCTTCGGCGGGTCGTGGGGCCGTATCAACGTTTGGAGTATCGGGGTCGTCTGTTGGGGCTTCGGTGGGTCGTGCGAGATTGGAGAGCGCGGAACACGTGGCTAGCGGCGCATCGTGCTCTGGCCAGTTTGTGAGGCGACGTGGCAACCCTTCCGGCCATCCTCCTTGCTCTAGCATCTCGCTTGTCCAAACTTCGGGGTCCAAAACCGTGTGTATAATCTTACACGTATATATGGTTTGGGTGTAGCCCCTGCCTTCGTGGGTGTCTACCGTTGCACCGATGGCGAGGTGTCCGTTTATTGGGTAATCGTCCTCTTCATCGGTGGTGTCTGTATATTCGGCTTCCGTATTTGCCCTATCGCCATCGTCCTCGGCGTCGGCACTCTCGTCTCCCTTACCTGTCCGTTGCTGCTCCTTCTCGCTGGGTTTTGGGTGGTCGCAGGCTTGGTCGTCTTCATCTAGGTAGTCTTCGTCCGACTGGGAATCCAACACTATTACCTCTGGTCCGTGGTCATACTCCCTGTCTAGTGTCGTTGCCTCATGCTCCTCGCCGGCTTCTTCGCTCGCTTGGTCGGGTACGGCGCCGTCCGCGGCCTCTACTGCTGGCTCCTCGCCAACTTCTTCACTCCCGTCGTCGGGTGCGCCATCGTCTGTTGCCTCTACTGTTGCCTCCTCGTCGACTCCTTCACTCTCTTCATTGGGTGCGGCATCGTCCGTGGCCTCTACTGCTACCTCCCCTGGAACAGATCCCTGTTCTGCTGGCTTTACAGGTGTCGTTGAGCTGCACGGTGCTGCCCCCATCTCCTCATCGTCGACGACCCGTAGGAAAACGTTTACCCGTGGCCACTTCGCGCGCGGATTGTCGACTACTTCCTCATAACTCTCACTTAACCGACGGACACAAGGTCGTTTTTCTTGGTCTTGGATTACGCGCTCTTTGAACCTTTTTGCTGAGAGGTTAAACTTTTCCTCCATCGCGATGCTTACTGGTTCGCTGTCGGCGATCGACTGACTGTTGTTCGAGGGTTGTGTCACCGAATTGCGATGCATACGCTCCGCTGTGTTATGGTGTGTGGCGTAGGCCGTGCCGTCGATGCCAGCTAATAAATTTGATTGATCGCTGTCTCTCCTGGTGTGCTCTGGAAGACTAGCACGTGTTCTCGCGTTGTTTATGGTGAGCTGGACATTCGGGTTTTTGTCGCCAGTCACCTGGGCTTCGATTGTATGATATACTTTCAGATCGGCTAGGTGTGCCCTACGTACATGGGTTTCTTCTGGCTTGCGGACTTTTACGATTACCGGCGACACATAGCTTTCGATCCGGTAAGGCCCGTCGTAGCGGGGTGCTAATTTTGCTGCAAATTTATCCACGGCTCTCGAAAGTGGATGTTGCTTCAGCATCACTAATTGTCCGATTTCCGGCTTCCACTGCCTCCGGCGGAGGTTGTAGTATTTGGCCTGGTTATCTGCGGCCCGTCCCATATTTTCCTTTGCGATCTGGAATGCTCGTCTTAGTCGTTCTGCGTGTTCCCCAGGTGTACGTTCCACGTCTCCAGTGCCATTCGTCTCTCTGTCGAATACAGCATTCGGTAAGCGTGGTTCCCTGCCTTGTACCAGAAATGCTGGCGAATACCCAGTTGACTCCGAGACGCTAGAATTGAGTGCCAACGTGATCTCTGGGAGTTGTTCATCCCAAGTGCATTGTTGAGGACCGGTAAACTGTGAAATCATGACCTTGACAGTGCGATTGGTACGTTCCGTCGGATTTTCTTGGGGTGTGTAGGGTGCTGTGTACTGGTGTTTTACGCCGAGATCCTGTAAAAACCGCTTGAAGCTCCTACTGGTAAATTGTGCTCCGTTATCCGTAATAAAGATTTTCGGCACCCCGAAGCGAGCTAGAACGCGCTCACGAAAAGCCTTGATTAACTGCTCTGTGGTCGACTTTCTACATGGTATCATTTCGACCTATTTTGAAAATTTGCCGGTGAACACTATCAACGTTGTATTGCCACGCTTGGATCTTGGCAAGGGTCCTACGAAGTCTGCGCTTACTGTGACCCAGGGCTCCTCCGTTAGGTGTGTCAGCATCTCACCTGCAGGCTTATATTGAGCGGGCTTGTACTCTTGACAATTTTTGCACGCCCGGACGTATCGGCTAACTTGGCGGAACATTCCTGGCCAATAATATTTGTGAGCTACTCGTGCGGTGGTTTTCCGTATGCCCAAATGCCCTGCCGTAGGTTGGTCATGGTTTTCCATTAGGATCTCGCGCCTTAGTTTTTCGGGCACACACAGCTTCCACGGGGTGGATTCTTCCTCATTGGTTCCTGTGCGGATGTGTCTGTAGAGCTTCCCTTGGTGTATTGAGTATTCGGGGAATTTCTGTGGATTTCTGCTGACTTCACTAAAAGTCCTTTCATACCATGATCCGGGCCCGTCTTGTTCCTTTAGGTTAGCACAAACGACTTCTGCTGGCTGGCGGGAGAGAGCATCGGCGACGATATTATGCTTACCTTTCCTGTATTGTACGTCGTACGCGTATTGTTGTAACTCCAGAGCCCATCGCGCGATTCTACCAGAAGGGCTTTCGATTGAGTTCAACCACTTTAGTGCCAGGTGGTCTGTAATAATCGTGAAGTTATAGCCTTCAATATATGGTCGCATCTTTCGTACTGCCCATACCACCGCCAGGCACTCCTTCTCAGTGGTGGAGTAGTTCTTCTCGGCGCCATTGAGATGTCGGCTAGCATAAGCTATAACGCGTTCTTGCCCTCCGATTACCTGGGTGAGGACTGCTCCCAGGCCGTAATCGCATGCGTCCGTTTGCAGATAAAACCGTTGTTTAAAATCCGGGCAGGCGAGCACTGGAGCTTCGGTAAGCCGTCGTTTCAGGTCGTCGAATGCCTCCTGCTGTTCCTGGCCCCATTTGAAATGTTTCCCCTTTCTGAGTAATGACGTTAGGGGTTGGGCAATTTTCGAAAAGTCGTGCACGAAACGTCGGTACCACGAGGCGACTCCAAGAAATCTGCGCAGCTCGCGTACGTTCTGAGGTGGCTTAAGCACTCTTATTGCGGCGACTTTGTCCGGATCGGTGTGAATTCCTTGTTCACTGACTTCATGACCCAGGTACTTTATTTTCTTTTTGAAGAATTCACATTTCTCCGTGTTTATTCGTAGCTTTGCCTTTCCCAGGCGGCGGAGGACTTCTCGTAGGTTCGCCATGTGTGATTCCAGTGTGTCGCCTGTGACGACGATATCATCCAGGTACGCAAAAGCCACGGGTTCCATGTCTGGACCGATTACGGTGTCCAAAGCGCGTTGGAACGTTGCGGGTGCCGAATGAAGGCCGAATGGCATAACTTTCCATTGGAAAAGACCACGCCCCGGAACTGTGAACGCCGTATATACTTTACTTGCCTCCTCCATGGGAATCTGCCAGTAGCCGTTTTTCAAATCTATGCTACTAACAAACTTAGCATCACGGAGTCGATCTAGAATATGATTTATTCGGGGAAGGGGATATGCATCTGGAACTGATCGAGCGTTCAGCTGTCAGTAGTCGACACATAGACGCCACTTCCCGGTTTTCTTCCTTACAAGCACGATTGGAGCGCTATGTGGACTCCTCGATGGCTCTATACATCCCTTCTTTAGGAGATCCTCGATCTCTGCATTAAGGATTTCCTGCATAGCGGGATTCTTCGGAAAGTAGCGTTGCTTGATCGGTCGATCATCTCTCATAACAATGCGGTGTGCAGCAATGTTCGTTATGCCCTGGATTTCCTCGAATTTCTTCAGCTCTCCGTTGAGAAATGCCTTGATGCGCTCTTGTTCTGACTCCTCTTCTTTCGTGGTGCCGAGTTTTCCTTGTTCCACTTTGCACTCTCTTTCCTTGATTTCTACGCAGAGGTTGGCACATTTGATGACGGTGCCCATTCGAGCGAGGAAGTCGAATCCTAAAATCAAATCATCCACAACCTCTGGGAGGATAAATAGTGTGACTACGCAGCTATTATTCCCCATATGGATGCGAGTGGTTAACGCTTCAGCCACAGTTTGCAACTCGCCATTAGCCATGCGTATACGTGATTGCACGGTAGTAATTTGATCGGCTATCTCCAGTTTGTGCGCAAAGTAGCTGCTAATGAAGCTTCGTGTGGCCCCGGTATCAAGGGTGGCGTTCATCAACTCGTCCCCCACAGCGACCGTGGCTATGATACGTCGGTCTTCTGTGCGCAGGTTATTTATAGGGCTCGAGGATTCCGGGCCGTTGGTGCATCCCCTCGGCGTAGACGCTGGCCTTGGTCGTTTCCCTGATGTCGTTGATCTTGTGTTTGTAGACGGTCTTGTCGCTGCGGTTGTTGCTGCTGTGGTTGGTGTCGTTGATCTTGTTGCTGTTGTGGCGGCGGTTGGTGTCGTTGATGTTGTTGCTGGCAACATGCTATTGTACGTGTTCCTTTGCGCCCGCATGTCCAACAGAAAATCAACTGCTTCGCTCGGCAGCCGCGTGAGAAATGCCCTTCTTGGCCGCAACGGCGGCACGCCGATTGCGGATCCGCTACGTGCCCCACTTCTTCGTCTACGGCCTGCCTATGCGTTTCTAGTGACCTATACCCGCGCTGCGCAACTCCTCGTGTCACTTGTTGCTGTTGCGTTACCGTTCTATCGTCTGCCTGTAGGTTCTCCCAGTCACCGGCCAAACTAATTAGGTCCTCCAGTGTTGCAAACTCGCGCCGTTTCACATAGTGTTGCATGTCGGTGCTGCTGTTACGATAGATCCTTTCTAGGCGTTGTGTTTCACTTAGCTCTGTGTGGCGCATTAGGTTCTGGAGCGACACCACGTAGTCTTTGAACTTTTCGCCTCGTTTTTGTAGTCGACTCCGTATCTTATCATCTAACCTCTCAAAGAATCGCGCTGGAAGAAAGAACTCCAAGAAATCATGTTTAAACGTCCTCCAAGTCTCCCACTTCCTGTTGTTGTTTCTATACCAATGTAGTGCTTGATTTTGTAGGAGTTCGGGCATCGCCTTTGGTAGAATATCCATATTCACATTATAGACATTTGCCAGTTCTTCTATCCTTTCGGCGAAATCGAGGGGGTCATGAATTCCGTCATATGTTACCGCCCACTTTTTAATTCGATCCAGTATCGTGCCATAGTTTATCGGCTGGTTCACGAGTGTGTGAAGCGTTCCACGAGTAGGTTTCCAGCTGTGGGGCTTGATATTGTATAGCAGTATCGCCGTTGTGCAAGTGCGTCGGTGGCGCAGCGTCTGTGTATCTTGAGGAGCTAGGCGCATCCTCCTTTTGTGGCTGGCTGGGGGTGATTGTATGTGCAGGTGGTAGGCTTCGACCGTGAGCTTCTTCGAGCTGATTAAGACGTTGCCTTGTCTCCGCGGCTTGGTTGGCATCATTCGTAAATGCTACCAGCCGTTTTCGGAGTTCTTCAACGGTCCCTTCGGATTCTAGTTCGAACTCTTGGATATACTCCAACAGAACTTCCTTTCGGAGTGTATAAATCCATGACGTTTTGCCCATGTCGAAGGTCTGTGTAAATTATTAACTCTGTTTCTGTATTTAGCAAGGGTCCCTGTTCGGGCGCCACTGTAACGAAGTTCCGGTCTTCCGGGTCTAGAGCCGGTGTAAGCTCCCCGGATTGCCAAGGTTCTTTACAGAAATTTATATTCACAGAGATTTGTTTTGCTGAATACAGACTTTATTGATGCTTTCGATTTCTACGATATGTTCTATCCTACCGCCCTAAGTTCGACACAAGGCGCTGATCCTAGTGGTCCTCGATGGTGGGCAAATATTATCTGTGCTCGTCGGGCAGTTGGCTCGTTGAGTACGTGTCCGTGTGTCGGTACTGTCGCGCTGTCGTTTCGTGGTATCGATGCGCTTGTGTAGTCGAACGGATAGACAGATCTAACGACCTGCAAATCCGTTGGTGTATATAGCGGGACAGACAGATCTTCCGGCCCGCAAGTCCACTATACGCGACAAGACAAGTTATTCACGCGAAGATATAATAATAACCGTAACCCCTTGTCTCACTCGACGCGCTTGGATGGTCGAACAGATAGACAGATCTTACGGCCTGCAAATCTGTTGGTGTATATAGCGAGACAGACAAATCTAACGACATGCAAGTCCACTATATTCAACCATACAAGTTATTCACGCGAAGAAATAATAATAATAACCGTAACCCCTTGTCTCGCTCGATGCGCTTGGATGGTCGAACAGATAGACAGATCTTACGGCCTGCAAATCTGTTGGTGTATATAGCGAGACAGACAAATCTAACGACATGCAAGTCCACTGTATTCAACCATACAAGTTATTCACGCGAAGAAATAATAATATTAACTTGTTTCGAAAAAGTAATTATTGTCCCTGGTCCTTTGTCTCACACTCACTAGCTTCACTGATTCCTTCTCCTGGCTTGGATTTCTTAAGTCGTCTGCTCCTCTCGGCGGCTCATCAGCTACTCATCAATGTTCACGTCGGCTGTCCACTCACGACCCTCTCCGTCGTTTCGCTTCGGCTGTTCGCTGGAAAATCTCCGCCTTTATTACAGTTTTGCTTATCCGATATGTTAGCCTACAGTTCTTCGTTTCCTTGTAGGGTGGTTTACATAGCAATGATAATAATATACTTCATTGTAATAAAATTAAGGTTTGGTGTAACAATTCATTGTAGTAAGACTTAATAAAATTATTCATTTAAAAATAAGACAATTTGTGTTCATATTAAATTCCATAGTATTCTTAACTAATTTAACAATATTATCAAAATAATATTAATAATATTAATTAAATGTTGGCGTATCAAAAGACTTAATAAAATTGATCATTTAAAAATAAGGCAATTTGTGTTCATATTAAATTTCATAGTATTCTTAACTAATTTAACAATATTATCAAAATAATATTAATAATATTAATAAAATGTTGGCGTATCAAAAGCCCCTGGTTTTGGTGCGTCACAACGTGGTAGTGCCAATATCACGCGCCCTAGCCGCGCCGCTACATGGCAAGAGGGGGCAACAATCCTCATCCTGGATTGATTCGCGGCACCAAGAAACGAGTGCACCCAACACCTTTACCGGTTCCTCACCAGCGAACGCCGCCGACTGTACCCCGGATCCAGCTAGTGACTCGCGAATATCCTGTTTTACGTTTGTCTGCAATTTGGTGAAGCGCTGTCAAGCTAAAGCCAAATTCAGATCCCTGTCAGACTAGACCCTGCACTCATCTAGTGACTCGCGAATATCCTGTTTTACGTTTGTCTGCAATTTGGTGAAGCGCTGTTAAGCTAAAGCCAAATTCAGATCCCCGTCAGACTAGACCCTGCACTAGTCTAGTGACTCACGAATATCCTGTTTTACGTTTGTCTGCAATTTGGTGAAGCGCTGTTAAGCTAAAGCTAAATTCAGATCCCTGTCAGACTAGACCCTGCACTTGTCTAGTGACTCGCAAATATCCTGTTTTACGTTTGTCTGCAATTTGGAGAAGCGCTGTTAAGCTAAAGCCAAATTCAGATACCTGTCAGACTAGACCCTGCACTCGTCTAGTGACTCGCGAATATCCTGTTTTACGTTTGTCTGCAATTTGGTGAAGCGCTGTTAAGCTAAAGCCAAATTCAGATCCCTGTCAGACTAGACCCTTCACTCGTCTAGTGTATCGCGAATATACTGTTTTACGTTTGTCTGCAATTTGGTGAAGCACTGTTAAGCTAAAGCCAAATTCAGATCCCCGTCAGACTAGACCCTGCACTCGACTAGTGACTCGCGAATATCCCGTTTTACGTTTGTCTGCAATTTGGTGAAGCGCTGTTAAGCTAAAGCCACATTCAGATCCGTATCGATCTCAGCTACATGTGTCAGACCTTCTCCTCATCCGCATCTCTCCTTGACTTATGAATATTTTTTTTTTGGCATGAAAAATCGTATAATAATCCTATAAATAAGTGACATATGTATATAGATGAATAGAAAATAAGTGCGAACATTAGGTTAAGACAACCCTAAATATAGAGCTCAATAAAGTACAACTTTTGAAGCAAACAAACTAGTGTTTTAATCGAAACGGTAGCACCACCGACCCTGGACGGCCGTGAGTATATCCTAGCACGAAATAAACTCGTTACAAATGGCGCAAGAACAGGGACGGGATTTTATAAGTACGCAAAAGCCTAAGGAAAAAAAAACAAATCGTGTATGTAGATATATAAGCACAGCGAGGGAAAAAAAACAATACATAGTAGTGGGAATAACCACAGTTAAGCAGATATGAAAAGACATTAAATTGCGCGTGAACACGCGTATAGTGAAAGAGTACATAAATGAAAAGAATACATTTGTATAAATAGACAAATACATACGGTCACGGGGAAAAAGGAACACGTCAACTATACAACGCGTTAACGTCGTCATTAAATTGTGTGTAAACAGTCGCGAGATCGGGGAAAACCAACAAAAAAACTAAATTGTGCGTAAACACGTATAGCGAAACAAAATATATATACGAAAATAACACATATGTATAAATAGACAAGTACATACGGAAATAGACAAGTACGGTCGGAAAAAAAAACAAAGAAAACGCAAACTGTACAACGCGTAAACGTCGGTGTAAAATTGTGACAAACGAGTGAAAATAAACAATCGAGTGAAACCGAATTAAGTAGAGAAAAATTAAGAACGCGTATAAAATGGAAAAGAGCTGGATATACAATGTCCCCCGGGAAAAGCTCGAGCATATATTAACAGACTTCGGTATAGAATCGGGCGGTACGGTTGAGGAGTTACGTAGGTTACTCTCCGGGTTTGCTGCCTCGAGTGAGTTGTCAAACGAAGATACAATCCGATTAGCCAAATTAGAGCAACAGTGGGCTCGAAGCACTTCAACAGGCACGCGGGCATCGGCAACCACAACCCAGGGTGCTGCACTGAAATCAAAGACGTACGAAGAACTCTTGATCCAGATACACAGCCCTGGAAATAGCCAGATTAACAATATTGAAGACGGCAAGAAAACAACGTGAGAAACCAACGTACAGAATGTCACACGATGAGGCAGAAGGCAACCAGGACCAGCTACCCAGAGGTGATGGATAAGGTACGTAAGTGGTCTTGCAGGTACGACGGCGGTAAGGACCCCATTAATTTTATTGAGCGCATTGAGGAACTTGCTGACGCATATGAGCTCCCCAAGGACTTACTTCCACGTACGATGCCAGAACTTTTAAAAGAAAGAGCTCTCAACTGGTACAGGAACAACAATCGGGCATGGAAATCTTTTAAGGCAGACTTCATTAGGTTTTTCTTTTCGTCCAGGTATTTTGAAGAACTCGATGATAATATCCGGAGGAGGACACAAGCCGCCAAAGAGAAATATAAAGACTACGTTCTAGCCATGCAGACCCTAATGCGCCACGGCGGATACACTGAAGATCAACGTCTGCAAAGAATATACCGTAATAGCCATCGCGACTATCTACTATATATCAGGAGGGCAGGCTTTTCCACGTTGGAAGAACTAGTGAAATTGGCAGAAGATTTTGAGGGGATTCGCTTGGAAACAGAGATCCCGCGCCCACACAAAGAGCAGTGGCATGGAAAACAAGAACACCACCGCATTCTGACGACAAATTCGCCAGGGAGCCAGGTGAACTCACAAACAGCCTGCCGTAGATGCGGTCAACAAGGACATTTCCAAAGGGAATGCCGTAATGCTCGCAAACTCTTTTGCTGGGAATGCGGTAGACAGGGCATCCGAACAATCGAGTGCTGTAATAAAATCCAAACGTCTGGAAACGAACAGGGCACCCAGCAAAGACGAGGCCTGCTGGAGCCAAAAATGCAAAACTCTCCTCGTACCGCACGAGATGCTTAGACTACACGCCAGATAGAATCTTCGCTAAGGTGGCACTCGGTAGAGAACTCATCACAGCCACCACCGATACAGGAGCTTCAAGGAGCTTCATCAGCGAATGTATAGCTAAGGAAATAGCCGCAGAAGGATGCCCAACAGACGTCGACATGAACGTCAAGATAGCGGACGGAACGCCCCGCAGGATTCAGAAGGCTATAGAGGTCATCATACGCTTAGGATCAGCAGAAAACAAGGTGGAACTGCTTATTTTGAAAGACGCAACGGACCACGTAATTCTAGGAATGGATTTCCTCATCCAGATAGGAGCCTCAATCAGCTGCGCCGGAGAAACCTTAATCTTAGGTACCCCAAACGCAGAACCCTCAGTGCAAAAGCAGGTAAGATGCTCAATCCTCCAGGTCACGAGTGAGGAGAGATTCATAAGTGCACGTGTCTGTCCACCACGAAAGCAACCAAAAGAATCAGCGCCGCAAGACGTGGAATTACAAAAACCGCCAGCATTGAAACCAGGAACAAGGCCCAAATACAACAAAGATGATCAACAACAAGGCACATCGACAACAAGGTTAGTTAACAAAAAGGAGCAACTGCAGCAAGGCTTACCAACAACAAAGTCCGAGTGCAGCACGACTCACCAGCAGCAAACCACCCCGACAACAAGGTTTGGTAGCAACAAGTCTCAACAGCAACTAGGCTTACCAACAACAAAGTCCGAGGGTGGCAGGGTTAATCAGCAGCAAACCACCTCGACAACAAGGTTTGGTAGCAACAAGGCTCAACAGCAACTAAGCTTACCAACAACAAAGTCCGAGGGTGGCATGGTTAATCAGCAACGAACAACTAGGCTTACCAACAACAAGGTCCGAGGGTGGCAGGGTTGATCAGCAGCAAGTTTTGGCCAAACACAGCGCGACAGCAACGGGGCTGCCACGAGGCGGAACTCAACGACGCCAGGAGACACACACGATGAAACCGTAAAGGCCTTTTTAGCGGCGGAGCTGGCTCAGTTCGAAAACCTAACGGTCCCCTCCAACATTACCTCCCACAAGATCGTCATGAAGGACGATCGTCCGATCAAGCAGAGGTACTACCCGAAAAATCCCGCAATGCATTCGATCATAAATCAGGAGGTAGACGAGCTGCTAGCGAGGCATTGCCTCGAAGCATCACACAGTCCTTACAGCGCACCCATTGTCTTGGCGAAGAAAAAGGATGGAAGATGGCGTTTATACATCGACTATCGACAGCTGAACGCACGATCAGTGCCCGATGCATACCCGATACCAAGGATGTGAGGACGATAAATATCACCCTCACAAATTGAAAACCTTTCTTATATTTAAGTTTATGTTTTATTAAGATTTAAGATTTATGTTTTATTGATAGTAGATTTAAGAATATAAAAATAACCATAGAAATTTAGAATGAATAAATAAATCTCATTTTGTACTATTTAAATAAATAAACATTGCAACCTTGAATTTAAAACTTTATAAGCATAAGAATTTAATTGTCTAACTGTAAATATAGAATAAGAAAAATGTAAGCAACGACGACGAACGGCAAATCAAAGGAAGCGACAAAGACACAGCAAACATGCGAGCGAAAGCGAGAGGCGGATAAGTCCAGACACATGAACAGCACGCTACAAATTCAATAAGAAACAAATATAAGGCAAGGGAACAACTCCGGACAGTCAGTCAGTCTCCGGCATCGATGCAGACAACATCATCAGAAGCTAATCGGGTAAGTGCGGAAATCCTTGTCTCCCTCTTGGCAGTTTTGGTAGACTTTTAAGTCTCCTTGTTTAAGAGGATCCTTCCGTCCCTCCTCCTTGCTCTTAGCAGTTTTGGTAGACTTTTAAGTCTCCTTGTTTAAGAGAATCCTTCCGCTCTCCCTCTTGCCAGTTCTGGTAGACTTTGAGTCTCCTTGGCCTGAGGAATCTTCCGCCTCTACCTTTCACACGCACACAACACCCAGCGAGAAGCTCTCTGATTCGACGGCGCTCACATACATCGAGAGAGGCACACAACGCTCTCTGATACGACGGCGCTCACGCATATATCGAGAGAGGCCCACAGCGCTCTCTGATTCGACAGCGCTCACACACCTCGAGAGAGGCACACGACGCTCTCTGATTTAACGGCGCTCACGCATATATCGAGAGAGGAAAACAACGCTCTCTGATTCGACGGCGCTCACGCATACATCAAGAGAGGCACACGACGCTCTCTGATTCGACGACGCTCAAGCATACATTGAGAGAGGCACACAACGCTCTCTGATTCGACGGCGCACACGCATACATCGAGAGAAGCACACCCACCTACACCAAGAGAGATATACGACGCTCTCCGATCCAACAGCGCACACATCCACAACGAGAGAGACACGCAACGCTCTCTGATTCATCAACGCTCGCACACATAACAAGAGAAGACACGCTACTCACCGAATTTACCCACACCCGAATTCATCGTCGTTTGCAAAAATAGCCTTTCTGTAAGATATTCATTGGAGTAAATGAAATTAAAAGTGAAATAGTCCCAAACAAACAAATTCTTTCCTTTAACGAACCTTGGACACCCTGAGTTATACCCCAGCTAAGAAAACTTCGTTACAGGTGGCGCCCGAACAGGGACAATTTACAGAAACACGCATTAATTATTTTTGCAACCAATTAAACTAAGTTAACAACTACACAATGACGGGAACATCATGGATTTATAAAGCTAAGAAGGAAGACCTGGCTAAAATCTTAAAGGACCTCAGCTTGGAAGAAGAAGAAACAGTCGAAGGAATGCGGAAGCAACTAGTGGCATTTATAAACCGTAAAGAACACAGCGAGGAAATCCAACGACGGTTAGAAATCTATGAAAATGTATACAACAAGGGCCGAGCACCATCACCAAATCTTTTAGGATTCACCGATGACTGCACATTGTTCACACCGGCCGTAAACAACGAGATACCGACACCGTCAAAAGGAGTTATAGCCACAGAAGGATATGGACTGGCTATAGAAAAGATCCGGAAATGGTCCACCAAATTTGATGGAGGAGGAACTTGCGGCGACATATAATGTTCAACAACAATTATTACCACGAGCAATGCCCGAGCTACTCAAAGACAAGGCGTTAATGTGGTATCGCAATAACAACAAGCACTGGCCAACTTGGGAGTCATTCAGAAAAGACTTCCTCCAATTCTATTTACCATCACGATATTTCGAGAAACTTGGTGACGAAATCCGCTCACGACGACAAAGACCTAATGAGCCCTTCAAGGAATATGTTGTCGCACTCCAGGACCTGATGCGACACGCCAACTTCAACAAAACGGAACAGTTGGAGCGAATATTTGACAACAGCCTTACAGAATACCGGTGGTATATACGGCGAAGAGACTTCTCCTCCTTAGACGAATTGACAGCTTTAGCAACGGAAGTGGAGAGTTTGAACTTAGAAGAAGCTGCAAGAACTCACTCGCATAAAGGAAACACCGGCCGAATGCATCAAGAAGAGTACTCTGGACTCCGAAAACACAGAACAACGGGAGCATCGGCAGAGAAACATAGAATAGCTGAAACTGTGGAACAACATCTCAACCCACGAACGGCTTGCCGACGTTGCGGGCGAACAGGTCATTATAGTAAAAGTTGTCGGTTACCGCCAGTGTTATTCTGCTGGGAATGCGGAAAACAGGGCCTACGAACGATCGACTGTTGTAAGCGTTACCAGCGTGCGGAAAACTCCAACGGAACCCGTCCTTAAGGAGGCAGAACGGGTCCCCACGAAATAGTACCTCCACAAAATCAACTTTAAAGCTAGAAAGTGGACGAATTGCAGCCACCGTCACGATAGATGATAAACTACTAACAGCAACAATAGATACAGGCGCCACACGAAGTTTCCTCAATCAACAACTGGCGGATACATTACGAACTACAAGGAATCAAATGCCGGCGCCCACATTGCTGCGGCTGGCTAACGGAGAAGTAACCAAAGCAACAACCGCGTTAAACGTCAACATCAAGATGGGGAATAAGACGACACAGATGCCACTCTTGATCCTCCCGAGGGCCATCGATAGCCTCATCCTCGGACTTGACTTCTTACAAAATACACAAGCAACGATAATACTAGGCGGCCACAGGTTAACCATCACAAAGGAAGAACAGCGCGAGAACTCAGCCTGCTCAGTAGTCCGCAGCCACGCAATGACGGAACAAGAAGCCATCAAACAATTCATAGAAACTGAAATAAAACTCTTCGAAGAAGTAAAAGGACCCACGAACATCGCTTGTCATAAAATAACCATGACCGACGAGCGAGCAATTAAACAACGCTACTTCCCAAGAAACCCAGCAATGCAAGAAGTCATAAACAAGGAAATCGACGAATTACTACAAAAATGACTAATCGAACCATCAAAAAGCCCCCACAGTGCACCCATTGTCTTGGTTAAAAAGAAGAACGGCCAATGGAGAATGTGTGTAGACTACAGGCAACTAAATGCCAAATCTGTTCCTGATGCATACCCTTTACCAAGGATCCAACATATCCTGGATCAGCTGCGAGATGCAGAATTAATAAGCACAATCGACTTGAAGAACGGGTACTGGCAGATACCCATGGAACCAGGAAGCAAGGAATATACCGCATTTACGGTACCAGGCCGTGGCTTGTTTCAATGGCGCGTCATGCCATTTGGCCTCCATTCGGCACCAGCAACATTTCAACGTGCACTAGACCGCGTGATCGGACCAGATTTGGAACCATACGCTTTTGCGTATCTAGACGATATCATCGTCACAGGAAAATCCGTAGAAGACCACATGCGCAATCTCCGCCGTGTCTTCCAGAGGCTGCGTGAGGCAAAGCTAAACATCAACAACGACAAGTGTGAATTTTTTAAAACTGAAATAAGGTACCTAGGGCACTTGGTGACAAACGAGGGTATCCACACGGATCCAGAAAAGATAGCAGCCATACAAGAATTACAACCACCAACCAGCTTACGAGAACTACGCAGATTACTGGAAATAGCTTCCTGGTATAGACGCTTTGTGCCAGAATTTTCAAAAGTCGTACAGCCACTAACCAAGCTACTGAGAAAGGATTGCCGTTTCAAATGGGAAGCTGAGCAACAGCAGGCATTCGAGCAGCTAAAACATTTACTTACTAAAGCACCGGTACTAACTTGCCCCGATTTTTCAAAACGCTTTACGCTACAAACCGATGCCAGCGACCACGGATTGGGAGCAGTACTTACGCAACACATCAATGGACAAGACCGAGTTATTGCATATGCAAGTCGCCGGCTAAACAGAGCCGAAATAAACTACTCCACGACGGAAAAAGAATGTTTAGCAATAATATGGGGCATTCGGAAAATGAAACAGTATCTCGAAGGATACGAATTTACCATAATAACCGATCATCTGGCGCTCAAGTGGCTCAACACAATAGAAAATCCCTCAGGACGCGTTGCTCGATGGGCATTAGAAATGCAACAATATCGATATGATGTCCACTACCGAAAAGGAAAACTCAATGTAGTAGCGGAGGCACTCTCACGTCAACCACGGGAAACACTTCGTCAAACGCAGGCAGACATCATCAATGAAGACGCGTGCTCCTGGATCAAGAGAAAAATTGCCGAGATACAACAGCATCCGGAAAAATTCCCAGATTACGTCATCGAAGGCGGTCAGCTTTATCGGCATATCGCAAATCTAAGTAAAAACGACAACTCTGTAGAATGGAAACTATGCGTCCCAACACCAATGCGTGAGAGAGTGCTGAGGGAGAACCATGACGCACCAACAGCTGGGCATCTTGGAATCCACAAGACGATAGCACGACTAGCCAACCTCTACTACTGGCCAGGAATGTTTCGGGACGCCAGCCGCTAAGTAAAACAATGTACATCCTGTCAGCGCTATAAGGCTAACCAGCAAAAACCTGCAGGTCACATGCTAACGCAACTAGCCAACGAACCTTGGGAAATAGTTTGCATGGATTTCGTGGGACCTCTTCCCCGATCAACTCACGGCAACACGATGATGTTAGTCTTCATATATAAATTTACGAAATGGACAGAAATAATTCCGGTACGCAAAGCAACAACAGCCACAGCGAAAAAGGCCTTCAGGGAACGAATTTTATCGCATTACGGAGTACCCAAAATAGTAGTTACGGACAACGGATCCCAATTCTCCAGCAACGAATTTAAAAGATTTACACAAGAGCTAGGTATAAAACAACAATTCACGGCACCTTACGCGCCGCAAGAAAACGCCGCTGAAAGAGTAAATAGGACCATCAAAACCATGGTAGCGCAACTCAGCAGAGGAGATCAACGAAAATGGGATGACGCATTGCCAGAAGTTTCACTCGCAATCAACACGAGCGTTTCTGAAACTACCGGATACAGCCCAGCTTTTTTAAATCAAGGTCGTGAACCACGTTTACCAAAAACCTTGTACAATGAGACGACATTTGGAACTGGCCGAACGACACAAGACCCTAACACTAGAGCCGAACGATTGAAAGAAATATTTCGAATCGTACAACTAAATCTGGAACGAGCAGCACAGGACCAGGCCCGTCACTACAATCTTCGAAGGAGACAATGGCAGCCGGAAATTGGACAGCAAGTATTAGTTAAACAGCACCATCTCTCCAAAGCCTGCGAGGGATTCACTGCGAAATTAGCACCACGATATGACGGACCTTATCGAATTACAAGGTTCATTTCACCAGTGATAGTCGAGATAGAAAACATCGACACCGCACAAACAAGAACAGCCCACGTTAACGAGTTAAAAACATAACACCATATAAAGACACTCGAAACAAATCTGAGAGGTATCGCAACAAAACGTATTAACTGCGCACGCAAATTCAATTCTTATCAGCGTCACACTTCATAACGCACATAAAAATCCAAGCCACCAAAAACACAACAAGAACGTCATATTAGACGAAGCGTCGAGAATAAGAAAACAACATGCTGTAGGCTACTCCGCAAAACGGCACTTTGGTCCCACGAAATGCACCAAATTGTCCGAAACACGAAACAACAAACAACGACAAAAGAGATAACGCCGCAAAAACAACAACAACATTTGTGCGTGTGGTTACCTAACTGTCGCATCGTCGATTACTACTGCGCATTATTATTATTAGAAAAATTTCAGAGGAATGTGACATCATCGTCACAAAACGCATTGGCAGAAGAGCGATCATCAACCCAGGATCAGTCTTAGCGCAACCTTCATCGCGACCAGACTAGACAACCGACAACGCGAGGACAATCGTAAAAACAACAATGGAAGACGACAAGGGAAAACGATTACAAAAATCTATCAGTGACATGAAGCAAAAATACAAAGCTTTAAACAATGCAAGAAGCCGAATTCGTGTATTAGATGCCAACTGGATCGAAAAAATAGGGCGTGGACAGCGGCTACGTGTGGAAGCCCGCCCACCGAGCAGTTCAGCAACACATACCATACCGGAAAACCCCGTGGGTGAGTTACGTCGACTACAAACGATAACCCAGCCGAACCTCGAGCACAACACAGAGGAACAATCGCCATCAACGTCACCACAAGCAAAACCTCTTTGCGTGTATCCTAAGCAACAAGGCATAGCCATATACGAATCCGATTACCGCCGCCTTGCAGTAGGGCAATGGCTCAACGACTCAATAATCGACATGTACCTACACTGGGTCTGGAAGACGGAATTACCGGAAGGACAACGAGACTATGTGTACATTTTCTCAGCGCAGTTCATCACGAGGCTAACACGGACACAAGGCGATGGGACGCTCCCTAGCGCTGCACAACGATACGAAGCAGTACGCCGATGGACACGAAAAGACGACCTCTTCAACAAAAAAATTCTCGTGTTCCCAATAAATAGCAACGCCCACTGGCACCTGATAATCATAGTCAATCCCATAGCAGCGATACAAGTACCCTACACGGGCATGAATTCAAAGGGAACACTATTGATCTTCGACTCACTCCAAGGCCGACCACGTTTCCAATCAGACGAAGTCATACGGGAGTACCTGCAAGAGGAGTACCGTCACCGCAAACGCGAATCAATGGCTACAATCACGCAACAAACCTTACCAACAATAGAAGTTAAGGTGCCGCAACAGACCAACACATGTGATTGCGGCGTATACATGCTGTATTTCGCCGAACTCTTCCTTACTACCGCGCCGGATGTGCAACAAGTTGAACTTTACCAGGAACCCACCGAGACCTCCGTCACCCTACAACTATTCCGAGGACGCATCGCCCAATTAATCCGGTTTTTGGCTACCCAAGAGAATCCGAACATACAATTCCCAGCAATACAACTACCCAATGAAGATACCGACAGTAGCAGCAGTGAATCTGAGGACAGTAGCAGCAGTGAATCTGAGGACAGTAGCAGCAGCGAATCCGACGACAACACCAATTCAAGCTCCGTGTCTAACAACGAAACCTCCCCGCAAGAACCAAATCTACCCGAGACCGAAGTCAAGCCTATTCAGTGGCAAACTCAGCCGACAACAGAACAGGGCACTACGCAGGCCAGAGACCACCCAGGCCAACCCGCAACGTCACCCATTGTCAGAAGAATCCTGGCCAGAAGCCCTACGCTTAAAAATTAAAGAAGCCACCGATAACCTTGCTCATGGACGACAACGACAGTTCAAGCCGGTCATCGATGGACGAACGTACTTGGTACACATTGGCAGAGCCAAGAATGCCAGCGGCTTTCTCATTCCCGGAAGTAAGGAGGGGATGTGAGGACGATAAATATCACCCTCACAAATTGAAAACCTTTCTTATATTTAAGTTTATGTTTTATTAAGATTTAAGATTTATGTTTTATTGATAGTAGATTTAAGAATATAAAAATAACCATAGAAATTTAGAATGAATAAATAAATCTCATTTTGTACTATTTAAATAAATAAACATTGCAACCTTGAATTTAAAACTTTATAAGCATAAGAATTTAATTGTCTAACTGTAAATATAGAATAAGAAAAATGTAAGCAACGACGACGAACGGCAAATCAAAGGAAGCGACAAAGACACAGCAAACATGCGAGCGAAAGCGAGAGGCGGATAAGTCCAGACACATGAACAGCACGCTACAAATGCAATAAGAAACAAATATAAGGCAAGGGAACAACTCCGGACAGTCAGTCAGTCTCCGGCATCGATGCAGACAACATCATCAGAAGCTAATCGGGTAAGTGCGGAAATCCTTGTCTCCCTCTTGGCAGTTTTGGTAGACTTTTAAGTCTCCTTGTTTAAGAGGATCCTTCCGTCCCTCCTCCTTGCTCTTAGCAGTTTTGGTAGACTTTTAAGTCTCCTTGTTTAAGAGAATCCTTCCGCTCTCCCTCTTGCCAGTTCTGGTAGACTTTGAGTCTCCTTGGCCTGAGGAATCTCCCGCCTCTACCTTTCACACGCACACAACACCCAGCGAGAAGCTCTCTGATTCGACGGCGCTCACATACATCGAGAGAGGCACACAACGCTCTCTGATACGACGGCGCTCACGCATATATCGAGAGAGGCCCACAGCGCTCTCTGATTCGACAGCGCTCACACACCTCGAGAGAGGCACACGACGCTCTCTGATTTAACGGCGCTCACGCATATATCGAGAGAGGAAAACAACGCTCTCTGATTCGACGGCGCTCACGCATACATCAAGAGAGGCACACGACGCTCTCTGATTCGACGGCGCTCACACACATCGAGAGAGGCACACAACGCTCTCTGATCCAACGGCACTCACGCATACATCGAGAGAGGCACACATCGCTCTCTGATTCGACAACGCTCACGCATACATCGAGAGAGACACATAACGCTCTCTGATTCGACGACGCTCAAGCATACATTGAGAGAGGCACACAACGCTCTCTGATTCGACGGCGCACACGCATACATCGAGATAGGCACACCCACCTACACCAAGAGAGATATACGACGCTCTCCGATCCAACAGCGCACACATCCACAACGAGAGAGACACGCAACGCTCTCTGATTCATCAACGCTCGCACACACAACAAGAGAAGACACGCTACTCACCGAATTTACCCACACCCGAATTCATCGTCGTTTGCAAAAATAGCCTTTCTGTAAGATATTCATTGGAGTAAATGAAAATAAAAGTGAAATAGTCCCAAACAAACAAATTCTTTCCTTTAACGAACCTTGAGTTATACCCCAGCTAAGAAAACTTCGTTACAAGGATTCAGCATATATTAGACCGGTTACGCTACGCGAGATTTATAAGTAGCCTGGATCTCAAGAACGGCTACTGACAGATCCCCATGGACCCGGACAGCAAACAGTTCACAGCCTTTACGGTACTAGGGCGAGGACTCTTTCAGTGGCGACTCATGCCGTTTGGCCTTCACTCGGCGCCGGCAACATTCCAGAGGGCATTCGCGTTCGCTTATCTGGATGATTGTAATTGTAATCGGGAAATCATTTGAGGAACATAGGGCCAATCTTGAAAAGGTGTTTAAGCGATTACGTGCGGCTAACTTAAAACTTAATGTGGAAAAATGTGAGTTCTTCAAGAAGGACTTGAAGTACCTGGGTCACGTCGTGACTCGGCAGGGAATTCGGAGCGATCCGGATAAAGTGGCAGCGATAAAAGGATTAGAACCACCACGGGACGTGAGAGGAGTTCGACGTTTCTTAGGGGTGGCATCGTGGTACCGCCGGTTCTTACCCGATTTCGCCAATCTGGTCGTACCGCTTACCGGCCTCTTAAAGAAGGGTCGCCGATGGAAATGGGCTGAAGAGCAGCAACAAGCCTTTGAAACCTTAAAGACGAAACTGACGGAAGCACCAGTACTAACGTGCCCCGACTTCACGAAGAAATTCACCTTACAAACGGACGCAAGCAATCATGGCTTAGGAGCAGTGGTCACACAGGAAAGCGAAGAAGGGGAGAAAGTGATCGCTTACGCAAGTCGACACCTGAACCGCGCTGAACAAAATTACTCCACAACTGAAAAAGAGTGTTTGGGCATAGTATGGGGAGTTAGGAAAATGCAGCCTTATCTCGAAGGGTATAAATTCATTTATCATTTATCTCTAAAATGGCGTAACTCATTGGAAAACCCTTCAGGTCGATTAGCCAGGTGGGCGCTCGAACTACAACAGCATACATTCGAAGTAAAGTATCGTCGGGGCAAATGGAACGTTGTCGCGGATGCTTTATCAAGGCAACCAATCGAAAGACTCTGCACGGTGACAGCTACGGAAGAAGTGCGTGACTGGATCGACGGCAGGGTCAAAGACATCAAGAGGAATCCCGAGAAGTACCCGGATTACATAATGGAGAATGGCCAACTGTATAGACACCTACCAAGCCATACCAACGACGAGGACTGCGCCGCGTGGAAACTTTGTGTACCAAAAAAACCTGCAACGACAAGTGATGCGAGAAAACCACGATGAGCCGTGCGCTGGACATCCGGCAATAAGGAAAACTAAAGCGAGGATCAGCAATAATTACTACTGGCCAGGTATGTCGCGCGATATTAGAAAGTATGTGCAGCGCTGCGAGTCATGCCAGAGGTACAAGCCAACACAAGACAAAGTCGCAGGAAAAATGCTCACCCAGATACCCAAAGAACCATGGTCCATCGTCTGCGCGGATTTCATAGGACCGCTCCCGCGGGCAAAGCACAGTAACATAATGATTTTAGTTTTTCTAGACAAGTTTTCGAAATGGACAGAAGTAGTACCACTACGACAGGCGACGAGCAACAGTCTGACAAAGGCATTCCGAGAGAGGATACTGGCTAGATATTGGACACCGAAGGTCTTCGTCACGGACAATGGCGTCCAATTCAGGAGCAGATCGTTCCAACAACTCCTGAAGGACCTCGGTATCCGACAGCAATTTACCGCGCCATATACACCGCAGGAAAACCCCACAGAATGAGCGAACCAGAATGTGAAACGGATCTTGGCGCAGATAATAAAGAACGACCAACAGCGATGGGACGAGTTTGTACCGGAGATCTCACTGACAATCAACACAATGAAGTCTGACATGACTGGTTTCACACCTGCCTTTCTTACGGAGGGACGTGAACCACGGTTACCTAAGACTCTTTTCGACGAAGTGACGATGGAAACAGGAAGGCCGCCGCAAAGCCCGGACTACAGGAAGCAGCGGCTACAAGAAGTCTACCAAATCGTCAAAACGAACCTCGAGCGGGCGTCAAAAGACCAATCACGGCATTACAACCTTCGGCGTAAGCAGTGCCACACCCAATCGGAGCAGAAGTACTGCTGAAGACGCACCCTCTATCCAAGGCCGTAGACAAGTTCAACGCAAAAATGGCACCCAAGTACGAGGGGCCGTACCAAATCGCCCGATACATATCACCGGTCATCGTTCAGGTGAAAGACGCATGCACAGCAAACAGCCGCACGGTTCACGTCAAGGATCTTAAGGCGTACTATTGCGATTCCTTGAAGATCGTCTTCAAGGAATGCAGTAATCTTGAATTGTGCGTACCCAATTCAAGGTGGATTTAATTTCGCATTATAAAATGCGAAAAACATGCAAGTACGCGAATAATAATCGAATCGAATCGAAATCGATTATTTAATTCTCAACAAACAAACGGATTAATTCAAGGCCACCCAACACGGCAAAACCGGTTTCAACACAACAACTACGCAACATAACTCCAGTTGAAACATTCAAACACAGCAGAAATTAAGCTCCGAAAAACAAGATTTCAGCATATTAGAGCTTCAGCATATTAGGATACATACAGAAAACAGGTTTTCGTGCAAAAGCAATGCAGCGCCAAAGCGAAGCAGAAACTAACGACACTAAGAAGTTTACAATAACAACCACAAGCAAACGAAATGTAAGTAAACAAAGAGATTAGTCGAAGGTCAGTTTACAACAACAGAGTAAAACGAATACGGTTATGCGATGAGTATAAAAGCAGCCACCGATCTTGAATCAAGACTCTTTTGGAAATCAGTGTTCAGCAGTGGTAAGTGCTTTTACAATTTTATTTAATATTTTGAGATCTTTATCGTTGCAATTTGGTGAAGCGCTGTTAAGCTAAAGCCAAATTCAGATCCCTGTCAGACTAGACCCTGCACTCGTCTAGTGACTCGCGAATATCCTGTTTTACGTTTGTCTGCAATTTGGTGAAGCGCTGTTAAGCTAAAGCCAAATTCAGATCCCTGTCAGACTAGACCCTGCACTCGTCTAGTGACTCGCGAATATCCTGTTTTACGTTTGTCTGCAATTTGGTGAAGCGCTGTTAAGCTAAAGCCAAATTCAGATCCCTGTCAGACTAGACCCTGCACTCGTCTAGTGACTCGCGAATATCCTGTTTTACGTTTGTCTGCAATTTGGTTAAGCGCTGTTAAGCTAAAGCCAAATCCAGATCCCCGTCAGACTAGACCCTGCACTCGTCTAGTGACTCGCGAATATCCCGTTTTACGTTTGTCTGCAATTTGGTGAAGCGCTGTTAAGCTAAAGCCAAATTCAGATCCGTATCGATCTCAGGTACATGTGTCAGACCTTCTCCTCATCCGAATCTTCTCCTTGACTTATGAATATATTTTGTAATGGAAAATCGTATATCCTATAAATAAGTGACATATGTACTTATATAGATGAATAGAAAATAAGTGCAAAAATTAGGTTAAGACAACCCTAAATATAGAGCTCAATAAAGTATCGGTTCGCCTAAACCGATCAGCGAGGAACCCGCAGACAAATAGGAGCCATGACGAGAGCCCTCGCCACAGCTGATGGTCGGAATCCACAATTTCCCATGCTTCACTACACCGCCCCAAAGAGAGCCGCCCGCGGCCCAACAATCGCATTGATCCCTGCACAACCGCTGACAGGGAGACAGATCAGCAACAAGCAGGCTGTAAACGCCAACGAAACATGCAACATCCTAGCCACGTCACAGATTCCGGCGTAGACCTTGAGCCGAAAACCGCAACAGTTCAGATCACAGAGGCAATCACACCAATGAAGGTCACCATCGCCGAGGTAATGGAACTGCCACTGGCAGAAGCCTCGCCGGCAAACACCGAAGAACCGGATCGCGTGACACAACCTCTCCCCGACCCCGTACAACACCTCGCAGAAATCCACGGAGGCACACCCATCGAGACCACAGACACTTCATCAGGCTGCACTGGAGTAATGCCTACCTGGCAACCGGTCGAGTTGGAAGACGTCCCGGCCATTATCCGATAGCAAGCCACCGAGAGCGTCCTGACAAACCCAAAGGGAAACGTCGAAGCTTCCTCACCACCGATGGACACCGTCACTACCGAGTTACCGTGGGTCGCCAAGGAGACCTTCGGCTTTTCTGTAACCTGTAGACGGGGGAAGATGTGAGGAAGTATTTAGGAAGACCCTTACATACACCAACGGTCTCATACACTTTATAGTTTTCATACTTACTATTTTTATTATTCATTATCTTCAAAAGCTAAATAAATAAAATTAAAAACTAAGAAAGATCTTACCGGTACACTAATGTTCGACTCTGCAATCATACATACACGTCCATTTTTTTATTATTGTCATGTACACACATTCCGCTTATTAGCAAATATATTTTCACGCATGTATGTATGGAGTACAATAAAGTGATTGCAAAGAAGACAGTAAACGAGTTATGAGAAGTGGTAAGCAAGACAGATACGAAACACACTGCAAACCGGTTCACGCTCTACACATGAACACACACGCACAGCAACAGCAAACGAAGCAGCCTTCATGTAAGCAGACATAGATCATTGATTACTTGATCATTAGAGTGGCAAGGTTACGCGCTCATTTGTACGAGTCCCAATTCGCTGGTGTAGTATTTCTTTTGAATCAAATATAACTCAATTATTTCATAAGATAGTTTTAAGCCCAATAGATGATAAGCGTAAAATTAAGGAATATAGTGCTCAAACTTATGCGTGGGGGCATTATCGAATAGATTTAGAATTAGAATTAGATACAGATAAGGATATCTCTAGAAATATAGAATATTGATTCCAATGTTTTTCAATATAAATAAGAACCAATTTGTAAATAGTTATAAGAAAACATTTTTATTAAAAATGATTTATAAAATTATATTAGATTTACATTTGTAAATAGAAATTTAATGCGTTTTTTGTTTATTGACGATGAAATTTCTGAGTAGGATTGCATTTTTCGCATGCCATTTCTTCAACATTAATTACATGTTTTTTAAGAGGTGTTCAATCCAACGTTTTTTTCAACTACTTTCACATATACAGGTTTACGTTTAATATTTAACTTAAAGTAATTCTCAACACTTTTGAAAGTAATTAAATCAAGAGTTCCAATTAAATCCCCGATGATGCTTTGTTAACCAATTTACTTGTTTCTGATATTTAAGCGTCAATTCTTCAAATTCAAACGGTGGATAATAATAAAATTTTGTTATTCATTATTGCCAATTCTTTTACTATAAACTCATTTAAATTTCCCTTAAAGTCCAATGCACATCCAATGTGACAAACTCTTTTATTTTGTCTTAGGCAACCTTTTTAATTTCACCAGTCACTGGTGTATATTCGATTAGCTTGTAGTGTATAAGTATACAATAAGCTGATGTGTTGGCTGGAATATTCTTAGATGTTTTAAATTCAATTCAATCAGAACTATTGGAGCCTTATCTTTAAAATCTTCTGGTAGCAACAGAGGTTGAGAGTCACAGAAAAAATAGTTTTGTTGAAACTTTAAGTACATATCATAGAACAAAGCATATCGTTCACGATCAAAGTTCAGATTGAGATCATAATAGGGATATATATCAGGATATCAGAGTTCAGGTGCACTTTAACATCAGTTAAATGACAATGTTGAAATTTGTTGTCTCTTCGAAAGGCAATTAATATGAAGCGTGGTCGTTCATTCTGTGAGGATAACTTAACATTACACAAATGATTATTTCCCTGTGTAAGTAGTGGATTAAAGTGACAGTCCCAACTACGAAATGTCATTAATAAAGGTTTTCCACTTTAAATTGTTTGATAAATTTGTAATTTTGCAAAATCAGTGTAGTATATGTGGAATTTTCCATATAATGTTGTTTATCGTTAGTTTTATATTTTCTGCTGCGACAGTTGAATATATAACATTCTCATAAGATTTAGATCTTATTAATATTAGTTTATGCTTCGAATTTAAAATTATTTTGTTAAAGTCTTCAGCGAATCCTAATAGCATATTCAATGGTGTAGAAAAGTTAAAATATCCATTTTTTATTTTAATGTCATTGTTCGGAAACCATCCAGCATTTTTCAACATGTTACTCTGCAGTGTGTTTACACCCACATGACGTGTACGATCAATTTCCAATCCCTTCACCTCATAGCGAATTTCATCGAACATGAAGGCAACACATGTGGTTTTTAATTTTCCATTAGCTGTTGCTTCTCCATTTTCAAATAAAGCTGTGCCTTCAGTATAAATTAAACTCTCACTAGGTAGAACGAAAGGATCTTGATTTTAAATAGACATCCTTACCACAATGCAAAAACAATGATGCTTTTATATGATTCCAAATATGGTAAATAGCTATGATATTCCTTTTTAAAAATACTTTATACATAAAGTATAAAATAAATACATAAAGCGGTATTTGTAGAACATCAATTATTGGACTCAATTTAGTTTTAGTTTGTTTTAAGTTTCAAGCCCAATGATTGTTGAAACCTTCGCTTTTCAAAGACAGATTTCTATTTTGGTAAATGTTTTGTGGTATATTCGTTTTTTGCAACCTTTTCAATGCAGAGGGTAAAGAAGAACTGAATAAAGATGCTCCTGTGTATATGTTATTATTATATAAAATTATTGCTCCTGTGGTTTTAGATGAAGTCAGAGTCATATGGTTTCTCCGCAAATATTTATTAAATAGCCGTTTTGATCGACGAGTTTACTGGTTAATAGATTACATTTTTGTGGATCCCATCTATTTTATTCCAAGACAAACATTCAAAGCAAACATATGAATTGTATACGCTGGTATATTGTCAATATATGCACCAGTAACTATGTCACACTCAATGTGTATAGCATTTATCTTTGTTATATTCACTGGCAAGTCTGAAGTATGCAATTTTCCTGGTTCCAATACTTTTTCACTGAAACCGAGTAGAGAGCCGATGGTTCGTTTTTTATTAAAGAAAATGGTTTGTTTGGTGGATCCTACAAAGGCTATATATTAGGATTCGCGGCTATTTCCACTTTCTTATTCTGATATATACTAGAATATTTATTTTGGATAAATTCAGCAATGTCATCCAGCTCATATGACCCGACAGGAATCTCAATAGTATGATCGCCAATGTGAAATAAGTTATTTTCGTGATCAACGTTTGGTATTGTATGGTAACTATGAAAGTCTACAAGTCCACAAACATACTTTCTCTCTAAATCTAAAGGTGGAAAATAATTAGCTGATAAAACGGATTTATTTCCAGTTAAAGTAAGAGTAATTGACATGTTGCGAGTAGTTTGACTAATGAAATGAAAAACCGTTATATTCTTCTTTTATTAACAATATTATTTTATTTATTTTAGTATATAAAAATTTTTCATAAAATTTCGTTCTTATTGATCCAGGAGTTGTGATCATCGCTAAATCCTAACCATTTCACAAAAACTTTTCTACCTTTGATCCTAAGAACTTTTTCTACCAGATACATATGTATTGGGATATCTTGTTTTCTGCAGTTCATTTTCATAGAATCCACCTTTAATTGTATTCCCCTCGTAGTCTTCAAGAATGTATGTTGTTGGGTTTGTAATTCTTATATTTTTAATTTTAAATATTTCCGTTGTCTAATTTGGCGTATAACCTTTCTCGAAAACGTGTTTATGTTTACTTATGCGTACTTGGGCTTTCTAAATATTTTCAGGTTGTTGTAGACTGTGCTTAATAATAATTTTTCTTTGCTCGAATTCACTTTGATTGGAGGCATGTTGATGGTTCGATGCTTTTTGGTGTTATATTTTTTAATTAAGTTTTTATACAAGTCAATCCATCGATATGAGCCATTATAACTGAACTCCTTCCACATCATCTGCTTTAACGTTCGATTGAAGCGCTCAACAATTGACGCCTTTAAAATACTATATGTTGAGTAATGGTTGATGTGGTATTTTTTCATTAAACGTTGAAAATTTCGATTGAAAAATTTGTAAATTTTTTGGTTTCCATTTTTATACTAAAATTTATAAATTGTAATTTATTATTTAACTATATCTGTATGACTTACACTTAACTTAAAGAAATAGAAAGTAGACACTATTTTCTTCCTTTCCTTCTTACTCTACTTACAATTATTATTTATGTCACTGAAGCATATTCTTATTTTAACGAATATTTAGCGAATATTTCTTTTCAATCATTCACTCTGTTTTAGCATGCCTGAAACTGTTTCGTTTGGTTGTGTGTGTGAATAATTTTTAAGCATCAACATTTTTTAGCATTTCTGGAGTTTCTAATGTTTTTCTGAATTTTGTTTGCCATGACCATCGATTTATTTGAGTCGGCATGCTGGTACAAAAAAGCCCTATAAAAAAAAATCTTTACAAAAGCACTATTATGAATATATCTAATCTCTAAAAACTAGCAAATATGCTAATTATTAACACAGTTTAATTCTGATATGACTAATTATAATTTTCTTTATTTTAATCTCGTAAATATTTGTGTTTTACGATTTCCGAAAATCATCTCATAAAGCTTTCAGCCTTTCCGCAGTTATATAAGCTGCTAACTACAAATAATTGCAAAAATTTTAGTTTCCAACAATTGTACTGATCAAGAGAGTTGTCCAACCTCCTTCAGCGAATTTCCAATTGTAAAATTTCAGTAGGCACACGCACAAGAAAGCAAAAACCAATGTGCAAACACAGAAATCCATACAAATCCGCTAATAAGAGTGGATAATGAGAAAATGAGAAAAAGGCGAATAGCGAAAATGTAAGAAGAAATGAAATTACACCAACAATCTGTAAACGATCCAGTAGTAGACAGAAAAAGTTTCTCAGAGTACGAAAGCAAAATAAAAAAGCAAAACACTCAGAAATCTTCATACGATGCAGACCTGGGTACCTAATTATCAGAGCATCATTGCAAACACACAAACACGTGCAATAGGTATAGCATAGAGAGCGAAGCATTCAGTAATCCATCATGGATTCAGTAGTGGGTAGGAAATAAATGCTCAGACGATGAATCAAAACACATTAGCATTTGCAATAGAAGTACTGGATTGCCAGTGGAAAATATTTTTGTTCTAGATTCGGCCTCTTGTTATTCTTTCTCTATGGTTTAACTTTAATATTGATCGGTTGGCGAAATGCATTGAGTGAAAATAAGTGCAGCGTAGGCACCATAGAGAAAGAATAACAACACGCCGAATCTTGAACAAAAATATTTTCCACTGGCAATCCAGTACTAGATCTTTTTTTAGTTACACTACACCCTCACCCTTAAGAGGAAAATTAGGGGATGAAATTCACTAATTTTTCTTAACTGTAATATATTGTATGATTTTTGGTATTATATTTATTTAACATTTATGTATATGTTTGTATCCTTATCCTAATGTTTAGTAAGGTTTTAATTGATTATTATGTACTTCTTTCGTTTTGCTATTGTAATCTATTGCTTTATTTACACCGTTTCTGCTTAATATTTTATATGGGCCTTTGTATGGGGCTTCGTTTTTTCTTCTATTATTATCGTTAAAATTTAGTTTCTACAGTGTCGGAACTGGTTCCGCTGAATTATCGCTAAATTCTATGTGTACAATTTCTTTTTCCAATGGATATGTTTGTATTCGCTTTATTGTCATTATTAATTATGAAACTCATCTTTTTAATGTCGCTTAAGGAAGTGCATTCCCATATGTGAAGTTGATCAGGCTTCGGGGATGTGCATTGTTTCTTGTTTAGTTCTTTATTATTCTTTTGTGTAATTTGTTCGCTTGCCTCTATTTGTCTGTTTCTCAATCTTCTTGTTACAATTAGTGTTCTTTTTGCCTTTGCGTCTGTTTCTGTCGGTATCATCTGTTTTGATATTTTTGAGTCTACTTGTATTCTTGATAGCGCATCGGCGTTCGTATTCATTTTACCTTGTTTATATATGTCATGTATTCTCGTCATTTTTGATAAAGGGTTTTTATGTGAAAATAATGACGTTAATGGTCTGTGGTCTGTGACGACAATGAACTTAGTGCCATATAAGTAAGGTTTAAAATAGTTGATTCCCAATGGATTGCTAGAAGTTCTTCTTCTATTACGGGTTTATTTAAATCATACTTCTGCAGTGCTTTGCTGGCATAGGAAATAGGCAAGTCCTTTCTGATTTCGCCTTGTGAAAGGGCTGCTCCTAGAGCATAATTTGAAGCGTCTGTGTTTAGTATGAATGGTTTGCTGTACTCAGGATATTGTAGAAGTGATGGGCTTACTACAATAGTTTTTCTTTTAATGTTTGGAAAGCTACCTGGCATTCGTCTGTCCATGTGAATTCGTTTCTTTAATAGTAGGTTTAGGCTTTTTGCTATGTTTGTAAAATCTGGTATGAACTTTCTGTAGTAATTGCAAAATGCAACAAAACGTCTTATTCCGTCTGCGTTGCTGGGTGTTGGATAATTTCTTATTGTTTCGTATTTGGTAGGTCTGTCTTTACTGCGTCGCGTGTTATCAGATGTCCTAGGTAGACTACTTCGGGTCTCAGGAAGGATTTAGCTTTAAATTATATTGTTGTAATCTGTCCACTACCTTAATCACATTTTTGTTGTGATATCATCTACATATGAAAAGGCTTCAGACTCTAAACCTGATAAGGGTATTGTGAGCATGCGTTGAAAACTAATTGACAAAATTTTTAACCCAAAAGGTAGTCTTTTGAATTGGTAGTGACCGTTTGTCGTTGAGACTGCTGTCAATGGTCGTGACTTTTTGTCGAGTGGTATCTGGTGAAATGAACTAGTCATATCGAGTGTCGAAAACCATTTAGCGCGTCCAAGCTTGCCTAAAATATCCTCTAAGCGAGTTAGAGGAAATTTATCACTTGCTATTCTATCATTCAGTTTCCTGAAATCTACCACCAGTCTCCATTTCCTTTTGTTTTCAGTGTTCTTTTTTTTTTGGTACCAAAAGGATTGGTGCATTGTAGGGGCGGTTTGATGGTTCGATTATGTCAGCGTGTAAAATTTTTTGTACTTGTTCATTAATTATTTCTGTGTGCGTGTATGGCAGTCTGTAGTGTTTGATGTAAACAGGATTATCGTCGGTTGTTGAAATCTTTTGTGTATAGAAATTGTTTGTCGTTGAAGTGTCATTTTCGAGATGAAAAACGTTTCGGTACTTTAATATGTTCACTAGTTCTTGTTTTGAGTTTTTGTCTACGGAGTCAAAGTTTGTGGCGTCGCGTTTTTTTTTTTAATCTGTCAGCGTTATGTGTTTTGTTTGCGGTGTAGTTTAGAATTTCATAGTTTGTTAATGAGTCAATTTGAAGTGGAATGCCGTCTAGTGTCACTTCTTTATTTGTTGCGTTAAGTATCCTGATGTGTGTTATTCCGTTTTTGTGTGCTATTGAATTACTCAGAAAAATTTCTTCTTTTAACTCCTTACTAAAAATAACTTTGTCTTCATTGAACTCTGTTTTTAGTGTCTGTACTATCTTTGTTCTGTGTGGTATTTTGATTTTTAGTAATTTATGAGCATTTGTTTGCATATGTGTGTCTGTGTCATCTATTAACATTGATATTGTAAATATTTCATAGTCTATTTTACAAAGAAACCGCTTTAAGAAATCCCTACCTAATTTTCCATCGGTTTCTATACGGAATTTCTCATCGACCAACTGAAATTCGTGGTTAACTGTTTTGTTTCCTAATTCTAGATTTAAGTTTATCGCGCCTAAGGAATAAATTTCTGAAATTGGAGATGCCTTTTAATTTACATTTATGTTTCTTATGCAATAATCTTCGTTTTCTATGTGTGTGCCTTTTTTACATAACGAAATATCTGCACCAGTGTCTGTCAAAAATGATAATTTTTTTGTTTTTGTGTTTTACTGTTATGAAATTTGTATTGTTGTCCGATATTTTGTATACGTTTATTATTGGCTTTCCGGAATGAGTGTTTATTCCGGGCCTTGCACGTTTTCCGCATGTGTTATTCTTACTCTCCTGTAGTTGTTATTGTTGTCGCGGTTTCTGTTGTAGTTACTTTCGTTCGAATTTTTATGGTTGTTGTTGTTGTAATATTCGTAGCGGTTTCTGTTGTTGATGAAGTGAGTGTCGTTGCGGGGGTTCCTGTTGTTGTTGTTATATCGGGGTTGCATTTGTGAATTATTGTTTTGGTTCCAATTACTGTTCCAGTACTGTTTGTTGTTGTTGCTTCGTGTGTTAAAAGTCTTGTTGAACTTTTCGTTCGGTTGAAATTTAATCGTGTTTATCATTCATTGCTGTGATTGTGTCTTGTCCAATTCTTGAGCAAGGTTAATTGCTTCGGTAAGTGTTTTGGGTTGCGCTGCAAAGACGGTGTTTTTTATATTGTCACTCAAGAAGTTTTTGAATGGTTAAACCGTATTTTTTCGTTCATTTTTATGACGACTTGTTTTTTCGCATTCGTTGCGTCAGCGATTTGTAATTTATTCAGTTCATTTAAGGTGGTCAATAACCTTTCTTTGTAATTGTCGACTGACTGATTTCTTTGGGCAAATGTTGTCATTTTCGTATGTATTTGTGGTATCGTGTTGTTTGTTTTGAAATGTGTTGTAAGTATGTTTTTAAGTGTTTCGAATAGTTCTGGCTTTGTGCATCCACATAGTGCGGTTTTTACACTGTCGGTTAGTTTTATGAAATCAACTAATTCTATGAGTTCTTTTTGTCCTTCTGAGTTTAGATTTTTATGTATGATTTCGATTAATTTTAAGAAACTGTCTGATTCTTTATGTACACCTGTAAATAGGGAGATTGCTTTTATGGCCGTTTCCAAGTTGAACGTTGACATTTTTTTTTTTTTCTAATTCTCTTGCTGTACCAAGATACAGTATATTGGTACTCTTCTTCTTCTTCTTCTTCTTCTTCTTCACCTTCTGCTTCTGGTTCTGCTTCTGATTCTGCTTCTTCTTCTTCTTCTTTTTCTTCGTCTTCTTCGTCTTCTTCTTCTTCCTCCTTCTTAATTCTCAACTTATTTTCTAATAGCTCTTTTACTTTTCTGTATATTTTATTAAATTCTAAACTTATTGGAAGTTGTTCTGCGTCCCCGTCTATAAGATCATAAAATCGATGTTTTAGGTCTTTTATTGTAATTAATTTTTTTTTATCGTGCTAATTGAGTAGTTCCTATTGGGTGACTTTTTGATTATTTGTTAGAATTTTTTGTAATTATTTTAAAAATGTTGACATTCTATTTTATTCAATATACTTTATTTTCTTATTTTGTATTTTACATTTTACTGTATTTGTATGCTTAAACAGGCGTAGAGGAAACAGTATTTTTGTGTTTGTTTATATAATTCCTAATATACTTATTTACAAATAAAACTATTGCTATTAATAATAACATAACTAGAACGGCAAGTATGTATTCCGGGATCGGTGGCAGTCTTAGCTCGTGCACTGTTTCGTTAGTTGATTTATTTTTAGTTTTTGTTTTCTTGCGTTTCGTAGCTTGTCACTACATAGTGTAGCCAACTTATGTAGTTCCGCTATTTCCTTTCGGTCTCTGACGCGTTTGCCGGCTCTGCTTCTTTTTAGAGGTTGCTTTGTTGTTGTTGTTGGGGTTGTTGTCTTCTTTTGACGTGCTCTTTATTCTTCTATGGAAATTGGTTTTGGTCCTGTTCCCCTTGGTTGTGGTTTGTACGTAGGGGTTTCCTCAACAAATACGAATACCGCTTGTGGTATGTACTCGTCTTCTATTGGAAGCACGTCACTGTTCAACTGTTGCTCCCATTTGGCAAATATCGCGTCGATGGATTCCTGTGTCATCTAATCCAGGTTCGAAGATTGCAGGATCGCCATGTGGTGTGATTTGTGTATGTAAGAGTGTGAAAGAATAGACGTGTTAAAAAAATAGTTACTTATTCTCCAGCTAGTCAAGCCGACAAAGGCTGGCCACCAGGTCGCGCTTGTTCTTGGTTTTATTTGTTACAGCGAACCACGCTAAATATGTTATTAGAACATGGTGATGGTCTTTAGGCCATGAGTGAACTATACTAAATAAATAAAATATATTTGGTGATGGCAACCAGGCCAAACTTACATTTGAATCGAAACAACCTCCTTGTTTTCTTGTCAAACGAATAATTCCCTTTTATTTGGGTAGCTTGCCCTTTTTATACTAAAATTTAGACATTGTAACTAATTATTTAACTATATCCGTATAACTTACACTTAACTTAAAGAAATGGAAAGTGGACATTCTTTTCTTCCTTTCCTTCTTACTCTACTTACAATTATTATATATGTCACTTAAGCATATTCTTATTGGCTAGGTTTAACTTAAATATTGATCGGTTGGGGAAATGCATTGAGTGAAAATAAGTGCAGCGTAGGCTGGCTTGCACTCAATGTACCTCACGATCAGCAGGGTGTACATGTGAGATGGTACTCTACTTTAGTTACACTACACAACCTTACCAACTTTTTCTCTAACTGCTGTGGACGATTGTAACAAGAAAAAGGTGATAAAGAAAACTGTACTAACCCTCAAAGATATGGAGCCAAACGCAAGCTATCCTATCAAAACTGTACGACGAGTCAGAACAAAGTTTGGACAACGCATATTAATGGAGTTCAAGGACAACGTTGTATATTTGCCTCAACGCTTCAATAATATAGGTGACGAAATTATTACCGAATTTAGCAACGGTTCCTATTATTTGATGAAAATAGTGAAGGATGGAAGCGACAACTTTCGCTTGGAAGTGCTTGTGGACTTCCCGCTGTTGCAACCATTTTATTATAAAATGTAATAAATATGTTTATACTTATGTTACAAATTACAAAATAAATAAATAAAATCAAAAAATTATTACACTTTAACAATTGATTGTTTTTATCATACAATATTATAATTTCGAACAGTTTCTATAGCAATCTAGAATACAACGGCATTAATTTGTTAACTCTAGAAATTTGGTGCTCTAATGTAGCATGCACAAGTGTCAGGACCATCGCAGCATTTATCTGAAGACCAGCAGCTCTCATAATTATTTCCGTGAATAGATTCAACTTTTTCGTGATGTTGATTATGACATAACTTTGAATAGACGCTTAGAATTTCTTCAAAATGTTCCTCAAGTAGATTTTCCTTTTGCTTTATTAAAAACTCATGAGCACGATCGATAAATTCACAAATGTTTCCATCGTCACCCGTCAACAATCTATCACGTTATAATTATTATATACTGATACATAATTTTAAATACAATTTACTTAAACCTAACAATTCACCTAATCTAAACTTTAAAATACTCCATTTATGAGATATTTACATACATATATATATACACAAACATGCATATATCACTAACATATACAACACAATACAAACTAATTGAGTCTTCCAATACCATCGATCTCATGCTTTGTAGTCAGAGTTAAAGATCAATGAACATAAAATCACCTACATTTGTACGAAAAGAAAACTCAACCCTACATGTGTTCAATGAACTCAAATTATTCACATTTGTAGCAAGCTGATTCTTGGTTCACCAAGAATCCACTTGAAAGGCTCTCAATTCATTTACTAAAAGAAAAATTAGCTATAAAATATGAATGTTATGGCTCACAGGGAACGCATTCCCAAAATAAATTGCAAAGAAAAAAAAGAACAGAAATAACAAAATATTCTGTCGTGCCACGGATTGGGCATACACATAATCCTACCACATGTACCTCAGGCAGCGCTACGTTGAATTAGAAACCCATATTCCCACTACTTGCGTACGAACTCTATATATTATAATCTATATGCCCCTATATATTATAATCTATATGTCTATATTTTCTACGCGTGCCTTTGAGCAATACTGTGAAAGTGACAACACTTGTTAATAGCGACCGGAGTCCCCGCGCTAATGGGAAAGTCGAAAGAATGTATGAAATCATTGTCCCAATGTTGACAAAACTCTGTACATACGCCCACTGAATGGTATAAAGATCTTACACAAGAACAACAAACAATCAATATCACTCCTGCAAGGAGCACTAGGAACTCGCTGTTTAAGATATTGACGGGACTAGATATGCGAATCAAAGAAAATAACGACGTGAAAGAGATATTGAGGGAGTTGGCATTCGAAGAATTCACTGAAGCGAGAGACTGCATGCGGGATGAGGTGAGGTAGAGTATAAACTCACCGAGCTCGTCGCCATTAAGCGCACTCAGTTTGGTGTCGGATTAAAACTTAAGGCAAAATTCTTTGGCCCGTATAAGATAAATAAGCAAAAGAACCACGGAAGGTATCTTGCCGAAAGAGTTAGTGAGTTTGAGGGCCCCAGAAAATGTGTCACTGTCGCGGAGTACATGAAACCCTGGTGCCCGTCATTCAAGGCAACTGACTCACAGGATGGCCGGATGTGGAGTCGGACAACGGATCAGGCGGGACAACGAACAAGAAGCGGACGAAATTACGGACGGAGAGACGGTGACGAGCGGGACAACACGGAACAATGGAAACAAAACGATGAGGACTAAGGGAGAACGAAAAACGAACGATAAAAGTCAAGAAACCGCGCACATAACGGTCCATCGAGCCATTGTCGCGTACATATATTAACATATATTTAAATTAAGTGAATTGTTACATGCGCCTAGAATTGTATTTAACACAATATGCAAAATAAATAAATTCATTTACAAAGACATTAATGTGTCTAAGATTAACAAAAAATTCTGCATTACTGGCTCTCCAATTAAGAAACAGCGTGGGTTTAAAGCTGTTAGGTGTGATGGATGGGATGATTTCGACGTCAATGTTCCAAAATTAAGAAAGGCTTCTATCCTTCTAGTATGATGACTGTTTTGAGCTATTTCGATGGATGATTTGGAAGAAGTTTATCGCAATACAGTTCTCTATACAATAGTTGTTGGATAAAGATCTTAGCCATAGTGATGACAAATTCTACAATTCCTATTGAATCGAACATTGGTGCAACGATTGAAATTACTCTAACGTTAGTAGCAAACGTCTCTTCGGTGGTTTTGATCTTGAACCAAAATTAATCTACTTTAGGTTTCCACAAGAAGGCAAACGAAGCTTCTTGAAAGTCGGGGTTGATCTCTGATATGTCTTAAAGTAAGTTGCATGTCCAATTGTGCACTTCGATAAAGTACGGCATAAGTACGGCATAATTATTAATTAATATTAACATTAATTATTTTTATTGTTTATTTTGATCTTCCCAGCTGTAATATTAAAATAATGTTCTGCGCCTAGAAGAATTTTGACTTTTTTCTGGTTTTGCTATGTCTGAATCAGCTAGCGGTAAATTTTTGGAATATTTGCAACTGCAACAAACTAACTTATATATCACAATGTCGAACCAACACCTTGAACCAACGCTTTGAACAACTGAAGAATGTACGAATAAAGCAAGAAAGAACAAGAACACTTACTATAAAAGTGTAAATTTAAAATACGACAATAGTGTTTTGTTTTGAGTCCGTTTCTGTCTGTCTTTAAAAGACGAACGCCCTTATAATGGATCCATCGCATTTGCGTTTCCTTCGTGCTTTGCTTTGTGCTTTGCGTAGTTTTCGGAGAATTAAGAAAGCAACAAAGTGTAAAACTCTCAAACACAGGCCAAATACGAACGCAAACCCAAGAGAGAATTTGTGGGCAATTTTCATGCTTTGCAGTTCCCGTCGCGTTTCCGAGGTATAATTGAGTAGTTTTTTCGTAAAAATTAGCTTTCAATCAAAGCTATTCATAAATTGATGCGTTTGGAATATTGTTTTGAATTTTAGTATGAAATTTTAAAAAACTACCCATAAAATTTTAAAAAACTACCGAGTATTTAATTATTTTAAAGAGTATTACATTTTTGGATTTTGTTTAGATATTATTATTTCATTTTCCAAATACCCAAAAACCATTCATTAAAAAAAATTATATACTAAGAAATTAATTCTTAAATATAAATTGCAAACATATTAATAATTCATCAAATTAATTCAAAGGCCACAACTGCGAGAAATCGCGAAAGTAAGCTTTATGCCTTAAACACATAGAATATCGCGCAGCGATGTCGCTCTCCGCCAAATGTCAAAATTACATAGGCTCTTATGGGAAACAAGAAAAAAATAACAGGTCGCCGCTGCCTCTGCCAGCGACGGCGATCGAAATGGAAAATTTTCCATTTTGGTCGCTGGTCTTGTTCTTCTTCTGTTGATTGTTGTGAGTTCTTATATGCTAGCTCTTCTCTGCCGCGCCTCAGCAGCGCTGATTTTTGACAATTAGCAGAGAGCGACATCGCTGCGCGATATTCTATGTGTTTAAGGCATTAGAATTTGTGTGTTGCCATACAACAATAATATTGCTACACAACAATTATAATCATCAAAAATAGTGATTTTTCAAATCCATACGGCATACAAGGACACATCATGCTTTCTATAAACAATGGCCAATACTAATCACGATGCGTACTTCGAAGTCCCCACACATGTGTTTTATGTGCTCATCGGTATGACCGTGTGTAGTGTGCACCGTGACTGCCTGCAAGAATGTCTATGTGTTTCTTTGCTCTCAAAATCTCAAACGTGCACTAATCGATGAAGTTGAAATCGATGCCATTTGAAAATCACGCTTGACTTCGTGGTTGAGTTTGCGCTTGCGTTTGAGATCCATTATAAGGCTGTAAAACCAAAAACCAAACTGCATATCTTTTATAACCCTGAAGTAACTTAAAGGATAAACTTAATTCATATGTAGCCAGTGGTCGTCAATCCAGCTCTAAGACTACAGAGAGAAAGCAGCAGAAAACATCAAAGAAATCAAATCAACGGCCTTGTGTGAAGTGCAAGCTATAAAAATGTGCCTTAAGGAAACTTCTTTGGAGAAGTTAGAATAATAACGTATATTGCTATAAAAGTCTTTTATTTACATATACATACATAGCATATACTTTATGTATGAATACTTAAAAACATATACAAATACATTTTGTTTTTTTTTCATACCTTTGATAGCTGCATCAATTGTATGTTCTGCCATTGCTCTGTACGTCGTCCATTTTCCGCCAGCTATTGTAACTAGGTTGGATTTGCTTACGTGCACAATATGATTTCTAGCCAAAGATTGTGTATCTTCTTTATTCGGGTCAGACACAAGCGGCCGTATACCACTCCACGCTGAAAGCACATCACCACGTCGTACCTCAACATCAGAATTAAGATAGTTCTTAATTTCATTTAATATAAATTGAATTTCATCTTCTGTGGGTTTCGGACTATGAGTGATTTCACATGGTAGATCAGTGGTTCCAGCAATAGTTTGTCTTTGCCATGGTAAGAAGAAAATCACCCTTCCATCAGATGTTGATGGGTCTAATAAACCCATTTGTTCCGGACTGTAATATCCTGGAAGGACAATATGTACCCCTGAACTAGGACAACAAATCGGTTTAACGTTGACATCATCCATTTGGCGTATGGAATCCGTAAATGGTCCCGTAGCATTTATAACACACTTAGCCTTAACTACAAATTCTTTTCCACTCATGTGATCCTTAACTTTGGCGCCACAAACAGTAAGTTTGCCGGTACTGTCCGCGCACTTCAAAAGCTCCTTCACTTCAACATGATTGCAAACCGTAGCACCGTGTCTCGCTGCAGTGAGAGCAACCGCTAGACACATTCGAGCATCATCTTGCTGACCTAGGAAGAAAAGATTTTTTTGTTGAAATATTGAAATACATAACAAAATATAATAATAATACTAACATAATATTTAACAGTGCTATTCTATATCCTTACTTTTTAAATAAGCAATGCATGGTAGATCTCTTAAGGGGTATAGAGGATTCGGAAAACCTATACCGAAATACAAATAGTTTTTGAAAAACGTAGGCGTATTGCTATTGTATTGTAAGGACCTAATTCCAGTGGAATTCGATCCCACAACAAAAGAAGTATTTTGTTTTGTTTTTTTAATGGAATATATTTTGTTATTATTATTTTTTACTTAAACTGAAATATACCTATGTTGAGTTATTATTACTATTATTATGGTTGAGTAATATAAATTAGGCAGTTATACCTTCCTCTTGAATGGCATGAATTAAGTATCTTGAATTAATTATTAACTATGAACCTGAAATACACTGTTGGTGTAGTATTAAGTTAGTATATAAAGGAGAGAACCCACCACCGTCGCAAAACTGTACACAAAGGTTTAACACAAAGAGTGGGAAAGAGCAGAAAAGAAGCACTCGGAGATCAACGCACACTAGCACTTGTAACAACGCAAGCATCGGTGCGAGAGTAAAGACATCGAAAAGCAAAGACAGCGAGAGAGTCAGCGCCGAGCGACAGGTAAGTAAAGACGTATGCAAGAATCGTCGCTAAACGACACTCAAGTGAAGGCGCATCGAGACAGTCAGCGTTGGACCGCAGGCGAGTAAAGACGCTTGAGAGATTTCTCTTTGAACCGAAGTCAAGTAGGCACGAAGTAGGCACGTCGCGCAAAATCATCGTTGATCAAAAGCCCGGCAAGAATACAAAGTTTCACAGTTGAGCGTGGGTCGAGTGAAGGCGACAGAAATTGACGTAATCTTAATGATCGTCAATCGCAGAAGCGCTTGCCAAGACACACGTACACCGGAGAGACTAGCTAAGACGTACATAGGTGTGGCACATTACCTTCGGGATCATTGACGAAGCCTTTTGCACCGTGTTCACGTAATCTTGATGATCGGAACACTGCGTAAACGGACTCTGAGATATCCTTAAAGTGGCGGTCAAACAGAACGCGATATATACGCCACGCCGGGCGGAGCGGCAGTTTTGGGAGTTGTAACACACACGTTCTTATGGCGTAAGTCAAACAGAAAACGCGCACCTCGGCGTAAACGCTAACGCGCACCAGGGCGTTTTATCCGCTGAGTAGAGCGTTGTGAAATTTTACAGCTTCTTGTATAAGTATGTGTGTATTTTAAGAGTGTGAGTATAAAAATTTTTGGAACTGCAATATTTTGTGTTGCCATCTATTGAGCTGTACGTTTGTGTTTTTGTGTTGCTTTTTTAATTTTTTTTTTCGTTTTTTTGTTAAATTTATTCGAAAATGCTAATATGAATATATAGATTTTTGACCTAATGACAATTCCAACAATGTTTCGATGAAATGTTTGCATTTGAAATTTGCCCATACAAATAAGAAATATTTTTTCCTGAGAAATTTTTCATATCACATCAACAAATTCCCCAGCGAAAGTGACAAATCCCATGCAATGAAATCATTTATTACCAGTACGGCATTCTACTATTCACAGCCACGAACAGCTGACTATTATAATTGCATGCTGTGCCGCGCTCTGTCTGACATACCAAGCGATATCTACGCCGGCCGGAGATTAATTATCACGTTCTGTTTGACCGTACCTTAAGCGATTGACGTAATCTTAATGATCGTCAATCGCAGAAGCGCTTCCCAACACACACGTAAACCGGAGAGACTAGCTAAGACGTACATAGGTGTGGCACATTACCTTCGGGATCATTGACGAAGCCTTTTGCACCGTGTTCACGTAATCTTGATGATCGGAACACTGCGTAAACGGACTCTGAGATATCCTTAAGCGCTTGACGTAATCTTAATGATCGTCGATCGCAGAAGCGCTTGCCAAGACACACGTAGACCGGAGAGACTAGGCAAGACGTACATAGACCCAGTGTGACACCTACGACTGAAGGAGCTCCTACCCGAACGGAAACTAAGTATAAGCCGTTCAGCAGGAAACACACAAGCAAAGAACGAACATACATCACGCCGAGCACGCACATCGGAAACTTAACCCACCAGCAGTCGCAAGTGTTCAGCAACTCCATCAGTGGAACAAAGCCACAGTCTGCTCAGTGAGCCCTTGTCGGTGGTTAAATTAGATAAGGTTTCTTTATTTAGTACGCTTACATCTAGTCTAAGTTGAACTTAAAACAATTCAATAAAGGAGTGTACTAAAACAAGAGAGTTACTGAAACTTATAAATATTTCTGTAACAGGATCTTGGACGACGACTGAGATCATACCCTGGCTATAAAACCGGATAACCGGAGCTTCGTTACAGTGGCGCCCGAGCAGGGACTTTCTTGAAAGAAATCATTTACTATAGTCAAGGAAAGGGCAAGCAACCCAGGTGGCTCGACAACATGGTAAGAACTGGATGGATACACGCACTTCGCCGGGACGACCTTCTCGCTTACGCGGAGGAGTTCGGCCTTGACAACGGCGGAACGGTATAAGAACTGCGAAAGACACTTACAGCTTTTGCGCGCGAGGAAGATCAGAACAACCCAGAGTCCGCGATCATAAAACGGCTCCTGGAATTAGAGGCCAAGCACCGCCGAAGCACATGGCAGGAATTTCCAACACTTCAGAGCGGCGGGGAATAACAACGGACGCCCCGAAACTTTCGCAGAATAAACTAGCACACACCATACCGCGATCAGAGAATACTCTAAAGCCACCCGCAGCTCACAAGACGAACACAATTAATTTCACGGGCAGAGACGGAGAACGTAGCTTCGAAACTGTAACTCAGTCGTACCTATCCAGCGTTGGGTTCATCGATCGGGTCCGCAAATGGCGAGTAGGTTATGATGGCCAAGATGACACCTTGAATTTTATCGAGCGATTGAAAGAACTTGCGGAAATTTATAATGTAAACCACACTCTGCTGCCAAGGGCAATGTCCCAGATCCTTACGGGATGAGCGCTTCAGTGGTTCCGGAATAACAACCAGCAGTGGCTAACCTGGAGCAGTTTTAAAACTGACTTCCTAGAATTTTTCCTACCATCTACATATTTTGAACGCCTCGACGACGAAATCAGACAGGGATCGCAACGCTCGCACGAGAAATTTAAGGACTTTGTGTTGGCATTACAGATGTTAATGCGACATACGAAACTCACCGAACGGGAGAAATTAGATCGGATTTACCGAAATAGCAGTAATGAGATGCAACGACACAGGGGCGACTCGGTTTTATAAGAAAGGGCGTGGGAGAAAACCTCCGCTAAGAAGGCAGCGTGACACAAACCAACATACAGGTTTCCATGGCTAACGGAGTGGACGAACCAATAAGAGAAACTCTCACAATCTTAGTCAGAATAGGAGGACGAAGTAGGATGACGACTTTCCTAATAATACCAGAAATGATTGACGACGTGATCCTTGGATTGGACTTTCTCGCCGTTGTCGGAACAACCATACAGTGCGGAGACCTCTCGGTGAAGTTGAAACGCACCCCAGATAAGCTACGTAACTCTAACATTAGATATAAGACTACAAGGGAAGACATAGAGAGTGAGGAGACAAAGATTCAAGAGTTTCTACGCGCGGAGTTAAGCCACCTCGAGAAGATGGAAGGAACCACCGACGTGGCAACACACCACATAATAATGAGAGACGATCGGCCCATCAAGCAACGTTACTTCCCACGGAACCCCGCCTTGCAACAGGTGATTGATCAAGAAGTGGCCATCACAGAGCCCCTTTAGCGCACCAATAAATTTGATAAAAAAGAAAACCGGACAGTGGCGCTTGTGCATCGACTATCGCCAACTCAACGCCAGATCGGTACCGGACGCATATCCGCTCCCGAGGATGAATCATATCTTAGAGCGTCTCAGGAAGTACATTAGTAGTATCGACCTCAGAAATAGGTACTGGCAGGTTCCTATGGAAGAGGCCAGCAAAAAGTACACGGCTTTTACCGTGCCAGGCCGTGGACTGCACCAATGGCGAGTCATACCATTTGGTCTCCATTCCGCGCCCGCAACCTTCCAACGAGCACTATCGCGTGCTTAGACGACATCGTGATCGGACCCGAACTCGAGCCATACGCCTTCGCGTACTTAGACGACATCGTCATTACCGGAGAAACGCTCGAACAACACATGGATAACCTAAGGGAGGTATTCCGACGCCTAAGGCAAGCCAAACTTTGCATTAATATCGACAAATGTGAGTTTTTCAAGAAAACTATCAAATATCTGGGACACGTGGTGAGCGAGGAAGGTATGCACACCGACCCGGAGAAAGATGCGGCCATAACGGAATTACAGCCCCCTCAGAATGTTCGCCAAGTTCGCCAGTGTTTAGGTATTGCATCGTGGTACAAGCGGTTCGTACCCGACTTCGCTAAAATCGTTCAGCCCTTGACTGCGCTCTTGAAGAAGGGAAAGCATTTTAAATGGGCGTCGGAAAAACAGGAAGCATTTGAGGAATTAAAGCGAAGACTGACTGACTGAATGACTGAATGAGCGTTTCATCCTACAGACCGACGCCTGCGATTATGGTCTTAGAGCAGTACTCACCCAGACGATCGAGGAGAAAGAGAGAGTGATCGCGTACGCAAGTAGACACCTCAACGGTGCGGAGAAAAATTACTCTCCCAGCGAAAAGGAATTCCTAGCAATCATGTGGGCGGTCAGGAAAATGCGGCCATACATAGAGCGGTACGCTTTCACCGTTGTCACGGACCATTTGTCCCTGAAATGGATCAATTCGATTGAAAGCCCCACCGGACGATTAGCGATGTGGGCCCTCGAATTATAACAACACACGTACGATATCCAGTATAGGCGAGGTAAACTCAACGTTGTCGCCGATGCACTATCGCGACAACCCCGGGAGACTTTATGTACCACTACGATAAGAGAGACGGAACCTAGATCATGGTACGAGAAGAAATTTCGCGAGGTCGCTGCCGATCCAAGAAAATCTCCAGATTACTTCATTGAGCACGGAAAACTCTATTGACATATGCCGCGACAACTAGAGGGCGACGACTCCAAGCTTGGAAAATGTGCCTACCCATAGAACTTCGTGAGCAGGCACTGAAGGAAAACCACGATGAGCCCACCGCTGGTCATCTCGGTGTCCGAAAAACCATCAATCGATTGGCAAGGAAATACTACTGGCCGGGGATGTTCAGGCAGGCAAGTCACTACGTCCGCGGATGTGAGAGTTGCCAACTTGTTGGATGTAAGAGGAGCCTTGGGCGGTGGTGTATGCCGATTTTGTGGGCCCTCTGCCACGGTCAAAACACGGTAATAGCATGGTTTCACCGATAAATTCTCGAAGTGGACCGAGATGATTGCTTTCAGTCAAGCCACTAGTAACAATATCATAAAAGCGTTACGCGAGCGAATTCTGGCTCGCTTTGGGAACCCCAAAATATTCATCTCGGACAACGGGATTCAGTTCACGAGTACGGCACTATAAACCTTTCTACGAAGTCTGGGAGTGAGACCTCAATGCACAGCCCCGTACACAACCCAAAAAAACCCCACAGAACGAACCAACAGGTCAGTGAAAACCATGATTTCCCAGTTTGTAGGCGAGAACCAAAAGACCTGGGATGAGCTGCTACCGGAATTAACGCTGGTTATCAACACGAGTACGTCGGAATCCACTGGATTCAGTCCAGCGTATCTCGTGCAAGGACGCGAACCACGCCTCCCAAACGCAGTATACGACAGAGACATACCTGGAACGGGAACGAGACCGTTTTCCGCAGAAGAATATGTGGAGCGGCTGGGGAAAACGTTAGAGATAGCCCGAGAAAACATGTACAAGGCCACTCAGGTTTAGGCTAAATACTATAATCTCCGACGAAGGCCGTGGAGGCCACAAATACACCAGCTAGTCATGGTGAAGCAACACCACCTCTCCAAAGCCGTAGAGGGATTCGCGGCAAAACTCGCGCATCGTTACGACGGGCCTTACAAGGTGGAGAAATTCTTATCACCAGTCATTGTTCAAGTAAAACAACCCTGGCTATAAAACCGGATAACCGGAGCTTCGTTACAGTATATTATTAAATAAACTATAAGTAAAATCTAAAACCAATATATTGCTCTTGTATGGAGTTTATTAATTATACCGTAACAAGATTGCGGTGTTTCTCGCTGTTTTCAGCGATTTTAGAAAGTGGCCATGCTTAGCAAACAGAGATAACAAATACCGAACTTATTCCAGCACTTGTTCGTCTGCTCATTCGGGTTCTAGAACTTTAATGGTGTAAGTGAAAACCTTGGAATTTTGTATAGTAGTGTTCGTGAAAGATTTGGAATTCTGATGAAAAACTCCTCATAAGAGACCCCCAACTCACCGCAAGTGACCCCGATGAGGGGTCGGAGTCGACAAGATTTTTCCTTTGTTTACATTATTTTGCATTTGTCACAACAATTTTCAGATTTCAACTTGATTGTACCAGTACAAAACAAATAAGTTATTGAGATTATAACGAGTTTTATTTTTAGGCTGGGATAAAACTCAGTCTGTCCAGGGTTCGTTAAAGGGGTCTTGCAACCCTTTAACATACAACGTATTCTCGAACTACTCACGACTGTCTTCGCGACAGTCTAGCACTGACTCTGTAAAGAGTTCAGCTCGGACGTTGTTATTGGTTTTTTATTTTTATTCTTTTATTATTATTTGCTTATTAATTCTTATACTTATACTAATGCTTAACAATTTTTATACCTAATAATAATTACAATGAGAGAGGAGGATGGAGTATTTATTTATTTATTTATTTATTTCATGTTCATGTTATAATGTACAAATAAGCTGTTGCTTTTAAAATATGTACAAAAGAATTAAAATATATACAAACTTCAAGTTTCAATTGCAATAAAAATAAAAAAAAAAAAAAATACAATTTCTCTAAATGTAAATAATAATAAACTATTACTAGATAGAAACTGTGATAGAAGAAAATAGCTTATAGAAAAGAGAAGTAGAAAAAGGAGGTATAGCTGGAAGATCAAAGAAAGATAAGAAAAAGAATAGATTAAGCTTATTAAGACAATGAGATCATTGGATTTCCGCAAAGAATTTAAAACAAAACTTCCTGAAAGAGCCAACCTCAGCTTGTCTTATGTAAGCAGGCAGGCTATTCCAAAGACGCGCCGCATGGACAAAGAAGTGCCTGGTGGTGGATAAAAATTTGCACCGGGGTATAATAACATGAGCAGTTCTGCTTGACCTAGCGAGTTGTATGCAATCAAACAGATAACCAGGCTCTTTACTACAAATAATTTTATGAAACATGAGTAAAGTCCGATAATTTAAGAGCCCATTCAGAGACATGCCACTAATTTGAGATGCAAAATTAGAGATGTGGCTACGCCTATCAATATTAAATATAAATCTAGCGCAATGGTTGAAAGCCACCTGTAATTTTCTATTTGATTCAAAATCAAGATTGGAGAAAAGTTCGCAACCATATATAAGTAATGGTAGAATAAAAGATTTTACGAGTTTTAACTTTACGTTGACAGGGAGATACATCCTTGTGGGAGACAGCCCCCTAACCCCAGCGTAAACTCTGGAAGCAATCCAGTTAACATGTGTGCTCCAGGAAAACGAGTTGTTAATAAAAACTCCTAGGTTTTTTATAGAGTCCACGTACTCAATTGCGACTCCATTCAAAAATAAAGGTTGAGGATTAACTTTCACACGAGATCTATTTATTAGCATTGCTTTGGTTTTAAGAGGGTTGAGATTAAGTCCGTTTATCGATGACCATTCAAAGATGGCCTTCAAATCTGCATTAATTGCTTGCGCAGCTCGATGAATTTGCGATTTATTACATAATTTATAAATTTGAAGATCGTCTGCATAAATATGATAGTTACAAAAGGATATGCAACTGACGATGTCATTTATAAAAATAGAAAAGAGAAGCGGTCCTAGTATCGAACCTTGTGGAACACCGGCGGGCACTGGCACCGTTGAGGAACATGCATTTTGGGACCAGACATATTGATGACGGCCCTGAAGATACGATGATATAAAATCGCAGATTCCCGCAGCAAAAGGGCTGCACAATGTGTATCACCTATTCAAAGTACCAAAAGAGCTACTCGGCAGAATAGAGGCCGAAAGCGTTAGTTATTTCTGAACATTGAGACCGAAGTCAAAAGCCACTGTTAGTTCTGTGACTAAGGCGGATGCCGAAAGAGCTTGAATGGGGTAGGGGAAAGGGATTCAACAAACTGCAACTACTGCAAATGACTTTGATCGGTTTCCAACTCTAAGAATACTTTGCAGTTTGCGCATCTTATACGTGGTGTGATCACGAATCAGCGGGAAAGCAAAAGCGAATAAAATGTCTTTGTTTGTGTATGTTAGTGTCTTCGAGATCTGTACTTGGCGGATTTCGTCGTTTGTTTAATTTTATGCTTTTTTATGTTTTTATTTTTTTATAATTTATTTCTTTATTACTTATTTATTTTTAATCTTATTTATTTATTTAATCTGCTTTAATAAAAAAATAGAAAATATGGTTAAATAGTAATTAAAAAACAATATGAAGAAATTGATTGCCGCTGTTTGGTTTCGAACCGGCTTCCCTCGTGTTGGGATTTTTATATGGAAGCTCAGAGAGCAGTAGTTTGTGTATACTAAAAAGAATTATAACATGGTATTAATTATGCCTGTTAGAGTCTATCCCTATTTTGGTTGACAAAAAAAAGAGGAAAAAAAGACATATTATTGTAACATGTTATTAATAATATGAGTCAGCCTGTAGTAAAAATAACAGGTATACAGAATATGAGTCAGGCTATTAAAATAAGAATATTGCCTTAAACACATAGCATATCGCGCAGCGATGTCGCTCTCCGCCAATTGTCAAAATTACATAGGCTCTTATGGGAAACAAGAAAAAAATAACAGGTCGCCGCTGCCTCTGCCAGCGACGGCGATCGACGAAAATGGAAAATTTCCCATTTTGGTCGCTGCTCTTGTTCTTCTTCTGTTGATTGTTGTGAGTTCTTATATGCTAGCTGTTGTCTGCCGCGCCTCAGCAGCGCTGATTTTTGACAATTTGCAGAGAGCGACATCGCTGCGCGATATTCTATGTGTTTAAGGCATATAGCTGAATAGTAAACATAAATTAAGTCTTTCCACATGGTGTCAGAAGTAAAAACGAAATGGTATCTGCTGACGAATCGGTATCGCAAATAATTAATAATTACAAAAAAATTACTATAGATAACGCTGGCCTACAAGTATTCAATATAAAATCATCAAATTTGGCGGTAACATGGAGAACTTGGTACAAGCAATTCAAAATCTATTTAATTGCGAGTGATTTGGCAGATTCGAGTAACCTGCGAAAAAATTCACTACTACTACATCATCTGGGACCAAATTGATTCGATATATTCAATTCTTTCGATGTGGAGGAAGAAACAATTAGTCATAAGGACCTGGTTAAAAATTTTGAAAGTTACTTTGTACCAAAAGCGAACATTATTATGGAAAGGTACAATTTTTTTCGAGACGCCAAGCTGCAACTCAAAGTATTGAAGAATTTTTAACGTCGTTAAAAAATTTGAGTCAATCGTGTGAGTTCGAAAGTCTAAAAGATGATCTGGTTAGAGACATTTTCATCTGTGGACGAAATAAAAGTCACAACTTTATTCGAGAAAAATTATTTAGTGAAACAAATAAAAATTTTAAGACATTGTACAAATCGCTAAATCAATGGAAATTTAAAAAGAATATACAAAAGAATTTGATGTACATACTGCTAACGGGAATAACGGCAACCACGGTGAGTTTATTGGCAAAGTATATGAAAGAGATGGAAGACAACAACAGTATAAATTTCCGAATGCTAAACAGAATAAAAAGCATTCAAATGGAATTCAAACTAATCAAAATGGTATATGTAACAAGTGTGGGCAAAAGCATCAGTTATACCAGTGTCCAGCATGGGGAGTTGATTGTTTCCAATGCAATGGAAAAAACCATTATGCAAAAATGTGCAGAGCAAGTGTCAACAGAAGGATAAGTACACTTGAAACACTGTCACAATCATCAGAAGGAGACAGAAGAGCTTTTCATTGGAAAAGTTATGACAAAAGCATCTACTAAAACATGGAATATAGGCATCAAAATCAACAACCAGGAAGTAACAGCACAGATTGACACTGGAGCTGAGGGTAACATATTATCTATTAATTTGTTTAAAAAGTTAAAATTGAATGAAAATATAATTAAAAGAACTAATGTTAACCTTCTAACATTTTCTGAAGAAAAATTAGATGTGATAGGGAAATGTTGTTTGGATTGTGTTTATAAAAATTTCAAATTTTCACTTAATTTTTACATTGTTAACTTAAACTGTAAAACTCTTATTGGCCTGGATTCTGCATTGACACTAAATTTAATATGTGCTAAAAATATAAAATTAGTTCAAGCTAACGATAACTCAGATTGCAAAAAATCGCTCATAGAAATATATAAAGATGTATTTAAGGGCTTAGGTTGTCTTAAAAACGAATGTCACTTAACTCTTAAACAAAATGCATTGCAAAAAGTAGATCCACCGCGCAAAGTACCGTATTATTTACAAAACTTACAAAGACCGTATTATTTGAGACTTAAGTTAGAGCGTATAGAAAAGTTAGAGGTTATTGTGCGTGAAAATGAACCAACACTTTAGGTAATCAATCGTCTTAGTGAGAAAGTCTAATGGAAAATTAAGATTGTGTCTTGATCCAAAAAATTTAAACAAAGCTATCTTGCACCCTCATTATCCTTTTCCAGACGTTGAGGAAGTTAAGTCTCGACTATCTAATGCGCGATTTTTTACAAGTTTAGATGCATTTTGGACAATACCACTAGATGAACAATCGTCGAAACTTTGTACTTTTAATACCTGCTTTGGCAGATATAGATTTTTGAGATTACCATATTGTGTAAATGCGGCTCCTGAAATTTTTCATAGTGAGATGGTAAAAAATTTTTCACATATTAACAATCTCATAACATATATCGATGACTTATTAATTTACGCTTCAACTAAGGAGGAGCATGATAAAATTTTGGAGCTAGTCTTACAAAAAGCACAGGAAATTGGGCTAAAATTTAATAAAGATAAATCAAATATTTGTGTTAAAAGTATAAAGTATATTGGCCACATTTTTGATGGTTCTGGCGTACGCCCTGATGACAACAAAATCCAACCAATTAAAGAAATGCCACGTCCAACTTGCGTTAAAGAATTGCAAAGATTCTTAGGTATGGTAAATTATCTCGGCTAATTCATTAAAGGACTAGCTTATAAAAATGAAAATCTTAGAAAATTACTGAAAAAAGATGTTGAATGGCATTGGGAAGATAGACATGAAAATGAATTTGTAAGTCTCAAGGAGTTGATATCAGTCTCCAGTTTTAACATTTTTTGATAGTAACAAACCTATAAAGTTATCAGTAGATGCTTCATAATCAGCTGTAGGGGCTGTTATATTACATGATAATAAGCCCATTGCTTATACGTCAGCTACTTTAACAGTTTGTCAAAGAAATTATGCACAAATTGAAAAGGAGTTGTTTGCCATTTATTTTGGCTGTAACCGTTTTCACAAATATCTCTTCGGCAAAGAAGTACTAGTGGAAACTGATCATAAACCTTTGATACCATTATTTGAAAAACCCATGTATCAAATACCAACTCGTTTACAAAGATTAATGTTAAAATTACTGGCTTATAATCTAAAAGTATTTTATAAACCAGGAAAGGACATGATAGTTTCAGACACTTTGTCTCGTGCGGCTCTTCAAGAGGAGGTACTTACAGAATTTGACAAAGAATTAGAAATACAGTGTAATTTACTAAATGCCAATTTAAATGTTAGTGATAATAGATTACAACAAATTCGTCAGGAATCATTATCTGATCAAGCCTTACTTAAACTCATGCAATGTTATAAAGATGGCTGGACAAATGTTAAAAAGCAAATAGATCCATTAGCTATGCCCTTTAACAAAAGTCGTCATGAAATTCATGTGGTAAATAATGTCGTCTTTATGAATAATAGAATCATAATTCCAACATCAATGCGAAGTGAAATGTTAAATTTGGTGCATGAAGGACATATGGGTACAGAAAAAAGTATAAGTCTAGCAAAACCTTTAATTTACTGGCCTAACATGAATTCGCATATTAAATATTTAACTTGTGACGAACCATTTTGCGTCGCAAATTGGATCACCACAAAACCGTACAGTTAGCCAAAAACTGCAACGCAATTTCGAAGTAGAAGATACGGTAATCCCGAAACTGCGACGAAAGGGCGCCAGAGCGAACGCAGTAACCACAAAACCACACGACTACCAGCGGGAAAACCGGTTCTGGTCAAGCGAAGCAACCGACACATACAGGTACGAGAGTGTAGCTGACGCGACAGAGTGCTCTGGCGAGAGTGAAACGATACAAGAAACAAAACGAAACAGCGTGGAAAAGTCCCGTTGGTTTTGTTTAAAAACAGCACACAGGCTGGCGTCTGTCTCTTTGCTTTTTACCGATTCAGGTGAGTCAAGACGTAGTTTGAGTTTCTCTGCGGAGGAAAGAATCTATATTAATCCTGGCGAATCCCATCCCATCCGACCACCGCTTAATGTTGAAGACTTGGCGGTGGAATTCTTCTTTTACCTCACCTGTTTGTTTAGTTGTACAGCTTTTAGATTTGGTTTTGTTGACATTGCCCGGTGCAGTATTTCCGTTTTTGTGCAGCTTGCTTCTGTCGGTGGTTTGAATTGTGGTACTGGTCCGACATATGCCGTTTTTGGTACACTTGGATGCCGTGCGCGGGTGGGTTTGCGTAAATGCGCCATCTTTGTTGATTTGGTTTTTGGTCTGATTTTTTTCCGTAACAGAACTTTGATTGACGTCCGTTTACTGCACCTGATCGTGTGTGACTGATTGTTTGTTGGTTTTGCGTGACTGATTGCAACAGGTGTGATGAGTAAGCCTGCGTGGTGAGGTGTGTTCTGGATGTCGATTTCTTATGTATCGGTAGAGGTTGACTCCTTTAGTCATGTACTCTTGGTTATGGCAATTGCGTTGTTCCATTATTTTTTTTGTTTTGAGGTGTTTCGTGGACAGTTTCTTTGTTTAAAAGTTACGAAGGTGTTTACACTTATGGTCGGTTGTAATATGGTACGTGGTGTATGTGTTTTTTTTTTCACTGCGATACTTTGTCTCGCTGATCACTTGTGGGAATTGTATGTGTTCTCCATTTTGACTGATCGACTAGAGAGCAAGATTGTTATTTGCTGAATTCGGCTTTAGTTCGTACCCACCAACGCTGATGTTGATGCCGATTAATTCTTCCTGGCAGAGTCCATACCAAGTATTAAGTCTTCGGTTAATCCTGGCATGTATTCCATCTGGTGACAATATGTTCTATTATTTATTTCTATTTTTATCTTTCCGTAGAACCGCAGACGGAAACGGTTTTTCCATTGGCTAATGAAATTAATATTTCTTCTCTACGATTTGGTTTTTTGAGATGCCCTAGTTTGTTTCTGAGGTTGTCTCCCATAATGGTTAGAGGAGCTCCGGTGTCAATTAAAGAATTAATTGTGTATTCACCGCATTCTATCTGCATATATCATTCGGGGCGTAGTCCCTCGTATGCTCGTTCGATTTGCTGCTCGCTTTTCATGTGTGGGTGCTGTCTTAATAGTGTCATTAAATGGAGAATATAATCTTTGGCGCGTTCGCGATTATTTTGTTTTCTCCGCATTATCTCTTCTTCTAGCCTGAGTAAATGTCTGGGAGGTTGGAAAAAGATTTTTGCTCTTGTTCGGAAGTCCGCCCATGTGTGAACTTCGCTTGTTTTATATCGCCACCACTCTCGTGGTCGGTCTTTGAATATTTCATTCAGTGGTAGCAGGAGATGGTTGTAATCGACTCTATAACAGTCAGCTAATTCTTCAATAGTCTCTAGGAATTCGTTTAGCGGTTGATTCCCATTAAAAGAGAGTCCCTATTTTCTCACTGTGTTCATAACATCAATATTTGTGTTATTGGTGTGATTTTCGGTTGGTTGCCATGTACCAGTAGGCGTATCATTACATGAAACTTGTGTCGTAGTATGCACAAGTGTTTTCTTTTTCTCCTCGTTGTCTTTTTTCTTTTGTAGGTGTATATAATTGCTTGTTCGTTTTCGAATTTCTCTCATGGTACCACCACTGCGTAGCGCCTTTTCGTTTAGGTATTTTTCTAACTCTTCCTTTCTTAGGTAGTAAACCAAGCTGGTCGACGTTTCGCCGATTTCTTCAAGTGTTTTTGTTGTTGTTTGACTTTCTTCTGAAGAAGAATGTCCATGTTCGGGCGTCATTTTATAGCGAGTTTTATTCTTAGGCTGGGATAAAACTCAGTCTGTCCAGGGTTCGTTAAAGGGGTCTCACAACCCTCTAACATACAACGTATTCTCGAATTACTCACGACTGTCTTCGCGACAGTCTAGCACTGACTCTGTAAAGTGTTCAGCTCAGACGTTGTTATTGGTTTTTTATTTTTATTATTTTATTATTATTTGCTTACCAATTCTTATACTTATACTAATGCTTAACAATTTTTATACCTAATAATACGTACAATGAGAGAGGAGGATGGCGTATCCCGCAGCAAAAGGCTGCACAATGTGTATCACCTATTCAAAGCACCAAAGGGAGACACGGTGGTTGGTAGGAAGTGCAATAACTTCCTGGCAGAAGCCCTTGATATGCGGAAGACGAGGGGTTCGGTTGAGGTGAGAGCAAAAGAGCTACTCGGCAGAAGAGAGGCCGAAAGCGTCAGTTATTTCTGAACATTGAGACAGAAGTCAAAAGCCACTGTTAGTTCTGTGACTAAGGCGGATGCCGAAAGAGCTTGAATGGGGTAGGGGAAAGGGATTCAACAAACTGCAACTACTGCAAATGACTTTGATCGGTTTCCAACCGGTTGCGCATCTTATAAGTGGTGTGATCACGAATCAGCGGGAAAGCAAAAGCGAATAAAATGTCTTTGTTTGTGTATGTTAGTGTCTTCGAGATCCGTACTTGGCGGATTTCGTCCTTTGTTTAATTTTATGTTTTTTTTTATGTTTTTATTTGTTTATAATTTATTTCTATTTATTGTTAAATAGTAATTAAAAAAGAGTATGAAGAAATTGATTGCCGCTGTTTGGTTTCGAAACGGCTTCCCTCGTGTTGGGATTTTTATATGGAAGCTCAGAGTGTTTTGTCTATACTAAAAAGAATTGTAACATGGCATTAATTATGCCTGTTACAAGTTTGAACGCATATTGATTTCATCTATCACATAATATAATGTATATTATTACATTACATTTAGCGTATATACAGTGATGTTTTGCGCGTGACTGGTACAAAATAAATAAATTATTGAGATTGATCGCATATTGATTTTATCTATCACATAAAGTAATGTATATTATTACATTACATCAGGCCTGTGCAAATTGAGCTTATATGTTAGCGATAACGAGTTATCTCAAATTTTCAGGTTATTTCAAAATGAGATAACGCGGAAATTTGAAATAACCATTTAGATGAGGTGAATATATGGAGATAACTATTGAAATTTTTATCTGAGATAACGCGTCATCTGAGATATTCTGGATATTTCAAAATGAGACAACGTTGTTTTTGAAATAATTCTTCAGATGAGATCTAAAATTAGATGATTAGATGATCATCCCAAATTTTTGTGAAATGAGACAACTGAGATGAAATTGTTTCTTAAAAGAGAATGGTCACTCTAATTCATCATGAAGGTGAGGTAAATTTTTCGAGTGGCTAGGTTTTACACGAGCTAATTTTGAGCGTTTAAGGCGAGCTAATGATAAATCACTAATTTCCAATTTTCACAAATCGCGTTATCTCATTTTGAAATAATCTGAAATTTTAGATAACGGGTTGCGTTTACAAAGCTAAATGATCGTTAATATTTCAAGACATTTATTTTTATACATTATGCAACCTTTTATTTCATCAATGATCGTAGTTCATATGGAGAACTTCAAAGTATTTGCTTAGCTGCATTTTTAAATTTAACTTGTTCCAGTCTTCATAGAAACACTTTAATAGTATTTTTTTAGTTATTTATGTAAATAAAAAAATAAATTACACAGCTTTTCTAAAAATATTTTATAAAGTGAGGTTATATTGAATTAGTATAAATAAAATAGCACCAATGTTGTATTGGCATATCTACATTTTCATTTCCACCTTACTAGTGAATTTTATTACCCGTTTGCAACCTGCTTATGATTCTGCGTATTTTTGCATTTGCTATGTTTCCCTATTTTAAAAGGATACTACTGTTGTTTAAATTTTTAATTATGTAATGTTTTATTTCAGTTTACCTTTTTGAGTTATTTTAAAACAACGAAGTTTACTTTATTTTAAGTAAAATAAAAAAAATTAAGTCTTTCCACATGATGTCAGAAGTAAAAACGAAATGGTATCTGCTGACGAATCGGTATCGCAAAAATTAATAATTACAAAAAAATTACTATAGATAACTCTGGCCTACAAGTATTCAATATAAAATCATCAAATTTGGCAGTAACATGGAGAACTTGGTACAAGCAATTCAAAATCTATTTAATTGCGAGTGATTTGGCAGATTCGAGTAACCTGCGAAAAAATTCACTACTACTACATCATCTGGGACCAAATTGATTCGATATATTCAATTCTTTCGATGTGGAGGAAGAAACAATTAGTCATAAGGACCTGGTTAAAAATTTTGAAAGTTACTTTGTACCAAAAGCGAACATTATTATGGAAAGGTACAATTTTTTTCGAGACGCCAAGCTGCAACTCAAAGTATTGAAGAATTTTTAACGTCGTTAAAAAATTTGAGTCAATCGTGTGAGTTCGAAAGTCTAAAAGATGATCTGGTTAGAGACATTTTCATCTGTGGACGAAATAAAAGTCACAACTTTATTCGAGAAAAATTATTTAGTGAAACAAATAAAAATTTTAAGACATTGTACAAATCGCTAAATCAATGGAAATTTAAAAAGAATATACAAAAGAATTTGATGTACATACTGCTAACGGGAATAACGGCAACCACGGTGAGTTTATTGGCAAAGTATATGAAAGAGATGGAAGACAACAACAGTATAAATTTCCGAATGCTAAACAGAATAAAAAGCATTCAAATGGAATTCAAACTAATCAAAATGGTATATGTAACAAGTGTGGGCAAAAGCATCAGTTATACCAGTGTCCAGCATGGGGAGTTGATTGTTTCCAATGCAATGGAAAAAACCATTATGCAAAAATGTGCAGAGCAAGTGTCAACAGAAGGATAAGTACACTTGAAACACTGTCACAATCATCAGAAGGAGACAGAAGAGCTTTTCATTGGAAAAGTTATGACAAAAGCATCTACTAAAACATGGAATATAGGCATCAAAATCAACAACCAGGAAGTAACAGCACAGATTGACACGAGCTGAGGGTAACATATTATCTATTAATTTGTTTAAAAAGTTAAAATTGAATGAAAATATAATTAAAAGAACTAATGTTAACCTTCTAACATTTTCTGAAGAAAAATTAGATGTGATAGGGAAATGTTGTTTGGATTGTGTTTATAAAAATTTCAAATTTTCACTTAATTTTTACATTGTTAACTTAAACTGTAAAACTCTTATTGGCCTGGATTCTGCATTGACACTAAATTTAATATGTGCTAAAAATATAAAATTAGTTCAAGCTAACGATAACTCAGATTGCAAAAAATCGCTCATAGAAATATATAAAGATGTATTTAAGGGCTTAGGTTGTCTTAAAAACGAATGTCACTTAACTCTTAAACAAAATGCATTGCAAAAAGTAGATCCACCGCGCAAAGTACCGTATTATTTACAAAACTTACAAAGTACCGTATTATTTGAGACTTAAGTTAGAGCGTATAGAAAAGTTAGAGGTTATTGTGCGTGAAAATGAACCAACACTTTAGGTAATCAATCGTCTTAGTGAGAAAGTCTAATGGAAAATTAAGATTGTGTCTTGATCCAAAAAATTTAAACAAAGCTATCTTGCACCCTCATTATCCTTTTCCAGACGTTGAGGAAGTTAAGTCTCGACTATCTAATGCGCGATTTTTTACAAGTTTAGATGCATTTTGGACAATACCACTAGATGAACAATCGTCGAAACTTTGTACTTTTAATACCTGCTTTGGCAGATATAGATTTTTGAGATTACCATATTGTGTAAATGCGGCTCCTGAAATTTTTCATAGTGAGATGGTAAAAAATTTTTCACATATTAACAATCTCATAACATATATCGATGACTTATTAATTTACGCTTCAACTAAGGAGGAGCATGATAAAATTTTGGAGCTAGTCTTACAAAAAGCACAGGAAATTGGGCTAAAATTTAATAAAGATAAATCAAATATTTGTGAGTGACTTCGCAGCGATTGATTTAGTGATTTTCGCGAAATCCGGCTGGAAGGACCAAAATGTTGCGGGTTAATCGAGAGGTGGAGCGGAGCGTAAGAAAATGCGTGGGCGTTCTATTCAACTTCGTTTAATACTGCAAAACTGACGCCAACAATTAGAATATTTATATCTTTGGGATAAATATATTTTAAAGTTTTATTGAATCCCATTGCAATTTGCACCTTTATAAATTATATATGTATGATATTGCTTATTATGTACTGATACATATTATTATTATACTATTAGCTATAGATTTGAATAGACAATAGAATTGAAAAGCCCTCGCATTTTCGACAGCTGAGAAATATAAGCACAGAAACTATTCATAGTTTTATGCATGCACCAGAAGAGCACAGGTATCGCAACCAAATCGTTAACCAATAAAATTATAAGAGGAGAAGATCGAACCATGTGTATACCATGCTTTCGGTCCTGGAAGTAGTCTGGTAAGTTCAACGAAAGAGAGGATCGCTCAACAATAATTAAGAGGATTGTGAATAGAAATTTAAGAACGTAAACGTTCGGTGCCAATGTTTTCTGACGATCGCGTTCAAGATTAGAGAATGACCCCATAAGTCTAAAAGTTGATAAATCAAGCTATTTATACGATAGGTTTCATATTTTTCATAAGAAGTAAGCTGCGCATGGGAGTATAAAATCAGAATTTTCCTCATTTCAGTACCAAATATTCTGTAATGACATAAAATATATTTCGCAGGATATGGCTAAATCGACATTTACGTACCTATCACGCCTCCTTAAAGCGATAAGGCGAACTAATTTCTTTATGTCCCAGCTTCACAATATCTGGTTAAAACAACTTTATTCGGCAGATAGCTAACCGGCACTTTAATATTTATGTCAAAAATAACAAAGTTAGTTTTCACCGACGTACAAATAACTATGTGCTGGTTAAGAGCAAATTATAATAGATTCGACATTTGTTTTCTGACATTTCTTAGAGCTAGGAAACAGTTTTTCAAAACTAATATATGTACATTTCTGCATCCCCATTACAATATATGGTTTCTTTGAATAAAGAATTAAATTAATAATACATACCAAAATATTGTGCTCGTTACAGACATTTCAATATTATGCTAACTTTTGTATTTAATTTTTTAAAAATTTGGCGACTAGTATTGACTGCCTCTTGCAGCAGTATTGACTGGCTCCACAGGGAAACACGCCGCCGAGTCGCATTTTTATACCCAGCGAAACGACGTGTTCGACGACACTTTAGTTGCTACGACTTTCAAACATAAAATGGTGTGAATATTCTATCGTCTTAAATATGCGGACAGACTAATCTTTAGCTAATATAACGCAAAAACTAATTCAAAGTAGTGTTTTGCATGTACACAGTAGTTGGTACACACAACTTAACTGTGCAAAACGACTGCAATAAGCTGTAAGAAAGCGACTCTCTAGCTAAGGATTCTTCACAAAGGTAACTTTTTGATGAGACCCGCGTCTTTTCACGAGGTGACTCTTTGGGTTAGTCAAAGCTCTCTGGGCTTTTAGTCACAGTTAATAAAAGAATCTGTCTGCTCTTATATCTCCTTTCGTTTCCTGTTTGCAAAGAGAGAAGAAACAACAATCATATGAAATATATATAAAAGACACAAATTTCGATAAAATCTTTCAATTTTTCCCCCAAAAATTTGTTAAAAATCCCGAAAAGAAATTTCTGCGTACGAATTGGTCATACGTATACGTACGAATCGATCCGACGTACGATAGCAATGCGAACTAGTTGGAATTGCCTTTGTTTTTGAATGCAACGGTAAAATATCGATTTATTGTTTTCAAACATTTTCGAAAATCTCTTTCTTCATGCGTGTGTAGCGATGGAATAGAATGCTGCCGTTATATATATATCTTGAATTATATGCTGATGTTCACCAAAATCGTTTCTTTTGAAATATATGAAACTGTGCTCATGGCGCGAAAAACAAACAAACATTCGGTGTATATTTCAGTCAATCTATCGACTTGTGCTCGAGTTTCAGTAGAATATATATACGAGTATACATATTTATAAAAGACTAGTTGTCGCCCGTGGTCGAAATTTCGACCAATAACATAATTTATTATACATACAACAAACACAATTTTAAAATATGAAAAACCATAATAAATTACATTCATTCGACTTGAACGAAAATTGCCTTTTAAGTAGAGGCGCTCTTCAAACAGTACTCTTGAATTTTGTCTCTGTATTAAATTTTCTATTTTCCTCTGTTTTCAACAGCGTAAAAACAGAAAATGTTGAAGAGATGTTTTCAACTCTACATTTCAACAGCATCAAAGTTCTGTTCCTTTATCACCACTGATGCATTGAAAGAACATATCAGATCTGTCTTTTTGCATAAATCGCGAAGAGGAACACCAAAAATATTGCACTCTCTTCCGTACAAATAGAACGAAGGAAATAAAAGTCCATATGAGTTAATCACATAGAAAAGTGTAATATACATTACGAAGAAACAGGTGGATTTTCTTAATTTTTTTGTACTTTATTAGAGCACGAAAATACCTTCAATATAGTCTATTATTTTTGAATATTGTATAACGATAAAACCCTAAAAAGGGCTGCAAACATTTATTGTTCACGTATTTATATTATGATTGCATATGTTTGTAAATAATTAGTAGTGTAGGGTGCGCAGTTATAAATACATATATTAACTTTCTTATAATTACCGTCGTAATATACAATTGCTCCACACAGTTTATCTTTTTTCAGCATCGGGAAAAGCTCCAAAGCGTTTTTTTTTGAAAGATAGTATGAACTTTTCACATTTCTATCACCAGCCACCAGATCGTAGCATTTGATACCCGCCCAGTAATATGGCACCTGCCACCACCTAAAATAATAAGTATTACTTCATTTATAAAAAGCGGTTACTTTTTAAAAATATTTACTGATAAACTGGAAGCATAATCGGTAAGGGATGCGCTAAATGAGGCGCAGATTCAAGCATAGAAGCGCGCTCCTGGAGAGCCTCTTTAACCATTCGATACTGTTCAAAATCTAGCTGTAAAATAAGGAATCAATTTCAATCAGCATGCTTTATTATCAAAAAGATATTCTGCTTGTAAATGCATCAATACCAATAAAAATTAAGAATGAAACATAATAAAATAAGGTAACTGGAGGAACAACTAACATAATAAATTAAGGTAACTGGTGGACCGACTGCACCGCAATTGTTGCTTTTAACTTTACTAATACTATGTCCTCAATATACCGAACTTGACTTTGAAATTAACAAACAGTGTTCCCTGTCGATAATTTTTTTTACTTTTAACAACCAATGGAAATTGTATAACATTTAATTAAGAAATATATGTATGTAGCAACATAACTACCACGCTATACTGTAAATTAGGATGCTTATTAAATCATTTCCTTTTCATAAATTTATTAATAATTATATAAAATCTTTAATGTATTCTTCTATCTCTAGCTATGTTTCGTAGTGTGCCCACTGAGAGGCACACATTGCAATACAAAAAAGTTATAATATTTATAAAAGTCATGTATATATTTATGTCACAATTTCATTGTCTATTATAAGCATAAGGAATTATGTTACGAATATTTTTGTAAGCTTTACTGTAATAAAAAGACTAGAATCATGTTTAGTATAAAAAGGCGACATGATCCTGCAATCGGTTTACCGTTTTAACAATTATAAAGACATGGCGGGACTGACTGATATTTTTTTTAAGTCTTTACACAAACATAATAACAATGCAATATTGTTTCCTTCAAAATAGGACCCTTGGGAAGACACACAGCGCTGGTGACGGTCTTTCCAATCATCCAATAGCATTGCAGGAACACGGATAGTGGCCGATTACAGCGGTTTTAATTTTAAAGTGTCACAAAATGAATTGCGCCTGTAACTTGGTTTTCCTCGTGTTGCAGGGATATACTACGCCTATCTTGAGTTATTTTTCTCTTTCTTTCATTCATACATTTACAATGTCAGGAATAAATGCACTACTGAAAATACGTTTTCTGTATTTGGCTATTTCTTATTACTATCCTAGGTGAGCAGGTAACTATGTTACCTGCATTAGCATGTTACCTGTTTGGTCTTATAGCCAGCCGAATTATAACGTTCACAGTTGTTCTACTGGAACTTTGTTTCTAAGGAGTTTCACACAAAACATTTCGTCCACACTTGGACCGTTTTAGTATAAATTAGTAGATGAGACACTCGAAAATTTCCCTTACACTAATGCATTTTTGCTGGAATTCCACTGATACAATGAAAGAAAACTTTGATTCGCTGCAAAAAAAGTGTAACCTCGTCGTAAAAAATGTAGCCTCGCCTCAAAAATTTTTGTAGCAAGCAATGATGGAAAATTTATTTTAAAGAGTCTATCCTATAAATATAGTCGGTAATCGAACTTTTGTGTTATAATTACACAATTATTCACCAGAAGACTGGTGAAGGCGTCGCAGTGCTGCAAGGCGGGACTGGTGGTCGCATGCGATTCGAATGCGCATCATGTTATCTGGGGCAGCTCCAATACCAACGAAAGAGTTGAGTCGCTTTTTGACTATATTTTGGGTGAACATCTACACATCTGTAATACGGGAGGGGAACCAACCTTTATTATTATCACTATTTGAGTCACCTGAGAAATAATCATATTCTTTTGATGTTTCCAACTCTCTAGCTTCTGACAATTTAAATTCTGAGACAGAACTAATTTCCCTTGGATTTCCTCCTTCAATTACTCCCACTGAATCGGAACTGGGGAGTACGCAACTGTAGAAAATATTGTCTTTAACACTTTCAAAATTTTGTTTGGCTGTTGAGTAACTTGTTTCAAAAAACACAGCATCGCTACTGCCTACTATATTGTTCCTCAGTTTATCGTAAAATCTATATGCTTTCTGTTGATAGCAATATCCAACGAACGTTACTTCTTTCCCTTTGACGTCCAACTTCTTTCTCTTTTCTTTAGAAATATGAATAATGGCTTTACATCCAAAGATTTTTAGATGTTTTAAATTTGGCTTTCTCTTAGACCAGGCTTCTTCTGGAGTCATATAATCCAAACTCTTACACGGGTTTCGGTTTATCAAGTAAACTGCTGTATTTGCAGCTTCAGCCCAAAATTGTTTTCCAAGACCGGATTCTATAAGTAAACAACGTGTTTTTTCGATAATTGTTCTATTCATTCTTTCAGCCATGCCATTTTGCTGAGGTGTGCAAGGTACCGTAGTTTGATTGATATTGTTGCAATATTCTGTTCCATTATCACTTCTTAGAACCTTGATAAGCTTCGTTTTCTGGTTTTCTACAAATTTTTTTTAATTCTATGATTTATCCACAACTTCTTCCTTGGTTTTTATAAAGTATAGGAATACTTTTCGCATAAAATCATATATAAACGTCAGCATGTAACGCGAGCCTTTTAACGAAACTTGTTCCATTGGACCACAAATATCCGTATGAAATAGTTCAAGAACTTCTGTAGCTCTCAAGCCAGTATTCTTAAAAGGTAACCGTGCTATTTTTCCCTTGATGCAAGTTATGCAGTTTTCACTAAACGTACCACTTACTTTATTTATCGTTATTCCATTTACTGCACCAGAAACCATTCTCAACATGTTGTCATTGCTGGCATGTCCCATGCGCTTGTGCCAAATTTCCTCATTTGTACAATAGGCAGTTTATCCTTTATCTAGCTTCAGCCGAAACATATCATTTAACAGCTCCCCTGTTGCGATTACATTGCCATCCCTATTAATTACTCTGCATCCTTTGCTGTTAAACCGTACCTCATGACCTTTTTTAACTATTTTGGATACCGACAGTAAATTAATACATAATTCAGGAACATGCAGTAAATCTGCGAATGATACGTCTTGTGTTTTTAACTTCGATGTTCGTACTCGCATATCAACTTCTCCAATTCCTGCAAGATGCATTTTTCACTTATTCGTTACCGTTACCGTAGCGTCCTGTGGGATAACCTTACAGGTAAAATCCTTACTTTTTGCACACATATGAACTGATGCCTCAGAGTCAAAAAACCAATCATCTGTGTTTCTCTGGCGATCTGGCAGAGAAGGAGCTATACATTGCTTCTTTTCTTAGAAACTGTTTGGGTTCTTTTTTGTTCTTTTTTCTTGGACACTTTGCGGCAATGTGACCAAATTCATTACAATTATAGCATTTTGGCCCTTTGAATATTTTATTCTTCTTAAATTTTTCAGTGTGTCCAGAAAATGCCGTTGCTTTAGTAACATTTTTTATTTTAACGTCCTGAATCAACTTCAACTTAATTGCATCACTGGTAATTTTATTCCTGAACTTTGGATCCCCATTATCATTGGCTCATAGTTCTCAGGAAGTCCAACTAGCATCATCGATCCAATCCATTATTCGTCGATCTTCAACGCAGCTCCTCTCAGTTTGTGTGCAGTGTTAAGTACCTCGTTCACATAGTCCTCTGTTGACAAAAAATCTTTCAAGTTTGTGGAGCAAAATTTTTTGATCAGGCCGACCCTTCGTAACAAGCCATTATCTTGAAATACTCTTTGTAGCGTATCCCATATAATTTTCACACTTTCGCATTCGCGTATATGTGGATAAATTGATTTATCCATCAATAATATTAATTCAGCTTTTGCTTGAATTAATTTATCTGAATTTACTTCCGTGCCTTCTATCGCCTTCCAAAGATTCTTCATCTGAAAATATGCTGTGACTGCAAATTTTCAATCCTCAAAATTTTCACTGCGCTCTCTAATTGCAATTTATTATAATGTCGGCACGATAGCTCTTTACTAATTCACTTCTAAACTTTTACGAAAAGTCTTTTATTACAATATTATTTTCGGTCTGGGCCCATAACCTGATGTTTTCGATATTTTTGACTGTAACAAATAATATATTTTTGTGAACTCGGGTGTTGATGTTATTTGCATATCTGAAACATGGTTCAAGAGTGAGTTTTCTGATTCCATGTATGATTTTGATGGCTTTACACTTTATCGTAATGATAGAATTGGCAAAATGGGCGTTGGGGTGGCTGTGTACTGTAAAAGTAGTCTCAACTCTAAGATTATAAACAAGGGTAATGCCTCTTGTGAATTTCTTAACGTTGCTTTATATGACAACAATATCAAAATATTACTTTCTTGTGTTTATAATCCTCAGCGGAGTTATAGTCCTGAGCATTTTTTTGTTGATCTCGTGAATAGACTTACTGACTTTGACTTTCTAATTGTATGTGGAGATTTTAATGTTAATCTGCTTCTAAATGATTCTGTAACTGACTGCTTTCTGTACTTTGTGTCTATGTGTGGTTTGAACCTCACCAATTTTGACACGCCTACTCGGTACGCACCTTCATGTGACCCAAGTTTACTTGATGTCTGTCTTGTTTCTGAACTTTCGCTACTTTTAAGCATTGACCAAATGTCTTTTATTTCTGACCATGATCTAGTTTTTTGTAGTTTCAACTTCAGTGTGTGTAAAAATGAAATTGCTAGCTTTAGTTATCATGATTTCAGTTCGATTGATTATGTTGCGTTATTTAATGACTTAGCAGCTGTGTCTTGGAATGATATCTGGTGTGCTGTGTCGGTTGATGATAAACTTCGTGTCCTTATGTCGTACCTTAACGCTGCGTTTCTTAAACATGTTCCGCTGCGTATGGTGCGGTCATTGAAGAGAGGTTCTCCCTGGATCACAAAGAGTGCCTTGTCTGCCATGAAGTTGCGAAACAAACTCCATTCTAAATGGAAGAATTCTCGATCAGCTGCTTTCTGGGAGCAGTTTAGAATTGCGCGTAATAAAGCCACTATGTTATTAAAAAATGCTAAGAGGCGGTATTTCGGTTCCAAGCTTAATCGTGACTTAGGAGCTAAGCAGCTGTGGAAGAATTTGAAGAATTTACGTGTTATTGATAAGGTAACTGTAGAATGCCCCCTTGATCCGGATGTACTGAATAATGCGTTTATGACTAATGGTATTTATAGTCCTTCCAGTGATCACTCTGATCTTACGGTTGTCGAATTACCATCATTCCCCTCATCACCTTCCAACTCTTTCCCCTCCTTCATGTTTTCCACTGTTAGTGTGGCGGAGGTGGGCAGCGTCTTGTCTAAGTTGGGTTCTAGTGCATTTGGGGTTGATGGACTGTCAATGAGATTTATTAAGATTGTTTCTCAGTTTATTTTAGCTTCCCTCACGCACATTGTCAATCATTGCCTGACTACTTCTAGGTTTCCGAGCCTATGGAAAACAGCCATGATAATTCCCATTGCCAAATCGAGTTCTTTAGCTGTTGCTACTAACAGCCATGATAATTCCCATTGCCAAATCGAGTTCTTAAGCTCTTGCTACTGATTTCCGACCGATTAGTATCTTACCAGCATTGGGAAAGGTTCTGGAAAGAGTTATGAGTATGTAAATGTCAAATTATTTAAACTCTCGCAACTTATTATCGCCTCTGCAGTCAGGTTTCCGTTGCGGCCACAGTTGCTCGACGGCCGTGCTGAAAGTCACTGATGACATTAGGGCTTACTATGACCAAGATTGCCTAACATTTCTTTGCCTTGTTAATTTCTCAAAAGCCTTCGACTCGGTTAATCACACTCTGCTTTGTGATAAGCTCCGTAGATATTTTAATTTTAGTTGTAGTGCTGTGAGGTTACTTGCTAGTTACCTGGAGGGTAGAACACAGTGTGTTAGAGTTGGGAGCCCGATGTCTTCATTTGGGGCTGTCACCACTGGCGTTCCTCAGGGATCTATTCTGGGTCCGTTATTATTTTCCATATTCATTAATGATGTATTCTCTGTTTGTGAGTATTCCGTCATGCATGCCTATGCTGATGATGTTCAGATCTATTTATCTGGACCGCCAAATCTTGCTGAGGATCTGAGTTATAAACTGAATTCTGATCTCTCTGCTCTTAATGCTTGGGCTGACAAAAATTTACTTCGCATTAATCCCGCCAAATCAAAAGTTTTGCCTATTATGAGGCAACCATGTGTTCTTAAGGATTATCCCCCGTTATTTATTGCTGCTGCGCAGTTGGAATTTGTGTGCAAAGTTAAAAACCTTGGATTTACACTTAACTCTAAGTTTACTTGTACGGACCATGTTAATTGTACTGTGGGCAAGGTTTATGCATTGTTTACTCCACTTGTGATCAGGCGTCAACTTGTTAAACAGTTGATTGTGCCACACTTGTGCTCCATTGGTATAGTTTTTGGCCGTTTAGACTCTCAGTCTCAACATAAGATTCTTGTGGCTTTCAACAGTGCTGCTAGATATGTGTATGCAGTCTCGCGTTTCGATCATATCTCAACGTTAAGTAAAGGTATTCTAGGCTGTGGTATATTTGAATACTTAAATATTCTTAATATTCTTTTTGTAGATAAGCTGGTGCGTACCAAAACTCCCTTATACCTTTACGAGAAACTACAACTTCTCACTCGGCCAGATCGTTAACTTTTATTGTTCCTAGGTGCAATTTTCTAAACAGCGGTCGACATTTCTTCATTATAACTGGCTTCATTATAACAAAACTCGTTATAACTGGCGCCCGAGCAGGGACATTCTTCTTCGGAAGAAAGTCAAACCACAACAAAAACAATTAAAGAAATCGACGAAACGTCAACCAGCTGGGTTTACTACCTAAGAAAGGAGTTAGAAAAATACCTAAACAAAAAGGGGCTACCCACTGATGGTACCATGAATAATATTGATGTTATGAACACAGTGAGGAAATGGGGACTCTCTTTTAATGGGAATCGACCGCTAAACGAATTCCTAGAGACTATTGAAGAATTAGCTGACTGTTATAGAGTCGATTACAACCATCTCCTGCTACCACTGAATGAATTATTCAAAGAGCGAGCGCGAGAGTGGTGGCGATATAAAAGAAGCGAAGTTCACACATGGGCGGACTTCCGAACAGCAGCAAAAATCGTTTTCCAACCTCCCAGACACTTACTCAGGCTAGAAGAAGAGATAATGCGGAGAAAACAAAATAATCGCGAACGCACCAAAGATTATGTTCTCCACTTAATGACACTAATCGAACGAGCATACGAGGGACTACGCCCCGAATACCTCAAAGGTGAGAAAGCAAGAATGGGTCGACATGCTAACAACTGCATCACGCCTTTCACATACGATCAACGCTCACACTGCTCGTCCTGCCGACAAACAAGGCATCCTAGGGAAAAATGTCAGACAAATAAATTGCTGTTCTGTTCCCACTGCGGGAAGAGGGGAATCCTATCTCGTGACTCCCAATGTCATCAAACGAGAAATAAATACACACCACCCGTCCCTGCCCGATATTATATGCAGGTAGAATGCGGTGAATACACAATTAATGCTTTAATTGACACCGGAGCTTCTCTAACATTCATGGGAGACGACCTCAGAAACAAACTAGGGCATCCGACAAAATCAAATCATAGAGAAGAGATACCAATTTCATTGGCCAATAGGGAAGCCGTTTCCGTCCGTAACTACGGAAAGACAAAAATAAAAATTAATAATAGAACATATTATCACCACGTGCAATACATGCCAGGATTAACCGAAGACTTAATACTCGGTATGGACTTCTTAGAAGTAATCGGCATTAATATCAGCGTTGGTGGGTGCTAACTAAAACCGAGATCAGCAAATAGCAATCTTGCTCTCTACTCCATCAGTCAAAATGGAGAACACATACAAGTTCCACAATTGATAAGCGAGACAAAGAATCGCAGTGAGAAAACACATACACCGTTACATAACATAGCACAACCGACCACACGTATAAACACCGACGCACCTTACAAACAAAGGTACTATCCGCGAAACACCGCAAAACAAAAAATAATGAAGCAACGCATTTGCCATAACCAAGTGAGACGGATCGGGCAATCCGTCCCAACATTTATTTTATGATTTTGTTTTTATGTATTTCATTTCATTTTCAAAGTACGCAAAATACAGCGAATTAAGAACTATTGACTATTATACGAATTAAGAATAATGATTTTTGTTTATATGTATTAATGAACACAGCAAATTATTTACTATTAAAGCAAAACATTATGAAATTAAGCGATGATGAATGAATAAATATATTAATTGATTTATGAATGAAGAATCATATATAATAATATTCGTATTTAGTAATGAATTTGTATTTTTTATGAATAATAAATTATTTTTAATGAAGAAGCGTATCTATTACTTATTGATTTGCATTTAATCGTATTTGTTAATATTAATCTTTTAATTAAGCGATAAATAAATAGATTGATCGATTTATGAATAAACAATATTCAATTGCATCTGCTATAATATTATAAGTTTATTTACAGAAAATAAATAAGAAATAATAACTTTGTAAGTTTTAAGATCATTTACTAGCGAAATAAATGTATTAGAAAATAATATAGTATAAGAATAAATATAAGATCAATGTTAATAATAAGTTAGAAACTAATGTCAAACGGCAACACTGTCATACACGCTACAACAACGACGTAATGAACGAACGACGACGTCGAGCACTCCCAAACTTGAGCAGCGAACAAGAAGAATAAGAGCTACGAGTATAAAAGAGGAACACAGACACGAAATAATCAGTTTCGTGCGAGCGCCTCGCCAGTCAGCACGCGCAGTGTACACAGCCAGCAGCATAGCAGTGATTCTTGGTAAGTTGTTCGTAGCTTCCTACTCTGCCCTTCCTCTCCTTTTCTAACCACCCCGTAACCTGACTGTGAATTGCTCAGGAAGAGTTGTTGGCGCCTATGGATGGTTGGATCTCCGGACGGCATCTCCGTCAAGGAACGCCGTCAAGGTTCGAGACAGCTTCGAACGCCATCGCGGTTCGACACAGCTTCGAACGCCATGCAGGTTCGACACAGCTTCGAACGCCATCCAGGTTCGACACAGCTTTGAACGCCGTCAAGGTTCGACACAGCTTCGAACGCCATCGCGGTTCGCCACAGCCTCGAACGCCGTCAAGGTTCGACACAGCTCCGAACGCCATCGCGGTTCGACACAGCTTCGAAATCCATCGCGGTTCGACGCAGCCTCGAACGCCGTCAAGGTTCGACACAGCCTCGAACGCCGTCAAGGTTCGACACAGCTTCGAACGCCGTCAAGGTTCGACACAGCTTCGAACGACCCCAAGGTTCGACACAGCTCCGAACGCCATCGCGGTTCGACACAGCCTCGAACGCCGTCAAGGTTCGACGAATACCTCAAAGGTGAGAAAGCAAGAATGGGTCGACATGCTAACAACTGCATCACGCCTTTCACATACGATCAACGCTCACACTGCTCGTCCTGCCGACAAACAAGGCATCCTAGGGAAAAATGTCAGACAAATAAATTGCTGTTCTGCTCCCACTGCGGGAAGAGGGGAATCCTATCTCGTGACTCCCAATGTCATCAAACGAGAAATAAATACACACCACCCGTCCCTGCCCGATATTATATGCAGGTAGAATGCGGTGAATACACAATTAATGCTTTAATTGACACCGGAGCTTCTCTAACATTCATGGGAGACGACCTCAGAAACAAACTAGGGCATCCGACAAAATCAAATCATAGAGAAGAGATACCAATTTCATTGGCCAATAGGGAAGCCGTTTCCGTCCGTAACTACGGAAAGACAAAAATAAAAATTAATAATAGAACATATTATCACCACGTGCAATACATGCCAGGATTAACCGAAGACTTAATACTCGGTATGGACTTCTTAGAAGTAATCGGCATTAATATCAGCGTTGGTGGGTGCTAACTAAAACCGAGATCAGCAAATAGCAATCTTGCTCTCTACTCCATCAGTCAAAATGGAGAACACATACAAGTTCCACAATTGATAAGCGAGACAAAGAATCGCAGTGAGAAAACACATACACCGTTACATAACATAGCACAACCGACCACACGTATAAACACCGACGCACCTTACAAACAAAGGTACTATCCGCGAAACACAGCAAAACAAAAAATAATGAAGCAACGCATTTGCCATAACCAAGTGAGACGGATCGGGCAATCCGTCCCAACATTTATTTTATGATTTTGTTTTTATGTATTTCATTTCATTTTCAAAGTACGCAAAATACAGCGAATTAAGAACTATTGACTATTATACGAATTAAGAATAATGATTTTTGTTTATATGTATTAATGAACACAGCAAATTATTTACTATTAAAGCAAAACATTATGAAATTAAGCGATGATGAATGAATAAATATATTAATTGATTTATGAATGAAGAATCATATATAATAATATTCGTATTTAGTAATGAATTTGTATTTTTTATGAATAATAAATTATTTTTAATGAAGAAGCGTATCTTTTACTTATTGATTTGCATTTAATCGTATTTGTTAATATTAATCTTTTAATTAATCGATAAATAAATAGATTGATCGATTTATGAATAAACAATATTCAATTGAATCTGCTATAATATTATAAGTTTATTTACAGAAAATAAATAAGAAATAATAACTTTGTAAGTTTTAAGATCATTTACTAGCGAAATAAATGTATTAGAAAATAATATAGTATAAGAATAAATATAAGATCAATGTTAATAATAAGTTAGAAACTAATGTCAAACGGCAACACTGTCATACACGCTACAACAACGACGTAATGAACGAACGACGACGTCGAGCACTCCCAAACTTGAGCAGCGAACAAGAAGAATAAGAGCTACGAGTATAAAAGAGGAACACAGACACGAAATAATCAGTTTCGGGCGAGCGCCTCGCCAGTCAGCACGCGCAGTGTACACAGCCAGCAGCATAGCAGTGATTCTTGGTAAGTTGGTTCGTAGCTTCCTACTCTGCCCTTCCTCTCCTTTTCTAACCACCCCGTAACCTGACTGTGAATTGCTCAGGAAGAGTTGTTGGCGCCTATGGATGGTTGGATCTCCGGACGGCATCTCCGTCAAGGAACGCCGTCAAGGTTCGAGACAGCTTCGAACGCCATCGCGGTTCGACACAGCTTCGAACGCCATGCAGGTTCGACACAGCTTCGAACGCCATCCAGGTTCGACACAGCTTTGAACGCCGTCAAGGTTCGACACAGCTTCGAACGCCATCGCGGTTCGCCACAGCCTCGAACGCCGTCAAGGTTCGACACAGCTCCGAACGCCATCGCGGTTCGACACAGCTTCGAAATCCATCGCGGTTCGACGCAGCCTCGAACGCCGTCAAGGTTCGACACAGCCTCGAACGCCGTCAAGGTTCGACACAGCTTCGAACGCCGTCAAGGTTCGACACAGCCTCGAACGACCCCAAGGTTCGACACAGCTCCGAACGCCATCGCGGTTCGACACAGCCTCGAACGCCGTCAAGGTTCGACGAATACCTCAAAGGTGAGAAAGCAAGAATGGGTCGACATGCTAACAACTGCATCACGCCTTTCACATACGATCAACGCTCACACTGCTCGTCCTGCCGACAAACAAGGCATCCTAGGGAAAAATGTCAGACAAATAAATTGCTGTTCTGCTCCCACTGCGGGAAGAGGGGAATCCTATCTCGTGACTCCCAATGTCATCAAACGAGAAATAAATACACACCACCCGTCCCTGCCCGATATTATATGCAGGTAGAATGCGGTGAATACACAATTAATGCTTTAATTGACACCGGAGCTTCTCTAACATTCATGGGAGACGACCTCAGAAACAAACTAGGGCATCCGACAAAATCAAATCATAGAGAAGAGATACCAATTTCATTGGCCAATAGGGAAGCCGTTTCCGTCCGTAACTACGGAAAGACAAAAATAAAAATTAATAATAGAACATATTATCACCACGTGCAATACATGCCAGGATTAACCGAAGACTTAATACTCGGTATGGACTTCTTAGAAGTAATCGGCATTAATATCAGCGTTGGTGGGTGCTAACTAAAACCGATATCAGCAAATAGCAATCTTGCTCTCTACTCCATCAGTCAAAATGGAGAACACATACAAGTTCCACAATTGATAAGCGAGACAAAGAATCGCAGTGAGAAAACACATACACCGTTACATAACATAGCACAACCGACCACACGTATAAACACCGACGCACCTTACAAACAAAGGTACTATCCGCGAAACACCGCAAAACAAAAAATAATGAAGCAACGCATTTGCCATAACCAAGTGAGACGGATCGGGCAATCCGTCCCAACATTTATTTTATGATTTTGTTTTTATGTATTTCATTTCATTTTCAAAGTACGCAAAATACAGCGAATTAAGAACTATTGACTATTATACGAATTAAGAATAATGATTTTTGTTTATATGTATTAATGAACACAGCAAATTATTTACTATTAAAGCAAAACATTATGAAATTAAGCGATGATGAATGAATAAATATATTAATTGATTTATGAATGAAGAATCATATATAATAATATTCGTATTTAGTAATGAATTTGTATTTTTTATGAATAATAAATTATTTTTAATGAAGAAGCGTATCTATTACTTATTGATTTGCATTTAATCGTATTTGTTAATATTAATCTTTTAATTAATCGATAAATAAATAGATTGATCGATTTATGAATAAACAATATTCAATTGCATCTGCTATAATATTATAAGTTTATTTACAGAAAATAAATAAGAAATAATAACTTTGTAAGTTTTAAGATCATTTACTAGCGAAATAAATGTATTAGAAAATAATATAGTATAAGAATAAATATAAGATCAATGTTAATAATAAGTTAGAAACTAATGTCAAACGGCAACACTGTCATACACGCTACAACAACGACGTAATGAACGAACGACGACGTCGAGCACTCCCAAACTTGAGCAGCGAACAAGAAGAATAAGAGCTACGAGTATAAAAGAGGAACACAGACACGAAATAATCAGTTTCGGGCGAGCGCCTCGCCAGTCAGCACGCGCAGTGTACACAGCCAGCAGCATAGCAGTGATTCTTGGTAAGTTGGTTCGTAGCTTCCTACTCTGCCCTTCCTCTCCTTTTCTAACCACCCCGTAACCTGACTGTGAATTGCTCAGGAAGAGTTGTTGGCGCCTATGGATGGTTGGATCTCCGGACGGCATCTCCGTCAAGGAACGCCGTCAAGGTTCGACACAGCTTCGAACGCCATCGCGGTTCGACACAGCTTCGAACGCCATGCAGGTTCGACACAGCTTCGAACGCCATCCAGGTTCGACACAGCTTTGAACGCCGTCAAAGTTCGACACAGCTTCGAACGCCTTCGCGGTTCGCCACAGCCTCGAACGCCGTCAAGGTTCGACACAGCTCCGAACGCCATCGCGGTTCGACACAGCTTCGAAATCCATCGCGGTTCGACGCAGCCTCGAACGCCGTCAAGGTTCGACACAGCTTCGAACGCCATCGCGGTTCGACACAGCCTGGAACGCCGTCAAGGTTCGACACAGCTTCGAACGCCATCCAGGTTCGACACAGCTTCGAACGCGATCGCGGTTCGACACAGCTTCGAACGCCATCCAGGTTCGACACAGCTTCGAACGCCATCCAGGTTCGACACAGCTTTGAACGCCGTCAAGGTTCGACACAGCTTCGAACGGCATCGCGGTTCGACAGAGCTTCGAACGCCATCCAGGTTCGACACAGCTTCGAACGCCATCCAGGTTCGACACAGCTTTGAACGCCGTCAAGGTTCGACACAGCTTCGAACGCCATCGCGGTTCGCCACAGCCTCGAACGCCGTCAAGGTTCGACACAGCTCCGAACGCCATCGCGGTTCGACACAGCTGCGAAATCCATCGCGGTTCGACGCAGCCTCGAACGCCGTCAAGGTTCGACACAGCTTCGAACGACGCCAAGGTTCGACACAGCTTCGAAATCCATCGCGGTTCGACGCAGCTTTGAACGCCGTCAAGGTTCGACACAGCTTCGAACGCCATCGCGGTTCGACACAGCTTCGAACGCCATCCAGGTTCGACACAGCTTCGAACGCCATCCAGGTTCGACACAGCTTTGAACGCCGTCAAGGTTCGACACAGCTTCGAACGACGCCAAGGTTCGACACAGCTCCGAACGCCATCGCGGTTCGACACAGCCTCGAACGCCGTCAAGGTTCGACACAGCTTCGAACGCCGTCAAGGTTCGACACAGCTTCGAACGCCGTCAAGGTTCGACACAGCTTCGAACGCCATCGCGGTTCGACACAGCTTTGAACGCCGTCAAGGTTCGACACAGCTTCGAACGCCATCGCGGTTCGACACAGCTTCGAACGCCATCCAGGTTCGACACAGCTTCGAACGCCATCCAGGTTCGACACAGCTTTGAACGCCGTCAAGGTTCGACACAGCTTCGAACGCCATCGCGGTTCGCCACAGCCTCGAACGCCGTCAAGGTTCGACACAGCTTCGAACGACGCCAAGGTTCGACACAGCTCCGAACGCCATCGCGGTTCGACACAGCCTCGAACGCCGTCAAGGTTCGACACAGCTTCGAACGCCGTCAAGGTTCGACACAGCTTCGAACGACCCCAAGGTTCGACACAGCTCCGAACGCCATCGCGGTTCGACACAGCTTCGAACGCCGTCAAGGTTCGACACAGCTTCGAACGCCATCGCGGTTCGACACAGCTTCGAACGCCATCCAGGTTCGACACAGCTTCGAACGCCATCCAGGTTCGACACAGCTTTAAACGCCGTCAAGGTTCGACACAGCTTCGAACGCCATCGCGGTTCGACACAGCTTCGAACGCCATCCAGGTTCGACACAGCTTCGAACGCCATCCAGGTTCGACACAGCTTTAAACGCCGTGAAGGTTCGACACAGCTTCGAACGCCATCGCGGTTCGACAGAGCTTCGAACGCCATCCAGGTTCGACACAGCTTCGAACGCCATCCAGGTCAAGGTTCGACACAGCTCCGAACGCCATCGCGGTTCGACACAGCTTCGAACGCCATCACGGTTCGACACAGCTTCGAACGACGCCAAGGTTCGACACAGCTTCGAACGCCGTCAAGGTTCGACACAGCTTCGAACGCCGTCAAGGTTCGACACAGCTTCGAACGCCATCGCGGTTCGACACAGCTTTGAACGCCGTCAAGGTTCGACACAGCTTCGAACGCCATCGCGGTTCGACACAGCTTCGAACGCCATCCAGGTTCGACACAGCTTCGAACGCCATCCAGGTTCGACACAGCTTTGAACGCCGTCAAGGTTCGACACAGCTTCGAACGCCATCGCGGTTCGCCACAGCCTCGAACGCCGTCAAGGTTCGACACAGCTTCGAACGACGCCAAGGTTCGACACAGCTCCGAACGCCATCGCGGTTCGACACAGCCTCGAACGCCGTCAAGGTTCGACACAGCTTCGAACGCCGTCAAGGTTCGACACAGCTTCGAACGACCCCAAGGTTCGACACAGCTCCGAACGCCATCGCGGTTCGACACAGCTTCGAACGCCGTCAAGGTTCGACACAGCTTCGAACGCCATCGCGGTTCGACACAGCTTCGAACGCCATCCAGGTTCGACACAGCTTCGAACGCCATCCAGGTTCGACACAGCTTTAAACGCCGTCAAGGTTCGACACAGCTTCGAACGCCATCGCGGTTCGACAGAGCTTCGAACGCCATCCAGGTTCGACACAGCTTCGAACGCCATCCAGGTTCGACACAGCTTTGAACGCCGTCAAGGTTCGACACAGCTTCGAACGCCATCGCGGTTCGCCACAGCCTCGAACGCCGTCAAGGTTCGACACAGCTCCGAACGCCATCGCGGTTCGACACAGCTTCGAAATCCATCGCGGTTCGACGCAGCCTCGAACGCCGTCAAGGTTCGACACAGCTTCGAACGACGCCAAGGTTCGACACAGCTTCGAAATCCATCGCGGTTCGACGCAGCCTCGAACGCCGTCAAGGTTCGACACAGCTTCGAACGCCGTCAAGGTTCGACACAGCTTCGAACGCCATCCAGGTTCGACACAGCTTCGAACGCCGTCAAGGTTCGACACAGCTCCGAACGCCATCGCGGTTCGACACAGCTTCGAACGCCATCACGGTTCGACACAGCTTCGAACGACGCCAAGGTTCGACACAGCTTCGAACGCCGTCAAGGTTCGACACAGCTTCGAACGCCATCGCGGTTCGACACAGCTTTGAACGCCGTCAAGGTTCGACACAGCTTCGAACGCCATCGCGGTTCGACACAGCTTCGAACGCCATCCAGGTTCGACACAGCTTCGAACGCCATCCAGGTTCGACACAGATTTGAACGCCGTCAAGGTTCGACACAGCTTCGAACGCCATCGCGGTTCGCCACAGCCTCGAACGCCGTCAAGGTTCGACACAGCTTCGAACGACGCCAAGGTTCGACACAGCTCCGAACGCCATCGCGGTTCGACACAGCCTCGAACGCCGTCAAGGTTCGACACAGCTTCGAACGCCGTCAAGGTTCGACACAGCTTCGAACGACCCCAAGGTTCGACACAGCTCCGAACGCCATCGCGGTTCGACACAGCCTCGAACGCCGTCAAGGTTCGACACAGCTTCAAACGCCATCCAGGTTCGACACAGCTTCGTACGCCGTCAAGGTTCGACACAGCTTCGAACGCCATCGCGGTTCGACACAGCTTCGAACGCCATGCATGTTCGACAGAGCTTCGAACGCCATCCAGGTTCGACACAGCTTTGAACGCCGTCAAGGTTCGACACAGCTTCGAACGCCATCGCGGTTCGCCACAGCCTCGAACGCCGTCAAGGTTCGACACAGCTCCGAACGCCATCGCGGTTCGACACAGCTTCGAAATCCATCGCGGATCGACGCAGCCTCGAACGCCGTCAAGGTTCGACACAGCTTCGAACGCCATCGCGGTTCGACACAGCCTCGAACGCCGTCAAGGTTCGACACAGCTTCGAACGCCATCCAGGTTCGACACAGCTTCGAACGCCGTCAAGTTTCGACACAGCTTCGAACGCCATCGCGGTTCGACACAGCTTCGAACGCCATCCAGGTTCGACACAGCTTCGAACGCCATCCAGGTTCGACACAGCTTTGAACGCCGTCAAGGTTCGACACAGCTTCGAACGCCGTCGCGGTTCGACAGAGCTTTGAACGCCATCCAGGTTCGACACAGCTTCGAACGCCATCCAGGTTCGACACAGCTTTGAACGCCGTCAAGGTTCGACACAGCTTCGAACGCCATCGCGGTTCGCCACAGCCTCGAACGCCGTCAAGGTTCGACACAGCTTCGAACGACGCCAAGGTTCGACACAGCTCCGAACGCCATCGCGGTTCGACACAGCCTCGAACGCCGTCAAGGTTCGACACAGCTTCGAACGCCGTCAAGGTTCGACACAGCTTCGAACGACGCCAAGGTTCGACACAGCTCCGAACGCCATCGCGGTTCGACACAGCCTCGAACGCCGTCAAGGTTCGACACAGCTTCGAACGCCGTCAAGGTTCGACACAGCTTCGAACGACGCCAAGGTTCGACACAGCTTCGAAATCCATCGCGGTTCGACGCAGCCTCGAACGCCGTCAAGGTTCGACACAGCTTCGAACGCCGTCAAGGTTCGACACAGCTTCGAACGCCATCCAGGTTCGACACAGCTTCGAACGCCGTCAAGGTTCGACACAGCTCCGAACGCCATCGCGGTTCGACACAGCTTCGAACGCCATCACGGTTCGACACAGCTTCGAACGACGCCAAGGTTCGACACAGCTTCGAACGCCGTCAAGGTTCGACACAGCTTCGAACGCCATCGCGGTTCGACACAGCTTTGAACGCCGTCAAGGTTCGACACAGCTTCGAACGCCATCGCGGTTCGACACAGCTTCGAACGCCATCCAGGTTCGACACAGCTTCGAACGCCATCCAGGTTCGACACAGCTTTGAACGCCGTCAAGGTTCGACACAGCTTCGAACGCCATCGCGGTTCGCCACAGCCTCGAACGCCGTCAAGGTTCGACACAGCTTCGAACGACGCCAAGGTTCGACACAGCTCCGAACGCCATCGCGGTTCGACACAGCCTCGAACGCCGTTAAGGTTCGACACAGCTTCGAACGCCGTCAAGGTTCGACACAGCTTCGAACGACCCCAAGGTTCGACACAGCTCCGAACGCCATCGCGGTTCGACACAGCCTCGAACGCCGTCAAGGTTCGACACAGCTTCGAACGCCATCCAGGTTCGACACATCTTCGTACGCCGTCAAGGTTCGACACAGCTTCGAACGACATCGCGGTTCGACACAGCTTCGAACGCCATGCAGGTTCGACACAGCTTCGAACGCCATCCAGATTCGACACAGCTTTGAACGCCGTCAAGGTTCGACACAGCTTCGAACGCCATCGCGGTTCGCCACAGCCTCGAACGCCGTCAAGGTTCGACACAGCTCCGAACGCCATCGCGGTTCGACACAGCTTCGAAATCCATCGCGGTTCGACGCAGCCTCGAACGCCGTCAAGGTTCGACACAGCTTCGAACGCCATCGCGGTTCGACACAGCCTCGAACGCCGTCAAGGTTCGACACAGCTTCGAACGCCATCCAGGTTCGACACAGCTTCGAACGCCGTCAAGTTTCGACACAGCTTCGAACGCCATCGCGGTTCGACACAGCTTCGAACGCCATCCAGGTTCGACACAGCTTCGAACGCCATCCAGGTTCGACACAGCTTTGAACGCCGTCAAGGTTCGACACAGCTTCGAACGCCGTCGCGGTTCGACAGAGCTTCGAACGCCATCCAGGTTCGACACAGCTTCGAACGCCATCCAGGTTCGACACAGCTTTGAACGCCGTCAAGGTTCGACACAGCTTCGAACGCCATCGCGGTTCGCCACAGCCTCGAACGCCGTCAAGGTTCGACACAGCTTCGAACGACGCCAAGGTTCGACACAGCTCCGAACGCCATCGCGGTTCGACACAGCCTCGAACGCCGTCAAGGTTCGACACAGCTTCGAACGCCGTCAAGGTTCGACACAGCTTCGAACGCCGTCAAGGTTCGACACAGTTTCGAACGCCATCGCGGTTCGACACAGCCTCGAACGCCGTCAAGGTTCGACACATCTTCGAACGCCATCCAGGTTCGACACAGCTTCGAACGCCGTCAAGGTTCGACACAGCTTCGAACGCCATCGCGGTTCGACACAGCTTCGAACGCCATGAAGGTTCGACACAGCTTCGAACGCCATCCAGGTTCGACACAGCTTTGAACGCCGTCAAGGTTCGACACAGCTTCGAACGCCATCGCGGTTCGCCACAGCCTCGAACGCCGTCAAGGTTCGACACAGCTCCGAACGCCATCGCGGTTCGACACAGCTTCGAAATCCATCGCGGTTCGACGCAGCCTCGAACGCCGTCAAGGTTCGACACAGCTTCGAACGCCATCGCGGTTCGCCACAGCCTCGAACGCCGTCAAGATTCGACACAGCTCCGAACGCCATCGCGGTTCGACACAGCTTCGAAATCCATCGCGGTTCGACGCAGCCTCGAACGCCGTCAAGGTTCGACACAGCTTCGAACGCCGTCAAGGTTCGACACAGCTTCGAACGCCATCGCGGTTCGACACAGCTTCGAACGCCATCCAGGTTCGACACAGCTTTGAACGCCGTCAAGGTTCGACACAGCTTCGAACGCCATCGCGGTTCGCCACAGCCTCGAACGCCGTCAAGGTTCGACACAGCTCCGAACGCCATCGCGGTTCGACACAGCTTCGAAATCCATCGCGGTTCGACGCAGCCTCGAACGCCGTCAAGGTTCGACACAGCCTCGAACGACGCCAAGGTTCGACACAGCTTCGAAATCCATCGCGGTTCGACACAGCTTCGAACGCCATCACGGTTCGACACAGCTTCGAACGACGCCAAGGTTCGACACAGCTTCGAACGCCGTCAAGGTTCGACACAGCTTCGAACGCCATCGCGGTTCGACACAGCTTCGAACGCCATCCAGGTTCGACACAGCTTCGAACGCCATCAAGGTTCTACACAGCTTCGAACGCCATCAAGGTTCGACACAGCTTCGAACGCCATCAAGGTTCGACACAGCTTCGAACGCCATCAAGGTTCGACACAGCTTCGAACGCCATCGCGGTTCGACACAGCCTCGAACGTCATCACGGTTCGACACCATTTCAAACGACGTGATCATCGCACCGCATTCAACATCCGCTCAAACAACATACAGCAGCGGCGAGAATAATAACCCAGCGACTGACAACAACGACAGCATCTACAGAGAAGGGTGAATGACAGTGATGCCAATTAATTATAAGCAACGAGTTGTATTAAATAAAGATTTCATCAATTGTTTTCACAAAAAATAAATATTTCTGTGAATTGGATCCTGGTTACTCACTGAGTCATACCCTAGCCAGAGAAACAACGTTACACAAGAGTACATGACTAAAGGAGTCAACCTCTACCGATACATGAAAAAGCGAAAGCCAGAATATACCTCACCATGGCAGACCCACTCACCACACCCACTACAACCAGTCACGCAAAACAAACAAATGATCAGTAACACTAGATCAGGTGCACTAAGCGGACGTCAATCAAAATTCTGTCACGAGAAGAAAACCAAACAAAAAAGCAAATCAACAAGGATGGCGCATCTACGCAAACCTACCCGACCACGGATTCCGAATCTACCAAAAACGTAATATGTCGGACCAGTACCACAATTCAAACCACCGACAGAAGCAAGCCGCACAAAAAAGGAAATACTCCACCGGCCAATGGCGGTTTTAACAAAACCAAAGCTAAAAGCTATACAGCTAAACAAAGTTCGAGCTGCTGCTAAACAAACACACTAAAAACCCAGCCCCATCAGCCAAACCAAAAAGACAGCAGAAAAATGCCAGAACCACTGAGGAATGGTTAAAGCAAATCAGAATATCACCACAACATACACCGGAGCGACGATCGTTCACCATCCGAAGACCCGAGGGAGTGGCAACCGTAATCGTTCAAGATGGGTGGGCCAAAATCAGCCACGACGGCATATGGCGGATTATCACCACAAACCCTAAGCACTCACAGAGCAGGCCCTTTTAGGAAGGGTGACGCTATAGCGACATACACAAACAGTACAATTGCAAACACACAACAAATGCATCGATATATATACAAAGTATTAGAAATATTATATTAATTATAAGTAAAACGAAAAACTACAAAAAGGAGAAAAACACATTATTATTATATTCACATTATATTTACAAATTATGATATCATCAATCAAAACTACTTCTATTACCAAATAAAATACAATACTAAATATAAATATATAAGATATATAAGATATATATATAGGTATAAATAATATATAGAATAAGTCCTTTTTCCCCCTCTTTTTTTTGGCAGCCAAAATAAGGGTAGACTGTAACACTGCTCTCTAAGCTTCCATATAAAAATCCCAACACGAGGGAAGCCGGTTCGAAACCGAACAGCGGCAATCAATTTATTTATATTCTTTTTTTTTTTATTATTTAACTATGTTTTCTATTTTTTTATTGAAGCAGATTAATAGAAATAAAACTTAAACAAATTAAACATAAAAAAAGCATCAAATTAAACAAACGACGAAATCCGCCAAGTACGGGTTTCGAAGGCGCTAACATATGTACGTCACACAAGCAAAACCATTTCATTCGCTTTTGCTTTCCCGCTGATTCGTAATCAGAGGTTTGAATTCTCAAACAGTTCAACCATCACACCACGCATAGGATGCGCAAACTGCAAAGTCATTTCAGAGTTGGAAACCGATCAAAGTCGTTTGCTGTAGTTGCAAAGTCTTTGTGTTTTGAATCCCTTTCCCCTCCCCCCAGCTCTTTCGGCCTCGGCCACAGAACTAACAGTGGCTTCCGACTTCAGTTTCAGCGTTCAGGAATAACTGACGCTTTCGACTTCGGCCTCAGTCACAGAACTAACAGTGGCTTTCGACTTCGGTCTCAGCGCTCAGAAATAACTGACGCTTTCGGCTTTGGCCTCAGTCACAGAACTAACAGTGGCTTTCGACTTCGGTCTCAGCGTTCAGAAATAACTGACGCTTTCGGCTTCGGCCTCAGTCACAGAACTAACAGTGGCTTTCGACTTCGGTATCCGTGGTGCAAAAATAATTGTACAACAACTAGGTAGGACACCTACACCAGGTACCAAACCAGAGACTTTTTGTTGGTGGACGCTATGACGTCACCGAATAAATTTAAGGCCATCTGCCGAGTAGCACTTTTGCTCTCACTCTAACCTCTCGCCTTCCACATATCAAGGCCTTCTGCCAGGAAGTTGTAGTACTTCCAACCACCGCGACTCCCTTTGGTGCTTTGAATAGGTGATACACATTGTGCAGCCTTCTGCTGCGGGATACTCTAAACCCCTCTCTCATTGTACGTATTATTAGGTATAAAAATTGTTAAGCATTAATATAAGTATAAATATTGTTAAGTGAATAATAATAAATTAAAAAATATTAAAAACACGATAAACAAGAACTCTGTGGAACACAGTGGTCGATGAGCTACTCAAAACTCTTGAGGGGGAGGGCCTGACAGTTGTTGCTTATGCCGACGACCTTCCGGTAGCAGTCTGTTTGGATATTATAGTAAGGTGGGCAAGACCCAAAGGCTTGGGGGTCAATCGTCGTAAAGCAGAACTTGTCCTCTTCACCAGAAAGCATAAGATTCCTAACGTAGAACCTGTTAAAATGGGGAAACAAGGCTCTTTTTCAGGAGAAGGCGAAATTTCTTGGCCTGATTCTGGATAGGAAGTTGAGCTAGAAGTTCAACACAACGGAGACGGCAAAGAAAGCAAAGGTGGTTCTCTACTCCTGCAGAAAATCCGTTGGTAAGGAGTAGGCCCTTTCTCCAAGTATAACTCACTGGCTGTACGTGGCAGTGGAAAGGGCCATATTGCTTTATGGGGTGTGCATTTAATGCCCATCCCTTGAAAAAACAACAAACTGTAGACTGCTGAGAAAGTTCAAAGGTCAACATGTCTGTGCATCGCGGTAACACTTAAGTCCACACCCACCGTGACACTAGAAGTACTGTTTCACCTTCCGCCGATTGATATTGTGGGAAGGTTGCTGGCCAAACTTTCAGTCGTGAGGCTTAATGCTGTAAGCAAATGGACACACAGAAAAGTTGGCCATCAAGGAATATTGGGGGGACTTCGCCCCTCTTTCGAAAATCCGGACTATATCAGCTCGTCCCTACTTCCAAGCCGCAATTTCGGTACTCATATACCTAGTAGAGAGGACTGGGACAGGGGTTTACCGCTGGCAAGAGAGGGTATACACTTGTATACTGATGGCTCTAACCTCGGAGGAGGGGTTGGTGGCGGGTTCTTCCCTAAAGTCTGTGGCACCGCGGAAATGTTTCGCCTGCTAGACTTTTGCAGTGTATTCGAGGCGGAGGTTATGGCCATCCGGGAGGCACTATCTTGGCTGAAAGAAAACAGGATATGATATCCACATTTTCACTGACAGTAAGGGACTGCTACCTATCTCTAAACGAGATGGCGGAGCAGTTCTCCATAAATCTGTACTGGATTCCAGGCCACAGTGACATTTCAGGGAACTGCCAAGCGAACAAGTTGGCCCGCCTGGATACCAAAACGATCACAACGCCTGATAAAGCAAATGTGGGTATGCCACTGGCCGCCTGCAGGTATTTGCTGACTGAGGAGTCTATCAGGTTCGCAAATAAACGATGGGGAGAGGAGCAGACCTGCACAACCGCAAGGATGACCTGGCCGCTCTACAACCTCAGGAAAACGAAAACTCTCCTTTCACTTGGCGGGAAAAACGTTCAAAGGGTGATAGTAGTTGTGACTGGACACTGCCTTATCTGTGCGCTTGCAAAAAGACTAGGGCTCTTCTGAAATGATTTTTGTAGAAGTTGCAGAGATGAGGAGGAAGAAGAGTCTGTCTTCCATCTTCTCTGCTCATGCCCGCCACTGGCTCAGACGAGACATGCACATAGGGGGATATTTTTCTTCAGCAGCCTCTGTGAGATAGCACCCGTTGAAATAGGGGACTTAAGTCGCTACTTAATCAGCTCCTCGTGGTTTGCTTGATGAAGGGTTTTAAAGATATACAGGGTATCAGAATGGGACAAAAATGACCTACGTGTGTCCTTCGGAGCAGCCCAATCTACCTACCTGCCTTCCAACAACTACTCAACAAAGGTGTTACATTATTCACATTTTTTGTCCTTCGAAGCTACGCTCAGATTTTTCCCTCACCTAATAAATTATTAGGAAAATATAAATGCTCGGCATGCGGTTCCTTGTCGGACCTAGGGCGCTGGAAGGTTTCCGGTGCGAAATAGATAATAAATAGTATATAAATAATAAATAGTGTCATGAATGCCGTATACATATTGCTATTGACGGCCATAGAGATCTGCTAGTAAAGGTCTTACGCCGATTAAATTTTCGGCTCAAGGCCATCTATGCGTACGACGTTTTATTTTCGAAGCAAAAAAAATAAACCTTCGAATTCCAGTTCCAATACTATTTGACGTTTAATTTAGGCCAAATTATTTTATTTGTATTTTGATGTCTACGCACTATGTTTCTTTATCGTTATGTTAGTTTTTATATTTTCCGCGTTATTCGTTTAGCACATTTATGTTCTTCGATTTATTTTGCTCTCTCAGGTATGGGCGGCCTTTTCGGGCGCCACTGTGACGAACCTTTTTACGTAGTGTTCCGGATCAGCTCACCGGATGCCGAAAGGTGCAATCTCAACGAAACTTATAATACTGTATTTCATCGTTAAGAGAGGAACGAATGAAGAATACCGTCAATAAAACTTATCTCACTGAATTTATGCAAAACTTTTATATAAAATAATAATTTGTTAGGTTTGCTTCATTATAACTCTTGATGGGTCCCTCATTGTCCGATTATCTTCGTAATTTGCCGTTATCCGTGGCTTGGTATGTCGGGTTTTGGACAAGTAACCTTAGGCTCTTCGTCAATGTTACTTCGTAAGAATTCTTCGTCAGTGCGCTTATTAACTCGTTGGCGTGCTTTGGCTCGATGGCCGAACATAGTGTGACATTAGTGGTGAATCATGTGTGACTTTCGAACCTAAAGTCAAACCTTGTGTGACGATTGCGCTAAATGTAGAATCTTATGTTACGTATGATTCTGATGTCACCTTGTATGATGTCTGCTAACATCAGGAATTGTATAATATTGGTGTTGAAATTGTAGCCCTTTAAGTATCAGGAAGGTCTCTTACCAGCAGAAACGTACGGTGACGTATGTCAATCACCGTCGCCTAAATACTTCGAGAGAAAAACGTACCTCTCCGGAATGATATATGATCCTTAGTATCAGTCCTTCGTTTGATTTCCAGCCGCTGTAAGATGGTGTTTGGTATATGACCTGGCGATCCTTGTATGACTTTCAAGTTGTAGGCTTACATTGTGAGACCTCCGAGCCTGTATAGAAAATGGTGTAATGTTCGAATTGTTATCGAATTATAGGTTGTTGAATCGCTGTCAAAACTTGTATGCCATTCGCAGTTTTTTGTCAAACCTATTGTCAAACATGTTCGATTGTTGCCAAACTTAGTGTAAGGCTCGTTGGACTATATGTAACGTTCGAGTCTGATGTCGAATCTTGGATGATGTTCGACCCTTGTATGATGCCTGACGGTGGTTTTTAGAATTGGAGGAATCTCTTGATATATTGTAGAAGTACCACGGAGTTTCTTACCACCAACAACAGAGGTTGCCGAACCGAGGAACAACCATCCAAACGCACCAACAGCTTCTCTTGTAGAACCCAGTGGAACAAGGTTCAAGTAAAAACAGCGTGGAACAAGGAGTTAGGCAATAGGGAAGGGTTGAGTAGGAACAACAATCCACCATACTAGGAATCGCTTCAGTGGTGCTTGCCATATGGATCGCTCATGTCCACTGCAATAATAAGCATTCCTGCGCTTTAATTGATTAAATATTATTATTAACTATAACATTGTAATGTGTTTATGTATAAAACCCTTAACGATGAATTCACTGCTATTTTTTTTTTGTCATATTTTCTGAATCTAGTCTTAAATTCACTTAGCCTTAAATACATTTATTTTTATTTAGTTATATTAAAAATTTGCTTTGAAGCATTTCGTTAACTGAAATATATAAATACTCCATTATCTGCTTAACCTACAAATACTATTTTAATTCAACTAATAATGCTTAACTTAATATTATTATCATTATTTACGCATGAATATATAATAAAACTATATAAATCAAGACAAGAAAAAACACTAGCTAACTTAAAATATATGATAGGTTATATAATATATGAATATATACGATAAGTGTTGCAATGTAATAAGTTTAATATGGTGAATATAATGATTTCCTAAGATTTTCTTAAAAAAAAAAGAAATTACGGCACTTATCCTCAAAAACGCAACGCAGTCCCGAAATCGAGAGCAACTCCAACGCAGTGCGTTTGAAATGGTATACTCTAACTTAACATAAACAATCTTGCATACGGCCACCGTGCTCATGACACACGGTAATCCTGATGAGTGCATCACGCACGAACACAAACCCATGTGTGTGGACATCGAAGCACGCATCGTGATTATGTCTGCATCATGGGCCATTGTTTGCAGAAAGCAAGAGATTCCCATGTATGCAGTATAGCTTCGAATAATCAAAATTTCTGATGAAATTTGTTGGTTATTGGCGGGCGGCAACAATGTGTACAATAAAGAAATGTTACATTTTGTATTTCACGCTTTTAATTTTACGTATTTCTGCAAGAAGTTCTTCAGTTGCTGGTTTTGACATTTTTGACTATGTTATGAATTATTATGTTTTTCAATTTTTTTTAAAACAATTTTAAAAATTGTTATGTTAATAAATAAATACGTTTATAAATTATTTTAATGAATATTTTCGTATTTTTCGGATAATAAACTATTCAAAACTATTAATGGCATCGTAGTTTTTTCATATGGCAACATATTGGCATACTAAAATTTAAAACAAAATGCTAAATGCGACCAATTTGCAATCGTCTGGTTTGACAGCCGATTTCTCGAGAAATTGAGTTAAGTGATACCTCAGAAACGCAGTGAAGTCTGCAAAGCATGGAAATCACCAACAAAATTGCGTTTGTGTTCGTGCTCGCGTTTCGGTTACTATTGAGATTTCAAAGTTATTTTTGTTCGAAAAATACGAAAAGCACAACGATTAAGAAAGAAAGAACCATTAAGAAAACTCGTGTGCGTAATTTATCCAGCGTAACGAGTCTACCATTACTACTCCCGTGTACTAGACCAGAACCGTAACTAGACCAGTCGAAATATATCCGTGTAATTAGACACAAGACAATCGAAACAGTCAGCAAAATGATTAACTACAATTAGGCTGTAGTACATATGTATGTAAATCATTGTTGATTAGAAGTAGTAAGCTCAAACTTACAGCCACATTCCCGATACTCGCTCGCGTCTCAGACGCTCCGTAGTTGTTTATTCTCTTTTGTGGTTTTCGTAGTTTTTCTTCGTATTTGAAGCCAGCGTCGATGGTTTTTGAAGAAACTGCGCTGCCAAAAACCCAGACGGGACGCAGTCGGTCGCTGGCGGTTGCTGTATAAGTTTGTTGGTATTTGACCTGCTTTGCAGACCTTATCAGTTGTCAATCTTTAGTCGATGCATTCCATAAAAACCGAGTCGGTTCGAAATGACACGGGAACAAAACAGTTGCCGACTTGAACAAAAATGCAAAGTTCCGAAGGACTTCTCTTTCCGTGCCTTATCATGTACAAAAACACTGCAATTAAAACTTTGCAGTTCCACAAAGTTTCCAAACACCAAAACACCCAAACAATAAAAAAAAAATAAACACCCACACACCGAATGTAGATATCGCGATCTTGAGTGAAACATATGCCTGTAAGACAGATGACAACTGCGCACATGGTAAAACGAAAACATGTGCTATTTGGACCTGTGCAATATTTTGTAAATGTCAAAATAAAACGAATACATTATTACAGCTGTTATATGCCTCCTAGTTTATCGCTAGAAGCCTTCAAATCGGTGATTGACAAGATTGTTGCTCATGTCACAGGAAAATCACCTGTTGTGATTGCGGGCGACTTTAACGTATGGGCGGTTGAATATGGGAGTGTCAGAACTATTAGAATTGAGCTCCCTTTTAAAGCAATGGCGCTTTTTTACTTCCTTGTATACGTAGTAAATACAAGAAAGTATTGTTATCATGAAAAATTTCGATATTGAGATTTTGATGGTAACACACATTTTGACCATCGCGGAGTCCATTTTGACTAGTTTGGTCGTGACGTGTGTACGTATGTACGTATGTACGTATGTACGTGTGTACGTATGTACGTATGTACGTATGTACGTGTGTACGTATGTACGTATGTACGTATGACGTGTGTACGTATGTACGTGTGTACGTATCCTCAATAACTTAAAAACGGAGAATCGTAGAAACTTGAAATTTGGTATTTGAGACTCTTATAAGACCTAGTTGTGCACCTCCCTTTTTGGATACAATCGGTTGCGCGAAAAGGACACTTCTCCTGTAGTTTTTTTCAAATTTCATACATTACTCAAAAACAAACACTCCTAGAAAGTATATACTATTGCGCCTTACATAAGACACAATTTTGTAGCTCCAATTTTAATGATGGTTCGCACCAAAAGGACTCTTCGCCAAAGGAACACGAAGCATGCATTATCCGAATTACATAAATGATAATGATAAATTAATGTTATGCTGCTATATCTTTTACAAAAATTGGTTGTACCCTTACAGAACTAAACAGGGAAATCAAAATTAGTACGATTGATAGTTAAAGCTGTGTGGAAACTAATTTGTACTTCCTTGTTTTTACTTACTACTATTTAAATTATTTAAATTAAGAGAAGCCTATGAAATTTTTTTCATTATAGAAGTAAAAATATTTAAAATTTTTAAAACTTAAAAAATTTTAAAATATAAATAAAATATATCAACCATTCTTGAAATAAAACCATACAATTGCCGTCATACAAGGAAGTCATGTGTTGGCCACATCAGATATTTTAAATAAAAAAACAATAGAACACTTTGCCATAAAATCTTTGCTTTGACTGGGAATCAAGAGTATTATCAACGAAAGTTTAAGCAAGCAAGCTCGAGCTATGCTGTATCGTGCAGTCTACTTGGAGCGGACAAACAGGCTCCCTTCTGACATTAAAAGTGGAAATGTATATGTAAGAGTTTATTCAAGAGGTAGCAGAGTCGAGATAAACGGTACAGAAAAACAAAAAGTACCCAATGCTATTGTACTTGCATCATCTGTCTGAACATCATAATAATGAATCATCAGTTATTAATTAATTTTTCATAGTTTTGCTAGTTATCAATTTATTACTTATATGTATTTATCTTAAATTATAATGTTATTTTCTACTACAATATCTCCCATAAATTGTTTGTAAGTAATTTCTGTAAACTTTCAAATCTCTTTATAAGTTTATATTTCGCCTCTTCTCTTGATCCTTTTATGTTGTGTTGCTTCTTTTTGTAAAGTTGACATATTTGTGGTTTAAATTTTTGGATCCGTACACTACAATACTCCTCACATCCTACAATTAATATCTTAGCTGAAAATCGTATGAGTTCCACGTCGAATGTCACCCACAACATGCTTATCATGCTAAAATTATTAAATTCACGTTCTGAAGGTTTAAAAATATTCCATCGTGATGTCCTACGATTGAACCCAAAAATAGATGGGTGTAGGTATACATTCTATAGCTCCGCTATGGATATAATATGTGGCTCTGAAACATGGCTCTACCCTACAGCATCACATCGTCTCTATGGCATAGAAGGTTTCGATGTTTTTCGATGCGACCGCTGTAATCGTCTGGGTGGCGGCGTAGTAGTATATATTCGTGAAAGTTACAAATCTAAGCTTATCTGTAAATCTGATACTGAGTGCTCCTTCAACCCAAACGTAGTTGCATTACAGCTTTGATCAAACAAATAAGATTTTCCATAGATAAAAACTATGTATCGTTTTAAATCTTCTTGAATTTTAGATAGATTTATAGATTTATTTGAATTTTCTGACAAAAGTTGTAAGCTTGTCTCTTCTTAACTGTACAATTTGCAACAATGTCTAGTTTGTAAAAACTGTCATCGACTTTCCCTCTAGTTACAAGCGGCGTAACACAAGGCTCAATTTTCAATACGATTTCCCATCCACAATGGGTCGCTGCATATGTATGTGGACGGCATTCACCCTGTACATGCAAGTTCTCTTACTAAGAACTAAATCTTTTCAACACCGAAATGTATGTAAATATTTTCAAAAACTCTTCAAATGTTATATCTGTAAAACATGTTTGTTGCGTGCATTCTGTAACTTATTTTCGTCTTTTTTAAACATAATTATAAAATTTTTTATTTTCAAGACTCCAATGTGTAGTAATATGTGTGTACAAGTAGGTTCGACATAAGTTAGAGCTATTTCTGCCCATGCAAACTCTCTCGATTATTAAAAAACAAATTGTCTGTGTTTAAGGAGTCGTAAAGGACAATTAAATTGAACAGTTCCTAAGAAAAGCTGTAATTGAAGTTGTACAAATGGCCAATGGATGTGTCATTCCCATGATTGACACTGTGCACTGGAGAATGCAATCGCACTCAGATAAAAGTTTCTAATTTTTTCTTGTTTCAAATGTAAAATTTACAGCTTTATTAATATGAATAAAAAAATTTCACTTATATATTTACAAAGTTTTTCTTATTTATTGTATAAAAGTTACAGTTAATATTTTATGCTTCTAACATATCTTGATCATTATCTAATTTCAGTTCTAAATCTATTCGATAATGTCCCAATGCATTTGTGTTGACACCATCTGCCTTAATTTTACGCTTATCACATAATGGACTTAAAGCTATTGTACGTTCATGCTCTGTATACACCTAAGTCTGTTTTTACACGGTAGATTGGTTCCAGAAGAAGCCGTGTAAAAAAAAACCGTGTATAAAAGACATTGATCTTATACAAAAATGGGTGATTTGTTCCTAATCTCTAAAACCTATTAAAATTAGTGAAAAACAAGAATTTTTAAGAACAAGAATTCATGTTTATTTTATTAAATCAAATATATAATGCTTATTTTCACAAGCATAGTAATTAATGATAAAAAAGATATGCACTCTAATCTTAAAAGTAATATAAATTAAATGTATGGCAAGTTCAGGAACTAAAAAACTATGACCAGTAAAAATTGTTTGTACGCGCTAAAGGGGAATTCACCTAAATCTTGAAGCTAGTGTTCGCAAACTATCGATACTATCGATGGTTTCAGACTTTTTTCTTTCATAAATACTTTTTTGTGATATGAACAAACTTCGCAAAAATTAAATTTGACAAAAAAAATTTAAGTACATAAAATTTCAAATCGTGCTAAATGGAATAAAATCGTGTAAAAAAATTAAAAATATTCAATTTTCAAACCGTGTTATATCAAAACCGTGTACAAAAAGACCGTGTAAAAACAGACTTAGGTGTATATGTCATGGAGCCATATATAATTTTCTTATGAACTAAACAATATTTATAATCACTTAAACTTAATTTATTTAAAGCTGTTGCCTTGACACCTTTGGTCTTTTTAATTTCCCCGCAGCCAACAACTTGCTTTGTATGAATTTTGGAACGGAGACCTATAAATTCTTTATGGCGGCATATGGAGAGGATTGTTGGGCGAATATTCGGATGTATCAAATTTTGAATCGACATCATCACATTCACATTGGATAGAATAAATAAAGGAGTCTGTATCCATGTAATTTAAGCTGAGCCTTGTTGTAAATTAGGCTTCATGTAATCATAGTGGAAATCATGCATTTTCCACTTGGACAATTCTAAAACAACAAATCCCAAGTAAATTGGTTTATTATAGATCGAGCGAGCTCTACTTATTTGCACAGCAACAATTTCATGTGTAAAATAAGAAATGATGTGGAAATTTGGTTTCGTTTAGCTCGTGTTCCTAAACGTTCTCCTTTACTTTCCCATTCAGTAACAATTTTTACATCCTTTCTTTTGTCTACATTTTTCATAGTCTTTCCATATAAAGCATTATTAAGAAGTTTAAAAAATTTTTTCTCGAAGCTGTTTTTGGCTATTGTTCTATGGTAAGTATTTAAGTCAATGTACTTCTTTAACCAATAAGACTGCTTAAATTTTAATATTCTGTGTATTTTCTTAATCTTCAAGCCATTTCTTAGGTATTGTTGCAGGTTTTTGTAATGAATTGTATAATTACTTTTGTTAGTTAAGTTTATTGGATTTGGAATTAGGAGGTATTTTATTTTCCGCGCAAAATGGTAAGTCGTTATGAGAATCGTGGAGACTTTCTGGGTATTCTAGATCAACTTCCAATATATAGCCGAAAGATGAGTTTTCTGCAATTTCTGAAACATCAAACTTTTCAACATCTTTAAGCTACTCGAAACCTCCGTAAGGTATACATTGAGACATTATCCAACCATATAAATTATTGGCATCCAAATACCTTAAATATTCCGATGGCTTATTGCAATCGTAATCCATCATATATTTATTGTTCGCCTTTGAATGCCTTTTTGAACATTGGACAATGCCTCCCCTTATACTCCTCTGAACAAACAGATACATGTCTATATCTGTAAACAGTTCCAGTTCTATCCGAGTGGTTTTGAGCATTGCATACCAATATACGCCTGGAGCAGTGTAATATTAGCAAGGATCTAGTTCATAAATATGTTTGCATATTTTTCTAAAATTTTCAAAAATGTCTGTTGAACTTAAAACATCTGTTTTCAGATATAGAAGCATGTAATCATTTAGTGTATGGCATTTGAAGACGTTCCAAACCTTTAATGCATGTTCGTAATCTTTGTCGGAACAAGATTTATTTATCAAACGACTAAAGAATTCATCTTGAGTAGGAAGAGAAGTTTCCTTGAGACGATCGAATGAATTAATATATTCGTAAGGGAATACACCTTTTCTTGTTAGTAGTGTAAACTCATCATCGGTTGAATACATTTGGCAAACAGTTTTGAAATCAGACTCCGATAAGTTTTTAGCTAAACTACCCAAGCTCTATCGTTTTGTTTTCACCCAACTTGATATATTTTGAAAGGGATACATACAACTCCTTATTAAAGGGTATAACTTTAATATCACTCTCAATAACATTTAGCTCTTTCATGAATAAGTGAACATAGTATACGGAAAAATTATGAAAGATCACAGGAATAAACTTAGCTACTTGATTTTGAAGGTTGCAGCTATTGTGTGCTGGACCCCTGTATTCGCCAGTGAGATGGCAATGGTCTGCCACCCTGTCAGTGCCCATATCTTTATTACAAATATGACAGTTTTTGCTTAGTAATTGTTGGTATAGCTGCTGAGGAGTTAAAAAGGACATAGCTGTGGTTTTACCTAAATACTTATTGTAAATATCTATAATATCCCTAACCAAGTACTCAATAAATTTCTTGGGAGCATCCTCTCCTGAATAAATGACAAATTTACTTAGACTAAGGGTAAACCTACAATGTATATTGTAGCTAAAAGCTGTCGAATACTTAAAACGCATTTAAAATCTGCGTAAACAACAAACGAGACATCCAACCTGCGCTCGTAGTTCTTAAACGTGATTGTGGCCTTTTCCATCTCCGACTGTAACAGTTTTGTTACATTCGTCTTTGTGGCTCTTCATTACATTGTTATTTTTGGAGTACTGAAGGCAGTTGTTACAGAAAAATACTGTATTATAACAATGTGTGAGTTGAAAGCGTACAAGACTATTGTGAAAAAGAAAATAAAAGAAGAAAAACATATTTTATAGAAAAAAAAATTCAACAAATTGGTTAAATTGGCAAATAAAAGTAAACTAAACTATTCTGCAAGTATTAAAAAAAAATTCAAGAAAAGTGGAAAAAATAAAAAACCAATGAAAATATAAAACCATAATTAAATTGAAAAGTAGTTTTAAAATTTTTATAACACACCTTGAAATAGATTTTAACAAGCGTAGTGTGAAAGATCCAAGTCTTGGATAAGCAGCATGTTGATGTGATGTTTTTTTTCAGCTTGAGTACTATAAAATGGTTGGGCTCAGAGCTGCAATGATTGCCCACTTGAAGCAGTATTCATCATAATTTTGTATATTGACTCATACTTTCTTGTTATCTAAAACTTTTGGCAGTGGCAAATACGAGGATCGCTTTAATGGCCTCTACTGATTAATATTAATTTCTCCATGGCATATTTTAGGTAGAGCCCAGCCACTGTCTATTTCCTGGAATTCTCTGAGCTTACTTAATAAGCTTGCAAATTTTTGACTGAGAATCTGGTCTATCTGGTTTTGTAATTGAACAAACATCATTTTGGTTTGAAAGGATTTGATTTCCACTATTTGCTTATCGTCAGATGTTTTAACAAATTCACAGAACAACTTCAAATTAAATTTAAAAGACAAATGCTTTTCGAGGCCATTAATTAGCTCTAGCATTATCTCATTTTTGCCTTTCTTGGGGAATTATTCCGCCATAAATGTATCGACATCTTTATTTTCATAAATGAGCGACTCTATTCTCTCGTTTAATTTATGTTTTATAGATTTCAACTTGCCGCTGTTTGTCGGAACTCAACATTTTTGCTTGTGGGCGTTTGTTCTGATATGGTAAGCCCAATTTTTTAATTCAATGTGTTTTGCACATCCTGCGCAATATGATGTTGTTCGTTTCAGAATACTTAATTGAGTTGTGCTATCAGATCCTTCATTTCTGTGAGACTTCTTTTTATGATCATGTAACTGATAATTGCGCTCAAATTTCGCGTCACACTCCTGGCATTTAAAAAATGTATGTTCTTGTGTGCCGAGTTTAGTTACGTTTTGATGCATAAGCAGCGTTGCACTTTTCACATATGAATTGCATGTTGTTTTGTTTTTGTTTTCTAAATAAATGTCTAAAGCACACGCTATAAACAATTTAATTTGTTAGTAAAATTATTATAAACAATTATGACTACGATTTCACAGGAATCAAACAATTTAGATAACTTTATCTTTTTTTCTTCTTTTAGTTTCCTTTGCTGGCTAGTTTCTCGGCAAGTAGTGATTTTAAATACTATATTTAAATTTCCACACAAAATTATTTATTTATAATTTTAAATTAATTTTTTTGTTTGATGTTTAGTTTTGTTTTTCACTTGTTTAGCACGTTCTTAACATACGGAGGAATGATGTAACACTGTTTGTCTAATCCAATTGCGCTAGGTCTTATAGCATATGTGTTCTCTTTGCTATACATTTAAATTCAAAGCTGTTGAATAATGGAAACCGGTAGCATAGAAGCAGACCCGAAGCACAAGAACAGAGCCGAAGCATAAATCCGAAGCTTACAGGGCCTAACCGAAGCACTCATTATGAATAAGTATACAGCATTGCCTATAAACACCTTTCGCAAATGTCCATACTGCGTCTTATCCATGAGAACTGAATAAACATTACCCACATAAACATTACACACATATACTTTTAGTTATACACATTTGCATTCATACGTACATATATATTATAATATGAACATATGAAAAGAAACCTTTAAAACAGAACAGCATCTTAAAACAAATGAACATTAATGCTCTTCATTTGTACCGAAGCAAAATCAACCTTATGTATGTATATATGTATAATGAAATGGGATGACCCACAACTGTAGGAGCCAAACACTACACTCTTCTGTTTACTAAAAATAAAAGAACAATAAAAGATGAATGTTCTTGAAATGTCATTGATCTTAAGAACGGAATTCCTTACCGATACCAATAAAACAACAATACAATGCTACACAATAAGAACATAATTGCTTAAAAAGAAGAACAACAGCATCGTCAAAGAAATCAGTTTTAATTTAATTTAACCAAGCAAAAAGAAACCTAAGGAAATTTTGTTTGCATTAACTCCACGGTGATCCGTTCTACTAAAAAAAATCATTTTACAACAAATAACAACAACATAAGCAATTAAAAAATCACCGAAACTTTATAACTAACGCGGTCGACGGCACTCAGTTCATTAAAAGAATTATTACAAACACACATACTGCAAGCCTCCAGCATAAGCAATTAAAGAAATCACCAAAATTTGTTTACACTAACTCGGTAGACCGACGGCCACTAAAGAAACATATTACAACAAATAACAACAACAACATGTTCCTACGCAACGACCTTCTGCATCTGCTGCTCTCCCATCACTTTGGTCTCACACACACACTTTCCCCTCATTTCCTTCCCCTACTCATAGTATGTCCGTTCATCGGTCAGTCTGTCTGCCTGAAGTACATATGATATGTATGCATATCTGTCCGTCCATCGGTTTGTGTGTTCGTATCTCTTTCAACCGCGCTCATAACCCGTATAGCCGCATCTCCCTCTAAAACACGTAAAGCGTAGCGCCAAACAGATGTCTGTCTGAAGCTTCTATCCCCTTCTCACTTGGCCTTACAGTATCCGTGTAGCGCTATCTAACTCTAACACACGCAAAGCATAGCGCCATGGCGCACAGTTGTGCCAAAACCCCTCTTTCCACACTACTCTTGAGGACAATTACCGGTAAAGCCGAATTTGAGGATTCTTTTTCTCTTTCTTTTTTTTCTTTTAGTTTAATAATATATATTATACATATTGTCATATACGTTTTTGATTCATTTATGCCCTATGCCTTATTTATTGTCCGTTATTTTGTTAAGGGACATCTAATAAAAAGATATTATATCATTTGTGTGTTGCAATAAACAAATAAATAAAATAAATAAATAAATATTCTGCTTTTCGAAAATGTGGACTTATTTAAGTACCTCTGAGAGATTCGAAAGACTGGGGCAAGACCTTGCGGAATCTGCAATGGACACTTAATTCACAGATAAACTTAATTGAATTTGCCCGAAACGAATTAGTCTTCGATTTCACTCTAACTGATGTAGTACAAAACTATCCTTCAAAAATTTCGAATGTTGACATCCATTCCAAGAGAGGAAAAAGCAGTCCATTATTATGAATAAAAGAGAAAAATGAAAGAAGAAGAAATTCGACGATAGACGGCCGACTGAATACAACGAAGACATCGCAGTCTAGAAATCGGGAACCCAAGTATCAGGCCCTTAACGTTATCAATAAGAGCCTTAGAAATTACCGTTATCTGGTTGATGACGAATCCTCCGCAAAGTTACTATAACTACCAGAAGTTTCTTATCGGTGTATTCTTTCGATGGAATGAAGACATGGTGCGGCATTCCAGACGGCCTGGATGAAGAGCCGTGATGACATAAATACGGAGAAACAACAGATCGAGGACGACTTTAAATAAGGAAACCCCTAGTTGTCAATAGGGTCGATCATGTTTTTAAATTTTTTTAAGCATTCATACTGTTTGAGTAAACACACTATATACCAACTTAAGGACTGCGTCGAATAAAATTGTCTGCTGCAAAAATGATGAAATCTTTTGAACCAGTGGACCGATTTTTATGAACTAAAATATTTTATTTCGCAAATTGATTTTAGATTTAAAAAAAAAAATTAGAAACTAAGAATTATTATATTTTAATAAAAAGTTTCAATTTTTCAGGAACCCCGTCCATTAATGCTTTTATGGTAGTGTCTGACACCCTCACAGCTGCTGAAGACCACTTTCTTTTAAAGTCTTTTGCCACTGTTTTTGTTATCTTCATCTCCCTTTTTACTAAAGCCTAGTATCTCTCAATCGGCCTTAGTTCTGGACAGTTTGGTGGTGATTCAACGCTACTAAGATAAAAATTTTTGAATTTAAATCTTTCAATAGCACATTACGGAAAGAAATGTAGCGGACAATTTTATTCGACGCAGTCCTTATATCGTAACTAATTTTACCAGTGTGCGTTACCCTTGCATACGTTGTAAAAACAAGAAGAAAGTGCAATCCCGAAAAATTTGATATTAAGATTTTAATGGTAATACACATGTAGGCCATCCCTCAATCCATTTTGAGTAGTTTCATCGTGACATATTTTACATAATCATAATTTTGTATTTGAAGGTCTTATAACTTAGTTCAATCGATAGTGTAAAACGGACACTTGATAGATTTTGTTTAACTAACCGTTGTCCGTGGTCGAAATTTCGGCCAATAACGAAATCTGTTCTATATAAGTAATACAAAGTTAAAAAAAAGCGAAAGATAAATTCGTTCATTACCTGAACGAAATATCCCTTTCAAGTACAGACGCTCCATGATCAGTGCTTTTAAGTTTTATCCTTTTCTCCCTATTGATTTTTCTTCGACTTTCCTCTGCATTCAACAGACAAAAAACAGAACTTTTCATTTTAACAACACCAAAATTCTGTTCCTCACCTCTCTCACAACAAATTGTATTGAAGAAGACATCAAATTACACTCTTTTGCTTATGAAATCTTTGCTCAGAAAATGCTATTGCCTCTGTGTGTTTGTATGAAGCATGAAAAGCAATAGAAAAAAATTACTGCATATGTTTTAGTCGCAGAGAAAAAGGCAATCTTCATTACGTGAAACAGGTGAATTTTCCTAATTCAGCACTGCCTTAGAACAGCAAAATACCTAAAAATTTTAAATATTGTTTAAAGATAACACAACAACAACAACAAAAGGGCTTTAAATACTTTTTGTTGACGTGTATTTATTATGATTCTATGCATAAGGCAAAACCTCAAAGAGACTGGAAAATTCTGTACTTGACCCTGCTACCACATTCTAACATAATCCTCCAACTTTATTTGCAATCATTATTGCATTGATTTTGAGCCTACACTACAAACTAGTGACCAATTCTAAATTTTCAACCCATTCAGGCATTAGCCAGAATGGAGTATAATTGGTTTTTGCTAATGGTGGTGTGGTTTTCCAAAAACTCGATAGAGTGCAATGTGTTTTTGGTAATGGTGATGTGTCCTTTCTGCCAGGTGCTTCATGCGTTGCACGAGCTTTAAATTTGGACCACTTCTCTTCCTGCTTTATACGAATCATCTAGTGCATGTTGCTTGCCCCCGTAAACCTCGCGACGGCTGTCTTCACCGACTAGCTCAATTCCCTCTCAGGTAGGTTCTCAACCCAGGCGATCGCGAATTGGAGGGCAACACAAATTTTTGAAATACCTTCTTCATAAAACCTCATTCTCCTTCCGTCTTCAATCCTTCGCCCATCCTCCCATATCCCCCTGATTATAAAAGTTCATAATTCATATTTATAACAACTTTATTTAACTCAATAATAACTTTGATTTTACTATACTCTAACAATCAAGCGAAGCTTGCAAAATCTTCGGTAGTGTTACTTCGTTTCTTCAAATCAAAGTCGATCGACCTCTCCTCGATCCACCCTAATCACTAAGGAGCCCCTTAATGATGAAGAGGAATTTAAAACATTCACTCCCCCCCCCCCCCCCCCCCCCCCCCCAAAACAAAATCTTATACTTTCTTTACGCCCTCACTACCTCATGTGTTGCTGCCCCTTCACAAATCTTTTAAACTTTCAAAATCAGATTTTTCAGTTTAGAAAGCATATAGTTATTATCTATATACATGTATGTTTAACAAATAAATTAATTAATAAAATGCTTATTAATACGAAAATGACAATAAAATATACAAAATGCCTAAAAAAAACATTTCGTGATTCATGCTTCATCGACCAATAGAAATAAGAATAGAATAAGAATCTTGACGTTTTAAGTTTCCCACCCGGCGCTCAGGAATCGCCAGCAACCGTAATGTTAGCAACCATTTTCGTTTAATTGTTATTCTCTTTAAATCGTATATTCGGAAATTCATTCATATAGCCTAAACACAGTTGGAGATGCTCTGGCGATGACACACAGTTAGACATGCATAATTGGGCGGCCAAACATAGAAATGTGAAAATTCTGACCGCCAATTTGCTCCAGATAGCAACTTTTCGCAAAACATTTTTATATTCTGGCGAGCATAAATCATAGAGGCTATACCCTTACCTCTTCAATAATTTTTTCTTCGATGTCCATTATTCTACAAATTAAATAAATCCAAATTAACAATGAAGTGTACATTAAAATTTTTTATTAGTTACAATTTGGAGGCTATCTCCATGCTTGCTGCTTGTTGCTTGTTGAATATTTTAATTCCAGTTGTCAAATCATATAAACAACATACACAAAAAAAAAAGAAAATACAGGTCTGCCGCCAGCAAAATGCCGCCAGATTAAAAATTAGCCCAATTCTGGCAGCGGAAGTAAGCGACGGAACGTCGTGGGAATCTGGAAATTCTTTTGTTTCGTTGTCCATAAGAGCACATGTTATTTTCACAGTTGATTAATGTAGGCTAATATACTCCTGTTTTGCTTCTGGAAAGCCTGTCTTCTTACTATATTCTATTTCCATTTCTAAGTTTTAAATTGTACATAAGAAAACGATTTTACTCGAGTAGAGCCATTAATGCACCCTAATAGGTTATTGCATTCACAATAGCCACATTAGTTTTTGGTGTTTGGCGGTAAGTCGTAACAAAAAACTTGACTAAAAAATCCTTTTTTTAAGATCAAATATAATTTAGTGTAGGATATTTTATTCGATTTAATATTTTTGTTCCCTTCCTTCACAGGTTTAATTTTTTCTATATACCGGAAAGCAACACGCAAATATTTAATCCAATATTTTATTGAGAATATAAAGTAGTAAAAAGTAAATCTGAATTGTAAAGTAGATTTAGAATATATGATCATCCTAATCTTAAGTCTACATTTTTCTACGGTATTGTCAATGAAGATAAAACAACTTGCTTTGCAAACTTTTGAATTAAAAGCCCTGCTTTTAAAATGCTAACTTATAGACTCTAATAATATTGCACGCTTTGCTTGAAATATCAAATTAGGTGAGCATATTCCTCTTTTGTGTTCTTATATTTCTAATTGCACGCCCACTAACTTATTGAAAATAACGACGATACTTTTTTCCAAACGATTATTTACTCTAGGCGACTAGGATACCAATACGATGGTATCTCGTTTCCGCGATTTCATAGATCAATAACTAAAGTCATCCACAGGTTTACTATACCTTGTGACTGGAAGGGAATTTTTCATTAGCTCCGCCAGGCTATAGAATTTGGTGTCCTTTACTATCATAGGAAAAGGTTTGGTTTTTTACTTCCTTGTATACGTAGTAAATACAAGAAAGTATTGTAATCATGAAAAATTTCGATATTGAGATTTTGATGGTAACACACATTTTGACCATCGCGGAGTCCATTTTGACTAGTTTGGTCGTGACGTGTGTACGTATGTACGTATGTACGTATGTACGTATGTACGTCTGTACGTCTGTACGTATGTACGTATCCTCAATAACTTTAAAACGGAGAATCGTAGAAACTTGAAATTTGGTATTTGAGACTCTTATAAGACCTAGTTGTGCACCTCCCTTTTTGGATGCAATCGGTTGCGCGAAAAGGACACTTCTCATATAGTTTTTTTCAAATTTCATACATTACTCAAAAACAAACACTCCTAGAAAGTATATTGGGCCTTACATAAGACACAATTTTGTAGCTCCAATTTTAATGATGGTTCGCACCAAAAGGACTCTTCGCCAAAGGAACACGAAGCATGCATTATCCGAATTACATAAATGATAATGATAAATGAATGTTATGCTGCTATATCTTGTACAAAAATTGGTTGTACCCTTACAGAACTAAACAGGGAAATCAAAATTACTACGATTGATAGTTAAAGCTGTGTGGAAACTAATTTGTACTTCCTTGTTTTTACTTACTACTATTTAAATTATTTAAATTAAGAGAAGCCTATGAAATTTTTTTCATTATGGAAGTAAAAATATTTAAAATTTTTAAAACTTCAATTTTAAAATATAAATAAAATATATCAACCACTCTTGAAATAAAACCATACAATTGCCGTCATACAAGGAAGTTATGTGTTACCCACATCAGATATTTTTTGTATATAAATGTTTTCTTTATAATTTTTTCTTCGGGCCCTATTTCCATTCACAACTTGATTCTGAAACCACCGCATTGATTCTGAATAACATAATACACATACGCTCATGTAGTCCAGCCGAACAGTATAAACCACACATATACACACCGCACAAACATAAAAGAAGCCGAACTACATACGGAATGTAGAACAGCAAAACTGGAAAGATACAATGTTTTGCGCTCGCTGCTTTACAGACGCCATAATTCAAGCGATATTTATTCTAGCAGACTGACTTAACGAGCGGATTTCTATAGTGAAATCAGTTTTATAATCACTAAAGGGAAAGGTAAGCTTGCCGACATTTTGTGCCCGTTGATTTGTAACGAAGTTACCCCGGTGCTCCGGATGAATTGCACGGATTAGCTAGCCGGCTAGTCCAGGTTCGCCACAGAAATTTATAAGTCTGGGATTTTCTGTCTATACAACTTTATTCGTAGAAATTAGCTCCTTGCACTTAGTATTGTAACTACGTTGACTCGCGTTCGTGCCCTGTAGCGTTGTTGCGTCTTTGGGTGAGTCGGTTCGATCTGTCGTCTCTCTGTTATTAGGCCTCGACTCGTCGTTTCTCGCTATGCTGCTTGCGTAGGGTGGGGTACATATAGTCGAGCGGCCGGGGATAACCACACATCGACTACTATATTGTACACCCGGGGATAGCCACGCGACGCCAAAATAGTCGCTGATGTATATATATATATATGACTCTGCGCGGCGTTTACAAATATTTTATTCAAATTAAGCGGAACTTGGTTTCCCTAATCCACGTGTATATATTATCGAACGGCCGTGGGATAACCGCGCATCGACTACTATGTTTGGCAAATATAGTCGACGATATATATTTCTCTGCGCGGCGTTAAAAATATTTTTACGATTGACTCGGATCCTATTATTCACATTTGTTACTGTTAGAGTCGATCGAAGTCTTCTGTTTGTATTCTGAACTGTTGTGTTTACCTGTCTATGATACGGAGCTCGCACGTCTGATCCAGTCAGCAGTCTACCACCAAGTGACTCTCGCTTCACTACTGCCTCAACTAGTAACCTCTACCCATTCTCGTCGTTCCTGTCCGTGCTTGATGTGTATAAGTATGAGTGCGTGTCTCTCCGCTGTTCGTAATATGTTCCTGTGTTTCCTCTCATTGTTCGTTTCTTTAATCTGCATTTCATCGTCTTGCGTGCGTGTGTGCCTCGTCTTTGCTCTCGCTCTGTCAGTGGTTGAGCCTTCTAGTATACTATACAGCTTAACTCTTATACTCTACACTTATGTAACTTAAATTACTAACAACTATTTGAGTTCCTTAATATAGAATACATATTTATTAACAATAATATTTAAATTCATTGTAATAATAATCAAAAGTAACATTTAAATTCATTGTAATAATAATAAAAAATTAAATATTTACATTCTTGGATCTCTTCAATTTACACATTTATGTACGAAGGAATCTCCCGGAGGTATTCCTTCGTTACAGATTAACCAGCTCATCTCTTTTTAAATTCTCGGATTTGCCGATAAATAATCCGACCTCTTGTGGCTCTTCTTATTTTTAAGTTATATTATAGGCTATTTATCGCTCAGCGACTCTTCTTGATCGAACAGTGACTCTTCAACGACCGATTTACGGCTCTTCTTGATCGCCCAGCGACTCTTCCACGACTGACTACGGCTCTTCTTGATCGCCCAGCAACTCTTCAACGACCGATTCACGGCTCTTCTTGATCGCCTCGGAGACTCTTCAATGACCGCTGGCGGATCTTTTTGATCGCTCAGCGCCTCTTCTTTATTGTTTTTCAACTGCTGCGGCAGCTCTTCTCTAGTTGGCGAGCCACTGGTTTTGCAATTTATATTCTGCGACGTCTGCTGCGGCAGCTTGTCTTTAGTTGGCGAGTCTTTTACGGTTCTGCGATGCATTTTTGTGACCGCACCGTCGGCTCTTCATTTTACTCCTTCCTACCTTCCCCACACGCCCTCCCCCTCTGATTGCCACGGCGACTCTTCTTAGGTTAAGCAGTACACGTAGAATAAGAATAGCATAAGAATATTCTTTATGTTATTATTAGCTCTTAATCTACAACCGAGCACCGGTCCTTTTAAAAATTCACTTATCAACATAAACTCAAACTCTTACTGGTACTAATCCTATCTTAAAGCAACTAGTCTCTTTATAGACTTCTTAGTCGAAACCGTAAACCAGTTAAATTTGCATCGTCCAAAGCTTTTCGGTAAGATCTAGAACGCGAGCCAACAATACGCCAAGGGGTTTGAATTAGACGAAACAGGAACCGCTGATGAACTGAGGAAGAAGTTCGTCGCTTTTGTAGACAGACTAGGCAGACTTATTTTAAGACACAGACTAGAGCAGCTTCAACTAATCTTACTGAAAAAGAATTTCACCTCTCGATACCCACAGCTAGCGAACAAGTCATCACCGAACCCAACCGGAATGTTATGTACACGGGACCACGGGAACATTGACACATTATCTTGATACGCTACTCACTTTAGTTGCAAAGCAAATATGAATCGTTGCAAGCAAATTTGAATCGTTGCAAAGCAAATTTGAATCGTTTAGTAATGTGTTTTATTTTTAAACGCAAAGTTGAACACGTTTAATTTGTGTTGTAATGGATTTTTGTTTCAAGAGTACATATATTTCGTGCTTCTTTATGGAAACTCATATTACATCACCATAGCCATATATGATATTTCTTTTTCGTCGGTATAATAGATTTCAATAATTTCCTCCATTTCGTCGCGCAAAACAATTTCTGTTTTTGTTTTCTTGGGGAAAGAAGGAAGCAGCACTAATTTTTTTTAGATATATAATCTTACAATTACAACGACAATTAGTCGTATATATATAAATGTGAGTATTAAAAATTTGCGTTATAGTTTAGAAACAAAATGGAAGTTTTATCTCGCAAGGAGCACTCGCGTAGCACGTTGGTTTTTACAAGCTTGGGGTTCCCCTAATCTAGTAGTTATTCTGAAGTCTAGTAGTCCATTTGCACGTAAGTAATATATATATATATATATATATAAATGTGAGTATTAAAAATTTGCGTGATAGTTTAGAAACAAAATGGAAGTTTTTTCTCGCAAAGAGCATTCGCGTAGCACGTTGGTTTTTACAAGCTTGGGGTTCCCCTAATCTAGTAGTTATTCTGAATCTAGTAGTTCTTCTGAAGATAACTAATGAAATGGTTGCACTTGCTGCAACGTTGTGACCTCACGTTCGTTAGAGAACTATTTAATTTATTAAAAATTAAAATTTATTTTCTCGTATTAACATATATTTTCAACAACTGAATTGTAATATATGTTATTATTAGTGTTTATGCCAAAATCTCCCCCGACCGACGCCGGGCCGATTGTGCGAGACTAACAAAAGCTCGACTGCTGTCCGCCTTGCTCGGGTTGTGTGCACAAACTTACTCTCGACTGTGCTAGCACCGAAACGACATCGTATCTCGATCGTGACTTAAAAGGACTCGGAACAACTCGCTAGCGAAATATCCCCTCAGAATAAAGTTTACTTCTCCATTTTTTATCGTAGTGAAATAAATAATGTTGTACAAATTAAATATTGTAGAAACAATAAATACAGAGTGAAGAATAATTCTTGTTAGTTGCACAAATCTACATTGCGGTCCTTCGAGCCGGATAGAGCTCCAGAGCACGGTTTAGTGTGCCTTCGACTCCGTCGCCCACAAATAGTGTCATCAACTATGCCGTGCCGCAGGACATCAATATTCGGGTGAGTCTTAATAAGTATAATACTCACATATATACTCGCATTTATATATAAAGACATCACGGCAAGAGACTGTACCTGTACTGTAACAGTTTTTTGTTCTCTCACCGTTTGAACAAGAAGCGTTTTTCTTATTTATTGCTGTAGTAGTTGTTACTTCAACTTCTGCATTCCACTTCTTGTCCGTTGTTAGCGACCAGCCTGATTCTTGCCTTTCCTAACAGGACGTAGAGCTAAGAGTTCTGCTTTCGTGCTGCACTCAATGATGCTGGTCGGGACTGATGTTCCAGCCTTGTACTGGAATGACCATTGATTTCTTCTTCAGTCCTTCGTTGTTTACAATTCGTGTGGGTTGATTGATTGTCGTTAATATGGAGAAGAGTGTTATGCCTTTTATCACACTTCATACAGTTTCTCGATGTGCACTGTCCTGACATGTGTCCTGGCTTCATACAATTTAAGCACATCTTCTGATTCCTTACAAATGAGCATCGCTCTGATGGTTTAAGCTGTAGACACGCTTGACACGCAAATAACTGCTGAATTCCTTTCATACACAGCTGACATGTTGTTGCCAATTGCCGTACAGCGGCTCCTGAAGTGACTGACTTTTGCACCGAGTGCGATGTGCTAGATCTCTCTTTTTGACTGAACGATTCAAATGATTGAAATCGCTTCTCCAAGAAAGACATGAATTCTTCTATTGATGGAAGCAGTTTTGGTGATTTTAAAGATTGTTCGAATGCAAGATATGTCATTCGATCTAGATTCTTTATCAAGATTTGCAGCAACAGAGGGTGCCACGAGGTAGTAGTGATGCCCAGATTGTTTAATTGTAGTAAGCGTTCCTGAGTAGTGTCGTGGAGGATTATTATTGCAGATGCTGAAGACAAGCTCGTAGGTTGATCCAACAGCTTTTGAATTACTGTGGATGTCAATATTGTAATGTTGTTGTATCTATCCTGCAGCATCTTCCATGCTGCTTCATAGTTTGCTTCTGATAGCGAAAGATGTCGAATGAGCCTTTCAGCATCAACTGATAGATTCATCTTCAGGTACCACATTTTTTGAATGGGGAGCGGCTGCTTGTGTATCAGTTGTGTAAATAGATCGAAGAACTGTCGCCACTTTAAATAATCACCATTGAAGGAGGGAATGTTATTCTTCGGCAATTGTATCGCACTCACGACGCTTCCTTCAGTTGATAATAACTTGTCAATACTTCTGGTCCTCTGAGAAGACGTGGGTCCTGCTTTCAGTGATAAGTCGATCAGTACCGAGTGCACATGGTCTTCGATGCTATTGTATGCTGCTTCATCATAACCCATACATCCTGGATCATCACATCATCAGTTCCCAGATGTCAAACGCTTCTGCCTGATGCCACATTTGCTTTAATGTTTCAATTTTAGCTCATAATGCTGCCTGGGATGTTCAGCCGTGTCGTCCGATATCCTGATGCACATTCTACGCGAGGCAGCTACTAATGCTCACAACCACCGAACCAATTTTTGGTTATCAGTGGGTTTTTCGCCTCCTGCAGCACTGACCGCGTTTTCTGATATTTCTGTGAGTGCACTCTCGAACTTATCCTTGTATTTAGTTGCTACCGCCATAAACTCTGTGTAGTAATTTTTGGAAAAGTAATCATGGGCTATCGGTACTTGTGGAATTGCCCTTATTTGTTGATCGATGTTCTGAAAGCGCAATGTTGCCTCCTTCAGTCGCTGAATTCGATCTTCGTAATACCTAGAAGTCTGCTTACGGTCGTCGGAGTCCCTCTTGAAGTTCCTAACGAGCGTGAAAATTGCTTCACCTATCTCTTGCTGAGCTGTCACGAGTTGGTCAAAAAACACCATATCCTTTACGTGAGGATCACGTGGTGGTCACCAAAATGAACAAGAAGCGTTTTTCTTGTTTATTGCTGAAGTAGTTGTTACTTCAACTTCTAGGAGTAGTTACAGCACTTGGAACTACAACTACTGTTTTAAAGTTAGTTTAGTTTTTAAATAGTTGCAGCATTTGAAACTACAACTATTCAATATTGTGTTTGTTTAAATAGTTGCAGCACTTGAACTACAACTATTCCAGAACACAAAACATGATTATTGATTGATGGTTTTTCAATAACTGAACTCTTTATTAATCATTAATTAAGCCATTATTAATCATGCCATTTATTTATACCTTGTTCTACATACTACACATTACTAATATAACAGTTACATTAATATACATTATTAATATAACAGTTATGACTACGATTCAATACAATACAAATTATTCAATTCAATACAAATTTATTTTTATAAATAAAGAGCACTAGCACCAACACTATACTAATTTAAAAGATATGATTAACGGTTCGCTCACGGCCGTGAGAATTGTTCTTTAGTTACGGGTAGTCGTTCAACCATCCCCTTTTGCTGGCCAGCATATTTTGATGAACGGCCGTGAACGTGGAGTTCTGGTTGCCGTGTTGTCCACCTTTCGTTGAACTGCAATTTTTGTTCAGACGCAAGTACTCTGAACACCGATTATCACTTGTCATTCAAGTGCCCTTGAGTTATTACAATCGTTGAACAACTCCAAAACGCGAGTTTTTGGTTTTTTTACAATGCACATAACTTGCTTCCAACTTTAAAACGGTTCGTCGCAAGTACATAAGCGAAACCGGTCTCATAGAAAACGCGCGTGGTATGTGTATATAATGAGAAAAATTGCCCTCAGCTCGAACACATAAGCTGTTTCAATTCTTGAAACGGTTCAAGTTTTACACTACCGAAACCCGTTTCGTACGCTCTTCGGAAATTTCTTTAACGTGCGCTCTACGTGGTGAAATCAACGCTAAACCGGTTGCGTCGCTTTGGTTCGTGTTTATTTCTCAAACACGCTCTTCACAACCTTTCTTTACAAAGTTCTGCGCTCTTTTTGAAACCAAAAACCACCACCTTTTGCTGGTCTTCGCACACAACGCTCTCTGATTTGACGGCGCTCACACGCATCGAGAGAGGCACACGACGCTCTCTGATTCTAAGGCGCTCACACTTACATCAGGAAAGACAGCTTGATTCTACGACGCTCTCTAAAACGACGGCGCTCACGCATACATTGAGAGAGGCACACAACGCTCTCTGATTCAACGACGCTCACGCATACATCGAGAGAGACACACAACGCTCTCTGATTCGACGACGCTCAAGCATACATTGAGAGAGGCACACGACGCTCTCTGATTCAACGGCGCTCACGCATACATCGAGAGAGGCACACAACGCTCTTTGGTTTGACGGCGCACACATCCACAACGAGAGAGACACGCAACGCTCTCTGATTCATCAACGCTCGCACTCACAACAAGAGAAGACGCGCTACTCACCGAATTTACCCACACCCGAATTCGTCGTCGTTTGCAACAATAGCCTTTCTGTAACATATTCATTGGAGTAAATGAAAATAAAAGTGAAATAGTTCCAAACAAACAAATTCTTTCCTTTAACGAACCTTGGACATCCTGAGTTATACCCCAGCTAAGAAAACTTCGTTACAACCTTTTGCTGGTCTTTGTTTCGTGTTTGTTCCGCAAACGCGCTATTGGCAAAGCTTCCAATAAGTAGTTCTGCGCTCTTTAAAGCCAAAGCAAAACCGCGATCGCTTTTGCAGTGAAATCGTTAAACAATTCCAGTGAAAATTTGCGTGTCGGATTGTTGTATATTAAGATAGAAAAATTTTTGACTATTGAAGTCAAACAATTTGAAGTCTAATAAAAATAACATAGATAAAACGTTCATTTCGTGTAAATATTCGTGCGGTAATCGGTAAACATTTTGCGAGTGGTAAAAATTATAGTTGATAAAACACAACGAAATCGCATTGTTCGTACGCTTTTTAATCTTGCTTTTGCTTTACACACGCGCTCACTACGCTGTCGCAATACACATAGTACAGCGCTGTCATCGATAGAAATCCAACGTTCTATTAATTGGCAAGCGAATGCGACGCCACTCGCTACCAGCGCTCCGCTTATTGGAAGCCAGCGTGTGTAGATAGAAATCCAACGTTCCATTAATTGGAAAGCGGATGTGACGCCGCTCGCTTGTATGTATTTTTTAAAAAAACGATTCTTTCGTTCGCTCAAACATAGAAAAATAAATATATTCATTTTTTCGTCGAAAAAAACATTGGAGTTTTTTATCAATTTTTCTGCACTGCCAGTTACAGTGCCGCTATTTCATGGAACTTACAACTTTACACTTACAACTATATTTAATAATTATTTTTACTAACCATACTGCGTTTTATTTGCTGCACTGTTTGACACAGTGCCCCACTCATCAGTTTATTGTTTCTCTTTTTGTCAATTAATTAACAATAACATTAATATTGCTCCTTTGTATTCACTACACGCAAACGAGCCCCGTATTTTGAGATTCTGAATCCGTTTTCAGTTCGGCTGCTGAATACCCGAATACAATAAATTTAAAAAAAAAAAAAAAAATTAAATACGGCGCGACGCGCAATCGTTTGCTGAATTTCTCGACTTTCACATCGTGCTCCGGATCATTTTCTAGGCTGGAAGCAATCAACATGGCTTTACTCACATCGTTCACGTGTTTAACTGAAAGCCTCCTCGATCTAGGCGATGAGCTAGTGAAGCTCCTGGACGAGTGAACCACGGTATTTGCACTCGAAGTGCATCGAACGGAATTGACTTCGCAATAGTTGCTTTTTAAATCCACTTACGACACCGTTTTGGAAAAAATGGCCAGTGTCGAAACTGTCGCCCAGAATGGCGACCACTTCAAGGCAAAGCGAAGGCAATGCTACAACGTTTATGTGAGATGCATGGCTATCATCAACCAAATGATCGATTCAATACAGTCATCAGCCACCCCAGCCAAGTGTGACGTGTCAATGGAACTCCCGCCTACTGGCTACAAAATTCACCTGCCGCCATGCGATACCGAGGTTTTTAAAGGCGACTATTTTTCATGGCCGTCCTTCCGCGACATGTTCACGGCCTGTACATTAACAATGCACGCATTGCCCCAATGGAAAACTCTTCCACTTAAATAAGAAGACCAAAGGCGAAGCGAAGGAAATCGTCCAGAAGTCGCCATTAACCAATGAAGGGTTCGTGCAAGCGTGGAAGAATTTATCGGATTGTTACGAAAACAAACGCGTCCTCGTGAATACGCTTCTGAAAAATCTCTTCAGTCTCGCGACAATCACTAAAAAAACTGCCCAGGAAATTAAAAACTTACAACGCGAAATAAATAACATACTCGCCACGATCGCGCTTCAAGCGATCGACACATCCCAATGGGACGCTATTATGTGGAAGGAAACAGTCCATACGGAATAAGTTCGAAATTCCGAAATGACCTTCGACGCGTTTTTGACCCACCGCTTTCGAACTCTTGAAACGGTGCACGATATGAAAAGCGTTTCTGCTATCAAGACTCGCCAGGCTCCTGCACTACCGCATGCTGAATGTCGCGTCGTCCACATGTGCCCTATGCGGGGCACCTCATAGCTTGCGTGTCCGCATACAATTTTTAAACATGACTCCCGGTCAGCGTCGTGATCTAATTAGACAACGACATCTCTGTTTGAATTTTCTGGCGCAATCTGTAGGCGAATGCCCCAGTACATTCACTTGCACGATTTGTCAAGCGCGACACCATACCCTTCTGCATTTTGATTCGAATCAGAGCATAACCTCACATGCCGCAATTTCACAATCGAGCCTCAAAACAGCACTCCCTTACCGCCAGAGGCTCCACAGCCTTGGAGCAACGTGGAGCAACGCTGACCTTCGCTTAAGGCACCCACAAAATCTCAATAACGAGAGAGGGCATCCACATCGGCTCAAGCCGCTCAAGCCAATTACAACAAAATACAGTCCACCAAACCGAAGCCGCCAGAAAACCATCAAGTGTGCTTTGCTGCCGCCCCAAACCAAGTGCTATTGGGAACCGCTATCGTTACCATATTCCACGACGGTGTTTCTTATGATGCTCGTGCCCTCATCGATCCTGGATCTGAAGTTTCCTTAGTCTCTGACCGCATTCAGAAGAGGCTAAAGATCCCAATGCGGAAAGTACGAGCAACGGTTTCTGGCCTCAACGAAACTATTTCGGCAGAAGTTTCGAAGTCATGTGAGTTCATGCTTAGTCACCGCGCGACCCCTACTTTCAAATTCATGCGACAGCACTAGTGCTGTCCCAGACCACTGGTAACCTGCCCGCCTACTCGTTAGATAGTCCGCTGCTCCGCAGCCTACCCCACAACATCACTCTCGCAGTCGCCAATTTTGTGAAGAGTCAAAAATTGACGTCCTCATTGGAGCCGATCTTTTTCCGGCAATAATAATCGACGGAATTCGTCGAAATGTATTAGGTTTTCTGTTAGCGCAGTAGACCGTTTTTTGGGTGTATCATTACAGGACCAGTCCCCATGCTACAATCTCGAAGCCCCAATATTAAAATTGCCTTCTTCAGTGAAGTCGACATCGAACAACAGTTCGAACATTTTTGGGAGGTGGAGGAACTTCCCAAAACTTTGCGAAAAGTTTTGGATATTGAAATGACAACTAAAACAACAACGATACGTCATCACATTGCCATTCAAAAATGAAGATCGCGCCCCCAATTCTCTATGATACTCATGGCAAATCGCCCTCTAGCAATACCTGCGCTCGGAAACCAGACTAAGCAAGAATAGTGATCTCAAGAAACAATACGATGGTGTGATTCGAGAATAGATCGCATTAGGTCATATGAAGGCTGTAGCGCCACCGCAACCCAATCTCGGGCACTACTATTTGCTCCACCATGCGGTAATTAATCCGGAGAGCACTTTCACGAAAGTGCGAGTCGTGTTTAACGCATCATGCGCCACCACCAGTGGGCTCAGTCTAAATGACAATTCTGGAACACTCTATGTACGTAGATGACGTCATAACTGGCTCACACAATATCTCCGTCGCCATGCAGATGAGAGGCGAACTGATCGACTAAATGATCCTAAATGGACATCTAACACAAGACAGATTTTAGAGGACTTGCCGGGATCCCACTTGCTTACCGCTGATTTCCTAAAGTTTGACGATGACAGCTCCGCAAAGATGCTGGGAGTACGCCTTTGATCGACATACTTCAACAGTACACAAAGAGACAAGTACTGTCGTTCGTCGCGAAGTTATTTGATCCAGCAGGTCTGGCTCGACAAAATCGACTGTGACGACTTTCTGCCCCCACAAACGCAGCAGACGTGGCTCAGTTTCGTGCACAAATACCACCATATTGCTGCAATTCATATTCCACGGTGGATTAACTTCACACGCGACTGCACACTCGACCTTCATGCATTCTGTGACGCATCGCAAAAAGCGTACGCAGGAGCAATTTATGCACGTGTTGAAATAGGCAACACCGTGTATGTGTCGCTACTGTACTCCAAGACCAGAGTAACGCCCATCAAGACCATCTGGTTATCTCGTTTAAAGCTCTGCGGACCCACACTAGTCACCGATATGCTCGACACCCTAGTGCCCAGTATGCACTTCCGGCCAACAAACGTTCATTGCAAGTCGGATTCAACAATAGTACTCGCGTGGCTAAAACGGCCCCGTGCATGTGGACTACATTCGTAGCCAATCCCGTTTCTAAAATTGTCGAAAGGATTCCACATACCCAGTGGTACCATGTGGAATCGCCAGACAACCCAGCTGATCTAGCCAACCAAAGAGCCACGCCTCAAGAGCTGGCCCTCAGCTCGCTGTGGTGGAACGGACCGAATTGGCTGCTCCAGGCTAAACTATGCTGGCCCTCTTTTAACAGCACCTTCGGGTTTGCAAATGACGTGGAAGAGAAAGCTGTGAAGGTGCGCTACACCTACTTTCAACCCGACGAAGATCCACTGGATCATCGTGCCCCCATCTAGCGTTCGACGAACGCCATCAAATCCTTTTGCTTTACCCTAGTCGTTGTCTCAGCTGCTTGTCCTTTTTGTGCACCAAATCTCGTTGCACGGGGGCAACCAGCTGATGCTTCGATTGATCCGGACCCAGTTTTGGATTCCACGTCTCGAAACACTGATAAAGGCAACGCTTCATCGCTACAAGCCATGCGTGCTGTACAAAAAGCAGCAGCGAACCCGAATCATGGCAGCGCTTCCGGAGAAACGGACGCTACTCTCCCGGCCCTTCACTAACACTGGCGTGGATCTGGCCGGACCCTTCAACATCAAGAACTACACAGGACGCGCCTGCTTGATCACGAAAAGATACGTGTGCATTTTTGTGTGTTTCTCTACCAAGGCTATTCACTTGTAAGCCATTAGTGAATTGTTAAGAGCAGCGTTGCTAGCTGGCTTCAACCGCTTTGCAGCCCGGCGAGACTGCCCCTCCCGAATGTACTCGGACAACGGTACTAACTTCGTCGGTGCCTCCACAAACTGAAGCAAGAGTATCACTCGTGATGACCCGTGAGATCATCGAGACCAAATACTCGCATCAAAATGTCGCGTGGCATTTTATTCCGGCCGGTACCCCTCACATGGGAGGCTTGCGGGAGGCTTGTAACAAAAGCCTCAAGAGCCACCTGTGCAAGCCTAAGTCAACTAGTTACCGTAACTACGTTAGTATCGTTAGTTCTACCCAGCATTTGGTCTGGTAGTGGTAGCCTCGTAGAGAACCGAAATTAAGCGTTCACCGTTGTTCTACTTGAAGTTTGTTTCTACAAAGTTTCACGCAAAGGAATTTGTCCACAGTTGCAAGCATTGGACGCAAATAATTTAGTACGTCGGTTATGATTCAAGCCGACCGAGCGGTCTCTCCCACTCTGCCGATGTCCCCGTTCTCTCTCAGTCCACGCCGACGCCGGGCCGACTGTGAGAGACTAACAAAAGCTGGACTGCTGCCGCCTTGCTCGCGTCTCGGTTGTGTGCTCGAACTCACTCTCGATTGTGCTATCACCGAAACCACATCGTCTCTCGATCGTGACTTAAAAGGACTTGGAAACACCCGCTAGCGAAATATCCTCTCAGAATAAAGTTTACTTCTCCATTTTTTATCGTAGTGAAATAAACATTGGTGTACAAATTAAATATTGTAGAAATAATAAATACACAGTGAACAACAATTCTTGTTAGTTGCACATATATACAATTAGTGTTACTTTTATGAACCTATGAACCTGCCTTTACATACTAATTGTAGGCAAATAAAAATATATATATATATGGCAAATCCGTGATTAGATTAATATGCGAAAAGAGATCCAACTTTTAGGGGTAACTGACAAAAAATTTGTAGGAAAATAAGGCTAACCGATTTTGAACAGATGGACCCAAATATTGTCAAAGAGTAATTGAGAGCGTATAAATACTCATAATTTTTTCTATTATAACTATATAATTATACATAAATAAATATAAATAAAATATATACATATGAATATATAATATAGAAATAAAAATATGTAAAATGATTCAATATTTTATACTCTTACATGACAATGAAATAGTAAGTAATCCAGAATGATAGAATACAAGATTGCGCAATGTGCGGCTCCGTTATTCGATGTCAAAAAATTTTGACAACTTAGTGCGATGTCACTATAGAGGCATATGTTTCGGTTATTGCAATTGTTAATAAAAAAATTTAAAAATGAAGTGCTACGGTAAAAAAGTGTTAATAAGTGTTAATGCAGAGGACCGAAATAAAATAGAATGTCGAGATGCAATCGGAGCAAGTACAAAGAAAAACAAACGAGTTTACGAAAAGTTAAATTAGCTGCAATTTGAAATAATTACTGACAGTTAATAATAATTCCTGATAATTAGTTGAGAATTTAACCATGTGCTTTTCTATGGAGACGTATTTGCCCAGAACCAAGCAATTTTTGAGAGCTGATCTGTGCAATATATTATTCTACCACTCTTGGTAAATAATGACAAAGTGATATAATACAATTACGGATATTAATAATAAGAAACTGTATAAGGATACCCAATCTCTTTACCCCTAATATAGCTTTTTGTAAATATCGAACTCCACCATGAATAAGTTTGGTAGACCTAGAAGATGTTCCACTTGCAAAATCGTCAGACTCTACCAGAGCAGTTTTTAACCCTCTGGTAACAGCATCCAATGCACATCCTGCTCCCGTAGCTCCACCTCCTATTACCAGAACATCATATTCCTCACCATTCTGTAGAGATTTTATTTGCTCAACTCTAGGAGGAAGAGTTCGCTTTCTTTTCGGCGGTCTAACAACAGCGGCATTAACCTAAAATAGTTTACATTAATAAATTATTGTAATTTTTTTTTTCGTTTACTTAACATACGAGATTCGGTGTCGGCCATGCATCAAAAAGAAATGTTGAAATTGCTGCACCTGCGCTTACACTTAACGTCGTAACAACATACTGCTTTAATTTTGATGCCATTTATTGTTACGTCTTATATACAAACGATTATCCAAGACGCTGCAATAGTTAAACATAAAATAATTTAAAAAGCGCAAAATTTTATTGAGTTATTGGGTATAGACTAAAACCTATACAAACATCCTATACTATTCCACCCTAGGATACCATTTCATGGTAGCGGGCGTTTTTGTGAGCGTGTTAAGGTCAAATATTGGAGTTTGCCGATAACTTTAAAAGTATGAGGTGTATCGAAGTCGTTTGAAAGATATTTTTGAGAGCTATTTTTCTAGTTTTCACGTTTTTTTTGTTATTTTTAATAGTTTCGGATATAATTCAGTTTAAGCGCAAGTCACTTCAAAACTTAGTTTACTTTGCTCTCTTCTGATGTTGTTGCTATTTCTATGCGTAATTGTTATTTCAGTTTGTTGTTTGTTGTTATTTTGTTGTGTTGTTGTTTCGGTTTGTTGTTGTTATTTCTAAAATGTGTTGTTATTTCGGTACGTTTTTGTTATTTCTATGTGTTGTTGATATATCGGTGCGTTGTTGTTGTTATTGTTGTGTTAACATTTTGCAATAATGATATTCTTTCTTTTCGGTGGTCTTGCTTTTTATAAATTCAAATTGTTGTGGATTTTAAAAATGAAAAATTGATGCCTATTTTGAAGTCAAAAATTTTTACCAAAAATCGCGATTTGTTTAAAGTTTTTCGCCTGCAACGCTCGACCCCAAGATAAGAGTTATAATTCATCCGCGCGACTGCAGGCCGAAGGCCATAGGGAGCACATATTAATTTTAACCCTTATTCGCGCGATCGTAGAAACAGGCGTAACATTGAGTGAGGAGCTAACGTTTTTCTGTGGCCAAGTATGGGTACGTGTGCTCCCATACACCACCCATACTTGGCCACAGAAAACCATTGGCTCCCCACTTACTGTTAAGCCCCAAGATAAGGTTTATAATTAATCCACACGCACCTATACTTGGCGCAGAAAACCGTTGGCTCCCCCTTTGTATTTGTCAGGTATTTGTAAAGCATTTGTAAGGTATTCCTAACGTATGTGTAAGGTGTTTGTAACGTATTTGTAAGGTATTTGTAAAGCATTTGTAAGGTATTCGTAAGCTATTCTTAAAGTGGTTATAAGGTATGTGTAAGGATTTGTAAGCTATTCTTAAGATATTTGTAGGGTGTTTGTAGGCAGCATTTTACACTGAATGTGTTGTCTTCCTACTTATTTAATACTATATCTCTAAAAGTAAACACAGGTGGTATACATCGTAAGAAAGATAAAATAACACTCTTCCCGAATTTTACGTATACGTATATCTTTACGTGCAAATAACTTCTAAGCTTTCACGCTTACAGTAATTACATAACAATACATTTCAATCGGTACCCAATTCGACTACGTAGGTTTCATACTTCCAGAGTTATTGACCATTTAATGTTTGACGCTTTGATCTCATAAAATTATGGTATTACTCTGCGCTATTTTTCACATTTTTATATAATTTTAGATGCGTGTGTTTCGGCCACAACAATGCCTTCCGTTGCTATGCCAAACTTTAAATGACTTGTTAACAAGTTTCCTTAGTAACGAATAAGTCCAACTTTCAATTTGAGACCAATATTCTCGTCGACGTTGCCGTCGTTGTTCTGTAATTAAATAATTACGCTAATTGGCTAAATCTTATGATACGTTTACGCCGATCTCGAATGAGAATATTGAATGAGTCGTTTGCAACTTGTTTACATCGCCTTTTCTCATTCGTTTTGACAGACCGATCAACTGTTCTCCATATATCTATTGAAAATAGTTCAATATAGTATAATAATTTTTTAGTGCGACAAATGGATGAATTGAAAAAGAAATTATTAAGTGATTAAGAATTAGTAAGGTGATTTAAAATTTATTCTTTGTTCCCATTCGCTTCTCAGTCATGACGAATGTGATGGATTCTTATTCGCAAATCGTATGGAAATTATTCCCATTCGGCTCCAAATTCGTGAAATTTGAAAGAGCCATTCGCGGTAGCTGTAAACGTAGCATTAGTGTGCTATCCTCTGTGTTGAGAGGTTGGGTTCGGCGTACAACGACATAATGCTCAGAACGCATGGTAAAAAAAGCTTCTGAGCAAGCTCTAATTATTCTCTAATTACTGCGAACTGAGCTCTTTTTAAACTTCTTCTTGAGATTGCAGATAGCTGGGAAGCGCAATTAAATACTAAGAAGTTGCCGTAATAGTGCTGAAAAAGTTGGCTTTCTCACGTTTTTGTAATGCCCTCAAATTGCAAGGTTGATTTATTTGTAACTAACGAAACTTATAAATTACGTAACTTGATGTTATCTTTGCATGCTGTTATGTACATATTGCACCTACATCGTTTTCCAAAAAAATTCTATGGCTTTTATTCATTCCTTGTTTTTTTTCCAGCCACTGAAATTTGGACACAGTCTCAATTACAAGTGAAGAAGTGTTCCGTTTCAATCCTTCTGTTACTCTATTACAGGCCTAGGAAAGTAAAATTTTTCATTCTAATTGATTTGAGTTCTAAAAACAACCAAAACCACTCGCAAATTTTAAATAAAAAAATTAAATATGTGAAATTTAAACTATGCTAACGTATTAACGTACTCGTTAAGCAGAATTAGTGGCATTTGTATTGAACAGTATTGAGCCCAAAAAATAGCCGTGGGAAGATTTAAAAGAAAATAAGCAATTAACGAGAATAAAACTCAGAATGCTCAGAATCCAGGAAATCTAAATTAAACGTACTAATACCACTATTTTTGGCCAATTTACTTTAAAAAAGGGCAAGTCACCGCCGGGAACATGCTTTGATTTACATTGAAGGAAAAGAAAAATAATATTTATTTCTGAATAGCATCAAGAATAAAACAGCATTTCTTGAAATTTCTTGCGAGAAGGAGAATTCTACACATCAATAAGTATGAGATAAATAGTGGTTGTTATACGAACTCCGACAGTTTAATTAAGCATTTTGACTTAGCAAAACAATTACTTACTGAAGTAGCACAAAAACGTGCTACGTGGTGGGACCGTTTCTTTTAAAGCACAGCCTTTAAAGAGCAGCGGTTGCAAAGAGAAGTGTATTCATCAGTGACTGTACACGTGCAATACACCATTCTACAACATTTCACCAATCAGCCAGGAACAGAAGTGATATAGAAGTTGGCATTTAATTAAAAGTATAATTGTTAGCATATGCATATGCATTTCTTCTTTTGGAAATAGTTATACATTATTAAAAATTGGTTTATAATAATATGTGCATTATGCATTTCAATATAATTTAAAACAAGATAAATTTCATGGATAAAATAAATTTTCAATTTTATGATATTAGGTTTATCTCATTTACATTTGTTATATTCTCAATTACATTTGCTCTAATCTCATTTTCATATGAAAAATCTGCAAGTTATTATATATATGTTTATATATACATAATAACTATATATGTTTATATATAATAATACTTTTTTATTGATAGTGTGAAAATGCTCAGCTCTAATTAGACAGAATTTTTGAATGATTTGCGGGATTCTTTATTCGGAGTATTGTCGGGTCAAACGATCACAACGTTTTGATACTCGCTTCGCCATTTTATACTTTTGAAATATTCGTATTCTCATAATTTAGCATCATACATAACTCTCTTCTGCTATGCTTTGGTGATAACTACGGTTTGGGCAGTAAATTCGCCCCTTCTTAATAAATATTGCGAGGCGTTGTCCTTTCTACCACGAGCTAGTTTCTGCTCTTAACCTAAGTAAGATTATTTACAAATCTTATGATAACATCAAGATTTTTTTACATTTCCAAGAGGAAGCTTGCGCTTGTTTTGAGCGACATGGCGATCGCTAACAAGTTGGCTTCCGATTCTCATATGGGCTCACTTTTTAATGTGTTTCTTAAGGCCATTATGGCGACGTTCGTGCTTACGTTCTAAATTCGTCTGAATACTCAGAAGAAGAGATCTTAAAATCTGGCATACGCAAAAATATATAGCATTATGCGCCCTCTCTTCTTTGTGCTCCATTGTGGAAGTGAAAAGAGAGATAATATCTAAGAGAGAGAACCCTCTCCTTCTAATGGAACTTCTAATGGATTTCGTTACTTTCTTAGGAATTCTTTGCCTTCATGGCCAACATCAATTTCTAAATCATTTTGGCGTTTTTAAATTCATTAAAAAAGGTAACATCAAAGTTGAACTAAGGCTTTAGTTCTTAACTGTATAATAAGTAGTTATTTTCGAACGAGGAGTACTCCTCAGTGCGTCTCTATTTAATGGAACGAACTTCCGCTTTTCCCATGTTAATTTCCTACGAGCTGGCAATTGACCCGTTCTGCAGTACATAAAACAGAGGCAACGGGTCAATTCGACACCTTCTTGTCTCTTTACAAGAACAAATCATGAGCTCTCTTAATTATACCCTACACCTTAAGGTTGAGGGTATATTCACTTTCTACCGGAGTGTGTAACGCATAGAACTAGACATGATAGGTATGGGAAAGTATATATATTCTTGATCAGCATCACCACCAAAATTGAACGGACGATGTCTGTCCATCTGTCTGTCTGTCTGTCTGCCCGTTGAAATCACAATCACAGGAAAACGGATTAAGATTTCAAAATGAAATTTGGCTATATATGCGAGTATATATGCAGCTTTAAGGTGTAGGGTATTTCGGCTACAGCCCGGCTGTAGACAACACCTTTACTAGTTTATATAAATTTTGGTAAAAAACACAATTTTATAAGGTTATCAAATTTTCGCCAAGAACTTTACTTATGAAACACACCTCTAATTCTAAAAAACTTGTTTCCCAACACTAAAAAGTTCGGCATCTCTCAATAATAGTCGAAGAGCTTACGAGTAGAGTCATATGCGACGTAATATAGAGTCGCCTTTGCCAAAGGCGCACTTGTGAATACAACTTTTGCAAAAATGCGACTCTCAAGGTGGCCTTAAAGCGACAGGCGCACTTCTTCCTCGTCTACTACAGTGACCAGTCCGTTGTGTTAGGGAAACCAACTGGTAACAGTCTTCGATACGAAGCTGCAGTCGAAAGCTATATTTCGGTAACATCGGGATCAGAATTGCCCTTGGACGGCTCCTTCCGCCCATTATGATCGTGAGGTTGGCCCAATTGTGGGAGTATCGTGGTGGGTGTGGTAGAGCTAGAACAATAGGTAAAACAGGTAAAAGAGGTGGGATGTTGCATGCCGTGGGATAAGTCTTAAAGACACACGCCCACGTTAATTTGGGTGTACTCTTGTACAACTTCCTCATCTGGCTTGGTCACTTGTAGTAACAGCTATCTGGCGACACATTTCCCTTATGTCGCCACAAACTGCGATCGGAAATCGCACAAATTTAGAGATGATGGAGATAAACAAATAATTGAGGTCGGGTCCGGTAAAAAGGTTTGGATGTCGCACGGCGAAATGCAGCAAGTATAATGTTTTTTTGAAAAGCTTGCTGAGGTAATGCAGGCTTCGACTATAAATAGACGTTAGATATAGTGTAGATTTGTGCATTGTCTTTATTGCCGCTGGTCTTGAGAGTTACACGACGTAAGGAGTTGTTCGCGACATAGTTATTTAATCACTGCACTTGTAGGACCTCGCTAGAGCCTTCCACATTTAGCTGAATTGCTGATTGCTGTTACGAAATTTAAATGTTACGTCATACGGCATATTGTAAATTTGTGTCATACTATGTAAATATTTAGTAAACATGAACAGAGTGCTGGTCCGTGGGCACACTATAATATCTGATGCTTATGGTGTGGTACCATTGCACCCAGACACAGTTCCCACTGGACGTAGTCCGGCAACAAAAATAAGGGCAAAACAATTAAGTAAATTATATAAAACCAACTTTTCGACAATCTAAGTAATTTAGGGTAAAAAACTGCTGATAAAAAAACTGATGTGATAATTAAGGTAATTTAACTAAGAAATGAAGCTTATCCTAGCAAATGTGCAGAAGAATCGGTGACATCATGTTGGATATGGCTCTAGCTGTGTCACAATAAGGCCCAAGGGTGACCTCATTATATAATAATAATTTAAAATTGAATTCTGAAATATAGCAAGTATTCAAGTTACCAATGAGATGTGGAAGTGGGCAAAACAACATCAGGAGTGCGTGCCTTTTTGAGTTCATTTTAGGAAACAACATTTCAACCGAGGTGATGAGCCGAACTTTGTCAGCTCTTTTAGAATTCAGGTACAGAGAGAGGCATGAGAGTGTCTGCATGGTCCCTGGAGTGGTTGTCTTAAGTCTGTATCGGCGATGAGGCTGACTTTACCTTTGCGATACTAAACCTCGTAAAAATACTGTACGTAATTCCAGTGTCCAGCAAACTATGCATCCCGTCGGATATTCGATGGAGTTAAGCCAATTGCGTGATACGTGATTGCTTATGACCCGAAAGTGCTGGAGAAACAATTTTGGAGAAATCGGGCACGAAATGCCGATACCACGATGCTGTGCCTAATGGTTTTTTGATGGCTTCAATTTGCTGTTGGATCCGTGTGAACGCCCTCTGTTTTAATCAAATATCCCATATATTTTAACTCCTGTTGAAAGAATTTCCACTTTTCCTTTTTGAAGCCCAGAATCACCTCTCGCAGCCAATGGAAAACGTTGTGCAGATGTATTATTTATATATATGTGCGAAAGTGCTAGGTTCCACGTCCGCGCCAAAAACTTGTTCAAGCGACCACTGGAAAGTAGGGGGCAGAGCGTAGTCCAAAGGCATGACCCGCTATTAGAAGAAGCCTCTACCAGGGCCTGGTCAACTGGTATCTGCCAGTCACCGATTAAAAGATCAATGATACTGATAAATCTTGCGCCGCGTATTTTTCCATGATGTGGTGTATCGTAGGAAGTGGGCATCAGGAATAAGATGTGCATTGGTCTGGCGATAATCCACGCATCTCCAATCAATGATTTTCTTCTTTGCTAGCACAATGGATGAATGGACCGTAAGGGCTTAGAAAAGGTTCAATACAGCCTCCTCCTTTTTGATGACATTCTGCATGATCGGATTCTTGGGAAAGTATCGCTGTTAGTGGTATGTTATCTCTCATACAGATTCTTGGGAAATTATCGCTGTTAGTGGGATGTTATCTCTTATCCGGATATGATGGACCGCAATGTATGTAAGGCCTACCATGGTTTTCAATTGGGCCAGTTCCCGCCTCTGAAAAGACTCCTCGTCTATTACGCTGGTGCATGACGTAGTCATCAATCGTGGTGCATGACGTAGTCATCAATCGAGGTTCTTCCTTAGTCCGCACAGCATTGATAAGCCAGTATTTGTGGAGTCCACTAATGATTTAAGCTTTAGCTAGAGCCACGTCCATACGCAAAGTCACCGCATCCATCATGGTCAGCATGCCGTAAACCTTCATATATCGTTCAACACTACTAAGAGTAGTGGCTACGCCTACAATTTTATTGACATGAATGCTGAACACGTTGTAACGCGCAAGTTATAGCAGTCAGCGCGAATTATTAGACTTGGCTGTTAGGCCTTTTAACAAGTTTGTTGTCTCAGCTGAGATAGGCTGAGCGGCTCCAGGATTTGCTTCGTAATGTTTCCGACTTTCAAGCGATTATACGCACTGTCTTCAGTGGTTGTTTCTGACTTTATGAGAGGATTTACGGTTCTTGATGCAAAATTTCGACCAGAAATTCAACTGCGGTTGTGTTTTCGTAACTTTTTGGCTATCGGGATGTGTGATTTGTAAAAATTGCAGGCTCAGGTGCGATCGGTTGCGATAACGCATCGGCGACTTCGTTTAACGTTCCTGTGAAGTACTCGATAACAACGTCAGATTATCGCATGGCTCCTTCTCCGAGACAAAATCGTTGTTTGACGCGAACGTCGTTGCTGATATGAATCGCGTGCTGAATTACTTTGCATAGCCCTACCTTATTGTTCACAGTGTTTTGTTCACGGTTCTGGTGCTGTCTTCTGGTCCGTTCGTCATGTGGAACTGTGCAGGCGGACACATGTGTAGCTTTTAAGTTTCTAACGGCAATTATAATTCGTCGACAATCTCTGCGTTTGTGTCCAGGTTGACCGCATAACAAACAGTATGTATCACTAGAATAGTGTTTGGCGGCTACCATCCGCATTATCGTAGAAGTCACTACGTCTTTTGTATAAACTGTACTCCGGCCGTAAGCCTTCGTATAAGCGGTCGATTTGATATTCTTTACATACCATCGGGTGTTGACGAATCATCGTTTACATGGCTAGGATGTAGTCCTTAGCCTTCTCACGTTGACTTTGTCGATGTCGTATTAGGTCTTCTTCTAGACGCTGTAGATATCGCGGCGGTAATAAAAATGTGTATGCTGCCTCTTTAAAATGCAGCCAAGTATTTCAGCCTTTTTATAGCGCCACCATTCTTTGGCGCGTTCACGAAAGAATGCGGACGTACTTGCTGCGTTCATGTTGTTCCAAGGGGCTGGAGAATGAATGATTGCGTTCGGCTGTTGTAGCTCGTGTGCAGAGCTGCGACCGTGTTGTTTGTCTGCTTGGCTACGTTGTTTGTCGGGTTTTCTATCTGCCAGACTTTCTTGATATGTGCATTTAGCCGTTGTCTTATTTCTTTAAGTGTGCCTTGCGCCAGTAGACCTAATAAAATCATTTGTGACTTTAACTCCTCCTTTTTAAGTCGGTAGATAGGGGAAAGTGATTCTGGAAAATATTCTTCAAGTGCTCAGTGACGAACTCTTCGAAGTGGACGCTCCCTTTAGATTAGAAGGCGAGCTGCTTCTTTCGCTTACTTGTGCTGATGTGGAAGTAGAGTAATTTTGACTGCTGTTCGTGACAGGCAGTCCCGATGGTTAGTCCCTGCTCGGCTAAGTAAGAAGTTTTTTGTCTTAGCTAAGATAGGCTTAGCAGCTCCAGGGTTCATTCTGTGTGGATCTTGAAGAAAACCACTCACTTCGTATGTTTCCGCATTTCTCTGAAGTTGATTAATCGTAAAGAAAACAAGTATGAGCTAAAGCCCGTGGAGTTAATCATCGCTAAAGTTGATTAATCGTAAAAAAAGTGGTTTGAGCTAAAGCCCGTATGTATGGAAATATTTTGCTATCTCTTGTTCGTTGTGCAGTATGTATGTGATCGACTCTTTGATCTTATATCGGTATGTAGTTGTTCTGGTGTCGGTATATATTTAAGTCAGTTTGTATAATCGCTTACCGTATTAATTTTCTTTAAGCAGATGATCGGTTTGGTGGAAGTATTTAAAAGGATGCTTGGATCATTACAGCCTTATATACATATAATGAGACAGAGTAGAAACTCTGTGTTCATGAAATTGGATACGGTGAGCTCATTCGTACTTAAAACCGTGAAACTGGAACTTTTTTACACCGTTTGTCAGGCGAATTCGGCAAAATGTATTGTTTACTCATGCATGATCTCCAAGCTCCTTTGCTAAACATTCCGCAAAAAAGTGTTTAGTTGAGATGGTGTTGGTAGTAACTATCAGCTGTGCCTGTTTACGATGGGAATGTCTACCAGTAGGTATGGTCTGTAAACATGATGATTGTTAAAAATTAATTCTAAATTATTTTTCGACATCATCGTTAATGATGAGACTTCTTCGGTTTCCCGAGTTCACACGACAAGTTAATCGCTTTGACATCCTTCTTTACAGAATCCCAACAGAAATATACCACACCGACGACACAACACCGATATTTGTTGTTGTCGTGGCATGTAGATATCCTTGGACCCGAACGGTTCGGTGTATCGTTTCTCTCTTTTGCTGGGACATTGGTGTCTTCCGTTAACCAAGAATATTTTCATATCGATTGGCTTGATCCACGAGCACCTCAAATAAGTTGAAATCTTTTACCTTTATGTACAGCTGGTATTCCCAGCAACTGCGGTCGATTTCGACGCATGCGATCGAGTTTCCTGATGTGTTAGTAATCGGTGTGCCGCCTTAGACATGCATAGCTATAGCAAAATCCCTGAATAATAATGTTGGTAAATGGCGAAATATTCAGGAGAAGATAAGAGACTTACAGCCTTTTAATGGATCTCAAACGCAAACGCAAACTCAGCCATGAAGCCAAGATTTTGAAGGGAAACTAAAACATAAAAATTCTTGCAGACAACCACGCTGCCCATGACACACGGCTATACCGATGAGCGCATCACCCACGAACGCCAGCACATGTGTGCCCAATACGAAGCACACATCGAGATTAGCCGTGCATCATAGGCCATTGTTTGCAGAAAGCAAGAGAGTGCCATGTATGCAGTATGGCTTCGAATACACACTTTTTCTGTTGAAATTTGTTGGTTATTAGTGGGCGGCAATAATGTGTACAATAAAGAAATGTGACATTATGCTTTCCACCCTTTTTTTAGTGCACAACTGCTTGTTGCAGAAAGTAGTTGTGTATCGCTTCTTTAAGATTTCTCGGTATTTTTAAATATTTTTTTCAGCAAGTTCTTTAGTGTTTGTCTTCCTCAGCAACTTAGAATGAAGGAGAGTTCTACCCCGGCAACCATCCAGGTGAGTCACAACACGACAGCTTACGAAGTACTTTGACGTAGAGCCCAGTTCGGTTACTCGTTAAAATCCCGACACCCGCCGAGCATCTCCGAAGCACGTTGACGAAGGACTCAATTCGGATTCTCACGAGGATCAACGTTGGACAACGAGGTACCCAACGACAGCCATACAGCAAAGAAAAACCCATTAGTTAATTCAGTTGTGGTGAAATAAAGTGCGAGGCGATCCCGAGCATAACGTAAAAAGGTTCGTCACACATCGTAGCAGCGTTTCACAAGTATTAAGCCACAAGGGCATTATCAGCCTGTACTAGGTTTCATGAGCCTGTAGTAGGGGTATGAGCCCTAATATAATCTTCTAAGCATTTGAGGCTGTGAGGAGCAGTTTACATCAGGTGCCGCGCTGTAAACACCTCCCAACAACAAACCAGTTCTGCGGTTCCAGGAGACACGACGGGGAATTTCCCGCTATCCTGCAATAAAAAGCCAAGCTCAACGAGACTCACTCTCTTTAGTTCCTGCGCCGTCGTTGACGATAGAAGTTATTTTTTTTTACAAGTGTTACTTCGCAGTTTTTTTACTAAGTTATAACATTATTTAGCATTAGGTTGGACCTACTGTGATAAAGCCGAACAAAACTACAGTTACCAAAAATCAACGCAGTTCTTTTTTTGCCACGGATTGAAAAGGGGTGAGTATTGAATTTAAATCAAGGCCATCGCTGCGTTTTCATTTGCGCAACCACGTGGTCCGATCGCTTCTTAAGGCTGACGACCATTGGGTTTGCGCCGTCGCGCAAACGTCGCTTCCCCATCGCATCAGTGCGTTCTTGAGTTCCATATGCGTAATCACGTGGTCCGATCGCTTTTTAAGGCTGACGACCACTTGATCTGCGCCGTTGCGTATCCGTTGTTCTTTTCATTGCGTCAGTGCGTTTCATTTGCGTAATCACGTGATCCGATCGCTTTTTAAGGCTGACGACCACTTGATCTGCGCCGTCGCGTATCCGTCATTCTTTTAATTGCGTCAGTGTGTCACTGCGTTTCATTTCCGCAATCACGTGGTCCGATCGCTTCTTAAGGCTGACGACCATTGGGTTTGCGCCGTCGCGCATCCGTCGTTCTTTTATTTGCGCCAGTGCGTCACTGCGTTTCATTTGCGTAATCACGTGGTCCGATTGCTTTTTTAAGCTGACAACCATATGATATACGCCGTCGCGCATCCGTCGTTCTTTTATTGCTTCAGTGCGTCACTGTGTTTCATTTGCGTAATCACGTGGTCCGATCGCTTTTTAAGGCTGACGACCATCTGATCTGCGCCGTCGCGCATCCGTCATTCTTTTATTGCGTCAGTGCGTCACTGCGTTTCATTTGCGTAATCACGTGTTCCGATCGCTTTTTTAAGCTGACAACCATTTGATATGCGACGTCGCGCATCAGTCGTATACTTTCGTTGCGTCACTGCGTTTAATTTGCGCGGCTAGGATTCGTACGCTCGAGAAAAAAAAGCACGTGCTTGACACTTCCGTGTACGGACCCTGGCACCGACAGCTAAACCCGGAGCACAAGTTCGTCACAAGCCTATTGTAAGACCATTACTTACATGCTCGGCGTTGTATAGTGGGCTACGATCGAACAAACTAAAGCGCCAATTTGTGATGTCTAAAGGGTGACGCCCTCGACAATTCGATGTAATTCGACAGATTTCATGTGCTGAAAAGCATCCTTGAGTAGTCTAGGGATCCCTGTTCTTTGCTGCTCTGCTGATTTTATTTATTTATTTAATTTATTTATTTCAAATATTCCATTATGCTAGAAGACAGTAAGTCTTATAATTCATTTAATTACATAATGAGCGTTATATGTACTAATTCAATTATCAAGAAATAATAAGGAAGAAATGAAAAAGATATTAAGGAAAGAAAGTAAAGTTAAATACACGCAGAAGCAAACACCTAAATGCCGACACACTATTCACGCTCTGAATTCTATATGGCAGAGAGTTTCAAAGTCTGATAGCGTTGATAAAGAACTGAATCTCAGACACTAAACAGGAGTAACTGAAATTCGTTATATTTCTATTACGCTGTGATCTACTAAAACATAGTCTGCAAAACAGATAATAAGGTTCCTCAGAGCTAATAACTTTATGCAAGAAGATTGGTACTCTAAATTCTAACAGGCGTTGGAGATCCCTATATAGTCTTTTATTGTACTGGCATACGTGAGCAAACGCGGTTAAGCTTAATAGCGGAAATATAGTCACAATTTGCAAATATCTCACATCCATATATATGAGAAGGAATTAGATCTCTTCGCAAAAAGAATCTGACAGAACGTGGTGTATAGCGCCGCGTGAGCCAGAGAATACGAAGCTTCGCAAATACAATGCCAGTGACATGGCTAAAATAATTACAGCAGATACTCAATACACTAGCTAAAATGATTACAGCAGATACTCAATACACTGGGCGTTAAGCGCAAGTTAAGGTAGACAGCTTAAGTCATCATTCCGCCTAATAGTAATGACCTAATAGTAATTTAATTTTAATGTGTAAAAAATTGAATACAAAGGCCATTTTTCATAGACCATGGGTGAACTCGGTCAAGCTCTATAAATTTGAATATCATCTGCATACATATGCAGTTTAAAAGAGGTTAAAGCACTTGCAAACCATTAATATATCTCTTTCCCAGGATCTGTGAAGAGGATAAACTGCTCTGCACTTCTCGGGAATTTCTATTCTTTATCTGTTCCGCTTGTCCTCCTCTACTGCATCGCCGAACGAGCTTTCTGGTTGGTTGTCTTTCTCTTTTCCTCTCTCTCTTTCTCTCTCTCTCTTTCTCTCTCTCGCATTTTCTACTTTACTTATTAGTATATTATAATACAAAATATAAAATATATAATAACCTAATACAAAATATCTCCTTTGTAAAGATGTTTTGTTTTGACTTCTGCATGAAATTTATAAATTTATTAGTCGCTGATCATGAGTAATACAAGATTTATCCTTTGCCGGTTGTATTTGCTTAATTTTTATTCATTTATTGAAACGAGTCAACTGACAGCACAAAAGTATGTAATTACCTAAGGCCTAAAACGAAAATGGTTTCTCTTACTTCTTTCGGACTCTCATCTAGTCAATCCGGTGATACGTTCGTGTAAATCCCGCCAACCTCCAGACTCCTCTCGCAGTCTGGACCCTGACTACTACACCAAACTGTCATCTCCGGAATAAACTCCGACTACACGTTTGTTAAGTTGAATGAGATATTCCCGATGCCATCGTCTCGAGAAACCACTAAACATATTTTCCACGTGTTGCCAGTACTCCATTTTGTTAACTGCTAGATGACTCGATGAGCCATTCATCGCTCGAAGTTCCTCGCAGCGATCATCCAAGAAATACAAAAAAATTATCGAGAGGGGGAATCTGTCTCATTTTTACTATATTCTATTTATTTTCCAAGAAGTTGGCCCATCTTTACCAGCAATAAATGAATTAACCAAAAATTACGACGCCCAATCGCTTGCAACATTCTAATGATTTCGTTAGACCCGACTGCTATTTTCCTCAAATCGGTACTGTTTTCACGCTTCGTGGGTGGATAAAAAGGATTCAATAAATTCACTTACAATTTGTCGTGACTTATTGTATTTTTCAATCAAGCGATCCTATGCTGCTCGGAACGCTAAATCCATGATTGGAATATGTCTCACCAAGGATGCAGCCTCATCCTTCAAAAGTGACTTGAAGCAGAAAAGCTCTAGAGTTCTGAGTATTTGGAAACAGCTGCAAAGGCAAACAAATCTTTAAAGGATGCATAGAAATATTTATTTTCGCCAAATCATAATAAACACAATCATAGATCTCATCGTAGGTAGATCTCAACGTAGTTCTATGTTGATTATTCCTAGTTGCAAGCTCTCAACTCTGATATTTTGGTAATGATGTGTGTACGTTCGGCAAATTTGTATTTGATGCTCTTATAAGATCTGGTTATGCATCTTCCTTTTTGGATAATGTCAGTGGCGCCAAAAAGGACACTTCTCTTGCATGATTTTTCATGCATAACCCAACACCAAACACTGCTAGTGTTTCCACCAACGATATTTGGTATGGACTTATGCATTTATAATGAAATACTTTTCTGTTTCTCTTAATGTTCGCCTTGCGAAAGCATATAAGCGTAATGACCCCTTGCGCAAGCTATTTGCTTTTATTCGCGACTTTCCCTTAAAAAGCACTGCGGCTAATACTTTATTACTAGCTTCCGTGCTTAAAAGCGGTTTTTTTTGTATCGTAAAGCTAGCATATATTTTACATTTTTTGCAAATATAATGTTGTTAATTTGGGTGCAGGCACCTTTTGAACGTACCATGCTAAAAAGGGCAGGGCTCTGTTTTCTGAACATATATACTTAAGATGACCACACATCGAAACCTAACTTCTATGCATTCTGATTTAAGTTGCTCCCATATAGACTACATACGTCTATCCAACTAGACGACACAACATATTCCCGATTGCCGGTACGCCTGTTAGTTCGAGTTCTGACTTGGAATACTGGTTGGCTGTTTTTTGAATATTATCGTCCTTCACTAGGACCTGATGGTAACTACTAGCTGTATTCAAATATACCTACTTCTAGACAATTGATCTCGTATTTCCTTGAACACTCAAAAACGGAAAGTCGTAGAAAATTGAAGTTTTGTTTTGATACTCTTGTAAAAAATATTTTTTTTTTGGCGATTTTTTTTTTGTATATAGCAACGGAAATGCTTCGAAAGCCTCAGAATTGGATTTCAACCAAATAAAACCACATACTGTCCAGTCCCTTAACGCTCACGGAATGCCGATGAAGCATTACTTCATGAGGAGGATTATGTCAATGCATTCTCGTATTCGGACAAGAACGTTTCATCTATTCTACTACTAAAGGTCCCCTCCATCCTCTAATGCGACTTTTATTCTAACTCTCATACGTTGTCGCTTAGTTCTTAACTCCTGTCCGTTATGCACATGTCTTTCAAAGCATTCCACTCTCCATGCGTTGCTAGCATATGCCGCACTATATTTTCCGAAGTTGGGGTTTTCCCTAACACTTCCGCGCGCATTCGAAGAATGACCTTTTCATAGGTACCATCACCAAAAAAGTATTCAATACCATCATCATGACAGAGGAAAAGGTAATGAATTATTTATTACTTGATATTTATTATTTATTATTCGCTATATCAATTTCTATTGGTATAAATTTCGCTAATTTTGCATTTTGCCTTGCAAGCTAATAAGCTGCTTGCGAACGAGATGTCACTTATTGATTCATTACCATTTTTTTCGATGGTGTTTATGCACTTTGTATTTCAAAATACTATATCTCATTGTGCGCATGTCAGGTCAGGTTACTGTTTACATATGACAGCCACGCCCTATAATTGTTATTGTTAACAAGTAATCGCCACGTATACGTGTTTCTCGAAAACTATTTGGCTTAGAAGATTCTGTGCAGCCATGCAGTGGTTTTTCATAACGTACATTTTGGGTGTACGTTATTATAATTTCTCTGCAAAATAAATTTTTTTTATTGGAATATCAACGCCTAGAAGCAGTTGACCAATTTTAAAACATCATCACCTGAATACTATTGCGGTTAGCATTTTATATTCTAATGGGATTAGATTATAACATCGCGAACGCAACTTGTAAGGAAGAGTATATCTTCCTTACAAATTATACACGGATGTAGAACCTGGCCTGCTTCCCCACTGAGCTGGTCTTGTGAAAATCGTTTTCACGAGGCACAGTAACCTCGAAATGTTTTCAAGAATTTACCAAACTTGAAATCACAAGCTGGGAAAAGCACACAAAGTACAGTACGATACGAAACTTCTACAATAACAAACAAAACACAAAAGAAAAAAAAGTGAAAAAGATACACGTTAAAATTTCGGCAACAACAACCCCATGCTAGAACTCAAACAGCATTAGCGAAGAAATAAAACAACAAACGCTTGCCGAAATAGCGACCGAAATTGAGAAGCGGAATTTGAAACAACAAATGTACGTAATGAAAAAGTGCACGCAGGTTCACAAATTAAAGCTCGACAACAACAAACACACACAAGAAATCGGACCGAAAATTAGTAATCAAAGATAACAACAAACACATGCAATAAATCGGAACCAGTTTTACAAGCACAACGTAACAACGAAGACCTAGTAGGCAACAAGTCACCGAGTCTTAGAAGAAACGAACATTGATTGCAACAACAAATGCAAAGGTCTATGCACGAAGAGTGCATAGTAGTAGAAAGCGGAATCGAAGGTCACATTAATTTAACTTTGTAAACAAAGAGATTAGTTCAAGATCGCCACTGAAGATCGTGAATATAAACTAGTAAAGGTGTTGTCTACAGGCGGGCTGTAGCCGAAATACCCTACACCTTCAAGCTGCATATATACTCGTATATATATTTAGAAGTGGTGCGATATAATATACTCGTATATATATACAATATATATATCTAATAATAAATATACAATATATATATAATAATAATAATAATTATATCGCACCACTTCTAAAAGGCAAAACTTTATACTCCTATGAAATTTCTACAACCATGCCGTCATAATAGCTGTATGCAGTTTCATAAGTGAAAGCATAAGGAGGCGTGGCCCGCCCATTTTTTTCCCAACAGAATATTATTGGTTCACAAACTACAATATTATGTACACCATTATTCAGGAAACTTATATACTTTTCAATACAATCCATGTAAAAATCTCCATGACCTATGTAAACTAAAAGTGGGCGGATCACGCCCATATTTGGCATATTAACTGGAAGCATTAGTCTAAACCTGCATATAAAATTTTCTTGTCTTCTCTCAAAAAGTGATGCTGATATGGCCTTTTTTAATAGGCAAAACAGAGGTACCTGCACTCTCGATATAAAAAGTAGGCGTGGTCTACGGGCGATTTTGCCCATTTTCAATACGAAACACACCAAGCAACGAATATTTTTGCCAAATTTCATTTTGAAATCTTAATCCGTTCTCCTGTGATCGTGATTTCAACGGACACACAGACAGACAGACAGAGTTATTTCAATTTTGGTGGTGATGCTGATCAAAAATTTATATACTTTTCCATAGCTATCTTGTCTAGTTCTATGCGTTACACACTCCGGTAGAAAGTGAATATACACTCAACCTTAAGGTGTAGGGTACAAAAATTACATGTGCAATTGGAGTAAACAAAGAGATTTATTCAAGGCCACAGATGAAGACGACGAACATGGAAAAAAATACATGCTGAACAAACAAAGAGATTAATTCAAGGTCGCCAATGAAGACTGCGAATATAAAAAATTACATGCGCAATTGGAATAAACAAAGGTATTCATTCAAGGTCGCCAATAAGCGATCAAGAAAACTACGGTTAAACTTTTTGGTATAAAAGCCACCGTCAACGAAGACTCTGGCTCTTTGGTGATCATACGCTGTACGGGTGAGTCGACTTTTTGATTAACTAATATTATTCTAGTCCAGTGCTTGCAACTTTTTTAAGTCTAGTGCTTTTAGGTGTGAACATTAATCCTAAAAACGAATCCGTGAATAACTTTGATTTATTTGAGTCCAATGCTTGTAAGTGTGGACATTCATCCTAAAACTAACAGGCTCATGTCGGATACGCGCTCGATCGTCAGACGCTCGGTAGTTGTTTATTCTCTTTTGTGTTTTTCTTAAGTTTTGTTGGTACGCCAGCGTCGAATACCAACAAAACTTAAGAAAAACCGAGCGTCTGACGATCGAGCGCGTATCCGACATGAGCCTGTAAGTGTGGACAAACGTCGTAAATTGAATCATTGAATCATGCTTGAATCTTAACCGAGGTACAGAATTATTTGTGTCCAGTGCTTGCAAGTGTGGACGAATTCATTTGTGTGAAAATTCGTAGAAACAACCTCCAGTAGAGCAACGGCGAACGGTGCATTTCGGCTCTCTACGAAGCTACTCATATCTCACTACCAGACCAAGTGCTGGACAGACTGAGTATATCCCGGCAACAGGAGGAAAACCTCGTTACAAACTATTATTGATAGGTGGTGAAATGTGTTGCATTTGAAAAATGTGCTAAAATCGCTACGAATTTAACTTCACGTACTTATTTTATTTAAGCATAACAATCATCAATTCTTTCTCTGTTTTCATAAATTTTTTTTCGATGCCATCTTTAATACATATTTTTTTATTTCCTAACATTTTGGCATCCCTTGCGGGAATGTGTCGTTAAAGAAACCACTACTTCTGACGTGCAGCGCATGCACTATTTGAAGAGTAGTTTTCAAGGTGAAGCCGAAGCATTTTTGGGGAATTTTACTGTCACCGAAAACAATTTCCAAACGGCGTGAGACCTCATGCAGCAGCGCTATGACAACAAGCGTCGATTGGTCAAGTCGTACATGCGTGAGATCGTCGCGTTCGGATGTATAAGCGTCGAGTCAGCTAGTGGTTTGCGACAGCTGGTGGACTGCGTGGTTGAGTCTGTGCGCGCGTTGAAACAGCTTGCGTGTCCAACTCAACATTGGAATCAGTAGCTTATTTTCCATATAACAGTAAAATTACATGCACTCACAGTGAAAGAGTGGAAGATGGCACTGAAATCTACAACACCAGCATCCAAGATCTCGAAGCATTGGTGACGAACCAAAGGAATGCAAAATCATGATACGGCATTGCACGATACTTATTCAATACCGACAAATACTGCGGCGGGACTTCACTAACGACCTAGTTACCAGAATCGAAACAATGAACATGAAAGACACAGTGAAAAGTTCTGCTCAACGCATACAACGATTTTGCTGCCTACTGCGATGATTGGCGTGAAATTACCGGGCGGTAATTTGTTAACGCTACGAGCGCTGTACGATAGACGATCGCAAGCATCATTTATAAGTGAATTCTGCGTGCAGCAGTTGCGTTTGTTAAAACGGCGCATTAACATCCCTGTGAGTGAAGTGGAACGATCACGTGTTGGGCACGCATCACGATTGCTTGAATTTCACGCTTTCTCATTAACATAACGTCGATCCAAACGTGTTCTCCGAATTTTTAGCTCTCAGGCTAGCTGACCCGAAATATTATGAATCAAGATCGATTGACGTCATCATTGGGGCCGATCTATACTGCCGCTTACTTCGACGAGAAGTCAAACAACGTATTCAGCAACGGCTCAAAACACCCATTTGGGATGGGTTCTGGGCTTGTTTATCCTACATCCGACAAGCCTTCAATACACTAAGTATATGCCGGCATAATAAGCATATACTCACTGTGAGCTTCCGATTGTAACATATTAAAGGATGACATTATGGATGCTAATCGACGATCGACACGACAAAGGTCGATTGTGTCGATCAATTTTTGATTTGGTATTATAGACCACAATCAGCAGAAATTCGCTAGATTGTGAATTGATCACATCATTGCTATAGAAGAATGGGCTATTGGCGGGTGAAGCAGAACTTACAACCTCTCTCGCTCCCCTTCTCCTCCACCTTTTCGTTGCAGCCCCTGTTGCTTTAACAGACGAGGCTCTGGCGACCGAACTTGGGCGCGGTATAACTTCCTTCTTCTTTTCTTGCTTTCTCTACCTTTCAGTACTTTTTCTGAATATGTACCTTTTTGCAACTCCTTTCTGGGGCGGATCAAGGTGTTAAGCGAGCCGTGCCGATGATCTACTAGGCTGAGGACCCAGACTTAAAAATAGCTCAGTCTTTAACAGAACATTTCAAATATTAAAATCAAGGACGAACTATTTGGGGGATACAGCAGAACGGACAGGAGACTCAGGAAACGGTAACATCGGCGGGAAAGCTACGGAGGGTCCTTATAGCAGAGAACAAGACCGTCGCTACGTACCCGAGAGGAGAGCGCGGCATTGTTATAAACATGGACGACTACGCTCGGCTCGGCTCAGTGCGATTCCTGAACGACACGCTAATCGAGGTGTACTTGCGCAACCTGTGGGCAGAACAAAATGACGAGCAACGAAAGAAGTTGTTTGTGTTTAGCCCATTCCTCTGGCTCAAGATTGGTCGCGCAGATGGTTCGGGTGCGGAGCGCCACGATGCCGTTAGACGTTGGACGAAGACCGTCGACTTGTTAGCGAAGGATTACATATTGATACCCATCAATCAACAGCAGCAATGGTTCCTGATGCTAATATGCTTCCCTGGACAGCGAGGAAGGGAGATGACCAACCTACGAAACGAGGATGGCACATGGGCCGTTCGAAAACCGTGCATACTCCAATTCGACTCCATCGAACGGAAGCCACGTGTTGAAACCGCCGGACGCATATGGGAATATCTCCAACTGGAATTTCACGGCCAAGAGACCCCAGTACGACGACCGCCGCTTTGACAAGGAGACCTTGCCGTTACGAGTTCCTCCAGTACCGACGCAGACTAACGGCACCGACTGTGGTGTGTTCTTGATACAATATGCTACCAAGTTTGTACCGTCCGAATTGGTTCCCTGCTGCCGACATCGACCGGAAACGTGCAGACATGGCCAAGCAAATCCAAACGTGGTCAGAAGAGCAAGGCTACAAAGAGTGCGTATTCCCAGCGCTGACGCAGAAGAAGCCCTTTGCCACCGGTGTCACTCAGGCTGCAAGCCTCGTAGCAAGAAACGCGAATGCAGTAAAACTCCAGGAAGCTGCCCCACCCCGATATGTCGACCCACTGACGGGAATATCTTACGACGACCTCTACAAGGAGATGGACCAACACTGCCCCCTCAGTTTCGCGAACCGACACACTGGCGAGCATCCAGGCAAATAACAACAAAGTAAGAGACGAACGACAATTTGTCCGAGGTCGAGAAGCATACGACACCGGTGTTCAACCCGGACCTAATCAAGGCGATCCGGATGCGGTATAGACGCCTGGAGTCAGAAAGCAGGAAGAAACGCTTACGTATGCAGTGGCAAACTCAGGACGCCCGCATCACGATCACCCCCAACAAAATCGTGATTCTTCAATCTCCGGAAAGCAAAGAGGGTGTGTAGAGAGTGCAAGGAAGAGTATATCTTCCTTACAAATTACGCACGGATGCAGAACCTGTCCTGCTTCCCCACTGAGCTGGTCTTGTGAAAATCGTTTTCACGAGGCACAGTAACCTCAAATTGTGCGGACCCAATTTGAGGTGGATTAATTTCTATAACTACCAACAAAAACACAAAAATGTACTCCCCATCACGGTTTAGTTCTGTTAGGGTACAACCAATTTTTGTAAAAGATATAGCAGCACAACATTCATTTATCATTATTATTTATGTAATTCGGATAATGCATGCTTCGTGTTCATTTGGCGAAGAGTCCTTTTTGGTGCGAACCATCATTAAAATTGGAGCTACAAAATTGTGTCTTATGTAAGGCCCAAATACAGAATAGTATATACTTTCTAGGAGTGTTTGTTTTTGAGTAATGTATGTAATTTTAAAAAACTATATGAGAAGTGTCCTTTTCGCGCAACCGATTGCGTCCAAAAAGGGAGGTGCACAACTAGGTCTTATAAGAAACTCAAATACCAAATTTCAACTTTCTACTATTCTCCGTTTTTAAGTTATTGAGGATACATACATACGTAAAGGCATACATACATACATACGTACACACGTCACGACCAAACTAGTCAAAATGGACTCCGCGATGGTCAAGATGTGTGTTACCATCAAAATCTCAATATCGAAATTTTTCATGATTACAATACTTTCTTGTATTTACTACGTTAAAATTTCGGCAACAACAACCACATGCTAAAACTGGAACAACGCTAGCGAAGAAATAAAACAACAAACGCTTGCCGAAATAGCGAACGAAATTTAAAAGCGGAGGTAAAACAACAAAGGTAGGTAATAAAAAAATGCAATTGAAGCTCGACAACAACAAACACACGCAAGAAATCGGACCGAGAATTAGCAATCAAAGGCAACAACAACCCCATGCTAAAACTGGAAAATATTAGTGAAGAAATAAAACAACAAACGCTTGCCGAAATAGCAACCGAAATTTAGAAGCGGAGGTAAAACAACAAAGGTAGGTAGCGAAAAAATGCAATTGAAGCTCAACAACAACAAAAACACGCAAGAAATCGGACCGAGAATTAGCAATCAAATGCAACAACAACCCCATGCTAAAACTGGAAAACATTAGTGAAGAAATAAAACAACAAACACTTGCCGAAATAGCGACCGAAATTTAGAAGAGGAATTTGAAACAACAAATGTAAAAAAAAGAAAAGAACATTGATTGCAACAACAAATGCAAAGGTTTATGCACGAAGAGTGCAAAGTAATAGAAAGCGGAATCGAAGGTCACATTAATTGATTTTTGTAAACAAAAAGATTAGTTCAAGGTCGCCACTGAAGATAATGAATATAAAAAATTACATGTGCAATTGGAGTAAACAAAGAGATTAATTCAAGGCCACAGATGAAGACGACGAACATGGAAAAAAATATATGCTGAACAAACAAAGAGATTAATTCAAGGTCGCCAATGAAGACTGCGAATATAAAAAATTACATGCGCAATTGGAATAAACAAAGGGATTCATTCAAGGTCGCCAATAAGCGATCAAGAAAACTACGGTTAACCTTTGAGGTATAAAAGCCACCGTCAACGAAGACTCTGGCTCTTTGGTGATCTCTGGCTCTTTGAAATGCTACTTCTTCTTCTTTGAGGTGCAAAGATAAGCAATTTCATGAAATTATTACAGTACGAAATTGCCAAAAGTGTATGGTACCTAATTGTATTTTAATATTAATCGTTTTTTAAAAATCACACAAAAAGGAAAATTAGATAAGGCATTACGTAATCAATTAAGAATTTCAAACACATTAGTGTAATTTTAATGTAGCGAAAACATGTTTTTTCTCAAAAAGTAGTAATATAGTAGTACTACTTAAGTACATTCTGCTAAAGTTCTTCCAACAGGGAGCAGAAGATGATATAGCGCTACTACTTGAAAACTCAAAAGTATATGAAAAGGTGCTGGATTTATTAGCTGATGAAGGGGAACGTGCAAATTCATTGCAGGAAGAATTTAATGACCGTGTGAGTACTACAACCAACCAATTGCGATTGATATAAAATTCAATAGCAGAAGTAGGAATGAATCTGGGTTCAGTGATGTTACCTATTTTAAAACCTATAGCTGAAAGGTTAAAATGGGTAAGTGAACATATAGCCTCATTTGCAGAAAAATATCCCACTGTAACTACAGCAATCATGGGTACCATAGCAGCACTAATAACTGTACGCTGTACGGGTGAGTCGACTTTTTGATTAACTAATACTATTCTAGTCCAGTGCTTGCAAGTGTGGACATAACACGAAGGAATCCTTGAATCCTTTTGAACTTTTTTGAGTCCAGTGCTTTTAAGTGTGGACATTCATCCTAAGAACGAGTCTTTGAATAATTTTAAATTATTTGAGTCCAGTGCTTGTCAGTGTGGAAACTCATCCTAAAAACGAATCCGTGAATAACTTTGATTTATTTGAGTCCAGTGCTTGTAAGTGTGGACACTCATCCTAAAACTAATCAATTGAATCATTTGTGTCCTTTTTAGTGTGGACAGATGCAGGTAATTATCTGCATCTTGGATCTATCATGTTTTCCAATAATACACATTGGGGAAGAGCCAATTGAATATGTTAGTACCGTTAAGAACCTAGGCATAACTTTTAATAGTACGTTAACATGGACGACTCATATCAGTCGCTCTAGGTAGAGTCTATGGTGGACTCCGAAGCTTATGGCGTCTTCAGTCTTATGTTCCCTCAGCAACAAAGCTGATGCTAGTGAAAACTCTTTTGTGTGCGATACTTCTTTATGGATCTGAATTATTTCCAGATCTGGACCGTGAAATGCGAAGAAAATTCACAGTGACCTGTAATAATGTAGCTCGATTTGTCTTTAATCTGCGACGCTTTGACAGCATATCATCTTTTATTTGTCTGTTATATAATTGTTCCCCAATCAAATTACTACAACTAAGCTCGGTAATCCTCTTCCATAATATTATTTTCACTCATCAGCCTGGATATCTTCTCAAACATTTACGATTCTTTCACTCGCGTAGAAGTCTCACATTAGTCCAGCCACGGTTTTCTGTCTTAGCATCCAAACGTCAGTTCTTTGTGAGTGTTACTCGTTTGTGGAATTCCCTACTCCCGACGAAAGATGGAAAATCGTCTCATCCAACGTCCCAAAAAACGGCGAAAGGAACTACTGGCTGGCGACAAACCAAGAGTCCGTGGATGTCATTAAGAGAGCGGAGTCATCCGGTTTGGCTTAGGATCGTTAAAGATCCGCGTGCCTTCCACTGGTCACGCTCAAGATGGTGCCAAAAAGTCAGCCGAAGGTGATGCAAATTAATATGCACCACTGCAAGGCGGCTAGTGGCGACCTCCTCCTCGTAGTGATGGATGAGGACATAGACGTGGCCCTGGTACAAGAATCCTGGCTTAAGACAGGTAGGGTTGCTGTACTAGGATCACCAGACACAACAGATAAGGTTACAACCTGTATACCGGTAAGGAAAAATATTGAGACATCACCACGTTAGTATGCGAGACAAAGCAGAAGGACACTATGTCGTTCTGACACTAAGTCGAGCAAACAAAGGTTAGTGATAGGATGCGATGCAAATGGACACCATCCGAAATGGGGCAGCAGCGACATTAATAAAAAGGGTGAGTCAATTTTTGATTTTATTATAAACGACGATCTGGTGACATATAATAAGAGAAATACTCCCACTTTTAGCAACAGAACTAGGTCAGAAGTCATAGAGCTAACCGTTAGTAACTATATAAATACTGATATTGTGGGTTAGAGAGTATCTACGGAATGATCGTTTTTGGACCACCAAAGGATATTCTTCAACACTTCTATAGAATTACCAATCCCGATACCATTTAGGAATCCGAAAAGGGCGGACTGCGAAAGGTTCTCCAGGCATGCCAGACATCATATATCTAAAGATAGGGGAGGTACTTGCATGGCGATACCGACGGCCAAGTTCGTTTTTTCTCGAGGGCTCTCCTCAATACCCTGTCAGCCGGCAACCCAAAAAGGCCAAGCCTCAGAGTGGTGGACCTCAGAGATGTCAGCAATGAAGCGATCCATCAGATTGCTTTTTAATAAGGCAAAATTGACGAACGCGAACGAAGACTTTATAGGATTGGTCTTCGTACTTACAAACGCAGAATCAGGGCTACCAGGACGGACTCCTGAAGGTCATATTGTACTCAATATGTGAGGTCAACGAGGTCACCAGACTCCGCAGACTGCTGTCTAAGAAAATTTCGGTTTGCAGCTGCCTGCAAAGACCTGATGGCTCGTTGACTACGTCCAGCCTGGAATCTCTGAAACTGCTATGTGATACACACTTCCCCGGGCTGTACAGAGCACGTGTCAGAGGACCCTCCGGGGTTCATTCGCGTGCCTGTTAGCAATTATTTTTCCTTGGAAGCAGAGATGGTGGACGATGTGGTAGCAGACGGCAGGCTGACATGGCCGATTGAGTCCTTCCTACCATACAAATCAGCGGGGCCGGATGGTACAATATGGCCTATGTTTGAAGGTCCATGACTGCAATTCTACCATTAATTTGCGAAATTTTCGGAGCTGTATTAGATGGAACGTAATAACAAATGCATGGAGGAGTGTAAAGATCATATTTATAAATAAAGCAGTAGTCCGTCACACTTCTCCACTAAGGATTATAGACCCATCTGACTCTATTCCTTATTCTTAAAGACTCTGAAAAGACTGGTGGATAGATACATTAGAAATAGAATAACGCACCTATCTCAACATGCTTACTTAAGATGTCAATCACTTGAGAGCGCTCTGCACAGTGCTGTTTCTGTAATAGAGCGGTCGTTAGCGGTTAAGGAGTACACGCTTGGAGCGTTTTTGGACATAGAAAGCGTGTTTAACAATGTTAAACATGAAGCCATTAGTGAGGCACTGCTGCACTTTGAGTTGCCAGGCACCATTGTAGACTGAATAGCAATGATGCTGAGAACCAAAGTCATCAGTTTAGTTCTTGGCGCAAGCAACCTTCTTATGAACGTTACACGTAGCATTCCGCAGGACTTCTTTCACCGCTGCTGGGCTTGCCGTGGCCGACAATTACTTAGGATACTCCATAGTAGAGGTATTAAAGACATAGCGTGTGCCGACGATATAGCCATGATTTGGTTTCAGGCAAGTTTTTTGCCCACCCTAAGTGAACTTATGTCGTTGGTACTGAGTAAGACCATGGTATGGGGGATAGGAATGGTCTACAGGTAAACCCTGTTAAGACTAATCTTGGCCCTTTCACTAGGAAATACAAGATCCCAGATTTGGAGACACACAGCTTAAACGGTCATGTGCTCTCACTATCTGTCAGGTGAAGTATCTTGGCTTAGTTCTGGACCGAAAGTTATCCTGGAAGCGTAACACTGGCGAGAGGATGAAAAAATGATTGAACGGATTCTACGCCTGCAAAGAGGATATCGGAGGTACATGGGGTTTGCCACCGCCCATCGTCCACTGGATGTTCACGGCAATAATTCGTCCAACTCTTACCTATAGCTACTTTGTTTAGTCGGAGGCGATCCAAAAGAGCTGTAACCTAAAGCTATTAACGAAGGTACAAAAATGCATAGTATTGAGTATTACAGGCGCAGCCAAGAGCACTCCGCAGGCAGGGTTGGACATGCTGTTGGTTTCTAGCCCTCGATGCGTTTATCATGGGCTCGACATGGAAAAGCTTCATCAGATTGAGGCAACTCAATCGCTGTAAGGCATCAGGTTCTTGACATACCAGTGTGCTACAGGCTCTGGAGAAACGGAGCTCGGTTCCTCAGAAGAACCCATCCTTCAAGACGGAGCTTATTCTCCCGAGATGGGATTTTAAAGGAATATCCATTATAGAGGTCCCCTGTAGAGCCGACTGGGATAGGTTAAAGCAGAGGCCCCCCCCCCCCCCCCCCCAATGGACTCTTGTTCTTCACAGATGGCTCGAAAACTGAGGAAGGTACCGGAGCGGCCTTCTACTCGTTGACGATTAACCTTCGAAAGTCATACAGACTAACAAACTTTTGTAGCGATTTTCAAGCAGAAGTCTTCGCGATCGAGAGAGCAGCGGATTTTGTCGACAAGGAAAAATTAACAAATAAAGTTATGTAATTCTATTAAGTATTCTAATTCTTTGGCATGCTGCGCTGGAAGCACTAAGATCATGCTGAAATCGGAAATAGTTATGAGGTGCAAAAATAAACTGAGAGTTCTTAGAACTAGCCGCAACTTGAGACTCTGCTGGCTTCCTGGCCACTCCAATAGGAAGGGTAATGAACAGGCAGACCTGTTATCGCGAAATGGTGCTTCATTGGAACTCCATGAGGCGGTTACTTCACTAATGCGCCCTTTTCTATTGTGAAGAGAATGATTAACTCCATAGTGACGAAAGAAGCCAATCGCAACTGCATCACCAGGAACGATTGCGCTACCACGCGAACCCTTTGTCGTCAACTTAACTGAAGCAAATCGCGGCTGTTACTTTATTCATCGAGTGAGCAGCTCAGGTTGTCCGTTGGAGTCATCACGCGGCACTGTCATATTGGTTACATGGTATCCAGAAGGAAACCATGTGCCAAAGTAGATCATTGCAGATTCTGCGATGATACTGAGAAGGAGAAGACCGCGACTCATCTTTGAGTTTATCGCATGTTTTGTACTTTTGTTAATGCTTTTCGTATCATTCCAATAAGAATATTGTTAAAATTCTCAAACTTAACAAAAACTCGAAATCTAACTAAATTTCAAACTTGTTGGTAATTTAAATGCTTTTCATTTTTGAGGTATATGGATCGGAAAATTTTTAAAAATCGTCTGTCAAACCAGACGATAGCATAATCGTTGAGTTTTAAATATTGTCTTAAATTTTAGTATGCCAATATGTTAAAATTTTGGAAAACCTATGATACCATTAATAATTTTGGATATTATTCCAATTTTGGATATTTATGAGATATTCCTATGCGCGAGAAATACTAAAATATCATTCATTAAAATACTTTCTAAACTTAATTCGTAACTGCAAGCATATTAGTAATTCATTAAATACTTCAAAAGAACAACGTGAGTTCGAGTTGAGTTTGAGTTTTCGTTTTGAATTCCATTACAAGGCTGTTAATAATATACGTTACGTAGGTTTAATTAAATAATTGTTTGCTTTGGTTTCACGAGTTACTTTTTGCTTTAACTTTAGACAAATTAGCTTTAGACAAATTTACTACTAAATATAGAACGAGAAACTTAAATCACAGACAAGTAATATACCGGTGACGAATGCAGAACAAAAAATTTGTCGAAAATTCGAGAAGTGAAGAGAATAGAAACCAATATTACTTGTTTGAAGTTGTTTTTTTTTGTTCTTCTGATATCTTTGATAGGCAAACTTTAACTCACGCCTCTTATATTAGCTGCCTGATGGAAAATTTTTTTGACAAAATTTTTGTTCTGGATTCGTCATCTGTATATTATATGTCTTTGCCTAAATTTTGTTTCAATCGATCATTTGTCGCAAATTTTAAACGATCAGGATCGATTGAAAAAGGCTCGATTGTCGATTACGAGCGACAACAGCAATATTGAAAATGAGCAATTTGGCAGTCAACAATAGCCAAAAATTTCTTTAGCGATCGTCGATTAACATCCACAATAGGGGCCTATATGTATATTATGAATCGGTGTAATCTCCTGCGTCGATGCAGCCATATCCGTTGCTCCATCCGTCTCTCTGTTTGGAAATCATCATAACAGGAGAGCAAATGAAGTTAGCGCGATTAAATTTTGAACGTATATTCTTTGTTATACTGGAATGTTTGGTGAGCGATGTGTGTTGAAAGTGCAATCAAGACGCCTTGTGCAGAATATGTCTCTTAAGCAGATGCCACCCAGTGAGCAGCAAAGTGGTGAGCGTAATTTCTAACGGTTAGTGCAGTTAGTTGTTAAAATGCCATTGTCAAGAGATGTATGTTTAATGTTTTTACGCGAAAATCGTATTCATATTTACAAGAATTTAATGCGTTTAAGAAAGAAAGAAAGAAGAGAGAAAGAAAAAAAAAAGATTTATTATTCATCTTATCAATCAAGCAAGGCGACATTACGGCGAATTTAACCATTTACATAAAAATCTACGCAATATCCAGACAGATTTTGGCAATACTGCCGTATGTCTCTGAAATCCTTTGATTTGCTGTTGCAGAAAGTTAACACCAGATTGACAACACAAGGAAAAGCAATTTCTGCTTTTTTATTTAAAAATTTTAAACTTGAGGTAAGTTTCTTTTTTATTTATTTGCTTTGGATTGTGTACATGTATTATTTGCAGGTTTTTAGGTACTGCTTTTCGAATATAATTTCAGAGACATGCATCATCATATGGGAAGAACTTGTTCAGGCATACATGCCTATACCAACAGAAGAGCACCTTAAAAAAGTGATACGCGAATATTACAGGCGTTGCAGGTTTTCCAACTGTTTTCAGTTTCTGTTTCGGCTTGAAATTGAATTGAATTGAAGTGGGAGGAAAAGGAAAGAAAAGTGATGGCGGTACATTTGCTGGATCTACATTATTCAAGTTGCTTGAAGCAAGTAAATTCAATGTCCCCTCACCACGACCACTGCCTGGGTCAGATATTGTTGTGCCGAATTTTTTGATTGGTGATAAAATGTACCCACTCAAAACGTATTTGTTAAGACCCTACCGTCGTAGAGATTTGAATCCGCAAACCGAATTTTTCAATGAGCGTCTTTCAACGGCAAGAAAATGCATTGAATTTGGGATTTTAATCTCAAAATGGAATTTTCTGCAAAAAATACGAGAATCTTGATTATATACAAGTAACAAAAAGTAATAAAATTTTAAAAAATTGCAAGTCGGCATTGTCTTCTATTTTCTCCACCTCATTTTTAAGTATTTCTATCCTTTCCTATTCCAATTTAAGAAATTCTGGATCAACATTAATTAGTGCACTCTTCTTATTTTTTCTTAATGGGACAATCAGTAGATGTATTGCTAGTGCTGGGCATATTTTTATTAATCAATGTTATTTCTTCAGTACTGCTGCTGATAGGACTAAGAAGATCCTCAATAATAACATTTATTTCAGTGCCTGCAGTATATGGCTCCTTCAAATTATACTTCGCCGCTCATAAATCAACTAAAAATTAGAACAAGTTCCATTCCACTCAGACGCTCATTGCGTGGCCTCGGCCTTAGGGAACATATAATTTGAGGTAATGCAACTCGTATTAAAGCAGAATACATGTTACAATTATTTTTAGTATACACAGAACACTGCTCTCTGAGCTTCCATATAAAAATCCCAAAAATCCCAGATTAATAGAAATAAATTATAAAGAAATAAAACATAAACTAGTAAAGGCCGAAATACCCTACACCTTAAAGCTGCATATATGTATACTCGTATATATATTTAGAAGTGGTGCGATATAATATACTCATATATATGTATATATATATTATAATATATATATATACTGCGTCCTTGCAATATTGTCTCGCTGACGCTCAATTTCTCTATATTGAAGGTACCAATGAGCAAAAATTTGGCATGGAGTACAAAATTAGATAAACTGCCTAAAAGTATTATAAAAATAATATTGATTCCAAAACTTATATGTATCCTATTAATCAGCCAAATTTGTATAGTTATCAATACAACCCCTTTAGACGCTCCATGACCTACGTAAACTCAAAGTGGGCGGCTCACGCCCAAATTCGGAAGATAAACTATAATTATAGCTGCTTAACTATTTCTGTGCGTTACAAACACCGCCACTAAGTGCGTTTACTCTCAAAATTTAAGTGTAGGGTATAAAAATATATTGCAAAACTGGGTGGATGGGTAAGAAGGAGGCGTGGACCGCCCATTTTTTTCCCAACAGAATATTATAGGTTCACAAACTACAATATTATGTACACCATTATTCAGGAAACTTATATACTTTTCAATACAATCCATGTAAAACCCTCAATGACCTATGTAAACTAAAAGTGGGCGGATCACGCCCATATTTGGCATATTAATTGGAAGCATTATTCTAAGCCTACATATAAAATTTTCTTGTCTTCTCTCAAAAAGTGATGCTGATATGGCCTTTTTTAATAGGCAAAACAGAGGTACCTGCACTCTCGATATAAAAAGTAGGCGTGGTCCTTGGGCGATTTTGCCCATTTTCAATACGAAACACACCAACATAGCAACGAATATTTTTGCCAAATTTTATTTTGAAATCTTAATCCGTTCTCCTGTGATCGTGATTTCAACGGACCGACAGACAGACAGACAGACGGACAGACATCGTTATTTCAATTTTGGTGGTGATGCTGATCAAGAATATATATACTTTTCCATACCTATCTTGTCTAGTTCTATGCGGTGAATATACCCTCAACCTTAAGGTGTAAGGAATAAGAAAAGCATCAAATTAAGCAAACGTCGAAATCCGCCAAGTACGGTTTTTATTATATTATATATATATATATTATATTATATTATATTATATATATTTTATTATATATCTTATATATACGAGTATATATGCAGCTTTAAGGTGTAGGGTATTTCGGCTACAGCCCGGCTGTAGACAACACCTTTACTAGTTTTTGGGTTCCTAGCTACCTTTGGCGCGCCTTCAAGGAGTGTATGTACATGGATATGTAAGTGGATCGCGCTTTCTTTATTTTTGAAATCAAGAATTATTAAAATATCTATGTTTTCAATTTCGGAATTTTATTTGTTTTTGTTAAACAGAATGATTTAACTTTGGACATAGCTTAACAGCTGAGTTAGCGGTTCCACTCCACGCAGCCAGGCGACACTCTAGTAACGGGGTTGGCGCAACAGCGCTCCGACGCGCCAACCATGGTAGGGTGGGTCATGAAGGGGAGGGAAACTTCACCTAATCTTCCTCCTCCCCCTCCTCTCATCTACCCTTCTCCGACCAGGATCGGCGTCATTTTGTTTTGTGACGACGAAACTGCCGCCACCCGCCGTCTCGATCGGGAGTGAATGTAGTCGTGGATTTTTTCTTTTTTTTCGGTCTGGTTTATGGCTGGAGAGCCAATGTAAGCCTCAGCTCGTTCTCTTTGTTTGCAACTGGGGTTTTCGCGACACTGTCGGGGTTGTTGAAGACCCCCCAAAACCCCCCCCCCCCAACCCGCCCTTTCACTTTCCCAGTGCACGACCGGATGAGGTGAGCTGCCCTGACAGTGGTCAACTATCGTTTTGCTTGATTGATTTACTTGATATTTTTTTATTTAGTATACCGCGGCCCAATCCTCCTACGTTACAACCTCAAGAGTAAGCCAAGGAAGCATTCTTCGTGTAAATCGTTTTTGTTGTGCGGAATATGACCATGCAGCTTAAGGGACTCTCTTCGAGTAGAACGAGCCAGGAAGACAGCTTGATGGGCAAGAGCAAGAGCAAAGCGTGATGGGCAAGTTTATAGGTGAAACCTCGGTAACCGTCTTGCCTGATAAGCAGGAGCCCGCTGGAGGAGTGGTGGAAGCCACTTCATCGGCAGTGGTTGATGTCGGAATCGCTTCCAGCGGGGAGCGGAATGCAATCCGGAAATCTCGGAAGCAATTTCCTCTCCAGTCTGGACGAGACTCGGCATTAATGAACAAAGAACCTGGCGCCAAAAGGTCATACGCAGGAGTTGCTGGTGGGGCCAATCTCCTCATTGGCATTGCAGACCTGGGTCGGGGTGGTCCGTTAGAAGAAAGTCATTTGGCAATCTTCAAGTGCTCTCTTTTTAAAGCACTGGACGACCTGGATGGAACGGCGGATATAGGGTTCTTGGGAAGTGCCTATCTGGACTGTGGATTCATCGCCATTAGGTGTAAGAATCAGCAGTCGAAAGAGTGGCTCTTTAAGGCTTCTAAGAAGCTCGGAGACCTCTGGCGGGAGGTAAATCTGCGGCTGGATAGACTTCACGCTTTGAAGGATGAAAGTAGGTTGGTGGTTGTTGCCTACGGCTATAGGCAGAGGCTATCAAGGCTGCGGGGGGGAAACTCAACTGCGCTCTTGAACAAGCTGTGGTCGAATTCCAGAAGGATCCAGCTTGAGGTAGACACTGCGCCCGGGGGGACGGTGACGCATTCTTTCACGGATGGAACGCCGGTGAGGGAGGTGGGCCGACGCGGGCAAACACTGCGGTTGTGTCAGTTGAACATCCATCAGAGAAGGGCTGCATCAGCGATGATGTTGAGGCACTTTATGGAGGATGAGCTGGACATAGCCTTGGTGCAGGAACCCTGGATACTCCACGGTAGTATTAAGGGTCTATCTGTAAGAGGACTACCGGTTTTGTTTCGCTAGTCGAGAGCAGGGAACGGACCTACATTATGGTAAGGCATGGTCCTAGCGGTACTTATGCCCCATCTATGTTCTCTAGACCTAACGGTCATGAGAATTGGGAGTGGAAAGGGCTCCTTTCTGATCAAATCTCCCTACCTACCATATGACTCGTCGGAGCCACCCCCGCCAGTGGAGGTCGAGCTTTTGGCGAAGTATGGAATGGAGAAAGAGGAAGAGGTGATTGTAGGTTGTGATGCTAATGCACACAGTACTGTGTGGGGACGATAATCGCAGAGGCGAATACTTACTTGATTTTGTGAGTAGATTCGATCTTCAGATCGTCAATAGAAGGTCTGAACCTACTTTTGTGAATGCCATCGGAAGTGAGGTTATTGACCTAACTATGGCAAGTCTCGGGATAGTGGGGATACTCTGGAATTGGAGGGTCCGTGATAGACTAACCATGTCAGATCATAGGGCTATTCAGTTCGAGGTTTCTGAATACGGTCTGAGACGGCGATGAGGAAACAGAATGGTAAGAGTCCCTAAGAAAACGGATTGTAATATGTACAAGGAAGTGTTCGAGGGTGTAACGAAATTTAGTGTTCGAGGGTGTTACAGCGAGTAAACAGAGGTTCTATTACAAAATTTATTTAATGAGACCTTCCGAGTTGGTTTTTTGAGTTCAATTTATCAATTAGGTCCTTATTTCAAATCTAACACATCTTTGCAATTTTTGTGAGCCTCTATCGGCGAAAGAGAGATCGGTCAAGCTCGTCACTTGTCGCTGGAGCCCGGTTTGGACGAGGGTCACCTAGGGTATGTGGCCGGGGCGCACGCGGTAGACGTATGCGCTGAGCGAGTGTTTAGTACAGCATATGTATGCTTACTCGTTGCTAAGGTTATGCCACACAATTTTCGACGGTTTGGGATTCGCGTAGTGAAGGACGTGCGTTAGTGTAAAAGAATAACAAAATGGAGTTATTTGGTCCAGATAATAGTTAATTTAGAGACCCGACCCTGAGGCCGTGAAACTATATAATTTAAAGCCCCGACCCTGAGGCCGAGAAGCTATATAACTTGGAGCCACGACCCTGAGGCCGTGAAACTATATAACTTAAGGCCCAGACCCTGAGGCCGTGAAACTATATAACTTAAAGCACCGACCCTGAGGCCAATAAACTATTATATAACTTTTTTAATATTATTTGTATTTTCCTGGACCAAATAACCTTACTGCACAAGCTTTATAGACATTCGCGAGCACGTCGTTCACACTAAACTGTCGAGGTTGTACTGCCGACTGTCTTCGGCAAGGGCCTGTGAACAACTGGTTTTCGGCGAGCGCCTGTAATTAGTTCCTTGCTGGTTTCTTTCTCTGACTGTCTTCGGCGAGCGCCTCTAAAGAACTGACTTCGCTGTTTGCATAACGTTCGTGAGTGTGTATTAATTATTGGTTTTGTTCCAGCGGTGAACTGGAAAGTCATAGCCACCGATCTCTCTCTCTCCTTAGCAATTTACAGAAAAATAAATGTAATAAATGTAGAATAAAAAATATAGTAATTAGAATTTTTGTACGCCAGAATTTCCTAAAATTGTGGACGTTACAAGGGGGATCTTGGCACTAGGTTGTCGAGGAAAACTAGGAATACTATGGAAGTAGAGATCGAGGTTAAGAGAATAAACTCAGCCATGATCTCTGCTTTTGAAAGAGCGTGTCCTCGAACCAAAGTGGATGGAGAGGCCCCTCTCCCTTGGTGGAACGGGGAACTGGAATCCCTTAAGAGGGGAAACGAGAAGAGACTTTAATCGGTACATGAGGCAAAACGAGGTTCTGACGTGGGCTGATTATAAGAAAAAGAAAAAGTGTTTGAAGAAGACCCTGAGGAAGAAGAAGAGGCAGTCATGGAGGGACTTCTGCACTAACACAAAGTATATGTCCGATGTATGCAAGCTATAGAGGATGATATCCAAGGATCCAGCACCCAGAATGGTTCTCATCCGAGATAAGAATGGGGTCATTGTGGAGACTCTGGAGGCGTCCGCTCAAGAAATGGTGGATTTCCTTTCCTGGAAGCATTGGATCGAGCGAGGCCTGGCCACCACTCCCTTAATGGTTTACCGGGTCAGCGAGAACCGATGCGAAAAGGATTGTAACTCTGAACGGGGTTAGAAGAGCGCTATTGACCTTCTCCCCGTTTAAGACTCCAGGACCGGATGGGATATTCCCCGTAATGCTTAAATGGGGTGGCGAACATTTACTCGCGAGACTGCGTGCGATATTTATAACCTGTCTGGCCTTGGGTTTCGTGCCGAGGGTCTGGAGGGAGGGAAGAGTCGTCTTCCTACCTAAACCAGGCAAGAAATAAAAGTGAGTAAAAATATTGCGCATCTGGGTATAGGCCTACTGCTATTGCGAATATCCGGATAGCAACCTAATAGAACAATCAGTTTCCCACACGAGCCCTAGGGATCCGGTTGAGGCCACGGCTCGGGAATCTTCGGATAGCATTAACCCTCAACTGTGCAACTTGCCTAGTTAAACCCATGACAGTACAACCCTTTCTGAGTACACGTGTTGCGAATCTCCGGATAGCTTTGCCACTGGATTCCAACGGAACGACCAACGCAGCCCTCGCGATTACTCATCAAGTCAGTGAAGCATAGCGCATTGTAACTCTCCGGCGCGTATATAAGCACCAGAGGTAGATTCTGAAAATAAGTTTGAAAGGAGACAATTAAGTCAAGGTACCGTAAAACCCAAATTCAGATCTTTTATTATTTGTAACGAGCCCTGGACATCTGAAGAGTTATACCGGCTATAGACCCGGACGAGCGGGAGCAGCGTTACAGTGGCGCCCGAACAGCGACCCTGACGAAATAACATGCGGAAAAATTTGGACTGGAGTCGAAGGATTCGTAGAAGAATTGCGAAAACTACTTGAAACGTTAACAAACAGTTTTATGTCATAATCTGAAGAAGTGAGAGACCGCAGCGAATTAGCGGAAATACACACGCCCACCTTTGTTAAGACCCCATTGAATCCCAAGGTGGCAGACAGATTAGAAAAAGGAACTTCAGTGGCTAACGCACAATTCGCCTACAAAACTACTGGAGGGGAAGGCCGGGAATTGCAACAACAGCCCATCCAAGACCTAGAAACACACTACCAAGGAAACCCTGTCGCCGATACGGCGAGGTATGGGACAGGAAGCTTCTGCGCCATTCTTGATCGTATATAGAAGTTGGCGGCACACTATGACGGCAGCCAAAATCCATTAGTATTTGTGAAAACGATAAAAGAACTATCCGAAAGCCATGCCGGAACTCTTTGATAAAAACGCTTTGTAATGGCTTAGAAATGAGAACAAAAGGTGTAACTCATGCCTACTTTAAAAGAGACTTCTTAGAATTCATTTCGCCGACGCGTTTCTTCGAGCAGCTAGATGACGACATTCGGCAGCAAAAACAGAAAACCGGCAAAAGGTTCAATGACGTGGCGATACAAAATCTGATTTCGCGGAAACAAAAAATCGAAAGAATTTAAAGGTCCTAACAGTGGCTTTCGACTTCGGTCTCCGTTGTACGAAAATAATTGTACAACAACTAGGTAGGACACCTACACAAGATACCAAACCAGAGACTTTTTGTTGGTGGACGCTCTGACGTCACCGAATAAATTTAAGGCCATCTGGCGAGTAGCACTTTTGCTCTCACTCTAACCTCTCGCCTTCCGCATATCAAGGCCTTCTGCCAGGAAGTTGTTGTACTTCCTACCAACCACCGTGTCTCCCTTTGGTGCTTTGAATAGGTGATACACATTGTGCAGCGTTCTGCTGCGGGATACTCTATTCCCCTCTTTCATTGTACGTATTATTAGGTCTAAAAATTGTTAAGCATTTAATATAAGTATAAAAATTGTTAAGCAAATAATAATAAAATAATTAAAATTAAAAAACCAATAACAACGTCCGAGCTGAACTCTTTACAGAGTCAGTGCTAGACTGTCGCGAAGGCAGTCGTGAGTAATTCGGAAATACGTTGTATGTTAGAGTGTTGCGAGACCCCTTTAACGAATCCTGGACAAACTGAGTCTTATCCCAGAATAAGGACCAAAACTCGTTATAAGGTATAGGTTTGACTTAGCATTTTGATACCGTGGGAATCAATAGCAAATTGGAGGGGTTCCAAAATATTAAAATATTTTTAATGGGCTTCTTTAAATGCGCTGTAAGTAGGAATTGTGATCACAATTTAAATTAAGGTCATATCGGCCCCATGTACGTCCATCTTGGATAATAATCACTTCTTTGCAAACACAGAAGGAAAAAAGGAAGGATCCTCCTATCTGAGACCTAAACTATAGCTGTCACAATGGTGAAACTGTATAAGGAATGAAACTATTAACTTCCCACCTTAAGAGTCTCACCTGATTAACTTACTGTCACTGGCCGACCTCAGAATTATGTTAAATGCGACTTTAATCTCTGAAACCGGCTTTATCATGTTAAAGCGAAACAATGCTTGGTCTTCATTCTGATTTAGAGTTTTGCAGCCTCTGCACTCAATTTTTCAACACCTTAATATGTATAGAATAAGGGCCAGTTTCACAGTGGTCGTTAAACTACTAACAAACCGGAGATTAGCTAAACGTCAGATAGAAGTTTTCTCCGGTTAAACCAAGAAGCAGTTTCACAGTGCACGTTTAACTTATCTTTTTTCAATTAATCTTATCGACAAAATTTATCTAAATGCAACTCTCTACTCGTTTCATAGATGGCACTTTTCAGTCTTTACTTATCCAAAACAGCTGTTGTTTTGCAGTACAAATATTTTAACAAATCTGATTAAATAAATAAATTGAATTTAACAATTGTAAATAGCAAAACGCATAATGGCTACTAAGCGAAATTTTAATTATACAACAGCCGAGCTCGATTTGTCGTTGGAAAGGCTGAAATCCAACAACGAAATATTGCACTGCAAACTTAGTGACAGAAACTCTACAGAAACAGCTGTTTTTTTATCTGCGAAGAGAGATAAGTGCAACCGGAGTTTAACCTTCCAAATTTGGTGGGTTAAAGTTCGGTTAAACCGGCACTGTGAAACACAGTGTGTGGTTTAAACTGACTTTAAACGACAAACGACGGTAAACGGCCACTGTGATACTGGCCCTAAGTGCATTTGAAAATGTTACGTCAGCACCCTGCGAAAATTATCGCTGTTTTTCTTATAAATTTATTCTTTATATTATAGAATATTATTATATTTTATATTTCAAATATTATTGCATATAAAACCATTCCAAATGCGTAGATTACATGGACAGTGTTGAGGTGGGAGAAAAGAATGAGAATTGGCAAAGTTGGTTGGGGTTGACTGATGGGATGGCGTGTTGCACTGATGATGGTAGTTGGTGCGTATGGATGAATTAGCTGTTGCGATCGTGGATGGTCGATGATGGCTGGTGATGATTTTTGATTTTTATGATGATTGCGACTTGCGTGGTGGCATGTCCCAAAAAAGGCGATGAATGATGATGGCGGAAATCCAATATCTGCAATTAAAAAAGATGGCCATGGAAAGACCGGGAAAGGGGCAGTGCTGCCAGGGCGAATGCATTTCCACGGGTGCGGGAAACACATTCGCTCCTAGAGGGCGCCAGAGGGTTTGGCGTGAACATCTTTCTTTTCGTCTGCAATTAATTCTAAGCGTACTTGGAACCAAATCCGTAATCTTGGTCTTATTAAGGATTCTAGATCCTCGTGTCAAGATGACGTAAACTGTGATGTACTTACCAACATATTTCTAAATCTTAATGTTCCTTTTATTAGTTCCAATCATTATACGGCCTACAGCCTCCGCTCGCTTGGTCCTTCCAATCCATTTTTTTTTTAGATGCGTTGATGGAAAAGAAGTTCTTGAAAGCCTAATAAGTCGTAAATCCAATGCAGTTGGGCTAGATGGCATTTATCCATCCTTCATCAGCCTGCTAACTACTGAATTACTTCCCTTTATAACATACACTCTTCATAGGATCTTTACGGCCTCATCATTTCCGGATGCCTGGAAGGTAGCTAAGGTTATTCCAATTCCGGAATCCGATAATGATTATCGTCCAATATCTATTCTCCCTTTCTTATCCAAAATTTTTGAAAAAATAGCTTTTAACCAAATATCTGCAATGTGCGCTGAATATAGCCTTATCTCGGATAAACAGTCTGGCTATAGAAATGGACGCAGCTGCATCACCGCTTGAATTGATGTCGTTGAGGATGTGCGTTTGAATATTGAGGATGATAAAGTCACCTTTCTTGTACTACTGGATCACTCCAAAGCCTTCGATTCAGTCAACCATGATATTTTACTCACAAAGTTATCACGCATGTTTGGGTTCTCGTCGTCTGCAGTGAATTTAGTTCGGTCTTATCTTGCTAATAGAATACAGGTAGTATGTCATAATGGATCTGTCTCCCAGCCCACCTCTTTAAAGCGTGGTGTACCCCAAGGCTCCATACTGGGTCCCTTATTGTTTTCTTTGTACATTAATGACTTACCTGATGTTCTAGTACACAGCAAAATCCATATGTACGCTGACGACGTGCAGGTCTATTCCTCTTGCATGCATCATGACATTGCATTATGTGTTCGTGACTTAAATAACGTCCTTGAAAGACTTAATCAATGGGCACTTAGAAATGGACTTTGTCTTAATCCATTAAAGTCTAAATGCTTAGTTATTAGTAGAAAGAAAATAAGTAATGTTAGTCTGCCTAAAATAAAATTAAATGCAAACATAATTGAATATGTTGACAAAGCGAAAAATCTTGGAGACATTATAAATGGGTCCTTATCGTGGAATGACCACATCAACCGTGTTGTAGGGATTACTAAACTTCGAGCTCTGTGGTGTACTAAATTTGTTACTCCGTTTAAAATCCGACTTTTGCTTGCTAAGACGTATTTAATGCCTAGCCTCTTGTATGGTTGTGAGCTGTATTGCAACTGTTATTGCGCAAGTAAGGGGAAATTGACTTCTGCATATAATAATATTGTGCGATATATTTGGGGTTTAAAACGATTCGATCACATCTCGATGTATCGTAATCTGGTGTTTGGCATATCTTTTGACTCCTTATTGGTTCTTATGGCTTCGATTTGCCTGCATAAGGTAATTGCTCTCAAGGAGCCCACATACCTATTACGTAGACTAAATTTTTCCAGATCTAACCGCAATAACGTCTTAATTCCAATCAGGCACCATTATTTGATTTCTGAGCGTCATTTCTATATATTCGCAATCAGGCGGTGGAACTCCTTACTAACTCAGATACAGAGAATCACCAGTACACTGCACTTCAAGCGTAAATTGTTACAACATTTTATATCCGCTTCACAATAAACTTGTAGTTGGTCTGCGTCGGTTCTTGTCTCCCAGTTTCATTATTGTTCTCTCTCTTTATCCTTTCTTCAAACTTCTAGCTTCTGTATTTTAAAAACTCTGTATCCTTTTTCGATATAAACTACTTCTCGCATTATTGTATTATTATTATTATTATTATTGTTAGTATTACAGTTCCCATTCCAATTCATTTATTTTTTGTTGTACACTGAATTATACAATTAATAAGACCTCCTAGTCTTAAAGTGTAATGTATTGAAAGAATTAAATAAATAAATAAATAAATACCGGCCGCCTTGCAATACTGCAATTTAGCTCAGGGAGTGGCATCTCGAGAGGGCGTTGTCGAGGTGACTTAGGACTTCGGCAGTGGTAGGGAACTGAGAGGGGGGAGAGAAAATTATGAATGTGTGGGAAGGAGTATCAGTTTGGTGATCGGACGGGTGATGTGTCCTTTTTCGGTTCGGACGTCGGCGACGCGAATTCGAGTGTCGGAACCGGGGTAAGTGCGCGAGATGCGGCCTAACCTTCACTGATTGGAAGACAGATTGTCATCTCGTAAAACGACAAGATCGTTTACCTGGAGAATCGGGTTGTGGGGTTTTCCATTTGCTCCGCCGTTGGTGTTCGGAAAGATACTCGTTTTTCGACCGATTGCAGAATTGTTGATAGATACTTTTGAGCTTCTGCCATCTATTAACAATCGTCATCGGTGACGCGAGCAATTCGGGTTCTGCGGTTGTTAAAATCGGTCCTCCAATGAGGAAGTCACCGGGGGGTAAGCGGTTGCAGATCAGATGGGTTTTCTGACATGCTGCTGAGCGGCCTCAAGTTGAGGCAAGCATCCACCTTGGCGAGAATGGTGGAAGTTGAAGCGCTGATCGCCGACAAGCTTTCGGAAGTGAAGTTTGAAGCTTTTCACGCCGGCTTCTCAGAGTCCTGGACGCTCCGACGAAGTTCTTCCCGTTGTCCGAGTAGGCGTCCTTGGGGCATCCTCTCCGGGCGGCGAACCGGTTGAAAGCGGCGAGTAATGACTGACGGTCGAGAGGGCACTGACGGCCTCTAGATGTATGGCCTTCATCGCGAAACAGACGAAGACGCATACATAGCCCTTGGTGATGAGGCAAGCGCGTCCAGTGTAGTTCTTGATATCGAATGGTCCCGCAAAGTCGAGACCGGTGGCAGAAAAGGGCCGCGAAATCTGGGTCCGCTCAGGGGGTAAAGCGGCCATGTTTTGCGTTTGTGTCTGCTTTTTCTGCAGGACACACGGTTTGCAGCTGTGGATCGTAGTTTTGATAAGATTTGCGTCCTTAGCAATCGCAGCATGAGTGAGTTGCTTCCATGCAGGGTGATGTCGTGCATGAAGCGGATCAGAAGCCGGGAGTATTGGCAATTGTATGGGAGGATATTGGGATGACGCTCATCATATGGTCGGTTCGTCGAAACTGGATGCTTTTCTGAGGGTGCGTATGGTCGTGAAATCGGAAGATATACGAGATCACGCGAAGCGCTCTAGGGAGAGAAGAGAATCTTTCCAGAGCGTCTTCGTACGGGGGTAAACGAGCAACGTGAGCCTTGATAGGCTTGGCTTCCAAATCAGCCTCGCCCGACTGACGAAGGTCAGAATGAGGCCAAAATCGCTCGTTCTTTTGAAGCCAATCAGGGCCGTGCCACCAGAGTTTATTGTCACGTAGCTCGAGTGGGAACATGCCACGGCTGGCCAAGTTCGCTGGATTGTGCTGCGACTCGACGTGGAACCAATGGGTGGAATAAGCAATCTCGATTATTTTGGTGACACGGTTGGCAACGAATGTGGTCCAGGTGCATGGAGGACGTTTTTGCCACGCTAGCACAATGGTCGAATCCGTCCAGCAATACAATTTGTATTGTTTCAGATTGAGTTGTGGTAGCAATGCGTTAAGCATGTCTGCCAAAAGAGCCGCGCCACATAGCTCAAGACGCGGTATGGAGAGCGTCTTGATCTGGGCGACTCTGGTTTTTGCGTAGAGGAGAGACGGCACCTGAATATGCCAGTTCTGAGGCGTCCGAAAACGCATGGATCTCGAGAACACTGGTTGACGTGTAATGCCATAAGATTAGCAGTCCATTCTCGCATGGTGAAAGCCGCCGATTGAAGTGCGGCGACCAGCTCGTCGCGCAGGCGTATAGCCGATATGAGCTCATGGGAACCGCACAAGGCGTCATCCACTGGAATTCAGAGCTGAGGAGGCGAAAGGAAGTGTCTTTTCAACATCTTGAGCAAGCTGTTGAAGAGTACGAATCCCGAGATAGGGAGCACAGTTGACGCCAAACGTTACGGTGCGAAGTTCGAAATCTTGAACATCTCCGGAGGAGGAGTTCCGGAAGAGGATTCGCGATTGTTCGGGTTGACCAAGGATTTGGCGGTATATTTTCTCAATGTCGCCATTAAAGACGTAGCGGTACAAGCGCCAACGAAGTAAGAGGAATGTTAGATCCAACTGGAAGGTAATAATTTCCAGGGGTAGGAAATGTTTCTGTCGGGGTGACTTCAAACATGTGATTGAGTTCGGAATATTGTCGAATCACATTGTCGTAGATATTCTTGAAATCGGGTGTTTTCAAGAGGCGAGATTCATTACGTAAGAATTGCTTGAGAGCAATTTCTCGCGAACGACGCAACTGGAGTTGCGAAGGAAAGCCTTCTTGGAAGGGGAGGCGGACGTATCGGCCGTCGGTACACCGTTGGGTGGTAGTGGCGTACAGGTTCTCGCAGAATGTCTCGGCGGGTGTGAGTGTAGGTTTCTGTGGAACCTCCTCGATTTCCCTCGTTGAAGAACGAGACTCTAGTGGTTACCACAGGGTGTGTGGGTTTTTGGGGAATTGGACCAGTTATTATCCACCCGAATATGGTTTCTTGGGCTATGAGAGAGCCCGAGAAGTTTCGCTTAATTCCATCAAGGAGGATGAAGGGGTACAGATCAGCTCCGATCAAGATGTCGATCTGATCGTTTTGGTGAAACTGTTCGTCTGCCAATGCTAGGTTAGGCGTTGAATCGAAGAGCGTTCGATCGAGTGAACAGACGGGTAGGTTGCCGGTAAGTTTCGGCAGCACTAAAGCCGTGGCTTCAATGCGTAGATGAGAATCTTTGGGGGAATCCAGTGTGAATTTACAATGTTTACTGACATGAGCAGTGACGGTTTCATTCACGCTGGCATTTTGTGCGTGAATGATTTTAGTGGGAAGATGCAAACGCTGCTGAACACGTTCAGTTAAGAAAGTGGCTTCCGGTCCAGGATCGATGAGCGCACGAGCTGGGTAAAGTTCGTCGCGATGGCGTATATTCACTATAGCCGTAGCGAGAAGCAGTTGCTTCGGACGCAAGGTGAAGCACGCCAATACGTTAAAGGTGGGCGGATTTTCAGACTGTATTTGAGATAGAGGAGGGGGTAGTGTAGCGCGAGAGGGCGCTGTAGGGTGTCGGGAAGGGTTGCTCGTATGGTTGCCGCGGTGTGGTTGGTGTTGAGGGCGCGAGGTGGAGGTTGAGAGTTCGCATCGCCAGAAAGCGTGAACAACGACGTATTAGGTGAGACGGATCCCTGCATTGGGGGTGAACGACGTATTGGGTGAGACGGATCACTGCATTGGGGGCAGTTGATCGTGATCATATTTGCCTGGAAGCTTGAGTAAAGCCACTGTCTACGAGAGGAGATTTCTGGACAATCTCCTTGGCTTCACCGCGACTCTTTTGGTTCAAGTAGAACAACTTCTCGACGGACGAAAATCGGTTGTTCCTAATATAGAACGCGGAGAACATATCGCGAAACGATGGCCACGACTCGTAGTCGCCTTTGAAAACATCAGTGTCGCACGGTAGTAGACTGATGTTATGTCCTGAGTGAGTAAGCTCATCGAGGCCGGTGTTTGTTGCTCGGGATGCGCCTGCTGCGACGAGGTGCTGCTGCTCTTGAATCTTGGCGGTGAGCCGTACATAAAGCTTGCTAGCATCGTTGTTGCTTTGATCTGGCAACGATGATTTCACTAGCGGAGGTGTCAGAGGTGTCAAGAGGTGCTACTTTGGCGACCATAGATTCCAAGGCCTCATTGAAGGCGTTCTTCAAGTTTATCCATACTTCCTTGAGTTCCTCCATATGGGTGTTGAGAGTGAATTCCGAATACTCGGTGTTACGGGTCGCATCGAGTTCCCTAGCGAAATCCTCTAGAGTGTCGCAGGCGCTCATGAACCGGGTGAGTGGTTACATGGCAGTTCGGTGTTTGGTTGGGGTTGGGGGGTACGAAAACTGATAACTCGAGCGTGTTGTCGCGGTGTTACCGTCCAATGGATCGGCGGGTGTCAGCAACGGCACGCGGACACTCACGAGGGTGTGGGTGTGTGCGAAAATCTCGGCTTCAGTCAATGGATCTTGAGCAAATCGCGAGAGCCGAGAAATTAATTTAATTAGAGTCTACTTAAATTGCTCTAAAAATATCTCAAATGCAAACGCGTTAATCGGAGTTAATGTGAAAATAAATAGAATTGATTTGACTGACTTTGAAAAAAAAAACGAATTAATTTAATTTAATTCAATACGAGAATAAATCGCGTTAATTCAAATTGAATCGAAAATGAATCAAATCAATTTCATTGATTTTGAAATAACTCGAATTAATTTAATTTAATTCAATCGAGTTGAAAATTGATCGCGTTAGTTTAAGTCAAATCGAAAATAATTCGCGAAATATTTTTTTTTATAAGATCTGGAGGAAAAGATTTCCTCTGTTGTCTGTGACCCCTAAGATTCTGGTTCTGTGATACGGTGATATGATTAGTTTTTTCACGGTATCATACAGTTTCCGATTCTTGTTCCGTGAAGATATGAAAACAACTGTCAAAAACACAATACTCTTTTAATCTACTAAATCAGTCGTGATAATGGATTCTACTGAGTAAGTCTGTCGTTTATGTTATTTCATTTCTGTTGGTATTATTATTATTATTTGTATTTTTAAACCCTACACCTTAAGGTTGAGGGTATATTCACTTTCTACCGGAGTGTGTAAGGCATAGAACTAGACAAGATAGGTATGGAAAAGTATATATATTTTTGATCAGCATCACCACCAAAATTGAAATAACGATGTCTGTCCGTCTGTCTGTATGTCCGTTGAAATCACGATCACAGGAGAATGGATTAAGATTTCAAAATGAAATTTGGCAAAAATATTCGTTTCTATGTCGCCCAAGGACAACGCCTACTTTTTATATCGAGAGTGCAGGTACCTCTGTTTTGCCTATTAAAAAAGGCCATATCGGCATCACTTTTTCAGAGAAGACAAGAAAATTTTATATGTACGTTTAGACTAATGCTTCCAGTTAATATGCCAAATATGGGCGTGATCCGCCCACTTTTAGTTTACATAGGTCATGGAGGGTTTTACATGGATTGTATTGAAAAGTATATAAGTTTCCTGAATAATGGTGTACATAATATTGTAGTTTGTGAACCAATAATATTCTGTTGGGAAAAAAATGGGCGGACCACGCCTCCTTTTTACCCATCCACCCAGTATTTCAATATATTTTTATACCCTACATCTAAATTTTAAGAGTAAACGCACTTAGTACCGGTGTTTGTAACGCACTGAAATAGTTAAGCAGCTATAATTATAGTTTATCTTATATATCTTATATATACGAGTATATATGCAGCTTTAAGGTGCAGGGTATTTCGGCTACAGCCCGGCAGCCATCAACGTTCTACACACAATGATCTACTGCGAAGAGAAGGCGGAAATCTACTGTGAAGAGAGGAGAAAATGCAGTAACAGATGGCATAAGAGAACTCATTGGGCTGAAGAAAATGAAGCTGGAGGTGATGAAAGAGCGAATGGAAGTGGAGAAGCAGAAGCTAGAAGAGATGCGGAAGCAAACTGTGGCTATCCGAGAGCAGACGGAGGCTATCGAGGTGTATGCGGCTGCCCTGAAGGAAGTCACTAACATATACGCCCTATAAACATCCACCTAGTGCGATGTGTTCTTTAGAAATAAAATTAATGAATAAAATACTAAAATACAGTTACAATTTATAAACGCTATGACTTTTATTAATTTTATTAAACAAATGTCTCTGCAAGTCGTTGTCGTTGTCTCCTTCCTGCAGGTAAAATTTTAACTAAAACACTATTAGTGGCGTTGTTGTCGTCTTCGAGGTTGATTTCGTCGAATGGAACTCTGCTTTTTATTAAATAGTTGTGAAGAACAATGCATGCGTTAATAATTGTTCCGGCTTTTCTTGGACTTTAAAAAAAAAAAACCCTCTCCTTGGACAGACATCGAAATCTGCTTTTCAGCAGTCCAATACATCTCTACACAACAGCCCTTGTAGCTTTGTGGGATACATTGTAACGTTCTTTTCCTATGCTTGATGTTGCACTAAATGGCGTCATTAGCCATGGCTGTAAAAGGTATCCAAAGGTATGGGTTCCGTCGATTAGGCCAATAATTCCCGGAAATTGATGCATTCTCATGAAGTTAATTTTAAGGTCAGAAAACTCTTCACGTTTGGGAAATTTAATATAGTTATGAGCTATATTGTTAAAAGCAGTGGCGACTTCCTGAACGGCTCGACTTACTGAAGTATGAGACAAAACAGACAAATGGTCTTCCGAACGTTGGAAACTGCCCGTTGCAAAAAACCGCAGTGCACTCAAAATTTTGACGAGACTTGGGATTGCGTGTCTCCTTTCGGAACGGAGTAGTAGGGTGTCAACTCATCGATTAAACATAAGCACAAATTCTTAGGAAACCTGTATAAATCCACGAACTTTTGCTCTGAAATTTTTTCAAATGGATTCTGATTATCCCGAAGACGCCGCCTAAGAACTCTAAGATGATTCCTGGCAAAATGTAAAGATATAAGTTTAAGATAACACTGAATAATTCCATAATTTATGATTGTTTGACGAATCTAACCAAATAACCATTGTCGTAGACATTGTTATAAATTTTTATTTTAGGATTTATTTACGTTTATTTACGGCTATAGAACGTTGCTTGGAACAATGAGAAATGTGACAACAGCTGTTAAACTGTTTTATCGACATACCGCATTGAATGGTCGTTTACACAATATGAAGCAGAATCGCAAAATAACAACTAGTGAAACGTAAACTTGTAAAGTGACAGAAATTCTGAAAATGAAAACCCTGTTTTCATATCACCGTATCACAGAACCAGAATTGACCCCAGAAGGGCATATTTTTATATGCTTAACTTATTCATATTAATCGAATAATAGTATAAGTTTGTAAGGATGCTTTCTCTTCGCCTCGATATAACTCCGTCCAGTCCAAGGTCTCGTCCAGTTATTTATTGGTTTGAACTAGAGAGCTGCACAAGACGTCTTAAACGCACTTTCAAGACATATCAAAAATTTCAAGCCGTGCAGTGCAGTGCCTCTGTTACAATCAAATAAAGACTTTGCCTGTCGTCTGCCAGCTAAATGAACGACACCACACTACACGAAGTCTCCCGATGACACGACACGACACGATACGATAATAATGTTTGCTTCAATCCATTGCGATCTTGAAAGACTTGATGGAAATAATGACAACAAATGACTTCAAACATGGCGGACGACACTACACTGCACGACACTAGACAACAGCGCATCACAACGTGCGGCAGTATTGCAGGCTTGAAAACAATAAAAAAACAACACAATCCGCTGCGTGAAATGTACAAATGTTGTTGTTTCTTTCGTTTGTTTTCATTTACGGTCGATAAATGAGGAAGCATAAAAACTGATACGGCCGTTTTAAATAGAAAAATTCTTACAGCCACATTCCCGATACTCGCTCGCGTCTCAGACGCTCCGTAGTTGTTTATTCTCTTTTGTGTTTTTCTTAAGTTTTGTTGGTACGCCAGCGTCGAATACCAACAAAACTTAAGAAAACCACAAAAGAGAATAAACAACTACGGAGCGTCTGAGACGCGAGCGAGTATCGGGAATGTGGCTGTTAATCTATCAAAACCTAATTAGTCGCATGTTAGTATGGCATTAGTTAACTTTTAAACGGCTGCACCGATTTCGATGAGGTTTTCACTATTCTGCCAGTTTTTTTTGCAATACATCGTATCTATTCAAAAAATATTTCATTAGTTTTCAACGCAGAGTTTTTCGAAAAGACAAATTTGCCTTTTTCTCAATCAATTATGTTCTAGTTGTGTGTATTATATACACGAGTAGTTGCACTTTTACATTTTCATCAAACTTAAACATTAAACTAAAGTAAACTTTTTAAAAGTAATGATTTTAACATTTATACAATATTATTAAGTTCATCTATTACATTACTTTTTCCCAAGTTTACATTTACAAACATAATCTCGTTGACGGAAGCTGCAGTCGACGCGATATGAGATCTGTTCTCTGAAATCAAATTGCGAGCTGAGAAAAATATTCTTTCAGAAGCTGCACTACTGGCTGGAGTAGCTAAAATTATACAGCTTACTTTATAGAGCAGAGGGAAATAATTTGCATTATGATTCCACCACCCGTTGAAACAATTATCATTTGTTACTTTGGTTATTATACTGTTTGTTAGCAAATAGACATACATACAAATTATTGCACTAGCACAACTCATTGCTGGCATTTGAGTACCTGAGAAAGGTAGCAGAAACATATTGTAAACGAGCAAATTTTCAGTGAACAGAAAAATGAAATGCACTAGACAACTTTTGGTGCAGCTGGCCCATAAAAATCAAGAAACATATTGATCCTGTATCCTTCAGTGGAGATATTTGATGCAGCTCAGCTTCGAATACAATTTTGGAAATATTTCTCAAACTTTTTTAAGTGTGTTAAAGTTTGTTGAATTAAGGGTAATTCGTCAAGAAAACCCAATGCAACTACATCCCTGTTGCGAAGCAATCGTTAGATAAATACAATCACGGCTGATGGATAGGTAAGCAAGTTTGTCATTTCAACAAAGAGGAGCGAAAAACTCTGCGTTGAAAACTAATGAAATCGATATATTGCAAAAAAATCTGGCAGAATAGTGAAAACCGCATCGAAATCGGTGCAGCCGTTTAAAAGTTAACTAATGCCATACTAACATGCGACTAATTAGGTTTTGATAGATTAAGAATTTTTCTATTTAAAACGGCCGTATCAGTTTTTATGCTTCCTCATTTATCGACCGTAAACGAAAACAAACGAAAGAAACACCAACATTTGTACATTTTACGCAGAGGATTGTGTTGTGTTTTATTGTTTTTATTGTAAACATCAGCGTCGCCGTACCTCGAAACAAAATAATGATTTACACAAAACCATCAGCCTGCGTTCATCTAGTTCATTCCATATGCAATAGTGTCATAGTGTCCCACTATGTTGCACTTTGTCGCACTATGACATAGTGTGACATAGTGCGACACTATGCCTTCGAGCCTAAAGCGTTCAACAATATTGTGAAGTGGTGTCGTCTTGAATTAACGAAACGAATTGATTGGTTTGAGTAGACGACAATGTGTCATAATGTCTTGTTCGGCAGATGTCTTAAATCGTTCAACAATTTTACCTCAATGCGTTCATTTTTGAAGGTCACGACATTACACTGCACTACTGCGACACGTTGTCGTATGATATTGAAGACGTCTTGTACAGCTTTTTAGTTTGAAATCAAAACATCGATTTCAATACTAACAACTTTTTATTAAATCTTCACTGTAGTTACGATAATTGTGAATGTGCTTAGAGATAAGTTCTGTTAACAAGTTTACAATAATTATGCTGAAACAAAGGTTCTGATTAAAAGGCTAAAACAGAGGTTATGATTAAAAGGCTGAAACAGAGTGCAAACAAAATATATAATGCAGGGCCAATAATTCTTACAATATTACTTCAACTGAAACAAAACGAAAGAACAATCACTGCACAAAAGTGATTAAGCGAGTACACACAGAACCGATTTTGGTACAACAACAACACAACGCGACTTTAATTCAAATAGAAGCGAGTAAACAAAAGGATTAATACAAGCTTAATGTAAAAATATGTACAAAGATTTTGCACACGCCACTAATGATTAGTCAAAAGGCATAACCGCTTTTACATGTTGACGACGGTGAAGCGAAGAAGACGAAAAGCATAATAAGAAATAATACAACAATAATTGTGTGGTTATTAGCGCAAACATATTTAGAAGATCGCGAAAACGCCAAAAGAAATGCGACAGAGTAAATACGTGCAGTATCACGAAGAGTATAAAAGCGCGGCTTCCGATTGCGATGGTGACACTTTTGTATACGGATCCAAAGCGGTGACTGCCTTCTTCTATAATAGAAGTACTAATCATCGTTTTGTGCTTCTATGCGGAGACATCCTTGATCGTTGCTAACTTGAAATATTTATCTTGTGCTTTTATGCGGAGACATCCTTGATCCTTGAAAATCATGATCCTTATCTTCTGCTTGCATGCGGAGGCTAATCAAAATCATAATTTACTGCAAAGTTCATATTAATGCGTCATAATCAATAAGTCATAATTAAGTGACATAATCATAGATTATTAGATGTGACACTCGCTATTCGCCGGTTCAAAAAATCTGTTTAACATTTGACTGTTTGGTATGATGAACTCACGTATACAATACGTGAGAAGTACCACATTGTTTTTCTGGTTTCTTTATCAATCAATGTGTACGATTTCTTAACAGTGCAACCGTAGGTGCTAAAGGGTTTTAGAGCCCCAACTAGGCTAATAACGTATAATTTCCAACTATTTTGTAACAACTTGTATTCAGTTTCATTTATACTATTCTGCTAACATCATTCTAAAATATTTTCGCAAATAGGCGCATAATTGTGTATTTATAACAAAAGGTTTTGATTACCGACTGCATTTATAGGAAATATAACGAAGCAAATTAGAAAATGCTGTGTAAAATGTTATAGAATATATTTATTAACTTTAAAACTATGTTTTACACATGTTTTTCACGGATAAAAAAACATAATATTTATAATTATTTATTTTGACGTTTCGATAAACAACCCCCTTAAAATAAATTTTCGATCAGCTTGCTACAAAATTTTTGCGGCGAGGCTAAATTATTTTACGGCGAGGCTACACTTTTTTACGGCGAGGCTACACTTTTTTTGCAGCGAATCAAAGTTTTCTTTCATTGTATCAGTGCAATTCCAGCAAAAATGCATTAGTGTATAAGGGACATTTTCGAGTGTCTCATCTACTAATCTATGATTACAACTGCTCTCTAGGTGTTGTCTGATTTTGACACATAAGACAACACAACTTTATTTTGAAAACACAGTTTTCCCACATTTTGGAAAGAACTCTCATAGTTTACTTAACGGTTATTCCCAAAATCTTAGCTTTGAAATCAGTTTCAGACAAACGTCTATTAAAATCTGAAGAGAAAGAAATATTAATTCTTATAAAAAGCGCCAACGGAGTTTTATGAATTTAATAAAAAGTTTCATGAGATATTTTAAATTTCTTTTCACAAGCACTTTTCTTTAGCTTCCAATTGCAAATTATTTAGGAATGACAATATGAGGCGTGATAAAAGGATATCAAAACAAATTTTTTGTAACAGTAAATAGGGGACATTTTCGTAAACAGCCAAATTCAACAATGCAATGTTGTTGTTTTTTAAGAGTTGTACGAGTAGTGTAAGAGTTGTTCTGTATGACAATATAAAGCGTGATAAAAGGAGATCAAAACAATTTTTTTGTAACAGTAAATATGGGACATTTTCCTAAACGAAAAATTTTTTTTTTCTTTGTTATTTTTCAGGCGAACCGCAATGCATTATTTGCAAGAAAAATGTGGTTATTTATAAATAGCAAACTATTATCTCCTCTAACAAACAAATCAAGCTCTCTCAAAGCTTCACCATACTATGATTCAATGTGATAGTATAAGTTTTAGCCAGCGCTGACCGAGTATATCGTTTTCCGACGCTATTAACTAAATATATGTACATACGTAAAACGATACAACGATTCGAAGTAATAAAAATTTTAGCGTGACCTTGGACATGCATTACTGATAATCGCTCATTTCCAGTTTCTTTCGCTTTTTTAAGAAACAATTCAAATATCATCTACACCTAATTCAACAATTTCTACTTTTTTTAAGTTTTACAATTTTCATGTTGCATCTAACAAGAAAAAGCTTTTATTTCATTATGGGAAAACTAAAAATTAAAATACGAATGGCATACTGGTCCCTATTTCGGTTATCAATCGGCGATCGATATGAAAAAAGTCAATCGAGTCGATCAATTTCTGAATTCGTATTGTCACCAACGATTATAAATTATATTACAATGTTCTGATATGTTTGGCAGAACTTTGTAGATGCTACGAACGATTGAAGGAAAAAACAGATGTGGAAGACAAAAACTGATATAAATTTTTTATTATAAATAAATTAAATACTTGTTACTAGCATTTTCATAAAAAACTTTCAGTTATCATAGACGGCATTTGTCGATATGGTGTCGTAAATTTAGAATTTTTTTACACATATCATGAAGAATTCGGTTGTCTTTTATATTCTAAATCCTCGTCAATAAAATTGTCGGATACAGCTCAAAAATATGTCGTATGAAAGCCGACATATTTGGTTAAATTCCAATTTTTTATTATAATAGTGTTCATAACTAATAATCATATGAAAAGCTCAAGTATAGTTTGAATTGGTCACCGTCGTGCAGAAATTTGCGGTTGACAACGAGCGAGTGAAAGAGAGTAAAATCTCAATTGTAATTGACAACGAAAATACCAATTCACAACCGAAAATTCATATACATAGATGATTTATCAAGCGTCGATTGACAACCGCAATAGGGCACACAATTTCTCGTCTGGCAACGATCACACAGAGTTAATCTCCTGTTAAAGTACCAATGACTAAATACAACGTAAGGTGCAAAACGAATTCCCAATCAATTTTATGTACATATGTACATACATACTTTCTACGGCTATTTCTACTGCATATGATTTACTGCACATGTATGTAAATGATTTGGTTCATACAGGGAATTTTTCATAGTATATTAATTTTTATTTCATTGTACATCTATTGAAATCTATGTTTCAATAGTCCTTCAATTTGTATGCATGTACATGCATATAATGTATTAATTTATAATAATAACATAGCAGATAATTTCATAGTCTCTTACCTTTAACTCACACGTTTTTTTGAGTAACTTATTAGAATTGTATTTTAAAAGTTAAACGTATAGCCGACCAAATCAAATTACTATTGCTCCGTACGGTAAAATGTTGTAACCAAATGAAATTAATGAACTTAGTATAAATAAATAACTTGTTATTTCAAAGCACACGTTATGAAGAACAAAAAACACAACACACACATTTTCGCAGGCTCTGTCTACACTTACAATTTAATTGGATTTAACATAAAAATTTTACAATTTCACTAAAAATACCTTATATATTTTACATTAATGATTACATTATTACCTGGAACTTGTGATTGAGTGTTGAAATAACTTCAGCACAGTAAACAGAATTGTGTAGTTTTGCAGAATTAACAGTTTAATTCCTTGTATAGGTAGTAAATACAAGTATTTTAATATAACAAATTCTGATAGTGAGATACTAATGTCATTTTTACCATCCCTGATGTACGTAGTCTTTTTAACTTAAAAACGGAGAGACTTAGAAAGTTGAAATTTTGTATTTAAGGCTCTTATAAGACCTATTTGTGCACACCCCTTTCTTGGATGAAACCCCTGGCACCAAAAGACACTTGTCTTGCAGGATTTTTCAAATTTCACGCTTAACAATACCAAACACCACTACTAAGTACAAATCTAAACACAATTTATCTGTAAGGCTAATCGCTCCAGAAGGATTCTATGCATAATTACGTAAAATTTTTTTAATTAAAATTATTTCACCTACAAGGTGATTAAATCTAGTCATGTGTTCTCCACATCAGATATTTTGGTTGGTTTTTGAAATGTTTATTAGTGTGAACCAGTCCCATAGCACAAATATTAAAGGTGGGAAACAATGTGCGCACTTAAAAAGTGTAGAACACATGCACAAATTTCCATATGTACATACATACGTAATATTATTTAGTATTCTAATATAGAATTATATAAATAGCATGAATTGGAATAAATTCATTCATTTAAACACAGAAGTGCATCTCTCTTCATGGGCTAATGCCAACCTCCTCTTCAAAAAAACCGCCGGAACCCAAATCACTTAGTTTTGCTTAGCTTCAGACCGAATAAAATTGTAGCATTTATTTTTTTTTTAATTTTTAAAAATGGGCAGGTTCATCCCAAATGTAGGTTTTTATCTTGAAACATGAAACAGGACCAAGGCACTAGCATGTCGTTGACGAAAGAGAAAGGAAAGAGGAAGTCATAAAACCAGACGCCGTTTAGAAATGTATCTATTTTTTGGGGGTTTGGAGGTTTCTATATTATATGATAATGAGATTTCTAGTAATTAATGTTAAATTCGACAAAGCCAAAATAAAACTAGTAAAGGTGTTATAAGATATATAAGATAAACTATAATTATAGCTGCTTAACTATTTCTGTGCGTTACAAACAACGGTACTAAATGCGTTTACTCTTAAAATTTAGGTGTAGGGTATAAAAATATATTGCAATACTGGGTGGATGGGTACAAAGGAGGCGTGGCCCGCCAATTTTTTCCCCAACAGAATATTATTGGTTCACAAACTACAATATTATGTACACCATTATTCAGGAAACTTATATACTTTTCAATACAATCCATGTAAAACCCTCCATGACCTATGTAAACTAAAAGTGGGCGGATCACGCCCATATTTGGCATATTAACTGGAAGCATTAGTCTAAACGTACATATAAAATTTTCTTGTCTTCTCTGAAAAAGTGATGCCGATATGGCCTTTTTTAATAGGCAAAACAGAGGTACCTGCACTCTCGATATAAAAAGTAGGCGTTGTCCTTGGGCGACATAGAAACGAATATTTTTGCCAAATTTCATTTTGAAATCTTAATCCGTTCTCCTGTGATCGTGATTTCAACGGACAGACAGACAGACAGACGGACAGACATCGTCCGTTCAATTTTGGTGGTGATGCTGATCAAGAATATATATACTTTTCCATACCTATCTTGTCTAGTTCTATGCGTTACACACTCCGGTAAAAATTCAATATACCCTCAACCTTAAGGTGTAGGGTATAAATAGAAGAATTTCTAAACGGCATCTGGTTTTATGGGACATTTGAAATTTTAGAACTTCCAATATGCTATTTGAATTAGATGGGTCTGTGTATATGGTCATTTTCGAACGCATCTAATCTTCACCGTTTGCCAAAACTTACACAATAATATTTTGTGCATGTGTGAGATCTCAAGAGAGCTCGAGCACTCTGTAAAGTATGTAGATTGGCGGGTGCGTAATGTGAAAAAAATATTTGTAAAAGTTTGCTATTTCTCAATAACCACATTTCTATTGCAAATCATGCATTGCAGCTCGCCTAAAAAACTTAAAAAAAAATATAAAACCATTTACATTCTTTTTGAGGATTTTGCTCAGTGCAATAATAACATAGCATGATGCGATCCTGATGGATTAAAGTCTGTAATATCGATGTTAAAAGGCGACGACTTTTTATTTATTTATTGTAAACTTATGCACTATGGCAAAGTCTTTTATAGCAAAAATTATCCAAACAATTTCTTATCATAAGTACATAAATTACAATAAATTAAATTAATTTAGAAGGTGAGACAGAGAGAGCATACAAGAGAAAAGAATGAAAATATGATAACATAAGATAAGAAATAATAATAATAAGATGAGGAATGAGCCCTAACTTGATGCCTGAATGCACTCTCAACTGGCAAGATTTTCAGCCTGCTTGGCAAGTTATTCCAGAGTCTGAGAGTGCAGACAAAAAACATACCTCCAATGTTAAGAAAATGGAGGAATTATAAGATTCCGCGTCCGCGTCGAAATACCAAATTGTAACTGAGAATACAGATAACTTGATATGCCTGTAGATATTGGTTTGTGCAAAAATTTAGCAATTTCGATAACTTAAGCACTTAGAGAAGTCACCAGCGAGTAGTACTCTGTTCCCCAATATGATCATATCTTTTCAAACCATAAACAAATCTTATCATATTATTAAGCAACACCAAAATTTTGTGGCTTGGTATTGAGTCCAGATTGCAGTAGCTCTGCATACCTTAAAATGGGAAGAATAAGTGCCAAGACTAGTTTCTTCCGCGTTTCTGTTGGAAGAAATTTCGCAGCCTCTCTCAAGTTATGGAGCACGCAGTACGCTTTGTCCGCTACATCATTAATGAGATCAGTGCAAGTTAATGTAGAGTTGACAAAAAACCCAAGATTATTTACTCTGAAAACAAACTTACGTACCGAATCCACAATCAATAGAGACGGCAAAACAGAAAAGTCTAGGAAGTTACTAGAAATAGGCATAACAAACGATTCGGTCACATTTAATTGTGACAATCGTAAGCAATTTATATTTGACCATAAAGCAATGTTTTTAAGGTCATTATTAATTATCATACAAAACTGCTCTATGGAATGAACTGGTCTTGACAAATATAACTGGTCATCATTTGCATAAGCATGTATGTTCACGTTCTGTACAACATTGAATAAGTCATTCAAGAATTTAGTAAACAGCAATGGTGCCAGAAAATTAACTTCCAACTTTAGAGTCTGTGGAACCGAACAGATAAAAAAGACTTGAAGATTAGCGACACTAGAAGAGAAAAGAAAATTGTTTTTTAACTTATTGCAAAGAAGTAAATGGTCAACGCTATCAAATGCCTTCGAGAAGTCTAGGAGGCAAAAAAACATAATTTTCCGTTGATCTAGGGAAATCATGATGCCATGAGTAATCTTCAGCATTGCCGTAGCGCAACTATGCCCCGGTCTAATAGTTCTAATGTGACTTTGTGAGGCTATGAGAGCCACTTCGAGATAACTTACAAAACACTTATTAGACGATAGTCCGCAAGTTCAGAGGCAAAGGACTTCTAAGGTATCGGTAAAACTGTTGCCAGCTTCCATAAGGAGGGAAAGGAAGAAGTAGACAGTATATGATTTATAGTCTCTGTAGTATGAGAAATTATTAAAAGTAAACGCCCACCGCTAATGATTTAATCGACATAACTTTCTTGACAACGTCAACTTCAGTCACACCAGAAAAATAAAACAATTCTGCATTAGTGGAGTCACAATTAAATTCATCTGGATAGGTAGCATTCTGTCGCTTCGATAGGAAGTGTTCATTGAGTTCAACCGGATTAAGTTTGCATGTAGTAGATTTCTGACGGCCTGAAACGCATGTTTCATGCGTATGAGGCAGCAGAATGCCGTATAAACTTATACAAAAAAGTGTTTCAATGCAACCATCGTGGACATACGATGTGTGAAGTAAAACAAACGAAAGATTGTCGATTTCTTGACGAGGAGGGGCAAGGAGTAAATTTAACTTCATATTGTTATTTTACAATAACAATTCCCAATCGTCCGCTCAGGTACAAAGCAGAATTTTTCAATTTTGGGTTTTATGACCTTTGAAATAATACTGTTTGTTGTTATATCTTGGATGGTTGAGAATATGCTTATGTGAGTTTGCATATCAGAGGGGGAAGAGAAGCAAGCGACTGTTTCTGTTTATGATTTTTCTGCTTCTGATCATTTCAAAATTTGTACATTTTCAGGTTCATATTCTCAATCAACGGAGAAATGACAACAAACGAAAAATTCAGTTTTGTACCTGAGCAGACGATGGGGAATATTTATTGTAAAATAATAATAAGAAATTAAATGTACCCCTTGCCTCTCTTCTTCAATGAAATGAACAATCTTTCATTTGTTTTACTTCACACATCGTATGTCCACGATGGTTGCATTGACGCACTTTTTTGCATAAGTTTATTGGGCATTCTGCTGCCTCTTACGCATGAAACAATAGCGAACGAAGTTCGAGTCGAGTCCAATGGTTCGTCCCTGAGCGTTGTATATCTCGTCAAAATATTTTCGCCCCTTTGTAATCTCTTTATAATATATGCTCGTTGATTTTTGTTAGGATTATAGACAAAGGAGACTAGTAGGCGAGTCATAGAATCTACAATCAAGACAACTAAGTATTCAGTGTCAGAGCAGAAAGACAAAAACTCGAATCGAGGCGAGTAAACAGACTTAACATAAATGGCCATTCCACCACATTTTTGTCCAACCCTATCGGTATAGATTGTAGTTTTAAATTTTAAGAACATTGTCACTAGAAGCAAAATTAATTTTAATAAATTCTGGGGAAAATCAGAATTTGTGTTCGTGGTGTACAACACCTTGAGCTATGCTTTGCGCTTTTCGTTAAAACGCTGTTAATTTTCTTTGTAGAACGGAGAAAGAAGAAGCGAAAAGTTTACATAATGTAACGTGAAACGGGAATATTTGAAAATTTCTAAGAAAACAGATAATTTTTTGGTGTTTCCAGCAGTTTACAGTAAAAGTTGTATTGTTGATCTTTTCAGAACGAAACGAAAGCTATTTTTTTCGTGAAATGGAACGTACAGTAAAAAGCACACGCTTGCATACAATCAAGTAGTTGTCATTCTGCAATTAAGTGTGAAAGTACACAGCAAAGGATTATGCATCGATCTTATTTGATGTTTATATCAAATACATCCTTTACTATATTTTATTATATCTATTATATTTTATTTGTATATATATATTTATTATTTTTTTCTTAAATATCTTGTATGCTTTAAATTTTAATAATTTATTTCAATTATATTTCTTGAGATTTCTCTTTATATTAATATTTATTAAGAATATTTATTTTTTTGGGACTAATATATTTTAAAGTTTTATTGAATTGAATTTGCATCTTCATAAATCCTTTATCTATGGTTTTTAACTATGGTTCTTTAACTATAGATTTGAATATAAAATGGATTTGATTGAAGACCGACCGGTAACATTTTCTTTGGCTCAGAAAGATAAGCGCCGATATTTGATTATTTTTATGCATGCATCACAACAGCACATGTATCGCAAGCAAATTCGCAAGGAAAAGAGCGAACAATGTGTGTACCATATACGTATGTATTATGTATACACACTCATGCGATCGTAAGGCTAAGTGCAAAGTTCAACTATAGAGGGATCGCTCAACGATTTCAAAGATTGTGAATAAAAATTTAATAACGTAAACGTTCTCTGAGCAGAGTAACGAACGCTTCGTTTGAAAAAGAGAATGACCCCATTAGTCAGCTTCGTCTGTCTGCGAAAATCACGATTACAAAAGAACGAATAAAGTTAGCGTCATTAAATGGCAAGTATATTCTTTGTTATCATGGAATGTTTGGTAGTTCAAATAGGGTAAATCTGACCAAGTAACACACCTACGTTTTAATAAATATTAATTCTTCTGAGCTTAAAGCTTATTTTTAGGATAGAAGAGTGAATGTAGAGCAATTTTATTGTCGAATTCTTCGTATCACGATAAATGGGCATGGTCCGCTAAAATTTGACAAAAACGGAAATTAAGGAAGACCTAAGAGACGTTATATATATCGGTTGTATAATGGTGAACATATGCAAAATCGGACCGGTGCCACGCACACTTCTTATAGTAAATGAAAGTTGTTTCGTGCTTGTAGCTTAATTTCCTTGATTTTAGAGTAAATTTAAAGTGGAAATTTTAGTCATGAGTCTACCATCCCAAACTAAAATAAAATCGCAAGAATGTGCGTCTGTAACCAAAATAGTAATAACAGGATAACGATGATAGAAAATTTAGGACGATTATTTTTTTACTCTGATATTCGATACAAAAAACTGGAAACTTTGGCTATTTTCTTAGGGGGTAAGGCTGGGAAAGCGTAACGAATAGCCTCTCCCACGCAAAAGTCATCCTCACCTTCTCGTGGTGCCCTCTGTTCTGACTGACGAGGCTCTGGCGACCGAAGGGGGGTCGGTATAAACCCTCCTTTTCCATCTAACACTCTCTTTTATAATCTGTCCTGCCTATACTCTACCTTCCCTATCTCTATCTCTCTCTTCTTTAATCTTTCTGGGTCGGATCAAGGTGTCATGCGACCCGTGCCGAGGACCTTCTAGGCTGAGGACCCAGACTTAAAAAATAGCTCAGTCTTTAACGGAGCGTACCGAACACTGGGCGATCTTCGGTACTAACCAGCCTTACCTGCACACAAGGACCTCTGTGCAGGTGGACCATCCCCTTGTCCTATACTCGTGGGAACAGAAATGAATGAATACACAAATAAAAACAAAACAGAGAAGACGGATAACACGGACGACGCAGCAGGGGAGACAGACAGACGGGGGGAGTTAGCAGCAGGGACGAGTAAGCCGTGTAGGGAGGTTGGTAGCGTCACTAACACTGACAAGTACCAGGTTTCCGCGACGGCAAACTCGTCTAACGCTGGGGGCGACAGGTCAATGGCAGACGAGGGCTATACTTTAAACCCCATCTCGCCAAGGGAGACAGGTACCGTCACAAATAGTGATAACTACCGGAATACCGCGGCGATAGGCTCGTCTGAGGATGGGGACGATAGTTCTTCCTCCGAAACATTGACGCTATCGCAAGCCAGCCAGATCACAATGCTGGACACTGAAACATATGAGTCACTACTGAGTGGCCCCCCGCTCAGCAGTACAGCGAACAGCACAAGAACTCGGTCGAAGGAGGAGAAAGCCAAGCGCGCCTATAACAGGGCAAAAACCTTTCTCAGAAAGGTTGGTAAGCTTGACCCCACCACCTTGACCGAGAAACAAAAACACCTGAGGAAGGGTAACCTGAGGAAAGTGGCCAGGTTCGAGAGAGCCATCGCCACCTCCTCGTCCTCTGCAACGGCGGCTGGGCGGAAGGAGACTTCTAATCCAGCTTCAAAAGCAGGAGGTATTGCCAAGCCTGGTGACGGTGTTTTGTCTGTGAAGCCGACTACCTCGAAAGGGGCAACGGGCGATCGCAGAATCCCAGCACCAGGTAAGGAGGTTACCGACAAAAACAAGAGCTCGTTGCTCTCGAAAAGTAGAGCCGAGAAGAGAGAAAGGTCGATGGAGGAAGAGCTGGGTACGGGCCCCAAAAAGGTCCGACACTCAGCTAGTTTCAAAGCTAGCGCGGAGCTACAGGTGGCCATTGTCGATAGATCGAACCCTGACGGCAAGATTTCACCGGCTAATTGGCTACTTGTGGAGACAAGGCTTCTGTCGGAGATGATGAAGGTGGCGCGGAAGGATGAGGAGGTGGATTTCGAGGGAGCGGCCTGGCAGAGAGGAGTCAAGGTCGTCAGTTGTGGAAACAAAGAGTCGGTGAACTTTTTGACGACCACGATTGCCGGGCTTGGCGAGATCTGGCCGAGAGGTAAGCTTGAAGTTCTCCCGAGATCTTCCCTTCCCATACGACCAATTGCCGTTATATGGGTACCCCCTCCAGTCCCGGAATCGGGGGCATCCATATTAGCCTTAATAGACAAGCAGAACCGTTGGTTGCGAGCACAGGATTGGGTGATCGTCTCATCCAACGTTCCCAAGAACGGAGGCCGAAACTTCTGGTTTGCGGTCAGCAGAGAGTCCATTGAGGCTATCAAAAATCAAGGGGACTCCATCAGATTCGGGCTTGGGAAGCTAAAAATCCGCGTGCCGAAGGATGGAGAGAGGTATGGTGATGGGTCAAAGAAGCCAACTGAAAGTGGTGCAAATAAACCTGCACCACTGTAAGGCGGCCACTGACGACCTTCTGCTAACCATGGGAAGAGAAGATGTTGACGTGGCCCTGGTACAAGAACCTTGGTTGAGTGGTGGTAAGGTTGCAGGACTGAGATCACGACAATATCAGGTCTTCGAACCAAGATCAACTACAAGAGTAAGAACTTGTATACTGGTAAAGAAAAGTATTAAAACTCTTATCTTCCCGCAGTACAGTTCTCCAGATCTAACTACGGTAATATGCGAGGCCGAGCGGGATGGCAAGATCTTGCTCGCATCGGCATATCTACCCTACGAGGAAGTTGACCCCCGTCGCAGTTAATCCGCGCACTAACGACCCTTGCCAAAACCAGCAAGTTGAGGTTGGTGATAGGATGTGATGCTAACGGACATCATTCGCAATGGGGAAATGGGTAAGTAAGGATACTAATGTAAGAGGTGAGTCTATATTTGACTTCATTATTACAAACGACTTAATTATCTGTAATAGGGGGCCTCGCCCACCTTTAGCAATAGAGTTAGATCGGAAGTAATAGACCTCACCCTGAAAAATTGTAGAGACCTTGAAATCCTGAAATGGAGGGTGTCCCAAGAGTGCTCCTTTTCGGACCACTTTAGGATATTTTTTGAGATCTCATTTGATAAACCAAGAGTCGTGCCCTTTAGGAACCCAAGGAAAACGAACTGGGACCAGTTCTCACAAAAAGCCGCGGTGCTGCTGTCACACAGCAACATAAGGTCTAATAATGAGAACACTGACACCCTTGTTCATACCCTTTCCGCAGGGCTCCGGAGGGCTTTTAACGACTCGTGTCCGAGGAGCTACCCTCGCGGAAAAAGTAAACCCGCGTGGTGGACCCCGGAACTCGGAGCGATAAAGAAAGCAACGGGAGCGCTTTTTAATAAAGCGAAAGCCACCGGTAGAGACATTGACTGGGCCCTGTAAAGGGCGGGTCTAAGAATCTACAAAGGCAGAATTAGAAGATCTAAGAGAGACTCGTGGAGGGCATATTGTGATAAGATATGCGAAGTCAATGAAGCGTCCAGACTGCGAAAGGTGCTAACCAGGGAAAGAGCTATTCCTGGTTGCATCCAGCGGCTGGACGGTTCATGGACAGAATCTAGTCCTGAAACGTTGGAGGTTCTATGTGATACACATTTTCCGGGCTGCACGGAATACTGTGCTGGGACGACCCCGATGACTCCAACGGGTATTGGTTTCGAGGAGCTGAGCCATCTACAGGAAGACGTGAGCAACGTGGTGAGTGAGGACAGGGTGATATGGGCGGTCGGGTCCTTCCAACCCTACAAATCGGCTTGACCGGACGGAATCATCCCGGCCATGCTTCAGAAATCCCTGAACACCATTCTACCAGTGCTCACTGAATTATTCACAGGATGCCTCAGCAAACGATATATCCCCAAGAGCTGGAGGTTCGTAAAGGTGGTTTTCATACCTAAAGCAGGTAGGCCCTCGCACTCCTCTGCAAAGGACTACAGGCCCATCTCGCTCTCCTCCTTCTTACTTAAGACACTGGAGAGACTGGTGGACCTCTACATAAGGAATAAAATCACACACAGACTTTGCAATTCTCAACACGTCTATCAAAAAGGCAAATCAGTTGAGAGCGCACTTCACAGTGTGGTATCTAAAATTGAAAAATCCCTGGAGGGCAAAGAGTATACTCTAGGAGCCTTTTTGGATATCGAAGGGGCGTTTAATAACGTCAAACCAGAAGGGCGCAAGCACTCTCCTTAGGAGCGTCACACGGGGTACACCACAGGGAGGAGTTCTCTCACCCCTATTGTGGTTGGTGGTGGTTGACGAGATTCTAAGGGAATTTCATGGTACAGGCGTTAGAGCCATAGCCTATGCTGATGACATAGCTCTGCTGATCACGGGTAAATTTTTACCCACATTCAGTGAGCTTATGACGAAGGCTCTGGCGAAAATGGCAAGATGGGCGGATAGAAATGGTCTCAGCACAAACGTGACTAAGACCTCGCTCGTCCTATTCACCAGAAAGTACAAGGTACCAGACTTCAGAAGGCCCAACCTGAATGGCCAAAGCCTTCCGTTGTCTGACTACGTGAAGTACCTCGGCGTAGTTCTGGACAGCAAGTTAACTTGGAAAAGGAACATAGCCGAACGAACAGCGAAAGGGCAGAATGCCCTTTATGCATGCAGGAAAGCCATTGGCGGTAAATGGGGGTTACCGCCGTACATTGTCCACTGGCTGTATACGGCGGTGATCCGGGCGATTCTCACCTACGGCTGTCTTGTGTGGTGGCAAGCGGTACAGAAGGGCAGCAATCTAAAAACCTTAAGTAAGGTTCAGAGATGTGCAGCTAGATGTATCACAGGATCTCCTAGGAGCACACCTCAAGCGGGACTGGAAATGATACTTCATATCCTTCCCCTTGATAAGTTCATTCTGGTTTCGGCGGGGAAGAGTTTCCTAAGGCTGAAAGGCCTCAGCCTATGCACGGAATCTTGGATTGGACATGGGAGTGTGCTGAAATTTGTGAAGCAAGTGGGAGAAGACCCGCGGATGGTTCCAAGACCGAAGAGGGTACGGGTGCAGGCTTCTACTCCAGCATACTGCAGGCACAGCGATCGTATAGATTGCCAAATGACTGCAGTGTGTTTCAAGCCGAAGTATTCGCCATAGAAAGGGCTGCTAACTTTGTCATCGAAGAGGCGATATTCAATAAGAACATCAACTTCTTTGTCGACAGCCAGGCGGCCCTGAAAGCAATATTTGCGGTGGAGGTGAAGTCCAAAATTGTCTTGAAGTGTAGGGAAAGGTTTGGGAGCCTTTTAAGAGAGAACACAGTGAAACTCTGCTGGGTTCCAGCGCACTCAAATATTGAGGGCAATGAGCTGGCGGACCGCCTTGCCAAAACTGGAGCCTCACTGGAGCACCACACGACAGTCGCCTCAGTGTATGTCCCAATGGGGCATCTAAAAAGAACCATTGAAATCATAGTCATGGGTGACGCAAATCGCACCTGGGTAAACAGGTCAAATTGCAACAATACCAGACTACTATGGCATGGGTTGAACTGGAGCAAGTCGAAGGCACTGCTCTCACTTTCGAGAGACCAACTTCGTCTTGCGACAGGAGTGATAACGGGACACTGCCCGGTCGGAAATATGGTGTCTAGGTGGAAACCTGGCACCGTAATCGACCATTGCAGGTGCTGCGATGACACCGATGAGGAAGAGACTGTGCTCCACTTGCTCTGTCAGTGCCCGGCTCTTCACTACCGCCGACTCCAATCAACAGGAACTGGCTTTCTGAAGGACTCGGATCTGGCGGAGCTACCGATCGCCAGTCTACTGAAACTCATCATGAGCACCAAGTACGCCTTCTCCAGACCCATCCCCGACTAAGTACAACGTCGGGGGGTGGGGGGGCCCGCTGGTAGAGTGACGGACATAGGTAGTCAGCGGTTCCCACACCACACCCTACCCCTATCCTTTTCCCATATCCCTATACACCTACAAGGGCTACTACAATGGGCCTTTTAGGCCTCGGTGGAAGTGGTCGACCTGGCCACATGCCCTTCTAACCTAACCTAACCTTGGCTATTTTCTTAGATCGAAAATAACAACATGGCTTGACAGATAATGAGTATATGTAGGGTATATACACTTCGTCCGGAACGAAAATACCCTTACTTGTTATTTTATACAGTTATTCTAAGTGCTTTGATTTCGGTTTGCTTTGTGTTTTAATGCATGTCTTGCGGTCAAAGAGAAGAAAGCCGAACTTAACTGCCGTCCTTCAAAATAAATGTTGATAATAATCTTTGTCTCGTGAAATATCTTTAACTATTAATACCCTCACAATTATTATCTTGAATTTCTTCTTCTTGTACTCTACGGCACCATGGGGCAGCAACTTTCAAAACAACAAGAACTGACATTACGCTTCACTGAGCCCAGATAGACGCAGCGCTATTCCTTTTTACCAAAAAAGATGCGGCTCACACACCGCATGTTGTTGTTTATTCAATTCTTTTTTTTGTTCTTTCCATTAAAAATTTATTATCTTCTTATCATCTCTTTCTGGTTCTTGGTAAACTTTTCCTCTGAATTTTATTTAATAAACCTTTTTATTGCATTCATTTATTTCCTTTTTATAAACAATTTTTTGTTTTTATAACACAATTTGGGGATTTCGCCTAATTCAAAGACAACAACATGCCAGTGCTGGAACCACAGCGTGCCTATTTAGAAAAATACATAAAACAGCAAAAAAATCCCCTTAAAAAGGCTTGTTAAACAACATATAAACAATTAAAAAGGAAAATAGAGAAAACATTCGTACCTTGTAAGCAGCCGCCATTCTAGCAAAAACAATTATCTCTCATCTTTGGCTTATTCATTCATAATTTTCATATCTAATCGTTTACTTTTACATTGATATATGTACCAGACTTTTGTTTGTTTCTAAATGACTGAAAATTCACAAAAGGCACACAAATAATTCATAAAATTACATACCTCAATTAAATTTAAGTACAGAAATTGACTATTTTTAACATTCTAACATTTTGTATTTAAACTTCTGTGTGACTAATAAATATTATTAAATTTAACTTAAATTAGATTTAACTACTTTTTGTTGCTACAATGTGGTCTGGTAATTCATGAGAAGAGTATTTTTCCCACATACGGAAAAAAAGCTGTTCTAGTCCCTTTGCATATTGAAAGCAATCGAATAACGGACTTTCAACACGTGCCTTCCAAACTTTGGCTCGTGTTGCTTTTAGATATTCGCGTTCAGTGCCCAAACGAATTGAAATATCTTCATACTCTTGTCTTGTTCGTGCAATTAGTTCCGGACACCCTAATGTTGCCAATTGAGAAGCAGCAACTCTATAAATATTAACTTTAAAATCTTGTTCAAGTAATCGAAAAGAAGATAAATGCCTTGACGCCAATGTCTCTCCTGGAAGTGTTACCACAGGCGTTCCAGTCCAAAGTACATCCATAGAAGTGGTATGTCCATTACAAAGAGGGGTATCGAGGCATACGTCTGCCAACTGACCTCGCCTTACATGTTCTTCTTTTGCAGCAACATTTGAGAATATTATACGATCTGGTGAAACACCTGTAATAGACGATACAAAACCAAATGTTCAAATTTGAATTCGTACAAATTTTACTGTGGAAAAATTAAACTACTCTGGAATTTCACGGGAAATGAATGCCTGAAATATATGTAAGTGGAATATTGGGGATATACCATTTATTAACAAGTAGGACTAAGTACGCAGATGTTACAAATAATTGTATTCCTAGGAAAAAAATTTTTTCTTCGGTCTATGTTAACCTTGAAAATTTTGTTTATTTTCTTTTGATCCATACACATCGCCGAGTATTTACCTAATTCTTTCTAATATAATTTTATGTTTCAACTAAATTCTAAATATCATCGAAAAAGACCAAAACTCGTTTACTGTTACCTTTCGCAGTGAACGCGTCGCCTATGTATTTATTCAAGTTATTCCTGTTACAAAAGTAGTTTCTATATCGAAGCGAATCTACGGCGCCATCTAAATGTGCCATATGGAATGTGAAACCTCAGCAACAGTGAAACAAATCCAATGAATATCAGGTATTATAGTTACGTAATCTCGGAGAGGTCCTACTGGAATGGTCACATCTATCAAGTGCGTGCGAAGGACCTGGAACGTATGTGATTTTTCTACAAAACTGCATGACTTATAGATTGATTTTCGTAGTAAGTTTTACACCATACATACATATATATAAGTCAAATAATATATACAAGTCAAAGCATCTTGTAAATGCTTTTACATTAGCACGCTTTCGGTTTTATTAAATAATTTGTTTAAAGCTGTACAACACGCCATCCTGAACGAGATTCGAAGGCAAAAAGTGGCTCTGTGAAACCGCAGTTTGCTGGATGCACTTTCCGACCAGGATGGCTTAACTACTACTTCGCGGAAGTTTATAGCAACAAAACTGACGATATCCTCGAGCTACTAGAGCGTCAAAACGTTAGTCTGATAGTTGGGGGACTGGCGTGTTCTCAAGCGAACGCACAAAGGTTCGGTAATAACCAGAGTTGGTGCTGGCTATTAATCATATCTCGGCAATATTGCTTAATGATCGACAGCACAAAGTGAGCTACGGCTTTGTCAATAAAGCCGAAGGGAAAAGTGCCTACTGTGACGCAGATGTCACAGTCACAGCCTCACCTTGGGACTGTTGTAAGTTCAAGGGATGCAGGAGATGCAGTAGCGGCTACGGTTCAACCTAGTTGCTCCAAGGTTGCTTCCACTTCTGCAAGCCAGCCAACGCGTACGAACTCCCTTATCGGGCCTAGCGTATCCAAGAACGCTATATTTAGGCCAGCCTTACAAAAGCACAGTCACTCGCAAAAGCTTAGTCACAGCAATGCTAGCAGCAGTCTTAGTAAAGGTCTGAGAGGCTCTCCTGAGGAAAGAGCCCAATTGGCTAGCAACCTTCACGTGGACACAAAAATCAAAAGCGTTGAGTTCGTCACTTCTTATTGGTTCGTTTAGCAGACAATTAAAATGTCTGCAAATCAAACTACATCATGCGAAAGCAGCATCTGATGTGCTTTGCATGAACCTTCTCTCTGAATCGCTGGATATAATCTTTATGCAAGAACCTTGGATACACAAAGGGCTATTAAAGGCATTCGCAGCAATAGCTGTAAGTTAATCTACGTAACTGACTGCGATAGACCAAGAGCGGCTCTATTATTTAATAGAAAACTAAACTTTCTTCCTATTTCAGAATTTCTCATGGCAGATCTGGTGGCTGCTTGGGCTAAAGTTCCCACTGAACATGGGATTACAAAAGCAATCATCGCCTACGCATATCTACCAGGAGAGGAAGCAGTGGCGCCCACAACAGAGGTAGCAGCACTAAAGGATTACTGTCAGCGGAACCGGCTTCTTTGAGTTCTCTTCGGTAAAGCCAAAGCACAACACGTAATCTCGGGTAGCAGTAATGTCAATACCAGAGGTCAGTACCTCTTAGAACTCATTATTGAGTTGGGTTGGGCTTAAAAGAGGAGCTCCGTGGAGCCATCCAACCGCAAGCAGTCGTATACACTTAGGCCGAACGGCCCATTGTGTTCCTCCAGGGGAGTAAAGGGTGTTAAACTGCCTGCAGCCTGATCCTGCAGAAAGCGGGGCAGTTACACAAATAATGCTCCAACGTTTCTGATTCCTCCCGGCAGGATCAACAAATGTCTGACTGCAGAGTACGAAACTTCCGTAGATGTCCCCTGAGTTCATTGTGTCCTGTCAGGATGCTTATCAGTATCCTAAGCACGCTTTTACTTCTTTGTAGAAGTTTATTAACTTGGGCGGAATTTGGACTGCCCCAAAGCGCTTTGGTTATCCTGGAGCCTTGTGAATCGCTCCAAGCTCCTCTGTGTAGCCTGTCCGCCCAATCCGCAGTGCCATTTATTAAAGATTGAAAAGGCTTCCCAACTGCCCAGGTTACCTGTTCTAACATGGTCCCTTTTCGCGCAAGTTCGTCTGCCGCTTCATTGCCCTCTATGTTACTATGTCTAGGCACACATATCAAGTGCACTGAGTACACTTGAGCTAGAAGTGTTATAGCTTTCTTGCAGCTTCGTACCACCTCCGAGGTCACCACGTACTTCGTAAATGCTTTGATAGCCGCCTGACTATCTCAAAAAGTCTTACAGTATTCTCCCGGAATTCTGTTGTTGTATAACCATTTAGCACCGTCCATAATCCCAACTATTTCGGCCTGAAAGACCCTTTTGGAGTTATGGAGTCTGATGCTTATTGCATATTTATTATTTGCACAAAGAAACCCTGCCCCCGTGCGACCGTTCATCATCGAACCATCTGCATACAGGTGAATGCTTCGGTCTCCACTGGCGTTATGGACATGACTTCCGGAATACGGTCACACTCCCAATTACATTGGAACTCATTATTAATAATAACGTTGTAATTTTAAACCGGTGTGATGAACCTACCTTTTCCAATGCTATTTGGAGTGAGGTATTATACCTTTCTCTGACTACCCTGGATATGTCTGACATCATCACAAACTGGCATGCATCGGCGGAAACGTCCATGTCTGATCACAAACACATTAGCCTTGACATGTTAACATGGGTGTATCCTTAGCCGACAATCTAGTCTACCGTAATCCCAGAAAAACCGACTAGGATATCTATCGCTTCCATCTCGAAGAAAGCGTGAACCGCTCAGATTCCACCATAAATACTATAAGTGAGCTTGAAGATGAAGCCAACATTCTTCACTCCAGCATACAAAGTGTCTTCGCTAGTAGCTGTCCGCATACTAAGGGAACATCACATAAAAAGCTTCCGTGCTGGAGCAGTTCTCTTCAGTTACTGAGGAGAGAAACGCATAAGCTCTTTAACAAGGCAAAAAGGACTGACAATTGGTCAGAATACAAAACCGTCTTAACGAAATACTACAACGAGTTGAGGAGATCTAAGAGGGCTACATGGAGGGCGTGCTGCGCGGAAATTAAAAACTTTCCAGAAGCAATACGTCGCCAAAAAGGCATTTGCACCCTGAAAAGGCCGGATAGTAGCTATACTCCTTCTTCTGATGAAACACGGGGGCTGCTTCTGGACACCCACTTTCCGGGTTGTATTCCGGCCGACAACGACATTAGGGGTGATGATTTTACGCCTTTACCCATAACTCGTAAGGACACTGGACTAGCAGGTAAGATCTTCCATAAGGATCGGTTGAAATGGGCATTCGGAACACTTAGCCCATTCAAATCTCCGGGACCTGATGGGATATATCCATGCTTGTTACAACAAGGTGTGAGTGTTATTGTCCTCATATTGTTCCGTATTTGTAGAGCCAGTTTAACGCTCGGTTCCGACCGATTAGCCTTAGCTCCTTCTTCCTAGGATATGGACAAAGGTAAAGGTCGTATTTATTCCAAAGGCAAAGAGATCCTCTGCATAATTGCCCAAACAGATTAGCCTTAGCTCCTTCTTCCTAAAAGTTATGGAGAAATCACTGGACATGTACATTAAGCATTCCATCTTTAGTGCATGTCCACTACATGAACTCCAATTTGCCTTTCAGTCAGGCAAATCTACTGAGTCAGCAGTGCATAGTCTAACAACCGCAAAAAAAGGCTTTTCAATTTAAGCAAATTGCTTTATGCACCTTCATGGACATATCAGGAGCGTTTGACAACACAACCTATGATGCCATCAGCAGCTTCAAATCAGAAGAAAGCTTCCGAATATGATCGTTCAATGGACCTTACACATGCTGAAATCTAGAATTCTAGAGCTTAGTCTTGGAGGATCGTTACGGACCATAAAATCCACCAGGGGATGCCCGCAAGGTAGTTACTTTCACCCCTGTTGTGGACTATGGTGGTGGACGAACTCCTGGTCAGATTGAACTCTCTTGGTTTCAGCACGCAAGGTTTTGCTGATGTCATATGCGTATGTAGTTGGCATCAGCCAACAATCTCGAAACGCAGGCAAATGGCTGTCGATATAACCCACAAATGGTGCGAAGGCAAGGGCTTGTGCCTGAATCCGGAAAAAAATTTATTGTTCCTTTCACCAGGAAAAAGAAACACGATTTAAAAAAGCCTACTTTGTATGACAAGGTTCTAAACTTTTCCAGCGAGGCGCGTTATTTGGGAGTCACTCTTGATAGGGAGCTTAACTGGAATTCACATCTTAATCAATTTATCATTAACGCCACTAAGGCATTCTATGCGACGAGTTTTTCTTTCCCAGCCGGGAATAGCTCACTCGTCCCAGTGTTCGTGGCAAGTGGATCTCGCAAGCACTTGCGAACAATATTTCAAGCTGCGTTTCCGAATTTTGTTCGATTGGTGTTTCAATCAATCTAGCACTGACTCCGAGAGTTCAGCTGATATCGTTTTTATTTAATTTCCTTAACAATTTTTATAATACTTAGAATACCTTATAATTTATAAAGAGCCGCTGTTGCGGTCGAGAGCCAACTAAGGGTCGTATGAAGAGCTAACTATGGGTCGTATAAAGAGCCAACTATGGGTCGTATAAAGAGCCAACTATGGGTCGTATAAAGAGCCAACTATGGGTCGTATAAAGAGCCAACTATGGGTCGTATAAAGAGCCAACTATGGGTCGTATAAAGAGCCAACTATGGGTCGTATAGACAGCCGCTTTTGCGGTGAAGAGCCAACTAAGGGTCATATAAAGAGCCAACTATGGGTCGTAGAAACAGCCGCTTTTGCGGTCAAGAGCCAAGTAAGGGTCGTATAAGGAGCCGCTTTTGCGGTCAAGAGCCAACTAAGGATCGTGTTTCTTAAAAATACTTAAAAATAAAAGAGCCACAAATGTGGTCAATATGTATTAAAAGAGGTTTTCTAGGGCCACTAGAATACCTATCAAAAAGCGAACCTTGTCAACGTCACTTCTATACGAGTATATCGGTGCTTGTGTCGATCAAAGCTGATCTAAAATGTTCGGATGAGCTCGTTAAAAGCGACACTCGAAATAAATCATGTGCGAATCACACGATATTTCCCAAAGAATCGACCGTGAAATGAAGACAAATTCTATTTGTTTAGCATAATCATTTCCATCGGTTGCCTTTCCATGTTTCCCTGTATTGCTGTGTTGTTGTTGTCTTTCCGTTTCTTTATACGGAATCAGGTTTCTTTGATGTTGTTGGTTATTGCTAGTTGCTATTCATTCGTATTTATGTTTAAATGTCAGTATGTGCATGCTTGCTTAGTTTTGTCTGCTCGATCTGAAGTATGTAAATATTTTGCGTAATTATGTATTCGGAGTGTTTGGTTGATTATTTTTATTTCGCCTTTTGCTCTTCCTACGTGTATCTACTTGTCTAATCTAAAACTATTTCTATTCAAATATTATTGTAACGAATTGTGATCGTTACAAATTGCATGAATGATGGCATTTCGTCCAAGGACGAGATTTACAATGAAACAGTGAAGAAAGTGCCCGGAAGACCAAAAAATTCCCCGAAAAGGGGAGCCTGGAAGACCAAGGAAAATTTCAAATTACGTAAATAATCCGCTAGTCGAACAACTTCTAATATCATGCACAAATGCATGATCAAGCCAAAATAACAAGAATTCAAAAGAAGCCATGATTAACAAAATATTGTCCTTACGAGAGAAGCAAACTTGGTTTTTAATTGATCCTTCACAAGCACACACGGCCATAAGGAACAAATGGATTTTTGTATTGAAAAAGAAAGAAAGGGTTAAGTGATACGATATAAGGTAAGACTTGTGGCTAAAGTTTGTACTCAAAGCTTTGTGCGGATTAAAACAATCCGGAACAAAGTGGAATAAAGAATTAAATAATGTTTTACATAAATTAGGTAAAAGCATTTCCGGATGAACCCTCTTTATTTAAAAGTATATGAAATGGAAATTTGATACTCATAGCATAATATGATATGATATCAATAAAATATACTATATCTCGATTTCTACTGCAGCAAAAGAATCAGTTTACCTCAGTTATTTAGGTTTCTGGAAGCAAGTAGTGTGATTGTAAATGTTGATAATCAAGGAGCACAGAAACTAGCAACAAATGCTGTCTATCATAATCGCAATAAGCCTATTTCCATTAGACATCACTATATCAGATAAATTATCAAATTCAAAGAAATTGACTTAAAATATTTTCCTTCTCATAACAATGTTATTAATATGTTTACCAAAAATCTTCAAAATCAAAAACTCAAACATTCAAAATTCGTACGATCATTAAATACTACGAATTTTAATACTAATCATTAAATAATTAAATCGTTAAATAATATTAAGAAAAGAAAAGAGTAATGAATAAGAATCAATTACACAAATTCAATAATCTCCCAATTTGAAAAACGATTGCTAGACATAGATATTAAAAACCTTTAAACATATAAATGACAAACATAAATACCATAATGTTGTATTGCCATTATCGACTGACCTCCGCTAAGTAAAGCTAATAAAAATATATGAATATGTGTGTACAAATATCTATATATTTACCTTCATAAGTTATACTTTCCTTTTTATTCGGTATTACTATTGTCAAGAACTGATTGTTTGGATGTGATTCACACTTACGATTTATTAAACCTTATTACTATTACTGCACAACTATTATTGCTATTATTGTCATTGCTATTGTTATTGTTGTTGTGGGAAAGATTGAGTGGGGCGTATTAGTTTTATAATTAGGTGATTGTGTGAGTGATACATGTGAAACTCGATTGCTTAATTTCAGCTGTCACTAAACTCTTCGACCTTTTTGTTCGCATTAGGACTTTTTTGCCGAAGGCGGAAAGGTGTCCATGGAGAACTCATGAGCTAAGCCATTCCAAAGGCAGAGAAACTTCTTGCGTAGTACAGATATATATAACGAGGCACTTATGGCATCATTTTCTACCAACGAACGTTTCGGTTCTCCTTGTGTTGCTTTGTACTTTTCATAACACAGCTGTTCAAAATGTGTACTCAACGAACGGCGAGCCATTGTTTACATTGAGAAACGTAGATCGTTTGTTCTTCCAAATTCACAACAACACTTTCCATACTATTTGTGCGTTCCAGGTCAAATGTAGCATTTTGTATCGTTATCAACCGAACGAACCCCGGGTTCGTTTGTGCTATCAAACGTACACAAAAAAGCAAACGTTTGCATATGTAGGGTACGGTTTTGCTTGCTGCAAATTGAGAAGGAAAGAGTTAAGCGAGTATACATGAAAAGACAAATCTATAGTATGTATACAGACAGTACTGGCAGCCAAACGTTTGGTCGGGAAGTGCTGGAAAAGTTGAACGAAAGCAAGGTCGCTGAACGTACGGTAGACTGGAAGATACAAAATTGTGTTTTAAGAACCACCGTGATAGAAACAACCGTAAACGTTCGGTGGTAGAAAATGATGCCATTAAAAAGAAAAGCCAGAGCACGTTTTCGGGAATTTAGCTTTAGAAATGTAGACTCAAGTAAGTCATTCTGGCGGCGTGTTCCAGAGTTTGTGGTGCTATAAGAACAGAAGCCATCACTGTCATCGAAGATGATTTAAATTGATACTTTGTATGTCTTCATAATTTTTCATTGCCTTCCCTTAAACTACACGAGTGGACTTGGGAGCGAAACTCTTTCGTTTTGTTTCCGTTGGAATCGATGAAGATAGAGGAACCGAAGACAAATCCCACCAAACTATTCACTTGCACGATGTTTGTCCCTACAAAAACACTGACAGACGACGACATCGAAAAGTTTTTGCAGAAGGAATTGGAGACATTCGAAGCTCTAGAAGGTGTCACAAATATCGCAGCACACCGCATCATCTTAAAAGACGACCGACCGATTAAACAACGGTATTTCCCGAGAAACCCAGAAACCAGAGAAACGCTTTTGTTATCTGACGCTTTTGAGAGACTAAAATCTAATTCTGTTGACCTTGATGGAATCTATCTAAAGTTTACTAAAATGATTTGACTTCTTTTATTTACACTTTTTTCGCGGACTATGTTCAATTATTGAATTTTTTTGAATTTGAATTTTATTCTTCATCTGTTAATAACAATTATAAAACCATATAAGCAACAGAGTACAATGCGAGATCAGTAGTTAAAACTAGTGTCGATCTCACTTAATAATAATTAACTATTAAATTAAATTAAAATGAAAATAAAAAAAAAAAAAAAAAAATATATGAGTGACAATTAAAATATATAACTAAAAGAAAAAATATAAATATTTAAAAATTTAAAGAGTAAAATTAAAACAATAACAATAGAAAATGCAATAAATAAAAATTGAAAATAAAATAAATAAAACAGAATATATACAAGAAATAAAACATGAGAATATTCAACACTAACAAACGAAATAACTAGGACACAATACGCATAAGTGTAGTAACATCATAAGGGTTGAACAACATTAGCCATAGTTTCACCTCCTGTAAGAAACGACCCACTACACGAAGACTTCTTATATTAGGTGGCAACCTGTTAAAAAGCCTAGGAGCACTAGACAGATAGAATCTAAAGTAGATTTGCAGGTTATGCGATGGAACTGTTGCAGAATCAGAATTATGACCTCTCAGTGTGTATGCTGCATTTCTCGTGCCGAAGAAGAAACCAGTGTTAGCCAGATTAGTAAAATAAGTTTTTAGAATTTTAAAATAATAAAGGTGCTTTAGGGGAAGATATTGAGGATATTGAGGTCTTTGAAAATGGGGAAACTACTGTCATAACGGGATTTAGTACTAATTGTTTTAATTGCAAACTTCTGAATAGAGTATAATGCGTTGATATTGTAGTTAACAGTTCCTCCCCAACAGACTAGACCATACTCAAGTTTAGAATGGAAGATTCCAAAGTAAATCCTACGTTCCAAAGTAAATCCTAAACGAGATTAGGAGAGCAGGTTTTTTTAAGGAGAAAAAGTTGCCTAGTAGCACAACGTAAGTATTTAGTTAGAACGTCAGTATGACCAGACCAATTCATTTTGCTATCCAAATGTAGTCCTAAGTATTTATAAGAATTTACGCACTCAATAATACAACAACTTTGGCAGCAGTTCATCGAGTTATAATTGGTGTGGTAATTGATAGATGAGGGGCATATATCACAAGTCAAAGCTACATTTTTGCAGGATGGACCATGGAATACGAAGTCAGCAACAACAGGCGGTTTACATCTAGCACAAAAAAACATTATTTTAGATTTCTCACTTAGAACGAGCTTGTTCATAAGAAACCAGTGTCTGAGTAGTATTAAGTCCTTATTAACGGGCACAGTCAGTTTAGAAATCGAATCACTTGTATAAGTACAGGTCAGATCATCAGCAAACGCGACCAGCTTGCCGGAGAAACCGATCGACAGCAGAGAATTTATAAAAATTAGAAATAGAATTGGTCCTAACACTGATCCTTGCAGAACGCCAATATTGATTGTAGCTACAGGCGAGAAGTCACCACCAATTTTAACTCTCTGCTGTCTAGCGGTTAAATAAGACCGAAACCAATTATGGACGTTATCTACAACGGTACAGTTTATCTAAGAGAATTTCATGACCTACAGTGTCAAAAGCTTTCTTAATGTCAATGAATAGCGCCGCAGTAATCGGCTTATTATTCGTGCTGTTATAAATATCACAACAAAAGCTAAGTAGAGCGTCTTCAGTGGACTTACCCTCACGAAAACCATATTGGCGATTATTAAAGAAACTTTTTTTATTTAGAAAGTTGACGATTCTTCTTTTTACTGCTTTTTCAAAGATTTTCGAGAACGTCGGTAGGCCGATTTCTAGGCCTGTAATTATTCAATGACAACTTATCACCTTTCTTATGCAAAGGAATAACCTCAGCCACCTTTAGTCCAACGGGAAAGATACCCTGTTCCACGCTGACATTAAAAATAACTGACAATATTTCAGCGATATTAAGAGCAATATTTTTTAAAAAGTTACTTGAGAAGCAATGTGAAGTATAAGAATAGGAGCTTTTCAAGGAATGAATGATTGAGAATATTTCAGTTGCAGTAATAGGCTCGAAGAAGAAGCGCTCTGCATAAAAGACATCATTAAAATTGCAATCACAAGAGACAGCATTTGCCCCATTAGCTGTGATAATATCAGTAGCAACATTCGAAAAAAATGCATTGAACTCATTAGCAATTGCCTTTGGAGATGATATAGAACCATGCTCGGTGTCAATTTTAGAGAAGATAACGCGATTTTTCGTTTTACCCAGCAAGTCATTTACAAGGTTCCATTCTTTCTTTGGAGACCCCTTTAACTTATTAAACTCATTTATATAAAATTTTTCTTTTTCTAAAGATACATCTTTGATAATTGTTTTACAAATATTTGTACCGGTCTAGCAGCGCCAAATCCAAGGGTTTTTTTTTTGTTTTCAAGTACAATTTATTTTTTAGACGAATCAGTTTTAAAAGCGCTAAAGTCATCCAGGGTTTTAGCCTCTTGTCTTTTGCACGCTGAAATTTACCATACGAACAGCTAGTAGTATGCTTAGACAGTATATCAATAAAGTTATCATAAGCCACACTGGGATTAGATGCATTGTAGACTGTTGCCCTATTCTCGGTTGCAAGTTTAAGATTTATGGCTGCAAAATCTGTTCTGCGGACAGAATACGTCCAGGATTGAGCGATAGGTTTCTGCAACATGACATCATGAAATCCAAGGCAAGTTAAGCAGTGATCAGAGAAATGCAGATCAGCAGTAGAGCTCCTAACTCCAATTTTATTTGTTGCATTATAAAGGATAAAAATGTGATCAATACATGATTCAGAAGTATTAGTAATCCTAGTGGGACCATTTATACAAGACTCAAGCCCATATGACATTAGTAATAACAAATAATCCTTAACAAAAGGAGACTCATCTAAGATGTTTATGTTAAAATCACCTAGTAAAACAATATTATTCGCTGTAGTGGTAGCCAAAATTTGGTTAAGATCACTTAGAAAGGTTATATTCGAGACACGTGAGTGAAATCGGTACACAGCAATAAACGTAAAAGAAAAGTCAGAGATTCTACACGTTAGCTTGATTCCATCAAGACTACTTAAACAGAGACATGAAAAGTCGCAAATAATGTCATCACGAACAAAAGCTGCCACGCCACCAGCGGCATAAGAATTATTGCAATTAAAATAGGAATTGTAACCAGGCACATTATATATCAATTGTTCATCATCGAAAATCCAAATTTCTGATAAACATATGAAGGTTGGCTTTGAACTCAGAGAATTAATATATAGCAAGAAATGGTCGAAGTTCTTACGTAAACTACGAATGTTTTGATGAATTACATAAAAACTAGTTTGTTCAACCCTATTAGTGATACTTTGAAACAAAGTTGACTCACAAAGGCGAGGTGGGATGAGCAGACAGTTGGAATTAGAACTAGTAAAGGTGTTGTCTACAGCCGGGCTTTAGCCGAAATACCCTACACCTTAAAGCTGCATATATATTCGTATATATATTTAGAAGTGGTGCGATATAATTGACTCGTATATACAATATATATATTATATATCTAATAATAAATATACAATATATATATAATAATAATAATAAAAACAAAAATTTTTTTTTTAAGTGGGCGGATCACGCCCATATTTGGCATAATTACTGGAAGCATTAGTCTAAACCTACATATAAAATTTTCTTGTCTTCTCTCAAAAAGTGATGTTGATATGGCCTTTTTTAATAGGCAAAACAGAGGTACCTGCACTCTCGATATAAAAAGTAGGCGTGTTCCTTGGGAGATTTTGCCCATTTTCAATACGAAACACCCCAACATAGCAACGAATATTTTTGCCAAATTTAATTTTGAAATCTTAATACGTTCTCCTGTGATCGGGATTTCAACGGACAGACAGACAGACAGACAGACGGACAGACATCGTTATTTCAATTTCGGTGGTGATGCTGATCAAGAATATATATACTTTTCCATACCTATCTTGTCTAGTTCTATGCGTTACACACTCCGGTAGAAAGTGAATATACCCTCAACCTAAGGTGTAGGGTATAAAAATTAACCATTAAAATTAAGTTAGTTTTTGTATATCATCTAACGATGAAATTACCACTGCCTTATCACCATCCCTTTTTCTCACTAAAACTTTACCATTTCCAACCCATAGGTATTTATAATTTAGATCACTTTTAACTTTTTGCGCAGCTTTAAAAATATTCCTAGTTGTAGGTGACAGACAATTGTTAATATATTTTTTTTTATTGTCGTCGCAACCGAAGAGACGCGTAGTAAGACCTAATCTATTCTCATACTTATTTCTTAATACAGCATTCTTTACATGTTTAGACACAAACTTAATTGACGAGTACACAAGACAGACTGATTTAGGTGTATGATTCACATGTATGTATTTCCAGTGTGCCTAATTATTCCTACAAATTACTATATCAATGAATATTTGTAAGTGTTAAATATATATGAATAATTAGGGTTATATATCACAAATTATGTAATAAAAAAAGCAATTACTAATATTATCATACCTTTAAATGTTCAATAATTAGATATGCATTTATTAATTTTAGTAAAATAATTTTATATTGTTATTTTAATTTAAGATAACTTACCTAATATCTCGACTGATTTCTTTATGTTTTGTTCTCCAACGGCAGGAAAACGAAGAAGCCATAATACAGAACTGGGCACCTGTTTTAAAATTTCTACCCAGGACTGCAATGTCAAAGGGTCAATTTTATAAAGTTGGTTAAAATTGCAATAAACTATTGCATCGTCAGGTAAAAAATATTGCCTCCGTGTCGTAATTACAATATTTTGTGGGACCTCTTCTCCTGTGGCAGCTTTATTATTGGTTTGATTGGTAGCTAGCCCGTTTTGTACTACTACACCATTCAATGATGTATGAATTTGTCCTGATGCAATCATTGTAGCAATTTGCGTTGTGTTTGGCAACTCCGCAACCTTATGCGTTATTTCTACAGGTTTTTGAAAATTTACTACCTCGCGAATTTCTTTAACTTCAGTAGTTTCGACTAATGGAGATAAATCGGTTGCATTTATAACTGCTATATTATCAGCTACTGCAGTTGTTTGTTTATCACATAATATTAAACGCTCTTTTAAATGTGGAAACATTTGTTTATGATCACCAATAAAATATGTATACGGCATATATGCTAGTTTTTCACTGTACTGTAAGGCTAATTCTAAGGGACTAGTTATTGCATCAGTTATAATGTAGTCCATAAAGTTTGCTCCACTAGTGCCAGGATATCCTAGCCACATAACTTGGACAGGAGCAGGACGTAGAGCGAATATTTCATTGCGTGCACCTTTGGTATAACCGTTCATATTGACGAGTACATGAATTCCGTCAGCGAAGATACGGTCCGCTGCTTTTCCGTTACATGCCAACTGAGATAAATCTGTGAAATGTTCAGCTTCACGTCGAATTTTAGAGCGAAAAGTTGTACCATCGTCCGGGCTTAGTGCATAACAAAATATCTCAACCCTTGAGCGATCATGCAAACCAGGTATAGACTGCATCAAGTGGGATGTTGGATGATTTCCAAAGTCTGAGCTTACGTAACCTACTCTTAAGCGAGTGTTGCAAGTAGTTTCATTTGAAAATTTGTATGGCGACTTGTGTAGAATTTGTATTTTCTCAACACACAAGTTAGCATGACGTGTTGCTATTGCCTTACGGAATTCGTGCGACAACGGATACAGCATGGAATGATGTGGGTGTACTGAGGGAAGTCTGTTTTTCTCTAACTGCTCAGCAACAATACTCACAAGTTTTTTCATTCGAGCTTCGTAGTCTGTCCAGTCACACACAATTTGTAGACAATGAGCCAAATTACAGTAGGCATCCGGAAAATCTGGTTTTAATTTTAATGCAGTTCTATAAGATTGAATTGCTTCCGGAATATTTCCTGAGTCTTTATGAATACTCGCCAAATTGCTGTGGGCATCAGCAAATGCTGGATTAATTTGAATTGCTCTTGTGTAACACTGTAAAGCTCCCGATATGTCTTGAAGTTCTTTTAAAGTGTTACCCATATTTGAATAAGCATCAGCAAAAGTTGGCTGAATACGAATAGCTTCTTTGTAATGCATCAGGGCCTCATTGAGTTTACCTTGCTGTTGCAATACTGATGCCAAATTGGAATGCGCAGCGGCGAACTCCGGAAAAACTTCAAGGGCTTTTAAATAGAGACGTGTGGCTTCTTCAATATATCCTTGTTCACGTTTGATGTTAGCAAGATTATTTAAGGAGTCTGCATGGCTAGGACATAAACGCAGAGCAGTATTATAACAGTCCTCTGCATTTTTTACCTGTAATTGTATGTCATAAATGTATTTTAATTATAGACATACGCAACTATAATTTTCTAAATATATATAACGCTTATACTAAGGTAACTACGCTAAACCAGGGCTGCAATGGCGACTTCATTATAATATTTATGACAGGCTGACCCACTGAAAAAAACGGTTATTCCATCTAATATTTATACTATTTTTTTTTCTTGTTATGTGACCAAGGAGAGGGAGGCGCCGATAACAACAAAGTAGAAGTGAAATATGTCTTTGTTTATTTATTATTTATATTTATTTATAATATTTCATTCAGAGTTCACTTACTGTCGAACTTAATTAATTTTGTGTTAGTCTCTTTTTAAGTTACAAGTTATTTCACTCGCACTTATCTCTGCTTCGTTCGACTGATGCTTGTATACACGTCTCTATACTACTTTCGCGCAGTCTATATTGCCACTTGGTCGTGAGTTCGTCGGCGTTAGTGTACGTGGTTCTTCGAGACGAAAACCGGTACCCCGCTCATCGGCGTTCGTAAAAGCTGTTCGTAGAGACGAAGACCGTTCAGACGCTCGTCAGCATTCATGTATCTCTTTCGACGACACGAAGACCGTCAAATTTCGTGGACGCTTCGACTTACCTTGCTACGAGCTGGTCGAAAACTGTCCCGTGATCGGCGTTGCAGCTGCTTTAATAACCGATAGTCGGCTATTCGTCAACCGAGTTGTTTGCTTCCCTTCTCCCTTTCTGACTACTATATTACTCTCGGAAAAATACCATTTGGCTGGTTTACCAACTATTATTTTACAATGTTTTCCGTTTAGTTATTGCAGCAGTAATGCAAATAAATGGCGCAAACGAGTGTCGCGACTTGCACCGTCACATCCTCAGCATTATCTCTGATGCCGCCCTTCTATTATAAATATTGAACTGGACCCGTAATGTTTGCCGGCGAAAACCAAATCCTTCCCCGGTGATACATCCGTAAAAGAATTAGTCAAAGTCCTTGTGGGCGCGGTGTCTACCATTGGCTGGATCCCCCTAACATTTGACGACAGCTTGATGAAGAAAGCAGTGGAGTTTTTCCCCCGCGCCGTTGAAGGCATTGCGTCGGCCTTCGGTCATCAGACCGTTAGCGCAGCACCGACTTGAGCTCCTTCGCCGAACTTTTTCTTTGGAGTCATTTTCCATTTGGAGCCCTTTCTGATTTTGGAGTCTTTTTAGCTCATCGATAATATTATTATTATAATAACATTTAATTAATAGTCATTCATTTTTGTATATTACTGCTGTAACTAAACGGGAACCATTGTAAAATAATATCTCACTATTTCAAAAACTATTGAAGAAGTTGTTGGTAATTGATCATATTTTTTATTTTTTTTTTTATTTAATCAAAAAGTGTACACTAAGACCAAAGGTTTTTTAAAGTACCCATATAAAAATTAAGATAGAGTAAACATAAATAATTACATTATTAAAATAGCCTAAACAATAAAACAAAATTGCCAAATAGTAAATTGCAGTGTTGAAAAATCACCAACTAAAGGGAAAAAGTGGAAAAGGAAGAGGCACGAAAAGAACACAAGTATCTTAATAGTATGTAGTAATCTTTAATAGTATGTTTGAATTCACCTCGCGACAATATTCGTCTTAAGTTTAAAGGCAACAAGTTCCAAAGCCTAATGGTGCTTATGAAGAAAAACCTATTGCGGTTGAGGAAATTGCACCTCGGGACAATTACGAGATCGGGCTGAGCGGAAAAAGTTAAGTTTTTCAAATCGAATTGCGGCTTATTGGTAAATACAAATTTTTTTGAAAACAAAGTATTACAAATGCTAAAATATTCAAAAATACCTCACAATGGTATCAACACGCAAAACTGCGAGAACATACCGAGCAGCACTATTATACTCAACGCATATCATGTGTTTGGAGTGCGGATCTAAGCGGCTGTAGACAATACAGCAAAAGTTGAAGTGAGGCATTACGAGCTGCAGAAAAAGGCTATGTGTAATACCCAAAGGTGTGCAAAGTTCAGAGGAAGACACCTTAATGGTGAACCTAAATTTAAGTATACATCCGAAGTTTTTAACTATTCCAACTGTGAAGAACCAATGAATATAGGCGGAAAATCATCTGAAACTAGTACCCGTCTACAAATAGGCAGCACTTTGCTTTAAGATGGATTAATAAAAAGAGAATTTTTGGCAGTCCAAACATTGATAGCTGAAATATAATGGTTCAATCTGTAGGCAAGGTATTCAGTGAGGTCATGAGGGTTAGACATGTAAATTTGAATGTCATCAGCGTAGGCATGTATTGAGGAAAATTTATAAGCTGAGAAAATGTCATTGATAAACACAGAGAACAAAAAAAGGACCCAGAATTGATTCCTGATTCACACCGGACGAATTTTCAACGAAGACAAACTGTTACCAACTTTAAAACACTGTAATCTGCCACACAAGTAATTACCAATAAACCTTACAACACTACAACTAAAAAATAAATAGCGACTTAGCTTGTCACAAGGTAAGACATGATTAACAGAATCGAGTGTTTTTGAGAAGTCAATAGGACAAAGAAAAGTTAATTGATCAAGATCGTAGTGCAACCTGATATCGTCAGTTATTTTCAGCATAGCTGTCGTGCAACTATGTCCGGACATGAAACCCGCTTGTAGTGTGGATAAAAACATATGTGAATCTAAAAATGAAGTCATTTGAGCGCACATTATCTTCTCCTTGACCTTAGCCAAAAGAATTGAAGAATACTAATTGGCTTAAAGTCAGCTGTTTCACATGGCGTACTACATTTGGCAATAGGTATTACCAAGGCAGTTTTCCGGAAACGTTGAGCTCGTAATGCAGTGATTAAAAATATTAGTTAAAGACGATAAAATAAATGGTAAGAGCAAAATTTGTAAAATGCCATCAACACCGACAGCATTAGAATCCAATTTTAAGACAACACAGCCAACCTCAGCTTCATTTACCGAAATAAACGAGAAAATTATATCCGATAATTTTTGTTCTCGATTAGAGATGGTTGATTATTATTACTGTTGCTAAGTTCAACTTTGCAACTCGAAAGTAATCTCCCTCATGTAATATTCGCTTATCTATACATCTTGTAGAATGTACGTAAGAATAAACGCAGTAAGGCTGGTAGCTCAACGTGTTGCTCCTACTTCAAAAACGCTAAATAAAGAAGAGGATATAAATATTTTTCAAATATTTTGCATCAAAATGTGAGAAAATAAACACGTGAGAAAATAAAAAATGTTTTTAAATAAACTCGTATTGGACTATCTTGGTTAACCCCTTTATTGCGGAAACTAACTTTTTCATCGAGCTTTGCCTAATTATCAAAGAAATGTAGATACCAAAGCTTTGTAAGGTAGCTACGATCAATTATTTAATTTATGTAAAATCCAGTTTGCGCTCTGATCCCAAGTCTTTTTGGAAGTTTGTAAATATGAAAAGGATATATTTTAATCGCAGTTGCGGTTAAATTTGATCGAGCTGGTAGCGGTTTTCCAATTTTTAATGATGCCGCATGATGGCACTTCTAATTTTAACGGCTTTTTAGTGTTTTCATCAATAATACCATGTTGTTTTATTAACCGCATGGACCTAAATTAATAAAATTCAAACAAGTAACACTTAGACGACGTCAACGTCCTTATTTCATTAATTGCATTATTGGTGCATGTGAACTTGATGCGATTGAATATATTCTTGGCGTGCAAGTAGTTTTTGATCGTAAATTACGTAACGCTTTGCGGCTTGGAAGGTGTTTAGAAACACTATATTACGAAATGATTGTACATAACTTGTTAGACCAACGTTGGAATATGGTTCGTTTGTCAGGATCCAAACTACGGCTGTTACATTGATGAGCTTGAATCTGTAAAAAAAACACTTCTGACAAGTGAAAGTTGGGATCAATTCAAGGAAGCCGCTTACTTATAAATGTACCAGACGCTTACCCTTTAGCACAAATAGAGACAATCCTAGACAAGCGCTGAAAAGCGAAGTTTATAAATACGATTGATTTAATAAACGGCTATTGGCAACTCCCTTTGAAGGAAAGTGCACGGAAATACACGGCATTCACGTTAGCAAAAATAAATTTACGAAGTGAATGAAACTGAGTCCAGAACGACATGCCAACGCAAGCACCTTACGTCATTTCCTTGGGGAGCGTGTAATCTTTCAATAAGTCAGAAAATAATAATTACCTATGTATAACGAGACCCCATACACTAGCAACCTGATTCAAGAGCTGACCCGAATTTGTGGAATTTAACATCAATTAACAGCCGCCTACGCAACACCAAATCATAACTAAAGTAGGGTATGAATCCGAGCTACGCTTTCAACCAAGTGGAATAACTATCCACTATTACAGCACCATACTTCAAAGATCTCCATGGAAAAGGCTTACAAAAGAATCAACAAGCCACCGAACGACAGAACAAACAACACGATTTACGACGGCGGCCGTGGAAGCCGAGCATTGGCAGTTTGGTCCTGAGAAGTAATCACGTCCTCTCCTCAGCTTCCAAAAATTTTACCGAAAAAAATGCAGCCAAGTAAGTGAGCCCGTACATCCTTCGCTCTTTAGTTTTACCCAACAATCTTCTCCTAGGTGAGAAACAGCGAGCCAATGAAACTATTAAGATTTAAATTATTGGCCCTTTGCTACATTTTCTTTTTGTTTTAAAGTTAAAGCTTTATAAAAATTAAAACGAAATACACAATCTTTAATAGTACTCCATTTTTGGTTTTTTTGTTTTTATCCAAAGATTTATAACGTTTTTTAAACTTTTCGATAATCTGCAAATTCTATGTCTATGATGTAACTCGACAAGTACCAAAAACCAAACTGTTTCCTGCTATGATAAGCGATTCTTTATATACTGAACGCTGAAGGTGTCGAAGTTTCCGGACGAAATTTCAAATTATTACATGTTACGGCAGTTGCTGTGGTCGTTCTCCTTTTTTATAGTGGTGCTATCCCGATGAATGTAGTTTTAGAGATGTGCTTTACATTAGACAATTTTACACTATAGATGGCGCTGTGCATTCGTCAACATATTTTTCGTATAGACGGGTATGTATATTCGTCTCAGTGTAAATATATTGGATTTTTCTGCACCAATTCACTAAAAAACTCGCTTTAACATTTTTCAAAGTAGGCCATATGATTTTGATAAGTTTTATTTCACAAAGTAAAACTAAATTTCAATCGTTTTACATTTAAAAAATTTAAAGTATTAATTTCGACAATTAAGCTCGTTGCTTCGATTACTTTTTCTGATTTATGGCTCATTTCTGGATCTATAATGGAAATAATTTTCCCCTAATTTCGACGCATTTACTCGAAATTTTTTCTTAAACTAAAAGAAGTGATTTAATTCATAATTTTCACGCGATTTATAACATTTTTTTTCTCATTGGTTCAAAGTAACTATCACTCTCCCTATGTGAGGTGTGGCAAGGTCCACACTTTGTGCCGGAGAGCAGAGATAGTGCGGACGGAGCGTGGCTCATTCCAGTTCGTATTCGCATTGCGATTGTCGGTATCTCCTCTTTTCATCATGCCAACGAACAGGCAAGTTCCGTAAAGTGGCGTGATGGATGGTCTGAGCTGCGCAGCGGGCGCGATGGGAATATGCAAAGCAAAACATTTTTTTGTCAGCAGCTTCGAAGCAAAGCGTGGAAAAACATTCGGACAGACAGTGATTGGATGCAGAAAAGCGAATTCGGGTTCGTGATATTAACCTCTTCAAAACAGTATGAAAGTAAAACTTTATCAAGACAGAGCTGAAATCAGAGAAACGTTATAAAGATCGTTTTTTTGGAGAGTGAATTTTAATAAACATTTTTACTAGTAAGCCCCGAAACATAAATTCTAATATTACTAAACTAGCGTTGTTACCATGAATTTTTGGTGCATTTTAGAAAAAGAATATTAAAGCGCAATCGTAAATTTGGCTTTTTATAAATTGTAAGCTGCGTTTTCTCGTAAAAAACTAACCAGATCTGCACGACAATATGTGATGTGTGGGATCTGAAAGTCTAGAGAAGTCGGTGAACAAAGCTTTATCAGTCAGTTTGGAGTGGTGATCGTATGTTAAGTGATTCGCTGGATAGCAAGGATTTAAAGTAAATATATATTGTTAATAAAGCTATTGAAAATGATTTTGCATCTGATCAAAATGAAAGCGAATTACTTTTACGTTTTTATAAATAAAATATTAAGTGACGAAAAAGTCAAGTGAAAAATTTAAATATTCTTCGATGGTTAGAATCTTCAAATAAACAGTAAATCGATTCACTTTGAAAAAAAATTTAAGCTGATTAATTCAGAAGAATGATCCGCAGAAGAAGGAAGGAGTGGGAAAAAAATTGAAAAAAAAAACAAAAAAAAAACGCAAACAAACAAAAAACCAAGTTCAGTCTGTTTTCACACAATCGATCACGCAACGCAATTTAGTACAACATCAGAACGAACCACTTTAATTTGAACAAGCGAGGAAATCAAACGCACACATCTCATTCGCGTTGCGTACTGCATTAAGTATCGGAGTAGATGTTGAATGCTAGGGTCGCGGTGATAGAACTCTCGTGAAGGTTCACGATTTCGCAGAAGCTGCAACGCCCAAGGTAATTGTTTTGTTTTTTTATCTACCAGCGGGTATGCTACGATCTTTCGTATCGCACCTAATTACAAGGAGAACCGCTTCCGCAGGACGGTCCTGGAGACGGATTAGCGAATAGTTCAATTCATCATTAAAACTTTCATAAATAGTTCAACAAAGAAAAGCTCACTAAATTCCGTTATATTGATTTAATACTGTTTACTGTTATTAGGATTATTTTTTAATTTTCTTGTAAGCAATTTTTTTTTGTTATTGTAAGTTAACTGTTTTATTCTATATCACAGCTCAAAGCTCTATTGTTTAAGACCGAAACGTTACTGCAGGCAACAGAAACGCGATTTTATACGGATTTGAAACACTACGGTTTTGTGCCGTATAAATTTTGAACATACTCATATTCTTTAATGTATAAGCCATCATTCTATTATGATGTTATGTTACGCATGAAGGCATGTGTTACTTGAAACACGTTCGGTACGGTTGTCACGATAAGGCATATTTGTTTCTTTCCCGTAGTAGATAATTCCTGCAAGCACGTAAACTTGTAGGAATTCGTTTAGGAATTTTTTAATTAGACCAAGCAATTAAACTTTTTGTAATTATTGTGGAACACTTCAAGCACTTTAACTTGAAGTTGGGTTGTGTGGAATCTGAAAAGAATTACACCAAGCACTTGAACTTGTTGTAAGGATTATGGAACCCTTCAAGCACTTTAACTTGAAGCAAATTAAACGAAATGCAAAGATGTTTAGACATTTGTCAGGCTCTGACTGTCTTTATTTTGAGTTCTAGCTTTTATAGTCATTTACACATCTCTTTTATAACTTATTTACTTAAAAATATAAGGTGCTGATTTTGTATTTGTAACGACCACAATTCGTTACAATAATATTTTAATATAAATAGTTTTAGATTAGACAATTAGATACACATATTTGCATACATATCAGTTAATTATGAAGAGCAAAGCAAAAGACGAAATAAAAATAATCAAACTTACACTCGCGTTAAGCAGATGTACATACAAAGATACCTACCGAACGACAAACAGAGTAAAACAAAACAGAAAGATTACAAACAGACTACGAAAAATACAACTGGAATTAACACAGAAAGCTGTTCCTTCCAAGTGACCACATGCAAACAAGTACACACTACGAACACATAGCTACACATAAACACAAATATTTACATTTCCAGATCGAGTAGAGAAAACCATAAAGCATACATCTACCGACAGATATACAGAAATACGAATGAATAGCAATCAGCCGACGGACAAAATGTTGTTTTGAATGGAATTTGTCTCCGTTCACAGCCGATTCCATTGAAAATGTCTTAGAATTCGGGGACGGTTTATTTCGCTTGTCGCTTTTAACGAGCTCATTCGAACATTACAAATCAGCCTTTGATCTGAAGCTAACACTAATATATTAGTAACGCAGTAGTAAACACCAAAGGTTCACATTTTGAGGTATCTTGGTGACCCCAAGAAGGCCTCGTGTAATAAATTGTATTTTAAGCGAACCGTTGTGGCTCTTTATTTAAGAGACCCGTTGTAACTCTTGAATTTAAGCGACCCGTTGTGGCTCTTTTATTTAAGCGACCCGTTGTGGCTCTTATATTTAAGCGACCCGTTGTGGCTCTTTATTTAAGCGACCCGTTGTGGCTCTTGTATTTAAACGACCCGTTATGGCTCTGTATTTTATGCGACCCACTCTGGCTCTTGTATTTAAGCGACTCGTTGTGGCTCTTGGTTTTATGCGACCCGTTGTGGCTCTTGTATTGTAAGCGGCCCACTGTGGCTCTTTTATTTAAGCGACCCGTTGTGGCTCAACATTGCGTCCGAGCTGAACTCTCTGAGTCGGCGCTAGATTAGTGGAAACACCAATCGAATGAAATTCGGAAACGCAGTTTGAACTATTATACGCAAGTGGTTGCGAGATCCACTTCCCACGAACCCTGGGACAAGTGAGCTATTCCCGACTGGGAAAGAAAAACTCGTCGTTACATATTTTAGAGGGGGAAGAGAAGAAAGGGGCTCTTTCTGTTTATGATTTTTATGCTTCTGATCATTTCACAAATTTTTTGTATTTTCAGCTTCTAACCATTTTTGTCTTTTCTATTTAATTTGCTCCTTTCGCACTTTGTCAATACATTGTTTTGTAAAATTGAATTGTTGAATTGTTATTGTAAAATAATAAGAACTTAAATTTAGCCCTTGCTTCTTTTCGTCGCTGAAGTCCATAATCTTTATGTGCTTCACTTCACACATCATATGCCACGATGGTTGAACCGAACCACTTTCTAGCATAAGGCATACGGCATTTTGCTGCCTTATACGCATCAAACAATAGCGAAGGAAATTGGACTCGAGTCAAATGCTCGGTCCTTGATATTCGGAAACGATGTCAAATTGAATTCGCCCTTGTAATCTCTTTATGATAAATGCTCGTTGATGTGTGTAAAAATAATTGTGTTTATGTTGATAAACATTCTTCCCTCCCGGCTGTTACTGGAGTGTATTGATCCCTATGCAAGTTGATTACTAGAAAATCAAATGTTACCGTCATCATGGGGAAGGTTCTGGCTGACCTCCATGGAATGAGAGTGCGCTTGAGCATCTCAAACACTTCTGCGGAATTAATTAATTAATTAAAATGAAATATTTTTCGGTGATTCTTCCTTCGATGGTCATGAGGGCTTACAGTTTCAATAAGTTGTTGAGTGGTATTTGGAGCTTAAGGGTCGACGGAAGATTAGTTTTTGTTTGAAGAAGTTCTCCTCTCAGTTGTTCTGGTGAGGTTAGCATTGGATTGATGATTCCGTGATGGCTGTCAAGGCTAAGATGTACTGAAGAGTCAGTTCGAGGAATGTCTGCCCTATCTTCTCGGAAATGAGTTGCTGATTGAGGTTCTGTAGCTGACTGTTACTTTGGTTGATGACTGCTTCCACCCTTGCAAATTCTCACTCAATTTCCTGCTCGTTCCTCTTCATAATATTGAGGATACTGTCCAAAAACGATGTTTCTGGTTTTCGATTCGTGATAGTAAAGATTCATCAGCTTGCTGGAGTCGGTCAATCGTACGTGCAGCTTCTTCAGCATAATCATTGTCGAGAACGCCGAATGACGATCGAGCAATGTTTCCGATAAGGTTTATGGCACCCCTCTTGGCTCTTGGTAACGGGTTGAATTTTAAAATTACATTTGTAACTCTGAACATACTGGTGCATGGTGAATCCATTCACTCATTTTTGCCAATGTGACTTTGTAGGAGTCTATGATTTCCGCTTCTTTCCAATATTGATTTATGCAACTAGACTCTATTCGCTGGTGATGATTCCCGCAGTTACAATGTAAGCCACCTGAAGGAGCCTCGATGGGTTCAAAGATAACTGCTGTTGCATCTGATATCGGGAACAGGGGCAAAGTACTATTGTTAGGCTTCGTGAGCTCATATTCCTTTTGCTTGAATGGGGAACGTCCTTTTGCAGGAGATTGAAGTGAGAGGAGGGTTTCGTCCTCCTTGATGACTACCTGATGATTGATGGTTCCCGGTGTCACATTTTGACTGAGTTCCTTCCACTTATGTCTTCTTTGAAGTTATGTGAGGTACTCCTGTGACCATCGTCGCAAAAATTCTTGTTTCATGTGAACTACCAATTTCCAGCTTGTTAATAGGGCTATCTTTGAAGATGTCGCGTCTGTATAAGGTAACGTGAGGTCGTGAGTTCAGTATGGCTTCGATTGACACATGAGGCGCCTCTGACAAACAAATTCTTAGCACTCTATACCGTAGCTTCCCATAGTCCGCCGAAGTGAGGCGCTCTCGCAGGATAAAATGGAATTGTATGCCCTAGTGGCTGCAAGTTTTCTTTATCGCTATTTGTGCTCTTTCTGCGTAGAGTGTCCCAAAGTTCTTCAAGCTTGTTTTTGGCTCCAACAAAATTGGTAGCGTTGTCACACTATAAATTACTGCAGTGACCTTTCCGCCCAATGAAACATCTTAAGCATCCCAGAAAAGCATCATTTGTTAGTCAGTTAATAGTTCAAGATGTACAGCCTTCGTACTGAAACAGCAAAAAACAACCTTCGTACTGAAACAGCGACGTAAGCTTTATGTGGCCTCTTTCCTCGGACCTTGAAGTGTACCCAAAAGGGTCCTCCAAATCCACTCCTGCATTGATGAACGGCCATGCAGGTAAGGTTCTTGACGCTGGCAGGTCGCCCCAGAATTGTTGCGCAATTGTTGTTGTGCAATAGATCGGGTCATTGTTCTTGCCTTAATTTGCCAAAATCGTTGTCGGACTTGAGCTACAAGCGTTTGGGAGCCGCAGTAATAGTTCTCTTCATGGAACCACTTTATCAGAAGTTTCGTCAACGGATCATTATAGGAAAGAATTCTTGGTTGCCTGGCATCATATGGAAGTGTCGAAGACTCGATGCGACCAGCTACGCGGAGAATACCTTCATCATCTAAAAAGGAGTGGAGGCTGCTGAGTTGGCTTGTTTTGCTAACAGGACTGCGTTTGTCAAGTGCCTTGAATTCCTCTTTGAATTCTGCCCGTTGCATGATGTGCACAATTGTCGACAATGCTTGCCTTAACTCTTGAGGCGTGGCAATGGGGTTCTTGGCTCGTTTAATGTTTTGCGTGGTGGAAGAAGCGCAGAACACATGTGTTGATGTGTAGCAATGTCTTGAATGAATTCCGGTAATTGATTTTGTACAGCAGGTCATCCGCAGCGTTGACGGTGATATTAAGGACAGCCACCCCTTTCCCTTTCCTTGTCATTCTGTTGTGGAGGTTCGATGCAGGGCTGCTCGGATAATCATGTGCTAGTTTCCTTATGGAGGAAGATCGACCCGGAAAACCACATATTGCATGATTTAAACTGCCTTGGGTTTATTCCTCCCGATACCAAATCGACAGAATTGTCCTCAGACTTGACGTGCCGCCACTGTTCAGCCAATGTCAGACGTCCAATGGTGGCGATTCTGTTGGCAACGAAAGTGTGGAATGATGATGAAGGTGATTTGATCCGTGACAACAAGATTGCAGAATCTGTCCACAAGAAAATGGGTACGTCGCTAAATTTCAGTTCGTCTACAAATCGATGCATTAGTTGCGCAGCTAAGACTGCTGCACACAGCTCTAGCGTTGACAGGTTTGCTGCTCAACCGGAGCTACTCGCGATCTGGATCATAGCAATCGTACTGCAATAGTTTTGTCTGCGTTGAATCGGACGTTACCATATGCTTTCTCTGACGCGTCGGCCAAGCCATGAAGTTGGAATGTTGCTCTGATTTTCTGTTTGAACATTAACACCTGCCGATTGTTGTCTCGCTAAGCAGATGCAGATTATCCCGAAAGAATTTACACTTGTTAAGCAGGGCAGTAGGTAACTCCTCGTCCCATGAAAGCTTGATGTGCCACAATTCTTGGATTAATATCGTGGCAGTCACAACGATAGGGGTACGAAACCCAGTGTATCGAATATGCGTGCTATATATGACATTATAGTTCGCTTGGAGGTTCGTGAATGCTCAGTGAGATGTACCTTAACGCAGAAGTTGCTATCCTTCGGGATCCACGTCAGTCCCAATGCAGTTTGCAAAATATCGATGATTTGCTGACTTAGACAACCATCAACGTAGAAGTTCTCTCTGATTACCTTGGCACCGCTTCGGTAGATGATCTGGTGATTTCTTGCTAGTCTGTGCAGGCATTTGATTGCCAGATATGGTGAGGCCCGAGTGCCGTACGTAACCACATTCAGCTGATCATATTGCAGTTATCGTCATTAGCATATCGGTATCGGCGGTCGTCCTGGTGTACCCAAATTTGGCGATACATCTCCTCGATATCTGCGGTAAACAGGAATCGTGGGAGTAGGAAGCACAGCAACACGGCAAAAAGATCTGTTTGAAGCATTGTCCTGGTGCGCATGATGTCATTTGACGCCACGCCTGTGGATATTTTGGCGGACGCTTCAAAGACGACTCTCAATTTTTTTGCAGCTGCTTTCCGGTCCACGTATGCAGTGGAGCGGGACGAAATACCGTGCAGAGACAAACGTTCATACTTCAGTCATGTGTATAATCTTTTTTGAGCTCCCTGTGCTTATCTAGTTGCCTTTCTAATGCCAGAAAACGATTTGTTGCCGTGTGTAGCGAGTCTACAAGTCTCGAGATTGGTTGCATGAACGGTAAGTTAACAATAAAGCGTCCGTCACTATCTTCGGTGTATATGGAACACGTTGAGGAGCTTGTGTTGTCGGTAGTACTATTCCCTGAATTGGTCCATCCGAAGACGCTGTTTTGTAATGTTGGGAATCCATCGCTAAGGAAGAATCTCTCAGATGAATGATAATTCTCAGCTCCAAGAAGTAAGTCAATTTTGCCTGGTTGTTGAAGCGGGAACCGTCCAAATTGATGGTTGATGGAATTGACCACGTTGAAGTGTATATTTTCTGTTATGATTCATCTGAAACGATCTTTAGCAAAATGAACGCTTTTCACTGCATGTTGAAGGTAGAATTTTTGGATTCATGCGTAACTGTTGTGCGTCGTTGGATTGCCTTCATTCTGCTGCCAACTCCTTCCATGATGATAGACGCACCTGATAGGCGTATCTGGAGCTGATGGGCCAGTCTTTCTCTGATGAGATTGACATGATACCCGGACTACAGCAACGCGTGGCATTTGAGCATTCTACCACTCCCTGATTTGATTTTGACACAGAGTGGCTGTTGATGGTGGCCATGATTTGGCCATGTTCTGGTGTAGAGATGCTTGTGGAACTTGAACTTCTTATGGCATCTGTGGGCGCATGCAGTAGTAACTTATGTTTCTTTTTACATTTCGTATAATTCCCCGATGGGCAGTCAGTTGCTGTGTGACTTGGATTGCACCAAGCAATTGAAACACAAGTTATTTGTCTTCACGATCTTCCTTCGGTCATTGATGGTCAACCGTTTGAAGAGTTGCTGACGGGCGATTAGTTCAAGGAATGTTGTCATTTTACACGATTAAATCACGTCGGGATCACGAATGTTTCCTTCCCGTAGTAGGTAATTCCTGCAAGCACGTAAATTTGTAGGAATTCGTTCAGGAATTTTCTGATTACACCAAGCACTTAAACTAGTTGTAATTATTGTGGAACACTTCAAGCACTTTAACTTGAAGTTGGGTTGTGTGGAATCTGAAAAGGATTACACCAAGCACTTGAACTTGTTGTAAGGATTATGAAACACCTCAAGCACTTTAACTTGAAGCAGATTAAATGCAAAGATCTTTAGGTCTTTTGCTGATCGTCAGACACTGACCGTCTTTGTTTTGAGTTCTATCTTTTATAGTAATTTACACATCTATATTATGACTTATCTACTTATAACATAAGGTGCTGATAAGGACGGTGCGCCTGGATTCCATCGGTGTCAGCAAATTGTTGAAAATGCGAATCTGAGTGACGACAACTCAGTTGCAAGCGTTGTTACGTTGATATTCACACCCAGAACGCGAATATTTGGGAAGCAGCGATTCTGCTATGGACAGCGGGCTGCGATCGCTGTTCTCACAGTGAACCTGGAAACTGATAAGGCAGCCGGTTCTGTCGGTTGCGGCGACTTTGCACGCGGCTCTCACAGTTAAATTGGGAACCCTCGCGCCCTACGCTGATTTTGAGTTGGCGTGATTTTGCCATGTCCACTTGTTTATGTATGTAAAAATAATTCTGTTTGTGTTAATAAACAGTATCTTGATCTCGTCAACATCGCGATTACAGAGATGCTGGTGCCGACTGATGGTATGGGTAAGACTGTTACCTCATCAAAGAGGCATAATACCCTCATAACTGATAGTCAAACGCATGAGAAGTGCGAGAGGAATAAAACCTGCATCTTTACTGATGTGTTCTCGAAGGAAGACAAAGCGGGAGCCGGAGTCTATTCGGCAGTGTTGGGCCTGGCTTGCAAAATTACCCTTGGAGTGGTACGTGACGGTATATCACGCTGAAATGCTAGGCCTTGTACATGCACTAGATCACCTAATTTATTAGAAGGTGCAGGATAAGACGATCTTGACTGCTTGACAATCAATACGTGATTCGGTGCATGAATCGGACATACATAGATTTGAATCTGGCACAAGAATGTGCTCTAAAACTTAGTGAGTGTGCTCGTGCCAACTAGGTCACACTCATGTGGGTGAAAGGGCATACTGGTATCGGCGGAAACGAGTTGACTGATGAACTAGCTAAGCAGGGGTTATCGCATACATATATTGGGACCGAGGTGAGAGTTGCGCTAAGCAAGGGATCGTTAAAGGCATTAGTCGATCGATGGATGGAGTTCTCCCATCTTAAGAGATGTGTCAATCTTCAAGATTTGCTTCTAATATCACAGGACCTGGCCATTAGGACGGAGGTAGATAGATTCGACAGGGTTAGAAGCTAGGCTAGTGGGATTGTGGTGGGATGAAAAAGGAGCCAACTCAGCTGGTCTGTTTCGATAATCCCACTCCTATCACAAGAGGAGTTAGGTTTTAGTACGTAGGCGCACATGTTAGTGTGAACCATGCATGCCAGTCAATGTTATCTTTGTTTGTTATCATCTTAAGTTTATTAATCAAATTAGTGTTTATAAAATTTTACAGATGGAATGACAATTTTCCGTATGTATTATATTTATCAACTTAAATGTTGTAATTGAATTATAAATGTATAACCAAATATTGTCCGCTTTAACCGCTTATTAAAATCATTTTGATTGATCATTTGAATTTAATCAGGATTCTTCTGTTCATTTGAAATTGGTCTAAATTTTTCATATTAGGTTAACAGGTTTTAACGCACTTTCTTTGGCCGGGGTAGCACTCAGCGGTTGCCAGGGTTCGTTGCAAAAATTTCCGTGGGTTCTAATTAGTGTATCTTCTTATTAGCCTATGTTTGGATGCGACGTTCCAGCGGCGAGCGTTACCGTGGCTGCTGACGACGAACAAGTGTAACGTTCGAGGTGACGTCGACGTGTGTAGATGTAGTGGCGTCAATGTAGATGAGCGTAGCAGCGGATGCGGTCGACTTGCGTGAAAGCGACGCGCGAGATGGCGTCGCCGTATGTAGATGAGCGTGGCAGAAGATGCTGTTGACGAGCGTGTACGATGGCGTCGACGTAGATGGGCATGGCAGCGGATGCTGTCGACGAGCGTGAAACGACGTGTAGTGGCGTCAACGTAGTTGGGCGTGGCAGCGGATGCTATTGACGATCGTAAATGCGACCCGCGAGATGGCGTCGCCGTATGTAGATGGGTGTGGCAACGGAAGCTGTCGACGAGTGTAAATGCGACGCGTAGTGGCGTCGACGCAGTTGGACGTGGCCGCGGATGCTGTTGACGAGCGTGAAGCGTGTAGTGGCGTCAACGTAGTTGGGCGTGGCCGCGGATGCTGTTGACGAGCGTAAAGCGTTTTTTCTTTTTTTTTTTTTTTTTTTTTTCGATGAGAGGAACGCACCAAAAGCCTGAGAGTGGGACTTTAACCCACTAAAAACTCTCCCCCACGTCTGTATGTCCCCCCGGAACTACCGCTAAGTATACCGCCGGGAGGGAGAAGGGGCTAAAGCTCAAACGTACGTTACTATCCGCTTACAGGCTGTCCCTAACTCTAGCGTCTTCGTCAGAAACGGTAGTTGGTCTCGTTCTGGTCGATTGTGTCGCTGTGTGCATGTGCTGCGCTCTTAATTCTGCCTGATATGCGGTGGGGTTTTCTTGCTGCTTAGCTGTATCAGCATCTCACCCTTTTTCGTTCTCCTTATGCCGGAAACATCTTCACCCAAAGTTTTTAGTCGCGGCTCAGATCGCATTTTTCTAAGAATATCGGCTAAGCTGGCTTCCCCTTTTGAAGCTATGACAATTGCTTCTGGCTTAGGTTTAATTTCCTTTGGTCTACTATCCCTTTTTCTGGCTACCGTTGTCCATTCAGATTTTCTGGCTTTATCTTCTTGCTCTGAAGGTATTTCCGGCTCCATTAGGTTTTTCGATTTCTGCTGTTTAGTCCTTTTTGCTGGTGTCAAATTTTCGCTATTAGTTTCCTCCCGCAGTTTCTTCGAAACACGACTCTTCAGTCGCTTTATCAACGGAGATGTTTGGGTTGCGCGATCCTTGCCAGATTCTAGCTGCTGGGCTAGAGGACTTTCAATCTTTACTGACTGAACTGCCCGATTGTAGAGCGAAACTATACTGTCCACCAGCTGCCTCATAGGTTGATGTATGGATCTTCGGCCGTTCCCCATCATCGCCACGAGTTCCTTTAGCTTGACTCCCAGGCATTTGAAAGGTCCCTCAGCTCGTACTTTGATGCCATCTTCATGTTGAATTTTCGGCGGTGAGTTTGACCTAACATGAGTCGTAGCTGGCAGTTCCTTGCTTGGTGACCGTACTACGCGTAAGCTTTTCTTAAACGGATCAGCGAGGCCTACCTGATGTTCCAACTCAGGTTCTGCTTCTGCATCATCGGCGCCGCCACTACCACATAAGTTCTTTTGCATGACCACAGCTGTTTTAGTAACAGAGTGACAGCAGCAAAATAATCAGTAGCACCGAAAAAGTATGCTAACGAAACCACAGAGACCAGTTAAGTTATTAATGTCAATGCCTAAAAGTATGCCAATCAAAAAACTCAATAGTCTATAACGAAACGCAGCTTTATCTGCTAAGGTTAGCGCAGACTCAGACCTACAGCTTTCGAAAGCTCAAGAATAAAGACCACTAAACACTGCTGATCGAAGACGAAGAAATAAGTCGTTAAGCGAGATAGCTAGAAGAAAGTATAACCTCGTTTGACCTTTTCTACAGATAGAGAGCAGTAGACGTATAGAATAGTGGAACGGGGGCAATGAAAGAATTTAAAACGAAATTGAAAATACTTATCGTTTTGTGAGTTTGATTTGATAAATTAACAAGTTTGTCGCCACGTCCAGGTTAGCACTCGCGAGCACTGAGCAATACTGCTGTACTAATTGAACGCGCACTTTTTTCTATTGGATAGACTTTACTACACTGTAATTTATGAATAAAAGCAAGAGCGATTTTAAAACACGTCCGAGTTTCTCGAGTTTCTCGCTTCTCGAGCGTGAAGCGTGTAGTGGCGTCAACGTAGATGGGCGTGGCACGGGATGCTATTGACGAGCGTGAATGCGTGTAGTGGCGTCAAGGTAGATGAGCGTGGCAGCGGATGCTGTTGACGAGCGTGGAAACGACATGTAGTGGCGTCACCGTAGATGCGCGTGGCAGCGGATGCTGTTGACGAACGTGAATACGACGCGTAGTGGCGTCAACGTAGATGCGCGTGGCAGCGGATGCTGTTGACGAGCGTGAAAACGACGTGTAGTGCCGTCAACGTAGATGCGTGTGGCAGCGGATGCTGTTGACGAGCGTGAAAACGACGCGCGAGATGGCGTCGCCGTATGTAGATGAGCGTGGCAACGCTGAATTGTTAAAAAGCTGCCTGAGTCTCTCGTGCGTCGGACCGCCGCACACTGCTAAAGTTTGTGGCAGGGCAAGGGAGGCACCGCCAAGTATTCAACGTTAAGCGTTGAGGGAAGGGTGAGGCAAGGAGGGGATGCCACCGCCAAGTCGTCAACATTAAGCGGTGGTCGGATGGGATAGGATTCGACAAGATTAATATGGATTCTTTCTTCCGCAGAGAAACTCAAACTACGTCTTGACTCACCTGAATTGTTAAAAAGCAAAGAGACCGACGCCAGCCTGTGTGTTGTTTTTAAACAAAACCAACGGGACTTTTCCCACACTGTTTCGTTTTGTTTTTTGTATCGTTTCACTCTCGCCAGAGCACTCTGTCGCGTCACCCATACTCTCGTACCTGTGTGTGTCGGTTGCTTCGCTTGACCAGAACCGGTTTTCCCGCTGGTAGTCGTGTGGTTTTGTATTTACTGCGTTCGCTCTGGCGCCCTTTCGTCGCAGTTGCGAGATTACCGTATTTCCTACTTCGAAATTGCGTTGCGGTTTTTGGGCTAACTGTACGGTTTTGTGGTGATCCAATTTGCGAAGCAAAATGGTTCGTTAGAAGGTGAGTGAGCTGTTTCCGTGCCACAGAAGCTAGACACAAAACAGAAGGGATGTCGCTGCAGCATCCCGACGCGCCAACCATGGTAGGGTGGGTTAGGAAGGGGAGGGAAATACCATAAAATCCCGCCCTCTCACTAACACCTTTCTTTTTCTCCACCCAGTAACCGCGTTAGTTTTTTGTGTTACGATGAAGCATCCGCCGCAGGCCTTAGTATCGATCGCAAGTGAGGAACGTCGTGTAGTTTTAGAGATATCGGTCTGATTTATTGCTGTAGAGCCAAAGTAAGCATCAGCTTCTTCCCTTTGTTTGTAACTGGGCTTTCCTAGGCGCTGTTGGGATTGGTGAAGAAACTCCCCCGAGCACGGCCGGATGAAATGAGCTGCCCTGACAGTGGTCAACTTTCGTTTGATTTTAATAATTTTTTTTTATATTTTTATTTAGTTTATCGCCATTCTTTAAAACTATCACTAGAACTGTGTCTACTGTGTGTCAATTTTTATTACTTTTGTTTTTAATTACAAACATATAGTCTAACGCTAAGGATTGAAACTAAGAACTAAATATTCTTCACGCGCTTTTTCGACTGAATATTATTCTACTGTGCACCACTTATAATAATATTCACATAAAGCATCAAAAAAAATATTGTAACACAGAGTTTGCCTGTGAAACAGAATTCTACAAAAAAAAAAAAACACATTTTAACATAATTGTGATTGTATACTAGAGCGCTGCACAAGACGTCTTGAACGCAATTTCAAGACATACCAAAAATTTCAAGCCGTGCAGTGCAGTGTCTCTGTTACAATCAAATCAAGACATTGAGTGTCGTCTGCCAGCTTAATGAACGACACCACACTATACGAAGTCTCCCGATGACACGACACGACACGATAAAAATGTTTGCTTCAATCCATTGCGATCTTGAACAGAAAGGCTTGATTGAAAGAATGACATCAAATGACTTCAAACATGGCGGACGACACTACACTGCACTGCACGACACTAGACAACAACGCATCACAACGTGCGGCAGTATTGCAGGCTTGTCGGCTGGTACAGCGACGACGATCTTTACAATAAAAACAAACAAATCGACCGTAAAAGAAAACAAATGAAAGAAACAATAACAACGTAGTACATTTTACGCACAATTTTTATTGTAAACATCAGCGTCGCCATAGTGCGACACTATGACACTATTGTCTTCGAGCCTAAAGCGTTCAACCATATTGTGAAATGGTATCGTCTTGAATGAACGACAATGCGTCATAATGTCTTCTTCGGCAGATGTCTTAAATCGTTCAACAATTTTGACTGAATGCGTTCATTTTTGAACGACACGACATTACACGCACTACTGCGACACGTTGTCGTATGATGTTCAAGACGTCTTGTGCAGCTCTCTATTGTATACTCATAAATTTGTGACTTGTAAATCATCATTTAAGACAAAACCTAATTTTTTACCTAATTTTAGCGCCGATTACATACGTGCAATTGTACAATATTTTTGAAACCTAATTCTCTCCTGATTTTACAAACTTGTGGAAACACTTGCAATTCATAAATTTGTAGTTTGGTGAAATAGATATTGTGGAACTGCCTGCAAAAAATTTGAAAAGTTTCTGACGGATGACGCATTTTGGGGATGTTGTCCTAAGTAATGTGTAAAAGTGAAATAAAAACTTGAAAAATTACGGGAAACGCAAATTGGATCGTAAGTAACGCCCATGTTACTTTTAAATAAATTCATTGATATACATACCTAGCCTAAGTATTGTTTAATACATACATACCTGTCCCTTTTCTTTCAAAGCGTTAGCTAGATTGCAATATGCATCTGGAAAGTTAGGTTGAAGTTCAATGGCTCGTCGATACGTATCAATTGCTAAATCAATTAATCCTTGTTCATAATAAACACATGCTAAGTTTCCATGTACGACAGCATTGTTAGGTGAAAGATTTAATGCCCTTAGATAGCCAGCAACAGCTCTGAAATAAAGGTAATATGAATAGAAACGGGTTAATTATCTTCATTTTACCTATGCAATATTCGTGGAATAACTTCGTGGATTCCAAATTTTACAACTATTATAAAAATCACTGTTGAAAATATTTCTGACATTCATCGAAAAAAAGTATTTTCTCATACGTTCTGTTCTACGTTCTCCATACGGACAACGTTCATCTTTCCGCCGAAAACTGCTCAGGATAAATGGTGAAGTGGCGACTGGAATGGTTGGAAGGGTAACCTTATCCTAGCCAGCGACTTTCACGTAGTTAATTCCTACAAGGACTTTAAGTTGTAGAAATTCGTTAGGGAATTAATTGCAACTACAACAAGCACGTGAACTTGTTGCAGGTAATGAGTTAAAGGCTTCAAACACTTGAACATGTAGTTTGGTCGGCATAAGGATCTAGACGACAAGTCTGATGCAAGCACTTAAACTCGAAGCAGCGATAAATTAAAATAACTGTAGGCTTTGGATGATCGTCAGACTGTAACTCCCTTTATTTTTGCTTCTACTCTTTTACAATTCCATTACACATATATTTTATGACTTATGACTTATTTAACAAACTCATAATATAACAATAATACAGGACCACGGTGAGGCTGGAAACCATCGGACTTTATGCAACGCAGACCTGAGAAGCGGAGGTGTTCTCACAGTAATACACAAATACAGAACAGGTAAGTAGGCGAGTTTCTCACTGGGAAATTGGACACTTGTGAAACAATCGGTGACTTGGGATTAGGAGTGCTTTACGGTCACGTCCACTCGGTGCTTATGTTCATGAACATAACGCCTAGTTGAATAATGTAAATTTATTTAACAATAACTATATCCTAAATTGTTCCAGATCGGGCTGTCCTAGTGCTGGTTATGGTGCAAAAGGACTCCTTTCCATGGTCTTCTTTTTATAATGCTGTGTTATAATTACGGTCATGATGATAAGCGTTGTGAAAATTGTTATATATGTGTTCATGATCACTCCGAATAAATTCTATATCAAGATCTGTGGAGACATATGTTTAGGAGTAGTTGACGCCACAAATTCATGTTGGTCATGCTTGACGCAGTCTCGTTGTTCAGGTGCTGTTATTGGAGTGTATTGTTGTGCATCCTTACACGTCGAAAGAATCACTTAACAGTAAAACTTATACTTCTTATCACAAATATGGAGATACTTCGCGAGAGAGTGGGCGACGTCAGAAATTGTTGCGCTTGAAATTGTTCTATTGAACCCGACCGAGTGCGCATTCAATAAAAAAAAAATTTAAATTTAAAAAAAAAAAAAAAGATCGGGAATAGTAACTCAGTTGAGCATTCCGTAATCGACGCATGATCGCCAATCGTTTGGTTCCTTTTGATATCAAATGTAAGGCACAAGCGATGTGAGATGATGTTGAAGGTCTGCAAATACCGACTTTGGCAATATATTCGGTTTTAGCATTTTTTGATTCGATCAAGACTGGGTCGAGTGTCTATGTACTGTGGTTTTTTCATGTCTTGTGTAATGTAAGGTTCCGAAACGAGGAAATTTTTTTTCAATAATTCGTTGAATTTGCTTTCTGTGATTGAATATTTTACTGGATATATGTTACAAAAACCTTGAAAACGTGAAACTTCCATTTTGGTGACGACGTCAATGATTTCTTTATTTTTTAAGTTGACTATTATTCCGAAATTTTCTAAGAAATTTGCTCCAATAATAGGTGTTGAGATATTATCAAATTCAACTTTGAAAGTTTGGTTTCGAATGTATCTATAGTTAAGCCGTTATAGCCGCTGTCAAATTATTTGACTGTCAATTGACTGTCAATTAATTGATTAATTGCCATTCTTATTCATAGTGCTTTCACTATTGTGACTTGTGATTATTGTAACTTATACTGTTAAATTAGTATATAAGAGTTGTAACGACCACAATTCGTTACAATAATATTTTAATATAAATAGTTTTAGATTAGACATTAGATACACATATTTATATACATATTAGTTAAATATGAAGAGCAAAGCAAAACAGAAAGATTACAAACAGACTACGAAGAGTAGAACTGGAATTAACACAGAAAACCTGTTTCTTCCAAGTGACCGTATGCAAACAAGTACACACTAAGAATACATAGCTACACATAAACACAAATATTCCCATTAGCAGATCGAGTAGAGAAAACCAGAAAGCATACATCTACCGACAGATATACAGACATACGAATGAATAGCAATCAGCCGACGGACAAAATGTTGTTTGAATGGAATTTGTCTCCGTTCACGGCCGATTCCATTGGAAATGTCTTAGAATTCGGGGATAGTTTATTTCGCTTGCCGCTTTTAACGAGCTTATTTGAACATTTCAAATCAGCCTTTGATCTGATGCCAAACTAATATTAGTCACGCAACAGAAGACACCAAAGGTTCGCATTTTTGAGGTATCTTGGTGACCCCAAGAAGGCCTCGTTTAATACATACCGACCGTGCAAACGGCTCTTTATTTCACGCGACCCATTGTGGCTCTTTATTTTACGCGACCCATTGTGGCTCTTTATTTTACGCGACCCATTGTGGCTCTTTATTTTACGCGACCCATTGTGGCTCTTTATTTTACGCGACCCACTGTGGCTCTTTATTTTATGCGACCCATTGTGGCTCTTTATTTTACGCGACCCACTGTGGCTCTTTATTTTACGCGACCCATTGTGGCTCTTTATTTTACGCGACCCACTGTGGCTCTTTCTTTTACGCGACCCATTGTGGCTCTTTATTTTACGCGACCCACTGTGGCTCTTTATTTTACGCGACCCATTGTGGCTCTTTATTTACGCGACCCACTGAGGCTCTTATAGTACTAATTTTATAAAATTGTTAAAGAAAAATAATAGAATACGATTTTATAAAAATTGTTAAGGAAAATAGATACGATTGTATAAAAATTGTTAAGGAAATATAATAAATACGATACTTAGCATTGCGTCCGAGCTGAACTCTCTGAGTCAGTGCTAGATTGGTTGAAACACCAATCGAACGAAATTCGGAAACGCAGCTTAAAATATTGTTCGCAAGTGGTTCCCAGATCCACTTACCACAAACCCTGGGACGAGTGAGCTATTCCCGGCTGGGAAAGGAAAACTCGTCGTTACAGAGTCATTATGAAATAAATTAGGCAGTCGTTATTAACAAACGCTTTCGTTTTACAGTTCAAACCCTATCCTCTCTAAGAAACTTATAATTTTGTTCGATTTAACGGATCGTATGGTCTGCTCAATCATGTAAAATGTTTCTCTACTATTAACACATAAATTGGTATTTGTACAGGAGTGCAGAATAGTTTGATAATCTTTGGATAAAAAAATAATTCAAAAATGGAGTAATATTAAGAATTATGTATTGCGCTTTAATTTTTATAAAATTTTACCATATTGGCTAAAACTAAAACGAAATGCAAAACTAGTAAAGGTGTTGTCTACAGCCGGGCTGTAGCCGAAATACCCTACACCTTAAAGCTGCATATATACTCATATATATATTTAGAAGTGGTGCGATATAATATACTCGTATATATATACAATATATATATTATATATATCTAATAATAAATATATAATATATATATAATAATAATAATAATAATAAAACCAAAAAATTTTTTTTTAAAGTGGGCGGATCACGCCCATATTTGGCATATTAACTGGAAGCAATAGTCTAAACCTATATATAACATTTTCTTGTCTTCTCTCAAAAAGTGATGCTGATATGGCCTTTTTTAATAGGCAAAACAGAGATACCTGCACTCTCGATATAAAAAGTAGGCGTGGTCCTTGGGCGATTTTGCCCATTTTCAATACGAATACACCCCAACATAGCAACGAATATTTTTGCCAAATTTCATTTCGAAATCTTAATCCGTTCTCCTGTGATCGTGATTTCAACGGACAGACAGACAGACAGACAGACGGACAGACATCGTTATTTCAATTTCGGTGGTGATGCTGATCAAGAATATATATACTTTTCCATACCTATCTTGTCTAGTTCTATGCGTTACACACTCCGGTAGAAAGTGAATATACCCTCAACCTTAAGGTGTAGGGTATAAAAATGCGTTGCGTTAAAACTGATTTCTCTTGTGGGGGGGAAGATGTAAAGTTATTTAGTTATATTGTGATAATAAGACTAGGTTGGTGGAGTATTTACAAATTTATATGAATATAAGTGAAATTAGTGCTAATTATGATAATATAAAAAATGAAATAAGTAGTATTACACCTAATAATGAGAATAATAATGATGGTAATTTGTTGTTGGGGCAGGATGAACTTGTTATAGTTGTTTCTTCTTTGATTGCATTACTTGGTTTGTTGTAAGTTTTTGGTTTTCTTATTGATGGTAGGTCATTTTTCTGTGATCACCTAATGTTTCGCAAGCTTTATTGAGCATTTATTACTTATTATTTTTTGCTCTCTAAAAATGTAATTTTTCAAAACATGGAATTTAGAGTTTCATTTTTATGATATATACGGTTATTACAATAATAACCGTAGAATATTTTGTAAATATATATACCCAATGTGATTACTACAGTAAGTAGACGTTAGAGATGTCAGACGTACATATGTCCGACCCAAAATTGTCCACATACTCTGTCACAGACTGAAAATCCAAATATTTCCGTTTATATATTTTATTTCGGATGGAAACGAAAGCAATGAAATGCGTTTTTGCAAAGTTTTTATCCTGAAAATCGTTTGAGTTAGGTCCGTATTATCCAGAAGTTCCATTTTTGTGGTCGGCTCGCACTTACTGAACTAACAGTTGCCTTCCACGGTCCACAGAGTTCACACTTACGAAATAGGTCACCAATAACACATCTGGTTAACACCAAATCAATTAAAGGTTTTCTGGTAGGATTTTGTTTGTTTCGAACCACTACTGCATATATGTACTTTGGCTAATTCATATAAATTGGGCAACCTTCTATTGCGCGATGCGTTGTCACACTTCTACTGTACGTATTTAAGGTATAAAACTTGGTGAAATTAGATTAAGTATAAAAATTGTTAAGTAATAACAATAAATAATGACAGTAACAACTTCCGAGCTGAACTGTTCGCAAAGTCAATGCTACATATTCGTGAGAAATTCATTCCTGTTTAACGAACCCACCCTTAGAATAAAATGTTTAAGTGGTTAGAACTACGTATATCAGCTATTGAAATGCATTCCCTTAACGTACGAAAATCCTGTTGACGCTTTTCGTTGAGACTTTCGAAGACGAGTCGTACACACTGTTGACATGTCTTCTTCCCAGATGGAACAGCTACTTGCTCGTCTTCTTTTTTCGTAGAAATGGCAAGGTCCTTATCGAAAGTCAGGTCCGAACATGTTTGTTCACTTTCAAACAATGAGATGGTTGTGTAAACCCCACACGTATGCAGAAGCGACAAAAAAAAAAAAAAAAATATTTTTGTCAAACGGGAACTATGAGAAACGTGAAGACTCCTGTCAAACACTCTTACAAAACCGGAAATTAAATTGTAACGAACTTCGGGTTAGCCAAGATATCCTCAGCGGTTGTCCGGGGTTCAATTTACAAGACCTGGGGTTCTGTGATACAAGGATTCGTTTTATTTAAACTTATTTCGCTTTACTTACAATATATTGGTACTTAAAACTAACAATGCGTGTTTTAATGATAACAATAGTACTGATAATGTTAATAGTAATAATAATGATGGAGTTTTCCACGGAAATCAATAAGTTTTGTATATGTACTGTAGGTCTTCCCTGTGGCTGCCTTCTATGAGAGTTCACTGTTCACTATTCACTGTTAGATGTTCAGAGTTTAAAGTATACTCGGGTTCTCTGCTGGGCTGGAATTTAACACTGCACCTCACGAAGTCTTGACTCAAACTGAATTCCTGTTGCTTGGTTGTTCGCTCTTTTATAGACCACTTTTCCCTGCTTCCGTTATTCATTTTCCGTTATGATCTTGCGTTGTCTCGTTTGTTCAAAAACAAGTTCCCGTTCTCCGCTATGTTCGATTATTTAGTTCGTCAACACATTTATGTTGTTCCTGTCTTCCGTGTTTTCGTGTGACCTTGTATGATCTCGTGTTGTTCACCTTTTCTGTTTCTTCTGCTTTGACCTTGTTTCGTGTCACTCAACTTCGCGCTCACCGTTGCTTGTTTGTTTCGAACCTTTATTTCTTTTGTTAGTCCGTTATGTTAATTGTTATCGAACTATTATTAATTCCTGTTAGTAACATATACAGAGTGATTAATATTGGGTGATGTGCGGTTATTTCTGGTGCTCCAGAAATTATCGTCACATTTCCTCCTTACCTCGGTGAGGCTGCCAGACCCGGTTCCTCGTTTGATTGTTTTGGTGGCATATTGTACTGTTGTGTTTTCGTGTTATTGTTGTTGTTGTCTTCATTTGCGTTGTTGTTATCTCACTCCCATTGATCGTAATTGTTTCGAACTCCATATTCTTCTATAATTTTCCCACTATATATATTTGCACTTGACTTATACTTTAAACACTTTTCAAACTCCACTGATCACTTCTAAGCATAAACTTAAAGTGATTTTCCCGCGTCGTCAGCATGACCTTAAAACTTAAAACCCTTTGTACATAATTTCAGTTAGTTTCCCGCAACTATGTGTTTGGTTTTAACTATCTATTTAGTCACTTTTGTTACTCGTGCAAACCGGTAATCGTGGTTCAATTATGTGTTCATTGCGTTTGATTGCAATTTTTTTTGTACATGTTATTTCTTCGGCTTTCGTTTTCGTTCGAGCTCACATGTATTTTCGGTCGATGACAGTTATGTAGTGGTTTTCATGTTCAAGTTTCTGACTCCTATGTATATATTGTCGGTCGATGATGCTTTATGTACTTGGTTTTCATGTTCAAGTTCGACGATGCTTTATGTGTTTCGTTTCAAGTTCAAGTGCGTTGACTTTGGCTTCGTTTGTTTCTCGATCGCTTGTGTTTGTTGTTGCTGATGTTGCTCTTGTTATACCCTACACCTTAAGGTTGAGGGTATATTCACTTTCTACCGGAGTGTGTAACGCATAGAACTAGACAAGATAGGTATGGAAAAGTATATATATTCTTGATCAGCATCACCACCAAAACTGAAATAACGATGTCTGTCTGTCTGTCTGTCTGTCCGTTGAAATCACGATCACAGGAGAACGGATTAGGATTTCAAAATGAAATTTGGCAAAAATATTCGTTGCTATGTTGGGGTGTTTCGTATTGAAAATAGGCAAAATCACGCATGGACCACGCCTCCTTTTTATATCGAGAGTGCAGGTACCTCTGTTTTGCCTATTAAAAAAGGCCATATCAGCATCACTTTTTGAGAGAAGACAAGAAAATTTTATATGTAGGTTTAGACTAATGCTTCCAGTTAATATGTCAAATATGGGCGTGATCCGCTCACTTTAAAAATTTTTTTTTTTTTTATTATTATTATTATATATATATTGTATATTTATTATTAGATATATAATATATATCTAATTGGGATCATGCCAGAAATCACCAATAACCCTTAACGCACTCAGTCTATAAAATCGTTTATAATGCCGCTTGTATGATTTTATGTTGAGCGATTCTGCCCATACGGGTGCGGCATACAACAATATCGACGATACAACGCTAGACAGAAGTAGTCTCCTGCTGCTGTTAGGGCCCCCAATGTTTGGTAGCATTCTTGATAAAGCTGCATAACAGGTAGCTGCCTTTTTCCCCGCATATTCATCATGTTGCTTGAAGCAAAGTCGATCATCGATAACGACTCCGAGGTACCTAGCGATCGCTGCGATACAATACGCTGTAACCCCACCCTTATTTCCATTATTTCGCACCTTTTGCGCACCTACTAATGAGGACTGCCTCAGTTTTTTGTTCAGCTAACTTTAAGTTTACTGAACTGAGCCAATCAATGATGGAGTCTGTTGCGGTTTTGATCTTTTGCTGAAGGTCAAAAATGTGTTTAGCAACTGCCAGTATAGCTATGTCGTCCGCAAAACATACAATTGTGACATTCTATGGTACTTCAATATTGAGAATTCCGTCATATAAGATGTTCCAAAGTAGTGGTCCTAGCACAGATCCTTGTGGAACTCCGGATGTGATTTTGTACTCTTTAAGACCTTCATCAGTGTTATAGAAGAGCTCCCGGTTGCTTAGATAAATCTTAACTATCTGGACTAGGTATGTGGGGACCTTTTTTATTTCCATTGCCGTGATTATATGACTCCAGTTTGCCGTGTTGAACGCATTTTGAATGTCACTGCAGAAACACATTACGACCGCCGCCGCAGCTGCAATGCTCTCTAACGCGCTGCCTGAGCACATTGCCCGGCAGCAGCAGCGACCGCACACTCGGCAGCTTCAGCTGTTTGTGTTACTTTTGTTAGTGAACTGCAAAATAAATTTGCACACTGATGCACATATTATACAATTATACATAATTGATAGTAAAATTAACTTAAATTATTAATAATAATTGGTTTCTCTATGGTACATTTGTGAAAATATTGAATATTTTTCAGATTAATATTGACAAATATTGCTATAAAAAATCAAGTACAGCCATCAACACATGTTTTCGTTTCATTTCAATGTTGTCCTTCACGGAATATTTGAAATTACACTAAAAGAGTGGCAACCTTTTTCGAGAGAAAGAGAGCAGAAGTTGTGCGGTTAGGGTAGATGACGACTGCACGGCTGCCGAGAGTCCCATATACATACAATGTGCAGTTGCGGCGGCGGTCGTAATGTGTTTCTGCAGTCAAGTGTTACGACCGCACAATATTCTTTACTTCCTCCTTTCCATCTCGTACCTTGAATGGCTTCCTTAGCTATTGAGACGACCAACTTTACTGCATCAATCGTGGATCGCCCTTTTCGTAATTCAAACTGATTAGCGCTGAGCCCATTACATTCGACGAGATATGTGCTGATCTTGTTATTAACGATTCGTTCCAAAATTTTACCCATAGCATCAAGGAGGCAAATGCCGATTTTGGTAGTGACTAATCTTTGTAATTTCCATATCTTAGGAAACACGCATTGCTCTAGACAGAGTAGCAATATGTCCCTAATTATTTGGAACAGTCTACAATGGCTTTTTTAATAGAGCAATTAGGTACACCATCCGGACCAGCGGCTTTTTTGTTAACTAGTCGCCTAGCTGCCTGCAAGACTTCTGTTTCTGTTATATTGGCGTCATCAATGCAGTAACTTGCGTAACAACAGAACTACGTTCGGTTGTTATTTGATGCTGCTGAAACAGATGAGAAATTATTCGAAGCAATAATTGCGGACACTTCTCCTGTGTTGCTTTCTTTAATTTTCCCATCACTGTTCTATAGGCTCCACCACACGGATTAGCGTTGGCATCTTCGCATAGCTGTTTGAATATGCACTCCTTACTGCGACGAATTGCGTTTCGCACGACGCCTTGCTTGCTTGCAAGGTTTCCGATTTCTGATATTTTTCAATTCTGATCGCTTGATGGTCGCTAAAAGTAAACTGTTCCATTACGCTCCATTTAGTCTGTCTAATCGCAGAACTGCTTACAAACGTAATGTCGATAATCGAATGCCTGCCATTTCTGCAAAACGTACTTTTATCCGCTTCATTAACCAGTGTAATGTTTAACGATGAAAATGTTTCCAATATTGTTTTACCGCGAGCATTCGTGTACCTGCTACCCCACTCTTCCGGCCACGCATTGAAATCGCCGGCTATAATCACTGGGTTGCAAGTCCGAGATGAACAATGTTGTCAACTATTGCCTCAAATTTTTATTGAGAAAGCCTAGGTGCTGCATAACAACTAAAAACATGAATTCTGTTTATTAAGGCGTAAGCAAAACCTGGATGAAGAATGTTTTGAATACGCTGAAACGGATATCGCCCGCACGACCATATTGCTACTGTTTTTGTCGCGTCTGCCGTCCAGCAATTACTTTTTGGTAGCTTATATGGTTCTGATATTATTGCTACATCAAATTTTTCTTCATATACCATTTGCTTGAGAAGGCTTTGTGCTGATTCGCAATGGTTAAGATTAATTTGCACTAATCTCATTTCAACATTTTGCTAGCGGCTCTCTTTTATGCGTGGCAGCTGCTGCTCCATGTAGTGGTTATGTGTTTCCTCTTTCGCTTGAATGCACAGTAAGCATTTAGGACTATTTGGACAGTCCTTCGAAAAATTACCCTCGCCCCCACACTTTCGGCAGAGCTTGGACCTGTCATCGTTCTTGCAGTTCTTAGCTATGTGTTCGTAATCTAGGCATATGCATGCGTTACGCAGACTTTTAACCGCGTTTTCTCCGAGGTTTGCAATGTCGAATTGCGTAGCGATCGCCTCCGAAATGTCTGCTTTTGTGAAATCTCATCTAGGTCTCTGCATTCTATTAGGATCTCGTGTGTTAGGGATCTTACTTCAGCCTCGTCTCCCAGGACGTTTCTTATAAGGTCCCTATATTGGTTTTGCGAGCCGCATACCTTATTCCTTAGCTAAATCAGCATCTCCCTTTTCTTCGTCCTTCATATGCCAAAAACATCTTCTCCAAGGCTCTTTAATTGCGGCTAAGCTTGCATTTTTCGCAGGATATCGGCATAACTGGATTCCCCTTTTGACGCAATAACGATTGCTTCTGGCTTGCACAGTTTTTCAACCTGTGAAAAAAATTCCGACTGTGGTCGCATGGTTCGTACTTCACATTTTTTTGGTCTTTTGGCTGGAGTTAAGCTTGCTTTCTGGTCATCTCGACTCACTTGGAGACGGGGCTCTTAGTTCGCTTTATGAGCGGAGTTGTCTGCGTTGCGCGCTCATGTACGTTTTCTGGTTGCTGAGTTAATTGACTTTAAGTATTTGCTCTCTTATCTGCCATGTACAAAATTAATCTGTATGTGTGTGTTTTTTTTTTTTTTTTTTTGTATGACGACTGGAGGTGTGGACTCTCATGTATGACCAGTAAAACGGCCCACTGACATGCACGACTCACCATTCCTGGTGCCTACGTACTAAACCCCGCGCACTTCAAACCACTCTCCTCTGCGGGACTGCCGTTAGGTACTACTTCGCAGAGGCTGGTTAGCAATAATGCTATTTCTTTGTGCGTTAACACATCCCTTTTTAGCTAGTTAATCCTGCCTCATATCTAAGCCCTTCGATTCCTCGCAGCTCAATCAGCGCCCTCGTGACTATATCGTTAAAGACTCCGCAGTTGTAGGGGTACTGAAGCATATGCTCGATTATATTTGTTGGGTCGCTCATATGCGAGATCTCCATAGAGAATCTCGGACACTTAAACCAAACGTGCTCTGCGTCTTCGTCTTCTGCGCAAAGACGGCATATTGGCGAACAGTCGTGTCCAAATTTGAATAGATACTTCCTGAAGCAACCGTGACCAGTCAAGAATTGGGTCACGTAGTAGTTGGTTTCTCCGTGGGATCTATTAATCCAAGATGCTATGCTGGTAATGAGCGAATACGTCCACCTACCCTTCGTGGAGGCGTCCCATCGGGACTGCCATACCGCAATCGATTTCACTCTTTCTTCTTTGGCTGCTGCTCGTGTCGAGGTGCGTTGTAACGACATTCGATCATAAATTCGCTTCATCTTATCAGCCCAAAAAACGATTGGCAAAAGACCTGCTATAACACCTGCTGCGTCGTCGGACACTGTGCGGAATCCACTAATTATTCTCAACGCACTAAGTCTGTGAACTGCGACTAGCTTCCTTCGAATCGAACTAGCTTGCAGCGCCTGAGACAAGACTGGCACCGCATACAGCAGAACGGAGCCTACCACCGTAGCAAGTAGTTTGCGCTTGGCCGGCCTCGGACTGCCTATTTTTGGGAAGAGTCTTGCTAACTTTGTCTGAGATCTCGCTGCCTTTTCAGGTTTCATTAGTTATTTTAGGTTTCAGGTTACATTAGGTTTCATAATAATGGACCAAGAACGGATCCCTGCGGGACTCCTGCAGTAACATCCAAGTGTTCTAACTCGCTATTGCTTAGGTAGATGAGTTTTCTATTGGTGAAGAAGCTGCCTATTGGTAGCTATGCTTCCATTTGGCGAGCGCTTTTTTAATGCACGCCCAGTCTGCTGAATTAAAGGCGTTTTTAACGTCAAGCGTTACTAGAGTGCAGTACTCTTTGGTCCCGCCTTTCAAACACTCGCCTGCTATTGCATTCCTTGCGCAATTAACCACTGCATTAATCGCGTCGATAGTGGACCAAGATTTTTTGAAGCCATACTGTCGCTCGGATATTGCGGCCTTTTTTTCGGGTACTGACAGAAGTCGATTGCAAATAATCCTTTCGAGAATTTTGCCCAGAGTGTCTAGTAGGCAGATTGGGCGGTATGATGCTGCTTCATTAGGCGGCTTATTTCCCTTAGGAATCAGAGCCAGTTTCTGCTTTTTCCAGCGATTAGGGAAAACGCGTTCGTCTAAGCATTTCTGGTATGTAGTCAAAAACATGTCTGGCCTAGAGGATACCGCAGCCTGTATCACTACATTTGGGATGCCATCTGGACCTGGCGCTTTGTGATCACCAATTTTGTCGCAGGCTTGCCTTAGCTCTTCTAGCGAAACCGCTGGTGTGTGTGTGTTTTTTTTTTTTTTTGTTTTTTTTAACGAGGAGTAAAAGCATCGAAAGCCTTAGTCAGTGCGGCATTTTACCCCGCTAAACATCTCAACTCGTCCGCACGGATAGTCCTCCCGGAACCACCGCTGGGTATTGCGTCAGGAGGCCGTAAGAGCATTATGCTCAATCGTCAGTTATCAGGTCAGTAATTTCGTTCGTTTAATCGTCTTACATGCTCTTGCCTTCTCTGCTCCTTCATCACTAGTGCCCCCATTGTACTCACTGCATTCCTACCTTCGTCGTCTTTCAGCATGTAGCTTACAATATTCTCCGGCGTAATCGGAAGGCCTGAGCTACGTTGCAGATCGTCCTTTATGTTTTTTTTAGAAAGAAGCGCGCTCTGCAGAGGGCAGAATGGTTCACGCTCGTAGCCATACTTGTGCAGATAGGACTTAATGCAGCCATGTCCGCTCAGGAACTGCATTAAATAGAAATCAACCTCGCCATGTTTCCTCCTTAGCCAAGGATCCAAAACGGGTATAAGTGTAAAGGTCCACCGGCCCGTGTCTCCGTTCCGCCATCGCGCTTGCCATTCCTGCATAACTGCCTGCCTCACCGTACTCTCGCTCGCAACTGCCGCAGCCTGGGCTGTAGTCATTGCTTCCTTCGCAAGCAAGTCCAATGGCATCAGACCCGCGATCACCAGTGCGGCGTCACAGGAGTGTAACGACCCAAATCTCGTTACAATAATAGTTTGTTTTAAGTTTCAAGCCCAATGATTGTTGAAACCTTCGGTTTTCAAAGACAGATTTCTATTTTGGAAAATGTTTTGTGGTATATTCGTTTTTTGCAACCTTTTCAATGCAGAGGGTAAAGAAGAACAGAATGAAGATGCTCCTGTGTATGTGTTTTTATTATATAAAATTATTGCTCCTGTGGTTTTAGATGAAGTCCGAGTGATATGGTTTCTCCGCAAATATTTATTAAATAGCCGTTTTGATCGACAATTGTCACTGTAATCGAACTTATCTGTGTGGAGTTTACTGGTTAATAGATTACATTTTTTTGGATCCCATCTATTTTATTCCAAGACTAACATTCAAAGCAAACATATGAATTGTATACGCTGGTATATTGCCAATATATGCACCAGTAACTATGTCACACTCAATGTATATAGCATTTATCTTTGTTATATTCACTAGCAAGTCTGAAGTATGCAATTTTCCTGGTTCCAATACTTTTTCACTGAAACCAAGTAGCGCGCCGATGGTTCGTTTTTTATTAAAGAAAATGGTTTGTTTGGTGGATCCTACAAAGGCTTGCAATATATTAGGATTCGCGGCTATTTCCACTTTCTCATTCTGATATATACTAGAATATTTATTTTGGATAAATTCAGCAATGTCATCCAGCTCATATGACCCGACAGGAATATCAATAGTATGATCGCCAATGTGAAATAAGTTATTTTCGTGATCAACGTTTGGTATTGTATGGTAACTATGAAAGTCTACAAGTCCACAAACATACTTTCTCTCTAAATCTAAAGGTGGAAAATAATTAGCTGATAAAACGGATTTATTTCCAGTTAAAGTAAGAGTAATTGACATGTTGCGAGTAGTTTGACTAATGAAATGAAAAACCGTTATATTCTTCTTTTATTAACAATATTGTTTTATTTATTTTAGTATGTAAGTATATAAAAATTTTTCATAAAATTTCGTTCTTATTGATCCAGGAGTTGTGATCATCGCTAAATCCTAACCATTTCACAAAAACTTTTCTACCTTTGGTCTTAAGAACTTTTTCTACCAGATATGTATTGGGATATCTTGTTTTCTGCAGTTCATTTTCATGGAATCCATCTTAATTGTATACCCTTCGTAGTCTTCAAGAATGTATGTTGTTGGGTTTGTAATTCTTATATTTTTAATTTTAAATATTTCCGTTGTCCAATTTGGCGTATAACCTTTCTCGAAAACGTGTTTATGTTTACTTATGCGTACATGATTTCCTACCTGAAACTTTGGCTTTCTAAATATTTTCATGTGTTGTAGACGGTGCTTAATAATAATTTTTCATTGCTCGATTTTACTTTGATTGGAGGCATGTTGATGGTTCGATGCTTTTTGGTGCTATATTTTTTAATTAAGTTCCTATACAAGTCAATCCATCGATATGAGCGATTATAACTGAATTCTTTCCACATCATCTGCTTTAATGTTCGATTGAAGCGCTCAACAATTGACGACTTTAAAATACTCTATGTTGAGTAATGGTTGATGTGGTATTTTTTCATTAAACGTTGAAAATTGCGATTGAAAAATTTTTAAATTTTTTGGTTTCCGTTTCAAGGAGAATATGGATTTCATAGCCATAGTAACGGCAATAGCGTGGATTTCAATGATGCAATCCAGGCATACTTAGAGAATGTATTTATGCACATATTACAGTTCGAAGAAAACGACAGCTATCATTGTATACGGAATAATCATCCATTTTAATTAAATCCGCCTGCCAAAGATCATCATTCCTTTAGTTATGACACGCCTTCGCCTAAAGTTCTTACGTGCTTGTCTGTGAAGCTCCTCTACTACAGCTTGCTTTTCACCTATATTTTTTTTTTTGTGTTAATTAGTTGGATATACATCTACACCATCAAATATTGGTCGTTTTTTTAGTTCTTGAAAAAGAAAATTTTCGACTCGCTCAAACACTGTGTAAATTTCTTTTATACGATCTTGGATACTCTTTATTGCTTCTTTAAGGTCATTGTTTTCTTTTTTAAATGCAGCCTTAATATGTTTAAGACAATCATCAACTAGTGATTGAAACCTTTTGCTTACTTTTTCAATATCTTTATTTATTTGTTCCTTTAGTGTATTATTTTGTTTCTTAATTGAATTGATTGATTAAATCAAATTTTCATTTGATTTATGATATAGTCAACATATAATTTTGTTACTCCATCGTTATCATCAACAGGTGTATTAACGTTTCTCAGGCGTTTCCAACGGAGATCCAACTTATTATTACTATCCAAATTGAGACCAAAAGCTTTTGAAAAATTTCGCTTTAATTTACGCTCAATTCTTCAATGATGGACATGATTTCGTTATTGTGATTGGTGTGTCCAGCCGATTGTGAAGACAACAAAAGCCTTAATCTATCAACTAACTCATTTGGATCATCCCAATATATATAATTAGGTTTCTGTGGATTAACACTCATGAAACCCGTTAACCCCATTGTTACTTTTTGTGAGATAGTTGACGGCGATGCGTCATTACATAATGGTTTTATGTTGGTGTATTTGAAGGCCCTAGTTCCTTTCACGTGCTCATTTTTGTTGAAATTACGTTTGTGACCACTAGTATTTTCTAAGATAAGTTTGTATGATTGTAGATCTGCTGATATTTTGTTGGTTCTTTTAGATATAAGAGTTCCATTAATCCAGGTGTAAAGTTCCAACTATTATCTTATATTGTCATCCAATCCTTTGTGTGGTCCGTATGTAGTATCCAACTCATTCTGTTGCTGTAGTTGGGAGTATAGTAGTGATTCAGTGCATTTCTCATCATCTTTTGTAGTAATATCGAGTTCAGGCGCCAATTGTTCATCTTCATCATCATCCTCCAACTGAGAGTAAAAGTCATCGTCGTCTTCATCTTCATCATTATTGATCAGAGTATCATTGGAAAAATCACTTTTTAGTGCTTTAGCTGGAGTACTTGTTTTAAATTTTAGTGGCAACTTAACTTCTGGTGTGTTTCGTATTGTCGTGAGTACTTATGTTCCATTTTTGCACCAATTTGTTTAGAGGCTTTGTAATCGGTTTAAACGTTTTTTCTAATTGATTCTCTAGATCTGCTTTCCCAAGTTTAATATTTTTGAATTTCTGTTTAAGCACTCGTCTAGTTTTAATAATATTTTTTCATTAATTTTGGCGCCAATATATGAGAACAGCTATCAGACCAGGAAAAAACACAGGTATCAGATCAGGAAAACCAGCTATCAGATCAGCTAAAACAGCTTTCAGATCAGGAAAACCAGCTATCAGATCAGGAAAACCAGCTATCAGATCATATATAAACAGGTTTTAGATCACGAAAAGCAGCTATCATTTATAAACAAATATCAGGTGAAGTGTATCGTGTACATCAATGTTATCAGTTGATAGTTAGATAACATACTAATATGAAAATAGCATGAAACTGTCTTTATTAATTATTATGTATTATTTATGTATATATCAAATCCCTTTCTATAACGACCATTGTCAATTGCATCATCTTTGCTTATTACACGGAATCCGTATTTATCTTTCCAACATTCTCCACATCTGTGGTATATCTCATGGTATATGTGCTTAATATTCATTGCGTCTTGCTTAAACAAAATTATAAAATTTGCATTATCACATATTAAATGCTTGGGAATTCTTGTATATGTTTGATATAAGTAAAAGCAATCAATAGATTTGTGTCTGCCCATACAAAAGTACTCTCGAATGCTGTTTTGCTTCTCACAAGCTACATCATCGAATATCATTATTGAATTTGGTTTTGCTTCATCTGGCTTGAAAATTTTTTCATTGTCGGAATATGTAAAGAATCCCATATATGGAATTGGTTTTATTAAACGCTTTAGATATTCATATTTCGGTTGATAGAATGATTTTGAGTACAAGTATATGTTTGCAAAGTTTAGTCCATTTGGACTTTCTATTAAACTTAACTTGACATTAGTCTTTCCGCAGTTTGAAGGTCCAACAATAAGACATCTAATTGCATTCGGTAGCAGTGAACTGTGCATGGATTGTGTGACATTATTTGTATCAGGATCCAAATTTTTCACTTTTATTAATTTGTCTTATTTAACGAAGCGCATATTAACTTATGATGTAAATACAAAGCATTCAAGCCTTTTTATTCATATATATTTAGTATTTGTTGTCGAATGGATATAAAATAGTTATAATTTATGAAAAACTTCCTAGTGGTTATGAACCAGTGATTGGAAGAGTTTTATTCAACAAAACTATTAATTCTCTGCCATTTGAACTTCATTTATCGGGTTATCAATTTTGTGGTCCAGAAACTAAACTAAAATACCGCTTAGCTAGAGGTGATAGCGAAATCAATCCATTGGACGCTGCATGTAAACAGCATGATATTGCATATTCCCAAAGTAAAGATTTAAATAAGAGGCACGAAGCAGATAAAATATTAGCTGAAAAGGCTTTTCGAAGGTCAATATCTAAGGACACTAAACTTGGTGAACGAATAAACGCATTCTTAGTTACAAACGCAATGAAAGCTAAAGTTAAAGTCGGTATGGGAAACAAGTTAAACAGAACTCTTAAGAAAATAAAGAAGAATAAGTTTAAAGGCACCTGTGCAAAGAAAACATTCACTAAAACCATTAAAAATGCATTAAAATTTATTAAGCAACGAAAACCTGAAGATATTCCTAATGCTATTAAAATGGCACAAGCAGTAATTAAAAAGTCTTTTGGACGAAAAAAATCCATGATTGCAATTCCACGTATTATACCTATTCAGAAGGTTGGAGGATTTCTACCATTAGTACCCGTTTTAACTGCTCTTGGAACCGTTGGTGGATTAGCATCTGGTGGTGCAGCAATCGCAAAAGCTATTAATGAAACTAACGATGCAAGAAAACATCTGAAGAAAGCAAGTCGACATAATCAAACAATGGAAGCAATTGCAATGGGGAAAGGCTTGTCTTGAACCATACAAAAAAGGATTGTTACTATATTATAACCCTCAACAAAAAAAATTTTAAAGGAGGTACCCAGAAGACCTCTTATAGACTTCGACTTGATCAAACATGCTAATAAATTACCACATTTTAGAGGCGCTTTAATTAAAGATTGCCTACCGAAACGAATACATGAAAAAGAATGTGGAATTGTTAACTTAGACACTTCCAGCGATCCTGGTACTCATTGGGTAGCATATTGTAAGAATAGAAATATAAAGAAATATTATGACAGTTTTTGAAACTTGCAACCACCGTGTAACGACCCAAATCCCGTTACAATAATTTCTGAAACATCTTTATATGAGCAGTCCGATCATCACAAAAATATGTACACACTGACATAACCAGTACGGCAAGCGTGGATAAACATACGGACACACGGGCAAAACGAAACAGAAAAATAAACAAACAACCGATGGAATGACAATGCAATTCTTCTCCGTGATACATTTTTGCCTTCACGGCAGTTTTCCTATTTCATTGCGTCCACGACATTTAATGCGTGAATTTGAACTCACAAAATGAGCCACACTTGTAACGTTTGGGGTGTGGGTTCGCGATATTCTAAATACGAAAGCACAAAAAATAATCCAAACAAAAGGAAGGGTGACCATTGTCAGGGCAGCTCAGCTCTTCCGGCCGTGCTCAGGGAAAGTGGGGGAGTTCTTCAACAACCCCGACAGTGTCTTGATAACCACAGTTATAAAAAAATCAGAACGAGTTGAGTCTTACGTTGGCTCTACAGCCAAAACTAGACCGACAACACGAAAATTTACACGACGATATCCGCTCGCGATCGACAGCAAGATAGTGGCGGCAAATCCAACGTACAAGTAAAAAAAAAAAGACGTACACGAAGGTTTGGTGGGAGAGCGAGAGAGAGAGAGAGAGAGAGAGAGAGAGAGAGATGAGAGGGGGTTGGAGAGGAATAGATGGTATTTCCCTACCCTTTTCTAAACCCACCATACCATGGTTGGCGCGTAGGCAGTTTGTGCGCCAACCCCTTATACTTTGTGTCGCCTGTTGTTGTTGTGTGATGAGGTACGCAACACGAATTTTCCAGCAAAACTGCACTTATAGATCAACTGATTTATTTACAGCGCAATAGCAAAATAAATTTTAGCTTAAGACAAAAACAACCAATAAACTGTCCGTCCGCGCACTCTCTGCGCTCCGACACAGAGCGTGGTCCTAGCACCGCACAAAACAGGTGATGCTGGTCACCTGTGGCCAGAGCAGCAGCTGGCAAAGGTGGCAAGCCCTGAACAAACAAAAAAAAAACAAAAGACGAAATTTAACAATGGGACTCGAACCACGGCCTGAGTCAACATATTTTATAAATCAAAATAGAGAATAAGAAAAATAACGCGGAAATAATAAAAAAGACTATTATTAAAATAAAATCTGAATTTAACGGTATTTGTAAATAACAGAACAAATAAAATCGAAATAAGTGTTAAGGAAAAAGAATATAAATTAAAATTTAAATAATCAATAAAACAAATTTATGGTTGGAGTTAAACTAAATTTAAGAGAGCCATGTAAAGCACCTTAATTCCATACTAAATCAAAACGAGAAAGAAAAATTAATAGCAAAATTTTAACGAGGCAAAAAAAAATTAAATGAACTGAATAATTTATGAATTTATGCAAACTATAAATAAACACCATTAACTAAAATAAAAGAATACGATAAATATAAAAACAAAAATATATCGGTAATCAAAAAAAAATGGAAATAATAATAAAAAAAAAAAATTATAAACTGAAAACAAGGGAAAAGGAAAAAGAAACAAAAAAGTCAAAAATAACAAACAAAAAAAAACAAAAATAAAATGTTAACTACCAAACTTAAACTCAGGAAAGAAACTTACATGCTACAAAAAAAAACCAGGTCGAGTAGCGGCTTCACCGCACCAGACGACACAAACCTCTCTCATCTATCCTCTCCCGTCATCCAATGATCAAGCCAGCCAATGTATCGATCACGAGTGCTTTTTGATAACAACCACTAGAGATAATTAATAGAAAACATGGGCTAAACTACAAAAAAAAAATCTGACAGTGGGCGTCATCCAACGAGTGGTGAGATGAAATCATTCAGATGAAGTCTCTAATTGAACGAGGCCTCACTTTCATTCGGTGACACAAAGGAACTTAGATTAAATTAAATTTTACAAGAGGAAAAACATAATTTAGTCGGGATCCGTTCAACGAGTTGCCCGCTACCTAAACAAGTACCCGGTACAAAGTCTCAAGCCAACTTCACCAGGACTATCTAACCTACAATTCTAACACTAAACAAATATCTGCTCGGGAATTATTAACGAGTTACGAACAGCCATTAAATCCATTCACGTAAAATCTCGAGTCAATAAAATCCACGAGGGTAAACAGCACATAATATCTTCTGAGTTCTTGACGAGTTGTGAACAGCTATTAAATCCATTAACACAAAATCTCAAGCCAAGAGAGTCTTCAGAATTAAACAACACCAAAAGGAAGTTTTTGTTCCTTTGTGTCAGCGGCAGAAAAATAAAATTTACAAAATCTACCAATCGTAACATTTTCTTCTTCGCACGGGATGACCAAAGTCAAACAATCGCACGAAGGGTTGATTCTGTGAACCGCGGGGGACAGACAAATCCAGTTGCGTAAATCCAGCAAGAAAACAACAGAAAACCGATAACCAACAAAAATTTTCTCAAAAAAAAATCTAATTTCCAAAAATTTACAGTTGCTATCAAAATTTGGGCACCACTGCACAGGGACTTTTAATCAGTTTGGACGGAGAAAAAAAAAATCAACTACAGTGGGCCCCACGTTGGGCGCCATTTTGTAACGTTGTTACAAAACGAACAACGTGGTTTAGTTCGGGCCCCACGTTGGGCGCCATTTTGTAACGTTTGGGGTGTGGGTTCGCGATATTCTAAATATCGCGTCTTCAACAACCACGACAGTGTCTTGATAAACCCAGTTACAAAAAAATCAGAACGAGCTGAGGCTTACGTTGGCTCTACAGCCAATACTAGACCGACAACACGAAAATTTACACGACGTTATCCGCTCGTGATCGATACCAAGTTGGTGGCGGATAAGCAAACGTACAAAAAAAATAGTACGCGGAGGTTCGGTGGAAGCTAGAGGGAGAGAGAGGAGGAGGGGGGAGGAGCAGTTGTCATTTCCCTTTCTGTACCCACCCTACCATGGTTGGCGCGTTGACAGTTATTGCGCCAACCCCTTACTGTGTGTCGCCTGGCTGCGCGGAGTGGAACCGCTAACTCACCTGTTAACCTAAGTTATAGTTTAAACCATTATTTACCAAAAGTTAATTAATTTAAATACCCATTCAATGATAATATTTTCTTGACAATCTAATTTTTATTGCATAACATTTTTATGCATAATTCACAGAATAGTTATAATAATAACAATATATATAAATTTTATATTGTAATAAAAATAATATATCTATATAAAGAATTGAGGTATATGAATTCTGTTTCTAGTAGCATTTGTGTATTTCGTTTGATGTTGCGTGAAACAAAACTAACTCAAACAGTTTATATTTACTTGCATGAAACTACATATATTTTTTAAGAGTGATCAACGTTAATCGAAAGTTAAAGTTAAAATTTGTTTAAACTTCCGAAGGTTAAAAAAAAATGTGAGTGTTCGTTATTAAAATGAATGTTTGCCAAAATAGAATAAATTTTTATTTTAAATATTTTGCTGTTCAATTCATTTCAGTTAAAGGAAAAACCAATAACTAATATTTTGTACCACAATAACGCAACAAACAATAAAAATAATCAATTCAGGATCAAATCAATCAAGGAATTGATTAAGATGTAATTAATGGAACTTCAAAATTGCATACTCTAGATTTATAAATGAAAACTGGTTTCGAAGTGAAACCCAAAGAACAAAAGATGCCATCACTTGGTTAATACAGTTATTCAATAAAAATCTAACCAGTCGAAATTTTAATGAAATTTGGTTGTGATTTATGTCTTTGCTTTACATTTGTCCAGAACAGTGTCGCTTCCCATCATAAACTAATTTTTTTTATTTTATTTTGTTTTTTTTCGCTATCCTTTGTAGGGATAGACTGTAACGACCCAAATCTCGTTATAATAAGTATGAGTAAACCATAATGTTGAAATTAGACTCTATTAGGTTGAATACCTTTTTGAGGCATTTCAGGTTTTTATTAATTCATAGAAACTTTTTCTTTGCTGTTGCTGTTTATAAGAAATTAGGAAATTAAATGTAGGAAATTAAAACCAAAATAATATTTTGTGTTCAGTCAAATCAAGTTCAGTGAGAAACCACGCGGCGGTCGTGTATATTGTAATTCAGCATATTCAATATATTTGAGGGCAATGATTTGTAACACTTTTTCCTTGCGATAAGTGATTTAATTATAATCTGAAAATTTTATTATAAACTTACAAATTATTCTCCCATCCGACTTCTGTTTCGAACCTGCGTCCCCGAAATTCCAGTTCAGCACGCTATCCTATAGGCTACGTGCCATCACAGTTTTATGAAGTCAAATGAATATGTAGTTGCTAAAGTCATCGAAAGAACGAAGTTTTTTTTCTTAAGAATTGGGTACACAAAGCTAAATTTGTGACCCACACTTCCAAGTGTAAAATACAAACTTGGATGTTAGAAATATTCAAGTATATAATTTTTAACGAAATGGTTAGTTTTCAAACCTTTTAGTATAAATAATTATTATGAAAAAAAAATTATTTTTAGGTTAAAACAGTAATACAGATATATTTAAACGATGGAAGTTGAAAAAAAGTATACTAAAAAGTTTAAAATTAATGTTTAAACCCAAAAATATTTATAGAGGTTTAAAAAATGAACGCATTTTTTTACAGAAAATATTAACGAAAGTAAAAAACCTTTTTACTTTTTTTAAACAAAGTTGTATAGCAAGTGACGAATTGCGTAACAAAATTGAATCAACTGCTGACATAAAATTGATTCAGGATGTCCCTACACGTTTGAACAGCACATTCTATATGATTTCTCGTTTCCGTGATTTACGAAATGTTGTAAGCGAAATTTTAATTCATCATAAAACAGCACCGCTGATGTTAACTGGTAACATAAATAACAAAGTAATTCCATTAATGCACTGCATTATATCAAAACTCAATTGAAGAATATTTAATGAAGAAGGTACAAAAACGCATTCTTACCGAAATTAATAAACAATTGGGCGCTATTGAACAGATATCAGCATTAGCTATTACTACATTAGTGGAGCCAAGATTTAAAATACTTAATTTTGAAGCTTCTTTGGCTTGCGCAAGTGCCGCTAGTAAAATTAAAGAGATGATTAAAAAAATCAGAAGATGAATCTACTTTGGCAATTCAGACAAAGTTAGTTTGTCATCGGATCTCTGGAGTGATCAAACTGGTCCAGCTGAATTGAAAACAAATAAATCGAATGAGTCTTTCAGATGAGTTATCGCTTTATTTGAGGGCTCCAGTCAGTAGATTTAACGAAGCTCTATTAGAAGTGTGGTCAGACTATAAAATACAGTTCCCAACGTTATACAATGTGGCATTTAAATATTTACCTATGGTGGTTAGCTCAATTGCATCTGAACAACTACTCTCAAAAGCCGCACAGGTTCTTACACAGCAGAGAAAAAAAAAGTAATGGGATTTATAAATTTTTCATATTGGTATGGTAGAAAAGAAAAAGGTCCTATTCTTTAGGCGCAGATGCTAAACATGGCTTTAAGATCGTATAGCCTTGGATTCTTTTTCGTATGATGTATAAATAAAGTTGATTTGTTTCTTCTCTTTCAATTATTAGTGTTTCTACTAATGATTAGCCTTTATCTTTTTGAAACATATGTTATCGCATAAATTGATCTACATGCAATTCTCCTACTCGTCCATTGATGGCACTTGTCAATTTTTACTTATCCAAAACAGCTGTTTCTTTAAAGCATTCTAAAATTTGATAAAGGTTTAAGCGTAAAGCGTAACGTGATGGATTCTTGCATCTAATGCCCGGTTTCACAATATCCGGTTAAAATCCACCATTTTAATATTAATGTCACAAATACCAAAATTCCGTTTTCACACACAAATAGATAAATAGATTTGACGTTTGCTTTCTGACATTCCTCGAAATAAGGCATCAGATTTCACAAATAATATACATTTCTGCAAGCAAATACAATACCTGTTTTTTTGAATAAAGAATTAAATAAATAATAAATAACAAAATAGGCTGGTCTCTACAGATCTTTCAAGCTGTCGATTTTGGTTTCTGTCAACTTTTAATCATAAAATTAGTATTGTGAGTTTTAAAAACGGGCCTAAGTCAATCAAAGAAATGCTTTACTTCATTTTAAGTTTAATGTTTTATGAAACAAAATATCTGATATGATAATATCTGACATGACTTCCTTTTACGTCAAATAATTTAAATTAAGAGCGTGAATTTAAATTCGTAGCGATCTTAGCACGGACACGAACCATTAAATTTCACCACACCAGATTTTCAATTTCATTACAACTCATCACGCATCGAACTAGAAATTTTGTCAAAATTCCTGCAAATTTATTTCACAAATTCAGTTTTGATAATTTTATATTTTTTAAATAACACTCAATATGTTTATGATGAAGTCGGAGTGAAATTTGTTTTGTTGAGAAGGGGAGGGAAGAAACTTTGCAAAAAACTAAATTTTAAAAAAAAAATTAATAGCGGAAGGTCGTTTTAAAATTTTTGAAAATTGGGTATTTTCGTGGTGCATTGGTGGATTCATTTTTTTACAATATGGATTTTTCCTTCCCCTTTCCAACAAAACAAATTTCATTCGATCACTCCGACTCCAACTTGGTCATTAGAAAATTCATCACAACCAGCAACACACAACGAAAATATATAAGCAAATGCGCTATGAACATGCAGACTCCATTATAAACATATTAAGTGCTATTTAAAAAAATATAAAATTATGAAAACTGAATTTGCGAAATAAATTTGCAATAATTTTATCAAAATTTTTAGCTCGCTGCGTAGTGAGTTGTGGTGAAGTTGAAAATCTGTTGTGGTGAAATTTAATGGTTCGTGTCCGTGTAAGATCGCTACGAATTTAACTTCACGCACTTGTCCTTTAATGTAGTGACGCAGCAGATTGTAAACAAAAATTGAGTTACAACAATTAATATAGTATATTAATGTTTAAATTTCAAGAATAACTTACCGGTCAAAAATTCTTGCTTCTTTTAAAACATTGCCCAAATTTATGTAGGCGTCGAGAAAATTTGGATCCAAGGTAACGGCTTTCTCGAAGTGGTGAATGGCTAACCATATTTCTCCCTGAGCATTAAAAACGCAACCAAGGTTGCTCCACGCTACTGCAAATCCCGGACACGTCTCAATTGCTTTCAGGTAACAGGCCTAAGTTTTGGAACATATTAAATTTCAATTATTTACAATTTTATTATTATAACTGCCTGCAATTGTTAAAGCTTATCGCGATTAGTTTATAATAAGTGGCCTATGTCTCGACTGAAATTTCAAAGAAGCTTATTGTTCTATAATATCCTGGTCATAGCATCAATAACTGAGATGCTGCAACTGTCCTTGACCCCAATCTTTTAAATGAACATTTTCTCTCTTGTGTTTCTGCTAACACCAGTAACGATGTTGATTTTCCTGTCATTACTCCCACTAATAACTCTTTATGCAGATTCGAATTTTCTGCTGTATGTGAGTCTGAAGTGTTTAGAACGCTGTTCAGAGTTAAGTCGGCTGCGGTCAGTGTAGATGGGGTCACCTCAAATTTGTTAAAATAATACTCTCATATAGTACATATATTATATACATTATATACATATATTAGCTTCATCTACGCACGTTATAAATTATTGTCTTACAACCTATACTTTTCCTAGTTTGCGGAAAAATGTGTTTGTCATTCCCTTACCTAAGGAATGAATGCTGTTGAACCTGCTGATTTGAGGCCAATAAGTATTTTATATCCGCTGTCTAAACTACTTGAAGTGTTCATTTTTCTATTTCTAAATACTTATCGGTTAATGAGCTCTTAGACGGCAGTCAATCTGGTTTCTGTGCTGGATATAGTTATACCACTGCTGCCCTTAAAGTCTTAGATGGCATCAGACCTTTTTATGATAACGGGATGCTTACTTTATTGTGCATGCTGGACTTCTCTAAGGCCTTTGATACAGTCAATCATCGTATACTCTGCAGGAAATTATTAAACTTTGGTTTTTGTAATAGTGATGTTGGTCTTAATAAAAGCCATTTAAGTGATAGACTTCAGTCCCTCAAGTGGTCGGATGGGGATTCTCACTTCAAGAGAATTTGCATTGGTGTACCGCAGGTTTCTGTTTTACTACCCCTAATCTGCTCTATGTTTCTGAGCAGATGATATTCAGGAGTACCTGTCTGGTAAGGACAATCTTAGATAGGATTTGATAGCTAAAATAAATGAGGACCTCGACATAATCCAAGGCTGGTCAATAAAGAATTGTCTGCGACTCAATCCATTGAAGTCGTCTGTTTTGCCCATTTCAAGGTATACGTTGTGCTATAATGACATTTCTGATGTATGTATTGGTGGCAATAAGTTAAAACTTCTACAAGCGGCTGTAAGTTTGGGATATCGTATTAATGCGTCGTTGAGTTGCGTGGACCACATTAATAATGTTGTTAAAAATATCTATTTCGTTCTTAGAAATCTTCGGTCCTCTGATTTTTGCACACCTACTGTCGTCAAACGGAACCTTGTTATACGATTAATTAATCGTGCCTTTAAACACATATTCGAATGCTATCTACAATAAGCTGCTTTTAATTATGCAACCATATACGTGTATAGCCTTCGCAATTTTGATCACTTAGTTGTTCTTAGATCTGCTACTATAGGTTGTGACATTAGTAATTACCTCAAAGCTCGACTTCTCAATATCTATTCCAAAGGTTACTGTTTGGTCAAATGCTAATTATCCCGGAGTATAGTTGTTTGAGCTCATCGATATTGTTTTTTATCAAAGCCATTAAATTATGGAACTCCTTGCCTATGAGCCTTAAGCTCATTTCCGGGTCGAGTTCGTTCAAGCGTGCCATCGCTGAATACATTTCGTAGCATTGCTTCTCCTCCTTTATATGAATTTAAAATAAACATAAATATTGTTTCGTGTTTACCCATGCAATACGTATACATGGTAGGGTATTCTAACATAAACACATAAATAGTGTAATGCAATTTAACATTTCTTCTAAATGCGAAAGCTCAGCTTTCACACGATTCATGAAAACTTATTTCTTAAACGGTACGCTTATATAGCGAGTATTGCATTTAATATGCATCAATAATAGATCGCTGATGAGAAACCGTGGATAGTTTCGAAATAGCTATACGATCAAACTTGTGATTATCGATCAAATCACTCCAAAGAGGCAAAACAATCACTTAATAAGTAGATCGCTTTAGGATTAACTTCATAAACAAATAACATTTAAGTTATAACTACATTTAATAATTAACTGTCCTACTACAACACAAAATTTCACTGAATTTTGAACGCAAGATTTAACTGAGAAAATTGCATGGTGACCTTTATTGAAGGGGAATATGGTTACCAAAGAATTTACAAGAGACTATAGAGACAACTATGCAACTCATGCAAAGAGCTGCATGAGGCGTTCCTGTTATTAGTGTACATAACGGAATTAGTATACGTAATGAAAGAGGACAACTCGAAAAAAAACCTAAATCCCAGTATCATCCGTACCGTGCACGTGTGAAAAATGCGGCCTGACCTTGTAATTAGCAACGCCGCTGTAGAAGAAGTTATGTGTCGGTAGACCTTCTTCTTCCTATAATCGAGGTAATTCCATGGGTAATGTGAAGAAAACCAAAAAACTTGTGCCTGTAAACTTATATCAGGCGACGATCTAAATCTGGCGTACATAGAGTAATGTCAAACTTAGTTTTACTGCTACTTAGATGTATTGTAGAACTATAATTTAGTTTCGATTAAATTTGTAGATGAATGCTACGAGTAAATATTGTAAAATTGTTGCTGCCAATACTATGGTAATGTACGAGTAGTGTTTTTCCTAAACACTTTTTAGACTTCACGTCATCTCTCTTGTTAATACATGTGTTAATCTCTGAGTCTTTTCTTTCAAGTGTTGTAGCGAATCGCAACTAAATCGGAACTCAGTTCTTGTACTTAATCCCTTGTTTCTGAACTCTGAAAACACGGATTTCAAAGTTTAACACTAACTTTATTTTGTAAACAAATCCTTAATATATACTTAAAATTACAGAACTATCAGATAAAGATAAAAAATACAATTTTCTTATTGCGAAATATTTGGCGCTTCCCGCGGAAGTCGCGTCACGTGAATTGTGACACGGTGAAATAGGAGGCCTAAAATTAGAACAATTGAATCAGCAAAGTCCAGCGTTAGAATGGTTCCGGTTAAGTCGGCAGGATCGCCCTGTAAAGCACGCCGATTATTAGCTTCAGGTTTCTATTGCAAGGATCATATGAGAATGGACAATCGTACAACACACAACGGACGGAATTACACCCAGTGAAAGTGTCGATGCTCTAACAAAAAAAAAAGAAAAGGAGAGAGAAAGAAGATGAAGAAGTACGAAAGAGTATGATGTAGCACAAAACGTTGAAAAGTTGAACACATAAATCAAAGAAAGCGCCGAGAAACTAGAGCAGCAACGAGAGAAAAGAGATTCGATTTAGAAGAAGCATCGTGCAGATTATAACGGAACAGGAAAAACAGTAAAACAAATCCAAAAGCAGATATGTATATGACCACTATGTATCATATTTTGCTCTGATTCTTAAAAAATTCAATGGCAATGTCAATTATGTAATTTTTAAAACTTGCGAACTAACTGCTGTGATTGATCACTATACATACAAAAATTATGGTCGTTGAGTTTTCAAGGTTAAGGCCCAATCAAGCAGTGCATAGAAAGCCTCTGAACTCAACGACATGCAAGCTATGCGTTCCGCGGATCATTAGAACGACCAAGCAATAAATGGAATTCAATCAGCTGATTCATTGTGACCATACTATTAGAGTGCAAAAAATTAAATAAAGAACACAGATTTTAGTGAAAGTGAAATAAAATGAGTTCAAACTAGTAAAGGTGTTGTCTACAGAAGGGCTGTAGCCGAAATACCCTACACCTTAAAGCTGCATATATACTCCATGACCTATGTAAACTCAAAGTGGGCGGCTCACGCCCAAATACGGAAGATAAACTATAATTATAGCTGCTTAACTATTTCTGTGCGTTACAAACACCGGTACTAAGTGCGTTTACTCTCAAAATTTAGGTGTAGGGTATAAAACTATATTGCAATACTGGGTGGATGGGTAAAAAGGAGGTGTGGCCAGCCCATTCTTTTCCCCAACAGAATATTATTGGTTCACAAACTACAATATTATGTACACCATTATTCAGGAAACTTATATACTTTTCAATACCATCCATGTAAAACCCTCCATGACGAAACACCCCAACATAGCAACGAATATTTTTTTGCCAAATTTCATTTTGAAATCTTAATCCGTTCTCCTCTGATCGTGATTTCAACGGACAGACAGACAGACAGACAGACGGACAGACATCGTTATTTCAATTTCGGTGGTGATGCTGATCAAGAATATATATACTTTTCCATACCTATCTTGTCTAGTTCTATGCGTTACACACTCCGGTAGAAAGTGAATATACCCTCAACCTTAAGGTGTAGGGTATAATAAAAAGCTTGTTTACTTGCAATATGCTAAATTACTAATTTACTATCATTCATTTTTATACTAAACTCGAAAGCTCACTCTGAGACGAACAGAGTGCGAACATAACAACGAAGAGAAAAACTTTTGGAAAGTTCTAGAAGCTCGGCGTAGCAACAAATCGACGCCTATAAAACTCGGAGCGACCAAGCTTCTTTCTTTTTTCGGTAACTACCCTTTATATAGAAAAGACGTTTGGGCTCGAACAGAGGTAAGCAATTAGATTCAAAGTTCTTTGATTGAGTTTCACTACCGCTCCTAGGTTGCAGTGAAGGTATTGGTGGTCAAGCTCTTGTTCCCCGATATTTCAGAGAAAATCCACTTAGTTAGGAACAATCAGCACAGGGTATCTTTTCGATAAAAGCGAATCACTCCCGTAGACATAATGCTAATGGTCAAACGCTTCTTCCGAGGCAGTATTTAGACACTTCCGGTCGTAGTGTCGTATTTATTTGGAAAATCCACATACCGATAGATAGCAGAGGCAGAGTAGGAGTATAATTACTCCTCAGATCCACATGTCAGTCGCCCCGCGTTACACCGATTGAAAAGCATATTGATTACATCGCCGCGTTACACTAATTCCAAGGCATATCTACAACATCACCACGTTACACCGAATGCAACGAATATTTAAAACGTCACCGCCTTACACAGAGTGCAACGCATATCTTTAACATCGCCGCGCTACACCGATTGCAACGCACATATATTACATCGCCAGGTCACAGCGATTGCAACGCACATCACCGACATCGACACGTTACGCCGTTCGCTACGCATTATTGCTACACCGTCACAACATCATCAAGACTAGCAGTGTGTGCATGGAACAGTGAGATCTAAACTTTGTTCAAGGAAAAAAATTAGCGAATTAAGCCACCAATAAAAGCCACATACTTTTAAAAGGGTTTTTTTTTAATGTATAAATTTTCTGCAACGAACCCCGGCTCGACTGAGCGTATCAGTACAACAAAGTGGGACAGTTGATCTATTGCGCCTCCTGCTCGAGATTATAGTTATTGTGCCAGGCCTATACTCTCTAAAAGACTGGTCATTTAACTCAGTTTCACGGATGTAAACTCTTTCAAATAGTACCAGTATTGCAGGCGCAAGCGCTGCAGATCTGCAAATCATTTAAAATGGAATTGGTCGGTTTTCAGTTCAAGCTTTGGTTTAACATTACCCCGAAGAACTTAACCTCTTTCATTTACGTGATTTCTACTCCGTCCATTAATGGCTTCATATCATATTTTCTTGTAAATCGCACAATTATGGCTTTATTTGGGTTGAGTTTGAGACCCAAACTTGTTGTATACTACCACGAAGAGCTCCTTTGAAGGAATTAGTACAAGTAAGTGCGTCCTTAACTGCAACTTCTTCTATGTCTAAAAAGGCACAGAGGACTCCTTGTATTGTAAACAGTTATTTATTTCGGAAACATAGTCAGGGCAGTTTCCGCTGACTTGTCCGCTTCGTGGAGCATGAGTTCATTTCCTATCATTTCGTAGAAAGTTGTCGATTATCTTTTCTATGGTTCTCAATTAAGAGATTCAGCAGATTGAACGAAAGGATTTGGGGAGAAAAGGATCTTTCACCCTACCTTCGGTAAAAATAGTCTTTGTTTGCCTATGGCAAGCTTTTAGTATTCACTCTGTATAGTATTTTTGATGGAAATTGCTCTGTAAGACCTTACGTTCTGTTTTCAAATATAGTTTCAATTATGACTTTATTCATGCATTATTTTTTTTTTCTTTACAATTGAGAGTTGTTAATAAATATGAATTTTAACATGAATATAAAAATGGATTAAGTAATGTAGACAGGGTAAGCAAGGAACTATGTAATAAGGGCTAAAAGCAGTACAAGATTATCATTCTTGTAGCTATAAAGAAAGTAGAAGGAGAGCAACATCGGTGTCCAACCGCTACTACACCGTAATTTTCCTGAGGGTTTTTCCGTTTTTGTTTCCCTTCTTTAACATGTCTTGTCGGGTCTTGAGCGGTGTAGAAGAAAACTCTGCTTAATTTTTATCTCTGTATAGCAAACTCTTAAGATGAAAAAGGTAAAGGCCCACCTCCAACTTCCTAAAGCACAGTGGGCATCGTTGGTCCCTTCGTTATATGACAACACACAGATAGAAAGACTGACTGCCAGACATAATGGTTAACTGGCAGACAGTTACCAATATTAATATTAAAAAATGTTGGGACGATCTGCTGATCCACTTCAGCTGCGACAATGGTGACCCCGAAGCTGATGCAAAAATTGGCAAGAGTGAAATGAAAATAGATTAAATAAATCAAAGTAAACAAATAAAAACCACATGTAATTGTCTTAAAAAAGGGAGTGGTCTATTGAAATACTTTTCGTAGTTTTACAAAAAGGTCGCGGGGAAAGCTTCACAACAAAAATGCTCTAAAGCAGAAGGTTGTGTTGCTAATATTGGAAATCCTGGAATTTCGCAAAAAATTTTAGTATCGGGGTTTTCAAAGCGTTCGATTGGTGAAAGGGATTACGCTATCGAAGCTTAGCTGCTATGTCCTTAGCTGTTCTTACCAAACTTAAGATTATTCAAACTGTGTATTAAATGAATAAGTATGTACATTTATGTACTTAAAGATTGATAGTTATTAAATGATCTTAATTCATTTTAGTACTATTTTGTCATAAAAATTTACCTTTGCTTCTTCCAGTCTACCAAGAGCTTTTAATAAATTTCCTAGATCACTTCGAACGCAATATAAATCCTAAAAAAGGTTACCATAACTTTTATATATTATAGATACTTTTGAATCGTTATTACTTACCGGATTGTATTGTAAAGCCGTAACATAAGCTTGAACAGCCGATTCCATATCACGAGCTGCGACTAATGCTGCCGCTAAATTGATATAACCATCAATAAAATCTGGTTTCAATCTTACAGCACGTCTATAGTTCTCTAAAGCTTCTTGTAGCTGTCCGCGTTCTTTAAAAACGTTTCCGAGATTACTGAAACAACAAAAATTAAATTTAATAGCAATATAAAGAAAATACAAAGATGTTACTCTTCAGAATGACAAGTTTATTCTAAAATCTGTTTACAAAAATGTTGGGATTGTATATGAATTGCAGAAGTAATTGAAGGATGGCGCCTGTCTTCCTTTCGTCGCACTTAATTGATCCAGGCAGAGCTGTTCATTTTCGTACTCAATTCCGGTACCAGTTCTTCCAGTACTCAAGTACCAGTCCTTTTTCAGGTACAAAAGACTTGAAATGTACTTGAAAGAATCTACTGAAGTGCCAAAAGTACTGAATACATTACAGTGCTTGTTCAAATCCGCGTAGGGATTTGTTATTTGTTTGAAGTTAATTCAGGCACATAAACCTGAACTAAAGGATTTGTTATTTGTTTGAAGTTAGTTCAGGCACATAAACCTGAACTAAAGGATTTTTGCACAAACAGCACTTGAAACTAATTGCACTTAGGTGGATTTGATTTTAGTTCAAGCACATGAACTTGAACTAAAGCGGAATCTAGACTAAAAATGAAACGGTTGATTTCGTTGACAAATTCAGACTACCCGTTTATTAATTATTTTGGCTCTTATATACTTAAATTAATTACAAACACCAATGTAACAAAATGCAGAATTGCAGTAGCCTTGGCATTGCATGAACTTCATTGAACCTTTTGGTAACCGTTCAACGACGGCGTTGAACTCGCGTTGGCCATTTTTGCTGACATAGCAATCTGCAATGCCACGGCTAGCTGCGCTGCACAAAGCACAAATATAAACAAAATAAAGTTATTTTTCTTGGCCATGAACTCGTGCAATGACACTGTTTTCGGACTATACATTACGCAATGCGATTTCATGTGAAGGCATCAAGCAATAAATAATATGTATAATTGTGTTTATTGGAATTATACATTTTCTCCCCCTGGTGACGTCAGCACGTATAATGACGTCACAAAAGTTCTTATTCGATCGATATCGCGAAGTCTGGGGATGTTGAAATCTGACGTGGTGCTGGTTGTGGATTTCTGTTGAGTGGTTGTGCGGTGGATGATCTCGCCTTTATGATGATGACTACGATGACCGCTATTGAAATGATTAGCGCGGTGTATCCTATTGTTGTATGATGGTAATTGTGACTGTCAATTCGTGATGGTAAATCCCATATCTCTTGTTGTTTAAGTGATTCTTGAAGCTTGCTGAGTTGTTCCAGTCGCGTGTTGTACTGCTGGGGTTCGTGAAGAAGTATGTGAAGTTGTTCTGGCTTCGCCACGTCCGTCAAATTTCCAAATCCTGTGTATGATGTGTACAGATTACTGGAATATGATCGCTGGGCCTGGATCGTTGTGTCCTTATCCTTGATTACACATTAAGGTTGTAAAGTGATAATGCCAGATTTCTTCAGATTGAGCTGCTGAACTTCCTCGTTGCATACGGCGGTGATTCGTCTTGGGCTGCTAACGGTGTACAACCACTGATTCCTATGTGACAGTTGAGTCCAGGTTGAGTTTAATTTCTCTTCCTCAACATTGCAATCAGCTCTGCTATCGTTGTGCAGCAGATTTATCTCACAAGAGCACATTTCAGACACCTTCATGTATATCTGAAAGTTGTTAGTACATAAATAACCGTTTTCCGTTATTTTGACGCATGAGCTTAAATCATAACTACTCATAGAGATGTATTGGTCTCGATGAGAATTTATCGCCAATATGTCATTGCAACGTTTTTTTTTTACAAAAACGTTGTTGACTGTCATCGGCAACGCTATTAGCTTGTATAACGTAAACGCCTGTTGGTCGCAGAGTGGAATAGATATGTTGAATCGCACTTGGTTTTCTGTTAATCCACCTTCTGCCGACATTAATTTATATAGTTGAGTGTAGTCATCATGGTGTATGGGCAGTTGAAGAAAAGAAGGCAAATGATTTCTAATTTTTACTAACTCTTGCTGTAATTGCTGAGGTGTCAGAAGACTAGTACTGATTCTTCCGTGATGAGTATCCGTAAGCACATCTATAATAGAAACTTGTACACGTTGCAGGTTCGCGGCTACCACGATGAGTTGCATGGCTGACTATAGAAAACTTTGAAGAACCTTGGATTGGTACTCCGTGTCCGAAATGTTCTTCCATGTCTTGTTAACCAAGTTGTCGATGTTGTCGAATTTACGTTTGCTCTCTAATTGATCATGTTTAAATATGTTGATCGTAGCATCAAGTATTGATGTTTGGTTTTTGAGCAAATGTTGAAGATGGCCTTCATTTTGTTTAACTGCCTCAATGGTATCAGACATTTGATTCTCGTATTCCGAGTGTAAAACTCCAAACAGAGAATGGGCCACATTACCCACAAAGTTTAGTGCTCCTCGCTTATTTCTACTATTCCTTGACATTTTTTCTTTAGGTCGGGTGGCTGCTAATAAACTGTCTAATTGAAGTCTTTCTTCGGCGTGCTCCAGTGTCGTTACTACATCGCCACAAATCTGTTTCAGGGTCATGATTTGACATAATTTCCGTAAAGTACGAGTCTTATTCGAGAAGATTTCCATTTCTGACCAATACGGTTTAAGATCATAGTACACAATGAGACGCCAATTGGATCTGGCTATCTTCATGGATCCGAGTGCGTCAAAATGCATCCCCATCCTGGAGTCGAATTCTTGGTTTTCAACACCTGTTGCCTAAACTATCGGCAGCATAACCATTGCGATCAGTAGTGCTGTGACTAATGTCGATGATCGTCGCGGTCTTTTGTGCTCAGGTTGTGATTTATCATTATACCGTTGACATGCTGATTGGCTTAAAGAGGATTCATTACTGCTTGTGTGATCCTTTCGCGGCAGGGGATCTATGTTGTTTTCTATGGGTAATGGAGCTAGACGATGAATAGGACGCTTGAATGTACCTGATGTGGTTTTTACTTCCACTACTCGGACCAGCTCGTCAATTCCTTTATGTATTTTTGTAATTCTACCAAGTGGCCACTGAAGAACTGGCGTGTCGTCCTGTTTAATAATTACCACAGTCCCGACCTTGATGTTATTGGCCTGTTCCCTCCATTTGTATCGGTGCTGAAGTTCGTTTAAATAGTCGCGGGACCATCTTTGCCAGAATTCATGCTTCACTTGAGACACCGCCTTCCATCCAGCTCCTAGACTTGCCTTTTGTTCCACCGCTCTTGCATCAACTTGGGCTGTTAGCGGTTCCCCGATGAGAAAATGGCCAGGAGTCAGCGCTGTTAAGTCGTTAGGGTCATTGGACATCGGGCTAATGGGCCTGGAATTTAATATGGCTGCGGCTTCTACAATGATGGTTTCCAATTCCTCGTATGTTAGCGAGGCTGCAGCGGTGCTTCTCAACAACAGATGTTTTGCGGACTTCACTGCTGCTTCCCAAAGCCCTCCAAAGTGAGGAGCTCTAGGTGGGATAAAATGGAAATTGATTCCCTTTTTACTGCATGTGTTCACAATTTTCTCTCTGGCGCTTGGTGAGTAGATTGATGTCGTTAATTCTACGAGTTGATTTCTGGCTCTAACGAAGTTTGTCGCATTATCGCTGTAAAGGTTTTGACAGCGTCCTCTTCGTGCAATGAACCTTTTAAGCGCTCCGAGGAATGCCTCTGTTGTTAAGTCACTAACGAGCTCTAGATGCACTGCTTTAGTTGTGAAACAACAGAATATGGCCAAATAAGCCTTTGTGGGTCGTTTTCCACGCAGCTTATAATGAATCCAAAATGGCCCGCAGTAATCCACACCGGCATTTATAAATGGTCGCGCTGGCGTTACTCTGGCTGCTCGTAGATTTCCCATTAGTTGCTGTAACAATTGTGGGCGTGCCTTGAAACAACGGACACAGTGGTGAACTATTGACCTGGCCATACTAGCAGCCTTGACTGGCCAAAATCGTTGTTTAGTTAGTGCTACCAATGTCGTTGGTCCACAGTGCATATTTTCTTCATGTATCGTCTGCATCAAAAGCTTAACTACCGGATCATTATATGGAAGACACATTTGATGTTTGTTTTCGTTTGGTAAACTTGAAGCTTCCAGTCTTCCTCCTACTCTTAAGATTCCTTCCCCATCCAGAAATGGTTTCAGACAATGAATTGTGCTGTTTGTTTTAACAACGTTATCCTTCTGAAGATCCCTGATTTCTGATGCAAAATCGCCAGCTTGAATGGCCTTGATAATCATTTTTAGTGCACTGTCTAATTCGAGTGAAGAAAGTGCCCAAGAGTTGTGCTGTTCTTTTTGCAAATGTCTCATCCGTTTTCCAAATCGAATGACATAGCCCAAGATTCGTTGTAGTTTTCTAAAGGAATTTTTGTGATTTATGGAGTAAATTATAGTTGCCGCTTCTACTTGCGCAGTGATTAATGATGCGGGCGCTTTTCTTTTCCCTTCTTGTGTTGACTTTATTTTGTACTCGCACGCAGGTCGAATCCATTCTGTTTCTCTCCCGTGTAAAAACAGAGGCCCGTAAAACCACAAATCGCATTGCGTAAAGCTGCGAGGATTGCAACCCCTTGATAGCACGTCTGCTGGGTTTTGTTTTGATGGTACGTAGCGCCATTGCATCGCAGTTGATAAATCTTGGATTTTAGCAATTCTGTTGGCTACAAAAAACCTCGTATGAGGACGAATCCGTGTTGATCCATGCCAGCACCACTTCCGAGTCAGACCAGAAGTGCGTGCAGTCGATGCCGTACTGTAGATCACGTTGTACTCGTGCTGCGAGATGTGCCCCTAGGAGTGCAGCACATAATTCTAACCGGGCAATTGTTTGACGTTGGCGATTCAATGGAGCAACTCGCGATTTAGCACATAGTAGTCTCACAAGTATCCTTCCGTTGCTTGTTACTGACCTGAGGTATATAACAGCTCCATATGCCTTTTCAGAGGCGTCAGTGAAAACATGTAGCTGCCATGACTTGGGTATTTCATGATTATAGATGTGGCGAGGAAATTCCCAGTTGTTTAATTCATTGAAGCTCTGTCGAAAATCTATCCATTCGTTGTGTTGCTGAGTGGACAATGGTTCATCCCATGATATTTTCACGTCCCATAATTGCTGTAAAAATATCTTGGCGATGATAACAACCGGTGCCATGATTCCTAGTGGATCAAATATGCGTGCCACATCTGAGCTAACGCTCCGCTTTGTGACGAGTCTTCTCCTGCTGCACGTGGAACCAATTTTTATACGAAAGGAGTCGGTTTTCGGTAACCAGGCCATTCCCAATGTCTTGACATAATCATTCGATTTGGTATCGAAGTCAAGGTTGATTTCCTGGTGATCTGTTGGTATTTCATGAAGCACTTGAGGATGATTTGCACACCACTTCCTAAGTTCAAATCCAGCCGAGCTTAAGATCGTTGTAATTTCCTTCTGAATTAAGATTGCTGATGATAGACTGTTGCTCCCAACTAGGCAATCGTCCACGTAGAAGTTATTTTGTAACGCTTCAGATCCTAGAGTGTGGTTAGACTGGTTCTCTTTTGATAACTGCTGCAGACATCGGATTGCCAGATAAGGCGCTGCTCTCGTTCCATAGGTCACGGTGTTGAGTTGATAGTACTTCAATTTTGCCTCTGGCGCTGCTCTCCAAATTATTAACTGATACTTGCGGTCATCTGGGTGTACCAGTATCTGCCTATACATCTTCTGTATGTCGGCGGTGAAAACGTAACGTGGCAGTCGGAAGCGAAGTAATACGGTAAAAAGGTCATTTTGGATGACAGGACCTGTATGCATGATTTCATTTAATGAAAGACCTGATGACGTTTTGGCTGAGGCATCAAACACCACGCGAAGTTTCGTACTGCTACTTTCTGGTCTTATGACGCAATGATGTGGGATAACGTAGCACATGTTATCCCATTGGTGACTGTGAACTTCGGTCATATGACCTAGCCGCTCATATTCGTCCATGAATTCTGCATAAGCTCTTTTTAGTTCATAGTTTTTGGACAATCGCCTTTCGAGTGCTAAAAAACGGTTGAGGGCCATGTTTTTTGATTCTCCCAATGTTTCAGGATTGTCATAAAAGGGTATCTTAACCATGAACCGTCCTTCAGGGACCCTCACGGTGTTGTGAATAAAGTGTGACTCACAGCGCTTCTCAGTTGCTGTAAATTCTGGCGCGTTGCCTTCCTTCTCTTCTAAGCGCCAAAATTTCTCCAGTAGCTTGTTAGTTGTTTCCTCGTCTTCACTAAATACGCCGCAAGTAGCTATATCCTGTTGTAATCCGTCAATCTTTCCAGTCACGACCCACCCAAATACTGTGTTTTGTAATTTGGGCAGCTTGCTGCCAAGATCGATCTGCCCGACTGACATGATTTGGTGGAAGAATTCTGCGCCCAATAATACATCTATCCTCCCGGGTTGATTGAATGTGGGATCGGCCAGTTGTATATCTCTTGGAATCTGCCATGATGACACATTAAGCAGCAATGATGGTTGATCGTTGACTATTGTTGGCAGTACTAATGCTTCAAGCCGTGATGCGAATTGTCCAGTATTTGACCGCATCCCTACATTGATTCTGTGCCTGCTTCTTTTCCTTGAGCGCCAATTCCCTCTAGAGCGACGGAAGTATGTTTTCTTAACTCGATTTGCTGGGGCGACTACAAGGCTCTGTGTTTTCGTGACGCTGGCTCCTAGTGTACCTTCCTTCCTGGATACTTCGTTCTTTTCATTGATGTGTAAGAGAGAGTTGTGCAACTTGTTGCACTTAGTGCATTTTCTTGAAGAACAGGCTTTGGCGAAATGTCCCTCCTTGAGGCAATTGAGGCATAATTGATTTTTCTTGATGAGTTGAATTCGATCGACTGGTTTCAGGTTCAGAAACTGCGCGCATGCAAAGATTGGATGGGTTCCCTTCTTGCATATTATACACTCATGTCGTAATTCATGTTTTGTTGATATTGCAGCAGTGTATAATCTTGGTTTAACATGCTTTTCCTTGTAGTTAACTGCTTCTAATGCTTGAAACTGGCATTCAAGGAACGCTAAGAATTCCTTGATATTTGGCAATTCTTTCGGGTTCTTCAAGGATCTTTCATACATCACATATGTATCTTTATCCATCTTTTTTAGTAGGAGGTGTAGAAGAAGTGGATCCCATGATGATGTCCTAATGCCCAAACCTTCGAGTGACATCAGGCATTCATGTGTGGTATCATGCAAGCTTTTGATCGAAGTCACTGATGATGCGTTAAATGGCGTTTCGAGAAGCCTGTTGATCAGAGTGGAGCACAAAATCCGTTTGCTGTTGTACCTGTCCTTGATCATGTCCCATGCGACGTCGTAATTGCTTTCAGTAAGCTCTAAATGTCTTATTAGCTTCTCTGCGTCTCCGATAAGGTTTGTTTTCAGGTACCACATCTTGTGTACCTTAGGAAGAAGTTGTTCGTGCACCAATTGCGCGAACATGTCGAAAAATGGACGCCATTTCATGTAGTCACCATCAAATTGTGGAATGGTGACTCTGGGTAACCTGAGCGGTTCGTTGTTCGAGATCGTTGCTGCTTGTAATGAAGGTTTCGGTGCCTCGTTCAAGATGAGTAATTGCCTACGCTTTTCTTGCACCCTGTTTTCGCATGCCAAGTATTCGTCGAAGTTGTAACCCACACTGGATGGGTCATCGCACATTTCCCATATGCCGTAGTTTATGTTTTCAATTTCTTGCCACAATTTGGCAATTTGTTGAAGATTCGCTTCCATTAGTTGATCCTGATCATCTGAATGCCTTTCAATGCCATCCAACAGTCGACTCATAGAACTGATGAGTGCACGCTGTCGTCGCATCATCCTGGTGACAACTGCTACTTCGCCTTCTGAACTCTGCTGCTGTGGCAATGGCGTCTTCTTGCTGCCTGATCTCTCGTTGTCAGCATTTGGATCAGCTTCAGAATCCCTATTGGTGTCATTCGTTGTCTTCCGGTGAAGGTCTTGTAGCTCAGCTTCCAACTGTTTCCGATACTGTGTCGCTATAGTCATCACCTCGACGTAGTAGTCCTTTGTAAAATACTCATGGTTGGTTGGTACGTTAGTCAACTCCATTATTTCTTGGTGTGCGTTAGAAAATTTTGACATTGCTGCAGCTAGTTGGTTAATTCTTTCTTCATAATACGATGTCTTCACTTTTCTGTCCGCCGGATCCTTTTTGTAGTTCCGCACGATTGTGAGGATTGTATTGCCAGTCTCATCCTGAGCGGTGACCAATCCTTCGAACGTCGTCATATTAGTCTGTTGATGCGTCTGGATGATGCACGAAAATTATGACAACACTGTTCTTGTGGTGACACGAATCGAGTGTCCACCCGGGGGCGACAAATGTTCAAATCCGCGTAGGGATTTGTTATTTGTTTGAAGTTAATTCAGGCACATAAACCTGAACTAAAGGATTTGTTATTTGTTTGAAGTTAGTTCAGGCACATAAACCTGAACTAAAGGATTTTTGCACAAACAGCACTTGAAACTGATTGCACTTAGGTGGATTTGATTTTAGTTCAAGCACATGAACTTGAACTAAAGCGGAATCTAGACTAAAAATGAAACGGTTGATTTCGTTGACAAATTCAGACTACCCGTTTATTAATTATTTTGGCTCTTATATACTTAAATTAATTACAAACACCAATGTAACAAAATGCAGAATTTCAGTAGCCTTGGCATTGCATGAACTTGATTGAACCTTTTGGTAACCGTTCAAAGACGGCGTTGAACTCGCGTTGGCCATTTTTGCTGACATAGCAATCTGCAATGCCACGGCTAGCTGCGCTGCACAAAGCACAAATATAAACAAAATAAAGTTATTTTTCTTGGCCATGAACTCGTGCAATGACACTGTTTTCGGACTATACATTACGCAATGCGATTTCATGTGAAGGCATCAAGCAATAAATAATATGTATAATTGTTTTTATTGGAATTATACAGTGCTGGATCCAGGCCGTGTTTTTTGGTTTTCTCCACCGTGTTTTGGATAATTAGGGAACGGCGTCTATCTTCCTATCGTTTCACTCTGTTGGTAAGATCGTCGTGTAAATCTATGTATTCACATGATAAATTTTTCAGAACGAGACATACAGTATAACAAATTAATAAGAAATAACTTTTTTTTTTAAAAGTATTTATTTGAAATCTATCCTTAACATTAAGCACATGAGATCAAACTAACTATAATAATAGTTAATAATGGTAACTCATTAGATATAATTATACATACGAAACTATACTGTGATAATAGTTACAATAAAGTTATTACAAGTGACAAGTAATATACAGATGACGAATGCAGAACAAAAGATTTGTCGAAGAAGGCCGAAATGTCATTATTTGTTGTCATTTTTGCGCGGTGAAGCTGCTGCGCTCCTTAAACACATACCGATCTGTGACGTAACCTATACAGAGCTTTACAGAGCTTTATATATGTTAAAGCATTTATACCTCATTGTTAAAGGACGCACTCTTAGAGTTATTATCGCTCAATGGAATTGCAGCGACCTTTCAGAATTCATGGTTAATTTATCTATTACGTAAAAAGCTGGACCCTCAAACTCGTCATGGTTGGCTAGAATTATGCAATTCTGCACATTCCGATACGATTGGCCAGCTTCTGCAATACTTATTATTATTGTTATTATTATTTATGGGCAATAGCGCACTGCGACCCTTGGGATCTATTGCCCCCAGCTGGGTAGCGATGTTGCAGCTGTTGTTCACACATCTGGATCCAATCGTGTCCTGGCTTTAAGAGCGGCTTGGCTGCCAGAGAGTATGTAGATGTGTGCACCAGAGAGCCTCCTATGAAGGCACTCGCTCACATATAACTCTATGGCGTATAGCTCCGCCTGAAAGATAGTGGCAAGCTTAGCCATTAGTATGTCTTGTTGAAATCTAAGGCTCACAATACCCGTACCTGTGTCACCGTTTTCTAATTTGGCGCCATCATCTAATTTGGACATGGAATTTGTTTAGTCTCTAGTTACTACGGTCAAATATCACAAGCGTGTAGTTGGTAGAGAATGCCTCGGCAAGTTGTCACTGAACTTAACAATGAATTCTTTGATAATGATTTTTGCTATCCTCATATGTCTATTGTGATCTTTATGGTGGAAATCTTTTTGAGTCTAAGTAACGCATGCTTAGCCTCTCTTTTCATAACTAATGGTAGGGGAAGAATGTCATATATGGGTAAAATTTAATGTGCTCCAGTGATGCCCACACAGACTAAGCGGTGTAGCTTGCTTAGCGCATTCATCGCACTAGTTTGTTTAACTTTGCGCCACCAGATTAATGCCGAGTAAGTAATAATTGGTCTGAAAATAGTCACAAATGCCCAGTACGTTGATTTGGTACAGAGAGCGCTCTGTTTCGACTGTAACGTCTTCTCGATGATCATAGTTAGGCAATGAATAGCAGACTCTGTTGATTTGCCCGCCTGATAGGAGAACTGCATATTATGTACAGGGGTTACCAAAAGTATTGTGTCCCTGATTTACAAATCGGGTAATTTTTCATTCCAATTCTTAACAAAAAACGGGTACTCAGGGCCCTTTGATTTTCTCAGCAATAATGCTCCTAGAAGCCGCATTTCATTTGCCGTATGAAATGTATCCTGGACCGAGCAGTGTTCACTTCATCATCACGATTTTTGTGTGGCACTGTTCAGACGCACATGCATAGCAATAAGAATTGCCATAAATTTGTAAAAGAACAACTGTAAAAGAACAACTCAAAACCATATGCTTATTGTTTTCATTTAACTTAAATTATTGCACGCAGTGTCAGAGAAATAGCGGACAGAGTGGCTGGATTGATGTTGGGTTCAACGGTTGGTTCAACGACACTGCGAAATTGGAGTGGAATAGATATGTTGAATCGCACTTGGTTTTCCGTTAATCCACCTTCTGCCGACATTAATTTATATAGTTGAGTGTAGTCATCATGGTGTATGGGCAGTTGAAGAAAAGAAGGCAAATGATTTCTAATTTTTACTAACTCTTGCTGTAATTGCTGAGGTGTCAGAAGACTAGTACTGATTCTTCCGTGATGAGTATCCGTAAGCACATCTATAATAGAAACTTGTACACGTTGCAGGTTCGCGGCTACCACGATGAGTTGCATGGCTGACGATAGAAAACTTTGAAGAACCTTGGATTGGTACTCCGTGTCCGAAATGTTCTTCCATGTCTTGTTAACCAAGTTGTCGATGTTGTCGAATTTACGTTTGCTCTCTAATTGATCATGTTTAAATATGTTGATCGTAGCATCAAGTATTGATGTTTGGTTTTTGAGCAAATGTTGAAGATGGCCTTCATTTTGTTTAACTGCCTCAATGGTATCAGACATTTGATTCTCGTATTCCGAGTGTAAAACTCCAAACAGAGAATGGGCCACATTACCCACAAAGTTTAGTGCTCCTCGCTTATTTCTACTATTCCTTGACATTTTTTCTTTAGGTCGGGTGGCTGCTAATAAACTGTCTAATTGAAGTCTTTCTTCGGCGTGCTCCAGTGTCGTTACTACATCGCCACAAATCTGTTTCAGGGTCATGATTTGACATAATTTCCGTAAAGTACGAGTCTTATTCGAGAAGATTTCCATTTCTGACCAATACGGTTTAAGATCATAGTACACAATGAGACGCCAATTGGATCTGGCTATCTTCATGGATCCGAGTGCGTCAAAATGCATCCCCATCCTGGAGTCGAATTCTTGGTTTTCAACACCTGTTGCCTAAACTATCGGCAGCATAACCATTGCGATCAGTAGTGCTGTGACTAATGTCGATGATCGTCGCGGTCTTTTGTGCTCAGGTTGTGATTTATCATTATACCGTTGACATGCTGATTGGCTTAAAGAGGATTCATTACTGCTTGTGTGATCCTTTCGCGGCAGGGGATCTATGTTGTTTTCTATGGGTAATGGAGCTAGACGATGAATAGGACGCTTGAATGTACCTGATGTGGTTTTTACTTCCACTACTCGGACCAGCTCGTCAATTCCTTTATGTATTTTTGTAATTCTACCAAGTGGCCACTGAAGAACTGGCGTGTCGTCCTGTTTAATAATTACCACAGTCCCGACCTTGATGTTATTGGCCTGTTCCCTCCATTTGTATCGGTGCTGAAGTTCGTTTAAATAGTCGCGGGACCATCTTTGCCAGAATTCATGCTTCACTTGAGACACCGCCTTCCATCCAGCTCCTAGACTTGCCTTTTGTTCCACCGCTCTTGCATCAACTTGGGCTGTTAGCGGTTCCCCGATGAGAAAATGGCCAGGAGTCAGCGCTGTTAAGTCGTTAGGGTCATTGGACATCGGGCTAATGGGCCTGGAATTTAATATGGCTGCGGCTTCTACAATGATGGTTTCCAATTCCTCGTATGTTAGCGAGGCTGCAGCGGTGCTTCTCAACAACAGATGTTTTGCGGACTTCACTGCTGCTTCCCAAAGCCCTCCAAAGTGAGGAGCTCTAGGTGGGATAAAATGGAAATTGATTCCCTTTTTACTGCATGTGTTCACAATTTTCTCTCTGGCGCTTGGTGAGTAGATTGATGTCGTTAATTCTACGAGTTGATTTCTGGCTCTAACGAAGTTTGTCGCATTATCGCTGTAAAGGTTTTGACAGCGTCCTCTTCGTGCAATGAACCTTTTAAGCGCTCCGAGGAATGCCTCTGTTGTTAAGTCACTAACGAGCTCTAGATGCACTGCTTTAGTTGTGAAACAACAGAATATGGCCAAATAAGCCTTTGTGGGTCGTTTTCCACGCAGCTTATAATGAATCCAAAATGGCCCGCAGTAATCCACACCGGCATTTATAAATGGTCGCGCTGGCGTTACTCTGGCTGCTCGTAGATTTCCCATTAGTTGCTGTAACAATTGTGGGCGTGCCTTGAAACAACGGACACAGTGGTGAACTATTGACCTGGCCATACTAGCAGCCTTGACTGGCCAAAATCGTTGTTTAGTTAGTGCTACCAATGTCGTTGGTCCACAGTGCATATTTTCTTCATGTATCGTCTGCATCAAAAGCTTAACTACCGGATCATTATATGGAAGACACATTTGATGTTTGTTTTCGTTTGGTAAACTTGAAGCTTCCAGTCTTCCTCCTACTCTTAAGATTCCTTCCCCATCCAGAAATGGTTTCAGACAATGAATTGTGCTGTTTGTTTTAACAACGTTATCCTTCTGAAGATCCCTGATTTCTGATGCAAAATCGCCAGCTTGAATGGCCTTGATAATCATTTTTAGTGCACTGTCTAATTCGAGTGAAGAAAGTGCCCAAGAGTTGTGCTGTTCTTTTTGCAAATGTCTCATCCGTTTTCCAAATCGAATGACATAGCCCAAGATTCGTTGTAGTTTTCTAAAGGAATTTTTGTGATTTATGGAGTAAATTATAGTTGCCGCTTCTACTTGCGCAGTGATTAATGATGCGGGCGCTTTTCTTTTCCCTTCTTGTGTTGACTTTATTTTGTACTCGCACGCAGGTCGAATCCATTCTGTTTCTCTCCCGTGTAAAAACAGAGGCCCGTAAAACCACAAATCGCATTGCGTAAAGCTGCGAGGATTGCAACCCCTTGATAGCACGTCTGCTGGGTTTTGTTTTGATGGTACGTAGCGCCATTGCATCGCAGTTGATAAATCTTGGATTTTAGCAATTCTGTTGGCTACAAAAAACCTCGTATGAGGACGAATCCGTGTTGATCCATGCCAGCACCACTTCCGAGTCAGACCAGAAGTGCGTGCAGTCGATGCCGTACTGTAGATCACGTTGTACTCGTGCTGCGAGATGTGCCCCTAGGAGTGCAGCACATAATTCTAACCGGGCAATTGTTTGACGTTGGCGATTCAATGGAGCAACTCGCGATTTAGCACATAGTAGTCTCACAAGTATCCTTCCGTTGCTTGTTACTGACCTGAGGTATATAACAGCTCCATATGCCTTTTCAGAGGCGTCAGTGAAAACATGTAGCTGCCATGACTTGGGTATTTCATGATTATAGATGTGGCGAGGAAATTCCCAGTTGTTTAATTCATTGAAGCTCTGTCGAAAATCTATCCATTCGTTGTGTTGCTGAGTGGACAATGGTTCATCCCATGATATTTTCACGTCCCATAATTGCTGTAAAAATATCTTGGCGATGATAACAACCGGTGCCATGATTCCTAGTGGATCAAATATGCGTGCCACATCTGAGCTAACGCTCCGCTTTGTGACGAGTCTTCTCCTGCTGCACGTGGAACCAATTTTTATACGAAAGGAGTCGGTTTTCGGTAACCAGGCCATTCCCAATGTCTTGACATAATCATTCGATTTGGTATCGAAGTCAAGGTTGATTTCCTGGTGATCTGTTGGTATTTCATGAAGCACTTGAGGATGATTTGCACACCACTTCCTAAGTTCAAATCCAGCCGAGCTTAAGATCGTTGTAATTTCCTTCTGAATTAAGATTGCTGATGATAGACTGTTGCTCCCAACTAGGCAATCGTCCACGTAGAAGTTATTTTGTAACGCTTCAGATCCTAGAGTGTGGTTAGACTGGTTCTCTTTTGATAACTGCTGCAGACATCGGATTGCCAGATAAGGCGCTGCTCTCGTTCCATAGGTCACGGTGTTGAGTTGATAGTACTTCAATTTTGCCTCTGGCGCTGCTCTCCAAATTATTAACTGATACTTGCGGTCATCTGGGTGTACCAGTATCTGCCTATACATCTTCTGTATGTCGGCGGTGAAAACGTAACGTGGCAGTCGGAAGCGAAGTAATACGGTAAAAAGGTCATTTTGGATGACAGGACCTGTATGCATGATTTCATTTAATGAAAGACCTGATGACGTTTTGGCTGAGGCATCAAACACCACGCGAAGTTTCGTACTGCTACTTTCTGGTCTTATGACGCAATGATGTGGGATAACGTAGCACATGTTATCCCATTGGTGACTGTGAACTTCGGTCATATGACCTAGCCGCTCATATTCGTCCATGAATTCTGCATAAGCTCTTTTTAGTTCATAGTTTTTGGACAATCGCCTTTCGAGTGCTAAAAAACGGTTGAGGGCCATGTTTTTTGATTCTCCCAATGTTTCAGGATTGTCATAAAAGGGTATCTTAACCATGAACCGTCCTTCAGGGACCCTCACGGTGTTGTGAATAAAGTGTGACTCACAGCGCTTCTCAGTTGCTGTAAATTCTGGCGCGTTGCCTTCCTTCTCTTCTAAGCGCCAAAATTTCTCCAGTAGCTTGTTAGTTGTTTCCTCGTCTTCACTAAATACGCCGCAAGTAGCTATATCCTGTTGTAATCCGTCAATCTTTCCAGTCACGACCCACCCAAATACTGTGTTTTGTAATTTGGGCAGCTTGCTGCCAAGATCGATCTGCCCGACTGACATGATTTGGTGGAAGAATTCTGCGCCCAATAATACATCTATCCTCCCGGGTTGATTGAATGTGGGATCGGCCAGTTGTATATCTCTTGGAATCTGCCATGATGACACATTAAGCAGCAATGATGGTTGATCGTTGACTATTGTTGGCAGTACTAATGCTTCAAGCCGTGATGCGAATTGTCCAGTATTTGACCGCATCCCTACATTGATTCTGTGCCTGCTTCTTTTCCTTGAGCGCCAATTCCCTCTAGAGCGACGGAAGTATGTTTTCTTAACTCGATTTGCTGGGGCGACTACAAGGCTCTGTGTTTTCGTGACGCTGGCTCCTAGTGTACCTTCCTTCCTGGATACTTCGTTCTTTTCATTGATGTGTAAGAGAGAGTTGTGCAACTTGTTGCACTTAGTGCATTTTCTTGAAGAACAGGCTTTGGCGAAATGTCCCTCCTTGAGGCAATTGAGGCATAATTGATTTTTCTTGATGAGTTGAATTCGATCGACTGGTTTCAGGTTCAGAAACTGCGCGCATGCAAAGATTGGATGGGTTCCCTTCTTGCATATTATACACTCATGTCGTAATTCATGTTTTGTTGATATTGCAGCAGTGTATAATCTTGGTTTAACATGCTTTTCCTTGTAGTTAACTGCTTCTAATGCTTGAAACTGGCATTCAAGGAACGCTAAGAATTCCTTGATATTTGGCAATTCTTTCGGGTTCTTCAAGGATCTTTCATACATCACATATGTATCTTTATCCATCTTTTTTAGTAGGAGGTGTAGAAGAAGTGGATCCCATGATGATGTCCTAATGCCCAAACCTTCGAGTGACATCAGGCATTCATGTGTGGTATCATGCAAGCTTTTGATCGAAGTCACTGATGATGCGTTAAATGGCGTTTCGAGAAGCCTGTTGATCAGAGTGGAGCACAAAATCCGTTTGCTGTTGTACCTGTCCTTGATCATGTCCCATGCGACGTCGTAATTGCTTTCAGTAAGCTCTAAATGTCTTATTAGCTTCTCTGCGTCTCCGATAAGGTTTGTTTTCAGGTACCACATCTTGTGTACCTTAGGAAGAAGTTGTTCGTGCACCAATTGCGCGAACATGTCGAAAAATGGACGCCATTTCATGTAGTCACCATCAAATTGTGGAATGGTGACTCTGGGTAACCTGAGCGGTTCGTTGTTCGAGATCGTTGCTGCTTGTAATGAAGGTTTCGGTGCCTCGTTCAAGATGAGTAATTGCCTACGCTTTTCTTGCACCCTGTTTTCGCATGCCAAGTATTCGTCGAAGTTGTAACCCACACTGGATGGGTCATCGCACATTTCCCATATGCCGTAGTTTATGTTTTCAATTTCTTGCCACAATTTGGCAATTTGTTGAAGATTCGCTTCCATTAGTTGATCCTGATCATCTGAATGCCTTTCAATGCCATCCAACAGTCGACTCATAGAACTGATGAGTGCACGCTGTCGTCGCATCATCCTGGTGACAACTGCTACTTCGCCTTCTGAACTCTGCTGCTGTGGCAATGGCGTCTTCTTGCTGCCTGATCTCTCGTTGTCAGCATTTGGATCAGCTTCAGAATCCCTATTGGTGTCATTCGTTGTCTTCCGGTGAAGGTCTTGTAGCTCAGCTTCCAACTGTTTCCGATACTGTGTCGCTATAGTCATCACCTCGACGTAGTAGTCCTTTGTAAAATACTCATGGTTGGTTGGTACGTTAGTCAACTCCATTATTTCTTGGTGTGCGTTAGAAAATTTTGACATTGCTGCAGCTAGTTGGTTAATTCTTTCTTCATAATACGATGTCTTCACTTTTCTGTCCGCCGGATCCTTTTTGTAGTTCCGCACGATTGTGAGGATTGTATTGCCAGTCTCATCCTGAGCGGTGACCAATCCTTCGAACGTCGTCATATTAGTCTGTTGATGCGTCTGGATGATGCACGAAAATTATGACAACACTGTTCTTGTGGTGACACGAATCGAGTGTCCACCCGGGGGCGACAAATGTTCAAATCCGCGTAGGGATTTGTTATTTGTTTGAAGTTAATTCAGGCACATAAACCTGAACTAAAGGATTTGTTATTTGTTTGAAGTTAGTTCAGGCACATAAACCTGAACTAAAGGATTTTTGCACAAACAGCACTTGAAACTGATTGCACTTAGGTGGATTTGATTTTAGTTCAAGCACATGAACTTGAACTAAAGCGGAATCTAGACTAAAAATGAAACGGTTGATTTCGTTGACAAATTCAGACTACTCGTTTATTAATTATTTTGGCTCTTATATACTTAAATTAATTACAAACACCAATGTAACAAAATGCAGAATTTCAGTAGTCTTGGCATTGCATGAACTTGATTGAACCTTTTGGTAACCGTTCAAAGACGGCGTTGAACTCGCGTTGGCCATTTTTGCTGACATAGCAATCTGCAATGCCACGGCTAGCTGCGCTGCACAAAGCACAAATATAAACAAAATAAAGTTATTTTTCTTGGCCATGAACTCGTGCAATGACACTGTTTTCGGACTATACATTACGCAATGCGATTTCATGTGAAGGCATCAAGCAATAAATAATATGTATAATTGTTTTTATTGGAATTATACAGTGCTGGATCCAGGCCGTGTTTTTTGGTTTTCTCCACCGTGTTTTGGATAATTAGGGAACGGCGTCTATCTTCCTATCGTTTCACTCTGTTGGTAAGATCGTCGTGTAAATCTATGTATTCACATGATAAATTTTTCAGAACGAGACATACAGTATAACAAATTAATAAGAAATAACTTTTTTTTTTAAAAGTATTTATTTGAAATCTATCCTTAACATTAAGCACATGAGATCAAACTAACTATAATAATAGTTAATAATGGTAACTCATTAGATATAATTATACATACGAAACTATACTGTGATAATAGTTACAATAAAGTTATTACAAGTGACAAGTAATATACAGATGACGAATGCAGAACAAAAGATTTGTCGAAGAAGGCCGAAATGTCATTATTTGTTGTCATTTTTGCGCGGTGAAGCTGCTGCGCTCCTTAAACACATACCGATCTGTGACGTAACCTATACAGAGCTTTACAGAGCTTTATATATGTTAAAGCATTTATACCTCATTGTTAAAGGACGCACTCTTAGAGTTATTATCGCTCAATGGAATTGCAGCGACCTTTCAGAATTCATGGTTAATTTATCTATTACGTAAAAAGCTGGACCCTCAAACTCGTCATGGTTGGCTAGAATTATGCAATTCTGCACATTCCGATACGATTGGCCAGCTTCTGCAATACTTATTATTATTGTTATTATTATTTATGGGCAATAGCGCACTGCGACCCTTGGGATCTATTGCCCCCAGCTGGGTAGCGATGTTGCAGCTGTTGTTCACACATCTGGATCCAATCGTGTCCTGGCTTTAAGAGCGGCTTGGCTGCCAGAGAGTATGTAGATGTGTGCACCAGAGAGCCTCCTATGAAGGCACTCGCTCACATATAACTCTATGGCGTATAGCTCCGCCTGAAAGATAGTGGCAAGCTTAGCCATTAGTATGTCTTGTTGAAATCTAAGGCTCACAATACCCGTACCTGTGTCACCGTTTTCTAATTTGGCGCCATCATCTAATTTGGACATGGAATTTGTTTAGTCTCTAGTTACTACGGTCAAATATCACAAGCGTGTAGTTGGTAGAGAATGCCTCGGCAAGTTGTCACTGAACTTAACAATGAATTCTTTGATAATGATTTTTGCTATCCTCATATGTCTATTGTGATCTTTATGGTGGAAATCTTTTTGAGTCTAAGTAACGCATGCTTAGCCTCTCTTTTCATAACTAATGGTAGGGGAAGAATGTCATATATGGGTAAAATTTAATGTGCTCCAGTGATGCCCACACAGACTAAGCGGTGTAGCTTGCTTAGCGCATTCATCGCACTAGTTTGTTTAACTTTGCGCCACCAGATTAATGCCGAGTAAGTAATAATTGGTCTGAAAATAGTCACAAATGCCCAGTACGTTGATTTGGTACAGAGAGCGCTCTGTTTCGACTGTAATGTCTTCTCGATGATCATAGTTAGGCAATGAATAGCAGACTCTGTTGATTTGCCCGCCTGATAGGAGAACTGCATATTATGTACAGGGGTTACCAAAAGTATTGTGTCCCTGATTTACAAATCGGGTAATTTTTCATTCCAATTCTTAACAAAAAACGGGTACTCAGGGCCCTTTGATTTTCTCAGCAATAATGCTCCTAGAAGCCGCATTTCATTTGCCGTATGAAATGTATCCTGGACCGAGCAGTGTTCACTTCATCATCACGATTTTTGTGTGGCACTGTTCAGACGCACATGCATAGCAATAAGAATTGCCATAAATTTGTAAAAGAACAACTGTAAAAGAACAACTCAAAACCATATGCTTATTGTTTTCATTTAACTTAAATTATTGCACGCAGTGTCAGAGAAATAGCGGACAGAGTGGCTGGATTGATGTTGGGTTCAACGGTTGGTTCAACGACACTGCGAAATTGGAACCCGCCAAAATAGTTTGACTACCTTGGGAAAAGTCAAACTCACAAATTTATTTCATAACAACAAGGCAAAAAACAAAAAAAGAAATTAACCCAACAGCAAGGGCAGCTGCCTTGCAGTCTGATTTGTTATATTTTAGCGATTCTATTTTGTATAAGTAGACACTTTATTGTTATATAAACGAAATTTATAAAGTAATAAAGTCAGAAATCATCAAGACAGAAAAGAGTCTCATTCTCATTGTGCTCAAGGTTCAAGTGCCTGAGCAATTCAACTTCTTTTGCAGCGAAGTGACCAAGGTTCAAGTGCCTGGACAATTCAAAAACATCCCAAATTAATTCCTACTGGTTCATGTGCCTGAAGCAATTGTTGATTTTGAAATTCAACATTTGGTGACCCCGACGTGATATCTGGGGATATTATGAGCAAGAGCAATGTTGAAGAGATCGTCAATCAGCTGGACGAGAAAGCGAACCATCGACTATGTGGAGCAGAAAGCAGCTACAGAACTTGATCGAAGTCTCCACAACAATCCGAATGCCAAGGAAGATCACCCGTACTTCACAAAGGACATCCACGCGTACATCGGAACTCATTTCAATGAAACCATTACTGAGATGAAAGACTTAATCAAGTCGCAGAAGCAAAAGAATCGTAATCCAGTCAGCCAAGCAGGCGCTGCGGTGATCACAGATCCGAGGGTGCACAACTTGGTGTGCAAACAAAACATGTTAATCAACGTCGTACAGAACATGCTGCGCGCGTTGTTGAAGGAAACGATAAATATACTAATTATTATCGTCTCCTCGTTTTCTTGCGGGTTAGTTTAAACCATTTATGTATAATCCGTGAATACGCCTGAAATCCCCGTTAGAAATATTTGTCGTTAGCTTTTTATCGTAAAAAGTTTCTTTTAAAGTTCAATTTTGTGTGGTCAAAGAATTAGCACGCGGACAAATTAATTTATATTTTTAATTTCTTTTTTGTTTAATTGAACCAAGAGCAGTAAATTTTTAAAGGAGTAAGTATTTAAAATCATTACAGATAGTCTGTAAATTATAACTTTTTAAAAAATGTACTTTAGATGGGTCGTGAAATATCCTGTACACCCGAACTAAGACGAGTTATCATTTCCATGAAAAATAACGGCAAAACTATTGCGGAAATAGCAAAAGACATTCGACGCTCGCGGAAAATGGTGTACAACGCATTAGAGTATTTTGAAAAATACAAAACATGTGACCAATTAAGCAGAAAAGCGCTCCCAGAAAGACAACTAGTGCTGAGGATAGACTAATAACGGTACAAGCCAAGCAAAATCCATTTATTACATCGAAGCAAATAAAGGAAAAAATATCCCAGGCTCATCAGATAGTAATAAGCAGTAGAACCATACGAAGAAGGTTGAATGAGGCTCGCTTGTTTGGCTATGTTGCACAGAAGAAACCATTGGTCACAAAGAAAAATACTGAAGCCAGGCTAAAGTTTGCAAAATTATATGGAAAAAAGCCTTTATCCTTTTGGAAAAACGTGTTTTGGAGCGATGAGTCCAAATTCAAGAGATTTGGATCTGATGGTAAGCGGCATGTATGGCGTCCACCACGAAAACAGCTGAACCCGCGATACACATTTAAAACTGTAAAGCATGGTGGTGGGAGTATAATGATTTGGGCTGCTTTCTCATGGCATGGCGTAGGACCAATTATTAAGATTGATACAAAAATGGATCAACACATTTATAAAGGGATTTTAGAAAACCACATGGTGCCTTTCGCAGAAGAAAATTTGCCATTGAGATGGACGTTTATGCACGATAACGATCCCAAGCACACATCGCGACTAGTAAAACAGTACCTAGGCGATCAAAAGATTCATGATTTACAATGGCCAGCACAAAGTCCAGATCTCAATCCCATTGAGAATTTATGGAATGACGTAGAAAAGGCTGTAGAACCAAAAAAACCTAAAAATTGCTCTGAGCTTTGGAACGAAATTAAAGAGGGATGGAATTCGATTTCTCCAAATCGGTGTCAAAAATTGGTTGAGAGTTTGCCTCGAAGACTGGAAGCCGTTATAAGGCAAAAAGGTTATCCAACGAAATATTAAAGAATCTTCAAAATTTTGTGTATAAATTCATGGATATTTAAGGTGTGCTAATTCGTTGTCCATTTAAAAATTTACTTGTTTTTTTAAAATATGTTAAAATTATGAATAAATAATGTTCTGATTATAAAATGACTTTTCTTTTTAAGCTATGACATTACTAAATACATTTCCAAAGGAAATGATTAATATTGAAAGCATAGGTTTATAAAAAAGAAGACTTTTTTTAAAAGCATTACTTGTGCTAATTCTTTGGCCAACACTGGTATATACAATATATATATTATATATCTAATAATAAATATACAATATATATATAATAATAATAATAGTTATATCGCACCACTTCTAAAAGGCAAACTTTATACTCCTATGAAATTTCTACAACTATGCCGTCATGATAGCTGTATGCAGTTTCATAAGTGAAAGCATAAGGAGGCGTGGCCCCCCAACAGAATATTATTGGTTCACAAACTACAATATTATGTACACCATTATTCAGGAAACTTATATACTTTTCAATACAATCCATGTAAAACCCTCTATGACCTATGTAAACTAAAAGTGGGCGGATCACGCCCATATTTGGCATATTAACTGGAAGCATTAGTCTAAACCTACATGTAAAATTTTCTTGTCTTCTCTCAAAAAGTGATGCTGATATGGCCTTTTTTAATAGGCAAAACAGAGGTACCTGCACTCTCGATTTTCAATACGAAACACCCCAACATAGCAACGAATATTTTTGCCAAATTTCAATTTGAAATCTTAATCCGTTCTCCTGTGATCGTGATTTCGACGGACAGACAGACAGACAGACAGACGGACAGACATCGTTACTTCGATCAAGAATATATATACTTTTCCATACATATCTTGTCTAGTTCTATGCGTTACACACTCCGGTAAAAAGTGAATATACCCTCAACCTTAAGGTGTAGGGTATAAACAGAGCAATTTAAAGGCGAAAACTATGCTACAATTGTCTCCACAAAAACCACCAACGAGAGCAGTGCAAGAGTCGGGGTTGGCTACAGTGTGGGAAAAAAGACAACACCCTCGCTACGCTTGCATGAAGCCAACAAGACACAAAACTGTGGAGAAAGAACAAGACGGATAAGCTAAACGCCTACCAGTTGAGCACAGTCACGTACGGAACTCGATCAGCGCCGTATTTGGCAATCAAGTGCCTACAGCAATTAGCGAAAGAGCACAGCTCCGCCCTACCGCTAGGTGCCAAAGCATTGCTCAATGATTTTTACGTTGACGATTGCTTAAGCGGAGCTGACAAACTGCGACGGCCTTGGAGATTCAACGTGAGCTAACGACTATACTCGGTTCTGCCGGCTTCAAGCTGAGAAAATGGAGCGCCAACCACTCCGGATTACTCCAAGGCATTCCGGACAGTGATCAAGAGGTGAACTTAGATTTCGACTCAACCGATGACGCCGTAGTAAAAACGCTTGGGCTCAGGTGGCGCCCCAAAAACGGATCACTTGTATATAAGGATCAATTTAGCAACTACGCAATGTAGCAAGTTACAAAACGCATCATCTTGTCAGAAGTGGCCAAAATCTTCGATCCTCTTGGTATTCTAGCTCCCGTGGTACTCAGTGCAAAACTGATTATTCAAGAACTATGGCAAGCCAAACTGTCATGGGACGATCCCTTGCTACATCATCTGCACGCAAAATGGATGCCTTTTTCGAGACGGTCTAGTAGATCTAACCACAACCAAATTCAATAGGCGAGTTCTGCCCCAAGGAATGGACAGTTCTGTTCAACTTCACGCATTTTCCGATGCTTCAGAGAAGGCATATGGAGCTGCCATATACCTAAGATCAATAAGCAAAGACAAAATCACATACCTTCGACTGCTGTGGGCCAAGTCTCGAGTGGCACCAACGAAGAAACAAACATTGCCACGACTAGAACTTTGCGCAGCAGTTATTGCCGCTCAGCTAGTCGACAGGGTAAAGAGAGACATCGATTTAGTCAGCGTCCCAACGTTCCTTTGGACCGACTCGGAGATTGTGCTGGCGTGGATAAATGCGTCGTCATCATCGTTTCAGAATTTTGCTGCCAATCGTGTCGCAATAATACATTACCTGTCAACTTCGCCGCAATGGAGACATGTATCAGCAAAGGATAACCCGGCAGACTTACTCCAGGGGTGGCACCGGGCCGCTTTAGCAATTCGACCTTGTGGTTTTACCGTACCTTCTTCCTGCATAGAAATGAATCAAGTTGGGGTGCAGAGTATCGACTAATGGCAATCGCTGCTGATGACGAGGCGGTAAAGAAAAAGGTGGTGGCGACAGCAGTAGTGTCCAGCTCCAGCATGAGTGAATGGGTGTACAGCATCAACACCACAACTCCTTTGAAACGTTAGTGCACATAGTCGTATACCTACATCGCTTCATAAGCCACAGTCGAATGTTAAATAAGAAGCGAGAGAAAGAAGTCGCAACGACCACAAGAGAAGAACGAAGAGCATTAACTACCACCTTGCGTACAATTCAAGCGGTCGATTTTAAGAACGAAATTGCACTATTGTTTAAGGGTAACGAACTCAAATCGAAAAGCCCATTACTAAGCCTGAAGCCATTCATCGGTGACGACAAATTAATCTGAGTAGGAGGAAGACTAGAACACCCCTATATCCCATATGACGCCATGCATCCAGTCATTCTGCCATACAACGACTGGTAAAACTGTTGCTAAAATGGTGGCATGACCACCACTGTGGACCTAAGACTTTACTGGGTCTCATACTTCAGCGATTCTGGCACATAAAAGGAAAACTGATGGCATGCTCGGTAGTACAACAATGTGTACCATGCACAAGAGCAAGGCCGAAGTTATTCCAACAAATCATGGGAGATTTGCCAGAGTCAAGGTTGTTGCCCGCTCGAGCATTTGTTAACTCCGGAGTGGATTTTTCTGGACCATTTTGGATCCACTGTAAAATACGCGTATGTAGCTGTGTTTTGCTGTTTCACCACAAAGGCAGTTCATTTGGAAATCGTCAGCGATTTGACCAGCGAGTCGTTTATAGGCTGTGCATTTTTCAAACAGTGCAACAGCAAACAGTGCATTTTTCCAAAAAAAAAAAACTCTTAACAAAAAACGGCTACTCAAGACCCTTTGATTTTCTTTGCATTAATGCTCCTAGAAGCCACCTTTATGTTGCCGTATGCCTCATGTTAGCACATCTATCCTGGAACGAGCCGTGTCCACTTCATCATTACGGTTTTCGTATGGTAATTGACCGCGAAGAGTGCTTTTTTTAAAAATGCAATATTCATATAGTTTTGCAGCGTAGATATGGTGTTATTAATTTTACTCTCTTTGTATAGTTGGGATGGCTTACTAAATTTGATAGGAACAGAGAATTAACAGAGCTCTGTTAAAGTTAGCGACGTCTCGATCGTTTACAGAGTTGCAAACTCTGTTAAAGCTCAAGACATACATATTTAACTTCACACACTTTATTACAAATAGTACAGATGCTAACGAAGTGTCTGGATACCTACCGCCCTTCGGACTATTTAGCATTATCTGTATATAGCGGATCTCTGTACAGATGCAACACCCTTTCTCCGCATCTAAAAATTTTATGGAAAGAAAGAACAAAACTTTAAACTACTTGACCGTCTGGAGCAAGCCATCCTTGACGATCAGCAGACTATTAGCAGGAAAACCATGCCGAGACGATCATCAGTGCCCCCGATGGCCGTGAAAACCCTAAACCAGCCAGGTAGCAGCAGGAGATAGCAGACTAACTAAAAATCTCCAACCAACTATTAATGTGGAGCAGAAAGGTACGGAGCTCTGAAGCTAGAGCTAAGAAGGATCTCCCACCTTCTGGGAAACCAGGAGGTTTGGCTGATCCGTTAAGAAAGGTATTGAGTGGGCGGATGTGAAATGCTACCTGCGTTACCTTTCGAGAGGGCTCGAGAAGCCCGGGCGAAGACCGAAGAACACAAATAGATGGCAATGAATACTGGGTCTGTAGCATGCAAGAGAGGAGGCAAAGAGTTCGCTCCTCCCATACGAGCGGAGGCGAAGAACAAGAGAACCTGTAAGTCTAGAACTGTGAGTACGACCGTAGCGATACCAACGAGATCGATAGGCTAATCCGGCAAGAACCTATTCGACGGCTGTGAAGTCCATCCACGTTGCTGTCGTCCCCAAAGAATACCACCGGAATATGTTAATACGCGGAGGATCTCTCGCTGCTGACTCAGAAGTGAGATGACGTAAGGATGGACTTCGGAGCCTAGGAAGTTTAGGAGGACCAAGTTTAGCCTAGGGTAACTTATGCTTACACTGCCAGGTTGATCGCACAGCGGTTTAGCTGCAGGAAAAGGCACCTAGTCTGGCTGAGTGGAAGGCTGTAGAGCTACCGATTCGGGGATAATTAACGTGAGGTACACAACGGCACCACCTTCTTGCTCAGGTGTGCTAAACAAGAAAAAATTAAAATACTTTCCCCGATCCAGGCCCAGAATTCAGGTGTTAATACCCGCCTCTGGATTGTGCTTAACCTGAAAGAAGAAGCCACTGGACAATTGATGGTGGTATCCATAGATGATGAATGCTTCGAGACGATAAAATCTCATGGATACACCATTACTTATAGGTTTAGGCAAGTCAAGGTGCACACCACCAAACTTGCTGCGGAAACCAAGCCTGGACAAGTCCAGTGCGGAATAAATGCTGACGAAACCGGTGACTCTACCGGAAGGTAATATGATGTACAACTCGCAAGAGCTACTCGAGGGCATTGACCTCGCTAGTCTTGCAGCGCAAAGTACACTTACCGATGAGGAAGACATCACCGTAATGCTGGTTGACGTGCCACCCATGAGGAATTACAGAAAGCAGAGCAGAGGCCATGTTCAGGATAGCGCAGGTGAATCTCCGTCACACAGAAGCGCCATCTGCCGTCGTTGCGAATAGATGTGCCAAGGCAGCTCTGAGCATGGCATTAATACAGGAGCCCTGGTTAGACAGGCGCTTGATTAGAGGTTTAAGAAGGAAACAAAGTTAGTAAGTGATTTGAGGCACAAGAAACCTCGCACCTGTATGCTCTTAAATAAATGTAGTAACTATGTTTGTCTTTCAGAATTCTTGAGCCGGGACTTAGTGGCGGTCGAGGCAAAACTGGCCCTCGGCGGCTCTCACCGGGCAATAGTATCCCTTTTCTGAGACTCGAATGAAATACGACCCAATGAGGCCGATAAGCTTGTGGTGTATTGCAGGCGTCAAGGTCTACCACTACTTATTGGATACGATGCTAATGCACACCACACGGTCTAGGGTAGCGCTGATGTAAATACTATCGGTGGGCACCTGTCTGAATACTTAAATACCCATGACGTAGATATACACAATGCAGGGTGTATATATTATAAGAAATTATGCGAGGTGATTAAGTCAGCTCCGACCGCAGCAAGAACTTACAAGGTGTTGGCCAAGTTGCAGATACTGTGATGACACTGAAACTGCCTGCCAGATGCCACACCATTTGTGATAAGGAAAGCTCACTTCTCTGGGGCGATTGTAGCCCAAGGAAGTGATACAGTAGGTGTACTAAGAAGGAGTACTAAAGAAGACAGGAGAGTAGCCTCCAAGATATCTGCGGGATAGAGTTAAATTGGCAATGGATGCATTTGCTTCATTGAAATCGCCAGGCGTCGACGGAATTATTCCAGTCCTTATACAAAAAGGAAGACTGGAACTCCTTCCTCATCTGTTCAATGTACTCAGAAGTATTTTAGCATTGGGGTATATCCCACTCTTGTGGAGGAAAGCCCATGTCAACATGTTTACATGACGGGAAAGTCAACTGACTCTGGTCTGTACCAGTTAACAAAAAACATCCAGGAAGCACCATAGAATAAAGAGGTTGTGGTCTGTGCATTCCTTGATATTGAAGGCACTTTTGATAACACCTCGCACCTCACCTCTCACGGTGCTGTATCTGACGCCCTGGAAAAAAGAGGAGTAGACATGGTAATCTGCAGGTGGGTTAGAGCTGTGCTCTGTACTAGAACTAAAAAAGCTCGTTTGGAAGAGCAACACGCGTACTCACTACCAGAGGATGCCCACAAGGCGTGGTACTCTCACTGCTTTTGTGGAGTCTAGTAGGTGACGAACTTCTTAACAGTCTTACAAATTATGGCATCGATTGTGTTAGATATGCCGATGACATTGTAAATGTAGCCAGGAAACGTTTTGAACGTTTTGTGACATAGTGCAAAATGGACTTGTGATCAGAAAGGAATGGTGTAGCATGGTGGGACTAAACATTAACCCCACGAAAACCACCATAGTAGCGTTTACTAGAAAACGGAAGTTACATATGCATGACATTAGCTTTAGTGGCTCAGTGATTAATGTCAAACCAGAGGTGAGACTTCTAGGCAGAGAAAAGTTTAGGCAATTTGCTAGTTATGAATGTTTATGGAATTAACTGATTTTGATGCTAGCTGTTATTCATTCATTCTTATTTTCTTGTTATTCTTCACTTGCATATAATTCTTATTTGTTTAAATTACCGCATTTAATTCGTTGAGACTATCATTCCCTTGGGGATCTTGGTTCGCTCGGGTTTGGGGGACAAAGGGCCAACTTGACGGCTCTCCGTTACTCTCCTGAGCGGGCAAGCCGACTTCTACCTTCACGTGATGATCCCTGGTCACCAGGTCCTCCGGCTCCCCACCAGAAGCGGCGGCTCCCCTTACGTGTCTTTTGTTCCTTACATACCCAGACCCATGACTCCATCCCATCCTTACCTCCCTACATTTGGGCTGGATTAAGGTGTTATACGACCCGTGCTGATAATCAACCAGGCTGGGGGCCCAATCAAATAGCCAAGTCGAGAAGGGAGTATCCGATTACCTGGCGCCCACCAGATTAACTACCCTTGCCTGTGTAAGGGGCTCTGCGCAGGTTGACCTCCTTTCCCCATTACTCATGAATAAAACGGACATATTAATCAAAAAAACAAAACGAACGAAAGAGGGCGAAATGGAAGTGGCTGGGGTTGACGCTCCGGTTGAGGCGGAACCCGTTACGGGATTAGCTTCGGCTGAGGGAGAAACCCAGCCCGAATGACGAGTAAATCGTCAATTGGAAGACTTGGCTTCTGGAGAAACCAAGCCGGTTGAGGGATTGATTCCAAATGATGCTCAAGGCACCGTGCGGAATCTGGTTGCTGATGGAGCAGAGAGGGAACCCAACGATTCCTCCGAGGGATTAGTCGAATACAGCAGAGGACCAGATGGAAGTGCCGTGGACGCGGACCTATCGGTCTCTCGTAAGAGGGAGAAATATAGGCAGAAAAGGAAGTGGCAAAAGTCGAGGAAAGCTTTGCGGAGGTCCATAGATGATTGATGCGCAGACTTCAATTATAACATTTCAAATTCAATTAGTAACAATTATAATAATAACTAGCAATTATTTGAAAATTGGTAAGTAACCATTACATCGATTAATTTATATTTTCATAGAATAAACAAAATGAGATAAAAAAAAATAGTGAACATTTGGCGTAAGATATAGCGTAAGACAAGAATAGAAATTACGATGACAGAAATAAGGTACTCAAAGAAGAAAGAGAGAAAAATCACACTGTTTCCCCCCACCGCTAATAGTGATGAAAGCATTCACTCCTGAAGGTACCCGCGCCTGCCCACCTGATGTAAGTAGGAAGCTCTTTCCAACAATGCACCGCGTAAACAAAGAAGTGCCGACAAGTTGTTAGGTACTTACAACGCGGCAGAATTAACTGTAGCCTTCTATGGGATCTTGTAAATCTTAAGCCCTCAAAAAGGTGATCTGGCTTCTTACTCTTAATAATTTTGTGCAGAAGTACCATAGTCCCGATATTTTAAAAGCAATTATTGTAGGCTACCAATAAGCTGCGATAGGAGTCACGATCGAAATTTGAGAATAGTTCGCAGTTATATAAAATCACCGTAACGATGAAAGCTTACATTCTTCCAAAAAATTGTGCTGGAGTTCACAGAGCCGAATCTTCTTTCGTAAAAACATTTTTTATTGCGACGAACAAGAGAAGTTACAACATTTCGACACGCTTGAATTCGCTATATAAGAACGGACACTTATACTATAGCATCTCCATCTACACCTTTTCCACTTTTAAATCAGAAAGCCTCATTTTAAAATCAGAAAGCGTCACTTTAAAATCAGAAAGCGTCACTTGTAAATCAGAAAGCGCCATTGTACATCAGAAATCGTCATTTGTAAATCAGAAAACGTCATTTGTAAATCAGAAAGCGTCACTTGTAAATCAGAAAGTGTCATTTGTAAATCAGAAAGCGTCATTTGTAAATCAGAAAGCGTCATTTGTAAATCAGAAAGTGTCACTTGTAAATCAAAAAGCGTCACTTGTAAATCAGAAAGAATCATTTGGGAAGTGCATGGAAATTATTACATGATTGGTAGTTGAATCAATGTATATTTTGAATTCTATGTATTATAATTATATTTTTTTAAAATTGCATAAGTATTCACATATTTAAGTTAATTGTTTTTACTCAAGTTAATTTCTCATTTTTTACTTCCTTGTATACGTAGTAAATACAAGAAAGTATTGTAATCATGAAAAATTTCGATATTGAGATTTTGATGGTAACACACATTTTGACCATCGCGGAGTCCATTTTGACTAGTTTGGTCGTGACGTGTGTACGTATGTACGTATGTACGTCTGTACGTCTGTACGTATGTACGTATCCTCAATAACTTAAAAACGGAGAATCGTAGAAACTTGAAATTTGGTATTTGAGACTCTTATAAGACCTAGTTGTGCACCTCCCTTTTTGGATGCAATCGGTTGCGCGAAAAGGACACTTCTCATATAGTTTTTTTCAAATTTCATACATTACTCAAAAACAAACACTCCTAGAAGGTATATTGGGCCTTACATATGACACAATTTTGTAGCTCCAATTTTAATGATGGTTCGCACCAAAAGGACTCTTCGCCAAAGGAACACGAAGCATGCATTATCCGAATTACATAAATGATAATGATAAATGAATGTTATGCTGCTATATCTTTTATAAAAATTGGTTGTACCCTTACAGAACTAAACAGGGAAATCAAAATTACTACGATTGATAGTTAAAGCTGTGTGGAAACTAATTTGTACTTCCTTGTTTTTACTTACTACTATTTAAATTATTTAAATTAAGAGAAGCCTATGCAATTTTTTTCATTATGGAAGTAAAAATATTTAAAATTTTTAAAACTTCAATTTTAAAATATAAATAAAATATATCAACCACTCTTGAAATAAAACCATACAATTGCCGTCATACAAGGAAGTTATGTGTTGCCCACATCAGATATTTATGTTACAAGGCAGACAGTAAAATTTTATAGAGGATGATTTAAACGGTCATAATTTCGAGAGCAAGTGTTTCGAAAAATACCTGAATTGATTTTTTAGCATTTGTATGCCAGATATTTTGCGAAAAAAAATCCATATTCGATGGCTGACAAAAGCATGGTGTGGTTTATCCTTTTTGAAGTTCTCAGATAATTGGGTTAATTTTTTATGTATAAGTTTGCCATCTATTCCTTCGGTGTTCTTTTTGGCTTCCTTTATCTACCGTTGTCACTGCGATGGATGTGTTAAAGCTATACAATATCCTTTTTACCATTCTTTTTTTAATCTTTTACCTGCCGCGTTAAATCAGCGCTCGCGCGGGCATATTTGCATTGGTATCGAGCATGCATTTGCAAACCGTCATAAAGTAATGAAGCCTAATTCAGAGAATGAAAGACAATCTACATAGTGATGATCACTCATGTCCTGTTTGAGTGCAATTACACAGTAAAAACTTGAAAATTTTCATTTTCAAATAACTATTTCCTAAAGATTTTTTCAAGTAATTTTCAAAAAATGTATTCTGAAAAAATGGTAAAAATTCAAAGACAAGGATCTTCTTATGATGGGATAAGTACTGAAGGTCATTATTCATAAAACGTTTTTCACATCATTCCCTGGGTAATGTATAAAAGGTTGTGTCAAAATATTGACCCTTCAATTGTTACTTGAAATTTGAAGTTGCCACAAGTCTAAAAGGAGTTGATTATTTCTGTTAACGAAATTGTGATAAAATTTGAATAAAAATGGAAAGCCATTTTTGTCAGCCATCGAATATGGATTTTTTTCGCGAAATTTCTGCCATACAAATGCTAAAAAATCAAATGAGGTATTTTTCGAAACACTCTCTCTCGAAATTATGACCGTTTAAATCATCATCAACTTGAGTAAAAACAATTAACTTAAATATGTGAATACCTATGCAATTTTAAAAAAATATAATTATAATACATAGAATTCAAAATATACATTGATTCAACTACTAATCATGTAATAATTTCTATGCACTTTCCAAATGATTCTTTCTGATTTACAAGTGACGCTTTCTGATTTTAAAGTGACACTTTCTGATTTAAAACTGGAAAAGGTGTAGAATATAATACTTCACGTTTTTTTAATGAGGCGCTTAACCTTGTGAGGTGTGGCGAGACCCACGCGCTGTGTCGATGCGCAGAGAGAATGCGGACTGAGAGCCAGTTCGTGTCGGCATTGCGGTCCTTTTCTCAGCATGACGACGGACAGACAGAAGTTCCGTAAAGTGGCGTGATCGAAGTTTCTAGAAGAATTTTTTTTTTCTATGAACTTCGCATCATGCCATTCTACGGGACTTGCAAGGAAAGTCGATCATGGTGAGAAAGAGTGAGATGTCGCGAGCTGCGCTGCGGCCGCGACTGGAATGAATGAAGCAAACCAGTTTTCTGTCTGCAGCTTCGAGACAGAGCGTGGTCTGAAAGTACAAGCATTAGGTGACAAAAAGTCAGTGGAAATCGAGAACAAAACAAGGCAGTCGTGTGACTCGGAAATGAGTCGTATTGTTAAATAATCAAATAAAATTTTATGCTGCCGATCCCATTATCAATTTACACGAATGCCTTTCGGGTTGGGCAATACACCCCAAACAATGTGTCGGCTTATGGATCAGGTGATCCATACAATCTCAAGTCGAGGGTGTCCGCGTATGGCCATTAACGTGTCGAAGAGTGGGTTCTGTGTGCACGAGGTAAACTACTTGGGCTACGTTGTAGAAAGAGATCCTCGAAAAATAATCGCAGTCAACGAATATCCTGTGCCGAATACCGTGAAGCAGGTGCGCATGTTTCTGTGCATGGTACGATGGTATCGGAAGTTCATTCCAGATTTCTCGACGGTCACTTTCCATCTGACGGAATTGCTAACGAAGGGCAAAAACTTCGCTTGGGGACCTCTGGCTCAACAGTCATTCGATAAGATCAAGCAACGACTGACCGAGGCGCCGTTTCTCATACATTTTGATTACTCCAAACCATTTATTGTCCAGTACGACGCAAGTCAATTTTGGAGTTGGAGCTGTGCTAGCGCAATGCGACAAAGATGGCCATGAGCGACCCATCGCTGACATGTCGCACAAGTTAAGTAAGGCCCAGCGCAATTACACCCTCTCCGACCTTGAATGTTTGGCAGTGATCCTCGCAATTAAGAAGTTTCGGATGTATATAGATGACCTAGAATTCAAGGTTGTCACAGATCACTTGTAACAGGCATAATTAATGCCATGTTACAACTCTTTTTACTATACACAAAACACTGCTCTCTGAGCTTCCATATAAAAATTCCAACACGAGCGAAGCCGGTTCGAAACCGAACAGCGGTAATCAATTTCTTTATATTATTTTTTTTTTATTCTTTAACTATGTTTTCTATTTTTTTATTGAAGCAGATTAATAGAAATAAATTATAAACAAATAAAACATAAAAAAAAGCATCAAATTAAACAAAACGACGAAATCCGCCAAGTACGGGTTTCGAAGGCGCTAACATATGTACGTCACACAAGCAAAACCATTTCATTCGCTTTTGCTTTCCCGCTGATTCGTAATCAGAGGTTTGAATTCTCAAACAGTTCAACCATCATACCACGTATAGGATGCGCAAACTGCAAAGTATTTTCAGAGTTGGAAACCGATCAAAGTCGTTTGCAGTAGTTGCAAAGTCTTTGTGTTTTTGAAACCCTTTCCCCTCCCCCCTTCCAGCTTTTTCGACTTCGGTCTCAGCGTTCAGAAATAACTGACGTTTTCGGCTTTGGCCTCAGTCACAGAACTAACAGTGGGTTTCGACTGCGGTCTCAGCGTTAAGAAATGACTGACGCTTTCGGCTTTGGCCTCAGTCACAGAACTAACAGTGGCTTTGGACTTCGGTCTCAGCGTTCAGAAATAACTGACGCTTTCGGCTTTGGCCTCAGTCACAGAACTAACAGTGGCTTTCGACTTCGGTCTCAGCGTTCAGAAATAACTGACGCTTGCGGCCTCGGCCTCAGTCACAGAACTAACAGTGGCTTTCGACTTTGGTCTCCGTTGTACAAAAATAATTGTACAACAACTAGGTAGGACACCTACACAAGGTACCAAATCAGAGACTTTTTGATTGGTGGACGCTCTGACGTCACCGAATAAATTTAAGGCCATCTGCCAAGTAGCACTTTTGCTCTCACTCTAACCTCTCGGCTTCCGCATATCAAGGCCTTCTGCCAGGAAGTTGTTGTACTTCCTACCAACCATCGCGTCTCCCTTTGGAGCTTTGAATAGGTGATACACATTGTGCAGCCTTCTGCTGCGGGATACTCTATCCCCCTCTTTCATTGTACGTATTAGTAGGTATAAAAATTGGTAAGCATTAGTATAAGTATAAGAATTGTTAAGCAAATAATAAAAAAATAATAAAAATAAAAAGAAACCAATAACAACGTCCGAGCTGAACTCTTTACAGAGTCAGTGCTAGACTGTGGCGAAGACAGTCGTGAGTAATTCGGAAATAAGTTGTATGTTAGAGGGTTGCGAGACCCCTTTAACGAACCCTGGACAGACTGAGTTTTATCCCAGCCTAAGAAGCAAAACTCGTTATAAATGGTGGCCGAACAGGGACATTCTCCTTCAGAGGAAAGTCAAACAACAACAAAAACAATTAAAGAAATAGACGAAACGTCGACCAGCTGGGTTTATTACCTAAGAAAGGAAGAGTTAGAAAAATACCTAAACGAAAACGAATTAGCAATTATATACACCTACAAAGGAAAAGGGACAACGATGAGAAACAGAAAACACTTGTGCATACTCCGACACAATACAATGATACGCCCACTGGTACATGGCAACCAACCGCAAATCACACCAATACCAACAATATTGATGTTATGAACACAGAGTATGAAAATGGGGACTCTCTTTTAATGGGAATCGACCGCTAAACGAATTCCTAGAGACTATTGAAGAATTAGCTGACTGTTACCGAATACCGATTGTACATCAGGCGCAACGATTTCAATAATCTCGACGAACTCATGTCACAAGCTGAGGAATAGGAGCACCTCAAAGGTGAGGAAGCAAGAATGAGTCGACATGCTAACAACTGCATCACGCCTTCCACATACGATCAACGCTCACACTGCTCGTCCTGCCGACAAACAAGGCATCCAAGGGAAAAATGTCAGACAAATAAATTGCTGTTCTGCTCCCACTGCGGGGAGAGGGGAATCCTATCTCGTGACTGTCAATGTCATCAAGCGAGAAATAAATTAATGCTTTAATTGACACCGGAGCTTCTCTAACCTTCATGGGAGACGACCTTAGAACCAAACTAGGCCATCCCACAAAATCAAATCATAGAGAAGAAATACAAATTTCATTAACCAATGGAAAAACCGTTTCCGTTCGTAACTACGGAAAGACAAAAATAAAAATAAACTAGTAAAGGTGTTGTCTACAGCCGCGCTGTAGCCGAAATACCCTACACCTTAAAGCTGCATATATACTCGTATATATATTTAGAAGTGGTGCGATATAATATACTCATCACGCCCAAATTCGGAAGATAAACTATAATTATAGCTGCTTAATTATTTCTGTGCGTTACAAACACCGGCACTAAGTGCGTTTACTCTCAAAATTTAGGTGTAGGGTATAAAAATATATTGCAATACTGGATGGATGGGTAAAAAGGAGGCGGGCCACGCCATTTTTCCCAACAGAATATTATTGGTTCACAAACTACAATATTATGTACACCATTATTCAGGAAACTTTTCAATACAATCCATGTAAAACCCTCCATGACCTATGTAAACTAAAAGTGGGCGGGTCACGCCCATATTTGGCATATTAACTGGAAGCATTAGTCTAAACCTACATATAAAATTTTCTTGTCTTCTCTCAAAACGTGATGCTAATATGGCCTTTTGTAATAGGCAAAACAGAGGCACCTGCACTCTCGATATAAAAAGTAGGCGTAGTCCTTGGGCGATTTTCCCATTTTCAATACGAAACACCCCAACATAGCAACAAATATTTTTGCTAAAGTTCATTTTGAAATCTTAATCCGTTCTCCTGTGATCGTGATTTCAACGGACAGACAGACAGACAGACAGACGGACAGACATCGTTACTTCAATTTTGGTAATGATGCTGATCAAGAATATATATATACTTTTCCATACCTATCTCGTCTAGTTCTATGCGTTACTCACTCCGGTAGAAAGTGAATATACCCTCAACCTTAAGGTGTGCGGTATAAAAAGGGGAAAACACATTATTTTTATATTCACATTATATTCACAAATTACAATATTATAAAGCAAAACTACTTCTATTAACAAATAAATTAAAATACTAAATATTAATATATAATATTGTGGTGAAAATACAGCGCCATCTATACGTCATACAATAATGTGATGTACAGCGCCATCTACACGCCGATACGTGCAATATTTACGAGTGGTAACACCAAATCACAATCCACATTCTTCTGGAATACAATGACATCTAACGAGCGCTAGCGAAAGATCTAGAAGTTACTTGATTTTTCCACAACGCAGCCTACACAATAGAACATGATTCATTGCTGAAACAAACAATTCATGGAAATGGAAGTTTCTCGACAATCTAGTAAGATCTGGAGAAGTCTAACGATAACGTAGCGATAATTATCGGACATTATAAATAGACGCAAACCACAGCAGCGAACTCAGTTTGAATTTGGAAAGCAACAAAGTGACATCGTGGAAGTAACAGTTTGAAAAGTGTTGAATAAGAATAAAATAGTTGAATAGCTTCAAATAAGAATTCGTGTATAAGTGTTTACGTGTACAAGTTATAAACAGCGATAGTAAAGAAGTGTTAAAATAAGAGCAAGCAATAATAAATACTTGATTTATTATTTGAAACTAACGACTTTTTATTATTTCGAATTTACGATTATTCACAATCCAGTGATCGAACCTAAAGAGAGTTCAAGCGGTAGTTTTGGAAATTACGTAACAATTGGTGTCAGAAGTGGGATTGCTGAATAATCCGGAGTAATAATGAAATTCGTTGACCTGAAAATACCACAGCTGAGGCAAGAGTTGGAGTCGCGGTCCTTGCTGGTGTCAGGAAATAAAGCTGAGCTACAAACACGGTTGCGTGACGCTATGGAGAAGGAGGCCATCGACGTTGAAGCACATGAGTTCATCTACGAAGCTGCATCCAAAGTTGAACATGAGTTGGTAGAAACGCAAGAATCTCCAGCGTTTGACATGAATGTGCTCTTAGCAGCCATGGCGCAGCAGTCCTCACGCATGGAGCAGAAGATGACACGAAATACTTCACAACTACAAGTTCAGATGGAACAAAATACATCACAACTACAAGACCAACTAACCACACGCATGGAGCAGCAGTTGGCGCAAAACACTGCACAACTGCAAGAGCAACTTTTGCGCATTGAGGGAAATTCTGCAGAACTGCAGGCGAGACAAGATAAAGTAGAAGATGAAGTTCGCACGTTACAATCGCAAACGCCAGAGGAATTGCACACACTGAAGGCAGAAATATTGCCGCTGGAGGGTCACATACGAGATGTACAGTTGACTGGACCTGTTGCGGCTGTTAGTGCACCAAAATTGAAAGCTCCAGCCTTTGACGGAACTACTGAAATCCAGGCGTTTATGAATGGTATAAGAGATGTGGATACGAAACGCGCAGTCTACTCTATGCCAAAGAAGACCTTTGCTGAAACAGTTTTGTTTGCTCTGACGCAGGAGACAGCGAGTCTTTTGACCAGACCATCGCACAAGGTTCATCGACTTGAGGTTGCTTCAAATGAGTCGCTAGAGAAGACAATGAGGGAACTAATGCAGCCGATAGCACGAATGACGCCGATCTCGCGCAAGAGTGCGGACGCAAAATGTTACAACTGCGGGAAAATTGGACATTTTGCAAGAAACTGCAATACATCAGTGAATGGCAGAAAGAGAAGCGCCGAAAAAGTAAGTGGTGCTTCTACTGAAACAGAATCGTTAAACTAAAACGAACCAGCCCAAAGGGGCGTGAGCTGGTTTTCGCAACTGATTGCCCCACTGTCTCTGTCTCGCAAATGCGTCGAAACAACAACAACAACTTAACAGTAAGCGGAACTGTAAACGGGCGGTCGCTGGACTTGACGCTGGACACAGGCGCAACGCATTCCATTATTCGAGCAGATTTAGTACGAGATATATCATCTCGAGCCGATGATTGGTTGCAAACTGCGAACTGCTACAGGAGAGGAAGCTGCGATTTCCGGAAAACTGATTTGTCGTGTTCAGATTGGAATGCTGCAAGTGAATCATACCTTCCTGGTGGCTGAAATTATGGATGAGGTAATAATCGGCGTTGATTTTATGATAGCGCAATGTCTTACTTTGGATCTGAAGAAAAAGTTGCTGACATGCCGAAATATGGAGATACCGATAAGCGATGGATATGAACGGCCTCAAATCATGAAGGTGAGTGTTAGCCATCGCCAACAGATTCCACCAAAATCAGAAGCGGTTCTATGGGCTTGCGTAGAGGGAGATAGTGGAGCGGGCCAGCTAAGTATAGTAGAGACATCAGATGACACGGCGAATATACTGGTTGGACGGACTTTAGTGCAAACAGAACGAAGTAAGCGAATTCCTGTTCGCGTAATGAACGAGTTTAAGTCAACGATCGTTTTCGAGAAAGGAGCGCTAATAGGACAGTGCCAAGCAGTAGAAGCCATAATAAATTGTGACGATCGTACTCAGGTGAGCAAAAACATTGCTTTGCAAGAAACAACAAAATCTTCTGCTATAATGGGTCACTGGTTGAATGAGGTAAGTGAACCAGAAAAGTCTAAAGCTAAACGCTTATTGCAAAAATATAGCGCTGTATTTGCAAGCGATGAAAATAAATTTGGAAGAACTGCTATCGTACAACATCGAATAGACACCGGCGATGCACGAATGATCCGGCAAGCCCCACGCAGAGTCCCACGTGAAATGCGGAAAGACAGAGTTATTGAACCATCAACAAGCCCATGGAGCTCACCGGTCGGCAGTTAAAAAGAAAGATGGAAGCACTCGATTTTGCGTTGACTACCGAAAGCTGAACGATGTCACAGCTATCCACTTCCGCGAATAGATGACACTTTGGGCACGTTATCTGGTGCACAATGGTTCTCAACGTTGGATTTGCAAAGCGGTTATTGGCAAGTAGATATTGAAAAATCTGATCGTGAGAAGACGGCCTTCAGCATCGGCGACGGATTGTGGCAATTCTCTGTGATGCCGTTCGGATTATGCAATGCTCCAGCAACTTTTGAGCGATTGATGGAACACGTGTTGAAAGGGCTACACTGGAAAACATGTTTAGTGTATCTTGAAGACATCATTGTCATGGGCAAGAATTTTGATGGCCACCTGAAAAATTTGGAGGAAGTGTTTCAACGCATCAATTCCGCTGGATTGCGATTAAATCCGAAGAAATGCAACCTGTTTAAAACCGAAGTGAGGTATTTGGGCCACAAAATCACTACCAAAGGAATTCACACTGATGAAAGCAAAATAAAAGCCGTAAGAGATTGACCTTGTCCAACTAATGTTCATGAAGTGCGAAGTTTCCTTGGGCTCTGTACTTATTATCGACGCTTTGTACACGGATTTGCCAATGTTGCACGAAGTCTACATAATTTAACAAAGAAGAATTGTAGATTCGTGTGGAAAAAGGAAGAGGAAGATGCTTTTCAACAGCTGAAAGAGTTGCTCTGTACTGCTCCAATGTTGGCATATCCAGTCCCTAGTGAGAAGTTCGTGTTGGACACAGATGCCAGCGCACATGGCATTGGAGATGTGCTCTCACAGATCATCGATGGTCAAGAAAAAGTTATTGGATACTACAGTCGAGTCCTGGGTAAGCCGGAAATGAATTATTGTGTCACAAGGCGTGAACTCTTGGCAGTAGTTGAATGCGTGAAACACTTCCATAAATATTTGTATGGCAGCATTTCTTATTTGGGACAGATCACGCGGCTTTAAGATGGCTACTTCAGTTCAAAAACCCAGAAGGTCAAATTGCGCGCTGGATAGAAAGGCTACAGAGTTACGATTGTGAAATACAGCATCGAAAAGTTGGACAACATGAAAACGCAGATGCTTTATCTCGACGACCGTGTGCACTCGAATGTAAGCATTGCTCCAAAGTTGAAAGTTGCGAAGGTATAGTCGACGTCCGATTAACGAGTGTGGAACCTGACGATGAGTGGACACTTAGTGCGCTAAGGGACACCAGCTTAATGATGCAGACTTGGCGAAGTTAGTAAAAGCGAAGGAAATGAACCGAAGACCAAGCAAGGAAGAAATGGCATCAGAAAGTCCGGTGGCCAAGGCGTATTGGGCACAATGGAGCAGTTTGAAGCTGAAAAACGGAGTGCTGCATCGTTCCTGGGGAAAGTAATGACGGTAAGCAAACTCGTGATTTGATTGTTCTACCAAAGTCGCGAATGGATGCTGTATTAAAAGAATTCCACAATGGACCAAGTGGCGGCCATCTCGGTGTTACAAAAACGGTGGAGAAGATTAAACAACGGTTTTACTGGTTGAACTGTCAAGAAGCGGTAGCGGAATGGATCAAAAATTGCACGCAGTGCATGGCTGCTAAGGGACCTAAATTTCAAAGCAGAGGGAAGTTGCAGCAGTACAACGCTGGAGCGCCATTTGAGCGAGTTGCAATGGATGTAGCTGGCCCATTTCCGACTAGTGACTAGAAATAAGTACGTGTTGGTCATTATAGACTATTTCAGCAAATGGCCAGAAGTCTACCCTATACCAAATCAGGAGGCTAAAACTTTAGCTGAGGTATTTGTTCAGAACTGGGTCACGCGATTCGACATACCAATCGAGTTGCACTCCGATCAAGGACGAAATTTTGAGTCTTCAATATTTCAAGAAATGTGCCGATTGCTGGGTATCAAGAAGACTCGAACGACACCTCTACATCCGCAGTCAGATGGCATGGTGGAAAGGTTCAATCGCACGTTAGAAGAGCGCAAACTACAATATTATGTACACCATTATTCAGGACACTTATATACTTTTCAAGACAATCCATGTAAAACCCTCCATGACCTATGTAAACTAAAAGTGGGCGGATTACGCCCATATTTGGCATATTAACTGGAAGCATTAGTCTAAACCTACATATAAAATTTTCTTGTCTTCTCTCAAAAATTGATGCTGATATGGCCTTTTTTAATAGGCAAAACAGAGATACCTGCACTCTCGATATAAAAAGAAGGCCCTTGGGCGATTTTGCCCATTTTCAATACGAAACACCCCAACATAGCAACGAATATTTTTGCCAAATTTCATTTTGAAATCTTAATCCGTTCTCCTGTGATCGTGATTTCAACGGACAGACAGACAGACATCGTTATTTCAATTTTGGTGGTGATGGTGATCAAGAATATATATACTTTTCCATACCTATTTTGTCTAGTTCTATGCGTTACACACTCCGGTAGAAAGTGAATATACCCTCAACCTTAAGGTGTAGGGTATAAAAAAGCAGCAAATTAAACAAACGATAAAATCCGCCAAGTACGGGTTTCGAAGGCACTAACATACGTCACACAAGCAAAACCATTTTATTCGCTTTTGCTTTCCCGCTGATTCGTAATCAGAGGTTTGAATTCTCAAACAGTTCAACCATCATACCGCGTATAGGATGCGCAAACTGCAAAATAATTTCAGAGTTAGAAACCGATCAAAGTCGTTTGCATTAGTTGCAAAATCTTTGTGATTTGGAAACCCTTTCCCTTGAATATGTGATACACATTGTGCAGCCTTCTGCTGCGGGATACTCTATCCCCCTCTTTCATTGTACGTATTAGTAGGTATAAAAATTGGTAAGCATTAGTATCGGTATAAGAATTGTTAAGCAAATAATAAAAAAATAATAAAAATAAAAGAAAAACCAATAACAACGTCCGAGCTGAACTCTTTACAGAGTCAGTGCGAGACCCCTTTACCGAACCCTGCACAGACTGAGTTTTATCCCAGCCTAAAAAGCAAAACTCGTTATACACTCATGTTTGAAATGGTTGATGAGTCAGAGGGATCTCTCGGATTTTTCAATTGAACATCGGAAGGGCTCCGCTAATGTCGTGGCGTATGTGTTATCGAGATGGCATCTCGGCCTTTTCGTCAACGGAGTAGTGAAGAACCGAGAACAAAACGAGGCAGACGTTTGACTCGGAAATGAGTCGTGTTGTTCAATAATAGTGCAAAATTTAACATATTAAATATTGTAGTAATACACGTTATTAATCGTGCATTTGTATATCACTACATTTTGAATAATTTAATTATTAGCTACAAGTAAAACTCTGATCTAGTAATGTGTAGATCCTCAGATTTCTTAGCCTTCCTAATTTGTACTATATACAAAAAAAAATATCTGATGTGACAGGAGAACGGATTAAGATTTCAAAATAAAATTTGGCAAAAATATTCGTTGCTATGTTGGTGTGTTTCGTATTGAAAATGGGCAAAATAGCCCAAGGACCGCGCCTACTTTTTATATCAAGAGTGCAGGTACCTCTGTTTTGCCTATTAAAAAAGGCCATATCAGCATCACTTTTTGAGAGAAGACAAGAAAATTTTATATGTAGGCTTAGAATAATGCTTCCAATTAATATGCCAAATATGGGCGTGATCCGCCCACTTTTAGTTTACATAGGTCATGGAGGGTTTTACATGGATTGTATTGAAAAGTATATAAGTTTCCTGAATAATGGTGTACATAATATTGTAGTTTGTGAACCCATAATATTCTGTTGGGAAAAAATGGGCGGGCCACGCCTCCTTTTTACCCATCCACCCATTATTGCAATATATTTTTATACCCTACACCTAAATTTTGAGAATAAAGGCACTTAGTACTGGTGTTTGTAACGCACAGAAATAGTTAAGCAGCTATAATTATAGTTTATCTTATATATCTTATATATACGAGTATATATGCAGCTTTAAGCTGTAGGGTATTTCGGCTACAGCCCGGCTGTAGACAACACCTTTACTAGTTTTTGGGTTCCTAGCTACCTTTGGCGCGCCTTCAAGGAGTATATGTACATGGATATGTAAGTGGATCGCGGTTTCTTTATTTTTGAAATCAAGAATTATTAAAATATCTATGTTTTCAATTTCGGAATTTTATTTGTTTTTGTTAAACAGAATGATTTAACTTTGGACATAGCTTAACAGGTGAGTTAGCGGTTCCACTCCACGCAGCCAGGCGACACTCTAGTAACGGGGTTGGCGCAACAGCGCTCCGACGCGCCAACCATGGTAGGGTGGGTCATGAAGGGGAGGGAAACTTTACCTAATCTTCCTCCTCCCCCTCCTCTCATCTACCCTTCTCCGACCAGGATCGGCGTCATTTTGTTTTGTGACGACGAAACTGCCGCCACCCGCCGTCTCGATCGGGAGTGAATGTAGTCGAGGATTTTTTCTTTTTTTTCGGTCTGGTTTATGGCTGGAGAGCCAATGTAAGCCTCAGCTCGTTCTCTTTGTTTGCAACTGGGGTTTTCGCGACACTGCCGGGGTTGTTGAAGACCCCCCCCCCCCCCCCCCCCCCTTCAATTTCCCAGTGCACGACCGGATGAGGTGAGTTGCCCTGACAGTGGTCAACTATTGTTTTGCTTGATTGATTTACTTGATATTTTTTTATTTAGTATACCGCGGCCCAATCCTCCTACGTTACAACCTCAAGAGTGAGCCAAGGAAGCATTCTTCGTGTAAATCGTTTTTGTTGTGCGGAATATGACCATGCAGCTTAAGGGACTCTCTTCGAGTGGAACGAGCCAAGAAGACAACTTGATGGGCAAGAGCAAGAGCAAAGCGTGATGGGCAAGTTTATAGGTGAAACCTCGGTAACCGTCTTGCCTGATAAGCAGGAGCCCGCTGGAGGAGTGGTGGAAGCCACTTCATCGGCAGTGGTTGATGTCGGAATCGCTTCCAGCGGGGAGCGGAATGCAATCCGGAAATCTCGGAAGCGATTTTTTCTCCAGTCTGGACGAGACTCGGCATTAATGAACAAAGAACCTGGCGCCAAAGGTTCATACGCAGGAGTTGCTGGTGGGGATCTCCTCATTGGCATTGCAGACCTGGGTCGGGGAGGTCCGTTAGAAGAAAGCCATTTGGCAATCTTCAAGTGCTCTCTTTTTAAAGCACTGGACAACCTGGATGGAACGGCGGATAGAGGGTTCGTGGGAAGTGCCTATCTGGACTGTGGATTCATCGCCATTAGGTTTAAGAATCACCAGTCGAAAGAGTGGCTCTTTAAGGCTTCTAAGAAGCGCGGAGACCTCTGGCAGGAGGTAAATCTGCGTCTGGATAGACTTTACGCCTTGAAGGATGAAAGTAGGTGGTTGTTGCCTGCGGCTATAGGCAGAGGCTATCAAGGCTTGGGGGGGGGGGGGGGGGGGGGAAACTCAACTGCGCTCTTGAACAAGCTGTGGTCGAATTCCAGAAGGATCCAGCTTGAGGTAGACACTGCGCCGGCGGGGACGGTGACGCATTCTTTCACGGATGGAACGCCGGTGAGGGAGGTGGGCCTACGCGGGCAAACACTGCGGTTGTGTCAGTTGAACAACGGACCTACATTATGGTAAGGCATGGGGTCCAAGCGGTACTTATGCCCCATCTATGTTCTCTAGACCTAACGGTCATGAGAATTGGGAGCGGAAAGGGCTCCTTTCTGATCGAATCTCCCTACCTACCATACAACTCGTCGGAGCCACCCCCGCCAGTGGAGGTCGAGCTTTTGGCGAAGTATGGAATGGAGAAAGAGGAAGAGGTGATTGTAGGTTGTGATGCTAATGCACACAGTACTGTGTGGGGACTATAATCGCAGAGGCGAATACTTACTCGATTTTGTGAGTAGATTCGATCTTCAGATCGTCAATAGAAGGTCTGAACCTACTTTTGTGAATGCCATGAAGTTGGAAGTGAGGTTCTTGACCTAACTATGGCAAGTCTCGGGATAGTGGGGATATTCTGGAATTGGAGGGTCCGTGATAGACTAACCATGTCAGATCATAGGGCTATTCAGTTCGAGGTTTCCTACGGTCTGAGATGGCGATGAGGAAACAGAATGGTAAGAGTCCCTAAGAAAACGGATTGTAATATGTACAAGGAAGTGTTCGAGGGTGTAACGAAACTCCGTTTTCGGATTTATAGCCGGGGTATGCTCAGCGAGTAACCAGAGGTTCTATTACAAAATTTATTTAATGAGACCTTCTGAGTTGGTTTTTTGAGTTCAATTTATTAGATAGTTTTCCGTAGGTTGAGGTCCTTATTTCCAATCTAACATATCTTTGCAATTTTTGTGAGCCTCTATCGGCGAAAGAGAGATCGGTCAAGCTGGTCACTTGTCGCTGGAGCCCGGTTTGGACGAGAGTCACCTAGGGTATGTGGCCGGCGCGCACGCGGTAGACGTATGCGCTGAGCGAGTGTTTAGTACAGCATATGTATGCGTACTCGTTGCTAAGGTTATGCCACACAATTTTCGACGGTTTGGTATTCGCGTAGTGAAGGACGTGCGTTAGTATGAAAGAATAACAAAATGGAGTTATTTGGTCCAGATAATAGTTAATTTAGAGACCCGACCCTGAGGCCGTGAAACTATATAATTTAAAGCCCCGACCCTCAGGCCGAGAAGCTATATAACTTGGAGCCGCGACCCTGAGGCCGTGAAACTATATAACTTACGCCCCCGACCCTGAGGCCGTGAATCTATATAACTTAAAGCACCATATAACTTATTTATTATTATTTGTATTTTCCTGGACCAAATAACCTTACTGCACAAGCTTTATAGACATTCGCGAGCACGTCGTTCACACTAAACTGTCGAGGTTGTACTGCCGAACGTTTTCTGTAGAACGTCCGCTCTCGTTGACTCGGCGTGGTCAACTCTCTGCGTGCAGTGCTCGCTGGTGTCTCTGCGACTATCTTCTGCGGGTGCTGGTGTCTGACTGTCTATTCAGCGTTTAATTGTTTCGCTACGAAGCGTTGGCTCTATCTGCCGAATGTCTTCGGCAAGGGACTGTGAACAACTGGTTTTCGGCGAGCGCCTGTAATTACTTCCTTGCTGGTTTCTTTCTCGACTGTCTTCGGCGAGCTCCTCTAAAGAACTGACTTCGCTGTTTGCATAACGTTCGACTCATGTCAGCGTGCTTCTTCTTGTTCCTTGTGTGTTCGGTGTCGTTAGTGGTGAGTGTGTATTAATTATTGGTTTTGTTCCAGCGGTGAACTGAATAGTCATAGCCACCGATCTCTCTCTCTCCTTAGCAATTTACAGAAAAATAAATGTAATAAATGTAGAATAAACTAGTAAAGGTGTTGTCTACAGCCGGGCTGTAGCCGAAATACCCTACACCTTAAAGCTGCATATATACTCGTATATATATTTAGAAGTGGTGCGATATAATATACCCGTATATATATAAAATATATATATTATATATCTAATAATAAATATACAATATATATATATAATAATAATAATAAAAACCAAATTTTTTTTTTTAAGTGGGCGGGTCACGCCCATATTTGGCATATTAACTGGAAGCATTATTCTAAACCTACATATAAAATTTTCTTGTCTTCTCTCAAAAAGTGATGCTGATATGGCCTTTTTTAATAGGCAAAACAGAGGTACCTGCACTCTCGATATAAAAAGTAGGCGTGATCCTTGGGCGATTTTGCCCATTTTCAATACGAAACACCCCAACATAGCAACGAATATTTTTGCCAAATTTCATTTTGAAATCTTAATCCGTTCTCCTGTGATCGTGATTTCAACGGACAGACAGACAGACAGACAGACGGACAGACATCGTTATTTCAATTCTGGTGGTGATGCTGATCAAGAATATATATACTTTTCCATACCTATCTTGTATAGTTCTATGCGTTACACACTCCGGTAGAAAGTGAATATACCCTCAACCTTAAGGTGAAGGGTATAAAAATATAGTAATTAGAATTTTTGTACGCCAGAATTTCCTAAAATTGTGGTCGTTACAAGGGGGATCTTGGCACTGGGTTGGTGAGGAAACCTAGGAATACTATGGAAGTAGAGATCGGGGTTAAGAGAATAAACTCAGCCATGATCTCTGCTTTTGAAAGAGCGTGTCCTCGAACCAAAGTGGATGGAGAGGACCCTCTCCCTTGGTGGAACGGGGAACTGGAATCCCTTAAGAGGGAAACGAGAAGAGACTTTAATCGGTACATGAGGCAAAACGATGTTCTGACGTGGGCCGATTATAAGGAAAAGAAAAAGTGTTTGAAGAAGACCCTGAGGAAGAAGAAGAGGCAGTCATGGAGGGACTTCTGCACTAACACAAAGTATATGTCCGATGTATGCAAGCTATAGAGGCTGATATTCAAGGATCCAGCACCCAGAATGGGTCTCATCCGAGATAAGGATGGGGTCATTGTGGAGACTCTGGAGGCGTCCGCTCAAGAAATGGTGGATTTCCTTTCCTGGAAGCATTGGATCGAGCGAGGCCTGGCCACCACTCCCTTAATGGTTTACCGGGTCAGCGAGAACCGACGCGAAGAGGATTGTAACTATGAACGGGGTTAGAAGATCGCTGTTGACCTTCTCCCCGTTTAAGACTCCAGGACCGGATGGGATATTCTCCGTAATGCTTAAATGGGGTGGCGAAAATTTAATCGCGAGACTGCGTGTGATATTTGTAACCTGTCTGGCCTTGGGTTTCGTGCCGAGGGTCTGGAGGGAGGGAAGGGTGGTCTTCCTACCTAAACCAGGCAAGAAATAAAAGTGAGTAAAAATATTGCGCATCTGCGTATAGGCCTACTGGTATTGCGAATATCCGGATAGCAACCTAATAGAACAATCAGTTTCCCAAACGAGCCCTAGGGATCCGGTTGAGGCCACGGCTCGGGAATCTTCGGATAGCACTAACCCTCAACTGTGCAACTTGCCTAGTTAAACCCATGACAGTACAACCCTTTCTGAGTACACGCGTTGCGAATCTCCGGATAGCTTTGCCACTGGATTCCAACGGAACGACCAACGCAGCCCTCGCGATTACTCATCAAGTCAGTGTAGCATAGCGCATTGTAACTCTCCGGCGCGTATATAAGCACCAGAGGTAGATTCTGAAAATAAGTTTGAAAGGAGACCGTTAAGTCAAGGTACCGTAAAACCCAAATTCAGATCTTTTATTATTTGTAACGAGCCCTGGACATCTGAAGAGTTATACCGGCTATAGACCCGGACGAGCGGGAGCAGCGTTACAGTGGCGCCCGAACAGCGACCCTGACGAAATAACATGCGGAAAAATTTGGACTGGGGTCGAAGGATTCGTAGAAGAATTGCGAAAACTACTTGAAACGTTAACAAACAGTTTTATGTCATAATCTGAAGAAGTGAGAGACCGCAGCGAATTAGCGGAAAAACACACGCCCACCTTGGTTAAGACCCCATTGAATACCAAGGTGGCAGACAGATTAGAAAAAGGAACTTCAGTGGCTAACACACAATTCGCCTACAAAACTACTGGAGGGGAAGGCCGGGAATTGCAACAACAGCCCATCCACAACAACACACTATCAAGGAAACCCTGTCCCCGATACGGCGAGATATGGGACAGGAAGCTTCTGCGCCATTCTTGATCGTATATAGAAATTGGCGGCACACTATGACGGCAACCAAAATCCATTAGTATTTGTGAAAACGATAAAAGAACTATCCGAAAGCCAAGCCGGAACTCTTTGATAAAAAGGATTTGTAATGGCTTAGAAATGAGAACAAAAGGTGTAACTCATGCCTACTTTAAAAGAGACTTCTTAGAATTCATTTCGCCGAGGCGTTTCTTCGAGCGACTAGATGACGACATTCGGCAGCAAAAACAGAAAACTGGAGAAAGGTTCAATGACGTGGCGATACAAACTCTGATTTCGCGGAAACAAAAAATCGAAGGAATTCAAAGGTCCGGCGTTGCATTTAATTAAGTTACATTTAATATCTTTTAATGCTTGAAATACAGTCTGTACATCCATAATGGGTAAATTAATCAATCCTGCAGAAATGTTGATTCTGTAAACTACTGGCTAAGTAAGCCCTTAATGTGTAAGTAGATTTAAAAAAGTCTGCAGACAGGTTACAAATAACTCCAGAATATGAAGATTCACAATTAGCAAGTTCTATGACTGATGGCTAAATTTCATATAGCCATATATATATATATATATATATATATATATATTCATATATATATATATATATATATATATATATATATATATATATATATATATATATATATATATATATATATATATGTTTCTATGGTTAATGTAATTTTATAAATAACATTTTACAAATTCAGCTAATAAATATATTAAAATAAAGACACAAAGAAACAAAGATATCGCTCTAGAGGAACCTCTAGAAAATTGATTGACAAAAAAAAGTTTATGCTTAATATAGTAAAGTTGATATTACCTGTAGGCTTCCGCTAATAGGGGATTTTGTTTGATGGCCATACTTGAAAATTGTGCTGATTTATCTAATCGACGGCATTGAAAATGAATCGACGAAAGAAGCAATAAAACGCCTGTATTTGAGTTATCCTGCCTCCATAACTGCATGCAGTGTTTTTCAGCATTTTCATAATCCACTGCTTGGTATTCTCTATGGGCCAATTCAAGGAGACCTAAATATTTTTGTATAATATATATAAAAATTATTTAAATCGATTTTATCGTTGTAAAATTGTAACGATCAAAATTCCTTAAAATTTAATATAATGTAAATAGTTTCATATTTGATCAGGAAGCTTTTTCCCTGATTGTGATGTCTCGTGCTTGCAGGTTGAACAAGAAGAGAGATTTTATTTCACTTCCTGTTTTATTACAATTATTACTTATAACTAAGTTGACAGCTGATAACTAAAGGTGCGGTTACAGTGAAATATGACACTTAGAGGGCGCTATTCCACAACTCCCACCTCTACTTTAATAAGAGTTCAAAAAGATATAAAAACATAAAAGGAAAATTATTCTTTAGAATTTATACGCTGTAAATTTCTTAACTTACGATCTCTACCCTCGGTTTGAATCTGAGGAGCATTATCCCGTTCACCACCTTCCCCTGATGAAGAAGTATTAGAATTCAATCCGCTTTGATGATTTATACTGCTAGGTTCTGCATATTCATTTTCTTTTCCACTTATCATTTGATTGATGTGTCGTTTAATTACATTATTATTACGCAGTAAAACGCAATTATAAGATTGGGGGCCAATACGTTCTTTTACTGTAGCTTCTTGCCACGAAATCTTATTTGGATTCGAATAATCGCGCACAAATACGTTTTTACCTGGTTCAAATGCCATATTACGGCTTCCTCTATAATTCTTTACATTTATTAACTGACTTTCTTTAATTTTTTTCTTCACTAAAGGCGGACACAGCATACTAAAACGTGTTTTAATTTCTCTCCCAAATAAAAGCTTTGCTGGAGATTCTCCCGTGGCGCAATGTTTAGTTGACCTATAGTCAGAGAGAAAAGTAGTGACAATGTCATCCATATCTTCCCCTTCCCGTAAATTTGCCAAAAGTGATTTTTTTAAAGTTTTTACAAAATTTTCGGCTTGACCATTTGTTGCCGGATTATCATAGATAATAATAATTTGGATAATAGAATTTTGGACTATATATTTATGTTTAAGAAAGAAACAGCTATCGACATAGCAATATACATAAGCAAATGTGAATATATGATAAGAATTTTGTATCAAGAGAGAGAGAGAGCGAGAGAGAGAGAGCGAGATCGGAAGCTATGACTTTCCAGTTCACCGCTGGAACAAAACCAATAATGAATACACACTCACCACTCACCACTAACGACAACGAACACACACGGAACAATAAGAAGCACGAGATGAGTCGAACGATATGCAAAACAGCGAGGTCAGTTCTTGAGAGGCGCTTGCCGGAGACAGTCGCCACGCTGAAGTCAAAGTCATCTTAAATTCTTCTGTAAGTAAATTGTCGACCATTATCACTAACTAAAATGTCGATAACACCAAATCTTCCGAACATATCCCGCAACTTAGTAATAACAAAATTAGAAGTTATGCACTTGGTTTTGAACACCTCCACCCACTTCGAGAAGGAATCGATGACTATTAAAAAATAAAAATCCTTAACTGGGCCTGCGAAATCTATGTGAAGTCTAGACCAAGGCGAATCGGCCGGTGACCATGGTATAAGTGGACTTCTCTCTGGGCTTGCCTGACTGAGTTTGCACGAAACACAGTTAAAAATCAAGCTTTCGATGTCAGCATCCATTTTAGGCCACCACACATATGACCGAGCCAGAGCCTTGGTTTTGACTATGCCAAAATGAGAATAATGCAACTGCTTTAGAATTGTACCCCATAAATGCATAAAACCCCATAAAATGCATCCGTATTCCACCGAAAGTTAATTTTTGCGGGATACAAAGGAAGCAAATTCTTTACCCTTTAGTAATTCTACGTTTCCCCTCTGAATTGATTCTCTTACTTTTGACAATACTGTATCATGTGCAGTTTCTCTTGAAATAATTTTAAAGTTCAAATTTAATTTGTTATCACCACAAATGTAATTAACGAAACTGAAATCATCCCCCTCTTCACTAACTGTTTGCTGAGGAAACCTCGACAAGTGGTCTGCAAAATTTTCTGAGCCTTTAATATATTCCAAAGTATAATTAAAACCGGACAAAATGAATGCCCATCTTTGCACTCGCGCAGCGGCCATTACTGGTAAACCTTTGTTTTCCCCGAAAATTGCCAAGAGTGGCTTATGATCGGTCTGGAAAGTGAAACTTCTCCCTATTAAATATTGCCTTAATTTTGTCACACTAAATACAATCGCCAACGCTTCCTTTTGTATGGTGCTATAATTTTTTCCTGCCTGCGTAAGCGCTCTTGAAATAAAAGCTATAGGCTTCTTAGACCCATCCGCCCATACATGGGATAAAATGCCGGCAACGGCATAATTTGATGCATCCGTTGATAACACAATGGGTAACCTTGGGTAAAAATGTACTAGTATTCTATCGGACGTTACTTCCTTTTTTAACAACTCGAATGCCTTGTGGCATTTTTCGGACCACTTGAACTTGACCTCCTTTTTTAGAAGCTCATAAAGAGGAGACATTTTATGTGCAAATCCTGGGATGAACTTCGAATAATAATTAATCATGCCTACAAAGGCTTTTACTTCCGACGTACTCTTAGGTATAGGTGCATCTAAAACTGAAGAAACGCGATCTTTATTCAGGCTCAGACCATTTCGGTCAATATTAAACCCTAAATAAAATACCTTGTCTTTGAAAAATTCACATTTGCTCTCATTGAGCCGTAACCCCAACGATTCAAACTTAGCAAGCACTAACTTGATCGTCCTAACATGATCATCCATATTATGACCAGTAATGATAATATCATCCAAATAATTGATTACATTTGGAATCCCCCGCAAAACATTTTCCATCGTTCTCTGAAAAATAGCTGCAGCCGGTTTTACACCAAACGGTAAGCGAGTCATTTTAAAAATTCCTAGATGTGTACTCCATGCACACAGCATTTGCGATTCCTCATCTAGTACTAACTGATTATAGGCATTTGAAAGGTCTAATTTTGTATATAATTCACCCTGCAATGATGCGAATAATTCTTCAATTAATGGTAGTGGATATTTTGTTGAGAATGAAAATAGAGAGTTGGCAACACATCATGTTAGAGTATACACATTTTTATAGTATAAATAAATAGTCTGTCGATTACCTTCAACCAAAGAGGTTGTTTTATTTCTCCAACAGGTTATGGGCCCAGATCAAACGTGTTCGCGTTGATAATATATTTCGTTAGTCGAAATGAGCAATTTATACTCTATTGAAAAATTGGAAGAAGGGAACTATGCTTCCTGGGCGATGCAAATGCGTAGCGTCCTCATACATTCGGAATCATGGCCTATAGTGGCCGGAAGAATTATAAAAGAGGAGCAGATGTCTACAGCAGACAAAACAGCGTTTGATTTAAAAGACGAGAAGGCGCAAGCAACTATAGTTTTATCTCTGAAACCCTCTCAACTAATTCATATAAAATACTGTAAAAGCGCAAAAGAAGCTTGGGACAAGTTAAAAGAGGTACATCAGCCTGCTGGACCGGTAAGGAAAATCTCATTATTTAAAAAACTGTTGCATCATCGGTTATATGAGGATGGTGATGTGGTTCATCATATTAACATCTTTTATGAGACAGTAGAAAAACTGGCAGAAATCGGGATAACGGTTCCGGGCGAAGTGCTGGTCATCATTTTATTAAGTAGCTTGCCGCAGTCATATGATAATTTTGTTGTTGCAATTGAAACACACGAAAATTTGCCGACCTTGGATCATCTTAAAGTAAAATTATTAGAAGAGGGCGAGCGGAGAAACGAGAAAGATATACAGGCAGAAAACAATAACGGGCAGCAAGCATTTCTGGCTAGAGCAAATGTAAAGAAAGCCACTGATAGACACGGCACCCAGAGTAAGCGAAACAAAATCAAATGTTATAATTGCGGTCGCCGAGGTCACTATGCTAGTCAGTGTAGAGAGCAAAAGCAGAAGCAAAAGGAATCCCGTTATGAGCAATCGTTTTCTTTATTAGCGTCATCCTCAACGAAAGATTTACTTTTTAGAAGAACAAGTTTACGTGATGTTTGGTACATTGATAGTGGTGCTACGTCACACCTGTGTTGCGATTTGTCATTTTTTAACTCAATTAGAAAACAAAAAGAAAGAATTTTACTAGCGGGAGATAATTTTGTTGAAGCTCACGGACAAGGAGACGTTTGTATTAAAAATCAAACATCTGATATCATGTTGAAAAATGTTTTATATGTTCCGGAGTTACACACAAATTTTATTTCTGTGAGTAAAGCAACCAATACGGGTTTAAAAGTAATTTTTAATAAAGAAAAAGCTATTATAAACACCAAAAGTGGTAGAATGTTAATCGAAGCTAATGAGCAGCATGGCCTTTTTGGGTTTAAGGCAGGAATTAACTCGGAGAAAAAATGTTTTTATGCAAATCGTCAGAAGAATGACATTGTTATGTGGCATCACCGGTTTGGACATTTAAATTTTAATTGTTTAAAAGAAATGTCAAGAAAGCAATTAGTACATGGAATGTATTTGAAAAGGAATGACAAAAATTGCGATGTTTGTCTTACGTGTGCTAAAAGTAAAATTTGTATTAAAAGTTTCCCACATGCCTCAGAATCTCGTGCTCGAGAATTATTAGAAATTATACATACAGATTTGTGTGGCCCTATAAATAAGGCGTCGATCGGAGGATCGCGCTATTGTCTAACTTTTATAGACGATTATTCCAGATATGTTTTTGTATTTTTTATCAAGAACAAAAGTGATGTCTTGAGCAAATTTAAAATATTTAAGACTATGGTTGAAAATCAAACTGGTAAACGAATTAAAGTTTTGCGAAGCGATAATGGAGGCGAATACACAGGTCAAGAATTTAGTGACTTTTTGCAACAAAGTGGGATAGTGCATCAGCTGACTGTTCCACATACACCCCAACAGAACGGAGTGGCAGAGCGCGCAAACCGAACACTTATAGAGATGGCAAGAAGCATGATAGTCCATTCTAAGTTGGACGAGCGATTCTGGGCTGAAGCAGTTGCGACCGCCGCCTACATCCGCAACAGGTCAGTAACTAGATCACTAATCAATTGTACACCTTATGAAGCCTGGACAGGCAAGCGTCCAAATGTTTCTCATTTTAAGACTTTTGGATCGATAGCTGTGGCGCTTGATAAAAAGCAGACAAAGAAATTTCGAGCAAAGGGTATCGAGTTGCTGATGGTCGGATATTCTGAAGTGACAAAAGGATATCGACTGTATAACCCCAAAACGTCAAGAGTTATATGCTGTCGTGATGTGAAATTTTTCGAAGATGTCTTCTCCAACACAGAATTAAGGAATTCAGAAACAATTGTTCTAGATGTAACACCTTTAGATTACAAGGAAGCCTGTGTTGAAATGGAAGATGTAGTTTCAGAAGGAGAGTATCACGAGAATGAGACTAATTCAGAGAGAACTGAGTGTCGCGTGCAGAGAAAAGCTATAATTGGCCCAGGCAGACCAAAGCTAATAAAAACAGGTAAGCCGGGTCGACCGCGAAAGGAATATAATATCCTAAATACTGCAAAATGTAATGAGATCAAGGCAAATGAGATAAATGTTCCACAGTCAGTTAAAGAGGCTTTGAGTAGTGAATATGCATCCGAATGGTTAAGTTCAATGCAGGAAGAATACAAGGCGTTAATGAATAACAAAACGTGGTTGTTAGTTGATCTGCCGTATGGTGAAACATCAATAGGCTGCAAATGGGTGTTTGCAATAAAAGGAAACAAAGATGGTAGTGTTCAACGATTTAAATCGCGTTTAGTTGCCAAGGGCTGTGCTCAGAAATTCGGAGTTAACTATTTTGAAACATTTTCTCCAGTTGTACGTTTTGCCACAATACGCATGATTATAGCATTAGCTTGTGAACATGAAATGTATCTACAACAAATGGATGTATCAACAGCATATCTGAATAGTGAGCTTCACGATGTGGTGTACATGAAGCAGCCAGAGTATTTTGTTGATGAAAAACATCCAGAGAAAGTATTAAAGCTGCAGAAATCGATATATGGGTTACAACAAAGCGGGAGGGAATGGAACGAAAAGCTTAATTCAGTCCTGATGGATATCGGGTTTATTCCATGTCCTAGTGAACCATGCGTATACACACAAAATACAGCTGACAGATATAGGATTATTGCCGTCTATGTTGACGATTTGATAATAGCTTGCACATACAAAGAAGATTTGAAAGAAATAAAAGCTAAAATTTCTGATAAGTTTCTCGTCGTGGATGGAGGGCCGCTAAAATATTTTTTAGGCATGGAAGTGGATCGTATAGGTGAGACTGGTGCAATCACTTTGTGCCAAGAGCGATACATTGAACAACTTCTAAAAAAACATTCCATGGAAAATTGTAAAACTGTTGCAACACCGCTAGAGACTGGTTTTCAAATTAATTGTTTAAATAATATTGAAAAAAAAACAGATAAAACTAAATATCAATCCTTAATAGGTGAACTGATGTATCTTGCGTTGTGCACAAGACCAGATATTTTGCATTCGGTGTGCAAGCTGTCACAGTGTAATGCAGATCCATATTTTGAGCATCAGGTAGCAGCAAAACGTATTTTGCGTTACTTAAAAGGAACTTCAAAGTTAAAATTGCATTTCCAAAAAACTGAGAAAAATATGGAGGGTTTTGTTGATTCCGACTGGGCTAGTGATGCCAGTGATAGAAAGTCTTTCACCGGTTATGCATTTAAAATGGCTAATGGAGTATTTTCGTGGGAGTCAAAGAAACAACGTGTGGTTGCATTGAGCAGTACAGAAGGAGAATATGTGGCACTTTCAGCAGCTGCAAAGGAAGCTGTTTACCTTAAAAAGCTTTCGCACGAGATTGGTTTTCCAATTATAAAACCGATAGTGTTAAACAGTGATAGTCAGAGTGCGCAATGTCTGGTTAAAAATCCAACTTATCATGCAAGAAGCAAACACATAGATATCAGGCATCATTATGTCAGAGGAGCTTATAAGGACAAACAAATTGAGCTTAAGTATGTATCTACTTCTGATATGCTGGCTGATATACTTACTAAGAATTTGGCTAAAATCAAACATTGTAGATTTATGAAAGATATGGGAGTTTTTTGATTATATAACAATGTAAAATATGTATTCATTCATGTATTTTGGTTAAATAATTTCTATCTAATATGATTTGTTGAGAAGGAGTGTTGAGAATGAAAATAGAGAGTTGGCAACACATCATGTTAGAGTATACACATTTTTATAGTATAAATAAATAGTCTGTCGATTACCTTCAACCAAAGAGGTTGTTTTATTTCTCCAACATATTTTACATCTTCCAAATATTTATTAATAGTAGATTTGTAATCTCCACATATACGAATTTGTCCATCAGATTTGATAATAGGAACCAATGGTGTGAATTATCTACTGGCACTAAAACTCCTTTTGCTACTAACTCTTGTAATTGAGATTCAATTTTTGAACGCCAAGCCAACGGTACGGATCGTGGCTTACAAAAAATTGGCTTCACGTTTTCAATTAAATTAAGTTTAACCGTACAACCAGTATATCGACCTAATTCGTTTGCAAACACATTAAAAAAACGTTTTTGTATGCTTTGTACACACTCTTTCACGCTACAAACTGAGTTAATATTGGAAAGACCGATACCAAACAAAACCATAAAATCGCGGCCTAAAATTGACGGACTACGCGTATTAGTAATGATGAAACGCAAACTTTTATTTTGCTGTTTAAACCGTACTACAGTAAGGAACTCACCGATAACATCAATTTTTCCTCCGTCATATGCACAGAACTTATCTTTGCATGGTTTCAACTTTTTCTCTTTAAAAAAATTTTCAAACGTATCCTTTGACATTAATGAACATGCAGCACCCGTATCCAGAATAAAATCAATCACCTTTTTATTTACCTCGACGGACAGTGTGAATGGTACGGACGAATGCTCTTCAGTTATACTATAAATAGAAAAAGTGGAATCATTATTACAATTTTCTTTACAAGAATTTATAACAGAATTCATTTTTGATACTTGAACCGAATTAATTTGGTTGCTGTTGCACACGCTAGCTAGATGCCCAATTCTGTGACATTTGTTGCATCTACTGTTTTTATATTTACAATTATCGCTAGTATGATTTTTCCAACCACAATGTACACACTTCTTCGCTTTAGTTCCATTCTGATGCTGCTGTCTATTTTTGTTGTTACCAATCGTAACATCTTCTTTGTAGTTCAAGGTTTTGGCTCCACGTGGGAATTTTTTTAGAAAATTAACCCCACTTTCTTGATCTCGTTCCGCAACAATTTTGGCCTCCATTACAAGCGCTTTTTTGTATGCACTTTCTAACGTCAACAAAAATCATCTTCCTCACAAAATCTTTCGTAAATTTTTCCGCTGAAGCCAGTTACGAACTTATTTAACACAAAGTCTTGCAATTGTGCACCAAATTTACATCCCATAGCTAATTTTTTAAGCCGGGCGTACCATACGGAGACTGATTCAGCGTCATGTTTCTGGGCCTCAAAAAATTGTCGTCTTTCTCGAAAAATGATTACCGGGGGAGAATAATGCTGGCTTAACAACACACACAAGTTACTGTATGTTTTCTTTATTGGTAACTCCGCAAAGCACAGCTCCCTTAGTAATCCATACGCATCAAGTCCAATTGTCCTCAACAAAGTTGATACCTTAACTCGGTCCTATTCCACTGCTGCCTCCACAAAATGAGACTCCAGGACCTCTTGCCAGTTTTGCCATTTATCAACTCCTGGGCGAAATTCCCTTATACCAGTCGCCATTGCAGCAGCCAAAATGCTCTCATTATAGACCACCGTTGCATTTGCGTCATCACTCGGCATGTTTTTATTATATTTGGTCGAATAAAGCGCGAACTGTCCAAATTCTTTGGGTACCGCAAGTAATAAAAAATTGTATTACAATGTATATTATAAATCTTGAAAAGCTAGCCTAAATGGTTATGTAGCCACTTTTTATATCCTCGTCGCCACTGTGATGTCTCGTGCTTGCAGGTTGAACAAGAAGAGAGATTTTATTTCACTTCCTGTTTTATTACAATTATTACTTATAACTAAGTTGACAGCTGATAACTAAAGGTGCGGTTACAGTGAAATATGACACTTAGAGGGCGCTATTCCACACTAATATTAATTGGCACTTGAACCAATTAATCTATTTCTTTTGTTCACTTGCAGCACTTGAAACTGCAAGTTTTACTTATGATATTAATCGGCACTTGAACCAATTAATTAATTCACCTTGTTTACTTGCAGCACTTGAAACTGCAAGTTTTACTGTTGATATTAATCGGCACTTGAACCAATTAATTTATTCTGATCCTTGATCCTTATGGGTACTTGCAGCACTTGGAACTGCAAGTTGAATTGTTGATCTGATTGCTAACTAAAATACCAATCTGCAGCACTTGGAACTACAGACCGAATTAACACCGAAATACACTGATTAACGGATGATTGGCAACAACTGCCCGTTTATTATTTTTGCCTTAATTTATACATTAAATTATGTATATTACCCTATAAGCTATCAATTAAACTACTACAAATCTAAGTACATAAATTCTTATTTTTAATACACCAGCAGCACACACACCACGCCATCATATGCAACATGACTGCAGCTCGCTCACGGCCGTGAAAATGGTTCTCCTATTACAGTTGGCCATTCAACCAGCCCCTATTTGCGGGTCAGCATATATTTGGTGACCGGCCGTGAACGTGAAGTTTGTACTGTGTGTTATTCACCTTTGTTCAGTCACCTTCATTCTGAACATTCTCCCCCCGTTGCGCGAAGTTAGTCGGCAACAACTTCAAACGGCTGACTGTGACGCGGCGATGGTTTGGGCACTGTTGGTCTAGATCGTATCCAATTCCATAAAAAAGCGATCGCTGCAGCTATTCCAATAGCCAGAGACAAGTAGCCGATAGTGAATTGATGAATTTCCATCCTCCCTTGTTCCTCCAGCCTCTCCTGCAGCGCACTTAGTTCGTCGAATTTAGATATAAACTGGGTCTTCATAAGCGACGAATGATTAAAACGGTCGATCGCCTCGTTTGTTTTGAATTCGGTCAAGCTTGTATAGGAAATGGCTATGCTACTGTTGAATCGTTGAAAACTGTGAGGGGTTATTTGGTTGCTTTTAATTATGCAGTTTGGTTGCAGGCTTAGACACCCAACATTGGACAAGTGAACTGTAACGATTCTGCTCCACATACTGCATTTACTCGTATTGGTGTTTTCGTTGCAAAGATCCATTCGTTAGTCCTTAGCATCGGTGTCCACGATAGATCCCTCTTGAATTCTTCATATTCACATTCCAACTTAGTATCATTATTGAAGAATCCTACTTCGCATTCAACCACACCAGATCCTTGACTGTAAGTCGTTCTGACGTCGTAGCATAAATACGTAATATCGTTCACCATTGCACATGATTGGATCAGCGTCGCATTCGTTGGAAAGTAGACATCTCGGTGAGGTGACATCGCCAAGTACTGCGACAGTGTTGGGGCAATTAGCATGCCTTGTGTCAGTCGTGGTATGGGGATCAAATTGAAGAGTTGGAATCTTCTGCCATCGATCAAGGGAATCCTTATGTTGAATATAAGGTGGTTATCTGAAACTCCCGCTCATACCTTCAGAATTTTATATACTGTCACAAGGTTTTCCTTTTCTACCGGCAACTGCAATGTGCTTGGCAAATGATTTCGAATCTTTCCTATTTCCTCTGTCAGTTGAATAGGTGAAAGCAGCAACGGGTGAATTTTGCCATGATTGACGTCTGTTAGAATTGAAAGTATTGCTGTTTGTGTCTGTTTCAGCTCTGCCCTCATGATCGTTAACTGAAACGCAAGAGAGGTGTAAATCTGAAAACCTCCCTGCTTGCTGAAGTAGTCTTGTTGCTTATTTAGGATGCGTTCGACTTCAGTTAATTGCTTATCGATCTCGTCAAATTTTGTAGTTATTGCCCTTTGATCTTCTTTAATTAAGTTGATTGTTGAATCCAATACTGACGTTTGATTTTTTAGCAACGTCAGTAGATGTTCTTGGTTATCCGTTATCTGGTCAATTGTTGCGGACATCTGCTCAGCGTAGGTTGAGTCTAACACTCCAAAAAGTGTATTGGCGATATTGCCGATCAGATTTACAGCTCCTCTCCTTTGACGTCTGGATTCCATTATCTTATCGTTGGACTTCAATTGCTCCAGATCTAGGAGGAATTGATCCCTTAGCGCGTTGCAGTTTCTATAATTGCTCATGTGCTGGCATAATCGACTTATCGCAGCTGTTCCTCTCTTAAAAGTAATTAAATTGGATTGAAGCCGCTTGAGATCAAAGAAAGCGACTAGATTCCATTCAGCGGTCGTTAGCTTTATGGTTCCCAATCCTTCAAAATAGATTCCTGAGGTTGTGTCATATCTTGTTATGGCAAATGGCGCAGCTATTGCTAATGGTAGTACGAAAAGAATACAGAGGAGTGCAACCAATGTATTGGTTGCATCGCACTTGCGTCTTTTTGGCTTACTGACACCCTGCTGTTGGCTTCCGGCACTCCCATCAAGCGGATCTGATGATAATTCTACTGATTCGACCTTTATTTGTAAAGGCGATAATCGATGAATCGGTCGCTTCCATTCTCCTGTAGCGGTTTTCACTTTCACTACCCGAACATGTCCGTCATCTCCCTTATACACCTTCGTGACCCGTCCTAGCGGCCAATTGAGTGGTGGTATGTTGTCTTCTTTTATAATGACCATGGCATCAGGTTTGATGTTTGGTAAATGTGTCCTCCACTTAGCTCTTTGTTGTAGCTGATTTAGGTACTCTGTCGACCAGCGCCTCCAAAACTCATGCTTAAGTTGTGTTACTAATTTCCATCTTGTCTGCACAGTAGTACTGATTTGCTTGGATGAAGGATCTACTTGAGCCGTTAAAGTTTCTCCAATCAAGAAGTGTCCTGGGGTCAAAGCGGTCAAATCATTCCGGTCTGCAGACATTTCTGTGAGCGGTCGAGAGTTTAGAATTGCTTCAATTTCTATGGCTACCGTTTCCAACTCTTCATATGTCAAGGATACAGTTGAGACACTTCTTGTTAACAAGTATTTTGCAGATTTCACTGCAGATTCCCAGAGACCTCCGAAATGTGGAGACCGGGGAGGAATAAAATGGAAATTTATGCTCTTACTGCAGCAAGCATTTGTGATTTCCTCTCTAGCTTCTGATGAATATAAGTGGTACAGTTCATTCTTTGCACCGACGAAATTGGTTGCGTTGTCACAAAATATGTTTTGGCAATGCCCTCGCCGGCTTATAAATCGCTTTATTGCCCCTATGAAAGCTACTGTGGTGAGGTCTGACACCAGTTCAAAGTGGACGGCTTTGGTGGCGAAACAGCAAAATATGGCGATGTACGCTTTATGAGGTCGCTTCCCTCGGATCTTCCGGGTCCGCAGTAGTCGACACCGCTATTAATGAACGGTCGTGCTGGGCTAGTCCGTTCTGGAGGTAGATTCCCCATAACTTCATTTAGCAGCTTGGGATTGGCTCTGGAGCATTTAACACAATGTTGAACAATAGATCTGACCATCAGCTTTCCTTTTATAGGCCAAAGCCTTTGTCGCACTAGGGCGAGCAAGAGTTGTGGTCCACAGTGAAGATGAGTAACGTGCACTCGTTGTATTAAAAGTTTTACAATGGGATCATTGTATGGAAGGAGCATTGGATGCTTGGCGTCATAACTTATCGTTGCTGTAGTTAAGCGACCACCCACACGAATAACGCCCCTTTCATCCAAAAAATGATTCAGAGAGGCAAGCGTACTACTCTTGTGTACTTGTTCACCCTTCGAGACTGACACTCCTTTAAAACGCTTCACGATGCGGATTATGTATCCAATAACCCGTTGAAGCGTCGTAAAGGAGTTCCTGTGCTGTATTGTGTACACTATTGCTGATGGGTTGGCGCTGACTATAAGTGATGCTGATGCTGGCATCGTGCGTTTTCGTTCCATGTCATTTGCTATGGATAAGCTTGGTATAAATTTTGGCGCCCACTTCTCCTCTACTCCGTGCAAAAACACTGGCCCGTATAACTATAAATTGTAGCCTATTAGTTTTGTCGGCAACATTCCTCTGGATAAAACATCAGCTGGGTTGTGCTGTGATGAAACATGACGCCATTGTTCCGGCAACGTTGCCTCTTGAATAGCTGTAATCCTGTTCGCTACGAACGTTTGATAGGATACTGAGTTCGAGTTTATCCATGACAGCACAATTGTTGAATCTGTCCAATAAATGTCTGCTCAATTCATCTCTTTCGTTACTCTGGTGGCCAGCTGAGCACCCAGCAAGGCCGCACACAATTCCAACCTGGGCAATGTTTGTCGCTTGAGTGATGCAACCCGTGACTTCGCGCATAGGAGTCTCACTGCAACTTTATTTTCTGCACCAAGGAAACGTATGTATATAGCAGCACCGAAAGCCTTTTCCGAAGCATCCACGAATACATGCATTTGCATTGACTTTGGACGATTCCAGTCGAAGATGTGACGAGCTATTTTGAAGTTGCTGACTTCCATCAAGTCTTCTCTGAATGATGTCCACCTTGTTTGATGTTCAATTGATAGTGATTCGTCCCAAGCCAATTTTAGCTGCCAGAGTTCTTGTATAAATATTTTTGCCATTACCACTATTGGTGCGAGGATTCCAAAGGGATCGAAAAGCCGGGCTAGATCTGAACTCACTGTTCTCTTGATGATGCGCTTGTGGGAGATAAATTAACCTTGATACAGAATTTATCCTCGTTTGGCAGCCATCCTAGGCCCAGGGTGTTAATCATGTTCTGCTCACTTGACAAATCAAGGTTCTTCTCTTGATTGTCCTCTACGAACCCTTGAAGTAGTTGACGTTGGTTTGCGCTCCATTTATGCAGTGTGAAGCCACCTGAATTTAAAATATGCACTAGTTGGCGTTGTGTTTCGATTGCTGTACTCAGATTGTCTGATCCTCCCAATCCATCATCGACGTAAAAATTCTTATCAAGAAATTGGGCTCCTAGTGGATAGCTGTTGCTATTTTCTGTAACAAGCTGTTTCAGGCATCTAATCGTCAGGTATGGCGCTGGTCTAGTTCCATATGTAACAGTATTGAGTTCATAGTAGTTGACTGGTTCACTTGGGCGCCTTCTCCAGATAATGAGTTGATATCTTCTGTCCTCAGGATGAACAAGAATCTGGCGATACATCTTTTTAATGTCTGCCGTAAACACAAACCGCGGGAAACGGAAACGCAGCAATGTTGAAAAGAGATCGTCCTGAATAACTGGTCCTGTATGCAATATGTCGTGCAGCGACGCACCTAATGAACCCTTCGCCGATGTATCGAATACTACTCGCAGTTTCGTGGTAGCGCTGTCAGGTTTGACCACGCAGTGGTGAAGCACAAAATAATTGGGTGTTAAAATGGATTCTTTGTCGATCTTCGTCATGTGTCCTAACGTTTCATATTCATCCATGAACGCGACATATTGTTGTCGTAACGTTTCATCTTTTGATAACCGCCGTTCTAGTGACAGGAATCTGTTCAATGCAACGCCTTGCGATTCTCCCAATCTCTCTGGACTATCAGCGAATGGAAGTTTTACCATAAAGTTACCCTTTATCAATCTGGCCATATTCTGTGTGAACTGCATTTCACATTGATGCTCTGCTTTGGAACGTGGTTGATCTGCTACCACTACTTCTTCCATTTTCCATAACCGCTCAATACTTTCTTCTAGATTGCTTTCCTCAGTGACGCATACTCCACATTGTAGCGACTTAATTTCCTTGCTGTTGTTTACCCTTGTGAGGTGTGGCGGGGCTCACGCTCTGGGTCGGAGCGCAGAGCGTAAGCAAACGGAGAGCCGCTCTTTCCAGCGCGTGTCTGCAATGCAGATATCGGCATCTCCTCTTTCCATCATGCGACGGATAGACGAGTACCGTATGATGACGTGATGGAAGTTTCGAGAAAACAAGTTTTTTTCTATGAACTTCACATCACGCCATCCTACGGGACTTGCAATAAAAGTCGATCATGGTGAGAGGGAGTGAGATGTCGCTAGCTGCGCAGCGGCGGCGACTGGAATGAGCGAAGCAAACCAGTTTGCTTTCTGTCGCTTCGAAGCAAAGCGTGGTTAGAAGAAACAGTCAGTCCGTGATTGAAACTGAACGCACAAGTTGCTAAGAATTGAGAAGGTGTTCTAGAAGATCTACGAAAGTGAATAGCAACCAAATTTAAAAAAATAAATTAAATTAAAATAACGAATAACAGCAAAGGAACAGCAACTATCAGCTTTGTATCTTTTCTTTCAATAATTTTATATGGACCTTTGTATGGACTATTAAATTTTTTCCTGTTTTCTATTTTCAATAAAACTAAGTTAAGTGGTTTTGAATAATTGCTTACTTGCTTTGTATTTCTTCTTTTCTTTTCACTTATAATTTGCTGTTTTGCGACGACCATCGACCTTTAATATCTCTTTTCACACACAAAAATCCATCATCGAAAATGACAAGGATAAGACTAGATTTGTGCGATTACGATTTTGAAATTATATATAAAAAAGGAATATTAAATACGAATGCAGACGCCCTGTCAAGAATACAGATTAACTCAGACATATTACAAAAAAATGATAACATTTGAAATCGATGAAGCAGTTAAGAAAACACTAATTATTACAAGGGGCATGAGCAAACAATATAATAACAATCAATTACTGACGTCAGATATGTGAAAAAAACTAAAATTTAATGTCGATAAAAATATGAAGAATTGTAAAATTATTATAGAAAATAATAACGTGCACGTAGGATGTAGCGATAAAGCAGCGAAACTGCAAAAGCTAGCATCCAGAATGAAGAAGGAAAATATTGTATACCAAGAGCTAGAGAATAATGATGAAATATTTAAAATATATGAAAAAAAAGAATGTAAAAAGACGTACGCAAAAATTATGATAAATAACAAGAGTCCCCAACTTAAAATATTAATATATGCCGCCCCAAAACAAATAAATGATGAATTAATAAAATATAAATTGATTGATGAATTTCCTAGTAACGAACACTTAGGTATTCGTAAAACAATTAGAAAACTTAAAGAAAGATATATATGGAAAAATATAAGTAAAATGGTAAAGAAATTTATAACAAATTGTGATGCGCAAGGAATAAAATAACTAAACATACAATAGAAAGACAAACTATAACAGATACACCAAACAAAAGTTTTCAAGTAATATCAATAGACACAGTAGGCCCTCTTAAGGTATCAAACGGTTACAGATACATTTTAAGAATGCAATGCGATTTATCTAAATATGTAATAGCATATCCAATAACAACAAAAGATGCTCTAACCATAGCCAAAACAATTGTAGAACAATTAATCTTAAAATTCGGACATTTCCAAATTATAAAATCAGACAAAGGTGCAGAATTTACTAATGAACTACTAAAAAACATATGCGATTTGCTTAAAATAAAACAAATATTTTCAACTCGGTACCATCATCAAACATTAGGTTCAGTTGAACGAAATCATAAAGTTTTAAATGAATTTTTATTAAATTTTGCTAATAATTATGAATGGGATATTTGGTTACCATATTACATGTTTGCATACAACAAAACTCCACACATAACTACAAATTACTCGCCACATGAACTCATTTTTGGAAAACTAGCCCAATTACCGACTGACTTATTTCCAAACAAAACAAACACTACAAATATTGACGACTACGTTAACGAACTGAAGGTCAGATTACGAACTTCACTTGAGATAGCAAAACAGCAAATTATAAATGAAAAGAAAAGAAGAAATACAAAGCAAGTAAGCAATTATTCAAAACCACTTAACTTAGTTTTATTGAAACTAGAAAACAGAAAAAAATTTAATAGTCCATACAAAGGTCCATATAAAATTATTGAAAGAAAAGATGTAAATTCAATAATAGATATAAATGGTTTACATAAAGAAGTATACAATAATCTAGTAAAACCTTATATAGCAAATAAGATGTGAAAATAAGAAAAGAATAATTTTGGGAGCATACAATTTTCATAGTAATTAAAATTTATATAAAAAATTATAACATTAAAATCATACTTACATATTATTCAGTAGTCTAAAACAATCTTCATTACGTGCTAAGCCATACAAACTCACTATTATACAGTTATTATTATAATTATTTGATACTAAGAACGTTAAATTTATTCATTAATTAAAAATTTCAAACATAGAATAGCAAATTAAATTGTAAAATTTTCAAACATATAATTTTAAGAAAATCTCAAACTTCACATTGAGAAACACTGATAAAACTTATATTCTTCCAATAGTGTAGTGTTACACTGACTGCACTGCGCTCCTGTACACAACAGCACTTTGCATGCATTGACCAACTAACTCGCTTATGACCGCGACTCAGCGTCACACGTTGTAACACAAACCTTGAAACACCCAATTTTGAATCTCGCCAATGATTGGGTTCAATGATTTTTATAAACAAATAGAAATTTTGAGTGAAAATAAAAATGTGAAGCATAGAGAAATAGCTATGCATAGAATTAAGTATCAGAAAGAATAGTTTAGCCATATGTATATATTAATATTGTTTGTACATTTACACTCTTAGAGAAATGGGATCACTTAGGGTATAAAAACCCGAGCGATCCAAAATAAAGTTAAGAATTAATCTAGCCAGAAACTATTCAAGGCTTTTTTGTTTAATTCTGCGGCAGCAACATAGCAAGGCGGGTTTGGTCACAGGACGTGCTAACTTAATTGCAGGCACTCTTTCTCGTCCAGCGGCGTTTACGCCAGGACACACATTAGGGCGACCTCTTCCACTTGGGAAGCATCTTCTTGAAAGAGTTACTCACGTAACTTAACAACGGAAGCTGATGTAAGTGTGATAGCATTGAGCTGAACCATTGTTTTAGTTTGTCCTACGGCTTAATTGTCAAAATGTAACAACGTGTTGTTTTTTGCTTCACTTGAGGCAGCTTTTGAATGGACAAGCGCTCAATTTGTGTCCTGACTTTAGGCAGTTGATGCATAGTTTTTGTTCTTGATCATGATGGTGTCGATCCTTTGGCGACAGATTCAAAAATTTCTTGCAGCAGTATAAAGAATGAATTGGCTCTTTACAAGCGCTGCATTTTGTGTCACCTTTTTGTTTTGTCGCTCTTGAAATAATTGGCCTGTATCTTCTTTCAATTGCTTCTAAGGACTGGAAACGGTGCACCAAGAATTGTAAAAAGAATTTTACGGCCTGGAAATCCCTCGGATCCTGGAGTGATTGCTCGTATAGGATGTGAATTCCTCTATCGAACTTCTTTTTCAGTAGATGATTTAGCAGTGGATCACAGTTGTCAATGTTGATACCTAAGTTCTTAATTGCAAGTGAACACTCCAGTGTCATGTCATGCAACATTTTGATGGTAAGTAGTTTCTGAAAGAGTGTTGAAAGCAGAATTCTTCTATTGTTGTAGCGATCCTGAAGCATGTTCCAGGCTGTTGTGCAGTTATCTTCGGTTAGTGGTAAATGTCGAAGGAGTAACTCAGCTTCACACTTAACGCTTGTTTTTAAGTAAATTTTTTGTATGTTTGGCAATGATTGTCATGAATCATTTGTGAAAATAGATCAAAGTATTGCTTCCATTGTAAATAATCACCGTCGAATGTTGCTTTAGTAATCTTGGTCAAATGCACATTTTGCGCTTGATTGATAGTTGCGTGATGGCGTTCTTTTGATGAATCTTCACCTTCAGCGCTACGCATTTCTGTTGAAATGTTTTTCTAATTCAATAAAATCGTTCATATTTTATCCCATATTTTATCCAGATATTGATATGATCTTCAAATACGGCTGAATGCAACGACTGGATCTGTTCCCAAAGCTGTTGAATATTTGTTAGTTGGAATGCATAATACTGGATGCTATCTTCTACCATCTATCTAGCCTTCAAAGCATTCTGTTTTCTGAATGGAGACAGTGGTAGTGTCTGTATTCGATGTGCAATGGGTGTCAGCCGAGGCAGTACTATCCTGCGTTGGTACAATCGACGAGATGAGTCCTTGTTGTAGGAGATCGCAATCGTAGCAAGTCGGGGTCCAATGTTTCAGTTACCGACGTTAGGTTGCTCCCTACGTTGCTGTTGGTTGCTGGTGATTGTTAAGAATAGCTGGCGCTTGAACCAGATACTCTTGTGCCAGCCTTTATGTTTGACTAATATGTCGATTACTATTTGGCACCAACTATTGAACCAACTATTAATGTATATTTGTGGGTTTCTTATAATCGGCACTTGAACCATCTATAAGAGTTTTGACTTCTCGCTTAAAGAAAAAGACTGCTTCTAGTTCTGTGGTTACGAATAGTCGTTTTTTTATATTAAGTGCAATTTATTTATACTAATAATTAAGAGGGCAAGATACAATAAATTAACAACAAAGAAAAAGAAGGTTTTTGTTGTTCGAATGCAAGAATTGCTAACAGTCCATTTAGCAAATTGAGTTTTATGACCTGAACTAAGCTCACGGAAGTTTTGCGTAATTGACACGATCAGCATTTTGAGTTTAGTGAACTTCAACCACAAGCATTGGCTGCCGATTTAGTGCAGCTGGCTGGCATCGTGTTACCGTTTGGGTTAAATTTTTGATTTAAAGAATTGATCAAGGTATACATTGCTTGCTGGCAATTCAAGATTTGAATATAAGGTATTTATAAAGTATTTGTAAGTTATTCGTAACGTATTTGTAAGGTATTTGCAAGCAGTTGGAAGGTATCCGTAAGTTAAGCCTAAGATCTTTATAAGGATTTGTAAACTATTCTTTAGATATTTGTAAGGTTTTTGTAGGCATAATTTTACACTGAATGAGTTGCCTTCCTACTATATCTCCAAAGTAAACACTGGTGGTATAACATATTATATATTGTTAAAAAGGTAAAATAACACTCTTTCCCAATTTTACATTTATCGTTATACGTGCGAAATTTCCAAGAAAACGGATCTGTTTACTCAGAAAATCAATAATGTGCAAATAACTTTTAAGCTTTCACGATTACAGCTCTAGCATGTTCACCGAAAATAAAGCCACTAAAAATAGCCCTCAGTCGGGATCCATGTCGAATATGTAGGTGTTATACTTCCGGAGCTATTTACCTTTTAATGTTCGACATTGACACGCCCATAAATCAAATATGGCGACCAATTCCTGGAATTTTCAGGCGGAGTCCAAGAACTAATGGTAACGGTAAATTTTGCCAAAAATTACGCACTTCCGAGAACCCAAAACCTTACCTTTCCCGCATCAAAAACCATAAACTGGTGGATGGCAGTTGTTTCTGTTATGACATTCTTTACCAAAAGATTCCTAACAACCTAATGGGAGCGTTGAGGCAGACGCTTGAATGTAGCCAAACTTGTGGGCATGGGTCTACAAATAACTAACTGCATACGTATGGTATACAAAACGCAAAACTTACCCACGGAAGAGATATTTTGGTTGTCACTAGTTTTAATTATTGGAGATAATAAGCTATTGTCATTTTGAACGTGAACAATTAGCTGCTGCTTATCTAAGGGTTCCGGCTGCTTGTGATGTACATTATGCTGCATTATTACAGTTTCTTTAGATTTATTTCGAATAAAGCTACTCGACATAAACTATATTTTGTCAACAAGACTCAGAGGCTTTGCGCTCATACTACTTATTGCTTTTGATACGAATTTGGCACACAACTGATTATAAGTGGGCCAACAAATTAAAGGGCCAATACAAAGGGAATGCATATGCAAGTTTATTTTCATGATAGTCGAGTCAGCAATGCACGGTCTCAATAACGTAAGTGTAGTACGGTGTCGGTATTAATTTAAATAAATTTAATATTTAATAAATTAATTTTTAATTTAAATAACTGCACAAGCAGTGCCCGCTGGTTGAAACAGAAATCCAAAATAGGCATATGCATTCCATTATATTACTTATAGTACGTTTACACTGCTCGTTTTACCTCCAATTTGTTTTGTACTAAGCAATCCGCTTACACCGCTAAATATGTGTAATATTATTGTTTTTGTTTGTAAGCAAAAAACAAATATTGCTTGGAAACAACCACAAATTCAATAAGAACAATGTTGTTTGTAAACAATAAACAAATAACGATTGGAAACAAACGCAAATTTAAATAAAAACAAATTTTGTTTGTAAACAATAAAAAACTTTACTGTCATTTTTCCGTGGAAAATATTGTTTTTTCCAATTTATCAGGGTTGCAAATCAAATTTGACCCGTTTGGGATAGTGTTTTATATTTAAACGAGAAGTTGAACACGTTGGCTTAGTGACTTAAACAAATTTAACGAGCGGTGTAAACGTTCTGTTGAACACGTAACTAAGATAAATTGTGCAACCGACAGTGAAAATCGTTTTCCCTTTGTATAATGGTGTGCCTTTGTCGTCTTAGGCGACAATTTTTTTTTTTTTTTTTGGATTCACAAGTGCGACAAAGCTTTTAGGAGACGCCTCTAATGCTACACAATCAAAAACGTAAGAAAAGTGCAACAAAAGTTACTTTGTCAGTTGTGTTACGACATCATCTTTTCATCTCGCATACCGACATTCTCCATACTAGCTCGCATTATATTATACAGAGTGTAGTTTCCAACCCGTTCGGCTGAGGTGAGGTTTCAACAAAATAATAGCTAACTTTGTTTTATCCACACTTCCACAACCATTTTATTCTTTCCCGCCAAACCCTCAAAGGCAACTTTTATTCAGACATGATATTTATTTCTTTGATAACTTCTTTATTCTTTAAATTTTCCGAACGTCTTCAGACCTATACTGACTTTAATGATTCCGCCTATACGCTTGTATTTATTTAATTACATCTAATAGAGCTCGATTAGTCGCTTCGGTCTTTTTAATGCAATCGTTGACCGAATTTTCAAATCTTTTTCTCTTTTGAGTTTTCCCTGATCAAGAATTTCGGCAATTTGAATTCTTTTTCTTTCTGCTTATATACAGAATTTTTTTCAATATTACAATTTATTGTAATATTGAACAGTTTATATGTAATTACTTATTAAATTATTCAATGGTGTTAAAACAAATTACCTAAACTATACAAACAAACAAACAAACAAATTTAGGACGATAAAAACTTAATATATATATATATATATATATGTATCGATACTTAGGAAAGTTATCCCTCCTCGCTTGTGTCGGGCTTTTGTTCGCCTTTTCTGCTGCTGCTTTGCATCAGCGCCGGCAGAGCTCCATCCGCTGACTGACTGTGCGGTGTTGCGTTGCGAAATTTTTCCAACATTTTTAATTGCTGTCGTAGCTTGTCTGATTGAACTGCTTATATATATATCTATAAGGTGTTCTGAAGGATCGTTCTTTGTTGTACGCTTCGTGCCGCTGCCTCTGACTAGCCTTACCCTCTTTCCCTTCTTTGGCTTTTCATACTGCACAACGACCAACAATAGCAACATATGTGCATACATACATACCGACATAATTGCAGAAGCAGAAACGAAGAGGAACACAGCAAATAACAAAACAAAAATAACAACAACCACCGACTGCTTCTCTACGATAAACCGCAACACAAGAAGCAAGAAACAACAACAACAACAAAACCTGATTCCATAAACAGACATATGGAAAGCGACAACAACAACAACAGCAACCACAGCTGAAGGGAAGACAATGCTATCAAGAAGCATAGAATCTTCCACCGTGATTTATTTTTCCCTTCAATGCATTCAAGTGCTGCTTTTAACGAGCACTTTAGAACTTAGAAAATCGACCAGTCTCACACTGGCCAAATTATTCACCAGTAAAGCGAGAGTTTATCTCATTCGTGAGTTGGTTTCATTGTTGTCGCCGCACGGCAAATACATTTATTTTGAAGTCGATCATACAGCTAGTGCTGTATGACTCCACGGGCTTTAGCTCACACCTGTTTTTTTTACGATTAATCAACATAAGCGCTGATTAACGAAACGGGCTTTAGCTCATACTCGATTTTTTGTAACGATTAATCAACTTTAGAGTTGATTAACTCCACGGGCATTAGCTCAACATTTTTTTTACGATCATTCGGATAGTTCCTTTAGCTCTACTCGAACTGATCACTTCGTCAGTCCGAAGTGACTCCACGGGCTTTTGCTCATACTCTATTTTTTTACGATTAATCGACTTTAGCGTCGCACCAGTACCGCGGCTGTTGCTCAGCTGTCCTTTTCCCACTCCCACTAAACTCCCTTTAGCATAAGACTTAGGCTAAGTTACATTGTAGTAGAATAAGCACACATTGTTATTGCAAGAGAATTTGAATAAAAACGATATCAAATATAACGTTCGATCTGAACTGTTTCAGTCAGTCGTAGATTGTTGAAACACAATCGTTTGAAATCCGCAAACGTTACAAAGTGAGTGGTTTTTTTCAAGTTACACCCACAATGAATCCTGGAGCCGCTGAGTGTATCTCAGCTGAGACAAAAAACTTGTTACAAATGGCGCCCGAACAGGGACTGTCTGTCGCGAAGAGCAATCCGAGTCTCACCATCGAGGGACTGCCTGTCACGAACAGCAGTCAAAATTTAAATTCAAAGAGTCTGTCTGCGACACACAGCAGTCACTCTCCTTTCACATCAGCACAAGCAAGCGAAAGAAGCAGCTCGCCTTCTAATTAAAGGGAGCGTCCGTTTCGAGAAGTTCCTCACCAAGCAACGCACCTAAAGAATTTTTTCCGGAATCACTCTCTTTCATTTACCGACTTAAAAAGGAGGAGTTAGAGGCACAAATGATGTTGTTAGGTCTACAGGCATAAAGCACGGTTAAAGAAATGAGACAACGACTAAGTGCACACATCAAGAAGCTTCAACAAGTAGAAAACCCGACCAATAACGTAGCTAAGTAGACAACCAGCACGTCCGCGGCTCTGCTCATGCAGACAGCAGCTGAGACAGCTTCAACGCCGCAGCAGCCATCCGCAATTATCCATTAACCAGCCAAATGGAATGAAATGAACACAGGTAGCACGTCCGCTGCCGATTGACCGAGACCCTGTCTGAACCTACACCGTCCGGAAGTGGAATCTTCACTTCAACGGCGCTAAATCTATCCTAGACTTCATCGAAAGCGTTAAAGAGCTAGCCGACTGCTACCGTATAAATTACGATAAGCTGCTTTTACCACTGAACGAAATATTCCGTGAACGCGCCAAAGAATGGTGGCGCTATAAGAAGGCTGAAGTACACACCTGGATGCATTTTAAAGAAGCAGCATTCCAATTCATCTTGCCGCCACGATACCTACAACGTCTAGGAGAAGACATCATACGACGCCGGCAAACTCAACGTGGAAAAGCGAAAGACGATGTAGTCTTAGACGATGTAGGCATGCTCAATGTAGGCATGCTCGCGATGATTCGGCAACACCCGAGGCTATGTAAAGAAAATGAAATCGACCGCATATATGAAGGCTTACGGCAGGAGTACCGTTTATATATAAGGCGCAGTGACTTCCACGACAACGCGGTGAAGAAACCCGTATACAACGATCGCACGTGTCGAACATGGTAACTGCCAAACGCTATTCTCGTGATACCCATTGTTGGTCATGCGGTGAACCTGGACACAAACGCAAAGATTGTCGAGGAATTAAGAAAATATTTCTCTCCTACTGCGGGCAAAGTAGAGTATTAACTCGAAATTGTTGTCGAAGTGCAGCAATTTGACCATCCTCCAGCGACAATACTGAACCCGAGTTATCTTTCTACCGTCTAAAAATCACGTGCCAGACAAAATCTGTAAACGCACTGATAGACACTGGAGTCTCGCTCATGTTCATGGGAGCACACATGAATCAATATCTCCAGAAGAACACACGATCGATAAATAGAACCCAAGTATTGCAGTTAGTGAACAGCAGCATGTACAGATAAGGGATTGTTACAGTGCTCACCTTCGCGTTGGCACACGCCAATGTGAACATTCGTTTTACTACCTTCCAGGTCTACAAGAAGACATGGTGATCGGAATGGACTTACTAAAGAAACTAAACTGCACTGTAAATATTGCCAGCAGAAATATAAAAGCCACACACATGTGTTCGCCCACACAGCTCCACATGGCGAACTGACCAGAAGACAGCACTCGACAATACCAAGATCGCAATAAAAACGATCTTAACCATAAGGTAGGACTATGCAAAGTGGATCAGCAGCGACGTTCGCGTCAAACAAAAAAGTTATCCTAGAAAACCAACAATGCGACAACTTGACGTTGATAACGCGTACTGCAAAGGAACGTTAAACGAACTCACCGATGCATCATCGCTACGGGTCGGACCTGAGTCTGCACAACTTTTAAAAATTAGACGTTCCAATTTGCAAAAATGCAAAGTTACAAAAACACAACAGCGAGTGAATTTCTTGTCGAAAATTTGCATCAAGAACAAGAGATCCTTTCATAAAACGAGAAACGAACACTGGAGACATTATGTGCAACAAAAACAAAATCGTTATATACTACAAACCAGTACACGATAGCCCTACAGCTGCTTATTTCAGTTACTACAAAACACTAGGAACTGCACCAAATCCCGTCGGAAGAATCACCAGGCAGTCTCGTGCCAAGAAGAAACCACATCCACCAAACTTCGACTTCCTGTAAACAATCATTTCTGTTAGAGACAAACATTTCACTCATTATATAAATATTATCACACTGATTGTCACTTTATCTTACCCATTACATTTTTATCTATTGTTAAATACTACCAAAAACAAAAATTGAATTCAAAGTTTTTTTTATTTACCTAGAGATACTGTTCTTATTTACACGTAAAATTAACATTATTCCCGTTTTACAAAAGAAAATATATACATGAACAATTAGAAGAATGTGTAGTAAACATTGTACTATTAAGTTCTGAAATAAAATTAAAAAAAATAATAATAATGTAATAATAAATTGTTGTACTTACCTAACTTATTTGCTACTTACTTAATTAAGAAATCCTGAAAAAACCCCAAAGAAAAATAAATCCTAAAAATTTTTTTTGTGCTCTCTCTCACTCGCTATCCTTTGTATGGATAGGGTGTAACGATCCAAGCATCGTTTCAAATACTTCTGCCGAAAACAATCATCCGCTTGCAGACAATAAACCGAGTAAACGAATATACACACTGAATTACGTATATTCCGTCACCAGAAAATCAATTACATACCAAGATGCATATGAGATCAACCAGTCGATCATATACATACTGCACAACGACCAGCTATAGCAAAAATATGTACATACATACATTCCGCCATAATTGCAGAAGCAGAAACGAAGAGGAACACAGCACATAACAAAACAAAAATAACAACAACCACCGACTGCTTCTTTACAATAAACCGCAACACAAGAAGCAAGAAACAACAACAAGAACAAAACCTGATTCCATAACCAGATTCCATATGGAAAGCGACAACAACAACAACAGCAACCACAGCTCAAGGGAAGACAATGCCAACAAGAAGCGTAGCATCTTCCACCGTGATTTATTTTTCCCTTCAATGCAGAAGTTACAATTCCCAAGAACCTTAATTCAAGTGCTGCTTTTAACGAGCATTTTTGAACTTAGAAAATCGACCAGTCTCACACCGACGGAATTATTCACCAGTAAAACGAAAGTTTATCTCATTCGTGAGTTGGTTTCATTTTTGGCGCCGCACGGCAAATACATTTATTTTTAAGTCGATCATACAGCTAGTGCTGCATGACTCCACAGGCTTTAGCTCCCAGCTGTTTTTTTTTACGATTTATCAACATTAGCGCTGATTAACTTTACGGGCTTTAGCTCCTACTCGATTTTTTGTAACGATTAATCAACTTTACAGTTGATTAACTCCACAGGCTTTAGCTTAACCTTTTTTTATGATCATTCGGATAGTTCCTTTAGATCTACTCGAACTGATCACTTCGTCAGGCCGAAGTGACTCCAAAGGCTGTTGCTCAGCTGTCCTTTTCCCACTCCCATTGAACTCCCTTTAGCATAAGACTTAGGCTAAGTTATATTGTAGTACAATAAGCACACATTGTTAGATATAAGAGAATTTGAATAATAAGCAGAATAAGCACACATTGTTAGATATAAGAGAATTTGAATAAAAACGATATCAAATATAATGTCCGAGCTGAACTGTTTCAGTCAGTCCTGATTGTTGAAACACAATCGTTTGAAATTCGGAAACGTTACAAAGTGAATGGTTTTTTCAAGTTCCACCCACAATGAACCCTGGAGCCGCTGAGTCTACTCAGTATCTGAGCTGAGTATCTCAGCTGAGATAAAAAACTTGTTACAAGACTTGTGACGGCCATAATTTATAAGCGAAATTATGGACACACATTTCATCATGCTTAATCTATTTTATTGTTCATCTTATTACTTACTCTACTAACTTCATATTCTTTCTTATTACCTATTTAATTACCTGTATTTTTTATAACTAGTACGTAAGCTAAACAAACAAAACAATGAATTTAATAAAAATAAACTTATATTAGGACTAGTACGTAAGCTAAAATAACGAAACCTTAATATTTGCTACAACTAGTACTTAAGCACAAGACCTGTATATTTCTGTATCTAGTGCGTAAGACAAATAACAGAACAAACGAATACAAAGCAAAGAATTGTTAGTAAATAAGTTATACATAAGAACAGAGCGAGAGAGAGCGAGAGAGAAGCGACAACCAGGCGTCACCAACGCATACGCATAAAACCACACACAGGAGAATAAGCAGAAACCAGCTTAACAAGAGTTGCTTTCAAGCACAGCAGGCAGTCAGTCAGCAGACTTCAACGAGCACGGTTGCTTGCTCCGCTCTGCCAGTTATTTACGTCGCCGCTGCACAACTTCAGTCAGTCAGCAGACTTCAACGAGCACGGTTGCTTGCTCCGCTCTGCCAGTTATTTACGTCGCCGCTGCACAACTTCAATCAGTCAGCAGACTTCAACGAGCACGGTTGCTTGCTCCGCTCTGCCAACTATCTTACGTCGCTGCTTCACATCTTTAGTCAGTCAGCAGATCTCAACGAGCACGGTTGCTTGCTCTGCTGGAGATATAATTTTACATCGCCGCTTGACACCTCAGCCACGTTTCGAGCAGAGAGCACAATTGCTCTGATCACATACGCAGTATCGCCTGCAGAATACCAAGGAAGTTAAATTCCAGCGCGCTAGTCAGTGAGTTCATACGCTTCAACGAGTGCGGTTGCTTGCTACGTCGAAGAATTGGTTGATTTCGTTGATTTGCCGTCAGACCTTTGACTTAAATAGACGCCCCACGCTTAACGACCATTAGGAGACTTTATTTTGTGAGTTATATAGATTCTAGAGGCTTCAGAGCACGTGAATCTACAAGTATATAGGCTTTCGAGGCTTCAGAGTCCGTGAGTCTTTACGTAATTTTAAGTTATACAGATCCTAGAGGCTTTAGAGTCCGTGGGTCCACAAGTATATAGGCTTTCGAGGCTTCAGAGTCCGTGAGTCTTTAAGTAATTTTAAGTTATATAGATCCTAGAGGCTTTAGAGTCCGTGGATCTACAAGTAGATAGGCTTTCGAGGCTTCAGAGTCCGTGAGTCTTTAAGTTATATAGATCCTCGAGGCTTTAGAGTCCGTGGATCTACAAGTATATAGGCTTTCGAGGCTTCAGAGTCCGTGAGTCTTTAAGTTATATGGATCCTCGAGGCTTTAGAGTCCGTGGGTCCACAAGTATATAGGCTTTCGAGGCTTCAGAGTCCGTGAGTCATTAAGTTATATAGGTCCACGAGGCTTTAGAGTCCGTGGATCTCACATATATAACTCTAGAGGCTTTAGAGCACGTGAGTTACTAAGAGTTCAAGACAGCGGACCCAACTTGCCACGACGAGACTCAAACGACGCCAGTACAACGAGCAACCCATCTTCGATCAGAGCGTAGTTCCAAGCAGCGAACAGTGCCAAGTATAAAGATACGCAATTGTCAACGCCCATCAACGATCGCCGCACCGACGTCCGACACATCAACGCCATTGCAACGCCTGGAGTCCCACTCAGCGCTCCAGATAACGACACTGAGTGGCTCCACGTAGTCACCGCCACGCCACGTTCAACGGCGTGGGGTCCATCAACGATCGCCGCACCAACGGCCGACACCGAGCCATTGCAACGCCTGGAGTCCCACTCAGCGCTCCAGACAACGACACTGAGTGGCTCCACGTAGTCACCGCCACGCCACGTTCAACGGCGTGGGGCCCATCAACGATCGCCGCACCAACGTCCGACACCGAGCCATTGCAACGCCTGGAGTCCCACTCAGCGCTCCAGACAACGACACTGAGTGGCTCCACGTAGTCATTGCCACGCCACGTTCAACAGCGTGAAGTTCATCATAGTTACCATCGATCGCTGCAACAACGTCCGACACATCAACGCCATTGCAACGCCTGGAATCCCACTCAGCGCTCCAGACAACGACACTGAGTGGCTCCAAACAGTCATTGCCGCGCCACAGTCAACGACGTGACCTTCATCTAGTTACCATCGTTCGCCGCAACAACGTCCGGCGCATCAGCATCAAGACAAGCAGCACAGTGGTCCACCGTTAAATAAGTCTCTCCCTCTCGCTCACTAGTTTAGTTAAATGAATATTGTATGACAGAAATCATAAAGGTGAACAAATAAAGAGCCATTTAACCTTAGAGCGTCTCACCCAAATAAATTTCTGTACCGAACGCCTGGATAGCCGCTGAGCATATCCCAGCTGGAAAACCGGAGAACCGGAGTTCGTTACAGTGGCGCCCGAACAGGGACACTCTAAGCATACAATATTAAATATCGCACTAGTGATTACATTGACATTACATTACATTCTATAATTGCGCGAAACGATAACCTCATTATGGTACGGCTTAGCTGGTTACGCAATGTCCGTAAAGAGGAGCTTCAGAGATATGCGCAGGAATTCGGACTAGACACAGAAGGTAATGCAGAGGAAGTACGTAAGCGCCTTGCCGAATTCGTAGGGAAAGGCGACCATGAAACTGCCACCGTTCAGCGACTGGAAGAGTTGGAAGCGAAACACAGGAGAAACGCTTCGCCAGCATCCGGAGCAGTAACACCAGTCACCAACTCACCAGTAAGGATGCAGTCAACAGCAAGCAACACCGAAACGATAACTAAGTCACCGGTACAACTGCAGGTACCAGACTTCGAAGACAAACCAGCTCTACACTTACCGTCGATGTCAACAGCAAGTTACAACACCGCAGTACCACAGCAAATGTCTCGACCTTGGTTACCCCATACACCCTGCGCCGAAGCAGCAGCAACACTGGCCACGACAGCCTCCCTGATGGACCGAGTACGTAAGTGGGGCGTAAAATACAACGGTGAAGGAAATCCGTTGATATTTATAGAGAGAATAGAGGAACTGGTGGAAGCCTACGGATGTAACCCCGATCACATACCGAGAGCTCTACCTGAATTGCTTCAGGACCGAGCGTTACAGTGGTACAGAAGTAATAACTGCCGCTGGGAGAGGTGGAGCTCTTTTAAGACCGACTTTGCGAAGTTTTTCTTACCCCCACGATTCGTCGAACGGTTAGAAGATGACGTCAGAGAACGACACCAAAGACCCGGCGAACGCTTCAGAGACTACGTTCTTGCCATACAGGGTCTAATGCGACATACCAACCGAACACGAAGCGAACAGTTGGAACGCATATACCGAAACAGTAGCCGAGAAATCCAGCTTTATGTCAAACGGGGCGAATTTCATTCACTGCGAGAGCTGCTAGATCTTGTCGGCGACTACGAAAACCTATTGGGACCCGAAATGGTAGCGGATCGCAAGACAACACACTCAGCACCATCGAACATAAAGCACCGCCAGGTGACTGAAGCCGAAGACAAGACGCGGGTAGATGTCAGCAAGGCTTGTCGACGATGCGGACAAGTGGGACACTTCCGAAGCAGATGCCAGAACCCTGTCCTATATCACTGTTGGGTGTGCGGACGCCGAGACATCCGTACAAAAGACTGTTGCAGGAAGGACCAGAGAAACGAAACAGCATCCTCCTACAAATCGTGGCGATGCAAGAACGAAAGGAGGAAACCCTCAAGCTCAGTAAGCAAACTTCAATATACAAAGCAACGTATCATCGCCACGGTAGCATTAGATGACCGCGTAATGAACGCGACGATCGACACCGGAGCAAGTAGGAGCTTCATCAGCGACGTCTGTGCACAGAAGCTTGCAAACCCCACGAATATCATTACCACAAGGGCCATCGTTAACATGGCAAACGGACAAAGCGAAACTATAGCCAAGGCACTGAAAGTTCGTGTGTCCGTCGGCAATAGGACACAGAACATGAGCATTTTAATTCTTCCTCAAGTCGTCGACGACCTTGTTTTAGGGTTAGATTTTCTCGCCGGTATCGGAGCGACACTGGAATTCAAAGGCTTGACACTTGAAATCTATCCGCCCAACAGCAACGATGAAGAGACCCGTACAGGGGTGGCCCAGTTGCTCGATGAACATCAACAGCCACTCAAACAAACTCCGTGGTCCCATCAACCATCGTCAGCACACGACGCTACGGGTCATCTCACCGAGCACACCACAGCAAACAAAATCGGTTGTAAACCGCATCTGACAGCGAACGGCCGCCAACGCAACATGAGTAAACACAATGACGGTAAATTTAAGCGGACAAAGCGAAAATTCCGCCAGCATTTACCGGCAAATCAGGACGAGCAGGCAAAGACACAACTACTCGGCCCTGAGCGCGAGACCAAGCTGAATAACCCTACCGACAAAGTGCCACGGGTGATGCTTAAGCGGCTCAGGAACGTCATGAAGGATGATGAGGCCCCGCCCCAACCAGCAAAATGGAAGCAGCCTCGAGTGCTACGCTGCATCGACAAGGAAGTGGACACAACATCAAAGGCGGTCCACAAATTTTCAGCTAAACTAGCACCTCGTTTCAACGGACCTTACACTGTAAAAGGGTTCATTTCGCCAGTTATGGTAAGACTCACACGGCCCAGCAAGAGACGTGACCGTACCGCTCACATCTCCGACCTCAAAAATTATCACTACGCGTCTGATCCCGTAGACGACGAGGGCGACAGCCAAAGAGCATCTTCACCAAATCCACAGTCGCACCAACCATCGCCAACACGTGCTGTCACCGCTTATATAAAGGAGCGCAACACAGTAAGGAGCTTCATTCGTAAGACACATCTCATAGCGAGCGGACACACGCGCAATATGCAGGAAAACAACGACGACAAGTTTGAACGCACAAGGGAGGGAACCGCAGAAAACCTAGTCGGAGAAGCGGAATACCCGGAGGATCGAGTCGCACTACAAGATGCCCTGTTGTCCTTACGAGAAGTGCACGTCCCCGGTCGACGCCGCTACCAAAAGATAAAGGTAAACGGGCGTGAGTATTTGCTAAAGATCTGCCGCCGGGGAAGCGTCTCTTGGCGCCTCAGCAAATAATGGCTGCAAAGAGGGGAGGTGGTGTGACGGCCATAATTTATAAGCGAAATTATGGACACACATTTCATCATGCTTAATCTATTTTATTGTTCATCTTATTACTTACTCTACTAACTTCATATTCTTTCTTATTACCTATTTAATTACCTGTATTTTTTATAACTAGTACGTAAGCTAAACAAACAAAACAATGAATTTAATAAAAATAAACTTATATTAGGACTAGTACGTAAGCTAAAATAACGAAACCTTAATATTTGCTACAACTAGTACTTAAGCACAAGACCTGTATATTTCTGTATCTAGTGCGTAAGACAAATAACAGAACAAACGAATACAAAGCAAAGAATTGTTAGTAAATAAGTTATACATAAGAACAGAGCGAGAGAGAGCGAGAGAGAAGCGACAACCAGGCGTCACCAACGCATACGCATAAAACCACACACAGGAGAATAAGCAGAAACCAGCTTATCAAGAGTTGCTTTCAAGCACAGCAGGCAGTCAGTCAGCAGACTTCAACGAGCACGGTTGCTTGCTCCGCTCTGCCAGTTATTTACGTCGCCGCTGCACAACTTCAGTCAGTCAGCAGACTTCAACGAGCACGGTTGCTTGCTCCGCTCTGCCAGTTATTTACGTCGCCGCTGCACAACTTCAATCAGTCAGCAGACTTCAACGAGCACGGTTGCTTGCTCCGCTCTGCCAACTATCTTACGTCGCTGCTTCACATCTTTAGTCAGTCAGCAGATCTCAACGAGCACGGTTGCTTGCTCTGCTGGAGATATAATTTTACATCGCCGCTTGACACTTCAGCCACGTTTCGAGCAGAGAGCACAATTGCTCTGATCACATACGCAGTATCGCCTGCAGAATACCAAGGAAGTTAAATTCCAGCGCGCTAGTCAGTGAGTTCATACGCTTCAACGAGTGCGGTTGCTTGCTACGTCGAAGAATTGGTTGATTTCGTTGATTTGCCGTCAGACCTTTGACTTAAATAGACGCCCCACGCTTAACGACCATTAGGAGACTTTATTTTGTGAGTTATATAGATTCTAGAGGCTTCAGAGCACGTGAATCTACAAGTATATAGGCTTTCGAGGCTTCAGAGTCCGTGAGTCTTTACGTAATTTTAAGTTATACAGATCCTAGAGGCTTTAGAGTCCGTGGGTCTACAAGTATATAGGCTTTCGAGGCTTCAGAGTCCGTGAGTCTTTAAGTAATTTTAAGTTATATAGATCCTAGAGGCTTTAGAGTCCGTGGATCTACAAGTAGATAGGCTTTCGAGGCTTCAGAGTCCGTGAGTCTTTAAGTTATATAGATCCTCGAGGCTTTAGAGTCCGTGGATCTACAAGTATATAGGCTTTCGAGGCTTCAGAGTCCGTGAGTCTTTAAGTTATATGGATCCTCGAGGCTTTAGAGTCCGTGGGTCCACAAGTATATAGGCTTTCGAGGCTTCAGAGTCCGTGAGTCATTAAGTTATATAGGTCCACGAGGCTTTAGAGTCCGTGGATCTCACATATATAACTCTAGAGCCTTTAGAGCACGTGAGTTACTAAGAGTTCAAGACAGCGGACCCAACTTGCCACGACGAGACTCAAACGACGCCAGTACAACGAGCAACCCATCTTCGATCAGAGCGTAGTTCCAAGCAGCGAACAGTGCCAAGTATAAAGATACGCAATTGTCAACGCCCATCAACGATCGCCGCACCGACGTCCGACACATCAACGCCATTGCAACGCCTGGAGTCCCACTCAGCGCTCCAGACAACGACACTGAGTGGCTCCACGTAGTCACCGCCACGCCACGTTCAACGGCGTGGGGTCCATCAACGATCGCCGCACCAACGGCCGACACCGAGCCATTGCAACGCCTGGAGTCCCACTCAGCGCTCCAGACAACGACACTGAGTGGCTCCACGTAGTCACCGCCACGCCACGTTCAACGGCGTGGGGCCCATCAACGATCGCCGCACCAACGTCCGACACCGAGCCATTGCAACGCCTGGAGTCCCACTCAGCGCTCCAGACAACGACACTGAGTGGCTCCACGTAGTCATTGCCACGCCACGTTCAACGGCGTGAAGTTCATCATAGTTACCATCGATCGCTGCAACAACGTCCGACACATCAACGCCATTGCAACGCCTGGAATCCCACTCAGCGCTCCAGACAACGACACTGAGTGGCTCCAAACAGTCATTGCCGCGCCACAGTCAACGACGTGACCTTCATCTAGTTACCATCGTTCGCCGCAACAACGTCCGGCGCATCAGCATCAAGACAAGCAGCACAGTGGTCCACCGTTAAATAAGTCTCTCCCTCTCGCTCACTAGTTTAGTTAAATGAATATTGTATGACAGAAATCATAAAGGTGAACAAATAAAGAGCCATTTAACCTTAGAGCGTCTCACCCAAATAAATTTCTGTACCGAACGCCTGGATAGCCGCTGAGCATATCCCAGCTGAAAAACCGGAGAACCGGAGTTCGTTACAGACTTTATGCTTCAAATTTTACTTTGCTTTCATTTAGTTTCGAAAACTGACCTTGGATTCTTAGCTGCCAACGGTAATTCTTATTATTTTACAATAACTATTCTCCATCGTCTGCTCAGGTACAAAGCAGAATTTTTCAAATTTGTGTTTTATGATCTTTGAAATATTACTATTTCTTATTATTTCTTCGATAGTTGAGATTATGCTTCTGGGATTTTGACTGTCAAAGGGGGAAGAGAAGTTAGGGAATGTTTCTGTTTATGATTTTTGTGCTTCTGATCATTTCACAAATTTTTCCATTTTCAGCCATTTTTTTTGCTATTCAATTTGCTGCTTTCGCCCTATGTCAATACAATTTTATTGAGGCTGTAGAAAAAGGTAGTATGGACTTATATTAAAAAGTATTATTTAATTAAAGTTAATCGTTCGATAAGTATACAGTTTTGTTTATAATTCAAAAAGTGAAATAAGGAAAACTGCAAATTAGGAAAATTTTTTAGTTTTCCATATATTTTACTCCAAATAAAAATAGTTTGCTTTGTATTAATTTTATTCCCGTTACGTACATTTTAAAATAAGCACTACCTTTTCTACACTCGCATTAAAATTGCATTGCCATATGCGAAAGGAGCAAATTGAATGAAGAAGCCAAAAATGCTTAGAAGCTGAAAATGTAAAAATTTGTGAAATGATTAGAAGCACAAAAGCTCTTCCCCCTCTGATATACTTAAACTTTGAATATTGAAAACTTAATCAATTAAAGTCACTAATATATTATAATACTATTAATATATAAAAGTTCCATCATTATTATTAAAATAACAGTTGGCAACCCACAAATAAAGTGATCACTTTAACACTGAACACTGAAAAAGCGTAATCTGCATTTCTTAGAATCTTGTGTTACCTCAAATGCTTGTTGTTGTCATGCGCCAAGAAGTACAGGATTTTTTCTAATAAATTTGAATACATGTATGTATATCGATGTGTGTAGTTATTTTGAAAAAGTGGAATGGAACAGCACTATGAATTATACAAGAAAAACGAACATATGTATGTATGTAAGATATTTGTCACAAGCGAAAGACCCTGCGTTGCATTGTCTTAGCAATTACCCCGCAGCTAAACCCAAACAATATTACAGTGTTTGAGAGGCAAATTTGTTGTGAGCTAAGTTAGGGTGGCGTGCAAGCTGGATGCGGCTAGGCTCGCCGGCAATATTGGGTTGAGTTCTTGCCACCCTACCAACAACAGAAAAACATATTCGTGCCGTATGTATTTTTTTAAGAAGAGAGAGCGGAAAAGAAAAGAAAAGTGTTAAGGCGAAGCACTGGTTACTTGCATCTATGTTTCCTAATGGGTCGTTGCAAGCAAACCCTCTCACATTCAGAATTACCTAATCAAAATCCTAACATTATCCACTCATTCTCTTTCAACTAGTCTCATCTAACCAAACATAAGCCAATCACCCTACAACCCACTAGGAACTCAAACATGCTAGCACAACACAACCTAAGTCGTCGTCCGTCTGTGAGCTGCCCACCCCATCTGTGACTCTCTCAAGCTACAGCCATGAACCGCACTTGGCTCAAAGTGTACCTGCGGTTCCGTTATTTCTTTAATCTGTCAAGTCACCGTTAGTCCGTCTGCTTATTCATAAGGTCCGTTATGTCTGTCCGTTTTCTACGCCCACAAGTGCGGTGACCTACCTTTAGGTTCACCACTACATCAGCCTAAATGATTGCTTTTAACAATTCATGATTTAATTGTTAGCCTAATCTGCAACAATCCAAACGCTATATTGAAGCAATAATTAGAACCTGAATGCAATTAATCCTCTTCAGTAAATTTTCATTTCATTTCATATCTTTACAATTTTTTTTTTTTGTTTATACAAAACCTTAACCTACGACAAAATAATACATGTTCCAATATGTATATGCTTTACAACTATTAGGACTAATACATAATCAAATATGGATCAAATATTACGTGGTAATATTTGCGAAAATATTTTAGAATGATGTTAGCAGAATATTATAAATGAAAGTGAATACAAATTGTTACAAAATAGTTGGAAATTATACGTTATTGGCTTAGTTGGGGCTCTAAAACCCTAAAGCGCATACGTTTGCACTGTTAAGAAATCGTACGCATTGATTGATAAAGAAACAAGAACAACAATGTGGTATTTCTCACGTATTGTATACGTGAGTTCAACTTACCAAACAGTCAAATGTCAAACCGATTTTATGAAACGGCGAATAGCGAGTGTCTCATCTAATAATCTATGCTTTCTAGCATCTCACCAGGATCACCAGCTTTTCTACGAATGGCGTCACTGCGGAGAAGGTTAGCCTGTAGAAGATCATTTATGCATAGATTTGTAAAATAATTATAATTTGTTGTAACAATCAAATAATAATAAATCAAATATCCCGCGGTTATTATGCTGGTAGTAAAGAAAAATCTGTTTTTACAATATTAAAATTAACACAATACTTTCAGTGATTTAATGGCTTGATGAAACAATTGACCAAACACCATAGGTGCTGCTGATGCTATGATATCGAGGAGGGCGTAAAATTCGATTATATACTCAATATCGTAACCAACAATGTGGCTTTATTCTAGAAGTGAATTTCTCATCACCGAGAGGTTAATCGACATAAAATACAAACGATAATACGATTTAACAATACTTAAATCTTGTGACTAAGTAAATTTGAATACTTTTGGGCTGTGCTGCACTTTATGTCTGTCGCTCATAGTAGCTCACATCGACGTGCATGCATTCTTTATAAGGTGTCTCGACAATCATTGAGTACTCGTTCAATAATGTTTTCGCTGTCGATTTTTAGGAAATGCTCCGTTGGACGCTGCTGCTCGCCGAAATATTATATCTGTTGTCGTCGATTTGTTTACAAGTTTTATATTTAATTAGTTCATCTGTATTTCAATTTGTCATTTAAACACGTTCTTTTGTTTTTTAAATGGAACTTTTAATGAGTATACATATTGATTGAAATTTTTAATTCTTGTTCTTTGTTAAAAGTTATTTTAAACATATTATTGCTTTGACCGTGTTTTTATCTATTGGTATTTAATGTTAAACTTTATGCAACGTTATTCACACAAATATGGCTAACTTTGAAACGGTTTGCGCGTGGTCGTCGTTTCGCTTTTATAGTTTCGGAACTGCTTTCTTATATTGAAATGTTAAAACATTTTGTCATGTTTTTTTTACTTCCTTGTATACGTAGTAAATACAAGAAAGTATTGTAATCATGAAAAATTTCGATATTGAGATTTTGATGGTAACACACATTTTGACCATCGCGGAGTCCATTTTGACTAGTTTGGTCGTGACGTGTGTACGTATGTACGCCTGTAAGTATGTATGTATCCTCAATAACTTAAAAACGGAGAATCGTAGAAAGTTGAAATTTGATATTTGAGACTCTCATAAGACCTAGTTGTGCACCTCCCTTTTTTAATGCAATCGGTTGCGCGAAAAGGACACTTCTCATATAGTTTTTTTCAAATTTCATTCATTACTCAAAAACAAACACTCCTAGAAAGTATATACTATTTTGGATTTGGGCCTTACATAAGGCACAATTTTGGTCTTTCAGCACGTCGAATGGCAGTGTGTTCAGTGAAATAAACACGTTGACCATTCTCCAGATGCACCGCCAAATGAACTACAGTTGGATGACGGTCGTAAATTGGAAATAAAAAAAATTCGCCAAATACCGCGTTACTTCATCATCGGCATTTGGATCCGGAACACCAAACGCAGCCATATCACTACCTTTTGTAATATACTTGCAAACGTATTTGATTGCTTTAATCGAATTACAGTCCTCCACATTGATATGCGCATCAAATGTTTTGCAAAGTAGTGGTGAATATGGAACAATCCAACTGTTATCGACCACAACATCATTTTGTTTCACTTTCAATGTAACTGTTCTGCCATTATCATCAGGTGAACGACGTCGATAAAGTGGATATCCGTCGTCGCCGGTAATAGTTTCCGCAGTGAGAGGACGTGGGTAGCGTTTAGAACACTTGCCGTTAGCTATGCACGGTGAATCCATGTTATTGTTGCCACACGGTCCGTGAATCATATTATTGATGACTATATCATACAATTCTTGATCAATTTCTGGATCCGGCATCTCTGCGCAAATGACAGCATCAATTTCGTCTGGTCGAATCTTTTCAACGAACCAAAGTAGAATATGCGCGCGCGGCAGACCTCTCTTCTGCCATTCAACAGAATACATCCAGAATCGAACATCACCAAATACACGTTGTTTAGTAATGAAATCCATTAGAACCTTCAGCTTCTGTCTGAACACACGTGCAGTGATATCATGTCGATCACTCGATGTTTGGCCGGAATTAAATTGCACTGAATATCAATCCATCTTGAGTTGCAAGTGAAGGTGTCAAAAAAATCAGGACGACCGTACTGTCGAACAAACGCCATCGCATCTTGAGCATACTCGTGCATGTGGCGTGGACTGCCAACATACGTTGCTGGTAAGATTGTTAGTCGACCGAGATTCCTCGCATCACCTTCAGTTCTTATTGCATCCCGCAAATAAATGTACTCTTCTGAACGCAATTTCGCTTGATTTAAACGAATGTAACTGAGCCGTTCAATCTCGATTTTGACATACATATCCACGCAGAATTGTTGAAGCAATCGGCGAAATCGCAACAGATAGTTATCCTCATTTTGACGAATCATTAAACGGTATGCATAGTAGTTCATCGAACTTACTTTCTTCGTTGTTTCTTCACCTAATAACAAATGAAACAGATGTAACAAATAAATGCAAAGTTTGAAAATAAAATTAAGATTCCATTTAATTGATTGATTTGGTGACATGATTGAAGGAAGAAGTCTACTAACCAGTAACTGCATTTAACATTTTGATGTTAAAGTTGTAGCCGTCATCACCTTTCCAAAACATGAGCGGATACTGAAGTGCATCATACGACCGATGTGTCTCACTAACACGTTGTAATTGTCCATTGTTTCGGCGCGTCAGTACAATATCCCGTCATACCACTTGCTCACCGACTACAATAATGGCAACCTCATCAATTGTCGGTGCATTGTATTGACGTTCGTGCGCTAAGTAAGGCCTTTTATCCGCTTTAATCACGATTTGATGATCATCTGTTAGCATTCTGTCTAACGCATTCTTAAATAATCCAATCAATTCATTATGGTCATGAAGCATTCGTTGCAATTCTCTGATGATGTCTTCTTTCGTTCTATTGTACAATGCACTACGACGATTTATTTGATCACTCTCGTTCCCAATGAAATAGATTTGCAAGAAATTATATTCGCCATTAGGAAGCGGCAATAACGACCCAGCACGATGATGCACCTGCCCTTGAATCTGGTTACCAAGAGACGAATTCAAAATTAATAAAATGCGATCATTCAAAGGAAACGGAAGAGTACTATTTCGAGCAGGAATTACCTTGAACGACAGATTATATCCGCTTTCATTGATAATTGATGCAGCGAAAGAAGTCTTTTGAAAGCACCCATTATAGTTTTGAACCTTTGCAAGAAATTGCTCTGATTCTGCTGTTACGCCTTCTAGATACGATCGCAATGGTTCCTGTGGCGATGGCAATGTTGGCAATTTAACTTTTCCACTAAGGCAACACAATCCAGGCGTTTCTCCTGGAAATTTCAATGCGTTGCAATGTGGACATACTACAACCATTGATCCACGACGACTTTGTTGTGCCAATCTACGCGAATCGATTACAGCCTGCTGTTGTTCTTCTGTTTGTTGCGCACGAATTTGGACGTGGTTTGCATTTCTTCGTTGTTGCGCAATGTTTCTATCTTCTTCACTCATATTCGCACGATGCGTATGCGTAAGTTTGACAGATAAGTAGAATACACACGTTCTTCTGATATGAGCTCCATAGGCACGCATTGAAACGCAACCGCTTGCAAGAAATTCAAACTTAAAAAACTAAAGTTTTTAATTTATGCTTAATCTAATATATTCAAATATTTTTTAAAGAAAATTAATGAAGAAAAGTTGTAGCAAAAAACCGCTTGTTTCCTGCTCTACATACACGTCTCGCATACACATCTTTCTCTAATTGATTTAGTTTTTTGCATGTATGCTGCCATTAAACTACCAGTTATCATTAAAGAACTCAAAATCGTCATCCATTTTCCACTTTCTGCACAAAATCAACCACTTTTTTTACAAAATCAATCATTCAATATATATTAAGCATCTGATTGTCAAACACATGCGCTCGCATACTATGGAGTTGCTAGTTAGGCACGCACGTAAACGTTCGAAAACTCCAAATGTCAAACGCACGCATATGCATGCTATGGAGTTCCACTCTAAATTAGAGGGGAAACGAAACGTCAAGTCCATGTAAAATGGACAACAACGTCAACGTCAACAATTTTTTAGTCAACGTGACATTGCCACCACACACGAAAGATGGCGTTAGTTTGCGTGTCTATCTGACAGTTCAATTGTTTAAAATAAATAAATACAAAATGAAAAAAAAATTTTAAAAAAAATCGAAAAAAACCTGTCGTAACACTCTTGGTTGTCAAAATAAGACATTTTGAAATTATGATTTTTTGACACTTTTTTCGTTTTTTTTTTTAACCTGTACTGGGAAAATACCTTTCCATCAAAGTACAAATCATCAAAATCGGTTCGGCCACTCTCGAGTTATGGGATTACATCGCTTCGAACACTTTATTTTATATATGTATATAGATAAATGCAGTCGGTAATCGAACTTTTTTGTTATAAATACACAATTATGCGCCTATTTGCGAAAATATTTTAGAATGATGTTAGCAGAATATTATAAATGAAAGTGAATACAAATTGTTACAAAATAGTTGGAAATTATACGTTATTGGCTTAGTTGGGCTTAGTTGGTAGTAAAGAAAAATCTGTTTTTACAATATTTAAATTAACACAATACTTTCAGTGATTTAATGGCTTGATGAAACAATTGACCAAACACCATAGGTGCTGCTGATGCTATGATATCGAAGAGGGCGTAAAATTCGATTATATACTCAATATCGTAACCAACAATGTGGCTTAATTCTAGAAGTGAATTTCTCATCACCGAGAGGTTAATCGACATAAAATACAAACGATAATACGATTTAACAATACTTAAGTCTTGTGACTAAGTAAATTTGAATAATTTTGGGCTGTGCTGCACTTTATGTCTGTCGCTCATAGTAGCTCACATCGACGTGCATGCATTCTTTATAAGGTGTCTCGACAATCATTGAGTACTCGTTCAATAATGTTTTCGCTGTCGATTTTTAAGAAATGCTCCGTTGGACGCTGCTGCTCGCCGAAATATCTGTTGTCGTCGATTTGTTTACAAGTTTTATATTTAATTAGTTCATCTGTATTTCAATTTGTCATTTAAACACGTTCTTTTGTTTTTTAAATGGAACTTTTAATGAGTATACATATTGATTGAAATTTTTAATTCTTGTTCTTTGTTAAAAGTTATTTTAAACATATTATTGCTTTGACCGTGTTTTTATCTATTGGTATTTAATGTTAAACCTTATGCAACGTTATTCACACAAATATGGCTAACTTTGAAACGGTTTGCGCGTGGTCGTCGTTTCGCTTTTATAGTTTCGGAACTGCTTTCTTATATTGAAATGTTAAAACATTTTGTCATGTTTTTTTTACTTCCTTGTATACGTAGTAAATACAAGAAAGTATTGTAATCATGAAAAATTTCGATATTGAGATTTTGATGGTAACACACATTTTGACCATCGCGGAGTCCATTTTGACTAGTTTGGTCGTGACGTGTGTACGTATGTACGCCTGTAAGTATGTATGTATCCTTAATAACTTAAAAACGGAGAATCGTAGAAAGTTGAAATTTGGTATTTGAAACTCTCATAAGACCTAGTTGTGCACCTCCCTTTTTGAATGCAATCGGTTGCGCGAAAAGGACACTTCTCATATAGTTTTTTTCAAATTTCATACATTACTCAAAAACAAACAATCCTAGGAAGTATATACTATTTTCGATTTGGGCCTTACATAAGGCACAATTTTATAGCTCCAATTTTGATGGTTCGCACCAAAAGGACTCTTTGCCAAAGGAACACGAAGCATGCATTATCCGAATTACGTAAATGATAATGATAAATGAATGTTATGCTGCTATATCTTCTATACAAATTTGTTGTACCCTAACAGAACTAAACAGGGAAATCAAAATTACTACGATTGATGGTGATAACTAATTTGTACCTCCTTGTTTTTACTTACTACTATATAAATTAAGAGAAACCTATTAAATTTTTTTCATTATGGAAGTAAAAATATTTAAAACTTCAATTTTATAATATAAATAAAATATATCAACCATTCTTGAAATAAAACCATACAATTGCCGTCATACAAGGAAGTCATGTGTTGGCCACATCAGATATTTTTTTTTTTGTTGAACGACGAAATAAATTTGTTGTTTGCCTTGGACAAAATTTTGGTTAAATGTGTGTTTATTACTGTTCTTCAAATTAAACAAAACACGACATGCAGTCTTTCATGTAGCATCACAGTTTTATGAGTTTACCATGTTTTTGTAAAATTTGCATTCATAACCGACCCAACCCGCATGATATTTACCGTACGAATCGTATGCTTCCCAAGTCGCAACTGCTTAATTTTCCTCTCCACGCTTTGTGCAAAGCTGCGGACCGAAAACTTTTCGTTCTTTCTCACCATGATCGACTTTCTATGTAGGTACCGTTGAATAGTATGATGTAAAGTTCATAGAAAAAAAAAATCACGAAACATCACACAACTTCAAGGAACTAACGTGTCCGTCTGCATGATGAGAAGAGATGCCAATAACTGCAATGTGGGTACGAACTGGAAGAACAGGCATCTTTTCCGCATTCTCTCCTCAGCTCCGACACAAAGCGTGAATCTCGCCTTACATGCATATGCATATTCCAGTCGCGTTCATAATTATTGGGTCTCTAGGCAAGTCGCGGAGAATGACACAATGCAAACTTCATAGAAAAATTTTTTTACGAAACTTCCAACACGCCATTTTATGGGACTAGTATAATAGTAGTACCAATAACCGCAATACGGACGCGAACTGGAAGCTGAGGTTAACCATCAACATGCAATTTTCATTTCGGCACAAATGAGGGCATCGCCATACCTCACACTAACGGATTCCGTTTCAAGCTTTCTTGTCAAAACCTTTTGTAATTAAAACACAAAACAAAAGCAGGTGATAGGCACATAATAAAATAATAGCGCTAAATATTTAGTGAATGTTTTCTTTATTTATTTCATATCAAAAATTTCTTTACTTTTTGCTGGCAGTAGTTGCAACCTGTGCGGCAACTTCATCTTCCATAGCATGTAGGTTTAAAAGTTCTTGTTTCTTATTAGCAATGCGTTCTTCTCTGCGCTTCCGAGCTTCGCGGACCTTCTGTCTTCTGGCTTCGGCTTGGTCAGCAAGCATTTTGCTTCGCTGCTTTTCTGCTTTTTTCTTATGAATATACTCCATTAACACACGCTTGTTCTTAAAAACGTTTCCTTTGCATTTCATGTATAAATCGTGATAAAGATGACGATCAATCTTCTTGCTGTCTCTATATTTCTTTAGTAATCGCCTTAGGACCCGTTGTCGCTGCATCCACAAAAATTTGACCGGCATTCTGGCATTGGTTGTACCTTTGCGTTTTCCAAATCCGCAATGACGTCCTTTACGACGGGCTTCTGTGTTTTTACGAACTCGGTATCGTGAATGCACAACAACAGGTTTCTTAATAATTAACCCATCCTTGATAAGTTTTCGTATATTTTGACCTTAAATAAAATTAAGATTAAAAATAATAAAATAATTAATGATTGATTTAACAGATTTTATATAAAAAATAATTATAAACAACTAATACAATAACATAAGACTTTCCGAAAGTTGAGACGTATGTAAGCAAAACAGAACTATCGACTTTTTATTTTTGTACGTAATAAAAACACTTAAGTACGTCTGTATCCGTCATAATTTAAAATCAGAGTTTTAGAAACTTGAATTTGTATTTCACCTACTTTAAGCTCGCTTTTTGGTTATAATCAGTCTCAGCAACAGTACATCTTGTATGGCTGGATAGAATTTTGTTACTGCTGTTCGGTTAATGCCTTAAACACAGCATTTAGCTCAGCGGTATCGCTCTCCGCCAAAAATCTACGCTGCTGAGGCGCAGTAGAGAACATCTAGCATATAAGAACACACAACAATCAACAGAAGAAGAACAAGAGCAGCGACCAAAATGGAAAATATTCCATTTCGATCGCCGTCGCTGGCAGAGGCAGCGGCGACCTGCTATTTTTTTCTTGTTTCCCATAAGAGCCTGTGTAATTTTAACAATTGGTGGAGAGCGACATCGCTGAGCGACATGCTATGTGTTGGCATAATATAGAAATAATTTAAGGCCCAACCAAGCAATGCAGTGTAAGTTCATTTTCGTGAACTCAACGATAAGCAACCTCTGCAATATACGTGTAAGGCGCCCAAGCATTGCATAACTACTGAAAACAGCTGTTTTAATTAAACTGAAATTGTTAATGTTCTTTGAATTAAGAAATAAAATGAACTCAAATCAAAAATACATTTGGAGTATACCAAATCGTTGATGGAATGTCAACAAATAGTATTGCTGTTTTTGCAAATAGAAGAAGAAGGAGGGGAAAAAAGATCGTGTAATGTTAATATAATTTCATTTTTTTCACTTCGTCTATTAATTTTTCATTGAAAACGTTGTCATTCATCTTCCAATAGAGATGAGAGATATTTCTGTACCGGTGATTTTGTCACCGTGATTTGAAAGTCACTGGGCACTGGTGACAGCGACATCTTACGTTCCGATATTTTTCCACAAGTTAAAAATAATAAAATTCCTATAGGAATTTTCGCTGCTATTAGTTATTTTGAACATTTTGCAACATGGTATTGCAGTGTAAAAGGGTTCATTTCGCCAGTTATGGTAAGACTCACACGGCCCAGCAAGAGACGTGACCGTACCGCTCACATCTCCGACCTCAAAAATTATCACTACGCGTCTGATCCCGTAGACGACGAGGGCGACAGCCAAAGAGCATCTTCACCAAATCCACAGTCGCACCAACCATCGCCAACACGTGCTGTCACCGCTTATATAAAGGAGCGCAACACAGTAAGGAGCTTCATTCGTAAGACACATCTCATAGCGAGCGGACACACGCGCAACATGCAGGAAAACAACGACGACAAGTTTGAACGCACAAGGGAGGGAACCGCAGAAAACCTAGTCGGAGAAGCGGAATACCCGGAGGATCGAGTCGCACTACAAGATGCCCTGTTGTCCTTACGAGAAGTGCACGTCCCCGGTCGACGCCGCTACCAAAAGATAAAGGTAAACGGGCGTGAGTATTTGCTAAAGATCTGCCGCCGGGGAAGCGTCTCTTGGCGCCTCAGCAAATAATGGCTGCAAAGAGGGGAGGTGGTGTGACGGCCATAATTTATAAGCGAAATTATGGACACACATTTCATCATGCTTAATCTATTTTATTGTTCATCTTATTACTTACTCTACTAACTTCATATTCTTTCTTATTACCTATTTAATTACCTGTATTTTTTATAACTAGTACGTAAGCTAAACAAACAAAACAATGAATTTAATAAAAATAAACTTATATTAGGACTAGTACGTAAGCTAAAATAACGAAACCTTAATATTTGCTACAACTAGTACTTAAGCACAAGACCTGTATATTTCTGTATCTAGTGCGTAAGACAAATAACAGAACAAACGAATACAAAGCAAAGAATTGTTAGTAAATAAGTTATACATAAGAACAGAGCGAGAGAGAGCGAGAGAGAAGCGACAACCAGGCGTCACCAACGCATACGCATAAAACCACACACAGGAGAATAAGCAGAAACCAGCTTATCAAGAGTTGCTTTCAAGCACAGCAGGCAGTCAGTCAGCAGACTTCAACGAGCACGGTTGCTTGCTCCGCTCTGCCAGTTATTTACGTCGCCGCTGCACAACTTCAGTCAGTCAGCAGACTTCAACGAGCACGGTTGCTTGCTCCGCTCTGCCAGTTATTTACGTCGCCGCTGCACAACTTCAATCAGTCAGCAGACTTCAACGAGCACGGTTGCTTGCTCCGCTCTGCCAACTATCTTACGTCGCTGCTTCACATCTTTAGTCAGTCAGCAGATCTCAACGAGCACGGTTGCTTGCTCTGCTGGAGATATAATTTTACATCGCCGCTTGACACTTCAGCCACGTTTCGAGCAGAGAGCACAATTGCTCTGATCACATACGCAGTATCGCCTGCAGAATACCAAGGAAGTTAAATTCCAGCGCGCTAGTCAGTGAGTTCATACGCTTCAACGAGTGCGGTTGCTTGCTACGTCGAAGAATTGGTTGATTTCGTTGATTTGCCGTCAGACCTTTGACTTAAATAGACGCCCCACGCTTAACGACCATTAGGAGACTTTATTTTGTGAGTTATATAGATTCTAGAGGCTTCAGAGCACGTGAATCTACAAGTATATAGGCTTTCGAGGCTTCAGAGTCCGTGAGTCTTTACGTAATTTTAAGTTATACAGATCCTAGAGGCTTTAGAGTCCGTGGGTCTACAAGTATATAGGCTTTCGAGGCTTCAGAGTCCGTGAGTCTTTAAGTAATTTTAAGTTATATAGATCCTAGAGGCTTTAGAGTCCGTGGATCTACAAGTAGATAGGCTTTCGAGGCTTCAGAGTCCGTGAGTCTTTAAGTTATATAGATCCTCGAGGCTTTAGAGTCCGTGGATCTACAAGTATATAGGCTTTCGAGGCTTCAGAGTCCGTGAGTCTTTAAGTTATATGGATCCTCGAGGCTTTAGAGTCCGTGGGTCCACAAGTATATAGGCTTTCGAGGCTTCAGAGTCCGTGAGTCATTAAGTTATATAGGTCCACGAGGCTTTAGAGTCCGTGGATCTCACATATATAACTCTAGAGCCTTTAGAGCACGTGAGTTACTAAGAGTTCAAGACAGCGGACCCAACTTGCCACGACGAGACTCAAACGACGCCAGTACAACGAGCAACCCATCTTCGATCAGAGCGTAGTTCCAAGCAGCGAACAGTGCCAAGTATAAAGATACGCAATTGTCAACGCCCATCAACGATCGCCGCACCGACGTCCGACACATCAACGCCATTGCAACGCCTGGAGTCCCACTCAGCGCTCCAGACAACGACACTGAGTGGCTCCACGTAGTCACCGCCACGCCACGTTCAACGGCGTGGGGTCCATCAACGATCGCCGCACCAACGGCCGACACCGAGCCATTGCAACGCCTGGAGTCCCACTCAGCGCTCCAGACAACGACACTGAGTGGCTCCACGTAGTCACCGCCACGCCACGTTCAACGGCGTGGGGCCCATCAACGATCGCCGCACCAACGTCCGACACCGAGCCATTGCAACGCCTGGAGTCCCACTCAGCGCTCCAGACAACGACACTGAGTGGCTCCACGTAGTCATTGCCACGCCACGTTCAACGGCGTGAAGTTCATCATAGTTACCATCGATCGCTGCAACAACGTCCGACACATCAACGCCATTGAAACGCCTGGAATCCCACTCAGCGCTCCAGACAACGACACTGAGTGGCTCCAAACAGTCATTGCCGCGCCACAGTCAACGACGTGACCTTCATCTAGTTACCATCGTTCGCCGCAACAACGTCCGGCGCATCAGCATCAAGACAAGCAGCACAGTGGTCCACCGTTAAATAAGTCTCTCCCTCTCGCTCACTAGTTTAGTTAAATGAATATTGTATGACAGAAATCATAAAGGTGAACAAATAAAGAGCCATTTAACCTTAGAGCGTCTCACCCAAATAAATTTCTGTACCGAACGCCTGGATAGCCGCTGAGCATATCCCAGCTGGAAAACCGGAGAACCGGAGTTCGTTACAGACTTTATGCTTCAAATTTTACTTTGCTTTCATTTAGTTTCGAAAACTGACCTTGGATTCTTAGCTGCCAACGGTAATTCTTATTATTTTACAATAACTATTCTCCATCGTCTGCTCAGGTACAAAGCAGAATTTTTCAAATTTGTGTTTTATGATCTTTGAAATATTACTATTTCTTATTATTTCTTCGATAGTTGAGATTATGCTTCTGGGATTTTGACTGTCAAAGGGGGAAGAGAAGTTAGGGAATGTTTCTGTTTATGATTTTTGTGCTTCTGATCATTTCACAAATTTTTCCATTTTCAGCCATTTTTTTTGCTATTCAATTTGCTGCTTTCGCCCTATGTCAATACAATTTTATTGAGGCTGTAGAAAAAGGTAGTATGGACTTATATTAAAAAGTATTATTTAATTAAAGTTAATCGTTCGATAAGTATACAGTTTTGTTTATAATTCAAAAAGTGAAATAAGGAAAACTGCAAATTAGGAAAATTTTTTAGTTTTCCATATATTTTACTCCAAATAAAAATAGTTTGCTTTGTATTAATTTTATTCCCGTTACGTACATTTTAAAATAAGCACTACCTTTTCTACACTCGCATTAAAATTGCATTGCCATATGCGAAAGGAGCAAATTGAATGAAGAAGCCAAAAATGCTTAGAAGCTGAAAATGTAAAAATTTGTGAAATGATTAGAAGCACAAAAGCTCTTCCCCTCTGATATACTTAAACTTTGAATATTGAAAACTTAATCAATTAAAGTCACTAATATATTATAATACTATTAATATATAAAAGTTCCATCATTATTATTAAAATAACAGTTGGCAACCCACAAATAAAGTGATCACTTTAACACTGAACACTGAAAAAGCGTAATCTGCATTTCTTAGAATCTTGTGTTGTTGTTACCTCAAATGCTTGTTGTTGTCATGCGCCAAGAAGTACAGGATTTTTTCTAATAAATTTGAATACATGTATGTATATCGATGTGTGTAGTTATTTTGAAAAAGTGGAATGGAACAGCACTATGAATTATACAAGAAAAACGAACATATGTATGTATGTAAGATATTTGTCACAAGCGAAAGACCCTGCGTTGCATTGTCTTAGCAATTACCCCGCAGCTAAACCCAAACAATATTACAGTGTTTGAGAGGCAAATTTGTTGTGAGCTAAGTTAGGGTGGCGTGCAAGCTGGATGCGGCTAGGCTCGCCGGCAATATTGGGTTGAGTTCTTGCCACCCTACCAACAACAGAAAAACATATTAGTGCCGTATGTATTTTTTTAAGAAGAGAGAGCGGAAAAGAAAAGAAAAGTGTTAAGGCGAAGCACTGGTTACTTGCATCTATGTTTCCTAATGGGTCGTTGCAAGCAAACCCTCTCACATTCAGAATTACCTAATCAAAATCCTAACATTATCCACTCATTCTCTTTCAACTAGTCTCATCTAACCAAACATAAGCCAATCACCCTACAACCCACTAGGAACTCAAACATGCTAGCACAACACAACCTAAGTCGTCGTCCGTCTGTGAGCTGCCCACCCCATCTGTGACTCTCTCAAGCTACAGCCATGAACCGCACTTGGCTCAAAGTGTACCTGCGGTTCCGTTATTTCTTTAATCTGTCAAGTCACCGTTAGTCCGTCTGCTTATTCATAAGGTCCGTTATGTCTGTCCGTTTTCTACGCCCACAAGTGCGGTGACCTACCTTTAGGTTCACCACTACATCAGCCTAAATGATTGCTTTTAACAATTCATGATTTAATTGTTAGCCTAATCTGCAACAATCCAAACGCTATATTGAAGCAATAATTAGAACCTGAATGCAATTAATCCTCTTCAGTAAATTTTCATTTCATTTCATATCTTTACAATTTTTTTTTTTTGTTTATACAAAACCTTAACCTACGACAAAATAATACATGTTCCAATATGTATATGCTTTACAACTATTAGGACTAATACATAATCAAATATTACGTGGTAATATTTGCGAAAATATTTTAGAATGATGTTAGCAGAATATTATAAATGAAAGTGAATACAAATTGTTACAAAATAGTTGGAAATTATACGTTATTGGCTTAGTTGGGGCTCTAAAACCCTAAAGCGCATACGTTTGCACTGTTAAGAAATCGTACGCATTGATTGATAAAGAAACAAGAACAACAATGTGGTATTTCTCACGTATTGTATACGTGAGTTCAACTTACCAAACAGTCAAATGTCAAACCGATTTTATGAAACGGCGAATAGCGAGTGTCTCATCTAATAATCTATGCTTTCTAGCATCTCACCAGGATCACCAGCTTTTCTACGAATGGCGTCACTGCGGAGAAGGTTAGCCTGTAGAAGATCATTTATGCATAGATTTGTAAAATAATTATAATTTGTTGTAACAATCAAATAATAATAAATCAAATATCCCGCGGTTATTATGCTGGTAGTAAAGAAAAATCTGTTTTTACAATATTAAAATTAACACAATACTTTCAGTGATTTAATGGCTTGATGAAACAATTGACCAAACACCATAGGTGCTGCTGATGCTATGATATCGAGGAGGGCGTAAAATTCGATTATATACTCAATATCGTAACCAACAATGTGGCTTTATTCTAGAAGTGAATTTCTCATCACCGAGAGGTTAATCGACATAAAATACAAACGATAATACGATTTAACAATACTTAAATCTTGTGACTAAGTAAATTTGAATACTTTTGGGCTGTGCTGCACTTTATGTCTGTCGCTCATAGTAGCTCACATCGACGTGCATGCATTCTTTATAAGGTGTCTCGACAATCATTGAGTACTCGTTCAATAATGTTTTCGCTGTCGATTTTTAGGAAATGCTCCGTTGGACGCTGCTGCTCGCCGAAATATTATATCTGTTGTCGTCGATTTGTTTACAAGTTTTATATTTAATTAGTTCATCTGTATTTCAATTTGTCATTTAAACACGTTCTTTTGTTTTTTAAATGGAACTTTTAATGAGTATACATATTGATTGAAATTTTTAATTCTTGTTCTTTGTTAAAAGTTATTTTAAACATATTATTGCTTTGACCGTGTTTTTATCTATTGGTATTTAATGTTAAACTTTATGCAACGTTATTCACACAAATATGGCTAACTTTGAAACGGTTTGCGCGTGGTCGTCGTTTCGCTTTTATAGTTTCGGAACTGCTTTCTTATATTGAAATGTTAAAACATTTTGTCATGTTTTTTTTACTTCCTTGTATACGTAGTAAATACAAGAAAGTATTGTAATCATGAAAAATTTCGATATTGAGATTTTGATGGTAACACACATTTTGACCATCGCGGAGTCCATTTTGACTAGTTTGGTCGTGACGTATGTACGTATGTACGCCTGTAAGTATGTATGTATCCTCAATAACTTAAAAACGGAGAATCGTAGAAAGTTGAAATTTGATATTTGAGACTCTCATAAGACCTAGTTGTGCACCTCCCTTTTTTAATGCAATCGGTTGCGCGAAAAGGACACTTCTCATATAGTTTTTTTCAAATTTCATTCATTACTCAAAAACAAACACTCCTAGAAAGTATATACTATTTTGGATTTGGGCCTTACATAAGGCACAATTTTGGTCTTTCAGCACGTCGAATGGCAGTGTGTTCAGTGAAATAAACACGTTGACCATTCTCCAGATGCACCGCCAAATGAACTACAGTTGGATGACGGTCGTAAATTGGAAATAAAAAAAATTCGCCAAATACCGCGTTACTTCATCATCGGCATTTGGATCCGGAACACCAAACGCAGCCATATCACTACCTTTTGTAATATACTTGCAAACGTATTTGATTGCTTTAATCGAATTACAGTCCTCCACATTGATATGCGCATCAAATGTTTTGCAAAGTAGTGGTGAATATGGAACAATCCAACTGTTATCGACCACAACATCATTTTGTTTCACTTTCAATGTAACTGTTCTGCCATTATCATCAGGTGAACGACGTCGATAAAGTGGATATCCGTCGTCGCCGGTAATAGTTTCCGCAGTGAGAGGACGTGGGTAGCGTTTAGAACACTTGCCGTTAGCCATGCACGGTGAATCCATGTTATTGTTGCCACACGGTCCGTGAATCATATTATTGATGACTATATCATACAATTCTTGATCAATTTCTGGATCCGGCATCTCTGCGCAAATGACAGCATCAATTTCGTCTGGTCGAATCTTTTCAACGAACCAAAGTAGAATATGCGCGCGCGGCAGACCTCTCTTCTGCCATTCAACAGAATACATCCAGAATCGAACATCACCAAATACACGTTGTTTAGTAATGAAATCCATTAGAACCTTCAGCTTCTGTCTGAACACACGTGCAGTGATATCATGTCGATCACTCGATGTTTGGCCGGAATTAAATTGCACTGAATATCAATCCATCTTGAGTTGCAAGTGAAGGTGTCAAATAAATCAGGACGACCGTACTGTCGAACAAACGCCATCGCATCTTGAGCATACTCGTGCATGTGGCGTGGACTGCCAACATACGTTGCTGGTAAGATTGTTAGTCGACCGAGATTCCTCGCATCACCTTCAGTTCTTATTGCATCCCGCAAATAAATGTACTCTTCTGAACGCAATTTCGCTTGATTTAAACGAATGTAACTGAGCCGTTCAATCTCGATTTTGACATACATATCCACGCAGAATTGTTGAAGCAATCGGCGAAATCGCAACAGATAGTTATCCTCATTTTGACGAATCATTAAACGGTATGCATAGTAGTTCATCGAACTTACTTTCTTCGTTGTTTCTTCACCTAATAACAAATGAAACAGATGTAACAAATAAATGCAAAGTTTGAAAATAAAATTAAGATTCCATTTAATTGATTGATTTGGTGACATGATTGAAGGAAGAAGTCTACTAACCAGTAACTGCATTTAACATTTTGATGTTAAAGTTGTAGCCGTCATCACCTTTCCAAAACATGAGCGGATACTGAAGTGCATCATACGACCGATGTGTCTCACTAACACGTTGTAATTGTCCATTGTTTCGGCGCGTCAGTACAATATCCCGTCATACCACTTGCTCACCGACTACAATAATGGCAACCTCATCAATTGTCGGTGCATTGTATTGACGTTCGTGCGCTAAGTAAGGCCTTTTATCCGCTTTAATCACGATTTGATGATCATCTGTTAGCATTCTGTCTAACGCATTCTTAAATAATCCAATCAATTCATTATGGTCATGAAGCATTCGTTGCAATTCTCTGATGATGTCTTCTTTCGTTCTATTGTACAATGCACTACGACGATTTATTTGATCACTCTCGTTCCCAATGAAATAGATTTGCAAGAAATTATATTCGCCATTAGGAAGCGGCAATAACGACCCAGCACGATGATGCACCTGCCCTTGAATCTGGTTACCAAGAGACGAATTCAAAATTAATAAAATGCGATCATTCAAAGGAAACGGAAGAGTACTATTTCGAGCAGGAATTACCTTGAACGACAGATTATATCCGCTTTCATTGATAATTGATGCAGCGAAAGAAGTCTTTTGAAAGCACCCATTATAGTTTTGAACCTTTGCAAGAAATTGCTCTGATTCTGCTGTTACGCCTTCTAGATACGATCGCAATGGTTCCTGTGGCGATGGCAATGTTGGCAATTTAACTTTTCCACTAAGGCAACACAATCCAGGCGTTTCTCCTGGAAATTTCAATGCGTTGCAATGTGGACATACTACTACCATTGATCCACGACGACTTTGTTGTGCCAATCTACGCGAATCGATTACAGCCTGCTGTTGTTCTTCTGTTTGTTGCGCACGAATTTGGACGTGGTTTGCATTTCTTCGTTGTTGCGCAATTTTTCTATCTTCTTCACTCATATTCGCACGATGCGTATGCGTAAGTTTGACAGATAAGTAGAATACACACGTTCTTCTGATATGAGCTCCATAGGCACGCATTGAAACGCAACCGCTTGCAAGAAATTCAAACTTAAAAAACTAAAGTTTTTAATTTATGCTTAATCTAATATATTCAAATATTTTTTAAAGAAAATTAATGAAGAAAAGTTGTAGCAAAAAACCGCTTGTTTCCTGCTCTACATACACGTCTCGCATACACATCTTTCTCTAATTGATTTAGTTTTTTGCATGTATGCTGCCATTAAACTACCAGTTATCATTAAAGAACTCAAAATCGTCATCCATTTTCCACTTTCTGCACAAAATCAACCACTTTTTTTACAAAATCAATCATTCAATATATATTAAGCATCTGATTGTCAAACACATGCGCTCGCATACTATGGAGTTGCTAGTTAGGCACGCACGTAAACGTTCGAAAACTCCAAATGTCAAACGCACGCATATGCATGCTATGGAGTTCCACTCTAAATTAGAGGGGAAACGAAACGTCAAGTCCATGTAAAATGGACAACAACGTCAACGTCAACAATTTTTTAGTCAACGTGACATTGCCACCACACACGAAAGATGGCGTTAGTTTGCGTGTCTATCTGACAGTTCAATTGTTTAAAATAAATAAATACAAAATGAAAAAAAAATTTTAAAAAAAATCGAAAAAAACCTGTCGTAACACTCTTGGTTGTCAAAATAAGACATTTTGAAATTATGATTTTTTGACACTTTTTTCGTTTTTTTTTTCTTTTTTTTTTTAAACCTGTACTGGGAAAATACCTTTCCATCAAAGTACAAATCATCAAAATCGGTTCGGCCACTCTCGAGTTATGGGATTACATCGCTTCGAACACTTTATTTTATATATGTATATAGATAAATGCAGTCGGTAATCGAACTTTTTTGTTATAAATACACAATTATGCGCCTATTTGCGAAAATATTTTAGAATGATGTTAGCAGAATATTATAAATGAAAGTGAATACAAATTGTTACAAAATAGTTGGAAATTATACGTTATTGGCTTAGTTGGGCTTAGCTGGTAGTAAAGAAAAATCTGTTTTTACAATATTTAAATTAACACAATACTTTCAGTGATTTAATGGCTTGATGAAACAATTGACCAAACACCATAGGTGCTGCTGATGCTATGATATCGAAGAGGGCGTAAAATTCGATTATATACTCAATATCGTAACCAACAATGTGGCTTAATTCTAGAAGTGAATTTCTCATCACCGAGAGGTTAATCGACATAAAATACAAACGATAATACGATTTAACAATACTTAAGTCTTGTGACTAAGTAAATTTGAATAATTTTGGGCTGTGCTGCACTTTATGTCTGTCGCTCATAGTAGCTCACATCGACGTGCATGCATTCTTTATAAGGTGTCTCGACAATCATTGAGTACTCGTTCAATAATGTTTTCGCTGTCGATTTTTAAGAAATGCTCCGTTGGACGCTGCTGCTCGCCGAAATATCTGTTGTCGTCGATTTGTTTACAAGTTTTATATTTAATTAGTTCATCTGTATTTCAATTTGTCATTTAAACACGTTCTTTTGTTTTTTAAATGGAACTTTTAATGAGTATACATATTGATTGAAATTTTTAATTCTTGTTCTTTGTTAAAAGTTATTTTAAACATATTATTGCTTTGACCGTGTTTTTATCTATTGGTATTTAATGTTAAACCTTATGCAACGTTATTCACACAAATATGGCTAACTTTGAAACGGTTTGCGCGTGGTCGTCGTTTCGCTTTTATAGTTTCGGAACTGCTTTCTTATATTGAAATGTTAAAACATTTTGTCATGTTTTTTTTACTTCCTTGTATACGTAGTAAATACAAGAAAGTATTGTAATCATGAAAAATTTCGATATTGAGATTTTGATGGTAACACACATTTTGACCATCGCGGAGTCCATTTTGACTAGTTTGGTCGTGACGTGTGTACGTATGTACGCCTGTAAGTATGTATGTATCCTTAATAACTTAAAAACGGAGAATCGTAGAAAGTTGAAATTTGGTATTTGAAACTCTCATAAGACCTAGTTGTGCACCTCCCTTTTTTAATGCAATCGGTTGCGCGAAAAGGACACTTCTCATATAGTTTTTTTCAAATTTCATACATTACTCAAAAACAAACAATCCTAGGAAGTATATACTATTTTCGATTTGGGCCTTACATAAGGCACAATTTTATAGCTCCAATTTTGATGGTTCGCACCAAAAGGACTCTTTGCCAAAGGAACACGAAGCATGCATTATCCGAATTACGTAAATGATAATGATAAATGAATGTTATGCTGCTATATCTTCTATACAAATTTGTTGTACCCTAACAGAACTAAACAGGGAAATCAAAATTACTACGATTGATGGTGATAACTAATTTGTACCTCCTTGTTTTTACTTACTACTATATAAATTAAGAGAAACCTATTAAATTTTTTTCATTATGGAAGTAAAAATATTTAAAACTTCAATTTTATAATATAAATAAAATATATCAACCATTCTTGAAATAAAACCATACAATTGCCGTCATACAAGGAAGTCATGTGTTGGCCACATCAGATATTTTTTTTTTTGTTGAACGACGAAATAAATTTGTTGTTTGCCTTGGACAAAATTTTGGTTAAATGTGTGTTTATTACTGTTCTTCAAATTAAACAAAACACGACATGCAGTCTTTCATGTAGCATCACAGTTTTATGAGTTTACCATGTTTTTGTAAAATTTGCATTCATAACCGACCCAACCCGCATGATATTTACCGTACGAATCGTATGCTTCCCAAGTCGCAACTGCTTAATTTTCCTCTCCACGCTTTGTGCAAAGCTGCGGACCGAAAACTTTCCCTTCTTTCTCACCATGATCGACTTTCTATGTAGGTACCGTTGAATAGTATGATGTAAAGTTCATAGAAAAAAAAATCACGAAACATCACACAACTTCAAGGAACTAACGTGTCCGTCTGCATGATGAGAAGAGATGCCAATAACTGCAATGTGGGTACGAACTGGAAGAACAGGCATCTTTTCCGCATTCTCTCCTCAGCTCCGACACAAAGCGTGAATCTCGCCTTACATGCATATGCATATTCCAGTCGCGTTCATAATTATTGGGTCTCTAGGCAAGTCGCGGAGAATGACACAATGCAAACTTCATAGAAAAATTTTTTTACGAAACTTCCAACACGCCACTTTATGGGACTAGTATAATAGTAGTACCAATAACCGCAATACGGACGCGAACTGGAAGCTGAGGTTAACCATCAACATGCAATTTTCATTTCGGCACAAATGAGGGCATCGCCATACCTCACACTAACGGATTCCGTTTCAAGCTTTCTTGTCAAAACCTTTTGTAATTAAAACACAAAACAAAAGCAGGTGATAGGCACATAATAAAATAATAGCGCTAAATATTTAGTGAATGTTTTCTTTATTTATTTCATATCAAAAATTTCTTTACTTTTTGCTGGCAGTAGTTGCAACCTGTGCGGCAACTTCATCTTCCATAGCATGTAGGTTTAAAAGTTCTTGTTTCTTATTAGCAATGCGTTCTTCTCTGCGCTTCCGAGCTTCGCGGACCTTCTGTCTTCTGGCTTCGGCTTGGTCAGCAAGCATTTTGCTTCGCTGCTTTTCTGCTTTTTTCTTATGAATATACTCCATTAACACACGCTTGTTCTTAAAAACGTTTCCTTTGCATTTCATGTATAAATCGTGAAAAAGATGACGATCAATCTTCTTGCTGTCTCTATATTTCTTTAGTAATCGCCTTAGGACCCGTTGTCGCTGCATCCACAAAAATTTGACCGGCATTCTGGCATTGGTTGTACCTTTGCGTTTTCCAAATCCGCAATGACGTCCTTTACGACGGGCTTCTGTGTTTTTACGAACTCGGTATCGTGAATGCACAACAACAGGTTTCTTAATAATTAACCCATCCTTGATAAGTTTTCGTATATTTTGACCTTAAATAAAATTAAGATTAAAAATAATAAAATAATTAATGATTGATTTAACAGATTTTATATAAAAAATAATTATAAACAACTAATACAATAACATAAGACTTTCCGAAAGTTGAGACGTATGTAAGCAAAACAGAACTATCGACTTTTTATTTTTGTACGTAATAAAAACACGTATGTACGTCTGTATCCGTCATAATTTAAAATCAGAGTTTTAGAAACTTGAATTTGTATTTGACCTACTTTAAGCTCGCTTTTTGGTTATAATCAGTCTCAGCAACAGTACATCTTGTATGGCTGGATAGAATTTTGTTACTGCTGTTCGGTTAATGCCTTAAACACAGCATTTAGCTCAGCGGTATCGCTCTCCGCCAAAAATCTACGCTGCTGAGGCGCAGTAGAGAACATCTAGCATATAAGAACACACAACAATCAACAGAAGAAGAACAAGAGCAGCGACCAAAATGGAAAATATTCCATTTCGATCGCCGTCGCTGGCAGAGGCAGCGGCGACCTGCTATTTTTTTCTTGTTTCCCATAAGAGCCTGTGTAATTTTAACAATTGGTGGAGAGCGACATCGCTGAGCGACATGCTATGTGTTGGCATAATATAGAAATAATTTAAGGCCCAACCAAGCAATGCAGTGTAAGTTCATTTTCGTGAACTCAACGATAAGCAACCTCTGCAATATACGTGTAAGGCGCCCAAGCATTGCATAACTACTGAAAACAGCTGTTTTAATTAAACTGAAATTGTTAATGTTCTTTGAATTAAGAAATAAAATGAACTCAAATCAAAAATACATTTGGAGTATACCAAATCGTTGATGGAATGTCAACAAATAGTATTGCTGTTTTTGCAAATAGAAGAAGAAGGAGGGGAAAAAAGATCGTGTAATGTTAATATAATTTCATTTTTTTCACTTCGTCTATTAATTTTTCATTGAAAACGTTGTCATTCATCTTCCAATAGAGATGAGAGATATTTCTGTACCGGTGATTTTGTCACCGTGATTTGAAAGTCACTGGGCACTGGTGACAGCGACATCTTACGTTCCGATATTTTTCCACAAGTTAAAAATAATAAAATTCCTATAGGAATTTTCGCTGCTATTAGTTATTTTGAACATTTTGCAACATGGTATTGCAGTGTTCCAATTTTTGGTCAATGTTCTGGATGGTGTTCAAGGGATATAACGGAACCTTTAGAAACATTGTGTTATCGTTTAGAAGTGAAATTAACAAATGAATAATTTAAAATTAAAAAAGAAAAGAGAGATTTGGCAGTTGTTGGATCCCGAAGATGCTATATATGCAACATGCAAATTGTGCAAGAGTAAAATATCATACAAAACAACTGTTTCAAATCTAAGCAAGCACATAAATAGAAGACATCCAACGTTGGCTTTGCAGATACCTGTTAAACGCGTAAGTCTGTAAAAGGTTGATAATTACTGGTGAGTAATTACTGTTTGTATTGCATAGTTGCAGATACAGAGTTTTAGCCAAAATGTTTAACAACCTACAACGAGTGACAACATACTATTAAGTTAATTTACCCTTGATGTACACACCCAGCCTGTAAGTGTGTTTTAAGCAGGTAAAGTTTGTACGGACCTTATATCTTAATTCTTTTTACCCTTAATATATATTGACTTAAACATGAGAAGTGCTTGTTTAAATCGAAAGAGTTTATGTCACAAGGCTCAACATTTTGTGTTACGACGGATAGCTGGACGTCTATAAACACTAGTTTTCTTGCGGTTACTGCTAATTTTTTGAACAGAGATTTTAAATTTTTTTCAGTATTGCTTGAATGCTGTGCAACAAAGTATTCGCACACATCCGACAATTTGGCTGATGATTTACGTAGAGTGTCGGAAGAATGGGGCATAAATAATAAAATTATTTTTGCAGTATCTGATAATGCCGCGAATACAAAAAGTGCCATTATCACTAAATTAAAGTGGAAGCATTTCGGATGCTTTGCACATACGCATAGTCATGCTAGAACGGTTTTTGCAACTCCAGGAAGCCATAAAAAGCACCGTAGCATTAATTGAAAGGCCGCTTCCTGTTTTATCCTTATGAGTGGAATCTGATAAGTGAACTATGCTTTATTTTAAAACCATTACAAAGACTATAAGTGGGGACAAATTTTGCACTGCTCCTATGGTGATTCCCTTGGTAAATGGTTTGCAAGGAGTTTACAAGGCCTTATCAGCACGAAGCTTCCTACAGCCAACTAAAATAATTGTGCAAAAATATATAAAAGAGCTAAACGAACGTCTGGGAACAGTGAAACATAGTAATTCTTTACTGTTTGCCACATTTTTAGATCCACGATTTAAGAATGTAGATATTGTGGACAAATTTGCAGAAGATCATGCGAAGCAGAAAGTGATATCAGCTTTAACTGATTTATTTAATTCAGAGAGTCCAGACTTTGAAAATCCTCTCAACAATAATATGCGGCCAACAACTTCAGTGGAATTATCGGTGTGGAGCTCTTTTGACTCTTTGGTAGCCAAGAGTAAACCTGCAGGAACGTCGACTTCAAGGGCTATTATAGAAGTACAAAGGTATTTGGAGGACAGCATAAGTCCGAGAACCATAGATCCTTTCATTTGGGTGCAACACAATAAATATAAATACCCAAAACTGGTTGAAATAGCACCACAAAAACTTTGAGCAGTCCAAAATTTGTAATGATAAATTGAGTGGAATTTTTCCTGGGCCAAGAGCTCACAAATTTTTATTTGATTGGAGCTAATAGCCATGTTAAATTGCAATTTTTCGATTGAACAATTTTTCAATTTGGTTTTGTTTTCTGTGGGAAAACTGTCAACTTGAGTTCATCCGAGAAAAATGAGAGCGGATGAACACTTATTTGTAGCAATTAAAAAAATTGCTGTCGACGAGGGCAAATTTCAATTAAAACGGGTTTTTGTGCGACGTAATAAAATAGTATGCACTTTTTGGAGTGAAAAAGATCCACTTATATTCAAAAAAGGAGCTTTGCAGTAAAATAATTGCACAAAGCTACTCTTTAGTACTAAAATACGAATACATCACTATGGAAACTATTTGCGAGATTGCTGTCAAAAAGATTGCAATGTAACATAGCAACAAATAAAAAATTGTTGAGAGTAAAAATATTCCAATTTGTAGCAATCCAAAAATTGCAATGTAACATGGCTATTACAAACAAATTTTTTTTATTTCAATTTGTGGTTGTTGCCACGCATATTTTTTCTTATTCTATTGTCATTTATATTGTCAGAGCAAGCTTGGAATAAATCAACCACTTCCCGGTATGAGTAATTTTGTGTCTGTTGTTCTTGTTGTAGCTCGGCAAAAAACAAGCGCCGCGCCCTGCCTTCGTTTAGATGTTATGAGCCTTCAAAGTTTGAAAATTTGATGGCCCATATCTTTATAATCCCGATACATATTGTAACAAAATGTACAGCTTCCGAATGATAATTTTTATATTTACAATTTATCTTTGGAGACCTCAAAGCGCCTGTTAATGTGTTTTTACCGTAGAACCTATATTTTTGTGTGAAAACTGCCTTAATGTTTTTAGTACTTCTTTTACCACAATATTTTTTTTTTCTAAATAAAATACATAATATGGCATAATTATGCACTTTTTATATAAACTGACCCAATCACTCGTATCCTGGTATTTTTATTAGAATTGGTCCCAAGTTTACGAGAAAATTAATTTTATAGATCAATATTGCATACTAATTTGATAAGTTTTTCCAACTATCCTAGTCCACTTTTTATGAAAAATATTATTGCTGAAATTTTGCAACGATGATCGTGATATCAACTTGGAATGCTTTAGAATACTGTTATTCGTTAAAAACTCTTTTAAATTACGAGTGCGTCTTTTGAAAAAGTGAATTGAAAATGAATTTTAGTGATTTGTTAGATTTATTTAACAATTCAATTTACGGTGAAATCACGGTTCTGTCCTTTTCAAGACAAACATATTGATAGATAAAACTAGTAAAGGTGTTGTCTACAGCCGGGATGTAGCCGAAATACCCTACACCTTAAAGCTGCATATATACTTGTATATATAAGATAAACTATAATTATAGCTGCTTAACTATTTCTGTGCGTTACAAACACCGGTACTAAGTGCGTTTACTCTCAAAATTTAGGTGTAGGGTATAAAAATATATTGCAAGACTGGGTGGATGGGTAAAAAGGAGGCGTGGCCCGCCCGCCATTTTTTCCCAACAGAATATTATTGGTTCACAAACTACAATATTATGTACACCATTATTCAGGAAACTTCGGGCCCTATTCTCATTTACAACTTAGGTTGTCAGTTGTGTTGTCTAAGCAAAATCGGTATTACGGTTTACAACTTTGCTGAAAGTTGTCAAGCTGGTAGTCTTTCGAAGTTATCTAAGCAAAAATGATGTCTATTCTGGTTCACAACACAACCCGAGTTGTGTTGTCTTATGTGTCAAAATCAGACAACACGTAGAGAGCAGTTGTAATCAGCTATGTTTGTTGAAAGGGTCGCATGTTTAACGTGAATTTGTTGTCTGACGCGAAAATAATGGACAAAAAATATAATGTAATGCAATGTAATTATTGTATTTCAGTGATATTTATTAATGTCTAAGATTTTACGAGAATATGAAGTGATATTTTTTTGAAACCGTATTATAATATCAACTGTTCAACAATTCTTGCAATATTTATGGTATTTTGATTTTCTTCTTCCGGGAAAAATAAATCGACACCAATTTCCATTATAATATTTATTTATCTTTAATCACAATTGTAAACAAACCACAGTTTTTATTTTGATGCTATTGTAAGTACTGTACGGCAGGGTTACAGATCTGGCAGTAGTATTAATTGCATTTATTTTTTTGGCACTAATTTGAAATTTTGTTTTTGTAAATAAGAGTAGAATTTATCTAGCAGAACAATATAAAATATCCCTACAAATATAGCAGCATCCATTTCCATAGTAACAACACACAATTTGGTGCCTCATTTTGATTTTCTTAAAGACTCAATTTTAAAATGTGGAGTATTTTGCATAATGCGGAGTGTAACACTACTAAAGAAAAACACACATGCATATTCAAGCAACTGAAACATCAAAACTGTTGGTGGCTTCGAAAATTTCTGCCTAAAGTTGGACAAGACAACTTACAACTTCGAATGATTGTAAATCGTAATACGGAATTCGAACTCAGTTGTCTTCAAAGTTGTGTTGTCTTGTAGACAACAGAGGTACCTGCACTCTCGATATATATACTTTTCCATACCTATCTTGTCTAGTTCTATGCGTTACACACTCCGATAGAAAGTGAATATACACCAGCGTCGCCCATGAGCAGCCATTCGGCCACTCAATTTTTGAGCACCTTAATATGTGTACAATGAGTGCATTTGCCGAAATTACGTCAACAGCCATGAAAGTTTGATTTGGCTACACCCAAAAAAATTATCTCTGTTTGTGTTCATGCGGATTTTTTCTTTATATAATATAATATTATTTTATTTTATTGCGAAAATCATATTTAATGTATAACTTAAAACATTTGTTACGAATAAGCTCCATTATTTATATTAACGCATCTAATATATCGTTTTCCATCGCTCTCAACTAAAGATACGTAAAACTTTAGCAAATAATTGAGGTGTGATACTTTTCACGTTTGTACATGCTTGTTAAAACTTTAAATGTGTTGCAATAATCGTAGCAGAATTTAACAAAAAGAAACTAATGCTTCCTACTTCGAAGTATTAATTTTCTTCAGTGCAGGTTGAGAAATCATTCATACACATGCTTAAAATGTGACAGTGTGAGTTTGGACATCGCTGATATACACTCAACCTTAAGGTGTAGGGTATAAAGATATTGGAACTATTTACAATGTGGTCGTGTGTATGAAAGATTCAGTGCCGCAGGCGAAAAATTTTTATGAAAAAATCCCGCATGCATTTTGTTTGCATAAAAATTTTTCACTTTAAGATAAGAATATCTTAATTTAAGTTAAATAAGTATATCATAATTTAAGTTTAAGCATAGAGAAAGAATAACAAGAGGCCGAATCTTGAACAAAAATATTTTCCACTGAAGATCCAGTACTGGATCTTTTTCTCACTCATTGCTGAGTGTGTTCTCTCTTCTCTTTTGCTATTGCAAATCCTAATGTGTTTTCATTGATGCTCTGAGCATTTGTTTTCTATCCACTACTGAATCGATGATGAATTGCTGAGTGCTTCGCTCTCTACCCTATTCCTTTTGCTCTTGTTTGTGTGTTTGCAGTGATACTCTGAGAATTCGGCAACCCAGTTCTGGATCGTATGAAGATTTTTGAGTGTTTCGCACTCTTCTCTTTTCTATTGCAAATGCTAATGTGTTTGCATTGATGCTCTGAGCATTTTTGGCTATCCACTACTGAATCGTTGATAGATTTTTGAATGCTTTGCTCTCTATGCTATCCCTATTACACGTGTGTTTGTGTGTTTGCACTGATGCTCTGAGAATTCGCTCATACCCAGTTCTGGATCGTGTGAAGATTTTTGAGTGTTTGGCTTTTTTCTTTTGCTTTCATACTCTGAGAAGAGTATGAATGACTTTTTCTGTCTACTACTGGATCGTTTACAGATTGTTGGTGTAATTTCATTTCTTCTTACATTTTCCCTATTCGTCTTTTTTTTTACTATTGATTCTTTATGGAGCAAATGAAGAGTGTATGTTTGTATGTCGAAAGAATATATGTGAATACACATTCATAACTTCTTACGATTTGTGGACATATTGTTTGTGTTTTTTATAATTGTATACTGCTACAATTTTTGGATTAGAAATTCTATGAAGGAGCTTTGGACGACCTTCTTGATCAGTACAATTATAGAAAGCTGAAATCTCTGCAATTTTTAGTCATTAGCAGTTTTTAACTGCGGAAAAGCTGAAAGCTTTAGAAATTATTTTCGGAAATCTTAAAACATAAATATTTACGAGTTTAAAATAAAGAAAATTATAATTAGTCATATCAAAATTGAACTGTGTTAATACTTAGCATATTTGCTAGTTTTTAGAGATTAGATATATTCATAGTAGTGCTCCTGTTAAGATTTATTTTTTATAGGGCTTTTTTGTACCCAGCATGCCGACTCAAATAAATCGCTGGTCAAAGCAAACAAAACTCAGAAAAGCATCAGAAACTCCAGAAATGCTTAAAAATGTTGATGCTTAAAAATTATTCACACACACAACCAAACGAAACAGTTTCAGGCATGCTAAAACAAAGTGAATGATTGAAAAGAAATATTCGCTCTATGCGTGAGTAAATTTATTGAAATTTGTTAGTCTCTCCTTGAGGGCGCATATTGCACTCATTTCGTTTCTTCGTTTCCCTTGCGGACCGACCGCTTCCATTAGGCGTTCGAGTTAATTTGGCTGATTCGGCCTCTTGTTATTCTTTCTCTATGGTTTAAGTTAAATGTCAACGAATAACGACAGATCATCGTTGCAGAACTCTGCGTTAAAACAATTGATAAAAAATGTAAATGTATAGTCCCAAAAAGGTATCAAATTCGTATACTATCTCGATCTTTAAACTCAATTTTCTCGTAAACTATGGGACAAATTGTAATAAACAAAATACCATGATACGAGTAATTAGGTAAGTTTATATAAAAAGTACATAATTATGCCATGATATTATGTATTTTATTTAGTAAAAGAATAAAATAAATTTGAATTGTGGTAAAAAAAAGTACTAAAAACATTGAAAGCAGTTTTCACACAAAAATATAGGCTCTACGGTAAAAACAGAAGTGAAAGATATTGCAAATATCTATCTAACGGTATTTAGTTCGACCGGATATCTCTTATAGTTTAGGAGATATAGAGCATCTAATTTGTAAATTTTAAAGGGCTATATTTTAGTAACTAGAAGCCGGCGGCAAGAAATTTTTTGGGGTTTACAACAACACCAAAACCAGCCCCAAAAATAACAAAAAAATTGGAGCATTTGTGCAACGGTAAAAATGTGCCCAAATGCTTGTATCAATGTAGATATACTTTTTATACTGAATGAGTTGACTCCCTAATTATCTCTCAAACTAAACACCAGTTTTAAAACATATTATACATCGTTAGAAAAGTAAAAGAACACTCTTACCAAATTTTACATTATGTACCGTTACACCTTGCAAAGCCAATTTGCAATTAAACGGCTTGTTTATTCAGAAAATCAATTATTTCTAAATAACTTCTAAGCTTTTACGTTTACAGCTCTAGCAAGTTCAGCAGGAATAAAGCCAATAGAAATAACTTTCAGGCGGATATCGACTAAGTTGCATACTTCCAGAGTTATTGACCTTATAATGTTCGACCTTGAGACGCCCATAAATCCGATATAGCGACCAATTCAGGGAAATTGCAAGCGGACTACAAGAACTAACGGCACAGTCAAATTTGAAATAAACGTAAACTTTGCGAAAAATTGCCTGCGGCCGAAACCGTTAATCCCTACCTGTTCCCCGTCACGATATGTGACAAGATAATAGAGAGGGTGTCAAATCATTGAACTTTAAAGTTTTTCACTTCATCTTAACGGTGGGGGACGGTCTATATCGCCTCCAGTAACAAACACAAATAAAATTTATTATACCGGACATGTCTTCAATGTAGCCGGGAAGCAGACTTAATTTGCAATATACTGCTAACCCTTGCCAGAGCTTCACGAGCCAAGTAATGGTAACAAAACTGTATACATAACTATACAATTTGTTGTACGAAAGCCGTTCTAGTTTACACGTAAACAAATTCAATACTACGGTTATATAATTTAGTCTTCACCAGATCGTACGCCAAAATTTATAGAGTAACTTACGAGAATTTGTGTTAGCGATTTCATTAATTTCATTGGGATCCAACCAAACTTTTTTTTTCCCACATCGCAATACAGACGCTGCCAACCTCTTCTGTAGCTTTAATGAACTATAAATGTATGAAAATAGTATTAAATATCAAACAACCATGCAAATTTTTAGTAGCACATTAAAAAAGTAAATATAAGATAAAAGGCTAGTACCTCATGTTTAGTTCTCAGCAAATTTCACAGGAAAGAAACCGTGCTTGAACCGGATATTAGGGATGAGCATCTATGGTTTTTGTCCGATGGTCGATGTCTTCGTCATCGATGTTTTTGCTTCGAGGTTTTCGTAACGAGCATAGATACATAGAGATTACAACGAGTATATATTTTAAAGAGATTTTAACGCAGGCTAATAGCCTAAACACAGTTGTAGTGGCCGGATACAACTTCATTACTCAGCTGTCAAAATTACATGGGCTCTTATGGACAACGAGAAAAAAGTTATTTTCCAGATTCCCACGACGTTCCGTCGCTTATTTACGCCGAAAATATAAAGTTTTATATTTTCAGCTACTGGTAATTTTTCGCTTTCTATTCAATTTGCTCCTTTCGCACTTATTGACTACAATTTTATTGCGGGTGTGGAAAAAGTTACTGCTTATTTTAAAAAGTAGGTTAGTTGAATAAAATAAGAACAAAGAATATTTTATTTATTTTAAGTACAATTAAGAAAACTAAAAAATTTTCCTCATTTGTCATTAGACATTAATTATTAAATATTTTTTAATTTCCCTAAAATTGTTTTTTAATTTTTTTTTTTTTTTGTATTATTGTATTAGCACTTTTCTGATTTAAAGTTTTGAATTATAAAGAAGTACGTATATTTAAGAAAGCTTAAATGAATTAATTTAACAATTAATTAATTAACTAATCTATACTACTTAATAAAAATATGCAAGTTAACTACTTTTTAAAGGAGTACTAAGTTTTTCTATTCCCGCATTAAAATTGTACTCGATAAGTGCGAAAGGAGCAAATTGAATAGAAAGCAGAAAATGATCAGTAGCTGAAAATATAAAACTTCGCCAAAATATTAACGGAAGAAACGAAATCATGCATAAAAACAAAATATTCAACCTTCGCAGACGGTCAGACGGCTTATGTTTTGTTAGTGCCATGGACGAAAACAAAGTTCAATTCCTTCAACTGACAGAATCCTCCTATTCCTTTCCACTCATTAACAATTTAATAGCTGATGTTTGTCGAGCGTTCACTCCTTACGCGATAATACAATTCTGCTTTCCTATGAGCATCGCTTCGAACATACACACGAACACGTAGTTTCTGCCGTATGATCGCTTTCGACGTTTTCTAGGGCTTCATTTTCGCTGTCACCATAAGTCCGCGCACCATCTCGAGGTGCTCTGTAACGAGTAGCTTGCGTTGAAATCTCTTCAACGAGCATATATACACAAAGATATTACATGAGATTTTACTCGTTGCTTCAAAAAAAGATCGGCTTTCTACGATTGGAACTATGAACAACTATAAAGGAATGGATAACGCCGACTGCGGAGCAGCAGTAAGAAACAACAAACGAAGCTCATAAGTAAAATTTTATGACATCAATTTATGACATCGTAGTGAGCGCCCGAGACACCAGCGTAGCCGAAACTGAGACAGACTTTGTATTCTGTAATCCAAGCGTCCGCCAGCGTCAGTCAGCGTCTTACTTTTTTTACCTGATGTTATGCTTTGCAGACTGTCGTAGTTTGCAGACCGAATAGTGTTACCGTCCACGGGAAACCTCTTTGTTGTTTGGTGATATAGTTTGGAAGCACTTTCAAAAACACAAAAAAATGCAGTCATTTCGATTTCAACTACGTGAGAATCCTAGTGGACACATATATTATTGCATATAAAATATGAACATGAGTGTGTGGCAACAATGTATGAAGCAAAAAGCAACTATTTGTCTTATCATAATAATAACAACTAGAACCTCCATTTGACTTGTTCGTGTAAAGCAGCACTCGATACGATTTCTATTTTTGTTCGAAAATGAAGCCTTACATAAAACGGTAGCACTTGTGAGATATTTTTTTATAATTTAAAATTAAAATTAGGTTCTTTATTAACAAATAAATAGTTAATAATTAAATAAATCTACCTTTAATAATTAATAAATTTTTATTTATTACTTCAATAATTAATAATTTTATAATAATAATTTAATAATTGATAAATAAATTTCTTTAGCAATTATAAATATATTTTTTCAAAACTTCGTTACAAAAATTTCTGTCAACCACAAATATTTTGTTCAAGTCGGCAACTTTTTGTTCCCGTCTCATTTCGAACCGACTAGGTTTTAACGGAATGCATCGGCTAAAGATTGACAACTGATAATGTCTGCAAAGCAGGTAAAATACCAACAAAATTATACAGTGGCCGCCAGCGATAGACTGCGTCGCGTCTGGGTTTTTTTGGCAGCGCAGTCTGTGACGCGAGCGAGTATCCAGAATATGGCTGTTAGTTATTGGTGGAGGGGGGAAAGAAGCGAGGGGCTCTTTCTGCTTATGATTTCTGATCAATTTTTACATTTTCAGCTTCTGAGCATTTTTGCCCTTTTCAATCAATTTGCTCCTTTTCCGCTTTAACTACAATTTTAAAATGTTACGTACATTTGAATAAAACTTAAATAAAATTAACTACTTTTTACAAAATTAGTTAACTTGTGTTAATAAAAAATCCGCTCCGCTGCATAAGTTTCCTTCCGATAAATGTTTGGCCAAGATCTGGTGTGAAAATCTTAAAATTAATAAGTTTACGCTTTGTATTTTGTATTATATATTTTGTAGATAGATATATCATTGACATCTGTTTCTAGCTATTACATATTAGCTTCTATATTAGTGTATTATTTCTAGTAACTCTACTATTAACTAATTTTTGTAATTAGTTTTTTAATATGCTTTCATTAATACTAGCTGTGATTATTCATAAACTTTTGGTTATTCAGCTTATCTTCTGGTTGTCCTAATTTTCTTTGTATATTATACTTTCTTTCGATGTTATTGTTCTTCATTTTCTTCAAAATTTTTGTATGATTTTTGTTTCAATACTTGTTCTTTTGCATGAGTAGTTTCAATAGTTTTGCATATGTCCTTAGTTAGCTTAGTTTCGTGTATGCATATCTGGGCAATTAGCAAATAAATAACGTAACATAATTCTGTAAAGAAGCCTTCTTGTCCTTGAACACTATATACAATTGTTAGTTTGTTTTATTTCGTGTGTTATTTTTGTTTCCGGATGACTATTTGAGAAACAGGATTAATATATATACAGGATATATATGTACATAAACATGTGAATCTATAATTAACCCAATATTGTTTAATTGAAGATAATCTTTCGGTAAGTATACGGATTTCTTTATAATTATAAAGTCGAAATAAGCAAATATTAAGTTTTATTCAAACTTAAAAAAATGTTAGGGAAATTGAGAATAATATATCTATGTATTTATATATTTAATTAGAAATTAGAGAAGATTTTAGTTAATTTCATTCAAGTTTTATTCAAATGTACGTAACATTTTAAAATTGTAGTTAAGCGGAAAAGGAGCAAATTGAATGAAAAAGGCAAGAATGGTCAGAAGCTGAAAATGTAAAAATTAATCAGAAATCATAAGCAGAAGGAGCCCCTCGCTTCTTTCCCCCTCCACCATTAACTAAATCTCAGTGGCAAATTCTAAACCATTGAAATGATGCCGAAAAATGCCCTGAAACTGAAAAAAACAAACATGACCAAATGATCAACGTAAAAAAGAAAACCAAGCACAAAAAAACATATTCAACCTTAGCAGACGGACAGACTGCGTTTATTTTCGAGCAAAACAAAATAGAATTTCTTCCTTTCCCTTCTCCTACCCTTTCCCTTTCATTACAAATCTCTTTTGCTTGCAATGCCTCGACTCATTGATGTCATAAAATTTTACTTATGAGCTTCGTTTATTGTTTCTTACTGCTGCTCCGCAGTCGGCGTTATCCATTTCTTTATAATTGTTCATAGTTCCAATCGTAGGGAGCAAATCTTTTTTTGAAGCAACGAGTAAAATCTCATGTAATCTCTTTGTGTTTATACCCACTGGTGAAATTTTTGTACTACATCCGAATGCATCGGCGTTGTCATCCAAGCATCGCCTGTATTCGATTGTTCCTATACAGTACACACACATAAGCACGAATCGTAACTTCGTCACAATCGTTCGTTCCTAATGTTTCGCATTATTTCCCGCACACAATGTACAAAATTCGTCATACATCCGAATGCGATCGGCGTTACACACATATAGAACTTCGTCACAATCGTTCGTTCGTTCGTTCGTGCTTTCGCGAAGTTGACCAACTACATATAGTATTCCGTATTTAGCGCAATAAAATCGTGATCACGCGTAGCTCATAGGATAGTGTGCTGGACTAGGAAAGCGGACGGCGACTTGAAAAATAATTTGTAAGTTTTTCAATAATTTAATTACAATAATTTTCACATATTAAAATAATAAGTTATTCCAAACAAATTTCTCGGCGAACTTGTGGTTTCATTCAAACTCCACCCAAAACTCCAAGTAATGTTTTTTTTAAATATTTCTAAAAATAAAGAAAAAGCTTTTGCGAATTAATAAGAAAAATTAAAGATAACACGAAATTCTGTGTATGCTATTGGAATGTTATCGCTTAACGTTTTGCGGCCATCCGACTCTCACTTACATTGTTGGGAAATCGGATGCATCCAACATTCACTTACATTGTTGAGACAAGGAATCTATCTGACCTTCACTTAAGAAACAACAAACGAAGCTCATACGAAGTAAAATTTTATGATATCAATGAGTCGAGGCATTGCAAGCAAAAGAGATTTGTAATGAATAGGAAAGGGTAGAAAAAGGGAAATCAGTAAAATTTATGGAAAGCTAAAATCTTCTCTATTTTCTCATTAAATATATACGTAAAAATAAATATTATTATTAATTTCCCTAACATTTCCTTTTCATTTTTTTTTATTTGAATAAAATATTGTCTTTGTTTATTTCGACTTTATAATTATAAACAAATCCTTATCATAGAGATTATACCATATAGAGTTTGCATGCCATCTCTAATACAAAATAAATATATACGAAGCTCAGAAGAAGTAAGGCGACGGCTAAATTTACCTGTTTCTTATTATTTTACAATAACAATTCCCAATCGTCCGCTCAGGCAGAAAGCAGAAGTTTTCAGTTTCGGATTTTATGACCTTTCAAAAAACATTGTTTGTTGTTATTTTTTCTTCCATGGTTCAGAATTTGCAACTGAGATTTATTTAATGGAAGAGGGGGAAAGAAGCGAGGGGCTGTTTCTGCTTATGATTTTTGTGCTTCTGATCATTTTACAAATTTTTATATTTTCTGCTACTAGCAAAAAAAAAAGTTGCTAGTTTCTTAGCTACTTTTTAGGATAAGCAGTACCTTTTTTACATTCGCATTAAAATTATATTGACAAAGTGCGAAAGGAGCATATTTAGTGAAAAAGCCAAAAATGCTAAGAAGCTGAAAATGTTTGATCAAAAATCATAAACAGAAACAGCCCCTCGATTCTCTTCCTCCTCTGATAGGCAAAAACGCAATCACATATGCTCAACAATCGAAGAAAAAATAACAACAAACTTTATTATTTCAAAGGTCATAAAACCAAAAATTAAAAAATTCTGCTGTCTGTCTGAACGGACGATTGGGAATTGTTATTATAAAAGAACAAGAAGAAGAAGTAAATTTAGCCCTTGATTTACTTCTTATGACCTTCGTTGTACTAGAAATGGCATGCGAAATCTATGCATTATAATCTCTATGATAAGGATTTGTTTATAAATATAAAGTCGAAATAAACAAAGATTATGTTGTATTCGAACTGAAAGGAAATAAAAAGGAAATGTTGGGGAAAATAATAATAATATTTGTTTTTACTTTCTTGTATTCGTAGTAAATACAAGATAGTATTGTAATCATGAAAAATTTCGATATTGAGATTTTGATGGTAACACACATTTTGACCATCGCGGAGTCCATTTTGACTAGTTTGGTCGTGACGTGTGTACGTATGTACGCCTGTACGTATGTATGTATCCTCAATAACTTAAAAACGGAGAATCGTAGAAACTTGAAATTTGGTATTTGAGACTCTTATAAGACCTAGTTTTGCACCTCCCTTTTTGGATGCAATCGGTTGCGCGAAAAGAACACTTCTCATATAGTTTTTTTCAAATTTCATACATTACTCAAAAACAAACACTCCTAGAAAGTATATACTATTGGGCCTTACATAAGACACAATTTTGTAGCTCCAATTTTAATGATGGTTCGCACCAAAAGGACTCTTCGCCAAAGGAACACGAAGCATGCATTATCCGAATTACATAAATGATAATGATAAATGAATGTTATGCTGCTTTATCTTTTACAAAAATTGGTTGTACCCTTACAGAACTAAACAGGGAAATCAAAATTAGTACGATTGATAGTTAAAGCTGTGTGGAAACTAATTTGTACTTCCTTGTTTTTACTTACTACTATTTAAATTATTTAAATTAAGAGAAGCCTATGAAATTTTTTTCATTATGAAAGTAAAAATATTTAAAATTTTTAAAACTTCAATTTTAATATATAAATAAAATATATCAACCACTCTTGAAATAAAACCATACAATTGCCGTCATACAAGGAAGTCATGTGTTGGCCACATCAGATATTTTACGTATATATTTATTTCCATAAATTTTACTGAAAATAAATATTAGCATTACGTTTTTCTTCACCCACATTGAAAAAATGCCATGAAACTGAAAAAATCAAACTTTCGCAAATGATCGTTTGCGTTTATTTTGTTAGTGCAATCGAGCAAACCAAAATAGAATTTCTGCAATTCAGGAAGTCTTCCTATTCTTCCTTTCTATCTACCTTTCTATCTATCTTCTATCCTTTTCAACTCTTTACAAATATAGTAAATCTATTTTATTACTATTATAGTGGAATTCAGAAGTGCGCCTTTGTCGTTTTATGCAACAAAATTTGCATTTGTGTATTCAGAAGTGCGACAAAAGCAACTTGTCAGCTGTTTGGGGACTCTTTTAAGGCGACAACATCAAAAACGTAGGAAAAGTGTATTCAGAGGTGCGAAAAAAGCAACTTTTTCAGTGGTCAGGCGACGCCTTTAAGGCGACAGCTATTTTGGTGTCATCTTAGGTGTCGACTCTCACAAAACTTGCAAAACTCGCTTATTTTTAATGGGCAGTCAGTATTTAGATGTACAAATTTTTATTTTCGGGTTGCATTATAATATATTGAATAATATAATATATTTAATTTATAATATATGTATGTACATATTTGTATTGATTAAAAATTTAAGTAAAAAACGTAAATTTGGCGCATTTTTAAGAACAAATTCTCAGTAGAGATGCAGTTCTACATACTAAACCGAAATTGTTAATGAAGTGTAATTAGTACACATAAAAGTACTTCCAAAACTATATATTACATTTTCTTAAAATTTGTTTATTGAGTTACCCAGTTTATTGAGTTCTAAATTAATAGTTCAGTTAACTACACCAAGGAATATTAATATGTAAAGAGATTTCACCTGGCCAATGTTGCTATCAACCATAGATTAGTAGATGAGACACTCGAAAATGTCCCTTATACACTAATGCATTTTTGCTGGAATTGCACTGATACAATGAAAGAAAACTTTGATTCGCTGCAAAAAAAGTGTAGCCTCGCCGTAAAAAAGTGTAGCCTCGCCGTAAAATAATGTAGCCTCGCCGCAAAAATTTTGTAGCAAGCACTGATGGAAAATTTATTTTAAGGGGGTTGTTTATCGAAACGTCAAAATAAATAATTATAAATATTATGTTTTTTATCCGTGTAAAACATGTATAAAACATAGTTTTAATGTTAATAAATATATTCTATAACATTTTACACAGCATTTTCTAATTTGCTTGGTTATATTTCTTATAAATGCAGTCAGTAATTAAAACTTTTTTGTTATAAATACACAATTATGCGCCTAATTGCGAAAATATTTTAGAACGATGTTAGCTGAATTGTATAAATGAAACTGAATACAAATTGTTACAAAATAGTTGGAAATTATACGTTATTAGCCTAGGTGGGGGCTCCAAAACCCTTTAGCACATACGGTTGCACTGTTAAGAAATCGTACACATTGATTGATAAAGAAACAAGAACAACAATGTGATACTTCTCACGTATTGTATACGTGAGTTCAACATACCAAACAGTCAAATGTCAAACCGATTTTTTGAAGCGGCGAATACCGAGTGTCACATCTAGTTATCTATGCTATCAACATTTAATTATCATGACCGGAGTTAAGCTACCATACCAAAAATAAGTTCGATAGCTCCGTCGTCCGCTTTGGAAGCGGTCGCATCAAACCGTTCCCTAAGCAAATCAATAAACGAAGGTACAAAGCACTGAGTGTTGTTGTTGTTGCTTTTCCTACGCATTTTTTATATTTTATGATAGTCGTCAGGCTTTCATGGCGACCAGGCAAGTCGTCTTCTTCTTGTTCTTTCACAAGAACAAATCATGAGCAAATGTCCGTCCACTCAGTTTACAATAACAAAACTTTAGCAAAAGTCCGTCTTTCATTATCCAGAAATTTATTGCCTTTTTGTGATTTATTATGCCTTTTTGTGATTTCGCAATTAAATGGCACTTTATGGGCGTCGATTGTTCAGTAAAGTGTTTGAATTTGTGAGTGTTTTAAATTTTTTGTGGTTTTGAAGAGATTGTGAGGTGTGGCGAGGCCCACGCTCTGTGTCGAGGCGCAGAGAGAATGCGGACGGAGAGCCGCTCCTTCCAGCTCGTATCCGCATTGAGTCGTGTGCGTTGAGTTGGATCCAACAGATGTATTGTGGCGTTTTAGTCAGTGCTCAGGTCAAAGATTTTAAAATTTTCGTTAAATTTTCCTAAACCGTCACAAAAAAAAACAAAAAAGAAACAATATTTAATAAGCAAGTTTTCTCATTAAATGTGCATACAATTAATACGCGAATTTCTCATCAACTCGCAAAAGTTTATTCAGGCCAGTATTTTATCGGCTACATTTATCTGTGGAATAGACGAGTCTGGATTATTCGGCCTAATCGGACGCTCTCTCTCATTCTGCCGCGACGGCAGTTTGTATTGTTTCACTTCGATTATAAACATCCGTGCATCGACTGCTTATTTGAGAGTGGGTGTGAATGTGCGGAAAAATAAACAACCAGCAGGGACAAGTGATCACTGTTAGCCAACATGAACTCGCTTGTAGTGTTGATGTGATAGTGCAAACACAACATATTGCGAAAGTAATTTGAAATTTATTAAACTCATTGATACAGATATATTAGCTATATATATATATATATATATATATATATATATATATATTATATATATAGATATTGTGATATTGCAACACAAAATAGCATAAAATATTATCGTGTCGAAGAACGAAACGTGAAGAACTGCTCGAAAAGTCAATTATAAAAATTAGCAAACCAAATAAACGTGTTTAAAATACTAAAACTAACTAAAACGTGAAGTTGATGCTAATTATGAGCAGTTAAAAGTTTATATTGATTTTGTTTATCTCAACGGTTATTATAAGCGGATGTAAAAAGTTTAAATAAATACCCAAAAAAAAAGACATCACAAACTAAACACAAACAAAGGAAGGCGACGAAGTTGCAGCGGCGAAAGCACGCGTCCATCAAATTCCGTGGGAGAACGTAACTGTAACTGGGCTACTGCTAAAGAGTGTCGTTGGAACAATTGTGATTACAACAATAGCAACTATAGAAAACTCTGCAAAACCATACGTTTAAATATTTCACACGAATCAAGATACACAAAAACTTCAGTTACATCAATATTAATCGGCTGGATTTACTCCTATTTTAAATTTACGGACTAATTTTTTTATTACAAAAATTTTATTGCTATAAATAAAATTTATCGTGAGTTCTGAATGTCAGTGTGAAAAGACGTGTTTTATTGGCGCTCGTAATCTACAGTTGTATTTTTCGTGATTTTTGAAGGTATACTTTGCTTTGCCTGCTTCGATTGAAGTGATCTCTCAATCAGTAATGTTATTTTATCAACTTTTTTTAACATGGTCAACTCTGGAATGACAACTAGACGAACAAAAGTTCCTGCTACATCGGTTGCTCCTTCAACTTCTGGCGGGAACTTGTGTGCAGCTAATAAGTCATCAACTACACGTTCTCCGTCGCTCTCCAAAGAGAATTCATTTAATTCTACTTCTGCTGATGAGTCATCCTCTTCTGGTTCTTCTGTGCTCTCTAGTTTGGAGTTGGTCTCTACGCTTAACTGTTTTAAAGAGAGCATCATAAAACAGGTTTCCACTACAATTAGCGCTTCTGAAGAGAGAGTCTTGCAGAGATTAAGTGAGTTATCGGCTGAGCTTTCAAACTTGAAATTTTCATTGGAAAATCTATTGGAAAGAGTTGTAATAGTTGAAGCAACGTGTGCTAAGATGAAAATTTTAAAGCAGCAATTTGATGATTTTAAGAGTACTGCTATGCATGACTCTGCTGGTGCAAACTCTTTCGTAACTGCACTGAAGGCTGAGTTGACTGATTTAAAGTTAAAATTAGATAAACATGGGCATGATTCTGTTTCTTCTGATGTCTTAATTAGTGGCATACCTTTTGTAAGTGGTGAAAACTTGACTGATGTCTTTGGAAAAATTGCGGATGCTATAAAAATTAACGCTGTTGACCTGCGAAAAATTTTTAGAGTGAAAACTAAAGATTCTAAAAATAGCTCGATAATAATAGCTAAGCTATCCTCTGCTGATGAGCGCATTAATTTCCTCAAAGCTGTTGCTGGGTTTAGAAAAGAGAAAAAGCGTCAATTAGTGCTTGGTGATATTGGCTTTGACGGTGATCTAAGAATCTTCATTAACGAAAGCTTGCCGAAAGCTAACCGCGATATTTTGCAGTATGCTAACAAGAAGAGAAGGGAGCATCTTCTTTTTTTCTTGGGCGAGTCTTCGGAAGAGCATCAGCTGATGGTGAATCAAAGTTAGTTTGTGACAGGAATTCTGTTGATCGTATCGCTGGAACTTAGCATAGAAATTATTAAGTGTTTATTTTTTATGTTATTGTTTTGTGAGTTATCATTTATTATGGCCTTAGTATTTAAGTCTTTGCTATTACGTCTACTTTTTATTTTATATATCTTTCCTTTCTCGATTTCTCTCCTTTACTTTTCTCTTATATTTTTGCTCTGGTTGAATTGTTTATGTAAAGCTGATACTGTTGAAGTAGCCTTATTTGTGTGGGGTGTTGGTACTTGATAGTGCTCGGTCTGATGGTGATAACGATTGTCATAAGGCCATGTTGCGTGTCCTGTGCAGCCGGTCTTCTGGCTTGAATGTGGTACATTTTAATGCCAGAAGCTTGAATGGCTTGAAACTAGATCATGCTAGGCACATTTTTAAGGATTCTGCTGTTGATGTAATTTGTGTCTCGGAGACGTGGTTCAAGTCTGAGATTCCTGATTCGTTTTATGATATTGATGGTTATAGGCTCTACAGGAATGATACATGTGAAAAAAGAGGCGGTGGAATTGCTATTTATTGTAACAGCTCTCTCAAGTCTAGACTTGTAAATAAAGGCAATACTACTTGTGAGTTTTTAAATATTACTGTATTTTATAACTACACTAAAATCTTGGTTACGTGTGTTTAAAATCGCCAGCGCAATATTAGCACTGAACCTTTGTTTTGTAATCTTTCTGGTAAACTTGTAACGATGGTTTTCCTCTCTCGCCTGGATATCACTCAGTCCAGTCCAAGGTCTCGTCCAGTTATTTATTAATTTGAACGCAATACACCGATTTCGATATTAACAACTTTATTTACTTAAATCTTGACAGAAATTACAATAGTTTGAAATATGCTTATAGTTACGTTTTAGCTAAGATAAGTTTTATATAACAAGTTTACAATGGTTTGGCTGAAACAGAGTTTATGATTAAGTGCCTGAAACAGAGTTTATGATCGTTAGGCTGAAATAGAGTTTATGATTAAAAGCCTGAAACAGAGTTTATGATCGTTAGGCTGAAACAGAGTTTATGATTAGGTTGAGTGTCGATTATTTGGTTATCTTACACATCTGTGCTGAAAAGAGACTTTGATTAGTGTGTCCACTGTCGCGGAGAATAAACCCAACAGGCCGACGGGACGTTGAATATAGATAAAACCCTAACAGACCGACAGGGCGTTAAATGTAAATAGCCGCGGAGTAAAAACCCAACAGACCGGCCGTCCTACTTTCGCGGAGTAAAAACCCAACAGACCGACAGGGCGTTGTAACTATGCAGTTACGCTTGCAAGAAACGACGTTTCTTATGTTTTCTCACCTGATTTAGTAGATTTGTGACGCGGCGGCGTAGTTGCAGCGGCGTAAACTGAGACGATGACTGCGACGTCGGCTGAGACGTTGACTGCGACGTCGACTGAGACATCGACTGCGACGTCGACTGAGATGTCGACTGCGACGTCGACTGAGATGTTGTCGGCGACGTCGACTGAGATGTTGTCGGCGACGTCGACTGAGATGTTGTCGGCGACGTCGACTGAGACGTTGACTGCGACGTCGGCTGAGGTCGTTGCGATGTTGACTACGAGTCCTTGCGGTGCCGACTTGAGGTCCTTGCGATGCTGACTGCGAGTCCTTGCGATGCCGACTTGAGGTCCTTGCGATGCTGACTGCGAGTCCTTGAGATGCCGACTTGAGGTCCTTGCGATGCTGGCTGCGAGTCCTTATGGTGTGGTTTCGAAATTACTGTTCACGGGTGTGGTTCCTGCACGACTGTCCGCGGGTGTGGTTTCTGAACGACTGTCCTGATGTACTGAGCACGCGCTCTTTTATACTCTGCTCCTCATTCTGTGAGGAGCTTTAAAGCTTTCTCCGAACTTCGGACTTGTTCGCTGGAAATGATGCGACATGTTCGTCGCTTCCAATGTTTACGAGCTATCCAGCAAACTCGTTTGACTTTGCGAAAACGAGTTTGCTGTGCTTTGTCCTTGACTTTGATGCTAAGTGTACTTCTCTGTATGAACGTTAAATTTTATGATGTAAAATTTGTCGTTACATTTCCCCCTTGTTTCGGGGGGGCCTGGCGGAGGACTGCTGCCATGAATACTGCGGTGTTTCGTGGCCTTCCCCAGGTGGCTTATTGTCTGCGCCCGGTATGGATTCTCCGTTCATTAAAATGCTTTGTTTCCATTTTTATTAGTTTTATTCGTAGTTTTTTTTTTTTTTTTTTTTTTTACTTTTACCTTATATAATCTACTTCATCTTTTTTTTCCCGTGGCTTTTAAATTCATTTTTTTCTTCTTTTTTTTCCGCTTTACATTGTCATTTTGTTTGTCTTACATTCTACCAATTGTTCTCATATTTAAGTCCTTACTGTAATATTGTTTATTTTCTTTTTCATTTCAGTGAATTGAACTAAAATTTCAATTATTAACTTAAACATTTTATCGCTGTTAATTCAATCTGTCGTTTGTTTTTTTTTTTTTTTTGTTTTTCCATTTCGATGAAAACTTGGCGCTAATATATAATAATATAAATTTTCCGTTGCTATGACATCTAATCTAACATTTTTGTATCTTAATAAATTTTCGGTTAAGTTGCTTTACGTTCCAGACATACATATCTGTTTTGTTATGAACATTTCTTTTAGAACTCTGTTCTATTCTTGTTTCTCTTCTTTTTTTTTTTTTTTTTTTTTTTTGTTTTTGTTTTCTTATCTTTATTCTACTTAAATTTACGGCGTTCAAATTATATTCTTACTTGAATGCAAATAGTCCGTCCGTTCGGTTTTGTTTATGTTGTTGTCCAGCTTTCGACGTTTATGACGCCGGTCCGTGAGATGTTGATCCTGACGCGTTTCTCACCCACTGTCCGCATCAGGCGCACCCTCTTTCCAGCCTTCCGGAGGCGTTCAGCATCTCTGACCTGTTCCTGCAGCCATTCTGGCATCGCTGGTTGTTCGGCGGCGTGTCGTTGTGCGTCGTCGGGCGGCGCTTCACCTTCGTTTGTGGGTGCCCAGTCTGTGTCTAAGCTCATTGCGGTGCTGGTAGGCGACGCCGAAAGCCCTGCTGGCAGCTCCTCCAGAAACTCTCGTCCGGGCGTCTTTGGAACTGCGACTTCAGGTCCAGCCTGTTGTCGTTCTCTCCTCCTGGCGTCCGGCGGTGAGGGGTGGACAACGGCCGTGGGTCTCTTGGTTGGCGTGTGCGGCATTACTGGGCGTGGCTGTTCCGTGGTTTTTGCTCTGGTGGGCGCCATCTCTCGCTTAGCGTCGTTGTCGCTATCTTCGCTGCTGCTGTTGCTGTTGCTGCTGCTGCTGCTGTTGCTGCTGCTGCTGCTGTTGCTGCTGCTGCTGCTGCTGTTGCTGTTGTTGTTGCTGCTGCTGCTGCTTTCGTTTCTGTCGGGATATGCGGTGACTTCCTGCTCCTTGATGCTTCTTGCCGATATCTCCTCCATTGGCGGCATGGCTGTCGGCAGCATCTTTTCCTGTGGCAGGTAAAGTTTCGGCAGTGCCTCCCGCTCGTCCTGTGTTAACAGCAACTGAACTGCCCAGGCCAGGTTGCGTCTTTTGTCTTCAGCGTCGTTTGGGGGAAACCATCGGCTGAAATCCCTTCTGTGATAGGGTAGTGTCGGCCTTCGTAGGAAAAGACTCGCGAAGTGGAGCACGATTGCGCCGCAGTCCGTCGAGTTTCGCTGTTGTGGAACTTGCACGTTAAACGCTGGCAGCGTCTCTGCCGTAACGGCCGTATGCAACACGTCCGTCAAATATTCTCGTAGTAGTCGCGGGACGTGTGCCTTCTCGTGTTGCTGCAGGGAGTCGAATACGAGGATGTCCTTTCGCCCCTTCGGTGTGTTGTACCACCGAATAATGGCCAGAATCCAGTGGCAGTCTCCATTGATTGGCACCACTATCAATGCCTTCGACGCAACGTCGACGCCGCGCGTCAATGCTCGCATTCGCTTTCGCCCACTTTCCGAGTGGTAACAATTCTTCAACTGCGAGAAGAAGTGTGTGCTGAATATATGTGTATTCCTACACAGTTCAGTCGATCTGCGACTGAGCATCAGCGGTAGATAGAAATCGATCAGCGTTCAGTCGATCGATCAGTTCAAGAAACGACCTGCCGAAATCCGCTCATAATCGTCGCGATAAATGCGCAGTCCGCGGTGTGTGAGGAGTGGCCGGAGACGCTCCCCTTCCTCGTCACTCGACAGCAGGATCACGCTGTACGCTGGCGTTGTCACTGACGGCAGCGGCGGCGGCGACGGCGACTTCGACTTTGGCTTCGAACGAGGCGCTGAGGACGACATGTCGAATTGTTCACTTGCGTTTATTTTTTACTTACTGCGGTCGACCGTTTCGGTCGATGATTCGTTTCCGACTGACTGCTCTGCGGTCACTCGGAGTCTTCTAATGTCTTCATGTATCAAACTTCAGGGCGTCATAACGGTTCCTGTCTGCTGTCTCATAGCTTCCCTCGCTAAACGTCGTCTCAACCAACACACACACGTCTTATCTCCTTACCTTTCCTCCCCGGCTTTTGCATTTCCGTCGCAACCCTTTGTGCAGCGGAGATGAGTACGAAACGAAGTCAGCGGAAACAGCGTTTTGTTCAGTATTTCAATGTCGATACGGCGTTTCCTTTTCCTCTCGTTGCTTAAAACTTGCTCCGTTTCCTCTGGTTTCCAAATTACTTATTTTACGTTTGTGATGCAGTTTCCCGTTATGTTGTGTGTGCGAAAACCCCTTTTCCCCGCGTTGTAGGTTCACGGTTTGCGTTGTTATTTCTTTGGCTGGCTTGATGAGTGTTGTTTTATGGTTTTTTATTGCTTCTATGCGTGATGTCAGCGGCGAGCTGCGAGGCAGCGTTGCGTTGTGTGTAGCGTTTTGCGCCGCTCGATGACTCTCGTTGTCCTCTGTGATTTCCGTTGCGCTGAGTGGTATTGACATGTGTGTGCGTTCAATTCTGTAAAGAAATTTTTCTTCTCGATATTTTCTTTTGGTTCGTTGATTAACAGGAATTTGTTGTTTCTTGTGTTGAGGTGTTGAGGTTCGAATGCATTAACACTGTTTCGTTCATGCACTTAAATTTTCAGGGTCGTGTACTGTGAGGGGGAAGTTTCCGTTATCCTTTGGTCGAGTTGTGATGTTGATTTGCTCGTGTTGTTTCATAATTTTTTTTCCTCTTCTAAAGCATTGTGCCCTACCCCTGTAGGAAATCGGCGTCTTCTGCAGGCGGCGGCGATTCCTCTGAATATATTTCGGCGTGCTGGAATCTGTTGCTTCGTTGTGCTTGATTTGTTGCTCTCGTTTGTCGCTAATCGCCGCGGTAACCGAGTTGTCTGCATTTTCCTCGGAATTGGTTTGCAATTGTACTAAGCCACTATAACTCATAAAATCGTAGTTTGATTAACGGTGGTGATGTAATATCTAAAGGAAACGTGTAATATAGAAATTTGGGATGACAACATGAAATTAAATAAATGTTTGTTGTGCCATTCATGACAATTGTTGTTGTTGCTCCCGCGGCATGTGTTTTCTTTGAGTGTTTGTAATTACTGCTGTGGCGTCTGTTTGCGCTGTCCACTTGTATCGGCGGTGACATACGGTTTTAACTCGCTAACGTGAACCGTGTGCATTTTGGCATATTTTAAATCTTTTATCCTTGCAATGACCGGTGATATAAATGATATTACTCTGAAGGGTCCTTTGTACTTGGGTGCGAGCTTTGCAGCGAAGTAATCAATTCCTTTCGATAAATTGTGTTGTTTGGCTAACACCAATTCTCCAATCTTTGGTGACCACTGTCGACGCCTCAGATTATAGTATCTGGCTTGATCAGCTGTTGCTTGTGCCTGTCTGCCTCGCACAATTTCGAAGACTTCTCTTAGTTGTTTTGCTCTCGTGTTGGCGCTCTGTTCCGGTTGTCCAGTTCCTTGCGTCTCTTCATCAAATAGCGCTGCTGGCAGTCTCGGTTCCCGTCCTTGAACCAGAAATGCTGGACTGAAACCCGTCGTCTCTGACCTGCAAGAATTTATGGCGAGCATTACCTCTGGTAGACTTTCGTCCCATTTGCGCTGTTCTCCGGCTGTTAGCTGTGCGATCATAGTCTTCACTGTCTTGTTGACGCGTTCCGTGGGATTTTCTTGTCGTGTATAAGGCGCGGTGAACTGGTGTTTGACTCCAATGTCTGCAAGAAAATCTTTGAAGTGTTTACTTTTAAACTGCTTTCCGTTGTCGGTGACGAGTACTTTAGGCACGCCAAATCTCGCTAGAATCCGCTCTCTAAATCCTTTTGGTAAGTTATCGCCAGTGGCTTTCCGAAGTGGTATTATTTCAGTCCATTTCGTGAACTTGTCGAAGAAGATTAATAATGACGTATTTCCATGTACGGAGCGTGGCAGCGGACCGACGAAATCGGCACACACGATTGCCCAGGGCTCCTCTGCTTGCTGCGTCAACATCTTACCTGCTTGCTGTCGTTGTTGTGTTTTATACCGTTGACATGAGTCGCAACGGCGGACGTAGAGGCTAATATCGCGCATCATACCTAGCCAACATCGTGCTATATGCGAGGATTTTCGTGTAGCACGCAATGAAGCTACGTTGTTATTGAGAAATGCAAAGAAACGGTACTTCAGTTCTAAGCTTAACCATACTCTAAATTCAAAGCAATTATGGCAAAATATTAAGAAACTCAGAATTATTGGTAGTGCTGAAACCAATTGTGAACTGGATCCGGAAGTTCTTAATGACTTTTTCATAAACAGTGGAAACTGCAATTTTGGTTTTCCCGCATTGTTGAAAACTGCAACAATTATTCCTCTTGCGAAGAAGTCATTAGCAGATAAACCTACAGACTTTAGGCCTATTAGTATTCTGCCAGTTTTAGGTAAAATTCTTGAAAGAATTATGTATTCGCAAATGTCTGCTTATATAAATTTTCATAATTTGCTATCGCCTCTTCAATCAGGCTTCCGAAAGGGGCACAGTTGTACGTCAACATTGTTAAAGATTACTGATGATATTAGGCAATGTTATGACCAGGATTTTTTGACTCTTCTATGTTTAATTGACTTTTCGAAGGTATTCGATTCTGTGGATCACTTTTTGCTGTGCACCAAGTTAACTAAATTCTTTAACTTTAGTTTTAGCGCAGTTAGTTTGTTGGTCAGTTATCTTGATGGTAGGTTGCAGCGTGTACAAGTGGGGAACAAGCTGTCTTCTGCTAAGCTGGTCACTAGAGGAGTCCCTAAAGGGTCAGTTTTGGGTCCTCTATTGTTTTCCATTTTTGTTAATGATGTGTTCTCAGTCTGTGAGTATTCATCGATACACGCTTATGCAGATGATATTCAAATTTATTTATCGAGGCCTCTCAACCTATTGGAGGATTTGTCCTATAGCTTGAATTGTGACTTGTCTTCGCTTAGTGGATGGGCATCTGCCAATGGTTTAAGCATTAATCCTTCTAAGACTAAAGTTTTGCCTATTTTAAGAAAGTACAGTGACCTTGAGGACGTTCCACCTTTGTTTATTGGATCAGTGCAGTTAAATCTGGTTAGTAAGGCTAAAAACCTGGGTATTACATTAAACTCTCAATTTACATGTGTCGACCATATCAATTACACTTTTGGTATAATTTATGGGATACTTAGGTGCTTGCGTAGCTCGGCTTACTATACACCTATGGAGACGCGATGCAGACTTGTCAAACAATTGATTATGCCACGCATTAATTATTTTCCTGTTATATATACTAAACTAGACTCACACTCTCAGCATAAACTTCTTGTGGCATTCAACTCTTGTGCTAGATATGTACATGCTATCCGTCATTTTGATCATATTTCCCGGTTTAGTGAAGGTATTTTGGGTTGTAGTTTAAGTAATTACCTTGTCATTCAAAACGTCTTGTTCTTACACAAGCTTATATTTACCCGCAATCCGTCATATTTATATGACAAACTTGTTTTCTTTCGGTCAACAAGATCTTTGAACCTTATAGTCGCTAGACACTCTTTCTTCAATAGTAGCAGATTTTTCTTTATTCACACCATCAGACTGTGGAACTCACTTCCTTTGCACATCCGAATGATTTCGTCGCTAGGATGCTTCAAGCGTGCTGTTGTTGCTCATATTGCTTATTCTTAACCAGAGTTTAAAATTCTATTATCTCTTTTGTATCTTCCTTTTTTGTAGTAATTTCGTTTTCTTTCTTTAAATTTTTATTCTTAATGAAGCATTTTAATATTTTTCGTTAGTTCATAAGTATTTATTAATATTATTATTACATGTTATGTTACCTTATATTTGTATGGTTAGTTGCATTATTTTTTAAATTTGCTAATATTTATGTACGCTGAAGCACTAAAAAAGATTCATCTTAGTATGCTGTATTGTAATTGAAATAAATAAATTGAAATTGAAAATTGAAAATTTTTAAGTCTTTGTTTATTGATTATTGAATTTATAACTCAAGAATGTCCTTTGGAAACATTGCAGAGTACTTTACGCTTAATACTCTATTTTATTCTATTATTTTACTCTATTTTATTCTATTTACTATTCAGAATTGAGAAAACACAAACAATTTAAGTTACTTTGCTTAGCTGCGAAATTATTATTAACTTATTTAACATTTCACGATTTAGTTTTTTTTGCTCTGCAAAATCCAGTGTGCTAGATATATTGAGTCAGCGATATGTTGAGTCAGCTCAAAAATTATTCGTTAATCTTTGTTGGAATCATTTTCAACTCACCCGTTATCAACTTTGGACAACTTAAATTCATTGTAAATTTTCGGAACATTGCATTCTCTGTTGCTGCATTAAGATAAAATATAAGCATTTACTTTTAACTACAAAATTCAACCAAAGAAATCGATAAAGATCATATTTAATTTTAAGTGCTCTTTCAGGTCGGAGCTTCTCTTGTTGGCGCCATCGAAGGGGAGTACTCTACCAGGTAAATTATACACGTACCGAATGATTTGGACGATTTTGTTTTGTTGATCGAATGTTGAATTTAGAAAAAAAAAAAAAATTACAATGCTTTGTTCTTATTATGATGATGAAAAGATGTTTCTTTTAATGTATTGAGCCCTTGATAAGAATTTCAATAAGGAATAAAAGTTTTGTAATTAGTTAAATCTGCTCGATTACTTTTAATATGGAATAGAATTTTGTTTCAGTAACAGTTGAGTAAGCGGTTCCACTCCGCGCAGCCAGGCGACACACAGTAAGGGGTTGGCGCAACAACTGCCAACGCGCCAACCATGGTAGGGAGGGTACAGAAAGAGGGAGGGAAATAACACCTACTCCTCCCCCTCCTCCTCTCATCTCTCTCCCTCTTGTTCCACCGAACCTCCGCGTACTATTTTTTTTCGTACGTTTGTTTAGCCGTCACGACTTGTATTCGATCGTGAGTGGATATCGTCGTGTAGTATTTAGTTATCGGTCTAGTTTATGGTAGTAGAGCCAACGTAAGCCTCAGCTCGTTCTGTTTTTTTGTAACTGGGGTTATCGAGACACTGTCGGGGTTGTTGAAGAAAAATTTTGAAAATGCAAAGACTTTTGGATAAATAACTACAATGAGCTATGTATATTTATGAGACAAAAGAAAGTTGTGCAAAAAACCTTAATGAAATAGAAATGTGTTCATATGTTAATAGAAGTGTGTTTTCAATAATAAAACTTATAAAGCAAATTAAATATTAAGACTCATCATTTCTAAGCTAAAGAAAAGTTAAATTCTCTCAAAAGAGTAATTCCCTTCCAACTTTGACCCACACTCCCTCTCAGCATAATCATTAAGAATCAAGAGAAGCAAGGGGCTGATTCTGCTTATGATATTTGCGCTGCGATCATTTGGCGAATTTTTACATTTTCTTTTAATACGAGTGTCTTTGGAGTCGAGTTCTAAATGTCAGTGTGAAAAGACGTGTTTTATTGGCGCTCGTGATCTACAGTTGTATTTTTTGTGACTTTTTAAGGTATACTTTGCTTTGCCTGCTTTTATTGAAGTGATCTCTCAATCAGGAATTTTATTTTATCACCTGTGTTCAACATGGTCAACTCTGGAATGACAACTAGACGAACAAAAGTTCCTGCTACATCGGTTGCTCCTTCAACTTCTGGCGGGAACTTGTGTGCAGCTAATAAGTCATCAACTACACGTTCTCCGTCGCTCTCCAAAGAGAAGTCATTTAATTCTACTTCTGCTGATGAGTCATTCTCTTCTGGTTCTTCTGTGCTCTCTAGTTTGGAGGTGGTCTCTACGCTTAACTGTTTTGAAGAGAGCATCATAAAACAGGTTTCCACTACAATTAGCGCTTCTGAAGAGAGAGTATTGCAGAGATTAACGGCCACATTCCCGATACTCACTCGCTGTGAGCGCCCGAGACGCCAGCGTAGCCGAAACTGAGACAGACTTTGTATTCTGTAATCCAAGCGTCTGCCAGCGTCAATCAGCGTCTTGCTTTTTTTACCTGATGTCGAGCGACAGGCAAGAAAAGACGTATGCGAGAATCGTCGCTAAACGACACTCAAGTGAAGACGCAGCGAGACAGTCAGCGTTGGACCGCAAGCGAGTAAAACGTCGCACTATCTTCGGGATCATTGACGAAGCCTTTGCACCGTGTTCACGAAATCTTGATGATCGGAACACTGCGTAAGCGGACTCTGAGATATCCTTAAGCGATTGACGTAATCTTAATGATCGACAATCGCAGAAGCGCTTGCCAAGACACACGTAGACCGGAGAGACTAGCTAAGACGTACGTAGGTGTGGCACATTACCTTCGGGATCATTGACGAAGCCTTTTGCACCGTGTTCACGTAATCTTGATGATCGGAACACTGCGTAAGCGGACTCTGAGATATCCTTAAGTGCTTGACGTAATCTTAATGATCGTCAATCGCAGAAGTGCTTGTCAAGGCACACGTAGACCAGAGAGACTAGCCAAGACGTGTATAGACCCAGTGTGACACCTACGACTGAAGGAGCTCCTACCAGAACGGAAACTAAGTATAAGCCGCTCAGCAGAAGAGACACAAGAAAAGAACGAACATACATCACGCCGCGCACGCACCTCGGAAACTTAACCCGTCAGCAGTCGCAAGTGTGCAGCAACTCCATCAGTGGAACAAAGCCACATTCTGCTCAGTGAGCCCTTCTCGGTGGTTAAATTAGATAAGGTTTCTTTATTTAGTACGCTTACATCTGGTCTAAGTTGAACTTAAAACAATTCAATAAAGGAGTGTACTAAAACAAGAGAGTTACTGAAACTTATAAATATTTCTCTAACAGACGACGACTGAGATCATACCCTGGCTATAAAACCGGATAACCGGAGCTTCGTTACAATATTGTACTTAAAATAAATAAAGTTTTCTTTTTCTTAATTTTATTCAAGTTACTTACTCCTTAAAATAAGCACTACTTGTCTCTACAAGCCCATTAAAATGGTTTCTGAATAAGTACGAAATTAGCAAATTGAATAGAAAGCCAAAAATGCTCAGAAGCTGAAAATGTAAAAATATGCCAAATGAGCAGCAGCACAAAAATTATAAACAGAACAGCCCCTTGCGCATATTTTCAAGCATCGAAGAAAAAATTACAACAAAAAATATTATTTCAAAGGTCATAAATTGAAAAAATTTGCTTTCTGGGTCAGAGGAATATTGGGAATTGTTATTGTAAAAGAATAAGAAGAAGGAAAATTTACCCGTTGCCTCTCCTCGTCACTCAAGTATAAATCTTTCATGTGTTTTACGTCGCACATCATATGCCCCCGATGCTTACAAAAAATCACAAAATGCATAATTTCATTCAAATAACTAAATTGAAACCGAAACTGAGTGGACGGACATTTTCTCATGATTTGTTCTTGTGAAAGAACAAGAAGAAGACGACTTGCCTGGTCGCCATGAAAGCCTGACGACGATCATAAAATATAAAAAATGCGTAGGAAATCAACAACAACAACACTCAGTGCTTTGTACCCTTGCTTATTGATTTGCTTAGGGAACGTTTTAATGCGACCGCTGCCAAAGCGGACGACGGAGCTATCGAACTTATTTTTAGCATAGATTAGTAGATGAGACACTCGAAAATGTCCCTTATACACTAATGCATTTTTGCTGGAATTGCACTGATACAATGAAAGAAAACTTTGATTCGCTGCAAAAAAAGTGTAGCCTCGCCGTAAAAAAGTGTAGCCTCGCCGTAAAATAATGTAGCCTAGCCGCAAAAATTTTGTAGCAAGCACTGATGGAAAATTTATTTTAAGGGGGTTGTTTATCGAAACGTCAAAATAAATAATTATAAATATTATGTTTTTTATCCGTGAAAAACATGTATAAAACATAGTTTTAATGTTAATAAATATATTCTATAACATTTTACACAGCATTTTCTAATTTGCTTGGTTATATTTCCTATAAATGCAGTCGGTAATCAAAACTTTTTTGTTATAAATACACAATTATGCGCCTTATTGCGAAAATATTTTAGAATGATGTTAGCAGAGTTGTATAAATGAAACTGAATACAAATTTTTACAAAATAGTTGGAAATTATACGTTATTGGCCTAGTTGGGGGCTCCAAAACCCTTTAGCACATACGGTTGCACTGTTAAGAAATCGTACACATTGATTGATAAAGAAACAAGAACAACAACGTGATACTTCTCACGTATTGTATACGTGAGTTCATCATACCAAACAGTCAAATGTCAAACCGATTTTTTGAAGCGGCGAATAGCGAGTGTCACATCTAGCCATCTATGATTTTTAGTATGGTAGCTTAACTCCGGTCATGATAATTAAATGTTGATAGCAACATTGGCCTCGTGAAATCTCTTTACCTATTAATACTACTACACTAACTCAGTTCTCAGAAGAGTTTGTGAAAGGATGGCATGATCGTTGCTGCATGCATACATATCTCATGTGCTCACAACAATATTTATTTACATGTGTATATATATATATTTACGCATGTGCTCTCTGATTTCTGTACTGCTAGCAGGGTTGTTTGACTTCCAATACAATAAAGATTTTTCGCTGCAAAAATATACCCAAAAGATTATAGAAAAATCAAACAATGATATCTAACACTTATTCCTACAGTTATTCTATATTCTTGCTAAATTTTGTTAAAAAACACAATTTTATAAGGTTTTCAAATTTTCGCCAAGACCTTTACTTATGAAACACAGCTCTGATTCTAAAAAAGTTGTTTCCCAACACTAAAAAGTTCGGCATCTCTCAGTAATAGTCGAAATGCTTACGAGTAGAGGCAATGGCGATGTAAGTTAGAGTCGCCTTTACCAAAGGCAAACTTTTGAATACAAGTTTTGCAAAAGGCGACTCTCAAGCTGACGTCGCCTTAAGGCGACAACGCACTTCTGACACTATACTTGTCTTGTTTGCAATGCCTCGACTCATTGATGTCATAACATTTTACTTATTATGAGCTTCATTTGTTGTTTCTTAATGCTGCGCCGCAGTCGGCGTTATCCATTCCACTATAGTTCTTAATCGTAGCTACCCAGTATTTTTTTGCAATAACAATTCCTAATCGTCCGCTCAGGCAGAAAGCAGAATTTTTCAATTTTGGGTTTTATGATCTTTCAAATAATACATTTTATTGTTATTTTTTCTTCGATGTGTTATGTCCGTGTTTTATGTATAATTATATTCCGAGCCGCAACCAAGCACCAGATTTAAAGTAAATATATTTTTTCCTCAAAACAAGAGCCTAATTTTAAAATGCGAAAAACAAAAATTAAAAAAATTTGTTTTCCTCACAGTGTTGTGGTCTCTTACCACGACGGATGGGAAAGGTTGTGGCTCCTCCACTAATTATCCTCGTAGAATAAATGAAATACCAGCTTGTGTTTTCACTAAACGTTTTATTGTTATTTTCTTTTGTTACCATTAGTTTTCTTTATTTTCACATTTGACACTCACTAACTTCGCTCGTCTTTACAACTAATGTCTAAAACTAAAACTGACGGCCGACACTCTACGGTAACTAATAATTGTAGACTTTCGACACTAATTCACTAATACTAATTTACGACTCTACGTTCCCTAATATTCTAAGACTACTTTTGTTCTTTAGTAATTACAGACTTCCTCAATTTGAAACATGTTCTTCCTTATATCTACTTTGTAAGTCGGAAATGTTGCTTAGTCGGAATTCTGCAACTACCTCAAAATTATTATTACGATAATAATTTTGGAGGCTGCATCGCGCAGAACTGCTGAATTCGTTCTTTCGCGTCAGCTCTTGTTAAGCATTCCACCAACGGTTTTATTGGTGTCATGATCAAGCTTTGAAATCCTTGGCTAGATTGATGCCACGAACGAAGCTTCAGTTGCTTTGACTTCCGTACATTTAAAGTACTGCCTAAAATTGTGCAAGCGAGTTTTTCAATTAAAGACACCAACCTGCCAGTGGAAATTCATACCCAAAAATATGTGTTACTAACGTTAAGCGTTAGCAACTCGGGCCAAATATCTACGATAATAACAACGTTAGGCGTCGTTATTACCTGAACAATCATTCCGACATACAACATTCCTCCGCCCTTCCGACAAGAAAAAATTATTGTCTAAATGAGAATAATTTTTTCTTAACTTATGGTTAAGTTACTATTTATTTAGTAAAACATTTGAATTTTTATATTACAATAATATATATGGCTAACTTAATAATAATAACAATTTTTATACATTCTTTACAAATACACTTTACTTAAAATTCTTCTGGTACTCCGCTTACTGTAGTTCTTCGTCGTTCTCTTGTGGCCCTTCGACGTTCTCCTACGTCGAGTTGATGAGACTTTTGTGTAAGGTTAATTGTAATCCTTTGACGGTGACAGTTCTGGAAGGCAGTGGCTCTAAATTTTGGACTTTCTAGCGTAAATTGGATTAGCTGAACGTGTTGCTGCCGTTTGATATACCGTAGATAGACGGTATTCTCTTGTGTCGATTATATTTTGTATCATTTACACAATCTGTTTTGGATCTTGCAAGTTAGTTAAGTTGACTTGTGGTCTTTGTTTACTGTTTTACCAACCAGCGGTAGTGCGTTAGTATGAGTCCATATGTTAACGTGATTGTTTGCTATCACTGACTCGACCCCACTCACCCTGTATATAAATATATGATCCATTAATTTTCGTCACTAATAAGCCCTCTGTTAAATTTTATAAACGCCAAGCTTCCGTCTGTGCCATATCGTCGTTGATTGTTCTTTTCCTCACCTCCCTACGCGTGGTCTAGTTTTCCGATCGGCGATGAACTATTGGATGTTGTTTTTTTTGCAGGTACAATATTGTATGTTGAACGACCCTAATATTTTCGTGTGTGGTTATATACCATCTTTTCAATCATTATATTTTTGTGTGGGGCTGTTTCATTTATTTTCTTTTTCTTGTGTTTGATAATTTTTTTTTTCCGTTTCTGGTTTTTTTTGTTCTTTTTGACTGAACCTTTTATTCTTTTTATTCCTTTCTTTTGGCTATAAATTTCTTTCTCTTTTTCTTTTCTCTTTTTCCCTCTTTGCGAAACTTTTTTTTTTTTTTTTTTACATATGTTACATAATTCTTTTTACATTAATATTTTATTCTAATTCTTTTGCTATTGGGACAATGAATTTTATTGTGCTTATAATTTATTATTATACTTACAAATGCGCAACAAATGTGAGCTTAATTGACATGTTTATACCTTAGTATAACTGTCGATAATAGGATTCATAAAACTGTATATATCATTTTGACATTTACTTATGCCTTTATTATTTATATTGACATCACATACTTTTGTGGTGTTAATTATTCTATTAGTGTGTATACAATTATGTGATGTGTAGGTTCTATTTTACATTATTAATTATTGTTGTACAATTACATATGTATAGAACGTAATAGTCTACTTTTTTCTTAATTTATAATTTAGTTGCTTTTAATACGTAGTAAATACAAGAAAATATTGCAATCGCAGAAAATTTCGATATTGGTATTTTGATGGCAAAACACAATTTGATCACACCTGAATCCATTTTGTAGTTCAAAGAAGTATTTGTTCCTAAAATGCAAATACTAGTCCTTTATTAATTTATAAGTGCTTACATTTTCTTATGACTGTGTATACTAAACGAATCGACAGCTAAGAAAATGTAAGTATATTACACGAAAAATTTGTTAAAAGAATATTGGTACTTCTTTTCTTATCCACAACGACCCTAGGTCGTTTTCGAGTATTATCTATCCTATCTTACCGTTACCAGCTTCCTTTATTTGAGCTTCTGTGAATAGTAGAGAATTGAATTAGTTATATACGTAAAATTTCTTAATTAATTTCTATTATATTTGTGTTTTTTTTGCGTATGGTTTTTTCGGATATTAACCATATTTCTATAAATTATATCGATGGAATATCTGGTAATTATAATACGATTGATTTTCTTGCTCAGTTACTTTTAAATTTAACACATATTTTAACATAAGTATTTACTTTTATCGCTTAAATACATATTACGGAAACAGAAATAAATTATTTACCGTTATATGGTTTGAGCAAGTTATTGTGAAACGGTTTTTCCTTCCCTTTCACTTTCAAAATCGTTGTTACTGGTGACTTTATTTCGTTTACAACACACGGACCGATCTAAATTGGGGAAAACTTATTGTTCCCAACCTGATTCTTAACTAAAACCTTAACTCCTACCTTAAATTCTGTTACATTTAACTTACTATAATATTGTTGTTTAGCTAATTTTTTAGCTATGTCCTGATTTTTCTTTACTAAATCATGGGATCGTTGAATTTGATATTTTAATACCTTTGTAGGATCGTCCACATTGTACACAGGACTGCATTTGTACACAGGACTCAAAATGTGACTGTCAAAACCAGCGGCATTTTCGTCAATCTGCTGCATTTATTGGTTTGAAATTTTGAACAGTTCCTGACAAACTCCTTTATTTGTTTCTGCATGCCTGGCCATCTGTACTGATTTTTTATCCTTAAATACGTTTTCACAGCACCCTGATGTCCTCCCAACGGTGAATTGTGGAAGTCCTTCAAAACTGTTTCGATTTCAGCAGGATCTGACAATAATATCAATGTATTCTTGCTAGGTTTATCTGTACTGTCTGGTTCTACACTGGATGAATTGAAATTATCGAGATTGGGATTGTAATCTCTTCACCTCCGTTTGGCCACGTGTCTGAACTGCTACCACCCTGTTTTCATTTTGAGGTATTCTACTTAATGCATCCGCATTGAATTCTTCTTTCCCGGCTTAGATAATCTCAAAAATATACTCTGATAACTTATGTCTGAAACGCGCCAATCTTGATGTTTGATCCTTTAAATTGGCTATTCCTTTCAGAGGTTGATGGTCAGTTACCACTTTGAATGGCCTTCCTAATAAATAAGCTCCAAAATTTTTGGTACCCTAAACTATAGCTAGAAATTCGCTTTCAATTGTTGAGTAACGTTTTTCTGCATCATTAAGAGCCCTACTTGCAAACGCTATCGGTTTGTCTGCCCCTATTTTCCCTTGAGAAAGAACCGCTCCTAATGCTTCGCTACTGGCATCTGTTCTCAAAATAAATTCTTCGTCAAAATTCGGATAAGCTAAAATTGGTGGGGTATTATAGCTTCTTTCAACTTTTCAAAAGCCTTCTGCCTATTAAATTCAAAATGTCCTAAAGCTGAACTAAATGCTGTTTTCTCCTTGTCACCCTCGTTCATTAAAATTTGATGATAACCACTAGCTAAATCTAGCGTAGAAAAATATCTACTGCATCCTAACTGATCTAAAATCTCATCAATCCGTGGTATTGGAAACACTTGTTTAATTGTCGACTCATTAAGTTTCCTATAGTCGATAACTAATCTCCACTTCTTTTTCCCATCTTTTCCACATTTCTTTGGAACCAGCAATAATGGAGAATTCCATGGAGACATACTAGGAGATATTATGTTGTCCTCTAACATTTTCTCAATCTGATTGTTACCTTCCTCCCTGTGGGAATGAGGGAGCCGATATTGCTTTTGATTTATTGGTGGTTGATCCATTTTAGTCGGAATTCTATGTGTCATTTTGGGAGTGGTTGTCAATTTGTCACCCTCTAGCAGAAAAATATCATTATATATTTTGCATATACTTAAAATCGATTCCCTTTCCTCCTTATTCAGATTTTTATCCAAATCTAATTCACTTAATAATTTTTCTAACCTTTCATCTTTACCTGCTTTAATCATCGAATTCACTATACTCCAGTTTGAAATTGTTATCCACAACGAAGTCTTTTTCTGTACCGTTCAGTATTGGCACGTGAACTCTATTATCTTTAACATTTACCAATGTTTCTCCCATATAAACTCCCCATATTATTTCCTTCTTGTGCATTATTATTGTATTTGCTTCAGATGCTATTTCGAATGGTACAATTTTTATTGTCCGTGAATTTACTATCACAGAATTTCTTTCACTTTTTCTTTTTGTGTTTTTCGCAGCAACGCATGGCAAAGTTACTATTAATTCCTTGTTATCGTTGAAAAATTTCAGTTTTTTATTGAGCGAATCTATGACGGATCTGTTCTTATTCTTTTCTTTTAAATTTTCTTCATTAATAATTTTATCCACGACCGTATCAGTCTCGTTCTTTAGCTGCAAGATAAGTTTTTCATTGATTTCCTCTGCGACAGGGAACTCATTGAACACATTATCTTCCAGCTCAATGCTGTAACTGCACTCAGTGTCGTAAGACTTTTCGTATTCTTCGATTTTAGGTTCATTAGACTCCATTTTGTCTCTTTGTGTTGCACCTTTTACTTTATTATTACATTGTAAGTTTTCACCGTCCACTATACTTATTCTTTGAAATTCCCCATGATTCTTTTTCATTTTCTGTTGGGTGTTAATTTTACTTATTTCATTCAGACTCGTAGATGGGATAACTGTCTCAATGGACGTATAAACCATCTCCCCGAATCTGTCTGGCCCAAAGTTACTATTTTTTCTGGGTTCCCAGGTTACTGACCTTGCCTGGGCCCTTGGTAGTTTCCCTGAAATGATTCCCAGTTCTTCTTGGCTTGGCAATCTCGTACCCAGTGTCCTGGTCTATTGCACCAATGGCATGCACTGTCCGTATTCTTTTTATCTTTATGCGGCCCTTTTGTTGTCGGTTTAGGTTGAATTAGTCCTTTTTTTAAACTGCCTTCATTCCACCTTTGACTGGTTTCCCGCTTGCTACTGCTGTTATTTGACCAATATCCTTGTTGTCCTTTTTGTTGATGGCCTTCTCTTCTAAAAGGATTTTCTTTGGTTGGAGACAAGTTTTTACACTTTAAATTTATCTCATGGCCATATTTACAACATTCCTGACAATACGGCGTGTTTTTCCTAGTAAGACAATCTTCTATTGAGTGTCCTTTTTTGTTACAGAAACTACAAGTAATTTTCTGTATTGATTGCCCATTGCTGTTTTGCACCGGCTTATTCCATTGGCCTTTGACTTCTGCTGAAACTTCATCCTTTCTATAGCGCGGACTAAGGAATTGTTGTGTCTGATTGGAATAATCACTAAACGGGTTTTCAACCACCCCGACGAAGTGCCTACTTCGGATCGTCTCTGTTTGTCGTATGTCATCCGCAACATCCAATGCTTGCTCCACCAACTCTTCAAATGTTGACTTCTCTATACCTACCAAATAAAGCCGCAGCGCACTGTCCTGTAAGCCCAGCTTGAATGTCCTCATTATTGCCCTATCCACTTCTGTTCTTAATGCTATATCCGACTTACCTTGGTAGACCGCAATCATAATGTAATCTGCTTGACACTTTAATGACATCAGTTTTTCCGCGAACTGACGGTTATCCTCGGTCGGCAGTTGTCTCATAGCTTGCATTTCTGCCAAAACCATATCTAAAGACTTATGTTGTAAATAATGTATTTTTATTGCATTATTTAATTCTTCTAGGCTCTCAAACTTTTTTGAACGCAGAAGGCTGTATCCATTTCCATGCAGGCGCTGTTTTATGCATTCTCTGAAGTCTTGGATCTCTGTCTCTTTGATGTTTCTGTGCGCTAGATCGCATCCTTCAATAAACTTATATACCTCATTTCGGAGGTAAACAGATGGTGCACCCGAAAATAAAGGTACTAACCTCTTCACTGTCTTCGCTATTTCTTCAATGCCCATTTTGTTTAAATCTTTCTGATCCCTTTTTTGAGTATTGGATGTGGTTGCCTCTGTTGCAGTATTTTCCCTTTCTTTGCGGGGCTCTGCGCGGTGATGTTCGTTTCTCCTTAAAATCGCGATCTGTTTCCTCAACAAATCGTTTTCTGTTTCAAGTTGTTTAACTTCGTGTGCCTGTGAAATTGTTGACTCTTCTTTCGGGTTGTCTGGTGACGTTCCTGTGAAAATCTCCTCTTGTGCACCGAGTACTTTTCTTAACTGCTCGTTCTCGAGTTCCAATTGTCGAAGACTGTCTTCTTGCAAAGATCTACTTGCCAAATAATTATCGTACCTACCTTTTAAACAGTTGAATTTTTTCTTCCACGCGCTTATTTCTGTTGTAACAGCCGCGTTTCTATTTTCTAGGAAGCTAATTATGTCGTCGATAATTAAATCAGCTTCTTCTATCTTGGAAATATCCTTCACTGAATTTATCTGTGATTTAATTAACTCAATTGTTATTATTATTATTATTACCTATTACTTACTGCACGTGTAAAACTTCCCCAGGCTTTTTCTACAAACCTGTCTAGCTGACCAGATAATGCTCGATATTTCAATACTAACTGTTCATATTCCCCATCCATTAAAGAAGATTAATTTTTATTATAGTGAATTACCTCAATCAACATCTTAAAATTTCAATACGATTTGCCTACTTTTTTAAAATTTTCAAACACTAAATTATTTGAAACTTAATATTTATTCCCACGCTAATTATTATTTTTCCCGCGACCTACAATTTCACTAGTCTGTGTTTCTTGTTTAATTTTCTTGTTTACTATGACTCGTGCCAAAAAAAAACAATTCCATTTAACTTCTTTTCTTTATTTTGTCGCGGATCTTAAATTTCATACCATGTGAAGGCACTTGCACTCGCAAAAATGCAAACGACGCTTTTTATTCTATAAACTCAAGTCCAAGTTCAAGTTTCAAGTTTATTTTCTCGCTTATAAAATATGTGTCAACGCTTTTATAAGCTTTTTTTTCAATTTTTTCGTAGCTTCACAAACGTAACTTCGCGTTAATAAAACAATGATTCCGCTGAATCGATTAAAGCAAGCACTCAATTTTAGTGATTTTTAATTCGTGTTTTGATAATTGTTTTTAATTTGCACTTTACTTACGTTTTCACACATAAAGAATAACTCAACAATTTTTTGCTTGACCTTCTTTTTATACCCTTAAGGTTATGGGTATATTCACTTTCTACCGGAGTGTGTAACGCATAGAACTAGACAAGATAGGTATGGAAAAGTGTATATATTCTTGATCAGCATCACCACAAAAATTGAAATAACGATGTCTGTCCGTCTGTCTGTCTGTCTGCCTGTCTGTCTGTCTGTCTGTCTGTCCGTTGAAATCACGATCACAGGAGAACGGATTAAGATTTCAAAGTGAAATTTGGCAAAAATATTCGTTGCTATGTTGGGGTGTTTCGCATTGAAAATGGGCAAAATCGCCCAAGGACCACTTTTTATATTGAGAGTGCAGGTACCTCTGTTTTGCCTATTCAAAAAGGCCATATCAGCATCACTTTTTGAGAGAAGACAAGAAAATTTTATATGTAGGTTTAGACTAATGCTTCCATTTAATATGCTAAATATGGGCGTGATCCGCCCACTTTTAGTTTACATAGGTCATGGAGGGTTTTACATGGATTGTATTGAAAAGTATATAAGTTTCCTGAATAATGGTGTACATAATAATGTAGTTTGTGAACTAATAATATTCTGTTGGAAAAAAATGGGCGGCCCACGCCTCCTTTTTACCCATCCACCCAGTATTGCAATATATTTTTATAGCCTACACCTAAATTTTGATAGTAAACGCACTTAGTACCGGTGTTTGTAAAGCACAGAAATAGTTAAGCAGCTATAATTATAGTTTATCTTATATACTATATCTTATATATACGAGTATATATGCAGCTTTAAGGTGTAGGGTATTTCGGCTACAGCACGGCTGTAGACAACACCTTTACTAGTTTGTTTTACAATAAACACACCTTATTTTTGAGGCATAATCGAATTTTAACTACTAGTACTAAATTAGTACTAAGTACTACTATTAAACTACTAGTACCATAAATGAAACAACTTTAAATTTTTTGATGTTTTTATTATTTCCTCGTAAATTTTAAAGTTTGATTGTTTTTTTTTTACTCTTATTCAATGAATTTTTCACGTATGGTCTCGCAATTCATAAGCGCTTCCCTCAGCAGAAATTAAAACACAATTTTAAGTTGAATTTAAGTTAAAATGTGCAAATTCTTATTTTAAAATTTCTTTTTTCAACAAACTGTTTTTACCGAAAATGTGCAAATATTTATTTAAAAATTTCTAATTTCACTCACCTGAACGATTGTTGGTCCGAAAACCGGCTGCGCCAAAATGTTGTGGTCTCTTACCACGACGACTGGGAAAGGTTGTGGCTCCTCCACTAATTATCCTCGTAGAACAAATGAAATACCAGCTTGTGTTTTCACTAAACGTTTTATTCTTATTTTCTTTTGTTACAATTAGTTTTCTTTATTTCCACATTTGACACTCACTAATTTCGCTCGTCTCTACAACTAATGTCTGACGGCTGACACTCTACGTTAACTAATAATTGTAGAATTTCGACACTAATTCACTAATACTAATTCACGACTCTACGTTCACTAATATTCCAAGACTACTTTTGTTCATTAGTAATTACAGACTTCCTCAATTTGAAACATGTTCTTCCTTATATATACTTTGTAAGTCGGAAATGTTGCTTAGTCGGAATTCTGAACTGCTGAATTCGTTCTTCCGCGTCAGCTCTTGTTAAGCATTCCACCAACGGTTTTATTGGTGTCATGATCAAGCTTTGATTTCCTTGGCTAGAATGATGCCACGAACGAAGCTTGGTCTTCGCTCAGTCGCTTTGACTTCCGTATATTTAAAGTACTGCCTAAAATTGTGCAAGCGAGTTTTTCAATTAAAGACACCAACCTGCCAGTGGAAATTCATGCCCAAAAATATGTGTTACTAACGTTAAGCGTTAGCAACTCGGACCAAATATCTACGATAATAACAAGGTTAGGCGTCGTTATTACCTGGACAATCATTCCGACATACAACAACAGCAAGAGCCTAAGTTTCCTGGTTGAATGGTTTGTGTGGTAAGGTGATTGTGGAAGCTGTGAATAGAAATGTGATTGAAAAGGGAATTAGGGAAAGTGGGAATTTTGTATGGAAGGGGAAATAATGAAAAAGATTGGAGGTTTTGGGAATCGGACGGTGAGGAGGAGGAAGGGAAAAAGATAAAAAAATAAATGATAATAAATAATAATGATAATAATAAATAAAACTAGTAAAGGTCTTGTCTACAGCCGGAGTTTCTAGTTACTGAGATATAGCCCTTTAAAATTTACAAATTAAGTGCTCTATGTCTCCTAAACTATATGAAATATCCGGTCGAACTAAATACCGTCAGATAGATATTTGCAATATCTTTCACTTCTGTTAATGTGTTTTTACCGTAGAACCTATATTTTTGTGTGAAAACTGCCTTAATGTTTTTAGTACTTCTTTTACCACAATATTTTTTTTTCTAAATAAAATACATAATATGGCATAATTATGCACTTTTTATATAAACTGACCCAATCACTCGTATCCTGGTATTTTTATTAGAATTGGTCCCAAGTTTACGAGAAAATTAATTTTATAGATCAATATTGCATACTAATTTGATAAGTTTTTCCAACTATACTAGTCCACTTTTTATGAAAAATATTATTGCTGAAATTTTGCAACGATGATCGTGATATCAACTTGGAATGCTTTAGAATACTGTTATTCGTTAAAAACTCTTTTAAATTACGAGTGCGTCTTTTGAAAAAGTGAATTGAAAATGAATTTTAGTGATTTGTTAGATTTATTTAACAATTCAATTTACGGTGAAATCACGGTTCTGTCCTTTTCAAGACAAACATATTGATAGATAAAACTAGTAAAGGTGTTGTCTACAGCCGGGATGTAGCCGAAATACCCTACACCTTAAAGCTGCATATATACTTGTATATATAAGATAAACTATAATTATAGCTGCTTAACTATTTCTGTGCGTTACAAACACCGGTAATAAGTGCGTTTACTCTCAAAATTTAGGTGTAGGGTATAAAAATATATTGCAATACTGGGTGGATGGGTAAAAAGGAGGCGTGCCCCTTTTTTTCCCAACAGAATGTTATTGGTTCACAAACTACAATATTATGTACACCATTATTCAGGAAACTTATATACTTTTCAATACAATCCATGTAAAACCCTCCATGACCTATGTAAACTAAAAGTGGGCGGACTACGCCCATATTTGACATATTAACTGGAAGCATTAGTCTAAACCTACATAAAAAATTTTCTTGTCTTCTCTCAAAAAGTGATGCTGATATGGCCGTTTTTAATAGGCAAAACAGAGGTACCTTCACTCTCCAATCGAGAAAGAAGAAGAAAGAAGAAGAACAAAAGAATCCTTTTTCCAAAAAAAAACCTACCATAATCTGCATTTTTCTGTACGCTGTTTGTTTACGCATTGCTTTTTCCAAGAAAAACACGTGATCGCTGCGAATTAGATGAAAAAAAAAAAACAACAACAACGAACAACTTTAATTTTTATTAACTATTTAATATTTCGGGAACGGTGATAGGTACGTTAATAATTTTTTCACCTAAAAGCGTGGAAAAATGTCCTCTTCAAAACTGCATTTATGTTTTGTGGGAAGAAAATTTTTAAATAGCCAGCAACGGTACTTGAAATTTTTGGTCACTGTAAATACAATTTCTTTAATATCTCGACAACTAAGCTACATAAGCTAATAATTTTTTCACCAAAAAGCGTGGAAAAATGTCCTCTTCAAAACTGCATTTATGTTTTGTGGAAAGAAAATTTTTAAATAGCCAGCAACGGTACTTGAAGTTTTGGTCACTTCAAATACAATTTGTTTAATATCTCGACAACTAAGCTACATACGCTAACAATTTTTTCACCAAAAAACGTGGGAAATTGTCCTCTTCAAAACTGCATTTATGTTTTGCGGGAAGAAAATTTTTAGATAGCCAGCAACGGTCCCTGAACGCTTTAGAAGGCACTAACTTTGCAAAGGAATAGAATGAAAACGCTTCAGTAGATTTTCCTGGTCTTTGCTTTATATGATATGAAATGAACTCCTTTTTCAGTCCGTGACGGACGGTCCGTAGTTGTTTAAGCCTGAGACAGAATTGGACGAGCAAGAGACAAAGTACAAATTTACTTTTATCTTTTGCTTAAAACATGCACATAATTGGACGTCGCGAACAAAGTACAGAATCTGTCATTTTTGACATCGTTGTTCAGTGGTCTGCTAATAAATCATAATCAATGAAAGAAATATGGATGCAATGCAATTATTATTAAAAAAATTATTATTTTCTTTTGTATACTTTGTAAAATAAAAATCAAATATATTGAGTGAAATCATTGAATTAATTTTATTTAATACACATTATTATTTAAACATTATACAGGCCAATAAGACAATAGTAAAACAGATATTCAGTTCATTAAGTTATTTAACTATACAAGTCAATAAGACAAAAATAAAGCTAATATTTTTTACTTAAACACTATCGTACAATTCTAGGTGTGAGCGCACCAGTTACATCCTGAAAATATGAATTAATTATTAATAGTTATTGTTATAATTATGAAATTATATTCTTATAACTTACTTTAACTTTTGGAAACTAGTACAATATGTTAAATAAAATAAAATAAAGTAACGAGGAAGCAGAAGAAGAGCTTGTGCACAATGTGGCAAAATAGAAATAGAGCAATCTTGCGAACATGCGTTTCTTTATCTAAGTATGAACGTTCGCAGATAACTCATTTTTTTCTTGACTCCCATAAGAGCCTATGTAATTTTGACAGTTGATTTTGTACTTTGTCTCTTGTTCGTCCAATTCTGTCTCAGGCTTTATTCTCTTTTGTAGGTTTCGTTGTTTTTCTTCGTATTCGACGCCAGCGTCGATGGTTTTCGAAGAAACTGCGTTGCCAAAAACCCAGACGGGCCTCAGTCGGACGCTGGCGGACACTAGATAATTTTGTTGGTATTTTACCTGATTTACAGACATTATCAGTTGTCATTCGTCCGACGATGCATTTCGTAAAAACCTAGTCGGATGGAATTGAGACGGAAACAAATGCTGTCGACTAGTAACGAAGTTTTTAATAAATAAATTTTACAATTGTTAAAAAATTTATTTATCAATTATTAAATTAATAGTTACTAATTTAATAGTTATTAAATTAATAATTACTAATTTAATAATTATTAAATTAGTAATTACTAATTTATTAATTATTAAAATAATAACTAATAATTTATTAATTATTAAAGGTAGATTTATTAAATTATTAATTATTTATTTGTTAATAAAGAACTTTTAATTTTAAATTTTTAAAATTATCTCACAAGTGCTACCGTTTTATGTAAGGCTTTATTTTCGAACAAAAATAGAAATGGTATCGAGTTCTGCTTTCTATATTACACGAACAAGTCAAATGGAAGTTCTTGTTGTTATTATTATGATAAGACGAATAATTGGTTTTGCTTCATACATTGTTGCTACACACGCTTGAGCATATTTTATATACAATAATATATATGTCCACTAGGATTGTCACGTAGTTGAAATCGAAGTGACTGCATTTGTGTGTGTTTTTGAAAGTGCTTCCAAACTATATCACCAAACTACAAAAAGGTTTCCCGTGGACAGTAACACTATTCGGTCTGCATACCAGAGATAACGAGATAGCTGACTTATTCCAGCGATTGTTCGGCTTCCCATTCGGGTTCCAGAAGTTTGTTGGTGTTCGTGAAAAACTTGGAATTTTGTATAGAAGTGTTCGTGAAAAATTGGAAATCTGATGAATAACTACCCCTACTCACCTCTTGACGGCCCGTTGATGAGGGGTCGGAGACGAAAAGATTTTGCCTTTGTGTACAATATTTTATGTATGCCTTAACACTTTCTTTTGAGATTTCAACTCAATTGTAAACTTGTAAAAATAAAATAAATTATTTCGATTGAACGCGTATTGATTTTATCTATGATTATTACTTTACATTAAAAGTATATATATATATATATATATATATATAGTGATGGTACTAAATGTTCGCAGAACAAAAAATCTGAGTGAATATTCTAATATGTCTTGTATTTACAGGAAATTTAATACATGTTTTTATTATGCGTATAATACCTAACTACATATTTGGGTTCCGTTTACAAAGTAAAATGATTATTTATATTTCAAGACTTTTATTTTTGGCATAAATAATACATTTCAGATTTTTTTACAGCTTTCTAGTTGTTAACATTATAGAAACTTTTATTTCCTTAATGATTGTAGTTCATATCGAGGACTTCAAAGAATTTCGTTGGCTGCATTTTAACTTTAACTTAATGCAGTCCTCATAAAACACTTCAATAATATTTTTCTTACTTATTTATGTTAATACAGAAAGTATATTATACATCTTCTCTAAAAATAATTTATAAATTGAGGTTATGAATTAATAGAAAGAAAACAGCATGTAGTATTGGCATATCTACATTTTCATTTCCGCCTTATAGTATGTTCACACGGAGGCTGAAAAGTCACTTTTCAGCTATTTTTCGACTTTTCGCTGAAAAGTTGCCGAAAAGCAACTTTTCGTCCATACAAAAACTGTCAAACGGAAAGCTGTTGAAATGCAACTTTTCGTTGAAAAGCCAGCAAAAGTCAGTTTGCGACTCTGGTTTTTACTACGTTTTGTTCCATTCAATTTCATTCCCACAGCTGGTTATGAAAACGAGTACGAATTGGACCAATATTCGATTGATTCCATTGTATTCAAGATTGACTGGTCCAGACAATTTCAACGATATTTCAGCGATTTCAGACGATATGGAAGCTTTCAAGCGAAAATATAAGAAGAGGGTGGAATGGTGCGAGAGGACGGAGAGCTACTTAGTTGACCTCTGGATGGGAAAAAACGGGGAGCTAAGAGGGCAACGAAAAAATAGCCACATTTATGCCGTCATGTCCGAGGAGCTTCAGGTGCGTGGGGTGGCAGTTACTCCCTTTGAGATAAAGTCCAAAATAAGCAATCTCACAACCAAATATCGGTAACTAGAAAATACATTTGTATCATTTGTTTGTCCTATAATTATAATTATTGTTGCAGAAAAGAAAAAGCTGCAATGGGCGCATCGGGTGGAAGTCCGTCGGTGTGGCCACTGTTGGACAGAATTAATTTAATTTTGGGTAGCAGTAAGTTCATCAATTCGGACGCTGTCTGTATAGAAAGCTTAGAAGGTATGTTTTATTTATTTATTATGCAACAATTTACAATTTAAATTTTCTAGATTATATTTATGTGCCACCGACATCGCCTATAGTTGAGAGACCGATAACGCCGGTAGAAGAATCTGCCTCCATGTCTTCGTCCTCTAACGCCAAAACTTCTTCTATAGAGCCTTCATCATCAGAGGTGGCCGATTCACCGTGCTCTTCGGACTCTGCTGCAAAATGACAAAAACGGAATGTTCAGAAGGATCTTTTGACCATCTACAAAGGCAATTCGGAGCGAATCGACGCTCATCTGAAACAATTGCACACGGATAGCGAGAAACTGCTCGCGTTAGAGGAGGAAAAGGTGGCTTTACTCCAGAGACACCAACAGAGTGTCACGTTGCACAATGAAAGCGATGCCGCTTTTAAAGCGAAGCTGCTAGAGTTGCTTTCCACGGCAATAAACAATAAATAATAATCAATAAATGTATTGAAGACGTATTGAAGATGTATTGAAATATTAATTTACTCACCATAATAGGAAGTCAGTGCTCATCACATTGGAGTGCATTTTTTCCCGATATTCAGCTATTGAGCTGTCCAAGCTCTGTTCTAATACAATGTCCCTATATACACCATCACTGTTACTTGCAAGATATGCTTCCAGCAGCACAACACAGACATTAAAGGACATTTTTATATAAATATTTTTGCAAATTTGCTTTAATAACAAACACGAAATTCAAAACACAAAACTTTCTTCGGCTTTTGATAGCTGTCATCGAAAAGTCAGTGTTGTCGTTGGAACGCTAAATTATTGAACATTGAAAAGTTGCTGAAAAGTTAACTTTTCAGCCTCCGTGTGAACGTTGTATTACTAGTGAATTTTATTACACGTTTGCAAACTGCGTATGTTTCCGCGTACTTTTGCATGTACTATGGTACTTAAGTAGTGTTTGAGGAAAAACATGTTTTCGCTACATTAAAATTACACAAATGTGTTTGAAATTCTTAATGGATTATGTAATGCCTTATCTCATTTTCCTTTTTGAGTTATTTTTAAAAAACGAACAATATTAAAGTACAATTTTCGTACCATACACTTCTGGCAATTTCGTACTGTAATAATTTCATGAAATTCCTTATTTTTTCACCTCAAAGAAAAAGAAGTAACATTTCATAATTTTATTTATAATATAATAACATAAAAACATGAATTACTAATGCTCTCATGTAATTGAACTATTGAACAATATTATCACATACATATTGACACATATATATACAGCAGAATTCGTTTTTGAAGAGTGAAGTAACATAAACGAATTTGTGCTTTATGGCAGCAGCAGCATAGTTCAAAGTTTTCTTTCATTGTATCAGTGCAATTCCTGCAAAAACGCATTAGTGTATAAGGGACATATTCGAGTGTCTCATCTACTAATCTATGCAGAATACAACGTTTGCCTCCGTTTCGACCATAGATTAGTAGATGAGGCACTCGAAAAGGTCCCTTATACACTAATGCATTTTTGCTGGAATTGCACTGATACAATGAAAGAAAACTTTGTTTCGATGCAAAAAAAACGTAGCCTCGCTGTAAAAAAGCGTAGCCTCGCCGTAAAATAATGTAGCCGCAAAAATTATGTAGCAAGAACTGATGGAAAATTTATTTTAATGTTGTAAACACAACACCATTTGGAGAAATACTACGTGTCGCACGAACTGTCAAAATTACACAGGCTCTTATGGGAATTGAGAAAAAAAAACAACTGTATTCGCTGCTTTCGTACTTCGCCACGACTAAATAAGAATATTTTGCATTGTTGCTGTATTTAGCGCTACCGACTGTCATTTTTTTGTTATTTTTGCGTGGTTTGCAGTTGATTTTTTGCAAGCAAAAATAACTTTTTGGTAAACCAAGTAAGTAAGATATCTTTATGGTTTGATTTTTTATTTGCATTTATACACTTTCAGAATGAAATTTTTCGAGGAAAAGTTAATTGAAGAGGTGCGGCAGCATAGGTGCCTCTATGATTTGGCTGACCCATACTATCAACTGACTCACTACAAAGACAAAGTATGGGTCAGTGTAGCTGGAAATCTTAACGCCGATGGTAAGTACGTAACATCGTGCATTTAAAAATTTTAATTCTAAATATCATTTAGTCGATGTGAAGCGACGGACGAACAGGGCCAAGCAATTCGCTTCGGGCAGTGCTGCACCCACGTCGCAGAGCAATTCGTGGAAGCACGAGGAAGCGATGGCATTCCTAGACGATTGCCAGTCGTATAGAAGGTAAAATATTACTTGATAAATAATATAAATAAAATAAAATAATAAAATTTAGCACAATCGGCAACATCCAGCAGCCAGTGGCTTATAGGCCGCAGTGTGCTTACGCGCAAATTGCACCACCGCCTCCGAATTCCTCGCCCTCCCCAATCCTGTCTCCATCGCCATTTCCAATCTTTTCCCCATCGAGTCGTCGGGACCATTGCCGGGTTAAGCAGCAACCTGACTGCGAACAGTGCAAGGTCGGCCTCGGTGGCTTATTTCAACTTCACCGCTTTGGCGGAGGAGTTGGAGCAAGCCAGGATGCCTCCCTTGAGGCTGCGAGCGACTATAGAGAAGTGCCGACGCATTGTCCACGAGGACATTGATGAGTTCAATGCAACAAAATAAAACTTTCAATAAAATAATACAAATTAAAAACATAATTAATGGCTTTCATTTCTCTGGTAATTGTTACTGAAAAGATAGCATTTTAATTCATCACTCAGAGCGAAAGCGGCGGACACAGATCGGTTGGAATTGGCTCTTATAGATGGAAGAGCATTCGTCTCTCTTCTCCAGGTTCCGGCGATGTCAACACCGTCTTCAGTCCTGTCGGCCAAATCGGCTGAGTAATATGTGTTGTCATGCTTTAGCATTAAAAAGTTGTGTAGTATCTTTGTTGCCAACCCAATTTTGACTGCATTTTTAGGAGATGCATATATTTTAGTATGTAGAATTCTCCAACGGTTTGCCAGGATGCCGAAAGTATTCTCAATATGCACGCGAGCTGTAGACAAATGTTTATTGAAACACTCCTTGTCAGCGGGTAAATTTCTGCCAGGATATGGCCTCATCAAATTTCGCTTTAATGGAAACGCATTGTCAGCAACAAAATAGTAAGGAAATTTCCTCGATCTATCGGGTAACCAACTACCGGGTGGCACATCCAATGTTTCGTACAAAATTTTTTTCCCGAACGCCATCACTTTGGCTACCCAAAGCCCCAACGTCCACGAAGTTAAAGGTGTAGTTCGCGTCGCAAGCCGCTAATAGTGAAATACTAAACGTGCGCTTGTAATTAAAGTATAGGGATGCACTTTTTCTAGGGCAAACCATATTTATGTGCTTGCCGTCGATAGCGCCCAAACAATTTGGCATTCCGCTTTTTTCATAAAACAGTCCAGCGTTTGCAATCCAGTCGGCAATATTTGGTGGAGCCATATACACTTCGTATAGCTCTTCCCAAATGGCTTCACATGTTTCGTAGATTATTTTGCGAACTGTAGAAATTCCAATCTTGTGAGCCCAAGCCAAAACATTCACACTGCAGCCTTGCGCCAAAAACCTTGAATTATAAACAAGTAATCACTTATCGCACTTCATAATATGAAACCTACTCACAAAATTGTTACGGATAAACGTATTTCTGGGATTATTGGCTTCCTTTTGGAATATCGTGCGATCCTATTCCGCAACAGCTCCAGCAGTGCATTGAAATTTTCAGGATCCATGCGAGTGGCTTTAAAGAAATGCTCTTTGTCCACTAGCCGCAGTTGTTTGGTGCACACTTCGTAAAATCCATGTCTTTCACGAGCCAGATTGACTGGGCGGACCCACCATCGTCTTCTGCACTGACTTCGCTGTTTTAACTTGTAGGCCTATTTATTAATTATTTTTTAATATTATGTCAAATTTTCGTTGTGTTATAATAACATACCTTGTAGAGAACTGACGATGTATGTATGTAATTTTAAGAATAGTGGAGATTGTATTTAATATTAAATTATCCATTCCGTATGGATCCATTTTTTAAGAATCTTTATTGTAAACTCAAGCAGCTGATCTCTCTGCCGACCTCAAGTGTCAGCAAATATTTGACAGTTCGTGCGACAAATACTATTTCTCCAAATGGTGTTGTGTTTACAACATAAGGGGTTTGTTTATCGTAACGTCAAAATAAATAATTATTAATATTATGTTTTTCATTCGCGAAAAACATGTATGAACACATTTTTAATGTTAATAAATATATTCTATCACATTTTACACAGCATTTCCTAATTTTCTTCATTATATTTGCTATAAATGGAGTCGGTAATCGAAGTTTTTTGTTATAAATACACAATTATGCGCCTAATTACGAAAATATTTTATAATGATGTTAGCAAATTTGTGGCGGCTCAGACTCGACGCTTGGTATAAATCGGCGCTGGGAAGAAGCCGTCAAGTATAGTTATTGTTGTGGTTGTAAATTATTGTAATTAATTGTTTATAATTTAATAAATATTTATAATTAATTTCAACTAAGCTACATAAAATTATCGAAGTTCTTCCGGATAATTTTAAAATTTGTTAAGATGGGTCCAAGCCGTGTATCTCCAATGGAAAGATATGAGTCGAATAGATATGGGATCAATGCCGTACTAATCGGGCCACCCGGTTCTGGAAAAGGTACACAGGTAAGTATTAAGTTCACTTTTAACAGTTTAGGTTATAAATTTGTGTAAAAATATTTGTTTGTGGGAGTATTCGGTGATGTGTAACTACACCTTTTCCACTTTCAGAAAGCGTCACTTTAAAATCAAAAAGCGTCACTTGTAAATCAGAAAGCGTCATTTGTAAATCAGAAAGCGTAATTTTAATTTCTAAAATGTCATTTGTAGATCAGAAAGCTTTACTTGTAAATCAGAAAGCTTCACTTGTAATTCAGAAAGCATTACTTATAAATCAGAAAGCGGCACTTGTAAATTAGAAAGGGTCACTTGTAAATCAGAAAGCGTCATTTGTAATTCAGAAAGCGTCACTTGTAAATCAAAAAACGTCACTTGTAAATCAGAAAGCGTCATTTGCAAATCAGAAAGCGTCATTTGTAAATCAGATAGCGTCACTTGCAAATCAGAAAACGTCACTTGTAAATCAGAAATGCCATTTGTAATTCAGAAAGCGTCACTTGTAAATCAAAAAACGTCACTTGTAAATCAGAAAGCGTCATTTGGAAATCAGAAAGCGGCACTTGTAAAACAGAAAGCGTCACTTGTAAATCAGAAAACGTCACTTGTAAATCAGAAATGCCATTTGTAATTCAGAAAGCGTCACTTGTAAAACAGAAATCGTCACTTGTAAATCAGAAAGCGTCATTTGTAAATCAGAAAGCGTCACTTGTAAATCTGAAAGCATCATTTGTAAATCAGAATGGGCCACTTGTAAATCAGAAAGCGTAATTTGGAAATCAGAAAGCGTCACTTGTAAATCAGAAAGCGTCACTTGTAAATCAGAAAGCTTCACTTGTAATTCAGAAAGCGTGACTTGTAAATCAGAAAGCGTCATTTGTAAATCAGATAGCGTCACTTGTAAATCAGAAAACGTCACTTGTAAATCAGAAATGCCATTTGTAATTCAGAAAGCGTCATTTGTAAAACAGAAAGCGTCACTTGTAAATCAGAAAGCGTCACTTGTAAATCAGAAAACGTCACTTGTAAATCAGAAATGCCATTTGTAATTCAGAAAGCGTCACTTGTGAAGCAGAAAGCGTCACTTGTAAACCAGAAAGCGTCACTTGTAAATCAGAAAACGTCACTTGTAAATCAGAAATGCCATTTGTAATTCAGAAAGCGTCACTTGTAAAACAGAAAGCGTCACTTGTAAATCAGAAAGCGTCATTTGTAAATCAGAAAGCGTCACTTGTAAATCTCAAAGCATCATTTGTAAATCAGAATGGGTCACTTGTATATCAGAAAGCGTCATTTGGAAATCAAAAAGCGTCACTTGTAAAACAGAAAGCGTCACTTGTAAATCAGAAAGCGTCATTTGTAAATCAGAAGCGTCATTTATAAATCAGAAAGCGTCACTTGTAAATCAGAAAGTGTCAAATCAGAAAGCATCACTTGTAAATCAGAAAGCATTGCTTATAAAGCAGAAAGCGTCACTTGTAAATCAGAAATCGTCGTTTGTAAATCAGATAGCGTCATTTGTAAATCAGAAAGCGTCACTTGTAAATCTGAAAGCATCATTTGTAAATCAGAATGGGTCACTTGTAAATCAGAAGCGTCATTTATAAATCAGAAAGCGTCACTTGTAAATCAGAAAGTGTCACTTGTAAATCAGAAACATCACTTGTAAATCAGAAAGCGTCATTTGTAAATCAGAAAGGGTCACTTGTAAATCAGAAAGCGTCACTTGTAAATCAGAAAACGTCACTTGTTAATCAGAAATGCCATTTGTAATTCAGAAAGCGTCACTCTTAAATCAGAAAGCTTCACTTGTAATTCAGAAAGCATTACTTATAAATCAGAAAGCGGCACTTGTAAATTAGAAAGGGTCACTTGTAAATCAGAAAGCGTCATTTGTAAATCAGAAAGCGTCACTTGTAAATCAAAAAACGTCACTTGTAAATCAGAAAACGTCACTTGTAAATCAGAAATGCCATTTGTAATTCAGAAAGCGTCACTTGTAAAACAGAAATGGCATTTGTAATTCAGAAAGCGTCACTTGTAAATCTGAAAGCATCATTTGTAAATCAGAATGGGTCACTTGTAAATCAGAAGCGTCATTTATAAATCAGAAAGCGTCACTTGTAAATCAGAAAGTGTCACTTGTAAATCAGAAACATCACTTGTAAATCAGAAAGCGTCATTTGTAAATCAGAAAGGGTCACTTGTAAATCAGAAAGCGTCACTTGTAAATCAGAAAGCGTCACTTGTAAATCAGAAAACGTCACTTGTTAATCAGAAATGCCATTTGTAATTCAGAAAGCGTCACTCTTAAATCAGAAAGCTTCACTTGTAATTCAGAAAGCATTACTTATAAATCAGAAAGCGGCACTTGTAAATTAGAAAGGGTCACTTGTAAATCAGAAAGCGTCATTTGTAAATCAGAAAGCGTCACTTGTAAATCAAAAAACGTCACTTGTAAATCAGAAAACGTCACTTGTAAATCAGAAATGCCATTTGTAATTCAGAAAGCGTCACTTGTAAAACAGAAATGGCATTTGTAATTCAGAAAGCGTCACTTGTAAAACAGAAAGCGTCACTTGTAAATCAGAAAGCGTCATTTGTAAATCAGAAAGCGTCACTTGTAAATCAGAAAGCTTCACTTGTAATTCAGAAAGCGTCAATTGTAAATCAGAAAGCGTCATTTGTAAATCAGATAGCGTCACTTGTAAATCAGAAAACGTCACTTGTAAATCAGAAATGCCATTTGTAATTCAGAAAGCGTCATTTGTAAAACAGAAAGCGTCACTTGTAAATCAGAAAGCGTCACTTGTAAATCAGAAAACGTCACTTGTAAATCAGAAATGCCATTTGTAATTCAGAAAGCGTCACTTGTGAAACAGAAAGCGTCACTTGTAAATCAGAAAACGTCACTTGTAAATCAGAAATGCCATTTGTAATTCAGAAAGCGTCACTTGTAAAACAGAAAACGTCACTTGTAAATCAGAAAGCGTCATTTGTAAATCAGAAAGCGTCACTTGTAAATCTGAAAGCATCATTTGTAAATCAGAATGGGTCACTTGTATATCAGAAAGCGTCATTTGGAAATCAGAAAGCGTCACTTGCAAAACAGGAAACGTCACTTGTAAATCAGAAAGCGTCATTTGTAAATCAGAAAGCGTCACTTGTAAATCTGAAAGCATCATTTGTAAATCAGAATGGGTCACTTGTAAATCAGAAGCGTCATTTATAAATCAGAAAGCGTCACTTGTAAATGAGAAAGTGTCACTTGTAAATCAGAAAGCATCACTTGTAAATCAGAAAGCATTGCTTATAAAGCAGAAAGCGTCACTTGTAAATCAGAAAGCGTCGTTTGTAAATTAGATAGCGTCATTTGTAAATCAGAAAGCTTCACTTGTACAACTGAAAGCATCATTTGTAAATCAGAATGGGTCACTTGTAAATCAGAAGCGTCATTTATAAATCAGAAAGCGTCACTTGTAAATCAGAAAGCATCACTTGTAAATCAGAAAGCGTCATTTGTAAATCAGAAAGGGTCACTTGTAAATCAGAAAGCGTCACTTGTAAATCAGAAAACGTCACTTGTAAATCAGAAATGCCATTTGTAATTCAGAAAGCGTCACTTGTAAATCAGAAAACGTCACTTGTAAATCAGAAATGCCATTTGTAATTCAGAAAGCGTCACTTGTGAAACAGAAAGCGTCACTTGTAAATCAGAAAACGTCACTTGTAAATCAGAAATGCCATTTGTAATTCAGAAAGCGTCACTTGTAAAACAGAAAACGTCACTTGTAAATCAGAAAGCGTCATTTGTAAATCAGAAAGCGTCACTTGTAAATCTGAAAGCATCATTTGTAAATCAGAATGGGTCACTTGTATATCAGAAAGCGTCATTTGGAAATCAGAAAGCGTCACTTGCAAAACAGGAAACGTCACTTGTAAATCAGAAAGCGTCATTTGTAAATCAGAAAGCGTCACTTGTAAATCTGAAAGCATCATTTGTAAATCAGAATGGGTCACTTGTAAATCAGAAGCGTCATTTATAAATCAGAAAGCGTCACTTGTAAATGAGAAAGTGTCACTTGTAAATCAGAAAGCATCACTTGTAAATCAGAAAGCATTGCTTATAAAGCAGAAAGCGTCACTTGTAAATCAGAAAGCGTCGTTTGTAAATTAGATAGCGTCATTTGTAAATCAGAAAGCTTCACTTGTACATCTGAAAGCATCATTTGTAAATCAGAATGGGTCACTTGTAAATCAGAAGCGTCATTTATAAATCAGAAAGCGTCACTTGTAAATCAGAAAGCATCACTTGTAAATCAGAAAGCGTCATTTGTAAATCAGAAAGGGTCACTTGTAAATCAGATAGCGTCACTTGTAAATCAGAAAACGTCACTTGTAAATCAGAAATGCCATTTGTAATTCAGAAAGCGTCACTTGTAAATCAGAAAGCTTCACTTGTAATTGAGAAAGCGTCACTTGTAAATCAGAAAGCGTCGTTTGTAAATCAGATAGCGTCACTTGTAAATCAGAAAACGTCACTTGTAAATCAGAAATGCCATTTGTAATTCAGAAAGCGTCACTTGTAAAACAGAAAGCGTCACTTGTAAATCAGAAAGCGTCATTTGTAAATCAGAAAGCGTCACTTGTAAATCAGAAAGCATCATTTGTAAATCAGAATGGGTCACTTGTAAATCAGAAGCGTCATTTATAAATCAGAAAGCGTCACTTGCAAATCAGAAAGTGTCACTTGTAAATCAGAAAGCTTCACTTGTAAATCAGAAAGCGTCATTTGGAAATCAGAAAGCGTCACTTGTAATTCAGAAAGCGTCACTTGTAAATCAGAAAGCGTCATTTGTAAATCAGATAGCGTCACTTGTAAATCAGAAAACGTCACTTGTAAATCAGAAATGCCATTTGTAATTCAGAAAGCGTCACTTGTAAAACAGAAAGCGTCACTTGTAAATCAGAAAGCGTCATTTGTAAATCAGAAAGCGTCACTTTTAAATCTGAAAGCGTCATTTGTAAATCAGAAAGCGTCACTTGTAAATCAGAAAGCGTCATTTGTAAATCAGAAAGGGTCACTTGTAAATCAGAAAGCGTCATTTGGAAATCAGAAAGCGTCACTTGTAAATCAGAAAGCTTCACTTGTAAATCAGAAAGCTTCACTTGTAATTCAGAAAGCGTCACTTGTAAATCAGAAAGCGTCATTTGTAAATCAGATAGCGTCACTTGTAAATCAGAAAACGTCACTTGTAAATCAGAAATGCCATTTGTAATTCAGAAAGCATCTCTTGTAAAACAGAAAGCGTCACTTGTAAATCAGAAAGCGTCATTTGTAAATCAGAAAGCGTCATTTATAAATCAGAAAGCGTACCTTGTAAATCAGAAAGCGTCACTTGTAAATCAGAAAGCGTCATTTGGAAATCAGAAAGCGTCACTTGTAAATCAGAAAGCTTCACTTGTAATTCAGAAAGCGTCACTTGTAAATCAGAAAGCGTCATTTGTAAATCAGATAGCGTCACTTGTAAATCAGAAAACGTCACTTGTAAATCAGAAATGCCATTTGTAATTCAGAAAGCATCTCTTGTAAAACAGAAAGCGTCACTTGTAAATCAGAAAGCGTCATTTGTAAATCAGAAAGCGTCATTTATAAATCAGAAAGCGTACCTTGTAAATCAGAAAGCATCACTTGTAAATCAGAAAGCGTCATTTGTAAATCAGAAAGGGTCACTTGTAAATCAGAAAGCGTCATTTGGAAATCAGAAAGCGTCACTTGTAAATCAGAAAGCTTCACTTGTAATTCAGAAAGCGTCACTTGTAAATCAGAAAGCGTCATTTGTAAATCAGATAGCGTCACTTGTAAATCAGAAAACGTCACTTGTAAATCAGAAATGCCATTTGTAATTCAGAAAGCATCTCTTGTAAAACAGAAAGCGTCACTTGTAAATCAGAAAGCGTCATTTGTAAATCAGAAAGCGTCATTTATAAATCAGAAAGCGTACCTTGTAAATCAGAAAGCGTCACTTGTAAATCAGAAAGCGTCATTTGGAAATCAGAAAGCGTCACTTGTAAATCAGAAAGCTTCACTTGTAATTCAGAAAGCGTCACTTGTAAATCAGAAAGCGTCATTTATAAATCAGAAGGCGTCACTTGTAAATCAGAAAGCGTCAGTTGTAAATCAGAAAGCATCACTTGTAAATCAGAAAGCGTCATTTGTAAATCAGAAAGGCTCACTTGTAAATCAGAAAGCGTCATTTGGAAATCAGAAAGCGTCACTTGTAAATCAGAAAGCTTCACTTGTAATTCAGAAAGCATCACTTGTAAATCAGAAAGCGTCATTTGTAAATCAGAAAGCGTCATTTGTAAATCAGAAAGCGTCATTTATAAATCAGAAAGCGTACCTTGTAAATCAGAAAGCGTCACTTGTAAATCAGAAAGCGTCATTTGGAAATCAGAAAGCGTCACTTGTAAATCAGAAAGCTTCACTTGTAATTCAGAAAGCGTCACTTGTAAATCAGAAAGCGTCATTTATAAATCAGAAGGCGTCACTTGTAAATCAGAAAGCGTCAGTTGTAAATCAGAAAGCATCACTTGTAAATCAGAAAGCGTCATTTGTAAATCAGAAAGGCTCACTTGTAAATCAGAAAGCGTCATTTGGAAATCAGAAAGCGTCACTTGTAAATCAGAAAGCTTCACTTGTAATTCAGAAAGCATCACTTGTAAATCAGAAAGCGTCATTTGTAAATCAGAAAGGGTCACTTGTAAATCAGAAAGCGTCATTTGTAAATCAGAAAGCGTCATTTATAAATCCGAAAGCGTACCTTGTAAATCAGAAAGCGTCACTTGTAAATCAGAAAGCGTCATTTGGAAATCAGAAAGCGTCACTTGTAAATCAGAAAGCTTCACTTGTAATTCAGAAAGCGTCACTTGTAAATCAGAAAGCGTCATTTATAAATCAGAAGGCGTCACTTGTAAATCAGAAAGCGTCATTTGGAAATCAAATAGCGTCACTTGTAAATCAGAAAGCGTCATTTGTAAATCAGATAGCGTCACTTGTAAATCAGAAAACGTCACTTGTAAATCAGAAATGCCATTTGTAATTCAGAAAGCGTCACTTGTAAAACAGAAAGCGTCACTTGTAAATCAGAAAGCGTCATTTGTAAATCAGAAAGCGTCACTTTTAAATCTGAAAGCGTCATTTGTAAATCAGAAAGAGTCACTTGTAAATCAGAAAGCGTCATTTATAAATCAGAAAGCGTCACTTGTAAATCAGTAAGCGTCACTTGTAAATCAGAAAGCATTGCTTATAAATCAGAAAGCGTCACTAGTAAATCAGAAAGGGTCACTTGTAAATCAGAAAGCGTCACTTGTAAATCAAAAAACGTCACTTGTAAATCAGAAAGCGTCATTTGTAAATCAGAAAGCGTCATTTGTAAATCAGAAAGCGTCATTTTTAAATCAGAAAGCGTAATTTATAAATCTGAAAGCGTCATTTATAAATCAGAAGGCGTCACTTGTAAATCAGAAAGCGTCACTTAAAAATCAGAAAGCATCACTTGTAAATCAGAAAGCGTCATTTGTAAATCAGAAAGGGTCACTTGTAAATCAGAAAGCGTCATTTCTAAATCAGAAAGCGTCATTTATAAATCAGAAAGCGTACCTTGTAAATCAGAAAGCGTCACTTGTAAATCAAAAAACGTCACTTGTAAATCAGAAAGCGTCATTTGGAAATCAGAAAGCGGCACTTGTAAAACAGAAAGCGTCACTTGTAAATCAGAAAACGTCACTTGTAAATTAGAAAGCGTCACTTGTAAATTAGAAAGCATCACTTGTAATTCAGAAAGCGTCACATGTAAATCTGAAAGTGTCACTTGTAAATCAGCGTCATTTATAAATCAGAAAGCGTCACTTGTAAATTAGAAAGCGTCACTTGTAAATTAGAAAGCTTCACTTGTAATTCAGAAAGTGTCACTTGTAAATCAGAATGCGTCATTTATAAATCAGAAAGCGTCACATGTAAATCAGAAAGCGTCACTTGTAAATCAGAAAGCGTCACTTGTAAATCAGAAAGCGTCATTTGTAAATCAGAAAGCATCACTTGTAAATCAGAAAGCGTCATTTGTAAATCAGAAAGGGTCACTTGTAAATCAGAAGGTGTCATTTTGAAATCAGGAAGCGTCACTTGTAAATCAGAAAACTTCACTTGTAATTCAGAAAGTGTCACTTGTAAATCAGAATGCGTCATTTATAAATCAGAAAGCGTCACTTGTAAATTAGAAAGCGTCACTTGTAAATTAGAAAGCTTCACTTGTAATTCAGAAAGTGTCACTTGTAAATCAGAATGCGTTATTTATAAATCAGAAACTTGTAAATCAGAAAGCGTCATTTATAAATCAGAAAGCGTCACTTGTCGTCACTTGTAAATCAGAAAGCATCACTTGTAAATCAGAAAGCGTCATTTGTAAATCAGAAAGGGTCACTTGTAAATCAGAAAGCGTCATTTGTAAATCAGAAATCGTTTTCCCAAACCACCACACTATTCTGCCAAATGAAAGAATAAACTCGACATATGCAGAAAAATGAAAGAGTCAAATGACTGAAATAATTATATATTTATTGCAACAAAACATTTGAAAAAATAATAAATAAATATTTTATTAATTTTCTTCACGCCGTTGCACAATTACAACATTAACTAAGAATAGTGAAACAAAACAACAGGTTTTTTTTTTTTCGGTTTGACAGGTCGGATCGGATTATGTATGGAAACTCTTGAAAAGCTCTTATTCGAAAACTCAATTTTCGAATAACTTAATCGGATTAAATATTTTTATGGAAACGAGGTGTTATGAAAGTTGCATGTATCTGTTTGTCGGAAGCTTGTTCGAATTACCGTCGACGACAATTATCTGCGGCAAGAACGACGACAATAAAACGTCACTTGTGAATCAGAAACTGCTTTCTAATTTACAAATGGCATTTCTGAATTACAAGCTGATCCTAAATATTCCAGTTTGAAGAACATTTACGTAATGGCACAATTGCGACATACAACAATATTCTATATACAATTCAATCGATAGAGAGGAAACTAAATTACCAATATTATGGTAAGCCACTAAGTTATAATTTGACTAGCGGTTTACAATAATTTTCATATAGTAAAGCTACAGTCCCGCCATCAACACCTGCTACGTTAGTTCAATCAAATTGTAGCTGCATATCCTATCTCTCTTAAGCCATGTTTTTCGTCCTACGTACAGCTTCGATAGTAAATAACACAAGCTGATAGAGTGAGATGCTCTCAGATAAAATACTAAAAACATTTTGAAGAAAAATAATAATTTTATTCTTTTCTACTTCTAGGCACCTTTATTGAAAGAAAAGTTTTGTGTATGTCATTTGTCCACTGGAGATATGCTTCGGGCTGAAACTGCATCAGGTTCAAAGCTAGGTTCGGACATAAAGAAAATAATGAACGAAGGAAAATTAGTATCAGATGATTTGGTTGTCGAGATGATAGAAAGTAATCTTGATAAACCGGAATGTAAAAATGGCTTCCTTCTTGACGGATTTCCCAGAACTGTCGTTCAAGCTGAAAAGGTTATATTAATTATGGATATTTACAAAGTTTCATATATATGTACATACTTTATACTTCTGTAAAGCTTGACGAATTACTGGCCAAAAGAAAGGTAGCTTTAGATGCTGTTGTTGAATTTTCCATAGATGATAGTATACTGGTTCGTCGAATATCAGGTCGCTTAATACACCAATCCAGTGGTCGGTCTTATCATGAGGAGTTCGCACCGCCAAAACTAGCAATGAGAGATGATGTTAGTAAAATTTCATATATATAAAAATGCGTATTTTCTGATAAAATCACATTGGTCGCAGATTACTGGAGAACCTTTAATACGACGTAGTGATGATAACGTTACAGCGCTAACGAAACGTTTGGAAGCATATCATAAATACACGAAACCGCTTTTGAGTTATTACGCTCTAAAAGGATTGCTTTTTAAAGTTGATGCTGCCAAAAATACGAACGAAGTTTTCTTAAACATTGATAAAATATTTATGATTCAAAGGCATACTAAAGAACAAATTTGATCATATCTATATGCCGCAGGGAAATGATAAAAATTGAGATTTTATCTAATGCGTAAGGCAGAAGAAAATAAAAACTCGTTTTGATAATTGCTCTAAAGAATTTAAGTGATTTGATCAAAGCCATGTACTGTTTTAGTAAAAAGCTGATCGCAGCAATGAGTTTTATGTACCTTTTTGGGCTTTTTTGGTATTAGATTTTATTCGCCAACTAAGGGTTCGTTAACAACCTGCAAAATTTTAAATATTTTTTTTTAAAGTTAAGCTCCGGCACAGCACTAGTCCAAGCAAAACAGAAAGAAGAAAATGGGAGAACCGAGGAGTACAGAGTTTTGCTTATATATAACTTTTGGTATGGGTTTTAGCGTCTTTGTTGTCTTCAGCAACTAACGGCAGAAATTATCGATTTCCAAATTTCAGCGGATGCTTCAACAATGCTGGATGGCGTATGACTAACAAGATTATGCGCTTTCTTCTTGTTCTTTAATAATATCAAACCATTAGCTATTATGGTTAGCTTAGCTTCGTTTTCAATTTTGTGTTTAGTAACTTTGTGCATGCTATGGTTGATGACTTGTAAAGTAGTGGGAAGAATAGGTTTTTCAGATAACTTATCACGGCATATTGCGGATAGTATTATATATTTACGGAAATATTATTACTTAAAGGCTATTGTTCAAGAAACTATTAAATTTTTTCTTTGTCTTTCATATTATTTATTTATTTATTGACCATCCGAACAAAGTTAAAAAAGACTTCTTATGGATTACCGACTAGCTAATGAAATACAAAATTCACTTATAATTTAAAAAGCCAAAAATATAAAATTTAAAATTAATTTGCTCACAGGATTTACTGAAAAATTATCCTTAGTTAATTAACAAATTGTATTCTGTTTAATGGAAAATTTAAATCTAATCTGTAACCTACTGCGTTGAACAGTCTTCGACAACGCGTAATAGGTTCATTCATATCATAGTTTAGTCTGTGAAAAGGAACATGAAGTACATCACATGCTCTAAAGTCACGTCAGGGCATAGAAATTTTTTTTTTATTTATTATTAACACTTTATTATACTTTGAGAGTATTGGAATGAACTTGACTCTTACAAGATGAAAGGTAATTAATAATATTTATTCTGTTTACAAGATTTTGTTTTCAATATTATTCATCACAATTATTGCATTAAAGATATTATTAAGTGCTGAAGTACATTATTAATTCAAAAACTTTAATTTAAAAAAACTAATCGGTTGCGAATGTATGAAATTGAAATGACACTACACACTATGAATTACAACTTACCTCTCTCAACTACTGACTCTTCTACTATTAATTATCCACCGGGAAGGTGCCAATTATTTGGTGCAATCGATGATAGTGTACCAAGTAGGAAGCTAAATCGCCCGATGCCCTAACAAGTTTTTGACTTTCCTACAAAACAAAGCGATATCAACATGTCATATCATCAAAAATATTTACCGGTATTTTGTAGTCCTATTCTTCATCTTCATGGCGACTTCTTCAGCACCGACAAGATGCCCTTGTTGGGACATATCCGCCGCCTTCTCCCTATATATATGGACGTTCTTCCGCGAACCACGCAGCCCATCTACGTTTCCCATCCATAGGTCGAGCAGAAAATTTTCCGCTGCCGTCGACAATGTCATACGTTTCGAAGATTTCTACATCTAGAAAAAAAACATTCCAACTTATTGGCACTAGACAAGGAGAAGCAAAAGTTCCCTGCAATTCCGAACTTCGAACCTGAGTTGCAAACTAAAAATGTGAAACTAAAATCCAAGAACATTTCGGTTTAGAGCTGGAATTTCAACAATAATTTCAATGGTACTTAAATGTTTACGAGCGTTTTTAGGTCCTAAAAATATTTAGTTCCAATTTCTGCAAAAACCATTTTATGTAAACGCGGTATTAAAGCGCTAATGGATTTAATTGTAGTAAGCAGACATTGGTGTGATCAAACGTAGTTCTTTCAATTGTATTCGGGGGAAAAAATTCAATTTATTTATTTATTCAGAGGTACACCTAAGTCTGTTTTTACACGGTAGATTGGTTCCAGAAGAAGCCGTGTAAAAAAAAACGTGTAAAAAAGACATTGATCTTATACAAAAATGGGTGATTTGTTCCTAATCTCTAAAACCTATTAAAATTAGTGAAAAAGAAGAATTTTTAAGAACAAGAATTCATGTTTATTTTATTTAAGCTAGTGTTCGCAAACTATCGATAGTATCGATGGTTTCAGACTTTTTTCTTTCATAAATACTTTTTTGTGATATGAACAAACTTCGCAAAAATTAAATTTGACAAAAAAAATTTAAGTACATAAAATTTCAAATCGTGCTAAATGGAATAAAATCGTGTAAAAAAATTAAAAATATTCAATTTTCAAACCGTGTTATATCAAAACAGTGTACAAAAAGACCGTGTAAAAACAGACTTAGGTGTATTTATAATAATTCAGAGATATTTATACAATATTATATTTTTAGTTTAGTCTAGTTGTCAGTTTTTTCTCATTTAGAATCAATAAATATTAAAAAGAAACACAAAAAGAAAAGATGTGCTATTTTTAAAAATTTTATATAAATTCAGGTAATTAATTTCTGTAATATGTTAAACACATCCATATCGCGTTGCAGCTGGCATCCGACGTATGTGTCAATTTTACATTGGCTCTTATGGAGATCGAGAAAAAAAGTTGCATTTCCAGTTTACGACACGCTACTGCCAAACCGCCGTCTGCCTGGCGATCTATTTCTAATTTTTCTGTAGCACCCGACGTATTCTTCTTCTTCTCTTCTCTTTTTTTCCAAGATTTGCCAGTGATTTGAGTATATTTTTTAATGTTATAAATATTATAAAATTAATATTATTATTATATTATATTAATGTTATATTATTAAATATTATTTGTAAATATTTAATATTTGTATTATGTTGATAGTTGATTGTTATTTTAATATTTTACTATTTCGTTAAATGTTTCACGAAAGCAATTGCGTGAACTTTAATTTCTTTTGTTGCCTGTTTTTGACATTTTACCACAGCTGCCATACGCTATTGTTAGAATTAATCACTGGATCTTAGGGGCTTTTCCAGGAGACGCCAGCTGCCAAACGACATGCAGAGAGTATAGATATGTAAAGAGATTTCATGAAGCCGCCATTCCAGCCTTCCAGAAATTTGCAGTATATGTTATTAGGTCAAAACTTGTATGAGCAATTGAGGTTCGCTGGCTATTTCTTCGCTGGTTATTTCGCATCCTATTATACAGAAATTTTTTCGTTGTTTCCTGATTTACGTTCTGTGTGTATGGTTGTTGTTTTAAGCGAACGAAGCAATAATCGACACAATGATCGTAATGTCGATTTCAGCGGGCGACGAAATGCAAGAAGGTAATTCGCCTTTTTCTTCTTTTTTTACAATAAGAAAACATGAGCTTGTAAATCAGAAAGCGCCACTTGTAGTTCAGAAAGCATTATTTTAACTTTAGAAGTGCCATTTGTAAATCAGAAAGCGTCACTTGTATCCAGAAAGCGTAATTTTAAATTCAGAAAGCGTCAAACATTCTGCGATGAATGAATTTGTGGTAGCGAATCTGCTTGAGAAAGTCAAATTAATTATTTATTATTATATTTTAAATATTATATTGTATAATTCTTTATTATAAGTGTATTGCAATAAAAATATTTTAAAATATTCATCACAATTATTGCATTAAATATATTATTAAGTGCTGAAGTACATTATTAATTTAAAAACTTTAATTTAAAAAAACTATTCGGTTGCGAATGTATGAAATTGAAATGACACTAAAAACTATGAATTACAACTTACCTCTCTCAACTACCGACTCTTCTACTATTAATTATCCACCGGGAAGGTGCCAATTATTTCGTGAACTCGATGATAGTGTACCCAGTCGGAAGCTAAACCGCCCGATGCCCTAACAAGGTTTTGGCTTTCCTACAAAACAAAACGATATCAACATGTCATATCATCAAAAATATTTACCGGTATTTTGTAGTCCTATTCTTCATCTTCATGGCGACTTCTTCAGCACCGACCAGATGCCCTTGTTGGGACATATCCGCCGCCATCTCCCCATATAGTATATGGACGTTCTTCCGCGAACCACGCAGCCCATCTACGTTTCCCATCCATAGGTCGAGCAGAAAATTTTCCGCTGCCGTCGACAATGTCATGCGTTTGGAAGATTTCTACATCTAGAAAAAAAACATTTTTGTCGTTATATACTAAATAATTTACTTATTTATATTCATTTATTTCAGTATCAAATTATGTTAATTTTGTGTTTCAAAAGAAGCAAGAGGGAGTGCTTTTTCGAACAATAGCTAAAATTGTCTTATCGAGTTGCCACTGACAAAACTTGATTTCATTGTGGATGTTTTCAAACTTTTGTGGGACTTTTTTACCTATGCAACTAAGAAATTTTGATACTTGATTTGCGCTATAAGTATTTAATTTCAGAGTGGTTGAAGTTGAACGAAAAAGAAATATGGATACGGAAGTGGACTTAGCTTTTCTTAATTTAATAATTCTGTGCGAAAAGTTGACGCGAAATAGGAGACAATGGTCTGTGTGGCCAATAAATCGTGACCGTAATCCAAACGCCTACTTCCGGCAGGTATTCAAAAAGATGAAAAATAACGACGAAGAGCAATTTTTCATCCATACACGGATGACGCATACAGTGTACGATTTACTATTGACGCTGGTCATTGACGCTGGCCGTTTATAAAGAAGCCGCGGCAACTCATTATAAAAAAAAACTTAAAAACTTATACATTTGGTAATTTGACTTAAAATATATAACATAAGTTACATAAAAAACATTATCGAAGTATTTATATAAATCCCGTCTAACTGCCAAGCAATTATTGCAAAAGCTTGCAAATGATGGCAACCATTGTTTGCTAAAAGAGCGTGTGGCAACCACGTTTAGCTGTCATATGTAGTAAACAACGTATTTTTTTCACAAATATCTAATCCCCGCAGATATTTGTCCCTTATAGCCTAAACACAGTTGGAGTGGCCGGATACAACTTCATTACTCAGCTGTCAAAATTACATGGGCTCTTATGGACAACGAGAAAAAAGTTATTTTCCAGATTCCCACTACGTTCCGTCGCTTACTTACGCCGCCAGAGTTTGGCTAATTTCTAATCTGGCGGCATTTTGCTGGCGGCAGAGCTGTCTTCTTCTTCTTTTGTGTAGATGTTGTTTGTGTAGAAAAAACCTTTGTATACAATGGACGCCCGATTACGCAGCTATAACTGTGTGTCATCGCCAGAGTTTGACGGCTGGAAAAAGTTGAAGTTGTATTCCGCCACTCCAACTGTGTTTAGGCTATTACGTTCATTCGAACATGCTTTCGGTAATCAGATACATGCAATTCCCATAAGGTAGATATTGAGTTTGACATTTACGGCCGTAAAATTTATGGGCGTAAAATTTAGCTAATTAGACCTTTATTGGCACTAGACAAGGAGAAGCAAAAGTTCCCTGCAATTCCGAACTTCGAACCTGAGTTGCAAACTAAAAATGTGAAACTAAAACCCAAGAGCATTTCGGTGTAGCGCTGGAATTTCAACAACAATTTCAGTGGAATTTAAAAAGTGGAATTTTCAATGGAAAATTTAAATGTAATCTGTAACCTACTGCGTTGAACAGTCTTCGACAACGCGTAATAGGTTCATTCATATCATAGTTTAGTCTGTGAAAAGGAACATGAAGTACATCACATGCTCTAAAGTCACGTCAGGGCATAGAATATTTTTTTTATTTATTATTAACACTTTATTATACTTTGAGAGTATTCGAATGAACTTGACTCTTACAAGATGAAAGGTAATTAATAATATTTATTCTGTTTACAAGATTTTGTTTTAAATATTATTCATCACAATTATTGCATTAAAGATATTATTAAGTGCTGAAGTACATTATTAATTCAAAAACTTTAATTAAAAAAAACTAATCGGTTGCGAATGTATGAAATTGAAATGACACTACACACTATGAATTACAACTTACCTCTCTCAACCACCGACTCTTCTACTATTAATTATCCACCGGGAAGGTGCCAATTATTTGGTGCACTCGATGATAGTGTACCAAGTAGGAAGCTAAATCGCCCGATGCCCTAACAAGTTTTTTTGACTTTCCTACAAAACAAAGCGATATCAACATGTCATATCATCAAAAATATTTACCGGTATTTTGTAGTCCTATTCTTCATCTTCATGGCGACTTCTTCAGCACCGACAAGATGCCCTTGTTGGGACATATCCGCCGCCTTCTCCCTATATATATGGACGTTCTTCCGCGAACCACGCAGCCCATCTACGTTTCCCATCCATAGGTCGAGCAGAAAATTTTCCGCTGCCGTCGACAATGTCATACGTTTCGAAGATTTCTACATCTAGAAAAAAAACATTTTTGTCGTTATATACTAAATAATTTACTTATTTATATTCATTTATTTCAGTATCAAATTATGTTATTTTTGTGTTTCAAAAGAAGCAAGAGGGAGTGTTTTTTCGAACAATAGCTAAAATTGTCTTATCGAGTTGCCACTGACAAAACTTGATTTCATTGTGGATGTTTTCAAACTTTTGTGGGACTTTTTTACCTATGCAACTAAGAAATTTTGATACTTGATTTGCGCTATAAGTATTTAATTTCAGAGTGGTTGAAGTTGAACGAAAAAGAAATATGGATACGGAAGTGGACTTAGCTTTTCTTAATTTAATAATTCTGTGCGAAAAGTTGACGCGAAATAGGAGACAATGGTCTGTGTGGCCAATAAATCGTGACCGTAATCCAAACGCCTACTTCCGGCAGGTATTCAAAAAGATGAAAAATAACGACGAAGAGCAATTTTTCATCCATACACGGATGACGCATACAGTGTACGATTTACTATTGACGCTGGTCATTGACGCTGGCCGTTTATAAAGAAGCCGCGGCAACTCATTATAAAAAAAAACTTAAAAACTTATACATTTGGTAATTTGACTTAAAATATATAACATAAGTTACATAAAAAACATTATCGAAGTATTTATATAAATCCCGTCTAACTGCCAAGCAATTATTGCAAAAGCTTGCAAATGATGGCAACCATTGTTTGCTAAAAGAGCGTGTGGCAACCACGTTTAGCTGTCATATGTAGTAAACAACGTATTTTTTTCACAAATATCTTATCCCCGCAGATATTTGTCCCTTATAGCCTAAACATAGTTGGAGTGGCCGGATACAACTTCATTACTCAGCTGTCAAAATTACATGGGCTCTTATGGACAACGAGAAAAAAGTTATTTTCCAGATTCCCACTACGTTCCGTCGCTTACTTACGCCGCCAGAGTTTGGCTAATTTCTAATCTGGCGGCATTTTGCTGGCGGCAGAGCTGTCTTCTTCTTCTTTTGTGTAGATGTTGTTTGTGTAGAAAAAACCTTTGTATACAATGGACGCCCGATTACGCAGCTATAACTGTGTGTCATCGCCAGAGTTTGACGGCTGGAAAAAGTTGAAGTTGTATCCCGCCACTCCAACTGTGTTTAGGCTATTACGTTCATTCGAACATGCTTTCGGTAATCAGATACATGCAATTCCCATAAGGTAGATAATGAGTTTGACATTTACGGCCGTAAAATTTATGGGCGTAAAATTTAGCTAATTAGACCTTTATTGGCACTAGACAAGGAGAAGCAAAAGTTCCCTGCAATTCCGAACTTCGAACCTGAGTTGCAAACTAAAAATGTGAAACTAAAACCCAAGAGCATTTCGGTGTAGCGCTGAAATTTCAACAACAATTTCAGTGGAATTTAAAAAGTGGAATTTTCAATGGAAAATTTAAATGTAATCTGTAACCTACTGCGTTGAACAGTCTTCGACAACGCCTAATAGGTTCATTCATATCATAGTTTAGTCTGTGAAAAGGAACATGAAGTACATCACATGCTCTAAAGTCACGTCAGGGCATAGAATATTTTTTTTATTTATTATTAACACTTTATTATACTTTGAGAGTATTCGAATGAACTTGACTCTTACAAGATGAAAGGTAATTAATAATATTTATTCTGTTTACAAGATTTTGTTTTAAATATTATTCATCACAATTATTGCATTAAAGATATTATTAAGTGCTGAAGTACATTATTAATTCAAAAACTTTAATTAAAAAAAACTAATCGGTTGCGAATGTATGAAATTGAAATGACACTACACACTATGAATTACAACTTACCTCTCTCAACCACCGACTCTTCTACTATTAATTATCCACCGGGAAGGTGCCAATTATTTGGTGCACTCGATGATAGTGTACCAAGTAGGAAGCTAAATCGCCCGATGCCCTAACAAGTTTTTTTGACTTTCCTACAAAACAAAGCGATATCAACATGTCATATCATCAAAAATATTTACCGGTATTTTGTAGTCCTATTCTTCATCTTCATGGCGACTTCTTCAGCACCGACAAGATGCCCTTGTTGGGACATATCCGCCGCCTTCTCCCTATATATATGGACGTTCTTCCGCGAACCACGCAGCCCATCTACGTTTCCCATCCATAGGTCGAGCAGAAAATTTTCCGCTGCCGTCGACAATGTCATACGTTTCGAAGATTTCTACATCTAGAAAAAAAACATTTTTGTCGTTATATACTAAATAATTTACTTATTTATATTCATTTATTTCAGTATCAAATTATGTTATTTTTGTGTTTCAAAAGAAGCAAGAGGGAGTGCTTTTTCGAACAATAGCTAAAATTGTCTTATCGAGTTGCCACTGACAAAACTTGATTTCATTGTGGATGTTTTCAAACTTTTGTGGGACTTTTTTACCTATGCAACTAAGAAATTTTGATACTTGATTTGCGCTATAAGTATTTAATTTCAGAGTGGTTGAAGTTGAACGAAAAAGAAATATGGATACGGAAGTGGACTTAGCTTTTCTTAATTTAATAATTCTGTGCGAAAAGTTGACGCGAAATAGGAGACAATGGTCTGTGTGGCCAATAAATCGTGACCGTAATCCAAACGCCTACTTCCGGCAGGTATTCAAAAAGATGAAAAATAACGACGAAGAGCAATTTTTCATCCATACACGGATGACGCATACAGTGTACGATTTACTATTGACGGTGGTCATTGACGCTGGCCGTTTATAAAGAAGCCGCGGCAACTCATTATAAAAAAAAACTTAAAAACTTATACATTTGGTAATTTGACTTAAAATATATAACATAAGTTACATAAAAAACATTATCGAAGTATTTATATAAATCCCGTCTAACTGCCAAGCAATTATTGCAAAAGCTTGCAAATGATGGCAACCATTGTTTGCTAAAAGAGCGTGTGGCAACCACGTTTAGCTGTCATATGTAGTAAACAACGTATTTTTTTCACAAATATCTAATCCCCGCAGATATTTGTCCCTTATAGCCTAAACACAGTTGGAGTGGCCGGATACAACTTCATTACTCAGCTGTCAAAATTACATGGGCTCTTATGGACAACGAGAAAAAAGTTATTTTCCAGATTCCCACTACGTTCCGTCGCTTACTTACGCCGCCAGAGTTTGGCTAATTTCTAATCTGGCGGCATTTTGCTGGCGGCAGAGCTGTCTTCTTCTTCTTTTGTGTAGATGTTGTTTGTGTAGAAAAAACCTTTGTATACAATGGACGCCCGATTACGCAGCTATAACTGTGTGTCATCGCCAGAGTTTGACGGCTGGAAAAAGTTGAAGTTGTATTCCGCCACTCCAACTGTGTTTAGGCTATTACGTTCATTCGAACATGCTTTCGGTAATCAGATACATGCAATTCCCATAAGGTAGATATTGAGTTTGACATTTACGGCCGTAAAATTTATGGGCGTAAAATTTAGCTAATTAGACCTTTATTGGCACTAGACAAGGAGAAGCAAAAGTTCCCTGCAATTCCGAACTTCGAACCTGAGTTGCAAACTAAAAATGTGAAACTAAAACCCAAGAGCATTTCGGTGTAGCGCTGGAATTTCAACAACAATTTCAGTGGAATTTAAAAAGTGGAATTTTCAATGGAAAATTTAAATGTAATCTGTAACCTACTGCGTTGAACAGTCTTCGACAACGCGTAATAGGTTCATTCATATCATAGTTTAGTCTGTGAAAAGGAACATGAAGTACATCACATGCTCTAAAGTCACGTCAGGGCATAGAATATTTTTTTTATTTATTATTAACACTTTATTATACTTTGAGAGTATTCGAATGAACTTGACTCTTACAAGATGAAAGGTAATTAATAATATTTATTCTGTTTACAAGATTTTGTTTTAAATATTATTCATCACAATTATTGCATTAAAGATATTATTAAGTGCTGAAGTACATTATTAATTCAAAAACTTTAATTAAAAAAAACTAATCGGTTGCGAATGTATGAAATTGAAATGACACTACACACTATGAATTACAACTTACCTCTCTCAACCACCGACTCTTCTACTATTAATTATCCACCGGGAAGGTGCCAATTATTTGGTGCACTCGATGATAGTGTACCAAGTAGGAAGCTAAATCGCCCGATGCCCTAACAAGTTTTTTTGACTTTCCTACAAAACAAAGCGATATCAACATGTCATATCATCAAAAATATTTACCGGTATTTTGTAGTCCTATTCTTCATCTTCATGGCGACTTCTTCAGCACCGACAAGATGCCCTTGTTGGGACATATCCGCCGCCTTCTCCCTATATATATGGACGTTCTTCCGCGAACCACGCAGCCCATCTACGTTTCCCATCCATAGATCGAGCAGAAAATTTTCCGCTGCCGTCGACAATGTCATACGTTTCGAAGATTTCTACATCTAGAAAAAAAACATTCCAACTTATTGGCACTAGACAAGGAGAAGCAAAAGTTCCCTGCAATTCCGAACTTCGAACCTGAGTTGCAAACTAAAAATGTGAAACTAAAATCCAAGAACATTTCGGTTTAGAGCTGGAATTTCAACAATAATTTCAATGGTACTTAAATGTTTACGAGCGTTTTTAGGTCCTAAAAATATTTAGTTCCAATTTCTGCAAAAACCATTTTATGTAAACGCGGTATTAAAGCGCTAATGGATTTAATTGTAGTAAGAAGACATTGGTGTGATCAAACGTAGTTCTTTCAATTGTATTCGGGGGAAAAAATTCAATTTATTTATTTATTCAGAGGTATTTATAATAATTCAGAGATATTTATACAATATTATATTTTTAGTTTAGTCTAGTTGTCAGTTTTTTCTCATTTATAATCAATAAATATTAATTACGACGTTATCTGATGCAGTGTGTTTTTTATCTATAAATAACTGAAAGAACCTTGGACGAGACTGAGTTATACTCAGGAGAGAGAAGACCAAGCTACGTTACACTTTCCATACACTTTTTGATTATGCATACCTATAAGATAAAGTAAAAATTTTTGTTGCGGTTGCAAAGGAAAGAGTTTTAACATCATTTTTTCTTAAAAAATAACAAATACGGTAGTTTTCATAAGCTTTCTGGTTGCTTTTATTAATGCATCTCATAGAGTTTCATGTATTTGGTTTGCTCAGTTTGCAACTGAGCTATCATATTTATGGTATAAATATTAAAGTTATTTGCTGGTCGTCGGAGAAATATATTTTAACATGTTTTGCATTTAAAAAACTTTTAATACATATTTCTTATTATGCATACACCTATAAGATAAAGTAAAAATGTTTGTAGGGGCTGCAAAGGAAAGTGATTCAACACTAATATTTTCTACGAAGATAACAAATTCAATAGTTTTTATAAAATTTTTTGTTGTTTTTATTATAAATGTTAATACATCTCATAGAGTTTCATGTATTTGGTTAGCTCAGAGTGCAACTATAATTTACCCACTCCTTATGGAAACCTTTCATAATATTTTTATACACAATTATACACAAAAAGAAAAGATGTGCTATTTTTAAAAATTTTATATAAATTCAGGTAATTAATTTCTGTAATATGTTAAACACATCCATATCGCGTTGCAGCTGGCATCCGACGTATGTGTCAATTTTACATTGGCTCTTATGGAGATCGAGAAAAAAAGTTGCATTTCCAGTTTACGACACGCTACTGCCAAACCGCCGTCTGCCTGGCGATCTATTTCTAATTTTTCTGTAGCACCCGACGTATTCTTCTTCTTCTCTTCTCTTTTTTTCCAAGATTTGCCAGTGATTTGAGTATATTTTTTAATGTTATAAATATTATAAAATTAATATTATTATTATATTATATTAATGTTATATTATTAAATATTATTTGTAAATATTTAATATTTGTATTATGTTGATAGTTGATTGTTATTTTAATATTTTACTATTTCGTTAAATGTTTCACGAAAGCAATTGCGTGAACTTTAATTTCTTTTGTTGCCTGTTTTTGACATTTTACCACAGCTGCCATACGCTATTGTTAGAATTAATCACTGGATCTTAGGGGCTTTTCCAGGAGACGCCAGCTGCCAAACGACATGCAGAGAGTATAGATATGTAAAGAGATTTCATGAAGCCGCCATTCCAGCCTTCCAGAAATTTGCAGTATATGTTATTAGGTCAAAACTTGTATGAGCAATTGAGGTTCGCTGGTTATTTCGCATCCTATTATACAGAAATTTTTTCGTTGTTTCCTGATTTACGTTCTGTGTGTATGGTTGTTGTTTTAAGCGAACGAAGCAATAATCGACACAATGATCGTAATGTCGATTTCAGCGGGCGACGAAATGCAAGAAGGTAATTCGCCTTTTTCTTCTTTTTTTACAATAAGAAAACATGAGCTTGTAAATCAGAAAGCGCCACTTGTAGTTCAGAAAGCATTATTTTAACTTTAGAAGTGCCATTTGTAAATCAGAAAGCGTCACTTGTATCCAGAAAGCGTAATTTTAAATTCAGAAAGCGTCAAACATTCTGCGATGAATGAATTTGTGGTAGCGAATCTGCTTGAGAAAGTCAAATTAATTATTTATTATTATATTTTAAATATTATATTGTATAATTCTTTATTATAAGTGTATTGCAATAAAAATATTTTAAAATATTCATCACAATTATTGCATTAAATATATTATTAAGTGCTGAAGTACATTATTAATTTAAAAACTTTAATTTAAAAAAACTATTCGGTTGCGAATGTATGAAATTGAAATGACACTAAAAACTATGAATTACAACTTACCTCTCTCAACTACCGACTCTTCTACTATTAATTATCCACCGGGAAGGTGCCAATTATTTCGTGAACTCGATGATAGTGTACCCAGTCGGAAGCTAAACCGCCCGATGCCCTAACAAGGTTTCGGCTTTCCTACAAAACAAAACGATATCAACATGTCATATCATCATCATATCATCAAAAATATTTACCGGTATTTTGTAGTCCTATTCTTCATCTTCATGGCGACTTCTTCAGCACCGACCAGATGCCCTTGTTGGGACATATCCGCCGCCATCTCCCCATATAGTATATGGACGTTCTTCCGCGAACCACGCAGCCCATCTACGTTTCCCATCCATTGGTCGAGCAGAAAATTTTCCGCTGCCGTCGACAATGTCATGCGTTTGGAAGATTTCTACATCTAGAAAAAAAACATTTTTGTCGTTATACTAAATAATTTACTTATTTATATTCATTTATTTCAGTATCAAATTATGTTATTTTTGTGTTTCAAAAGAAGCAAGAGGGAGTGCTTTTTCGAACAATAGCTAAAATTGTCTTATCGAGTTGCCACTGACAAAACTTGATTTCATTGTGGATGTTTTCAAACTTTTGTGGGACTTTTTTACCTATGCAACTAAGAAATTTTGATACTTGATTTGCGCTATAAGTATTTAATTTCAGAGTGGTTGAAGTTGAACGAAAAAGAAATATGGATACGGAAGTGGACTTAGCTTTTCTTAATTTAATAATTCTGTGCGAAAAGTTGACGCGAAATAGGAGACAATGGTCTGTGTGGCCAATAAATCGTGACCGTAATCCAAACGCCTACTTCCGGCAGGTATTCAAAAAGATGAAAAATAACGACGAAGAGCAATTTTTCATCCATACACGGATGACGCATACAGTGTACGATTTACTATTGACGCTGGTCATTGACGCTGGCCGTTTATAAAGAAGCCGCGGCAACTCATTATAAAAAAAAACTTAAAAACTTATACATTTGGTAATTTGACTTAAAATATATAACATAAGTTACATAAAAAACATTATCGAAGTATTTATATAAATCCCGTCTAACTGCCAAGCAATTATTGCAAAAGCTTGCAAATGATGGCAACCATTGTTTGCTAAAAGAGCGTGTGGCAACCACGTTTAGCTGTCATATGTAGTAAACAACGTATTTTTTTCACAAATATCTAATCCCCGCAGATATTTGTCCCTTATAGCCTAAACACAGTTGGAGTGGCCGGATACAACTTCATTACTCAGCTGTCAAAATTACATGGGCTCTTATGGACAACGAGAAAAAAGTTATTTTCCAGATTCCCACTACGTTCCGTCGCTTACTTACGCCGCCAGAGTTTGGCTAATTTCTAATCTGGCGGCATTTTGCTGGCGGCAGAGCTGTCTTCTTCTTCTTTTGTGTAGATGTTGTTTGTGTAGAAAAAACCTTTGTATACAATGGACGCCCGATTACGCAGCTATAACTGTGTGTCATCGCCAGAGTTTGACGGCTGGAAAAAGTTGAAGTTGTATCCCGCCACTCCAACTGTGTTTAGGCTATTACGTTCATTCGAACATGCTTTCGGTAATCAGATACATGCAATTCCCATAAGGTAGATATTGAGTTTGACATTTACGGCCGTAAAATTTATGGGCGTAAAATTTAGCTAATTAGACCTTTATTGGCACTAGACAAGGAGAAGCAAAAGTTCCCTGCAATTCCGAACTTCGAACCTGAGTTGCAAACTAAAAATGTGAAACTAAAACCCAAGAGCATTTCGGTGTAGCGCTGGAATTTCAACAACAATTTCAGTGGAATTTAAAAAGTGGAATTTTCAATGGAAAATTTAAATGTAATCTGTAACCTACTGCGTTGAACAGTCTTCGACAACGCGTAATAGGTTCATTCATATCATAGTTTAGTCTGTGAAAAGGAACATGAAGTACATCACATGCTCTAAAGTCACGTCAGGGCATAGAATATTTTTTTTATTTATTATTAACACTTTATTATACTTTGAGAGTATTCGAATGAACTTGACTCTTACAAGATGAAAGGTAATTAATAATATTTATTCTGTTTACAAGATTTTGTTTTAAATATTATTCATCACAATTATTGCATTAAAGATATTATTAAGTGCTGAAGTACATTATTAATTCAAAAACTTTAATTAAAAAAAACTAATCGGTTGCGAATGTATGAAATTGAAATGACACTACACACTATGAATTACAACTTACCTCTCTCAACCACCGACTCTTCTACTATTAATTATCCACCGGGAAGGTGCCAATTATTTGGTGCACTCGATGATAGTGTACCAAGTAGGAAGCTAAATCGCCCGATGCCCTAACAAGTTTTTTTGACTTTCCTACAAAACAAAGCGATATCAACATGTCATATCATCAAAAATATTTACCGGTATTTTGTAGTCCTATTCTTCATCTTCATGGCGACTCCTTCAGCACCGACCAGATGCCCTTGTTGGGACATATCCGCCGCCATCTCCCTATATATATGGACGTTATTCCGCGGTCCACGCAACCTATCTACGTTTCCCATCTATACATCTAGAAAAAACAAACATTTTTGTCATTATATACCAAATATTTTACTTATTTATATTCATATACTACAGTATCAAAGTATGTTATTTTTCTGCAATTTGTGGTTTCCAACATATTGGCACTAGACAAGAAGAAGCAAAAGTTCCCTGCAATTCCGAACTTCAAACCTAAGTTGCAAACTAAAATTGTGAAACTAAAACCTAAGAGCATTTCGGTTTAGCGCTGAAATTGCAACAACAATTTCAATAGCATTTATAAAGTTTACTAGCGGTTTTAATCATAGATTAGTAGATGAGACACTCAAAAATGTCCCTTATACACTAATCCGTTTTTTTGGAATTGCACTGATACAATGAAAGAAAACTTTGATTTGCTGCAAAAAAAGTGTATCCTCGCCGTAAAATAATGTAGCCTCGCCGCAAAAATTTTGTAGCAAGTAGTGATGGAAAATTTATTTTAAGGGTTTGTTTATTCATTCAATTTTCATTCGTGAAAAACATGTATAAAACATAGTTTTAATGTTAATAAATATATTCTATCACATTTTCCACAGCATTTCCGATTTTGCTTCGTTATATTTCCTATAAATGCAGTCGGTAATCAAAACTTTTTTGTTATAAATACACAATTATGCGCCTAACTGCGAAAATATTTTAGAATACAAATTATGACAAAATAGTTGGAAATTATACGTTATTGGCCTAGTTGGGGCTCTAAAACCCTTTAGCACCTACGGTTGCACTGTTAAGAAATCGTACACATTGCTTGATAAAGAAACAAGAACAACAGTGTGGTAAAACTTGTGACGATTATTTCCCGCAGCAGGGAAATTATCGCACAACACGGAGTGAGTTTAATCACAAAATGATAGACATGTATATATATATTAAACAAAGTGAGAAAACTAGTAACATATAGAATGAATTGGAATAATAAACTTGTTGAAATACATTATGACTATTTTATTAACAATTTATTATTAATTAGTTAATTAATGTTAATATTGCAAATGATAATCACTCTGTATAAGTCATTAACAGTAATTAAGAATAGTTCGATAACAATTAACATAACGGACTAACATAAGAAATAAAGGTTCGAAGCAAACAAGCAACGGTGAGCGCGAAGTTGAGTGACACGAAACAAGGTCAAAGCAGAAGAAACAGAAAAGGTGAACAACACGAGAGCATACAAGGTCACACGAAAACACGGAAGACAGGAACAACATAAACGTGTTGACGAACTAACTAATCGAACATAGCGAAGAACGGGAACTTGTTTTCGAACAAACGAGACAACGCCAGAGCATAGCGGGAAACGTATAACGGAAGCAAGGAAAAGTGGTCTATAAAAGAACGAACAACCAAGCAACAGCATTCAGTTCAGTTTGAGCCGAGGCTTCGTGAAGTGCAGAGTTAAATCCCAGCAGTGAACCAGAGTATATTTTAAAACAGTGAACAGTGAATAGTGAGCAGAGAGTTCGCCCATCAGCGATCAGCACCAACACTTTATTGACTTGTGTGCGTAAGCCCTTCGATAAAGTGCCTTTGACGAATACACTTCGCATCGCTGCATCTGTTGTGCGTAAGCCCATCAGCGATCAGCACCAACACTTTATTGACTTGTGTGCGTAAGCCCTTCAATAAAGTGTCCTTGACAATTATACTTCGCATCGCTGCATCTGTTGCGCGTAAGCCCATCAGCGATCAGCACCGACATTTATTGACTTGTGTGCGTAAGCCGTTCAATAAAGTGTCTTTGACAATTATACTTCGCATCGCTGCATCTGTTGTGCGTAAGCCCATCAGCGATCAGCACCGGCATTTATTGACTTGTGTGCGTAAGCCCTTCAATAAAGTGTCTTTGACAATTATACTTCGCACCGCTGCGTCTGTTGCGCGTACGCCCACCAGCGGAGCCCGAACGACCACGACGACACTACAAGCATTACTATTACTATTAATATTACCAGTACTTAGCAGTAAAACACGCATTGTTAGTTTTAAACATCAATATTGTTTTATTACGTTCACTGCCAGATGACCAGTGTCGTCTTTATTCAACTTCAGTTAGAGTGTTGCCATATTACATCTATATATAACATCTCCCTCTTGTCTATTAATTATTTCAAAAATTAATTCATAAAATAATATAAAAAAAATCAAAATTTAAAAGAAATTGATAGTGTTAAGATAAGATACTCTATAATATATATATATAATTTCAGGCTCGTTTACGTAGCCAACGAGTATTTCTTCTGAAAACAGATCCGTCTTCTAGCTTTATCCAGTATGATCTAGGAGCATCATGAGATTCTAATATTGTTGCTTTTACCCATCCTCGCTGACTGTGATGGTACCATATCTTCTCCTCTTTCTTAAAATGTTGACTACGGGACGTACCACGGTCATAATACTTTTTGTAGTATTTGTTCTTTGCTTCGATGTTCTTATTTATGTTCGGGACCACTGTAGGCTCGAATAGACTGCTTCGTGCTGGTACTAATGTTCGCGTTTTTCTACTCATTAGAAGCTCCACTGGCGATGCATTCACTTCTTTCAAAGGCGAATTCCTGTATTCAAGTATAGCCAGCCACAATTCCTCTTTGTTTTCCTTTGATTTTTTGATCAAATTTTTTGCTATTCCTACATATCTTTCGGCAAAACCATTTGACTGAGCATATCCAGGACTTGTTGTAGTAAGTTTTATACCAGTTTGTCTGCAAAAGGCTTTAAATGCATATGAATTGAACGGCATGTTGTCACACACAATCTCAACCGGTATCCCATGGTTAGAAAAGCAAACTTTAAGTTTGTTTATACATTCAATTGCTGTTTTTGAGCTTAGTGGGATTATATCTAAATATCGTGAGTAATAATCAGCAACGATCAAATAGGTCTTCGACGCATATTCGCAAATGTCGATACCTAGCTTATTGTAAGGTAGTCGTGGAACAGCATGCGGCATCAGAGGTTCCTTTATATTAGATGTCCGATACTTTTGGCAGACTTCACATTTGGCAATTAAATTTTCTATTGCTTCATCAATCTTTGGCCAATATACTAAACTACGAGCTCTATTTTTAGTTTTCTCCACTCCAAGATGTGAAGCATGTAGTTGTGATAATACTTGTTCACGTAAGCCTACCGGAACAATTACTCTTTCATTTAAAAATATGATGTCATCTTCAATAAATAAATCGTTGCGTTGTTTCCAATAAAACTTTATATCTTCACTCAAAGCACGCTTATCACTTGGCCATCCATTTAGCAAAACCTTCTTCAATTCGTTCAAACACTTATCATTTTCCAATTCTCTTCTAAAGGTTTCTAACCGATCTGGTGTTATATTAACTGAATGCACAAATTCGTTCAAGTCTTCAATTTCCGTGCTTAAATTTTTCGTATCATAATATCGAGATAAGTAGTCTGCTATGTATAAATATCTTCCAGGAATATGTATCAAATTAATATCATACCTAATCAAACTCAATTTCATTCGTTGGAGCCTTGCGGATGGTATTTTACCAAAATCTTTTTTCATAATTGCAACGAGGGGCTTATGATCACTTTTTACAGTAACTTTTCGACCATATATGTAATAGTGAAATTTACGACAAGCAAACACTACAGCAAGTAGTTCTTTTTCAACTTGAGCATAATTAATTTCTGAATCAGTTAAACTCCTAGATGCAAACGCAATAGGCTTACCATTCTGCATCAGGCAACAGCCAAGTCCAAACTTTGATGCATCAGTCTCTATTGTGATTTCTTGTGCTTCATCAAACAATCTTAGCGTGGGAGCATTCACAATCAACTGCTTAATAGACTCCAAACAATCGTCATGTACAGATAGCCACTGATAAACAACACTTTGCTTCAACAATTCTCTAATTGGCTGTGAAATTTCTGCTAAATTTGGAATATATTCCCGTATATAATTTATCATACCAAGCAATTTTTGTAAGTCAGTTTTATCTTTGGGCTTACCTATTTTCAAAATAGCTTCGACTCTGTCTGGGTCACATCTTATACCATTGTGAGATATTATTCTACCCAAATACTTTACTTCGGTAACTCTAAATTGTATTTTGTCTATATTGAATTTGATGTTTAGCTCTCTTGCTCGTTCTACCACCTTTTGCAAAATTGTGTCATGTTCTTCTGCGCTTTTTGCTGCAATTAAGATATCGTCAATGAAAACAATTACACCTGGAATATCTTGAAAATTTCGTTCATTATATTTTTGAAAAACTTCAGGGCCAATTTTTATACCATAAGGTAACCTTTTAAAACGATAACATCCAAATGGTGTATTAAAAGTGCATAACTCGCTTGCTGTCTTGCTAAGTCCAATTTGCCAAAACCCTTCTTTCAAATCAAGGACAGTAAAATACTTTTTATTTGCAAGTTTGGCTGCTATTGACTCAAACGATGGAATCGTGTGATTTTCTAATAAGATGTCATTGTTTACATCTTGAGGATCAATGCATAAGCGAAGCTGACCGTTTTTTTTCTCAACTATGACCAAATTCGATGCACGCTCAATAGGTCCATCGACACGCTCTATTATTCCCCGATCAGCCATTCGATGCAGTTCCGCATTTACACGTTCACTTAATGATAACGGTATTCGCCTTGCAGCTTTCACTACTGGGACAGAATCTTTTTTTACTTTAATATCTAAATTGGTGACAAAACAACCCAAACCTTCAAAAATATCAGGATTTCTTTCAATGAATATCTGTTTTGTTGAGTTTTGTAGCGTGTTAATGCGCTTAATCAAATTCAACTTTTGACATGCCTCTAGACCAAGCAGCGGCTCATAAGTTGTGTCAATCACCGTGAATCTCAAACTTTTAACTTCATTTCGACACATTACAATGCAATCGGCAGTTCCTTTGTAATCTAAATCTGTTCCTCCATAACTTTGCGGAGGGAAACCACTTTTATTTAGTTTAAGGTTCTTCATATATTTCAGAAATCTGTACGGTAGGACACTTACGTCAGCACCAGTGTCCAACTTAAAGTTTATCAAGCAATCGTTTACACGAATTTTTTCATACCACCTTTTCCCCTCAACACCAATTTCAGCAATATTATGCAAACAAATCTCATTGTCTTGTGCTTCTAACATATTGTACTCTTTTATTTCACGAACTTTTGAAGCGTAACAAGCAATGCTAAAATGATTGAAGCGACCACAGTTATTGCATCGCTTACCGAATGCTGGACAACGACGATTCATGTGTATGCCTTTGCAAAATTTACAGCTGTTCTTTCGCTCACTCATATTAGGTAAATTGTTGGTTTCTCTCATATTTGCATTGTTGTTGTTCGTTTTCATTGAAATTCTTGTGCTTTGTTTGCCGTTTAATGCGTCCACCGTTACCGGATTTTTTGTTTGATTTTGCATATCGTTAGCATGTTTTTCAACCAGTTCAGATGCACGTGCAATTTCTATTGCTCTTTCTAATTTCAGATCTTCTGTTTCTAAAAACTTTTTGCGAAGTTTGTTGTCGCTTATTCCAACAACAATATTATCCCTGATCATTCTATCGGGATTATTGTAACCGCAGGTTTTAACAAGTTTACGTAAATCAAGCAAATAAGCATCAAAAGACTCGCCTTCTTCTTGTCTTCTTGAATTAAATTTAAAAGCCTCGTAAACCTCATTCTTTTTTGGTGTGCAATAATTTGCAACCGCTTTCACAACAGCATTAAACTCCTTTTTTTGCTCATCTGACAAGCCCAATGTATTAAAAATCTCGATTGTTTCTGCACCACAGGCATTTAGGAAAACTGCAACCTTTTTCTTTTCATCTATTTCATCCAACCCAATAGCGATTGCAAAAATGTCAAAATTTTGCTTGAAGACACGCCAATTTTCTGCTACATTTCCATTAAGCTGCAATTCATCTGGTTTTCGCACATCAAAGTTCACAGATTTATTATCGGGAGGCATTTCGTTTTTTATATCACTTTTATTTTCAGTTTGTGCTCGCGTTTCTACCATTTGTTCTTATAATTTTTCCGTACCGGCTGCGCCATGTTTTATTACGTTCACTGCCAGATGACCAGTGTCGTCTTTATTCAACTTCAGTTAGAGTGTTGCCATATTACATCTATATATAACAAATATATTGTAAATACGAAAATAAGCAAAACAAGTTCAAATAAACGAATCCTTGTACCATAGAAACTCAGGTCTTGTAATTCGAACCCTGGACATCCGCTGAGATTATCTCGGCTAACCGAAGTTCGTTACAAGTGGCGCCCGAACAGGGACTTAAGTTTACAAAGTCATACACTTACATAATACACACATTGAATACCGAAGGATGGTTCGTGTCGGTTGGGTACATGAGCTCTCCAACGACGAACTGGTGAAAGTCATGGAGACGTATGGCGTATCCACTGCAGGCTCCAGTAAGGAAAAACGAAGACGATTCAGCGCTTGGATCGTAAATGGGGTCCACGAGGCCGCTGTAATTGAAGAGCTCAACGCACTCGAGGAGAAGCACCGACGTAAAACTGGCGCATGGTCCGAGAAGAAGACAGCGAATATGAGGAACAGCGTGGAAGACCCAGAAGTCACCGTCATGACTTCCTCAAGCTTGACTCCAAGAAGTATCTCAGTGGCGCAGCAGGCACCGGTTCCACATTACGCGATGGTTATCGACATCGTGCGGAAGTGGTCAGAAAGATACGACGGCGAGAAGGATCCACTCCTATTCACAGAGCGCATCGAAGAACTGGCAGAGACGTTTGGCCTGGATATTGACATGCTACCAAGGACAATGCCAGAGTTGCTGAAAGGAAGGGCACTTTTATGGTTCCGTAACAACAATGCAAAGTGGCAGCACTGGGAAGCCTTTAAAACAGACTTCCACAATTTCTTCTTGCCGGCCCGTTATTTTGAGAGTCTGGAGGATAAGATCCGGAAATCACATCACCTAGAAGGAGAAGAGTTTAAAAATTATGTTATTCGTCTACAAAATATGATGAGATACGCAGATTATACCGAGAGTCAAAAATTAGAACGAATCTACAGGAACAGCAGGAAAGAATTCCAGTTCTATATTAGACGGATGGATTTTAACAGTCTACAAGAACTGTTAACGCTGGCTGCAGACCTCGAGTGTCTCGCGAGTGGAGGCCCACCCATGAGCTTGGTGTGTCCACAGTGGAAGTTCCCGGATAATAAAATTCTCAGTCCTCAGCAAGAGAATGATTATGTTGGCCGACCATTACAAGGAAATGCTCGCAAAGCACTGCCAGAACGCCAAATCGATCCTAGGACAGCTTGCCGAAACTGCGGTCTGGAAGGGCATCGGGCCCAGGGTTGCCGTAACAGACAGGTTTTGTTCTGTTGGGAGTGCGGACGTCGAGGAGTTCGCACCGTAGATTGCTGCCGACAGCGAGCGGGAAACGGCTTGGGACCACGTCAACGGCGAGTGGAGACGGAAATCCCGAGGCCGGCGACTCGCGAACAGTAGAGGCCAGAAGTCTGTGCGTCGAAAGGGGCCGGATTTACGCGAGAGTACAAGTGAACGGCGAGCAATACGACGCGACAGTAGACACCGGAGCGACGAGGAGCTTTATCAGCAGGCGCCTGGCGGAGAAAGTTAGAAGAGATACTAATGTCACACCTAAAGCAACCACGATCACACTAGCCGACAACTCACGGAAAACCTGCGTGGGCGAAATTACACTACAGATTAGCTTAGAGAAGGAGACCTTTAAAATGTCAATGCTCGTTTTACCAGAAGTCGTCGATGACATCATCTTGGGTATGGACTTTTTATGCTCCACCGGTACTACCATTAAATGTGGTGGCCAGACACTGAAGCTGACAGAACATCAGGTGCCAACATCATACACAAGGTGCACAACCATACAAGAGAGTCGTGAGGTTACCATGGAGGAGGCAACAAAAATTCTTCAAGTAGAGCTGAAGAAATTCGAAGACATCAAGGGTCCAAGTCACATTACGAGTCACAAGATCATCATGCGAGACGAGAGACCAATCAAACAACGTTACTTTCCACGAAATCCAGCCATGCAAGAGGTGATCAACGAAGAAGTCAACGCGTTACTGGATAACGGGTGCATTGAACCGTCCCATAGTCCATTCAGTGCGCCCATAGTGTTAGTGAAGAAGAAAACGGGAAAATGGCGACTATGCATCGATTATCGCCAGTTGAACGCAAAGTCTGTTCCGGACGCATATCCAATTCCACGAATTCAACATATTCTAGACCGGCTACGAGACGCAAAATACATAAGCAGTCTCGATTTGAAGAATGGATACTGGCAGATTCCCATGGATGAGAACAGCAAGCAGTACACGGCTTTTACCGTACCCGGCAGGGGCTTGTTTCATTGGCGAGTAATGCCCTTTGGGTTACATTCGGCCCCAGCAACTTTCCAGAGAGCACTAGACCAAGTCATCGGGGCAGATTTAGAGCCGTACGCATTCGCTTATTTGGACGACATAATAGTCACGGGGTCTACGTTGGCAGAGCACATCAAGAATTTAAAAGAAGTTTTCCGCCGAGTACGTCAGGCTAATCTCAGGCTTAACGTTGACAAGTGCGATTTCTTTAAACGGGAAGTGAAATACTTAGGACACATGGTCAGCGAGCAAGGGATTCACACGGACCCGGACAAACTTTCTGCGATTCAGCAACTCAAGCCGCCAACGAATGTTCGAGAACTACGCCGGTATCTCGGCATAGCATCGTGGTATCGTCGATTCGTACCAGGCTTCGCCGACATAGTGCAGCCTCTGACGTCAATGCTGAAGAAGGGAAAACACTGGAAGTGGGATGCGCCACAAGCGGAGGCATTCAATACCCTCAAGTCCAAGCTGACAGAAGCGCCGGTGCTGGCTTGTCCAGACTTCGCGCAAGAATTCACGCTACAGACGGACGCAAGCAACTTTGGTTTAGGAGCGGTGCTTACACAGGAATTCGACGGGAACGAGCGAGTGATGGCATATGCAAGTCGACGACTGAATCCAGCGGAACGCAATTATTCTGCAACAGAAAAAGAATGCCTAGCAATTATCTGGGGAATCAGGAAAATGCGGTCATACCTCGAAGGATACCATTTCAACGTAGTCACGGACCACCTGTCTCTCAAATGGTTGAACTCGATCGAGAATCCGTCAGGACGAATTGCCAGATGGGCACTCGAATTGCAGCAGTACAGATTTGACATAAAATATCTCCGAGGAAAGTTAAATGTTGTTGCCGACGCTTTATCGCGTCAACCAGAAGAAACCGCAGGGAGAATCAGCGCAGTGGACAGTAAAGCAGATAGAGGCACGTGTCCATGGCTGGACAGAAGGATCAAAGACGTCAAAGAAAACCCGCAGAAGTTCAACGACTACATCATACAGGATGGGCAACTCTACCGCCACATTGCGAACACTTTAGACGACGAGGAATACATACCCTGGAAGCTATGCGTCGCAACGAACCAACGAGCGCAAGTATTACAGGAAAACCACGATAACCCATGTGCCGCACACGGCGGTATACGAAAGACATCTGCAAGAATTGCCGCTAAGTATTACTGGCCTGGAATGTTCAGGGATATTAAACGATATGTCCGAGGGTGCAAACTATGCCAACAATACAAACCGAGTCAACGCAAACCAGCGGGACATATGCTGTCAAAAATCGAGAAAAGTCCGTGGGAAACACTATGCACCGATTTCGTGGGACCGCTACCACGCTCGAAACACGGAAATTGTATGTTGTTGGTGTTCTTCGATAAGTTCTCCAAGTGGACCGAAATGGTACCCCTACGCAAAGCCTCAACGGAGAACTTAAAGAAAGCCTTTCGAGAACGGATTCTGGCGCGCTTTGGTGTACCTAAAGTTCTGATCTCTGACAACGGAGCACAATTTACGAGTCGAAGTTTCCGCAACTTTCTGGCGGAAATGGGCATCAGGCACCAATTCACAGCACCGTATACACCACAAGAAAACCCAACGGAACGCATTAATAGAACTTTGAAAACAATGATCGCGCAACTCGCAGGAAGTCACCACAAAGCCTGGGACGAGATGTTGCCAGAGGTATCTTTAGCCATCAATAGCAGTGTATCAGAAAGTACGGGGTATAGCCCAGCCTTCCTTATACAAGGAAGAGAACTGCGACTACCGAAGACACTATATGACGGAGTCACGAATGGGACGGGGCACGAAAATAACGACGCGCAAGGGAGAGCAACGAAACTCATGGAAGCGTATCAAATAGCCCGCAGAAATATGCAACAATCAGCGCAACAACAAGCACGACACTACGACTTGCGACGTCGTCAGTGGAAACCCTCAGTTGGCCAAGCAGTACTGGTGAAACAACATCACCTGTCTAAAGCAGTGGACAATTTCGCGGCGAAATTGGCACCACGGTTTGAAGGTCCTTATTACGTGGTTGACTTCATATCACCAGTAATAGTGAAAGTTAGAAAAGACGGAGAAACCCGAACTCGCACAGCGCACGTAAGCGAACTTAAGGAGTTCCATCAGCAAACACTCGAAGCAAATGTAACTACGCGACGTGAAGACAGTAATCCGGATAACCGAATAAATAACCAGAGTTCTAAAAACAATATCAAGATAAATTAGTCCAGCACAAGGGATGCAAAAATACCGAGGTCAAGAACGACGAGACGAAGCAGATTTGCACTAAATTAAACGAACACGCGAGTCGCGAGCTGAAAAAAAAACACAAGAAATTTGTTTGAACGACGACGATGTCGTTCGACGACGTGAAGCACGACTACACCGAACCGAACCTATAATGCGGCAAGACAAGGAACAGCGAAGTCTGAAAGACATGAAACGTTAATAAACAATATAATAAAAGTATTGAAGTACATACTATACCCAAGAACACAACAACTCACCTGAAGTCATCCGATGTTCAAGAAAACAGTGGCATCGAGCAACGAGGAACGTATCGAATACATTATCCCATGAAAACCTAAAACAAGAAAACAATGAAACTAAGAGTAAACATAAAAGTTACTTACCAAGTTTCCGAAGCTGAGGGCGGACATTCAACAACGATGCGAATGCTGCGTTCCACGTTAGGCTGCATTTCACCTTTTCCACAAAGTCCAAAGTTATTTATTTACCTAACTAAAACTAAACATTTCAACTGAAATATATTTTACAAAATGAATGAAAACAAACACACGAAGAAATAATACAACAGAATGTCACAACAAATATTGGAAAATGAGTGGGGTTACACAAAAGACGACTGGAAGGATCGATCATTCCAAGTGTATGGTACACGAGTTATAGCGACAATTATCACTTTTAGGATGATGATAGAGCACGGACAATGCACGAATCACCTGAAATAAGGAAACAGAGATGTGAGGGCCAAAGCTAACCCCGAGAAGGCTAAGAATTAAAAAAAATACAAAAAAAAAAAAAAAATTTAAACTATATTATACATATAAGGAAAATAAATAATGAAATCGAAATTGGAATTAATATTAAATATATAACAGCAATTGCTATTTAATAGATATTAAGTACGAAATCATAGTAATATCAGTAAAAAAATAATATTAACGCAATAAGATAAGAATCAATATAACGTCATGCATTATCGTCTTTTGAATATCAAAGAAACAATTATTTGAAGAGATATAAGAAATAATACATAGTCTAGGAATAACAAATACATAAAAGTGGACTAAAGAAAGTAAAAGGAAAACAAGAGCAACATCAGCAACAACAAACACAAGCGATCGAGAAACAAACGAAGCCAAAGTCAACGCACTTGCACTTGAAACGAAACACATAAAGCATCGTCGAACTTGAACTTGAAAATCAAGTACATAGAGCATCAACGAGAATATAGACATAGAAGTCAGAAACGTGAACTTGAAAACGACTACATAACTGTCGTCGACCGAAAATACATGTGAGTGCAAAGGAAAGCAAAAGCCGAAGAAATAACATGTACACGAAAATTGCAATCAAACGCAATGATACATAATTGAACCACGATTACCGGTTTGCAAGAGTAACAAAAGTGAGTAATTAGAGAATTCAAACTAAACACATAGTTACGGGAAATTTGAAGTTATGTACAAAAGCGGACGAAACAAAGAAGTATGTTTTGAGATCATGCTAACGACGCGGGAAAATCACATTAAGTTTATGCTTAGAAGTGATCAGTGGAGTCTGAAAAGTGTTTAAAAAAACAAGTGAAGTGCAAATATATATAGTGGGAAAATTATAGAAGAATATGGAGTTCGGAACGATTACGATCAATAAGAGTGATACAACAACAACGCAAATGAAGACAACAACAACACCAAAACACACCAGCACAAAATAACCATCACAACAACAAAAAGTAGCAACCGAGTAACCGTATCTCGCAACCTCACCGAGGAAAGGAGGGAGTGTGACGATTATTTCCCGCAGCAGGGAAATTATCGCACAACACGGAGTGAGTTTAATCACAAAATGATAGACATGTATATATATATTAAACAAAGTGAGAAAACTAGTAACATATAGAATGAATTGGAATAATAAACTTGTTGAAATACATTATGACTATTTTATTAACAATTTATTATTAATTAGTTAATTAATGTTAATATTGCAAATGATAATCACTCTGTATAAGTCATTAACAGTAATTAAGAATAGTTCGATAACAATTAACATAACGGACTAACATAAGAAATAAAGGTTCGAAGCAAACAAGCAACGGTGAGCGCGAAGTTGAGTGACACGAAACAAGGTCAAAGCAGAAGAAACAGAAAAGGTGAACAACACGAGAGCATACAAGGTCACACGAAAACACGGAAGACAGGAACAACATAAACGTGTTGACGAACTAAATAATCGAACATAGCGAAGAACGGGAACTTGTTTTCGAACAAACGAGACAACGCCAGAGCATAGCGGGAAACGTATAACGGAAGCAAGGAAAAGTGGTCTATAAAAGAACGAACAACCAAGCAACAGCATTCAGTTCAGTTTGAGCCGAGGCTTCGTGAAGTGCAGAGTTAAATCCCAGCAGTGAACCAGAGTATATTTTAAAACAGTGAACAGTGAATAGTGAGCAGAGAGTTCGCCCATCAGCGATCAGCACCAACACTTTATTGACTTGTGTGCGTAAGCCCTTCGATAAAGTGCCTTTGACGAATACACTTCGCATCGCTGCATCTGTTGTGCGTAAGCCCATCAGCGATCAGCACCAACACTTTATTGACTTGTGTGCGTAAGCCCTTCAATAAAGTGTCCTTGACAATTATACTTCGCATCGCTGCATCTGTTGCGCGTAAGCCCATCAGCGATCAGCACCGACATTTATTGACTTGTGTGCGTAAGCCGTTCAATAAAGTGTCTTTGACAATTATACTTCGCATCGCTGCATCTGTTGTGCGTAAGCCCATCAGCGATCAGCACCGGCATTTATTGACTTGTGTGCGTAAGCCCTTCAATAAAGTGTCTTTGACAATTATACTTCGCACCGCTGCGTCTGTTGCGCGTACGCCCACCAGCGGAGCCCGAACGACCACGACGACACTACAAGCATTACTATTACTATTAATATTACCAGTACTTAGCAGTAAAACACGCATTGTTAGTTTTAAACATCAATATATTGTAAATACGAAAATAAGCAAAACAAGTTCAAATAAACGAATCCTTGTACCATAGAAACTCAGGTCTTGTAATTCGAACCCTGGACATCCGCTGAGATTATCTCGGCTAACCGAAGTTCGTTACAAACTCACGTATTGTATACGTGAGTTCAACTTACCAAACAGTCAAATGTCAAACCAATTTTTTGAAGCGGCGAATAGCGAGTGTCACATCTAATAATAAATGGTTTTTAGGTCCTAAAAATATTAAGTTCCAATTTCTGCAAAAACCATTTTATGTAAACGCGGTATTAAAGCGCTAATGGATTTAATTGTAGTAAGAAGACATTGGTGTGATCAAACGTAGTTCTTTAAATTGTATTCGGGGAAAAAAATTAAATTTATTTATTTATTCAGAGGTATTTATAATAATTCAGAGATATTTATACAATATTATATTTTTAGTTTATTCTAGTTGTCAGTTTTTTCTCATTTAGAATCAATAAATATTAATTATAACGTTATCTGATGTAGTGTGTTTATTATCTATAAATAACTGAAAGACCCTTGAACGAGACTGAGTTATACTCAGGAGAGAGAAGACCAAGCAAAGAGTATATATCAGCGTCGCCCATGAGCAGCCATTCGGCCACTCAATTTTAGAGCACCTTAATATGTGTACAATGAGTGCATTTGCCGAAATTACGTCAGCAGCCATGAAAGTTTGATTTGGCTACACCCAAAAAAATTATCGCTGTTTGTGTTCATGCGGATTTTTCCTTTATATAATATAATATTATTTTATTTTATTCATATTAACGCATCTAATATATCGTTTTCCATCGCTCTGAACTAAAGATACGTAAAACTTTAGCAGATAATTGAGGTGTGATACTTTTCACGTTTGTACATGCTTGTTAAAACTTTAAATGTGTTGCAATAATCGTAGCAGAATTTAACAAAAAGAAACTAATGCTTCGTACTTCGAAGTATTCAATTTCTTCAGTGCAGGTTGAGAAGTCATTCATACACATGCTTAAAATGTGACAGTGTGCGTTTGGACATCGCTGGTATATATTCATAAAGAGATTTCACGTGAACGGGATGTTTTTTTAGTACAAAATTAGATGTGTGGCTATCAAGACGCAACACATACAAGTTTCAAATATGCTTCAAGACCGAAAACATACAAGTTTGAAATATGTTTGAAGTTGTTTCTTCTGGCGAATAATAAGAAAAATGAAGTCTGTACGACGAGAAACGAAGTATGCGAGGAAGCTTAAACTGTGTGGTTTTATGACTACTAGCGTGTTGTTGTTGTCTCGCACAACTGACGAAATCGTCGACACCATGATCGATTTGTGGATTTCAGCGGGTGTTGAGAGGCAATGAAGCAATTTCTCTTCTTCGTCTTGTTCTTTAGCAATAAAAATTCATGAATCAGCCCAGCTTTGTTTTGATGTTAGATTTATGGAAGAACTTTCGTAGTTTTCAATTTTTGTTTTCATTTCTTTTAGCAAGGTCGTTTTGAGAATTTGTTGACAATTGTTCTTATTGTTTTGTAACTATTCAAATAATGTGAATAGATCAAATAATTTAAATAAGTTTAAAGGACAAATGAGAACTTTTATGTAAACTTCAATCAGAACTGTAATATGTTCAGTACTTTTCGTACTTCAGTACATTCCCTCAAGTACATTTCAAGTCCTTTGTACGGGAAAAAGAACTGTTACTGGAGTACTGGTACTGGTACTGAGTACGAAAATGAACAGCTCTGCCTTCAATATTATAATGTTTCTGGTTATTACATTCAATTAATAAAGCACCAATATACATAAACATATTTAATAAAATAACAAAGTCGGAAAGGAACTTATGGCAGAAACTATGTGTTCGTGTGTAGGTACAAAACGACGATCACAGCAAAGCAGAATTGTATTCTCACTTAATGAGTGAAGGATACACAAATATGAGCTATTAGATTGGTAATGAGTGGGAAGGAATAGGAAGATCCTGTGAATTACAAGAATTCTACTTTGTTTTCGTCGATTGCACTAACAAAATATATGCAGGCTGTCCGTCAGCTAAGGTTGAATATTTACTGACTATATTTCAGTGCAAAGAGGACTTCTAACCCCACTTAATATTCTATAATTATATTAATCATTATTTGTATATCAAACTCTTTGAACATTTGAACTAAACATTGTTTAAAAAAAGCATAAAAAATCGTATAGATTTAACTGCAGTATAAAACTATACAATATATATTTACTCTACGAAAAGTAACCTAAGCTAGTGCAACAAGTAGTGCGGCGCCCTTCTGCAATAAGTAAACCAATACACATGTAAGTATGAATTTTAGTAGGAATAACGGTATTTAATAACTATGCAAAAATTAAAAAATGTTTCGTTTCTCTTGAGTTTATATATTTGATATTCACTTTGCAAATTTACGTGAAAGTGAAAACATGAGTAGCTAATATAATTGTTTTGTGAGCGGTTGCAAAAGCGAAATTTCTGAAAATATCCATTTTCACGCTTTTCCAAAAAATGTAGCGCTATTAAAAATGTGGTGTGATAATTTAAAAATAGATTCCTCGCGGTTAAACTCTAAGTCAAGAATTTTCGGAGCTCATTTTGACCCGCCTTGCCATGGAAGCAAAAAATAAAATTTGGGTCTGTTCCTAGTCTAGCTCTCGGTAATATTGAATATACATCATATTTTACATAAATATTTGGTTTCAATTTATTTGTTGTATTTAAGTATTTAAATTTAAAAGACTTAAAAAAAGTTTTATTCTCTTAACATTCGGAAGTATTGTATTATTGTTTATTCATAAAATGTGCCCAAGCATAGCATTTAAGTTATTAAGTTACTATTAAGTTAGTTATTTCTCCAACGAGAAGCGAACAAGCTTTGTAATGACAAAATATTTTTTAAAATAAGGTCATGCTGATGATATTTTCTTGCCACTTCCGAAGACTATAAACAATCCCAGAAATTGTTCCATTACGGGTTGCCCAAGCGACTCTAGGAGGCACACTATATACTCGTTTCCACGTTCCGATGTCCAGCGTAGAGCTTGGATTGAAGCGTGCAATATAAAAACAAAAAATAAAAACTTATATATCTGCGGCGAACATTTCGATCCTGCTTTAATTGGCACTTCACGGCTACATAAAGATGCTTTTCCCATTTTGAACCTGGAAGTTGACACTGAAGCAAACTTTGAAGTCCAGGACTTTGTCAGGTTTGAACAGGAAAGCGGATGCGAACAAGTTTGTGAAAACTGTCGAAAGTACTGCGAAATATCCAAGATATATTTAAAAAAATATAACGAATTGAAGGATGAAACGATACGAAAAAATATGCAATACGAATCAAAAATTCGAGTACTAGAAGACAACATTACTTCTTTGTCTGCTCAATTAGCCATAAATTAAACATTTACTACAGTATGGTGTGTTTTTCCTAATTAGACAGTCTTCCCTCGTGTGACCCCTTCTACTACAAAAACTACACGTTATATTTGTTGTTGGTTGCTTCGAAAAATTGTTAGTGTAATTTCGATGTGGTATGTCGTTTTTTCCGTCAGCTTGTTGTCGGTTTACTACCGACTGCCGAAATTGTGTTGTAGGTGCGGTGTAATTTATGCTCTGTTCGTGTCCCACCATATCAACGAAATCACTGCCTAATTTCTGCTTGTCTTAACTGATCAGTAATACTTACAGCTTGCTCTACAAGATCTTCTACTAATTTTTCCGCCGATCCTAACAAATGTAGTCGTAAAGTGCTGTCTTTTAATACCAATTTAAAAGATTTCATCACAGATTTAGTTATTTCCGTGAGCAAGGCCGCGTCGGAGTCACCTTTATACACACTAGTAGCTATGGCTGTCGCTTGAGACCCTAATGACATAAGACGTTCTGTAAACTGCCTTATGTCCTCAGTCTGTGACTGGCGTATGTTCTGTATTTCCGTCATAACTGTGTCAAGTGATCTGTACTGTAAATAGTTCTTTTTAATTGTTACACAAAAATCTTCTACAATTGCAAAAGTTTTTGAGCGCAATAAACTGTATGCGTTCCCGTGAAGCCTTTGTTTTATGCATGCTAAGAAATCTGGCATATCTGTTGCTGTTATATTTCGTTTCGCTAAGTCGCAACCTTCTATAAATTTATAGACTTCATTTCAAAGATCAGAAGATGGCGCCCCAGAAAACAGTGGTACTAATCTGTTGACGGTTTTCGCGATTGCTTCTATACGCATTTTTATTTTGTGTTTGTTTATATATTCTAATTGAAAGGATGTATCTATTGGACTAAACACGACTGTGTTTCATTTTTGTTGTTCAAATAGTTTATTAACCACGTCTGCTGACTGCTTTAAATGTCTATTTTCTTCTGTTAATTTTTGAATTGTTCTTTTGCGTCGTCTAACGCTGCAGAGTCTTCTTTTCTTTCTCGTTCGTATTGATATAATGTCCTGTTTAGCGTTTCGTCTGTTAAACCTCTTTCTTTTAGCAACTCTTTAAACGAATTACTTTCTTCGTCTGCTTCCTTTAATAGCTGTTCCTGATGTCTTATAATAGTTAAGCTTTCTTCGTGCCTACGTTTTATCGATGCGAATTTTACTCTCCACTCTGCTATTTCGTCTTTTCTACTGCCTAATTTTGTATTTGTTACCAAGATAACTTCTTCTACAATGGCGTCTGCCTTTTCTACATTTGTTATATTACCCAAATCTCTTAATTTTGCTCTTATTAATCCCAATTTTCTTTATTTCCTACTATTTCCTTTAAAATATTATGAAGCTTCGATACAAATTCGCTTAATTCTTTTTGTAGTTCCTTATGTTTTTTTTCCAGTTGCTTATAATTTTCTTCTAACAAAGATTCTGCCATAAATTACTCATTTATTTTTTTAAGTTTCTTATCTCCTACTGCATTTGTATGATTAGTTATTCGCCCTGTTTATCGAAATATTTTTCATCGCTTCTAAAATTTCAAAGTCAACTCAAAACTATCGCACCACCGTTTAACTGGATTTCGTTTTGTTTCGTTCTATTTTTTCTACTTCTGTGAATTTTTGCTGATTATGCATCGACCTACTTATTGTGCATTGGGTTCATTGAACGTTTGCAAGCACTGCATCTGTTAAAATGTTGAGCTTCTAATTTGAAAACAATACTTTTTATCCTTATGTTGTGCTGAAATTTATTTTTTACTCAATGTGAGTGGTTTTCTTTAAAACAATCCCATTATTTGTTTTGAAATTTACGATATCAAAGGAAATAATGTGAAATAACTATTCCTTTTTTATTCAATCATAAAACACCACTTATCAACATATATTAAACGCTTAATTCATACAATAAAATGCTTCAATTGAGTATTCCAATCATCGCTCAACGAAACTGAGCGATATGCATGCATTAATTTCGATTTTCCCGTAAATGAGAGGTGTGAAAAAAATTAGTCGGAATTTATACAGAAAATCGTTGGTTGAGCCGATGGCTCTGAACCATGAGCAGAAGAATGTTAAAATTATTAAAAATGTGTTAAATTCAATACAATTAAAGTTTCTCACACATTTACATTTTTCACTCTCACTAATATTTTCCGCGATTATTGGCTCGAAAACCGGCTGCGCCAAAAATGTTGTGTGTCTGATGGAAGTCTTTCTTTTTCTATACAACAGTGTTGTGCACATATGCTACACCGAGCATAGTTTCACGATCTGAAGATGAGGCCTATTAGAGTTTGTGTGTGTGTGTGTGTGGGTTGACTTAATATCTGGCGAGTCACGCCGACTTAGGCTACCCACAAGGCCGTGCTGTTTGGTTGGGTTTTAAGCGAGCCCCGCTATATTGAGTGCTGGCCACAAGGCCGAACTGTGTTTGGCTTTTAAGCGAGCCCCGCTATATTTCATCCATATATGGCCACAAGGCCGTAGTTAATTATTTAATCGACAAATGTTGGTTAAGTTTTATTTGACTTTATTCAACTTAGTCTTCTCGCGTTCAAAATTACAATCCCTGCTTAAGTCTAAGCGTTTCTTATTTATAGTTTCGTATCGATCAGAATTGTGACGAAGCTATGTTTTGCAATAATTATTTCCACGTTCCTTCGGCGCAAACTTTAAGCTTATGCTTATTAAGCTAATAATGTGGCTTAGTTCGGACGAGCGTTCGTTGACTTGAACTTGGTGACGACTGTCATTTATTGAATATTTCACATTGTGCCAAAAAGTATGTGTTGTTAATTACGTTAAGCGTTATTAACAATTGGCGAAAATGTATGTGACGTTAAGTTTTATTTAGTTTGGATAGCTTTCACAATTCCGACCTACAACAGCGTGTATACTTGTGTGCAAAACTCTCCAACCGCTCGCCAATATATCAAAAGCATTTTCAATGTAAACACGAGCCTTTGATAACTTTTCATTAAACACCTATTTTTTTCAGTGGGAATGCATTATCGGCGACGAAGCAGTAAGGGAATATTTTACCACCTGGGCCCTATTGCACCAACAACTTCTCATTTGCGAATTAGCAAATTATTAAAAATTTGACAAGAAAAGCATTGCACCAATATGCAAAGGAAAAGTAAATGTGAAAAGAGAAATTTTCCTAAATTTGTTAGCAAAGCGTTGCACTATTGCATGAAATGCAAAGCAAAAAATACTTAGCTGAAAAGTGGGAAATTTTGCATATTGTCAAAATATTCTCTCATTTCGTCGCACCAAGCACTTTTCCTTTGCATTTTGTTTTCATATAAAGTTTTTCATATATTATGCAAAGTAAAAATTCACATATCATTTGTATGATAAGCTGAATTTAATGTGTAAAATTTTTGTTTTAAAAGAGAGAGATTGATTTTTTATAGATACAAATACTTTTTTCTATGGAAAAGCAACTTGAAGTAATAAAATAACGCAGATTAGTTAACATCGTACGACTGAACAATCAAGTTGATGAATATCAGAGTTGTTTATTTTTTAATTGATATATTTCGTTTGGAAATTTCGGAACTAGTGGAAGATAATGATGATCGAAGCACTCGGAGAAATTATTTTCAATCTTCTAATTTATTATTGTCGCTGACTAGTTTCCTCTTTTTTGGTTGTAACGTTTTTGAGGTTGTGGGAACATCTGCAGTGGAAACAGCTTCATTGCTTTCTGGCTGATTTAGTCCTTCCACCACCTCTAGTTCCGGTTTTTTTGCTATTGTCTCTCTTAACCTTAATTCATAAATATTATTTTTATAAGTAGTTCTATTTTTTGCATTTTTATACCCTACATCCGAAGGAATGAGGGTATATTCACTTTGTGCTTCCGTGTGTAACGCATTAAAGGAGGCGTGGCAGGTATGGAAAAGTATATATATTCTTGATCAGTGTCACCTCCTGAGTCGATTTAGCCATGTCCGTAGTCTGTCTGTCTGTCTGTCTGTCTGTCTGTCTGTCTGTGGAAATCACGATTACAGGAGAACGAATGAAGCTATCGCGATGAAATTTTGCACGTATATTCTTTGTCATCCGAAACTCTGTGGGATTGAAAATGGGATAAATCGGTGCAGCGCCACGCCTACTTTTTTAACAAATACTAATTCTTTTAACAATATTTCAACTTGTAGACTTAGTTTTGAGCTTCAATTTTGTTTCCGAATACATCGGTACAGGTAGATTAAATTTTTAAAAAAAATGGGCGTGTCCGCCCACGAACATATGACATTGATATAAACCGCAATTCCAGAATAACGGTTGGAAGAATTGACTTGAAATTCGGACTATTTAAATAAATCGGAAATATGTATAAATATGTATAATAAAGGTTGCTGGGATGTAGGGTATATAAGCTTCGATCTGACCGAAGGTACCCTTACTAGTTTTAATATTTATTCCAAAAACAATGACATTTTTTCACTACAACATTTCACTTTATAATATACATAAATATGTACAATGTAAAAAGAAACAGAACGTAAAGAAAATATACAAACAAGTTTACATACATACATATAATATTACTCTTATTGTTATTACAGTAACACATAAGTATCAAAGCCATCATAAAAGAGAACTAACAAACAATACAAAAAAACCGGTTTTACCCTGACTCTTATCAGTGTTCGACAACAAGCGATACGTTTACTTTCTAACGTTCTCTTTCGCTTATGATTTTAATGATTTTTTAAGTGAACCGAGTGCCGTCAACTAAGTTAGTGTAATAAAATTTCGGTGATTGTTTGGATTATTTAATTGCTTATGTTGTTGTTGTTATTTGTTGTAATAGGGATCTTTTAGTACAACGGATCGCCGTGGAGTTAATGCAAACGAAATCCGTTTGTTTCCTTTTTTCTTGCCTATGCTGTTGTTGTGGATTAATTTTTAATACTTGGTGACATGTGGTAGGATTATGTGTATGTCCAATGCGTGGCACGACAGAATATTTTTTCGTTTCTGTTCTTTTTTTCTTTGCAATGTATCTTGGGAATGCGTTCCTTGTGAGAGGTGGCATCCATATTTTATAGCTATTTGTTCTTTTATTAAATGATTGGAGACCCTTTCAAGTGGATTCTTGGTTTACCAAATCTCAGCTACAAATGTGAATAATTTGAGTTCATTGAACAAATGTACGGTTGAATTTTCATTTTTCGTACAAATGTAGGTCATTTTGCTTTGCTATAGACTTGTAATATGTACATATGCTCGTGTGTTTGCTATGTTTCCTCAGCGAAGTGCCGTCGATCGTGTTAGTGTAATAAAATTTTTGGTGATTCCTTAATTGCTTTTATCGTAGATTTGTAGCATCCATGGACGAATGTATAATATTTTAGTGTATATGAAAGTTGATCTTATTAAATCGCTGATCAATAATGTCTTTTAAATTTAATTTGGAGTTGTTCTGAGAGTTTGTTTAAACATCTGACGACAAGCAAATAGTGGAAATCAAACCCTTCCAAACGAAAATGATGATAGTTCAATGACGAAACCAGCTAGACCAGATTATCAGCCATAAGTTTGAAAGCTTATTAAGTAAGCTCACAGAATTCCAGGAAAGAGTCAGTGGCTGGGCTCTATCTAAAATATGCCATGTAGAGATTAAACAGTACAGGCCATTAAAGGGATCCTCGTATTTGCCACTACCAAAAGTTTTATATAACAAGAAAGAAAGCTAACTGCTTCAAGTGGGCAGTCATAGCTGCTCTTAGTCCCACTGTGGATCATCTTTATATGCCACAGAACTACAACATTACCAATATCCAAGATAGTACAAATGTATGTTCATTGATCTTTCATTGATCTTTCAATTTTATGTTCATGGATCTTTAACTCTGACTACAAAGCATGAGATCGATGGAATTGGAAGACTCAATTAGTTTATATGGTATCGATATATGCTATATATGTTAGTGATATATGCATGTTTGTGTATATATATGTACGTAAATATCTCTTAAATAGAGTATGTTAAAGTTTTAGATTAGGTGAATTGTTAGGTTTAAGTAAATTGTATTTAAAGTTATGTATCAGTATATAATAATTATAACGTGATAGATTGTTGACGAGTGACGATGGAAAACTTAAACATTTGTGAATTTATCGATCGTGTTCATGAGTTTTTTATAAAGCAAAAGGAAAATCTAGTTGAGGAACATTGTGAAGAAATGCGAAGCGTCTATTCAAAGTTATGTCGTAATCAACATCACGAAAAAGTTGAATCTATTCACGGAAATCATTATGAGAGCTGCTGCTGGTCTTCAGATAAATGGTGCGATGGTCCTGACACTTGTGCATGCTACATGTTAGAGTACCAAATTTTTAGAGTTACCAAATTAATGTCGTTGTATTGAAGATTGCTATAGAGTATACCTGTTCGAAATTATAATATTGTATGATAAAAAGTCAATTGTTAAAGTTTAATAATTTTTTTTTATTTATTTATTTATTTGTGTTGAGGCAAAAAAACAACGTTGTCCTCTAACTCCATTAATATGCGTTGTCCAAACTTTGTTTTGACTCGTCGTACAGTTTTGATGGGATAGCTTGCGTTTGGTATAGTTTTCTGTATCACATTTTTTTTGTTAAAATCGTCCACAGCAGTTAGAGAAAAAGTTGATAAGGTTGCCTGGTTTTGATCCATTTTACTCTTTCGTTCTTTTTTGTATATTTTTATTAATTAAATAGAAAAGTAATTTTTGGTAAGCGCGTTTGACTGTTTCGTTCGAGAGTTTTACGATGCAGTCAAAGATCATATTATATTATGTTTTCTATATATTTTGAGTAAAACCAAATTTCCTTTTATTATGAAAGAGAGTATAAAAGAGAGTGAGAGACTTAGTAAGAGAGTAGAAACCCCAAAACAAAAAGGTACATACAAAATTTTTATATATTCACTATTTTATTTACCAACGAACAACACACAACATGAACTCTATCAACATGTCGTTTTTTTTGAAACATATTCATAACTTTCTAATGACTCAGAAAGAAAATATTCTCGATGAACATTATGAAGAAATTTTGGCGAGCTACGTGAAATTTTGTCGGTACGAAGGCGCTTTTTTAATAACACACATAATAGCTATCATTATACCTTTTGTTTTTGGTCTTCAAAAAACATTGCTGATGTATCAGATACCTGCATCTATAGTAACCTCGAATTTAAGATTATGTTTATTATTAGATTAAATTGATTGCTTTATATAGCAGATTATATAAAATGTAAAAGCAAATATTTCAATTAAATAAAATAAACCTTTTAAGTAAACAAATTTGTTTTTATTTTTCTTAAACAAAGTAACATTACATACAAAATTTTATTTATTCAGCACTTTATTGAATACTTTTGATTTACAATATACAAAAACTCCAAACACAAGTGTCCACAGTTATGTGAATTATAATTTTTATGTTGAGTGTAGTTGTATTGGATTTACCCAAATATCGAATTATTTCATGCGGTGGTTGCAAGTTTCCAAAACTGTCATAATATTTCTTTATATTTCTATTCTTATAATATCAACGAGTATATATTAATTAATAAATAATTTATTAATTAATTAATATAAAAAATATTCTAATTAAAAAGTGTCGATTTTGTTATGCTAGGGGTATTTAACCAAAATTCACTTGAGAACTTCTTTTCAGTTCTCAGGTCGAAATTAGGCAGCAACACAAATCCCTCGGTAGGAGAAGTACAGTATTTCAGTGCAAGGATCTTATCCGAAAGAAAAATTGTGAAAATGATGAAGATCTGATGCTCGAGTGGAACTTCGAGCCACAGGAACCAACCACAGAGCTTGAAACTGACCATTTTACACAAGATACAAGCGATACTTTTACACAACATTATACTGACACACTAGTCGATAATGCACCCTTAAGCGTAGTGGAAACGGATGTAGGACGTTATTTTGTGGGTTACTGTTTGAAAGCAAAGCTTTTTCGAAAAATAAATTGCGATGAATGTAAGGAGCATCTGGTCAAATTGGACGGTTGTTATTTCGATTCAGAAGCTTTCATAAATAAAAAATATCTGATGTGGCCAACACATGACTTCCTTGTATGACGGCAATTGTATGGTTTTATTTCAAGAGTGGTTGATATATTTTATTTATATTTTAAAATTGAAGTTTTAAAAATTTTAAATATTTTTACTTCCATAATGAAAAAAATTTCATAGGCTTCTCTTAATTTAAATAATTTAAATAGTAGTAAGTAAAAACAAGGAAGTACAAATTAGTTTCCACACAGCTTTAACTATCAATCGTACTAATTTTGATTTCCCTGTTTAGTTCTGTAAGGGTACAACCAATTTTTGTAAAAGATAAAGCAGCACAACATTTATTTATCATTATCATTTATGTAATTCGGATAATGCATGCTTCGTGTTCCTTTGGCGAAGAGTTTTTGGTGCGAACCATCATTAAAATTGGAGCTACAAAATTGTGTCTTATGTAAGGCCCAATAGTAAATACTTTCTAGGAGTGTTTGTTTTTGAGTAATGTATGAAATTTGAAAAAAAGTATATGAGAAGTGTCCTTTTCGCGCAACCGATTGCATCCAAAAAGGGAGGTGCACAACTAGGTCTTATAAGAGTCTCATATACCAAATTTCAAGTTTCTACGATTCTCCGTTTTTAAGTTATTGAGGATACATACATACGTACAGGCGTACATACGTACATACGTACACACGTCACGACAAAACTAGTCAAAATGGACTCCGCTATGGTCAAAATGTGTGTTACCATCAAAATCTCAATATCGAAATTTTTCCATGATTACAATACTTTCTTGTATTTACTACGTATACAAGGAAGTAAAAATTACAGTGAAAGTAAACTTTTGCTGAAAAATCCTACCAATCATTTCTTTGACATATGTAAGACGCACTTTGAGGTATTTAAATTTGTTTTTGACAAAAGTTGTCACAAGCCTCTTCTTAAACAGAGAATAATGGAAGAGTGCATTGTAAAGACAAATGCAAAATATCCGAATTGGTTTGATCCATGCACGAATTGTTATGGTCACAGAAAAATGATACTTGGTCATCTTGTGGAGGTTTTAATAAGAAAGAATGCGAGGTGGCTGAAAGAAAAAATTACCGCCGATATATCAAAAATTAAAGTTTCGAAACAAGACAAACATTACAAAAAAATGCAAAAATTAGTTAATTAAATATTTTACCTTGTTTGTACATAAAATGTAAAAATAGATGTAAAGAAATATACAGATCTACACAAAATACAAAATAAATCCAAGCTTTCATACCATCAATATTTTAATGAAATCAATATGTAGTTTTATAATAAGTAAGGAAATAAATAAGCTTTTGAAATATTTCATAAGAAAAATAGTAAGTCAAAAATTATAAGCTAGATATAAGATTTTTTGTATTTAGATTTTCGATACAGATTTAGATTTTTTTTAGAATTTCCGTCATCCCTTGTCAAATTTGGTTTGGAGACAAACCGGTTTCGGCGATGTGCCATCTTCAGTGTCTAATTTCGTTCTGAAATGTCTTAACGTCATACGCTTTCTTATATGCTTTTTGGTCAGCTATGGTCTATGTGCCCTTCATGTTTGTTTAGCAGGTAGCAGTTATTGTTTTGTCTCTCTGTCTCTTTCTTGCTTGTTAGCAGGTAGCAGTTAGTTCTTTGTTGTCTTCAAACAGGTACCTACTTCTTTTCAGTTGTCGATATTATATTAAATTAAATTATTTCGGGGGTGTCATTGCTGATATCTTCCCCAAAATTTGGTAGCTTGTTTACTGGCAGGTAGTAGTCAGTGATCTTGTTGTTGTTGTTGTTGTTGTTGTTGTTGCTTTGACCTATTTCATTTGCGTCCTCCGTTCTTGTATGATGTCTGTTATGATTTATGTATATTAATTTCAAGGGTTCGAACATTACGTCCGATGTAGTATTTGTTTGTTCGTTTATAATTCGCTCATCAAATGTTTTCTGTTTGTAGATTTCCATGTTTTCTAGTGCGTTCAGGCGTCGTCCCTTTGTAACAGGCATAATTGATGCCAAGTTACAATTCTTATTCTTATACATCAAACACTGCTCTCTGAGCTACCATACGAAAAATCCCAACACGAAGGACGCCAGTTCGAAACCAAACAGCGGCAAGCAATTTCTTCATATTCTTTTTTTTATTATTATTTCTTATTTTATTATATTTTCTATTTTTTTTTAATAAAATAAAGTAATAAAAATTAATTACAAACATAAAAACATAAAAAAACACATATTAAACAAATTACGAAATCCGCCAACTACGGGTTTCAAATGCACTAGCATACGGCACATGAGCAAGACATTTTATTCGCTTTTGCTTTCCCGCTTATTCGTAATCAGAGGTTGGAATTCTCAAACAGTTCAACCATCACGCGACGTATAGGATGCTCAAAATGCACAGCAGTTGGAGAAGTTGGAATCCATCCTAAGTCGCTTGCATTGAAACTGCTAAGACTTTTGTATTTTTGAAAACCATTTCCAACTTCCACTATCGACTTCGGTCACCAGTGTCCAGCACTATCTGGCACTATCGGCTTTGGCCACCAGCAACCGCACTATCGAGTTGCTATCGACTTCGGTCACCAGTGTCCAGCACTATCTGGCACTATCGGCTTTGGCCACCAGCAACCGCACTATCGAGTTGCTATCGACTTCGGTCACCAGTGTCCAGCACTATCTGGCACTATCGGCTTTGGCCACCAGCAACCGCACTATCAAGTTGCTATCGACTCCGGTCACCAGTGTCCAGCACTATCTGGCACTATCGGCTTTGGCCACCAGCAACCGCACTATCGAGTTGCTATCGACTTCGGTCACCAGTGTCCAGCACTATCTGGCACTATCGGCTTCGGCCAGCGGCGAGCAACACTACTTGCTCACCAACTAGGTAGGGCACCTAAACGAGGTACCAAACCAGAGACTATTTTGTTGGTGGACGCTCTGACGTCACCAAATACATTAAAGGCCATCTGCCGAGTAGCACTTTGGCTCTCACTCTAATAGAAACCTCTCGCCTTCCGCATATTAAAGGCCTTCTGCCAAAGAAGTAGTTACGCTTCCTACCACTCACCGCGTCTCCCTTGGTACTTTGACTAGGTGATAAATATTGTGCAGCCCTCTGCTGCGAGATACTCTATCCCCCTCTCCCATTGTACGTATTTTTAGGTATAAAAATTGTTAAGTATTAGTATAAGTATAAAAATTGTTAAGCGAAGAATAAAAAAAAGAAAAATATATTAAAAACCAATAAACAACGTCCGAGCTGAACTCTTTACAGAGTCAGTGCTAGACTGTCGCGAAGACAGTCGTGAGTAATTCGGGAATACGTTGTATGTTAGAGGGTTGCGAGACCCCTTTAACGAACCCTGGACAGACTGAGTTTTATCCCAGCCTAAGGACAAAGAAACTCGTTACACCTTATGTTGAACGTGCAGTAACTTAACCGTTGTTTTGATGTGCGTAGGTGTACATTGGTTATCTATCAAGTGGGTTGCGAAGTTGGATTCAATTGATGTGTGTGGTTTTTTTGTTTTCTTGTTGTAATCTCTGATGTGCTCACGAACTCTTGTTTTTATTTTGCGTCCTGTCTGTCCTATGTAGCTGTACTGGCATTTGCAAGTTAATTTATATACCCCTTGCTTGTTCAATGGGTCGTCCTCGTTTGTGCAATTCCACATTCTTTTTCATGTATTCGTTTCGGTAGACAATCTCTAATGAAAACGCCTCTAAAATGTGGCAATTTATTAGCATTTTTGATCAAGTCGAAGTCTGTAAGAGGTCTTCTGGGTAGCTTCTTTAAAAGTTCTTTGGTTGAGGGTGATAATATAGTCCCAATACTTTTTTGTATGGTTTAAGATACCTTTAGGTTTAACAAGCCTTCCCCCATTGCAATTGCTTCCATTGTTTGATTATGCCGACTTCCTTACTTCAGTTGATGTCTTGCAGCGTTAGTTTCATTGATTGCTTTTGCGATTGCTGCACCACCAGATGCTAATCTACCAACGGCTCCAAGAGCAGTTAAAATACCTACAACCTTAGGAATAGGAATAACACGTGGAATTTCAATCATGGATTTTTCTCCTCCAAAAGAATTTTTTATTACTTTTCAGCTAGTATTTTATCTGCTTCGTGCCTTCCCTTTAAACCTTTATATTAAGAATATGCAATATCTCAATATATAAAGAGCATGCAATATCTCTCCATGCTCTTTACATGGAGAGTCCAATGGATTAATTCCGTTATCACCTCTAGCTAAGCGGTCTTTTAGTTTAGTTCCTGGACCACAAAATTGATAACCCGGTAAATGAAGTTTAAATGGCAGAGAGCTTATAGCGTTATTGAATAAACCTCTTCCACTCACTGGTTCATAACCACTAGAAGGTTTTTCATAAATTATAACCATTTTATATCTATTCGACAACAAATACTAAATATAAATGAATAAAAAGACTTGAATGCTTTGTATTTATATCATAAGTTAATATACGCTTCGTTAAACAAGACAAATTAATAAAAGTAAAAAATTTGTATCCTGATACAAATAATGTCACACAATCCAGACACAGTTCACTGCTACTGAATACAATTAGATGCCTTATTGTTAGACCCTCAAACTGCGGAAAGACTAATGTCATGTTAAGTTTAATAGAAAGTCCAAATGGACTAAACTTTGCAAACATATACTTGTACTTAAAATCACTTTATCAACCGAAATATGAATATCTAAAGCGTTTATTTAACAAATTTAAAATATAGGATTCTTTACATATTCCGACAATGAAAAAGTTCTCAAGCCGGATGAAGCAAAACCAAATTCAATAATGATATTCGATGATGTAGCTTGTCAGAAGCAAAACAAAATTCGAGAGTACTTTTGTATTGGGCAGACACAAATCTATTGATTGCTTTTACTTATGTCAAACATATACAAGAATTCCCAAGCATTTAATACGTGATAATGCAAATTTTATAATTATGTTTAAGCAAGACGAAATGAATATTCAAACAAATGAATATTAGGCACATATATCATGATCCTGTCGGAACAGATATGGAATACGCAAAATTTCTAAATATATGTGGAGAACGTTGGAAAGGTAAATATGGATTCCTTGTAATAAGCAAAGATGATGCAACTGACAATGGTCGTTATAGAAAGGGATTTGATATACACATTCACATATAATTAATAGAGACAGTTTCATGATATATTCATATTAGTATGTTACCTAACTTTCAACTGATAACATTGATGTACACGATACACTTCACCTGATATTTGTTTATAACTGATAGATGTTTTTCCTGATCTGATAGCTGGTTTTCCTGATCTGATACCTGTTTTTTTTTTCTGCTCTGATAGCTGTTCTCATATATTGTCGCCAAAATGAACGAAAAAATATTAAAAGACCTTTTTAAAACTAGACGAGTGCTTAAACAGAAATTCAAAAATATTAAACTTGGGAAAGCGGATCTAAAGAATCAATTAGAAAGAACATTTAAACCGATTACAAAGCCTCTTAACAAATTGGTGAAAAAATCGAACATAAGTACTCACGACAATACGAAACACAACTTTAAAGTTAAATTGCCACTAAAATTTAAAACAAGTACTCCAGCTAAAGCACTAAAAACTGATTTTTCCAATGATACTCTGATCAATAATGATGAAGATGAAGACGACGATGACTTTTACTCTCAGGTGGAGGATGATGGTGAAGATGATGAGAAATGTACTGAATCAATACTTAACTCCCAACTACAGCAACAGGATGAGTTGGATACTACATACGGACCACACAAAGGATTGGATGGTAAATGGCGAATCGGCGATAGCATCTTTAGCATATTTAATGACAAAATAACAATGTCAGATAATAGTTGGAACTTTACACCTGGATTGATTGAACTCTTATATCTAAAAGAACCAACAAAATATGACAACGAAGATCTACAATCATACAAACTTACCTTATCCGTCAACTATCACACAGAAAGTAACAATGGGAACGGGTTTCATGAGTGTTAATCCACAGAAACCTAATTATATATATTGGGATGATCCAAATGAGTTAGTTGATAGATTGAGGCTTTTGTTGTTCTTACAATCGGCTGGACACACCAATCACAACAACGAAATCATGTCAATCATTGAATAATTGAGAGAATCTAATATAATAGTATAAATCTTCATATAAATAAACAGCTCTTTTCTAAAATAAAGATAATTACAAAATGAGCGTTGAGAAGTTCGGTCATTATTCCATTGAGATCTCATTAAACAGTAAATTAAAGCTAAATTTTTCGAAAGCTTTTGGTCTCAATTTGAAAAGCAATAAAAACTTGGATCTCCGTTGCAAACGCCTGAGAAACGTTAATAACCTGTTGATGACAACGATGGAGTAACAAAATTATATCTTGACTATTTCATAAATCAAATGAATGTGACATTTAAATAACAAAATAATACACTAAAGGAGCAAATAAATAAAGATATTGAAAAAGGTAGCAAAAAGTTTCAATCTAACTAAAATGAGTCAAATAATTGACGTTCTACAAACACCGCTTTATGATGAAAGTATTATTAAAAAGGATTATCATAGCTATTCACCATATTTGCAATCATATAAAAGCAATGATGAGGTAAGGATATCTATTCAAAATCGAGATCTGTTCGTTCTACCTAGTGAGAGTTTAATTTATATTGAAGGCACAGTTACATTAGAAAATGGAGAAGCAACCGCTAATGCAAAATTAGAAAACAATTGTGTTGCATTCATGTTTGATGAAATTCGCTATGAGGTGAACGGATTGGAAATTGATCGTACACGTCATCTAGGTGTAACTTCAACAGTAAAAAACTATGTATCTTGAAACACACTGCAGAGTAACATGCTTAAAAATGCTGGATGGTTTCCGAACAATGACATTGAAATAAAAATGGATATTTTAACTTTTATACACCATTTAATATGCTATTAGGATTTGCTGAAGACTTTAACAAAATAATTCTAAATTGTAAGCATGAACTAATATTAATAAGATCTAAATCTGATGAGAATGTTATATATTCAAGTGTCGCAACATTATATGGAAAATTCCACATATACAGTTGGCTGATTTTGCAAAATTACAAATTTATCAAACAATTCAAAGTGGAAAAGCTTTATTAATGGCATTTCGTAGTTGGGACTGTCACTTTAATCCACTGTTCTGTGGTCCAACTCATCAAATGAAGCTTCAAACTGTACTTGAAGTTTTTGGTCACTTCAAATACAATTTCTTTAATATCTCGACAACTAAGCTATATACGTTAATAATTTTTTCTCCAAAAAGCGTGGAAAAATGTCCTCTTCAAAACTGCATACATGCTTTTTGGGAAGAATATGTTTATATCATAGATTAGTAGATGGGACACTCGAAAATGTCCCTTATACACTAATGCATTTTTGCTGGAATTGCACTGATACAATAAAGAAAACTTTGATTCGCTGCAAAAAAAGTGTAGCCTCGCCGTAAAATAATGTAGCCGATCACAAGAAAGACAAAAATTCCCAAAATACATTGCGAAGAAAAAAAAAACAGAAACAAAAAAATATTCTGTCGTGTGACACATTGCACAACCGCATAATCCTACCACATGTCACCAAGTATTGAAAACAAATCCACAACAACAGCAGCATAGGCAAGAAAAAGGAAACCAACGGATTTCGTTTGCATTAACTCCACGGCGATCCGTTGTACTAAAAGATCCCTATTACAACAAATAACAAATGAATACATAAGCAATTAAATAATCCAAACAATCACCGAAATTTTATTACAATAACTTAGTTGACGGCACTCGGTTCACTTAAAAAATCATTAAAATCATAAGCGAAAGAGAACGTTAGAAAGTAAACGTATCGCTTGTTGTCGAACACTGATAAAGCGCCAAATAGACTACACAAAATGCTTGCGCAGAATTTCTCGGAATCGTCGTTGCGCGGACATAGACTGCGCAAAATTAGCGCAAGCATAAGCGCAAGCATAAGCACAAAATCAGTAAAAAATCAGTCTGTTTCTGTGACGATGCACTATGGACACTGCCGCCGCTGCTGCTATTGTAATTGCAATTTCATTGAAGAAGAAAAAAACCAAAGCGCGGAAGAAAAGAATTTGGAGCAAAAAATGGTATCTAAAAAGAAGCATACTAGGCCAAGCACCACTTTTAAAAGAATTGATATATTCGTCACAAATTGATTTCCATAACTACGTTCGCATGAACAATACAAAGTTTGCAAAACTTTTGAAGTTAGTCTCCCATCGAATAAAGAAACAGGATACAATGTTACGAAAATCTATTCCACCTAATCATCGTCACCACCTTCGAGGACCTAAAGTTTTTGACAGCTATTGCACCTCAACAATTTCATGAATTGTCGAGGAGACCTGCCAAGCCATTATTGCTGAATTAAAAGATTACATAAAGGTGCATATAATCTATGTGTATAGATATATTTATTTTAACTAGATGTAAAAAAGAAAGAAATATAAATAATTTTGTTTTACATATTATTCAATATCGTTGAAAGAACTGACATAGTTTTGAATTTCGGTTAATGGCGTCGGCGAGTCGTTTCGGTATAAATATTTTAGATTCCCTGTTGGAACAAATGTTTGGTGGCGATATAAAGATTGTGGAGTTGGTGTTATTGACTCGTTGAAGATGTTTTCTGATGAAGCGCTGGTATGTACTGTAGGAGTAAATGTTTGGTGGGAGTATCAAGTATGTGTTGTATTGAGTAGACGTTGTTTCAAGAGCTCCGCAATAGTCTTCGCTCTTTTACATAATTCTAAAGATAAACTGATCTGTGGTTAATAATACGACGAAGTTAATGCGATTGTGTTTATTTGAGACATTAATTACAAAGTTTAAGTGTGGTTGATTGTTATAAATATTAATTAAATCATTTGCTAAATCTGAGACTCTTTGTACTTTTCCCGCCTTTTCTTTATTTCTTTACATACTCAGTGAAATGTCACCAGCAACAAGGCAGTATAAAAAGAATGAAGTAAGCAAAGGAGAAAATGTAAAATTGTGCTCAACTCCTCCAACAACTTCTGTGCTAGCTAAGAGTGCTAATGCCAAAATCCTCTCTACACCTACTCTCAATAGTTCTGCAGTGCACAGTGGCGGTACGAATATTCTCACTGTAAACCAGTTCGATGATCGTATTCAGAAGCTCACTGAAATGTTGCTTAAAAGTTTCAGGGAAGAAATAATGAAGCTTCGTGATGACGTCAGTATTAAAATTGATGAACTTGAAAATAAGTGGGAAAGAAGTGCAGCAGAAATTAAAGGTAGTATTGCCGATATTGTGTGCCGGGTTGAGAAGGTCGAATCGAAGAACATGTCGCAAGAGGTAGAAATTGCTTCGCTTGGTGAGGCTCTGTGTGAAGCAAACGAAAAAATTGCCACCCTTGAGCGAAGAAAAGTTGCTGCAGATGCAGTAATTCATGGAATTCCGGAGAGCGATGAAGAAAATTTAACTGCTGTATACAATCAACTTTGCTTTACTGTTGGCTGTAAGCCTCCTCAACTTAAGAGTATTTCGTGTGCATAGTTTTCCAAATAAACGTAAAGAGCGGGTTTCGCCTGCGCCGATAATTCTAAAATTCTTCAGTGGCTTTGACAGAAATGAAGTTTTACGACGTGCTGCTGTATATAGGCGAACCAATAAAACTACGCTGACCTTAAATGATGTTGGTTTGAACTCTCCAGGCAGCTTCTTTATTAATGAGTGTCTGGCTTGGTGCGAAAGACGACTTTTCCAGCAAGCTCTTATGCTTAAACGAAGTAATCAGCTGCACTATGTTTCTACAAGGAGAGGATCAGTTATCGTAAGAAAGCATGAGCATGGAGATATCTCTAAAATCAGGAATATGGATGAGCTAAATGCTGTTGCGGGTCTTGTTGAAGATGGTAGAAGTGATGGAGGTGTCTAGCTGCTATCAATATTTGTATTATATTATTATTAATTTCTTTTATATAGCTATTAATTATTCTTTAATTCCTTTTTATCTGGTTTCTTTATTCAAATTTCTAATTTTTAATTATATTTCTATACTTTTCTGTGAGGCGATTTGCTTGTTAGCGTTGGTGAATTTTGTGTTTCTTATATCTATGCATTTTCTGTGTCTTTCTTATAATCACGATAATGATTGGCTTCTGTGATCGCAATTCTGGTATTCGCAATAAGAGTCTTGTGGTTATTATGTGTTCCCGATATGCAGGTCTTAAAATCGCTCATTTTAATGCTAGGAGCCTAAACTCTGATAAGGTTGATTACATGAGATATGTGTTCGAAAACTCCTCTATTGATGTCATATGTGTGTCGGAAACCTGGTTTGTCTCTGATTCTAGCAACTCACTATACAATATAAAAGGCTTTACGTTATTTAGAAATGACAGACAGATTAGAAGAGGAGGAGGTGTTGCAATCAACCCATTTTAACGTAAATCTGTTGTGTGATGATGGCCTTTCAAGATGTACATATGTGCGATAACGTCTCAATACTTGGTTTCTCCATAGTTAACTGCACTGAGCCTACTAGATTCTCGGATAAAGATGCTCCTAGTCTGTTGGATTACTTCATAGTTTCCGATAGCTCTGCAGTACTGTTGTTTGACCAAATTAACTTCTTGTCTGACCATGACTTAATTTTTTGCACCATAAATATCAATATGTCACGAGCTATAACTTCGAAAACTTTTTTTTATTATGACTTTAATGCTATTCTGATCTTTCCTCCGTTATGTGGAATCAAACCTGGTTTCTCCCCGCAGTTGACGATAAGCTTAATTTCCTTATGACAAACATCAAAAATCTGTTTCTTATGCATGTTCCCTTGAAAACTGTAACTATTAAAAACATATCCTGTCCTTGGTTCTCACATCGCGTTCAGAAAGCTATTAATAAGCGAAACAAGCTTCATAGCTTGTGGAAAAAAAATCCTACTACATTTAGATGGGAGATTTATAGACGCGCTAGAAATGCTGCTAACTTGATAACTAGGCAAGCGAAATCAAAGTACTTCAGTAACAAGTTTAAGAGTTCCTTGCCTTCTAAGATTCTATGGAGAAATCCTAAAAAGTCTGGAATTTCTTCAAAAGAGTCACCTACATGCGCGCTTGATCCTAATGAACTTAACAACTACTTCACATCCAGCTTTAATTCTAGCATTAACGTTCAATCGGCTACTACTTATGATTGCTACACCCAAAATACATTTCATTTTTCTTCAGTTACTGAGGTTGATGTTTTAATCTCTTTAATGAACATAAAATCAAATGCTATTGGTGAGGACGGTATTTACATTAAATTTCTAAAAATTATTGCTTTCTATATAGTGAGTCCATTGACTCATCTCTTTAATCACTGTTTTACGTCAACCATCTTTCCATCAGCATGGAAAATAGCTGTAGTTGTGCCAATTGCAAAAAAACCTACTGCAAGTGAGGCTAAAGATTTTAGACCAATAAGTATTTTATCTTCATTGTCAAAGGTATTTGAGTCGCTAATGGCCAATCAAATTAATAAATATGTTAAGGATAATAAATTGCTCGCACCATCGCAGTCTGGTTTCCGCTCTGGCCATAGTTGTTCTACTGCTACAGTCAAAATACTGGATGACATGCGACCAGCTTATGATAGTGGTTTGTTAACATTACTATGCTTACTTGATTTTTCGAAAGCTTTGGATACTGTAAGTCACTCTCTTCTGTGTATAAAGCTAAAGCGTCTGTTTGGCTTCAGTGATAATGCCGTACGTCTTTTGGGTAATTACTTATCAGGGCGCGTCCAAAAAGTTAGGTGTGGGTGCATCTTCTCTGACTATAAGTCAGTGCAAAGTGGTGTTCCCCAAGGGTCGGTTCTTGGACCCCTCCTTTTCTCTCTCTTTCTTAATGACATATTTCTCGTTTGTCAGCACTGTGTGCTTCATGCTTATGCTGATGATGTGCAGGTATATATTTCAGGTAACACTAATCTCATGGAAGATATTGTCTGTAGAATGAATGAGGATCTATCTAGAATTGTTGATTGGGCGAATTCCAATTGTCTTCAGCTTAATGCCTCTAAGTCGTATGTGTTACCAGTATCGAGGTACAGGATAGTGCATGACGATATTCCCGACTTACTTATAGGTGTGAACAGTCTACAACTTGTTGACCGCGCTGTTAGCCTAGGTTTCAAAATTAATTCCTTCCTCACATGTACTGATCATGTTAACGGCTTAGTTGGAAAGATATATTTCATCGTTCGAAGCCTGAGATTTACAGCCGAGTTTTTACCGATCGACACCAAACGTAAGCTAATCCTTTAGTTAGTCTTGCCTTTAATTACATATGCTGAGATTGTGTACAGTAAATTAGACTCGCGGTCGCAATTGAAATTGGAAGTGGCATTTAATTGTGCTACAAGGTATGTTTACGGTCTGCGTAGGTTTGATCATATTTCTCAATTTAGAAAAAGCATTCTCGGATGTGATATAATAAGTTATCTCAACGCAAGAAACTGTATCTTTCTACATAAGCTGTTGCATACAAAAGTACCACCATACTTGTTCGAAAAATTGAGGTTTGGTCGGTTCAGCCGAATGAGCCTGCTAATAATTCCTAGGTTTAGCACGCTGAACTCTTCAAGATTCTTCTTTGTGAATGCCATCAGATTGTGGAACTCCTTGCCGCAATCGTTAAAAGGAATCTCGCGGATGACACATTTTAGGGATGCTATTCTAAAATACTACGCCTCTGCCTAACTAACCAGATTACTTACTGTGCTCTTATCTGTTCTGATATCTTTATTTAATATATAGTATAGTTGATCTTAATTTATTTGTATTTTTATTTTAATTATGTAATGTTGAGTCTGATATAAGCATACTTTTTGTACGTTAAAATAGCTTTGCTCTTATTGTGCATTTGCTTCCAAATAAATAAATAAATAAATATAAAGCTGCAACTCTAATTCGCCATATTGTGTGGACCAACTCGCCGCCAATGTGTCATTTTCATTTGTTCGGCCAAGTTTTTCGGAGGCCAGTTTTAACAATTTGTCATCTTCGGACACCTTAAACTTTTTTGGACGATTTCCAAAATTCTGAAAACAGATATTAAAATTGTTAAACAAATAACAAGCAAACACTTAAAATAACTTTTTTTGTAAAACATGAAACTAACAAACATTTTTTCAGCTGCCGGAAAATGAAAGCGAGTGGAAAAAAGAAGCAGATTAATTCATGGACATGTCGAATTTTCCAAACTGCGTAGGAACGATTGACGGCAAACACGTCAGAATAAAGCAACCATATGGATCTGGGTCTTTTTATTTTAACTATAAGAAGCATTTTTCAATACTTCTCATGGCGGTCGTAAATGCTAGCTATGAATTTTTGATGGTAGATGTTGGCGCCAATGGCAGAGCTTCCGATGCTGGTCTGTTTGGTCGGACAGCATTCTTCGCAGCATTGAAAAACAAGAAATTAAAACTTCCTCAACCGTGTAACGAAGTTTTCTTAGCTGGGATATAACTCAGGGTGTCCAAGGTTCGTTAAAGGAAAGAATTTGTTTGTTTGGGACTATTTCACTTTTATTTTCATTTACTCCAATGAATATTTTACAGAAAGGCTATTTTTGCAACCGACGATGAATTCGGGTGTGGGTAAATTCGGTGAGTAGCGTGTCTCCTCTTGTTGTGAGTGCGAGCGTTGATGAATCAGAGAGCGTTGCGTGTCTCTGTCGTTGTGGATGTGTGCGCTGTTGGATCGGAGAGCGTCGTATATCTCTCTCGGTATAGGTGGGTGTGCCTCTCTCGATGAATGCGTGTGCGCCGTCGAATCAGAGAGCGTTGTGTGCCTCCCTCGATGTATGCGTGAGCGCAGTCAAACCAGAGAGCGTTGTGTGTCTCTCTCGATGTATGCGTGAGCGCCGTTGAATCAGAGAGCGTTGTGTGTCTCTCTTGATGTACGCGTGAGCGCCGTTGAATCAGAGATCGTTGTGTGCCTCTCTCGATGTATGCGTGAGCGCCGTCGAATCGGAGAGTGTTGTGTGCCTCTCTCGATGTTTGCTTGAGCGCCGTTGAATCAGAGAGCGTCGTAGAATTAAGCTGTCTCTCCTGATGTAAATGTGAGCGCCTTAGAATCAGAGAGCGTTGTGTGTCTCTCTCTCGATGTATGCGTGAGCGCCGTCGTATCAGAGAGCGTTGTGTGCCTCTCTCGATATATGCGTGAGTGCCGTTAAATCAGAGAGCGTCGTGTCCCTCTCTCGATGTGTGTGAGCGCTGTCGAATCAGAGAGCTTCTAGCTGGGTGTTGTGTGCGTGCGAAAGGTAGAGGCGGGAGATTCCTCAGGCCAAGGAGACTCAAAGTCTACCAGAACTGCCAAGAGGGAGAGCGGAAGGATTCTCTTAAACAAGGAGACTTAAAAGTCTACCAAAACTGCTAAGAGCAAGGAGGAGGGGACGGAAGGATCCTCTTAAACAAGGAGACTTAAAAGTCTAAAAAAACTGCCAAGAGGGAGACAAGGATTTCAGCACTTACCCGATTAGCTTCTGATGATGTTGTCTGCATCCATGCCGGCGACTGACTGACTGTCTGGAGTTGTTCCCTTGCCTTATATTTGTTTCTTATTGCATTTGTAGCGTGCTGTTCATGTGTCTGGACCTCTCCGCCTCTCGCTTTCGCTCGCATGTTTGCTGTGTCTTTGTCGCTTCCTTCGATTTGCCTTTCGTCGTCGTTTGCTTACATTTTTTCTTATTCTATATTTACAGTTAGACAATTAATTCTTATGCTTATAATGATTTAAATTCAAGGTAGCAATGTTATTATTTAAATAGTACAAAATTAAATTTATTTATTTATTCTAAATTTCTATGGTCATTTTTATATTCTTAAATCTACTATCAATATCTAAATAATCTTATAATCTTACTAAAAAATAATCTTAAATATAAGAAAGATTTAAATTTGTGAGGGTGATATTTATCGTCCTCACATCTCCTCCTTACTTTCGGGAATGAAAAAGGCGCTGGCATTCTTGGCTCTCCCAATGCGTTTTGTGACGATGATGTCACATTCCTCCGAAATTCTTCTAATAATAATAATGCGCAGTAGTAACGACGATGCGTATGCAGATACAGTTGGGTAAACACACGCACAAATGTTGTTGTTGTTTTTGCGCCGTTATCTCTTTTGTCGTTGTTTGTTGTTTCGTGTTTCGGACAATTTGGTGCATTTCGTGGGACCAAAGTGCCGTTTTGCGGGGTAGCCTATAGCATGTTTTTTCTTATTCTCGACGCTTCGTGTAATATGACGCTTTCGTTGTGTTTTGGTTGCTTGGATTTTTATGCGCGTTATGAAGTGTGACGCTGATAAGAATTGAATTTGCGTGCACAGATAATACGTTTTGTTGCGATACCTCTCAGACTTGTTTCGGGTGTCTTTATATGGTGGTATGTTTTTAACTCGTTAACGTGGGCTGTTCTTGTTCGTGCGGTGTCAATGTTTTCTATCTCGACTATCACTGGTGAAATGAAACTTGTGATTCGATAAGGTCCGTCATATCGTGGTGCTAATTTCGCAGTGAATCTCTCGCAGGCTTTGGAGAGATGGTGTTGTTTAACTAATACTTGTTGTCCAATTTCCGGCTGCCATTGTCTCCTTCGAAGATTGTAGTGACGGGCCTGGTCCTGTGCTGCTCGTTCCAGATTTAGATGTACGATTCGAAATATTTCTTTCAATCGTTCGGCTCTAGTGTTAGGGTCTTGTGTCGTTCGGCCAGTTCCAAATGTCGTCTCATTGTACAAGGTTTTTGGTAAACGTGGTTCACGACCTTGATTTAAAAAAGCTTGGCTGTATCCGGTAGTTTCAGAAACGCTCGTGTTGATTGCGAGTGAAACTTCTGGCAATGCGTCGTCCCATTTTCGTTGATCTCCTCTGCTGAGTTGCGCTACCATGGTTTTGATGGTCCTATTTACTCTTTCAGCGGCGTTTTCTTGCGGCTTGTAAGGTGCCGTGAATTGTTGTTTTATACCTAGCTCTTGTGTAAATCTTTTAAATTCCTTGCTGGAGAATTGGGATCCGTTGTCCATAACTACTATTTTTGGTACTCCGTAATGCGATAAAATTCGTTCCCTGAAGGCCTTTTTCACTGTGGCTGTTGTTGCTTTGCGTACCGGAATTATTTCTGTCCATTTCGTGAATTTATCTATGAAGACTAACATCATCGTGTTGCCGTGAGCTGGTCGGGGAAAAGGTCCCACGAAATCTATTCAAACTATTTCCCAAGTTTCGTTGGCTAGTTGCGTCAGCATGTGACCTGCAGGTTTTTGCTGGTTAGCCTTATAGCGCTGACAGGATGTACATTGTTTTACGTAGCTGCTGGCATCCCGAAACATTCCTGGCCAGTAGTAGAGGTTGGCTAGTCGTGCTATCGTCTTGTGGATTCCAAGATGCCCAGCTGTTGGTGCGTCATGGTTCTCCCTCAGCACTCTTTCACGCATTGGTGTTGGGACGCATAGTTTCCATTCTACAGAACTGTCGTTTTTACTTAGATTTGCGATATGCCGATAAAGCTGACCGCCTTCGATGACGTAATCTGGGAATTTTTCCGGATGCTGTTGTATTTCGGCAATTTTTCTCTTGATCCAGGAGCACGCGTCTTCATTGATGATGTCGGCCTGCGTTTGACGAAGTGTTTCCCGTGGTTGACGTGAGAGCGCATCCGCTACTACATTGAGTTTTCCTTTTCGGTAGTGGACATCATATCGATATTGTTGCATTTCTATTGCCCATCGAGCAACGCGTCTTGAGGGATTTTCTATTGTGTTGAGCCACTTGAGCGCCAGGTGATCGGTTATTATGGTAAATTCGTATCCTTCGAGATACTGTTTCATTTTCCGAATGCCCCATATTATTGCTAAACATTCTTTTTCCGTCGTGGAGTAGTTTATTTCGGCTCTGTTTAGCCGGCGACATGCATATGCAATAACTCGGTCTTGTCCATTGATGTGTTGCGTAAGTACTACTCCCAATCCGTGGTCGCTGGCATCAGTTTGTAGCGTAAAGCGTTTTGAAAAATCGGGCCAAGTTAGTACCGGTGCTTCAGTAAGTAAACGTTTTAGCTGCTCGAATGCCTGCTGTTGCTCAGCTTCCCATTTGAAACGGCAATCCTTTCTTAGTAGCTTGGTTAGTGGCTGCACGACTTTTGAAAATTCTGGCACAAAGCGTCTATACCAGGAAGCTATTCCCAGTAATCTGCGTAGTTCTCGTAAGCTGGTTGGTGGTTGTAATTCTTGTATTCAGTTTCTATGAATTGTTTGATAGCTTCTTGTTCCGTCATTGCGTGGCTGCGGACTACTGAGCAGGCTGAGTTCTCGCGTTGTTCTTCCTTTGTGATGGTTAACTTGTGACCGCCTAGTATTATCGTTGCTTGTGTATTTTGTAAGAAGTCGAGTCCGAGGATGAGGCTATCGATGGCCCTCGGGAGGATCAAGAGTGGCATCTGTGTCGTCTTATTCCCCATCTTGATGTTGACGTTTAACGCGGTTGTTGCTTTGGCTACTTCTCCGTTAGCCAGCCGCACCAATGTGGGCGCCGGCATTTGATTCCTTGTAGTTCGTAATGTATCTTCCAGTTGTTGATTAAGGAAACTTCGTGTGGCGCCCGTATCTATTGTTGCTGTTAGTAGTTTATCATCTATCGTGACGGTGGCTGCAATTCGTCCACTTTCTAGCTTTAAAGTTGTCTTTGTGGAGGTACTATTTCGTGGGGACCCGTTCTGCCTCATTAAGGACAGGTTCCGTTGGAGTTTTCCGCACGCTGGTAACGCTTACAACAGTCGATCGTTCGTAAGCCCTGTTTTCCGCATTCCCAGCAGAATAACACTGGCGGTAACCGACAACTTTTACTATAATGACCTGTTCGCCCGCACCGTCGACAGGCCGTTCGTGGGTTGAGATGTTGTTCCACAGTTTCAGCTATTCTATGTTTTTCTGCCGATGCTCCCGTTGTTCTGTGTTTTCGGAGTCCTGAGTACTCTTCTTGATGCATTCGGCCGGTGTTTCCTTTATGCGGGTGAGTTCTTGCAGCTTCTTCTAAGTTTAAACTCTCCACTTCCGTTGCTAAAGCTGTCAATTCGTCTAAGGAGGAGAAGCCTCTTCGCCGTATATACCACCGGTATTCTGTAAGGCTGTTGTCAAATATTCGCTCCAACTGTTCCATTTTGTTGAAGTTGGCGTGTCGCATCAGGTCCTGGAGTGCGACAACATATTCCTTGAAGGGCTCATTAGGTTTTTGTCGTCGTGAGCGGATTTCGTCACCAAGTTTCTCGAAATATCGTGATGGTAAATAGAATTGGAGGAAGTCTTTTCTGAATGACTCCCAAGTTGGCCAGTGCTTGTTGTTATTGCGATACCACATTAACGCCTTGTCTTTGAGTAGCTCGGGCATTGCTCGTGGTAATAATTGTTGTTGAACATTATATGTCGCCGCAAGTTCCTCAATTCTTTCTATAAATTCGATGGGATCGCGTCCTCCATCAAATTTGGTGGACCATTTCCGGATCTTTTCTATAGCCAGTCCATATCCTTCTGTGGCTATAACTCCTTTTGACGGTGTCGGTATCTCGTTGTTTACAGCCGGTATGAACAATGTGCAGTCATCGGTGAATCCTAAAAGATTTGGTGATGGTGCTCGGCTCTTGTTGTATACATTTTCATAGATTTCTAATCGTCGTTGGATTTCCTCGCTGTGTTCTTTACGGTTTATAAATGCCACTAGTTGCTTCCGCATTCCTTCGACTGTTTCTTCTTCTTCCAAGCTGAGGTCCTTTAAGATTTTAGCCAGGCTTTATAAATCCATGATGTTCCCGTCATTGTGTAGTTGTTAACTTAGTTTAATTGGTTGCAAAAATAATTAATGCGTGTTTCTGTAAATTGTCCCTGCTCGGGCGCCACCTGTAACGAAGTTTTCTTAGCTGGGATATAACTCAGGGTGTCAAAGGTTCGTTAAAGGAAAGAATTTGTTTGTTTGGGACTATTTCACTTTTATTTTCATTTACTCCAATGAATATTTTACAGAAAGGCTATTTTTGCAAACGACGATGAATTCGGGTGTGGGTAAATTCGGTGAGTAGCGTGTCTTCTCTTGTTGTGAGTGCGAGCGTTGATGAATCAGAGAGCGTTGCGTGTCTCTGTCGTTTTGGATGTGTGCGCTGTTGGATCGGAGAGCTTCGTATATCTCTCTCGGTGTAGGTGGGTGTGCCTCTCTCGATGAATGCGTGTGCGCCGTCGAATCAGAGAGCGTTCTGTGACTCTCTCGATGTATGCGTGAGCGCCGTCAAACCAGAGAGCGTTGTGTGTCTCTCTCGATGTATGCGTGAGCGACGTTGAATCAGAGAGCGTTGTGTGTCTCTCTTGATGTACGCGTGAGCGCCGTTGAATCAGAGATCGTTGTGTGCCTCTCTCGATGTATGCGTGAGCGCCGTCGAATCGGAGGGCGTTGTGTGCCTCTCTCGATGTTTGCGTGAGCGCCGTTGAATCAGAGAGCGTCGTAGAATTAAGCTGTCTCTCCTGATGTAAGTGTGAGCGCCTTAGAATCAGAGAGCGTTGTGTGTCTCTCTCGATATATGCGTGAGCGCCGTTGAATAAGAGAGCGTTGTGTGTCTCTCTCGATGTATGCGTGAGCGCCGTCGTATCAGAGAGCGTTGTGTGCCTCTCTCGATATATGCGTGAGCGCCGTTAAATCAGAGAGCGTCGTGTGCCTCTCTCGATGTGTGTGAGCGCTGTCGAATCAGAGAGCTTCTCGCTGGGTGTTGTGTGCGTGCGAAAGGTAGAGGCGGGAGATTCTTCAGGCCAAGGAGACTCAAAGTCTACCAGAACTGGCAAGAGGGAGAGCGGAAGGATTCTCTTAAACAAGGAGACTTAAAAGTCTACCAAAACTGCTAAGAGCAAGGAGGAGGGGACGGAAGGATCCTCTTAAATAAGGAGACTTAAAAGTCTACCAAAACTGCCAAGAGGGAGACAAGGATTTCAGCACTTACCCGATTAGCTTCTGATGATGTTGTCTGCATCGATGCCGGAGACTGACTGACTGTCTGGAGTTGTTCCCTTGCCTTATATTTGTTTCTTATTGCATTTGTAGCGTGCTGTTCATGTGTCTGGACCTCTCCGCCTCTCGCTTTCGCTCGCATGTTTGCTGTGTCTTTGTCGCTTCCTTCGATTTGCCTTTCGTCGTCGTTTGCTTACATTTTTTCTTATTCTATATTTACAGTTAGACAATTAATTCTTATGCTTATAATGATTTAAATTCAAGGTAGCAATGTTATTATTTAAATAGTACAAAATTAAATTTATTTATTTATTCTAAATTTCTATGGTCATTTTTATATTCTTAAATCTACTATCAATATCTAAATAATCTTATAATCTTACTAAAAAATAATCTTAAATATAAGAAAGATTTAAATTTGTGAGGGTGATATTTATCGTCCTCACAACCGGAGCCTTTCCTGGGCTGCACTGAAGATATGCCTTTCGTGTTTGTTGGCGAAGACGCGTTTCCTCTGATGGAAAACATTATGAAACCTTACAGTCACACCACCCTTGTAGCGAAGGAAATTATTTTTAACTACCGATTGTCACGCGCAAGGCGGGTTGTCGAAAATGCATTCGGCATACTATCATCGAGATTCAGAGTTTTGCTAACATCGATCTGTTTGGCTCCCGAAAAAGTCACAGATGTAGTCTTAACCTGTTGCTACCTCCACAATTTTTTACGGAAGGAGAAGGACTGCACATACTCTGATAGTTCTCTGAATGATAGTTCTGACGAAATGAATTTGGACGAAACGAATTTGGACCAACCGAATGATGGGGTTGAGATGAAAATGGCACCGCTGCAAACTACAACTTCAAGGAATGCTTGTCATACCGCAAAACATATTCGTGACAAATATTGCGAATATGTAAATACAATAGGAGCAGTCCCTTGGCAAAATAGCATTTTGAGAAAACCAAATAAATAATAATAAACCGCTCAATATTTAAACTGCACAATTGTATTTGTTATTTTTCAGTAATAAAACCACAACAACAAACGAACATAGAAGTTGTTGTTCGAAATTCTAAATAAAAATTTTTGATACGTACTTCTGTTTTATTGTTGTCAAAATTGTCCATTGGATTTGGATCCATTGAGCTGCGGCTTGCAGCGGTCTCCTCTTGGTCGTCCAAGAAGGCCAGCTGGTCAAAATACCACAAATTTGTGGTGTATAAATCACCAAAATCAAATTGATTTTGCACAACCGTTGCGCAAACAAGCAAAATCGACCCTACACAATACAAAAATCTGCGCAACGGCGATTCTGAGAAATTCTGCGCAATTATGTATGTAAACTTGTTTGTATATTTTTTTTACGTTCTGTTTCTTTTTACATTGTACATATATATGTATATTATAAAGTAAAATGTTGTATTCAAAAAATGTCATTGTTTTTGGAATAAATATTAAAAAAATGCAAAAAATAGAAATACTTATAAAAATAATATTTATGAATTAAGGTTAAGAGAGACAATAGCAAACAAACCGGAACTGGAGTGGTAGAAGGACTAAATCAGCCAGAAAGCAATGAAGCTATGTTTCAAGAGACATAGTTTTTTACTGTTGAAGTAACACCTAGATGACGTGCACGATCAATTTCCAATCCGTTCACCTCATAGCGAATTTCATCAAACATGAATGCAACACAATTGTTTTCTAATTTTGCATTAGGGGTTGCTTCTCCATTTTCTAATGTAACTGTGTCTTCAATATAAATTAAACTCTCACTAGGTAGAACGAGAAGATCTCGATTTTGAATAGATATCCTTACCTCATCATTGCTTTTATATGATTGCAAATATGGTGAATAGCTATGATAATCCTTTTTAATAATACTTTCATCATAAAGCGGTGTTTGTAGAACGTCAATTATTTGACTCATTTTAGTTACATTGAAACTTTTTGCTACCTTTTTCAATATCTTTATTTATTTGCTCCTTTAGTGTATTATTTTGTTATTTGAATGCCACATTCATTTGATTTATGATATAGTCAAGATATAATTTTGTTACTCCATCGTTGTCATCAACAGGTTATTAACGTTTCTCAGGCGTTTCCAACGGAGATCCAAGTTTTTATTGCTATTCAAATTGAGACCAAAAGCTTTTGAAAAATTTCGCTTTATTTTACTGTTTGATGAGATCTCAATGGAATAATGACCGAACTTGTCAACGCTCATTTTGTAATTATCTTTATTTTAGAAAAGAGCTGTTTATTTATATGAAGATTTATACTATTATATTTGATTCTCTCAATTATTCAATGATTGACATGATTTCGTTGTTGTGATTGGTGTGTCCAGCCGATTGTAAAGACAACAAAAGCCTTAAGCTATCAACAAACTCATTTGGATCATCCCAATATATATAATTAGGTTTCTGTGGATTAACACTCATGAAACCCGTTCCCATTGTTACTTTCTGTGGGATAGTTGACGGATAAGTTAAGTTTGTATGATTGTAGATCTTCGTTGTCATATTTTGTTGGTTCTTTTAGATATAAGAGTTCAATCAATCCAGGTGTAAAGTTCCAACTATTATCTGACATTGTTATTTTGTCATTAAATATGCTAAAGATGCTATCGCCGATTCGCCATTTACCATACAATCCTTTGTGTGGTCCCTATGTAGTATCCAACTCATTCTGTTGCTGTAGTTGGGAGTAAAGTATTGATTCAGTACATTTTTCATCATCTTTTGTAGTAATATCGAGTTCAGGCGCCAATTGTTCATCTTCACCATCATCCTCCACCTGAGAGTAAAAGTCATCGTCGTCTTCATCTTCATCATTATTGATCAGAGTATCATTGGAAAAATCAGTTTTTAGTGCTTTAGCTGGAGTACTTGTTTTAAATTTTAGTGGCAACTTAACTTTAAAGTTGTGTTTCGTATTGTCGTGAGTACTTATGTTCGATTTTTGCACCAATTTGTTGAGAGGCATTGTAATCAGTTTAAACGTTCTTTCTAATTGATTCTTTAGATCCGCTTTCCCATGTTTAATATTTTTGAATTTCTGTTTAAGCACTCGTCTAGTTTTAAAAAGGTCTTTTAATATTTTTTCATTCATTTTTGGCGACAATATATGAGAACAGCTATCAGAGCAGAAAAAAAAACTGGTATCAGTTTAGGAGAAGCACCTATCAGATCAACTATAATCAGGTATCAGATCAGGAAAACCAGCTATCAGATCCGCTATAAACACTTATCAGATCAGGAAAACCAGCTATCAAATCAGGAGAAACAGCTATCAATTAAACAAAAATCAGGTGAAGTGTATCGTGTACATCAATGTTATCAGTTGAAATTTAGGTAACATACTAATATGAATATATCATGAAACTGTCTCTATTAATTATATGTGAATGTGTATATCAAATCCCTTTCTGTAACGACCATTGTCAATTGCATCATCTTTGCTTATTACAAGGAATCCATATTTATCTTTCCAACGTTCTCCACATATATTTAGAAATTTTGCGTATTCCATATCTGTTCCGACATGATCATGATATATGTGCTTAATATTCATTTCGTCTTGCTTAAACATTATTATAAAATTTGCATTATCACGTATTAAATGCTTGGGAATTCTTGTATATGTTTGACATAAGTAAAAGCAATCAATAGATTTGTGTCTGCCCATACAAAAGTACTCTCGAATTTTGTTTTGCTTCTCACAAGCTACATCATCGAATATCATTATTGAATTTGGTTTTGCTTCATCCGGCTTGAGAACTTTTTCATTGTCGGAATATGTAAAGAATCCTATATTTTAAATTGGTTTAATAAACGCTTTAGATATTCATATTTCGGTTGATAAAGTGATTTTAAGTACAAGTATATGTTTGTAAAGTTTAGTCCATTTGGACTTTCTATTAAACTTAACATGACATTAGTCTTTCCGCAGTTTGAAGGTCTGACAATAAGGCATCTAATTGTATTCAGTAGCAGTGAACTGTGTCTGGATTGTGTGACATTATTTGTATCAGGATACAAATTTTTTACTTTTATTAATTTGTCTTGTTTAACGAAGCGTATATTAACTTATGATATAAATACAAAGCATTCAAGTCTTTTTATTCATTTATATTTAGTATTTGTTGTCGAATAGATATAAAATGGTTATAATTTATGAAAAACCTTCTAGTGGTTATGAACCAGTGAGTGGAAGAGGTTTATTCAATAACGCTATAAGCTCTCTGCCATTTAAACTTCATTTACCGGGTTATCAATTTTGTGGTCCAGGAACTAAACTAAAAGACCGCTTAGCTAGAGGTGATAACGGAATTAATCCATTGGACTCTCCATGTAAAGAGCATGATATTGCATATTCTCAATATAAAGGTTTAAAGGGAAGGCACGAAGCAGATAAAATATTAGCTGAAAAGTAATAAAAAATTCTTTTGGAGGAGAAAAATCCATGATTGAAATTCCACGTGTTATTCCTATTCCTAAGGTTGGAGGATTTCTACCATTAGTACCCATTTTAACTGCTCTTGGAGCCGTTGGTAGATTAGCATCTGGTGGTACAGCAATCGCAAAAGCAATCAATGAAACTAACGCTGCAAGACAACAACTGAAGTAAGGAAGTCGGCATAATCAAACAATGGAAGCAATTGCAATGGGGGAAGGCTTGTTAAACCTAAAGGTATCTTAAACCATACAAAAAAGTATTGGGACTATATTATCACCCTCAACCAAAAAACTTTTAAAGAAGCTACCCAGAAGACCTCTTACAGACTTCGACTTGATCAAACATGCTAATAAATTGCCACATTTTAGAGGCGTTTTCATTAGAGATTGTCTAGCATAACAAAATCCCCTAGCATAACAAAATCGACACTTTTTAATTAGAATATTTTTTATATTAATTAATTAATAAATTATTTATTAATTAATATATACTCGTTGATATTATAAGAATAGAAATATAAAGAAATATTATGACAGTTTTGGAAACTTGCAACCACCGCATGAAATAATTCCCTATTTGGGTAAATCCAATACAACTACACTCAACATCAAAATTATAATTCATATAACTGTGGACACTTGTGTTTGGAGTTTTTTGTATATTGTAAATCAAAAGTATTCAATAAAGTGCTGAATATATAAAATTTGTATGTAATGTTACTTTGTTTAGAAAAATAAAAACAAATTTGTTTACTTAAAAGGTTTATTTTATTTAATTGAAATATTTGCTTTTACATTTTATATAATCTGCTATATAAAGCAATCAATTTAATGTAATAATAAACCTAATCTTAAATTCGAGGTTACTATAGATGCAGGTATCTGATACATCAGCAATGTTTTTTGAAGACCAAAAACAAAAGGTATAATGATAGCTATTATGTGTGTTATTAAAAAAGCGCCTTCGTACCGACAAAATTTCACGTAGCTCGCCAAAATTTCTTCATAATGTTCATCGAGAATATTTTCTTTCTGAGTCATTAGAAAGTTATGAATATGTTTCAAAAATAACGACATGTTGATAGAGTTCATGTTGTGTGTTCTTCGTTGGTAAATAAAATAGTGAATATATAAAAATTTTGTACCTTTTTGTTTTGGGGTTTCTACTCTCTTACTAAGTCTCTCACTCTCTTTTATACTCTCTTTCATAATAAAAGGAAATTTGGTTTTACTCAAAATATATAGAAAACATAATATAATATGATCTTTGACTGCATCGTAAAACTCTCGAACGAAACAGTCAAACGCGCTTACCAAAAATTACTTTTCTATTTAATTAATAAAAATATACAAAAAAGAACGAAAGAGTAAAATGGATCAAAACCAGGCAACCTTATCAACTTTTTCTCTAACTGCTGTGGACGATTTTAACAAAAAAAATGTGATACAGAAAACTATACCAAACGCAAGCTATCCCATCAAAACTGTACGACGAGTCAAAACAAAGTTTGGACAACGCATATTAATGGAGTTAGAGGACAACGTTGTTTTTTTGCCTCAACACAAATAAATAAATAAATAAAAAAAAATTATTAAACTTTAACAATTGACTTTTTATCATACAATATTATAATTTCGAACAGGTATACTCTATAGCAATCTTCAATACAACGAAATTAATTTGGTAACTCTAAAAATTTGGTACTCTAACATGTAGCATGCACAAGTGTCAGGACCATCGCACCATTTATCTGAAGACCAGCAGCAGCTCTCATAATGATTTCCGTGAATAGATTCAACTTTTTCGTGATGTTGATTACGACATAACTTTGAATAGACGCTTCGCATTTCTTCACAATGTTCCTCAAGTAGATTTTCCTTTTGCTTTATAAAAAACTCATTAACACGATCGATAAATTCACAAAAGTTTCAGTTTTTCATCGTCACTCGTCAACAATCTATCACGTTATAATTATTATATACTGATACATAACTTTAAATACAATTTACTTAAACCTAACAATTCACCTAAACTAAAACTTTTACATACTCCATTTATGAGATATTTACGTACATATATGTACACAAACATGCATATATCACTAACATATACAACACCATATAAACTAATTGAGTCTTCCAATTCCATCGATCTCATGCTTCGTAGTCAGAGTTAAAGATCAATGAACATAAAATGACCTACATTTGTACGAAAAGAAAAATCAACCCTACATGTGTTCAATGAACTCAAATTATTCACATTTGTAGCAAGCTGAGATTTGGTTAACCAAGAATCCACTTGAAAAATCATTAAAAACACACAAACATACACACTGCAAGCCTACAGCAAAAGAATCCACCAAAATTTGTTTACACTAACTAGGTGGACCGACGGCCTCGTTCACTAAAGAATCATATTACAACAAATAACAACAACAACATGTTCCTACACAACGACCATCTGCATCTGATGCTCTCCCATCACTATGGTCACACACACACTTGTCCCTCCTTCTCTCCTTCCCGCCTTCCCTCCTTCCTTCCTTCCCTTATTCGCAACTTCCCTTCCCATACTCATTGTATGTCCGTCTGTCTATTTGTCAGTCCGTCTGTCTGCGATAGATCATGACGCTGGCAGAGAGCGTCACACACACAAACATAAACAAACCTCGCAATCTTCACGCCGGCAGAGCTCGGAGCAGAGCGCCTCACATTATTAACTTACAGCTCCTCTTTGAAGGCAGAGCGCCTCACCATGTACACCTTATGCAGCAAGACGCTGGCAGAGCACATCACCATATAAACCCTATGGCGGCGGCAGTGCTCCTCTCACTCCTCACGCAGCGCAGTCGCTACGTTGAATTAGAATGCCCGTATTCTCTCTACTAATATCTGTACGTTGCATATTTGTGCCCAGAATCTGAATTTTTAAGTGATGACAGAAACCCAAAAGTAAGATTGCAATCATCAAAATTGAGACTCACAGAGATAAGCGAATTTCTGGTGATACAGGTCGCCTATTTGAGAGACGCGGCAGCCTATTCCTGAGCAATTCCAATAACGCATTGAAATTCGCGATGTCCATCCGGGTCGCTTTCAAAAAGTGCTAAAAAACAGTCCGTGGATTGCAATTTGTTTTTTTTTTTTTTTTTTGTTGTTTTGACGGGTGAGGGGGACAATAAATCCTTTCGGATCGTATAATGACCGTCGTCGTTACGTATGTTGTGTCTAAATTAAAAAACCCTCTTTAGCTGGAACCGCTCTCGCATTACTTCAATATAAACACCCAATGTCCGATACTAGACAATTCTATTCTCCTGCGTCCAGGTCCGTCACAGTCAATCTTGCTGTCGCTCTTCCTCTTCCATGTCAGATTTCTTGTGTCTCAGTACGTCTTCAACATACAGAGCTATCGCATTCCATGTGGACTCGTCTCTAAGCATCAGCGACAGCGGTAGGTTAAGGACACACGTAGGCCATTTCTGTCCCATTGTGATACCCTATGGATCTTTAGAAACCCCCTCTTCAAGCAAACCACGAGGAGCTGATTAAGTAGCGACTTAAGTCGCCTATTTCGATGGATGCTATCTCGCAAAGGGTGCTGAAAAAAAATGCCCCCATATGTGCATGTCTCCTCTGAGCCAGTGCAGGACATGAGCAGAGAAGATGGAAGACAGACTCCTCTTCCTCCTCATCTCTGCAACTTCTACAAAAATCATTTGAGGAGAGCCCTAGTCTTTTTGCATGGGCACCAATGAGGCAGTGTCCAGTCACAACCCCTATCACCCTCTGAACATTTTCCCTGCCAAGTGAAAGAAGAGTTCTCGTTTTCTTAAGGTTGTAAAGGGGCCCGATCATTCTTGCAGTATTGCAGGACTGCCCCTCCACCCATCGTCTATTTGCGAGCCTGATAGATTCCTCAATCAACAAATACCTGCAGGTTGCCAGTGGCATACCCACATTTACTTTATCAGGCGTTATGATCGTTTTGGTACCCATGCGGGCCAACTTGTCCGCTTGGCAGTTCCCTGGAATGTTACTGTGGCCAGGAACCCAGCACAGATTTACAGAGAACTGCTCCGCCATCTCGTTTGGAGATAGGTAGCAGTCTCTTACCACCCTGGACGTGGTGAAGACCGATTCCAAGGACTTTATCACTGCTTGGCTATCAGTGAAAAGATGGATATCATTTCCTGATATTTTGTTTTCTTTCAGCCAAGATAGTGCCTCCCGGATAGCCATAACCTCCGCGTGGAATACACTGCAAAAGTCTGGCAGGCGAAACATTTCCGTGTTGCCGCAGGCTTCACAGAAGAACCCGCCACCAGCACCTCCTCCGAGCTTAGAGCCATCAGTATACAGATGTATACCCTCTCTTGCCAGCGGTAATCCCCTCTCCCAGTCCTCTCTACTAGGTATAAGAGTGCCGAAATTACGGCTTGGGAATAGGGACGAGGTGATATAGTCCGGATTCTCAAAAGAGGGGCTAAGTCCCCCCAATATTCTTTGATGGCCAACTTTTCCGTTGGTCCATTTGCTTACAGCATTAACCCTCACGGCAGAAAGTTTGGCCAATAACCTTCCCATAATATCAATCGGGGGAAGGTGAAACAGTACTTCTAGTGCCACGGTGGGTGTAGACTTAAGTGCTCCCCCGATGCACAGGCAGGTCGACCTTTGAACTTTCTCAAGCAGTCTACAGTTTGTTGCTTTTTCAAGGGATGGCACACCCAAATGCACACTCCATAAAGGAGTATGGGCCTTACCACTGCGACGTACAGCCAATGAGTAATACTTGGAGAAAGGCCCCACTTCTTACCAACAGCTTTTCTGCAGGAGTACAGAGCCACCATTGCTTTTTTCGCCCTCTCCATTATGTTCAGCTTCCAGCTCTACTTCCTATCCAGAATCAGGCCAAGAAATTTCGCCTTCTCCTGAAAGTAGGCTGTTTCCCCCATTATGACAGGCTCTACGTCAGGAACCCTATGCTTCCTGGTAAAGAGGACAAGTTCTGCTTTACTGGGATTAACCCCCAAACTTTTGGGTCTTGCCCACCTTACTATGAGATCCAGAGCTCTCTGCATGAGGTCCCTGATAACGTTGGGATATTTGCCTGAGATTGCCACCGCAAGGTCATCGGCATAAGCAACAACTGTCAGGCCCTCCCCCTCAAGAGTTTTGAGTAGCTCATCGACCACTATGTTCCACAGAAGATGTGATAGAACCCCCTCCCCCCGGGGAGTTCCCCTCCATACTTTCCTATTCTCCATGACGTCTCCTAGATGTGCATCAATGGTCCTGCCCTTAAGCAGTTGACGTCGTCAACCCGTAGAGACCCAAGAGCACCAAGAATCGCTTCCGATTCCACGTTATTGAAGGCTCCTTCAATATCTACAAAAGCCACAAGTGAAAAAAAAACTAAACTAAAAGACCGCTTAGCTAGAGGTGATAACGGAATCAATCCATTGGACTCTCCATGTAAAGAGCATGATATTGCATATTCTCAATATAAAGGTTTAAAGGGAAGGCACGAAGCAGATAAAATATTAGCTGAAAAGTAATAAAAAATTCTTTTGGAGGAGAAAAATCCATGATTGAAATTCCACGTGTTATTCCTATTCCTAAGGTTGGAGGATTTCTACCATTAGTACCCATTTTAACTGCTCTTGGAGCCGTTGGTAGATTAGCATCTGGTGGTACAGCAATCGCAAAGCAATCAATGAAACTAACGCTGCAAGACAACAACTGAAGTAAGGAAGTCGGCATAATCAAACAATGGAAGCAATTGCAATGGGGGAAGGCTTGTTAAACCTAAAGGTATCTTAAACCATACAAAAAAGTATTGGGACTATATTATCACCCTCAACCAAAAAACTTTTAAAGAAGCTACCCAGAAGACCTCTTACAGACTTCGACTTGATCAAACATGCTAATAAATTGCCACATTTTAGAGGCGTTTTCATTAGAGATTGTCTACCGAAACGAATACATGAAAAAGAATGTGGAATTGCACAAACGAGGACGACCCACTGAACAAGCAAGGGGTATATAAATTAACTTGCAAATGCCAGTACAGCTACATTGGACAAACAGGAAGCAAAATAAAAACAAGAGTCCGTGAGCACATCAGAGATTACAACAAGAAAACAAAAAAACCACACACATCAATTGAATCCAACTTCGCAACCCACTTGATAGATAACCAATGTACACCTACGCACATAAAAACAACGGTTAAGTTACTGCACGTTCAACATAAGGGACGACGCCTGAACGCACTAGAAAACATGGAAATCTACAAACAGAAAACATTTGATGGACGAATTATAAACGAACAAACAAATACTTCATCGGACGTAATGTTCGAACCCTTGAAACTAATCTACATAAATCATAACAGACATCATACAAGAACGGGGGACGCAAATGAAATAGGTCAAAGCAACAACAACAACAAGATTACTGACTACTACCTGCCAGTAAACAAGCTACCAAATTTTTGGGAAGATATCAGCAATGACACCCCCGAAATAATTTAATTTAATATAATATCGACAACTGAAAAGAAGTAGGTACCTGTTTGAAGACAACAAAGAACTAACTGCTACCTGCTAACAAGCAAGAAAGAGACAGACAGACAAAACAATAACTGCTACCTGCTAAACAAACATGAAGGGCACATAGACCATAGCTGACCAAAAATCATATAAGAAAGCGTATGACGTTAAGACATTTCAGAACGAAATTAGACACTGAAGATGGAACATCGCCGAAACCGGTTTGTCTCCAAACCAAATTTGACAAGGGATGACGGAAATTCGTTCCAATATCTTTCAACATCCAACCCTGTCGGAAGCATCAACGAAAATCTAAATACAAAAAATCTTATATCTAGCTTATAATTTTTAACTTATTATTTTTCTTATGAAATATTTCGAAAGCTTATTTATTTCATTACTTATTATAAAACTACATATTGATTTCATTAAAATATTGATGGTATGAAAGCTTGGATTTATTTTGTATTTTGTATAGATCTGTATATTTCTATTTTTACATTTTATGTACAAACAAGGTAAAATATTTAATTAACTAATTTTTGCATTTTTGTGTAATGTTTGTCTTGTTTCGAAACTTTAATTTTTGATATATCGGCGGTAATTTTTTCTTTTAGCCACCCGCATTCTTTCTTATTAAAACCTCTACAAGATGACCAAGTATCATTTTTCTGTGACCATAACAATTCGTGCATGGATCAAACCAATTCGGATATTTTGCATTTGTCTTTACAATGCACTCTTCCAGTATTCTCTGTTTAAGAAGAGGCTTGTGACAACTTTTGTCAAAAACAAATTTAAATACCTCAAAGTGCGTCTTACATATGTCAAAGAAATGATTGGTAGGATTTTTCAGCAAAAGTTTAGTTTCACTGTAATTTTTACTTCCTTGTATACGTAGTAAATACAAGAAAGTATTGTAATCATGAAAAATTTCGATATTGAGATTTTGATGGTAACACACATTTTGACCATCGCGGAGTCCATTTTGACTAGTTTGGTCGTGACGTGTGTACGTATGTACGCCTGTACGTATGTATGTATCCTCAATAACTTAAAAACGGAGAATTGTAGAAACTTGAAATTTGGTATTTGAGACTCTTATAAGACCTAGTTGTGCACATCCCTTTTTGGATGCAATCGGTTGCGCGAAAAGGACACTTCTCATATGCTTTTTTCAAATTTCATACATTACTCAAAAACAAACACTCCTAGAAAGTATATACTATTGGGCCTTACATAAGACACAATTTTGTAGCTCCAATTTTAATGATGGTTCGCACCAAAAGGACTCTTCGCCAAAGGAACACGAAGCATTATCCATAAATGATAATGATAAATGAATGTTATGCCGCTATATCTTTTACAAAAATTGGTTGTACCCTTACAGAACTAAACAGGGAAGTCAAAATTAGTACGATTGATAGTTAAAGCTGCGTGGAAACTAATTTGTACTTCCTTGTTTTTACTTACTACTATTAAAATTATTTAAATTAAGAGAAGCCTATGAAATTTTTTTCATTATGGAAGTAAAAATATTTAAAATTTTTAAAACTTCAATTTTAAAATATAAATAAAATATATCAACCACTCTTGAAATAAAACCATACAATTGCCGTCATACAAGGAAGTTATGTGTTGGCCACATCAGATATTTTTTATTTATGAAAGCATCTGAATCGAAATAACAACCGTCCAATTTGACCAGATGCTCCTTACATTCATCGCAATTTATTTTTCGAAAAAGCTACATATGCTTTCAAACAGTAACCCACAAAATAGCGTCCTACATCCGTTTCCACTACGCTTAAGGGTGCATTATCGACTAGTGTGTCAGTATAATGTTGTGTAAAAGTATCGCTTGTATCTTGTGTAAAATGGTCAGTTTCAAGCTCTGTGGTTGGTTCCTGTGACTCGAAGTTCCACTCGAGCATCAGATCTTCATCATTTTCACAATTTTTCTTTTGGAGGTCATAGTTTTGCGTTACAAACTTCATTGATAAGATCCTTGCACTGAAATACTGTACTTCTCCTACAGAGGGATTTGTGTTGCTGCCTAATTTCGTCCTGAGAACTGAAAAGAAGTTCTCAAGTGAATCTTGGTTAAATACCCTAGCATAACAAAATCGACACTTTTTAATTAGAATATTTTTTATATTAATTAATTAATAAATTATTTATTACGATTTTAACAAGAAAAATGTGATACAGAAAACTATACCAAACGCAAGCTATCCCATCAAAACTGTACGACGAGTCAAAACAAAGTTTGGACAACGCATATTAATGGAGTTAGAGGACAACGTTGTTTTTTTGCCTCAACACTTCAATAATATAAGTGACGAAACCATTACGGAATTCAGCAACGGTTCCTACTATTTGGTGAAAATAGTGAAGGATGAAAGCGATAATTTTCATCATTTGGACTTCCCACTGTCGCAATTATTTCATTATAAAATGTAATAAATATGTATATACTTATGTTACAAATAACAAAATAAATAAATAAATAAAAAAAAATAAAAAAAATAAAAAAAAGATTACTCTATAGCAATCTTCAATACAACGACATTAATTTGGTAACTCTAAAAATTTGGTACTCTAACATGTAGCATGCACAAGTGTCAGGACCATCGCACCATTTATCTGAAGACCAGCAGCAGCTCTCATAATGATTTCCGTGAATAGATTCAACTTTTTCGTGATGTTGATTACGACATAACTTTGAATAGACGCTTCGCATTTCTTCACAATGTTCCTCAAGTAGATTTTCCTTTTGCTTTATAAAAAACTCATTAACACGATCGATAAATTCACAAAAGTTTCAGTTTTTCATCGTCACTCGTCAACAATCTATCACGTTATAATTATTATATACTGATACATAACTTTAAATACAATTTACTTAAACCTAACAATTCACCTAAACTAAAACTTTTACATACTCCATTTATGAGATATTTACGTACATATATGTACACAAACATGCATATATCACTAACATATACAACACCATATAAACTAATTGAGTCTTCCAATTCCATCGATCTCATGCTTCGTAGTCAGAGTTAAAGATCAATGAACATAAAATGACCTACATTTGTACGAAAAGAAAAATCAACCCTACATGTGTTCTGTTGTGAGTCACAAGTTAGACTCAAGCTAAGTCTCATCACATTTTCGCTACACGTACTTTTAGGCAGCAATTAGTGTGGTCTCCAACCAACGACGACGTAGCAGTGACAGCTTGTCCAACAACCATAGTTCAGCACATACTTTTAGGCGGTGCCTTCAGCACACGCTAACTTGCTCCGGAACAACTGTTCCGCGAAGTTATGCACTCTCAGCATAATTTAAAGCATTGGACTTTGCATCTTGCTTGGATTTAACAGGTGACATATCCCATGTCGTTCCCTTAGCATAAGAATTATAGGAACATTAGAATGTAGACCAAGGTATAAATTAAGCATTAGATTGAACGAATAAACAGTCGACGACAAGGTGTGCTTGAAGTTAAACCTAAATTAAACTTGTGTTCTATTAGAAAATTGTGTGTGAGTTTCCTAAGGGTAATAGCAACGTTTCCAGGACCTCCAGGACCACTTGTTAATAAACTGAAGGAAGCCATTAGTGGGACGAAGGACTTGCAAGGACCTCTCTCTTAGATATACACCACAACATTATTGGCGCAGCCGGTAGGATCCTTCAAGTAAGTTCCCAAAAACAATTTTGTTAATTTATTTGAAAAAAAAAATAATAATAAAACCAAACATATCAGCAATAAATATAAGAAATATTAACACATCAGTAGAATCAAACGATAAAGGAAATCGTTAAAATCTACGAAACAACTATAAATAACCAAATAAAATAAACCCTTAATAAACATTAAAAGTTAGCTAAACTGCGATCCTTACGAGGCCCTCCAGTTTGGAATAATATTAACTCTTGCGATTCCCAAGGGACCCTCCAAGATTAGTAACAAAATATCGAAAATCAATTACAATTATAATTAATAGAAATCCTGGGCAAGACACCTTTACCCGTTACTCTGCAGCTGAGTCTGGCTACAGAAGGATTTACGAATAACTTTGCAAAAAGCATTAAAAATTCTAATTAACGAAATAACTTCTTCAAAATAATAAACCAAATAAATAAACAAAAAAAAACCATTCTCATTTTTGTGTGTGCTCATATAAAGTTAATAGGAGATTTCACGCGAAAGCATGCGAGGCTGTTAATTAATTTATTGCTGGTAACATTTCCTTCAAATCAATTCACATCAAACAGAAGCATCTGCAAATCCGAGATATTCATAAGAATCATAAAACCCCGGAACTAAAAGACAAAACGATCAATTCGTTCACAATATAAGACATTTCTGACAGAGTAGAACAAGAACAATCTGATCTTTCTTTTCCGTTTATTATTCGCCCACGCGAATATGCACTAACCCTTCGAAAAAGTTAAACACAAAAAAAAAAACTGCAAACGAATGCTTATTGCAATTACGATTGCAACATCGAATGCTACAAAGTCAAATTAGATGGCAGAAAAGCACGAACTGAATGAAAAATATTTTAGTTTACTAAAAGAATATAAGGATTTTCAAACAGAAATAGATAGTCTTGTAGAGAAAATTTGGACTGTTCTGATAACAACAATAAAAAATAAAGAAAACATTGCCCTTATAAAAACAAAGTTATCAGCATTAGGAAGAATTTCAAAAGTAGAAAAACTAGACACAGTTCTCACAGAAATACTAAATTTCAGCGAACACAAACAAGACAGCTTAGAAAAAGAAATAGAACATTGGAAAACAGAATTTTGTGCTCTTGCGACAAAACATAAAAATATAATAGAACAAGGGAAAAGGCAGGAAATTTTGATTGAAGAATTAGACCAAGAAAATTCTAATCTTAGAAAATTTAAAAACCTGACAGAAGAAGAAATTAACCAATTACCAACATTATCACACACCCTAGACCAACTCGAAAAATATAAAGAGGAAAATAAAACACTCAAACAAAAACTATCTGCATCCAGAAGATCCCTTTCGGACACTCCAAAAAATACGACATTCCTACAACCATATATAACAACCCAGAGATCTAAGTCAGAAAACATAGATTCCACCGAAGTTCTGTCTCCAATCACCTCACAGCCCTTAATTACTTCCAAAATGAGCATTGAACAGATCGCAAAAACTGTAAATAGGTTAGTTCCACTATTCTCAGGCACCCAATCACCCGACATTAGAAGCGAAATCTATAAGTTTATCGAAGGATGCGAGTTAGCAAACAAGAGCATCGACGCCAGAGACTTACAAACATTCATAGCATGCATAAAACAACGCCTACATGGTGATGCGTTCAATTTAATTCGACTAAGGAAAATAGAAAAATTAGAAGATTTCTATTTACTTATAAAATCCACATATTTAGAGCCGGTGACACTCTCTTCAGTAACACAAAAAATTCAAAGCATTAAACAAAATCCAATAGAATCAGTAAGATCTTTCGCTAGAAGATTAATCTCATTGAAACTACAAGCTGAGGAAATAATTCAACATGCATATGCAAGTCAGAATTCAGAAGCATTACTTCAAGAACTGCAATCATCTACAATTCTAGCTTTCAAAACAGGCTTAATAGATCCCCAACTTCGACTCCACGTATTAAATATCTCGACACAAAACGTAGATGAGTTAATAGAACAAACGTTAAGCGTTTTAAACATCTTGGAGCAAGGCAACAAAACACAAAGTATTTTCCCACACAACACTACGACAACTACAAATATTGCAAATTTCAAAACACTTCAAAATCATACACAAAACATACGTCGCTATCCACAAGCGAATATCTCATGTTCCTTCTGTGGAAAAAAAGGGCATACCAGAGACGAGTGCTTAAGCAGAAAAAATGCACCGTTTTGCACAATTTGTCTGCGCTATGGACATGAACAAAATTGGCGTTGCACTAGCGCGAACCCGCGCGACTCGGTAAGCAGAAAACATGAAACAAGACACCCGCAACAGCAAACTTGGAATGCAAGCTATAACACGTCCGGCGCAATAGTCAACGCTGACAACATCAGCAGAAAAATGAATTACCCTGCACAAACGAATATACAAAGAAATGATGATGCCAATTATGAAACAAATTACAACAATAACTATAATAAAACAAAAGAGCAAAAACAAAACTTCAGCAACGCGAATCGAAATTACTCAGGATATTCAAGGGCACCTAATAATAATAGTTATAATAAGAATTCAACTAACAATAATAATAACAATAACATAAATAGAAATAATGTAAACAATAGAAATTACTCTAAACAATGCTTATGGTGCAACCGACCAGGACATTCGGCTTTTAGCTGTAATGCCAAGAAAAATTGGGAAAATCTCCAGGGAAACCAGCAGGGGCCCAGTCAAGGCCAATAAACTGGGAACCCCAAAATAATAGTAACTGTAGGCCAAATTGTGTGGAAACAGTAAATCAAACATCCAATAGGATCGTTGATACGTTTGCAACAAATTGTGCTAAACATAACATTAATATATCAGAAGAACATAACCAACATCAAGTTAATGTACAAAATCCACTTAACACAACATGTAATAATACAATGAATAACAAAAGCACAGTGGAAAAACCAAAACAAGAAAAGATCATCGTGCAAAGGGACGAAAGCCATTGGTCAGCAAAAGCATTATTTCAGAATAGCGAAAAGGACATAACAATAAATGCCAACACGGACTTATTTAAATATAATACGAAAGTCTTCTTCAGAAAATTGGGAGAAATTATGCTGTCTTTGTCACTACTTATATATCTTACAATACACCTTCTAATACAAGCAACTCCAAACGCCATAAACTGTATACTACATATACTTAATATTACACAAAAAACAACACAATCACTTATAATAACAAGAATAAAAAGCATCGTTGAATTTGTTAAATTCTTTCATGCTGAAATGAAAAAAGCAAATAATAATTTCAGAAATAACGAAACTAATAACTATTCAAGCTTCACCAAGCAAAATCCTTGCACAGGATCCGACAGTTTAAATGACGTGTTTATCGAAATACCCTGCGAAGGTACAAAAAATAAAAAACTCACTTTACTTGTCGATTCGGGAGCGGATACCAGTTTAGTAAAAAAAAGTAAATTAACAGAATCATTACAAATAAATACCAATGACATAAAAAACTTATGTGGAGCATTTGGCGGCCACATAACAACACAAGGATCAATTCTTATAAATCATAGCAGAGTAAAACAACTTGCTTTCAAGTTACACGTTGTTTCTTTGGAGCAAGGCGTACCTGCAGATGGAATAATCGGTCGAGATAATTTATGGAACCAATCCGTGATAAACACGCTAAAAATAAATAACAAAAAAATCTCATTTTTTGATAAGAATAAAAAATGTATCACAACACTACCAATGGTAAAATATGAAAATACAGAAAATGATCAAAATAAAATAGAAAATATAACAATAGATAGTAGAACTATAAAAATAGTCCCCATTAATATTAACGCTGACATAAAAACAGCGATAATACATAAGCAGCAAATTGCACCAAATATTTATATACCAGAAACTCTGACTAACATAAAGGACAAAACAGCAATTGTCCCACTGTTAAACTCGTCAGAGAAAGGATTCATCATACCAAAAAATTTAAGCGTATCATACTCAGACTTTGATGATTATAAAATACAAAATTTCGATATAAATAATATTAATGAGACGAATATATGTGAACGATCGAGAGTGAGACAACTTCTACAAGAGTTACAATTAGATTCCAACCTAAATGAAGAAGAACGAGAATCAATAGAAAATATTTGTATGAAGTTTCACGACGTTTTTCTATTAGAGGGACAACAATTATCGTACTCAACCATAATGCAGCATGAGATACCAACTTTACAAAATACACCTCCAATCAATCAAAAACAATACCGCCTTCCTCACTCTCACAGGGAGGAGATAAACATACAGGTAAAGAAATTATTAGACGAAAATATAATTTCCCCCAGCACTTCACCATGGAACTCTCCACTCTTGTTAGTTCCAAAGAAAAATACTACCAATACAGAGGCAAAATGGAGGTTAGTTATAGATTACCGTAAGCTTAATGATATTACAATTAAGCAAGTTTTTCCAATACCACGAATAGATGAAATCTTGGAGCAATTAGGACATAGTAGATATTTTTCAACATTAGACCTTGCCAGTGGATATCACCAAATATTAATAAAAGATAGCGATAGAGAAAAAACAGCTTTTAGTACAGGATTAGGACATTTTGAATTCAACAGAATGCCTTTCGGCCTCACCGGAGCACCTGCAACCTTTCAAAGAATAATGAACCATATTCTTACAGGTTTGCAGGGTATAGATTGTTTCGTATATTTAGACGATATAGTTATTTACGGTAGAAACTTAAAACAACATGAGGTTAGACTAAGTAAAGTTCTAGAAATATTAAGAAATACTAATCTTAAATTGAATACAAAGAAATGCCAATTCCTTAAAAAAGAAATAGTTTACTTAGGCCATAAGTGTACAGAATCAGGCGCACTGCCTGATCCAGAAAAAGTTGAGTGTGTATTAAGAATACAACCTCCGAAAAATCAAAAAGAAGTGCAAGCATTTCTTGGGCTAATTAACTATTACAGAAAATTTATTTCAAATACAGCAAAATTAGCACTACCAATAAATAAATTGCTAAGAAAAAACGCAAAATTTATATGGACAACAGAATGCCAAGAAGCTTTCGAAATTCTAAAGTCAAAAATTAGTTCACCACCTATCCTAGCATACCCAGATTTTTCGAAAACATTTAACTTAACAACCGACGCAAGCAATGAAGCTTTAGGAGCAGTTTTATCGCAGGGTGAAATAGGATTAGACAAGCCAATAGCGTTCGCCAGCCGAGCCCTAAATGACGCTGAAAAACGTTATTCCACAATAGAGAAAGAATTTCTGGCAATAGTTTGGGCAACAAAAAATTTTCGCGCGTATTTACTAGGCAGACCATTTAAAATATTTACAGATCACCAACCACTCAGAGGAATAGCAAATTTAAAGGATCAGACATCCAGATTAGCTCGTTTTAGACACAAATTATCAGAGTACGACTTCGAAATTATTTACAAACCCGGCAAGAAGAATCTGAACGCAGATGCTCTTAGCCGCATTTCAACTCAGAAAAGCGATATTGCAACCGTACAAACCCGTTCTAAAACGAAGGCGAATGACGCCGAAAAGGATTTAGAAGACCCGAAAAATGTATCCAAAACTACAGAATCCGTAACACTTTTATCAGATCCCAAGGAAATTCAAACGATACTAAAAGATTTCCACAATTCACCTCTAGGCGGCCACCAAGGCGCTGTAAAAACATATCTAAGGATACGAAAACAATATCGATGGCCTGGTATGCAGAAACAAATAAAAACATTCGTAAAACAATGTCCAAAATGCCAAGTAAACAAAAGCTCAAAACTAACTAAAATGCCCTTAGTTTTGACAGACACACCGGAAAAACCATTCGATAAGGTATATATGGACATAGTCGGAATCTTACCGGAAACCACTTCAGGCAATAAATACATACTAACCTTTCAGGACGATCTCTCAAAATTTATGATTAGCATAGCAATACCAGATGCCGAAGCGAGCACTATATCAAAAGCATTTTTTGATGAAATAGTAGCTCGTTACGGAATCCCTAAAATTCTCATAACCGACAATGGCACTAACTTTATTTCAAGAGTATTTTCAGACACCTGTAAAATATTGGGAATCAAGAAGTTAAATATTACTCCATACCACCCACAAGCGAATGGCTCACTGGAAAGAAGTCATCGACCACTAGCAGAATATTTGCGTAGTTTCGCAAAAGAAGACGGTTCCAACTGGGATCAATGGCTATCAGCAGCCATGCATGTACACAACCATACACCACACATAACAACGAAGCAGACACCATTTTTCACACTATTTGGATTTGATACAAATCTCCCAACAAACTTAACAAGAAAATGCTCCCCAATTTACAACGCAGAAGACCCGTCAAAAATTCTAAAATCAAACTAGGAAAAACAAATTTTCTCCAATATGGTTAGGTCCTTACAATGTTATAGATATAACAAGCCCAGTCACTACGGTAATTACAATAAAAAACAAACACAAAAAATATCATAACAACCTCTTAAAACACTACAACACAACACTACCCTCAACGACAGACACAAAATGAATAAAAATCACATTAATAATATCAAATTGTACTACAAGGAAAACGTTTGAAAAATATACTCTTTTGCAGGTTTCTCTTTCACAAAACTACACCTGTAAGTTACAAATTGCAATAATAAACACACAATGAATAAAATAAAGGAAAAATATTTTCTTGTTTTCTTCTTTTCACAATTTCAGTTTTTTTTTTTTTAATTCGTTTGACGGCCGTAAGCTCTGCGAAGGGCACTTAGCCAATCCGGAATTTGTGGCGGATCGTGGCCCTGTCGCCGCAGCATGGACTCTAACAAATCCATCAGGATGAAGGTGTCCTGAAACACGATTGGTTCAGGATCCCAAGAGAGAATTTCCGCCTGCTCCCTCAAACACCTCAACATATAATCGAGGTCCCAAGTTATCTCAGACACCTCCGAACAAAACTCCAAAATCGTTTGCTTGAATGTTGCCTGTAGGAAAACACAATATCAATAATTTTTATAAAATAAATTAAACACAAAACTAAAAAAGGAAATATGATAACAACACCGGAAAATAAAACGTACCATTGCCAATACTAAGAAGGAAAAATTAGATGACACGATAAACAGCTTAATTGTTCTAGTGACAGCAGAGAACTAATCAATTAAATCAAACTACCGCTTACCGAAGCTTAAGAATGCAGTTCTTCACAACAGCATCCACAGCAGCATCCACAACAGCATCCACAACAGCATCCACAACAGCATCCACACATATAACATAAACTAACACGATCAATGCATTTAGTGAACCGCGATTTACATACACCACCAACATCAACTAATGCACCGTTTCTCTTTTCTTTTTCAGCAATTCACAATGACATTCAAACTACTTTTTCTAACATTAAACATGGTAGCAATAATGGGCACATCTGAATCACTTCTACAAATAACCGAATTACAAGGAACAGAGGGCTACATTATGCTACGGCTACAAGACACAGAAATCGCAAACCAGACGATGACGATTCTGCATATAATTGATCCATACGAAATACTTGAAATTATTAAAGACATTCAAAAAAACGTTAACGATTCTCTTGTCGAGAACACAGACATCATAAACAGCGAGATAGAAAACTTATTATCAAAAATAAAAACCCTACTCCCAAATAATGCAAAGAAAGGCAGAACCAAAAGAGGACTAATTAACATTGTAGGAAAAGCACACAAATGGCTTTTTGGAGTCATGGATGACGAAGACAGGCAAGAAATTTTAGAACATCTAAAAATAACAGACGAAAACTCCCATAACTCCATAACTCAACTAAATAAACAAATAAAAATTAATGACTATTTCAACAACAGCTTGCAAATATTAAAGAATAATATTCAACAGGATAGGAACAATATAAAAAAAACTTTCACCGCCATCAGACAAGAAACCGCCTTCATATTCAGACACCTTATGTATACAGACATTATGTTTAAATTAAGGAATCTAAAAAATATAGTTGACCAAATACAAGATAACATAGCATCAGCCAAACAGAACACAGTACACCCGAGCATTTTAACAAAACAAGAAATAGATGAGTACGATATAGATCTTTATAAACTAAAACTAATAAAAATGGGAGTATTATCACTCCAAAACGACAAACTAATCATAGCCATAAAAATTCCTATAACATATATAAATACAGACATTTATTTAATTACACCAATAACAAACAACCAAAATTACGAAATCGAAGAACAAGATGAATTAGTAGTAAAAATAGACGGAGAAAAATACACATACACCCAAAACACGCTTCTAGCAGACTTAGACCTAAGTACCAATTGTATATTCAAAAGCACATGTAAACTAGTACACAACAACAAAACACAAATAAAACACATAAACGACGAGACAATAATAATAAAAAACGCATTAAATCTACAAATAACGAACTATTGCAATAGCCAAAATAAGACTCTAAATGGGAATTACCTACTAAGCCTCGCAAACTGCCAAATAACGGTTCTAAATAAAACATACACGAACAAAAAAGTAACTGTACAAGACAAATTTCTATTAAGCACAATAAAATTAAATAACACATTACAAAAATTACCACAGTTCAACAAAATTGAAATACAACAAATAGAAAACCTAAAAGAAATAAGAGAATTAAAATATCATAAGAATATTTCATATGGAATTGGCATTGGAACAATACTATTATTAATTATTACCATAGTTATACTTGTAAATATATACTCAAAAAATCGGAAAATAAAAGTTAATGTAACAAATAACACACTAGAACTTAAAGATAGAAACACACATACAAAAGAGGAGAAAGCAACAACAGATAAGCATAATACACAACCAAAACGTACCACATACTATTAAAGTATCCATACAATTGATATTACATAGGACTATCGAATCTATAACAACACACATTTAATACATATAGTACACATTACATATATTACGTTACATATATACACATTTAATACATATGGTAGCACAATCAGAGCACACTTAAGAACTTATTTAGATAACTTAAAATTAAGCCGACTCGTAAGAATCCAGTCCACACAAGGAACAATCGCAGCTCAAAATACAAAGAAAACAACATCATCATAACTCCCAACCGACATAGAAGATAACATGACGACATCTCATTATAAAAATGGCGACATCGCAACATAAAAATGGCGACATCTCAACATAAAAATGACGACATCTCCACATACTTCCGCAGTGAATTATACCGTGAACGAATTACTTCTTAAATTAATTATAGCATCTTCAATGAAACAGTACATATACACCAAGAACCGCTAAACAACACACAAAAGTTGTTAAACCCTACTAAGGGAAACTTTTTTTTTATAAAAAAAAAAAAAAAAGAGAAAAGAAATTTTGTTATAAAAAACAGAGGGACAAATTAAGGGATGGAGGGGTACAGGATCCAGATATTCAATCACTTGGATTGAAAAAAAGCAATCTACGTTTGCAATCACACGATAATCAGCAACTTACATGGTGGATTCAGGTTATATAATGTAACACTAAAAATGCAGCTCACACCTGATGATTCCCCACCTGAAAAGTATTGAACACAAGTTTGATCGAAGAAGTATTGTACAACGTGACTCTGGACCCGAACCAAAATCATTAAATAGCCCCAATTCACCCATCCACATGCTCACCACGTCTACAATAGGCGGGCGGTACCAACAACAGCCGCAATACTAATGATAACAGCACAACCGAAGACCATGGTACGGGTAAACAACAATTCGATACGGTTACAACATCTGCACTATTCAACTCCAAGTATCCAAGATGTATCGCAAACCGAGATCTATTATAAAAGAAAACAAAATTGTAAAACTGTAACACTAGCACGTGTATTCTTCCCACATAACTTTCGAAAGAGGTAAAAAGAAAATTAAAAACAAAAAAAAAAGAGAGAAAAAATATATATAAAAAAGAAAATAAATAATATATTTACATGAGAAAGAGAAAAAAAATTATATACATATATATTTACGATAGACCCACATCCGAGAAAACATGTTACAAACTTAATAATACATAGTTTAAGGATTAACAAATTCGGCAAAACTGTCCTCGCCATTTCTGTTTTTGATAAGAAAAATAATATTAACATAATACATAGTAAAATAAGTGACTAAGAAAAATTAATATATGTGAATAGATTAACTCACATATATTAATTTTTGCTCTAAGAATGGAGGGATGTTGTGAGTCACAAGTTAGACTCAAGCTAAGTCTCATCACATTTTCGCTACACGTACTTTTAGGCAGCAATTAGTGTGGTCTTCAACCAACGACGACGTAGCAGTGACAGCTTGTCCAACAACCATAGTTCAGCACATACTTTTAGGCGGTGCCTTCAGCACACGCTAACTTGCTCCGGAACAACTGTTCCGCGAAGTTATGCACTCTCAGCATAATTTAAAGCATTGGACTTTGCATCTTGCTTGGATTTAACAGGTGACATATCCCATGTCGTTCCCTTAGCATAAGAATTATAGGAACATTAGAATGTAGACCAAGGTATAAATTAAGCATTAGATTGAACGAATAAACAGTCGACGACAAGGCGTGCTTGAAGTTAAACCTAAATTAAACTTGTGTTCTATTAGAAAATTGTGTGTGAGTTTCCTAAGGGTAATAGCAACGTTTCCAGGACCTCCAGGACCACTTGTTAATAAACTGAAGGAAGCCATTAGTGGGACGAAGGACTTGCAAGGACCTCTCTCTTAGATATACACCACAACAGTTCAATGAACTCAAATTATTCACATTTGTAGCAAGCTGAGATTTGGTTAACCAAGAATCCACTTGAAAAATCATTAAAAACACACAAACATACACACTGCAAGCCTACAGCAAAAGAATCCACCAAAATTTGTTTACACTAACTAGGTGGACCGACGGCCTCGTTCACTAAAGAATCATATTACAACAAATAACAACAACAACATGTTCCTACACAACGACCATCTGCATCTGATGCTCTCCCATCACTATGGTCACACACACACTTGTCCCTCCTTCTCTCCTTCCCGCCTTCCCTCCTTCCTTCCTTCCCTTATTCGCAACTTCCCTTCCCATACTCATTGTATGTCCGTCTGTCTATTTGTCAGTCCGTCTGTCTGCGATAGATCATGACGCTGGCAGAGAGCGTCACACACACAAACATAAACAAACCTCGCAATCTTCACGCCGGCAGAGCTCGGAGCAGAGAGCCTCACATTATTAACTTACAGCTCCTCTTTGAAGGCAGAGCGCCTCACCATGTACACCTTATGCAGCAAGACGCTGGCAGAGCACATCACCATATAAACCCTATGGCGGCGGCAGTGCTCCTCTCACTCCTCACGCAGCGCAGTCGCTACGTTGAATTAGAATGCCCGTATTCTCTCTACTAATATCTGTACGTTGCATATTTGTGCCCAGAATCTGAATTTTTAAGTGATGACAGAAACCCAAAAGTAAGATTGCAATCATCAAAATTGAGACTCACAGAGATAAGCGAATTTCTGGTGATACAGGTCGCCTATTTGAGAGACGCGGCAGCCTATTCCTGAGCAATTCCAATAACGCATTGAAATTCGCGATGTCCATCCGGGTCGCTTTCAAAAAGTGCTAAAAAACAGTCCGTGGATTGCAATTTTTTTTTTTTTTTTTTTTTGTTGTTTTGACGGGTGAGGGGGACAATAAATCCTTTCGCATGTCTCCTCTGAGCCAGTGCAGGACATGAGCAGAGAAGATGGAAGACAGACTCCTCTTCCTCCTCATCTCTGCAACTTCTACAAAAATCATTTGAGGAGAGCCCTAGTCTTTTTGCATGGGCACCAATGAGGCAGTGTCCAGTCACAACCCCTATCACCCTCTGAACATTTTCCCTGCCAAGTGAAAGAAGAGTTCTCGTTTTCTTAAGGTTGTAAAGGGGCCCGATCATTCTTGCAGTATTGCAGGACTGCCCCTCCACCCATCGTCTATTTGCGAGCCTGATAGATTCCTCAATCAACAAATACCTGCAGGTTGCCAGTGGCATACCCACATTTACTTTATCAGGCGTTATGATCGTTTTGGTACCCATGCGGGCCAACTTGTCCGCTTGGCAGTTCCCTGGAATGTTACTGTGGCCAGGAACCCAGCACAGATTTACAGAGAACTGCTCCGCCATCTCGTTTAGAGATAGGTAGCAGTCTCTTACCACCCTGGACGTGGTGAAGACCGATTCCAAGGACTTTATCACTGCTTGGCTATCAGTGAAAAGATGGATATCATTTCCTGATATTTTGTTTTCTTTCAGCCAAGATAGTGCCTCCCGGATAGCCATAACCTCCGCGTGGAATACACTGCAAAAGTCTGGCAGGCGAAACATTTCCGTGGTGCCGCAGGCTTCACAGAAGAACCCGCCACCAGCACCTCCTCCGAGCTTAGAGCCATCAGTATACAGATGTATACCCTCTCTTGCCAGCGGTAATCCCCTCTCCCAGTCCTCTCTACTAGGTATAAGAGTGCCGAAATTACGGCTTGGGAATAGGGACGAGGTGATATAGTCCGGATTCTCAAAAGAGGGGCTAAGTCCCCCCAATATTCTTTGATGGCCAACTTTTCCGTTGGTCCATTTGCTTACAGCATTAACCCTCACGGCAGAAAGTTTGGCCAATAACCTTCCCATAATATCAATCGGGGGAAGGTGAAACAGTACTTCTAGTGCCACGGTGGGTGTAGACTTAAGTGCTCCCCCGATGCACAGACAGGTCGACCTTTGAACTTTCTCAAGCAGTCTACAGTTTGTTGCTTTTTCAAGGGATGGCACACCCAAATGCACACCCCATAAAGCAGTATGGGCCTTACCACTGCGACGTACAGCCAATGAGTAATACTTGGAGAAAGGCCCCACTTCTTACCAACAGCTTTTCTGCAGGAGTACAGAGCCACCATTGCTTTTTTCGCCCTCTCCATTATGTTCAGCTTCCAGCTCTACTTCCTATCCAGAATCAGGCCAAGAAATTTCGCCTTCTCCCGAAAGTAGGCTGTTTCCCCCATTATGACAGGCTCTACGTCAGGAACCCTATGCTTCCTGGTAAAGAGGACAAGTTCTGCTTTACTGGGATTAACCCCCAAACTTTTGGGTCTTGCCCACCTTACTATGAGATCCAGAGCTCTCTGCATGAGGTCCCTGATAACGTTGGGATATTTGCCTGAGATTGCCACCGCAAGGTCATCGGCATAAGCAACAACTGTCAGGCCCTCCCCCTCAAGAGTTTTGAGTAGCTCATCGACCACTATGTTCCACAGAAGATGTGATAGAACCCCCTCCCCCCGGGGAGTTCCCCTCCATACTTTCCTATTCTCCATGACGTCTCCTAGATGTGCATCAATGGTCCTGCCCTTAAGCAGTTGACGTCGTCAACCCGTAGAGACCCAAGAGCACCAAGAATCGCTTCCGATTCCACGTTATTGAAGGCTCCTTCAATATCTACAAAAGCCACAAGTGAAAATTCCTTCCAAAACAGTGACCTTTCAACATTGCTCCCCAGAGAGTGCAGGGCGGTCGCAACAGACCTCCATTTTCTGTACGCATGCTGGGCAGAGGATAGACTAGCAACGTATTTTTCCCTGATATGTAAGTCAATAATCCTTTCCAGAGCCTTTAGTGAAAAGGATGATAACGTGATGGGCCGTAGATCCTTGGCGGTGTCATGAGTGCGCTTACCGGCCTTTGGTATGAACACCACCTTACTACTTTTCCTTCTCAGCGGAATGTAACCGGCCCCGGCGACTTGAACGATCCAGTGAGCTGCCGATAGCCCAGCTCACTGTGGTAGCCGTAATCAGATGCTCTAGATGTTGTAGAGGAGTGTACCTTTCTGCAGGATCCTCTGCCCCATCTTCGTCAACCACGGTATTTCCCGGGTTTCAGAAGAGCTGACAGCGATTCTGCTCTTGAGAAAGTCCATGCTCCATCTGCCGTCCTTAGTGTACCAATACCGGTATGCCTGGAAGACAGAACCTTCCTCAGTCTACAGGCTTCAGAGGAACTCATAATGTTTCCGCAGAAGGCCTGCCATGATGGTCTCTTTGCCTTACGAAGTTCATATTTGTAGTTGCTGAGTGTTGCTTTGTATCTTATCCAAAGAGTTGGCTCATTTGCCGCCTTAGCCTTATAGAATAAGCTTCTACATTTTCCGCGCAACTCCATGGGGCTGAGATTCCACCATGGTGGTTTCCGTTTGCCTTTGGGATGTCTGAGAGGGCATGCCCTTTCAAACGCCGCTTTTAAAATGTTTGAGAAGAATTCAACGATGATGTTTAATTCTTCCTTCGTTGTTACAGTATCCGGACCGACGGATAAATGTGCCTCAATTTCGGCCCTATACTCAGACCAGTTTGTTCGCTTAACATTTCTGTTTGGCTTAACTGAATCAACAGGAATCCCCCCCCCCCCCCCCCCCCAACATGAAGATAATATACCTATGATCGGAGAAGGAATGTTCATCCAAGAACTTCCAATTGCGTATACTAGAGCTTATGCCCAGTAGACACAATTGTCAGGGCCAAAACTTCCTTCCTATTGCTAATAATAAAGGTTGGTTCCCCCTCCCGTATTACAGATGTGTAAATCTTCACCTAAAATATAGTCAAAAAGCGACTCACCTCTTTCCTTGGTATTGGAGCTGCCCCAGATAACATGATGCGCATTCGAATCGCATGCGACCACCAGTCCCGCCTTGCAGCACTGCGACGCCTTCACCAGTCTTCTGGTGGTGGCTGATGGCGGATCCACTTCCTCGGATGCCATATAAATAGAGGCCAGCCAGTATACGCCGTCTCTGGCCTCCACCGCTACCGTGGTGAGATCACATACACTGAAATTATTAAGAAGAAAATCATTAAGTGCATTCTTCATAAGTATACAGGTTCTGGGCCTACCTTCACCCCTCCTGTATAACAGAGTGTAGGCTGGAGCCCGGAGTCCACGGACCTGGCCTTCAACGAGCCAAGGTTCCTGGATTAAGGCGACGTCATCTTCATCCTTGGTGAGACGAAGAATAAGAGCAGCCGATGCTGATTTACAGTGGTGGAGGTTTATCTGTATCAACCGCAGATCCACGGCGCACATTCGATGCCTCCACCACTGTGTCGTCGAGATCCGACGATGAGTTGAGGAGAGCATCCTCATCTATGGATGTTCAAGAGAACCTCGTTGCGATCTCCTCTTCCGACCCGATATCGTAGTCGTTAGGTTCATTGACCGGAGGAATCTCTTGAACAACATCAGACGCAGTTTCGGCCGGATTTTCCGGCACAGTTGCTACAGCATCTGTCTCGGCATCCTTTTTGGCCTCCTCCTGGTCCTTCTTATATACCTTTAAGAATACGGAGGTAAAACCGTATCCAACCATCCCACCTGCTTTTTCCAGAGGATCGAGGGACTCCTTATTTATGGCCAGAACGGCTGACCTGTAGTCCCCTTTCGGATCCTCTAACCTCGTAACTTTCCAGTTAGAGGTGGATAGTGACGAGTTGCTGCACTGGAAGATTTCCAGCACGACAGCTGGGTTAGATAGTTCCGCGGGGATACATGCTCTGGCCCGAGGCCGAGATGGGATCTGCTCCCGCGGTATGGCTTCGAGTTGTGTACCCGGCCAAACTTCTCCTACTCGGCAGATCGCCAGTTTATAAAGATCATGAGATCTCTGATGCCCACAGGCAATCAGCTTGACTCGGCCCTAATGCCAACCAGCATCCCTCAATATGGGTACAGGGCCTGGAAATTCCTTCATCATTGGAAGAAAGCTTACGGCCAACTTGACCTCAGGGTCACTTAGGTCGGCCACAGCCAGCACCATCTGGTCCTTAAGAATCTCGCTGTAGGTCGGCTTCTTTTCCGCCAAACCCGACACTTTGGCTTTTTTACCGGCCATCGGGATTAGCTCGGTTGCTGACCTCTGTCTTTTCGATGTTCGTAAGGGCTTCGGTGGTACAGTTACACCGATCACCTCCGTCGCCCACTTTAGGGAGCTTCTGTCCTTGTCGGTCAGCTCCTTGTCAGGGATTTTCAGTAACTTGTCCCTCAGTCGGAAAGCGTGCCGTCGGGTGCGGTACCTCGCTTTGTTGTCATTGTCCTGCCCCGTTCTCGAGGAACCAGAGCAGGAAGGCTGCTCCACAAGATCTGTCCCGGGCGTACCCTGCTCCAGGCGGTCCCTGGTTTTGCTCAGGCTAGGCCCGAGGGTCTCGCTCTTCGCCACCACTGTCACCGCCGGAGAGTCTACAAACCCCTTCCTACTTCCTTCACAACTGATGCCAGTCCTAGAGGCCACAACATCAGCTGCTCCGGAAGTAGGCCTCTCACTAGTCGGCTTTTTAAGAGCGCCGGCTGACTCTTGAGTTTTTATTTGTTTTTGTTTGTCTTTATTCATGTCATTCCCACGAGTTGCGGAGAAGGGTTGGTCCACCTGCGCAGAGATACGCAATACGCAGGTAAGGCTGGTTAATCCGCAGGTCGCCAGGTATCCGGATACTCCGTTTGAGACTAAGCTATTTTTATACTGGGCCCCCAGCCAGGCTGATCCTCGGCACGGATCGTATGACACCTTGATCCAGCCCAGTTGGTGGTCGTTAGTTCAGCTCCGACTAAGCGGCCTATCCGATATGGGAGGCCCCACCAGGGCAGTCGACATAGCCGGCCGCTCCATCAGCACAGCCCACAAAGCCGGAGCCCCAAGCCCCTATACCACGACAAGGTCACCACCGAATAGGGGTCGCCGGTTGTAATGGGGCCATAATTTCTTCTACTGTAAGACGCATCGCATGCCACCGTTTGCAGAAGAAGAAGGTGTGTTCTGCGTTGTCAACATTATTGCAGTATAAGCATATGGGAGTACTCGACTTGCACATGATATGCAGCTACTTGCGAAAGCAACCATGCCTGGTTAGGAGCTGCGTAAGATAGTAACTGACCTCGCCATGGCTTCTTTCCGTGCAATCTTTAATTCGCGGTCTTAGACGTGCCGTCCATCGACCTCTTGTTTCGGCCAACCATTTTTGCTGCCATCTGTCTGCCATGCGTCTGATTGCCTCTTTGCACGCCAAGCCGTTCTTGGCTAAGCAAAACTTCTCGCCGTTCTAAAGCAAGTAAGTCAATCGGTGCCGTTGAAGCCAGTATGAGCACCGCAGGCTACGAGACCGTTCTATACGCACATGTTATTCGGAGGGCACTTCTTCTTTGGATACTCGGAATGCGTTTCCGATATTTCGTTACGCGTAGTGTCTCCGCCCATATCTCCGCACCGTATAGTAAGACCGACTGTACAACAGTCGTAAGCAGTCGTCTCTTGCATGGCTTCGGTCCCTTTACATTCGCCATTAGTCTACTTAGCATATTGACTTTTTTAGCTGCCTAGTCTGTTGTTGCCTGTATATGTCTCCAAAAGCTTAGTTTTCTGTCCAATCGTATTCCAAGACATCTTAGACTCGTGGACTCTTCTATTTCCATTTCTCCTATAGTCCACTTTTGGACATTGTGGTTCCGTCGTCTTGTGAGGATAACAATCTCTGTTTTCTGCTCGGCCAAGGATAGACCATGGCTTAACATCCGTGATTTTATGCGCCTAATAGCCTGATTAAGTCTAAACTGTGCAATTTTGACGTTTCTAGCTACAATTACCGCCGCGACATCATCTGCGTAAGAGACTAATGTTATGCCATCCGGCATTTCCATTCGGAGCATGCTATCATACTAAATGTTCCAGAGATCCTAGCGCAGCCCCTGCTGTCACTTTTCTCTTTTTCGTCCCATCATCTGTATCGTATAACAGAGTTCGTTCGCATACAAAAAAAATATGCTGGCAAGCAGAAGTCATCCCTGAGCGCTTTTAACATCAAATCCCACCTGGCAGAGTTAAACGTGTTCTTTACGTCGAGGGTTACGAGCAGCCTTAATTTTCTGGAGAAATGATTTCCTTCCTGCGGTCTTTTTGCGATTTTAATTACGCCCTCTATTGCATTCAAAGTGGAGTGTCCTTTCTGAAGCTGTGTTGGTTTGCCGATAGTCATATTGTACATATTTAGCATCAAGTGAGGACAGGTTGTGACTGCTAGTTACAAGGCGTCCGTCGGTATTCATTCACATTCTGTGAAGAGTGGTATATTCTCCAAATTACTTTCCACATCAAGATCTCTCTCGGAATGAGTTGGGAATAGTTCATCGACTATTCGGTCCATCGTTTCAGTGTTTATGGCGTCTTTGGCGAAAGCTCCAAGATTCTTTGTAACCAATTTATATCCACGTCCCCACAGATTTTCATCCACTGCGCGGATAATTGCCACGAACCATTGTTTTTTGCTGCGCTTAATTGCATCTCGTAGCTGCTTTTTCGCTTCTTTATATTGTGCCGATAGCAAGGTTCTATCCGGCATATTTCTATATATATATATAGTAAAAAAAAACGTGGAGCTAAAGCCCGTGGAGTTAATCAACGCTAATGTTGATTAATCGTAAAAAAAAAAAACAGGTGTAAGCTAAAGCCCGTGGAGTCATACAGCACTAGCTGTATGATCGACTTAAAATAAATGTATATGCCTTGCGGCGCCAAAATTTAAGCAGCTCACTAATAAAAGAAAATCTCACTTCACTGGTGAATATTTTTCCCGGTATGAGACTGGTCGATCTTCTACGTTAAAAAATGATCGTTAAGAGCAGCATTTGAGTTAGAGTTCTCAAGGCGAATCGTAATTTCTGCTTTGAACGAAAATAAGTCACGGTTGAAGATTCTATGCTTTTTGTTAGCATTGTCTTCACGTCAGCTGTGGTTGCTGTTGTTGTTGTTGTTCTCACTTTCCATATGTCTCGTTATAGAATCAGGTTTTGTCGTTGTTGTTGTTTCTTGCTTCTTGTGTTGTGCTTTATTGTATTTTTGTTTTGTTATTTGCTGTGCCCCTTTTCGTTTCTACAATTATGTACGTATGTACATATTTTGCTAATGCTGGTCGGTGCGCAGTATGTATACGATCGACTGGTTGATCTTATGTTATATGCATCTCGGTATGTAATTGAATTTCTGGTATCGGAATATATCTAAATGAGTACGTATATTCGTTTACTCTGTTTATTGTCTTTCAGTAGATGATTGTTTGGTGGCAGTATTTGAAACGATGCTTGGATCGTTATAACAGAAAGTTAGTCAAACTCCTACGAGTACCAGGGAACTCAATACTTATATATATATCACCAAGCCCTCGCTAGGTGATAAATCGTGTTCATACTCCGTTTTGTTTTTTTGCAAATGCTTAACTAGTGTTAAGTAATTCATCGGGCTTTCGCTCATGATGCATACGCTTTGACGGCACGCCCTTTTGCCTGACTTCCATAAAACGGCCGTCGCGTGAATACCTCCCGGCTTTTGCCTTGAAAGACGAAACAAGAAAAACTGTTCACGAAACGCGTAGACTTCCTCGCCGAGCTCGATGACGAATCCTTCCTAAAAAAATTGAGGCACAGCAAGAGCACTGTGCAATTTCTGCTCTCAAAAATCCAGGATAGGAGATAAAAAGGATTCTCCTTCAATGTCCATAGGTTGTGCGATGCAAAACTCACATTTTTCGATGTCGTGTGCAGGTGGGCTGGTTCTGCACACGACAGCAACATTTGCAATAATAGCCAATTTATAGTGCATAATTGATGTGTTTTTTTTTTTTTTTTTTTCTTTTGTATGACGACTGGAGGTGTGGAATCTTCATAGATACCAGCGGACCGGCCCGCTGGCATGCACGATTCACCACCAAAAAGTGGCACCTACGTACTAAACCACACCACCCACACAACACTACCACTATCCCCCACGGAACCGCCGTTAAGCATTACTTCGTGGGGGCTGGTTAGCATTTATGCTATCTTCTTGTGTGTTATTTTACAAACGACCTACTTTATTTCTGATTTGCTCGGCTTGACGTAACTTCATAAGAACCTGTGTCACATGTGCACTTACGCGGTTCCAATTTTCAATACTTTCGAGCATGTACCTAATTGTTGATTGGGGATCGCTTAGCAGCACACTCGGTGTTCTAAAACGCGGGCATCTGAAGAACACGTGCCCGACATCTTCAGCCTCACTTAAACAGTGTGGACACTCAGACGAGCTCTCGTGTCCAAACCTTCGTAGGTACTCCCGGTAGCAACCATGACCTGTAAGAAACTGTGTCAAATAAAAATTTACCTCGCCATGGCGCCTCTGCATCCACTCGCTGACACATGGTATGAGTGTGTGAGACCATCTGCCCTTCGTTGACTCAGTCCAACGCTCTTGCCACTCAGCGATCGCGGCTGCTCTTTCTTCTAACTGCACTATATGCCTTCTTGTGTGGTCTGTTTGGAGACGATAGAATACTCTTTTTATCTCGCACGCCACTATATCAATGGGGATCACCGATGCCACTACACACACAGCGTCGGCTGAGACTGTACGGAAGGCGCTAACAACTCTCAGCATACTTGTTCTGTGGACACCCAACATCCGTCTTCTTGATGATTTAATATTTAAACCGTCGGCCCAGATTGGCGCAGCGTACAATAATATAGCATTTACAACTGAAGCTAAGAGTTTTCTTCTGGGAGGTTTCGGCCCGCCAACGTTTGGTAGAAGTCTGCTCAGTGAAGCTAGCGTTCTTGCGGCTTTGTCAGATGCATAGTTTATATGTTGCTTGAAGCTGAGGCGATTGTCCAGTAGTACTCCGAGGTATTTTATCGAGGGCACTGAGCTAATAGTTAGATAATAATGCATAATAATGATAATAATGCATAATTGATGTGTGTATATATTTATATGTAAACTTCAGCTTTATAAAGATTTTCCTTTTTGCAAGGTCTAACTGAGAGATAAGTTTTGTTCTAAAAGAAGAGGAATAAGTCGAAGGAAATGAAAATTTTTTAAAAAGATAAAAATGTTGAAGATTGCTATTAAAAAATTAAAGTTGGATTTTTAAAATAAAAGTGCAAACTGTATATAAACTAGTAAAAGTGTTGTCTACAGGCGGGCTGTAGCCGAAATACCCTACGCCTTAAAGCTGCATATATACTCGTATATATATTTTGAAGTGGTGCGATATAATATACTCGTATATATATACCATATATATATTATATCGCACCACTTCTAAAAGGCAAAACTTTATACTCCTATGAAATTTCTACAACTATGCCGTCATGATAGCTGTATGCAGTTTCATAAGTGAAAGCAAAAGGAGGCGTGGCCCGCCCATTTTTTTCGCAACAGAATATTATTGGTTCACAAACTAAAAATTATGTACACCATTATTCAGGAAACTTACTATATATATATATATACTTTTCAATACAATCCATGTAAAACTCTCCATGACCTATGTAAACTAAAAGTGGGCGGATCACGCCCATATTTGGCATATTAACTGGAAGCATTAGTCTAAACCTACATATAAAATTTTCTTGTCTTCTCTCAAAAAGTGATGCTGATATGGCCTTTTTTAATAGGCAAAACAGAGTTACCTGCACTCTCGATATAAAAAGTAGGCGTGGTCCTTGGGCGATTTGGCCCATTTTCAATACGAAACACCCCAACATAGCAACGAATATTTTTGCTAAATTTCATTTTGAAATCTTAATCCATTCTCCTGTGATCGTGATTTCAACGGACAGACAGACAGACGGACAGACATCGTTAATTCAATTTTGGTGGTGATGCTGATCAAGAATATATATACTTTTCCATACCTATCTTGTCTAGTTCTATGCGTTACACACTCCGGTAGAAAGTGAATATACCCTCAACCTTAAGGTGTAGGGTATAAAAATAGATCACAACGTGTCAAATAAACTGAAACTAGAAAATGATTGTATATCCATTTTTATTTGGTAAATGTTCTATTTATTATTCAACTGATTATTTTTTTTCTAATGTAATAAAACAAAAGTGAAAAATCTCTTACAACTTCTAGATTAGCGCACGTTTTCTTGCTAACCGATTTTTGGTGAAAACGAAAATTTTTAAACGAAGGATAAGTTTCGAACCTACTTATCTTAGCTGAAGAAGATTATAATTGAATAAAATTCAACTTCTGCAAGGAAAAATTAAAATATGTTAGCAAAAAGTACGCAAATATAAGTAAAATTTTCTGTTAAATTGCAATGAAAAAGCACCGCCTAAAATTTAGGAAATCCAAACTTAATTTGAAAAGAATTTTCCTTAACATAAAAAATAATTTACTACTTTTTTTCTTAAAACTTAGGACGAATTATTTTCAGTGTACACCAAACCAAACATCATAGGTGATTGTGAAAAAATATGACGTTAATCCTTGTTTGAATAAATATTCAATTTAACATTGACGAGTTAAGCATTGACGAAATTTCTTCATCTAGCCGGGCAGAGCGAGAGGCCGGAATTGGAATTAGATAAATCCACTAAAAAGAAGTCCATTTCAGTTTTATTCAATAGAAAACGGAAGCTTAGCAATCCTAATGGCTTAACACTGGGATAACCAACGATTGGAACTCAACAGCCGAATAGTAAAAATGGCGTCAAAGAAGCTCTAGGAAATAATGTTACATGAGCAGAATAAGGTTACCAGGTTAAAAATGAAATTAATGACATCAAGGCTATTGAATAAGAAACAAATAAAAAAATATAGGAATATTTATTTTATAAGGAATATGTCGTAAATACAAAAAAAGTTTTGAAAAACTGTCAGCAAAAGCGCCTAAAATTTTGCTGGCGCTGTGCTGCGAAAGAAAATCGTTATCTCAAAATGATTTTCATTTGCTTTTCTGATGTCATACTCTAACAGCAAATCGGCAGCACAGCTGAAATTCTTTTCCGCGGCTGCTGTGCTACTTTCTCAGCACAATTCCAAACAGTTCAGTCGTAACAAAACAAGAGAACAACACCAACAGAAGCCGCAGTTCTTTTTATGTTCTTTTCCTTCAGCGAATGAGTCAACAAACACATTGGAACTCGCACAGCAAAAGTGCCGCAGCAAAAATATCACAACAGAAATATCAGCAGCACAACTTTCGGCTTTCTTATGTTGCTTTTGCTGTGCTGTTGCTGCGTAAATTTTGCAGCAAAAGCAAAGTTAGAGCAAATGAAATGAAAAAAGTTAAGCAATTTCGAAACTTGGAAAATACTACATTTATTTCGAGATATAACCATAGAAATTATAGAGTTTTTGAAGAACTACATACTACTAAAAGAATTCAAAAATTAATTCATATTAATAAAATTTTATTAATTTCAAGAATAAAGTTACTTGAATTAAAAGAACGGTTGTAAATGTTTTCGATTTAATTTCACAATAATATGGTAACGGCATTTCTTCAAATTATCTCTTGTCGATTTTTTAATGAACTCGATAACAAAAATACACAGTTTTAAAAAAAAACTCGGATGATATGTTTAGATTTGAAGCCGCACAGTAGCTGCAGAGCTGCACAATAGAACGAGCGAAGTGGTTGAAAATAGTGCAGAAAGAGGCAACCATGTGCTTGAAAAAATACAACGCCATAAATCGGAGTCGACCTATTTATTTGTCTATTTAATCAATTTGTACAGTTGATCAATTTATACAGTTGATTTTAGATTAATACTTCTTTTTTTATTTGAAAATTATTATTTACCTTCTGCATATCTTCCACAAGCATAGTCAATGTGATTGAATGCGTCATTTCTAACGATTATTTATAACTGAAGTTCAGGAAAATTAGCAAGGATTGTAATTGGCTTGCGAATTCTTACAAAACTATAGAACAATTAATTGGGGGTAAAAATTTAGCCTTAAGTGAATTGCATTTATTGCTTATTTATGCATTAGATAAATATCGAATTGAATGAGGACTTTGGTTATTGAATTATTTTTCAGCGTGCAATTATACATACACATGTACATACATCTATTTAAACCAACTTTTTTAATCCTGTAATTCTATGCAAGGGGTGGAGTTAATGCATGACGAAAGGAAGCGCCATGGAAAAATGTACCGATGTATACCCAAATGTTTATTTGGATTTGATTCTGACGCTTGATGTTTATTGGCGATTGTACTTATGTTGATATAGCATACAGCAAAGGTAACAGGGCAAAACTCAAAACTGTTGAACGAATCACAACAAGCAAAGAAAAACTCCTTATATACGTCATAGTTAGACAAGGAGGGTTAATAAAGGGTGGTGTATTCATTGAAGCCAGGTATACCACGCCCGTTGCGGCTGGAGTTCAGTGCCGAAAAAAGAAACAAAATGTGGTTGTAGTGGTGATGCTATATTAATGTACTTCTATAAGGTGTATATACACTTATTCGCCTATCATTTTAAGGGTTGTTTTCTGTTGTGCTGGCTGCTGTCTAGCTACTTTATACCAAATGTCAGCATCAGATCAGAGCAACAACATCATCAAGTGCCAAATCAGAGCCTTAAAAACCACATTTTAATGCAGTGTAATTTAATATTTTTATATAGTATATTTAACTAAAAAACCAAGGCAATTTATTTATTTATCGGTGAAGAGAAATTTTAAAAATGTGCGTGTTTTGTAAAGCTGCTGAAGATAGATGGAAAAAATATAATTGTCAGTTTTTTAATAATCAATTATGTAGTCAAGTGCAGTGTTTGGTCTTTATTAAGGAATAAACAATTCTATTGAAAGTTTGCATACATTTCTTATAGATGCTTAAACAATTGAATTATAAAATGAATAAGGAAGAACTGTCTACAAAAATATTTTTGGAATCACAAGGTAAATAGCGAAGAGAATACGTCTAATGAGAAATACTTACGTATATATGAATCTAATCTACTGCTTTTATTTGAAATATAGCTTAGATAAAGTTTTATATCAACTGTATATTTTAACTTTTTGATAATTGATTGTTTTAAACTTTTAACCAATTTGCTAACCAAATTTTATTGCTGATTCCTGTAATATATAATGACGGTGTATTCAGCAGTATTCCAAATGAATACAAATCTTCATTTGAAATTTCTTTTAAATTCTTCACATGAATTTAGTTTATTCACATATTCGTCAATTAAGTCTTTCAGTCCATATTTTTGATATGACTGAAATTAGTGTATAACCAAATTTTGAATTACGATAAGGCATTAGCGTATATATATATATATCTATCTGTAAATATATATCTATTTTATTTAGACAATATATAATGTTGTTCTAACTAATTTGAATGAGTACTGGCTGCTGGGACGTTCGGCTCACTCTAAATTTTATTTTTATTTTAGACTGTTTTACTTCTTTTCTAGCTTTTTCCACTATTGTCAATCAAATTATTGAAGGCTATAAAATCACTTTATCAAATTTATTTTGAATATATGGCCTACGCTATAGGCCGGTTTTCGGCTTTCGCACAGAAACTCTGATTAATAAATAAAAAAATAAATAATAAAATAAAATAAATAATTGAATATAATTCTTGTTACAGTTGCAAATTTTATTATTTGTACTTTGTTTCGCGAGAAGACACCTTTAAGTGTCAGTGTTGGTTTTCATTGCTAAAACTGAAATACATACATGCAATAGTGCATAGTGCATCAGAACTAAGTGGTTTCGATACGCGCTAAAAATTATATTACACCTATAAAAATTTATGTGAGAAATAACAACCAGGAACTAAATTTTTAAAGGAAGAAATGACAACTTTTATATTCAAAAGTGACAGTTCAAGTTGGCGAATGTGTAAGAAAAAGACATTTAAAGGAAACCCATTCACTTACTAATATTACAGTATGCAACAGCGAATTTGTCTAGGTCAACAGAAAATTTTCTTCTAATGTAAATCATTAAAAAAAAAAAAAAAAAAAACAAGAGGTGAAATATTTTTTATTGAAAGGCAGTATCTTGTGTCTCGAAAGCAAAAGTGCAGAATGCCTCAGAACACTATTATGACCGATTTAAATTGAACAAACAATTTATTCTTGTGGTATAATGCTTTTACAAGGAAATACTTAATACTTCTTTGTGTAAAACTATTACTTTTAAAGCAAACTGGCTATATCCAAAATTTCTCTACAGACATACATGTTTCATGAACATCTTGGAAGATTTTAGTGATATTTTGCTTTTCGTTCCGTCTCAGATCGCATTCAATATTTTGATTATTAATTTGATTTTTTTATGCAACTACGAAAAGTAATTATCACATGCGCCTGTGGTGATATTCAAGAATACACTGATATTTTCTATGAGCGAAACTTCTTCAGCGCATTTAAATAAATAAATAAATATAATAAAGCGCTTCCTATATCAGCAATAATTCAGCATTGTCCCATGGTGAAAATCATATGCAGTTCTAATACTAATAGGACGCAATAGGATGCAATATTATGTACATATTTAATTGTGTGTTTAACTACGAGCTAATTCTTACTGCTGTCTCGTGCTGGTGTCTCTTGCTTCTTTGACTGTGTTTAAGCATATTATTTGGCGAAAGGAGAACTCAACTGACCAATCGAGAATGTTGCTTATGCTTATTTTGCAGTTTGTTTGTTTTCAGTGGAACACTGCCAACGTTGAAAAATGAGAGCGGACGAACATAGTAACATTGTTTGTATTGTTATTGTTTCATAAAATTCGAGCATGTTAGTTTAATTAAATTTGATAATCAGCCTCTCCTTCTACATCACGTTTTCATAAATTATTACGCAGGCTACATCATATAATTTTCAAAACGTATTCAGCACCAAAAGGGAGAATGTCAAAAACATGTTTCGTTTTCTTTCAGATAATTTCATTGGGAAGGCAAAGCAAGAGAAGTAAAAATTGGTTCGATACGGTTCGATTACGCATTTTTAAACAAACGAAGCAAACGCAGAGAAAAAACACACATGCGAATAGAAACCATGTGTTGTTGTTGTTGGACTGCTGACTCATTTTGTTTTGCATTCTTATGTTTTATGGTTTGTTACTCCAGAAGTTGATCGAATTATATTTTGCGCAAAATCAAAGCATTGACTGACTTTTTACTTTCGGCGGGTGACGGAGACAGCTGGGTAGTTCGTCATCTTCTAGGTGTTTGTTTTTATTCCTATTGTTTTTATAATTTGAAGATTGTTTGCCAGTGGATGAGGAGAGAGAGAATCGATGGGCTGTTTCTTTTTATGATTTTTGTGTTTCTGATCACTTCGGAATTTTACATTATCAGCTTCTGAGCAGTTAATCAATGCAATACAATTAATGTTGGTAAAGAAACACATAATGAAAAATCATTTGATTTCCTCTTTATTTTTTTTTAAGTTTGAATAAAACAATCTTTGTTTGTTTCGACTTTATAGTTGTAAACATATTTGTATCATAAAGATTATAATATATAGAGTAATATATTCTTAAACGTTTTATTTAAGCTCATAAACATACAGTTCACTAAAAGTGCAAAATTTATAACACATACGAAATTTCATTTTTTATAATTTGAGGGTTGTTTGCAATAATAATTACATAAAAAATTTAATTAAATTCGGAATGATAATTTCACAATTAATTTGTACATACATAAGTTTTCCATTATTTCATAAGTTTTTGCATTTTTTATTATATTTATCGTGTTTATTGTTTGTTTGCCTAATTTTACTTATCGCTTTATCGGCAATAATTTTTTGCTTCAGCCACCTTGCATTTTTTCTTATGAGAACCTCTGCAAGATGATCGAGTATCATCATTCTGTGACTACAACAATTTGTCGACGGCTCAAACCAATTTGGAAAGTTCCTGTTTGTTTTTCTAACGCACTCTTCCAATATCCTATGTTTAAGAAGAGGTTTATGACAACTTTCTTCAAAAATAGATTTAAATACTTCAAAATGGGTTTTGCAAATATCAAAAAAGAGGTCACATGGATTTTTTAAAAGAAGCATACTATCACTCTAATTTTTTTTTAATAAAAATGCTTCGGAATCAAAAGAGCATCCATCAAACTTAACAAAGTCTATCTTGCATTTGTCACAATTAATTTTGCGGAATAGTTTGGCTTTTAAACAATACCCCACAAAATAGCGTCCTACGTCCGTTTCCACCACACTTGAAGCTGTGCTGTTGTCCATGGTATCCGTATCGTCGTCTTTTTGTGGCATTGTCTGCGAATTTATTGGGACCTGTGGATCAAAGTTCCACTCGAGCATCAGGTCGTCATCATTTTCGAAATTTTTTTTTTGACCTCATAATTTTGAGCCACAAATTTCATTGATAAGATCCGTGCAGAGAGATACTGCACTTCTCTTACCGATGGGTTTGTGTTGCTTCCCAATTTCGACCTGAGAACTGAAAAGAAGTTCTCCAGCGAGTCTTCTCCCCAGCACAACAAAAGCAATGCATTCATCTTTAAATAAATCGTCTACCAAGGAAAGCATCGATTTTAAAGTAATCTTAAACCAAAAATGCAAATGCTTTTCGCTTTCTCTGGAAGTTTTATTGTATCTATAAATGAAATAAAATTAAGAATTTTTCCAATTTGGTAACTATTCCGTTTTATTGGATGCTTGTTTATATTTTTATCACAAAAGTTTTTACTGTTGCAGTAGTCAAGGCAATCGTTAAACTTTTTAATGAAATCTGCGGTAGCTTCAGCATTTAGCATATTTTCCTGGTTTTGAAAAAGATTTTTTTCTTTACAATATCTTACGCACACAGCTACAGACCGACTTAAAATTTGAATTTCTAGACTAACCCTCATTTTATCAAATATTTTCATATGAATATGACTGTCACTGATTTTAGGCATCATACAATCAACAATCATCATTGTTTAGCTTATCTATTCTATACGCTTCTGTTACAACTCGCCAACTAGCAATGCCTGCTTTTGTGACAATAATATTTTACTAGAGTGTTCCGAATATTTTTAAATAAATGACTGTAATCAAAAATTACATATATTTTACTATTGCCTACAAAAAAATATTGCTGTGACCATTCTTCTGTTAAATGGGAGAAAGCGCTCACGTTAGGCCCGCCTTGGTCAGCAATTACCGCCCTCACATTTAAGCCTGCATTGATGGCAGATGTGACAACACCCAATAGCTTTTTATGCAGCACGTTAACTAGAAAGATTATTTGAATTTTGAATAAGACCAATTAATAACAATAATACATTTGTTAAATGAATAAAAAATGTTAAACTAAGTCTAAAATGATATACTCACATTTCATAGCGCTCTCACTACAATAAAAGCTAAATAACATAAACAGGATACGGACTTCAGGTCAAACTGGATAGGAAGATACAGTGTGACCTTTGTAAAGCAAACTTGATCGACAGAGACCCTTTGGTCGGCGATATGGACTCCTGACCCCTTGACATAAGCGACTTTTTATTTAATTTATTCCTGGTTACTTATCTTCAATTTTTAGTCAAAACTTTGGTAAGTATACTTTTGCGTTCCTAATGATCTGAAGCAAAAAAAAAGCTAATTTGATGACTAATTACTATAAGTACAAAAATTAAAAAAAAAATTAAACTCAACTATTAAGAAAAGTATTCAAACTATTAAGTTTTAATCAAAGAGACATAATAAATATAAAATATCTAATCCGAAGAAATTAATACAAATTTTATTCTGCCCACAATGCTCAAATAAGAAAAGAAACCGATCGGCTTTTCGAAAAGCCGAAAGTGCCCAGAAGCTAAAAATGTAAAAATTTAGGAAATGATCAGAAGCAAAAAATCATAAACAGAATGCAATTCAACCTTCGTGGACAGACGGACGACGCCTTTGTTTTGTTATTGCAAGCAAAGAAAACAAAGTCGAATTCTTTTAATTTCAATAATCTTCCTATTTCTTTCCACTCATTAATAAACTAATAGCTGATTTTCGTGTGCAATTCACTCTTAAAGCGATAATACAATTCTGCTTAGCTACGAGCGTTGCTTCGAACCTACACACAAACACGTAGTTTCTGCCGTAAGCTCTCTGTCGACGTTTTTTTAGCGCTTCATTTTTGCGACCTTAACTGTAGAATCACATTGCAACCGCCGCCGCAACTGCACGTTGTGAGTATCATAGATTAGTAGATGAGACACTCGAAAATGTCCCTTATACACTAATGCATTTTTGCTGGAATTGCACTGATACAATGAAAGAAAACTTTGATTCGCTGCAAAAAAAGTGTAGCCTCGCCGTAAAAAAGTGTAGCCTCGCCGTAAAATAATGTAGCCTCGCCGCAAAAATTTTGTAGCAAGCACTGATGAAAAATTTATTTTAAGGGGGTTGTTTATCGAAACGTCAAAATAAATAATTATAAATATTATGTTTTTTATCCGTGAAAAACATGTATAAAACATAGTTTTAATGTTAATAAATATATTCTATAACATTTTACACAGCATTTTGTAATTTGCTTGGTTATATTTCCTGTAAATGCAGTCGGTGATCAAAACTTTTTTGTTATAAATACACAATTATGCGCCTAATTGCGAAAGTATTTTAGAATGCTGTTAGCAGAATAGTATAAATGAAACTAAATACAAATTATTACAAAATAGATGGAAATTATACGTTATTGGCCTAGTTGGGGGCTCCAAAACCCTTTAGCACATACGGTTGCACTGTTAAGAAATCGTACACATTGATTGATAAAGAAACAAGAACAACAACGTGATACTTCTCACGTATTGTATACGTGAGTTCATCATACCAAACAGTCAAATGTCAAACCGATTTTTTGAAGCGGCGAATAGCGAGTGTCACATCTAGTCATCTATGGTGAGTATATGGGACTCTCGGCTGTCGTGCAGTCGTGTTCTACACTAAACGCAGAATTTCTGCTCTCTTTCTCTCGAAAAAGTTTGCCACTCTTTTAGTGTAATCTCAAGTATTCCCTGAAGAACAACATTGAAATGAAACGAAACCATGTGTTGATGGCTGTACTTCATTTTTTATAGCAATATTTGTCAATATTAATGTGAAATATATTCAATATTTCCACAAATGTACCATAGAGAAACCAATTGTTATTACTAATTTTACTTAATTTTACTATCAATTACGTATAATATGTGCATCAGTGAGTAAATTTCTTTTTGCAGTTCACTAACAAAATTAACACAAACAGCTGAAGCTGCCGTGTCTGCGGTCGCTGCTGCTGCCGGGCAATGTGCTCAGGCAGCGCGATAGAGAACATTGCAGTTGCGGCGGCGGTCGTAATGTGTTTCTGCAGTAACTCCGTACCCAATCCAACGAGTATATATTGTAATGTAAACAATATATACTCGTTGCCCAATCTTTTTTGAAAACAACGAGTACGATCTCATGAAATCTCTTTATAATACATACTCGTTGCCAGTGATTTTCGTTCGTTGTTCTTTGTATATGAAAGAACGCTCGTTGCTGAACAGTGATTTTCCGAACCAGTGATTTTCGGTCGCTGTTCTTTTGTGTTTTTATTATTATCCTATGTTCTAGCTTACTTTGCCAGCGATAGCACGTTTTGCTCGTACTCAATAAGTGCGAAAGGAGCAAATTTAATAGAAAGCAAAAAATTACTAGAAGCTGAAATTATAAAACTTCGCCAAAATATCAACGGAAGAAACCAAATCATGCACAAAAACAAAATATTCAACCTTCGCAGGCGGACGGAGTGCATATATTTTGTTAGTGCAATGGACGAAAACAAAGTCGAATTCCTTCAACTCACAGAATCTTCCTATTCCTCCACTCATTAACAATTCAATAGCTGATGTTTGTCCAGCGTTCACTCCTTAAGCGATAATACAATTCTGCTTGCCAAGAGCATCGCTTCGAACATACACACGAACACGTAGTTTCTGTCGTATGATCGCTGTCGACGTTTTCTACGGCTTCATTTTCGCTGTCACCTTAAGCAACGAGTATATATTGTAAAGAGATTTCAACGCAGGCTACTCGTTACAGAGCACCTCGAGATGGTGCGCGGACCAACGAGCATATATACGCAAAGAGATTACATGAGATTTTACTCGTTGCTTCAAAAAAAGATCGGGTCGCTACGATTAGAACTATGAACAACTATAAAGGAATGGATAACGCCGACTGCGGAGCAGCAGTAAGAAACAACAAACGAAGCTCATAAGTAAAATTTTATGACATCAATAAGTCGAGGCATTGCAAGCAAAAGAGATTTGTAACGAAATGGAAAGGGTAGAAGAAGGGAAAGAGATGACTCCTTGAATTGAAGAAATTCTATTTTGTTTTGCTCGACTGCACTAACAAAATAAACGCAGTCTGTCCGTCTGCTAAGGTTGAATATGTTTTTTTGTGGTTGGTTTTGTTTTTTACGTTGATCATTTGGTGATTGATTTATGATTTCTGATCAATTTTTACATTTTCAGCTTCTGAGCATTTTTGCCTTTTTCATTCAATTTGCTCCTTTTCCGCTTTAACTACAATTTTAAAATGTTACGTACATTTTAAAATTTAAAACTTGAATAAAATTAACTAAAATCTTCTCTAATTTCTAATTAAATATATAAATACGTAGATATATTATTCTCAATTTCCCTAACATTTTTTTAAGTTTGAATAAAACTTAATATTTGCTTATTTCGACTTTATAATTATAAAGATATGCATACATGAAACTAAGGTAACTAAGGACACATGCAAAACTATTGAAACTACTCATGCAAAAGAACAACTACTGAAACAAAAATAATACAAAAATTTTGAAGAAAATGAAGAACAATAACATCGAAAGAAAGTATAACATACAATGAAAATTAGGACAACCAGAAGATAAGCTGAATAACCAAAAACATAACACAAATAAGACTTAAATTTATAAATAATTACAGCTACAAAAAGTATTCATGAAAGCATGTTAAAAAACAAATTACAAAAATTATTTAATAGTAGAGTTACTAGAAATAATACTATATAATAATAATACTATACTATACTATAATAAGGTGTTTTGTTTCTCCTATTATTGCAGAAATAACTTGGCAAAATATTCGCAGGTAAAAACATAAGATTTGGAATGCATGAATACGGAAATTATTTTAATTTTATGTATCACAAAAACAAAAAATCGAGAAAAACCTAAAAATTATTGCATCTCTAATGCTTCTAATGATGTTGCTCTTGTAATAATAATAAATTACGCATACTTAATAAAAATAAGATAACGTAAAAATTAATACCAAATAGGTAATATGAATGATATATTCATTGCAATATAATTTTCTAAATCTCACTTAGTATATATTTCGATTAAAAAATCTTAAATTTTGGTCCGACATACATTACATAGCGTGCGCGTGCGCTTAAAATATTTTTTATTGAACCCGACCGCGTGCGCGTTCAATAAAAAAAATTTTTTTTGAACCCGACCGCGTGCGTAAAAAATTTTTAGCGCACGCGCACGCGGTCGGGTTCAAAAATGAGCGTGCGCTTACATACCCTGTGCACAACATCATAACAACTAAGGCAGACAAAGGGAACGCAATAGTACTCATCAACAAGAACGAATACATAAAAATGTTGCTGTTCTAATCCATTTCTTTCGTATGTATTTAAAGTTAATTCTTCGCAGCACGTCTAAATTATTATATTTCTTTATGCCTTAAACACATAGAATATCGCGCAGCGATGTCGCTCTCCGCCAAATGTCAAAATTACATAGGCTCTTATGGGAAACAAGAAAAAAATAACAGGTCGCCGCTGCCTCTGCCAGCGACTGCGATCGAAATGGAAAATTTTCCATTTTGGTCGCTGGTCTTGTTCTTCTTCTGTTGATTGTTGTGAGTTCTTATATGCTAGCTGTTCTCTGCCGCGCCTCAGCAGCGCTGATTTTTGACAATTATCAGAGAGCGACATCGCTGCGCGATATTTTATGTGTTTAAGGCATTAATATTTAAATTTTAAATAATATTTCAAAGAAAATTATTCCTCTATAATATTTCAACCTTCAATTTTTTGCATTCTGTCATCCAAAGTGTTTCATGCACTTTGGTTTGTTGGTGTTTTCTGTTTGGTTTCTTTGCATGCGTTTGAATGTATGTGCATTGGCTTTTTTTGGTTTCTGGCGCTAGGGCCTCCAATAGGAATCCACCGAACTTTTTTATACCCTGCAATTGTCGAAAGCGAAAATTTGTAAAATAATTTCTAACTACTAGTTTAGGGTTCGCGGTGCGTTACTGCCTACAGTAATAATAATAATTTACATAACATTTACAAAAACCTGAAAATTACAGCTCCTACAATGCTCAATATGCACGCAACAAACTCTTATCCGATTTTATTCAAATATATATATATAATCAATCAGATTAGAATTGAAATATTGAAGATAATTATCACAATAATCAAATATCCAGAACTACGATATTTCCATTATACATAAGTATATACGAAAATTTATTTAGTTTTATAGAGTACCGTTCAGCAAATATGCCGACTTAGTTTATACCTTCGTCAACGCAAGCCAGAAAATCAATTCAAAACCATTAAAAACTTCAGAAATGCAAAATTTTGGAAGCAAGAAATTAGACACACGCACAACGAAGGAATTTGCGTGTGGAAGAAGGAATAGGATTAAAATTGTTGGTTTTTCTGATCGTCATAAACTTCTTCTTCGTTTCCCTTCCCCGCTTCAATGTTATTAAAGAGCAAAGAACTGAGAGAATTCTAAAGCGCTCTCTCGCAGGGTGCGCTCTCAAAAGCTCTACTGGGATTTACGCTAAATCCCATCCGAATTTTTGTGAGGACGCTTGCTTATATGAGAGTATTCTTTGTATTCTATAATCTTTGCTGAAACTGTGTGGTTTGTTGTGTTGACACCATGATCGATTTGTCGATTTTAGCGGGTGTTGAGGGGCAATGAAGCAATTTCTCCTCTTCTTCTTCTTCTTGATCTTTAGCAATAACAATTCATGAATGATCAACTCTGCTCAGCTTTGTTTCATTTTTTAATTTTTGTGATATTTTTGATTTCTTTCTTCTTTTTTGTTCTAACTATTGAAATAATTGGAAATATTCTCCTTAATGAGTGAAGGAGAATTAGATTAGATTATTAGATTGGTAATGAGTGCGAGGGCATAAAATAATTTTGTAAATTACAAGAATTCTACTTTGTTTTGGTTGATTGCACTATCAAAATATATGCAGTCTGACCGTCTACAAAGAAACTTTGATTTTTTCACCTTCAGAGCATTGCAATTTTTTAAGCAAGGTCGTTTTGAGTTGTCGTTGTCCGAGTATAATAATTGGTGCATCTTACCTGTACACTCTAAAAAATAAATGCTTATGGTAAGCACAAACGGGGTTTAATTCAAGCACACTTAAACACGATTTTGAGCCTAGCACGACATATGCGTTATTTTAAGCATGATTTAGCATGCCGAGCTTAATTTAGTATTTCACCCTTTATTCAGCATGCCAAGTATTGAAATAAGTTTCATTCATGCTTCTTCTATGTATCAGGTACATATTGGCTAAAAACTGAGAACTACATGCTTTATTTAAGTTTTCATAGAATTAAATTAAGTATTTCATGTCCACTTTTTAAGAATCCCAAATTCTATATATAAGCGTACGTTCGGTTAATTAAAGCATTTTTCGTTTTTAATTTTGTTGCTCCGAATACTTGTATTAAGAATACGAAACTTATTTTGAGAACCTTCTAAGTTTTTAATTGAAGCATTTTTACATCCATATCGATATCAATTTCATACTTACTATTACTATATTCACTTCGGCAGCTGCATATTGAAAAGACCTCAATAACAGTGAAAGAAAAAATATTATTCTCTTGTTGTGTGACTGAAATCAATTTGTTTGAAAAAGATTATTTAAAATAAAACACAAGATTACACTGATACAACTCCAAAAAGTCTTTATTATACCCTACATCCGAAGGAATGAGGGTATATTCACTTTGTGCTTCCGTGTGTAACGCATTAAAGGAGGCGTGGCAGGTATGGAAAAGTATATATATTCTTGATCAGTGTCACCTCCTGAGTCGATTTAGCCATGTCCGTAGTCTGTCTGTCTGTCTGTCTGTCTGTGGAAATCACGATTACAGGAGAACGAATGAAGCTATCGCGATGAAATTTTGCACGTATATTCTTTGTCATCCGAAACTCTGTGGGATTGAAAATGGGATAAATCGGTGCAGCGCCACGCCTACTTTTTTAACAAATACTAATTCTTTTAACAATATTTCAACTTGTAGACTTAGTTTTGAGCTTCAATTTTGTTTCCGAATACATCGGTACAGGTAGATTAAATTTTTAAAAAAAATGGGCGTGTCCGCCCACGAACATATGACATTGATATAAACCGCAATTCCAGAATAACGGTTGGAAGAATTGACTTGAAATTCGGTACGAATATTCTCTGCCATCATAGATAACTCTGTATTGAAAATGGTGAATATTGGCGCGATGTAGGGTATATAAGCTTCGGTCTGACCGAAGGTACCCTTACTAGTTTTTTCTTTCATTTGTAGAAGGATTTCACACTCCATGCAGTTTCGCCTGTTGGCAGTATATATAAATTAAATGGCGGACCACTAAATTTTTCAATTCTTATTATAGAAAATTTTAATAATTGTGTTTTGGTTTTATCCAATATAAAAGCAATTAGATTGTGGTCATATCTTAGAATATTGTATATATAGTGTATATATGTTCGTTGTGAGTAGTTTGGTTTGCGTTTACTGTCTTCAAAATCTAGTTTTGTTTTCAGCCTTCTAGAATTGAAGCGGGTTAGAACTGTTATGCTGTGTTCCAATATAGATTTTCTGGGGTCATAATAACCTCTAGGTTCAAAGTGGAAAAAGCATCTTTATGTAGGCGTTTTGCGCCAATTAAGGCAGGATCGAAATGATCGCCGCACATATATACGTATTTGTTTGTTGTTTTTATATTGCACGCTTCAATCTAAGCTTTACGCTGTTCACTTGAAAGTGGAAACGAGTACATCTTGCGACTCTTACAGTCGCTTGGGCATCCCGTGATGCAACATTTTCTGACACTGCTTCCAATCTCCGGTAGTGGCAGAAAAATATCGTTATTATTGTGACCTTATTTTAAAAAATATTTTGAATATATTGCATTAGACTCCTTGTAGATTTCTTGTTGGGAAAAGAACCAACAACTATACCTTTCCATACAATCAACAATATTAAGAAATAACAATAACAAGTGTATTCCAAAACTAGTAAAGGTGTTGTCTACAGCCGGGCTGTAGCCGAAATACCCTACACCTGCATATATACTCGTATATATAATATATATAAGATAAACTATAATTATAGCTGCTGAACTATTTCTGTGCGTTACAAACACCGGTACTAAGGGGTAAAAAGGAGGAGTGGCCCGCCCATTTTTTTCCCAACAGAATAGTATTGGTTCACAAACTACAATATTAAGTACACCATTATTCAGGAAACTTATATACTTTTCAATACAATCCATGTAAAACCTTCCATGACCTATGTGAACTAAAAGTGCGCGGATCACGCCCATATTTGGCATATTAACTGGAAGCATTAGTCTAAACCTACATATAAAATTTTCTTGTCTTCTCCCAAAAAGTGATGCTGATTTGGCCTTTTTTAATAGGCAAATCAGAGGTACCTGCACTCTCGATATAAAAAGTAGGCGTGGTCTTTCGGCGATTTTACCCATTTTCAATACGAAAAACCCCAACATACCAGCGAATATTTTTGCCAAATTTCATTTTGAAATCTTAATCCGTTCTCCTGTGATCGTGATTTCAACGGACAGACAGACAGACAGACAGACGACGGACAGACATCGTTATTTCAATTTTGGTGGTGACGCTGATCAAGAATATATATACTTTTCCATACCTATCTTGTCTAGTTCTATGCGTTACACACTCCGGTAGAAAGTGAATATACCGTCAACCTTAAGGTGTAGGGTATAATAACTATGTACATTTAATAACTATGTTATTCATTTATTTTATTATATATACACCTTAAGGTTGAGGGTATATTCACTTTCTACCGGAGTGTGTAACGCATAGAACTAGACAAGATAGGTATGGAAAAGTATATATATTCTTGATCAGCATCACCACAGACCTTAAGGTTGAGGGTATATTCACTTTCTACCGGAGTGTGTAACGCATAGAACTAGACAAGATAGGTATGGAAAAGTATATATATTATTGATCAGCATCACCACCAAAATTGAAATAACGATGTCTGTCCATCTGTCTGTCTGTCCGTTGAAATCACGATCACAGGAGAGTGGATTAAGATTTCAAAATGAAATTTGGCAAAAATATTCGTTGCTATGTTGGGGTGTTTCGTATTGAAAATGGGCAAAATCGCCCAAGGACCACGCCTACTTTTTATATCGAGAGTGCAGCTACCTCTGTTTTGCCTATTAAAAAAGGCCAAATCAGCATCACTTTTTGGGAGAAGACAAGAAAATTTTATATGTAGGTTTAGACTAATGCTTCCAGTTAATATGCCAAATATGGGCGTGATCCGCCCACTTAAAAAATTTTTTTTTTATTATTATTATTATTATATATATATTGTACATTTATTATTAGATATATAATATATATATTGTATATATATGTGGGATTCGCATTCATAACGGGTGGCAACTCTTTTCCTTCTCACTTTTCTTCTTTTTAAACGTCATCGTCCCATTCTCATTATTCAGCAGTCGTCTGCACTTTGTCGACCTGAACGGACGCTGTTTCCATAAGTTTGGTTCTGACGATCAATTTGAACAAGAGAAAGTGTATTTTAATAATTTGTATAATAAAGAACTACAAATTTTGGGGGCTCAACCGAAATTGTGAGCACTATCTCACATTGTGTAACACCACCAAGTGAAATTTCAAGCTAAAGCTGAAATTGTGAGCATCATCTCACATTGTGAAGCACCACCAAGTGAAATTTCAAGCTAAAGCTGAAATTGTGAGCACTATCTCACATTGTGCAGCACCACCAAGTGACATTTTAAGCTAAAGCTGAAATTGTGAGCATCATCTCACATTGTGAACCACCAACAAACATTTTTTAAGTCGAAGTCGAAATTTGGAAGTCGAAATTACCAAATTTCTAGTGGCGGCCCAAGCACAACAACAACCAGCCGGAGGAGGAATTCCAAATAAACCAAACGGTAATCATCCGTTACGGTGAGCGACGAAAACTATAAAGAACAACGATACAATATACAAGGCGTGTTTGTGTTTACCGCCGAGAAAGCAGAAAGAGCAGAGCATCATACAAACCGCAAATAATTATTTGCGAGCGACAAAACTACAAAGAACAACGATACAATATACAAGGCGTGTGTGTGTTTACCGCCGAGAAAGCAGAAAGAGCAGAACAAACCTTAAATAAGTATTTGTATGTTTCATTTTTGTAAGCTTTGAGGAATTGAAATTTTGAACGTTTGAGGTATTGAATTTTTAACTTTATACATTCGTAGGTTTAAATTTTGTAACAAAACCAAACGATGGACGCAGCGAGCGTTATGAAATTAAAGGTCGAAGAATTGAGAGCGAAACTTAGAGAAGCACAGCTTGCTTGCAATGGTAGGAAAATAGAGTTGCAACAGAGACTCCTTTTGCATTTAAATTTAATAGATAATGATGAGGAGGATGATGCCGAGAGGGAGGGAGAGGAGATGTCAACGTATGGTGACGCAGTAGCCGCAGATTCCCAAGGGAAGTGCTTCTTCACCTTGAAAGATGTTGAAGAGAGCTTTACCAGTTTTTCAGGCGGCGAGACAGAAGTCATAACCAAATGGTTCCAAAACTTTGAAGAAAATGCTCTCACGTTTAGTTGGAACAATACACAAAAGTATGTTTATTGTAAACAATTGCTCAAGGGAGCTCCAAAATTGTTTATCCGTAGCCAAACTGGCATAAAAGATTGGAACTCATTTAAAAGTTCATTGTTGAACGAGTTTAGGAAAAACGTCTCGGATGCTGAAGTGCATTACCTATTAGGAAATCGCCACCATAGAGCTGGAGAAACCTTGAGGGAATATTTATATAGCTTACAGGAAATAGGTAGCGCAATAACTTTGGACGAACAAAGCCTGATTACCTATTTCATAAACGGCATCGGTGACAGCCGCGCAAATAAAGCTACGCTTTACCAAGCAACATCAATTGCTCATTTGAAATCACTAATTCCGATTTATGAACGGGTTCGTGGCTTTGTTTCATTAGGTCGTAATGTCAATAAACAATACCGCAGAAACAGTGATGACATAAGGAAATCGGGTACAGTTGAACGCAGGTGTTTCAAGTGTGGGGAAGTCAACCATCTCGCTAGGGACTGTCCGTGCAAAGACATTAAGTGTTTTAAATGTGGTGGGCTGGGTCATCGATCACGCGATTGTTTAGTGAAGAATGAAAAGTTTGTACCAGCAACAGGAAGAACAGCTTTAAATATAAATAGCATTGACGAAGATACGCCCGAACCAATAAATAGGAAAAAATGTAAAGTCCTGAAAATAAATGGTGTACCAATGGTCGCACTTATTGACAATGGTAGCGACCTATGCCTGTTGCGTGAGGATATTTTGCTCAAAGTAGGAATTTCAGAGATAAATACCGAATCTAAGGAATTGCACGGTGTAGGAGGGAAATCCATTTACACGTTAGGCAGTGTGTCTGCAGAAATCTGCGCCGACAATTTCAATTTAGTTTAGCCGACAATTTCAATTTACACATTCCATGTAACCAGATTCGACGATATTCATTACTGAGTTGTTATCGGTAATAATATCCTCGACCTTATTGACATTCAGCTATCGAAAACCGGATCGAAATTCTTGAAAATTACGGAAGAAAATATTAACGAGAAAATGAGTGCTGAGACGAATGACGAGACTAAGGCAGAGTTTGAAAGTTTCTGCTTAATCGCAGATGAAGATTATCGTCCAAATATTTCTGAAATCAAGGTATCTCATCTTACAGAAAACCTTCGAGACAAGATTAGAGATTTGGTAGATAGTTATGAGCCAAAATGTCCCGAAAGCTACCCAGTAGAAATGAAAATCATTGTTAGTGACGATGTCCCCGTTTACGAACGAGCAAGACGCATCTCGTACGAGGATCAGTTGTTTGTAGATCAAGAAATTAAACAGTGGTTGGCAGAGGGAATTATCGAGCCGAGTTCTTCTGAATATGCCACACCAATTGTGATTACACCAAAAAAAGATGGTAGCAAGCGTCTTTGCTGTGATTACCGTAAGCTGAATAAGAAAATAATAAAAGATCATTTCCCCATGCCGCTGATGGAAGATGTACTAGATAGGTTGCAGAAAGGAAACATTTTCACCACTCTTGATCTGGCAAATGGATTTTTTCATGTCCCAGTTAGCAAGGATTCGAGAAAGTACACAGCATTCATTACCCACAGAGGTCATTACGAGTTCTGTTTCGTGCCCTTCGGCATATGCAATTCACCAGCCGTCTTTGGCAGATACATTCAAGCTATCTTTCAGAAATTAATTGAAGATGTTATAATAGTCGTCTATGTTGATGATATCGTCATTCCGTCTGTTGATGTTGTTGAAGGTTTAGAAAAACTAAAACTGGTGTTGAGTGTCGCGGCAGAAAACGGGGTAAAGATTAAGTTCTCCAAGTCTCAGTTCCTTGAAAAGAAAATTATGTTTTTAGGCTACATTGTAGAAGACCATACTATACAGCCGTCGAAAGAGAAGGTTTCGGCTATCGAACGATTCCCAATGCCAACAACCCAAAAGGCTGTTCAAAGGTTTATCGGTTTAACTTCGTATTTTCGAAGGTTCATTAAAGACTATGCTGTCCTAGCCAGACCACTTACCAATTTGTTGCGTAATTCCGTCAAATTTAGACTCGAAGAAGAAGAACTTGCATCATTCCACCAATTGAAGTGTACTCTTGTTAGTGCACCTGTATTAAAGTTATACGACCCCTTAGCAGTCACCGAAGTACATACGGACGCCAGCATGCAGGGATATGGGGGTGTTCTACTTCAGAGAGACCCAGACTATATGCAACTCCATCCGATTCAGTACTTTAGTAGAAAGACCACCCCAGCAGAGGAAAGATATCATTCGTATGAGTTAGAAGCCCTTGCAATGATAGCGGCCGTGAAAAAATGGAGAGTGTATTTGATAGGGAAACATTTCACTATTGTTACTGATTGCAGTGCGTTCACGAAAACGCTCGAGAAGAAAGAAGTACCCTTGCGAGTAGCACGGTGGGCTATGTACTTGCAAGATTTCGACTATCAGATAGAACACCGACAAAGCGTACGTATGAAACATGTCGATGCTCTTAGTAGAATCCACTGCTTACTCATTGAGGACACTTTCAAATATAAGTTGAAAAATGCACAGGAAAGTGACGCCTGGATCAAGGCTATAAAGAAAATTTTAGAAAAGGACCATTACGAGGAATATTTTCTCAAAGGTGGAATCTTGTATAAGGATAAGATCAAACAGTTGATTGTAATCCCGAGTCAAATGGAAGATGAAATTATTGCGATCGCCCACAGACAGGGACATTTTTCCTCCAAAAAGACTCAGGAGATTGTTGACAGAGAATATTACATTCCAAACTTGAGTTCCAAGGTAGGGAGAATTGTGCAGAGTTGTGTAGAGTGCATACTGACTTCAGCCAAATCTGGTAAAAAAGAAGGCCTGCTTAATACTATCGACAAGGAAGACCGACCGTTGTTAACGTATCATTTAGACCATGTAGGGCCTTTGGAGGCTACAAAAAAGAAATACAACCATATTTTGGTGATCGTAGATGCATTTTCAAAGTTTGTGTGGCTCTACCCGACTAAGACCACAAATGCAGAAGCCGTCGTTGAGGTGTTGCAGACACAATCGTCAGTGTTTGGCGATCCAGAACGAATTGTAACTGATCGCGGAACTGCATTTACTGCAACTGTGTTTGAAGAATATTGCAGGGATAATAACATTCAGCATCTTCTTATTACCACGGGTGTACCAAGAGGTAACGGGCAAGTTGAGAGAGTTCATAAAATTGTAATACCACTCTTGTCAAAACTGTGCCAGGAGCAACCAGGGCTCTGGTATAAACACGTGAGTCAAGTCCAGCAGCTAATTAATAATACTCCTCCACGCAGTACTAGGTTCTCTCCGTTTCGTATCCTTACTGGGCTAGAGATGAAAACCTGTAGGCAAACCGAGTTAAGAAGGCTCTTAGATGAGGAATTAGTTAGTGAGATAGATTCTGAGAGAGGTAACGTACGACAACAGGCAAAACAAAATATCAGTCGTATCCAGGAAGAAAATAAGAAATCGTATGATTCAAAAAGGAAAGTGGAAGTCATTTACAAGGTTGGGGACTTGGTGGCGATCAAGCGAACCCAGTATGGCGTAGGACTAAAACTAAGACCTAAATTCTTTGGGCCGTACAGAGTTACAGAAGCACTGAGTCACGGAAGATATAAGGTGGCTAAGTTAGGTGACCATGAAGGACCGAAAAATTCCCTCACTGTTGCTGAGTACATGAAACGTTGGGGCATACCCCGGGAATAGAAGTGTTCGTGGCGAACACTAATGCAGGATGGCCGAGAATGTGGGATTCGCATTCATAACGGGTGGCAACTCTTTTCCTTCTCACTTTTCTTCTTTTTAAACGTCATCGTCCCATTCTCATTATTCAGCAGTCGTCTGCACTTTGTCGACCTGAACGGACGCTGTTTCCATAAGTTTGGTTCTGACGATCAATTTGAACAAGAGAAAGTGTATTTTAATAATTTGTATAATAAAGAACTACATATATACGAGTATATTATATCGCACCAATTCTAAATATATATATGCGAGTATATATGCAGCTTTAAGGTGTAGGGTATTTCGGCTACAGCCCGGCTGTAGACAACTTCTTTACTAGTTTTTGTTAAGTTTGTATCAGAAATAACTAAAAATCGCAATTTCGTTATATTATGTAATATGTGTCAGGCTAAAAATACAAAATACAAATAAATACATACAATGCATCAATATCTTTTTTTAACTTTAATATTTCTTTGGTTTAATAAATAAATTACTCCTGTAATATTGATCATGCTATATCATTCCGAATACAGAAAAGCAAACCTTTATAATTTTAAATAATACAGGTTCATATTATTTTTGCAGTCCCGAAATTAGTCCCGATCCCAGGATTTAAAATTTTAAAATTCCGGGATTGAATATTTTTGTACCGTTTGACATCCCTAGTTATTACACAAATTGGTTCCGTTATCAATAATCTCATCGTAGAAAGCATAGATTATTAGATGTGACACTCGCTATTCGCCGCTTCAAAAAATCGGTTCGACATTTGATTGTTTGGTATGTTGAACTCACATATACAATACGTGAGAAGTACCACATTGTTGTTCTTGTTTCTTTATCAAGCAAAATGTACGATTTCTTAACAGTGCAACCGTAGGTGCTAAAGGGTTTTAGAGCCCCAACTGGGCCAATAACGTATAATTTCCAACTATTTTGTAATAATTTGTATTCAGTTTCATTTATACAATTCTGCTAACATCGTTCTAAAATATTTTCGCAATTAAGCGCATAATTGTGTATTTATAACAAAAAAAACTTTTGATTACCGACTGCATTTATAGGAAATATAATGAAGCAAATTAGGAAATGCTGTGTAAAATGTGATAGAATATATTTATTAACATTAAAACTATGTTTTATACATGTTTTTTACGAATAAAACAAAATTTTTTATTATTTTGTTAGTGCCATGGACGAAAACAAAGTCGAATTCCTTCAACTCACAGAAATCTTCCTATTCCTTTCCACTCATTAACAATTTAATAGCTGATGTTTGCCGAGCGTTCACTCCTTAAGCGATAATACAATTCTGCTTTGCTATTAGCATCGCTTCGAACATACACACGAACACGTAGTTTCTGCCGTATGATCGCTGTCGACGTTTTCTAGGGCTTCATTTTCTCTGTCACCTTAAGTCCGCGCACCATCTCGAGGTGCTCTGTAACGAGTAGCCTGCGTTGAAATCTCTTTACAATATATACTCGTTGCTGCAAATGCGCCGTAGCAGACCTGACAGACGCAACGAGTATATATTGTAAAGAGATTTCAACGCAGGCTACTCGTTATAGAAGACCTCGAGATCATATGCAAATTGAAGGCCCCAGAGAAAAGAAACGTCGACAGCGAACTTATGGAAAAAACTATGTGTTCATGTGTAGGCACAACACGCTGCGGCGCGACGATCTTAGCAAAGCAGAATTGATATTCGCTTGAAGAGTGAATGCTGCATGGACAGCAGCTATTAGATCGATAATGAGTGGGAATGAATAGGAAGATTCCGCGAACTGAAGGAATTCAACTTTGTTTTCGGCGATTGCACTAACAAAACAAATGCGTTTGTCCGTGAAGGTTTTATTGCTTTTTGTTTTGTTTTGTTTGATTTTTAGGCTTCTGATCATTTGCAAATTTTTACATTTCAGCTTCTAGACATTTTTAGCTTTTGGTTCTTTTTCTTGTTTGACGATTGTATTCAAGAAAACCTATTGATTATTTTTTGACAATAAAGTCAATAAATGTGCATATTTTAGAAATCATTCTAGCGCACAAAATTTGTATTTCATTTAAAAATTTATTTAATTTCTTAGTAATTATTATTTCAATGATAACATTAATTATAAGTACATATATTGTTATTTTTATTTATTAATATTTTTATTATTACATATTATTATTGAAACCTTTGCCTTTTTGCCTTTTCTGCCCTGGTTTCGGTCTTTCTTTTTACCTCTTCCTCTTTGAAACATTCTCGCAGCCATCTGCAGTTCTTCCTAATTAAAATCGTTATTAAATAGTCAAGGATTTGTTTTCTGTGTTCGAAGCACTGTCCCGCTGGATCGAACCAATGTGGGGACGACTTATTTGTGCGTCTTAAACATTCGTTTACTATTTTCTGCTTCAGGTGCACTTGATGGGGCGCTTTTTCAAAAATTTCCTTAAAAATGTTGAAATGTTCTTCGCATATATTAAAGAATTCGTCGGAAGGATTTTTTAGCAGCAAGAGTGTGTCGCTATAATTTTTCATAAATATGAAACCTTCAGACTCAACCAAACAACCGTCCAGCTTTTGAAGATACACTTCGCAAATTTCACAGCTATTTACTTTAGATAGCTTTTTTTTTAAAGCATAACCGACAAAATAGCGACCAGCATTCGCTTCTGCAGTTGTTTGCGGTGAATCTTCAGACTTTTGTGAAATAGTAGAAACATTTATTTCGTCTTCCTCGTTATCCAATAATGCTTCTTGAAGTACGTCGCTTAATTCATTTTGGGGTTGAAAATTCCACTGCAACATCAAATCGTCGTCGTTATCACAATTCTTATTGCGAGAACAATGGTTGTATGTGAGGAGTTTCATGGATAGGATCCTGGCGCAGATATATTGAACTTCTCGGACAGAAGGATCTGTGTGATCAAAGAAGCCGACTCTTTTAAATGAACTGATTCAGCTTCCCCTAGCCTGCGTTGAAATCTCTTTACAATATATACTCGTTGCAGACGCTTTAATGTACGGACACTGAAAATTGAGAGGCCGTACCAGTGAGTGATGAAAAACCAATTGCTTGCATAAAATGCATATGAAAGTCAGAAATTTTGTGGGACCCACGCTACAGAGAGCCCTGAAGTACAAAAGCCCCGGACGGCAATTTTTGGAGAGCAATATTAAAAAAAATTTTATATATTACAAACCGAAAATTTCGGTCAGTATCTGCCCGTGTTTACTACATTGCCGTCACAATATAAGTACATCCGATTTCTTAAATACATGCCTACATATGTCGTCTTTGATATTTAAGCACTTCAAAACTTAACCGTATTGGAACTTAAGACCATTTAACTAAAAATTGAACAGATTTTACAATAGCGAAAATATACATACATAAGTATTGGATTTAATTCTGTAGAATAAAAATTCTATTAAAAAACATTAATTCGTATTTGGATAATGTACGTATGCGTAATATTCTCATAAAATTCAAGCATACGATTTTAATCTTCTTGATATTATGCCAAAGTCGATCGTCAGACGAAAAGCAAGTGTAACAGGGTAATCGGTTTGAGCTATGTGGACTTAAGTGCATAAGAACCACACTATAATAAAATTAGGGTGCGATTTGCGGCAGGGTGAGTGTTTTCGAATTGAAGCATTCACCCTAAATTGAATATTTGAATAATTTTGTTGTCCTATGGTGAACAGTTATTTTAAATTAATTGGATAATATACCAAACAGAAACTTAAGCATGCAGACTTTATGAAGCTTATAAGAAACAGTGTTTATATTACAAATCTACATAAAACATTCATTTATACTTGTATTAGATCTATTTATGTACATATGTAATAGCTATTTCATATATTTATGTATTTTCTGCAGAAATACAAAATTCTTTGGAAATTCAGTGTTCACCATCGAAACGTACTGTGCCTTGGAGTCATCAAACCAACGAAGATTTCCTTTACGAGGCCAAAAAAACAACTCCACATCGATGCAAAAGCCAAAATGTGGGTCAGATTTGCGTGGTTTGTGGTGATACAAGTTCCGGCAAACACTACGGTATATTAGCTTGCAATGGATGCTCTGGTTTTTTTAAACGGAGTGTAAGAAGAAAATTGATATATAGGTTAGTAAGCAAACGCTAGATTGAGCATACGCTCTACATTGTAACGAGGGTGGACAAAAATAGGAAAATCCGAATTCGAAATTTAAAATCGAGATTTTATCATTCAATGTCAATTTATTTATTTAATATTTAAATTTAACTTTTCAACTTTGCTGTTCAAAGGGATTATTTCAGTAAACCCTAAAAATATTGTTGGATTATAAAACAGTTGGAAATATTAATGCGTGTAATATTTTCACAACGGCAGAGCTTCAATACCAAATTTCGTTGTTCTACAATAGTTTGCTATATTTTTGTCCACGTATTCTACGGCGACGTTACACTGTCGTTAAGATTTTTGTAATCTACTCTTTCTTATACTTTTACATAAACGTTGAAAAATGTACCACCGAACGTCAATAGAAACTTTCGTTCGCTTCTGATCACGGAGCTTCTTAAAACACAAATTTTCTTCCTTCCAGTATATGCTTCGTTTAGCGAGCTGTTTCTTTCAACTTTTCAATCACTTTCAAGACCAAACGTTTGGTTTTGTGTTGTGTGGGATTTGTGTTTTTTGTATACATGGTTCACTTTTTCCGTCTATTGGTTTTTTTTTTGGTTCAATAGTTTTTTGCAATACATGTGCTGCTCTAATGTTGATATATATGATCAAAAACATGCTAATGCCGCTGTATCAGACTGAAGCCTCAGTAAAGATTCATAATACATTTATAACTGATGGCCAAACGCATGAGGAGTGCGAGAAGAAGGACGTGTTCATCTTTACTGTTGGGTCGTTGAAGGAAGACAAAGCAGGAGCCGAAATCCGTTCGACAGAGATGTATGTGTCTATTTATCAAGCTGCAATGCTTGGCCTTATAAACACACTGCATCACCGGCATTCGGTGCATGGCACGAAGCCATGTAGATTTGCTGCTGCCACAAGAATGTGAAGTAGAACTTAATTTCTGCTTGGTTCTGCTCGTGCCAACGAAGTCACACTCATGTGGGAAAGGGCACTTTGGTATCGGAGTACGTGTATTTGTAGGGCCCTAGGCGAGAGTTGCGCTGAGCAAGAGATTGGTAAGGCATTAGTCGATCGATGGATTGAATTCTCTCATCTGAAGAGATGGGGAATTTAACCTTGTAATTTAACGATTGTGAGCGCTCATGCACTGAACCAAATCTGGTAGGTGAATATGAAGAAACTTTCATTAATTAACTTTAGAACCTTTCATTTATTGGAATATATTTAATTATATTGACGAAATTTCTTTGTCAAATTATTTTTACGGAATTTCTTTAATATGAAAAAAAAAATCATCATTTCAACGAAAACAATTGATAAAAATTGTTTAATTAAACTAATTACATCATTGAACTTCATAAAAATTTTTTCTATTTTTTTTATTGTATTTATTTATTTATATATACTTTGGAAGCACTTAAGAGCAGACTTTTTTAAATGGCTATTCTGCAGATACAACATACAAAAAAAAATTTACATGAATAATTACTAACATATTTGCTAACGAATTTTTCTAATCGTATTATAATATAACGATAAGAAATACATATATATATAAAACAAAATAGAAAAGAAGTTAAGATAGAAATTATAAGAAGTATAGAAAGATTTGTCGCCTGAAACTTCGCGTATTAGTTATTCGTTAAATTTCCGCTGGTAGTGAGTTCCACAACTGAGTCACTTTGACGTAAAAAAGCCGCTCTGATGCAAGAAACATGTAGTAAGAAACAATGAAGCTTGCTCTTCTCACAGATCTGCAGAAATTGAGTTTCGCCTTTAAATAGGCAGGAGATATTGTATAGATCAAACCAAATAGAAACAAACAATTTCTATCTTTTAAGTAATTAAACAAGCTACAGCCAAGAATCAAATTACTATACGCAAAAATACTCTCAAACCCGCGTAGCCCCACTACATATCGAGTAACATTATTGAAGGCTACTTGTAGTCTACTTTTAGATAGATAATCCAGTTAACGGTACAAATTTTCAAAGTACGTTATATGTGGAATTATCATTTGTACAGCTAATAACTTACGAGTAGTCATTGGGACGAAATGTGCAGATCTTCTTAGATTACGCAATGCGAAATAAATTTTTTTAATAACTAAACTAATATGATCACCACAAATTAGTGCAGAGTTATTAATAAAGCCAAGGTTCTAAGTTTTTTACACAATCCCTAATTTGTTACCATTTATCATAATACAAGGTAAGTCACAGCTCTTAAAAGCAAATTTAGAGACCGGCAGACTGAAGGATTTTAACGGGTTCAACGTTAGCTTGTTTTCCTCAGCCCATTTGCCTAACAAGAATAGGTCTTCATTAATTCTAGCACTAAGATCCACCGAAGTTGGTCTGGACAGATAATCCTGCATATCATTCGCATAGGCATGAATTGTAACGTTATTGGCTACAGAAAAAATGTCATATATGAACACACTAAAAAGGAGTGGAACCAAAATGGAACCTTGGGGAACACCATTCCTAATTTGCTTATTAGTCGAACAGAATGCGAGGAAAAATTATAATAGAGTATGTTATGGTCAATACAGTTAAAAGCTTTAGCTGATAATGTTAGAGATTTTAGCTTCGCCACCAGTTTTTGAAGCTTTGGTCTCTGATTATCGAATTTCGTTTTTGTAAATAAAATTATAGAAATATAAATATAAATATATATAAATTATAAAATGAAATTCCAAACTAGAGTGGATTCCACTGGATATGTCAAATTGAATAAGTTAAATATTATAAAGCATAAATCAATCGCTGATATTTCAATTTCAATTTCAATTTATTTATAATCAATAGTACAACAAGAACTAATTCTATTATAGTAAAGCGCATAATCATATAAGTGTGACTGAACATTTTACAAACTCGAGTATAGATATCATAGTGAGCTGTTGATATTTTATATTATCAAGTTACACAACAATTTGTTCTGACTATAAAATAGAACCACTAACTAAAATAAGCGGCTGAATATTGTCCTTCTTCGTTTGCCTTCCTAGTAGCTCTTTCTCGCACTCACTTACACTTGTTTCAAATATGAAATAGCTTTCCTTGGAGCCTCGAATCGTAAATCTTGTGTGGAGTTCTTCTGCACACTTATAGTACTGTAATTGGAAAATGAATGGCACATATTCAAATGAGTGATCAACGTTTTTAGAAGAGAAAATATTCTTTTGCAATTAAAACATTTTAGATTTAGATTAATCTATATGTTTATGAATGTAAATCTAAATGCTTAATATTCACTTCAGAAGCTTGCAAAGTTTGCCCACTTTAATATTTTCGTTTGACCAAACCAAACCCGTTTCCAAAATGATGAAACAAGATTTAAACAAACTGGGAAAGTTATCGGTTTTTGTTGTTAGATGATGAAAATTTGTCAAATTTGAAGAAATTTCTCCAATCAATAAATAATTTTATTGTTTAATTGCGGACAATTTGGTCATATCGCAAAGGAATGCAAAAATGAAGCTTTCTGCATAATATGCTAATGTAAAAAAGTGGATAGTAACCATCCTTCAAGTGGACGTAAATGTCCTGCTTTCCGAGCTGCTTGCGAAAAACGGAAATAAAGTTGCTGCAGATTAACCTCAACCACTGTGAAGCGAACTTCTCAAGCAAAGTGTTTTAGATTACAAAATCGGTGCAGTGATTATAGCTGCCATTTGGAATTGTGGCAACCTATGTACCTTTGCAATGGAAGCTTGATGTAGAGCGCGATTATTATGTCGCCTGTCAAAATTGCCGGTATATTTATTTGTAGCTTCTACTGCCCACCAAGCTTACACGATGCACAATTTACTCAAATAATTGATAATCTGGTGAATGATGCTAAAATTTATTTGCTTTGTATAATAGCTGGAGATTTCAACGCATGGTCCACCGAGTGGGGCAGCCATTACAGCAACGAAAGATGAAAAATTTTACTTGAAGCGTTCGCATATTTAGATGTTGTGCTTTTGAACGACGGCCGTGAGCACACATTTGAACGCAATTGAAGAAAGTCAACGATAGATATTACGTTTGTAAGTTTCTCTTTAGTAAACAAAGTTAAGTGGTGTGTTAGCAGCCTTTACACAAATAGCGATCACCGGGCTTTGATAACACATTTCAGCGCGTGCAGTGCACTGAGGCGTTAATACGGAATAGCTCAAAACCAAAATGATGGAAACTCAATACACTTGACAAGGAAGTATTGACATCCCCTTTCCTCAAAGTGATAGCGCGGGACAGCTGGCTAGACAAATCGTGTCGCACCTTACTGCAGCGTGCGATGCATCAATGTCAAGAGCTGGAAATAGTCGCGGCCAAACCTCAGTCCACTGGTGGAAATAGCAGAAATAGCAGATCTTAAAAGAATATGTGCTCGTGCCAGAAGAATGGAGCAGCGTAATATCGATAAAGAAAACTACGAATCGTCCTATATAGGATAGAAGCTTCCGACAGACATCTCTTTGGCGCCATGCTTTACGTGTTAGAGGGAGATGCGGCTATGCGGGTTATGAGCGCGAGTGAAAGAGATACGAACAGACAAACCGATGGGCGGACAAATATGCATACACATCACGGACGGACATACATACATATGTACTTCAGGCAGAGAAACAAACCGATGGTTGGACATACTATGAGTAGGGGAAGGAAATGAGGGGGAAAGTGTGTGTGTGTGTGAGACCGAAGTGATGGAAGAGCAGATACAGATGGTCGTTATGTAGGAACACGTTGTTGTTGTTATTTGTTGTAATATGATTTTGTTAGTTAGTTCAGTATGTATGTTTGTGGAAATTATTTAAGTGAACTGATTGTCGTGGGCCGCGTTAGTGTAATAAAATTTTTTTGGTGATTATTTTAATTGCTTAGGTTGTTCGTTTTGTTCTGTTGCTTTGTTGTAATGTGCATTTTTTAATATAATGATCGCCCTGGAGTTAATGCAAACAAATTCCGTTGGTTTCCTTTTTCTTGCCTATGCTGTTGTTGTTGTGGATTTGTTTTCAATACTTGTGGTAGGATTATGTGTATATCAAATGCGTGGCACGAAAGATACTTTGTGGTTGTTCTATTTTGGAAAGCGTTCCCTGTGATCGGTGACATTTATATTTTTATTTTGTTAGTTTGGTAAATGACCTTTTCAAGTGGATTCTTGGTTAACCAAATCTCAGCTTGCTACAAATGTCAATAATTTGAGTTCATTGAACAAATGTAGGGTTGAATTTTCATTTTTCGTACAAATGGACGTAATTTTGCTTTGCTATAGACTTGTAATATATGTGTACATATGGTCGTGTGTTTGTGATGTTTCCTCAGCGAAGTGCCTTCAGGAGTAGTTTGCTCCAATAATGGATCAACTGATTTCATTATACATAGATACATTAGGATGATTTTAGGATTTAGGATAAGATGCGCATTTATGCGCTCAAATTTAATTTTATGTTTTATTTACATTTATGTTGCATCTGTATGTATGGAGATATATATATATATATACTTGTATATATATATATATATATATATATATACTTGTATTTATTTATTTATTTATTAAATTAAAACTAAGCTAACAAAGCTTTATAGCTGAAACTAAAATTAAATGAAAATTGAATTTACAATTTAATTCATAAGATAGGTAAGAATTTTAGGCTTAGAAATAAATAACGAATCAGATAAATTCACTACTGCAGAAACTAAATTAAAATCTGCACAAGCTTTGCGGAACGGCTCATGCTGGAGGTATGAAGTTCTGCATAATTTTAGATGCAAGAATTAGTGACTTCTCGAAGTGATCCGTGGAACATTAATACCAATGTTGGATAAGAGGTACTCAGAATCCGTGATCCCTTGGCGAAGATTTAGGATAAATAATGAATTAAGCATTATACTGCGATTGGTAAGTGATGATGGATCCCAGTGAAGATTACGCAAGCAGAACAAAAGAAACTGTTTTTGAATTGACTCCATCTTCGAGATGTAGCAGCTATAACTAGGAGACCAAACAAACGATGCATATTCAAGTATAGGACGAATTAATGAGGTGTAAAGCAGTTTAGTGATATAAGGATCATCAAATTCCTTTGCCCAGCGCTTTAAAAACCCTAGTAGCCTCAGCGATCTACTGGTTATACGATCGATATGGGCATGGAAACTAAGTTTACTATCCAACACAACACCAAGATCCTCAGCGGTGGTTAAAGATTCCAGCTTGTGGTTATCGATGGAATAACAATAGTTGTAATAATTTATCCGAGAAAATGTCATTTGTTTGCATTTGAGTAAATTTAAACGCATACAGTTTACTTTACACCATACAAGAATGTTATTCAGATCATCTGGTAGATATGATAAGAAAATCTTTAGGTCATCATAGGTAGATAAGAAATAATAGAGCACCGAAGTGATTTGCTTGAGGGACTCCAGATTTAACACAAAATATATCCGATTTATTTTTATGTAATATAACTGACTGGGTACGATTTGTAAGATATGATGTAATCCAATGTAATAAATTTACGGGAAATCCGAAAAGCTGTAGTTTTAATATAAGAAGGTTTTGGTTAACGACATCAAAAGCTTTGCTGAAGTCTGTATATACGACGTCCGTTTGCATACCACATCTAAAACCATACAAGTCTTTGAAACGAACTCTATTAGATTCTTTATTGCTGATTTCCCTGGAAGAAATCCATGCTGAATCGGAACGATTGACGAATAAACATCACGCGAGATCTGACTTATAATAATTTTTTCAAGTAATTTTGGTAGCGTACTCAGCTTTGCAATCCCACGATAATTTGAAATGTTGGAACTATTGCCGGACTTGTGTATGGGTATAATATATGAAGCTTTTCCCTCCTACATCAGGGGGGAAAAAAAATGTGTAATTTTTATTCAGTAAGCATTGGATATGACGCACTATGTGCGTTGGCGAGAAGTGTTTATAGCCAATGCTGTATACTTATTCATGGTGAGTGGTTTTGGGTAAGCCCGGTAAGCGTCGCGTTTACACTTCGGCGCCACGTTATGCTTAGGGTATGCTTCTATACTTCGGGTTTTTATTATTCAACAGCCTCAAAATTAAATGTATCGCAAAGAGAACACATATGGCATAAGACATCGCTCAATTGGATTACATAAACTGTGTTTGAACATACTTTCGTCTGTTCACAACGTGCAAACAAGTGGAAAAATATAGTAAAAATAAAATAAAGTCAAGTGAAGCAAAGTTAATTTAACATTATACAAAAAAAGAATTTGAGTGGAAAACTTAATTATAATACTTAAAAACAGTGCAGCAGAAAATCAACGGAGCAAAGGAAAGTAAAAGAAGAACAAAAAGATAAAGTTTTACGTAAATTGTGAGATTCCTGGAGTTTATTAAATAATAAATTGTAGTAATTTTTGGTTATAATACTTTTAACAAAAAATTAAATTGTTTATTGTCTGTGCTTTAGAGATTTATTTAGAAAACTTAAACAAAACAACATGCAATTCATATGTAAAAAGTATAAGGCTGCTTACGAATCCAAGCTCAGCTTAATTCGCCACACGAAGGAAGATAAATTCCTAAAATGCCTAAAATGCTGAAAGTGTAATGCAAAATTTAAGCGCAATTACCAGTTACAAGAGCATAACAATAAGTCTCATAAACACGTAGGATCTGGTAGCTCTCCTGAAGCGCAGGATGTGCAAAATATATTGAATTAAAAAATTGGTTCTATCACATCAGAACGAATGCACACAAGCAAAAATGTTGTGTTCCGACTAACAGCAGTAAGCTGAAATCTATAAGAGATAACTTCATCGAGAGAATAGAGTCTTTCATTTACGAAAATAAAGATGTCGGTATTCTCCTGCCGGAAGAATTCCTCCAGAAAGGGAAAAATTACATGATACTAGAGCTGATTAACGGCCTCGAAAAGCATATGTCTTTTAAATTTAATTTGGAGTTGTTCTGTGAGTTTGTTAAAACATCTGACGATAAGCAAATAGTGGAAATCAAATCCTTCCAAACGAAAATGATGATAGTTCAATTACAAAATCAGCTAGACCAGGTTCTCAGCCAAAAATTTGAAAGCTTATTAAGTAAGCTCACAGAATTCCAGGAAAGAAACAGTGGCTGGGCTTTATCTAAAATATGCCATGTAGAGATTAATATTAATCAGTACAGGCCCTTAAAGGGATCCTCGTATTTGCCACTACCAAAAGTTTTAGATAACAAGAAAGCATGCATCAATGTACGAAATGATGATGAATACTGCTTCAAGTGGGCAGTCATAGCTGCTCTTAGCCCCACTGTGAATCATCTTTATATGCCACAGAACTACAACATTACCAATATTCAAGATAGTATAGTTAGACTACCAAATGGAATTGTGGTCAACTTTGAGCGGTTAACTTTTGCTCTACCGCTCACAAAGATTTCGGATTTCGAACAACTAAATAATAGTATAAGCATAACGTTATCGGCTTTGACGAAGAGCTTGGCGCTATGGTAGAACCATTTTATAGCGGACAAGCTTAAAAAGAACATCACATGAACATGCTGCTTATCCAAGACTTGAATCTTTCACACAATGTTTGGATAAAATCTATTTCAAGGTGGGTTATAAAAATTTTAAAACTACTTTTATATTTAATTATGCTTTATATTTTATTGGTTTCTTTATTTTTTTCCACTTTTCTTCGCTTTTTTTAATACTTGCAGAATAGTTTGGTTTACTTTTATTTTGCCAATTAAAACAATTTGTTGAATTTTTTTTGCTATAAAATATGTTTTTCTTGTTTTATTTTCTTTTTCTAGACTTGTACGCTCTCAGCTCACGCATTGCCATAATAAAGTCTTTTTCTGCAACAACTGCCTGCAGTACTCAAGAAATCATAATATAATGAAGACCCATAGAGATGAATGTAACAAAACTGTTACAGTAATGCCGGAGTTGGAGAAGGCCACAATCAGGTTTAAGAAGTACGAGCGCAGGTTGGACGTCCCGTTTGTGGTTTACGCAGATTTTGAATGCGTTTTAAGTAGTTTAGATATTGATAATAAAAAGTATATTTGTAAGCACATTCCGGTAGCTACATATAAATTGTAGTTTTAAGCATAGTCTAAGTAAATTTCTTTTTTATTTAGGGGTGGATGCTCCCAAAAATTTTATTAAGTACTTGGTTAGAGATATTATAGATATTTACAATAAGTATTTGAGTAAACCCACAGCTATGTCCTTTTTAACTCCTCAGCAGCTAAACAAACAATTACTAAGCAAAAACTGCGATATTTGCAGTAAAGATTTGGGCGCTGACCGGATGGCGGATCATTGCCATCTCACTGCCGAATACAGGGGTCCAGCACACAATAGCTGCAACCTTCAATATCAAATAGCCAAATTTATTTTAATTTTACACATATTTTTTGAATCCGAAGCTTCTGCGCACGTTCGCTTAAGCACAGAAACAGTGCTGTGTCGAGAATTAACAGCGGACAATTTTACCAACTGCATGCTGCGAGTGCTACCTTGGACACCTAATTTAAGATATATCACGGTTTTCGATCTGTTCTCAGTGAAAATTGTGAAGACAATAATAAGATAACATCAATAATTACAATATTTCAAATCCCGCGCAACTTTTGCGCTAGTGAAAACAATAAAAGTTACCATACCTCTGTTTGTCACGCAGGACAAGGGGAAAACAGAAGAAACAAAAACGAAAAACCATTAGTGTTAATTAGTTTAAGTTTGATCGAAAAGCGGGTTGTGTCTGTACCGCAGACCTAACTTGGTAAAGCTTTTCTAACGAAACTAAATATAACTCGAATTAAAGCTTATGGACGAAAAGCGGTTTGGGTCTGTGCTGCGCAATTGTTATACATTTATTTCTCTTTTCGAACATGGCTGGTGTGAAGAAAACAACATCAGCAGATGTAATGAGTGCAAGCAGAAGTGTAAGGCAGATCAGTGATGGGTGCGAGTGCGTCCAATCAGTAATAATTAACCCATTTCAGAAGAGTGCGAGATTAGCGCGATCGCCATAAAAACAAGTGATGTACTAGCAACGCCTAGGGAATCAAAGTCTTCGCCGCCATGCTTAGAACTCAGCAAGAATGGTGATGCTGTGCGTTTTTCTTCACTTAAGAAAATGGCTCGAAAGTTTGCTGAGCTGGTGGAAATGATCGGCGGAGGGAGACGATCGATACACCAACCAATGAGGGAGCTGATTGAGAATATATCTAAACTTTATGGATGCGCTGAATGTGAGATAAGAAACTGTGAACTAATGAAGGACAGTTTGCAAGCTGTTCCAGTCAAAGAAAATACTATTGAAAGCGGCACCCAAACATCTCCATTAGTGGAAAAGAATTGCGAGCTGGCAGCAAAAAGCATTTTTTTTGATGACGCTTTTATTTGCCCTTTCGAGTGGTTGACACACAGCTGCTGGCGTCATTGCGTCGCGTCAGATTATGTGTTGATACGTTACTAAAAAGTGTAAAAAACTGGCCAAGTTTGTAAAGCACTTGCGCGCTAGCAAGCATGTGTCCGTGTGTGTTTATGTGAGGCATTTGAATTCGCTGCAGCTGCACAGAACTGACAACGAATCCACACCAGAAATGGCATCTATGCATCTATGTTTATCCTGTGCCAAAGAGACGGGAGAAAGGAAACCAATCATACATGTGGTGGTTTCAAATGTCCATTTGATCAGAAAGCCAGAATGGCATTAAGAGGCGTTAAACAAGGTGATGCCAAGGAATGAAGGTACTGCAACTCAACTTAAACCATTGTGAAGCAGCACAGCAATTACTACAGCAAACAGTTTCCGAACTACGCGTTGATGTGGCGACTTTGAGCGAGCCATACGCATCTAAAAACGATGGCAAGTGGGCTAGCGATGCAACAGGTAAGGCAGCAATTTGGAGCACTGATCCAACTGGTGCAGAGGTTGTAGTACATAAGTCGAGATATGCGGCATATTTATATACATCTGCAATGTGCCCCCTAGTGTGGACATAAATACGTTCAACTTGGTACAGCATGGTTGTTCGCATAAGATTCTATGTACATACATATGTACATATTCGTATCTCAGATTTCACCACTTTCCTATTCCTACGCTTTGCTTGGTTGGTTCTTTAGTGCAAACAAATTTGGATAATTTATTCACTTGCTTCCTCTCTACTTTGGTATTAGGTATGTGTGTTTGTGAAGATTCTTTAAGTGGACAGAGTGCTGTCGATCGAGTTAGTATAATAAAATTTAGGTGATTATATAATTGCTTACGTGGTTGTTGTTTTTTTTTTTGTAACACAAAGCTTTTAGTTGAGATTGGAATCGTTATCAATGCAAAGTAAAATTTGGAAGGAATATTGGTGCGAAACAAGAATGATTAAATACAAAATGGCGCATATCAGTGCACGAAATCTGCTTCGTTTTGCGCAGCTACGTCATTTGGTGCGGAAATATGACTGGAATGATGAAACACTAAGTACTTTGCCCATAAAAGTGTAAATTAAGTGTAACTGAAGAACAAAATGTCAACAAACAATATTATTTCAAAGGTCATGAAACCCAAAATTGAAAAAAACACGCTTTTTGCCTGAGAAAATGATTGGGAATTATTATCGTAATAGAATAAGAAGGTAAATTTACTATTTGCATCTCAACGTCGGTGGAACCTTAAATTTTTCATGTGTTGTATATCTCGTCAACATATTTCTGCCGTGAATTCGATTTGTACTCTCTTCTCCATATATGCTTGTTGCCTACTCTGCATTCTGACTACTTACAGCATAGATAACCTATGACTTACACGCTTCATACAAAATTCCATGCATTTCTTTCTTAGTCTATTCACAGAAATTGAAGAACATATTCAATTGATGGCCATTCGGTTTCATCAGATGAGGCCCGAATGATGATGTTATTCTCACTCAAGGGGCAGGCATGAGTACAAAAGAAGATAATCTTTCTATGGCCTTAGGAGGTATTTTATTTAGATGAAGACTAACTATTTTGTTGGTTTTAAGAAAGTGACTGAAGACTTTATTTACTTTTATTAGATTTAATTCAGTTTTATTATATTTAAGAAAGTGATTAGTACTTTTTTATTGTTTTTTGATGTATGAACACTTTATTTACAAGTGTATATTATACGGACTTTCAAAATATAACACTTAAAAGAAAACCAATTAATTGATGTACATAAACTTTAATTGCTTCGACTCACTTTTACATATATGAAACTTATTTCAATACTTGGCATGCTCAATAAACGGCGAAATACTAAATTAAGCTCGGCATGCTAAATAATGCTTAAAATAACGCATATGTCGTGCTAGGCTCAAAATCGTGTTTAAGTGTGCTTGAATTAAACCCCGTTTGTGCTTACCATAAGCATTTATTTTTTAGAGTGTAGAGCTGAACCAAAACCCACTATGTAAGTCAGTATTTTATATAAAAATTGTGAAGGGCTCACCGGTGGCCAAAAATGGCAGTGCCAATTGCTCCTCGCAAAAGTTTTCTTCCCTCATTCTTATATAATGCTTATATAAGTTAACACAATATTCGTTATACTTTATGCTAGCGTTTGTTTATAAAATCATTTCATCCACAGAAATTTTATAAAAGATGGATTGCCACATTAAATTGGTTTTCGAAAAGCCGATGGTCTTCGTTGTCAATTGTATTGCATCAGTTGGATACTTTAGTGGATTCTAAAAAAAAGAGAATTAGATAAGAAGAAAAGAGATTAAGAATTTGTAAAAAGCAGCATTGCCAATAAAACCTTCAACCGAAAGTTATCCAACAAAAATATTTTTTGTACTTTGACTTATACTTAAATTATTGAGTTATTTGACGTATGTATTTTTAAAATACTATGAAGAGGGCTTGTCGTCTTGCTACATAGACAAAGATTTAATAACTAAATATACTTTATTGTATTTGCAGACAATGAGCTTTATTTTGCTTCTACCCCAATCCGTGATTTTCTCAATGCGACTTATCGTTGTTGATGGTTGTCGACACCAGAAAAATAAGTCTAATGAATTGAATTTTACTTAATACAAAAATAAATTTATTCCTGTTGAAGTGAATGCATGTTTTTTGGATGTGAATGTTTTTGAGTGGAATTAATTTCGCACGAACAAATTTCAATGGTTATTCGATTAAATATTAGAAATGTGTAAGAAGGATCTTTTCGTGCAGGAATCATTCAGCTTTGAATGGTTGGCAAAGTTTCAATAGAACAGATAATGTACACAGATTTTGTATGTCAGCTGAAGGCTGCGATTCTTTATATTTATTTTTTTCGCTTCGGAGTACCAAATGTTACAATTTTAGTGGTTTTTAACAAAGGTTGTAGTCCTCTTTTGGGGTTAGCATTACCTTCACAGTAATAGCATTTAATTTGATTTCATTTGCAAATTCATCTTGTTTAATTTTAACGAATTGATTACTTCTTCCTTCCGCATTTACAGATGCCAGGCTGGCACGGGACGATGTATCGTGGACAAAGCCCATCGTAACCAATGTCAGGCTTGTCGTTTAAAAAAGTGCCTTCAAATGGGAATGAACAAGGACGGTAAGCATTATACATACATAAATGTACAATATCAGCTAGATTTTTGAACAGCGATATTAATTTTCACATAATCACAGAGCCTTATCATATTATCAAATACTTAATATGGTTATTTAGCATACCATACCATACCATAAGTGGCTTTATTTATTTCTATTCATATAAGTATTTACTTTTACAAACTTTACTTAAACAGTATAATTCTTAACATACTATACAATATAATTCTTAACATACTATACACGTATTTTTGTAAGACTGTTGATTTGTTTAGACGGATGCCGTATTGCTTACATTATTTAAGTTTAAATTAGCATTCCCGCTGATATATTGTATTTATTTTTCTGATGAGGAATTTATTCGCTTGCGATAAAATTTTGCTTGATTTAACTTAAAAAACCACTTAACCTAACTTACTAATAGTACTTAAAACTACTACTTACAGGAAAACTATTTACAGAAATGAGAATTTACATTTTAGCAATATTACAATTATCGAAAGTGACTTGAACTTTCTATGATAAAATAAGAACATTTTCGCGCTATTATACACTAGATTATGGTTTTGTGGGCCAGGTAAATAGTTTGGTGAACAATATTTTTTGACTAGCGGGGAAATGTATTGTAGACGTTTTTGTTAAGTATTGTTGTAAAAGATTATTTTTGAGTAATGTAACGCAGAAACTAATGTCTGATGCAACTAAGAAGGTATCAATTCTTGCTATGTTGAGTGTTTTGTATAAAATGTGATTTTTTACATGTTTACAACTTCCATCAGGCATTTGCTTCGGACGGAGGCCTGTACAGATTCTTCAGCAATTCCTCTCAAGTACACGGATTCTTGCCATTTGTGCTGAGGATATGCTAAACCATATTGGGAAGGCATACGTTATAATAGGCTGAATTAGCTGCTTATAGCAGTTCAGCTTAATTTTTTCTTTTTTTTTTTCTTCAAAGTACTTTTGGCTCTTGAATGGATATAATCTACATATATAGTGTCTGCCTTTAAACATTATGCAGTGAAACTTTTCATTGTTAAGCCTAAACTTCCAATAGTCGAAATATTCAACGAAGATGTTCAGATATTTATTAATTAAGCAGTTTTTTTTTAAATTACAATGTTGGTACACATACCGGTCCAAGTATTGAACCTTGCGGTACGCCCGCTAAAATGTTTCTCATGCTCCAGCTTGTATTGTTTGTCGAAACGTAGAAAGTCCTACCTTGCAGGTATAAGGAAATGATCCTCCATACATCGCTGTCAATGCCTAGCTTTATGTACATCTTGTAAATTATTGCATCGATCCAAGCAGTATCAAATGCTTTTTGAAAATCGAGACTGACGGCAATCGTTGCTCGCTTCTCGTTTAAGTTAGTTGTTACTAAATCGGACAGTAGAGTTAGTGCATGCGTTGTGGAGTATTGGTGTCTATAACCAAATTGTAAGTTTTTGAAAATCTTTTTTTCCTCCATGGCCTATGGAAATAACCTATGTTTATAGCTGTGGTTGAATAAGAGGGAGGGGTGATTTTTTTAGCAGAAAATAGTTTTTAATAGTTTTGAAAGTTTTGTTATCCATTTGGAAGTTGCTTGTTACACGCTCCCAGCGCTCATTTCAATGTTTTGCTACTAATTCTTTTACGATCCTATTAAGGTTTCTAAGAATTGCCTTTAGCGTGTTCTCTCTCCTAGGACAGGGGCATCGAAATATTTTCCTACGAAGGTTCTGTTTCAACTTTTTTGTAATCAATAATTACGTCGGGCAAGTTGCTTAATAATTTGCCTTTAACTGTAATCTTGGGAACTGCGCTGGTGAGCATAGCGACAGCTTCATCAATGTCTGTGGTAGTTACGTTCGAGCTGACGGGAAGGTAATGACGTTCCAAACATTCTTCTAACGTGCTGTTAAAAATTGTGAGATTTACTTCTTCAAAGTTTAGGATCTTGACTGGGGGTACCTTTTACCTATACTCAGAGGTTTTTATGATGATCTCTAGGGCATCATGATCTGATTCGTATAAGTGAGTTTCTAAATAACCATCATGTTGTGGATTAAAAATGACATCTACCTGCGAAGATACTAAAAAGAGATCTATGTAGCTTTCATTTCTGATTGGATGCCTAGTTGGTATGACAAAAACGTTCAGATTCTTTTGCAGCCAATTAAACAAGCTCGTACCATTCGAGTTGCGTTGAAATCACCCCCAATGACAACTTGATCTGTGTCAATCGAAAAAAAAGCGCGTCTAGGTCTCTATCTGTAAGGTTTTGCAATTGTAATATCATTTTTTGCCCTATTGATATACAAGTTATGTATGAGGCTGCAGTTACAGCGCCAAAACTGAGGGTTTTGGGGTCTTTTGCATATGGGGAGCCACACCACTAAACACCAGACCATACTCAATCTTGTGGACATAGAAGTCATGTCCATAACGCCAGTGGAGCCCACCATAAGTAGCACAAGGGATTGGAGGACAGAGATACTGGATAATATTGGACCGAAGCATTCACCTGTATGCGGATGGTTGGAACATGGACGGTCGCACGGGGGCTGGGTTTCTTTGTGCAAATAATAAATATGGAATAAGCATCAGACTCCATAACTCCAACACGTACTTTCAGGCCGAAATAGTTGGGGTTATGGAGGGTGCTAAATGGTTATTCAACAACAGAATTCCGGGGGAATACTGTAAGATTTTTTCGGATAGTCAGGCGGCTATCAAAGCAATTAGGAAGGACGTGGTGACCTCGGAGGTGGTACGAAGATGCAAGAAGGCTATAACGCTTCCTGCAAGTGTACTCAGTGCACTTGATACGGGTGCCTGAACATCGTAATATGGAGGGCAATGAAGCGGCAGACGAACTTGCGCGAAAGGAGACCATGTTAGAACATTTTCAATCTTTAATAAATGACATTGCCTTTTCAATCTTTAATAAATGACATTGTGGATTGGGCGGAAAGACTACACAGAGGAGCTTGGAGCGATTCACAAGGCTCTAGGATAACCAAAACCCTCTGGGGTAGTCCAAATTCCGCCCAAGCTAATAAACTTCTACAAAGAAGTAAAAGCGAGCTTAGGATACTGATAGTCATCCTGGCAGGACACAAGGCTCCAGGATAACCAAAACGCTCTGTGCAGTCCAAATTCCGCCCAACCTAATAAACTTCTACAAAGAAGTAAAAGCGAGCTTAGGATACTGATAGGCATCCTGGCAGGACACAATGAACTCAGGGGACATCTACGCAAGTATCGTACCCTGCAGTCAGAATTTTGTAGATCCTGCCTGGAGGAATCAGAAACCTTGGAACATTATTTGTGTAACTGCCCCGCTTTCTGCAGGATCAGGCTGCACACTTTGGACTCAGCACAGTTTAACACCCTTGAGGATGTAAGTAGGAAAGGATGGAGGGCGATAAATAGCTTCGTTCTTGGCACGGGGCTTTTTAGATGAGCAACTTCATTCCCTTTCCGGTTTCTTCCCTTTCCTTGTTCGCCCTTTTACTTCCTTGGAGGGACACAATGGGCCGTTCGGCCTAAGTGTATCCGATTGCTTGCGGTTAGATGGCTCCACGGAGCCCCTCTTTTAAACCCAACCCAACCCCAACCCAATACCATTTTTTTAAAGTGTGTTAACGGCGCAACACTCAAGCAACGTAGTGCCGACGGCGATTTGGTCGAATTGTATGTTTTCTTTAAGGCAAACAGCCGTACCTCCACCGTTACCGCAAACTCTATCTTTTCCAAGTATAAAGTAATTTTTATAGCTTACATTATGTCTTCCTGACAATTTGTGCTCCGCAATTAAAGAAATATCGGGTTTATGCTCTATAAGGAATTGGTTAAAGGAGTGTCTTTTTTTAATTGATATTAAAGAGTTAACATTAACAAATATACTTTTAAGACGCTTACTCATTTAAGTGCAGGTCAATAAGAAAGTTCATTAACTTTTGCATCATCGTTACCTTATGTAATGTAATGAGTAGAAAACTTGCCAATTTTGTCTAGACAAGTGTAGAAGCTCTTACCAAAGAATTTCTTGCAGTCGTTGTCAATCAGTTCTGGTATACCAGCCATTTTTAACTGGGGTTTGTTTACCGGCGTTTTTTAATGTTTTAGAATACGCTTGTTACTGTAAAATTTTTTACTGCTGCGCGACTTCATCGCTTCTACTCTTTTCGGACATTCACTGGTTTTAGCCGTATATCTTTCAGCCATGCAGTTGGCACACTTTAGAGAAAAGCCAATCTGTTTTTTAATATTGCCTGTTATCGGGTCCGTGTACAGGTTTTCTGCCGTATTCATATCCTTACTGGAAATCTTACAGTTACCTGGACCATGAGATTCAGCACATTTTACGCAGCGATACGACATGTTGCAATTGCCATAGCGATGACAGTTTCTGCATTGTACTGAAGGCTTTGACTTTGTTTTTCCAAACTAACTTTGCAATTCATTATATACTTAATAGTAGATATAGCTACTGTAACCTAAACTAACTAAATTTAGGATATTTATATTGAGGTTTAATTCATAATATAGTTGATTGCTTCGTCTTTTTTGTATAAGTTAATTAAATGAATTCGTATCCGATTATGATTTTATTAATTTAATTTATTGATTGATTAAAATTCCAAATATTCAATTATGATCTTCCTTCGACTTTTCAGTTCGACGTCTATGAGTCTTCTGCCTCTTGCAGCGTGGGTTGATTTTTGTACAAGGCTTGATATCCACCGCTCTCCTTTTCTGTATTCGTGGTTCCGTTAACGTGCAGTACGGGTGCAGTCGACAAAGGGATTTACAATTTTTTATGCTTAATAAAGTATTATTTAATCTTTTACAAAAATGTTGTTCAAAATGCCGTAAGAATTCAAAATCTGAAAAGTGCAGCTTTTGATTGTAATTCTTTAATGTTTATTTTATTAGAAGAAACAAATTATTAACGGAGATTGCTTTTGTGAACCATTTTTACGTCGATCAAAACCGTAGTGCCAAGGTCTTTCCCTATAATTTTCTCAATAAAAACCTTGATAAATTTGTTACCTAACCTCTTGTTTCTTTTGAGAAAAACTTTTTCTCCTATTTCGTAAGTTTTTAATGAGTTTCCTAAATTTATTCGTCTTAAAGTTTTGTCTTGAGCTTCGGTCAATCTATTTCTTATTATGACAAGTTTTTCAGACGGATAGTTATGAAGGACGTCAGTTGGCTTCGCGTTTGTAACAGAGTGAATGCTACAATTTTATTTATGGGTCGCTAATAACACCAAGTCTATAGTTTCTTTTATGTGTTTCTGTTCTTTAATGCAGCGCGCTATCTCTGTCAGAGTAGAATGAAACCTTTCGACTTGTCCGTTACTTTCGCTGTGGAGTGTAGGTACATAAAAACATTCAATTGAAAACCTGTCTCTAAGTAAGCTTTTAATCGCATTGGAATGGAAAGCCCTTTCGTTATCAGATACTACAGTGTTGGTGTTAGGATATTTTAATAATATTTCGAACAAGGCGTATTTGATGTCGAACGTTGATCTTGATTGGATAGGCTTCACAATAGCAAATTTAGAAAATTTATCTACGCATGTTAGAAAATGCTGCTTATTGGTCATAAAGATATCGATATGAAGGATTTCCCTCGGAAGAGTCGGAATGGGTGTTTTTCCTATACCAGGGTCGGGTGGTTTACGTTAATACTTATTTTCCATACATATTTTGCAGTTTGCGATTATAGCTTTTAATGACTTCCTTATGTTTGGAAAGTAATATTCATTAGAAATTTGCATTTTCTTGAAGACAGCGATGAGCACGGTTATGTTCTATTGCTAATGCTTCAATCTGATCATTGGGGTTGGTGAGATCGATGACTAATTTTTCCGTATGGATAAACTTAACTCCAGAAAATGCTGATACTAAAGACTTTTGAATATGCGCTAACGTGGGAAGGTCACAGTGTACTCCATTGGTAATGTTGGGATTAATGACAGATTTTAAACAGTCTATGAGTTTGTGAATATTATCAAAATAAATACGACGCATTGTTAAAATGTATCTGTAACCGTTTGATACCTTAAGAGGGCCTACTGTGTCTATTGATATTACTTGAAAACTTGTGTTTGGTGTATCTGTTATAGTTTGTCTTTCTATTGTATGTTTAGTTATTTTATTCCTTGCGCATAAATCACAATATGTTATAAATTTCTTTACCATTTTACTCATATTTTTCAATATATATCTTTGTTTAAGTTTTATAATTGTTTTACGAATACCTGAGTGTTCTTTACTATGAAATTCATCAATCAATTTATATTTTATTAAGTCATCACTTATTTGTTTTGGGGTGGCATATATTAATATTTTTAGTTGGGGACTCTCGTTATTTATCATTATTTTTGCGTACGTCTTTTTAAATTCTTCTTTTTCATATATTTTAAATATTTCATCACTATTCTCTAGCGCTAGGTATTCAATATTTTCCTTCTTCATTCTGGATGTTGCTTCTGGAGTATCGAATCTTTTCGCTGCTTTATCGCTACATCCTACGTGCACGTTATTATTTTCTATAATAATTTTACAATTCTTCATATGTTTGTCGACATTAAGTTTTAATTTTTTCATATATCTGACGTCAGTAATTAATGTACAATCCCATATTCGAAGTTGATCAGGCTTCTCATGTGATGTACACTGCCCTTGTTATTATCTTGTTTGCTCATGCCTCTTGTAATAATTAGTGCTTTCTTAACTGTTTCATCGATTTCACTTGGTATCATTTTTTTAATATGTCTGACTTAATCTGTATTCTTGACAGTGCGTCTGCATTCGTATTTAATTTTCCTTTTTTATATATAATTTCAAAATCGTAATTATAATCCAATGGATTGCTAAAAGCTCTATCTCTATTACCGGTTTGTTCAAGTCATGTTTTTGTAAGGCTTTGCTGGCGTATGAAATAGGTAAATCGTTGCCTATTTCGACTTGTGATAAAACTGCGCCTAGTGCGTAGTTTGAAGCGTCCGTTGTTAAAATGAAAGGTTTTTCAAAATCTGGATATTGTAAAACGGGTGGTGTCATTAGCTTTGTTTTCAATTGTTCAAATGCAAGTTGACATTGTTCATTCCACTAGAATTTAGTGTTCTTTTTTAGAAGTCTGTTTAAATCTTTAGCTATGTCCGCGAAGTCTGGTATAAATCTTCTGTAATAGTTGCAAAATGCTTTAAATCTTCTAACATTTAATTTTAAATTGTATTTATCTAGTCTATCTAATACACGAATTACATTTTCATTGTGGTGAGTAAGATTACATCCGAAAACAATTATATCATCTACGTATAGAAAAGCTTCGGATTCTAAACCTGAGAGTGCTATGGTAACAATTCGTTGGAAACTATTTGAAGAAATTTTTAATCCAAAAGGTAGTCTCTTGAATTGGAAATGTCCATTTGTTGTGGAGAAATCGGTTAGAGGTCGTGAATTTTTTTCTAAACCTATCTGATGAAAAGAGCTAGTCATATCAAGGGTTGAAAACCATTTTGCTCTTCCAAGTTTATCGAGAATGTCTTCAAGACGTGTGAGTGGGAATTTATCATTAACTACTTTATCATTTAACTTGCGATAATCTACTACTACTCTCCATTTCTTCTTGTCAGATATATTTTTCTTTGGAACTAATAGAAGTGGAGCATTGTAAGGACTTGTGGAAGGTTCTATGATGTCGTCTTCTAGCATTTTATTCACTTGGTTTTTTATCCCTTCACTATGAGAATGTGGAAGTCTATAGTTTTTAATATATACTGGTGTTTTGTCTGAAAGTGCAATTTCTTGTGTATAAAAATTATTTGTTGTTAATTGATCATTTTCCAAATGGAAAATATTTTGATATTTCTTTAGAATTTCTAGTAACAATGCTTTTGCTTTTTCATCTGGGCAGTCGATGTGCAGTTTGTTTATAATATGTTCGAAGCGGTCTTCGTCGTGTGTTTTTTTGTTGGTAAGTATTTCGTAGTTTTTAAGTGGTTCGGTTTCTATTTCAATATTTTTTATAATAGCTTCAGTATTTGTTGTATTTAAAATTTTTATATGTGTGAGACCAGTTTTGGGTGCTAAAGAATTGCTAAGAAAAATGCCCGGTTCAATTTCTTTGTTTAAAATAAGTTTTTCTTCTTTAAAATTTAATTTAAGTGGTTGTATAATTTCTGTTCTCGGAGGGATTTTAATTTGAAATATTTTTGTTTGCATTGGTAGCGTCACTGTGTTGTCGTTTGTATATATCGAAATTGTGTATGTTTCGTAATCTATTTTGCACAAGAATCTCTGTAAGAAATCTCTTCCTATTATTCCGTCTATTTCTATCGGGAATTCTTTGCTAACTAATTGAAAATTGTGATTTATATTTTCTTCTACAAATTTTAAATTCAAATTAATCATACCTAGTGAATAAATTTTTTCTATTGTGATGCCAGTCAATGCACTTTTTTCGTCTGAGTAGTATTCTTTGTCATTCAATTTTGAACTTATTTTGCATAGTGATATGTCAGCGCCTGTGTCAATTAGAAATCTCAGATTTTCATTTTTAAATTTAAGTGTTATATAAATAGTATTATTATCCGATATTTTGTATATATTTAATTTTGGCTGTCTGGAACGTTCATTTGTTCCGAGCCCATGTCGTTTCCCGATTCAGTTACAATGTTTATATTTCTATTATATTGGTTTCTATTATTGTTTCTGCTTTGATATGTGGAATTTCTGTTGGAATTGTTATTAGTGTTCCGATTGAAATTGTTATTGTTGTTGTTATATCGTGTTACATTTGGTTGGTAATTTGTCCGATTTTGGTTGTATCGATAACTGTTATTGTTATATCTTTGGTTGCTGTTGTTATTGTTATATCTTTGATTAATGTTGTATCTTTGATTGTTGTAGTTGTTGTTGTTTCTTTGATTATTGTAGTTGGTGCCGTTTCTTTGGTTGTTGTTGTTGTTACTGTTTCTTTGATTGTACATCTGTGGTCTGTAGTTTGCATTACGTAGTAGTAGTAGTTTTCTGTTACGTACGTAGTTTATTTGGAATTGATTCTGATTGCCTGCTTGTTCTAGTTCTAGTGCTAGGCTTACTGCATCAGAAAATGTTTTTGGCTGTGATGCGAATAATGTTTGTTTGTAATTTTCGTTAATGCCGTTCTTGAAGATTGTTAGAGCCTACGTGTCGTTGATTTTAGTTATTGTCGTTTTTTGTAATGTGGTTGGATCGGTACCCAGTTCTTTTATTTGTAGATTGTTTAATTCGGCTATAGTCGTTAGTATTTTGTCTTTGTAATTGGTTATGTTCCCTCTTTGTACCATATTTGCTAGATTTGTATGTAACTGCGGAATTGATTTGTTTGTTTTGTAACGAAGTTGAAGCACAGTTTTTAGTTCATCTAATGTTGTAGGGGTTTGTACCGAATTTAATGCTGTGCTTTCATTTTGGTTCAATTTAATGTGATAAACGAATTCCATTAAGTCTTGCTTTGCAGTTGTTGACAAAGTTTTGTTTATTATTTCTACAACGTTTAAAAATGAATCTAATTCTTTATAATTTCCACCAAAAATTGGGATGGTTTTCATCGCGGTTTCTATGTTAAAGTTTGCCATATTTGAATCTTGTGTATTGTTTTTGTTGTCAATTGTAATCTCAATCTGTGAGTGTGCAGAGTCTGAGTCTGAGTCTGTTGTCGATTGCGACATTTAAAGTTGTCTTGCTATACAATATTCTTTTTCTTTTTCATTCCTCTGTTTTGCCTATTAAAAAAGGCCATATCATCATCACTTTTGGAGAGAAGACAAGAAAATTTTATATGTAGGTTTAGACTAATGCTTCCAGTTAATATGCCAAATATGGGCGTGATCCGCCCACTTTAAAAAAAAATTTTTTTGTTTTTATTATTATTATTATATATACATATATTGTATATTTATTATTAGGTATATAATATATATATATACGTGTATATTATATCGCACCACTTCTAAATATATATACGAGTATATATGCAGCTTTAAGGTGTAGGGTATTTCGGCTACAGCCCGGCTGTAGACAACACCTTTACTAGTTTTTTGTACCGTTTCTATTATCTTATTTAAGTCTTCCATTAATCATAGGTTAATATATATATATATATATATATGTTACTGCATATTTATTTTTATTTAAATGTATAATTTTATTAATTTTTACACATTTATTTACATATTTATTTTTACCCGAAATAGTTCTTAATCGAATACGCTTATTTACATAAGTTTTAAAATATGAATGTATTTTGTTTAATACATATAGTCCAACTATTAGGACTATAATTGTTATTCCGGCTACTTGTTGGAAGTTGTACGTTGTTGACAACGAATTGTTGTTGTTGTAGCTTACGTTTATTTCTTCTTCTTTTTGTAAAACGTTTCCCATTATTGACGAACTACTTGCTGCTCCAGATGTTGTTAGTAGACTTCCCATTGGTTCTGCGATTTTTCAGCCGCTGTTCTATTGTATCTATCTGTCGCCAGATCTCGTTAGCTGTATCCCATGGGGGTGGATTGGTTTCATTAGTTACAATATTTTTTAGGTGTAGTAGTAATTTTCTATCTTTTACTAATTTTCCTCCTCTTTGTTTTTTTATTATATTTTTTGTTGTCGGAATTTTGCATCTTTCTGCGTCTTTTTATCCTGTAATCGTTTTCTGTATTCATTCTTCTTGGTCCTTGGTCTGCAGTGTTGGTAGGAATATAAACTTGTGCTTCAGTGTTTTTGATTCCTTCAGATATATGTTCATCTGACATTGATGTCGTCTTACAAAATCGTCAAGCAAGAGCAGAATATAAATTTGGCAGTAACAGTAATTTAAAACGCAGGATATTATTAGAAGACTTCAGGAAAGACTTAAAGTTGCAGGATCTCAGGTGCGGTATGCAGGATCGCCATGTTATGTTACGTGAGTAACTCTTTCAAGGAGATGCTTCCCAAATGGAAAAGGTCGCCCTAATATGTGTCCTGGCGTAAACGCCGCTGGACGAGAAGGAGTGCCTGCAATTAAGTTGGACACGTCCTGTGACTAAAGACGCCTTGCTATGTTGCTGGCGTAGAACTAAATAAAAAGCTTTGAATGGTTTCTGGCTAGATTAATTCTTAACTTTATTTTGGATCGCTCGGGTTTTTATACCCTAAGTGATCCCATTTCTCTTAGAGTGTAAATGTATAAACAATATTAATATATAGGGCTAAGCTATTCTTTCTTACACTTAATTTTATGCATAGTTATTTCTCTATGCTTCACATTTTTATTCTCACTCAAAATTTCTATTTGTTTATAAGAATCATTGAACCGATAACCAATCATTGACGCTATTGAAAATTGGGCGTTTCAAGGTTCGTGTTACAACGTGTGACGCTGAGTCGCGGTCATCAACGCGTTAGTGGGTCAGTGCATGCAAAGTGCATGCTCTGCATTTATTGAATGTTTCGAGTGCTGTTTTGTACAGGAGCGGAGTGCGGTCAGTGGATACACTACATTCTAATTTCTTGCGGATATTATCTATACTTCGCAAGTGCGATTGTTCGTCTGGCGAGTAGATCACTATATCGTCGATATAAACGTGGCAACAATGGCCGAAGTCTTCGCGAAGTACATCGTCGATGGCCCTTTGAAATATGTTTGGAGCATTTTTGAGACCAAATGGCAAGCGACAAAATTCATATTTGCCATTATTGACGCTAAAGGCAGTTTTTTGCCTGTCCTTTTCACACATAAGAATCTGATGAAACCCTGACTTCAGATATATGGTTTTAAAGAATTTAGACTTTCCAAGATTTGATAAGATCACCGATGGGTTTGGTGAGTTGTAATTAGAAAATAATTTCCTAATGATACCATCTTTAAGAAGCGTTTTTATTTCATTATTGACAAAATGGGCAACTGAAATTGGGTAGGGGTACGATTTACTGTAAACTGGCTCGTTTGTGGTTGTGTGAATTCTTCCTTTTACAGAAGTATTATATGGTAACACTCTATTAGGATCAGCAAATGCATTAATGTTATTGCTAATTGAAAGATATTGGAACGAATTTCCATCATCCCTTGTCAAATTTTGTTTGGAGACAAACCGGTTTCGGCGATGTGCCATCTTCAGTGTCTAATTTCGTTCTGAAATGTCTTAACGTCATACGCTTTCTTATATGCTTTTTGGTCAGGTATGGTCTATGTGCCTTTCATGTTTGTTTAGCAGATAGCAGTTATTGTTTTGTCTGTCTGTCTCTTTCAAGCTCGATAGCAGGTAGCAGTTAATTCTTTGTTGTCTTCAACCAGGTACCTACTTCTTTTCAGTTGTCGATATTTTATTAAATTAAATTATTTCGGGGGTGTCAATGCTGATATCTATCTATCTGAAACCCATCTTTTATTGTGATCAAATTCAGTGGTGAAGTTTCTCTTTACCATTTTGGTGATATAAATATCCATTTTCTGTATCAATTTTCGCATTGTTTTTTTTTAGATAATCATAGCCGATAATGCCATCGAACGTGTTTAGATTAGGTAGCAAATAAAAAGTCGAGGCACTTCCAAAATTGTCGACTAGACATTTTTTATTTATAGAGTTCACACCATTGATAGATTTCAAAGTGAATGGTTTGTCAACCTGTTTAATCTCTAGTAGGAAAGGTAAGTTCATGATATAATTTTTTGAAGTGCCAGTATCAATAAGTATACGAAGCTCCTGACTATTTTTGGCTTTTTTAGTAATGAATGGCAGGAGCGATTTCAGTTTAAAAAATTTATTTCTTCGTTATCGGAAAAGTTATTTACTAAGTTGTCCTTATAATAATCATAATAAGAACTAGTAAAGAAGTTGTCTACAGCCGGGCTGTAGCCGAAATACCCTACACCTTAAAGCTGCATATATACTCGTATATATATTTAGAACTGGTGCGATATAATATCATCACGCCCAAATTCGGAAGATAAACTATAATTATAGCTGCTTAACTATTTCTGTGCGTTACAAACACCGGTACTAATTGCGTTTACTCTTGAAATTTAGGTGTAGGGTATAAAAATATATTGCAATATTGGGTGGATGGGTAAAAAGGAGGCGTGTCCCGCCCATTTTTCCCCAACAGAATATTATTGGTTCACAAACTACAATATTATGTACACCATTATTCAGGAAACTTATATACTTTTCAATACAATCCATGTAAAACCCTCCATGACCTATGTAAACTAAAAGTGGACGGATCACGCCCATATTTGGCATATTAACTGGAAGCATTAGTCTAAACCTACATATAAAATTTTCTTGTCTTCTCTCAAAAAGTGATGCTGATATGGCCTTTTTTAATAGGCAAAACAGAGGTACCTGCACTCTCGATATAAAAAGTAGGCGTGGTCCTTGGGAGATTTTGCCCATTTTAAATACGAAACACCCCCACATAGCAGCGAATATTTTTGCCAAATTTCATTTTGAAATCTTAATCCATTCTCCTGTGATCGTGATTTCAACGGACAGACAAAAAGACAGACAGACGGACAGACATCGTTATTTCAATTTTTGTGGTAATGCTGATCAAGAATATATATACTTTTCCATACATATCTTGGCTAGTTCTATGCGTTACACACTCCGGTAGAAAGTGAATATACCCTCAACCTTAAGGTGTAGGGTATAAAAATCGTCATGACCATTCTCTTTTCCATAGTCAACATCTGAGCAAGAATAATCTGATTGTACTTCCAAAGTTGCAGCTTCATTGTAACTCTCTTTCTCTGGCATGAAGTTAACTTTCTGCGCTTTTCTGAGGAGAAATTTATGCGAACTTAATTGTTCCCTAGAACGTTTTGACGTCGTTGGCTGATGGGGATTCGATTGCTGCGGAGAGGCAATGTTAGTGAATGGATGTTGTTTAGAATGGGTTGTGCTACGCTGCTGCTGTGAACCATGAGCATATGGAGAAGTGTTCCGCCTGTAATAGGTTGTACTATGGTCGATATCCATAGGGACTGGACTATTCTGGTAGTTGGGTGTGTATTGTTGATTACATCGCTTTATTTGTTGAAAATTTGAATTTTGTATTATTGGTTTATTTAAATTTATTGCGTTAGCGGCAGCAAACGCACATGCGAAGTCGTAACGCTTATGGCTTATTTCGAGCTCTTGAGCAGTTGCAAAAGCAGTTGGGAGGTCCTTGTGCTTAGCAGAGAATAGGATATCGCACATGGGACGACGAAGTCCAGATATAAAAACGCGTAATGCGTTTTCCCTAGCACGCTCATTAAGAGCTTCAATGATAGCATTATTACCACTATGTGTCATTATTTGCTTGTTGACAATAAGTGCCAATTGTTTTTCTACCGTATCATAGTAGTCCGTTATCGTCAAATTGTGCTGTCTTAGAATACTAAGCTCGTTTTCTAAAACATAAAGTGGTCTGTTGTCGGAATAAGTTTGGTCAAGCCTGGCTATAATTGCTTTAAAATTAAGCACTGTATTGAACGAAGAAAGCGTGGAGTTTGCAGAGTTCATAATCTTATTTCGAAATATTCCCATAGCTATGTAATATTTTTCCGATCCTTCTTTGTAGTAATTCATGGCGAAATTCGCAGCACTTCTCCATGCTGGATAAGCAGAGTGTTCACCGTTGAATTCAGGCAATGATTTAATTAAATCTAGACTTGCAGCGTCAGCCGCAACCGCAGGATTTATAGAGACAGGCAAATAGTTCTCTACATTTGGGAGCTCGAACCGAGTAATGGCTGCAGTTAAATCACGAATTTGTGCTACAAGTTCCTCTTTGGTTCGCGCGTTACTTGTGTTTACTATTTCTAATACTTGTTTCCTACTAACACTAATTTTAGTTTCTTAAAGTTTTCTTATTTATTCAAATTTCAGATTTTTGCTTATTTGCCTATATGCAAATTAACTTATTATAATTTTACTACAAATTTAATAAGATTCCGAATTACAATGTTCTAAAAAGAAACTGAAGGAACAACCTGGCACACAGGATTTGAAAGAGAAACAAAATCTCTTAATTTTAATTGCGTTCTTGTTGAATCTATGATTTAGTGTGATGACGCTTCTGTTCTATTCTATTTTTCCAATGTAATAATTTACAAAAAACCTACAACAAAAATAATCTCCTCAAAATTTCTCTACTGAAGTGTGATTTTGTTATCCGTTATGTTAAGCAATTATTTTACGTTTTACTCTCCATTCGTTTCTATTGCGTAGCGAAAAAATCTACGGCGTTAGCGAAAAGATTTTGAAGGTCAAACTTTTAAATAGCAAAAACGGAATGTATGTATTTCCAAATAGCATTACATATATGCAAACATGTATTATGAGTATTTAATGCTTCAACAAAATTCTATTATATTTAAACTCAGCTTGCTCTTTTTGATGTTGAATTATTACTTACAATTAATTTGTTTTTAATGGTTTTGTTCCGATAGTAATCAGCTTCTGATGGTCCTAGTTGTAGTCCCCGAGTTGGGCGCCAGTTAATTAAATGAAGTCGTATCCGATTATGATTTTATTAATTTAATTTATTGATTAATTAAAATCCCAAATATTCAATTATGATCTTCGTTCGACTTTTCTTCCTTCGACGTCTATGAGTCTTTTGCCTCTTGCAGCGTAGGTTGATTTTTGTTCAACCAGTTAGGCTTGATATCCACCGTTCTCCTTTTCTGTATTCGTGGTTCCGTTAACGTACAATCGAGAACAGCAGTCAGGTGTGGGCAACAAGAAATACTCTGTGCTACATTAAGATGGGCACTGTTTCTTATACATTAGCTAGCTTATTGATAATTATTGTATATAGTTTTGACGCTAATGGTGTGTATGTTTAAAATGTAACTTCGTTTGTAGATAATAAATTTTTAACTAATAAATAATCTTCTAAGACCTAAGACACCTATCTTAACGTGTGTTTTTTTTTTATGCTGCAGCATATTCTGCAGCTGGGCTGCCAATAACTTCACTTCAATATTGTAGCGAACCAGTACTGGTGGGTCACTCTTTGATACCTATTTTGCGCTGGATCCTTTTTTATTGGGTCCGGTTTTCTCATTTGCGTGCTGGACTTAGGCTTTACCTCCAACGGCGGAAAATCGCTCGAGTAATTCAAAGTAGGGTTGCAGCACGTTCGACTACTTCCACTTCGTCGCTTGCGATGTCTACTTTACCTTTCTTTATTCTGCCTTGCAGGTAACTAAGCTCAACTTCAACTTTCCTGCAGTAATCAACGAGCATTCTCAATCAATCTGCATTCTGCTTGCTGAGAATCTGATTTTGATTGTACAGTTGTTAAATTAGTTTTATTACGACTTAGAAAGCCGGATTAATTTGTTAAATTCTTTTCTTGTTCATTTTCAGTTGTTTCATCATCTGAAAGCAAGGCGAATTTATTGGCGACACTGGGCTTTTGCGTCTTATAATGTGTGTAGTAAGCCTTACACGAAATAGTAAAGTGAAATTGTAAAGCTTCTTGTAAAAAAGTAAAGTGACAGCGTGAAAGCTTGGCTTTATGGAACATAATGGAACAGTACAAAATGGAACTAGCCGCAAATAAGAAAGCTGTGTCTTTGTTGTTGCCTGTCGTGAACAGCTGTTTTCAACCACAGCGATTCACATGTTCGTTTTCTGCAAGCAAATTGCGATAGCAAGAATGATTGCTATTTCTTCCATTTTTTATTAATAATTGTTTCATATGGAACTATAGTATTATATTTTTATTTATAAAAAGCGTTTATTTGATCATTTTCATTTATTTCATCGAATAAAATTTAGTTGTCAACACCTATTTGGCACTTTACAAAATTGTACAGCAAAGAGCTTTTATTTTACAGCAAGAATAGCAATATTTACAGTTTGTAAAAAACCAGAGTTGTAAAGCAAAATTTTACAACGAGAATAGACCTATTAAAGTCTTTTTCACAGTGGTAAATATTTTTTTTTTTTGTGTCCTATCACAATCACTTTTATTTGCTTTTTTTTGTTTTCATTTATGTTAAAGTGTCCTTTCACTGTGCTATATAACGTTCAACGTGGAGTTACTTTATTTACTGACGGCAATTTACCGCGTCCAGACATGTTTTAAATGATCTTTATTTTAGTTTAATCTTCACAACACAAATCGCTAAGAGTGCAAAGGTTACTTCTTCCAAAGTTGAACTTAGTGATCGGTTTACTTTAAAAAGTGGAGTGAAAACTATAGTTACATATAGTTACAATATTATAAATATTAAATTAACATATTTAGTATACATATATATTATAAAATTCGCGTATTAAGGTGCTTATGATCGAACTCGCTCACCGAAGTTTATTAGAATTTAGGCAGTTGCAAAAAAAAAAAAAAATTAGAACTTTTAGTTTAGACAATTATTTTGTCTTTTACAGCCACATTTCGGATACGAGCTCGCTGTGAGCGCCCGAGATGCCAGCGTAGCCGAAACTGAGGCAGAAGTTGTATTCTGTAATCCAAGCGTCCGCCAGCGTCAGTCAGCGTCTTACTCATTTTACCTGATGTTATGCTTTGCAGACTGTCGTAGTTTGCAGATCGAATAGTGTTACCGTCCAAGGGAAACCTTTTTGTAGTTTGGTGATATGGTTTGGAAGCACTTTCAAAAACAAAAAAAAAATGCTGTTACTTCGATTTCAACTACGTGAGAATCCTAGTGGACACATATATTATTGTATATAAATTATGAACATGAGTGTGTGGCAACAATGTGTGAAGCAAAAAGCAACTATTTGTCTTATCATAATAATAACAAGAACCTCCATTTGACTTGTTCGTGTAATATAAAAAGCAGCACTCGATACCATTTATATTTTTGTTCGAAAATGAAGCCTTACATAAAAGCACTTGTGAGATATTTTTTGATAATTTAAAATTAAAATTAGGTTCTTTAATAACAAATAAATAAATAATGATTTAATAAATCTACCTTTAATAATTACTAAATTATTAGTTGTTACTTTAATAATTAATAAATTAGTAATTATTAATTTAATAACTAAAAAATTAGGAACTATTAATTTAATAATTGATAAATAAATTTCTTTAGCAATTATAAATTTATTTATTAAAAACTTCGTTACAAAAATTTCTGTCAACCACAAAATTTTTGTTCAAGTCGGCAACTTTTTGTTCCCGTCTCATTTCCAACCGACTAGGTTTTTATGGAATGCATCGACTAAAGATTGACAACTGATAATGTCTGCAAAGCATGTAAAATACTAACAAAATTATAGCGCCAGCGACCGACTGCGACCGACTGAGTACCGTCTGGATTTTTGGCAGCGCAGTTTCTTGGAAAACCATCGACGCTGGCGTCAAATACGAAGAAAAACAACGAAAACCACAAAAGAGAATAAACAACTACGCAGCGTCTGTGACGCGAGCGGGTATACGGAATGTGGCTGTTAATAAGCTGTATCCGTTAGCGCAACTGGAATTTTGTTGGAATTGGGAGGAATTTGTGGGGCATAAATCACATAGATTGGAAACCGAATGAAAATTAAGAAGCTAAAAATCACCATTTTTTATACACTGGTGAATTTTGTTGTAATACTTCTGCAGCCAGAAGGAGACAGCTAATTTGATTCACCATAAATAATTTGAAGCAGTTGCCACTATAAAAAATCGAGAAATTGTGTGGGCATTATTAATAAAATTTGTGGGATTTCTTCGTATGCAATAGTAGACATTAAATTTTTTACATTACTTACATAATTATCTTCTTATATTTTTTATCTTTAAATTATCCATATTAATCGAATAATAGCATAATATTAATATTAAATAATATTTTTATTAATTAACGTTTATGTTGTTTTCACACCACCAACATTAAGGCGCGTTACCGATTTTTTATGGTGTTCGGTTCCGCCGTAGGCCTATGTTTGGGTTTGAAACGGGTGAGTTCACGTAGAAGAATTACACATACAATACGCGGGCATTTTTTCTGTCAGCTGATTTGTTCTACGTTTCCAATCTATGTGATTTATGGGGTGGGGTGTTCTTAGTGACTACACTGAAAAAACTGCGTAGTATATTCCACTAAATTTTCATTAAAATGAAATATTTTCGTTAATGGTATGTGGCCAACTACAATTTTCTTTTGTGTAATAACAATTCTAACTTTTCTTATATCAACTTATATTTATTTTATTTCTTTATTTTATTTATTTTCGTTCATTAATATTACATTCTGTTGTTTAAATAACAAGTGGAGAATGTATCTGCCGAAGATGGCACCACAATGTATTACTTAAACACTATTCTATATGCTAAAACATTTGATTTTAAAAAGTACTGCCAATTCCGTTGCCAAGCGTTGGATTGAGTACTGTGAGAATTGAAGCTACTTTTACAAATTTACTGCCAACTCCGAAAAAATCGGTATTACCTCTCATAAGGAGTTGGATTGAATAATATACGATAATTTACGATTCACCTACATGCGCGCTTGATCCTAATGAACTTAACAACTACTTCACATCCAGCTTTAATTCTAGCATTAACGTTCAATCGGCTACTACTTATGATTGCTACACCCAAAATACATTTGATTTTTCTTCAGTTACTGAGGTTGATGTTTTAATCTCTTTAATGAGCATAAAATCAAATGCTGTTGGTGAGGACGGTATTTACATTAAATTTCTAAAAATTATTGCTTTCTCTCATCTCTCATCTCTTTAATCACTGTTTTACGTCAACCATCTTTCCATCAGTATGGAAAATAGCTGTAGTTGTGCCAATTGCAAAAAAACCTACTGCAAGTGAGGCTAAAGATTTTAGACCAATAAGTATTTTATCTTCATTGTCAAAGGTATTTGAGTCGCTAATGGCCAATCAAATTAATAAATATGTTAAGGATAATAAATTGCTCGCACCATCGCAGTCTGGTTTCCCCTCTGGCCATAGTTGTTCTACTGCTACAGTCAAAATACTGGATGACATGCGACCAGCTTATGATAGTGGTTTGTTAACATTACTATGCTTACTCGATTTTTCGAAAGCTTTCTATACTGTAAGTCACTCTCTTCTGTGTATAAAGCTAAAGCGTCTATTTGGCTTCAGTGATAATGCCGTACGTCTTTTGGGTAATTACTTATCAGGGCGCGTCCAAAAAGTTAGGTGTGGGTGCATCTTCTCTGACTATAAGTCAGTGCAAAGTGGTGTACCCCAAGGGTCGGTTCTTGGACCCCTCCTTTTCTCTCTCTTTCTTAATGACATATTTCTCGTTTGTCAGCACTGTGTGCTTCATGCTTATGCTGATGATGTTCAGGTATATCTTTCAGGTAACACTAATCTCATGGAAGATCTTGTCTGTAGAATGAATGAGGATCTATCTAGAATTGTTGAGTGGGCGAATTCCAACTGTCTTCAGCTTAATGCCTCTAAGTCGTATGTGTTACCAGTATCGAGGTACAGGATAGTGCATGACGATATTCCCAACTTACTTATAGGTGTGAAATAATTCAAACGCCCATAATTGGGAAGCAAACATATAGAAAATTATTCTTAACATTTTTTGTACAAATATGGAAACCAGAAAGATTTCTGTCAGAATGGTGAAAACCGCATTGAAATCGGAGCAACCGTTTACAAGTTAACTTAAAAGTTAAAGTTTTTATTAACGTGCGACTAATCAAATTTATATAAAAATTATAGTTTTCCTAAATACATATATCTAAATGAATTGCAGAAGGCTTTCTGCTTTAGGTACTTCATAAGCCATGAAAAGTAAACACCCAGCAACAACAACAACACAGTCACATTCAAACACAAGTGCAGCAATTAGTTGTTGTCTCAAAGCAAGACGCCGCTATACCTGCTGATAAGGGTTTCGGTCGTGATGCGTAGATACAGGCAGCGAACATGAATGATGATTTCAAAAAGATCTGATGATCTATTTGTTAACAAAATATATTTATTAAATGCAACATTTGCATTTACGCGAAACCTGTTGTGCTGCTAATACCATTTGCATATGTCCATGAATATCTATCACTGTATTTTGCTCTATATACGAAAGATCTTAAATTACTTATTAATTTATAGCTAATGCTAATCTAAACTGCTTCCTTCCATTTCTCACATGCAGTGAAAAATCTACCGCTGAAAATTCTTCCATCTCCCAAAACTCGCCACGTATTCAACAATATTCATGCACTTGCCAGTTCTCTGCGCGCTTGCTTTCCTTCAGCGAAAAACTCTTCAAAATAACTCTTATTTCAAAAAAGTCCGAAGAAAAAGTCTTAATGGAAACTTTTATCGGTGACCTTCACGAATAAAAGTTTCTGAAAAACTTTTACTTTTAAAATGAAAAATATAAGTTTAAAGTTAACTTTTAACTTTTTTTTTAAAAGTAAAAGTTAACTCTTAACTTTTAACTTTTTTTTTAAAAGTTAAAAGTTTAACTTTTTGAACAAGGTCATTTGAATAAGAGTTATTTTCAAGCACTGCATTTCTCAATTAAGAAAAAGCATTCTCGGATGTGATATAATAAGTTATCTCAACGCAAGAAACTGTATCTTTCTACATAAGCTGTTGCATACAAAAGTACCACCATACTTGTTCGAAAAATTGAGGTTTGGTCGGTTGAGCCGAATGAGCCTGCTAATAATTCCTAGGTTTAGCACGCTGAACTCTTCAAGATTCTTCTTTGTGAATGCCATCAGATTGTGGAACTCCTTGCCGCAATCGTTAAAAGGAATCTCGCGGATGACACATTTTAGGGATGCTATTTTAAAATACTACGCCTCTGCCTAACTAACCAGCTTACCTCTGCTCCACGCCTTTCTTCTTCTTTTTCACCTTCATTCTGTGCTCTTATCTGTTCTGATATCTTTATTCAATATATAGTATAGTTGATCTTAATTTATTTGTATTTTATTTTAATTATGTAATGATGAGTCTGATATAAGCATACTTATTGTACGTTAAAAGAGCTTTGCTCTTATTGTGCATTTGTTTCCAAATAAATAAATAAATAAAAAATAAATAAAATAAATTTAAAGATACCTTCACAAAGATGCTGCTAACTCCGAAAAGAACCAGTAATACTTTTAATGAGGAGTTGGATTAAGTGCTATGAGAATTAAAGATATCTTTGATTATTAAACTCTATATTTGCAGCAAACCACAAACACTGCCAATAAAGTGGAAAGAGAGCTTATCAGAAAGTTTCATATATTTTTTCTTATATCTTATAACTTTTTTTAACACGTCTTTGCTGTAGCAATATTTCATTAATGCTAAATTTACAGTCTTAACATTTAAATAATAATAGGTATTGGATATTTTTAGTAATTAGAAATATTTCACTCACTCTAACAATAAATTTTATTTGTTAGTTTGTGTTTGTGTTAGTGAGAACATTTAAAAATGACATTTTGATAATAGAATATAGATTCAAATTATCTCGCAGTATAAAGGATTCAATATGATAATGAAACTCACTTATAAAATCAACAATTTACTAAAAATTTGGAATTTTGGTATTTCTCGATATAGAACACTATTGCAAAACCAGACCAAATTATATTCGATATTATGCTTAACGAAATTAAAGTAAAAGTTTTCATTTATATCGTTTTCTAATATATAAATATTCTAAAATCTAAATATAAAAATATAAAAAATCTAATATATAGTTTTTCTAATATATAAATTTTTTTTAATTCCATTTAAAATATGTATAATAAAATTTTCGTAAATTTTAATTGACCATTTAAAATAACGTCAATAGTTCCTGCTTTGTAGTATAAATTCCTTTGTTAGCTTGCTGTAGACCTCAGTCGACATCTAATTTGTGATCGACATAGGACGACGCTTTTTAATTGCAGTGTCGTCGTCAAGTATTGTACTTGAGAATTCCTTAATTTTACGTAGTTGATTACGCCTACCTCAGATCAGCCGTTTTTTAACAGCTGATCGTGGTCGTCGTACCTGAGAATTTACCTCGTCGACCTAGGTCGACAAAACCCGCTGTTTTGGTTCAGCAACACAATAAGAGCCAGTTTCACAGTGGGTAAACCAAGAAGCAGTTTTACAGAACAGGTTTAACTTGTCTTTTTTAAACTTATGTATACAATCGCAAAAATATATCTATTAATCTAATTTTATTGAGACATAGATATGTGATAAACATAGATATGTGATAAACTCCAATAAGCATATTCCAGGATATATAGATGATCATCTATCTGTGCCTCTAATGTGCCTCTAAAAGGACTGTCCATGAGATAAGTGTCTTTATTTCTTTAGCTTTCAATTTTTTTTAACATTTAATTGAATTTCATAAATTCAAAGTGTATTAAAAACAACCTTTAATTAAACAATAATCCCTAAATAAGGACAACGAAATTGCGCATTGTATATTCAACAAGGATTTTATGGACTGCAGCGAAAATTGGCCAATTGGTTCTCTTCTGAAAATATTGTAATATATCAAAATTACTGTATTCAACAGAATAATTGATTTATTTACATATGCATATTTTCAAGTGAGGTTATTTATTTTTGACCGAACTTCTTGGTTGTCGAATTCGTACTCGCAGGTTTGCCAAATCGTATGAAAATCGTGAAAAGTTTGCGTGGCATTTTGGGAGAAATAGCTCAAAAGACCGGTTTGTGGTTGGTGTTCATGCGGTCGACGCGCGTCGTCTGTTATAAGTTAAACACATCCATACGACCAGATGCAGGATTCAAAATCATCTGTCAAATTTACATTAACTCTTATAGGAAACGACAAAAAACTTTAATTTCCAGTCGACGCGAGCGGTTTTACATCCAGACCCTAGAGCGTCACTTTTGAATTCGATCTATTTCTAGTCTGGCGGCAGACTCAATGTTCTTCTTCTTTTTATGTTTGTTGTTTGCTTATGCTTTTCTATCTACGGAATCGCTAAAAAATTGTGTGAATATTTTGCACAACAAAAAATTGTGCAGTACAATGTTATTTGTTTCTTTGATTATATTCGCTATATTTAATTTTTGGTTTTTTTGTTTTTTTTCTTTTTATATCGCTGTTGTGTCGACGCTGTGGGGTATTTTAACGCCTAGGAATAAGCAGCATTTGCATCTACATACATCATGGTCGGGCACTTCGCTTGCTGGGTTTACGCTAAGAGTCTCACAGGTTCGTCCGCCTTTCTGTAAAACACATCTCGGAGTTGCTTTGGACGAAGTCTCGAAATTTCTGATGCGAAGTAGAATGATTGATCAATCCAAACGTGTTCGTTCTTGTTGGCTAAAGAGAGAACCAAAGGACAACAAATACGCGTGGATTGATGAATTATTGTGGCAAATAATTTATATTTTTATTTATATTTATATTTTTATTTTTATTGCAATTGAAACTTGAAGCTTGTATATATTTTAATTCTTTTGTACATATTTTAAAAGCAACAGCTTATTTGTACATTATAACATGAACATGAAATAAATAAATAAATAAATAAATAAATAAATAAATGCGGTTGATGTCAGTCAGTCTCATTGTTCGACATCGCCATACTATCGTAAACCATTAAATACTTATTCAGAGTGGGCTTTTTGTTGTTTGCTCCGTTTTTGTATACTCTATTTTGTCCCTTATTTCTATATTTGTAGTATCAAATTGGAAGGTTTAATAGATTTGTGTTAACCTTTGCGTAAAAGTGCCCAAAAGATTATTTATATATGGGAGTAATGCTTAAGCCAGATAGCTTGATTCATTCGTTAGCGCTGCTACAATGTTTCAAGATTTTTATGCATTTTTCGGAAATAACATTAAGCGTTGGGATTTGCTATCAAAAGTTACTGGAGATTCAAATATCAACCTGAAAAAACTAAATCCTACTAGATGGGCTAACAGATTCAGTGTCATAACTGCAATAAAATGTCTCTTTATAATACATATTTATAAAGCAAAAAACAATAAGTATCACAATACGCAGACCACACTTCAAATACCTAAGCAGTTTTGAGATGTTATATCCAACGAGTATATATTAATAAAGAGATTGCATGACTTTTCAATCAACCAACGAAAAAAAAAACATTGGGAGCAACGTGGAAATCATACATATGGTTTGTTCAAACGAGTTGAAAGAGCTCGAGAGCCAACATTTGTAAGGAAACTCCATTCGTGAAACCTAAGACAGTCAACTTACAATTGGCTCGATACGGTTCGATCGCACATGAAGTAATAAATGAAATAAACACAGAAAGCACACAACTAGCACACCTAGGCATAATTTTTTAAGAACGATTCGATGATTTTAGCGGGTGTTGAGGAAACAAGGAAATAAATCGTCTTTTTCTTGTTATTTTACAAGCATACAAGGAGAGAGATTGTGTTTGCTCAGATTTGTTTAAATTTTCGTTTATGAAAGAAATTGGGCTTTTTAGGATTTTTTGCATTCTACTTTTGAAGCGTTGTTAAGAAGTGGTACCATTGACATGGCCGTTGATAGAAATAGTTTTAGCATTTATATATTTTAATATAGCAAATATTTTTACGCATTTTCCTAAGGGCAAATAAACATTTCTATATATGCACTTTGAAATAAAAATCTTGGTTTTATTTTGTATTTGGTTTCAAATTATACATGGCTTCATTACATTACAAAATTAACAAAATCTAGAATATTGATCTTATTATGAAGAAAGAGTATAACTTTTAATTAATTAACCTCAAACACAACCACAGTCCTTACCTACGATATATTGCCTACACCGTTTCTTTATTTACTTAGTTATCATAAAATTACATAATAATTTTATTTTAATATTGATGTTATAAAAGTTGGGTTTTATTTTGTATTTTGTATCTTTACATTTTTTTACATTCATTTTTCAAGCAAGGAAACAAATCGTCTTCTTCTTGTTCTTTTGCAAGCATAGAAGCAGGGAGTGGTGCGTCTGCTAAGTTTTTTCAATTTTCATTTATGAAAGAAATTTGGCTTTCTAGGATTTTGTGCATTCTACTTTTGAAGCGTTGCGAAGAAGTGGGAGCAATTACATTGCCGTTGATAGAAATAGTTTTAGCATTTAAAATTCTTAATATAGCAAATATTTTTACGCATTTTCCTAAGGGCAAATAAACATTTCTTGCGATCGAACCGTATCGAACCAATTTTAAGTTGACTGTCTTTGGCTTCGCGAATGGACTTTTTCTTAGAAATGTTGGCTTTCGAGCTATTTCAAGTCGTTTGGTCAAACCATGTGTATGATTTCCATGTCGCTCCCAATTTTGCTTCATATCGTTGGTCGATTGGAAAGTCATGCAATCTCTTTATTAATATATACTCGTTGCACAAATGACATAAGATCTACCTCATATCTCTTTTTGCTTATACTCATAGTACGTATGTATAAAAAGGTCCGGTGCTAAAGTGTAGAGGTATTAATGAATAAATAAGAACGTACGTAATGAGTAAAAAGTGGGTGCTGCGCTGGCAAAGGACGATGATCGCAAGGAATTGCTATCCGCACAGTATGCAATTTATACTTCGAATTTTTAAATTATATTTTGATTTTTAGAATCATAATTAATGGTGTCATTCTCTATCTTTCAAACGAAGCGTTCGTTACTCTTCTCCGGGTACGTTATCGTTCTTAAATTTCTATTCACAATCTTTCCCCTTCATTTTCGTTGAGCAAGCTCTCTATCGTTCAACTTTCCAGTCTACTTCCCTTGACGAAACCAAGGCTGTGTATATATATTTTATACATGTGCATGATAAACACATTGTTCGCTCTTTTTCTCTTATAATTTTATGGACTAAAAATTTGTTTGTGATACCTGTGCTGTTCTGATGCATGCATAAAATTATCAAGTTTCTGTGCTTATTTATCTGAGCCAGAAAAAATGCGAAAAACATTTGGTCTTCATTTCTATTTTCCTATTCAAATCAATAATTAATAATAGTAATCAATAATTAATCAATAATACTAGTATTATTTGACAATTTCAATTCAATATATAATGAGAAATAAATAATATCTCTAATAATATAAAGATAAATTTTAATTAAATAAATTTCATCTATAATTTTCAGCATATCAAAAATTATTATTATTTACATAAAATAAATCTATAAATAAACTATAATAAATAGATATTTATAATAAAATATGTCTTCAATATAAATATCACTAGTACTTTCACACTCAGCGGAGGAATGGCAACTACTTGCTTTGTATGCAAGCGTTTGCTTTTTTGCCTACGTTCGATTTCAGGGAAAAAAACAGCGATAATATCGTTCTGAAAAGATCAAGAATACAACTTTCCTGCCAACTGCAGGTGTTGTTGCAAATTTGTTGTTGTAAATTTGGAAATATTCCCGGTTCACTTTGCCTAATGTAAACATTTCGTTTCCTCATTCTCTGTTCCTTCGGCAACGAAAATAAGCAGCTGTTTCACGAAAAACACAAAGCATAGCGTAGGATCACGTTGTCGTTGAAAGATAGAGAATAACACCATAAATTCGTTATTTTATTATAAGGGTTATTATTATTATTAGCATTACTTTCATTTTGATTCTGATTTCATTGTTGTGATTTTTCGCGAGACAGCTTGTGATTCTTTAAAAGCGATAATTTTGTAACGTTACTTTTTTTAATAATGAATACTGAAGACATTTGAATAAAATTAAATAGTGGTACATACTCCCTATCAAATAAACGAAAAGGGAAAAGTGAGATTTGGACTGAAAAATTTTATTTATCAAATACTCACTGCAATATGTCAATAAAATAAAAATAAAACTTTTAAATCACGACTGAAATGCTAAAGAAAATGAGTCACAGAATTGTGCAGTAAAATTGAAGTCAAATTCAATTTTTCAATTTGAATTTTTAAATTGTCCATGTAAAAAACCACACCGAAGAAGAACAAGAATGATTTTGTTGCTGTCAAAATTAGAAATAGCCTGACAACAAGATACAATTTGGCATGAAAACTATAGCAACAAACTGGAAAGTAAACTTTTCTCTCAATCTCCATAAAAACTCATGTAAATTTGACAGTTAAAAATGTATCTTGTCTTCCCTTGGTTTAGCTGTGTTTAATGATTTAAAGATCAGATAAAACCAATCAGACATATAAAAAAGTTTAACAAACGGGCCTACTATTAAAAAGCTGACAGCTAACATCGAAAAAAAATTATGAGTTGCTTAAAGTAAATTTTTTGCCCAGAAGCTGCCTACTGCGTATTCTAAACTAAAGCTAACCACAGCTCCGACAAGGAGCCCATCACCGGAGACGATGAGACCCCTCACTCTTAAAAATGCCATGCATGTGTGCGTTAATCGACGAGGATCCCAACAACAAATCCATGTAAATTTTAATTAACGCAAAACCCCGGGGGCATTGCGTACACAAAACAATCGAAGCCATATTTCGTGTTACATTCTTCTTCTTCTTACCACAAAAAGTGTGTTTTTCGTACAATACTCACTCCGCTAAATAAACACATTTTTTTAGATTTCTGAATTTTACTTTCACGAAATAGGTTTAAAAATGTTCTCGCATCTTTATTTTATAGAACTTATAAGTTGTCAAAAACGTTTTTCAATAGAAATTACTGATTAAAGTTAGCGATTTTTCTCCCGCGCTTTTATTTCTGTGACATGGACTGACACTTCGATACAATGTTTGTTCAGAGATTCCAATCGAAAAGAGTAAGTGAAGTTAATATTTTAGAGAAAATTTTCGCATACGTGCACAAGTAACAAATAGTTAACTAATTTGGATTTATAAAACTTATTACTATAATACTAAATAATAATACTAAAATTTTTCCGCAAAGACTTAGTTTAGAAGTTAAAAGCTTTTAAAAGTAAAAATCACTTCAAAAACGCTGTTCAATGGAATGTTATTATTTAAATACCATAAGAAATATAATTAAAAAGATCGTTTTTGCTATTGCGCTTTAATTAGCAAGCAGAAATAATTGCAATTTGTACACAAGCAGATATGTTAGAGGAAAAACTGCTTTTATTCCAACTTAATGCGTATTCAAATATTTCCGGAACAAATTAGTATACGACAGAGACGAATTCGTCTCAGGTATATGATGACGTTATTAGTTCCGTTATTCTCAACTGCAGCAAATAGGCTTGCGTCCTTGCCATTTTTTTTTGCGACCAAGGTTCAAATTTAGGAGTCAGCCAGTGCATCTTTAATGAACTTCTCGGAATGGTACCCTTTGTTTGTTGCAATAACTGCAGCAGTGAGGCTTTCGTTGCTTTATTTCTTAGAGTTCGAATTTATTTCGTAATAACATTTTTTAACAGAAATGCATCAACTTCTAGTTTTAGACAAGAACTAGTTCGCTTAACGTACTTTTAGCGTGTTTGCATAGGGGTGAAATAGGCCTACAGGGGAACCGACACCCAAAAAAAGAGGTAACGCACCGAACTGCATACCTCACGGGTGGTGTGGAAATAGAATATAAAAAGTAGTATGAAAAATGTGTCCTTATAGCTCTTTAACTAAATAAAATGAACATATTCTCTGTAAGTTTGTCAAACCAAAACAAACATTTTGATTGTCAAAATTTTTATTTTGTACGTTAACAAGTTAATAAAGTGGATAACATTGTATCAGTTGTGAATTGTTTTCAGTAAATGGATATCTCATTCAATCTGTCATTGTGTAACCATAGTAGCAGCGGCCCGTCTAAAAGCAAAAACAATTCAATGGGAAATCTCATGTACAGTGTACATGTGTTTTCATTTTGCATTTTTTGATGGTACTAGAAGAGTCCGGGGTCTTGTCGTCTCTGCCTATCACAGAGTATGTTGTGTGCATAAATATCAATTTTTAAATATTCTGGAAATATTTATGAAGCTCGTCAACAAAAATGATTAGGAAAAGGGCTTTTAGCATTTACAGATTTTTTAAATAAAAAATGAAAATTATAAATGAGAGTACAATTTCTTTCTTCAACTCGAACTTCTTCCCACCAATGGTTCAGCGATGGCTCGAAATCGACGAAAGGAAGGGAATATATTCTTTAAAATAACAACGTATAGTTTTACTTTCTCGTCTCCATTTTTGATGTGTTGATTACGATGATTATCTGTTGAATTTGTATGAATTAGTGAATTCTTTTTTCAGCTGACAAAAGTAGTTTTCTACAATATACTCTTATCTATTACATCTCACATGTCCATATTGGATATCTTAATACTACCATGTAATTAGCAGTTGTTTGATATATAACTCCTATTTACACACTTAAATATGAATTGAATTCCGAATTAAAAATATTATAATTCCAATATGAAAAGCCTTTAATCATCATTCAGGGTTTTTTATATTTATGGGCAAAGAGCATAAAAATCGGCTACAAATTTGAAGTCAATTCAATTCAATTACGTGTGAATCGTATGTCAATACGTTGTCTTTTGCGTTTAGGCAAAGATTATAGAATACAAAGATGTGCCACTCAGAACAAAAAAACGGCACCAAAATTTTTCAGCCACAACAAGAGCTTTAACAGATCTTTAAAGCTTTACTCTCACAGCCGCAGCTACCCAGTGAAATAAACGCCCATGACATGATGCATCCTCTTCCGCTAACATTGTACGGTGGACCCATCCTGTCTCCGTTCTTAATTGCACATGACATTAACCCAGGGCTGTCATAGGAAGCGATGCATCGCTTATTTCAACAATGTAAGTGAAGGTCAGAGAGATCCCTTGTCTCAACAATGTAAGTGAAGGTCGGATGCATCCGATTTCTCAACAATGTAAGTGAGAGTCGGATGGCCGCAAAATTTTAAGCGATAACATTCAATAGCATACACAGAATTTCGTGTTTTCTTTAATTTTTCTTATTAATTCGCAAGAGCTTTTTCTTTGTTTTTAGAAATATTTAAAAAAACATTACTTGGATTTTTGGGTGGAATTTGAATGAAACCACAAGTTCGCTGAGAATTTTTTGGAATCTATTATTATTTTAATATGTGAAAATTATTGTAATTAAATTATTGAAAAACTTACAAATTATTTTTCAACTCGCTATGGTCTCCGAACCGGGCCGTCCGCTTTCCTAGTCCAGGACACTATCCTATGAGCTACGCGTGATCACGATTTCATTGCGCTAAATACGGAATATCTAGTTGGTCAACTTCGCGAAAGCACGAACGAACGAACGAAAGAACGATTGTGACGAAGTTACGATTCGTGCTTATGTGTGTGTACGGTATCCAAACAATCCAATACATGCGATGCTTGGATAACAACGCCGATTGCATTCGGATGTAGTACAAAAATTTCATTTTATATTTCACTGGGTATGAGCGTAAAATAGAGTAAACTTTTGGCAAAGTGGTAATGTGCTTTCATTAAGAGAAAGCGAACAAGGCGAGGAAAGATTTTCGAATAGAATTTCGTTTCGCTTATGATTTTGCATATTGTGTATGTATGTACGTAATATTCTCCAATGTAAGTCTGTATGTGATTTTATTTTGATGGATAGTAAATAAAATTGAAGACAATTATATTGCTTTGTAAATAAAATTTAATATTTCTATTGATGGAAACTCTCTGTTCTAATCCATTTCTTTCGTATGTATTTAAGTCTAAATTATTATATTTCTTTAATATTTAAATTTTAAATAATATTTCAAATAAAATTATTCCTCTATAATATTTCAACCTTCAATTTTTTGCATTTTGTCTTTTTGTCATTTCATTATTCCCAATGCTATTATGTTTTCTCTATTCTTTATAATGCAAATACAGATATTTATTTATAAAGAATTTTCTTATGCGATCATATACATACATACATGCATATCGAACTAATTGTTTCATGCACTTTGGTTTGTTGGTGTTTTCTGTTTGGTTTCTTTGCATGCGTTTGAATGTATTGGCTTTTTTTGGTTTCTGGCGTTAGGGCCTCCAATAGGAATCCACCGAACTTTTCTATACACTGCAATTGTCGAAAGCGAAAATTTGTAAAATAATTTCTAACTACTAGTTTAGGGTTCGCGGTGCGTTACTGCCTACAGTAATAATAATAATTTACATAACATTTACAAAAACCTGAAAATTACAGGTCCAACAATGCTCAATATGCACGCAACAAACTCTTATCCGATTTTATTCAAATATATATATAATCAATCAGATTAGAATTGAAATATTGAAGATAATTATCACAATAATCAAATATCCAGAACTACGATATTTCCATTATACATATGTATATACGAAAATTTATTTAGTTTTATAGCGTACCGTTCAGCAAATATGCCGACTTTGTTTATACCTTCGTCAACGCAAGCATAGAGAAAGAATAACAAGAGGCCGAATCTTGAACAAAAATATTTTCCACTGAAGATCCAGTACTGGATCTTTTTCTCACTCATTCCTGAGTGTGTTCTCTCTTCTCTTTTGCTATTGCAAATCCTAATGTGTTTTCATTGATGCTCTGAGCATTTGTTTTCTATCCACTACTGAATCGATGATGAATTGCTGAGTGCTTCGCTCTCTAACCTATTCCTTTTGCTCTTGTTTGTGTGTTTGCAGTGATGCTCTGAGAATTCGGCAACCCAGTTCTGGATCGTATGAAGATTTTTGAGTGTCTCGCACTCTTCTCTTTTCTATTGCAAATGCTAATGTGTTTTCATTGATGCTCTGAGCATTTTTGGCTATCCACTACTGAATCTATGACAGCGATGTCCAAACTCACACTGTCACATTTTAAGCATGTGTATGAACGACTTCTCAACCTGCACTAAAAAAAATTAATACTTCGAAGTACGAAGCATTAGTTTCTTTTTGTTAAATTCTGCTACGATTATTGCAACACATTTAAAGTTTTAACAAACATGTACAAGCGTGAAAAGTATCACACCTCAATTATTTGCTAAAAATTTACGAATCTTTAGTTGGAGAAGGACGGAAAACGATATATTAGATGCGTTAATATGAAGAATTGAGCTTATTCGTAACAAATCTTGTAGATTGTACATAAAATATGATTTTTGCAATAAAATATAATAATATTATATAATATAAAGGAAAAATCCGCATTAACACAAACAGCGATAATTTTTTTGGGTGTAGCCAAATCAAACTTTCATGAATGCTCACGCAATTTCGGCAAATTCACTCATTGTATACATATTAAGGTGCTCAAAAATTGAGTGGCCGAATGGCTGCTCATGGGCGACGATGATCTATGATAGATTTTTGAATGCTTTGCTCTCTATGCTATCCCTATTACACGTGTGTTTGTGTGTTTGCACTGATGCTCTGAGAATTCCCTCATACCCACTTCTGGATCGTGTGAAGATTTTTGAGTGTTTGGCTTTTTTCTTTTGCTTTCATACTCTGAGAAACTTTTTCTGTCTACTACTGGATCGTTTACAGATTGTTGGTGTTTCATTTCATTTCTTCTTACATTTTCCATATTCGTCTTTTTTTTACTATTGATTCTTTATGGAGAAAATGAAGAGTGTATGGATGTATGTCGAAAGAATATATGTGAATACACATTGATATTTTCTTACGATTTCTGGACATTATTTTGTTTGTGTTTTTTATAATTAGTGGCTTCGTATGGATTTGTATGTTTGTACATTTGTTTCTGCTTTTTTGTCTTGCGCCTACTGCTGCAATTTTACATTAGAATTTCGCTGAAGGAGGTTTGGACGACTTTCTTGATCAGTACAATTGTGGGAAACTAAAATTTTTGCAATTATTTGTAGTTAGCAGCTTATATAACTGCGGAAAGGCTGAAAGCTTTAGGAGATGATTTTCGGAAATCGTAAAACACAAATATTTACGAGATTAAAATAAAGAAAATTATAATTAGTCATATCGAAATTGAACTGTGTTTATAATTAGCATATTTGCTAGTTTTTAGAGATTAGATATATTCATAATAGTGCTCCTGTAAATATATATTTTTCATAGGGCTTTTTTGTACCCAGCATGCCGACTCAAATAAATCGATGGCCATCGCAAACAAAATTCAGAAAAGCATCAGAAACTCCAGAAATGCTAAAAAATGTTGATGCTTAAAAATTAGCTACATACAACCAAACGAAACAGTTTCAGGCATGCTAAAACAGAGTGAATGATTGAAAAGAAATATTCGCTGTATGCGTGAGTAAATTTATTGGAATTTGTTAGTCTCTCCTTGAGGACTTTTGCACTCATTTCGTTTCTTCGTTTCCCTTGCGGACCGACCGCTTCCATTTGGCGTTCGAGTAAATTTGGGTGATTCGGCCTCTTGTTATTCTTTCTCTATGACGCAAGCCAGAAAATCAATTCAAAACCATTAAAAACTCCAGAAATGCAAAATTTTGGAAGCAAGAAATTAGACCATCGTCGCCCATGAGCAGCCATTCGGCCACTCAATTTTTGAGCACCTTAATATGTATACAATGAGTGAATTTGCCGAAATTGCGTGAGCATTCATGAAAGTTTGATTTGGCTACACCCAAAAAAATTATCGCTGTTTGTGTTAATGCGGATTTTTCCTTTATATTATATAATATTATTATATTTTATTGCAAAAATCATATTTTATGTACAATCTACAAGATTTGTTACGAATAAGCTCAATTCTTCATATTAACGCATCTAATATATCGTTTTCCGTCCTTCTCCAACTAAAGATTCGTAAATTTTTAGCAAATAATTGAGGTGTGATACTTTTCACGCTTGTACATGTTTGTTAAAACTTTAAATGTGTTGCAATAATCGTAGCAGAATTTAACAAAAAGAAACTAATGCTTCGTACTTCGAAGTATTAATTTTTTTTAGTGCAGGTTGAGAAGTCGTTCATACACATGCTTAAAATGTGACAGTGTGAGTTTGGACATCGCTGAATTAGACACACGCACAAAGAAGGAATTTGCGTGTGGAAGAAGGAATAGGATTTAAATTTTTGGTTGCCCCCTTCAATGTTATTAAAGAGCAAATAAAATCGAACTGCTTATGTATATGAGAGTGGCACATCTTTGTATTCTATAATCTTTGGTTTAGGGATTCAGTTAAGCACAGCGAGTTTATTGTTCTATTTAACATGGAACAGATTATCGTCGATCTTTATTCTAGCTGAAACACAAACCATTCATACTCAAATATCTATACTCAATTTTTTTGCTGTATGTTTTCATTGCGCTTCAAATGGCTTGTGCAGCACTCTACTACATACTTATATTTAAATAATTATTATATTATTATTATTATATGTACATATGTATACATGCAGCAATGAAGATAATGCCATATATTTCTTTGACAAACGTTTCTAAGAACTATTCACTTAAGTTAGTCAAAAAAAAAAAAAAAACGTAGCAATAATCTAATCAGAGCGGAGTAAGGGTCCGGTCCAAAGACCCTAATGAACGCCCACAGATTTATGATTTATGTTCAAAGATTTATGAACGAGAATGTCATTCAGGAATACAAAATCCAGGCCACTTCATGTGCTGAATTCGCGCGAACGCAGTTCCGACAAATTCGGATGCATTGTGGTCACACAATTATTTTATATTAATAAATTTTTTACACTATAAGTACATACATATACAAATAAATTTGAAACACTGTTTCGTAATCGCATTATATGCATAATTTGGATCATTCGATTTTCCACATACATATGTAGTACATAATATTTTTTTTAGTAATTAGAGTTCAAAAGCCTAGCACTTATTTTTTGCACACAATTTATTTGGTATAGTACGGTTGGTGTTCAGATTAACTAAGGGTTTAAATGAAAATATAATACTTGTTGTAGCTGCATTTGTTGTTTTTTCTCTATATTCGTAGCGGTTCAAAACGAACGGCAGCCAAGAAACACTGCCACCATAAGACCAGAGACACTGCGGGAGATGGAGCATGGGCGTGCTTTGCGAGAAGCCGCGGTAGCCGTAGGTGTTTTTGGGTAAAATGTCATTTTTATTTCTGTCATCTTCATTTGTTATTTTAAATCATTAATTTTAAATTTGTTTATCTCATTACGCAGACCCCCTGTGTTAATGTCACCGGGATGCTACATTCCAGGGTTACTAACTCCGCCTTGTAAGTATTGTTAAATATCGTTAACAATGCGACAAACGTAAATATCATGTAGCAATGCCGTCGTTGTCAGCGGGACGTTTACAGCAACATAACCATTTGCCGCCAATACAGATGCCCTCAAGTTTCAACAATTCAGAAAATGTCCAAATCTTCAACAATGTTACAACTGACACTATGTTAGACATTAACATTGGAATATCTGCGAGCACAGGGTCCAGCAGTAACACTCGAGAGCTAAACTCACCATCTTCACATCCACGTAAGTGAAATAAAATTGTATGCGGTTCGAAAAATATGTCATTTCTATTAAAATTAATATCCTGAATCAATATTTAGTTAGGGAATGATACATCAAAGATGCAATCGTTTTCAATGCAAACCTCCCCTAGTAGAGTGAACACTGTCAGAAAAATTTTCTATGTATTAGCCTCTTTGAAGGATATATTGTATAAATAAAGCGAAGAAACACATAAAGCGATTGGGACAGTTTTGACTTTGAAACGCCTCCAAATCCTCCAAGGCCACGCTCAAAAAAATTTCAACATTCATGAATATGAGGGTGGGAGGCGGGGCCTAGATGTGTATTAGGGAGGTGGTTGTGCCATTTTCATTAAATACCATGCATATTTGAAACTTGTACCAAAAGTAACTAAACTAAATCTGTAATATATAGAGAAATCTGTATATAAGAGACTGGATATTTTGCTTAAAACTTAAGATTTGTGTCTTACTGATGTATTTAGATGTTGATATCTATGTATGCAGATCATAAAAAAAACCGTTATCGAAGCATTACTACTATTAGCATTAATCGAAATTATCGAAGTAATCACATATAGCCAATTGGGCTACACATTTTACATTAAATATTTCATTAAAAATTTTTTGATTAAACAATTTTTCAATTGTCAAAAACATTAAAGTTTTAGTTTTTTTGTGGAAAACTGTCAACGACTAGTTCATCCGCGAGAAATGAGAGCTGATGAAGCCTTGTTTGAAGAAATTAAAAAAATTGCAGTCAACGAAGCAAAATTTCAATTAGAGCAGAGTTTTGTGTGAAGCCAAAAAAGAGTATACACGTTTTGGAGTGAAATAGCAACGAGTATATATTAATATTAATAATATATACTCGTTGCCACTTATTTCGAAAAAGCAGGTTTGCAGGAAAATAATTGCATAAAGCAACTCGTTAGTAATCAAATCATGAATAACAACACTACGGAAACTATTTGCTGGATTGCTGTCCAAGTGATTTCATCTATATATATATAAGAAATGTTTAGTTACACCATTTATAACTCGAGAACGGCTGACCGATTTTTATGATTTTTGATTTATTGGATTTTTCTCAGCTCCGAATAGCAGAATATCTATGACAACATCGAAAAAATTCAAGAGCAGATGTGGCAAATCGGTAAAATTTAATATTTAGGGACATATTGATCCCAGCCGAATGAAATTTGGTGGGTATGTTCGTAGGGCTATCGTCGACAATAGTACCAAAAATGGGCGTGGCATCCCCTTCCCCCTCTTCAAGAGTTACTCTTAAGAGGTTAAAGAGTTAAACTATATATAAAAAATTTTTAAATATATCAATAGCTCCGGGAAAAGTCTGTCATTAGTTTTATTTGTTTTTATGGAAAAAAGATAAATTTTGTGATATAACACGATTCTTTGTGATAGATATTTAAATTACCTTGAAAAGCTCCAGGAAAAGTCGTGCAAATATAAAAATTATAAGTATACAAATATAAAAATTTCAAGTCTGTTTGTTTGTCCTACTAATTCGGAAACTATTAATGCGATGAAGTTAATTAAGGACGTAAGGTGCATTTGAGAGCGAGTAACTAGTAGAGAATCAGAACCAGTTCTACCGTCAGGAAAGACAAAAACTGACGCTTTTGCCCAGCACTAATTTAGGGCGAGGCGAAGTTCGTCGGTTCAGCTAGTTGTATCATAAAACGTAACATCAAATAAAAATTGATGGCATTGAAGAGAGTAAAAAAACATTTGGGCATTATATAAAAAAATTGTAACAAACATCATTTACTTAGGGCATCATCGGCGACACTTACTTACTGGAATGTTTCGTTTTTTGCACTGATTCTCTTTGTAGTTGATGTCCTTTTTTTCATATAAATTACCTACGTTAATACATATCTGAATTACCTCTTTCTGAATTACAAGTGACGGTTTCTGATTTAAAAATTACATTTCAAAAAAGACGCATTATTGTACTCATGTAGAAACCGGCTTTATTTATTTTTATTTTTTTGTTTATTTTATTTAGTTCATTTAAAACTCATCGGCTTGTAAGATGAGTCTTTTAAATTCACCATATTGTAACAAACATTATATCTTATTACAAAAAACAATTAAATAATTACGTAAATATAAATTAAACGCAATTTATTTATTTATTTATTAACGCTTAAGAAATAATAAATTACTACATAAACTAATTACAAACAGTGCTAGCAACTAAAGCTAACGACTGGTTATTATCATATGTACTTATAAATTAAATACAATTTAAAAGTTTAGTGTTTTTAAGAAAACAATATATAGATAAGATGTTACAACTTGAGATTCGTCGGAAATGATTCCGTCGGATTGCAGCTGGAGAAATGAAGGCTCCTAAAGGTATTAACCGAAGAGCAGTTGTTAAGAATGTGGTTGATCGACACCGGTTCATTGCACAAAGGGCAGGAATTGGAAAAACGACCATTCAGCAAATGCTCATGTGTTAGTTTTGTATAACCAAGGCGTAGTCAACAGCAGGCTTTAATTGCAGCGTTAGGTAAATTCATAGGGTAAATAGCTTTGCAGCGTTGAGGATTGATGTTGCTGTAGTGGTGCATGTAGGATTGCCACCTTTCGAGTTTAGAAGATGTGCACCTGTTCTGAATGAATCGGGGAATATCCTTCGGTCCAAAAGTAGGGCATTTAAGCGATGGTGTTTGGTTGACATTCTTAGCAACAGTGTCAGCAAGCTCGTTATCCTCTATTCCGGCATGGCCAGAGACCCACATTATTTTGATACGACCATTTGTTGATATAAGATTGTATCTGAATAAGTTTACAATATGGTTGCTCCATTGTGAAGATTTAATTGAGGTGATACATGATTGGCTGTCTGTACATGTCAAGTACTTTTCTGAGTTGGCTTTTGCGTAGTTAATTGCGTGTTGGAGTGCAACTGCTTCTGATGTGAAGACAGAACAAAGATTATGTAAAATACCATGCAGGATAGGCTTGCTTGCTTGGTATGTAAAATACCATGCAGGATAGGCTTGCTATCGTCGTAAAAACAGCAAAAGAAGTGATATCCCGGGCTTTAGACCCATCCGAAAAGAGTGAAGTCCATCCATTTGCTTTCAAATTATTCGTTATGCAGTGGTACAATTTTTGAAAAACGTCGGTGGGGGTGCAGATTGAATTGCTTAACAATTTTTATTTACTTAACAATTTTTATGCTCTCTTTCATGTTGAGACGGTTGTTGTGCGGTGGCGAGACTCACATAATGTCTGCGGTACGGTACGGTAGGCGGTAAACGTTCTGCTCGTGTCATTTTGACTGACACCCGTTTATGCTTCGGTTTCGGTATATGAATAATACATTTGGTCGTATGCGGTAGTTTACTATTTGGGCGCTCGTTTGATTGAGGTTTATGTCCTGTTGGTCTTGGAGAAGTTGGATCCCTTTTTAATTTCCTGCGACATGTGTTGGTATTAGACTTCTATTTATGTGGTTGTGGAAATTATTGGATGGATTTGTTGGTTCTTTCCCTAACTTGTTCCTAACATGTGCTGGTGTACGGGTTCAGCTTTCCTGGCGTGAACTATTGTTGAACTTTACTGGTTGCAGGCGATGTCTTGCTCTCATCGACGAATTCAGGACTGGCAGGTGTACTCCGTTTTAATTCAGGTCGAGAGCAACTTTGAATAGTCTGGCCAACGATTAGTAGCTTGCATCCTAATTGTGACAACAAGTCGGTTCCTATAATTAATTCTTCTTGGAAACCTGGTAGCGTAGTAACTTCTCTGGTTGACACTGGCAGGCTATTGGCTAGTGTTACCTGTTGAACTGTACCCTTCTCAGGGATGCACTTATGTTGTAAATGTTCATCGAGCGTTCTGTCTATTAAAGTGAGTGAGGCGCCTGCATCTATCAGCGCTTTAATTGGCGTCTCATTGCATACAATCGGTATTCTGTGCATTGGATGATCATAAGTCTCCATGATTCCATATGGGGCTGTCATTTTCTTTTGTCAGCTACAATCTCGCGATAGTATGTCTGCCTTTCCACAACGCGAACAGAATAACTTCGGCTTTCAATGGCACTCAGTTCGTCTATGACCTGATTTACCACATCGCCAGCAGTGGTTCTGGCGTGCATAATGTTGAGTGGTTACTCAGTTGAAAACGTGTGGTCGGCTGTGACGATCTTCTTTTCCACGAATATGCTCATACTCATCGGTATGGCTCATAAGCGAATCCAAATTGCGTCGAATATAAAGACGGTACTCTGGTCGCAAATAAATGCGGACTGCGGGATTTTCTTGACTCATGCGTGGACGTTGGCGAATCAGGTTCATTATACTCATGATGTATTCTTTCGCTTTTTCGCGAGGCCCTGACGTCTTCGTATTATATCCTCTTCTAACTTTTGCATGTATTGCATGTGGTAAGCAAAAGTTCATAGCAGCGTTTTTGAACTGCTGCCATGTGTTATATCGGACCGTTTATAGCGCCACCAGTCTCTGGCGCGATCGCGGAGTAGTTCATTTAATGGCAAGAGTAAGCTGTTTTAGTTGATTTGATAACGTATCCCATTGAAATGCAAATTCCATTTGCGCATCGTATTCATTACGGCCTAGTCTCTACGATCATGCGGTTGCTGGATTGGATGACTTGAATTCTTTATTTCATTGACGACGGTTTGTGACGGAAACAATGCGGTTGTTGCGGGTACTGTCAGTGAATTGATTTTCAGACTACCGCGCTCTGCCGAGTTCCGTCTGGATCGTTGCTCTTGGAAATGTTGGCTTAAGCGTTATCTAATATCCTTCACGGTGTATTGGCAAGCTTAGAAGTTTTATTTGAGCTTTTAATTCCGCTTTGAATGCATGGTTTGAGCATTCGAGTGGCTTGGTGCGCTGCTGCATTTGTTTTCATGCTGATCTGGTGAATTACTCCTTGACTTGCTCGGATGATAGCTTAATTTATCAGCTTGCTGGTGCGGAGAAATGCTGCGCTGATCTGGTGAAATATTCCTCTGTTGAATACCGTGTTGCTGCGGTGACTTACTTCTTTGTATGAAGCACCGCCTGTTTAAACGATCGGTTTTTCTTTTTGTGTGTTTAATGAACTGCTTCCAGAGGAAAGCCGTCTCTGCTCGGGCGCCATTTGTAACGACGAGATTTTCTTTCCCAGCCGGGAATAGCTCACTCGTCCCAGGGTTCGTGGCAAGTGGATCTCGCAACCACTTGCATATAATATTTCAAGTTGCGTTTCCGAATTTCGTTCGATTGGTGTATCCACAAACCTGGCACTGATTCAGAGAGTTCGCTTAAAATACCAGCGCTAAAATAGGTCGCTGAATAAAGAGCCACAACGGGTCGCGTAAATACAGAGCCACAACGGGTCGCTTAAATAAAGAGCCACAATGGCTGGCTTAAACAAAGGGCCACAATGGGTCGGTTAAATAAAGAGCCACAACGGGTCGCTTAAATAAAGAGCCACAACGGGTCGGTTAAATAAAGAGCCACAATGGGTCGCTTAAATAAAGAGCCACAACTGGTTGCTTAAATAAAGAGCCACAACGGGTCGCTTAAATACAGACCCACAACGGGTCGCTTAAATAAAGAGCCACAATGGGTCCCTTAAATAAAGAGCCACAACGGGTCGCTTAAATACAGAGCCACAACGGGTCGCTTAAATAAAGACCCACAACGGGTCGCTTAAATAACGAGCCACAACGGGTGGCTTAAATAAAGAGCCACAACGGGTCGCTTAAAATACAAGAGCCGTTTGCACGGTCGATATTTATTACACGAGGCTTTCTCGGGGTCACTAAGATAACTCAAAAATGCGAACCTTTGTCGTTTGTTACTTCGTTACTAATAAATTAGTGTTTGCATCAGATCAAAGGCTGATGCAATGTTCGTTTGTTACTTCGTTACTAATAAATTAGTGTTTGCATCAGATCAAAGGCTGATGCAATGTTCGGATGAGCTCGTTAAAAGCTACAATCGAAATAAAGTGTGTGTGAATCGTAAGCTATTTCCAATGGAATCGGCAGTGAACGGAGACAAATTCCATTCCAAACAAGATTATGTCCGTCGGCTGTTTGCTACTTATTCGGATGTTTGCATATATGTCAGTAGATGTATGTTTTCTGGTTTCCTCTACTTGATCTGAAAATATTTGTGTTTTTGTGTATTTGTTTACATGCGGTCACCTTGAAGGAACAGGTTTTGCGTATTAATTCCAGTTTTATTCTTTGTGGTCGGTTTGTATTTTTTATGTTTTGTTTTACTCTGCTTGTCGTTCGGTAGGTATGTTTGTATGTACATCTGGTTAACGCGAGTGTAAGTTTGATTATTTTTATTTCGTCTTCTGCTTTGCTCTTCATAATTAACTGATGTATGTATGTAAATATGTATATCTAATTGTCTAATCTACAACTATCTACATATTTATGGTAAAATATTATTGTAACGAATTGTGGTCGTTGCATCCTATCCCTACTTAGCGCGAAATAAAAAAAAACAGAAGTAATAAATTGGTGAAGGCGAACAGCGGTGATGCTACCGGTTGAACCAAAATGTTGTATGTCTGCTACTGGTGACGACTTCATTCCATCTTTGATAAAGCGTATTTACCATGTTTTGTTCGGCGATTATGTTTGCTGGTTGTGAAAGAATGCTCTCTTTCATGATGACACGGTTGTTGTGCGGTGGCGAGACTCACATAATGTCTGCGGTACGGTACGGTAGGCGGTAAACGTTCTGTTCGTGTCATTTTGACTGACACCCGTTTATGCTTCGGTTTCGGTATATGAATAATACATTTGGTCGTATGCGGTAGTTTACTATTTGGGCGCTCGTTTGATTGAGGTTTATGTCCTGTTGGTCTTGGAGAAGTTGGATCCCTTTTTAATTTCCTGCGACATGTGTTGGTATTAGACTTCTATTTATGTGGTTGTGGAAATTATTCAACGGACTGTACAGCTGGTCTGGATTTTGTTGGTTCTTTCCCTAACTAGTTCCTAACATGTGCTGGTGTACGGGTTCAGCTTTCCTGGCGTGAACTATTGTTGAACTTTACTGGTTGCAGGCGATGTCTTGCTCTCATCGACGAATTCAGGACTGGCAGTTGTACTCCGTTTTAATTCAGGTCGAGAGCAACTTTGAATAGTCTGGCCAACGATTAGTAGCTTGCATCCTAATTGTGACAACAAGTCGGTTCCTATAATTAATTCTTCTTGGAAACCTGGTAGCGTAGTAACTTCTCTGGTTGACACTGGTAGGCTATTGGCTAGTGTTACCTGTTGAACTGTACCCTTCTCAGGGAAGCACTTATGTTGTAAATGTTCATAGAGCGTTCTGTCTATTAAAGTGAGTGAGGCGCCTGCATCTATCAGCGCTTTAATTGGCGTCTCATTGCATACAATCGGTATTCTGTGCATTGGATGACCATAAGTCTCCATGATTCCATATGGGGCTGTCATTTTCTTTTGTCAGCTACAATCTCGCGATAGTATGTCTGCCTTTCCACAACGCGAACAGAATAACTTCGGCTTTCCATGGCACTCAGTTCGTCTATGACCTGATTTACCACATCGCCAGCAGTGGTTCTGGCGTGCATAATGTTGAGTGGTTACTCAGTTGAAAACGTGTGGTCGGCTGTGACGATCTTCTTTTCCACGAATATGCTCATACTCATCGGTATGGCTCATAAGCGAATCCAAATTGCGTCGAATATAAAGACGGTACTCTGGTCGCAAATAAATGCGGACTGCGGGATTTTCTTGACTCATGCGTGGACGTTGGCGAATCAGGTTCATTATACTCATGATGTATTCTTTCGCTTTTTCGCGAGGCCCTGACGTCTTCGTATTATATCCTCTTCTAACTTTTGCATGTATTGCATGTGGTAAGCAAAAGTTCATAGCAGCGTCTTTGAACTGCTGCCATGTGTTATATCGGACCGTTTATAGCGCCACCAGTCTCTGGCGCGATCGCGGAGTAGTTCATTTAATGGCAAGAGTAAGCTGTTTTAGTTGATTTGATAACGTATCCCATTGAAATGCAAATTCCATTTGCGCATCGTATTCATTACGGCCTAGTCTCTACGATCATGCGGTTGCTGGATTGGATGACTTGAATTCTTTATTTCATTGACGACGGTTTGTGACGGAAACAATGCGGTTGTTGCGGGTACTGCCAGTGAATTGATTTTCAGACTACCGCGCTCTGCCGAGTTCCGTCTGGATCGTTGCTCTTGGAAATGTTGGCTTAAGCGTTATCTAATATCCTTCACGGTGTATTGGCAAGCTTAGAAGTTTTATTTGAGCTTCTAATTCCGCTTTGAATGCATGGTTTGAGCATTCGAGTGGCTTGGTGCGCTGCTGCATTTGTTTTCATGCTGATCTGGTGAATTACTCCTTGACTTGCTCGGATGATAGCTTAATTTATCAGCTTGCTGGTGCGGAGAAATGCTGCGCTGATCTGGTGAAATATTCCTCTGTTGAATACCGTGTTGCTGCGGTGACTTACTTCTTTGTATGAAGCACCGCCTGTTTGAACGATCGGTTTTTCTTTTTGTGTGTTTAATGAACTGCTTCCAGAGGAAAGCCGTCTCTGCTCGGGCGCCATTTGTAACGACGAGATTTTCTTTCCCAGCCGGGAATAGCTCACTCGTCCCAGGGTTCGTGGCAAGTGGATCTCGCAACCACTTGCATATAATAGTTCAAGTTGCGTTTCCGAATTTCGTTCGATTGGTGTATCCACAAACCTGGCACTGACTCAGAGAGTTCGCTTAAAATACCAGCGCTAAAATGGGTCGCTGAATAAAGAGCCACAACGGGTCGCGTAAATACAGAGCCACAACGGGTCGCTTAAATAAAGAGCCACAATGGCTGGCTTAAATAAAGGGCCACAATGGGTCGGTTAAATAAAGAGCCACAACGGGTCGCTTAAATAAAGAGCCACAATGGGTCCCTTAACTAAAGAGCACAACGGGTCGCTTAAATACAGAACCACAACGGGTCGCTTAAATAAAGAGCCACAACGGGTCGGTTAAATAAAGAGCCACAACGGGTCGCTTAAAATACAAGAGCCGTTTGCACGGTCGATATTTATTACACGAGGCTTTCTCGGGGTCACTAAGATAACTCAAAAATGCGAACCTTTGTCGTTTGTTACTTCGTTACTAATAAATTAGTGTTTGCATCAGATCAAAGGCTGATGCAATATTCGGATGAGCTCGTTAAAAGCTACAATCGAAATAAAGTGTGTGTGAATCGTAAGCTATTTCCAATGGAATCGGCAGTGAACGGAGACAAATTCCATTCCAAACAAGATTATGTCCGTCGGCTGTTTGCTACTTATTCGGATGTTTGCATATATGTCAGTAGATGTATGTTTTCTGGTTTCCTCTACTTGATCTGAAAATATTTGTGTTTTTGTGTATTTGTTTACATGCGGTCACCTTGAAGGAACAGGTTTTGCGTATTAATTCCAGTTTTATTCTTTGTGGTCGGTTTGTATTTTTTATGTTTTGTTTTATTCTGCTTGTCGTTCGGTAGGTATGTTTGTATGTACATCTGGTTAACGCGAGTGTAAGTTTGATTATTTTTATTTCGTCTTCTGCTTTGCTCTTCATAATTAACTGATGTATGTATGTAAATATGTATATCTAATTGTCTAATCTACAACTATCTACATATTTATGGTAAAATATTATTGTAACGAATTGTGGTCGTTGCATCCTATCCCTACTTAGCGCGAAATAAAAAAAAAACAGAAGTAATAAATTGGTGAAGGCGAACAGCGGTGATGCTACCGGTTGAACCAAAATGTTGTATGTCTGCTACTGGTGACGACTTCATTGATGCCTCAGTATCGTAGATGAGATCGTTCGTCCATCTTTGATAAAGCGTATTTACCATGTTTTGTTCGGCGATTATGTTTGCTGGTTGTGAAAGAATGCTCTCTTTCATGATGACACGGTTGTTGTGCGGTGGCGAGACTCACATAATGTCTGCGGTACGGTACGGTAGGCGGTAAACGTTCTGCTCGTGTCATTTGGACTGACACCCGTTTATGCTTCGGTTTCGGTATATGAATAATACATTTGGTCGTAAGCGGTAGTTTACTATTTGGGCGCTCGTTTGATTGAGGTTTATGTCCTGTTGGTCTTGGAGAAGTTGGATCCCTTTTTAATTTCCTGCGACATGTGTTGGTATTAGACTTCTATTTATGTGGTTGTGGAAATTATTCAACGGACTGTACAGCTGGTCTGGATTTTGTTGGTTCTTTCCCTAACTTGTTCCTAACATGTGCTGGTGTACGGGTTCAGCTTACCTGGCGTGAACTATTGTTGAACTTTACTGGTTGCAGGCGATGTCTTGCTCTCATCGACGAATTCAGGACTGGCAGTTGTACTCCGTTTTAATTCAGGTCGAGAGCAACTTTGAATAGTCTGGCCAACGATTAGTAGCTTGCATCCTAATTGTGACAACAAGTCGGTTCCTATAATTAATTCTTCTTGGAAACCTGGTAGCGTAGTAACTTCTCTGGTTGACACTGGTAGGCTATTGGCTAGTGTTACCTGTTGAACTGTACCCTTCTCAGGGAAGCACTTATGTTGTAAATGTTCATAGAGCGTTCTGTCTATTAAAGTGAGTGAGGCGCCTGCATCTATCAGCGCTTTAATTGGCGTCTCATTGCATACAATCGGTATTCTGTGCATTGGATGATCATAAGTCTCCATGATTCCATATGGGGCTGTCATTTTCTTTTGTCAGCTACAATCTCGCGATAGTATGTCTGCCTTTCCACAACGCGAACAGTATAACTTCGGCTTTCCATGGCACTCAGTTCGTCTATGACCTGATTTACCACATCGCCAGCAGTGGTTCTGGCGTGCATAATGTTGAGTGGTTACTCAGTTGAAAACGTGTGGTCGGCTGTGACGATCTTCTTTTCCACGAATATGCTCATACTCATCGGTATGGCTCATAAGCGAATCCAAATTGCGTCGAATATAAAGACGGTACTCTGGTCGCAAATAAATGCGGACTGCGGGATTTTCTTGACTCATGCGTGGACGTTGGCGAATCAGGTTCATTATACTCATGATGTATTCTTTCGCTTTTTCGCGAGGCCCTGACGTCTTCGTATTATATCCTCTTCTAACTTTTGCATGTATTGCATGTGGTAAGCAAAAGTTCATAGCAGCGTCTTTGAACTGCTGCCATGTGTTATATCGGACCGTTTATAGCGCCACCAGTCTCTGGCGCGATCGCGGAGTAGTTCATTTAATGGCAAGAGTAAGCTGTTTTAGTTGATTTGATAACGTATCCCATTGAAATGCAAATTCCATTTGCGCATCGTATTCATTACGGCCTAGTCTCTACGATCATGCGGTTGCTGGATTGGATGACTTGAATTCTTTATTTCATTGACGACGGTTTGTGACGGAAACAATGCGGTTGTTGCGGGTACTGCCAGTGAATTGATTTTCAGACTACCGCGCTCTGCCGAGTTCCGTCTGGATCGTTGCTCTTGGAAATGTTGGCTTAAGCGTTATCTAATATCCTTCACGGTGTATTGGCAAGCTTAGAAGTTTTATTTGAGCTTCTAATTCCGCTTTGAATGCATGGTTTGAGCATTCGAGTGGCTTGGTGCGCTGCTGCATTTGTTTTCATGCTGATCTGGTGAATTACTCCTTGACTTGCTCGGATGATAGCTTAATTTATCAGCTTGCTGGTGCGGAGAAATGCTGCGCTGATCTGGTGAAATATTCCTCTGTTGAATACCGTGTTGCTGCGGTGACTTACTTCTTTGTATGAAGCACCGCCTGTTTGAACGATCGGTTTTTCTTTTTGTGTGTTTAATGAACTGCTTCCAGAGGAAAGCCGTCTCTGCTCGGGCGCCATTTGTAACGACGAGATTTTCTTTCCCAGCCGGGAATAGCTCACTCGTCCCAGGGTTCGTGGCAAGTGGATCTCGCAACCACTTGCATATAATAGTTCAAGTTGCGTTTCCGAATTTCGTTCGATTGGTGTATCCACAAACCTGGCACTGACTCAGAGAGTTCGCTTAAAATACCAGCGCTAAAATGGGTCCCTGAATAAAGAGCCACAACGGGTCGCGTAAATACAGAGCCACAACGGGTCGCTTAAATAAAGAGCCACAATGGCTGGCTTAAATAAAGGGCCACAATGGGTCGGTTAAATAAAGAGCCACAACGGGTCGCTTAAATAAAGAGCCACAATGGGTCCCTTAACTAAAGAGCACAACGGGTCGCTTAAATACAGAACCACAACGGGTCGCTTAAATAAAGAGCCACAACGGGTCGGTTAAATAAAGAGCCACAACGGGTCGCTTAAAATACAAGAGCCGTTTGCACGGTCGATATTTATTACACGAGGCTTTCTCGGGGTCACTAAGATAACTCAAAAATGAGAACCTTTGTCGTTTGTTACTTCGTTACTAATAAATTAGTGTTTGCATCAGATCAAAGGCTGATGCAATGTTCGGATGAGCCCGTTAAAAGCGACAATCGAAATAAAGTGTGTGTGAATCGTAAGCTATTTCCAATGGAATCGGCAGTGAACGGAGACAAATTCCATTCCAAACAACATTATGTCTGTTGCATATATGATGTTTGCATATATGTCAGTAGATGTATGTTTTCTGGTTTCCTCTACTTGATCTGGAAATATTTGTGTTTTTGTGTATTTGTTTACATGCGGTCACCTTGAAAGAACAGGTTTTGCATATTAATTGCAGTTTTATTCTTTGTGGTCGGTTTGTATTTTTTTATGTTTTGTTTTACTCTGCTTGTCGTTCGGTAGGTATGTTTGTATGTACATCTGGTTAACGCGAGTGTAAGTTTGATTATTTTTATTTCGTCTTCTGCTTTGCTCTTCATAATTAACTGATGTATGTATGTAAATATGTATATCTAATTGTCTAATCTAAAACTATCTATATATTTATAATAAAATATTATTTTAACGAATTGTGGTCCTTACATCCCATCCCTACTTAGCGCGAAATAAAAAAAAAAATAAAAAGAAGTAATAAATTGGTGAAGGCGAACAGCGTTGATGCTACCGGTTGAACCAAAATGTGGTATGTTGTTTGCCTCAATCAAGTCGGTAGATGCCGTACGCGAAAGGGTTGCACCGTGAAATGCTTTGTAAAATATCACTATTTCTTGCTGCACTAGCAGCCAGAGCTTCACCCAAGACACAAGGCAGCACCGTGTCAACATTTCAGTGCTCACAAGCGGCATTGCAGGAGGAAGACTCTCCCAAGTACTTGGTACCGGTGAAATAATATAGTGGCGATAAAGTCATCCAAACCCACGCCTTTGTATATGATTGGGTTAATGTGTTAATGTTGCAAGAGGAAACACTAACACAGCTACATCTGGCAGTCCCTAGCGAGGTTCTGCAAGTGCAATAACCAGCGTGCGAACCAGTCTTCACGATTTGCAACTTTCAAGATCAGCGGCATTGAAGTTGATGCACTAATCTATAGCATATCTAAAGTCTATACATCGTCGAAACCAGCATTGAGTCACCAAAGCTTCTAAAAAAGGAAGACTATGACAAACGGAGACAAGAGCAACTTTAAAGATTTGCCTTTAATTGATTAAGACAACGTTAAGCCGAAGCTAATTTTAAGTTTAGCGCATACCTTTGTGGCGGTTCCATTGCAGGTTTCTCACGCTGCCGTAAACATGAGGAGTAAATCTAACAGCTTTACAACCAAAATGCAAGAAAGTTACCCGAAGACGAAGCCCCTCGAGAACAGGCAAAAACATTTCGCGTGCTATAGATATAAGGTTGGTATTCGATGCCGTGGCCGATGTGAATGGCATCTCGCTTAATAAAGCCTTATTACCGGGATCTTATATAAATCAACCTTTATCGTCTTTAAATTTAGGATATTTCCGGTCGTAGTCGACATAAGGGAAATGTTTCACCACGTGGCGACTATTAAAACTAATGAAGACAGTCAGCGACTTCTGTGGAAGAATGGCAATTCATCTAGGCTACCTGATATATACGTCACGCAGCGTCTCATTTTCGGAGATACATGCTCGCCAGCATCTGCGCAATTTGTAAGAAACTCAAATGCTCGAACCTTTTCCAAACAATATTCACGTGCAGTTGAAGGAATTATTGAGAGGCATTATGTCGACGATTATGTGGATTGTATTTCTGGATGGATTCGTACGTCGTTATGAGATGAACCCGGTCAGACTATAGAGTTTATAAGCCATCCATTGCCAATCGTGTTACGGAAATCTTAGAAAGCAGCCGTGTAAATGAATGACGCTGGTGTTCGAATTTTAAACCAGGCAGGAGGAATAAGGCGAAAATTCCCACCGAAGAACAGACCTTAAGGTGTATGGCTAGCCGGAACGTCATTTTTATTAAAAGAAGAACGAAAATGGTTGAATGAGTGCTTTATGGAAGGATGCAACGACGACAGCGGATGTGAGCTTTAAAAGAAGCATTATATATTGACAGGAAAACCGATGCTAGAATGTAGGCATATACTTTATAATTTTTAAATTATTCATCAAACGCACTGCTTGGGTGTTACGATACAAAAATAATTTGCTGTTATTTTGCAAATTCCGATGAAGAAAACTGTGCTAGTATCTGGTTATTCCACAGAGGAAGGCGTTTCCCGAGGAGTACGCCAGATTGAAACAAAGTGATGCCATCGAGAGAAGCAGCTCACTAAAGAATCGCAACCCGTTTATCAATCTTCTTACCGAACGAAACAAAAATCCTACAATACCACTAAGAGATCATCGAATGACCCATCTGATCGTCGCTTATTAACATGAAAAGAACAGAATGCAAACGCACCGACAGTAATCTGTGAAATTCGCCTGCGCATGGGATCCCATCTATTCGAATCATGTTTCATCATGCATCAATTCATTCTTGTTTTGCAGACTACAAATATCAAAACCTCTTGAGCCTCAAATGGGCGTACTACCAATGGACGCCATTTTGTCGACCATTTTCTTACACTGGGGGGATTATTTTAGGTCGGTCTATATCTCCGTGACTCGCCGCCAGAAAAAAGAGATGGGTAGCCATCTTCACATGCTTGATACATTTGGAAATTGCCACAGATTAATCTAGTAACGCTTTCATCTTGAGCCTGCGCAACTTTATTAATCGTCGCGCCATTCCAATACAAATTCGAAGTGATAACGCCACAAATTTTACGGGAGTTCCAAAGCAGCTACGACTCACGTTGAATTTTCTTGACCGCAATAATCTGAGCTCCTTTGGGAGTCAAATGGACATTTAACAAACCCTAAAATCCCAGCGCTGGAGGAGCATGGGAACGATTAGTTCATTCGGTAAAGCAAACGCTTACAGCCCTTCTAAAAGGTGTAACGATCCCTTGGTGACGTCACAAATTCTTCTTAAAATTTACACACTTTCAAAAATAACTATCCGCATAACCATAGACAAATCTGCAAAGCATTAAAACAACCGTAGTATTAATAGCATGATATACATACGCTCTATATATTGTACATAGCTACACCACGAAAAGCATATAAACAGACGAACATAAGGAATGGCGAGAATAACAAAAACCTGTATCGACACACCGTACAAATATAAAAATATCTATAAAATATATATATAGATGTGGCCAACACATGACTTCCTTGTATGATGGCAATTGATGGTTTTATTTCAAGAATGGTTGATATATTTTATTTATATTTTAAAATTGAAGTTTTAAAAATTTGAAATATTTTTTCTTCCATAATGAAAAAAATTTCATAGGCTTCTCTTAATTTAAATAATTTAAATAGTAGTAAGTAAAAACAAGGAGGTACAAATTAGTTGCCACACAGCTTTAACTATCAATCGTAGTAATTTTGATTTCCCTGTTTAGTTCTGTTAGGGTACAACCAATTTGTATAAAAGATATAGCAGCATAACATTCATTTATCATTTATGTAATTCGGATAATACATGCTTCGTGTTCCTTTGGCGAAGAGTCCTTTTGGTGCGAACCATCATTAAAATTGGAGCTACAAAATTGTGTCTTATGTAAGGCCCAATAGTATATACTTCTAGGAGTGTTTGTTTTTGAGTAATGTATGAAATTTGAAAAAAACTGTATGAGAATTGTCCTTTTCGCGCAACCGATTGCATCCAAAAAGGGAGGTGCACAACTAGGTCTTATAAGAGTCTCAAATACCAAATTTCAAGTTTCTACGATTCTCCGTTTTTAAGTTATTGAGGATACGTACATACGTACATACGTACACACGTCACGACCAAACTAGTCAAAATGGACTCCGCGATGGTCAAAATGTGTGTTACCATCAAAATCTCAATACCGAAATTTTTCATGATTACAATACTTTCTTGTATTTACTACGTATACAAGGAAGTAAGAAGTCAAACTACATACGGAGATGTAGAACAGCAAAACCGGAAAGGGTAAAAGTTTTGCCTTTGCCGCATTAACAGACAGAATTAAGGATCGGATTTCCATTGGGAAATCATCTTGCATTAGCGTCACCTAGTCATTGGACTAGGGGGAAAGGTACGCGTGCCAACATTTCTGCCCGTTGATTTACTAGCTCTTTTTTTTAATTTACTAGCTCCGCGGTCTTGTGACCGCGCCGTCGGCTCTGCATTTTACTTCCTTCTAATTGCCACGGCGACTTTTCTCAGGTTAAGCAGTACACTGCACTTAGAATAAGAGTAGCAAAACGATATACTCATTGTAATTAATCAAAAGAGAAGAAATAAATTTGAAATCATGGATTGCGTCAAAGTTGAGCTCCTTGAGTCAGTACTGTCACATTTTGAGCATGTGTATAAATGAATTCTCAATCTGCACTGACGAAAATGAATACTTCGAAGAAAGAAGCATTAGTTTCTTTTTGTAAATTCCTTTACGATTATTGCAACATATTTAAAGTTTTAACAAAGATGTACAAGCTTGAAAAGTATCACACTTCTATTATTTGTAAATGTTTTACGTATCTTTAGTTGAGAGCGACGATATATTAGATGCGTTAATATAAGCAATGGAGCTTATTTGTAACAAATTCTTTAGTTTATATAATAATATGATATAATATATAGTAAAAATCCGCATGAACACAAACAGCGATCATTTTTTTTTTTGGGTGTAGCCAAATCGTTTGATTTCTAACTTTCATGGCTGCTGACGTAATTTTGGCAAATTTGCCGAATGGCTGCTCTTGCGCATCGCTGCTTTAAAGCCTACTAGCCAAAGCCGAAATTGTATACAAATCTAGGCCTTTGACGTCATACAAACTGCGGTATCGTAAATCGACCAGTATCAAAGTTGGCGATAATTAATGTAACAACAACGGTTGGATCAAATAGTGAACCTAATAACAGATCGATTGAAAGGAAAGATGATGTTGTGGAACCACCACTTGCGTGATTGCCAACCATTTGTTAACTACAACTTGCAGCGTAAAATACATGGATCGTTCTTTTTCTTGATAGCAGCAGTGCAAGGCAAACGGTATAAAACCAACATGGAAGCATCCAAAATTCTAAATAAATAAATAATACAGCGCAGCTCACTCAACGCACAGTGAACGAAACTTCGAAGAAATTAGTGCATTAGAAAACGAGTTCTACTTCGTGCCGGCTCTTTAATTTTCCCGACATTGCCAGTATCTTTGGCAGCAATATCGTTTTGTACATTTTCAATATTGTGAGGATTTTTAATTTTGAGAATTGCGGCGGTAGTTCTTCTTTTAAGCTAATTGTATTCATTTAAACTGAGTTATTCATGTGATAATAATAATAATTATTTTATTATCAATGTAGTGTAAAAATATTCCATTGATATGATACAATCACAACCAACAACTGTTAAGTTAAACATCGCAACGATCGCAACTGAATCATCATATAGTTAAATTTTATAAAATCAACCTACATTCATAAAGACAGGATATTTTAATCGGCAAATATGGCATGCCAATGTGCAAACTAACAAGACTTTTGACAAGACGATTTTGCACTTCCAGCAAACGCACAAAACTACATATGTAAAACTTAGGGATTTGACAGCTTTAAAGTTGGAGGGGCTTGCGTTGAGTGAGCATAATCAAAGCTTTAGTCTTCCGGCTCCAAAAATGAAGCAACTCACCTGGAAATATTTATATAGCGCTTGACATATATGTTCCCTGGTAGGAGTACAGTTAATTATCTTTGTACAAATACACTCTGTGACACCCAAAATATGTGGCCAATTTTGGGGCACACATAATTTTTATAATAAATATATATATTTTCCTATTATAATATTTAAGTTTCTTTATTTAAAATTAATTTAATTATTTGCCTATTTAATTATTTGTATAAAAGAAATATGTAAGTTTAATGTAAGAGGGGAGAGAGGGACGATCATCACAAACATCCACCGTCGTGAGGGAAAGAAACAAGAAATACACCACGAAAACGAGTTTATGTATGCAGAAATACACGACGAAAACAAGTTTGGAACCACAACGCTACAAAGCAACAGAACAGTTTCGGAACACGAAAACATAGAAGCGAACGATGAAAAAGGGGTGGAGTTAAGACAACGAGTCGACAGACGATCGCTTCATTATTCTCATTTCTCACTTACGGCTGAGACTTCGAACGACACGGACGTGCGCTGCTGCTTGGACAATCGTGAACAGAAGTATTCATTTCTCACTCACGGCTGAGACTTCGAACTGCACAGACGTGTGCTGCTGTTGGACAATCGTGAACAAAAGTTATTCACATTCCTCACTTACGGCTGAGACTTCGAACGACACAGACGTGCGCTGCTGCTTGGACAATCGTGAACAGAAGTATTCATTTCTCACTTACGGCTGAGACTTCGAACGACACAGACGTGCGCTGCTTGGACAATCGTGAACACAGATTAATTCTCTTTACTCACTGTCGGTTGAGACTTCGAACTACACAGACGTGCGCTGCTGTGTAAACGATCACACTCGCGCGGTTTAGAAATCGAACAATAGAAGCATAAGGGCACAAAGTAACGCGAACGACTTTGGTAGAGAACACAAACAATTTATTTAGTCATTGTGCGAGGGGAAGCGGGACGTGATTTCTGTATATAGTGTACGTTGGTTCTTTCCGAATCGGCACTAAAGGTATATAGTGTACGTTGGTTCTTTTCGAATCGGCACTAAAGGTATATAGTGTACGTTGGTTCTTTTCGAATCGGCACTAAAGGTATATAGTGTACGTTGGTTCTTTTCGAATCGGCACTAAAGGTATATAGTGTACGTTGGTTCTTTTCGAATCGGCACTACTAGTTCGTATATAGTGTACGTTGGTTCTTTTCGAATCGGCACTCAAGGTATATAGTGTACGTTGGTTCTTTTCGAATCGGCACTACTAGTTCGTATATAGTGTACGTTGGTTCTTCCGAATCGGCACTACTTGGTTAGTAAAAATACCTCTCGCACCGTGACCTTTTCTTTCTTTTCCGCCGCGTACTCAATTGCTCGCATATTCGCTACTCGGTAAAACATTCGCGGCTCGTCAACGCATTCGTCGGCCCGTCAACGCATTCGCGGCCCGTCAACGCACTCGCGGCTCGTCAACGCATTCGTCTGCTCGCCAACGCATTCGTCTGCCCGTCAACGCATTCGACTGCTCGCCAACGCTAGCGCCAGATCTTTCAACGCACGAGGTGCCTGCTCGCTACACGCACGCACTCGCTGCTCGTCAACGCATTCGTCTGCACGTCAACCCATTCGTCTGCCCGCCAACGCTAGCGGCTGATCATTCCACGCACGAGGTGCATGCTCGCCACACGCACGCACTCGCTGCCCGTCCACGCATTCGTCTGCCCGTCAACGCATTCGTCTGCTCGCCACCGCTAGCGCCTGATCATTCAACGCACGAGGTGCATACTCGCTACACGCATGCACTCGCTGCTCGTCAACGCATTCGTCTGCACGTCAACGCATTCGTCTGCCCGCCAACGCTAGCGGCTGATCATTCCACGCACGAGGTGCATGCTCGCTACACGCACGCACTCGCTGCCCGTCCACGCACTCGTCTGCCCGTCAACGCATTCGTCTGCTCGCCACCGCTAGCGCCTGATCATTCAACGCACGAGGTGCCTGCTCGCTACACGCACGCACTCGCTGCTCGTCAACGCATTCGTCTGCACGTCAACGCATTCGTTTGCTCGCCAACGCTAGCGCCTGATCGTTCAACGCACGAGGTGCCTGCTCGCTACACGCACGCACTCACTGCTCGTCAACGCATTCGTCTGCACGTCAACGCATTCGTCTGTCCGCCAACGCTAGCGGCTGATCATTCAACGCACGAGGTGCCTGCTCGCTACACGCACGCACTCGCTGCTCGTCAACGCATTCATCTGCACGTCAACGCATTCGCCTGCTCGCCAACGCTAGCGGCTGATCATTCAACGCACGAGGTGCCTGCTCGCTACACGCACGCACTCGCTGCTCGTCAACGCATTCGTCTGCACGTCAACGCATTCGTCTGCTCGCCAACGCTAGCCTGATCGTTCAACGCACGAGGTGCATGCTCGCTACACGCACGCACTCGCTGCTCGTCAACGCATTCGTCGGAACGTCAACGCACTCGGCTGCCGCCAACGCTAGCGGCTGATTATTCAACGCACGAGGTGCATGCTCGCTATACGCACGCACTCGCTGCGCGTCAACGCATTCTCCTACAAGAAATATAAGCCGGTCGTATCCTCTCTCCTGCAGGATAAATGTTGTAATTAGCAAGTAAATAATAATAAAGAATCCTATCGTAAACCTAAAAGTGCCTTGAATCAAATAAATTTTGTATCGAGCTCCCCTGGTACCCGCTGAGCATACCCTGGCTATAGACCGGAGAAACCGGAGCCGCGTTACATGGCGCCCGAACAGGGACACTTTTAAAATTTTACGATAACAGCGCCCGAAGAAAACAACTATAATTACTATCAGACATAGAAATATAAGTTATTGCACACCGCGTACGCAAACAATAAATATGGTGCGAACATCGTGGTTACGCTACGTCCGGAAAGAGGATCTACAGAATTACGCCATCGAATTTGGCTTGGGAACTGAAGGCACCGCTGACGAACTACGTCGACGATTGACCGCTTTCATAGCATCTGATAAATACGATGAAGACACTACGCAACGCTTGAACTCACTGGAAGAGAAACATCGACGGGACAACTCTCCCGCATCCGGAACAAACACTCCTACCCCACTACATAGCAGTGCAACGCAAACCTTTGAAGATAAGCCAGGCACTACGCCTCATATATTGAATGTACCTTTGACGCCGAATTATGAATTCCCGCAAATGCAATCAATACCAGCGCCGACTATAAGGGCATCGGCAAATGAATCTTTTACCGCCGAGGTAAATCGGCCTGCGAACGCATCGACCACAACTCAGCCAAACATGGGCCATTTAATGGATCGAGTCCGTAAATGGGGACTTAAATACGATGGTGAAGGCAACCCATTAACGTTCGTCGAAAGAGTAGAAGAGCTTATGGAGTCCTACGGATGCGACCCAGATCTGATCCCGAGGGCTATGCCAGAGCTCTTGCAAAAAAGGGCCATCCAATGGTACCGTAGCAACAACCGCCGCTGGGATAGTTGGAGACTATTCAAAAGAGATTTCTTGAAGTTTTTCTTACCACACCGATTCTTCGAGGGTCTACAAGATGAGGTAAGACAGCATGTACAGCAAGCCAACGAGCCTTTCAGGGATTACGTTCTTGCACTCCAAAACTTAATGCGACACACGGATCTTACCCCACGAGAACAGTTAGACCGGATATACACCAACAGTAGGAAGGAGGTCCAACTGTACGTCAAACGCCGAGAGTTCAACACACTAGCGGAGCTTATTGAGCTCGTCGGTGACTACGATTCGCTTTCTAGCAACGGAGTGGAAAGAAATCGCGAGCCATCTAGATCACGTCAGGTACGTCATCAACAAATAACCGAAAAAGGGGAGACCGATCGCATTGACGTGAGCCGCGCATGCAAACGCTGCGGGCAAGTTGGTCACTTCCGATCTCGATGCAACAACCCGATTGTATTCTATTGCTGGGTATGTGGCCGTCGAGGTATTCGGACCTATGAATGCTGCAAAAACGAAACAGGGAAACGAACGGAATCTTCGCATGGACGGGGGCGGTGCGTAGATGAGGAACCGTCAGCCCCCCAAGAAATGCCAAACAATTTGATTCTTATAGACCATCGCATCGTCGCAACAGTCGCCCTGGACGACTGTTTAATGCGTGCGACTATTGATACGGGAGCCAGCCGAAGCTTTATAAGCGAATATTTTGCAAAGAAATTGCAACATCCCTCCAGATTCCTGACAGTATCGTTAGATGTCAACATGGCCAACGAACAGACCGAACCAGTCACTAAAGCTATCGACACTGTCGTGACGTTCGGAAAGCAGCAGCTTCGAATGAACATTTTGATTCTCAAACACGTGATGGACGACCTCATTCTTGGTCTAGACTTCCTGGCAGCCACCGAAAGCACGATTACATGCGCAGGAGTTCCGCTACAGCTGGTGCCCCAAACAGGAGGAGCCACCAATCTGCGGATCGGCCTATGTCGGGGAATGAAGACGAGAAGCGAAGAGGAAAGAATCCAGCACTGTCTACGACATGAACTCCAAAAGTCCGAGACCGTGCAGGGCAAGCAAAATGTAGTCGCAGACGCATTATCACGAGAACCCACGGAAGTCACATGCGCTACAATGGTAACAAACGTGGAATCGCACAAATGCCGCTGGTACGATCGGATGAAAGATGAGGTCCAGAGAAGCCCTACGGATTTCCCAGATTATTTCGTCAAAAACGAGCAACTGTATCGCCATGGGACCAGGGCAAAGTCCGACTATAGCGTTGGGAAATGGAAGATGTGCGTACCTAGTTATTCCCGCACACGAGTTTTAGAGGAGTGTCACGACGCACCCACCGCTGGACACTTGGGGGTACGCAAAACATTCGCCCGAGTGGCCGCCAGCTATTATTGGCCGGGACTATACCGCGACGTTAATAACCACGTGCGTGGCTGCCAGAGCTGCCAACGCTACAAAGTTTCCCAGAGGAAACCGGCCGGGAAAATGTTTCCCAGTAGAACAGGGGAGCCATGGGATACTGTTGCCGCTGATTTCGTAGGACCACTACCACTACCACGTCACGGCAACAACACGTTATTGGTCTTCACCGATAGGTTCACAAAGTGGGTAGAATTAATCCCGTTGCGAGCGGCAACCACCGAGAACCTACTCCGAGGATTTCGCGAACGGATCCTGTCGCGGTTCGGAGTACCAAAGACTCTCATATCCGACAATGGCGTCCAATTCGTCAGCCGGAGTTTCCAAAACTATCTTCAGAGTATCGGGGTCCACCAAAAGCTAACAGCACCATACACCCCGCAGGAGAACCCGACGGAACGCGTCAACCGTACAGTCAAAACTATGATTGCCCAGTACGTCACAGACCAACAAAACACTTGGGATGACCTATTACCAGAATTGAGCCTAGCGCTAAACACAAGCATATCCGAGTCGACCGGTTTCAGCCCAATCTACTTGGTACAAGGAAGGGAGGCTCGCTTACCAAATTCACTCTACGAGGAACGTCTACAGGGAAGTACGAAGGAGAAACAGCCATGGTCTACCGAAGAACTGGAGCAATGCCTCCAGAAAGCTTTTAGCTTTGCCCGCAAACATATGATGGACGCAACACGACGTCAATGTAAATATTATAATTTACGCAGGCGTGACTGGACACCAAGGATCGGGGAATTAGTCTGGCTCCGCCAGCACCCACTCTCAAAAGCCGTAGATAAGTTCGCAGCAAAACTCGCTCCGAAATTCGATGGTCCGTATGAGGTGAAATCTTTTATTTCCCCCGTCATAGTAAAATTAAAAAGGCCCGGTGAAAACCGTCTACGAACAGCCCATGTATCAGATTTAAAAGTATACTACGAAAATGTGCCACCCACCGCGAATAACTCCACGATACCACCCAAGACCGACGAAACACATTTTTCTCATCCTAGCTTACGTCGCATTCGAAAAACACAATTAAGGCCGAGCTGCGATCGCGATGAACCAACCAGCGCACCGAGACCACAATGGGCAGAGTACTCCGCCAACGATATACATCCTGACGACAAGGGCGAACTCGAAACCGCAGGTAGACGCCTGCAGGAACCCCGCACCCGTGGACGACGCCACAACCAGAGGGTGAGCATCAACTGCCGAAATTACCGTATCGCTCTCTCACGCCACGGTCAGCTCCGATACATGAGCCTCCCCTAGAGACATACCGAAAGGAGGGGGGTAGTGTGACACGCAAAATATGTGGCCAATTTTGGGGCACACATAATTTTTATAATAAATATATATATTTTCCTATTATAATATTTAAGTTTCTTTATTTAAAATTAATTTAATTATTTGCCTATTTAATTATTTGTATAAAAGAAATATGTAAGTTTAATGTAAGAGGGGAGAGAGGGACGATCATCACAAACATCCACCGTCGTGAGGGAAAGAAACAAGAAATACACCACGAAAACGAGTTTGTGTATGCAGAAATACACGACGAAAACAAGTTTGGAACCACAACGCTACAAAGCAACAGAACAGTTTCGGAACACGAAAACATAGAAGCGAACGATGAAAAAGGGGTGGAGTTAAGACAACGAGTCGACAGACGATCGCTTCATTATTCTCATTTCTCACTTACGGCTGAGACTTCGAACGACACGGACGTGCGCTGCTGCTTGGACAATCGTGAACAGAAGTATTCATTTCTCACTCACGGCTGAGACTTCGAACTGCACAGACGTGTGCTGCTGTTGGACAATCGTGAACAAAAGTTATTCACATTCCTCACTTACGGCTGAGACTTCGAACGACACAGACGTGCGCTGCTGCTTGGACAATCGTGAACAGAAGTATTCATTTCTCACTTACGGCTGAGACTTCGAACGACACAGACGTGCGCTGCTTGGACAATCGTGAACACAGATTAATTCTCTTTACTCACTGTCGGTTGAGACTTCGAACTACACAGACGTGCGCTGCTGTGTAAACGATCACACTCGCGCGGTTTAGAAATCGAACAATAGAAGCATAAGGGCACAAAGTAACGCGAACGACTTTGGTAGAGAACACAAACAATTTATTTAGTCATTGTGCGAGGGGAAGCGGGACGTGATTTCTGTATATAGTGTACGTTGGTTCTTTCCGAATCGGCACTAAAGGTATATAGTGTACGTTGGTTCTTTTCGAATCGGCACTAAAGGTATATAGTGTACGTTGGTTCTTTTCGAATCGGCACTAAAGGTATATAGTGTACGTTGGTTCTTTTCGAATCGGCACTAAAGGTATATAGTGTACGTTGGTTCTTTTCGAATCGGCACTACTAGTTCGTATATAGTGTACGTTGGTTCTTTTCGAATCGGCACTCAAGGTATATAGTGTACGTTGGTTCTTTTCGAATCGGCACTACTAGTTCGTATATAGTGTACGTTGGTTCTTCCGAATCGGCACTACTTGGTTAGTAAAAATACCTCTCGCACCGTGACCTTTTCTTTCTTTTCCGCCGCGTACTCAATTGCTCGCATATTCGCTACTCGGTAAAACATTCGCGGCTCGTCAACGCATTCGTCGGCCCGTCAACGCATTCGCGGCCCGTCAACGCACTCGCGGCTCGTCAACGCATTCGTCTGCTCGCCAACGCATTCGTCTGCCCGTCAACGCATTCGACTGCTCGCCAACGCTAGCGCCAGATCTTTCAACGCACGAGGTGCCTGCTCGCTACACGCACGCACTCGCTGCTCGTCAACGCATTCGTCTGCACGTCAACCCATTCGTCTGCCCGCCAACGCTAGCGGCTGATCATTCCACGCACGAGGTGCATGCTCGCCACACGCACGCACTCGCTGCCCGTCCACGCATTCGTCTGCCCGTCAACGCATTCGTCTGCTCGCCACCGCTAGCGCCTGATCATTCAACGCACGAGGTGCATACTCGCTACACGCATGCACTCGCTGCTCGTCAACGCATTCGTCTGCACGTCAACGCATTCGTCTGCCCGCCAACGCTAGCGGCTGATCATTCCACGCACGAGGTGCATGCTCGCTACACGCACGCACTCGCTGCCCGTCCACGCACTCGTCTGCCCGTCAACGCATTCGTCTGCTCGCCACCGCTAGCGCCTGATCATTCAACGCACGAGGTGCCTGCTCGCTACACGCACGCACTCGCTGCTCGTCAACGCATTCGTCTGCACGTCAACGCATTCGTTTGCTCGCCAACGCTAGCGCCTGATCGTTCAACGCACGAGGTGCCTGCTCGCTACACGCACGCACTCACTGCTCGTCAACGCATTCGTCTGCACGTCAACGCATTCGTCTGTCCGCCAACGCTAGCGGCTGATCATTCAACGCACGAGGTGCCTGCTCGCTACACGCACGCACTCGCTGCTCGTCAACGCATTCATCTGCACGTCAACGCATTCGCCTGCTCGCCAACGCTAGCGGCTGATCATTCAACGCACGAGGTGCCTGCTCGCTACACGCACGCACTCGCTGCTCGTCAACGCATTCGTCTGCACGTCAACGCATTCGTCTGCTCGCCAACGCTAGCCTGATCGTTCAACGCACAAGGTGCATGCTCGCTACACGCACGCACTCGCTGCTCGTCAACGCATTCGTCGGAACGTCAACGCACTCGGCTGCCGCCAACGCTAGCGGCTGATTATTCAACGCACGAGGTGCATGCTCGCTATACGCACGCACTCGCTGCGCGTCAACGCATTCTCCTACAAGAAATATAAGCCGGTCGTATCCTCTCTCCTGCAGGATAAATGTTGTAATTAGCAAGTAAATAATAATAAAGAATCCTATCGTAAACCTAAAAGTGCCTTGAATCAAATAAATTTTGTATCGAGCTCCCCTGGTACCCGCTGAGCATACCCTGGCTATAGACCGGAGAAACCGGAGCCGCGTTACAACTCGTTAAGAGGTGTATGTGAAAACGAGTTCGCGTGAATCGTAATATTTTTCCATACTAAAATCGGTCATAAATACAAAACTTCGTCACGGTGGATGATTCTACGCTCTTTTGCATGTCTTAGGATGGAAGCATTGAAGTTCGGAGAATATTGCCGAGACAGGTCGACCAAAAAATACACATATGTGAATGTTTTCTACAATTAGACATTTGCTTTTTCTCTCAATCGCGCATAGAGAAAGAATAACAAGATGGCGAATCTTGAACAAAAATATTTTCCATTGTCGATCCAGTACTAGATCGTTTTTTCACTCATTGCGCTCTTCTCTTTCGCTATTGCCAATGGTAATGTGTTACCCATCAGTTACGATCAAGAATGATAGAATAGAAGATTGCGCAGATCGCGTTTCAAAAACGCTACGTTCTGCGCACTTACGTCGCAGAAGTATGGAAATTTGGCCGAACTGTGAAATTAGTATACAAACTGGAAGTAAAAGTGTAAACATTGAACTAAATTATTGAAATTAATAATAATTGCGGTTTTGTATGAAATGATTGTAACAATTGTGTAAAACGAACATTTCTTATACAGAAAAAACTAAAACAAATATAGTAATAAGACAAAGAACGATGCAATAATATCGTACAACAATTGGAAAATTCTGCCAAAGAAGCGAAGCAATTTTGTGAATTATAATTAAATTTCGGAAAAGGAAAAAAATTGTGTCTAACGACCAAATAATTGGAATATAAAAATACAAAAATACAATTTATTGATTTATAATAAAGTTATTGATTAAAAAATAAATTACATAATTTATATTCTATTACATTACATAATAATTTAGCTTATATTACCATAAATTGATAATAATTTTGACATCTGGCCATGCGTGAATATTGTAAGAAGTTTATCTTCTACGTTCTTAAGTCCATGTTCCGATTGTATCAAACGCTGCTCTAGCATTTTAATTTGAAACTCATGCTTCCTTTTGGTGTTGGTTGCACGTAGTTTTAGTGCCGCTATATCTCGCTGGTGTTTTCTGTCCCTCTTTTGAAGGTAACAGTTTTTACCTCACAATTCCTTTCTGTTTATAGAAATTAACAATTGCTAGTAACGAACTTTATTCTTAAATTATTATTATTTCAACTTATATTTCTTTTCCTAAGTTTTCAATTTACTCAAACTAATGTCTTGAACATTATAACTAAAAGGTTTTTAATTAAACTTTTTCCTTGTCGTCAAAAAAGTTTCCACAACTTCGCACGGCTATTTTCGCGAGGAAATTTGAAGAAACTAATTTCACTTGCCAAAACTATCACAGTCTTTCACTTTGCACTACATTTTTATTTTCGGTTGTAATTTTATTAATTTTTTACGTAAAAGCATAATCACAGCGCTTTTTAAGTGATTTTTACTTTTAAAGGGCCTTAAGTTTTGTAAATAAGTTTTCTAAATAAAATTAGTTAATTATTTACACAACGAAAGCTTCAGCCAACACACCTGGCATCATCGCAGGACATTAACGCAGTGAACATTAGAAATCGATTAGTGTAACTTTCTAAGCAAAAAAAACGGGAAAAACAAACAAAAGAATAGGGTAACAAAGTGAGAAACAAAAAAAAAAAAAATATAGAAAAATAACATTTGTTGCTATAGCTAAGGTTTAGGGTTCTGGCGAAGCTCTGAGCCGGCGCGTATGCAGAAACAACCATGGCGAGCAAAACACGAACATCACCTAATGATGTCAGCCGCTCCATCTGGAAGCCGCGTGGATCCAAGCACAGCCTGCGCAGATGAGATGAAAAGGTTCATTTCTACAGGGAATGCCGAAACGCTCCAAAACTCTTCTGTTGGGAATGCGGAAAACAGGGCGTTCGCACCATAGACTGCTGCAGAAAGGGTCAGATTTCGGGAAACGCACGGGGCACCCAGCAGAGACGAGGGCACGGTGACAAAGAAGATGACGCTATTAATACTGAAGGAGGCCACTGACCACATTATCTTGGGAGTGGATTTCCTCATTGAAGTAGGTGCAACAATCATCACCCACAACACAGTGTCTGCGGGAGACCAAGAGGTAAGATGTTCCACCCTCTAAGTTACAAAGAGAGCACAAGACTCAGTTGCAGAGGACAACCAATCGCAAGAACCAACTATACCCGGATCAGCAAGGCAAGTATCACCCACGCAGGAATCACCAGCAGGAGTGATTACAACCAGAGGAAACGAACAACGGCCACAGGGCCTATCAACAAAACCAAAATTCGAGTGCAACAAGGTCGAGCAGCAACAAGGGGCAATGGCAACAAGGCTTATCCGCAACAAGGCTGATCAACAACAAGGCACAACCGAAACCAAATCCGAAGGCAATAAGGCAGATCAGCAACAAGGCACAACAAAAACAACGCTCGACAACAGCAGTACTAATCAAAAACAAAACTCAGCGATAGCAGAACCCATGCAGGACCAAACCATAAAGACCTTCCTAGCATCGGAACTGGCCAAGTTCGAGGACTTAACTAGACCCTCCCACATCACAACATATAAGATCGTGATGAAGGACGATCGGCCTATCAAACAGAGGTACTATCCTAAGAACCCCGCGATGCAAGCGGTAATCAATCAGGAAATCGATGAATTACTGGAGAAAGGGTGCATCGAACCATCACACAGCCCATACAGTGTGCCCCTAGTTCTGGTTAGGAAAAAAGACGGACTCAGCACTTCTTAGATGGGTTGCGCGACGCGAAATTCATCAGTAGTCGGGATCTAAAAAATGGATACTGCCAGATCGCAATGCATCCGGACAGCAAGCAGTACACAGCTTTCACCGTTCCAAGGAGTGGGGCATAATGCCTTTTGGATTGCATTCAGCGCCGGCAACCTTCCAGCGAGCATTGGACCAGGTAATTGGCCCCGAAATGGAGCCCCACGCATTTGCCTACCTAGACGACATCATCGTTATTGGTAGCTCTCTAGAGGAACATCAAGAAAATCTACAAAAGGTATTTGATCGCCTGCGCGCCACCATCTTGAAACTTAATGTTGGTAAGTGTGATTTTTTCAAACAAAATTTAAAGTACCTTGGCCATGTGGTAACACAACACGGGATTCACACGGATCCAGATAAGGTGGCGGCGATTGAGCAGCTAGAAGCCCCAGCCAATGTAAAAGGAGTTCGTCGCTTCCTGGGAATAGCCTCGTGGTACCGCAGGTTCGTCCTTGACCGGCCAGGCTGGTAGTGCCGCTCACAAGCCTTCTGAAAAAGGGTAAACGCTGGTCGTGGGGTAACCAACAACAACAAGCATTTGATACATTGAAGAGGAAAATTACCAGAATAATACCAGAAGAACCATGGTCCATAGTCTGCGCCGACTTTATTGGGCCACTGCTACGATCGAAACATGGCAACTCGATGATTCTAGTTTTCCTGGATAAGTTTTCAAAATGGACCGAAATAGTTCCATTACGGCAAGCAACGGCGGAGAGCCTGAAAAAAGCCTTTCGCGAAAGAATCCTAGCAGGGTACGGCGTACCCATGGTGGTCATTACGGACAATGGCGTTCAGTTTACCAGCGGTGCATTTTAGCGACTACTCAAGGATCTGGGTACCCGCCAGCAATTCACCGCACCCTACACGCCGCAAGAACACCCAACGGAGAGGGCGAACAGAAATGTGAAAAGAGTGTTGGCACAGGTCATCGACAATCATCAGTCCAAATGGGACGAATACATTCCGGAAATCTCATTGGTCATCAACACGATGACATCAGATTCGACAGGCTTCACCTCGACTTTCTGGACGCAGGGGCGAGAACCGCAACTTCCAAAGGCACTCTTCGACTAGGTTACACTGGGAACAGGGAGCACACCACAAAAACCCGACCACACAGAAAGGCGACTCCAAGAAATTTTTCGAATCGTCAGTAGGAATATGGAAAAAGCCGCGAAGGACCCGGCAAGACACTACAATTTTCGACGAAGACACTGGAACCTTGCAGTCGGAACATAGGTTCTGGTTAAAACACATCATCTATCAAAATCAGTGGACAAATTCAGCGCCAAGTTGGCACCGAAGTTCGCTGATCCATACCAAATTGTGGGATATATATCACCAGTCATCGTCCGGGTAAAACACTTAGAAGATGCTCGCGCCCACACGGTTCACAACATAGACCTGAAAGAGTACCATTGTAACGGAGACCGACAAACTCCGACGGGAACAGACACACACACACAATCCCCAATAAAAATCCTTGTAACGATCGGGGCGTCCACACCCCTAATATCAGGTTCATGTTTTTATATATTTATCACTCTCTTCCCCTAGAAAGCAAGCATACAACGGTAGCAATGGCAGCAGCAAGAAATTCGCGTGAGTGGTACGATCGGCTGGACCATCTCATTGCGATCAAGAAGGCGAGTGAGACACAGGGTGTCGGTTTTGTGCCTCTTATGCAAGTAAGCGAGGACAGGGTCGCGATCAACCAACACAACCATTGGTTCTTAATGGTCGTGTGTTTCGTCGGCTGCAACGCACCCAAGATGATGGATAAAGCAAAGAGCGACGGCAAGTACGGGCAAGAGGCCATGCATCCTACATTTTCACTCCTTGAATCCGGGATACCTCGAGCAGGAATACCGCACTCGGCGGTCTAAATGTGCACCTGAGAACCCAGCGAAGCACTTTGATGACGTCACACTTCCACTATATGTACCCAAGGTAGCACAGCAGACTAATGGGACCGACTGCGGAGTATTCCTACTACACTACGCAGAAAATTTTCACACCGAGCCTTTCGATGATTTGCGCGAAGAGTTCCTGGACAAGAGGGCGGAAATAACCAACAAGAGAGAGGGTATCGCGGCAAGGATCCGAGAACTGACAGTCAAGGTTGGACAACCACATCGGGAGTTTCCCGTGCTCGTCTTCGAGGAAGCCGGAGACGGCCGAGGAGCCGTCAAAGGGCGAAAGATTCGGCAGCGTAGCGCAATTCGAAGGCGTACACGTGCGTAAGAAAGTAGTCAGCGACATTACACAGCGGTTCGAGAGGCTTCTTCAACAATCCCGCAAGCGACAAAGGATGCAGTTTAGGTCCAACGGCTATCGCATCACCCCCACTCCAAGACAGATCTTTCTGGTGAAGAAACGAGAAGAGTGTAACGAAAGTTAAATGTTAACTTCCGATACAATTACGGGTATAGAACCTAGCCTGCTCCTCACCTGAGTTGATTTTTTTAAGGTCGTCTTCAAGGAATGCGGTAACCTTGAATTGTACGCACCCAATTCAAGGTGGATTTAATTCTGCATTATAAAATGCAAAACATGCAATTTTGAGGCATAAGATTCAACAGTCGACACAATTGGAGTAAATAAAGGGATTAACTCAAGGACAGCAAAGCAGCGTACACATAAAACTGGTTTTACTGCACCAACAACGCAATATAAATCAGCCGAAAACAAAGCGAAGATAATCAATACACAAACACGATCAACAGCACATGCGAAACCAGTCTTTTTTGCGTAACAACAACAACATAACACCACTTGAAGCTAAGCAAAAGTAAGTAAACAAAGGGATTAATTGAAAGCCACTGTACAAGAACAAAAATAAGGCACTACTCATAAGCTCACATGCTGAAACCATATTCAGATCTCGTCAGACTAGTCCTTGCACTAGTCCAGTGACACGCAAATATTCTTGGTTCATAGTGTTCATCTGCATTTGGTGGAGAGCTCACAAGATGAAACCATATTCAGATCTCGTCAGACTAGTGTTCCCTGCACTAGCCCAGTGACACACGAATATCCTTTGTTCATAGTTTTAATCCACATTTGGTGGAGCGCTCACAAGCTGAAACCATATTTAAATCTCGTCAGACTAGTCCTTGCACTAGCCCAGTGACACACTAGCCCATCCTTGTTTCATAGTTTTCACCCACATTTGGTTGAGAGCTCACAAACTGAAACCGAGATCGGTTCTCGATATCCTTGCTCCTTCGTTTCGAGTCCTTGCACTATTTCAGTGACACGCGAATATCCTTGGTTCATAGGTTTCATCTGCATTTGGTGGAGAGACTAGTCAGACTAGTTTTTCCTGCACTATCCCAGTGACACACGAATATACTTTGTTCATAGTTTTCATCTACATTTGGTTGAGAGCTCACAAACTGAAACCATATTTATATCTCGTCAGACTAGTCCTTGCACTAGCCCAGTGACACGCTAGCCCATCCTTGTTTCATAGTTTTCATCTGCATTTTGGCGGAGCGCACATTTTGGTCACAGGCTGAAGCCAAACACAAACGGGCACAGGCATATGTGTTCAATGTATTCCCAATAAACTTTGCTTGATCCCATATATACGCGAATGATATTCTTACTTCCCGAAAACAACATATATTATATATATATATATTTATACCGTTATATACAACTCGATATTGGTTTCAATTGAAGCCCTAGAATTAATTAAGACTTAATTAAAAAATTGTAGTAGATATAAGATAATAAAAAAACAATAAAGAAATTGAAATTTAGAAAAACCATTAATGTAGACTTGTTCTTCTTTGTTTTTCACATTTGAACCAAGAACATCGGCGAGCATATCCTAGCAATGAAAAATAGTTCGTTACAACATATATGAATACGTTCATGAGATCTTCGAAATAAATTAGCTTTCAGTGCATCACTTCTGCTTCCTGGAACCAGATAAAAATCGATTCCCTTCCCAGCAGCACAGCCAAATAACTCGCTGAGTAGTTTTGTCTTCTGTTGTGTGATCGGTATAACAGTGACACAGTATGTGTCAAAGACGATAGACAGGAGAGCTCTTTCATTTGGTAAGAGACCTCAAAAAAATGTACATCCACAAGCTCACGCACACTGTACTCGTATGTTATTCTTATGGTGAAATTCACTCTTTCTCATAAGCTAAAACAACGAGCATATTTTTAAGTTACGTGAGTAACTCTTTCAAGGAAATGCTTCCCAAGTGGAAAAGGTCGCCCTAATATGTGTCCTGACGTAAACGCCGCTGGACGAGAAGGAGTGCCTGCAATTAAGTTGGCACGTCCTGTGACTAAAGACGCCTTGCTATGTTGCTGGCGTAGAATTAAATAAAAAGACTTGAATGGTTTCTGGCTAGATTAATTCTTAACTTTATTTTGGATCGCTCGGGTTTTTATACCCTAAGTGATCCCATTTCTCTTAGAGTGTAAATGTATAAACAATATTAATATATATGGCTAAGCTATTCTTTCTTACACTTAATTCTATGCATAGTTATTTCTCTATGCTTCACATTTTTATTTTCACTCAAAATTTCTATTTGTTTATAAAAATCATTGAACCGATACCCAATCATTGTCGCGATTCAAAATTGGGCGTTTCAAGGTTCGTGTTACAATGTGTGACGCTGAGTCGCGGTCATCAGCGCGTTAGTGGGTCAGTGCATGCAAAGTGCATGCTCTGCATTTATTGAGATTACAAAGGCCAATTCGCGGCAGAAATATTTTGACAAGATATACAAAGATTAGGAACTTGAATAGAAAAGACAAAAATGCTCATAAGTTGAAAATCTAAAAATTTGTAAATTGATCAGAAAAAATAACAACAAACTAAAATTGAAAAAATCTGCTTTCTGCCTGATTGGACGATAGGGAATTGTTATTAGAAAATAATAAGAAGTTAAATTTAGCCCTTGGCTCTCCTCGTCCCTGAAATCCGCAAACTTTCATTTGTTTTACTTCACACATCGCATGTCCACTATGGTTGCATCGAAGCACTTTCTTGCATAAGTTTATACGGCATTCTGCGGCCTCATACACATGAAACAATAGCGAATGAAGTTCGACTCGAGTCAAATGGTCGGGCCCAAATTTTTGTAAAAAATTATCAAATAATTTGTTGCAAATACGTACAATAGAAATGAATTGGGTCACAATTGTGAAAACCGCATCAAAATCGGTGCAGCCGTTTAAGAGTTAACTAAGTTAAGAATGACATGCGATTATTTAGATTTTGATAGCAATACCAACGTTTCGAACTAAATCAATGCTTCGGTCTTTCTAATTTAAATCCTTCATTACAGGGTTCTCTCTCTCAGCTCTCGTCTCACGGCTCACAGCTCAGAGCTGCTCGCAAGAGGTCTTATCTCATCGCCTCAAAGCTCAGAGCATCTCTCGTCTCATCGTACAGAGCTCAGAGCTGCTCAGTAAAATTCTTATCAGCTCAGAGCCAGCAGCTTACTGACTCGCCATTTAATGAGACGTCTCGCGAGCCGGAGCCAGAAAATTTGAGAGCGACGGCTCGGGCTCACGTGAGCAACGGCTCTTGTGAGCGAGCCGGAGCTGGAATGAGCCGAAAAGAGCGCTTCTGAGCGAGCATTTACGAACCCTGGTTTTTGGGTGGTTACCGCACCATCTTAAGATTATGGGGTGCGTTACGAACAGGGATATCAACCATACAACGTTTCTATTGAATATTTCTTTGAATATGTTAGCAAACTATAGTTGAAAAAGTTCAATGCGTTTAGAAGATGTCGCTGTATAAAAATTTATTCTACTTATTTTTTATTTTTCTGAGTGATAGTCGCAAAATGGAATGAAGTTATAACGTTTGAGTTTTTTTACATCACCCTTTAGTTACATATCGCGTACGCCGTTAGCTTTTCTCCTTTGGATCCCGTTTAGCGTTGGAGCAATTGAAAAAAACTAAACAACTAAGCGATCGAAGATTACAAAATACATATTATTATTATTATTATTATTTTTAATCCAGTATTTCATAACAGATATAAACTAAGCCAAAACTAATAGTAGACAACAAATTCACATATATAAAATAAAGTAGTGACATTTATAATACGTATGTATATGTGATAATGCCACATCAAGATAAAATTGATATTCAGAAGTGAGCAAATAAAAAAATAATTCAACTGCAAAATTAATAAGCATAATTTGCAAGGAAATGAGAAGGCAAAAAAAAAGAAACTAAAAGTTAAAAGTAATATATTGAGATAAAACTGAGTAATATAGTAATAACTGTAATAACTAATATAGTAACTGAGTAATAGATTCGGATAAGACTAAGTAATATAATGCAGCAATTATTCTAACGAAAATAGATTCAGAAAAAACTAACTAATATAATGCAGCAAAAGTTCTAACGTAATAGATTCAGATTAAGCTAAGTAATATAATGCAGAATATCCTACATTTGTTTCCAGAACTTGGACGCTGTTTCTAAAGAAGTTGGTTTTGTACCTGCCACAAAAATATTTAGGTGTTTCAACTTCTTCCTTGATAAGATGTCCAACATATCGGTTATTTTGGGTTATCGCTAAACTGGGAACTTGGCACAGCTCTCTTTCCTTTGCTCTTAACTCCCTCTTAAGATATTGCCGAATCGTTAATTACCGTGGTCCTTGTTCCGATATTGATGTCGGCATATATTATGGTATCCGTGGATCTATTGGTCCTTCCGAAATATATTCAGCTGAGTCGCGCAGGATCAGAAGATTAATTTGACAGAACTGCCATGTAACGTTATGCGAATAACGTTCCTTCGAAAATATAACTTTAAATTATTATCAAGAAAAGCCTTGACCTAATCTGAAGGCGTGAATGCTCATGGACAGGGGCAGTTCCTATAATTAAATTGGCATGTCCCTCTCAAGGGTTCACTCTCCTTGGTGATTTGCTGCTGAATAATTAATAAATTAGTCTTCTGGTTAGTTTACTATATTTTCGGGGTTCACTGCTGCAAATTTAAAGAGGACAATACACGTACGTCACTTATGAAATGTTACGTACTTTGATTGTTTGACTAGCAGCGGAGTGCGTTTATGTGGATACACTACAATATACAGATGTGATGAAATGTTATATGGTATGTTACAATAACTATTCATAAATTTATTTAATATCGATTAGACTTAAACATCCTCACCGGCATTGACAAATCATCAATTAACGATAACGTCTGACGAAGCGTTCTTTTAGATCCCGTGGTTGCCCCTTGGCCAAGGTGTTGGCGTTTGGAGTATCTGCCGTTTGCAGATTACAGCACTGCTAAACTAGTCAAAATGGGCTCAGGGTTGGTCAGGAATCTGTGTTTCAAATAATTGAAGTTTTGGATGGATGGTATGGAGCTTTTCGAAGTGGAGCTTATTCAAAGAGTATGCGTTTGAGTTTAGCGATGAGCGCATCACACACGGTTGCAAACACAAGTGTTTGGACATAGAAACACGCATCGTGATTAACTGTTTGGCAGAGGCCATTGTGCGCAGATTGCCCTGTAAGCAGTATGTCTTCGATTAATCACAATTCCCGATAAGATTTGATGATTTTTGATGTGTGGCGGCAATGTGTACAATAAAGAATTCTGTAGTGCATTTCTATAACTCTTACCGATCGTAGTTAACAGTTCATTTTAAGGATTTAAGGTCAATCCTATGTCACTATTAGGAGCAATAAATTTCCCCGAATTTTGTATGGTTACTGAATACAAACTTAAGGCTCTCTATCAGAGCATCATTCAGTCGCTTAGCGACATTGTATGGACCTTTCCACAATGTTTCTATTTTTGGAGACATGGCCTTCCTCCGTTGCGGATTTTACAGTAACACTACTTCGCCCACTTTGAATCCGTCAGTTTTTTTACTCATCAGCTGTGTTCGCCGCCTTACCCTTTCGTGTATTTCGTTCATTGTAGATTGGAACCTGAGCCATTAGTTGTTTCCATTTTCAATAATTTCACTGCTTTTTCCAACTTTTAGCTCCGTCGGAAGTCTCAAGTCTGAGCCAAAAAATACTTGCGCAGGTTAATTACCAGTAGTGTCATGGACTGGCCAAGCCAATAAGCACATTTGAATGTGTTTAAGCGAAGTTTAAGTCTTATTGATACCAAAAAAATTTTTCTGAGAAAAATGCACATTTCTTGAAATATTGAAGACTCAAAATTTTGTCCTTGATCGGAATACAACTCGATCGATATGCCGTATCGAGTGAGCCGGTTCTAAGCAAATACTTTGGCTACAGTTTAAGCCTTCTGATTTGGTATAGTGTAGACTTTTTCCCACTTAGTGAAATAGTTTGCAACACGTTTAAATGGTGCTCCGCCATTGTTCTGGTGCAACCTAACTCTGCTTCGAGCTTTGGGCCTCTTAGCGGCTACACGTCCGTCCGGATATATTATCTGCGTTTTCATGTTTCTACTATACCGATGCTCTATTAGAATCGTTACTCTACTGGCTTTTGGATTTTTGAACTGGAGAACCGATCCAGTCGAGTGGTTTGTCCTTAGCTGGAAATGCTGACAATGTGTGGAAGTGTCTCACGCATTTAAGTCTTTTCCGGCTTACTAAGGTCTTTACTATAATACCCAATCTCTTCTTCTTGACCATCGGTAATCTGTAATACCACACCTTCGATTTCATGTGCGCTGGCCAGACGTCAGTACAAAGCAATTCCTTCAGCTGCTGAAAGGCAATTTTTCTTGGTTAAATTATGTAGGCTTCGCATAACAGAGCCAAGGAAACTTCGCACTTCAAGAGCATTACTTGGTCGATGCCAACCTCTTACCGATTTTACTTTGCTTTCATCGAGATGAATTTCTTTACTAATGATTTTGTGGCCCAAGGAAGTCACTTCGGTTTTAAACAAGTTGGATTTCTTCGAATTCAACCGTAATCCTGAGAAGCTATTCGCTGGAAGACTTTTTTGAAATTTTTAATGTGTTCAAAATCAAAATTCTTGGTTATTTATTTATTTATTATAATTCCAAACTAAGCGATAGACTTTTATAGCTGATAATAAAATCAAATACATAATTAATTGTCGGCTCATCCTGAAGATATGAAGTTCTGCAGAATTGTAGATGCAAAAATTCATGACTTCTGGCAGTAACATGGAAGATTGATACCAATGTTGGATAAGAGATACTCAGAATCCCTAGTTCCATGTATAAGATTTAGGATGAATATTGAGTTAAGCATTATTCTCCGATAAAAATGACAATGATGTTCTTTGTCAAGACAATGGAGCAGCAGAGCCCTTTCAAGACGTGTTCCATTAAGCGCTTAAAAGTTGCTGACGCGTTGCATAATCCGAACGGCATCACAGAGAATTGACCCAAAACGTCGCCGATGCGGAAAACCTTTTTCTAACGAGCGGATTTTGCGATTTCTACTTTCCATTGCAAATCCTAAAGTGCCATCTGCTCGTGGCAGTGTGGTTAGAGATAAGAGAGAAAATGGCAAAATATAAAAAAGAATAAATATTTATGTGTCACACGGCTAAAAACAGCACGATTCCATACAGAGCACTGGAAATCTTAGGGGAATTCGCTTCAAAGGCAGGCTTGCTGATATTTTTTCCCTTCAGAATTAGCGTTAACTTCATATTAATAATGATTAAACTTAATTCAAGGCGAAAAATTTGTATTACTAATTTCGGAATTTAGGATCGAATTAGTTCTTAATTTCTTTTTTTTTTTTTCTACCGACGTTAGGAATCCGTTGTTGGTTGCCGGTAATTGTTAAAAGCAACTGCCGCTTGAACTAAATGGTTTTGTGTCAGACCTTATCTTTGCTCGGCTAGTACTTAAACGAATTACTAATGTCTTTTCTTATGTCGGCCTTTAATCGCGTCTTGAACCAATTATATGAAGAGTTAGTGTGTTTCTTGAACAAATTACAAAAGAGTTGACGACTGCTTCGCTATTTCTGTTGTTACGAATAGAGTGCTTTATTATAATATATAATCTTATCTCTTGAAACTTATTTATACCTAATTATGAACACTGCAACGTACAAAAAAAAAAAACAATAAAGACAAAATTTTTGCAAATTTTTGCAGCAAGTTTATAGAACTTTACGAGCATTGGCTACCGATTTGCTGCATTTGAGTTGAAATTTTGATATATGATGTACACAGTAAGGTGAAGAAGGTCATGCGCCATACAATGCTTACTTGCAATATGAACAAGTTGGTTTGGGTACCATAATTCGGAAATAACCTGGAGCCTGTTATTCGTTAGTATTAAAGTTTCTAATCACCGGAGAATGCCGAAGACACTACTTATAGTAACTGTTCTTTTTTTGTTGATCGAGCGATTCTCGGACGGCTAAAGCTTGTGGCTTCAATATCGAATTGTCCTGTTGTGTTAATGTTATAGTGGGTCTCCGATTGCAAAGAGAACGCCGTTAACTTCCATTCGTAGATTTTTATTTCAATCTTTTGTATTTAACTTTGAAGTTTTTTTATTGGGCACTACTGCATTTAACACTTGGAATATCACTTATCGACTAAACTAAAATTCTTCCTCTTTGTATTTTATTGTGTCTGTTTAGATCTTAAGGCCTAAACTTTGAAGTTCACATAGTTAATCATTCATTTATTTGGCTTTGACTGACATCAGAGCGTTGACCGAATGCTGTTTTTTGCATGCAAAGCAGAAACACTGTTCTCGCATTCAACTTCTCCTGAATGGTTAAGTTTGATTATAAGAAGTTGTTACTCTCCAAAAGTAAAGAACTTACGACATAATTCATTTAACATAAATGAACGTAAATTCAACTTTCTTTGTAACAGTACCCATCATAATTGGGTATGTTTAATTGTTTTGAAGATACATATATTTCAATGCCCTATATATTTAGAACAATACCAGTTTCTATGTGATGAATAGACCTACATCATTGTAAATACCACATAAAGGTTTCTTTAGGGATTTTCTCTAAAATCAACAACAAACTTAAACTGAGTTGAAGAGTATATCTCCGGTTCTTTTATAACAAAACGCTGAATAACAAAGTGCTGAAAATTATCAATTTTTAATTTTTCAAATGAATTTATATTTTTACAGTTGATGTGCCTACCAACAAGGCAATAGGTGGGAGTGTATCTTCTATTACCTCTTCCAGCCCCATACTAGATAATGAAAACGACGGTATAACTAATTTTTATTCATATGTAAGTAGATCACAATATATTCATACAATTAATTTCATATCTTCATTAGATGATTCCATTGACGTTACCAATGATGAAAATAATGTTGATCAGAAGAAAGATGAACAGGTGGGACTAACTCAGCTAACTACAGTAAATCTCTATGGACATTCCCGTGAAACCGTCTATGAAACGAGCGCCCGTCTACTCTTTATGGCTGTAAAGTGGGCCAAAAACTTACCTAGCTTTGGCAGCTTGTCCTTTCGTGATCAAGTATAATATTATATATTTTTAACTATCAACTGTATATATGTGTGTGTTATATGATTCGGTCTAGAACTATCACTGCACAAAAATTGCTCTTCTTTTGCTTTTATCTGGTCCTGCTTGAGCAGATTCCAACACCAACAACATTGGTTGTCACTTAAGCTCAGGCCACTGATATGATTTCTCCTAAACTGATAAAGAAAACTAGGAGTTAGGTCTAACATGTACCCTTAGGTCCACGTTTCATTAGTCGGATACAGTCGTTCCAAGGTTGCATCCACAGCCTATTGCAATAGTACTGCAGACGGGCACAAAACGTACTCTGCTTTCGAAAAAAGTACTTCGATAGTGTTTTGTTACGAATACGAAAATGAAGCGGGTACGAAAAGTACAACGTACTCTGGGCCATTTTTTTTACATAGGTTTCTTATGGAAGAATAACGCGAGAAAGTACGAAACCAAGAATGTACTTCGTACTCCAAAATCGTGGCGTTTGTTTTGGTTCTTTTTTTGTAAATAGAGTAAAGAGTTGCCACGTGTCATGAAAATATTATGTACCCTGGGTTGAAAATCCGTACTCCGTCATTAAAAAATGTACTCAAAATAGTACGCAAGTACGAAGTGGTGCATCCATGAGTCGTTCTTTTGTTAAACTTAGTTCAGACCAAACAGCGTTTTGAAGTGAAGTTCATCGTAGTTGTAAACATACATACACTAAATCAAAAGCTTCCTCTATATTTTTACTTGAATATTAAAGATGGGTGATTTTTATTGTTTTTATCTTCAGTTCATTGGAATATTAATTATTGTTTCCGAAAATAATAACAACAATAATAATGTGTAAATGGGTCCGACTAGACGTGGTGTCTTTTGACCACGGTATCATTCATTTGTAGGAGAGAACGTTAACGGACCACGAGAAAGGCTTACACTGAATGTATCAATTGTAGAGGATTTTTATTCCCACTATCGAAGTGGTTTCAAGGCAAGCATGATAGAATGCAAGTCTGAAATTTTAAAATAGTGTGAAAAATAAAGTGTAGTATTAACATAAGTGCATGAGATCAAAGTAAAGTTTCGAAATTCCATTGCATGTGACGTCACATGCACTGAGTGATCGCTGCGCGTGACGTAGTCTTTCTTTCTTTCATTCTTGGTTTTAATGCATTGGCTTCGGCCACGAAATGTGTAATGTTGTTTACATTGTCGTAAGCATATGCTGAGAACTGATGTGTGTCAGTTTTGTTTGCCATGTTTTTATTCTTTTCTTTTTTTGTTTATTATTAATTTCTACTTTATTATTATTATTATTTTCATACTTGTATAAAAAAATTTTAAATATGAATAAATATAAAAAAAAGTAAGGAAAAATTTTGCCGCTGGTTGGAGTTGAACCAGACCGCTCAGTGTTGAAGATGTATATGGATAATCAGGAAATGTTTACTTTTGAAACGGATAGGATTCTATCAGCAAAATCGGATCTGGAAAATGTGTCTCATTCGGATCCGAAATGGATCTACAAGAAATGCCGTATCCGGAAAACGTGTTCGTTTCGGAATCCGATAAAATGGATCCGTTTCGGAACCGAGTCCGGTTTTTGGTTTAATGGGTCGTGTTGTGCCGGAGTTTGCGTTTGTTGGTAGAGGTAACAAATATACACACGAAACGCGTCCGACCGAAGAAATGGTTGTGTTCAACCGAGTTTCACAAACCTACGCGGAGTTAATAATGGAAAAGGAGCACAGGAAACTGCTTCGCTTGGAATTGGTAAATACAATTTGGTGGGTAAAAATCGTGCGAATATCTGCAAAAGGTCGAATTTATAATTTATAAATTCGAATCAATTCGAATTAATTAGAAGGTCGATATAATTTATGTGAAGCAACGATCGAAAAATTTTTGAGAATTTGACTTCAGCGAAGAAAGCTTTAAGAGCTATTTTCAAATTAACCAGAAACACTTTGTCAGTTTTTGCATGTTGTTGTGACCTTTCTAAAAAGTTGATAAAGAAATCCGAAAGGAACTTTAGAAAAGCGAGTATATAAGTTAGAAACACATAAGTTAACCCATGTCAAAATACTTCTCAGTGAACTATCAACAAAAGGTTTCTATTTACCCATCGGTCTTTAACCTGAGCATAGTGAATCTGCTGGTTGTGAAGTTATTTTTAAACTTTTCTGAGGCTTTTCTAAATCTGCGTACTCATCTAGGACTTCCTTAGCCTGTAGCTTACAAGAATCTCCATTCAGCATTTCGTCGGGATTCATTAATCTACCCATTATGGCAGTACAGTGTTCTCGAGGCATTGAAAGATAGTAAATGTAAATGTATAACTATAACTATAATCTATTTTGAAACACTGAGCAGAGAAGGTTGTTGCTCCTATTACCATTATGTAATTTTTTTCTTAATATGTATTTTCAAAGAGTAAGGAGATCTTTATTTACTTATTTCTCTTCATAAAGCTAGCAATAGATGTGGCATCAGTAATTATGTAGGTTGTAACGATGCTTTTCCTCTCTCGCCTGGATATCACTCAGTCCAGTCCAAGGTCTCGTCCAGTTATTTATTAATTTGAACGCAATACACCGATTTCGATATTAACAACTTTATTTACTTAAATCTCGACAGAAATTACAATAGTTTGAAATGTGCTTATAGTTACGTTTTAGCTAAGATAAGTTTTATATAACAAATTTACAATCGTTTTGCTGAAACAGAGTTAATGATTAAGTGCCTGAAACAGAGTTTATGATCGTTAGGCTGAAACAGAGTTTATGATTAAAAGCCTGAAACAGAGTTTATGATCGTTAGGCTGAAACAGAGTTTATGATTAGGTTGAGTGTCGATTATTTGGTTATCTTACAAATCTATGCTGAAAAGAGACTTTGATTAGTGTGTCCACTGTCGCGGAGTAAAAACCCAACAGACCGACAGGGCGTTGAATATAAATAGCCGCGGAGTAAAAACCCAACAGACCGGCTGTCCTACTGTCGCGGAGTAAAAACCCAACAGACCGACAGGGCGTTAAATATAAATAGCCGCGGAGTAAAAACCCAACAGACCGGCTGTCCTACTGTCGCGGAGTAAAAACCCAACAGACCGACAGGGCGTTAAATGTAAATAGCCGCGGAGTAAAAACCCAACAGACCGGCTGTCCTACTGTCGCGGAGTAAAAACCCAACAGACCGACAGGGCGTTAAATGTAAATAGCCGCGGAGTAAAAACCCAACAGACCGGCTGTCCTACTGTCGCGGAGTAAAAACCCAACAGACCGACAGGGCGTTAAATGTAAATAGCCGCGGAGTAAAAACCCAACAGACCGGCTGTCCTACTGTCGCGGAGTAAAAACCCAACAGACCGACAGGGCGTTAAAGGTAAATAGCCGCGGAGTAAAAACCCAACAGACCGGCTGTCCTACTGTCGCGGAGTAAAAACCCAACAGACCGACAGGGCGTTAAAGGTAAATAGCCGCGGAGTAAAAACCCAACAGACCGGCTGTCCTACTGTCGCGGAGTAAAAACCCAACAGACCGACAGGGCGTTAAATGTAAATAGCCGCGGAGTAAAAACCCAACAGACCGGCTGTCCTACTGTCGCGGAGTAAAAACCCAACAGACCGACAGGGCGTTGTAACTATGCAGTTACGCTTGCAAGAAACGACGTTTCTTATGTTTTCTCACCTGATTTAAACCTCCACGGTGCTGTAGCTGATGTTATAGATTTATGACGCGGCGGCGTAAATGCGGCGGCGTAAACTGAGACGATGACTGCGACGCCGACTGAGACGTTGACTGCGACGTCGACTGAGACGTCGACTGAGATGTCGACTGAGACGTCGACTGAGACGTTGACTTCGACGTCGGCTGAGGTCCTTGCGATGTTGACTACGAGTCCTTGCGGTGCCGACTTGAGGTCCTTGCGATGCTGACTGCGAGTCCTTGCGGTGCCGACTTGAGGTCCTTGCGATGCTGACTACGAGTCCTTGCGATGCCGACTTGAGGTCCTTGCGATGCTGACTGCGAGTCCTTGCGGTGTAGTTTCGAAATTATTGTTCACTAGTGTGGTTTCTGAACGACTGACCACGGGTGTGGTTCCTGAACGACTGTCCACGGGTGTGGTTCCTGAACGACTATACCGATGCACTGAGTGCACGCTCTTTTATACTTTGCTCCTCATTCTGTGAGGAGCTTTAAAGCTTTCTCCGAACTTTGGACTTGTTCGCTGGAAATGATGCGACATGTTCGTCGCTTCCAGTGTTTACGAGCTATTCAGCAAACTCGTTTGACTAGTTTTCTCTATTTACTTTGCGAAAACGAGTTTGCTGTGCTTTGTCCTTGACTTTGATGTTCAGTGTATTTCTTCGTATGAACGTTAAATTTTATGATGTAAAATTTGTCGTTACATTTCCCCCTTGTTTCGGGGGGCTGGCGGAGGACTGCTTCCATGAATACTGCGGTGTTTCGTGGCCTTCCCCAGGTGGCTTATTGTCTGCGCCCGGTATGGATTATTCGTTCATTAAAATGCTTTGTTTCCAGTTTTATTAGTTTTATTCGTAGCTCTTTTTTTCTTTTTGCTTTTATCTTATATACGTTTACATTGTTTTGTTTTTCTTTCGTATTTGTTACGTCTTTGTGTTCTGATATTTTTTTTTTCCTCCTGTAGGTTGAATCGCTTTCGGGTTTTTTTTTTTCTATTTGTTAAATTCATTTAGGTTTCATTTTAGTTGTTTAAACATTTTCTTAATCTACTTCATCTTTTTTTTTTTCTTCCCTTGGCTTTTAAATTCATTTCTTTTTTCCTTCTTTTTTTTTTGCTGTTAATTCAATCTGTTGTTTTCGTTTTTACATTTTCATTTTCTTTGTCTTACATTCTACCAATTGTTCTCATATTCAAGTCCTTACTGTAATATTGTTTATTTTCTTTTTCATTTCAATGAATTTAACTAAAATTCCAATTACCTTAACCATTTTATCTCTGTTAATTCAATCTGTCGTGTTTGTTTTTACATTTTCATTTTCTTTGTCTTACATTCTACCGATTGTTCTCATATTCAAGTCCTTACTGTAATATTGTTTATTTTCTTTTTCATTTCAATGAATTTAACTAAAATTCCAATTAACTTAACCATTTTATCTCTGTTAATTCAATCTGTCGTGTTTGTTTTTACATTTACATTTCCATTTTGTTGAAAACTTGGCGCTAATATATAATAATATAAATTTTCCGTTGCTATGACATCTAATCTAACATTTTTATTCTGTTCTATTCTTATCTTTATTCTACTTAAATTTTCGGCGTTCAAATTATACTCTTACTTGACTGCAAATAGTCCGTCCGTTCGGTTTTGTTTATGTTGTTGTCCAGCTTTCGACGTTTATGACGCCAGTCCGTGAAATGGTGATCCTGACGCGTTTTTCACCCACTGTCCGCATCAGGCGCACCCTCTTTCCAGCTTTCCGGAGGCGTTCAGCATCTCTGACCTGCTCCTGCAGCCATTCTGGCATCGCTGGTTGTTCGGCGGCGTGTCGTTGTGCGTCGTCGGGCGGTGCTTCACCCTCGCTTGTGGGGGCCCAGTCGGTGTCTAGGCTCATCGCGGTGCCTGTAGGTGACGCCGGAAGCGAAGCTGGCAACCCTTCCAGAAACCCTCGTCCGGGCGTCATTGGGACCGCGGCTTCTGGTCCAGTCTGTTGTCGTTCCCTCCTCCTAGCGCCCGGCGGTGAGGGGTGGACAACGGCCGTGGGTCTCTGGGTTGGCGTGTGGGGCGTTACTGGGCGTGGCTGTTCCGTGGTTTTTGCTCTGGTGGGCGCCATCTCTCTCTTCGCGTCGTTATCGCTATCTCCGCTGCTGCTGCTGCTGCTGCTGTTGCTGCTGCTGCTGCTGCTGCTGCTGCTGTTGCTGCTGTTGCTGCTGCTGCTGCTGTTGCTGCTGCTGTTGCTGCTTTCGTTTTTGTCGGGATATGCGGTGACTTCCTGCTCCTCGATCCTTTTTGCGGATATCTCCTCTATTGGCGGCATGGCTGTCGGCAGCATCTTTTCCTGTGGCAAGTAAAGTTTCGGCAGTGCTTTCCGCTCGTCCGGTGTTAACAGCAACTGAACTGCCCAGGCCAGGTTGCGTCTTTTGTCTTCAGCGTCGTTTGGGGAAAACCATCGGCTGAAATCCCTTCTGTGATATGGTAGTGTCGGCCTTCGTAGGAAGAGACTCGCGAAATGGAGCAGGAATGCGCCACAGTCCGTCGAGTTTCGCTGTTGTGGAACTTGCACGTTAAACGCTGGCAGCGTCTCTGCCGTAACGGCCGTATGCAACACGTCCGTCAAATATTCTCGTAGTAGTCGCGGGACGTGTGCCTTCTCGTGTTGCTGTAGGGAGTCGAATACGAGGATGTCCTTCCGCCCCTCCGGTGTGTTGTACCGCCGAATAATGGCCAGAATCCAGTGGCAGTCTTCATTGATTGGCACCACTATCAGTGCCTTCGACGCGACGTCGACGCCGCGCGTCCATGCTCGCATTCGCTTTCGCCCACTTTCAGAGTGGTAACAATTCTTCAGCTGCGAGAAGAAATGCGTGCTGAAAATGTGAGTATTCTTACACAGTTCAGTCGATCTGCGACTGAGCATCAGCGGCAGGTAGAAATCAATCAGCGTGTCGTTCAAGAAACGACCTGCCGAAATCCGCTCATAATCGTCGCGATAGATGCGCAGTCCGCGGTGTGTGAGGAGTGGTCGGCGACGCTCCCCTTCCTCGTCACTCGACAGCACGATGACGCCGTATGCTGGCGTTGTCACTGACGGCAGCGTCGGCGGCGACGGCTGCCGCGACGGCGACTTCGACTTTGGCGCTGAGGACGACATGTGGAATTGTTGACTTGCGTTTATTTTTTACTTACTGCGGACGACCGTTTCGGTTGATGATTCGTTTCCGACTGACTGCTCTGCGGTCACTCGAAGTCTTCTAAAGTCTTCATGTATCAAACTTCAAGGCGTCATAACGGTTCCTGTCTGCTATCTCATAGCTTCCGTCGCTAAACGTCGTCTCAACCAACACACACACGTCTTATCTCCTTACCTTTCCTCCACGGCTTTGCATTTCCGTCGCAACCCTTTGTGCAGCGGAGATGAGTACGAAACGAAGTCAGCGGAAACGGCGTTTTGTTCAGTCTTTCAATGTCGATACGGCGTTTCCTTTTCCTCTCGTTGCTTAAAACTTGCTCCGTTTCCTCTGGTTTCCAAATTACTTATTTTACGTTTGTGATGCAGTTTCCCGTTATGTTGTGTGTGCGAAAACGCCTTTTCCCCGCGTTGTAGGTTCTCGGTTTGCGTTGTTATTTCTTCGGCTGGCTTGATGAGTGTTGTTTTATGGTTTTTTTTTTTTTTGCTTCTATGCGTGAGGTCAGCGGCGAGCTGCGAGGCAGCGTCGCGTTGTGTGTTGTGCGTTGTGTGTAGCGTTTTGCGCCGCTCGATGACTCTCGTTGTCCTCTGTGATTACCGTTGCGCTGAGTGGCATTGACATGTGTGTGCGTTCAATTCTGGGAAGAGATTTTCTTGGCGATATTTTTTTTTTGTCCGTTGATTAACAGGAATTTGTTGTTTCTTGTGTTGAGGTTCGAATGCATTAACACTGTTTCGTTTATGCATTTAAAGTTCCTGGGTCGTGTGCTGTGGGGGAGGGGGAAGTTTCCGTTATCCTTTGGTCGCGTTCCCTGTAGGAAATCGGCGTCTTCTGCAGGCGACGGCGATTCCTCTGAATATAATTCGGCGTGCTGGCGTCTGTTACTTCGTTTTGCATGATTTGTTGTTCTCGTTTTGCTCGATTTATTGCTCTCGTTTGTCGCCGCGGTAACCGAGTTGTCTGCATTTTCCTCGGAATTGGTTTGTAATTGTACTAAGCCCCTATAGCTCATAAAATCGTAGTTGGATTAACGGTGGTGATGTGATATCTAAAGGAAACGAGTAATATAGAAATTTGGGATGACAACATGAAATTAAGTAAATGTTTGTTGTGCCATTCATGACAATTGTTGTTGATGTTGCTCCCGCTGCATGTGTTCTTTTTGAGTGTTTGTAATTACTGCTGTGGAGTCTGTTTGCGCTGTCCACTTGTATCGGCGGTGACATACGGTTTTAACTCGCTAACGTGAACCGTGTGCATTTTGGCATGTTTTAAATCTTTTATCCTTGCAATGACCGGTGATATAAATGATATTACTCTGAAGGGTCCTTTGTACTTGGGTGCGAGCTTTGCAGCGAAGTAATCAATTCCCTTCGATAAATTGTGTTGTTTGGCTAACACCAATTCTCCAATCTTTGGTGACCACTGTCGACGCCTCAGATTATAGTATCTGGCTTGGTCAGCTGTTGCTTGTGCTTGTCTGCCTCGCACAATTTCGAAAACTTCTCTTAGTTGTTTTGCTCTCGTGTTGGCGCTCTGTTCCGGTTGTCCAGTTCCTTGCGTCTCTTCATCAAATAGCGTTGCTGGCAGTCTCGGTTCCCGTCCTTGAACCAGAAATGCAGGACTGAAGCCCGTCGTCTCTGACCTGCAAGAATTTATGGCGAGCATTACCTCTGGTAGACTTTCGTCCCATTTGCGCTGTTCTCCGGCTGTTAGTTGTGCAATCATAGTCTTCACTGTTTTGTTAACGCGTTCCGTGGGGTTTTCTTGAGGTGTATAAGGCGCGGTGAACTGGTGTTTGACTCCAATGTCTGCAAGAAAATCTTTGAAGTGTTTACTTTTAAACTGCTTTCCGTTGTCGGTGACGAGAACTTTAGGAACGCCAAATCTCGCTAGAATCCGCTCTCGAAATCCTTTTAGTAAGTTGTCGCCAGTGGCTTTCCGAAGCGGTATTATTTCAGTCCATTTTGTAAATTTGTCGAAGAAGATTAGTAATGACGTGTTTCCATGTACAGAGCGTGGCAGTGGACCGACGAAATCGGCACACACGATTGCCCAGGGCTCCTCTGCTAGCTGCGTCAACATCTTACCTGCTTGCTGTCGCTGTTGTGTTTTATACCGTTGACATGAGTCGCAACGGCGGACGTAGAGGCTAATATCGCGCATCATACCAGGCCAATAGTAGCGATTCATAACTCGTGCTGTTGTTTTTCGGATCCCTAGGTGACCTGCAGTCGGGGTGTCGTGATTCTCGTGAAGAACGCGTGCGCGCAGGTATGCAGGAACGCAGAGTTTCCACGGTGCGTTGTCATCGTTGCCAAGCTGACTTTGAATGTGTCTGTATAGCTGGCCTCCCTCTATTCTGTAGTCGGGAAATTTTTCCGGCTTCTCTCTGATCTCTTGTAGTCGTCTTTCGGTCCATGAGCAGGTTGGTTGAGTCATGCTGTCTCCTACGGCGTTGGCGATGGCGTTCGATGGTTGACGGGAAAGGGCATCAGCGACAACGTTTAATTTCCCTTTTCGATACTTGATGTCAAAGTTAAACTGTTGTAATTCCAACGCCCAGCGAGCAATACGTCCTGACGGGCTCTCGATGCTGTTGAGCCATTTGAGCGATAGGTGGTCCGTGATCACTGTGAACTTGTAGCCTTCGAGGTAGCACCTCATCTTCCGAATTCCCCATATGATGGCCAAGCATTCTTTCTCGGTTGCTGAATAGTTTCTTTCCGCCTGGTTTAAACTGCGACTCGCATATGCTATCACCTTCTCTGCATCATCGATCTCTTGCGTGAGCACGGCTCCTAGTCCAACGTCGCTGGCGTCAGTTTGGAGCGTGAATGGCTTCGTAAAATCTGGACACGTAAGTATTGGGGCGCTTATCAGCGATTTCTTGAGGTTTTCAAACGCCTCCTGTTGTTCGGACTGCCACTTCCAGTGTTTCCCTTTCTTTAGCAGATTGGTCATTGGATGAACTATCGTTGCAAACTCGGGTACAAAGCGTCTGTACCAAGATGCAATTCCTAAGCATCGTCGTAGTTCACGTAGATTCTTCGGTGGTTCGAGCGCTTTTATCGCCGCGATCTTCTCCGGGTCGGTTTGAATGCCATGTTCACTTACCACATGTCCCAAGTATTTTGTTTCCTTCTGGAAAAACTCGCATTTGTCTACGTTGAGCTTCAGGTTCGCGTTCCGTAAGCGTCTAAAAACCTCTTTGAGATGTAGCATGTGTTCCTCCTTCGTTGCGCTTGTTACGATTATGTCGTCCAAGTAGGCGAAAGCGTTGGGCTCCAATTCTGGACCGATTACCTTATCGAGAGCTCGTTGAAACGTCGCAGGTGCAGAGTGTAGTCCAAACGGCATGACCTTCCACTGAAAGAGACCTCGGCCCGGAACGGTGAAGGCTGTGTAGGGTTTACTGCTTTCCTCCATCGGAATCTGCCAATATCCATTTTTTAAGTCAAGCGTACTGATGAATCTTGCGTTCCTGAGTCGATCGAGTATGTGTTGAATGCGCGGCAACGGGTAAGCGTCTGGTCTCGATCGAGAATTCAATTGGCGGTAATCTATACATAGGCGCCAAGTGCCGGTCTTCTTCTTTACTAAGACGATCGGCGCGCTGAAACCGCTTGTCGATGGTTCAATGCATCCCTTTTGGATTAATTCGTCCACCTCTTTATGAATAATTTCCTGCATCGCTGGATTCCGAGGCACGTAGCGCTGTTTGATTGGTTTGTCGTCTATCATCGTGATTCTATGGGATGTAATGTTAGTTGGACCTTCTAGTCTCTCAAATATCTGTAATTCCTTCCGCAGGGTGGTTTCTGTGTCCTCGGATGTGTGCCGATGCTCCTTGTCGTCACCTTCGCTGTCGACGCATGTGTTGATTACCATTGTCTCTGATGGTTGGTGGGCATCTCGAAAGTTCAAAGTGAACCCTCCGCAGGTCAAGCTGGCTCCAACGTTCGCAAGGAAATCCATTCCCAGGAGTAAGTCGTCCACTGCACCTGGAAGGATAAGCAACATGGTGCGAATCTTGTCCTGCCCTAAACTGAGTAGCGTGTCAAGATAATGTGTCACTGTTCCCTGTGAACCATCGGCCATCCGTATGTATCGCGGCGCCGTGAGCGGTTTCCGGTCTATTCCGAGGGACTGCGCCATTCGAGTGCTAACAAAGCTGCGTGTTGCTCCAGTGTCCACTGTTGCATCCACCCATCGTCCTTCAACCTTGATCTTCGCTATCAGTTGGCCCTTATTGCAGCGTAACACTTCTAATTTTTCCGAGAGGATGTCTGCCCTGGTCCCGCCGAGTCTCGGATCTGGCGGGGGCGCTCTTCGTTTCCCTGATGGTTCTCCTGCCTTCCACTAGGACGGCGGTAGCAGCAATCGATGCTGCGAACTCCTAGCTTCCCGCACGTCCAACAAAACAACCGTTGCGGATTTCGACAGTTTCTCTGGTGGTGACCATCTTGGCCGCAGCGTCGGCACGCTGTGCTGGTGTTGATGGGTCGTGCTTCCGGTTGCGTTATCTCCATGTGTCTCTCGTTGTGTACCCTGTTCGTCGCGGGCCTGTTTTCGTAACGTGCTCTTGGTGCAGGTTGTCGAGGTTCATCATGTGGGCGACTGCTCTGTCGCATCGTCTCGTCTGGCTTCCCCTGGATACATTCTAGATCCTCTGCGAGGCTGACTAATTCGTCGAGGCTCGAAAAGTCCCTCCTCTTAATATACAGTTGGAATTCTTGTCGCGAGTTTCTAAACACTCGTTCTAGTTTTTGCGCCTCTGTGAAGTTCGCTGTTCGCATAAGATCGCAGATGTCCAATACAAAATCTTTGAAAGCTTCTCGCTGCCGCTGCGTGCGCATTCGAATTCGGTCCTCTATTTGTTCGAAGTACCTGCTCGATAAAAAGAATTTAAGAAACGCTGTTTTGAAGTTGTTCCAGCTTCCCCAGTCGCGTTGATTATTTCTTAGCCATGTGAGTGCACGATCGCGAAGTAGTTCCGGCATCATCTGCGGTAAATTGTCTATCGGTAACCGGTAAACTCCGGTCAATTCTTCGACCCTTTCAATAAAAAGTAACGGGTCCTTGCCACCGTCGTATCGGACGTTCCATTTCCGAACTTTGTCTATGATGCTTGCTTGGTCCGTCGTCATTTCCCTTGGTCTCGTGTATATCGAACTCCGTCTGGGTTCGGTGAGGATGTGTTCGCTAGCTGCAGGCACCGCTAGGTGAAATTCTTTTTCATTTAGCTTAGGTGAAGCTGATCTAGTCTGCATCTCATTCCGATCATCTCCTGATCGTGGCTGGCATGTCGGTGATGACCCTCGGGCCGCGGTGTGCGCTGCCTCTAATTCCAGCAAGCGCGCGTGTACCACAGGATCCTTTTCAGCTGCTATTACGAAAGCGACGAACTGCTTTCTTAGTTCATCGGCGTTTCCTGTTTCGTCTAATTCGAACTCCTTGGCGTATTCGATCAGTTCGTCTTTACGCAGTGTGTATATCCATGAACGCTTCGACATTTTTCAAAGATCCTTGTTGAATTCGTTGTTCGCAAGTTATTAAATATTCGGTGTACTACGTCCCTGTTCGGGCGCCACTGTAACGATGCTTTTCCTCTCTCGCCTGGATATCACTCAGTCCAGTCCAAGGTCTCGTCCAGTTATTTATTAATTTGAACGCAATACACCGATTTCGATATTAACAACTTTATTTACTTAAATCTCGACAGAAATTACAATAGTTTGAAATGTGCTTATAGTTACGTTTTAGCTAAGATAAGTTTTATATAACAAATTTACAATCGTTTTGCTGAAACAGAGTTAATGATTAAGTGCCTGAAACAGAGTTTATGATCGTTAGGCTGAAACAGAGTTTATGATTAAAAGCCTGAAACAGAGTTTATGATCGTTAGGCTGAAACAGAGTTTATGATTAGGTTGAGTGTCGATTATTTGGTTATCTTACAAATCTATGCTGAAAAGAGACTTTGATTAGTGTGTCCACTGTCGCGGAGTAAAAACCCAACAGACCGACAGGGCGTTGAATATAAATAGCCGCGGAGTAAAAACCCAACAGACCGGCTGTCCTACTGTCGCGGAGTAAAAACCCAACAGACCGACAGGGCGTTAAATATAAATAGCCGCGGAGTAAAAACCCAACAGACCGGCTGTCCTACTGTCGCGGAGTAAAAACCCAACAGACCGACAGGGCGTTAAATGTAAATAGCCGCGGAGTAAAAACCCAACAGACCGGCTGTCCTACTGTCGCGGAGTAAAAACCCAACAGACCGACAGGGCGTTAAATGTAAATAGCCGCGGAGTAAAAACCCAACAGACCGGCTGTCCTACTGTCGCGGAGTAAAAACCCAACAGACCGACAGGGCGTTAAATGTAAATAGCCGCGGAGTAAAAACCCAACAGACCGGCTGTCCTACTGTCGCGGAGTAAAAACCCAACAGACCGACAGGGCGTTAAAGGTAAATAGCCGCGGAGTAAAAACCCAACAGACCGGCTGTCCTACTGTCGCGGAGTAAAAACCCAACAGACCGACAGGGCGTTAAAGGTAAATAGCCGCGGAGTAAAAACCCAACAGACCGGCTGTCCTACTGTCGCGGAGTAAAAACCCAACAGACCGACAGGGCGTTAAATGTAAATAGCCGCGGAGTAAAAACCCAACAGACCGGCTGTCCTACTGTCGCGGAGTAAAAACCCAACAGACCGACAGGGCGTTGTAACTATGCAGTTACGCTTGCAAGAAACGACGTTTCTTATGTTTTCTCACCTGATTTAAACCTCCACGGTGCTGTAGCTGATGTTATAGATTTATGACGCGGCGGCGTAAATGCGGCGGCGTAAACTGAGACGATGACTGCGACGCCGACTGAGACGTTGACTGCGACGTCGACTGAGACGTCGACTGAGATGTCGACTGAGACGTCGACTGAGACGTTGACTTCGACGTCGGCTGAGGTCCTTGCGATGTTGACTACGAGTCCTTGCGGTGTCGACTTGAGGTCCTTGCGATGCTGACTGCGAGTCCTTGCGGTGCCGACTTGAGGTCCTTGCGATGCTGACTACGAGTCCTTGCGATGCCGACTTGAGGTCCTTGCGATGCTGACTGCGAGTCCTTGCGGTGTAGTTTCGAAATTATTGTTCACTAGTGTGGTTTCTGAACGACTGACCACGGGTGTGGTTCCTGAACGACTGTCCACGGGTGTGGTTCCTGAACGACTATCCCGATGCACTGAGTGCACGTTCTTTTATACTTTGCTCCTCATTCTGTGAGGAGCTTTAAAGCTTTCTCCGAACTTTGGACTTGTTCGCTGGAAATGATGCGACATGTTCGTCGCTTCCAGTGTTTACGAGCTATTCAGCAAACTCGTTTGACTAGTTTTCTCTATTTACTTTGCGAAAACGAGTTTGCTGTGCTTTGTCCTTGACTTTGATGTTCAGTGTATTTCTTCGTATGAACGTTAAATTTTATGATGTAAAATTTGTCGTTACAAGGTATTGCAAAATTAATGCATTGCTTAAAGGGTTTGAGAAGATGATTTCTGACCAAATCTCGCGGAGTATTTATGCTCTTATTTCGACTACGGTTTTTCCAAAAGTTAATCAAACACAACAAATTTAAGGTATCCTTAAGCGACCTGCAAATCAAGTTTATGTTTTACAAGTATTCTAAATTAATTTTTTTGGGCTGAATAAGTCGATGAACACACAAGTTTGATCCATAGGCAGATGCTATAGCTATTTCGAAACCAGCCACAATTTCCCGTCAGCGATCTTTATTGGTGTATATTAAATGCAATACTCGTTATATAAACGACGACAGATGGTGTTGTGCAATTTAAGCTTGTTTCTAAATGCGAACGCGTAGCTTTCCCACCATTCAGACTAATTTGTGAAATAGTCAGTGTATCGAGGCAAAAGCTGGAGTGAAAAGTAACCTGCGGAAAATGTGTAGCTGGTAGCTTGAATTCCGTTCATATTAAGGCAGATATGTCAAATTCCAGTGCGATATTGTATTTAGTTTTGTTTTGAAGTTGGATAAATATTATAGGGCTAGTGAGACGTACGATATTGATTTCGAGAGTTTCGTGCTGGCCGCGACTCCATTACCGATGACGTCCGTAGCGAAAGGCTCCGATGCGGTTACAGACGACAATGTCAAAAAATACATGAAATGGTGTTGGTTGACCGGAAAGTGAAGGTGCGTGAGCTAGCAAAAACCACAAAGATTTCTACTGAGTGCACACGCCACTATCTTGGGTAATATTCTGCACATGAAAAAGTTATATTGCCGTTAGATACCGCGCATGCTCACTCCTGACCAAAAACACTAACGCGAGAGCACTTCGAAAGATTTTTTGTACTTGCTGATGCGGATTGGGCAGACATATGGCGTTGATTGGTAATTGTTGATGAAACCTGTAACAGGCATAATTGCTGCCAAGTTAATATTCTTTTCTTATACATAAAACACTGCTCTCTGAGCTACCATACAAAAAATCTCAACACGAGGGAAGCCGGTTCGAAACCAAACAGCGGCAATCAATTCTTTCATATTCTTTTTCTATTTTGTTATTATTTCTTATTTTATCAGATTTCTTATTTTTTTTTTAAAGTAAATTTTTAAAAATAAACTATAAACAAATAAAAACATAAAAAAACACAAATTGAACAAACGACGAAGTCCGCAAAGTACGGGTTTCGAATGCACTAACATACGTCACATAAGCAAGACATTTTATCCGCTTTTGTTCTCCCACGTATTCACAGCCGAAGGTTTGAATTCGCAAACAGATCAACCATCACACGATGTATAGGATACACAAAGTGCAGAGTAGTGGAGAAAGTTGGAATCCGTCCAAAATCGCTTGCATTCGACAGCTAAGACTTTGCGTAATTTTGAAAACAAAGTTCCGACTTCCACTATCGACTTCGGTCACCAGTGTCCAATACTATTTGGAACTATCGGCTTTGGCCACCAGCAAAGGCACTATCGTGTTGCTATCGACTCCGGTCACCAGTGTCCAGCAATATCTGGCACTGTCGGGTTCGGCCAGCGGCGAGCAAAACTATTTTCTCACTATCTAGGTGGGGCACCTAAACGAGGTACCAAACCAAAGACTATTTGTTGGCGGACGCTCTGACGTCACCAAAAAAAATAAAAGGCCATCTGTAGCGCTTTTGCTCTCACTCCAACAGAAACCTCCCGCATTCCGCATATTGAGGCCTTCTGCCAAGAAGTTGCCCTCTCCCATTAGTATTATTAGGCATAAAAATTGTTAAGTATAAGTATAAGAATTGTTAAGCGAATAATAATAAAACAATAATAATTAAAAAACCAATAACAACGTCCGAGCTGAACTCTTTACAGAGTCAGTTCTAGACTGTCGCAAAGACAGTCGTGAGTAATTCGGGAAATATGTCAAAATTGCATTGGTAAACGAGCAATCACTCGCGCATAAAGAAAGTGTTACATTTATTCCATCGAAAATAAATACAGTTCAATTCCCACCATTCAAAGAAACAAATAACAAAAGCAAAATGAGCATAACAGAGATAGCAAAGGCAGTAAAGGACTAGTACCCTGTTCTCCGGAACGCAATCATCAGACTTAAGGGGATAAGTCCACAAATTTATACAACGCTGCGAACTGGCAGCTTAAATGATCTGTTCGTTTAATTACCCTGTAAAGACACTATCAATGAAAACTCACCCACAGCAAGAAGAATAAGAGCGGCTATCATCGGTTGGTTGTTTCCTCGAAAATCACGTAGAGTTCGGTGCATTTCTTATGAGCCATTGTACATTCATCCCAAATAATAATTTTGCACGTTTTAAGGCCATATCAGAGCTTTTGCTGATGTTACAAGTTTGCGTTTCTGCCTGGTTCAAATTCAATGAAAGTTTCAGTGCTGCAGTGTGCAGTGAGTATGCAGTGCGTCCGCCATCCAATAGTGTTGATGCAATTCCCGATGATTCCACTGCTAGTGCAATTCCAATTCTCCATTCGAACCGACGCCAATATTAAATTGATGAGGAATGTTTTGCCTGTTTGTATCTGGTACATCGAGAAAAAGAAGTCCCCCATTTCCATTAGTTAGCCGTTACATGATTTTTGCGTAAGCAGTTATATGATGATTTAAACCAACCGTCTTGTTTGAGTTTCCACATAATGTTGTTGCTGGTTTACATCGAAGTGCTATTCTCGTACGAGGTCTCTTTCATGAGCACTGTTTATGTCCCGTATCGGAGCCGGCATTCCAAGTTCAATAAGGACTTTCCTGTTAATGGATATGTACATGTCGTCAATCATCAGTAAAGTTTGTTTGAAAATCTCGCCCGAATATTCCTTATTAGGATAAGTTGCGCGTGATTGCCTGAGAATGTCTTCAACTAAGCTATCGGGATGCGTTTCCCACAGTTCTCGTGAATTAGATGGTGAACATGTTGTTAAAATTATCGCAAACAAAGTGCGTATTTGTTTTGGGTGACATGTGAGTGATGCCTCTGTTAGCGTTGTGTTCCAATGCTGATCACTTACAACAATCGCAAATAATAGCATTTAGCATTATTCGGATGAACGATAAAGACACGTCCCAAAGCATCAAAAGAATGCACACCAGCAACGTACACCAATGTACACCATGTAATGAACTCCGGTTCTCCGGTTTTCCAGCTGGGATATACTCAGCGGCTATCCAGGCGTTCAATACAGAAATTTCTTTTGGTGAGACGCTCTAAGATTAATTTTTGATTTTTATTTGTTCACCTTCAAGTTTCTGTCATACAATATTGCTTAAGTTGACTAGCGAGAGAGAGACTGAGACGTTCACGATGATGCTGATCGGTTAGACGTCGGCGCGGCGTTAATGTAGCGATGACTTCGGTCACTCAGTGTCATTGTCTAGAGCGCTGAGTGGAAATCTGCTGCGATGGTTGATGATGGCGTAGATGTATAGTCCCCCGTTGATCGTGGCGTGACTATGAGACGGTGGAGCCACTCAGTGTCGTTGTCTGGAGCGCTAAGTGCTGCTGGGTGCTGCTGCGATGGTTGATGATGGCGTAGAAGCGTAGTCCGCCGTTGATCGTGGCGTGACTGTGAGACGGTGGATCCACTCAATGTCGTTGTCTGGAGCGCTGAGTGGTGCTGCGTGCTGCTGCGATGGTTGATGCTGGCGTAGATCTGTAGTACGGCGTTGATCGTGGCGTGACTGTGAGACGCTGAAGCCACTTATTGTCGGTGTCTGGAGCGCTGAGTGCTGCTGCGATGGTTGATGCTGGCGTAGATCTGTAGTACGCCGTTGATCGTGGCGTGACTGTTGGACGGTTGAGCCACTTAGTGTCGTTGTCTGGAGAGCTGAGTGCTGCTGGGTGCTGGTGCAGTGGTTGATGACGGTTTGTGATGGCGTAGATGTCTTGTCTTGTCCTCAGTAGGGTAGGTCGGGTTTGTTACTGTAGGTTCTTAGTAAACGCACGTTCCCTCTAGAGTTTATATAACTTAGAGATTCACGTTCGCGAAGGCCTCTAGAATCTATAAAACTTGGAGATTCACGTTCCCGAAGGCCTCTAGAATCTATATAACTTGAAGATTCACGTTCCCGAAGGCCTCTAGAATCTATATAACTTGGAGATTCACGTTCCCGAGGGCCTCTAGAATCTATATAACTTATGTTACTTAGAGACTTACGTGCCCTAAGGCCACTAGAGTCTGTATACTTCGAGATTCACGTACCCTAACGCCACTAGAATCTATGTACTAGTTCCGTCCCGTATATGTACCTCGTATAATGTCTGTATGAGCCGACGTCCACTGCTGTGTTGTTTCGAATCCGCGTTCTCTGCTTGCTGGATGGCTGGCGGTTCTCTCCACGTTGTTCAACTATGCAAATCGTGGTACGGAGTGAGCAACTATACTCCTTGAATACTGCTTCCTGGTGTCAAAACGATGACGCAGCGATGTTAGTTAGCTCGTACGAAGAGCAAGCGACTGTGCTCGTTGAAGTCTTTCCACTGACTGAGAAAAACGATGAAGCAGCTAAGTTAAACAGCTGGTACGCAGAGCAAGCGACTGTGCTCGCTGAAGTCCTTTTACCGACTGAGCAAAACGATGAAGCAGCGATGTTAACTAGCTGGTTTTCTGCTTGTTCTAGCCGCGCTGCCCGTGTTGTGTTTCGGCGTTCGTGTGTGCTGAAAAGCAAAACTCGTTTTGCTTGTTTCTGCTTGTGCTTGTGGCGTTGCGTGTGTTGTGTGTGTTGCTTATGCGTGTGCGTTAGTGACACCTTAGCGTCGTGCCACCTGTCTCTCTCTCTCTCTCTCTCTCTCTCTCTCTCTCTATCTCTCTCTCTCTCTCTCTCTCTCTCTCTCTCTCTCTCTCTCTCTCTCTCTCTCTGTTCTTTATATATGTAACTTACTAGCTAGCAAATTCTTTTAGCTTACGTACTAGGTTTTATTAGAAAATATAAGTTTTAAATTCATTGTTTTTCTTGTTTTAAGCTTACATACTAATTTTCGGAACTTAATTTTCTTATTATTAAAATTATTAGGTATATAAAGAAGTAGTTTATATAAAAAAAGAAAAAGAAATGTGTGGTCTTAATTTTCGTGGCAAATTATGGCCGTCATAACTAGCACCTGCGACGTGTTCCAATTGTAATATTTTGGAATTTTAGGATATATTGGAAAGCCTTAATAATGCCATGTCGCTGCCTTTGTTGATGCAATGTCGCTGTATTTGCAAATATATTTAATCGACTTCACCGAATTACAGTTTGAGCAGCTCGCGTGGATAGCGTTTTGTACACTTCTTTCATGTATGGTGAATATGTGTGCAGTTCAACGCAAGACCCGTGAATTATGTGTTTTCGTATTGATTCAAATAGAACCGGATATGCTGTGGGATTCGCGAGTTCTGCGATAATCTGTAAATATATACAATGAACTGATGGAAGACTTCAACAAATAATTACATTAATTTGGCCTGATTATAAGGCGATAGACGATAAATTCCATACAGGAAACTTTTTTTGTCGACTCTCCATTTAAGTTTGGTTTCACCTGAATTACGTTGAAATGATACCCATAAACATCCAGTGGAGAAAGCACTGGATATTGTAGTGCATCATAGGATCGATTCATTTCCGCAATACGTTGAACACTTCCATTCCGGTGATGGATGATAATATCGCGTCGCTCGAAGTCTGTGTCGACCATAACAACTGCGACGTCAGCTATCACCGGTACATTGAAGCTCCGCTCATGCTAACCAGAAGGTGCCTTGTCAGGTCTTATCACAACCGTATAATCATCTGCCGGCGTCTGGTGTAGGGCTGTTTTGAAAAGACAGCTGAGGGTGTTGCGTTCCTGTAACATTGCTTAAAGACTCGCAACGATTTCTCGTCTGACTTCAGTATTGATTGCGCAACGCTGTTCAATCTCTGTAGCTTCATTGCAAGTAAAATAAATTATGAGGAACTTGGCATCATCATTGGGAAGTGGGAGCAACGATCCCATTCCGTGGTAGATTTGGCCATGCACTTTGAAGGTGAGCATGTAGCCGGCGTTGTTGATGATATTAGATGCTCCGAAGCACGTCATTTGAAAGCATGAGTTGTACTTTCGAATGTTTTGAATGCCGCCAACTTTAAATCGATTCCTCCTCTTGATCGAGACATTCTTGAGCGAATGCAGTCTTTCGGCATGTTGTTGGGGTGTCCCAGCAGCTCTAAATAAAGATGCACTGTCACGCATTTGCTGAAGCCGTGATTTGCGTTCTCTCTCCGTTACTGCGGCTCTAGATGTAGATGCCCTTTCGCGAACTTCCTGAAGACGTGATTCGCGTTCCTCAGCTGATTCAGCGCCTCTTATTTCCCTTTGCTTCCGTGTTGTGGTGGTTTTTTTAGCAATGGCTGGTTTTTTTTTTTGTGTTTTAGTAAACTTTAATCGTGAAAAAGAAACAATGATGTGTTTTGTTTTGTACTTTTATAACATTGTATTGGTTGTTGGAACAACAGTAATCATATTACCTATTTGATGAATTAGCATTAAAAATAATTTCTAAACTTATTTTATTATTGCAAATTGCCACCACTTGTTATTTAATAAAATGAGTTCACTTATAGATTTTTAACTTATGAACACAAAACAATAATTAACGCAAAGCAAATCAATATAATTGTTATTTTTTTTAATGCAAAAATACACAGAGTTGTTTATCATCGATTGATAATATAATATTATCTTCATTTTTACTTCCTTGTATACGTAGTAAATACAAGAAAGTATTGTAATCATGAAAAATTTCGATATTGAGATTTTGATGGTAACACACATTTTGACCATCGCGGAGTCCATTTTGACTAGTTTGGTCGTGACGTGTGTACGTATGTACGTATGTACGTATGTACGTCTGTACGTCTGTACGTATGTACGTCTGTACGTATGTACGTATGTACGTCTGTACGTATGTACGTATCCTCAATAACTTAAAAACGGAGAATCGTAGAAACTTGAAATTTGGTATTTGAGACTCTTATAAGACCTAGTTGTGCACCTCCCTTTTTGGATACAATCGGTTGCGCGAAAAGGACACTTCTCCTGTAGTTTTTTTCAAATTTCATACATTACTCAAAACAAACACTCCTAGAAAGTATATACTATTGCGCCTTACATAAGACACAATTTTGTAGCTCCAATTTTAATGATGGTTTGCACCAAAAGGACTCTTCGCCAAAGGAACACGAAGCATGCATTATCCGAATTACATAAATGAAAATGATAAATTAATGTTATGCTGCTATATCTTTTACAAAAATTGGTTGTACCCTTACCGAACTAAACAGGGAAATCAAAATTACTACGATTGATAGTTAAAGCTGTGTGGAAACTAATTTGTACTTCCTTGTTTTTACTTACTACTATTTAAATTATTTAAATTAAGAGAAGCCTATGAAATTTTTTTCGTTATAGAAGTAAAAATATTTAAAATTTTTAAAACTTCAATTTTAAAATATAAATAAAATATATCAACCGCTCTTGAAATAAAACCATACAATTGCCGTCATACAAGGAAGTCATGTGTTGGCCACATCAGATATTTTAATTTCAATCTACGGTCGGAGGGTCGTGGCCTTAAAAATTTCGAGTTCGCCGTTTATTTATAAAATAAACGCCTGAATATTCTGGTATAGATATCTATATACATATATAAAAGAAAGTCGTGTTAGTTACACCATTTATAACTTGAGAACGGCTGGACCGATTTTTATGATTTTTGATTTGTTGAATTTGCCTCAGCTCCGAATGGCAGAATAACTATTACAACATCACAAAAAATTTAAAAGGAGGAGTGGCAAATCGGTAAAATGTAATATTTAGGGACATATTGGTCACAGCCGAATGAAATTTGGTGGGTATGTTCGTAGGGCCATTAACGACAATCGTACGTATCTTTCCACGTACTTTTGCATGAGCTATGGTACTTAAGTAGTATTACTATATTACTACTTTTTGAGGAAAAACATGTTTTCGCTACATTAAAATTACACTAATGTGTTTGAAATTCTTAATTGATTATGTAATGCCTTATCTAATTTTCCTTTTTGAGTTATTTTTAAAAAACGAACAATATTAAAATACTATTTTGGTACCATACACTTTTTGCAATTTCGTACTGTAATAATTTCATGAAATTGCTTATTTTTGCACCTCAAAGAAGAAGAAGTAGCATTTCATAATTATATTTATAATATAATAACATAAAAACATGAATTATTAATGCTCCCATGTAATTGAACTATTGAACAGTATTATCAAATGCATATTGACACATTGATATACAGCAGAATTCGTTTTTGAAGAGTGCAGTAACATAAACGAATGTGTGCTTTATGGCAGCAGCAACATCAGTATAGTTCAAAAAGCCAATCAGATGTGAATTCGCGTGGTGAATATTACGTACAGTGTACGTGAAGAAATCGAAAAAACGAAGTCACAAATCTTCGGAAACCTGAGCAAGTCAGCCATCTCGTTATCTTTGGTTACTCGGCAACTACTAAAGCTACAATGAATAGTTCCTGAAAACTATATATAAAAAAAACTTTTAAATATATCGCTCCGGGAAAAGTCTGCCATTAGTTTTATTTGTTTTTATGGAAAAAATATCAATTTTGTGATATAACACTATTATTTGTGATCGATATTTAAAGAAAGAAAAAATTGTACCATGTAGAGCGGAATTTGTGTTAGCTATACGAGTTTTCACCAATTTTTGTTCAATTTTCGACCGTTATTGCATTTAAATTCAATTAATTCTCTTCAAACGGTTTTTTTTTTAAATTCATCAGCAAAAAGTGATTTCAAAGAGGTGAGTTCCATTTGATGAAGGAAGGCACATTGTGAAAGGTTATTACATTTGTGATTGTGCGCGCATTGATAATTGCTTCATTGTGTAATTTTAAATTGTGTGATACATTTTTCAGGGTTCAGTGTTTAGTGTTATTTACAATGCCGCGACCCAGAAGATCAATATTTCATCACGAAGCAATAAGACTTCGGAATATTGCAAATCAATCCACAGCAGATAAACAAGAAATCGCACGAGAAGACCGCTGCGTTAGAACGGCCCAACTTCGTGCTTCTGAAACACAAGAACACAGAGAGGCAGTACGTCAAACTGCTTAGTTGGCAATGAGAAATCGTCGAGCTTATCTCAGAGACCAACAATGTGATAATATTCGACGCGCAAGAAGAAATTCTTCAAATGTTGATTTGAATCGAGCAGCGTTTCAATATGAATGCACAATTGACTACAGTACGCATCCTTTCGTTCGAATTGGCCCAATGCAGATTATGTGCGTCCATTGCGGTGCGTTGAAGTTCGCTGGAGAAACGACTGGATTGTGCTGTCTTAGTGGCAAGGTGAAATTGCCATTATTGCCTTCGCTACCTGAGCCATTGCATTCATTGCTTCGTGGCGAAACACCAGAATCACGGCATTTTCTATAAAATAAAAAACTATAACTATAACTGAATTAAGCTAATAAGTTAACACAACATTTATTGACTCTGAGGCGGTACGAAGTTCGTTTGGTCAGATAGTAGTCAATATAGTCCTTTTCGATCGAAAAGTAATTTTCCGGAAGGTCTGCAAATTATTCTTCCGTGGCGTCGATGATTTCTTCGCGTGAGCTGAATTTTTTATTGATGAGCCATCTTTTGGGGTTTGGAAAGAGATAATAGCCCCAGGGAGCCACATTGCGCAAATACGATGGATGCAACAGCAATTGAAGCCGTAAGTATTTTTAGTGGTGGTTATGATGCTCTTGTGCGCCGTTGCATTGTCTTGCAAAACCTTAATTTTTTTTCGCTTCATGTCCACATAGAGTATGCCATTACAATCCCAGAAAACCGACGCCATAAACTTTCCGACCTATTGAGCCTCCCACGGCCTCTTCTGAGCACTCGTGCCGGCTTCAGTCCATTGCCGGGCCCTTAGTTCTTTGTTATGTAATAGTGGATCCAGGTTTATAACGAGTTCTACTCTTAGGCTGGGATAAAACTCAGACTGTCCAAGGTTCGTTAAAGGGGTCTCGCAACCCTCTAACATATAACGTGTAATGCAGAGAGATCCAAACCATATAAACCCTATCAGCTTTGTTATATAAAACCTGTATTAGACCTGTAATCTTGTATGGCTTTCCTATTTGGTTTAACGTTTCTCCTTCGGTCATTAGAGAATTTGAAATTTTGGAACGAAAGGTCTTAAGGCATTGTATTGGAAAGTATTTCCAATCTCCCACAAAACGTTACTCGAATCGGTTCGTTTATTCGGAAGCTAAAGTATTTCCAATTGGCCTTTATGTTTCGGATATTCTAAATCGTTTTGTCAATAGAATTTCTTGCCATGTCAATAGCAGCATCCTTGATATCTTTAACCAACAGAGAGCGTTTAGCTGTTCAAATGTAAGGTATTTGTCACCTGTTGGCTTCATTAATGAAGCTGCGGCTAATTTTGATTTAAATGCATCTCTCTGTCATAATTTTTATAAGAATACAACCCCTGATTCTCATAGAGGTTAGCCTGTAATGTGTTTAAGAGGTTTGTTTACTCTTCTTTTTGTTTTTGTTTTTTCGTAGATTTAAGTTAGCATTAAGTCTATATTTTAGGTTAGGAGATATACTCTCAATACATGTAAGCTCCGGGAGCAAGAGCGATTCACATTAATATTCTTGTTAACTTCAATCTTTCTCTTTATATATTTAAGCACGTTACTGTTGTTCAATTATGTTTTGAAGATAATACATTATAGTCATTAATTTTGTTAACACTTTCATATGAATTTTATAACTTATAACTTGTTTTGAAAAAGGCTCAATAAACAAAATTTGAATTTGAATTTTTATATAGGAGGTGCTCTGCAGGCGTGCTGACATTCATTACGTTTCTTACTTTATGCTCAAGTAAATTAAGTTCAGTTTCGATTGATGATTCAGGGGTTGAGTGATGAATTCCTTTGATAACAAATCTGAATGCTCGCTCTTACTTAAGTTGATACGTATGGAAACTAATTTTTGATACATCCAGGTGTTTAACCAGCTTTCGATAGGAATCAACATTAGTCACCATTACTCTAATCTCGGTTTTTATTGACTTGTACGTGAAACTATTAAAAGATATGACTTTAATGAATCAGCAATCACATTACTTATATGTGACACATCTGGTATATATATTGGAGGTGGCTTTTGCATCTCTTCAATGTTTGTTTTGGTTGATAAGTTTTCTTCGTTGTCCAACACTAAAAACCGGTTTTCACTTACAGGTGCAGTTTTCTCGTTCTGTATTTTATGTCTTTTAAAATCTTGCTGAGTTGTATAATTACGATGGCGTTTATTTGTAACTGTCTGCCATGTCATGTTGACACTCCTATCGCTATGTTCCATTGCAAATCAAAATGGCAGTTCTTGCTCCTTTTTTTTCTTGGTTTTGCACAAAAGTTTTAGTTTGAACAGAAGAAGCACAAAGTGCTTTTTTTAAACACTATCACAAGTGTCAATACTACAGGCAGTTTTTATAAGTCTAAGCTATATAAAAATGGGGATTTTTTATTTAATATTTTATTTTTCAAATTTTAAAGTTTTCAAGTTTTTCAAACACCTCCGATTTGAACGTCCGTGAAATTTACTTTTAGATATGAAAATAAAAAAAAAAATTTTTTCATTCCCAAGGAAGTTACTTTTCGTCCCACCAATACTAATTTGTAATTGATGGTCAATATTTTTGGAAGCAATTATAAATTTAAACATAATTGAATGTAACAATCCAAGGCAATATTCATTATGTATACTGCAGTCGGCTTATTTAAAACTCAGGCAAATTGCCAACATAAGCGCGTTTATTCCTTCTTGGCTGTGTTTAAGAGTTTCACACTATTTTCCTCTCAATTCTTCGAATAAAAACAAAATCACAAAACAAGACGGACAAACTTACTTGATGACCTAGTGCTATGTTTACACCGTGGTTTAAAATGTGTTTAACGTCGATTTGGTGTTGTTGTGACTCTTTTGTTACACTACTGTGTCGTGCACATATGCTACACCGAGCATAGTTTCACGATCCGAAGATGAAGCCTATTAGAGTTTGTGTGTGTGTGTGTGGGTTGACTTATTATCTGGCGAGTCACGCCGACTTAGGCTGGCCACAAGGCCGTGCTTTTTGGTTGGCTTTTAAGCGAGCCCCGCTATATTGAGTGCTGGCCACAAGGCCGAACTGTATTTGGCTTTTAAGCGAGCCCCGCTATATTTCATTCATATATGGCCACAAGGCCGTAGTTAATTATTAATCGACAAATGTTGGTTAAGTTTTATTTGACTTTATTCAACTTACACCTTTCGCGTTCAAAATTACAATCCCTCGCTTAAGTCTAAGCGTTTCTTATTTATAGTTTCGTATCGATCAGAATTGTGACGAAGCTATGTTTCGCAATAATTCTTGATACAAAAGTGCGAATTATTGCAATAATTATTTCCGTGTTCATTCGACGCAAACTTTAAGCTTATGCTTATTAAGCTAATAATGTGGCCTAGTTCGGTCGAGCGTTCGTTGACTTGAACTTGGTGACAACGACCGTCATTTATTGAATATTTCACATTGTGCCCAAAAGTATGTGTTGTTAATTACGTTAAGCGTTGTTAACAATTGGCCAAAATGTATGTGACGTTAAGTTTTATTTAGTTTGGATAGCTTTCACAATTCCGACCTACAACATCCCTCCACCCTTCGGGTAAGAAAAATTTAATATTGTAGTATTAAATTTTTCTTTTACATTAATGTATATTCGTGAGGGTGTAGCTTAATTGTTGCTTAATACATTTTATTTTTCAAAACGTGTAATTGTGTTACATTTGGTGAATTCATGTGTGTAAATGAAAATTAATGACTGATGAAAGCGTCAGGTTTCAGCTCGATGATGATGTTTGACGATATGGATGATGTTTCTCTCTTTGATGACGTTGACATCTAGTGCCTCGAGACGATGCTGCAGCTAACATTGTTAACGTTTGGGTTGCATTGTAGTAAAATTTAGAAATGTGTTGATTTCAGCGTCGTGAGTTGCTGCCAACATGATTGTTTCGTTTAATCGTTTCATTTGCAATAGATAAATTAACTTCGATTTAAAATTTGGAACATTTGTAAAGTGTTTTGGTCGCTTGATCGTAGATCGGTTGATAATAACGGTTTGCCATCAGTGCCGGTGCAGTAGGTGTTTGTCGCATTTGACCTGTCTTATTGCTACCGAAATGTTCTTATTCACACCAGTACGTGACTAAGCGCCATATAATAACTCTTCGATCGGAATGAAGTAACGATATTTGTTTTAGGGTATCGCTGTAATTTTAAATTTCCACAGATTATACTAATATTCTTCTGTTCTTCTGTATATTTGTATATCTTCATTTATAATTCGTAAGTTTTTATAAATTTTGAAAACTTTCAGCTGTCTTGTTTTCTGCAACCTAAACGAAATTTATTTTATTTTTTCTTTGTTGAATAAATAAATTGGCTCTTCATTTTTTTTTTTTTTTTTTTTTTTTTTTTTAAACGTTCTCCCTTCTACCGTCGATGAAGCCAATTTATAATGAGTGTCTTTGCTGTAGCATTGATTGATGATTAAGCGTCTCTTGTTGTTATTGTTGTTGCTGTTTTTATGGTTGGTTGAATGAATGTGAGAATGATGCATTGTATGTGTTGGATTATTTGTGTTTGCCTGTGTATAACATATAGATAGAGTATGTTTGTATATTTATTTCAATTTAATACAAATGTTTTCACTAATTCTAAAATAAATTTGCAATGATGTTGTTATGTCTATTTGCGATAATTTTAAATGTCCATTTAGTTTTTGTTTAGCTATATACGTATATATTTATTGATAGTAATATATAATATTGAATATTTATTAATAATCTGTATACTTTATTAATGATTTTAGTTCAAACTAACTATTGTAGTTATAATTGTATGCATATTGTATACATAATTCATTGTTGTGTAGTTATGAGTAAGTTTTGGATGCAAATATATATATATTGCAGTTTATTTTTATATATTGATCAGTTTTCCAAATACCTTATAAGTTACAAATACAATTAAATATATTTACAAAATTAACGACTATAATTTATTATCTTTGAAATATCAAACAAAAGTTAATTAATAATTGTTAACTTCATTATTAACTTACTTATATAAAGGGGAAGATAATAATGTGAATGTGAATTGTTGTTGCTCCTGTGTCTTACAATGTATATGTAAAATTGATTATTATGTGTGTAGCATATATACGCATCATAATTGTGTTATTTGTTAATGAATATTTAGAAATTGTATGTTTATTGTATGTCTATTGTAAGTTATATATTCTGCTATTTTTGTTATCTTGATGTTAGCATTACATATTATTAATTGTGGCTAATATTCGTTTTATATTATTCTAATTAATTGTTCTTATCGTTTTTCTTTGGGCTTTTTATATTCTATATTTTTATGGATCTTATATTCTTTGGGTTCATTTCAATTTTCTTATGCAACTTTTTAATTAAAAACAAAACGCGCAAGCAAAATGTGCAAAGTGGTGTCGTATAACCGGGTGCACGGCCTAGAGCGGAAACTCATAGTGCAATGACTTTCCGTTCTGCGTGCATGAACCTTTGTCATATTATATTATTTTTAATATTAACTCAAAAAAAAAATTTTTTTTGTTATCTGAGTTAACCTATTATTACTATTATATTTAATTTTACCAGATTATTTGCTTTTATATAACTTAAGTAGGTTGTTATGATATGGTTTTTCTTTACCTTTCACTAGTATAATTGTAGTTACGGGAGATTTAATTTGCTTAACTACATAGGGTCCTATCCATATCGGAGAAAATTTGTTTTTCCTCATTTGATTTTTCATTAATACCTTATCACCTACTCTATATTCTATTGAATTTAACTTATTATCGTATTGATTTTTAGCTAGTTCCTTGGCCCTATCTTGATTTTTCTTAACTAACTCGTGTGCTCTTTGTATCTGATACTTAAGCACTTTGTTTGGATCGTCTGTGTTGTAAATTGGACTACATTTTCGTCTTAAATTCGTTGGCATGTCTATGTCAAATCCGAATAAAGTTCGGAAAGGTGTTTGCTTCGTTGTTATATGAGGCGTATGGTTATGAACGTGCATAGCTGCTGTTAACCACTGGTCCCAATTTGAACCATCCTCTTTAGCGAAACTGCGTAAATATTCAGCTAAAGGTCGGTGGCTACGCTCTAACGAACCATTTGCTTGTGGATGATACGGTGTTATGTGTAGTTTTTTAATGCCTAGAAGTTTGCAAGTGTCTGAGAATAATTTGGAAATGAAATTTGTACCGTTATCTGTTATTAACAGTCTTGGTATGCCGAAACGTGTTATAATCTCGTCATAGAAAACCCTAGCTACTGTGCTTGCCTCTGCGTCTGGGATGGCTGCGCATGCCATGAATTTAGAAAAATCATCTTGGAAAGTTAAAATATATTTGTTGCCTGACACTGTTTCTGGCAAAATTCCTACTATGTCCATATATACTTTATCGAACGGCCGAACTGGTGTATCAGTCAAAACTAGCGGCATTTTCGTCAATTTTGAACTTTTGTTAACTTGACATTTTGGACATGTTTTAACATATTCTTTTATCTGTTTTTGCATTCCTGGCCACCTATATTGTTGCCTAATGCGCAGATAAGTTTTCATTGTTCCTTGATGTCCGCCTAATGGGGTATTGTGGAAGTCTTTTATTACAGTTTGTATGTCCTTTGGATCTGTCAGCAAAATTATACTATTGTTTCCAATAGCCTTTGGGCTATCAGGTTCGACTGAATCGCAGTTTGGCGTTATTGCTTTGGGTTCTGTGATTTGAATTTGTTTTTTTCTATGTTGTGATCGTGTTTGCACTGCTACTATTTTGTTTTGTGGTATCCTGCTTAACGCATCTGCATTAAGGTTTTTCTTTCCTGGTTTATATAAAATTTCGAAATCGTATTCTGATAATTTGTGTCTAAATCTTGCTAATCTTGAAGTTTGATCTTTTAAATTTGCTATTCCTCTTAGTGGTTGGTGGTCTGTTAAGATTTTGAAATGTCTACCTAATAGATATGCTCTGAAGTTCCTTGTTGCCCACACTATTGCTAGAAATTCCCTTTCTATTGTCGAATATCGTTTTTCCGTGTCACTTAATGCCCGACTCGCGAAAGCTATTGGTCTATCCTCGCCTACTTTGCCTTGTGATAATACTGCACCTAATGCTTCATTACTTGCATCGGTAGTTAAAAGGAATTCTCGTGAAAAATCGGGATATGCCAGCACTGGTGGTGTCATGACTGCTTCTTTCAACAGCTCGAAAGCTTTTTGGCAGTTGTCCGACCAAACAAACTTAGCGTCCTTACGTAATAATTTATTTATTGGTAACGCTATTTTAGCTGTATCTTTTATAAATTTTCTGTAGTAATTTATTAAACCGAGAAATGCTTGTACTTGTTTTCTGTTTTTCGGGGGTAGAATGTTTTTAACACATTCTACTTTGCTTGGATCGGGTAGGGCTCCCTTTTCTGAACATTTATGGCCTAGGTACACGACCTCTCGTCGTAGAAACTGACATTTACTTATGTTGAGTTTTAAACAGTTTTTTCTCATTACTTCGAAAACTTTAGTTAATCGGTTTTCATGTTGAGCCAGATTGCTTCCATATATCACTATGTCGTCTAAATAAACAAAACAGTCAATTCCTTGTAGTCCTGTTAGAATATGGTTCATTAAACGCTGAAATGTTGCTGGAGCTCCTGTTAATCCAAATGGCATTCTGTTAAACTCGAAATGTCCCAATGCAGAACTAAATGCGGTTTTTTGCTTATCCTTTTTGTCCATTAGCACTTGGTGATATCCACTGGCTAAATCAAGTGTCGAAAAATAGCGACTGTTTCCTAACTGGTCCAATATTTCATCAATTCGAGGTAGTGGGAAGACTTGTTTAACTGTTGCTTCGTTTAACTTCCTGTAATCAATTACTAATCGCCATTTTTTCTCGCCATCTTTTCCACTCTTTTTGGGCACTAACAGCAGTGGAGAGTTCCATGGAGACACGCTTGGCGATATCAAATTTTCATCTAATAGTTTTTGAATCTGCTTATTTATTTCTTCTTTGTTTGTATGGGGAATGCGATATTGTTTTTGGTTAATCGGCGGTTGGTCCGTCTTTGTTAGAATTTTGTGCGTCAAGACCGGTGTGAATGTTAATTTGTCACCCTCTAAAAGGAAAATGTCGTGGTAAGACTTGCATAGTTCTATAATTGATTCTCTTTCCTCTATATTTAGAGAAGGATCCAAATCTAATTCTTCCATTAATCTATTAATTCTTTGCGTTTTGTTTACACTAACTATATTGTTGATTGTACTCTTAAAACTAGATGATGTTCCACTTATATTATATTTATTGAAATCACTAAATTTCGGCGAAAAGTTGTCATTGAGATTGAAATCTTTCGACGTCGAATTTAAAATTGGAACTGTTACTTTGCCATCTTTTACATTAGACAGCGTTTCTCCTAGGTATATTCCCGGTGCAATTTCTTGTTTATTTACCACAACAGTCGTGAGTTTAGTTTTAACTTTTAACTTAGTTAATCTGACGGTTCTTGCATTTACTACTGTGTTATTTATGGTCTGACTATTATCACCCTTTAAGCATTTAAATGGTAATTTTGTAATGAACTGTTTGCTGTTGTTAAAAAACGTCAAATTCTTTGTGAGAGTGTTTATAATGGATCTGTTCCATAAATTATCTCTTCCTAAAATGCCGTCCGCTGGTACACCTTGTTCAAGCTGTACTGTATGCATCTTAAAATTCAAATTTTGGATAGCATTATGATATATATTAATAGACCCTTGTGTGGTGATTCGCCCACCGAAAGCTCCACTCAATTCTTTTTTATCGGATTTGTTCAGAATTGAACTTGGTTTCAACGCATTTGCTTTTACTAAGCTCGTGTCCGCTCCCGTATCTACAAGTAAAGTGAGTTTTTCATTTATAGCCTCTTTGCAGGGTAATTCAATGAACACATCATTTAACTTGTTTTGAGTAATTTTGGACATCGTGCTGTTGTCGAGATGATTACATGTTAACCAAGGAAAGGTTGGAAATTTGTTTTGCTTTAAGTATTTTAGCATAGCTGCATGTTTTGCAGCCATCAGCTTTAACACTGTATTTCCTGCGACATTTTTTATGTGAGTCAAATAGTCTAATTCATTATATTTTTCATTCAATAATTTACAGCATTTGTAACCTGCTGAAACGCCCTCGGAAATTGTTGAGCACATTAATTGTATAATAAGTAAAATTACCATTATTAATTGTGTTCCGAGTTGTATGACTTTTTCACCTGTTATCGCTGATGTTACAAATATTTCTTCGACCGTACAATTTCTTTTTGAACTTCGTACTTCGTTATTTATAATTTGACTGCTGCTTTCATTAATATACTTAGAAGTCGGCAACGTTTCCACAATCGCTTTTGATGTCGGATTAACAATTACCACTTCATTTGGCCTCGAGTTACTTAAATTTTTGGGTTCCCAGCTTATTGGCCTTGTCTGGGCCCCTGTCTGTTTCCCTGAAACATTTCCCAGTTTCTCTTAGCTTGGCAGTCCTTCAAAAAATGCCCTTGTCGGTTGCACCAGTAGCAAACCAGACTTTTCGGCTCCGTCCTCTTTATCGATGACTCGGTTGTAAATTTTCCCTGTTGTGCCTGTCGTTGCCTTTCCTGATTATCCTGTCTATAACTGTTTTTGTTTTGTCGTGGTTGTTGCTGCCTTTGTTGTTGATAATCGTTTCTCCTGAATGGATTTCCGTTGTGTTCTTGGCAGTTGTCTTTCGGAGTTTGAGTTTTACATCTACTGCTAACTTCGTGACCATACCTGCGACATTCTTCACAATATGGCGTATTTTTCCTGAGCAGACATTCGTCCCTTGTATGTCGCTGTTTATTACAAAAAGAGCAGACTATTCTATCTTGCAATCCGCTGGGTTTTTTATCGATGTTGTTGTTCAATTCTCTAAATGTAGGATTTGTTTGGTAACGTTCGTTGTGTGTATAAGAAATGTTTGTTGGTATCATTGTTGAAAGGGCTGTTGTCATGTTGATATTTAACGAGCCTGTATGCAGAGCATTACTCCTTTGTATAGTTTCATATGTGTCAACAGCAATTTCGATCATTTCTTCAATCGTTTTACCTACAACGTTTAGCATATTGACCCGAAGCGTTGCGTCTTTTAATCCAGATTTAAATGCTGTTTTTGTTGTTGTTTCAACCATGTTTAACAACGCGCTATCGCCTTGACCTTTATAAAAATTTTTTACGATTTCGGTCGCTTGAGCTCTAAGTGTATTTAGCCGTCTGCCGAAATGTCTAACGTCTTCATTACTTGCTTGGCTACAACTTTGTAAATTAGTTAAAACCGACTCTAGTGACACGGTTGGCAGATATGCTCTTTTTATGGTTAGATAAAGTTCTTCCAAGCTTTCAACCGGTTTTGAACGTACTAAGTCGAACGCATCTCCATGTAGTCGAAGTTTGATGCAGTCTATGTAATCTTGGATATTACTCGGACCTACTCCTTTAGTAGCCAGTTCGCAGCCCTGTATAAATTTGTAGACTTCTCCCCTTAAGTCTGGTGATTGCGTTCCGGAGAACAGGGGTACTAATCCATTTACAATCTTCGATATCTCTGCTATACTCATTTTGCAGTTGGTCGTTGTGTGTGCAAACTGTGGAAATTGAATATTATTTATTTCCGATGGGCAAATATCAGCTACAAGAGCTTCTTTATGGACGAGTGACTGTTCGCTTAATAGCTCAATTTCCTGGCTTAGAAGCCTATTTTGCTCTTTTAATTCCTGTACTTTTTTGTTTGCGCTTTCTAAGGAAATATAAACTTCTTTTGATTTCTGCGGCGATTGCGACAGTATTTTATTTAAAGTCTCTTCTGTTAGTCCTTTTTTATTTAACAAGCCAGAAAGCGTTTTATTTTCTGCTTCTAAAGTCTGTATTAGTTCTTCTTGAAACTGTTTATCAACTAGATTGTTGTCGTAACGATTTTTTAACGCTCTAAATTCTGATTCCCAATCATCCAATTGTTGGTCTTTATTTTGTATTATTTGCTTAGTGAACGAAATTAACTCTTCTATAATTGTGTCTAATTTTTCTACCTGGGTAATTCTACCTAATTCTCTTAATCTCCCTTTTATTAACTCTAGATTCTCTTTGTTTGATACTGTTCCTTTTAGAATATCCCAAATTTTCGTAACTAATTCTTCTAACTGTCTTTCAAGTTCTTTGTGGACCCTTTGTAATTTTATGTAATCTTGTAACTGTGACGACTCTGCCATTAATTTATTTTGTCTTAATGCGCTTAAAACTGTTATTCTTCTTACAGTTATTACTGTAAAATAAAATTTATCAAAATTTCTCACGATATTTTTCTATTTTTATTAGTCTGACTCGTGCCATGTAAACAAGTCATATTATTTGTGTTCTTGCTTCCCCCTTTTTTTTTATTCTTTTTAATTCTTACTATGGCTCCGCTTTAAACAGTTGTTCATAATTATGCAAGCGATGCATTTAATTTCATGCTCAAGTTTTTTTTTCTTAATTTTTGCTTTTTCTGTTTATTTCTTTAAAATTTCAAACTCTGAATTAAACCAAATGCGCGGACGTAGCGACGCTTCGCTAGAGCATTGACTCCAAGTTATTTGACCTGCTTTCAATGCGTGCTAGTCAAAGTACTTTAATACTTCTCGAGTTTATTGTCTTATTTGATTCGATTATTGCCAAATTTTTGTATTGGTTAAATTTAATGCTGATTATTTTTTAAACAAATTAATTTTTGTCAATGATTTTAGTTTCAAGATGTTTCTTTGAAGAAATTTTTTAAACGATGGAAAAAAAATTTGTATCTACTTTAAAAAAAAAATTACTAACTAACGATTATCGGTTCGAAGTACCGGCTGCGCCAAAATGTTGTGACTCTTTTGTTACACTACTGTGTCGTGCACATATGCTACACCGAGCATAGTTTCACGATCCGAAGATGAAGCCTATTAGAGTTTGTGTGTGTGTGTGTGGGTTGACTTATTATCTGGCGAGTCACGCCGACTTAGGCTGGCCACAAGGCCGTGCTTTTTGGTTGGCTTTTAAGCGAGCCCCGCTATATTGAGTGCTGGCCACAAGGCCGAACTGTATTTGGCTTTTAAGCGAGCCCCGCTATATTTCATTCATATATGGCCACAAGGCCGTAGTTAATTATTAATCGACAAATGTTGGTTAAGTTTTATTTGACTTTATTCAACTTACACCTTTCGCGTTCAAAATTACAATCCCTCGCTTAAGTCTAAGCGTTTCTTATTTATAGTTTCGTATCGATCAGAATTGTGACGAAGCTATGTTTCGCAATAATTCTTGATACAAAAGTGCGAATTATTGCAATAATTATTTCCGTGTTCATTCGACGCAAACTTTAAGCTTATGCTTATTAAGCTAATAATGTGGCCTAGTTCGGTCGAGCGTTCGTTGACTTGAACTTGGTGACAACGACCGTCATTTATTGAATATTTCACATTGTGCCCAAAAGTATGTGTTGTTAATTACGTTAAGCGTTGTTAACAATTGGCCAAAATGTATGTGACGTTAAGTTTTATTTAGTTTGGATAGCTTTCACAATTCCGACCTACAACAGTGTACACTTCACATAAATATATAAAAGCTTAATAGAAAAGTTTTTCACCGTTCTTTAACTATATAGTTATTGCCACCAAACCAAAAAATGCCAAATAAAACAATTTACTTAAAAAGTAACAAGCAGACCTCTCATCGTGGGACATAACCAAAATTTCAAAAAATAGTACGACGTTACGTTAAAAGTAAGGCTTTAAATCGAGGTGTTAGCAAAGCTTTAGGAAAGTTAAATAGTTTCACAAATTTCACATAGAATATATACTAATTAAAATATGTTTTTCTGTCAGGCTTTCCAAACTTTCTTACTTACTGGTACTTATATCAACCAATTATTTTCCATATATAACTAGTTATAGAGTAAACAATTATAATGGTCTATATTACAACCGGAAGATGGGTGACGGCGGATGTTGTTGGTGTCAAAAACAAAATTGGAGCATTTGTGCATGGCTTTATCTGTTTCACTAATGTTCTAACAACAATTTTAGGTAATTTTATTGGAAGAGTCATGGTCGGAATTATTTCTACTTAATGCCATTCAATGGTGTATTCCATTGGACACCGCGGGCTGTGCTTTATTCTCAGTATCAGAACATTATAACTTTTACAATAGTGCAAACAATAAATGCTGCTTGTCGAAATCTGAGGTAAGAAGAAAAGAATGATTGCATCAAATCCTCTACAAAGCGATTATTGCCAGCTTAGCAATAATCATATATAAATTACAACATATATATAAATGCGAAATAGAAGAGTGAAATGCTTAATAACAACGAACATACAATGTAAAGAACGACCATCTTAAGACGACGTCAGACCGAAAACGAGTTTTACGCTGTCGGTCCGAGCGGCAGTTTGCTGAGTTGTGACATACAGGTTCTTGTGGTGTATGTCAGATAGAAACCGCGTACCTAGGCGTAAAAGATGACAGGCAACAGCGAGTTTTTCGGCTGAGTAGCGCGTTGTAAAATTTTACAAAAACTTGTATGTGTATCTTATAGGTATCTGTGTATCTTAAGAGTGCGAGTATAAAAAATTTTGGAAATGCAATTTGTTCCGTTGGCATCTTTTCAACTGTACAGACGTGTTTTTGCGATGCTTTATTTTGCTAATTTATTGTTTAGTCGTTATTAGGGTTAATTTTTATGGAAATGCTACTATGAATATATAAATTTTTGGACTAATGACAATTCCTACACTAATGTTACTCGCACGATGTAATGCTAACATCTCACATTTTGAGATGAAATATTTCTATCAAATTTTTTTTTCTTCTTTATTTCTAAGAATAATTTTTCAAATCACATCAAAAAATTCCCTAGAGAAACTGACAAATCCCGGGTAAGGAAACCATTTATTATCAGTACGGCATTCTAATATTCACAGAAACGAACACCTAAAATGTATAATTCGACGTTGTGTTCTGTTCTGTATTATATACTCCGCAATATCTATGCCTGGCGGAGACTATTATCGGGTTCTGTCTGACCGTACCCTTATAAGTCGTATAAGCAAAACCTTCTGCGTTCCATCACGCCCTTCTCATGTTGTAAACAGAACAACATTTGGAGAACGGCAACTACTCGCACGAACTGTCATACATTTACTGAATCTAAACGTTGGCAGAGAGATCACCTGTTTAGTTTGCACAATATATTCCATAAAAATAGATCCATACGGCATGGAAAATTTACCATCAAACACAATTTCCGCGATAGATAAAATCACATACATTGTGTCGATTGTGTATAAAGAAAGTGTACATTCTGAAAAAAAAGATACATATGTATAATTAATAATAAATAGGCCTACAAGTTAAAGCACCGTAGATGCTGCAAGAGACGACGCTGGGTTCGGCCAGTCAATCTGACTCGTGAAAAGCTACGATTCTATGACGCTTGCACCAAGCAACTGCATTTAACGGAGCAGTAATACAAATAATATATAAATAATATATAATATAATAAATAAGTAATAAAAGCAAGTACATAACCATGGTGTGCCCAAGAGAAACTTTTTTAAAATACAAGCGCACATTTTGGATATTGCTATTAGGAACTTGAGACACGAACTACACATTTAACTTTGTGGACGTTGTGGCTTTTGGTAGTCAAATCGACGGAGGTGTATTTTTGGGCAGTGCGTTCGAAAGGAGAATTTTATACGAAACACTGGAAATTCCACTAGAAAGTTGGTTCCCCGATAGATCGAGGAAATTTCCATATTTTTTTGTTGCTGATAATGCATTTTCGTTGAAGCGAAATTTGATGAGGCCTTATCCTGGCACAAATTTATCCGATGACAAGGAATGCTTTAATAAGCACTTGTGGTTCTTATTGAGAAGAACACTTTTGGAAACTTAGCAAATCGTCGGCGTGTTCTAAATTCTAAAATATATGCTTCACCGCAAAATGCAGGCAAAATTGTATTAGCAACCATTATATTACACAATTTCTTAATGCTAAAACGTGACTATATATATTACACTGCAGATTTGGTTGAGAGGACTGAAGACGGCGTTGACATTGTCGGAACTTGGAGAAGTGAAACGATTCCTCCATTAGATGCAACTCAAAACGGTCTGTAGCCGCCGCTTTAAGGAATGATTTGAAAGACTATCTCTTTCGGAACAGATCAGTGAAGAACGAAAGCAATTAAGGAATGCTTTAATAAGCACTTGTGGTTCTTATTGAGAAGAACACTTTTGGAAACTTAGCAAATCGTCGGCGTGTTCTAAATTCTAAAATATATGCTTCACCGCAAAATGCAGGCAAAATTGTATTAGCAACCATTATATTACACAATTTCTTAATGCTAAAACGTGACTATATATATTACACTGCAGATTTGGTTGAGAGGACTGAAGACGGCGTTGACATTGTCGGAACTTGGAGAAGTGAAACGATTCCTCCATTAGATGCAACTCAAAACGGTCTGTAGCCGCCGCTTTAAGGAATGATTTGAAAGACTATCTCTTTCGGAACAGATCAGTGAAGAACGAAAGCAATTATGAATTAACAAATTCAACAAGAAAACATTAAAAAACAATACATCACTCCGACTTATTATTATTGATATTAATAGTTTTATTGATAGATAAATAAGTAAGTGAAATCTCAATGACAGTAAGAAACATATTCCTCATATATAAGTTAACAACGCATACGTTAACCCATTTCAAGGTCCTGGTCAGTGAACTTTTAGTATCCAACCCATCGATCGCAGAATTGCGAAACTCACATTCCAAACACCCTGCCGCTGCATATTATTTCACCTGCAATAAAATAAAAGGAAACGACCATCGATTGCAGAATTGAGAAATCAACAGCCCAAGCGGTAATAGAAAACCATCAAGCCAGCACCAAGCGAAGCCACAACGCAATCGAAAAATCCTACATCAGCACTTTTAATTTAAAAAATAAGTTTCCTTTAGATTTACGAACTTTCGTAAAAACACTCCTGAAGTAGCAGTCAATAAACGAACACCGTTTACCGGTGTTGAAAAAAATATTTTTTTTCAAATAAAATCAAACATTTTATTAACTGGCGCCCGAACAAAATTAAAATCGGTTTAATTTTTACTTAAATGCCCTAAAGAAGTGCAAAAGTAAAAGCGAACAAAATTAAAATCGGTTTAAATTTTACTTAAGCGCCCTAAAGAAGTGCAAAAGTAAAATCGGTTTGATAGTGACGTATACGCCCTAAAGCAGTGCGAAAATAAATCCATATCCAACAAGTAAAACTTACGCAGAGAAAAGAGGCCCCCTAGTAACTTCAATTAGTAAACGGGAAGTGTGATGCACTAGCCGCTCCGCGCAAACTGATATAAATAAAATAAAGGTGAATAAACCAGAAATCGTCAGAGAGGAAATCGACGAAGTGAAGAGAATACTATTTCATCGGAAAAGAATATTGCATGAATTAATCTCCGACGGAAACAGCGAGGATCCACATCAGGAAAAAGAAGAAAGCAAATCCAGAATAAACAAAACTAGGATTTTACTGTAAGCAATTTATAGCTGAAAAACAAATATTATACTTATTTGATTGTGTGTTAGTTATTGTAATTGTATAAATTTTGCTATGAATTTGATACGAACAAAAATAGAATTTGTATAAGATAAAGAAATCATTTGTGTAATTATAAATTAAAACATAATTTATGAATATTGTTGTGAGTATCGTAAATTTGAATACAGATATTCTGCTATTACCATTCAAATCATCATCATTTGAAAAGGAGATTTGATTGCGTATTTAAGTTGCGCGAAAGCAAAAGACATAGTTAAAAATTAATAATAAAGTAAAAATACAATACGTGTATAAACAATGCCTAATCCAAATAATTTACTACGCCCAGCCGTTCTTAACGTTGCCCAAGCAGCATCAGGATCTCTAAATATGGACGAATTAGACCCAGTAATTGCGCGTATTGCCTTAGAGGTATTTACGAGACAGGGTCCAGCACTAATACAAGCAGCAATGAATCCTAACAGTCACCTTTCAAACGCTAGGGATCAGATAATTGAAGAAAGACACAAGAGTAACATAACGGACTTAGACAAAATTCCTGACGTTGTAAAATGCTTACGTGAATTCTCTGGTAAACCAGGCGAGTTCAACTCGTGGAAGAAAAGTGTAGCGAGGATCTTAAAAATATATGAACCAACTAAAGGTACCCCCAAGTACTACGGAATTCTAAATGTAATAAGAAACAAAATTGTAGGTAATGCGGACATCGCATTAGAATCGTATAACACCCCACTCGACTGGTCAGCAATATCAAAATGTCTAACTTTACACTACGCGGACAAACGCGACTTAACTACACTCGAATATCAAATGACAGCACTAATTCAAGGCAGGTCAAGCATAGAGCAGTTTTATCAAGACGTGTATTCACATCTTTCACTGATTCTAAACAAATTAGGTTGCTTAGAGGTTAGCTCAGAATCTCTTCAAATCCTCACGCAGACGTATAGGGAAAAAGCGCTTGATACATTCATTCGAGGCCTAAATGGTGAACTTCCAAAATTATTAGGAATAAAAGAACCAGTAGATCTACCACAAGCATTACACTTATGCTTGAAGTTGCAAAACCAAAATTTCCGCACTAACTACGCTAATAACCAACAACAAATGACAAGGAATCAACCAAGCTTACCTAACAGAAATATCCATATGCAACGCTACAGATCAAATTTTCAACCTCAATTAGCCTATATTCCTAACCCTCAAATGCCCACATCTACAGGACAAAACCAAAATATAGCACAACGATTTAACTACTACCCACAAAGACAACCACCTCCACGACCACTTGCACCTAAGCCCTTATCGAAACCTGAACCTATGGACATTGATACAAGCATTCGTTCTAAAAGATTTGACTACATGAATAGACCAAGACTAGAACATGTTCACGGAAGAAGAGCAGCACCATCCCAAAATAGCTTCGTAAATCATAAAGCACAAAGGACATTCCATATAGACACTAAAAAAGACAATTGTTTTGAAGAACACGAGCAAGCTGAGGATGAATACAATCAAAATGAAGAAGAATATGGCCAAACTTTAGACGAATACCTGACAACCATAGACTCCCAACCGCAACACTTTATACAACAACCGTCAGATTTTAACGATATTCATTTTTTAGAATGACGAGCTCTTCCTTGCCATATTTCGAGTGCCAACAGGAGAGCGGAAAAATTTTAAAATTTCTCATAGATACAGGTTGAAGCAAGAACTATCTTCAAACCGGTCTTGCGAAAAAAAATATTCCGAATGAAACACCTTTCCTAGCAAAGTCCATTGCAGGAGATGTTAAAATTCAGGATCACACGTTTATCAATCTTTCCAATTTAAGCAACAAACTTAAATTTTTCATTATGCCGACTCTTAAATCATTTCATGGCATCTTAGGAAATGATAGTCTTAAGGAATTAAATGCGGTAATTTACACAAATAAAAATTATATGCAAGTCAAGGATAACAAGATAATAAGAATTAAACAGCTAGCATCGAAATCGGTTAATTCCATAAACATTCACGACAGACATATGACCGAGCAACAGAAGCATTCTCTTAAAGACATAACTAAGAAATTCCCTAAACTCTTCTCTGAACCAGACGAAAAACTGACGTATACAACAAATGTTTTCGGTGAAATTCGCACCTCAACAGACGGACCTGTTTATAGCAAATCGTATCTATATCCAATATCTGTTAAGAATGAAATCGAAAATCAAGTGAAGGAATTACTAAACAATGGCATAATTAGACCATCGCGGTCGCCTTACAACTCCCCAGTTTGGATTGTCGATAAAAAACCAGACTCCATGGGAAAAAAACAATACAGGATGGTCATAGACTATCGTAAACTAAAATCAATTACTATACCAGATAGATATCCAATACCCGAAATTTCTGAAGTTATAACACAGTTAGGAAATTGTAAGTACTTTTCAGTATTAGACCTAAAAAGTGGCTTTCATCAAATTCCACTCAAAGAAAAGGACAAAGAGAAAACAGCGTTCTCGATTAACAATGCTAAATATGAATTCAATCGGTTACCTTTCGGTCTTAAAAATGCACCATCGATCTTTCAGCGTGCGCTCGATGATATATTGCGCGAATTTATTGGCAGGATATGTTACGTATATATCGATGATATAATAATATTCAGCAAAAGTGAAGAAGAGCATACGCAGCACATAAAAATTGTATTCGAGGCTTTGGAAAACGCGAATATGAAGATACAGTTAGATAAATGTCATTTTTTCCAAAATAAGGTAGAATTTTTAGGTTTCATTATTTCTGCACAACGAATCAAAACAAATCCTAAAAAGGTCGAAGCTGTAGCCAATTTTCCGGTACCCAAACCAATAAAAGATCTGCGAGCATTTCTAGGTTTATCAGGATACTATCGTCGTTTCGTGCAAGATTATGCAAAAATTGCAAAACCTCTAACGACCCTCCTTAGAGGAGAAGAAGGTCGAATAGCAAAGAAACAATCGGCAAAAATAGCGATTAATCTAAATACAGAAGCCCTTGAAGACTTTAGAAAATTAAAAAATTCACTTATCTCTAGGGACACCTTGCTTTCTTTTCCAAATTACAATGAATGCTTCGAATTAACGACAGACGCATCAAATTATGCTATCGGCGCGGTGCTGTCGCAAAAAAAAAAAGCCTATTTCATTTATCTCTAGGACTCTCAACAAAGCGGAAGAGCATTATGCAACGAACGAGAAGGAGATGTTGGCCATAATTTGGGCCCTAAATTCCTTGCGTAATTACCTTTATGGATCTCGTAAAGTTATAATTTATACCGATCACCAACCACTCACCTATGCACTTAGCAACAAAAATAATAATTCCAAAATGAAACGATGGAAGGCAATTTTAGAGGAATACAACTATGAGTTACTTTATAAACCAGGAAGAGGCAACATAGTTGCAGATGCACTATCAAGAATTCCCCAACAATCACCGGTTAATACAATGTCCACAATGACCCATAGCGATAGCAGCTCAGGCCAAAATATAATAGTTAGTGTTGAATCTCCCATTAATGTCTTCAAAAACCAAATCATCCTTAACATAGGTCCCACTATTCCATATAGATTCCAAATCGTATTTCCAACATATCATAGACACACATTTACCGAAACCAACTACACAACAGAGAGACTAGTTGAGATTCTAAAGAAACATCTTAATCCATCTGTCATAAACGCCATCATGACGCCAGAAGCGGTAATGGGCAAAATCCAGGAAATTTACCAAAACCATTTCTCAAAGTATCGTGTCAGGTTTCTCCGACATCAAGTCGAAGATGTTACCAATGAAGAACAGCAACAGAATATAATTATCAGAATACACAAAAGAGCCCATAGAAATGGTGCAGAAAATAAAAAGCAGATACTAGGAAAATATTATTTTCCCGGAATGAGTAACAAGATAAGGACAACAATTAAACAATGCACAACCTGTAAACTTAACAAATATGACCGTCACCCGACTAATCCTGAAATAACAAAAACACCAATTCCCACGCATCCTGGACACACCCTACATATTGACATCTACAAAACCTAAGGTAAACTCGTTTTGACAGTGATAGATAAATTCTCTAAATATTCTCAGGGTAGAGTCGTAAAATCAAGAGCCGTTGAAGATATAAGAGAACCTTTACGTGAACTATTATTTCTGTTTGGAGTTCCGAAAGTCATCATCATTGATAATGAGAAATCCCTCAATTCATCCACAATAACCTTTATTGTTGAAGACCAACTCGGTATTCAGATATTTAGATCACCACCTTATAAGAGCTCTGTCAACGGGCAAATAGAACGTTTTCATTCAACACTCTCGGAAATTATGAGATGTTTGAAATCAGACGGTACACATAGAACTTTCATAGAACTTCTTGATAGGTCTATATACGAATACAATTCCTCCATACACTCAACCACTGGGAAAAAACCCATAGAAATTTTCTTTGGACGAAACATAAGCACAAATCCTGAACAATACGAACAAGCAAGACAAGACAATATTAAACGACTTATGGACAAGCAAACCAAAGATATTAGTTATCATAATAAAAACCGACTACCAGTCATAACTTACAGCCCAGGTGACACAGTTTACGTTAGAATTAACAATCGTTTAGGAACAAAAATTTCACCAAAATATAAACAAGAGATAGTAAAGGAAAACAGATCGACAACCATTCTTACGGAATCAAATAGAGTAGTTCATAAGAGCAACATCAAAAGTTAAAACCTTTTTTTTCCACCTTAACATCTATGTATAAAAAATTATAACAGCGAAAAACATTTCTTCCAGATTAATCATACTCTTACACACAACGAACTCGGAACTATTACTGACCGACTACTCTTCCACACATCTAATAACTATAAACGACGGAGAAGCCAAAATTCAGAATGGGACATTCAGCTTTATTCACGTCATAGATATAGAAATGTACGAAACGTTTTTACATGACACAGATAGATATGTTAACACGAGCATTCCTAAAAGCAATTATTACTCTCTCCTTAAGCATGAGATACATCAATGTATCGACATCATAAAACAAATCAAACCAATCAAGGTAGGCAATAGAGAAAAAAGATCAATAGATTTAATAGGTACGGCCTGGAAATACCTAGCCGGCAGTCCTGACCATGATGACTTAGTATCTATCCAAGATAACCTACGTAAGTTAAACGAGAATAATAACCACCAAGTCGCAATGAACAACGCTCTAAACAAACGCATCAACGAACTGACGAACATAATGAATCAGCTTACAAACTCTATTAGAAAGGACAATTATGTTAATAGCGAAATAGCCTTAAACATTCAAAATAAGATACGGCTTTTGAAAGAAGAATTAGTAAATATTAGATACGCAATAGAATGGGCTAGATTAAATATAGTAAATTCAATGTTATTTAATACAAATGAAATAAGAGCAATCATGGAGAAGCTCAAGGAAGAGAATATGCCATATAGAAGCACCGAAGAAGCTTTAGAATTCGCTAGAATAAAAATTTTGTATAATGAGACAAACATAATGTACTTAATAAAAATTCCAATGTCAACAAACAGGCTATATGAAAAAATTGCAATTAGAGCAGTAAAGAGGAAAGACACAGTTGTCGACATTCCATTTGAATCACTTTTAATAAATGATAATGAAACCTTTGGCATTAAAGGTAAATGTAGAAAGTTCAACTCTGTGAACATATGCGATTATAACAATCTAGTAGATTTAATAGATGATCAATGTATAAACAAATTAATCCACGGATTAAAGTCATTTTGTAACGTAACCAATGATCAACATATTCCCACCGTAGAGGAAATCTCTAATGGTGTTATATTACTAAATAATTTTAATGGTAATTGTTATTTTAAGAATTCAAATCATCCTTTGAATGGTACATTCCTAATTAAATTCCATAATGAAACTATTAAAATAGACAAGATGGTATTTAGTAATGTTGAAATTCCTCAAATGAATAGTAAGCCATCTATAATACAACCAACACCCGTAGAAATAAGTAGACGTAAAGTAATATCTTTAAAAACTTTAGAGGAATTACATATTAAAAACACAAACAATATTAATACTATTCAAAACAAGGTATCTATAAGCAGCATTTATTCGTTTATGTCAATAGGATTCAGTACACTACTAATATTAATAATAATAGTCCTTAAGTGCTCGCGAAGAAACATCAAAGTTATTATCCCACCACCGGAAAAATCAGCATCAAACTCTAGTATTCATATCGCACCTACAACATCGCATTACACCACGGCAGAATTTCCGATAACCATCCCAGCATCACCCCCTAAATTTAGCGATATACCATACTTTTAACGATTGCGGACAATCGACTTAAGAGGGGAAGAGTTAACAACGCATACGTTAACCCATTTCAAGGTCCTGGTCAGTGAACTTTTAGTATCCAACCCATCGATCGCAGAATTGCGAAACTCACATTCCAAACACCCTGCCGCTGCATATTATTTTACCTGCAATAAAATAAAAGGAAACGACCATCGATTGCAGAATTGAGAAATCAACAGCCCAAGCGGTAATAGAAAACCATCAAGCCAGCACCAAGCGAAGCCACAACGCAATCCAAAAATCCTACATCAGCACTTAATTTAAAGCATAAGTTTCCTTTAGATTTAAGAACTTTTGTAAAAACACTCCTAAAGTAGCAGTCAATAAACCGTTTACCGGTGTTGAAAAAAATATTTTTTTTCAAATAAAATCAAACATTTTATTAACTTATATAAAACAATTATATGAACAAATATATTATTTACAGTACAAAATCTAATTTCTAACACTCCCACTAGATGGTTGTACTGTTAATCCCACTAAGCTACAGCAATGTGTGTGCTTTGAAAGTGGTAGTCCTTTGGTAAGTATATCAGCGGCCATCTCTTCAGTACCTAGACATCGAATTTCCAATTTCTTTTCGTTGATTATATCTCTTACAAAATGGTGTCGTATATCTATATGCTTTGAGCGCGCATGATACGTGCTGTTTTGTGATAAATTGATTGCACTTTTATTGCCACATCTCAATATTATATCTTGATTCTTGTCGTAAAGTTCATGAAATAAGGACTTTAACCACAGGGCTTCCTGTGATGCTGCGGCTAGGGCCATGTACTCAGCTTCAGTTGTTGAGAGCGCTACGGTAGGCTGCTTCTTTGAGTTCCATGATATGCTTGCGCCTTGAAATTTAAAGATATAGCCTGTGGTAGATTTCCTGTCGTCCGTATCTCCAGCCCAGTCGGCATCAGAGAATCCCTCTAAGTCTTTTGTAAATTCGAGCTTATAATTGCTTGTAGCTTTCATATAACGCAGAACGCGCTTGACAGCTATCCAATGAGCCTTGCCATGACTATTATTAAATTTTGACAATGCTCCGGCAGCGAAGGATAGGTCAAGTCGAGTTACTTGGGCAGCATATTTGATGCAACCGATGGCTTCTTGATATGGAACAGAAAGGCTATCCATTCTCGTGGTCGAACATAAGTCTTTTGATAGCTTCTGATTTATATCCAGCGGTGTTGTGACTGCTTTGGAGTCATCCATATTGAAGCATTTTAGAACGTCTTTAATATATTGTTCCTGGTCGATCCACAGTTTTCCTCTCTTGCGGTCTCTTGTTATCTTGATTCCAAGCACGTATTTGGCTTCTCCCAGGTCTTTCATTTTGAAATTACGAGCTATATCTTCTTTGATAATTTTTTTAGTGGTTTCGTTGTTTGTAAATAAGAGGATGTCGTCGACGTATATTGCTATGTATGTTATTTCATTATTCCTTTGACTGTAGTAGATGCAAGGATCTGTTCTTGATTGCGTCAGTCCCATAGATTTCAGCGTTCTATCTAATTTCTTGTTCCATACGCGACTTGCCTGCTTCAGGCCGTAAAGGGATTTTCGCAGTCTGCAGTCCTTTCCTTTATCTTTGTTGAACCCTTCTGGTTGATTCATATATATTTCCTCATCGAGTTCACTCTGCAGGAACGCTGTGACCACATCCATTTGGTCAATGTCCAAGTCTAGCCTCGCAGCTAGACTTAATAGCAGGCGAAGGAATGAATAGCGTACTATGGGGGGAGAATGTCTCCTCGTAATCTATTCCATAACACTGAGAATACCCTTTAACAACTAGTCGCGCTTTGTACCTCTCGATATCTCCATTAGAATTGCGTTTTGTCTTGAAAGTCCATTTGCAATCAATGGCTTTCTTTCCTTTTGGGAGTTCTGTGAGATCCCAAGTCTTGTTTTCGAGCAGCGCATTGAATTCCTCATCCATTGCATACCGCCATTGCTTGCCTTTTGGACTGTTCATTGCGTCCTTCACTGTCTTTGGATCACTGATCGCTTCACATGCACTGTAGGATATATAGTCGTCTCTAATTATTGGCTTCTTGATTCTTGATGATCTTCTTGGCAGTTTTTCATTTTCGATTCTGATTTCTGGAGCTTCTTTAACCTCATCATCCGAATTGTCTGAATAGAAGACTTCTTCATCCGTAACTTCTCCCTCTGCCAAGTTTTCTGCCAATTCTCCCACTGTCAAGTTTTCTTCAACTTCTCTTATCTGGCTTATCGGTTTCGGTTCAACTTCTCCCTCTGCCAAGTTTTCTTCAACTTCTCCCACTGAATCAGTACTGGGAAACACTTGATAGTATGAAGCATCGTCGCTAGTAGTTTTGAAAGTTGCTGCTTCAAGAAACACTGCGTCTCTGGCAATCACTACCTTTTCCTTCAAGTTATCGTAGAATCTATAAGCTTTCTGGACCTCGCAATATCCGATGAAGTTGACTTCCTTCCCTTTGGCGTCCAATTTCTGTCTTTTTTCTTTCGGGATGTGAATAACTGCTTTGCATGCGAAAACCTTTAGGTGCTTTAAGTTTGGCTTCCTTGCTGACCAAGCTTCTTCAGGGGTTATATACTCCAGACCCTTGCATGGTGTTCGATTTATTAAATAAACCGCTGTATTTACAGCTTCAGCCCAGAATTCTTTTCCAAGGCCGGATTCAATTAGTAAACAACTAATTGACTAAGTGACTTTTCGATGATTGTCCTATTCATTCGCTCAGACATACCGTTTTGTTGAGGTGTATACGGAACCGTGGTTTGATGTTGGATTCCGTTGCGCATAAGAATTCGTTGTCCGTACTTTCATTTCCACTTTTCCAATTCCCTTAACACGCATTTTGGAGTTGTTGGCAGCAGTAACTTCGGCATCTTGTGGGTTAATATGATAGGTAGAGCTTTTACTATTTGCGCACATGTGTGCCGACGCTCCCGAGTCAACGACACCAGTCGTTATTGTTCATCAATCTGGTAGAGAAAGAACTGAACATTGCTCCTTTTTGTTGTGGATGTTTTGACTTCTTCTTTGTACAATTTATTGCGATGTGTCCAAACTCGTTGCAGTTGTAACACTTTGGTCCTTTAAATGCTTTGTTCTTTTTGAATTTGCTTTTTTGTGCGGACAATGCCATTACCTCGTTGTTGTTTTCTGTCTTCACATCTTGGATCAGCTTCAGTTTCACTGAATCGCCGGTGATCTTGATAGCTGAGCTTTGTATACCCATGATCATCGGTTTGTATTCTTTAGGAAGTCCTGCCAGCATCATGGACCCGATCCATTCTTCGTCAACATTTAGTCCGGCTCCTCTCAATTTTTGTGCCGTGTTCAATACATCGTTGACGTAGTCCTCTGTTGAGCGAAAGTCCTTTAGTTTCGTGGAACAGAATTTTTGGATTAGTCCAACTCTTCGCACTAGTCCATAATCTTCAAATACATTTGTTAATACCTCCTAAATTTCCTTGGCGTCGTTGCAGTTGCGAATATGAGGATATATGGATTTTTCCATTAGAAGGATTAGCTCTGCCTTTGCTTGAATTATCTTTTCGGCGTTGGTTTCTGTACCTTCTATTGCTTTCCACAGGTTTTTTATTTGGAAGTATGCTGTGACTGCAAATTTCCAATCATCAAAGTTTTCGCTCCCTCGTAACTTCTCGATCTGCATGTTTCTAGACATCGTTGAATTACAGTATGTTTTCCTTAATACTGTTTATACGATTTCAGTCTGCAAAAATTTCCACACTATCCAATGTCCACGAATCTCCACAATGTTGAATATGCACAATTTTTCCTTTTTTTTTTTTTAAAATTCAAAACCATAATAAGTTATTGTTATAATAGTTATTGTTATAATTATGAAATTATATTTTTATATCTTACTTTAACTTTTGGAAACTAGTACAAAATGTTAAATAAAAATCGCGAAGGCACTTAATAAATTAATGTATGCAAATACACATGCGAAAGTAACGATGAAGCAGAAGAAGAGGTTGTGCACAATGTGGCAAAATAGAAATAGAGCAATCTTGCGAACATGCGTTTCTTTATCTAAGTACGAACGTTCGCAGATAATTCATTTTTTTCTTGACTCCCATAGGAGCCTATGTAATTTTGACACTTGATTTTGTGCTTTGTCTCTTGTTCGTCCAATTGTGTCTCAGGCTTTAGACTAACAAGCATTCTTGATTTTATTCATGTAGTAGATACAGTATGTACTTATAGCTATAACACATAGATGGAGCTAGTAGCAACCATATAAGGAGTTGCCATATAATAAATCTGAACAGTATACGTGAGTTCAACATAGCAAACAGTCAAATGTCAAACCGATTTTTTTTGAAACGGCGAATACCCTCATAAGACTCTGTGTAATGCATCGCAAATTTGACAAGCGGAGACGGAGTAAACAACGTAACACACACTATATCTGACGGAGCCTTAATTGTTTTCTTTAGTTGCTTTAAAGTAATTTTGTGTCGATGGAGAAATATTAGCGGCGATATTATTGTTATTATTATTAATGGGCCTTCTCACACTGCGACCCTTGGGATCTATTGTGCATGCCCTAGTTTAATCCAGGTTAAGGCTCTTTAAATCATAGATTATTAGATGTGACACTCGCTATTCGCCGCTTCAAAAAATCGGTTCGACATTTGATTGTTTGGTATGTTGAACTCACGTATACAATACGTGAGAGGTACAATATTGTTGTTCTTGTTTCTTTATCAATCAATGTGTACGATTTCTTAACAGTGCAACCGTATGTGCTAAAGGGGTTTGGAGCCCCAACTAGGCCAATAACGTATAATTTCCAACTATTTTGTAATAATTTGTATTTAGTTTCATTTATACTATTCTGCTAACAGCATTCTAAAATACTTTCGCAATTAGGCGCATAATTGTGTATTTATAACAAAAAAGTTATGATTACCGACTGCATTTATAGGAAATATAACCAAGCAAATTAGAAAATGCTGTGTAAAATGTTATAGAATATATTTATTAACATTAAAACTATGTTTTATACATGTTTTTCACGGAAAAAAAATTATGTTTTTCACATAATATTTATAATTATTTATTTTGACGTTTCGATAAACAACACCCTTAAAATAAATTTTCCATCAGTGCTTGCTACAAAATTTTTGCGGCGAGGCTACATTATTTTACGGCGAGGCTACACTTTTTTACGGCGAGGCTACACTTTTTTTGCAGCGAATCAAAGTTTTCTTTCATTGTATCAGTGCAATTCCAGCAAAAATGCATTAGTGTATAAGGGACATTTTCGAGTGTCTCATCTACTAATCTATGCTTTAAATATTTGAGCACAGTACCCGGATTGGTGTTCCAAATTTTGAAGTGAGACACCTGTGATCACCAAAGTGCAGCGGCGATATAGGATCAGAATAGAGTATTTCATATTCCATTTCATTCATTATTTGTCAATCATCGTTTGCCAAAAAAATATTGTTCTACAAATTTTTGCAGAAATTCAATGGAAAATACATATTGTTTATTAAATTTTGTAATTCTGTTTATTGAAAAGAAATCTTGCTATTACTCCAAAGCAGATGTTGCTTTTAACACTCTGCGTTTATGCATCAGGTTGCTTCATAGTTCTTGCTGCAGATTTTGCTGATGGCAGTTTGGCAAGTGCAAGCAGGATCATAAAGAAAACGCCATTTGATTGCAGAGTTTTCGAACGAATTTATTAAAATTTCGAGTTCGCAAATGGAACTCCGAGAAGCCAAGTGCTTGTTTATTCAAATTACAAAATTTCCCCAAGTCATTGGAAGTATTGATTGTACACATGTGCACATACAGAGTCCTGGCGGAGCGAATGCGGTATTTAGAAATAGAAAAGGGTATTTCTCATTTAATGATTTCATTTCTAGATCTGGTATGCAGGTGGCCTGCCTCTGCGCATGGCAGTAATATATTTAACAACAGTCGCATTAAAGCTAGGCTCGATAGTAATGAATTTCCCGATTCCTTCATCTTGGGAGATAGCGGATATGCGGCCATTGAGTATATGATGACGCCACTGGCTCATCCTGCCACAGAAGCAAAGCAACTCTATAACGAGTCTCAAATACCCACAACAAACTGCATTGAGCGCTCTTTTGGAGTAAGGAAGCGACGATTTCCAATTGTCTCCTCAGGAATGCGTATTTGCACTAACACAGTTATGGCAAGTGTTGTAGCTACCGCAGTATTGCATAATATAATTATATAATTTTCATTTTGTGTTACTTTTCAGGTTATAACCTATTAGTTTATAGCAAAACAAACCATAAATAAATTGGGAGTAACAACAATAAAATTTTTCCTTTGAAGTATTTATTTTTTAAAATTAAATACGTTTGCACTTCTTTTGAAAAAGAAAGGCAAATTAGTGCAGCTCATTCTTAATACTGAAATCCTCCAGTTTTGAGATGTGCCTGCAGCTCCTCCCATTCGTGCTTTGCTGCACATCTGCGCTCTTCAGATACATGCTTGGCTTGAACTTAGCGCTCTTCGTTTTCGAAGTACATTCTTTATTTGCACTTCCATCAAGGAGTCGAGAGTAGGAATTTTTTTATTGCTTTAAGAGCGCGAAGCTCCACGAATTGCAAGTGCGCTTCCAGGGAATCCAACTTCTTGTATAAAAGCATTTTTTAAAATTTTTTGGTTATCAATCTGCATTCATTTCTTTACATCATCTTTTTCTCTGGATCATCCGGATCAGGTTCTTCAACGATGTGTGGTACAGCAACAATATCCTTCTTCCGTTTCCAATATCACTTCTGTCAGAGTTTCATGATGCGATGGAAATAATTAAGATATTAGTAGGAGTATTTATAAATTTTATATATGGGTATTCATATTTCTTACTTCTGTTGCTGTCTACAGTACTGCAAAAGCTTGTGGCCGAGCTTCCCATTATAAATGTTACTTTGTTGCGAATTGCTGCATCATCAGAACTTCGCTTTATTGTTGTGCAACCACCAGTCATATATATGTCTCTCTTTTCCACCGTCAGAGTTTTTTTTTTTTGTTTTTTTTCAAATTCTCGTATTTTTCTTTTAAAGCTTTCGCTCTCCTGTTAATACAAAATTTGACACACATTTCTCGCTCTATGTCTTCCAAAGCGCGGCCTTTTTTTGTTGCCAACAGACCGCATCAGTTTTATTGTTTTCAACGATATTAACCTTTCCTACACTATTTCAACGAAAATGACTTCTTCGCGCACTGGGAAATTTGGAGAGCGCTTTTTATTTTCCATTTTTACCTCCGATTGAGATGTTTTTAGTTTTTATCTTATTTTATTTAGTTTCAACAGCTTATTACTTACCAGTCAGGTGTTTGTTTTGACGTAAAAAGTAAAAGAACAAATTTCATAATCAAATACAGCTTGTGATGTACTGAAGGTCTGTTAACTATTGGTTGGTGAAAATCAAAATTCTCACCCAGTAGATAAATTTTAAACCTGCGGCTTACTATCTGTTGGTTAACAAATCATTTAACCGGACACTGTGAAACTGGCCCTAAAGTGGGGAGTACATCCGTCTCCCCTCTTAGGGGAGACGTCTCCGTCCGTCTCCGTCTAAATTCTATTACAACTTTCGGATGTCGACGGAACAAATTTCTCAGTGAGTTACATAGACTACGTCCAACAACTGCATTTAGCCAGGGATACAAACTGTGTTAAACTGAATTACACACATTTCGCATATGAACTCAGTTTCCTTTTAAAATATAAAGTGTTTGTTCCATCCCTGACAATATTGCAGTTGTCATTTCCAATTTACCAAAGTATTGTTTGTTTGTATTACTTTATAATTTTATTGCAAATAAGTTTAAAATGAGTGATTCTGAAATAGAAGATACTTTAATAGAAGATCTTTGTTTAGCGTTTCCATTGTTATGAAATATGTCAAAACACAATTGTCATAACAAAGCAATTGTAATAGAATGGATGGATTACGCAAAGAAAAGTAGAAATGATTTCTACTTTTATCCGTCTTCGTACGACTCGGTACGGACTCTATGTAGTCGCTCTGATATGTTTGCATACAATCTACTTCCAACTCGTTACTTTTTGGACGGAGACGGACGGAGACGGAGTCTATGTACTTGAGGCTTAAGACTGTTTTTAAGTTCCGTATTCCTTAAATTTTGTAAGAATGAGTTCAAACGGGAAAACTCTTCAGTAGATGCATTAATTGTGCGCTATGAAATCGTAACTTTGTCCCAAGAAATTTCCGTTGAAGGCATTTGTAAGCGGTGAAAGACTAACAATTTGCAAATTATTAATTGAGAGGCCTTTAAATGTTAATGTTTAAATGTTGAGGGGCTTTTTCGGATAAGCTTAAGCAACTTATTACAAATTTTTTGAAAAGTAAACAAGACTGTCGAGGTCGCATGTTCCATTTGATTCAAGATGGATTAATGATGATTTCAATATAAACAGTGATAAAAGCCTAAATTATAAAAATTTATTTAAACTAAAAACATAAACAAAGTAATTTTCTATATTATTTTTGTAGTTTTAAACGTATTCGTTTTCATAATATTTTTAAAATTTTTCAAACAAATAATAATAATTAAATGTATTATCCGAATTTTCGTTTTCTTTTTCCAAAGAAAATTTGGTAGATTTGCGTAACAACACGTAATTTTTTTTATTTGCGAAACGCATTCTCTGTTTTTCCACAAGCTATGTATATTTTTGCACACGAGTTATCGCTGGAACGCATTAATCGTGTAAAACGCGAGTTGGATGTAGTAAGTGTCCAGGTAGTACAATTAGTGGTTTTAAGTTACTTCGCTAAAATATCCATAATAAATTGTGGGCAGAGCTTAACCCACAATCTAGTCTTTCGATCGTATCTTTCTTGTATACGATCACAAGATCGTATCTTTCTTGTATACGATCACAATATCTTACAAATATCCAAAAATAAAGTCGGTTTTAAAAATATTAATTGTACCGTAGTTTGTACTTATTGGCATATAAAAAAATTCAAAACAGTTACCAACAAATTCGTAGTTACGCTTTGGTTCGCGTTTAGGTAGTTTATGAGAGTTGTACACTGTTTCGCTCTTTCTATTATCCAAAAAACATGAAGGAGACGAAACATGTAGGAAAAGCAAATGTGAAAAGTCCATTATACGGTTCTTAAAGTACGGTCAATCAGAACCCGATAGATCGGCGTCGATTATTGCGGAGTAAGTAGGACCACGCGTTACAAAGTGGAATCACACAACTCTGGTTATCATGAACAGAAAATTCGAAATTTTTCTAAGGGGGTCATTCCGGGAGGCGCTCGTATTTTAGCGTACACGCAGTCGGCGTTGGCAGAGCTCTGCTCAGTTTGGCATTTCCTTCGATTTCTGTGCGTCTATTATTTTCTGTTTGTTCTACACTACAACTTTTTGTTATCGTCAGAAATCTGTACGCCAAAACAGCTGTAAGCGCCTGGAAAGCACATAAACTACCAACAAATTTTCAAACCGTACGCCTGCCCTCAGTCGGGCGCTCTGCCGGCGCAGTTTCTTTGGAAACCATTGACGCTGGTGTCAAATACACAAAATAACAACGAAAAGAGCAAAAGGAGAACAGAAAACAGCGCTGCTTAGTGCTTGCGAACGCCTCCCGGAATGACCCCCTCTATCTAAGAAATTCTAAAAAAACAATTGCTGACCAGATTCACCACTGGACTTGCAGCTCAATATGAACCGCTTTCAATCAAAAAAAGAACAACCTCTAGCTTTTGACTACATTCCATTATTTGCCATAAACTAAACCCTGGAAAAATTTTGCACTAATTTACTAATTTATTCTGACCTTTACAAATTGACCTTTACAACACTTATCAACATAATTCTGGGTACCCTTTACTGCCTGCAATACGATACGTCTGTCAGTGAGTTTGCATGCTGCACACTAGTTTCGCAATGTCGCTTAACCAATCCGTCAAGTCTACAACAGTCGCTTAGGCGGTGATTCCACTTGGGTAAAGTTACCCAAATGGGTAAAATTTTGTTGTTGCTCTACGGCAAAATCACAAAAATGAACACTCGCTCACCAGAGAACAGTGTGTTCATCCGTGGGTAAAATTTTACCCAAGAATTTTGCTGGTTTTTCTTAGAGAACAGAGTTCTGTAGCAGCAAAAACCGTTTGGTAGTATGCAAACATATGTGAAATCACTGAAAGCGGCAGATTAGCACGCACAATGTATGGAAAAATAGCAAACGGAAACCCTTTCGAGCGCGTGTACATTTTTTCATTTGTTTTGAGCTGTTCACCATAGCAACATTTAGTTCGGCGAAGACCGCTTATCAATGCGGATGTATTGTACGGTCGGTCTGTATTAATTATTTTAACATATTGCGCACATAAATAAATGTTTTAGTTTTGCTAATTTTTTAATGCTATTTATGACTTGTTTAAGAGTCGATCAATTTGGTATTTCCGGTATATTTTTAATTAAATTTTTTTCAATTCTGTTTCATTATTATGACATGATGTTTTTTTTTTTTGTAACTTAATTTTTTGTTTTCAAAAACAACTAGAGACTAACAAAAATTACATTAAATTATAATTATTCTATATTTTTGTATAAGTATAATATGTAATATATTGCATATTATTAGCTATCCGTAAAATTTTATGACACTCGACGCCACTTTTACGCCATTTGGTAGCAAAAGTATCAAACATTATTGGGTAAAAATACCCAAGTGTAATCACCTCGGGGTAAAAATTCGATGAACACATTGAGAGAGTAAAATTGCATTGGTAACTTTACCCAAGTGTGAATCAACGCCTTAGGTTGAGAGAGAAAGACTTTCGCATTTATATATTAGTATGCAATAAAGTAAACAATAACATATCAACAGAAGATTTCCAATCAGACGACTAAAACTCATAAAGCCATACATATTTTTTTCCATGGTTTTCATTTAGTTTTTTTTTCCAGTTTCCAGGGAAACAGAAATACATGTCTGAATTGTTTATTTTTTTCTAGAACAAAATTAATTAATTAAAAATAAACAATAATATTTAATTCGCCCATTTAAACCACACTCTGTCTTTTTATAAAACAGCCTATGTCCATCCCAATGGCTCAAGGTGTCTCCATGTAAAATTTCGTCAAAATCGGTGCAGCGGTTTAGCCGTGAAAAGGTAACAGACAGACAGACTTCCGCATTTATATATTAGTATGGATTATTGTTATTTTATTGGTATTGTAACAAGTTTTTTTTCTCAGCTGAGATAGGCTCAGCGGCTCCAGGGTTCATTCTAGGTGGAACTTGAAAATAACACTCACTTTGTAACGTTTCCGAATTTCAAACGATTGTGTTTCAACAATCTAGCACAGACTGAAACAGTTCAGCTCGGACGTTGTATTTGATATCGTTTTTATTCAAATTCTCTTATATCTAGCAATGTGTGCTTATTCTACTGCAATGTGACTTAGCCTAAGTCTTATGCTAAAGGAAGTTTGGTGGGAGTAGGAAAAGGACAGCTGAGCAACAGCCTGGGTACTGGTTCGACACTTCGGTCGAGTAGATTGTAAAAAACATATGCTTATACAAGATTCTGTGCAATTTTTCAAAGTTTTACGACGTGACTCGCGTTTTCTGTTTGAATGGCGCCATGTGTAAAATAACTAAGAAAACGCAGCTATGACGTTCCGCCGAACTTAGCTGAAAAATCGTATTCTGTCTGACATCGTGGTTAACTTCGACGCTAGATCTGATTCTAAATTTCTTTGCGACTGTCGAGTGAGAGTTCTTCCTTAAGTTGCCTCTAACGGTCGGCGTCGCTGCAAGCGTGTTCGGATCAAATTATACAATGAGAGAACTAGAATGAGTATCACTCACAGACTTCTCAATATAGAAAATTTTAAATAGAGGACGTGACTGACTCTCACCAATTATATACAATAATAAATGACAGCTAAATGGAAAGTTTTAAGAGATGAAAATTCTATCAGCGAAATACAGCTAGATCTTCTGATGGCCAAAAAAATTTAACCGTCCTATTGCATTATAAAACCTTACAAATTGACAACTTGCAGTCAGTGCATAAAAGATAAACCATAGAGGGAAGAATAACAAGATGGCGAATTTTAAATAATAATATTTCCCATGTTCAATATTTTACTTTCGCTCCGTATTCTGACAATTTTGTACTATCCACTACAATATACGTCGTTCGTATGTATTTGTCGTTCTCCAAATGTTGTTCTGTTTACAATATGACTGTGTTTGGCATCACACAAAAGCTTTGGACGGTTGAGACCAAAATCAATTTACTGTATGTGTGAGTGACTATTGTTGAAATTGCTTCGTTTCTTCTTAAGGCGCATTTCGCACTTTGTTTCCCTTCCGGACAAAGGGAAACTCTTCTTATTCTTTCCCTATGGATAAACGCAAACAAAAGAAGGAAAGAGATAGCAGTTCTTCCGCTAGCAAAATTTGGTATAACAGGCAGTTTTTACATTGATTAGGCAAGAGTCGAAATTTTTGTTGTTTTGCTAATAAAATTGTCAGGACTTTCAACATGCTCGGCTAGAACCTAAAGAGAACCTTGCAGACGGAACGGACCAATTCGAACGCAAAGGTAAGAAATCTGTATAACTGCTCAAAATGAGTAACTTAACGAATTTGAACGAAGCATTCTCTCTCTCAATTTACGTACGTTTCGTAACAACCGTATACCTTACGCAACTACACGTCTTCTGCTCGTCGACTTTCGTACCATTTTGCGCACATAACGAAAAGAGTGCTAACGTTCCGCAAACACAGTACGTATGTTAACGCCTATTTTGGTTATAGCTTTTGCTTTGGTGTTACAGTTAACTGGACATTACGAAAACCAGTGTAAGAAGAACAAGAGACTTCTCTCGACTTTAACTCCTTTGTTGATTTTTGACTCCAGAAACGTTGTGATTTAAAGAGGCGAAATGCGATTGTATTGTCGCATCAATACAATCAAAGTTTATGTATTTTATGAAACAAAAAAGTAGTACTAAGTAGCAGTACTAATAAAAAACTACACAGTCCAGACTTATAAATGTGGCATACCAGTTGAGTCTAAGTGAAGAATCATGAAAAATTGTACCGTTAAATCTCTTTAATATGGCTATTTCTCTTAGAAGTTAACCGAATTTTGACGACGAAACTAGAGTATCTGTCGAACTTATTAACAACATGGAATAAATCTTTTTTCGCAACTCCGCCATGTCAGCTGCTTCTTCTTGACTTATCGTACCATTACACACAATTACACTACATTAGCTTTTTTATTCCAGATAGCAGCTAGCGTCAAAATATTACAAGAAACATTCTGCAAGTTTAAAGCGGTTTTAGTAGATCCAGCGGAGTTTGCCTGCTTAAAAGCTATAGTCTTATTTCGCCCTGAAACCCGCGGTTTAAAAGATCCAGCACAAATTGAAAATTTGCAAGATCAAGCACATGTTAGTTGTCTGCATCTTTGTACATACAAACATATTATGTAGCTGCATAAGACGTCTTGAACGCACTTTCAAGACATCGCAACAATCTCAAGACGTGTATCTGTTGATTTAAAATCAAAACCTTGATTTTCTGTCCAAGACTGTCATATGAGTCATTAATGAATAGACACTAAAGGAAAGTAGTGTTTGCTTCATTTCTAGCTTAGTTGAATAGAAAAACAATGCACCAACAACGTGAACTGCTTTAGGATTCAAAAAGCAGCCTTATATCAAAATGAAACAATTTGGATAAATAACAGGAACAGCAACGGAAATGTTTACAACAACAGAAGAATGTGAATGCAAGTTACTGTGCTGTTGTTTGCTCTCGTTCGCGGTTAATAAAAGATGAGTCAGAGGGACTGATAAGATCGTACGTGCAGACAGAAAAATGATTATTCCAGATATGAAAATTTTAGATGCGTGTTAGTATTAACTTAAATGGTTGCAGGGATTTCGGTTTTCATTTTTTTTCGAGGATAATTAGATATTTTATTTAAAAAATATTATCTACTTATTGGGGTGTGGCAGAAATAAGATGTTCACTTAAGTGGACTTGAGTGGCTAACGTAACCATTATTTCGTAAGTTCTATACAAATTGTAAGCTCAAATATAAAAAGTTCTATTAATAATGAAATACCTTTTTTTAAATGAAATAATTTTACTGCATTATTACGTTATTTTAATGTTTTGCATACTTTATTTTTAATGGAATTAAAGAAGCATTGCGCCTAATACAGTGAGAGGATTCTGATGCCATATTTGATCAAGACAAGAATCGGTAGATGGCTAAACGTATTAATTTGCCACGTTTGACGAATTTGTCGGATATTTATCTTCCGTATCTGAGTCCAAAACGTACGGCCAAATATGCGAAGGCATGTTAGCCGAACTTTATAGCCGACCAATTTTTTTTAATTACATACGAGTGGGTACTGGTGACACTTAGTGTTTGACCCAATCTTTTTCTGAATGGAAACAAATGCATATGACTAAAGGGAGGGATCCCATTTTTTAGTGCACCTTTTCTGTATTCGAACCAGGAGGTCAACACTACATTCCTCTATTTTAAAGCTGCCCTATTTTAAAGGGGCGGATTTTGAGAACGGTTTACCCGAATTTTTCCAGTAACATTCGTTTTTTAAGATACTTGTCGATATATTATAATTTTGGGGAGTTGAAGTGCGAGGGATTTTTTCTTCTTTATCTAATCTCTCTGCCTCCCCTTCATCCACTTCATCACTAATTCTATCTCTGATTAATTGTTTAAAATATCAATAAGTTCATTTACAGTCAGATCCTTTCGCACTAATTTCGATTCTATGTGAGATGTAATATTATTTGCGTCACTTGGCTACTCATGTCCACTGAAATGGACGTGCATAAACATGACTTACCCACTTGTAATGCGATTTTAAAAAGTCTTCAGAACTATTATTAAAAAAGCTAAACTTAACGATTTGCAATAATTCAAGAAATGTGCCACCTCACATTAAAAAATCGAGTACAAATACTGAATTCATGCCGGCAAAATAATGGCTTTGGTTCACAATTATTATTATTATTAAAAAAAATTGAATTTCGCAGTTACGTGGTAATTTCTATCCATGTCAAATACAGCGGACTGAAACGCTGAATAATGTTAATAACATTTATGTCATGTTTTTGAGTTACATACTTAAGACAACATACGAACTTAAGTTGGAATGTCAATTAGAATTTAACGTTATGCTGGCATATAAATAAATATTTTAAAATTTTTGTATTATAAAACTATGTATATTGCACAATTTTTGGACTACATACAAGAAGAAGTTCCAAGCGATTGCGATTTTAATGACATCAATTTTAAAAAATGAGAACGCTAAAGCAGAATTCAATCAAATAATTTTCATTAAGAAGAGGTTATACAAATGCTTGTGAAAATGTAAACGCATCATATAAACAACTACAGCTTTTGTTAAAAAATTTTTTATAAAGTATTTATATATTATTGAAACTTTATTACTTTTTCTAGTGTGTTCAAAAACACAATTTTTTTAGGTTTTGCCACACTGCATACTTTTCCAAAACGGACAAATTAGCGGAGAAAATTCCAAGAAAGTTCCAAAAACTATTTTATTTGTGAAATTTTGTTGAAACATGTCATCTTTTTTTCGAATTATTATGGATGAGAGTTATTCCTAAAATTTCGTGTAGAATAGCGAAAACCGCATCGAAATCGGTGCAGCCGCTTAAGATTTAACTACGATAAGTTCTTACCAATATGCAACTAATTCACTTTAAATTCAGAACGCCTTGTAAACCTTTTCGTCGCTGTAGCTGCACCCGCTAAGGTACAATACAAGAGTATTACCTGGCACAGTTTAAACTATTGTGAAGTGGTATCTGCATAGATAACCGGTTTTGGTATTGCACTGGTTTGTGAAGGCGGCAATGCACGACACGTTTTCGGTGAAATGTCTTGAATGGTTCAAATCAATAGTTCAGTTAATTTTTGAACTACACGACACTACACAAAGATTTATTTTGACACTTTGTGATGTGTAAATCAAGACGTCTTGCGCAGCTCTCTAATACATACATATATGTCTATGTATCTAACTCTGTTTTCTCGTTTAGGTAATGTTATCCCAGCATACGCGAGTCCAATTTTCTGCTCAAGTTGCCCGCTTCGGCAGACTTTTACTTATGCTGTCGTTGTTGAGAATTGTGGGATCTCATAAGATTGAAGAAATTTACTTTCACCGTACAATTGGAAACACACCAATGGAAAAAGTTTTGTGCGATATGTATAAAAATTAAGTTCTTAGACGGCTTCTATATTTCAGAAATTCCATCATATATATAATAACATTTGGCATTTTAGCTGGATTTTTGTAAATATGAATGTATGTAAACTTGTAGTTTTAAACTGTAAATAAATATGTATATCATTAAATATATGTATATCAAAAACAAAAAAAAAATTAAAATAAATAAATTCATATATCTAAAATCATTTTAATATTCTGCTTGTTTTACAATTTGGAATATTGCTATCTGGCGGACTAAAAAAAGCCTTTATCAATTTTAGGCACTTATTTAACAAAAATAATACGTGTACTAACAGGAAAGAAAATTGCGAGATGTAGGCATCGTAGACCTAAATATATACTGTGATGGCACAATGTCGAGTGCGAATTGCACAACACAAATTATCTTGTTAGCAGTAGTATTTTTGGTTATTACAAGAGAGTGAATTCAATTTAAATGAATTATAATATTAAACTTGAAGTATTTTCCTCGTGTAAGCATAGGCTAAGTTTCCAGTGACCCTGTATTGAAACACAGTGTATTGAATATGCATATGATTAGAATGTATATTCCTTATTCCATAGAATAAGGAATAAGGTTCCCTTATTTCATAGATCTGTCCTTGTAACTGTTAGTCCGTCTGTCTATTCCATTACGTTCGTGCTGTCTGTCAGTATGCCACGCCCACCAGTGCGGTGACCTCCCCTTAGGTCCACCAGCACATCAGCCTAAATAATAGTGCTTAACAACACATCGTATTGTTACAATTACAACTAAAATATTTAGTTCCTTGAAAATAATTAAGAGAAACAAATATCCTCACTTTAATTTCCACTTCATTACTTTTATTTTTTTTTTCTTATTCATACAAACTTTCCTTATTATTACTTAACTTATTCTTTATTCTTTATAATTTTCTAGATATGTATAAATCAATTTCCGTTGCTTTATTTCTTTCTGTTTTCTTTTTTTTTTTTTTTTTTTTTTATTTACAATATTGTATTTTACTACTAGTAATTAGTAGTTAGTACTTTTATTGTTTAATTCTCTTATTTTTACATATCTACATATATAAATTCTTATCATCTCATCTAGCTATGCTACCTTTTCACTAATATTTTTCTAATTTTTTTTTTTTTATATGTATTTATATGTGCATAAATGGTAGTGAAATTTGCACATTATTTTTATTAAGGCTTACTTGGATCCAGCTGATGATGGCGCCACCTTGTAGCTCAGGACCTGTAACGAGTGTACTTTATGTATTTCTAATATTTTGATTTTTTTGTAAATTATCTAATATAATAGATATATATAATGATATTATAATATAACAATATAAAATATCAGAATAAAAAGAAATAATAGTTATTAGCAGTAACCATCAATATAGCAAATTTAAATCTATAAGGCTTTATATTATTCATCTAAATTATTCATCTTGCTGCTGTCTTAGTTTAATATTGTTGTCTTATGTGGTGTTGTAGTTGTTTGTTCCTATGTTTTAATGTTGTTGTTGTTGTTGTAGTGAATATTAATCATCTTTCCATACTCGATGTTTCTTTTATTATGTGTTCTATATGTTTGTTTGTTGTTTTTGTGACTGCCTCGAGATTTTATGTTAATTGCAATGTCACTGTTATTGAAAGTAATTGATGCTATTGTTGTGGTTCTTGCAAATTTTTGTTCACTCTGTGTTTGGTTGTGGGTGGTTTTGTTGATTCATGTATAAAATTTTTGGCGAATAATAGCTCTTGTTGTACATTTAATGTATTTTTATATAAAAAAAAAAGTGTTTTTAATCAAATTGTACTTTTCTTGCCAGGAGAAATTTTGGCGTAACCATCCAGAAACTTTCCCGCCTTTTATGTTCTACGGCCCAAATCTTTGATGTTATGTTTTTTTTTTATATTTGCATCATTAGAATGTTCACTTTGGTTTAGTTTGGCCAACTTTTATGATGGCATTTTATGTTCTTTAATACACATTTATTTTATATCTTTTTGGATTGTTTTTCCTTCTTTAATTTATTTTTAAGATCACAATTTTTCTACACATCAACTATCCACCATTAACCTGCTTTCTTTTTCTTTTTACCAATCCTCTTCCTCCCGTTCAGATTCCCATCCTTCCAATCCCTTCCAATAATTCCCCCTTCCATTTACAATTTCCACTTTCCCTAATTCCCTGTTCAATCACACTTCCATTCACACCTTTCACAACCACTTAGGGTCTTGCTGTGAGGGGAAATCTTGAGGGTTTATTTTTTTTTATATAACAAAACAACCATATTTGTACATGCAACAATTAAACAAAACAGTAACATCTACTAACACTAAACACAAAGCTTACTATTAATAAAATTGCTCCTCTGGTTTTGGAGATATGTGGACACGGTCTGCCACTACAGGACCATTTGAAGTGGTTGAGTTTGTCTCGCCAGTGATAGTGAAAATCCGCCGATCGGGTGACAAAAATCCACGCACAGCGCATATTGCAGAGCTAAAGACGTATCACCCCGACGATAGCGACCGTGACCACACGGCAAACAGCCCCGCTAGATTCTCGCCAAATGGCCGAGTAGCTTGCCAAGTAATTTCAAGGAATGCGCGTAACCGCAGCGTGCAACATAGGAACAGTAGAGCAACAGCCGCGAAAGCAAAGAACCGCAACAGCGACAATCAAACGAATCGCTCAACTAACGACGACGTCTTAGCAGCGAAACCCAACAGTCGAACAACAGCAGCGAAATCAACGAACTGCCGCAGCGACAATCAAACGAATCGCTCCACTAACGACCCTGTCTTAGCAGCGGAACACAATAGTCAAAATAACAATAGCCGGAAAATGGTAGCAAAGTCAGCCGAACACAGCAGCAAGAGTCAAAAAAACCGCACCAATAGCAACAACGTCTTTGAAACGAAACACAACAGTCGAACAACAGAAGCAAAATCAACAAACTACAGCAGCAACAGTCACATGAATCGTTCCATGAATAGCAGCGTGCTAGCATCGAAACCCAACGATCACAATAACAGCATGCATACGGCATCAAACAGCAGAAAGCAGAGAAATAGTAGACACGCAAATAATCATCCCGCGAGCAAAACAACTAAGAACTAGCTGCTTCCAATCGCAAACACAGAATCATCCGTGAGATTAACGGCAGGAGATACAGGATCCAGGTGTGGAAAAACGGAGCCGCGACGTGGAACATCCTTCCGTCTCCGAAGTAGGAGGAGACTGTGATGGCACAATATCGAGTGCGAATTGCACAACACAAATTATCTTGTTAGCAGTAGTATTTTTGGTTATTACAAGAGAGTGAATTCAATTTAAATGAATTATAATATTAAACTTGAAGTATTTTCCTCGTGTAAGCATAGGCTAAGTTTCCAGTGACCCTGTATTGAAACACAGTGTATTGAATATGCATAAGATTAGAATGTATATAAGAGTAGCATATAAGAGTAAGTTAACTAATCAACTGAGGAGGGCGGAGCCAATAGTTGAAAAACCACCATCGAAATCATCACATGAGCACGAACGACACAGAACAAGAAACAAGAGAAACGGAGAACAGCAACACAAGGGAAATGGAACATAAGCGGAGACTAGGCAAGAAGACGGATTGCGATCATTCTCTTGGTGGTCGACCAGCGGACAGAACACAACGTTTCATTTGGCGAGCTCCCGATCAAACGGACATAACACAAGGTAAACAGAATACATAGAGTGCAAGGCAGACATTTTAATATACAGTGTAGATGTTAAACTTGCGATCATATCGATCATAATAAAATCCGTGATTTACTCGCAAGGCTAGGTATAGCGTAAATTTACGCCGCGTTATAACAATATATCGTTGACTGTACTGGTGACACGCGCGGCTTTCCCGTGTCCCGTTACAGTAGTCGGGTGCGGGCTCTCCCACCTGCTCAACAATATATCCACGTTTGATTTACTCGCAAGGCTAGGTACAGCGTAAATTTACTCCGCGTTATAACAATATATCGTTGACTGTACTGGTGACACGCGCGGCTTTCCCGTGTCCCGTTACAGTAGTCGGGTGCGGGCTTTCCCCTCTGCTCAACAATATATTCACGTTTGATTTACTCGCAGGGCTAGGTACCGCGTAAATTTATTCCGCGTTATAACAATATATCGTTGACTGTACTGGTGACACGCGCGGCTCTCCCGTGTTCCGTTACAGTAGTCGGGTGCGGGCTTTCCCATCTGCTCAGCAATATATTCACGTTCGATTTACTCGCAACGCTAGGCTAGACTCACAGACGAACGTTGTTCAGCCACACCAAGCCAACGATACGGAAACTCAGAGCGCGTGCGGATCCTCCTCCTACTCAGCATCGTTAGGAGTCATACTATTAAGAAGGAAATTTGTATCATTGGACCAGGAGTCAATAAAGGAATTGTATTGTAACAGAAGTCCACACAGTGTATAAATCTTTTCTGTGACGAACCCTAGGCGTACGGCGAGCTAATCCGTGCGTAACTCCGGAAGAACCGCGTAACTTCGTTACAATACATAGCAACAATTTTTAATATTTTAAAAAAGGTCCAAACTTAAAGGTAGTGTAATCAAAGTCGCATAAAACATAAATAACCTTTTCCACTCAGCTTTTAAATCTTCGGTGATGAATGTCACTGCTATTTTTGTTTTTTTGTATTACATTTAACAATTTTTTCTTGTGTATTTTGGCACCTTTTATTTTCAATGCACTTTTTTTCTGTACTGCTATTTGTTTTCCTATTTGTAAATATTATAATTTTTTGTTGTCGATGGGGTTGCTGCTTTATTTTAAATAGTATAGTTAACAGTTTCTTATTTGGTTTGTGACTTCTTTTGCAGGTTTGGTTTTCTTTTTAGTTACTTGTTCTTTTCTTTTTCTCTGCTTTATCACTTTCTTGGTTTTACTTTTTATCTGAGAACAACATTCAACTACTGAACTATATTCAGTTCTTTTTTTATTTCAATTTCTCTTGTTGATTTCTTTTACACGCGTAATTTTTATAAAACTGAAAATTTGATTTTTCTGGTACAAACCGAAACTTACAAGAACATTTTCAGAACTGATTGCAAATGCGGCATTTCCTGGATAATATATTAAACTCTACCAAAAACTTCTTCTCAACCTATTTCAAGTGTATTTCTTTACAAATATACTTACGACTTTTGATTTGAGTCGACTGTGTTGAAAACCTTTATAAACAACTAAAAAATATTTGTGACTTCCAATTCCATCGATCTCATGCTTTGTACTCAGAGTTAAAGATTAGTGAACATAAAAAGACCTCCATTTGTAAGTAAAGAGAATTCAAATTATTCACATTTGTAGCAAACTGAGATTTGGTAAAAAATCCACTTCAAAGGGTCTCAATTCATTTATTAAAATAAAAAATAGCTATAAAATATATATACATTGCAAAGAAAAAAAAAGGACAGAGACAAAAAATATTCTGTCGTGCCACGCATTGGATCCTACCACATGTCACCAAGTATTAAAAACAAATCCACAAAAACAGCAGCATGGGCAATAAAAAGGAAACCAACCGAATTTGTTTGCATAAACTCCAGGGAGATCATTATACTAAAAAATTCCTATTACAACTATTGAAATAATTTGTTTATACTCTATAATGAAATAGAAAATAAAATATAAAATAAAATAAATGATATAAATAATATAAATTTATTTTTCGGGAACATATTCCTTCATGCCTCTTAAAAAAGATGTATATCTTCTTCAGGTGAAGTGAACTCCACACCTTTCCAATAAAGTATTTTGCCTATTCCTACGTTTCCTTCAATACCCAATTGCCAGGCGTAGCAGATCTTCGGAGGTATATTGTCGGTACTCCTCCATATAGCTTCTTATTGGTTAAGAGATCGACAAAAATCCAACGACGAAATTCCTTTCATTTCAAAGAATTAAATTAAAACAACGACAATAAAACATAGACAATTTTGTACACACTTAGTACACCATAATTTTAAGGGATGATTGTAAATTCATGATCATGTGTATTCCGTTTACCGCCACACTTAGTGTAAATTAATTTTAAGGAATTATCGCACTTAAAATGCATACAAGCAACAACAACTATAAGACAAGGAAGCCCTGACCTCATAACGACAAGATAAACATCAACGCGCCATAGGAATTCGTCAGCAGTTAAAATACAAGCAAACAACCAATACAACACAAAAAGCAAATACTGTAGACACATCAAAAGGAAAATTCTTAATCGCGCCATAGGAATTCGCTAGCAGTTAAAACACTCATAATTAACACTCACACTTAGTGTATATTAATTTTAAGGCACTTAAAATGCGTGCAAGCAATAACAAATACAAGACAATAAGAAAAATCTGATCGCAGAATGTCAAGAAAAACCCCATCGCGCTATAGAAATTCGTCAACAGTTAAAATACAAACAAAAAACAACTACAAAATATGATGAAAAATCGTACCATAGGTATTCCCAAACAGTTAAAACGCGCATAATTGAGGATAATGATCATGTGAATTACGTTTACTTTCTCACTTAGTGCACCTTAATTTTAAGCGATGATCGCAATTAAAATACACACAAACAACAAATACAAGACAATAATCAATACGCTGGGTTCAGACCAACAGGAAAATTCATGATCGCGCCATAGATGTTCGTGAGTATATAAAATGCACACAAACTACATGAAGTACAACACAATTGGAAAATATTGTACTCATTGAAAAAGGAAAACGCCTAGATCGTGCCATAGGAATTCATTAGCATTTAAAATACGCACATTTGGAAAATACTCTACTCAGTCAAAAAGGAAAACGCTGGATCACGCCATCTACAACAAACTCATAGCTTAGCTCTCTATCTAGTGCTTACTATCCTAAATTAAAGACAATTATATAAATTGGTAAGACTATTATCCAACAAAACCAAACACACGCGCTTTAAATTTTATTTTAATTTGGGCAACTAAGAATTGTCCACTTGGGTCACCTAAAACCAGCAAAAAGAGCGCTGCCAAATCGAAATATTTAAAGCATTGATTTTGTAGCTACGACATACACCTAAATGATATTATTGCACAAAAGAGATACACATCTACGTGTATGAAAATCGACAAAATATCCTGGACAATAACCAAACTAAATATATCAACCACTATTTAAAAGTAATACTATTAGGAGAATGCTACAAAAAATTAAATTCACTAAATCAAAATAACATTAGCTATTATACCAATCTATAACAAGAAAATAAATTTTTTTTAGTAAAGCCACAAACCTATAATGCGAAAATATAATTTTATCGATAACAAAAAAGGAAATATAGCACAGACATAAACCAAATATAAAATACTTACACATTTTTATAGCTAAGACACGAACCATAAAACGGCTCCCTTGGCTCCCTCGATTTCCTTTGGCCCAGGAACCGCTTATAACTACTACTCATATTTTTCTCTATGATTATGTGGATAATGTCACCAGTCTCAAAAAGAAGATTGTATTATTAAAACTTGCAATTAAGTAATTACAAAAAATACCTGCCTACACACAAGATCTTGTTTTTTAATTTGCTATCTAATGCGCTCCTATTGAGGAATTTAAGAACAAAATATTTTCGAATTCTGATGAAAAGGTTGAGAAGGCTTGATGGGTATTGCCTAACTCCGACAAGTTGACAGCAAGCTTTGAATTCGCTACAAAATTGAATGTCTACAGCTGTGATATAGTCAATGAAATCTCGTGGAGGCTTCACACGGTTGCAGCCTTCTTGACAAGGTTGCAGCCAACTGTTTTCTGATAGTGAAAAGAAAGTTGTCAGAAAAAGGATCTCCGTCGAAGTATTGCAACGGTCGCTTACAATTATGCAGATTATAATATTTTGAAAACAACCAACCACAGACGTAAGGTAAAGCGTTCCTGCGGAGAAAATCTGTTTCGGTTGTGTTAACATATACACGCACACTGTCCGCTAAAGAGAAAACAGGCCTCGGCTCGATTTGGGAATCTATCCATGACCTGTCCGAAACGAATGCATCATTGCTCACTTTTTGGAGAACTTCATCGCAAATTCTTACTTGCTGCTCCGTTTCGATTCCCACACCGAATTCGTTTGCGTAATTCAAATTTTATCTTTTGAATAAAGTTCTGATAGTTGCTTATATAATTTTCGTTGTAAAAATTTAATTTTTGACAAGAGCCTCAATTTCCTGGGAGTTCGGTAGCTAAGACGGGAGTCTGTCAGAAGCTTAACGTCGCTATACTTTCTCTAATTCGCATTTACGCCTTTAGTAAAAGGCTTCATACGAGGTTGCAAGGTGTTCTCAAAAGGCATCTGCGGTATGACTGACTAACGTTCACTAACTGAGTTATCTATTTCGAATGCGTTTGACGAATTCAAAGGCAAATCTTCTTCTACACCAGATACTGAAATTTCGCAAAGATTCATGTCTGGCATAGGAATTTTGTGAAGATTCCTAAGGCAAACCATAAAATTAGAAAAATGTCTGCCGCATGCAGAAAAGGGTTTTAGACCCAAACTATGTCATTGACGTATAATTTCCAACTATTTTGCAACAAATTGCAAAATATAATATTCTTTTATAATATTCTGGTATCATCATTCTAAAATATTTTCGAAATTAAACGCATAATTGTGTATTTATAACGAGATTGTTCGATTATCAACTACATGTACAGCAAATATAGCGAAGGAAATTAAGAAATGGTGTTTGAAATGTGATAGAATATATTTATTATCATTATAATTATGTTTTATACATGTTTTTAATGAATAAAAAAAATAATATTTATAATTATTTACTTTGACGTTTCAATAAACAAAACCCCTAAAATAAATTTTCCATCAGTGCTTGCTATAAGTTTCACCTCCCTAAGCTAAAAAACTTTTGCGGCAAGGCTTCATTATTTTACGGCGAGGCTACACTTTTTTTGCAGCGACTCAAAGTTTTCATTGTATCAGTGGAATTCCAGCATGCATTAGTGTATAAAGGAAATTTTCGAGTGTCTCATCTACTAATATGTGGTGTCCACACTTAAAAGCACTGGACTTAAATGATTCAAAATGATTCAAAGATTAGTTATAGGACGAGTGTCCACACTTACAAGCATTGGACTCATTCGCGTTATTCAAGGATTCAAGGATTCGTTCGCGTTATGTCTACACTTGCAAGCACTGAACTAGAATAATATTAGTTAATCAAAAAGTCGACTCATCCGTACCGCGTATGATCACCAAAAGAGCCCTGAGTCTTCGTTGACGGTGGCTTTTATACCTCAAAGGTTAACCGTAGTTTTCTAGATCGCTTATTGGCGACCTTGAATTAATCCATTAATCCACGCATTATGCGTGCGCTGGAGTTGACAGTGGCGTGGCCAACGTGAGTTGGAGCTGCGACCGGTGCACGGCCGAAAAGCTGAGCACGCCACCAATAAACGCTCCAGAAAGCAACCCCAATCAAATAAGACCGGTAACATCCGAGTCACAAGTAGGATCAACAATCGTTTCCACAGTCGTTTCCTCAATGCCGACAATGAGCGCTACAGCTCACGTACATAGTGCACGCGAAATAAATCCGGTTGCATCCGGGTCACGAGGAGGGTTAGCACCCATCCATTCTAGTGAGACTCATCGACGTGCAGGCGACATTGGCATGACGACGGCATTTTGGCCAAATAAGGTCGTTTCGTTGCCAACAGAAGCCACACAAGCAAGCTCTGCGGCACAAGGGCGCTCGACGCAGTCACATGAACATCCGTGTCCGAGTGCTTACGCCAAAACGAACAACACGAGTTGGACGAACAACACGAGCTGCAACGATTTGTGAGGGGTGGCAACGTTCACGCACTGTGTCGAAGCGCAGAGCGTAAGCAAACGGAGAGCCGCTCTTTCCAGCCCGTGTCTGCAATGCAGATATCGGCATCTCCTCTTTCCATCATGCGACGGACTGATGAGTCCCGTATGATGGCGTGGTGGAAGTTTCGAGAAAACAAGTTTTTTTCTATGAACTTCACATCACGCCATCCTACGGGACTAGCAATTAACGCTGACGCTGTTAAGAGAGAGCGAGATGTCCGTATGTGCAGAGCAGTCACGACTGGAATGAGTAGAGTGAAGCGGTTTTCGCTCTGCAGCTTCGTGTGCTGAAAAGTCGTGTAATGATATTTGAGAAAGACAGTCGATGATAGAGAGTCGAAGTTTGGGCTTAAAAAGAAGAAGTTTGTCTCGTTTTTGGTTTCCGCGAGTTGAGGATTTTTTGTGATATACTGCGTCAGCTGAATAAAAATTAATACAAGTATCCGAAAAATGGCTTCAAGAAAATTATGTTTCATTGCCCTACACAAAAATAGTGGAATGGATCGATGTGAATTATTGTTAAAACAGACATTTGAAAAATAATACATTTATATTAGAATAGCAGTTACTATTCTTGAAATAATAACAGTGAGTGCGTCGAATTTTGGCACTAACGGGAGAGACACCAAAAATATTTTCGCGCGATCACAAATTGAAAGTCCAAATCGACGCTTGTTTTCCATTATTTTACATTGAATGGGTGATTAAAACATCTTTAAAGCGATCACAAAACCCAGTTCGCTTTTGCTGTGCACATAAATACAATAAAAGAAATGCCGTTTGATAATTTTTAAATAAAACGTTGTTGATGTGTGTATAAAAACAACGTAGTCGTTTTAATGGCCATCGTTTTCTTTGCTGGCGTCGACGTCTTCGCGTTCGCAGTCGCTACCATCATCACTTCAGGTGTTGTTTGCTTTTTACTCTGCAACAAAAACAACAACAACAGCAAGCAACACGTTGAATCTTGATTTACTGTTATACTGGGTGTGTAGTACGCATAACAAGCTGCGACTCTGATTTGTGTATATTTCATGAGCGATGCAACGATGAAAGCAAAACTATGATAGCTGAATTGATTAACTGTTGCAGATAAACACCCATTACTGACATCGCAAAGCAAAAAGCAACACTTTGTTTTTTTTACTACGTAACAACAACGGGTACAACTATTGAACTACAACAAAAACGAGTCACTACAATTGCAGCAGAAACGGGAACAAAATACCATTTACACTCAACACAAGGATACTTATCAATATATATACCGGATTATGTACTACCTTTCAAAACAACAAACAGGAAAATATTCATGACCAACAACAGAACAAGTGCAGTCCTCAAGAAGTAGTTTGTATTTACAATATATTTTGTAGGATTTTTTTTGTAACTATCTCGACTTTAACTATAAAAAACTATCTCGACTCTTGTATTCTTATATTATTTTTCGTTATTTCGTTATTTTGCTGCTGGCCTTTCATTTAATTTAAGAGCAATGAATTCAATCACCATCTGTTTTCGTAACTGGCATATTTAATCGAAACTAACATTTAATGACCACCAGTAAACTTACATACATATGTATATTAATATTATAGAATTAGCTTATGCTGATTGTGCGTAAAATACGTTAATGTTCACAATTCTTATATCATATTTATAACAAGGAACGTTTATAAATAATAGAATTTAACTAGTTTAGAAGTAAATGACATTTAGCTCGAAAGAACATTTGTAATACACACACAATATGAAGCAAGGAGAAAACTCTGGTTTTTATGTGTTCTTTCTTTATATGAATGTTTGAAAAAAGGAAAAAAAAATGGTTTAAGTAACATTATTTAGGTCAGCAGGTGAGTAAGCGGTTCCGCTCCGCGCAGCCAGACGACGCAATGGTAAAGGGGTTGGCGCACAAATTTTCAACACGCCAACCATGGTAGGGCAGGTATAGAAAGGGGGAGGGAAATACCAACCACTCCTTCCCCCCTCCTCCTCTCATCTATCTCTCTCGCTCCGATCCTCCGCGTACGTTTTTTTTTTTTTTTTTACTTTGTACGTTGGTTTTTGCCGCCACCAACTCACCACCGATCACGAGTGGATTACGTCGTGTCGGCTTAAATTTATTCGTCCTGGTTTATGGCTGCAGAGCCAAAGTAAGCCTCAGCTCCTTTCTGTTTTTTTGTAACTGGGGTTTAAAGACACTGTCGGGGTTGTTGAAGAGCCCCCCCCCCATTTTCCCTGAGCACGGCCGGACGAGCTGAGCTGCCCTGACAGTGGTCATTTTTCGTCTTTTGCATTTTTTTTTTTGTTTTGTTTGTTAATTTAGTTTACCGCGGACCCACACCCCCCCCAAACGTTACAAAATGGCGCCCAACGTGGGCCCCACCCCCCAAACGTTACAAAATGGCGCCCAACGTGGGGCCCACTGTAGAAGTTTTTTTGTCCGTCAGTTTGCTTTTGAGTTTCCGTACAGTGGTGCCCAAACTTTTGTTAGCAACAGTAAATTTTTTCTTGAATACTTAAAAGTTTAAATTAATTTTTTTTTTGTTATCGGTTTTCTGTTGTTTTCTTGTTGGATTTACGCAACTGGTTTGGTCTTACAGATTATACATCGAGCAGAAATTTAAAATTTTATCGGAGCTAGGACCGTCCACCAACTTAATGGCGAGCACACCGAACAACAATACGGAAGTGCACGGCCCAACCCAAGGGCAACTTGCCGCAAGATAGGTCCTTCCGAAAGATCTCCCAACCTTTAACGGGGATCCGGAAGAGTGGCCAATATTCATTAGCTCGTACGAGAATAGCACAGCTGCAGCAGGGTACTCACAGGTGGAAAACGTAATGCGGCTCCAAGCAAGTCTCAAGGGCAAAGCACGTGAGGTAGTGCGTAGCAAGCTTCTAGTGCCAGCTATGGTGCCAGACATCATCAACACACTGAAAACGTACTTTGGCCGGCCCGAGCACATAATACAAAACCTAATCGAAAGGGCCAAAAGAACTCCACAGCTGAAAGACAAGCTCGAGTCCATGATCGAGTTTTCGTTAAGCGTGAGCAATATTTGCGCCATTATGGAAGCATGCAAAATGTATGCGCGTCTAAGCAACCCGGTACTGGTGGCTGAGCTACTGGATAAACTTCCGAGCCACTACAAATTGCAATGGGCTATGCACCCGAAGGGCGACCGAATCCCAGATTTAAAGAACTTTGGCTCATGGCTACACAGGATAGCTGAAGCCGCCAGCCAGGTATTATCACCGTTTAGCACGAAGCGAAACGCCGTTTTAAACACGCACACCGAAGCCAAAGCTACTAGCTCCACCACCGCGTGCATAATTTGCAAGGTAGGTCACAAACTGTCAAAGTGTAACATATTTGCAGGTCTCAGCGTCGAGCAAAGATGGACTACTGTTCGTGAGAACAAACTATGCCCGCGCTCCCTTAACAGCCATCGACGCACATGCTATGTAACAAAACGCTGCGAGGTCGCAGGCTGCAAGTACAAGCATCACTCTATGCTCCATAAAACTTCTCAGGGAACACAAGTAAGTGCCAATGCCAATCCTTTGACAGATCGGACCGAGCTAGTCGTAAACGTCAATACTCACAGCGACATTGACGAAGAGGAAAAGCCTTACTTTCGAATCGTGCCTATCTGCATTCACGCAAAACATAAGTCACTAAATACATTTGCCTTTCTAGATGAGGGCTCCTCCGTTACTCTCATGGATAGAGAAACCTTTGAAAGCTTAGGGATAGAGGGCGTAAACGAGCCTCTATGCTTGAAATGGACAGGCGAGACGACCCGCACGGAGAGCTCATCACAACGAGCGTCAAAAGAAATATCGAATCCAACTACGATGGCGAGGTATACACTCCCTGAAGTGCATACAACCGAAAACTTAGCGCTTCCCCGGCAATCCGTGGACATGAACAAGGTTAGCAAACAATTTCCATACCTCGCAGGGCTCCCGATAAAATCATATCGAAACGCTAAGCCAACCATACTCATCGGAGTCGACAACTGAAGGGTCGCCGTCCCATTAAAGATTAAAGAAGGTGGCGTGAATCAACCAATTGCCACGAAAACACGTTTAGGATGGGCTCTTCAGGGCAATGCGCCCTGTGGCAACAAGTGTTTCGGGCTGAACGTGCACTTATGTCAGTGCAAGCGTCGCTACCGTGAGCTTCATGAAGAAGTGAAAACCTACTTCGCGCTGGAACCGTCACCACCTTCAACTCGTAACTCAGAAGAAGATGGGAGAACACTTCGAATCCTGGATTCTACAAGTAAGCTAATAAACGGGCGATTCGAAACCGGTCTGTTATGGCCAAACGAGGACATAGTACTGCCTGAGAGGTACTCAATGGCGCTTAAAAGATTTCGATGTCTCGAAAAGAAATTTGATAGAGACCCCGCTCTCAGAGAGAAGATGAGCAAAGAAGTAGAGAAGCTTGTATCTAACAATTACGCAAGAAAACTGACCGCCGACGAAATTACACAGAATATAGAGCGCGTGTGGTATTTACCTATTTTTGTTACTGTTAACCACAATAAAGCCGGTAAAATACGATTAGTTTGGGATGGTGCAGCCAAGTCGAACGGCGCTTCGCTAAATGACTTTATTCTACGTGGTCCAGATCTCCTTACACCATTAGTCAATATTCTTTTACCATTTAGGATTGGATCCATAGCTATTTGTGGCGACATAGAATCAATGTTTCATCGAATAACAGTGAAGAAAGAGGACATGCACACGCAAACGTTTTTGTGGCGGAATGATGAAAACACTCTTGAAAAGCCCAGCATCTATGCTATGAGTGCACTTACTTTCGGCATATCTTGCGCCCCATGTATTGCGCACTACATTCGTAACAACAACGCTGACAGGTTTCAGCAACAGTATCCACGCGCCGTAGAAGCAATAAAATCTTATCATTACGTGGACGATTTTATCGACAGCGTCGACAACGAATACGATGCTCTACAATTTGCCTCCCAAGTCAAGCAGATACACGCATCAGCCGGATTCAATCTCCAACTCCACGATGGTTCTCGAAAAGCTGATGAAGGATGGCTTCGGTTCTCAAGCAGCCGTACAACTGGGATCACACGACAAGGTCCTCGGTATGTATTGGGACCCTTCAAATGACACATTTAAATACGTCCTGAAATTCACAAAGTTGCGACGTGACGTCGTGCGCAGCCAAGTTGTACCAACAAAACGGGAGACCCTTCAAGCTTTAACTATTAAGCTGAAAATATTACTGCAGTCAGTTTGGAGATCGGGAATAGAGTGGGACGACGAATTACCGGACCACCTATATGAACTGTGGAATCAGTGGAGAAGAGACATACCTGCAATTGAAGCCGTAGAGATAAGTCGTTGCTACGCAAAGCATTTAAACCAATCAGATAATGTCCAACTACATACGTTTGTGGATGCGGGCGAATACGCTTATGCAGCAGTATGCTACCCATGCGTAGAATTTCTAAACACAATCGAAATCACATTAGTAGCTGCAAAGTCTAAAGTAGCACCAATAAAACCAGTGTCCATTCCACGACTGTAGCTGCAGGCGGCAGTAATGGGAACGAGGTTAGCGAAAACCATAACGAAAATCAGGCGAATTCCAATACAGTCAGCGTTCTGGTGGACGGATTCGAAAACAGTACTTAAATGGCTTACAATGGATCCGAGAAATTTCCAGTCATACGTTATGTTCCGAGGAGGCGAAATACTCCAGTCTACGCAGTGGAGATGGGTGCCGTCAAAACAAAACTCCGCGGATATCGCCACAAAGGTTACATCCTCACTAAATACTGCTTTATGGTTTAGCGGTCCAGACTTTCTGTACGACTCAGAAAACGCATGGCCTGCACACCCGGAATTGGGAACAATCAACGACACAGAGCTAAAACACAAGCACTTTCACATCCTCAAGACCAGGAATCAAACACTAGAAATCAATTACGCTTTTTTTTCTTCATGGAAAAGGCTTCATCGCGCTATAGCTACGTTCTTACTGTACATCGAAAAGCTCAGGGCTAAAACCAATTCAAGTCATATACCAGCAAAACTTACGTTTAACCACCTGCAGGGAGCTAGAAAAATATTACTGCAAGAGGCGCAATCATCCGAATATTCTTATGAAATCAGCTGCTTGAAACGGGGTAAGAGCATACCAAAAAATTCTAAACTAATTTCTCTTAATATTCGCCTAGATGAGGATGACCTAATCAAGGTGCGCGGCAGAGCCGAATTTTTAAACAACCACAACGATGCAAGAGTATTACCAACGAAACATCCTGCTACATTCCTGATAGTGCGAGAGTTCCACGAAAGAAATCATCATATTTCACACGAGACGACAATCAACAACGTAAGGGCTGAATTTTACATTCCGAAGCTTAGAGTACTTTACAAAAAGTTACGCGCCAGCTGCCAAAAGTGCAAAATTTTCCAAGCGACGCCGAGCCCGCCACAGATGGCCTCATTACCCGCTGCAAGGCTAGCTGTGTTCGAGCGACCATTCACCTTCGTTGGAATCGACTACTTCGGTCCATTTCTCATAATCGTCGGTAGGAGGCGTGAGAAACGATGGGGCGTAATATTCACTTGCCTCACCACGCGTGCCGTACACATAGAAGTAGCCCACAGTTTGGACACCAGCTCGAGCATCATGTGTATACGGAACTTTATATCGCGACGAGGTACGGCAAGGGAAATCTACACCGACAACGGAACTAACTTCAAAGCAACAGAAAAAATTGTATGCAACGACATCTATTGCGAGGAAGTAACCACCACCTACGATAACATCAAATGGAGATTCAATCCACCTTCCGCTCCGCATATGGGTAAAGCATGGGAAAGATTAATCCGATCCATAAAAACCACACTGTATAAATTGTGCTCAATTAACAACTTCACTGACGAAACGTTCCGCAGTGCACTACTAGAGGTAGAATTCATAATTCCCGCGGAACTGCTGGCGAAAAGGCATCATCGTACAGACAGTCACAGCGAAGGACGGCCAAGTTCGCAGAGCGACAATTAAAACACAGCACGGATTAATGATAAGACCCGCCACCAAGATAGCATTGCTGGCCGTTGGCAAACAGGAGTAGAACACGTCTGGACGACATGTTCACGGGGGGAGAATGTTGCCGTCGTCGACATGTTAATATGAATCTTTATTTTTCTGTGAATAGAATTAGTGTAAGCCGCCCTAAGAAAGTGCGTTGCACGTTATTCAGATGGCAACATTGACGGCAAAACTTCAAGTCCGTGCCTTCTGCATTTCTGAACAAACTAAATCTATTCTTTTCCGTTTTATCTCCGACAGCGAACGCACGATCTTAAAGCGGCATATCCTCTTTGTTAAATAATATATATATCGGAATAAACTATTGAAATATATTGAATTAAAGTGAACGCTACATTTTTTAAATCCGCTAACAAGATTGCGTTACAACTAACACGGGAAACAAAAGCAAAACGTGGGATAACACCTGCCGTCTGCGCCAAAATGTTTTGTGCGGGCGTGAGGACCGTGATGAGTTCAGAGTGCTGGAATTGCTTTTGAATCAAAACTATGGCCACTCTTGATTAGTTTTATTAATTTTTTATTATGTTCGACCGAGCACCGGTCACTTAAAAATCCACTTCTCTCAGTTTTGTTTTTAGGCTTATTAGTATAAAACATGTAGCCTTGGCTATTATCACTCCTCGTGTCGCGGGTAATAATTTATTTTCTGATTTAACTAATGACAACCTTGCTATTTGCTCTTCTTTTGCAGTTATTTTTTTTAGCTCTTTTTCAACTGAATCTAATATGGACTTATTCCATATGTTGTCCCTGCCAAGTATCTCATCGGACAATCCTGGCAATCCTTGTTCAAGTGTCACTGTATGCAACGTTAAATCAAGGCATGTCGAGTCTTTGTGGGTAACTTTAACAGTTCCCTTAGTCGTTGCACAACCCCAAAAAGATCCATTAAAACTCCCTTTTCAGAATGATCAGTTAATATATCCCTTTTAATGGACTTTTCTTTTACTAAGCTGGTGTCTGGGTAACTGTCCTTTTTTATTTAACAAGCCGGAAAGCGTGTTATTTTCTGCTCCTAAATGCTGTATTACTTCCTCTTGAAATGGTTTATCAACAAGATTGTTGTAGTCTTTATTTTGAATTATGTGCTTAATGAACGTAATTAACTCTTCCAATATCGCATCTGTTTTTCAACTTTTGTTAACGAGTCCACTTAATTTGGTTTTTATTAGATCCAAATATTCCTTATTTGTCACAGTCTCCTTTAAAATTGACCAGAGTATTACATTCAGTTCTCCTAGTTGCCTTTCCAGCTCTGCATGTGTTCTTTGCAATTCTATCTTTGCTTGCAATTGGAGCTATTCTGCCATTAATTACGATTTACAATTCCTATTAATAATCTACTTAATAGAAGTTCTTTCGTTCGTTTTATAAATCATTTATTCCTTTCAAAATATTACTTTATATCAATTCATACAATTTAATATAATTCATAGTTAAAACTTAACAGTTTAATATATAGCTTATTTACTATAATAATCCTAATTAATTTAAGATTTATATGATGTATATAATAATCTTTCGTAAAATATAAAAATCCTTATTAAAACAAAACACTTTGTAAATTCGAATTAATTAAATGTTAAGTGTTTAATGCATATATTTAAACTCTTAAAGCAAAGTTTAAACAGGTTAACTCAACTAAACAAAAGAAAGTGTGTCAATGAATGAGATTTTATTTCAATTGATTAATTTCTTTGTTACTTATTATTACTTTTATTGTTTCTTGCCACTTAACTAATTTTGAATTGATTGACTTAAAATTGATCTTTCTGTTCCACACCAAATTCGGCGGCGTCAGGTGACGGCGCAGAAGTGCGTCAGTTATTTGTGTCGCAATATTAAAACTTCCTAATTCGCGAACTTAATATTTTATTAATTTCGCAATAGGATGCTCTACTTTTCTAAGCAGAACTTTCGTGTTCCGTATTGCAATTTCCTTTAGTTGCATTTCTTTTTAATGTTCTTTTTAATGGCTTAAAAGTTCCGCCTAAAAGTATTCCAAAAATTCGAAGTTAACATAATTAGTCATTCATTTGTTTTATTTTAACAGAGCCCGGTGCGTTGACCGAGCGAAACGCAGCGAAAATGCTGCGCTTGCATTTTAACGGTTCTTGGGTTGCTTCGACTACTGTGTTATTGAAGTCGATCATGGCTTTGAACTAGTTATGTTTAATTTGGACATGAATAGTATTGTTCCGTTTGTTGTGTATCCTTTAACGTCGAAAGGATCACTCAACATTAAAAAGATGTGTCCTACGATCAACGCGGACATACTTCCCGATAGGAATGGGTCGACCTCAGCAAAACTTGTGTCCGGCGTAGAACGCCATTGGACAGACAAGGGTGCCTGCAATTAAGTTGGCACTCCTTAGGTCTTGGCTTTTAAGCGAGTCACGCTTGCCAGGAATACTCACCAGTTGCTTATCCTTCCGGTAATCGAAAGAGTCCTCTATTTCAAAATACTAAAGATTTATTTTTTGAACACTTTCGACTGCCACCGTTCAGAGGATAAACTACAATCCCCTTAAAGCTAAGAAGTTAACATTTATCAATTATTTTTGAGGGCATACTGCGCAACAGCGCTTACTAGGTCAAGGTGCATCAGAATTTCGATGCGCAAACTTTTACTAAATTGAGAATGGTGGTCCACTTCCGACTTCACAATTGATGTCGTGCATGAGTCATTGCTCTTCGTTGTTAGGTTTACTTTGTGTTTAGCTTTTAAAAACAGCCAATAAGTATGTAGTTAAATATATTACTAGAGTAACAAATAGTAAAGTGTAAAGTGGAAAAACGCTCTAATATTTAACCGTGCCCAAAAGTATGTGTTAATACACGGCCAAATATTTATAATAATAACAATGTTAAGTGTCGTTATTAATTCTGGCATAAGAATAATTTTTTCTTCCGGTATGGTATTATTATTTTCCTAATGAAAGATGTGTTCTCTTAAATTACAATGTTATATGTGCTTAATATAATTACAATCTAATCATAACAATCTTTGCTCTTATTATACAATGATTACAATATAAACAGAATAACCTTTTTTTTCTAATTCTACAAATATATCATTACTTTCCGGTGCTTTGTCTACCATCTTTGCGTAGCAATGGTCGTTGTCTACCTTCTTTGCGTAGCAATGGTGACTTCCTTTATGGTTGATCGTGGACCCTTGATGGTGACGGTTATGGAAGGCAGTGTTGGTGCGGTTAATAAAAGATGGGCGGGACTCTTTTCTCGGAAATTTTATATCATCGTATATATGGATTGATAAACTTTTACCATTTATTTAGTTCTCATAGGTTAGGTAAACGAATTGACTTTTCGGTCTTAGTTTTAGTATTTGACCTTCCAGCATTAGTGCGGTAATACAAGTTCTGTATTGACATACCCTGGGTATAAGGGCCTTATTTCTGATTCCGTGGTTTTTCTCAAACACAGCCTGCAAATCATCACAATCAGCCTTCTTCTGTTTTACTCTTCGTAGACGCCACGCCTTCGTGTGTGTCGTCGCCTTAGTGTGTTTCTATTTCTTATATTTTCTTCTTACCCTGGATCCTTGTTGGAGTTGGTTTTGGAACGGCGATTAATATCTGGATGTTGCTATTGCTGCTTGTGTTACTTTTTCAATAGTTATATATGTATACCATTTTTGCGTGCTTATGAACCATCTTTCCGGAAATTATTTCTGTGGGGCTATTTAATTTGACTTCTTTGTGGATTGTTTTTTTTTTTTTTGTTATTGGAGTGTCATCTTTCTTTTGTTGTTTTTTTTTGTTTGTTTTCGTGGTTTTCGATTACTATTGGTTGTTTTATTTTTTTTTCTCTTTTTCTTTTCGCTCTTTTGCCCTCTTTTCGAACTTTGTTTTCTTTTTACAGTTGTTAACAATTAGAACAATGATAATTTTGTGTGTTTATCTGTTACATGTGTATATTTTTTGTAAAATGTGTATATGTATGAAGGTTGTAATGCATTACATGTGAAATTTTTTAATATGATTATTATTTAACATTATATTTACTCAATTTGTAGTCCTTATCTCAACACTATTAGTAGTTTTATATTTCTACATCTAGTGATATAAAATTTTCCAACACGTATTTATAGTACGTAATAATAAGTTCTACGTTTTATGAACTTTAATTTACTTTTATCAGCTGATATTGATATTATTTATATTTGTATCAAAACTATTTTAATTTACTACTAGATGCGTATATGCATATATGTCTACATATATGTTTATATGCAAAAATTTGCATAATAAGGAAAATATTATTTCCTCCCCTTCCCCATTATCGTTATTCGTTCGTTTACTCCTCTATGTCTTTTTAACGTATATTATTACATGTGCATTTATTTATTGGTCTTTGGTTTGGGAAGCTAATAGAAAAAAATTCGTTAAATCGCTAACCAACCTCTTTTAGCGTATCTAATTACATGTGCATTTATTCTGTAATAACTGCAATTGTAATATTTTCATTGTTTTTGTTACTTAAATTTTTGCCTGATTGCTATTTTTTCCCCGTTCATGTTGACAAATCTTTTCTTTTCTATTTTGTAAAAAAAAAAATATATTCTACAAGAAAAACGTTTTTTTAATAATAAAGTTAATTTTTCTCTTCCGTCCGAATTTAGCTCGTTCTAAAGATGATTTCCCATATTCCAGTTTCTCGATGCTTCGGTTACCGGGTTACTATAAAGTTTTGCAGCTAGTTAATACTTAATTTATATGTTAAATATGTATTTATGAAATTAAAAAAAAACCGCTTGGTATTAACCAAAAATAAATCACTTCTTATGTTTTTGTTTTTTGTAAAGTTTCGTTCCTCTTATTCATATATTTTTGTTATTCCTTATTATCTCCTATCGCCTAAGATATAACTTATTTACTACCAACTGATTTCTTTACTTATACCTTTTTTTTTGTAGAGGTGTTTGCTTCTGTACAATTTAAGTAAATTGTTGTGAAAAGATTTTTGTTTTCTTTTGACCGTTATTGTTGTTCTTACTGGTGACTTTATTTCGTTTACCAAATATGGACCAAACTATCGCTAAAAACTCTCTTTCAATTGTGGAGTAACGCTTTTCCGCGTCATTGCGCGCTCTACTTGCAAACGCTATCTGTCTATGTGCACCTATTTTACCCTGGGACAAGACTGCACCTATTGCTTCACTACTAGCGCTTGTTGTTAATATGAACTCCTTGCCGAAATCGGGATATGCTAATAGCGGAGGAGTTATTAATGCTTTCTTTAGTTGTTCAAAAGCCCTTTGACATTCGTCTGACCACACAAATTTGCCATCCTTCCTAAGAATCTTATTAATTGGTAGTGCTATTCTCGCCGTATCAGGTATAAATTTTCTAGAATAATTTAATAGTCCTAAAAAGGCCTGTAGCTCCTTCCTATTCTTTGGAGGTGGTGTGTTTTTGACACATTCAACCTTACTAGGATCAGGCAGAGCTCCTTCTTCTAAGCACTTATGTCATAAATACACTACCTCACGCCTTAAAAACTGACACTTACTGACATTAAGCTTCAGATTGTTTGCTCTCAATGCTTCGAAAACTTTTACCAAACGTTTTCCATGTTGTTCTAAATTATTCCCATAGACTATCCTTGGTTTTTCTCAAACACAGCCTGCAAATCATCACAATCCGCCTTCTTCTGTTTTACTCTTCGTAGACGCCACGCCTTCGTTTGTGTCGTCGCCTTAGTGTTTTACTATTTTCTTCTTACCCTGGATCCTTGTTGGAGTTGGTTTTGGACCGGCGATTAATATCTGGATGTTGCTATTGCTGATTGTGTTGCTTTTTCAATAGTTATATATGTATATTGCCATTTTTTCGTGGTTATGAACCATCTTTCCGGAAATTAGCTCTGTGGGGCTATTTAATTTGACTTCTTTTAGGTTTTTTTTTTTTTTGTATTGAAGTGTCATTATTCGATTTTTCTTTTGTTGTTTTTTTTTGGTTTCTTTTCTTGGTTTTCGATTACTATTGGTTGTTTTATTTTTTTTTTCTCTTTTTCTTATAGCTCTTTTGCCCTCTTTTCGAACTTTGTTTTGTAGTAGTTTTATATTTCCACATCTAATGATATAACATTTTCCAACACGTATTTATATTACGTAATAATAAGTTCTACGTTTTATGAACTTTAATTTATTTTTATCAACTATTATTTATTTGTATCATAACTGTTTTAATTTGTCTAAATGTCCACATATATGTTTATATGCTAAAATTTGTATAATAAGGAAAATATTATTTTCTCCCCTTCCCCTTTATCGTTAATCGTTCCTTTACTATTCTATGTCTTTTTAACGTTTTGTATTACATGTGCATTTATTTATTGGTCTTTTGTTTGGAAAGCTAATAGAAACAAATTCGTTAAATCGCTAACAAACCTATTTTAGCGTATCTAATTACATGTCCATTTATTCTGTAATAACTGCAATTGTAATATTTTCATTATTTTTGTTACTTATATTTTTGTCTGATTGCTATTTTTTCCCCGCTCATATACTTGTTGAAATATTGTACTTTAATTAACTGTGTTTCTATGATAGGCTTCTACAATCTACTACTTACTTTTCTATATTTTTTTCATTTCATGCTTTTATTCTAGTCTTATGGCTTATCTATCTGTGAGTTTTGTGTGGCTTGTTGCTTATGGTATTGTTAAATGCGTATGCTTCCTTAAACTGTGGTAGACAGTTGTGTTTTTTATCAGGCGTGGTGATTTGGCTACTGTCAGTGATGTCCGGTAATTCTAGCTCTGAAGACTCGGTATACCCTATGGTACGTATATTTGGCAAGCAGGCCAATTGCTTGAAGATTTGCCATATCAATGCCCAAAGCTTAACAAATAAAATTGATGAATTTAGACTAATCTTTGAACTTTCAGGTATGGATATAATTTGTGTCTCTGAAACTTGGTTCTTTGTGGCAAAACCAGATGAGTTGCTGCGATTGCATGGTTATCGGATATTTAGAGCGGATAGATTGAGGCATGCAGGTGGTGTAGCGATTTATGTAAGGGAAGACATATGTTGTAAATTAAGGATTAAACCGCCTCCTGATGCGAATATGGAATTTCTTTTTGTTGAAATCTCATCTGATGTTGGAAAGTTGCTGTTGAGCTGTGCATATCGACCCAATAACCAGGTGAACATTGACCTTCTTGATGAAACTATCTATAGTGTGGCAATAGCTTATCAAAATGTAATTGTAGTCGGTGATTTAAATTGTGATTTATTACTTAACCAAAGCCTTATAGAAGTTATGTCAAGTGTTGCCTTATATCCAGTCAATGTTACGATGCCAACTCATTTCACCACTACTAGTGAAACTCTACTTGATGTATTTTTTGTAAATGAAAGAAGTAAAATACTATTTTACAACCAGATTTCTGCGCCCCAGTTTTCTCACCATGATTTGCTGTTCCTAACTTTTAATTTTCCTCTGATGTATTGTACTCAGCGTTTTACTTATCGCAGTTTTAAAAATATTGACTATGCTGCTCTTTTCGCGGGCGTTGAGAAAGTTGACTGGAATGTTATTTATAGGATGGCAGAGGTGAATGTTCAATTGGAGTTTTTTAATAATGAGGTTGTTTCACTTTTTAATCAGCATGTACCTGAAAAAGTGAAGATCTTGTATAAACCTAACAAGTCTTGGTTTACTAACTACATCAAAAAATTGATGAAATGCCGTGACACTGCGTTAAAGCGGTGGAAGCGTTTCAGACTTGCCGAGTTTTCTTTGTTTTTGTTAAGCTCAAGAGAGAAGTTATCAAAGCTGTTAGAATAGGTAAATGTCGGTATTATACTAACTTGTTCACCTCAGCAACTAAAACTAAGCAGACTTGGAGGCAATTACGTTCAGTTGGTTTAATAAAAAATGATTTGATTGCGATGAGCTTAATGAGCGCTTTGTAAACATTGGTATAGCGCCGGTTACCACCAACAGCTATTTAAACGAAAATAATTGTCCCCTTCATACTACTAGATTTTATTTTAGATGCGTGGACCGTTATGAAGTTCTAAAGAGTTTATTGAAAGTTAAATCGAACGCAGTCGGACTTGATGGCATAAATCCAGTTTTTTTGAAACTGTTGCTACCACAGTTGCTACAATTTATCACGCACATTTATAATACCATTATTACCACTTCGGTTTTTCCTAATGCATGGAAAACTGCTAAGGTTATATCAATACCTAAATCAGATAATGATTTACACCAATATCGATACTTCCATTTTTGTCTAAGGCCTTTGAAGTTGTTTGTATGTTTAAATTTCGAAGTTTTGTAAGGAATGCAGATTAATTTCTGAATTCCAATCAGGTTTTAGGGCTGGACATGGCTGCATAACTGCTTTGTGTGATGTTGTGGAGCAAGTTAGAGTCAATGTTGATGACAATCGTCTAACATTTCTCGTGTTACTTGATCACTCCAAGGCTTTCGACTCAGTTGATCATGAAATTCTTGCATCGAAGTTGTCGAATATATTTGGATTTTCCCTGTCTGCTACGAACCTTATAAAGTCGTATCTCTCAAGTCGTAAGCAAAAGGTATGTAATAAAGGGGCTATATCACTACCGTTAACCTTGGCTCGAGGTGTTCCTCAAGGTTCAGTCTTGGGTCCTCTGCTTTTCACTTTATACATCAATGACTTACCCAGTGTACTTTCTTGTTGTAAAGTTCACATGTACGCTGAGGATGTACATGACGATGAACAAAACCTGTCTGTTACGGAAACCCTGGGCCCGATGCCCTTCCAGACCGCAGTTTCGGCAAGCGGTCCTAGGATCGATTTGGCGTTCTGGCAAGGCTCTGCGAGTGTTTCCTTGCAATGGACGGCCAATATAATCGTCCTCCTGCTAAGGACTGAGAATTTTTTTATCCGGGAACTTCCACTGTGGACACACCAAGCTCATGGGTGGGCCTCCACTCGCGAGACACTCGAGGTCTGCAGCCACTTTAACAGTTCTTGTAGACTGTTAAAATCCATCCGTCTAGTATAGAACTGGAATTCTTTATTGCTGTTCCTGTAGATTCGTTCTAATTTTTGACTCTCGGTATAATCTGCGTATCTCATCATATTTTGTAGACGAACAACATAATCTTTAAACTCTTCTCCTTCTATGTGATGTGATTTCCGGATCTTATCCTCCAGACTCTCGAAATAAAGGGCCGGCAAGAAGAAATTGTGGAAGTCTGTTTTAAAGGCTTCCCAGTGCTGCCACTTTGCATTGTTGTTACGGAACCATAACAGTGCCCTTCCTTTCAGCAACTCTGGCATTGTCCTTGGTAGCATGTCAATATCCAGGCCAAACGTCTCTACCAGTTCTTCGATGCGCTCTGTGAATAGGAGTGGATCCTTCTCGACGTCGTATCTTTCCGACCACTTCCGCACGATGTCGATAGCCATCGCGTAATGTGGAACTGGTACCTGCTGCGCCACTGATATACTTCTTGGAGTCAAGCTTGAGGAAGTCTTCTGGGTCTTCCACGCTGTTCCTCATATTCGCTGTCTTCTTCTCGGACTACGCGCCAGTGTTACGTCGGTGCTTCTCTTCGAGTGCGTTGAACTCTTCATTTACGATCCAAGCGCTGAATCGTCTTCGTTTTTCCTTACTGGAGCCTGCAGTGGATACGCCATACGTCTCCATGACTTTCACCAGTTCGTCGTTGGAGAGCTCGTGTACCCAACTGACACGAACCATCCTTCGGCCTTCCTTCCCTGCTCGGGCGCCACTTGTAACGAACTTCGGTTAGCCGAGATAACCTCAGCGGATGTCCAGGGTTCGAATTACAAGACCTGAGGTTCTTTGGTACAAGGATTCGTTTTATTTGAACTTATTTCGCTTTACTTACAATATATTGATATTTAAAACTAACAATGCGTGTTTTACTGATAACAATAGTACTGGTAATATTAATAGTAATAGAAATGATTATGCTTGTAGTGTCTTCGTGGTCGTTCGGGCTCCGCTGGTGGGCGTACGCGCAACAGACGCAGCGAAGTTTGGCCGTTAGTTGGTAACAGCGACTTCTCGAAGGGCTTACGCACACAAATCAATAAGTCTGTTGTTCGCTGATGGGATTACGCACAACGGATGCAGCGATACGGAGGATAATCGTCAAATACACTTTATTGAAGGGCTTACGCACGCAAATCAATAAGTTTTGATGCTGATCGCTGATGGGCTTACGCACAACAGATGCAGCGATACGAAGTGTAATCGTCAAAGATACTTTATTGAACGGCTTACGCACGCAAATCAATAAGTTTTGATGCTGATCGCTGTAGGTCTTCCCTGTGACTGTCTTCTATGAGAGTTCTCTGTTCACTATTCACTGTTCACTGTTTTAAAGTATACTCGGGTTCTCTGCTGGAATTTAATACTGCACCTTACGAAGTCTTGGCTCAAACTGAATTCCTGTTGCTTGGTTGTTCGCTCTTTTATAGACCACTTTTCCTTGCTTCCGTCGTTCCGCTATGTTCGATTATTTAGTTCGTCAACACGTTTATGTTGTTCCTGTCTTCCGTGTTTTCGTGTGACCTTATATGTTCTCGTGTTTTTCACCTTTTCTGTTTCTTCTGCTTTGACCTTGTTTCGTGTCACTTAACTTCGCGCTCACCGTTGCTTGTTTGCTTCGAACCTTTATTTCTTTTGTTAGTCCGTTATGTTAATTGTTATCGAACTATTATTAATTCCTGTTAGTAACTTATATAGAGTGATTATCATTGGCAATATTAACATTAACTATTATAATAATTGACATATTAGATAACTTCATTTATGTTTTATTGGTCGTCTGTATTCTTACTTACGCCAATTCTTACTACTCATAATAAATTGTTAATACAACAGTCATAATACATTTCAACAAGTTTATTTTCAATTCATTCCATATGTTAATAATTTTCTCACTTCATTTAATATATATATACATATTTATAATTTTCGTGGTTAAACTCACTCCGCGTTGTGTGATAATTTCCCTGCTGCGGGAAATAATCATCACACTCCCTCCTTTCCTCGGTGAGTGTAGCGTCCCTTCTCCTACCGTTGCACCTAATGGACCTGAGCCACGCCATTCCTCCTTACTCGGATCCGGAACCTCTTGCCATCTTTCTCCATCACCACCGTCCTTACTTTTCCACGCACATGGCCTTGCAGCGCTCTTTCCATCATCTCCCTTTAGCTCGTGTCCCCATTCCTTGTGTTGGTCGCCTCTTCGCTGTGCTCTTCTCGCGTGTCTCTCTCATCTCGTTCCTGGATTTGTTCTTCATGGCGGCTCGTTCCTGTCTTGTGCAGCTCCGCCATCTTCCCCTCCACTTCCTTCTCCGTTCGCCTGATCGTAGCCAGGCGTTGCTCTTGCTGCCACTGCGCTGCCTGCTGTTCTTAATACACTTGTTGGTCAACAACATTTCAACAAGTTTATTTTTCAATTCATTCCATATGTTAATAATTTTTCCCAATTCGTTTAATATACATATATACATCTTTATAATTTTCGTTGTTAAACTCACTCAGCAATGTGTGATAATTTCCCTGCTGCGGGAAATAATCATCACAAGGTTCGTTGGCTAGTTGCGTCAGCAGGTGACCTGCAGGTTTTTGCTGGTTAGCCTTATAGCTAGGTCTGGCCAGTAGTAGAGGTTGGCTAGTCGTGCTTTCGTCTTGTGGATTCCAAGATGCCCAGCTGTTGGTGTGTCATGGTTCTCCCTCAGCACTCTTTCACGCATTGGTGTTGGGACGCATAGTTTCCATTCTACAGAGTTGGCGTTTTTACTTAGATTTGATAGCCTTTGATGACTTAGCTGACCTTAGCCTTTGATGACGTAATCTGGGAATTTTTCCGGATGCTGTTGTATTTCGGCAATTTTTTTCTTGGTCTAGTAGCACGCGTCTTCATTAACGATGTCTGCCTGCGTTTGACGAAGTGTTTCCCGTGGTTGACGTGAGAGCGCATCCGGTACTATATTGAGTTTTCCTTTTCGGTAGAGGACATCATATCTATATTGTTGTATTTCTAATGCCCATCGAGCAATGCGTCCTGAGGGGTTTTCTATTGTGTTGAGCCACTTGAGCGCCAGGTGATCGGTTATTATGGTAAATTCGTATCCTTCGAGATACTGTTTCATTTTCCGAATGCCCCATATTATTGCTAAACATTCTTTTTCCGTCGTAGAGTAGTTTATTTCGGCTTGGTTTAGCCGGCGACTTGCATATGCAATAACTCGGTCTTGTCCGATGATGTGTTGCGTAGGTACTACCCCTAATCCGTGGTCGCTGACATCGGTTTGTAGCGTAAAGCATTTTGAATAATCGGGGCAAGTTAGTACCGGTGCTTCAGTAAGTAAACGTTTTACCTGCTCGAACGTCTGCTGTTGCTCAGCTTCCCATTTGAAACGGCAATCCTTTCTTAGTAGCTTGGTTAGTGACTGTACGACTTTTGAAAATTCTGGCACAAAGCGTCTATACCAGGAATCTATTCCCAGTAATCTGCGTAGTTCTCGTAAGCTGGTTGGTGGTTGTAATTCTTGTATGGCTGCTATCTTTTCTGGATCCGTGTGGATACCCTCACTTGTCGTTGTTGATGTTTAGCTTTGCCTCACGCAGCCTCTGGAAGACACGGCGGAGATTGCGCATGTGGTCTTCTACGGATTTTCCTGTGACGATGATATCGTCTAGATACGCAAAAGCGTATGGTTCCAATTCTGGTCCGATCACGCGGTCTAGTGCACGTTGAAATGTTGCTGGTGTCGAGTGGAGGCCAAGTGGCATGACACTCCATTGAAACAAGCCAAGTACCGTAAATTGTGATAATCGAAAAGGAAGAAAAAAAAAAAAAAACACACACACAATAAATAAAATTCAAACAAAAGAGACAAAATTCGGCAAAAATATGTTTTGTTTCTTGGTCAGATATGTTTCATATCCTTACCTACTTTATTTTCTACTAAATGTAAAATTAATAGCTAGTAAACTCGGTAAACAGGTTTTCTTTTACGTATCAAAATGCTACTCACTCTAAATTCTTCCTTAAATAAACGATAAAATTAATAATATAGACATACTATATATATTACTATATATATATATTACATAAATATGTTAAAATAATCCAACTATATGAGGTATGTTGGCGGATGTGTGTTAGAAATAGTTTTGTATGTAAAATATGTCTTTAAAATATGTAACCTAATAGCAAAAAAAAAATAGAATTAATAACAATCACTACACGATGAGAAGAAGTTGATCGAAACCAGATTTAACAATATAACGGTACACTTCCCTCATTCAGCAAAGAGCAGAATAAATAAGAGAGAGGAAGGTCACCGTTTCGGAGGAAGACTTGCTCGGAAGCGACGCTTGATCGAAAAGAAAAGATCGGGAGTGGTAAAAGGAGCGTGAAGCTGTGCGGACGTGGACGAAATTTTGTGTTAGACGAATCAAAAAAAAAAGAAAAAACCAAAGTACAGCCGACCATGTAAAAGCAAAACGCGCCATATAAAACTCTTCGTCACTTTGTCACAGTCGCAAACAAAAATTTAGTTTAGCGCTGAATTGTAAATACTCGTTTGAGATGTCTATCATATCCGAATCTCGGCAGCCAACATCATTAAAATTACGTTAACGGCTTAAATGTTCCGCGAAGATCGTTGATTCCGGGTCTTAAAGTCTAGCAATTCCTGCCAAGGTGGAATTAAAAGAAATCACCTATGCATATATGAAAGGAAACGCATATTCGGCCGAGCAAATCAAAATTAGACGATCATAGGAACGTGAGCTGAAATTATACAACCTGGAATATCAGTGACGACAAATCTGCTGTACATAAGGAAGGAGAACTTGACATTCGTCAAGGTCACGATGAACCGACGCGCATAACTGTGTAGTGACGCTATTTCGATACACTTACTGCGAAAGCCACAAAGCGACAAATTGGGTTCCACGAGTAGACGCAGGAAGGGGAGCAAGCAGCGGGAAGCGTCATCACCTTCGCTGCTGGAAATGGAAACTTAAAACCACAGGAAGCTTAATAACACAGGAAGATTTGAATAATTTGTTTTATTGGTTTTGATTAAATGTGTACTTGGCATTAGTTACGTTAAGATAGGTATGTATGTTATAAGTCGGCTTAGCCCACTTTAATCTAAGTGAGTGATCAAGAGCGATTAGTGTGACGTAAATGTAAATTCGTACTTGTAATAGTTGTTAATGCTAGTTCCTGGTAGTAAAACTTCGTAATTACTTCAAGGTCTGTCTATTTTAGATTGTGAAACCTAGGTGGACGATGAGCTCAGCGACCCTTGGGTAACAACCGAACCAGACGAAGGTATGTAAACGCCCTCTAGATAATTTGATTCTTATGTATATTATCGCATTTGCACTACGACATGGTATTTACTCTTGATTTTAGGAACAATTTATAAAAAGAAAATCAATAAGTTGTACAGATAATATCACATGTAAAACCCTTTAAATAAATGTTAGTATACAGGAAACTGTGGTAATTGGTAATGGTCTAAGTTGGTAATAAATTTTGAGAATGCTTAAGGCAGTAGAAATGTGCTAAACCTGTCAACATTAAGGCCGGGTAAGCGAAGTAACAAAGAGAGTTGGGCAAAAACATGACTAAACGAGACGGAAAGGTAAAGTTTTGCAAGTGGAGGGGGCATAAGGGCGGGACATGAACACCGGCTCCCCCTCGTGACCACGTTTCGATGGCAGCAGCGCGGGTATGAGGTCTTTCTTTTGCACGTCAATCAAACGAAAAAATGTTTCATTAATTTCTTGTGATTTATATTTCCTTAGAGTGGACGAGACTTGGTTATATGTAGAGAGAAAAAAAAACTCTGCTTGATTTTAAATTCTGTACGAGTACCTGCATGATCACAGGGTGACAGCCCACACCCACTTTCCCTGAGCCTAGCGGCAGCAAGAAGTAGAGTACTCGCCCAAGATGATCGGCAACGTGCTGGTACGTTACAGATTTATGGCGCCCAACGTGGGGCCCACGCCCCCAATACTTCTTAAAGCGTGGTTTCAAAAATGATTAATGATTATTTTGCTGTATAAAAATCTTTCTATCTGTTTTCCTTGGATTTTCTTTTCGCTAACTGACCTTTGTTTGTGGAAGGCCGTGCATTGGATCTTTTCGGGTGCGGACCAGCAAAGTATATATGTCTTGTTAGTGTTACTGTGGGTATTAAAAATTTATTTTCGGTTACTTTTCTTGCGATTGTGAAACCGGTGGTTTAGGTAAACTGATTCTCCGCGGTTAAGTAATCGAAGGTATAAACGATGTTTTTCCTCGACTTGGGTACTGGCTAGAGATTGTATTTCATTGGGTCGGCCTAGTAAATAACTCGCTAATTTCCCCTGTTCGACATAATTGATTTGATTAGAGAAAATCCACTAGTGGATTCCCTCTTCTTATAATGGTTTTTTGTTTAAACGAATATGCAGCAAAGTAACGTAGAGGAGAGCCTTGTGCACGATGCGTATGTTGTTCGGACGGGTCACGAAACTGTTAATCGCTTACCTGTAAGTCCTTTATAAATTAAGAATTGTTCTAAAAAGTTATCAAAGATTTACTGAGCATCATAAACATTGCATATAAAAATTTGCATCCTAATTTATAGGGTTATAATATAATATAATTATAATAATTTGCCGAATAATTTAGTAATTTACCTATTTTTATTTCTCGTATTTTTGACATTGAATATTTTTCGAACGATAGTTAAAATGGCTGTTCGACATAGCAATGAAGATTTGCTAAATTTAAGTAATAATTTAGACGAATTGTCTTGTGTGATATGTAACGAAACATGTCGTCAACGTACTGATGTAGTTGAGACACCCTGTAAACATAGATTTCATAGGTCTTGCGTACAAAGGTGGTTAGGTGAGAATGAGACGTGTCCGGTTTGTCGTGGCACATGCCATGAGAGCGAATTATTAGCCTATCAAAGCGTCACCCTTACCTCGGAGATTACCGCTAGTGCTACCGCTAATGGTACCGATTCATGTCGAGGCAGAGGCGGAGCAGTCCCTAGGCAACGACCACAGACTCGGCAATATACGCGAAACAATAGACCACAAGCTGATACATCTCAATATTCATTTCCTCAACAGAACGCGCCGTTACGTGCTCTCTCCGTTCCAAATATTGAAAGGCGTCTGAACTCGAGAATCGGCTCTCTGAAAATCGAGTGCGCCAATTGATTAGTCAATCGCTACATGACTTTCGAACGGAAGTAACTTCTGCGGTGACCGGAGAGTTACAAGCATTATTTCAAACGTTGAATTTAGGCGCTAACGCTCAAGTTAATCCGGATATCGAACGGACAAACTGGCAGCGTAGCTCGCCATATGTAGGTAGACGTCAAGATATAAGGCAACCACAAAATATCGCACCATTGGTAAATGAACCTTTTGCTCGCAACTCAGCTAGTAATGAGAAAATTTCTAATATTATTTCAAACTGGAAAATTAAGTTCACGGGATCTTCCGATGATATAACTGTCGAAGATTTTATTTACCGAATTAATTCTCTTACGGCGCAATGTTTAAATGGCAACTTTAATTTGATATGCCAAAATGCCCACCTTCTCTTTGGGGGTAAAGCCGAATCCTGGTTTTGGCGACATCATCGGCAAACAGATCGTTTAGATTGGCAGAATATCTGCGAGTCACTTCGAAGAAAATACAGTGATGACCTGTCAGACTTTGACCTTAAAGAAAATATGCGAAGACGTAAACAAAAAGCAACTGAAAGCTTTGATCAATTTTTAGACGTAATTTTGACCTTGTCCGATAAATTAAGAAATCCAATGTCAGATCAGGAAATAATTGAGATCATATTACGTAATCTGAAACCAGAACTACAGCACGAGCTTCTTCATGTTAACATTGATAGTTTATCTGTTTTGCGACGCGAATGTCATAAACACGAGCATTTCTTTTCAAATTATGGGTACCATCAACAAACTCGAGCTTTTCCGCCTCGGCGAAATGTTTCTGAAATTGCTCATTGTGAAGACGAACATTCATCGGCAAATGAGGTGGGCGAACTAAGTCGCAATTCAATTCAAATTAGGTGTTGGAATTGCAACGTTGATGGTCACAAGTACGCGGATTGCACTGTGCAGCCGAGGAAGATTTTTTGTTATGGGTGCGGTGCACTGGACAAATACAAGCCTTCATGTCCATTCTGTAATTCCGTATCGGGAAACGTCAGAGCGGATATCCGCAGATTAAAGCCCGGATGTCCGCTCCCTCGTCCTCGGCAATAAAATTCACAAACAGCGTGGCCGATGATTCCGTTTATTCTATAGCGGAAAAGTTTAAGCATACTAATTTGAACCGGCTGCTAGGGCCACAAAAACCCTATCATATTCGTTTGAAAGATTACAATCGCCGCCGAGCCGAACTATTTTCAGGAACCAATAATATTAAACAGGTTACTAGGTCAACACGTCGCATGCGGGAATACTGGGCGACTATGAAACGGTTAAGCAAGTCGGTTATTTCCACCATAAACCACGATATCAAAGATGTGCGCCCTTACGTTAGTATAGTCATCAACAATAAAAATTATTTAGCACTTCTGGACAGTGGTGCCAATGCCAGCGTTATAGGTGGAGACTTAGCGAGATCATTAATAGAATCCAAGGAAATATTGAGAAAGGTTCGTGGAAACGTTAAAACGGCGGACGGTCAGATGCAGAAAATTAAAGGGATATTTGCCACGGAAGTTAGGTATAATGAAGAGATGAAGACTTGTGAATTTTTGATCGTACCTGCGATTACGCAAAACGTTATTTTTGGAATTGATTTGTGGGAACGATTTGGTATTCAAATCACAAACAAATACCTGGTTAACGAATTAGTATCTGAAGAATCTCATCCTCACTCATGCACATTGACTCAGGCACAACAAAAACAACTTCGCCTTATTGTTGATTCTTTCCCTTCATCTGAAGTAGAAGGCCTTGGCAAAACAACTCTGATTGAACACGTAATTGACACTGGAGACGCGAAAGCAATTAAACAAAGGTACTATCCCTTGTCTCCAGCAATGGAAAAGATACTATGTACAGAAATAGACCGTATGTTAGCACTAGGTGTTATTGAAGAAGCCAAAAACTCGGCGTGGTCATCGCCTGCAGTACTTATAGTAAAACCAGGCAAGATTAGATTTTGTTTGGATTCACGCAAGCTCAATGACGTAACGGTGAAGGATGCATACCCTCTTCCCAACATTAACGGGTTATTAAGCCGTTTACCACCAGTGCATTACATTTCAAAGGTAGATCTTAAAGACGCCTTTTGGCAAATCAACCTGGAAGAATCTTCTAGGTCCAAGACGGCGTTCACGGTACCCAACCGGCCATTGTATCAATTTAAGAGAATGCCGTTCGGTCTGTGCAATGCACCTCAGACGATGTGCAGACTAATGGATCGCGTAATAACATACAACCTCAAGACACATGTCTTTGTCTACTTAGATGATTTGCTAATTATGTCTTCATCGTTTGAAGAACATCTTCTGCACCTTTCCGAAGTTGCATTGTTGTTACGTAAGGCCGGTCTCACAATTAATATAAAGAAAAGTAGTTTTTGCTTGAATCAAGTGAATTATTTGGGATTTATAGTAGGAAAGGGCATGTTACAAGTGGATCCTGAAAAGGTTAAGGCCATATCTGAGTACCCTGTTCCGAGAACTGTCAGACAATTGCGACAATTTTTGGGCATGGCTGGGTGGTACCGTCGGTTTATACCTGACTATGCTTCTCTGACTTTTCATTTAACAGAATTGTTAAGCAAGGCAAAATCCTTTGGGTGGAATTCGAAATCGCAGGAATCCTTTGAAGTTATTAAGGAAAAGCTGACTACAGCCCCTTGCCTTGTTCACCCTGATTACGGTAAACCTTTTGTAGTGCAGTGCGACGCTAGCATGTTAGGAATCGGGGCGGTTTTAGCACAGGTTGATGAAGATGGAAACGAGAAGCCTATCGCCTTCATGTCCCAAAAACTTAACAAAGCACAACGAAATTATTCAGTTACCGAATTGGAATGTTTGGCTGTTGTACTCGCGGTTAAGAAGTTTAGAATGTACATAGAAGGGCACGAAATCAAGATAATCACCGATCACTCCAGTCTTCGTTGGCTTTTGCGACAGAAGGAGCTGAGCGGGAGACTAGCTAGATGGGCGCTTAAGCTTCAGGGGTACAATTTTACAGTTGAGCATCGCAAGGGATCTGAGAATGTCGTAGCAGATGCTTTATCAAGAGCTTTTGCCAACCCGGAGGGTGAATCAGTGGCTGCTTTGGATATTGAAGTACTGCCTGATATTGAGTTAGAATCACCCGCTTTTCAATCGGTCGAATATCAGGAACTTAAGAAAAAACTGGACTCTGCGAATTTAGCAGATTATCAAATAATTGACGGTTTTATATACCACCGAACTGAGTTTGCTACTGGTAGAGAGGATTCGGACGATGAATCGTGGAAGCTATACGTTCCTACCGAACTGCGTCTCGATTGCATTCGTTCTGCACACGATCAGCCTTGTTCAGCTCACGCGGGTATTGCGAAAACCTTAGAAAAATTACGTCGAAAATTTTATTGGGCAGGAATGGTGATTCAAGTTCGAGATTATGTGAAGTCATGTATACTGTGTAATACGTCGAAGACACCGAACAAAGTTTTGCGGCCGCCTATCGGGCAAAAGGCGGTAAGCGATAGACCATTTCAGAGACTCTACTTGGACTTAATTGGTCCTTTCCCTCGTTCGAAACGCGGAAACATAGGTACGCTGATCGTACTTGACCATTTCTCGAAATTTACGTTTCTGAAACCGCTGACAAAATTCACATCGCGCTTGATAATCGATTATCTCAAGACTAATGTATTTGACTGTTTCGGAGTGCCTGAAATGGTTGTTACCGATAATGGCAGCCAGTTTAAGAGCCACGAATTCGAAACGTTCTTGTCGAAGTTTGGAATTGCTCACATGTGTACAGCCGTATATTCGCCACAAGCAAATGCATCGGAACGTGTAAATCGTGCCATTAATGAGGCTTTAAGATCATATATACGTAAGGATCAGCGGGAATGGGATTTCTATTTAAGCAGCATAAATTGTTCCTTACGTAATAGTATTCATCAGTCGCTAGGTTTTGCTCCATATTATATAGTCTTTGGACAGCATATGGTGACGCATGGAAAGGATTACTTATTACTAAGGAATCTGCAATTACTTAATGAAGGTACGGCAAAACTTACTAGACCAGACCAATTCACTAATTTGAGGGAAGCGGTGAAGATCAACCTTGACAGGGCATATGACAAAACTGTGAGAACGTACAATCTTAGGTCGAGAGCGAAAGAGTTTACTGTAGGCCAAATTGTTACTAGACGTAGTTTTGCACAAAGCAGCATGGTTAAGAACTTTAATGCTAAGTTAGCACCAGTTGGTATTAAAGCCAAGGTTAAAGAAAGAGTAGGCAATTTGTGTTACCGGCTTGAGGATCTAGAAGGCTCACGTGAGGGAATTTTCCATATTAAAGATATCTGGTGATAAAGATTACACATTTGTGTATCAAATATTCAATTACGCTTTCGGCAATTACACAGATTCGCTTTCAAAGCGCACTTATTTTTCTTCAGCTTCTATGTCGAGCTTCGGTGCGCGAATAGAACCTGTTTTGTGATAATCGAAAAAGAAGAAAGAAAAAAAAAACACACACAATAAATAAAATTCAAACAAAAGAGACAAAATTCGGCAATAATATGTTTTGTTTCTTTGTCAGATATGTTTTATATCCTTATTTACTTTATTGTCTACTAAATGTAAAATTAATAGATAGTAAACTCGGTAAACAGGTTTTTTTTTACGTATAAAAATGCTACTCACTCTAATTTCTTCCTTAAATAAACGATAAAATTAATAATATAGACATACTATATATATTACTATATATATATATTACATAAATATGTTAAAATAATCCAACTATATGAGGTATGTTGGCGGATGTGTGTTAGAAATAGTTTTGTATGTAAAATATGTCTTTAAAATATGTAACCTAATAGCAAAAAAAAAATAGAATTAATAACAATCACTACACGATGAGAAGAAGTTGATCGAAACCAGATTTAACAATATAACGGTACACTTCCCTCATTCAGCAAAGAGCAGAATAAATAAGAGAGAGGAAGGTCACCGTTTCGGAGGAAGACTTGCTCGGAAGCGACGCTTGATCGAAAAGAAAAGATCGGGAGTGGTAAAAGGAGCGTGAAGCTGTGCGGACGTGGACGAAATTTTGTGTTAGACGAATCAAAAAAAAAAAGAAAAAACCAAAGTACAGCCGACCATGTAAAAGCAAAACGCGCCATATAAAACTCTTCGTCACTTTGTCACAGTCGCAAACAAAAATTTAGTTTAGCGGTGAATTGTAAATACTCGTTTGAGATGTCTATCATATCCGAATCTCGGCAGCCAACATCATTAAAATTACGTTAACGGCTTAAATGTTCCGCGAAGATCGTTGATTCCGGGTCTTAAAGTCTAGCAATTCCTGCCAAGGTGGAATTAAAAGAAATCACCTATGCATATATGAAAGGAAACGCATATTCGGCCGAGCAAATCAAAATTAGACGATCATAGGAACGTGAGCTGAAATTATACAACCTGGAATATCAGTGACGACAAATCTGCTGTACATAAGGAAGGAGAACTTGACATTCGTCAAGGTCACGATGAACCGACGCGCATAACTGTGTAGTGACGCTATTTCGATACACTTACTGCGAAAGCCACAAAGCGACAAATTGGGTTCCACGAGTAGACGCAGGAAGGGGAGCAAGCAGCGGGAAGCGTCATCACCTTCGCTGCTGGAAATGGAAACTTAAAACCACAGGAAGCTTAATAACACAGGAAGATTTGAATAATTTGTTTTATTGGTTTTGATTAAATGTGTACTTGGCATTAGTTACGTTAAGATAGGTATGTATGTTATAAGTCGGCTTAGCCCACTTTAATCTAAGTGAGTGATCAAGAGCGATTAGTGTGACGTAAATGTAAATTCGTACTTGTAATAGTTGTTAATGCTAGTTCCTGGTAGTAAAACTTCGTAATTACTTCAAGGTCTGTCTATTTTAGATTGTGAAACCTAGGTGGACGATGAGCTCAGCGACCCTTGGGTAACAACCGAACCAGACGAAGGTATGTAAACGCCCTCTAGATAATTTGATTCTTATGTATATTATCGCATTTGCACTACGACATGGTATTTACTCTTGATTTTAGGAACAATTTATAAAAAGAAAATCAATAAGTTGTACAGATAATATCACATGTAAAACCCTTTAAATAAATGTTAGTATACAGGAAACTGTGGTAATTGGTCTAAGTTGGTAATAAATTTTGAGAATGCTTAAGGCAGTAGAAATGTGCTAAACCTGTCAACATTAAGGCCGGGTAAGCGAAGTAACAAAGAGAGTTGGGCAAAAACATGACTAAACGAGACGGAAAGGTAAAGTTTTGCAAGTGGAGGGGGCATAAGGGCGGGACATGAACACCGGCTCCCCCTCGTGACCACGTTTCGATGGCAGCAGCGCGGGTATGAGGTCTTTCTTTTGCACGTCAATCAAACGAAAAAATGTTTCATTAATTTCTTGTGATTTATATTTCCTTAGAGTGGACGAGACTTGGTTATATGTAGAGAGAAAAAAAAACTCTGCTTGATTTTAAATTCTGTACGAGTACCTGCATGATCACAGGGTGACAGCCCACACCCACTTTCCCTGAGCCTAGCGGCAGCAAGAAGCAGAGTACTCGCCCAAGATGATCGGCAACGTGCTGGTACGTTACAAAATGCGGTATATTCCTTGCTTCCTGGTTCCATGGGTATCTGCCAGTACACGTTCTTCAAGTCAATTGTGCTTATCAATTCTGCATCTCGCAGCTGATCCAGGATATGTTGGATCCTTGGTAAAGGGTATCCATCAGGAACAGATTTGGCGTTGAATTGCCTGTAGTCTACACACATTCTCCATTGGCCGTTTTTCTTTTTAACCAAGACAATGGGTGCACTGTGTGGGCTTTTTGATGGTTCGATTAGTCCTTTTTGTAGTAATTCGTCGATTTCCTTGTTTATAACTTCTTGCATTGCTGGGTTTCTTGGCAAGTAACGTTGTTTAATTGCTCGCTCGTTGGTCATGGTTATTTTATGACAAGCGATGTTCGTGGGTCCTTTTGCTTCTTCGAAGAGTTTCATTTCAGTTTCTATGAATTGTTTGATGGCTTCTTGTTGCGTCATTGCGTGGCTGCGGACTACTGAGCAGACTGAGTTCTCGCGTTGTTCTTCCTTTCTAATGGTTAACCTGTGGCCGCCTAGTATTATCGTTTCTTGTGTATTTTGTAAGAAGTCGAGTCCGAGGATGAGGCTATCGATGGCCCACGGGAGGATCAAGAGTGTGTCGTCTTATTCCCCATCTTGATGTTGACGTTTAACGCGGTTGTTGCTTTGGTTACTTCTCCGTTAGCCAGCCGTACCAATGTGGGCGCCGGCATTTGATTTCTTTTAGTTCGTAATGTATCTGCCAGTTGTTGATTGAGGAAACTTCGTGTGGCGCCTGTATCTATTGTTGCTGTTAGTAGTTTATCATCTATCGTGACGGTGGCTGCAATTCGTCCACCTTCTAACTTTAAGGTTGTCTTTGTGGAGGTACTATTTCGTGGGGACTCGTTCTGCCTCCTTAAGGACAGGTTCCGTTGCAGTTTTCCGCACCCTGGTTACGTTTACAACAGTCGATCGTTCGTACGCCCTGTTTTCCGCATTCCCAGCAGAATAACACTGGCGGTAACCGACAACTTTTACTCTAATGACCTGTTCGCCCGCACCGTCGGCAGGCCGTTCGTGGGTTGAAATGCTGCTCCACAGTTTCAGCTATTCTATGTTTTTCTGCCGGTGATCCCGTTGTTCTGTGCTTTCGGAGTCCTGAGTACTCTTCTTGATGCATTCGGCCGGTGTTTCCTCTATGCGGGTGAGTTCTTGCAGCTTCTTCTAAGTTTAAACTCTCCACTTCCGCTGCTAAAGCTGTCAGTTCGTCTAAGGAGAGAGAAGTCTCTTCGCCGTATATACCACCGGTATTCTGTAAAGCTGTTGTCAAATATTCGCTCCAACTGTTCCGTTTTGTTGAAGTTGGCGTTTATTGTTTATAAACGCCACTAGTTGCTTCCGCATTTCTTCGACTGTTTCTTCTTCTTCCAAGCTGAGGTCCTTTGAGATTTTAGCCAGGTCTTCCTTCTTAGCTTGTTCGGGCGCCACCTATAACGAAGTTTTCTTAGCTGGGGTATAACTCAGGGTGTCCAAGGTTCGTTAAAGGAAAGAATTTGTTTGTTTGGTTTGTTGTTATACTATGTTCGCACTAGCTCGAAATTGCCTTCGAAATTGAGACAATTTCGTCCGAAATTTAAAGTGTTCGGACTCGCATTCACAATTTCATTTGACGTTTCATTTGTTTACTGCACGAGTTTTATTAGCATTAGCAAACAATGGAAATTGTCCAACTTTCACAATTAACAATTAACAATCAAACATAAATGCTTCGCAAATACAGCTGCGGAGGAAATGGATGTCGGACCAGTTTTCAAGTAACAGCGCAACAGCCATTTCGCTCCACAGATTCCTTTTTTTTGTAGGTTCTATTCATTTTTAAAAAAACAATTCAATCACGCGACAGTTGTATTTATTTGTCAAACGTACTCAGTGCAGCCAGATCAATAACAATTTATTATATAAATCTATTACAAAACCATGGTTGTTTTCCATTTTGAGTCAATTTCGTTCTCAATTTCATTGAAATTGCTTTGCCAACCCAATTTCATTTGACATATTTTTGTATGGCGAAATTGTATAAAAATTCACAATTTCAGCCGAAATTGAGCTACGCAACGAAATTGCCTAATTTCGGTCTAGTGCGAACATAGTATTACAGAAAGGCTATTTTTGCAAACGACGACGAATTCGGGTGTGGGTAAATTCGGTGAGTAGCGTATCTTCTCTTGTTGTGAGTGCGAGTGTTGTTGAATCAGAGAGCGTTGCGTGTCTCTGTCGTTGTGGATGTGTGCGCTGTTGGATCAGAGAGCGTTGTATATCTCTTTTTTTTTATTTATTTTATATATGAGAGGAAAGCATCGAAAGCCTGAGTGCGAGAATTTAACTCGCTAAAACCCCTCCCCCTGTCTGTTGTTCCCCCCGGAACTACCGCTAAGTATACCGTCGGGAGGTAGAAAGAGCTAATGCTCAAACGTTCGTCTACGTCCTATATTAATAGTCTCTAACTCTAACGTATCAGTTTCAGTTCGATGGTCCCGTTCTGTTTATGGTTCTAACCTGCGTTGTCTCATCATAATATTGGCATACATGGATTTAAGGGCCAGCCAAGCTTCCGGCGATCGCAGCATGCAGTTGGTGAAATTGTCCGCTGTTAATTTTCGACACAGCACTGTTTCTGTGTTTAAGCGAACGTGCGCAAAAGCTTCGCATTCAAAAAATATGTGGTGCACATCTTCATGTGCATTGGCGCAGGAACCACATGTGGCACTCGAATCGTGTCCATACTTCTGGAGATAGCTCCGGAAACAGCCATGACCACTGATCATTTGTGTTAAATAAAAATCTAACTCACCGTGCGGTCTTTCCACCCAACACTTCACGTCAGGAATCAGTCTATGTGTCCATCGCCCTTTGCTAGAGATGTTCCATCTATCTTGCCACTTGGAGAAGGTGACGCGGGTTATATCTGTCTACGCTTCTGACTGGGCCCATATGTATTCCCCATTATACGAGTTAGGGCCGCGTACGTTGCCATTGCCTTACCACACACCATTTTGATATGCGTAGAGAAAGTCAGCCTGTTATCTAGTAGGCGGAACTCCTGCAGTAACTTTGTGTTGTCTAACACCAACATCGGTGTTGTAAAGGAGGGTTCTCTCGGAGAGGAAACTCTTCAGGATTCTCAGAAGATAGCATGGTGTTCAAGTGGTGTTCAAATCGCTCAAGTGCTGCAATGATGCTTTCCCATCTTGCCGAATTAAACGCATTTTTCACATCCAGCGTTATTACCAAGCAGTACTCTTTCGTACCGTACATCCAACGAGAACCCTCTATAGCTTTCTCCGCTATATTTATCACCTTCTGAATAGCGCGTATTGTTGAGCAGCCCTTCCTAAATCCATATTGATGTGGCGATAAACCATCTATTTCGCTAACATGACATTGCAAACGCTCACGTAGAATATGCTCATATACCTTTCCAAGAGTATCAATCATACATAGCGGCCTGTATGAAGTTCATACTTCATAAATCCATTAATAATTTCTTGGGTTTAAGGAGCAAGACTAATCGTTGGATTTTCCATATTCTTGGAAAAACCTGTTGCGATAAGAATGCCTGGATTAATTTCTGAAAAATTTCTGGGTTGAAGCTGTACGCCAATTTTAATATTTCATTCGGGATACCATCTGGACCCGGGGCTTTCCTATTGTCAAATGAATTTATTGCCGCAGATATTTCATCATTAGTAATCGCCGCGATTGACATATTATTCGGCTCATATTGCAATTGAGGCATGTTTATATCATGACTTGGGAAGAGCGTATGCACCACCTTCTGCATGAATTCAGCTGCGGTGGGAATTTGTACCCTGGCGCATTTTAATTTTGACATTACTGTCTTATAGGCGCCTCCCCAAGGATTTGAGTCCAGATCGCCACATAAGTCTCTAAAACAAACTAGTTTGCTTTTCCTTATTGCCTTCTTTAGTGTTCTACGAGCCAGTGTATAGGACGATCGATAAAATTCGTAGTTCTCTTTATCGATATTTCGCTGCTCCATTCTTCTGGCACGAGCACAAATTCTTTTAAGGTCTGCTATTTCTGCATTCCACCAGTGGACTGAGGTTCGGCCGCGACTATTTCCAGCTCTTGACATTGATGCATCGCACGCTGCAGCAATATGGGATACGACTTGTCTAGCCAGCTGTTCTGCACTATCACCTTGGGGAAAGGGCATGCCGATCATTTGCTCAAATACTTCCTTGTCAAGTGTATTGAGTTTCCACCTTTATGCTTGTGAGCTATTTCGCATTACCGGCTCAGTGCGACTGCACGCGCTGAAATGCGTTATCAAAGCCCAGTGATCGCTATTTGTGTAGAGGCTGCTAACACACCACTTAACTTTGTTTACTAAAGAGCAACTTACAAACGTAATATCTATCGTTGACTTTCTTCCATTGCGTTCGAATGTGTGCTCACGGCCGTCGTTCAAAAGCACAACATCTAAATATGCGAATGCTTCAAGTAAAATTTTACCTCTTTCGTTGGTGTAAAGGCTGCCCCACTCGGTGGACCATGCGTTGAAATCTCCAGCTATTATACAAGGGGAATAACTTTTAGCATCATTGACCAGATTATCAATTATTTGAGCAAATTGTGCATCGTATAAGCTCGGTGGGCAGTAGCAGCTAAAGATAAATATACCGGCAATTTTGACAGCGACATAATATTCACGCTCTGCATCAAGCTTACATTGCAAATGTAGGTTGCCACAATTCCAAATAGCAGCTTTCGATTTGACATCCGAGAACCATCCGAGTTGATTTCGATGCTGTTCAGATATAATCACTGCATCGATTTTGTGATCTAAAACACTTTGCTTGAGAAGTTCCTGTGCCGCTTCGCAATGGTTGAGGTTAATCTGCAGCAACTTCATTTCCGTTTTTCGCAAGCAGCTCGGAAAGCAGGACATTTACGTCCACCTGAAGGATGGTTACTATCCAATTTTCTGCATGAGCATATTATGCAGAAAGCTTCATTTTTGCATTCCTTTGCGATATGACCAACTTGTCCGCAATTAAAACAGCATTTGCTTCGATCTTCACTGCTCTTACACGCTTTTGCTATATGCCCGAAATCTAAACATTTAAAGCAACGCAGAACCGATTCTTTTAATCTGATTCGGCATATTGACCAACCGATTTTGACTTTTCCTACATCCGATACGCGAAGAACTGCAACCTGCGCGTCACCATAAGACCTACGCATCGAGGTAATCGATGGCACTTCTTCGCAGATACCTTTCACAGCGAGAACAACTACTTCGCTTGAAGTGATCTCATCTAAGTCCCTTATTTCTATTAGTATTTCATTGCCCACAGTTTTCACTTTAGCCTGCTCGCCCAGAGTTTTTTGAACTTCATCTTTAAGTGAGTGTACGTTCACATCCGCATTTCTTTTAAGTTGAAAAAGCATTTCCCCTTTAAGGGTCTTTCTTATTTTAACTACATTTTCACCAAGCTTCGCAAGATTTTGGTCTCCTTTGACAGTTTTGAGAATGTCACTGTATGAAAGACCACCCGACTTTTCAATTATAATGGATTCTGGTCTTGATGTCTTCAGTTTGGAATGTCCATTGACTTCTTTTGCACTTTTTTTGTAAGTTACTTTCTTCCATTCATAACCTTCGTGATTTTTACCATGCAACACCTGGTTACTTAAATCTGACCCTTTAGTGTGGATATGAGGGGCCTTTTTTTCGCGCGATTGTATTAAGCTCCCATCATCTCTTGGCCGCTTTGCTTCCTTAGTGAACTTGAGTAATTGAGAGGTCTGCGCAACAGAGTCACGACTTCGCTTCTGTTGATCATTTCGCTCACCTTCACCGTTCACAGACGGCAAATGATCTGCTTCTGATTCTGCCTTATTATATAATTTTACGACGGCATCCATTACATTTCTCATCGATTGATTGATAGAACGTCGCACTGCACCTGTTGATGAAACTGTCTCTGTCATCATTGAATGCAGTTCACGAATCTTTCTACCCAGTGTGACAAATGTACACTTTCGTTGAGTTATTTTCACATTTCGAGCGGCCATGATCGGCGGCGGTGAGCTTGAACGAGCTGCTTGCTCTCCATTGTTTACCTTCACAGGCGACCGACCAATCCGACTACTCCTTCCAAATGGATCCGCTATTTCGCTGATCTCCTCTGCTTGACTACCTCCGTCATTTTGTTTGGCACATCTTTTGCATACTCCTCCTGATACATCAGTTGAGTGCTTCTTTCCACTACATTGTGGTGTTGCCGTCTCACTCTGAACCGATGTTGGAGTTAGCATAGACATAATCCAAAGAAAAAGCTTTCAAGTTAAGCTTTCAAGATTAAGCTTTCTTATTGTGAGAAAGTGGGGAAATAAGTGGCGCTGTCGGACTTCGACAATTGGCTCCACCCCAATCTCAAGCGAATGTAATGTAAGCGTGATAACACTATTTCTTTAATATTCTGCTTCACTTTAGCACTATTTTGACAGCAAAACATACGATACCGCTGAATGTTGCGCGGGCTTTTTAATAAAAACACTGAATATGTAATGCTTTGACGATTATAAAAGCCAAGTAAATTTCAAAATAAATATATAATCTATGTGTCCAAGCAAACACTCGCGTTTTAATTTCAACCGAGTTACTACACTTTCGCACTTATTTATAGCACTGATTTTTTTTAGTCACAACAATCTTTCCCGAGGAAATCGAAATTAAAAACGAGAGCCGCGATGAAGCACGTCTGCTTATTTCAACTCTCAACTCCGGTCTCCCGTCGTATATCTCTGTCGATGTAGGTGGGTGCGCCGTCGAATCAGAGAGCGTCGTGTGCCTCTCTCGATGGGTGTGAGCGCCGTCGAATCAGAGAGCGTCGTGTGTTTCTCTCGATGCGGATGTGTGCGCTGTTGGATCAGAGAGCGTCGTATATCTCTCTCCATGTATGGGTGTGCACCGTCGAATCAGAGAGCGTCGTGTGCCTCTCTCGATGTGCGTGTGAGCGTCGTCGAATCAGAGAGTTTCGTAGAATTAAGCGGTCTCTCTTGATGTAAGTGTGACCGCCGTTGAATCAGAGAGCGTCGTGTGCCTCTCTCGATGTTTGCGTGAGCGCCGTCGAATCAGAGAGCGTCGTGTGCCTCTCTCGATGCATGCGTGAGCGCCGTCGAATCAGAGAGCGTTGTGTGCCTCTCTCGATGTATGCGTGAGCGCCGTCAAACCAGAGAGCGTTGTGTGCCTCTCTCGATGTATGCGTGAGCGCCGTCGAATTAGAGAGCGTCGTGTGCCTCTCTTGATGTATGTGTGAGCGCCGTCGAATCAGAGAGCGTCGTGTGCCTCTCTCGATGTATGCGTGAGCGCCGTCGAATCAGAGAGCGTTGTGTGCCTCTCCCGATGTATGCGTGAGCGCCGTCGAATCAGAGAGCTTCTCGCTGGGTGTTGTGTACGTGCGAAAGGTAGAGGCGGGAGATTCCTCATGCCAAGGAGACTCAAAGTCTACCAGAACTGGCAAGAGGGAGAGCGGAAGGATTCTCTTAAACAAGGAGACTTAAAAATCTACCAAAACTGCCAAGAGGTAGACGATATTGTCTGCATCAATGCCAGAGACTGACTGACTGTCCGAAGTTGTTCCCTTGCCTTATATTTGTTTCTTATTGCATTTATAGCGTGCTGTTCATGTGTCTGGACTTATCCGCCTCTCGCTTTCGCTCACATGTTTGCTGTGTCTTTTTCGCTTCCTTCGATTTGCCTTTCGTCGTCGTTTGCTTACATTCTTTCTTATTTTAAATGTACAGTTAGACAAATAATTCTTATGCTTATAATGTTTTAAATTCAAGGTAGCAATGTTATTATTTAAATGGTACAAAACTAATTATATCCTACACCTTTTGAGGTTGAGGGTATATTCACTTTCTACCGGAGTGTGTAACGCATAGAACTAGACAAGATAGGTATGGAAAAGAATATATATTCTTGATCAGCATCACCACCAAAATTGAAATAACGATGTCTGTCCGTCTGCCTGTCTGTCCTTTGAAATCACGATCACAGGAGAATGGATTAAGATTTCAAAATGAAATTTGGCAAAAATATTCGTTGCTGTGTTGGGGTGTTTCGTATTGAAAATAGGCAAAATCGCCCAAGGACCACGCCTACTTTTTATATCGAGAGTCCAGGTAGCTCTGTTTATCAGCATCACTTTTTGAGAGAAGACAAAAAAATTTTATATGTAGGTTTAGACTAATGCTTCCAGTTAATATGCCAAATATAGGCGTGATCCGCCCACTTTTAGTTTACATAGGTCATGGAGGGTTTTACTTGAATTGTATTGAAAAGTATATAAGTTTCCTGAATAATGGTGTACATAATATTGTAGTTTGTAAACCAACAATATTCTGTTGGGAAAAAAATGGGCGGGCCACGCCTCCTTATGCTTTCACTTATGAAACTGCATACAACTATCATGGCGGCATAGTTGTAGAAATTTCATTGGAGTATAAAGTTTTGCCTTTTAGAAGTGATGCGGTATAATTATTATTATTATTATATATATATTGTATATTTATTATTAGATATATAATATATATATTGTATATATATAAGAGTATATTATATCGCACCACTTCTAAATATATATACGAGTATATATGCAGCTTTAAGGTGTAGGGTATTTCGGCTACAGCCAGCCTGTAGACAACACCTTTACTAGTTTTATTTGTTTACTCTAAATTTCCATGGTTATTTTAATATTCTTAAATCTACTATTTATATCTACATAATCTTAATGAAAAATTAATCTTAAATATAAGAAAGCAAAATCCGCTTGGGTGAAGTAATTTGTTGATTTAAATTTGTGAGGGTGATATTTATCGTCCTCACAGACCTGTCGTAAATTCAAATCTTGAAGTATATTATTATTATTGAAAATATTAGTATTATATGTATTAAATATTTTAAAATTGTATATTAAAATTAACCCCATATTCTAGCAACGTTGTGTAAATATTAAAAAATAAAATTTTTTTATATTTTTTGGCGTCGTAACTTCTTTCAAAATTTTAATATTTTTTCTGTAATTTCTATACCAAAAATCATGTTGCAAGAAAGTTTATGAAAGTTTGTGATGTGAGTATGATTCTAGAATAGTGTGGTAGAAATAATAACAACCCACACTTTCGCTGTTTTGTTACGAATACGAAAATGAAGCGGGTACGAAAAGTACAACGCAAGCGTTTGCTTTTTTGCCTACGTTCGATTTTAGGGAAAAAAACAGCGATAATTTCGTTCTAAAAGGATCAAGCATAAAACTTTCCTGCAAACTGCTGGAAACACAAAAAAATACTGTGAAAAGTGTTGTTGTAAATTTGGAAATATTCCCCGTTCACGTTTCCTAATGTAAACTTCTCGTTTTCTCATTCTCTGGTCGTTCGGCAACGAAAATTAACAGCTGTTTTACGAAAAGCACAAAGCATAGCGTAAGACAACGTTGTCGTTGAAAGATAGAAAATGACCCCATAAATACTTTTATGTAAACAGACTATTAGGCCGATTCAAAACTGGATTTTGACTATTAAAGCGGATTAGGCCGAAATCCAACTAAATCGTGTTTATGGAAACATTCTTTAACGAACGTTTCGTTTGAAGATGGAAAATTACCAAATTATGCCTGAAAAACATAGGATGTAGCTCAGCTACATTAGTAGCTGAACTTGCCAAAATTGCATAAGCTCTTATGGCAAACGAGCCCCTATTCGGTGGTGACCTTGTCGTGGTATAGGGGCTTGGGGCTCCGGCTTTGTGGGCTGTGCTGATGGAGCGGCCGGCTATCCCGCTGCCCTAGTGGGGCCTCCCATATCGGATAGGCCGCTTAGTCGGAGCTGAACTAACAACCGCCAACTGACGTGGATCAAGGTGTCATACGACCCGTGCCGAGGATCAGCCTGGCTGGGGGCCCAGTATAAAAAATAGCTCAGTCTCAAACGGAGTATCCGGATATCTGGCGACCTCCGGATTATTTAGCCTTACATGCGTATTGCGGATCTCTGCGCAGGTGGACCAAACCTTCTCCGCAACTCGTGGGAACTAAATGTATAAGCAAAATCAAAACCAAATAAAAATTCAAGAGTCAGCCGGCACTCTTAAAAAGCCGGCTAGTGAGAGGCCTACTACCGGAGCAGCTGATGTTGTGGCCTATAGGACTAGCATCAGTTGTGAAGAAAGTGGTAGGAAGGGGGGGTGAAGACTCTCCGGCGGTGACAGTGGTGGCGAAGAGCGAGATCCTCGGGCCTAGCCTGAGCAAAACCAGTGACAGCCTGGAGCAAGGTACGCTCGCGATAAATACTGAGGAGCAGCCTTCCTGCTCTGCTTCCTCGAGAACGGGCAGGAAGCTGACAAGAAAGCGAGATACCGCACCCGACGGCATGCTTTTCGACTGAGGGACAAGCTACATAAGATCCCTGACAAGGATATGACCGACAAGGACAGAAGCTCCCTAAAGTGGGCGGCGGAGGTGATCGGTGTAACTCTTCCACCGAAGCCCGAACCAACATCGAAAAGACAGAGGTCGGCAGATGAGCTAATCCCGATGGCCGGTAAATAAGCCAAAGTGACGGTTTTAGCAGAAAAGAAGCCGGCCTATTGTGAAATTCTTAAGGACCAGATGGTGCTGGATGTGGTCGACCGAAGTGACCCTGACGGCACCATATCGGTAAAACATTGGAAGAGAGTGGAGGTCAAGCTGGCCGTAAGCTTTCTCCCAATGATGAAGGGATTTCCAGGCCCTGTACCCGTACTGAGGGATGCCTGTTGGCATCAGGGCCGTGTTAAGCTGATCGCATGTGGGGATCAGAGATCTCATGATCTTTACAAGCTGGCCTGCTGTCGTACTTGAAATTTTCCAGTGCAGCAACCCGTCTTTACCCACCTCCAACTGGGAAGTTACGAGGTTAGAGGATCCGAAAGGGGACTACAAGTCAGCGGTTCTGGCCATAAATAAGAAGTCCCTGGATCCTCTGGAAAAAACAGGTGGGATGGTTGGATACGGTTTTACCTCCGTATCCTTAAAGGTGTATAAGAAGGACCAGGAGGAGGCCAAAACAGGATGCCGAGACAGATGCTGCAGCAACTGTGCCGGACAGTCAATTGTGCTGATGTTGCTCAAGAGATTCCTCCGGTCAATGAACCTAACGACTATGATATGTGATCTCACCACGGCAGCGGTGGAGACCAGAGACGGCGTATACTGGCTGGCCTCTATTTTTATGGCATCCGGGGAAGTGAAGCCACCAAAAGAAGACTGGTGAAGGCGTCGCAGTGCTGCAAGGCGGGACTGGTGGTCGCATGCGATTCGAATGCGCATCTTGTAATCTGGGGCAGCTCCAATACCAACGAAAGAGGTGAGTCGCTTTTTGACTATATTTTGGGTGAAGATTTACACACCTGTAATACGGGAGGGGAACCAACCTTTATTATTAGCAATAGGAAGGAAGTTTTGGACCTGACAATTGTGTCTCAGGGCATAAGCTCTAGTATACACAACTGGAAGGTCTCGGATGAACATTCCTTTTTCGATCATAGGTATATTATCTTCACTTTGGGGGGATTCCTGTTGACTCAGTTAAGCCAAACAGAAATGTAAAGAGAACAAACTGGTCAGAGCATAGGGCCGAAATTGAGGCACATTTATCCGTCGGTCCGGATAGTATAACAACGTAGGAAGAATTAAACATCTTAGTTGAATTCTTCTCAAACACTCTAAAAATGGCGTTTGAAAGGGCATGCCCTCTCAGACATCCCAAAGGCAAGCGGAAACCACCATGGTGGAATCCCTGCATCATGGAGTTGCGCGGAAAATGTAATTGTTCAATAGGGCTAAGGCGGCAAATGAGCCAACTCTTTGGATAAGATACAAAGCGACACTCAGCAACTACAAATATGAACTTCGCAAAGCAAAGAGATCATCATGGCAGACTTTCTGCGGAAACATTATGAGTTCCTCTGAAGCCTGTAGACTGAGGAAGGTTCTGTCTTGCAGCCATACCGGTATTGGTACACTAAGGACGGAAGATGGAGCATGGACTTTTTCCAGAGGAGAATAGCTGTTAGCTCTTCTGAATAACCACTTTCCGGGAAATACCGAGGTTGACGTAGATGGGGTGCGGATGCTGCAGCATCTAGAATATCTGGGGGTTCTATCACTTCTTCTGTGGAACATAGTTGTCGATGAGCTACTCAAAACTCTTGAGGGGGAGGGCCTGACAGTTGTTGCTTGCAACGAGTTTTCTTTTCCAGCCGGGATAACCTCAGTGGCCCCAGTGTTCATTGTGAAGTGGAACTCGAAAACCACTTCCACCAAGTATCAATTTCCGAATTTCTCTCGACTGTCGTATGTGACAGTCTAGCACTGACCAATAGTGGTTCAGCTCGGACGATATTTGATGTTGTATCGTTTATTTATTATTAAATACCTAACAATGTTTTAAAATACGCTAACAATGAATGATTGCTAATAATATCTTACTGCCGACGGTTCTCTCGACGTCTATAGAAAAGCGAAATGTTGCTGACTCTGTCCCTCTTGACGGAGTCGCCGGTGAAATCTCCCTTCCTCCCCGCAACTACTTATAGCAGTGCCAACTATGATTCGGGTGAGCTATAGCTCGTAGAGTTAACGAGCTCTGGCTCGCTAATCGCACAAGTGTGAGCTAAAGCTCGTAGAGTTAGTTGAAGCTACTCAACTAATCGGTAAGTGTGAGCTAAAGCTCGTAGAGTCAACGAGTTCTGGCTCGCTGATCGTAAAAAAAAATATTTGAACTAAAGCTCGTAGAGTTAGTTGAAGCTACCCAACTAATCGGTAAGTGTGAGCTAAAGCTCGTAGAGTCAACGAGTTCTGGCTCGTTGATCGCAAGTAGTTGAGCTAAAGCTCGTAGAGTTAGCTGAAGCTACCCAGCTAATCGGTAAACAGGAGGGGAGGTGAGCAACAGCTCGTAGAGGAGTGTATGTATTAAGCCTTTCGGCTGCCAAAAATGAACCAACTCACGGTAATATTAGTCACTAATAGTAATTGGACAAAGTGTCTCCAGTAAGAGTTTGGCTGATTTTCTCAGTCCAAATTCACGCATTAAACGTCGTGGACGCAATGAAATACTTGAGAATTATGATGCTTTGGACGTAGGAAAGCTGCCGTGAAGGCAAAAAAATGTATCACGGAAGAGATTTGCATTGTCATTTCGTCGGTGTTTGTTGTCTTTCGATATTCTATTTATAGATTGGCTAGTTTTCAACCTTTCGCTTATCAAAGCCAGTCTGCGGTGGTTGTTGTTTAGTTTTCTGTTTCGTTTTGTCCATGTGTCCGTATGTATATCGACGCTTGCCGTACTGGTAATGTCGGTGTGTACATATTTTTTATGGTGGTCGGAATGCTCATATAGAGAAGATGATTTTAGAAATTATTGTAGCGAGATTTGGGTCGTTACATGCTTATGCCAACGACCTTGCGGTAGTCGTGGGCAGTCTCAGGTAAGTATCCCAACGTAATCAGAGACCTCATACAGAGAGCTCTGGATCTCATAGTAAGGTGGGCAAGACCCAAAGGCTTGGGGGTAAATCCCCGTAAAGCAGAACTTGTACTCTTCACCAGGAAGCGAAGGATTCCTGACGTAGAACATGTTAAAATGGGGGAAACAAGGCTCTATTTTCAGGAGAAGGCGAAATTTCTTGGCCTGATTCTGGATAGGAAGTTGAGCCAAAAGTTGAACACAATGGAGAGGGCTAAGAAAGCAATGGTGGCTCTCTACTCCTGCAGAAAAGCCGTTGGTAAGAAATGGGGCCTTTCTCCAAGTATTACTCATTGGCTGTATGTCGCAGTGGTAAGGCCCATACTGCTTTATGGGGTGTGCATTTGGTGGCCATCCCTTGAAAAAGCAACAAACTGTAGACTGCTTGAGAAAGTTCAAAGGTCAACCTGTCTATGCATCGGGGGAGCACTTAAGTCTACACCCACCGTGGCACTAGAAGTTTCACCTTCCTCCGATTGATATTATGGGAAGGTTTTTGGCCAAACTTTCAGCCGTCAGGCTTAATGCTGTAAGCAAATGGACCAACAGAAATTTTGCCATCAAAGAATATTAGGGGGACTTACCCCCTCTTTCGCCTGCCAGACTTTTGCAGTGTATTCCACGCGGAGGTTATGGCTATCCGGGAGGCACTATCTTGGCTGAAAGAAAACAAAATATCAGGAAATGATATCCACCATTTCACTGATAGCCAAGCAGCGATAAAGTCCTTGGAATCGGTCTTAACCACGTCTAGGGTGGTAAGAGACTGCTACCTATCTCTAAATGAGATGGCGGAACAGTTCTCCATTAATCTGTGCTGGGTTCCAGACCACAGTAACATTCGAGGGAACTGCCAAGCGGACAAGTTGGCCCGTCTGTGTACCAAAACGTTCATAACGCCTGATAAAGCAAATGTGGGCATGCCACTGGCCACCTGCAGGTATTTGCTGATTGAAGAATCTATCAGGCTCGCAAATAGACGATGGGTAGAGGGGCAGACCTGCAACACTGGAAGGATTACCTGGCCCCTCTAAAACCTTAAGAAAACGAAAACTCTTCCTTCACTTGGCAGGGAAAACGTTCAGAGGGTGATATGGGTTGTGACTGGACACTGCCTTATCGGTGCCTATGCAAAAAGACTCGGGCTCTTCTCAAATGATTTTTGTAGAAGTTGCAGAGATGAGGAGGAAAAGGAGTCTGTCTTCCATCTTCTCTGCTCATGTCCTGCACTGGCTCAAAGGAGACATGCACATATGGGGGCATTTTTTTTCAGCAGCCTCTGCGAGATAGCATCCATTGAAATAGGCGACTTAAGTCGCTACTTAACCAGCTCCTCGTGGTTTGGTTGATGAAGGGGTTTTTAAAGATCCATAGGGTATCACAATGGGACAGAAATGGCCTACGTGTGTCCTTCGGGGCAGCCCAATTAACCTAACCTAACCTAACCTAACCTATGGCAAAAGAGAAACAAGAGCGTATTTGCCATTGACGCCAGCAAAATGGAAAGTTTTCCATTATGGACGCCGCTCTTGTTCTTCTTCTTCTTTTGTTGATTGTGTGGAGTTCTCAAAAGATAGCTATTCACTGCCGCGCCTCAGCAGCGCAGAGTTTCGAAAATTTGGTGAAAGCGACGTAGGTGAGCTATATTCTCTGTGTTTAATAGTATGTTCACACTATGGCTGAGAATTCAATTTTGAAGAGCTGGCTTTTTTGGTGTTCCAACAACGAAAGAGACTTTTCGTGAACAACTCAAAACAAATAGAACAAGCATAGTAAAAATACACTTTGCAGGCAACTTTTAAGAAAAAAACATATTTTAGTGGTATATTTATGCAATATTTACATAAAAACATAATAAGGATGTTCATCGTTTAGTATTCATTTCGGTTTGACTGCTTTAATAATTTCTTTGTTTTTGTTATTCATAATGTTGTAACGAACTTCCTTTGGCCGGGGTAGGACTCAGAGGTTGCCAGGGTTCGTTGCAAGAAATTTCTCGGGTTCTTGATGTGTAGATCTTCTTTATTAAGCGATGTTCGCTGTTGATGAAACGTGGAGAACGTGCGTTGGCAGCGAATGCTGCTGATGAAACGTGGCAAATGTGCGTTGGCAGCGGATGCTGCTGACGAAACGTGGAGAAGGTGCGTTGGCAGCGGATGCTGAGTTTATGCAAAACAAAGAGAGCGTGTTGCTTGAGCACGTGGCGGCGACGCGTAGTGGCGTCGATATGCGTGGCAGCGGATGCTGCTGATGACGTGGAGAATGTGCGTTGGCAGCGAATGCTGCTGATGAAACGTGGCAAATGTGCGTTGGCAGCGGATGCTGCTGACGAAACGTGGAGAAGGTGCGTTGGCAGCGGATGCTGAGTTTATGCAAAACAAAGAGAGCGTGTTGCTTGAGCACGTGGCGGCGACGCGTAGTGGCGTCGATATGCGTGGCAGCGGATGCTGCTGATGACGTGGAGAATGTGCGTTGGCAGCGAATGCTGCTGATGACGTGGAGAATGTGCGTTGGCAGCGGATGCTGCTGACGAAACGTGGAGACTGTGCGATGGCAGCGGATGCTGCTGATGACGTGGTGAATGTGCGTTGGCAATGTCCGTTAGCAGCGGATGCTGCTGACGAAACGTGGAGACTGTGCGATGGCAGCGGATGCTGCTGATGACGTGGAGAGTGTGCGTTGATGGCGTTGGCACAGTTTAACGTGAATTGCGCCGCAGATATGCGTGGAAAACGTCTGTTGTGGCGTTGGCACAGTTCTGGCGTGACGCGTGGCTGAATTTACAAAAAGCAAAGAGAGCGCGTTGCTCGAGTACGTGTCGGCGACGCGTAGTGGCGTCGATATGCGTGGCAGCGGAAGCTGCTGATGACGTGGAGAGTGTGCGGTGGCAGCGGATGCTGCTGATGAAAACGTGGAGAATGTGCGGTGATGGCGTTGGCACAGTTCTACGTGAATTGCGCCGCAGATATGCGTGGAAAACGTGTGTTGTGGCGTTGGCACAGTTCTGGCGTGACGCGTGGCTGAATTTACAAAAAGCAAAGAGAGCGCGTTGCTCGAGTACGTGTCGGCGACGCGTAGTGGCGTCGATATGCGTGGCAGCGGAAGCCGCTGATGACGTGGAGAATGTGCGTGGGCAGCGGATGCTGCTGGCGAAAACGTGGAGAATGTGCGATGGCAGCGGATGCTGCTGACGAAACGTGGTGAATGTGCGTTGTGGCGTTGGCACAGTTTTGGCGTGACGCGTGGCTGAATTTACAAAAAGCAAAGAGCGCTGCTTGAGTCTCTCGTGCGTCGGACCGCCGCACACCGCTAAAGGGTGTGGCCGGGCAAGGGGGACACCGCCAAGTTTTCAACGTTAAGCGTTGAGGGAAGGATGAGGCGAGGAAGGGATGCCACCGCCAAGTATTCAACATTAAGCGGTGGGGAACAGGTAGGGTAAATAAGGGGTACCACCGCCAAGTATTCAACATTAAGTGGTGGGGAAAAGGTGGGGCGACTAAGGGATACCACCGCCAAGTATTCAACGTTAAGCGGTGGTCGGATGGGATGAGATTCGCCAGGATTAAAATGGATTCTTTTCCTCCGCAGAGAAACCCAAACTACGTCTTGACTCACCTGAATTTACAAAAAGCAAAGAGACCGACGCCAGCCTGTTTGCTGTTTTTAAACCAAACCAACGGGACTTTTCCACGATGCTTCGTTTGTTTCTTTCGTCGTTTCTCTCTCTCCAGAGCGCGCTATCGCGTTTCCCACACTCTCGTGCCTGTGTGTGTCGATTGCTTTGCTCGACCAGAACCGGTTTTCCCGCTGGTATTCGTGTGGTTTTGTGGTTACTGTGTTCGCTCTGGCGCCCTTTCGTCGCAGTTTCGGAATCACCAAATCTTCCACTTCGAAGTTTTGGCTGACTGTACGGGTTTTGTGGTGATCCAATTTGTGGCGCAAAATGGTTCGTCACAATGTATATTATTTCTTTGGCAAAGTTTTTACCTACAAGATCAGCTCTGAGAATGGAACTGAATAAAACACAAATACAGGGGAAATCAGGGATGTGAACTTACTTTTGCTGGCGTTTCAACGAAAAGTTGCATTTCAGCAGCTTTTCGTTAGACAGTTTTTGTATGGCAAAAAGTGGCTTTTCGCCAACTCTTCAGTCGAAAACTAGCTGAAAAGTGGCTTTTTAGCCTCCATGTGAACATACTATAAGCCATTACTTTCGGTAAAATTGTGAATCAGATAGCCAAATTCTCTGGAGAAAGTGAGAAATAACAAGGAAGAATGATAACAAGGAACTCATTTGCTATTAATACGGTATTCTTCTAACCACAGATACGAACAAACTTACATATGTAATTCCACGTTGGGACGCGATCTTTTTGACCTTCTCCGAAACAATTATCGAACAGCGCATAATAAATTGGCGTTCTCTTTGACTATACTTTTAAATGCTTAAACACATAGCATGTGAGCTTAACCACAATGGTGCTGTGACTGTGTTTCTCTCTTTAGCACAGTCGGCACAGAATGGAGCAGTGACGTCGCAGCGTCGAGCTGTCACTTGCGATTAAGAATAACATTTTTTGAATTATTTTTGTTCAAAATGCACGGAAATTGGAGAATGTTAGCCTAATTAAATTTGATAAAGTGCATAATAGTGCAAACAGTATTGAATCTGAATATTATATTTAAAGTATATAATATGATTGTTCGTCAGAGACGACTATACAAAAGAATATGGTGGGTTCGACCTGTTAACAGAACTCGTGAAATTTGTGGGTTGTTTGCTACTTGCATCGATCAACTTCGACTTCACGATTCAGAACAATTTACCAAATTAGAAATTACAAATCAAAATAATAATCAAAGTAATCAAAGTATGTCAAAAACATATGTTTTGTTTTGTTTCACTTTTGTAGAACAAGTGAGATTTCATCATTCTTTGAGAGAAAAACACAAAAGCAGTCGTGCCTCTTTCGCAGTCAACATAAATTTTTGTTTTCTGACGACGCCGGGCGTCGGTCCAGCCCGTAAGATTTACATGCATTCCAAAAACACAGTCACAGTCACAGCGCTATTGTGGTTAAACTCTGTAGCTCAGCGACGACGCTCTCCGCCAATTGTCAAAAATCTACGCTGCTGAGGCGCGGCAGAGAACAGCTAACATTTATGCCTGAAACACAGTTGGACATTCAAGAGGCAACATTCATTTGTATTTTTATCTTTTTCTAAAATCACGCACACAATTGGATCTCGCATACAATATGCAAAAACTGTCATTTCTGGCGCTGCTCCTATGAGTGCCCACGTCTTCGCCTTGTGGTGCACATTTTTATATAACGCGCACTTCAAGTCGTACAGCTCCCTGTGCGACCGGACAAGCTCAATCAACTTTTCTTCGATTTGGTCCATTCTGCAATATTGGAGTTATTAAATTTCATCAAATATTTGTTTCTTTCATTAAATATGTACTTACATTTTGAAATTATGAGAAATTATTAAATCTTCTTGTAATAATAATATTGTGTACACAAATTACTGAAAGGAAGCAGAAGAAGAGCACGCATACACAATGTGTCAAATTAGAATTAGAGCTAACTCGCATGCAATTGAATGTTTATCTACATACGAATGCTCTCAGAAAACTTATTTTTTTCTTGATTCCCATAAGAGCCTGTGTAATTTTGACAGCTGATTTTGTATCTTGCCTCTTGAATGTCCAACTGTTTTTCAGGCATTAAGAACTCACACATTCATCAGAAGAAGAACAAGAGTAGTGACCAAAATGGAAAATTTTCCATTTCGATCGACGTCGCTAGCAGAGGCATCGGTGACCTTTTACTTTTTCTTGTTTTTCATAAAATCCTGTGCAATTTTGACAATTGGCGGATAGCGACATCGCAGAGTGACATGCTATGTGTTTAAGCCATAATGCCTTAAACACATAGAATATCGCGCAGCGATGTCGCTCTCTGCAAATTGTCAAAAATCAGCGCTGCTGAGGCGAGGCAGAGAACAGCTAGCATATAAGAACTCACAACAATCAACAGAAGAAGAACAAGAGCAGCGACCAAAATGGAAAATTTTCCATTTCGATCGCCGTCGCTGGCAGAGGCAGCGGCGACCTTTTATTTTTTTCTTGTTTCCCATAGGCGGTTTTCACACCAATGAGACAGAGACAAAGAGACAAAATTTTGTTCTTGTTTTGCTAATAAAATTGTAAGAAGAACAAGCGGATGAATTTGTCTCTTTGGTTCATTTTTGCCTCACGGCATTCCGTGAGACAAAGAGACAAAAGTGTTGTCGCACCAATACAGTAAAAGTGTATTAAGCTTTGGAGTGGAATTTAATCCCTTTTGTGAAATTCGGACTAAATTTTACTACTTTGTACAATAGAAGTGCATGGCTGAGCTGTTAAATTAAAGTATACCTGGTGTAGTTTTTATCAGTTTTTTGTTGTTTCTGTTTTTTGTTGTCGCTGTCCTAATTATTAACGGAAGTCGGAAAATCATAACCGTTAGTAAATATTGTTTAATAAAAAACCAAACATTTTTTTATTTACAATATATTCAATTATATTACAATAATACTATAACATTACAATAATACCTATTTGATTCCATAATTGCAATTAAAATATAAAACTGTTGAAAAAATTGTCGACTTCGATTTAGTACGATTTTATTTGCAACAATGACAGAACGGCAATACTCTTCAGCAGTAAAGTAGCAAAAAGCTTTAAGGTTTTAGTCTCTTCAATGTAAATGCCACAAGAGTCAAAAATTAACACGAACTGTCTCTTTGTCTCTGTCTCATTGGTGTGAAAACCGCCATAAGAGCCTATGTAATTTTGACAATTGGTGGAGAGCGACATCGCTGCGCGATATTCTATGTGTTTAAGGCATAATGCTTGATCCAGAACGCCGACGAAAAAAATCGGCGTTGGTATCTATGTAAGCGTCTACAAATGTTAATTTTACAATAGGATAGTAAACACATTGGAAACTTAATTGTTCATCAGCATTTATTAAACCGCTTTTATTATCGTAGCAGCAATGTGTGAAAATTTAGAATCGTTGGACAACTCGACTCTGCGCCAAAAGTGTATTCAGTATGGCCTTCCAAACGTACCAGTAACAGAATCTAGTCGGAAAGTGTTGATACGTAGACTTCGCATGAGTATTGACAATTCAATGACTAGCCCATCTACTACAAAAAATTCTGGTAATTTAATGCTACCCAATGTAAACTCTAAACGACTATCTACCAGCAATACGAAATTAGGAAAAAAAAATTCTTTAGAGAAAACTAATGCGAGAGCATTGCAGTCACCAGTACAAAACAAGTTATCGAAGTTATATAAAGACGCGGATCCAAATGTATCAAAAATTAATGACGCAGCTGTACGTGGAAGTTACGATTCCGGTGTTTCCAGTAAATCTACACAGGAAATACAAACTACGGAGCCACACTGCATTCGTAGATTCAATTTGAAAGATTACGATTCCGGTTTTTCCAGAAATTTTGCGGAGGAAATAAAAACTACGGAGCCACACTGTATTCGCAGATTCAATTCCATAGGCCAAACTGCGGAGCCATCTGATGAATTTCCTAAACCTAAAAATTTAGCTGGACATATATATGGAAACGTTGTTCCAAGAACTTTTAATCAATATTCTAAAGACGGGAACTTTCACAAAGAGGATGATCAGGACAAAATAATAAATGCCCCATACTTAAGTGATTTTGCGCGTTCTTTAGAACGCCTCAAGAATGATTCAAGAGGCAGACTTCGCCTATCTTCACCAGTAAGCATGCAGGGAAATGAAACTAATTCCTACAAAGCATCTAAGTCACGTCATGTTGGACTAGATCCATCTACCGTCGACAAAAATTTTAAGGAATTTTTAATTGCATTAGATAGGAAATATGACTTGAAAAAAAAACTAATAATAATATTCTTTCTTTTGTTAGCGCTTTTTATTTACGTTTTCTTCATTATGTAAATATTTGAAATACCAATTAAAAAATAAATCAATCAAAAAATTTAATGTAAAAAATTTTGAAAAATAACAAAAAATTGTCAAAACGATGCACAACCTCAATTTGTCAGCCATTTTTGCATTATTATCTACAGATTGTTACCATAAATTAACAATCATGGAAAATAAGAAGTATTTGGAGCTATACTTTATAAATGGCAACATTTTCCTGTCTGCAAAGAATGGCCTACGAAAACTACTTCACATTTCTACAAAATGATTAAACTACAATGATTCGCATTTTATAAGATGGTAGCCTCTGGAGGCTAACGTCAATCTGCAAAAATTTTTGTTGTTAATTTCCTTCAAAAACAAATGAAATCTACACAGAAAAGTTATCTTGAGCCTCATTTGTGTGTTTGCCTATTTCCGCTTATTGTTCGTAGTTGTTACTTTGCGATTCGAGACTAATTTCTCGCACTTTGATCGTACATCGTGATTTATTGTTTTATTTTCAAATTAGAATACACTATGAATTAAGAATTTTTTTCATAGTTTTGTATGTTTCCCTCGTTGATAGCTTCATAGTATATGTGGAGTTTCATGCTCCACCTGGCAAACATCAGTCTGGTATTAGAAATACATCGGCTACTGACAGCGATAACGAGATAGCTGACATATTCCAGCGATTATTCGGGTTCCAGAAGTTTGTTGGTGTTCGTGAAAAACTTGGAATTTTGTATAGAAGTGTTCGTGAAAAATTGGAAATCTGATGAATAACTCCCCACCAGAGATCCCTACTCACCTCACCTCTACGCCCCGTAGATGAGGGGTCGGACACGATAAGATTTTGCCTTTGTTTACAATATTTTATGTATGCCTTAACACTTTATTTATTTATTTATTTATTTCATGTTCATGTTATAATGTACAAATAAGTTGTTGCTTTTAAAATATGTACAAAAGAATTAAAATATATACAAGCTTCAAGTTTCAATTGCAATAAAAATAAAAAAAAAATACAATTTCTCTAAGTGTAAATAATAATAAACTATTACTAGATAGAAACTGTGATAGAAGAAAATAGCTTATAGAAAAGAGGAAAGATGAAGAAAAGAGGAAAGGAAAGGAAAGAAAAGAGGAAGATCAAAGAAAGATAAGAAGAAGAATAGATTAAGCTTATTAAGACAATGAGATCATTGGATTTCCGCAAAGAATTTAAAACAAGACTTCCTGAAAGAGCCAACCTCAGCTTGTCTTATGTAAGCAGGAAGGCTATTCCAAAGACGCGCCGCATGGACAAAGAAGTGCCTGGTGGTGGATGTTTTGAGATTTCAACTCAACAAACAAATGTTGTTAACATTATAGAACCTTTTATTTCCTTAATGATTGTAGTTCAAATCGAGGACTTCAAAGTATTTCGTTGGCTGCATTTTAACTTTAACTTAATGCAGTCCTCATAAAACACTTCAATAATATTTTTCTTACTTATTTATGTGAATACAAAAAATAAATTATACATCTTCTCTAAAAATAATTTATAAATTGAGGTTATGAATTAATAGAAAGAAAACAGCATCAATGTAGTATTGGCATTACTACATGTTCATTTCCACCTTACTAGTGAATTTTATTACCCGTTTGCAAACTGCGTATCTTTCCGCGTACTTTTGCATGTGCTATGGTACGTAAGTAGTACTACTATATTACTACTTTTTGAGGAAAAACATGTTTTCGCTACATTAAAATTACACTAATGTGTTTGAAATTCTTAATTGATTATGTAATGCCTTATCTAATTTTGCTTTTTGAGTTATTTTTAAAAAACGAACAATATTAAAATACAATTTTGGTACCATACACTTTTGGCAATTTCGTACTGTAATAATTTCATGAAATTCCTTATCTTTTTACCTTAAAGAAGAAGAAGTAGTATTTCATAATTTTATTTATAATATAATAACATAAAAACATAAATTATTAATGCTCTCATGTAATTGAACTATTGAACAATATTATCAAATACATATTGACACATATATATACAGCAGAATTCGTTTTTGAAGAGTGCAGTAACATTAACGAATGTGTGCTTTATGGCAGCAGCAACATCAGCATAGTTCAAAAAGCAAATCAGATGTGAATTCGCGTGGTGAATAGCACGTACAGTGTACGTAAAGAAATCGAAAAAACGAAGTCACAAATCTTCGGAAAGCCGAGCGAATCAGCCATCTCGTTATCTCTGGCTACTGAATACTGATTCACTACTGGTGCTTTCGGCGAGCAAAAATGAGAGCCTTTATATATAGATTCACTTAACTCTGAACAACATTCCCAGCGGGCAGAAATGCGCATTATCATGACAGAACATCAGCCTTTTTAATGCGAGTATGCGCATCCTGTTCTATGGTCTCTTAGTTTTTATTTTTTAGTGTAATAGCCTCAACACAGTTGGAGAGGCCGGATACAACTTCATTAATCATCTGTCAAAATTACATGGACTCAGTGTTGCCGTTTTGTGGGAATTTTCCGAGATTTGGGATTTTTAAATAGCCTCCGGGAATTTGCGTCGCTTGAAATTTTTTATGTGCCTCTGGCTTTGGGATTTTTTTTTGGAATTTTGTGAATTTTAATAGTTCTTTTATTTTTAATGGTTTCATCATAAAATGAAGGTTATTTAAATATTAATAAAGGCTTCGTATATTTGGCATTTTTTGCGATTTTTTAATGCCTTTGGGATTTTTGTGGCATATTGGTATACTTTTTTGCCTTGCCTTTTTTTGGAATTTTTTAATTGACGATTTGGGAATTTGCGATTTTCTCTGGGAATTTGAATGAAGGGTTTCCGGCAACACTGCATGGGCTCTTACGGACAACGAGAAAAAAGTAATTTTTCAGATTCTCACGACGTTCCGTCGCTTCGCCGCCAGCATTCCACTATTTTCTAATCTGGCGGCATTTGGTTGGCGGCAGAGCTGTGTTCTTCTTCTTTTGTGTAGATGTTGTTTGTGTACAAAAAATCTTTGTATGCAATGGACGCACGATTACGCAGCTATAACTGTGTGTCGTCGCCAGAGTTTGGCGGCTGGCAAAAATTAAAAGTTGTATCAGGCCTCTCCAACTGTGTTTAGGCTATAATGGGGTAATTTTCTTACCTTCAACGTCAACACTTACACACGTTTTGCTTTGTGTTTCTCGTAAAAAAGCTGTTCAGAAACTTTTCGGAATGCTGAGAGAGAGAGAGAGAGAGAGAGAGAGAGAGAGAGAGAGAGAGAGAGAGAGAGAGAGAGAGAGAGAGAGATAGAGAGAGCAAGCGTCAATGTTTACATAAGGGAACACTAATTGACGGTGTTTCCGTAGTTAACACAACACATTACACAGTATTTCCAGTCAAATGGTATTCTTGAACTCTTAACAACGCTATTTCTGTTCGGTTTTAGAGAGAAATGAAACGTGAAGAAAAAAGCTGACGTTCCCATAAAAATCAAGTAGTTGCCATTCTGCAGTGGAGTGTGGACTATGCGTAGTTTTTCTTTTGTAGTTTTTATTTTTTGCTATTTATTTTGTATAATTATTAAAATATATACATATATATCTACGCTTTTTTTGTATAATTATTAAAATATCTGTCATGCTTTAAATTTTATTTGTTTCAAATATATCTATTTAGGTTTTTAATTATGTTATTAGAATATTTATATCTTTGGGATAAATATATTTAAAAGTTTTATTAAATCCCATTAAAATTTACACCTTTATAAATGATATATGTATGATATTGCTTATTGTGTAGTGATACATATTATTATTATACTATTACCTATAGATTTGCATAAACAAAAGAATGGGACACCGCTTGCATTTTCAACAGCTCGCAAGTAAAGAAACAATTCATAATATCATGCATGCACCAGAAGAGCACAGGTATCGCAAACAAATCTTTAGCCCATAAAATTATAAGAGGAAAAGAGCGAACCATTTGTTCTGTCGTGGAAGTAGTCTGGAAAGTTCTGTTGGAGAAATAAAACAACCTCTTTGGTTGAAGGTAATCGACAGACTGTTTATTTATACTATAAAAATGTGTATACTCTAACATGATGTGTTGCCAACTCTCTATTTTCATTCTCAACACTCCTTCTCAACAAATCATATTAGATAGAAATTATTTAACCAAAATACATGAATGAATACATATTTTACATTGTTATATAATCAAAAAACTCCCATATCTTTCATAAATCTACAATGTTTGATTTTTGCCAAATTCTTAGTAAGTATATCAGCCAGCATATCAGAAGTAGATACATACTTAAGCTCAATTTGTTTGTCCTTATAAGCTTCTCTGATATAATGATGCCTGATATCTATGTGTTTGCTTCTTGCATGATAAGTTGGATTTTTAACCAGACATTGCGCACTCTGACTATCACTGTTTAACACTATCGGTTTTATAATTGGAAAACCAATCTCGTGCGAAAGCTTTTTAAGGTAAACAGCTTCCTTTGCAGCTGCTGAAAGTGCCACATATTCTCCTTCTGTACTGCTCAATGCAACCACACGTTGTTTCGATGCCTAAAAAATATTTTAGCGGCCCTCCATCCACGACGAGAAACTTATCAGAAATTTTAGCTTTTATTTTTTTCAAATCCTCTTTGTATGTGCAAGCTATTATCAAATCGTCAACATAGACGGCAATAATCCTATATCTGTCAGCTGTATTTTGTGTGTATACGCATGGTTCACTAGGACATGGAATAAACCCGATATCCATCAGGACTGAATTAAGCTTTTCGTTCCATTTCCTCCGGCTTTGTTTTAACCCATATATCGATTTCTGCAGCTTTAATACTTTCTCTGGATGTTTTTCATCAACAAAATACTCTGGCTGCTTCATGTACACCACATCGTGAAGCTCACTATTCAGATATGCTGTTGATACATCCATTTGTTGTAGGTGCATTTCATGTTCACAAGCTAATGCTATAATCATGCGTATTGTGGCAAAACGTACAACTGGAGAAAATGTTTCAAAATAGTTAACTCCGAATTTCTGAGCACAGCCCTTGGCAACTAAACGCGATTTAAATCGTTGAACACTACCATCTTTGTTTCCTTTTATTGCAAACACCCATTTGCAGCCTATTGATGTTTCACCATACGGCAGATCAACTAACAACCACGTTTTGTTATTCATTAACGCCTTGTATTCTTCCTGCATTGAACTTAACCATTCGGATGCATATTCACTACTCAAAGCCTCTTTAACTGACTGTGGAACATTTATCTCATTTGCCTTGATCTCATTACATTTTGCAGTATTTAGGATATTATATTCCTTTCGCGGTCGACCCGGCTTACCTGTTTTTATTAGCTTTGGTCTGCCTGGGCCAATTATAGCTTTTCTCTGCACGCGACACTCAGTTCTCTCTGAATTAGTCTCATTCTCGTGATACTCTCCTTCTGAAACTACATCTTCCATTTCAACACAGGTTTCCTTGTAATCTAAAGGTGTTACATCTAGAACAATTGTTTCTGAATTCCTTAATTCTGTGTTGGAGAAGACATCTTCGAAAAATTTCACATCACGACAGCATATAACTCTTGACGTTTTGGGGTTATACAGCCGATATCCTTTTGTCACTTCAGAATATCCGACCATCAGCAACTCGATACCCTTTGCTCGAAATTTCTTTGTCTGCTTTTTATCAAGCGCCACAGCTATCGATCCAAAAGTCTTAAAATGAGAAACATTTGGACGCTTGCCTGTCCAGGCTTCATAAGGTGTACAATTGATTAGTGATCTAGTTACTGACCTGTTGCGGATGTAGGCGGCGGTCGCAACTGCTTCAGCCCAGAATCGCTCGTCCAACTTAGAATGGACTATCATGCTTCTTGCCATCTCTATAAGTGTTCGGTTTGCGCGCTCTGCCACTCCGTTCTGTTGGGGTGTATGTGGAACAGTCAGCTGATGCACTACCCCACTTTGTTGCAAAAAGTCACTAAATTCTTGACCTGTGTATTCGCCTCCATTATCGCTTCGCAAAACTTTAATTCGTTTACCAGTTTGATTTTCCACCATAGTCTTAAATATTTTAAATTTGCTCAAGACATCACTTTTGTTCTTGATAAAAAATACAAAAACATATCTGGAATAATCGTCTATAAAAGTTAGACAATAGCGCGATCCTCCGATCGACGCCTTATTTATAGGGCCACACAAATCTGTATGTATAATTTCTAATAATTCTCGAGCACGAGATTCTGAGGCATGTGGGAAACTTTTAATACAAATTTTACTTTTAGCACACGTAAGACAAACATCGCAATTTTTGTCATTCCTTTTCAAATACATTCCATGTACTAATTGCTTTCTTGACATTTCTTTTAAACAATTAAAATTTAAATGTCCAAACCGGTGATGCCACATAACAATGTCATTCTTCTGACGATTTGCATAAAAACATTTTTTCTCCGAGTTAATTCCTGCCTTAAACCCAAAAAGGCCATGCTGCTCATTAGCTTCGATTAACATTCTACCACTTTTGGTGTTTATAATAGCTTTTTCTTTATTAAAAATTACTTGTAAACCCGTATTGGTTGCTTTACTCACAGAAATAAAATTTGTGTGTAACTCCGGAACATATAAAACATTTTTCAACATGATATCAGATGTTTGATTTTTAATACAAACGTCTCCTTGTCCGTGAGCTTCAACAAAATTATCTATTGCTAGTAAAATTCTTTCTTTTTGTTTTCTAATTGAGTTAAAAAATGACAAATCGCAACACAGGTGTGACGTAGCACCACTATCAATGTACCAAACATCACGTAAACTTGTTCTGCTAAAAAGTAAATCTTTCGTTGAGGATGACGCTAATAAAGAAAACGATTGCTCATAACGGGATTCCTTTTGCTTCTGCTTTTGCTCTCTACACTGACTAGCATAGTGACCTCGGCGACCGCAATTATAACATTTGATTTTGTTTCGCTTACTCTGGGTGCCGTGTCTATCAGTGGCTTTCCTTACATTTGCTCTAGCCAGAAATGCTTGCTGCCCGTTATTGTTTTCTGCCTGTATATCTTTCTCGTTTCTCCGCTCGCCCTCTTCTAATAATTTTACTTTAAGATGATCCAAGGTCGGCAAATTTTCGTGTGTTTCAATTGCAACAACAAAATTATCATATGACTGCGGCAAGCTACTTAATAAAATGATGACCAGCATTTCGCCCGGAACCGTTATCCCGATTTCTGCCAGTTTTTCTACTGTCTCATAAAAGATGTTAATATGATGAACCACATCACCATCCTCATATAACCGATGATGCAACAGTTTTTTAAATAATGAGATTTTCCTTACCGGTCCAGCAGGCTGATGTACCTCTTTTAACTTGTCCCAAGCTTCTTTTGCGCTTTTACAGTATTTTATATGAATTAGTTGAGAGGGTTTCAGAGATAAAACTATAGTTGCTTGCGCCTTCTCGTCTTTTAAATCAAACGCTGTTTTGTCTGCTGTAGACATCTGCTCCTCTTTTATAATTCTTCCGGCCACTATAGGCCATGATTCCGAATGTATGAGGACGCTACGCATTTGCATCGCCCAGGAAGCATAGTTCCCTTCTTCCAATTTTTCAATAGAGTATAAATTGCTCATTTCGACTAACGAAATATATTATCAACGCGAACACGTTTGATCTGGGCCCATAACCTGTAGGAGAAATAAAACAACCTCTTTGGTTGAAGGTAATCGACAGACTGTTTATTTATACAATAAAAATGTGTATACTCTAACATGATGTGTTGCCAACTCTCTATTTTCATTCTCAACAAGTTCAACGAAAGAGACTTCGCTCAACGATGATTAAGAGGAAAGGATTGTGAATAGAAATTTAAATCGTTAACGTTCGGGGCCAACTTTTTTTGACGTCCGCGTTAAAAGTAAGAGAATGACCCCATAAATGTCCGCCGAAAATGCGCATCTTTCTTCGCATCCATGGATACAGTTGAAATTTGTTCATTGCGCTCACAGAGAACTAAATTCGAAAATGACGCGCTCTCCTGATTGAGCACTCTCACTATTTACCTAATTTCGGTAGGTTCGTAAATAAAAATCTGTGGTGTTTTTGTTCTCTTTTTGCTCTCTTCGTTGTTTTTCTTTGACGCCACCCTGCTAAAAAATCCTCATCACATTCTCGGGAAAGGTAAGGGGGAATACTATCCGCGTCAATACAATGAAACATAAAACCTGATTGTGTTTGTAAATCTTTCGTTATTTTGTATACTAAAAACTTCCCTCTTCAATTCGATGAGCGCTTCGATGAGCGCTTCGATGAGTTTAGCAATAAGAGTTGCGTGTTAATATTTTCTATTTGTATTATAAGTATAACAAACCAAACGGTCCCGTTTAAATTACCGTTAGCAATATTTCTATTGCGTCTGTTTCACAAAATTTCAGCAGTATTTTTCAAATCAAAGTGTAGTGCTGGAGAGTGAAGTTGTGTTTTGATTATTAATCCCCTTGAAGTTTGAAAAACAAGTGGTTCTAATTCCAATATTGCATCACTTTAAGAATTTTCAACATTGAAAGCATTTCAACAATGAATTCGTTTTCTTCAACAAGTACAGACAACGCCAAACCGATTGTATTAAAGAACATTTTGTTGCAGAGGAATACCTATCCAGCTAAACATATACTAGAAAGTAAGTTAAGTTTTACAATCATCTCTATTTTAAACCATTGCATTTTATATAATTCAAAATATTTCTACTTAAATCATTTCAGATTATAAACCACAAATAACTAATAATAATATTAAGACTTCAACAAATGCTGTCCACAAAGAGAACATCATTGAGAAAAATGAGCAATTGAATATGGATCGAAGCAAAAGATATGGAAGCAGACTTAACACCACATCAATTTGAAGAACCAACAATATTTGAATAATGTACAATAAAATTAAATAAAATTAAATAAAAAAAAATTTCCGTTTTTAATAACTCATTGCGTACCTCATCAAATCGCTCATTGTAATGCTCATCGAATCGCTCATTGAAATGCTCATCAAATCGCTCATCGAATCGCTCATTAAATCGCTCATCGAATCGCTCATCGAATCGCTCATCGAATCGCTCATTAAATCGCTCATCGAATCGCTCATCGAATAGCTCATGGAAACGCAGAATAGTAAATAGATGAGTTTAGTCCCAGCTCGCTAACAAAATTCATCATGAGTTTCATCCAATTGCTCATCATGAGCTCATCGAACAACTCATGATGAGTTTTCTAGTAGCAGTTTTCTAGCAGTGTCGATAGATTCCGAAGAAACTGTCTAGGCAGAACGCTATTTACTGTTGTTTACGAACGCATATCGAAATGAGGCTGTTGGGCAGCCATAGAAATCTATTAAAACATTAAAGAGAATTGATTTTGCTATTTATGTTTTATTATTTTTAAGAATTTAATAGTTTTTATAATATATTGTATGCAATATGCATATATATTACTTCACTTTTCACTTCTACTTTTGTAGAAGTGAAATTTTTAATTTTTGATAATTTTTAGTGTTGCGGTAGCCCTTCCGCATTTTTATTTCGTAGGTGTTGTAGGCAAGTTTATCAGTTCTTACCGCTTCTGCACGAAATCATAATAATAATAATAATAATATGTATGTATGTATATACATATTAAGGCGAAAATACAGCGCCATCTATACGTCATACAATAATGTGATATACACCATCTACACGCCGATACGTGCAATATTTACGAGTGTTACAGTGTTACCAAATCACAGTCCACAGTCTTCTGGAATACAACGACATCTATCGAGCGATAGCGAAAGATCTAGAAGTCACGTGATGTTTCCACTACGCATGAACATGATTCATTGCTGAAACAAACAATTCATGGAAATGGAAGTTTCTCGACAATCTACTAAGATCTGGAGAAGTCTGACGATAACGTAGCGATAATTATCGGACAGTATAAATAGACACAAACCACAGCAGCAAAGTCAGTTTGATTTTGGAAAGCAACAAAGTGACATCGTGGAAGTAACAGTTTGAAAAGTGTTGAATAAGAATAAAATAGTTGAATAGCTTCAAATAAGAATTCGTGTATAAGTGTTTACGTGTACAAGTTATAAACAGCGATAGTAACGAAGTGTTAAAATAAGAGCAAGCAATATTAAATAGTTAATTTATTATTTGAAACTAACTACTTTTTATTATTTCGATTTTTCGATTATTCACAATCCAGTGATCGAACCTGAAGAGAGTTCAAGCGGTAATTTTGGAAATTACGTAACAATTGGTGTCAGAAGTGGGATTGATGAATAATCCGGAATAATAATGAAATTCGCTGACCTGAAAATACCACAGCTGAGGCAATAGTTAGAGTCGCGCAGTTTGCCTGTGTCAGGAAATAAAGCAGAACTGCAAACACGGTTGCGTGACGCTATGGAGAAGGAGGGCATCGACGTTGAAGCACATGAGTTCATCTACGAAGCTGCATCCAAAGTTGAACACGAGTTGGTAGAGACGCAAGCATCTCCACCGTTTGACATGAATGTGCTCTTAGTAGCCATGGCGCAGCAGTCCTCACGGATGGAGCAGCAGTCCTCACGAATGGAGCAGCAGTTGGCGCAAAATACTTCACAACTGCAGGAACAACTTCTGCGCATTGAAGGAAATTCTGCGGAACTGCAGGCGAGGCAAGATAAGATAAGATAAGATAAGATTGGTAGAAGATGAATTCCGCAGGTTGCAATCGCAAACGGAAGCTGAATTCCGCAAGCTACAATCGCAAACGCAAAATGAATTGCACACACTGAAGGCAGAACTTTGTTAAACAAAGTTTGACGTGATTTGGTGGACATAGTGTCGTTCGTTCACCTGTGCTAGCTGTCCTTGTCTAGTTTAGTGGTTGAGTGGCTCCATCTGTACTCAACGCCAGATCAAAGCTTTTAATTAAGTTTTCGTAAGCTTTTGTAAGCTTCGATCAGTATCTGCTGGTGGTGGCGCTGCGGTCTATTCTTGCAGTAGGTTCGCGTCTCTACTAATACAATACTGAGAAAATAGATAAAGGAAAAAAAAAAGAAACAAAAGCAGCCATGAAGAAGAGTGCAGCAGCAAGTGGAGCATCGATTGAAGATGGCAGCCGTGCAGACCAATTAGGCGGCATTAATCCGTTTGCGAAAAATAGTCGTATGGCGCGGTCGCCATTACAAAACTCGCTTGAAGTGGAAACGCCTACTTATAGAAACTGCTCGCCAACGTGTGTAGAAGTGATTTCTGAACGCAGCACAGCAAATTTCGGTGTTTGAGAAAATGGGACGTAGAATCGGTGAGTTGGTTGAAATGATCAGAGGAGGAAGGCGATCAATACACCAGCCAATGCGTGATTTAATAGAGAGCATTGCTATTATGTTTGAAAAGCTAGAGCAAGACTTAGGAAATGGCGCGCAGACTGATTCAAGTTTGATGCTTGGTTGGCAATCAATTAAAAGGCCCACATGCGAACATGGCGTACAGACGTCTCCAATGCCAGAAAAAAGAGCAGGAAATGTAACAAAGCGGAGCAGAGAGGACGCTCTACTGGTTCAGCCGGCTTCTAAAAAACGAAAAGCACCTGAAGCTGCAACTTACGCTGGAGTGCTTCAGGCAAAGGTGATCGCTGATAAAGCAGAGAATACGAGCGAGGGGTGGACGCAAGTGAGATCGCAAAAGCCCAAAAAACGAGACGTTGTGGTGAAAAGACCCAAGCCGGAAGCCATCAGCATTGAGAACAAGGGTGATCTTAGTTATGCTGAAATATTGCGCAAAATAAAGGCAGACGACAACGTAGCGGATTTGAGCAATGCTGTGAGGAAGATACGGCGAACGCAGAAAGGCGAGCTACTTCTTCAGCTATCAGAGACGGGGGAGAACGCTGATAAAATCAGAAGTGTCATTGCGAATAGCCTTGGTGATAAGGCTGAGGTGCGTGGTATGTCGGAGAGAGTTGTGGTCGACATTAAGGACATAGACGAAGTCACTGGAAAAGAGGAGGTTTTCAAAGCAATTGTGACACAATTTAGCTTGAAGAATGTTACCCAAGAAGACGTCATCAGCATGCGCAAAGGATTTGAAGGTACGCAGATAGCGTCGGTAAGGCTAACTGTTACCAATGCGAACATCCTAATGAAGGCCGGTAAAATTCGGATTGACTGGGTAAGTTGCCGTATTCGTGAGCAAGCGGTAGTAATGAAATGCTACAGATGCCTGGAATTTGGTCATATATCGAAGCAATGTAAAAATGCGACTGACTGTTCAAAGCTGTGCTTCAAATGCGGGGGAGAAGGCCACCTTGCCAAAGTATGTTCGAACGAACCCAAATGCATTTTATGTCAAAGGGAAGGAAGGAAGGACACTAACCATGCATGCGGAGCATGCAAATGTCCGTCATATCAGAAGGCTAAAACAGAGCAAAAAGGCGCTAAAGTGATCGGTTCCAATAAATGAAAATATTGCAGCTCAACTTGAACCATTGTGAAGCCGCACAGCAGCTGTTAGAACAGACAGTTTTTGAACTGCAAGTCGATGTTGCCATTCTTAGCGAGCCGTATGTTAACAAAAGAGATGGTAAATGGGTGAGCGATCAGCTTGGTAAAGCTGCCATTTTGAATACTTGCGCAAACGCCTCAAGCATCATACCTTGTTGTTCTGACCGTTGTTTTGTCTGTGCGGAGATAAATGGCATCTTTATATACAGTTGTTATGTGCAGCCCAGCCTCGACATAAACACATTTAATATGGTAATGCACTCATTGAAAACTGATGCAAGTCGACGGAATCCCGTCCTAATTGCAGGCGATTTCAATGCCTGGCCCACAGAGTGGGGCTCTAAGCAAACGAACCCTCGCGGCCGATCTCTCTTGGATGCCTTTGCGTCGCTGAATATAATCCTCTTAAACACGGGTTGTGTACATACATACAGTAAAAATGGCGGGGGATCTATAATAGATATTGCCTTTATAAGTACGGGGTTGTTTTCGGCGGCGAAGTGGCAGCTAAGCAATTGTTACACGCATAGTGACCACAGAGCTGTTCTAATAGAAATTTTAAGAAAGTCAGGCGTAGACAAGGCCTCAACAGCTAGCAAAGGCCCATGCTGGAAGCCAGAAACGTTTGATCGCGAAATGTTTGTCCAGGTATTGGATGGCTTCAGTGCGAGAGGGACGGCAGAAGAAGCGGCAAAGCATCTTATGAACAAAATAAAAGAAGCATGCGATGCATCGATGTTGCGAAAACGGAATAGCTCAAAGCGAAGACCCGTGTACTGGTGGAATGCCAACATTGCAAAATTACGTAAGGAATGCATCCGAGCGCGGAGGCAGTGTAAAAGAGCTCGTAAAAGAGCGCCTGCTATATATGAAAATCTGCTGCTGGTATACAAGGAGAAGCGGAAAGCATTGAATGCAGCCATACGAGAAAGCAAAAATAAGTGCTTTTGGGAACTTTGCGATGATGTAGATAGCAATCCTTGGTGTTTCGCCTATAAGATGGTTCTAAAAAAGCTTAAAAGATCAGCGCAACCAAGCAACTCCCGAATAATGGAGTCTATAGTTACGAGCCTCTTTCCTCAGCAACCGCAGTTTCTAAGAGCATTTGAAACAAATGACACGCAAAGCATACCAACGGTAACCGCAGCGGAGGTGTTGCAAGCAGCAGCTAATCTCAAGCTTAACAAAGCGCCAGGCCCAGATGGCATACCAAATGTTGCAATAAAAGCGCTTGCAATAACTCGCACTGAATGGCTCCGAAGTGTTTATGATCTTTGCATCAAAGAAGGCTTCAGGAAAGGCATGTCTACGATCAATGCATTACAGCTGGTGAAAAATATCGCGGGATGGGCGACTGAGGGCAATCGCTGGTGTTGCGGTGCTAAGCAGTACTACCTGATCGTGACATTGGACATTAAAAATGCATATAATACGGCGAATTGGCAGAGAATCTTGGAGGCGCGAAGAAGATTTGAAGTCCCCGCATATCTATGTAATATTGTGAGTGATTATTTAAGCGATCGGATTCTTATGTACAGCACTACGGAAGGTTATAAAGAGTATAAAATAACAGGAGGGGTTCCACAGGGATCCGTAATTGGACCTTTCCTGTGGAACATAATGTACAACGCCATACTGGAGTTGACAGTGCCAGAGGGAGTTGAGATCATTGGTTTTGCGGATGATGCCGCTATCCTAGTCGTGGCGAAGCATTTGTCAAATGTAAAGGAAAAGGCGGATGAAGCAATCGTCACGGTTAGGTCGTGGCTATCTGAGGTTTCGCTGACACTAGCTGATCATAAGACGGAATGTGTACTGTTAAGCAGCAGAAAAAAGGTAGAATCCGTGGCAATCAAGGTTGGCGACTGTGTGATTGTGTCTAAGCCGCCCATAAAGTATCTTGAAGTTATGATAGATCATCGGCTTACATTTAAACATAGAACATGTGCAGCGTAAAGCAGCAATAGCAACTACGGCATTGTCAAGAATAATGCTAAACCATCGAGGGCCGCGTCAGCGCAAAACACAATTACTGGCAGGCGTCATAAAATCGATCATACTTTATGCGTCCCCAATATGGAGTGAAGCCTTGTTAAAGCCTAGCTATGTACGCAACTTAAACGCCACTTACAGGCATTGTGCATTTCGAACTGTATCTTTTGAAGCATCACTAGTAATTGGAGGTATGATGCCACTGGATTTGCTCGCGAAAGAAGCTAAGATAAGGTTATCCGCAGCGGCGGCCAGCAACCGGCATACTCTAAACGGCAGAGCGATCATTGATGCAAGGAGTGCTCACCATTCTGTTATTGAAGAATGGCAGCTAAAATGGCAGAATGCGGATAAAGGCAGATGGACGCACAAACTCATACCCATATTGGAGCCTTGGTTAAGCAGAAAGCACGGTGAGGTGGATTTTTACCTAACGCAGTTCTTAAGTGGACATGGCTGCTTCAAAGCTTATCTCTATAAATACGGCTTCGAACGCGACCCATTCTGCGATCACTGTGAAGGGGTGACTGAAAATGTTTACCACGTGTTCTTTGGATGCCCTCTGTACGAGCTGCTAAGAAATGAACTCCAGCGTGTCGTAGGATCACCTCTGACGCCTGAAACCATTGTGAGTAGCATGCTAAGAAGCGAGAAAGTGTAGAAGGCAGTTAGCAGAATGTCTGCGCTGGTGATGAAGGAACAAAGAAGGCGAGAACAGGTAAGAAGGTCTTGGGAACGAACTGACTGACCTAACTGACGATTGAGCAGGAATGCTTCTACGGCCTCCTGACGTAATACCTAACGGTAGTTCCAGGGGGAACATCCGTAATGACGAGAGGAGATGTTTAGCGGGTTAAAGTCCCGCACTGACTAAGACTTTTGATTCTTTTACTGCTCGTTAAAAAAAAAAAAAAAAAAAAAAAAAAAAAAAAAACATTGAAGGCAGAAATATAACATATGAGAGACGTACAGTTGAGTGGACCAGTTGCAGCTGTTAGTGCACCAAAATTGAAAGCGCCAACCTTCGACGGAACTGTACCGTTTAAAATTTTTAAACTCCAGTTCGAGACAACGGCACAAACGAATCACTGGACGTTGGCAGACAAAGTGGCTGCTTTGGTGGTGTCGTTGAAGGGTTCCGCTGCTGAAGTTTTGCAAACGGTTCCTGAACACGAGCGAGGTAATTATGATGCGTTGATGGCAGCGATTGAGGGGCGATACGGTAGCGATCACCGAAAGCAAATGTTCTAGATGGAGCTGATGAATCGCTTCCAAAAGAATAATGAGCCGTTACAGGAATATGCAACAGAGATCGAGCGACTCGCACATTTGGCCAACGCGAATGCACCCACAGAAGTAATCTAACTACTGAAGATCCAGGCGTTTATGAATGGTATACGAGATGTGGATACGATACGAGCAGTCTACTCTATGCCAAAGAAGACCTTCGCCGAAAAAGTTTCGTTTGCGCTGACGCGGGAGACAGCGAGTCTTTTGAGCAGACCAGCACACAATGTTCATCGACTGGAGGTTGGTTCAAATGAGTCGTTGGAAGAGACCATAAGGGAACTAATAGTAGTAATATCGCGAATGATGCCGATCTTGCCCAAGAGTTCGGACGCAAAATGTTTTAACTGCGGCAAAATTGGACATTTTGCACGAAACTGCAATATATCAGTGAGTGGCAGAAAGAGAAGCGTCTAAAAAGTAAGTGGTTCTTCTACTGAAGTAGAATCGTTAAACTAAAACGGACCAGCCCAAAGGGGGCGTGAGCTGGTTTCCGAAACTGATTGCCCCACTGTCTCTGTCTCGCAAATGCGTCGAAACAACAACAACTTAACTAAGTGGAACTGTAAACGGGCGGTCGCTGGACTTGACACAACGCATTCCATTATTCGAGCAGATTTAGTATGAGATGATATCAAGCCGCTGATTGGTTGTAAAATACGAACAGCTACAGGAGAGAAAGCTGCGATCTTGGAAAAATCGGTCTGTAAGATTCAGCGTAGAAATAAAGATGCAATCTTCCGACGTCCATGTGTAGTTAAAGGTAATTGCTCCATGGCTAAAAGATGCGAAAGAATAGTCGACGTCCGATTAGCGAGGCTGCAACCTGACGATGAGTGGCAACCTAGTGCGCTAAGAGACAGCCAATTAAATGATGCAGACTTGGTAAAATTAGTGAAAGCCAAAGAAATGGACCGAACACCAAGCAAAGGAGAAATGGCATCAGAAAGTCCGAGGGCCAAGGCGTATTGGGTATAATGGAACAGTTTGAAGCTGAAAAACGGAGTGTTGCATCGTTTCTGGGAAAGTAACGACGGTAAGCAAACTCGTGATTTGATTGTTCTACCAAAGTCGCGAATAGATGCTGTACTAAAAGAATTTCACAATGGACCAAGTGGCATCCATCTCGGTGTTAGAAAAACTGTGAAGAAGATTAAACAACGGTTTTATTGGGTGAACTGTCAAGAAGCGGTAGAAGAAGAAGCTTTGAGCGAATTGCAATGGCAATGCAACGACTAGTGACGCTGGAAATAAGTACGAAATACACGAAATGGTAAAGCGGCGTAGGAGTAACAAAATGAAGGATCGCTGTGACCGAGGTATGAATACCGACGGATTCAAAGAGGGCGACTTAGTGTTACTGTATAATCCGCAGGTCATGTCTCCAAAGCTGCAAACATCGTGGGAAGGCCCGTACAAAGTCATTAAGCGACTGAATGATGTTGTGTATCGCATACAGTCATACACACAAAGACGAGGTAAAATTAAAGTTGTCCACTTAGAGAGGCTTGCGCCGTATGGATGAAGGAATTTGGTGTCTGATCGGGACGATCAGACTTAAGTAGAGGGCAGTGTGGCGAAAATACAGCGCCATCTATACGTCATACAATAATGTGATATACAGCACCATCTACACGCCGATACGTGCAATATTTACGAGTGTTACAGTGTTACCAAATCACAGTCCACATTCCTCCGTAATACAATGACATCTACCGAGCGCTAGCAAAAGATCTAGAAGTTACTTGATATTTCCACAACGCAGCCCACACAATAGAACATGATTCATTGCTGAAACAAACAATTCATGGAAATGGAAGTTTCTCGACAATCTAGTAAGATCTGGAGAAGTCTGACGATAACGTAGCGATAATTATCGGACAGTATAAATAGACACAATCCACAGCAGCGAAGACAGTTTGATTTTGGAAAGCAACAAAGTGACATCGTGGAAGTAACAGCTTGAAAAGTGTTCAATAAGAATAAAATAGTTGAATAGCTTCTAATAAAAATTCGTGTATAAGTGTTTACGTGTACAGGTTATAAACAGCGATAGTAAAGAAGTGTTAAAATAAGAGCAAGCACTAATAAATAGTTGATTTATTATTTAAAACTAACGACTTTTTATTATTTCGAATTTACGATTATTCACAATCCAGTGTTCGAACCTAAAGAGAGTTCAAGCGGTAATTTTGGAAATTACGTAACAATATGATACTAGCTGGTTACCTGCGACTTCGTACGCGTGGTAGAGTACTAAATAGATACCCTATATATTACCCGTCACGCTATATGCATATAATATATCGTCGAACGTGAAACTTGCATGTTTATTTTGGGCGAAAAACAAATTTTCTAGCAATGAACTCAAAAAACTCAGATTTTGGCGTTTCGCGATCTGTAAAGTATGTACTCAACATGCATATATATAAAACCCTTTAAAATACTTGCTATGCTTTTTCTCAGACCACCTGTCTTATATTATGTTATTTTATTGTATATTTATATTAATATACGCTAAACTCTAAAATCTGCCTGTTTTTTGAGTTCATTACTAGAAAATTTGTATGGTGAAACAACATTATTTCGTCTACCTAGCATATGGAAATGCATTCCGCCGATAAAAAATGCCTTTCGTGTGCAATCCTTACAAAAATAATTACAACAAAAATCAAAATAAAAATTATTTTAATAACATTGAAATAATGTATAATAGTTTACGTGACAGCAAAGCGTTTGCGTTATTGAAGGGAATCTAAATAATTTGCGTAGCATTGTTGTCCTACTTTTGATTCCCTTCATTAAAGTACCTTGTGATATACGACATTTTTCGTTTTGTTGTCAGGTGCTAGAACAAACAAACAAAGCGGATGGTTTGCCAACACATGAACATGCTACGTACAATTGACCGTGAGAGAAACATTCATTTTCTAGATTAAGGCCACAAACACCCAAGGTTTTGCCTTGTGATTTATTAATCGTCATGGCGAATGCAAGACGGATCGGAAATTGAATACGTTTAAATTCGAATGGCATATCGGTTGGGATCATTGGAATTCTCGGAATGAGAACTTCCTTATCTTTGAACTTGCCTTTGAGCAACGTTGCCTGAATCACATTGCCCATGACTTTTTTCATCACCAAACGCGTTAGATAGATACCGTTACATAGTTTTGGTTGGTTTAGATTTCGAAGCATGATGACTACCGAGCCAACCTTTAGTAGTAAATTGTGTGGTGGCAAGCCAGACAAATCCAATGAATTCAAAAATTCAGTTGTATAGTTGGTTGCTTCGTCTTCGTTTGTTACACAATCGATAGATTTGAAAGAATGCAGCGGACCAACGATTTGATTTTGAATTGTGAAGTTTAAGTGATCCACATCTTTGTTCTTTGCCGCAAGAATTGCTCGTTCACTCAACAAATTGCGATTTTTGTGGTTATCAATTATGTTTGGGAACACTTTGTTGATGAGCTCGTCTTTCGTTAATTGCAAAAATTCGGCGGAAACGAAATCAATCCGTTTGATTCGTCGAGAGGAACACGGTCATTACCGATAGTCAGCAATTGCTTGGAGAAATCTTTGGCAGAGGGATCGTTTAGCAATGCATCTCGCATATTTGTAGTCAGCTGAAGTTTCTTCACATATCGCCACAGAGTCGATGATTTAAGGCAAGCGTTTATTTCATCAGACAGTAGAATCATTGCGCCTCCAAAACATCTTGAGTCGCTACGCAGATCTTTCATAGTTCGATCGAGAGCTTCCAATGCGCGTTTGTGCGCCATTATGCATTCATCCCAGATGATGATTTTACTTTCTACCAAAATTTTTGCCATTGCTGAATGTTGCAATGTTCGCAATGTTGCATATCGGTTGTTCAGTCGTTTGAAGGTTTAATGTCAATTTCAACGCTGAATGAGCAGTTCGGCATCTTTCTAGCAACGTAGCTGCTATGCCAGAAGCCACTGCTACAGCAACTTCGAATCTCGCACGAACAGTGGTCAAAATCAATCACATGAGGAATGTCTTCCCAATTCCACCGGGCGCATCGAGGAAAACTATGTCACCATTTTCATCATCAACTGCCTTTATTAACGTGTCGTACACTTCCTTCTGTTTGGGGTTCAACAATGGTATATTCGTTAGAACTGATTGGTTTAATGCATCTCAGTCATATTCACGATCACGTTCCAATTCTCGATTGAAAGCGTCGTTCATTCCAAGATCTTGCGTTGGCATTCCTAAATTGATTAACAAACTGCCGCACATGAGGTAACACATGTCTTCGATTAAAAGCAAAGACTGGTTATGTATCTCCTCATTCACCTCGAGATCGAGATTCCCTGAAGACACGAATTCGATGTAAAATGTCTTCTGACATGTCATTCTTGCACTTGTTCCACAGTTCACATGGATTCGATGGAAAGCATGTCGAAATTATTATAGCAAATAATGTGTTCATGTAGCTTGGAGTTTTACAAACAATTGCTTCAGCGAGTGGTATGTCCGAATGAGTCTCATTTTCAAGCAAATTCAGCTGGTAACATGCAGCACGAAATGTTGTTCACACTACACCATTGACAGTTCGAAGTGATTCAAATGATGTCGGCCCACGAAAATTCACCAGCAACAACCGCAAGTAGAAGCATTCGTCACTCTTCGGATGAACTGTGTAAATACGACCAAGAGCATCAGTAGAATGAACATCTGGAAGATCAGGAACCACATCGCCTTGCTTCCGACGTTGGAATTTTTTCGATGAAGCGTTCCAAGTGTAATAACGTGGCATCTCAGAGTAGAGCAACGTTCCTGCAAACGGATCGCTTTGACAAATCGAAAAGAAACTGGTCAATGTTATGTGACGATAGTTTCTGGAGCACCAGAAATAACCGCACATCGCCCAATGTTAATCACTATGTATAAATTATTAACAGGAATAACTAATAGTTAATGTTAATGTGCCAATGTTAATCACTTTGTATAATTTACTAAGAGGAATTAATAATAGTTTGATAACAATTAACATAACGGACTAACAAAAGAAATAAAGGTTCGAAACAAACAAGCAACGGTGAGCGCGAAGTTGAGTGACACGAAACAAGGTCGAAGCAGAAGAAACAGAAAAGGTGAACAACACAAGGTCATACAAGGTCACACGAAAACACGGAAGACAGGAACAACATAAATGTGTTGACGAATTAAATAATCAAACATAGCGGAGAACGGGAACTTGTTTTTTAAACAAACGAGACAACGCAAGATCATAGCGGAAAATGAATAACGGAAGCAAGGAAAAGTGGTCTATAAAAGTGCGAGCACCCAAGCAACAGACACGAAGTTGCTCAGTTGGAGTCAAGACTTCGTCAGATGCAGTGATAAATTCCAGCCCAGCAGTGAACCCGAGTACATTTTAAACAGTAAACCTTTAACAGTGAATATTGAACGGTGAACTCTCGTAGAGGACAGTTACAGGGAACACCTACAGTACATATAGAAGACTTATTGACTTGTGTGCGTAAGCCCTCCAATAAGTTGCTTCGAAAATCAAGTGCAGAACTTCGCTGCATCCGTTGTGCGTAAGCCCATCAGCGATCGACATAGAAGACTTATTGACTTGTGTGCGTAAACCCTACAATAAGTTGCTTCGACAATCAAGAACAGAACTTCGCTGCATCCGTTGTACGTAAGCCCATCAGCCAACGACAGACGTGTGTGCGTAAGCCCTTCGAGAAGTCGCTATTACCAACTAACGATCGAACTCCGCTGCGTCTGTTGTGCGTACGCCCACCAGCGGGGCCGGAACGGCCACGAAGACACTACAAGCATAAGCTCATTACCATTGTTACCAGTGAAACACTCATTGTTAATTTTTAAATATCAATATATTTTAAGCAAAGCGAAACAAGTTTAAATAAAGCGAATCCTTGTACAAAAGAACCCAGGTCTTGTAAATTGAACCCCGGACACCGTTGAGGCTATCTTGGCTAAACCGAAGTTCGTTACAGTTATCGCTGGAGGTGTTTCTGCACGTTGAGCAACATTCGATGCGTTGAAATAAACTCATTGACCATTCTCCAGATGCACCACAAAATGTACAACAGTGCGATGGCGTTCATGAATGGGGAATGAGAATATACGCCAAATTGCCTCATTGCAGCTCACATATCGACCAACTTGATAGTACGTGATTTCGTCGTTGGTATTGGGATTTTGAACACCAAAAACCGCTATATCGCTACCTTTCGTGACATATTTGCGGATGTATTTCATGGACTTCAATGAATTGCAATACTCCACGTTTCAATGCGAATTATATGTTTTGGAAAGAAGTGGCGAACACGGAACAATCCAAGTGTTATCGACCACGAAATCGTTTCCTTTTACTTTCGTTGTGATAGTTCTACCGCCGTCATTGGGTGATCGACGCCGATATTGTGGATAACCATCGTTGCCAGTGATAGTCTCCGCTGTCAAATTTCGTGGATAACGCTTGGAACACTTGCCGTGAAGCATGCACGGTGATTGGGGGTTGATGGCGCCACACGGTCCGTGAATCATGTTAGTAATTACAACATCATGCAGGCCTTGATCGCTTTCGGGATCAGGAATCTCGGCACATATGATGTCATCTATATTGTCTGGTTGAATTCTTTCGACTAACCAAATAAGAATGTGTGCATGCGGCAAGCCTCGTTTTTGCCATTCAATCGAATACAATACAATACCCACTTTAAGGGATATACCGAGGATGACGTAGATGGGGGGAGGATGCTGCAGACAGCTACACTCTTCTAGATAGGAAGTTGAGCTGATTACGGATACCACAGTGAGCTGGGCTATCGGCAGTTTTGGATCGTTCAAGTCCCCGGGGCCGGACAGAGCATCCCGGCGATGCTATTGAAGGAGCCTTCAATAACGTGGAATCTGAAGCGATTCTTGGTGCTCTTATGTCTCTACGGGTTGACGAACGGCTGCTGTCCTTCATAGGTCAACTGCTTAAGGGCAGGACCATTGAGGCACATCTAGGAGACGTCATGGAGAATAGAAAAGTATGGAGGGGAACTCCTCAGGGGGGTTCTATCACCTCTTCTGTGGAACATAATGGTCGATGAGCTACTCAAGACTCTTGAGAGGGAGGGCCTGACAGTTGTTGCTTATGCCGACGACGTTGCGGTAGCAATCTCAGGCAAGTATCCCAACGTAATCAGGCATACAGAGAGCTCTGGATCTCATAGTAAGGTGGGCAAGACCCAAAGGCTTGGGGGGTCAATCCCCGTAAAGCAGAAATTGTCCTCTTCACCAGGAAGCATAGGATTCCTAACGTAGAACCTGTTAAAATGGGTGAAACAAGGCTCTATTTTCAGGAGAAGGCGAAATTTCTTACCCTGATTCTAGATCGGAAGTTGAGCTGGAAGTTTAACACAATGGAGACGGCTAAGAAAGCAATGGTGGCTCCTTACTCCTGCAGAAAAGCCGTTGGTAAGAAGTGGGGCCTTTCTCCAAGTATTACTCACTGCTGTACGTGGCAGTAGTAAGGCCCATACTGCTTTTTGGGGTGTGCATTTGGTGGCATCCCTTGAAAAAGCAACGAACTGTAGACTGCATGAGAAAGTTCAAAGGTCAACCTGTCTGTGCATCGGGGGAGCACTTAAGTCTACACCCACGGTGGCACTAGAAGTACTGTTTCACCTTCCCCGGATTGATATTATGGGAAGGTTGGTGGCCAAACTTTCAGCCGTGAGCTGTAAGCAAATGGACCAATAGAGAAGTTGGCCATCAAACTATATTGGGGGTCTTCGCCCCTCTTTTGAAAATCCGGACTATATCAAGTCGTCCCTACTCCCAAGCCGCAATTTTGGTACTCATATACCTAGTAGAGAGGACTGGGAGATGGGATTACCGCTACTGGGAGATGGGCAAGAGAGGGTATACACCTCTTTACTGATGGCTCTAAGCTCGGTGGAGGGGTTGGTGGCGGGTTCTTCTCTGAAGTCTGTGGCACCGCGGAAATGTTTCGCCTGCGAGACTTTTGCAGTGTATTTCAGGCGGAGGTTATGGCTATCCGGGAGGCACTATCTTGGCTGAAAAAAAACCGGATATCAGGAAATGATATCCACATTTTCACTGACAGCCAAGCAGCGATAAAGTCCTTGGAATCGGTCTTCACCACGTCTAGGGTGGTAAGGGACAGCCACCTTTCTCTAAATGAGATAGCGGAGCAGTTCTCCATAAATCTGTGGTGGGTTCCAGCCCAGTGACATTCCAGGAAACTGCCAAGCGGACAAATTGGCCCGCCTGGGTACCACAACGATCATAACGCCTGATAAAGCAAATGTGGGTATGCCACTGGCCACCTGCAAGTATTTGCTGACTGAGGAACCTATCAGGCTCGCAAATAAACGTTGGGTAGAGGGGCAGACCTGCAACATTGCAAGGATGACCTGGCCCCTCTACAACCTCAAGAAAACGAAAACTCTTCTTTCACTTGGCAGGGAAAACATTCAAAGGGTGATAGGAGTTGTGACTGGACACTGCCTTATCGGTACCCATGCAAAAAGGCTAGGGCTCTACTCAAATGATTTTTTAGAAGTTGCAGAGATGAGGAGGAAAAGGAGACTGTCTTCCATCTTCTCTGCTCATGTCCGGCACTGGCTCAGAGGAGCCATTGCCACATGCACATATGGGGACATTTTTCTTCAGCAGCCTATGTGAGATAGCACCAGTTGAAATAAGGGACTTAAGTCGCTACTTATACCCTGATTCACAAAGTCTTCGGCGAAGACAAGGCTTTTTGTCTTCACAAGTTGTTGCTGAAGACTGTCGTGGAATTCAGAAAGTCTTCTCGTCATAGAAGACAATCCTTTACGTCGCAGTTGTTGCCATTTTTCGCTGTTACGAAGGTTTTTGTATAAACTATGATTTTTGGTGATGCCAAATTGTATTTATACAAAAATTTAGCTTTAATGGTTATGTTGAATAATTGAAGACCTTTTAAAATGGGGTTTTGCAACCAAATTACTGTTTATAAATGTAGGGAAAAACTTAAACACTTATCCGAAGATTATTTGTTACAGTTTTTTTTGTTTTTATTGCATAAAGTGCTGCACGAAATGTGAGCAAAATTTCTTTCATTTAAAAGGCTTGCAACGCTGCAACAGTTTGTCGGCCATTAAAAAAAGAATTGAATACATGTGTGCTTGCATGAATGTATGTAAGCATGTAGTTCTAAGCAGTAATAGCATGTAGTTAGTTTAAGTAGTTTATATATAAAAATAAATATATTTTAGAATTATAATCATATACTATATTGAGTTATATTCATATCTATGGAGTATTGACGCAATTAAATTTTCTAATTCGCGGCAAAAAATTTTCGGATTAAATGTAAATAAAAAACTACTAAAAGTAAATATAAATTATTATCTTTTTACATATATTTTAATTGGATATTATACACAATTTATTGAAAAATGCCATTTCTAATATGAAAATGCACCAAAGACAACAGCTAGGTAGCTGTTGTCTTTTTTGAGTCTACTCAACGACTGCTGAAGACTTTCTGGTTACCATATCATTACGTTAAACATGTTGTGGGCCTTAGCAAAGACACCAAAGTAGACAGTGCTTTGTCTTCAACAGCTGTTTGACGACGAGTAGACTTTCTGGCTTGCAAAAGGTGTCGCGCGGCTGAAAAAGACAACGGCAACAACTATATAACAACTAAAAAAGACTTTGTGAATCAGGGTATTAGTCAGCTCCTCATGGTTTGCTGGATGAAGGGGTGTAAAGATCCACAGGGTATCACAATGGGACAGAAATGGCCTACTTGTGTCCTTCGGGGCAGCCAAATCTATCTACCTACCTACTGTCACTTTTCCTTGAAAGATATCGGTCTTTTTCCATTTACCAGGGTTGCAAAGCAAACTTCAGCTGTTTAGTATTTTGTTTTATTTTTAAACGAGAAGTTGAACACGTTCAATTTTTTATGGCTAAACGTGAACAGAACCATGTGCTTAGGGACTCAAGCGCGTTTAACGAGCGGTGTAAACCAGAGACGATGAGACCCCGTACTCTTCTAGTACCACCAAAAAGTGCAAATTAAAAACACATCTACGCTATACATGACGTTTCCCATTGAATTGTTTTTGCTTTATGTCGGTTATCTGTGAACAAAATTAACCTATTTAAATATTTAGCTATAGCAATGCAATAATAAAAAATTTTAGTTTATAGTACAGATTGGTTTAAAAATGTAGGAGAACATGTGTAATTGGGCTTGCTTTGGATATTGAACTACTAACACCTCAAGTCTTTCCCATCTTTCCTAACAACGAGTACAAAACTACGAGTAATATCTTATAAAAGTATGGTAGTACTTACTTTTCTCCGGAATTTGCAATCAAAATGATGTCGACAAGAAATATTTCTCTCAAATTGGATGTTTGTTTCTCAAATTGGGTGTTTGTTTTGTTATGAATTGAGTAACTGAGCAATAGATTACATAGAAAGGAAACTCAGAACAAATCAGCTGACTCTAAAATTGCCCACGAGTTGTTGCTATAAATTTCGTAGGTGTACTCACCCGCTAAAAGGGTAAACTAAGCATGGTTTTGCCAAAGGATGATTTCTTAATGTCAAAATGATATCAATTATAGTGTTTTATTAAATTTCTTGCCATTGACCCCCATTTTCATTTCATAGACCCCTTGGGGTCGATATAGACCACTTTGGGAATCACTGTCTTAGACGGTAGCACCGATTTTGCTGCGGTTTTCGCCATTCTCCTCAAAAGTGTTTCTCTTATTCATTTTTGTACAAAATATTTCATAATTTCGTTATCTTTAATATTGTATCTCAAATGGGATGCTAAATATTTATTAGACTTTTGTTTCGCACATACAAGTTTTCTTAAATGGACTGCGTTTATTGTGTTAGTGCACTCGAGCAAAACAAAATAAAATTTCTTAAATTCAAGAAGTCTTCCCTTTCCCTTCTTCTACCCTTTCCTATTCATTACAAATCTCTTTTGCTTGCAATGCCTCGACTCATTGATGTCATAAAATTTTACTTCTTTTGAGTTTCGTTCGGTGCTTCTTAATGCTGCTTCGCAGTCGACGTTATCCATTTCTTTATGGTTCTTTATAGTTAAACATTTTTAATACTCTGATTCACAGTCTTTTTTTAGCTGTTATATAGTTGTTGCCGTTCTCTTTTTCAGCTAACTAGCTGATGTCTTTGGTGTATTCTCATATTAGGAATGGCGTTTTTCAGTAAATTGTGTACGATAACCTATTAAAATATATGTAGAAAGTTAATAATTTACATTTACTTTTAGTAATTTTTTATTTACATTTAATTCGAAAATATTTTGCCGCAAATTAGAAAATTTAATTGCGAAAATAGTCAATAGGTATGAATATAACTCAATATAGTTGAGAATTATATGATTATAATTCTAAAATATATTTATTTTTATATATAAACTGCTTAAACTAACTACATGCTACTACTGCTTAGAACTACATGCATGCATCCATTCATGAATGCACACATGTATTCATGTCTCTTTTTAATGGCCGACAAATTGTTGCATCGTTGCAAGCTTTTTAAATGAAAGAAATTTTGCTCACATTCCGTGCAGCACTTTTTGCAATAAAAACAATAAGAAACTGTAACAAATAATCTTCGGATAATTGTTTAAGTTTTTCCTTACATTTATAAACAGTAATTTGATTGCAAAAAACCATTTTAGGTCTTCAATTAATATAATATAATATAACATAAATACAATTGACGTAAAGGATTGTAGCATAGAGATTATAATACATAGAGTTCGCATTCCATACAAGTTTTTTACACATTTTTCTGGCTTCATTTGCGATCTCTTATAAACATCGTATATACCAAAATGTTTCACTTAGAAGAAATGTATTAGAGGGCCAAAGCACAGAATATGAAGATAAATATTCTGCAAAGAATCTTTTATTGCCCTTTTATGCAATAAAATCGCCAGGAAGGCTTTTTGGCCGCAATATTGAAAAGAAGAAAGAAAAACCAAGAAAAAAAAATATTTTTCTGTGTTATGTGATTACTAATTTTATGCAAGATTTTTGGACATTTTTTGATTTTACAATGATTTTGTTAAAGTCACGTTTGGTGTCAAACTTTTGTGAAAGGTAAACTTTGCGAGCGAGTATTTATTAGTGAATTAATTAAATTTTACGAATCAGTAAATGACACTATAATTTCATTTTTCAATAAAAATATAAATAAACATACATAATACAATATTTGAATTGAAAACTATCAAAGAAATGAAATTTTATTTTCTATTGCATCAATGGATCAGTCAACTCATGAACTCATAGAGCAAAAAACAAAAACAAAAATAACGCAAAACAAACACTATTGTAATCCTTCCAAAAAGGTACAGAGAATGACAAAAAATCAAATAACAAGCATAAAAATATTCCCACTAACAACGCCTACACTTGCATTCCTTTCCTCTTTTTCCTCTCGCCAAAAGACCACCATAAAATTCCCTCCTTTCCTTTCACCGCCGCTGTAGATATCATCGACAGTCCACAACTTGCTTAAAATCAAAAAACTCTCCTTATGGGTAAACGCATATACAAAAATCCAGAACTATGCAAAAAACCTCTGACGATTACACAAAAACAAAACAGATGTAATAAAAGTGAACAAAAAATCCAGAAACCCACAGAAATATTCCCACTAACAACAATGCGAGCAGAGGTCTTCGGCTCTTCTACTTCCCACCTCTTTCCATGATCGCCTCATTATTTCTATGACGAACTTTAATGACAAAACTGTGCTCTTGGCAAGAAGTATATATTCATAAAGAGATTGCATGAAACATTTCTTGCCGGCAACATCAACTTTTCATGCTAAAATATAATAAACGGCAGAGCGCCGGGCTTGGCAGAGCAGAGAAATCACCAAAGCAGAGACCCGAAAATTGCACCCGAAGTTTTTTGCATATACAGAATTTTTTGTGTGGTTTTATGATTCTTGGCGAGTTGTTGTTGTCTGACACAAGTGACGAAAGCATCGTCGCAATGATCGCTTTGTGAATTTCAGCGGGTGATGGGGAGCACGGAGGCAATTAGTTTTGTTCTTGTTATTTTACAATAACAAATCGTGAACAGTCAATGTCCGCTTTAAAGAAAAAAAATCATTGTATCGAGGGCTTGAGGTATACTTCTGAAATCTATGCTCTGCGTAATTGAAGATCTTTTTAAAGATTCAAAAACATCATTCGTTATGCTTGGACGTTTCAATCAGGACTCTGTAGAAAACTTTTTTCAGCCTTAAGGTCAAAGTTGGCTGCAAATACGAATCCTTCTGTGAGAGAGGTGCAGTATCTCTCAGCAAAAATATTATCGATGAAGATAATGACTCATCATTATCGTGGTCGCAATACAAATTGCCAAAAAGGATGATGACCTCATGCTAGAATGGAACTTCAGTCCAACACAAAATTGTAATACCTCTGAACCCACAACGACTCAGTCTGACCTCGAGAATGAAGAGATGATTGATGCCGCTCCCAGTATCTCTACCAATTGCCTTACACCTTTGGAACTGTCGGTCGGTCGGTATTTTGTGGCTTCGGGTTAAGGGTATAACGAGATTTATTCATAGGCTGGGATAAAACTCAGTCTGTTAAGGGTTTGTTAAAGGGGTCTCGCAACCCTCTAACATACAACGTATTCCCGAATTACTCACGACTGTTACCGCGACAGTCTAGCACTGACTCTGTAAAGAATTCAGCTCGGACGTTGTTATTGGTTTTTGATTTTTATTATTTTATTTTTATTTGCTTAACAATTTTTATACCCTACACCTTAAGGTTGAGGGTATATTCACTTTCTACCGGAGTGTGTAACGCATAGAACTAGACAAGATAGGTATGGAAAAGTATATATATTCTTGATCAGCATCACCACCAAAATTAAAATAACGATGTCTATCCGTCTGTCTGTCTGTCTGTCCGTTAAAATCACGATCACAAAAGAACGGATTAAGATTTCAAAATGAAATTTGGCAAAAATATTCGTTGCTATGTTGGGGTTTTTCGTATTGAAAATGGGCAAAATCACCCCCAAGGACCACGCCTACTTTTTATATCGAGAGTGCTTGTACCTCTGTTTTTCCTATTAAAAAGGCCATATCAGCATCACTTTTTGAGAGAAGACAAGAAAATTTTATATGTAGGTTTAGAGTAATGCTTCCAGTTAATATGCCAAATATGGGCGTGATCCGCCCACTTTTAGTTTACATAGGTCATGGAGGGTTTTACATGGATTGTATTGAGAAGTATATAAGCATAGAGATTATAATCTCTATGATATAAGTTTCCTGAATAATGGTGTACATAATATTGTAGTTTGTGAACCAATAATATTCTGTTGGGAAAAAAATGGGCGGGCCACGCCTCCTTATGCTTTCACTTATGAAACTGCATATAGCTATCATGACGGCATAGTTGTAGAAATTTGTAGGAGTATAAAGTTTTGCTTTTTAGAAGTGGTGCGATTTAATTATTATTATTATTATATATATATTGTATATTTATTATTAGATATATAATATATATATTGTATATATATACGAGTATATTATATCGCACCACTTCTAAATATATATACGAGTATATATGCAGCTTTAAGGTGGAGGGTATTTCGGCTACAGCCCGGGAAATACCCTTCCGGGCCTCCCTTTTATGAGAAAAGAATTGTAACTTGGCAACAATTATGCCTGTTACAAGGGCGAAATTTAAAAGGCAGTTTTAATGTGGTAAGTGCGAACAAGATCTATTGAAAATGGAAAAATTTGCAGTAGATTCAGAATCGTTTATTAACACGAAGAATTTTAGCGACGAGAAGCTTCTATTAACAAATCCTTCTGACCGAATTTTTTTTTCATATGCAAACAATATTTCAAGATACATAAAAATTTGTTTACAAAATTTTGTCATAGGGGAACGCTTAGGCAAAGTATCATAGAAGCATGTAAAAATACAAAATATTCTTCGCCAGATTGTTTCATTAAAAACGATAACTTTTGGAAACATAAGGAAATAATTTTAGATCATTTAATTACTGTTTTAATACGCAAAAATACTAGGTTTAAAGAGAAACTAGTAGCTGAAGAAACAAAAAGAAAAGCTGAATTAAAAAGAACTAAAAGCTCCAAAATTGGTATTGCAAAAATGAGTAGACTTACAAACAAAAAATAATAGATATTAGAATATGTAAGCTAATTCATTTCATTACTGTATATAATTTCATATCTTAATATTTTATTTACCAACTTGTTTGTACTGAACTTAATGCCTGAATGATGATAAAATATTGTTAATAAATTATTTGAAAAGATAAAAATTTTGTTATTTTAAACTTAAGCAAAAGAAGAAAATAATAAGAAGAAAAATGCAATCGATTCTTATCGAGAAGTATATATTCATTCGTAGCGTGCACAAAATAAGAAAATCTAAAATTTCATATAGTCAAGAGTATCTTTCTTATATACATATATAAAAAATAGAAATGTTATTTTAAATAAATGTGAAAAATATAAATAAATAAGTAGCAAATTGAAAAAAAAGCCCAAAGTGCTCAGGAGCTGAAAATGTAAAAATTCGCCAAATGATCGAAGTACAAAAATCATAAACAGAAAAAGCAGCTCCTCTTCCTCCTCTGATATGCAAAATCACAGGCATTGTAAACCATCGACGCAAAAATTGCAACAAAAAGTAGTATTTCAAAGGTCATAAATCGAAACATTTCGATCGGAGTTATATTGCGAATTTACAAGAACAAAACTAATTGCCTCTGTGCTTCCCATCACCCGCTGAAATCCACAAATCGATCATTGCGACGATGCTTTCGTCACTTGTGTCAGACAACAATAACTCGCCAAAAAAATAATTCATGCAATCTCTTTATGAATATATACTCTTTGCTCTTGGACTCTTTTAGTGCTTAGCAACACATGTTTATATACAATGTTTAGACTTTGCGTCGTAGTAGCAAGGAGTACATATTCATAGAGATTGCATGAAACATTTTTTTCCAGCAACACGATGTTAGGCCTACTGCGCTGTCAGCAGCAAGCTGAGCAACGCAGAGCAGAGAAACCAGCAAAACAGAGACCCGAAAATTGCACCTGAAGTGTTTTTTGCTTTTTTTTCTGAAGTTTTATGATCCCTAACGCGGTGTTGTTGTCGTGAACAACAGAGTCATCGTCGCAATGATCCATTTGATGATTTCGGGGGATGAGAGGCAAGGCAGCAATTCGTCCTGTTTTTGTTTTTTTACAATAACAAATTATGAGCAGCAGTCATTGTTTTGTTTTCAGTTTTGGTATTTTAATGAAATTTACATTTTTGTGATTTTGCATATGCTGTGGATGTTGGGTTGTGAATAAGAGTAGTCTTCGCTTATAAATTATGACATTTTATTTGTAAAACTTCTTATTTGCTAGATATTGCTTAGCATATTAAACGTAATACAAAATTGAGTAAAATATTAAAAAATTTTCTTTATATGTACATACTTACAATCTCATTGGTTAACAAATTAAAATTTCTCATAAGAATTACAAAACCATATAAGCAACAGAGTACAATGCGAGATCAGTAGTTAAAACTAGTGTCGATCTCACTTAATAATAATTGATTATTAAATTAAATTAAAATGAAAATAAAATAAAAATAAAAATATATGAGTGACAATTAAAATATATAACTAAAAGAAAAAATATAAATATTTAAAAATATAAAGAGTAAAATTAAAACAATAACAATATAAAATGCAATAAAAAAAAAATTAAAAATAAGATAAATAAAACAGAATATATGTATATAAGAAATAAAACATGAGAATATTCAACACTAACAAACGAAATAACTAGGACACAATACGCATAAGTGTAGTAACATCACAAGGGTTGAACAACATTAGCGATAGTTTCACCTCCTTTAAGAAACGACCCACTACACGAAGACCTCTTATATTAGGTGGCAACCTGTTAAAAAGCCGAGGAGCACTAGACAGATAGAATCTAAAGTAGATTTGCAGGTTATGCGATGGAACTGTTGCAGAATCAGAATTATGACCTCTCAGTGTGTATGCTGCATTTCTCGTGCCGAAGAAGAAACCAGTGTTAGCCAGATTAGTAAAATAAGTTTTTAGAATTTTAAAATAATAAAGGTGCTTTAGGGGAAGAATATTGAGGTCTTTGAAAATGGGGAAGCTACTGCCATAACGGGATTTATTACTAATTGTTTTAATTGCAAACTTCTGAATCGAGTATAATGCGTTGATATTGTAGTTAACAGTTCCTCCCCAACAGACTAGACCATACTCAAGTTTAGAATGGAAGATTCCAAAGTAAATCCTACGTAAGAGATTAGGAGAGCAGGTTTTTTTAAGGAGAAAAAGTTGCTTAGTAGCACAACGTAAGTATTTAGTTAGAACCTCAGTATGACCAGAGCAATTCATTTTGCTATCCAAATGTAGTCCTAAGTATTTGTAAGAATTAACGCACTCAATAATACAACAACTTTGGCAGCAGTTCATCGAGTTATAATTGGTGTGGTAATTGATAGATGAGGGGCAAATATCCCAAGTCAAAGGTACATTTTTGCAGGCTGGACCGTGGAATACGAAGTCATCAATAACAGGCGGTTTACATCTAGCATAAAAAAACATAATTTTAGATTTCTCACTTAGAACGAGCTTGTTCATAGGAACCAGTGTCTCAGAAGTCTTAAGTCCTTATTAACGGCCACAGTCAGTTTAGAAATCGAATCACTTGTATAAGTACAGGCCAGATCATCAGCAAACGCGACCAGCTTGCCGGAGAAACCGATCGACAGCAGAGAATTTATAAAGATTAGAAATAGAATTGGTCCTAGCACTGATCCTTGCGGAACGCCAATATTGATTGTAGCTACAGGCGAGAAGTCACCACCAATTTTAACTCTCTGCTGTCTATCGGTTAAATAAGACCGAAACCAATTATGGACGTTATCTCTAAAACCGCAACGGTACAGTTTATCTAAGAGAATTTCATGACCCACAGTGTCAAAGGCTTTCTTAATGTCAATGAATAGCGCCGCAGTAATCGGATTATTATTCATGCTGTTATAAATATCACAACAAAAACTAAGTAGAGCGTCTTCAGTGGACTTACCCTCACGAAAACCATATTGACGATTATTAAAGAAACTTTTTTTATTTAGAAAGTTGACGATTCTTGTTTTTACTGCTTTTTCAAAGATTTTCGAGAACGTCGGTAGGATAGAAATCGACCTGTAATTATTCAATGACAACTTATCACCTTTCTTATGCAAAGGAATAACCTCAGCCACCTTTAGTCCAATGGGAAAGATACCCTGTTCCACGCTGACATTAAAAATAACTGATAATATTTCAGCGATATTAAGAGCAATATTTTTTAAACAGTTACTTGAGAAGCAATGTGAAGTATAAGAATTGGAGCTTTTTAAGTAATGAATGATTGACAATATTTCAGTTGCAGAAATAGGCTCGAAGAAGAAGCTCTCTGCATAAAAGACATCATTAAAATTGCAATCACAAGAGACAGCATTTGCCCCATTAGCTGTGATAATATCAGTAGCAACATTCGAAAAAAACGCATTGAACTCATTAGCAATTGCCTTTGGAGATGATATAGAACCATGCTCGGTGTCAATTTTAGAGATGATAACGCGATTTTTCGTTTTACGCAGCAAGTCATTTACAAGGTTCCATTCTTTCTTTGGAGACCCCTTTAACTTATTAAACTCATTTATATAAAATTTTTCTTTTGCTAAAGATACATCTTTGATAATTGTTTTACAAAAATATTTGTACCGGGCTAGCAGCGCCAAATCCAAGGGTTTTTTTTGTGTTTTTAATTACAATTTATTTTTTAGACGAATCAGTTTTAAAAGCGCCAAAGTCATCCAGGGTTTTAGCCTCTTGTCTTTTGCCTGCTTAAATTTACCATACGAACAGCTAGTAGTATGCTTAGACAGTATATCAATAAAGTTATCATAAGCCACACTAGGATTAGATGCATTGTAGACTGTTGCCCAATTCTCGGTTGCAAGTTTAAGATTTAAGGCTGCAAAATCTGTTCTGCGGACAGAATACGTGCAGGATTGAGCAAAAGGTTTCTGCAACATGACATCATGAAATCCAAGGCAAGTTATGCAGTGATCAGAGAAATGCAGATCAGCAGTAGAGCTCCTAACTCCAATTTTATTTGTTGCATTACAACGGATAAAAATGTGATCAATACGTGATTCAGAAGTATTAGTAATCCTAGTGGGACTATTTATACAAGACTCAAGCCCATATGACATTAGTAATAACAAATAATCCTTAGCAAAAGCAACGAGTATATATCATAAAGAGATTTCAACGCAGGCTACTCGTTACAGAGCACCTCGAGATGGTGTTCCGACTTAAGGTGACTGCGAAAATGAAGCCCTAGAAAACGTCGACAGCGATCATACGGCAGAAACTATGTGTTCGTGTGTATGTTCGAAGCGATGCTCATAGCAAAGCAGAATAGTATTATCGCTTAAGGAGTGAACGCTAGGCAAACATCAGCTATTAAATTGTTAATGAGTGGAAAGGAGTAGGAAGATTCTGTGAGTTTAAGGAATTCGATTTTGTTTTCGTCTATTGCACTAACAAAATATATGCAGCCTGTCCATCTGGCAAGGTTGAATATTTTGTTATTGTACGTTATTTGGTTTCTTCCGTTGATATTTTGGCGAAGCTTTATATTTTCAGCTTCTGATCATTTTTCGCTTTTCTATTCAGTTTACTCCTTTCGCACATAGAGTACAATTTTAATGCGGGTGTGGAAAAAGGTACTGCTGATTTTAAAAAATAGGTCAGTTGAATAAAATAAGAACAAAGAAGATTTTATTTATTTTAAGTACAATTAAGAAAACTAAAAAATTGTCCTAATTTGTCATTAAACATTAATTATTAAAATTTGTTTTTTAATTTCCCTAAAATTGTTTTTTAATTTTTTTTTTTTTGTATTAGCACTTTGCTGATTTAAAGTTTAGAATTATAAGGAAGTACGTATATTTAAGAAAGCTTAAATGAATTAATTTAACAATTAATTAATTAACTAATCTATACTAATTAATATACATATGTAAGTTAACTAACTACTTTTTAAAGGAGCACTACCTTTTTCTATTCCCGCATTAAAATTGTAGTCAATAAGTGCGAAAGGAGCAAATTGAATAGAAAGCAGAAAATGATCAGAAGCTGAAAATATAAAACTTCGCCAAAATATCAACGCAAGAAACCAAATCATGCACAAAAAAATTCAACCTTCCCAGACAAACAGACCGCATATATTTTGTTAGTGCAATCGACGAAAACAAAGTCGAATTCCTTCAATTTACAGAATCTTCCTATTTCTTTTCACTCATTAACAATTCAAGAGCTGATGTTCGCCCAGCGTTCACTCCTTAAGCGAGAATACAATTCTGCTTTGCTATGAGCATCGCTTCGAACATACACACGAACACGTAGTTTTTGCCGTATGATCGTTGTCGACGTTTTCTAGGGCTTCATTTTCGCAGACACCTTAAGTCGGAACACCATCTCGAGGTGCTCTGTAACGAGTAGCCTGCGTTGAAATCTCTTTATGATAAATACTCGTTGGCAAAAGAGACTCGTCTAAGATGTTTATGTTAAAATCACCTAGTAAAACCAGATTATTCGCTGTCGTGGTAGCCAATATCTGGATAAGATCACTCAGGAAAGTTGTATTCGAGACACGTGAGTGAAATCGGTACACAGCAATAAACGTAAAAGAGAAGTCAGAGACTCTACACGTTAGCTTGATTACATCAAGCCTACTTAAACAGAGACATGAAAAGTCGCAAATAATGTCATCACGAACAAAAGCTGCCACGCCACCAGCGGCATAAGAATTATTGCAATTAAAATAGGAATTGTAACCAGGGCCATTATATATCAATCGTTCATCATCGAAAATCCAAATTTCTGATAAAAATATGAAGGTTGGCTTTGAACTCAGAGAATTAATATATAGCAAGAAATGGCCGAAGTTCTTACGTAAACTACGAATGTTTTGATGAATTACATAAAAGCTAGTTTGTTCAACTTTATTAGTGATACTTTGAAACGAAGTTAATTTTTCACAAAGGCGAGGTGGGATGAGCAGAAAGTTGGAATTAGAAGTATTAACCATTAAAATTTAGTTAGTTTTTGTAGATCATCTAACGATGAAATTACCACTGTCTTATCACCATCCCTTTCTCTCACTAAAACTTTACCATAATTAGATTTTTAGTATTATTAAAAATTAATATAGATTTTTTTATTGTCGTCGCAACCGAAGAGACGCGTAGTAAGACCTAATCTATTCTCATACTTATTTCTTAACACAGCATTCTTTACATGTTTAGACACAAACTTAATTGTAATAATATTTTTAACAGAAGTAACACGCTGTTTATTAATTGATTTGACGAAGCAAACATCAATCATCTCCGGAGCGATATTCAGCTTAAGACCTTCAGATAAAATTTTAAGAGCAGCTTCAAGTCCGTTTTGTTTGCAATGCTCTCTTGCTACACCACAAATTTCCACGCATTTTTCTCGTCTCTTCTCTGACAAATAATCAACTTGCTTCTGGAGAGCCAGCACCTGTGTCTGCAGTACCGTTTTATCTTTTTGAAGAGACTCGATAAGCTGGAGAGCATTTGTATTTAAACTTTTGAGATAAAATTTCACGATAAAGAGTCTCAAGAGTTACAGCTTCTAATGGAGCAGACTGAGAGCTGCATTGTACTCTTTGACCATCAGGACTGACTGAAGCATCAATGCACAAATTAGAAGATGTGTTATTCCTGCAAAGAGCAGCGTCAGCTTTTTGTGCGTCTTTTCCATGTGACCGCCCTGCTTTTGATGTAGCTCTGCTTCTGATTAAATGCAGAGATTGTTGTTGCTCCTGCTTCTGTTTCTGATCAACATTACGCTCTGTTGGTGAAGCCACCGTTTCCCGCGCAACGGTATTAGAACGGAGAGAGTCACGTCTAGCAACCGCACAATTCGAACAACAAAAATGATTTTTAGAAAACTCCATAAACGCAATATCAGCCGGCAATATATTAACACATTTGCAGTGAAAGAATTCATTGCAGTCCTCACATTTTATTTTGTCTTGACCACGGTCAACTTTAAGATTACACACACACGGCATTGTAACAAAAAAATCACGAGGAGCAAAAAAGAGTACGTGATGCTACGACGAGTACACAAGACAGACTCGACAGACTTCTCTGCTCTGCTTTGCTCAGCTTGCTGCTAACAGCGCAGTAGGCCTAATCTTTCCGCACAGCAACATCGTGTTGCTGGAAAAAAATGTTTCATGCAATCTCTTTATGAATATATACTCCTTGCCTAATCGGCGAGCATAACTTTTACAATGTTGCCGGCAACAAACGGTTTCATGCAATCTCTTTATGAATGTTATATAAATACTCCTTGGTAGTACGACCCAAGCAATCGAAAATTTCGTACAAAAATTTACACTGCATGAGAACTATATGTATTATAATCTCTATGATCATATTGTGAAGACAAAAAACCTTGTCTTCAGCGAAGACTTTGTGAATAAGGGTATAATATTTCCGTTCAAAACTTTAATATCTAGGTTTTCTTAGATTGTCTTACCCGATATATTAAATAAAACAAGAAAGCCGTTGGATATACTAGGTAGAGATTAATGTCATTTAGATTTTATTGATCTTTAGTGGTTTGCTGCTCAATTTGAATGCTTCACGGCAGTCACAATTAAAAAAGACCAGAAATTTTACTTTCAGTGGTTTATCACTTAACGTGGTCTATTTGTTGCAATAGAGCACTCGTGTTTTGTTGTTGTGGCCGTGTCGCGAAACTGCGTTTTTATAGCTGCTGTTTCCTATGTTCTGATGAGTATCTGCCGATTCACTGTGATTGGGTTTTGTTGTCATAATAGTGGTTGGAGTAGTTTTCTTCTTTATTTTTATTGTGGATCGTAATTTTGTAAGTGTTGACATCTATAAAGAGAACAACATTGGATTCAGTATTGAAATTTCTATATTTTCGTTGAACCTAGGCAGTGAAATTTGTTCATGTTGCCAACTATGTGTGTGTTTCCAAGTAACTTTGCATATAATATGGTACTTAAGTAGTATTACTATATTACTACTATTTCTACAAAACGGCCTTCGCGGGCGGAGACTGCGTTTATCTTGTTAGTGCAATCGAGCGAATCGCACGCATTACAAATCCAATTGTTTTGTTTGCAATGTCTCGACTCATTGATGTCATAAAATTTTAATTCTTATGAGCTTCGTTTCAAAGCCACATACGAGATGTTGTTCTTTAACGCTGCTACGCGGTCGGTTTTATTCATTCGTTCTTTCGTTTCACATCGTAGCGAAGCAGGAATTTTTTTAAGCAAAGAGTAGAAGTACACACAGCACTAATTGCAAGATGAATGTAAGAACAAGAAGGAGTCAAAAAGAGTTTATTGTTTGGTTCAGTAACATTACGGTCGACATACCTTTCGCACTGAGAATCGCTTCTTAAAAATATTATGAGAGCGCGCGAGTAAACTAGGAAAATTATACCATTAAGTGGAACACTCGGTTAATGTGGTTTTGCAGGGCCAATTTTCGCATACACCTAACATTTCATAAACATCTCTTATTGTTTTATATTTTGTACGAAAACATTTTTATTTTAAAGTAATTTTTTTAAATATGGCTATATAATATAACTCAAGTTAAGCAAGCATGAAAAAGTTGGACTAATTCAGGTAAGAGTCTCCCCTTGCGCAATGCATGCTTCCAGATAATCAATCCTCCTTTCTAGAGTTGTGAGCTTTTCGTTTAATACTGCCAATCGTGACCTACAAGACATATCTGTAATGAAAAAAGGGAAAAAAATTATCTTTTATGTACGAATATATATTGCAATTATAAACAACTCTTATTTTTTATTCCTTTCTTTGCGTTGTTTTGTTCAAAACCTTAGGAATATTGTTCTTTGCGCCAAACGAAGCAATACTATGCAATGCCTTTGTATCATAGATTATTAGATGTGACACTCGCTATTCGCCGCTTCAAAAAATTGGTTTGACATTCGACTGTTTGGTATGTTGAACTCACGTATACAATACGTGAGCAGGTACCACATTGTTGTTCTTGTTTCTTTATCAATCAATGTGTACAATTTCTTGACAGTGCAACCGTAGGTGCTAAAGGGTTTTAGTGCCCCAACTAGGCCAATAACGTATAATTTCCAACTATTTTGTAACAATTTGTATTCAGTTTCATTTATACAATTCTGCTAACAACGTTGTAAAATATTTTCGCAATTACGCGCATAAGTGTGTATTTATAACAAAAAAGTTTTGATTACCGACTGCATTTATAGGAAATATAATGAAGCAAATTAGGAACTGCTGTGTAAAATGTGATGTAATATATTTATTAACATTAAAACTATGTTTTATACATGTTTTTCACGAATAAAAAACATAATATTTATAATTATTTATTTTGACGTTTCGATAAACAAACCCCTTAAAATAAATTTTCCATCAGTGCTTGCTACAAAGTTTTTACGGCGAGGCTACATTATTTTACGGCGAGGCTACACTTTTTTTGCAGCGAATCAAAGTTTTCTTTCATTGTATCAGTGCAATTCCAGCAAAAATGCATTAGTGTATAAGGGACATTTTCGAGTGTCTCATCTACTAATCTATGCTTTGTATGCCGTCGCTTTACATGTCATCGCCACTTTTTAATGTCATTGAGACAAAAAGCAACCACAGTTGTTTTGTTGGCTTGTTCAGATTAGCAGTGTTGTGCCTTATCTTATCATAGTCATATCTTAAAAAAAAATATTTTATGAAGATAACAGCCAAATTTAATATAAAATATATATGTTCAGAATGCAAGTGTTTGGCGGACAACTTGGAGGGCGCAGATTCAAGCACCAGTGATATTAACGTGGGAAAGATGACCTTGCCAATAATATAAACATAGCTCTCAGGGAATCAGGCTAAGCATTTCGCAAATAACAAACCATACTCCGCATTGTTATATTTGCAAATAAAACAAAGTGTGAAACAGACGAAGAGAAATTTTTAAACTTAGACTAAATTTATTTGTTTACACTTATTTAAAAATATGATAAAAGGAGAATAGTGTTAAAACCACAGAAAATAATACAGAATATTTTTTACAACATTTAATAAATTTTTAGCTTTTGTTGTCTTCATCACTAGCTTTATCGAATGGAACATGCGACATCGACGTTCTTGTTTGCTTTTTTCGATAAAGATATTATTAATTTGTTAGAAAAAATACAAATTTGAATGCAAATGCGCATCTTGGGCAAATTTGAAAGCAAACGGATGCTGTGGAATTGCCGGCCTATATAAGCTTGTTAGTAGAAGTACGAAGGCAAAAGAGAGGCTTGTGTGATTTTAAAGAACTTTGGAACGCATTATTCGGTGTAGCAGTTTTTCGTGTCTGTATGTCCAAATTCAGATGCGCTTATGGCTTTGTCCCAGTACATGCGATTGGACCAGAAATATACAAGGTCTTTCCGTAGATCAGAAGATAAATTTGCTGCAGAGATGTATGGAAAATCAACTAGTAAAGGTGTTGTCTACAGCCGGGCTGTAGCCGAAATACCCTACACCTTAAAGCTGCATATATAGTCGTATATATATATAAGATATATAAGATATACTATAATTATAGCTGCTTAACTATTTCTGTGCGTTACAAACACCGGTACTAAGTGCGTTTACTCTCAAAATTTAGGTGTTGGGTATAAAAATATATTGCAATACTGGGTGGAGGCGTGGCCCGCCCATTGTTTTCCCAACAGAATATTATTGGTTCACAAACTACAATATTATGTACACCATTATTCAGGAAACTTATATACTTTGCAATATAATCCATGTAAAACCCTCCATGACATATGTAAACTACAAGTGGGTTGATCACGCCCATATTTGGCATATTAACTGGAAGCATTAGTCTAAACCTACATATAAAATTTTCTTGCCTTCTCTCAAAAAGTGATGCTGATATGGCCTTTTTTAATAGGCAAAACAGAGGTACCTGCACTCTCGATATAAAAAGTAGGCGTGGTCCTTGGGCGATTTTGCCCATTTTCAATACGAAACACCCCAACATAGCAACGAATATTTTTGCCAAATTTCATTTTGAAATCTTAATCCGTTCTCCTATGATCGTGATTTCAAGGGACATACACACGGACAGAGATCGTTATTTCACTTTTGGTGGTGATGCTGATCAAGAATATATATACTTTTCCATACCTATCTTGTCTAGTTCTATGCGTTACACACTCCGGTAGAAAGTGAATATACCCTCAACCTTAAGGTGTAGGGTATAAAAATTAAAATTTAAAAAAAACATTATAATATATTATTATTATTATTATTATCACAAACATTTTAATTTTCTCCTTAATGGGTACTACAATATATATTGGTGGCCTTAGCTTAACAAAATATATTACATTCGATCTATTGTATTATGTGTAAATTTAGTTTAAAAAATTTTTAGTAATATGACAGGTATCGATAATAACAGCCCTCTGCAATGTGTCAATGAGATTTTTCCGTACGCCAAGGGAGTTGACATTTATGCTGAGCTGTTTGTCAATCACACCTTCAGCACTTATTACAATTGGGACAATTTTAACCTCTTTCAGGTTCCAGTTTCGTTTGGTTTCAACCGCTAGCTCATCATATTTTCTTTTTTTTTCAATGTAAGTACGGCTCATGTTCCTTGTAGCATGTACTGCAACGTCAATAAATAGGCCCTTATGTTCCTTTTTATCAAGGATTGTTATGTCTGGTCGGTTATGTATTCTCGTGTGATCCGAGTGAATTGTTCGGTCATAGTAAATTTTTACGTCTTCATTCTCCACTACTGATTGCGGCTTATATTTGTAATAGGGTCGTTGATCTGTTTCGATTTTAAATTTCCTCATGAAACTTTTATGCAGGACCTTTACGACGTTGTTATGCCTTCTCGTATATTCAGTTTGGGCAAGGCTTGTGAACCCCGATATTTTATGATCAATTGTTTCAGGTTGACTCAAACATCTTCTACAGGCATCATTTGTGATACTTGGATCCTTTATGACATGCTTCCTATAATTTTTCGTAGGGATTATTTGGTCCTGTATAGCAATCATAAAAGCTTCAGTCTCTGCAAACAAGTTTCCATTTAATAGCCATTTGTTTGATAATAGCTTATCAACATTATCGGCATTAATGGACCTGTAGTATCGACCATGGATAGGTTTGATCGCCCAATTCTGTTCTCTTATATTTCTGTCTTCTGCTTTTCTGGTGAAGTTTCCATTTAAGTTTAGCGGGGTCAAATTTGCGTCCGCTTCAACTATTACTCTTATAAGCCGCGATCTGTGTGCTTTTTGTTGAAAATATTGGCGAAGCGACTCTATCTGACTATCATGGAGAGTTTGGATATCAACTAACCCTCTTCCACCATCTCTCCTTAATGCTACCATTCTCTCACAACATGATTTAGGATGATGGAATTTATAGTCAGTTAGCATTGTTCTGATCTTACGTTGCAATGCTTGCATTTCCATAGTAGTCCATTTTATAACGCCATAGCTATATGAAAGGACAGGTACTGCGTACGTATTTATGGCTTTGATTAAATTTCTTCCATTGAGGTTCGCCTTAGCTATTTTGTGTATTCGTGCTTTAAACTCCTTTATTAGGTTTGTTTTGACTGCGTTCTTGTCAATACGTTTATTTTGGGCCATACATAGATATTTATACACATCCTTTTCTCGCATATGTTCAATATTTTGAATGCCTCTATCTTGGCATTCATTTCTTATTACTTTTCCTTTATTAATAGATATTCGTTTGCATTTCTCTAACCCAAACTTCATGTTTATATCTTTACTGAACATTGAAACGATTTGTATAAGATGCTCTAATCTTTGACATGTCGACGCATATATTTTCAGGTCAGGTACAATAAATGTAAATAAATAAATGTAGATAATAATAAATGTAAATAAAGGTAAATAAATAAATTCAGGTACAATAAATGACTTGGTGTCTCTTGACTAGACTTGCTCTTTATTTTGTATCCGTAGTTACTATTTTTCAAAAGATTACTAATTGGATTGAGTGCAATACAGAACCACAGTGCAGATAAGCAGTCCCCTTGAAAAATTCCACATCTTATGTTAATATCTAAAGTTTTAATCACTTGTACCCCCGTGTAGATTTGAGTGCTAGTTCTCCACTGTGTCATATTGTACTTTAACAACTTGATTATATTGGAGTTTATCTTGTAGATCTTTAGGACCTCTATTAACCAGCTATGCGGAACACTATCAAATGCTTTTTATAGTCTATATAGCATGCATTTAAGTTCCTTCGTCCACTGACCGTTTGTTCTAGCAGGATTTGATCAACAGTTAGTTGCTCTTTGCATCCTTTCGCATTTTTACTGCATCCTTACTGTTCATCACATAGGATTTCGTTTTGCGTTAAATGGTTATTTATCAAGTGGCATAGGCAAGCTGTCATAATTTTGTAGACAGTAGGTAGGCGGGTGATTGGTCGTCCGTTTGAGGGATTTCCATTGAATCCTCTTTCTTTTGGCAGCAGATATGTTACACCATTAGTAAAGGCTTTTGGGAACGTTCTTGGATTTTGGATGCACTCATTCAAGAGTTCAGTAAGTTTTTGGTGCATTGCTGGAAATCTTTTAAACCAAAAGTTTTGAACTCTGTCAGGTCCGGGTGATTTCCAATTATGTGTCTTCAATATAATTGCTCTGACTTGCTCAAGGGTAAAGCAGTCTGTTGACATTTCTTGCAGCTCTTGGCACTTTGTTTTCTCTTCATTAATCCATTCTGCTTCAGTGTTGTGTGTTGTCTGATTGGACCATATAGACCGGTACTTTTCAGTATCTTCCTTATTAGGGTAAATATCTGCATTGGAGTCCAGTACTATTGTCTTTTTGAGCTCTTCTCATTTGTTTTGAATTGCTTATTACTTTCACGCCTTTTGTTAGATAATTTGTATTTTTTTTGTCTTACTATTTGCACATTTAGTTTTTGTTGTATTGTATCTCTCGTTAGTATTGCGTTAGCATTATTGATTTCATACCTTGAGTGCCTGTTGTGCGCTTTGTATATTCTTTGTATTTTGTTCTTGAGCCGTCGACTATTACTACCCATTAGATAATTATTTAATCTTTCCAGGTCGCTTTTAAATTCTTAATATTGTTCTCGATTTGTTGTATTGTTTTATTTTTTTACTTCCTTGTATACGTAGTAAATACAAGAAAGTATTGTAATCATGAAAAATTTCGATATTGAGATTTTGATGGTAACACACATTTTGACCATCGCGGAGTCCATTTTGACTAGTTTGGTCGTGACGTGTGTACGTATGTACGTATGTACGTCTGTACGTCTGTACGTATGTACGTATCCTCAATAACTTAAAAACGGAGAATCGTAGAAACTTGAAATTTGGTATTTGAGACTCTTATAAGACCTAGTTGTGCACCTCCCTTTTTGGATACAATCGGTTGCGCGAAAAGGACACTTCTCCTGTAGTTTTTTTCAAATTTCATACATTACTCAAAAACAAACACTCCTAGAAAGTATATTGGGCCTTACATAAGACACAATTTTGTAGCTCCAATTTTAATGATGGTTTGCACCAAAAGCACTCTTGCCAAAGGAACACGAAGCATGCATTATCCGAATTACATAAATGATAATGATAAATGAATGTTGTGCTGCTATATCTTTTACAAAAATTGGTTGTACCCTTACAGAACTAAACAGGGAAATCAAAATTAGTACGATTGATAGTTAAAGCTGTGTGGAAACTAATTTGTACTTCCTTGTTTTTACTTACTACTATTTAAATTAATTAAATTAAGAGAAGCCTATGAAATTTTTTTCATTATGGAAGTAAAAATATTTAAAATTTTTAAAACTTCAATTTTAAAATATAAATAAAATATATCAACCACTCTTGAAATAAAACCATACAAATGCCATCATACAAGGAAGTCATGTGTTGGCCACATCAGATATTTATTATTATTATTATTATTATTATATTATGTCGGCAGAAAATTTGACAATCGACGAACAGTTTGTGTCATTTAGGTGTAGAGAAACTTTCCGGCAATATATTTCAAAGAAATGCAAACCTCACATTTTTGGTTATCGTGTGCAGTGACAGCAACATTTTCAATAACAACCAAAGTGTAGTGCTTAATTGACATATAAACTTCAACTTTATAAATATTTTACTTTTTGCAGACTCTAACTGAGAGATAAGTTTTGTTCTTAAAAAGGAGGAATAAATCGAAGGAAATGAAACTATTTTAAAAAGTTAAAAGAGTTAAAGACTACAATTTAAAAATGTAAGTTGAAGTTTTAAAATAAAAAAGTTAGTATTTCAAAACATTATTTAATTGCTATATTTACAATAGGCTTGTGCTTTGTACTAGTTCACTACAGAGATCGATCATTTTAGTTCAATCAGCTGCAATGCACTCTTTTATTACTTTAACCTAATTTTCCTTCCTAGTTTCATTGTCGAAAAGAATTTGTGTGAAACATCAGCAAATAAGTTTGGATTACTCGACGATCCGCCTTTATCTCCTATAAAAGAAAAAACCCTCCTACAAATTTTTTCAAATTTTTCAACCTCTGCTCAATCTCAGCTAAATTGCATTCCAGCCTAAACTTTGTCAAAGTTGTTATTTACGCTCCATGCCACTCACACGTTCCCGATGAGGAAATAAACTTCACTAGAAAAAACGGTAACGGCTCGTACCAACATGTAAAATAGTCCTCACTTTTGATCTTTAGCGGCTTCCCGAATCTGTGGACATTGCCTGGTACAAAGTAAAAGTGGATCCTCTCATCGCGGTTCCAATGAGGTGTAAAATTTACCAGCTTCTTGGACATACCCAGAAGCGTTGCAATAACAACTCTATTTGTCCCAACTGTAGTTTGCCTCCGCATAATCCAAACTCTTGCTCCCGTTACCCCTGCGCCAATTGCTCTGGCCAACACTCTGCTGCGGATAACAAATGTCCGAAGTTCATCCAAGCAAAGGAAACTCTCAAAATTGAAACTCTGGAAAACTGCAGCATGGGTAAAGTCCGACGCAAATAATATTCACACTTATTCTTCCATTACAAAAACACACTCAACCAACACCTTTTTGCCCACTTCTAATTCTATATTCTACACTTCCACAAGCAACTTCCCTCCTGAAAACATTAACCACAAAGGCATTTGTAGAATATAATTCCGCTCTTTTGCATGTCAGTAATAATAACATTTCCTCTCCTAAATCCTCAGACATCTCTGCAAAATCTAACTCTACTAATTATCTTCCAATTAATCCAAACACGTACATAAGCAACTCAAATCAACCTGACATCCAATCATCTCAACATAACCTCATTTCCCAGTTCGCACTTCAATCGGTAGAAAATGAAAAACACCTCTGTTGTGAGCAAGGTTAGGGTGGCGTTGCAGGCTGGCTGCGGCTAGGCTCGCCGGAAATAGGGGGGTGGTTCCTTGCCACCCTACCCACAACAGAAAACAAAATCGTACCACTATTTATTTTTTTTATTAAAGTAGAACCGGAGATAGGAAAGAAAAGAGTTAAAACAAAACACAGTCACATGCACCTACGTTTCCTAATGTGTCATCCAAAACTATCCCTTTCACACTCAGAATTACCTAATCAAAATCCTAACATTCTTTACTCAACCCCTTTCAACTACTCTCAGCTAACCAAGCATAAGCCAATCACCCTACAACCCACTAGGAAACTCAAACATGCTAACACCACACAACCTAAGTCGTTGTCCGTCTATGAGCCACCCACAACGTCTGTAACTCAAGTTACAGCCATGAACCGCACTTGGCTCAAAGTGTACTGCGGTTCCCACAATTCCTTAATCTGTCCAAGTCTCTGTTAGTCCGTCTGTCTATTCCACAATGTCCGTTATGTCTGTCCGTTCTCCACGCCCACAAGTGCGGTGACGTCCGCTTAGGTCCACCAGCACATCAGCTTAAATGATTGCTTTTAACAATTCATGGTTTAATTGTTAGCCTAATCTGTAACAATCCAAACGCTATATTGAAGCAATAATCAGAACCTGAATGCAATTAATTCTCTTCAATAAATTTTCATTTCATTTCATATATTTCCAATCAGTTTTCTTGTTTATATAAAAACCTTAACCTATGACACAATAATACATCTTCCAATAAGTAAATGCTTTACAACTATTAGCACTAATACATTATCAAATATGGATCAAATATTACGTGATAAAACATAAATGTAAATGTCTTAACTATAAGAAAAAATGAAATAAATGTTTAAATGTTTTGAAAATAGCCTGTACATGTAACTCCTAAACTGTAAAATACATAGCTATATTTACTTCTTATTAAATTTCTATTTTTTTTTTTTTTTTTTTTTGATTCAATTTTATTAATTTTTTTTCTTTTTTTTTCTTTAGGATATATATATATATATATTAGATAAATATTAGTACATAGACATATTCAAGGGAATGTTTTGCGCGTTTCAATTTTTTTTTTTTATTTTTTTCTTTTTTTTGTTCTTATTTTGTTTTCCTTTACATATACGTATGGGGTTTACTCACCAGGTATCCGATTCAAACCAATGGCGCCGCCGTGAAATTTATCTGTAAATAATTCAACTGGCGTGTCAATTTAAGAAAATATATATGCATATGTAAGTATATTTTACATCGAAGTAAATTTTTGAAATGTATCTATGTAACAACATTTCTATAGTTTTTTTTTCTTTCAAAGTCTACAAATGAATAGCATATTATATAATTAGAATAGCCAGCAAAGTATATGCACACTAATGTTTCTTTCAACACTTCTTTTTTTTCTTGTGTCTTGTTTTTTCCTTCTTTTCAATAGCGTAAGATATATGTATATATAATCAACAACAATATTCGTAAAAAAACCCCAAAACCACAGCTATAAAAAATTACATCTATTTTTCCATAAAAATAATTTTCTGTTGTGCAGTTCTTCTAAGACTAGACAGCAATTCTGCTGATTTTCCATGAAGCGGTTTACATTTGTACATAATGTACCAAATTGCTCTATTTTCTGTATATGTTCAGGTATTGTTGTTATTTGAATTCCAATTCTCATCATTGATCACCATCTTAGGGTGTAAATTAACGATATTCTTATTTTTTATGATCAGCGACATCAGTAAGAAATCAGTGTTCAGGAACTGTTTTGTTCTGAAGTTGTAGGTGTAGATTCGGCACTTGAACCGACTCTACAACCGTCGCCTTGTACTTGTTGAAGTATTATAGATTCGGTACCCTAACCGACCATACAACTTGTGGTTTCCACTTGTTAAATAATTGATCCCGAATTCGGCACTTGAACCGACTCCGTGAATGCTACCAAAATTAAGGTTACCAAATTTTTATTTCTTATTTTGTTTTACTCTACATATACATATAAGGTTTACTCACCAGGTATGCGATTCATACCAATGGCGAAATCGTGAAATTTGCCTGTAAATAATTCAACTTGAGTTTCAACATACGAAAATATATATACATATGTAAGTATATTTTACATTGAAATAAACTCCTGAAATGTATCTATGTAAATTTTTTTTTTTTTTGTTTCTTTGAAATTGTACAAATGCATAGCATAATAAATGATTAAGTATATGCAAACTACTGCTTCTTTCAACACTTTTCTTTTTCTTGTATCTTGTGTTATTGTTTTTCTTCTTTACAATAGCAATAATAATGGTAGTTATCTGTATATATAATCAATAACAATATTCTTAAAAAAACCTAAATACACAGCTCTAGATACCTGCATATATTTTTCCTTAAAAATAATTTTTTGTTGTGCAGTTCTTCTAAGACTAGACAGCAAGTCTGCTAATGTTCCATGAAGCGGTTTACCCTTGTACATAATGTACCGAATTGCTGAATTTTCTGTATATGTTCAGGTGTTGTTGGTTGAATTCTAATTCTCAGCGTTACAGCAAGAAATCAGTAGCAATTATTACCATGTTGACTTTTATCGCCATTTAGGGCTAAACAAAATGTTGTGTTTGTGCTAGATTTGCATAAAATTTTTGCAACTTTTGTGCGCCAAAGCACATTTATGGAAATTTTTATTTGTTGGTTTGCAATAATTTTTTTTACTTGTCCTCTGGACCTTGCAATTAAGTATTGATGTTTTCTTTTATGTTCTTACTTCTTTTGTTTAATTGCTTAAAAACTTTAATTCTGTTTAGGCTTCTGTTTCCTGAAGGCGTCCGAGGCTTTCTGGAGGGCGAGCGCCAGAGCAACGTACGCTACGGAATTGGAACAACAGCCAACCAAAATCGTCGCTCATATGTATCGCATATGTATGCAAGATACCCATCCTAAGCGAAACTGAAAAGAATTACCGCTTACATGTTGCGGTTTGTAAGCAATTTACGGTCTCGTAAGATAGCTGGAGATCGACAAGTTGGTCCACTTAGCTGCAAGGAAATCCAGCGATCTGAACTCGCGTTGATAAGGTTTACCCACAATTATTACTTTTCTGAAAGATATTGGAACGAATTTCGAATTTGGAGACAAACCGGTTTCTGCGATGTGCCATCTTCAGTGTCTAATTTCGTTCTCGTTTCGAGAGACAAGGGATGACGGAAATTCGTTCCAATATCTTTCAACAACCAACCCTGTTGGAAGCAACGAAAATCTAAATATTACTTTTCTAATGAAATTATTTGTTGCAGAATCGTGAAATTTTGCGCGTCGGCAGGCGGTTGAGACACGCAAACGCGACCAGCGATGTAAAACATCCAATTATCGTTGCAAAAGGATCTCCACTTGCAGCGTTGATAGTCACTGGAATTCACAAATACACGTTGCATGCTGGCCCCAAAATTATGCGAACGGTTCTACAGCATCGCTTTTGGATTCTGGGAGTACGTAGCTTGCTTCGCAGTGTATACCAAAAGCGTGTTAGATGTACCCTATTGAATTTGCAAACTTGCTCAGCAATCTATAGGCGACTTGCCAGCCAGTCGCGTTATATACGCTCGAAGTTTTCTATGTAGTGCTGGTGTGAGGAATATTTGACAAGTCTTCAACGGCGCACGAAATGGTTTCGTTCTTCCCCAAACTTACAAGTGGATGATGTTGTAGCTGTGCTCAACAAGGGCACACCACCCACAAAATGGAAACTGGGCCGGGTCTTGAAATGTCATCCCGGTAGCGACGGCCACGTTAGATTTGTCACGCTGAATGATGGAGAGCTAGTGCGTTCTGTAGTGAAGCTCTGTCTTTTGGCGACGAAGCGAGCACGCTTTCTGCTAACGGAAGTGGCGCCTTGATTATGTATCAATCATTTATATTGAACTTTGTAATTCGTGCAAGGCGGGCGGAATGTTGTGTCCGTACCTGTCAATATCGCTGTATGAGTATTTGTAAGGGAAATTGTCTAGTGTTAAGTCAGACGCAATAAAGTTCTCGATTAGAAACAACGCATTCCAAAAATAATTGTCGCAACAGGTCGCTACCGCAGAGAAATATTACAACACAATATTTGTTAAGTGTATTTATCATTACAAAATTAGCCATATTGACATTTAATATTTCTATACTAATGATTATAATTGTACTAATATGTATATGACTTTCTCGATACTTCCAGATAGATCGTTATTCAACCTTTATTGAAGCTGTATATGTTCAAACTTTTTGAAAAATCACAAAAAATCTATTAAAAATTGCCCAAGCAAAGATCTTGCAAAATTGTTTTAAACGAAACTGAGAAAGCACTAAAGCTGTCGAACTACAAAACTAAATCGAAGTAGTATGCAACAGATTTAACGGGACCAGTAAAAATATCTGTTGTCAAAAAATGGGTCCATAACTTACATAATTTTGTTTTAAAATTTTTTTTTTCACTGTTTACTTGTGTCGGTCTTTAATTAAAATTAACAAACACAAATAAATACTGTTGGATCGAATAATTGAACTAAAAGAACTAAATTCTGGATTGTAGTATTAAAAAGTGATACTACAATCCTATATTTTCAATATCTACGACAGCTAAAATAAGAATATAAAGGGAAAGTTGGCTTCGCCAGACCTGTAATCAGCAACTTTGTAGCTCTCCACCTCTTGAATCTACCCCCAAAAATATTTTATACATTTAACGTGACCTTGGTTTGGGACTTACGGGCGTGTGAAGGTCAAAAAATATAACATAATTTCTTTTAATGTGTGCTTTCTGGAGGGACTTTTCAAATGCGTAATAAGCGAAATGTTTCTTTGTTGTTTTTGTTGCTTGTTATTGAATAACGGTATAATTTGCATTGAAAGTGATTCTTGAAATTGCCGAGTTGAATAGTGCTTAAGAAATTAAAGGTTTTCCAGTTTAAAACTGAGAGTTTTAGAGTTTAAATATGCAACAATACATTTAAACATAGAGAAAGAATAACAAGAGGCCGAATCAGCGAAATTTACTCGAACGCCAAATGGAAACGATCGATCCGCAAGGGAAACGAAGAAACGAAATGAGTGCAAAATGCGTCCTCAAGGAGAGACTAATAAATTTCAATAAATTTACTCACGTATACAGCGAATATTTCTTTTCAAACATTCACTCTGTTTTAGCAAGCCTGAAACTATTTCGTTTGGTTGTGTGTGTGAATATTTTTTGACCATCAAAATTTTTTAGCATTTCTGGAGTTTCTGATGCTTATCTGAGTTTTGTTTGCGATGACCATCGATTTATTTGAGTCGGCATGCTGCGTACAAAAAAGCCCTATAAAAAATAAATCTTTACAGGAGCACTATTATGAATATATCTAATTTCTAAAAACTAGCAAATATGCTAAGTTTTAACACAGTTTAACAGAGAAAAATTGCAAAAATTTCATTATTCTATAATTGTACTGATCAAGAAGGACGTCCAAACCTCCTTTATCAAATTTCTAATGTAAAATTGCGGAACAGGTTAAGTTTAGGGGTTTCGGCCATGCGTAATTTTCTCCAAATTTACAGTTATTTTACCGTTATTTGGACCGTTTGTTCTTGGAATCCGCTTGCAAATTCCCGGAATTGGTCGGCATATTGGATTTATGGGCGTGTCAATGTCGAATATTAAAAGGTCAATAACTCCGGAAATATTCAACCTACATAGTCGATGTGCGTACCGAATGAAAGGTATTTTCAATTTCCGCTGAACATGCCAAAGCTGTAATTGTAATAGCTTAGAAGTTATTGGCAATTAATTGATTTTCCGTGTAAACAAAAGCCGTTTTCTTGGAAATTTGATTCGCAAGGTATAACGGTAAACGTGAAATTCGGTAAGAGTGTTCTTTCACCTTTCTAACGATGTATTTTATACGTCTTGTGTTTACTTTTCGAGATATACTCTGAAATAAGTAGGAAGTCTAATCATAAAAAGTAGACATTGATACATGCCCAGAAGCAAGAACAACTTTTTGGAAAAAACAACAACAATTATGCTTTGTTAAAAAATTTTCATTTTAGAAAACAACAACAACAATAATGCTACAGGTGAAAAAAATTTAATTTTGTAAAGCAACAACAATAGTAGCGCAATAGTAGTTGCTTTTTGGGAAGCAACAACGATAACGCGATTTTTGTTAAAATTTATTAATTATGAAAAACAACAACAACTCCGAAATAACAACAAGAACACGCTGATGTAACAATTACGAGTAGAAATAGCAACAACAAATGAAGACAGCAAAGAAAACTAAGTTCTGAAGTGACTTGCGCTTAAACTCAATTATCTCCAAAACTATTAAAAATATCAAAAAAAATGTTAAAACTAAAAAAATAGCTCTTAAAAATACCTTTCAAATGACATCTCATCCACTTCGATACACCGCATACTTTAAAAGTTATCGTCAAAGTCCCTTATTCGACCTTGCCACGCCAATAAAAACGCCCACTACCATGAAATGGTTACCTTGGGAGGATCAGTATAGGTCAGAGTTCGTATAGGTAAGGTTTAGGGGTCTGGCTTCGCCAAACCTATACCAAAACCACATACAAAATAATGTCCAGAAATTACAAAGCACAAAATTATCAATATGTCTTTACATACAGTGACCGACAAAAGTCTACGTACGACCCCCAATTCTGCTATCCAACGATCCCCAAAACGTTTTTTTAAAAAGTAAAAGTAAGTTTTTCAAAAAATAAACGAATCCGATATAAAATAGGAAAATTATTAACAAAAGACGAAAAATAAGCAATGACAAAAGTCTACGTACGATTCGAATTAATACGTATTAATAGTATTAAAAAGCCTAATTTAGTAAGTATAACTGTCTAAATTAATACTTGGTAGGTCCACCATGAGCATCTATAACTGCCTGCAAACGCCTGGGCATTGATTCAACCAAATTTGTCAGCTCTGCAGATGTTATAGTTGACCATTTTTCAGTCAACTTTTCCTTCAGCATTGAAGCACTGGTAATGCGGTGTTTTCTAATTTTTCGATCTAAAAATTAGGTTTATCGTTCGCTCTTCGTCGTGTTTGGACGTGTTTTTTGCTGCTCGTGAATTTTTATCAAGTTTGCAATTAATCCTGGTTATATCGAAATTGTTGTTTTCAGTATTTACTATAAGTGAATTAAACCGTACTTTAATTACAGTTTACCGATTTAAATTGTTATTTTATTGTGCCAAATTATTTCGATCTATTAAAATTAGCAAAGCAAGTTTCTCTTAAAAAGCGCGGGAAACTTAACAGCTGATTGAGTTGCCAGATCTATTAATTTTTAAATTTTTATCATTTACTTTTGATGGCTTGTCACTCAAAAACCTGTAAAGTTAGAGGTGATTCTGAGCGTCTTATCTTTTGTTGGATGTGCGATGCAGAATTTCATTTAAGGTGTGCCGGTTTAACAGGCAGAGTAGCTGATTTAATAGGCGTCGAGGGAGGGCTTCGTTGGTCCTGCCCACAGTGCCGATTAAAAGAAGTGGACATAATAAAACATTTACGGCAAGTGCGGTTAAATTTTCGTGATATTGCTAAAGATTTTACTGCCATTCGTGCTAAACTTGATAAGTATGAGCAGATCTTTAAGGAATTTAAATTGATTGAAGAGAGTTCGCCGAAGCGGAAACGTCCTCTATTGGAGGAGCTTCATATACTTCCGAATCCGTTACCTGTTGCATCATTGGATTCGCCTCAGCTAATTAGCCTCTTGAGTCCTGTACAATCATCTGAGCCTAACATGTCTACTGCTGATATACCCATTATTGGAACAACTTCTAAAATTGGTACTGATTCTTCAGCTGCAGTCCCAAATTTGACATCGTTGCCCACTGCTCATGATATTGTAAACACTATAAATGCTGTTGACTTAAATCTACCTCAAATTGATGTATCTGATGAAAATAATAAGACCAATTATACTGGGACTGTGCCGAAAACTTTAAAAACTTCAAAAAGTTCAAAAGCTTCAACACCAGTTGTTGTTGGTCATGCCGCTCATTCAGGGAGGACGCTGACTGTAGTGGAACCTGTTAAAACCATATTCGTTTCTCGCTTTATTCCAGAGACGACTGTTGATGACATTAATAATCATATTAAATCTCAGTTAGGAATGGATGACTCTAGCATCACTATTAGGAAATTTAACTTTGGATCTCGAAGAGCTTATTCTTCATTTAATATTCGCTTGCCAAGTCATCTTGTAAAACGTGTTGTTGATCCTTCATTCTGGCCTGATAATGCCATTGTGCACGAGTATGTGTTCAAACCTAGGCGCAAAAGTGCTAACTCAGGTAGCTTGCACCATGCTGCTCCTGCAGCAAAAAACTAATTGCCAGTAAAGTGGAGATTGGAACTATAATTTTGTATCAGAATGTTAGAGGTCTTAATACCAAATTGAGAGATCTTTTTCTAAAAAGTAACGATTTAGAGTATGGAATTGTGGCTTTTTCAGAAACATGGCTGAAGTCCGACGTGTTAAACCTGGAAATTTTTTCGAATGCCTACACTGTCTATCGTAAGGACAGAAATTTAGTACAGTCATCTGTTACCAGAGGAGGGGGAGTTCTGATAGCAGTTGACTCCTCTTATTTTTCGAGAGAGGTAGCTTGTAGCTCCAACTTAGAAATTGACTTTTGCTGTGTTCATGTTAAAATTGGCTGTTTAAGTCTTTTTATCACTTGTTCATACGTTCCGCCAAATTCATCATACAACATTTACTTAAATCACGTCGAGTGTATAAGTGCAGTAGCTGCTAAACTAGGACCTGCTGATCATCTAGTGGTTCTTGGTGACTTTAATTTGCCTCAGGTAAACTGGGAAATGTGTGCTGACTCAGTTTTCCTCCTACCATCTTCTGACATAGACAATAACGTTATACTGCTGAATAGCATATCTTCAAATGGTCTGGTGCAGATTAATTCCATACTAAATCATAACGGCCGATTACTGGATCTTGTTTTTGTGGATGATGCAAATATTTTTGAACTATCGAATGCTGAGCCGTTAGTTTTGCCGGAAGATATGCATCACCCAACATTGGAATTAAAAATTTTTCATGATTATTCTAAAACAAATATCATCACTCCTGTTGTGAGTAGGGTGTTTTGCTTTCGCAGAGCAAATTTTGCAGCTATGAAGTCTTACCTACAAAATATAAATTGGTACAACATTCTTAAACTTACGGATTATTCAAACTCTGAAACTATTGATGAAGCCATAAATTTGTTTAATAACTCCCTTCTGGATAGTTTTAATGTCTCAGTTCCGCGACGCAGTTCATCGAGTCGTGCTGGACCATCTTGGTTTACTCCTACTTTGAGGAAAACAAGGAGTTTAAAAACAAAGCGTTATAAATTATACTGCATGAATCGTTCTTCACACAGCTTTGCTGCTTACGTATCAACTAGATGCTTATACCATAAAGTTTGCAAGAGAGCGTACATCAATTATTTAATAAAGGTCAAATCTAATCTGCGTTCTGATCCTAAATCCTTTTGGAATTTCGTTAATATGAAAAGGAAAGTTTCCAGGTATCCATCAGTAATGAAACTCGATGATTTCGAGTCCGGTGAATCTGGAGCTATTTGCAACCTTTTTGCCGATTTCTTCAAATCTACATACTCATCAAGGAGCTGTCCAACTAGTAGCTTAGTTAACTATCCATTCCCTATTTCTTCTGGATTGATTACTCTACCAATCGTGGATGAGGAGACTGTTCTCAAGGCACTGAAGGACATTAAATGTAATTATAACGCGGGTCCGGATGGCCTTCCTGCATGCGTTTTAAAATACTGTGCTGATGAGCTTGCTGCACCTATTACAGCATTATTACAAGCTTCCTTACGCACGGGTTATTTTCCACGAGTTTGGAAGTCTTCATTTATTATTCCTCTGCACAAAGCGGGAAACAGATGTAATATTAGAAATTATCGAGGTATTGCTAAAATTAGTGCATTGCCTAAACTTTTTGAGAAAATAGTCACTGACCAAATATCCCGGAGTATTCATTCATTAATTTCGCCTTTGCAACATGGTTTCTGCAAAGGTAAATCGACGACAACAAACTTATTAGAATTTGTATCGGAAATTATAAAAAACTTTAAAATATCTAAACAGACGGATGCTATCTATACTGATTTCAGTAAAGCTTTCGACACAGTGAACCATAATCTTCTACTATTAAAGATGAAGTTATTTGGCTTTCCAGAATGTCTACTTGTTTGGCTTCAATCTTATCTCATAAATCGCATTCAAATGGTTTTGTTTGATAATAGTATATCAGACAAGTTTGTAGTCCCATCTGGTGTTCCTCAAGGGAGTCATTTGGGACCGTTGCTGTTCCTGGTGTTTATAAATGACCTTCCTACTGCTATTAGACACGGCAAAGTATTGATGTTTGCTGATGATGTGAAACTTTTCCTAGCCTATAATAACAATATTGATGCTAATCTCTTACAATCGGATTTGGATTACCTGATTACATGGTGTAACATTAACTGTATGGACCTGAACCTAAAGAAGTGTAAGCAAATAACATTTACACGGCGTCAAAATTCCTGGTTCTTTAATTACAATATTGGTGGTTGTAAATTAGAACCTGTTACATCTATACTTGATCTTGGGGTAATTCTGGATTATAAACTACGATTCCATACTCATATAAATCACATTGCAAGTAAAGCACATAGTACGTTGGGATTTATTAAACGCTGGGCAAAGGAGTTTAAGGATTTTCATATTACAAAGCTACTTTATATAACACTTGTTAGGACTACGTTGGAATATGCATCGCCTGTTTGGAGCCCAAATTATGCCTGCTACATTTCTGAGCTTGAATCTGTTCAAAAGCAGTTCTTGCTCTTCGCTCTACGTCATTTTCATTGGGATGCATCTTCGAGGCTACCACCTTATGAATCCCGTTTGCAGCTAATTGACTTACCTTCACTCGTCAATCGTCGTAAGATGTTAAATGCGGCTCTCATTTTGAATATACTCTATGGAATAATTGATAGTCCAACCTTGCTATCATATATTTATATTAATGTTCCTCATCGCACTTTGAGACGGTATGAGCCGCTTTATCTAAGTATTGCTAGAACTTCATATTTGCAACATGAACCTCTACGGAATGCTTGTAGCGATTTTAATACTGTATATCCTGTTATAAATTTCTCCGATCCAATTTATGTAACGAAACAAATGATTTTATCATTTTTATCGCAACCTTTTTATATTCAATACCTATAATACTGTGAATTTACTTTGTATTTTGTCTGAACTATAAAGTTATGTAATACTTAGTTTAGTTTCTTTTAAATAAATAAATAAATAATAATAAAAGCTCCCAAACGTGCTCAATAATATTCAAGGAAGGGGGGGGGGGGGGGGGGGGGTGAATTTAATTGCCGTGGGGCGTAATACAGCAGCCACTCTTTGACAACGTGAGCAGTGTGTTTCGGATCGTTATCCTGTTGGAATATACAACGCTCTCCAAGGTTTAAATCATCAACACAATGCTTTAAATTTTGTTCCAAAATGTGTTTGTATTGATGACGATCCATGTTCCCATTTATAAAAATTAATCTTCCCACTCCTGATGCAGCTACGGCACCCCAAACATCACGTTGCCACCAGCATGCGTGACCATTGAAACCAAATTTTGTTTGTCTAGGGCTGTGTTTGCCTTGCGCCAAACTTTAGCCCTACCATCGCTTCCAAATATATTAAATTTGGATTCGTCGGTAAACAATACACGTTTCCAAAATTCAAAACCGTTTTCCACATGCTTCCGGGCGAACTCCAGCCGTAGTTTGCGGTTTTTTTCGCTGATAAGTGGTTTTCTGCGTGGAGTTCTGCTGTGGAAACCGTTATCATTTAGAATTCTTTGGATTGTACGTGGATGTACACTTATATTGGAACGAATTGCTACCTCTTCGGCTAAGTTTGTAGCAGTAATTTTTGGGTTTTTATTGACTTCTTTTAGAACAAAGCTGACATCTCTTCGATTTAGTTTTTTTGGTCGGCCACTGCGAGGTCTATTTTCAATATTGTTGGTTTTTTCAAACTTTTGGAATATTGTTTGAACAGTTGATTTACTTAGTTTTAGAATATATTCCTTCGACATATATAGTACATACACTCTACATCTGCTCCATACGATGCAGACGTGATTACAAATTCTCAGAGCATCATTGCAAAAACACAAACACGTGCAATAGGGATAGTGGAGAGAGCGAAGCATTCAGGGTTATAATTAATCCGCCCGACCGCAGGGAGCGCTAGCACCGACACTTAACCACAAAAAACCGTCGGCTCCCCACTTACTGTTAAGCCACAAGATAAGTTGTATAACCGAAAAAGTTTCAGAGTTGAATAATAAGGGGTATAATTCGAAAGCGGTCATAACTTGTGAAATGTAAACTTGACACAAAAAGACAGAGGAACATTTTACCCGTTTGCAAAACTCTTTAATTTTGTTGTTATTGTTTTTGTAGTTTTGTTGTAGTAGTCGAAAACATTTCTTACCAAATGAATTTAAAAAATCCGCTATTCTTTTAATGCTAGCAGTTATGACGTCAATGTACTCTCTATTCGCCCAATCTTGATGAATTTGTTTCTGTACTACATCACTAAGCATGCTGCTCATATTCTAATTAATTCATTAACCAATTATACTTGCAATAGTTCTGTGCTCACACGGTCACAATAATCAAACCCAGCCATGCGCCGATCATTTTTAAGTTGAAATTTTGCCCCCGGCCGACAATTTGAAGAAACTCGACGTCACCAGTACCCCGTTACTAATTGCGACGCCGAAATAATTGTAAAAACTTAAACAGAATTGCGCCCACACGAAAAAAGTTCAGCTATCAAATACACCAATGCTTTTATTGGAATTGTGATAAATTCAGTTATGCTCATTCGTAGTTAGATTAAAAAATGCAAGATTGTGTTCAAGACCTTTTGTTCCTTTGCATAAAAAAATTTTGTTTTTATTTATTATCAACAAAACTATTTATGAAAATATATGACAGATTTTGTACTTTGTTTGTGACCTTCAATTCTGTGCGCGTTTTTAGCAATAGGTAGAAGTACTTTGTCTTTGTTCATCGAACTCTGTTTAACTGAGGAAACACATTACAAACGCCGCCGTAGCTGCATAGCACAAGCAGAGATAAAGAGATGAAACACTCCTAAATTCGCCGCTCATACTAATCCATTTTGGCTTGAATTGCACCAACGAGCATATATTATGAAGAGATTACAAGGGTGAATTCACGGCAAAAATATTTTGACGATGGTTACAAAGTTCGGGGACGGACCATTTGGGTCGACTCGAACTTCGTTCGCTTTTGTTTCATGCGTATGAGGCAGCAGAATGCCGTATAAACTTATGCAAAAAAGTTCTTCAATGCAACCATCGTGGACATACGATGTGTGAAGTAAAACAAGTGAAGATTATGGGTTTCTCAGGCGTGGAGAGGCAAGGGGTACATTCAACTTCTTATTATTATTTTACAATAACAATTCTCCATCGTGTGCTCAGGTACAAAGCAGAATTTTTCAATTTTGGGTTTTATGACCTTTGAAACAATACTGTTTGTTGTTATTCCTTCGATGGTTGAGAATATGCCTTGCGCTTTGATTATCAGAGGGGGAAGAGAAGCAAGGGGTTGTTTCTGTTTATGATTTTTGTGCTTCTGATCATTTCGCAAATTTTAACATTTTCAGCTTCTGAGCATTTTCGGACTATGTCACTACTCCTTTCGCACTATGTCACTACAATTTTAATGAGGCTATAGAAAAAGGTACTATGTACTTATATTAAAAAGTATTATTTAATTGATGTTAATCTTTCGGTAAGTAATAAGTAGTAAAATAAGGAAAAATGCTAAATCAAAAAAAATTAAAATATAAATGGTTGAAAAATGAAGAATATTTTAACAATTCATGTTTAATGACAAATTACGAAAATTTTTTGGTTTTCCATATATTGTACTCTAAATAAAAATTGTTTACTTTATATTAATTTTATTTAAGTTACGTACATTTTAAAATAAGCACTACCTTTTCTACACTCGAATTAAAATTTTAGTGACATAGTGCGAAAGGAGCAAATTGAATGAAGAAGCCGAAAATGCTCAGAAGCTGAAAATGTTAAAATTTGCGAAATGATCAGAAGCACAAAAATCATAAACAGAAGCAACCCCTTGCTTCTCTTCCCCCTCTGATAATCAAAGCGCAAGGCATATTCTCAACCATCGAAGGAATAACAACAAACAGTATTGTTTCAAAGGTCATAAATCCCAAAATTGAAAAATTCTGCTTTTTACCTGAGCACACGATGGGGAATTGTTATTGTAAAATAATAATAAGAAGTTGAATGTACCCCTTGCCTCTCCACACCTGAGAAACCCATAATCTTCACTTGTTTTACTTCACACATCGTATGTCCACGATGGTTGCATTGAAGCACTGTTTTGCATAAGTTTATACGGCATTCTGCTGCCTCATACGCATGAAACAAAAGCAAACGAAGTTCGAGTCGACTGAAATGGTCCGTCCCCGAACTTTGTAACCCAAGTCAAAATATTTTTCTCGTGAATTCGCCTTTGTAATCTCTTCATAATATATGCTCGTTGATTGCACTTACACTATGAAATAAAACTTGCAATTCGCTGCAAAAAATTTGTACTTTTCTTAATTCGCTGCAAAAAACTTGTACTTCGCTGCAAAAAATTTGTACTTCTCTGTGGTGAGATTTTTGCCATAACCGCTTATAATATTAATTTAACGGGAGCTGGTTGCAGAAACGTCAAATGAAATAATTAATAAATTATATTTTTTTTTATGCTTGAAACACGTACATAATACAACTTTAACCCCCAAATAATGAGAATAAATGTTTACTTTCAGAATTTTACATAGCATTGTCAAATTTAATTCAATTATATTGACTTAATATACTCGTCCGTCTAAATATTCTGTTGCAAACGCGAAATTTTTACCCTATTTATTTAAAATATAAAGAGTGATAATGTGGGAATTTAAATATAGTTTAATTTTTCAATACATACATATTGTTAATATATAATTCAGATCATGGGGCTTTCACACTCTTTTCTGCACCCACTCAATTATATTTGACTAACTTCACCACCTTTGTTTATATATGGTGAAAACGAAATTTTTCAATACAATTCTTGAAAACAAGTAATTGTTTGTATACAATTTATTACTTGTGCAGAAGGTGATAATACAATAAATTGGGAGGACTATCATAAGAAGTATTACGGATTTATGGATGTAATGGATAAGAGTGAACTAGATGAAGAAAACGGTATATCCTACAGCAGTATGCTTAAGAGGGACCGTCGACGTTGGGCTGCCGCTGATCTAGATTCGGACGACAGTCTTACTAAAGAGGAGTTTTTAGCGTTTTTACATCCGGAGGATAACCCATGATGTAGTGCTTAATGATACCATAGAGGACATTGATAAAAATTAAGATGGCCAGATTTCTGTATATGTATACATCTTCTAAGCCAGACGAAGAAGAGCCAGAATGGGTAACAAGTGAACGTGAAAGCTTTGCAAAGTACAGAGATCTCAATGGTGACGGATTTCTAGACCGAGAAGACTTGCGTGATTGGATTGTGCCGAAGGATTTTGATAATGCTGAAAGTGAAGCTAAACATTTATTGTTCGAAGCCGACGAAGATTCCGATGAAAGATTGACCAAAAAAGAAATCCGTGATAAATACGATTTGTTAATAATTTATACTTTAAAATTTACTATGTAATAACAAATATTGTCTTTCTTATTCTTCTTTGACTCGAAAAATGATTATATTTCTAATGGATATGTACATTATATTATAAATGAAATCATCTACGCCAAATAATTGTAAACTTTTAATAAACTGTTTATAAAAACGGTTTTTATTATTGTAAAGCATTGTGACAACTTTTTATATCATATTTTATTTTTTTATTAAATAATAAAATAAATAAAATTTATAAATATGCAAACAGATCTTTGATTTTAATTGATTTCGTTTTAGAATAAGTGTTACTTTGTGTTATAAAAATATATAAAGGAAATACAATATCTGAAATTATTGATTTTTTCGTTAGTATTAATATCTATGTATATAGCTGATTTGCTCTGTTTCATGTGAAATATTACAAATTTCTGCTTGATTTTGAACATCTACATCTTCCGGAATACGTTTTCCTGTTATATTAGGATTTCTTTGCGGTTCACGTGGGCAATTGTTCAAGCACTTGACGGTAAGCACGTAAATGCATTTTCATTTTCTTCCGTTGTATGGAAAGTTTTGCCGTCCAAACGTAAACGTTTAGTTGCTGGTTGTTGCATTCAATTTTGAGAGGTTGACGATGATTCTAAATTTTAAAAATTATTATATAGTTGGATTTTAAAAATATTTGCATAAAACTTACTATCTAGCAGTTCGAACGTGTCTTGGCAAAAGTTTGTGGCTACTTCATGCTGTGTCTGCGGGACATTAATGGCGGTACCTATAAATAAAAATTTAAGAAAAAATTATAAAAAATTTAATGTAAATTTAAAATACCTTTTTCTCTACTTGAAATTTCTGGATGCTAGTTCCAGAAAATAATGGCACTCGCAATACCAGTCTTCTCGTTCTGCTTTTCTTAACTTCATTGTGTACACGTTATTGTTAAAAGGATTATTATTTATGCCTCGTTGTTGTCCACTTGAATTCTGCATTAGAGCACATTGAAGATATGTATTTACCGACAATGATCCCAGCAAATTTTGACGATCAACGTCCTTATTACACGAAAAATCAACACACCTTGTGTAAGATTTGTGGCTGCACCCGACGACTTGTCGTTTAGTTGCTTTAGTGTGTAAAGTACATGTTAACGATCTTGTACAAGATGTACCACTTTAGAACTGACACCACACATTGTATCAAAATTTATCCTATTATTATGAAAGTTTTTCATAGGCACCAGTTTCGATTGATACGGACTGTTGGTTTCTTCAGTAATGGACGTAGTGATCCGAGTTTTAGCAACACCATCCAGCTGCCAAACTTCTGAGTCTATATTTAGGTTCTTATGATTTGAGTCGTGCAATTCTGTGCACTTCCGACAACGAAGTTAATGTAGGAGGTGACAATATGCTGCCCATTCGGTTGTTGATCTGTGTAAATAATCAATAATTAGTAGAGTGCAGAAGATTAAGCATACATTTCGAAATATTAAACCCACCAGTTCATTAGTATCCGTACTACAATTGTTCGTTTTGTTGGCGTTAATAAACTTTGGCACTTTATTAACAAAAATATGTTTATTAACAAAATAACTTTAATACGTACTTATTTTTATAATAAAAAATAACACGACGTTGACTGAAATTTTTATGTCTGTTTTTAATGCTGTGGTGAAAATGCCAATCAATCGTTTTCTGTACACATTGGATGACACAGAAAACAAGAACAACACTGTAGTACATCTCACGTATTGTGTACGTGAGTTCAACAGTGCATAAAAAACAGACGTCAAACCGATTTTAGAAACGGCGAATTCGAAGTGTTTAATCTCTTTATCTCTGGCACAAGTATATGAGACATCTCGGCAGTCGTGCAGTTGGGCTGTACTCTAACCACAGTATTTCAGCTCTCTTTATCTGGAAAAAGATGTCCACTATTTTATGGTAATTTCAAATATTCCGTGAAGGACAGCATTGAAATGAAACGAAACCATGTGTTTATGGCTGTGCTTGGTTTTTTATAGAAATATTTGTTGATATGAATCTGAAATATATTCAATATTTGCACCAGTGTTCAGAAATGTGAGCACATAAAGACACATTCACAATTCCTCGAAACACCGTGCGGAAGCACTTATCATACAGCACAACTGCTGGACAATAACACAAATTGATAAGCTAAGATAATTTTTGCTACACAAGTGTCAGTGGAGCGATCATTTAGTGCTCTCTCCACCCTCCTAACAAAAACCAGGTATAATTTAAGCGAAGAAAACTTGCAAAATTTGCTCTTAATAAAACTGAATAAAGACATTTTTGACAGCATAGTAATAGAAACATAAATAGTAATTTAGTTTATGTTACAATGTAATAAATTTGTAAATATGTAGAAGTAAGATCAATAAATAAAAAATCAGTATTAAAATCAATTTCAAACAAAAGGACAATAGTTTCGTGTTATTTTTAATTATAAAGCTCTTTGCAATATTCATTTTTCACTCTACTTAATATTTTGCACCTCCTCTTCTTCAAGCAAAACGCATTTCACCTGCATACAAGCACCCTCAAAAACATGCAGCCAGCCAGCACATCCAGCACGCACATCTAGCACGCACGTAGCGTCTCCTTTTTATTTCACATTTCTGTGTTTTACCTGACGCGCTGGCTGACATGCTAGTCATATGGGATGTGCTGGTAAACCGAAGCACAACACAATGATTGTGAAAGGTGCAAGAGTGTTTTATTTTTTTTTTTTTTTTTTTTTTTTTTATATGAGAGGAAAGCATCGAAAGCCTGAGTGCGAGACTTTAACTCGCTAAAATACCTCCCCCTGTCTGTTGGTCCCCCCGGAACTACCGCTAAGTATACCGTCTGGAGGCAGAAAGAGCTAATGCTCAAACGTTCGTCTTCGTCCTATATTAATAGTCTCTAACTCTAACGTATCGGTTTCAGTTCGTTTGTCACGTTCTGTTTATCGTTCGATAATCTGGACACTACGCTCGCGTTCTAACCTGCGTTGTCTCATCATAATATTGGCACACATGGATTTAAGGGCCAGCCAAGCTTCTGGCGATCGCAGCATGCAGTTGGTGAAATTGTCCGCTGTTAATTTTCGACACAGCACTGTTTCTGTGTTTAAGCAAACGGGTGCAAAAGCTTCGCATTCAAAAAATATGTGGTGCACATCTTCATGTGCAATGGCGCACGAACCACATGTGGCACTCGAGTCGTGCCCATACTTCTGGAGATAGCTCCGGAAACAGCCATGACCACTGATCATTTGTGTTAAATAAAGATCTAACTCACCGTGCGGTCTTTCCACCCAACACTTCACATCAGGGGTCAGTCCATGTGTCCATCGCCCTTTGCTAGAGATGTTCCATCTATCTTGCCACTTGGAGAAGATGACGCGGGTTATATCTGTGACTTCGTGAGCTGTAAGACTTCTGCGGATGTCAGTTCTCTTATGGAAACGTGTTGAGATTTCCTCAACTAATAAGTCTGGCGGAGGTAATCCTGCGATCACAGCGGCTGCTTCGTGCGAGATCTTTCGGAAGCCACAGCAAACTCGTAGAGCGCATAAACGAAAAATTTGATTTAATTGTCGCACGTTCTTCTTTGCATGTATCGCCTTAGCCCAAACCGGTGCAGCGTACATTACAATAGATATAACTACTTTAGCCAGCAGCAGTCTACGCTTCTGGCTGGGCCCATATCTATTACCCATTATACGAGTTAGGGCCGCGTACGTTGCCATTGCCTTACCACACACCATTTCGATATGCGTAGAGAAAGTCAGCCTGCTATCTAGCATCACGCCTAGATATCGAATCGCTGGTACAGACTTGATTCTGACTCCATCAATGTTCAACTCTACGAATTCGAGCTTTTTTCTGCTGGTTATTAGCACCGCTTCTGTCTTCTGTGTAGCCAGGCACAATTTGTTTCTCGTGAGCCAAGTTTTAATCAAACACAATACATCAGTCGCTAATGACTGCAGCTGGTGTATCTGCTTTGCCACAATGACCACCGCAACATCGTCGGCATATTACGACTATTTTTGTGTATATGTGCATACTGCGCGACCCGCAGTGCATAATTAGGTGCATGTGTTAAAACAAAACAACAACTGCTTCTTTTGCTTATTTTTATTTTGTTTGACAGTTGAGACCAGTTTACGCATGGAAACCTTTGACAAGCTGATCAATTTTCGAACAAAGTATTCGAATTAAATATTTTTATATAAATTCACTATTAAATGGGAGAGCCTACGTAAAATGTATACCGAATTTTTGCTTTCTTATGACCGCGAGTTGCTTGTACGCATCGAGTCGAATTTATTGCCATTCCTGGATGAGCTGAAGAATCTCTTTACGTTAGCTTGTTGCAACAGTTCAGCGGTTTCGGTGGACCAACTGACACAGGTGGCTGCTGTGGTGGAAGGCAGCGTAATTGAGTTTGCAGAGTTCTTGTCTGTCAAGGCTGGGCGAAATCTGATCATTGCCGCTTATTTGGAAGATTTTCCCGGTAAGCTGCAAGTCGGTTTTTAACAAAATAACATCTTCAACATTTATTTCAATACACTCATGTCCCATTCATTTCGTTTACATCAACCGCTTTTATATATACGAATTAAATATTTTTATGGAAACAAAGTATTATTTTCAAAATAACCAGCAGGTAGGCAATTATTATATGGGAAAACGAGTGTTCTTTGATATCTTGGAAAGAGTAGCATGGATGAAAAAGTGTTCTGGGAACACCGCGGTTTCCCCCACTGTAGGATGGGATTCAAATTTATCCAACAGTTATCAAGCTGAATGTGTAGTTATTTTCGATAATTTTATACGCTGTTTTTAGAGTTTTCCCGACAATTATTCGAATTGTTAAACCTTTCCTGGACGTCCACAAATATATCAAGACCAACATAAGATAAATCCATTCAACCGTTCTCGAGTTTTAGTGAGACTAACGCGCAGCAATTGATTTTTATATATATAGATAGATATACATATATGTACTGTACACTTTATTTCAGCAAACTTATTGTCTTTCTTACGATTCTTATTTATACGATAAATGGTCCTTTTGGTGGAGTTCACTGTATGGCTTTCGTTGGGTTCCTTGTTGTCCACCGTTGATTCTCGTGAGTTTCCGTTATCCGTTACTCGGCAAACGGTCGGGCTCGACGAGTAACCGAATTAGGCTCTTCGTCAAAGTGCATGGGGGATGATCGCCGGCTGTCGGGTTTTTAACGAGTAACCGAAATGGGCTCTTCGAAAAATTACTTCGTAAGCCTTCGGCGTACTGCGGCCCAACGACGAGTAACCCAACTAGGCTCTTCGTCAGCGTGCTTCGTATGTCGTCGGCGCACTTCGGCTCGAAGATGAGTAACCGAACTAGGCTCTTCGTCGACGTACTTCAGGGAAGCTCGGCGGTTGTCGGGTTTTTGACGAGTAACCGAAATGGGCTCTTCGTCAAAGTACTTCGTAAACTGTGGTGTTGTGACTTACCTGGATGGCTGCCGGTGTAGAACTCTCGTTCTGAGTTGCTGCTCCTTTTATAGCCTGGCAGTCAGCTGTTCGGCGATCAGCGTTGTTCGTTTGGCTTGGTGTTTAATTCTTTATACTACCTAACTAACTACTATTTAACTACGTTCTCCATTTGTGTGGTTTATATATCATTATTTTAGGATGCGGACTTAATTACAGAAAACAATGTTGTAAATAATTAAAAATAATAATATTAATGGTAATACTCTGATGTCGTACATGGTTTTTCTCACGGGGCGTTTCGTAGGTACATATATATATATAATACATGAGTTACAGTGGTATAATGAAAAAAATGAATTGGTGGCCGCTTGGCATGTGTGGATGCAAACGAGCATTGGCGACCTGCTCCGTCGCAAACGTCAACTAAACCGAAGAGCAGAGCCTGCAATAAATTTATAGGAATAGGAAAGAACCACTTGCTCTACATTGAAAGGTTCGATTTCTTATCTTTGGCCGACTTAATGGCAACGAAGTAGGACTTTGAAGGAACTCGCCCACAACCGAAATTCCGCAGGCTCCGTAGAGATGTATTTTCTGCAGCATAATTTAAAATACTAGCAACTGTAAACATTATAAATATTGCAAAAAGCGCCATTTGATTTTAGTTTTTACTTTACCAATATTTTAATTGTGAAGTTTCCAATTTTTTTTTTTTTTGGATTCGAAATGGCATTTCTTCCGGGCGGAATTCACGATACCACATTTTTATTCGCAATTGATGAGTAAATTTGGTTATCTCCTGCATAGATATGACCACATTTCTCAGTTTTACGTTATTGACTGTGATATGGTAATTTACTCAGCGCAATGAATTATATTTATTTTATAGTTTGCATAAGTTCTTAAATACAAAATATCTTACTTGGCCAACACACGATTTCTTGTAGTAATAGTAACCGAATGGATGTCATCCATGAATTCAAAACATCCGTTCTCTACCGTTGATCGACATTAAGTTATGCATATCATTCTATTAAATCCTTAATCAAACTGATGAAAAAAATATCACAATTTTGGAATACGGAACCCGATATGTGCAAATCGAGGTTATAACACGTCCGGCATATCATCGATATATCACTGAAGTCGAAGCACGAAGACGTGCTTTTCGACTTTTTCTATTCCTAAATGTCGGCATTGCCACCATATTTATTAAGTTGCGATGCAAACAACAAACCTTGATATCTATAGACAAAATGCTCTTTCAAAAGACTGGCAGACAGATGTAAGACAAATTTCTAAACATTTATTTTAAACAGAACCAATTAGATTTATCAGTGTCTTTTTTTATTAATGTAAAAATGCTATTTATATTCGACTAGATTTTTATAACAAATTGCATTATTATTATGCTGTTATAGAGCTCTAAATAATTTTTAAAAATATTGTGATCTTAACTTAAAATTTAAAATGAATGATGAAATGATCAATTCAATTATACATTAAAATTATGCACGTATTATTTTAAATCTAATTAAAAACCTATATCCATTGCTGCCCAATGCTTTGTTCAATTAAATTAACTACATCTTGGCGATTCATTTCTTTAAGAATGCATAAGAGTTCAGTCGTTGCACTTGCTGCATTATTTACGCGGCATTCGAAAAGATTTATGATTTGCTCTGTTGGTGATGCCTTCGTTGCAAAATATGCTATATATCGATCTGCATTGAGCTTGTATGCCAAACGTCGCCAATCATTTTCATCAATACGTGGCGGATCTAAAGCGGTGCAAATCCTACGTTTTGTCGCAGGATGAAGTTGTACAGCATCGAACGCACAACTGCTGCTATTTCCGCAGGCATCCATGTAAACAGCAGCTTTTTCAGTCAATGTTTCATATGGAGAAGTAGAAATACGTGTGTTTAAAATCGATACCTTAAAATATTCACTAAAGCTATTAGTATTTTGTTGGAAGTTTATATGTAAATCAGTGTTTACATATTGCAGGTCTTTTCTTTTTAAGCTGAATTCACAATGCAAAATTGAATTATTACTAATAATATGGGTATACGGAATTACTTGTTCCTGTCCTTTGTTAACAGAAGATTCCGCATCATCCACATTTAAAGGGCGTACAAGTATTTTAAGATTTCCATTATTTAAGTAAAACTTAAATGCAAGGCTCTCTTCCAGAAAAGTTCCACCTAATTGCGATTCATTACGCGAACATATGTCTTTACTACATGGGTAGTCACGTAATACATATATACGTAGAATGCAATTGTTTGGCTTCATTTGTACAAAAGCAAAGAATTTCATTCTTATGGATATTTCCGCCATTGGTATATCGGGTTTGGGATCAGCAATGACTACATAATATCCCAATTGTTCTGTCATAAGATAGGCATGAGATTTATCTAGGTGAGCATATATGGGAGTATTAATTGTTTCATGTCCGACAACAGTTATTATTCGCCATGGTATATTTTCGACATCATTATGGTTTCCTGAGTGATAAATGCTAATATTCCACTGATCTTCATTTGTTAAGCAATGCGGAATTTTGAGTATGACAGGTTTGAGAAAGCAATAGTCTATGGGTGTGCAATGCAGAATTATGCTGCGGATCATTATAGTTTTCACACAATTAAAAAGTATACTCTCCATGTCATCGTGAAGTACTCTTAGCTCTACGTATTTTTTATGATTTTGTAATATTGCAAGATTAGGTATGTATAACATTATGTCACCGTTATACAGCTGTAAACGCCCTCCACTACTATAAACTATTTCGTGGACTGTATTAAGTCTGGTAATATTTTTAAAGCAATTCAAGTTACGGAATTTAGTTGCTGTTTCGTATGAGGTCGCTATAAGATAAAGAATTTATAAAATCGTAAATAAATGATTTTTCCAATTCAAACTTACAAATGCTCTGTGGTGAATCAGCCTCAGAATCCTTTAAATATTTCATACTTATGCCATCAATAGGATCGATATAGCTGAATATATTTAAAATAGAAAGAAAGTTCATTATTAATACTTTAAACTATGTTGACAACCGTTTACTTTTCCGATAAAACTGGCACGTCGTAATAGTGTTCAGATACAGCTCCGTTTTTATTAGCCGGATCTTTCCTAATATTAGCATATTTATAGCTTTTATTAGCAGTCCTCAAGTGAACATGCTTTGATTTCACATTGATGCTTTGTATGTATCCAGAATCTATAGATATCGATTTTAGAAATATTACTTAATTTACTTATCGTAACAACAGTCAATAATCTACCAGAATTGTTGTAATTAGATTTGCTCTGCACTCCACTTTTTGCGTAATATATGACCACAGTTCCGAAAACAAAGAAAACAACAGCGATAAAGGCTAGTGCTAGGTAAAACGTCCAGTCAAATTCTGAAAAGATAAAGAGAAATGGTAGATAGATTGTAGAAATCCCTCTAACAGTGAAGATATCACGAGAGTAAATTTAATATCAGATCGCTTCTAATTTTAGTGTTTTTCTCACCACAAGATTGACTTTTGGACTTTAGAAGTCTTCTAAGACCATCGGGAAGAAAGACTAGGAAACAGATTTGATTGTGAGAACTTGTGAGGTGTGTCGAGGACCACGCTCTGTGCCGGAGCGCAGAGAGTGAGCGGACGGTAATCCGCTCATTCCAGATCGTTGCAGCAATGCGGTTATCGGCATCTCCTCTTTACATTATGACGACGGAGAGAGTAGTCCCGTAAAGTGGCGTGATCGAAGTTTCTAGAAGAATTTTTTTTCTATGACATTCCACGGGACTTGCAATGAAAGTCGATCATGGTGAGAGGGAGCGAGATGTCGCTAGCTGCGCGGCGGCTGCGACTGGAATGAGCGAGGCAAACCAGTTTTCTGTTTGTAGTTTCGAGGGAGAGCGTGGTCTGAAATGACGGCAGTCGGGGTTAGATTTTGGAGTCGGAGATAGGAAGTTGTTTAGCGCTTAACTCGGGTGCACTGAATCTGGCCGAAAGCTCGGATCTATCGCAATATTTATATAAATGTGCAGAAAATAAAGAAAACTTTAGTTGATGAGTGGAAGAATGATAACCGCAAACTAACAAAGTTACGTACAAAAATTAGCGTTTAAATTTGCTAAAATATACATACATATGTAAAAAAAATTTAATAAGTGAAAAAAAAGACAAAAACTGCTTATACGCGAAGTTATAAAAATCTAGACATGTGATAAGGTCAAAAACAATTCCATCGCTTTTCTTTCATTCGCACAATGCGATAGACATTCCAAAAGTGTTCTCCGGGACAGCGCCATAAGTGTATGAGCGAAACAAAAATTTGCAAAGGTGACGTTATTGTTATAAGCGATGACGAAAGCAAAATTGAGCCTGAATACGAAATGCGTTTGGAGATACAGAAAGTGAAGATCGAAATTAAAGATGCCACTAAATCGTAATTTCCCAAGATGCAAGGGAAGCGTCTTTAATTGAGAAAGTCCTTGGAGGGTGTTGGAAAACCACATCGTAACAACAGTATCACCAAACATCAGCAAATTCCCCGTGGAGTCGGTAAGACTTTCTTATAAAAATTCATCAGTTCAGAAGAAAATAAAACTGTAGTTTATATGTAGTTAGATAAAATTGCAGAAAAATATGATGCATAAGATTCTGATTGAAAGAAGCAAATTCCAATTAGAAGAAAAATTATTGTAAGCAAATTCAGAACTAAACTGAAATGTAGTTAAATATAAATATTGGCAATTAGCAACATACTAACATTTTTTTTCTATTGTTATAAACACATAATATATTACTGTATATTATTATACACAACATGTATATTAAACGATATCTAATATAATAAAATTATTGTGAGCGCAAATATACCAAGAAGACTCATAAAGAAACTCATTTGTAAAGGTTAGACACATAAAATTAAATTGAATTGAATTCAAATTAAAATATTCTGGTGAAAATGATAATATTATGAATATATGCGCAATGCAAACAGCGATACTGTCATAAATTGCAGTCACACTTGTAAGAAAAGCATTATTAAAATATATAGCAAAGCAAAACCTATTCGCGAATACCTTTTGCAATTATATATATAAAACAACTTTGTTATAGACCTACCTAATTTAAGTGTAGTTATAAACACATGCACAAAATTATACAATGTTAAACATTATGACTATTATTATTACGAGAAAATGGAATTCAATTTAACTTGTATTTAGTATTTCTTTGGATTTTTATACGCTGCTGCTAATGAGTGTTGCACATATCTTCGAAACAGAAAGGAATTTCTTTACAGTGAAATAAATTATTGTACTACATTCAAATTAATTAACTTTTGGCTAACTGATGGATTAATCATTAACTTAGGTTAACAGGTGAGTTAGCGGTTTCACTCCGCGCAGCCAGGCGACACACAGTAAGGGGTCGGCGTAACAACTGCCAACGCGCCAACCATGGTAGGGTGGTTACAGAAAGGGGGAGGAAAATAACACCTACTCCTCCCCCTCCTCCTCTCATCACTCTCCCTCTTGCTTCCACCGAACCTCCGCGTACTATTTTTTTTTTGTACGTTTTTTTAGCCGCCACCACTTGTTATCGATCGTGAGTGGATACCGTCGTGTAGTATTTAGTTATCGGTCTAGTATATGGCAGTAGAGCCAACGTAAGCCTCAGCTCGTTCTGTTTTTTTGTAACTGGGGTAATCGAGACACTGTCGGGGTTGTTGAAGAAGCCTCCCTCCCCCACCCCCCCTTTCCCTGAGCACGGCCGGATGAGCTGAGCATTTAGTTTACCGCGGACCCACGCCCCAGGCGTTACAAACTTCATATCTAACGCATGAACCTCTTCGGAATGCTTGCGGTGATTTTAATTCTATATATTCTATTATTAATTTCTGTGATTAGATATACTTAACAAAAAAGAAGATGTTAAAATATTTATTTAGTTCATTATGTTTATATTCTTGAAATTTACTTTACAATCATCTGCATAAACCAAAATAAAGATAATTATATTTTAATAAAAGCAATATATGATAAAAATTCTAAAGATGGAGAGATATCAGAATAGTGTGAAGTTAATAATAGTGCAAGATAATTAGAAGAAAAGTGAATTTTCTTCTTTAACTCTTTTATCCTACTGATTATCCATTAAAAACATTGTAAAGAATTCCACAATCTAATAGTTTCGATGACAAATAGGTGTGAATTGGGTATTCTAGTACCCTCAGTGGATCATTTCATGCAAAACTAAAGTATTACTGGCTTTTCTGGTAGGCAGCTTTGAACGACGTTATATGAGCTTAAGCTGTGACGACAAGTCAATGGTAATACTGAATACCTATGTAAATAAAAGAAGGAAAAGCTAAAAAGCAAGCATTCCTGTGAGTTTTAAAAGATGAAGGAAGAAATAAAAACATTTTTAACATCATTATGCACATATTATCAGTTCATGAAAGAGACGAATTTATGGAAACACTTAATTAATAACCGAACTCGCAACTTTTACCTTATCCGCATTGAGAGAATTATAATTACTTGAACTGGTCAAACCTTGCATATGTACGTGATTGTGATTGATCATTCTTGATGCAAACTAATAACAAAACAACACAAAATCTTTGTGAATGGTCTGCGCATTCAGGGAAATATTTATGTAATTTTTTTTTTTAAATCAGCGAGAGATGTGTTCATGCAGTTACCCAACTGGCAATAAGAAATTTTTAAGCCCAAAAAGTGAAAACGGTCTAACTTACCTGTACAGGAAATACAGTCTAGTGTTTTTTGTAGTTGTGGTCCTGAACATGGTAGGCCACCATTCATTGGTATAGGTTTACTGCAGCTGCGTGTTCTCTTTTTTCCTTCACGATCTCTTCCCGGACATGTGCAATCTACCCATGGACTCCAAGCACTCCAGCCTCCGTCCACTACAAAAAATATGTCAATCATGAAAAACTATTCAGAATTTTGAAATGTCATGTAATAATTGGTGTTTTAATAAAGCTTCAACAAAAATTAAACGTCAAATTTAAGAGCGAAAGCACACAAGAGGAATTGTTTAAAACATTATCTCATTCCAAAAACGCCCGTGTATTTTTGCAATCAACTCTATATGTGGACTCACCATAAGAACGATAGAATACATGATGACAATCGGAGTCATAAATTCCTTTGTTCTACGTAAATACGTTGTCGTAAAAAACTATTAAAATAAATATTCTAAAGGTACGGTCAGACAGAACGCGACAATAATCTCCGAACGGCGTAGATATCGCGCAGCATGTCAGACACAATGTGGAATTATCGTTTCTGAGAATAAGAAAATGCCATACTGATAGTAATTAATTTAATTGCCTGCAATTTGTCGCTTTCCCTAGGGAATTTGCTGATGTGACCTGAAAAATTTCTCAGGAAAAATTATTTCTTAATTGTATGGAAACATTTCAAATACAAACTTTCCCGCGGGCAGAAATGCGCATTATCATGCCAGAACATGCGCCTTTTTAATGCGAGTATGCGCATCCCCTTAGATGGTCTCTTAGTTGGATTTTTTAGTATAAATGTCCGCCAAAAAGCGCATATTTCTTCGCATCCATGGATGCTAGAGCGGATGCAGTTGAAATGTATTCATTGCACTGAGAACTAATTTAGAAATTTCAAAATTGCTACCACATTCTCTCTCTATTCTCTATAAGTTGCGAGCGCCGAAATATGATTTTCTTTTGAATAGTAATTCGCTTGCATTCTCCTTTGCCCTTCCCGACCTCACCAAGAATTAAAAAAGGGAGAGAGTTAAAAACCCAGTCATGCTCACGCATGTTGCTCTCGGCGCATGCGCTGAAGCTTTTCGAAACAAATTAAAAAAAAAAAAATGAATACTCAGAAATATTGCGTGCATCTCTGTTCGCTTGTAATGCCGCATCACGTCCAGCGCTGAACTAGCAGCACTAAATCTTATGAACAGGATGCGCATGCTCATTCATAGGAAAACGTGAAGCGTTGGAAACTCAGCCAGCTGAGTTTCATTGATACATTGAAAGCGATGTCTTTATATTAGCATTTTCGAACAAATTTAACAAAAGCACGAAAAAACAATAAATTTAACAAAGTAACGCAGGAACACATCTGTAGAGTTCCAAAAATGCTGACATCCCTAAAATACACACATATTTATACAGGATTTTGTAAAATTTTACAACGCTCTACTCGGCGAAGAAAACGCGCTGGTGAGCGATAACTTTTACGCCGATGTCTGTCTGACATGCTCCATTAGCACGTGTGTGTTACAACTCAGAAAACTGCCGCTCCGTCCGGCGTGGCGTGAAAATCGCTTTCTGTCTGACGGCCTCTAAAACCAGGAAACATAAGAAATATTTAACAGACTGTTTGTCAAATACAATCGTATTTGTTTTGCACTTCAATTCAATCGAAATCAGATTTGAATTCGATCAGTTTTTCTTTGAAAGGTTCTGTATCATGATTGCGATGTTCGAATGCGATCAGTGCATATATGCCGGATTTAGGATATTTTAAAAATTTGTCTACGAATGGAGAACTATTTGTAGTTATATATCGAAAAAAGCCAGAGACAGATCTTTAAAAATAAATTTTTTAAGCATAGGCTTAAACTGTTCGAGTCGGAATTAAATTTCTTCGAACATGTTCGATAGCATTGCAGAACCTTCTATAATTTCGATCGGAATTAATATCCGATTCAAACCCAATACGATCGGATTGCAGAAAAAGGCTAAATGTCTCAGGTGCAAGCTTCTCTAATTGTGAAATGACGCTTGTGGAAGTTCTTTTGAGTGATCATGTCAGTGGCATAAATGCCTTGAATCACAATGCAATCACGAGACTGTGGAGTTGCAACTTTTAACAGACGGCACTGATCAGAAAGTTATATATGTATATGAAATTTTCGCATGTTAAAATTATGAATCCTATTGAGACACTATGGACTGTTACGTAGTGTTCTAGCAGGAATTCATATATAGGGTTTGTACCTTTCTTTTACAGTTTTTTAAAGCTAAAGAAAATAAAAAAATTCCTTTAGATAAAAAAAATCATCCTGATTATATGATGATATGTTACATTGAAATTTTATTGACAGCAATCTCGCAAATAGTTTCCATAGTGTTGTATTCGTATTGTAGTACTTAAGAGTTGCTTTGTGCAATTATTTTACTGCAAAACTCCTTTTTGAATATAAGTGGTTTTTTTTTAATCCAAAACGTGCATACTTTTTTATTACGTCGCACAAAACCCTGTTTTAATTGAAATGTGCCCTCGTCGACAGCATTTTTTTTAATTGCTACTAATAAGGGTTCAACTGTTCTCATTTTTCTCGAATGAACTCGAAATTGGCAGTTTTCCACAGAAAACAAAAACAAATTGAAAAATCGTTCAATCGAAAAATTGCAATGTAACATGGCTATAATACGCATAGTACGTAAGTATAAATAGGTCCGGTGCGGAATGTAGAGTAATAATGAGTAAATGAGAAAGCGCGTACTATTATTATTATTGTATTGGAGTGGTGCACTGCGACCTATAGGTCTATTGTGCCTCCTGCTCGAGCTCACAGTTCCTGTAGTAGCCCTATCCGTTCTAGAAAACTGATAATTTTCCTCAGTTCTACGGAAAGCGCGTACTAAGTAAAAAGTGGATTCTGCGCTGGCAAAGGACGATGATCGCAGGGAATTGCTGTCAGCACAGTGTGCAAATTAGTTAGAATTTCTAAATTATATTTTTATTTTTAAAGTTATAATTAACCTCGTTATTTTATTATAAGTATTACTAGCATAAGAATTGCTATTACATACTATAAGTACTATTATTACTATTTTATTATTATTATTATAAGTACATATTAAATAAAGCGATAATTGGTTTAACGTTAGTTTTTTAATAATGAATACTGAAGACATTTCAAGTAAATTAAATAGTGGTACACACTCCCTATGAAATAAACGGAGAGGCAAAAGTAATATTGGGACTAATTTGGCGAGGTCGTAACAGAAAGCCAAACTATAATAGATGGGATTGTTTGCTGACGCAGACACATGCATCTTTTAAAATTTGATGAAAGGACGTCATCGAATTTAAATTGCAACAGTTCCTTCAAATCCGCAATAAAAAATGTATTCAAATCTGTCAGCTATGAGGAAAAGAACGATGCAGTGGATTTTTAGTCTCAATGGATGATAGAAGATTGTCGACTCTAAATTTAGGAGCTTACTAAAATTTTTTATGCGAATATACTACCCGAACCTACCACAGTGGCCCCTCATAAAAGAAAAAATTGAGGATGGTGAAGTTGCGATCACAATTAACGGAGAACTATTTGAATATGAATTTTTTAACCACAACTTTACATTTTCCATACCATTCTACCATTTTGCTACCATTTTAAATATTTTAGAGGCTTCTTTAGGACATCCAGTCTATTAACAGAAGTGATAATGGTCATTTTTAAAAAAGCTAATTTGCAGCACCTACTGAATAAAACTTTGAAAAGCCACTGCCCTATGCGTTGGAACTCACATCTTCTGCTATTCAAGTCAATTGCAAGCAATTCGGAAAGCATTAACAACATTCTTAATGAAAAGTCTCAAACTCAAATACTTACAGAGATAAATTTTAACATTTCGAAATCACTTTCGAATCACAATATATTTGTGAAAGTCGGAATATAATTTACCAAAAAAACTTCAAAGATGCAGTGGAATTTCATTACGATTTGTATGGCCTTCCATTCATAAAATTAGACTTATTTTTCAAGCAAGCCAACAGGATTTCCAAACCATTTTGAGTCTGAAGGCAAATCTTTTGAAAGGCCTTGATGAGAAATACCGAATCTGGAAATGTATCACAGCAGCAAACCAGATACAGCGAAATAAGGGAATTAGGGAGGGCAATCAGGCGAATTGTCATTAATTAAATTGCAGTCATTAAAAATCTGCTCATATTTATGGAGTTTTGAGCGAATAGCAGAGAAGTCATTTGGAATTTCCCGAAAGTCTAACCGCACCTGACGTAGCACAAATCACTAGTAGTAGTGAAAAACCGGTTTAGGCAGCAAAGCCTAACGAGAAAAATTGACAATAAAATATATATACGTTAATAAATGTAAATGTAAATAAATTAACAAACTAATTTCATATGTTTAATCAATTTAACCAATTATGTTCCACAATTTAGTATAAGATATAAAGACAAAGTAACTTAAGTCACTAGTTAGAAGTAGAAAAAAGGTTAACAATGTACGAAAGTGGTTTTAGGCGTCCAATAGCGCAAAAATACACGACAAATCGATGATGCGACACGAACGTAACAGTTTTTTGTTTGTGGCCAAACTTTTCGCTCCAAATCGGTTCGCCGGGTGCCCTTTGATTTAATCCTCACAGAAAATTTTTACTTTCTCTCGTAATTTGACCGTCGAAAGATCCAAAAAGTCCAAAAACAGAAAAATCTAAAAAGGCTTTAGGGTTTGCCACGAAAATGGAATAGGGCTTTCGTGCTTCGTCGGTTGTCGTGAAAAGCAAAGAAGGCTTTTGGACTCGTAAGTCGTCGGAAAAACAAAAGGAAACTTGCCTTGTCGTTGCTTAGGAAAGTCTTACATAATTGCTCGCCAGCGAAAAACTCTCCTCGTTCGGAGCTGCTGCTGCTTTTATGGTAGGCAACTGTTTGGCTATCAGGATCTTTTTGTATGGGCATTATTTATCTCACATATCTTATAAACTACTATTCCTCTTCGGTGATGATGAAATTAAGTGATTTGAGTTTGTTGGTTAACAATTAGGAAATTCGAGTAATCAGAATAATTTAACAAAAACTAGTAAAGGTGTTGTCTACAGCCGGGCTGTAGCCGAAATACCCTACACCTTAAAGCTGCATATATACTCCATGACCTAAGTAAACTAAAAGTGGGCGGATCACGCCCATATTTGGCATATTAACTGGAAGCATTACTCTAAACCTACATATATAATTTTCTTGTCTTCTCTCAAAAAGTGATGCTGATATGGCCTTTTTTAATAGTCAAAACAAATATTTTGGTATTTATACTAATTTGAGGCTCAGCGCTGCTGCCTCAGTCGACGATTCTAGCACGCTGCTACACCTGTGGGATTAAGCGAACGCCAAAAATGTGCTGACGCTTGTGGGAATGGCTTGGGTTGGAGCGTCGTGGAATACGACGCCTGTGGGAGCGTCGCGGAAATGCGACGCTTGTGGAAATAGTTTATGAGAGATAAGAATGCTGATGTGAGGAAGGAATTGAAACAAACAATTGAAGTCATATTTTAAGGATTTTCTTTTTGAAATAAAACGTGCCTTTTTGTACTTAATATCGAATTTAATTATGAAGTTTGTTCACAGCATCCGAGCAATTTCGTCTCTCACTGATTCACCCGCCGCTAACAAGGATGTCTGATCTGGTGGGGTGGCATCATCAGCATCAGGCACAGATGGGGGCGTGTTGTCGAGGGCGTCTTGCACTTTGTAATGTCGGCAAATATTATGCAAGGCACTGCAAACGTTGATTATCTGCGCGCTTTTTAATGTGTTGTATTGTAATTTACCCCGCAAGCATCGAAAGCGATTCTTTAAAACACCGATTGTCCGCTCTATAATATTACGTGCTGAGGAATGCGCCATACTAAACTTGTGTTTTGCAGATGCCGCTTCCGGACTTCTATATGGAGTTAGAATAAATGTTTTTATTCCATAACCTTCATCTCCCAATAGCCAAGAACGATGGTCTCCTTCTTCATAATTTCTTAAGAAATGACGTCTCGACCGGCTCATCGTCCATATGAACGAGTCATGGCGTGAGCCGGGATCGCAAGCATTCACTGCCTTAATTATCATCTGATAATCGCAAATCTGCAAAGGAAATATTCATTTTAATTCGCAAGTTAGATAATACAGTTGCAAGCTATTAAAGCCCTTACGATTGTAAAACAAATGGTCGTCTTCAGTCGGTTTTTGAATTTTTATGTGAGTTCCATCGATGCAACCAATAACTGCAGGTATACGGAAGCGTTGGAAGAAATGTTGCTTGCAATTTCTTCTTTCTTCCAGGGAAGTTGTTAGCTTTACCCACCTCGGACAAAGAAGCCTCTGCTTTCACTTCATATTTCACTTTCAATAATTCACGCTTTCTTATATTTTTTTTAAAACTCAATCCTCACGAATCGTCTACTTCAATGTCATTTCCAAAACAGCTGAATTCTGACGTAAGTTCGAATCGGAATTGTATTCCGATCGAACATGTGAAATCCACTCGGAATGCAGAACACCTCCAGAAATTTCACTCGGAATTCAAAACCGATTCGAAATCAATTCCATTCGGAATGCAGAACATGACAGATTGAATATGATTGATTGATTGATTGATTGTGATATAATTATCACAATAATCAAATGCCCAGAACTAATATATTTCCATTATACATATGTATGTATATAGGCAAATTTCTTTAGTCGTATAACGTTCCGATCGGCCAATATACCGACTCAATTTATACCTCCGTCAACGCAAGCCAGCAAAATCAATTTAAAACCATTCAAAACTCCAGAAATTCAAAATTTTGCAAGCAAGAAATTAGACACACACAACGAAGGGAAACTGCGTGTGCAAGAGTGTGTAGATTGAAATTGTTGGTTTTTTGTTGGAACTAGTCGAAATGGACTACATGCTACATGGTAAAAATTTGTATTGACTTTCGGCGCGCAGACCTTAGAAGCAGAAGCGCATCACGGTGTGATGATCACACCCATTTCTTATTGTACTGAGCAAAATGTTCAACAACGAAATAATCTCACCGACACATATTTCAACGACCTAAGTGTTATATTCCCCTAATAATGCAAACAGCTTCGAAAGAATTAACAAAAGAACTTTTCAGTTTTATTTAAAAAACAATATACAGCAATTCTCAAAACGATCTGAACAACAATAATTTCCTTTTTTCTATAATTATTTAAATGACAGCAAACACAAATTCAAATATATATTCAATTACAAAACAATTGAAATAAGCAAGTAATTATACAGTAGTATAATTAAATAATGATTCATGTAAGATTGCTATTATTCCAATACTAAGACGAATTAATCGATTTGAAAGTATTATTAATATTGGCGATATTATTGAGTTATAGCTAGCTATTCAAATTTTTTTTTACACATTGCGTACCGGCCAATCTACAATCTTTAAAGTGTAAAGAATAGAGAGACTTTTGCCGTAAATCAACCGCTATCAAAGCATCATACATGCACAAAAAAAAATGCAATCATAGTGTTTGGACAACGCTTAAAGAAACATTTTGTTTATACCTTTTGTGATATCTTTTACTACACAAGGATGAACTTTCTAATTGTACATGTATGTATGAACTATGTATGTATTTGCAATTAATTACGAATTTATTATTTAGTATGCAAGCTGGATTAGATACCTAATTTTACTTATTTTGTACTCAAGCTCTTGTGCCTCGCTCTTATTACCGCAAACAAAAACTTAAATTTAAAAAAAAAAATTTTAATGATTGTCCTTCAGGGTGGTGATTACTTTAAATAGTCTACAATTGCAATAATGCTTCGTTTTAATTGTAAATTTATGTTTTATTATACAGAGAAATAGGCGTTTATGGTCACTATGATAATGGAGGAAGACGTAAACTCCTTTCATCACTTACGAATTGAAGTGGTATCGAATCTTCTTATGCGCGTGCATTGTAAATATTATTTTTTAAAAGTATTATTGATTAAAATTGTAAATACGACGAAATTATTACTTACGAAAAACAATTATAAAAACTTGGATGTTTCAAAATTTTATTACTACACAACATAAAAAAATTATGTAAATTTTTCTAAATCAAACATACTATATGTTATTTTTTTAAATAACAAGTTTTCATGCATAATCATTTTACCTTGCAACTACAAAGGAACAATCTGTGGATGTCAAACAAATTCAAAAAAAAAAAAAAAACCGAATATTCCAATGAGATTTTTGTTGGGATTGCTAGGACAATATTTTATGTCCGTATCATATTTTGCTTCCTTTAGTGAAGCACTTGTGCTGAATTCTTCACACAATTCGTGGCAGCACAATTTTCTTATGTGCCATCTGTGACATGAATAATATAGGTTCGGTACAACTGAACTATAATATCATCCACTAAAATAACATGTATAACCTGTTATCGTGATTATGTTAACTTTTTTAAATTTCTTATTACTTACCGTACACAATTAAAACGGCTGCATCTGAAGTTCGTTTTCCGGCGATGCTTTCCCCAACGCATGTATAATTTGCCATATCCTGTCAAAACGGATACTTAGTTTTAAAAACGTGCAAACATATTTTAATTAATCAAATTTTCTATCAACCCATATAAGATATAATTTCACACTGATACATAATTAAGTTTGATTGATAATGATTACTTTTCACTTTAAGAAATTGGTGGCAAAGCAGGGTAATATTTCCAAACATGAATTAATTTAGTAGACAATATTACTTTTAACAGCAATATTGATACCGATATTGAATATTAAAAAGCCCAGGTGCAAGTCTATAATGCTGGAACCATTGGCCCAATCATGAAGAAATTGATTAATGTGAGTTTCGGACAAATAATGGTACCAAAGCCATTAAAGGTTTCACTAGTTCGCCTGATATTCAAAAGTTTTCTAAAAAAAAAAAAACAATTTTAACAGTTGCTTGGAAGATACGCTGATAGACTAAGCTACTGACTTGAAAATCTATCTGAAAACTTAAGGGTTAGTAAAGAGGAACTTCAAGTGTAAATGGTACTTTTAGGACTACCACCACAAGGCACCGTAAAAATAATGCTGTAACGACTCAGCTATACACAAAGAAAGTACGACCAAGGTATGTTAATAAAGAGATTGCTTTCCATTCGACAAACGATTTGCAGAAAGATTAGCTTCAACGTGGAAAATCTTACAAAAGTTTTTCAAAAGAATTGCAACGCCTCGAAGAAAATTACAACTTTAATTGGTTTGATACGCTTCGATCGGACATGTAGTAGTAGATGAAACAAGCACACAAATGGATGGAGTTGTAGCAATGGGACTTGTTGTTGGTGCTTTATAAGATTTTTTTTATGATAGACCTGTGAACTTAAAGCTCCCAGAAGAAGAGAGAGGCATCGTTTTACCACTTGATGTCGATTTCAGGTAGACAGCCAAAATATTAGTTATACGAATCTTTGGCACTAAAGAAGTACACAGTGATGCTAATAAATATAGCTAAACATTGACAAAAAAACAGGAACAAGCAAAAGCAAATAAACGCATGCTGACAGCACCAACGCTTATGATGATGAAATGAGAGTCTCATCTGTGGCCAACCTCAAATATCAATCTCTTAAGTACTGTATTTACTTTCTCATTTCCGCTGTGATGTACTCGACTAAAAAACTAAACTAAACTAGTAAAGGTGTTGTCTACAGCCGAGCTGTAGCCGAAATACCCTACACCTTAAAGCTGCATACATACTCGTATATATACAATATATAAGATAAACTATAATTATAGCTGCTTAACTATTTCTGTGCATTACAAACCGCGGTACTAAGTGCGTTTACTCTCAAAAGTTAGGTGTACTGTATAAAAATAAATACTGGGTGGATGGGTAAAAAGGAGGCGTGGCACGCCCATTTTTTCCCAACAGAATATTATTGGTTCACAAACTACAATATTATGTACACCATTATTCAGGAATGATCTATGTAAACTAAAAGTGGGCGAATCACGCCCATATTTGGCATATTAACTGGAAGCATTAGTCTAAACCTATATATAAAATTTTCTTGTCTTCTCTCAAAAAGTGATGGTGATATGGCCTTTTTTAATAGGCAAAACAGAAGTACCTGCACTCTCGATATAAAAAGTAGGAGTAGACCTTGGGCGATTTTGCCCATTTTCAATACGAAACACCCCAACATAGCAACGAATATTTTTGCCAAATTTCATTTTGAAATCTTAATCCGTTCTCCTGTGATCGTGATTTCAACGGACAGACAGACAGACGAACAGACATCGTTATTTCAATTTTGGTGGTGATGCTGATCAAGAATATATATACTTTTCCATACCTATCTTGTCTAGTTCTATGCGTTACACACTCCGGTAGAAAGTGAATATACCCTCAACCTTAAGGTGTAGGGTATAAAAACGAGTCCCAGAAATGATTCGCAATAAAATCAAAATCAGAGACGTGTTTTAAAATGCAGCAAACTTTTTAATTCAGTCCTACAGAATTTCTCACTGAAAGGGACATTTGAGTGCCACCTTTGATAGTTTTCATTGGTTTTGATTGGGGATTTTGAGGAAGGGCGTTGGTGGAGAATATCTATAATAAATAAAATTAAATTTAAGGCCTACCTGCAGTGTGACATGTTGAAAAGAAAGTACACTTCTGGTAGATATGGAATTATCTTTAGTGTCATCATTATTAATAGCAACATAATTTTTTAGCCAGGTGACTTTTGGAAGAGGATTTCCAGTTGGAGGCTCACAGTATAAATCGACTCGCGAACCAAGTTGCACTCGTAATGATGTTGGCGATGTTACGAATTGCTTTCGTATGTCTTTAAAAAATAGCATTAAATAAGTATCGAAAAATAAGTATTAAATAAGTATCGAGATATTACTTTACAGACCCTATCTACTATTTGTTTTCGCAAATTATAAATTCATTTCTAAGTATTTCGGCGCGTTAGGTTGATCGTGCTTTGACCGGCGTTTGATCGACTTTATAAAAAATTCCGAGAAAATATATTTCGAAATATATGTAATAAATGTATACGTATTTACGATTAAAATCAATTTAATTCGGTGTTTTTATTATAAATCGTCTGTGTTCAGACGAGATTTTGCACTTACTTATCCCGTTAAAAAGTAACAGGAATATAAACAGAAAACAAACCATATTTTTAGAGCATATAAATTTGAAATTCGACTGATACTTAGAATACTTTGGGTTTATCTGTGGGATAAAGAAAGTAAAACGGCTTTACTGTAGCATTTACTCTGGCTAAATATTTATTGTTTGAATAAAATTGAGAGCAGTATGAAATATGAGAGTATTGATCAAGAATGATAGAATACAAGATTGCGCAAAACAGGGTTAATGTTAAGTTACGTGAGTAACTCTTTCAAGGAGATGCTTCCCAAGTAGAAAAGGTCGCCCTAATACCTGGCGTAAACGCCGCTGGACGAGAAGGAGTGCCTGCAATTAAGTTGGCACTGGGCGTAGAATTAAATAAAAAGCCTTGAATGGTTTCTGGCTAGATTAATTCTTAACTTTATTTTGAATCGCTCGGGTTTTTATACCCTAAGTGATCCCATTTCTTTTAGAGTGTAAATGTACAAACAATATTAATGTATATGGCTAAACTATTCTTTCTTATACTTAACTAGCTTTGCCCCGGTGCGCTTTGCTGCCCCACTAAAAATGTTAAAAAAAGATAAAGTTTGTTGTTTTCTAACTTGTTTAGAAAAAGAAAATATAAAAGATTGTCTAGATAATAGTGCTAAAATTATTCTAATGCACGTGGATAAACAATGTTTCTTGTTTGTCTGTCTGGCGCCTAAACGTATATATAGATTAATTAATCCACATTAATTCTTATATATAAGATATTTTCTGTACATAATAAGAAGATATTTATGAAAATTTATAATTATAATAAAAGATAGCGAAACCTTCGCCCGCTTCACAGGGCGAATACACAAAAGAAACTTGCGAAATTTCTTTTCAATTTTCAGTAAAACTCATCCACAATCAATTTCTTACAATAATTTATTTTCAAATAAAAAGGTCGAAAATGAAAATACTTTAAAAATTAACTTAATGCTCTTTGATAAACAACGTTTTTAGTTTTTCCATCTTTTGTGTTTATAAATAATGCAGAGGGTTTACCACAACGTGAACAACCAACATACAATTGTCCATGCGAGAAAACAGGTTGCTCCAAATCTAAGCCACAAATATTCAAAGTCTGACCTTGAGCTTTATTAATGGTTATAGCGAAGGCAAGACGGACAGGAAATTGAAGCCGTTTAAATTCAAATGGCATATCTGATGGAATCATTGGAATTCGGGGGATTAGAACGTTTTCGCCTCTATATTTACCACTCAGAATAGTTGCTTCAATTAAATTGGCCATCAGTTTTTTCACGGAAAGTCTGGTGCCATTACAAAGCCGTGGTTGATTTATATTTCGGAGCATTATTATCGGTGCTCCCTCTTTCAATGCCAAATAATGTGGTGGCAAGCCTGGCAAATCAAGTGAATTCAAAAATTCAGTAGGATAGTTCACTACCTCATCTTCATTTATTATCGTATCCACTGATTTGTATGCAAAAAATTGGCCATCTATTTCTTGCAAAATACTTGCATTTAAATCGTTCACGTCTTTATTTTTTCCTGCCAATATTGCGCGTTCGCTCAACCAATCATGATTCCTGTACTTCTGCAATATATTTGGAAACACACGTTGAACCAGTTCCTTTTTCGATTGAGTGATATTACAAAAATTGCTTGGTAATGTTATTAATCCGGTTGAATTATCGACTGCAACTTTACCATTCCCAATTTCCAAAAGTTGTTTTGAAAATTCAGCTGCAGAAGGATCATTTTGCAATTGTACACGTACATTTTGATTAAGACGCAATGTTTTAACATATTTCCACAAAACTGAAGACTTCAAACATGCGTTTAGCTCATCAGCAGCAGTAGATCGTGGAATGACAGGTAAAGTTTGCCTAAAATCACCTGATAACAATATAAAGGCGCCACCAAAAAGTCTTTCATTTCCTCGAAGATCTTGCATGGTTCGATTTAATGCTTCTAATGATCTTTTGTGAGCCATTGTACATTCGTCCCATACGATTATTTTACACTGCTGCAAAACTTTTGCCATTGCCGACGTTTTGGAAATGTTGCACGTAGGAGATTCAATCGTTGTTATATTCAAAGGCAATTTAAGTGCAGAATGCGCAGTTCGACCACCGTCTAATAAGGTAGCAGCAATTCCAGATGAAGCAACTGCAAGAGCAATTTTATTATCCGATCGTATGGTTGCCAGAATCAATGACAGCAAAAATGTTTTTCCAGTGCCTCCTGGTGCATCAATAAAGTAAAATCCACCTCCTTCATTGTTCACGCCTTCCATGATTTTGTCATAAGCATATTTCTGTTGACTATTCAATTGTGGAACTTTTAACTGCACAAATGTTCTCAATTGATTACGATCATATTGTTGTTCACGATGCATTTCTTGATTAATAACATCATGAACTGCACGATTAGGCGCTATCATTCCTAACTGCACTAATATTTTGTTTGCAATCATTATACACATGTCTTCAATCAAAATCAAAGCTTCGTTATGCATTTCCGGTGTGATTTCTAATTCAGGATTTGAAACTGAACGTCGCACTCTAAGTAAAATGTCTTCCGTCATGTCATCACGAAATTTATGCCATATTTCAAATGGATTTGATGGACTGCATGTAGATATTATAATTGCAAATAATGTTCGTATTTGATGTGGAGATGATGAAATTACGGAATCAGCAAGTGTAGCTTCCCAATGCATATCATCTTCAAGTAGATTCAAACGCTGGCATGCTTGCCGATAAGTCGCACACAATTCACCATCGACTGTTCTTAAATCTTCAAATGACGTAGGACCACGAACGTTAATCAATAATAAACGCAAATAAAAACATTCATAATGATTTGGATGAACGGTATACACACGACCCAATGCTTCTGTAGAAAATACATTTGGATGGCCTCGTACTGGTTGCCCTTGTTTCCGTCTTTGAAAAACTTTCGCAGATTCATTCCATGTGAAATATCGTGGCACTTCAGAATACAATAACATTTTAGCAAATTCGTCATTTCTGCACATATCAAAAAATGAAGTCAACGTTGTTTTCGGTGGCTGTTCTGCTCGTTGCGCCGCATTCTCAGGTGTGAAGTACACACGTTGACCATTCTGAAGATGAACTGCCAAGTGCAGTACATTTGGATACCTTTCGTGTATTGCAAATGAAAAAATTCGCCATATTGCTTCATTTGTACTAATATAACGGCCTAATTGATATGAAGTGATTTCATCACTTTTATCCCCAGCAATTCCAAAATAGGCCAAATCACTTCCTTTGTTAACATATTTGCATATGTACTTGATGGATTTTACTGAGTTACAATACTCAACATTTATATGAGCACCAAAAGTTTTGGATAATAGCGGCGAATATGGAACGATCCAACGATTGTCAATTTTAATGTCTTGATTTTTGCATTTCACCATAACTGTTTCGCCATCATCTTCAGGTGAACGTCTACGATATAACGGATAACCATCATTACCAGAAATTGTTTCCGCTATTAATGCTCTTGGGTACCGTTTTGTGCATTTTCCTTCAGCCATGCACGGTGAGTTGACATTTAATGCCCCACATGGTCCATGAATCATGTGCTTCGTAACTGATTCAAACAGTCCTGGATCAATGATTGGATTAGGAATTTCGGCTGATATTACGCTATCAATTTCATTTGGCGTAATTTTATCAACTAACCAAACCAAAATATGTGTATGCGGAAGTCCTCTTTTCTGCCATTCCACAGAATACATCCAACATTGAACTTTTCCAAACACTTGTTGTTTGACAATAAAATCCATAAGCGTTTTCAATTTTTGCTTGAACACACGCGCAACAATATCGTGGCGATCAGAAGCACTTTGACCATGAAACATATATTGCTTTATTTCATTCCATTGAGGATTACAGGTGAAAGTAATAAATAAATCGGGTCGATGATAATGCCGAACGTACGTCATTGCGTCTTGCGCGTACTCGTGCATGTGTCGTGGACTTCCAGTATATGTTGCTGGTAATATTGTCATTTGGCCAATATCGTTGATATTCCCATCATTGTGAATTGCATCGCGCAAATGAATATATTGTTCGGATTTTAACTTTTTCTGATTAAATCGAATAAAATTCAATCGTTCAGACTCAATTTTAGCGTAAACATCAACTATAAATTGGTTGCAAAGCCTTCTACAATTCAATATATGATTAATTTCGTTCAGCCGAACCATTAATCTGTACGAATAATAGTTCATCGCACTAACTTTTTTTGCTGTTTCCAAGCCTGAAATAAATGCGAATATTAAGTATCAATAATTCACAAAATGTGTGATGCATTTTATTGTAACTAACCAGTTAAACGATGTTTCATCTTAATATTGAAATGGTAACCATCCTCGCCTTGCCAAAACAAAATTGGGTACTGCAACGCATCATAACAACGATGAGTTTCCGAAACATGCACAACACTTTGATCTCGACGATGAAGTACAATATCTCGACTGCTCGCTCCTTCATCCACAATTAATACGGCAACTTCATCAATTGTTGGTGCGTTTAACCTTCCAGCATGAATTCCACCAGGTGCTTTATCGGCCCGAATAACAATTCTATGAGAATCCGAAGGCATTTGATCAAGGGCAGTTTGAAATAATTTGATCAAACAATTTTCATCGTGAAAAAACTGCTGCAATCTTTCAATTAATCCTCTTCTCACTGCATTACTATCATTTGGATTTTGTGCCACCACACAACGCCGTTCAATTTCAACATCTGAATTTCCCATGAAATAAATTTGCAAAAAGGAATGATTGGAATCCAAACATGGTAATAACGATCCAATTCGATGATAGATTTGACCTTGAATCTGCATACATGAAACATTTGATTCAATCTCACGATAGAACTCATTGTTAGTGTCGTGTTCAGTAATTACCTTAAAAGTCATGAATCCATCTCTGATTATATTTGTGGCGCCGAAAGACGTCATTTGGAAACATGAATTGTACTGCTGTATTTTAGACAAAAAATGATTCGATTCTGGAGTCAAACCAGAAACTAATGACCTCAAAGGCTCAGGAGGAGGATTCAAAACAGGCAATTTTACTTGTCCATTTGCACAACACATTCCAGGAGTTTCCGATGGAAATTTCAATGCATTGCACTGTTCGCAGACATTAGTCATAGTTCCGATTGAAAGGCATGGAAGAGAACAATAGTCAACTTCACTATCATAATTGAAAGCAGCACGCATTACTCGCTGATTAATATTGTCATTGGCACGACTTCTAACAGCGCGATTGCGACTCATTCTCGCTCGATCCGAAGAATTACTCGCGAATCGTTCTTCGATTGTTTGAGCAGAACGCGATCTCGATTGACGCTCTCTTTGCTGTTCAAGTCTCACTTCACGTTCCGCTTCAGATTCACCTGCTCTAACAGATGCAACTCGTCTTGTATTATGAGTACGACGACCAATATTGGCGCCACGTCTCGGTCGCGGCATAATTATAACTATACACAAAAATAAAACACATTTCGTCTTTTTCTTGATTCGCTTCGGTTTGCTGCTCATCACTTTTAAACGCTTCCATATTTTCTGTCATACGTAACACTGTTTTGGACTTGACACACCCGAAACAGACACCTGTTTTGTTTTCTATGTGTGTCAAAATAATTTGTCAAAACAAAGCAATAATGGAAGACATTTACAATTTACTTACTTCCATTGTCAAATTGAAATTCAAAATTAAAACGTCAAATTTATTTTTCAATTTACTTTGATTCCTCTGTTTTCCGTTATGCAAAAATAATTTTTTTTAAATGAAATTTTTTTAAATTATTATTTCACACAAACCTTCTACAGGCAAATAATGAAAACATACCAAAAAATCAAGCAAATCGGACTTCACGTTCGCATGTTATGAACGTACAAACGAACAATTCATTTTTATATATATAGATTCTATGCATAGTTATTCTCTATGCTTCACATTTTTATTTTCACTCAAAATTTCTATTTGTTTATAAAAATTATTGAACCGATACCCAATCATTGACGCGATTCAAAATTGGGCGTTTCAAGGTTCGTGTTACAATGTGTGACGCTGAGTCGTGGTCATCAGCGGGTTAGTGGGTCAGTGCATGCAAAGTGCATGCTCTGCATTTATTGAATGTTTCGAGTACATTAAACAAAAAAAGTGGTTTCGCTTTGCACAGGTGACGTAACAAAACATTATGGCTACAACACACGGTAAAAATATAAAACTTTAGAAGTCATAGAAGCAGAATGTGAATCAAAGAAAAGCATAGACATAACTGAAAAACAATATTTTGGTAAATGAAAAGCATTGGAAAATGTCATTATGTGACTGTTTTATTAATTTTTCTTTTTCTTGTTACCATATTTTCAGCAATTTCTTTATTGAATTTTCGTATTTTGATACATTCTTGTTCTAAAAAAGAGTCTTTTTTTTGCATATGCATATTTTGTATTGAAAGGTTCGTCTCGCTGGCAAAACTGCATCCAAATATTCGACAAGCGAACATCTGAAGGAATATGAAAAAACACAAACCACAAAATTTGTTATTAATATTTTCACAATTTTTCACTGCGAACTTAATTTTTTGTCATGTCTCCACGTTAATTTAACAAATACAACAAGGTAAGAAATCTTTCTTGGGCAAAAAGTTCAAAATTATAACGAACCTGCGCAATGGGCAATCTTGTTTTTTATCATTCTTGAGTATTGACTGATAACTGGGAGTCATCAGATATAGCACAAAAAAGTATATTGCCTTAAAAATAAAAAACAAAAGGTTGGAAAAAATCTAGAATATTTATTACATACTTAATTTGAATTGTTTGATATGATCAGATACAATGGTAGAATTTTTACAAACGTTGAACTTACATGCGACGGCTACGGTTGCAGGTTGACTTTTAACGATGCCTCTTGAAGACCACGCATGACATTCACATTTGAAAGCTCCTTGGCCAAAATATTCATCCACAAGATTTCGATGAATGGTAGCAGTGACCTCTTCAAGATGGATGCCTGTGTGTGGATCAACATGTTTGTCATACTTTGATGGCGGTGGATCAGAGCTCCCACTACATTTGAAATGAAGCTATATGCATATTGTTATTAGTAATTTATACTTAATCCAGACTTTATTTCAGCAAATTGTTATTGTATATTATTTCAACATATTGCGACTTAATTCAAAACTGATTTAATGCAATCATATCGAGTCTGTTTTCTCTTGTTTACTTCGATCGACCAAATGGCTGCATGTGTTTGTGCGGTGTCAATTTCAAAACGGTAGTAATCCAAACACAAAACACGCCCAAGAGCAAAACAAGTGCTGGAGGGAGCAACAGAAATTGGTTCGGAAAGAGGACGGTAGTAAACTATCATTTAACTGTAACTTTAAAACGTCCATTCTAAGATTTTTGTCTTAAAAATATTCTTTTTTTGGAACATATACTTATAATTTAACAAAATATTTAAAATGCATTTCGAACCCTTTCTTCTACCAATGCATAATAATTATTATTTTTTATTTACTCTGCACGATCTTTCCAGGTGTAACTATTATGTTCAACTATTAGAAAAGATATTTGTATCTATCTATTAAATTTTCAAATAATTAGATTCATATTTACGCCCCATATTTAGATTCATATTGATTTAATAATAATCAATTAAAACTGCGCATTTAAACCCATTTTTCGCACATCGAGCGCTGACTAAAAGTGTTCAATTAATATTTATATTTTGTGTGAACAGGCTTTTAGAATATATAACCTTTCACTGCCTTAATTAGATTAAATCATAGACCATTATAATCAGACGACTTTACTACTCCAGTTTATATCCACCAAGACAATATTTGAATGCTGTAGGGGTTTGACATCGATCAAATATTATTTGTTTGCACTTCTTTAAGTTTAATTTCATACAATTTAAGCTACACTATGAGACTAGGGAATCCAAATCCAATTGCAGGTGTCTTGCATTATTTGGGTTTGAGTAGAATATAGAAAGTTTCACATCATCGGCAAACATTAAAACATTAGCATTTATAATGGTTGTTGGAAGATCATTAATAAAAAAAGAAGAAGAAAAAAGAAGAAAAAGAAGAAAACATCAAGTGCCGCGGTGTTTCTTTTCTCTATGAAAAAAGAAGAGAAGAGGAAAAAAGAAAAGCAGCGGTCCCAAATGACTTCCTTAAGGAACTCCAGAAGGAACTGCAAACTTATTCGATGTTGCATTGTTAAACAGAACCATTTGAGTACGATTCGTTAGGTATGATTGAATCCAGTGTAAAAGACGCGTAGGAAACGCAAACAATTTTAACTTCAAGCAAAGTAGTTTAGGATTAACTACATTAATGCTTTACTAAAGTCTGTATAAATAACATCGGTCTGCCTCGAGAGATTAAAATTATAGACAATTTTCGACACAAATTCTATTAAATTAGTAGTAGTTGATTTTCCCTTGCAGAAACCATGCTGCAAAGGAGAAACTGACGCATATGCACTGCGTGATCCACGATGATTTTCTCAAATAACTTGGGTAGCGCACTGATTTTAGCTATGCCACGATAATTACTTATTTCAGATCTATTACCGGTTTTATGCAACGGAATAATATACGATGATTTCCATATATTTGGAAAATAGCCTGAACGTAATGAACAATCAAACAAAGTAGTAATCGGTGCAGCCAACTACTCAGCACAGTATTTACGAACACATGCAGGAATTCCATCCGATCCGCGTTTGTAATTGCATTTAATGGATTTTAATGCATCCAAAACAATACGCACATCCAAAATAGGTAGAGGAATGAATGCCCGAGCAATGGAATAAGGATAACACACTGAATTGAAAATCTCAGATGAATAAATTGACGCAAAAAAATTTTCCAAAGAGACTGCAAATTGTGTGAATGTTATCAGATTCTATTTCTCTTTCTTTTTATATTAAAAAATTTCGAAAAATTTTTTGCGTCAGAGCGTATGTTATACTTTTTAGATTTCAAATTCCGTAAAGCGTGAAGTTGTTTGTTAAACCAAAGAGGTTTCAAACTACCACTGTGAGAAATATTTGTCAGTGGTACAGACGAGGTGAAAAATCTCTTCAGGGTATTATTAAAATGCACCACTGCCAAATTCATGGATAAGTATGAGGGAAGACCAATTATTGAAAAGATAGAGCTCCAATCAACAGAACAAATATCCCTCCTCAAAATATCGTAATTCCAATTTTTGAAACTGTAACTAAATTTAGTATTAATTCTTGTTGATTCAATGGATCTGCTATTATATATAACATCTAAGATTAAAATATTTAAGATAGGATGATGCATGTCCTCTGGCAGAGAAAAAGGTAAAGATCTAGATATCTCATATATGTCCTGATCATCAACAAATATTAAGTCAAAGAAACGATTATACATATTCATTCATACTGGGAATGCTATTCAGTTCATAAAAACCGCAATAAGTCAATGTAATGGCAATAAAACAACAGGATCTTCAATGCAGCGCTCCCAGTTTATATAAGGCAGATTGAAGTCGACAAGTACAATCAAGCGATCAGACGGCAATAATGTATCAATAAGTGAGTTTATGCAGCGGAAATGAGTATAATAAATTCCTTCGTTAGATTTCGTCGGAATATACGAACAAGTAATAAACACACTAAAGGTGTTAATTCTCACGTAAACACAGTAGAAATCAATATCAATAGCTTCATCCATAACAATTTCCTCTGAAAAAATATCAGCATACACAGCAATCAGAACACCACCACCTCTGCTTAAATTGGTAAGGAGCTGGTTGCGGTTTTTCCTATACACAACATAACTGCTGGTGAAAGCTTCAGAATTTAAAACGTCTGGCTTAAGCCAGGTTTCTGATAGTGCGATAATACAATAGTATCCGTGCTTTTTCTAAAAATATCATTCAGTTTAGTGTTCATACCTCACACATTTTGATATAGGATAATGCAGAGATGAGTTATTAGTTTTTTGAAGCTAGGCGACTGCCCGTAGGATTAGATATATTGATCGGATTCCTTTTATTATTGTAAACAAATTCAATTCTATATAGAAAGCGTCACTTGTAATTCAGAAAGCGTCACTTGTAATTCAGAAAGTTTCACTTTAAATTCAGAAATCGTCACTTTAAATTCAGAAAGCGTCACTTGTAAATCAGAAACCGTCATTTGTAATTCAGAAAGCGTAACTTGTAATTCATAAATTATAATTTAAAATTTGCTCTGGCATTTCTGAATTAAAAGTGACGTTTTCTGAATAGAAAGTGACGCTTTTTGATTTGCAAGTGCCACTTTCTGATTTATAGCTTACATCTATTCTAATACATGTAAGCTTTGTAAACCAACCTATTTACATTTAAATAAAATCTAGTCGACAGTAATAATAATAATTGAAAGGGTAAATTATTAAGAGATTCGTGAAGCAATAGCTGATTGTTGATTCTCTTAATTTTAGGTTAGTAACTCACTTTGTAAATATGGTAAATATAATAAGTATACTAATAAATCTTTTAATTTTAGACGAATCTAACAGCGTTGCCTTTACTGATTATAATATTTCGTTATAAATCAACAATCTTTTTTGTGGAAAATGGAAAAACTAAAATTTGAATTCTCAGTAATACCTAAACCAGAGGATAACAAATCAAACATTTATGGCGTACTATCAATTACAGATACAGAAAACAATTCTTACATCATGCCAAAAGATTACCAACCAATTAATCTACACACAGAATTAGTAAAAAACAAAACATTTGAGTTGGTGAAAAATTCAATAAGAAAGAGGCATGAAAGAAGAGAAGTGTGGATAGACCTAACCTCTGAAATGACAAAAATCTATTTTGATAAAGGAAACATGCAATTTAATAATTTTCTTCTAGAAAAAACTGAACAGGAAATAAAGGAATCTAAAACAAACACTGATCATAAACTAAGAAAACAGAATAAGCTTAAACTAGCAGAAAGATTTTCAATAGAAAAATTTTCAAAATCGACAACAAACGTTACACAGTGGCTTAATATTTTTGAAAAAGAATGTGAACGTCTCGATTTAGATACAGATATAGAAAAAATTGAAATGTTAAGATTGCTGTTGGACGATTATTGCAAGGACTGGTATCTATCAATGCTGATAAAACACACGGTGGAGTCAGATTGGCCCATATGGGCACAAAGTTTGAAAGACACATATGCTGATAAAGGTTGGTCGCCCATCAAGTATGCATTGAATTTCAAATATTTAAAGGGATCAATATTAGACTATGCATTAAAGAAGGAAGGACTACTGCTAGAAGTAAATAGTTCAATTAATAAATCACTACTAATAGACATGATGGCGGTCGGCTTACCAAACTTTATTACGGATAAAATAGATAGAGAAAAATTAAAGGAGGTTGACGACCTCTTTAAAAAATTAAGGGGGCTAGAGCACCTGATAAAAGAAAACAATAGTAATAAAAGTGTACCATTAGATAATAGATCAAAACTACAAAAGTCAGGAGGTACAAAAGAAAAAACCCCATGTAAAACATGTGAATCAAAAGGGAAAAGGAATAGATTTCATCCTGAAAATACGTGTTGGTACAAAAACGAAAAGAACGAGAATAATGAATTCACAAACACACTGTTGAACTTAGAACTATCAGAAGAAGATCCAAAAAACTAGAAATCCCCCCCATTAATTGAAATAAAAGTGAAACTACAATAGTCTAAGGAGGTAACAGGACTTTATGACCCAGGCTCAAGAATAACGGTAATAAATGCAAAATTACTAAATAAAGAACTTATTAAAAATAAGAAAAACTACCAGCTGAAAACAATTAGTGGGTGGGGCAAAAGTCAGGGTTTTATAAAATTAAACGCAGAAATACACAGTATACAAAAAATTCTAAATGCTTTTGTATATGATAGTGAAGATTTTAAATTTGATCTAATCTTAGGTCTGGATAGCATAAAAAAATTTGGGTTAACTCATGATGAGAATCTAAATCTATGCAATTCCAAAATGCAAAAGAAGAGAAAAATGAAACAATTAAATTAAAGAAAAACGAAAACTCGGATATAAAATGTGATAATGAAGATAATAAAGTCGATTTGAAGATGGACAACAGATATGAGATAAATTTTAACGAATTTATAAAAACGGATGAATTAAGGATAGATTTAGATCACTTAAATGAGGATAGGAAAGATAAAATACAAATTTTAATGAATAAGTATAAGGATATTTTTGCTATAGACAAATATGATGTTGGAAAAGTAAAAAATTATGAAGCCTTCATCGACTTACAAATTGATAAATATTGTTCTAAGAGACCATATAGGTGTTCAATAGATGACAGGAAAGAAATAGAACAACAAGTATCACAACTTTTAAAACATGGTCTAATTGAAGACTCATATAGTCCCTTCGCAGCACCGGTCGCACTAGCCTTTAAAAAGGAAGAAAATAAAAAAAACAGGCTATGCGTTGAATTTAGAGACTTAAACAAAATAGTGGTTCCACAATCTCAACCATTCCCGCTAATAGAGGACTTAATGGTGAAAACAATAGGTTGTGAAAACTTCACAATATTAGACGTAAACTCAGCGTTCTGGTCAATTCCTTTAAGAGTTGGAGACAGACAAAAAACGGGATTTATAACCCAAGAAGGACACTATCAGTGGACATGCCTTCCCTTCGGCTTAAAGACGTCACCAGCTATCTTCCAAAGAATCTTGGTGAACATTATAAAAAAATATAATCTATCTAAATTCTGTGTAAATTACATAGATGATATAATGATCTTTTCAAAAACATTTGAAGAACACTTAAACCACATTAAATTGCTGCTATACGCAATAAAAGAGGAAGGACTAAAACTAAAATTTACGAAATGCAAGTTTGCAAAAAACGAAGTAAAATATTTAGGTCACTTAATAAAAAATAACACAATAACACACACCACTGAAAGATAATTTAAAATCAATAAAAGAATTCAATATACCAAAAAACAGAAAACAAATAAGGCAGTTCCTAGGAAAAATAAATTTTGAAAGAAAATATGTGCCAAACATCACACAAATTCTTGAACCTTTGCACAACTTGCTCAGAAACGATGTAAGATTCCATTAGTCAAGCGATTGCGAAGCCGCCTGCAAGAAGATAAAAAACATTTTGTGTTCAGAACCAATCCTAGCCATATTTAATCCAAAATCAGATATTTTCATATACACAGACGCAAGCATAAACGGCCTGGGAGCGGTGCTAAAACAACCCCAAGCAGATGGCAGTATAAAACCCGTTGCATACTTTTCAAAAAAATTAAATGAATCACAAAAAAAAAAGAAAGCAATTTTCCTAGAATGTTTAGCCATTAAAGAGAGTATAAAGTTTTGGCAGTATTGGCTAATTGGAAATTTCTTTACAATATACTCTGATCATAGACCTTTAGAGAACCTAAATGTGAAAAATAGAACAGATGAGAAATTAGGAGACATGATACACTATATATCTCAATATAACTGTACTATTAAATATAACCCGGGAAAAAATAATGTAGAAGCAGACTTCTTTAGTCGAAATCCAATCTTAGAACCAGATGAAAATTCAGAGGATGCTTTAAAAACAGTAAATAATATTACCATGCAAGAAATAATACAGGACCAAAAACTAAATAAACGGATAACAGATAGTGCACAAACTAGTACGATGGAAGATGAAATTTATTACCGAAAATTGAAAAACAAGAAGAAAATTGTCTTGAGTGAAGCATACAGCAAAATTCTGATAAAACGTATGCATGAAAACTACTGTCACATGAGAATTAACCAAACTGCGCTTAAAATAAAACCGAAAACATACAACATATATGTAAAAATTGCGAAATTTGTATTAAAAACAAAACAAGACTGAACAGAAAATACGGACTTATGTCACACCTGGGACCGGCAGAAAGGCCGTTCTAAATAATGTCATTAGATACCATCGGTATATTTGGTGGACAAAGGTCAACAAAAAGGTATTTACACTTACTCGAAGATCACTTTACTAGATACTCTTACATTAGATGCTCAAAAAATCAAAACGCATCCGATTTTATAAAATTAATAAAAAAAATACCAGACGAAGAAAAAATACAAACAATACTTTCGGATCAATATCCTGGAATAAATTCCAGTGAGTTAAAAAACTATCTTAAAACAAGAAACATACAATTGATTTTCACAGCCGTAGACGCACCGTTTTCAAATGGCCTAAACGAAAGATTGAATCAAACGTTGGTCAACAAAATAAGATGCACAATAAATGGAAATACAAAAAAAAATCATGGGCAGCAGAAACCTTGCGCTACTCCGAACTCGTAAATCGCACCAATATAATAAATCCTTATATGATAAAAATAGAATAGATTATAAGTTCCAAGAGGGCGACAATGTGTACGTGGAAAATAAAAACAAATTAAACAGGAAAAAAATAGACAAGATTAGAATCGGTCCCTTCAAGATAGGGAAAAAAATATCGGACTCAATTTTTAAGATAAAAACAAATAACAAAAAAAGTTCATTAGGATTATACCATGTCACAAAGCTCATTCCCGAAAACTAGTCAATAAGACATTAATTTACATGAAAATTAATGTTTTAAAGGGAAGATGTAAGCTTTGTAAACCAACCTATTTACATGCGCTGACACTAGAGAGTTATTAATAACATATGTAAGGCGGACTAGCATTTAAATAAAATCTAGTCAACAGTAATAATAATAATTGAAAGGGTAAATTATTAAGAGATCCGTGAAGCAATAGCTGATTGTTGATTCTCTTAATTTTAGGTTAGTAACTCACTTTGTAAATATTGTAAATATAATAAGTATACTAATAAATCTCTTAATTTTAGACGAATCTAACAGCGTTGCCTTTACTGATTATAATATTTCGTTATATACATACCGACTACATAATATTGGTACATATTGTATTGTAATATAGTACATATTGGCTCCTTTTATAATTAAGCGACCCATACTGGCTCTTCTTATTATTAAGTAACTCATAGTGGCTCTTTTTATTTACTAAGCGACCCATAGTACATGGTTCTTCATATGTACTAAGCGACCTATGATGGCACTTCTATAGGTGTAAGGCAGATAGAATAGAATTAGAACACATAGAATTTGTTGAGTAAACACAAGAAAAACGAAACGAATAATTGCGATATCCACTTGTTATGAACTCTGGACGAGTGAGTTATTCCCAGCTGGGGGATAAAGCCGCCTTTAAACATCTGGGAATCAAACTTAAATTCTGCTAATACATTTTGTGACGAACTTTATGCTCCGGGCTTAGCTGTCGGTGCCAGGGTCCGTACACAGACAAGTGTCAAGCACGTGTTTTTTTTCTCGAGCGTGCGAATCCGAGTCGTACAAATGAAACGCAATTAACAAACTTATATTACAGTAGAGTGTGATCCAAATTGTTAAAAGCTTTTGAAAAATCAGTTAGACAGAGAAGAGTTAGACAATCATGGTCATAATAAAAACGAATATCGTCAGTGATCTTCAATAAAGCAGTCGAACAGCTTTCACCAGATCGGACCCCCGATTGCAGTGGAGACAATAATTTATTAATTTCAACATAATTTCAACTATCTTACGTAAATCCGGCAGAACACAAATAGGTCTAAAGTCATTCGGAGAAGTAGCAGACGCACATTTAGCAATAGGGATTATCATTGCTACTTTCCATAAGCCATGGAAAATTGAGCATGTTAAACAATGATTAAAGATATCGGTTAGTGGAGCAATGATAAATGACAACACAATCTTTATAAATCTAATAGATACTCCATCAACTTTTATAGTATCTTAGTAATAGATACTCCATCAACTTTTATAGTGAATTTAATTTTTGCGTTGTACATTAAAAGAACTATGTTCTTATGGTACTTTATAACTGAATAAATTGAAATTGAAATTTTGTTATTTTGTATCTTCATTTCGAGTTATATGTATAGTTCATATTCCCAGTGGGGAAAAATAATGCATCATTTCTGGCATCATACAAATTTCAAATACAATCATTGCTTTTTATAAGCTTTGAGGAACTCTTGCAGTATATTGTTCCGCTGAGTTTCAATAGCAATTTGGGCTTGGCTGTTCAGCTCGTCAGCCTTTCTTGTCTCGCGCAATTCATTTATAATATTTTGGTTCGATTGTTCTATTTCCTTTAAAATTTCTCTTTGTATGTCGTCTTTCTTTTTCTTTGCAGGAGTTGCACATATTGGAGACTCTATGCCATTTAGCGTTGAAAGACTCGATGGGACTGCATCTGGAAAATCACAGATTTGAAATGGATCTTGAAATAAATTATTAAATAAAAAAATTTTATTAATAAATTACATGTGGCATTTTATATAGTGTAAAAATTGTATACCTGTACTTTCCTCTATCACTGAATCCAAGTTTATATATTTGAATGAACCCAGCAATCTATTAACTCTATTGTAAAGCGGCCATTTAGATGGTGAGCAGCCAGAAACTCCAACTTTTTTCTTCTCTTCCCTGCAACAAAGATTAAAATATTGCTTTATGTATAGAATATTGCTGCATATACTTTATATCGACGTACTTGAATTTGTTTGTCATATAGTGTATTTAATTTTTACTTCGTCCGCAGTGAAAAAGTATCCTTGGGTCTTCAGCATTTCCGCCATTTCTTCACGAACGTGGCTGTTTCGGCGGCAACCACGGAGCTGTGCCAACTTTTCTTCCCAAATGTCCATAAAAGCAGCCTCCTCTTTTTCGCCCCAGGACGATCTCATTTTTCTTGTTTTGGTGGTCTGCTCAATTGTATAGAATTAAATATAATATATGGCATCACATATATAAAACTATTAAATCTTATACCTTTACTTTCACGTTAATTTTTTGTTTTGCATTTCTTTACAATGTTGACAACTTTTCAGTAATCAATATTCCATTGTTTACCAATGGATGCGTTCGCTTTCTGAAATACACATGGTTGCAAACCATATTTTATGAGATAAGTGAAGAGAAATCTCCAATTTGAAGAGATTAGTTTTTGTATGACTAAACTCTTAAATATGATGGTAATTAGAGGAGAAAATACCGTCGAATGAGAAAAGCTCGTTCTAATCCCTATATGTAAACATACTATAAAAGTTGATGGAGTATCTATTACATTTATAAAGATTGTGTTGTCATTTATCATTGCTCCACTAACCGATATCTTTAATCATTGTTTAACATGCTCAATTTTCCGTGGCTTATGGAAAGTAGCAATGATAATCCCTATTGCTAAATGTGCGTCTGCTACTTCTCCGAATGACTTTAGACCTATTTGTGTTCTGCCGCATTTACGTAAGATAGTTGAAATTATGTTGAAATTAATAAATTATTGTCTCCACTGCAATCGGGTTTCCGATCTGGTGAAAGCTGTTCGACTGCTTTATTGAAGATCACTGACGATATTCGTTTTTATTATGACCATGATTGTCTAACTCTTCTCTGACTAACTGATTTTTCAAAAGCTTTTGACACTTTGGATCACACTCTACTGTAATATAAGCTCAGAAATGTTTTTCATTTTAGTAGCAGTGCACTCAAACTCATGGCTAGCTCTCTTGAGGGTAGAACGCAGTGTGTGAAAATTGGGAGAAAATTTTCTCCTCTTAAAGATGTCAGCAAGGGAATGCCTCAGTTTTGGGACCTTTATTATTTTCAATTTTTATAAATTATGTCTTCTCGGCTTGTAACTATGTCTCCATTCATGCGTATGCGGACGATATTCAAGTGTACTCGGCCAGACCTTTTAATCTCGCTGATGATTTGTTCTATAGATTAAATGTTGACTTATGTTCACTTAAAATCTGGGCTACTGCAAACTTACTTTGTATTAATCCTGCCAAGACACTATTTTTACTTGTAAGCAGGACGTTTGTTGATTTTGGTGGTTTAACGCCCTTATACATTGGATCTAGTCGCTTGAATTTTGAAAAATGTTTAAAAATCTTGGATTTATAATGAATTCTAATTTGACATGTACTGATCATGTGAATAGTATTGTTGGTATTGTTGCTGCTCTGCTATGTATACTCCTATAAGAGACGAGACGGAGACTGGTTAAACAATTGATTATGCCATTAATCACTTTCTTTACGTTAGCCTATTGTCGTCTTGAGTCACACTCAGAACATAAGCTTCTTTAATCATATTTCTTTAGTAAGTAGAGGCATTCTGGGATGTGGGCTATCTGAATACATAAATAATCTCCAAATTGTTTTTATTTAGGCTTATCTACACTCGTAACCCTCTATGCCTGTATGAGAAACTTATGTCTTTCCATTCTACAAGAGCGTTATTTTTTGTCCCGAGACACAACTAGCTCAACAGTAGTAGATATTTCTTTATCATAAGACTTTGGAACTCATAACCTTTGTCTTCGAGACGGATTCAGCTGCGTGACTGTTTCAGACGTGCGGTTGTTGTATTTTTCTCAGGTGTTTAAACATAGGCTCAATCCTTCTATTATTTCTTTTCTTTTAAGAAGTTCTAATTTTTCACAGTCTCTACTTTTACTTATATGTTGTTTTGTTTATTGTTGAATTAATCTTATTTATTACTATTAAGACTCATATTGTTCTTTAGTTTTTAAGCTTATATATAATTTTTGATGTTGCTTTGTTATACAGGGTGGCACTGAATGACCGATATGAATTGGTTTGAATGTTTAATAACTTTTTTATTTATTGAATTATTATGATTTTCTTTTTTTGGTATAAAGTATGTTAATGCGGAATACGTTTGGCTTAGTATGAAAAAGTATGAAAAATTATATTCCGCAAGTGATGGCCGCTTTCAGCTCGTGCCCTTTCCAGTACATTTTGCATAATTTTTCGTAAAATTTCCGGCGTTATGGCTTGAATTTCATTGCGAATGCTTTCTTTTAGCTGTGGTATGGTGGCTGGCTTCTTAATGTATACCCTTTCTTTCAAATAACCCCAAGAAAAACAGTCTGGCGCTGTAAAATCGGGTGAACGTGGTACCCCATTGAAATCGCTTCTGCGAGAAATAATGAGTTCGAAATAAAATGCAATGCAAATTGCTGATCGCTGTTCTGTTGTGTAGTATTCCATTTCAAATTCCCCAAGTGTTCTTAACGAAATTCTGAAATAAAAATTAATAAAAAAAAAAATTTAAAAAGTTATTAAACATTCAAACCATATCGGTCATTAACCGCCACCCTGTATAAGCATTGATTCTACTATGCAGGACTTGCTTGATTCTACTATATAGAAGTAGATAAATTAAAATTGCAAAAAAAAAACAAAAAAAAAATTGCACAGTTATCCAAGTGAGATGACGATATGGGAAATGTGGAATCATTGCATTTTTTCTAATAAACTTTATTTATACAGTCATCATGTTTCCGGTAAATGTCATATGAATAATTATTTGAGGTGTAGAAACATGTTACGTAGATATTTCAGCCATCAATCTTTAGGAAAACACAGCAAAAATCAATTTGGTCGTGACAAATTACTATCTCAATCTCTAAATCAATACTCTTGAGATCCCTTAAATTTGTATAAAACCTCTTACATCCTGTATAAACGCTCTTATTCCTTTGCTCAAATTCATACTCATGAACAACTGCATTCCCAGGCCAGAAACGTGGATCAGCAAGACGATCCATAAGATGGAAGTTTAACGTAAGTTGCGAGGAGTAAAAAACGTCTAAAGTTAAACTTATGAACAGTGATACTTGAATCCTGCATTCCTAACTGTGAGAATATCTGCTCACGAATATCGTCAGCACTCGTCTTGGGTGCAAAACTAGAGAAAAATATAATTTTGCTTGGATGAACAACTTTAAACTTGCTTCCAGTATAAACAGCCTGACAGCAGCATTAGATGTATGATGAAGAAGGTAATTACAACTCATAAATGTTGTTCCATTAATTGTTGCTACCGCTCAGAGAACTACAATAGGTATCACTATACTTAGATCATACCTCAAATACTTAAGTATTTTTGAGGTGATATATCGACGTATACTCATACCATTTGACTACCCACTATACTTACAGCTCATTAATGAGGTACAAGAATTAATGAGTAAACTAGTAAAGGTGTTGTCTACAGCCGGGCTGTAGCCGAAATACCTGACCCCTTAAAGCTGCATATATACTCGTATACATAAGATATATAAGGTAAACTATAATTATAGCTGCTTAACTATTTCTGTGCGTTACAAACACTGGTACTAAGTGCGTTTACTCTCAAAATTTAGGTGTGGGGTATAAAAATATATTGCAATACTGGGTGGATGGGTAAAAAAAGGCGTGGCCCGCCCATTTTTCCCCCAACAGAATATTATTAGTTCACAAACTACAATATTATGTACACCATTATTCAGGAAACTTATATACTTTTCAATACAATCCATGTAAAACCCTGCATGACCTATGTAAACTAAAAGTGGGCGGATCACGCCCATATTTGGCATATTAACTGGAAGCATTAGTCTAAACCTACATATAAAATTTTCTTGTCTTCTCTCAAAAAGTGATGTTGATATGGCCTTTTTTTTAATAGGCAAAACAGAGGTACCTGCACTTTCGATATAAAAAGTAGGCGAAACACCCCAACATAGCAACGAATATTTTTGCCAAATTTCATTTTGAAATCTTAATACGTCCTGTGATCGTGATTTCAACGGACAGACAGACAGACAGACGGACAGACGGACAGACATCGTTATTTCAATTTTGGTGGTGATGCTGATCAAGAATATGTCTTGTCAAGAATCTTGTCCAGTTCTATGCGTTACACACTCCAGTAGAAAGTGAATATACCCTTAACCTTAAGGTGTAGGGTATAAGTAAGAGCGTAATGAGTGCGATGATTTGCTGCGCTGGCAAAAGACGATGATCGCAGGGAATTGCTGTCCGCAGTGTGCGTTTCGGAGAGAAAAAGATCGACTAAAAAAAGATCCATTAAAAAAAAGTGGTTAGTCTTAGTACTCTAAACACGAATCACTATGGAAACTATTCGCGAGATCGCTGTCAAAACTATTGCAATGTAACATAGCATCAAAACTCCGCCTCAAGAACATGGTCTACTATGGTCGGGTGCCGGTCCCAAGCCCGGATAAAGGAGGAGGGTTTGAGGTAACGGGATAATTTTATTCTTATCCCGTCGACGCCCAGGCGAGGTCGGTAGTAATAAATGCCTAGTCCCGGTAAGCGGCTTTGCTGGGATGGTCCGTATTTTCCGCTTTACTCGTGGGTATTATATGGATTTCGATAATACAAAAAATAAAAAAACCGATGTAACGGGGACAGCGGTGTCTGTGGGAAGAAGGACAGTGGAGTCTCCTTGGAGGCCGAGAGGTCAGCCGGATCCTGCGTCGAACCAACTGGTATGGCTGACGCCACCTCGGAAGCCGAGCGTAGTCTGCTATACGGCGGGCGAAGCAAAAGCGGAAGAGGGAGCGTCAGAGGGCGAAGAGAGCAGTGAACAAGCTATCTCGGCGGTTCAGTGAGCTCTCGCCTGAAGATCCCGCGCCAGAATCATCGACACCGGCAAAAAGATATCGCGGTACACCGTTAATTGCTTCGGTTCAGCGGATGATTCTAAGCGCTAAGGATCGTGACGTGCGGAGAACAGTGGACACCGCTAGTGTTGGTCAAGCTGCAGCGGGGAAACCCGGCACGAGTCATCCAATGATGACAACGCGTGCAGGGCGGAAGGCAGCTACGGCAAAGAAACCCGGTGGTACGGGGATCTCCTTTGCGAAAGTGGCAGAAAGAGACCTCCTTATGGGCATTACTGACCTTTCTAGGGAGGGGCCGATTCACGGCACAACTGAGTCCAAGGACATAATCCACAGGAGGCTGCAGCGTCAGAATGCCTGCGTAAAGGACACTTCTAAATGGAGGGTTATTCGCGCGGGTAAGTTTGGTGCTGCAGGTAACGAAGGCGTCATTCTCACGGTTTGGTGCCCGAAGGAAGAGGCCGCTGCAATTGAGCGCGCAGGAGCGAAGCTCAACTGCGGGCTTGATCAAGCTTTGGTGAAATTCCGGAAGGATGAATTGTGAGCGTGGGGCCCCTGGTACGGGACCGGCGGTCATTTCCCCGGTGAGATGGAAGTCGGGGCGGGAGGTGGGCCCGGGCCAGGCTAAATTAAAGGTGATTCAGCTCAACCTACACCACAGTAGGGCTGCGTCAGCAATGCTGGCTAGGCACTTTGTGTGGGAAGGGCTAGATATTGCGCTGATACAAGAACCCTGGATATCTCATGATGCGATTCGAGGTTTATCTTGTAGCAGAGCCAACCTATTCTGTTCGCAGATGGGTGGCAGACTGAGGACTTGCATCCTGGTGAGACGCGGAAAATTAGCAGTACTCCGTCCTCACTTGAGTACACTGGACCTTACTGTGGTAAGGATAGGTGATGGTGCTGGATCCTCCTTTCTAGCGTCTGCCTACCTTCCATACGATGCGCCGGAGCTCCCCACTAGAGAGTTTAGAGCACTAGTGCATTTTTGTGTTGATAGGAGCGCATGACTGGTAATTGGCTGTGATGCTAATGCACACAATACTGTGTGGCGTAGCAATAGCGACAATCACAGCGGAGAGGCTTTACTTGAATTTGTGGTAATGCAAGACTTGTATATTGCAAACAGGTGTGTCGAACCAACTTTTGTGGATGCTCGCAGAGCAGAAGTTATCGACATCACGTTGGTCGATTCAGGGATGCTGGAGAGGGTGCTGGACTGGATGGTACTGGACACTCCAACGATGTCCGACCATAGGGCCATTGTGTTCGTCATTCTCTATGGCTCCAGCAAAAAAACGCAGTAACATCTTGCGAAGGGTTCCCGCTAATACGGACGGTATTAAATACATTGAAGTGTTAAGGGAATTACTAGCGAATAAGCAATTTCTTGTTCCTAGAACAACGGCGGATGTCGAAAGCGAAGTCAAGGTTCTAACTTTGACTATGACTGAGGCATTCAACGCATCTTGTCCCAAATCAGTTGTGGAAGAAGCGAGTCGGACACCTTGGTGGAATGATGAACTTGAGACCATGAAAAAGGAGACAAGGAAGGCCTTTAACAGGCATATGAGAATGGCAAGTCCTGAATCATGGAACCTGTATAAAGAACAGAAAAGGCTACTAAAGAGGACTCTTCGTCGACGTAAAAGAGAGACGTGGAGGAATTTCTGTAGTAGTGTAAAGGATATGTCGGATGTAAGTAGATTACATAAGACAATATCGAAAGACCCTGTATCGAGGTTGGGCCTTCTACGAAGAGTGGATGGCACAATGTCAGAAACTATGAGTGAATCTCTGCAGATACTGATAGAAGTACACTTTCCGGGAAGCCTATCTTCTAATGAGCCGTTCTCACATACCTGCAAAAGGGTTAGCGGGAGTGGCAGAAGGGAGGCGAAAAAGATAGTGACTATGGACGCAATTAAAAGTGCTATTGGAGCCTTTTTGGCGTTCAAAACCTCAGGACTGGATGGAATATTTCCGGCCCTACTTCAGTGGGGCATTGATGTTCTTCTTGAAAGACTTCATGGAATATTCGTAGCTTGTCTAGCGACAGGATACAATCCAAATAAGTGGAGAGAAACAAAGGTAGTTTTTCTCCCCAAACCTGGAAGAGGCGACTACTCTGCGGCGAAGTCTTTCAGCCGAATCAGCCTAACGTCCTTCCTACTAAAGACGTTGGAGAGGATTGTGGCCGATTTTCTGGGGACGTCAACGTTAGTGAGTAGACCGTTAAGTAGATTCCAGAATTGTGAGGGTTGTGGAGAAGGAGCTAGCCGTCGGAGGAATTACTATGGCCGTATTTATGGACATAGAAGGTGCCTTTGACAAAATAGGCTTCGGAAAACTGCGTGATGCTCTTGTTTGTCGGGAGGTCAGTCCATTGATTATTAAATGGGTGGCTCGTTGAAACATAGGGCAATCAATGTTCAGTGTGGAAAGTCGAAATTTAGGGGTAGGGTAAAGAGAGGGTGCCCGCAAGGAGGTGTCCTCTCAGCACTACTGTGGCATTTAACAGTAGATGGTCTCCTCCAAATTTTAGATGAGATGGGCATACACACGGTTGGGTATGCGGACGATATAGCTTTGATGGTTTCTGGAATGTTCTTGGACACCATTGCCAATGTAATGAGGCATGCACTCAGAACTGTGGAGAGGTGGTGCATTGCACAGGAGGTGACCATCAACGCTAGTAAGTCAGACATGATTCTCTTTACAAGAAGGAGGAAAGGTCTGGAGATGAGCCGGCTTAATCTCTTTGGTGCTGAAATTAAGATCTCTAGGAACGCTAAATATCTGGGAGTAATCCTGGATAGTAAACTATCCTGGAACGATCATATTGAGTATAAGATCCGAAGGGCGAAGAAGGGTTTTTTCCAGTGTAGGCGCGTATATAGCTTAGGCTGGGGCCTAGCCCCCCGAGCCATCTACTGGATTTACACTGCAATAACTAGACCCATCCTTGCATACGCTTCGGTTGTCTGGTGGCCCAAATCGGACCAAAAGACTATACGAGGAATTTTGGAACCGGTGCAATGCGAACATCCCCGACTGTTGCCCTTGAGGCACTAGTGGGCTTGCTTCCGTTAGACTTATTTACTAAGAAGACGGCGGCGCTCACAGCACTGCGCATGAAGGCGTGTGGCACATGGTATGGATTTGGTGCGATGGAGAGACATAGGCGTATTCTTGATCTCGTTAACATCGGGGTCTGGGAGACGCTGATGCCACTGGATGGTATGAGCAAAGTTGTAGCCTCAGCGAAGAGGCACAATATGCTCATAACTGCTGGCCAAACGAATATGGAGTGTGGGAGGAGCGACATCAGTATGTTTACTGATGGGTCGCTGATGGAAGGCAAAGCGGGAGCTGGAGTCTACTCGGCAGAGTTTGACCTGGCGTGCACGCTAAGTCTGGGGCGGTATGTGTCTGTATAGCATGCAGAAATGCTTGGCCTTATTCATGCGCTAGATCACCTGACTAAGGGAAAGGTGCAAGACAAGAAAATCTTGATTGCACTGGACAATCAATCCGTGATTAGGTGGATGGAACGGACATATGTTGATTCGAAGCTGGCACAGCAATGTTCCCTGAAACTTAGTGAGTGCGCCCGTGTCAAAGAGGTCACACTCATGTGGGTAAAGGGGCACTCTGGTATCAGCGGGAATGAGTTAGCTGATGAACTTGCCAAGCAAGGGTCATCATCTGCATTTGTGGGCCCGGAGCCGAAAGTTGCGTTAAGCAAAGGTTCGGTGAGGGCATTAGTTAATCGGTGGGTGGAATTCTCTCATTTGGAAAGATGGGAGAGTTTAACTACTTGTAGACAATCTAGGACTGTTTTTAGCAGGCCTATGGGCGGCGCAGTAGTTGGTCACCCAACTACCACGGAAGACCCTGAGCTGGCTAGCAGCGATAGTGACCGGACATGGGAACTTCAGATATCATCTTAACAAGATTGGTCTTGCTGAGGATGGTGTTTGCAGGCTTTGTTTGGAAGAGGACGAGACAGCGGTGCATGTAATGTGCCAGTGTCCAGCGATAGCTAGCAAAAGGATTGCCGTACTGGGTCGCCACTTTATAAATGACGACGATGTTGGCACTATCAACCTTCAAGACCTGCTTGCTATGATACAGGACTTGGTTATGAGGACGGAGGTGGATGTATTCTGCATGTCCCGTAGGTAGGTCCTAGTGAGATGGTGGTGAGATGAAAAAGGACCCAATATAAGTGGTCTGCTTCGACTCTCTCACTCCCATCACAAGAGGAGTTAGGTTTTCGTACGTAGGCACACTTCATAGTGTGAATCAGTGCGTGCAGTTTCTGGTATCTTTTGAAGATTTCCCCTTCTCTCACTGGGTGGATGGGTAAAAAGGACGCGTGGCCCTCCCATTTTTTCCCAACAGAATATTATTGGTTCACAAACTACAATAATTTAATATTATAAACACCCCAACATAACAACGAATATTTTTGCCAAATTTCATTTTGAAATCTTAATCCGTTCTCCTGTGATCGTGATTTCAACGGACAGACAGACAGACAGGCGGACAGACATTGTTATTTAAATTTTGGTGGTGATGCTGATCAAGAATATATATACTTTTCCATACCTATCTTGTCTAGTTCTATGCGTTACACACTCCGGTAGAAAGTGAATATACCCTCAACCTTAAGCTGTAGGGTATAAAAATTGGAAGGAGTAAAAATATTCTAGTGGTCAGCAATCGAAAAATTGCAATGTTTTGAAAAACAAGAAGTACAAAATTGGCGTTGTCTGTCTGACTTCAACACCAAGCCGAGGATCAACACAATGATTGCACAGCATCCTTTAAATTAGGATGAGTTTAATCGAAGACAACTACACGAGAATTATGCATTCGATCAAATTTAATTTATAATGGAAGTCGTTCGTTAGTCGAAGTGGGACATACGACACATAGATAAATTCGAAAAGCGCACAAAATCGTATTCTGAAAGGCAAAAACTCTTCGGTTTCAATTTTCTGATTTTATTTCTATATCTCTATTATTATTTTATAAGTTTCTATTTTTTTCTGGATAATGTAAATCTGGCATGAATGATGGAGTTTCGCATTTAACTTTCATTGAAAAACTCAGTATTATATATGTATCTGCTTTCAAGAAACCCATAAAATCTCAAGAATTTACCTCAAATTGCGTAGCTATAGTTGGTGTAGAATTGAGAATTCTAGATGGTTTTCTAGAACATCATAAAATATTGAAACAACTCTTTGTTTGAAAGTTAGTTTAAACCATTGATGCCCATGAGCAGCCTTTCGGCCACTCAATTTTTGAGCACCTTAATATGTTTACAATGAGTGCATTTGCCGAAATTACATCACCAGCCATGAAAGTTTGATTTGGCTACACCCAAAAAAATTATCGCTGTTTGTGGTCATGCGGATTTTTCCTTTATATAATATAATATTATTTTGTTTTATTGCAAAAATCATATTTAACGTATAACTTTATAAAACATTTGTTACGAATAAGCTCCATTATTCATATTAACCATCTAATATATGGTTTTCCATCGCTCTCAACTAAAGATACGTAAAACTTTTTGCAAATAATTGAGTTGTGATACTTTTCACGTTTGTACATGCTTGTTAAAACTTTAAATGTATTGCAATAATCGTAGCAGAATTTAACAAAAAGAAACTAATGCTTCCTACTTCGAAATATTAATTTTCTTCAGTGCAGGTTGAGAAATCATTCATACACATGCCTAAAATGTGACAGTGTGAGTTTGGACATTGCTGGTTTAAACGCTTAGTTGTTGTCTTCAAGACAACACAACTTTGAAGACAACCGAGTTCGAATTCCACATTACCATTTACAACAATTCGAAGTTGTAAGTTTGTACTGTCGAAATTTAGCAAGAAATTGCCAGAAGTCAGCAAAAGTTTTGTTGTTTCATTTGCTTGAATATATATGTTTTTCTTTTGGTAGTGTTACAAATGCAAAATACTCTACATTTTGAAAATTGGTCTTAAAGAAAAAAAAAAGAAAAATAGAGCACTAGATACTACAAGTATATATTATATACATATATATAAGCAATTTGCATAAACAAATTTGGTTTCCATAAACAAAAAGGAAATATACTTTTGAAACAGAAATCTATTCTTTATTTATTTAGATGTCTAATTTTTATACATGAGACACAGCAAAAATTGTGCCTATTCTGGGATACGTATATAACACAACTATTTTTGTGGTGCAAACCGGAACAGGCATAGTTTTCGCATTGACAACTTCGAAAGACAACCAGCTACTTTCAGCAAAGTTGTAAACCGTAATAAGGAATTTGCTTTGACAACACAACTTACAAAATTTTTAATGTCAATAAGGTCATTAGTTGAAATTTTTTAGAACGGCTCCGCGAGAACATAAATCTACAATTTATTATTGCTTGCTTTTATTTTAACACGTCCTTATTACTGCAAAGAGACACGTCCATTATTAATAAAAGAAGAGCAAGCAATAATAAATTGTAGATTTATTATTTGAATCTAACGCCTTTTTATTATTTGAATTTACGATTATTTAAAATCCAGTGATCGGACATGAAGAGAGCTAAGACTCTCTACAATACAATACAATACAATAATAAATATACAATTTAATTTTGCTTGCTCTTCTTTTATTAATAACGGACGTGTATCTTTGCAGTAATAAGGACGTGTTAAAATAAAAGCAAAATGGGTTTATACGCAAGTATTATTATCAAGTCCGTAGCATGCTTCGAATTTCTCAATTTCTCAGGTTGTGGCTGAAATTTTAAGTTCAAGTCCACCACAGAACAAATAAGACCAAAAAATAACCGTATAAAGATGAAATTGTTAAATTATTCTCATGATTATTTTAACTCCGATAGTGGTCTTCGATACCGAAGAATGAGAAAATTGGACTATTTTAATAAATCGTACATAACAAAAAGGCTTGACGCATTTATAATACAGGAAGTCTAAATGAATACGCACTAACCTGAAGAGCATGCGCTGCTTTACATTTAAGAATAGCAGGTCTGTTCTTTAAGACATAAGCACTAACCGGCTCATTTATAAATTCTGGAAGGGATGGTCCTTCATTGGTCCCGTAATTTACTGCGCCGAAGTCGTCCAATTTTGCATCAACTGGCTTTTCATTTAATTGCAAAATGTTAACGTTAATGCTTCTATTATTATAAATATTGATATCTCCAATTGAGTCTCTATTTGTCGTTAAATTATTATATTGAATATTGTTCACCCCATGACGAGACTTCAGCAGTTGAGGATGATGGGTTGCTTCTCCGTATGTTCGCGTGTTAGTTTCAAAGTATTCTATTCCTTTATACTTGTCATGGCTTAGTTCCAACTTAGAATAAGGTTCTGAATTTTGTCTAAGCTCCCTCTCTGTATATCTATCTTCCATTTTATCTATACTAATATATTTTTTATTCATTGGCTTTACTTCAGATGTAGAATAATATCTATTATTTATAGTAAATTCGTTGTTTTTCGCTACATCCAACGAAATATTAGTAGTTTCAATGAATTCTAACAAAGTAATATAAAACCACAGGAAATAGTTGATTTGCCTTTTTGCGGCATACATTTTAATTGGAGTATTAAGGTCGGGTATAGAATCAATAGCACTTTTGATTACAGCAAGTAATTGTGATGATGACATATGCTAAAACGATAAAGATAAAGTCTATATTAGTATTAATATTTGCTCAAATCAACAAGTCGCAAACAAACATCCTTTCATTCTTTATACTATTTTAAGGAGTTCATGAATATCTCACGTAAGCATCGACGCCATCATGTTCAAAACGCAAGCCAAATCAGTTTCAGCATAGATCCATCTAAAAGCCTCAATTGAATGAATGCATAAAAATTCTAATATTTTGACAAGGTCGCTAAAAGAATGGCTCCGTAAATGACTTCACTTTGTTGTAAATAAACAACAACAATCCAACTCGTCATCGCAAAAATAAGAACTGTCACAGTTGGTAATGCAGAGCAATTCGCGATTCTGGCTCTGAAGCTAATTTAAACACTGACAGAAGTTGACAGAATTGAAGGCATAGAAACGGCTTTCGCCGAGTATCAACCTGCCAAATTCCCAAGAAGATTACTTTGGAAAATCGTACATTGCAACGGCCAGATATAATATTTCTCATTGGAGAACCATTGACTGCACATATAGACGGGAAATTTTGAGCACAAATGCTTCAACTACAAAAAAAGTTGGAAATTCGTGTCTCACCTAAAACAGGAGTTATAGAAATAACGGTCGCCCGAGTATCTCAACGAGATGCAAAATCGGTGAAAGTAGAGAGAACGGCAAGTTGACTTAAAAATCGGTGCAGTGGACATGGTTAAAGATATAATATCTCTACAATGGCCAATTTGAAGAATCTGAAACACTTTCAAAGGCAACGATGAAACCGCTAGAGTCCCCGACGTAAATACTTAAACAAGTACATTGCGGACAGAGATAAAGAGATACGACACCCGTTCCAGCCAGTGTTCGCGTCGGCACTCGTGTTCCAGAAGCTTGCTAGTATTCGTGAAAAACTTGGAATTTTTATAGTGGTGTTGGTGAAAAAACTCAACAGACCCTGGATGAAGTGCAGTGTAAGGAAAAGTACGCAATAGACTCCTGATGAAGTGCGTGCATCTCGCAGAGAGGTCACTAACTCACCTCAAAATTTTATAACTACCACTTTGTTTATATGCATTTACATTTGTCAGAACTATGTTTTGAGATATCAATTCTATTGTATTTTTGAATAAAAATAATAAATTACATGGATTAATCGGATACTGATTACTTTTTATATAATTGCATCATATTTATGATATAAATATTAAAGTTATTTGCTGGTCGTAGGAGAATAATATTTTAACATGTTTTGCATATCAAAAACTTTCAATGCACACTTCTTATTATGCATACACCTATAAGATATAGTAATATTTGTTGCAGCTGCAAAGGAGAGTAATTCAACACTATTATTTCCAACGAAAAAAATGTCGATAGTTTTTATAAGATTTCACAGTTTGCAACTATAGTTTATACACTCCTTATGAAAACCTTAAATAATATTTTTATGCATACTTATGCATGCACAAAAAGCAATTATGTGTTATTTTTCAAAATGATATATAAATTCAAGTTATTAATTTCGGTAAAGGGAATAACATTGAATGCTCTATTGGCATTTCTACATTTTCGTTTCACCTCGGGAGTAAAATTTGTTACCCGTTTGCAAACTACGTATGTTGCTACGTACATGCATGTACTATGGTACTTAAGTAGTGTTACTATGTCACTACTATTTCACGAAAACCATGTTTTCTCTGCATCAAAACTGCACTTGGGCGGTTAAAAATACGTATTTAATGAACAATTGCTTATTTCAGCTTTATTTTTTTAGTTATTGGTAAATTACTAACATTATTAGTGTACAATTTTTGTGACATCCGGTACTTTTTAAGGAACGTATAAAGAAACGCTTCTTCATATCACATATATTTTCACCCAATCGAAGAAGAAGTAGCATTTTATATTATTAATTATAATGTAATAACAGATACGTATTAATTATTAATTCCGAACCGCCTTATGCGTTATACAACAGAACTGCGCAATAAAGGTGAGTAAGCATAAATAAAGAAAAAAAGAAAACCAAAACGGAAATTAATACTAAACTTAAGACCCAAAGTAAGACTAAACTTAAACACTAAGCGGTAACAAATCAATTTAAAAAACAATTGATTACAAATAGAGAATAGATAACAGAAGAAATAGAAAGAGAGTGAGGAAAGGGAAGGGAAGAAGGAAAAGTGAGGCTGTGAGCCCAAAAGCCGAAAAACACAAAACACCAAAAACAAATGAGATGGCGAATCAGCTATGGTTAAAATTGTGGTGGGTCGCAGGTCACAGTAACATTCCAGGGCACTGCCGTGCAGATGAAATAGCCCGCCTGGGTACTGATTTAGTTAACAAACTAGATAATTCAGATGCAAATATTTATTGAAAACAGATGCCATAAAAGAGGATAATAAAAGGTGGGAGGAAAAGACGAATTGCAGTATTGCAAGGCAAATATGGCCTCGATATATCCGGAAGAATTCGCAAGATACGTTACGTTAATTAATGCTAACGGTTGGCTGCGGTTTTTCTCAAATGATTTTTGTTGGAGCTGAAAAGATTAGTAGCAGCAGGCGGTGCCACACCTATGTAGCTGCCCAGCCCTAGCCCGAATTAGACAGGCCCATATGAGGGATCTATTTTTATAAAAAGTCTGCGATATGAATTCGCTCAAAGTAGGGCTCCGAGTTACTACGCATTATTAATGCTTTAACAATATTAATATATATAAAGAAAGTGATCTCTGATTGACGGAGGCCAAATGAGATATTAGCACATCTTTAATTGCAGACTTCACAGTTCACTTCACAGTTGGAGAGAGAAGAAAATGCGGAGAGTCAACTTGAAAAAAAAATTAGTAGCAGACTATGGACTTCTTTCATACTTATCGCAAGAAAAAATAACCAATCGATGTCATGGGTAACATAGCCAACTCTAGCTTACACTCCAATTTCGCTGTCCAAATGCGAATTTCAAAGATGAGAGATAAGGAATAGCAACTCGTAAGAAGCCAAATATCTGTAATCGGCGCAATCATAATTATCATCCAACAAGATCAAGGAGACATAAAAAACAGTTTAATACTACCAACTCACGGATAAAATGCTAGAAATTAGCGAAGTTCTGCTACAGATAACACAAATTATCCCTACCTTAGCAGTTTCCTCTCCAGAATGGTATTGAAACCTTTTAGAATACAAGCTTAATTATTTGTTTATTGAAGTTTCTATATTTCTTGTAAAATTATACAAAATTAAAAATAATAAAGTAATAAATAATTATAAATTCAATAGTAATCTTCCGTTTAGACAGCGAATTAATACGAAACTATCGACGATTTAGAATTATCGCCTTAATGAAGGTTGAATTTTTGTGATTACCCATACAAAATCGCATATTCCTGCAATTATTCCAGTCACGTCGTTAAAAAGTGGTTACGTATTAATCAAAACTATTCCCTTTCGATTCCAGGAATTCGGCAAATTGTGAAGGATAACTCAAAATACTGAATGCAGGGTGAATTGACTCTACGGGTTCACGCCATATGTCGGGTTTTTTTTGTATTATCATTCGATCAGTATCGAGTGACTACGGATTGTGTGCGATTAGTCAACTTTGCGTTGGTTAACTTTACGGGCCTCGCCCACTTTTTTTGCGATCATTCGAGTAGCTTCGGATGACTCTACGGATTAACGCTTTTTCCCGTTTTGTTGTACGACTAGTCCGATTTAGAACTGACTAACTCTACAGGTTCTCCCCATCCATATGTTTTTGTCAACAGTTCTATAGGTTCTGCCATACACTTTGCCACCGTAAATGCTAATTCATTTGGCTTTCCCACTACAAAATTATCAAATGTGAACCTTGGATCCAGCGTTGAGCCAATAATATGATTACTTTCCTCTCTGTTTTTTATTATTACTTTAAAATTTAAATTCCTTTCCTCAATTACTTGAATATTAATTAATTAATGAAGTAGCATTTTATATTATTAATTATAATGTAATAACAGATACGTATTAATTATTAATTCCGAAACGACTTATGCATTATACAACAGAACTGCGCAATAAAGGTGAGTAAGCATAAATAAAGAAAAAAAGAAAACCAAAACGGAAATTAATACTAAACTTAACACCCAAAGTAAGACTAAACTTGTAACGACGAAATTTAATCGGCCCAAATTTCGCCACACATATTAACAATATTTTATATTTATAGTTTATATTTCATATTACTTATTAATGTTATCTACATAGAATACATATCTCACATAACGGAACAACTCCGATGCGTATTCATTCCTTCATGCATAAATAATTATATTTATGTGCACTCTTCTAAATTCTAATTCCAAGGCTAATAATTAGAATATGATGATAAGAAGATCGAAAAGAACGCGAATAAAATAAAAGCATGAGAAAGACTGAACAAGCTAGAGTACGGGCGTCTCATTTCAGCTCACCGCAGTGGAATGGAACACACGACGTGAAGACAGAGCAAACATCGATGGAGATGGGTATAAAAGGGAGCGTGCCAACGAAGAAGTCAGTCTGGTGGAAGCCTCCAAGGAAGGCACAACAACTAAATAAAGTGCACAGTGACATTATTAGCATCGTCAACGGCAGAACATCCGCGTCTGCGTCAGCATCGTCAACGGTAGAGCATCAGCATCTGCGCCAGCATCATCAACGGCAGAGCGTCTGCGTCAGCATCGGCAACGGCAGAGCATCCGCGTCTGCGCCAGCATCGCCGACGATAGAGCATCCGCGTCTGCGTCAGCATCGGCAACGGCAGAGCATCCGCGTCTGCGCCATCATAGTCGACGACAGAGCAACAGCGTCTGCGCCAGGATTTTTAAAGATTGAGTGTCCTGCGGTTGTACTCAGGTAAGAGTTCCATCCGTAGGCGGCCCCAGAGAAAGTCACAGCGGGTTTTCACTCCGTGACCAACGCAAATCATCAGATCACAGCGGGTTTTCACTCCGTGATCAAAACGCAAACCATCAGGTCACAGCCGGTTTTCACTTCGTGACCCACGCGAAGATCACAGCGGGTTTTCACTCCGTGATCAGACCACAAATCATGAGATCACAGCGGGTTTTCACTCCGTGATCAAACACAAACCATCAGGTCACAGCGGGTTTTCACTCCGTGACCCACGCGAAGATCACAGCGGGTTTTCACTCCGTGATCAGAGCACAAATCATCAGATCACAGCGGGTTTTCACTCCGTGACCCACGCGAAAATCACAGCGGGTTTTCACTCCGTGATCAGAGCACAAATCATGAGATCACAGCGGGTTTTCACTCCGTCATCAAACACAAACCATCAGGTCACAGCGGGTTTTCACTCCGTGACCCACGCGAAGATCACAGCGGGTTTTCACTCCGTGATCAGAGCACAAATCATCAGACCACAGCGGGTTTTCACTCCGTGATCAAAACACAAACCATCAGGTCACAGCGGTTTTCACTCCGTGACCCACGCGAAGATCACAGCGGGTTTTCACTCCGTGATCAGAGCACAAATCATCAGATCACAGCGGGTTTTCACTCCGTGATCAAAACAAACCATCAGGTCACAGCGGGTTTTCACTCCGTGACCCACGCGAAGATCACAGCGGGTTTTCACTCCGTGATCAACCACAAACCATCAGGTCACAGCAGGTTTTCACTCCGTGACCCACGCGAAGATCACAGCGGGTTTTCACTCCGTGATCAGAGCACAAATCATCAGATCACAGCGGGTTTTCACTCCGTGATCAAAATACAAACCATCAGGTCACAGCGGGTTTTCACTCCGTGATCAAAACACAAACCATCAGGTCACAGCGGGTTTTCACTCCGTGACCCACGCAGAATAATCCTTAGACTAACATGTACTCGTATCTGTATACATACAGATATATTTAAATAAGATTTTAAGTTGCATATGTCATAACTCTTAATTATAACATAATAAAGATTTATTATTATTATCCTGACAAATAGGCGTTTAATATATCCACCTCTTGGAAGGTAAATGAAATTGTGAGCGAGGTCATTTCAATAAAAATAACTTGACGAACCCCGGACGCGTCTGAGAAATACCCCGGCCAAGAAGGTTACGTTGCAAACTTAAACACTAAGCGCTAACAAATCAATTTAAAAAAGAATTGATTACAAAGAGAGAATAGATGGCAGAAGAAATAGAAAGAGAGTGAGAGAGGAAAGGAAAGGCAAGAAGGAAAAGCGAGGCTGTGCGCCCAAAAGCCGAAAAACACAAAACGCCAAAAACAAATGAGATGGCGGATCAGCTAAGGTTAACCCTATTCGTACCATGGTGTGACTTTGAGTCACATTTTTTTTTTAAATTGCTATAATTATCAAATTCCTAATTTTTTAAAGCCATGGCTTAATGTATTCCTTAATTCATAATATTTCTTTAATAAAATATATAATTTATTTTTTTAATATTAGTTAGTTATATTATATTTGCAAAAAAGTACTAGAATGGCGTAAAGTACCGGGATGTGACTTTCAGTCACATCAAGAATTATGAGCATAAAATGGGTATGTTTTTTGCGAAATGTTTTTTGTGAATATTTCGTAAAGCTTTGCTTTTTAATAATAAATAAATCTTAAGTATTAAATTCAAATAAAAGCATTATTAATAAGAAGATTTTGCTCATATATGGACGTGACTATAAGTCACACCCTGTTACTTTACGTCAGTCAAATAGCGTGGTACGAATAGGGTTAAAAAGAAACGCAACTAAAGAAAATTGCAAAGCGGAACACACGAATTCTACTTAGAAAAGTAGAACATGCGATTGCGAAATTAATATCAATAAAATATTAATTTCGCGAATTAAGAAGTTTTGACATTGCGTCATCCGAATAACTGACCCACTTCAGAGCCGTCAAGAGACGATGCCGAAGTTAATGTGTAATAGTAAGATTGATTTAAAAAGAGAAGTGTAGTAGATTTTAAAGTGACCGGTGCTCGGTCAAAGATAAACTAAAACAGACTTTTGATTAAATAACAACGCAAGTGTTTTCATAAGTAAAAGACCCCCATTCTCAACAGGCTGTTATCCACTACATTAGGAAACTGCTACAGTAGGGATAATTTGTATTATCTGTAGCAGAACTTCGCTAATTTCTAGCATTTCCTCCGTGAGTTGATAGTAATAAACTGTTTTTTTATGTCTCCAGTCATTATAATATTTTTTTTTTTTTTTTTGCAACTCTTCCAAATAAGCACGGCATATTTTTGAGGTGTGTTTGGGGTCGTTGTCCTGTTGAAAGATGAAGTTTTCTCCAATTAATCGCGTTCCAGATGGGAGAGCATTATCTTCCAGGATGTCTTTGTAACTTTCTTTCCTTAGGATGCCATCTATTTTCACCAAGTCGCCTACAGATGTGCTTCCAAAACAACCCCAAACCATAATCGCTCCTCCTTCGTGCTTCACCGTGGCTACTATGCAGGATTCAAGGGCTCGTTCTCCTGCTGATCTTCGGACAAATTTTCTCCGCTTTGTGCCGAATATCTCAAACTTGGACTCGTCAGTCCAGAGAACTTTTTTCCAGTCGTCCAACGTCAAGTCCTTATGCAATCTCGCCCAAGCTAACCGCTTGATTTTATTTTGCTTGCGTAGAAGTGGTTTTCGCATAGCAATCGGACGATGTAAACCTGCTTTTCTTAAGCGCCTTTTGAATGTTGTCAAGCTTATGGGCTCAGGGCGAGCTGCATTTATTTCAGCTGTAATTTCCGGTGCCGTTTTCGTTCTGCTACGTTTACTAATCACTGCGATTGCTCGATCTTCTGCTGGTGTAGTTTTTTTTTGGCCGCCCTGGTCGCTTTCTGTTGCTTAAACTGCCAGTAGCTTCATATTTTTTAATGTTGTAGTCCACGGTTCTTCTGTTCAAACTCAAAAGCTTAGCTATTTCGCGGTTACTTTTACCGGTGCTATGGTGGGACACTATTAGTGCACGCGTTTCAATAGATAACTCTTTCTTATCTGACATTTTTTTTAAATTTTTTGAATATTTAAGAAAAGACTTGATATTTTTTAAAAGTCAACTCTTCACTCAACTAGCGTTAAATATAGAATGAAATGCAGATTGAAATTTGAGAAGAATAAGATGAGCCTAAGTGCCTGCATCCATATTTTATAATGACCTTTGGAAAAAATTGTAAAGAAACGGGTTTTTTACCTGAACTACTAATTTTGAATTTTTCATAGAAAAGGGGTAACTATTCAATAGGTTTGCGGTACAGAAAAAAAATGTTGGCTCGTAATTATTACCCTCATAATTAGTGCTTAATAGTACATATATTTTTTTAACAATAAAATACCTGGCATTTGAATAATGACGAATCATTGGGGTGGGTAAATACTTTTTGGCCGGTAGTGTTTTTCCGAATTTCTCTCGATTGCCTTTGCGACAGTCTAGCACTAACTCTGTAAAGAGTTCAGCTCATCGAAATGAGGCGCACAAACTATTTATTTACAAGTTAACATTATTTAGACATGACTTATATATTTTTCCATTTATATAAAGTACATACTTTTTCGAAGAACACGTATAGCATTCCCATAATTACGATGTAAAAATTAAACTATTAAAATTACAATCACACAGTATCCATTGCAGATAATCGGGTAGCGGCGAGCACTCAAGCACAAACACAAACCGGTTTTCTAGTACATAATCGTAACCAGCGGAGTTAAAGCAAGACCACACTACCCGCGCAGCGGCAAGGCAACGAACGAACACATGGAACAAAAATACAGCGAGAAGAATAAATTGAGCATGGTAACGCTCAGTAAGTCAGTCTTTCTTGACTCGTGGTATCAGCAGGAACTAGTGAATCGCAAGCATCGAGTACAAGTAAATTAAATACCGTCGCGTCATAAGTAGCAGCACCGTCGCGTTGAAACTAGTACACATCATCAAAGCAATCGTGAAACCCGCAGGACAAGGTTCGCGTAACGGGTTCCAATCAACAAGCCGTCGCAGTTACGTATTACAAAGAAAAAGACCTCTCGCCATATCGATATACGTCGCCACAGCACCGCACAGTTTTTTTTCTTTCCCCATCAAGATCTTTCATTCAACGTGCCATCGCAGCTACCCATCATATTGTTAGCACCATAAGTTAAATAATAAGCTAGATCCTAAGAGCTGAAATAAAATAAATAAAGTTTAACAACACCAAATTCCAAGGACCTTAAAAGAAACCCCGCCTCAGTAGGACCGAGGCGAGAAGGTCGTTTCAAGTGGCGCCCGAACAGGGACCCGGTTAAACAAATCAGCTCAGGATAGCAAAAAGACATCGTTTACAAGAGAAAGAAAAGGAAAACTGTGCGTGAATAAGCATTACTTTTACCACCAGTGGCAAGGCATCCATCGAAGCGCATCATGGTCCGAAGGTGGATAGCAGCACTCAGACAGGAGGAGTTGGTTAAATGTATGGAGGAGTTCGGCTTGGCAGTCGAGGGTAAGGTAGAAGACCTCAAGCACACTTTCTCCTCATTTACCTACAACGAGGACCTCAAAGCAGAAGAAGTACAGCGCTTGCGGGAATTAGAACGGCAGTACGCACGCAGCCCATCTCCAGTTACACGCCCGACTCCGCCGACGATTCAGTTCACGATGCCACCAGCGACCTCAACAGCAGGTAGTAGTGTTATGCACCAAGCATCAAATTATGAACATGCGACAACATCACCAAACGTCCACCAAGCATTGGGCGTAGCAGAGCAGAAAGCGGCAGTCCCGACGCAAGCAAGAGACGGGCAGCAGCCGAGTCAAACGGAACAACATCAGATGATTCATAACGTAATGGACAAGGTGCGTAAGTGGTCCATACGCTTCGACAACAGAATGAACCCACTTGAATTTGTGGAACGCTTGGAGGAGTTAGCTAACGCTTACGGGATCTCGCTAGACATGTTACCCAGGGCCATGCTTGAGATCATGCAGGGCAAAGGACTCGACTGGTTCCGCAACAACAAGAAGCCCTGGTTGCGCTGGCAGGAATTCAAGAAGGATTTTCTAAAGTTTTTCCTATCGTAACTTCGTAACTATCGAGCAAGCCACGGGCGAGCTCTTCAAGGATTACATCCTAGTTATGCAAAAATTGATGCGGCACACGGACTACACCGAGGGGAAGAAACTCGAACGTATCTATAGGAACAGCCGGCGTGAATATCAGACGTACGTGAAGCGGCACGATTTTAAAACGCTGGAAGAGTTGACCGAATTGTGCGACCAATACGAGAACATCTTGGGCCACCGCAAAACAACATCAAGTTCTGAAGTCAAGCACCGCGCTGTTGACTCGACGCCGGAAATCTAAAGGAGTACAGAGAACAAAGCGATTCTTAACGCTAGCACCGCGTGCCGTCGCTGTGGGGTAAATGGACACTTCGCACGCGGGTGCCGAAACCCAACCATACTATTTTGCTGGAAGTGCGGCAGACAGGGAGTAAAGACCATCGAATGCTGCCAGAGGTTGTCGGGAAACGCCAGAGGCCCTCAGGTGTAAAGGGGAACATCGAGGGTTGCAAAAATCCAGTTACAAAAGCCCCATCACCGCTTAAAGTCTCGCAACGTCATCTCACGGCCGACATTCGTTTGAACGGAACACTGATCACCGCAACGATAGATACCGGGGCTACACGCAGTTTTGTCTCGAAATCTTTCGTCGACAGCTTAGGCGATACAGCACGCACCACGACAACCCAGATGAAGGTACGATTGGCTGACACACAGATGAAGGTACGATTGGCACACTACTACGAGTGAAGACTGCGTTAACAGCCAACGTTGAACTTAAGAGCCGAAAAATCTGCACCAGATTCTTGGTGCTACCCACCGCTATCGACACAGTCACCTTGGGTATGGATTTCCTAGCAGACGCAGGAGCAAGATTACTATGTGCTGGACAGAGCGTGGAGCTAAAATCAGATCCAGACGACAGCAGCGATACTGGAACCATGCTATGGACAATTAGCGAAATACAAGAAGACGACAGCGACGTTGACAATTTCTTAAGCAGAGAATTAAAGGTATTCGAAACAATGACTGGGGTGACCAGCTTGGCAAGCCACCGAATCAACATGAGTGACAAAGCGCCAGTCAAACAACGCTACTATCCAAAGAACCCGGCCATGCAGACGATCATCAACAAGCAACTCGATGACCTGCTGCAGCAGAACTACGCAGAGCCTTCACAGAGCGCGTTCAGCTCGCCAAGAAAAAGACTGGCGACTGGCGGCTGTGTATAGATTACCGCCAGGTTAATGCGAAGTCTATACCCGACGCCTATCCGTTGCCACGCATCAATTGCATCCTGGAAAAGCTGAGAGGAGCACAGTACATCATCACAATCGACCTCAAGAATGGGTATTGGCAAGTCCCGGTGGAACCAAGCAGCCGGTAATATACAGCATTTACTGTTCCTGTCAGAGGCCTTTTTCAATGGCGCGTGATGCCATTTGGTCTGCACTCCGCACCAGCCACCTTCCAAAGACTTTTGGACCAAGTCATCGGGCCTGAGATGGAACCAAATGCCTTCGCCTATCTAGACGACATCGTGGTAGTAAGCAGGTCCAAAGGCGAGCACAAGCAGCATCTGAGTAGCGTCTTTCACCGCCTTCGGCAAGCTAATCTTCGTAGCAACAGGGAAAAGTGCCACTTTTTCAAAAGCGAGCTGAAGTATTTGGGACATCTAGTCACCTCCACGGGCATAAAGACGGACCCAGACAAGGTTGCGGCTATAAAGAAGCTCAAGCCGCCCACGAACATAAGAGAGCTGAGAAGATACCTGGGTACGGCGTCTTGGTACAGAAGATTCGTGCCTGACTTCACGAAGATCGCCCATCCTTTGACGAGTATGCTGAGAAAAGGAAAACGATGGCACTGGGGATCCGAGCAAGAGCAAGCGTTCGAGGAGCTGAAGGTGAAGCTGACGGAAGCACCAGTGCTGGCATGCCCAGATTTTAGCAAGCAATTTACGTTGCAAACGGACGCCAGTGACGTCGGACTCGGCGCAGTGTTGACACAGTGTCGACTTCTACAGGGGGCGGAGAAGAATTATTCGGCCACGGAGAAAGAGTGCCTAGCTATTGTTTGGGCAGTACGAAAGATGAGGCCGTACCTGGATGGGTACAACTTCAAAGTTATCACGGATCACATGGCGCTGAAATGGCTCAATGGAATTGACAACCCGTCCGGAAGAATTGCACGCTGGGCACTGGAGCTGCAACAGCATTCATACGAAGTATTATACAGGAAGGGCAAATACAATGTAGTCGCGGACACACTGTCGAGGCAGCCTAGAGACGCAGAGGAGGTCAACGGGAGACTGGGCACCGGCGGTGACATTTGCAGTTGGCTGGAAGCCCAGAAGAAGAAGGTCGCGAACGAACCCACGAAGTATCCAGACTATGTGCTCAACAACGATGAGCTCTACCGCCACATACCGCACGACATCGGCGACGAAGACGAAGATCCGTGGAAGCTGTGTGTGGGCCGCCCAGATCGTCGAAAAGTTCTATCAGAGAACCATGATCAACCTAGTGCCGGTCATTTAGGCATACGCAAGACCATCGCACGAATGGCAAGGAGATACTATTGGCCTGGCATGTTCAAGGAAGTTAGCCGTTACGTGAGGAGTTGCTATTCTTGCCAGTGCCACAAAGCGGATCAGAGGAAGCCCGCTGGCGAGATGCTGACCAGAGTGCCTGAGGAACCATGGGCCACCGTATGTGCAGATTTTGTGGGTCCCCTTCCAAGGTCACGAAGAGGACACAACATGCTGCTCGTAGCGGCGAGCACTCAAGCAGAGATCACATAACAAACACAAACCGGTTTTCTAGTATATAATCGTAACCAGCGGAGTTAAAGCAAGACCACATTCCCCCGCAGCGGCAAGGCAACGAACGAACACATGGAACAAAAATACAGCGAGAAGAATAAATTGAGCACGGTAACGCTTAGCAAGTCAGTCTTTCTTGAATCGTGGTATCAGCAGGAACTAGTGAATCGCAAGCATCGAGTACAAGTAAATTAAATACCGTCGCGTCATAAGTAGCAACACCGTCGCGTTGAAACTAGTACACATCATCAAAGCAATCGTGAAACCCGCAGGACAAGGTTCGCGTAACGGGTTCCAATCAACAAGCCGTCGCAGTTACGTATTACAAAGAAAAAGACCTCTCGCCATATCGATATACGTCGCCACAGCACCGCACAGTTTTTTTTTCTTTCCCCATCAAGATCTTTCATTCAACGTACCATCGCAGCTACCCATCATATTGTTAGCACCATAAGTTAAATAATAAGCTAGATCCTAAGAGCTGAAATAAAATAAATAAAGTTTAACAACACCAAATTCCAAGGACCTTAAAAGAAACCCCGCCTCAGTAGGACCGAGGCGAGAAGGTCGTTTCAAGTGGCGCCCGAACAGGGACCCGGTTAAACAAATCAGCTCAGGATAGCAACGAGACATCGTTTACAAGAGAAAGAAAAGGAAAACTGTGCGTGAATAAGCATTACTTTTACCACCAGTGGCAAGGCATCCATCGAAGCGCATCATGGTCCGAAGGTGGATAGCAGCACTCAGACAGGAGGAGTTGGTTAAATGTATGGAGGAGTTCGGCTTGGCAGTCGAGGGTAAGGTAGAAGACCTCAAGCACACTTTCTCCTCATTTACCTACAACGAGGACCTCAAAGCAGAAGAAGTACAGCGCTTGCGGGAATTAGAACGGCAGTACGCACGCAGCCCATCTCCAGTTACACGCCCGACTCCGCCGACGATTCAGTTCACGATGCCACCAGCGACCTCAACAGCAGGTAGTAGTGTTATGCACCAAGCATCAAATTATGAACATGCGACAACATCACCAAACGTCCACCAAGCATTGGGCGTAGCAGAGCAGAAAGCGGCAGTCCCGACGCAAGCAAGAGACGGGCAGCAGCCGAGTCAAACGGAACAACATCAGATGATTCATAACGTAATGGACAAGGTGCGTAAGTGGTCCATACGCTTCGACAACAGAATGAACCCACTTGAATTTGTGGAACGCTTGGAGGAGTTAGCTAACGCTTACGGGATCTCGCTAGACATGTTACCCAGGGCCATGCTTGAGATCATGCAGGGCAAAGGACTCGACTGGTTCCGCAACAACAAGAAGCCCTGGTTGCGCTGGCAGGAATTCAAGAAGGATTTTCTAAAGTTTTTCCTATCGTAACTTCGTAACTATCGAGCAAGCCACGGGCGAGCTCTTCAAGGATTACATCCTAGTTATGCAAAAATTGATGCGGCACACGGACTACACCGAGGGGAAGAAACTCGAACGTATCTATAGGAAGAGCCGGCGTGAATATCAGACGTACGTGAAGCGGCACGATTTTAAAACGCTGGAAGAGTTGACCGAATTGTGCGACCAATACGAGAACATCTTGGGCCACCGCAAAACAACATCAAGTTCTGAAGTCAAGCACCGCGCTGTTGACTCGACGCCGGAAATCTAAAGGAGTACAGAGAACAAAGCGATTCTTAACGCTAGCACCGCGTGCCGTCGCTGTGGGGTAAATGGACACTTCGCACGCGGGTGCCGAAACCCAACCATACTATTTTGCTGGAAGTGCGGCAGACAGGGAGTAAAGACCATCGAATGCTGCCAGAGGTTGTCGGGAAACGCCAGAGGCCCTCAGGTGTAAAGGGGAACATCGAAGGTTGCAAAAATCCAGTTACAAAAGCCCCATCACCGCTTAAAGTCTCGCAACGTCATCTCACGGCCGACATTCGTTTGAACGGAACACTGATCACCACAACGATAGATACCGGGGCTACACGCAGTTTTGTCTCGAAATCTTTCGTCGACAGCTTAGGCGATACAGCACGCACCACGACAACCCAGATGAAGGTACGATTGGCTGACACACAGATGAAGGTACGATTGGCACACTACTACGAGTGAAGACTGCGTTAACAGCCAACGTTGAACTTAAGAGCCGAAAAATCTGCACCAGATTCTTGGTGCTACCCACCGCTATCGACACAGTCACCTTGGGTATGGATTTCCTAGCAGACGCAGGAGCAAGATTACTATGTGCTGGACAGAGCGTGGAGCTAAAATCAGATCCAGACGACAGCAGCGATACTGGAACCATGCTATGGACAATTAGCGAAATACAAGAAGACGACAGCGACGTTGACAATTTCTTAAGCAGAGAATTAAAGGTATTCGAAACAATGACTGGGGTGACCAGCTTGGCAAGCCACCGAATCAACATGAGTGACAAAGCGCCAGTCAAACAACGCTACTATCCAAAGAACCCGGCCATGCAGACGATCATCAACAAGCAACTCGATGACCTGCTGCAGCAGAACTACGCAGAGCCTTCACAGAGCGCGTTCAGCTCGCCAAGAAAAAGACTGGCGACTGGCGGCTGTGTATAGACTACCGCCAGGTTAATGCGAAGTCTATACCCGACGCCTATCCGTTGCCACGCATCAATTGCATCCTGGAAAAGCTGAGAGGAGCACAGTACATCATCACAATCGACCTCAAGAATGGGTATTGGCAAGTCCCGGTGGAACCAAGCAGCCGGTAATATACAGCATTTACTGTTCCTGTCAGAGGCCTTTTTCAATGGCGCGTGATGCCATTTGGTCTGCACTCCGCACCAGCCACCTTCCAAAGACTTTTGGACCAAGTCATCGGGCCTGAGATGGAACCAAATGCCTTCGCCTATCTAGACGACATCGTGGTAGTAAGCAGGTCCAAAGGCGAGCACAAGCAGCATCTGAGTAGCGTCTTTCACCGCCTTCGGCAAGCTAATCTTCGTAGCAACAGGGAAAAGTGCCACTTTTTCAAAAGCGAGCTGAAGTATTTGGGACATCTAGTCACCTCCACGGGCATAAAGACGGACCCAGACAAGGTTGCGGCTATAAAGAAGCTCAAGCCGCCCACGAACATAAGAGAGCTGAGAAGATACCTGGGTACGGCGTCTTGGTACAGAAGATTCGTGCCTGACTTCACGAAGATCGCCCATCCTTTGACGAGTATGCTGAGAAAAGGAAAACGATGGCACTGGGGATCCGAGCAAGAGCAAGCGTTCGAGGAGCTGAAGGTGAAGCTGACGGAAGCACCAGTGCTGGCATGCCCAGATTTTAGCAAGCAATTTACGTTGCAAACGGACGCCAGTGACGTCGGACTCGGCGCAGTGTTGACACAGTGTCGACTTCTACAGGGGGCGGAGAAGAATTATTCGGCCACGGAGAAAGAGTGCCTAGCTATTGTTTGGGCAGTACGAAAGATGAGGCCGTACCTGGATGGGTACAACTTCAAAGTTATCACGGATCACATGGCGCTGAAATGGCTCAATGGAATTGACAACCCGTCCGGAAGAATTGCACGCTGGGCACTGGAGCTGCAACAGCATTCATACGAAGTATTATACAGGAAGGGCAAATACAATGTAGTCGCGGACACACTGTCGAGGCAGCCTAGAGACGCAGAGGAGGTCAACGGGAGACTGGGCACCGGCGGTGACATTTGCAGTTGGCTGGAAGCCCAGAAGAAGAAGGTCGCGAACGAACCCACGAAGTATCCAGACTATGTGCTCAACAACGATGAGCTCTACCGCCACATACCGCACGACATCGGCGACGAAGACGAAGATCCGTGGAAGCTGTGTGTGGGCCGCCCAGATCGTCGAAAAGTTCTATCAGAGAACCATGATCAACCTAGTGCCGGTCATTTAGGCATACGCAAGACCATCGCACGAATGGCAAGGAGATACTATTGGCCTGGCATGTTCAAGGAAGTTAGCCGTTACGTGAGGAGTTGCTATTCTTGCCAGTGCCACAAAGCGGATCAGAGGAAGCCCGCTGGCGAGATGCTGACCAGAGTGCCTGAGGAACCATGGGCCACCGTATGTGCAGATTTTGTGGGTCCCCTTCCAAGGTCACGAAGAGGACACAACATGCTGCTCGTAGCGGCGAGCACTCAAGCAGAGATCACATAACAAACACAAACCGGTTTTCTAGTATATAATCGTAACCAGCGGAGTTAAAGCAAGACCACATTCCCCCGCAGCGGCAAGGCAACGAACGAACACATGGAACAAAAATACAGCGAGAAGAATAAATTGAGCACGGTAACGCTTAGCAAGTCAGTCTTTCTTGAATCGTGGTATCAGCAGGAACTAGTGAATCGCAAGCATCGAGTACAAGTAAATTAAATACCGTCGCGTCATAAGTAGCAACACCGTCGCGTTGAAACTAGTACACATCATCAAAGCAATCGTGAAACCCGCAGGACAAGCTTCGCGTAACGGGTTCCAATCAACAAGCCGTCGCAGTTACGTATTACAAAGAAAAAGACCTCTCGCCATATCGATATACGTCGCCACAGCACCGCACAGTTTTTTTTCTTTCCCCATCAAGATCTTTCATTCAACGTGCCATCGCAGCTACCCATCATATTGTTAGCACCATAAGTTAAATAATAAGCTAGATCCTAAGAGCTGAAATAAAATAAATAAAGTTTAACAACACCAAATTCCAAGGACCTTAAAAGAAACCCCGCCTCAGTAGGACCGAGGCGAGAAGGTCGTTTCAAGTGGCGCCCGAACAGGGACCCGGTTAAACAAATCAGCTCAGGATAGCAACGAGACATCGTTTACAAGAGAAAGAAAAGGAAAACTGTGCGTGAATAAGCATTACTTTTACCACCAGTGGCAAGGCATCCATCGAAGCGCATCATGGTCCGAAGGTGAATAGCAGCACTCAGACAGGAGGAGTTGGTTAAATGTATGGAGGAGTTCGGCTTGGCAGTCGAGGGTAAGGTAGAAGACCTCAAGCACACTTTCTCCTCATTTACCTACAACGAGGACCTCAAAGCAGAAGAAGTACAGCGCTTGCGGGAATTAGAACGGCAGTACGCACGCAGCCCATCTCCAGTTACACGCCCGACTCCGCCGACGATTCAGTTCACGATGCCACCAGCGACCTCAACAGCAGGTAGTAGTGTTATGCACCAAGCATCAAATTATGAACATGCGACATCACCAAACGTCCACCAAGCATTGGGCGTAGCAGAGCAGAAAGCGGCAGTCCCGACGCAAGCAAGAGACGGGCAGCAGCCGAGTCAAACGGAACAACATCAGATGATTCATAACGTAATGGACAAGGTGCGTAAGTGGTCCATACGCTTCGACAACAGAATGAACCCACTTGAATTTGTGGAACGCTTGGAGGAGTTAGCTAACGCTTACGGGATCTCGCTAGACATGTTACCCAGGGCCATGCTTGAGATCATGCAGGGCAAAGGACTCGACTGGTTCCGCAACAACAAGAAGCCCTGGTTGCGCTGGCAGGAATTCAAGAAGGATTTTCTAAAGTTTTTCCTATCGTAACTTCGTAACTATCGAGCAAGCCACGGGCGAGCTCTTCAAGGATTACATCCTAGTTATGCAAAAATTGATGCGGCACACGGACTACACCGAGGGGAAGAAACTCGAACGTATCTATAGGAACAGCCGGCGTGAATATCAGACGTACGTGAAGCGGCACGATTTTAAAACGCTGGAAGAGTTGACCGAATTGTGCGACCAATACGAGAACATCTTGGGCCACCGCAAAACAACATCAAGTTCTGAAGTCAAGCACCGCGCTGTTGACTCGACGCCGGAAATCTAAAGGAGTACAGAGAACAAAGCGATTCTTAACGCTAGCACCGCGTGCCGTCGCTGTGGGGTAAATGGACACTTCGCACGCGGGTGCCGAAACCCAACCATACTATTTTGCTGGAAGTGCGGCAGACAGGGAGTAAAGACCATCGAATGCTGCCAGAGGTTGTCGGGAAACGCCAGAGGCCCTCAGGTGTAAAGGGGAACATCGAGGGTTGCAAAAATCCAGTTACAAAAGCCCCATCACCGCTTAAAGTCTCGCAACGTCATCTCACGGCCGACATTCGTTTGAACGGAACACTTATCACCGCAACGATAGATACCGGGGCTACACGCAGTTTTGTCTCGAAATCTTTCGTCGACAGCTTAGGCGATACAGCACGCACCACGACAACCCAGATGAAGGTACGATTGGCTGACACACAGATGAAGGTACGATTGGCACACTACTACGAGTGAAGACTGCGTTAACAGCCAACGTTGAACTTAAGAGCCGAAAAATCTGCACCAGATTCTTGGTGCTACCCACCGCTATCGACACAGTCACCTTGGGTATGGATTTCCTAGCAGACGCAGGAGCAAGATTACTATGTGCTGGACAGAGCGTGGAGCTAAAATCAGATCCAGACGACAGCAGCGATACTGGAACCATGCTATGGACAATTAGCGAAATACAAGAAGACGACAGCGACGTTGACAAATTCTTAAGCAGAGAATTAAAGGTATTCGAAACAATGACTGGGGTGACCAGCTTGGCAAGCCACCGAATCAACATGAGGGACAAAGCGCCAGTCAAACAACGCTACTATCCAAAGAACCCGGCCATGCAGACGATCATCAACAAGCAACTCGATGACCTGCTGCAGCAGAACTACGCAGAGCCTTCACAGAGCGCGTTCAGCTCGCCAAGAAAAAGACTGGCGACTGGCGGCTGTGTATAGACTACCGCCAGGTTAATGCGAAGTCTATACCCGACGCCTATCCGTTGCCACGCATCAATTGCATCCTGGAAAAGCTGAGAGGAGCACAGTACATCATCACAATCGACCTCAAGAATGGGTATTGGCAAGTCCCGGTGGAACCAAGCAGCCGGTAATATACAGCATTTACTGTTCCTGTCAGAGGCCTTTTTCAATGGCGCGTGATGCCATTTGGTCTGCACTCCGCACCAGCCACCTTCCAAAGACTTTTGGACCAAGTCATCGGGCCTGAGATGGAACCAAATGCCTTCGCCTATCTAGACGACATCGTGGTAGTAAGCAGGTCCAAAGGCGAGCACAAGCAGCATCTGAGTAGCGTCTTTCACCGCCTTCGGCAAGCTAATCTTCGTAGCAACAGGGAAAAGTGCCACTTTTTCAAAAGCGAGCTGAAGTATTTGGGACATCTAGTCACCTCCACGGGCATAAAGACGGACCCAGACAAGGTTGCGGCTATAAAGAAGCTCAAGCCGCCCACGAACATAAGAGAGCTGAGAAGATACCTGGGTACGGCGTCTTGGTACAGAAGATTCGTGCCTGACTTCACGAAGATCGCCCATCCTTTGACGAGTATGCTGAGAAAAGGAAAACGATGGCACTGGGGATCCGAGCAAGAGCAAGCGTTCGAGGAGCTGAAGGTGAAGCTGACGGAAGCACCAGTGCTGGCATGCCCAGATTTTAGCAAGCAATTTACGTTGCAAACGGACGCCAGTGACGTCGGACTCGGCGCAGTGTTGACACAGTGTCGACTTCTACAGGGGGCGGAGAAGAATTATTCGGCCACGGAGAAAGAGTGCCTAGCTATTGTTTGGGCAGTACGAAAGATGAGGCCGTACCTGGATGGGTACAACTTCAAAGTTATCACGGATCACATGGCGCTGAAATGGCTCAATGGAATTGACAACCCGTCCGGAAGAATTGCACGCTGGGCACTGGAGCTGCAACAGCATTCATACGAAGTATTATACAGGAAGGGCAAATACAATGTAGTCGCGGACACACTGTCGAGGCAGCCTAGAGACGCAGAGGAGGTCAACGGGAGACTGGGCACCGGCGGTGACATTTGCAGTTGGCTGGAAGCCCAGAAGAAGAAGGTCGCGAACGAACCCACGAAGTATCCAGACTATGTGCTCAACAACGATGAGCTCTACCGCCACATACCGCACGACATCGGCGACGAAGACGAAGATCCGTGGAAGCTGTGTGTGGGCCGCCCAGATCGTCGAAAAGTTCTATCAGAGAACCATGATCAACCTAGTGCCGGTCATTTAGGCATACGCAAGACCATCGCACGAATGGCAAGGAGATACTATTGGCCTGGCATGTTCAAGGAAGTTAGCCGTTACGTGAGGAGTTGCTATTCTTGCCAGTGCCACAAAGCGGATCAGAGGAAGCCCGCTGGCGAGATGCTGACCAGAGTGCCTGAGGAACCATGGGCCACCGTATGTGCAGATTTTGTGGGTCCCCTTCCAAGGTCACGAAGAGGACACAACATGCTGCTCGTAGCGGCGAGCACTCAAGCAGAGATCACATAACAAACACAAACCGGTTTTCTAGTATATAATCGTAACCAGCGGAGTTAAAGCAAGACCACATTCCCCCGCAGCGGCAAGGCAACGAACGAACACATGGAACAAAAATACAGCGAGAAGAATAAATTGAGCACGGTAACGCTTAGCAAGTCAGTCTTTCTTGAATCGTGGTATCAGCAGGAACTAGTGAATCGCAAGCATCGAGTACAAGTAAATTAAATACCGTCGCGTCATAAGTAGCAACACCGTCGCGTTGAAACTAGTACACATCATCAAAGCAATCGTGAAACCCGCAGGACAAGCTTCGCGTAACGGGTTCCAATCAACAAGCCGTCGCAGTTACGTATTACAAAGAAAAAACCTCTCGCCATACCGATATACGTCGCCACAGAACCGCACAGTTTTTTTTCTTTCCCCATCAAGATCTTTCATTCAACGTGCCATCGCAGCTACCCATCATATTGTTAGCACCATAAGTTAAATAATAAGATAGATCCTAAGAGCTAAAGTAAAATAAATAAAGTTTAACAACACCAAATACGGGTTCATCATTTACAAATTTTCTTGAGTACGACCCTGGACACCCGCGAGCATACCCAGGCTATAGACGGTCCAAGGACCTTAAAAGAAACCCCGCCTCAGTAGGACCGAGGCGAGAAGGTCGTTTCAGTACGTTGCGTAGGATTTTTAGTCGTAAATAGATGTTGTACAATTATCTTTGCACAACGGAGACCGAAGTCGAAAGTCACTATTAGTTCTGTGACTGAGGCCGGGGCCGAAAGAGCTGGAATGGGGGAGGGGAAAGGGATTCAACAAACACAAAAACCTTGCAACTACATACTTCAAACGACTTTGATCGGTTTCAACTCTGAAAATACTTTGCAGTTTGCGCATCTTATACGTGGTGTGATGGTTGAACTTTTTGAGAATTCAAACCTCTAATTACGAATCAGCGGGAAAGCAAAAGCGAATAAAATGTCTTTGCTTGTGTGACGTATGTTAGTGTCTTCGAAATCAGAACTTGGCGGATTTTGTCATTTGTTCAGTTTGATGTTTTTTTTATGTTTTTATTTGTTTATAGTTTATTTCTATTAATCTGCTTTAATAAAAAATAGTAAGCAAGATTAAACAACAATTAAAAAAGAATATGAAGAAATTGATTGCCGCTGTTTTGTTTCGAACCGGCTTTCCTCGTGTTGGCATTTTTTATATGGAAGCTCAGAGAGCCGTGTTTTGTGTATAAAGAAAAAATTGTAACATGACATCAATTATGTTATGTTACAGTCTACCCTAATCTATCCTAAGCTATCTAAAGTTGTGGTGGGTCCCAGGTCACAGTAACATTCCAGGGCACTGCCGTGCGGATGACCTCGGTATATCCGGAAGAATTCGCAAGATACGTTACGTTAATTAATGGTAACGGTCGGCTGCGATTTTTCTCAAATGATTTTTGTAGGAGCTGCAGAGATTAGGAGCAGACGGTCCCACGGTAGCTGCCCAGCCCTATCCCGAATTAGACAGGCCCACATGAAGGATCTATTTTTATAAAAAGTCTGGGATATGAATTCGCTCAAAGTTGGGCTCCGAGTTACTACAAATAAATACTGGAACAGGTTAAGTTTAGGGGTTTCGGCCATGCGTAATTTTTGGCCAAATTTACCGTTATTTTACCGTTATTTGGACCGTTAGTTCTTGGAATCCGCCTGTAAATTCCAGGAATTGGTCGCCATTTTGGATTTATGGGCGTGTCAAGGTCGAAAATTAAAAGGTCAATAACTCCGGAACTATTCAACCTATACATATGGTCGATATGGGTACCAAATGAAAGGTATTTTCTATAGCTATATTTCTGCTGAATATGCCAAAGCTGTAATTGTAGCTTAGAAGTTATTGGCAATTAATTGATTTTCCGTGTAAACAGAAGCCGTTTTCTTGGAAATTGGGTTCGGAAGGTATAACGGTAAATGTGAAATTCAGTAAGAGTGATCTTTTACCTTTCCAACGATGTATAATATGTTATACGTCTTGTGTTTACTTTTAGAGATATACTTTGAAATAACTCTGAAGTCTACTCATTTAGTATGGAAATTATTCATTGATGAAAGCATTTGCAGGAACAGCAACCACAGTAGCATTAGTATTGTTAGAACCAACAACAACATTAGCGCCGCAGGCGAAAAATTTTTACCAAAAATCGCGCGATTTCTTATGATTTCTGCAGTCGAGCAAAACAAAATAGATCGCGCGATTTTTTTTAAAAATTGTTCATTTTAGAAAACAACAATAGCGCCGCAGGCGAAAAATTTTTAAAAAAAATCGCGCGATTTTTTTTAAAAATTTTTCATTTTAGAAAACAACAACAACAATAGCGCCGCAGGAAAATTTAACGTTATTTTCCTGAAACCAGTAGCAAATGAAATGAAACGAGCCAATTTAAGAAAGAGAATCGCGTTTAAATATGAATATTACATGTAATTTATTTTTAAAATTATCATTAATTATAACATCATTATTGCAATCTATTAACACAACAACGCACCGATATAACAACAACAACACACCGATATAACAACACCAACACAGAAATAACAACAACAACAACTCCGAAATAACAACAAACAACACAAGAGAGCAAAGAAAACGCAGTTTTAAAGTAACTTGAGTTTGAACTGATTTATCTCCGAAACTATCAAAAATATCTAAGAAAAGGTAAGAACTTAAAAAATAGCACTTAAAAATACCTTTCAAGTGACACCTCATTCACTTCGGTACACCGCATACTTTAGAAGTTATCAAAGTCCCTTATTCGACCTTGCCACGCCCACAAACACGCCCACATAACGCCCACTACCATGAAATGGTATCCTGGGGAGGATCAGTATAGGTCAGAGTTCGTATAGGTTCGGTATACCTTAAATTGTTTTCCAAACGAAGTTTACAAACTTCTTGTTTGTTATAAAAAATTTTCTATAAGCTTAGTTCAAAATTAGATTATTTATAGTCTATAATTAAACCGATTGTATTAGAATAATAAAAAATAGTAAAAAAAAGTTGTACTCTTTCAAAAATGATAATAAAAAGAATTAAATAACAATGATATTCGTAACTCTGCTTTGTCCGAGCTCAACTAGCAAGTAGTCAGTGCAAGTAGTCGGAAGCAAACGAAATTCGCTTCTTCCATAATGTCTCCAGTAATAACTAAAAATAATATTTGTTATACCGAACATGCTTTGAATGTAGCCGTATTTTATTTATTAAAAAATTATGTCCATACAAAATTTGACATTCTTACGCAGTTGTCGGTATTTACCTTTTTATAATAAAGTAAATTTATTGACTATTATTTTTTTTTTGCTTTTTGAGATCTTGATTATGACCCACGATGACAGGACTACTTGGCCAATCTCTGAGGATTCTAAAGCCATTCAAATTGCTGTTTTAGTTTCGAATTGGTGCAATATTTTACGAGCAGTGATGCAACGCCGGTGCCGGCACAAATAACAGCATCAACAACACAATTCGAATGTTTGTTATGTGTTAAAATATATGTAGCAAAAAAGCCTGCTTTAGATGGATATAACATACCAACATCATCAATACTGCATCAATAAATTTTTTTTTTATTTATCACTATTTCATGGGGTCACGTTAAATTCTAAGGTATCTAGCGTAGGAGCATTAAAGAACACCCCTATTGGTTTAGAAACAAAAGTAAATACACTCATACTTATTTCCAGATTTAGTAAGAACATATTCACATAATCAACATTTACCACATTTACTGATATCACACTTTGGATTGATTCCACACAAAAGCCACTGCTGCGACTCATAAGTCAAATATTCTAAAATATAATATTTATATGCATATGGTTACTAAACTGAGTTCTTTATGCTTTTAGCATATGGTTACTAAACTGAGTTCTTTATGCTTTTAGCAGATAAATGTACATATCTTAATATGCTAATACAGTCAATAATTTTATCCTTCCGCCTCGTAGTATACTTCATAACGATATTACCAGAGATGCCGTTTGTCCTAGTTTTCCAAAATTGTCATTTCTTATGCCAATGCTACAGTGCAATTTTTCGATTATGGCAGCTGCACACTACGTACGAATTTACTTCGTGGGTAAACCCACGATTTTGGTCGTACGAACAGGCTTGGCACACTTCGGCAGCGCGGATTAATTTTAACCTTATCATATAGCTTAACACCTTCTATAAAAAAGAAGTTATTTAACGATAATTGCGTTTAATGAAAAAATACAAGTTTCGCATTAAAGTGTTTCAAAAAAGAAATTTTAGATATTAAAATTACCTTTAGAACGGAGTATATGTCTTCGCAAGATGTGTCGTGATTATAGAGATATAGGCATAAAATCTTCCAATTTTAAAGGCTTATAACTTCTTAACAAAGGCATGGCGGGGCTCGTATTGTGATTTTTAAGAAAAGCTTCTACAGTAAAAAACAAAACTAAAATTTGCTATACCAGACTCCCAGTCCTGAATTTGCTATACCAGTCCTGAATGTATCCGAATTGAAATTGCTTGCACTATCTACTTTGCGACTGGCCTTATACCTCGTTACTAACAAAATATTTAAACCAATTTATAAATCGAAAAATTCATCAGCTTGCCAAGGGTTTCCGACAAAATAAATAAACAGCTTTTGTTTTGTGTTAACATCTGCAGATATTGGTAAAATTGTGCAACGGTTTGAAGAAAATGAATACAATATTTTTGTATTTCTTTGTTATTTTTTTAAATGTTTTAATGGCAATTAATACATAATTATTTCACTCACTTGACTTTTCAAAAAGATTCGCCACCATGGATTCGTCGTCAGCGCCTTTGCCGTGGATCTTATGTTGTAAACAGAACAACATTTGGAGAACGACAAATACACGCACGAACTGTCAAATATTTACTGATTGTCGAGTAAAATTTTGTACTTACTTCACCAAAAATTCACATCATATTAAAAACGTCTTTGTATGAACATATATGACGCATGAAGTTGGGGTTTTAGAGCCCCAACTAGCCCAATAGCGTATAATTTCCAATTTAATTTATAATTAACATTAAAACTGTGTTTTATACATGTTTTTCGCGAATGAAAAACATAATATTTATAATTATTTATTTTGACGTTACGATAAACAAACCCCTTAAAATAAATTTTCCATCAGTTCTTGCTACAAAATTTTTGCGGCGAGGCTACACTTTTTTACGGCGAGGCTACACTTGCTTTGCAGCGAATCAAAGTTTTCTTTCATTGTATCAGTACAATTCCATGCAAAAATGCATTATACTATGTTCGCACTAGCTCGAAATTGCCTTCGAAATTGAGACAATTTCGTCCGAAATTGAAAGTGTTCGGACTGGCATTCACAATTTCATTTGACGTTTCAGTTGTTTACTGCGCGAGTTTCATTATACTATGTTCGCACTAGACCGAAATTAGGCAATTTCGTTGCGTAGCTCAATTTCGGCTGAAATTGTGAATTTTTATACAATTTCGCCATACAAAAATATGTCAAATGAAATTGGGTTGGCAAAGCAATTTCAACGAAATTGCGAACGAAATTCACTCAAAATGGAAAACAACCATGGTTTTGTAATAGATTTGTACAATAAATTGTTATTGATCTGGCTGCACTGAGTACGTTTGACAAATAAATACAACTGTCGCGTGATTGAATTGTTTTTTTAAAAATGAAGAGAACCTACAAAAAAAGGAATCTGTGGAGCGAAATGGCTGTTGCACTGTTAATTGAAAACTGGTCCGACATCCATTTCCTCTGCAGCTGTATTTGCGAAGCATTTATGTTTGATTGTTAATTGTTAACTGTAAAAGTTGGACAATTTCCATTGTTTGCTAATGCTAATGAAACTCGCGCAGTAAACAAATGAAACGTCAAATTAAATTGTGAATGCGAGTCCGAACACTTTCAATTTCGGACGAAATTGTCTCAATTTCGAAGGCAATTTCGAGCTAGTGCGAACATAGTATTAGCATTAGCAAACAATGGAAATTGTCCAACTTTTACAATTAACAATTAACAATCAAACATAAATTCTTCGCAAATACAGCTGCGGAGGAAATGGATGTCGGACCAGCTTTCAATTAACAGCGCAACAGCCATTTCGCTCCACAGATTCCTTTTTTTGTAGGTTCTTTTCATTTTTTCAAAAAACAATTCAATCACGCGACAGTTGTATTTATTTGTCAAACGTACTCAGTGCAGCCAGATCAATAACAATTTATTATACAAATCTATTACAAAACCATGGTTGTTTTCCATTTTGAGTCAATTTCGTTCGCAATTTCGTTGAAATTGCTTTGCTAACCCAATTTCATTTGACATATTTTTGTATGGCGAAATTGTATAAAAATTCACAATTTCAGCCGAAATTGAGCTACGCAACGAAATTGCCTAATTTCGGTCTAGTGCGAACATAGTATTAGTGTATAAGGGACATTTTCGAGTGTCTCATCCAACGAGTATATATTGTAAAGACATTTCATTAGATCGTACTCGTTGTTTTGAAAAAATATTGGGTACGGAGTTAAGGTCGCTGCAAAAATGAAGCGCAAAATAACGTCGACAGAGAACTTACGGCAGAAACTACGTGTTTGTGTGTAGGTTCAAAGCAACGCTCGTAGCAAAGCAGAATTGTATTATCGCTTTAAGAGTGAATAGCACACGAACATCAGCTATTAGTTTATTAATGAGTGGAAAGATGATTAATTACTATAAGCACAAAAATTAAAAAAAAAAAAATTAAACTCAACTATTAATAAAAGTAGTCAAACTATTAAGTTTTAATCAAAGAGACATAATAAATATAAAATATCTAATCCGAAAAAATTAATACAAATTTTATTCTGCCCACAATGCTCAAATAAGAAAAGAAACCGAAAAGCCGAAATTGCCCAGAAGCTGAAAATGTAAAAATTTAGGAAATGATCAGAAGTGCAAAAATCATAAACAGAAAGCAATTCAACCTTCGTGGACGGACGGACTAACGCCTTTGTTTTGTTATTGCAAGCAAAGAAAACAAAGTCGAATTCTTTCAATTTCAATAATCTTCCTATTTCTTTCCACTCATTAATAAACTAATAGCTGATGTTGGTGTGCTATTCACTCTTAAAGCGATAATACAATTCTGCTTTGCTACGAGCGTTGCTTCGAGCCTACACACAAACACGTATTTTCTGCCGTAAGTTCTCTGTCGACGTTTTTTTAGCTCTTCATTTTTGCAGCGACCTTAACTCCGTACCCAATCTTTTTTGAAAACAACGAGTACGATCTCATGAAATCTTTTAACAATATATACTCGTTGTCTCATCTACTAATCTATGCTAAATACAAGAGTGTAAGCAAATATTTGAATTTTGTCGTACCGACATACGAGAGCAGCGCCTACAGTTGATTTTTTTCTCAATTCCCATAAGAGCCTGTGTAATTTTGACAGTTCGTGCGAGTAGTTGTAGTTCTCCGAATGGTGTATTTTTAAGCAGTATGCACAGTTAAGCTATATTAGTTTAGTGCCAGATAAGAGATTGCATATTGTTTTTGTACAATGTACAAGGTCTTGTGACCTTTTATGTACTCTTGAATTGAATTGAATAAAGAATAAATAAATAATCACCATTGCTACTTCTGTTGTTTTTCATTTGGAAAAGACAAATGTTTTTATTCAAATAAATATATTACGGTATGAAAGTATTGTTTGGAATTTTTCTGCATATGTCGGTTTTGTTTTGATATTTGTCAGAATAGTTTGGTGATAAAATTTATCTCTATTCAACTGATTGACACTAGATAAACAAAAAGTTTTGCAAACAAAATAGGGAAGCTAAAACCCGAAAGCATTTTGGTTTAGGACTGGAATCGCAACAATTTAAATGGAATTTAAAAAATTTAAAATTTTAAGAATTTTTAGACGTAAAAACTGGGAAAATCTTTTTGTGGAAATGTGGTAAAAGCAACGAGTATATATTGTGAAAGGAGCAAATCAAATGAAAAAGCCAAAAATGCTCAGAAGCTGAAAATGTAAAAATTTGTGAAATGATCAGAAGCACAAAAAACATAAACAGAAACAGCCCCTCGATTCTCTCCCTCCTCGTATTCCAGCATACAACCTTCAAATTATAAAAACAAACACCTAGTAGATGGCAAACTACCGCGCTGTCTTCGTCACCGGATGAAAATAAAAAGTCAATCAATGCTTTGATTTTGCACAAAATATAAATCGATCAACTTCTGGAGTAACAAACCATAAACTATACGAATGCAAATAAAATTTGTAAGAACTCCAACAACAACAACATATGATTTCTGTTCGCATGTGTGTTTTTTCTCTGTGTTTTCTTCTTTGCCTTCCCAATGAAATTATTTCTACAAATGTTGAACCAAACCAATGTTTATTCGTTTCGTTGGTCGATTGGAAAGTCATGCAATCTCTTTATTAATATATACTCGTTGGTAAAAGTTTCTCCAATATTTTATTTTATGATATTAAGGTTGCACCATTTATTATACAACCTTGTTGCACAGCAAGTAATAACAATTTTTTGGATTTTCATTAAACCAACCAACCAGAGTTGGCGTTCCTTAACACAAACGTATTATATGTACGCGCGTGAAATTAACAACGAAAAAGTTAACAACGATTTTTAGGTTGGTTTATTTGTGGATGCTATTTCTGAGAAAAATAATATTTGTTTTCAAAATATCAATACATATTAACTATATATCGAAGAAAGGCAATGTTTATAAATATGCTCTTTTTTTCTGCATAATATGAACATGTACATATTCAGGAAAAAAAATATCACGAAAAAACTAAACGCGACTTTGTGAAATCAAATATAAAATCGCATTTTCTGAGTTTTTTAGTATGGTCTGCTCTAAAGCCGCATTATCTATCCTAAAGAATTCATTTTTCAGATTTCTTTAATACCGATTGGGTGAAGAGTTGTATTTTTATACACAAACTATCGTTCGCTGATAGCAAACAAATAACGAGGTATTGCCATATAAAAAATGAGAAGTTATGAGCATAGGCATGAAGCAAGTATGAATGAATTCTGATCGCGGTGCGTTGCTGCTGTATATCATGAACACATGATACTCATAGTGCTGCCTGAGATTAATGATCGCTTAGGAATTTGTTTATATATATGCAAAATTGAAATTAAATTATTTGAAAACATTAAAATTTTGTCCGTCCGAGTTAGAATTTACCCAAGGTCACGGTGCAGAGGTCCACTTAGTAACAACCGTAAATTCCACGGTAGGAAAATATATAAGAAATAAGGCCGGGAAAACTTCCGCCAGTTTTGTTATATATACTTACTTATGTACCCGAAGTAAGCTCGGTTCCGAATCTTCGAAAACGGAAAATCGTCTGGTTTAAAGAAAACTGCGTGGGAAAAGAAAAGGGATTCTGATACAGACAAGAATCGAGATCAGCACTGAAGCTCCTCCGTAAAATTTAAAATATTTTAAAGTGCAAAGTTTTTATATATGTATATACATGTATATTCAAAAATATAAGAAGTAAAAATTTAAATAGAGCGCAAGTTCCTGAAACTTTATTGAGCACGAAGGCGTACATTGATCCTGAAAGAACAAGGAGGTTAGCTGCAACATCCAGGAGCAAGAAGCGAGATTGATCGGAGTATAATTTCATCATCATCTACGGCAGTCGCAGACGCGGATTGATGAGTCCAGACAGCTAAGTGCACTTTAAGAAAAATACATATTTTCTCTAAACTTTATTTGAAAGTTCAGTGCACTGATTTTACTATTTATGCGAATATGTATTCGTTGTCCGAAGCAAAGCTCAAACTTAATCGAGTTGAAAATTCTAAATGTTAAGAAATGCAATAGACAGAATTTAATTAATGATGATGATAAGATTATGATAATCTTCCCCAAGGAACATACATATGCGATTGCGAGAAATATACATATATGTAAACGTATGATACCTATATATACGTCTAATATACAGTTGAACGTCTAGCAGAATATCGTAGATCCACTGACCATACAACATATAGACAGCTAAAAGTCTACTTTTTCTGTACTACAAAGCTTTCAGTAGCCTGGGTTCCAAATAATTTCTTACTCTCATGTGCTCTTTTACCATGCAATTGTTTTTGTTTTACCAGTGCTCCTGACTCGCTATTGTCTCATTCCCTCCAATTACGAAAAAAGCATGTGTATTCTCTTCCGCAACTATTGGGATCTAGATCAGCGATGTCCAAACTCACGCTGTCACATTTTAAGCATGTGTACGAATGACTTCCCAACCTGCACTGAAGAAAATGAATATTTCGAAGTACGAAGCAATAGTTTCTTTTGGTAAATTCTGCTACAATTATTGCAACATATTTAACGTTTTAACAAATATGTACCAGCGTGGAAAGTATCACACCTCAATTATTTGCTAAAGTTTTACGTATCTTTAGTTGAGAGCGACGGAAAACGATATATTAGATACGTTAATATGAAGAATTGAGCTTATTCGTAACAAATCTTTTAGGTTATACATAAAATATGATTTTTGCAATTAAATATAATAATATTATATAATATAAAAGAAAAATCCACTTGAACACAAACAGCGATAATTTTTGGGTGTAGCCAAATCAAACTTTCATGGCTGCTGACGTAATTTCGGCAAATGCACTCATTGTAAGGTGCTCAAAAATTGAGTGGCCTAAAGACTGCTCGTGGACATCAATGATCTAGATCGTGCTCATTACTTTCGTTCTTCTTTGCATATTCATATTTTATGCGTGTGTGCTCCTGATTTTATACATTGTATGTGTGCTTAATTTCTTGCATTCATAATATTTTTGCTTAGTAATAGAAATAGTAATAAGTTTAAATTCCAAAAAGTGTGATCCTGACTACATAGTGTTCAAATCCGATTGTTTGAGTTGAGCGTAAAGGAAAAAGAGGTCGTAGAAGTATAGTGGCCCTCGTTGGGCAAAATTCACTTCGGAGAGCTCTCCTAAGCAGAAGTAGGGGGTGGGGTTCTATACGTTATTCCACTGCTGTATTGCAAACACCATCGTGAACGGATTTTTATGCTTCGGGAGGGTAGTCATGTGGAATATCTATATCTGTGGTAAATAATTACTGTTTGTATTACATGTAAATAAATATACAATTTTGAATGAGGAAATAAATGTACTTACCTGTAAGTTTTAAAATGATATGACTGTTTAAACATTTAGAGGGGAAGGAAAGGGGGATAAAAAATGTGTGTGTGTGGAGTTCAAAATTTTGCTTGAGATGAAGTTCTTGTTGTTGTGAAACGAGCATATATTATGCTCGTAATAATAATATGCTCATAATATATGCTCGTTGCGTTGTGCTGACTAACTTTAAGAATTCTGTTAGGAATTTTTTTTTATTGTTTTTATTGTTGTCGAAAAGAACTACTTATTCTACAGTAAAGAGCTAGAAGATTTTACTGCAGGGTAGTGTACAGTTAAGAACTAGAAAGGAAAAAGAAAGCGCGTGTGTTATTCGGTACGATTTTTCAGTGAATTGTACATGCAATTTTATTTATTATTTTATACATAAATAACAAATTATACAATTTTTTGTTTATTCTCCTTTTCCATGCACATGTTTTTAAGAATTTTTTTTTTTCTGAAGATGTACGCCCTTCTCAATTGTGATTCAGCTGGCTTCAACAACAATTATGTTGAAATAGAATCTGCAAATCTGAGAACTTTGTAAGATTTTAATTCATTGGAATTAAATAAATTAGTGATGCGATGATTAGTACAATTTATTTTAATATTGTACGTATGTAAATAGGCCGTTTACTCATGTTTCGAAAATATGCTTAATAAAATATGTATTAACGGTGCTCTGTTACTTACTTTGTAGAAATAAAATTTTTCCAAATCGCAGTAGCTCAGTTTGCTTCTGCGAACGACTTGCAACTAACTTCGTTTTTTTGGCAATTGGCATTACTTTGGAACTAGTAAGTATACAGTTCCGAATATTCTTACAAATAATCACTTTAGCTGCATTATTTCTTTTTGGAACTAGTTGCGATTTTTACTGCAGGGTATAGACAGCTAAAAGTCTAGGCACACATGCGCATAAAATATGAATATGCAAAGAAGAACGAAAGTAATGAGAGCGATCTAGATCCCACTAGTTGCAGAAGAGAAGACGCATGCTTTTTTCGTAATTAGAGGGAATGAGACAATAGAGAGTCAGAAGCACTGATAAACCAAAACAATTGCATGGAAAAAGAGCAGATGAGAGCAAGAAATTATTTGGGACCCAGACTACTGAAAGCTTTGTAGTACAGAAAAAGTGGACTACTTATAATCATTGCTACCAACATTAACAATTTCAGTACTGATCGCTAGTAATGCCCAATGCTAATATTCAATAGACATATTGAAGCATCTAGTATTAGCTGTCACTAAACAAACATTTCAATCTGAAGAATTTCGATAACACAACACCAGCAAATTTTTAATATGTTCCTAGTTTTAGTTAAAAAATCAAAAAACACCTATTTATTTAAGGTTTTCTCCTAACTTCAGACAATTTTTATCTATATAATGTTTTAGAATTCATCAGAACTAATTAAGAATGGTATCTTTCTGATTCGGTTCAAATTCCGCATTCCGGAAATAAAATATCGAAATTAAAATAAGCTAAACAATGCCTTAAGGCATGGCCAGACAGAACGCGACAATAATCTCCGCCCGGCGGAGATATTGCGAAGTATGTCGGACAGGACGCGGCACAACGTGGAATTATTATTATCAGCTGTTTCTGTGAATAAAAGAATTCCGTACTGGTATTACATGATTTCATTGCATGGGATTTGTCACTTCCTCTAGGGAATTTGGTGATGTGACATGAAAAATTTCTCAGGCAAAAGTATTTTTTTCTCAAACGAAACATTGGTGCAGGAATTGTCAGTAGTGTAAAAATTGTTGTCTTCATCTTTAAAATAAATTGAAGTGTATTAATTAAATCTGTAAAATATGTCTTCCGAAGAAGAACTATTGTTGCCATAAGAACCTGTGTGTTACAACTCAGAAAACAACCGCTCCGCCCGGCGTGGCGTAATTATCGCGTTCTGTCTGACAGTACCTTTAGGTATAAAAACTTAAATAGGAAAAAAGTACACATTCACGGATGTACATAGCAATATTTTATTTTAATTGTTTTTAGTAATATATTACAAAAATGGAATAATATTTAAAAATAATAGCTGCACCGTAGTTTTGTTACCTCAAAAACGCAGTGAAGTGTGTTAAACATGAAAATTAGCAACAAAATTTGGTGTGTATTAGAGTCGTATTTTGGTTGCTATTAAGACTTCGTAACTATTCTTCGAAACGGGATGGCCTTATGTCAAAATTAAGACCCGCCTGCTAAAAAGGTTGGCGATCAATCCTCTTATTTTGCCATTCTTTTCCAAACTTCCTAAAAAAATTCTTGGTCTTCACATAAAAAATTTTTATTTTTCCTACGAAACATCCATACGTATGTATTTTTATTTATGTAGTTGTATTTTTTTCTGTTTAACGTTTTTCTACCTAAAGCATTGTTTAGCTTATTTTAATTTCGATATTTTATTCCCGAAAATGTGGAATTTCAACCCAATTAGAAAGAAACCATTCTTAATTAGTTCTGATGAATTCTAAAACACTATATGGAAATTTAAAGGCATTTGAAGTTAGAAGTAAACATTAAATAAAAAGGTATTTTTTGATGGTTTTAACTAAAACCACAAACACATTAAACTTTGCTGATATCAGAGACTCTGTAAAGACCTAAAAATTTGTGTTTATCGAAATTCTTTAGATTGATTTGCTTATGTTGATAGCTAATAGATGCTTTAATATGCCCTAACTACTACTGATATGAAGTACTTTGCTAACATTTTACTGTAACTGTTTAAAGATTACGATAAGACATCCTTTCGACCTGTTTTACCATGAAGTTCTAGCTCTCGAAACGGGTTCTATTGTAATATCTTCTCTTATAACAAAGCAAAATCTGACAAAACTCTTGTAGTTGTTTGAAGTGCTTCGCAAAAATGTAGTATTGATCTTTGTAGTGTAGTCATTATCGTAAAATATCGATCGCAGAAACAGCCAAATATTCACCCAGTGCGAACAAAAATTTATATTTTTGTAGAAATTTTAGATTTCTGATTTTCTGCATGCTACCTTTGAGAGGTTGAAAAGAGTATGTCTCATTGGCTTTTGAGATGAATGGGTTTCTTTTATATATTAGATGCTGTAGATTTATAACTATTGTAGCATGTAGAAACAAATGATATGCGGACGAAAATTAATCTGTTACCTTATATAAGCAATTGGGTTTATGTATGTGGGAATTTATTCCGAGTGGTTGTGTGCGTGCGAGGATTTGGCTTTACTTACACCAATCTTTTATATCATGATTGATATTATCGAGACAAAACAATGTTGTTTTAATTTTGCTTAGTTATACTTTTAATCTATAAAATTACAAATAAATAAATGAATTAATGAAGATCGCAGGTATTGTTTAACGTTAGGTATTGATGAGAAATTTTAATTTGTTAACCAATGAGATCGTAAGTATAAATAAAATTTTTTAATTATTTTACTTAATTTTGTATTACGTTTAACTTGCTAAGCAATATCCAGCAAATAAGAAGTTTTACAAATAAAATGTCATAATTTATAAGCGAAGACTATTCTTATTTACAACCCAATAAATGCAAATTTCATTCTAATACCAAAATTGAAAACAAAACAATGACTACTGCTCATAATTTGTTATTGTAAAAAAACAAGAAGAGGTCGAATTGCTCCGTTGCCTCTCATCCCCCGAAATCAACAAATCGATCATTGCGACGATGATTCTGTTGTTCACGACAACATCACCGCGTTAGGGATCATAAAACTTCAGAAAACAAAAGCCAAAAACACTTCGGGTGCAATTTTCGGGTCTCTGCTTTGCTGCTTTCTCTGCTTTGCTTTGCTCAGCTTGCTGCTGACAGCACAGTAGGCCTAATGAAAGAGTATTAATAGGTAAAGAGATTTCACGAGGCCGATATTTCTATCAACATTTAATTATAATGACCGGAGTTAAGCTACCATACCAAAAATAAGTTCGATAGCTCCGTTGTCTGCTTTGGCAGCGGTCGCATCAAACCGTTCCCTAAGCAAATCAATAAACGAAGGTACAAAGCACTGAGTGTTGTTGTTGTTGCTTTTCCTACGCATTTTTTATATTTTATGATCGTCGTCAGGCTTTCATGGCGACCAGTCATGATCTTTCACAAGAACAAATCATGAGCAAATGTCCGTCCACTCAGTTTCGGTTTCAATTTAGTTATTTGAATGAAATTATGCATTTTGTGATTTTTTGCAAGCATCGAGGGCATATGATGTGTGAAGTAAAATACATGAAATTCTTATTCCTTCACAATAACAATTCCTAATATTACTCTGACCCAGAAAGCAGATTTTTTCAATTTATGACCTTTGAAATAATATCTTTTGCTGTAATTTTTTCTTCGATGGTTGAGAATATGCGCAAGGGGCTGTTCTGTTTATAATTTTTGTGCTTCTGATCATTTGGCATATTTTTACATTTTCAGCTTCTGAGCATTTTTGGGTTTCTATTCAATTTGCTTTCGTACTTATTGAGCACAATTTTAATGGGCTTGTAGAGAAAAATAGTGCTTATTTTAAAGAGTAAGTAACTTAAATAAAATTAAGATAAAGAAAACTTCATTTATTTTAAGTACAATATGTAGAAAAATAGAAGAAGTTATTTTGCCACTATCAATTATGTTATATTAAAATAAATATTCTTTTTATTTACACTAACTTTTGTTATTTAATTATTTTTATTTTGTGCAAAATACAATTTTACTTGTTGGAATTGGAAGCTTATGCAATTTTCGCGAGAAAATTCAGAGATAGCGGAGCAGTTCTCTGTAAATCTGTGCTGGGTTCCTGGCCACAGTAACATTCCAGGGAACTGCCAAGCGGACAAGTTGGTCCGCATGGGTACCAAAACGATCATAACGCCTGATAAAGTAAATGTGGGTATGCCACTGGCAACCTGCAGATATTTGTTGATTGAGGAATCTATCAGGCTCGCAAGTAGACGATGGGTGGAGGGGCAGACCTGCAACACTGCAAGGATGACCTGGCCGCTCTACAACCTTAAGAAAACGAAAACTCTTCTTTCACTTTGCAGGGAAAATGTTCAGAGGGTGATAGAGGTTGTGACTGGACACTGCCTCATTGGTGCCATGCAAAAAGACTAGTGCTCTCCTCAAATGATTTTTGTAGAAGTTGCAGAGATGGGGAGGAAGAATAGTCTGTCTTCCATCTTCTCTGCTCATGTCCTGCACTGGCAAATCACAAACGCATATTCTCAACAAACGAAAAAAAAATAACAACAAACAGTATTACATATTTCAAAGGTCATAAAACCCAAATTGAAAATTTCTGCCTGAGCGGACGATTGGGAATTGTTATTGTAAAATTATAAGAAGGTAAATTTACCCCTTGCCTCTCCACGCCTGAGAAACCCATAATCTTCATTTGTTTTACTTCACACATCGTACGTCCAAGATGGTTGCATTGAAGCGCTTTTTTGCATAAGTTTATACGGCATTCTGCTGCCTCATACGCATGAAACAATAGCGAACGAAGTTCGAGTCGACTCAAATGGTCCGTCCCCGAACTTTGAAACTCTCGTCAAAATATTTTTGCCGTGAATTCGCCTTTGTAATCTCTTCATAATATATGCTCGTTGTGTCAGTGAAAACTATTTATTGTGGGTTTCTGGACTTTTGTTCACTTTTATTGCATCTGGTTTGTTGCATGATGACTGCTTCTCGGATTCTGGATTTATATGCATTTAGGGCCTAAATCTAAAATCTAAAATTTAGAATCTAATATAAAATATTTTTGTTCAAGGTTCGGCCTCTTGTTATTTTTTCTCTATGGTTGAGGCCAAATGCTAATGTGTTTTCATTCATCGTCTGAGCATTTCTTTACTCTTCACTAATGAAACTAAAATTTTAGCAATTATTTGTAGTTAGCAGCTTATATAAGTGCGGAAAGGCTGAAAGCTTTAGGAGATGATTTTCGGAAATCGTAAAACACAAATATTTACGAGATTAAAATAAAGAAAATTATAATAAGTCATATCAAAATTGAACTGTGTTAATTCTTAGCATATTTTATAGTTTTTAGAGATTAGATATGTTCATAATAGTGCTCCTGTAAACATTTATTTTTTATAGGGCTTTTCGTACCCAGCATGCCGACTCAAATAAATCGATGGTCATAGCAAACAAAATTCAGAAAAGCATCGGAAACTCCAGAAATGCTAAAAAAAGTTGATGCTTAAAAATTATTCACACACACACACAACCAAACGAAACAGTATCAGGCATGCTAAAACACAGTAAATGATTGAAAAGAAATATGCGCTGTATGCGTGAGTAAATTTATTGAAATTTGCTAGTCTCTCCTTGAGGACGCATTTTGCACTCATTTCGTTTCTTCGTTTCCCTTGCGGACCGACCGCTTCCATTTGATTTTCGAGTAAATTTCGCTGATTCAGCTTCTCGTTATTTTTTCTCTATGGTTGAAGCATATAGAAAGAATAATACTATGTTCGCACTAGCTCGAAATTGCCTTCGAAATTGAGACAATTTCGTCCGAAATTGAAAGTGTTCGGACTCGCATTCACAATTTCATTTGACGTTTCATTTGTTTACTATGCGAGTTTCATTAGCATTAGGTTCTCTTCATTTTTTCAAAAAACAATTCAATCACTGCGACAGTTGTATTTATTTGTCAAACGTACTCAGTGCAGCCAGATCAATAACAATTTATTATACAAATCTATTACAAAACCATGGTTGTTTTCCATTTTGAGTCAATTTCGTTCGCAATTTCGTTGAAATTGCTTTGTCAACCCAATTTCATTTGACATATTTTTGTATGGCGAAATTGTATAAAAATTCACAATTTCAGCCGAAATTGAGCTACGCAACGAAATTGCCTAATTTCGGTCTAGTGCGAACATAGTATAACAAGAGGCCGAATCTTGAACAAAAATATTTGCCAAGTGGTTATCCAGTACTAAATCTTTTTTTCACTCATTGCTGAGTGAAATTTCTCTTCTATTGCAAATGCTAATGTGTTTTCATTCATCGTCTGAGCATTTCTTTCCTATCCACTACTGAATCGATGATGGATTACTGAATACTTCGCGCTCCCCACTATCCCTATTACACGTGTTTGTGTGTTTGCACTGATGCTCTGAGAATTGGCTCATACCCAGTTCTGGATCGTGTGAAGATTCTTGAGTGTTTGGCTTCTTTTGCTTTTGCTTTCGTACTCTGAGCTAGACTTGGGCGTTATAGTTCACTAAAGTAATCGATCAATTTAGTTCAATCAGCTGAAGTGAACTAGTTCGTTCATATAGTTCAATTGATCATTAAGTTCAGTGTTTGTATGGGATATCATTCAAATGTTCATTTCGTTCACTGCTTCTACATAGTTTGATTGCTTAGGCGGTGATTCCACTTGGGTAAAGTTACCCATGCAATTTTACTCTCTCAATGTGTTCATCGAATTTTTACCCCGAAGTGATTACACTTGGGTATTTTTACCCAAGAATATTTGATACTTTTGCTACCAAATGGCGTAAAAGTGGCGTCGAGTGTCATAAAATTTTACAGATAGCTAATAATATGCAATCTATTATTATACTAATACAAAAATATAGAATAATTATAATTTAATGTAATTGTTGTTACTTTCTAGATGTTTTAAAAAACATAAAATTAAGTTACAAAAGAAGACATCATGTCATAATAATCAAACATAGAATTGAAAATATTTAATTAAAAATATATCGGAAATACCAAATTGATCGACTCTTATACAAGTCATAAATAGCATTAAAAAATTAGCAAAACTAAAACATTTATTTATGTGCGTAATATGTTAAAATAATTAATATAGAACGTCCGTACAACACATCCGCATTGATGAGCGGTCATCGTTGAACTAATTGTTGCTATGTCAACAGCTCAAAACAAATGAAAAAATGTACAAGCGCTCGAAAGGGTTTCCGTTTGTTATTTTTCCATACATTTTGCGTGCTAATCTGCCGCTTTCATTGATTTTACATACGTTTGCATACTACCAAACGGTTTTTGCTGCTACAGAACTCTGTTCTCCAAGAAAAACCAGCAAAATTCTTGGGTAAAATTTTACCCACGGATGAACACACTGTTCTCTCGTGAGCGAGTGTTCATTTTTGTGATTTTGCCGTAGAGCAACAACAAAATTTTACCCATTGGGGTAACTTTACCCAAGTGGAATCACCGCCTTAGCGTAGTATAGGGCCAATAAGCAGTATTTATTACTTTATGTTTCTAAACAACAAGCAGATTTATTAAATTTTTTAAAAAAAACTTTTGTTTCCGTTGAAGAAGGCTTAAGGTGGCATCAAACTGTAATAAATTTTTCTAAAGAAAGTTGAGAATTCTGAAGCCTAATATTGTAATAATATAAATAATATTTATATTACTAAACCAATGGTTGCATTGTTAGATAAGTAAATAAGCAACGGGTACAAGAAAACAAAAAACCATTAATTTATTTCACTTACAAAACTTACAACCAACGTATTTATAACTTCTACCAACTTAATTACTAATCTATATATATAAAAATGAATTGTTCGTTTGTACGTTCATAACATGCGAACGTGAAGTCCGATTTGCTTGATTTTTTGGTATGTTTTCATTATTTGCCTGTAGAAGGTTTGTGTGAAATAATAATTTAAAAAAATTTCATTTAAAAAAAATTATTATTTTTGCATAACGGAAAACAGAGGAATCAAAGTAAATTGAAAAATAAATTTGACGTTTTAATTTTGAATTTCAATTTGACAATGGAAGTAAGTAAATTGTAAATGTCTTCCATTATTGCTTTGTTTTGACAAATTATTTTGACACACATAGAATTTTATTTTAAATTTTGAAAAACAATTAAAAATTATAAAAGGCTTAATGCCGATTAATTACTCTGTTTCGGGTGTGTCAAGTCCAAAACAGTGTTACGTATGACAGAAAATATGGAAGCGTTTAAAAGTGATGAGCAGCAAACCGAAGCGAATCAAGAAAAAGACGAAATGTGTTTTATTATAAACACTATAAACACTTATAAACATTATTTGTTTTTTTTTTAGTTATAATTATGCCGCGACCGAGACGTGGCGCCAATATTGGTCGTCGTACTCATAATACAAGACGAGTTGCATCTGTTAGAGCAGGTGAATCTGAAGCGGAACGTGAAGTGAGACTTGAACAGCAAAGAGAGCGTCAATCGAGATCGCGTTCTGCTCAAACAATCGAAGAACGATTCGCGAGTAATTCTTCGGATCGAGCGAGAATGAGTCGCAATCGCGCTGTTAGAAGTCGTGCCAATGACAATATTAATCAGCGAGTAATGCGTGCTGCTTTCAATTATGATAGTGAAGTTGACTATTGTTCTCTTCCATGCCTTTCAATCGGAACTATGACTAATGTCTGCGAACAGTGCAATGCATTGAAATTTCCATCGGAAACTCCTGGAATGTGTTGTGCAAATGGACAAGTAAAATTGCCTGTTTTGAATCCTCCTCCTGAGCCTTTGAGGTCATTAGTTTCTGGTTTGACTCCAGAATCGAATCATTTTTTGTCTAAAATACAGCAGTACAATTCATGTTTCCAAATGACGTCTTTCGGCGCCACAAATATAATCAGAGATGGATTCATGACTTTTAAGGTAATTACTGAACACGACACTAACAATGAGTTCTATCGTGAGATTGAATCAAATGTTTCATGTATGCAGATTCAAGGTCAAATCTATCATCGAATTGGATCGTTATTACCATGTTTGGATTCCAATCATTCCTTTTTGCAAATTTATTTCATGGGAAATTCAGATGTTGAAATTGAACGGCGTTGTGTGGTGGCACAAAATCCAAATGATAGTAATGCAGTGAGAAGAGGAATAATTGAAAGATTGCAGCAGTTTTTTCACGATGAAAATTGTTTGATCAAATTATTTCAAACTGCCCTTGATCAAATGCCTTCGGATTCTCATAGAATTGTTATTCGGGCCGATAAAGCACCTGGTGGAATTCATGCTGGAAGGTTAAACGCACCAACAATTGATGAAGTTGCCGTATTAATTGTGGATGAAGGAGCGAGCAGTCGAGATATTGTACTTCATCGTCGAGATCAAAGTGTTGTGCATGTTTCGGAAACTCATCGTTGTTATGATGCGTTGCAGTACCCAATTTTGTTTTGGCAAGGCGAGGATGGTTACCATTTCAATATTAAGATGAAACATCGTTTAACTGGTTAGTTACAATAAAATGCATCACACATTTTGTGAATTATTGATACTTAATATTCGCATTTATTTCAGGCTTGGAAACAGCAAAAAAAGTTAGTGCGATGAACTATTATTCGTACAGATTAATGGTTCGGCTGAACGAAATTAATCATATATTGAATTGTAGAAGGCTTTGCAACCAATTTATAGTTGATGTTTACGCTAAAATTGAGTCTGAACGATTGAATTTTATTCGATTTAATCAGAAAAAGTTAAAATCCGAACAATATATTCATTTGCGCGATGCAATTCAGAATGATGGGAATATCAACGATATTGGCCAAATGACAATATTACCAGCAACATATACTGGAAGTCCACGACACATGCACGAGTACGCGCAAGACGCAATGACGTACGTTCGGCATTATCATCGACCCGATTTATTTATTACTTTCACCTGTAATCCTCAATGGAATGAAATAAAGCAATATATGTTTCATGGTCAAAGTGCTTCTGATCGCCACGATATTGTTGCGCGTGTGTTCAAGCAAAAATTGAAAACGCTTATGGATTTTATTGTCAAACAACAAGTGTTTGGAAAAGTTCAATGTTGGATGTATTCTGTGGAATGGCAGAAAAGAGGACTTCCGCATGCACATATTTTGGTTTGGTTAGTTGATAAAATTACGCCAAATGAAATTGATAGCGTAATATCAGCCGAAATTCCTAATCCAATCATTGATCCAGGACTGTTTGAATCAGTTACGAAGCACATGATTCATGGACCATGTGGGGCATTAAATGTCAACTCACCGTGCATGGCTGAAGGAAAATGCACAAAACGGTACCCAAGAGCATTAATAGCGGAAACAATTTCTGGTAATGATGGTTATCCGTTATATCGTAGACGTTCACCTGAAGATGATGGCGAAACAGTTATGGTGAAATGCAAAAATCAAGACATTAAAATTGACAATCGTTGGATCGTTCCATATTCGCCGCTATTATCCAAAACTTTTGGTGCTCATATAAATGTTGAGTATTGTAACTCAGTAAAATCCATCAAGTACATATGCAAATATGTTAACAAAGGAAGTGATTTGGCCTATTTTGGAATTGCTGGGGATAAAAGTGATGAAATCACTTCATATCAATTAGGCCGTTATATTAGTACAAATGAAGCAATATGGCGAATTTTTTCATTTGCAATACACGAAAGGTATCCAAATGTACTGCACTTGGCAGTTCATCTTCAGAATGGTCAACGTGTGTACTTCACACCTGAGAATGCGGCGCAACGAGCAGAACAGCCACCGAAAACAACGTTGACTTCATTTTTTGATATGTGCAGAAATGACGAATTTGCTAAAATGTTATTGTATTCTGAAGTGCCACGATATTTCACATGGAATGAATCTGCGAAAGTTTTTCAAAGACGGAAACAAGGGCAACCAGTACGAGGCCATCCAAATGTATTTTCTACAGAAGCATTGGGTCGTGTGTATACCGTTCATCCAAATCATTATGAATGTTTTTATTTGCGTTTATTATTGATTAACGTTCGTGGTCCTACGTCATTTGAAGATTTAAGAACAGTCGATGGTGAATTGTGTGCGACTTATCGGCAAGCATGCCAGCGTTTGAATCTACTTGAAGATGATATGCATTGGGAAGCTACACTTGCTGATTCCGTAATTTCATCATCTCCACATCAAATACGAACATTATTTGCAATTATAATATCTACATGCAGTCCATCAAATCCATTTGAAATATGGCATAAATTTCGTGATGACATGACGGAAGACATTTTACTTAGAGTGCGACGTTCAGTTTCAAATCCTGAATTAGAAATCACACCGGAAATGCATAACGAAGCTTTGATTTTGATTGAAGACATGTGTATAATGATTGCAAACAAAATATTAGTGCAGTTAGGAATGATAGCGCCTAATCGTGCAGTTCATGATGTTATTAATCAAGAAATGCATCGTGAACAACAATATGATCGTAATCAATTGAGAACATTTGTGCAGTTAAAAGTTCCACAATTGAATAGTCAACAGAAATATGCTTATGACAAAATCATGGAAGGTGTGAACAATGAAGGAGGTGGATTTTACTTTATTGATGCACCAGGAGGCACTGGAAAAACATTTTTGCTGTCATTGATTCTGGCAACCATACGATCGGATAATAAAATTGCTCTTGCAGTTGCTTCATCTGGAATTGCTGCTACCTTATTAGACGGTGGTCGAACTGCGCATTCTGCACTTAAATTGCCTTTGAATATAACAACGATTGAATCTCCTACGTGCAACATTTCCAAAACGTCGGCAATGGCAAAAGTTTTGCAGCAGTGTAAAATAATCGTATGGGACGAATGTACAATGGCTCACAAAAGATCATTAGAAGCATTAAATCGAACCATGCAAGATCTTCGAGGAAATGAAAGACTTTTTGGTGGCGCCTTTATATTGTTATCAGGTGATTTTAGGCAAACTTTACCTGTCATTCCACGATCTACTGCTGCTGATGAGCTAAACGCATGTTTGAAGTCTTCAGTTTTGTGGAAATATGTTAAAACATTGCGTCTTAATCAAAATGTACGTGTACAATTGCAAAATGATCCTTCTGCAGCTGAATTTTCAAAACAACTTTTGGAAATTGGGAATGGTAAAGTTGCAGTCGATAAATCAACCGGATTAATAACATTACCAAGCAATTTTTGTAATATCACTCAATCGAAAAAGGAACTGGTTCAACGTGTGTTTCCAAATATATTGCAGAAGTACAGGAATCATGATTGGTTGAGCGAACGCGCAATATTGGCAGGAAAAAATAAAGACGTGAACGATTTAAATGCAAGTATTTTGCAAGAAATAGATGGCCAATTTTTTGCATACAAATCAGTGGATACGATAATAAATGAAGATGAGGTAGTGAACTATCCTACTGAATTTTTGAATTCACTTGATTTGCCAGGCTTGCCACCACATTATTTGGCATTGAAAGAGGGAGCACCTATAATAATGCTCCGAAATATAAATCAACCACGGCTTTGTAATGGCACCAGACTTTCCGTGAAAAAACTGATGGCCAATTTAATTGAAGCAACTATTCTGAGTGGTAAATATAGAGGCGAAAACGTTCTAATCCCCCGAATTCCAATGATTCCATCAGATATGCCATTTGAATTTAAACGGCTTCAATTTCCTGTCCGTCTTGCCTTCGCTATAACCATTAATAAAGCTCAAGGTCAGACTTTGAATATTTGTGGCTTAGATTTGGAGCAACCTGTTTTCTCGCATGGACAATTGTATGTTGGTTGTTCACGTTGTGGTAAACCCTCTGCATTATTTATAAACACAAAAGATGGAAAAACTAAAAACGTTGTTTATCAAAGAGCATTAAGTTAATTTTTAAAGTATTTTCATTTTCGACCTTTTTATTTGAAAATAAATTATTGTAAGAAATTGATTGTGGATGAGTTTTACTGAAAATTGAAAAGAAATTTCGCAAGTTTCTTTTGTGTATTCGCCCTGTGAAGCGGGCGAAGGTTTCGCTATCTTTTATTATAATTATAAATTTTCATAAATATCTTCTTATTATGTACAGAAAATATCTTATATATAAGAATTAATGTGGATTAATTAATCTATATATACGTTTAGGCGCCAGACAGACAAACAAGAAACATTGTTTATCCACGTGCATTAGAATAATTTTAGCACTATTATCTAGACAATCTTTTATATTTTCTTTTTCTAAACAAGTTAGAAAACAACAAACTTTATCTTTTTTTAACATTTTTAGTGGGGCAGCAAAGCGCACCGGGGCAAAGCTAGTATAATATATAATCTAAGTATGCATTTCAACTAAATTTTTTATAAATAATAAATTTTAACATTAAAATTAACATTTAAAATTAATATTAATTAAGAAGGTTTTCAAAAAGAAATTTTATGTAATTAGGGCATACTGTTACACTACTCCTTTCAAATAGTGCTTTTCGTGACTTATAATATTCATTACAATATTAGACTTCAGGTTACTCAACTTTCCTTAGAAAAATATATTACAGTTTCATGCCACCTAAATCCTTCTTCAACGGAAACAACCTTTTTTTTTAAAACAATTTATTACATCTGATTTGGTTTAGAAACATAAAGCAATAAATACTGCTTATTGTTGCCATACTCCACTATTAAAATAGTATTTTTCTTAACTTGTTCTACTCCGCAACGATACAAAAAAACAACGCTGCACTCGAAGCACATATCCATATCTAGAGAAGAGCAACTGAAAAAGTAATATGAACTGTGGATTATAAGACCAAGAGCAACTGAGACAGAAGGTCGACCTGTGAGCTAAAAGAACTGCATGAGAAATTGAACTAGAAAAAGTGAACGAGATGGACAACTAAACGATATCCCATACAAACACTGAACTAAGTGAACGATTGAACTATGTTGAATGGAACAATTGAACTATATGTTGGATTGTAGATTGGAAAAAGCAGTGGGAGAATGAGTTGGATCGAACAATTGAACTATATGTTGGATTGTAGTATTAAAAAGTGAACTAAGTGAACGATTGAACTATGTTGAATCGAACAATTGAACTATATGTTGGATTGTAGATTGAAAAAAGCAGTGGAAGAATGAGTTGTTGGATCGAACAATTGAACTATATGTTGGATTGTAGTATAAGAAGCAGCGAAGAAATAAGCTGTTGGATCGAACAATTGAACTAAATGAACGATTGAACGAAAAGAACTGCGAGTTGTGAACTATGTCTTATAGTTCAGTGAAGTGAATAGTTCAATTGAACTAGGTCGTTCATGAACAACACATATGAAGAGTGTATGTATGTATGTCGAAGGAATGTATGTGAATACATATTGATAATTTTGTGCTTTATGATTTCTGGACATTATTTTGTTTGTGTTTTTTATAATTAGTGGCTTCGTATGGACTTGTATGTTTGTACATTTGTTTTTGCTTTCTTGTGCTTGCACCTACTGCTGCAATATTACATTAGAAATTCGATGAAGGAGGTTTGGACGACCTTCTTGATCAGTGCAAACAGAAATTGTTGCAATTTTTAGTAATTAGCAGTTTAAGTAACTGCGGAAAAACTGAAAGCTTTAGAAATTATTTTCGGAAATCGTAAAACACAAATACTTACGAGTTTAAAATAAAGAAAATTATAATTAGTCATATCGAAATTGAACTGTGTTAATACTTACCATATTTGCTAGTTTTTAGAGATACCGCGTGCAGGCCTCAAAATATGACCATACCAAATTTTGGCGGCTTAGCCCTGAACGGTCCGAGAAATTTGCCACGCCCATTTATGGGTGGAATTAAAAAAAAAATAGGTAGCCTATGTCCATCGGCAGGCCTCAAAATATGACCATACCAAATTTTGTCCAAATCGGTCCAGCGGCTGAGCCCTAAACAGTCTGAGCAATTTGCCACGCCCATTTAGACCATTTGTGGGTGGAATTCAAAAAATAGGTAGCCTATGTTGATCGACATGGCTCAAAATATGACCACACCAAATTTTGGCGGCTTAGCCCTGAACGGTCCGAGAAATTTGCCACGCCCATTTATGGGTGGAATTAAAAAAAATAGGTAGCCTATGTCCATCGGCAGGCCTCAAAATATGACCATACCAAATTTTGTCCAAATCGGCCCAGCGGCTGAGCCCTAAACACTCTCAGCAATTTGCCACGCCCATTTAGACCATTTATGGGTGGAATTCAAAAAATAGGTAGCCTATGTTCATCGACAGGCCTTAAAATATGACCATACCAAATTTTGTCCAAATCGGTCCAGCGGCCTAGCCCTGAACGGTCCGAGAATTTTGCCACGCCCATTTATGGGTGGAACTAAAAAAAAATAGGTAACCTATGTCCATCGGCAGGCCACAAGATATGACCATACCAAATTTTGTCCAAATCGGTCCAGCGGCTTAGCCCTGAACGGTCCGAGAATTTGCCACGCTCATTTATGGGTGGAATTAAAAAAAAATAGGTAGCCTATGTCCATCGGCAGGCCTCAAAATATGACCATACCAAATTTTGTCCAAATAGGTCCAGCGGCTGAGCCCTAAACAGTCTGAGCAATTTGCCACGCCCATTTAGACCATTTATGGGTGGTATTCAAAAAAAATAGTTTCAGGAATGCTAAAACATAGTGAATGATTGAAAAAAAATATTCACTGTATGCGTGAGTAAATTTATTGAAATTTGCTAGTCTCTCCTTAAGGACGCATTTTGCACTCATTTCGTTCCTTCGTTTCCCTTGCGGACCGACCGCTTCCATTTGGCGTTCGAGTAAATTTCGCTGATTCGGCCTCTTGTTATTCTTTCTCTATAGTTGAACTCACGCAAGGAGCATATATTATGAAGAGATTACAAAGGCGAATTCACGGCGAAAATATTTTGACGAGATATGCAAACATCAGGGACGGACCAATTGACTCGCTTCGAACTTCGTTCGCTATTGTTTCATGCGTATGAGGCAGCAGAATGCCGTATAAACTTATGTAAAAAAGTGCTTCGATGCAAATATCATGGACATATGATGTGTGAAGTGAAACAAATGAAAGATTGTGGATTTCAGGGACGAGGAGAGGCAAGGGCTACATTTAACTTCTTCTTATTATATTACAATAATAATTCCCCATCGTCTGCTCAGGTACAAAGCAGAATTTGTCAATTTTGTGTTGTATGACCTTTGAAACAATACTGTTTGTTGTTATTTCTTCGATGGTTGAGAATACGATTTTGTGCTTTTGCTTATCAGAGAGTGAAGCAAGGTGTTGTTTCTGTTTATGATTTTTGTGCTTCTGATCATTTCACAAATTTTTACATTTTCAGCTTCAAAGCATTTTTGTCTTTTCTTTTCAATTTGCTCCTTTCGCACTATGTCATTACAATTTTAATGCGAGTGTAGAAAAGGTAGTGCTTATTTTAAAATGGACATAACTTGAATAAAATTAATACAAAGTAAACAATTTTTATTTGGAGTACAATATATGGAAAACTAAAAAATTTCCCTAATTTGTCATTGAACATTAATTGTTAAAATATTCTTAATTTCTCAACCTTTTATATTTTAATTTTTTTTGATTTAGCATTTTTCCTTATTTTACTACTTATTACTTACCGAAAGATTAACTTCAATTAAATAATACTTTTTAATATACGTATATACTACCTTTTTCTACAACCTCATTAAAATTGGTTTGACATAGTGCGAAATGAGCAAATTGAATAGAAAAGACAAAAATGCTTAGAAGCTGAAAATGTAAAAATTTGTGAAATGATCGGAAGCACAAAAGTCATAAACAGAAACCGTTCCTTGCTTCTCTTCCCCCTCTGATAAGCAAAAGCACAAAATTATATTCTCAACTATCGAAGAAATAACAACAAACAGTATTGTTTCAAAGGTCATAACACCCAAAATTGAAAAATTCTGCTTTGTAGCTGAACAGACGATGGGGAATTATTATTGTAAAATAATAAGAAATCCACAATCTTCCATTTGTTTTACTTCACACATCACACTTTCTTGCATAAGTTTATATGGCATTCTGCTGCCACATACGCATGAAACAATAGCGAACAAAGTTCGAGTTGAGTCAAATGGTCCGTCCCTGATCGTTGTATATCTCGTCAAAATATTTTTGCCGTAAATTAGCCTTTGTAATCTCTTTATAATATAAGCTCGTTGTCAGAAGTTCAAAATGAAGCCAGAAAGCACTTATCTTTAGCTCCCAATTGCAAATTATTTACGAATGACAATATTGCGGTAAACGGAGACCAAAACGAATTTATTGTATCAGTAAATATGGCACTCTTTTGAAAACAGCTAATTCAACAGAGCAATGTTTTTGTTTTTGTAAGAGTTGCATTAAAACTCACCGTTTTCAAGTAAGTCTCTTATATTCACCCGTTTCAGACCCAAACAATGCATGTTTGGCTCTGAAACGGGTGAGTTCACGTAGAAGAATTACACATACAACACGCGAGCATTTTTTTTGTCAGCTGATTTGTTCTACGTTTCCAATCTATGTGATTTATGGTAGAGACGACTAGAAGCGAAGCTGAACAGAGGCAGCAAGCTAAGAAAAGATAACAGCGACAAGCACTTGGTCCAGAGATAACGAGATAGCTTTTGTTAGCTATCCAGCAATTGTTCGGCTTCCCATTCGGGTTCCAGAAGTTTGTTGGTGTTCGTGAAAAACATGGAATTTTGTATAGAAGTGTTCGTGAAAAATTGGAAATCTGATGAAGAACTTTCCACCAGAGACCCCTACTCACCTTTTTGACGCCCCGTTGATGAGTGGTCGGAGACGACAAGATTTCTTGACGCCCCGATGATGAGGGGTCAGAGACGACAAGATTTTGCCTTTGTTTACAATATTTTAGGTATGCTTTGTTTTGAGATTTCAACTCAATTGTAAACTTGTAAAAATAAAATAAATTATTTCGATTGAACGCATCTTGATTTTATCTATGATTATTACTTTACATTAAGCATATATATATATAGTGATAGTATTAAATGTTCGCAAAACAAAAAATCTGAGTGAATATTTTAATATGTCTTGTATTTACAGGAAATATAATACACGTTTTTATTATGCGTATAATACTCAACTACATATTTGGGTTCCGTTTACAAAGTAAAATGATTGTTTATGTTTCTAGACTCTTATTTTTAGCATAAATAATACATTTTAGATTTTTTACAGCTTTCTAGTTGACTGCATTTTAACTTTAACTTAATCCAGTCGTCATAAAACACTTCAATAATATTTTTCTTACTTATTAATTAATTAATTATACATCTTCACTAAAAATAATTTATAAATTGAAGTTATGAATTAATATAAAGAAAATATCATCAATGTAGTATTGGCATATCTACATTTTCATTTCCACCTTACTAGTGAATTTTTTACCCGTTTGCAAACTGCTTATGTTTCCGCGTACTTTTGCATGTACTATGGTACTTTAGTAGTGTAACAATATTACTACTTTTTGAGGAAAAACATGTTTTCGCTACATTAAAATTACACTAATGTGTTTGAAATTCTTAATTGATTATGTAATGCCTTCTTTCATTTTCCTTTTTGAGTTATTTTTAAAAAACGAACAATATTAAAGTACAATTTTGGTACCATACATTTTTGACAATTTCGTACTGTAAAAATTTCATGAAATTGCTTATCTTTTCACCTCAAAGAAGAAGAAGTAGCATTTCATAATTTTGTTTATAATATAATAACATAAAAACATGAATTATTAATGCTCTCATGTAATTTAACTATTGAACAATATTATCAAATACATATTGACACATATAAATACAGCAGAATTCGTTTTTGAAGAGTGCAGTAACATAAACGAATGTGCGCTTTATGGCAGCAGCAACATCAGCATAGTACAAAAAGCCAATCAGATGTGAATTCGCGTGGTGAATAACACGTACAGTGTACGTGAAGAAATCGAAAAAACGAAGTCACAAATCTTCGGAAACCCGAGAGAGTCAGCCATCTCGTTATCTCTGACTTGGTCTTTGGATGCTAAACGCGACGGACGTTTGATCTCTCGGGAATACAGTACACAGACGACCCAGGCAGGTAAATCAAAGTAGACGTTTACTAAAGCAGACTTCGACAACTGAAGCGAACAAGAAGCACAGATTTGTGCCTCGGAATAAATATATATATATATGTGGCGTCGACTACATTGGCAACTTGTGGTTTGGTACCCTTTTGTCAATAGTAGTAGCCCGCTGTGGTTTGGTACTCAGTGGCTCGGTGACACATATCATATATATATATATACATCGATCTAATTATAGTTTTGTACAGTTACAGTTACACTAATTACAGTTTTTTACAGCAGAATAAATATATATATATATATATACGTAGCGTCGACTAGATTGGCAACTTGTGGTTTGGTACCGTTTTGTCAACGAGTATATATTGTAAAGAGATTTCAACTCAGGCTACTCGTTACAGAGCACCTCGAGATGGTGCGCGGACTTAAGGTGACAGCGAAAATGAAGCCCTAGAAAACGCCGACAGCGGTCATACGGCAGAAACTACGTGTTCGTGTGTATGTTCGAAGCGATGCTAATAGCAAAGCAGAATTGTATTATCGCTTAAGGAGTGAACGCTCGGCAAACATCAGCTATTAAATTGTTAATGAGTGGAAAGGAATAGGAAGATTCTGTGAGTTGAAGGAATTGAACTTTGTTTTCGTCCATGGCACTAGCCAAATATATGGAGTCTGTCCGTCTGCGAAGGTTGAATATTTTGTTTTTATGCATGATTTGGTTTCTTCCTTTCATATTTTGGCGAAGTTTTATATTTTTAGCTTCTGATAACTTTCTGCTTTCTATTCAATTTGCTCCTTTCGCACTTATTGAGTACAATTTTAATGCGGGAATAGAAAAAGGTAGTGCTCCTTTAAAAAGTAGTTAACTTACATATGTATATTAAGTAGTATAGATTAATTAATTAATTAATTCTTAAATTAATTCATTTAAGCTTTCTTAAATATACGTACTTCTTTATAATTTAAAAATTTTAATCCACAAAGTGCTAATACACAAAAAAAAAATATTTAAAAAACAATTTCAGGGAAATTAAAAAAAAATTTAATAATTAATGTTCAATGACAAATGAGGAAAATTTTTTAATTTTCTTAATTGTACTTAAAATAAATAAAATCTTTTTTGTTCTTATTTTATTCAACTGACCTACTTTTTAAAATGAGTTTAGATGAACGCAGGACTAAACATTGTCGACTAGACTGGCAACTTGTGGTCTGGTACCCTTTTGCCAGCCCTAGGAGTCTGCTGTGGTTTCGTATCCAGTGGCTCGGCGGTCTGTAGTCACACACAAGTGGACGGAACAACGGAATTCAGGGAACAAGACAGCACGCGACGACTTGACGCGTTCAACCCGAGCAAGGTGACCGTTTAACAGCAGAGACAGACGTTGCCACAGAGTGATTATTAATCAAGAGAGAGCATAGCATCGCCACGACTCAACTCATCGCCGCGCGAGTATTTGTACTCATTAATAAAGAAATAAAGCGTGTATTGCAGTAGAGGTCGAAATTCTTATAATTTTGTTAAATATTCTGTGACGAAACCTGGACAGCCGACGAGCTAACCCGTGCCTTAATCCGGAGAACCGGATAGCTTCGTTACACAAGTTGAAAAAATTGTGAAAAATGTTTAAAATCGTTTAAACCGAAAAATCTTGATAAAGCTTTAAAAATCAACCCTAATTATTTGACCGGGTTGACACGTTTCTACTCAGATCGGCAAAATCATAGTTCTTGAAAATCACTACCTGGAATCACCGCGACGGAAGTTTAGCAGTCACTCGTAGGAACCTTGCTGGGGCCAGACAATGGATTGTTGAACTCTACCCTGATTAGCTGTATATTATAGGCCATTGTTTCCAGAAAGATATTGCAACGAGCATATATCATATACATATAGCTCGTTGCAGATTGTCATGTATTGTATGCAGTATGGCTTCGAATAATCACAAATTCGAACAATAATACAATTGCTTGTTGAAGAAAGACTTTGATTGCTTTTGTGATTTCTCGGTATTTTTCGTATTTCTTCAAAAAAACAGTTCAACAGAATATTTAAACATCGATGATTCGGCGCACACATGAAGTCAAGAAGCGCTGCGTCCCTCGAACACTCGGCTTTCAGACGTGCTTCCAACCCTCGGCTTTCCGTTCATAAGTTCATCACACTATCCTATGAGCTATGCCTGATCATTGTTTCATTAGGTCAAATCTGCAATATTTAGTGGCTGAAATAATCGAAAGGAATATTGCATCTATCAAGCTTTCCGAAAACGCAAACTTTCAGCAATCAGGTGAAAAATTCATCTCCTGAAACAATATTTATTTGCGGCATTGGTGCCCGTAGGACATGCAATGGAAAAGAAGACATTAAATGGCAATGGGGGCGATTCAGCTTCTTGACTTACTATCTAATTAGCAATGATTCAGCGATATCATGTGGTAAAAATCTATTGCTGTTTTTTTTGACATGGAATGGTATTTTGGTATTTTACCTCTATTATTACTGTTTTAAGTACTTAGTTATTATCTTACAAAAATCGAAAAATGGAATAAGTAAAAATTATTAATGGCGCAGTAGATTTTAAAAACGTTTAACATAGTGCAATTGATATAGTAAAATTTACAACAACATGTACATTGTCTTAATAGTAAAATGTACCCCTTTCCGGAAAACCACTGTTCTTAGAGTTTCTGTAAGTTAAATAACAAATAATTTATTATGGAATGCCCACTATTTATTAATAATATTAATGTTGCTACTAAATATTAAAATTAATTATGTAAATGACTCACTTGTTTTATTTCTCGAATTCTGTCGTCGGTAAATTGTACAGTTGCCAGCTGAACTTATATTCTTCCACGAATTCAGAATTGCATGTATGTAGTTCCGCGTATGAACATTTTGACTCTACATTTGCTTCTGATGACAATGTAAGCGAATGTACTCGCTTTCATTGAAAGTAGTTCAACCAGTCTTCATGCGCCAATCGAGAGGTAAGCAACACTCGGGCCCCAAATTGGTTTGAAGCAGATTGCCGAGATGATCCAGAGCCTTATTTAGAAAAATATCAATTACTGCCAACTTGCCGTTTTACAGCCTTTTTGAAATTCATAAAGCAAAGTTTCCGACTGAAATTGGTATTTGTGCATGTCGGAAAATGCGGCATGTTCATGATGGTATCGTTATGTAAGTATAGTAAATATCTTTTCTTTACTCTATATCTTAGCAGAAAAAACTTTTATTTTCGATAAAAATTGATATAAAGCTTTTTCTTTTCAACTCATTAACTTTACTACATTTACGGAGAAATTAGTAGGAGGTTTTTATGCATTTTGCATATGCTTTATATACATACCGAAAAATAAAGGTTTTTTGTTAAAATATTATATATAGTGAATGGATATATACCATTTCTTTTCCGGATATACATACCCTAAAAGCTCAAAATTCGTAAGGCTGTAAAACCGAAACTAAAAGTAGGTAACAATTGCTTTTGTTTTAATGTACACCTTCAGGTGACCGTGGCTCACCTCGGCAATTTAAGCCAATGAGAAAGGATACAAACCTTTCTTAATTTTGTGTATGTAAAATATTTTTCCATATTTCGTGTTTTTGCAATTTCATGTTTGTAATACATACACAATTTTAAATAGTATAAACAAGTGTTTTGTTCCAAGAAAAACTCAAAATTACAAATTTGGCGCGTTGCTAAAAAAATTTTGCTTAACGATTATTTTAAAACTACTTTCGTTTCTTTATTGCGTTTTTATGCGTTTTACTTTTATGTATCTTTTTCGTTGAGTGTATAGTCACTGGTTTCCCAGTAGCTGTTTTCCTTCAGATTGATTAGCCATTAGCAAGCTTTTTAAACTATCCGTTGTTTTCGAGTATCGATGGTAACTATGTAAGCCGCTGAGCTGTCAATATTGTAGGCTCGCCCTCGGGAGTTTCGATTTTGCACTTGCCAATAGGTTCCACAGGAGAGAACAAAACACGCCTGATTGGTGTGTGTGCCTGAGTTGGCACCGCCCCATTCCGCCGAAATATTTCTATGGCCCATGGTCGGATGTCATTCGGTTGGTGTGTTTTGATTCAGCCACTAAAGGTTCCGATTAACGCAAACAAAACTGGTTCTACAATATTGCCTTATAAATTGAAACAGGTCTCAGTTCAACTGAATTGAATTGAGAGAGAATAAGTTAAGAGTAGTTATTTTAATCCAAGTCAAAAAGTCCTGAATGTTACTATTTTCATTCTTTCAGGGTTTTATTCAAAAAGAAATTTAATTGTTTCATAATGTATTATTAACAACACTATCCGAAAAGCATTAAAAACCTTTTACATATACATATTTTAAGGTATTGCTTGCTATATGCAATCATTTTGCTGTAGTTTGTAAATAAGTCGTACACTGAACCAAATCCACAGGTAAAAAATTAGCAAATCTTGTGTTAACAAAGAAAAATCTGAAAAGTTTTTACTCAACATATTATTGCTTCAAATTAAAGGATTTTTTTTTGTAATTTAATAACCGTAAAACTCTTAAGAACTTGTTAAATTTAACAAAATCAATTTAACAAAATTTTATAGAATACTACAACTGGTCGATTTTAATAAAATGAAGTGCTTATTGCAGGAAATTCTACACAATAATCGTAGATTATTTTTAATAGCATCCTTAAGTTTATTGAACATTTAGTATAATCAAAGACAAATAATATATTATTATATATATATGTACATATATCTTATATCATATTATTATATTATTATTGTTTGTCTGTGGTATAATCTAGGAATAATTTCCTTAATAATGAAAAGCTGCGAATAAAAAGTAGTGATTAAATTTTTATTCATTGTTTTAAATAACATTTATATTTTTTAATATTAAAATATGACATTTAAGTTAATAAACGCGAAATTAAACAGGTGAAAATCCATAAATGGATGAAATCTATTGAAGGTTTTGATTGTTTCAAAACATTTTTAACTTCACTAATTCGCTGCAGAAGAATCCAACTTCGTTGATTCTTGATTTGTTCTCATCTAATTAAATTCCTCATATTATATCTCGCAACAAAATACCATTAACTTTTAACAAAATTTGTAAATTTTTAGACAAATGAAGTTGATGAAATCAATGAGATTGAAAATGAAATGAATAAAATCGTCTTCAATTTGAAGAAATAAAGTATTTTAAAAACTTACTAAAATTTGGAACACGATGAATAATAAAAAAAAAATATATAAAAATTTTTGGACAACGCTGTTTCCTTTGATTAACAAAATAAGCTGTAGCTTTAAATCAAAATTTGTATAATTTCTTACTTTTTAATAGTTTGTTAGTAATATTTCGTTAAATTTAACACAATTTTATTAACTTTTAATAATTCTCTTGTTAAATTCACGACATTTAAATAAATTTAAATTTTTTTTTTCACATGTGGAAAGGTACATTCCATTCGAGTATTTATATTAACCTCAACATTAAATTGTGACAGAAATTGCTCCAGGTGCTCTTGATTATCATGAGATAATTTTGTTGCAGTTACAATTTGCATGATTTAAATAATTTAGTTTCCAATGCAACTCAACTCACACAGTAATACTTCTGGTCTAGTTACATTTTTATTTACTAGTTTTAAGTCCTCCTGTACATAGCTGTTAGTTTATAATTAGAAGTTCTGTTAGTTTATAATTTTTAGTTTTAAGGCAAACAAAATGTCAACCCTTTTTCCTTTTTTTCAGGAAGTATAGCAAAAAATCAATCGAATAGTGTACAATACAATGTAACCAAATAAGTAATAAAACTGCTTAAGTAACTTAGCAAAATACATTAATATGTATTTATGTTGAGATAAGCTCAACATGTAATGTAACGAAACTTTGTTTTTAACTTAAATTAAACTGAAAAATAAAATTAAATTGAATTGAGGTAATTTTGTCGGTCACTTATACAATAAAAACTAAAATAACAACAACAAAATAAAAGAAGATTCTCAAATAATTTACATTTATACGATACAATCTTAGATGTATTTTACTGACTTGACTTGAAATATAAATTTGATAATGGTTGGTGTATTCGATTATTAAAAACTTTTATTATTAACTAAATAAAATAATAATAAAATATAAAATTAAATTTAAAGCTTGCTTATCAATCTGGATGCCTTTTCGCTTAAAAGGATTCCTAAAAAAATAATTTATGAATGTGTAGGTTAATGATTAGTTAACAAGTTATGACTGCATAACGCTTTTTAAAAATGAAAAAATGAAGGATATACGAAGCCATTTGACATACTTGGGTGCCTTGAAAGAGAAAATGAAAAGCCTGAAAATTGAAAAAAGTTCAAACTTTGCTTTGGTTAAATATATTAAAAGACATTTTAAAGAAACGTTGAGTAAATATAGCGTCGAAAACAGCAGATTTGAAATAATGTGTGATGAGTTGTAAAGGAATACTTACTGCAAATTTTATTATATCCCGTGTTAGAGTTCTTCCATCGTTGGAGAATATTCGAGTACATATATGAAAGAAACACAATCCGAACATAACGAAGTGGAATATCGTACATTTATTACTAATTTTCGGAATAAATGTAAGCAATTTGGTAGCAACATCGAATTATTCATCAGACATCTACGAATCAAGAATCGTGGGTGTCTAAATGTTTGCTGTTAATAGTGTAATCTCCTCCTTCTAATCGCAATACTTTCTCAAGGAACAGGAATATTAATTATAATAATACAAGGGATCAACGCAAGGTCTATTTCGGAGATCTTTCGCTATACACTTCTTGAGTGCTTCATTTACTGCTGCGACGCCGTTGCTGCAGCAAATTCCCTCCTTCCAAGTATAAAGTTCTATTCAAAGCGTATCCAAGAAGGGGTAACTAAAATACTTGTACAAATCATAAATGAAGGATCAAGTACCGTGGCATTTGTGAATTTTGTGGGAGAGTTTTATATATTTACTAATAAAGGTAGGTAAAAAAAAGTGCAAAAATGTTCCGGTCGAAAAGTAAACTGATTCGAAAGCGCTATAATAAACACCACACAAACAAGAAATCGAAGCAAAGTCCTGCTGTGAAACATTGAAGTGAATTACAGCGGCTGAAGTCTCCTGGAATATACCCTTCAAATTGAGGCTTGTATTTAATATGCCCTAACAAGCACAAAAACATCTAAGCCCTTAAAAAAACAAATAGACTGCTTTCTGAGGTTTGATACAAAGAGCAAAGAACACGCACGTGTAACTTTACAAAAAATATCCTTACCTTGTGCACGTGCACGACGTATTCACATCATCATGCGTTCACATCACCACCATCGTTGAGTCGATATTATGGCGGCGGGGGTGAAGAGCGTGCTGACTTAACATCTTGTGTGGTGGTTGCCATATTATACAACTCATGTCAAACGGATGAGCGGAACATATGCACACGTTTTATTTATGCTCGAATATGACTTTTTTCAAATCCGATTTTATCAAAATCTTACGGGTGTTCGCTGAATCAGCATGCTGCCTCTTAATGATGAGTGTTGACGAAACTATTGTGCTGCTGTTGTAAGTGAAGTTCAATGCATACTTATGCCTAAAGACTTATTGTTATTATTATTATTATTATTATTATTATATGCCATATTTTTATTTGAGTTACCTTATTAAGTATATCAGTATATTTTGAAAGACTTAACTTCTAAATAAAATATATTGCATTTAATAACTATTTCAATTTTATTTTATATATTTTTTTTAATTATTATTCGTTATTTTTTAATTATTATTCGAAAATCGTGATAATTGAGCTCAACGCTATTGTTAATACAAGTCTTGATCAATAGGCAGATCGTATATGTAGCTATTTTGAAACTCGCCACAGCTTCTCATCAGCGATTTTTATTGGTGCATATTAAATGCAATTGCATTTGTTAATCCTTGAATACAATTACTTAGTACGAATTAGTAAAACTTATTCTGTATTTAGCAGACTTCATGACGCTCCATAGCGTATGCTTTGTTATATACATACATATATCGTATTGATATTACATAACTTCGCAACAGTTCTGAATCTTTGACTCACAATTTAGTGCGTCTTGAAATCTGCCCAGGCGTCAACTAAGCTTGTTCTTCTGATATTTTTATTAGACGAACAACAACAAAGTTATGACTGTTGACACCTGAAGCGTCAACATAGATATAAACAAATAAAAAGCTTTGTATGCGTTTGCGTTTTATGCATGTGTCACGCCTCTATCATTTTCCAGTAATTTTGTGTGGATATGATGAAAGATAGGATTCCCAAGGTATGACCAGATTGAAGATACAGATTTCCAATGTATGAAAACATTGAAGGGTGGTGTCAAAAAAAAGAGAAGGAAGAGAGAAAGTCGCTATCGACATTACTGCATTCTGGATGAAGGAAAAACAATTTAATAATGATGTAATAATATAAAAACGTATTTGGGTATTTTTGCTTCTGGCTACAGATATAGAAATTTAGTTATGAAATATTTGTTAATATGACGGGTAGCGATGATAACAGACTGGTGCAAGGCGTGCACTGGATTTTTCCCATTAAGGAACACGCATACTTTTCATACCGAGAATGCCGATGTTTTCATCCTATAAAAATGGAATATTTGCGTAATTCTTGGAGGTATACAGACAACTGGATTTGCGTTTATAAAGTAACATTGTCCGTTTGTGTGCCAAAAAAAAAAAAAGGGTATGGTCTGACCACTGTTAACAAAAACAGAAATAACAGAGGAACATATAGAGAAAATTCAATAAATTTAAATCTGAACAAAAACAAATAATTTGTGCCCTTAAAGGTTTTCAAAGCTTTTACGTGTAGGATATTTAAATTCGGTCATGCCGAATATAGTTCCTTTTTATTAAAGATTGTGATATCAGCGCAAGTATCCTTGCTCGTGTGATCTGAGTATATCGTTCGATCGGAGTCAATTTTCGCAACTCTTTTGCATAACGAGCTGCGCTTTGTATCTGTTACATGGTCATTGATCGGATTTCTATTTGAAATATTATAAGATTTTCATGTTCTTTGTAGGAATCATTTGATCTTATGTAGCAATCATTAAAGTTTATGCATAAGTCGGTCTCACCATATAAGTTATCACTAAAAAGCCATTTGTTTGGCATTTTGTAGACGAATTTTGTTCTCTAGTATTTCTGTTTATCGAGAGGAGGTTCAATAACACGGTCTTAAGTTTGTGTTCGCTGCAGTTAATATTTTTATAAGTTACGATCTGTACGAGTTTTGGTTAAATGCTGACGGAGGTGCTCTAACTTATTGTCATGCAGTGTTTGGCGATTCAAAAAACCTTGCCCACCATCCCAACGTGATTGTCCTAACTTCGCAGCGCAAGATTTTGAATTTTAAAATTAATTATTATTATTATTGCTTGCAAATGTTTTAGAAGTAAATAGTTTTCATTGATAAACCTATTTACAAATGCAATAATATATATATATTGCTTATTTTTTTTTAAGTTTCTAGTTTAGAATTTCATATGTGGATTTCATTCCATATTTTGCTTTCATTTTCAGTTTTGAAATTTGATTTTAAACGATAAAATCATAGAGATTATAATATTTAACATTTATAGATATTTATAAATTATAATCTCTATGATAAAAGTTTGCTTAAAAATGTATACTGCGCTGTATAATGTATAAGGCGCTTTCGTTTTCTTGCTTCAAAAAAAAAAAAAAAGCTCAAATCACACTTAATAATCAGGAAGGCATTAGAAGCGGCACTTTTTCGATAGAGATCTACCCTCACAAGCAAATACGAAGAATGGTAAGGAAAAGGCAATCGCTCAAGGGTAGTTTTGCCGTCCATGTGCATTTACCACTTGCCCAAACACGACTTTGATGCCGAAGTGTACGAGTGTCATTCTTCTAAGAAGAAAAAGTCCCTCTGCGGAAATCAAAAGAATTTGAGATTTTATCAAATCAAAACTATCGCCGACACATGTAGGCGTTTATTCCCCTAACTTGCGTACACTGCAATCTGATGTTGCTTAACCAAGCGGCCGGAAAAGTATCAAGCATTATTATCTAGTCCTCCAGAGAACATATGGTGAGTACGCTTACACACCCGTTAACATATTGTCAGCTAATCAGTTCCGCCGCCAAATAAGGGTTTGAATCACGTCGAATATGAATGTACTACACTCGACCGCAGTCCGGAAAAAAATAAATTTTATCCCCCTCCATCATTTTATTAATTTTCATTTGAGGTCGATTGGCTTGAATAATTCATGTTGATGACTCTATTACGAGTTTTTTTAGTAAATAAAATTTCAAGTATATTTCCGGATATTGAATATAATAGAGAGATGCACCTAACTGAAAACTAATAAAGCTGACTAAACTAAATCAAAAAAAAAAAAAAAAAATAAAAATATACCAATTCTTAATTTTTTAATTTATTATAGAAAGTGGATAATTTAAGCAAACTGAGCATAACTTTTGTTAATTGATGCTATTGACTTTATTGCAATTGAAAAAATATATCAATATCCAATTTTTGGTTTTTTGCTAAAATTTTGAAATTGAATTCAAATTTAAATTCGAAATTTATTGAGCCTTTTAATACAAATGTATATTTTAGTATAACATATTGAAAGGAAAATATAAGATATATGAAATTTATTCTGCTGCGAATTTTTTTATTGTTTTCTTGTCTTTCTTTTGGAGTATCCAGGAGTAGTTCCTTCAAGTACTGGTCACATAAAACATTATCTGTAAACTTGGACACAATTTCGAAAGGTTTAAAAAATACTACACAACAGCTGCAATTACTTGGAAGTTAGATGAAAAATGCTTTACAGACAGAATTTTTCTTTAGGTTTGGCAACTGGCGAATTTTGAGGACATTAAAGAAATTCGCGATCAATACAACGCTTTTGTGAATATATGATAAAACTTTTGCTACAGCATGCAATTTCTTTTCTCATTATTTTTTCTTATCTTTTATGGTTTTTTTTTGCGCACTACTTTCGACTTTAATAGTTTGTTTTGCTCTGGTGAAAAGCTGAAAACTGTAGATTTCGTCAAATGTTAGAAAAAGCCTCATACCAGGCTCGACAGCTAATTCCACTTCACTGTATTTTAAAATGAATTCTTCCAAAAACTCTTTATTCAATAAACTTTAAAAATTAAAATACAGTATTACATATATGTCGATGAATATATATATATATATATCGTGAGTGATGTAATTTTTTCGTAGTTTACAGTTGTTGTGCTACTGACAATTGCATTAAAGTTTAAATAAAAAAAAAAAATAAATTGATGTTTCACAAAGTTTCCTTCTTTGTTGGTTTTATAAATTCAATTAAACCCAAAAATAAATATAATATAAAGGCACGGATTCCATTCATGGTGTTGATTTTGGTGAATATATTTGAAAAGCTGATAGAAACGTCTTCTATTGGGGGTGAAATATGGTACTTTCTCTTGATTTCTTTAACAATAATCGTAATTGTGTTTGTAAATCATGAAGTTAAAACGGATAACAACTGGAATAGTTAAACCAGAAAATACGACACTACCAAAAGTATCTTAAGTAAAAGTAATTTAATGCGTTTTAATAGTCGTTCATAAGTTTTGTTTCCTTTAAACCTACCAAATTAGAAACGTTAGTACATCACGATATTCACTTTTATCTGTTCTACCTTAATCTATCAAACAATTTAACGAAAAATATTTTCTGGTCGAAAGTTTGAAGAAAGCAGCATCAAATGCAAAATCAATGTCGGCTTGCTTAAAGTCGAACGCAGTAATTTTCCAAGCCGTTGGCATCGTTTTAAAGAACTATACAACGCTTTTCGCACGTTTTCCAGTTTTATTCTTAATTTAATTTTTCTACAAAATTTTGAAGAGAAAATATTGCTTTTTAAAATTTCATTTTAATAATAAATTGGCATTGAGAAGGTTTTAACATTTATTTTAATATTTATTTTATTTTTATTTTGTATTTTTTTATTTTTATTTTAAGACGTACACTAAGCGTTTGTGTAATTAAATTATAGTTTAATTAAATACAAATTTAGGCATTTAATTAAGCATAGTAAATTTAAGAATTAGTTAAAAAATTTCAAATATAGTTGGCTAAACAGAATCAGAAAAATTAATTGCAGCATATACGAAATTAAAATCCGAGCAGGCATTCTGAAGCGGCCCATGCTGAAGATATGATGATCTGCAAAAACTCGAATGAAGATGGCTCAAAACATAATAAACCAGTAAACAAGCGTGGGGGCTATATTTAGCCTAGATACGATAAAAATAAAAGTTTCGAAAACATATATAAATTATTTTATGTATTAAGATTTTAGTTTAATTAGATCTATATATTCGTTTCTCTGTTGTTCTTGTCCGATTTGGCCCATGTTTAATAGCAAACTTACAAACAAAGCATTTTCTGCCAAATTTTATTTTAATATCCTTAATGTTTCTCCTTTAACCTTGAAGACAAACGGACCGGCATGGCTAAATGGACTAACAAGGTACCGCTGATCAAGAATATATTCTTTCCAATATCTATGTACATTTCGGTGCAAAGTGAATATACCTTTTAACATTGAAAGTGTTTAGGTTATAGAAATGGGACAAATAACACAAATAACTGAGCTATTCGTTATCTCATGGAGATTACAATAGGAAGGATAATGGGTATTTTCTCTGTTCCTTATTGTTTCTTTGTATGGAAAAATATTATTATTATTTTGGCTTCCTAATTATAAAAATAAAACTTTTGTTTTCAGTCCCTTAATTGAATAAATAAACAGTAATTTTACTTTAATTTTACAGCCTGAATAGCAAAATTTACAATTTGTAAATTACAACATATTAATTAATTGAAAGCATTAAATGCTATTTGATATTTAATTTAAGTTAATACTTTACTAACCGAAAGTTGTTCTCTTAGTACAACAAACTGTGAAAATCGTAGTCAACAAGCATGTATGTAGGTCACTGAAGGTGCCGACGCTTTCACAATCACCTACTAATGAAAATTTAACTCCCTGTACATACCCAAAACGATTGAGTTGATTCCTTTTTTATTTAAGTGATAAGTCAGCGAAGCGACTCAACAGGCTCATTTATTTTTATACCCTACACCTTAAGGTTGAGGGTATATTCACTTTCTACCGGAGTGTGTAACGCATAGAACTAGACAAGATAGGTATGGAAAAGTATTTATATTCTTGATCAGATCTTTTTGAAAATGGGCAAAATCGCCCATGGACCACGCCTAATTTTTATATCGAGAGTGCAGGTACCTCTGTTTTGCCTATTAAAAAAGGCCATATCAGCATCACTTTTTGAGAGAAGACAAGAAAATTTTATATGTAGGTTTAGACTAATGCTTCCAGTTAATATGCCAAATATGGGCGTGACCCGCCCACTTTTAGTTTACATAGGTCATGGAGGGTTTTACATGGATTGTATTGAGAAGTATATAAGTTTCCTGAATAATGGGGTACATAATATTGTAGTTTGTGAACCAATAATATTCTGTTGGGAAAAATGGGCGGGCCACACCTCCTTATGCTTTCACTTATGAAACTGCATACAGCTATCATGACGGCATAGTTGTAGAAATTTCATAGGAGTATAAAGTTTTGCCTTTTAGAAGTGGTGCGATTTAATTATTATTATTATTATATATATATTGTATATTTATTATTAGATATATAATATATATATTGTATATAATATATATATATATATAATATATATATTGTATATATATACGAGTATATTATATCGCACCACTTCTAATTATATATATGAGTATATATGCAGCTTTAAGGTGTAGGGTATTTCGGCTACAGCCCGGCTGTAGACAACAACTTTACTAGTTTTGAGGTCGTTTAGTAATAATTAGACAGGAATTTGCTCAAACCTTCCGCGATTAGCGTCGATCGCGTTCATTCTCTCGCTCGGTTTCCGGCTGCGGGGTCTCTGTTTTTTTAGTATTGAGCTTATTTTCGTATTGCGATAAGTAGATTTAAGGAGTTAATGGGTTCTAGTGGTATATAAAAGCATAAATACAAATAAAGGTATTAGAATAGAGTCAAAATTAATGAATTCTCCGCAGAATATCGTCCAAGCTGTTAAGTAGTCAGTGCTTGATTGCTTTCAGATAGCCAAATGAAATTCTTGAACGGTGCGGAAATGACCGGAAATGAACTCACACGGCGTGAGAAAGAAGTTCGTTACAGTACTAATCAATATTTTACCAAAAGACAAATTAGTGTCATATGGGAATGCTAGTTAAGTTATGCACTTTTTCTTTTTCTTGTCTTGGATATGAAATATATGTTATTAATTGAACTCAGACTACAATCAGTTCAATAAGATAAGAGTGTAATTCTCGCGGCTGTTTGAGGAAATTTGAGGCCATCAAAACTGCAGCTTCCATTTTTGAACTTACTTGCGATAGGAATCTCCATGGAAATTTAGGGGCAACTATTCTGAACGCTATACGTAAACTAATGGATACATCTTTCTTATTGTAGGAGATTACAACCTTTACTTGGTCTTCATTTATGGGACCTCCATCCTTAATATCGATCGAATTATCAATCTGCTTTGTTGTTGTGATTCCATTAATATTTTACTGCTATTAATTTATCATAATTTTTATTTGACGATCTCAATCGCAAACGACGTAATTTGTGATTGAACTTTAACTCTAGTGGTTTTGCATACTTTGTGTTTATCTTGCTTGACTATTTTAATAAACATTCTTCGAAATAATATAGTAATAGCAAATTATTAGACGTGTTTAAATATAATTATTTAACATGGCATGTAACGCGAGAGAGAAATTGGGGACGAAAGCTTCATAAGTACAAGAAGCGTTGCAAAAACGTTCAATTGGGCGACGAAACTTCGCCTAATTCTGTTAAAACTTGAGCTCTACTAAATCACTTTCACCTGCAGTAATCTAATTCTAACAACAATAATCTAATTACTATACGATAATGAGGCCAAGCCGGTAATTGGTCTACTTGCGGTTATTGGTCAAGTACACATGCTTGGAACGAGTTTGAACTCATGAAAACTTTATTTATTTCTAGTTTTGTTTACTTTTTAGCAGATAATTGACGATGAAATCTATGATTATTGTCTCTTAGATATTGTTGACTCAAGTATCACTGTTACTGAGGTCAACTCATTCAATTTAGCTCGTCATTCCATTAAAGCGGGTTTTCCATTTAACATTGGTATACTAAAGGACTAAAAGCATTAAATAATCAATTCAACTGTTTTTATAAATTGAATTATTGTCATTACATGCGTGAATTCTATTTTCTGAATAAATTTCTGTATAAGCAATATACGAACTTAATAGGTATTGAAGGAAGTATGAAATCGAATTCTTATTCGATTAGGTCTAAGGAAGGTTCTACTTATATACATATTTCAATGTTCTTCGATGATAATTCCTCCTCCTCACTACAGGAAACAGGAAATCCCTTCGCTACTTTCTTCAAAGCTAACCTTGATTCTTGGCAATTTCATTTTTACTAGTGATTATGTCATTGTTGCCATATATGCTTCGGCAAGCTCTTCTAAATTTGACATTAGTGACATTAGTTCCTTTATTTTAATATTATTGTATTTATTATGTTATTGCGGGTTAATTCTTCTCTGAATTCGGGTCTTTTCATTGATAAATGGAAGATATCTCACATTACGCCTATTTTTCAATATACATAGTTATAAGCACTCTATTAAAAATTACAGACCTATGTATATCGAAACTGTCTAATATTCCTAAAGTTTTTGAAAAAGCAGTAAATGGAAAATATTATTTTTCAGGTAAATCATTAATCGCCAAGCATTTTATAAATGGTAACCTTATTCTTAAGCTGTCTAAGATGGGATTTCATTCGACGTTCTGTAAGATTTATTATAATCAAAGAATAATTAAAATTAAATAAATAAATAAACTCGAACATCATGTTCCTCATTTATGCTCGCCTACCTATACATCTAATGGAGTGTGTTGCTGATCCATACTTTTGGCCTGACAAAACTATTGCGCATGAATATGACTTTAAAAAAAAAAATTTGTCAAATAAAGTAAATTTTGACAACTATTTTGTATTAATATATTAGAGATATCAATTCTACATTGAAAGATTTTGTACTACAAAGTAATGACTAAGAGTGCACAATAATAGCGCCTCCTAAATGGCAAAAGCGAGATGTAGTAAACGTGGAAATATTTTCTAAAGCTTAAACAGTTTATCGTAGTGATATAAAATTTTCTCATACATTCATCTCAAAATAAATATTTAATTTTATATATCAATAACTGCTACTAAAGGCGGAGCTGTTTTGATAGCTCTTGACTTTCAGTACTTTTAAAGAGAGGAACTTTTTTGCAACCTAGAAATAGACGCAGATCACTTAATTGGGTGGATGATATTAATTGGCCTCAAGTAAATTAAGAAATTGTGTGATGATTATAGTTGCTCTGCCTCACTGTAGAAAAATAATTACGCAAGAATTAACTGAGAAATGAAAATATGAAAGAAATAATAATAATAGAAAATATTTAAAGATTGATCGTTCACGGCAGCAGAAATTTCCCCACGCATTCAGTGGGCATCAATGGGTGATGGGTAAAAATGACTATTCTAAACTACAACTCTTCACAATTCTGAATATTAGTTAACGTAACTTTAGCGGTTTTTCGTATCTTTCGTTAAATTAAAATCAGAAAATAGTGTCAACTTTCAAAACCAATTGAAACGCCAAACACAAACTCAATTTGGTTGGAAATTGCCATGTTTTGCAGTGACTTTCGTGTTTCTGAGATATAATCGATTCGGTTTTTCAGAGAAAGCATCTGTGAGACCTGACGATTGAATAATGATCGCCTTTTGAATATTTCTTTCATGAAAATATGTAGCGACTAATGCTTACCATATAAAGAACAATGCTTAACTCGGTTTATACAAACACGAAAAAATGGGAAAATTTCTGACAGAATAGTGAAAACCGCATTGAAATCGCTTCAATAGTTTACGAGTTAACTAAGTTGATATTAACGTGCGACTAATCAAATTTATATAAATATAATAGTTCTGCTATCTAAATAAATTGCAAAAGCTGTTCCGTTTTTGGTCCTTCATAAGCCATGAAACATAAACACATCATAATCATCCATACAGAAGCACAACACAGAGTTGTTGTTTCAAAACATGACGCCGCTGTACATGCTGATAAGGGATAAAAGGTCGTAATGCGAACGCGCAGGAAGCGATCATGAATGATGATTTCAAACAGATTTGATAACACATATGATTGGTGGTTTGGTACCCAGTGGCTCGGCGACACATATCCATATATATATATACATCGATCATTTGGACGAGCGCTCGAACTTAGTATACATCAGTAATAACAGTTTTGTCCCACGTAATTTATATATCGTCGACTAGACTGATAACTTGTGGTTTTGGTACCATTTTGTCAGTCATAGTCGGTCGTCGTGGTCTGGTACCCAGCGGCTCGGCAATATATACAATTGACAAGCTCTGTTAACCGAACGCTAAAGACGAAAGCACGAGTTGGTGCACCAAGGACTAAATACCGTCGACTAGACTGACAACTTGTGGTTTGGTACCCATTTGTCAGCCCTAGGAGCCTGCTGTGGTTTGGCACGGCTCAACTCATCGCTCCGTAATGATCTTAGCCAAACTGCGAGCGGAAATTTTTAATCATTAATAACGAAATAAAGCTTGTATTGTCATAGATGTCGAAATTCTTGAAAAATATTCGGTGACGAAACCTAGGCAGCCGGCGAGCTAACCCTTGGCTAAATCCGGAGAATCGGATAGCTACGTTACAAGTTTTTAAATTATTCATTTCTAACTTTTCTTAATCTAAACTGCTTCCTTCAACTGTAAATCTCGTTTGGGAAACATTATTAATTAATTTCTGAATAAACGAAACGGAACTTATTTTTAAGCTTATTTGCCAACATTTTCGAAGCCTCCTACAAACATGTTTCCAAACGTTTTCCAAACTTGTTTCCAAACGTTTTCCAAACTTGTTTCCAAACGTTTTCCAACTTGTTTCCAAACGTTTTCCAAACGTTTTCCAAACTTGTTTCCAAACGTCTTTCGAGTTCATCCGAGAAAAACGAGAACAGATCAAGCCTTGTTTGTAACAATTAAAAAAATTGCTATCCACGAGGCCAAATTTCAACAGGCTTTTGTGCGACGAAAAAAAAGGTATGCACGTTTTAGAGTGAAAAAGATCCACTTATATTAATAAAATTAGGTTTGCAGCATAGACTAATAGATAGGACACGCACATTTCGTCGTTTCAAAAAATCTGTTTGACATTTGATTGTTTGGTAAGTTAAACTATAGAGAAAGAATATTATTATTATTATTATATTTAATATAATGAATTATACAAAATATCTTAAAGCACTAGCTGCCAGGGCTATCGGCTTCTGAACAATCTAACATATGTACATTTGACAAAAATGAAGTTTGATTATAAATTACTTATTATTTACTTAGATTTTGTCAAGGAGATTTAGATTGGATAGGAAATTGAATATTATTTTAACATTACGGTCAGATGGGAGAGCAAGAATTGTGTATGGGCAGGAGCTTAGGAAGCAGGGCCGAAAATGCTCAAGAGATGGGCATTCACAAAGGAGGTGTCGGACTGTTAGTTGGGAGGTGTTACAGAATTGGCAAACGGGATGCGCTTCCTTATTCAATATATGCGAGTGGGTAAGAGCAGTGTGTCCGAGCCTGAGTCTTGAAAAGCATTTGTTTTGTTTTACCGAAGTGGTGGTAGTGAGTAGAAGTGGGCTTCTGTTGGGGTTGACTCTTTTGTAATGATCATTCAGCTGTGTTTGGACAAGAGATGTTTGTTGTTGTAATTTTATCAGAGCGGTCCGCGTGACGAATTTTTTCGAAGCTGGAGTAAAAGTTGGAGTCGGGTGCATAACCGTAGATTTAGCAACCCGGTCTGCACATGTATTTCCATTTATTCCAGAGTGGCCAGGTATCCACATTATTTTAACTTTTTTGAACATTTCCATTAGAAGTTGTCTGATATTCATGATATATTCGTGTTTGTTGGTGATGTTCTTAGCGGCTTCAAATATTGATTTGCTGTCCGTGCAGATAACGATTTTGTTTTTCTTGGATTTACAGAAATCCAGCGCGGAAAGTATTGCTTTGGCCTCAGCATCAAATATTGAAGAGAATTCTACTAAAAGACCGCGAGAAATTGTTATCCCATCCTCATATACAACTGCAAAGGACACGTAATCCGCTGCTTTGGATCCATCAGTGAAAATAAAGCTCCAGCCATTGGTCCTCAGTCGGCTCGTAGTTTCTTGGAAAGTTCGGGTGTAGGCGTCTGGCGGAGTTGTGTCTTTTCTGAGCTGTGCCAGGGTTGAAATAAAAGAGTCATTTGACAACTTCCAAGGGGGAATTATTTCCCGATTGGCAATTTGACTTCGGATATCGATGTCATAGTTTTTAGCTGTCTCGATTAAGCAGGCTATGGCTGAGGGTTTTTTCATGGAAGTTTTCCGTTTAGCGGTCAGGTGGATGGATTTGTGTAACAGACTGAAAGGGTTACACTTCAGTTTGTAAATGAGACGGCATCTCAGGTTTGATAGACGCTTTTCAATTGTTTCAAATCCTCCTTCTACTAGTAGGCTGTTTACCGGCGTTGTCCGAAAAGCCCTCAAGCTGGTTCGTATGGCAGCGTTGTAGCATGTAGTTATAGATTTCAAGTTGGATTTAGCGCAGTTGCCATAAATAGGCAAACCGTAGTCGATTTTTGATAAAATAGTTAGCCTAGTAATGCTTAGTAGTATGTTAGTATGGGCTTGACTCTTATTAGATGCAAGATATTTAATTACATTTAACCTGGCAGCTAGATTTTGTTTCAAGAAATTACAGTGGTGCTTAAATGTATATTTACAATCGAAGTATAATCCTAGAATTTTTAAAGAGATAACATTTTCAATTAAACAGTTATTATGTGAAATTTTAAGTGAGCTACAATTTCTTTTTTTACAAATATGTAAATGTTTGGATTTTTGAATTGAGATGGCTGCTCCTGATGATACAGACCACTCATCGATTTCTTTCAGAGCTGTCGAGAAGGCAGCTGCCATTTGATTATTGTCTTGTTGTTTGGCAATGATATATAAGTCATCTGCGTACACGCAATGTTCCAGTCGCTTGTTGTTCGACAAGATACGGCTGAGTTCATCGAAAGCAATTATGAATAGAGTCGCCGACAGGGGAGATCCCTGTGGGATTCCGTTATGTAGCACATGCGTTTTAGAGTGAATGTTATTGGCTCTGCATCTGAATTGCCTGTTCCTTAAGAAGGAGCTGATAAAAGAGGTCATTTTAGGGCCAATTTGCCAATCGGAGAGCTTTTTCAAAACTACATGAACTCCAATTCTATCAAAAGCTTTGACGAAATCAATTGACAAAATAGAGACATGATTTTTTGCTGATAAAGATTTGCAAATAAGTTGGTCTATGAATAGAAGCGCATCCATAGTGGAAGAGCCAGGCTGAAAAGCGACCTGATGGGATGAGATTAATTTGTGGGTTTTGACAAACCATAACAGTCTTCTCGAAATGATTTTTTCTAATAGTTTTCCCATGCATGGTAGAAGTGAGATGGGTCTATATGAGTCAATTAGATCCATCTGTTTATTTGGCTTTATTATTGGAACAACTGTTGCAGTTTTGTAACTTTGTGGAATGATGCCTGTATCGAAGATATTGTTGAAAAATTTTAAAATGCGAAGTTTACAGTTTTCCGGGGCATTTTTAATCATAGGAAAGGAAATTTTGTCGAAACCTGGGGTATTGCCTGTGGCTGTTTTTATAGAAGAGTTAAGTTCGTTTATGGAAAGTGGAGACTCTATTATTTTAGCTTTATTGGAACAAGATGTTGAAGTGGATAAGCTAAGAATTGATTGTTTTGCCAATTGAAATTGTGGAGCGAAATTGGTATCATCGGATTGTTTGGACCATGTAGTTGCAAATATTTCAGCAATTTCAGCAGGATCAGTAGTTGAGCCGTTGTTAGTTTGGATTGCTTTTATAGCAATTTGGGAACCAACACCAGTAAGGGTGCGGATATTTCTCCAGATATTTGAAATTGATGAATTGGGATTGACAGTTTTTGTGAATTCATTAAACGATTGTCTTTTGGCTACTTTCTTGGCTCTAGTAAACAAAGCATTTTTTCTTTTATAGTCAATAAATTTTTCTAATGTGCATTTTTTTTGATATGAGTGCCAGGCCTTCTGTTTGTCATCCCTTAGTTTTCTCAGCTCAGGCGACCACCAAGGAACTGTCTTAGAGGATTTTTTATAGGTTGTCTGAGGGATAGCGCTGTTTGCAGCGAAACGAAAAATTTTGTTAAATTTAGCAGCTTCTTTATTAACGTTGTTAGATGGAGTTATATCTTTTAGTTTGTCCAGAATTTTATTTTGAAATAACAACCAGTCTGCACGGTTTGTGTTGTATAGCGAAGATCTAGGTGTGTGACCCATCTTCAAATTAACCTTTGTGATAGTTGGAAAATGATCACTATTGTGTAGATCATTTATAGTACGCCATTCGCATAGAGGTATTAACTGTGCCGAACATATAGCGACGTCAATGTGTGTATATGAACGGTGTGTGCTGAAGTGAGTGGGGGAACAATCGTTTAGTACACATAGGTTTGAGGCGAGTATAAAATTTTCTATGATCTGTCCTCTGGAATTGGAAATGTCTGATCCCCACAGTTGGCTCCACGCGTTAACGTCGCCCAACAATATTACTGGAGAGTTAAAAGAATTAAGGATGTTGACAAGATCCTGTGACATTAGGTTATAAGCGGGGGGAATGTAAAGAGATACGATATTAAATTTTTGCCGAAGATGAACCTCGATTGCTACCACAGATATGTTTGAGTGAATAGTGATGGTTTTGTGTGGTAGGGATTTTTTAATAAGGATAGCAGTACCATGTTTTGCAGTTGTAATATGGTCAAAATTGTGGAAATACCCAATGTAGTCTATGGGTAATGCAGGATTTAAGTTAGATTTGAGATGAGTTTCTTGTAGACAAATTACTGATGGGCGTTGCTCTCTAATCAGCATTTCTAAGTCATTGTAGTTGTTACGATAGCCTCGAATATTCCATTGAAGAATATTGAACATCGTTAAAGAAACAACCGGAAAACAAAATATGTAATTTTGTTTATTTTCACTTACGTAAAATCTAGAGCGAGCTATATAAATTAAGTGAGAGTTTATTGCTTAGAGATCGTGAGAACTATCAAAAGGTAGAGTGCAAGTAGGAGAATTTATTTTACATACAGATGTCAAAAGTGCATCTCCCGATAGAGGAGGAATGCGCGAAGAAGTTGATGGAGTAACGGTTTCTGGAGTAACGGAGGATAGAGAAGAATTTGATGAAGTTTTGCCATGCGAAGCAGGCGGAGAAGACGGAGAAGAATTGACAGAGATTGGTGTTGTTGTTATTGTTGGTGTGTTTTTTGTGTTTATTTTTTGTATTGCGGAGTTGGTGGTGCGCGATTCTTGAGTGGAGATGGTATTTGCGTTCGATGGGAGTTTGAGATTAGCCGTTTCTGAGTGTTGGTTGCTAATGTTGTCTGAGGTAAAAGACGAATCTGCATTTTTAAGAGCAGAAGAGTAGGACACTTTGTTACTGATATGTGTGTTGTTTTGCTCTTTGTATATGCGTCTGGCGTCAGAAATACTGCACTTCTTTATTGTTTTTATTTTAAGAATTTCTTTTTGTTGTTTGAATTTCGGGCAGTCAGGAAAGGAGGAAGGGTGGGGCTCTAGACAGTTAACGCACATTGTGCGGGAGCATTGCTGTGGATTGTGCGGAGGGAGGTTGCACGAAACGCAGTTGGGATTGTTCTTGCAGTGCTTTATGGTATGTCCGAGCAGTTGGCAATTCTTGCAGCGCATCGGGTTGGGGAAGTATTGCCGAACAGATGACTTATACCAAGCTATATCGATTGTTTTTGGCGGTTGGTAAAGATTAAATGTGAGTAAAATTAATCCAGATGGTATGATTTTATTTTCGACTTTTTTGGTGAATTTATAAACGCTCGACACTCCTTGCGATTTAAGATCTTCCAGAATTTCTTCTTCGGATGTATCGATTAGGTTCCGATCGAATATGGTGCCTTTGGACATGTTTAGTGAGTCGTGTAATGTTATGGACACTTGGCACAGCCCGCCGAAATTTTTGGTTCGCGTGAATTTGTCAGCAGCTTTTTGGTTTTTTACTAAAATTAATAGGTTACCATCTCGTAGCATACTAATTGATTCAATGTCCGAACTAATGGAGTCCAATGCTTTCTTTTTAGCGAAAACACTGAAACTTGAGAGAGGCTTATCGGTGTCCACAGATTTAATTTGAATGAATTTTGGATTTTTTAGGTGACTTGTTTTTTCAGGTAGAGTTGGAAAGATTTCTTCGGTAATATTGACAAATTTTTTTCTCTTGCTCCGGGGACTGTTTAGAGGAACTTCATCGAGTTCTCTAAATCGATTCCCCGGGTTAACCGGGATGTCGTTTAACATAACCGTCCACTGGAGTTCAGCACAGATTAATTGCTTTCAACCACACGTGTAAGAAAATAAGAAAACAGAATAAGAATTGTAAATGTCAAAATAACAGTAGCTTAAGCACTTAGTATAATACGAACATAAGCGTAAAAGGAAACACCGCGAAAAGAACTGCTCGTCACGAGAGTTTGTCGATGACTGATAGAGAAAGAATAACAAGTGGCCGAATCAGCCAATTTTACTCGAACGCCGAATGGAAGCGGACGGTCCGCAAGGGAAACGAAGAAACCAAATAAGTTCGAAATGCGTCCTCAAGGAGAGACTAGCGATTTCAATAAATTTACTCACGCATACAGTGAATATTTTTTTTCAATCATTCACACTTTTTTAGCATGCCTGAAACTGTTTCATTTGGTTGTGTGTGTGACTAATTTTTAAGCATCAACATTTTTTAGCATTTCAGGAGTTTAATGAAAATACATTAGCATTTGCAATAGAAGAGAGAACACACTCAGCAATGAGTGCAAAAAAGATCTAGTACTGAATTTCCAGTGGAAAATATTTTTGTTCAAGATTCCTGCCGGCCTCTTGTTATTCTTTCTTTATAGTTGAACTCACGTATACAATACGTGAGAAGTACCACAATATTGTTCTTGTTTTCTTTATCAATCAATGTGTACGATTTCTTAACAGTGCACCTGTAGATACAAAAGGGTTTTAGAGCCCCAACTAGGCCAATAACGTATAATCTCCAACTATTTTGTAACAATTTGTATTTAGTTTCATTTATAATATTCTGCTAACATCATTTTAAAATATTTTCGCAATTAGGCGCAAAATTGTGTATTTATAATAAAAAAATTCGGTTATCGACTGCATTTATAGGAAATATAACGAAGCAAATTAAGAAAAGGTTGTGTAAAATGTAACAGAATATATTTATAATCATTTTAAATATGTTTTATACCTGTTTTTCACGATAAAAAACATAATATATTTAATTATTAATTTGAAGTTTCGATAAACAATACCCTTGAAATAAATTTTACCTTTATTTTCCTCACAACGCACGGGTGTAGAAACTGGACGACACCCCACCAGAGCTAATCCCTTGAAGATCGTCTTCAATTTCTCAATTTTAATTTTTTTTGATTTAGCATTTTTCCTTATTTCACTTTTCAAATTATAAACAAATCCGTAAACTTACCGAAGGATTAACGTCAATTAAATAATACTTTTTAAAATTAGTACAGACTTCTTCATATGTACATGATGTTATTGTAAATTGTAGAAACAAAAAACAGGTCATTCTAAAATACCTTTCCTTTGCTTTCAACATCCCATTGTATTGAATAAGTGCGAAAAGAGCAACTTGAATGAAACCGCCAATAAAATGCTTAGAAGGAGAAAATGTAAAAATTTGTGAAATGATCAGAAGCACAATAATCATAAACAGAAACAGCCCCTCGATTCTCTCCCTCCTCCTCATCTTGCATACAATCTTCAAATTATAAAAACAATACGAATAAAAACAAACACCTAGAAGATGACCACCTATCCCGCTGTCTCCTTCACACGACGAGGGGTGAATAATTATATATTATATATGATATATTTCCAATTCCCAAGACTTCAAAAAACTTTCTCTTCGTCTGGCTTTTAAGGTTTTAAGTTATACAGTTTGCATCAAAGACTATACAAGACGGGAAAGCTCTCTCATTTCGTGAGAGACCCCAAAAAAATGTCCGTCCGCGAGCTCACGTACACTGTATGTGATTCTTATGGTGAAATTAACTCTTTTTTACAAGGAAAAACTAGCTGTTACAAAGCATGTAAACTTCAAAAATAGTCCGTTCTGGCTTGTTACCACACCATCTTAAGATTATGGGGTGAGTTATGAGCAGGGATGCCAAGCGGACAATATTGATATTAATTATTTCTTTGAATACTTAAACGAAAGAAAAGAGAAAAAGTTCATAGCGTTTAGAAGATGCAGGCAGTAATGATTTAGTAGCGATTTCGACATAATGAAATGTAAAGTTTTTATTGAATTTCAGGAACTAATTGAAATAATAGGAATTGCGTGCATTTCCACACCACCCTTGAGGTATGCATATTGGCGCGTTACCTTTTTTTTTTTGTTTTGGGTGTTGGTTCCCCTGTAGGCCTATTTAATCACCCAATATAAAATAATAAATTAAACAAAATTAAAAAATATAAATGAAACCAAACTACTACAATTACATTTTAAAACAATAATATCACAATTCATTTGTTATAATTAAAATGAGATCAAAGAAAATAAAATTTAATAAAAATTAAATCACAGACTAATATTCCACTTTCAATACGATAATAAATATTACGCAAAATACAAAATGAACTATATACAAAAGCAAAAAAAAAAATCAATTGATATGCTAAAAATATTATAAAAAGCGTAAAAATGCGCTCTCCTAGATTTGAAATCTGATATATTATATTTTATTAATTACGAATGAGAAAGGCACAAATATTTTTTTGAAAAGTGAGGCATTGAAGCGTCTCTATTGAAATACTTTAAGACAAAGAATATTCTGACTCTAATAAATAATGCTAAAAAAACTTCACTGTCGCAATTACCACAACAAATGAAAGGCTCAATGGAACTTTTCATTTCAGCAAATAAATATTTACCTACACCAATCTTGTGGCAAGCTTTGTTAAATAAATCTAAAAATTCTTCCTCTAATCTAGAAACTGCCAAAATAAAACTCTGTGGAGGCTTGACGAGATGTGCCTTTTCATATTGTTTTTCTCTGGTAAATAAGAAATCTTCGGTAATGACTTCATCACCGAAATACGGAAGAGGGTTAAGGCATTTGTGTAGTTTGTAGAACTTTAAGTAAAGCCATCCACAAACATAGTTAAAGGCGTTTTTCTCTAAAAATTGTACCTCGTCGGATGAGAACTTTACCTCAATATTTGAAATTAAGGGCGTTTCTGTTGCAGGTTGACTCTGGAAGTCATCCCAAAAGGAATCCTGCTAGCTATAATTTTCGTCGACATTCAAGAAATGTAGAAAACTGGAAGAGTTACACTCATCACCTTGGAAGTTTGGCAAAGGTTCGCAATTTCCGTTTATTACGACATCAAGAAAATCGAAGCCCCAATGTTTTTGAAATAATCGACAGAACATGTCGGACGTTATTCTGTTCGTGTTTCCTGCACCTCTCCTGATATGACCAAAAAAATGTTCTAAGCTATCCTGACAGAGTTTCCTACACACAAAAAAAATATGCCTAATGTAAAATTAATAATCCAATATCAATTTTCATATCATATCAGTTTGATCTGAAAAAATGTAAATGTACTTATTTTCCTGTAAATCCAACATATAACTTATCCTATTGATACGAAAAAGCTCAATGTGATATATTAATCGGCTATTTTCGATTTTCGAATTCTCTTTCGTAACTTTATCTTGACGGCGTCACTCTCACGAGAACAATTCTACATGAGAATTTTTTTCGTCGTCATCCACAAGAGGAATTAAATTGCAATCCATATATATATTTTTTTGGTCAGTTGTGCTGTGAACATTGTGCGAGACAGAAGTGAAAGTTATTTGGCGAGATGAGTGAAGATTTAACTGCAATTTTAATAGAATTTAATTTGGACAACCACATCAATAACTTTATTGGTTTGTATAGTGGTATAAAATAAAATTATGTTATTAGAATATTTATGTAAAATTTAACAATCCGCGAAACGGCATACCTAACGGCATACCTAACGGCATAAAACAATTTGCGCATGTGTTTATTCGTGTGTATAGATCTGCAGACTGTACGCATTATTTGGAAATTTACATATCCAATACATATCTATTACATTCCAGACGGTACATGTTTAATACGAAAAAAAATATTTTAATTGTTTATAGCTTAATTATGTTTATTTATGTAGAAGGGTAATTTTCAGTTAATTAATGTGTATTTTGATACTTAGATGTAAAATTTTTGCGAAAAAAGACCAATAAAAAACTAAATCATAACAAAAAGTATTGCGTTTTATTTGAGGGTTCAGCTTTGAAGTACAAATTAACAATAAGTTATATTATTCGGACATTTCGTCATATTTTTTTAATATGAAGTAAGGTGAAAATGACTATACCAAATTTCATTTATACTATTCTACTTATTATTTTTACATGAAAAATTATTAAATGCTGATATTAGAAAAATATCAATTTCCTATGAGATTATATAACTTTGAAGTTCTCATGTTATTATTTTTACATGAGAACTTATTAAATTCTGATATTAGAAAAATATCAATTTCCTATGAGATTATATAACTTTGAAGTTCGAAAAGGAAACTCTGATATTTTCGAAATATCATTTTTATATTTATCTTATCGGTTGTAAAATGATATGAAAAAACGTAACATTGACTATCATATCACGTCATTTTTTTTTTGTGTGTAGTTTTTATATGAGTGAATCCCTGTGCTGATAGATTTTTCCACAAACGTTGCAATGCACTAATATTTATTAACCAGCCTTTAATAAACGAAAACGTTTGCCTAATATCTACTCCTACACTATTCTCTACCTTAATTCCGCTTAAAAGTTCTTTAGCTTTACTGAGGAAAGCCGTTTGTTCCTTTGAACCGCAAAAACCCTTTCGGGAAGAACAAACACTTTCAGCAGTGCAACTGTTAAAATGGTTAAATAATTCATCAAAAAATATTATAAACTCAGCTGTGTTTGGAGTTGTGGGAGCTTTTGAAACATCCAGAGCACCCGAACTGTATAAACTATTCATACCTGATGCAACCGTATTACTTAAAACTTGTACAGCTAAACGAACAGACATTTTTTGAAAATGGTGGGGTTTTATATGAGCTGCGGTTAATTTTGGGGCACACCTAATTGGTAGTTGCGAGTCAATATTATAAAAATGTTCTATATCATTCCAGCTAACCCTACGATTATTAAACGTAATTAGGTTTTTTGGATTTTCTATACAGTTGCGACTACTTTTTATCAGATGAGGTGGATCGTAAAAAAAGACAATCTCTTCACCATTCACTTCGAAATATGGATGGGTCTCTGAAACGTTAACTAAACTTGCAAATTTAACAAAATTGGATCCCTGATCGCAAACGAAATGACATGGGCGTAAATTAATTTTTTGGAGCTGTTCAATTGCTTGCAAAACATATTTTTTAACATTTTCCCCCTTGCAGGAATTATGCAGCAGAAAATATGCGAAAGCTTGCTGCCACCGATCTCCTCCAATGCCCTTCACCATTAATACCATAACAGATTTGGCGATATTTGAACTGCGATTTTCATCCCCAAAATCCTCTAATCCTACTATCTTATCCTCTTTTTTATTGTATTGCAAATGGACTTTGAGAGCCATTTCGTCGCACGAAATTGAGACAAATCTTTGTTCAGGAGTGAAACTACGACTACGAAATTCTAAAGCTCTAATATTGCAAATTGACAAGCCAGGAGATTTGGGCCAGTCACTAACAATTCCGCGAAGAGTTCGCTCGTCTGGCCAATCGTACATGGGTTTGAGGTAGCGGTAAGTTAAGGGGGACAGAAAATGAACGCTTAAGGCAATCATTTTTAATTTATCGTCATATCTACGAGCATTAGGAGGACGGGAAGAATTAACTATACTATTCCTTACAATGATAGCTACGTTTTGTGGTAATCGCTGAATAGCAATATCCAGCAACTCATGCTCATCTTTCCTAGTAGTACCCTGCGCGCGCAATTTTTCGTTTTCTAACCTGAGAGCCTCATTTTCTAATCTGACTTTTTTTAATTCTATCTCCTGCTCAGATATTATATTTTTGAATTTTGTATTTAATCCCGCAAGCTTTCTCTTCCTAGGAGTGTTCTCAGATAAAAATTTACAAGTTTGGACCTCCGTATCCGTTAAAGCAAATGAGCTAGACCTAACTGAAGGGACGTGGTAATTGCTAGACAGTAAAGTTTTACTAACCTCGGAATTTTTACTCAAATTCAAATCTGGGAGAGCATCTCTTTTTAAGCGACTTCCTAAATACATGCTTGAGGATAAATGTAGGTTGCATGCAAATAAATTTTTCTTAGTGGTGCCTATAATCCCTAGCCTTCGAAGCCACTCTTTCCTCCTGCAAATAAAAAAAATTTAATGTCAAACCTTAATGCAAATTAATTCATTAACATTCTAAACACCACGAATAAAAACTCGAAAAGAAAAAAGACCGCTCATATAACGGAACATATTTTATCCGTTACAAAATACACAGTATTTATAGCCGCATTATTATACTATTTATAGCCACTTACCGTCCAGGCTCTTTGATCTCATCAGGAAAATTGTGTGTTTTACCCAAGAGACTGCACTTTAAAACGCATTTAGGACTCATTCTACATAAAATTAATAAAGTTAATAAATTGCAAATCAATTTTAACGTACCCGTATACTTATCTTTGTACAAAAGTGATTCCAATTGCTGTGTTGAATTTCATATGAATGGTGGAGATCCCAGCACACTTTATTATTGTACTATTAAATGTAAAAAAAAAACCGCCACCATTCTGCCTGTACCGAGTGTGGAAAACAACACAATTCTACAATAATTATTTGTTACATAAAAAGCCTTTGTCTTCTACACACACTATATACAAAAATTCAGTTTATACTATATTAAATAATTATTTGTAAACATTTAAAAAAAAACAAAAGTCTTTCAGCGTTAATGGCTGGCATCTCGATAATAAGCATTAAAAGGAAAAATATTGGCATCTCGATCAGCTGCAAGAAAGTGTGGTAGATAAAAACAGCTGACTAAATTTGCAATTTTGATGAAAATTAACTTCAATTTCTGATGAAAATAAGCAATATTAAACAAATGCAAGACTTGAAAAATGTTCCTTGTGAATTTACACAAGCATTAGTTACTTTTAATCCACTCCCATTGGCGTTATTTGCATATTTGAAAAACGAAGATTTCGGCCTAGCGCTATGAAGAAGAACAAGAGTTTCATTGCTCTCTCGAAAACTTTTGTAAACAAAACTTGGAGTTGTCAAAATTTCACTTGGAGTTGTCAAAATTGCATGCATTTTGTTTTTGTAATCTACTACAGCTAAGCATAATTTCACTAAACCATGTAAAGATGAAATTCAGTTTCCAGTCTTGTATTAGTCTTTGGTTTGCATTAGGAATGGACAGGGTGAACACAAAAAGCAGAGACTGCGATTATATCTTCATACATACAAAATATTGCATAATAAATGTAATAGTAATCATAATCGAATGTAATTTAACGATGTTTCGATTTACAACTTTTTAGCAGACAGCAAACGGATTAGCCAAAACCTAATTATGATTTTCCATATTTCCCATATATATGTCTAAATAGATCTTTATACTGCTGTGTATACAAGTACGTATGTATTATATGTTATACGAAGGCGTGCAGGAAGTGTCAACAAAATGTTGTTAAACAGAAATTTTTCCTCTAAGTTACCTCCAATTACCACGTGAAATTAAGAAAGATCTCTTTTATAATTTAATTAAGTAATTAATTTTAGAATTGATAGAATTGTGTAATGGAAATTCATTATACGAAAGTTAAAGAGTGTTTATAGAATTTGCTTTGAATTGAATTTGAATAATTATAGAATTAAAATACTAAATTACATTTGAATATAAATATTGTTAATACTGTACAAAATTTCGCTGTTTACTAACGAAAATTGTGCGTTTGCACATAAGTTGCAAAGTGTGCCGCAAAAAATGACGCTAAAATCAAGGAGTATATATTCATAGCCCCCTAGAAAAATTAAATATCAACAGAGCTACAAAAATATTAAAAAACAAATTAATGGAGGAAAAAAAAAACAGGAGTATTTCTAATTTCATGAAAAACATTGGTACATCCAAGGTTAATGAGTATAATCTCTGGAAAGCTACCAAATACTTGAAGAGGCCAATGAAAAGAAATGCTCCATATAAGAATAATCACGGAAATTGGTGCCGATCAAAAAGTGTTCAGAACAAACGTTTCAGCCATTTGATTTAGCCGACTCTAATCAAAAAAAGTGAAGTAGACACTTTCTTGGACGCTGCTTGCCAAATGGTTCGACCAATCACGCCTACAAAACCCGAAGAAGTTTACGTAGAAATTATGAAGCTAAACAATGTTAAAAGTCCTGGTTATGATTTAATAAACGCAAGGATTGTGAAACTTCTACCTGACAGAGCATTTAACTATACTATTGAAATTGAAGCATCAATTTTAGTACAAAACCACTTAGACAGAGTGGAAAATCTACTCATGCCACATTTAGCATTAAAGAGGAAATTGTCCTGAAGTCAACATATATGGCAACGTAATACCTCAAAACAATACAGCTAAATATTTGGGTCTCATTTTGGACAGACGATTGACGTGGAGTAGCTATGTAAAAGCTCCTGCAAATAAAAAAAATTTAATGTCAAACCTTAATGCAAATTAATTCATTAACATTCTAAACACCACGAATAAAAACTCGAAAAGAAAAAAGACCGCTCATATAACGGAACATATTTTATCCGTTACAAAATACACAGTATTTATAGCCGCATTATTATACTATTTATAGCCACTTACCGTCCAGGCTCTTTGATCTCATCAGGAAAATTGTGTGTTTTACCCAAGAGACTGCACTTTAAAACGCATTTAGGACTCATTCTACATAAAATTAATAAAGTTAATAAATTGCAAATCAATTTTAACGTACCCGTATACTTATCTTTGTACAAAAGTGATTCCAATTGCTGTGTTGAATTTCATATGAATGGTGGAGATCCCAGCACACTTTATTATTGTACTATTAAATGTAAAAAAAAAACCGCCACCATTCTGCCTGTACCGAGTGTGGAAAACAACACAATTCTACAATAATTATTTGTTACATAAAAAGCCTTTGTCTTCTACACACACTATATACAAAAATTCAGTTTATACTATATTAAATAATTATTTGTAAACATTTAAAAAAAAACAAAAGTCTTTCAGCGTTAATGGCTGGCATCTCGATAATAAGCATTAAAAGGAAAAATATTGGCATCTCGATCAGCTGCAAGAAAGTGTGGTAGATAAAAACAGCTGACTAAATTTGCAATTTTGATGAAAATTAACTTCAATTTCTGATGAAAATAAGCAATATTAAACAAATGCAAGACTTGAAAAATGTTCCTTGTGAATTTACACAAGCATTAGTTACTTTTAATCCACTCCCATTGGCGTTATTTGCATATTTGAAAAACGAAGATTTCGGCCTAGCGCTATGAAGAAGAACAAGAGTTTCATTGCTCTCTCGAAAACTTTTGTAAACAAAACTTGGAGTTGTCAAAATTTCACTTGGAGTTGTCAAAATTGCATGCATTTTGTTTTTGTAATCTACTACAGCTAAGCATAATTTCACTAAACCATGTAAAGATGAAATTCAGTTTCCAGTCTTGTATTAGTCTTTGGTTTGCATTAGGAATGGACAGGGTGAACACAAAAAGCAGAGACTGCGATTATATCTTCATACATACAAAATATTGCATAATAAATGTAATAGTAATCATAATCGAATGTAATTTAACGATGTTTCGATTTACAACTTTTTAGCAGACAGCAAACGGATTAGCCAAAACCTAATTATGATTTTCCATATTTCCCATATATATGTCTAAATAGATCTTTATACTGCTGTGTATACAAGTACGTATGTATTATATGTTATACGAAGGCGTGCAGGAAGTGTCAACAAAATGTTGTTAAACAGAAATTTTTCCTCTAAGTTACCTCCAATTACCACGTGAAATTAAGAAAGATCTCTTTTATAATTTAATTAAGTAATTAATTTTAGAATTGATAGAATTGTGTAATGGAAATTCATTATACGAAAGTTAAAGAGTGTTTATAGAATTTGCTTTGAATTGAATTTGAATAATTATAGAATTAAAATACTAAATTACATTTGAATATAAATATTGTTAATACTGTACAAAATTTCGCTGTTTACTAACGAAAATTGTGCGTTTGCACATAAGTTGCAAAGTGTGCCGCAAAAAATGACGCTAAAATCAAGGAGTATATATTCATAGCCCCCTAGAAAAATTAAATATCAACAGAGCTACAAAAATATTAAAAAACAAATTAATGGAGGAAAAAAAAAACAGGAGTATTTCTAATTTCATGAAAAACATTGGTACATCCAAGGTTAATGAGTATAATCTCTGGAAAGCTACCAAATACTTGAAGAGGCCAATGAAAAGAAATGCTCCATATAAGAATAATCACGGAAATTGGTGCCGATCAAAAAGTGTTCAGAACAAACGTTTCAGCCATTTGATTTAGCCGACTCTAATCAAAAAAAGTGAAGTAGACACTTTCTTGGACGCTGCTTGCCAAATGGTTCGACCAATCACGCCTACAAAACCCGAAGAAGTTTACGTAGAAATTATGAAGCTAAACAATGTTAAAAGTCCTGGTTATGATTTAATAAACGCAAGGATTGTGAAACTTCTACCTGACAGAGCATTTAACTATACTATTGAAATTGAAGCATCAATTTTAGTACAAAACCACTTAGACAGAGTGGAAAATCTACTCATGCCACATTTAGCATTAAAGAGGAAATTGTCCTGAAGTCAACATATATGGCAACGTAATACCTCAAAACAATACAGCTAAATATTTGGGTCTCATTTTGGACAGACGATTGACGTGGAGTAGCTATGTAAAAGCTTTGCAAAAGGAACTTAACATCACGACAAAGAAAATGCAGTGGTTAATTGGAAATCGTTCTGAGCTTAGCCTCCAAAATAAAATCATTTTGTACAAAACAATACTAATGCCTATTTGGACATACGGTATTCAATTGTGGGGCACTGCGTGTGACTCTACTGTTGAAAAAATTCAAATATACCAATCGAAAACCTTAAGAAGAATTGTTGGTGCACCATGGTATATCTCGAATAAAAATATACACGAAGACCTACGAATCCCATATGTGAAGGAAACAATAAGCTATAAGTGCAGCTGTTATTTACTACGACTTAGTGAACATGCAAATACGTTAGCCATATCCCTTTTAGACACAAGTCATGAGACATTAAGGCTTAAAAGATATCACGTTTTAGATCTGCCATTTAGGAAATAAACTTTATGTAATTTGTATTAACTTCAATTTTAATTGTAATTTTTTCAATGTTAATTCAACTGTATTGTTTCTATGTAATTGTAATTAGTATAGTATATGCATTGAAACTAAGCTTCTTTTTGTAAAGTCTGTTCTTATTATGTTATTCTATTCACTGGAGTAGGATCAACGAAGTCAAGAGTACATTTATTTTCGTCATGTATTAGTAAATTTGCTTATTATCTTAAGATAGATTGCAAATAAAAATATATTAAAAAAAAAAAAATTTCTTTATTTAAATTGTTATCATAAATCAGCCCAACTTAGGTTCATCTAGGATATCTGTACATAATACAGTCGAACTTCTCTATAGTGAACTTCTATACAATGAAGCACTCCCTATTATGAATTTTTTTCAAGTACACTGCTTTTTCGTTCAATTTCTGGTCTTTTTTGATCTCTGTATAATGAATTTCTATACAGTGAATATTTCTATACAATGAACAAGTTTTACAGTTGCAATCTCAAATTTCATACGTTTTTGTCTCCTTTTAATGAATTTTTTCAAATAATTTTCCGTTGGCTATACTAGTAACACTGTATTCCGATGGAAAAGTAAACTTTATATGGGCATCCTCGAAATTTGAAAATGACAACAGAAAAAGATAAAAAATTACCATCACTAACAATTTTGACACCTGCATTGAGTTACTTGCATTAAGCAACGAGCATATATTATATATTATATTATATATGCTCGTTGCATTAAGTGAACAAACAGTGTGAAAATGTCGCAGCGAAATAGTCTTTCTATTGAAAAAAATTGTTGATTATTAATAAAGTTGAAGAAGGTGGAGCAAAAACAAAAAAGTTATTGCTAAACAATTTTGAGTTCTGCCTACCACTTTTGTGGAGATGAAAAATGATGTACCTCATAAAGTTTACGAATCTATTAATTTATTAGAAGCTTCCGTTGAAGAACAAAAATGGAATAGTGTAATCCAAACTGAAGTTACTGATTACTTAAAATAAAAATTTAAAAAAGTATTATGATTTCTATATAATGAAATTTCTATATAACGAAGTAATTTTGTGGTCCCTTCGACTTCACTATAGGGAAGTTCGACTGTATAACAATTTGGTCACTGCAGAATCAACCTCAATTAAACATGGAGAGCTGCCCGTTAATTAGTATTCATATATATTTATATAGATTAGTCTTCCTCTATATTCTTTAGATTTACAGTTGAGAAATTCGAACTTACACAAACACCCGAAAGTATTTGGGTTTTGCTGGAATCACAATAACAATTTACAATAACAATGTAGCTACAACAGTTTACAAGCGTTTTTCGGTATTAAAACAGTTTATTCCGTCCATTCCAAATATCAGATAAATCCATTTTATTAAACAGGTTATACTATAAATAACTTTTTCTTTCGTGTAGAACCAAAACGCAACTTGGCTACCTCGCTGAGAAACTTTGAATGTAAAAATGAAGCGTAACAAGAGGCCAGCTAACATTTGTTGCTGTAACAAAGTCGAATTTCTCCAATACTTGGGAGCAATTCCTCATCTTCCTCAGGAAATCCGTGAAAATGTCACATATAACCACAAAACATATACAAAGCTTCAGTTAAAATATTTATTAATTTAATTAATGAAAACCTTAAATGTAGCATAAAGTTATTCAAACTAACAGATTATAATTTAAAGTTGTTGTTGATTCTTAAGATAAGTAAGATTAAGTAAGGATAAATATGCAAACTTTTGTCGTTGAATATTCCAACCGAAAATTTTGACCGTGTATCGATAACGTTATTTTGTTGTAAGAAAATATAAGTAGAAATATTTATACGCATGTACTTATGTGTAGTAGTATGTCGAATTTAATAATATTTTCTATAAAAAAAAAATTTATATGATTCAAAATTTCATTCTTGGTTTCTTTTATATATCTTCATTCAGTGATCGGTAATTTCCTTTGTTCAATACTCTTTATTTGTGTTGTTAGATAAATTTTATTTAAATTTTTTATTTGTAAAATAATATTATAAAATAATTTCTTTGAGTGATTAGTTGTTTCGTTTTAAACAACTAATAATGCATTCTTTTGTAAAATCAGAATAAATTTGTGCTATTATACATTTGATTGAGTAAAAAACTTTATAAATGGGGAAAAATATAACCCGATATACAAAAGAATAGTTTGTAGTGAAATCAATCAAAAACACAGAGATACTCACTGGATACTCACTAAGACTCAATCACTGACTATCAATCTTGAATGACGTGTGCTTGGTATTCCTGGTTGTCCATCTGTGTCACTCTAATTCATCTTTTTAAAGACGTTGCTAAAGAGATAAAATTTCTTCGTAATTCGTCTTTTTCAAGACGTTTATAAAGAGATAAAATTTCTCTTTTCACCCAACAATCCGTCTTTTTCAAGAAGCTTCATTAACAAAAAAACTAATTAAATCCTCTAACGTAATCTTTTTACAGATTTTTAACTTTGCCTGCCCTTTTCTCCCAAAATACCTTTAATGGGTATCGAAGAGAGAAGCAGGAAGCAGGCGGACGCCTTGATCGCCCAACTAAAGGAAAATGCAGCAAAATTCCGACTGAGATTCATCCCTCGGTTACATGAGAAGCTGTCGACAATCGACGAAATTTGCGACGTTGCAGCCAACGCAAATCATGGTGCTGATTCCGCAATGGAGATCGGCGAACCCGAGGATCCCATAGATCGGCCGCTCCCTGGAGTCGGCGCATCAGGCAGGAAAGAGCCTGCCAAGTCATCAAAGAGATGTCACGAGTCTTCGTCGTGTTCACCTACGCCGTCAAAGAAGCCCGTTAAGTTACCAGTCACGCCACCAGTCGCGGCAGCACGGAAACAAATCGCTGCCCCGGTTGCAGCCGCTCCCACCACTGAAGCGCCAACCAAGAAATTTATGTCGCCAATTTTTGCTTTCGGCCTCAACGTGGCGGATTTCACCAAATACGCCATGCAACAAAACATCAACGTGCGCATCCATAACGTGAGCGCACAGAAATCTGTCATCACCACCTCTGCAAAAGACGATTTTGAGCTGGTCAAAATTGCGTTGAGGAAAAATGGAACGCAGTTCAACACGTTCACACCAAAAGTAGATCGTAAGATTCTTCTCGTGCTTAAAGGAGTGCATCATACCTTTGACGCCGCCGAAGTTGCAGCTGACTTCAAAGCTGCCGGGGTGAAAGCCATCTCCGTAAATTTATTCAAAAGCAGGAAACCCGACAGACTGTTTAATCAGTTTATTGTCGAAGTGGAAAAGGATTCCGACCTGTCAGCCATTTCTCGAGTGACGCTTCTATTAAATCAAAAAGTGCACTGGGAGAAGCTTAAGGCTTCTGGTCTAACGCAATGCAGAAATTGCCAGAAGTTTGGCCACTCTGCAACCAATTGCAGTATGCAGTTCCGTTGTGTCAAGTGCAACGGCGATCATGGGCCTGGTCAGTGTCCGCGCACTGAACAAAACATTAAAGACGGAAAAGTTTATTGCGTCAATTGCAATAAGGAGGGGCACCCTGCTAACTTCCGTGGCTGCCCAGCTTACAAGGCCATTCTGGATTCCAGGAAGGAAAAATCCAGGAAGACTAAGGAACAACTGAAATTTGCGGCAGAATCCACTAAACGAACCGTGCAAAAAGAAGTAAGCTACGCTCAGGTTGCTTCTAAGAATACAGCAAAATCCCAAAATCCGGCCCAGTCGCGTTTGAATGCTCTGAGGAAACATTACTTGGATCAGCCATCTCCTTCATCGTCTGCTGCGCCTTCATTTGCACCGTTTGATATCTTCCAGGACACCAAAAGGCTGTTTGGTGCTGACTTTTTTACAATTTCGAGAAGGCTAAAAAAGTTGTGCTCAAAAACTATGGCTCACTTGATGACAGCTCCAAAGCCTGCATCCTGAGTCAACTCATCTGCGAATTATGCTCGCAATAAAGCATTTAAGCTTGATAACCTACAACGTCAACTCGGTGTACAACATCGCTCGAAGAGCTTGCCTCAGCCAGTTTATAAAAAATTCCAAGCCTGATCTTCTACTGCTACAGGAAACCAATCTACCAAGCAGAAGTAAATTTCAATAGCAAGGCCACAACTTGTTCCAAACGCCGAAAGTTCCTGGGTTCAGAGGAACAGCCGTCTTAGCTAGAAACTCTATAAAGGCTGCGAAAATCAACATCCTGGGTTTGAGCTGCGCAGAAGCCACCGCGATTGTAATTCAGCTTAACAATAATGAATCGCTGCTCGTGATATCTGTTTACTTCCGCAATCAAAGCTCAAAGACGAATATAAAAGTGACCTCAGCACAATTCTGCACCACTGTAATTTGAATACCTATTGTGTCATCGGAGGTGATTTCAACGCGCGACACACACTCTGGTTCGATGATGTGTGCTCTCTTAAAGGCATGGCGATTGTAGAATGGCTTGCAGAGCATGACCACGAGCATAATCTTGCCATAGTTTGACAGCGGGTGAAATCCTTTCCCAGGACTCCGTCAACGTTGGACTTCTTCTTAGCATCTTCAAACTTTGTCAACATTCTGAGGTTCAGAATTATACTTGTAATGCTCTAGTCAGTGACTCTGACCACTTGGCCATTCAACTGGAAATTCGTCTTGGCTCGTCGATACTCACTTCACAGAATCCGGTGCAGCGGGCAGTAAACTTAAGGAAACTGAAGTGGTCTCAATTTGCAGAATCTGTCGAGCAGCATATTAGTCTGCCTGAAGTTTCACGCAACCTCAGCAACGCCGAAATAGACACCGCCATCTGTACATTCGAGGAAGCTGTTCATAGTGCCTTGGAAACCCAGAAAACACCTGTCACAAGTAAAGACCGCTTCAGTCATCTGCCGGATCATCTTCAGGCTATTCAAGTGCACAGGCCGCGCCTCCGCAAAAAGCTGCAGAGAATTCTACGGAGAACACTCAACACCGTGAACAGCGAATACAGGGCTGTCCAAGCAGAGCTCAACTGTACCAACATAATGTTCCGGCAAGCTCTGAAACGCTTCCTGGATGAAGAGCTCTCTCAGAGACTGCAGAAAATCAAGCCTGGTCCAGACAGTTTTAAGCAAATCGGCTTCATCATCGGCAATTCGGGAAATCTTCAGGTTACTGAAGCTAAGGACAAAGCTGATGCCTTCGCCGAACATTTCGAAAAAAGTTTCACTGATTCTCCTCCTAGTCATCTTTCTGCATTTGTCAACTCTGTGGAAGACAAATTTAATGAAATCAACAGCCTCTGTAATCCTCTGGCCACGTTCTCTACGACCAATCCTTCGGTTGATCCTACTGATGACACACTGTTTACGAATCCAGCTGCTGTGAGTGCGTTCATCCTCGACTTGAATGCAAAGAAGCCGTCTGGGAAGGACAACATCTCCAACTTCATTCTTCGCCCGCTGCCTCAAATAGCTCTGCTGCTGATAACAATAATATTCAACAATAGCCTAAACAACAGATACTTTCCCAAAGCCTGGAAAGTAGTAAGAATTGTGCCTGTGCCAAAGAAAACTGATCGCTCCAATGTCTCCGGCTTTGCTTTGCTGTGTCAGCAAATTGTTCGAGTCAGTTATCCTCAAACATGTGAAAAAACATTGTACCGAGAAGAACATCATACCTCGGAATCAGTTTGGCTTCCAAAACGAGCGTTCAACATTGCACGCCTTGCTCAACCTGCAAGTTCGAACAAGTTCGAATCGGTCGCGTGTCTGCCTGATATTGATAAGGCCTTTGACAGCGTCTGGATCAAGGGCATCATCTTCAAACTCGCCGGATTTGGTTTTCCCAACCACATTATTAAAATAATTGCCGATTTCCTTACAAATAGCTGCTTCTACGTGCAAGTAGATACGGACAAATCGATTTTAAAAAAATCGCTGCTGGAGTCCCGCAAGGTTCCAAACTCGGGCCCATATTATTTAACATATTCACTACCGACCAGCCATGCAGCTCGCCTCTCTGCTCAACTATACTCTACGCGGATGACTCGATCTCATTCACATCTTCGATTTCTCCCGAAATTGCGGCAACTAAAGTGGAATCCCACATTGAAAAGCTGTGGTTTTACTACATTAAATGGGTCCTCAAGATCAATGCAGATAAGACGGAGCTCATCTGCTTTCGTAACTCGACATCCTCGAAGCAAAGCTACAGGCTAAACCAAGGATTCGCTGGTCGCTGCGATGACATCTCGCTGGCTCTTCCAGATGGCAGTGAAGTTCAACCAACGTCAACAGTGAAATATCTTGGCGTAAACTTTTCAATTTTATTTAAATTCAACAGCCACGTCGACGCCGTCATTAAAAGAGCCAACTTCGCACTTCATCTTGTAGGGCCCCTTATGAGGCGAAACAGTGGGCTCTCGAAGCAAACAAAGCCGCTCCTGTACAAGCAGCTCATCAGGCCGATTTTAAGCTACGGTTTCCCTATATGGTTCTCCATCTCTCAACTGCGATGAAGCGTCTGGAGACTCTAGAAAGAAGAATACTGCGCATGTGCACTGGACTTCGTCGTCAACCGGACTCCGTCGATGCTTCGAAAATACTGCCACTCCCTGAGTATCTGACGATGCTGGCCAAACGTCTTTTACTCAAGATGGAGCTCCATTCTGAGGACTACATCCGCAACATGGTGCAACTACATGCTGAGCCCAGTCATCGGTATCTTCTCGCCACATCCGTACAAAATATCCAACCTGACTTCTTCAAGCAGCGAAGCAGCAATCAACATCGCGGATAGTAATTTAAGTTATATCTAAATTTTTTTAATTTTTTTGAATTCTTTGTAATGTAAAATTCAATTTAATTTAATTTAAATTCACTTCAATTTCCAGTTTTACTTATTTATCATAAATTGTCCCTTAATCGACTAAAAATTTTAATCCCTTTTTATGTAGACCCTTAAGCGTTAACATATTTTAATTGTTAGTTATAAGATTAATTATAATACGGATTGTAAATAATTTATCGATTTAATAAAGAAAAACTTGAAACTTGAACTTGAAACTAGTGAAATCAATTCACTCACTCGCTCTCTAGCATCACAGTCGTCAACATCGCTTTGTCGGAGCAGCTTGTTCTGCTCGTTATAAATATTTCGTTGTGTCTACTGAGTATTCCTGCTACTTGTGCCGTATTTCGGCCTTTTAATTGGTCTTTTTTAAGGCGTTCTACATTGAGAGATTTAACATCTATCTACTAAACCTTTTCTTTTTACAGCGTACCTGCGCTTGTGCGCCAAAATCGTCTTTTAAAGACGTCTTTTTACTACTCAGACAACCTCTAAGTTCCTGCCATGGAGCGAAAAGAACGGTCTGCAATTGTGTCCGACAGCCACATGCTCACATTCAAGGATATTCTTGCCAAAACAGCTCAAGTACTGGGAAAAGACTACCTGGACCGCATCCTCAGCCAGATGTGCATGGTTGAGAAACTTTATGATGAGTTGTATCCGTCATCTGAAGTTTCAGAAATCGAAAAACCTGGAAGCGATGATATGGACACCGATAGCACTCTCACCGATGAAGATGGAAACGTCTCAGACGCTGAGTTCCCGTCGCTAACCTCTTCAGTCAAGAGGAAACTTGGAAAAGTGGACAGTCCACCGGCACCCTCTCCTTGCAAGAAAAAGAATGGTGTGGCGAGCGTTCCAGTCTTGGATAGTAAGAATCGTCAAGAAGCAAGCTCGGAAGTCACTTCTGCAGCGCCACCTTCTCCAAAAGCAGTAGCAGCCTCCACCTCTTCAAAACCGAAAACCACGACTACGACATCTGAGCATCCACAAGCGCAAATATCAAGCCAGACAAGGGAAACGCACATGCCACCTCTTTTCGGCTTTGAGGTCAACGTTGCGGCACTCAATTCTTTTGCCAAGCAAAAGAAGATAATGTTCCAAATTCGTAACGCCAACGCGAAGAAATCCGTAATCTTAACGGAAAGCAAGGAGGGTTTTGAGCTAGTGAAAGTTTGGCTGAAAAAACAAGAAACGCAGTTCAGCTCGTTCACTCTTAAGGAGGACCGCAAATTGCTGCTGCTGCTGAAGGGTGTGCACCAATCTTTCGAACCAGCATATGTGAAAGAAGAGCTAGATTAATTGAATATTCGCACTGTCAAGCTCAGCCGATTTCAGTCGGGAAAAAATCCTCGGCAGAATAAAAACTTTCTCGTTGAGGTGCCAAAAGGTAGCGATAGCCATAATTGCCACTTCTCTACTCCTCAACCAGAGGGTGCACTGGGAAAAACTCAGACCAAAAGGAGTTGTGCAGTGCAGAAATTGCCAAAACTTTGGCTACATTGCCACCAACTGCGTCATGAAGTACCGCTGCGTGAAGTGCAATGAGATGCATGATCCAGGTTGCTGCCAGCGTTCCTCGTTGGAAACAGTTGACGATAAGGTTTTCTGCGTCAACTGTAAAAAGGAAGGACACCCCGAAAACTACCGCGGCTGCCCAGTCTTTAAAAAAATTATGGAATCTCGACTAAAGACTGTAAATAATAAAAAGGAGTCACTCAAATTTTGCCGTGAGTCTGCTCAGAGGGGCATCCTGAAAGGTGTCAGCTTCGCACAAGCAGCTAAAACTAAACCCAGCGTCACTTCTTCATCATCTCCTGCATCATCTTCTGCTCCAGCTAAATCGGCCATGCCTTCGACAAAAACAGCTAAAACTTTGCCGGCTTCATCTCACCTCCCGCGAGCTAAGAATTCGCAATCCAACTTTTTTGAAGACGCTGAGAGGTTATTTGAAACAGACCTCTTCTCACTCATCCAAATGGCTCGAAGGGTCGTGCCATCCAATTATGCCTCACTCGACGATAAGTCGAAGACAACGATTTTGGGTCGACTTAATTGTCGACCTGTTATTTGTATTGCTTCACTCACGTTATTTGTTAATTCTATAAAACCTGATTTTCTTCTCTTACAGGAAACCAACTTCACGAGAAGAAACCAATTAAATATCTATGGATACAGATCCTTCCAGACGGCCAGATGCAACGGAACGCTTGGAACTGCTATCCTTCTTCGCGAAAGATTTCCGAACAACCGCAACCCTTGTAATTCCTCGATAGATGATGCGATTGATAATTTCGAGACTACAGTTAATAATGCGCTAACTGAACAGGCTTCACTTCCATCAAACCGGGACCGCTTTTGCCATCGGCAACGCCTGCTTCAGAGAATTCTATGTCGCGACTACAACTGCTTGAGTGATGAGTATAGAACAGTCCACGCTGAGCTTCAGTGCACGAGAATGATGTTCGACCGAGCCATTAACCATCACCGCAACAAGGAACTCTCACAACGGCTGCAGGAGATTAGGCCTGGTCCCGACGCCTTCAAAAACATCGGCTACATTGTCGGCAAACGCAACCAGATGCCTGATACGATAACTAGTGGTACCGTTCGAGCCGTTTATTTTTAGCGGTCATTTTTAATAACTGTATCAACAACAGTTAAATCCGACCGAAGCAGTGTTGACGACTACCGCCCAATCGCTCTACTGAGTTGCATCAGCAAGGTTTTCGAAGCTGTGCTTTTCAACCGGATCAATGGACACTGCTCCAGCCGAGCTATCATTCCGGCGAATCAGCATGGATTCATCAAAGGTCGCTCTACCATACACGCGCTAACGCTTCTACACAACGAGGTAACACGCTCACTCAACAAAAAAGAGTACACTCTCGCGTGTCTACTGGACATTGAAAAGGCTTTTGACAGCGTCTGGATTCATGGCCTCATCTCCAAAATGTGTGATATCGCCTTTGAATCACATTTAATCAAGCTAATACACAGCATTTTAAGCAACCGGACGTTTTATGTTCAACTTAATTCAAAAAAATCTACTCATCGAAAAATAGCTGCTGGTGTTCCGCAGGTCTCCAAGCTTGGTCCTCTGCTATTTAACATTTTCACTGCGGATCAACCGATCAATTGTGACCGAACTAAGACGCTTCTGTACGCTGATGACTCACTCACGTACTGCACATCGTTCTCTCCTGAAGTAGCCACTCGTCGTCTGAAAACGCACATCAGCAAGCTGTGGAGTTATTATTAGAAATGGGGCCTGCGAATTAACTCCAGGAAATCCGAATTAATCTGCTTTCGGGTTCCTTCCACCGCTCCCCGGTGGCGGAGTAATATGGTCAGACGTTGCAGGGGTTTGTCCATTTCGCTCCCTGATGGCAGCTGCCTCAGAACTAAGGAATCATCGAAATACCTCGGCATCTCATTCAGCGAGCTCTTCAAGTTCAACGAGCATGCAAAACATGTCATCGCGAAAGCCAACTACGCTTTGCACCTGGTAAATCCGCTGATTAGGAGGCAGAATGGTTTAACAAAGCAACCCAAGTTTCTTATTTACAAGCAGCTCATCAGGCCAGTTATCTGCTATGGCTGTCCGATTTGGTTCACCATTTCTCCAACGCTAATGCAGAAGATTAAAATGCTTGAGAGGAAGATCTTGCGCTCCTGCACCGGTCTGTGGCGGCATCCTGGTTCTGTAAAATTCTACTCCAACGAATCACTCCTACAAGAAGCAAAAATTCTCAGCATTGATAAGTTTATGACAGAACTCTCTAGTCGCTACATATCCAGAATCGGGCACAACCCGGACGAAGGCATCAGGCAACTTGTTATTGAGATCGCTGATTTTAATGCGAGATAGCTCCACATCCAGCAAATTGAGCAACCCGGCCTTCCCGTTGACTTCTATGTGAAGAAAAGTCCCAGTCACTTCCGCGGCTAGCTCTGTCTAATGCGTGCTCTTGAGGAGTTGAGTTCCTCTTCGTTATTCATCCGTCATCATGGTTACCTCAACCGAATTTACTGTACATCTATTTTGTAATTTATTTCATTTATTTGTTTACTTTTAAGCAATTCATGTATTGTCAAAGCTTTGAGTCTGCCCTCTTCTGTGCCGACTACCCATAAATGTATTCCATAGTTAAGATAATTTATACACAAATTGTAAATAATATTTTCGAATTTTAAATAAATAATCGTAAAAATCGTAATCGCAAATAAAAAAAAAATCGTAGTGAAATCAATGGTAATTAATTCGTTCCTGTTTCCACTTTTTTGTTTAAAAGTATCTTAACGGGATATAACGAAAAGTATCGTTAGTATCTTGTGAGGTGTGTCGAGGACCACGCTCTGTGTCGGTTCGCATAGAGCATCGTCGCCCATGAGCAGCCATTCGGCCCCTCAATTTTTGAGCACCTTAATATGTATACAATGAGTGCATTTGCCGAAATTGCGTGAGCATTCATGAAAGTTTGATTTGGCTACACCCAAAAAAATTATCGCTGTTTGTGTTAATGCGGATTTTTCCTTTATATTAAATAATATTATTATATTTAATTGCAAAAATCATATTTTATGTATAAGCTAAAAGATTTGTTACAAATTAGCTCAATTCTTCATATTAACACATCCAATATATCGTTTTCCGTCCTTCTCCAACTAAAGATTCGTAAAACTTTAGCAAATAATTGAGGTGTGATACTTTTCACGCTTGTACTGGTTTGTTAAAACTTTAAATGTGTTGCAATAATCGTAGCAGAATTTAACAAAAAGAAACTAATGCTTCGTACTTCGAAGTATTAATTTTTTTCAGTGCAGGTTGAGAAGTCGTTCATACACATGCTTAAAATGTGACAGTATGAGTTTGGACATCGCTGGCATAGACTGAGCGGACGGTAATCCGCTCATTCCATTACATCATGACGACGGGGAGAGTAGTCCCGTAAAGTGGCGTGATCGAAGTTTCTAGAAGAATTTTTTTTTCTATGAACTTCACATCACGCCATCCTACGGGACTTGCAATGAAAGTCGATCATGGTGAGAAAGAGTGAGATGTCGCGAGCTGCGTAGCGGCGGCGACTGAAATGAGCGAAGCAAACCAGTTTGCTTTCTGCCGCTTCGAAACAAAGCGTGGTTTCAGTAAAAGTGAGTCGGAGATGAGAAGTTGTAAAACGTTGATCGAAGAGCGAAGTGCTGTTGAATTTCTGTGACGGCCGAAATCAAAGGACAGAGAAATACAAAAAGTGATTGCAATTAGTGCTTTGGAATGAATAGATTGAAAGCAATCGGCGTAAAATTAACGTTTTATCTCAATTGAGAAATATTCATGCTCTAAAATCGTAATAATACGCTTTTGTGTTGGCAGACTTTGCCTGTTGAATGTGTTTGTTGCATACTAAAGAGCCCAAAGTTGAAACCAAAGTTTTTTTGCAATTCAAAGTTCTTAAAAAAAAAACCACACACAAGAACTACAAAACCTTATTCGCACAAAAATTAGCGGTTTATATGGCTAAAATATCCATACATATGAACCAAAAATATGATAAGTGGCGACCGAAATTAAAGATGCCAGTAAATCGTAATTCCCCCCAGACACAAGGGAAGCGTTTTTAATTGAAAACGTCTTTGGGGGATGTGGAAGACCACATCGAAACAACAGTATCAGCAACAACCAGCAAATTCAACGTAGAGCCTGTATAACCTTCTTACAAAAATTCATTAGCTCCGAAGAAATTAAAACTGTAGTTTATATGTAGATAGATAAAATTGCAGAAAAATATTATGCATTAGATTCTGATTGAAAGAAGCAAATTCCAAGTAGAAGAAAAATACTTGAAAGCAAGTTCAGAACTGAACTGAAATGTAGTCAAATATAAATATTGGCAATTAGCAACATATTAACATTTTTTTTTTCTATTTATTTAAACACATACTATATTACGGTTATTATTATTAGACTATTATATACAACATGGATATTAAACAATATTTAATATATTAAAATTCTTGCGAATACTTTTTGCAATTAGTTATAAACACAACCTTGTTATAGAACTAATTTAAGTTGAGTTATAAACGCACGCACAAAAATACACTTTGTTATACATTATTTCTATTACTATTATGCGAAATTGGAAATTAAATTTTAACTTGGACTTATGATTTCTATATATTTTTATACGCTGCTAATGAGTGTTGCACATTTCTTTGAAACACAAAAAGAAATTTCTTTGTAGTGAAATAAATAATTGTGCACTCAAATTAATTAACTTTTGACTAACTGATGGATTAAACATTAACTTAGGTTAACAGGTGACTTAGCGGTTCCACTCCGCGCAGCCAGCCGACACACGAAAGGGGTTGGCGCAAAAACTGCCAACGCCCCAACCATGCTAGGGTGGGTACAGAAAGGGGGAGGGAAATAACACCTACTACTCCCCTCCTCCTCTCATCTCTCTCCCTCTTGCTTCCACCGAACCTCCGTTTACTATTTTTTTTTTGTACGTTTGTTTAGCCGCCACCACTTGTTATCGATCGTGAGTGGATATCGTCGTGTAGTATTTAGTTATCGGTCTAGTTTTTGGCAGTAGAGCCCACGTAAGCCTCAGCTTGTTCTGGTTTTTTGTAACTGGGGTTATCGAGACATTGTCGGGTTTGTTGAAGAACCCCCCACTTTCCCTGAGCACGGCCGGATGAGCTGAGCTGCCCTGACAGTGGTCAATTTTCGTTTGATACAATAAGTTTTTTTTGATTATTGCATTTAGTTTACCGCGGACCCACACCCCATACGTTACAATCTTAACGAATAGTATCGTTATTATCCTAACGAATACTTAGAGGGTACTATAAACTTTTATAGGTTAATAAGGCAATATATATTCTTTACTCGTATTGTATTGCTTGCGTCAATACGGCATTTTAAGTAATGCTTTGCACAAATACCAAACTTTTTAAAATTTCTCCAAATGAATTCGGAGAATTAATAAATAAAATAATTTGTTTTAGATTGTCTAGTAATCAAGACAGATGCCTCACGTTTGTGTACGCGGATTTGTTTTCCACAAGCAACCTATTTCATGCTTTGATTGGTCGTTGCACGCTATTTGTAAACCAAGGAGGGGATACTTTTTTTACAACTGCATATTATGAAATGTGTAGCATACTTTTAAGGTCAACATTTGGGGTTCTTTTTCAGTAGTGCCAAAATTATAAGAATAGTGCCGAAAAATGTATATGTTTTGACAAATAAATTTATGCATGTACCGACGCATATAATTAATCGGCAAAAAAACACTTCCAGATTTCAAATTTCAATTATTAATTTCAATTCAAACTGTTCTATCTATTTTCAAATTAGAAAAATAAACATTAACTATTCCACAGCGCCTGTGTCTAACTTATTCAAGGCTGTCGTTAAATAAGAGAGAGAGTCGCTCGATTGATTCGCTTTTGTTTTAATTCATCAATCCGATCGTTTAATTCATGTTCCGATCGTTGACGTGTTCTCTTTCAGTTTTTCATAGTAACATGACCGTCGGTAACTATGTCTAGTGCTACGCATAATTTCCTTTTTCAGAGCAATTGTCAAAGTCGCACTTTGTGCTGTGGTTGCGCAGTGACTTGTCAAAAGCTTTCACGCCTTTTGCAAACAGTTGGCAACGATTCACAAATTGGCTGGAAAAAAGAAAACAAGCCTCGAAATTTTTTTCTACGAGAAGTCAGTTTAACTGCCGAAAAAAATAACAGCCGCCGCTGCAACGCTCTCTAACGCGCTGCCTGAGTACATTTCCAGCGGGCGCAGCGACTGCAAGTCGGCATGTGTCAGCTGCTTGTATTACTTTTGTTAGTGAACTAGAATAAATTGGCAAACTGATGCAAATTTTATATGTACATAATTGATAGTAAAATTAAGTCAAAATGTTGAATATTTTGTTTCCCTTTAGTGCATCTGTTCAAATACTGAATATATTTGAGATTTTTGACAAATATTGCTAGAAAAAATCCAGCATATCCAATAAAATATGTTTTCGTTTCATTTCGTTGTTGTCCTTCACGGAATATAGGAAATAGTTGGGGAAAAATTTTCCTAAAAAAGAGTACCTCAAATGTCGTAGTAATGTGGGACCCGTATTTAACAATACTGCTACGTTTACACCGACCGCAAATCGCATTTGTAATTGCACATTTTAACCTATTTCCAGCGCCTTTTTGCATTTGGTTTGACAGAAACATCAGCTATTCTGAAAAGGTGGAAACGAGATTGAACTTGAAGAAAAATTTAGTAGTTGCGAAAAATGGAGCAATTATCGCATACATCACGATTTATTTTATCTGCGCAAGCATATAATTTACCAATAGCATGCGGCGTATGATGAAGAGTTTTCCAAAAAAATCTTTCGTATGTCGCGTGCGAATTTCATAAAATTGTGTGAGGAGTTGAAGGGTATGCGCAAAAAAAAACCACTAGCGATACCATTGGAAAAAGAGTTACAATTGGCATGTATGCGCTAGGTTCCTCGACGGAATACAAAAAAGTGGGCAACCTATTCGGTGTCTCTAAATCATTGACGGGCATTCCAGCACATTTGTGCTGGAAGTTTTGAGTTTCTTAATATGTATACAAAGAGTGCTTCCAATAAAATTTTGTCAGTCGCTGCCAAGCCACCAACGAGCAGGGGCTGTACGCTGCGTTCGCTCATTTTGGCTACACCCGGAAACTAATCATGTTTTAATTATGAACATTATTATATTATATAATAGTTAATATTATTGTTATATAACATATTAATTATATATGATATTAAAAATAATTAATATATAACAGTTATTGTTGAAAACTCCACTTTACATTGTAAATTGCAGAAAAGAACGAAACACGCAATTTTTTTAGTTTCTCTCAGTGCTGAAAACAAACTCATTCGCACACATGCTTAAAATGTGATAGTATAAGAATGCCCGTCACTGCTCTAAATCCACTGGAGGCGTAATTTTGCAAGATATCTGCAAAGAAGAAGTTTGGGATGCAATAAAGCCGACGTATTTAAGAAAGTACCCCTTAACCAAACAAGTCATAGATTAGGTTGCACTATGGCTATACTGTGGTGCTTGGCTTTTTCAAATTTTTGTTTGACGGCTCCATATTCAATCAATCACAGAATTATTAAAATTATATGAATTATATGAAAATTATATGAATTAATCGCAATCTCTATTCCGTTAATTATTTAACAGCTGTTTTGTATTGGATCCACTGTTTTGTATTGGGAATTTTGCCTTAAACACATGTAGCTTAGCGACGTCTCTGGCAGATGCAGCGGCGACATTTTTTTTTCTTGTTTCCCATAAGAACCTCTGCAATTTTGACAAGTGCAGCGACATCCTATGTGTTTAAGGCATTACTTTTTCTTGCTCACCTTTTGTTCGCATTTCTTCAAAATTCATTCAATTTGGTTTGTCAAATCGTATGCAAATCTTAAAAATTTGGCGTCTCATTTTCGTAAATGCTCAAATGCGCTATTTGTGGTCCTTGTAAACGTAACAGAAGGGACAAATTGTTCACCGATTTTAAATGGTGCCTTCGTCTGTCGATTACAGGCAAATCGCAGAGCACATATTGAGAAATTTCCTGCGCTCAAATGCAAAATCTGTCCAATCAATGTCCAATTTCTTCAATAACTGATGACGACTGTGACTGAACAAGATCGCTTGCTTTGCCGTAGGCCTGCCTCATCAGCACAAAAGTTGGCGAGCTCGATTTCCATTTACCCAATTCCGAACTAGAGTTGTGTCGTTCCGGACATTTGTAGTTCCCGGACGTTTATCCGCACTCGGAGATATTTCCAATCGTTCCGCTGAAAATATTTTAACATATCCGAATAGTTCTTATTTCACAATAAGCAAATGAAAGGAACACAGTGCTACTTAATTTAGCAGTTATCTCTTTTCCTCTTTTTTGCTTTCGCTGATAATTCTTTGTTCGAATAAAGGAAAAAAGTGGAAGGAGTTCTGGAAGTTAAACAGTTCCACGGAACGAATGAGCTAAACAGTTCCACGGAACGAAAGAGCTTATTTGTTCCTCGGAACTATTTCGTTCCGGAGATGTTTTCGATTGCAAACATGATGTAGTTCCGGAGATGTTTTCGAATGCAAACATGGTACAAATATATGAAGCGATATCGTTAAATAAATATTTAGGCTTAAGCATCGGAGATGATATTGTTGCAAAGACGCTTGTGAACGTAAATATGATTGAGCGGTAAAAGTAGTACATACTATATACATACATACATATATGCAAATTACTTTTTATTTAATTAAAATATTTCGTTAAAGTAGAATGAAAATTTTTGAATGATATTTACATTTGTGTGAAAATCAAATAAATCCTTTCCTAAAGAAAATTTTTATTTATTTGTTATTTAATCATATACTCTTAAGAATAATAAATATCTTTAGAAATAAAGTTCGTACATATTATAATTCAAATATTTAAGCATAGCAAAAAAAAAATTTCCGTTATAAAATAGTAAATTGTATAGTTCCTGGAGACGTTTTCGGGATACGAAAAAAGACTCGTTCCATGTTCGTTCCCTATCCGGAACTGTTAAGCCCATCTCTATTCTGAAGAAGTGTGTATTAGACCCAACTATTCGATAGCCGAAGAAAATATTGCTGATCCATAAAAAACTGCTGAACAGCATTTCAATAGACTTTTTCATATCCATAAAAGGCTCAGGGAACCTTGCGCAAGGAGTTATGTGTAGGAAAAAAGAAATATTTGTACTATAACACAGATAGAACATGAATTCAGATGAAAAATATAGTAAGAATTATGATTGTAATTTAAGATATGTTTACTTTTTATAAAGCTACCAACAGTAATGTGAATAATAAACGAAACATAGAAATACAATAAAAGATACGATACAAGAAATCGTATAGTTATCAATATTTATGGTTAATACGCCCGTAAATGGGTTCCGACGGCATTCGTTTCTACGACAGACATGGATGGATACCGAGGATATATCTTTTATATTTAAGCGTGTCGTATAACTAATATATTTAATATCTCTAATATATTTCGAAAAGGACAACAAATAATACTTACATATGTATGCACACATTAGATAAACATATATTTAACTATAATAGGTATACATATGTATGTACAGTATAAATTCATAATAAAATTATCATGAAAAGATAATAAATCGGCTCGCTCTAGAAACCGCCTAAACAGAAAGGTAAATTTGCCGGACAGAAATATAATAAAATACGAGTATCTCTGTATATATTAAGGTATCGCACAAAAAGCTAGATTTTTTACATTTAAAATCAATATTTAAACAAAAGCACTGAAACCTTTCCCCTTCAAGTAAACTTCCCTTTCGAAGTTGGATTTTATTTTTTGTATTTGTGTTAATTATTAATGTTAAGGTAAAGTAATATTAAGGTAATATTATGTATTATTAATATTTTATTAAGTGTTAAGAAATATTGGGGTAAAAAGTCATCGACTAGCTCGTAAATTAGTTTCTATTGTACTATTTTATTATAAAAAAAATATTAAATAAAATCCATTGAAGTTTAATCTAAATAAAATCTAAATACGTATGTATGTGTTTTTCAAGAACATGAAATACGGTGAATAAATGCTTTACTTCCATATTGATATTTTCTTATAACTATAACTATATATAACTTATGTATATCTTATTTTCTTATAACTATATACAATTCGTAAAGGCTTTTTTGATCTATAAAAATAATTTTTACTTACATTATTGTATTTCCGATTGATATGCGAAAGAAATTGCAACGATTAGACATATAAACATATACTATAAACATACTCTTTTATTTTCTTTTTGATTTCAGGCCGAAAATACTCTGTTGTACCGAATTTAAATTTCTTTTATAACGACAATGAACTAAAACCATTTTTGATTTAAAAAGTTCTTCTGCAAATTAATAATTAGTGGAATAAACTTCGACCCTGAAATAGATTTAGAATCAAATCCAAACTTTAAAAATCGTCCAAAACTTTTTACCGTGTACCAACTTGATGCAAAGAATAATTAAATATAATACTAACGTTGAAGCTTAATTATTTTTATTTATTTATTTTAAAAAAGGTAGTCTTTGCATATTGAAAAAAACTACTCAGGAATAATTAAAAAAAAAAACAAAATTTTTAAAAACAAAGTATGGCTAAATTGAATTGAAATCGATTCAATTCAATTCGTTTATTTCTGAATATAGTACATAACGAAATACAAAATTTCTTTAACTTCTTTCTGTAATTATGATGTAAAACTAAATACAATTTTCAACTCAATTTCGACGCTTGTCCGTATGAGTGTTTGTAAGTGACGTATTAAAATTTTAAATATTCCAAATCTTAAAGAATCGTTAATATTCATAGTAGGTCCATCAATTATGGCCTTTAAACTTGAAACATTGCCTCAAGCGATTGATTGGTTGCTTTGACAATATGGAACCGCAGGACATCTATGAATTGGCATAGTAACAGTTAAAGTGATGAAGGAAACTATGCAGGCGAATGTGGAGCTGAAGCCGAAATTCCGCAATCAACGACTGAATTAAACAACGACTGAAGAATATTTTCAAGGCCGGATATAGGATAGGACTGTAAGGACAGTTAATTCTGCGTGTCCTTGGTTCACGAAAGAAGTTTTGAAAGCCATACGAGAGGATAACAAGCTTCGTTATCTCTTGAAAAGAAACTCTTCGGCGGAGAGATCGGAAAATTACATGCGTGCACGAAATAAATCAGTTCGTCTTATTAGGCGGTCGAAGACTGTCTTCTTTAGATGCAAACTTAACACTTCTCTGCCGCCCAAAGTTCTCTGGAATAACCTAAAAAAGTTAGGAGTTTATAGCAACAGTAACTACGATGCTGCAAATGGTACTCTTGCCCCCAATCTTTTAAATGAATATTTTCTTTCTCTTAATTCTGCAAACATCAGTAATGACATTACTTTTCCTATCATAGCTTCCACTAATAACTCCTTATGTTGTTTCGAATTTACTGCTGTATGTGAGTCTGAAGTATCTAGAACGCTGCTAAGAGTGAGGCTCATGCGGCCATTGTAGATGGGTTGCACCTCAAATTTTTTAAAATATTACTGGCATTTATCGTAGGTTCATTTACGCATATTATAAAGCACTGCTTTACGACATCTACTTTTCCTAGTTTGTGGAAAAATGCATTTGTCATTCCCTTACCTAAGAAAACGAATATGCCTGCTGATTTTAGGCCAATAAGTATTTTATCTCCGCTATCTAAAGTACTTGAAATGCTCATGGCTGAGCATAAGTAATTTCTAAATACTTATCTATAAATAAGCTATTAGACGCCAGTCAGTCTGGGTTCCGTGCTGGACACAGTTGTACCACTGCAGTCCTTAAAGTCTTAGACTACATCAGACCTTATTACGATAATGGGATGCTTACTTTATTGTGCATGCTGGACTTCTGTAAGGTCTTCGACTCAGTCAATTATCGTATACTCTGCCGCAAATTACAGCATCTCTTTGGTTTTGGTGTTAGTGCTGCTGGGCTCATAAAAAGCTATTTATGTGACAGATTTCAGTCAGTCAGACAGTGGTCAAATGGGCATTCCCACTTCAAAAAAATCTGCAGTGGTGTACCGCAAGGTTCTGTTCTAGGACCCCTACTCTTCTTAAGGTTTCTGAAAGATATTTTTCATATTTGCAAGTATTCATCACTTCCCGCATACGCGGATGATATTCAGGTGTACCTGTCTAGTGAGGACAATCTTAGAGAGGATTTGGTAGCTAAACTAAATGAGGACTTCGATATCATTCGATATTGGTCAATAAAGAATTGTCTGCGGCTCAATCCATTGAAGTCGTCTGTTTTGCTCATTTCAAGGTATAAGTTGTGCCTTATACCTTGGCACAAGGTATGAGGTAAAAGCCTTGGCACGCGAATTTATGTTCAAGGCAATTGTGACATTCCTGTTAACAAGGTTGTTAAAAATATTTATTTCATTCTCAGGAATTTTCGGTCCTCTGCTTTTTGCACTCCTACTGTCATTAAACGGAAGCTTGTTCTGCAGTTAATCGTCCCTTTAATCACATATTGAAGTGCTATCTACAATAAGCTTGACTCGCGATCTCTACACAAGCTCTCTGTTGCTTTTAATTATGCAACCAGGTACTTCTATGGCCTACGCAACTTTGACCACTTAGGTGCGCTTAGATCTGCTATTCTAGGCTGTGATATTAGTGATTACCTCAAAGCTCGTACCTGCATTTTTCTACATAAAATTATTCATTCCCGCACTCCTGGTTATCTATTTCATAAATTACTATTTGGTCATTCGCTTAGAGGCCTTCTGTATATTACCCCAGAATATAGTTGCTTAAACTCATCGAGATTGCCTGTGAGCCTTAAGCGCATTGCCGGAACAGGGTCGTTCAAGCGTGCCATAGTTGAATACTTCTCGTAACATTGCTTCTTCTTCGACTGCCAGCATCACAGTGTAGAACTCTCACACTGTGATGTTTCTCTCTTTTTCTCCCTCCTTCTCTCCCACTATTTCTCTTACTCTTTCTCTGTTTTTTTTCTTTTTTATGTCTTTTTTTTGTTTTTATTTTTTTGCTTATTTTTTCACCTTTAATTTAAGATAATATAAATTATATTTAATAAATTTTAAAATAAATTTTTGAAATAAATTTTTCCGGTGTCACAAGTTTCATTGGAGTCCTGATCGATTGCACTTTTCAATATATCCAATGATGATGAAGATATGATTAAACCATAAAGATAATCTAATTAATTATTTATACTATTTTTTTTTGTAATTTCAACTGTATTCTTTTATATTTTTAAATAAGTGTAAACACATAAATAGGAACAAATCCAGTTTCTAAAGTTTTTCTTCGTTTTCTTTATTAGACGGGTTTCCAAAGAATATTTTGGAGTTTTTCTAACAACGTGCGTTTCTTTTTTCTCATTCTCTATTTACCCCTACACTATATTATTCATATTTTTTAAACGATTTTAAGTTGCCTGGAGATTTGGTTGTATATTTAAGTTTAGCTCAAATGTAATACCAAGCCCGATGGGCTTAAATCAAAATATTTACATTATGAACACGGCAGCGTTGTAAGAAATGTCGGTTAAAAATTTAAATACAATTCCTAGTCATAAAAAATATTAGTTATTTCCAATTGAAATTTATCTTAAAATATAGTGGATTTAATTTTTCTCTGTTTTTTATATGAAATACAAACTATGTTACTTTAGAATTTACTTCAAGACTTTTTATCAATTTTTTACCAACAGAGTAGAAATGGCGTTCAGCATTTTCTCCCTCAAACTGTTTAATATATTTTAGCTGTTTCCTTTTATAAAACCGCGCTTTGTAATCCAAACATCGATTAGCAATTCTATAAATCTCTTTCTTTACCTGAAATATAAAATATTAAATAAAATTAGTAGTAATATTAACGTTAATTAACTAGAATACATATATAAGCATTGAAATTTCTTAATACTCAATACTTTTCTGTGGTTAATTCTAAACTTTTACTTTCCATTGGCGACATTGTTTTTAAAGAAATTCGTAATAAATTGGCGGCAGAGATTCGAAAAGGCATACACACGCAAAAGATTTAATATTTTTGAGTTAAGTTAAAGGTTTACATAACGTAACGTAAGCTGCACGGCAGTAAGTTTTTATAAGAAAGAAGGTATTCAAAAGGGGTTGATTTAAATCTTTTCGGCACATACATTTCTATGGAATGGCATGTTTATATAGATTTATGTATATATGTACATCCGATTTTATTCTTAGCATTCAAACCATTTTACTACCTACTTATAGAAAAGGTTGCCTGCCTACTGACTTACGCAAGAAGACGTTTTTGTGCATGTATCAAGTGAATTATGAAGGCAAGAAAAAAGGAGAAAAAGTGAATTTAAAGTAGACTGTGGACAAGTTGGAAATACATACATACATACACATGCTTCTCTTTTTTAGGGAAGCAACCAATATAAACACAATTTAGTCCCGTGTGTAGTCGATAATTGACAATCCGAAGAGACACTCGTTCTTTTAGAAATGCAACATCGCACTGAGCGTATGGAGTGGCGAATATTTCCACTCGTCATGTTGAATTTCGTCGCCATTTCCATTTATATATTCAACTAACAACTGACTGCTTCTGAGTTGATGCCAACTCGTTTTTTGAATTATTCATTTGGCATAAGGGAACTCGTGTCGCACCAGTTTATGTAACAGCAACCAACAAAAGTAGCAACGACGTCGGATGCCGTCCTGCCACTGGGCAAAGAAGCGATGCGACAGGCTGTGTTTTTTAGAGCACTGCTTTAAACCACGCCTACAAACCATACACACACTCACTTTCTTCTGTTGAATGAAAACTCCCCCATTAGCACGTCGGTCAAATCTCTTCGCTTTGTGCTTTGTATGCTGCCTTAGGCAGAGTGAGATAGTCGATGCAGCAGCACAAATATTGAGACAACAATAAGTGGTTAGTATTTCAATCACACTGTTCGGAGTTAGATTTCGAAAGTCTAAAAGATTAGATGACTAAAGACCGTGAATACAGAACGGTGTGCGCAGGTTTCATCAGACGCTGCGGATGTGTTTGTGCATTCGGCGAACTCGAGTCCTATCTTTATCTAGATGACGTGAGGCCTGTTTTCGCAGGGCTGAGCCAAATCGAAATCCACTTAAAAAAAAAATCGAGACACACAGGTAAAAGTCGAGACACCGACACGAATAACTCAAATCGAGAAACAGAAGATCCGCAGTATTCAAAAGACTCGTAAGTGAGATTAGTCGACGTCAGTTATATATTTGAGATAATCTTGTGAAAAACCCAAATCCGGAAGAGTGTTTCTTACTCAGTGACTTCTACTTAGCCGATAATTAATTCGTCAAAAATATAGCTCTTTTTTTTTGTGATCACGTGTTTATGTGATAATTATTGATGTTTGTTTTTGTCACGCTCCACGGCAGTCAAATTTGATTTATCGATTAATAATGTCATGGGCAAGAAATGTGGTTAATGAACTCGATAAAAGATTTAACGAATATATTTTTACTTACCGTCGTAGCAGCATTTTCAACAATCGTTTTGTATTAAAACTTTCACTTATAAATAAACCAAACCTGATGAAATTATGTGGTCCATAAAGAAATCAGAAATCGCGTAAATGGTTATAAACCTGGTTTAAAGCAAAGCAAAAAGGCACCTCTATACAAATATCCGTAGATTTGATCAAGTGTAGTAGATCAAGTGTGTTCAAATATCCGTAAACTGCAATAATTTTCATATTTCCGAGTCAGGTGAAAACGTCTGTACTTTGATTGAAAAACAAAACTTTTGAAATGAGGCTGATTATTTTCCGAAGAAAGTTTAAATATTTATTTAAGTAGTATCAACGATTCTAATTTAATGCTAATAGTTACCATTCGATATTCATTCATCTCCAACTGCATCTGATTGGAAAAATGCAACTGTTAACATAAAAAAATTGACAGCTGCAACTTTTAACATTTGAATTGAAAAACTCAAAATTGAATCATAATTGATGTATTTTTTTCATACCAAGGCTTCAAAATTTAACTATTCATAATTCATTTATTTTTACTGACGCTGCAAGAATCAACGACAGACGACCTTTCTTTTCTGTATTTTGAGTGGTTAGAAGAGAAATTAATAATTAATAATATCAATAATACCAATCCAATCATTTACAATTACAATTTAGAAGCACATTTTCTAAATTCTAAAAACTTTGCTTTATTTCCTAATCACAACTTTTTTCGTGAAGATATTTTAACTGTGAACAAGTTTTCAGTTATTTATGTGAAACGCATTTTGCGCGATTTTTTGTGTGGTTTCCAAGTAAAGTTGTATGCGTGTTACTTAAAATCTGCAAAAGTGCGATAAAGGATGGTCCCTTATTGTATTGAAAATCACTGAACAAAGGTATGCTTTTGTTGTGGTAAAAATATTCGATTAATGTGCCTAACAGCTTCCATGAATTACGCATTATTCGTTTATTGGTTTTTGTTTTTAATATTGCCAAATATGAATAAGTGAGATGCTGTAAAGATTATTAACGATTTTCGCGAAATATCTTCATAAGAGCAAACTATATTTTCGACATCGGAGAAAAGTACCGTTGGAATCAACCCTTGTGTTGACTTAACAGAAGCACATCACATGGGCGTCTGCACAGAGGAGCGCCCTGTGATGCATTGGGTAAGTAGTTCTTATAAATACCATAATTAAACAGTTCGATTTATTTATTTATTCATAACAACACCTTAAAAAGTTCGAATATAATCTTTAAACTAGTTTAGACACTTTCTTAAATTTTTTCATTTTATTTATCGGTACAAATAATAGATTTATATTTGAATCTTATGTGGATTTTTTTAACGCTCATATGAGTTGGTTCAAATATAATATAATATTCGTATAATTTTATTTGAAATCTGAGCCATTGCTTTCAAGTGAACTGTATTTTTTAACTGAAGGTGAATAACCTCCATAACAAAAAAAAAAAAAACAGATTTTAGATAACAACTTTAGAATCAGTTCATTTGTTAAAATGTAAACTGAATAAGAAATGTACACTGATAAAGAAACTTTTTTTTGTTTAGAATTTACAATAAAACCAGTAAAGCCTTGCTCTTCGTCCCGCCCGAAGCTTATATCAGCCATAAAGTATTTTTATTACTTCCGATTTATTAAAATATTTCGAATTTCCCAAGTTTCCGTATCGATGATCACTTTCTGTGTAAAAATAATCGTGCTAAATTATGTTCTTTATCGTGTTATTTCTATTGCTGCCATAGGTGAAAGGACCCCCATTTCGACTAATGATTACAATTTGTGGAAAGCAATATTTTTATAGATAAATTAAGCTCCAAGTACCAAATACTTTATATATTCGCTATAAAAGTATCACAAAATTCAGCCTAGTATTTATTTTAAAAGGTAGTCTTCTGAGATGACAACGAATTAACGTACAATAACTTTATTCATTCTTTAATCGTGATTTCCACAGACCGACGCTGATCGACAATATAGATAGTATAGACTTCTCCATATTTTCGAATTTATAATTATTTTATATATCGTAACCTGTTGTAGCGACGTCATTTTGTGAATCCTTTCGGTGTATTTATAACTGATTTCCACTGCATTTTAGTCTTGCATAGTTTCTCTTTCCGAAACCATTTTCACTTTTTCATATGATCCTCTCAATCAATTAATCTATTTCTCAAAATTTCGCTCTTTTTCAGTTCCATTGTATTGAAATATTTATCATAATTTTTGCTTTGTGATTTTCTCCAGGCTAATTTAAGAAAAATTTAGTATATCGTTATACCCCGTTTACATAAAAATATTTAATCCGATTAAGCTGTTCGAAAACTGATCAGCTTTCCAGAAGTTGCCATTGGTAATCCGGTCCTGGCTGTCAAACTGGAAAAAACAGCTGTTTTTTTGTGTTAATATTGTAAAATTGTGTTAATTTTGTGTTGTGCAGCTATTGTTCAAAATTAATAAAATAGTAATAATATTAAAAAATATGTATGTGAATTGGGTAAAAAAATTCGAAAGTTTGCAAAATTTGTAACCGGTACCTTAAATCATACGCACTTTTATATGTATAAAAAGTATATAAAAATCTTCTACCAAACGTGTTCAATAGACAGAAAGCAAATGACTCATAAAGTTTTGAGTTCCCATGAGTCTCTATACTCCTACGTAATTTAAAATGAATACAATTTAAACAAAATTACAGTGCCGACAATAATAACAAAGATTTCTTTTGCATAACAACTGTAAATTAATAATTCCAACAGAACAAATTGGTAAAATTTTTTCCAAAGTCATTGCTTTCCATGAAACGTATTGAAATTAACGAATTCTTTGCTATTAATAATATAATTATATAATAATTTGCTATTTTAATATTGAATTTATGTATTGTATTTGTTGTTTCAATCTTACATTTTGCGTGAAAAGAACAACATTTATTTTTAAAATTAGTATCAAAGTTTGGTTCAGTATATAATAAACGCTAACGTGCAATGTGTGCTTCGCTGTGTAAACATGTGTTTGTGGCTATGACCGTTGTCACGGTACCGTGGGTATCTGTCAGAATGTTTGCTTTTTTTTCCTTTTAAACACTCAAACCCGACTACTGAATAAAGTACTATTAGACCATTTGAAACCTGTTCAGCGTTTCAGCTTGCCTTTGACATCCTGTAAATTTCACAATTATTTATATTCCATATTCACTTAATCTTAATAATTTTAAAAAGTCTAGCGGGATCAAATCTGAGTGGAGGATCTTCTGTCTACTCACGCCAAAGAAAAACTAGTAAGGGTACCTTCGGTCAGACCGAAGCTTATATACCCTACATCCCGCCGATTTTCACCATTTTCAATACAGAGTTATCTATGATGGCAGAGAATATTCGTACCGAATTTCAAGTCAATTCTTCCAACCGTTATTCTGGAATTGCGGTTTATATCAATGTCATATGTTCGTGGGCGGACACGACCATTTTTTTTAAAAATTTAATCTACCTGTACCGATGTATTCGGAAACAAAATTGAAGCTCAAAACTAAGTCTACAAGTTGAAATATTGTTAAAAGAATTAGTATTTGTTAAAAAAGTAGGCGTGGCGCTGCACCGATTTATCCCATTTTCAATCCCACAGAGTTTCTGATGACAAAGAATATACGTGCAAAATTTCATCGCGATAGCTTCATCCGTTCTCCTGTAATCGTGATTTCCACAGACAGACAGACAGACAGACAGACAGACAGACAGACAGACAGACAGACTACGGACATGGCTAAATCGACTCAGGAGGTGACACTGATCAAGAATATATATACTTTTCCATACCTGCCACGCCTCCTTTAATGCGTTACACACGGAAGCACAAAGTGAATATACCCTCATTCCTTCGGATGTAGGGTATAAAAAGGTTAGAAAACTAGTAAAGGTGTTGTCTACAGCCGGGCTGTAGCCGAAATACCCTACACCTTAAAGCTACATATATACTCCATGACCTACGTAAACTAAAAGTGGGCGGATCACGCCCATATTTGGCATATTAACTGGAAGCATTAGTCTAAACCTACATATAAAATTTTCTTGTCTTCTTTAAAAAAGTGATGCTGATACGGCCTTTTTTAATAGGCAAAACAGAGGTACCTGCACTCTCGATATAAAAAGTAGGCGTGGTCCTTGGGCGATTTTGCCCATTTTCAATACGAAACACCCCAACATAGCAACGAATATTTTTGCCAAATTTCATTTTGAAATCTTAATCCGTTCTCCTGTGATCGTGATTTCAACGGACAGACAGACAGACAGACAGACGGACAGACATCGTTATTTCAATTTTAGTGGATATACTTTTCTATACCTATCTTGTCTAGTTCTATGCGTTACACACTCCGGTAGAAAGTGAATATACCCTCAACCTTAAGTTGTAGGGTATAATTTTTAAATTCAACAATTGAATTGCCGCACATTTTTTTTTTGTTCAGGAAATATGTTGATATTTGCCAATGCAAAAATTTGCGTTGAGGTTTACTGCAAATAAGATGCCAACTACTCTTATTACAATACCAAAATTATTATAAGAATAACGAAATTTATCGTCGAAAATTTTACAAAAAAATTAGACCAATTTTAAGGTGTTAAAATCCGTTATCTATTTAAAAGAATTTCTAGAAAAAATAGATATTTGAGTCCAGCTTGCGTTCAATTGATAGCGTTGAATAAGTATTTATTTTTATTCTACGCGAAAACTTTTCGTTTACGTCAGCCATGTTTGAACTCCAGTCCGTCAAAGTTTATCAGAAATATTGCCAGAAGCTGATAACTTTTGCTAAGCACGTAAATTACCAACAACAGGAGCGACGATCTGGAGAACGTTGGGGATTTTTTTGCTTTGCACTTTGTTCCAATACCTTCGACGCTTGCGTCATATACCAAGAAAACCATCGAAAAGAATAAAAGAGAACAAACAATTACGATCCAGCGAGAAATAAAGGATCTCATTCCCGATAAACTATAGAAAAAGGAATTCGATCGTAAGACGAACGATAGACAATTTTGTTGGTGATTTTCGTGTCTTACTGACCTTATCTGTTTTTCACATTCCGGATAAATAAATGAGACGCGAACATAAAATTGACGTGAGAGCAAAAAAAAAAACAAATAGGCTTTTGTTCCGACCTCATTTACGTTCATAAGAAGCAATAACTTCAATCAGCATTAATTTTTAACTTTTTTTTTATTGTAAATATTGTTCATATAATTTATAAATTTTAAGTAATATTGAGGCCAGTCGCACACTAGTACCGTTTTCGGACGAATTTGATTAGTACGAACAGTTATGGAGCGCACGAACGATTCCAACTTACGAAAAATTACGGGATTGCCACATTGCAAACTGTTATCCGTGTAAAACGTAATAATCGATGCGACGTAAGAAAGCAATCCGAATATATTGGGATTTTCGCAGCCTTCGCACCAACAGAAAACAAAAATGAATGTATGAGATACACAAAATTTGTTCTTTTTGCTTCCCATTTTTTCAAATCAATATCACGGCAGACAAACGTATCCAGTGTGCGGAACCCGTTCGTACGAACAAAATCTTGTGTATACGTACAAAGTAAATTCGTGTGCGCATACTTTGGTTAGTGTATCGAGGGCATTGGTAGTCTCCAATATTGACTACGGATCTCCAATATACGCGAATTGCTCAAAAAGCACCCTAAAACTCATCGAACCGACCTATCATCAAGCTTTCCGCAGAAGTATAAGAGCTTTTCCAACCTCACCAATCAAATCTATTCTTGCTGAAGCCGGCATGTCGTCATTGAATATAAGGCTATTACAAAACACACTATACTTTATACCCAAACTCTTCTACTGCCACAACCAACCACTTTTCGCCTCATTAAAAAACCATATCAGTCACAAGCGTGAACAAAAACGCGAGTCGACAATAAGCAAATGCATCAGACTGGCCAAAGAAATTGGTTACAATTTCTCACCAAAGCTCTTATCTACGTTTCGCCAACCTCCTTGTAATATGGATATGGAGCAGTGTTGCCGGAAACCCTTCATTCAAATTCCCAGAGAAAATCGGAAATTCCCAAATCGTCAATTAAAAAATCCCAAAAAAAAACGCAAGGCAAAAAAGTATACTAATATAGCACAAAAATCCCAAAGGCATTAAAAAATCGCAAAAAAATCCCAAATATACGAATATACCCTCAACCTTAAGGTGTAGGGTATAAAGATCAACACTAGTCCTACCATCTACAGATCGCTTTTTCTTGAGATTGTAAATCCGTACAAAGATCTCGGTTGGAATTGCATATATACCGATGGTTCTAAAAACACAAACCACACAAGTTTCTCCGTTGTTCGAGAAAATGGATCCACAATTTATGCAGGGCTCCTGGAAAATTTCTGTTCTGTGTACACGGCGGAATCAATGGCTGTCTTAATGGCATCCGTGTTTGCTTCAAAAAATGTTCCGACTGCAGTTCCGTTTTCATAGCTTTACTGAACCCAACTAGAGATAACCATAGAAATTCAGAAATACGGAACAAGCTGCTGCAATTCAAAGAGTCCTTGAAAATCCTTTGGATTCCTGGCCACATTGGTATCACTGGCAATGAGGCTGCAGATGCGAGAGCAAAGATAGCGTCATCAGAACCTCTACATCTATTTCAATATGCTTCGATTCGGCGGCTAATATCTACGTATCTTGGCAACCTCAATCGTATCGAATGGAACAATTTTCAACATAGATACACTAGGTTCAACCCGTCTGGAATGAGGCCCACGTATCCTACGCTACCCCGTATTCATCAAACTACGAATTGGCCACACAAAATTCTTTAAAAGCTTCTGAAATCTTGCCTTTTATCATTTTTGTTTTTGGCTTGTAAACATTCTTGTACAAAAGCAGAAAATCGAAAATGAAGACGGCTCCATATCCATATCTTACCATTAATAATCACGCTTACTTTAGACGACACGTTATAGAAAATCACCTTTTGATACACGTCGTATGCACACACTCACTTCTGGCAAAGGTTGACTTACGTAATGCCGCAGTGGCTCCACTTGTAACAGTTTCGGTGTGTATCGAAATATGTTGGTCTCTTACTCTTTACAACCAAAATATTTCCTATTGCTAATATTGTGGTTGTGTTGGTTAAATAAATCTTACAACATTTTATAGAAGTTTTTATAATGGGATTCAGAAAGTATCCACCAAGGCGTTGTCTCCCAAGTGTCGTTATCGACTGAGAAACCACTATCACAAATCCATTGGTGAAGATCATGATGACATCATCGATGATTTTATGATGATTTTGTGCCGCAAACTCATTCGCTTTTGGTTGGTTTTACGCATTACATTTACACGTGCGTGTCCTAGGCCCCGTAGGTACTTACACAGTAAGGGAAAACAAATGATTTGCTGGAACACATTCGCTTCTCCCTTATCTTGTCATGAGGAAGAAATCTGTTCGTTCGTGCGGTCTAAAAGCATGTAAACTAAATTTCAAGAGCGATCTACTTTTTATGTTATTAATAAAATTTTATTGTATGAACATTGAAATTTATTGTAATTAATAACTTTCCTATATTTGCGAATTCGATAGCACTCCTTTGGAAACTATCTTCCCTTGTAGTTCTTAAAGCATTTCCTTATTTCAGATACGTAATTTTCATACGTAAAACCTCCTGACTTTAAAGATTCTGAAAGGAATATAAAAAAGATTGACATATAAACCCGAAAATTCTCGAAGTATAAAAATTATGTCATGAATTTATAACTGCGAATAATTTTTTGGAATTCGCTCCTCATTCCATTGTAAGCGAAATAGTAAGTACTTACATTTTCTGACGTTTTTGTATCACTTACTTACATTTTAAGTAATTTTTATTTATGCAAACCGTCATCACATGCTCTTCGAAGATTTTCAAAGCACTTTCGATTTTCTACCACTGGGAGTCTATACTTCAATATAGACTATAATCTATATATAGATTCTCTTACATCGTAGACTCCTTCATTCACGTTGTGAGCTCGAAAATTTTTTTCTGCTACGACGATTTGTGTATAAGCTAAAAGTTTTAGTGCTACCAAATTATATTTGAACAAAAAATTTGGTAAAGGGAGAATGATGAAATGTTATTGATATTGTAGAATTGTTTTTTGCCACCAAATAAAAACTAGACTGAAAAATTATACGAATATTATTTGTCACAGTTTTCTACAGTATTTTTTCGATAAAGTGCTGTGTAGCAAGAATTTTTATTTCTTTTGCAAAGGTAGAATCGCTGAAAGTTGAAAAAACTAGATACTTTATAAAATGTTTGTGACTCTGATTATCAACCATGTGTTTGTAGCATGTCCTGCATCCTGACGGTGTCTAAAAAAATTACTGGAAATGTGTGTTCTTTTGCAATAGACGACTTCTGAGACAACATCTAATGCTGTAAACACATAACTTCTGATAATATGTGTTTACAATATTAATATTTCTGATAATAAAAATAACTACAATTGTTGCTATTGTTTGTGAGGTGAGACACGCATAACTAAAATTAAAATATTTAATGTAAACATAATATTATAAAAAAATAATAGGTACGTAAGCTTTTCAATCGCCGCAGGCATAGGTGATGGTGGGTTTGACCGGTCAACCTGACTCGCGATAGATTCGGTTTTTTCGAAACATGCATGAAGCAACTGCAGATATTAGATAGGGAACACTTCTACCAAGCTACACGGATGGACCCTGAAAACTTCAATGTACTTCTCAAACTGCTACGTCACAGATTACAGCGCTCCTCAAGAAAAGCCATTAGTCCAGAAATCCGTCTATCAATTACTAATTTGCATTAAAGTGCTGCATTATGTTTCACTGGTAGCTGAAATTATTATTTTAAAATTTCATATATTTGTCTCAAGGCACCAACGTTCAAATACTAGCGTTCGGAAGGTTATTTATGAAACGTGTGACGCTATTTGGCAGGAGTTTCATAAGTTTTATGTGGTCCCACCAAATTGTACTGATTTTGAACAAAACGCTAAAAAGTTCTATTCAGCATGTATCAATTGTTTGCCCGAGAAAAAGTGGAAGTTTATACTTCAATTAAAGCGTAGGTTTAGCATTATGCTATTGGCAGTTTGCGATGCTAACTACGCTTTCACTTTTGTGGATATTGGAGCACTAGGAAGCGAAAGCGATGGCGGTGTTTTTGTACGAAGTGCTTTTGGCAGAAAAATTTTAGCTGGAATCGTCGACGTTCCACCCTCGAAATGGTTGCCTAATAGATCAAGGAAATTCCCATATTACTTTGTTGCCGATAACGCTTTCCCGTTAAAACAGAACATCATGAGGCCGTTTCCCGGGCGTTACTTATCACAAGACAAGGAATGCTTCAACAAGAAGTTGTCCAAAGCGCGAGTGCGTATCGAAAATGCGATTGGAATATTGGCGAATCGATGGAGAGTACTTCACTCAACCATCTACGCTAAACCCGAAAATGTAGATAAAATTGTCCTAGCATTGTGCTCTATCTGCAAATTTCCGATTGTGCTATGTAAAAAAATCTTTTATTTTTATGAGTAAGAAATAAAATAGAAACATTACATTCTGTTGGACTTGACATCGCCTAAAAATTGCACCGCTTCAACATGTTTCCACTGCTTCTTCGGAGCAGGTGCAGCACTGCCAGAGGCCAGCATCTGTGTCTTATTTGTTCGCAGATACATATCGCGCAAACTTTTCCAGCGCTTCTTCGTTGAGTCCACTAAATTGGGTGTATAGTTAATATATATGTAGTAAAAAGATATATGTAATATGCATGCATATTAATAACTTTTAATTATTAATTATATTTACCATCGGTATTAACCACTTCCGCAATTTGCTGCCAAATCTTCTCCTTTTGATTAATATTTTTATAGTTCCGGTCTCCCAGATTATAAAGGCACTCGTTCTTCCGCACTTCTTCGATGAATTTTTCCTCGGTGCCTTCCATCATAGACACAGAACACTACAAGAGCAAATTATATTATTGAAATAATTTGTTAAATAGTAAAATAAATAAACACACGGAAGAATTTTTGCACCAAGCTTGCTCCGAAATAAGAATTTCACAAAGTCTCAATCAGAATGTAAACAAGCAGAAAAGAAGAACAAAAGCAGCGACCACTTCAAAATATCCAAAATTTCGCAGTTTCGTATTGCAGTTTATCTTAGGCAGCGGCGACTTTTTATTTTTTTCTCGATTTCCATAAGAGCCCGTGTTATTTTGACACTTCTGACGTTGTAGTTGTCGCCGGCAAAAGTTATGTGTTTACAGCATAAATTATTTTGTAGTATTACTTGTGAAAGTTTGAGCTGACGTTTAGAAACGCGACGTCTTTAATTAATACGAACTGCCGTCTTGTGAGAGACGACGCTGTAATGTGTTTTCGACCTCATCCAAAAGTTAGCTTTGCAATCAGGCTCCTATATTCTATTAAAACTAAACAAAGTCATATGGAAACAGTATTTCTGCTGTTACAGCATATTGGAATTCAGTCTACAACAAGCATCAATATGCAAAATTGCAAAAGAGATAAAAAGCTTTTTCCTCACTAATTTGCTGTATTTCTAAGACATTATCTAAATTTCGTGTCAAGACGACGCTTTTTAGACGTCGTTACGGCAACTATTGAATTGCATACAATTACGTGAATGACGGCGCCGTCTTTATTTCGGTGCATCGATCATGCATTAGTTTTAATGACTCTTAGAGTGTATTATTTTTAACCAGCGTTCGCCTAGCCTTAGGCACGCGTGCACATGTTTTCAATGGGCTAGTCACGTGTACACGACCGACGTCGTGTTTTCATATTGACATTAGCAATTGTTCGTATCTCAGAATAATTCAAAAATGCGCAGATCACCTCACAAGAATTTCTTCTTCTTCTTTCTGCGCTGCAACGTCATTCGGAGGAGAAACATGACTGGCAATCAAAAGAATAACGCACTGATTGACAGGTTCACCTGTCCTTCTAAGACAACGACTACTCGAAAGTCACCTTTTTTTGGGTTTTCTAGTTTACCGGCACAAAAGTTGCCTAGGTCTTACTTCGGCATTTATCGAAAGATGGTGGATTTTTAGTGCTGCCAATTTTTAGTATTTTTTCCTATATTTAATAAATAAAACTTGCGCAAACTTCATCACTTTATAAAATTGTAGTTTGTGGTTAAAAAAGCTGGCAAAAATATAGAATGGCCGTAGGAAACAATAAGAGACATCATTGTTTGATTTTTCCATAATATTTCTTAGTTTGTTTTGCAACATAAACTCTTCGCATATATGTAAATATGATACATTTATGCAGAAATTGTTATAATGCCATGAATTTCTTTCACAAAATCTAAGTTTATGTGTTTAACCGAAAGGTCGAATTATAACAATTTATAAATTTTTAGTATATAAAAAATGAGACTTTTACTCTTATAAAATGACTTTTTTGCTTTATTTATACATTAATGAAGTTTTGTATTAGGATGTAAGCATTATATATAAAAAAACATTTCATATGCTATAAACATTGCTGTGAAACTTGAAGTTTTGACGTAGTTGTAACTTAGGGAAAGCGTTGCGAAAATGACCCAATTATCATGTAACCTTCCTTTCAATAATTTTTTTGTAGCGTGGCTTCCGTTCTGTTTGAAAAATGTTGCGAAATCGAGTACAGTATTAATTATAACGAATTTTTTTGGTCCTTTTGTTGCTGTTATTGTCTAAATTTATTAAAGAGATGAAAATTTTACAACAAAACATTCAATAAAAAAAATAATCGTCCGTTCGAAGGACTTCTCGAACGATTGCTCTTGAAGAATTTATAGAATATAATGCATGAGAGTTTACTGTATTTGGGTCTGTTGTAACATCCAAGTATATTAGTCGAATTTTGTTTTCAATCTGTCAAAGGCAAGGGACACTTCTATTAATAGACTTGGTGCAATTTTATGCATAACTAACAACTTTTTTTTTAAATTATGTCACCTAAAAGGAAGGTGAAACTAAAATGGGATTGATTTTTGAACTTTAAGGATTACCTCATAATAAGTATCAGTAAACCATAATGTTGAAATTATACTCTATTAGAAATATATTACCTTCTTGCTGCATTTCACGTTTTTATTAATTGATAGCTACTTTTTCTTTGCTGATGCTGTTTATAAGAAATTACGAAATGAAATGTAGAAAATTAACAACAAAAAAAATATTTTGTTTTCAGTCAAATCAAGTGCAGTGAGAAATCAAGCGGCGGTCGTGGATATTGTAATTCAACATATTTAATCTATTTGAGGGATAAGTGATTTCATTGATATCTGAAAGTTTTATTAGAAACTTAAAAATTATTCTCCCATCCGACTTCTGTTTCGAACCTGCGGCCTCCAAATTTTAGTTCAGCACACTCTCCTATGGGGTACGTGTCATCATAGTTTTATTAAGTCAAATGAGAAATATCCAGTTGCTAAAGTCATCGAAAGAACGAAGTTTCCTGTTCTTAAGAATTGAATGCCCAAAGCAGCTATTGTTAACCAATGGATAAATTTGCGAACCTTACTGAAAAATGCTTAGGACTTTTAACTTTAGATTTTACATTTCCACCAAGTTAGATAAGTTTTGCAAAATTGCGCCACTTTTAAACCGACGAAGCTCAGAACTGAGAATTATTGGTTTACATTTGACACATCCAAGCGTAAAATAAAAACTTGGATTTTCAAAATATTCAAGTAAATAAGTTTTTAACGAAATGGCTAATTTGTCACACCTTTTAGTATAAATAATAATTATGGAAAATAAGGAAGTTATTTTTAAAGTTTAAAACAATAATACGCACATATTTAAACTATGGAAGTTGAAAAAAGTGTACTAAAAAGTTTAAAATCAACGTTTCAACCCAAAAATCTTAATAGAGGTTTAAAAAACGATCCCAAATTTTTGAGCGCATATACGTAAGCAAAATATTCCTGATGTTGACCTTGAAACGAACATAAACATTTAATGGAACCAAAAACAAAAAAAAAATAACCATAAACTCTTCCAGGATGAGCAATATAATAACTTTAATATGCTTTATGCATTTTTACTTCCTTGTATACGTAGTAAATATCGATTGAGATTTTGATGGTAACTCACATTTTGACCATCGCGGAGTCCACAGGGTATGTAAGTGCGCGATCTCGGTCGACTCATTTTTGAACCCGACCGCGTGCACGTGCGCTTAAAATATTTTTTATTGAATCCAACCGCGTGCGCGTTGCACTTACATTAGCGTAAAAATTAATACCATATAGGTAATATAAATGATATATTCATTCCAATATATTCTTCTATATCCCACTTACTATATATTTCGGATTAAGAAATCTTAAATTTTGGTCCGACATACATTACATCGCGTGCGCTTAAAATAAAAAAAATTTTTTTGAAGCCGACAGCGTGCGCGTGTGGGTTCAATACAAAAATATTTTAAGCGCACGCGCACGCGGTCAGGTTCAAAAATGAGCGTGCGTTTACATACCCTGGGAGTCCATTTTGACTAGTTTGGTCGTGACGTGTGTAAGTATTTACGTATGTACGCCTGTACGTATGTATGTATTCTCAATAACTTAAAAACGGAGAATCGTAGAAAGTTGAAATTTGGTATTTGAGACTTTTGTAAGACCTAGTTGTGCACCTCCTTTTTTGAATGCAATCGGTTGCGCGAAAAGGACACTTCTCATATAGTTTTTTCAAATTTCATACATTACACAAAAACAAACACTCCTAGAACATACATACATACTATTTTGTATTTGGGCCTTACATAAGGCACAATTTTGTAGCTCCAATTTTGATGATGGATCGCACCAAAAGGACTCTTCGCGAAAGAAACACGAAGCATGCATTATCCGAATTACATAAATGATAATGATAAATGAATGTTATGCTGCTATATCTTTTATAAAAATTGGTTGTACCCTAACAGAACTAAACAGGGAAATTAAAATTAGTACGATTGATAGTTAAAGCTGTGTGGAAACTAATTTGTACTTCCTTGTTTTTACTTACTACTATTTAAATTATTTAAATTAAGAGAAGCCTATGAATTTTTTTTCATTATGGAAGTAAAGTATTTAAAATTTTTAAAACTTCAATTTTAAAATATAAATAAAATAAATCAACCACTCTTGAAATAAAACCATACAAATGCCGTCATACAAGGAAGTCATGTATTGGCCACATCAGATATCTATTATTCCATGGAATGGAATGGAATTTTATTTACTCCTTGTAAACACACTTTTATTTTACTTCCATAAAAGTAAATCCATAAAAGTAAATTTAATCTCCATAATGAAAAAGATTTCATAGGCTTCTCTTAATTTAAATAATTAAAATAGTAGTTAGTAAAAACAAGGAATTCAAAATTAGTTTCCACACAGCTTTAACTATCAATCGTAGTAATTTTGATTTCCCTGTTTAGTTCTGTAAGGGTACAACCAATTTTTGTAAAAGATATAGCAGCATAACATTCATTTATTATTATCATTTATCTAATTCGGATAATGCATGCTTCGTGTTCCTTTGGCGAAGAGTCCTTTTGGTGCGAACCATCATTAAAATTGGAGCTACAAAATTGTGTCTTATGTAAGGCCCAATAGTACATACTTTCTAGGAGTGTTTGTTTTTGAGTAATGTATGAAATTTGAAAAAAACTATATGAGAAGTGTCCTTTTCGCGCAACCGACTGCATCCAAAAAGGGAGGTGCACAACTAGATCTTATAAGAGTCTCAAATACCAAATTTCAACTTTCTACGATTCTCCGTTTTTAAGTTATTGAGGATACATACATACGTACAGACGTACATACGTACATACGTACATACGTACATACGTACACACGTCACGACCAAACTAGTCAAAATGGACTCCGCGATGGTCAAAATGTGTGTTACCATCAAAATCTCAATATCGAAATTTTTCATGATTACAATATGTACTTTCTTGTATTTACTACGTATACAAGGAAGTAAAAAAATTGTGATGACTTTTCGATTTCTAAAGCTTTTACATTTTATAAAACGCTGACATACAAATCTGCGGATTACGTTGAAATTTTGATAGACGTTTTTTTGGGATCATGAGTGACAAAATGTTGTTCAATACTTGCGCCACATTTTAAAACAATGCGGATTAATTCAGCCGTTAATTGAGGAATTTCAAGTTCTTTCAATTAATAATTCATCGAACGCCGCAAGTTGTAAGCAAGCGTGTGAACCTGCACACTTTAAGATTTTGAATGTTTCAGATGTGAGCCGACTCTCACAAACATTTCTACGGGCGTCGATGTTGAGTGAAGAGTTTCAATACCAATTCGGTTGCGTCTTTTTGACCGTGCTGTTTCGACATCGTGCAAAAAGATGCGTGTAAAATGCGAGTTGGGTGGGTATGGCTACAACTTCAATAATTTATTCCATGTTAACAAACAAAATGCAAGATATTGCAATGCATTAGGATATAATTTTTTTTTTTTTTTTTAATATATTTTTATTTGCAATCTATCTTACGATAATAAGCAAATTAACTAATACATGAGGAAAATAAATGTACTCTTGACTTCGTTGATCCTACTCCAGTGAGTAGAATAACATAATAAGAACAGACTTTACAAAAAGAAGCTTAGTTTCAATGCATATACTATACTAATTACAATTGCATAGAAACAATACAGTTGAATTAACATTGAAAAATTACAATTAAAATTGAAGTTAATACAAATTACATAAAGTTTATTTCCTAAATGGCAGATCTAAAACGTGATATCTTTTAAGCCTTAATGTCTCATGACTTGTGTCTAAAAGAGATATGGCTAACGTATTTACATGTTCACTAAGTCGTAGTAAATAACAGCTGGACTTATACCTCATCGTTTCCTTTACATATGGGATTCGTAGGTCTTCGTGTATATTTTTATTGGAGATATACCATGGTGCACCAACAATTCTTCTTAAGGTTTTCGATTGGTATCTTTGAATTTTTTCAACAGTAGAGTCACACGCAGTGCCCCACAATTGAATACCGTAGGATATAATTACCTGAATAAGGAAAACTTTGTTAGAAAATGTAATTAAATAAAAAAAATTTTTAGTAAATAGTTATGTTAAATGATCAATTCGAATGTTAAGCAATAAAATTTCAATTATTACTAATTCTATAATTTGTAAATAGTTTTATAGCTACTAAAAGAGTGAGAGACAAACTTCCAGAATAACCATCGATAATTTGAGTGAGAGTTTTAATTGCACAAAAAAAAACAATTTTGCAGATTACAAATAAGTACACATATGCTCAAATGAAGCAATTAGCCTGCAATTTCCAAAGGAATGGTAAAAACTCTATTAATTTAGTTAGTGGTCGCCTTTATGTACAGAAAATGATATGTTTCATTTAAAAATGAATTATTAAAATTCAGATCTTTTCAGCAAGCATGTTATATTTTTAAAGGTATTTCAATAGACCGGCAATCACTTATAACTTTAATAGATATTTTGTTCAAACGGTAGGCATTCTAACAATTCTAATATTAATTTACCTTTTATGTACATTATTACAAATTAGTTTCACCGCTTCGAAATGAAAGTAGCAGTAATCAAAATTGTACAGTCTGAGAGCAAGTATATTTTATACTTTAAAACATAAAATTTTAAAGAAGAATGAACTTTGAACAGCAAAACTTGAACATGAACTTTAAAAGGAAAAAAACTGTATATTAATATTGAAATATTAAAAAATTACCGTGTTAAAAATGTCGGCCAAAGTAGGTTTTTACACTGAAAAATAAAGGTACAATAAAGTTTTCTCTTTTGTTTTGGTTATTTTCGTTGTTTTTCTGGGTATTTGACGGCAGCGTCGAGAAATTCTGAAGAAACTGCGTCGGCAGAACCGTTGGCTGACGATAGACGAACGATAATAAATTTGTTGGTAAATTTATGTGCTTTCCAGGCATTAACAGCTGTTTTGGTGTACAGAAAAGGTACGAATTCTGGCGTGAACAAAAAGGTGTCGTGTAGAGCAAACAGAAAATAATCGACGAACAGAAATTTTAGGAAATGCCGCTCTCGGCAGAGTTTCGCCAACGTCGGCGTGGCGTTGCAATCACGTTCGTTAGTATTACGGAATGATAACCTAATACTAAAGAGAGGTTAAATGCTTATAGTTTACAATATTCAACAGAAAAATAAAAACTAATTCTGATTCTCTTCTTCACATCTCTGATATGAACAAAGCGAATAGATCGAATGACCTACAGTAGTTGTTCGTGTAGTTATAGTAGTGTAATAAATAAGCGAACGAAGTGAGGAATTAAAGCTACGTCTCCGTCTCCATCGCAGATTATAAGCTCGATTGTCGGTTCTTTCTCGATATTCTCTGTAATCTGGCGCTATTCTTCTTGAATATATACATTTATATAATTAACATACTCTTCGAATTAACATCCTCTTCCTCGATTACAAAATAAACGATAAAATTCATGCAACTCTGAGGATTTGGAGGAACATGTGAAAATGAAACGTTGTAAATAACGGATTACAGGATGAAAAAACGAATGACAGCTGGATATAGATGACTACTGAGTTTATTATAAGTATTAAAATAGAAGAAAATCTTTTGTGGATACATAACATAATTGACCGAATAAACTACTTTACTAAATGACCGGGTGAAAAATAAATTTTTACTACTACTTATTCGATTTGAATACTGTTTTCATTGCTACTATATAAACAATAATCAGTTCAGCTAATCAGTACGTCTCCGTACAAGAATGATAGAACACGAAATGACGACAATTGGAGTCTTCAACTACTTGCATATTTTTGGTTTCCGACGGCAAGGAATTATTGGAATTTATTGGGAACGAATATCCGTCATCACTCGTCATGAATTCAGTTTTGAAGAAAATCCTGCTTCGTATGATCACTGAACCGTGAATAATCAAAAATTTCAAATAATTAGTCGTTGGTTACAATTAAAAGTGCCCCATTTTCAGCAATTATGTCCATGATTAACTTCGGTCGAAGTACCAAGCTCAAAATGTCTTTGCATTTCAACTTTAATTTAAATTTATATTGAGAATTTGTTGAAAATAGAAATTCCGCGGAAGACTCTTCGACCAATGGCCAGGAAGATCGAAAACCATCGCGGACGAGGTAATTTTTGAATCTTCCGCGGCGCATTTATTGTATGAACTTTAAGCCGAATGGAAGATTCCTCAAAATCAATCTTTTGCGACTCTTGCAAATGAATCTTCTTTTTTTTCCTCGTACATTTGAATAAAAAAACTAAATATTTCGAATCTAAGATTTTTTTAAGCATCTAAAGTTTAATTCAGAATAACAAGTTTAATTCAGAAGTGAATAACAATTTTCGCACAAAGAGTTGTTGAGGAAAGTGATTCACTGCCTTCTTTTCACAGTTCTTGAACTTTTTGTGACATGCATCTACAGACAACAATTAAGTCAGCAAACACATTCATACAGTTTTTCAATGGGCTTAGCTTAATACCTTTAATTAAGCTTAATGAAGGAAAAATCAGCAGCACTACTTTTCTCTTCGGTACCCCTTGAAAAATACTGCATCACGCTTATAACATTTATAAATATAGCATGATTTAATCCTTAAATATGTGACACAAAATAATTGAATATTTTATTTGCATTTAACGGCTTTTTTGTATTCAAATCAAGTTATAAAATATTATAATCGAATAATGCTGGCTTAAAAAATATTTGTATATGAACTAGTAAGGGTACCTTCGGTCAGACCGAAGCTTATATACCCTACATCCCAGCAACCTTTATTATAAAAAAAAAAAAAAGTAGGCGTGTCACTCCGCCGATTTTCCCCATTTTCAATACAGAGTTATCTATGATGGCAGAGAATATTCGTACCGAATTTCAAGTCAATTCTTCCAACCGTTATTCTGGAATTGCGGTTTATATCAATGTCATATGTTCGTGGGCGGACACGCCCATTTTTTTAAAAAATTTAATCTACCTGTACCGATGTATTCGGAAACAAAATTGAAGCTCAAAACTAAGTCTACAAGTTAAAATATTGTTAAAAGAATTAGTATTTGTTAAAAAAGTAGGCGTGGCGCTGCACCGATTTATCCTATTTTCAATCCCACAGAGTTTCGGATGACAAAGAATATACGTGCAAAATTTCATCGCGATAGCTTCATTCGTTCTCCTGTAATCGTGATTTCCACAGACAGACAGACAGACAGACAGACAGACAGACAGACAGACAGACAGACAGACAGACAGACAGACAGACAGACAGACTACGGACATGGCTAAATCGACTCAGGAGGTGACACTGATCAAGAATATATATACTTTTCCATACCTGCCACGTCTCCTTTAATGCGTTACACACGGAAGCACAAAGTGAATATACCCTCATTCCTTCGGATGTAGGGTATAAAAACAGCTTCGAAATTAGGACTTACCTGATAGTAGTACGTTTACACAGGGGTTTAAATTTGTATTATCTTCGTTTTAACGTTTATCGTCCTAAAATAGATCGATATTTCGCGGCTACCCATAGAGTATTTAAACGCAACTAAACGCAGTTTATGAAATAAACACAAAAAATTCCCTATATATCTCTGGGTATTTTTCATTAAAAAAACGATGAGGGAAATTGGAACTTATGTCAAATTATTAAGCGCAGTTATGAATGAAAACGAGTGTGTAACGCTAAATTTTTGTGTCCAAATAATCAAATAAAGTAAATTATATAAATAAATTGTATAAAATATATAAATAATTGTTGCGAGGTTACGCAAGTCGCAAGTCAAATGAGTGTTATTGGCTGCATAATACAAAAAAGGGGGATTTTCCAAATTTTCTTTTAACCTCCATAGAAACCTATAACCTGGTATATAAACTGGATAAGTGTCACTTGTATGGAGACAATGGAATGGTTTCAAATTTGATGCGGGAGAAATGAAGGCGAAACTTCAATTACGATTTTTGTTCTGAAAATAGTTTGTTCGATCTTTTACATCACTGAGAAAAAGAAGATAGGTTCGCCATCTGAGTGGATGCATTATAACAGGGTGCAACAAATTGTTGGTGGGTGGAAAGTCTTCAACCTCGATACTGTGGTAGCTAAAAGTAAGAATAAAACGAAAGTATTTTATGTTTTCTAATTTAGTTGTTCTCTGTTCTAAGGCATCGAAACAAATCACAATGATGCAACGTCAGGACCAAGTCCTCTCCATCGGATTTCCAGTGCTCGCCTGCAAAAAAAAAAAAAAATTAAAAAAAATCATCGTTAGCAGATTTAATGAAGATGGTGAAGGACGACAGTGAGCTCCTGATGTTAGAACTCAACAATTTGAAAGACATTGAAGAAAGAAATCATGCACTCCAAGAAAAATTTTAAGCTGTGGAGGATCGGAGAATCGATCTTCTGGAAGCATTGTTAACTAAACTATAAAATTATATATATAAATATATATATAAATATATAATATAATATATAAATATATTATAATATATATATATATATATATATATATATATATATATATATATATATATATATTTATATATATATATATATATATATATATATATATATATATATATATATAATATATAAATATAACTAAATAATGTAGCTCTTATTAATGTGTATATAATAATATTATATATGCCAATAAAGCGGCCGCAAGGGAGACGGAAATACGAAATGAGTGCGAAATGCGTCCTCAAGCAAAGACTAGCAATTTCAGTAAATTTACTCACGCATACAGGGAATATTTCTCTTCAATCATTCTCACTTTTTTAGCATGCCGAAAACTGTTTCGCTTGGTTCCGTGTGTGACCAATTTTTAAGCATCAACATTTTTTGGCATTTCTGAAGTTTTTGATGCTTTTCTGATTTTTGTTTGCGGTGACGATTGATTCATATGAGTCATGCTGGGTACAGAAATTCCCCATAAAAAAATAAATATTTTCAGGAGCACTACGAAGAATATATTTAATTTCTAGAATCTAGCAAATATGCTAATTATGAACACAGTTCAGTTTCAATATGATTAGTTATAATTTTCTTGATATTATTCTCGTAAATATTTGTTTTCTGAAATTTCCGAAAATCATTTGTAAGGCTTTCAGCTTTCCCGCAGTTATTTAATCTGCTAATTACTAAAAACTGCAAAAATTTTAGTTTTCTACAATTGTACTGATCAAGAACATCGTTCAAACCTTCTTCATCGAATTTCTAATGTAAAATAGCAGCAGTAGGCGCAAGCAAAAGAAAGCAAAAACAAATCTATAAACATACAAATCCATAAGTAGCCACCAATTATAAAAAACACAATCAAAATAATGTCCAGAAATCAGAAAGCACAAAGTTATCAATATGTATTCACATATATTCCTTCGACATACATACATACACTCTTCATTTGCGCCATAAAGATCTTGATTCGAATCAAGCAAAAAACACAACCAAAACAGTACTAGGAATAATAAGAAGAAGACGAATTGGCAAAATGTACTAATTGTACTAATAGTCTGTAAACGATCCAGTAGTGGACATGAAAAAATTCTCAGAGTACTAAAGCAAAATAAAAAAAGCAAAACACTCAGAAATCTTCATACGATCCAGAACTGGTACTAAATGCTCATAGCATCAGTGCAAACACACAAACACGTGCAATAGCTATAGCGTAAAGAGCGAAGCATTCACAGCATCAACGAAAACACATTAGCAAATATTTTAGTAATTAGGCGCATAATTGTATATTTATAACAAAAAAGTTTTGATTACCGACTGCACTTATAGGAAATATAATGAAGCAAATTAGGAAATGCTGTGTAACATGTGAGAGAATATATTTATTAACATTAAAACTATGTTTTACACATGTTTTTCACGAATAAAAAACATAATATTTATAATTATTTATTTATACGTTTCGATAAACAAACCCCTTAAAATAAATTTTCCATCAGTGCTTGCTACAAAGTTTTTACGGCGAGGCTACATTATTTTACGGCGAGGCTACACTTTTTTGCAGCGAATCAAAGTTTTCTTTCATTGTGTCAGTGCAATTCCAGCAAAAATGCATTAGTGTATAAGGGACATTTTCGATTGTCTCATCTACTAATCTATGGTCTGCAGTCACGCAAAAAGGATTCATCATGTAGCTGATCAATCGAAAGGCTGAATCAGCTATTATGACAACCGGAACGCTGACTCCATTTATAATTTTAGCATTTGCTTTGAAAATCGTCTGCTCCTCCTGTTTTTTCTTTAAAATACACGACTCCAATATTCCAGAGTCGTTGCAGCGTCCTGGAGCTCCAACATTAATATGTATACTGGAATCTATATCTTTAATAATCATTGAATCAGAAAGACTCTAAGGGTTACCATATTACAACAAACCTGTAGTCGACCATAGCTAACAATACCATCGAGTACCATCCTTTACAATTATAATAATCAGTGGCCTCATCAGATGTCGGCCTAATTTCAAAATGACACCCATCTGAAACGCTATTGTTATGTATAATTGATATATAACTTTTTGTTCAACTAACTGATTGCTCCAAAGCCTGCGGAAACCCGATCGCTTGGAAACCATTGACGCAATCAGCCACTTTCTCCTGGGTGAAGATATAACCACTTGAATACAAAGTAGCCAGAACATTATATGCTTCAATGAAGACCTCAAGGCGTATTAAGAGGTATGCTGGATCGATAATTTGTATGCCGCTTTGCCAGCGCACCTAATTTTGTTGTTAAACTATTGAAGCTTCCACGGTTCATCCGGAAGCTGTTTTTGAAGGTCGCCTCATTCATCTTAGACACATCAAGATAAGAAAATTTTGCTTTAATGCTTGTCTGCATTAACTCTTTAAGATCACAGTTAAGATTCCAATTCACGTACATGCAATTCTTTCAGTTTAAATTGAAAGGAATTATGCAAACCTTTACCTTTAGTGGAACCAATGTCAGAGTAATTCCTGAGAGTATATTAACGCCACGCAGAGAATTATATATCATCGACTATTGCGGCCACACGACGAGTTGGGAGCAGATAACAGGCAGACGAGAGACTACGGACTCACCCAAAGAGGCTGCAACGCTACACTGCGGTCCTTGACGAGTTAACAAGTCAACATTGTACGATTAATAATAAGTGTTAATAACTGATATGATTCTTGAAAATAATGTTGTATAGTTCCAGACTTTACTTTATAGTTCTGTGGCGGGCCCTGGATTAGCCGCAGAGGTAATTCGTGGAGTCATCCGGAGTAGTGGCTTCATTAAACACTTTGTAGGTTCGGTTAGTGTTTTATTTTTCGTTTCCCTTTTGCTATGGACAATATTGGAGTGTGTTTTTGTATATACAACTTGAGAACTTGAAGTTAATAAGTATTTCATTTTTCCAAAATCTCTGTTCTCATGGTTAAGTAAATAGAAGAAAATTGAAGAATTATTTCTTCTTTCCCCGTATTAAATCTTAAGCTTACTCGTGTAAAGTACTTTTTGCACTTTGCATTCCTATTACTAAATACGGATTATGTTGTCTACAATTTCATTATTTTAGATTTCATTAATATCGTAATGCTCGGACATACTTTCTAGTGATGTTTGGCTTTGAGTTCTGCATGAAATTTGAAAAATCCTGCACGAGAAGTGTCCTTTTGGATCCACGGATTGCATCCCAAAAGGAAGGTGTACAACTCAATTACAGCGATGGTCAACATTTGAAGCATTTTTATTGCCTTCATCAGTGAATGCTTCTATATATTGCAATCTTGTTGGTGTTTGCTTTGTAAAGAAATTTGTAATTTTTCCTAGCTTTTCGACTTCTTAAACTTATAGTTTTCCCACAACCTGGGCATACAGATCTGCAGATCTAAGATGAAATTTTGTCGCACGTATAACAAAACGTTCTTCCATATATGGTATACTTGTGCCAAATTTCAAAACTTCGTGGATTAATTCAGCCGTTAATTGCAGAATTAAAAGTTCTCTCAAGTTTTTATTGCCTTCACTGGAAATTCCTTAGGGAAAAGTTACGATTGTAGAATCCACAACTCATGCATCTTTTATGGAGTTTTCAGTTGGAACACATTTTGAGAAAGTTATTTAGATGGATTTGTCCAGCGTGTGAACCTGCATACTTTAAGATTTTGAATATTTCACCATTGAAATATGCCACTCACACGCATTTCTATAGAGATGCTCTCCTCTAATATATGCTTTCCAACCAGCGACATTTTTAAAAAATTTAAAATATTTACTGAAAAAATTATAGAAGACGACTAAGGCCCGCTGCAGGCTAACTAAATAATACCGTCATTCTCAGATAACTTTTGCCTTTCCAACATCGTCGCCACGCGGCATCTCTCGAGTTGGATCTTAGAATGCGGGTTTAAGATAAAATTAAACTCACCTGCTAAATATGGAGCTGCAGCTTTTGATAAATCGAAAGAGTTCATTATATCTAGCACCTCAGAATCTATTACTGCAATGTCTACAGCATCGTTCGGTTCCGACCTGTTTATTAAAGGATCGTTTATTTCAGGGGAAAGAACAAAATCAGATATATCACTCATTTCAACTTAAGAACAATATTTCCTTTAGGAGCAATATTTACACACACTATACACTTTCGGTCAAAATACAAAATAAATTGTTGTGTAACTCGTGTGATTTTCAACGTGTTGTCTCATGCACAGAATAATCTCTACTTTGACAGCTACAGAGTGTTCTTTTAACAGCAAATTATGAATACATCAATTAATAATAATTAATTATTAACTGTCAAGATGATTAACATTATTATCTGCAATTCTTACAATTGTATGTAAATCCGAACTGAAATGCTGTAAAAATTACATTTTACAGTGAATATGCTAAATCGAAAACCACAATTTGTTAAATTAACAGTTAACATTTTTCTGGGTGTACGGACGTCGATGTTGAGCGAAGGGTTTCAATACGAATCCTACTTCGAAAATCGTGTAGAAAAAGTTAAATCTTGCATAAAAAGAGATGCGGTTGCGCGTTTTTGACAGTGTTGCGAGAAAAAATGCGGGTTGTGTGTGATTCTAAATGTATTTGGATAAAGTTTATTCAAAAAGTTTTAACTTGATGGATTTTTTAACCAAAAGTGGTCTTTATTTTTTTTGTAAAAATAATAATAAATAAAATAAATATTATTCAAAGCTCAGTAGGATAATTTAATATGCACTTGATTGCAAATAGTTTAATTCTAGAATTCCTTCTTTTGCAGTACAAAATATCTTCAACGTAAATATAATACGATGATGTTGTTATGTTTTGCTTACATTTATACTAATATACATCATGAGTCTTTGTTATTTTATTTTTTCTATGCCACGTATCCCATATTTCAAAAGACATATGGACAATATTTTAGAGGGAAAAACTTCGCAAGTGTACGCGTCACGTCAAGGGAGAAACCCCTGATGAACAGATTATGAGAGTAAATTTGCATGGGTAACTTTACCCAGGTGCGTATCCGGTGGTGACAAACCCTTTAAATTTTCGACAGTACAATAAATATTCAATGTTAAATATATTCTTAAAGTATAAAAATAAACCGGGAAATAAATAACGATTTGGCTTTTACATTCGAACGATTAATTTGCATTTACATATCTTTAACAATATTTAAAATAATCATTTTTTTTTTAAATTCCACTGATTCGTCTGAAGGAAAACCTATCGCTCCTTAAATAATTTACACAAACACATTTGACTGACGGGTGTCCGAGGAGTAGAGCTCAGTGAGCATTGAACCCGGGATAAGTTTTAGCAGTTAAATGAGGAGATACGTAGCAATTGACGACGGAAGTGGAACGATTCGAAATGATTGAAATGGCCGCAATCAAAGCTGAATTCGAGCTGCAAATTATTTCGTTTAGTTATTATTTAATAGCAATAAAAAAAATTATTTACAAACAAAATTTTTATAATGCGGTCTACAAACTTCCATTTTTCAATGCAATTTGATACTGAACTTCTTGTGCAGTGATGGCAATATAAATGCTTCTGTCTAAATGTGTATAAGGTAAAAAGTCTTAGGAAAATTTTTAAACTTTTGGAGTGCATCTAAAAATATTTGGATTACGTTTATTCAAAAAGTTTTAATTTGAAGAATTTTTCAATTTAAGTTTTTCAAATTTTGTTGTTGTTGTAAAAGAAATTTTAATAAAAAGTGTTCAAAGCTCAATGATTTATTTCATTCTTTTTTAGTACAAGATTTCACACAAGAGATAAATAAATTAAAATAAAGATAAACTAAACTAAGATTATGTAAAAAGTAATGTACATATGTAATAAGTTTTTATATATTTAAAAAGTTATCGCGACTTTTATAAGATCATTCGAATGGGTATATAAAAATAATTTAAATGAATTAATTAATTAATTGAAAAATATGATATAAGTTAAATCTCATTGGATTTAATTAAGTTTTTCTTTTGCATGGACTTATGCATAATCCAAAATAGTTACAAAACTATTTCAAAAATATTTAACGTGTATCTAGCAAAGTAACCAAATTCAATAATAATTATTTTATTGTATTCCAGTTTTCAGTTTTTGCTGAAGCATGAAAAAGCTTCGGATTTCTTATAGAATTCATATCAACTTGCTAATTCCTGTGATCTCATTCGAAGCTTAATTTTCAAAATGTCAGGTAATGGAAATTAATCTCTCGTTTCGAGAGTGATGGTCTAATATTGGCTAATGTTCGCTTTTAAGTTTAAAGTTAACATTTTTATTTACAAAGGTTCTTTATAAGGTTCAAGTTTAGTAGTTGTAAAGTTTAAAAATATGTATAAATATTTTGGTTTAACATTTATTCCAGCTTTTCTATGAAAATGAAAATAAAATACATAAAAATAACGATTTACAACGATTTTATACTTTGAATTCTCTATTACTTTTTAGATATCAACGAAAAACTTTAATTATGTTATTTTATTTCTTTATGCCAAGCTAGAACCATGGAGATTATAAGATATTATATACTATAATATATTTATGATATATATATTATATTATCATCTCTACGGTATTACTTTCGACCACCGAGTATTTAAGTCGACTTTAAGATGACAACAGAAAATTTTGTTCATTTAAAATTGAAAAGACGATGCTCAAATATTATGATTAATTTTCAAGTGCACAATAGCAACAAATGCAGAGATTGCAATTTTGAAAAGTTATTTTTGTTTAAACGACCAGTTGCTATCTCTTTCACTTTCTTTTTAATATAAAATATTCTCTGCGAAATTTATTTTGTGGTAAGCATAAAATAACATGTATTTTAGTTCTGAGCTCCTCGTTCAGAGATGCTTATCTGAAATTAACTCGCAACTTGAAGTGTCACATTGTGCTCCTAATAAATCTTGCCGTGCTAATTTGGAGCACTTTAACTACGTTCGCACGGAAGTCGAAAAGTGGATTTTCAGCGAACATTTTTTAGTTGGCATTCGCATGATAAAAGTGAACTTTTAGTGATGTAAATAAGCAAGCAAGACAAACCGGACGTCATTTTAAATTTTAAAGCAATTTTTTTATTAAAATTAATATTGTAACTTTGCATTTATATAAACCTTTAAAGAAAAAGTGTAAAATATAAAAATAAATAATATGTCTTTTGATTGGAATCTTGTCTTAAAAGCTTTTCTTGCAAACAATGAAAATTCGTAATTTTGGAGGAGTTGTTCGACGAGCAGTGCTCACTGTAGAGCAAATATTCGTAAGAAATTGCTGGGAAATACTTGCACTCTCCCAGTAGGACCTGTCTCACATGCGCTAAAGTGTTGCATACCAAGTAGAACCCAGTACTCGGAACTTCAACCACCAAAGTCGATTACTTTTAATTAATTCTCTGTTTATTTAATCTATTTTATAATGTCATCGCTCTGTACCATACAAGTAACACTTTGTGTACAAACATGTGCACAATATGAATACATAAATAAATAAATAATATCATTTCAGCTCTTCAACTTAGTTCTGATGTTTTTCCTTTGCCGTCGAACGATCAATAATGAATAAGCACATGAATGCATAGTTCATTCAATGCAAACTTCTTAAATGACACAAAATATACCATGGAACTTTTTCCGATCAGTTTTGAAGTACTCGAAAAAAGTCCAACTGGGCTACAGCAAACAGCAATCTCTGCTGCTGACTATCAATTGTCGTCAGTATCCATGCTCCTGGCCCAGGTCCAGGAATCCATGGAAATGTCGCCATTTTTTCGTGGGCCGCGCAAATACACGGTATTTTCCGTTTCGTATGAAGAAGTTGTTCTGCCTCCGTGCGAACGTATTATATTCTAAACGTATTAAATCGTCGAGCTATATACAGAAGATATTCTTAATTAAGCGCAGTATTAAAAATAAGTTACCTATTTGATATGAGGTCAAATGTAAGAGATCAAACGTCTTAGTATTCTACAAGTTATGCTTAAGTTACTAACTACGGAGCAACTAACTGTCGATTAAGAATAACATAACTAATGTTGTGAAAACGGGCCTAAATGCGGAGAAACTGAAAATGAATGATTTTTAAAGTGCAGAATTGAAATTTAAAATTAAAGCAATTAACTTTACTTGCAAAAACATAAAACCATCGCCCATTCGGTTTTTAAAGAAATTTTTAAACTACTATATTTATATATGCAAGTGAAATTTTCTATGTTCACCTATTTTTTGTCGTTAGTAAAGATGTCCCTCGGTTGGATATTGTAAGATATTATCATAGATATCTACGGTATTATTCTATATTCTATCTAAAAGAAAAATTTTGACGCCGAACTAAATGGACAAGAATAGAGAAGAACCAATTATATAACAAGTATACGGACCGGCCGAAAATCATACATCGTACATCCGTCAACCCTTTATTATGTTCTTTATTAAAATAGTCCAATTTTCTTAATTTTCAAAATGGAAAACTATTATATAAATTATCTCTCATTTTCACTATTTCGATATCTACAAAAGTATTTGTAGTTATGAATTTATTAATGTTATCTACTCGTTCACAACAAATATGCAAAGTTTAGACAGTTTAATTAATAAAAATAATTATTTATATTTTTTGCAACTGCAGCAGCAGAGCGCAAGATTTCTCGGACCAAGCTCAAGGGATAAAAGTCAGTCTCCATCTCCAGTGCCAAATCGGAAGAACAGCGGAAGTGCCTCCACAACAAATAACAAGCATCCCGTTTTTCGATCGTGCTCTGCATGCACTGGTATTTGTGATCACAGTTCGAAGCTGTTTAGTGCAGCATTAAATGAGCCATTTAAAAGGTACTGATACTATGAAATTGTACTAAATATGGAAAGGAAACTTGATGAAGTGTATGAGTAAGTGTACACATCTGTATTATAGCTATGGAATCCAGAAGACTGCAGCATTCGACGAGCCCTCGACTAAATATCCAATCGGCAGTATTCATAAATGTCCTGAGAGCGATGAAAGTCAATTGGGAATCTCGCTAAAACCAGAGCCCTATATTTCGCCAAGTAGTACCGAATCAACCAATGAGACTTCGATAACAGCAACTGAAGATTGCGGTCGTTGCGGTCGATTTATACAGGTACATAGATGATTTGTATCGCATAATTATTTACAAAGCTAGTGAGTTTTGAGGAGCTCTTTGATTAAATTGAAGTTGGTTTTTGAAGGTAATGACGCAATGAATAACAAAATGAATACAAACCAAATATTCCCAAAAAAGCTGATGTTAAGTGTTTTTTGTCGTCATCGAATTATTCATTGTAGTTATTGCAAACATAATGTTATTACATAATTTTATTCTGTCACCTTCGGTTTTGTTATAGGTGGGCGGACAACACCCATATTTTGAGAAGTTAGTTTCGTTTGAAGTGATAAGATTTCAGCTTTAAATTCACTCCACAAATGGAGAGATTAAGCTATGAGCACGAAAGTGCTTTATATTTACTATAAAAAGTGGGCGTGTTACTGGCCCGATTTTCCCAATTTCTATGATATAATCTACGTACGATGGCAATTATCGAAAATTTCAAGAATATGCTGCTATTCGCCTATCTGCAATCGCAGTTGCTGTGAAAAGTTGTTGCAACCCGCCCATTTTTTGGAAATATGTTTTTCCCTGAGGCTAAGAATTCGAGATTAAAGTTTTAGTTTTAAGGTTAGTTTACAAGTTGAAATATTAGGCTATTAGCTGCGACTAGACAGATTTTTCTCTTTTTCAATACCAGACATTCCGTATTGACAAAGAAGGAGGAGGTCACGGTGTCTATACGAACACGGCCAAATCGACTCAGAAGGGAGCGCTGATCGAGAATATATACATATACCTTTCTCCTACCACCCTCTTTTAATGAGCTACAAAAGGTAGCACAAAGTTAATATACCTTCTTTTATATCCTTCGGGTATAGTGTAAAAGACTTCTGTCGATTTCAATTCAATCAACGAATTATTAACACTGAAAAGAAGAGGTTTGCCTTAACTAATCCCAGCAATGTACATTGCTCGTATACCCCACAAAAATGTTAGTTTCATAGCAAATGTTAGTTTCATGCACTTTATATTTATATGTATTTTGCTTTGATTTGAGCGAACGATAGCACTATCACATTTTCATTATATATTATTGTCTTTAATATTGTGTGTCTTATGGGTCATTATAGGATCGCTTCTACCTCTCAGCTGTTGAAAAACGGTGGCATGTCGGCTGTCTTCAGTGCAATGCTTGTAGGCAGCCGTTGGATCACGAGTCTTCATGTTACTCACGAGACGGCAACATCTACTGCAGAAACGATTATTATAGGTAAGAGACATTAAAAAGAAAAACAAAGTTATGTCTGCAAGGTATAATAACACACAACGTACGAGTATTCTAAGCTTAAACTACAATTCAAAATATAAAATATTCAATGCCGCTACTTCCTATTATTAATTGTAGTCTTCGCTTGCTCTTTAAGTGCTCTTTAAACTTGCTTATCATATAGAGAATAATTGAACCCAAACCAAACCTACAGTTAAGACTTGATATGAAAATTAGATCACATCACGCCAACAGAAAGAGCATTTGAAACCTCGGACTAAAGATTAAACAGAAGCGATCACAGAAGCGATATCTTAACCACATATACCAACATTAATTTTATATGATAACACATAATTAACTTTGGAAATTATAATAAAAAAAACGGTTTAGGTTAGTTTTTTTTAAACCTGTTCGGGAGAAGTTTTTAAATTTATCTTATTTTGAAGCAGTACATTATTATCTACATAGTTCATCAGGTTGAGATATGATTCCATAAATGGATGTGTTCGCCCACAATAGAAGCCGAGTGAGTTAAACTTCAAGTACATCTTAAGGTTGTTCGGCCAGTCCGAAATCAAAACATCTTCTGGTTTCCTGTTGGCTTTCTGGTACGAAATATCATTCATATTTTTTATTAACTGACTGAGGTAAAAGTGAACAAGTTTTAGTTAGTATTCGGAAAACTAATAACTGATGACAATTTTCTGCCTCACATTACTTCTCGCCGCTTTTTTATATATGTACTTTGCAGAAACACATTTTCCGATGTGCGCTCGTTCATGATTCGAATGGAATGAATTGTGTCTTGCTTTCTCCTTGCGATGAACCCCATTCCACAGACGAAAAAACATCCGATCGCGCACGATGGCAGGAAATCAACATTTTTTGAAAGCCGCCGCGAGGCGCTTCAGCAAGCTACGAGAAGTTTTCGAGGCGGCAGACAGTTCTTGGTAATGTGCTGCGAACATGCACGTCGTCTAGGGGCAGATTTATAGATATTTTGCATTACGAATGTTTCACGTTTTGTTTTGTGCTTTTCGTATTATTAGGAGAGTTCAAAGAGCAACATAATTTAAAACCTTGAAACACTCAGACTTGGGTATTTCTTAGAAATCGACTGTCGAGCCAGACAATTAAACTAGATTTGCGTTTGGAATAACATTGGGGATTTATGTATGGAAATCTAGGATAAAAAGCCGGTACTTAAAGGCTGCGGCAAGCTTTATGACCCTTACTGATGCACTATTCTGAAGTTAAAATATTAATTATTTCTCTGCACCTGGAGCTACTTTTTTGGGGGTCTAAGACAAGTCGCTGTTCCTGGGACCTCACTGGTTTCCCTGGAGCATTTACCAGTTTCTCTTCGCTGGGTAACATGGAACGCCATGTCGCATCCCTTGGATGATGTAAATGGCCCTCGGGTACCATTTACGCTATTTTCTTCCCGTGGTTTCTTAGCAAGTTTGTTTCTTCTGCCCATTCTGTTGGGTTTTCATTCCTTGCTGAAGGGTTGAGGCATTGTTTCTGATGTTTCGATAGTTCTAGAAATTGTTCTTATAACAGTTATTTGATCATTTCTCCTGACTCTGATGATCACATTATTTGCTTGACTCGTGTCCATATGTCATACATTTATCATAAATTTTCCATATATTTTGTTCGAAAGCTGCATCTAACTTATGTTTATTTAAATTTGCGATTAGCAAGGTATTATCATAGACATTATAAAACATAGAGTTCGCATGCAGAGCAAATTTCTGTACCACATTTTCGATTGCCTGGGTCGTACTACTACCAAGGAGTATATATTCATATATATTAATATATACTCCTTGCTACTACGACCCAGTATCTAAACATTGTATATAAACATGTGTAGCTAAGCACTAAAAGAGTCCAAGAGCACAGTTTTGTCGCTGAAGTTGGTCATAGAAATAATGAGACGATCATCGAAAGAGGTGGAAAGTGGAAGAGGCGAAGAGCGCTGATCGCATTGTTGTTAGTGGGAATATTGTGTGCAAATTTATTTTAACTTTACACTAACAAAAGTAACACAAACAGCTGAAGCTGCCATGTCTGCGGTCGCTGCTGCTGCCGGCAATGTGCTCAGGCAGTGCGTTAGAGAGCATTGTAGCTGCGGCGGCGGTCGTAATGTGTTTCTGCAGTAATGTGTTTCTACAGAAAAGAGTGGCAACCTTTTTCGAGAGAAAGAGAGCAGAAATTCTGCGGTTAGAGTAGATCCCAACTGACCGACTGCCGAGAGTCCCATATACTTACAATGTGCAGTTGCGGCGGCGGTTGTAATGTGTTTCTACAGTGACGAAAGCATCGTCGCAATGATCGATTTGTGGATTTCAGCGGGTGATGGGAAGCACGGAGGCGATTAGTTTTGTTCTTGCTATTTTACAATAACAAATCGTGAACAGTCAATGTCCGTCTGCTGAGATTTGTTTTCAGTTTTGCTTTTTGAAAAGAATTTTCCCTTTTCTGATTTTTTGCATGATTTTTTGCTGATCTCTAACGGTAAATTCTAAGGGTAGCAGTGCAAACCCTTAGCAATTCGGTGACTTTGGCGATTCAACACTGTACCGATAACAATTTATTAAATAATCAAGAAAACATAGCGAATGCTAAAGCCACGATGCATTATATAAAAAATTGCAATGACGGTTTTGACTACTGCGACAGCAAAAACTTTGGAGATAAAAACTTTAATAAACATCCCGTAACAAGGAATGGCTCCAAAATCGATAAAATAAAACGTTTCATATCATTCCTGAGCACTTTAAAATTACCTTTAAAAAAACCAAAATCATTGTATCGAGGGCTTGGGGTATACTATGGAATCTATGCCATAAATAAAGTTTTCGAATATCTTAATTTATTAGAAGCTTTCGTTGAAGAACAAAAATGGAAAAGTGTATTCCAAACTGAAATTACTGATTACTTAAAATAAAAATTTAAAAAAGTATTATGTTTTCTATATAATGAAATTTATATATAATGAAGTAATCTTGTGGTCCTTCGACTTCACTATAGGGAAGTTCGACTGTACCTCTGAACCCACAACGACTCAGTCTGACCTCGAGAATGAAGAGATGATTCACAGTTTCTCTACCAATTGCCTTACACCTTTGGAACTGTCGGTCGGTCGGTATTTTGTGGGTTACGGGTTAAAGGCGAAATTTAAAAGGCAGTTTCAATGTGGAAAGTGCGAACAAGAACTATTGAAAATGGAAAAATTTGCAATAGATTCAGAATCGTTTATTAACACGAAGAATTTTAGCGACGAGAAGCTTCTATTAACAAATCCTTCTGATGAATTTTTTGGCATATGCAAACAATATTTCCAAATACATAAAAATCGGTTTACTAAATTTTGTCATAGGGGAAATCTTAGGCAAAGTATCATAGAAGCATGTAAAAACACAAAAGATTCTTCACCAGATTGTTTAATTAAAAACGACAACTGTTGGAAACATGGTGAAATAATTCTAGATCATTTAATTACTGTTCTAATACGCAAAAATACTAGATGGTTTAAAGAGAAACTAGTAGCTGAAGAAACAAAAAGAAAAGCTGAATTAAAAAGAACTAAAAGCACCAAAATTGGTATTGCAAAAATGAGTAGACTTACAAACAAAAAATAATAGATATTGGAATATGTAAGCTAATTCATTTCATTACTGTATATAATTTCATATCTTAATATTTTATTTACCAACTTGTTTGTACTGAACTTAATGCCTGTAATGATCATAAATTATTGTTAATAAATTATTTGAATAGATAAAAATTTTGTTATTTTAAACTTAAGCGAAAGAAGAAAATAATAAGAAGAAAAATGCAATCGATTCTTATCGAGAAGTATGTATTCATTCGCCAAATGATGGAAGCACAAAAATCATAAACAGAAACAGCAGCTTCTCTTCCTCCTCTGATAAGCAAAATCACTGGCATTGTCAACCATGGAAGCAAAAATTACAACAAAAAATATTATTTCACAGGTCATAAATCGAAAAATTTCGATCGGAGGAATGTTGCGAATTTACAAGAACAAAACTAATTGCCTCCGTGCTTCCCCGCTGAAATGCACAAATCGATCATTGCGTCGATGCTTTCGTCACTTGTGTCGGACAACAACAACTCGCCAAGAATCATAAAACCACACAAAAAACTTCTGTATATGCAAAAAACTTCGGATGCTGCTTTGGTGATTTTTCTGCTCTGCGAAGCCCGACGCTCTGACGGTTCTTATATTTTAGCATGAAATTTTAAATGTTGCTAGAAAAAAATGTTTCATGAAATCTCTTTATGAATATATACTCCTTGCTACAACTCTCACTACAATTTACTTGTTGTTACTTGATCATAATAAATGTATGTAGTTGCCCTAGATTTATTCCATTATTGAATATTGTATATGAAATAATTTTTTCTTTGTCTTCAATAAAAAGTCGTTCAGAAAACATCGAAACTGTTTTCTTCAATAGGTTATGGGCCCACAACCGTCCTAAATTTAGCCAACAATGAAAGTACGAATATCGAGGGAAGTGGCATCATCAAAATCAACACAAAGGACGGCTATACCATAAGATTGGATTAAATCTACTGTCAGTAGCAAAAATGACTCAGGCCGGTTTTAAAGTAATTTTCACAAATAAAGAAGCTGTAGTAATTAATCCAAAATCGGGAGAAAAATTACTAACTGCCTATCGAAGTAAAGACCTATACCACGTAGAAGAATACTCTGAAGAGTGTAAAAGTGCTCAAGTTTCTACATTGAAGGAGTGGCACGAACGATTTGGACACTTAAACGAAAGGGACCTGAAGGACATCGTCAAAAATGGAAAAGTACTTGGTGTAAAACTGACTAAATACGAAAACTTACCTGTATGGAAAGTATGCGTCAAGAAAAAGCAAGCTCAAAAGCCTTTCGCCAATTCATCTACGAAATTCACTCACCTTCTAGAGTTAGTTCATACGGATGTATGTGGCCCAATGCGCGTCAACTCCATAGGTGGATCGCGCTACTTCCTGACGTTTATTGATGACAAATCCAGGTGGTGTGAAGTGCATTTTCTCAAAAATAAAAGCGAAGTTCTAGAGAAGTTCATGGAATATAAGAATTTTGTGGAAAAGAAGACTGGTCGGAAAATCCAAAATTTGAGATCAGACAACGGAACGGAATACACTAACAGAAATTTCGAAAAGTTCCTCAAAGAAGAAGGTATTCGACATGAACTTACGGAACAGCTGAAAGAAACAATCGAACACTTGTTGAAATGGCTCCATGTATGATGATTCAATATATATATATAGATATTTTCTACACCAATCATTTGGAAGAGGGCCCGGGGAAGACCTAAACGACTTCTTGATGGAAAAGTAGGACGGCCAAAGAAATTGCATCATCTGCAACAAGAAGAAGCTGAGAGCAGAGGGGAAGGTAGAAAAATTTTGCTGGTTTATCACAAGAAGATGATCCTCAAACACCATCAAAAGCTTTTCAAACACCCGAAGCTGGCAAATGGAAGATAGCAATGCGAAACGATTATGATGCTTTAATCCAAAATAATACCTGGGAAGTCATTGATCGTCAAAATGGTCAAAAATTAACCGAATCAAAATGGGTGCTAAGCACTAAATACAAAGCAGATGGATCAATCGAAAAACGAAAAGCGCGGCTAGTAGCAAAAGGTTTCACGCAAATTTCTGGCGTAGATTATAATGAAACTTTTGCTCCTGCATCGAGAATAGGTTCTATCCGTCTTGTAATGGCACTGGCGGTGGAAATGGGCCTCGAAATACATCAACTGGATTTCGTAAGTGCTTATTTGAATGGCCATATTGAGGAAGAAATTTTTATGCGAATTCAAAGTGAATTTAATAAAATACTTGGGAAAGAGGAGTTGCAAAATTATAATGGAAATAAATTTTTATCGGTTAAAAAAGCTCTATATGTTTTAAAACAATCCGGAAGAAAAAGTTACAAGAAATTGGACGAGAGACTTAAGCAACTAGAGCTTAAACCCCTGACAGCAGATTTACATGCGAAAGGAAGAAGATAAAATACTGATTCTTATAATTTACGACGACGATATCATTGTGCGAAAGTGGTTACAAGCAGTCAAGAGAGATTTGGCAAAATCTTTCGAGATGAAGGATCTTGGACTTCTCAATTTTTGTCTTGGAATCCAGTTCAAGCAAAATATGAAAAACAATGAAATCACCATGTCTCAAAGAAAGTACACCCAAAGAAAGCAGATCACAAGCAGGTTACTTTTCACAGATCCATATAAAGAGTTGTACTAGATATCACAGTATTTCAATTTTAAAAATAAGATAACGTAAAAATTAATACCAAATAGGTAATATAAATGATATATTCATTCCAATATAATTTTCTAAATCTCACTCTACATTACATCGCGTGCGCGTGCGCTTAAAATATTTTTTATTGAAGCCGACCGCGTGCGCGTTCAATAAAAAAAAATTTTTTTTAATTAAAATACAAAAATATTTTAAGCGCACGCGGTCGGGTTCAAAAATGAGCGTGCGTTTACATACCCTGGAAAGCAGCTAACAGGTTACGTGGATGCTGATTGGGGTTCAAATTTAGATGACATTATGATGATGATGATGAATTTAGATGAAGATCATACACAGGATATATATTTATCTTTGCCAATGCAGCCATTAGTTGGGAATCACGAAAGCAAAGGACAGTCGCCATGTGCAGTACTGAAGCTGAATATATGTCAATTAAGGAAGCTATTCACTTGAGACGTTTCGTAGCAGAAATTTTGTGTCCACAACGGAAAACAACAATTTTTAATGATAATCAAGGTGCAGGACTTCTCAGCAAGAATCCAGTATTCCATAGCAGAACAAAGCATATTGACATACGGCACCATTTCGTAAGAGAATCCATAGAGAGAGCGATATTGAAGTTATGTATTTATCAACGAAAGAAATGCCTGCTGATCTTTTAACGAAAGTTGTACAGCAAATTAAAATTAATAATTGTTTAAATAATATTGGTTTAATTCAGATATAATTTATTTGTCATTACACATAACATAAATATCCAGTAGTGTGAGATTTAGCTTAAGGGGAAGTGTTGGAAATATCTCAATCTACAACTCTCACTTCAATTTACTTGTTGTTACTTGTTCATAATAAATGTAGTTGCCCTAGATTAATTGTATTATTGAATATTGTATATGAAATTATTTTTTCTTTGTCTTCAATAAAAAGTCGTTCAGAAAAAATCGAAATTGTTTTCTTCAATATACATACTTATAATACAACACAAAACAAAAAAAAATAAATAAATAAAAATTTCAAAAAATATAAAAGTACATTTTTTTATATACATATATTATATTATATATCTTAATAATTATATATAATAATATTATTAGCTACTTTAGTTTATTCTTTTTATATCAAAAACTTCAGACGAGATTACAAGAATGATTCCATAATTTTTAGTTACCATTAGTATTAAATCAAAAATAAACATAGTTACATTAACATTTTAAGATTAAATATACTATTATTTCAGGAAAAAATCCTTTCCGTAAAAGAAAAAAATAAGTTTGTTTGTATAGACTTTATGCATACGTATATAGAGATACAAGATGAAAAATGTAGAAATATTTTCCGCAATAAACTTACTGCAGATTTTCAGGGGCAAGCGGAGAAAATAGAAAACTATAAGGTTTTTTAATAGAACCATAGGATTTCAATAAAAATAGGAATTAACCAATAGAATGTTAAAATAAACAAGAGTTTTAAAAGATTTTTTAAAAAAAACAAAAAAAAATAAAAAAAAAAAACTTTATTATGTTCTCAGTAGTGATCACATCCTGACAAGCCGATTTCGTATTATGTTCGGTGGTTCTGTAAAGTTTCCACATTTATCAATCTTTTTCAAAGTGAATTATTTACACGTTGATGCACAACTACTTCATTAGGACGGAAACTTCGATCAGTGTTATAACAGCGCATATTTAATTGGATGTAGAAACACTGACTCTTCTGAAATCCAAATTTTCAGGTATTATAAACAGAAACTTAATATCTGGATGTGGAATACCTTCAAATCAACATGCTAGTTGGATTTTCTGCTCCTTCTTACATCATTATTGGGTTTTGGAGTCGACAAATGTTTTCTAGCAATTTTAGAATGTTAGAAAACAGGGATTTAGAAAATTCATCATAGCAACTTTGAAGGGCGCAAAACAAATCTGTCGAAAAATCCCAATTATCGAAAAATTTAACGAAAAACATTAAACGAGAAAAAAGTTTTTAATAAAAATTATACTAGTTCAGTTACTTTTAAGTTTTGAAAGCCTTTTTTTAACAAACTGTTTAAATTTTCCATGATAGTTTTTATTATTTTATTTATTTTATTTTATTTGTGCATAAAAAGTTCCAAAAAAACGTTTGTTAGAACAATTCGAAAAATCTCTTTTCATAAAAATATTTTTAGTTTAAAAAGTATTTTTATAAGTTTTGTGAATTGACAAATTTTAAATCAGAATTGGTGAAGCTAAATATGATTGCCTGTACAATATGCAATCTGCATATTATGGAGAGGCTGATTATCAAATTTAATTTAACTAATTTAAGCGACATCACTGCACGCTGCTCTAATGGGAGAAACACAGTCGCACTCAGAGCGTTTAAGTGTTCAAGCTCTGACTTCCAACATTTTCAAATTCACCATAATTTGCTACGTACCGACCTCATAAGATCTTGTTCAAATTCAAATTTAGAATATTTTGTTGTTTTGTGTTATAAATTGGTGAATTTGTCAGGATGTGTCAACCTTGGAGCATGTATATATTGATATATCGTTAGAAAGGCCACGGAAAAATATATCTTGAAACTACATTTTTAAAATTAAAAATTAGACGTCAAACAAATATGTAAACCAATTTAGATACAAAGAAATTTGTATTGAAAGCCTCGTCGCAATTAAAGAAGGATTTTCTAGAGTTTTACTAAGCACATTGATCTTTCCATTGGCTGATGACAGAGGAAACCTCGAATTCTAGTGCCGAATTTTTTGGTGGTCAGCAATTCATTTGTTTGTTAAAGTTTTATTCGGCCACGATTAGAGTAGGCACAAAGAAAGTCAATTGATTAGAAACACCGAATATTTTTACAGTTAATCCAGTTAATGTTAAACGATCCCACACAACAACATTGCTGCAGGTTGCATGCTTCCACGTTGGTAACTGATTCCGATTTAAATGTCTTATGCGGCTGATATCACGTCGACGTGGATCTTCTACTCGATAAGCACTAAATTAAATTCACTATTCGATTCTACTGTTAATGATATGTGATTTTCGAAGGCGAAGTTTTTTAAGCTGTTTTCGCTTTGCTTCTCTTTTTTCGCCGACTCTGCATAGGAAAACAATTTGTTTCGTTATATCTGCGAACTGATTTAGATCCGTTGCCGCTGGGGATTTATCCGGAATCCAAATTGGGATTCTCTTCTTACTTATTAACTCAATGGCTACTCCGATTCGATGTCAAATTACATTAGCTTAAACAATAGCGTTGCTGCTGCTTGAAGTAAGAAGTTTTATGGTGTTGTTTTTATTTAATTGATTGATTATCTACCATTCAAATTTGTTTTTTATTTACATAATTATATTTAAATATTCTTCCATTTCATGTAATTTTCGAGACGAAATCGCCAATTCAATTATCTTCCATAATTAATATCAAATAACAACATAATTAATATAGAAAGTTATTCGCACACTTATAATATATATTTCACGAATAACCAACGTGAACAATATAAAGACTTAAAAAAAAAAATAACTTAAAAATTACTTCTGCTGAAACACGATGTACATTCATATACTTAATATAAAAAAGTCACTTTATGCTGTAGTCTGTAGCCCAAATTAAATATTTCGATACGCTTATGTGACGCCTCATGCCACATTTCACAAATTCCTAACATACATCAGCATTGATTTATACTGTGACATTATATGTCTCAAGTGTCATTTGACAGGAAATATGAGAGTTCATTTTATGTTAAAAAGATCAGTTTGGTAATTAATTATTTTTCCCAAAGACATGACGCCGAAATCTGTACAAACGCATTCTGAGCGATTTTCTATTTTAAAAGTAAAAGCCACACGCTTTAAAAGTAAAAGGCCATATTTAAAATTTGATGGTAATCACAGCGCAAAAAAACATGTCTTACATACATATATTTTCACGGCGTTGTCTCCTTTTGCAAACAGTGCCTCTGTGTGATACAAATTCATTGCAATGCGAATTATAACGTTAAGATATATCTCAAAATCTTTGCTGTGCACGAAGCAGCGAAGTATCATATTTCGAGCACTCCAACATAAAGCCGTATATTTTAAAATGAAATTGTACCCTCTCTTTTATCCGACAATAATCATAATTCATTTTCGTTCTCTCCAAGCTTCAACGCATGAACGTATAAAAGGAAAGGTTGTTTACCTCATTTACCGAGGAGTAACAACATGTGTTCATGCGTATTGCTTTGACGTATGCGAGGCGTGATTGCCTTCGAGAACTGAGTAACTAAATAAAGGGACTTTTCTATCTTTTTCCCATATCGCGAAGATTTAAGAAAAATGAATCTAAACAATCTTTACATAAAGGTTTTAAAAGCATTTAATACCGTATTTAAATTTGTAAATTAAATTAAACTAATCTATATTTCAGTCAGAAAATTAGTGAAATACTGGTAAAAGACGATTAAATGCTGGTTTAATAAAGATTCTATGAATATAATCGACGGTGACTACGATAAAATATTATAATATCAATATCAAATCAAATATTAGTATTCTACCAATATCTTTCAATGCAATTCGTCCAAAATTTACCACTGTCAAGATTCAAAAGCATCATTAAATATCTTCGGATGCCAAAGAAACTGAAATTAAGTTCGAGGTTACAGCTAATTATGAAATACAGCAATTAATAGTTGGAAGGAACATTAATTCAGAAGTTTTTCTTAATCCAATCTGAATTCAGAAAATATTTTTAAAACTTACCGACGTGTAAATTATCTTAATATTTAAGTATGTCAGCATAAAAAACTTCCAACTTTATTTGCGGTATCGAATAGTTCTATATGAAACGGAAAAATTAATCAGCTAATTTTCAATCAAAACTTCAGACTTCAGATGAGAAAATGGTCGAAACTATAACTACATACTATTAAAACGTATTAATAATGACAATAATATTAATAATAATAATAATTAAATGTATTATAGCAATGATTTTAAAAAAGAACTAAAACTAAAATCTAGTGACATTTAATATATATGGAATAATAAATATTTAAATTTTATAAACAAACTGAGAATTTAATAATAAAAAACGTCTCTATAAATTAAAAATATTTTTACCAACAGTAATGTAACAATAATGTAACAGTAATGATGTTTTATTCATAAAAAGTTTCCATTAATTTTTATCGAAATGCTAGCTAATGAAATACAACGCGGCGTCGGGCTAAACTTCTTTCCTTGTTTTGTTTGTAAGCAAAACAAATTGCACAGCCTCAGCTTCAGCTTCGACAGCTCACATCTTTTATTTATTTTTAAAATTGGGAAATTACAAATAATTTGATTATTATTGGGACAATGGACAATGGACAAATTTTTTTACTTGCACTAACTTTTAAACAACGAAATAATTTCCGTTACATGAATGCATGAAAATTTAAATTTTCGAATTTAAATTTTGCAATTTTGTGGCCGGCTCAGGCTATAGTGGTTATAGCATCTGTTGTAGGTTTTTAGCCTCTTTCTCTTTCTCTCTCTCTCTCTCTCTCTCTCTCTCTCTCTCTCTCTCTTTCTCTCTCTCTCTCTTTCTCTCTCTATCTTTCTCTCTCTCTCTAACAAGTCCATAACAACAAAACAAATTTGTATTCTCTGAGTGTAAAACAGCGATGTCCAAACTCACACTGTCCCATTTTAAGCATGTGTATGAATGACTTCTCAACCTGCACTGAAGAAAATGAATACTTCGAAGTACGAAGCATTAGTGTGTTTTTGTTAAATTCTGCTACGTTTATAGCAACACATTTAAAGTTTTAACAAACATGTACAAGCGTGAAAAGTATCACACCTCAATTATTTGCTAAAATTTTACGTATCTTTAGTTAGAGAACGAAGGAAAACTATATATTAGATACGTTATTATGAATAATTGAGCTTATTCGTTACAAATTTTTTAGGTTATACATACATTAAATATGATTTTTGAAATAAAATAAAATAAAATTATATAATATAAAGGAAAAATCCGCAGAACACAAACAGCGATAATTTTTTTGGGTGTAGCCAAATCAAACTTTCATGGCTGCTGACGTAATTTCGGCAAATGCACCCATTGTATACATATTAAGGTTCTCAAAAATTGAGTGGCCGAATGGCTGCTCATGGGCGACGCTGGTGTAAAACCTTTTCTGTATTGTTTTATTGCCGTTTCTTATTATTTGCTATATTTTATTAATAATATTTCTTTTGATTTGCTTTTCAAACAACTAATTATTAAGGCCCAACAAATTAGAAACAAATCCATTAGAAATTTGGGAAATCATTTCGAAATTTAGGGCCAGATATGTTAATTCTTGGTGTTACCGCGAATCATCTAAAACGTTTCTGTACTCTCTCAATTCTGGAGACATGGCATTTATACGGGGGCTCCCAAAGAATGTGTGTATGTGTGTGAAAAGTACTCCAGTGTGTGTTTGTGAGTATGCCAATTGTTCACCTGAAGTTGTATCGTATGTACGAGTCGACCCAGATAATTGTTGGGAGTTCAACCAATTATATATATAAAATGTAATAATATATAAATAAAATATAATAATATAATCTATATTTAATCGAATGTAAAAGGTCGCTTTATATTAAAGAATAATAGTATAATTTAAATATTAAATCTTTTCAGACTTTTCGGAATGAGGCGATGTTCTAGATGCTTTGCATCTGTCAGTTCTTCAGAACTGGTAATGCGAGCAAGGAATTTGGTATTTCACGTAAGTTGCTTCTGTTGTGCCGTTTGTAATACACCTTTAAATAAAGGCGATCAATTTGGAATTCGTGACTCACTCATTTATTGTCGGTACGATTTAAGCTAAAAATGTATTTCTGTAAAAAATACTTACCATTGTTCACTTCATAGAACACACTTTGGAATAACAACGGAAGAAGACACAAGTCTAAATCGCTTTGAAAGAACCTTTCCCTACGTAACACAATTTGGTTCGCCGCCAAATGACTCTTCCAGCCCTCATGATGTTAAGCATATTGTTCCTAGCAGCCTGTTCGTGCCTGCAACGCATATAGTCTCAGGGCTTTCGCAGCCACCACGCCAAAAAGGTAGACCGCGAAAGAGAAAGCCAAAAGAAATTGAAGCCTTAACTACTAACATAGGTGATTAATATGTCTAAATAAACTTATTTACATATATATTCTGCTATTTAATTATACTTGAAAACTACAAACTACTCCTAGACTTAATGCATTTATTACACTAGTAAAGAACATGTTTTAAACCAATCACTGCTAATATTTTTAATGTACATATCTACGAAATATGATAATAGATATCTGTGTTACTTTGTAGCAGATTCGTGCGTCAATCCACACGAAAAAAACTAATTCATTTGCAGAAGATTTTGTGTGAGAAGTGAGATATTTATATTAAGTGAGAAGTTGAGAGATATTTATTCAAATTCAAAATTCAAATTTTGTTTATTGAGCCTTTTTCAAAACAAGTTATAAGTTATAAAATTCATATGAAAGTGTTAACAAAATTAAAGACTATAATGTATTATCTTCAAAACATAATTGAACAACAGTATCGTACTTAAATATATAAAGAGGAAGATTGAAGTTAACAAAAACATTAATGTGAATCGCTCTTGCTCCCGGAGCTTACACGTATTGAGAGTATATCTCCTAACCTAAAATATAGACTTAATGCTAACTTAAATCTACGAAAAAAAAAAAAAAAACAAAAACAAAAAGAAGAGTAAACAAACCTCTTAGATACATTAAAGGCTAACCTCTATGGGAATCAGGGGTTGTATTCTTATAAAAATTATGACAGAGAGATGCATTTAAATCAAAATTAGCCGCAGCTTCATTAATGAAGCCAACAGGTGACAAATACCTTACATTTGAACAGCTAAACGCTCTCTGTTGGTTAAAGATATCAAGGATGCTGCTATTGACATGGCAAGAAATTCTATTGACAAAACGATTTAGAATATCCGAAACATAAAGGCCAATTGGAAATACTTTAGCTTCCGAATAAACGAACCGATTCGAGTAACGTTTTGTGGGAGATTGGAAATACTTTCCAATACAATGCCTTAAGACCTTTCGTTCCAAAATTGCAAATTCTCTAATGACTGAAGGAGAAACGTTAAACCAAATAGGAAAGCCATACAAGATTACAGGTCTAATACAGGTTTTATATAACAAAAGTTTTGAGAGATATTTATTTTTTTTTTATAAAAGATTTGGTCTGTTGTTTACAGACACTAGTGACAAAAAAAAAAAAAAAAAAAAAAATACAATGCATATAAACTTACATTTAAATTACAAAAATATATTTATTATGTTATGTGGTCTCGTAAAATTAATTCAAAACAAATTCCACTATTTATTTACAATATGTTATAATTTTAGATGGAAACCATGACATTTCTTCTTAAAAAATTTTGTTTTATAATGATGGAAATGATTATAAATAACAACTATTACTCTACATGATTTGACAACACGAAATATCTTTGGGACTACAAACCATAGATTATTAGATGTGACACTCGCTATTCGCCGATTCCAAAAATCGTGTTTGACATTTGACTGTTTGGTATGTTGAACTCACGTATACAATACGTCAGAAGTACCACATTGTTGTTCTTGTTTCTTTATCAATCAATGTGTACGATTTCTTAACAGTGCAACCGTATGTGCTAAAGGGGTTTAAAGCCTCAAGTAGGCCAATAACGTATAGTTTCCAATTATTTTGTAACAATTTGTATTCAGTTTCATTTAAACTATTCCGCTAACAGCATTCTAATTGCATACTTTCGCAATTAGGCGCATAATTGTGTATTTATAACAAAAAAGTATTGATTACCGACTGCATTTATAGGAAATATAATATTTATAATTATTTATTTTGACGTTTCGATAAACAAACGCCTTAAAATAAATTTTCAATCAGTGCTTGCTACAAAATTTTTGCGGCGAGGCTACATTATTTTACGGCGAGGCTACACTTTTTTTGCAGCGAATCAAAGTTTTCTTTCATTGTGTCAGTGCAATTCCAGCAAAAATGCATTAGTGTATAAGGGACATTTTCGATTGTCTCATCTACTAATCTATGGTCTCATCTACTAATCTATGATCGTCACTACTTAAAGGGTCGCATGTAGCATTGATAATAATACTGGGTCTTTTAAAAAACTCCCTTAGGCCTTTGTAAACATATACATAAAAGGTACATATATTAAGAAGAATATTCATTTCTCAGAAGAGCAGAAAGCTACTTACTTGACTTCCTTTATTACTTTGACTCCCGGATGAAGCAATGGCATATTAGTGATTGCCGTTATGACGTTAGTCAATAAAAAGAAAAACTAATACCAGTACCAATTTCAATAAAGATAAGTACGCTTTCTCACTTTTAATTTAGAATAGTCGGTAATTCAAAAGCAGCAATTGAATTTTAACAATAAAGACTGTTTGCTACCTTAACGGTGGTTAGTATACATATAGTACGTATACGACGACAAAATATACATACATGTTCAGTCATGCGCTTTTATACAAAGTAGTGAGTTAGTCTGAATTTCACGAAATGAACTAAATTTAACAATTGTCTCACGAGATGCCGTGAGGCATATGTAAAAACATATATTTAGTTCCGTTTGCACAAGCATTTCCTGAGAATGGGTTAATTGCTCCAGAGCCATGACATTGAACTAGTTTGGCCATCCATACATGTAAATAACTTCCTCTATTTATAGCAGATATATATTATATATATTATATAGTATATATATTATACTTATTGACTGACTTAAAATTAATCCTAATGTCTAACTTCACCTTTGGCGTCGGTAGTTGTAATTCAATAATTCGAAATTAATATATTTAGGTATTCATTAATTCTACACTCAGGGAAAAAGTCCTATTACATCAACACGAATTCAACTAATTATCATGTTATATTCATTCAAAGGCAGAGCTTTTTAATGTGTTTGGTCGCCGTGTTAATCGTGGGTCGTGGCAACAAATTAAAAAATTGCATTATTGATTAAAACTAAACTTGGTTTCTAACAGAGTATCCTGCAAAAAATAATCAGAAGATCGTGTAATATTTACACACATTCTTGTTTTCATTCATATTTGTTGTTAATTCGCTTAATAACTTTTGCTACATATACTAATGCAGTTTATAACAAACTTAGTGGAAATATTAAAAAAAGTAACGTATATTCTACGTGTAGTTTGAGGGAAACCGTAAGTTCCGTGAGAAGCTTTTTTTGACCAGGATGCATTTATATTTTAATATCTAAAAATTGTTATTAGACTTGGGCATTATACTTCACAAAAGTGATCGATCAATTTAGTTCAATCAGCTGAAGTGAACTAGTTCGTTCATATAGTTCAATTGATCATTTAGTTCAGTGTTTGTATGGGATATCGTTTAAATGCTCATTTCGTTCACTGCTTCTACATAGTTTGATTGCTTAGCGTAGTATAGGACTAATAAGCAGTGTTTATTGCTTTATGTTTCTAAACAACAGGCAGATTTATTAAATTGTTTAAAAAAAACGTTTGTTTCCGTTGAAGAAGGCTTAAGGTGGCATCAAACTGTAATAAATTTTTCTAAAGAAATCTGAAGCCTAATATTGTAATGATATAAATAATAATTATATTACTAAATCAATGGTTGCATTGTTAGATAAGTAAATTAACAACGGGTACAAGAAAACAAAAAACCATTAATTTATTTCATTTACAAAACTTACAACCAACGTATTTATAACTTCTACCAACTTAATTACTAATATAATATATAATCTAAGTATGCATTTCAACTAAATTTTTTATAAATAATCAATTTTAACATTAAAATTAACATTTAAAATTAATATTAATTGAAAAGGTTTTCAAAAAGAAATTTATGTAATTAGGGCATACTGCTACACTACTCTTTTCAAATAATGTTTTCCGTGATTTATAATATTCATTACAATATTAGACATTAGGTTACTCAACTTTCTTTAGAAAAATATATTACAGTTTCATGCCACCTAAATCCTTCTTCAACGGAAACAAACGTTTTTTTAAAAACAATTATTACATCTGCCTTTTGTTTAGAAACATAAAACAATAAATTAACAATAAACACTATTAAAATGGTATATTTCTTGACGTGTTCTACTCCGCAACGATACAAAAAAACAACGCGGCACTCGAAGCACATATCCATATATAATATATCGTAGCTAGAAGAGCAACTGAAAAAGTAAAATGAACTGTGAATTACAAGACTAAGAGCAACTGAGGCGACCTGTGAGCTAAAAGAACTGCATAAGAAATTGAACTAGAAATAGTTAACGAGATGGACAACTGAACGATATCCTATACAAACACTGAACTAAGTGAACGATTGAAATATGTTGAAGCGACCAATTGAACTATATGTTGGATTGTAGTATAAAAAGCAGTGGAAGAATGCGATGTTGGATCGAACAATTGAACTATATGTTGGATTGTAGTATTAAAAAGTGAACTAAGTGAACGATTGAACTATGTTGGATCGAACAATTGAACCAAATGAACGATTGAACGAAAAGAACTGCGAGTTGTGAACTATGTCTTATAGTTCAGTGAAGTGAATAGTTCAATTGAACTAGGTCGTTCATGAACTACACAAGTCTAATTGTTATAAACTTACAAAGTATTTCAATCCATGTCGTGTTTCGAGGCATATGTGTTTGTTCATGTCTATTCCATGGCATATGTGTATTTATTATAATTATTTTGGTGTCCTAAATATGGAATATGTATTGCATTGTTTAACTTGTAATATGATTGTACGAAGTACCTTCCGATGGAATTCATGCCCTTTCTTTATAAAACTTAACGTACAGTAGTAAAAATACTATCGATGATGTGAAATCAGATCCATGAAAATGTGAAATTATGAAATTCACACATTGAAATCTGTGATTTGAAAATATATAAAGTTTGGGCTATTGCATAATTTGCATATAAATTCCAATGCCATTTGCCATTCATATGCCATTTCTGAATTATAAGTGACACTTTCTAAATTACAAGTCACGCTTCCCGATTTACAAGTGATTCTTTCTGAATAAAAAGTGATAAAGGTGGGAGGTGAATAGAGCTCATTGTTGTTAACAGTAGTATGGAGTTGTACATTTCATTTAAGTTTACCACGACAGTGACATGTAACTTTTTCTTTTCATTTCTTCATATCGGTGTCTGCTACTTAGTAAAAAATGTAAGTTTGGAGTAAGCTTGTGCGTAATAAACGAACGACACTTATAGGTTAAACACAACCATATCAGCTGGCAGCTTTCAGCCGACGTATCTCTCATAATTACATTGGCTCTGATGAAGATCGAGAAAAAATTATTTGTCGTTTGCAATATATTATTTAATATTTTTATAAATATTATAACATTAATATTATTAGTATATTGTTTAATATTATTATAAATATAATAATATTAATTTTATTATTATATTTTTTAATGTTATATTTATTATTAATACTATAGTAATATTATATTATTAAATATTATTTATAAATATTTTAAATATTTATTGGTTGTACTATGTCCATATTTGATTTTAGTATTTTAATATTTCACTATGGCGTTAAGTCTTTCACGGAAATATTTGCGTGTATCTCTTTTGTTGTCTTTTTTTGGCACTTGATACTAGATGCCAGATTCTATGGTTTTATTTAATCACTGGAAGTTAGCGGATTTAACAGCCTATGCCAGCTGCTGACATGTTTGTGTTAACTTATTAATTTTAATCAGAGCTTGAAACTTTTATAACTTTAATCGAAAAAGTGTCATGAATAAGAGTTATCCATAACTTTTAAATAAAAAAGTCAAGCAATAGCTCTTATTCATAACTTTTATTTCTTAAAGTTTTCCATAAGAGACTTTTAAATTTAAAAATCGGACAAAAACTTTTTTGGATAAATTTAAAGACAACAAAAGAAATTATTTCGAAAAAAGTTTCTCATAAACTTTTATTCTTGAAGGTTACCGATAAAAGTTTCTATGAAGACTTTTTCTTCTGACTTTTTTGAAATGAGAGTTATTTTGAAGAGTTTTTCCTGAAGTAAAGCAAGCGCGTAGAGATCTGGCGAGTGCATTAAGATTGTTGAATACGTAGCGAGATTTGGGAGATGGAAGAAGAAGAAATTGTTTAATCTAAATGCATTTAAAAAACTTAAGATCAATAAAACTAAATTCCTAATGATAATGCAGTGTGTTTTCTTTTCAATAGTGAATATATTTCCTTTCAATTGATTGTGCATTTTGGCAAAGAAAAAAGGTTCTCAATTCCATTTAGTAAAATTTCAATGACATTACAGAAGTGTGCACCAGTCATTCGATTCCACGAACTGTCCGAATCTTCATATGCATACAGAGCACACATACTTCTTTGAGTTTTCTGTTCTGTAATATTATCTGCCCTTTTGCAGGCTTCACGAGTTAAGACAAAAGAGCTAGGCAAATTTCCACTTTTTATTTCATTCCTTCACAACAGAATTTGAAAAGTATCAACACTTAAAGCGTATCCTATAGTTTTGCCAGACGAAATGTTTCTACCCATCGCAAACCAATCGTGCGGATACTCAGAAGCAACATTATGCGAATGGTCAATTGAGTTGTACCAATGGCGAAATGGCGCTTCCGACAAATAACAGCAGAGAGTTCTAATTAATATGATATAAATACCCTAGAACCAGAGCTGTAATGTACTCAGTACTTATGGTACTGCAGTAGATTCTTTCCAGTACATTTCAAGTCCTTTACACTTGAAAAAGGACTCGTACTTGAGTACTGGAAGGGCTGGCACTGGTACTAAGCGAAAATGAACAGCTCTGCCTGAAGCAAAACTCCGTCGAAGCTTGTGAAATTTGGTGTTAAGCAAACTCTCATAATTGGGAAGCGAACATATAGAAAAGACGCCGCTGTACCTGCTGATAAGGGCTTCGGTCGTGATGCGTGGGTACAGGCAGCGATCACGAATGATGATTTCAAAAAGACCTAATGAATATTACGCAATTATCGTTGCTAGAAATTATTTTTTAACAAAATATATTTATTAAATGCAACATTTGAATTACTCATTATTTTATAGCTAATCCTAATCTAAACTGCTTCCTTCAGTTTCTTACATGCAGTGAAAAATCTGCCGCTAAAAATTATTCCATCTCCCAAATCTCGCTACGTATTCTGCGCGCTTGCTTCCCTTCAGCGAAAAACTCTTCAAAATATCTTATTTCAAAAAAAACTTTAAAAGTTAAAAGTTAACTCTTACCTTTTAAGTTTTTTTTTAAAAGTTAAAGGTTTAACTTTTTGAAGAAGCTCATTTGGATAAGAGTTATTTTCAAGCACTGCTTTTAAAATTAGCTACATATATTTTCCCGACACCGCAAGCCAATAGCTTCCACAAAGCAACTTAAGCTTCAGCACAATTGATCACTTCGCGATTTCAACTTGCACCAAACATCATATATCATGAAGTCATTACAAGGGCGAATTCTGACGAGATGCACAACGTTCAGGAACAGACCATTTGACTCGACTCGAACTTCATTCGCTATTGTTTGATGTGATGAGGCAGCAAAATCACCACATACATATATACCTCCGGTTTCACATGAAAAGTTACTATTCATTGATGTTTACTGCTTTTTAAATGGATTTCGCACTGTAAAAAACCGTCGAACACTTTTTGTTTCACTTTGTCGACAAGTTTTTCAAGCAATTGTGTAAGCAATGACCGTTGTTGATAAGCAACGTTCTATTTATTTTATAATCTGGATTTTAAATATATAATCCTGCAACTTTAAGTCTTTCCTGAAGTCCTCTAATAATATCCTGCGTTTTAAATAACTCTTGCTGCCAAAGTTATATTCTGCTCTTGCTAGACGGTTCTGTAAGACGGCATCAATGTCAGATGAATATATACCTGAAGGAATCAAAAACACTGAAGCACCAGTTTATATTCCTACCAACACTGCAGACCAAGGATCAAGAAGAATTAGCCTTAGTGAATACAGATCACGAGTACAGGATAAAAAAGACGCAGAAACGTGCAAAATTCCGACAACAAAAAATATAAAAAAACAAATAGGAAGAAAATTAGTCAAAGATAGAAAATTACTACGACACCTAAAAAACATTGTAACTGATAAAACCAATCAACCCCCATGGGATACAGCTAACGAGATCTGGCGACAGATAAATACAATAGAACAGTGGCTGAAAAATCGCAGAACCAATGGGAAGTCTACTAACAACGTCTGGAGCAGCAATTAGTTCGTCAAAAATGGGAAACGTTTTACAAGAAGAAGAACAAATAAACGTAAGCTACAACAACAAAAATTCGTTGTCAACAACGTACAACTTCCAACAAGAAGCCGGAATAACAATTATTATCCTAATAGTTGCACTATATGTATTAAACAAAATACATTCATATTTTAAAACTTATGTAAATAAGCGTATTCGATTAAGAACTATTTCGGATAAAAATAAATATGTAAATAAATTTGTAAAAATAAATAAAATTATACATTTAAATAAAAATAAATATGCAGTAACATATATATATATATATTAACCTATGATTAATGTAAGACTTAAATAAGATAATAGAAACGGTACAAAAAATAATATCGAAGGCTAAAAAAACAAGTAATAGACCATACAAGCCTGAAACAATTAAATCAAAACTAAAAGAATTAGAAGAATATAAAGCACAAGTAGTAGATGTAAACGATAGTACGATAGCTAAAAGAATCGAAGAATTTGGAAAAGAATATTGTATAGCAAGACAACTTTTAATGTCGCAATCGACAACAGACTCAGACTCTGCACACTCACAGATTGAGATTACAATTGACAACAAAAACAATACACAAGATTCAAATATGGCAAACTTTAACATAGAAACCGCGATGAAAACCATAACCAATTTTTGGTGGAACTTATAAAGAATTAGATTCATTTTTAAAAGTTGTAGAAATAATAAACAAAACTTTGTCAACAATTGCAAAGCAAGACTTAATAGAATTCGTTTATCACATTAAATTGAACCAAAATGAAAGAACAGCATTAAATTCGGTACAAAACCCTACAACATTATATGAACTAAAAACTGCGCTTCAACTTCGTTACAAAACAAACAAATCAATTCCGCAGTTACATACAGATCTAGCAAATATGGTACAAAGAGGGAACATAACCAATTACAAAGACAAAATACTAACGACTATAGCCGAATTAAACAATCTACAAATAAAAGAACTGGGTACCGATCCAACCACATTACAAAAAACGACAATAACTAAAATCAACGACACGTACGCTCTAACAATCTTCAAGAACGGCATTAACGAAAATTACAAACAAACATTATTTCCATCACAGCCATAAACATTTTCTGATGCAGTAAGCCTAGCACTAGAACTAGAACAAGCAGGCAATCAGAATCAATTCCAAATGAACTACGTACGTAACAGAAATGCAAACTGCAGACCACAGATGTACAATCAAAAAAACAGTAACAACTACAACAATCAAAGAAACAACAACAATAACAACAATCAAAGATACAACATTAATCAAAGATATAACAACAACAACAGCAACCAAAGATATAAAAATAACAGTTATCGATACAACCAAAATCAGACAAATTACCAACCAAATGTAACTCGATATAACAAAAATAATAACAATTTCAATCGGAACACTAATAACAATTCCAACAGAAATTCCAGATATCAAAGCAGAAACATTGTAACTGAATCGGGAAACGACATGGGCTCGGAACAAATGAACGTTCTAGACAGCCAGAACTAAATATATATACAAAATATCGGATAATAATTATATAACACTTAAATTTAAAAATGAAAATCTGAGATTTCTAATTGACACAGGCGCTGACATATCACTATGCAAAATAAGTTTAAAATTGAATGACAAAGAATACTACTCAGACGAAAAAAGTGCATTGACTGGCATCACAATAGAAAAAATTTATTCACTAGGTATGAATTGTGATTTAAGAAAATATAAATCACAATTTCCAATTAGTTAGCAAAGAATTCCCAATAGAAACAGACGAAATAATAGGAAGAGATTTCTTACAGAGATTCTTGTGCAAAATAGATTAGGAAACATACACAATTTCGATATATACAAACGACAACACAGTGACGCTACCAATGAAACAAAAATATTTCAAATTAAAATCCCTCCTAGAACAGAAATTATACAACCACTTAAATTAAAATTTAAAGAAGAAAAACTGATTTTAAACAAAGAAATTGAACCGGGCATTTTTCCTAGCAATTCGTTAGCAACCAAAACTGGTCTCACACATATAAAAATTTTAAATACAACAAATACTGAAGCTATTATAAAAAATATTGAAATAGAAACCGAACCACTTAAAAACTACGAAATACTTACCAACAACAAAACACACGACGAAGACCGCTTCGAACATATTATAAACAAACTGCACATCGACTGCCCAGATAAAAAAGCAAAAGCATTATTACTAGAAATTCTAAAGAAATATCAAAATATTTTCCATTTGGAAAATGATCAATTAACAACAAATAATTTTTATACACAAGAAATTGCACTTTCGGATAAAACACCAGTATATATTAACAACTATAGACATATTCTCATAGTGAAGTGATAAAAAACCAAGTGAATAAAATGCTAGAAGACGACATCATAGAACCTTCCACAAGTCCTTACAATGCTCCACTTCTATTAGTTCCAAAGAAAAATATATCTGACAAGAAGAAATGGAGAGTAGTAGTAGATTATCGCAAGTTAAATGATAAAGTAGTTAATGATAAATTCCCACTCACACGTCTTGAAGACATTCTCGATAGACTCGGAAGAGCAAAATGGTTTTCAACCCTTGATATGACTAGCTCTTTTCATCAGATCGGTTTAGAAAAAAATTCACGACCTCTAACCGCTTTCTCCACAACAAATGGACATTTGCAATTCAAGAGACTACCTTTTGGATTAAAAATTTCTTCAAACAGTTTCCAACGAATGCTTACCATAGCACTCTCAGGTTTAGAATCCGAAGCTTTTCTATACGTAGATGATATAATTGTTTTCGGATGTAATCTTACTCACCACAATGAAAATGTAATTCGTTTATTAGATAGACTAGATAAATGCAATTTAAAATTAAATGCAGAAAAATGGTGTTTGGTACGACCAGAAGTAGTATACCTAGGTCATCTAATAACAAAAGATGGAGTAAAAACAGATCCAGCAAAATTACAAACAATTAAAGACTATCCTATTCCTAAAAATTCAGACGATGTTAGAAGATTTATAGCATTTTGCAACTATTACAGAAGATTTATACCAGACTTCGCGGACATAGCAAAAGATTTAAACAGACTTCTAAAAAAGAACACTAAATTCGAGTGGAATGAACAATGTCAACTTGCATTTGAACAATTGAAAACAAAGCTAACGACACCACCCGTTTTACAATATCCAGATTTTGAAAAACCTTTAATTTTAACAGCGGACGCTTCAAACTACGCACTAGGCCCAGTTTTATCACAAGGTGAAATAGGCAACGATTTACTTATTTTATACGCCAGCATAGCCTTACAAAAACATGACTTAAACTGCTTAAACAAACCGGTAATAGAGAAAGAGGTTTTAGCAATCCATTGGAGTATAAACTTTTTCAGACCTTATTTATCCGGACGTAAGTTTACAGTGATAACAGACAATCGACCTTTAATATCTCTTTTCACACACAAAAATCCATCATCGAAAATGATAAGACAATGACAAGGATAAGACTAGATTTGTGCGATTACGATTTTGAAATTATATATAAAAAAGGAAAATTAAATACGAATGCAGACGCACTGTCAAGAATACAGATTAACTCAGACATATTAAAAGAAATGATACCGAGTTAAATCTATGAAGCAGTTAAGAAAACACTAATTATTACAAGGGGTATGAGCAAACAAGATAATAACAAGGGGCAATGTACATCACATGAGAAGCCTGATCAACTTCGAATATGGGATTGTACATCAATTACTGACGTCAGATATATAAAAAAATTAAAATTTAATGTCGACAAAAATATGAAGAATTGTAAAATTATTGTAAAAAATAATAACGTACACGTAGAATGTAGCAATAAAGCAGCGAAACTAGATTCAATATTTAAAATAAATAGAAATAGAGAATATTTAAAATAAATAGAAATAGAGAATATTTAAAATAAATGAAAATAAAGAATTTAAAAAGACGTACGCAAAAATAATGATAAATACTATAACAAGAGTCCCCAATAAAAATATTAATATATGCCACCCCTAAACAAATAAGTGATGACTTAATAAAATATAAATTGATTGATAAATTTCATAGTAAAGAACATTTAGGTATTCGTAAAACAATTATAAAACTTAAACAAAGATATATGAAAAATATGAGTAAAATTGTAAAGAAATTTATATCAAATTGTGATTTATGCGCAAGGAATAAAATAACTAAACATACAATAGAAAGACAAACTATAACAGATACACCAAACACAAGTTTTCAAGTAATATCTATAGACACAGTAGGCCCTCTTAAGGTATCAAACGGTTACAGATACATTTTACAGAATTTACTAATGAACTACTAAAAAACATATGCGATTTGCTTAAAATAAAACAAATATTTTCAACTCCGTACCATCATCAAACATTAGGTTCAGTTGAACGAAATCATAGAGTGTTAAATGAATTTTTATTAAATTTTGCTAATAATTATGAATGGGATATTTGGTTACTAATAACTTAACACAAGACGTAAATAGTGAAATAAAACAAATAAAGGCTACACTTAATTTGGTGTTTGATTGCATATTCACTTGTACGAAGAAAAGTCACTGCTTCGCTACGGCGAATAAAAGCACAATTTCTGACTAAACTCTCATATATGTGCATACATATATAAGCATTATATCCTTCCAAATGAAATAAGCCTTCTTTCTTTTTAATTTCTGCTTATTCACATTTGTTTCAAAGTCTCATTATAACACAGCACGCTGATCTTTATTTTTATTGCCGACTTTAATGCTTTCGAATACTCCGAATGGCGCCAATCTTTCGCTTTCAATAAAATGGATAATAAAATAAATTTTACGTCTCGGCAATGACGAACAGGTATTTCAGAAGGACCATTAAAAGATATGAACTCTTTGAGTTTTTTTGAAAGAGGAAACATCAAAGATATAATAACCCTATGCATACTACAACTGCACCAAGAAAAAACCTAGTTACAACTAAATGAAAATTCAAAAAAATATTCATTTGCATTTTAATAAATCTTGCATATTGTTTCCACTTTCCTCTATAATCACTGTATATTGTGAAATTTATATTTAAATTTTTAATATTTAATATATTTTGAAAAAGATTTGTCTGCTTAGTTTTCGGTGTAATATATTAGTTTCAGCAAAAGATAGCTACATATAATGTTCAGTGTCGGTTGGAACTGCAATCATGATTTTAAGCACCGAAAATATATGTTAATATATGTTGCGCTTTTTGGTAATAAATAAAAACAGGTCTTTTTTGGTAATAGAATGTGTTTATTGCTTAGTTCAAATGGTCTTGAATTTCGATTTTAACAAATATACACGAAGAATATTTACTTACCTAAATAAGTGAAATCACACTTTTTTCTGTACAGTTTTTTATTCATATGTAAATATTATAAAATGTTATTATAGTACATGTCGCAGTATTGAATGATGAGAAAGGACTTAACATTAATTAATGCTTAGTCAAAACATGATATAAAATTTTATTACATGGCGGAATAATGAATGATAATGAAGCTACGAAGTTAAGAATTCCAGACGTTAAGTGACTTATTAATTATTTAATTATTTGTGTTACCCAATATGTTTGGCATTGCTTTATTTATTTCGAAAGATATTTGTTTTATTTAATTTGAACAAATTAAGATATGAAATATGAACACTTTCTGGCACCAAAGTTGTCTTAAAATTGCGAAACAAATATAAAGGATCTTTTAAAGTTTCTATTTGAAATAGTTCTTTATGGATATCTATATGTATGTCCATATTTTGATTTTTATACAGTAATAATTTTTTTATATAATATTAAGACAAACTTAAACGCTCGTCGTTTGTTGCAAAAAAAAAATCAGGTTTTTTTTGTTCTGTTTTAAATTTCCGTAAGTATATTATTAGAAATACACATAGCGATTTATAATAAATTTATATAATTTTCTGTAATTTATATAATTTTTTTTTCTATTATAATTTATATAATTTTTTTCTGAATTTTTACGATGATTTATAAATGATAAACGTTTTGCCTCAGGCTGAATACATGGTGATGTTTGCAACTGTTTGATCATTATCATATATGCTCGTTGGTTTGATAACGCTTTCCACTCCTACTGCTTTTGGAGTAGTGCTTCAGAGTAGAGTAGTGTGCTTCATGCGTTACCAGCTTTCAAAGAGAAAGCTTACAGCGGGGAAGCTTAAAGAGGGAAAGCTTACAGTGAGAAAGCTTTACAATGAGGGAAAGTGCTTACAAAAAGACAAGTGCTTTGGTTTCAGCCCAGGAATAAAATATTGCAAATTTTTATTAAAACGTCCCTAAAGGTGCCCATAAACGACAATCATGCGCGTCGCGTATTTCCAAGAATTGCTTGGCGCGCTGTAAATTTCTGGTCTGTGGCCTTGCTCACGCGCGGCGCGTTTGCTTTCACGCATGAATCGTACGCATGTTCGCCGTCTGTGGAGCGGCTCGCGCACAGCAATGAAAAAGCAATGTAAAAAATCATTCTGTTCGAGTCATCAACGAGTTCACATCGGTGGAAAAATGAATGTTGAAGAAAATTTTGTAACGAACCTGATAGAATATTTAAGGAATAGTCCTCATTGTGACATTTGAAAGTTTCAATTACAAAAACAAAATGGAAAGCACAACTCCTGGCACATAATTCTTCAATTGTGTGATGGATTTGAGCCAAATATAACAATGGAAATATATTAGAAATGTTTCATGGCGCGTTCGTTACTAAAGCATATTTAAATATTGTGTGTTTGGATAACTTCAACATTTTGAACTTACATGGGTGCCTTCTTCTCTTTCCGGCAACTACTTATTCATCAATATTGTCATGCGATTATTGTTTTTTCCAATCGTAAACCCATCATCCGATTTTCAGTTGGAGATGTTTATACATTGACGAAGAAAACTGAAATAAGCCGCGCTCCAGTCTGTGGCAAACGTAAACACGCTGTTCTACGAAAAGAGCGACGTGCATGCTTGTCGTCTATGGGCTACTTAAAACACCCAGCGAAAATCATTTGTGAAGGCGGGTCCGCTTCTATGACACACACTATACTTGTATGCATCACCTACAAAGACATGTACATATTCAAATATATTTTTTGGAATTTACTAAGCAGGAAATCGTCTGATTTCTATCTATGGAACCCACTCCCGATTCCCGAGGAAGTTATTACAAAAAGTATTACTTTTTGCTGCGAAGGCAAAGAGAGAGCGAGAGAGAGAGACAAAGAGACAATGCAAGACCAAAGAATACACATTCAAAGTCAACCAACGAGTGAAAGAGAAAAGTCGAAGCGATGCTTCGACTGATTTTATAGGACTACAAGCGTAATAAAACGACTTGGTTATGGGTCTTACTTCATAAGGTAACTCGAGGCGTCAATGCATCCTGCCATGATCGACCTAATGCCGTGCTACCTTTTGTAATATACTGCTTTTACTTATGTTCACGCCCTTTTCTATGCCTTTCATTTCGGTGGCGAAGTGCTCTCTTTGAGAGGCGGCAAGGTAGAGTGATACTCGAATTTAAATATTCTGAAGAATGACTAAAAACGCTTAAAGTCAATAAAAATTATACTTATGGTAACTAAAATATGGCGACGGCCATGTTAATTTTTTCCTAAAAAGTTTGGACCTTCTAGCCAACGGAATTCTGATGCAATATTATCGTCATGTCGCAACGTTTCATTAGCAACGTTTTCAGAGGTCAGCAACCCTTTCCAGTTTGATTCCCGTACACCTCTTAATAAAACAGACACAAACAGCAATGACCGCACTGGTTCGCTTTGCGAGGGAAGGTCTATGTAGAAGAAATGTAATTAATAAATGATATGAACAAACAATTCAGTTTTGAAATACTTTTTAAGATCGTACTCAAGGAAACTGGAACTGGAAGTTATGACTGCTTCGAACATCCGTTTGGAGACGGATGTTGTGAAACATCGCGCAATGCTAAAGCTTTGGAGAATACATCCAGTATTTTCCAAGCTGAGGTGCTGGTTATACACATATTTGCTGAACTCACCCTGAGGCGTAACATTAGGGACCAGAGTATTGTCATTATGTCTGAGAGTCAAGTAACTATTAATGCATTGGCGTCCTACGAGATAATCTCAAGGTTAGTGTGGGAATGTCTACGAAGACTTAATAGCCAGGGCAGAACAAATAAAGTAAAACTTTTTTGGATCGCTGGCATTCGGGAACAGTTGGAAATGAACTAGCGGATGAGCTCGCTAGAAAGGGAGCTAGTACTGCATTTGGGGAATTGGTCCACACACTTCTATGGAGGAGAGCAGAAGAGAGAAACTCGCCAGTATAACCTAATATTGGAACGGCACTATCGGGCGCAGACAGTCGAAGCTTCTAATTTGAGGATAAGATCCAAAAAGGGCAAAGTTATGTCTTGATTTTTCAAAAAACAACCCAAGAATTGTCACAAGAGGTCTCACTGGACTCTATAAACTTAGGTGCCATAACAGAAGAATACAATACCTGGGCTCTCATTCGCCTTTGAAACATACGCTTCTAGATTTACATCAAATCTGCATACTGAGCTTCATCAGAAGACTGGGGTTGGACGCTATACTGAGACTCACAAGTCAAATGCAGGGAGCACAATAGATCTAGTGGTCACAGTGCGGTACCCCCAATTTAATAATAATAACAATAATAACCATTTTAAAGATCACTTATAAATAGCACCTTGGCATCTCAAACTCATCCTTTTTCCAAAAGAGACCAGTTTGATGTCTTCCTTCAACCTTGGTGGTAGTCCGCTGCAGGATCTCCTTAGTTCTAATGTCGTCGTCGCCTAAAACTGACGGTGAAGTTTTTAAATTTGAAGTAATCAGCTATGAACAGCATGGCTGCTGGATATTCCGGCTATTTTGATCTTGTTTTTCCAAAGAGTTAGAAAGAGCGAAAGAGTTAGTTTCGCTCACCGCAAAAATGAAGCGATAGAAAAACGTCGACAGCGGACATATGGCAGAAACTGCGTGTTTGTGTGTACGTTTGAAGTGATAGTCGTAACAAATCAGAATGTTATTACCTATTATTATTATTATTATTATGGAAAGGCCTCAGTTCGTCTGTCCGTGGTGGTTGAATTCCTTCTTGTTTATTATTTTTGAGCTTCTTAACTGCGCTTAACTTCTTTGGCATGAACTTAAAGTCCCAACTAAAAAAGTTTTTTCAAAGCAAATTTCCTAACTTTACTTTATAAAAAGATTTGACACAGAACATCAAGAAGAATACCTAACAAAATTATTGAAAACTTAAGAAATTTCCGAAAAATTTTGCATACTAAAGTACATACAAAACCAAGTAAAATATTTTTTTCTATTCTTGATTGTTATGAACACCTCTGGACGCCGTTGGCTGCGTCGGCGTATCACATTTAAAGATAAAATTTAGCTTCCAGTCTAGTATTGTCTTTGGGCTAGACGAAAGAGGACACAGTTTTCAAAGTATTTCTCACTAAATAATTAAAAATGTCCAAAAGCTAATTGCATCGACGATTTTCCGATTTTTCGATTTTCGACTTTACCTGTTTGTTTTTGATATTTATTTACGGATAGTGTATGTTTTATTAGCCAACTGACTTCATAGCTAAATGTCATTTGCCGTCAAAAAGAATGTTTGCAAGAAACTTCAGAAACGTTTGGGTAAGGAATTTTGATTATGTTGAGAAACAATTAGTAATACTAAAATAATTAAAATTGATTTTATAGCTACGCATTGAGGTAGAGTACACAAGAAAATATCAAATTGAGTTGGATATTCTGAGTTTGTATACCGCATTAATAAAATTGCGGATTCTGTTTGTTTCTGTTACTGCTGCAAAAATTTGCACTTCATCGCACAATGGGAGCAACATATCGGAAATTCAGTCTGAATGCAAGGAGTATATATTCATAAAGAGATTGCATGAAACGTTAGTGGCGTTTGTGCAACACGCGAGTGCCATCTTGGACACAGTCAACATATCAGGAGAATATTTTTTCGTAAAAAACAATAACTTTATTATAACTTTTGTGCATTTCTCTCATATTTTTGTTTTCGCCCGCCAATAGTTTCATCTAGTTTATTCAATTTCAACTCTATCTGTCTCGCCCTCTATATTCTGTATTTTATATTCGTTTTAGTTACCATTCTTTCTACTAGTAACTAGTGCAAGTTAGTTTGTTCAACGAGTATATATTGTAAAGAGATTTCAACGCAGGCTACTCGTTACAGAGCACCTCGAGATGGTGCGCGGACTTAAGGTGACAGCGAAAATGAAGCCCTAGAAAACGTCGACAGCGCTCATACGGCAGAAACTACGTGTTCGTGTGTATGTTCGAAGCGATGCTCATAGCAAAGCAGAATTGTATTATCGCTTAAGGAGTGAACGCTGGACAAACAGCAGCTATTAAATTGTTAATGAGTGGAAAGGAATAGAAAGATTCTGTGAGTTGAAGGAATTCGATTTTGTTTTCGTCTATTGCACTAACAAAATATATGCAGTCTGTCCATCTGCAAAGGTTGAATTTTTTTGTGCATGATTTGGTTTCTTGCATTGATATTTTAGTGAAGTTTGATATTTTCAGCTTCTGATCATTTTTCGCTTTTCTATTCAAGTTGCTCCTTTCGCACTTATTGAGTACAATTTTAATGCGGGTTTGGAAAAAGGTACTGCTGATTTTAAAAAATAGGTCAGTTGAATAAAATAAGAACAAAGAAGATTTTATTTATTTTAAGTACAATTAAGAAAACTAAAAAATTTTCCTAATTTGTCATTAAACATTAATTATTAAAATTTGTTTTTTAATTTCCATAAAATTGTTTTTTAAATGTTTTTTTTTGTATTAGCACTTTGCTGATTTAAAGTTTAGAATTATAAAGAAGTACGTATATTTAAGAAAGCTTAAATGAATTAATTTAACAATTAATTAATTAACTTATCTATACCAATTAATATAAATATATAAGTTAACTAACTACTTTTTAAAGGAGCACTACCTTTTTCTATTCCCGCATTAAAATTGTACTCAATAAGTGCGAAAGGAGCAACTTGAATAGAAAAGCGAAAAATGATCAGAAGCTGAAAATATCAAACTTCACTAAAATATCAATGCAAGAAACCAAATCATGCACAAAAAAATTCAACCTTCGCAAATGGACAGACTGCATATATTTTGTTAGTGCAATAGACGAAAACAAAATCGAATTCCTTCAACTCACAGAATCTTTCTATTCCTTTCCACTCATTAACAATTTAATAGCTGCTGTTTGTCCAGCGTTCACTCCTTAAGCGATAATACAATTCTGCTTTGCTATGAGCATCGCTTCGAACATACACACGAACACGTAGTTTCTGCCGTATGATCGCTGTCGACGTTTTCTAGGGCTTCATTTTCGCTGTCACCTTAAGTCCGCGCACCATCTCGAGGTGCTCTGTAACGAGTAGCCTGCGTTGAAATCTCTTTACAATATATACTCGTTGGTTCGGGTCTGAAATTAAGTTACGGACTGGAAGTCGGAACTAAAAGCTAAAAATTCAGCTCGAAATTAGAACATTACTGCGTGACATACTTTTAGGCATTGCATTAGATTTAGAACTCTACTGCGTGGCATACTTTTACGCACTGCATATCAACCTCGATTCAAAGTTTTGTTTGGCACGGTACAGTGTGCATTACGATCGAGTAGGAAAAATAAATTTAGCATATCGTCGCGGCTTCACTAAAATGGAGCAAAACAATAATTCGATCCAGCTTGATTCATCCAGCGTGTTTATGAGAAGTTCGATGATCATGCGATCGCCACGAACATCAAGTGTGGTTGAAAGCAGAGGGCGTATGTCATCCTCCCCAACACGCCCTCAAATAATGCAGTCAGTTCAATGAGAAGAGCCGGCGCCACATAAACCAGAAAATGCGGGATGTGGTAATGGAGGTGGCAAAAATCTTCGAAAGAGAACATCAATTACGTCAAACTTCTGAAGGGCAGCGTATGAAAACAGGAGAATTAGCTCAGCCCAGTCGTGTAGAGCGTTTTACTCAAACGTAACATACACCGCTGTTCGGGAAAAGTAATAAAAGCGTTATTAAAAAGCGAGTCAGAGAGGCGATAGACCAAACTCAGTCACCTGCAAAGAGGTATTTGTTAGAAGCAGCAAAAGAGCCCTTTAACATTAATATTGAGGTCACAGATAGTGATTGGAAAACAGTGACGGGAAAAAAAGGGAAAAATTCGCTTTTAGACTCATTAAAACACACTAAACTTGAGTCAATAGTAATAGAGAGAGTAGGAACACTGACATATTGCGATATCCCGAAAAAAGTGAAGGAAGATGAAAATCTCAGCAAGCTTGGCGAGAATATCAATAAAATCCGAACAACACAAAAGGGCGAAATGATTTTTCAATTTAAGAGAAGATCTTCAAGAAGATCTTCAATCTTTTAAAGCTGAAGTTGAGAAAAGATTGGGAGATCAGGCAAAAGTTAAAGCATATGGAAATGAGTGTTTTCTCGAAATTAGAGACATAGATGAGATAACAACCAATGATGAAGTTTTAGCTGCCATACAGAAACACTGCAAGGTAACTGATAATGTGAAGGTAAAATCAATGCGGAAATCTTATTGCAATATGCAAAATTGCGTCATCAAAACATCAAAGGTAGTAGCGGAAGCTCTCTTAGAGACGGGAAAAGTGAGAATAGGCTGGGTGGTCTGCAGGATCAGGAAAAAAGAAAGTGTTACGAAGTGTTATAAATGCCTAGAATTCGGCCACATAACCAGATGGTGTAAAAACGAAGCAGACAGAAGCAAATGCTGTATAAATTGCGGCCAGCAAGATCATCTTGCAAAAGATTGCACAAAACCTTCATGCTGCCTAATATGCAAAGCAAAGGGAGTTGATAGCAACCATCCAACTGGAGGAGGCAAGTGCCCAGCGTTTATTGCAGCGAGTGCTAGTATCCGCAAATGAAATTTTTTGCAGATAAACTTAAACCACTGCGAAGCGGCGCAAGATTTACTTAAGCAGTCAATAATAGACCACCATATTGACGTTGTGATTGTTTCAGAACAATATCGGAACCTTCCACGCTGGCTCTCCGATGATAGTGGTAAAGCGGTGATAGTCTTGTATGGAAAGGTACAACTGCAAGACACACCAGCTTGTAACAGGAAATACTATGTAGTGGCAAAGATAAATGGAATACATGTTTATAGCTTTTATTTCCCTCCAAGCTTAAGAATGGATGAATATTTGGATGTTCTCGATAGACTTGTCAGAGATGCCAGTTGTACCAATCCTAACATTATAGCCTGAGATTTTAATGCTTGGTCAACCGAATGGGGCAACCGCCTTACGAATCAGAAAGGAAAAATGTTGTTGGAAGCATATTCACTGCTAGACGTAACGCTCCTAAATGATGGTTTAGAGTGTACTTTCGAAAGGAATGGAGTACAATCAGTTATTGATCTCACTTTTGTAAGCAGTTCACTGAGCAGGAAGTCGATGTGGTATGTAAGCGATATGTACACGCACATCGACCATATGGCAGTGATAACTCATCTGAACTGGCAACAACCCATACTCGAAAAACTTCAAACTAGAGGATGGAAATTTGAGACAATGGACAAGCAAACCTTTGCTTATGTAATACAAAATGCTTCCGCTACGACAGATAGAGCAAACGTACTTAGTGTGAGCACTGTGGCGTCAATTACTGCCGCGTGCGATGCCTCAATGCAAAGAAGTAAAAGTACCAACAACAGAAAGCCCGAATATTGGTGGAATGATGACATTGCTGATCTAAGGGCTGAATGTCTTGCGGCTAAACGACGTAAACAACGCCGGAGGCGTACACAGGAAATTGCCACACTGGAGAAAGCATACAAAGAAGCGCGAAATAAACTAAAGAAAGCCATCCGAAGGAGCAAAAAACTTTGTTTTCAGCAACTATGTTATGAGGCAGATATCAATCCTTGGGGCAGTGCGTATAAAATAGTTATGTCAAAGTTTAAGCAGAAATTACAAACTCCCACCTGTCATAAATTTCTGCAGAATGTCGTTGAATCGCTTTTTCCTAAGCACTCACTGCAGACAGCAAGTGTAATGACGATAAACGATGACGAGGAACTTGAAGTACCGTAAGTGACATATGAGGAATTGCTTGCATTAATAAAGGCATTTAAAAAGAATAAAGCGCCGGGCTTAGATGGCCTCACAAACGAAATTGTAAAGGTGGCCATCGAAGAGAACCCTGAACTGTTTTTGGCGCTATATAACTGCTGCTTGCGAGAGGAAATCTTTCCTAAAATCTGGAAAACGCAACGCTTAGTCTTACTTCCCAAGCCCGGCAAGCCTGAAGGAGATCCGGGTTCGTATAGACCGTTGTGTGTGATAGATGTCCTCGGTAAGATACTGGAACGTCTAATTCGGGATCGGCTTGATAGGCACGTGGAAGAAGTAAATGGGCTGTCTGAGAACCAATTTGGCTTTAGGAAAAGACGCTCAACAATGTTAGCCATAGAGGAGGTCATCAACACTGCGCATAAGGCCATTGAAGGGTCCCGCTGGGTAAATGGCACGAAGAAGTACTGCTTGGTTATAACTCTTGACGTTAAAAATGCATTTAACACGGCAAGCTGGTCAGCTATAATTAGAAAGTTACAGCAGTTGCAAACGCCGCAGTACCTATTACGAATAATTAGAAGCTACCTCTCTGATAGGGAACTGCTGTATAATAGCGACTTGGGAATAAGGAGATATAAAATAACTGCTGGAGTGCCACAGTGTTCCGTTCTTGGACCCCTTTGTGGAATCGAATGTATGATGATCTCCTTAGACTTCCGGTACCAAATGGCGTAAAGCTCGTGGGATATGCGGATGATGTGGCGGTAACTGTCGTAGCAAAGGAACAGTCCCAAATCCCGCAAATTGCGTTCAATGTTGTTAACGAGATTAAGATTTGGCTAACACAACATAATCTACAACTGGGCAGCAATAAGACAGAAGCTGTTTTAATAACAAGCCGGAAAAAAAGAGAAATCATGACACTCAACATTGATGGGCACAACATTGAAACAAGTCCAGCGATTCGATATCTGGGAGTAATGATGGACGCCAGATTGAAATTTACGATGCATCTGAATAATGTGTGCAAGAAGGTATTGGGAGTCTATGCCTCACTCTCGCGCCTGATGAGTAACTGTGGCGGGCCACGTCAAAACAGAAGATTACTTCTTTCCACAGTTATACAGTCGATCGCTATGTACGCTGCCCCAATATGGGCAGGAGTTTTGGCTACGAAAACGAACGTGAAAATACTAAACCAGCTTTTTCGCTTATGTGCGCTCAGAGTTTGCAGTGGTTTCCGGACAATATCAGGTGATGCAGTTTTGGTTATTGCTGGAATAATACCGCCTGACTTACTTGCACTACAAATGAAATCAATTTTCGATATGAGACGGTGTTGGAGATGGACGCTGTAAAAGACACCACATACAGCAGATGGCAGCAAAGGTGGGACTGTACCAGTAAGGGTAGGTGGTCATATCGGCTCATCCCCAATATCAAACTATGGGTAAACCGGAAACACGGCGAGTTGGACTACTATATGACTCAATTTCTCAGCGGACATGGATGTTTTAGATTGTATTTATACAAGTACTGCCATGATAGTGACACTATTTGCTCACGGTGTATGCTCGGAGCTGATGATCCACTACATATATTCTTTGAATGTACTCAGTTATCATCAGTACGGCTTGAGGTAGAGGCAACGGTACAACATCGTCTCACACCAGAGAACATAGTCAACACTATGTTCAAGTCTCCCCAGTCATGGAATGCAGTCAAAGCAATGTGCGCTGTGGTGATGCAGGAGCAGAGAAGACTGGAAAGATGCCGCTCGAGAGGCTACGGAAATATAGAAGTCATCAGCAACGGACGCAGAGACTGACCTGAATACTGACGCTTGAGCAGAAATGCTCCTACGGCCTCCTGACGTAATACCTAACGGTGGTTCCGGGAGGAATATCCGTGCGGACGAGAGGAGATGTTTAGCGGGTTAAAGTCCCGCTCGGACTTAAGGCTTTCGATGCGTTTACTCCTATTAAAAAAAAAAAAAAAAAAACAGTGCCGGTTTAACCGAACTTTAACCCACCAAATTTGGAAGGTTAAACTCCGATTGCACTTATCTCTCTTCACAGATACAAAAACAGCTGTTTCTTTAGAGTTTCTGTACGTACGTTTGCAGTGCAATTTTTCGTTGATGGGTTTCACCCTTTCCAACGACAAATCGAGCTCGGCTGTTCCGTAATTAAAATTGCGCTTAGTCGCCATTATGCGTTTTGCTATTTACATTTGTTAAATTTCATTAATTTATTTAATCAAATTTCTTAAAATATTTGTACTGCGAAGTAACAACTGTTTTGGATAAGTAAAGATGAAAAGTGGCATCTATGAAACAGTGAGAGAAACTGCTTCTTGGTTTAACCGGAGAAAACTTCTATCTGACGTTTAGCTAATCTCCGGTTTGTTAGTAGTTTAAACGACCACTGTGAAACTGGCCCTAAACGTTACACAACGGAAATAATACGATGATTCTCAGTTCTTTTAACCTTTTTCGCTTTAACATAACATGCACATGGATTTTGCGGCGGTAACATACATATGTATGTAGTTATTGAAATTAAGGTGTATTTCATTATACAATACCTACTTTTTACTATGTTTAAGTCATTTTTGAGGTAATTCCTACTGTCAGGTTTTGCGTCACTTCATATAGAAAATAAATCCGGGATTTCGTCATGCTAACATTTTTGAAATTCCGACGTCCCCCGATCCCGACAATAACATCTTTCACGTAGTACACTCCTGTCTAGCAAATCAGCCCAGTGTGACGAACGATTTTACGTGAACATTTAAAATGTTCGTTCGTAGTTGAATGGTTGCGTATGCCCACTTCGGGCCACTAGGCTTCGGACCACTGCATCAGTTTATTATTTACGTTACGTTTTTATTATTACTAGCAGGTCCACTTAGTCGAATATTTGACGAATAACGAAATCTTTTGTATCTAGCAAATACAATGTTAAAATAAAAGTAAGAAACCTCTCTTCCCGCCACTCTTTCTTTTTCTCTATTAAATATTCTTTTATTTGCCGCGGTATTCAACCGATTAAGTTGTTCGAAAACTCATCAGCTTTCCAGAAGTTGCCATTGGTAATCCGGTCCTGGCTCTCAAACTGGAAAAAATAAACAGCTGTTGTTTTGTGTTAGTATTGTAAAATTGTATTAATTTTGTGTTGTGAAGCTATTGTTCAAAATAAATAAAATAGTAATAATAATATTAAAAATAGTAGAAAATAGTAGTAGTAGTTGTTTGGTGATCTCTTTCCAACCTATTGGCACTAGGTATTTAATGGTATTTAAAAAAACTACGAGAGGTTTTAGGTCCTAAAAGTTTGTACTTTGAATTTCTGGAAAAACCATTTTATGTAATCGCGGTATTAAAAAGATGTTCCTCACTTCTCTCACATTTTAATGTAATGAAAAATGAAGCAAATTGTCCTCTTTTAGCAACCAGTCGAATTGGTCGAAGAGAAAAACGCGAATTTCATTACGGAAAAACAGGTGGATTTCATTTTGCATATGAAATGCATGATCGATTTGATGTCATGATTAATAAAATCCATTGTGTCCATAAGGACACAAAACAATGTTTTTTTTAATTTTTCTTAGTCATACTTTTAATCTATAAAATTAAAATTAAATGAATATTCATTCATAAAAATCGCAGGTATTGTTTAACGTTAGGTATTGATGAGGAATTTGAATTTGTTCCTGTTACACAAAAAACTTCCTACAAAAATATAAATGGAAAACGAATATAAACAGACGGACGACTGCTAATGATTGGTTATTATAAATGTACAAAAAGAAGAGAAGTTGCCTCATTGTCTCTTATCACCCGCTGAAATCGACAAATCTATCATTGCCACTCTGATTTCGTCATTTTTTCTAAGACTGGACCTAATAAAAAAAGGATATTCAAAGAAATATTCAGACCTACCTCCATCACCGTGTTGCAATTGTAGCGGCATGCAAATAATTGCAGATTCATCACATATCAATGCAGGAATATGGTGCTAGTGGATACTGCGACATGCTGAGACGTAAGTCTTATTTGAGACCAAATACTAATAATTTTTTCATTAAAGGCAAAACTGCAGCCGCAGATAGCACGAAAAAAAAGCTCAAAATCAAACACAAAGCATCGGCAACTACATGACATGAATGTAACGCTTAAAAATATCGAAGACATTTTACAATAAGATACGGCGTCAGACATAACAATTATAGCAGAAAAAGTATGGAATACTATAGGCCCACCGCGATTAATAACGACTCAACACATTGCGCGAGATGCTAACAGAAACATAATGCAACTTAAAGGTGAGTGCATTATTACCGTTGTATTTCGGGAAGAACTCAATCCCGTGAAAAATCGAGTTACTAAGGTAAACGATTGAAATACTACTGAGGCAGATTTCCTACAAGAATTTGATAATTGGGAATTTCCAATTAGTTCATTCTGTTAATATATACAACAAACAAATGCTATTCAAAACCTCATAAAGGAGTTGAAAAACGAATTCGCTCTAGTAAAAAAGTCATTGCAGCAAAATAGAAATACAGTTGTCACGTAAACAGAATGATGTGCCTCAATTTATGACGGGTCCTGTCCCTTACGCAGTTATTGAACAGGTGAACGCAGAGTTAGAAAGATTAGAAAACAGTGGCATTACCCCATCGACTAGTTTTTCCAATTGTGATTATAATGCGGTCCAATGGCAGAATAAGAATTTTTTGCTGATTATTCTACACGGCTCAACTTAGAGCCGCATTTTCACCCTTCAGTTTTTCGGGATACAATCTTTACAAAAAGTCGTAAATACTTGAAATTAGAAGTTGATGCGACAAAAGAGACATTGACTATAAACACGTCGTGGCTACGATAAGTTCAGCCGGTTAGTTCTAAGTAATTAATCAGCTCCAACAATAAGTCATTGAAAATTAAATGACGTCATCATTGATCGCACTTGCCAACACTTTGGAAGAACACATAAGCTGCAGCAGCACTAAATAGTTTTTTTTTTAAACCAGATCGAAATTTTGGGTCATATTAGCTAAAAGCTTTCGCCCTAATCCAGACAAACAATCAGTAGTAAATCTAGACCAAGAAATATAAAAAAGTTTCTCTCCTTCTTAGCTAAATTATTAATAAAATTTATTATTATAGATAAATTTTATGGAAATAATCGTTGAGTCAATGCGATCACTAAGAGCTTCTTTTGATGAACTGTTAAAAACAAATACAGAGTGGCATTAGTCAAAGAAATGTGAAAAACTTAAATCAATTATAACAGATTTAATACTGTCTCACTTTCAGTTGGAATTACCTTAAATGCAAGACTTGGGCGCCCAAATAACACACATAATGTCTGATGGAAAAAAATGCCAATTCCTCATGTATCTCACTAACACAAACACGCTACATATAACATGAAAGTATTCAAAAAGCTAAACCTGCGGATGAGCATAGTGCAACTGGTTCTCCACTATGCAGAAATACATAACTGTTAAAGAACTAGAAGCAATAAGGCCAAAAAGAACAAATATTAAAAAACAAACATTTCGATATGAAACATAGAGTAGGTTAGAGAAGCTTCGAAATGAATGACAAGGTATTTGCTAAAATATACAAAAACAACAAGATAAGCTGGTACGATTAAAAAGACAATGGGGAAAATTAACTACAACGTCGAAGTGAAAGAATACAACGGAAGAAAAATTATCAGAAGGCAATCATTAAGCGTCAAATAAACGATGACGACACGAATGCAGAGCCAGTTTTACATTTTCGCTAGAAGCAGCCTATAGAAGTTAATCAAAATGAATTATCTGCGCTTCATATGAATACACATCTTTCTATACAACATACAGAATAGATTTCAAAGTCTATTCCAGCTTGCCAAAATAACTTCGTGACTTCTCAAAAGAAGATCATAAGGAGATGTAATAAGGAGGCAACTCCACGATGCTAAAGTATAATCAAGAGATTGCATGATATTCTACTCGTTTTTTAAAGGTCTTCCAAGATGGTCACAAGCAATTCTGTTAGGATGTAAAATTAGAATATATTAAACGGTAACGTAAATATGCTATCACGATTACTGTCAAACGTTAACGACAACTATGATGCATTGGTCGGTCTCATTTCAATTGAGCTTCACCCAACCGAATGTTAGTCGGTCATCGGCCTGGAAAAAGTGGAGTTGATGCTCTTGATGAATTTCAGTAGCTCCACCAGAGACCCTGTTAGCAGAGGTGCGGTTTGCGTCTACTATGATTATGGTTTCAATAGTTCTTTGTAGATGCCCAATTGGTACATGTACTGAGGAGACAGTAACGTGGTGATTCTATGAAGAACAATTTTTGGTCATGCGGTCCGCCAACTCATTACCATCAATATTTGATTGGCCGCGAAACCAGTTAGAGAAAAAGAGCCTGTGATATTTTTATTGAGTATCTTTTATTCAATAACAAACTTAGCAGCCATTTCTATGGTGAACACTTCGGCATGAAACATACGATCACTGTGCGCAATGTGCTGGAGTAAAAGCCATCTGCGTTCATTCCTCTGTCGTGGAAACATCGGGGTAAAATTCGATTCGTCCATGAGGTAGCTGGTGTAGAGACAATTCTTCCCGGCAGGGAAAGATAACCTCAGGAATCCAATCAAACATAAAACCGCTTGTATTGTACCATTTGTTACAAAAATTTCAACGTACTCTCATGCCCAAACCAAAATAGGATAAACTTGTCTAGGGGATGGATATGAAGAAGCTTTTCCAATCACGCCTGCGGTGTTTCTTTTCAAGTTTCTTTTCAAGTTAACCTGCTGTCCAGAACGAAACCGAGGTACTTTACATTGTCAGAAAACAGCCTTTGACCGTTGAGGGTGTGACAGCTTTACCACTGAATTTGCTCACAATTTCGTCTACTACCACCAAGTGTGATAGAATTCCTCCCTGTCCCGTGCGACACTTCTAAGCAGTGTGTCTGCGCCTATGGTTGGACTTATTCTTGACATTTGCAGCAAACGTACCGTCCATTAAATGATAGCGTTGGGTAGGCTGTGGTACTTCAGAGCATCTTTTATTGCTTCTGTTGTGACGTTGTTAAACGCTCCTTTTATGTCAAAGAAGACTAATAGTATACTATTTGTTCTCTAAGGATTTCCCCATTTTGCACCACATACTGTGAAGTGCGCTTAACGGATTGCCTTCTAAATAGGCGTGCTAAGAATTGCAAAGAGTTTGTGTGACTTTATTCCTTATCTAAAGATCCATCTAGAGGTAAAAAGAAAGAGACGGATATGGGCCTGTAGTCCTTTGCGGAGGAGTGCGACGGCTTGCTTTCTTTGGCTTTAAAAGTCACTTTTACAAACCTCAAGTCCTCAGATTTTAGTGAGCTTGGATACATTCTGCTGATTATCTGAACACCAGTTGGAATCTTCGGAAATCCGCATTTTAGTTCGTGCAGCCCGGAAATGTGCACCACGAGTAGATGTACGTTCCAACACTATACTCCTGATTGATTTTCTTAATGCTTCAAATTCCGGAGTCCACTCTGTCGGTGTGTTATTACAGCGAGGGTGGCTCCTTCGGCACGAGTCCTTTAGTGCCCTCCGGACTCCCTCAAAGAGACGATGAACAAGGGTGATCTTGCTTGTAGACCTGTGTTGTTTTGTGAAAACACTCTGGCAATTTTTAAGGGTGCGGTCCATTACATCCGATCTAACTCTACTGCTAAGGTTAGGTGTGCCTATTACAGATAGACTCGCCTCTTGCATGAATGTCCCTACTTCCTTGAAACCCTTTGCGATCCTGCACCCCAACGTCTACCTCCTCGTACTTCCGCGCGACCTTTATCATCTCGATCAGCAGTCATGTATCTGCAAGTAGCCGGTTTGTTGGTAATATTTTCCCGTCAAGGTCCAATCTCATAACTATGGTTCCGCACTTGAAGCTGCCTCCGTTGACCAGTCTCGCTTCTCAGCTCTTTTTTTCGAGAGTAGCTTTTCGAACGGTGCGTTCCCCCTGGCTTCCAAGAAGCTGCATCTTTGGCAGCTCCTGCCACTTTCCGCTCCACAGCCGTTGCAGAGGAAGCGTCGTTGGCACCCTTGAACCAGTTCACTTTCATGTGTGTTCTTTTCTCAAATGCTTTTATTTCTTGTCAATATGAGTGGTCAAGCTTTTCCAACTTTTTCCCAAGGAAGGTTATCAGCCTCTTGTAGGAACAACTGTTTCCTTCTTCGACCAAGTAATCGGTTACCTCACTGTGCTACTGGACGCGAGCCCAACCAGTGGAAAATCCTACGTCTCTATGTCCAGCAGCGTTATCGGTGTGGCTTGCTACAGCATCAAAGATTCGGAGGAAGAGTTCTCGTCTCACTTCCATCGCCACGGTATTGCGATAATTGTCACTGATCGCGAGAGATCGGGTACCCTCGCAATGTCTTCAGCATTATCCTCGCAGCACAAAACGGTCTCCCGTAGCGAAAGTTTGGTACTTGTCGTGACGCTAGCACCCTAGAAGATTGTTAGTCCTTGCTGCTGCCTTCGCCGTCGACCGTGCTGTCCGATTTTTTAATTGTGTTTGTATTTTTATTACTGTTCATTGTTCCCACCAGTATAGGACAACGGCATGGTCCGCCTGATTAGAGGTCCTTGTTTACAGGCCAGACTGGTTAGTACCGAAGATCGCCCGTTCTTCGTTACGCTCCGTTTGAGACTGAGTTATTATTAAATCTGGGTCTCCAGCCTATAAGATCCTCGTAACGGGTCACATGACAACTTGATTCAACCCAAAAATATTAAGAAGCAGAGAGAGAGACACTCAGAGAAAAGTGGAGTAGAAGCAAGACAAAGTGGAAAAGGAGCGGTAGAAAGTGTAAGGGATATTTACAGCACCATTATTACTACTATATAGTAATAATCCAATCATTAGTTATTACAATTGTATTCTCAATAAATATACGTGTCCGCTGGGGTCACAACGTATAATAAGTTGTTTTTTACCCACTTTAAATAAATTTTTTAAAAATGCAATGTACACAATATTTCCATTTTCTTCTGCAAACTACTTGCAACTAATTTCGTCTTCTTCTCGCAAATGATACCATGAAGTTTATACAATACTACATAAAACGGTGAAATTCTGTATAGACTGACTGTCATCCGCTGCATATTTTGGATCTAGCAAACAGTAAATTTCCGCATAAATTTACTAAAAACGTTGTTGTAGATTTAGAGCTGGACATCACCATCTGGAGAACAGTCAGAGCAGCAAGGATTAAAATTTAGCTGTCGAGTTATATTGGCGCTTATAGGAAACGAGGAATTGTAATTTCCGTTGACTGCGTCATCCTATTTTTTTTTAACATCAAAAATATTTTTTTTTCGATGTATTGATACATGAATTGAGAGTAGACTTTAATTAAAACTAGTTCAGAGTAGACTTTCTTCCATTTAAGTGGTTATGTTGAAAATTACTACTGCTGCCAGCTCCTTCATCTATGACTATGTTAATGCGCTTACTTTGTTCTCTTTTCACTATGTCATAGCGAACTATTTTTGTTTGGAAAAACGAGCGTGAAAAACCGCGTGATTTAATGCTACTTAACAATGCTCGTTCGATGAAGAATTGATCTTATGCGAACTATTGAACTAAACCAACAAACTGAACAACTTCATTCACAACGACGAAAAGGAAGGAAAAGGAATGAAACTACAGCATTACTTAATATATTTTTTGGTTATACATATTACAAAAATGTGGGTAAATAACAAAAATTTTTAAATCTATTAAGTCTAAATAATTATTTGAGGTATATGAGGTATTGTGCCTTTTAAAACTTGTGAGGCCCCTTTTTGGCTATGCGTCTAATGCTTCGCTGGAATATTTCCAGCTCTTTGGCTGTTTAATTATCACCACAGCCTGGACTTCGTAGTGGTAGTGGATTTAAAGTGAAGCCTTCACTTTTCCAACAATTTCACGTGAGGTTTCTGCCTTTTTTTTGGTTTGACAACTAACATAGCGTTTGCCCATTTTGTCTAATTATTGTAAAAATTTATGTTGTGACACAGATATATTATGGGTATTATGTCTATATCACAGAACAAAAATCACAATGTAAATCTCCATCAAGGAGACTGCAGATTTTGCTAAAAACGAAAAGAAGCAAAAGTAACATACTGTCCTTTGTATAACATGTCTCCTACATTGGCATTACTTAACTCATTACTCATACTCAGTGACGTACATTTCGAATTAGTCCAGGGTAATTAAAGAAGGAGAAAGAATTATACTGCAGCCGAGCATACACATACTGAGTTACACACAGATCAAACAGCACAAGACAAAACTAGTAAAGCATGTACATACTGCCAAGCATACATAAGCACGGCTAAAGAAAAACACAGAAAAAAGCAAAATAAACAACAACAAATATCAGCTACTAATTCTTTACAATAGACACCCACAAACGGCTAATAAATAACACAAACAACAATGACAAAATCTGATTCCATAACCAGACACCTGCAAAGGCATAAAAACAACAACAACAGCCGACCGAAAGATAATGCTGAAAGCAAAGAACGTCAAATCATCAACCGTGACGAACTTTTGCATTCATGAACGTTTCGCTTTTCGAAATAAATTACGATCCGCGAGAAACTTAATTCAGTTGTAACGATGCTTTTCCTCTCTCGTCTGGATATCATTCAGTCCCGTCCAAGGTCTCGTCCAGTTAATTATTTGTTTGAACTTTATACACCGATTTCGATATGAACAACTTTATAATAAATCTCGACAGTAGTTACAATAATTTTGAATATGCTTAGAGATCAGTTTTTGATAAGCTAAGTTTTATTTAACAAGTTTACAATCATTAGGCTGAAACAGAGGTTATGATTAAAAGCCTGAAACAGAAGTTGTGATCATTAGGCTGAAACAGAGGTTATGATTAAAAGCCTGAAACAGAGGTTATGCTCAAAAGAGACTTTGATTAGTTTGTGTCCACTGTCGCGGAGTATAAACCCAACAGACCGACAAGGCTTGAGATTAGATAACCGCGGAGTATAAACCCAACAGGCCGACAGGGCTTGATATTAGATAGCCGCCGAGTATAAACCGTCGTCTGAGACGTTGAATGTGACGTCGACTGAGACGTTGACTGCGCCGTCGACTGCGACGTCGACTGAGTGTCCTTGCGATGCTGACTATGAGTCCTTGCGATGCCGACTTGAGGTCCTTGCGATGCCGACTTGAGGTCCTTGCGCGCCGTCGACTGCGATGCCGACTTGAGCTCCTTGCGATGCTGACTACGAGTCCTTGCGATGCTGACTATCTTCAGGTGCGGTTTCAAAAAGAATTCTACGAGTGTGATTGCAAAACGACTGTTCACAGGTGTGGTTTCTCAACGACTGTCACGACGCACTGAGTGTGCGGTCTTTTATACCCTACTCCTCATCCTGCGATGAGCTTTAAAGCTTTTGCCGAACTTCGAACTTGCTTGCTGGAAGTGATGCGACGTGTTCGTAGCTTCCAGTGTTTACGATCTATCTAGCAAACTCGTTTGACTAGTTCTCTCTATTTACTTTACGAAAACGAGTTTGCTGTGTCTTGTCCTTGACTTTAATGCTAAGTGCAAGTCTTTGTATGTACGTCGAGTTTCTACTCTTAACGAGCATTTTGCACTCAGAAAATTAGCCAAACTTCTACCAGGAAACATATAGATATGTCAAGCAGGCCATCAATATTTTAAAGTGAGTGGGATCATTTTTGGAGCCGGAAGGCTAATACCTCTATTCTTCAGGCATTTCTGTAGCGAGTGCTAGTTGATTCATCGGGCTTTTGCCCATACTGCATTTTGTACAGCATGAACAAACCTCAACTCTTAACTTTACTTATCCCAGGAAGTAAAAGGGACACGGATCCACGCGCTGGAGTTATTAAAAAGATGCAATTTTTAATTTGAATGATGTTGCTGAAGACGATGATGATGAAGATGGTAATAATGATATTGATGAAAACGATAGCGATAATGATTACCGTCGTAATGATTTCGTGGCATTATAAAAAATTAATTCACTAATATTTACCTATAATTCATCAATATATAATAAAAAATGCAAAATGTTTTTAATGTGATATTAGTTTTTCTCACTTTTAATAAATTGTCAACTAGTACTACAATAGGCTACCTTCGTGTACTAGTACCTTTTACTCCACCGTGTGCCCCTTCTGTAAATTCTGTAAAATACTTTTCTCTCGTTTTCAGAAAAACTTTCAATTCAATTTCTTGTCCAAAATCAGGTTTACAAATTGTAATATATTATATAATATATATATATATATATATATATGTATACAATATTACCTGCAATATTATACACAATATTATCTGCTTGCACAGTTGAAATCAATAAAGATATGTATATATATATATATATAGCAGATAATATTGTGACTATTTGTAAACCTGATTTTGGACAAGAAATTGAATTGAAAGTTTTTCTGAAAACGAGAGAAAAGTATTTTACAGAATTTACAGAAGCGGTTAATGGTTTTATTATTATCCATCATTACAATTAAGAATTACGATTATAGAAAAGTTTTAAAAATACTAAAAGCTAATAATTAATTCATAGATCTCAATACGGAATATCTTGACTTCGGTCGTGGGACTCACATGAGCACAACGTCCAGAACGAAACGTATGCGAACGTCCTTTAAGCATCATCAGCTGCGAACGATGAAATCATATTTTTCAATTAATCACAACCCCGATGCTAAAGACCTCAAGCAGCTTTCTCAAAAAACTGGACTACCAAAAAGAGTTCTTCAAGTATAAGGATTTAAAAATAAATTGCAAAACCCTTGAGCAATTTTTATGTTTCAGGTTTGGTTTCAAAATGCCAGAGCCAAATGGCGGCGAATGATGATGAAACATGATGGCAGTAATGTCAGCGAAAAGAACGACGGCGCTTTAGACCTGGACAGTTTTTCGGTGCAAAGTCCAACCTCATTTATAATCAGAACCGCTAACAGCCCATCCCACCAAAGCTTGGACTAGCAGTTAAAATGCAGTAAGCACGTTTCATTATTCACCGAACTCAAGGCGTAGCATCATCGTAATTAGATAGAGAAATTTAGTTACATAGGTGTTTGTGTATGTGCGCTTAGCATCATAGTAGACATAATTTATTTAGATCTACTCTTATTTATTAAAAAGTAATTGATAATACATACCGTATTGAGGCGGATTAAGTCATAGCTGGGATGTAGCAAATGTTATTACCTGGCCATAGTTTCATAAAGCCGTTATATTTTTAAACTTTCATACATTTCTGTTAGGTCCGGATATATAATTTAGGTCTAAGATTGTCAAGCTTAAAGTTAATTCTAAAGCTAATTCAAATACTCGCGCTTCACACTTATCAATTTTTCCTAAAGAACTTAATCGAAAATAGATTGCTGCATAATCATAAGCAGTACCCTAACAATATTAGTATTTAGAGGATTTTTGAAGAAAAAAGATTTTATTTTTAATAAATTTTAATTTTAGTAAAAATTAAATTTAATTTAATTTAATTTAAACTTAAATTTTTATATATTATTTTATATTTTTCTTCAAAAATACTTTAAGTATGCGTATTATAATCAGTTTTGTAGCGTGTATTATAGAAACATGTAGCTCAAGTAAACAGTACAGATAATCCTTAAATAGGATTAAGGTTATATCTTTATTGTTATTACGCAAGTGTTCGGTCCCAACTAGTTTTGAAATTATCGGTCTTCGAAGAACACTATAATTCTAAAAATATGACTTTTTATTATACGAACTTTTACAGGAAATAAAAAACGCTAAACTTTATAACGAAGATACATATACCAAAAATTTTGCATGAGAAATGATTTTTTCAGCTTTTTATACCAAATTTTACAAGATTATAGGACTTCTTAAATATATGTACCGCGACATATATATGTACACACTCCAGTTGTACCGTACAAGCAGTATTACAATTATGTAATGGGTAAAGAGCTCCAAAAGCCATCAAAATTTAGTGAAATGACAGAAGTTAAGTACTGGTCGAAAGAAATATGTTTGATGTTCGATATGCGAACATAAGACGTGAATTATAACACACATCAAACTCTTATAAACTTCCCATGAAATTTCCTCAAAAAGGCTTCCTTGAAAGTTTTATTTAGAATAATTAAAGAAACTGACGATACCAGATACCTGATGACGTGGATGTGCACAACGAAACCCCTTTTTGTTGCTCATGCTCATAATCTTCGACTCTACCATTCCTAAAGATGCGCTCGATACGATTTGAGTACGCTTTAAGACAAAAATGAAACCTACTTAGGAAGCACACAAATTTACAAAGATCTGGTTTTGTTTTTCAATACAAATTAATTGCCTATGTATCCATATTATAAATTCATGTATGGTTTATTATTTTCCTCTTATGATTCAATGGCTTTTTCCGATACCTACGCTGCTCTGGTTAATTTTCAAGCAAAGAATTATCAACAGTGTTTCCTTATTTTCTTAAGCCGCAATCAAGATCGCCCGAGTTCAAAACTACTGTCACAAAACCTTCATATCATATTCAAATCTATATTTAATAGCATTGAACAATATCATACTTACATAATTCAAAACAGCAAAATTGCAAATTGAAAAATTGTTTCCAAAAGAAATAAATATTTTAATAATAAAAATACGAATTTTAAGCCTTAAGAAAAAATTTAAATAAATATACATAGAATTGAATGCTTAGAATAAATATGTTTTCTCTTGTAGCAACTGCTTCAATTGCATGAAAGCGTTTGATATTTTCCGTTCAAACTTGAAACGACCGGTGTCCGTCTCAAATATAAAAAATTTGATTGGATTAATTTTGATGGGACACAAAAATAGTATGGAAGGTTTTGATATAAGTTTGGAAGATCCACGTAATTCTACTACTTAATCTAGGTATTCTAAGTACTAAATCGCCAGCTATTATGTTGGTCATATCATCACCAGCTGACTTTCTACGTACTGCATTTCGGACTTCATTATCTTCCATTGCCACCACAACATTTTTTGGAAACAATATGACCACCTATCAGCCGTTTGAGTTCACCTCTTGCGCGCCTTAACGAGGCCGCGTGCATAACTCTGGTTTTTAAAAGTTTCCTTTCCTATTGGTGACGTGTAAAGATTTATCGACTTAATGGCGCCCCCCACCCCCACATCTGTGGCGGCACTTTATTATGAAACGTTATTCGATATAAAGTTGCAGTTGCTTTTGGTGCTTTGCGCTGTTCGTACTCTATGTCGCCGACCTTTTTTCGTCTACTCACTAACACACATTCCATTTTATGGGCAGCTAGACTAAGGGCCAGCGTACAAAGTCATGTCCTCAGTATGGTTATGGCGTTATCCGTAGTCTTCTTCACTTCCCCCAGATGGTTTGGGACTACCAGTAATGTCATCTGCAAACCCTACAATCTTGACTAGTACAGCCACTTTCACCTCCCATCCTGCTTTACACATCATGTTCATAACAGTGGAACCTTGAAGAGCTTCTCCTTCTACCTTTTCCTAACAACATTCTAACGAATCGTATATGAGCTCACGATTATTCAGGTAGCCACTAACAATTTTATATAAATAAGGAGGAGCATCTTTTAGCACGAACTGAATCTTCACCAGCTGAAATCCAATAACTTGCCTGCAGTATCAAGCATACCTCGACGGCAATACGCTTTTGGCTGAATTTCGCTTTCTGCAAGGAAAACCGAACGTATTTTCCACTGCCTAGGAAAAATCCCTTCATTCCTAAAGAGGTTAAAAGTTGCTCTTAGCCATTTCGTACGTATCGCCGCTATGGATTATAATGGTTAATACCTATGTTTGGGATTTTATCTGAACCTGGCGATTTAGTTTCAGTTGGCTCCTGCTTGCATCTCATGCGGCTCTTCTGCTCTGTCGCTTGCGCTCATGCCACTTAGCACTACCATAGATACTCGCCAGTGAAGTCTTTCAGCCTTCCAGCATAGACTTAACTGCTCCGCTGCAACCTGACGCTCGTAAGATACTTTCCTAATATCTATCTGAATAGCTTATAAAGCAATAGTTTATAAAGCAAAGTGTAAGGATGCTTTGTCTACAACTTGATATTACAATTCTAGTCTAATGTCAAAATCACTTATTATTTTCACAATGATTATAAGTGTGTCTAAAGGTAGGGTTTTCTAATACATTACATTCATTATGCTAACACAAACGATATGATTATTATAACAACTCTGCTGAAATAAGTTTCAGGTTAGCGTATACCCATGGCGGATCCAAAATGCGTCGATACTTAGTCAAGTGGTATAAACCTGACAGACCGATTGACCTCTACCTCGGAGTATAAACCCGACAGACCGGCAGGGCTTCAGCAGATATGAGCAATGATTCCAGTTAAAACGCAATCATAATTTTGGTCCAATTCCTTTACCGCCTTTTTTATGTAGCTTACATAGCTTTCTTGCATGATGGGCACTTATATACCTCGCATGTGTAGCTTTTCTTTCTTTTCTTGTGCACAGTATTTGTATATTTAGGTTCGTTGGTGTATGCTCTGGCAATGGCAAGAAATCATGTTATTAAGTAACGATAAATTTGGAGGCGAAAGTAAGGTAAATTTAATGCACCATACCCCCTTATACTCGTAAGTAAAGATTAGAGTTTGTACAACAAAAAAATGGTTTCTTATATGGCCAAGTAAATAAAAAAAGGGAGGAAAACCGGTGAAACGGAGAAATACCAACATACAATAAGAAGCCAAAAATTGTATTGAGTGTGTTATACAAGTTCGATGTTCTATAAAAGCTTTAAATCATAGTGAGAAGTTCAAGAGGACAAGATGCGAAGCATAAAACGCGCAGTCAGTGCAATCAGCATCGGAAAGACTTAGATACCGCGACAGAGGGACAGGTTTGTGGGTCGCTACGGCCAAGGCCCTAACTAAAACCTCTGTTAAAGAAATACTGCAGTAATACCTCTAAATAAATACTGCAGTAATCATAAAATTTGTTCTTAGCCTAATCATTGTAACAAGCATTCAAGCATTGCTTCAAGCATTAGGTAAACTTTTTTACGAGACCAGAGTCTTCGTAGAGCCTTTCAAATGGAAGCTATATTGTTATTGTGTTTTTCACTATTACATTTAGTTTAGGGCCAAATTGCAGTAGAGTAGTTTCTGTCAATTACGACCGAAATTTTCTGTCGAGTAAAATTCGCCACCTTTTTCAATAAAGTTAAAAAAAAAAATAAAAATAAAAAAAAAATAAAAATAAAATAACGCGTTGTTTTATTGAATAAAATTTCAGAAAATACAAATATGTAAGATAATATATAATATTAATGTATGATAGAAGGTACTAATGAATATTTTTATGACAAGTAGTAATAAAATAAATTTCGTACAAGAGGAATTAATGGATGCTTATATGTTGGAGAACTCGAATTTACCCATGAATTTAATGTAGAATTGCGCAGAAGCAAAGGCGACAAGCCTAAGCGCATGTGAGCGGCTAGCACATAAATTAAATGCGGAGAGTCCTCCAATTAGCGATGTTTTCATGGCGTAAGGTGAGAACATTTGCATGCTCTTAAATCCCAACATTTATAATTCCTGTTTTTTCTTGTCCACGCTTAGGCGTTTGTTGATCCAAATCAAATTCTTGCAAAAAAAAAATAAGGGTTACAAAGCCGCCAAACGTAGAATTGGCAGAGCTTCTTTTAAAGAAAATCTGCTAACGGAATCCGAGGAGCAGCTTTATCGAGCGATTGCAATGGATACCACGGTCGAATGCGTTTCTTCGGTGTCAGCTTACGCAACTGTACATAAAATTCTCGAAGAAAACGAAATCGCAAACCAAAATGTGTCGTCAATGTAAGTTTACATTGCAAACGAGAAAGAGGCTGAACAAAGTCATCCATGCCGAAGTCATGGAGAACCATTCAATCGGAACAGAAATGGGGATGGCAAAGAAGCGAAGCTTTCTCTTTTAATGACAAATATGTAAGCAAGCGAAGCTAACAATAAAGTCCTTGGTGAAAAGCTTGTTACACTAATATCATTAAAACAGCGGTCGCTCGTTATAAAGGAAGATGTGCGTGAAATGAAAATAAGAATGAAGCATATGGATCTCCAAATTATCACTTCGTGTTGCAGAACAGAACTCTAAATGCTAATTTCCTGTTTTTCCATAGATATACATATATAGCAGACCTTTTATTAAACTTTAATTTAATTCAAAGAAACGGATTCTTTTATATAGATAGTCGTGACTGGAGCTATTTATAGTCCAGTACTGGAGCTATTTTATTGCACTTATTATTTATAGCTAATATTTAATATGTTATTTTAAGAAAGACAACAATATTAATTATTAAGATTATATTAATCTTCCACTTATGTCTTTCGTCCCCCTTCGAATTATTCTAACGATTCGGCTTCAGCTGTTTAGCTATTTTTGAACTGAAAAAATTCGATGCGACTCGAATCGACTATCATCATGCGAAAAATTATGACAGTTCGAGTCGTGTCGAAATCGTTTTCTCCTCGATTAGATTAATAGATATGCTGCGATTTAGGCCCATTTTTGGTCGACCTTTGGAGCGAGCTTCGCAATTGCAAATATAATTTAACTGAACAACATGTCTTGGTAGTTTTCCCTACCACGGAGTTTCTCAATATTATGCTCTATAAGCGACATCCTGATTTGAATAAGCTATTTTATTTAAAGTGAGAATTAGATTGAAAATTGCGCTGTGATTTCTAACATTAGAAATAGAAGTATATTCTTGAAATTTGGCATAACATTTGCTGCCATCATTGGTCTTATCTTGGTGAAAATGAAAATGATTGGTGCTCCCACCGGTAGCAAAAATGGAGGTAGCGGAACATAACGACTCAGCCGACCAAAGATAGCCTTACTTGTTTTGTTAATAAGTCACTTTGCTGTGCGACAGTACAGTGCGCATTTCTGTTTTCCCTATTTGGAGTTACTTAACATGGTACGGCTTTTGTTTCTTTCTATTTTTTTTAACTAGACTTTCTTGCATAAAGTTAGGGGATTTCATTACCAGCTTATTGCAACGTACGGCAAATTTCTTTTATAAGATGTTCCATTGGATGGCATCCTTAGATGCCTTAGAATTGGTCGAGGGAGGGATTGTCTGTTGGTCACCTCATTAAAACTTGCTTTGCTGAGATAGAACTATGGCAGCTCAGCTCAGAATTAATGACAGATGCAGAATCTTTTGCTCGAATTCAGATTGGTGATAACAGTCATTAATAAAATATGCTAAGGGTATTTACAGTAGTGGTGGCAATGGAGAATTTTTTTTTGGCAAAAGTTTCAGAGCAATTTTTTTTTTTGTGTGACCAATTGGTAGCAACTTTGAGAAACGGGTGAAGATTTCTACGCTGTCGGACTAGGAAGGTACCAGGGCTCCTCTTTAATGGTGTGGTGGCGAGATCTCATCACGTCTTTATTCCTGTGTCTTTACCATTTGAGTCATGCCATCATCTGTATTGCTGGTATTTGTCACTCCATCTTATTTTAATACTTTACACCAAAGAGTACTGCAAGACTGGAAACTGAATTTTATCTTTAAATGGCTTAGTGAAATTATGCTTAGCTGTCGTAGATTACAAAAACAAAATGCATGCAATTTTGACAACTCCAAGTAAATTTTGACAACTACAAGTTTTGTTTACAAAAGTTTTTGAGAGAGCAATGAAACTCTTGTTCTTCTTCATACCGCTAGGCCGAAATCTTCGTTTTTCAAATATGCAAATAAAGCCAATGGGAGTGAATTAAAAGCAACTAATGCTTGTATAAATTCACAAGAAACATATGTATTTCAAGTCTTGCATTTGTTCAATATTGCTTATTTTCAACAAAAATTGAAGTTAATTTTCATCAAAATTGCAAATTTAATCAGCTTTTTTGATCTACCATAGTTTCTTTCGTATGATCGAGATGCCAATGTTTTTTCATTTTAAGGTTGATTATTTCACCACTGTTCAGGTTTTAATGCATGCAGCATCAAGTACGGATAGTTTATATAGTTCAGGGGTTTCGGATGTTCTAAAGAATCCTAGATATCAAATACTTTTCAGTTTATTATTTCTTAAATATTGAGAGCAATTTTTGAATCCAATCAATAGTTCCACAGCTGCAAATGTTTGTTCTTCTTAAAGAGGCTTCTGCGACTCAACACATGTTTTTTTTTTTTTTTTTTTTTTTTGTATGACCACTGGAGGTGTGGACTCTCATGAATGATCAGTGGACCGTCACACTGACATGCACGACTCACCATACGATATGTAGTGGTGCCTCCGTACTAAACCACACCCCTCGCACTTCAACCACTCTCCTCTGCATGACTGCCGTTAGGTATTACTTCGCAGAGGCTGGTTAGCAATCATGCTAAATCTTCGTGCGTTACCACACTACCAAATGTAATTATTAGGTATTTTTAGGCATGCCTAAAGTTACGAAGACTCGAAAGGCTTAGGCATGCCTTGGTGCCATGCCATGGTGTCCAAAAGACAGATTGGTCGGTAAGAAGCCGCTTCTCCAGGGGCTTGTCTGCTTTCGGAATGAGGACCAACTTCTGTTTTTTCCAGAGGACAGGGAAGACGCATTTCTCCAGACATTTCTGGTATGTTTGCAAAAACATATCAGGCCTTGAGGATATTGCTGACTTAATAATGACATTCGGGATGCCATCCGGACCCGGGGCTTTGTTATCGCCAATTTTCGCCATGGCCTTTTGCAGTTCTTCTAGCGAAATTGCTGGGGCTGTTCCGTTGCTTATGCCATGTTCGATATTCCACGGGCTTAGTGGTCGTGTCGGGAAAAGTGTTGAAGCAATCTTCCGGAGAAGGACAGGACAGCCAATCCTTGGAGAGTTAAATCCTTTAAGCTTCTTCATTACAATTTTATACGCTGTACCCCAAGGGTTAATCTCGACTTGCTCACACAATTGGTTGAAGCGGTCTCTCTTGCTAGCCTTGATTTTCTTGGACAGCTGTGATCGTAAGGCTTTGAATTTAGCTTCATTTTCCTCAAATAACGGGCTGCCTCTGGACCTTTGCTTTCGCCTTCTCGCTTTAAGACACTCTGCTCTCGTAGAGCGAATGTCGTGGGTCAAACCAATAACATGGATGCGACTTCCCACAATCATGCTTCCGCGGCATTGAAATGTCGCAGAGGTTTTGCATAGCTGCCGTGAGTTTCTGCGCAAGCTCTTCGGCAGACCCTGTACCTAGATCGCACGTTGCGAGAAATTCCTTTGCCGTTTCTTTGTCAAAGGCTTTAGTATCCCATTTGGGTTTTTTCCTCAAACGCTGACGAGCTTGTAAATTACGACGTCCGCCGATGTCAATCATTATTGCTTGGTGGTCGCTGTGTGTGTAATGTTCGCTGACCCACCACTTAGTTGCCTGCGCCATACATTCACTAATAAATGTTATGTCGATGATTGACTCCGCGTTAGCCTTCCTAAATGTACTTTTATACCCATTGTTCAGAAGAACCACATTCAGTGCCGAAAAGGACGCCAGCAAGCTGTTTCCTCTTTGGTTGGTTGACTTACTGCCCCATTGAGTCGCCCATGCATTAAAATCACCTGCTATTACGACTGGAGATGGCAGGCACATATGTGTTTGTGTGTTCGCTGACGAGCGTACATGCAGACGGGCATGTGCATAGTAAATACAAAGCATGCGCATGTGCTGCGGTATGTACGCTGACGAGTGTAAATGCCGCTCCACATAGCGCGCGGTATTTAGACATCGCAAGCGATCCTATCGGATATCTGATCGCTCGCGCCTCGATAAGTGGCGACGACCCGCACGAAAGCGGAGAATAATATTTGTGTCGGCGACCGATCGCCGAGCACAAAGTAAGACACGATAACAACGACATTGGTGCAGGCGATACAGGAATGCTGTGTTGGCATTCTCGTGGTCGCCAAATGTTTACGTTGCGCCGGCTAGCGGATTAACTACCCGCTGCTGGATTAATATGAGAAACCGTACGAACGCTGTTATGACGCCGCTCTGCCGTCGGTCGACGTTGACAGATCGCAGGGTAGGTATAAATACATAGTTGGAGGAAGCCAAACTTTGATAACAATGTTTCAATCCGTTATTGTGGTTCTCGTCATAGTAGCCCTCTGCTACTTCGCCGCTGACTTCTTGTTGGGGCGGCCATGGTGGCATATTTTCGCAGATATGCTGCCATGGCCGTTGAGCGACTTGATTAAGTGAGTTTAGTTTAGAATCAACCGTCGCCTCAGATAGTTCATTTAATCGTCCGCCACGATACCCCGAACGATCGGCACTAATAATAAGTGCCGCAGCATTTAGTGTAAATATTTTATAACGGTATTAAGTGTAAATAATAAAGAAAATAAAACACGATTGTTTTTTTATTTTATTCGATCTTATTTTGATAATAATAATAATTTTATTATTATTAATATGAAATTTAATTGAACTTGTGTTCATATAGATTTTCTAATCTTCTATTATTTGCTTAATAGTTCATTTTATTTTGGATGATTCAATTGGACCAACGCTAAACGGCATCCAAAAGAAAAAATGTTACGGGGTACGCGATATGTATATCTAAAGGGTGATGTGGAAAGACATGCAAACGTTATATTTTAATTTCATTTTATGAATTTCACTTAGAATAATAAAAAATAATAAATAAGAAGAAGAAAGCTTTATACAGCGACATCTTCTAAACGCATTGAACTTTTTCAACTATAGTTTGATAACATATTCAAATAAATAATTAATAGAAACTTTGCCCAGTTGGGATCCCTGCTCGTAACTCACCCCATAATCATAAGATTGTGTGGTGACAAGCCGGATTATTTTTGCAGTTTACACGCTTTGTAACAGCTAGTTTTTCCTTGAAAGAAAGAGTTAATTTCACCATAAGAATCACATACAGTGTACGTGAGCTCGCGGACGGAAATTTTTTTGGGGTCTCTCACGAAATGAGAGAGCTTTCCTGTCTTGTATAGTCTTTGCCTTACACCGTTTAAAGGGTATATATACTTTGTCGCGCAATGTGTAACGCATAGAACTGCTGCTCACCTTTAGTTTGCTTGATACTTTTTATACCCTACACCTTCGTATTGAAAATGGGCAAAATCGCCCAAGGACCACGCCTTCTTTTTATTTCGAGAGTGCAGGTACCTCTGTTTTGCCTATTAAAAAAGGCCATATCAGCATCACTTTTTGAGAGAAGACAAGAAAATTTTATATGTAGGTTTAGACTAATGCTTCCAGTTAATATGCCAAATATGGGCGTGATCCGCCCACTTTTAGTTTACAAAGGTCATGGAGGGTTTTACATGGATTGTAATGAAAAGTATATAAGTTTCATGAATAATGCTGTACATAATATTGTAGTTTGTGAACCAATAATATTCTGTTGGGAAAAAATGGGCGGGCCACGCCTCCATTTTACCCATCCACCCAGTATTGCAATATATTTTTATACCACACACCTAAATTTTGATAGTAAACGCACTTAGTACCGGTGTTTGTAACGCACAGAAATAGTTAAGCAGCTATAATTATAGTTTATCTTATATAGTATATCTTATATATACGAGCATATATGCAGCTTTAAGGTGTAGGATATTTCGGCTACAGCCCGGCTGTAGACAACACCTTTACTAGTTTTTAGTTTGTTTGGTCTCAGTATATTATTTGATTTGCTTTTCTAAAATGTCAACTAAAACTAAAATTACCAAAAGTGCTGCGAATAAAATTTCAACTCCTCCACCTTCATGTGGAGGTGAGTCTTCTTCTGCCGCTACATCAGCTCTCTTAAGGTCTAACCTTGACTCTAAGCTGAATTGCCTTAAAGAGAGCATTATTGAAAAGATGATTAGTGCTGTTAACGCTTCTGAGATGAGAGTTTTGCAGCGGATTAGCGAGATATCAGCTGAGCTGACAAACATTAACAGCAACATTCCGGATACGCGCTCGCTGTGAGCGCCCGAGACGCCAGCGTAGCCGAAACTGAGACAGACTTTTTATTCTGTAATCCAAGCGTCAGCCAGCGTCAGTCAGCGTCTTACTTTTTTTACCTGATGTTATGCTTTGCAGACTGTCGTAGTTTGCAGATCGATTAGTGTTACCGTCCACGGGAAACCTTTTTGTAAATTGGTGATATAATTTGGAAGCACTTTCAAAAACACAAAAAATGCAGTCACTTCGATTTCAACTACGTGAGAATCCTAGTGGACACATATATTATTGTATATAAAATATGAGCATGAGTGTGTGGCAACAATGTATGAAGCAAAAAGCAACTAGCAATAATAACAACTAGAACCTCCATTTGACTTGTTCGTGTAATATAAAAAGCAGCACTCGATACCATTTCTATTTTTGTTCGAAAATGAAGCCTTACATAAAACTTTTTTGATAATTTAAAATTAAAATTAGGTTCTTCATTAACAAGTAAATAATTAATAATTTAATAAATCTATCTTTAATAATTAATAAATTATTTTTTTTTTTTTTTGTTGTTGGAAGAGGTGATCTTCCAAAGAGACCAGTAACTGGCATGCACGATTCACACCAACGGGTGCGCCTACGTACTAAAACCTAAACTCCTCTTGTGATAGAAGTGGGATTGTCGAAGTAGACCACCTGATTCGGGTCCTTTTTCGTCCCACCGCTATCCTATCAGAACCTAGTCTCTAGACGTGTGGAATCTATCCAGCTCCGTTCTCATGACCAGGTCCTGTGACATTAGAAGCAAGTCGCGAAGGTTGACACCACTAACATCGTCATCATTAATAAAGTGTCGACCCAGTATAGTCAACCTTCTGCTTGCCACTGCTGGACACTGGCACAGTACATGCACCGCTGTCTCATCTTCTTCCTGACACAGTCTACAGATTCCATCTTCAGCAAGACCTATCTCTTTGAGATGGTATCTGAAGTTACCGTGACCAGTCACCACTGCTGCTAGCCAGCTCAGGGTCCTCCTTGGAAGTTGGGTGACCCATTTATTTGCCCCGCCCATAGGGCTGCGCATAACGACCCTAGCTTGTCTACACGTGGTTAAACTCTCCAATCTTTTCAGGTGTGAGACTTCCATCTATCGTTCGACTAAAGCTTTTACCGATCCTTTGCTCAGAGCAACTCTCGGCTCGGGTCCAACAAAAGTCGATGATGAAACTCGCTTTACGAGTCCATCAGCCGATTCATTACCATCGTTACCGGCATGCCCTTTTACCAACATAAGGGTGACCTCATTAACTTGAGCACACCTGCTAAGTTTTAGAGCACATTCTTGAGCCAGCTTCGAATCCACGTGTGTCCGATCCATGCACCTAATCACCGATTGATTGTCAAGCGCAATCAAGATTGTCTTATGTTGCACCTTTCCATCAATCAGGTGATCCAGTGCGTGTACAAGCGCCAGCATTTCATCCTAATATACCGACACATGTCGTCCCAAAGATAGCGCACAGGCCAGGTTCAACTCTACCGAATGGACTCCAGCTCCCGCCCTCTCTTCTCTTAATGACCCATCAGTAAAGATGCATATGTCATTCTTCTCACACTCCTCGTGTGTTTGACCATCTGTTATGAGGCTATTGTGTCTATTTATTGAGGCTATAGTCTTACTCATACTATCGGTTGGCATCAGCGTCTCCATGATCTCGGTGTTAACGAGGTCAAGAATACGCCTATGCCCTACCACCGCACCGAACTCATTTCAAGTGTCACAAGTCTTCATGCGCAGTGCTGCGAGTGCCGCCGTCTTCTTAATAAATAAGTCCAACGGGAGCAATCCTATCAGCGCCTCAAGGGCAGCAGTCGGGAATGTACGCATAGCTCCCGTAACAGCAATGCACGCCAGACGTTGGACCGCATCATATCTACCTCGTTTTGTCTTTTGTTCAGATTTAGGCCACCAGACAACCGAGGCATAAGCAATAATGGGTCTAATCATTGCAGTGTATATCCAGTAAATGGCACGGGGGTTTAATCCCCAGCGTAAACCATACACTCTTCTACACTGGAAAAAGGCTCGCTTCGCCCTTTACTATCAAGGATTACTCCTAGGTATTTGGCCCTCCTGGAGATCTTGATTTCATCCCCAAAGAGGCTAAGCGGCCACATGTCCAGATCTTTCCTCTTTCTTGTAAAGAGAATCATGTCTGACTTACTCGCATTGATGGTCAGTTCCTGTTCTCTGCACCACCTATCCACTGTTATGAGAGCATGTCTCATAACGTTGGTGATGCTGTCCAGGAACCCTACATCATCCGCATACCCCACAGTGTGTATGCCCATATCATCTAAACTTTGTAGGAGAGTGTCCACCGTTAAGTTCTACAGGAGTGGGGAGAGAACGCCCCCCTGAGTGCATCCTCTCCTCACTCTCCTCCTAAGTTTTGACTTCCTACACTGAACATTGGTTGCCCTGTATTTCAACGAGTTGTCCACCCAATTTATAATTATTGGACTGACCTCTCGGCAAACCACAGCGTCCCGCAGTTTATCGAAGCCTGTTTTATCGAAGGCTCCCTCTATGTCCATAAAGACAGCCATAGTTATGCCTCCGACTTCCAGCTCCTTCTCCACAACCCTTACCATTTCATGCAGGGCAGTATCAGTAGACCTACCAACACAATATGCGTGTTGACATCTACTTCTACTACATCTAAGGTCTACTCACCAGCGTCGACATTTCAATATAATCAGCCACAATCCTCTCCAACGTCTTTAGTAGAAAGGACGAGAGCCTAATTGGCCTAAATGCTTTCGCCTCAGAGTAGTCACTTTTACCCGGTTTGGGGAGGAAAACCACCTTTTTTTCTCTCCACCCCTTTGGAATGTACGCTGTCGCTAAACAGGCCACAAATACTCCGTGTAGTCTTTCCAGAAGAGCGTCAATGCCCCACTGAAGCAAGGCCGGAAATATTCCATCCAGTCCCGACGATTTTAACGCTGAAAAGATTCTAACTGCCCTTTTAATAACGTTCGTAGTCACAATCCGTTCCGCTTGCCTTCTGCCAACCCTGTTCACAGATTTATTAATGCAGGAGCAGGGCCCATCAGGAAGGAGGCTTCGCGGGAAGTGTACTTCCATCAGGGTCTGCAACGATACATCTACAGTCTCCGTCATGGTGCCGTCTACTTTTCGCAGAAGGCCCAGTTTTGAGACGGGATTTTTGGATATGTCTTTTGCAATCTGCTTACATCCGACATATCCTTTACACTACTACAAAACGCTCTCCATGTCTCCCTTTTACGTCAACGGAGAGCATTCTTTAGTAGCTTTTTCATCTCCTTATAGGAAGCCCATGATTCAGGACAAGCCGTTCTCATGTGCTTGTTAAAGGCTTTCCTTGTCTCCTTCTTCATGGACTCAAGCTCATCATTCCACCATGGTGTCTGATTCGCCTCCTCCACTACAGATTTGGGACAAGCCACTACGAACGCATTGTTCATGGATATGGTCAGGGCCTTGACCTCGATCTCAATATCCGCCGTTGTTCTAAGAACATGAGATTGCTTATTTGCCAGTAGATCCCGTAACTCTTCAGTATACAAAGTACTGTTTGTATTGGGGGGAACTCTCTTCAAATTGCAAGTTTTCCTCTTCTTGGAGCCGTAGAGAATTTCAAATCCAATGGCCCTGTGATCGGACATTTTTAATATGTCCAGAACCATCCAGTTTGTCACTCTCCCCAGCATCCTGGAATTCACTACGATGATGTCGATCACCTCTGTTCTGCGCGCATCAACAAAGGTATGTTCGACACCCCTGTTTGCAATGTATAAATTGTTCATCATCACAAATTCGAGTAGAGACTCTCCTCTGTGGTTGTCACTGTTGCTACCCCACACAATATTATGTGCATTAGCATCACAGCCAATTGCTAAGCCTGCATTCTTCTCCGCGCAGAACCCCACCAGTTTCCTAACCTCATTTGTAGGTGGGGGCTCCGGCGAGTCGTACGGAAGGTACGCAGACGCAAGAAAAAAGGAACCAGCACCATCACCTATTCTTACCACCGTAAGATCCAGCGTGCTCAGGTGAGGACAGAATACTGCTAGTACTCAATGCCTCACCAAGATGCAGGTCCTGTGTCTGCCTGCCATCTTAGAATAAAATATCTGATGTGGCCAACACATGACTTCCTTGTATGACGGCAATTGTATAGTTTTATTTCAAGAGTGGTTGATATATTTTATTTATATTTTAAAATTGAAGTTTTAAAAATTTTAAATATTTTTACTTCCATAATGAAATAAATTTCATAGGCTTCTCTTAATTTAAATAGTAGTAAGTAAAAACAAGGAAGTACAAATTAGTTTCCACACAGCTTTAACTATCAATCGTACTAATTTTGATTTCTCTGGTTAGTTCTGTAAGGGTACAACCAATTTTTGTAAAAGATATAGCAGCATAACATTCATTTATTATTATTATTTATCTAATTCGGATAATGCATGCTTCGTGTTCCTTTGGCGAAGAGTCCTTTTGGTGCGAACCATCATTAAAATTGGAGCTACAAAACTGTGTGTTATGTAAGGCCCAATAGTATATACTTTCTAGGAGTGTTTGTTTTTGAGTAATGTATGAAATTTGAAAAAAACTATATGAGAAGTGTCCTTTTCGCGCAACCGATTGCATCCAAAAAGGGAGGTGCACAACTAGGTCTTATAAGAGTCTCAAATACCAAATTTCAAGTTTCTACTATTCTCCGTTTTTAAGTTATCGAGGATACATACATACGTACAGGCGTACATATGTACATACGTACATACGAACATACGTACACAAGTCACGACCAAACTAGTCAAAATGGACTCCGCGATGGTCAAAATGTGTGTTAACATCAAAATCTCATTAGCGAAATTTTTCATGATTACAATACTTTCTTGTATTTACTACGTATACAAGGAAGTAAAAAGGTTGGCACTTCTACAAGATAGACCCTTGATCGCGTTGTGGGCTATCCAGGGTTCTTGCAATAAGGCTACATCCAGCCCATCCGACACAAAGCGCCTAACCAGCATGGTTGACGCAGCTCTACTATGGTGCAGGTTGAGCTGAACTACTTTTAATTTAGCCTGGCACAGGCCCTCCTCCCGCCCCGACTTCCATCTCTTTGCGGGAGTGGCCGCCGGTCCCGCGCCAGGGGCGCCGCTCTCACGATTCATCCTTTCTGAATTTGACCACCGCTTGGTCAAGCCCGCAGTTGAGCTTTGCTCCCGCGCGCTCGATAGCAGTGGCTTCTTCTTTGGGGCACCAAACCGTGAGAACGACGCCATCTTTTCCTGCTGCACCGAACTTGCCCGTACGAATGACCCTCCATTTTGAGGTGTCCTTCACGCAGGCATTCTGCCGCTGCAGGCTTCCGAGGATGACGTCCTTGGTCGCGCTCGTACCGTGAACAAGGATAGTCGCCTTCCTCACCTCTCTCAACACACAGAGCCGGTCGATACGTAGGCGGGCATTCTCACACAGACCTTCAAGTCCAACCACGCATCGAGCCAGCCACGCCTTGGATTCTTGGTTCCTGCATTCAAGTACAAGGAGCCCGTCCTCCAAGGTGGCGTTGCCCACAAACCCAACGTTACCGCTCTCATCCTCCAGCCGATCCAGGGCCCGCAAAGGAGATGTCTTAAACACCTCCAAGTGCGAGTCCAGCAACGGCCCCTCCCTAGAGAGATCGGCAATGCCCATAAGGAGATCACCTTCCGCCACTTTCGCAAAAGAGACCCCCTTACCGGCAGGTTTCGTCATCATAGCTGCCTTCTGCCCTGCACTGATCATCATTTTCTGATGACTCGTGCTAGGCTTCCCACCTGCAGCTTGATTCTCAACTGCAGTTACCCACAGGTCCTGCTCCTCCGCGCCACGAATCTCCCGCGTACCCGTACTAATTTTCGGGGTGCCTCGGTATCTTTTCGCGGATGACGAGGATTTCGGCGTTGGTTCTTCTGGCGAGAGTTCACTAAAACGCCGAGTCAGGTTGCTCAGTGATCTTTTCGCCCTCTTCCGCTGTTGCTTTGCCCGCCGCGTGAGCAGGCTCCGCTCGGCTTTCGAGGGGGCGTCATCCACACCAGTTGGATCCAGACAGGGCGTGGCTGACCTCTCGATCTCCGAGGAGACACCATGGTCCACCACTACCTGTCCTTCTCCTTCTGGCTTTTCCGTAGTGATTCCGGCAGACTCGGCTGACCGCTGAACATGAAAAGGTGCTGAGCCCTTTTGGGGTTCCATACCCTCAGACATCACCGCATCCGTTACGTCTTGTTTTTTATTTTCTTGTTTTATTTTTTTGTTTTCGTCCATTAGATTCCCACGAGTATTGCGGAAGTAATGGACCATCCCGGCAGAGCCGCCTACCGGGATTAGGCATTTGATACTAGCGACCTCGCCCGGGCATCGATAGGGACCGTTATCGACTGACCAGTTTTACCACCTGTCAGCCATGCAGGTATACGGCACGGGTACCCCAACACCTACACCTTCGGTGGGATCGACTTTTAATGAGGATAAGGTTGCCCCGTTACCTCAGACCCTCCTCCTTTATCCGGGCTTGGGACCGGCACCCGACCACGTAAGCCGTGTTCGTGAGGCGCAGTTTTAATAAATTATTAGTTATTACTTCAATAATTAATAATTTATTGAATGACTGACTGAATTATTAATTTAATAACTAATAAATTAGTAAGTATTAATTTAATAATTGATAAATATATTTCTTTAGCAATTATAAATTTATTTATTAAAAACTTCGTTACAAAAATTTCTGTCAACCACAAAATTTTTGTTCAAGTCGGCAACTGTTTTTTCCCGTCTCATTTCGAACCGACTCGGTTTTTACGGATTGCATCGACTAAAGATTGACAACTGATAAGGTCTGCAAAGCAGGTAAAATACCAACAAAATTATACAGCGACCGCCAGAGACCGCCAGCGACCGACTGCGTCCCGTCTGGGTTTTGGGCAGCGCAGTTTCTTCGAAAACCATCGACGCTGGCGTCAAATACGAAGAAAAACAACGAAAACCACAAAAGGGAATAAACAACTACGGAGCGTCTGTGACGCAAGCGAGTATGCGGAATGTGGCTGTAAATCTTAGCTTAAGAACGTGGCTGCGAGAGTTGCTGTGGTTTAATCATATTGTGCCGAGATTGAATTATTGAAGCAGCAGTTTAACGATTTGAAGAGTAATCCAGACTTTGATGGTCAGCATTCTAAGGTTACTGCGCTGAATGTGGAGATCACTGATCTTAAGTCACAAATAGAAAAATTTGGGAGTGAATATATGTCATCTGATCTCTTAATTAGTGGAATACCTTACGAAAGTGGTGAAATTCTTTCTGGTGTTTTTGACAAAATTACTAGGGCAGTGAGAATGGATTCTTTTCGCCTTCGGAATATATTTAGAGTTAAACCTACCAACAATAACACAAATTAAATGATCATAGCAAAATTAAATACAGCAGAAGATCGTCAAAGGCTCTTCAAAGCTATTGTGTGTATTTCGTAAAGAGCATAAACGCCAGTTATTGCTGTCTGATCTTGGAATCCAAAGTGATCAAGCGATTTATATTCATGAGAGTCTGACTAGAGCTAATCGTGAAATTCTGCGCTATGCTTTGGTGAAAAAAAAGAGCGTTTGCTTTATGCTGTTTTTTCGCTTCGTGGGAAAATCTTTGTAAGAGCATCTGATGATGGTGAGGCGAAGCTGGTGTATGACAAAAATAGTGTTGATTGCGGCGTTGGAGAGTTAAGCAACCTTTGATATGTTTTTCTGTTTATTTATTCAATTTTTATTTAATATTTTTTTACTATTTATGTATACTATCTATTTATTTATATTATTTATTATTAAATTATTCACCTCTAAGCTACATTCCTTTACGTATCTTTTACATTACTTACTTTTCCATATAATTCTATATTCTTTCTGTAACTGTTTTCGTTTATTTCTGAGCTCTTGTTTTTGTTTTGAGATTTGTGTTTGCCTGCGTGCGTTTGTTCCTGGCTACTCAGCCTCTGTTCTTGATCCAAGGTAGTGTGGTGTCTGGTGGTGCTATTGACTGCTACAGGGCTTTACTGCATGTCATGTGCCAACAGTTTTGTGGTTTGAATATAGTTCATTTTAATGCCCGTAGCCTAAATGCTTTAAAATAAGACTATGCGAAATATGTTTTTGAGAGTTCATAAGTTGACGTTATCTATGTCTCGGAGACTTGGTTTAAGTATTACGTCTCTGATAAATTGTATAGTATGGATGGTTATAGACTTCATCGTAATGATAGGTATGGTAAAAGAGGTGGTGGTGTTGTTATTTATTGTAAGTCTACTCCTAATTCGAAACTCATTAATAAGGGCAGCAATTTCTGTGAGTTTGTAAATGTTGAGTTAGATGATAATATTATTAAAGTTTTAGTTTCTTGTGTCTACAGTCCACGGCGTAGTTACAGTTTTATGGAGTTTTTCAATGACCTCTCTGGTAAATTGACTTTGATTGTTTTGTTGTATGTGGTGATCTTAATGTAAATTTATTAGTCACTGTTTCGGTCACTGAAAACATTTTGTCGTATGTTTCGTTGTGTGGGTTAAGTATCATTAACTCTGACACTCCAAATCTGTACGAATCTAATTGTAAATCCAGTTTACTTGTGTTTGCCTTGTTTCTGATCATTCTCTAGTCTTATGCTATGACCAAATTACCTTTTTATCTGACCATGATTTGTTATTTGTATGTTTGAATATTAATCTGTGTAACAATGATCAAATTCTTTTCTCTTATTATGACTTCAAATCATTTAATTTTGAAAACTAGTTGCTCTCGTAATGCTACCTTGCTATTGAGAGATGAGAAGAAGAGGTACTTTAGTTCATAGCTTAATCATAAATTGAACTCCAAACAGTTATGGAATAATATAAGAAAACTCGGAATTAGTGGTAAATCTACAACGGATTGTGAGGTTGATCCCGAAATAATGAATGACTTCTTCCTGGGTAGTGGTAATCACAGTCCTACTAGTTTACCTTCTAGTACTAGGGTTTCCAATTCTTTGAATACTTTTTTTTTCAGTCCATTTGAATTTTATACAGTCAATGAAAATGACGTGATTAGTCATATATATCATATTACCTCCAATGCTGTGGGAGCTAATGGAGTATCTATTAGGTTTATAAAGATTGTTTTGCCATTTATCATAGCTCCCCTAACACATATCTTTAATCACTGTTTAACAAGGTCAATTTTCCCAGACTTGTGGAAAGTAGCAATGATAAACCCTATTGCTAAATGTGCGTCTGCTTCTTCTCCAAATGACTTTAGGCCTATTAGTGTTCTGCCGGTTTTGGGAAAGATACTGGAACGGATTATGTTTTTGCAAATATCGTCTTATGTTGAAATGAATAAATTACTGTCTCCAGTGCACTCGGTTTCCGATCTGGACACAGTTGTTAGACTGTTTTATTGAAGATCACCGACGATATTCGTTTTTATTACGATCAAATTTATCTAACTCTTCTTTGTCTTATTGACTTTTCACAAGCTTTTGACTCTGTGGATCATATGCTACTGTGTAATAAGCTAAGCAATGTTTTTAGTTTTACTAGCAGTGCACTCAAACTCATGGCTAGTTATCTCGAGGGTAGAAAGCAGCGTGTGAAAATTGGGAGAAAATTTTCTTCTCTTAAGGAAGTTAGCAAGGGAGTGCCTCAGGGCTCAGTTTTGGGACCTTTATTATTTTTAATGTTTATTAATGATGTCCTCGTTGCCTGTAAGTATGTTTCTATTCATGTCTATGCGGACGATATTCAAGTATACCTGTCTAAACCATTCAATCTTGCTGAAGATTTGTCCTTTAGATTATATGCTGACTTATGTTCATTGAAAAACTGTGCTACTGCAAATTTGCTTTGTATTAAACCTGCCAAGACAAAAGTTTTACCGATATGCAGGACCATTGTTGATTTTAATGATTTGCCACCTCTATACATTGGATCTAGTCGCTTGAAGTTTGAAAAAAGGTGAAAAATCTTGGATTTATTATTAATTCTAATCTGACATACCTGAATGTGAACATTACTGTTGGTAAGAATTATGGTATTCTTCGGTGTTTGCGCTGCTCTGCTAGATATACTCCGTTAGAGACGAGAAGGAGACTAGTTAAACAATTGATTATGCCTTGTATTACTTTCTTTACTTTAGTCTATTGTCGTCTTGATTCACACTCTAAACATAAGCTGCTTGTAGCCTTTAACTCTGCTGCCAGGTATGTGTTGGCAGTTAGTCGTTTTGATGATATTTCTTTAGTAAGTAGAGGAATTCTTGGATGTTGGCTATCTGAATATCTTAGTATTCTCCAAATTATGTTTTTACATAGGCTTATCCACACTCGTAACCCTCTATACCTGTATGAGAAGCTTATGTGTTCCCATTCTACAACAGCGTTATTTTTTGTTGTCCCGAGATACAACAATCTCAATAGCAGTAGATTTTTCTTTATTAGCGCCATCACACTTTGGAACTCATTACCTTTTTCTTTGAGACGGATTCAGCGTGCGATTGTTTCAATTTGTTTTTACTTTGACCATTGGTGAAGTAAATATTGTAATTTTTTTTATTATTATTTTTGATCTATGGCTAAGGTATAGTGCGGCACGTATATGTAATTTTATTATGAGTCATCATTGCGAATTAACTATTTTAATTTATGTCTATGGCTATGTTCCTCATTGATATTTTTCGATGTTGGTGATCGTGATGACGTCATTCTGCAAGATCAATTTTGTTTCTAAGGAATTTCAAGCACGCACGAAAGCTCTTTAGTGTCCATTGCTTAATGTGTACTCGGCGTTTCGGAATGTCTCGGAGAAATTCGAGTGGTGCTCAATTAAATCCGGACGAGCTCAAGAATGATAGAATACAAGATTGTGCCGATAAATAAAAAATATGTCTCGTTCTAGGCAACCTACGTCATTTAAAGTTTGAAATACCAATGGAAGGCATTGTGGACGAAACACACATCTAAAATTTTGAAAGAGTGTGAAAAAAAGCATAGAGTAATACCATAATTTCATGAGATCAAGTATAAACATGAGCACGTATAAACATTTGTAATGACAATTTATTTTAGTTGCAAATTTAATCAGCTTTATTTCATATCAATTTCAGTTCTTATGCCAACTTTTTCGTCTCACTACGAAAATTCTTGCGTTTTTTTTTTAATGTAGCATCTGAGGGTAAGTTAACAAGTTAACATATATCAAAGATTATAGAATACAAAGATGTGCCATTCTCATATAAGCAAGCGTCCTCTTCAAAATTTGAATGGGATTTTGCGTAAATCCCAGTAGAGCTTTTCAGAGCACACATTGAGAGAAACTGCGATAGATTTCTCTCAATTAGTTTTTGTTAGCTTTGCTCACGCGCGTTTTATTTCTGCAGCGGCTAATATCGTACAAAGAAAAAAAAAAAAAAGCAAGTTCAAAACCAGGCCAAAAACCTAAACTGAGGACAAATACTCAAAAGCAATCGTCTTGAACTCCTGGACAGAGTTTGTTGTCTTAATCGAAACTGAAAGACTGTTCCATACATTGATCACCCGGCATACTCTCTCTCACCGATGAGAGTACGAAACCGAGACGAGTTCCCTGAACTCCACTTCCCTTCGCCTCCGCCGAATGCAATGTGATCACGAACAAAACATAAAGGCGTGCTTGGATATGCCCGGCACCCAGAATTGATCACGCAAGGTAACGCTCAAAAGAAGTGCAGAAGTTGGAATACCAGCAGAAGAGCAGGTTACACACGATGATGAAATGTATTCGGCAATAAATAGGGCTACGCACTCAGCCCCCCCTTTCGGTCAGTGCCACCAAATCGTCACCAAGGTCCTGCCAAGTCTCAGACACACCCACTGCATCCAGTAAACTTCCATTAACAATAGATTTAATCTCGTAAAATTTTTCTCCTCTGAGCATTAAAATGTCCAACATTCAAAACCGGACTAGCCGAACTCAGTGCACTGTGACGAACAGCGCTATCACTAGTCACTTCAAAGCCGTTGTCAGCCGACATGGGTGAGAAAAATTGCAAAAAATAAGATGGTGGGGTAAAGAAGGAAAGTCATCAATGTAGGGTAGTATAGGAAGCACAGAAGATAGCAATTACTAAGATTAAACAGAATTATTATTTATTATAAAAATACTCCTAATTTGATGATAATAAGCAACGCTCAACGCTGTTTCAAAAGTGTTTTAAAAACACACTCATGACTATATTATCAGTTAATTAGCTGTAATAGATAACAATATAAAATTAAATTAAATACGCTGTATAAGTTTCATGTAATAGCGAAACGAAAATTAAATATTAAAAATCCATTCAAGGAAAGAAAATGAGTATATAAAACAATGATTGCAATAATAATGATTTATGATGAAACAAAAAATATAAGCTCCATTTAAATAAAATATTATTATATAATGATATCATAATAAAAATTACTATGATGATACTGATTAAGTATTAAGTATTTTTTGCTTCCTCAGTTGGTAATATGTCACCTAGCAGCAATTTCTTTCGCCCAGCAAAATACTTTTAAACCAAACGATCAGGTGCAGCAATATTTGAATTGGTGACCAAAAGAAGTTCGACCATGGACTCTAGGCGGAAACACCTGTCAAGATCAGCATCAGTATCCAGAAACTTCGCCACCTTCACCGCAAATTGATAAAATTCCAACAGCTTTTCCATGAACAACAGTCTCCACCGCCTCTGAAGACGCTTAGGCGTTGATTGACGGCCGTCAGGATTATTAACCCATACAGGGCAATACCAAGTTGAGGCATCATCAAGATCAGACAGTATTTTAAAAGTAGCTTCATTAATTTGGCACATTTCAAGTGATACCACTTATTACAGCAATCACAAAACAAAACGTGATTATCTGACGGGCTGTTACAACAGCGTGGGTACAAAGTTTGTCAGAAACCAAAATAAAAGCATACTCAGGTAGAACATTGAAGTTACGGAGGTTGTTGTATGTAGTAGTAAGCAAAATTAATATATAAACTAGTAAGGGTACCTTCGGTCAGACCGAAGCTTATATACCCTACATCCCAGCAACCTTTATTATACATATTTATACATATTTCCGATTTATTTAAATAGTCCGATTTATTTAAATAGTAAAAAGTAGGCGTGTCACTCCGCCGATTTTCCCCATTTTCAATACAGCGTTATCTATGATGGCAGAGAATATTCGTACCGAATTTCAAGTCAATTCTTCCAACCGTTATTCTGGAATTGCGGTTTATATCAATGTCATATGTTCGTGGGCGGACACGCCCATTTTTTTTAAAAATGTAATCTACCTGTACCGATGTATTCGGAAACAAAATTGAAGCTCAAAACTAAGTCTACAAGTTGAAATATTGTTAAAAGAATTAGTATTTGTTAAAAAAGTAGGCGTGGCGCTGCACCGATTTATCCCATTTTCAATCCCACAGAGTTTCGGATGACAAAGAATATACGTGCAAAATTTCATCGCGATAGCTTCATTCGTTCTCCTGTAATCGTGATTTCCACAGACAGACAGACAGACAGACAGACAGACAGACAGACAGACAGACAGACAGACAGACAGACTACGGACATGGCTAAATCGACTCAGGAGGTGACACTGATCAAGAATATATATACTTTTCCATACCTGCCACGCCTCCTTTAATGCGTTACACACGGAAGCACAAAGTGAATATACCCTCATTCCTTCGGATGTAGGGTATAATAAGGGTACCTTCGGTCAGACCGAAGCTTATATACCCTACATCCCAGCAACCTTTATTATACATATTTATACATATTTCCGATTTATTTAAATAGTCCGATTTTCTTAAATTTCCGTATCAAGAATTTGTTATAAAAAGTAGGCGTGTCACTCCGCCGATTTTCCCCATTTTCATTACAGAGTTATCTATGATGGCAGAGAATATTCGTACCGAATTTCAAGTCAATTCTTCCAACCGTTATTCTGGAATTGCGGTTTATATCAATGTTATATGTTCGTGGGCGGACACGCCCATTTTTTTTAAAAATTTAATCTACCTGTACCGATGTATTCGGAAACAAAATTGAAGCTCAAAACTAAGTCTACAAGTTGAAATATTGTTAAAAGAATTAGTATTTGTTAAAAAAGTAGGCGTGGCGCTGCACCGATTTATCCCATTTTCAATCCCACAGAGTTTCGGATGACAAAGAATATACGTGCAAAATTTCATCGCGATAGCTTCATTCGTTCTCCTGTAATCGTGATTTCCACAGACAGACAGACAGACAGACAGACAGACAGACAGACAGACAGACAGACTACGGACATGGCTAAATCGACTCAGGAGGTGACACTGATCAAGAATATATATACTTTTCCATACCTGCCACGCCTCCTTTAATGCGTTACACACGGAAGCACAAAGTGAATATACCCTCATTCCTTCGGATGTAAGGTATAACTAGTAAGGGTACCTTCGGTCAGACCGAAGCTTATATACCCTACATCCCGCCGATTTTCACCATTTTCAATACAGAGTTATCTATGATGGCAGAGAATATTCGTACCGAATTTCAAGTCAATTCTTCCAACCGTTATTCTGGAATTGCGGTTTATATCAATGTCATATGTTCGTGGGCGGACACGCCCATTTTTTTTAAAAATTTAATCTACCTGTACCGATGTATTCGGAAACAAAATTGAAGCTCAAAACTAAGTCTACGAGTTGAAATATTGTTAAAAGAATTAGTATTTGTTAAAAAAGTAGGCGTGGCGCTGCACCGATTTATTCCATTTTCAATCCCACAGAGTTTCGGATGACAAAGAATATACGTGCAAAATTTCATCGCGATAGCTTCATTCGTTCTCCTGTAATCGTGATTTCCACAGACAGACAGACAGACAGACAGACAGACAGACAGACAGACAGACAGACTACGGACATGGCTAAATCGACTCAGGAGGTGACACTGATCAAGAATATATATACTTTTCCATACCTGCCACGCCTCCTTTAATGCGTTACACACGGAAGCACAAAGTGAATATACCCTCATTCCTTCGGATGTAGGGTATAACTAAGAATTTATATTCAACTAGCTTGGAAATACCCGGACTTGCATGGGCACGAATACTTGACATTGTAAATTTTTGAAAGCAGGATATAATTTCGCTACCTCTGGCAATACATTTTTGCGGCGCTAATAAATAGCGATTATATATCTTCTCTTTAAATTTTTCTCTTTCTAGGTCTTGTAAATATCTCTTCCGTCACCAATTTAAATCTTCGATATGTCTGGTCCGTCGCCGTTCGCCACTCTCGTACTTCTTCTCTCTCTGTCTCATTTAACCACCCTCTTCATACCGCTTCAACGCCACTTAGTCCACTGTCACTAAATACATTACATGATTATCCTCTCTCTCCCGTTTTCTCACCCATTCTCCCTCTTGCTTACTCCCTCAATTGAATCCCTACAGATGTTTCCTACACCCTCTATTCAGTATCCAATCCTACTCCACCCCTCTCACTATCTTTTTTGGGTCATTACAGTTCGCTCTCCTTATCGTCCTTCAATCATTCTTCAAAATATGGAAAAAAAAGTCTACATTTACGACTGCTCTTATTCTAGTATTGTTTTGTCGAATTTGAGGTGGTGATTGTGCAGAGCGATGCTGTGCAATATAAGCTCGCCTCCATTCATTTTGTTGTGCACGTTCATCTTCTGTTTGATTATGACAGACATTCTGACTAATTATTGCACGACGTGTACGTCGTGCAAGGTTTGATCGTCTAATAGGAGGCATTAGTGAAGCAAATAAGTCTCCCTAAGAAACAATAAAGTCGTTTTTGACTAAACCAATTCAAAAGGAAATTATGTTTAAAGATACAAACTTAAGGAAATAAATGTTTCTGTATCAATGCTCGCAATTAGATAACCTCACTTTCTTTCTTATTTTACCGTATATGGACATAATGCGTGATTTACGACAATCCGAAATCAAAACTCGTATAAATTGCAGCAAGAAAAATAACACATTTACTGTAGACAATTACAATGCTAAAATGACACCTGTCAGACTGCGCAAAGTATAAGTCAACGCCATCTATTTTCATTTGAAAAGCCATTAAGGAATAATTTCACACAAAACTTCATACAAAAACTCGATTATCAATTTTTACAATTTTCCGACTTTTCCCGAGGGATTTTCCAAAATTTCCCTCCGTAAAAACCTTCTCCTCAAAAATACGAACAACTGACAAAAAATTTCACAGAAATCGGCCCACCCGTTCTCATTTTATGAATTAGTATACATTTTTTACATCATTTTTATATATATAGATTATATTTTATCTGTACATTTATTTTTGTATACATAAAAAATTTATGATATGCTTTAAATAATAAATAGAACTTATTTAATTTATTTTCTTTTTTTATAGCAGTTTTATATATATAGATAATTAGTCGGTCGTTTAATTAAATCAACCAATTCTTCAAGTGCTTGAAGAATTTATCATAGCAACATTTCCTGCTAGTTATTCCAAGCGCTTGAAATAATACTATTTTGATGGGGAATGTGTTTCCCGATGACCACTTTACAGGAGCTCGTCGAGATTGAGGACGAGATTGCCATTAACCTGCATCAGCAACTACAAGATCAAACCAAAGCATCGCATAACTATCGATTATTTGGAACGAAGGCTGCCAGAATTGGATAAGCAATGGTAACTTTTCCAACAGGCTGATAATGCAATTAGACGTCACCCAAAAGCCTCTGAAGATCATGAATACTTTATGAAGAAAATTGGTCAAAAGTACAATTAGGTATTAGCTAACATTCTCGAAGCAATTCAGCTGCAATCGAGTAAAATACGAAATCAGAATGGAATACAATCAACACTTAGTGACACCGTAGCACGTTCGATGCAATATTAGACGAAAGGAAAGTAAGGATAATTAAACAGCATTGGAGCGTTGTGCAAACAATACACGTTCACATCCTTGACCTAGTAGATGACATAGATTCTGGGGAATATGATCTGAGCGGGTACATTCGGCAAGAGGAACGATTCAACACCTACCTGCTGAAAATGAAGGCACTAGTAAAAGAAAATATACCAATCCAGAGGCATAAACCGGGATCAGTCATTTACCAAAGGTAATCTGCTCGATATGATGGCGATTGTCTCAAATGGCAACAATTTCACGACGTATATCTTCTTCTGGGACCCAATTCTACTACACATCTTACTGAAGAAGATGGAAGCACTCATATGTTATTTGAACAGTCGTTAGTAAATGCGAGGGAGCTGCCACCATTACAGCAATTCCTGAAATCCTGTCGAAGTCCGTTTCCAATCACTAGAAGCATTAGGCCACAAGGAGAAGGCCAAAGCAGTTCAATGGTTCATTGGTTGTATCAATGGTAACATAAACTACCAACACTATACCAAAATGAAAGGTGTGCAATGGGAGTAAAACTACTTATTTGTATGTCACAAGTTCCTGCAATTGGCAGTAAATCAGCGTCTACAGTTTCTCAAGTCAAACCATTTTTGCATCAATTGTATGAACCAATCAAATGCCAGCAAGCCACGACTCAGAGAAGAGTAAATCTGCTGGATTCAAGTCACACAAAAGCAACCAAAGCGATACAAAATTAAAATCTTTTACCATCACATTAGCGACTTAACAAGGAAGAAAAACGGGGATACGTTCTGTTAAGCACCGCAGTGATCAAACGGAACTTCAACTGATGACAGAAAAGTTAGCGAAGCAATTGGGCCTGCCAAAGAAATCCACATCCATACTCATCGAATATGTCGGTATTACGACCAGAAGATGTATCAGAAGATGTATCGCCAAATTTGGGTACTTTTTGGAGACCGAAGGTACCAAAACATGCCTTGGAAAACAGAGAAAATCAATGAGCTCAAATGGTACCGGTTGAATACAGTAAACTATGGTACCCATTATTGTCCCAAAATATTCCAGTAGATCACGAATTTGAAAAATCTTGCAAGAGAAGTTCGTTATTTATGTCTTGATTTGCTATTTATGTCTTCCAATACCTAATATTACTTGCGCCCTAGTACCAGCTCAAAACCAGCTGCCGGTAATTCTTTGGTGCTAGGTTAGCCGCTGTCGCCGTCTACAAGCAATCCTTCTTCGCTTCTTCATTTGGTTAATAAGCGTATGGATAGACAAAGTGCTTTTAACTGAAATCATTAAAAATGAAATATGCAAATTGCGTGATGAAGTATATAAGAAGGCGCTTACGGAGCTACGTTGCATACGAGAAAAATTTAACACTAATTTCCGGAGCTTCGAAGAATCGTGGAACAAGACTTTTGACGATTCTAAGAAATCTGTTGCTGCTTTGACTCCTCGCATTGAGTCATTGGAAGCTGCGCCTGGTGGCTGAACAATCTAAAACCGAAGATTCACGACGTTCTTGATTGAATCGAATTGGCACTCTGGAAAGACGTGGTTCTCTTGGGAATACTGAAGGATGAAGATCTAAAAAACATCTAAAGTAACCTATGCACGAAACTTGGAATTCCGAAATTTAAAGTTTCTTTTGTCTTCGGTGCCGGCCATAGGGGTCAGCAGTCTTCCAGTCCTAGTTCTTCCTCCGTTATTATAAAATTTTTGACGTGGTTGTCTTGGGAATACCGCAACTGAAGGATGAAGATCTAAAGAACATCTAAAGTAACCTATGCACGAAACTTGGAATTCCGAAATTTAAAGTTTCATTTGTCTTCGGTGCCGGCCATAGGGGTCAGCAGTCTTCCAGTCCTAGCTCTTCCTCCGTTATTATAACATTTTCTATGCATTAGAAAAACGTTTTTCTTAACGCTGCTGCTGAAATAGTCAAACGTTCACTTCGACTCATTTTCAACTGTCAAATTTACATGGGCTCTTATGGAGATTGAGAAAAAAGTGTGCTTTCCAGTTTTTTGCTATAGTTTTCATTTCAATTTGTATCTTGTTGTCGGGTTATTTCTAATTTTGACAGCAACAAAATCATTCTTGTTTTTATATGGTGTGGTGTAAGCATCTTTCAGTTGATTCCTCTAATATTGATTGTGATGAGTTAAATGCCCGATTTTTATTCCATTCGTTTTCTCAGTCTCCGCCAACTGTTCCGTAGGGATGTTATCGTTGGTAATAGTTTAGCTTTTCCTTTTTTACCTACTTCTGAACGTGAAGTTTTAAATGCAGTACGGTATATTAAATGTAATGCCACTGGGCTAGATGGAGTTTGCCCGAAATTTTTGAGGTTAATACTTTCGTCCATGATTAAGTTCATCTCTTACATTCTTAACTCGATTATAATTTCATTATCATTTCCTTAGGCATGGAAATATACTAAAATCATTCTAGTTCCCAAGAAAACTAGTTCTCTTATACAAAAGTTTCGGCCGAGTGCTATTCTACCTTTCTTCTCTACGGTTTTTGAGAAATTGATCTCTATATAAATTCATGACTTTGTTACCAAATATAACCAACGGTGTTCGTTCCGATATATGTTGCATTTCAGCCATTTTATTGCTTACTGAAGAGCAGCGTAGACCCATGGATTAGGGTTATTTATCATTCTTTACACTTTTGGACTTTTCAAAAGCCCTTGATGCCGTCAATCATCAAACATTGTTCGGGAAATTGGTAAACAACTTCAGCTTTTCACATCAATCGGAAAATTCGATTAAATCCTATCTGGCTGACAGATATAAAAGTGTGGTTGTCAACGAAAAAATGTCTGCTTTTTCCCGGTTCCTTCTGGCGTGTCACAAGGTTTCCCTCTGGTACCGCTTCTCTTCCTGCTTTATGTGAATGATATATCGGCAGTTATAAGGAATTCCTTCTTTCATATGTATACAGATGACGTTCAACTTATTCAGCGCTGTCCATACGATGCAGCTAGTGCCCCTGCTCGTCTAATCAATGAGGACCTTGCTAGGATATGTGCTTGGGCGGGTCATAACAAACTCGGCCTCAAATCCAAAATCCAAAATCTTGCCCATTTACAAAAATCCACTTGAACTTGATAACATTGCAAACATTTATATTGGTGGGGATGTAATTCAATACGTTGAGTCAGCGAAAAACCTTGGAGTCACATTTAACGTTACGCTGACATGGTCTACACATGTTAACGAATGTTAATGGTGGCCTCATGACGCTATGGACTACTCAGTATTTTTTGTCTATAAAAATGAAGGAACACTGTCACTTGAAGGAATTATGTTGTTGCTTACAATAGAATCACGCCTTTTATTTTTAACTTAAAGCGCAGCGATAATGTTAGTGATAGTTCCTTCCTGATCTTTGGCTGCTTGCATCACGATTATAATACTTTCTTGTATACACTAAATATACAAGGAAGTAAAGAGATAACTTAAACGTACATTGTAAAAATGATTCTTGGTTTAAACGGAGTAAACTTGCATTTAATGTTTAGGTTAAACTAAGTTTAACCGACCAGTGTGAAACTCGACTTATGCCATATTTTTTCAATATTATTTAGTAAAATTTTGTTTTAAAACAAAAATTTATAAGAATTTTCGTCAAGAATTTCACTAATGAAATTTACATAGTCCTAACATAAAAACAAAAATTTTCGCAAACTAAAATTCCAAAATCTTTCAAATTACCGAAACACAACAAATTGTGGTTGTTGTTGTGTGAATTCGCCATATTTCGCCGTGATCTCGAAATCACGGATGTGATCATGAAACGACAGTAGATCACGACGAGGAACCAGTAGTTCGCAGGCTTAAAATTACAAATTTACTGAGTTGGGAGTGAAAAAGGTATGATTACAAACAAAGAGTACCATCTCATTGGCACATCGTTAACACTCAATTTTAATGTTCTTTCCTTCTGGGAGCGCTACTGCAAGTTATGTTGTAGTTTGGCGTTATCTCGTCGTAGATCAGAGTTGTTTATTTTCATACTTATTAAAACGCCACGGTTTCAGCAAAGAACGTCTTATCTCTTTTGTTAACTTTTTTAGGTCTAACCTCATTGTAAAAAGTCTGGACAATTTCCTTCAATTAACGTATACTCTTGACTCATAAAGACAATAGCCGTGTTTTTTTTATGAACTATATAGTTCTTGCTATCCAGTTCATTAAAAAAACGATGAGGGAACCTATGCCAAATCATTAAGCGAGGTTGTGAATGAAAACGACTGTGTATCGCTAAATTTCTGTTTCCAAAAAAATCATATATAGTAAATTATATAAACAAATTTTATATATTATACAAATAATTGTCTAAGGCTAATGTCTTCATACTATTTATTGTTATGCAAAGTCAAATCTTTTTGTTGTGTAAAGCGCTTTGCAATTTCGTGCAGGAGGGATCGCGTAAGTCATTTATTTTAGGTGTGTATTGATCTCTAACGGCTTTTTGATTTTTGTCTAACCCTTCTCATGTTAAAGTTGTACATTCAGGAAATAATTCCATGCAGTTCCGTCCGAACTCTAACTTTTGTTTCATCCAACGTGCATTCGTTGGTTAGGGATTCAGAGTTTGGTTTTCTACTATTTGCCTCTTGAACCAGTTGGTTGGCATCTCGAATTTTGTGTTTTTGTTCAAAGTTATTTTTTACGAATTATTCTAGGAGAATCTTGCTTGCATGTCTCTTTTGCTTTGTGAACGATGTCCTGTATTTCGTCCTACTATTATTTTCTTTGTACCTATTTCTTAACTTTGACTCGTACTTACCTTTTGCGATTTTTATTATTTTTATATTATTTGCTTGTTAACTTGAAAATGTGCTTTACATTTGCACTTATTTATAATTTAATTGTTTGTCTATCTTAATTAAAACTTAATGTTAGCGCCATTTTCTGGATTTTTTCATACCTAGCTCAATAATTAGTGTCTTGTTTATTTCTGCTAGTACGATAATATAATCCACAAGATTTTGTGATCTCCTTTTGTAAACCTTAGTTGATATCACTGTTACATGAATAAAATGAATAACTAAATACAAGATTGCGTAAATCTGCACATCTCCGTCAGCGTTGTTAAATAATACGTTCGAAAGTTCAAACTAGTGTGTATGGCTTAAAAATATTAAATATTAAAGAAATACGTCCGATTTAAATGAAATATTTGTTAACTTTGTAAAACGTATTCGTGTAATTTCTAAATAAAAAGGTATTTATTGAGTTACTAAACACGTTCTAGGTTCTTTGCTTCTAACTTCAAATAAAAGATGAGTACTGACCATATTTAGATCTTAATTATTTCTTGATATTATTTACAATATTATAAAGTGAAAAAATCTTTACTTTCAGATGCGGGCAATTGGACTAATGGATGTTTATTATTAATTTGGCAATATATTTAGTGAAATTTTTATGTAAATAATGTTTAAAAGTCCCAAATATGTGAAATATTATTAACTGAAATAATAAAATTTTATATTAGGCCACAAAAAACAAAATTTATATTAAGTTTTTATTGTGTAATTTTTAAATATATATGTATGATAACAATAATGTAATATTATAATATAATAACTTACATTTACGTACTACATTATTAGTAGTAAAACATTTACTACTAATAACTTTTATTAACGTACAATTACTGATAGTATTTAACTTGTATCTACTTCTAATAAATGTTCCATAACAATAAGAACATAATATTATATTTTGAAAAATTTTACAAAACTATTTAAGCTTCCGTTTTCTTCTGTAGGCCTTCTCTTCAATCTGGTTTTTTTATTCGGTTTTCTCATTTTAAAGGACATTCTTGCCCGGAAGAAAATAGTTAAATTAATGAGCAGCCGTCTTCTTTTGAGCCAAGACTTTTTTTGTCCACCACCACTTTATAACATTTCGAGAAATGACAATGCTTTCCGATAAATGCAAGAAGTATTTTCAAAATCAAATTTCAAATCCAGTCGATAAACAGGAATGCAAAACAACCTCCGAGCAAAAAATTATCGGAATGAAATCCGATTGCGCTTGAAGCGGATTGCATCAAAAATTTTGCATCAAATTTTGCATCAAAAATTATAGAAAACAAATAGCGCATCTTTCCAATAGCTTTTCATAGATTTCCACTGCATAAAACGTCACATGCAACTAAAGTTTGGATTTTTTTTTTTAAATGGAAGGCGCATACAGATTGCTCGCAGTTGTTATTTCTTACAGACTGTTTTGAGAACAAAATTTAAAATACAATCTGGTGTAAAGTATTGTAAAAAAATTAATAAAGTGATGTAAGTTTATTTAGTTTCCCTTTGGATGCTAAGTTAATAAATAGAATTTTGCCAGCAATACAAAAATTGAAGGCATTTGCATGGAACATTTTCATACAAATTGCATTGAAAATGAATTGCAATTTCAAATAGATATGTTTACTTTTATCAAATCAATTTAAATCGTTCATCTATAGTTACTATAATTCTATTAACGTTTACGAAATCAGGCTATGCAGAAGACTAAACGTGGGAGTGTTCCAACCATAGATTACCAGATGAGGCACTCGCAATTCACCGTTTAAAAAAATCGGAATGACATTTGATTGTTTTGTATGTTGAACTTGAGAAGTACCACGTTGTTGTTCTTGTTTTCTGTGTCAAGCTATGTGTACGATTTATGTACACTGCGATAATAGGTGCAAAACGGTTTTAGACACCCAACTAGGCCAATAAAGTATAATTTCCAACTACATATTTTGTAACAATTCGTATTCAGTTTCATTTATAATATTCTGGTATCATCATTTTAAAATATTTTCGCTATTAGGCGCATAATTGTTTATAACAAGAAAGTTCGATTATCGACTGCATTTATAGGAAATATAACGAAGCAAATTAGAAAATGCAGTGCACAATGTGATAGAATATATTTATTATCCTTCAAATTATTTGCACGATTAAAAAACGCAATAATTGTAATTATTTACTTTGGCTATAAACACACCCCCTCTAAAACAAATTTTCCATTAGTGCTTGCCTCAAAATTTTTTTTTTGCGGTGCTACATTTTTATACCCTACACCTTAAGGTTGAGGGTATATTCACTTTCTACCGGAGCGTGTAACGCATAGAACTAGACAAGATAGGTATGGAAAAGTATATATATTCTTGATCAGCATCACCACCAAAATTGAAATAACGATGTCTGTCCGTCTGTCTGTCTGTCTGTCTGTCTGTCTGTTGGTCTGTCTGTCTGTCCGTTAAAATCACGATCACAGGATAACGGATTAAGATTTGAAAATGAAATTTGGCGAAAATATTCGTTGCTATGTTGGGGTGTTTCGTATTGAAAATGGGTAAAATCGCCCAAGGACCACGCCTACTTTTTATATCGAGAGTGCAGGTACCTCTGTTTTGCCTATTAAAAAAGGCCATATCAGCATCACTTTTTGAGAGAAGACAAGAAAATTTTATATGTAGGTTTAGACTAATGCTTCCAGTTAATATGATAAATATGGGCGTGATCCGCCCACTTTTAGTTTACATAGGTCATGGAGGGTTTAACATGGATTGTCTTGAAAAGTATATAAGTTTCCTGAGTAATGGTGTACATAATATTGTAGTTTGTGAACCAATAATATTCTGTTGGGAAAAAAATGGGCGGGCCGCGACTCCTTTTTACCCATCCACCCACTATTGCAATATTTTTTTATACCCTACACCTAAATTTTGAGAGTAAACGCACTTAGTACCGGTGTTTGTAACGCACAGAAATAATTAAGAAGCTATAATTATAGTTTATCTTATATATCTTATATATACGAGTATATATGCAGCTTTAAGGTGTAGGGTATTTCGGCTTCAGCCCGGCTGTAGACAACACCTTTACTAGTTTTATAGTACGTTTATCCTGAAAACACATATGGGGTCATTCTCTATCTTTCAAACGAAACGTTCACTACTCTTCTCAATGAACGTTTTCATTCTTATATTTCTATTCATAATCTTTCCCCTTGTTTTTCCTTGAGCGAACTCTCTATCGTTCAACTTTCCAGCCTTCTTCCCTTGCCGAAAGCATGGATGTGTATACATATTTTACACCTATGATGTTCTGATGCATGCATAAAATTATCAAGTTTCTGAGCCTATTTATCTGAGCCAAAAAAAATGCAACCGGTCGGTCTTTAACTCTATTTTGCTATTCCAATCTATAATTATTAATCAATCAATAATAATAGTATTATTTGACAAATTCAATTCAATAAAACATTAAAATATATTTATATGTATATCCCAAAAAAAAAAATATTGTAATAATATAAAGAGAAATCTAAAATAAAATAAATTAAATAAGTTCTATTTATTATTTAAAGCATATCATAAATTTTTTATGTATACAAAATAAATGTACAGATAAAATATAATCTATTTATATAAAAATTCATAAAATGAGAACGGCTGGCCCGATTTCTGTAAAATTTTTTGTCAGTTGTTCGTATTTTCGAGGAGAAGGAGAAGGTTTTTATGGAGGGAAATTTTGAAAAATCCGGAAACGTCGGAAAAATTGAAAATAGAGTTATTGTATGAAGTTTTGTGTGAAATTATTCCTTAATGGCTTTTCAAATGAAAATAGATGGCGTTGACTTATACTTTGCGCAGTCTGACAGGTGTCATTTTGGCATTGTAATTTTCTACAGTAAATGTGTTATTTTTCTTGCTGCAATTTATACGTGTTTTGATTAGATAAGAAAGAAAGTGAGTTTATCTAATTGGATTGCGAGCATTCATACAGAAACATTTTTTTCCTTAAGTTTGTATCTTTAAACATAATGCAATACAGCCGCATTAAAAGTGCATTAAATAAGTGCGAAAGGAGCAAATTGAATAGAAAGGCAGAAATGAGCAGAAGCTGAAAAAATCAAATTTTGCCAAATGATGAAGATAAAAAAGCAAACCAAGCACAAAAAAACATATTCAACTCTCTACTGCAGACAGACAGACTGCATATATTTTGTTAGTGCAATCGACGAAAAAAAGTTGTATTCCTTCAATTCACAAAACATTCCTATTCCTTTCCACTCATTAACAATCTAATAGCTGATGTTCGTGTATCCTTCACTCATTAAGTGAGAATACAATTCTGCTTTGCTGTGATCGTCTTTTTGTACCTACACACGAACACATAGTTTTTGCCATAAGTTCCTTTTCGACTTTGTTATTTTATTAAATACGTATATGTACATATATTGGTGCTTTATTAATTGAATGTCATAACCAGAAACTTTATAATATTGAAGGCTGAGCTGGTCATTTTCGTACTCAGTACCAGTACCAGTCCTTCCAGTACTCCAGTACCAGTTCTTTTTCCCGTACAAAGGATTTGAAATGTATTTGAAAGAATGTACTGAAGTACCAAAAGTACTGAATACATTACAGCTCTGATTGAAGGTTACATAAAAGCTCTCATTTGTCCTTTAAACTTATTTAAACTATTTGAATAGTTAAAGTAATAAGAACAAGTCCACAACAAATTCTCAAAACGACCTTGCTAAAAGAAATGAACACAAAAATTGAAAACTATGAAAGTTCCTCCATAAATCTAACCTCAAAACAAAACTGAGCAGAGTCGATCATTCATGAATTGTTATTGCTAAAGAACAAGAAGAAGAGAAATTGCTTCATTGCTTCTCATCACCCGCTGAAATCTACAAATCGATCATGGTGTCGACGATTTCGTCAGCTGTGCGAGACAACAACAACACGCTAGTAGTCATAAAACCACACAGTTTCAGCTTCCTCACATACTTCGTTTCTCGTCGTACAGACTTAATTTTTCTTATTATTCGCCAGAAGAAACAACTTCAAACAATTTTCAAACTTGTATGTTTTCCGTCTTGAAGCATATTTCAAACTTGTATGTGTTGCGTCTTAATCGCCATACATCTAATTTTGTACTAAAAAAACAAGAGACACTCGAAAATGTCCCTTATACACTCATACCGCGTTTACATAAAATGGTTTCTCCAGAAATTGGAAGTAAAACTTTTTAGGACCTAAAACCGCTCGTAAACTTTTTAAATACCATTGAAATTGTTGTTGCAATTCCAGCGCTAAACCGAAATGCTTTTGGGTTTTAGCTTCACATTTTAGTTTGCAACTCAGGTTCGAAGTTCGGCTCACTGTTAAATAATGTAGCCTCGCCGCAAAAATTTTTGTAGCAAGCACTGATGGAAAATTTAGTTTAATGGTTTTGTTTATTGTAACGTCAAAATAAATAATTATAATTATTATGTTTTTTATTCGTAAAAAACATGTATAAAACATAGTTTTAATGTTAATAAATATATTCTATCACATTTTACACAGCATTTCCTAATTTGCTTCATTATATTTCCTATAAATGCAGTCGGTAATCGGTTAATGCGCCTAATTGCGAAAATATTTTAGAACGATGTTATTGGAATAGTTGGGGCTCCAAAACCCTCTAGCACATACGGTTGCATTGTTAAGAAATCGTACACATTGATTGATAAAGAAACAAGAACAACAAAATGGTATTTCTCACGTATTGTATACGTGAGTTCAACATACCAAACAGTCAAATGTCAAATCGATTTTTTTGATGCGGCGAATAGCGAGTGTCACATCTAATAATCTATGATATATACTCTTTGTCGACAGCAATAAGGCTATCACTCACACTTCTGTAAGTATATTAATACAATTAATGACTGAAAAACTGCATTGATGCTTTCAAACATCAGGTAATTGACACAATGATGCAACATTCAGCTGCTGGCATGGCCACATAAGTTGGAATTTTCCACCGTTGGGAAAATCATATACGATACAGGCCATACAATATGGGAGTAATTGCACCCCATATATCATTGTGTTTCACATGCTGCAAATCGACAGCTACTACAGCAACCAAGGGGTCGAAGATGGTCCTGCTGTCCTACGCTCAGCTCATTTACCCCTCTCCAACCGTTCATCATGTGAAGCTATAAGCTATAAATTTCTCAAAAATTATCTCTTTCGAAACATTTGAAAGAAACAATTTAAAACATTTTATAACTAAATAAAATAATATAGAATAACGTCAGATTAATTCGTTGCGTATTTTTTATTTTAATGTTCATTTCAAACATTTGCTTTTAATACAAGAAGGATTCACATAAATAGAGTGATTCTCATAGTAGATTCTCACGAAGTGTCAAGTATGTACTGATTCTCAAGTAAAATTTTGTACTTCGGCAAAAATTCACATCCAATTAAAAAAGTCTTTGTATGTACATATATGACGCAGGAACAGCACAAAAACTGACAGTCGGTAGAGCTTAATACAAGAGAAATAGAAAATATTTGAACTTTGTCGTACCGAAATACGAGACAGTTAATTTTTTTCTTATTTTCCATAAGAGCTTGTGTAATTTTGACAGTTCGTGCGAGTTAAATGGTATTCTGTGTACAACATTACACGAAATAGTAACTGTAGAAACACATTACAACCGCCGCCGGAGCTGCACAGTGTAAGCATGTGTAGAACCACAATGCTGCTACGTCGTTAACGACTACGATATTCTTATGAAAAACTGAAATAAATCATGTCGCAGCCTCTCACTAGTCGTAGCAAGAAATTTCTAATTTTTCGACCACGCTCAACAACACTCTCATTTTTTTCAAAACAGTATTGCAAAAATACTATTAAAAATACTAATAAAAATACTGCGCAATTTAAACATAAACTTTTCTCTTATATATCCTGTCAAAATCATTAGTTCTACCACTCACCTTTTGTTCCCTTTTTTTCATTTTCCTTATCATTATTTGAATTGTAAACACTATCTAACTTAAGAAATAATGTGAATTTTAAGACCTATGCTATAATTATAAGATACAATCTTGTTGCATTAGGTGATGTGATTTCTAACAAATAAAAGTATTGCCTACGTTTCTTCGTAATGACCGTAAAATTACTGGAAAACGATGTAAGTATTGCGCATACATCAAAATTAAACGCATACAAAGCTTCTTTTGCTCAATTTATAGGAAAAGAAACTTCCAATCTGAGAGAAAAATCGCCGACGGCGATTCACAAGCAGCGAGCAATACATTAGGAAATGGTTTTTTGTAGCTGTAGTACAACGATCCACTGCTTCGTGGGCACATGATATTTACCAGTTTTCCATCTATAGCGCCTAAACAATGCGGCATTCCCGTTTTAGCATATAGCTGGTTAGCTATTTGCCTCCACTCCGTTATGTTTGGTTGCGCCAAATAAATAGGATGGATGGAGGCTTTGTGCAGCCTCTTTGGGGGTGTATGCTATCTCCTCTAAAAATGCACCCAGCTCCTCTTGCGGTTTCTCAAAATTAAAAAAAGTCTAGAGTGCATATATTGATTGAAATTCTTGTAACATTTCGGTCCATTTTCACAATGGTCGGTTAAACTTAAGGTTAACTGAAGGTTAGTTGACCGGAGTTTCGAAACTTATCCTTCGATTAAAAATTTTTGTTTTCACCTACCTACCTTCGATTAAAAATTTTTTGTTTTCACCTACCTACCTCCTGTTAACAAAACTTCGGTCAACTAGAAGTTAACTAATCAAAAAATATATTATTATACATCCAGAAAACATTCACCAAATAAAAATGGATATTCATCTTTTTTATAGTTTCAGTTTATTTGAAACATTGTCATTTCTTTTTTATATACACTTTCTACTTGTGTATATAAGTAGCAATCAAAATAATTTTTAAGTACTAACTTTATCATTTAAAAACTTTAATTTTTAAATTGCGATCTTCAACTCTTTTAACTTTTTAAAATAGTGTTACGTAATTTCCAAAATTACCGCTTGAACTCTCTTCAGGTTCGATCACTGGATTGTGAATAATCGTGAATAATAAAATGACGTTAGTTTTAAATAATAAATAAACTATTTATTATTGCTTGTTCTTAATTTAACACTTCTTTACTATCACTGTTTATAACTTGTACACGTAAACACTAATACACAAATTCTTATTTGAAGTTGTTCAACTATTTTATTCTTATTCAACACTTTTCAAACTGTTACTTCCACGATGTCACTCGGTTGCTTTTCAAAATCAAGCTGTCCTCGCTGCTGTGGTTTGTGTCTATTTATAGTGTCCGATAATTATCGCTATGTTATCGTCAGACTTCTCCAGATCTTGCTAGATTGTCGAGAAACTTCCATTTCCATGAATTGTTTGTTTCAGCAATGAATCATGTTCTATTGTGTAGGCTGCGTTGTGGAAATATCAAGTAACTTCTAGATCTTTCGGTAGCGCAGGGGAATTTCGTAGGGGAATGTGAACTGTGATTTGGTAACACTGTAACACTCGTCAATATTGCACGTATCGGCGTGTAGATGGCGCTGTATATCACATTATTGTATGACGTATAGATGGCGCTGTATTTTCACCACACTGCCCTCCACTTAAGTCTGATCGTCCCCATCAGACACCAAATTCCTTGTTCCATACGGCGCAAGCCTCTCTAAATGGACAACTTTAATTTTACCTCGTCTTTGTGTGTGTGACTGTATGCGATACACAACATCATTCAGTCGCTTAATTACTTTGTACGGACTCTCCCACGATGTTTGCAGCTTTGGAGACATGCCCTTCCTTCGTTGCGGATTGTACAGTAACACTAAGTCGCCCTCTTTGAATCCGTCCGTATTCATGCCTCGCTTATCACGATCCTTCATTTTGTTACTAATTAGCTGTGTACGCCGCCTCACCATTTCGTGTATTTCGTTCATTTCAGATTGTAACATGTGCCAGTAGTTGTCTTCTGTTTCGGTAAGATCACTGCTTTTGCCAAATTTTAGATCCGTCGGAAGTCTCAAGTCTGAGCCAAAAACTACTTGCGCTCTTCTAATGTGCGGTTGAACCTTTCCACCATGCCATCTGACTGCGGATGTAGAGGATGTGTCGTTCGAGTTTTCTTGATACCCAGCAATCGGCACATTTCTTGAAATATTGAAGACTCAAAATTTCGTCCTTGATCGGAGTGCAACTCAATTGGTATGCCAAATCGCTTGACCCAGTTCTGAACAAATACCTCAGTTACAGTTTTAGCCTCTTGATTTGGTATGGGGTAGACTTCTGGCCATTTGCTGAAATAGTCCATAATGACCAACACGTACTTATTTCCATAGTCCCTAGTCGGAAATGGGCCAGCTACATCCATTGCAACTCGCTCAAATGGCGCTCCAGCGTTGTACTGCTGCAACTTCCCTCTGCTTCGAAATTTAGGTCCCTTAGCAGCCATGCACTGCGTGCAATTTTTGATCCATTCCGCTACCGCTTCTTAAAAATTCACCCAGTAAAACCGTTGTTTAATCTTTTCCACAGTTTTTGTACCACCGAGATGGCCGCCACTTGGTCCATTGTGGAATTCTTTTAATACAGCATCTATTCGCGACTTTTGTAGAACAATCAAATCACGAGTTTGCTTACCGTCACTACTTTCCCAGGAACGATGCAGCACTCCGTTCTTCAGCTTCAAACTGCTCCACTGTGCCCAATACGCCTTGGCCACCGGACTTTCTGATGCCATTTCTTCCTTGCTTGGTCTTCGGTCCATTTCCTTCGCTTTTGCTAACTTTGCCAAGTCTGCATCATTAAGCTGGCTGTCCCTTAGCGCACTAAGTGTCCACTCATCGTCAGGTTGCAGACTCGTTAATCGGACGTCGACTATACCTTCGCATCTTTCAACATTGGAGCAATGCTTACATTCGAGTGCACACGGTCGTCGACATAAAACATCTGCGTTTCCATGTTGTCCACCTTTTCGATGCTGTATTTCACAATCGTAACTCTGCAGCCTTTCTATCCAGCGCGCAATTTGACCTTCTGGGTTTTTGAACTGAAGTAGCCATCTTAAAGCCGCGTGATCTGTCCTTAATAAGAAGTGCTGCCCATACAAATATTTATGGAAGTGTTTCACGCATTCAACTACTGGCAAGAGTTCACGCCTGGTGACACAATAATTCATTTCTGGCTTACCCAGGACTCAACTGTAGTATACAATAACTTTTTCTTGACCATCGATGATCTGTGATAGCACACCTCCAATGCCATGTGCGCTGGCATCTGTGTCCAACACGAACTTCTCACCAGGAACTGGATATGCCAACATTGGAGCAGTACAGAGCAACTCTTTCAGCTGCTGAAAAGCATCTTCCTCTTCCTTTTTCCACACGAATCTACAATTCTTCTTTGTTAAATTATGTAGACTTCGTGCAACATTGGCAAATCCGTGTACAAAGCGTCGATAATAAGTACAGAGACCAAGAATAATAGTAAGTGGTGAAAGTGAAAATAGTAAGTGGTGCGTTACTGAATTCTCATTGTGGGAAAACAAGAAGATTCCAGGCAACAGGACAACTGTGGAAGGACTCCACGACATTACAGGAGACGACTTCAGACTGGACAACGGTTGTAGAAGGTAAAACCACAACATTTTTGCGCAGCCGGTTTTCGGACCAACAATCGTTCAGGTGAGTGAAAGTTTATATTCATTTCCAATAATTGCATATACAATTATTATACAACATACATATATACAATAAGTGAATAAAAAATCAAAATCTGTGTCATAAATTGTGTTTTTAATGTTGAGGGAAGTATTTAAAAAAGAATTAAGATAAGTTTAATAAAGTTGGAAAAAACAAATCAAACTTTAAAATTTACAAGGGAATAATAAAAACATAAAGAGAAAAAAAAATTAAACTTGTTTCATTTATGGTAGTTAAGAAAAATCGATTATGCCTCAAAAGTCAGGTGTGTTCAAAAGAAAAGCACGGCAAGCAAAAAATTGTTGAGTTACTCTTTATGTGTGAAAACGTAAGTAAAGTGATAATTAAAAACAATTATCGAAATACGAATAAAAAAATCACTAAAATTGAGTGCTTGCTTTAATCGATTCAGCGGAATCATAGTTTTATTAACGCGAAGTTACGTTTGTGAAGCTACGAAAAAATTGAAAAGAAAGCCTTATAAAAGCGTTGACACATATTTTATAAGCGAGAAAATAAACTTGAAACTTGAACTTGGACTTGAGTTTATAGAATAAAAAGCGTCGTTTGCATTTTTGCGAGTGCAAGTGCCTTCACATGGTATGAAATTTGAAATCCGCGACAAAATAAAAAAAACAAGTGAAATGAAATTGTTTTTATGGCACGAGTCATAGTAAACAAGAAAATTAAACAAGAAAAACAGACTAGTGAAATTGTAGGTCGCGGGAAAAATATTAATTAGCGTGGGAATAAATATTAAGTTTTAAATAATTCAGTGTTTGAAAATTTAAAAAAAAAGTAGGCAAATCGTATTGAAATTTTAAGATATCGATTGAGGTAATTCACTATAATAAAAATTAGTCTTCTTTAATGGATGGGGAATATGAACAGTTAGTATTGAAATATCGAGCATTATCTGGTCAGCTAAACAGGTTTGTAGAAAAAGCCTGGGGAAGTCTTACACGTGCAGTAAGTAATAGGGAAACAATTGAGTTAATTAAATCACAGATAAATTCAGTGAAGGATATTTCCAAGATAGAAGAAGCTGATTTAATTGTCGACGAAATAATTAGCTTCCTAGCGTGAAAGAAAGAATTCAACTGTTTAAAAGGTAGGTACGATAATTATTTGGCTAGTAGATCCTTGCAAGAAGACAGTCTTCGACAATTGGAACTCGAGAACGAGCAGTTAAGGAAAATACTCGGTGCACAAGAAGAGGTTTTCACAGGAACGTCACCAGACAACCAGAAAGAAGAGTCAACAATTTCACAGGCACACGAAGTTAAACAACTTGAAACAGAAAACGATTTGTTGAGGAAACAAATCGCGATTTTAAGGAGAAACGAACATCACAGCGTAGAGCCCCGCAAAGAGAGGGAAAATACTGCATGAATTCAATAGGATGCCGTTTGGTTTAACGGGAGCGCCTGCAACGTTTCAACGTATTATGAATCATGTATTAACAGGCTTACAAGGAATAGATTGCTTTGTTTATCTTGATGATATAGTGGTGTATGGAAGTAATTTAGAACAGCATAGGAAAAGGTTAATTAAGGTTTTCGAGGCACTGAGGGAAAACAATTTAAAGCTTAACGTTAGTAAGTGCCAGTTCCTGAGGCGAGAAGTAATATATTTAGGGCATAAGTGTTCTGAGAAGGGAGCTCTTCCTGATCCCAGTAAAATGGAATGCGTCAAAAACATTCCCGCTCCCAAGAATAAAAAAGAGGTGCAAGCGTTTTTCGGGTTAGTAAATTATTACAGGAAATTCATACCAGGGACTGCAAGGATAATATTGCCAATTAATAAGCTTCTCAGAAAAGACTCGAAGTTCAATTGGTCAGAGGAATGTCAGAAGGCTTTTGAAAAGTTAAAAGAAGCTATAATTAACCCACCAATTTTAGCTTATCCGAATTTTGACGAAGAATTTATTTTGACAACAGATGCCAGTAGCGAAGCGTTAGGAGTGGTTCTTTCTCAAGGGAAAGTAGGGGAAGACAAACCGATAGCGTTTGCAAGTAGGGCTCTTAATGATGCAGAAAAACGTTACTCTACAATTGAAAGGGAATTTTTAGCTATAGTTTGGGCTACGAAAAATTTTAGTGCTTATTTATTAGGAATGCCATTCAAAGTGGTAACTGACCATCAACCTTTCAAAGGAATAGCCAATTTAAAGGATCAAACATCAAGATTGGCGCGTTTCAGACATAAATTATCAGAGTATGTTTTCCAGATTATTTACAAACTAGGAAAAAAAAACTTGAACGCAGATGCTTTAAGCAGAGTGCCGCAACCACAAAATTTTGAATATTCGGTGGAGGCGGTTCAAACCCGTGCCCAAACTAGGGAAAAAGAGTTGAGGAGACAGGAACGAAGTCAAATTAAAACCAATACCCCAATTCTAGCTAGTGACAATTTAGCACCAACAAGGCAAGATAATACGATTTTACTGAAAGACCCAAAACAAATAGAGACAGTAATGAAAGACTTTCATAACAGACCTTTAGGAGGACACCAGGGCGCGGTAAAAACCTATCTAAGAATAAGGCAAGAGTACAGATGGCCAGGAATGCAGAGACAGATTAAGGAGTACGTAAGAAACTGTCCAAAATGTCAAGTTAACAAATGTTCAAGGTTAACAAAAATGCCAATGGTATTAACGGATACACCAACACATCCATTTGAGAAGGTGTATATGGACATAGTAGGCATTTTACCGGAGACTACCACCGGTAATAAATACATTTTGACTTTTCAGGACGATTTTTCGAAATTTATGGCATGCGTAGCTATTCCGGACGCTGAAGCGAGTACTGTAGCCAGAGCATTTTATGATGAGGTAATTACGCGTTATGGGATTCCAAAAATTTTAATAAGACAATGGGACAAATTTCACTTCAAAATTATTTACAGATACATGTAAATTATTAGGGATTAAAAAATTACATATACCCATATCATCCACAAGCTAATGGGTCACTGGAAAGGAGCCATAGACCTTTAGCTGATTATTTGCGCAATTTTGCAAAAGAAGACGGTTCAAACTGGGATCAATGGTTGACTGCAGCAATGCACGTTCATAAACACACTCCCCATACTACAACTAAACAAACACCGTTCCGCACTCTATTGTAACAGTATGATAGTAAACTAAGGTCAGTAGATTTTAAGGTAGGAGATAAGGTTTTAATTAAGAATCAGACAAGGAAAAAAAAATTTTCTCCAATATGGATAGGACCATATGTAGTCACGGGAATAAAAAGTTTAGTAACAACGATTTTGAAAGTGAAAGGGAAGGAAAAACCGTTTCACAATAACTTGCTCAAACCATATATCGATAAATAATTTATTTTTCTGTTTGCGTAATATGTATCTAAGCGATAAAAGTAAATACTTATGTTAAAATATGTGTTAAATTTAAAAGTAACTGAGCAAGAAAATCAATCTTATTATAATTACCAGATATTCCATCGATATAATTTATAGCAATATGGTTAATATCCGAAAAAACCATAAGAAAAAAAAACAAATATAATAAAAATTAATTAAGAAATTTTACATATATAACTAATTCAATTCTCTACTATTCACAGAAGCTCAAATGAAGGATATCGCAACAGTGCGGATAAGCTTACTGCCAAGCTGGTAACGGTAAGATAGAGGAATCTAATACTCGAAAACGAGCCAGGGTCGTTGTGGATAAGAAAAGAAGTACCAATATTCTTTTAACAAATTTTTCGTGAAATATACTTACATTTTCTTAGCTGTCTATTCGTTTGGTATACACAGTCATAAGAAAATGTAAGCACTTATAAATTAATAAAGGACCAGAATTTGCATTTAGGAACAAATACTTCTCCTTTGAACTACAAAATGGATTCCGGTATGATTAAATTGTGTTTTTGCCATCAAAATTTCAATATCGAAATTTTCCGCGATTACAATACTTTCTTGTATTTATTACGTATTTACTACGTATTATATTTACTACGTATTACGTTCCATACATATACGTAATTGTACAACAATAATTAATAATGTAAAATAGAACCTACACATCACATAATTGTATACACACTAATAGAATAATTAACACCACAAAAGTATATAATGTCAATATAAATAATAAATGCATAATAAGTAAATGTCATAAAATGATATATACAGTTTTATGAACATATGTCATTATGAGCAAAATATATCATTGTCCTAATAGCAAAGTAATTAGAATAAATTATTAATTGTAAAAAGAATATTATAACATACTTAAGTTTTGAAAAGAGGGCAAAAGAGAGAAATGAAAACGGAAAAAAATATGCAAGAAAAAAAAAATAAAAAACAGAGTTTAAAAGAAAGCAAAAACTTCTCCAAAAAGCAAAAGAACAGGAAAAAAGAACAAAACAAAGAATTAATAGCCCCACAAAAAATTTTCATTTTCAAAAAAAAATTTTACTAAAGATATATAGATTTTGTACCATCAACGGCAGCGAAAATAGCAGTCGATGATCCAAAAATTCATCGCCGGTACGATATCAACTAAACAGCGGTGGAGGATAACAGCGGTGAGCAAAATAATACGGAAATAAGACGATAACACAGATAGAGGCTTGGCATCTACGAAAAATAAATACGGCGGGTTAGGAGTGTTTTACATGCTGCGTTAAAAGATAAAACTGCAGGATCAGATGTACGACTAGTACATCCAGGGTGTGTCGGTTCGAGTAAATGCAGACAGAAAATACACACGTATACAATATGTACAAAATGAAACTCCTACTACCGCACTACCGCTGGTTGGTCAAACAGTAACGAAGACTACAAGTACGTTGCATAGCTAATTTGAGTGATCCAAAAGAGATTGTGTAAGAATGATACAATCAACAAGAGAGGGATCTCGTCTATGTTTTAGCTAATCCAGTTTACGCCACAGAAGTTAAAAATTTAGAGCCACTGCCTTCTGTGACTGTCACCGTCAAAGGACTACAAGTAACCGTGCACCAAATGCCGGCCAGAGCTGTCAGAGTCCATCAACCATCTCCAACACTTTCAACACCGCTATTTAACACAACGTCGAAGAACAACCGGAAGGAAGCAGTATTATAGCAGCGACATAGTAAGCAAATCACCGAAGTCGGCAGAATTGTTTTCCCATAAATATATTGTAAAAATCAGATAATATTTTTATTATAATTATGTTGTAATCAAATTAAGCACATATACTATTGTAATTTAAGAGTGCTCATAGGTTATCTAGAGTAAATGATAAAACTGTAAGTTAAGCCCAAAGTAGAAATATTTTAAATTTGTAAATTAAGAAAAAATTATTTTAGATAATAATTTCTTCTTGTCGGAGGGGCGGAGGAATGTTGTATGTCGGAATAATTGTCCAGGTAATAACGACGTCTAACGTTGTTATTATCGTAGATATTTGGCCCGAGTTGCTAACGCTTAACGTTAGTAACACATATTTTTGGGCATGAATTTCCACTGGCAGGTTGGTGTCTTTAATTGAAAAACTCGCTTGCACAATTTTGGGCAGTACTTTAAATGTACGGAAGTCAAAGCGACTGAGCGAAGACCAAGCTTTGTTCGTGGCATCAATCTAGCCAACCGTTGGTGGAATGCTTAACAAGAGCTGACGCGGAAGAACGAATTCAGCAGTTCTGCGCGATGCAGCCTCCAAAATTATTATCGTAATAATATATTTGAGGTAGTTGCAGAATTCCGACTGAGCAGCATTTCCGTCTTACAACATTGATATAAGGAAGAACATGTTTCAAATTGAGGAAGTCTGTAATTACTAATCAACAAAAGAAGTCTTGAATTATTAGTTAACGCGAAGAGTTTTAAATTATAAACTGACGAGTGAAGTCAGAAGTAGTTTTAAGTAATATTTATATTAAAATAAGTTTTAATAAAAAACAAAGTGAGTGAAAATAGTAAGTGGTGCGTTACTGAATTCTCATTGTGGGAAAACAAGAAGATTCCAGGCAACAGGACAACTGTCGAAGGACTCCACTACATTACAGGAGACGACTTCAGACAGGACAACGGTTGTGGAAGGTAAAACCACAACAGCGGAAGTGGATAGCTATCCTTTTTCGTGACATCGTCCAGCTTTCGGTAGTCAACGCAAAATCGAGTGCTTCCATCTTTCTTTTTAACTAGCACGACCGGTGAGCTCCATGGGCTTGTTGATGGTTCAATAACTCTGTCTTTGCGCATTTCATCTATCAAATGCTCCGCTTCTTCTCGTTTCGCTAGTGGGACTCTGCGTGGGGCTTGCCGGATCGGTCGTGCATCGCCGGTTTCTATTCGATGTTGTACGATAGCTGTTCTTCCAAATTTATTTTCATCGCTTGCAAATACAGCGCTATATTTTTGCAATATGCGCTTAGCTTTAGACTTTTCTGGTTCACTTACCTCATTCAACCAGTGACCCATTATAACAGGAGATTTTGTTGTTTCTTGCAAAGCAATGCTTTTACACACCTGAGCGCGATTGTCGCAATTTAATATGACTTCTACAGCTTGGCACTGCCCTATTAGCGCTCCTTTCTCTAAGACGATCGCTGACTTAAACTCGTTCATTACGCGAATAGGAATTCGCTTACTCCGTTCTGTTTGCACTAAGGTTCGTCCAACCAGTATATTCGCTGTGTCATCTGATGCCTCTACTACACCCAGCTGGTCCGCTCCACTATCTACCTCCACGCAAGCCCATAAAACCGCTTCTGATTTTGGTGGAATCCGTTGGCGATGGCTAACACTCACCTTCATGATTTGAGGCCGTTCATATCCAGTGCTTATCGGTATCTCCATATTTCGGCACGTCAGCAACTTTTTCTTCAGCTCCAAAGTAAGACCTTGCGCTATCATAAAATCAACGCCGATTGTTACCTCATCCATAATTTCAGCCACCAGGAAGGTATGATTCACATGCAACATTCCAATCTGAACACGACAAATCAGTTTTCCGAAAATCGCAGCTTCCTCTCCTGTAGCAGTTCGCAGTTTGCAACCAATCAGCGGCTCGATATCATCTCGTACTAAATCTGTTCGAATAATGTAATGCGTTGCGCCTGTGTCCAGCATCAAGTCAAGCGACCGCTCGTTTAAAGTTCCACTTACTGTTAAGTTGTTGTTGTTTCGACGCATTTGCGAGACAGAGACAGTGGGGCAATCAGTTGCGGAAACCAGCTCACGCCCCTTTGGGCTGGACCGTTTTAGTTTAACGATTCTGTTTCAGTAGAAGCACCACTTACTTTTTCGGCGCTTCTCTTTCTGCCACTCACTGATATATTACAGTTTCGTGCAAAATGTCCAATTTTCCCGCAGTTATAGTATTTTGCGTCCGAACTCTTGCGCGAGATCGGCGTCATTCGTGCTATCGTCTGCATTAGTTCCCTCATTGTCTTTTCTAGCGACTCATTTGAAGCAACCTCAAGTCAATGAACCCTGTGCGATGGTCTGGTCAAAAGACTCGCTGTTTTTTTTTTTTTTTTTTGTATGACGACTTTAGGTGTGGACTCTCATGTATGACCAGTGGACCCGCCCACTGACATGCACGACTCACCATTCCTGCTGCCTACGTACTAAACCACACACCCGCGCACTTCAAACCACTCTCCTCTGCGGGACTGCCGTTAAGTACTAATTCGCAGAGGCTGGTTAGCAATCAAGCTATTTCTTCGTGCGTTAACACTTCCCTTTTTAGCTATTTAATCCTGCCGCATATCTAAGCCTTTCGATTCTTCGCAGCTCAATCAGCGCCCTCGTGACTATATCGTTAAAGACTCCCCAGTTGTGGGGGGACTGAAGCATATGCTCGATTGTATTTGTTGGGTCTCTCATGTGCGTGTATTTCTCGTGTCTCCATAGAGAATCTCGGACACTTAAACCAAACGTGCTCTGCGTTTCGTCTTCTGCGTAAAGAGGGCATAATGGCGAACAGTCGTGTCCAAATTTGAATAGATACTTCCTGAAGCGACCGTGACCAGTCAAGAATTGTGTCAAGTAGTAGTTGGTTTCTCGGTGGGATCTATTAATCCAAGATGCTATGCTGGTAATGAGCGAATACGTCCACCTACCCTTTGTGGAGGCGTCCCAACGGGACTGCCATACCTCAATCGATTTCTCTCTCTCTTCTTTGGCTGCTGCTCGTGTCGAGGTGCGTTGTAATGATCTTCGAACATAAATGCGCTTCATCTCATCAGCCCAAATATCGATTGGCAAAAGACCTGCTATAACGCCTGCTGCGTCGTCGGACACTGTGCGGAATCCACTAATTATTCTCAACGCACTAAGTCTGTGAACTACGACTAGCTTCCTTCGAAGCGAACTAGCTTGCAGCGCCTGAGTCCAGACTGGCGCCGCATACAGCAGAACGGAGCTTACCACCGTAGCAAGTAGTTTGCGTTTGGCTGTCCTGTAGTTTGCGTTTGGCTGGCCTCGGACCGCCTATGTTTGGGAATAGTCTTGCCAGCTTTGTCTGAGATCTCGCTGCCTTTTCAGCCGCATAGCACGCATGCTCTCTGAAACTGAGCCTATTATCTAATATGACCCCCAGGTATTTAATCGAGCGCTTCGACTTAATTTCAACATCACCTATTTTAACAGTGATGTACTCCACCTTCTTTCGACTTGTTATAAGAACTGCTTCCGTTTTATGTTCGGCAAGTGTCAGACGAGCTGAATGAAGCCACTCTTTTACTTGTGCAATTGCTGTATTTACCACTACTTCTAACTGGCTGATTTGCTTTGCTACTGCCACTATCGCGATGTCGTCAGCGAATCCTACTATGAGGGTTCTTTCCGGCAAAGGCAGCCTTAAAACCTCATCATACATTAGGTTCCATAATAATGGATCCAGAACGGATCCCTGCGGGACTCCTGCCGTAGCATCTAAGTATTCTAACTTGCTATTGCTTAGGTAGATGAGTTTTCTATTGGTGAAGTAGCTGCCTATTATTTCAACAATGTAAGTTGGTGCTTCCATTTTGTCGAGCGCTTTTTTAATGCCCGGCCAGTCTGCTGAGTTGAAGGCGTTTTTAACGTCAAGCGTTACTACAGCGCAGTACTCTTTGGTCCCGCCTTTCCAACGCTCACCTGCTATTGCATTCCTTGCGCAATTAACCACTACATTAATCGCGTCGATAGTGGACCGAGATTTTCTGAAGCCACACTGTCGCTCAGATATTGCGGCCTTTTCTTCGGCTACTGACAGAAGTCGGTTACAAATAATTCTTTCGAGAATTTTGCCCAGAGTGTCCAGTAGGCAGATTGGGCGGTATGATGCTGCTTCATCAGGCGGCTTATTTCCCTTAGGGATCAGAACCAGTTTCTGCTTTTAAACATTTCTGGTATGTAGTCAAAAACATGTCTGGCCTTAAGGATATTGCAGCCTTTATAACTACATTTGGGATGCCATCTGGACCTGGCGCTTTGTGATCACCAATTTGGTCGCAGGCTTGCCTCAGCTCCTCTAGCGAAATCGCTAGGATTACCTCGCTACACGTGCATGGTAAACACATTCTCCGCTCTTTTTCTCTTATAATTTTGTGAAATAACAATTTGCTTGCGATACCTGTGCTCTTCTAATTCATGCATAAAATTATCAAGTTTCTGTGCTTATTTATCTCAGCCAGAAAAAATGCGACCGGTTGGTCTTCAATTCTATTTTGCTATTCAAATCAATAATTAATAATAATAATCAATAATGAATCAATAATACTAGTATTATTTGACAAATTCAATTCAATAAACAAAGAGAAATAAATAATATCCAATCAATAATTAATAATAATAATCAATAATGAATCAATAATACTAGTATTATTTGACAAATTCAATTCAATAAACAAAGAGAAATAAATAATATCTCTAATAATATAAAGATAAATCTAAAAAAATAAATTGTATTTGTTGTTTTTGAAATTAGTTTCCTTAACTCTCATCTCTATCTGTCAGTCTAACATAGCGCCACCTATTGGCTTTTTTGTATTGTAAAGTTTTAGTTCGTTCGTTGTCTTTTAACCAGCAAGAAGCTAATAACATTTTTATTCTGTTAAATAAAACTAATAATATAATTGATGCTCATATGGTGTTTTGTTAATTTTAAAACTCGATTCCACTCAATAATTATAAGGTTATGGGCCCAGTGACCATTATCGAGTAAATAAAATTAAAAATTTGCAAGACTAAGCAAGAGCAGAAATTGTGTAAAGTCACGCCGTTGTGCCATTTTGAATTTTTCTTTGACATCGAACATTCCAGAAATAAAAGAATAGAAGCCGCGCCGTCGTGCCGTAAAAATAAATTTTTTCTTTTGTACACTATAAGTCGAGTCGTCGTACCGTAGAAATAAAAGAGTAGAAGCCGCGCCGTCGTGCCGTAAAATAATTTTTTTTTTCCCTTTTTGTATATTATAAGTCGAGTCGTCGTACCGTCAAAAAAAAAAAATGGATTTGCTGGAAACCAAACCAGACAATGGCATATTTGGCATTCACCACAAACTAAATGGCACAAATTACAAGCTATGGAAGTTCCAAATTGACTTTCTGATGTCATGGCGGGCAATGTTCCTGAAGATTCGGCAACAGAGGCAGCTAAATGTGAATATGAGAAGAATGATGGCAAAGCTATGGCTATTTTAATTTCATCAGTAAACAGTGAACAAGCAAACCATATTCTGACATGCAAGACAGCAAAAGAAATTGCAGACAAACTGGCCAGTCTACATGAGAAGCGCAGTGAGGTACGTATCATGTGCCTCTATGAAGAATATTTCTCTTTAAAGATGGCTGAAGGTGAATCAGTGGCAGAGTATGTGTCAAAAGTAAGCAGAATGGCACACGAAATCGAGGATCAAGGCGAAAAGTTATCGGAAAACATCAAAATGGTTCGCATTATCAGTGGTTTAACGCCGAAATTCCGTAATTTCAAGACGGTCTGGTACAATATTAAAGAGGGCAGAACGCTTGACAGTTTACTTGCACGCTTACGACTCGAAGAGGACCAAATGGGTAAAGTAAATGATGAACCATTAGACGCCGTTTTAGTGCAAAATTCAAGTCAAAATGGGGATCTGGCAAGAAGACATCAACGTCGATTGATGAGCTAAAGAAGAAAACAAAATGTAATAAATGTCATAAAGTAGGACATTGGAAGAAAGAATGTCCGAAACGCAATGATATCTCTCCCGCAGGCAAGAAAGGCGGTGATATAGCATTCTGTGCCAAAATTAAAAACAGCGCAACAACGGATAGTAAAGATGTTTGGATTGCTGACTCAGGTGCGACTGAGCACATGTCTTTTCGCAGAGAATGGTTTACCGATTATAAGAAAAGTGATGTAGAGCGTTTTGTCCAAATTGCAAACAATGATCGTTTACGGATCCATGGTACTGGCACCATTTTAATCGAAGCTTAAGTCAATGGCAAATGGATGAATAGACAACTGAAAAATGTGCAGCATGTTCCTGAGCTGAAGCAAAATTTATTCTCAACGGCATCCGCTACTTCAAAAGGTTTTCATATGGTGATAACTCATGATGGCTGTAAAGTGACAGATGGTAGTGGTGAAGTTTTTGCTGTTGGTGTAAAAGATGACAACAAACAATTGAGAATGGCGTTTCAGCAGCGTAGAAACGAACACGCAAATGCTGTAACTGTTACATTAGAGCAATGGCATCATCGATTAGGACATTTGAATCCAGACACGATAAAGCGCATGTGCAGCCAGAATTTGATAGAGGGTGTCAAAATATCAGGCAACGATAAATTTTTCTGTGAAAAATGTCATATTGGAAAGATGCAGCGTACTTCGCATAAACCGGCACAACAGCGAGCGGTTGCAAAAGGTGAATACTTGCATGCCGATCTATGCGGTCCAATGGAAGAAATGGGTATTGGAGGAATGCGATATTTCCTTCTTATCAAAGATGAGGCAACGAGTTTTAAATATATATATTTGTTGGCCAACAAATCCGAAGTGTGTGATAAGATAAAGGCTGTGTTGTCAATGGTGCGCGTTTTGACAGGCAATTTCGTAAAGTATTTTCGTTTCGATAATGGGACGGAGTTCATCAACAGAGATTGTATGCGATTGCTGTCAGTTGCTGGTGTGACTATTGAACGAATCGCACCATATACACCCGAGCAAAATGGACGAGTGGAGCGCGAAAACCGTAGCATTGTGGAATGTGCACGTACAATGTTGCTTGGCAGTGGCTTGCCTAAACGCCTATGGCCAGAAGCAGTGAGAGCAGCTGTATATATTCTAAACAGATCATCAAATAAGAAGTGTCCAGATATAACACCATACGAAAAATGGTTCAATGCCAAGCCAGAGATGGGCCATGTGCGAATTTTTGGCACTGAATGTTTTGTGCAAATACCAAAGCAAAGTGGACGCAGGAAATGGGACGCCAAGGCTAAAAAGATGTTCCTAGTTGGATTCGAGCCCACATCAAAGAATTTTCGGCTGTATGACCCAGCTACACAAAAGATCATCGTTAGTTGCAATGTAAAAATGAACGAAAAGGCTGTCGTTCGTGTGAACCATATCATTGATGACCACGAAGATGACAATATGCAATCACAAATTAAAGAAATGTCAAATACAGGGCCGTCGTCTTCTCATATTGTCAAAGAACAGCAGCGATCGCCTGACGAATTCAACAATGAACATAATGAATCGGCCATATCAGATGATGATTTCTTTGACGTGAATGACAATACGTTGACAGCCGAAGATAATAAGATGCAGGAAGACAAAAACGTACGCAAGAATGAGCAGTATGACTTACGCAAAAGGGTAAATGCACCCGATCGTCTCATAGAGAGCGGATATTCAGCTGTTGTTCTAGAGCCAAATACGTATAATGAAGCGTTGAATTCGGAGAACTCTGCGAAATGGAGAGATGCCATGAATGAGGAATTGCGATCTTTAGAGAAAAATTCGACATGGGAATTGGTGAAACGCCCGAAGAACCGCAACATTGTTGGATGCCGATGGGTGTACAAATTAAAACAAAATTCATCGGGTTCAGTGTTTAAGGCACGTCTGGTCGCAAAAGGCTATTCGCAGCGCGAGGGAACTGACTATGGTGAAACTTTTTCGCCAGTTGTCCGATACGATTCCATTCGGACCATGCTATCAATTGCTGCTGCAGAAGATTTAGAGATGGCGCAGTTCGATGTAAAAACTGCGTTCTTAAATGGCAAATTAGACGAGAAAATATTCATGGAGGTACCAAAAGGATTGAACATCAAAGAAGAAGGCATGGTTTGCCGGCTTAAGAAAAGCTTATATGGATTGAAACAAGCTTCTAGAGTTTGGAACAAGAAATTCACAAAGTTCCTCAGCGATTTCAACATGGTTCAGTCAAAGGCGGATCCGTGTGTGTTCAGGGGCCATATAAATGGAGCCAAAGTCATTTTACTTTTATATGTGGACGATGGATTGATTCTTTCGAAATGCAAGAAAACGCTGGAAATACTGATGAGCCATCTATCAAACAATTTTGAAATAACACGGAGCAGCGATGGCCATTATGTTGGTATGGAGATTCACCGCGACCGAAAAAGGAAAACGATTTTCATCAATCAAAGTTCATATATTAAGAAGATCATCGAGAAGTTTAATATGCAAGATGCCAAGTATATTTCCACTCCAGCTGACAATAATGTCATTTTAACCAAGTCAAGCGATGAAGATGGCATCAATTTCCCTTATCGAGAAGCGATCGGGTCACTCATGTTTGCTGCTATTGTGACCAGGCCAGATATTTCATATGCAGTGGGAGAAGTCAGCCGGTATATGGAGAGTCCAAAACGTCAGCATGTTTTGGCTGTCAAGCGCATCCTACGTTATTTGAACATGACAGCCGAAATGGGAATTGAATATTCTGGACCATCAACATCACTACGGGGATATTCAGATGCTGACTTCGCAAGAGATGTGGATACGCGAAGGTCAACTACTGGTTACGCGTTTATTGTCGGTAAAGGTATAGTCACATGGAAAAGCTGTCGGCAAAAAACAGTAGCACTTTCTACCACCGAAGCTGAGTTCATGGCAGCATGTGAGGGTGCAAAGGAGGCAGTTTGGCTTAATCAACTGCTGCATGATGTGGGATGCATTCAAGAAAGCTCACCATCACTCTATATCGACAATCAGAGTGCAATTCGACTTATTAAAAATTCTGAATTGCACCAGCGAACAAAACACATCGATGTTCGGCTACATTTCATCCGAGAGTTGTATGGATCGAAGACAATCTCGATAGAATACATTTGCGGTGAAGATCAATTGGGAGATGTGTTCACAAAGCCCTTAGTGGCTCAAAAGTTCGCTAAAAATATTGAAAGGCTAGGAATGAGAGTAATAAAATAATTAGTGGGAGTGTTGTTTTTGAAATTAGTTTCCTTAACTCTCATCTCTATCTCTCAGTCTAACATAGCGCCACCTATTGGCTTTTTTGTATTGTAAAGTTTTAGTTCGTTCGTTGTCTTTTAACCAGCAAGAAGCTAATAACATTTTTATTCTGTTAAATAAAACTAATAATATAATTGATGCTCATATGGTGTTTTGTTAATTTTAAAACTCGATTCCACTCAATAATCCAATAGTATTTATAACTTGCTGACCCCACGAACTTCGCCTCGCCCTAAATTAGTGTTGGGAAAAAGCGTCAGTTTTTGTCTTTCCTGACGGTAGAACTGGTTCTGATTCTCTACCAGTTACTCGCTCTCAAATGCACCTTACTTTCTTATTTAACTTCATCGCATTAATAGTTTCCGAATTAGTGGGACAAACAAACAGACTTGACATTTTTATATTTGTATATTTATAATTTTTATATTTGTAGGACTTTTCCCGGAGCTTTTCAAGGTAATTTAAATATCTATCACAAAGAATCGTGTTATATCACAAAATTGATCTTTTTTCCATAAAAACAAATAAAACTAATGACAGAGTTTTCCCGGAGCTTTTGATATATTTAAAAGTTTTTTTATATATAGTTTTCAGGAACAATTCATTGCAGCTTTAGTTGTTTCCGAGTAACTCTTGAGGGAGGGCTGCACGCAAATTTTTTAGTACGATTGTCGACTATGACTACGAACATAACCACCAAATTTCATTCGGTTGGGATCAATATGTCCCTAAATATTAAATTTTACTGATTTGCCACGCCTCCTTTTGAAGTTTTTCGATGTTGTAATAGTTATTCTGCTATTCGGAAACAAATCCAACAAATCAAAAAACATAAAAATCGGCCCAGCCGTTCTCGAGTTATAAACGGTGTAACTAACACGACTTATGTATAGATAGATTTAAAGCATATCAAAAATTATTATTATTTACATAAAATTAATAAACTATAATAAATAGATATTTATAATAAAATCTTAAATAAGTCTTCAATATAAATATCACATAACAGCGATGCATAATCTTCCGCTGTGTAATTTCACACTCAGCCAGAGATAACGAGATGCCTGACTCGCTCGGGTTTCCGCAGCGTGTTATTCACCACGCGACGTACGTGTTATTCACGCGACGTCACATCTGATTGGCTTTTTGAACTATGCTGATGTAGCTGCGGCCATAAAGCACACATTCGTTTATTTTAATGCACTCTTCAAAAACGAATTCTGCTGTATATAAATGTGTCAATATGTATTTGATAATATTGTTCAATAGTTCAATTACATGAGAGCATTAATAATTCATGTTTTTATGTTATTATATTATAAATAAAATTATGAAATGCTACTTCTTCTTCTTTGAGGTGAAAAGAAATTTATTGAAATTATTACAGTACGAAATTGCCAAAAGTGTATGGTACCAAAAAAAGTGTATGCCAAAAGTGTATGGTGTATTGTACATTAATAATGTTGGTTTTTTAAAAATAACTCAAAAAGGAAAATGAGATAAGGCATTACATAATTAATTAAGAATTTCAAACACATTAGTGTAATTTTAATGTAGCGAAAACATGTTTTTCCTCAAAAAGTAGTAATATAGTAAGACTACTTAAGTACCATAGTACATGCAAAAGTAGGCGGAAACATACGCAGTTTGCAAACGTGTAATAAAATTCACTAGTAAGGTGGAAATGAAAATGTAGATATGCCAATACTACATTGATGCTGTTTTCTTTCTATTAATTCATAACCTCAATTTATAAATTATTTTTAGTGAAGATGTATAATATACATTTTTTATTAACATAAATAAGTACGAAAAATATTATTGAAATTTTTTATGAGGACTGGATTAAGTTAAAGTTAAAGTGCAGCCAACGAAATACTTTGAAGCCCTCGATATGAACCACAATCATTAAGGAAATAAAAGGTTATATATTGTTAACAACTAGAAAGCTGTAAAAAATCAAACAAAACAAAAATTTTACTTTGTAAAAGGAACCCAAATATGTAGTTGGGTATTATACGCATAATAAAAACGTGTATTAAATTTCCTGTAAATACAAGACATATTAGAATATTCACTCAGATTTTTTGATCTGCGAACATTTAATACCATCACTATATATATACGCTTAATGTAAAGTAATAATCATAGATGAAATCAATATGCCTTTAATCGAAATAATTTATTTTATTTTTACAAGTTTACAATTGAGTTGAAATCTCAAAACAAAGTGTTAAGGCATACATAAAATATTGTAAACAAAGGCAAAATCTTGTCGTCTCCGACCCCTCATCAACGGGGTCGTCAAGAGGTGAGTAGGGGTCTCTGGTGGGGAGTTATTCATCAGATTTCCAATTTTTCACGAACACTTCTATACAAAATTCCAAGTTTTTCACGAACACCAACAAACTTCTGGAACTCGAATGGGAAGCCGAACAATCGCTAGAATAAGTCAGCTATCTCGTTATCTCTGCACTCAGCGGAAGAATGACGACTACTTTCCTACGTTCGATTTCAGGGAAAAAAACAGCGATAATTTCGTTTTGAAAAGATCAAGAATACAACGAAAGAGTATATATTCATAAAGAGATTTCACGTGAACGGGATGTTTTTACTTCCTTGTATACGTAGTAAATACAAGAAAGTATTGTAATCATGAAAAATTTCGATATTGGGATTTTGATGGTACCACACATTTTGACCTTCGCGGAGTCCATTTTGACTAGTTCGGTCGTGACGTGTGTACGTATTACGTATGTACGCCTGTACGTATATATGTATCCTCAATAACTTATATATGTATCCTAGTCAGTGTTGCCGTTTTGTGGGAATTTTCCCAGATTTGGGATTTTTAAATAGCCTCTGGGAATTTACGTCGCTTGGGATTTTTTATGTGCCTCTAGCTTTGGCATTGTTTTGGGAATTTTGTCAATTTTAATAGTTCTTTTCTTTTTAATGGTTTCATCATAAAATGAAGGTTATTTAAATATTAATAAAGGCTTCGTATATTTGGGATTTTTTTGCGATTTTTTAATGCCTTTGGGATTTTTGTGGGATATTGGCATACTTTTTTGCCTTGCGTTTTTTTTTTTTTTGGTATTTTTTAATTGATGATTTGGGAATTTGCGATTTTCTCTGGGAATTTCAATGAAGGGTTTCCGGCAACACTGATCCTCGTATATATATATCCTCAATAACTTAATAACGGAGAATCGTAGAAAGTTGAAATTTGGTATTTGATTGTGCACCTCCCTTTTTGGATGCAATCGGTTTCGCGAAAAGGACACTTCTCATATACTTCTTCTTCTTACATTCCTCACAAACAAACACTCCTTGAAAGTACATAATATTTTGTATTTGGGCCTTACATAAGGCACAATTTTGTAGCTCCAATTTTGATGATGGTTCGCACCAAAAGGACTCTTCGCCAAAGGAACACGAAGCAGGCATTATCCAAATTAAATAATTGATAATGATGAATGAATGTTAGGCTGCTATATCTTTTACAAAATTGGTTGTACCCTAACAGAACTAAACAGGGAAATCAAAATAAGTACGATTGATAGTTAAAGCTGTTTTTTTTTTTTTTTTGTATTTAACGAGGAGTAAAAGCATCGAAAGCCTTAGTCAGTGCGGGACTTTAACCCGCTAAACATCTCCTCTCGACGGCACGGATGTTCCTCCCGGAACCACCGCTAGGTACTACGTCAGGAGGCCGTGGGAGCGATAACGCTCAAACGTCAGTTATCAGGTCAGTCAAAGCGTTCGTTTGCTCTTCTTACCTGTTCTATCTTACGCTGCTCAATCATCACCAGTGCAACCATTCTGCTTACCGCATGCCAAACTTCGCTATTATCCAGCATGGCCAGCACAATACTTTCTGCGGCGATTGGAGCTCCTATTAGCCGTTGGAGTTCTCCTCTTAACACGTCATAGCGAGGGCATTCGAAAAAAACGTGCTGCACACTCTCTACGGTCGCCATGCCACAATGATCGCAGAAGGGATCTCGTTCGTGACCATATTTGTGCAAGTAGGACTTGAAGCACCCATGTCCACTCAGGAACTGTGTTAAGTAGAAATCCACTTCACCATGAGGTCTACTCAACCAAGGCTCTAAATCTGGAATGAGCTTATGTGTCCATCTGCCCTTATCACCATTCTGCCATCTAGTCTGCCCCTCCTGGATGGCCAGATGTCTCGCCTCACTGGCTGCACTGCTGCTAGCTGTCACGTTCCGGCTGCCTAACGATGTGAGCGCCTTACGCGATTCGGTTTCTTTGACTAGTAGATCCAGTGGGATCAAACCCGCAATCACAAGTGCAGCGTCGAAGGATATCGTTCGAAAGGCACCAGACACTCGTAGCGCACAATGTCTATATGTGGCATTTAATCCGCGTACATAACTAGGCTTCGCAAAAGCTTCTTTCCATATTGGTGACGCATAGAGAATTATTGACTGAACGACGCCCACCAATAGCTGCCTTCTACGCTGCCGCGGCCCTCTATTATTAGCCATTATTCGCGATAAAGCCGTAGCTGCTTTAGCTGCTTTGCGCTGTACGTACTCCACGTGTTGCTTAAATGTCAGTCGGTGGTCTATTATCACTCCCAGATACTTTATATGGGGTTTAGATACTATCATGCAATCGCCCACTTTGACAGAAATGGATTCCACCTTTTTTCGGCTACTCACTAGCACGCACTCCGTTTTGTGATCGGCTAGACTAAGCGCCGTCCTGCACAGCCATGACCTTACAATGGACACTGCTTCGTCCGCAGTCTTCTTTACTTCCGCAAGGTGCTTCGCTACTACCAAGATAGCAATATCATCAGCGAATCCGACAATTTTAACTCCATCAGGCACTCTCAACTGCAGTACTGCGTTATACATGATATTCCATAACAGTGGGCCCAGCACGGATCCCTGTGGAACTCCTCCTGTTACCAGATACTCCTTGCTACCTTCTGAGGTATCATAAATGAGCACTCGATCATTCAGGTAGCTACTCACTATCTTATATAAATAAATAGGAACATCGAAGTTCATGAGCGCCTCGAGAATACTTTGCCAATTCGCGGAATTGAACGCATTTTTAACATCAAAAGTTACAATTAAACAATACTGCTTTGCGCCGCCACTCCAACGTTTTCCTTCAACTGCTGCCTCAGCAATGTTTTTCACCAGTTGGAGAGCATTATTGGTTGAGACTCCTTTTCTAAAACCAAACTGCATATCAGACATTCTTATATCTGCCACTAGTTGTAGGCGCTCTTTAATTACCGATTCCAGTAATTTGCCTGCAGTATCCAGCATACATAGAGGGCGATACGATGTAGGCTGGTTTTCTCCTTTTGGTAGTAGAACCAGTCGCTGCCTTTTCCACTGCTTAGGGAAGACGCCTTCCTTCATGCAGAGATCAAAGACTCCTCTTAGCCATTCCGTGCGATTCGCTGCCAGCGTTTTAATAGCTACGTTTGGGACCCCATCAGGCCCTGGCGCCTTGCTTAGTTTTAGCTTGGCTGCAGCTTGCATCACCTCCGCCGCCGTCACACTAGGCACGCATCGAAAATTTTCCTGCGCAACTCTTACATAACGCGGCTGCAGTGGAAAGAGGTCCTTCACTATACCGTCCATGACCTGCGGACTTTTAAGTTGTGTAGGTTTTTTAAGCTTCTTCAGTACTAACTTATAAGCAAAACCCCACGGGCTGTTTTCTACCTCGTCACAAAGTTCCCGGAAACATTTGTTTTTACTTTCTCTTATTGCCACCTTGAGATTTCTGCGTTTAATCTTGTAGAGCAGCATCATATCTCTGTACCTCTCAGGCGCTCTTGTGCGAGCTCTTTTGCTCATTCTTCTTGCACATATACATTCCTTGCGCAGCTCTGCAATCTTGGAATTCCACCAATACACTGGTCTGTGCCGAACGCGGGTAGTTTTACGCGACATGGCAGCATCGCAGGCTCTCATTAATTTGCTCATCAGTTGACTTGCGGCTTCTTCAGCCGTGCCGCTTGCGCTCATGCCACTCAACACTTGCAGAAAAATCTCACTGTCAAATGTGTCAGCATTCCACGATCGTTTCCGAACCACAGGTGTCGTCTGTCTCTCGGTAAGTAATGTAATATCGATCTGGATCGCTTGGTGGTCGCTGTGCGTATAGCAACTACTAATTTGCCACTTCGTCTTTGTAAACAAACCTGGGCTTATGAAAGCAATATCAATTACCGAACCTCTACCATTTTTGCTGTACGTGTGCGCTGATCCTGTGTTCAGCAAGACAACATTCAGCGCTGAAAAACTGTCTAGCAGGGATCTACCTCGTGCATTTGTCCATTTGGAACCCCATTCTAAGGCCCAGGCGTTGAAGTCGCCAGCAATTACTACCGGACTTATTTGGCGCGCATCTTGCACCAACGTCTGCATTATCCTATTGAACGCCGACATATCTAGACTTGGGGGCAGATAACAGCTATATATAAAGATACCGCTAATCTCCGCGCACACAAAGCCAATCTCTGATTTGCAGACTCTAATGCCTGCTTTGCTTCCATTACGATTCCATATCGCGGCTTTACCCGACTGATCACACACCCATGTGCCATCAGTCCTGTTCTGATAGGGTTCGCTTAGGATAGCGACATCCACTCGTAGTTCATAACATGTTTGCTCCAGCAATTGCTGTGCCGCTTCGCAGTGATTCAAGTTAAGCTGCAAAATCCTCATTTTGGACCAATTCCTTTGACACCCTTTTTCGCTAACTTGGCTTTCTCATATGATGGACACTTATATCCTCCACATGCATGACTTATCTCTTTACGTCCTTCTCTTGTGCACAGTATACATCTAGGCTCATTGGTGCATACTTTTGCTATATGCCCCTCCATTCCACATTTGAAACACAGCTTGGAGCAATCATTCGCTGCATTTTTGCACTGTCTAGCGATGTGGCCAAATTCAAGGCACCTGTAGCACTTAGTCACAGAAGTTCGTTCGCGTATGCGGCAACTCACCCAGCCGATTCTAATTTTTCCTGCCTTCAGGAGCAAATTGGCATTCGCTATTGAGAGCCTTACCGCTGCCACTTGAGTACCTCCAAATCCTGTCCGAAGACTTAACACATCTTCTTGCTTAAAATGTTCCGGCTTGAATTGCGCATCAATCGCTCGAAAGACCTCATCTTTTGATGTGACTTCATCTAGGTCCATAATATCCAGTACCATTCTCTCTGCTAATCCGCGAACCTCCGCCTGTTCTCCAAGACTGTTGCCAATAGCTGCTCTGACCTTCTCTGCATTAGCCCCTGTTTCGCTGATTTGCAGTAAAAGTCCACCCTTCTGCGTGCGCCTTATTTTTGTGATGGCTTGGCCTACGGCACCCATCGCCTCATCAGCCCTCAGCTTGCGAAGTATTTCGGCATACGAGAGATCACATTTCTTTTCAATAATAATTGCTTCCGCAATTATTAGTTAAATAGTTAAAGCTGTGTGGAAACTAATTTGTACTTCCTTGTATTTACTTACTACTATTTGAATTATTTAAATTAAGAGAAGCCTATGAAATTTTTTTCATTATGGAAGTAAAAATATTTAAAATTTTTAAAACTTCAATTTTAAAATATAAATAAAATAAATCAACTTGAAATAAAACCATACAATTGCCGTCATACAAGGAAGTTATGTGTTCGCCACATCAGATATTTTTAGTACTGTGATGTATTACATCCAAAAGTGAAGTAAAACACGTGTGCTTCGTTTCGCAGCTCGATGACAAGAGAGCAAGACAATTCAGGGTTGTTTATTAAGTTCATTATAAATGAGTACAAAAACGGATCAGGGTTGCCACTTCAATTCAAAATACATATCAAGTACAAAATTAGATGTACAGCTATCAAGACGCAACACATACAAGTTCGAAATATGCTTCAAGACCGAAAACATACAGTTTGAAATATGTTTGAAGTTGTTTCTTCTGACGAATAATAAGAAGAATGAAGTCTGTACGACGAGAAACGAAGATGGGAGGAAGCTGAAACTGTGTGGTTTTATGATTACTAGCGTGTTGTTGTTGTCTCGCACAACTGACGAACTCGTCGACACCATGATCGATTTGTGGATTTTAGCGGGTGTTGAGAGGCAATGAAGCAATTTCTCTTCTTCTCCTTGTTCTTTACCAATAACAATTCATGAATGATCGACTCTGCTCAGAATTGAAGAAATTCAACTTTTTTTCCTCGATTGCACTACCAAAATATATGCAGTCTGTCTGTCTGCAGTAGCAAGTTAATTATGTTTTCTGTGCTTGCTTTGTAGTAAGTACTGAATACATTACAGCTCTGATTGAAGGTTACATAAAAGTTCTCATTTGTCCTTTAAACTTATTTAAATTATTTGAATAGTTACCAATAATAAAAACAAGTCTACAACAAATTCTCAAAACGACCTTGCTAAAAGAAATGAACACAAAAATTGAAAACTATGAAAGTTCTTCCATAAATCTAACTTCAAAATAAAGCTGAGTAGAGTCGATCATTCATGAATTGTTATTGCTAAAGAACAAGAAGAAGAGAAATTGCTTCATTGCCTCTCAACACCCGCTGAAATCCACAAATCGATCATGGTGTCGACGATTTCGTCAGTTGTGCGAGACAACAACAACACGCTAGTAATCATAAAACCACACAATTTCAGCTTCCTCACATACTTGGTTTCTCGTCGTACAGACTTCATTCTTCTTATTATTCGGCAGAAGAAACAACTTCAAACATAATCCAAACTTGTATGTTTTCGGTCTTGAAGCATATTTCGAACTTGTATGTGTTGCGTCTTGATAGCTATACATCTAATTTTGTACAAAAAAAATATCCCGTTCACGTGAAATCTCTTATGAATATATACTCTTTGATACAACTTTCCTGCGAACTGCTGGGAACACAAAAAAATACTGAAGAAAGTGTTGTTGTAAATTTCGAAATATTCCCCGTTCATGTTGCCTAATGTAAACTTTTTGTTTCCTCATCTCTGTTCGTTCTGCAACGAAATTTAGCAGCTGTTTTACGAAAAGCACAAGCATAGCGTACGTCAACGTAATCTATGGAAGATTGAGAATGACCCCATTAACCTTATCGAATCTACGCCGTTCAATTGCACACATTTTAAATTTTTTATCGCCGCTAAGAAAGAATTGTTGGCTCCGGTAAAAAAATCAATCTCTGCAAGTGTTATTTTAAGTTAAAGTTGTTTTGATTTGATTTTGACAGTATATATATATCGATATAAGAAGGAATATTGGTCTATTTAAAATTCACCACAATATTTAATTTAGAAAAAATAGTTTAAGTGTAACAAGTTCCATATCAGCTTCGTTGTAGGTGAGTATCATATCTCCACGGCGTAAGTCATCATAAAGGCACAAACAAGCAATGGTCAGGAAAGGAGAAGGATAGAAAAAAAAGAACTAAAAATACAAGGAATCCTATGTGCACAGTTGTGGCTTCGTCAAGCTCTTACACTTTTGATATAAATGGCTTGCAAAACAACGTTCGATCTGGAGCGCATTTTCCGTGACGGGTTACGCCCTCATTACAATACAACATGAATTTGTAAACCTGTCTTCGTATTGTTTTTATTTAGGGCATCATTCCATAACACTAACGAACATAAAGTTTTCTCTTTTGTTTTGGTTACTTTCGTTCTTTTTCGTGGTATTTGCGCCAGCGTGGAGAAATTCTAAAGAAACTGCGTCGGCAGAACCCCTGGCTGAGGATAGACGAACGATAATAAATTTGTTGGTAAATTTATGTGCTTTCCAGGCATGATGCCCTTAGTATGTTCCTATTGAAAACTGAACTCAAAATTGATAAAAGTAATAGTACGTGAGAACTTTAAGCTTTTAATAAATTTTACAATGTTAGTTGATAGCTTTACAAGCAATGTGTACAGCGATTAACAGCCACATTTCGGATACGCGCTCGCTTTGAGCGCCCGAGACGCCAGCGTAGCCGAAACTGAGACAGACTTTGTATTCTGTAATACAAGCATCTTACTTTTTTTACCTGATGTTATGCTTTGCAGACTGTCGCAGTTTGCAGACCGAATAGTGTTACCGTCGACGGGAAACCTTTTTGTAGTTTGGTGATGTAGTTTGGAAGCACTTTCAAAAACACAAAAAAATGCAGTCACTTCGATTTCAACTACGTGAGAATCCTAGTGGACACATATATTATTTTATATAAAATATGAACATGAGTGTGTGGCAGCGATGTATGAAGCAAAAAGCAACTATTTGTCTTATCATAATAATAACAACAAGAACCTCCATTTGACTTGTTCGTGTAATATAGAAAGAAGCACTCGATACCATTTCTATTTTTGTTAGAAAATGAAGCCTTACATAAAACGGTAGCACTTGTGAGATATTTTTTGATAATCTAAAATTAAAATTAGGTTCTTTATTAACAAATAAATAATTAATAATTTAATAAATCTACCTTTAATAATTAATAAATTATTAGTTATTACTTCAATAATTAATAAATTAGTAATTATTAATTTAAAACCTAATAAATTAGTAACTATTAATTTATTAATTGATAAATAAATTTCTTTAGCAATTATAAATTTATTTATTAAAAACTTCGTTACAAAAATTTCTGTCAACCACAAAATTTTTGTTCAAGTCGGCTGAACAGGAACTGTTTTGTTTCCCGTCTCATTTCGAACAGACTCGGTTTTTACGGAATTCATCGACTAAAGATTGACAACTGATAAGGTCTGCAAAGCAGGTAAAATACCAACAAAATTACACAGTGACCGCCAGCGACCGACTGCGTCCCGTCTAGGTTTTTGGCAGCGCAGTTTCTTCAAAAACCATCGACGCTGGCGTCAAATACGAAGAAAAACTACGAAAACCACAAAAGAAAATAAACAACTACGGAGCGTCTGTGACGCGAGCGAGTATCCGGAATGTGGCTGTAATATCTTTATTTGCAAAATTTGTTAACCCTAACCATAAAAAAAATTACAGGGTCTCATAAAGAATCGCTGTTGATTTCATGAAATACTTCGTCTTACTTCTTTCTGATGATTCTGTCACGACACTTACAGCCACATGTCCGATACTCGCTCGCCTCACAGACGCTCCGCAGTTGTTGTCGCAGTTGTTGTCGGTCGCTAGATAATTTTGTTGGTATTTTAGTTGCTTTGCAGACATTATCAGTTGTCAATCTTTGGACGATGCATTTCGTAAAAATCTAGTCGGATGGAAATGAGACGGGACCAAAAAGTTGTCGACTAGAACAAAAATTAACGAAGTTTTTAATAAATAAATTTATAATTGCTAAAAAAATTTATTTATCAATTATTAAATTAATAGTTACCTTTAATTTAATAGTTAAATTATAGTATATTCCTAAACAAGTATCAGCTAAGGTGTACAACAAAAGATCACAAGATCTTGTAAGTTTATTAACTTATTTATTATACCCTACACCTGAAGGTTGAGGGTATATTCACTTTCTACCGGAGTGTGTAACGCATAGAACTAGACAAGATAGGTATGGAAAAGTATATATATTCTTGATCAGCATCACCACCGAAATTGAAATAACGATGTCTGTCCGTCTGTCTGTCTGTCTGTCCGTTGAAATCACGATCACAGGAGAACGGATTAAGATTTCAAAATGAAATTTGGCAAAAATATTCGTTGCTATGTTGGGGTGTTTCGTATTGAAAATGGGCAAAATCTCCCAAGGACCACGCCTACTTTTTATATCGAGAGTGCAGGTACCTCTGTTTTGCCTATTAAAAAAGGCCATATCAGCATCACTTTTTGAGAGAAGACAAGAAAATTTTATATGTAGGTTTAGACTAATGCTTCCAGTTAATATGCCAAATATGGGCGTGATCTGCCCACTTTTTAAAAAAATTTTTTGTTTTTATTATTATTATTATATATATATTGTATATTTATTGTTAGATATATAATATATATATTGTATATATATACGAGTATATTATATCGCACCACTTCTAAATATATATACGAGTATATATGCAGCTTTAAGGTGTAGGGTATTTCGGCTACAGCCCGGCTCTAGACAACACCTTTACTAGTTTTTTAATTTATTAATAATTACTAATTTATTAATTAATGAAGTAATAACTAATAATTTATTAATTATTAAAGGTAGATTTATTAATTATTTATTTGTTTTAAATAACTTTATTTTCATTTTAAATTGTCGAAAAATATCTCACAAGTGCTACCGTTTTATGTAAGGCTTTATTTTCGAACAAAAATAGAAATGGTATCTACTGCTGCTTTCTATATTACACGAACAAGTCAAATGGAAGTTCTAGTTGTTATTATTATGAGAAGAATAATAGTTGCTTTTTGCTTCATACATTGTTGCCACACACTCATGTTCATACTTTATATACAATAATATATGTGTCCACTAGGATTCTCACGTAGTTGAAATCGAAGTGACTGCATTTTTTTATGTTTTTTTGAAAGTGCTTCCAAACTATATCACCAAACTACTGGTTTCCTGTGGACGGTAACACTATTCGATCTGCAAACTAAGACAGTATGCAAAGCAAAACATCAGGTAAAAAAAGAAAGAGGCTGGCGGACGCTTGGATTACAGAATACGTCTGCCTGAGTTCGACTACGCCGGCGTCTCTGTTAATATCCACATGCATTGCTTGGTTGCGCCTTTCAGATTTTAACGAAATCAATTACATAAGTTGTGTTAGCATCTCTTCATGCGTGCGATTATAAAAAATACTGAATACCATAAAATTCATTTCTACGTTTTTAAAGCACAATTGCAAAAATTTTAACAGTGTCGTTGTTCTAATGCACACTTAGCAATAGCAATGTGACTATTCCAACATCTACACCTTTTCCACTTTTAAATCAGAAATATCATTTGTAAATCAGAAAGGGTCACTTGCAAATCAGAAAGCGTTTTTCTGATTTACAAATGACATTTCTGCATTACAAGTGACGCTTTATGAATTACAAGTGACGTTTTCTGATTTTAAAGTGACGCTTTCTGATTTAGAAGTGAAAAAGGTGTAATACACCGTTTTTGGCGCTGCCAGTAAAGGCTGCGACCCATAGAGTACGTCAGACTGTGACTTTGATGTACTCAACTGTTAAATGTATGGTATCTTACGTATATCGACGTCGAGAGTAGAGCAACTTCCAACGTTTTTCTGCGTCAGCTTACTTCAGAAGCGTGTGTGTATGTTTCTCATGGTTGAACCGAATAAAATTCGACGAATTTCAGATTTTAAGGAATTCTGTAGTGTTTGTTAAAATCAGTGTAGCAATAAACGTTGAGAATTTCTGTAGAAACTGAAAGATTTATCAGCCAGTTAGCATATTCATTGGACCGCACCAGTACGTTGACGGTGCAGTCGAAGTTACAGTTGACGTCTGACGTACTTTATGGGTCGGAGCTTTAAGAGTAATGTTGTAAACAAAACAACATTCGGAAACGACAAATAGACGCACAAACTTTCAAATGTTTACTGATTCTCGAGTAAAATTTTGTACTTCGCCAAAAATTCACATTAAATTCAAAAAGTCTTTGTATGTATATATATATATGAGCAGTCGGTAGTGCTCAATACAAGAGAAATAGAAAATATTTGAATTTTGTCGTACCGACATACGAGAGCAGCGCCTACAGTTAATTTTTTTTTCTCAATTCCCATAAGAGCCTGTGTAATTTTGACAGTTCGTGCGAGTAGTTGTCATTCTCCAAATGGTGTTCTGTTTACAACATTACGCACATTGACAACAAACCGCAACAGCTGCAGTTTCTGATTTCGCGATGGCTACGCGTGTATTCATGAGAACTGACAACAGTCTATGAAAAAAATGTCTATTTACAATGTTTATTTATTTTTATCAAATACAATATATGGAATAATATTGGGTATTGTCCCGTTTAATCTTGGAAGTTTTTCATCCGATTGTGGTAAAACTTTGAAGTCATTGTTCAATTGCCTAGAAACGTTTTATTAACATTTATGCTAAACGTTATTAACAAAATTTGAAGACGATTTGAAATTAAGAAATCCAATGATAATTTCCATAGCTTTGAGGCTTTGTGAATTACAAGTGACGATTCCCGAATTAAAAGTAAGAACGGTGTAGAATATGCATTACTTTTTATTTTAATTTTTAAGTTATAAAAATATCCATTTCCTGAATTGTGCTCTGTGAATTTTGAAAGCCTACTTATTTTTTCAATAAATGTAAATGTAAAAGTGCACTTGAAGCAGGCATGTCCGCCCAGCAACTGCGTTAAGTAAAAATCAACCTCACTATGACGTCTGCTTAGCCAGGGCTCTAATGATGGAATAAGGTTGTGTCCGTTTGCCCTTATCTGTGTTCTGCCATCTAGCCTACTACTCCTGCATGAACGTCTCGCATCGCTGAATGCGCTGCTGCTAGCTGCGGCGCTTCTGCTGCCTATCACTGTGTCCGTATGCCGTATTTTAGCTTCCTTCGCTAGTAGATCCAATGGTATCAAACTAGCAATCACAAGTACAGTGTCAGAGGAGGTCGTTCGAAAGGCACAAGACACTCGGAGCGCACAGTGTCTATAGGTGGCGTTTAATCCGCGTACATAACTGGGCTTTGCAGAAGCTTCGTTCACATTGGTGACGCGTAGAGAATTATTGACTTAACAACGCCCACCAATAGCTGCCTTCTTTGCTGCCGCGGTCCTCGGTTATTAACCATTATTCGCGACAAAGCCGTAGCTGCTTTCGCTGCTTTGCGCTGAACATACTCCACGTGTTGCTTAAATGACAGTCGGTGATCTATCATTACTCCCAGATACTTAATATGTGCTTTAGATGCTATCATACAATCGCCAACTTTGACTGCAATTGATTCCACTTTTTTTCTGCTGCTCACTAGCACGCACTCCACTTTATGGTCAGCTAGACTAACCGCCGTCCTGCTAAGCCATGACCTAACTATGGATATTGCTTCATCGGTAGTTTTCTTTACTTTCGCAAGGTGCTTTGCTACTAGCAGGATAGCAAAATCGTCTGCGAATCCGTCAATTTTCACTCCCTTAGGCACTCTCCACTGCAGTACTGCGTTGTACATAATATTTCATAGCAGTGAGCCTAGCACGGATTCCTGTGGAACTCCTCCTGTTACCAGATATTCCTTACTACCTTCTGATGTATCATAAATAAGCACTCGTTTATTCAGGTACTCCTATATTATATAAGTAAATAAAACATCGAAGTTTATGAGCGCCTCAAGAATTCTCTGCCAATTCGCGGTATTGAAAGCATTCTTAACATCAAGTGTTACGATTAGACAATAATGCTTTGCACCGCCACTCCAGCGTTTTCCTTCAACCTTTGACTCAGCAATATTAGTTAGTTAGTTGAAGCGCATTATAGGTTGAGACGCCTTTGCTTATCAGACATTCTCATATATGCCACTAGTTGTAGGCGCTCTTTGATTATGGATTCCAATAACTTGCCTGCCGTATCCAGCATACATAGAGGGCGATACGATGTCGGCTGGCTTTCACCTTTTGGAAGTAGAACCAGCCGCTGCCTTTTCCGCTGCTTTGGGAAGACACCTTCCTTCATGCAGAGATCAAAAACTCCTCTTAGCCATTTCGTGTGGTTCACTGCTAGCGTTTTAATAGCTACATTTGGGACCCCATCAGGCCCTGGCGCCTTGTTCAGTTTCAGCTTGGTTGCAGCTTGTATCACTTCCGCCGCCGTCACAATAGTCACGTCTTGAGAATTGTCCTGAGCAACTCTTACAAACCGCGACTGCAGCGGAAAGAGGTTCGTCACTATACCATCCATGACCTGTGGATTTTTGAGTTGTGTAGGTTTTTTAAGCTTCTTCAGAACTAGCTTATAAGCAAAACCCCACGGAGTGTTCTCTACCTCATCACACAGTTCCAAGAAACTTTTTGTTTTACTCTCCTTTATTGCCGCTTTGAGCTTTCTGCGTTTAACCTTGTAAAGCAGCATTATATCTCTGAACCTCTCCGGCGCTCGTGTGAAAGCTCTTTTGCACATTCTTCTTTCACAGATACATTCCCTGCGCAGATCTGCAATCTTGGAATTCCTCCAATACGGGTCTGTGCCTTGAGTAGGTAATTTTACGCGACATGGCTGCATCGCAGGCTTGAATTAATTTGCTTCTGAGTTCGCTTGCACCTTTTTGCGCCGTGCCGCTTGCGCTCACGCCACTCAGCACTTGCAGAAACATCTCACGGTCAAATATTTCAGTTATCCAACATCGTTTCCGCACAGCCGCTGCCGTCTGCCTCACGCTAGTTACTTCGCTAATATCAATCTGTATCGCTTGGTGGTCACTGTGCGTTTAGCAACTACTTATTTGCCACTTCGTATTTAGGAACAAACATGAGCTTATGAAAGCAATATCTATTACAGAAACTTTGCCATTTTTGCTGTATTTGACGAGCAGGCAGTGCGTGCGATTGACGTGCAGAAATCCAGTTCGAATGCCTAGGCTTTAATTTAATCGTAACAGAAAATTCTGTTCGCAAATACTATAGCTGCAGTGTACGTCCGTTCGAAATCTCAGACTCCAAGAGTAAAAAGAAAAAACTCTGTTCGCAATTATTCCTGCAGCAGCGCAGGGTGCTGAAAACGTATCTAACAGGGATCTACGTCGCGCATTTGTCCATTTTGAGGCCCAGGCATTAAAATCTCCAGCAATTACGACTGGACTCCTTTGTCGTGCATCTTGGACCAACGTCTGCATTATCCTATTGAACGCTGCCATATCTAGATACCGCTAATCTCCGCGCACACAAACCCAATCTCTAATTTGCAGACTCTAATGCCTGATTTGTCTCCATTAAGATTCCATATCGCAGCTTTACCCGACGGATCGCACACTCATTTGCGCAATCCATAATGTTCTGATAAGGTTCGCTTAGAATCGCAACATCCACTCTTAATTCATAACTTGTTTGCGCCAGCAACTGCTGAGCCGCTTCGCAGTGATTCAAGTTAAGCTGCAGAATCCTCATTTTAAAGTGATTCCTTTACCAACTTTTTTCGTTAACTTGGCTTTCTCGTATGATGGACATTTATATCCACCACATGCGTGACTTATCTTTTTAAGTCCTTCTCTTGTGAACAGTATACATCTAGGCTCGTTGATGCATACCTTTGTTATATGGCTTAAAATCCCACATTTGAAGCAGAGTTTGGAGCAATCATTTGCTGTATTTTTATACTGTCTAGCGATGCGATAATTTTCCAGGCATCTATAGCACTTAACCAAACAGTTCGCTCACATATGCGGCAACTCACCCAGCCGATTCTAATTTTTCCTGCCTTCAAAAGCAAATTAGCATTCGCTATTGAGAGCCTTACCGCTGCCATTTGTGTACCTCCATATCCTGTCCGCAGGCTGAACACGTCTTCTTGATTAAAATGTTCAAGCTTGAATTGCGCATCGATCGCTCGATAGATCTCGGCTTTTGATGTGACTTCAACTAAGTCCATAAATCGCGGTGGCTGTATCCAATAGCAGATGCACTTTTTCTCGTCTCATTCCATTTGTACAGAGGAAAATGCAATGTTTTTGCTTTTCATGCTTCATGCACACGCGGCTCCTGTTCTCCGGTTTAAAGCTACTGTATGTTCAGCGAGTACCAGATTAGTTCAGTACAAAATCAATTTGTTCGACACACCTTTAGGTTTACGTTAGCTATTAGTTAACGTTAATAGAGGAGGAAGAGAGTACGACCGGGTTCTTGAGTGTGGCAGCGAGTGGCAGCGATGGCTGGGAGCTTCTGCCACGAGTGTGCGTATATTCGTTGATGAGCAGGCAGTGCTAGCATTTGACGAGCAGGCGAATGCGTGCGTAGATGAGCAAGCAGTACGTGCGATTGACGAGCAGTCAGTGGCTGCGTTTGTTGAGCAGGTAGTACGAGCAGGTTGACGCTCAGGTAAATGGTAAACGGTACGGTTGAAGCGTTCAGTCGGTTTCTCCTCCGGGGTGTACAGTGCTGTTCGCTATTGGTGTACCCCGATGGTCTTAAGCTAGTTTTGGAAGCTCCTGCTGACGATTCGGATGCCGTTGTCAGAAATTATGGTTTTTTGGGACGCCGTAGCATGACAGGATCCGTTCGCGGAAGCCAAGGAGTAGGTTTTCGGTGGTTGCCGCTGTAGAGACCTGGCCAAAATAGCTGGCGTCTACTCGAGCAAAGGTTTTGCGGATTCCCAGGTGTTCAGCGTTGCGCGCGTCGTGACATTCCTCTAAAACTCGGTGGCGGGAATATGGCGCACGTAACTTTCTATGGGTTCTGGTGATAGTGCTTCCGTTTTACCTTCCTATATTGAACGTCGTACTAGAATTGTTGGAGTTCGAGGGGCCAGCGTGCGACTCTTCCCGATGGATTGCTGATGGAATTTAACCATTTTAATGAGAAAGGTCCGCCACGATGGTGAACACGTAAGAAACTTTAAACACGTAAGAAGTAGCGAATAAACCTTCGATACTATGCTCCGAGCGCTTTGATAGTCATTACATTGTACGGGTCTGTATGTATCGCTTGCTGACTTACGACATTACCTATGTACTCTTTTTTAACGAACTCGCATTTATCTCGATTGATCGTAGTAGAACTTACCGTAAGGCCCGTTGAAATGACTTTACGGTACATGCTTTGCTAAGTTCCTCCATAGGTACCTGCCAGTAACCGTTTTTCAGGTAGTGACATTTGCATTTCGTTGCTTCCCGAGAATGTGTTAGATTTGGGCAGGGGGTACGTGCCCGGTATGGCTGCCGATAATATACGTAAAGTCGCCATTGGCGCGTTTCTTCCTGACGAGAACAATGGGTGCACTGTGACTTTTTGACGGTTCGATGGGTCCCTTTTCGAGGATGCCGTCTGTTTCCGCGTCGATGACTTTGAAACTACCTTCTCGCCTCGGCCCTAGTGAGGCGTAGTTTCTTTTAAGGTCCTTGGACCGTCTACAGCCGGTGTATGCTCTCGGGTGTCCAGGGTCGTACTCAAGAAAATTTGTAAATTTGATGTTGTTTAACTTTATTTATTTCAATTCAGCTCTTAAATATTTCTCAGTCGCAACAAGAGCTTTAACAGATCTTTGAAGCTTTTCGCTCACAGCAGCAGCTTTGAGCGTAAAATAGAGTAAACTTTTGGTAAACTGGTAATGTGTTCTCATTGAGAGAAAGCGAACCTACGTGCGAGGAAAGATTTTAGAATATAATGTCCTTGGGTAACCGATGTTTACATGTATATAATTATGGAATAGTCTCCAACGTAAATCTGATGTGATTTGATTTTGATGGACAGTAAATAAAATTTAACACAATTATATTGCTTTATAAATAAAAGTAAATATGTATTTCAATTGATGGAAACTCTCTTTTAAATATGCTGCTGTTCTAATTCTTTATTTTCGCATTCAAAATTAATTTTTCGCAGCACGTCAAAATTGTTATATTTCTTTAATGCTTAAATTTTGAATTTTGAACAATATTTGAAATATGTAAATTTATTCTTATTTATTATTATTTATTATTATTTAATTTTTTTTATTCTGCCTTTTTGTAATTTCATTATTCGCAATGCGGTTATGTTTTTTCCATTCTTTATGATGCAAATACAGATAGCTATGCATGAAGAATATTCTTATGCGATCATATACATACATAGATATACATACATATCGAACTAATGTTTCATGCACTTTGATTTGTTCGTGTTTTATGCTTGGTTGCTTTGCATGCGTTTGAATATGTGTGCATTACATTTTGGTTTCTGGAGCTAGGGTCTGCAATAGGAATTCACCGCTAATTTTTATACCCTGCGATCGTCGAAAGCATAAATTTGTAAAATAATTTCTAACTAATAGTTTTTGGGGATCACGATAACTATCACAATAATCAAATGTCCAGAACTAAGATATTTCCATTATAGATATGTATATACGAAAATTTATTTAATTTTAAAGGGTTCGATCGGCAGATATGTCGACTTAATATATACCTTCGTCAAGCAAAGCCAGAAAATCAATTCAAAATCATTAACAACTCCAGAAATGCAAAATTTTTTTAAGCAAGAAATAAGACGCACACACAACGAAAGGAAACTACGCCTGGAAAAAGGAATAGGATTAAAATTGCTTGTTTTTCTGATCGTCATGAACTGCCTGGAATACACTTCTTCGTTTCCCTTCCCCGCTTCTATGTTGGCAAAGAGCAAATAAAAACGAACTGAGAGAATTCCTAAACGCTCTCTCTCAATGTGCGCTCTAAAAAGCTCTACTGGGATTTACACTAAATCCCGTCCGAATTTTTGTGAGGAAGCTTGCTTATATGAGCGTGGCACATCTTTGTATTCTATAATCTTTGGTGCGGTGCTGTGGCGACGTATAGCGGAATGACGAGATTTTTTTTGTGATACGTAACTGCGACGGCTTGTTGGTTGGAACCCGTTCCGCGAACCTTGTTCTCCTGTAGGTTTCACGGTTGCTCTGGTAACGCCACTGGTACTAGTTTCAACGCGACGGTGTTGCTACTTATGATGCGACGGTATTCAATTGATATTCTGTCAACTTGTACTTGATGCTTGTGATTCTGTGTGAGAGGGAACCGTGTGTTAAGGTCGGCGTGAAATAAGCGGTAAGCAAAAGCTGGAAGCGAGGGAGAGAGATCGATGCGCCGAAATTTGTCGTCACAACTTTCTGCATTGCAGGTTGCGCAGGAAATAGCGTTAATAGGCCTGTCGTAGGCATCACGATTCGGTGTTTTGCGAAATTTGTCGCACCCTGCACGTTCTCGTACTTTTGGAGTTCATGTTGTAAGAACTCGTTCGTTTCCGCCACTTGACATAGTTCGATTCGCAGATTAGTGGCTCCTCTTATCTGAGAACTCAACTGTAGCGGTACTCCCACGTATGTAATGGTGCTGTCCGTGCTTGGCAGCAAATCTACAACTAGAATGAGGTATACCTTTTTTACACCCGGATTAAAATTGTATTGAGAAAAAGCGAATAGAGCAAATTTGATAGAGAAGCCAAAAATGCTCCAGAAGCTGAAAATGTAAAAATTTTCGAAATGATCAGAAGCACAAAAATCATAAACAGAAACAGCCCCTTACTTCTCTTCCTCCTCTGATACACAAAATCATAGACGCATATTCTCAACCATCGAATAAAAAATTAAAACAAACAGTATTATTTCAAAGGTCATGAAAGCCAAAATTTAAAATATCTGCAATTAAATGGTCCATCCCTGATCGTTATATATCTCGTCAAAATATTTCTGCCATGAATTCGCCTTTGTTCGTTTGCCATGCTAACTTCTAGGGATACTGGTATAAATCTGGAGGGGTGTTGAAATTTCTTGGCGAATTATGCGCATGCATTAAGCAGTTGTCAAGGGCGACTGTTGCGACGGCGATGGTCTTTAAGGCTCAGGTTAATTAGTGGTTGCTGGTGACTGACGGTTCCTCATCTCCGCATCGCCCCGGTTCATGCGAAGATTACGCCCATTTCCTTGTCGCTTTACGCAGCATTCGTTGATCGGATCGGATTTTTGCACCTCGATCGAAAGTGTCCGACAATCCCGAAACGTTTGCATGCCCGTTCGACGTCAATGCAACCAGTCTCATTTACTTCGGTTATTTGTTGATGCCGTACTTGTCGTGGTCGTGGTTGCTCTGGATTGCTTTCCGTTTCGGTGCTGGAAAGCGAATCGTAGTCGCCGACAAGCTCGATTCATTTGCTTATGTTACATTGCAATTTTTCGATTGCACAATTTTTCGATTGCACAATTTTTCAATTTGCTTTTGTTTTCTGTGGGAAAACTGTCAACTTGAGTTCATCCGAGAAAAATGAGAGCGGATGAACCCTTATTTGTAGCAATTAGAAAAATGCTGTCGACGAAGGCAAATTTCAATTAAAACATGGTTTTGTGCGACGTAATAAAAAAGTATGCACGTTTTGGAGTGAAAAAGATCCACTTATATTCAAAAGAGGAGCTTTGCAGTAAAGTAAGTCTCTTGTATCGTACCATTGAACAAATTTTGAAATATTCATATGCCGTTAACGACTGACAATAAAAGTTTTAAAAAAAATAGTATTGAAAATGTCTTTTATTAGTAAATTGCTAATACTGCTATAAAATTTCCTTGTACAAGATAAGTTTTTACGTGCACTCGACATATACTTTGCCTTATTATCTGTGTAAATAATTGTATCTAAGCAATAGTTTATTTTACTGCCAGAATGCTTCTATTCAGTAAAATATTTTTTGTTTTTAAATTACAAAAGATTTATACAATGTTTATATAATTTTCTTTTTACAAACTCATTAGCAAGAAGAATATAAAACAGATCTCAATATGGATAGAATTGAAAGTTGCTCACTAAATGTGAATGCGGACGCTGCAAAAACATCAGGTATATATGTCCATACGTATTTTGGAATTTATATTTATTAATGTCTTATTGTAATCTGCATTTTCCGAAATATCTCGAAACTATTTGGTATCGTTGGATATATAAATATAATTATCGCATATTGTTAATGATATTTTTGTTAAAATTAATTCGTTTAGTCATGGCTGAAATTTCATGGTCGAAATTTTGATGAAATTTATCAATAGTTTCATAATAATAACATAAAATAGTTTTTCAACAGTAATAAAAACTAAGGAATGAAATAGGTTTATTGGAAAACTAAAATGAAGGACAAAATGTACAATCCAAGCCAACACTTCTTCAAAATAATACCTGGAGGATAGCTGGTCATATGATGGCAATATACCCCACAAACGCAGAAGTGTAAATTCAAAATATCGCCCCGATTCCATAGATATTTAAACATAGACTAGGAATAACAAGACGCGAATTGTTGAATACATATTTTCTATGGAATATTCAGTACTGGATACCGCCTCAGTCTTTAATAATCAGCATTTCTATTGTGTGCTGATTCTCCGAGAATTCGTGTGCGTGTACGAATTTTCTAATTCCTGTTAGCATTGGTGTGAGGAAGTAAAGAATGTAAGCAAATAAAATTCTTATGGTTCGTTGTCCTCTTAGAAACGATAATAAGCTACTGAGCTTTTTGACTGACAGCTTTCAGGTAATCAGAAAATAATCCCACAGAACACATGCAGGTAGTGCTCGACAGTTTCCACCTCGTTTGCATCACCGCACCTCCAACATGATGTGTTAAAAGATAATCCTGCCAGCACTGCAGTGAGTGTGGAAAAAGTGGTAAATTTTCAGTGACTTCACAGTTTCCGAGATATTTTACAGGTTTACAGAAATCCTTTCCCATCCATTGAAGTCTAAGTAATTGAAGTGAAGCCTTAGAATGGCCGATCTTTGAGGAAAATCCGTATTTTGCTAATTCCGAGGCTAATTGGCCTTAAGTAATCCTTCTTACTTCGGTAAACACCAAATAAACCATTAATAAATTATTTTTATGGCGCTTCAAAACTGGGAGCATGAATAATGCCTTGTGGAAACAGCCCTGACAGAAAAATGACTACATCTTTAGGTACCATTTTTCCTACAGACTTAATCGAGTCTATGATGCTATCTATACTGTTATTATTAAAACAACCTTCAATATCAAGAAAGGCTGCTCAAAAGTTATGAACTGCCTGAAGTGAACCGTGTGCCCAATAGTAAGATTTGCCCCTAATATAAGTGTGTTGAGCCGTAAATATGTGGTCTATATCTAAGCCACTTCTAGTCAGCACTCAGTTGCCAGGACAAAGGAAGTTAGTGATGCACATCTGCCTATAGTCTTCATATTTTCCATGCAACAAATTAACCACGCACTTGTTGTGGACTGTGGGAAACGGTTCCGCGCATATACACAATTATATGAGAAGTAAATACTTCTCTAACTACTGAACTAAATATGAAGTAAATACAATAGAAGACAATATGATTTCTTGATGTGATGTCAGACAGGCACCTAATTTAAGATTAACTTCATCTAAGAGCTGTTATTTGCTGAGTCAAAGTTTTTGACAATTCTTTTCTTGGTCATTTATGTATGTACATTATTTGTAATTATAGCCATTTGTTAATGTTTTTTTAAGAGAGATATTTGCTATAGATTTTTGTCCTTTATACACATAGTGAAAACAAGAAAGCATTGTAAATAATGTGAATCGTGAAAAATTTCGATATGCAGATGATAATGGGATACACAGTTTCATCATCTCTGATTCCATTTTGACTAGTCTCTTCGTAACGTATGCGTTTACTGCGTATTTGAGACTTTTATAAGATGTAGTTGTGCATCTCTCTTTTTGGTTACAATCGGTCGCACCAAAAGCACACTTCTCTTGAAGAATTCTTTTGAATTCGTGCCAATCTTAAAGCCGATAGAGGGTCGATATTTTCAAGCTGCGATTAAGTCCAATTATGTAGCAATTGTCCAATTGACCAATTTGCATTTGAATGCTATTGGTTGCACCAAAAGTGTGCTCGCTTGAAAGATTTTGTGTAGTTTCATACATAACTCAACCCCCAAGCCCATTTAGACTGGAAATCCAAATATAATCCTTGCATCCAATACAATCCCCTAAAAAGGACGTTTTTATTAAGGGAATTGATTCAAGTTTATGTATGTATAACTAAATAAAACTTTTTTATTTGAAACTATTTCACGTCCTAGTTGTTGCCCACATCAGACATTTTCGCTCTTCAATAAAAAATCAAAATAGGAATCTTTGTGAGGCACAAAATTCAAAGGCACATACAGACAACAAAATAGGCGTTAGTGTAAAAAATTGATTATGACTACTAACTATAAAATTACGAAAATTAGCTACTTCAATTATTTTTTTCATGTATATAAATATTAAAAGTTGCTTCATTTTTGTAGATACTGTCACTATTTCTGCCGCTTTAGACCGCTGTTCTCTCAACCAAAGTAGTAACCATCCATCGAAAGCGGCGATTTTCCCTGGAAATACAATTTATGAATTGAAAAGTATAAATCAACCTTTTCGTAATGTTAGCGAACTACCACAAGCAAATGATATAGTTTCTCCAGGTAAAAAACCAAGTTACTTAAACCTGGCATGCTGTGTTAACGGCTACTCTAGCATAACTGCATATAAATCGAAAAGTCCTAAAGATATTGAAAAATCCCGCGATGTTTTACCCATTCGACCCTCAACCAATTCTTTTCAGTATTGCAAAAAGAGTAATAAATTAACTCCACCTTTACAATTAGTTATGCCAAATCTATGTGCATCTATGTCACCATTAAGTCAAACCTCGTCTGTCGAAATGAAAAAGAATTACGTCAAGAATGGGCGTGACTTCTATGACAACTTGGAACACAAGACACGAAATTCTGACGATAAGAAAAAAAGCACAAGCTTTATTCAACAGCGAGTGGAGCGGCTATATGGGCCTGGTGCTTTAGCTCATGGTTTTTATAGTCCCAAAAATATAAAAGCCAGCTTCGTAAATACGAGCGCAAAATGCAACAATACATTTCCCCCGTCTGGCGACTACGATACTTTGAACAAAAACGATATGGTTACCATCGAATCAGTTAAAAACAAAGCTACTGAGAAGTGTGAAAAAAATATGAATCAATTACCAGTATTACGACACGTGAGTGAGGAATTTCGGGCGCAATTACCTTTAATTTCCATCAACAGAAACCAGATACGGAAAATGGAAAAACAATACTCAGATCATATTAATAACCAAGAGAAAATACCACATTTAGAGTCTAATTCATTCAAAGACGAAGTGGACCATGAGACCACTAAAATTAACAACATCGGAGATACGGAGATTATTAAAAGCGACATGTCAACGGAGGCCGTCTTGAATGTAACCAATGCAATAAAAAGGGAAGAAAATTCAACCATTGAAAAGGAACTAGATGGGGAATATTTTCTTAAAATTTTGAGAACTGAACAAAGTCGTCTATTAACACTTGCAGAACGAGCTGAGAAATATATTGAATTACTTTCGGTTAGTAAGACTTTTGATATGTACATATATGCATTTAAAATTAAAAACGCCGGCTATTTTGATATTTTTAAGCCAAACATAACTCTGAGATTTATTAAAGTATCAGCGATCATATATTTTTATAAAGTTTTAAAAAAATTTAGTACCACAAAGAGATTACGTATGCATATATAAAATATAGCGATATTTTTAATCTTTTAAATAAATAGAGGTAATATAAAACCTATATTTTATACAGAATAATACAGGAGTTGCTGAAGACATATTTGGAATTTTGAGATCTGCATCTGGAAAAGCTCGACTCTTAGTAACGCAAAAAATGAAACAATTTGAAGGTTAGCTAAAGTATTACAGATTGCGCCATTTTTCGGCCATTAAAAAATTTTAATACTTTAATTACAGGTCTTTGTTACAAAAACATACATAAGCCATTAGATGATACATTTCCCACTACAGTAGAAGACTTGCAAGGTTTTTGGGATATGGTGTACTTACAAGTCAGCAATATAAACGAAACTTTCGACGAGATTGAAATTTTGAGGAAAAACAATTGGAAGGTAATCGCAGTTATGTGTTATTACAAAACTTATGTAGTGCTGCTGAACTGTTGAAAGGTATTAAGTACAGTATGTATATACACGAGTCTTTAATGTTTTATGTATATCGTTTTGTTAGGCATGCCGCTATGTAATCGGTCTAGTGTATGTCGGGGTGTAAATCGATTTATATATGTGTTCTTTACGGATGATTTAATTGTTTATTTGAAGTAGATGATGGATTTACAGAAGCTTAGTTCTAACGATGTTTGGATTGTATTAGATTTAATATCTTCCGACGTTCTATATATGAACTATTGTTTATGCAAATGGTAATGCCAAATGATGGTTTTATAGCAATGGCTACGCTTCTACCCTGAAGCACAACTTCTTCTTATATACAAACGATCTTGGGTTTTCGAAAGGAAACCCAGAATTTTCCTCTCCTGAATCACTATATTGAAACACGTGATGGTATGAATGACTTCGTTCAAGGAGTTTTTTGACGCTTGGTGCTGTTTCAGATTAATTATTGATTGATCAAGCAATCTGTCTTCACTGTTTTGTGAAGTGAAGAGAAGTCGTAATACTGTTCCAGTTCCTGGAATTGTTATATCCTCTAATTGTTTTCTGTTGATTATCAGAAATGGTCCTTTATTTAAAGGCAACTGTTTGAAGAACATTGTAATATACTTCCAAAATATTAACATTTCTACATCATCTACATTTGTTACATCATTTTGAGATGCAGCAGCTCTTATAAAGATCTGTATCGCCTTCGCTTGTATGTTTTTTAACTGCAAAGCCGCAATTTATTGAGCTTGATATGCTAAAACCACAGTTTGCCGTGATTTACGCTTATATGTTGTTGCTCAGCGTTGACTACGTTGTCAAACTTCTATTTTCTGGTGTCTAAGCACTGTTGATTATCAGAAATGGTCCTTTATTTAAAGGCAACTGTTTGAAGAACATTGTAATATACTTCCAAAATATTAACATTTCTACATCATCTACATTTGTTACATCATTTTGAGATGCAGCAGCTCTTATAAAGATCTGTATCGCCTTCGCTTGTATGTTTTTTAACTGCAAAGCCGCAATTTATTGAGCTTGATATGCTAAAACCACAGTTTGCCGTGATTTACGCTTATATGGTGTTGTTACAGCGTTGACTACGTTGTCAAACTTCTGTTGTTTTCTGGTGCCTAAGCACAGAAAGCACTCTAAAGTTGATTAATCGTAAAAAAAAAATCAAGTATGAGGTAAAGCCCGTCAACTCTAAAGTCGATTAATCGTAAAAAAAAAACAGAGTATGACTTAAAAATAAATTTATTTGCCTTTTGGCGCCAAAACTGAACCATTCACGAATGAGATAAAGTCTCGCTTAACTGGTGAAGAGTTTCGCCGGTGGGAGACTGGTCGATTTTCTAAGTTCAAAAATCCTCGTTAAAAGCAGCACTTGAATTAAGGTTCTTAGGAATTGTAACTTCTGTATTGAACGCAAAAATAAATCACGTTGGAAGTTTCCATGCTTCTTGTTAGCATTGTCTTCCCATCAGCTGTGGTTGTTGCTGTTGTCGCTTTCCATATGTCTGGTTATGGAATCAGGTTTTGTCGTTGTTTTTGTTTCTTGCTTCTTGTGCTGTGGTTTATTGTAAAGAAGTAGTCATTGGTTGTTGTTATTTTTGTTTTGTTATTTTCTGTTTTCCTCTTCGTTTCTGCTTCGGCAATTATGTCGGTATGTACATATGTACATATTTTGCTATTGGTGGTCGGTGTGCATTATGTATTTGATCGACTGGTTGATCTAACCTGCATCGCGGAATTTGTGATGACGGAATATATGTAAGTCAGTATGTATATTCCTTTACGCGGTTTATCGTCTTCAAACAGATGATTGTTTTCGGCAGAAGTATTTGCAACGATGCTTGGATCGTTACAAAATAAAAGCCTGTTTAATATTGTTACTCTAGGTTGCTCTATTTCTGAGGTTATTTATAATTACTACGCGGTAGGCAAAATCGCGTGTTGCTCGGCGCAAGAATGAGAACTCCCTAAAATGGCAGCAATTCCCAAACGGCTTGCTACCATTGCTTTGCCAGCATAGTACATGCTTACGATCACGATTATTACGAGCGCTGTATATGTCCGCAAACCGAACATGCTGTTAAACATAAGGGAAGCGAGCGGTCATCCTTATATAAATGCGCTTGCCGTCGCACGCTAATCGCTTGCGCAGCACATTCCAATGCTTGCTTCGACGCTGATCCAATCGGTAACAGCGGAGTGGCGAGCTGTCGCCTTGCGGTTTCGTGTAGTTCAGTACGCTGACCGCCGACGACGTTGCAACAAACTTGTACTTTTGGAGTACGATGTTCCAAATACTCGCATCGTGACTGTTGACTTGTAGCTGCTGCTGATGTAAACATACCTTGTTTACGCTGCGCTGTTTACGGGAGTGAAGGAGTCACCACAACGCTATTTTGTAGAAATTTTTGTTGCGGATTTTTAAGATGTAGAGATATATGTAGCTGAGATATATGTGAAATGAACTTTTAACAAATGCAAGGGGAATTATAAAAAACATGTCAAAAAAATATGTTGTTTTCTAACTCTCTCGGACTGCAAGTTTTTGGCAACGCTTGACACGGCTCTAAATTTTATATATTTAATTATCTACAATAATAAGTTGAGTTATATATAGTTTTTATTTCGGAAGTTTTCGGAAATTGTTTTTTTCCCCGTTCTTAGGAATTAGGTAATAACTCGTTCAAATTTATAACGAGTTTGCTTCCTTAGGCTGGGATACAACTCAAAGCCTGATTATACTCACTCAACGCAAAGGGAACGACACTTTGGAAGGGGAAATTTGTGCATTGGAAAACGAGTTGCCGAAGTCTGCTTCGTGCCGGCTCTTTCATTTGCCTGATGTTGCCAGTATCATTAGTAGCAATTTTGTTTTGGGTATTTTAACTTCTTTTGTGGGGATTTTTATATTTGAGAATTGCGCCAGTTGAATACGATAGTTGAAAATAATTTTTATTACTGATTTACCCATTTAGTTAATTGAATTATATGGAAAATTTAGAAGTTTGCTTCAAGTTTTTGCAATTGCTCCACTTATACTAGCAAAGGCGCACACGTCGATGTAGGCGGTGTGGTGTTCGACCTATTAATTGGGACCGAAGGACAAGTGGGTACTACAGGAAAGTCTTCCTTCGTATTAAAACTGTGGACGAAGAACAATTTTTTATACACACGCGAATGACGCTAATTGTGTACAATGTTCTGTTTACATTGCTTTACCTGAACTCACCAATGACACAATCGCAACTGATAACGCCGGGATATTTCAACCGGCAAATATGTGAACCTCCCCTAAATTAGCCTCTGTATGGAAACACAGACAATATGGCATCACGATTTTAGCTGTCAAATCACTTAACGCAAACAAAATATCAAATCGATTTTGATATTTGCGTTGAGTACAACACTTCGTGTTGAGTGTCGGCTGCTCTTTCCACCAAACACACAAACTAATGTGAAAGGGTAGGAATTTGACAGCTCTTAAGTTGGAGGGGCTTGCGTTGAGTGAGTAAAACTAGCCCTTCAGTCTGTCCAATGTTCGTTAAAGGGGTCTCGCAACCCTCTAACATGCACCGTATTCCCGATTACTCACGACTGTCTTAACCTAATGTTCGCACTTATTTTCTATTCATCTATATACATATGTCACTTATTTATAGGATTATTATACGATTTTTCATGCCAAAATATATTCATAAGTCAAGGAGAAGATGCGTATGAGGAGAAGGTCTGACACATGTACCTGAGATCAATACGGATCTGAATTTGGCTTTAGCTTAACAGCGCTTCACCAAATTGCAGACACCAAATTGCAGACAAACGTAAAACAGGATATTCGCGAGTCACTAGACGAGTGCAGGGTCTAGTCTGACAGGGATCTGAATTTGGCTTTAGCTTAACAGCGCTTCACCAAATTGCAGACAAACGTAAAACAGGATATTCGCGAGTCACTAGACGAGTGCAGGGTCTAGTCTGACGGTATCTGAATTTGGCCTTAGCTTAACAGCGCTTCACCAAATTGCAGACAAACGTAAAACAGGATATTCGCGAGTCACTAGACGAGTGCGGGGTCTACTCTGACAGGGATCTGAATTTGGCTTTAGCTTAACAGCACTTCACCAAATTGCAGACAAACGTAAAACAGGATATTCGCGAGTCACTAGACAAGTGCAGGGTCTAGTCTGACGGGATCTGAATTTGGCCTTAGCTTAACAGCGCTTCACCAAATTGCAGACAAACGTGAAATAGGATATTCGCGATTCACTAGACGAGTGCAGGGTCTAGTCTGGCGGGGATCTGAATTTGGCTTTAGCTTAACAGCACTTCACCAAATTGCAGACAAACGTAAAACAGGATATTCGCGAGTCACTAGACGAGTACAGGGTCTAGTCTGACGGGATCTGAATTTGGCTTTAGCTTAACAGCGCTTCACCAAATTGCAGACAAACAGGGTCTAGTCTGGCGGGGGATTGAATTTGGCTTTAGCTTAACAACACTTCACCAAATTCCAGACAAACGTAAAACAGGATATTCGCGAGTCACTAGACGAGTGCAGGGTCTAGTCTGACGGGATCTGAATTTGGCTTTAGCTTAACAGCGCTTCACCAAATTGCAGACAAACGTAAAACAGGATATTCGCGAGTCACTAGACGAGTGCAGGGTCTAGTCTGACGGGATCTGACGAGATCTGAATTTGGCTTTAGCTTAACAGCGCTTCACCAAATTGCAGACAAACGTAAAACAGGATATTCGCGAGTCACTAGACGAGTGCGGGGTCTAGTCTGACAGGGATCTGAATTTGGCTTTAGCTTAACAGCGCTTCACCAAATTGCAGACAAACGTAAAGCAGGATATTCGCGAGTCACTAGACGAGTGCAGGGTCTAGTCTGACGGGATCTGAATTTGGCTTTAGCTTAACAGCGCTTCACCAAATTGCAGACAAACGTAAAACAGGATATTCGCGAGTCACTAGACGAGTGCGGGGTCTAGTCTGACAGGGATCTGAATTTGGCTTTAGCTTAACAGCACTTCACCAAATTACAGACAAACGTAAAACAGGATATTCGCGAGTCACTAGACGAGTGCAGGGTCTAGTCTGACGGGGGTCTGAATGTGGTTTCAGCTTACTAGCGCTCCACCAAATTGCAAAAAAAAAACGATAAAGATCTAAATATTAAATAAAATTGTAAAAGCACTTACCACTGCGAACGCTGATTTCCAAAAGAGTCTTGATTCAAGATCGGTGGCTTTGTTTACTTACATTTCGTTTGCTTGTGGTTGTTATTGTAAATTTCTTAGTGTCGTTAGTTTTTGCTTCGCTTTGGCGCTGCATTGTTTTTGCACGAAACCCAGTTTTCTGTGTGTATCCTCTGCCTACGCTCGTTGTTGGTATGCCGCTGAAGCTCTAATATGCTGAAATCTTGTTTTTCGGAGCTTCATTTCTGCTGTGTTTGAATGTTTCAACTGGTTATGTTGCGTAGTTGTTGTGTTGAAACCGGTTTTGCCGTGTTGGGTGGCCTTGAATTAATCCGTTTGTTTGTTTGCTTCTGTTGAGAATTAAACGCCCTGCTGCGATTTTTATTTGCGTATTTGCATGTTTTTCGCATTTTATAATGCGGAATTAAATCCACCTTGAATTGGGTGCGCACAATTCAAGGTTACTGCATTTCCTGAAGACGATCTTCAAAGGAATCAGCTCAGGTGGGGAGCAGGCCAGGTTCTACACCCGTGCTTGTAAGGGAAATTATATTTTCCTTACATCTCCCTCTTTCTTCCACGATGGGGAAGGACAACGATCTGCTACGGCGTAACTGTCGTAATCGCAATAGTACGCCTTAAGATCCTTGACGTGAACCATGCGGCTGTTTGCTGTGCGTGCGTCTTTCACCTGAACGATGACCGGTGATATGTATCGGGCGATTTGGTACGGCCCCTCGTACTTGGGTGCCATTTTTGCGTTGAACTTGTCTACGGCCTTGAATAGAGGGTGCGTCTTCACCAGTACTTCTGCTCCGATTGGGGGGTGCCACTGCTTACGCCGAAGGTTGTAATGCCGTGATTGGTCTTTTGACGCCCGCTCGAGGTTCCTTTTGACGATTTGGTAGACTTCTTGTAGCCGCTGCTTCCTGTAGTCCGGGCTTTGCGGCGGCCTTCCTGTTCCCATCGTCACTTCGTCGTAAAGAGTCCTAGGTAACTGTGTTGGTCGTTCTTTATTATCTGCGCCAAGATCCGTTTCACGTTCTGGTTCGCTCGTTCTGTGGGGTTTTCCTGCGGTGTATATGGCGCGGTAAATTGCTGTCGGATACCTAGGTCCTTCAGGAGTTGTTGGAACGATCTGCTGCTGAATTGGACGCCATTGTCCGTGACGAAACCTTCGGTGCCCCATATCTAGCCAGTATCCTCTCTCGGAACGCCTTTTCAGACTGTTGCTCGTCGCCTGTCGTAGTGGTACTACTTCTGTCCATTTCGAAAACTTGTCTAGAAAAACTAAGATCATTGTGTTACCGTGCTTTGACCGCGGAAGCGGTCCTATGAAATCCGCGCAGACGATGGACCATGGATCTTCGGGTATCTGGGTGAGCATTTTTCCTGCGACTTTGTCCTGTGTTGGCTTGTACCTCTCCCATGACTCGCAGCGCTGCGCATGCTTTCATATCTCCCGCGACATACCTGGCCAGTAGTAATTATTGCTGATCCTCGATATAGTTTTCCTTATTCCTGGATGTCCAGCACACGGCTCATCGTGGTTTTCTCGCATTACTTGTCGTTTCAGGTTTTTTGGTACACAAAGTTTCCACGCGGCGCAGTCCTCGTCGTTGGTATGGCTTGGTATGTGTCTATACAGTTGGACATTTTCCATTATGTTATCCGGGTACTTCTCGGGATTCCTCTGGATGTCTTTGACCCTGCCGTCGATCCAGCCGCGCACTTCTTCCGTAGCTGTTACCGTGCAGAGTCTTTCAATTGGTTGTCTTGATAAAGCATCCGCGACAACGTTCCATTTGCCCCGACGATACTTTACTTCGAATGTATGCTGTTGTAGTTCGAGCGCCCACCTAGCTAATCGACCTGAAGGGTTTTCCAATGAGTTAAGCCATTTTAGAGATAAATGGTCAGTGATGATGCTAAATTTATACCCTTTAAGATAAGGCTACATTTTCCTAACTCCCCATACTATGGCCACACACTCTTTTTCAGTTGTGGAGTAATTTTGTTCAGCGCGGTTCAGGTGTCGACTTGCGTAAGCGATCACTTTCTCCCCTTCTTCGCTTTCTTGTGTAAGCACTGCTCCTAAGCAATGATTGCTTGCGTCCGTTTGTAAGGTGAACTTCTTCGTGAAGTCGGGGCACGTTAGTACTGGTGCTTCCGTCAGTTTCGTTCGAAAGGTTTCAAAAGCTTGTTGCTGCTCTTCAGCCCATTTCCATCGGCGACCCTTCTTTAAGAGGCCGGTAAGCGGTACGACCAGGTTGGCGAAATCGGGTACGAACCGGCGGTACCACGATGCCACCCCTAAGAAACGTCGAACTCCTCTCACGTCCAGTGGTGGTTCTAATTCTTTTATCGCTGCCACTTTATCCGGATCGGTACGAATTCCCTGCCGAGTCACGACGTGACCCAGGTACTTCAAGTCCTCCTTGAAGAACTCACATTTTTCCACATTAAGTTTTAAGTTAGCCGCACGTAATCGCTGAAACACCTTTTCAAGATTGGCCTTATGTTCCTCAAATGATTTCCCGATTACAATTATGTCGTCCAGATAAGCGAACGCGTGTGGCTCCATCTCCGGTCCGATCACCTGGTCTAATGCCCTCTGGAATGTTGCCGGCGCCGAGTGAAGGCCAAACGGCATGATTCGCCACTGAAAGAGTCCTCGCCCTGGTACTGTAAAGGCTGTGAACTGTTTGCTGTCCGGGTCCATGGGGATCTGCCAGTAGCCGTTCTTGAGATCCAGGCTACTAATAAATCTCGCGTCGCGTAACCGGTCTAATATATGCTGAATCCTTGGTATCGGGTATGCATCAGTTGTGCGTTCAGTTGTCGATAGTCGATGCATAAACGCCATCTTCCATCCTTTTTCTTCGCCACGACAATGGGTGCGCTGTAAGGACTGTGTGATGCTTCGACGCAATGCCTCGCTAGTAGCTCGTCTACCTCCTGATTTATGATCGACTGCATGGCGGGATTTTTCGGGTAGTACCTCTGCTTGATCGGACGATCGTCCTTCATGATGATCTTGTGGGAGGTAATGTTGGAGGTGCCCGTTAGGTTTTCGAACTGAGCCAGCTCCGCCGCTAGAAAGGCCTTTACGGTTTCATCGTGTGTGTCTTCTGGTGTCGTTGGGTTCCGCCTCGTGACAGCCCCGTTGCTGTCGCGCTGTGTTTTGGCCAAAACTTGCTGCTGATCAACCCTGCCACCCTCGTACCTTGTTGTTGGTAAGCCTAGTTGCTGTTGAGCCTTGTTGCTACCAAACCTTGTTGTCGGGGTGGTTTGCTGCTGGTGAGTCGTGCTGCACTCGGACCTTGTTGTTGGTAAGCCTTGCTGCGGTTGCGCCTTATTTTTACCTAACCTTGTTGTCGATGTGACTTGTTGTTGATCATCATTGTTGTACTTGGGCCTTGTTCCTGGTTTCAATGCTGGCGGTTTTTGTAATTCCACGTCTTTACCTGAACTCACCAATGACACAATCGCAACTGATAACGCCGGGATATTTCAACCGGCAAATATGTGAACCTCCCCTAAATTAGCCTCTGTATGGAAACACAGACAATATGGCATCACGATTTTAGCTGTCAAATCACTTAACGCAAACAAAATATCAAATCGATTTTGATATTTGCGTTGAGTACAACACTTCGTGTTGAGTGTCGGCTGCTCTTTCCACCAAACACACAAACTAATGTGAAAGGGTAGGAATTTGACAGCTCTTAAGTTGGAGGGGCTTGCGTTGAGTGAGTAAAACTAGCCCTTCAGTCTGTCCAATGTTCGTTAAAGGGGTCTCGCAACCCTCTAACATGCACCGTATTCCCGATTACTCACGACTGTCTTAACCTAATGTTCGCACTTATTTTCTATTCATCTATATACATATGTCACTTATTTATAGGATTATTATACGATTTTTCATGCCAAAATATATTCATAAGTCAAGGAGAAGATGCGTATGAGGAGAAGGTCTGACACATGTACCTGAGATCAATACGGATCTGAATTTGGCTTTAGCTTAACAGCGCTTCACCAAATTGCAGACACCAAATTGCAGACAAACGTAAAACAGGATATTCGCGAGTCACTAGACGAGTGCAGGGTCTAGTCTGACAGGGATCTGAATTTGGCTTTAGCTTAACAGCGCTTCACCAAATTGCAGACAAACGTAAAACAGGATATTCGCGAGTCACTAGACGAGTGCAGGGTCTAGTCTGACGGTATCTGAATTTGGCCTTAGCTTAACAGCGCTTCACCAAATTGCAGACAAACGTAAAACAGGATATTCGCGAGTCACTAGACGAGTGCGGGGTCTACTCTGACAGGGATCTGAATTTGGCTTTAGCTTAACAGCACTTCACCAAATTGCAGACAAACGTAAAACAGGATATTCGCGAGTCACTAGACAAGTGCAGGGTCTAGTCTGACGGGATCTGAATTTGGCCTTAGCTTAACAGCGCTTCACCAAATTGCAGACAAACGTGAAATAGGATATTCGCGATTCACTAGACGAGTGCAGGGTCTAGTCTGGCGGGGATCTGAATTTGGCTTTAGCTTAACAGCACTTCACCAAATTACAGACAAACGTAAAACAGGATATTCGCGAGTCACTAGACGAGTGCAGGGTCTAGTCTGACGGGGGTCTGAATGTGGTTTCAGCTTACTAGCGCTCCACCAAATTGCAAAAAAAAAACGATAAAGATCTAAATATTAAATAAAATTGTAAAAGCACTTACCACTGCGAACGCTGATTTCCAAAAGAGTCTTGCTTCAAGATCGGTGGCTTTGTTTACTTACATTTCGTTTGCTTGTGGTTGTTATTGTAAACTTCTTAGTGTCGTTAGTTTTTGCTTCGCTTTGGCGCTGCATTGTTTTTGCACGAAACCCAGTTTTCTGTGTGTATCCTCTGCCTACGCTCGTTGTTGGTATGCCGCTGAAGCTCTAATATGCTGAAATCTTGTTTTTCGGAGCTTCATTTCTGCTGTGTTTGAATGTTTCAACTGGTTATGTTGCGTAGTTGTTGTGTTGAAACCGGTTTTGCCGTGTTGGGTGGCCTTGAATTAATCCGTTTGTTTGTTTGCTTCTGTTGAGAATTAAACGCCCTGCTGCGATTTTTATTTGCGTATTTGCATGTTTTTCGCATTTTATAATGCGGAATTAAATCCACCTTGAATTGGGTGCGCACAATTCAAGGTTACTGCATTTCCTGAAGACGATCTTCAAAGGAATCAGCTCAGGTGGGGAGCAGGCCAGGTTCTACACCCGTGCTTGTAAGGGAAATTATATTTTCCTTACATCTCCCTCTTTCTTCCACGATGGGGAAGGACAACGATCTGCTACGGCGTAACTGTCGTAATCGCAATAGTACGCCTTAAGATCCTTGACGTGAACCATGCGGCTGTTTGCTGTGCGTGCGTCTTTCACCTGAACGATGACCGGTGATATGTATCGGGCGATTTGGTACGGCCCCTCGTACTTGGGTGCCATTTTTGCGTTGAACTTGTCTACGGCCTTGAATAGAGGGTGCGTCTTCACCAGTACTTCTGCTCCGATTGGGGGGTGCCACTGCTTACGCCGAAGGTTGTAATGCCGTGATTGGTCTTTTGACGCCCGCTCGAGGTTCCTTTTGACGATTTGGTAGACTTCTTGTAGCCGCTGCTTCCTGTAGTCCGGGCTTTGCGGCGGCCTTCCTGTTCCCATCGTCACTTCGTCGTAAAGAGTCCTAGGTAACTGTGTTGGTCGTTCTTTATTATCTGCGCCAAGATCCGTTTCACGTTCTGGTTCGCTCGTTCTGTGGGGTTTTCCTGCGGTGTATATGGCGCGGTAAATTGCTGTCGGATACCTAGGTCCTTCAGGAGTTGTTGGAACGATCTGCTGCTGAATTGGACGCCATTGTCCGTGACGAAACCTTCGGTGCCCCATATCTAGCCAGTATCCTCTCTCGGAACGCCTTTTCAGACTGTTGCTCGTCGCCTGTCGTAGTGGTACTACTTCTGTCCATTTCGAAAACTTGTCTAGAAAAACTAAGATCATTGTGTTACCGTGCTTTGACCGCGGAAGCGGTCCTATGAAATCCGCGCAGACGATGGACCATGGATCTTCGGGTATCTGGGTGAGCATTTTTCCTGCGACTTTGTCCTGTGTTGGCTTGTACCTCTCCCATGACTCGCAGCGCTGCGCATGCTTTCATATCTCCCGCGACATACCTGGCCAGTAGTAATTATTGCTGATCCTCGATATAGTTTTCCTTATTCCTGGATGTCCAGCACACGGCTCATCGTGGTTTTCTCGCATTACTTGTCGTTTCAGGTTTTTTTGGTACACAAAGTTTCCACGCGGCGCAGTCCTCGTCGTTGGTATGGCTTGGTATGTGTCTATACAGTTGGACATTTTCCATTATGTTATCCGGGTACTTCTCGGGATTCCTCTGGATGTCTTTGACCCTGCCGTCGATCCAGCCGCGCACTTCTTCCGTAGCTGTTACCGTGCAGAGTCTTTCAATTGGTTGTCTTGATAAAGCATCCGCGACAACGTTCCATTTGCCCCGACGATACTTTACTTCGAATGTATGCTGTTGTAGTTCGAGCGCCCACCTAGCTAATCGACCTGAAGGGTTTTCCAATGAGTTAAGCCATTTTAGAGATAAATGGTCAGTGATGATGCTAAATTTATACCCTTTAAGATAAGGCTACATTTTCCTAACTCCCCATACTATGGCCACACACTCTTTTTCAGTTGTGGAGTAATTTTGTTCAGCGCGGTTCAGGTGTCGACTTGCGTAAGCGATCACTTTCTCCCCTTCTTCGCTTTCTTGTGTAAGCACTGCTCCTAAGCAATGATTGCTTGCGTCCGTTTGTAAGGTGAACTTCTTCGTGAAGTCGGGGCACGTTAGTACTGGTGCTTCCGTCAGTTTCGTCTTTAAGGTTTCAAAAGCTTGTTGCTGCTCTTCAGCCCATTTCCATCGGCGACCCTTCTTTAAGAGGCCGGTAAGCGGTACGACCAGGTTGGCGAAATCGGGTACGAACCGGCGGTACCACGATGCCACCCCTAAGAAACGTCGAACTCCTCTCACGTCCAGTGGTGGTTCTAATTCTTTTATCGCTGCCACTTTATCCGGATCGGTACGAATTCCCTGCCGAGTCACGACGTGACCCAGGTACTTCAAGTCCTCCTTGAAGAACTCACATTTTTCCACATTAAGTTTTAAGTTAGCCGCACGTAATCGCTGAAACACCTTTTCAAGATTGGCCTTATGTTCCTCAAATGATTTCCCGATTACAATTATGTCGTCCAGATAAGCGAACGCGTGTGGCTCCATCTCCGGTCCGATCACCTGGTCTAATGCCCTCTGGAATGTTGCCGGCGCCGAGTGAAGGCCAAACGGCATGATTCGCCACTGAAAGAGTCCTCGCCCTGGTACTGTAAAGGCTGTGAACTGTTTGCTGTCCGGGTCCATGGGGATCTGCCAGTAGCCGTTCTTGAGATCCAGGCTACTAATAAATCTCGCGTCGCGTAACCGGTCTAATATATGCTGAATCCTTGGTATCGGGTATGCATCAGTTGTGCGTTCAGTTGTCGATAGTCGATGCATAAACGCCATCTTCCATCCTTTTTCTTCGCCAGGACAATGGGTGCGCTGTAAGGACTGTGTGATGCTTCGACGCAATGCCTCGCTAGTAGCTCGTCTACCTCCTGATTTATGATCGACTGCATGGCGGGATTTTTCGGGTAGTACCTCTGCTTGATCGGACGATCGTCCTTCATGATGATCTTGTGGGAGGTAATGTTGGAGGTGCCCGTTAGGTTTTCGAACTGAGCCAGCTCCGCCGCTAGAAAGGCCTTTACGGTTTCATCGTGTGTGTCTTCTGGTGTCGTTGGGTTCCGCCTCGTGACAGCCCCGTTGCTGTCGCGCTGTGTTTTGGCCAAAACTTGCTGCTGATCAACCCTGCCACCCTCGTACCTTGTTGTTGGTAAGCCTAGTTGCTGTTGAGCCTTGTTGCTACCAAACCTTGTTGTCGGGGTGGTTTGCTGCTGGTGAGTCGTGCTGCACTCGGACCTTGTTGTTGGTAAGCCTTGCTGCGGTTGCGCCTTATTTTTACCTAACCTTGTTGTCGATGTGACTTGTTGTTGATCATCATTGTTGTACTTGGGCCTTGTTCCTGGTTTCAATGCTGGCGGTTTTTGTAATTCCACGTCTTTACCTGAACTCACCAATGACACAATCGCAACTGATAACGCCGGGATATTTCAACCGGCAAATATGTGAACCTCCCCTAAATTAGCCTCTGTATGGAAACACAGACAATATGGCATCACGATTTTAGCTGTCAAATCACTTAACGCAAACAAAATATCAAATCGATTTTGATATTTGCGTTGAGTACAACACTTCGTGTTGAGTGTCGGCTGCTCTTTCCACCAAACACACAAACTAATGTGAAAGGGTAGGAATTTGACAGCTCTTAAGTTGGAGGGGCTTGCGTTGAGTGAGTAAAACTAGCCCTTCAGTCTGTCCAATGTTCGTTAAAGGGGTCTCGCAACCCTCTAACATGCACCGTATTCCCGATTACTCACGACTGTCTTAACCTAATGTTCGCACTTATTTTCTATTCATCTATATACATATGTCACTTATTTATAGGATTATTATACGATTTTTCATGCCAAAATATATTCATAAGTCAAGGAGAAGATGCGTATGAGGAGAAGGTCTGACACATGTACCTGAGATCAATACGGATCTGAATTTGGCTTTAGCTTAACAGCGCTTCACCAAATTGCAGACACCAAATTGCAGACAAACGTAAAACAGGATATTCGCGAGTCACTAGACGAGTGCAGGGTCTAGTCTGACAGGGATCTGAATTTGGCTTTAGCTTAACAGCGCTTCACCAAATTGCAGACAAACGTAAAACAGGATATTCGCGAGTCACTAGACGAGTGCAGGGTCTAGTCTGACGGTATCTGAATTTGGCCTTAGCTTAACAGCGCTTCACCAAATTGCAGACAAACGTAAAACAGGATATTCGCGAGTCACTAGACGAGTGCGGGGTCTACTCTGACAGGGATCTGAATTTGGCTTTAGCTTAACAGCACTTCACCAAATTGCAGACAAACGTAAAACAGGATATTCGCGAGTCACTAGACAAGTGCAGGGTCTAGTCTGACGGGATCTGAATTTGGCCTTAGCTTAACAGCGCTTCACCAAATTGCAGACAAACGTGAAATAGGATATTCGCGATTCACTAGACGAGTGCAGGGTCTAGTCTGGCGGGGATCTGAATTTGGCTTTAGCTTAACAGCACTTCACCAAATTACAGACAAACGTAAAACAGGATATTCGCGAGTCACTAGACGAGTGCAGGGTCTAGTCTGACGGGGGTCTGAATGTGGTTTCAGCTTACTAGCGCTCCACCAAATTGCAAAAAAAAAACGATAAAGATCTAAATATTAAATAAAATTGTAAAAGCACTTACCACTGCGAACGCTGATTTCCAAAAGAGTCTTGCTTCAAGATCGGTGGCTTTGTTTACTTACATTTCGTTTGCTTGTGGTTGTTATTGTAAACTTCTTAGTGTCGTTAGTTTTTGCTTCGCTTTGGCGCTGCATTGTTTTTGCACGAAACCCAGTTTTCTGTGTGTATCCTCTGCCTACGCTCGTTGTTGGTATGCCGCTGAAGCTCTAATATGCTGAAATCTTGTTTTTCGGAGCTTCATTTCTGCTGTGTTTGAATGTTTCAACTGGTTATGTTGCGTAGTTGTTGTGTTGAAACCGGTTTTGCCGTGTTGGGTGGCCTTGAATTAATCCGTTTGTTTGTTTGCTTCTGTTGAGAATTAAACGCCCTGCTGCGATTTTTATTTGCGTATTTGCATGTTTTTCGCATTTTATAATGCGGAATTAAATCCACCTTGAATTGGGTGCGCACAATTCAAGGTTACTGCATTTCCTGAAGACGATCTTCAAAGGAATCAGCTCAGGTGGGGAGCAGGCCAGGTTCTACACCCGTGCTTGTAAGGGAAATTATATTTTCCTTACATCTCCCTCTTTCTTCCACGATGGGGAAGGACAACGATCTGCTACGGCGTAACTGTCGTAATCGCAATAGTACGCCTTAAGATCCTTGACGTGAACCATGCGGCTGTTTGCTGTGCGTGCGTCTTTCACCTGAACGATGACCGGTGATATGTATCGGGCGATTTGGTACGGCCCCTCGTACTTGGGTGCCATTTTTGCGTTGAACTTGTCTACGGCCTTGAATAGAGGGTGCGTCTTCACCAGTACTTCTGCTCCGATTGGGGGGTGCCACTGCTTACGCCGAAGGTTGTAGTGCCGTGATTGGTCTTTTGACGCCCGCTCGAGGTTCCTTTTGACGATTTGGTAGACTTCTTGTAGCCGCTGCTTCCTGTAGTCCGGGCTTTGCGGCGGCCTTCCTGTTCCCATCGTCACTTCGTCGTAAAGAGTCCTAGGTAACTGTGTTGGTCGTTCTTTATTATCTGCGCCAAGATCCGTTTCACGTTCTGGTTCGCTCGTTCTGTGGGGTTTTCCTGCGGTGTATATGGCGCGGTAAATTGCTGTCGGATACCTAGGTCCTTCAGGAGTTGTTGGAACGATCTGCTGCTGAATTGGACGCCATTGTCCGTGACGAAACCTTCGGTGCCCCATATCTAGCCAGTATCCTCTCTCGGAACGCCTTTTCAGACTGTTGCTCGTCGCCTGTCGTAGTGGTACTACTTCTGTCCATTTCGAAAACTTGTCTAGAAAAACTAAGATCATTGTGTTACCGTGCTTTGACCGCGGAAGCGGTCCTATGAAATCCGCGCAGACGATGGACCATGGATCTTCGGGTATCTGGGTGAGCATTTTTCCTGCGACTTTGTCCTGTGTTGGCTTGTACCTCTCCCATGACTCGCAGCGCTGCGCATGCTTTCATATCTCCCGCGACATACCTGGCCAGTAGTAATTATTGCTGATCCTCGATATAGTTTTCCTTATTCCTGGATGTCCAGCACACGGCTCATCGTGGTTTTCTCGCATTACTTGTCGTTTCAGGTTTTTTGGTACACAAAGTTTCCACGCGGCGCAGTCCTCGTCGTTGGTATGGCTTGGTATGTGTCTATACAGTTGGACATTTTCCATTATGTTATCCGGGTACTTCTCGGGATTCCTCTGGATGTCTTTGACCCTGCCGTCGATCCAGCCGCGCACTTCTTCCGTAGCTGTTACCGTGCAGAGTCTTTCAATTGGTTGTCTTGATAAAGCATCCGCGACAACGTTCCATTTGCCCCGACGATACTTTACTTCGAATGTATGCTGTTGTAGTTCGAGCGCCCACCTAGCTAATCGACCTGAAGGGTTTTCCAATGAGTTAAGCCATTTTAGAGATAAATGGTCAGTGATGATGCTAAATTTATACCCTTTAAGATAAGGCTACATTTTCCTAACTCCCCATACTATGGCCACACACTCTTTTTCAGTTGTGGAGTAATTTTGTTCAGCGCGGTTCAGGTGTCGACTTGCGTAAGCGATCACTTTCTCCCCTTCTTCGCTTTCTTGTGTAAGCACTGCTCCTAAGCAATGATTGCTTGCGTCCGTTTGTAAGGTGAACTTCTTCGTGAAGTCGGGGCACGTTAGTACTGGTGCTTCCGTCAGTTTCGTTCGAAAGGTTTCAAAAGCTTGTTGCTGCTCTTCAGCCCATTTCCATCGGCGACCCTTCTTTAAGAGGCCGGTAAGCGGTACGACCAGGTTGGCGAAATCGGGTACGAACCGGCGGTACCACGATGCCACCCCTAAGAAACGTCGAACTCCTCTCACGTCCAGTGGTGGTTCTAATTCTTTTATCGCTGCCACTTTATCCGGATCGGTACGAATTCCCTGCCGAGTCACGACGTGACCCAGGTACTTCAAGTCCTCCTTGAAGAACTCACATTTTTCCACATTAAGTTTTAAGTTAGCCGCACGTAATCGCTGAAACACCTTTTCAAGATTGGCCTTATGTTCCTCAAATGATTTCCCGATTACAATTATGTCGTCCAGATAAGCGAACGCGTGTGGCTCCATCTCCGGTCCGATCACCTGGTCTAATGCCCTCTGGAATGTTGCCGGCGCCGAGTGAAGGCCAAACGGCATGATTCGCCACTGAAAGAGTCCTCGCCCTGGTACTGTAAAGGCTGTGAACTGTTTGCTGTCCGGGTCCATGGGGATCTGCCAGTAGCCGTTCTTGAGATCCAGGCTACTAATAAATCTCGCGTCGCGTAACCGGTCTAATATATGCTGAATCCTTGGTATCGGGTATGCATCAGTTGTGCGTTCAGTTGTCGATAGTCGATGCATAAACGCCATCTTCCATCCTTTTTCTTCGCCAGGACAATGGGTGCGCTGTAAGGACTGTGTGATGCTTCGACGCAATGCCTCGCTAGTAGCTCGTCTACCTCCTGATTTATGATCGACTGCATGGCGGGATTTTTCGGGTAGTACCTCTGCTTGATCGGACGATCGTCCTTCATGATGATCTTGTGGGAGGTAATGTTGGAGGTGCCCGTTAGGTTTTCGAACTGAGCCAGCTCCGCCGCTAGAAAGGCCTTTACGGTTTCATCGTGTGTGTCTTCTGGTGTCGTTGGGTTCCGCCTCGTGACAGCCCCGTTGCTGTCGCGCTGTGTTTTGGCCAAAACTTGCTGCTGATCAACCCTGCCACCCTCGTACCTTGTTGTTGGTAAGCCTAGTTGCTGTTGAGCCTTGTTGCTACCAAACCTTGTTGTCGGGGTGGTTTGCTGCTGGTGAGTCGTGCTGCACTCGGACCTTGTTGTTGGTAAGCCTTGCTGCGGTTGCGCCTTATTTTTACCTAACCTTGTTGTCGATGTGACTTGTTGTTGATCATCATTGTTGTACTTGGGCCTTGTTCCTGGTTTCAATGCTGGCGGTTTTTGTAATTCCACGTCTTGCGGCGCTGATTCTTTTGGTTGCCTTCGTGGTGGACAGACACGTGCACTTATGAATCTCTCTTCACTCGCGACCTGGAGGGTTGAGCATCTTACCTGCTTTTCCACTGAGGGTTCTGCCTGGATTCTTGGGGTACCTAAGATTAAGGTTTCTCCGGCGCAGCTGATTGAGGCTCCTATCTGGATGAGAAAATCCATTCCTAGAATTACGTGGTCTGTTGCGTCCCTCAAAATAAGCAGTTCCACCTTGTTTTCTGCTGATCCTACGCGTATGATGACCTCTATAGCCTTCTGAATCCTGCGGGGCGTTCCGTCCGCCATCTTGACGTTCATGTCCACGTCTCTTCGGCATCCTTCTGCGGCTATTTCCTTAGCTATAAATTCGCTGATGAAACTCCTTGAAGCTCCTGTATCGATGGTGGCTGTGATGAGTTCTCTGCCAAGTGCCACCTTAGCGAAGATTCTATCTGGCGTGTAGTCTAAGCATCTCGTGGGGTACGAGGAGAGTTTCGCATTTTTGGCTCCAGCAGCCCTCGTCTCTGCTGGGTACCCTGTTCGTTTGCCGACGTTTGGATTTTATTGCAGCACTCGATTGTTCGGATGCCCTCTCTACCGCATTCCCAGCAAAAGAGTTTGCGAGCATTACGGCATTCCCTTTGGAAATGTCCTTGTTGACCACATCTACGGCAGGCTGTTTGTGGGTTCACCTGGCTCCCTGGCGAATTTGTCGTCAGCATTCGATTGTGTTCTTGTTTACCACGCCACTGCTCTTTGTGTGGGTGCGGGAAATCTGTTTCCAAACGAATCCCCTCAAAATCTTCTGCCAAGTTCACTAGTTCTTCCAACGTGGAAAAGTCTGCCCTCCTGATATATAGTAGATAGTCGCGATGGCTATTACGGTATATTCTTTGCAGACGTTGATCTTCAGTATATCCGCCGTGGCGCATTAGGGTCTGCATGGCTAGAACGTAGTTCCTCCGGATATTGTCATCGAGTTCTTCAAAATACCTGGACGAAAGGAAAAACCTCATGAAGTCTGCCTTAAAAGATTTCCAATTTTCCCATGCCCGGTTGTTGTTCCTGTATCAGTTGAGAGCTCTTTCTTTTAGAAGTTCTGGCATCGTACGTGGAAGTAAGTCCTTGGGGAGCTCATATGCGTCAGCAAGTTCCTTAATGCGTTCAATAAAAGTAATGGGGTCCTTACCGCCGTCATACCTACAAGACCACTTGCGGACCTTATCCATCACCTCCGGGTAGCTGGTCCTGGTTGCCTTCTGCCTCATCGTGTGACATTCTGTAGCTTCTGACCGAGGATTTGCTGCGATTTCCTGATCACCCCACGTTGGTTTCTTGCCGTCTTCAATATTGTTAATCTGGCTATTTCCAGGGCTGTGTATCTGGATCAAGAGTTCTTCGTGCGTCTTTGATTTCGGTGCAGCACCTTGGGTTGCGGTTGCCGATGCCCGCGCGTCTGGTGAAGTGCTTCGAGCCCACTGTTGCTCTAATTTGACTAATCGGATTGTATCTTCGTTTGACAACTCACTCGAGGCAGCAAACCCGGAGAGTAACCTACGTAACTCCTCAACCGTACCGCCCGATTTTATACCGAAGTCTGTTAGTATATGCTCGAGCTTTTCCCGTGGGACATTGTAAATCCAGCTCTTACCCATTTTATACGCGTTCTTAATTTTCTCTACTCAACTCGGTTTCACTCGATTGTTTAATTTCGCTCGTTTGTCCTAATTTTACACCGACGTTTACGCGTTGTACAGTTTGTGTTTTCTTTGTTTTTTTTTCCCCGCGACCGGATATACTTGTCTATTTATACACATGTGTTATTTTCGTATATATATTTTGTTTCGCTATACGTGTTTACGCACAATTTAGTTTTTTTTTCCCCGATCTCGCGACTGTTTACACACAATTTAATGACGACGTTAACGCGTTGTACAGTTGACGTGTTCCTTTTTCACCGTCACCGTATGTATTTGTCTATTTATACATATGTATTCTTTTCATTTATGTTCTCTTTCACTATACGCGTATTCACGCGCAATTTAATGTCTTTTCGTATATATATATTTTTTTTTTCCGACTGTTTACACACAATTTAATGTCTATTTCCCGATCTGGTTAAATGTGGTTATTCGCACTACTATGTATTGTTTTTTTGCCCTCGCTGTGCGAGGGCATTGCGTACTTCCCTTAGGCTATTGCGTACTTATAAAATGACTTCACCTATGGAAGTCCCTGTTCGGGCGCCATTTGTAACGAGTTTATTTCCTGCCAGGATATACTCACGGTCGTCCAGGGTCGGTGGTGCTATCGTTTCGATTAAAAACACTAGTTTGTTTGCTTCAAAAGTTGTACTTTATTGAGCTCTATATTTAGGGTTGTCTTAACCTAATGTTCGCACTTATTTTCTATTCATCTATATACATATGTCACTTATTTATAGGATTATTATACGATTTTTCATGACAAAATATATTCATAAGTCAAGGAGAAGATGCGTATGAGGAGAAGGTCTGACACATGTACCTGAGATCAATACGGATCTGAATTTGGCTTTAGCTTAACAGCGCTTCACCAAATTGCAGACAAACGTAAAACAAGATATTCGCGAGTCACTAGACGAGTGCAGGGTCTAGTCTGACAGGGATCTGAATTTGGCTTTAGCTTAACAGCGCTTCACCAAATTGCAGACAAACGTAAAACAGGATATTCGCGAGTCACTAAACGAGTGCAGGGTCTAGTCTGACGGGATCTGACGGGATCTGAATTTGGCTTTAGCTTAACAGCGCTTCACCAAATTGCAGACAAACGTAAAACAGGATATTCGCGAGTCACTAGACGAGTGCGGGGTCTAGTCTGACAGGGATCTGAATTTGGCTTTAGCTTAACAGCACTTCACCAAATTGCAGACAAACGTAAAACAGGATATTCGCGAGTCACTAGACGAGTGCAGGGTCTAGTCTGACGGGGGTCTGAATGTGGTTTCAGCTTACTAGCGCTCCACCAAATTGCAGACAAAACGATAAAGATCTAAATATTAAATAAAATTGTAAAAGCACTTACCACTGCGAACGCTGATTTCCAAAAGAGTCTTGATTCAAGATCGGTGGCTGCTTTTATACTCATCGCATAACCGTATTCGTTTTACTCTGTTGTTGTAAACTGACCTTCGACTAATCTCTTTGTTTACTTACATTTCGCTTGCTTGTGGTTGTTATTGTAAACTTCTTAGTGTCGTTAGTTTCTGCTTCGCTTTGGCGCTGCATTGTTTTTGCACGAAAACCAGTTTTCTGTGTGTATCCTCTGCCTACGCTCGTTGTTGGTATGCCGCTGAAGCTCTAATATGCTGAAAACTTGTTTTCGGAGCTTCATTTCTGCTGTGTTTGAATGTTTCAACTGGAGTTATATTGCGTAGTTGTTGTGTCGAAACCGGTTTTGCCGTGTTGGGTGGCCTTGAATTAATCCGTTTGTTTGTTTGCTTCTGTTGAGAATTAAATGCCCTGGTGCGATTTTTATTTGCGTATTTGCATGTTTTTCGCATTTTATAATGCGGAATTAAATCCACCTTGAATTGGGTGCGCACAATTCAAGGTTACTGCGTTTCCTGAAGACGATCTTCAAAGGAATCAGCTCAGGTGGGGAGCAGGCCAGGTTCTACACCCGTGCTTGTAAGGGAAATTATATTTTCCTTACAACAGTTAATTCTGACAAAAGCATAAAAACATTTTCTTCTAAGGTAAGGTCATTGAACGGATCATTTTTGAACAGATGTCTGCATTTTTGAACTCTTATAACCTCCTGTCTCCTCTACAATCTGGTTTTAAGAATGGTCATAGCTGTTCAACAGCTATGTTAAAAATTACAGATGATATCAGAATAACTTATGATAAGGACTGGCTAACGTTTTTGTGTCTTATTGACTTTTCTAATTCATTCGACTCCGTAAATCACAACTTGCTCTGCGCTAAGCTCAGTTCTTGGTTCAACTTTAGTAGTAGTGCTGCTAGTTTGCTATCTGATTATCTTGATGGTAGAATTCAGCTTGTTAAAGTTGGTGGGAGGATGTCATCGAGTAAAGCTGTAGCAACGGGTGTTCCTCAAGGGTCCATTTAGGCCCCTTGCTATTTTCGATCTTTATTAATGACATATTCTTGGAATGCATATTTGCTGCTATACATGCTTATGCTGACGACATTCAAATTTATCTGTCTAAACCATTTCATTTACTTCAGGACTTAAGCAGCAAATTAAACAATGATTTATTTGCACTTAGTAATTGGGCTTCTACCAACATGTTGCGAATTAACCCTATGAAGTCCCAGGTCTTGCCAATTATGAGGAAGGCTATCAGTTCTGATGATTTTCCCCCATTGTTTATTGGCTCTAATAAATTGAATTTTGTTAGCAAGGTAAAAAATCTGGGTTTCATAATAAATACTTCATTTACATGTACTGATCATGTCAATGTCACTGTAGGGAAGAGTTATGGTATTTTAAGATGCTTGCGCGAGTCTGCTTTGTACACGCCTTTTGAAACTAGGCGTAGGCTTGTTAAGCAACTGGTCATGCCCCTTGTGGTATTTTTCAGCACGGTTTATTGTCGTCTTGATTCTCAATCGCAACATAAGCTGCTGGTAGCATTTAATAATGCCGCAAGGTATGTTTATGATGTTTCGAAATTTGAGCATATCTCTTTAATGAGTAAGGGAATTCTGGGTTGTGGATTGCTGGAGTATCTCAATGCTTTGAACGTTATATCTTTATATAAGATTAATAAAGCATCCGCGACAACGTTCCATTTGCCCGACGATACTTTACTTCGAATGTATGCTGTTGTAGTTCGAGCGCCCACCTGGCTAATCGACCTGAAGGGTTTTCCAATGAGTTAAGCCATTTTAGAGATAAATGGTCAGTGATGATGCTAAATTTATACCCTTTAAGATAAGGCTACATTTTCCTAACTCCCCATACTATGGCCACACACTCTTTTTCAGTTGTGGAGTAATTTTGTTCAGCGCGGTTCAGGTGTCGACTTGCGTAAGCGATCACTTTCTCCCCTTCTTCGCTTTCTTGTGTAAGCACTGCTCCTAAGCAATGATTGCTTGCGTCCGTTTGTAAGGTGAACTTCTTCGTGAAGTCGGGGCACGTTAGTACTGGTGCTTCCGTCAGTTTCGTCTTTAAGGTTTCAAAAGCTTGTTGCTGCTCTTCAGCCCATTTCCATCGGCGACCCTTCTTTAAGAGGCCGGTAAGCGGTACGACCAGGTTGGCGAAATCGGGTACGAACCGGCGGTACCACGATGCCACCCCTAAGAAACGTCGAACTCCTCTCACGTCCAGTGGTGTTCCAATTCTTTTATCGCTGCCACTTTATCCGGATCGGTACGAATTCCCTGCCGAGTCACGACGTGACCCAGGTACTTCAAGTCCTCCTTGAAGAACTCACATTTTTCCACATTAAGTTTTAAGTTAGCCGCACGTAATCGCTGAAACACCTTTTTAAGATTGGCCTTATGTTCCTCAAATGATTTCCCGATTACAATTATGTCGTCCAGATAAGCGAACGCGTATGGCTCCATCTCCGGTCCGATCACCTGGTCTAATGCCCTCTGGAATGTTGCCGGCGCCGAGTGAAGGCCAAACGGCATGACTCGCCACTGAAAGAGTCCTCGCCCTGGTACTGTAAAGGCTGTGAACTGTTTGCTGTCCGGGTCCATGGGGATCTGCCAGTAGCCGTTCTTGAGATCCAGGCTACTAATAAATCTCGCGTAGCGTAACCGGTCTAATATATGCTGAATCCTTGGTAGCGGGTATGCATCGGGCACTGATCGTGCGTTCAGTTGTCGATAGTCGATGCATAAACGCCATCTTCCATCCTTTTTCTTCGCCAGGACAATGGGTGCGCTGTAAGGACTGTGTGATGCTTCGACGCAATGCCTCGCTAGTAGCTCGTCTACCTCCTGATTTATGATCGACTGCATGGCGGGATTTTTCGGGTAGTACCTCTGCTTGATCGGACGATCGTCCTTCATGATGATCTTGTGGGAGGTAATGTTGGAGGTGCCCGTTAGGTTTTCGAACTGAGCCAGCTCCGCCGCTAGAAAGGCCTTTACGGTTTCATCGTGTGTGTCTTCTGGTGTCGTTGGGTTCCGCCTCGTGACAGCCCCGTTGCTGTCGCGCTGTGTTTTGGCCAAAACTTGCTGCTGATCAACCCTGCCACCCTCGTACCTTGTTGTTGGTAAGCCTAGTTGCTGTTGAGCCTTGTTGCTACCAAACCTTGTTGTCGGGGTGGTTTGCTGCTGGTGAGTCGTGCTGCACTCGGACCTTGTTGTTGGAAAGCCTTGCTGCGGTTGCGCCTTATTGTTACCTAACCTTGTTGTCGATGTGACTTGTTGTTGATCATCATTGTTGTACTTGGGCCTTGTTCCTGGTTTCAATGCTGGCGGTTTTTGTAATTCCACGTCTTGCGGCGCTGATTCTTTTGGTTGCCTTCGTGGTGGACAGACACGTGCACTTATGAATCTCTCTTCACTCGCGACCTGGAGGGTTGAGCATCTTACCTGCTTTTCCACTGAGGGTTCTGCCTGGATTCTTGGGGTACCTAAGATTAAGGTTTCTCCGGCGCAGCTGATTGAGGCTCCTATCTGGATGAGAAAATCCATTCCTAGAATTACGTGGTCTGTTGCGTCCCTCAAAATAAGCAGTTCCACCTTGTTTTCTGCTGATCCTACGCGTATGATGACCTCTATAGCCTTCTGAATCCTGCGGGGCGTTCCGTCCGCCATCTTGACGTTCATGTCCACGTCTCTTCGGCATCCTTCTGCGGCTATTTCCTTAGCTATAAATTCGCTGATGAAACTCCTTGAAGCTCCTGTATCGATGGTGGCTGTGATGAGTTCTCTGCCAAGTGCCACCTTAGCGAAGATTCTATCTGGCGTGTAGTCTAAGCATCTCGTGGGGTACGAGGAGAGTTTCGCATTTTTGGCTCCAGCAGCCCTCGTCTCTGCTGGGTGCCCTGTTCGTTTGCCGACGTTTGGATTTTATTGCAGCATTCGATTGTTCGGATGCCCTCTCTACCGCATTCCCAGCAAAAGAGTTTGCGAGCATTACGGCATTCCCTTTGGAAATGTCCTTGTTGACCAAATCTACGGCAGGCTGTTTGTGGGTTCACCTGGCTCCCTGGCGAATTTGTCGTCAGCATTCGATTGTGTTCTTGTTTACCACGCCACTGCTCTTTGTGTGGGTGCGGGAAATCTGTTTCCAAACGAATCCCCTCAAAATCTTCTGCCAAGTTCACTAGTTCTTCCAACGTGGAAAAGTCTGCCCTCCTGATATATAGTAGATAGTCGCGATGGCTATTACGGTATATTCTTTGCAGACGTTGATCTTCAGTGTATCCGCCGTGGCGCATTAGGGTCTGCATGGCTAGAACGTAGTTCCTCCGGATATTGTCATCGAGTTCTTCAAAATACCTGGACGAAAGGAAAAACCTCATGAAGTCTGCCTTAAAAGATTTCCAATTTTCCCATGCCCGGTTGTTGTTCCTGTATCAGTTGAGAGCTCTTTCTTTTAGAAGTTCTGGCATCGTACGTGGAAGTAAGTCCTTGGGGAGCTCATATGCGTCAGCAAGATCCTTAATGCGTTCAATAAAAGTAATGGGGTCCTTACCGCCGTCATACCTACAAGACCACTTACGGACCTTATCCATCACCTCCGGGTAGCTGGTCCTGGTTGCCTTCTGCCTCATCGTGTGACATTCTGTAGCTTCTGACCGAGGATTTGCTGTGATTTCCTGATCACCCCACGTTGGTTTCTTGCCGTCTTCAATATTGTTAATCTGGCTATTTCCAGGGCTGTGTATCTGGATCAAGAGTTCTTCGTGCGTCTTTGATTTCGGTGCAGCACCTTGGGTTGCGGTTGCCGATGCCCGCGCGTCTGGTGAAGTGCTTCGAGCCCACTGTTGCTCTAATTTGACTAATCGGATTGTATCTTCGTTTGACAACTCACTCGAGGCAGCAAACCCGGAGAGTAACCTACGTAACTCCTCAACCGTACCGCCCGATTTTATACCGAAGTCTGTTAGTATATGCTCGAGCTTTTCCCGTGGGACATTGTAAATCCAGCTCTTACCCATTTTATACGCGTTCTTAATTTTCTCTACTCAACTCGGTTTCACTCGATTGTTTAATTTCGCTCGTTTGTCCTAATTTTACACCGACGTTAATACTATGTTCGCACTAGACCGAAATTAGGCAATTTCGTTGCGTAGCTCAATTTCGGCTGAAATTGTGAATTTTTATACAATTTCGCCATACAAAAATATGTCAAATGAAATTGGGTTGACAAAGCAATTTCAACGAAATTGCGAACGAAATTGACTCAAAATGGAAAACAACCATGGTTTTGTAATAGATTTGTATAATAAATTGTTATTGATCTGGCTGCACTGAGTACGTTTGACAAATAAATACAACTGTCGCAGTGATTGAATTGTTTTTTGAAAAATGAAGAGAACATAATGCTAATGAAACTCGCACAGTAAACAAATGAAACGTCAAATGAAATTGTGAATGCGAGTCCGAACACTTTCAATTTCGGACGAAATTGTCTCAATTTCGAAGGCAATTTCGAGCTAGTGCGAACATAGTATTACGCGTTGTACAGTTTGTGTTTTCTTTGTTTTTTTTTTCCCGCGACCGCATATACTTGTCTATTTATACACATGTGTTATTTTCGTATATATATTTTGTTTCGCTATACGTGTTTACACACAATTTAGTTTTTTTTCCCCCGATCTCGCGACTGTTTACACACAATTTAATGACGACGTTAACGCGTTGTACAGTTGACGTGTTCCTTTTTCACCGTCACCGTATGTATTTGTCTATTTATACATATGTATTCTTTTCATTTATGTTCTCTTTCACTATACGCGTATTCACGCGCAATTTAATGTCTTTTCGTATATATATATTTTTTTTTTCCGACTGTTTACACACAATTTAATGTCTATTTCCCGATCTGGTTAAATGTGGTTATTCGCACTACTATGTATTGTTTTTTTGCCCTCGCTGTGCGAGGGCATTGCGTACTTCCCTTAGGCTATTGCGTACTTATAAAATGACTTCACCTATGGAAGTCCCTGTTCGGGCGCCATTTGTAACGAGTTTATTTCCTGCCAGGATATACTCACGGTCGTCCAGGGTCGGTGGTGCTATCGTTTCGATTAAAAACACTAGTTTGTTTGCTTCAAAAGTTGTACTTTATTGAGCTCTATATTTAGGGTTGTCTTAACCTAATGTTCGCACTTATTTTCTATTCATCTATATACATATGTCACTTATTTATAGGATTATTATACGATTTTTCATGACAAAATATATTCATAAGTCAAGGAGAAGATGCGTATGAGGAGAAGGTCTGACACATGTACCTGAGATCAATACGGATCTGAATTTGGCTTTAGCTTAACAGCGCTTCACCAAATTGCAGACAAACGTAAAACAGGATATTCGCGAGTCACTAGACGAGTGCGAGGTCTAGTCTGACAGGGATCTGAATTTGGCTTTAGCTTAACAGCGCTTCACCAAATTGCAGACAAACGTAAAACAGGATATTCGCGAGTCACTAGACGAGTGCAAGGTCTAGTCTGACGGGATCTGAATTTGGCTTTAGCTTAACAGCGCTTCACCAAATTGCAGACAAACGTAAAACAGGATATTCGCGAGTCACTAGACGAGTGCGAGGTCTAGTCTGACAGGGATCTGAATTTGGCTTTAGCTTAACAGCACTTCACCAAATTGCAGACAAACGTAAAACAGGATATTCGCGAGTCACTAGACGAGTGCAGGGTCTAGTCTGACGGGGGTCTGAATGTGGTTTCAGCTTACTAGCGCTCCACCAAATTGCAGACAAAATGATAAAGATCTAAATATTAAATAAAATTGTAAAAGCACTTACCACTGCGAACGCTGATTTCCAAAAGAGTCTTCATTCAAGATCGGTGGCTGCTTTTATACTCATCGCATAACCGTATTCGTTTTACTCTGTTGTTGTAAACTGACCTTCGACTAATCTCTTTGTTTACTTACATTTCGCTTGCTTGTGGTTGTTATTGTAAACTTCTTAGTGTCGTTAGTTTCTGCTTCGCTTTGGCGCTGCATTGTTTTTGCACGAAAACCAGTTTTCTGTGTGTATCCTCTGCCTACGCTCGTTGTTGGTATGCCGCTGAAGCTCTAATATGCTGAAAACTTGTTTTCGGAGCTTCATTTCTGCTGTGTTTGAATGTTTCAACTGGAGTTATATTGCGTAGTTGTTGTGTCGAAACCGGTTTTGCCGTGTTGGGTGGCCTTGAATTAATCCGTTTGTTTGTTTGCTTCTGTTGAGAATTAAATGCCCTGGTGCGATTTTTATTTGCGTATTTGCATGTTTTTCGCATTTTATAATGCGGAATTAAATCCACCTTGAATTGGGTGCGCACAATTCAAGGTTACTGCGTTTCCTGAAGACGATCTTCAAAGGAATCAGCTCAGGTGGGGAGCAGGCCAGGTTCTACACCCGTGCTTGTAAGGGAAATTATATTTTCCTTACAACAGTTAATTCTGACAAAAGCATAAAAACATTTTCTTCTAAGGTAAGGTCATTGAACGGATCATTTTTGAACAGATGTCTGCATTTTTGAACTCTAATAACCTCCTGTCTCCTCTACAATCTGGTTTTAAGAATGGTCATAGCTGTTCAACAGCTATGTTAAAAATTACAGATGATATCAGAATAACTTATGATAAGGACTGGCTAACGTTTTTGTGTCTTATTGACTTTTCTAATTCATTCGACTCCGTAAATCACAACTTGCTCTGCGCTAAGCTCAGTTCTTGGTTCAACTTTAGTAGTAGTGCTGCTAGTTTGCTATCTGATTATCTTGATGGTAGAATTCAGCTTGTTAAAGTTGGTGGGAGGATGTCATCGAGTAAAGCTGTAGCAACGGGTGTTCCTCAAGGGTCCATTTAGGCCCCTTGCTATTTTCGATCTTTATTAATGACATATTCTTGGAATGCATATTTGCTGCTATACATGCTTATGCTGACGACATTCAAATTTATCTGTCTAAACCATTTCATTTACTTCAGGACTTAAGCAGCAAATTAAACAATGATTTATTTGCACTTAGTAATTGGGCTTCTACCAACATGTTGCGAATTAACCCTATGAAGTCCCAGGTGTTGCCAATTATGAGGAAGGCTTGAATTTTGTTAGCAAGGTAAAAAATCTGGGTTTCATAATAAATACTTCATTTACATGTACTGATCATGTCAATGTCACTGTAGGGAAGAGTTATGGTATTTTAAGATGCTTGCGCGAGTCTGCTTTGTACACGCCTTTTGAAACTAGGCGTAGGCTTGTTAAGCAACTGGTCATGCCCCTTGTGGTATTTTTCAGCACGGTTTATTGTCGTCTTGATTCTCAATCGCAGCATAAGCTGCTGGTAGCATTTAACAATGCCGCAAGGTATGTTTATGATGTTTCGAAATTTGAGCATATCTCTTTAATGAGTAAGGGAATTCTGGGTTGTGGATTGCTGGAGTATCTCAATGCTTTGAACGTTATATCTTTATATAAGATAGTTCATACGAAATGTCCAAGTTATCTGTACGTAAAACTTGAGCGTTTCCAGTCAGCCAGAGCTCTGAATTTCATTGTACCGAGGTGTAGTTTCTCAATAGTAGCAGATACTTCTTCATTGGTGCCATTCGGCTTTGGAACTCTCTTCCACTGCATCTTCGAAGGATGCCGTTTGGGAGCCACTTCAAGAGTGCTGTTTTTAAGTATTTTTCTGCTGAGTAGCTGTGATAATTCAACCTACTTTTTTTTTTACTATTGATCTTTAGTTTTCCCTTCTTTTCTTCCTGTGCTGTTTTTAAGTATTTTTCTGCTGAGTAGCTGTGATAATTCAACCTACTTTTTTTTACTATTGATCTTTAGTTTTCCCTTCTTTTCTTCCTTTGTCTTTCCCTTCTTTATCTTTCTCTTACATTTCTCTTTTTTTTTCATCTAGGTTTAGGATTAGCATCTAAATTATTATTTGTTTTAGTTCTTAAGTTATATTAGTATTAATGTTTAGTTTCAAATCAATTCTTGTATTTTTTTTTTCTTTTCTTTTAATTTATATTCCTTTGTATTTCTTTTGCAATTTTTAATTTGTAAGTACTATAAAAGACAGAAGTCTTAGTGTACTGTTATAATTTAATAATAATAATAATAATAAAATTTTTCAGAAATATAAAGTTTCTGGGAAGAATAAAGAGGATTTTGTATTGACGAGTATATTGTAGAAATCTACTTTCGTCAGCTAAAAAAAAATTATTCACTGATACATACAAATTCAACATAGATATTCATCATAGTCAACACATCAAAAATGGAGACAAGAATGTAAAACTATGCGTTGTTATTTTAAAGAGTATTTTCCCTTCCTTTCGTCGATTTACGAAGGTTTACGCTGATATAAGAAACGCACATCCATCGATGAATCATTGGTTGAAAGAAGTTCGAGTTGAAGGAAGAAATCGTACTCTCATTTATATTTTTCTTTTTTATTTAAAAAATCTGTAAACGCTAAAATCCCTTCTCCCAATCATTTTCCATGACGAGCTTCAAAAATATTTCCAGAATATTTAAAGATTGATGTTTATGATAACAACATACTCTGTGATGGGCTCATTTTCGGAGCTGTGGTCAGCTTTAGTTTAGAACACACAACAGGCAGCTTCTGGCCAAAAAATTACTTTAAGGAACTTATAATTTTGTTCCATGTTAGCTGTCAGGTTTTTAGTAATAGCCCCCTTTATTAAACTTATTTATATGTATGTCTGATTTGTTTTTATCTTTTAAGACACTGTAAAAGTTTTGAAAACATTTTAACGGCCTTTTGCGGTCAATCCCATTTATGTTTTTTTTTTTTTTTTAACATTCGGGCTATCTTTTATATCTTTAAATCATTAAACACAGTCAAAGCAAGACAAGACAAGAGACATTTTTAAATGTTAAAAAGTTTGCTTTTCAGTTTGTTTCTATAGTTTTCATTCCAAAATTATTTCTAATTTTGACAGCAACAAAATCATTCTTCTTCGGTGCTTGCAAATTGAAAAATTGAATTTGACTTTAATTTACTGCAAATTTCTGTGACTCATTTTCTGTAGGATTTCAGTTGTGATTTAACAGTTTTATTTTATTGACATTATGCAGTGAGAATTTGATATATAAAATTTTTTCTTGCTGAGCAACGTTGCCAAGCCATTATAACTAACGCCATGGAATTTCTTGTTGCCGTGAGTGGTTGTTGTTGCCTGTTGCTCCGACTGTGTTTAACGCATAATATTAATTTAAGCAGCTAGGTAAGCAAAGGCATTAGAGCGAAAGAAGTTGCAGCCACCTCTGAGGTTTAGGTTTTATGGTGTAAACAATTAATGCATATAAGGGTAATTGTAGGAAAGAAAACGGATTAGATAAACAATAAAAGATTTATTATATAAATGCCTGATCTAGTAATAACAATAAATTAACAACTCAGTTTATTTTTTCTTCCTTGCCTTCGATTGCTATAAATGATGAATGTCGGAGTCGAGCTTAACCCACACAGTCTCTTAAATAATTTTCAATTAATTTTAACTTGCTGATTTTTAATGGGCTGTGTTTTCCAGTGTAAATTAATCTTTTCATTACTTTCCCTCTTTATAGCTTTTCAATATTGTTTTTATTCATTAAGTACATTAGTTTCGTCCATATTGAATCTAGTGTCTTATCATTGGGATTCTCGCTAATTACTACAGATACTATTAGAAAGGTTTTGTTTATATTTATATTTTTAGGATTGCAATGCGTACGACTTACGAGCTCAAATTTTAATTTCTTTACGTTTTGAACATCAGATGTGGAGATACAATTCCACATGTAGAGTTGATCAGGCTCTTGTGCAATAGCATCTTCATTCCGTGTTTTGCCGTTATTTCCATGACTTTTGTGATTTAACGTGTTTTATGATTTAAATTTGTATTGTCCGTCGATCGTGGAAAAATCTGTTAAAGGTCTTGATCGTTTTTGTAATACTGTTTGGTGGAACGAACTAGTCATATCCAGAGTTGTGAAGTATTTTGCTCTTCCTTCTTATGTCCAAAACATCGTCCAGTCTGGTTACGGGGAATTCGTCGTTAGAAATTCTTTTTGTTCAGTTGTATGAAATCTACTACGAGTCTCCATTTTTTTATGTCGTCTGTGCTCTTTTTTTTGGAACTACAAATAGTGGGGAATTATGTGGGCATTTTTCGTACTTCGGATTAAATTATGTCTTTTTGTGAGATTAGCAAACGGTAATTTTTTTATGTACATTGGGTTGTTGTCGATTAGACTTATGTGTTATTTGTAGAAATTGTTAACTGTCAGTTTGTCGTCATCTAAATGAAAGATGTGTTGGTATTGTTTACATAATTCTACTAGTTCATTTGTTGCACTTGGATCCGTAGTGTCTATTCTTAAAACGTTTTTTAGTTTGTCCCATCTGTTGATTGTTCCGTTTTGGTGTTCTGAGAGAATGTGGTAATTTCTAAGTGGTTTTACCAGTGTCGGCTGTGGTATTGATATTTCCTTATCTGTTAAGTATCCTAATGTGCTTGATGCTCTTCGATGGTATGATTGAATTGGCTACGTATATGCTGTTGGATATTTTTTTTTACATAAGAGGCTATCTTCAGTTATGTTAAATTTTATAGGGTGTAGTATTTCGCTTCTTGGGGGAACGGTTATTATGCTTACATCGGTTTTTATGTCGAAAATGTTGTCTTCGTCATTGTGTGTTATAGTCACTGTCAGGGTTTCATAATCTATTTTACATTGATGTTTATGCAAGAAACCTCTACCAAGAATACCATCTACTAATATTGGGAAATTGTTATCAATTGTCTGGAAATTATGACTACTTAGACCAGTCTGCGGTTTGAATCCACTTAAAGTTAAGGCTCTTAGGCTCTACGTAAATCACACTTCGTAGCTAAAGTAGTTGAGGGGAAGAGATCCAGATGGCATCACAGTGGACCTTCATGGTTTAAGTATGTTCGCATGCACAGCCATACCTACCTACAGCTAGAGGTTTGCTTGGTGCTTGCATTTGAATTCATGCTAAGATTTTGTAGAAACAAGAATACATTTTTTTCGGTTACTATATTTATATATTAATATATGAGTTAACACGTAAAGAGTAAAAACCTAAAAAACGAAGAAACAAATCTTCGGAAAACCAAGCGAGTCTCCTATCTCGTTATCTCTAGATGTGCACTAAAATAAGCCTCGAATGCAGAATGGAAGATTTTACACATTGTTGCCACACGCCCATAATCATCAAAATTTCATCGGAAATTGGGATTATTCGAAGCCATACTGAAGACATTTTTGTAGTCCGCACACATGGCATTGTGTCCTGAGTGATGTGCTCTTCGTAATGCTGACTGCAAGATTGTTTATGCTTTTGTTTCCCATCAAAAATGTAAACGCAACGTATGCGAAAAAGTTAGAAGATAGAGTTGCTTTCGATTGCGTTGCGTTGAGTTTTAGGGTTAAGGCTATAAATTTGTAGTACATAATGACATTTCTTGACTTACGCGTGAAGCTTCATATCTATAGAACATCATCAGACACTATATCTCTTTTGGAAAGGACATATGTAATTGTTTGTGCGTCTTGACTTTTATATGCTTCGTCGGATTCTTCCTGAGCTCTACAGGAGTAATGTTGTTTACTTTATCTACAAGGCAAGCCTTTATACCTTGTCTGATCTGTTAATACGGGTATTTGGAACTAGGTATTTCAAAACTCACCGAACTTTCTCATCAGCCAAAGTATAAAAATTTGTGTTGCACAGAAAATAAAAAATCATACTCTTAAAGAAGTCTGGGAAAAATCCGAAGAAACGTTGAATAAACAAACATAAGCCTGCATTGGACATATGATTTTCTAACTTAATTAAGTCATTTTGTTAAAAAAAAAACGGCTAAAACCAACACTAAAACGCATTTATAATTTGTTACTGATTTAAAGCTACTTTTCTATAAAATTCTTTACAATGAATGCGTATTTAAGATACTGCTCAGAAATATTCCTTTTTGTCGTTGTTTTAAAGTACCTAAGAGGTGAATTAATACTAATTACTTTCCTATTTCAGAAAACTATCGTGGAAAGTTCGGCCAAAGGAATCCAACAAACTTCGTTAAAAGACAAAAAGAGTAAAGCCAAAAGTTTACCAAACAGAGACATTTCTAAAATTAATTCCGAAATGAGTGTGGCAAAAATTAAACGAGAAGCTCAACGAAAGCAGTTGATGGAGTTTAAGCGGAAACATAAAATGGCTCTCGCAGGAAATTCAGTTATTATTCCAGCAGATGACGTCAAGTCTAAACCAAATGTGTCTGATGCGTTTTTTATAGACAAGTCCAGTTGATTATTTTAGAAATAATACCAAATTTCTAGTTCATAACACTTTTGATAATTCTAAGAAAGCCTTAACTAGTCCTTATTTAAATTCAAAATTAAACAATCTTATTTCTTAGCACAAATTTATTATTATCCGTATCACTGAAGGGTTCTATTCATTTATAAAGTAAACTGCACATAAAAAATAGAGCAATAAAAATTTTAATTATGTATATATTTTGTATACGCTGTAATCAACGTTTAATATAAATCATCGAATATTAAAATTAATTGTATGTTACGATCAAACAAAATGTGAACCTCACGTCGGCAAGTAGCTTGTGATTTGCGGTGGTCAGACAGATCGGAGTGTGAGGAGTAATTACAATTCAATTAATAAATTCAGCTTAGTTGTGAGAAACCATTCTATCAATAGTGCAAAAACTCGAAACAGTAAATTGTATATCTCCGAATTTATAAACCCATATGCACTCGCAATGCACAAATACCAGTGCAAAAGTTCGTAATTTTATATTAATTGGTACTCTGAGGAAATTATAGATGCATAAAATCTCTCGTATATAAAACAACAAAAAAATTTCTTCGTTTAACATTCGCAGATCTGTCTGACGTCCATTAAAAATCTGCTTCGACTTAGTTTATAATTTGAATACGCATTTTTGTACTAACCAAATTTCCTATTGTTATCAATCACATACTGAGAAATAAATACACTTCAGAGTTATAAATTTGATATAAGATTTGCTCCTTAAAAAGGCCAGCTTAAAGAAAATTCCAAAATAAAATGAGCTCTCAAAATCATCAATTTGCTAGTATTATCAATCATTTGTTATTGTCTATGTTCTGTGACAACAAAACTTAAATGTTCGCAAATATTCCGACTAAACATTTCGCTGAGTAAGACATCTATTTCACGCCTATTCTTTCCTAACTGTGGAACAGAGATACTGCAATAGGTAACTCATTCGGCAGTCAAACATTTTTTGGCTTTGTGTTCGGTTTTTATTCACGTAGAGTGTATGTCAATGCTTGATTAGAAGCACTTATGTTGTACACCGATCACCAGTTGGGGAAAGACAACTACTCGCACGAATTGTCAAAATTACAAAGGCTCTTATGGGAATTGAGAAAAAAGTCAACTGTAGGCGCTGCTCTCGTATGCTCGGTATGACCAAAATTCAAATATTTTGGATTTCTCTTGTATCTAGCGCTACCTACTGTCCCTTTTTGTGCTGTTTAAGTGTCATATGTGCACACAGAATTTTTTAAGTTGCGAATTTTCGGCGAAGTACAAAATTTTATTCGTGAATCAGCAAATATTTGACAGTTTGTTCGCAATATTGTTTGACATTGTGCACAAGCTTTTCTGCTTTCGTTAAAAATTTATTTGTCAACAAAAATATTTTTGAATGAATGAGAGTTTTTGTACTTTGTTCGAGACATTCCTTGTTTGGCCAATTCTGTTTAATAGTACGTTTAGACCACTTACTTCCAATTTGTTTTCCACTAAGCAAACCGTTTACACCGCTAAATATGTTTAAAATTATTGTTTTTGTTTGTAGACAATAATGCTATGTTTACACCGGATGCGAATGTCTTATTCCAGTCAGATTTCTCGAAGGAGAAGCCGAATGGGAGTAATTTCTATACGATTTTCGTATGACCTTTCATAACATTCGTTGCGAATGGGAACAAAATAAATATTTTGAATCAGCCTCTAGCCGGGTTCACAAAATTCCCAAAACAAAACAATGGAAACAGAAGGAAATAAGGGAAATCAGCTGTTAAAAATACAAACCAAAAACTTGCTAGAAAAAATGGAACAGCCAGGAAAAGAAAAGGCTGACAGAACGTGCGACAAGCCAGCAGAACATCTGGTCGAATTGTGTTAGGGAAAAATCGCAAATAGTTGCATTTATAAATGCAGTCGGTAATCCAACTTTTTTCTTATAAATACACAATTTGTTAATTGTTAAAAAAAAATAGTTAGAAATTATACATTAGGCCGATATCACATTGCAATCATTTGACCGACTAATTGAAATTTTTTATGTAGGAGAAAAAGGGATAGTAATAGTGTTGCACTGAGACAGCATAGGAAGTACAGCGATCAAATTTGAGCGCATATCATGCCAGCGCTGATCGCTCAAATAAGAAAAAAGTACGCGGCTCAAAATTACTACTTTGGTAGTGTTCTTAAAAATTTCATGCGTAGAGGTAGTCATAGCGCAGAATTAGCTACGGCTAAAAAAAGAACTGAACTTCAACATTGATTTTTACAGAGCGAATTAATCACAGAGCAAATCAATGTCAGTTAAAAAAGTTAAAATAAAATATTGTGTATTAATATACAATTTTGTTTTCCTGTTGTTTTATTAATAGACTGCGACTGATTGTTTATTTAGTCAAAAATTTCGAATACTCTTCCGTTATGAAAGAAAATAAAACAAATATTTTAGCAACTATTTTAAAAGCCAACGATTGCTATGTGCAACAATATATTTTTATTGATACCAAAAATACTCTTCTAAAGAGTACTGAAATTATGTACTTAATTTGGTACTCATATTTACTGCAAGGAACACTTTTCAATGCGGTCATTTTGGTGCTCGTATGACATAGTATCGCTCATTTGACTGATGGGGAACAATAATTGTACTTTGAGCGTAGGGCAAATGATTGCAATGTAACATCGGCCTTATTAGCCTAGATGGGGCTCTAAAAACCTTTTGCAGCTACGGTTGCACTTTTAAGAAGTCGTACACATTGATTGATAAAGAAACAAGAACAACAATGTGGTACTTCTCACGTATGGTATACGTGAGGTCAACATACTAAACAATCAAATGTCAAACCAATTTTATGAAGCGGCGAATTTCGATTGTCTCATCTACTAATCTATGGTTGCCACTGCAAACGTCGTCGTCAAACTGCGAAATTTTGGGTTTTTGTCATTGTTGCCAGTGATTTCGCAGCCTGTGTGTATCCGCTGTTGCCTCTGCTGGAGAAAATTTGACGTAAGCTGTCGTTGCCGTTGTCATAGTACATAGTCTGTTATGGAGATTGAGAAAAAAGTTTGCTCTCCAGTTTGTTGCTATAGTTGTCATTCCAATTTGTACCTTGTTATCGGCATATTTCTAATTTTGACAGCAACAAAATTCGTTCGGCGTGTTTTTTACAGTGACAATTTAAAAATTCAAATTAAAAAATTTAATTTATCTTTAATTTTACTGAAAATTGCTGTGACTGATTTTCTTTAGGATTTTAATGGTGATTTAAAAGTTTTCTTTTATTTTATTGACATTATGCAGTGAGAATTTGATATATAAAATTTTTTCTTGCTGAGCAATGTTGCCAACCCATTATAATTAACGCTATGTAATTTCTTGTTGCCATGAGTTGTTGCGGTTGCCTGTGCTCCGACTGTGTTTAACGCATAAGAAGTGCAAGAAATTTTCTAAATTTCCCGAGAACGGGATAGAAATCTCGATTAGATCAGCGAACTGTAGGATCGAGGTAGACCATTAAAAAAGCGTAGCTTATATCGCTTATACCGTCGGTCACGGCGGTTGTAGAGTGGTGGCCCACATAAAACCGACGGAGAGTGCATACAAAGATAAATAGAGAGTGGCTGGAATTTGGAGATTGAATACACCGCACCGCCAAAAAAAGATGGAGGCATTCAGAGGCATTGAAATTTCTTGGAGAAATTGATAGAAGTAGAAGGGAAATCTTGGTTTGCTCATGTTTTTTATAATACTTGCCACAAAATATTTTTTCAGTACTACAAGAAATTTAGTAATGGAAAATGTTGTACGTACATCCACTGTATATATTCCGCCAGCATCATCATTTGCGACCTCGCCTCTGTCATCAGCATCATTTGTTCCTGTTGCTGAAATGTCGCCTCTGTCCACCCCACTCTCATCACTATCAGTGTCCGCGTCAAATTCATCACAAAAGCGAAACAAGCAAGATGGTGAATTCAGCGGTTTTATGAAGGCAGCATCGGAAAATATTAGCGCCATGGGAAAGATTTTTACGAATAGAATCGTGTGCAGCTAACAACCAATAACTCGTTACTTCTCTGATTTGGCACAGGATGTAGTGAATGGAAATCTGCCCCCTTACGTACAACGAATTATTTCTGAAAGCTTCCAAAAAAAAAAAAACCACATAACGTAAAAAAAAAACCACATAACGTATATAATGGGATATTATGAATATAACCTATAAATGAAGTAAAGCATACCCTGCAAGAAAGCTACCGGTTATTTAACCGAAGTTCGGTTAAAGTTTCTATTAGTTTCTTAAGGGCCTTTCGACGATACTAACCGAAACTTTTGTATACATGTGATGCCCTGTTCCTTTCTCTCGTACGTCCAACTTCATAAGCGAAAATTTATAGTGTTCTCTTTCGCACGTCGTAGCTCTCGGTTATTGCTACCGGTAAATTAACCAGTGAAATAACCGAGAGTAATAACCAAAACTTCGGTTATTGCTACCGGTAAATTAACCAGTAAAATAACCAAGAGTAATAACCAAAACTTCGTGTATTGCTACCGGTGAAAAAACCAGTAAAATAAAGTTTTTTTCCGCAGAAATATAAGGTAAAAAGGTTTTCCATTTCATTGTTTTATTGTCCTTAAGTATTAAATTCAATTTTATGAACTCACGAGGAAATGCTTAAGAATAAATTGAGTGAAGTGAATTCACAATTCGCGACAGCACTGATCGCAAGCTGTCAAGTTAGAATAGCAAAATAAGAAAGAAAGAGCTAGAAAGAGTTTAGTAATTGGTTTGTCACAGTACGGTCGATATCCCTTTCGCACTTGGAAAAGCTTCTGAAAATGTCATGAGAGAGTGTTAGTGAACCACGAAAAATTTATCATTGTGTGCGCGACTCGGTTATTGAGGTCTTGCAGGGTATAATACAGCGTCGCCCATGAGCAGCCATTCGGCCACTCAATTTTTGAGCACCTTAATATGTATACAATGCATTTGCCGTAATTGCGTGAGCATTCATAAAAGTTTGATTTGGCTACACCCAAAAAAATTATCGCTGTTTGTGTCAATGCGTATTTTTCCTTTATATTATATAATATTATTATATTTTATTGCAAAAATCATATTATACTATATTATTATACTATAATACCAAAAATGCTAACAGCCTTATTTATACACGTATTTTAAAGGCTGCGTAACCTTACACACTTCTTAAAATTCGATTATAAATAAAAACTTAGGGCCCTATTCTCATTTACAACTTATAGCTTAAACACAGTTGGAGTGGCCGGATACAACTTCATTACTCAGCTGTCAAAATTACATGGGCTCTTATGGACAACGAGAAAAAAGTTATTTTCCAGATTCCCACAACGTTCCGTCGCTTACTTACGCCGCCAGCATTCGGCTAATTTCTTTAGGCTGTAAGCTGTGTTGTGTAAGCAAAATGGGTATTAAAGTTTATAACTTTGTTGAAAGTTTTCAAGGTGGTTGCCTTTCGAAGTTGTCAAAGCAAAAATTATGAGTGCAGTAGTAAGCAGGCGTGTTTGTTGAAAGGGTCGTATGTTAAACGTGAATTGGTTGTCTGACGAGAAAATAATGAACAAAAAATTGTTTATATGCTTTGCACTTTATATTTGCAATTATATAATATTTGTTGTATTTTGATTTTCTTCTTCGGAGAAGAATAAAACGACACAAATTTCCATTATAATTATTATTTATCTTTAATCACAATTGTAAACAAACCACAGTTTTTATTTTGATGTTATTGTAAGTACTGTACGGCGGGGTTACAGATTTGGCATTAGTATTAATTGCAATAATTTTTCTAGTACTAATTTGAAATTTTCCTACACACCAGAACAAAATAATTCCTCCTCGTTGAATTCATTTTCTCATGTATTAAATCGCGGTTGACACAACGAGCGTATCTAAATCTAATTTCTCATCAAAATCACAAATACGCTGACTGCGAATGGCTCATTCGAGTCAGATTTCTCGAATGGGAAGACGAATGGGAATAGTTTCCATACGATATGCGAATGAGAATCCATCACATTCGTCACGAATGTAAAGCGAATGGGAACAAAATCAATATTTTGAATCAGCCTATAGCCGGGATCGCAAAATTACCAAAACAAAACAATGGAAGCAGAACGAAAATAATGGCAATCAGCGGTTAAAAATAGAAAAAAAAACTTGCTTGCTAGAAAAAAAAGGAACCGCCAGGAAAAGAAAAGAAGGCTGGAAAAACAAGCCACCTGGACATCTCTTTGTCGAATTGGTGGGGGGAAAATCACAAATAGTTAGAAGATTATCTGCATGTACAGTTAAATTAATAATATCTATCTTAATTCATCCATTTGTCGCGCTCACAAAACTATTTTATTGTATTGAATAAAAATTTTTTTTCAATAGATTTTTGGGAACAGCTGATCGATCTGTCAAAACGAATGGGTAGAGGCAATGTAAACGGTTTCTGAATGGCTCATTTATTATTCCCATTCGAGGTCGGTGTAAACGTAGTATAATGCGGCGTTATTAATTTCTAATAGTTTCTAATGGTAGCGAACCAGGAATTGTTTAAAGCAACGAGTAGAATCTCATGTAATCTCCTTATGTATATATGCACGTTGGTTAAAAAATGCATTTTGGTACAGCAAACAAAACAAATTTCAGTGATTGGCCAGTCGATTGATTTGAGTGTAATTGGGGCCTAACCATATGGGAGCAAGTTGAATGCAAAAGACGGAACATTTTTAACGTTATACGAAAGCTCGTTTTTCCTTGTTTTATGGCTCTTTTTGGTGGTTTTGTAGGACCAAAAACCCTCAAATGGTTTATAGCCAGACTCTAGTTACGGAGATACAGCCTTGTGATTTTCAGAAATTAGGTGGCGAATATCGGCTGGACCAAGTAATATATCCGCTTGTACTACATGTGTGCACATATGTTCGCTTTTTTTGTTTTCCTATTGCTTCATTTCATAGCGACCTTAACTCCGGTCTCAATCTTTTTTAAAAACAACCAGTAGAATCTCATAACATCTCTTTATGCATAAATGCTCGTTGGACATTTCTCGTTGTTAACTGTTACTACATTAGTGTAACATCATGATGCTTGTTGGAATTAATTAAATAATGAGTTCAAATGAAGGAAATGTGGATATCTCGCCTCATTCTGTGGTATATATGATAGAGTGTAACGCGTATTAATTTCTGTCGTATTCTTATACCTAATAGGCAAACTATAAATTTTCTTCCGAAGAAATTCGGGTGCTACAGGAGTGCAACTATGAATCGTTTTTCCAACGCTCTTTGCCAATTAGTTCGGCATGCAGCGCACTTGTTTATTTGGCAATCCAACGTGGGATCCTTAAAGTAAATTGTTCTTGCTTTTATACTCTAATAGACCATTTTACCATTTTATACTCTAATAGAGCAACGCTAAGTATGGAGTTGGCCCTAAAGTATTTTTAGGGGCAATTGTGGGCTATTTTTTGGGGAAAATAAGTTACCAAAGGAAGTGTGCGGAAAAAATTATGCAACTTCCCAACTCTAAGCTGGCCGAGATGTTACGTTTAGGTCAAAAAAGCAATATCATTAACTATACCACTGCACAAAATAGTGATAGCATTTCTCTCTCCCCATTGCGATCAACTGGAGCGGATATTCAAACAACCGAAACTGAAAACTGGAACAGCAGTTCCTTCGATCTCGATGTAGAAAGCAAACCTATAATATCAGGGTTAGATGATAGTTATCGGCCATCCTTAGACAGTAAGTTCCCCTTGCGATATCATATGTAACGATAGCTCATTCCAGTAGCTATATAATGCGGGAATGTTCGACAAAAGAAGCAAAGGAATAATGTCTTCAGTTGCCTCGATTGATGTTATTGCCAAGAAATCAAAGTTTAGGTGTTAATGATATTCACTTTAACTGATGTAAAAAAACTATAACTAATACCCAGTGGTATAAACGCCTATGACATGATGCATCCTCTTCCGCTAACAGTGTATGGTGGACCCATCCTGTCTCCGTACTTAATTGCACATGAAATTAACCCAGGGATGTCATAGGAAGCGATGCATCGCTTATTTCAACAATGTAAGTGAAGGTCAGATAGATCCCTTGTCTCAACAATGTAAGTGAAGGTCGGATGCATCCGATTTCCCAACAATGTAAGTGAGAGTCGGATGGCCGCAAAATGTTTAGCGATAACATTCCAATAGCATACACCGAATTTCGTGTTTTCTTTAATTTTTCTTATTAATTCGCAAAAGCTTTTTCTTTGTTTTTAGAAATATTTTAAAAAAACATTACTTGGAGTTTTGGATGGAGTTTGAATGAAACCACAAGTTCGCCGAGAAATTTGTTTGGAATAACTTATTATTTTACAGCCACATTTCCGATACTCGCTCGCGTCTCAGACGCTCCGTAGTTGTTTATTCTCTTTTGTGGTTTTCGTAGTTTTTCTTCAAAAACCATCGACGCTGGCGTCAAATACAAAGAAAAACTACGAAAACCACAAAAGAGAATAAACAACTACGGAGCGTCTGAGACGCGAGCGAGTATCGGGAATGTGGCTGTTAATATGTGAAAATTATTGTAATTAAATTATTGAAAAACTTACAAATTATTTTTCAAGTCGCTGATTTGTTCGAACCGGGCCGTCCGCTTTCCTAGTCCAGCACACTATTCTATGAGCTACGCGTGATCACGATATTATTGCGTTAAATACGGAATACTATATGTAGTTGGTCAACTTCGCGAAAGCACGAACGAACGAACGAACGATTGTGACGAAGTTGTGTGTGTGTGTACATTTTATGACGAATTTTGTACATTGTGTGCGGGAAATAATGGGAAACAGGAACGAACGATTGTGACGAAGTTACGATTCGTGTTTATGTGTGTGTACAGTATAGAAACAATCGAATACATGCGATGCGTGGATAACAACGCCGATCGCATTCGGATGTAGTACAAAAATTTCATTTTATTTACAACTGGGTACTTATATGATAATAACAATAACGTATAAGATAGCTAAATATAATAAATACTTGCAAAATTTCAACTTTGCTTTACAATTAGATGAAATAACAGTAAAAAGTTTGAGTGAATGAGCTATTCCTTACTTGTTACCAATGTACCAACTTTGACTTATTAATAGTTGTTCTTCCGTTGTAGTGGCAGACCCGATGCTTGACCTCGACTCAAGACTATACAGAGAGACTTCGAAACCAGTAACCACATACGATGAAATCCGAAAGCGAAATCGTGACGAATTCGTAAGAAAACTTGACGTTCGTCAAACTTAACTTCATAACACCCTGGAAACTGAACATTAGTAATTAAACTTTTAAGTCCATATTGAAGATTATTTCCTTTAAATTTGTGAATAAAAGTGCGATTTACGCATGTATCTTACAAAATTAGTTAATAATGCTGTATTTTTATTGTTTTTCTATTTTTCTGTTAAGTGTGCCCTATTGGGGAGGCGCTATTTGGTATTTATGTATGTGTGTTCTAATATACAATTACCTAAAAATAGTACACTTATATACTTAAAATATCCGTGAAACTTTTGTTTATTTGAACTAATGAATTATAATTTGAACATTGTTGTTTACATCATGGTTTCTTGTTCTGATTTTGTGTCCGACAAATGCGCGAGAGAGGAACGATCAATGGCGCTAATCCACAGAAAATTGCGGTACAGGTCCAATGTTTTTGGTTGGTTGCATTTTAACTTTAACTTAATCCAGTCCTCATAAAAAATTTTAATAATATTTTTCTTACTTATATATGTGAATACAACTTCATATTTATGTTATGAATTAATATAAAGAGAATAGCTTCAATGTAGTATTGGCAAATCTACATTTTTATTTCCACTTTACTATTGAATTTCATTTCCCCTTTTGCAAACTGCGTATGTATGTTTCCGCGTGCTTTTGCATGTACTATGGTACTTACATAAGTAGAGTTACTATATTATTGCTTTTTAAAAAAAGCCATGTTTTGCCTACATTAAAATGACTCTAATGTGGTTAAAAGTCTTAATTAATTACGTAATGCTTTATGTCAGTCTTCTTTTTGAGTTATTTTCAAACAACGAACATTATTAAAATACAATTTGGTACCATACACTTTTGGCAATTTTGTACTGTAATAATTTCATGAAATAGCTCATCTTTTCACCTCAAAGAAGAAGAAGGAGCATTTCATAATTTTATTTATAATATAACAACATAAAAACTAGAGTTGAGCGATCCAGTGATTTTTCAGCAACGTTCCTACCAGTGACTGCTACTCTTCAATCACTGTGAGTTTAAGTAGTGATTTTCAATCACTGATTTAACCGAACTAGTAATTATGCTACTAGTAGAAACGTGGCAAATGACGTAAGCTCTTTAATGTTCGCGGACATAAATTATTATATATATATATAGGAAGTATATACCATAGATTAGTAGATGAGACACTCGAAAATGTCCCTTATACACTAATGCATTTTTGCTGGAATTGCACTGATACAATGAAAGAAAACTTTGATTCGCTGCAAAAAAAGTGTAGCCTCGCCCTAAAAAAGTGTAGCCTCGCCGTAAAATAATGTAGCCTCGCCGCAAAAATTTTGTAGCAAGCACTGATGGAAAATTTATTTTAAGGGGTTTGTTTATCGAAACGTCAAAATAAATACTTATAAATATTATGTTTTTTATCCGTGAGAAACATGTATAAAACATAGTTTTAATGTTAATAAATATATTCTATCACATTTTACACAGCATTTCCTAATTTGCTTCATTATATTTCCTATAAATGCAGTCGGTAATCAAAACTTTTTTGTTATAAATACACAATTATGCGCCTAATTGCGAAAATATTTTAGAACGATGTTAGCAGAGTTGTATAAATGAAACTGAATACAAATTTTTACAAAATAGTTGGAAATTATACGTTATTGGCCTAGTTGGGGGCTCCAAAACCCTTTAGCACATACGGTTGCACTGTTAAGAAATCGTACACATTGATTGATAAAGAAACAAGAACAACAACGTGATACTTCTCACGTATTGTATACGTGAGTTCATCATACCAAACAGTCAAATGTCAAACCGATTTTTTGAAGCGGCGAATAGCGAGTGTCACATCTAGCAACGAGCATGTATTATAAAGAGGTTACAACGGCGAATTCAATTTTGAGATCATGACGGACCATTGGGGACGGACCATTTGGTTGAACTCGAGCTGCGTTCGATATGGTTTGACTCTTATTAGGCAGATGAATTCTGTATGATTGCACGGTTTAACAAATGCTTGCATATAGGAAGCGTGGTTGGATGCAACCAGCGTTGGCATATGATGTGTGAAGTGAAATTTTACGACATTGTAGACATTAGCGGAAGATGAGAGGCAACGGGGGAAAACGCAGTTTGTTTTGGTTTTTGTCGACTGCGGAGCAGCAGTAAGAAACAACAAACGAAGCTCATAAGTAAAATTTTATGACATCAATGAGTCGAGGCATTGCAAGCAAAGGAGAATGTGAAAGGGTAGAAGAAGGGAAAGGGAAGACTCCTTGAATTGAAAAAATTCTATTTTGTTTTGCTCGACTGCACTAACAAAATAAACGCAGTCTGTCCGTCTGCTAAGGTTGAATGTTTTTTTGCTTGGTTTTGTTTTTTACGTTGATCATTTGGTGATGTTTGATTTTTTCAGTTTCAGGGCATTTTTCGGCATCATTTCAATGGTTTAGAATTTGCCACTGAGATTTAGTTATGGGTGGAGGGGGAGAGAAGCGAGGGGCTCTTTCTGCTTATGATTTCTGATCAATTTTTACATTTTCAGCTTCTGAGCATTTTTGCCTTTTTCATTCAATTTGCTCCTTTTCCGCTTTAACTACAATTTTAACTACAATTTTAAAATGTTACGTACATTTGAATAAAACTTGAATAAAATTAACTAAAATCTTCTCTAATTTCTAATTGAATATATAAATACATAGATATATTTTTCTCAATTTCCCTAACATTTTTTTTAGTTTGAATAAAAATTAATGTTTACTTATTTCGACTTTATAATTATAAAGAAATCCGTATACTTACCGAAAGATTAACTTCAATTAAACAATATTGGCTTAATAATTATAAAGTCGAAATAAGTAAACATTAAGTTTTATTCAAACTAAAAAAAATGTTAGGGAAATTGAGAAAAATATATCTATGTATTTATATATTCAATTAGAAATTAGAGAAGATTTTAGTTAATTTTATTCAAGTTTTATTCAAATGTACGTAACATTTTAAAATTGTAGTTAAAATTGTAGTTAAAGCGGAAAAGGAGCAAATTGAATGAAAAAGGCAAAAATGCTCAGAAGCTGAAAATGTAAAAATTGATCAGAAATCATAAGCAGAAAGAGCCCCTCGCTTCTCTCCCCCTACACCCATAACTAAATCTCAGTGGCAAATTCTAAACCATTGAAATGATGCCGAAAAATGCCCTGAAACTGAAAAAATCAAACATCACCAAATGATCAACGTAAAAAACAAAACCAAGCAAAAAAACATTCAACCTTAGCAGACGGACAGACTGCGTTTATTTTGTTAGTGCAGTCGAGCAAAACAAAATACAATTTTTTCAATTCAAGGAGTCTTCCCTTTCCCTTCTTCTACCCTTTCACATTCTCCTTTGCTTGCAATGCCTCGACTCATTGATGTCATAAAATTTTACTTATGAGCTTCGTTTGTTGTTTCTTACTGCTGCTCCGCAGTCGACAAAAACCAAAACAAACTGCGTTTTCCCCCGTTGCCTCTCATCTTCCGCTAATGTCTACAATGTCGTAAAATTTCACTTCACACATCATATGCCAACGCTGGTTGCATCCAACCACGCTTCCTATATGCAATCATTTGTTAAACCGTGCAATCATACAGAATTCATCTGCCTAATAAGAGTCAAACCATATCGAACGCAGCTCGAGTTCAACCAAATGGTCCGTCCCCAATGGTCCGTCATGATCTCAAAATTGAATTCGCCGTTGTAACCTCTTTATAATACATGCTCGTTGCATCTAGTCATCTATGCTATATACACATTAAAAATATGTAGTACTAATTATATTACTAAGTTATAATACGAAAATATAAGTAGAAATATTTATTGGCATGTACTTAATTATGTGTAGTTAATCAGATCGTAGTTAATGACATTTTGCATAAAATAAAATATATATATTCATGTGCATATGTATATGGATGCTTAACAAACACATTCCGGATACGCGCTCGCTGTGAACGCCCGAGACGCCAGCGTAGCCAAAACCATAAATTATTTATGGTCAAAACTGAGGCAGACTTATGCATTAAACACATTGTCTGCTGCTGCATCCCGCAGCAATAAACAGCAGCAAAAAATCGCTCGGATTTAAACACATTGGCAAAGCAGCAGTGTCTGTCAAAACCATAGATTATTAGATGTGACACCCGCTATTCGCCGCTTCAAAAAATCGGTTTGACATTTGATTGTTTGGTATGTTGAACTCACGTATACAATACGTGAGAAGTATCACGTTGTTGTTCTTGTTTCTTTATCAATCAATGTGTACGATTTCTTAACAGTGCAACCGTATGTGCTAAAGGGTTTTGGAGCCCCCTACTAGGCCAATAACGTATAATTTCCAACTATTTTGTAATAATTTGTATTTAGTTTCATTTATACTATTCTGCTAACAGCATTCTAAAATACTTTCGCAATTAGGCGCATAATTGTGTATTTATAACAAAAAAGTTTTGATTACCGACTGCATTTATAGGAAATATAACCAAGCAAATTAGAAAATGCTGTGTAAAATGTTATAGAATATATTTATTAACATTAAAACTATGTTTTATACATGTTTTTCACGGATAAAAAACATAATATTTATAATTATTTATTTTGACGTTTCGATAAACAACCCCCTTAAAATAAATTTTCCATCAGTGCTTGCTACAAAATTTTTGCGGCGAGGCTACATTATTTTACGGCGAGGCTACACTTTTTTTGCAGCGAATCAAAGTTTTCTTTCATTGTATCAGTGCAATTCCAGCAAAAATGCATTAGTGTATAAGGGACATTTTCGAGTGTCTCATCTACTAATCTATGGTCAAAACAAACTTGGCAACTGTCAATTCATGTCAAAAAATTTCCGGCACATGTCTCCTGGAACAATTATATTAACACTATGTCACTTTATTGGCCAAATTCTTACCATCTAACCCCAGCTCCCTTCCAATTTCTACTCACACCGCCTCCTTGTGGAGCACATTTTTATATTGTGGCGACTCCAAATCGTAGAGGCAAGTATGGGCTCGCACTGCGTTAATAATTCGCTCGTCAACGTCCATAACCTTTTTTGTTCTGAATTAAAGTTAAAACTTTAAAAGAGTAATAATAATTTAACTAATAGGATAAACGATGCAAACAAACGCTTTTTATACATACCTTATTAATTTCACCAGAAAAGATAAACAAAAAGACAGCAACAAAGAACAACAACTTCGTTTTTGCTTCTGTCGAACCGAATTGCAGTAGAAATAGCCGGACAGCAGCAGCAAAATCATGCAGCAAAATCACGCAGCAGAGCAGCAGCGGAGCTAAAATCAACTTTTTTCTCAACCTCCATAAGAGCCCATGTAATTTTGACACTTCCATTTTGCTGCGGAATGCAGCAGCAGACAATGTGTTTAATCATAGAGAAAGAATAGCAAGAGGCCGAATCTTGAACAAAAATATTTTCCACTGGAGATCCAGTACTGGATCTTTTTCTCACTCATTGCTGAGTGTGTTCTCTCTTCTATTGCAAATGCTAATGTGTTTTCATTCAACGTCTGAGCATTTCTTTCCTATCCACTACTGAATCGATGATGGATTATTGAATACTTCGCTCTCTCCGCTATAGCTATTGCATGTGTTTGTGTGTTTGCACTGATGCTCTGAGAATTCGCTCATACCCAGTTCTGGATCGTGTGAAGATTTTTGAGTGTTTGGCTTTTTTCTTTTGCTTTCATACTCTGAGAAACTTTTTCTGTCTACTACTGGATCGTTTACAAATTGTTGGTGTAATTTCATTTCTTCTTACATTTTCCCTATTCGTCTTTTTTTTACTATTGATTCTTTATGGAGCAAATGAAGAGTGTATGTATGTATGTCGAAAGAATATATGTGAATACACATTCTAACTTCTTACGATTTCTGGACATTATTTTGTTTGTGTTTTTTATAATTAGTGTCTTCGTATGGATTTGTATGTTTGTACATTTGTTTCTGATTTTTTGTGCTTGTGCCTACTTACATTAGAAATTCTATGAAGGAGGTTTGGACGTCCTTCTTGATCAGTACAATTATAGAAAGCTGAAATCTTTGCAATTATTTGTAGTTAGCAGCTTATATAACTGCAGAAAGGCTGAAAGCTTTAGGAGATGATTTTCGGAAATCGTAAAACACAAATATTTACGAGATTAAAATAAAGAAAATTATAAATAGTCATATCAAATTGAACTGTGTTACTACTTAGCATATTTGCTAGTTTTTAAAGATTAGATATATTCATAGTAGTGCTCCTGTTAAGATTTATTTTTTATAGGGCTTTTTTGTACCCAGCATGCCGACTCAAATAAATCGATGGTCATCGCAAACAAAGTTCAGAAAAGCATCAGAAACTCCAGAAATGCTAAAAAATGTTGATGCTTAAAAATTATTCACACACACAACCAAACGAAACAGTTTCAGGCATGCTAAAACAGAGTGAATGATTGAAAAGAAATATTCGCTGTATGCGTGAGTAAATTTATTGAAATTTGTTAGTCTCTCCTTGAGGACGCATTTTGCACTCATTTCGTTTCTTCGTTTCTCTTGCGGACCGACCGCTTCCATATGGCGTTCGAGTAAATTTCGCTGATTCGGCCTCTTGTTATTCTTTCTCTATGGTTTAATGCATAAATGAACATATATGTATGTACATATGTAGCCAAGTGCTATTTGGTTTGAGTAACACTTGCAGAGTTGCTCACAAAGTAGTTGTTCGCAATGTTTCTGTTGCAAAAGAATATCCAAAAATTTTATAAAAACATCCAAGGATGATGTCTAATATTTTTTCCTACAGCTATTCTATATTATTACCACATTTTTTAAACAAATTTTGTTAAAAAAAGGACAAATTTATAAGCTGATTAAATTTTCGCTAAGACTTTTACTAATGAAACACAGATCCTAAAACATAAAACGTGTAGAGTAGAGGCTGCGCCGTAAACCGGTTCACCTTTTGTGGAGATGAACCTCTGAATTCCATATTTGCAAAAAGGTGACTCTCCAGTTAGCGTCGTCCTAGGTCGACGGGTGAACCTCAGAATTAGGGTATTAGTGTATGCATCACAATACACTCGGCTAGATATCGGTATGGCAGTTAACAAGCTCAGTAAATTTAATAATTGCTTAATAATGGTAAACAGCATTGGGACTCTGATTGGGGAAGCGTTTGTGACGAAAGAAGGTCAGTGACAGGATATGTGTGCTTAATGCAAGGTTGTCCATTATCCTGGGCTACAAAGCATCAGCCGACTCTTGCTTTGTCAACAACAGAAGAAGAATATATGGCTCTTTCAGCAGATGTCCAAAAAGTTCTTCGGCTTCGTGAACTTGACGAAGAATGAAATCCAGGTTTCAATAACAAATCTACAAGAATTTATTGCGATAATCAAAGTACAATTAATTTGGCGATATCAAGTAAATATTCAGCAAGATCCAAGCATAATGATGTCCGACATCATTTCATACGAGAAAAGAAGTACAATTAAATTTTGTACTATGCTGGAATTGGAACTAGTGACAGGTGGCAGATAATTTAACTAAACCAGTTACAGCAGAGAAGCATAACTATTGTTCATTGGGGATAGGACGGGAAGTTTTTTTAAATGAAAAATTATATATAGAAATTTTTTATTACTCAAAAGTAAAATTGCTGCTTCGAGTTCGTTTAATAAATATTAATAAATTGTTATATCATATACCGTGTGTTTTCTCAATTAATTACAAGCTGTTATGGGCGACAACAAGGAGAGTTCACACCATAGATTACTAGATGTGACACTCGCTATTCGCCGCTTCAAAAAGTCGGTTTGACATTTGATTGTTTGGTATGTTGAACTCACGTATACAATACGTGAGAGATACCACATTGTTGTTCTTGTTTCTTTATCAAACAATGTGTACGATTTCTTACCAGTGCAACCGTATGTGCTAAAGGGTTTTGGAGCCCCAACAAGGCCAATAACGTATAATTTCCAACTATTTTGTAATAATTTGTATTCAGTTTCATTTATACTATTCTGCTAACAGCATACTAAAATATTTTTGCAATTAGGCGCATAATTGTGTATTTATAACAAAAGGTTTTAATTACCGACTGCATTTATAGGAAATATAACGAAGCAAATTAGAAAATGCTGTGTAAAATGTTATAGAATATATTTATTAACATTAAAACTATGTTTTACAAATGTTTTTCACGGATAAAAAACATAATATTTATAATTATTTCTTTTGACGTTTCGATAAACAACCCCCTTAAAATAAATTTTCGATCAGTGCTTGCTACAAAATTTTTGCGGCGAGGCTACATTATTTTACGGCGAGGCTACACTTTTTTACGGCGAGGCTACACTTTTTTTGCAGCGAATCAAAGTTTTCTTTCATTGTATCAGTGCAATTCCAGCAAAAATGCATTAGTGTATAAGGGACATTTTCGAGTGTCTCATCTACTAATCTATGGTTCACACGGAATAACATAGTTAAACGGCTGCGGTTATGAAGATTGACAGTTTATGCCTGAAACACAGTAGGACATTCAAGAGGCAAGATACAAAATCAGCTGTCAAAATTACACAGGCTCTTATGAGAATCAAGAAAAAAATAAGTTATCTGAGAGCATTCGTATGTAGATAAACATTCAATTGCATGCGAGTCAGCTCTAATTCTATTTTGACACATTGTGTATGCGTGCTCTTCTTCTGCTTCCATTCAATAATTTGTGTGGTTTTGTGTTATTTTCAGAAGATTTTAAGGGAATGACAGTTTTTGCATATTGTATGCGAGATTCAATTGTGTGCGTGATTTTAGAGAAAGATAAAAATACAAATGAATGTTGCCTCTTGAATGTCCAACGGATTCATATAGATTCCCTGAATCTATTGGAGGTCATAACGAACGACACACCAATAGCCGAGGCGGAAAACGAGTTTTTGAAAAAAGATAAGAAGGCCAAGGATCGGTTAGTCGGATTTATACATTCGGACTGTCTCTGTTATGTAAGAGATCAGGAAACCAAAAAAGGCTGTAGTAAATCAATTACTGTTAAGTAAGCAATTAAGTAAACTAAGGATCAACTTTAACGACACCATAACATCACATTTAGTTCAGTTTAAAAGTCTTATACGTCAACTGAAACTAGCTGGTGCAAAAGTAGAAGAACGTGATTTGATAGCACAACTATTGATCCGTTGGTTGCTGCTTTACAAAATATGGATGATGAAAAGCTAACGTTTAACTTTGTGGAAGCTAGACTAATGGCAGAAGAGGTAAAAATTGATGACCGTAATAAAGGACAAATATTAGATAAAACAGCATTTTCTAACAAACATAATTACAAAAAGAACTTTAGCGGAAAATGCTTTAAGTGGTAGAAATTCGGCCACAGAGCAAACGACGATAAGCAACGTGAAGCTCGCAGTGTCAATAGTGATTCCATTAATGCTAACCGAAAAGTATTTAGTAAGAATAAGTATAGTCGAAGTGACTACAATAACGACCGCAGTTTTTGCTTTATGTCATATAGAAATAACTTTAAAAGTAATGCAAGTAGCAAGATAATCTTCAAAGTTGATTCTGGAGCTAGTGATCATCTAACAAATGAAAGCTGGTATTTCTAAAAATTGATAATCTGAAAAATCCAATTGAAATTAGTGAGCAATCAATCAGCTCTCGCTAAAAAGGCTGTAAAATTTACTGGAACTAGTAATACAGGTACTCCATTAATTATTAAGGACGTCCTGTACGTTCCAGGTCTTAGATAATATCTTGTCAGTACGTAAGTTAACCAGCGCTGGAGCAGAAATAACATTTTTCAAGGATAAAGCATTAATCTTAAGAGATAGTCACGTAATTGCAACGGCTCATGCATATGGTGAAGCGGTTATGTTGTGGCATCGTAGGCTGGGTCATATCAGCCAGTGTGGTATAAATATACTTATCAACAATAATACATTGAAAGGTATTAATGAAAAGTCAGCAAAAATAAGTTTTTGCGATGCATGTATTCAAGGTAAACACTGAGAACCATTTGATGGAACGCGTATTCGTGCAAAAAGTCTATTGCAGCGATACATTCTGACGTTTCTGGACCATTAGATCCAATTGCTTGGAATGGTTGCAAATATTTTATATGTTTCATAGACGACTATAGTCATTTCGCTATGGAATGTCCCCTCAAGAAAAAGTCCGATGTATTTGAAACTTTTAAAATATATGAAGCGTTAGTAACAGCAATGTTTAGTTTTAAAATTTCAAAACTAACCATTGATCAGGGAAGGAAATATCTCTCAAATCATTAATTGAATTTGTATATATCTAAAGGTATACCAGTAGGAAAAAGAATTGCTTATTCGCCTCAACAGAATGGTGTGGCTGAACGCTTCAATAGAACTCTCGTTGAAAAAGTTCGGATAATGTTGAACGATTCAAAAGTGCCTAAGACGTTATGGACTGAAGCTGTACTAACTGCTACATATATTATCAACCGCAGTCCAACCAAAGCTGTAGATACCTCTGTGACGCCTGCAGAATTATGGTTTGGCTAACTTAGAAAAACTTAAGGTTTTTTGTTGTAAAGCATATTTGTGGCTCACTAATCAACACAGAAAAAAGCTAGATCCAAAAAGCAGACTAGCGATTATGATAGGATATGCACCAAACGCTTAGATTATGGGATATTAATCGTAGTAAGCTAATAATCGCTCGAGATGTAAAGTTCGACAATTCATGTTTTCCTTTTGCTATACAAACAAATTGTGCAAAAGAAAGTAAGATGCTACGAGCAAGAAGAAGTAGGTGAAAATATTGAAGTATCAACATCCGTTTATGAAAATTATATTAGTTTGCATTCTTTACAACTAACACCAATTCACCTCCTCCATCGAATGACTCCGGAATACCCGAACAGATTGGAACTACTGTAGAATTGACTTCAAAGACCGGTAACTTAGTCAGTATACTTATTTGGAGGTGTACGATCTCGTTTACTGCCCCTAACATCGATTTCTGGAGCAACACGACTCATTTGATGATATATCCGGAAGCAGCTTGGAATGCAGTTAAGAAGAGCTGAGCGATAACGTCCGAGTTTATAAGAGAGTTCACATAAAAGAGTGGATCAGACGTTCTGTAAATCATTAGATTTCAAATGCTTATTATGTGGCTAGTAGAAGAGATGACTAAATTCCAACTCTAAGGCTTTCGAAGCCTTTCCCTTGCTATATATATAAAAAAAGAAGACCATTGCTTCTGCATATATATGAATGTTTGTAGATAACTTATGTTTTCATGATTGCAATAAGACCTGTGTAATTTTGACTGATTTTTCAACTTTCAGGCATATTCGATAACTTGAATTTAATTTTGATTTGAAACATGACGTTAAGTGCAAATAAATTATTTAATTTTAAAATTAACTACAAAGTTAATATATTCGTGAATAAGAAAACGTCTTCGAATTTTAAATGTGCTATTGCGGCGACGAAAATGAACCCAAACGCAGAACTTTTTGAGATATTCGATTCCCAGTTTTGGCAATGGGCTTACGAATAAACAGTGTCCCAACGTATACCTTATACATGTTGAAGAGCCACTCCCTGCTCGAAGTGCCCCTGCTTTTACTAAAACTAACGGATCTAGATAGGAAACCTCGAAAAAACACGTAATCCCAGGTGTCATATGTATCGTGCCTATGGAATGGCGCCCTTAGGTTGTGATCAACCTTACCGGTATAGAAGAGGCTATGCCTCGGCGGGCCCCAAGCCCCTATACTCATGGAAATCTTATGAATAACATGAGATTCTAAAAATCAAATAAACACACAGACAGCTATAGTGCCTGAAAATACGGAACAGATCATAGGCCTTTCACCATCCAACGCAGCGACTATTACTACAACTGCACCTGATAATGCCACAGCGAGCCACTTAGCAGTCGGAGGGGCTACTCAGTGCCTTAGTGATGCGGTTGCTGTGCTGGTTACACGTTCAGATCTGGGGCTGTAACAGCGATGGATGCGGACGTACCAGCGGATAAGGAGGATGCTCTGCTAAAATTACCACCTCATCCTGTGAAATTGGAAAAAGGTTCGCAAATATAATCGCAGAGGATAAAACTTTGCGGTGCTGCTAGATGATGGCTTAAGTTTTATGTGGCGAAGGGCACAATATACCAGCACGTTACTTTATAAAAATAATTTCATTACTAAATTAAGTTTCCGTAGAACTTTATCACCACACTGCAACGTTTTACATTAATAACACTATAAAGAATATTAATTTTTTAATTAAAATTAAATGTTTAAAAAACGTGATTTTGAGAATATTTACATCTAGTGAATAAAATATTGTTAATAAATATAGTCGAATTTTTCTACTGCGATCCATTCATGATGGCTTTAATGTCTTCTGCATCTAAGGTCTCATACTTCAGTAAAGCTTCAGCTAATGCTTTATGTTCTTTTGCATGTTTTTTGAGAATTAGCTTAGCGCGTTCATAGCTTTCGTTGAGTATTCTCTTAATTTCAGCATCAACAGTCTCAACAGTATTTGGGCCAAGTGCTTCACTAGGTACTAAGCCTTGGGGGCTCTCGATTGTCCGCAGTCCTACTTTTTCCGACATTCCCCAATCTTTAACCATATGTGTTGCAATAGACGTGGCTTGCTTTAAGTCACTGCTTGCTCCTGATGTTATTTTTTCTGTTCCAAATATTAATTCTTCGGCTGCTCTACCGCCCATCATTGTATCCATCATAGCAAGTAGTTGCGCCTTAGTAATGTGGTATCGCTCCTTTTCAGGAATATAAGCTGTGTGCCCTAACGAAGGACCGCGAGGCATTATGGTAACTTTATGAAGTGGATATGATTCCTATTAAAAAACGATTAATGTTGGTAATTCCAATCGACAAAATTAATACCTTTGTGTAAAAAGCAACAATAGCATGGCCACCTTCATGGTACGCTGTTATAATATTAGCCTCTTCGTCAGGAAGCCTGGCTTTTCTTTCAGGGCCCATTAAAACTTTATCTCGAGCTGTTTCTAAATGCTTCATAGTCACAGATTCAGCTCCATCTATTGCAGCACTATTAATAAAAAATTATGAAACCAAATAATTAATTAAAAATTAACATAACTACCGTAAGGCAGCTTGATTTATCATATTTTCGAGATCTGCTCCAGTGAATCCTGACGTTCCTCTGCCTAAAATATCAAGATCGATTTCGTCGTGCAAAACTTTATCCAAGTAATGCGACAAAATTTCTTTGCGACCAGTGAAGTCAGGTATAGAGACCATAACCTTAAGGAAACATGAGTAAAATATTTTTAAAATATAATTATAAAGAAATTATACTTCTACGTCAAAGCGTCCCGGACGTAATAAGGCTTGGTCCAGATCATCTCGCCTGTTGGTAGCTCCTAAAACAATTACTCCTGCGTTTTGATGAAAACCATCCATCTCAGACAAAAGCTGATTTATGGTTTGGTTCGCATAAGGGTGTAGGACTGAATTTGTGCGCTTGGCACCAACAGAGTCAATTTCATCTATAAATATAACACAAGGAGCGCGTTGTTTTGCGGCCTTGAATAAATCGCGAACCCGTCTGGCTCCCTGTCCAACAAGGACTTCATCAAATTCTGGCCCGGCAGCATGAAAAAATGGTACATTTGCCTCTCCTGCAACAGCACGTGCAAGTAATGTCTTGCCAGTGCCAGGAGGTCCAACGAGCAAAACTCCCTTTGGGAGTTTTCCACCCAAATTCGAGAATTTTTCAGGACTTTTTAGGAATTCAACAACTTCTTTAAGTTCCTGTTTCGCTTCCTCACAGCCTTTAACGTCGTCGAATGTTACATGAATTTCTTCTGGGTCCACTTCAACCTGGTTGCCTAGCTGTATGCTGTAAAAAACTTATTTCAGTACTATAAATTTTTAATTAAAGCAATAATTTAATACTTAAAATATACCAAATCAATTCTCTCTAATAATATTTCGTATAATTATAAAATTAAATAAATTATTCAGACATACCAAACTTCAATTATTTCAATAAATGAAAATAAATTCATTAAATAAATGTAGAGGATAGACTATTAAAATTGGCCTGATAGAAACTTATACACACAAAACGTTAAGAATAAATGTTTTTAGGTATAGATTGCCTTTATGGAAAATGCATTCTCGAAGATCCAGATGCTTTATAAAATATTATTCTTTTTACGTTTGCGTTTCTTTCACGTTCTGTTCTTTTCGAATTATTTGTAGAATGGATGCGTGGCAATATTTCATTTCAACATTATATCACAAACACACACATATGATCAATTGGTAGATCGTATAGAAATTTTAGAAGGAGGTACGGTTTTCATCAGGAATCTTTATTGGTGTTTTTGCAACAATCTATTGTCGCTATAAAAGCTACAACTTCATAAAGATTCCTACATTTTGAGGCAATCTTCCCTAAATTTGGAGACAATTTTCTCAAAATCAATAAATGTCTTTTAAAGCTTTTAACTACAGGTTATGTTTAAAAGGAACTCTAGAAAGAAAATTCTTCTTCGGAAACACATTAAAACATCAAAATTTTGTAATTGCAACCGTCAAAACTAACTTCTAGAAAAATAAATTAAGTTGTCCTGTCTATTGTAGTGTAACCACAGTCTCACATATTGTAGTATAACTAGAGTAAAGACCATCTCACATGTACACCCTGCTGATCGTAAAGTACATTGAGTGGAACACAACATACGCTGCACTTATTTCCACTCAATGCATTTCCCCAAGCGATCAATACGTAGCCAATAAGAATGTGCTAAGTTGACATAAATAATAATTGTAAGTAGAGTAAGAAGGAAAGAAAGAAAAGAGTGTCCACTTTCCAGTCGTATAGATATATTTACATAATAAGCTACAATGTATAAATTTTTGTATAAAAAGAGCAAACTAGCCAAATAAAATTCGTTGACAAGACAACAAGGAGGTTGCTTCATTTGAAATGTAAGTTTGTCCTGGTGGACATCACCAAATATATTTTATATTTCATAGGTTGGTTCACTTACGAACAAAGTTTGGCCTGATGGCCATCACCATGTTCTAAGAACATATTTAGCGTGGTTCGCTGTGACAAAAATAAAACCATATTTACAAGCGCGGCCTGGCGGCCAGCCTATGTCGGCTTGACTAGCTGGAGAATATTACAAGCGCGGCCTGGCGGCCAGCCTGTGTCGGCTTGACTAGCTGGAGAATAAGTCACTATTTTTTTTTTAACACGTCTTTTTTTTTCCTTTCTCATACACTAAACACACTACACTATGTTGAGACTGGAACCATAGACTTGTAAAGTAACTTGCGTAAAGTGACTGAGGCTCTTGTCGCCAAATATAATACAGAAAACATTGTGGATGTGCTAATACGATAGAGTTAAATATAAGAATTCTTCTGCCGCCATGAAATTTTCTAGGTAGGCGACAGGTCGCAAAGAGACTGCAGTTACAGATGAAAAAACAACTGAGAAAATAGCTTATAAATTTACGAAAAAGATGATTTATTCAACATCAAAGCATTTTAATAGAATAATTTGTACATCAAGAAATCAAAAGACACTATTTCAAAAACAAGACCGTTAGCGTTGAAATGCTCCTCTAATTATCTTTTGTGTGTATTAAAATCATGAAAGAATGAAATTTTACAACTGCTTCAGAATTCTGCTGACTTCTGTTTTGTAACCCATTAATTATTTCTTAAAAGAACTCTACTGTTGATTCACTAATACCCTGGTGAATTCTTGTTGTCACTCTAAAATTACAGCAAACGCGTTTTTAATTTTTCTAACCTCGCCAGTTAATATGTATGGAAGAGATTATTTATTTAACATGAAAAAATTTTAATATAACAATTTCAAAAACAATGTAGTTATTTTTTATATAGTAACAAGTATATTTGAGTGTTCAAAACCCAAATATATCAGGTTACATGATAATAACAGTAAAGGAAACATTCGAAGTATTTAAAATGGAGTTTGCCAATTCAAAAATATTAAGAACTCATTTTTTGACATATATTTGAGTGCAACTTAAAATCTTTTCTTATGCCTGGTAAGGCTGGTTTGACGCATCGTAAGGGCGAGTGTAGGAAAAAGAAAGTTCTATAATTTCCCTTTAGTGTTGATGTATTTATGTAGTAGTTGTTGAGATGAATTAATTGAAAAATGCCTGTCAAGTGAGTGTGAGGAATTGTAAGTTTCTCGTACAAAATAAAGCACAGATTGTTCATTTCAGTTAAAGTCAAATCGCATTTTTTTTGGAAGCATATTGACAAAAAGTTATGAAGTTTTAAAAATATTTGGGTTTTAGCCTATTAGAGAATTAATTTTCATTTGTTTAATAAATGTTGTAGTTACATTTGCACAAAAATTATTATGTGAAAATGTATTATGTGATTATTTTTAATTCTCTATATATATGAAAAACTCACGTCTGGTGTTCCTTCCACACGCCTTGACATATTTTTATGAAATTTTCTATGTATGTTCGAGATGTGTGAGAATAGTTCGTAAAGTATATTTCACCTTCTTACCCGCAGCTTAACAGTAGTTAATCGTGATTTAGTTAACAACGCTAAATTCGTTTCCTAAGTCTTCCTTGAGAAGTAAAATTATCATTTGGATAAGGTTGAGAGGAATGTGGAATAGCCGTGGGAGAGGAAATTGAGGAAAATAGAGTGCGTTAGAGATTGAGTAAGTGGTGGAGTGGCACAACGAGTACAAGAGGGGGAGCATAGGTCTACCGACAGTAATTACATTGTCCATAACATTGTCACATTGTTAACAATTTTGCTGATGTTATGTTTGCGAAGGCCGATTAAAATTTGCCCATTAAAAATGTCACGTATTCATAAAAAAATAAGTTGTGAAGGTGTAGTTTATAAATAATGCAAATATTGCATGGTACAAAAACCACGAGATGAAGATCGCTAATGGGTAACCGTGATTTAGAAATTACTCTTTCTATGCAAGCATTGACACAAATTGTTTACAAAATTATATCTATGATATTTTACCGAAAAACAGATCCATTAGAGGACGAAAAGAGGCTTAAAAATATTCCTACAAAGACAGCAATTACTAAAAGTTGTTGCAACACCTATAAAGATATTATTGATTAAAGCATTCTCATAAATAATTATGCATTTACTTTGAGATATTTTATAGTTCTTCCAGGCTTTTGATGTTCCTCTGTGTTACCTGCAGCTAAGTAACCTTCAGCAAACGCAATTTTAATAGCTTCCTAAAAATAATAAAATACATCTCAAAACCAGGATAGTTTTTTAATTAAAGTTTTAATTTATAATTAGCACACTTTGAAAATATAATTTACCCATTCGGAAATGATGTTTAAAAATTGTTTTTAAAGTAGATGTCTTTAATCATCTATGACCTATCCATACCATTTTATTCACAGTTGGACGCACAAGAGACAAAGTGCATTTCTACTTTTATATTTTGCTGGAAACACTAGAGGTGAACATCGCGAACAAAGTACAAAAATGTTCATATATCTTGTTCGCATATATCTAAATAGTTTTATTGATAATAAATAATAAAATTTTTCGTTTATGAAAGTTACTTCAGTCTCTTGTGCATCCAATTCTGTTCAAGGCATTATTGTGTGACATTATATCCCATTTTAATATTTTTAAAATTTACTAAATAATTAGGAAAATATGTTTTGTACCAAATCTTTGGATCCTTTCTCAGTACTTTTTTGCAAAAGTTTTGCTAATACTTCGGCTTGCTGTTTGGAGTTTCTACTATTCTTTGCGGTTGATCCACCACCAAATACAGTTTTTAATCTTGATGTGATTGTAGGATTTCGCTCGAGATCTGCTGCAATAGACCGGTCAGTTTTAAAACTCCGTACAAAATTCCTGGCAAACGAAAAATGTAGTTAGCAATTTAAGAAAAAATAACAATTGGGATCTACCTGTGAAATAAAAGTGAACTCACTGAACTCAATCGATTAGAAAGAAGAGCCCAATTCAATGACAACTCAATTAAATGTGTCGCTCGTTTTTTTGGAAAGTAAACTTCCCGAAATGGCATAGTACTTAAATAAGACAGATTTACTAGCTTCCCTTTTTGCAATATCCATTCTCCTACATTCAATTTTTGACACGATTTAAAATCATGATTGCTTATTTGTGAATTGTATATTATACTGGTCTTGTTTAAAAGTTTGTTTGCATTGTTGCTTCTACCAACAAATGGTGCCTTTGTGTCAGACCCCTTGTGTTGAAGTTTATGTGAACGGTTGACGCAATAATAATGCGGCTTTAGACTAAAATTACTGCGGTACGATGAAGACTAAAATGAAATAATACTTCAATTTTCCTTAAATAAGTTTAACTGTACTTACCAGTGAAAAAGAATAACCACAAAACATTTTCTGGTATGATCAGAATTTACTTTAAGGTAAGAAAAATAAATACTATATAGGTAACAACTTTGAATAATTACAGTACTAGAGGTTTATACAACTGTTTTTAGCGGTGCCAACAAGAGAGTTTTGTCTTAACAGCACGCTTGGTAGAAAATCGAAAGTGCTTCGAAAATCATCGAAGACCATATGATGACGGTTTGCATAAATGGAAGGTACTTAAAATGTAAGCGAAAAGTGTTAGGAAGATGTAGGAAATGTAAATACTTACTATTTCGCTTACAATGTTATGAGGAGCAAATACAAAGCCAATATGCGCAGTTATGAATACATGACATAATTTTTATACTTCGGTAATTTTCGGGTTTATATATGTACATACGTGCAAGTAGTCAGTGTGAATAAATTGTGGTATAGGTAAACCCCTAAACCGAACCTATACGAACTCTGACCTATACTGATCCTCCCCAGGATACCATTTCATGGTAGTGGGCGTTTTTGTGGGCGTGTTTGTAGGCGTGGCAAGGTCGAATAAGGGACTTTGACGATAACTTCTAAAGTATGCGGTGTACCGAAGTGGATAAGGGGTCATTTGAAAGGCATTTTTAAGAGCTATTTTTTAAGTTTTTACCTTTTTAGATATTTTTGATAGTTTCGGAGATAAATCAGTTTAAACTCAAGTTACTTCAAAACTTCGTTTTTTTTGCTCTCTTGTGTTGTTTGTTGTTGTATCGGTGTGTTGTTGTTGTTGTTGTTTTTATTAAAAAATTTAACTAAAAACGCGCGATGTAATATTTTTATGGTTGTTGTTGTTGTTTCTCATAATAACAAAATTTTACCAAAAATCTCGTTATTGTTGTTGTTTCTAAAAATGAAAAATTTTTAACAAAAATCGCGCGATTATTTTTTCTAAAATGAAATTTTTGTTAATTTTTGTTTTGCGATTTTTGTTAAAAATTGTTCGCCTGCGGCGCTATGGTTGTTGTTGTTTTCTAAAATGAAAAATTTTTAACGAAAATCGCGCGATTTTTGGTAAAAATTTTTCGCCTGCGGCGCTAATGTTGTTGTTGTTTCTAAAAATACTAATGCCAATGTTGTTGCTGTTCCTGCAAATGCTTTCATCAATGAATACTTTCCATACTGAATGAGTAGACTTCAAAGTTATTTCAAAGTATATCTCTAAGAGTAAACACAAGCCGTATAACATATTATACATCGTTAGAAAGGTAAAATATCACTCTTACTGAATTTCACATTTACCGTTATACCTTCCGAACTCAATTTCCAAGAAAACAGCTTCTGTTTACACGGAAAATCAATTAATTGCCAATAACTTCTAAGCTATTACAATTACAGCTTTGGCATATTCAGCAGAAATAAAGCTATTGAAAATACCTTTCATTTGGTACCAATATCGACTATATAGGTTGAATAGTTCCTTATTGACCTTTTAATGTTCGACCTTGACACGCCCATAAATCCAAAATGGCGACCAATTCCGGGAACTTACAAGCGGATTCCAAGAACTAACGGTCCAAATAACGGTAAAATAACGGTAAATTTGGCCAAAAATTACGCATGGCCGAAACCTCTAAACTTAACCTGTTCCTAAATTGTGAAAGAGTGAACACGTGCTTTGAAGAATAAATGTCATTAAAAAGAAGTAAGTAAAATGGATGGGTGTCATAATTATCATAAAATGATAATATTTTTTTATTTTCCTTTCAGAATCTTTAAAAACAGAAGAAAGAAGAACTAAGGAAATACTTTAAGAACTACAAGTGTAAAATGTGATAATATATACTAATTAACATTAAAACTGGGATTTATACATGTTTTTCGCGAATGAAAAACATAATATTTATAGTTATTTATTTTGACGTTTCGATATACAAACCATAGATTAGTAGATGAGACACTCGAAAATGTCCCTTATACACTAATGCATTTTTGCTGCAATTCCACTGATACAATGAAAGAAAACTTTGATTCGCTGCAAAAAAAGTGTAGCCTCGCCGTAAAAAAGTGTAGCCTCGCCGTAAAATAATTTAGCCTCGCCGCAAAAATTTTGTAGCAAGCACTGATCGAAAATTTATTTTAAGGGGGTTGTTTATCGAAACGTCAAAATAAATTATTATTAATATTATGTTTTTTATCCGTGAAAAACATGTATAAAACATAGTTTTAATGTTAATAAATATATTCTATAACATTTTACACAGCATTTTCTAATTTGCTTGGTTATATTTCCTATAAATGCAGTCGGTAATTAAAACTTTTTTGTTATAAATACACAATTACGCGCCTAATTGCGAAAATATTTTAGAATGCTATTAGCAGAAGATTATAAATGAATCTGAATACAAATTATTACAAAATAGTTGGAAATTATACGTTATTGACCTAGTTGGGGCTCCAAAACCCTTTAGCACATACGGTTGCACTGGTAAGAAATCGTACACATTGATTGATAAAGAAACAAGAACAACAATGTGGTATCTCTCACGTATTGTATACGTGAGTTCAACATACCAAACAATCAAATGTCAAACCGACTTTTTGAAGCGGCGAATAGCGAGTGTCACATCTAGTAATCTATGATACAAACCCCTTAAAATAAATTTTCCATGAGTGCTTGCTAAAAAATTTTTGCGGCGAAGCTACATTATTTTACGGCGAGGCTACACTTTTTTTGCAGCGAATCAAAGTTTTCTTTCATTGTTCAGTGCAATTCCAGCAAAAAAGCATTAGTGTATAAGGCGGTTTTCACACCAATGAGACAGAGACAAAGAGACAAAAATTTGTTCTTGTTTTGCTAATAAAATTGTAAGAAGAACAAGCGGATGAATTTGTCTCTTTGGTTCATTTTTGTCTCACGGCATTCTGTGAGACAAAGAGACAAAAGTGTTGTCGCACCAATACAGTAAAAGTGTATTAAACTTTGGAGTGGAATTTAGTCCCTTTTGTGAAATTCGGACTAAATTTTACTACTTTGTACAATAGAAGTGCATGGCTGAGCTATTAGATTAAAGTATACCTTGGGTAGTTTTTATCAGTTTTTTGTTGTCGCTGTCCTAATTATTATCGGAAGTCGGAAAATCATAAACGTAAGTAAATATTGTTTAATAAAAAACCAAACATTATTTAACGCGAAGGTTATAAATGGGTTTATGGAATTTCTTCTTAATAACCTATTTGATTCCATAATTGCAATTAAAATATAAAACTGTTGAAAAAATTGTCGGCTTCGATTTAGTATGATTTTATTTTTAATAATGACAGAAAGCAATACTCCCCAGCAGTAAAGTAGCAAAAAGCTTTAAGACTTTAGTCTCTTCAATGTAAATGCCACAAGAGTCAAAAATGAACACGAACTGTCTCTTTGTCTCTGTCTCATTGGTGTGAAAACCGCCTAAGGGACATTTTCGAGTGTCTCATCTACTAATCTATGATTTTTACTCTCAACGTTTTTTTATTTGTTGCTATGTTACATTGCAATCTTTTTGACAGCAATCACGCAAATAGTTTCCATAGTGATGTATTCGTGTTTTAGTACTAAAGATCTCTTTCACTCCAAAACGTGCATACTTTTTTATTACAGCAGCAATTTTTTTAATTACTACATATAAGGGTTCATCTGCTTTCATTTTTCTCGGATGAACTCAAGTTGACAGTTTTCCTACAGAAAACAAAAACAAATTGAAAAATTGTTCAATCGAAAAATTGCAATGTAACATGGCTATTACTCATGACAAGATAAGGGCAAAGCGAATGTGTTCCATCAAATAATTTGCTTTCACTTACGTGCGTGAACTTAGCAACGGAAATTAGCAAGATAAGGGCAAAGCGAATGTGTTCCATCAAATAATTTGCTTTCACTTACGTGCGTGAACTTAGCAACGGAAATTAGCAACGATTTTTAGGGGTTTTTTTTTTGGATGGTTTTTTTTGCTAGAGAAATAAAACCAATTTTTAAAAAATCACTAAAAATAAACTATTGATCGGACAATAATAATTATGGTGCAACTTTAAAGAGAAAATTGTTTTCTTTCTATAGTATAAATTTCAACCTTATTACTATTAGGAAATCCATGTTATTGAGCATGTAAACAAATGACTTTGTGGAACCTAAAGGAAAAACTTCATTTCTAGCATTTAAGACATTTTCCTGACGATATTTGCTATATCTATCCTAAAGAGAACATTTTTTTCTCTATTTTTCAATGCAACAATGAAATCTCTAGCTAAAGCCGTTCGTGAGATATTTACGATAATGTGTTCCTTGCTTCCGACGCATTCCTTTGCAGCTTCCTAGAATTCCCAATTGTTGCACAAATCTAAGGTAAAAATCCATATCAATTATTTCAAGCCGAATAAACTGCTTTAAAATATCAATTTCGATGTATATTTTAGGAAAAGAACTTTAATCGTTTCCAATGGTTTTTAAAAAATGTTTTGAACTATTAGACTATTTTCCTTAACTCCATGTACACTGCCTTTAAGAGAATATTTTTCTGCATTTTTGGATTTTGAAATTATTATCATAGCTATGAATGTTCGTAAGATATTGTAGAAAATGTCCCAGATTTGTCCTGTACAGTTTCTGACGACACTGGCGCATCTGTTTCAAATGACAACTCAAGATCCAAAACGCGGCAATTTTTCCAAGAATTTTAAGATATAGATGAAGGCGGTAGCTGCTATAGCGCCTAAAAAAAGTGCAAATGAAAATATATTTTTCTTGTGTTTACAATTTGCCTTGAACACGTGCTTTTCCTGGAAAAAGTAAAACGTAAACAAACAGCGTGTTGAAAATATAAAATATTCGTAAGGTTTTTGTTTAGTTACAAACTATTTTTTAAAAAATGGCAGATATTAGGATCGAAAGAATATACCTTCCAACGCGTTACCACACATTGGTCATGAAAATCGAATGGAGCGTTTTCATCCAAATACCATTCGAAGCCGTGGTACTGTATTACGTTCAGGGACCGTTGCTAGCTATAAAACCATTTTCCTGCGAAACTTTTGGAATGCAGTTTCAAAGACGATTACTTTCCTCACGTTTCGGTGAAAAAAAAATCCACCGTGCATATCCCAGTTCCAGAGATATTTCAGGAATCCCATCTGTATAGGCCAAAAATGCTCCAGCGCCATTTCTGGCATTATAAACATTTTCCTGCGAAACTTTTGATATGCAGTTTCAAAGAGGAACACTTTCTTTACATTTTGATGAAAAAATATTGACCGTGCATATCTTGGTTCCACAGATATTCTAGGAATCCCACCATAGAATAGCCAAATGCTCAAGTGGCATTTCTGCCATTATGAACATTTTCCTGCGAAACTTTTGATATGCAGTTTCAAAGAGGGACACTTTCTTCACATTTGCATGTGAAGCACATGACCGTGCATATCTTGGTTCCAGAGATATTCCATGTGGAATGACCACCAAGTGGCCAATTGGTTATCCCTACTGTGCCTTGGAAATAGCATGTATGCTATCTCAAAGGCATGGATTTTGCACGGTTTTTGGTGAAGAAATTATTATGATAGCTTATTTAGTTCCCGAGATATTCAACAAATTCAAAATTTACTACGACGAAATTTTATGTTTATACATACATACATATGTAAGTCGCAGTGAGCACGACTTGAGAAACGCAAAATATTAGCAGAGCTTGTTTATACTAACATATGTATGTACATGCAATACGACATTTTTTGGAAGATTTTTTATAATAAAAAATATTTTTGTTTTAATTTGCCAAATCGATTTTTATAAACGATACAAAAAATACATATATATGTACATAGTTGTTTAGAAAACAAGTATTTTGCATGCAGTAATTTATTACATTGCACTAATTATGCAAAATGCACCACTGTGTTTAAGTTCTGAAGTTTCCACTGATTACTTTTTTCATAGCATTCTTCGTTTCTAGCCAAAACACAGTTATAGCTGCAAACGTTAGCAGCAATCAATAATTTTAACTTAACCTCTTAAATGCAGAAAAAAATGGACTATTGCACTCTATCTGACTTCATGTATCACTGTATCAATAAGATAAAGACTGTAACACGACTCCGGTTTCTCCGGTCTATAGCCAGGGTGTGCTCAGCGGCTACCAGGGGAGCTCGATACAAAATTTATTTGATTCAAGGATTTACTTTTAGATTTAGGATAGGATTCTTTATTATTATGTACTTGCTAATTACAACATTTATCCTGCAGGAGAGAGAGCACGAACGATCGGCTTGTATTTTTGGTAGGAGAATGCGTTGACGCGCAGCGAGTGCGCGCGTGTAGCGAGCATGCACCTCGTGCGTTGAATGATCAGCCGCTAGCGTTGGGGTGCAGACGAGTGCGTTGACGTGCAGACGAATGCGTTGACGAGCCGCGAGTGCTTGCGTGTAGCGAGCATTCACCTCGTGCGTTGAGTGATCAGGCGCTAGCGTTGGCGGGCAGACGAGTGCGTTGACGTGCAGACGAATGCGTTGACGAGCCGCGAATGTTTTACCGAGTAGAGAGTACGCGAGCAATTGAGTACGCGACGGAAAAGAAAATTTCACGATGCGAGAGGTATTTTTATATTTTTTAACGATCCAAGCATCGTTGCAAATACTTCTGCCGAAAACAATCATCCGCTTGCAGACAATAAACCGAGTAAACGGATATACATACTGACTTACATACATTCCGTCACCAGAAAATCATGTAAATACTGCACAACGACCAGTAATAGCAAAATATGTACATACATACATACCGACATAATTTCAGAAACAGAATCGAAGAAGAATAACAATAAAAGAAAATAACAACAACCACAGACTGCTTCTTTACATAAACCACAACACAAGAAGCAAGAAACAACAACAACGACAAATCCTGATTCCATAACAAGACATATGGAAAGCGACAACAACAACAACAACAGCAACCACAGCTGATGGGAAGACAATGCTAACAAGAAGCATGGAAACCTCCAACGTGATTTATTTTTGCGTTCAATACAGAAGTAAGAATTCCTAAGAACCTTAATTCAAGTGCTGCTTTTAACGAGCATTTTTGAACTTAGAAATTGGACCAGTCTTCCACTGGGGAAACTCTTAATTTTTTTACGATTAATCGACTTTAGAGTTGATTAACTCCACGGGCTTTAGCTCAACCTTTTTTTTACGATCACTCGAATAGTTTCGAATGATTCCACGGGCTTTAGCTTTACTCGCGCCGATTACTTCGTCAGGCCGAAGTGACTCCACGGGCTTTTGCTCATACTCTATTTTTTTACGATTAATCGACTTTAGAGTTGATTAACTCCACCAGCATTAGCTCATACTCATTTTTTTTGTTTACGATTAATCAACATTGGAGTTGATTACACACTTTTTGATTTCTACTCGACCAAAGCGTCGCACCAGTACCGAAGCTGTTGCTCAGCTGTCCTTTTCCCACTCTCACTAAACTCCTTTTAGCATAAGACTTAGGCTAAGTTACATTGTAGTAGAATAAGCACACATTGTTAGATATAAGAGAATTTAAATAAAAGTCGATATCAAATATAACGTCCGAGCTCAACTGTTTCAGTCAGTGCTAGATTGTTGAAACACAATCGTTCGGAAACGTTACAAAGTAAGTGGTTTTTTTCAATTTCCACCCACAATGAACCCTGAAACCGCTGAGTCTATCTCAGCTGAGACAAAAAACTTGTTACAATTTTTACTAACCAAGTAGTGCCGATTCGAAAAGAACCAACGTACACTATATAACTTGAGTGCCGATTCGAAAAGAACCAACGTACACTATATACCTTGAGTGCCGATTCGAAAAGAACCAACGTACACTATATACAGAATTACGTCCCACTTTTCCTCGCACAATGACTAAATAAATTATTTGTGTTTTTCTACGAAAGTCGTTCGCGTTACTTTGTCCCCTGATGCTTCTATTTCTCGATTTTTAAACCGCGCGAATGTGATCGTTTAGGCAGCAGCGCACGTCTGCACAAATCGAAGTCTCCGCCGCAAGTGAAGAATGAAAATGAAACTATGTTCACGATTGTCCAAGCAGCAAAGCACGTCTGTGCAGTACGAAGTCTCAGCCACAAGTCAAGTATGACACTAATACTCTGCTCACGATTATCCACGCAGCAGCGCACGTCTGTGTCGTTCGAAGTGAGGAATGAGAATCAATCTGTGTTCACGATTGTCCAAGCAGCAGCGCACGTCTGTGCAGTTCAAAGTCTCAGCCGTAAGTGAAGAATAAAAATACTGAAGCGATCGTCTGTCGACTCGGTGCCTTAACTCCACCCCTTTTTCATCGTTCGCTTCTATGTTTTCATGTTCTGAAACTGTTCCGTTGCTTTGTAGCGTTGCGGTTCCAAACTTGTTTTCGTTGTGTATTTCTTCATACGCAAACTCGTTTTCGTGGTGTGTTTTCCTGTTTCTTTCCCTCCCGACGGTGGATGTTTGTGATGATCGTCCCTCTCTCCCCTCATACATTTAACTTATATATTTCTTTTATACACTTCTTATGCCGTCGCCACCTAGGGCAAATAAGGAAAATTATTCGTTACATCAATAAAATCATGGTTTACGGTCATAAGTATAAGCAAATAATTAAATTAATTTTAAATAAAGAAACTTAAGTATTATTATTATTAATTACCCGCAGTAAAGTGGAAATAAATCTTCTCGTTTCTCATAAGAGGCCGTAATTTTGTCAGATAAATTGTGCTGTTTTGACCATAGATTATTAGATGTGACACTCGGTATTCGCCGCTTCAAAAAATCGGTTTGACATTTGACTGTTTGGAATGTTGAACTCACGCATACAATACGTGAGAAGTATCACATTGTTGTTCTTGTTTCTTTATCAATCAATGTGTACGATTTCGTAACAGTGCAACCGTAGGTGCTAAAGGGTTTTAGAGCCCCAACTAGGCCAATAACGTATAATTTCCAACTATTTTGTAACAATTTGTATTCAGTTGCATTTATACTATTCTGCTAACATCGTTCTAAAATATTTTCGCATTTATAGGAAATATAATGAAGCAAATTAGAAAATGCTGTGTAAAATGTGGTAATATATATTTATTAACATTAAAACTATGTTTTATACATGGTTTTTCACGAATAAAAAACATAATATTTACAATTATTTATTTTGACGTTACGATAAACAAGACCTTAAAATAAATTTTCCATTAGTGCTTGCTACAAAATTTTTGCGGCGAGGCTACATTATTTTATGGTAATGGTAAATGTGCGTAAACATTTGAGCGATGACGATGACGATGGCGATAGCGATTTGTTATCTGAGATCTTTTACTGTCATGATTAAATGTGACACAGTTTCTTTACGTTTGCTATTTGAGGTATAAGCGCTAAATATAAAAATAAAAATGATTGATTTAGACGCAATTAAAAAAATATTCAATGTATTTAGACATGTATGCGAAGTATATATGGCAGTTTCCAATATTGGACCTAAGCGGCGATGGTGGGTTCGTCCCGTAAATCTAAGCCGTGATAATCTTGGGCTACACGCTACATGCATAGAGCAGCTACAACGTCATGACCCAGACCACTTTTTTAAATCTTTAAGGATGGACAATTCAAGGTTCAATTTACTCCTGACTTTGCTTGAAGGGAGGTTGAGCCGCAACTCAATCAGAAGGCCAATTCCAGCAGCTATGCGCTTGGCTGTAACACTTGTGCAAGTATCACGGAAAAATTTTTTCTGCAGTAATTTTTTAGCTAATAATATTTCTACATATAGGTACTTGGCGCAAGGGTGCAACTTCCATATACTGGCTGTAGCTTTCAAGATGGGTAAATCAGCAGTTCGAAATATAGTATATGATATCTGCGAAGCTATTTGGGAGCAGTTTCTGCCAATATATATGACAATTCCAAACATCGTCGATTGGAAACATACCTCCGACAAATTTTACGCGCAAACCGGCTTGCCTCATTGTTTAGGTGCGATTGATGGAAAATTGGTCGCCATAAAATGTCCCCGACAAAGCGGTTCATTATACTTCAGTTACAAAAAGCGCTTCAGCATAATTTTGTTAGCTACTTGTGAAGCGGATTACTCGTTTACCATGGTAGGCGTTGGACCGTTCGGCAGCCAAAGTGATAGTGGAGTCTTTACACGCAGCGTATTTGGCAAACTGATATTGGAAAACAAGCTCCCAGTCCCAGCAGAGGAAAGTCTTCCGGGATCCGATATTGTTTTCCCGTATTATTTTGTTGCAGACGCAGCGTTTCCTTTGTGAAACAATATAATGCGGCCGTATCCAGGAGGACTTTTGCCAGCCGATAAAAGCAATTTTAATAAGACTTTGTCGATAGCTCGCGTCCGTATTGAAATTGCTTTTGGTATTCTTGCAAATCGTTGGAGCGTTTTACAAACAACAATAACTGCATCCCCAAAAAATGTTGACAAAATTATATTGGCAACCGTTGCGACCCACAATTTTTTAATTCTACACAAAGACAGCACATATTTCACTGAAGGAGACCTTCAGTTGTCGGAAAATACGAACGTTTTATCGGCATTTGTGATGTCTCACGGAAACAGATCTTCTCAGCGCGCTTCTCGTTTGCGAGACACTTTAAAAGATTTCCTTATGTAAAAATGTATTTTCTATGTATACCTAATATTTCAAAAACTTTTCGTTGATGTTTCTAACGCTTTATTATGGAGTAGTTATGCAATGAATACAAATAAAGTTATGTACGCTTCATTTCAACTCTTTGATTAATTTTACCACAAATTCGATGACTCCGACTTCAATTTCTCCGGTCTCGTCGGTTGTAAGACCATAATTTTCAACACGTGTGGCCAAAGCATCGAAAACTTTTGCTGTGCTTGATTTCGATTGCGAGACGCAAGCATCGTCCAATTTTTGCGCTGTGGTCTTCATAAACTCGCAGAATTCCTCCTGGATCCTATCGTTTTGATGCCTCTTTGGAGGATTTGGTGCTGGTGTTGGAGGATGGCAAGGCGAAGACAGTGGAAGAGCGACCGGGGATAAGAGTGACGGCGAATCGCAGATATCATCTGCACATTCTTCTTCGCCGCACACATTCCCTATTGTACTGTGACAGACAAAACGAAAACATATGTATAAATTTTTTGATACTGTTCATTGAAACTCGCTTTCTGGAGAAAGGAACCGCTTCTAAGAAGTTCATATTTTGAAAATATTTCCAGTGTGCTGGAGCTGCTGCAGCACTTCCGGATGGACACTACATTCGCTGCTTTATGCGGCGATACACGTCCCGCAAGTTCTTCCACTTCTTTTTAGCAACCTCCACTAATAAAATCGTGTATGAAATAAAAACAGCCTCAAATGTGCAAATAAATGCTCAGCTGTAACTCCAAGACGTTTTGAAATGTCGCGCTAAACTAATTCCTTCGCCAAAACATTTTTATAACCCGCCGAAGAGAGGTCATACAAAAGGTTATGCGAACGTACTTCGTCAATTAATTGCTCTTCCAAATTAATTTTTAATAATATTTAAAAAACTGCGGACGGCATTTGTTTACTATTTCACGGAACTTTCATGGAAAGGTAGACACTGTTTTCAGATAAAAGTGAGTATCGTCGACTTAAGTCAAAAAATAAGAACTTTTCTTAGGAGGCTGGCGATGCGTTCCTTACCATCTCTCAAGGGCTAGTTATACTCACTCAACGCAAGCCCCTCCAACTTAAGAGCTGTCAAATTCCTACGCTTTTACATTAGTTTGTGTGTTTGCTGGAAAGAGCAGGCGACACTCAACACGAAGTGTTGTACTCAACGCAAATATCAAAATCGATTTGATATTTTGCTTGCGTTAAGTGATTTGACAGCTAAAATCGTGATGCCATATTGTCTGTGTTTCCATACAGAGGCTAATTTAGGTGAGGTTCACATATTTGCCGGTTGAAATATCCCTGCGTTAGCAGTTGCGATTGTGTCATTGGTGGGTTCAGGTAAACCAATGTAAACAGAACATTATACACAGTTACCGTCATTCGGGTGTGTATAAAAAATTGTTCTTCGGCCACAGTTTTAATACGAAGGAAGACTCTCCTGTAGTACCCACTTGTTCTTCGGTCCCAATTAATAGGTCGAACACCCCACCGCCTACATCGACGTGTGCGCTTTTGTTGGTATAAGTGGAGCAATTGCAAAAACTTGAAGCAAACTTCTAAATCTTCCATATAATTAAATTAACTAAATGGGTAAATCAGTAATAAAAACTATTTTCAACTATCGTTTCAACTGGCGCTCAAACTGGTAACTCAAATATAAAAATACCCACAAAAGGAGTTAAAATCCCCAAAACAAAATTGCTACTAATGATACTGGCAACATCAGGCAAATGAAAGAGCCGGCACGAAGCAGACTTCGCAACTCGTTTTCCAATGCACAAATTTTCCCTAAGTGTCGTTCCCTTTGCGTTATGTGGGTATAATCAGGCTTTCATAGGAACATCGCCATCGCTAAGTTAATTAATCGATTTGGCCTGCAACCAACTCCCAAAAAGAATGAAGAGTCAGTTGGTTTTAAGTTTAGAAAAGAGTAAGCTGTACTGGCCGTGGAGTAGGAAATCTTAAACACAATAAAACTGTCGCTTTTTAAGGATAAAGGAGTTCTTTATTTATTTGGCATACTAGGAAGTTTTCCCAATAGGAAGGTTAGTCAGTCAAATCCAAAGTGAATGTGAATACTACAACAAAGAGGAAAACACAACAAGTGGCGTAGCCGGCTTTCGAGCCAATAATCGCGAAAAATATTGGTGAAAGTGAAAAATATAAATGTGTGATAAATTTTAATTGTATTGAATTTAAAACATTTTTAATAATTATAATATTCTTCTGCTCACGGTTTAAGTGCCGTGAGCAGTATTTTTCTTTACAGCCTTTGTCTTGGTTAAAGTGCCTAGATAAACAATAAAAAACTTCCTTAAGGCTGTCAATGGTTCATGTGCCATGACACCTACCAAAATGGGGACACAAAATTTTTTTTTAACAATTTCTATAATGGTTCTAAACAATCAACGATTTTCTGCATAAATTCCGACTAATTTTTTCCACACCTCTCATTTACGGGAAGAGAGCATCTATTCAGTTTGTTCAAAAAGCAAATTTAAGTTCTACAAATATATTTCAAGTTACAGGAAAATCGAAATTAACAGCCACATTCCCGATACTCGCTCGCGTCTCAGACGCTCCGATTTGCTCAGATGCATGCAAATCGCTCAGTTTCGTTGAGCGATGATTTGAATACTTAATTGAAGCATTTTATTGTATGAATTAAGCGCTTAATGTATGTATGTTGATAAGTGGTGTTTTGTAATTTAATAAAAAAGGAATAGTTATTTCACATTATTTCCTTTGATTTCTTAAATTTCAAAACAAATAATTGGATTGTTTTAAAGAAAACAATTCACATTGAGATAAAAATAAAATTTCAGCACAACATGAAGATAAAACTAGTAAAGGTGTTGTCTACAGCCGGGCTGTAGCCGAAATACGCTACACCTTAAAGCTGCATATATACTCGTATATGTATATATTTAGAAGTGGTGCGATACAATGCAAGAAAAGAGCTAGCATTTTTATGGTTTAAAGGGAAAAGGTTGTTTATAAAACACGAAAGCTGCAGTTTAAGTATAAATATTTATTTAAGTTTTTTTTGAGAACTAATTATATTACCTCAGTGTATATACATATGTATATATATATATTATAATATATATATATACTGCGTCCTTGCAGTATTGTCTCGCTGGCGCTTAATTTTTCTATATTGAGGGTACCAATGAGCAAAAATTTGGCATGGAGTACAAAATTAGGTAAACTGCCTAAAACTGGGTGTGGCACGCCCATTTTTCATCCAACAAAATAATATTGATTCCAAAGTAGAAAGTAAATATACCCTCAACCTTAAGGTGTAGGGTATAAACATAAAGCATAACATAAAGCGTTCAATGAACCCAATGCACAATAAGTATGTCGGTGCATAATCAGCAAAAATTCACAGAAGTAGAAAAAATAGAACGAAACAAAACGAAATCCAGATGGTGGTGCGATAGTTTTGAGTTGACATTGAAATTTAAGAAGCGAAAAAAAGGGCGAATTGTCAAGCAAAAACCTTAATGAAAAATATTTCAATAAACAGGGCGATTAACTAATCATACAATTGAAGTAGGAGATAAGAAACTTAATAAAGTTAAATGAGTGATTAATGACAGAAACTTTGTTAGAAGAAAATTATAAGCAACTGAAAAAAAAAATCATAAGGAACTACAAAAAGAATTAAGAGAATTTGTATCGAAGCTGCATAATATTTTAAAGGAAATAGTAGGAAATAAAGAAAATTGCGAATTAATAAGAGCAAAATTAAGAGATTTGGGTAATATAACAAATGTAGAAAAGGCAGATGCCATTGTAGAAGAAATTATATTGGTAAAAAATAACAAATTAGACAGTAGAAAAGACGAAATAGCAGAGTGGAAGGTAAAATTCGCATCGATAAAACGTAGGTACGAAGAAAGCTTTACTAGTATAAGACATCAGGAACAGCTATTAAAGGAAGCAGACGAAGTAAGTAGTTCGCTTAAGGAGTTGCTAAAAGAAAACGGTTTAACAGACGCTAAACAGGACATTAGATCAATACGAACGAGAAAGAAAAGAAGACTGTGCAGCGTTAGACGACGCAAAAAAAACAATTCAAAAATTAACAGAAGATAAGAAAGTAGTCAGCAGACGTGGTTAATAAACTATGAACTGAACTGAACAACAAAAATTAAACACAGCCGTGTTTAGTCCAATAGATACAAATTCCTTTCAATTGGAATACATGAACAAACACAAAATAAAAATGGGTATAGAAGAAATCGCGAAAACCGTCAACAGATTAGTACCACTGTTTTATGGGGCGCCATCTTCTGATCTTTGAAATGAAGTCTATAAATTTATAGAAGGTTGCGACCTAGCGAAACGAAATATAAAAGCAACAGATATGTCAGATTTCTTAGCATGCATAAAACAAAGGCTTCCGTGAACGTATACAGTTTATTGCGCTCAAAAATTTTGCAACTGTAGAAGATTTTTGTGTAACAATTCAAAAGAACTATTTACAGTACAGATCACTTGACACAGTTATGACGGAAATACAGAACATACGCCAATCACCGAATGAGGATAAAAGGCAGTTTGCAGAACGTCTTATGTCATTAGGGTCTCAAGCGACAGACATAGCTACTAGTGTGTATAAAGGTGACTCCGATGCGGCCCTGCTCGCGGAAATAACAAAATCTGTGATGAAATTACGACTACAACTTTACGACTACATTTGTTAGGATCGGTGGAAAAATCACTAGAAGATCTTGTAGAGCAAGCTGTAAGTATTGCTGATCAGTTAAGACAAGCAGAGATTATGCAATCCTGTGAGTTCGTTGGTATGGTGGGACACGAACAGAACATGACTTACATCGACCCCACAACACAATTTCGTCAGTCAATAGTAAACCGACAACAAGTTGACAGAAAAAACGAAATACCAAGCTGTAAGTATTGCTGATCAGTTAAGACAAGCAGAGATTATGCAATCCTGTGAATTCGTTGGTATGGTGGGACACGAACAGAACATGACTTACACCGACCCCACAACACAATTTCGGCAGTCAATAGTAAACCGACAACAAGTTGACAGAAAAAACGACATACCACCCATTGAAGCTACACTAACAACTTTTCGAAGCAACCAACAACAAATATAACGTGTAGTTTTTGTAGTAGAAGGGGCCACACAGGGGAAGACTGTCTAATTGGAAAAACCACACCATACTGTGGTAAATGTTTAATTTATGGACACGAAGCTAACTGGAGGTGTACAGAGAATGCAAATAGAACACAAAACATATGCACTCCAAATAGACAGCAAAATGATCACGACAATACAAATTGGAAAACGAATAACAATAACAATAGTATTGTTATTATTGACAACATTTAGAAATACAACAAGGACCGATGGTAAAGCAACAATTGTGTACCACTGGTGTAACAGACAGGGCCACATGGTAGCGAACTGTCAGGCGAAGAAAAACTGGCAAATGGTTCAGGGAAACCAGTGTCATTACAGTTGTATAAATTCTAACCAGACTAGATATATGATCGCCTAGTTTTTTGTTGTATATAAAGCGAGCAATATTATTGAAAACAACGTTGTATTTCCTCAATGAAAGATAGTCTAGATTGTAAAAATTTCACATCCATAGGTGAGCATCTTAAATAGTAAAGCCTTAGCCAAAAGAAGTCTCTTTGAAGTAGGCAGAAAGTTCTGAGTCTGCCACAACATTCGCAATTCACCATAAACTTTGCCGATATCATCATTTACATGCAATGACCATGAAAGTGTGTCATTAAGATATGACCGTTACCTATGCACCCGTTCGGCAGAGTGCATGAGATTAAATGCTTCTTGTAAATTGGCAAAACTTTAGATTTGGTGGAATTGAGGCTCAGTCTGTTGCAACAGGCCCAAGCACTAATCGATTCAAGATCATTATTGAGCAGTAGAATTGAGTTGTTTATTTTGTGACGACCACAATTCGTTACAATAACATTTTAATATAAATAGTTTTAGATTAGGCAATTAGATACGCATATTTACATATATTAGTTAATTATGAAGAGCAAAGCAGAAGACGAAATAGAAATAATCAAACTTACACTCGCGTTAACCAGATGTACATACAAACATACCTACCGAACGACAAACAGAGTAAAACAAAACATAAAGAATACAAACCGACCACGAAGAATAGAACTGGAATTAATACGCAAAACCGGTTCCTTCCAAGTGAGCGTATGCAAATAAATACACACTACGCTTACATAGCTACACAAAACACAAATGTTCACATTAGCAGATCGAGTAGAGAAAACCAGAAAGCATACATCTACTGACAGATATACAGACACATGAATAAATAGCCATCAGCCGACGGACAAAATGTTGTTTCGAATGGAATTTGTCTCCGTTCACGGCCGATTCCATTGGAAATGTCTTAGAATTCGGGGACAGTTTATTTCGCTTGCCGCTTTTAACGAGCTCATTTGAACATTACAAATCAGCTTGACCCGGATTAGATCATAATTTTTTATATTAAGAGGAATCCACGACATCATCGTTGTTGATTTATTAACCACCTACCTCAGTATTTTTTTTATTAATTATTTTTAATTATTTACATCTAATAACTTCTTTTTTTTAAGCAACAAACTGTAATGTCAACGCTCTTGAGCCGGCCCCTTCAATGACGGCTACTTTAATGTAAACTATTTTAAGTTAAATATAAGCCAAATTGTATATATTTTTCGGAGTATAAATAAATGAAATAAAAAAATTGAAATTTCAAATCAGCCTTTGATCTGATGCTAAAGTAATATATTAGTAACGCAGCAGTAAACACCAAAGGTTCGCATTTTGAGGTATCTTGGTGATCCCAAGAAGGCCTTGTATAATAAATATCGACCGTGCAAACGGCTCTTGTAGTTATTTACTCGACCCATTAGTGGCTCTTTATTTACGCAACCCGTTGTGCCTCTTTATTTACGCGACCCACTGTGGCTCTTTATTTACGCGATCCATTGTGGCTCTTTATTTACGCGACCCATTATGGCTCTTTATTTACGCGACCCACTGTGGCTCTTTATTTACGCGACCCACTGTGGCTCTTTATTTACACGACCCATTGTGGCTCTTTGTTTACGTGACCCACTGTGACTCTTTCTTTACGCGACCCATTGTGGCTCTTTATTTACGCGACCCATTGTGACTCTTTATTTACGCGACACACTGTGGCTCTTTATTTACGCGACCCATTGTGGCTCTTATAGTACTAATTTTATAAAAATTGTTAAGGAAATATAATAAATACGATACATTGCGTCCGAGCTGAACTCTCTGTGTCAGTGCTAAATTGGTGGGAACACCAATCGAAGCAAATTCGGAAGCGCAGCTTAAAATATTGTTCGAAAGTGGTTGCGAGATCCACTTGCCACGAACCCTGGACGAGTGAGTGACGAAAACTCGTCGTTACAAATGGCGCCCGAGCAGGGACCGCTTTCCTCTGAAAGCGGTTCATTACACACACAAAATGAACAACCGATTGTTCAAACAGGCGGTCCTTCCATACAAAGAAGTAACTTACCGCAACAACAAGATATTCAACAGAGGAATATTTCACCAGATCAGCGCAGCATTTCTCCGCACCAGCAAGCTAATAAATTAAGCAATCCTCCGAACCAGTCAAGGAGTAATTCACCAGATCAGCAGGGAAACAAATGCAGCAGCGCACCGAGCCACTCGAATGCTCCAACCATGCATTCAAATCCACAGCAAGTGCAAGTCAACTATGATGAACAACTACCGGACAATTTAAGTTTCATCTACAAATTAAAGAAAGAGGAATTAGAAGCTCAAATAAAACTTCCAAGCTTGCCAATAGATGACACCGTGAAGGATATGAGACAACGCTTAAGCCAACATTTCAAAGAGCAACGATCCAGGCGGAACTCGGCAGAGCGCGGTAATCTGAAAATCGATTCACTCTCAGTACCCGCAACAACCGCATTGTTTCCGCCACCAACCATCGTCAATGAAATACAGCATTCAAGTTACCCAATGCAGCAACCGCATGACCATAGAGAATACTATACGATGTCATGAATACGGTGCGCAAATGGAATTTGCATTTCAATGGGACACGTACCATTTTAGAATTTATTGAAAACATGAGAGATCTAGCCAGCTGTTATCAAATTAAATACACAAGCTTACTCTTGCCATTAAATGAGCTACTCCGCGATCGTGCCAGAGACTGGTGGCGCTATAAACGGTCCGACATAAACACATGCCAGCAGTTCAAAGACGCTGCTGTGATCTTTTTCTTACCACCGAGATACATGCAAAAGTTAGAAGAGGATATAATACGAAGACGCCAGGGGCCTCGCGAAAAAGCGAAAGAATACATCATAAGTATCATGAACCTGATTCGCCAACATCCACGCATGAGTCAAGAAAATCCCGCAGACCGCATTTATGAAGGTTTGCGACCAGAGTACCGTCTTTATATTCGACGGAGTGACTTTAACGATTTGGATTCGCTCATTAGCCATACCGATGAGTATAAGTATATTCGTGGAGAAGAAGCTCGTCACAACCGACCACACGTTTCCAGCTGTGTAACGACTCAAGATTATGCATGCCAGAGCCACTGCTGGCGATGCGGTAAACCAGGTCATAGACGAACTGAGTGCCATGGGAAGCCAAAATTATTCTGTTCGCATTGTGGAAAGGCGGATATACTATCGCGAGATTGTAGCTGCCAAAATAAAATGCCAACCCCCATATGGAATTATGGACACTTATTATCATCCAATGTACAGAATACCGATTGTATGCAATGAGAAGCCAATCAACGCTCTGATGGACACGGGCGCCTCACTCACTCTAATAGGCAGAACGGTCGATGAGCATTTACAACACAAGTGCATCTCCGAGAAGGGTAAAGCTCAACAGCTAAAAGCCAACCAGCGTCAATCGAGAGAAATTACTACGCCACCATAGTAATAAACCACTTGCGAGTCCGACAAGAAGTTCATTTCCTACCAGGTCTCCAAGAAGAATTAATTATAGGAAACGACTTATTGTCACAATTAGGATGCAAGCTACTTATCGGCGGCCAGACTATTCAAAGTTGCTCTCCACATAAATTAAAACGGAGTACAACTGCCAGTTCAGAATGTGTTGATGAGAGCAAGACATCGCTTTCAACCAGTAGAGAACAACAACAGTTCACAACAGGAAACCTGAACCCGTACACCATCACATGTCACAACAAGTTGAGGAAAGACTCAGCCAAATCCAGACCAACAGTACAGTCCGTTGAACAATTTCCACAACCACATAAACAGAAGCCGAAAACCAACACATATCGTAGGGAATTAAGAAGGGATCCAACCTCTCCAAAACCAACAGGACATAAACCTCAATCAAACGAGCGCCCAGAGAGTAAACCACCGCATATGACAAAATGTATTATTCATATACCGAGCCCGAAGCATAAACCGGTGTCAGTCAAAATGACACGAGCAGAACGTTTACCGCCTACCGTACCGTACCGCAGACATTATGTGAGTCCCGCAACCGCACAACAACCGTCTCAACATGAAAGACAGCATTATTCTTTCACAACCAGCAAACATAATCGCCAAACAAAACATGGGACATACGCTTTATCAAAGATGAACAAACGAGCTGAGCTACGATACCGAGACATCAATGAAGTCGTCGCCAGTACATTTTGGTTCAACCAGTAGCATCACCGCTGTTCGCTTTCACCGAATGATTACTGCTTTCTGTTTTTTTATTTCGTGCTAAGTAGGGATAGGATGTAACGGCCACAATTCGTTACAATAATATTTTAATATAAATAGTTTTAGATTAGACAATTAGATACACATATTTATATACATATATTTTAATTATGAAGAGCAAAGCAAAAAACGGAATTAATCAAACTTACACCAGCGTTAACCAGATGTACATACAAACTTACCTACCGAACGACAAACAGAGCAAAACGAAACAGAAAGATTACAAACAAAGTACGAAGAATAGAACTGGAATTAACACAGAAAACCTGTTACTTCCAAGTGACCGTATGCAAACAAGTACACACTACGAATATATAGCTACACATAAACACAAATATTTACAATTCCAGATCGAGTAGAGAAAACCAGAAAGCATACATCTACCGACAGATATACAGACATACTAATGAATAGCAATCAGCCGACGGACAAAATGTTGTTTGAATGGAATTTGTCTCCGTTCACGGCCGATTCCATTGGAAATGTCTTAGAAATCGGGGACGGTTTATTTCGCTTGTTGCTTTTACCGAGCTTATTCGAACATTACAGAGGAGCCTTTGATCTGATGCTAACACAAATATATTAGTTACGCAGCAGTAAACGCCAAAGGTTCGTATTTGGAGGTATTTCGGTGACCCAAAAAAAGCCTCGTGTAATAAATATCGACCGTGCAATCCGCTCCTGTAATTAGACTCGACCCATTGCGGCTCTTTATTTACGCGAACCATTGTGGCTCTTTATTTACGCGACCATTGTGGCTCTCTATTTACGCGACCCATTGTGGCTCTTGTACTAATTTATAAAAATTTTTATGTAAATACAATAAATATGATACTCAGCATTGCGTCCGATCTGAACTCTCTGAGTCAGTGCTAGATTGGTGGAAACACCAATCGAACGAAATGCGGAAACGCAGCTTAAAATATTGTTCGCAAGTGGTTGCGAGATCCACTTGCCACGAACCCTGGGACGAGTGAGTTATTCCCGGCTGGGAAAGAAAAACTCGTCGTTACAAAGGGATGCTCTCTTAACCGTCTAGCAATAACCATGTCCCTTCAGTGAGGTCCAGTGAAAGCTAGTGAGGTTAAATAAAGTATTGAAAAATGTAATATTAGAGCAGGCGTTGGAATTAAAAAAGTCAATTTACAAAATTAAGCATTCAGGTTGGAAAATGCAAAGTTGCCCGCGCAGTTTACTGCTAGCAAGGAGGAGCAGGATATGCTGAATATTGCTATTCTGCGATTACTACCAAACTTTACCAAATTTTAAAAAATAGTATAGCTAACTCTTCCCGTTTCCCCAAAATTTGTTGGTATGTTGAAAAGTTGATGATTTGTGTTTGGCCAGATGGGCGAACTCTTCGCGGAATAGTTAGTGACTGGCCGAAATCTCCTGGCTTGTCACTTTGTAATATTCGCGCTTTGGAATTTCGTATTTGCAGTTTCACTGCTAAACAAATCAACAATGTCATTTTTTTTTGTTCTCTCATGCCACATACCGCGCGACATCGGCGACGACGACGAAGATCCGTTGAAACTGTGTGTGGGCCGCCAAGATCGTCGAAAAGTTCTAGCAGAGAACCGTGATCAATCTAGTGCCGGTCATTTAGGCATCCACAAATTAAAAACAAGAAATTAAAAACAATAACAACAACAATTAAACAAAAAAAAAATAAACAAAACAACAATTTTGAAAGAAAAAACAAAATCAACAATATCGACAGCAACAACATGGACCATCACGCTCGCCTTGTGGAAGTGATGGAGTTGTCCTCAGACTCATGTGAGGAGACAACGGAGGTATTATTTAAACACCCACCAGGAAGGGGAAGCATCGCCCTGGTCAAAGATGACTACATGAGATTATCGGAGGGACGGTTCCTTAATGACACCGTCATAAATACATATTTAAAGTGGGTGGAGAACACCATGGTACCCCATGAGCGGAATCAGGTCGCATGCCTCAGCACTTTTTTTCACGACGCCCTAACATTCGCACCGTACAACTACGCCAGGGTCAGACGGGAACTGCGAACGATAGCCGTGTTCCAGAAGACAGTGCTGGTGATACCTGTGAAAAAGGACGACCTTTGGTTCGCGGCAGTCATCCACCAGAAGGTAGGGATAGACGGGCAACTCGACGAATGCAGAATCCTGATAATGGACTCCTTAGAGACAAACGCAATTAGGAGCACCATTCTGGCACGGAACCTGGAACAGGAGAATGCTTACGGGCGAACACCGGGTCCACTTCCCGAACCCCGTCCAATCGTGTACAATGACGACAACGAACCAATAGTTGAGCTACCCGTGCCGAAGCAAACAGACGGGTACAACTGTGGCATATTATTATTTTATCCAGGAGGCAGCAGCATGCAAGCGAAAGGGCCAACAGGTGAACTTCCTTCACGTCATCGAAGACCGCACATATAGAGTACGCATGTCCCGAGGGGGGCCAAGCGCATTTTCTATTCCGCCCGAAAGAAACAGGGAGATGTGACGACACATTTCGGCACATCGAAATGAGGCGCACAAATCATTTATTTTAAGGAACCGTATTTAGACACGACTCATAAATAAAGTTTTTTGTGTATTTGGGTTATTACTTGTGACCTTTATATTAAAAATGGTTTAGTTTTCAGAAAGCAGCTTAAATACTGTAATAAAAATATCTGAGTGTCCTCTTCGCGCTGGCAATCTAGCCAAACAGTAGGTTATATTTGAATGTTATAGCAGCCCTAAATGCCATATATCTACTTTCTGGCGGTGTTTGTTTTTAAGTTATGCATGAAATTTGAAAAATCCCCCAACCAAATCCAAACGAAGAGGCTCAAATACCAAATTTCAACTTTTTTCGTCTCTCCATTTTTGAGTTATTGAGGATAAGTACAATGGCAATTGAGATAGCAGAACGCCGACACGGTCCGGCTAAGTAGGAGGCACGGCGACTTCTACACTCTGGGAAAATTACGATGTGCATTCTACATTGAACGTTGTAAAATTATCATCTACCAAAATGTCACAAAATTTTCTGTTTTCAATGCACATTTTACAATATACAAAATAAATAAGTGTGTATACACTACGATATATCTTTTTTTAACATTGTTCATACATAAAACTACGTTGTTACGTTTTACATTATAATTGTTACAAAGTATACCATAAAGTTGTAAAAATAAAATTTTTTGCTGTATATTTTGACATTAATGTTCTGACTGCACAACGCTGATTGTAAATTTGTAATTACAACGCTGAATTATTCTTCTTCGACGTGCATAGTTTTAATACAACGATCGACAGCTGTTCTGAAGTGAATTAAACCGTGTTAAAAAGTGTGAAACTATGAACGGATATCGTGAAGTGGAAGCTTTACCGATTGAGTTCGATATTGAACTTTACAATCTCCTACTTGAATGGGAATTACCGGAAAGCCTGTATGAAACTTTAAAAGGTTTGCCTCAGCATTTCTAATTATATGTATTATAAACATATCGTACATAAATATATAACATATTCCAGAGAGCGACATCACAGCAGAAAACATAATATATTTCATAATATATCCACAGATGATATCAAAGAAGCAATACAAAGTGTGGGATTAAGAGCACAATTCTGAGAAACTCTGTTTCAGTGGAAAAAAGAAAAGGTTTGCTAGTGTTGTGTATATTTAAGCCTGAGACACAATTGGACAAGAGACAAAGCACAAAATCAACTGTCAAAATTACATAGGCTCTTATGGGAGTCAAGAAAAAAATGAGTTGTCTGCGAACGTTCGTACTTAGATAAAGAAACGCATGTTCGTAAGATTGCTCTATTTCTATTTTGCCACATTGTGCACAAGCTCTTCTTCTGCTTCGTCGTTACTTTCGCATGAGTTTTTGCATACATAAATTTTTTAAGTGCCTTCGCGATTTTTATTTAACATTTTGTACTAGTTTCCAAAAGTTAAAGTAAGTTATAAGAATATAATTTCATAATTATAACAATAACTATTAATAATAAATTCATATTATGAGGATGTAACACGAGGAAGCTTTTATTGAGATGGTGTTTAAATAACTAAATATTAGCTTTATTTTTGTCTTATTGACTTGTATAGTTAAATAACTTAATGAACTGAATACCTGTTTTACTATTGTCTTGTCTTGTGTATTAAATAAAATTAATTGAATGAATTCACTCAATATATTTGATTTTTATTTTACAAAGTATACAAAAGAAAATAATTTTTTTAATAATAATTGCATTGCATCCATATTTCTTTCATTTATTATGATTCATTAGCAGACCACTGAACAACGATGTCGAAAATGACAGTTTCTGTACTTTGTTCGCGACGTCCCACAATTGTGTGCGTGTTTTCAGTAAAAGATAAAAGTACATATGCACTTTGTCTCTTGTTCGTACAATTGTGTCTCGGGCTTTAGGAATACAACATTAAAATTTCTCATCTCAGTTCAGAATAGACGAAACGGTGTCGATAGATTCTCGAGTACTTACATGGCTAAAATCAACTTCTACGACTTTAACTCTTTCTTCTGATAAGGCAAGAAATAATGAGACAATTGCAGTTGATTCAGATGTATAAATCCTAACTAAACATGGTCAGTAGATAAACTCAATATGTGTTATTAATTTCATAGTTTAAGGATTTGTCTGAACTTTTGAAGAAAACCAGCCGCGGCATCTGTATAGTGGAATTTTATCACAAAAATTATAAATTATTAGATTTTCACAGAAGAGAACTTATTTCAATTATCCTGGAAGATATTTACTATAGAAGCATTAATTTAAAACCACATCATTTCTAGAAATTAATTCATGAAATCATCAAAGTTTTTCCACGGAAATGGAGAGTATATTGTTTTGGCATACACCTTTAATTTTCTCTCCTATGTTTGAAATTGAATATAAATTGAATTTCAGGAATATTCTTATACACCCCGTCAAGGAAAACGTAATCCTGGTGGCAAAGTCTTTTGTAAATATATCAACATCAAGAGGAAGCTTAAGGAAATAAGCAGCATATGCGTCAATGCAGTTAAGGATAGTATCGATGGTAGTAAGACAGAACATGAGCCTTCGGTTTTAGTTATTCTGAGAACATCATTACCACGAGAATCAAATGACTGGCAAGAAGTAAAGGATAAGTGGGAGAAAACCATTACACTTCGCCGCAAAGACTTTAACTCCAAAGCAGTCACATCCGAGTTTCTAAAACTGTGGCCTAAATATTCACATGCCAGAGGTCAAGAGCTTGTAAGGACAATTTCATTATTATGTATGTTTTTGTTTTAATGTTTATTCGTTCAGATTCAAATAGATTTCAAAATTGTATATCTTGGTGGGGAGCACAAGCTATTAACCAAGTGGAATTATTATAAAAGCAGGATCTGTGACTATTATGAATTACACCTACGCAGTGGAAATAAGGAGACGTTTTTGTCAACAAAGCAGATTGAAAGCAATGGTATTACTTACTAACTATACCAAGAAGTTTGTGTTAATTATCTTACTTTTAGACTCCATAGATTTGATTTTATTTCGGCTGCTTAATTCAGTAATTCGACCAACTGCAAGGTTTGCGAATACTTCAAATTGTGTACAGAAATGCAGGCGAGTGACCATTAAAAATGCAGAGGAGGGTTTCGCCTTGCATTTGATAACTATTAATGACTATAGAAAAAAAAATTGAAGAACTAGTTTTGAAGTACTATTTGCTCGGTTTGACTATTCAGCCGCTTATTATAGTTAAGGGCTTGAATATTTTCCAAAATAAAAAATTTTTTTTTTTTTTTTTTTTTTTTTGGTTGCACAGTTGGCGATGCAAGGGAAACTATCGGCGAACCTAAAAAAATGGCCACTTCAATTGAGACGATGAGTGAAGGCATCACAAGAATGACGAATACAATTGAGCGGCTGACAAAAGCGTTTGAGATGATGTCATACGGAGATCGGCGCCTGGTTGCAGCCCTAGCTCTGCTAGGCATTGGGAAATTGTGATTTTTTTTACTATTATTATTAAAAATCATTAAAATGGTTTTGATGTCAATAATGAAAGTAAAAATCAAAGTAAAACAAATACTATATACATATGTGCCTATTAAGAAAATTATGTATATATTAATAACAAAAAAGGGAAATCAAAAAAGTGACGTGAAACAAAAGTTGTTGATATAGTATAGCCAAACAAACGATGTTCCTGTTAAAAAAATTATGTTTATGTTAATCATATTGTATAACTATTTATGAATGTTTTGTTTTTTTCTTTCCATGCAGAAAAAGTGCGTACCAACTCATTCCGCACGTTCACTGCTGCCGCCAATGGAGCTTCCATTTCATCGCCCATTGGAATATCAAGAAGCAATGGTTCGGTGCACTCGCAGCTGTTTTTGTAAAATATGCATATATTATGCAAGGCAGCGCACACATTTACAATCTTCGTTGTAAGCTGCGGAGTGTAATGAAGCCCTCGCTCGCTTGACATCGAGCGAGATCTATTCTTCAGTACCCCGAAGCATCTCTCCACAGTTTTTCGCGCTTTGCTCAACTTTGTTTTGAACAAAATTTGTGTTGGTTTGCTGGGTTGTCGGTATGGGGTCATTAGATATGGTAGTAACTGATAAACCGCATCACCTACAATTATAAAACCGAAATTGTACAACTGCTCTACTGTACAAAGTTTAAAAACTTTTATCCAAGAGCCAAGTGTGTCTTCTCCCTGAGGATTTCAAGATCTCCTCAGCCTCGCTCATCTTGCAAATAAAGGCATCATGGTTGCCGCTCGGTGATCTCGCGACAAAGAAGGGGATGACCATATTGTAATCACTTATCTGTAAAAAAGTAATTTATTTTATGAAAATGAAAGGAACATTCGTACGCATGAAAATGAATTGAACTCACCATCATTGCATTTATACTAGAAAAACCTTTACGGTTATAATATAAATGCTTGTGCTCTGCCGGTGCTACGATTCGTACATGCTGCTTTACGATGATTAATGCTTCTCCAAACATCTCAAACTGGGTCAATTTTGAGCACACATGTCGCTGAAAGATGTCCAAGCATTCGTAAATAAGTTTTGACACTCTTTCTTGCGACATTGGAGCCATACAATTGTTCCCTACATTCCGTTGGTAGCTACCAAATGCAAGGAACCGCAAAAATGTCACCAGTTTGAGTGTATAAGGAATCGCAGTGGACTTAACAGCTCGATTCATATGAGGAGAAACCTCATCCAACAGGCGTGCAAAGCATATTTTGGCCATCCTAAGGTTGGACCGAAACCTAAACGAGATTATAAACAAAAATTTAGTTTTAAAATATCTATTAATAATGTATAACTCACAACTCCTCTGGCATCTATAGGACATTCGAGGCATCTCTTAATTTCCTGTATAGGATAGCCATCGATGCTTCCTCTCTCATGTGGCTGAAGTGCATGGCATAAATAACGGCAGCTGGTATCATGGCAGAGACAATATATAAATGGTTATTTTATTAAAAAAACTACACGAAAGCACAGCACAACAAAAATGTTATGCACTATTAATGTTGTATTGTTGCCACAAATCTTTAAGTAAAATTGACTAGTACTTAACATGCTCGCTCATTGCGATTCTCAGAAACTTTTAGTGGCCTATATGTTCTTTTCACAATATGGAAAATCTCAGAAAATAATTTGTTGGTGCATGGCAATGATATGTGCATTTCAAGCTACAGCAGTCTGGAAAGCATACACGCACAATGAAAACCCAGAAAAAAAAACAATGGAAATTAATATGGGCAAAGCTTCGCCAACGCCGACTTCGCGTACGCTAAAATACGAGCGCCGACCGGAATGATGCTGTAAGGCTCATTCATTCATTCATTATTAATTCATTTACTTAATAATAAAATTGTAATTTTCTACTTCCCTGCTCAGAGGAAATTCAATAGACATGAAAAATCTGTCGAAACTGTTGGATGTGCTAATGTTTATAAAAGTGTTACAACGGCAGGGCATTAAATTTTTATTGTAAATTATTTATTTGGCTTTCATTTGCAAAAATTATTTAATTTGCAGTGTGAGACTTCAAATTGTCTTTGTGCTTATTGTTTAAATAACTAAGTAGATTAATATATAAATGATTAGGCTTTACAATGTTTCAACTTTAGGAATAATTGAATTTTTTCAGTGCCGAACCACGTGCATGTAGGTAGTTAGGTATAACCGTTCATACACTTAGGCCATGAAGGTCCATTGTAATGTCATTTGGATCTCTCCCCATCAATTACGTCAGCCACGAAGTGCTATTTTGTAGCTACTCAGAACCTTCAATTTAAGCGGATTCATATCGATTTTTATATGTGTTAAAATACACTCCCATGTGGGCCTGTCTTCTTCGAGCTAGAGCAGGGCAGCTACATAACTTTTGAGACCGTATCCTCCTCCTCTCTGCAGCTCCAAACAAAAACTATTTGAGAAAACCCAGCCTACTAGCATGACCCCCAAAAAGGCTGCGGCTTGTTATGACCTCTTAATCTCCGAATGTTAGCCTTACTTAACGTGAGGAGATCTTGCAAGTGGCGCCCGTCGTTGTTAAGCGCAGGTCCTTCTCTTGACAGCCCCGGAATCTGCTCAGACTAGATTAGTTGATCTCTGCCGTCGACACCATTGTCGCCATCACAGCTTGCTATCCATTAACACTGTCTTACCCACTTCTTTCAGTAGAAAAGGCCGCCATTTATTAGCAGCTGTATTCTGATTTTGTACTTTGTCTCTTGTATGTCCAACTTTGTTTAAGGCATTATAGGCAGATTTTCAGACCCAGCACTAATGGATTTATTTCTGAACTACACAATGCAAAAACACTCCATGCATTATTCCATCATAAAACATTTTCATCAGAAACACACGAAAACTATCATTGCACATAAATGAGCAACATTCCATTCAACACATACACGGAACTACACTACACTTTAATTGAAGCAAAAGCGAGTAGACAAAAAGCTTAAAATATGTGCAAAGATTTGGCACACGGCACTAATTATTAGACAAAACTGGTAACTGCATAACTGGGTCTACAGGCTAGGCGCCAAAAACGAAGAAGACGAAAAGCATAATTAGAAATTATACAATAACAATTGAATTGTTGTCAGCAAAACAATTAATTAGAACAGCGAGAGAACGCCAAAAGAAATGTGCCGAAGTAAATATGTCGGTTATCACATAAAAGGTTGTTACAATACCTACCGTTATCATATTCAAACATAGGACAACTTATTTTTATATATATGGAAAGAAGAAAAATAGAGATAGATAAATGGAAAAAAACACCATCATATAAGTGCGCGTATAACGCATATTGGTAGAAATTTTTCGATGTTTTTTATTATAAACCATCAGTGAATAGTATAAAAGCGCGACTTTCTATTATAAAAATACTAATGCATATCTTGAGCTTCCATGCGGAGACATCCTTGATCCTTGTCTTCAGCTTATATGCGGAGACATCCTTGATCCTTGCAGATCTTGATCCTTGTCTTGTGCTTGCATGTGGAGACTCACTAAAAATTTGTTGTTTAAATTCATGACTTGTACTTGCATGTGGAGACTAATTAACGTCATAATTTATTTAAATTTCATATTAATGCCAAGTGTCATAATCTCGCGAAGTACACGCGTCCGTGAATATTGAGTATAACCAGCGGACTGGAAACTGTCCAACATAACTATTTTGCCGTAATATCTGCACCGGAGCGAGTCCACCACAGTTATCCGGAACCGTAACTACTCCGGTAGAACTACATCCGCATAATGAGACAGCAAGGAAAACCGTACCATCTTCAAAATTGAAGTGATCAACTACTATTAAGTCATGGCATCATATAATTAAACTATTATTAAACGTTGACCAAATAAAGATTAAAATACACAGGAGTCTTTCGATTATTCACGAACCTTGGTTACGGTGAGTATATCCTGGCAAAGAAAACATGGTTACGTGTTTTAAATATGCTTCCTATCGAATTTCATTGACTGATATTGGTTATTCGGAGGCAAATATCATATATGGCAACGCCTTTGTTTATCTAAACAATAAACCATGATACAAGGCTAATGCATGTTTCTTAGTCCGCACGCATTTGTTTGTATTCATGGGAGATGTGCTCTTCCTGATAAGCGTCTCCAAGTGGTAACGTGGTGTAACAATGTTTATGGCTGTTCATCTCAAGAACTAAAACTTCGCTTAGTTTAATTGCAAATCCTAGCTAACCTGAAGTAGAAATCGTTTCAATATACCCCATAGAGGGCAGGTCACCATTCTTGCGCGCAAAAATCAGCCCTTTCACTTAATTGTCCTTATTGATCAGTGACTTGTCCACGTAGTCAAAGTCCATACGCCAATATTTTGTATTTGGTATCTCGGCGTGGTTAAGGGGGGTAAGGTTGACGTCTTTATAATGCATGGGGCTCCCAAGAATTGGACGGTTTTTGATGCTGAATATTCAAAAGCGACTATGCGTGGTGAAGAGTCACACCCCGTTCGAGTTGCCCCTACATTTACTAAACATAGCAGATCTTGAGAGGAAACCTGGAAAAAATCCGTAATGCCAAGTGGCATCTGAACCGTGCCTATGGAGGCGCCCTCTTGTTGTAATTAGCCTTACCGGTATAGAAGGGGCTATGCCCCGGCGAACCTCCAAAGCCCTATACTCATGGGAATCTCATGAATAAAATTTCTAAAATACAAATAAACACACAGGCACACACACGAACAGATCATAGACCTTTCACCATCCAACGCAGCGGCTATTACTACAACTGCAACTGGTAATGAAACAGCCAGTAACTCAGCAGTCGGAGGGGCTACTGAGTGCCTTAGTAATGCGGTAGCTGTTTAGATCTAGAGGTTGTAACAATCATGGATGCGGATGTGACAATGGATAAGGAGGATGCTCTGCTAAAATCACCACCTCATCCTGTGAAATTGGAAACAGGTTCGCAAATACAATCGCAGAGAATACAACTTAGCGGTAAGGCTAGAAGACGGCTTAAGTTTTATGTTGAGAATGGGCATGGTATCAAGGAAGCCATAAGGGTAGCTTTGGAGCGTATGGCTATGTGCACCAGGCACACCGCAGAAAAGGACCAACGCGACACCAGAGGACAATGTTGTAGGAGATCATCAACCTACAATATCTGACCGCATGCAACTGGCCATTAATATTACAAAAGGATGGTGTGAGGAGAAGGGCCTTTGCCTTAATCCGGAGAAGACCATATTGGTACCCTTCACCAGGAAACATCAGGTTACGCTAAAGAAGCCTGTTCTGGGGGCCATTGAATTAGAATTCTCCAAGGCAACAAAGTATCTGGGCTTCATTCTGGATAAAGCGCTAACTTGGAATTCACACCTTACCAGTGTTATATTGAAAAGGACAAGGGCATTCTATGCCTGTACTAGGTTTTATGGTAAACTTGGGGCATTAGTCGTAAAAATGATCTACTGGTATTGTAAGACCGATATTAGCATATTGGGAATTATTCTAGTGGCCCAAGGTCGAACAACGAAAGCTGCTAAAGCGCTGGGCAAGCTCCATCGACTGGTCTGTGTGGGCGTAACTGGTGTATTGAAATTGTGACCAACTATGGCCCTTAGCGTATTGTTACACATTCCACCCTTATCGATTACGATTAAATCAAAGGCATGTCTATCGGCATTCCGGCGCAGTCGAATCTCCTCTATGAAAAGTAGGGATCTACAAGGGCACATGAAAAATGCGGATATTTTCATTAATGACCCTATTGTCAGACTCAGTGACAACATGCCAAGATTGGCATCTCTAACAACTATACGGTGAACATATTTGACCGCGATGACTAGAGGACCAAGAATCGTAATTTCGCACCAGGAGGTCAACATTGGTATACTGACGGGTCCAAACTACAAAACGGTGATGCGGGTGCTGGTATCATAGGGCCAAGATTTCAGAAGGTTTTCAATGGGAAAGCTAACAACCATCTTCCAGGCACAACTGTTTGCTATAGAGATATGTGTGAGGGAGTGCCTTCGTAAAAGGGCATTATAGAAACTCTTGCTTCATCCCACGGGCAACACAGTTTTGTGACCCTGAAATGATGAACTGCGCATGAAAACTATGAAGGGAATGCGAGAGCCGAATTTCTTGCATGGCGCGGGGCTCAACGGTCTTTTATAGGTCCGGAACCCTTTTGTGGACTACCTAATGGATACAAGCAGGAGGTAATCCGGAAATGGAGGAAATTGATGCAAAGGAAAGCGCGGAGCATGTTCTTTGCGATTGTCCTGCTGTCAGCAATCAAAGGCGGTTATGCTACAGTGAATCATGACTGATTCTAAAGTCGGGATCAGTAACCCCGGAATGGTGGTCGGTTTTCTAAAAAGCCTAGAGCTGGGCTAAGCAAGCGAATGTACAATAGATTCATGAGGTCGCGGTGCGTTATTGCGTACAATAATAATATTATAATAACCACGGCGTGATATGTTTTCTATAGCCCAGAAGCCTTTTTTATTGTATTGTCCGGGAAACAGTTACAGCTTCCTAATAGTACGTTTAGACAGCAAGTTAATTCCAAATTAAGGTACAATTAAGGTAAGGAACATAGAACTTGAATTAAGCTTAATTAATTTTTAATATGGAATTAACACTAATTCCATAAAGAAAAAAATATCAGCATCCTTGTGTTTGAAGTGAGTTTCATTAGGTTTTATCTGTTTCGTATGGAATCGGACTATTTATAGCCCTATATAATATATATATTTATCTATATATATTTTATATATTATATTATATATTTTATATATTTTATTTAGAACGTCGAGTCCAATTCGCTTGGAGACACTGAACCGCCTTTAAAAATTATCTTTCGAAGGGGATTTAGGACCGAAATGCGAATGAAAATTGGAGCTTGAACGTAATATAAGTATTGTAGTTCTCATATTATGGCCATTTTAAATCATGCAAAGTCGCCACGTCCATTTAAAAGGATCAAGTTCTTTAAAAGCTAATATAATAATACAGAACTACGTATGGAAATAGTTTCTGAAACTAGACAGGACAAACAAACATAAAAACGTTATTTTTTATATATATATATACATAGATACACGAATAAAATTTAATTGTAAATAAGTTTTAGATTTTTCAAAAAATCCAGATTGCAAATAATCAAAAAATATTATTACTTATTAGTTTTTATATAATTTTGTCAATTTTGAAGACAGAATTCTAATTCTCATCCCCAGAGCACTTCGCAATCGTCTTTTTGGCATATGATACGCAGAAAATACTTTATAATAACTCAGAAACGTTGATAGAATTACAAGTGTGTTTAGTTTCGAATATTTTAACCTATCTTTTTTCTTCAATTCTTCCAAAACTACACAAAACGAGACACATCCAGTCTCTGTAAACTTTCTGTCGGCGTCTATGCAGCAGCAAAGTTCGAAGTAATTTTCATGGCGAATCGTCGGTAAAATGTTCCGTTTCGTAAAATTACAATAAAACCGACTACTTAAATGTACACAAACTGTTGCCAAAGGACGAACCGAGGTTAGTATTGTTCTTTTGTTATTGATTTTAAACAAAAAAGTGCGTTTATGATTTTCTAATCTGCGATTATATACTATGTGGACATGAGTTTTGCACATTTTAAAAAATGAGTAAAAATAGTAAATTATAAAAAATTTAAAAACGATCATATTCTAATACAAGGATACGAATAGAGAGCTATAATTATCCATATACAGAATAGTTAGAAGACATAGATATTTGAATGTTACAAGTGAAAGACACTTTGAATATACATATTTGTGAACAAATAGTTCACCCTCAACTATGTGCATTAATGAATAGTTTGCATCGATGCAAAACCTTCACAATATGGAGAATGTTTATTAACGTGGATAAATATACGTGAGTATCAGGAATAAAATGTGAAATGTTTATAAGAATTACATAATCGAATAGAACTGTTTCTGCAAAATTCCTTACCAAATTACATAAAGTCGGGCGCTTTGAGATTTTAGTGGCAACCTTTTTACATATTTGTTTATTAAAAATAAATAAAACCAAATAAGTACTGCCAGAAGAGAAGAAACTAGTGCAAACACTAACAACTTGCCTGCGAGTCGTGAGCGTGTGGGTTCGAAACCCAGTACAATTGGATGTTGTGATCATTTTTTTCTGTCATTCAGCTCTTTCCAATTTGTTTCTTTGTTTTCCTATCCAAAAAAAATTAGTGTAGTAATTTACTTACTGCATTAATAAGAAAATGTAATATATATTGTAAAGATGCTTTTCCTCTCTCGCCTGGATATCACTCAGTCCAGTCCAAGGTCTCGTCCAGTTATTTATTGATTTGAACTCAATACACTGATTTCGATACTAACAACTTTATTTAATAAATCTTGACAGTAGTTACAATAGTTTGAAATATGCTTAGAGATACGCTTTGGCTAAGATAAGTTTATATTTAACAAGTTTACAATCGTTAGGCTGAAACAGAGTTTATGATTAAGAGCCTAAACCAGAGTTAATGATCATTAGGCTGAAACAGAGTTTATGATTAAGAGCCTGAAACAGAGTTTATGATCATTAGGCTGGAACAGAGGTTATGATTAAGTTGCATGTCGAATATTTGGTTATCTTACGAATCTGTGCTGAAAAGAGACTTTGACTAGTGTGTGTCCACTGTCGCGGAGTATAAACCCAACAGGCCGACAGGACGTTAAATATAGATAGCCGCGGAGTATAAACCCACAGACCGACTGTCCACTGTCGCGGAGTATAAACCCAACAGACCAACAGGGCGTTAAATATAGATAGCCGCGGAGTATAAACCCACAGACCGACTGTCCACTGTCGCGGAGTATAAACCCAACAGACCGACAGGGCGTTAAATATAGATAGCCGCGGAGTATAAACCCACAGAGCGACTGTCCACTGTCGCGGAGTATAAACCCAACCGACCGACAGGTCGTTAAATATAGATAGCCGCGGAGTATAAACCCACAGACCGACTGTCTACTGTCGCGGAGTTTAAACCCAACAGACCGACAGGGCTTTGTAACTATGTAGTTACGCTTGAAAGAAACGACGTTTCTTATGTTTCTTAGCCGATTCAAGCCTCCACGATGCTGTAGCTGATTCTGTAGATTTATGACTTGGCGGCGTAGATGCGGCGGCGTAGATGCGGCGGCGTAGATGTGTCGTCGACTGAGACGTTGACTGCGACGTCGACTGCGACGTCGACTGCGACGTCGACTGTGGCGTCGACTGAGACATTGACTGAGACGTTGACTGCGAGTCCTTGCGATGCCGACTTGAGTTCCTGGTGATGCTGACTGAAGACAGTCAGGTGTGGTTGCAAAACGACTGTCCACGGGTGTGGTCCCTCAACAACTGTCTCGATGCACTGAGTGCGCGCTCTTTTATACTCTGCTCCTCATTCTATAAGGAGCTTTAAAGCTTCCTCCGAACTTCGGACTTGTTCGCTGGAAGTGATGTGACATGTTTGTCGCTTCCAGTGTTTACGAGCTATTCAGCAAACTCGTTTGACTAGTTTTCTCTATTTACTTTGCGAAAACGAGTTTGCTGTGCTTTGTCCTTGACTTTGATGCTGAGTTCACGTCTTCGTATGAACGTTAAATTTTATTAGCAAAATTTATCGTTACATTTCCCCCTTGTTTCGGGGGGCGGGGGGCTGGCGGAGGACTGCTGTGATGAATGCTGCGGTGTTTCGTGGCCTTCCCCAGATGGATGATTATCTGCGCCGGCATGGATTCATCGTTGATTAAAATGTTTTATTTGTTTCCAATTTTCTTAGTTTTGTTCATTAATTTAAATTTAATCTTAAAATTTTAAATTTCCTTATTTGCTTATTTTTACTTGTTCTTTCTATTGGTTAAATCTTTGCTTTCTGATTACAATTTTAAATTCATTTTACTTCAGTTAAATTAATCACCGTTCTCTGAATCTAGTTCTGTGTTTGTTCTAATCTTTACTTTGACAGTTTTTTTTTTTTTGGTTAAATTCATATTTCATTTCCATTAATTCCAAGTGGATTACTTTCTTATTTCTTGTTCTTGCTTAAATTTTTGCTCTTTTTTGGCAGAGCAAAAATTAATATATATATAGTTTTGTCTTATACTATAACCTTTACTCTAATGTGGTTTTCTTTCCTGACTTAATAACTTTGATTTTCATATGCATGGGTTTACATTTCATATATACATATTTTTTTTATTATGAATATTTCTGCTCGAATTTTGTTCTATTCTTGCTTATTTTTTTTTGTTTCTTATCTTTGTTTGTGTATCGTTAAATTTACTGTGTTTACAATGTTCTTTAAAATGAATGAAAATGGTACGTCTGTTATCGTTATTTTGGCGATGTCAGGTGCTCGGTGTTACAGTGCCACTCCGTGATATGGTGATTTTCTATCTCGTTGAGTTTCGTAATGCATTAACACACTGTTTCTTTTCTGTGTTTGAATTTCCATTGTCGTGTACGGTGAGGGGGAAGATTCAGTTCAATCCATTGGTCGAGTTGTGATGTTGATTTGACGTCGTTTCCTATTACCTCTCTTCAGGTTCGTGTTGTTTCATAATTTTTTTTTTCTCTTCTAAAGCGTTGTGCATTACCCCTGTAGGAAATCGGCGTTTTCTGCAGGCGGCGGCGATTCCTCTGAATATATTACGGCGCGCTAAAATCTGTTGCTTGGTTCTGCTGATTGGTTTGCTCTCGTTCGTCGCTAATAGCTGAGGTATCTGAGTTGTCTGCATTTTCTCGGAATTGATTTGCAATTGTACTGAGCCATTTTAACTAATAAAATCGTAGCTTGATTAACGGCGGTGATATAATATCTGAAAGAAACGAGTAAACAAGAAATTTTGGATGGCAACATGAAAATAAATGTTTATTATGCCATTCCTGAAAATCGTTGTTGTTGCTCCCGCAGGCATGTATTTTCTTTGAGTAGTTTGTAATTACTGCTGTGGCGTCGATTTGCGCCGCACCCTTGTATCGACGGTGACATACGGTTTTAACTCGCTAACTTGAACCGTGTGCATTTTGGCATGTTTTAAATCTTTTATCCTTGCGATGACCTGTGATATAAATGATATTACTCTGAATGGTCCTTTGTACTTGCGTGCTTGAGTTTGGCTAACACCAATTCTCCGATCTTGGGTGACCACTGTCGACGCCTCAGATTATAGTATCTGGCTTGGTCATCTGTTGCTTGTGCCTGTCTGCCTCGCACAATTTCGAATACTTCTCTTAGTTCTTTTGCTCTCGTGTTGGCGCGATGTTACGGTGTTCCAGTTCCTTGTGTCTCCTCATCAAATAGCGCTGCTGGCAGTCGCGGTTCCAGTCCTTGAACCAGGAATGCAGGGCTGAAGACCGTCGTCTCTGACCTGCAAGAGTTTATAGCGAGCATCACCTCTGGTAGGCTTTCGCCCCATTTGCGCTGTTCTCCGGCTGTTAGCTGTGCGATGATAGTCTTCACTGTCTTGTTGACGCGTTCCGTGGGATTTTCTTGTGGTGTATAAGGCGCGGTGAACTGTTGTTTGACTCCAATGTCTGCAAGAAAATCTTTGAAGTGTTTACTTTTAAACTGCTTTACGTTGTCGGTGACGAGTACTTTAGGGACGCAAAATCTCGCTAGAATCAGCTCTCGAAATCCTTTTAGTAAGTTATCGCCAGTGGCTTTCCGAAGTGGTATTATTTCAGTCCATTTCGTGAACTTGTCGAAGAAGATCAATAATGAAGTATTTCCATGTACGGAGCGTGGCAGTGGACCGATGAAATCGGCACACACGATTGTCCAGGGCTCCTCTGCTAGCTGCGTCAACATCTTACCTGATTGCTGTCGTTGTTGTGTTCTATGCCATCGTTGCCAAGTTGACTTTGGATGTGTTTGTACAGCTGGCCTCCCTCTATTCTGTAGTCTTTCGATCCATGAGCATGTTGGTTGAGTCATGCTGTCTCCTACGGCGTTGGCGATGGCGTTCGATGGTTGACGGGAAAGGGCATTAACGACAACGTTTAGTTTCCCTTTTCGATACTTGATGTCAAAGTTAAACTGCTGTAATTCCAACGCCCAGCGAGCAATGCGTCCTGACGGGCTCTCGATGCTGTTGAGCCATTTGAGCGATAGGTGGTCCGTGACCACTGTGAACTTAAAGCCTTCGAGGTAGCACCTCACCTTCCGAATTCCTCATGATGGCCAAGCATTCCTTCTCGGTTGCTGAATAGTTTCTTTCCGCCTGGTTCAACCTGCGACTCGCATCTGATATCACGTTCTCTGCTTCATCGATCTCTTGCGTGAGCACGGCTCCTAGTCCAACGTAGCTGGCGTCAGTTTGGAGCGTGAATGGTTTTGTAAAATCTGGACACGTGAGTATTGGGGCGCTTTTAGCGATTTCTTGAGATTTTTAAACGCCTCCTGTTGTTCGGACTGCCACTTCCAGTGTTTGCCTTTCTTCAGCAGATTGGTCATTGGATGAACTATCGTTGCAAACTCGTGTACAAAGCGTCTGTACATTGATACAATTCCCAAACATCGTCGTAGTTCACGTAGATTCTTCGGCGCATCTATCACCGCGATCTTGTCCGGGTCGGTTTGAATGCCATGATCACTTACCACATGTCCCAAGTATTTTGTTTTCTTCTGGAAAAACTCGCATTTGTCTACGTTGAGATTCAGGTTCGCGTTCCGTAAGCGTCTAAAAACCTCTTTGAGATGCAGCATGTGTTCCTCCTTCGTTGTGCTTGTTACGATTATGTCGTCCAAGTAGGCGAAGGCGTTGGGCTCCAATTATGGACCGATCACCTTATCGAGAGCTCGTTGAAACGTCGCAGGTGCAGAGTGGAGTCCAAACGGCATGACCGTCCACTGAAGGAGACCTCGGCCGACAAGGGTGAAGGCTGTGTAGGGTTTACTGCTTTCCTCCATCGGAATCTGCCAATAACCATTTTTTAAGTCAAGCGTACTGATGACTCTTGCGTTCCTGAGTCGGTCAAGTATGTGTTGAATGCGCGGCAACGCGTAAGCGTCCGGTCTCGATCGAGAGTTCAATTGGCGGTAATCTATACATAGACGCCAAGTGCCGGTCTTTTTCTTTACTAAGACGATCGGAGCGCTGAAGCCGCTTGTCGATGGTTCAATGCATCCCTTTTGGATTAATTCGTCCACCTCTTTATGAATAATTTCCTGCATCGCTGGATTCCGCGGCACGTAGCGCTGTTTGATTGGTTTGTCGTCTATCATCGTGATTCTATGGGATGTAATGTTCGTTGGACCTTCTAGTCTCTCAAATATCTGTAATTCCTTCCGCAGGGTGGTTTCTGTATCTTCGGATGTATGCTGATTCGCCTTGTCGTCACCTTCGCTGTCGGCGCATGTATTGATTACCTTTGTCTCTGATGGTTTGTGAGCGTCTCGAAAGTTCAAAGTGAACCCTCCGCAAGTCAATCTGGCTCCAACGTTTGCAAGGAAATCCATTCCCAGGCGTAAGTCGTCCACTGCACCTGGAAGGATAAGCAACAAGGTACGAAACGTGTCCTGCCCTAAACTGAGTAGCGTGTCAAGATAATGTGTCACTGTTCCCTGTGAACCATCGGCCATCGTATGTATCGCGGCGCCGTGAGCGGTTTTCGGTCTATTCCGAGGGACTGCTCCATTCGAGTGCTAACAAAGCTGCGTGTTGCTCCAGTGTCCACTGTTGCATCCACCCATCGTCCTTCCACCTTGATCTTTGCTATCAGTTGGCCCTTATGGCAGCGTAACACTTCTAATTTTTCCGAGAGGATGTCTGCCCTGGTCCCGCCGAGTCTCGGATCTGGCGGGGGCGCTCGTCGTTTCCCTGATGGTTCTCCTGGCTTCCACTAGGACGGCGATAGCAGCAATCGATGTTTCGAACTCCTAGTCTTCCGCACGTCCAACAAAACAACCGTTGCGGATTTCGGCAGCTTCTCTGGTGGTGTCCATCTTGACCGCAGCGGCCGCACGCGGTGCTGGTGTTGATGGGGCGTGCTTCAGGTTGCGTGATTTCAATGTGCCTCTCGTTGTGTACTCTTTTCGTTTATGGCCTGTTTTCGTAACGTGCTCTTGGTAGAGGTTGTCGAGGTTCATCATGTGGGCGACTGCTCTGGCGCATCGTCTCGTCTGGCTTCCCCTGGATACATTATAAGTCCTCCACTAGACTGACTAATTCGTCGAGGCTCGAAAAGTCCCTCCTCTTTATATACAGTTGAAATTCTTGCCGCGAATTTCGAAACACTCGTTCTAGTTTTTGCGCCTCTGTGAAGTTTGCTGTTCGCATAAGATCGCAGATTGATTGATTATTTCTTAGCAATCTGAGTGCACGATCGCGATGTAGTTTCGGCATCATCTGCGGTAAATTGTCTATAAGTAATCGGTAAACTCCTGTCAATTCTTCGACTCTTTCAATAAAAAGTAAGGGGTCCTTGCCACCGTCGTATCGGACATTTCCCGTGGTCTCGTGTATATCACATTCCGCCTAGGTTCGGTGAGGATGTGTTCGCTAGCTGTGGGTATTGTTGTGAGCAAGGTTAGGGTGGCGTGGCACGGTGGCTGCGGCCAGACTCGCCGGAAATATGGGGTGGTTTCTTGCCACCCTACCCACAACAGAAAAGCAAAAATCGTGCCAATATTTTTTTTTCTTAAAGCAGAAAGAGCGGGAAGGATGGATAAGGAAGGAGTAAAGACGACATACTGGTCACTTACATCTATGCTTCCTAATGGGCCATTCAATGCAAACCCTCTCACACTCTGAATTACCTCATCAAAATCCTAACATTCTCCACTCAACCCCTTTCAACTACTTTCAGCTAACCAAGCATAAACCAATCACCCTACAACCCACTAGGAAACTCACACACGCTAGCACACACCACAACCGTCGTCGTCTGTGAGCCCCCCACCCTCTCTGTAACTCTTTAAAGTTACAGCCATGAACCGCACTTGGCTCAAAGCGTATCTGCGGTTCCCTTATTTCGTTGATCTGTCAGGTCACCGTTAGTCCGTCTGATTTCTACATAACGTCCGTATTGTCTGTCTGTCTGGCACGCCTATCAGTGTGGTGACCTCCCCTTAGATCCACCAGCAAATCAGCCCAAAATGTTGCCTTTCAGCTAGTCACAACTACGGAATCAGGTTTCCAAAAATAACAACCAAACAAAAAAAAATAATTAATACTGTTTTATGAGATTAATTCTGTTGCTTCTTGTTTTATTTTCTTCTTTATTTATTTCTCTCATTGTCCTTAATCCTAACAATAGTGATTTAATATATAATACCATCTATAATATATAATACAGTTTCTATTATTTCACTTTTTACTTTTTTTTTTTAGTATGTTCATTCAATTTGTTTGCATTTCTTTGATATTTATAACTATAACTTTTTATATTTATAAGGATAAATATTAATATATTAATACTAAGTCCCTCAAGACGTAAACAAAAGAAAAACTATGGTGAAGGCAAAGTAATCTTAATGTCATTACGCTCCACTTACCAAGATCCTAAACCAGAAGATGGCGCCCCCTTGCTGCTTCAAACCTGCAACAAGAAATGTTTTTGATTGTAAAATTTTTTTTCCCCTTTTGTATCAATTTAAAGAATGTAATTATTTTGGTTTTATATAAATCGCACGAAAACTGAGTTTTTGGCGCAATTCTGCCACCTTTATATGTTTTTGCACTGCACGAATTTTTTGTGTACGTTTTTTTTTCTTGCATGTACTTCTGCATGTATATAAACAAAAATTGGCGGGAGTTTTGTGTTTCTAGAATCCGTTCTAGTTTATTCAATTTTCAATGTTTAATTGGAATATAGGTTTTATAAGTTTTCCTTCTTTTTATTTAAGTTCTTTTAAACACCCAGACGTTTTATATTTATAAACTTTAATTATCTGTCGCCTTTAAAGTTTTATTAAGGCTTTTCCAAACAACCATCTATTTTTTCATCATCTCTTCCTCCCGTTCCGATTACCATCCTTCCAATCCCTTCCACTAATTCCCCCTTCCATTCACAATTCCCACTTTTTTTTTTATTTCTTAAAAATTATACAAAACTGCTTACACATAAAACAATTACCAATAACAAAAATTCTAACTAACACAAAAGACAAAAATAACTATTATTAATATCGCTCCTTTGGTTTAGGAGATATGAGACACGGGCTGCCACTACAGGCTCGAAATGGTGTTCCACATCATGGAACGTGTTCGTAAAAGAAAACAAAATTGAAGCCCGTGTCCATATAACTCCAACTAAAGTGTGGCTTCGACTCACTTCTCATGCTCTTTTGATCTGAGCTAGCCGGCCTTAATTAAACGTGTAACCAAAAGAGTAGGTAAGAGAGGGATTTTCTTACCTAATCTATATTGCACTAAACTACTCTAAAAGTATAACTACATAGTAAATATTACAGTTGTTATCACAAAATCTTAAACTAATATTGCGGTAACTAAAATCTAATATTGCACTACTAATTACATCTAATGGTAAAAGAAAATATCACAGAAAGAAAAATAAATAAATAATAAATAATAAAGGTCAAGTCTACCATTTACGAACACGAGTCAAGTGAGTTAAAACTAAAGAAAAATATATACAAAAATAATTACTAAAGAAAATATCACAGAAAGAAAAATAAATAAATAATAAATAATAAAGGTCAAGTCTACCATTTACGAAAACGAGTCAAGTGAATTAAAACTAAAGAAAAATAAATACAAAAATAATTACTAAAAAAATTGCAAAAACAGTTCCTAGCTTATATACAAAAAAAAAAAAAAGTCAAAACTAAAAACTACAACACTCACTACTTACAACATGCATTACGACACAAACAAATCCTTAGCGTGGTATAGCCCCAGCTTCTTCCCACCAAGTGTGCCGAGCTCGTACAATGAGTTGCCAACTCTACTTAAAATTACACATTTAATGTTGGCTGGTCCCAGCTTGCCGTTGTAACCATCAACGAGGTTGCTTTGTTTAAAGTTTCGGCTGTATACCACTTGTCCAACTTTAAAATTTACATCCCTACTACGCGTGTTATACGCTTAGGCGCTTTTTTCGTGAGCCATCTTTAATGCTTCCGAAATCTTTTTGCGAAACAAACTTAGTTTATCCGCTTGGCTCACAACTGCTAAATCTTCACCTTTTACAGAGCTCACACGACGCATTATCTCATAGGAGTTTGCGTGTTGCATCATGTGAGCCCCAAACACGGCGTAGTAGGGTGCCAAACCGATTGAACGGTGGACAACACTTCTTAGCGCAAATGCTGCGTCTTTAATATGCAGGTCCCAGTTTCGTTGGTTCTCTCCTACAAACGAACGCACGATTTGCAAAACTGAACGGTTTACCCTTTAGCTGCGTTCGCTTGAGGAGAGTAGAATCCTGTTCTGACATGTTTAACTCCATATTTTTCTAAAAACTCCTTAAACATGCCAGAAACGAACTGTTTCCCATTGCCAGAATGTATAAACTCAGGGACACCAAAAACATGAAACACACTATTTTCTAAAAACCTAACTACATTAGCGGAGGTGGCACTTCGCATTGGTTGTAGGTCGAAAAGTGGTCTAGACATACTGTAGTGCTTGGAGACAATTGGTCCTCTAAGCTCATCTATGTAGTGTTATTCTAGCGTGTGTGTGTGTTTGTGCATACCCTTTTGGATATAGGCGGTTGGGTTCCGCCGATTGCTGAGGCGATCAGGTGTCGCCGAATTATTTAGAGGACAGGCGAGCTAGTGTCGCCAATTTATGTAATTGGTATTTGTTTTCTTTACAGGCGAACAAGTGTCGCCGATTTATGTAAAGAATTAATTACGCAAGTTGATTCTTGATTGACCAGTTAACTCTAACTTTATTTTAAATATTGTAGTTCTTATATACTAAATTTTCTACAACTAAATTCGAAAATATTCCAACTTCGAAATTTCTGATTGGTTGTCCCTTGATTGGTGGTCGTCGAAAAATTGCCATGTTTTGTTTTTGCGTTATTATTTTTGATTAACATTTATTTGCTTTATTTTAGTTCACGAATTTAAAGTGCAGCGCATGCATTTCTTGCAACGCTCACAAATACGTCGCGAGCGGTTAACGCACTTGATGACTCGGGTTTCGTTTTGAAGTTGATGACCCAAAGTCTGCTGACGAAAAAAGCTTGCTAATAAAACAAAATAGAATGCACGAAATATTATGCATTGATTATGCAGGGGTGGCCAAACGTGTGGCACGCAGTACAATACGATGATGGAGGAATTGCCGTTCTTCGATCTTGGATAAGGGCCCATAAAATCTATGTAGAGACGCGGTTATGTATTGTTTGCCCATAAGTGGACGGTGCATTGCTTTGGACTTTTTGCTGCCCACACACAATTCTGCATACATCACAATTCTCGGCCAATAATATTTCTGTCTTAACCTAGCCAGCGTCTTGGGAATTCCCCCATGTCCAGCTGAAGTTGAGCTATGACAAGCCTACAGTAATCTAGGACGCAACTCAGACGGCACCCAGAGCTGCCAAGCGTGATCCTCTTGAACCACATCACCCGTCATAAAACCCGTACGTCTGTACACAAACCCGTCCGAAATTACTAAATCTGATAGTTCGTCTGTATTTTCAGTCACTGTTTTCCTCAATTCCTCATATTCTTCCGAAGAAAAAGCTGGGAAATTGAGACCAACATCAAATGATCTGTCTACCAGTCCTATCTCTTTCAGAAACATGCGAGAAAGAGCATCCGGCACCACATTTTGTGAACCTTTTCGGTGTTCAATATTAAAATTGTAAGCCTGAAGTTTTAAACTCCATCTGGCTAATCTTCCAGACAAGTCTTTTTGGTTCATCAACCACTTCAAGCTCGCGTGATCCGTAGTTATGGTAAAAGGTAAACCTTCCACATAAGGACGGAACTTCTTCACGCTTAGTACAGCAGCGTAACACTCAAACTCAATGACACTATAATTCTTCTGAGCCTTTTTAAGTTTCGCTGACATAAACGCTATCGGATGCTCGCTCTCTTCATTGTCTATCTGAAAGAGAACTCCTCCCACCCCTTGCGTAGATGCGTCACATTGAATATAAAAATGTCTGTTGAAGTCCGGATTAGTAAGCACTGGCGCCGAAGAAAGACTGCGCTTCATCTCTTCAAAGGCGTGCTTAGCTTCGTCAGTTAGCGCAAATTTCTTCATTTGGTTTTTCTTGAGACAGTCATGCAGCGGAGCTGCTATGGTGGAATAGTCCCTAATAAATCTGCGGTACCAGCCTGACATCTCTAGAAATCGTCTTAACTGTTTTGGCGTTCTAGGCTCCGGAAACCCATCAATCGCAGCTACCTTCTTGCTATCTGTCCTGATGCTCCCGTCCCCGACAACATAACCCAGATACCTCACCTCTTTGTAGCAAAATTTGCTTTTCTCAACATTTATTGTGAGTTTTGCATCCCGCAGACATTCGGCCACCCGATCCAGCAGTGCAAGATGTGACTCGAAACTGGCAGAACACACCAAAAGATCATCGAGGTAGACAAAGACACGTTCCCTAAGTTCAGCGGGTGTGACTTTGTCCATCAGCCTACACATACGCTACGCGGCATTACACAGTCCGAACGGCATTGAAGTAAACTGATATAACGGCCGTCCTGGAACTGTGAATGCCGTCTTACCTCTCGACTTCTCTTCCAATGGTATCTGCCAGAACGCATCCTTCAAATCGATCTTGTAAAGTAAAGTAAAATTCTTGTTGTAAAGCAGGAACTATGAGAAATTCCATGTGCCTTGTCAAACCCTCCCAGACAACCGGAAGTGAAATTGCACCTATCACAGCGGTTTCACCTCCGTTTGCAGTCCTTACTTTCTGTCCCTGTATCGGAATGACTTGTCTGTTTCGTGTTTTAATAAATTCTAAAGCAACATTTCCGATGCAGTTAGCAGAAGCACCTGAATCCAACAATGCAACCACCTCTTCACCGTCCACCTTAGTTTTAGCGAAAAATCTATTATCGCCTTCCAGCGTCACAATGGCTGAGACTAAAACTTTCTTGATTTTCTTCATAATTTGTCTCTTCGCCCTCATCTTCGCTATCTTATCGAAGTTCCGCTTCTTCCTGCCGAGTACCACCTCACTTAAAAAGATTTTTTCCCTCACAGCTTCATACTCGACCTTACGCTGGTGTAAAGTTTTAATTGGACGACCTATCGGGCTATGGCTGCGGATCACTGGATCCTTCCTCTGAAGAATCCTTACAGGTTGGCCGGGGACTCCTCCTCTAATGCAGAGATCCCCGGATCCCCTGCAGGATTCGCGTTTCCCGGACGAAACTCACAATACGAGATAACACTATGACACACAAAACACGTCATTCCGTGGAATGCCGAGTTGCACTTCGCGTCAAGTGGGTTTCTCTTGAAGTGGTCCCCAGGCATTCCACAACTAAAGCACAAATTCAAATGAAACGGAGATTGACAAAACACTTGGTTTACGCTTGGACTATTACTAATAGGACGAGGTCTCGGAACTTTCTTCTTTGGGGTATGTTTAAATTGTGTCGCTGAGGAGCCAGAGCCTCCACACTGGTTGAAAGTTCTCCCTCCTCAAGCGACAACCCCACCTCACTAACCTGCCTGGCTTTTGCTCGACTTTCTTTTATCAATTTTTCTGCTCTTCTGCACTAGGTGCAGAACTCTTTCAATGAGCTAACTTTACAAGCAAAAGTCAGGCTAGCGAGGTTTGCCTTTAAATTGGCTCTTATTATTGAAATTAATTCCTCCACAGGAATCTTTCTCCGCAGTCTGAAGGTGAGATTATGGATCTCATCTGGTATAAAAATCTTCAAAACTCGCGCCCACTTGTTGTTTCCGATCCATAATCTCCCTTATTATTTCATAATCGGAGTCTGCAGATCGGAAGTTGCTTAGTAACTCTCTTTTCAGTTCTTCATAGCCAAAGTCTGGGTCACTCTCATGATCCTCCAATACCAAAAATATGTTCTATAGCTCCGTCGTCCGCTTTTGCAGCGAACGCATACGTGTTTTTACATTAATAATAATGTTTGCTACTACTAGGCCACAGTATCTAAACATTGTATATAAACATGTATAGCTAAGCAATAAAGGACTCTAAGAGCACAGTTATTATTATTATTATTATTATTATTTGTATGGAGTAGTGCACTGCGACCTGATGATCTATTGTGCCTCCTGATCGAGCTTACAATTCCTGCAAAAGCCCTATCCTTTCCAGGAATCTGATAATTTTACTCAGCTTCACGGATCTTAAACTTTTCTCACTCATGTACACTGTCTCGAATATCGCCAGTCTTGCAGGCGCCAGCGCCGCACATGAAGTGAGTATATGAATTGGGGTTTCTTTTTTCCTCATGCAAAACGTGCATGACTGGTCGTCGAAAACTACTATGGTATATAGGTGCTTCCTCAGTGTGCAGTGACCCGTAAGATAACCAGTCATTATTCGTAACTTATTTCTTAGTAGGTTCATGCATTCTCCGAAACGCACTTGGTTGTATGTTTCTAGCGCCATTTTAGAGTGCCCCAAGCCTGCTTAGTTATTCCAGTATTTCACTCTGAGTTCCTGATCTTCGACTGTTTAAGGTTTCCCGTGTAACAGTTTGATTTGCCTTGGCTGCTCAACCTATTGCTCCATAAGTGATGGTGGGCCTGATTGTCATCACATATATCCATCGTATAATTGATTGTACACGTCCCCATCTTTTCCCTGCGATTGATCTACAGATCATTAGTGATCTTATTGCTCGATTGACTGTTGAGTCAACGTGCCTCCAATATTATTGGATCAAGCGGTCTGAGTTTATATTTTCTTGTAAATGGCACAATTGTAGTTTTGCTTGGGTGAGTTTGATCCCTACCTTGTTATATTCCTCCAGGGAAAGCTTCGTCAAATTTGCCCCGATATAGTATAACTATGTCATCGGCGTAACCTTGGCAGTAGAGTCCTCCCTCTGTCAAGTTCCATAGGAGCTCATCAACTACGAAGCTCCACAATAGTGGAGAAAGTACCCCTCCCTGCGGGCAACTCCTTGTAGTGTTCACTTGTACCTGTTTACTTCCTACATTGGTAGTTACTCTCCTTATTCTTAGCATTTCCGCTTTCCACATTGCAACATTGTATTGTCGAAAGCCTCTTCTATGTCTAAGAAGGCGCAGATGGCAGTTTTCTGGCATTCCAAGGAGCTCTCGATTTCTGCCGTAAGCTGGCACAGTGCAGTTTCTGTTGATTTACCTGTTCTGTATGCATGCTGACGCAGATGGAGCATGAGCTCATTTTCTTCATCGTTCCGTATAAAGTTGTCAACTAACTTTTCTATAGTCTTTAGTTGAAACGATGTCAAGCAGATTGGACGGAAGAATTTTTTTTGAGAAATAGATCTTTCTTCCCTGCCTTAGGTAAAAACCCAACCTTTGCTTGCCTCCATGCTGCTGGTATGTGATCCAGAGGTATGCTACTTTTCAGTATTACCGACATTTTGGGTATTATACTGTCTCCCCCTTTTGTAAAAGTATGTGGTATATGTTGCCATAGCCTGGCGACTTATATGATTTGGACGTCCCAAGCGACCACTTAACAGTTTCCCTGCAAGGGTCCATTCCTTTTTGTGGGCCTGTGTTGCCAGTTGTCATGCTCCTGCTGCTCGTCAGTGACCGATCCCGGAAAGTGAGTTTTTAGTAGCAGTTCTGCCTTTTCCTCTTCGCTTTCGGTAAAATCTCCTATCTCTTTTTTAAGAGATGCGGATATACTTGCACTTTTTGAGAAGACTTTGTAAAGTCTAAAGGCCTCAATGTTTTTGAGATATTTTCACAGAATTCGCGGAAACTCTTTCGTATTGCCGCTCTGATTTCTTTGTCAAAATTAGTTAGAGTCACAGTATGTTCTACCCATTCCTTTGCGAACATCTTTTCTTAGCCTTTTTAGTTTCGAGTTCCACCAGGGCACTTTCCTCGCTAGGCTGATTTCCCTAATGGGACAGCTAGACTCATATGAGGTAGTAATGGCCTGCTGAAACTCTGCAACCGCCGTTTCAAGTTCCGGTCGCGTTTTGAGTCTCATATTGATCTCAAGGCGAGATATGTTGACGCTCAATTGGTATTTAAACATATCCCAATCGGTTCGTCTGGGATTACGGAATACTCGCATCTTAACAGGCAAACCTTTGATCTCGAACCTTATTATCGTATGGTCGGAAAGTGAAAGTTCTTTGGATACCGTCCACTTTTATACCAATCTTTTCGTCAGTTTATTGCCTAACGTAATGTCAAGTACTTCCTGCCTTGTTCTAGTAATAAATGTTGGTTTATTTCCCACATTATGCATAATTAAATTTTCTATTGAAATATAATCTAACAAGAACTCACCCCTTGCATTGTTGTTAGTGCTTCCCTTTGCTTCGTTGTGCGCATTACTGTTACATCCTAGTAGCATTGGTATCTTCCTACGACGACTGTGTTCCACCAGTCTGACCACGGTATCGGTAGGTACCTGTGGCACATCTCCTAGTAGGTAGCATGAAGCAATAATAACGTGCCTTCCTCCTATGCCAGTATTTACCGGCAACTCTATAGCTACCACGTCCCTGTTTCAGACACAAGCGTACAGGAAACGACTTTGGGAGTCTCGCCATTCTGATACCCGTGATGGCCCCAGAATAAGATCTACCGGTTCTCTTAGCTGGCGGTATAGCGGGGGCTTTCTTAGCAGTAACCTTCTGTCGTTTGACCTCAACCCCAATAGGAGAGGAGATTTCCGACGGTCCTCTTTTTTTGGATCGCAGGACCACTGTTAGGTCTGCCTTTGACCTTCTCCACTGCCTCATCGTGGAACATGCCGCCGTTCCTGTGTTTAATTTATCACGTATAAGTTTTATCCCTAAAGGAGTAATTTGAGTGCGGTTGACTCTCGCAGGTGATTTTATGTTTTTTGTGTATTGTTTGTCCATTTTTGTTCGCACGAGTGTGGGGAATAGAAGGGCCGCCATGCCATAGCTCATCGAGGCGGCCAGGTATCTATGAGGCTCCGTTAGAACACAGCCGGTATTACCACCTGGCTGCGAAACATACATAGGCACGGGTCGCATGACACCTTGCTTTAAGGGGGGCAAATTTTATCGACTACTTGTCTACATCCGTAGTATTCTTTATAATCAGTGGCACTAACTAACGTATTGTTTTTAGTGGGTAATGTAAATAATAGTAGGCAAAATTACTATTTATATAAACTAAAAGTTTATATTTAATAGTCATTATGAAGAGATCAACTTGGTCTTTTAATTGAATTATAAAATTCACGTTAAATCTTGTGTGTTATTTCAATTTGGCACCAAGTAGCTCGGAAATCGGACCCAAGTCTTCAAACTAAAGTGCTTAAAGGACTTATTCTAGCAACGTTTCCTACGAAGTTGAAGTGTTTGCTATGACACCATTAAGCTAGTTCTAATATTTTATATGCTTCCATGTCACGTTTTGAAGCATTCTTTTATTTCATCAGCTTTCGTAGCCTAGGTAATAAAAGGTGATGTATGCTTGAAAGTGCAAACAAACATGTAAAGTAACCCCATCTGTCATAAAAATGTTTCCTCGAAGGTGTATTGGTAGCTTATGTAACCTCCAATAGCCAAAGCAAAATACCAAAAACCGTATTGAAATTGCTCAAGGTGTTCTTGAGATCATTCTTTTTAAATAATCAAACATACATGTATGTTTGAATGTATTATATAGAAAATTCGACTTTGTATAACTTAGTATAAGGTATTTTTTATCTTTAGAAACTGAATTTTTAAATAAATAAATTAGTTAAAAATTTTTTCGTAGGTAATTCTATCTAATGTCAAGCTTTATCCGATGAGGTTTTTGAGCTAAAATTTAATACATACTCGTAATGCATTCAACACATCAGCGCAGAGTCAGTGGTCCAGGGGCATTTGGAACATTTAAAGATCAATGGTAGGTGCATAAAAACTAATATAACTACGCATATAAATGAAGAATTTTTAATCTGCGAACGCGGGCACTGCAAATGAAGTAATATATAATAATTTCTGTTATGATGGAGGTATAGTCCTTTTGGTTCATCTAAATAGACATTTTTTAAATTTATTTTTATCCCTACGTATTTGTGTATACCTTTTTATTAGGTTAGCGGTTAGGATCCGCAGATTAGTTAGGCAAGCTGATATTGGTTCGCCAAGCGATCATTGTTCGCCAAATTATTCGCTTGTAAATTGTCGTTTGACATCAGCTAAACAAGGTAATTGTAGGCGTACTAATTCATTCTGATCTTTATTTAAAATTATACATTCTTATATACTAAAATTTCTTATTCTGACTTCGAAAAATATCCTATGTTGGACACTTTTGATTGGTTTACTTTTCATAGGTGATCGCCAAAATATTTAAAGTGCGTTGCTTGCACATTTGTTGCAGCGAGCGGTCTTCGCACTCGATGGCTCAATTTACGTTTACGGAAGGCAATTTTATAAACGAATTATTTTTATTATTTTCCTGTGCAGAGGTGGTCATAACCATTGTATGTTTATGGCACGCACTACACCTCCACCCTTTCAGGAAAAATTTTTCTTTCTGCAAGAATGATAAAATTTTTAAGTTAGGATATCCTTCGAGTAACTTAATATCTAGTATTCTACGAATAGTGATTGTTATGTACTAATTTATGTATTTTTATAATTACTAGTTTTCCTTACAAATATTTCTTTAGGTTATTGTTATGTATACTTCTTATCTTGTTTCCAATCTTAATCTTACTATTTACATTGTTTGTTTCAATAATTTTATAAGGGCCATCATATTGGTTAAAAAATTTCTTTTGATTTTCCTTTCTTAAAAATACTTTATCTCCTATTTTGAGATTTATTTTATTAATATTTTTGTCATAATTTTCTTTTCTCAGTTCTTTTGATTTTTCTAACAATTATTTGGCCTTACTGATTGCTTGTTGCAATTTCGTTCTTAGTTCTATTATATAGTCGTTTGTGTTGTATATGCGTTCAGTTGGTAATGTTTCATTTGGAAGGGTTGCTAAACGTCCGTGTTCATAGGGTGTGTAGCCTGTCTCAGTATGTGGTGTCGTTTTATAGGAAAATGCGTAATACCGTATCTATGTGTCCCAGTCTACGGTGTCTGTAAACGATCTCATATACTCATTTAATACCCTGTCTTTCTACAGTGCCTAGTGTTTGATGGTGATATGGTGTTGATGTTTTGTGTTTTATGTTTAGAATTTTACATATTTAATAGTTTGGAAGTACCATGTTTTAATATTATCTTTTCTACTAAAGTGTTTGCAATTTCTGTCGTTTCTTTTGTAGGCATTGGGTGTGCTTCTATATATTTTGTGAGTTCGCAATGTGCTGTTAGTATGTATTTTTGTCCAATGGTGACGTGTATTGATCCTACTGTGTCAATTGTGATTGTTTCGAATGGTCTGCTGAGTGTGTCAGTTATCATTAGTTGTTCTTTTGTGTGTCTTGTTATCTTATTTTTATTGCAGTCTATGCATTTACTTATGAAGTTTTTTATTATTTTATGCATATTTTTCCACACATATTTTGTTTTAATTTAGCCATTGTTCTTTTCACGCCATTATGACCTCCTTGTGGGGTTGTATGATATTCTTTTTTTAGCTCTAATTGATTATGCGCGTCATTGATTGCCATTGATGCTCTATATATTAAAATTTTTACTGGCTTGTAATTTTTAGTGTCAATCATTATTTTAATTTTTCTGTTAAACGTTTTTATTATTTCTTCCTTTTTTAAGCATTTAAATAAGATATCGTCATCTTGAATTGCTAATTTATCGATGTTATGTTTATTCGATAAGAAAATTAGTTTCTCCCCAACTGACTTAGAGTCTGCTTGTTGGGATTACGGCTAATTTCTGCTAATGCACAATTTTCGTTTATGTGTATATATATATTTTTTATTATATTTGCAATGCGTACGAGTTATAGCCTACACACAGTTGGAGAGGCCGGATACAACTTCATTAATCAGCTGTCAAAATTACATGGGCTCTTATGGACAACGAGAAAAAAGTTATTTTCCAGATTCCCACGACGTTCCGTCACTTACTTCCGCCGCCAGCATTCGGCTATTATCTAATCTGGCGGCATTTGGTTGGCGGCAGAGCTGTCTTCGTTTTCTTTTGTGTAGATGTTGTTTGTGTAGAAAAAGCCTTTGTATGCCAATGGACGCCCGATTACGCAGCTATAACTGTGTGTCGTCGCCAGAGTTTGACGGCTGCCAAAAATTGAAGTTGTATCAGGCCTCTCCAACTGTGTTTAGGCTATTACGAGCTCAAATTTTAATGTTTCACTTTACGAACATCAGATAGAGAGATACAATTGCACATATAAGTTGATTGTGTAATATCATCTTCATTCTGTGTCTCTTCGTTAACAAAAAAAAAAAAAAAAATATTAGAATCTAATCCGTTGAAAACTGTTGGATGATATTTTTAATCCGAACGGGAGTCGTTTAAATTGATATTGTCCATTATTTGTAGAGAAAGCCGTTAATGGTCTCGACTGTTTTTCCAATTCTATCTGGTGGAATGAGCTTATCATGTCCAATGTTGTGAAGTATTTTGCTCTTCCTATTATGGCGAAAACATCGTCTAATCCAGTTAATGGAAATTTGTCTCTGGCTACTTTTTTGTTTAGTTCTCTAAAATCTACTACTAGTGGCCATTTCTTTGTGTCATGTGTACTTTTCTTGGGGACTATAAGGAGTGGTGAGTTATACGGGCTTACTGATGGTTCTATAATATCGCTATTTTTTAATTTTTCTACTTCTGATTTTATTATTTCCTTTTGAGTATGTGGTAGACGATAGTTTTTTTATGTATACCGGGTTGTGGTCAATAGTGTGTATTTTTTGGTTATAGAAGTTATTGACCGTCAACTTGTCATTCTCTAAATGGAAAATATGTTGGTATTGTTTGCATATCCTTAGCACTGCATCTTTTGCTTTTGGGTCTGGAATGTCTATATTTAGCATGTCCGTTACATTTTTCCATCGTTTATTGTCGGTTTTACTTTGATTTGTTAGGATGTGATAATTTTTTAGGTGTTTTATGGCAATGTTTCTCTCTGAAGTGTTTAGTATTCGTATGTGTTTAACGCCTTTTGATGGTATTATTGATTTTTCTATGTAAACGCAATTTGAAATTTTTTTGTTGCAAATGAGACTGTCTTCTGTTACACTTATGTTTATGGGGTGTAGGATTGCGGTTCCGGGTGGTATGCTTATTATATTTATTTTAGTTTTAATGTCAAACACGTTGTCCTCGTTGTTGTGAGTTATGGTCAGCGTTAAGGTTTTGTGGCAGGCATTTGTGTTTGTTTGTGTGCTGACGAGCGTACATGCAGAAGGGCATGTGCATAGTAAATGCAAAGCATGCGCATGTGCTGCGGTATGTACGCTGGCGAGTGTACATGCCGCTCCACGGTGAATAATATTTGTGTCGGCGACAGATCGCCGAGCACAAAGTAGGGCACAATAACAACAACATTGTTGCAGGCGATATAGGAATGCTTTGTTGGCATTCTTAGCCCTCTGCTACTTCGCCGCTGACTTCTTGTTGGCGCGGCCATGGTGGCGTATCTTCGGAGATATGCTGCCAGTGGCGTTGAGCCACTTGATTAAATTAGCGTAGAATGAACCGTCGCATCGAAAAGTTTTATATCGTACGCCAAGATACCCCGAACGCTCGGAAACGAAGTAAAAGTGTAAATATATAGAATACTAAGGTATATTTTATAATAGCGATAGAGTAAAAACAAAACATAAAAAACACGCATTTTTATTTGATTAACCAAGTGCTAGGTTTGCGAAAATGGTGACCCCGAACGTAAAAACGTGCATGTGCCCGCGGTGCAAGATAGTCGTGTTATGTATCGCGTGTGTAATTTTGGCGCTCGCTCATCGCGCGATTAAAATAGTGCTAAGAGACTACGAACAATATCAGACATAGAAATGGAGAACGTTCCTCCCACGGAAAGTAAGTCGTCCCCAATTGCATTTGCCAGTGCAATTCGCAACGATGCGAATCACTTCTGACGGTGCGCTTTTTAACGCGGCCTTCGGCACGATCGAGTCGCGGCTGCTTGAACAATACTTCGAGGCGGTTACGAAACCGCCCGAAAAAGTAAAGTACACAAATTTAAAAGCCAAAATGCTCGAGCAATTCGGCGCGTCTGAGCAGCAGAAGTTACGACAGCTACTGTCGGAGATGGACCTCGGTGTAAAAGGCCGTAACAGCTGTTAAACGAGATGCGCCGACTCGGTGGCCCAAACGTCACCGAGCAATTATTGGAGAATTTATGGACAAGCCGGTTGCCGGAGAAAGTGCGCGCAATATTAGAAGCGTCGCCAGGCGACCTCACGCAACGCGCCGCGCTGGCGGATAAGATAAGTGAGGTGACGGGCTCGTCTGCCACGTGTGAGTTATCGCGGGGAGCAATTCCGAAACAGCGGAATAATGAAGCGAGCCGTGCGACAGCAACTGGTCAAGCCCCCTGCATATGGTTACAAAGCCGGACGGATCCTGGCGACCATGCGGTGATCATCGTACCTTGAACGCGGTCACGGTTCCGGATCGATATCCGAAACCGTTTATATAGGATTTCACGCACATCCTCGACGGTAAAACCGTCTTTTGAACGATAGACCTGAAGCGCGCGTATAAACAAATTCCGATCGACCAGTCGGATATACCAACATCGGCCATTGCGACGCCGATTGGGTTATTTCAATTCAAATTCATGACGTTCGGCTTGCGCAACGCAGCGCAAACTTTCCAACGGCATATTAATAGCATCTTCATGAAGAGCACGAGCGGCACTTGCGGCGAATATTTCAACTGCTCCGCGAGAACGGTCTGGCAATCAATGTGGCCAATTGCGACCTCGGAAAACAACAGGTGAAGTTCCTTGCCCATACGATAAGCAGCTAAGGAATCATTCCACTGCAATCGAAGGTAGACGCGATCCTGCATTTCAAGCGCCTCACTGTGGCGCACGAGTTAAAGAGATTCCTGGGTATGCTCAACTTTTATAGAAGATTCATTTCGCACGCGTTGGAAACTCAAATGCGACTGCAAGAGTTGATGCGTGGAAATAAGAAAAAACACAATGCTCCGTCAAAATAGACCGAAGGCGCAAGCGCGGCTTTCGACAAGTGCAAATGTAATGTGTAATGTTTAACGATGAAAATGTTTCCAATATTGTTTTACCGCGAGCATTTCTTATATTGGTTTTGCGGCCCGAATACCTTATTGCTTAGCTGAGTCAGCATCTCCCCTTTATTCGTCCTTCGTATGTCAAAAACATCTTCTCCAAGGCTCTTTAATTGCGGCTAAGCTGGCATTTTTCGCAGGATATCGGCATAACTGGCTTTTGACGCTACACCGATTGCTTCTGGCTTGCGTCTAATTTCTGTCTGCCTAGGTGTCTTCTTTTTTACATCTGTCCATCCATTACCAGCTGTGTTTTCCGCAGTTTTTTCAACCTGTGAAAAAATTTCCGGCTGTGGTCGCATTTTGTCTTTTGGCTGGAGTTAAACATGCTTTCTGGTCATCTCGAGCTCGCTTGGCAGGCACATGCGTGTTTGTGTGTTGGCTGCCAAGCGTACATGCAGACGGGCAAGTGCATAGTAAATCCAAAGCATGCGCATGTGCTGCGGTATGTACGCTGACGAGTGTACATGCCTCTCCACATAGCTCGCGGTATTAAGCCATCGCAAGCGATCCGATCTGATATCTGATCGCTCGCGCCTCTATAAGTGGCGACGACCCGCACGAAAGCGGTGAATAATATTTGTGTCGGCGACAGATCGCCGAGCACAAAGTAAGGCACAATAACAACAACATTGTTGCAGGCGATACAGGAATGCTTTGTTGGCATTTTTGTGGCCAAATGTTTACGTTGCGCCGGATAGCGGATTAGCTACCCGCTGCCGGAGTAATTTGACAAACCGTACGAACGCGGTTATGACACCACTCTGCCATCGGTCGACGTCGACAGATCGCAGGGTAGGTATAAATACAAGGTTTAGACGAAGCCAAACTTTCATAAGCAACAATGTTTCAATTCGTTATTGTGGTTCTCGTTATAGTACCCCTCTGCTACTTCGCCGCTGACTTCTTGTTGGCGCGGCCATGGTGGCGTATCTTCGGAGATATGCTGCCAGTGCCGTTGAGCCACTTGATTAAATTAGTGTAGAATGAACCGTCGCATCGAAAAACTTATATCGTACGCCAAGATACCCCGAACGCTCGGAAACGAAGTAAAAGTATAAATATATAGAATACTAAGGGATATTTAATAATAACGATAGAGTAAAAACAAAACATAAAAAACACGTATTTTTATTTGGTTAACCAAGTGCTAGGTTAGCGAAAGTTTCATAGTCTATCTTACATAAATATTTGTGCAAGAAAATTCCATCTGCTAGTATTGGGAAATCATTGTCAACAGTTTGGAAATCGTGTTCAATAAGACCACTAGGTACACTTAACTTAATTTTATTAATTCCTAAAGTATTAATGTTCTGTCGTGTTCAATAAGACCAATAGGTACACTTAACTTAATTTTATTAATTCCTAAAGTATTAATGTTCTGATTTGCAATGCCAGTTATTGTACAGTAGCTACTTCTATCTATGAATTCATTAGTTTGCAACGACGATTTTTTCTTTCCCAGCCGGGAATAGCTCACTCGTCCCAGGGTTCGTGGCAAGTGGATCTCGCAACGACTTGCGAACAATATTTTAAGCTGCGTTTCCGAATTTCGTTCGATTGGTTTTTCCACTAATCTAGCACTGACTCAGAGAGTTCAGCTCGGACGCAATGCTGAGTATCGTATTTATTGTATTTCCTTAACAATTTTTATAAAATTAGTACTATAAGAGCCACAATGGGTCGCGTAAATAAAGAGCTACAGTGGGTCGCGTAAATAAAGAGTCACAATGGGTCGCGTAAATAAAGAGCCACAATGGGTCGCGTAAATAAAGAGCCACAATGGGTCGCGTAAAGAAAGAGCTACAAATGGGTCGTGTTAATAAAGAGCCGCAATGGGTCGCGTAACTAAAGAGCCGCAATGGGTCGCGTAACTAAGGTACCGCAATGGGTCGTGTAAATAAAGAGCCACAAATGGGTCGTGTTAATAAAGAGCCGCAATGGGTCGCGTAACTAAAGAGCCGCAATGGGTCGTGTAAATAAAGAGCCACAAATGGGTCAAGTAAATAAAGAGCCACAATGGGTCGAGTAAATAAAGAGCCTCAATGGGTCGAGTAAATAAAGAGCCACAATGGGTCGAGTAAAAAAAGAGCCACAATGTGTCGAGTAAATAAGAGTCACAATAGGTCGAGTAAATAAAGAGCCTTAATGGGTCGAGCAACTAACTACAGGAGCCGTTTGCACGGTCGATATTTATTATACGAGGCCTTTTTGGGGTCACCAAGATACCTCAAAATGCGAACCTTTGGTGTTTACTGTTGCGTTACTAATATATTAGTGTTAGCATTAGATCAAAGGCTGATTTGTAATGTTCAAATGAGCTCGTTAAAAGCGGCAAGCGAAATAAATTGTCCCCGAATTCTAAGACATTTCCTATGGAATCGGCCGTGAACGGAGACAAATTCCATTCGAAACAACATTTTGTCCGTCGGCTGATGGCTATTTATTCATAGGTCTGTATATCTGTCAGTAGATGTATGCTTTCTGGTTTTCTCTACTCGATCTGCTAATGTGAATATTTGTGTTTATGTGTAGCTACGTAATCGTAGTGTGTATTTGTTTGCATACGCTCACTTGGAAGGAACAGGTTTTCTGTATTAGTTCCAGTTCTAGTCTTCGTGGTCGGTTGGTAATCTTGCTGTTTTGTTTTACTCTGTCCGTCGTTCATGCGGTAGGTATGTAGGAATGTATATATGGTTTGGTTGTTGATCATATGTGCGCAGCTGGGTGCCGTAAATGTTGCCTGGTGCTGTTGTTGTTGTCTTTTGTTGATTTCGGCTTTCGTCTCTATTCGTATGTCGGTGTGTGTGTTCTGTCTGAGTGATCGATATGTAATTGCTTCTAGTGTTGTGCTTATGAACAAGGGAAAATATATGTATGAAATATCTTAAGTCTAAGACTAAGTCCTAGTAGATTAACGTGAGTGCCTGGCGTAAGCCCTTACCTCACGGCACCCCATGGTGCATGGGATTGCACTCCAATCAAATCCCATATCGAAGAAATCAAATCATAGATAATCAATCATGATTAGGTTCCAAATTTTTATTCGAATCATGTTTCATAGGACATTCATCGTTACTGCTTTGGCCGACAGTTTTTTATTACTTGAAAGCTCAACCACGGCCACCACGAGTCCGACCTCAAAACGCTCTGAGGCTTGGAACGACGTGAGCGCCCATGGTACCAGTCGGTTATATTAATGTCATGATCTATACTGGTGAAAAGATCCGCCCTTTAGGCTACCTATTGAACCTATGAAAATTCGTGGGAGGCTAGACCACTACACCCTCCATTTAATTACGTAGGAAACCTCCAGGAAGAGAACCTGGAGGAAAATGGATTAAGGCGTAACTATGTATGCCAAAATTAATTGACATACATAGCTCTTGCAGCACGTACAAGTTACCTGCACTCCAGGAAGAGAACCTGGAGCGCTCTAAGCGTTCAAAAGTTTGAAGTGATTCACCGCAACGAACGACACCCCAGAGCAGAGACCCACATTTCGCATATTAACCATCTTGGGATAATGCTGCTAGCAAGCTAACAGTCATTTACCCATTAAACAACTTATAGCTACTTTTTGCCGAAGCTACTAGGTAAGCTATATTTATACAACATTTACGTAGACCTTTTGGTCAAACTACTTTGCATTCGGGCCAGTGATTTCGTTTGCCTACTAAATCTACGTAAGCTATATTTATACTACATTAACGTGGATCTTTTGGTCAAACTACTTTGCACTCAGGCTCAGTGATTTCGTTTGCCTACTAAATCCACGTTTTGTCTTCCCTCCTCCCTCTAGAAGGGTCGACTCGACATCTTAGACCGGCTTTTTCGCTACTAAGTACTTGGTAGGAAAGCAAGTTCACTACTAGGCCGGCCATATTTGCTACTACTTGCAGGTAAACCTGCTATGCGAAACATGGACCACTACAACCGAACCATCAAACGCCGCAGCGAATCACTTCTTGCCATGGTGTGCAAAATCATGGACTTTAAGATGTAAACCAAGGAAACATCTCTGTGATGCCACAGACCTAACATCACTTTGTTTGTTTTAGCCGTCATGGCGCAGGGTCCGACGTCGCATTTAAGCGATATTAAAGCCTCAAATTAATGACACCAAATCAGTCGAACTCTTACCATGACGTTTCTAGATCCCGCCACGAAGAGGCACAAACATAGGGATCCATGTATGAAATATGTGTTACTTATGGTTCTACGGTTATTCGTGAAGGCAGAAGAGAATTGTAACGAAGTGTGTTCGTTACATCCTATCCTTACTTAGCGCGGAATAGGAAAAGAAAACGAGAATAAGAATAAAAAAATACTAATAATTAGCCGATGGAAGCGACTTATGCACTTCTGCCGAAGCAGAAACTTTCACTGATCCTGATGGATTCAGCTCGACCTTCATTGTTTTTATTTTTTTTTTTTTTTTTTTGTTTAACAGAAAAAATTTATTTATTTATTTAACTATTAATTTTTTTTAATGTAAAAAAGGAAAATTCAGCAAATTCATTGGTACTTATACACTATTAATATTTCAGGTAAGAAAATGTAATAAAGGAAAAATTAACTCACATAGTTTCTTCATGTGGAAGGATAGCAAGTAATATAAGTATAAAAAGTAATATGAGTATATATATATAAAAAAAAAGTAATATTAGCGTAACAAAATAATAATGTAAAGTGAAGTGTTCAGCCTCTGACCCTTACTGAAACTGGCGGCTGAAGTCGGGGGGATGGGCTGCCCCTGCCCGGTCCTCGTTCGTCGGAATGACGCGCAAGTTTTCCTGCCATTGTAGATGGGCCCAACCATCTTGAGTTATTACGTTGACAGGAGCACCTCATCTCATTAGCGTAAATTCCCGTCTTCTATGGGTAGGTTGCGGTGGCAAGTGAATGCTCGGTAACGGATTAGATGCGGTCCGGGAGCGCTTGGCTGGACGTGGTCGGTCTGTGGCTGGCAACTGGGGTGTCGTGATACGCTTTGCGATTGCGGGCGTCTCGTTCGGGGTTGCGGCTGCTGCGTTGATGATGGTTGCGGCCACAGGTACGTGCGCCGGTTTTGGGACGTTCCTGAATGTTGTTGCTTGCCGTCTGGACTGGGTGCTGGTGACGTTTCCGCGCTTGGGTTCGGCTGGTCGAGGAGTGTGAACCACCCGCGGTATCTTCTTCCAGGGGGCTGGCTGGACGGTTCGGACGCTTAATATTTGCGGCCTTTCCGGGGCTCCCATAGACTTCCTCCGACACTTGAGGGGCGGTTGATATGACACTAGCGGTTTTGGTTCGTCTAACAGGCGGCCCGGCCGTCGTGGTTGCGTGCGTTGCCTTTGACTGTTCATCGCGTACTGGCTGTAAAGCAGAGAGAGCGCTGTATTTATAGTGTGAGGCTGAGGTTGATAATTTCAAAGGTAGGTTGTTAGTTGCTGGTTGGCTCGGAGAGAATGGGTTTAGGTCATTTATATGAATCTTCACGTATTTTCCCGATTGATGTGGGGTTTTTAATAGGACAATATTTGGTGAGACGAAAGAATGTATGATAAACGGCCCAGAAAAATTTCGGCGATAATTTTCCTGCGAAGTTTTTTTCTACCGAGGCCAAACCGTGATTTTTCTTAAGTACGGCGCCGCCCAACTGGGGCTGCCATGCTCGTCTTCGTAAGTCATAATATTTTTTTTGCTGCAGCTTTATAGAGTTGTTTAAAGTCGGGAGGCGCTTTCTGGGAAGTCCAGTGGTCGGCGAGGCTTAAGAGTGGTGTGGGATTTCTACCGTAGTTTAATTCGGCTGGGCTGAGTTGAGTAGAATCTTGAATAGCCGTATTTATGGCGAACATCATCTCCGGTAAGTGGGTGTCCCAGTCTCGATGATCGTCTTTGGTATATATGACCATCATGGTCTTGATGACGCGGTTGATGCGTTCTGTGGGGTTACCTTGAGTCGCGTATGCGGCGGTAAATTGATGCTGAATGCCGAAGTCGTTCGTAAGTTGCTTGACTAGTGAGCTTGTGTAGGGTGTGCCGTTGTCGGAAATGAGTAGTTTGGGACAGCCGTATCGGAATATTACCCGTTCTCGTAAGTAGTGAGCAACCATACTGCTGGTCGCTTGCCGCACAGGTATGAGTTCTACCCATTTGGTAAATTTATCCATGAAGACCAGGAGAGCAGTGTTGCCTTTCTTGGAACGTGGTAGGGGGCCAATAAAATCAGTGCTAACGATCTGCCACGGCTCTTTTGCGACCGTGGTAGTCATAAGTCCTACTGGGGCCCCTACTCTGGGTTTATACTGTGCACACGGGACGCAAGTTTTGATATGGTTTCGAATATCGGCATGCATTCTGGGCCAAAAGAAATTTTCCTGTGCTCGTCGTAGAGTTTTCCGGTAGCCATAATGACCGGCGGTAGCGTGATCGTGCACTTTATTCAGAACCTGTGAGACTTGTTGCGATGGAATGACCAGCTTCCATTGATTTCGAATCTGTTTATACAGTTTCCCGTGCTGAATGCGAAAGGGTGTGTTCTCAGAGGTTTGGTCTTGGGTGCGGCGTAGTGTTTCCTCATACCTGTCGTCGTGTTGAATATTCAACAACTGGGCACCTTTGGTTGGGCCGCCGGTATGAGTAGCCTGTCTAGACAACGTATCCGCCACTATATTTAATGCTCCTTTGCGGTATACTATTTCGAAATCATACTGTTGGAGTTCGAGGGCCCAACGAGCAAGTCGACCTGACGGGTTCTGTAGCGTATGTAGCCAGCGGAGCGAGTGGTGATCGGTGATGACGGTAAATCTGTAACCCTCCAAGTATGGTCGCAGCTTCCGGATGCCGAACAGGATTGCCAAGCATTCTTTCTCTGTTGTGGAATACTTTCTTTCCAACTCGTTGAGCATTCGGCTGGCATAGGCTATGACACACTCGTCAGATTCATGCATCTGCGTTAACACTACTCCGAGCCCAGTGTCGCTGGTGTCCGTCTGCAATATGAACGGCTTGCTGAAGTCGGGGCAGCCTAATACCGGTGCGCTGGTGAGAGCGATTTTGAGTTTATTAAAAACATCCTCTTGCGGCGGCCCCCACACCCAGACACTTTTCTTCTTGAGCAGCTGCGTGAGTGGTGCTCTAGTAGTGGAGAAATCTTTGACGAAGCGGCGATACCATGAGGCGGTACCTAATACTTGTCGCAGCCGTTTAACATTCTGCGGTGGCGGGAGATCTCGTACCGCGCGAATTTGTTCTGGATCTGTATGAATGCCGTTCTGAGTTACCATGTGTCCTAAGTATCGGAGTTCTTTCTTGCAGAATTGTGTCTTCTCGAAATTAACTTTTAGGTTAGCCGAGCTTAGCCGTTCAAAAACAATTTCTAAATTGCGCATATGTTCCTGGAGTGTTCGCCCTAAGACGATAATGTCGTCTAAGTAAGCGATACGAATGGCTCCAACTCTGGTCCGATCACTTGATCAAGTATTCTTTGGAAGGTGGCCGGAGCTGAGTGAAGTCCAAAAGGCATCACTGTCCATTGAAATAATCCACGGCCGGGTACGGTGAATGCGGTGTACTTCCGTGATTCGAGCTCCAAAGGTAACTGCCAATATCCGCTTTTTAAATCGATTGTGCTTATAACTTTAGCCTCGCGGTGCTTGTCGAGGATGGACTGAATTTGAGGTAGGGTATATGCGTCGCGTGTACTGATTTTATTTAGCTGTCGTTAATCGATTCATAACCTCCAGGTTCCTTGCTTCTTCCGCACGAGGACGATAGCTGAGCTGTAGGGGCTCTTAGATGGCTCAATTTTCTTCAGCAGCTCATCAATTTCCTTATCAATGACGTGTTGCATGGCCGGATTGCGGGGATAGTAGCGTTGCTTAAATGGTGCCTCGGTGTTTACTCGGATCGTGTGTTGGTCGACATTGCAGAGCATAGAGATCACTTCCATTTGCTTGCGCTGCTTCTCACAAAACCTTCGGATGATGTCTTCGGCGCTAGTTTGCGAGTTGGTGATACGGTAGAGTTGTGGTTGTGTCGGCAACGGTGTCGTTATTACGCTTCTCCCCATTATTTCAAATTTGTACTGAAGTCGCGTTAACAAGTCCATACCAATAATCAAGTCTTCTTGGAGACCTGGTAGGAAATGCACGATGTGTTTTACCGAATGGTCGTGGATGGTGAGTCTCACAGTATAGCTTCTTGCAATTGATATTTGTTGATTATTTGCTAACGCTAGCCATTGGGTGTTGTCTGACTATTCGCCGTGATTTCGTTGGAGATAATTGTTTAGCTTCGTTCCAATGAACGTTAATGAGGCGCCGGTGTCTATGAGCGCATCGAGGTATATATTGTGGCAACGAACCGGCACTCTAAGCATTGGTATGGGCGGGGATTCGCTGTCGTGGCCGGTGGTTACCTTGTGACAACTACAGTTTCTGGTTAGTGTCCCAGCCAGAAACAGTGGGAGCAGAATAATCTGGGTCTTCCCCGGCAGTTCCCTCTCTTATGACCTGGCGTGCCGCAGCGCCATTGTGTTCTGTGTGTGTGTGTTCTGTCTGAGTGATCGATATGTAATTGCTTTTAGTGTTGTGCTTATGAACAAGGGAAAATATACATATATATACATATATATATATATATATATGTATGTATGAAATATGTGTGACTTATGGTTCTACGGTTATTCGTGAAGGCAGAAGAGAATTGTAACGAAGTGTGTTCGTTACATCCTATCCTTACTTAGCGCGGAATAGGAAAACAAAACGAGAATAAGAATAAAAAAATACTAATAATTAGCCGATGGAAGCGACTTATGCACTTCTGCCGAAGCAGAAACTTTTACTGATCCTGATGGATTCAGCTCGACTTTCATGGCTTTTTTTTTTTTTTTTTTTTTTTTTTTTAACAGAAAAATAATTCAACAAATTCATTTGGACTTACACACTATTAATTTTTTTAATGTAACAAAGGAAAATTCAGCAAATTCATTGGTACTTATACACTATTAATATTTCAGGTAAGAAAATGTAATAAAGGAAAAATGAACTCACATAGTTTCTTCATGTGGAAGGATAGCAAGTAATATAAGTATCAAAAGTAATATGAGTATATATATATATAAAAAAAAGTAATATCAGCGTAACAAAATAATAATGTAAAGTGAAGTGTTCAGCCTCTGACCCTTACTGAAACTGGCGGCTGAAGTCGGGGGATGGGCTTCCCGGTCCTCGTTCGTCGGAATGACGCGCAAGTGTTCCTGCCATTGTAGACGGGCCCAACCATCTTGGGTTATTACGTTGACAGGAGCACCTCGTCTCATTAGCGTAAATTCCCGTCTTCTATGTGTAGGTTGCGGTGGCAAGTGAATGCTCGGTAACGGATTGGATGCGGTCCGCGAGCGCTTGGCTGGACGTGGTTGGTCTGTGGCTGGCAACTGGGTTGTCGTGATACGCTTTGCGATAGCGTGCGTCTCGTTCGGGCCGTCTGCAATATGAACGGCTTACTGAAGTCGGGGCAGCCTAATACCGGTGCGCTGGTGAGAGCGATTTAGAGTTTATTAAAAGCGTCCTCTTGCGGCGGCCCCCACACCCAGACACTTTTCTTCTTGAGCAGCTGCGTGAGTGGTGCTCTAGTAGTGGAGAAATCTTTGACGAAGCGGCGATACCATGAGGCGGTACCTGATACTTGTCGCAGCTGTTTAACATTCTGCGGTGGCGGGAGATCTCGTACCGCGCGAATTTGTTCTGGATCTGTATGAATGCCGTTCTGAGTTACCATGTGTCCTAAGTATCGGAGCTCTTTCTTGCAGAATTGTGTCTTCTCGAAATTAACTTTCAGGCATAGATTACTAGATGTGACACTCGCTATTCGCCGCTTCAAAAAGTCGGTTTGACATTTGATTGTTTGGTATGTTGAACTCACGTATACAATACGTGAGAGATACCACATTGTTGTTCTTGTTTCTTTATCAAACAATGTGTACGATATCTTACCAGTGCAACCGTATGTGCTAAAGGGTTTTGGAGCCCCAACTAGGCCAATAACGTATAATTTCCAATTATTTTGTAATAATTTGTATTCAGTTTCATTTATACTATTCTGCTAACAACATACTAAAATATTTTTGCAATTAGGCGCATAATTGTGTATTTATAACAAAAGGTTTTGATTACCGACTGCATTTATAGGAAATATAACGAAGCAAATTAGAAAATGCTGTGTAAAATGTTATAGAATATATTTATTAACTTTAAAACTATGTTTTACACATGTTTTTCACGGATAAAAAACATAATATTTATAATTATTTATTTTGACGTTTCGATAAACAACCCCCTTAAAATAAATTTTCGATTAGTGCTTGCTACAAAATTTTTGCGGCGAGGCTACATTATTTTACGGCGAGGCTACACTTTTTTACGGCGAGGCTACACTTTTTTTGCAGCGAATCAAAGTTTTCTTTCATTGTATCAGTGGAATTCCAGCAAAAATGCATTAGTGTATAAGGGACATTTTCGAGTGTCTCATCTACTAATCTATGCTTTCAGGTTAGCCGACCTTAGCCGTTCAAAAACAATTTCTGAATTGCGCATATGTTCCTCGAGTGTTCGCCCTAAGACGGTAATGTCGTCTAAGTAAGCGAATGCGAATGGCTCCAACTCTGGTCCGATCACTTGATCAAGTATTCTTTGGAAGGTGGTCGGAGCTGAGTGAAGTCCAAAAGGCATCACTGTCCATTGAAATAACCCACGGCCGGGTACGGTGAATGCGGTGTACTTCCGTGATTCGAGCTCCAAAGGGATCTGCCAATATCCGCTATTTAAATCGATTGTGCTTATAAATTTAGCCTCGCGGAGCTTGTCGAGGATGGACTGAATTTGAGGTAGGGGATATGCGTCGCGTGTACTGATTTTATTTAGCTGTCGTTAATCGATGCATAACCTCCAGGTTCCTTGCTTCTTCCGCACGAGGACGATAGCTGAGCTGTAGGGGCTCTTATATGGCTCAATTTTCTTCAGCAGCTCATCAATTTCCTTATCAATGACGTGTTGCATGGCCGGATTGCGGGGATAGTAGCGTTGCTTAAATGGTGCCTCGGTGTTTACTCGGATCGTGTGTTGGTCGACATTGCAGAGCATAGAGATCACTTCCATTTGCTTGCGCTGCTTCTCACAAAACCTTCGCATGATGTCTTCGGCGCTAGTTTGCGCGTTGGTGATACGGTAGAGTTGTGGTTGTGTCGGCAACGGTGTCGTTATTATGCTTCTCCCCATTATTTCAAATTTGTACTGAAGTCGCGTTAACAAGTCCATACCAATAATCAAGTCTTCTTGGAGACCTGGTAGGAAATGCACGATGTGTTTTACCGAATGGTCGTGGATGGTGAGTCTCACAGTATAGCTTCTTGCAATTGATATTTGTTGATTATTTGCCAACGCTAGCCATTGGGTGTTGTCTGACCATTCGACGTGATTTCGTTGGAGATAATTGTTTAGCTTCGTTCCAATGAACGTTATTGAGGCGCCGGTGTCTATGAGCGCATCGAGGTATTTATTGTGGCAACGAACCGGCACTCTAAGCATTGGTATGGGCGGGGATTCGCTGTCGTGGCCGGTGGTTACCTTGTGACAACTACAGTTTCTGGTTAGTGTCCCAGCCAGAAACAGTGGGAGCAGAATAATCTGGGTCTTCCCCGGCAGTTCCCTCTCTTATGACCTGGCGTGCCGCAGCGCCATTGTGTTCTGTGTGTGTGTGTTCTGTCTGAGTGATCGATATGTAATTGCTTTTAGTGTTGTGCTTATGAACAAGGGAAAATATACATATATATACATATATATATATATATATGTATGTATGAAATATGTGTGACTTATGGTTCTACGGTTATTCGTGAAGGCAGAAGAGAATTGTAACGAAGTGTGTTCGTTACATCCTATCCTTACTTAGCGCGGAATAGGAAAACAAAACGAGAATAAGAATAAAAAAATACTAATAATTAGCCGATGGAAGCGACTTATGCACTTCTGCCGAAGCAGAAACTTTTACTGATCCTGATGGATTCAGCTCGACTTTCATGGCTTTTTTTTTTTTTTTTTTTTTTTTTTTAACAGAAAAATAATTCAACAAATTCATTTGGACTTACACACTATTAATTTTTTTAATGTAACAAAGGAAAATTCAGCAAATTCATTGGTACTTATACACTATTAATATTTCAGGTAAGAAAATGTAATAAAGGAAAAATGAACTCACATAGTTTCTTCATGTGGAAGGATAGCAAGTAATATAAGTATCAAAAGTAATATGAGTATATATATATATAAAAAAAAGTAATATCAGCGTAACAAAATAATAATGTAAAGTGAAGTGTTCAGCCTCTGACCCTTACTGAAACTGGCGGCTGAAGTCGGGGGATGGGCTTCCCGGTCCTCGTTCGTCGGAATGACGCGCAAGTGTTCCTGCCATTGTAGACGGGCCCAACCATCTTGGGTTATTACGTTGACAGGAGCACCTCGTCTCATTAGCGTAAATTCCCGTCTTCTATGTGTAGGTTGCGGTGGCAAGTGAATGCTCGGTAACGGATTGGATGCGGTCCGCGAGCGCTTGGCTGGACGTGGTTGGTCTGTGGCTGGCAACTGGGTTGTCGTGATACGCTTTGCGATAGCGTGCGTCTCGTTCGGGCCGTCTGCAATATGAACGGCTTACTGAAGTCGGGGCAGCCTAATACCGGTGCGCTGGTGAGAGCGATTTAGAGTTTATTAAAAGCGTCCTCTTGCGGCGGCCCCCACACCCAGACACTTTTCTTCTTGAGCAGCTGCGTGAGTGGTGCTCTAGTAGTGGAGAAATCTTTGACGAAGCGGCGATACCATGAGGCGGTACCTGATACTTGTCGCAGCTGTTTAACATTCTGCGGTGGCGGGAGATCTCGTACCGCGCGAATTTGTTCTGGATCTGTATGAATGCCGTTCTGAGTTACCATGTGTCCTAAGTATCGGAGCTCTTTCTTGCAGAATTGTGTCTTCTCGAAATTAACTTTCAGGTTAGCCGACCTTAGCCGTTCAAAAACAATTTCTGAATTGCGCATATGTTCCTCGAGTGTTCGCCCTAAGACGGTAATGTCGTCTAAGTAAGCGAATGCGAATGGCTCCAACTCTGGTCCGATCACTTGATCAAGTATTCTTTGGAAGGTGGTCGGAGCTGAGTGAAGTCCAAAAGGCATCACTGTCCATTGAAATAACCCACGGCCGGGTACGGTGAATGCGGTGTACTTCCGTGATTCGAGCTCCAAAGGGATCTGCCAATATCCGCTATTTAAATCGATTGTGCTTATAAATTTAGCCTCGCGGAGCTTGTCGAGGATGGACTGAATTTGAGGTAGGGGATATGCGTCGCGTGTACTGATTTTATTTAGCTGTCGTTAATCGATGCATAACCTCCAGGTTCCTTGCTTCTTCCGCACGAGGACGATAGCTGAGCTGTAGGGGCTCTTATATGGCTCAATTTTCTTCAGCAGCTCATCAATTTCCTTATCAATGACGTGTTGCATGGCCGGATTGCGGGGATAGTAGCGTTGCTTAAATGGTGCCTCGGTGTTTACTCGGATCGTGTGTTGGTCGACATTGCAGAGCATAGAGATCACTTCCATTTGCTTGCGCTGCTTCTCACAAAACCTTCGCATGATGTCTTCGGCGCTAGTTTGCGCGTTGGTGATACGGTAGAGTTGTGGTTGTGTCGGCAACGGTGTCGTTATTATGCTTCTCCCCATTATTTCAAATTTGTACTGAAGTCGCGTTAACAAGTCCATACCAATAATCAAGTCTTCTTGGAGACCTGGTAGGAAATGCACGATGTGTTTTACCGAATGGTCGTGGATGGTGAGTCTCACAGTATAGCTTCTTGCAATTGATATTTGTTGATTATTTGCTAACGCTAGCCATTGGGTGTTGTCTGACTATTCGCCGTGATTTCGTTGGAGATAATTGTTTAGCTTCGTTCCAATGAACGTTAATGAGGCGCCGGTGTCTATGAGCGCATCGAGGTATATATTGTGGCAACGAACCGGCACTCTAAGCATTGGTATGGGCGGGGATTCGCTGTCGTGGCCGGTGGTTACCTTGTGACAACTACAGTTTCTGGTTAGTGTCCCAGCCAGAAACAGTGGGAGCAGAATAATCTGGGTCTTCCCCGGCAGTTCCCTCTCTTATGACCTGGCGTGCCGCAGCGCCATTGTGTTCTGTGTGTGTGTGTTCTGTCTGAGTGATCGATATGTAATTGCTTTTAGTGTTGTGCTTATGAACAAGGGAAAATATACATATATATACATATATATATATATATATGTATGTATGAAATATGTGTGACTTATGGTTCTACGGTTATTCGTGAAGGCAGAAGAGAATTGTAACGAAGTGTGTTCGTTACATCCTATCCTTACTTAGCGCGGAATAGGAAAACAAAACGAGAATAAGAATAAAAAAATACTAATAATTAGCCGATGGAAGCGACTTATGCACTTCTGCCGAAGCAGAAACTTTTACTGATCCTGATGGATTCAGCTCGACTTTCATGGCTGTTTTTTTTTTTTTTTTTTTTTTTTAACAGAAAAAATAATTCAACAAATTCATTTGGACTTACACACTATTAATTTTTTTAATGTAACAAAGGAAAATTCAGCAAATTCATTGGTACTTATACACTATTAATATTTCAGGTAAGAAAATGTAATAAAGGAAAAATTAACTCACATAGTTTCTTCATGTGGAAGGATAGCAAGTAATATAAGTATCAAAAGTAATATGAGTATATATATATATAAAAAAAAGTAATATCAGCGTAACAAAATAATAATGTAAAGTGAAGTGTTCAGCCTCTGACCCTTACTGAAACTGGCGGCTGAAGTCGGGGGATGGGCTTCCCGGTCCTCGTTCGTCGGAATGACGCGCAAGTGTTCCTGCCATTGTAGACGGGCCCAACCATCTTGTTCCTCGAGTCATATGTTCCTCGAGTGTTCGCCCTAAGACGGTAATGTCGTCTAAGTAAGCGAATGCGAATGGCTCCAACTCTGGTCCGATCACTTGATCAAGTATTCTTTGGAAGGTGGCCGGAGCTGAGTGAAGTCCAAAAGGCATCACTGTCCATTGAAATAACCCACGGCCGGGTACGGTGAATGCGGTGTACTTCCGTGATTCGAGCTCCAAAGGGATCTGCCAATATCCGCTATTTAAATCGATTGTGCTTATAAATTTAGCCTCGCGGAGCTTGTCGAGGATGGACTGAATTTGAGGTAGGGGATATGCGTCGCGTGTACTGATTTTATTTAGCTGTCGTTAATCGATGCATAACCTCCAGGTTCCTTGCTTCTTCCGCACGAGGACGATAGCTGAGCTGTAGGGGCTCTTAGATGGCTCAATTTTCTTCAGCAGCTCATCAATTTCCTTATCAATGACGTGTTGCATGGCCGGATTGCGGGGATAGTAGCGTTGCTTAAATGGTGCCTCGGTGTTTACTCGGATCGTGTGTTGGTCGACATTGCAGAGCATAGAGATCACTTCCATTTGCTTGCGCTGCTTCTCACAAAACCTTCGCATGATGTCTTCGGCGCTAGTTTGCGCGTTGGTGATACGGTAGAGTTGTGGTTGTGTCGGCAACGGTGTCGTTATTATGCTTCTCCCCATTATTTCAAATTTGTACTGAAGTCGCGTTAACAAGTCCATACCAATAATCAAGTCTTCTTGGAGACCTGGTAGGAAATGCACGATGTGTTTTACCGAATGGTCGTGGATGGTGAGTCTCACAGTATAGCTTCTTGCAATTGATATTTGTTGATTATTTGCCAACGCTAGCCATTGGGTGTTGTCTGACCATTCGACGTGATTTCGTTGGAGATAATTGTTTAGCTTCGTTCCAATGAACGTTATTGAGGCGCCGGTGTCTATGAGCGCATCGAGGTATTTATTGTGGCAACGAACCGGCACTCTAAGCATTGGTATGGGCGGGGATTCGCTGTCGTGGCCGGTGGTTACATTGTGACAACTACAGTTTCTGGTTAGTGTCCCAGCTTCGCCACAGTGGGAGCAGAATAATCTGGGTCTTCCCCGGCAGTTTCCTCTGTTATGACCAGGCTTGCCGTAGCGCCAGCAGTGAGTTTTCCGGGAATATGGTTGAGTCGTGACACAAATTGACATATGAGGGCGTTGCTGTCGTCCTTCTTCCCTGCGAATGTGATCGTACTCATCTGTTTGGCTCATGAGGGAGTCCAAGTTGATGAAATCGCGGCGCCTTATGTAAAGCCGATATTACATAAGCCGCCCTTCGTAGATTCGATCTAAATGATCGGCTTGGTGCATTCGTGGGTGTTGTCGTATCATTGTTATGACACTCATAATATATTCTTTTGCCTTTTCACGAGGTCCTTGCCGTCTTCGGATTATCTCTTCCTCTAGCCTTTGCAGGTATCGTGGAGGTAAAAAAATGTCATTGCGGCGTCTTTGAATTGCTGCCATGTTGTTACATCGCATCGCTTGTAGCGCCACCAGTCTCTGGTGCGGTCGCGAAGCAGCCGGTTGTAATTAATGCTATAACAGCTTGCCAGTTCTTCCATATTTTCTATAAATTCTAAAACGGAGCGTGAGCCGTTGAAATGCAAATTCCATTTGCGTACCGTGTTCATGACGTCACACTCTCGACTGTCATGCGGTTGTTGCATGGGGAAGCTATGCTGGTGTACCTCGTGGACCATAATTTGTGGGAGAGTCCTCGAATTCGCCACGGGTACTGGGAGTGAATCGTTTTTCAAGTCTACGCTTTCTGCGGAATTCCATCGAGATCGCTGTCCTTTTATGTATTGGCTCAAGCGTTGTATCATCTCTTTCACAGTGTCATCTATTGGCAAGTTTAGGAGTTTCATTTGTGCTTCTAGTTCATCTTTTCTTAGTTTATAGATGAAGCTTAAGCTCTCTGGCAAAGATTCTTCCTTGCTGTCGTGGTGATGTACTGAACTACTCGATTGTAGGTTCGGAGCATTGCTAATTTTTGTACTGTTGTGCTGATCTGGCGAGACGCTTCGTGGTTGCGTACTTTGCTGATGCGGTGAGTTACTTCTGTTAAGGGAAGCACCGCCGGCTTGACCAATCTGCTGTTCGTTTGATGTGTTCGAGACAGCTGCCAGAGGGGAGCGTATTTCGCGGCTGTGGTAAATTACTTCTTTGTGTCGAAGCACCGCCGCTTTGAACAATCTGTTGTTCGTTTTGTATATCTAATGAACCGCTTCCAGAAGAAAGCGGTCCCTGCTCGGGCGCCATTTGTAACGACGAGTTTTCCTTTCCCAGCCGGGAATAGCTCACTCGTCCCAGGGTTCGTGGCAAGTGGATCTCGGAACCACTTGCGAACAATATTTTAAGCTGCGTTTCCGAATTTCGTTCAATTGGAGTTCCCACCAATCTAGCACTGACTCAGAGAGTTCAGCTCGGACGCAATGCTAAGTATCGTATTTATTATATTTCCTTAACAATTTTTATACACTCGTATCTATTTTTCTTTAACAATTTTTATAAAATCGTATTGTTACGTAATTTCCAAAATTACCGCTCACAGTATTGCTTACTTATCTTCCTCACAGTATTGCTCAAATCCGCTACGTTGTCGTCTGCCTTTATTTTGCGCAATATTTTAGCATAACTAAGACCACCCTTGTTCTCAATGATGATGGCTTCCGGCTTGGGTCTTTTCACCACAACGTCCGATCTCACTTGCGTCCACCCCTCGCTCGTATTCTCTGCTTTATCAGCGATCACCTTTGCCTGAACCACTCCAGCGTAAGTTGCAGCTTAAGGTGCTTTCCGTTTTTAAGAAGCCGACTGAACCAGTAGAGCGTCCTCTCTGCTCCGCTTTGTTACATTTCCTGCTCTTTTTTCTGGCATTGGAGACGTCTGTACGCCATGTTCGCATGTGGGCCTTTTAGTTTATTGCCAACCAAGCATCAAACTTGAATCAGTCTGCGCGCCATTTCTTAAGTCTTGCTCTAGCTTTTCAAACAAAATAGCAATGCTCTCTATTAAATCACGCATTGGCTGGTGTATTGATCGCCTTTCTCCTCTGATCATTTCAACCAACTCACCGATTCTACGTCCCATTTTCTCAAACACCGAAATTTGCTGTGAGCCGCGTTCAGAAATCACTTCTACGCACGTTGGCGAGCAGTTTCTATAAGTAGGCGTCCACTTCAAGCGAGTTTTTTAATGGCGACCGCGCCATACGACTACTTTTCGCAAACAGATTAATGCCGCCTAATTGGTCTGCACGGCTGCCATCTTCAATCGATGCTCCACTTGCTGCTGCACTCTTCTTCATGGCTGCTTTTGTTTCTTTTTTTTCTTTTATCTATTTTCTCAGTATTGCATTAGTAGAGACGCGAACCTACTGCAAGAATAGACCGCAGCGCCACCACCAGCAGATACTGATCGAAGCTTATAAAAGCTTACGAAAGCTTAATTAAAAGCTTTGATCTGGCGTTGAGTACAGATGGAGCCACTCAACCACTAAACTAGACAAGGGCAGCTAGCACAGGTCAACGAACGACACTATGTCCACCAAATCACGTCAAACTTTGTTATGTTGCTGCGAAATTGCGCGGGAAATAAATGTTTATACAGTTCTTTATGTTAAAAATAAAGACTGCGAGACTAAATGCACAGAAAAATTTATCGATTTAATCACTCGCGCACCAGGTAACACAACCGAATGTCTTGTGTATGATTTGTTACACTTATCGGCTCGCTTTGAGCTTTCTTCCGAGTTTTAAACCGAGCTTAAACACTTTAAAGAGTAAGTTTTGGTAGGAGCCGAATAAAAACACGTCCATTCGCGTCGAATATTTAACTCCGAATCCCTAGCATAGACATGTGTGTGTGTGTGTGTGTTTTTTTTTTTTTTTTTGTTATATGAGAGGAAAGCATCGAAAGCCTGAGTGCGAGACTTTAACTCGCTAAAACCCCTCCCCCTGTCTGTTGGTCCCCCGGAACTACCACTAAGTATACCGTCGGGAGGCAGAAAGAGCTAATGCTCAAACGTTCGTCTTCGTCCTATATTAATAGTCTCTAACTCTAACGTATCAGTTTCAGTTCGTTTGTCCCGTTCTGTTTATCGTTCGATAATCTGGACACTACGTTCTAACCTGCATTGTCTCATCATAATATTGGCACACATGGATTTAACGGCCAGCCAAGCTTCTGGCGATCGCAGCATGCAGTTGGTGAAATTGTCCGCTGTTAATTTTCGACACAGCACTGTTTCTGTGTTTAAGCGAACGGGCGCAAAAGCTTCGCATTCAAAAAATATGTGGTGCACATCTTCATGTGCAATGGCACACGAACCACATGTGGAACTCGAGTCGTGCCCATACTTCTGGAGATAGCTCCGGAAACAGCCATGACCACTGATCATTTGTGTTAAATAAAAATCTAACTCACCGTCAGGAATCAGTCTATGTGTCCATCGCCCTTTGCTAGAGATGTTCCACCTATCTTGCCACTTGAAGAAGGTGACGCGGGTTATATCTTTAACTTCGTGAGCTGCAGGACTTCTGCGGATGTCTGTTCTCTTATGGAAACGTGTTGAGATTTCCTCAACTAATAAGTCGGGCGGAGGTAATCCTGCGATCACAGCGGCTGCTTCGTGCGAGATCGTGCGGAAGCCACAGCAAACTCGTAGAACGCATAAACGAAAAATTTAATTTAATTGTCGCACGTTCTTCTTTGCATGTATCGCCTTAGCCCAAACCGGTGCAGCGTACATTACAATAGATATAACTACTTTAGCCAGCAGCAGTCTACGCTTCTGGCTGGGCCCATATGTATTACCCATTATACGAGTTAGGGCCGCGTACGTTGCCATTGCCTTACCACACACCATTTCGATATGAGTAGAGAAAGTCAGCCTGCTATCTAGCATCACGCCTAGATATCGAATCGCTGGTACAGACTTGATTCTGACTCCATCAATGTTTAACTCTACGAATTCGAGCTTTTTCCTGCCAGACACAATTTGTTTCTCGTGCGCCAAGTTTTAATCAAACACATTACATCAGTCGCTAATGATTGCTGGTGTATCTGCTTTGCCACAATGACCACCGCAACATCGTCGGCATATCCAATTATTTTTACGCAGCTTGGGACAGGGATGCGTAGCACTGAATCATACATAATGTTCCACAGTAGTGGTCCCAACACCGAGCCTTGCGGAACTCCTGCAGTAACCTTGTGTAGTCTAACACCAACATCGGTGTTGTAAAGAAGGGTTCTCTCGGAGAGGAAACTCTTTAGGATTCTCAGAAGATAGCATGGTGTTTGCAATCGCTCAAGTGCTGCAATGATGCTTTCCCAGCTTGCCGAATTAAACGCATTTTTCACATCCAGCGTTATTACCAAGCAGTACTCTTTCGTACCGTACATCCAACGGGAACCCTCTATAGCTTTCTCCGCTACGTGTGTGTGTGTGTGTTTTTTTTTTTTTTTTTTTATTTAACGAGGAGTAAAAGCATCGAAAGCCTTAGTCAGTGCGGGACTTTAACCCTCTAAACATCTCCTCTCGTCGGCACGGATGTTCCCCCCAGAACCACCGCTAGGTATTACGTCAGGAGGCCGTGGGAGCGATAACGCTCAAACGTCAGTTATTATGTCAGTCAAAGCGTTCGTTTGCTCTTCTTACCTGTTCTATCCGACGCTGCTCACTCATCACCAGCGCAGCCATTCTGCTTACCGCATGCCACACTTCACTATTGTCCAGCATGGCCAGCACAATACTTTCTGCGGCGATTGGAGCTCCTATCAGCCGTTGGAGTTCTCCTCTTAACACGTCATAGCGAGGGCATTCGAAAAATACGTGCTGCACACTCTCTACGGCCGCCATACCACAATGATCGCAGAAGGGATCTCGTTCGTGACCATATTTGTGCAAGTATGACTTGAAGCACCCATGTAGAGCATTTCTGCTAAATCGTTAGTGTTTGTGTCGGTCTAAGTTCGTCCGGTACTCGCTGAAAGTTGCTCCAGGCGGCGCTGCTGCTGCATTATATCTCTTATTATACAAGATATCTTTTCCCATGCTGTGGGGGAAGTAAACATATACCCTAAAATTCCGCGCGGACTTACTCTTTGGCCCAAAAGTCGTTCAATCGCGCTTCTGTGTCGATTGTATCTAACACACTCTTGGAAAACGTGCTCAACATTATCTATTTTTCCCTCGCAGGATACGCAGTAAGGGTTGTCTACATGCTGGTACTTGTGCAGATACTCCCGAAAGCAGCCGTGCCCAGACAAAAACTGTGTGAGGTAAAAATTTACCTCCGCAAACTCTCTGCGATACCACTTGCTGACTTCGGGAATTAGGTAATAAGTCCAGCGCCCTCTAACCGCGCTATCTCATCGCTGTTGCCACATCCTTATGCTATTAGTTCGTACTCGTTCACGAGTCACGCTGTCTATGCCTTGGCTGCACAGGGCTCTCAGTTCTAAAGCCTCTTTCGCCAGAATATCAATTGGCACTCTGCCAGCTATAACATCTGCTGCTTCGTACGAGACTGTTCTGAACGCGCAGCAGACTCTTAGTGAGGATAGCCTATAGGTGCTTAGCATGATCCTCATATATGTTTTACACACTGTTGCATCAGCCCAAATTGGAGCGGCATACAATAAAATTGATGTGCTTACCTTCGATAAGAGTTTTCTAACCTCCTGCCTTGGTCCTCCGATATTGGGCATTCTCGCTATTGCTTGACCCAGTCGCATCGCCTTTTCACCAGCATAGGCTAGATGGTCCTTAAAAGTTAACATGTGATCCAGTACAACTCCTAGATACTTCAGGCTTAGCTTGGACTCTACACTGTGAGCTCCTACTCGTACGTGGAACCTCTCAACCTTCTTGCGACTGCTAATTAGGAGTGCTTCAGTTTTATGCGCCGCTAGCTCAAGCCGCGCTTCTCGCAACCAAATCTGCACCAGCATGTGTGTGTGTGTGTGTGTGTGTGTGTGTTTTTTTTTTTGTTGTAATCAACGAGGAGTAAACGCATCAAAAGCTAATTCCCGTCAGAGCGGGACTTTAACCCGCTAAACATCTCCTCTTGTCGGAACGGTTGCTCCTCCCGGAACCACCGCTAAGTATTTCGTCGGGAGGCCGTAAGAGCATTGCTGCTCAATCGTCAGTAATTAGGTCAGTCTTCGTTCGTCCCCGTTTGCTTCTTGCTCGAAGCAGCGCTGCTGTTGCATAATATCACTTATTATTAAGCAACCTGCTTCCCATGCCATGATTGAGGTGCACATATACTGCAATATTCCCCTAGGAGTTACTCTTTGCCCTACCATACGCCCAAGGGCTACTCTCTGTTGGCTATACCGCACACACTCCTGGATCACATGTTCTACGTTTTCTTTCTTTCCGTCACAAGACTTGCAGAAGGGATCACTTACTTGCTTGAATTTGTAAAGATACTCGCGGAAGCAGCCGTGTCCAGTGAGGAACTGAGTCAGGTAAAAATTTACATTGCCAAACTTTCTTCTATACCATGGTTGTATGACAGGTATAAGCTCATGTGTCCAGCGCCCTTTTGTTGATGCATCCCATCTCCGCTGCCATTCATCTATGCTTAAATCCCGTTGTCGTTCTCGTGCTGCTTGGCTCGGGTTGTGAGCGTAAAGGCTTCTTAGCGCCGCCGCCTCCTTCGCCATAATATCCAGCGGCAATCTTCCAGCCACTACGTCTGCTGCTTCATGGGAAACTGTTCTGAAGCCACAGCAAACTCTCAAAGACATCAGCCGGTAGGCACTTAGCATACCTTTCATGTAGGAATTTACACTGCTCGCGCACGCCCATACTGGAGCAGCATACATCAAAGTAGATGTGCTTACATTTGCTAACAGCTTCCTGACTTCCTGCCTTGGGCCGCTATTATTAGGCATTATTCGTGATAGCGCTTGCCCTACTCTTAGCGCTTTGATGCTGGCATGAGCCAAGTGATCCTTAAATGGCAGCCTATGGTCTAAAACAACGCCAAGGTATTTCAGGCTTGGGTTTGATTCTATTAGATGGCCGTCAATGCGTATTTGTAGTTTTTCAAACTTTTTTCTACTGCTGATTAATAGGACTTCTGTTTTGTGAGCTGCCAATTCTAACCCCGACTTTTGAAGCCATACTTTAATCCGTTGCAGAGCAACTTCAGCATCTACAGCAATTTGACTGATAGTTTTAGCGACTACCACAACAGCAATATCATCCGCATATCCTATTATATGGACGTTATGTGGTACAGGAACTCTAAGTGCGCCATCATACATGACGTTCCATAGCACAGGCCCGAGCACAGACCCTTGTGGTACTCCTTTGGTGATGCAGTGTTGTCTTGCTCCAGCATCTGTATCGTAATGGAGCATCCGCCCATTGAAATAGTCCCGTATTATATGAACTAGATATCCAGGGACTTGCAGAGCACACAACGCTTCAAGGATTGCCCTCCAACTCGCTGAATTAAACGCGTTCTTGATATCCAGAGTAATTATAGCGCAGTATTCTTTGTCACCACCTATCCATCTGCGTCCCGCTATGGCTTCCTTTGCAAGGTTGACCACGTCACTAATTGCATCTATTGTTGATCTTCGTTTTCTAAAACCATATTGTCGATCCGATAAGCAACAGTGGCCTTCGATAAACATTCCTAAGCGTTTTGCTATAAGTTTCTCGAGTATTTTCCCCATTCCATCTATCATACACAGAGGACGGTATGATGATGGCTCTTCTGGCGGCTTTTTCCCCTTAGGGATAAGAACTAGTCGCTGTCGCTTCCATGCTTGGGGGAATATACCATCCTGTAGAGAAACGTTGAAAAGTTCGCGAAAGAGTTCAGGACGCTTGGTTATGGCTATTTTCAGAACAGCGTTTGGGATCCCATCTAGTCCTGGCGCTTTGTTCGTTTTGATATCCTTGGCTATCTCCACGATTTCGCTATTTGTTATATCTGGTGCCGGGTTTCTGCATTGCACAGGCTGAAATTCTTCAGTCTGGGTTTCAAGTGGGAAAAGTCCCGTAACTATTTTCCCTAGAATAACAGGACATTTTGTGGTACAGAATTTCCCGCCCTTTGTTTTCGCTAGGACAATTTTATACGCGCTTCCCCATGGGTTTTCTTGGACAGTGTCAATTAGTGATCGAATGGCCTTTCTCTTGCTGGCTTTAATTGTCTTGCACAGCAGTTTTTTGCTCTTTTTGTACAGGACTTGCCACCTTTCAAACCCTTCACGGCCTCTGAGCCTCTGGTTTTTTCTCCTAAGCTTAAATCTTTCTGAACGAAGCGCAGCGATATCTTCATTCCACCAGTACAGCTCGTTCCGCGTCCTTTTTTGCCGTTTTCGTGGCATTGATGCATCACACGCTTGACTCAGCTGGTTCATAATTTGTCGCGCGCTCTATTCTGCTCCTCCGTTAGGGGGCTCCATACCCTCAATTACGTAGTCCAGCATATCCCGATCAAGCAGTTTAAATCTCCAGCAAGTTGGTTTGCACTTCGTGGTTGACGAACTCCTTCGGCATGTGATTGACTCGGCAATGTCATACCGTATAGCGTTATGATCGCTGTGAGTATACAGATCAGCTACAGTCCAGTTTACTTTGTTTGCCAACGCTCTGCTGCAAAACGTGAGGTCAATTACAGAAGTAAGTCCTGCTTTGTTGTACGTGCTAGTCGAGCCCTGGTTAAGTAAGACAAGATCAAGGCTAGCGAAAGCTTCCAGAAGCACTGTTCCTCTTCTAGTTGTCTTTTTGCTTCCCGATTCGACCGACCAGGCATTGAAGTCGCCGGCAATCACAACTGGTGTTTTCCCTCTGGCGTTAGCTACAAGGTTATCAATGATAGCTACGAAAGATTCCAGTGATAAGCTGGGTGGAGCATAGCAGCTATAAAAATGAATGCTTTTTATCTTCGCATGAACAAAGTATTCTGCTTGTTGGTCTGGCAAGCTTTCAAAAGGAAGAGTTGAGTTTGTCCAGATAGCACATTTCTTGGTTTTATCTTCAGCCCAGGTGAAATTGTTCTGCGTCCGGTATTGTTCGCTTATCAAAACAACGTCAATACCAAGCTCTATAACTGTTTTTTGAAGCAGATCTTGCGCAGTCTCGCACCTAATTTGGAGGCACCTAACCATGAGTTTCTTTTAGAGCTCCCAATGCCTTTAAAAAAGTACGACATTTGTAGCTGCCAGCAATATGGTCATTGCCGCCTTCATCTCCAGGGTCACATATAGCGCAGCAAGGTTTACCTTCGCATACTTTCGCCATATGCCCTTTCTGCCCACATTTGAAGCACAGGCCTGTACGGTCTATTTCCGATTTGCATTCACGCGCAAGATGTCCGTAGTTTAGGCACCGGAAGCATCTTACAGGATACACACGTTCACGTAGCCTGCAGATCACCCATCCAACTCGTAATCGTCCCGTAGATAAGAGAATATTCGCATCTTTTGTTGGCACGTTAAGGATCGCCGTCTGTGTGCCGAATTTCGTAGCGCGTATAGACTTAATCATATCCTTTAGGAATTTGACTTTAGGGAATTGATCTTCTATCGCCTTATAGAGCTCATCAGATGTCGTAATTTCGTCCATTCCACAGCATTCAATTGTGGTCTGCTGCGAAAGTGTTCGGACACTTGCTTCATTCTCTAAAATTTGCTCCATTTGATCTCTATACTGTGTAGTCTGCATATCAGCAGATTTTTTCAGTTCAAGAATCATATCACCCTTGGTTGTTCTCCTTATTTTTTGTACGTTTTCGCCCAGTGCTTTCAGTTCAGTCTTAGACCTAATCGTTCTTAGTATATCAGCATAGGACTTGCCGTCTTTCTTGTGAATCAGTATCGCTTCCGGTGGTACACGCTCTCTCCTTTGAGTCACACCATTCGCATTGCCACGCGACTTTTCGTCGTTCACTGTGCTCTCTGGTTTTGAGGTTGATGGTCTGTGGTCTCTGGGCCTATTTTTTCGGACCAACACCCAGTCGTCATCAGTGCAACTTGCCGATATTGCATTCTTATTCGACGGATGCCCTTCTTTTTCACCCATGGCCAGCAACTTGTGCCTTTTAGGTAGGAGTTTGACAAATGACCAATGATGAGACCAATGATCTCAACTCCCTCTGGCACTGTCAACTCCAGTATGGCGTTGTACATTATGTTCCACAGAAAAGGTCCAATTACGGATCCCTGTGGAACCCCTCTTGTTATTTTATACTCTTTATAACCTTCCGTAGTGTTGTACATAAGAATCCGATCGCTTAAATAATCACTCACAATATTACATAGATATGCGGGGACTTCAAATCTTCTTAGCGCCTCCAAGATTCTCTGCCAATTCGCCGTATTGAATGCATTTTAAATGTCCAATGTCACGATCAGGCAGTACTGCTTAGCACCGCCACACCAGCGTTTGCCCTCAATCGCCGATCCCGCGATATTTTTCACCAGCTGTAATGCATTGATCGTAGACATGCCTTTCCTGAAGCCAAATTGCCGGCCAGATATTTTGGCATTTGCCACCGACAGCAGTCGTTCCTTAATTATGGACTCCAGTAGCTTACCTGCAGTATCCAACATACACAAAGGACGGTATGATATAGGCAAATTATCGCCTTTCGGCAGTAACACCAGCCGCTGCTTCTTCCACTGTTTCGGAAAGGCGCCTTCTTTGATGCAAAGATCATAAACACTTCGGAGCCATTCAGTGCGATTTACTGCAAGCGCTTTTATTGCAACATTTGGTATGCCATCTGGGCCTGGCACTTTGTTAAGCTTGAGATTAGCTGCTGCTTGCAACACCTCCGCTGCGGTTACCGTTGGTATGCTTTGCGTGTCATTTGTTTCAAATGCTCTTAGAAACTGCGGTTTCTGAGGAAAGAGCCTCTTAACTATAGACTCCATTATTCGGGAGTTGCTTGGTTGCGCTGATCTTTTAAGCTTTTTTAAAACCAGCTTATAGGCGAAACCCCAAGGATTGCTATCTACATCATCGCAAAGTTCCAAAAAGCACTTATTTTTGCTTTCTCGTATGGCTGCATTCAATGCTTTCCGCTTCTCCTTGTATACCAGCAGCAGATTTTCATATATAGCAGGCGCTCTTTTACGAGCTCTTTTACACTGCCTCCGCGCTCGGATGCATTCCTTACGTAATTTTGCAATGTTGGCATTCCACCAGTACACGGGTCTTCGCTTTGAACTATTCCGTTTTAGCAACATCGATGCATCGCATGCTTCTTTTATTTTGTTCATAAGATGCTTTGCCGCTTCTTCTGCCGTCCCTCTCGCGCTGAAGCCATCCAATACCTGGACAAACATTTCGCGATCAAAGGTTTCTGGCTTCCAGCATGGGCCTTTGCTAGCTGTTGAGGCCTTGTCTACGCCTGACTTTCTTAAAATTTCTATTAGAACAGCTCTGTGGTCACTATGCGTGTAACAATTGCTTATCTGCCACTTCGCCGCCGAAAACAACCCCGTACTTATAAAGGCAATATCTATTATAGATCCTGGTGTGTGTGTGTGTGTGTTTTTTTTTTTTTTTTTTTTTTTTTTTAACGAGGAGTAAAAGCATCAAAAGCCTTAGTCAGTGCGGGACTTTAACCCGCTAAACATCTCCTCTCGTCAGCACGGATATTCCTCCCGGAACCACCGTTAGGTATAACGTCAGGAGGCCGTAGAGCATTTCTGCTAAATCGTTAGTGTTTGTGTCGGTCTAAGTTCGTCCGGTACTCGCTGAAAGTTGTTCCAGGCGGCGCTGCTGCTGCATTATATCTCTTATTATACAAGATATCTTCTCCCATGCTGTGGGGGAAGTAAACATATACCCTAAAATTCCGCGCGGACTTACTCTTTGGCCTAAAAGTCGTTCAATCGCGCTTCTGTGTCGATTGTATCTAACACACTCTTGGACAACGTGCTCAACATTATCTATTTTTCCCTCGCAGGATACGCAGTAAGGGTTGTCTACATGCTGGTACTTGTGCAGATACTCACGAAAGCAGCCGTGCCCAGACAAAAACTGTGTGAGGTAAAAATTTACCTCCCCAAACTCTCTGTGATACCACTTGCTGACATCGGGAATTAGGTAATAAGTCCAGCGCCCTCTAACCGCGCTATCCCATCGCTGTTGCCACATCCTTATGCTATTAGTTCGTACTCGTTCACGAGTCACGCTGTCTATGCCTTGGCTGCACAGGGCTCTCAGCTCTAAAGCCTCTTTCGCCAGAATATCAATTGGCACTCTGCCAGCTATAACATCTGCTGCTTCGTACGAGACTGTTCTGAACGCGCAGCAGACTCTTAGTGAGGATAGCCTATAGGTTCTTAGCATGATCCTCATATATGTTCTACACACTGTTGCATCAGCCCAAATTGGAGCGGCATACAATAAAATTGATGTGCTTACCTTCGATAAGAGTTTTCTAACATCCTGCCGTGGTCCTCCGATATTGGGCATAATTCTCGCTATTGCTTGACCCAGTCGCATCGCCTTTTCACCAGCATAGGCTAGATGGTTCTTAAAGGTTAACCTGTGATCCAGTACGACTCCTAGATACTTCAGGCTTAGCTTGGACTCTACACTGTGAGCTTCTACTCGTACGTGGAAACTCTCAACCTTCTTGCGACTGCTAATCAGGAGTGCTTCAGTTTTATGCGCCGCTAGCTCAAGCCGCGCTTCTCGCAACCAAATCTGCACCAGCTCGACCGTTTCATCGCCCTTTGCCTCCAATTCAGCCAGTGTCTTTGCCACTATCACCACCGCAATATCGTCTGCATAGCCAATTATATGTGCACCGTGTGGCACTCGTAATCTTAGCACGCCATCATACATCACGTTCCACAGCAGCGGTCCAATCACTGATCCTTGTGGAACACCCTTTTTTATTTTTTGCTTCTTTGAGCCTACATCCGTCTCATAGAATAGTACCCTGTCTTTAAAGTAGCTTGCAACGATACGTACCAGATACTCAGGTACTTGCATGCTAGTGAGAGCCTCTAGTATACGCGTCCAGTTTGCTGTGTTGAACGCATTCTTGATGTCGAGTGTTATGACTGCACAATACTTCTTGTCACCCCCTTTCCACCTTTTACCCGATATTGCATCTCCGGCCAGCCTGCATACCTCGTCGATTGCATCGATGGTGGATCTCCCTTTTCTAAACCCGTATTGCCGCGCAGATAGCCCGCGATCACTTTCAGTGATGGACTCTAAACGTTTGGCTATTACCTTTTCGAACGCCTTCCCTATTCCGTCTAGCATGCAGAGCGGTCGATAGGATGATGGTTCCTCAGGCGGGTTGTTACCTTTTGGAATTAGCACCAGTCGCTGGCGCTTCCAGGGTCTTGGGAAAACGCCTTCTTCTAGACATGCTGTAAAGAGCTTGGCGAAAATCTCGGGCCTTTTGCTCATCGCTATCTTAAGGACTATATTAGGTATCCCATCTAGTCCTGGAGCTTTATTTGGTTTGACATTCTTGGCGATTTCAATGATGTCGCTTACGTAGACAGCAGGAACCGCGGAAGGAGCATAATATCCAGAGTTTCTTATGCTTATCCCCGCACTGTCCTGTGGAAAGAGCCCTCTGATTATTTTACCCAACATTACGGGACACTTGGGAGTATTCGCTTTCTTTCCTTTAAGTTTTGCTACCACAGTTTTGTACGCCGTTCCCCACGGGTTTGCCTGCACTTCATCTATAAGCGCACGTATTGCTCTTCTTTTGCTAGCTTTGATTGCCTTGCAGAGTTGCCTTTTAGCTTGTCTGTACTGCACTTGCCATAGCTCACCGCCTGCGCGCCGCCTAAGGCGTTGCTGCTTTCTTCTAAGTTTGTTACACTGCGAACGCAGTGCCTCTATATCCTTATTCCACCAGTAAACATTCCGATAAGACCGCTCAGAACGCTTCCGAGGCATTGCTGCATCACACGCATCGCTTAGTTGCTCCACTATGTGCCGCGCACAGGCTTCAGCTGAGCTCGCTTCGTCTATAGATATGCTCTCTGTGACATACTCTAGGACATCCTTATCAAGCTCTTTGACTTTCCATCCAGCTCGCTTGCAGCATTTCCCGTGTTTTCGTTTAGCGCCATTTGACTCACCTATTTCATAGAGCAATGCGTTATGATCACTGTGGGTATAAATGTCAGACACCACCCAACTTGTTTTTCTTGCGATCGCTCTGCTGCAATACGTAATGTCGATTATAGACGTTCTTCCTGCTCTACCAAATGTGCTGACAGAGCCTTGGTTGAGCAGAACCAGATCCAGGTAGGCGAACGCTTCTAAAATAATGCTTCCACGCTGGTTTGTCTTTGCGCTTCCCCATTCAGTCGCCCACGCGTTGAAGTCACCAGCTATTACTACTGCCTCTTTGTCTGCAGCATGTGCTACCAGTGTGTCTATAGTAGTCTTAAATACTTCTAATGGCATGCTGGGTGGCATGTAGCAACTATAGAAATTCATTCCCTTAATCTTGGCGTGGACGAAGTACTTTTCTCGCTGATCAGGAAGACTTTCGAAGCCCAGTTGGCTGCAAGTCCAGATGGCACACTTTCTGGACATGTCCTGTGCCCATGTGGCACACCTCAGGGCTCTAAAAGGTTCACTCAGTAACACAATGTCAATAGCATGCTCTTTGACAGTTTGTTGCAGCAAGTCTTGCGAGACCTCGCAGTGGTTGAGGTTAATTTGCATGCACCTAACCATTGTGGCTTTTCAGAGCTGCCATTGCACGAACATACTCAGGGCACTTAAGGCTACCGGCAATATGTTCAATCCCGCCTTCGCAGCCAGGTTGACAAATAGCACATTTTGGCTGCGATTTGCAGCTCCTAGCGATGTGCCCTTTCTCGCCACATCTGAAGCACTGTCCCGTGCGATCACTCTCAGCTTTGCATGCATGAGCAAGGTGTCCAAAGCAAAGGCAGCGGAAACACCGCAACGGCGAAATGCATTCACGTAGCCTGCAGACAACCCAACCAACACGCACACGCCCCATGGCCAGTAATGTTCTCGCATCCCTCACTGGCATACAAATGACCGCCGTTTGGGTTCCCATCTTCGTTAGCCGCATAGATTTAACCGCCGATTCACTAATTTTCCCGATTTCTGGACATTGCTTTCCAAGTGCCTCACGTAACTCCTCTGGGGTGGTTATTTCATCCATTCCACAGCATTGGATCGTTACTTGCTGTGTCAGCGTTCTAACACTCGCCTCGTCTTGCAGGATATGCTCCATTTTGTCTTTATATGCTGTAGTCTGCATGTCTTTGGAATATTTAAGGTCAAGGATCATGTCTCCTTTAGCGGTTCTCCTTATCTTCTTGACATTGTCGCCAAGATCCTTCAGATAAGCTCTAGATTTGATCATTCTTAGGATGTCAGCATACGACTTACCATCTTTTTTCGTCACAAGAATCGCTTCAGGGCGCACGCGGAATCTTTTCTGCTTGATCTCGTCAGCAACATGCTGGACTTCTTCTTGTCTTACAGGTCCTTGTGCCGATTGACGCTCTTTACGCACATTTTTGCGAACAATCTTCCAACCATCATCAACATTAACCAATGGAATCTTGCCAGGAGTATGCCTTTCATTGGGCTGCCCGACTTCGCTTTCTTTTAAGGGTAATGCCCTGTACCTTTTGAGCTGTTCTTTCCCGCCACAGTCATCATCCCTGATTCTTTTAGCGCTTTTGGCTTGCTTCGGTGTGCGCATTGGCGACGTTTGAGTGTGCTGCTCTGCAGTTGCCCGTGTTTCGGGGTGTACCTGTGCGCCTTCAATACAGCTTGCCTGCCGATTCGAACGCTCGCCCTCATAAGCTCTCTCAATCTCAGCTAATATATCTCGCATTTGCTGGTTTATCGATCGCCGACCTTTTTCGTTGAAGATTTCCATTAGCTGCCCAATCTTCCGTCCCAGCTTGTCGAAATAACTTTCCTGCGCTAAGAGTGGCTCCACGCACATGAGTACGGGCGGTGATTGAGGACGAGTTGCGTCTGCAGCCGTTGATACTGGAGATCTCCTTATAATCACGCTCCTTTTGAACTCGGAAGGTGTTTCGCGTTGGGTAGTATTCATGATTGACGTCGAACTCTGCGTGCGCGATTTAAGTTAGCAAAAAACACCGTACAGCACGAGTTATAACTAAAATTTCCAATTTTTGCGTTGCCTAAATTTATACTGCGCAGTTAGTTAGGTACGACGCAAAAGTATGTTCAAAATTGGATTTTAGCGTTACCTAAAAGTATGCCAAGCCCAGCGTATGGACGTTTACTAGAGGGGCAGTCTAGCGTCGACTAGACCACCCTGTGTAGTGGAGCTTTGGTATAGAAAGCTATGCGGTTTATATATTTGCTATCCACCGAAGCGCCGAGAAAACACAGCTTTTAAGTTGTTCTTTCCACTAGAGCTTTTTCCACGGGAAAAAAGACCAGCTGCTGATTGTAGACGCGATCAGCTGGTAGTGTTATGATTTCGCGTGAAAAAGGAAAGAATTATGCTGACACGAATCAGCTGACTTTGTTTTTGAATGTTGCGCGGGATTATCTTTCTGACAAATTGTTGCCAAGAATAGTGTTATTACCGCAGGTCACAAAACAGAATTCAAGTTTAAAACACCTTGGTGTCCCAGGTAGCGCTCGTATCACTAAACAGAACGAAACACTACTCCTTCGCACAGATTTTTATCACTAAGTTTCACTTTGTTTTAGGCTCTACCCACAATTAAAGAGTATTTTGCTGGGAGCTCCACCAAAACACGACCGGTTTGCAAAAAACAAAACTTACGACCCGTGTTTTTTTTTTTTTTTTTTTAAATGAGGGGACCGCATCGAAAGCCTTCGAACGGGACTTTAACCCGCTAAAACCCCTCCCCCAGGTCTGTTTGTCCCCCCGGAACTACCGCTAAGTATTACGTCGGGAGGCAGACAGAGCACTAATGCTCAAGCGTCATACAGTCCGTTCGTCCTCATCCATCCGTCAGTATCTTAACTAAAGCCCTGCTCGTCTACGTTTGGTAGCCCCCTGCCAGCTATTGCTGCCTGTCTCCCTTCTTTGTCGGCTGACATCAACTTCGCGTGTATGCGGCCAGTCATGGAACACACCGCCCTCCAGCAGCCTTCCGAGGAGATCATTACCTCCACCAGATTTTCGGAAGCAAATCTGTTTCCGTAATATGCCATCACCGAATCTCTCTCCATTGCGAACCTTGGACATTCGAAGAGGACATGTTTAGCGTCTTCCAGTTTGTCGGCGCAGCACGGACAATGTGGGGAATCGGCTAATCCTAGTCGATGGAGGTAGCTGCGGAACACTCCATGTCCAGTCAGAAACTGTGTTAGATGGTAACACATTTCTCCATGTTGTCGACCGATCCATTTCGTAACGTCCGAAATAAGATTGTAAGTCCACCTTCCCTTGATCGAATCGTTCCATTGTCTCTGCCAGCTTCGTAGGGACGTCGACCTAATCTGAACATGAGATGTGGGACTATCTGCGTTTCTTTCTTTGAGCTTGCGGTCCGCTTCCTCAGCAAGTATCTTTAGTGGTATCATTCCGGCAAGCACACATGCTGCCTCATGGGACACTGTGCGGTAGGCTCTGATGACTCTAAGAGCGCTAAGTCTGTAGACTTTGTCGTAAAGCTTTGCGTTTGATTTAATCCTTAGTGAATCCACCCAAATTGGTGCTGCGTACAAGAGTGTCGACGTCACCACGTTCGTTAGCAGTCGTCGCTTGCTGCTCTTTGGTCCACCGACATTTGGTAGCATTCTCGATAGACACACATGACAGCCCGTCGCTTTTTTACTTGCGTACTCAGCATGTTGGTGAAAGCTTAAACGATCGTCAATCATCACGCCCAAGTATTTTATAGCACGCTGTGATGTTATAATAACGTTGCCTACTTTGATTTCCGCAGATTCAACTTTTTTCCGACTACTTATCAATACAGCTTCTGTTTTGTGCTCTGCCAGTGATAGTCCTGATGACGACAGCCATTTTTGGATTTCGGCTACTGTCGTGTTTGCCCTCTGCTGCAAGTCTGAAATATGTTTCGACACAATGACGACTGCTATGTCATCCGCAAATCCAATCACTTTTACTCCATCTGGAACCGGAAGCCTCAGAACTCCGTCGTACATAAAATTCCAGAGTAGGGGTCCCAAAACTGAGCCTTGTGGCACCCCGCCTGTGATTTTGTATTGCTTCATTCCCTCATCGCTATGGTAAATCAGCCTTCTGTTGCTTAGGTAGCTATTTACAATAGCTAATAGGTACTTAGGCACATTTTTGCTCTGTAGGACTTGCAGTATTTTTGTCCAACTCGCTGTGTTGAATGCGTTCTTTACATCCAGCGTTATCACTGAACAGTATTTTTTGTCACCGCCTTTCCACCGCTTTCCCGTTATTGCTTCCTTTGCTATGGCTACTACAGCACTAATGGCGTCGATCGCAGATCGCGATTTTCGGAAGCCATACTGGTTTTCACTCAGACCATGGGGACCTTCAGCGAAGGGCTGCAGTTTTTCAAAAATAATGCGCTCGAATACCTTGCTTACTGTGTTAAGCAAACAAATTGGTCTGTATGAGGAGGGCTCGCCTTTGGGCCTGGCCGATTTTGGGATCAGGATTAGCTTTTGTGTCTTCCAAATACTTGGGAATATTCCCTGCTGCAGACACCTCCGCATTACGCCAAGAAATGTACTTGGATGTGCGGATATTGCCGCTTTGAGCGCTATATTCGGTATGGCATCTGGGCCGGGAGCTTTATTTAATGCAATTCTCGATGCTGCTGCTAGGAGTTCTTCTGTTGAGATGGAGACATCAAAGACTCTGTTACTGTCAACATTTGGTCTCTCGGTATGTGGCTGCTGCGGGAAAAGGGTTGAAACTATCTTCAAAAGAAGACGCGGGCAACTCTCCTGAGGACACTTTCGCGTTTTTGCCATTACGAGCTTATAGGCTCCTCCCCATGGATTCTCGTCCGCCTGCTCGCATAACAATCTAAAGTAGTTCGCTTTAGCGGACCGAATTGCATCGCGCAGTTTCTTACGTGCTTTTTTATAATTGCTGTTTAGGCAGGTCCTATCTGTTTCTTGCGTGCATCGTTGGTAGAGTCGTTTCGAGAGAAAAGCAGCCGATCGCAACACGCTAATCTCTGGAATCCACCAGTTCACTGGGGGCCTATCAGCTACACTCCTTCTCTTCGGCATTGCAGCATCGCATGCCTTAGACAACTGTGTTTGCAAATGCGATGCCAGTTCATCCGCTTCCACCAATTGCTCATATTCGTCCGCAAACACTAATTCGAAAACCTCCCTATCGAACAGCTTACTTTTCCAGCCTGTCTGTGTTGCCGGATGCAAGTGTCGCCTTTGGTGCCTTTCTATTTCAAGGACTATAGCTTGATGGTCGCTGAAGGTGAAATCTTCGCTGACATACCATTTGGCGGAGGATATGAGGGCATTACTCACAAAAGTTATGTCGATTATTGACTCTCTCCCGTTCTTGCGAAATGTGCTGACTGAGCCACGATTCGCAAGCACAATGTCAAGCGCAGAGAAGGATTCCAGCAAAAGCTTCCCTCTTCCCTCTATTCTTTGTTCCAGTAGGTCTTGTGCTGCTTCACAGTGATTGAGATTTACTTGAATGATCTTCATTGTTTCAACTGTTTATTCGCCTTTACGTAAGCATGGCATCGCAAGCTACTCATCACGTGATTGTATGGTTCTGTTCCATTTTTAAAGCATATAGCGCATTTTGCCTCTTTATCACAGGCATTTGCAAAGTGGCCTTCCTCCCCGCACTTACGGCATAGCTTTGAGCGGTCTTCGTTTTTGCATTCGCTTGCCCTATGTCCGAATTCGAAGCACCTGTAGCACTTTAGTGGTTGATTGGACTCTCTTAAGCGACACATCACCCATCCAACCTTGATTTTTCCCTCTTCTAGAACTTTCCTTGCTAATCCTTCAGGCATGCTAACGTAAGCAACCTGTGTTCCTCTGTATGCCTTGCGCAAACCAACTACCGCGAATGCACTGCTATCACCAAATTTGCCATTAAATGCTTCCAAAATGTCTTCCTTGCTGGTGATTTCGTCCAAGTCTTTGCATTCTACCGTCACTCGGTTTGTCAGGGCTCTAACTTCCGCTTCCTTATGCAAGCATTGCTCCAGCATCTCTTTGCACTTTTGTGGCGGACAGCTTGACTTAGGGCATATTTGAACCAAAAGTTCTCCTTTCTGCGTTCTACGTATACGGGACACATTTTCTCCAAGTTCCTTCAGGGTTGGTTCACTACGTATCTTCTTTAAGATTTCCAAGTAGGTTATTTCCCCAGTCGCAGATATGACAAGTGCTTCTGGCTTCTGATTGCGACTCAGTTTAATTGTTGTTGGTCTCTTCGCCTTTTTTGCAGCTTGCGTCCACTCATCTACGCACTGTTCACTAGGTTGAAGAGGTGCAGTAGTTTCCGCCGTCAAAGTCTCTTTTGCAGCCTCCGCATAAGATTTAGTGTGCAGTTTACTCCTCTTGGGCTCAAGCATTCCTGTTCTATGGTCCTCTCTGGATCTTTTCTGAACGTCGCTTTTCTTGTTCTGACCCGTGTGTGTGTGTGTGTGTGTGTGTGTGTGTGTGTGTGTGTGTGTGTTTTTTTATTTTTTAACGAGGAGTAAAAGCATCAAAAGCCTTAGTCAGTGCGGGACTATAACCCGCTAAACATCTCCTCTCGTCGGCACGGTTATTCCTCCCGGAACTACCGTGAAGTATTACGTCGGGAGGCCGTCAGAGCATCACTGCTCAATCGTCAGTTATTAGGTCGGTCGGTCCGTCTCTGTTCATTTGCGCGTATCGCTCGCGTTCCAGCCTGCGTTGCCGTATCATGATGTTGGCGCACATGGATTTGATTGCCTGCCAAGCTCCCGGCGACATCAACATAACATCAATAATGTTGCTCACAGTTATAGTTCGACGCAGCTCAGTTTCCGTTGTAGAACGCAATTGTGCCAGAGCTTCGCACTCAAAAAATATGTGATGTGCATCTTCATAAGCATTGGAGCACCATCCACATAATGTGCTCGTGTCGTGACCATATTTACACAAATAACTCCTGAAGCATCCATGCCCACTGATCATCTGTGTCATGTAAAAATTCACCTCTCCATGCAGTCTTTCGACCCATCCCTTAACGTCAGGTATGAGTTGATGAGTCCATCGGCCTTTGTTGGAGCTGTTCCACCGATCCTGCCACTTAGCGAAGGTGTCACGTTTGATCTCTTCTATTTCGTGCAATGTCAGACTTCTGCGGGTTTCTGCTTTTTTACGAAAGCGTTTCGTGATCTCCTCAACTAGTAGATCTGGCGGGGGTAATCCTGCAACTACCGCGGCTGCTTCGTGCGACATTGTTCGGAATCCACAACAAATCCTTAGAGCGCACAAACGAAAAACACGATTTAGTTGGCGGACATTCTTTTTGCTGTTTACTGCATTAGCCCACACTGGTGCAGCATACATTAGCATCGACGTTACTACCTTAGAAAGCAACAATCTGCGCTTCTGACTGGGCCCATACGTATTAGCCATTAATCGGGCCAATGCTGCAAACGCTGTCATCGCTTTACCGCATACCATATCGATATGTGCTGTGAATGATAATCGGCTATCCAGCATAACTCCTAAGTATCGAATCGCTGGAGCGGATTTAATGCAAACTCCGTCCAAGTTCAACTCTACATATTCCACCTTTTTCCTGCTGGTTATTAGCACTGCTTCTGTCTTCTGGGTAGCCAGATGTAATTCGTTTACTGTGAGCCAGGATTTGATATTGCTCACCACCTCAGTTGCTATAGATTGAAGCTGGTAAATCTGCTTAGCCACAATTACAATAGCAATATCGTCAGCATACCCAATTATCTTTACACATTCTGGGACCGAAATTCGCAAAACACTGTCGTACATCAAGTTCCACAGTAGTGGACCCAAGACTGATCCCTGAGGAACTCCAGCAGTAACTTTATACTGCCTAACCCCAACGTCGGTGCTGTACAGAAGAGTCCTTTCCGAGAGGAAGTTACTTAGGATTCTGATCAGATAGCCTGGTGTATTCAGGCGCTCCAGCGCTGCGATGATGCTTTTCCAGCTTGCCGAATTGAAGGCATTTCTAACATCCAGCGTTATGACCAGGCAGTATTCCTTGGTACCATACATCCAGCGAGAGCCCTCGATAGCTTTTTGGGCTACACTTATCACATTCTGGATAGCGTCTATTGTGGAGTGGCCCTTTCTGAAGCCATGTTGTTGCGGCGACAAGCCATTGACTTCATTCACATGTCGCTGCAGACGCTCACGTAAAATATGCTCGAATACCTTTCCTAGCGAATCAATCATGCAGAGTGGTCTGTATGCGCTTGGGTCCATTGAAGGCTTATTGGGCTTAGGAAGCAAGACTAGGCGCTGTATTTTCCATATTTTTGGAAAGACATGCTGGGTTAAACACGCTTGGAATAAACTTAAAAACGGTTCCGGTTTAAAGCTATATGCCAATTTTATTATCTCATTCGGAATACCATCTGGTCCTGGCGCCTTTTTACAGCCGAATGAGCTTATTGCCGCCAGTATCTCTTCGCCAGTGACCGCCGGAGTTGGCATGCTTATCGTCACGCTTACCGCTGGAGCCGTATTTGGGTTATGCGTGGGGAAAAGTGTGCGCACCACCTTCTGCATGAATTCATCAGATGTATTTGTACCTTTGCACACTTCAGCTTTGACATCACTATTTTATAGGCGCCACCCCAGGGATCTATGTCTATCTGATCACATAGCTCTCTAAAACAGCGTTTCTTGCTTTGCTTTATTGCCTTCTTCAGATTTCTTCGCGCCAGTGTATAAGCGGATCGACACGCCACGAAGTACTCAGTACCGATGCTACGCTGCTCCATTCTCCTGGCACGCAAGCATATTTTCCTGAGTTCTGCTATTTCGTCATTCCACCAGAACACAGCTCGTCGACCTCGACTATTTCCTGCTCTCGCCATGGATGCATCGCACGCTGTATGAAGCCATGATACAACTTGTGTAGACAGTTCTTGTGCACTGTCAGCTTGCGGGACGGAGATTCGAAGCATTTGCTTGAATATGCCAACATCTAGTGTACCCAGTTTCCATCTTTTCCCTTTAGCGATATCCTGCGTTGCTAACTCCGTGCGCCTACAGTTGACTTGCGTAATCAACGCCCGGTGATCGCTACCAGTGTAAAGGCTGCTAACCCACCATTCAATTCGGCTTACCAAAGAGCTACTTGCGAAGGTGACATCTATCGTTGACATTCTTCCATTGCGTTCAAACGTGTTCTCACGACCGTCATTCAACAGCACAATATCTAGATAAGCAAACGCTTCATTCAGAATTCGACCCCTTTCGTTGGTGGAACGACTGCCCCATTCTATGGACCACGCGTTAAAGTCTCCAGCTATAATACAAGGGGAATAATTTTGAGCATCACTCACCAGATTATCGATCACGGCTGCGTATTCGTTGTCATTTAAACTTGGTGGAAAGTAGCAGCTAAATATATAAATACCACCGATCTTAGCAGCAACATAGTAGTCACGCTCCATATCAAGCTTCCACTGGAGAGGCAACTTGCCACAATTCCACACTGCAGCCTTCGATTTCCTATCGGAGAACCACTCAGACTGGTTTCGGTACTGCTCAGCGATGATAACTGCATCAATCTTTTGTTCCACAATATTCTGTTTGAGAAGCTCCTGCGCTGTTACACAATGGTTGAGATTGATCTGCAACAACTTCATTTTCGATTTCCGAAAGCTGCACGGAAAACAGGGCATTCTCGCCCACCTGTAGCATGATTAGCATCGGATTTTTTGCTGGCACATATTATGCAAAAGGCTTTATTTTTGCATTCTTTCGCTGGATGACCGATTTGTCCGCAGTTGAAGCAGCATATACTTCTGTCTTCGCTGCTCTTGCACATTTTAGCTATGTGCCCGAACTCTAGGCATTTAAAGCAACGTTGAACTGATTCCTTTAATCTTATTCGGCATATAGTCCAGCCTATTTTAATTTTCCCTGCATCCAGGAGTACTTTGGCTGCTTTTGCCGATACCCGAATTACTGCAACCTGCGTTTCGCCATAAGATTTTCGCATCGAGTTGACCACTGGTTCTTCCTCGCAGATGCTACGAACGGCCAGGACAACTTCTTCGCTCGTGGTGATTTTATCTAAATCCTTAATTTCTATTTGGAAAAGATTTCCCAAAGTTTTCACTTTCGCCTGCTCGCCTAGTACTTTTTGGACTTCTGCCTTAAGTAACTGAACGTTCAGATCAGGGCTCCTCTTAAGCTCGAATAGCATTTCACCTTTTTGCGTCTTTCTGATCTTCACAACCTTTTCTCCCAGCATCGTAAGGCTTCGGTCACCTTTCACTGTTTTAAGCATATCACTGTAGGATAGATTACCGGCCTTTTCGATGACAATCGACTCTGGTCTGTTTGTCCTCAGTGCACGTTTGCTGGTCTCTTTGGCATTTTTCTTATGCGATACGATTTTCCACTCGTCGCTTCCATCTTTTTTCTCATTTTTGTTCTGCTGCTGGCTATTTGCTTCTAGTTCTTTAATAGGACATTCACGAGCTCTTTTCACACGCGATTGCACTAGGGTCCCTTCCTCCCTTGGCCGCTTTGGCTCCTTGCTGAGCTTGAGCAATGGAGAAGTTTGGATTGAAGCCTCGTGAGTTATCCGCTTGACGCCATTGCCTCCTTCTTCACCTTGGTCGACACTCACAGGCAACCCCTGATTTAGCGACAAGATTTGCTCTACTTCCGATTCCGCCGCATCATACAACTTCACAATGCGGTCCATCAGATTCCTCATCGGCTGATTTATTGATCGCCGCAGAGCACCTGTTGGTGCAATTGACTCCGTCATCACTGCGTGTAATTCACGGATTCTTCTACCAAGTACAGCGAACGCGCATCTCCGATGTGTTGTTTGCACATCTTGTGCAGTCAGACTCGGTGGCGATGAGCTTGAACGAGCACTTTGCTCTTTATTGCATAGCTGCACGGGTGAACGGCCAATCCGACCACTCCTTTTGAACGGATCCGTTATGCCGACACTGATCTCTGCTGACAAGCTATCACCGCCATTTTCCCGCACCTGAGTCTTGTCACCTCCTTCTGCTGTAACTATTGACTTCTTTACAGCAGACGGTGGTGTGGCCGTCTCACTCACACCCACTGAAGCATTTAGCATGGACATAAATCAAAGCTTTAATTGTCTTTGCTGAATTATGTAAAAAGCTTTCACACGTATTTGGAATGAGTGGAAAAAGTGGCGCTGCTGAGCATTGGCTCCGCCTTTTTATTAATTGACAACAACGTAGGCGCGACAACACTATTTTAATTTTTATATGTAAATTTACGATATCACAATAATGTTGCGCGGGCAATTTGACAGAATTAAAACAAAAATTCTATTGCCTTGCCGTATATTGGAGCCAAAAATTTAAAGTAAAATTATTTAATATGTGTCCAAGTTAGCACTCGCGTTTTAACACTGACTGCGCTGCTACACTTTCGCACTTAATAATTCGCACTGCTTACGATGATCACCACAAAATTTCACGGTAAAAATTAAACTTAAAAGAAAGCCGAAACGAAGCACGTCTGCTTGCATCAAAAACTCGCACTCTTCTGTGTGTGTGTGTGTGTGTGTGTGTGTGTGTGTGTGTGTGTGTGTGTGTGTGTGTGTGTGTGTGTGTGTGTGTGTGTGTGTGTGTGTGTGTGTGTGCGAAAGTTCTCTCTCCTACGGCTTAACTCATCGCTACATTCCAATGCGTAGCTTCTCTAACTATAACACGCAATTTGTAAATAGCGTGTATGTCGAAATTGGCCTGCCTCATTTCGTCTTTACATGCTTCTTCATGTTGACGCCTGAGTGTTATCTTATATTGAGGCTTCATGAGGCGATGCACGAGTGTAAATTTCCCTTATACATTGCCAGGGTTTTATAACCGAATCATGGCGAAATACACAGCTGGGAAACACCTTTCGTTTTTGTGTGTGTTGGACTGTATGCCATGTACAACACTATTCAATCGCTTCATGACTTTATGTCGACTTTCCCATGATGTTCACAGCTTTGGGGACATGCTCTCTTGGAATCTGTCATTATTCATAGGCCGGTCGTAGAGATCACCATAATGTTCGCCGCCTCGCTATTTCTTCTATTTCGTTTATTTCAGATTTAAACATGTGCAACATGACAAGTAGTTGTCTACGGTTTCGGTAAGTTATGATTTTTTCAAATTTTAGATCCGTCTAAAGTCTCAAGTCTCCACTGGTGTCTTGGACTGCTGATCGGGCAATCATAACATTTGAATGTGTTTATCCCAATTGCGCTGTTATTTGCTCACGACTTTCCGCAGATGCTCTTCGAATGTGCGGTTGAACGGTTGATCTTCGATCTTCGTCGATACACAGTAATGCGCACATCAATTGAAATTGCAACTCCATTGATATGCCAAACCACGTGACCGAATTTTTAACAAACACGTATAGTTTTGCGTATACTTTTGGTCATTTACTTAAATAGTCCATAATCGCCCATATGTAATAGTCCTTATCCCCCTTAGTAGCCATGCATTGCGTGAAGTTTTTGATACATTCCGCTATCTCTTCTTCGCATTTCCCCCAATAAAACCGTTGTTTAAACTTCTCCACAGTTTTCGTAACACCGAGATGGCCTCCATTTCCATTGTAAAACTCTTTTAATAAAGCGTCTATTTGCGACTATTTGCGGTATAACAATCAAATTACGAGTTTCCTTGCCATTGTTGTTTTTCAAATAACGGTGCAGCACTCCGTTTTTCAGCTTGAAACTGCTCCATTGCGCACAATACCCCTTGCTCAGCGGACTTTCTGATGTTATTTATACTTTGTTTGGTCTTTGGTCCATTTTTTATAATTTCACCAACTGAACCAAGTCTGTTTCATTTAGTTGGATGTCCCTTAGGGCGGTAGGTTGCCACTCATATTCCGGTTGCAAACTCATTAATCGCACGTCGGCTGTACCTTTGGATCTTTTAGCATCGGAGCAATGCTTATATTGAGGTGCACACGGTCGTCTAGATAAAGCATCTGCGTTTCCATGTTGCCCACCTTTTCGATGCTGTATTTCACAATCGTAACTCTGCAGCGCAATTTGGCCTTCTGGGTTAAACTGAAGTAGCCATCTTTAAGCGGCGTGATCTGTCCTTAATAAGAAATGCTGCCCACACAAATATTTATGGAAGTGTTTCAGGAATTCGACTACTGCCAAGAGTTCCCACCTGGCGAGACAATAATTCATTTCGGGCTTTCCCAGGACTCGACTATAGTATCCATTCACTTTTTTGTGAGCATCAATGATCTCTGATAGCACACCTCAGGTTCCATGTGCGCTAGCGTCTGTATCCAACACAAACTTCTGACTGGAACTGGGTTTGCCAATATTGGCGCAGTACAAAGCAATATCTTCAACTGCTGAAAGGTATTTTTTTCTTCCTTCTTCTATGCAACCTTCGCGCAACATTGTTTAATCCGGGTACAAAACGCCGATGTGAGTACAGACCCCAAGGAAAATTCGCAATTTACTCTTACCGATTTTATTTTGCATTTATCCGTCTGAATTCCTTAAGTAGTGGTGGTCAGCACAATTCATGCTCATGGCAATGATGTCATCAAACATGTTTTCCAGTCGACCGCTTTCAACACGTGTTCCATTAGGCGTTCAAAATTTGCTGGAGCGTTGCTTAGTCCGAACGGCATCACAGAGAATTGCCACAAGACGTCAACGATGCAGAAAGCAGTTTTCTTACGATCGGATTTTTCGGTATCTACTTGCCAATAAGGATTTTGCACTATATAATATGTCTAAAGTGTCACCAGGACTTAGTTGGTGATGGTGGGTTCGTCCCATCAACATAAGCCGCTATACTCTAGGGTTAAATGCTACATGCATAGAGACGTATTGTAAAGTCTTGTCCATAAAATGGACAATACAAGGTTTATCTTACTTTACTTGGAGGAAGGTTGATCCGCAACTCAATCAGAAGGAACATTCCACCAGCTATGCTATTGGCTGCTACACTTGTGCAAGTATTATGGAAAAAGTTTTTCTGAAGTAATTTTTTAGCTAATTAAGCAACTTAGCTCGCGGTTGCAACTTTCACGTACTGGTTGTGGCTTTCAATATATGTAAATCTATAATTAAACAGGAATTTGACTTCCAGCTACACACCACTGGCTTTCTATTTTCTCTTGCCACACTTCGGCAAAAGGATTACTGTTGTGCTCTCGCTGAGTCGTCTTGTGTATACGTAAGATACGGCAGATCGAATGATGAACCACAACGAACCTTTGGGTATAACATTATGTATTATTAACCTTAAAACACAATCTTAAATTACTAAGTTTGACGTCGTCACATGACGGCTGATAGCAACGAGGTTGTTTGGCTTCATTTTTGTTTAGACAATATTGATATTGACAAACAAAAAAAAAAAAAAACAAGACATATACATTAAAACTTGTCGAGCCGCGCACGCACCTAAAATTACATAGCAGTTAGTTACATTTTTTACTGAGGACTCTTATCTAATCTAAAAATGTTCATGCTTATATCTACTCGGTAATTTAGAATCGTTCACTTAAAATTGTCCAATTACCGCAGAATTAATAAAATAATTTTGGAGGCTACATTACACAATTGTGCTTACTTTGTTCTTATATCGTAGATATCAAATTGCCATTGAAAAGTCGTTTTAATTATATAAATATGCACAAAAAGGTGTGCTATTCCAACGTTCTACGTTAGTAAGGACTTTCCAAATGCAAGTACCTTAACAACGTTAGACGTTGGTATTTTGGCAAATATTCTCACCTAAAAAAGCTGCAAGACTCCCGAAATTTGCGATGGTATTTCTTATGTTCCTATATGAACCATGAAAGCTTAATTGCAAGACAATCTAATTGATGCAATATTATTAATGGGAAGCCTTTACGAATTTTGCCTTAAAATAGACAGGATCGGTATCGCTAAACTTTAATGAGTACTCGTATTTATCGTCACATATAACCAACATAGTTTTGAGCATTAGCAAAACGTTTGAATACATGAAACTTAAGCAATCCACCTAAATAGAGTCTAGGATAGGAGAGTTAAGAAGTTTTAATTTTCTTATAATATATTATTTCATACATAAGTGACTTTAAAACACTGATAACATTGTCAGTGGTGTTGATATTATCGTCATATTTATTATAAACACCATCACCCAGAAATAGTATTTGCTATCAAAATGTCTCATATGGGAAATTATCTTGGGACTTAGCAAGACGAGCACATTTTTTTTGCAATTTGGAATTCAATTCAATTCCAATTTCAATTGCAATTTCAATTTTATTGAAATGTATTTCAATATTTATGAACTTTTATTTTATTCAAAAATCATTATATATCAAAAAATTAATATCTTGAGCTATTAGTAAATATATTCCCCTATTACTTTGATCTTTGGTTATTTAAAGAATTTAAAGAATAGCAAACAATAGCAGCAAAATTTTTTCAATCAAATCAATCTTAATTTGTTTTACAGAAAACATGAATAGATAAGTCTGCAACATCTGTGTTTATAGATGGGATATACATACATACTATATATAGATGGATACCTACAGATATTAATGAAGGTATTACTATTTTTAAAAAATATTATTTTTGTTTTTTTACACTTTCATTCTTGATCTTCAATGCTAAACTACAAAAGTTTTAAAATATATGTAGAAGTAGTAAATAAACGCATTGTAGTAATTACCATTTTAAAGCGAATATTTGTGATTAAAACTTTAATTTTTTTTTAGTGTCATATTGAAATGATAATCACAAATTTGTGATAATCATAAAATAAATCACAAAGGCATATAGACATGGCATTATACAATGTAAATATTTTCCTTAACGATAAAACACTGCTTATCTACACTTCAAATTTATTTCTAAATCTTTTTCTCGCCAGCCTTTACCATTTCCTTTTACTATACTTACTTATGCCTTAAGTTCTGTGACAATTTTTCAAATCCTACTAAGTTAAAATGAAATTGCGCAGGAATATTACCGTTAGCTTGTTTTTCAGTTAGGTTATAGTATTGAGTGATAAATTCAAATTAAACTATTGCTTGATAGCTATGCAATCAAGTACCAAAGAAAACTGTACCGTGACCTTAGACAAGTGTGGAAATAGCACAACTAAAATTTTCTAAAATATTTTTTTTAGTTAAATATATAAAGAAGTTTTTTTATCGTACCATAAATCGTTTCTTGGACTCATCTCAGATGGACGACAGAGCCAGACGTGGCATCGTACGACTGCGGCCACAAAAATTTTTACGCCAGGGAATACGCCGAAAATTTTCAGTCATAACTTTGGTGCTTTTCGCTCAACGCAATGAATAATAAATAAAATTTAACACAAGTATATTGCTTTATATTCATAATTATAATATAATCGTAATAATAAATATTTATTTATTTTATTGCTGAAAACTCTCTTTTTTTTGCTATACTGTAATATTCCAAACAGCACTTGTCTCACCTCTCTTACATCTCATTCTCTCTCCTCTCTTGCACAAAGGAATTCTTCGATCTTCCTATACACATTTATCGCAAGCTAAAATTCCTACAATTATTTGTAATTACTAATTTACGTAATAGCCAAAAATATGAAAATTATACAATGCTAAAATCTTACACATAAAAATTTTCCAGATTATAATGAAAAATAAATAATCAATCACATCATAATTTATATTGTAGATAATTATCACAATATTTAAACTACAGAACTTAGATATTTCCATTATACATATATATGTACATATATTCTAAAATTTATTTTCACTTTTTCCATTCTACTTAAGAAAAAGAATGCAATCTCAAAAAATGTATCGTTTATTTATTTTTGAATTAAAATGCACTTTATAAAATAACATTTCTGTTTAATTTATCATTTGGAAAAATTGATCACTTCGCGACGAAGACAATAATGATAGAATACAAGATTGCGCAGAACTCTTTTTTTTGTCTTTAAAGAATATGCACAGAACTGCCCTAATAGTATGCATATTGAATGTAAAAGAGAAGAGATTGATTTTAAGTATTAAGGCCCAACCAAGCAATGCATAGGAATAGAAATCTAAACTACGAATACACAGAATCATATGTGGGCACCCATACAGTGCACAGTCACGGTTTCGTCAAGTTCGTACCCTTTCGTTAGGAATAGAATGCATAGAAATCATGCGGTCTGGATCGCACAATCAGTAGTGACAGAGTCACCATCTCCTCAAATATTAGATACTGAAATTTATACAAAATGCGATCATATTAATTTAATAAAGTGTTTCCTCTCTTCGAAAGCCCCAACCACTAAAACATAATTGCTAAGAACAGTATTTTATGCATCTTTATGTTTTTAGCACTTTTATGCAATTTGAAAAGATTTCTTCACTGTTAAAGAAGCGTACGCAGCGATTCGCAAATCTATCTGCGTCGGTTGGTAACCCTCACTATTGGAAAAAATATTTCTTTGTTGTGAAATCATTCTTGTTCAAACTGAAATAAAAAATGAATGATAGTAAATAAGTAACAAAGCTATTTATTTGAACTAATTTTATTTCACTTTCACTAAAATCTGTGTTCTTTATTTAACTTTTTGCACTGTAATAGTATGGTCACAATGAATCAGCTGATTGAATTCCATGCATTGCTTGGTCGTTCTACTGATCCGTGGAATGCATAGCTTGCATGTCGTTGAGTTCAGTTGCTTTCTATGCACTGCTTGGTTGGGGCTTTAATCGTAATTCTAATTTTAATAAAATAACTCGAATTTAAATTAAATATTTGGAAACGTTGCATAAAATCAACATAATAACATATATATAAAGTGAACGTAATTCCGTAAATTTTATTTGTTTTCTTTGCTTGTGAAGCAGGCTACGAAGTAAAAAAAAATTTCTGCTGCAGATGCAGGATTTTAAAGCGGAAATGCTTAACGCAAATATATGCATTTGTATTAAAATGTTCATGCCGGCCGCAAGATTTTTTCCACTTCGATAAGGAAAAATTTCCCTTTCTAGGGAAATCGGAAGAAACTTGCGGAAGTAGCATTCTTATATATATAACTTTCACAGATCTTTGCCTTGTAATGGATTTTGCTTTTAGTATTTGCTTATACCGTGTATTAACAGATCAATTCATTTTTATTTGTACACACAACACAATAAATTAGCAAATATTACGTCATAAACATGACTAGACCCTTGTCAAAAGATGTGACATCGAATAACGGACCTGCACAATACACAACCTTGTATTCTGTCATTCTTGTTCTACGTATACGATTTCAACAGGAACTGAATATTTCATATGAAATCTGTAGAAGCTCCAATTGGTGGGTTGTGACAAAATAACACAGCAACTAAATTATACAACATTTTCTAAAATTCCAATAGCGTCATAATGCAGATCTGTGAATGTTTGTAAAAGGTTGAAGATTTCAATTTTGTAAAGTTTCAATTCAATTCAATTTATCCAGTTATTGGGCCCTATTGTGGTTGACAATGGACGACTGATACCACAAGATTCAATCGAGTCAATCATTTCTTGAAAAAATTAAAATTTCTAGGTATTGCAAACAACGATTGATAAATTTTATTAGAACGTTCTGATATATTTGGCAGAACTATTGTTAACTTCGTGGATCACTCGCTTTATTGTAATTTTTTATTACTAATTAAATTAAATAATTGTTGTCGAAGTTTAATGAACAACTTTACAGCCTTAAAATGGATCTATTGCGTTTGCGTTTCTTGCTCGTTTTGCTTTGGGCTTTTCTTTGTTTTGGGAGCATTGAGAGCGCAAAATAGCGTAAAACTTTCAAACGCAGTCTAAACGCAAACCCGAACGCAAGAGCGAATTTGTTGGTAATTTTCATGCTTTGCAGTCCCCGTCGCGTTTCCGAGGTATAACCGAGTAGTCACTTCGTCGAAATTGGCTTTCAAACCAAACTATTGGAAAATTATTGCGTTTGCAAGACTGTATTGAATTTTAGTATGCCAATATGTTAATAAATTTTAAAAAGGACGAAGTTATTAATAAGTTTGAATATTTCTTTAATTTTGGATTTTTGTGCGATATTATTATAACTTTATTTTCCGAAAATTAAAAAATTTCATTCATTTAAATACTTTAGAAACATAACTATTTCTTAAAAGATAATTTGTAAACAAAATATTAGTATGTATTCAATAATAATAATAATAATTCATATCATATTCAAAAATATCGAAGACAACAACTAAAGAACTTGCTGAAGAAATACGTAAAAATACCGAGAAATGTTACAGAAGCGATACACAACCTCTTTCTTCAACAAGCAGTTGGGCACTTAAATAAGGATGGGAAGCAAAATGTCACATTTCTTTATTGTACACATTGTTGTCGCCCGCCAATAACCAACAAATTTTAACAGAATAAGTGTTTATTCGAATGCATACTACATAGATGGCAATCTCTTGCTTTCTGCGAACAATGGCCTATGATGCACAGCTAATCTCGATGCATGCTTCGTATTGGTCACACATATGCTTGCGTTCGTGGGTGATGCGCTCATCGGTATAGCCCTGTGTCATGGGCAGCGTGGTTGTCTGCAAGAATGTTTATGTTTTTGTTTCCGCTCAAAATCTCAAACGCAGGCTACTCGATAAAGTTCTAATATGCCATTTCAAACGCATTGGCTTGGCTTCGTGGTTGAGTTTGCGTTTGCGTTTGAGATCCATTATAACGCTGTTAAATTTTACCACACGAAATGCAGAACTCGGATGTCTTATATATTTTAAATCCTCGTCTATATAATTGACGGGTATTGCTCAAAAATATGACGTGTGATAGCCGAGACATTTGGCAGACTTGTAACTTTTTTATATTCATAGTGTGTATAACTAATAATCATATGAAGAGCTCAAGTAAAATTTAAATTGATCACCGTCGTGGAAAAATTTGCGATCGACAACGAGCGAGTGAAAAAGAGTCAGTTATTAATCTCTAATTAATTATTAATTAGAGGAGCAGCAGCAGCAACAACAACAACGCCTGTATATATTTCTGTACATGCGCACAACGGTTGTTTAATAATAATAGTTGTCATGGCTTAGAAATGATTCCTATTTGTTTTGTTTCATTTCTATAGAATATTTGAGATCCCGACTCAAAACTAAGGCAACTCTACCTCAGAAAAAAAAAAGAGTGTAAGCTTTTCTGTCGTACAAAATTTTATTTTATTTTCCTTCCTTGACAGCAAAACATCCATATGATTTGCCTGTATTTCATTATGTTGTTGCTGTCGCTGCTCTTATGTGGTTCAGTAATAGTTAAAATTCTACAAAGAGAAGAAGCCGTATTAAAAGCCGTTCCACAACTATTTTTTGGCGACCATCTCGGTGTTAGAAAAACTCTGCAGAAGATTAAGCAACGGTTTTACTGTGCGAGAAAGAAGTAGCGGACTGGCAACCACTGACCATATGTGATATGGTCAGTGCTGGTAACTAAGTTACCTAAAGCTCGGAGCTGAAGAAGTTTGGAGCAGTGCATAGCAATACAATCAGCATAAACTGGTGATGCAGCCAATACAACTGATGAGCAATAAAATGAAGGATCCCTATAATCGAGGTATGAATACAAATATATTCGCAGAAGAATTACTGTGAAGGATACAGATGATTTACTATATAATCCGCAACCGGAAAAGGGCATTTCTTGAAAGGTGCGGACACCGTAAAGCGTCATCAGTATGTAACATATTGTGAAATGTATAGCACCATTATATACGCGACATTGTATCTAACTCTGTTGAATGACAGAATTCTGCAAACTACATTCATCGCAGACAGAGGTAATGAGATAGGAGACTCGCTCGATTTGCCGAAAATTTGCGTCTTCGTTTTTCAGATTTGTTCACATACAGTATACGTGTTATTCACCTAATTTCAACTCAGCAGCAATACATATATTGGAAAGAAATGTCATTTCATTTCAGTCAGATTACAGTTGTCAACAAAAATTTGCTGAAGAAGGTTGGGTATAGTAATTTTTTAATTAAAAATTCAATTAATGTTATCAATGCGCATTTCTGTATGCACTTTTACAGAAATTTTTGATTTCAGAGTTTGTTTCGTGAAGATAGAAGACCAATTTTCGCTAATATTCGGCGCAAGCAAAAACCGAGAAAAATGCTGAGGAAATTTTCGGATATCAGAAGCTATTATATCAGCCATTGAGCTTATAAAGTGTGCGTAAATAGAGCCAAACAAATTGCGACGACAAAATGGTAAATTTGAATTAATACATTTAAATTTATAGTATTACTGTTTTTTATGAGGAATATTGCTTAGCGTTCTAATGTCGAATTTTTTTGTACTTTTAAGAAACCACAACAGCGATGGATTGCCTAGAAAAATAACAAAATGCAGAACGTAACCCGAGTAAAGATGCATTATTATTTAAATCGTACTATTCCAGATCATTAACAGATCATCCATCGCCACTGTTAGTTAACTGTCTTTTGCAGTAATTGTAAAAGTGGACTTATTGAAGATTGAATATTTTTAGATGGGATTCCAAATGCTATCCTGTTAGCGTCTGCGTTTTACATTAAGCTTTTTTTTTTTTGATCGCTAATATGTATAATAAAACTGAACTAATGAAAAAATTAACACATTGATTTTATAAAAATGAACAATGGGATGATAATTATTCTTTCACCAGCCATGCAAATAATATGCGAATATTTATATTTACAGTGAATTAAAAATGTTATTAGTTCTTTTTTGCGCATTCGCGTGTTCTTGGCATGATCTGCAATAGACAAAAAGAGTATATTTTTTAAAAATTGATTACGATTTGCTTATATTGCTTTATATTTGTATTATTTGCTCGCTCGATGAAATTTTTAGATTACTTTTCCATCTCGAATGTATTGATAGCATGATTGCTTAAAAGAAGTAATTTTAGTACCAAAATTACCAAAACTGTATGTTAGCAAAAACTTACTCTAAAAATGTTGGTAATTTAATAATAACAAAAGAGATCAAACTGAGTTGAAGAATTACTTAAATAAATAGATTTTTTTTAACAACTCCAGTGTCAATTTTATGTTAGATAAATATGTTTTTTGATAAATAGTAGTAAAATAGCAAACTACTTAACTACCATAGTACTCGCAATAGTACGGGAAAACATACGTAGTTTGCAAACGGGTAACATTTTACATGCAAATTTTACTACGGATGTGAAACCAAAATGTAGGTATGCCAATATTTAATTCAATGTGTTACGACATCATCTTTTCCTCTCTCCCGACATTCTCCCTACTAGCTCGCATTATATTATACAGGGTGTAGTTTCCAACCCGTTCTGCTGAGGTGATGTTTCAACAAAAACAATAATTAGGTTCGTTTTATCCACACTTCAACGTTAGGCTGACTTCACCTTACCTTTCACAACCATTCCCTTCTTTCCCGCCAAAGCCTTAAGCGCAACTTTTATTCAGACATGATATTTATTTCTTCTTTATTCTACAAATCTTCCATATTTCCATATTTCCAAATAACTTCTATAACTCCAAACGTCTTCAGACCTATACTGTCGTTAATGATTCCACCCATACGCTTGTATTTATTTAATTACGCCTAATAGAGCTCGATTAGTCGTTTCGGTCTTTTTAATCAATCGTTAAAGTAAAATAGCTAACTACTTAACTACCATAGTACTCGCAATAGTACGCAAACGTACGTCGTTTGCAAACGGGTAACATTTTACAAGCAAATTTTAGTACGGATGTTAAACCAAAATGTAGATATGCCAATATTTAATTCAATGTTATTCTTAATTCAATTTATATTTTATTGTTATAAATATCACATAATTTCTTTTTATGCTTATAAATAAGAATAAAAATATTACTAAACGAATTAAAATTGTAAACTGAGCCAAACAAGTACATAAAACTCCGAGTCGCATCAATAATTATAATAAAAGCTACTAGAAAATTGTTAAAAATTCTCCAATTTGGCTATGCATAAAAGAATGTTAAAAAATCTCTTCCCTTTACAATCGCAACCAAAATTTGCATACTCTTCTACGTGTATGCGAAATAAAAGATGTGTATTGAATTTTTTTTGCAAAACATGTTAAAATATTATGTTCCTTCGACCGGCATAACTCCAATAATTGTAACATAAATATAATGCAATAATAATAAGTAAATCAGTATGCGACCCATCTCTATTATTTATTCATTTTAAACAGTGTACAGACAACTGAAAAACCATGTAAACAAAGTGGTATTTTGAGGTGAAATGGTCGCCTCTCCGCTCGTTATCCATATTTCATTCAAGGTCTAATGTGTTATTTTCTTCACGCTGGCCGCACTTCATCCATTGTTTAATCTGTAATTTTCTTCACGCTGCCCGCAATTCATACACGGTCTGTTCAATTTTTTCACGAACACTAACACAAAAATTCGAGGTTTTTCACGAATACCGACAAGCTTCTGGAAACCGAAGTTCAGCCGAACAAGCGCTGGAATAAGTGTGGTATCTCATTATCTCTGATCGCAGAAAACTTCACATCAACCGCGGTAACGCAGCTCACGCAGAATAATAGCAATGGTCCGGAAACTTCGCTTCCTTTATATAAATAAGAAACTGTATGGCGCTGATTCCACTTTGGTAAAGTTACCCACGCAATTTTAATCTCCCAATGTGCTCAGAATTTTTACTCAGAAATGATTACGCTTGGGTATTGTTGAGTATTGTTGGGTATTGTTGCCCAAGCGAAATATTATGCACTTCTCTTAGTATTTTGGAATTTGTTTTTTGCTACCGAATGGCGTAAAAGTGACGTCGAGAATCATAAAAATTAATATACCTCTAGGTATATTCTTTAAAAATAAAATATTTTACAAATATCGAATTTTCGAAATGAATTAATACACTGATTCACAAAGTCTTCGGCGAACACAAGGTTTTTCATAGATCACAATGAAACTATGATGACGATGATCTATGGGTTTTTTGTCTTCACAGGCTGTTGCCATGTCTTCGCTGACACTATCGTGGAATTCTGAAAGACTTCTGGTCATAGAAGACAATCTTTTACGAAGCAGTTGTCGCCATTTTTCGCTGTTACGAGGGTTTTTGTATAAACAATGATTTTTAGTTATGTTGACTAATTGAAGACCTTGTAAAATGGGTTTTTGCAACCAAATTACTGTTTATAAATGTAGGGGAAACTAAAACAATTATCCGAAGATTATTTATTACAGTTTTTCATTGTTTTTATTGCATAAAGTGCTGCAAGAAATGTGAGCAAAATTGCTTTCAATCAAAAAGCTTGCAACGCTGCAACAGTTTGTCGGCCATTAAAAAGAGAAGTGAATACATGTGCATGCATGTATGTATGTAAACATGTAGTTCTAAGCAGTAGTAGCTGTAGTTAGTTTAAGCAGTTTATATATAAAAATAAATATATTTTAGAATTATAATCATATACTACATTGAGTTATATCACTGACCATACAACATATAGTTAGCTCAAATAGAACAAAAAAGTGGTTCGCAAAATTTTGCGAGCATCAGCTCCCACTCAGCTTCGTGTTTCTTCGGCAACTCCCGTCATGAACTTCGTCATTGTTGATTTCGTCATTATTTTATTTCGGCAGTCTGTGATCGTTGCTGAGCAGCAAAAGTAATGAGCAATGACTTTTTTACAATTCTTTATGATGTGGGATGCGACGGAGAGAGGCAAGGTGTAAATTTGCGTTCTGCTTTTACAATAACAATTCGCAATATTCCTCCGACGCACAAGCAGATTTTTTCGATTTATGACCTTTGAAATAATATTTTTTGTTGTAATTTTTTGTCCATCTCTGCCTGAAGATTTTTTGGCCTTAGAGAGCATTCTCTGACGTCGTCCGGAGATGTGAAGACAGAGTGATCCGAAGGAGAATCCGCAGGATTACTTTCGGAAAAGACTGTGATCGCGGACGAGGAGCCTTCAATTTCCTCGATTTTGCTGTTGACTTGGTTAGAAAACTGTGAATTAGCGAATTCTGTCCTGGAAGCTATTTTCGAAATGCTCGGCGCAAGCTTCAGCCTTATCAGCATCTTCAGTTGCGACTATGTTCCCATGCGAAATAGAGTTGTTGAGAATATGCCTCTGTGATTTTATTTTTCGGAGGAGGAAGAGAAGCAAGGGGCATTTTCTGTAAATGATTTACTGCAAATTTCTGAATTTTTATAGCCTACACCTTAAGGTTGAGGGTATATTCACTTTCTACCGGAGTGTGTAACGCATAGAACTAGACAAGATAGGTAAGGAAAAGTATATATATTCTTGATCAGCATCACTACCAAAATTAAAATAACTATGTCTGTCCGTCTGTCTGTCTGTCTGTCTGTCCGTTGAAATCACGATCACAGGAGAACGGATTAAGATTTCAAAATGAAATGTGGCAAAAATATTCGTTGCTATGTTGGAGTGTTTCGTATTGAAAATGGGCAAAATCGCCCAAGGACCACGCCTACTTTTTATATCGAGAGTGCATGTACCTCTGTTTTGCCTATTAAAAAAGGCCATGTTTAGTTTAGTTAGTTTAGTTTAGAAGGGCGTGTGGCTGCCTTGGACAACGCCACGTCCACCTAGGCCTTACCGGCCCATTGCGAATGCCCTTAAAAAACGTCCCGTGGGGCTGCCATAGCAGCTACCTAAGCCTCTCCAATTGTAGCCTACCCGTCATTTATGACAGGTAAAGGCTGTGTAAAGGCGGCTTTAGAGCTCCTAATCATCTTAAGGAGATCCTTGAGCGGAAGGACTGCGATTTCCGAAAGTTCAGCCACGAAACCAAACCCGAACGAATTCAAGCGTCGGTATGCTAAGGCTGGGCAGCGGCATAGCAGATGAGCCACGGTCTCCTCCTCGTCAGTGTCATCACAGCATCTGCAGTGATCCACTTTGGCACCTGGTTTCCATCTAGATACCATGTACCCAATGGGACAGTTCGCTCGTCACCATGGAATCAATCATTCTCTTGATAATGGAAAAGGGCGCGTATAGTGAAGTATCAGCCTCATGGAGTCCCAATGAAGCGCCCGTACGCGTTAACAGGTCTGCTTGCTCGTTGCCCTCAATATTTGAGTGGCCTGGAACCCAGCAGAGCCTCACGTTGTGGCTACTTCTTAGCACTCCCAGCTTACTTCTGCACCTCATAACTATATCAGATTTCACCATGGGTGATCCTAGTGCTTTCAACGCAGCCTGACTGTCCACAAAGAAATAGATAAACTTATTTGTTAATTTTTCCTTACAGACAAAATCCGCTGCTCTTTCTATTGCGAAGATTTCCGCTTGAAAAACGCTACAGACGTCTGGTAGTCTGTATGACCTTTGAACGTTGAGCGTCTCCGAGTAGAAGCCCGCTCCGGTACCTTCCTCAGTTTTCGAGCCATCTGTGAAAAACAAGAGCCCTTCGGGGGGCCTGCGTTTCAACATATCCCAGTCAGCTCTACTGGGGAGCTCTATAATGGATACCCCTTCAAAATCCAGCCTTGGGAGAATGAGATCCGTCTTAAAGGATAGGTTCTTCCGAGGACCCAAGCTCAGTTTTTCCAAAGCATGTAGCACACTGGTGTGTCCAAAACTTAATGCCTTACAGAGATTGAGCTCCTTAAGTCTAATGAAGCTTTTCCCTGCCGAGCCCATGATAAACGCATTGAGGGATAGGAAGTGCAAAAGCATGTCTAACCTTGCTTGCGGAGTGCTCTTGGCTGCACCTGTAATACTTAATGCCACACATCTTTGCACCTTCGATAATATCTTCAGGTTACAGCTCTTTAGAATCGCCTCCCACCAGACAAAACAGCCATAAGTAAGAATTGGGCGGACTATTGCCGTGTACATCCAATGGACAATGTACGGTAGCAGACCCCATCTACCACCCATGGCCCGTTTGCAGGCGTAGAAAGCGTTCAAACCTTTTTTCAACCTCTCAGCAATGTTCTGCTTCCAAGAAAGCTTACGGTCCAGAACTGTGCCGAGGTACTTTACCTGACCATAGAGTGAGAGCACATGCCCGTTTAGGCTAGGTCTCTCAAAAACTGGAATTTTGTATTTCCTGGTGAAAAGGACAAGATCCGTCTTAGCAGGGTTTGCCTGAAGACCATTCCTGTCCGCCCACATCATCGTTTTATTCAGTGCCAGCGACATAAGTTCACTTATGGTCGGCAAAAACTTGCCTGAAACCAAAATGGCTATATCGTCGGCATACGCTATGGCTTTAATACCTGTCCTATGAAGTGTCCTAAGTAATTCGTCAGCCACGACAAGCCACAGCAGAGGTGAAAGAACTCCTCCTTGCGGAGTGCCGCGTGTGACTCCCATACAAAGGTTGCTTGCACCAAAGACCGGACTGATGACCCTAGTTCTCAACATCAACATTATCCAGTCTATAATGGCGCTTGGCACCTCAAAGTACAGTAGTGCCTACCTAATAGCTTCTGGTTTAACATTGTTAAACGCGCCTTCTATATCAAGAAACGCTCCAAGTGTATACTCTCTGACCGCTATTGATCGCTCTATTTGAGAAACCACACTATGCAAAGCGCTCTCAACTGATCTACCCTTTAGGTAGGCATGTTGAGAAAGGCAAAGCTTGTGTGTTATTCTGTCTCTAATATATCTATCCACCAGTCTCTCCAGTATCTTTAAGAAGTAGGAGGAGAGGGAGATGGGCCTATAATCCTTAGTGGAGAAGTGTGACGGCCGACCTGCTTTAGGTATAAATACGACCTTTACGCTTCTCCATATATTAGGTATTAGGTTCATCCTAATACAAGCACCGAAAATTTCGGAGAGTAGTGGTAGAACCGCAGGCATGGACCTTTGAAGCATAGCCGGTATTATACCATCCGGCCCCGCTGATTTATAGGGCAAGAAGGACTCAATCGCCCATGCTACCCTGTCCTTTGCTACTATTTCTCCCACTACCTCCGGCTCCTGGAAAAAAGAATCGCTAACAGGCACGCACATTGGCCCCGGAGGATCCTCAGATACTTGCTCCGTACAGCCCGGGAAATGTGTATCACAAAGAAGTTTCAGAGACTCCAGGCTGAACGAGGTCCACGTGCCATCAGCTCTTTGCAGGCAGCTGGAAGCAGGAGATTTCCTGGACAGCAGTTTGCGGAGTCTAGCGGCATCATTGACCTCGCAAATTGAGTTACAATAAGATCTCCAAGAGTCCCTCCTGGTAGCCCTGATTCTACTTTTGTAAGTACGAAGACCAATCTTATAATGGGACCAGTCCTCGTCCACGTTCGTCAGTTTCGCCTTATTAAAAAGCTGTCTAATTGACCTCCTCAATGCTGACAGCTCTGAGGTTTACCAAACCGGCTTGGCCTTTGTAGGCTGTCGGCTGACAGGACATGAGCTATTAAAGGCATTGAGGAGATCCTCCGAGACAAGCTGGACCAGGCTGTCGGTATCCCCGTGCAGATGTCTAGCCTTCTCTTTAGATAGATTGTGCTCGGCCTGCTTGGAGAACCTTTCCCAGTCCGTTCTTCTCGGATTTCGAAATGGTATTGGGGTTGGTAATTCTGTGGAAATGTTGAAGAATATCCTTTGGTGGTCCGAAAAGGAGCACTCCGTGGATACTCTCCAACCCACAATATCAATATTTATATCATTCCTGAGGGTTAAGTCTATGACTTCTGACCTGGTTCTGTTGCTAAAGGTAGGAGTGTTACCCTTATTGCATATCACCAAGTCGTAATTTATAATGAAATCGAAAATTGACTCACCCCTCTTATTAATATCGCTGCTGCCCCATTGCGGGTGGTGTCCATTAGCATCGCATCCTATGATTAAACGTTGTTTGCTAGCACTGGCAAACTTTGTTAGCTCGCGGACTTGATGAGAGGGCGGGTCCGACGACTCAAATGGGAAGTATGCAGACGTGAGCAGAATTGTGTCCTTCTGCTTTGTCTCGCATACCACCGTGGTGAGGTCAGAGTAGCTGTAGTTAGGGAGAAGAAAAGCATTAACATTTTTCCTTACCAATATACAGGCTCTCACCTTCTCGGTAGTATCTGGCTCGAAGACTCTATAACGCGGTGATCCTAGTGCGGCAACCCTTCCTGTCATAAGCCAGGGTTCTTGTACAAGGGCCACGTCGATGTCCTCTTTCATCATGACAAGGAGAAGGTTGCCACTAGCCGCCTTACAGTGGTGCAAGTTAATTTGCACCACTTTCAGCTGCCTTTTTGGCGACATCCTCAATGTGACCAGTGGAAGGCACGCGGATCTTTAGGGATCCTAAGCCAAACCGAATGACTCCATCCGCTCTTTTGATGGCTTCTAGGGATTCTTGGCTAGTGGCTAGCCAGAAGTTCCTACCGCCATTTTTCGGGACGTTGGATGAGACAATCTCCCAGTCCTGTGCCCCTATCGAACGATTCTGTTTCCTAATTAGTCCCAGTACGGATGCCCCCGATTCTGGGACTGGGGGGGGGGATCCAAACCACGACTAGCGGTCTCAAGGGGAGGGACGACCGAGGCAGCACTTCTAGTTTGGCTTTAGGCCACAATTCCCCCAGGCCCCCGATTACGGCCTTCAAGAGATCCAAGGATCTCTTGTTGCCGCAGTTGACGACCTTCACCCCCCTTTGCCAGCCAGCGCCTTCAAAAGCTACCTCCTCCTCCCCCCTACTATCCTTCATCATTTCAGACAGCAACTTGGCCTCCACAAGAAGCCGATTCGTCGGTACGATCTTACCGTCAGGATCCGATCTGTCGACGATGGCAACCTGCAACTCCTCCTGGACCACAGAGTTTGCTGTCCTTTTTACCTTTTTTACGTCCTTCTTCAAGCTCTCGTCCGCCGACCTATTCCTTTTTTCCGCCTTACTAGTAGACGGCACGGGTTGTGGGTCAGTTTCAGGAGCCGTTATGGGCGCAGGTTCGGATGATTTAATTTCAGGTAATGAAGACTGTTGCCGAGAGTTAGCCGTGGTCTTTTCAAATTTTGCTACCTTCTTGGCGTTCAGTCCTTTCATATGAAGCTGTTTTTCGGTCAGCGTGGACGGGTCCAACTTTGCCAACTTGCGAAGATAACTCTTCGCGCGTTTATAGGCCCTGTTGGCTTTGTCCACCTTCGACCGAGAGACAACTTCTGGTTCCGTCCCATCATGTTTTGTGCTGCTAAGCGGTCCCTCCTCCAGTAGCGCAGCTTCAGCTTTAAGATCTATCATAGTGGCTTGGCTTGATTGAGAAAGAGTCATAGACTCGTCTTCAACGGCCTCGCACATAGACAGATCCAAAAGCTGGGCGCTGCAGCCATCTTCGGGATCATCCTGAGCAGCTTGCAGTACCTGACGCTTGTCACTGTTAGTGACGCCGTCAGGAGTTGCACGTCCGGTACGTACAGGGTAGTTATACCCGTCACCCTTCGTCGCCGTCCGTGCTGTTTCCTCCACCTGTTCGTCCTTTTTTGTATTCATGTTGTGTGTCTCAATTTTATTCCCACGAGTAGCGGACAAAGGGAGGTCCCCCGCACAGAGGTCCGTGTGTGAAGGTAAGGCTAAATAGTGTCGGAGGTCGCCAGGTGTCCGACACGCTCCGTTAGAGACTGAGCTATTTTTAAGTCTGGGTCCTCAGCCTAGTAGATCCTCGGCACGGGTCGCTTAACAACTGAATCCAACCCAGAAAAAGGCCATATCAGCATCACTTTTTGAGAGAAGACAAGAAAATTTTATATGTAGGTTTAGACTAATGCTTCCAGTTAATATGTCAAATATGGGCGTGATCCGCCCACTTTTAGTTTACATAGGTCATGGAGGGTTTTACATGGATTGTATTGAAAAGTATATAAGTTTCCTGAATAATGGTGTACATAATATACTAGTTTGTGAATCAATAATATTCTGTTGGGAAAAAAATGGGCGGACCACTCCTCCTTTTTACGCATCCACCCAGTATTGCAAAATATATTTTTATACCCTATACCTAAATTTTGAGAGTAAACGCACTTAGTACCGGTGTTTGTAACGCACAGAAATAGTTAAGCAGCTATAATTATAGTTTATCTTATATATACGAGTATATATGCAGCTTTAAGGTGTAGGGTATTTCGGCTACAGCCCGGCTGTAGACAACAGCTTTACTAGTTTATATATTCGGAGCATTTCCAGTTTTCGATGATTTTCAATCTTGTTGTAAATTATCGACACGGTAAATACGAAATGAATTTATACAAATATATTTTTTTGGATGTTTGTAACAAAAATATACAATATTATAATTATTTTGAAATATAATTTTAATTTATATTAATATTTTTATATATCTCATTATTGCATTCTTTTTGATAATGTTTTATAACTATTAAAAAATATATTCAATTGTTATTTACATTAATTATTTAGATTATTAAACATTCATGCAATATTTAACATAGCGGAGTTTCAAGATTTATAGTGAAAATCAAAAATATGCTTCGAAAAAGACATTAAAGCTACGAACAGAATTTTAATTTTTTACGAACAGTAGAATTTTTCCTGAGAAGCACTAACAAAAAGTAATTCCAAATATTCCTTCTATGCTCAAAACAATCGTGTGTTTCGGAAAACCAATTCTCAAAATGTGACAATTTGTTTAAGCAGTTTATATATAAAAATAAATATATTTTAGAATTATAATCATATACTCTATTGAGTTATATTCATATCTATTGAGTTTTTACGCAATTAAATTTTATAATTCGCGGTAAAAAATGTGCAAAATCGCAGACGGACAGACTGCATATATTTTGTTAGTGCAATGGACGAAAACAAAGTCGAATTCCTTCAACTCAGAGAATCTTCCTATTCCTTTCCACTCATTAACAATTTAATAGCTGCTGTTTGTCCAGCGTTCACTCCTTAAGCGATAATACAATTCTGCTTTCCTATGAGCATCGCTTCGAACATACACACGAACACGTAGTTTCTGCCGTATGATCGCTGTCGACGTTTTCTAGGGCTTCATTTTCGCTGTCACCTTAAGTCCGCGCACCATCTCGAGGTGCTCTATAACGAGTAGCCTGCGTTGAAATCTCTTTACAATATATACTCGTTGTACAGAATTCTAATCTTCTTCTTTCTTACTAATTTCTTAAGCCTGAGACACAATTGGACGAACAAGAGACAAAGTACAAAATGAACTGTAAAAATTACATAGGCTCTGATGGAAGTCAAGAAAAAAATTAGTTATCTGCGAACGTTCGTACTTAGATAAAAAAAAGCATGTTCGCAAGATTGCTCTATTTCTATTTTGCCACATTGTGCACAAGCTCTTCTTCTGCTTCGTCGTTACTTTCGCATGTGGTTTTGCATACATGAATTTTTTAAGTATCTTTGCGATTTTTATTTAACATTTTGTACTACTTTCCAAAAGTTAAAGTAAGTTATAAGAATATAATTTCATAATTATAACAATAACTATTAATAATAAATTCATATTATCAGTATGTAACACGAGGAAGCTTTAATTGAGCTGATGCGGTCACACCTAGATTTGTACGATAGTGTTTAAATAACTAAATATTAGCTTTATTTTTGTCTTATTGGCCTGTATAATGTTTAAATAATAATGTGTAATCAATAAAATTAATTTAATGAATTCACTCAATATATTTGATTTTTATTTTACAAAGTATAAAAAAGAAAATAATAAATTTTTTAATAATAATTGCATTGTATCCATATTTCTTTCATTTATTATGATTTATAAGCAGACCACTGAACAACGATGTCGAAAATGACAGTTTCTGTACTTTGTTCCATTGTGTGCGTGTTTTCAGTAAAAGATAAAAGTACATACGTACTTTGTCTCTTGTTCGTCCAATTGTGTCTCAGGCTTTACTGTATCTCCTGATTCTTTCAATGTGTTTTACCATAATAAGTAAACAGAATTGGACGAACAAGAGACAAAGTACTTTTATCTTTTGATGAAAGCACGCCCAGAGTTGTACTTCGAAAACAAGCACAAAAACTATTGTTTCAGAAATATCTTTGTTGATAAATTAACAAATTTTTGAAAGCAGAAGAAAAGCTTGTGCACAATGTTAAAAATAAAAAGAGAGCTAGTATATTGCGAGTATATACAGCTACGTATGTGCGTAGTTTGCTAAACTTTTTCTGAGTTTATAAAGAACTACAAGAACCTATGTATGTGTGTAAATTTTACATCTGATTCCAGCAATATATAACTGCTCATTTAATTACTCATTACATTCCAATGCATATTTGCTGTTTTTCCAAAAACAATTTTGATCCTTTCGGTTTCTTTCAGCAGCGAAAATTTAAACAACGATCGACAACACGGGTTAAAGCAAAGCAAGTTGAGTAACATTTTACTGCGGCAGTCATTGTTCAACCTTACATGTGTTCACAATATAAGTAACAATATCATTCATACGACGGGAACTTTGAGGAACGCATCTCCACAGGCAGCTAAACGGTTTTCTTCAAATAACAACAACTTACAATTTCTCCATAAGTCGTTGTCTTGCAGTTGTGAAGAGTTTATTTCAGTTTCTGGCAGAGCTGGCGACCCGTGTCCCCTCGATCAAGATAACGAAACCTACTTGAAAAGTGATCGCGAAAATATTTTTCAAGGGTCAAACGGTTGCGGGGAAGAATACAAGACAATAGCAAGTAGTTGTGCTGATCAGCAATCTCTTCAAAGCGATCAAATCAAGGGCGTTGATATAAAAGTCGTAAGGAGAAGATGGTGCGAATGCTACAAATGTGACCAGCAGCAGGAACACGTTCCTACAGGTAGTAAAACAAGAAACTGTAAATATAATTGCCTATATTATCCAAATGTCGAATCTGGTGCTGACAGAACAATTCCAGCTTCGGCGAGCAACGAAGATTGCCAAGCACGTGAAAGTGCCTGTTTAGATAGCTATATTTATGTATGCAGGGAACTGAGGGATGTGTCATATAACTGCAATTTAAGCTACTCTGACCCAATACCGTTTTGCAGTCAAATTACAGACACCGGTTATTCGAGTGTCCTACGTAAGGGTCATTATAGTGAATGCAATATATGCGTGGATCATCAAACTCAACAGCAGTATTACCCAAATTTGAAAAACTGTTTTAAAGAAAAAACACATCGCAGAAATTCCTGCGATAAACAAAAATTTGTAAATAAAAGTTCTGTTTTTAATTGTATTGCGAAAAGCTCGTCATTGCTAAATACGAGTAAATTAAGGCGACCAGCGAAACAAGTGCAAAATTTGTCTCCGAAGACGTGCAATGTGAAGAATAAAACTCAAATTACAACTAAATCTAACGCGGCCTCAGATAATACATTGCACTCAAGTAATAAATATCAAACCGCTACCTTAGAGTACAGAAAAAGTTCGCCAAGCCAGCTGTCCACAGCGGAATCATCTGGCCTTTTGCAAATAGTGGGACAATCTTTTTGCAATGAAAGTCTACTGTTGGACAATGGATCTACCAAAACATATCGTCCTTTTTTAACTGACATTGAAGGTAATCGTCACTTCGATTAAAATGCTATAAAATAGGGATGGCATGTACTAATTAGAGACGTTTAATGAAAGCTTAATATACATGTATACATAAGTGCTAAGAGTTGTATCGTTTTAATTGTATCCTGCACATTTAATACCATTTTACACAGTATCTTTTATCTATTTTAGATTCCAGCAGACGTAAACCTGCGGTTAATCGCCAGCTCAGTACTCCAACATACTCCTTAACGAAAAAACGCAATAACGAAAATAATACAACAAATGCAGAATCTGAAGACGTATATGCTTCGGCTTTTGGGGTTAGCGAAATTGTTACTGGGGCAGTTGATAGTCCAATAGTCGTTTTAAAGAAATCTTTAGTTAATTCTGCTTATCAACAAAAAACGAATTTAAAAGCGAATACTTTTTACTTTCGGAATAACAAGAAACAGAAAAGTTTCAAGTTAAATGACAGGTATGTATAAGAGTTTATTTATTTATTCATTTAATTCGTAAGCATACAAAAAAAAACTCTTAGGCTATTATGGTATTGTAGAAACACACAAAAGAAAATAATAGTTTAGGCTAAAACTAACAAATGATCAGAAAAATTTAACTGTTGACAAAAAACCATAACTAGTAAAGCAACATCAAGAACTAAGGCGCAATTCACATAGAGCGATTTTAACGGGAGTCAGATAATTTTTGAATAGTTTTTCATGTTGACGCCTGAGAGATATCTTATATTGAGGCGTCATGACTGGTTTTCTTACTACTCTATTGCTTGGCGGTATTCCTGATGTCGTGGTGCTACATAATTAATTGTGGAATTCTACCTTTCTAACATAGTGAAATTAGTCCCAAATAGCAAGAAAAGTACTTAATTTTACTTGCAAAGACAATGCACTTTTATTTCATGACCGTGCAACACTTGTGACTTTTTGACGCACAACTTCGTGATGCTTAGGGGCGGAATTCACACTGAAGAGTCAAGAGCCACAATTTTGTTTTTGTTGCGGATGAATTTGACTCCTGAAATATTAGAGCAATATTGGAAATATTAACTTGCCCAAAGCGTCACAATATTTATGTAATTTAGCGCAAAAGCCATCATTTAATTAGCAGAATTTACTCTTAACAATGTTCCATAATTACTTGTATCAAGTCAAGCATTAGACTATAACGGAAATGATCGCAATTGAAAAACATGCTGGTATATAAGACTGATAAAAGCTAATATTCTTCGCACTATTTTATGTGTAGAAATACTACAACGGCAACATTAACGTACAAATAATTCTCAAAACTCTGACTCCTAAGTGTGACATACCAGTTGAGAGTCCAAATGAATACGCATTGAAAATGAATGCTCGCTTAGGCGTCAAATTCATCCGTTGGTTCTTCTTACAATTTTATTAGCACAACAACAACAAAGTCGTGATGCTTGATTTTTTGAAGAAATACGTTAAAATACCGAGAAATCCCAAAAGTTAAAAGTTAAAAATTAGTGAAACATTAAAAACCTGTTTCTTACGACAATAGCGGACATACTTCCCGAGAGAGAGAGAGGGTCGACCTTAGCAAAGATGGTGTCCGGCGTGGAAAGCCATTGGTCAGACTCGGGCGCCTGTAATTAGGTTGGCACTCTTTTGGAGTTTGAGTATTTCCTAAGCTCTCCAGCCGACTTTTTCCATGCGCCGTTAGGCCGCACGTATTTACCCACTCGTAGTTCCTTCAGGTTCTTTAAGGGTCCTCAATTGAAACACGTTGAGTTGAGTTAATTGCTTTAATATATTTACTGCACTTCAAACCGCACTTAAGATTGCGAACTCCTCTTTCGAAATCTAAACTGCGAACTACTCTAAAACTAAGAGGTTAACTTTTGTCTGCCAGAATATTTTTCCAACCAAAAAGTGCACTTTTGGTTTCACAATTGGTGTCGCGCATGTAGCTTTGTTTTCTTTGTTCTCTTCTTTTCTTTACGCTCGTCTTTTAGAGACAGCCAATAAGTATGTAAGTAAAACTTTTCCGAACACACCAATCCCGTAAGTGGGAAATCGTTTTATTGAATTGAACGTGCTCAAAAGTATGTGTTAATAACGTAAAGTGTAAACACGGGCCAAATATTTATAATAGTAACAACGTTAAGCGTCGTTATTAGTTGGACAGTCACCTGTAGACAGTTGGACGTAGCCTGTTTGGAAAAGGTAGAGCATACCTGAGGTTATTTGCTTTCGACTTCGCGATTGCGTTGCGTTTTAGGGAATCAGTCCAAAAAGTACTGAATACATTACAGCTCTGATTACTACTATGTTTACTGTTTACTGATCGTTGACAAGCAGGAATCCAAGTTTTTATAATCTAAGTCTAGTCTAGTCTGAATCTAAGTATAGTTAATACATCGGAGAAATTTCACTCAAAGCACCACCTATGCACTAAATGATGTATAAGCTTTGGCCAACTCTGGTTTAGAGAAATGAAATACAAAGTTTAATAAAAATTTTTTGAATTATTCCCTCAGTTCGTGTTCGCTGTTATTTATCACAATTCTAAATTTTATTTCTAAATATCATTTAAATTGTAAAATTTAATGTGTGTATTACAGATTTATTCTTGGAGAGAGCGAAGAATCCCAACGTTGCTCGTATTCTTCTGTTTTGAATGAAAACGACGTGAGAATATCTTTTGAAAATACATGTACAGATTCACTAGTGACTGCTGTCGATGATGAGACTTTATTAATATGCGACCAAGGAAGTGAAATGGCAAGGACAAAGGTTTATTATATACTCTCAGAATAAGAATAAATTAGTCTATATGGTTTTGAGGATATATCCGCAAAAGAATATATTAAATACTTTTTTGTAATTTTTAATATAAATTTTAAGATTTTAAGATAAATTTTAAAGATTCTCCTCTTATAGTATAGCGGTTGAATTAAAAATAAAATCGAAAATAAATAAAATTCTTATAGGTGCACTTCGATGACGTCTCATTATACGGAACTCCCAAAGAGGAGCCGATGCCATCAATTCCAATTGTATCTGAGAAAGTTTCAGCTAATTTTCTAAAAAGTCAACTGCAGTCATGGTTCCAGCCAACGGACAATCGATTGGCTATGAAGCTATTTGGAAGCCGAAAAGCTTTGGTGAAAGAGAGAATTCGACAGAAAACATCTGGCCATTGGGTTATCCACCCCTGCAGTTCATTCAGGTTAATTGTACTGCACATTAAAATAACATGCATAATTTGAATGTTGTTCCTGCAGGTTTTACTGGGACCTATGCATGCTTCTTCTATTAGTAGCAAATTTAATAATCCTGCCAGTTGCTATATCATTTTTCAACGATGACTTAAGTACTCGATGGATTGCCTTTAACTGCCTCAGCGATACTATTTTTTTAATAGATATTGTAGTTAACTTCAGAACTGGTTTGTATGATTTTTCAGTTTATGATGATCGAATTATAATCAAATTATGTAAAGGGTCCGCCATCTAACGTTTTTTTTTAAGTAGTGCTTATTTCGTGAAAGGTAACACTTAGCTCATGTCTGATTTGACAGATAACTAGTTTTATCCTTCCGCTGAACGAATATGATTGTGTATACGCTTGAACACCGCTGGGAAATATTGAACTTTGAATATCATGGTAATGTTTTCCTCTACCATTTTTTTTTTTTTTTTTTTTTTTTGGAAAATGCTATAAATAAAACTACTGAATATTTTCTCAAATTTCTTATTTTATTTGAAAGTACAATCATTTCTGTTAATAATGGAAAATAATTTCATTCAAATGGCTGCCTCGGCTGGCCATGCAGTAGTCACACGATCGGTCCAATTTTTAAGCGCATTATCGATTGTGTGCAGCTGTATTTCACCAATGGCTTCACGAATATTGTCCTTTTATCGGCGTAACACTTATCTTTGACGGCACCCCACAAATAATAATAGTCAAACGGTGTCAAATCGCAGCTCCGAGGTGGCCAAACGATGTCAGCTCTGGGGGACTATTTGAAAAAAAAAGAGTTACATGGCGGAACCAATATAAGGATAGTCATAGAATGGATCGGCCTGACAAAGAAAACACACTGTCAAGTGTGATACACTTTTTACAGAAATATTTTACCACTGAGCAACTTCTGCAAGTCTGGATAGAGCAAATAGTTTGAATTTACTAAATCTGTTGAACAGACTGCGTTAGAAAGCAATTCGTACTTATATTTACTGATATCGCGCACTGAAATAACTATGTTTGATTGTCGTGATCCAACAACGCTTTCTTTTTCACGAAATGCGATAATAATAATTTCATTACTGCAAATAGTTTAATACGTGTTGTTGTTGGTTTTTCCTTTTACAACATAAAGAATGTTAATTATACCATGCGCACCAAGCGTAGATACGGTAACAAGAAAGTAACAGAGAAGGAATCGCGGAAGCAGTGAGATCATTGACAGAGATACAAATTAGGTGTAATCACAGCATCGCTTAGTTATTGGTAGTAAACCAAATTCAGATGCAAATTTACGGAAGATAGATTCCAGAACTTGTTTTGAATTTGCGACGAGTTTTTAAGTTGTTATTTATAATTGCAGATATTAGAAAAGGCAGATGGGTGGCATCTGTTTAAGGAATTTTATATCGCTTGTAGTTATGGGCAATCACGGCCTCATCAATTGAACTACTGTGTTCATGATGTGTACACGATGTGGAATTTTACAAATAACTGAATTCAACTATCAACGTTGAAGAGCCCTCTATATTCTACCTAAACGAATTCGTGGAAAAAAGTCAAATAAGACCGAATTTGGAGCAACAGTTTCACTTGAAGAAAACAATTTTTTATTTCTCGTTTATACTACTAATGAAATATGTTGGAAGACACGGGACGGAATTTAAAATTTCACTAACGCTAAAACAATATGAGAGCTTCGAACGATTTTAGGTATATTAAAGTCGATCGATATTTTCTAAATGGAGTACACCAACAAGCAACTGAACAGCAAAAGTGACGACAAACGAAAGATACCTGAAGCAACTGCTGCATTTAAAACATTTAGAAGGCAGGCAACAGCTTTTCTGTATTACATGGTGTGCAAAAGCCTAAAGCCAAAAGGCATACGTAGCTACAACCGATTAAACCCTGATGTCCGCTTCGGTCGTTTAGACCAGCATTTTATTGGTGGAACTTCAGAAACTACTGCTTCTGCATTCACATTACTCAAAAAAATGGACTTCATGTGATGTGCATAGTGATCTGCATCTTTAAAAGCTATTTCCAAAAGTTGAGACATACCTCTTCGAACGTACGAACAAAAGATAAAAATAAATAATTGATGGTATAATTTTGTTCAACATGTCTGTGTTTTATTACTTATTGTAATAAAGAAGTGCTTCGAATCAAGACGTATTAATAACTAAATATTTTACGCTTACATAAGTGTCAGGCCGATTAAATCTGCGACTATCTTCGTATTGTAAAAAAGTTATGGCATTCCTGCAAAGAAGAGGGGAATATTTTCGTAAAGAATTAGTTACGATGTTAATTTCCTTCCAGAAGATTACAAAAGAAAACATAAGCACCGTGCCGTTCTTACAACTAGGCCGTACCTAAAACTTAGTTTATCAATTATTTCTCCTATGCTGTAAATGTATAAATTTAGGAATAACTGGCAGCGGTCTATTTCAATAGAATCGCTATAATTTTCAGATTAATATATTGGCTTTAGTCCATCTATGTAGCAACCATAATGCTTGAAATCTAGTTCGTGCCAATATTTACTTTTTAATTTCGATTCGCCGTTTGTAAAGTCGCTTCCAACTTCTTACATATTTTTCAATTCTATTTATTAATATCATTGCTGGGCATTTTAAGATTATTCAATCTTTATTAATGGTATCCTAAATACAAAAAAATTTTAAGTCTAATTTCCATATATTGTAATTACTAAAGAAAGAAAAGCGAAATGAATTGTGATAAGAGGATTAATTGTCAATATGATTTAGAAAAAAAAGGAGTTTAGACTCAAATTTCTCCCTGATGACAATTCTCTCCCCAACATCTGTAGGGAGAGAGTTATATATCTTAGCGGAGTTCACAATTAAATGTCTCCCAGTCGCAAGATTAAAAAATTTAGGTAGGATCGAGGTACTAACTTCTGAGAAAGAGAAAAGTTGATCTCACTGAACATATATTCTGCCTGCTCAGTATGCATTTTATTTTGTAACAATACAGTTACAACTATAATAAAATAAACTAGATATTGCATCGCCTAATTTTTTTGTTCTATATATATCGAGCAATACTGTTGAAAACAACAGTGTATTTTCTTAACGATACAGAATCAAATCGTGAAATATTTAGCATCCATATATAAGCAACAGAAATAATATAGCCTTAGCTAAAAAGAGTTTCGTTGTTGAGGGTAGAAAGTGTTTTGAAATATTGGTATTTACATGCGATGACCATGAAAGCGTATTATTGAGGACGCCTAAGTTTTTGCCCAAATCTACGAAGCATATATTCGGTGGAGTAGACTTGAACTTTGGATTTACAGAATTATCGCTCAGTCTCATGCAACATTCCCAAAAATCGAAGCCAAATCATTATTAACCGTAGTCCCACGTTGAGAAAAATTTTGTAATTCTGTGTTGCGGTGTACATAGATTTCTACATCCCTGTATTTTGTGTGGAGAATCATAAGAACATAGTAGTAGAAAATTTGTTATATAATTTTTTTTTTTTTTAGTAGCAATGTAAATTATTTAGTATTTGTTTGTAAGGCACGTGTTTGATTGTGATGTGCCTTGCAAATCGTTTTTTTACAGAAGCAGCAAGCCAACTCCTGGTTGTATTAAGCCTTAACGCTTTTTTCTTGTACACACAGCCCTTTCCCCTATAGTTTAAGAAATTTTATTCAATAAATTTAGTTCAAGTAATTTTATTTTTTAGCTCACTGTTTGAATATAATAAAAGCATTCAAAGCCGATTTATCTATGATATTGCCTGTTGGTTTTTCTCTTGCAATTGTACCCTGATAACATTTTGTCCACTGTGTCTAGCTTCTTCAGTTAGTTCCAATAAATGCAGAATTATGCAACGTACTCTGAAGAACTGTGCATTTGTTTTTTTCTCCCTAGTGTAAAGCGTAAGGGTATTTGTACATATCGTACCAAGAGCTTTGGTAGAATAGACCGCTTATTCTTTCGCATCATTCCAACTATGGTTAATGTTTTTTAACAATTTTTGACCCAATGCGTATGAGAAAAAAGTTTATTCATAGTAATGTTGTTTCCCTTCAAACGTTCTACCAAATCTTAAACAACGCGTTCACCTTGGTTCTTTTCTGAAGCTTTTCGTAGATTTTCTTTTTAACTAAGCCTGAATTTTCCACACATAGCACGTTTCCGAACAAACATCTAAAATCAAAACCATCTAAAATTTCAATCCATACCTTTCTTCTTTAGCCGATAAATGTTGAAATGTACTGTATATTGATATACCTGTTAACGAATTGTTTTTATTAATCAAGCATGTTTTGTTTGTATGTCTTTCTGTTCTGTCAAAAATTGTATCTCATTCTCAAATAGACTTTCACGCAATTAACATTTTCCAATAGGTTATGGGCCCAGGTCTGAAGTTCAGAGAATCGTTTTTTTTAATTACATATGGTATATATATAAAAGGAAAAATTGGTTTAACAATGTTCGATACATTCGAAAAGCTCGTTGGCTCTGCAAATTGGCTAACTTGGAGTTTCGCCATTGAGGCACAATTGAAGCTGGAAGTGGCTTTGGAAGTGTATATCTGATGATGTTGATACAAGTGCATCAGATCAGGAAAAGGCAAAGTGCCGATTAATTTTATCGCTGGATAAATCGCTGTATGTATATATAAGAGACTGCACGACGCCGAAGGCAGTATGGAATACTTTAAAAGGTCTGTTTGAAGACTCTGGCCTGGACAGGAAAGTGGGACTACTACAAAAGCTATGCTCCGTTCAACTAGATGATTGCAGTTCAGTTGATGGCTATGTTTCACAAATTGTAACCATATCACAAAAGCTTGAATCAATTGGATTTGTTGTTAATGATGAATGGCTTGGTTGTTTGTTGCTGAAAGGACTTCCGGAACTATATCGCCCAATGATAATGTCACTGGGAAGCAGTGGTGCAAAAATTACTGCAGATTCAATTAAGATGAAGCTGCTTCAGGATGTGCGAACTGAAAATACGAATCAGGCTTTAATAAGCAAAAATAATAATTATTACAAGAAGAAGAATATACAACGCAAATGCTTTAGTTGCCATGGATTTGAACATTTCGCTGCTGAATGTACCATCAAGAAAGGAGAAGGTAACCAGAAATGGAAGAAAGATCCATCAAAAAGGGAGACATCTCTGTTCAATACTAATTTGACGAAAAATACTTCAAACAATAAAAACTGGTATGTTGACAGTGGGCCTACGGTTCATATGACGAATGATGGAAGCTTAATTCGTCATCCAAAGCGGTATGTTGGTGATGTCAAGATTGATGATGACAATATTCTGAAAGTGGAATCTAAAGGCGACATTCAGTTAAATGTTATAAAAAATGGCGGAATTCAATCAATTCCAGTTCGAGAAGTTCTATATGTACCAAATGTTGCTGAAAATCTACTCTCAGTCAGTCAGATTGTAAAGAAGGTCAATAAAGTTACATTTGATAAATCTGGATGCAAAGTCTTTAATGACAAAAACCAACTTATTGTTACCGCTTCAAGTGAAAATGGTATGTACAAGTTAGACATGAGCAAACCAGTAGAAGTATTCATAGCTAATTTGGACGATTCGGCTAAGAAATGGTACAAAAGGTTTGGTCACTTGAATAAGGAAAATTTAAAAACTTTGCAGAATGGTCTTGTGACTGGAGATCAATTCAAGGAAGATGCTGCAGAAACAACATTTTGTGAAAGCTGTGCTCAAGGAAAACTCGTACGAGGAAGTTTTTCAAATGCTGGAAGTAGAGGTGAAGAGTTTCTTGGAATTATCCATTCCGATGTCCGTGGTCCAATGGAAGTCAAGTCTTTACGAGAAAGTAGAGACTTTGTCACCTTCATCGATGACTTCACTCGCGAGATATTTATTTACTTTATAAAAAATAAATTTGAAGTAGTCGAAAATTTCAAGGAGTTCAAAACTATGGCTGAGAATCAAAACGGTAAGAGAATAAAAATATTTAGGAGTGACAATGGAACAGAATATGTAAATAAAAGTATGGATAAATCATTTGGAATTATACATCAAACAACTGTACCTTTTAATCCGGAGCAAAATGGATTGGCAGAGCGAGTCAACAGGACTTTAACGGAAAAAGCAAGACGCATGTTATATGACGCAAAGTTACCAAAGCGTTTTTGGGCAGAAGCAGTGCAAACTGCAACATATATCGGCAATAAAAGTCCTCATAAACCTTTGAAATGTACTCCTGAAAAATTGTGGACGGGAAGAAAACTGGATGTAAAATCCGAAAGACAAAAATGGGATTCGAAATCAAGAAAGTGCATCTTTGTTGGGTACGGAATAACAACTAAAGGACAACAACTCTCCGTCGTTCAATAACAATGAAATGGGGGAAATAGATGCATTACCGGATGACAACAATGAAGTAGAAGAAAATTTTGACAGACATTGCACTTGTACAGGTTTACGACGTAGTGGACGAATTGCAAAACAGAAACTTTGGCAACACTGGCGAGAAACGAATAGACATTTTTTTAGCGTGCTCCCGCCAATTTATAATTTTTCTATAGTTTCTTTATATAATTTAACTACTATTGTGCAGTGTTTTGTTTGTTTTTACCTGCGTAATTTGAATTATTATCAAAACAACCTTGTTCGTGTTTCATTTAATCTGCGTCTTACGATTATTTCTGATTGCGTCACTTAACCTCAATGGGAGACGGTAAAACGGCGCCTTTCGCAAGTTGCTGCAAAAAAAACGGAGCCCATGTAATTCAGTGCGACTGTTGCGCAAAATGGTACCATTAGAAATGCGCTAAGTTGGACGACCAAACCCTCTTGGTCCTGGGTAAACTAGGTAACTCGTCGGCTTGGTTCTGTCCGAGTTGTTCTAGCGAAGACCGGGCGCCGAAACTTTCTTTGAAGCAGTTGGAGGAAACAGTGGCGGCTTTACCAACATGCGTTGCGGGTATAGTCGCTGAGGTGATTGGAAAATCCAATGAAGCATTCAGAGAGGATTTCAAATTATGTTTAGCGAGTGAAATTACGAAGGCTGTCGCTGCGACCAAGGTGCGGCTTAATTCTATTGATGACAAAATGTGCAAGCAGGATAACCTTCTTCAATCTTTACGCATCGAGGTTGGAAAAAAGGCTGAGCAGTCGCTCGTTAATACTATGCAAATTTCGTTGGATAAACTAGAGAAGAATGCTCGTCGGGCCGATCTGCTTATCGGAGGTTTGCCGGAGTCTTTTCCGATAGAGGAGCTGGAGAAGGTGGTGGTGAGTGTGGCTGCTTTCTTTAAGATTCAGTGTTCGGCATCTGATCTATTGAAGTGTTTTTGGCTGAGAAATAAGAAAAATTGTCTGGTCACTTTTACCAATAATGGGCTGCGTGATAATATTCTATCAGCTTACTTCAGGAACCCGACCATAACCTTAGCTGATATCAGGCCGGATATTGGAATTGCATCACGAATTTATTTGAACGAGAATATCTCGTGGCACACTCTGCAGCTCTTACGAAAGGCGAAGTTGTTCGTGAAAGAATCCAAATTGGTGAGAGCTTACATAAAGCGGGGCTGTGTGTTTGTTGTGAGAAATGCTGAAGAACCTGTTGTGAAAATCCAGAGCCACGATGATTTAAAAACGCTGCTGAAATAGACATGAATAGCTAAGTTTATATTCAAAATCTGAAACTGATTATGTAGCTATTTTAATGTTTATGGGAACAACTAACTTTTTGATTATATATTTAATTGAGTCGATTTTTATAACTGCTTTTCGTAGTTGCCTCTCTTATGTTTTGAAAACTATGTTACAGAATTGTGAATTTATTTTTATTGTTAGATTTCTCAAAATGCTAATATGTTGTATTACCCGACCAAATTTGAATCTAAATATGCTTTTGCGATATGTATATGTACCCGGTGGATATTTATCTCATGCTATCTAGCGTAGGGGGTAGGGTGGCTAGTGACAACTCCGTCCTCCGTGATTTTCTTGGAAATAAAAGTGGTCTAAGCTTTGGTCACTTTAATGCTCAGAGCTTATGTCCGACGTCAAGACAGGATAAGTTTGATGACATCAAAAAAATTCTAAATGGCTGCTTATTGACGGTTGTTGGAGTATCTGAGACATGGCTCAGGTCGGATACCTGTAATGAAATTGTAAACATACCGGGGTATCGGTTGTTTAGGAATGATAGGACTGATGGTAGGGGAGGGGGTGTTGCGTTGTATGTGGCTTCACCTCTGAAATCGGTAAAGATTATTGCCAAATCTGAGCAGGGCGATGACATCGAATATCTCTTCATTGAGGGTAAGTGCTGTGGTAATACAGTAGCGTTTGGAGTTATTTACAGGCCGCGAGGTGACTTAGACACTATGATGTACACGTTCTCTGAGGTTGTTTCTAGGTACGACCAAATTTTTGTTATGGGGGATTTTAACCTCAATTTACTAAACCAGCATATCAGTGACCGTGTTTATAATTTCATGCTGGGCCTTAATTTGCATGTTCAGGCAGATATAAATTTACCCACTCATTTCGATCCGCAACACGCATCTTTTTCAGTTATTGACTTTTTTGCAGTTAGTGATCCCAGTTTAATTAAAAACAGAAGTCAGTTTTGGATTCCCTCAATTTCAAAACATGCGTTTATCTTTGCGGAAGTCAATATCGTCAGTTCCCGTCCATCTCCAAGGTTTTACTACAGAAATTTCAAACGTGTAAATTTACGCAGCCTACTGTCTGCCTGCCACGAATTTGACATGTCCGACTTATACCGCATCGGCGATGTGGACTCGAAACTTGACTATTTAAATGCTGCTATACTCTATTTGTTTGAAAGGTTTGTCCCAGTTGAATCTTTCTGCCGTCGTACTAAGAGCTGTCCTTGGAGTACTCCATTACTTAGTGAGGCTATTTTGCGTCGCAATCTGGCTTTCAAAGCTTTTCTAGATAATAAAACTATGGAAAACTGGGTGGTATTCACGAAATATAGGAATAGAGCGACGCATTTAAATAGGAAAGCCAGAGCGCAGTTTGGGGAGTGTTGTTTTGGGAAGGTAAAGTCTAGTAGAGATTTTTGGAAGAAAATTAAAGATTTTGGTGTGGCTGGCGGCTCGCAAGAGCATGTGGAACTAAGTGCTAATGATCTAAATAAATTTTTTGTGTCTCTCCATGCCTCGAAAGATTTTTCTTGTACTGCTGATCACATCAGCGGCAATAGCATTCGCGATGATGGCCCCACGTTTTCATTCCGTTGTGTTTCGTTAGATGAAACTTGTGACTCGCTGCATTCCATAAAATCTAACTCTGTGGGCTTGGATGGAATTAGTCTAATATTTATCAAAATGATTTTTCCAGCTTTTGGATGTCATATTCTCCATGTGTTAAACACTGCTTTAATGACTTCTCATTTCCCTACGGTATGGAAGAAGGCAAGGATCACGCCAATCCCGAAAACACCTTCTGCCTCTGCGGTTGAGGATTTCCGCCCTATCAGTATTTTGTCATGCCTTTCCAAATTATGTGAAATAATTTTGAAAACCCAAATAATGGAGTTTTTGCACACTGATGTTAGAGTTAATATCTCTGATTGTCAGTTTGGCTTCAGGTCTAACCATAGCACTACTACAGCTTTGCTTAGCGTGACGGAAGCGATTCGTCTTAACATGGATAGCAGGAAGATATCATTTCTACTTCTGCTAGATTTCAGTAAGGCATTTAACCGTATAGATTTTTCTATTATGTGTAGTAAATTAAGGGAGCAATTCTTTTTCTCTAAAATGGCGTCCAAAATGATCCTTTCGTACTTGTCGGGAAGAACGCAGTGTGTTTTGGCGAATGAGGAATGCTCTGGTTTTCTTCAAACTTATAGCGGAGTGCCTCAGGGGTCGGTGCTTGGGCCCTTACTTTTCCTTCTTTATATAAATGACCTTCCGGAGGTGGTGCATCATTCGATGGTCACCATTTATGCGGATGATGTTCAATTGCTACTTGGAGGTAGGGGTATTGACGCAAGTAGAGTAGTAGGGTGGCTAGGTGAGGACCTAGCCGCGGTTGCTGCTTGGGCCTCTGCTAATAAACTGAGTTTAAACGTGAAGAAAACGAAGGCCATGGCAATTTTTAATAGATCCGTCAGTGCTGCGTTGCCTAAGATCTACGTTGATGGCGTTGACCTAACTTTCGCTGAGACTGCCAAGAACCTGGGTGTTATGTTCTCAGACACGATGTCGTGGGACAAGCATGTGGCGCTAATAAGGAGGCGAATCTATTTGGTTTTGAGAAAGCTGTATATGATAAAACATTTTCTTCCTAAGGAGAGAAGGCTCTTGTTGGTGAAGGCTCTCATCATACCTCTGTTAACCTATGGGTGCGAGATATTCAGTGGAGGCAGTGTTGATTGCATTAAGAAACTGAAAACTTGCTTGAATTCTGTGGTTCGTTTTGTTTTCTCACTGAGCAGTAGGGACCATGTTTCACATCTAGTCCCGGTTTTACTTGGGCTCCCGTTGGAATCTTTCTTTAATTGGAAATGTGTCATTATGTTGTACAAAATCATTAAGAACCGAATGCCTAAGTGGCTTTTTGGCAGACTTCAGTTCAGTCAATCTTTTAGATCACAGTTTTTAATACTGCCTCATTTCTCATCTTTGGCTATGGATCGATCATTTATCGTCCGAAGTTTAAGAACCTGGAATGCCCTTCCTAATGAGATTAAAAGCTCTGCTTCTGTCGGTGCCTTTAAACATGTTACTTTGAGGCTGTACTCTGGGAACTGACTTATTCCTGCATTACTATAATTGGATGGACTGTTGTTGCTTGCTGCCTTACCAATAGTGCCTACTGTTGTTGTGATCTAACACTGGGTGCAGGACATCTCGTAATGATTCTTTAATTTTTCCTTTATTGTATGGTCGATCGGGTAGTATAACTTGTTAGCTTTTTTTTTGCTTTTTGTGTTTTCTTTTTTGATATTTTTATTATTATTAGGTTTAAGTAGTATTGTAGCTATTAAATTACATTCTAAGTACAATTGATTTAAGGTTTATGACCTTTTTTGTACAGTTATTGAAATAAATGAAATGAAATGAAATGAAATGAAATGAAACTTTGAAGTTGGATTGGTTACAAAGCTGTTCTGTCCGAAGATGAGCCGAATACGATTGAAGAAGCTTTATCTGGTGAAGATCATCTTAAATGGAAAGCAGGTATCGACAGTGAGTTGGGTTCATTGGAAGAAAATCAAAAGTGGATTTCCGTGCCAAAACCACAAAGTTGCAACGCAATCGAAACAAAAGGGTTTTCAAAAAGAAAATTGAACCAAATGAGATGATTCGGTATAAGGCTAGACTTGGCGTCAAAGGTTATACTCAATGCAAAGGAGTAGATTATGAAGAAACCTTTTCTCCAGTTATTCGCTAAACATCTATCAGGTATTTATTTGCTTTAGCTGCTCGTTTCAAACTAGTTATTGAACAGATTGATGCTGTTACTGCGTTTTTACAAGCAGATTTAACGGAGGATATATATGTTGAACCTCCATCAGTAATTCAAATGCAAAAAGGCCATGTTCTGAAGTTAAAAAAGGCACTGTATGGATTAAAGCAAGCTAGTTTAGTGTGGAATCAAAAGCTGGATTTAGCATTGCAATCATATGGTATGATTCGTTCAAAGGTAGATCCATGCGTGTATTTTAACATCAAAAATAACAAAATGACATTCTTGGCGTTATATGTTCACGATATGTTATTGTATAGTAATGACACAAAGTTTAAAAATCAAATGAAATCAAAATTAATACTTAACTTCAAGATGAAATTTTTGGGAAATGCTCAAAAATGTCTTGGCATGAGAATAACGAGAAAAGATGATAATAAATATCTTGATCAGGAGGATTATATACTTTCAATGCTTAGAAGATACAAGATGGAAAATTGTAATCCAGTATCAACTCCATTTGACGTTAATCAGAAATTAGAAAAATCAAAATCAGTTGATCCATTGATGTAGGATGTACCATATCAACAAGCAGTTGGAAGTTTATTATTCGCAGCACAATGTACGCGACCGGATATTACACAAGCTGTTAATTTTTTAAGTAAATTTAACAAAGATCCGGATAGGTCTCATTGGACTGCTGTAAAGCGAATATTTCGATACCTTAAAGGAACCGCCGCTTGCATGCTAAAATTTTCAAATTCGGGTTTTAAGGATATAATTCCATATTCAGATTCAAATTGAGCCAATGGCAGTGAAGATCGAAGATCAGTTACTGTATATGTTAACATTCTACAAGGTGGTGCAATATCTTGGAATAGCAAGCAACAACCTACCGTGGCCTTATCAACAACGGAGGCAGAATACATGGCTTTATCTGCTGCTACACAAGAAGTAATATGGCTTCGAGGATTAGAGAAAGAAATTGATATAAATTTTGACTGCAAGAAACCAACGACAATCTATTGTGATAATCAAAGCGCGGTTCATTTGGCTTCTAATGATGCATATCACCCAAGATCGAAGCATATTGATGTACGTCACCATTTCCTAAGAGAACGGAAGAGACTAAATGAAGTAATATTTTGCGGAGTATCAACTAATGATATGATAGCAGATTTCAAAACTTTAAATCTGCTAATATCCTTAAAACTACTGAAGTTTTTAAGATATCTACCATGGCTCAATTTATTGGCGCTGCCATCGATAATAATATAAAATCTGATAATAATGGGACGGAGCCGGGAACTTCTAAAACTATTACTGCTGATAAGGCCGCACATTCTATAAGGGAGCTAACTGTACTTGAACCTACTAAAGTAGTTGATTTCTCGTTGATCCAGAGACTACTAGCGATGATATCTATAATCGTATCTATTCTCGGTTAGGGATGGAGGATTCAAGTACAAAGGTTACTAAGTTTAACTTTTGAAATCGGAGAGCATATTCCTCTTTTAACATTCCCTTACCATTACATCTTATGAATCGTATTGTTAATCCATCATTCTGGCCTGAAAATGCTATTGTGCATGAATATGAGTTTAAGGTTAAGAATAAACGTGGTAACAAACATAGCAAGCACCCTGGTGTTCCTGCTTCAAAAAACTAATTACAAATAAACTAAATTTTGATACAATAATTTTGTATCAATTTTGACTTTCGCTGTGTTCATGTTAAAATAGCTTGCTTGAGTCTTTTCATTACTTGCTCTTACATACCGCCTAATTCTACACCGAATACATACCTCAATCATGTGGAGTGCATCACTAAAATGGCTGATAAATTAGGAGACGCGGATCACCTAATTGTTCTTGGTGATTTCAATTTGCCGCATGTAAACTGCGAAATGTACGAAGATAAAGCTTTTCTATTGCCGTCTTCTGATTTGTATAACTACATTACTATTCTTAATGACATATCGTCTAGAGGCCTGTTCCAGATCAATGCTATACAACACCATAATGGCCGATTGTTGGATCTCGTTTTTGTTGACGATGCGGACATGTTTGAGTTATTGAGGACTTTGCCTTTAGTTTTACCTGAAGATAGACACCACGCAACACTTGAACCAAAAATTTTACAGGAGTCTTCTAAAATAGAGCAAAATTCGGCACTATGAGAACCTATCTTCAAAATATTAATTGGGAATCTGTTCTCAAAATTTTGCATTATTCATCTTCTACATCTTTGGATGAGGCTGAACACATGTTCAATAACTCTCTTCGTGATGTATTTAATTTATCAGTGCCGCTACGTAGGACAACGAGTCATACAGAGCCTTCTTGGTTTACTCCTTCATTAAGGAAACTAAGAGGATTGAAGAAAAAATATTATAAATCTTACTGTCAGAGACATTCTGCATCGAGCTTTGCTACATCAGCTATTTAATAGAGGTAAAATCAAATTTGCGTTCGGATCCGAAGTCCTTTTGGGAGTTCGTGAATGTGAAAAGGAAGGTTTCTACCTACCCATCAGTTATGGAGCTTGACCATTCTGAATCTGGTGATGCTGCAGTTATTTGTAACTTGTTTGCTGACTTTTTTAAAGCTACTTATTCTTCAAAGGATTGCTTAGCCAGTAGCTTACAGAAATACCCTTACTCCTTTTCATCTGGATTGATAAGTATGCCAATTTTGGATGTAGACATTGTTCTAAAATCTTTAAAATCTTAAATCTAAATCTTTAAAAGACCTTGAATGCAAGTACAACTCGGGTACTGATGGATTACCATCTAGCGTTTTGAAATTCTGTGCTGATGAGTTAGCAGCACCTATTACTGGTTTATTTTAGTTCTCCTTACGCACTGGATATTTTCCGAAAGTATGGAGATCCTCCTTTATTATTCCACTTCACGAATCTTGTAATAGATGTGATATTAAGAATTATCATGGTATTGTCAAAATTAGTTTTTGCGTAAACTTTTTGAGACGATAATTACTGACCAAATCTAGCGAAGCATTCATTCTTTAATTTCGGAAATTATATAATGTAATTAATATAATTTTTTCTACATGTGGTGGGAAAAATAACAAAAAGGCATATTTTTTATATTCACACGAGACGACGCGGTATTAGTGATCCGGGTCTCAATCTCAACACACGAGTCGGGTTCCAAACAGTACCATCTTTTAAGACATATGTGGAATCCAAATCTAATTATACACAGAGTCTCTATTCAAAAACTAGCACGCGAAACCGTTTTTTTTTTGTTTTTAATAATCAACTTCTGTGTTCGAAAATACTAATTCGGTTGCGTTTTTATAATTATTCAATATGGTATGTAAATTGAAAGGCTGCAATATTCAGAGTGATTCTGCACAACTCCTTTTGTGCTGGCTGTGTGATGCTGAATTTCATGTCAAGTGCGCCGTATTAACAGGCAGAGTTGCTGATTTTATTGGTGTTGAAGGTGGCCTTCGCTGGTCATGTACAAACTGCCGAATGACGGAAGTAGATATTATTCAACTTTTTCGTCAAGTACGCTTGAATTTTAAGGAAATTTGAAAAGACTTTACTGCAATTCGTGCAAAACTGGACAAGTACGAGAAACTTTTCAATAACTTTAAATTGCTTGATGAAAGTTCGCCTAAGCGTGTGATCACTCGCTCACAAAAAAACTTATGTGATTATTAATATTTAACACCTTGTAGAATGTTAACATATACAGTAACTGATCTTCGATCTTCACTGCCATTGGCTCAATTTGAATCTGAATATGGAATTATATCCTTAAAACCCGAATTTGAAAATTTTAGCATGCAAGCGGCGGTTCCTTTAAGGTATCGAAATATTCGCTTTACAGCAGTCCAATGAGACCTATCCGGATCTTTGTTAAATTTACTTAAAAAATTAACAGCTTGTGTAATATCCGGTCGCGTACATTGTGCTGCGAATAATAAACTTCCAACTGCTTGTTGATAAGGTACATCCTACATCAATGGATCAACTGATTTTGATTTTTCTAATTTCTGATTAACGTCAAATGGAGTTGATACTGGATTACAATTTTTCATCTTGTGTCTTCTAAGCATTGAAAGTATATAATCCTCCTGATCAAGATATTTATTATCATCTTTTCTCGTTATTCTCATGCCAAGACATTTTTGAGCATTTCCCAAAAATTTCATCTTGAAGTTAAGTATTAATTTTGATTTCAATTGATTTTTAAACTTTGTGTCATTACTATACAATAACATATCGTCAACATATAACGCCAAGAATGTCATTTTGTTATTTTTTATAACCTTTGAACGAATCATCCCATATGATTGCAATGCCAAATCCAGCTTTTGATTCCACACTAAACTAGCTTGCTTTTATCCATAGAGTGCCTTTTTTAACTTCAGAACATGGCCTTTTTGCATTTGAATTACTGATGGAGGTTCAACATATATATCCTCCGTTAAATCTGCTTGTAAAAACGCATTTACAGCATCCATCTGTTCAATAACTAGTTTGAAACGAGCAGCTAAAGCAAATAAATACCTGATAGATGTTTAGCGAATAACTGGAGAAAAGGTTTCTTCATAATCTACTCCTTTGTATTGAGTATAACCTTTGACGCCAAGTCTAGCCTTATACCGAATCATCTCATTTGGTTCAATCTTCTTTTTGAAAACCCTTTTGTTTCGATTGCGTTGCAACTTTGTGGTTTTGGCACGGAAATCCACTTTTGATTTTCTTCCAATGAACCCAACTCACTGTCGATAGCTGCTTTCCATTTAAGATGATCTTCAGCAGATAAAGCTTCTTCAATCGTATTCGGCTCATCTTCGGACAGAACAGCTTTGTAACCAATCCAACTTCAAAGTTTCTGTTTTGCAATTCGTCCACTACGTCGTAAACCTGTACAAGTGCAATGTCTGTCAAAATTTTCTTCTACTTCATTGTTGTCATCCGGTAATGCATCTATTTCCCCCACTTCATTGTTATTGTCTGGTAACGAGATGAATGACAATGAATTGGAGTCTGAATCTCCCATATAATTTTGTGACTCCTCTTCATGACTATTTGAAGTATAAAAGTAAAAGTTGTCTTCAGATTTTCCTAACTGTGAGAAGCCCTTTAAGTTTTCTTCAAATTACACATCTCTCCGAACGACGGAGAGTTGTTGTCCTTTAGTTGTTATTCCGTACCCAACAAAGATGCACTTTCTTGATTTCGAATCCCATTTTTGTCTTTCGGATTTTACATCCAGTTTTCTTCCCGTCCACAATTTTTCAGGAGTACATTTCAAAGGTTTATGAGGACTTTTATTGCCGATATATGTTGCAGTTTGCACTGCTTCTGCCCAAAAACGCTTTGGTAACTTTGCGTCATATAACATGCGTCTTGCTTTTTCCGTTGAAGTCCTGTTGACTCGCTCTGCCAGTCTATTTTGCTCCGGATTAAAAGGTACAGTTGTTTGATGTATAATTCCAAATGATTTATCCATACTTTTATTTACATATTCTGTTCCATTGTCACTCCTAAATATTTTTATTCTCTTACCGTTTTGATTCTCAGCCATAGTTTTGAACTCCTTGAAATTTTCGACTACTTCAAATTTATTTTTTGTAAAGTAAATAAATATCTCGCGAGTGAAGTCATCGATGAAGGTGACAAAGTCTCTACTTTCTCCTAAAGACTTGACTTCAATTGGACCACGGACATCGGAATGGATAATTCCAAGAAACTCTTCACCTCTACTTCCAGCATTTGAAAAACTTACTCGTACGAGTTTTCCTTGAGCACAGCTTTCACAAAATGTTGTTTCTGCAGCATCTTCCTTGAATTGATCTCCAGTCACAAGACCATTCTGCAAAGTTTTTAAATTTTCCTTATTCAAGTGACCAAACCTTTTGTACCATTTCTTAGCCGAATCGTCCAAATTAGCTATGAATACTTCTACTGGTTTGCTCATGTCTAACTTGTACATGCCATTTTCACTTGAAGCGGTAACAATAAGTTGGTTTTTGTCATTAAAGACTTTGCATCCAGATTTATCAAATGTAACTTTATTGACCTTCTTTACAATCTGACTGACTGAGAGTAGATTTTCAGCAACATTTGGTACATATAGAACTTCTCGAACTGGAATTGATTGAATTCCGCCATTTTTTATAACATTTAACTGAATGTCGCCTTTAGATTCCACTTTCAGAATATTGTCATCATCAATCTTGACATCACCAACATACCGCTTTGGATGACGAATTAAGCTTCCATCATTCGTCATATGAACCGTAGGCCCACTGTCAACATACCAGTTTTTATTGTTTGAAGTATTTTTCGTCAAATTAGTATTGAACAGAGATGTCTCCCTTTTTGATGGATCTTTCTTCCATTTCTGGTTACCTTTTCCTTTCTTGATGGTACATTCAGCAGCGAAATGTTCAAATCCATGGCAACTAAAGCATTTGCGTTGTATATTCTTCTTCTTGTAATAATTATTATTTTTGCTTATTAAAGCCTGATTCGTATTTTCAGTTCGCACATCCTGAAGCAGCTTCATCTTAATTGAATCTGCAGTAATTTTTGCACCACTGCTTCCCAGTGACATTATCATTGGGCGATATAGTTCCGGAAGTCCTTTCAGCAACAAACAACCAAGCCATTCATCATTAACAACAAATCCAATTGATTCAAGCTTTTGTGATATGGTTACAATTTGTGAAACATAGCCATCAACTGAACTGCAATCATCTAGTTGAACGGAGCATAGCTTTTGTAGTAGTCCCACTTTCCTGTCCAGGCCAGAGTCTTCAAACAGACCTTTTAAAGTATTCCATACTGCCTTCGGCGTCGTGCAGTCTCTTATATATACATACAGCGATTTATCCAGCGATAAAATTAATCGGCACTTTGCCTTTTCCTGATCTGATGCACTTGTATCAACATCATCAGATATACACTTCCAAAGCCACTTCCAGCTTCAATTGTGCCTCAATGGCGAAACTCCAAGTTATCCAATTTGCAGAGCCAACGAGCTTTTCGTATGTATCGAACATTGTTAAACCAGCCATTTTTTTTTTTTTTGAAAATTATCGTATTTTCCTTTAAAAAAAAAAATTCAAATTCGACGTGGCAAAAAAAAAAAAACGATTCTCTGAACTTCAGACCTGGGCCCATAACCTATTGGAAAATGTTAATTGCGTTAAAGTTTATTTGAGAATAAGATACAATTTTTGACAGAACATAAAGACATACAAACAAAACATGCTTGATTAATAAAAACAATTCGTAAACAGGTATATCAATATGCAGTACATTTCAATAACTAGGACTTTACTATTCATTTGAAGTAAGATCTTGAATAAGTTCTCGTTCTTTTCTCAAAGATGGCAGTAGCAGTAGCCTGTTAGTGTAATTTCATATGGTAACACATGCATCGCAGTACCGTATCTAAACTTAAATTTCAGTGTATTGTAGTTGACTTTAGTGTAAATAAAGAATTCCTTTTTAGTTTTGAAAATGCCTACTTTTGTGCCAAACTAAAGTGTATTTGCAGGGAATTTGTAACACTACTATAGACTTTATTTGGCAAAAATCAATCAGCTGATCAACAAATACTTCATCAATCATTCAGAAAACATTGGTAGCAGAAAAAGAAGGTAGCAGAATTCTACCACCATTTTTATTTGAAACCTTGAGATTTTTTTAAAAGTTTTTACTTGTGAATAAAGCAATCAAATATAGCCTTTAAATAAAAACCTTTTTATTTTAGAACTTTAGCTTTATTTTTTAAATTGCAATTTTTAACTCTTTCAACTTAGTTTCATTTCTTTCAGTTTGTTCCTCATCTTTAAGAATAAAACTTTAGAATAAACTCTAAAAAAGATTTTAGAATAAATAAAGTAAGAGTCTGCACAAATTAAAATCTTTATAAAGCTCAAGTTGGATGCACAAAACCCAAGCGCTAGCAAAAACATTTCTTCCGGAGTTATAGCTTTAACTTAACTATAGTTAACTTTGAAAATGTATTCAAAGGAGCTATCAACGCTTGCTTCAGCAATGAATCCACAAGTAATACGTATGTACGTCCTCACGCAATTGGCTGATTTCACTTTTGAAGACCTCTGACGAAGTAGCCCTTTATTCACCCATTAATCGCAGCAGAGAGGAAAAGTCGGCAGTGCCGAATTCCGGCATAGTTAAAGTAATATTAGTCGAAACATCTGCAGCGTACTTTGAACCCAATTTGGATCTCAGGCAAATTTTTGCCATTGTAAATATTCGTGTGACTACATTAGAATTAAAACTTTAACTTAAGCAAATATATTAAAGTATTATATGTCTTAGGAAACACACAGCGTCGCTTATGAATGCGTCTCATTTTCCCGTCCGTTTACTACCCTTTTCTCTCTTATTCGTCACCAGCTGACACCCCTGGTATGTAAATGTACATCTACGATAACATCCCTGGGGTACTGCCATACTTTATTCATAGCGTTTTGTGAAATTTTCCCGCTTACAAGTGTTCTGCGACAACATTTTTTCAATTTTAATTTTATCTTGGTTGCTTGATAAGATAATATTCGGGGACACATATAATGGAGGATTCGTATGCCAAGTATCTGCGAGGAATGCGGAGGGCAACAGTCTTACTTCGGATGGTGTGGATAATAGATCTCCCGGACACAGCCGAGGTCGACGTCATACGGACTGCAGTCATTCGGGTTCCGAAAGTGCAGACACCGACCATTTGTGCCAGAAGCGTTTCAGGAGTGATCCTCGCATCGAGGATCTCATTAATCAAGTGAATAGCATCACAGCTGTGCTACCTACACTGCTGCCGCATCAGGTGATAGAACCACCTCAAGGTTGCGAATCCTCTCAGGGCAAGGCAGCAACAGAGACGGTTTTTCTGGTGGACCCAAGTACCTCGGAGCGTTTGGACTTCTGTAAGGTTACTACAGTTATAGACAATAGAAGGAGTGTGAAACGCGCTTCGCAAAGCCATTTGGATGCTCTTATTGGGCTACAACAATTTGAGTCAGATTCGTAGAAGGAGGTGAGGTATGGCCCTGCCTTGCAAGAGTTTTTAGCGGAGCCTGGTTTTGTCGACCTTAAGGTTAATGATGAATTTTGCCACTTAAATAAAGGGAAAAACTACTTCGCGCCGACGGAGCGAGTAATGGCTGGTCTAACTAGTGGCCGATTAGAGCAAAGGAATGCTCTGCAATCCGAGTTGCCATTATTAATTGGGCAAATAGCGCGAATGGTCAGTTAAATGCAGCGAATCTTTACAAAGAAAAAATGAAGCTGTTTGGTCCTACTTCCAAAAGTTTTAAAAATAGTAAAAGAGCAGATTGTATCACAATAATATTAAAATTCTAGCCCGATAAGCATTTAATCATGAACAACTTAAATTACTTTCATTATATATTGACTTTTTAATCTTTTTTATAATTCTACTTTCATTTTTATTGCCAATAACTAAATAGCAATAATTGCTACTTAAAGAAAAAAAATTTAAACGATACTCTAAATAAGATAAAGCGTTTCATAACAGTTTCTCCTAAATTTACACTCGAAAGAATATGGTTTCAAAAACCAAAGCTATTCGTTTTTAAAATATGAAAAAATCCTGAAGCTGCAAATTGCAGCAATGTGCAGCAGTATTGCCGGCAATATGCAGTATGGCCTCTTTGCCTCCCGAAGGCAACGCAAGGTATTGCATTGCCCTTGCACTGCCGTCTGCGTCGACGGCAAGGCAATTGCTTGCCTTTGATGCGATACGGCAATGCACGTTGCTGCAATGGAAGGCAAGGCAATAGAAAAGCAATTTGCAGCTCTCTAGTATTGAAGGGAGGCGTGACCGAATTATTTCTGAAATTTGTAATAAGCAGGTGCACGTGGCCTTAAGCAAGGTGTCGCTGACTGTTGAACACTTGTTTGATGAGAACGGGTTGAGATTACTGATTCAATCTCTCGGTGGAGTTAATAATTGGCTAACGGAGCCAAGCCGTCAAAGAGAGAGTAGAGAAACCTACCCTTAGAAAGAGGTCTTCGGAGAATGTTAAGTCCTTCCTTGGTCAACCCTCGTCGCGTGGGCGTGGTTTTTGTCGTGTTGTAAAACCTAAGATAAGTCAAAAAGATTCCAAATCGGTTAACGTATATAGTAATTCGAAGGCTGGCTCCTTTTGTTCGTAAAGTAGAAAATAGCAACCAATTAGAGATGTTCATAGGGGGTGGCTTACGAAACTTTCTGCCCATATGGAGAAGTATGGGAGCGAATCAATTTATTCTAAGAATCATCTTTGGCGCCAGTATCCCTTTCTCATCAAAGCCGCCTCTGATCAGACCGACGCCGCACATTGTAAAAGAATACCGGTCGAAGGTTTCTCCAGAATTGACAGAAATGATAGCAGCTTTAAAGGACCAACATATATTAGAAGTCCTAGTAAACAACGAACCGAACTTTCTCTAAAAGATGTTTCTAATTTCAAAAGGCAGTGGGGAGGTTCGGCCGATTTTCGATCTGCGGGCTCTGAATGTTTATGTAAAATCCAGACATTTCCAGCTAATCTCGCATGCCTCAGTACCAGATTTTCTGCAGGAGGGTGACTATATGATAAAGTTGGACATTTTAAACGTTTATTTTCATTTGCCGATCGCAGAAAGACATCGTTGTTTCCTAAGATTGGTGTACAAGGACGAGCTCCTTCAGATGACTTGCCTTCCTTTCGAACTGTCATCAGCACCGCGATTGTTCGCAGCTGTGACAAATTGGATCGCGGAGATCCTCCGAAAACGAGGTTTTCGAGTTGTCGTTTACTTGGACGATTTTCTGGTTGCTCACCAAGCCGAGAGGCTTTTAGAGGGTTTGGGATGGAAAGTCAATTAAGCAAAATCAATCCTCTAACCATATCAGTAGCTAGAGTATCTAGGAATCACCTGGAATACCAGAGACAACTTGAAGTCTCTCTCACAGAGCAAGTTGAAGCTCTCTATAGAGGTGTTCTTAAAAAGGGCGAAATGCAGTCTAAACCAAGTTCAAAGAATTTTGTGTCAGCTAAATTTCGCGAATTTCGTCATCCATAGAGGTCGGCTTCACTGCCGCTATTTACAGATTTTTCTCCGTCGATTCAGAAGAATTCGAGGGGGCGGAGGACGTCATTTGACAAGGGAAATTCGCTCAGATCTGCACTGGTGGCTGCAGAAGATTCAGTGCAAAGCGGATTTGCACAAGAAGCCTGTTACACATTTTCTGACAACCGACGCAGCGGATGCGGGTTAGGGCGCTCAGTTAAACAACCTTCTCACATCCAGCCGTTGGACGGCAGAGCAGAGAAAAAGTCGAGCCACCTAAAAAATTCTCATATCCTGGTTCAGTCAGACAATCGCACTCTAGTGGCGTATATTCGGAACGAGGGAGGCACTCTATCATTGAGACTCCTCGACCAGACTTGCAAATTATTCAGGTTGACAGACAAGCTGAGCATTCTTCTATCAGCTCAATAACTCTCGCGAAGGTACATCGGTATCGCCGATCGTTTGTCTCGAGGAAAGCGTTTGCCCGAATGGCACCTTTTACCATCGATAACAGGCCAATTATTTCATCGGTGGGGAACCCCAGACGTTGACTTGTTCGCGTCTGCGGCGACAGCTGTTGTCAAAAGATACGTATCGCTAGATTGCAAAGATCGATTAGCGCTCTTTTCCAACGTTTTCAGTCGCGTGTGGAAGTTTCGTCTGGGGTGGATATTTCCGCCCACACGTTTAATTCCACAGGTGTTGGCTCATCTCAACAAAGGCCACGGCCAGTTTATTTTGATCGCGCCGATGTGGGAGAAGACATTCTGGCTCGCGGATCTGAAGTCGAGGGCGCTGGAGCAGACAGTAGCGTTGCAGATCCTCAGTATGAATCTGGTAGACGTGTCAACCGGAGTGGCTCCACCGAATGTAGAACAATTGGAAATGCAGGCCTGGTTGGTTGGAGGTGGGGAAGGATATTATCCGGTTGGTCAGAACCTGAGAGGCGCCTCCTGATCTCGAGCTGTAGAGAGTCGAAAATGGGTACGTATCTGCCGCTATGTTGAGATGGGTTAAGTGGGCCGCTTTCCATAAAGTACCTGCAGAGTGTCCCAAGTTGGAGGACATATCTAGATATTTGGCACACCTACATTTGGTCGAGAGATTAGCGTATAATACAATCCTAGTACATAAGTCGGTATTGTTTACATTTTGCATAGTTCGTGCTAACGCACCTGAGCAGTTATTGGTGAGGCAGATTCTGAAGTCAATTTCAACCGCGCAGCCAGCTAAATCTGTCTTGGAGACGTGGGACGTCCAAGTTGTTGTTGACTAGTTGTCTTGCTCGAAATGTAAAGGCAGTTTGTTCGATGTCTCGAGGAGAGCTGCAGTGATTTTACTCTTAGCTTCTGGAAGGAGAATTCACAATTTAACATTGCTGAGAATATCAGACGGCAAGATGCGCTGGTCAGAGACTGGAGTTGTTTTGTTGCCTGTTTTCGGGTCTAAAACGGACAATTCAAGGCAGCTGCAGTCAGGATGGTAAATCATCCAATAAGAAGGTCTGTCCAGTTAAAGCTGTTAGGGAACTGTTAGCGGTGTCGAAGAAAAGGCGTAGTGGTACTGCTGGGCTGAATGGTCTTGCCCGTCCAGCCGCAAGGACAGTTAAGGCCCAACCAAGCAATGCATAGGAATAGAAATCTAAACTACGAATACACAGAATCATATGTGGGCACCCATACAGTGCACAGTCACGGTTTCGTCAAGTTCGTACCCTTTCGTTAGGAATAGAATGCACAGAAATCATGCGGTCTGGATCGCACAATCAGTAGTGACAGAGTCACCATCTCCTCAAATATTAGTTACTGAAATTTATACAAAATGCGATCATATTAATTTAATAAAGTGTTTCCTCTCTTCGAAAGTCCCAACCACTAAAACATAATTGCTAAGAACAGTATTTTATGCATCTTTATGTTTTTAAGCACTTTTATGCAATTTGAAAAGATTTCTTCACTGTTAAAGAAGCGTACGCAGCGATTCGCAAATCTATCTGCGTCAGTTGGTAACCCTCACTATTGGAAAAAATATTTCTGTGTTGTGAAATCATTCTTGTTCAAACTGAAATAAAAAATGAATGATAGTAAATAAGTAACAAAGCTATTTATTTGAACTCATTTTATTTCATTTTCACTAAAATCTGTGTTCTTTATTTAACTTTTTGCACTGTAATAGTATGGTCACAATGAATCAGCTGATTGAATTCCATGCATTGCTTGGTCGTTCTACTGATCCGTGGAATGCATAGCTTGCATGTCCTTGAGTTCAGTGCTTTCTATGCTCTGCTTGGTTGGGGCTTTATAGGCGGATGGGTGCGTTCAATATTTAAGAAGCAGGCATTGTTGCATCGCTCGGCTCATTCCGTTCAGCTGTTGCGTCAGCCAGTTGGAATGCGAATCATACTGTGGATGAGATATTGGCGAGAGGAAATTGGAAGAGCATGCAGACATTCCATATTGCAAGGAGATTCGGAGAAAGCCTGAAAGAGCGGAGGTGCTTTTCGGCAATTTTCAACCCATAGAGCGAAACCAAATATCGGAAAATGAGACGCATCTTCATAAGCGACGCTGTGTGTTTCACTGACATATAGTAATAACATTTGTGTTTTATGCAATTCCATATTAAAACAATAATAAAACTAATCAAGAAAAATCACTTAAAATAACTCTTAATGGTAACATGCGACAAATTCTCTTCCATATATAAATTACGTGTATGTCGATATTAGATTGTTACCTATATGTGCTCTTTAGTGATCATATATACGTATCATAAGAATAAGTACAGTTTGATATCCTAAGAATTATAAGTGTGAAATTTAAGAATTTACACTTATGTAGTACTAAAGGCACTAATCGAAAAATTATTTTTTTCTAGGCATTATGCAGCAAGACAACGCAGAGCAAGTCATATTGGATCCAAAGTTAATAGCAAAACATTATTTGAAGACATGGTTCTTTTTAGATTTAATTTCGTCGATTCCGTTGGACTACATTTTTCTAATTTTTAATCAAGTACGATAGAAATGTTAACAGATCGCGATTCCTTAATTAAGATCATGAAATTGCAGGATTTTTCCGACTCCTTCCAAATACTACACGCTGGTAGAGCTTTGCGAATCTTACGCTTAGCTAAGCTTTTGTCACTGGTTCGATTGCTGCGACTTTCACGACTTGTCCGTTATGTGTCCCAATGGGAAGAAGTATATGTAAGAAAATATAAACCCCTACTATTCATTTAGATATTTCATTAGATTTTTTTAACTGATACGACTTGGCTTTTTTGGCAAAGTATTATTACATATATGTATATGTATTGCCTACTATACAGCCTATGAAGCTTAAGTTCTTATGCTGCGATCCTCTCACATGTGTGGTACCGAAAGTAATCGAGTTTAAGAACCTCTGCTATTTAACAATAATATTTTGCCATACTTAACCCTCTAGCCGAGGTTGATGTGGCTCCACTTATTCTTAACCACTTATATATATTTACTTTCTGACGAGTTAAATCTATGAAAATCAATTTTGAATAGAGAAATTAAACATAACCCGGCTGGAGAGTTCAATTTAAAAATTTAAAAGTATATTAAGAAAAAATTATATTCCCATATATTCATTATTATTATTTTTGTGGTTAATTTTATTATAATTACTAATAATTTTGGATTTTTAGATTTCAGCGCTTATTTCGTAACTTCATACTGAACCTAAATGACGGGATAAATTTAAATACATTAAGATTATTACCTTTTTTTTTCTTAACACCAAATATTATACATTGCTAATTTTCTAAAACAGTTGTGCGAAACGAAATGAAGAATTGATTTCACTGCATACTTATCATAGCATCGCGCTCCTAAATACTTTCTTATCGTTAGGTTACATATTACTTTAATTAATCTATAATAGGTAAGAGTTATGCTTAGTTTATTTTCAAAGTGCTCGTCAATGTCACTAACGACGGTCGTACTAAATACTTCAAAGTGATTGTTTTATGGGCATTCTGTTATTCTATTATTCTGTGCGCATAACTATGTAGTATTTATAGAAAAAGATTGTAAGGAAGTATTAATGAAGAAGATGTATCTAATTTTAATTAATTACATTTCAAACCTTCACAACAGATGTACAATGACATGGATATTAGGAGCCTTCGCGTAACGAGCCATTGTTTACCCTAGCAATAAAAACAACACTAACTTCTGTCCGTATATATGCAAGGTGGCGAACAAGCGTAACATTTTTGACAAGATAGGAGCCAGCACATACGCCTTGCTTGATAGGCTTTTACTATTTCATTTGTCGCGAGCACCTTCTGAAGTCGAAGAAAGACAGGGTAACTTTTGATTTCCACACAACTCTGTCTCCAGAAAACCATTTTCGAGGTCCCCAACTACTTATTGTAATTACTTAGAGGCTTCTGCATTCAGACACGATATCAATATTATTCGCCTCATTAAAAAGAGCTCGTGTCTCCCCCAGATTTTTGAGCGTACCTTACTAAATCATCCTGTGACGTTTTTTTTGTTATTTCTGCAATTATATGGACAATTTTTGAGGAAAGCGTCCTGTGTATTTAATTTGAACACGTTAGTCTCAAATTCCAGCTCATCAATCGTTAAAATAGATGTTTGTTAGCTGAAGTGAACTGGTTTAATTTTCCCAGGGGCTTAATCTCAACGTGCGTTGTTTGATGATATTGTGATTGGCGCGCAGCTACATAGCAGATGAACTGCAACCATTCAATGGTACTATTTTGGTAAAAACGCATTGGTGAACGATTTAATACTTATCGAAAAATTTAGGAAATTGTTCTTGTCTGGCATTTAATCTCTTGCTGAAGCCATCTGCCTGATGACTAAGTATTTTAAGAAAATCATCACAATCATTTGCGAGACGAAGAAAAGTACAAATATTCATAAAATTGTAGCTCGTTTTATAAAATCCGTCAGAGCTAAATTTTATTGGTTCTTTACAATGCTTTCATTATTTATTGCTCACAATCTTGTAAAATATGTGTCAACTAATTGCCTTGTGAAAATACTATGCTCGTTGCTATCACATCTGCAGAATTCTTGTGTAACTGTTTTCGATATACTACTAAGAATAAAAAGAAAGACAGAAATAAAACCGATCATATTGCCACCCGCACAAAACCAGTAAGTAGTTCACTCAACCCACATTCAGCTTGAACCACACACCGCAACCAGTATTTAAAATTAACAAAGAAGCCCATCGCTGCAGTGACCATCGGCCACCCTAACAGCGAACTGCATCTAAGGTGATCATTTCAAAAATTCCGCTAATTCTGACTTGAACTGAGACAACGTGGTGATTGATTTTAATTTTACAACCAAGCTAGAATTTAATACCACGGATAAGGCCTAACCGCACACGTTAAAGCGTGCGAAATCTACCCATGATAAAGCTAAATGACCGAGCTAAACTACCTGGTATGAGCTTGTCAAAAAATGTAAGTGGACGAACGGTTCCCAATTAGTTTAAAGAAAAAGAGATAGCAGCGAAACTGAAAGAACACTTCAAGCTGCATGCCTAGCACACACGACAATAGCCTAGAAGCAGGTTTCTTTCTACCCAAGGAGAACAAAACAGCCGAACGTGCGCAGACGCTGAGCTTCCTGAAGCATGCTGCGCTACCACCACCATAAATCTGGCAACAGTATACGAAGTGTGGCACTTTTAAAAATTTAACTAGGCGCAGCCTGATAAAAAATAGTTTATATGGCCATGGAACAACGGCCTCTATATTTGATAAATGAGAAAGAAATGAGTATAAATTTAAGATTTTGAATCAGTCTATCGTTTGGATAAAAAAATTCCAAAACGAAACACTGAAAATGTCACGAAGATAATTCCAATAAGCTGTAACAAAGAAATCTTTTAGAGCTGATGCTAAATATGAAAATGAGAAGAGAAAAAGGTGCAACAATGCAGTGCATTTGCGGGTTGAATTGTGCTAGGAGAATATTGTCCAATTTGGAAGCCATAAGAAAAATGTACACGTGTTGTCGAATTTACATACAGAAACAATCCCTTCAAACCTTCTGATCTTGTGGTAAAACCAAATGACACTGTAGAGGTATTAGCGGTCTTTAAATACGTCGCATTTGCCGTCGCTCTAAAGGCAGCATTAGTGTTGTGATTTACAGACAACTCGTTTGTTCGCTATACAACTTAATTTTTAGCCCCTTCATTTGTGGCAGTTTGCGCGGCCTGAGACGGCTGCCAGAAAAACGCGCGATCTCTACACTTCCCGGCTCTACCTACACCACCAATTATTAATTCCTCTAGCGGTAGCCACATTCCACATACTAGTACCTGTTGATGCACTACCTGTTTTAGCTTGAGCTATAACCTGTTAGATGGTAGCAGTAATAGTGGCCTTGCCTATGTCCGTAGCCATTACTTCCGGCAGAGCTCATGTGGATGGTTGTGTGGGTCGCGGCACAGAAGACTTCTGGCCTCCTCGATACGATGTCACTTCGCCAAGTAAAATTTTAGCCATCTTCTAGCAGCGCCGCTTAATTTTTTTTTTCGATTATGATTGTGAGCTCCTGAGTTAGGTAGTCAATGACCTGGTAAGTATTTTCGGGCACTGTAGTTGCCTCTGCATTAGCTATTTGTTTTCTTCTTTATTTTGGCACATGTGTTTCCCACGAATACAGGGGTTTCGCGGTACGTGATACTCATAAGAGACACTAGCGTAGCGCCTTTCTGCTACTACTCTGGCATTGTATGCATCCGTGGTTAAAATAACGTAAATGTCTGTAATAATAGAATGAAGGCCACTCGGATCACTCATCAATGTCATCGCATCATCTGCAGTGGTTATTACAGTGATAGGGTCCCACCTAGTTGCCATATTCACGACTGGACAGTACATTGTAATTGCCCAGAAGTTGGTGTCGAAAGCAAGAGAAACGCGTTTGATTTGGTTTAGTCCAAACCATGTTTACGTCTTTTATGATTATGGTGTTAATAGTTCTTTTTAGATGCCGAATTGGTGCATGTATTGAGAAGACAGTCATATGGTGCTCCAATGAGGAAAATTTTTTGGCAATGGGGTCCGCCCAGCTCCTTACCCTCAATATTTGAGTGTCCGGGAAATCAGTAGAGCTTCACTGTGTTGTCTTGTCCGCGAGTCTTGCCGCATTTATTTCAAAAAGATCACTTTTAAATTAAAAGGAAGGGGAAGGAGATGAGTAGTCCTTTGCGGAGAATTGCGGTGGCTTGCCCGATTTGGGTATAAAAATCACGTTTACAAACTTTCAGGTTTTAGGAATGTAGCGCTTCCTGGGTTCCGACCGCCCACAATACCTTGCTATGTCGCTCACGTCTATCTGCCGATGGCTCAACTCCTCATAGCCGGTAACTATTCAAGCCTTCGGGCTAGACTCCGCGTTGTGGTCTATTCGGAAAACGGATATTACAAAGTCCCTCGAACAGGTCTAGACACGGCTGGATACAACCAAGCGTAGCCCTTTCCCTAAATAACATCTTCCACAGTTTGGACGCCTCATTGACCGAGATTCTAAGTCCAGCCCTGTCCGGGAGCCAGCCAATGTCTGTATCTTTTACCTGTATCTTTTACTTTATTAAAAAGCACTCTGATTAATTTCCTTAATGCTCCCAGCTCTAGCGTCCAACGTACAGTTTGCTTCTACCGTAAGTGTGACAACAATACGGCGGCTTTTTGTGAAAATTGCTTCCAGTTCTCTTTCTTCGGGTTCCTAAACGGCATTACAGTCTACTAATTGAGATTTCGAAGAATATCCTGAAGTAAAAAGGTACACTCTGGTAACAGCCTCCAGACCTCATTAATCATTCCTTGTGTTCACCTCCTGTAACCATTCCTTGTGTTTACGTCTTTTTTCCCATGACGAGCAACTGGTCGGCGTGCCGGTAATTTCAAAACTGCTGCTTTGGCAGCGGCCTGGTAAATTACCTTCAGCAACCCTGCCGTTGCAGAGGAGTTGGCGTTGGCTCTTTCGAACCTTGCAACGTTCTTGAGAATCTCTTTCCTCAAATGATTTTGTTTCTCGGTCAAGGTTGAGGGCGTTAAGGTTTTCCAACTTTTTAAAAAAGGTTTTCCCTTCTTCGCCTTCTTGTAGGAGCGTTTGTCCTTTCGTCCTTCGACCGAGTGCTCAATTGCCTCAATATACTCGTATTACTGTACTAGTACTGTACTACACTGTACTACTCTGTACTACTATAAGACAAAACACCTTTTTTTTTTGTAGGCTGACGGTAATGAAACGAAGGCGACGAAGCATAATCAAAAATAATACAATAACAATTGCATGAAAGTTATAAGCGCAAATTATGTCAAGAATTATAAGAGCAACAGAAAACCAAAACCCATGAAACGAAGTAAATATGTTAGTTATAACATAAAAAGTTTTCATACAAGTTCTTTTGTATTTGTATACAGATTCCTAAACGTAAGTGAATTCTTCTATTATGTAGAAAAATACTAATAATAGCCTGGAGTTTACACGCGGAGACATACATACTGGCAACATTTAATCCTCGTCTTAAGATTACACTCGGATACATCATTGATACTTGTTACTATCAAATTAGCATTGTGCTCATATGCGAGGCCAATTAACATTTAAACTTAATCGACATTATTTCCGTTTGTAATACGACTCATATTCCGTCAAGTACACACTTTCGAGGGCATTAGCGTAACCAGATCATCGTATCTAGATCAGCGTAACCATATCAGCGTAACTAGTCCAAAACAAGCTTTTATTATAATTTACAAATTTATTATACTAGAGTAACCCTGCCCGAGTTACTGGACAATACATACATACATACATACGTTTACGTCTTTGTATTAAAATTTAAATTTTCAGGGTTTAATGTGGCCAGCTAGATGACTCGGAAAAAATTACGTTGTCAAGTACTTTATTTTCGGGGATTTTTGATTGTTAAATAAAATAAATGTAAACTGCAAATCAATCTTATAAAATGTTGCAAGTCAATATGACACAAAGCTTGTCGTAAATGATTTACTTCCTGAGCGTAGTCACAGCTCTCAGGAACATAATTAAGTTCTAATGTAAAACTAAACTCGTTATGAACTAATGTTAAGGTGACGGTAGGAGGGTGAAATATATTTTACGACCTATTCTCACACATACCAAACATACACAAAAAATTTCTAGCTACTTCTTTCTATTTCAGTGTTGCTTCCTCTCCCGTTCTGTCCTCTACCACTCACTCACTCCCTATCGCACTCTATCGCTCCTCCCATTCACAATGCCATTCGCCTCCATCGCCAACCACTCAGTTTATTCGTTCGTTTTTAAAAGTGTGTGTATAATGCATATTTGGAGAAATTTTTCAATGTTTTTTATGGTACAACCAATTTTTGTAAAAGATATAGCAGCATATTATTCATTTATATTTTCATTTATGTAATTCGGATAATGCATGCTTTGTGTTCTTTTGGCGAAAAGTCCTTTTGGTGCGAACCATCATCAAAATTGGAGCTACAAAATTGTGCCTTATGTAAGGCCCAAATACAAAATAGTATTTTCTTTCTAGGAGTGTTTGTTTTTGAGTAATGTATGAAATTTGAAAAAAAACTATATGAGAAGTGTCCTTTTCGCGCAACCGATTGGATCAAAAAAGGGAGGTGCACAACTAGGTCTTATAAGAGTCTCAAATACCAAATTTCAACTTTCTACGATTCTCCGTTTTTAAGTTATTGAGGATACGTACATACGTACAGGCGTACATACGTACACACGTCACTACCAAACTAGTCAAAATGGACTCGGCGATGGTCAAAATGTATGTTAGCATCAAAATCTCAATATCGAAATTTTTCATGATTACAATACTTTCTTGTATTTACTACGTATACAAGGAAGTAAAAAAAAATATATTCAAAAAATGGGCTCATGAACACACAGAAGTTAAAATGTCACGTGTACGCCCATGTTAAAATTGACAAACTTCGCCGTCGCAACGAACTTTTATGTGATTTAAAAAATATTACGATATTAGAACGCTTGAGGTTGCATTACGGTTTGCATCGTACGATTTGCTTGTTTTAACTTTAACTGTCAAAGCGCGCAACTCGTGAAGCTTCATTGGTGTTTCAATTTAAAGCTTATTTAAACTTTTCGATTATTTTCAACTTTATAACGAGTTTTGCTTCTTAGGCTGGGATAAAACTCAGTCTGTCCAGGGTTCGTTAAAGGGGTCTCGCAACCCTCTAACATACAACGTATTTCCGAATTACTCACGACTGCCTTCGCGACAGTCTAGCACTGACTCTGTAAAGAGTTCAGCTCGGACGTTGTTATTGTGTTTAATTTTTATTATTCTATTATTATTTGCTTAACAACTCTTATACTTATACTAATGCTTAACAATTTTTATAGCTAATAATACGTACAATAAAAGAGGGGATAGAGTATCCCGCAGCAGAAGGCTGCACAAATGTGTATCACCTTTTCAAAGCAGCAAAGGGAGACGCGGTGGTTGGTAGGAAGTACAACAACTTCCTGGCAGAAGGCCTTGATATGCGAAAGGCGAGAGGTTAGAATGAGAGCAAAAGTGCTACTCGCCAGATGGCCTTTAATTTATTCGGTGACGTCAGAGTGTCCACCAACAAAAAAGTCTCTGGTTTGGTAATTTGTGTAGGTGTCCTACCTAGTTGTTCTACAATTATTTTTGCACAACGGAGACCGAAGTCGAAAGTCACTGTCAGTTCTGTGACTGAGGCCGAAAGCGTCAGTTATTTCTCAACACTGAGACCGAAGTCGAAAGCCACTGTTAGTTTTGTGACTGAGGCCAAAGCCGAAAGCGTCAGTTGTTTCTGAACGCTTAGACCGAAGTCGAAAGCCACTGTTAGTTCTGTGACTTAGGCCTAGGCCGAAAAAGCTGGAAGGGGGAGGGAAAAGGGATTCAAAAATACAAAGACTTTGCAACTATTGCAAACGATTGTGATCGGTTTCCAACTCTGACAATACTTTGCAGTTTGCGCATCTTATACGTGGTGTGATGGTTGAACGGTTTGAGAATTCAAACCTCTGATTGCGAATCAGCGGGAAAGCAAATGCGAATAAAAATGTTTCTGCTTTTGTGACGTATGTTAGTGTCCTCGAAACCCGTACTTGGCGGATTTCGTCGTTTGTTCAATTTGATGTTTTTTTTATGTTTTCGTTTATAATTTATTTCTATTAATTTGCTTTAATAAAAAAATAAAACACATAGTTAAATAATAAAAAAAAAGAATATAAAGAAATTGATTGCCGCTGTTCGGTTTTGAACCGGCTTCCCTCGTGCTGGGATTTTTATGTGGTAGCTCAGAGAGAGTAAACTAAAAAGAATTGTAACAAGGCATTAATTATGCCTGTTACAACTTCTATGTCTATAATATAAATCGTACAAGTATCAAAAAAAACCTAGTGCGAGAATAAGTCCTAAATAGCAGTCATATTTCGTTGGATGTTCTTGACATTGATAGAGTTGTACGAAGGTGTGCTTTTCTCATTCCAACTTCTATTGACTTGTCGGGCACATGGCGTTATTTATTCCTTTTTTGGTTTTCACAATAAACCAAATAACTAATATTTGGTTAATTATTTGTTGGAGGTTATTTAAGCATCCCTTCTTGCCAAGAAGAAGAAGAAGTTGGCAGGAAGATGGATCGCTAAGAGTTACTTATATCTACTTCCATTTATTTTATCTACTTAGTTATTTATATCTACTTCCATGGTATTTTAAATTCTGTGACTAGCTAACAAGAGATCGCGTGATTTATCTTTGCAATGATAGTGTAAATGATAAACTCTAATTAAGACTTATGCGTGCAATAATTAGACACTTTTTAGCATTCCTTGTGCTACATATACTTCCGCCCAAATCTACTTCGCTGTAAATTCTTATCTTAAAGGAGCGTTCCTAGCTCCTACCTGGTCTTACAGCACCCTATTCGAAGCGTCCGAAAATTTAGTCATCAGTTAGAGTTTGTCATGAATGGCAACTGTAAGAGTTTAAGGACAACTGCAAAATCTGTATTACAAGTCTGTCTACTTACTGTATTTAGAAGTGCAACTTTGACAGCAACATTGTGAAGCAAAATACAGCAAGCGTATAATTATCAAAATGCATCTGACGGAGATCATTAAATTGCCGACGATTCAGTTACATTAATTACATATTTGTTGTTTCATGTGTGAAGGTCAAGGCAGTGGGTCTACAAAGTACTTTTTTGTATAAATAATTATTTATGTATTTAGACTTTCGTTGATGCTTCCGACAGGGTTGGATTTTGAAAGATATTGGAACGAATTTCCGTCATCCCTTGTCAAATTTGTTTTGGAGACAAACCGGTTTCGGCGATGTGCCATCTTCAGTGTCTAATTTCGTTCTGAAATGTCTTAACGTCATACGCTTTCTTATATGCTTTTTGGTCAGGTATGGCCTATGTGCCCTTCATGTTTGTTTAGCAGGTAGCAGTTATTGTTTTGTCTGTCTGTCTCTTTCTTGCTTGTTAGCAGGTAGCAGTTAGTTCTTTGTTGTCTTCAACCAGGTACCTACTTCTTTTCAGTTGTCGATATTTTATTAAATTAAATTATTTCGAGGGTGTCATTGCTGATATCTTCCCCAAAATTTGGTAGCTTGTTTACTAGTTTAATTTCAAGGGTTCTTCACTTGATAGATAACCAATGTACACCTACGCACATCAAAACAATGGTTAAGTTATTGCACGTTCAACATAAGGGACGACGCCTGAACGCACTAAAAAACATGGAAATCTACAAACAGAAATCTACATCGGACGTAATGTTCGAACCCTTGAAATTAATCTACAGAAATCATAAGAGACATCATACAAGAACAGAGGACGCAAATGAAACATGTCAAAGCAACAACAACAACAACAATATCACTGACTACTACCTGCCACTAAACAAGCTACCAAATTTTGGGGAAGGTATCAGCAATGACACCCTCGAAATAATTTAATTTAATAAAATATCGACAACTGAAAAGAAGTAGGTACCTGGTTGAAGACAACAAAGAACTAACTGCTACCTGCTAACAAGCAAGAAAGAGACAGACAGACAAAACAATAACTGCTACCTGCTAAACAAACATGAAGGGCACATAGACCATACCTGACCAAAAAGCATATAAGAAAGCGTATGACGTTACGACATTTCAGAACGAAATTAGACACTGAAGATGGCACATCGCCGAAACCGGTTTGTCTCCAAACCAAATTTGACAAGGGATGACGGAAATTCGTTCCAATATCTTTCAATTATTTATGTATTGATGTACTCAACAAGCTGTACAAACAAGCCCGCTTAACCTTAATTTAATTAACAGAGAAGTTATGATATAATCTGCTCATACAGAACAAGAAAGTATTAAATAATTTGGTAATTGAAGTATAAAATAATTAAATATAAATAACCTACGCAAATAATGTGTCAGTAAATTTAATAATTCCTGAGCAAAGAGTAGATTTAGAAACTTTTAACCTAATTAATATCTAATACGAACTATAACGATATACTAAAATACTAAATAAAATATATACTAACTATATGTCAGTTTCCCTAACATTTTCCTATATGATTATCCTACTCCAGACCTCGTACTCTAAATCAACCCATTCTTCATAACCAGAACGATTGAATTTAATTTAAGAAGTCAGAGATATGAAAAAATAAATAACACAGAAACCGATCCTAAAAAATCCATGTGCAACATCAGAAACCAGATTTTTATCAAGACTTTAGGCACCGTCAAGTGACCCAATACTTTAGTTTCAACTGCGCCAGTTCTTCGGCACCCATTCAGTTAATATGGCAAGACATTCGACGTTCTAATAATTCCAACCAAAAATTATCTTTCCATGGCAAGTGTATCAAGTATCAAGAAACGTGTTAAAACTTCCATAAATGCGTAAGGCTACCACACCCCTGAGCTTGAAAAAGTTTTCTAATCCTAGTTTTTTAAAGGACAAGTGGAACTAAAATAAGATACATGATCTCTACTACGTAAGGAAAACACGACACGAACTACCGAATTTAGTTTGATGCAATTCGATGCAATTGAATTCGACGCCTTACTAAAGTCTAATAAAACTATCAAAGATAAGATTCTACTGTCCATTTTATGGGGTAGCGCTTCTGTTACATTCACGAGTGCCGTTGTGGTGCTGTGATTTGCTCTGAAACCAAATTGGTTAGCGAAAACATTCATATCATCCGCCTCCAAGAATTCGGTAATTTTTTTTTCAGTAAGACTTCACATAATATAGGCATGCAAGACAGATGGTAGTTGGTTCTGAGCCCTCGAGTGATTATTCCCATCTTTCACTGCATGGGAAATTCGATTTCTTTTCCATATAAGACCTAATAGCCAAGTCTAGTAGCATAATTGCGCGGCTTAGCTCGGGAGTTCGCAAAGGACAGCCATCAGCGCGCCGAAGGAAAGATTTTTGTATAATCAAAGTATCAAAGTATTGTTATGTCTGGAGAGACGGGATTAAAGAAAAGAAAAAAAATTATATTTTTGTGAAATTTTATTATTTTTTAAAAAAAGAAATACGAAAATTTTCTTCCACAATACGCGGCAAGAAACCAAATTTTCCTAGTAGCACTTGACGCCTAAGAGCTTTGAATCGGTCTTCATTGCTATTTCTTTCAAATAAGAAATCATTTGCCTACGCTATATATTTGAACTGTCAAACTATGAACTATTTATCCTATGGCATTTATCTGCTCCGTTGTTAATATAATTTATAGTGCAAGTGCAGATTAGTTTAATTTGCAAGCAATAAGGAACAATGCATTTATTTTTACTATGTTCGCACTAGCTCGAAATTGCCTTTGAAATGGAGACAATTTCGTCCGAAATTGGAAGTGTTCGGACTCAGCATTCACAATTTCATTTGACGTTTTGCTTGTTTACTGCGCGAGTTTCATTAGCATTAGCAAACAATGGAAATTGCCCAAATTTTACAATTAACAATTAATAATCAGAACATAAATGCTTCGCAAACACAGCTGTGGAGACAATGGATGTTTAAGCGGAGAATTATAATAATAAAACTCCAGATTAAAACTTTTGACTAGGCAAATAGTATTGCTAGCTTTGGCGTCTTCAATTGGCGACGCAATTATCAACTCTGGTGAGGGAAAGTATGTGCTTATTTAAATACGTAAATAAAATTATTCTCATTAAAGAATCGAAGGAGTTCATTCTGGTAGTCGGATTGTCAAGTCAACGATAACTACTTTTTCAAAAACAATTTTCGTATGGACCGCCGCAATTTCACGTATTTGTGTCAAATGCTTCATAATCTGAAAAAGCAGAATATCAAATTTCGGAAATGCGTTCCGCTGGAGAGACAAGTCGCTATTGCATTATATGCATTGCCCAAATAATTATTATGAAATTATTTTTTGCAAAGACACTTCACTCACTGTGACAGCTGTAGATGTTTGTCAAACGTACACAGTGCAGTCAGATCAATAACAATTTATTATACAAATCTATTACAAAACCATGGTTGTTTTTAATTTTAAGTCAATTTCGTTCTCAATTTCGTTGAAATTGGCTTGCCAACCCAATTTCATTTGACATATTTTTGTATGGCGAAATTGTATAAAAATTCTCAATTTCAGCCGAAATTGACTTACGCAACGAAATTGCCTTTTTTCGGCCTAGTGCGAACATAGTATTAGATGATTACAGTAGAAGGTTCGCACAAAGAAAGACTGCAACACAGAATATAAAATAATATAATAAAAAAATATTACTTGATAACAATTTTATTGATTACTTTAGTAGTATAAATAATATTAACAACTTCTATTTATGCTAATCTAATAACTTATATGAGTCTACCAAGTTGACTTACTAAATAAATTACTAATATGAAATCTATATTCTATCTGTATGTACATTTTGTTAAATAGCAATAAGAATCATGTTACGTAGAATTCTACTTCCAACCACATACGAGTACCTCCTTTATAAATATTACAAATAATATATATATTACTTGTCTGTGTTATTAGTCAATCAACCAGTAATAAAGGGCAATCAAAGGTATAATTACTAAAACGAAACATAACCAAACAGGATGTTTTGCAACAGACAAACAATTTCGCAACTGTTATTTTTTTTAAGAGAACGAATCGCGGTGAGAATCTAATCTTAACCTCAATACGCTATACTGCGTTACAATCACTGCATCACTTGGAACAGCGCGGATATCAGCCACATCAGTCGCGATAGCAGCTAAAAGCTGTTGGCAGTGTGTGGAAGAATTCTACTGCTAGTATCTAATTGAGGGTAGTTCTCCAGGTTTTGAAAGGCACCTTGTAGTATTTCGTTAAATGATTGCTTATATAGAGGTAAAAACTTACAAATGATCTTGCCCAGGCGAGCAATAGAGTTTTATACGGACGACGAACACTGCTGACTGCGCCTCGACGCGTATATCACCCAAAAAACTCCTTGACCATGCATTATAGTCGTCGGGAGTCATCGCACACTCATTTAGCGCGTCATTACGCCACAACCTTCATCGCTGCCGATGCATTGTTAAGGCAAGAACACAAATTTTTAGAAAGTCAACTACGTGACACCTCAGTGTGGAATCAATTGGCTCTTCGCGAAGCGGAATTAATTGGCTCTTCATACCAGCAGCTGCCTCTAATTTTTGAAGTCTCTTTTGGAGGTGGGGCCACATTAACGGTCGAGGATTTTCCTCGATTTATTCCTCATGTTATTAGTACTATAAGAACAGTGTTCTTTCCATGGGCGTTTTGGAGTTCTATACGTTTCTGAAGCAAATTGTAGCATATATAAGTTCAAGACCGCTAACTGCACTCACGGTTGACCCTGATGATGTCTCCGCAATTTCTGCTACTGTCGATGAGCTTCGGAAGTGCTTTGCATATTTCCGACTTATGAGGTCATTCTTTAACTTTTAATGACAACGTTTTTATATGCTATGCTTTGTGGTTTTCGTAAAACAACTGCCAATTTTCTTTGAACTTACAGCGACCGAGAGAAACGTAGACGTAGAGAATGTTTCCCAAGTTTACAACAAAACTTTCCACAATATTTTTAGTGCTTCTTTGTGATCTTTTAAGAAGCGAAGGCCTATTGTTTTAGATATACATTCCTTTCAAATACTCTTCATATTATTAGAATATTCATTTTTTTGGGATATATTTTAAAGCTCAATTGAGTTCCAATTAAATTTAGAGCTTTCGAAATTATAGAGGTATGGTTTATTAACTATAGATATTACATTCACGCCTTATGTTTTTCTTTCATTATGTTGTACTAAGCTTACATTTGTATGAAAAGGTCCAAGAAATTTTGAATTTGAATTTGAATTAACTATAGGCTTGAATCTTGTATTTATATAATAAAAAATTTCAACTCTGTTTTCGGATTGGCCCGAATATTGTCGGAAACTATTTACCCGATGATGGTGACATTTTGTGAGATCAAGAAGGATCAAGAGAGATGATCCAACGACGTTTGGAAACGCGACCCCTTGGAAGGGGCGTGGTGAGTTCTAAAATATACATAACATGAGAACTGCAAAGCTTAGGAAGCAGAATTTTGGCTTAGTGATTGCTTTTCTATGGTCGAGGACTAATGACTTATGAAGCTGACATTTTGCATCTGATTGATGTAGGAAAGGGTAGCGATATAGAGTGCGTTTGAGAGCTACTGAGTGGTAGATGGTCAAAAATAGTTCCACCGTCAGGAAACCATATAACTGACGGTTTTCTCCAAAACTAATTTTTGAAGTTTTGGGAGAACTGAAAAAAATCTCTTTATTAAAGATAAAAGATTTCATCGGATTTTCGTCGGTGTGAAAACCCGACGAATATTTTAGTGTACATGTAAATATCCGAGAGAAAAATTTTAGCAAGCGTGCAACTGCGCGGCGAGCGCTAGTCTAGTCGAAGGATTTACGACTATTTCCACTCAATTTAAAAAAAAAATCCTTTCATCAAAAAATTAAATATATATAGTTTATTTGGTTTGGAAATAAAACGCTATTGTTAGGTACTTTGATCCTTGCCAATTTCCACCGTATGTGGATGATCTCGCTTTGTAACACTCGCGTAGACCGTCGATTTTCTGTCCGTCTTGCTTGTTTTGCGTTGAACGCGTTTAGGTGTCTGGATGGTAATTGTTAGCAGTGTTTGGGTATTGGTCAAGTCGATTGGCGGCGATTTTACATCTTCGAAAAGATAGCAGAGTAACGTTAATTTTCCTCAGGACTGTACCCTATTGGTTGCTCCTTCTGCACAGACTGATGACTCAATTATGGAGCGCATTCTTGGTGAAGCGGATGTTGTTGCTGTAACAGCTGCTGTTGACGAACATTAGTTGGTTTTGAGGTTCGATTGCTGCATTGCGGGGTTCCGTATACAGAAATCCAACATTGCTCGATGAGCCAGTGACTTTTTTTTCTGTTCAGCGTTACTTAGTGCGAACCAATTGCTTAAATCTTTGTAATGGTATTTAAGCACTGGCTGCGTTATGCGGCATAAAGAGAATGGTGGTCCATCATATCGCAAACTTCTTTACATAGAAGTTTTGTGGCATCTAGTCTGTAATAATTTAGTAATCAAGCAGCACGTAAAACGAATGTGTTTTCTCACAAATTCCCTTAAGTGTGCATGCGCTTATGTGTATCATCTGTGTGTTTCTTGCTGGTCCTTCCGCCTTGTGAAGTTTGGCATTTACTGGTGATTTGGGCTTAATTTGGAATTACAGGAATTACTAGGTTATCAAATTTTCAAGCTAGTTTGTCGGCAAAACGGTCCACGGTTTTTGAGAGGCGATGCGTCGCTTAAGCATTAATTGGTCAAAAGGGGGGCCGACTTGGCAAACATTGTAGTAGCGTCCCTGGCAGGTGATGCTTGCGTGCGTCCGTCTCGGACGATCACGAAATCTCTTTAAACCACCATGCCGTCGCGGTTCATTGTTCTGAAGTTGTTCTGAACAGAGGGTCTGTTCGTCAGACTTGAATTTAATGCTAGTGGTTTTTCAGGTGTTTTAAGCCGGCGATTAGCGAAACAATTGTTTTTGATGTTCGGTTGAACCGTTCAGTTGCGTTTTGCTGGAGTGTGTACAAAAACGTATATTGCTGCTTCGTTTACTTGGCGACTATCCTTTCGCGAAATGTCTTAATTACGTTCTTAGTACAGGATTTACGGGAGGCAACGGTTTCTGTCCCCTTTGAGTAAAGACAAAAAAGGGACTATAATAATCCTCACGTTGCAGAAACTTTTAATGGGCGTTCCTAAACACCTCAGAATTTCCCTATGAGTAGATATTGAGAAAACTGCTGCCCGAAGTGGTTAAAATGGGAGGTCCCTTACTCCATCGTCGACAAGCTGTTTTTAGAAGGCCACTTTGTCCATTTGTTGGGTCAACTGTCGGTGTTGCACTTCCTATCTCGTGGCCAACGATCCAATGTCTCTTTGGGCTTTCGTTTATTTCTTCTAGGAGACACATCAGCTCGTCGAGATTCGTAAAATGGCGCCTTTTTATTTACCTTTATATCTTTCCTCTCATTTTAGAAGCACGTTTCAATTTTTCGCTCTTTCGAAATTACATGTCGCATAACTATTACCATGTCGAGACTACGGTCGTATTTGTCCGCATTGTTTGTCACTGTGCTTGTATAATTATACATCCCCGTGCATTCACAGGTTGTAGTCCTAGTATATCCAGTTTGTTTTCTTCTTTGTGTTTCCACGTGTCAAGAATACTTTGTTATTTTTTCTCTTTCCGTTCTTTCCATTCATGATGTAAGAAATATTATTATAAGCAAAGTCAGTCAATAAAGTACTGTCACAGATAAAACATATAATCTTAATGAAATAAAAAAGAACCTTAAGCAAATTCTTAGCAATTTCTTTAGAAGTTCTTTTTACTGTAAATTGAAAAATTTAAGCACTTTATTAAAACAATTCAGAAATCCGACTACATATAAATGCTAAGTGCTTCATAAGCTAAAGTTGGAAAATATAAAAAGCCGATACTTCACACTAACTTAACAACTTTTAATATTTGAGTTTTTTTTTCTTTGCTTTTTTAAACTTTTTGAGAACTATTGTTTAATCGTAACTACTATCATAAAAATCATACATATTTTAATTTATGTATGTATGTTCATAAATGCCTTATATTAAAATTTTGTATAAAACGAAAGTTATAGCTTATCGGGGCTTAAATATATATGGTTCTAGATTCTGCAGAATCTGCAAAAAAAAAGCGCTGATCGAAGAGGAAGAATGCATAGAAAAGACAAAGATGGCTTAACTAAAAGCAACCTAATTTTGAAGGTAATCCTAAATTAAAATAACTTACAATATAAGCTTTTAAATAAATTCAATGCGAAAAATGGTTTTGATATCCTTAAAGAATTATTAATTTAAACGTTTAAACCACAACTATTAGCTTTATTTCTGCAAATAAATTAAAAGGTTTAAATTAAGTGACTATCCGTAGGTACGTTTTGAAAGCTTTCTATTAGTTTTTATATTTGTATTTTTCTGCATAGTTTTGTTGGGCTTTTGTATTTAGTTAATATAGCGTTCGTTCTTAATGCTTATAAGTAGTTGTTTAAAATTTCTTCATTTTTAGAAAACATTTTTAGAATTGTATTGCAATTAATATTATGTAATCGTTACAATGATGGTAAGTAATACGATGAAATTGGTAGGGTACACTTACCAACTTAAATCTTTATGTGTAACAATATTTTTCAATTATGGAAGATCGCAGAACTGAACTATATTTTACAGATACTCTGTTGAACGTGCTCTACTGAAGTTTATGCGGCTTATATTAGGAGTAAGTTAATTTAAGTATAACCTTTGAAGTTACAAAAGGGTATAGTTGCTTATAAAAATATAAAAAAAAAACCAATTTCTACAATAATTTTGTAAATACGTGAAGCACAAATTTTTGCACCGCTTTTTACACCAATTTGTAGGTATTTCCTTCTTCTTCTTGAAGACAAGTTCCATTCAGATCGAATGAGTATATTATTTTTCGAAGAAATATGAATATAAATTTGTGAGTATCATAGCAAAAATTGTAACTACACTAAACGGCAACGCCAATGACTGCGTGTTGCCAGCTTCGTAATAGAGTTAAGGCAAGATTACATGTGGTGCTCGGTTATTTCTTACCAGCAATTCGATTTTCAGGTACATACTACATTTCAGGATTGTCCTTAAATTTTCTTAAGTTTTTTTAAGGATAAAAATTATTTCTATAGCGAATATTTTGTATATTCTCTTTTGGAGAATAGCTGGGAATGGTCTTCTGCTCAAAAAGCCGTCTTTATAGACTCTGTTTTCGGTATCCTACATCCGAGGTAATGACAGCAAATTAACTTTGTTCATCTGTTTGTAACGCATTATTCCTCTTGTTTTGTATTGATTATCGGATCACTGGCATACCTATTTTTATGAGGGGTTTAATGGCTCGATAACAACTTTGGTCGCTAATTTCAATGGATTCTATACCATTTCTAGCGTTTAATTCCGAATTATAGAGTAGCCTCAAATATGTAAAGGGCTGATAATGTATTTGTAAAAAGTGGCCCTCTAAATTTTAGCTTTAAAAGTGAGGACTTTATAGATTCGTAAGTTGTTCCGCTTTTTGAAATTAAACAATTAACCTGAGTGAGCTCGGCGACGTGAGGCCAAGCCACAATTTAACACCTTCAAAATTCTATGAATCGGCAAACGTAGTGGTTAGGATTTTGTACCTGAATTACTTGAAATAATTTTGTATACCTGAATGGCATTAAGGAATGGTTGATAAAAGCGCATTCATGCAGTTCTTTGACTTGGAACTTGCTTCACGAATTCCAATTACTTTTCTAAAGAAATGCCTGCGAAAATCCAGGATATCTTCATACTATATATTCAATCAGAAGTAAACCCATTTATTGTCAACAATAGATATATTTAACAGAGACACTATTATAACTTTTATCAAAAAGTCCTTTAGAACAACAGTTATCATATACTTAAAAGTAAAATTACAAAATGTCTTTTATTGGAAATATTGGAAATATGGGTTTGATTTTCCAATTTATTTCCATTTGTCTGCTTCGAGCTTTTTGATATCCCATTCCGTCTTGACCTTTTCGTACGTTGTCTAGCACGCTATAGCAGTGAGGCAGTTTAGAAAGTAGATCTTTCCTTCGGATTTGAGGTGTTCTGTATTGCAATGTTTACTCTGTTGCGACATAAACTGTTCTGTTCGTATCTGCCGATTTAATTTAGAATCGTCTTTGTCTCTTACAATCAAACAGTTAAAGCCGTAAGTTATATGCTTTACCTTGGAAACCATAATCTCTATTACTCAGAAAAGTTTTGTAAAAAAAACATAATATTTTGTGTTCAAAGAAAGAATCGAAGTCTGATATTTTTATACCATCCCTTTAAAGGGTTATAGCCTGTTTCCATAAAAACGAATTGAAATTGTTGTTATATCATCGAGTTGAAATCCAAGAAGAGAAGTAGATTTCCCAGTTTTCATGCCTTATTCGAAGTTCGAAATTACATTCTGTAATTTAACGCTACCCCTGTCTCTTTCTGGAAGTAATAAGCTAGAATGAGAAGAGCATTGCATATAATTTTCCATTAATTGCCGGCATAGTTCAAAATGTACCTTAGTTCGAAAACTTTCTTTCTTTTTCTCACTTTTGTAATGTAACAAATTTATCTATTATAGATAGATATAATAGCAAAAAATGGAGAAAAAATTTTAAGTTTTGCATTTTAGTCCGATGTTTACAATATTAGATTTGAAGAAACGTAAGGGAAGACAGGTAAGCACACGACTTGGAATCCGATTACCGAGCCCATATCTAGATTTATATATAGCGATATATAGTTACACTAATATACACTTCGAAGAACTCCACGTGCTGTCAAAACTCATATCTGGTTTATGGAAATCTGCATTACTGATTAGTCGCACTTAGTTACGACGGGAATATCAAAATAATTTTGATATATTACTGAGTTTAAACAAAGTGACAGCAAATGCTTGTGGCCATATCGAACTCCGCGCTGTTTTCGAAGTTGTCTTCGCTTTCCATATTGTTTTTTAAGGGAATATTGTGATATTTCACGAATTTAATATGAACGACGAGAAACTAATTCCCCATACAGTTTCAGAACAAACCAATAATATATAATTAATCTTATAGGATGCCAGATGTGAAAAGGAGAGCGTGAGGCGAAATAGGACTCACTCTCTCTTGTTCTTCTTCCTTCTTTCACACAAGAAAAAAAATTATAAAATGCTTTGCTTCATGCTTCATTTCATTATGTTATTGGGTGTATTTTTACCTCAAGATCTCCTTTTTGGAACCCTAAAGAATGTAGTTTAAAAAAACGCTGAAAATGGTTTTAAGACATTTATATATAGTATTTCCTTGTGAAAAAGGAAATGATATTTGATGGAAAAGAAAAGTGTTATGTGTTTGTCCTCCTCAAAGTCGTTGGAAAAAAGTAAAAGAGTAAAAAAATGCAGTAGAAATGGTAACGTTGTGTGGAACTATTTGGGTGGGGTCCATCGGTTTTAACGGTTTTAATTATTATTTCTACGACTTAAGAAAGGAAGAAAGGTTTTTATCCCGAGGATGATGCACCAATACACACAGCAAGAATAGTTAAAACCTGGATTAGTAAGCAAAATGTCGGATTACTACCATGGTCACCATACTCGCCGGATTTAAATATTATGGAAAATGTTTGCGAATCGTTATTTATTTATTTATTTATTTATTATAAAGATTGAACTAAGCTTCATGCTTTCAATCAAGATAAAGATAACAAATTTAAAATATTTCGCTTAACTAGACAGTCTGAATCAGAATAATTGATAAAATGAAAGACCTTATTGAAATCAGCACAGCAATTCCGGAATGATGCTGCATATATGCATATTGCAATATGAAGACGAATTGGCTCATATTGCCTCAAAGTACGATAAGGAACAGTGAAGTCGATGTTTGATAATAGGCGTGGGCTATCAATAACTGCGCGGATAATGTTCAATTCAAAAAATGGGCTTTACCATCGTACGACGATTTGCAGTTGATCAGTCTTAGCCGTGCTTCGTAAGTTGGTAAATTCACGGAGTCATTCCAACATCGATTTCGTAAACAAAACAGTAAGAATTGTTTCTGTATTGATTCCAGCGGACACGTATAACAACTATAGTTTGGGCTCCAAACTGGCGGGGCATACTCCAGCACAGGCCTGACAAGTGCAGTGTATTATTTTTTTTGTTATATATGGATCATTGAACTCCTTCGACCATCGTTTTATAAAACCCAGAGTACTGCGTGCTCTACCTGATAAGTGCCTAATATGATTATGAAATCGTAATTTTTGATCAAGAATTACTCCAAGATCATCAATGGTATTAACTGTCTCCAGTTTGTATCCACCAAGGCAATAATTGAATGCAGTAGGGTTTTGACATCGAGCAATCCTTTATGTAGGAAAGTATACTAGTCTGGACGGCAATTCGATGACCGAGAATCTAATTGCTGCAATTAAATCGGCATGGTCTGAAATAACGTTACAGTACATAGCAAATTTGTGCGAATCCGTTCCGAGTCGACTTTTTGAAACAATATTAGCTAAAGGCGGATGTACGCATTATTAATACTGGTTCTTCAATAAATACTAATGTAAATAAATTTTCTATTCCTATGCAATGTGATAGAGGTCAAGAAAAACATTTTGTTCTTTTTGAAATGTAAGTTGTAATATCTCTGTAACATTTATAATTTAGGACTGTAATGCAGTGTCAAATAAAATTAAGTTTTTAGCAGAGGGAGAGGGAGGCAAAATTCAAAGAATCGCGAAAAAAAAATAAATGTCTTCGTTTTTATACCCTACACCTTAAGGTTGAGGGTATATTCCCTTTCTACCGGAATGTGTAACTCATATAACTAGACAAGATAGGTATGGAACAGTATATATATTCTTGATCACCATCACCACCAAAATTGAAATAACGATGTCTGTCCATCTGTCCGTTGAAATCACGATCACAGGAGAACGGATTAAGATTTCAAAATAAAATTTAGCAAAAATATTCGTTGCTATGTTGGGGTGTTTTCTATTGAAAATGGGCAAAATCGCCCAAGGAGCACGCCTACTTTTTATATCGAGAGTGCAGGTACCTCTGTTTTGCCTATTAAAAAAGGCCATATCAGCATCACTTTTTGAGAGAAGACAAGAAAATTTTATATTTAGGTTTAGACTAATGCTTCCAGTTAATATGCCAACTATGGGCGTGATCCGCCCACTTTTAGTCTACATAGGTCATGGAGGGTTTTACATGGATTGTATTGAAAAGTATATAAGTTTCCTGAATAATGGTGTACATAATATTGTAATTTGTGAACCAATAATATTCTGTTGGGAATAAATGGGCGGGCCACGCCTTACCCTTTTTACCCATCCACCCAGTATTGCAATATATTTTTATACCCTACACCTAAATTTTGAGAGTAAACGCCCTTAGCACCGGTGTTTGTAACGCACAGAAATAGTTAAGCAGCTATAATTATAGTTTATCTTATATATACGAGTAGATATGCAGCTTTAAGGTGTAGGGTATTTCTGCTACAGCCCGGCTGTAGACAACATCTTTACTAGTTTTGTACATGTTGACTTACAATTTGACTCTTGGCGGCGTCGTAGCCGATTTGTGACCATTCCATTCGTGCGTAAAAACCTTCGACCGATTTTCTATGTGTTCAAGGCATAAATAAGTCCAACGGAAGCAAGCTTGCCAGTGCTTCTGCGCTACAGTCGCGCAATTACGCATTGCACCAGTAATGGCAATGCATGTTAAGTGCTGAACCCTATCCAGAGTTTCTCGTAAGGTCTTTTAGTTTAGAGTTTCCATCTCTACCCAGTCAAACATCTTCCCCATTATCTCTAAGTTTAATAATGTTATATAGGTCGTTCATTGCCACAAATTCGAGTAAAATTCATATTCTCCTGTGATTGTTATCCTTTCTACCGAATACAGTATTAAGTGCATTATATACTCAAATCGTTTCTTGGGATATTTAGGATTCTGTTAACAACGCAACAAACAGCCCATTATCAAAAAAGTGCCTCGCCATAATTGTTGACGCACCTACTATGGTACAGATGGAACTTTAATGAAGGCTTGGACGGGCCCACCTCCTTGATCACCACCGCTTAATCAAGCCCACAGCTAAGCTTAGCTCTTACCATGAGTCCTGCAAATGCGAGTTCCGGATCCGCGCCTCCATAGAAAGATCGATAATGTAGATTACCTTTAGGCATTTTTGAAAGGGAATCCTACCAGCGGGTTTCATTGGAGTAGTTTCCTTTCAAGCAGCACTAGTCGTCGTCGACTTTTGATGGGCAGGTTTCCCCACTACACCTTGATCACAACATGCGTAGTCTACTGTAAGTCGCAGATCATGCTTCTAAATGAGCATTTCCCAAACTGCTTTGGAGGAGAGACTTATTCACACAAGGTAGGTCGACAGGACCGTATTTTGGGAGTAACGATAACAAGTCGTATGGTGGGGAAAGCTATTAATAGCTTTAAGCCCTTCAAGGGCGCTGGTGTGGACGGCATCTTCCCGGCAATGCTTCAGTGTTGCGATGACGTGCTGGAGCACAGGATCGCCTCACTTTTCACGGCCTATATCCAAATGGCGTATACGCCGAAAGCATGAAGACAGGCAAGGGTAGTGTTTATTCCCAAATCAGGGAAGGGAGACTACGCCTTGTCAAATTCATATAGACCAATTAGTCTAACATCCTTTCTGCTCAAGACTATGGAACGCATTTGCGATGACATAATCAAAGAGAGCATCCCGAGAAATAACATGACTTTCAAGCAGCATGCTTATGTCAAGGGTAAATCGGTGGAAACCGCATTGCAGGAATGAGTGCACGTTATTTAGAAATCCTTAGATTCTGAGGAATACACTCTCGCTGCTTTTGTAGATATAGAGGGTGCTTTCAATAACGTCACTACAGAAACCCTTATATCATCCTTGAGCTCTTTCAATGTGGACCGCTCCATACTTAGATGGATAGAAAGCATGTTGAGTGACAGATATATTAGGTGTGAGCAATGTGGTATATAGGTGAATGGAAGGGTGTTGCAGTTGACCCCGCAGGGTGATATTCTGTCACGACTGTTATGGGTCACGGTAGTAAACAGCCTCCTAAACAGGTTAACAAATGAGGGTTTTCGAGTCATATGCTATGCTGATGACATAGTAATTGTGGTGACTGGAAAGTACCCACAGTATCTGTCAAGGAGGATTCAGGAGGCACTGGGGTACGTAGTCGAGTGGGCTAAACCCAGAGGCCTAAACATCAACCCTGAAAAAACGGAACTATGCCTCTTCACAAGAAGAAGGAAGGTACCGAGTGTTACTCTACCAGTCCTAGAAGGCAAAGTGGTAAAGCTCAGAGACAAGGTCAAATATCTCGGAGTAATTCTGGATAAGAAACTTGATTGGAAAGAGCATATTAATAGCAGAGTAACAAAGGCATATATAATATGGGCCATCTGCAAAAGGTGTATAGGTCCAAAATGGGGACTCAAACCTTGCATAGTCAATTGGCTATATCTGAGTGCAATTCGCCCGGTACTCACATACGCCTCTACAGTATGGTGGCATGCATAAATATTAGGCGTAATGTGAAGCCAATAGAGAGAGTGCAGCGATCATGCTGCATCGGAATTTGTGGAGCGATGGCCACTACCTCAACAAAGGCGATGGAAGCTATACTCGCCATACGTCCTATAGATATACAAGTTAAGTATGAGGCTGCAGTTACAGCGGCAAGACTGAAGGTTTTTGGGTCTTGGTATTTGGACAGCCATACCACAAAACACCAGACCATACTTAATCTTTTGGACATAGAACCCTGCAATTGGGTTCTATGGTTCGGATGGTTCGAAGATGGACGGTCGCACGGGGGCAGGGTTTATCTGTGCGAATAACAAATATGGAATAAGCATTAGGCTCCATAACTCCAATACGGTCTTTCAGGCCGAAATAGCTGGGATTATGGAGGGTGCTAAATGGTTATACAACAACAGAATTCCGGGGGAAAACTGTAAGATTTTTTCAGATAGTCAAGCGGCTAAAATACCCTAAAATGCAAAATAGTTGTCGTACCTATTTCTTAAATCCTCAGTGTCACCTAAGTCGATGTAGCCATGTCCGTACGTCTGTCTGTCTGTCCCTTAACCCTTGAAAGAGTGTAGAGTATAATTAACCATTGAAAGCGTGTAGGGTACAAAAATAAAATTGATATGAAATAAAGTAGATAAAATTTGCGATCATAAGAAATTGCTATTTTTTAAACTCTTGAAATGTGTGTTTCAGCCACAGCTCATACATAGATATGCACTCATACCCAGTTCTGGATCGTATTGAGATGTTTGAGTGTTGTACTTTATTTTCTTTTGCTTTCGCACTGTACTGTGAGAATTTTTTCGTCTCCACTAGATCGGTTACAGATTGTTTGTGTAATTTAATTTCTAATTTACATTTTGCCTTTTCCTCTTTTTCTCATTATTCCAAGTACTGTTTCATTTGTGTTTTTCATTTGATTATTTATGGAGCAACTGAGGACTGTATGTATGTAAAAAGTATATGTATGAATATAACTTCTTACCTTTCTGATTCCTTGATATTATTTTGTTTTTGTTTGTTTTTTCCTTGTATGGATTTAGTGTGTATATATTAGTTTTTGCTTCCTTGTGCTTGGCTCTATTGCTGCACTTTTACAATTCGAAAGTCGCTGAAGGGAGGTCTCGACGGCTTTTTTGTTTAGTAAAATTCTGAAAAACTGATTTTTACAATTATTACTACCTAGAAATTAAAACCTTTAGGAGATGATTTTCGGAAATCTTAAAACACTTATGCATATTTGCTAGTTTTATAACTTAAATATATTCATAATAGTGCTCCTATACACATTTGAATTTATTAGGCCAATTCGCGGCCCAGCAAGCCAACTAAAACGAATCTATCGTAATCGCAAACGAAAATCAGAAAAGCAAGAAAATCTCCCGCAAAGCTTAAAGTTTGATGCTTAAAAATTAGTCACGCACAGCAAACGAAACAGTTTTAGGCATACACAAAACGTGTGAATGATCGTAACAAAAAAGAGAAAAGCTGTTGCTTGAGTGGATAATGTTGCAATTGCTTCTCTTCTTGAGAGCGCATTTCGCAGCCATTCCGTTATTTCGTTGACCACCCGCTTCTATATAGCCGTTCGAGTAAATTTGGCTGATTCGGCGTCTTGTTATTTTTTCCCTATGCTTCTCGAAAATCATCATTTTCATCATTTTTTTTCCCTTGACAAATTTAATTATCTGCTATAAATCGTTATACTTGTTTTCTTTTTGCAAAATTTAACGAAACTTAACGGAATTTCAGTTAAGTACATCATTTTGCTTACGCTGCCAGAAGCTGGGATAAAGCTTCTATGATACTTCACTTTTTTCTGCATTAGTTTTCATTTGTCAAGTTGCTGAAGAAGAGTTGGACTAATATTGTAGCAGAGTAGGGCTAGTGTGTGAGTGATCATCTATAGGCTGCAGTCCTTAAAAAGAAATGCAGAGAAAATGTGTAAGCCGTTAATTTCTCAGATTTCAGTTTTGACGTTGCTATCCTTCTCATTTCATACATAAAAAATGCAGGACACAATGAAGTATCATAGCACCTTAAACAAAATAATGATTCGATTCTTATTTTTTGTTTATTATTTATTTATTTCTTTTATTTTATAAAAAAATATGAACTATGAATAAATAAAAAAAGAATGTAAAGAAATATCTTGCCGCTGGTTGGGTTTGAAATTCGCTGGTTGGGTTTTCACTTAGTTGAGATCCATTGTTGACGCTCCGTCAAACAGAAAAGTCAAGCAAACCATTCGCATTTATATCAAGCGAAATCCGGATTGCTAAAGCCTTCTATTGGAAAAATAATTTCTTTGTGTTACACCAATTTAGTGGATGTGGCTTTGCATTATGTTCTTTTCGGGAATCACTAATTTAGTGAGCTCATTTATTTTGCGATGACATCGCTTAAGTTAGAAGCGACCTACTACGGATTGTTCAAACGTGGATGTCCGTGAATGGTTAAATCGTGTCGTTGTTTTCGGCTGTTTTTTTTTTGGATTTGCTGATGTATGTGTTGTTTCTTGTTATCGTTCTGACTTGTGAGAGGGAGCGGTTTCTGTCTATTTTGTTGGCTGTCGGGCTCATTTTTACGTTTTTGAAGCAGTCATTTGATGTTCGTGGCTGTCAATGGGTTGGAAAGAATAAACACTGCTTCGGCTGCGTTCTAATGCAGACAAATTTTCTGCTACAGAGGTTACGGCACATTAAAATACTCACCCAGCAAAAATTTTGTACCCAGCGTCTTCCACGAAATTGTATTCTGAAGATGTCAATTTGCATGTAAATACACAAAAAACCAGAGCAAAGTAGCGACCAACGTCGAATTTGTAATAATTCACAGTTTGACGTCGACGTTTTGCTTAAGCAGCGACGTCTTTTTACTTTTTTCTCGACTCGCATAAGAGACCGTGTTATTTTCACAAAACGCCGCTACCAAAGACTTTGGCGTATTGCGCCGTGTTTACAGTATAACTCGTGTGCTGCTCATGTTTCTCTGTCGAACTCGTAATGATGTATCCGCTGACATCAGCTGACGATCACAGTTTATATTTTTTTGGGCAGGCCGAACATTAAAAAAAAATAGTCGCAGACTGTTTTGATTCCGTCGTATGGGTGCAATCTGAATGCTTGGGATGCATTGTTTCCCTTCCCTGCATTAATTTTTTTTGGTATAGATACGCCGGATGTTGGCAAGTTTGTGCCAGTTCCGAACACGAGCCTTCTTGTAAGTGTGGGAAAATGCAGAGTGGGTCCAATAATCGAATGATGAAGACTCGTTCAGGCTAAAATTAAAGCTGTCAGCCAAGGCCGTATATTAACGTTGTGACAATGTTTAATGGCGATCTGTCGGTCATTGACTAACGCAGTCTTTATAGTTTCCGCAGTCTTATAGGTGTTTTCCTGTTTCGTAAATAAGGACGATATGTCATGTGAGGCTTATCAAGTGAAAATGCCTTATTTCCATCTGTTATCGTTTGCAATTAGCTGTTTGGCTTTTCGACAGCAGTGTCTCCAAAATACTCTGCCTTTAGCAAATTAAGTAACAGAAAAGCTTCCTGTTATCGCCGTGACAGTTTCTGTTGTTGTGGCCAAGTTCTCCGCTTGCCCAACAATGTGTCTATACATAGATCTTGGCTAATACCATGTACGGATGTCATTACATATCTTGCATTCGGGACGTAGGCCTTCATAAATACAGACAAGTGGTGTTTTTGGTATATTGGCCTATTTGCCTTCAGTCATGGATGTTGCAGAGTATAAGAGGTCTGACAGGTGAATACAATAGAAAGTCCCTTTGTACTAACGGTATGACTTGCGCGCGACAGACTGCCTCCGTTCAGGTGCCATGATATAGTGTTAGCTGTTCCAAATTTCAATCAATTGTCTTCCTGACAATCTAGCAATGCTTAAGCCTGGAATTTGATATTTTCTATTTATTGCACTCATGCCTAACAAATGTTGATTTATCCTAATACAAATCTACAAATCCTGTGTAAGCTAACAATATTGTGTTTTAATTTAATATAAATCTTCCATAACTCACTTATTTGCTATATTGAAAAAGAGGAATGGTTTAAGAGAGAGAGAGAGAGAGAGAGAGAGAGAGAGAGAGAGAGAGAGAGAGAGAGAGAGAGAGAGAGAGAGAGAGAGAGAGAGAGAGAGAGAGAGAGAGAGAGAGAGAGAGAGAGAGAGAGAGAGAGAGAGAGAGAGAAAGAGTAGAGCAAATTAATCAACGCTGTAGTTGAGTAAACAGACAAAGATGTGGCCTAAATCTACACGTTTTCCACTTGTAAATCAGAAAGCGTCACTTGTAAAGCAGAAACCGTCATTTGTAATTCAGAATGCGTCACTTGTAATTCAGAAATTATCATTTAATATTTTCTCGGGCATTTCTGAATTAAAAGTGACGCTTTCTGATTTACAAATGACGCTTTCTGAATTACAAGTGACGCTTTATGATTTACAAGTGAAGTTTTCTGATTTACCAATGACATTTCTAAACTTCAAGTGACACTTTCTCAATTACAAGTGACGCTTTTGATTGAAGTAGAAAAGGGGTAGTTGTAGCTAATCCCGTATTAGGGTAAGCGTTTCCTCTTGCCAACGATAATAATAAAAGAACGGAATGAGCTACAAGCCGTTTACATAATCAATGATGGCGTAGCAATAAAAAAGTAGTCGTTACAAGCTTTTATGTAGCTTTTTCACATTTACACTTTTATGCGTAATTACATTATAGGGTGCGTTTTTTAATGAACAGCAGTTCATCAAAACAAACCGAGGAAAATTTAATCTTATGTCAAAATACTATCCGAAATATCAAGCGGAAAAAGCGTTTGTTGTTTCCCAAGTTTGCTTTTCCAAATAAGCAAATACATACATGTATAAATTGCAACAAACGTCATGGTATATAAATGGGGAGACCGCAAATTTTTTCCATAACCTGCACAGAAAACATTATAAAACCTAGAGAAGTGTCAGTTGTATGAAGAATACCTGTACTATTCATTAAAAAACGCAGCTATAGCCACTTGTATACTACTTGGAGCTAGCGTGCGCACATTGTTGTAGAGCTTATATTCTTAACAAACCGTCTACGGTTCGTTTCAAAATAGGCTAGGGTGTAAGCATCTGAGAATTATACAACTCGAAATTAAAATGTCTATAATTTTTTTTGATTGATGTTGTGCATGTACATATGTAAATAACCAATTCTATCTTTTATTATACCGTAGTTATATATTGAACGATTTATTTTTAATAACAAAGAAACTAATTTTGCAAAACTAAGTACATCTTCATTTTGGCTTAAATCGTTTGGTCTATAATATTACTTTGTATAATCAATTTATTTCCAGTTCCTTAATATGGCTTCAGTTTTCATGCGAATATTCAACTTGATCTGCATGATGCTATTGATTGGCCATTGGAGTGGCTGCCTTCAATTTCTAGTTCCAATGTTACAGGGATTTCCTTCAAATTCGTGGGTATCCATTAATGAACTGCAGGTAAAAAATAGAAAATCATATATGTACAGTTTATTTAAATTTGAATATCAAGGGAATTACGTAATTGTTCATATCCTAAAGAAAGAAGAGCTGATTTTCCACACGTTGCATGAAAGCAACAAAAAAAGATTGCAACGATGTTTAGTGAGGTTTTTTCTGTATTCGAAAACTACGTTATTGTCAGCTGTCCTATGTCCTCGAAGAATAGCTTTTCTGCATATTTAATTTTCGCATTATCATAGGTTGAACAACGAACTAGTAGCAAGAGCAAGCAAGCAACTTAAACTGTCAAATTATATTTCCGCTTATAAGAAACAAGAAAAGTAGTATTTGCCCTTTACTGCTAAGGGAAGTACTGCTTGATTTCTAATTTATTTTAATTTTTTTTTTTTTTTTGTAGTTATATTGATACATAGATTGAGAGTAGATTTATTGGCTTTTGAAGAGAAGATGTGACATTAGGTGCAACCCGTGTGCATAAATTTAAACACAGAATCATAATGACACATCAAGCTAAAATTAGTAACAATACTCGTAAGTATAAAGCAGCTAACGTGAATTTACGTGGTGCGTCACAAAAATGGCAAATGGTTTTAAGAAATTTAACAACATAAACAAGAAGAATCGTCAATAATACCGCTGTCATTGCTTAAAATTAAAATAGTCTTGGAAATTCAAGTATAACGTGTGGAAGTGAATAAGTTGCTTTTAAATCCTCATAGGCTTTATTATTTGATCACGCAACAAGAAGGGACATCAACAGCTAGCAAGAGAGAACCTTTTAAATAAAAGAAAAATAAACAGTAATAACTGGCTAATATCGGACATCACGCACGTAATACATAATATAATCGCAGACATAATTACAAAGCCACCACTAGAAGGCAAATTGAACACCTTGCGTTCAGCGTTTTCGATGAAACTGAAAATATTAAACTTGGCGCAAAACCGTTTTTTGCACCGATTCAGAGAGCTATCTGCCGGGTAGGCAGTAGATAAGATTGTGCGTACGATTTTTCTTGAACAGCTTTACGTTGTATATTGGCGATCAGAGAAGCCAATGACTTAAACACGCTTGATCTGCCAGCAGAGAGAATCTTTGACGTTCGTCATAACGTAACGTCAGTCTTAAAGAACCGATTTGTCGGTAAATCACATCAGTGTCGACAATCTCAACAAAGCACAGGTAACAACTTCAGCATCCAACACTGATGATTTGAAAGCGGAGATTGTGGGCATGTCGAATAATGTAGCTTGTCTAAGAAACACCATCAAACGTGGTAATACAAGCTGAAAGTGCCTGGTGCTACTTCCCATAGGAAGGACTGCATAGCACTCGGCCGAACTTTCAAATGTTCATTTACAGTTGCTGACGTAGGTTATTCCGTATTTAGCGCTAATTTTATTAAACAACTAATCCAATAACTAACACAGCGTATTGCATAAGCAATATACCACAAAGCAACACCTAGTTATAATAACAAAGAAGACATCAATTGCATCCGTTTCTATTGATGGCCAGCTAAAACGATTTATCAAGAAATTCCCAGCAATTCCGCTATGCTCAGACCCCGCGATATCGATAAGTCATCACATAACAACGCGTGGAACACTAATTGCTGATGAAAAGTTAATCGCAGGAAAAAAGGAATTTATTATAATGTTGCGACAGAGAATTTGAGTACCATCTAACAATGAGTGGGCAAGCCCGCTCCATTTAGTTTAAAGGAATGATGTACATGGCGCTCTTATGGCGATTAACGCCTCCTCGATAAGATGACAGTGCTAGAGAAATATCCGATACCGCACATACACGATTTCACCTTACACCTTACACCTACACGTTTGAAAGATATTTTATATATTGGACCTCAATAGAGCATACTATCACATGCCAGAAAACCTTCTAAAAACTGTTGTAATAACGGCATTTGGACTGTTTGAGTTTAACGTCAAGATGACAGTGCTAGAGAAATACCCGATATCGCACATACACGATTTCACCTTACACTTAGACGTTTGAAAGACATTTTATACATTGGACCTCAACAGAGCATACTATCAAATGTCAGAAAACCTTCTAAAAACTGCTGTAATAACGGCATTTGCAGTGTTTGAGTTTAACGTCAAACATGACCTTTTTTTATGCAACGCAGCCCTCACTTTCCAACGACTCATGGATTCGATCTTCCGCGCCCCGGATATCTTTCATGTATACATTGATGATATCCTCATAGCTTCATAGTGGCTAGAGGAACATACGGAACACCTCAACTAGGTTTTGGAATGCTAACATTACAGTGGTCTTTCGATGAACAGAAACAAATGCATTTTTGCTAAAACATAAGTCACGTATTTTGGACACACAATTGAACGTATCTTAGATACCCGAAGCCGAAAACACTGGTGGAGCTACGCCGATTCTTAAGTACATGGAATTTTTACCGCCTCAACATGCAGCAGGCGGAAGAAGCACATGCTCCATTATCTGCTCTTACCGCCGGTAAAAACAAAAGTGACAAACGGGTCATTTTATGGAACGACAAAAGGAAAAAAGCATTTGAACATTGCAAGCAAATGCTCGGTAATGCAGCACAAACCGCACATCCTGTACCTGACGCAATCTTACCCCTTCGCTGCTACGCTTCAAATGGAGTTGATGCCCCAGCCATAGACTAAACAGTAAACGCAACCCTTAACGAAATTACAGCACAAGTGGCCGTGAGCTACTCGTCATCTTCAAGAGAATTACATTTTTTAATCAGCTGTCGGAGGGGCGTCATCGCAACAGACCACCTATCACTCTCTTTCCCGTTCCACTTCCGACAAAGCTTCTCCACGGTAGCAACGACAACGTCAGTACATGAGTCAATTCACCAATAACATCGAACATGTTCCCGGAAGTTCCAACGTTGTCGCCGATGCGATGTCTACAAATGGCACCGTCGAACTACCGACGTATCAGCTCAGGAGGTTACAAACGGACAAGTTAATGATCAAGAATTACGATACTTGCTACGGTGAAGCTCAACATCACTGCAGCTAAAAAAGTTAATATAGATCTACCAAATACAGAAAAGTTATATTTCTTTTATAACTAATTGTTTCCAATATAGAAGTTAATTTCTCCACGTTTTTTAAGTTGCCGTCTCATTCCACAAACCTCGAAAGTCATTCCTTTTTAAATGACCCATAGGATATTTTATTTGTTACATCATCGTCTATTTTTGTGAAATATATCACACACTTCCAATGATCACAGATTATGAGAAAAGGTTGGGTAAATATCAATGAAACGTATGACGATCTGCAAAACACCTTTACAAGTACATATATATACCAAAAATGTACTTTCAACAAATAGTTTGAAAAAAGAATAAGAAATGCAAGGATTTACCAGGATTAACTAAGAAAATGTAAAATATAATTTCTATTAGAGATGATTGGGAAAGCTGAAAGATAAAACAAGGGAAAAAGATTATAAAAAATTCGGAAATACATTGAATGAAAAACTACCAATAAATAAACATTTATTATATTTTATTGCGAGAATTTTGTCTGTATTACCTTATTAAACCCCAAAAAAAACAAGGCGTCAGTGCATTATAAACCGGACATTTGCATTTGATATTTTTAAGCTTCTACACTAATTACTACTTTTCATTTTTTAACAAAGTGTACAATAAATAATAGAGCCACCACAAAGAAACAAAAACTGTAGAGTCCTTGATCAGCCTATAGCCAACGAGCACATATCATGAAGAGATTATTAATTCGAATTCACGGCAAAAATATTATGCCGAGATGTACAACGATCAGGGACCGACCATTTGACTCGACTCAAACTTTATAATAAAAGTTATGTTTTCTTTACACACTGTATCAGCCGATTTAAGCCTACTAAGTTTTTCTCTTGTAATTTGTATTCAATTCTCACATGGTATTCCCATATCAATTACAGTATTCATTTCACCATCCATGTTGTGAATACAACAGTGACATATATCCAAAATAAAATTCATGTCTGGACGCTGCTTTCAAGTCATTCATTGCAGACATCTATTTTACATATATGAAAATTACTGATTTATGGTGACTGCAGCATTAATTTTATTAATTTTAATAAAAGTTGATAAGCAAAGGCTAAGTAAATTGTACATACGAAGCACATATTTTTTTGACAATACGAAAGAATTGTCTGTATAAGAATCTGTTAATTTTGATATATTGATAACATAAGTTATCAAATATATAAAATTATTTTTAAATGCATTGTTGCGTTTTATTACAGGAATCATTTTGGCTTGAACAATACTCATGGGCACTTTTTAAAGCAATGTCCCACATGCTCTGTATAGGTTACGGGAGGTGAGTAGTACACTGTAAATAGTAAATTTAAACATGAAATTATAGTATTTAATTTTACCGTTGAAATTTACAGATTTCCTCCACAATCCTTAACTGACATGTGGTTGACTATGTTATCAATGATATCAGGAGCCACATGCTACGCTCTTTTTCTAGGTCATGCAACAAATCTAATTCAAAGCTTGGACTCAAGCAGACGCCAGTATCGCGAAAAAGTTAAACAAGTGGAAGAGTACATGGCTTATAGAAAGCTTCCACGAGACATGAGACAAAGAATAACGGAATATTTTGAACATCGTTATCAAGGGAAATTTTTTGATGAGGAATGTATTCTTGGAGAATTAAGCGAAAAACTACGAGAAGATGTTATTAACTACAATTGCAGGTGAGTGAACTTAATTAAATAATTAATTACTATAACTTGTGGACGATGAAACTATTCTTTGGATTAAATTAATTTAATTTCGATATCGATAAGTTCTATAATCTTTATATACATATAATAATAAAATGCCACATGTATGTAACGCCATCACTTAAGACCAACTGGACTTGACTTATGTAATTTCGTTGTGTTCGTATTTGTCAGGACAATATTCGGACAAAAAAATCATACATAATATATTGAAAAAAGTTGATAATAATTAAGTAAATTTTGGCGATTGAATATATATTCGATCTTATTAAATTTATTATTCAATTTATTTCTATTATTCGGGCTCTAGGTTATTATTTAATAAAATATTTTTACATATTTTTCACTTTTCACATTTCACAATATTTCGGAACAACCGCCGGCGTCCGTCTTCAGGTTGAGTAGCGGAAAAGCACTCACCTGAAGATCATCAGGAATCGTTATTATTAATGATTTCAGTAGGTGGTGATTTTATGTGTTTTCCTATCACGTTTGATAGGTGCAGTTTCCTCTTCTGTTTTCGTTATTTTCGTTGTTTTACTTCGTATTTGTCGACAAATTCTGAAGAAACTATGTCGCCAGAATGCCTGACGTACAATGGCAAACGTTCAACAAATTTGTTGGTAATTTCCCTGCTTTCCGGGCATTAACAACTGTTTTGGTGTACAAAAAAGGCACGATTTCTGATGTGAACAAAAAGGTATCGTGTAGAGCAAACAGAAAATAATCGACGTACAGAAATTTTAGGAAATGCCAATCTTGGCAGAGTTTCGCCAACGTCGGCATGGCGTACAATTACGTTCGAACGTGATACGAAATGATACCCTAAGATATGGAGTTTAGAAGAGAGGTAGAGAAATTGAAGAGTGGATCTTGGAAACTATTAATTGTGGAACTATTCAATTGTAATGAAACATGAAGGGTTTACAGTTTATTAAGCCATTCGTAATGGTCTAATATTCTTTCCATAAGTGTTAGAAATAGGGAAGGATTTTTTTTTTCAACTTCGCATGAATTCGAAACTGTAGTAGCTAGGAAACCGAAACTTGAACTTTATTTTTCATACAGGCAGTGTTCTGCGTTCACGATTAGGTAAACATTTCACTTAAAGTCTTGTATCTTAAACATTATTGTACGTATTAAATGCAACTTCGCATATAGGTAAGTAAAAGTGGCTCATCAACGTCGCCTCAATTTTAATGAATGATAAAACAATTTGGTGGTATTTTCCTGTTATAATGCAGTGCTCGCAAATTAAGGAAATCTACCTGTTTTGACGTAATGAAATTCTCGTTTTTCTCTTCGACCAATATCTATGAACTTTGTTTCACTTCCAATTTTTGTACAGAGAATGCAATATTTTGTTTTTGAGCACTAATTTCAAAAAAGAGAGCATTTTGGTTCATTTTTCAATGCATCAAATGTGAGAGGGGTAAGGAACAGCATTTTGTTGTCGTTGAAAGTTGAGAACATCTGTTTAACAGATGCTTGTTGAATACAGTGACAAATCGAAGAAAATTTAATGGAGAGAGACAGAGGGACGCAAAATTCAAAACCACTGATTCAAGACCGGCCGTACTTGAAAGGCATACTTCGTTGAAGGGAATGAAAATATTCTAGGGATTGAGGGAGTCGTATGTGAAACCCACGTCTAATTATTTGTATTTTTGATTTTTCACAATACATATGGGAAATTAAGTAGCAATATGAAATAGTTTTTGTTATGCTTTATTATTATGACAATAAATAATTCTAAAGCAAATTTTCTTGAATAAGTCTTCTTGAAAAATATGAAGTAAATGTACAAACACAAATTGTTGAAATGAAATCGTTTTTATTGAGTATTTAATCAATTTAAACATTAAGATTATGATTAATATAAAATTATTAACTTATTAAATTAAATGAAATTAGAAATCATATTTAAAACATGTACATGTTTAATTATTTATTAAAAGCATAGCTTGTTCCTATTGTATCGCGAGTCGCTTCCTGCACTTTATGTTGAATTTGGGGTTAAAGCCGTATCTACGGTTCCTAATCTGTCAATGTTGTTAGTATTGCATTCGGGTGTCTTTTTCTGTTAGTACAGGCAGCTGCGGATATGGGCGTCAGTGTAGCTTTGTTCACACGAAGTCTCAGGATTTCTATGTGGTGTCATAAGCAATTTTTTCATTGGATATATCAGCTTAACCACCTGATCGGAATGAAATTTAGGAGAAATATTTTTTTGTTTTGGTATTTTCTTATTGAAAATGGGCATCGGTTACGGAACTACTTATTATACCAAGAATTCTTATTATACCTTTCATACGATTTAAATAGCATATCAGCGTAATATTTTGAGCTATGGCGATAAAATGGCATTTGTGTATATATAGTAACATTATCTTTAAACATCCAGAAAATTGTCGTGGTCCGCCGATTGCTAACAATAGCAGATTCGATATTTGTAATAAATTATAATATAGTTTGTAATATCGTGCACTTTATTTTATTAGTATGAGTAAAGCTTAGTAGTTCATTAGTCGAAAAAAACTTAAGTACTTAATGTATGATCTGCTTATTGCAATACTCATTGCTAATCTCTGCAGTCTAAGATTATGAGTGTAAGAAATGTAATTATTGGGTCGCCAAATATTTAATGTTCAGGCTTGGTTAGTCGAACTTTTCTCAGAAAATAGTATATTAGCGCATAGTGTGAGGAGATAAAAAATTGTACTGGTAAAGGTATCTTCGGGCGGGCCGAAGCTTATATACCGTACATCTGACGAACGATATACTACTATTCGGAAAGCAGTATAGCATGGAAACAATTTCCTGTTTTAAGGAAACGTTTACATATGCCACAAAAACAAAAAAATAAAAGAACTTTATAAAATACGGTTTTTGTTAATTTTGAACTTTTTAATTATATTGGTTTTACTTATGATGTTTTTACATTGAATTCAGGTCTCTAGTTGCTTCTGTGCCTTTTTTTGCAAATGCAGATTCAAATTTTGTTTCCGATGTTGTTACGAAGCTAAAGTACGAAGTATTTCAGCCAGGTAATATGTCATAACATAAAATTTCAACTATAATTCCCATTTTCTTTATACTGCAGGTGACATTATAATAAAAGAAGGTACAATTGGAACAAAGATGTATTTCATCCAGGAGGGAGTTGTAGATATTGTAATGGCGAATGGAGAGGTATACCACAGATATCAGTAATAAATATTATACATATATGTATATAGATCATCAGCATTACAATAATCACTTAGTTAATAACCTCTTTAAATTCAATAGTCAAATTAAAATACAATATGTACGCAGAAAATTTAAGAATTTATTTTATTAATAATAATGTTTACACTTAGATGTAATATTTATGTATGTAATTGAAAATATATAGGTGGCAACTTCACTCTCCGATGGATCTTATTTTGGCGAAATTTGTTTACTGACAAATGCTCGCCGAGTTGCCAGTGTACGTGCTGAAACATATTGTAATCTATTTTCATTAAGTGTGGACCACTTCAATTGCGTTCTTGATCAATATCCATTAATGAGGAAAACTATGGAAACCGTTGCTGCCGAAAGATTGAACAAAATCGGAAAGAATCCCAACATAATGCAGCACAAGGACGAACTTTTAACCAACCCTGAATCAAATACAATTACCGCCGTTGTCAATGCGTTAGCTGCAGAAGCAGAAAACTGCAAGGACGAGTAAGACTTTCCACATTTCCTAATTCTATAAAATTTTATAAGAAATATTCCAAGAACTTCTGAACTTCTTAGAAGTCTGGATTTTAATAATTATTTATGGAGCAAATTGGCTATTACACAAACACTTAATTGTTTTGCTGCTGGGGGTTGTCGCTAAAAACCAACCTCTTTTGCTTTCGTATAGTTCCCGAGTATGTAGAGAAGTATAGAAATCAATTTTATCTCCCTTTAGTAGATAAGAATCTGTTCATCTGGAAAAAATATTTAGGCACAATTTTACCGTTGCAAAAACGCTACAATTTTGTTCTTATTTCGGGTGTAGACCTTTGAAGTTACAAACGTAAAAGACATTAAAATTATTTACATGGCAGAATATACCATAACCAGATAAGGTTTAGAATTTACAAGATATCCGGCATGCCATTTCGGGATTTCAAGAGGTTGGAACTCAGTAACAGCCTCCGCCGCGTTCATATTACGGTGTTTGGGGTCTACAACAAAAATAAAAAATATCTGCTATGGCCATCACATGACCTCCTTGTACTACTGCAAATGTATGATTTTAGTTAAATAATGGTTCAAGTATTTTACAGTTGTAGTATTTACTATAAATTACAATTCTATATTTGGCGAAGAATCCGTTTGATGTGACCATTTGCAACAGCCTATTGCAGCCCAATTACAAAATATCTACATACTTTCTAGCGGTGTTTGGTATTGAGTTATGCCTGAAGTTTCAAAAATCTCGCAAAAGAAGTGTCCTTTTTGGCGCCAGCGATTGCATCCAAAAAGGGAATGCACAGCTAGGCCTTGTAAGAGTCTCAAATAAAAAAAATTACAACATTCTATTTTTCTCCGTTTTTGAGATATTGAGGATTTGTACATACGTACGCACGTCACGACCAAACTAGTTAAGATGGACTCCAGTGAAACGAATATTACCATCAAAATCCCAATATCGAAATTTTTAGCGATTATAATACTTTCTTGTATTTACTACGTATAGAAGGAAGTAAAAACCAACAAAAAATGTTGCATTTGTGTAACGGTGAAATTATTCTAAAGCTTTTTTTTCATTAGGTTTCACAAGGGATTCTAAACCCATCCATATACTCTGATCGATGTAGGGTACGCTTAGCTAGGGCCCTTCATTCAGGGCTCTGATATATAAAATAGAAAAAAATCTGTGCCCAAATCGCCGCATACATGAACGAGTAAGCAATCGTATCGAAGAAAATGGGTGTCGTATCGAATGGGTGATGGCAGCATTCGTTTCGAAACGAATCGAAATTTTTTGAAAACGTAATAGAAGTGTTTTTAAATGTTAACGTAATGTAATAGATTTTCAGATTTGGAAGTGTCAAATTATATTAATTTAAAAAGAAAAACGCAAAATTAATAGTTTTTCATTATAAAAAAGCAGAAATAAAGTAAACGTTATGAATCCGGTGTTAATAATTTTGTACAATGTCATCCTCGGAGGAAGACGGACTTGATCGGATGTTGGAAGCACTGACAAGAAGACGAATGCGAGATATGAGCGATCCATATTCATTGTCCAAAGCAACGTTAGACCATGTAAATTCATATGAAATTTATTGGAGGGGAATATTTTCAGACTCAAAAAGGACTCCGTACAGGAGCCCTCAGGATGGGTCAGCAGAGTCTCGCTTTAATGAGTTGCATTCCCACACTATGTGTATAATTGAGAGAAAAATTGGAATATTGAAGGCGCGTTGAACAACAACAGAAGAAGCCGATATAATCCTGAAAAAGTGGCGAAATTTGGGAATGTATGTGCAGCTTTGCATAACATATGTATAAGATTTAGAGTAACTCGGCACCTAAAACAACAAAATGCAATCAACTTCGATTCAACCACGCTTTTTTATAGTGGAAATGTAACAAACTTGACTAAAATTGGAACTCTGTTTAGAAATCATTTCAAAGAATCATTCAATAATTAATAAAAGTTATGTATTAATTAGTATTCACTTTGAAATTAATATTGCTTTTATATTATAATAATTTTTTGTAATAACTCTAACTCTATTGTTCTTATTTGTAATTCAACCTCTTTTAATTTCATATTAAATTTGTGTTCAGATTCTTTTATTTGCAAGGATGTTTTCTTAAGAGCCAAGAGTTCATTTAGTTTAGTCATAATCGCATCCTGGTAATTGGTAATTTTCTCTTAACAAATTTACCGTTATGTCCTCCTTTTATCTTTTCGATGGTGTCATTTTAGCACGTAATTCATTGAAGCAAGAGCCAGTTATTGTATAATCCTTCGACAAATTTTAAACTGAAAATATGATATGATATATGAAAATAAAATATTCCGTATTCGATATTTACCAGACGGAACCGAAACCAAAGTTTGTGCGTCCTCCGCACTTGCTGCTGACGTGGCTCCAAACACTTATACCGTAGATATGCCTTCAACGGCTGCCCAGCATATGTTGACTCATGACATCTGCCATCAAAGACTTTTGCGTGGCATTGATTTTATTAATGTTGGTCCTACAACATATAAAAATTGTTATCAATAAATTTGAATTTCAGCGATTTTTAAACCGACATGATTTTTTCCTAAATTGAATTCAAAAATTTTTTTTATTTTCAACTCGATACATTGAAGCCTATCGAATAGAATGTCGAACGGTCGCATTCAAAACTTTACTCGTTCACGGCAGCAGAAATCTCAAGATCTATTACTTTTCATTCGATGACGTAAGAAACGATTTGAAAGCATTCGAAAGGCAAGAAATTTCGAACGCATTCATTCGATCACATAAGCGGCGGTTTGGCCCCTGATCACTACCGATCGTACTTTTTATTAAATAATAGCTGCGTTTTTTTTAATGAACTATATAGGTTTTTCTATCCAGTTTTTATTTAATTTTAATTTCTGTCAAACTATTAGTCGAAATATTTACTGAAAAGAACGTTACTGCTAAATTTCTCTTTTCAAGCAATCAAATATAGTAAATTACATATATAAATTGTGACAAAAAACACCTTTTAAAAACAAATGTTTCGGAAAATTTACGAAAAACTTAAATGTCGATTAAACATGGCTTCTGTTAGCTCTATGGCAAAACCTTGTATAGTTCATTATAAAAATGCAGCTATTAATTTAAAATATTCATTGATAAATTTGGGACCTAAGGTTTCCTGTTTCATTGTATCGTTGTTCTTCCACATAAATGTGAAAACTTTGCTTGCATCAATAAATGTCAACTTAGTTGGAATCACTTTCGCCCTACATAAACGCTCACAACAAAATTTACAAGAACTAATTTCTTATATTATATATAAGAACTTATACTTACTTATATTTTGTTGTTCTTTTTCTCCTTCTAGCCTGAACATATCGAAAAAGATGGCAGACAAATGTCTTTTTGAAGTGGAAAACTTTTCCCTCTGCTTTAGAATTACGAAAATATATAACTTAAAAATAAAAATAAATATGGAACCCATTCGTGCAATGGAATCGGTGTCCAAACTTGCGACTATAGTCAACTGTCCTACGAAGCATATTGCATTTTTCTAAGTTGTATGAGTAAATCGAGATTAATATTAAAATTACAAAACTACTTGCAATACAAATCGTTAGATTTATACTACCCGTAAAGCAATCTCAGCAGATACAACAATAGCACTGACATCAGCTGTCTAATTTCATTTGAATAAAGTTGTTAAATTCCCATGAAAGTGTTGGAAATGAAAACAAATCAATCATTCCTGTCAACAAGAAATTTTAGAACAAATCCCAAAACAAATCGATTGCTGCAAGCGGAAGATAACACTTTTTCCAAATGTCTTTTTCGATGTGTTCAGACTATTACTTACTATCTAATTTTAACACTCTCGTAAAACATACATCTGTATTTTTAGTGATGTGATAGAAGACCAGAAGGAGAACTTATTACTTGGCTCTCAATCAAGCATCTCCGGACATGTTCAAACGATTCGCAAAGGTCTTCCGCGGCCGAAAAGTGGGGAGTTTCGAGCTTTGTTTGAAGGAAGTACCCCATGACACTAAAACAATATGATAATGAATTAATTGGCGGTGATGGCGATATCATATGTTTTAGTTAAGGAAAATTAAAAGCAGTCACTAATATAAAAGATTTTAGCTCCGCCAACTGTGATTACTATATTTTTAAGATTCGATATTATAAATAATAAAGCAATAGTGTATCATTACACTCATGTATGTAACATACAAGCATATATGTACATATACAAACGTACATACCGAGAATCAAAACAAATAAATCACTTCATATTTATAAAGAAAGCGATGACGACTCCAGGTAAATTCCAAATTTGCTTTACTTTAAAGAATTATATTGAATTAAGATTAATAATGTATATCATCATGAATGATAAATATGTAGAAAATAGCTACTATATATTTAACAAGCACCATTAATTTATGCATTCCATCTATCTATTAACGCATTTACTTATATATTTATGTAGACTGACAATGAATACTTGTCTTTTTATAATTATAAAATTGTTTTTCGTTTGATTTCCATTTGTAACATATTTCTTTGCGAGTAACAGAAGTTTATCACAAAAAACAATAATAAACAACGAGAACAGCAAATGTTGACAATTACAATATGTATTTTAATTTAAAATTATAACCTAAACTCGCAGCGCAGGATAATTTAAAGAGTAATTTGGATTCCATTTGTGCACAATGACTAAGGAAAAACTCTAACAAAGTCGTCACAATTAACTTTTATATCTCTTAATCTAAAAAAAAACTGTTGACATAAAACGATTATCTTGAGTATTATAATAGTGTTGAAAAATTTTGTAGTGCACAAAGGAATGAGTAAAATTTATATCATTTTAAAACAAAGAATAAAACTGAGAAATATATTCAAATTTATTGTATTTATTTTCAACTACATTTTAAGTAATCTTAAACTCAATTTGAACGCTTAAAACTTTGATGAAACTCATACTGCGTGTTGAGATTTCTTCATATGTAAAACATTCGATGAACTATTTCAACGTAGTAGAAGACTCATCATGATCTACAGTACATTCCTAAAAATCATCTTTCCATTGCTTCAGAAGCTATAAGTATGCACAATCTGCATTATGAGAAATAGCTTGCACACTTTCAGGCCGTAGTTTAAATTTACGGAAATCGGAACTATTTCGGACTATGCGAAGACTAAGCTTCGTTTTTGGCATCAAAATAGCTACGGAAATCAAGAACTACTATAAGAAAAAGAATATTCTGACTCTAATAAATAATGCTAAAAAAAATTCACATGCAATCACTTTGCAATTGAAACAACCAATGAGATGCTCAATGGAACTTTTTATTTCACTAAGTAAATATTTACCTACACCAATCTTGTGGCAAATTTTGTTAAATAATTCTCAAAATACTTCCTCTAATCTAGAAACTGACTAAATAAACCTAAATAAAAGTAAATAAGAACTCTTCGGTAATGGCTTCATCCCCGAAATACGAAAGAGTGTTAAGGCATTTGTATACCTTTAAATAAAGCCACACACATAGCTTTATTTAAACGCTTATTATTGAAAGCGTTTTTCTATAAAAATTTTAACTCGTCGGATGAGAAGTTTACGTTAATATTCGAAATTAAGGGGTTTCTTTTCCAGGTTGACTCTGAAAGTCATCCCAAAAGTATTCCTGCTGGATATCATTGTCCCCGATATTCAAGAAATGCAGACTAGAAAAGTTGGATTCGTTACCTTGTTTGGCAAGGGTTCCCAATTTCCTTTTATTATCACGTCAAGAAAATCGAAGCTCCAATGTTTTCGAAATAATCGATGAAACATGTCGCACGTTATTGTTTGTTCCTTTAAACCGCAAAAGCCTCTTTGGGAAGAACAAACACTTTTAGCAGGACAACTGTTGAAATGAGTAAATAATTCATTAAAAAAAAAATTATAAACTCAGCTGTGTGTGGAGTTGTGGGAACTTTTGAATTAAGCCCGCGAAGTGTATAAACTATTCATACCTGATACAAGTGTATAACTTAAAACTTGTAGAACTAAAAAACGGAAATTTGTTGAAAATGGTGGGGTTTTGCATGAGCGCCGGTTAATTTTGCACACCTAACAGTTGCGACTACTTTTTATCACATTAGGTGGATCGTAAAAAAAGACAATCTCTTCACCATTCACTTTGAAATATGTATGGGTTTTTGGAAGTTTAACTAAACTTGCAAATTTAACAAAATTTGATCCTTGATCGCAAACGAAAAGACATGGGTGTATATTAATTTTTTGGAGCTGTTCAATTGCTTGGAAAACACATTTTTAACATTTTCCCCCTCGCAGGAACTATGCAGAAGAAAATATGCGAAAGCTTGCTGCCACCAATCTCCCCAAATCCCCATTACCATTAACATCTTGAAAGATTTGGCGATATTTGAACAGCGATCTTATCCTCTTTATTATTATATTGCAAATAAACTTTCAGAGCCATTTCGTCGCACGAAATTAAGACAAATCCTTGATTAGGAGTGAACTGCGAAATTCTAAAGCTCTAATATTGCAAAGTGACAAGCCAGGAGATTTTGGCCAATCTTTAACTATTGTTGTGTGTGCGGGCGTAAGGAGTTCAGTGTCCTGGAATTTTCTTTAACTCAAGGGAATGGCAGCGATTGATTATTTTTATTTAAAGTTTATTGGACCAATTTTATTATTTGTTAGTCACTTAAAACTCTACTTCCCTGTTCTACGTTTTCTTAGGGCCCTATTCTCATTTACAATACAACATCGGTTGTGTTGTCTTCAAGACAACACAACTTTGAAGACAACTGAGTTCGAATACCGTATTACGATTTACAACCATTCGAAATTGTAAGTTGTCTTGTCGAACTTTAGGCAGAAATTTTCGAAGCCACCAACAGTTTTGAAGTTTCAGTTGCTTGAATATGCATGTGTTTTTTTCTTTAGTAGTGTTACACTCCGCATTATGCAAAATACTCCACATTTTGAAATTGAGTCTTTAAGAAAATCAAAATAAAGCACCAAATTGTGTGTTGTTACTATAGAAATGTATGCTGCTATATTTATGAGGATATTTTATATTGTTCTGTTGGATAAATTCTACTCTTATTTACAAAAACAAAATTTCAAATTAGTACCAAAAAAATAAATGCAATGAATACTACTTCCAGATCTGTAACCCTGCCGTGCAGTACTTATAGCATCAAAATAAAAACTGTGGTTTGTTTACAATTGTGATTAAAGATAAATAAATATTATAATGGAAATTGGTGTCGATTTATTCTTCCCGGAAGAAGAAAATCAAAATACCATAAATATTGCAAGAATTGTTGAACAGTTGATATTATAATGCGGTTTCAAAAAAATATCACTTCATATTCTCGTAAAATCTTAGACATTAATAAATATCACTGAAATACAATAATTACATTGCATTACATTATATTTTTTGTCCATTATTTTCGCGTCAGAGAACAAATTCACGTTAAACATGCGACCCTTTCAACAAACATAGCTGATTACAACTGCTCTCTAGGTGTTGTCTGATTTTGACACATAAGACAACACAACTAGGGTTGTGTTGTGAACCAGAATAGACATCATTTTTGCTTAGACAACTTCGAAAGACAACCAGCTTGACAACTTTCAGCAAAGTTGTAAACCGTAATACCGATTTTGCTTAGACAACACAACTTACAACATAAGTTGTAAATGAGAATAGGGCCCTTAACTACTACTTTAATACTAGTCTTAAGGTCTAACTTCAGATTCGGCGTCGTCATTTTCCGGAGCTGAAGTGGGTCAGTCAATCGTATGTCGCAACATCGAATATCTTAATTCGCGTTTTTGAATAATTAATATTTATTTAATATTAATTTCGCAATCCGATGCTCCAGATTGGAAAAGTGGGCCATTTAACTTCCGCGGTCATCGCTTCGCTTCGGTCACGTTTCTTATATTCTTTTTGCCGATTGTTTAAGACGCTCGGCCTAAAAGTATTCCAAATTGTTTAACTTCGAATTCTTGCTTTGGTTCAGTAATTCGAAGTTAACATAATTACTCATTGATTATTATTTTACGTCGACCGAACCGAGAACGTTGACCGTGCGCTAGTTTTGCATGCGAAGCAAAAGTGCTGCGCTTGCATTCACAGTGTTATTGGCATTGATTCGTTTGTTTTGATTTTAAAAAACGATCGTGGCCTTGAACTATTTATTATTAACTAGTGTTTAACATTGTGAATATATGTTGCGATTGCGACATACAACATCCCTCTCCCCTACGGGAAGAAAAATTTATCATCGAGTACATAGTGTTGATAAATTTTTCCGCAACGAGCATATTTACAATTAGTGCTAAATTTGTCATTCAATAGTTCCTAAATTCTAGAGCATTGTATTTGGTCATGTAAAGTGATATTTATTTTTTTCTGCATTTTGCATTTTTCGTTAGCTATTTAAGTCTTTAGAATTACCCTTTTTTTTAAATTTGTAATCTTTTCAGTTCTCTGACTGAGTTCTTGACTTAATCTAGTTCCCTAATTTTAGGATGCTGCGAATATTCATAGCTGCGGCTGCGTCTTGTTGCGGACTCTGTTCCCAAGCGCTGAGTGCTGTTGTAGGTGTTTGCGAGTTCTGATCTGCTTCTTGTTTAACGTGGCGACCAGTTGGGCTGACATACGTGCTGGTCTAGGGTGGCTGCGTCATGAAGAATATTATTATTGGTGATGGCAAAACTATTAGAATTGATTTGTTAGCGGAATTTGCGTTTGCTCAGTTAATTGATTAATTTGAAACTGTTCGCCGAACAACATCAATTTCGCATGGAGAGTTGTCTATTTACTGATTTTTATTGTTTGAAACAAATGTTCCCACGATAATAAATCGCCGAACATCTTTGGTTTCACCTTGTTGTGCTGTCTCTTGGGTTTTGGTTGGATTCCGCTGCTGTTGACATGGTATTAATGGAAATGTCAATTTGTTCAAGCGACGATAGGCTTTTGTTACTCTACTGCTCTGAGTTGCCATTGTAGTTCATTTGCTTGCTGTGTGGTACAGCCACCCCTTCCCCCTTTGAAAGTTGTGCCAAGCCCCTCTGCATTCATGGTAAAAAAATGTTGTTCTGCCTTTGCTTTAATATGAATCCGAAGCAGCTCTTGATCCCAGCGTTGGTTGCGATGATTTTAGCTTCAGCGTTGTTGCGATGATTTTCAGCTTTTGGCTACTTACTATGATTAACTCGCAGTTAGAAAAAAATCTATTCTTATTATTAGTTCAATATGTTTTTTCGTTACATATATGTATACATATTAAAATTTCAGTATCATTATAAAGTGTATACTTTAGCTTTTGGATTATAATCCTTATAATATATGTTTATATACAAGTTACAAAATTTCATTTCCTTAAATTTACTCTTTTGTATCAAGTGATAGCGTTCATTTTGTGCAATATTTTATGTATATCTAACTGATTACTAATATATATTTGTGCATTTCGTATAAATAATTTATCCTCAATATGTTATTAATATGCTTTGGTACATATTCTAATAGGTATATTTAAACTAGTCAAAAATTTAGCAAAATATTTATATATATTTTGTAATCATATGTCAATATATATAATTACGTGTACATTCATTGCTAATTGGTGCAATAATTGCAAACGTAATATTTTCCTTCAAAGAAAAATTCTAGTGTCACGTCGTCGCGTCGTTCCAGAATCCCAATATCATAGTAGATACGATGTGAAGCATTTTCTTCCCTATTTGTTGTATCCTAAATGAGAATTCTAAGAATGGAAGAAATTAAATTATTAACACATTAAGTTCAAACAGTATTATTGAGATAGGTGTTATTTTCATAACTTATTTTTATTATCATCCCTTATAATTTTCCCCCTAAATAACTCTGATTAATATGAACTATTGTTATTATCTTAATCAACCCTAAGGATCGTTAAACAATTTTAAGAGGTTGTTATGATACGGTTTTTCTTTTCCTTTTACTAATATAACCGTAGTCACTGTAGACTTAATATTCTTAACAACATAAGGGCCAACCCAAATCGGGGAAAACTTGTTTTTCCTATCCTGACTTTTAATTAAAACTCTGTCCCCTAATCTGAACTTTACTAGATTTAACCTATTATCGTACTGTTTTTTGGCTTTTCCTTTACATTTTTCCTGATTTTCTCTAACCAATTCGTGGGCTCTTTGTATCTGAAATTTTATTCGGCATTTGTTGATCGAATCCGAATAAAGTGCGGAAGGGCGTTTGCTTCGTTGAAATGTGGGGTGTGTGGTTGTGAACATGCATGGCTGCGGTCTATGACTTCGCTCCAGGGAGCCATTTGCTTGTGGTTGGTATGGGGTAATATGCAATTTCTTAACCCCTAGCAGCTTACATGTGTCCGAAAATAGTTTCGAAATGAAGTTGGTCCCGTTGTCAGTGATCAGTACTCTCGGTATGCCGTAACGAGTAATAATCTCATCATAAAACGCCTTTGCTACTGTCTTTGCTTCTGCATCCGGCATGGCGGCGCAAGCCATGAACTTGGAGAAATCGTCTTGGAAGGTCAATATGTATTTATTTCCTAACGTTGTTACCGGGAGAACCCCCACGATATCCATGTATACCTTGTCGAATGGTTTACGCGGTGTGTCCGTTAGTATCAGTGGCATTTTTGTGAGTTTAGAACTTTTATTTGCCTGACACTTTGAGCAGGTTTTCACGTAATTCTTAATCTGTCTCTGCATACCTGGCCACCTATACTCGCTGCTTATTCTTAAATATGTTTTCACCGCGCCTTGGTGGCCTCCCAACGGGCTGTTATGAAAATCTTTGATCACCGTTTCAATCTCCGATGGGTCTGTTAAAATTATAGCCTGATGTTCGCCATGTGCGTCCGTGCTGTCAGCGTCTACTGCCGTCGTTCTGTCGTCGAATCTGTCGGTGCAGGTTTTCTGTCTGTCATCTGCCTGCGCCATTGCACGTGTCCGAACGGCCGCTACGTTGTTCAGCGCTTGAAGCACCCTGCTCAATGCGTCTGCGTTTAAGTTTTTCTTACCGGGTTCATAAATTATTTGAAAATCGTATTTCGATAATTTGTGTCTGAACCGAGCTAACCGTGATGTTTGATCCTTCAAATTTGCTATACCCTTTAACGGCTGGTGGCCCGTGAAAATTTTAAACGGTCTTCCTAGTAGGGCCTAAAGTTTTTCGTCGCCCACACTATGGCTAGGAACTCCCTCTCTATTGTAGAGTACCTTTTTTCTGTATCTCTTAATGCTCGACTTGCAAAAGCTATTGGCCGATCTTCACCGACCTTGCTTTGAGAGATAACTGCCCTCAAAGCCTCATTGCTTGCATCTGTAGTCAAAAGAAATTCTTGCGAAAAATCTGGATAGGCAAGCACCGGTGGTGAAACAATTGCTTGCTTCAATTCCTCGAAAGCTTTTTGACAATCTGCAGACCAGACGAATTTAACATTCTTCCGTAATAATTTATTAATTGGCAAAGCCATTTTCGCTGTATCTTTAATGAATTTTCTATAGTAATTGACAAGGCCCAGAAATGCTTGTACTTCTTTTTGATTCTTCGGCACTTCTATATTTTTTACGCATTCAACCTTTTGCGGATCGGGCGAAGCCCCGTTTTCTGAACATTTATGCCCTAAATAAACTATTTCCCTCCTCAGAAACGTGCACTTTTCCGTATTTAGCTTCAAATTGTATTCCCTCAATTTGAGTAAAATCGCGCTCAACCTTTCTTCATGCTGTTTTAGGTTTCTGCTATAGATTACTATGTCATCCAGGTACACAAAACAATCAATACCCTGGAGGCCACTAAGGATATGATTCATTATCCTTTGGAACGTTGCTGGTGCACCCGTTAGACCGAAAGGCATTCGATTGAATTCAAAATGTCCCAAAACCTGAACTGAAAGCAGTTTTCTCTTTATCCTTTTCATCTACTAATACTTGATGATAACCACTCGCCAAGTCCAGCGTTGTGAAGTATCTACTGTTGCCCAATTGTTCTAAAATTTCATCAATGCGCGGAATAGGGAAAACCTGTTTTATGGTAGCTTCGTTCAGCTTCCTGAAGTCTACAACCAATCTCCACTTTTTCTTTCCGTCCTTGCCACTTTTCTTTGGCACCAAGAGTAACGGGGAGTTCCATGGCGATACACTGTGCGTAATGATGCCATCATCTAGCAATTTACTGACTTGCTTATTCACTTCCTCCCGATATATCTGTGGTATTCTATATTGCTTCCTATTTATCGGAGGTTGATCTGCTTTCGTGTGGATCTCGTGTTTCAGGACATTCGTGTACGACAGTTCATCTCCTTCTAATAGGAACACATCGTGGAAAGACCTTACTATCTTCTCTATCGAAGCCCTCTCCTCGTCGTTCAAATTTTTGTCCAACTCAATGCTTTCATATAGCCGCTTAATTCTCTGATGATTGTTAATTTTCTCTATATTATTAATCGTTCCGTTTTCCGCAACAGAATATGCATTGAAATCTGAAAATGCTAGCTCCGGCTCATGCGTGATGTTGTAATCATTTTCTGTCGTGTTCAAAACCGTCACATACGCTAAACCATCCCTTACCTTCGTTAGAGTCTCGCCTATATGAATTCCCTGGCGCAACTCATGTTTGTGCACTACTATGTTTGACCAGTTTGTATTGATTCTGAACGGTACCGTATTTATCGTTCTAGCCTGTACTATTATACCCTGTTTACATAAAAATATTTAATCCGATTAAGCTGTTCGAAAACTGATGAGCTTTCTGAGTGTTTCTATACATAATCCGGTCAAGCAAAGTAGGTGTTTTGTTATTGCTTTGTTTTGTTTGGTGTAGTTGAGCTTTTACCATGTGTGTGGACATATGTGCTAATAGTTTGTCGCCTGTAATTGTCCCTTTCTAACACATTGGCACTAGACAAGGAGAAGCATAAGTTCCTATAATTCCGAACTTCGAACCTGAGTTGCAAACTAAAATGTGAAGCTAAAACCCAAAAGCATTTCGGTTTAGCGCTGGAATTGCAACAACAATTTCAATGGTATTTAAAAAGTTTACGAGTGGTTTTAGGTCCTAAAAAGTTTTACTTCCAATTTCTGAAAAACCATTTTATGTAAACGCGGTATTACAATATTCTGGCTTCTCCGACTTTCTAAGTCCGTTATGGTTTCAAGCGGTAGCTTACTTACAACGTCTCCGTTCCCGTCGAAAATTGTTAACGTTTTCCCTATCGTATCTATGACCGATTTATTCCACAAGTCATCCGCTGGTATTCCTTGTTTAAGTGACACTATGTGTAGCATTAAACTCATATTGTTTTCCCCGCTATGACAAACCGTAGTGGATCCTGTTGTGGTTATGCAGCCCCCAAAAGCTCCACTTAAATCCTTTCGTATTGTCTTATCTATAATCGCCGTTGCCTTCAACGCATTTTCCTTCACCAGACTTGTATCAGCTCCTGTATCCACCAGTAAAACGAGTTTTCCATTTGCAGCTACTTCGCAAGGTACGCAAATGAACACGTCATTCACCATGGTAGAACGCCAACAGGACGTTTTATACCTATTCCCCAATTCGTTATTAAACACTCCTCGTGTTATTTCTGTAAATCCTTTAGTTATACTCTGCATTTGAAACGTACATCGCTTTAAGCCATTTTTAAACTCCAACATTGCCTGCTTCGCATATGTGGTTATATCCATAATATTCGTTGTTATATTACGATTAACCTTCACTATAGCCCAATAATAGGTAACGAAGAACAGCATCCTTTTAATCGATTCACTAACTAATTGTATAATTAGTAGGACGATTATTGAAAATTGTGCTATTATACTCTGTTGTGCCTTTGTCGTTGGCGCATCTTTTGATTCCTCAATGGTGTAGTTCATCCCCTTTTCCGGCAACTCCTTCCTTGCGATTTTCCTTCCTGGAGTGCCCCCCGACTCCTTCGTTCGTGAGATATGCAACAATTCCACAGTCGATTGCGCCGTCGGACTTATCGTTGCTACCTCGGTTGGCATATATCTACCTAATTTTTTGGGGTCCCCGAGAACTGGCCAGTTCTGGGCCCTCTTTGGTTTCCCTGCTGCAATTCCCAGTTCCTTTTGGCCTGGCAATCTCTTGTGAAGTGTCCTGGTTGATTGCACCAATGACATGCCCCACCATTTTGCGACCCGCTCCCCGGTCCATTGCCCGTTGCATTTTGTCGCTGATGCCCTCTACTGCCACCATTTTGATTATACTTCTCATTACTCAACCACCGTGGCTGTTGTCCATTCACTTGACAATCTGTTTTATTCCTGAAAGGATTTCTCTGCCCCATTTGAAAATTATTTGTTGAACCTTTATTCCTACAATTGCTGCTCACTTCGTGTCCATATTTACCGCATGTTTCACAGTATGGTGAATTCTTTCTTATAAGACAGTCATCCCTTGTATGTCCTCGCTTATTGCAAAACGAGCAAACCACCCTATCTAGTAACCCGGTTGGTTTTTTATTTGTTGTTTGAGCTTCTCTGAGCGCTTTGTTCATCTGGTTAGCTCCTCTGTAAGCTGAAATGACGTCGGTTGCAAATGTGGCGGGTCCGGTCGATGTCATATGAATGCCCAACGCGCTTGTGTGCAGTGCGTTACACAATTGGAAATTGAAATTGGACAGAACTGATTTCAGTGACACTGTCGGTGAATGCGCTCTTTTCACTGTGAGATAAAGCTCTTCTAAGCTGCTAAAGGGTTTCGACCGCACCAAGTCGAAAGCATCTCCATGCAATCTTAATTTAATGCAATCTATGTAGTCTTGAATATTGTGTGCATTCACACTTCTGGTGGCCTATTCACAACCTTGTATAAATTTATACACTTCGCCACGTAGGTCTGGTGAATGGGTTCCGGAGAAGAGAGGCACCAACCCTTTTACCAGTTTCGCAATCTCTGCTACTCATTTTGTCGCTGGTTGGGGCCTGTGTAAATTTCGGGAAACACACGTTTGCTAATTCCGATGGTTCTATTTCGGGTCTAACCGCTTCCTTATGAACGAGAGACTGATCGTGGAATAACGCAATCTCCTGACTTAGTAGTCTATTTTGTTCTTTTAAATCCTGTATTCTCTTGTTTGCGCTGTCCAATGAAATATATCCCTCTTTGGATTTTTGCGGCGATTGTGATAGTATTCTATTTAAAGTTTCCTCGGTTAACCCCTTTTTGTTCAACAACCCGGAAAGCGTGTTGTTTTCTGCCTCCAAATGCTGTAATACCTCTTCCAAGTAGAAATGGCTTGTCCACGAGATTGTTATCGTACCGGTTCTTTAAAGCTCTAAATTCCGATTCCCACTCTTTCAATTGCTGGTCCTTATTTTGTATAATATTCTTATTAAACGAGACCAATTCCTCTAACACTGCATCCGCCTTCTCCACCCTAGTTATATTACCAAGCCCACTTAAATTGGCTTTTATGAGTTCTATATGTTCCTTATTTGTTACTGTTTCCTTCAAAACGGTCCAAAGCTTAGCATTCAATTCCTTTAACTGTCTTTCCAGCTCTGAATGTTTCCGTTGCAACTCTGTTTGTGACTGCAATTGCAACGACTCCGCCATTAATTGACACAGCAGAACCTATTTAAAAATTTTGTTCAACAATGTTTTGCGACCGAACTAAATGTTTTATTTAATGTTTTTCTGTTAACTTTAAAACAAAAACGTTCACAAGTAAAATTATGTTGTCATTTATTATTTCCATTGACATTAATTGTAATTACAAATAACTCTCTGACTTTACATTCCTTTCCATCCAGCTTTCTTTAACTGTACTAGTTGGTGGATTAAATTCTTTTTCGCTTTTCCATGACTGATGTTAATCACTCGCTGCAAGTTGGAAGCGCGAGCCTCCATTGATTGCCATGCATTTCAGCGCTCGGTCAACAGTTCGATCGTAAAAAAGTTGGAAAGCAAAGTCAATACAAGTCTGTCCCGTGTGCGTGCTTGCATTTACCTCTAGGTACGGTCATACAGAACGCGATAATCGCGCTGGTGCGCGTCAACTTTTACGCAGAGGTGCGTTTTCTGTTTGAACGTGCTTTTACAACTCACAAAACTGCCGCTCCGCCCGGCATGGCATAAATATCGTGTTCTGTTTGACCACCACTTCAATGGGAATCAAGAAGGTAAACAAACTATCGGGCAGCAAAGAGTCTGCTGTGTGCGATTACCTTTAGAACGAAATTCACTTTGGGACTATCGGGCATTTCGGACTTCTGGAAGCCGGACTAATCGACTTCTACTGTATTATATTTTGTGTGGTTTACACACCATTAACTTTAACGGTTTCCATTTAGTAACCATACACGAATTTATTATGAGTAACGTTAAATATAAATGAATATTAATTAAATATTGAAATAATATTAATATTATTGATAAGCTATGTATGAATTAGAGCGGCCATCTATACTGAAGCAGCGCTACAGGAGCACCATCGCCTTATCATTGAAAATGGAGTCAATCCGTTGGCATTCTCTGATCCGCTGTAGTTCCATGGCCAACTAAGTCTTCGATTGTTGAAAAATCCCTCCGCCGAATATACCATTGCTAGTTAGGATTCACACTCTCGTATATACGTTCGAGCTTTCGTTCATCGGAATAATTTGCATGGCGCGTTAAATATTGTAAATATGTAAAGTTGTTTTTATACCCTACACCTTAAGGTTGAGGGTATATTCACTTTCTACCGGAGTGTGTAACGCATAGAACTAGACAAGATAGGTATGGAAAAGTATATATATTCTTGATCAGCATCATCACCAAAATTGAAATAACGATGTCTGTCCGGTGAAATCACAATCACAGGGGAACGGATTAATATTTCAAAATGAAATTTGGCAAAAATATTCGTTGCTATGTTGGGTTGTTTCGTATTGAAAATGGGCAAAATCGCCCAAGGACCACGCCTACTTTTTATATCGAGAGTGCAGGTACCTCTGTTTTGCCTATTAAAAAAGGCCATATCAGCATCACTCTTTGAGAGAAGACAAGAAAATTTTATATGTAGGTTTAGACTAATGCTTCCAGTTAATATGATAAATATGGGCGTGATCCGCCCACTTTTAGTTTACATAGGTCATGGAGGGTTTTACATGGATTGTATTGATAAGTATATGTTTCCTGAATAATGGTGTACATAATATTGTAGTTTTTGAACCAATAATATTCTGTTGGGAAAAAAATTAGCGAGCCACGCCTCCTTTTTACCCATCCACCCAGTATGGCAATATATTTTTATACCCTACACCTAAATTTTGAGAGTAAACGCACTTAGTACCGGTGTTTGTAACGCACAGAAATAGTTAAGCAGCTATAATTATAGTTTATCATATATATCTTATATATACGAGTATATATATATATATATGTAGGGTATATATATATATACGAGTATATATGCAGCTTTAAGGTGTAGGGTATTTCGGCTACAGCCCGGCTGTAGACAACATCTGTACTAGTTAATGGTTCCTTTAGTTTTTGATGTTTTCCTCTGATGTCATATTCGAGCCGCATTCAAAATCGTGATGGTAGGGAGGACTTCAGGAATTCAGCGTGGTTATTTCCAAAGCAACGATACGTGGCAGTAAATCGATAACCATGACACAGACGTAAGCCAATTCTTAAACTCTTTCAGCGACGGGAATCCCTCTTTCCATCCTATTTCACCACTCACTATTGACGAGCAAGAATGTGGATCTGATATTGTGTAGTAGATGATGTAATTCTGGCAAAGTGCCATGCTGTGAGTAATGTCCTACGGCGTATGAAACGGGTAGCCGATCCATTAGACTGCGGGTGTCGTCTTCTTCATGTGTCTGTTGCTGATTTCGCTGGTTGTGCGTTAAAAAGGTTGTTGGTACCCGCCGACGAGCCTGTTGCTTTGTTGATTTAGAAATTGCTGAAGTAACAAAAAACCATCTAACTGCCGTAAGAGATCGGTAAATGCCAGAGTTCCGCGACAGTAACGGTACGCAGCGGCGGTCACCACAACCCACATCCAAAATTTGCAACGTCGTTTAACATCTGACTGCCGGCATTCAGTTGGACAGTAAGCCGATAATTACGTAAGAGTTGGTACAGGGCCCACTAATAGCTTTATGCCAGATTATTTCACTGCAATTTTGGTCCACATAAGGGGGGGTAAGATTGGCTGATAGTACTAAGTTGCGTGTGCAGGACTGACAGTTTGGTTAAACATGTTAGCCGGAGACACTGCTCTATATTCTTTGTGTTACCCACCGCTATTGATGCGGTCATATTAGGAATGGTCTTCCTGGCGGGAGCAAATCTGGCGGTTTGTTCCAGTCAAACAACGCTTTAACCCAATCGACCACGGATACGTAGAGCTATTCAAGAGCGCCACCGTTCACCAATAGTACTAGCAAAGAAAAAGTACTAGCATGTTGTGGCCTCTTGTAATCTGCACATGCGCTGGGTCACCGTATGTGTGAATAAACAGAAACATCTATATCTATACGTTTTATTTCCGTTTGTTTGAAGTTACATAGTTTTATTCCAACTTTCACTTCTTAAATTAAACTTCTTAAATAAAATGCAGGATCTTTTATTGACTCTTTAAGTTCCCAAAGTACATCACATCTAAATGGGTTGGTGCTTAATAATGGGTATGATAATTTTTGTAAGACTGACAAAGGAGTTCCTTGATTGCGAAGTTTGTCATGCCATATATTTTGATCATTTATTTTCTCATAGTCTATTCCTCTTTTCTGCAAATCTACAATCTCCGAAAGAGAGGGATACTCTCCTTGTTCAATCATGTCGAATCTATGAAATAAGCTATGAAAAATTTCCATATTAATGTTTTTCTATTATTATTTAGCTCACGTTGGAAAATCTTCCCATGGATGATGCCATCTCATTCCATTCTGAAAGAAATTTTGAACAACAATTATCAGATAAACCAGTTCTATATTATTTAAGAATAAGCAACGAGCATATATTATGAAGAGATTACAAAGGCGAATTCACGGCGAAAATATTTTGACGAGAGTTACAAAGATCAGGGACGGACCATTTGAGTCGACTCGAACTTCGTTCGCTTTTGTTTCATGCGTATGAGGCAGCAGAATGCCGTATAAACTTATGCAAAAAAGTGCTTCAATGCAACCATCGTGGACATACGATGTGTGAAGTAAAACAAATGAAGATTATAGGTTTCTCAGGCGTGGAAAGGCAAGGGGTACAATTAACTTCTTATTATTATTTTACAATAAGAATTCCCCATCGTGTGCTCAGGTACGAAGCAGAATTTTTCAATTATGGGTTTTATGACCTTTGAAACAATACTGTTTGTTGTTATTCCTTCGATGGTCGAGAATATGCCTTTACGCTTTGCTTATCAGAGGGGGAAGAGAAGCAAGGGGTTTTTTCTGTTCATGATTTTTGTGCTTCTAATCATTTCACAAATTTTTACATTTTCAGCTTCTGATCATTTTCGGCTTCTTCATTCAATTTGCTCCTTTGCTTCTCTTCCCCCTCTGATAAGCAAAGCGCAAAGGCATATTCTCAACCATCGAAGGAATAACAACAAACAGTATTGTTTCAAAGGTCATAAAACCCAAAATTGAAAAATTCTGCTTTGTACCTGAGCACACGATGGGAAATTGTTATTGTAAAATAATAATAAGAAGTTAATTGTACCCCTTGCCTCTCCACGCCCTGATCGTTGTATATGTCGTCAAAATATTTTCGCCGTGAATTCGCCTTTGTAATCTCTTCATAATATATGCTCGTTGGAATAAGCAATAGACATTATGTGACTTACAATTAAGTATTTATGGGACTTGTACACCGACCCCAAACGTTAATGCTTATGTTCATTCATATCTTTGTGTTCGTCATGTTTCCAATTCAGCTTTTCGTTCATTCCTTTTCTGTTAGTTCAAGCCAATTTTGTACAAATAACCTCTATCATTCTTTCTATCAAGTTACAGTGTGCTTGTCGCATCGAAAAGAGAAACATGTTGAATAAACCTCAAAGATATTGCAATTAATTTCAGGGATATGGAGCTGTTTTGCACGAGGTAATTGCGGGATTACCATAACCCGAATAATTAGTCAATGGAATCAAGAGATCTTACCTTAAAAGGTAACAGTGACAGAAGAGTTTCAGTCCGGCAACTAAGAGAGGATTCTAAGTACTCACACCTCTTTCCAATACGATGGTATTACACTGCTCAGGTGAAATACTGAAGCATACATTCACAGAGTAAAAAAAAGTAATTGTACCGAAAATATCCTAGTCAGCGTCTATATAGCCACGCCGTCCAATATCATAGGACAGGACGTCGCTTAGTTAGAAAAGTTTACAGAGAAAAAAATATGTTCAACAATGAGTTTAGAATTATAGACGCAACGTTAAGTAAGCGTATGTTTGCACAGTTTTTCAACTCTTTTTTTTTGGTGACTGAATGACTTCCAAGTAGAAAATTTTAAATTGTTCTTTTTTACATAAGGTACCTTTCAGCTGCATAGCGAAAACCACAGTACACCTAAGTCTGTTTTTACACGGTCTTTTTGTACACGGTTTTGATATAACACGGTTTGAAAATTGAATATTTTTAATTTTTTTACACGATTTTATTCCATTTAGCACGATTTGAAATTTTATGTACTTAAATTTTTTTTGTCAAATTTAATTTTTGCGAAGTTTGTTCATATCACAAAAAAGGAGTTATGAAAGAAAAAAGTCTGAAACCATCGATAGTATCGATAGTTTGCGAACACTAGCTTAAAGATTTAAGTGAATTCCCCTTTAGCGCTTTTTAAGATTAGAGTGCATATCTGTTTTATCATTAATTACTATGCTTGTGAAAATAAGCATTATATATTTGATTTAATAAAATAAACATGAATTCTTGTTCTTAAAAATTCTTGTTTTTCACTAATTTTAATAGGTTTTAGAGATTAGGAACAAATCACCCATTTTTGTATAAGATCAATGTCTTTTTTACACGGTTTTTTTTTTTACACGGCTTCTTCTGGAACCAATCTACCGTGTAAAAACAGACTTAGGTGTATTATAAAGATGTAAATGCCATCTTAACAAATAATTTTTTCTGGAGAAGAACGTGATAAATTGATAGACATATTAACGTCATATTGCGTCATATGTCATTTCGTGTGCTAAATTATATCACTTGCAGGCTCACGCCGAAATGAGACATTTGGGGTCGATGTAGGCAATTTTACTAACCATGCAATTTCACTAAGTAACAATTTACAGTGAGAATTTCAAACATATTTCATTATTTCTTAAGTTAGTTCAAAGCATTTTTCATTAAATTCATTTAATAAATTTTTCAAATTGATATTAGTTCGAGCTTAATCAACTGCATATGTGCATTATTATTAATTTTGCTACCTTCGCTATTTCTTGTTCCTCCCAATTTTGATCATAGAAAGCAAATTTGTTTTCAACTAACATTTTATTGATTTGAGTTACTTGTGGACCATTGGTGTTGCATATGACCATATGTGTAATACGATTCTGAAAATAAATAGAACAGCATTTTCGTAAGGAATTGTGCATAGTAGTTAGACAATACACGATACAGTTAGAATATTACAATTGGAAAACATATAAAACAGTCTTATTTAAATGTTATTAATAAAAAATTTATGCACGCCTTTCTCTACAATTACAATGCAAAAGCTTGACAAAAGTACATGTTTTCGACACATACATAATTCAAAATTCTTGGGTTTGGAATCTTGAAACAATACTGCTACCTATTTATCTAAGCAACAAGTAAAGACTATAGAATTAACCAGCTATACGAAACTCTTGCCATTGTACTTAAAAAAACAGAAATTTCTAATATCGTGCTTTAACGAGAGCTTGAAACATTCATAACTTTTTTCTTAAAAGGCACAATAAAAGTTATCCATAACTTTTAAAAATAAAAGTCTGACAAGAAGTCTCTTATTAAAGTCGTAAAATATATTTAACCCTCCTACCCTCACCTTACCATTAGTTAATAGCGAGTTTAGTTTTACATTAGAATTGAAACCAAAATGAACTGCATAATGTTCCTGAGAGCTGAGACTACGCATTCCTTATAGAACTTTCAAATCATTTACGAGTACATGCGTTGGAACGGCCTACTTTCACTGATGGTTTATAAACAAAAACATTGAAAAATTACTTCGAATATGCGTTATACGCGCACTTTTAGAAACGAACGAATAAAGATTTAGGAAACGGACCTGACAGAAAACATAATAGGTTCGTTTCCTAAGTCACTATTTACACTGAGTGGTTGGCGAGGGAGGCGTGTGGGAATGGCATTGTGAATGGGAGGAGAGATAGAGTACGAACGGGAGTGAGTGAGTGGTAGAGGGCAGAACGGGAGAGGGGGCAATACAGAAGTAGCTAGAAATTTTTTGCGTATGTTTAGTATGTGTGAGAATTGGTCGTGAAATATATTTAACCCTCCTACCCTCACCTTACCATTAGTTAATAGCGAGTTTAGTTTTACATTAGAATTGAAACCAAAACGAACTTAATAATGTTCCTGAGAGCTGAGACTACGCATTCCTTATAGAACTTTGAAATCATTTACGAGAAGCTTTGTGTCATATTGACTTGCAAAATTTTATAAGATTATTATTTGTAGTTTACATTTTTTTTATTTAACAATCAAAAATTCCCAAAAATAAAGTACATGACACCGTAATTTTTGCCGTGTCATTTAGATGCCATCATTAAACCCTGAAAACTTAATTTTTTATACAAAGACGTAAACGTATGTCTGTTATTGTATTGTCCAGCAACGCGGGCAGTGTTACTCTGGTGTTTGTATAATATGCAAGGAGCAAAGTGCTTAATTTATGAATTTTATCTAAAGATGAGATTCAATTGTTTAATAAAACTATTCCAAAACTTTTACGCAGTCAAACTAGCATTTGTAGTTAGTTATAATTATTTGTATATACAAATTTCCACTTCGGTTTTTATAACTTGTAGTGCGTGCCATAAACATACAATTGTTATGCCCACCTCTGCACAGGAAAATAATAATTCGTTTTAAAAATTGCCTTCCGTAAACAGTCTTTGGGTCATCCACTCGAGAACGTAAATTGAGCCATCGAGTGCGACGACCGCTCGCTGTGTGTTTCTTGTGCCGCCGCAACACAACGTGTGTTTGTTGGAAGTTAATTGGATTGCGACACACCAATGAAAAGTAAACCAATAAAAAGTGTCGAACATAGGATATTTTTCGAAGTCAGAATAGAAATTTTAGTATATAAGATTGTGTAAATTTTAAATAAAGACCAGAATGAATTAGAAAGCCTAAAATTGCATTGTGTCATTTACATGCGAATAATTTGGCGACACACAATCGCCTTCGCTTTCATCCTCATTTAATTCGGCAACATCAGCTTGCCTAACTAATTAAATTATTTGAATTGAATTTTATTCTTCATCTGTTAATAACAATTATAAAATCATATAAGCAACAGAGTACAATGCGAGATCAGTAGTTAAAACTAGTGTCGATCTCACTTAATAATAATTGACTATTAAATTAAATTAAAATAAAAATAAAATAAAAATAAAAATATATGAGTGACAATTAAAATATATAACTAAAAGAAAAAATATAAATATTTAAAAATATAAAGAGTAAAATTAAAACAATAACAATATATAATGCAATAAATAAAAAATTGAAAATAAGATAAATAAAACAGAGTATATATAAGAAATAAAACATGAGAATATTCAACACTAACAAACGAAATAACTAGGACACAATACGCATAAGTGTAGTAACATCACAAGTGTTGAACAACATTAGCCATAGTTTCACCTCCTTTAAGAAACGACCCACTACACAAAGACTTCTTATATTAGGTGGCAAACTGTTAAAAAGCCGAGGAGCACTAGACAGATAGAATCTAAAGTAGATTTGCAGGTTATGCGATGGAACTGTTACAGAATCAGAATTATGACCTCTCAGTGTGTATGCTGCATTTCTCGTGCCGAAGAGGAAACCAGTGTTAGCCAGATTAGTAAAATTAGTTTTTAGAATTTTAAAATAATAAAGGTGCTTTAGAGGAAGAATATTGAGGTCTTTGAAAATGGGGAAGCTACTGTCATAACGGGATTTATTACTAATTGTTTTAATTGCAAACTTCTGAATCGAGTATAATGCGTTGATATTGTAGTTAACAGTTCCTCCCCAACAGACTAGACCATACTCAAGTTTAGAATGGAAGATTCCAAAGTAAATCCTACGTAAGAGATTAGGAGAACAGGTTTTTTTAAGGAGAAAAAGTTGCCTAGTAGCACAACGTAAGTATTTAGTTAGAACGTCAGTATGACCAGATCAATTCCTTTTGCTATCCAAATGTAGTCCTAAGTATTTATAAGAATTAACGCACTCAATAATACAACTTTGGCAGCAGTTCATTGAGTTATAATTGGTGTGGTAATTGATAGACGAGGGGCATATATCCCAAGTCAAAGGTACATTTTTGCAGGCTGGACCGTGGAATACGAAGTCATCAATAACAGGCGGTTTACATCTAGCATAAAAAAACATAATTTTAGATTTCTCACTTAGAAGGAGCTTGTTCATAAGAAACCAGTGTCTCAGAAGTCTTAAGTCCTTATTAACGGCCACAGTCAGTTTAGAAATCGAATCACTTGCATAAGTACAGGCCAGATCATCAGCAAACGCGACCAGCTTGCCGGAGAAACCGATCGACAGCAGAGAATTTATAAAGATTAGAAATAGAATTGGTCCTAGCACTGATCCTTGCGGAACGCCAATATTGATTGTAGCTACCGGCGAGAAGTCACCACCAATTTTAACTCTCTGCTATCTATCGGTTAAATAAGACCGAAACCAATTATGGACGTTATAACGAACTCCGGTTCTCCGGTTTTCCAGCTGGGATATGCTCAGCGGCTATCCAGGCGTTCGGTACAGAAATTTATTTGGGTGAGACGCTCTAAGGTTAATTTTGATTTTTATTTGTTCACCTTCAAGTTTCTGTCATACAATATTGCTTAAGTTGACTAGCGAGAGAGAGACTAAGACGTTCACGATGATGCTGATCGGTTAGACGTCGGCGCGGCGTTAGTGTAGCGATGACTTCGGCCACTTCAGTGCAGTTGTCTAGGGCGCTGAGTGGAAATCTGCTGCGAGGGTCGATGATGGCGTAGATGAATAGTCCGCCGTTGATGGTGGCGTGACTATGAGACGGTGGGGCAACTCAGTGTCGTTGTCTGGAGCGCTGAGTGCTGCTGGGTGCTGTTGCGATTGTCGATGACAGCGTGGATGCGTAGTCCGCCGTTGATCGTGGCGTGACTGTGAGACGGTGGAGCAACTCAGTGTCGTTGTCTGGAGCGCTGAGTGCTGCTGGGTGCTGTTGCGATTGTCGATGGTAGCGTAGATGCGTAGTCCGCCGTTGATCGTGGCGTGACTGTGAGACGGTGGAGCAACTCAGTGTCGTTGTCTGGAGCGCTGAGTGCTGCTGGGTGCTGTTGCGATTGTCGATGATAGCGTAGATGCGTAGTCCGCCGTTGGTCGTGGCGTGACGGTCTTGTCTTGTCCTCAGTAGGGTAGGTCGGGTTTGTTATTGTAGGTTCTTAGTAAACTCACGTTCCCGAAGGCTTCTAGAGTTTATATAACTTAGAGATTCACGTTCCCGAAGGCCTCTAGAATCTATATAACTTGGAGATTCACGTTCCCGAAGGCTTCTAGAATCTGTATAGCTTATATTACTTAGAGATTCACGTTCCCGAAGGCCTCTAGAATCTGTATAACTTGGAGATTCACGTTCCCGAAGGCCTCTAGAATCTATATAACTTGGAGATTCACGTTCCCGAAGGCCTCTAGAATCTGTATAGCTTATATTACTTAGAGATTCACGTTCCCGAAGGCCTCTAGAATCTTTATAGCTTATATTACTTAGAGATTCACGTTCCCGAAGGCCTCTAGAATCTGTAAAGCTTATATTACTTAGAGATTCACGTTCCCGAAGGCCTCTAGAATCTGTATAGCTTATATTACTTAGAGATTCACGTTCCCGAAGGCCTCTAGAATCTGTATAACTCGGAGATTCACGTTCCCGAAGGCCTCTAGAATCTGTATAACTTGTTCTGTCTCGTATATGTACCTCGTATACTGTCTGTATGAGCCGACGTTAAACTGCTGTGCAAATCAAACTATGCAAATCGTGGTACGGTGTGAGCAACCGTACTCCTTGAATACTGCTTCCTGGTGAGCAAAACGATGACGCAGCGATATTAATTAGCTCGTACGAAGAGCAAGCGACTGTGCTCGCTGAAGTCTTTTCACTGACTACGCAAAACGATGACGCAGCGATATTAACTAGCTGGTACGACGAGCAAGCGACTGTGCTTGATGAAGTTTACTCACTGACTGAGCAAAATTATGAAGCAGCTAAGTTGAATAGCTGGTACGCAGAGCAAGCGACTGTGCTCGATGAAGTCTTTTCACTGACTACGCAAAACGATGACGCAGCGATATTAGCTAGCTGGTACGACGAGCAAGCGACTGTGCTTGATGAAGTTTACTCACTGACTGAGCAAAACGATGAAGCAGCGATGTTGACTAGGTGGTAGGCAGAGCAAGCGACTGTGCTCTTTGAAGTCTTCCCTCTGATGACTGACTCAAAGCGATGAAGCAGCGATGTTAACTAGCTGGTACGCAGAGCAAGCGACTGTGCTCTTTGAAGTCTTCCCTCTGACTGACTAAAGCGATGAAGCAGCGAAGTTGAACAGCTGGTACGCAGAGCAAGCGACTGTGCTCGATGAAGTCTTTTCACTGACTACGCAAAACGATGACGCAGCGATATTAACTAGCTGGTACGACGAGCAAGCGACTGTGCTTGATGAAGTTTACTCACTGACTGACTCAAAGCGATGAAGCAGCGATGTTAACTAGCTGGTACGCAGAGCAAGCGACTGTGCTCTTTGAAGTCTTCCCTCTGACTCCGCAAAACGATGACGCAGCGATATTAGCTAGCTGGTACGACGAGCAAGCGACTGTGCTTGATGAAGTTTACTCACTGACTGACTCAAAGCGATGAAGCAGCGATGTTAACTAGCTGGTACGCAGAGCAAGCGACTGTGCTCTTTGAAGTCTTCCCTCTGACTGACTAAAGCGATGAAGCAGCGAAGTTGAATAGCTGGTACGCAGAGCAAGCGACTGTGCTCGATGAAGTCTTTTCACTGACTACGCAAAACGATGACGCAGCGATATTAACTAGCTGGTACGACGAGCAAGCGACTGTGCTTGATGAAGTTTACTCACTGACTGACTCAAAGCGATGAAGCAGCGATGTTAACTAGCTGGTACGCAGAGCAAGCGACTGTGCTCTTTGAAGTCTTCCCTCTGACTCCGCAAAACGATGACGCAGCGATATTAGCTAGCTGGTACGACGAGCAAGCGACTGTGCTTGATGAAGTTTACTCACTGACTGACTCAAAGCGATGAAGCAGCGATGTTAACTAGCTGGTACGCAGAGCAAGCGACTGTGCTCTTTGAAGTCTTCCCTCTGACTGACTAAAGCGATGAAGCAGCGATGTTAACTAGCTGGTTTTTCTGCTTGTTCTAGCAGCGCTGCCCGTGTTGTGTTTCGGTGTTCGTGTGTGTGTTGAAAAGCAAAACTCGTTTTGCTTGTTTCTGCTTGTGCTTGTGGCGTTGCCCGTGTTTTGTGTGTTGCTTATGCGTGTGCGTTGGCGACGCCTTAGCGTCGTGCCGCCCGTCTCTCTCTCTCTATGTTCTTTATAAATATATAACTTACTAGCTAGCAAATTCTTTTAGCTTACGCACTAGGTTTTAATGAAAAATATAAGTTTTAAGTTCAATTGTTTTAAGCTTACATACTAAGGTTTTAATGAAAAATATAAGTTTTAAGTTTATTGTTCAATTGTTTTGAGCTTATATACTAGGGTTTTAATGAAAAATATAAGTTTTTAAAATTCATTGTCATTTTTTTTTTTTTGTTTGAAGCTTACGTACTAGGTTTTATTAGATGTTTTAAATTCATTGGGTTTTTTTATTATTAAGATTATTAGATATTAAGGAAGTAATTTATATATAAAAGAAAAGTAATGTGTTGGTCATAATTTCAGTGGCGAATTATGGCCGTCACAACGTTATCTCTAAAACCACATCGGTACAGTTTATCTAAGAGAATTTCATGACCCACAGTGTCAAAAGCTTTCTTAATGTCAATGAATAGCGCCGCAGTAATCGGCTTATTATTCATGCTGTTATAAATATCACAACAAAAACTAAGTAGAGCGTCTTCAGTGGACTTACCCTCACGAAAACCATATTGACGATTATTAAAGAAACTTTTTTTATTTAGAAAGTTGACGATTCTTGTTTTTACTGCTTTTTCAAAGATTTTCGAGAACGTCGGTAGGATAGAAATCAGCCTGTAATTATTCAATGACAACTTATCACCTTTCTTATGCAAAGGAATAACCTCAGCCACCTTTAGTCCAACGGGAAAGATACCCTGTTCTGACAATATTTCAGCGATATTAAGAGCAATATTTACAAAATCTTAACATACAGACGTAACCAAAACTATGGACAAACAAACTCACATTTCAGGTACCAAAACAATTACAGATACAACAATTTCAATAATAGACGCCATAACTATAGAGACATTTACAACAACAGCAATAATCAAATAAATAATAATCGAAACATGAAACAGAAACCACACCAATAGGAATAACAATAATAACTTTAGAAATAATAATAACTTTAGACATCAAAATTGTAAAAATAACTACAATAACCACATGAGAAGAATAAATTACATAAACCAAGACATTATTAGCTTTTACATTAACTTCGGCGTCGACAGGTGACGCCGCTGAAGTGGGTCAAGTACTCTTAAGTGTTTAACTTCGAATTGCTTTCATGATTCAATAATTCGAAGTTAACATAATTAGTCATTCATTTCATTTGTTTTAACAGCGGCCGGTGCGTTGACCGAATGAAACGAAGCAAAAGTGCTGCGCTTGCATTTTAACGGTTGGTTTTAACTTGGCTTGCTCGACTGTTCTGTTATTTAAGTCGATCGTGGCCTTGAACTAATTATGCTTAAATTGGCCTTGAATATTACTGTCCCGTTAAATTGGAACTTAGTTGTTGTGATTGCGACACATTCCTCACCTCTACGGAAAGAAAAATTTATTATCGAGAAGCGATGGTAAATTTTTCATATATGTACATGTGCATGCGTATTAAATATCGATGCTTAATTTAATGGTTCTTAATTTCTAGAACATTATGTTAATATTGTTATAAAGTTTTACATTTCATTGAATATTACTGCAATAATTATATTATTACATTGTTGTTGTTTCTACCAATTTGTTGTCCACATTTTCCTTTGATTTGTGTCTGTTTCTAGTTTTGTGAACAAAAATTTAGATCTTACTTTTAAAAGTTTTAACAGTTGTGTATATTTTACTCTTATTGTAACGTTGTCCGCGGCTGCTGCTTTCGTTGTCCTTGGAGATGGACCAGCTATTGCTTTATTGGGTGCTTCCTGATTTGTCGGCCGATTACCTGCATCGGGAGGGTCTTGATTGATGATGTTGATCATCGCACAGATTGCCTGTGGGTAGTAGAAACTTTGTACGTTGTGCTGCTGGTTGCAGGGTAGCTGCGTTGTGGGGATTTCTCTGAATGTGGATGGCATCACTTCCTGGAGTGACCTCCAGTGAGACACGAGCTTTATTGTTGGCACGAAACAAGTGTTTCCACGACAAAAATCGCCAAACAACGTCTGTTTCTTGCAAAAGTTGCCCATTCATTGATTTTTGTTGATTGGACCAGGTGTTCCAACGATATTAAATCGCCGAACCCTTTTGTCCCAAATCGTCGCTATGTTTATTAGCTTGTCGAAACTGTTTTTCGCGATTGTTGACAACATTCGGTCTTGATGAACTTCATCTTACAACGTCAATTTATGATCCCAATGATCGCTTCTATCGTATAATTGTTCTGTATCGTATAATTGTTTCGCTGTAGCTGAATTGCTGCGCTGTAGCTGCATTCTTGCTGTTGATACAGCTAGCCTTCCCCCCTTTGAAGTAATTGCTCGATTGGTGTTGTTGTAGCTGTTCGTTTGTTGTACTTGTTGCCCTCTGTACTCGTGTTATCAACTGGACATGGAAGTCTTCGTTTCAGCGTATGTAGTACCGAGTTGCTGGTTAATTTGATAAATTTATAATTTTGCTTCAATTTTACATTTAATTCAACGATTCTTAGGTTTACCTCTCTAATTGAGATTTCTTACGTGTACAATTATGTATAATTTTGTTATTACATTGATTCTTTTCTAAAAATTACTGCATTTAAATTCTTATTTTAAGTTCGTAACACCTGTATGCACGTGAGTAAAATATTATTAAAAAATTATAATGTTCTATTTTTAAGTTCGGTATAACTTTTGTCTTTGCTTCGTTTTATCTAGTGCTGGCTTCTGCCACATTGAAGTCTTTACTTATGTATTTGCCTTTTACTTTCATTATGTCTATTATTAAGTATTGCTAGGTAATTATGTATCTAGTCGGTAATTAGGTTTCAATTATGTATGTTCTTTTCTATGTGTATGTATATCTATGTCTCTATCTACTTGCAATTAAATATATATATGTATTCGTATAATTGTATTTTTTCTTTTTTCTTTTTTTTATCTTTCTATGAATATAATTTCCAAACTTATATATGTATATATTCTTATATAAATTTTGAAATTGTATCTACTTAACCAGGGTATATATATATATTATTTTTGTTCTTTTCTTTTTTCTTATATTGATTGTGCGTTTATTATTTGAAATGATGTCTAATATCAATATGTTTAGAACGTGAGTGGTATGTGCCGTTTTGCGACAAGTTGATAGCGCTTTTGTTGTCGCGTCTTAACACCATGTCTTGATTTGTGTAGTCCAATTCACTGAAAAGAGCCTTTAGCCATAAAGCTTCTTGAGACGTTGCAGCTAGAGCCATGTATTCAGCTTCGGTTGTTGAGAGTGCAACGGTAGGTTGCTTCTTAGAGTTCCAGGATATACTTGAGCCTTGATATTTGAAGACATAGCCAGTCGTCGACTTCCTGTCATCCGTATCTCCAGCCCAGTCAGCATCAGAAAACCCTCAACGTGTCCATTTGTGTCCTTCGTGAATTCAAGCTTATAATTACTTGTACCCTTCATATATCGGAGAACACGCTTCACGGCTGTCCAATGAGCTTTGCCATGGTTATTATTAAATTTTGACAGAGCTCCCACTGCAAATGATAAGTCGGGACGACTAACCTGAGCAGTCCCAATACTCCCAATAGCTTCTTGGTAGGGTATTGACAACTTGTCTTCCGCGGATTCAGGACTTAATTCCTTCAATAATTTTTGATTTATATCCAATGGATATAACATTGTATCCTTCTGGAAACTTCATATAAATTTCCTCATCAAGATCACTTTGCAAGAACGCTGTGATCACATCCATTTGGTCTATATCGAGATCAAATCTGGTCGCTAAACTCAGTAACAATCGTATGGATCCATAGCGCACAACAGGAGAAAAAGTTTCTTCATAATATATTCCATACCGCTGTGAGTATCCTTTTACAACTAGTTTTGATTTATGTCTTTCTATACCTCCTACTGCATTGTATTTTGTCTTAAATGTCCACTTACAATCGATAGCTTTCTTTCCTTTTGGTAGCTCCGTAAGTTCCCAGGTCTTGTTTTCAAGCAATGCATTAAATTCTTCATCCATTGCGTATTTCCATTTTCTGCTATTTGGACCATTCATTGCATCCTTAAGCGTCTTCGGATCACCATCCAGGTCACGTACAGAGTAACATTCATAATCGTCTCTAATTATTGGTTTTTTTATTCTTGATGATCTTCTTAGACTTTCCTTGTTCACAGTTTCGATTCTAGATTCTAATCGATCTTCCACCTCACTATTTGAGTCACCTGAGAAATAATCATCTTCTTTTGATGTTTCCAACTCTTCGGCTTCTGACACTTTGAATTCTGAGACAGAACTTAATTCAATTGGATTTCCTCCTTCAATTACTCCCACTCAACTGTAGAAAATATCGTCTTTAACGCCTTCAAAATTTTGTTTGGCTGTTGAGTAACTTGTTTCAAAAAACACAGCATCTCTACTGACTACTATATTGTTCTTCAGTTTATCGTAGAATCTATATGCTTTCTGTTGATCGCAATATCCAACGAACGTTACTTCTTTTCTTTTGACGTCCAACTTCTTTCTCTTTTCTTTAGGAATATGAATAATGACTTTACATCCAAAGATTTTTAGATGTTTTAAATTTGGCTTTCTCTTAGACCAGGCTTCTTCTGGATTCATATAATCCAAACTCTTACACGGGGTTCGGTTTATCAAGTAAACTGCTGTATTTGCAGCTTCAGCCCAAAATTGTTTTCCAAGACCGGGTTCTATGAGTAAACAACGTGTTTCCGGATTCTCGATAATTGTTCTATTCATTCTTTCAGCCATGCCATTTTGTTGAGTTGTGTAAGGTACCGTAGTTGTTGTTGAATCCCATTATCTTTAATAATTCGCTGCATTTTATTGTTGCAATATTCTGTTCCATTATCACTTCTTAGAAACTTGATAAGCTTCGTTTTCTGGTTTTCTACAAATTTTTTAAATTCCATGAATTTATCCACAACTTCTTCCTTGGATTTTATAAAGTATATGAATACTTTTCGCGTAAAATCATCTATGAAAGTCAGCATGTAACGCGAGCCTTTTAACGAAACTTGTTCCATTGGACCACAAATATCCGTATGAACTAGTTCAAGAACTTCTGTAGCTCTCAAGCTACTATTCTTAAAAGGTAACCGTGCTATTTTTCCCTTGATCCAAGTTATACAGTTTTCATTAAACATACCACTTACTTTATTTACCGTTATTCCATTTACTGCACCAGAAACCACTCTCAACATGTTGTCATTACTGGCATGTCCCATGCGCTTGTGCCAAATTTCCTCATTTGATAGCTTCACATTTGTACAATAGGCAGTTTCTCCTTTATCTTGATTCAGCCGAAACATATCATTTAACAGCTCCCCTGTTGCGATTACATTGCCCTCCCCATTAATTACTCGGCATCCTTTGCTGTTAAACCGTACCTCATGACCTTTTTTAACTATTTTGGATACCGACCGTAAATTAATACACAATTCAGGAACATGCAGTACATCTGCGAATGATACGTCTTGCGTTTTTGACTTCGATGTTCATACTCGCATTTCAACTTCTCCAATTCCTTCAACATGCATTTTTGAATTATTCGCTACCGTTCCTTACTTTTTGCACACATATGAGCTGATGCCCCAGAGTCAAAAAACCAATCATCTCTATTTAACGATCTGGCAGAGAAGGAGCTATACGTTGCTTCCTTTCTTAGAAACTGTTTGGGTTCTTTTTTCTTGGACACTTTGCGGCAATGTGACCAAATTCTTTACAATTATAGCATTTTGGCCCTTTGAATATTTTATTCTTCTTAAATTTTTCACTGTGTCCAGAAAATGCCGTTGCTTCAGTAACACTCTCTATTTTAACGTCATGAATCAACTTCACCTTGATTGCATCACTGGTAATTTTTATTCCTGAATTTGTAGTTCTCAGGAAGTCCAGCTAGCATCATCGATCCAATCCATTCTTCGTCGATATCAACCCAGCTCCTCTCAGTTTGTGTGCAGTGTTAAGTACCTCGTTCACATAGTCCTCTGTTGACAAAAAATCTTTCAAGTTTGTGGAGCAAAATTTTTTGATCAGGCCGACCCTTCGTAACAAGCCATTATCTTGAAATACTCTTTCTAGCGTATCCCATATAATTTTCGCACTTTCGCATTCGCGTATATGTGGATAAATTGATTTATCCACCAATAAAATTATTTCAGCTTTTGCTTGAATTAATTTATCTGCATTTACTTCCGTGCCTTCTATCGCCTTCCAAAGATTCTTCATCTGAAAATATTCTGTGACTGCAAATTTCCAATCCTCAAAATTTTCACTGCCGCGCAGACTCTCTAATTGCATATTTATCGACATCTTGAAGTCTTCCACAATATATAATCCTTGATATTGTCGGCACGATAGCTCTTCGCTAATTCACTTCTAAACTTTTACGAAAAGTCTTTTATTACAATATTATTTTCGGTCTGGGCCCATAACCTGATGTTTTCGATATATTTGAACGTAACGAATAATAAATTTTTCACATAATGACAGTAAAATACATATTCCTGTTTATACAATAATAGATATAAACAAGTAACTTAATCTATTTTACAACAAATTTATTTTCCGCTGATTAAATTTTCCGTTTTATATTCACTTTGTATGGAAAAAGGAAAATACAAACAATTTGCGCTAAATACAGGTTCCGTCTTAGGCAGCTTTTACTGTACTCCCACAATTGGATATTAAAAATTTTACAAAAAATAACCTTACATTTTCTTATTTCAATATTGCAGCGATTACTGAACTGGAAATCTATAAGATTTTATTATTTCTAAGATTATATTATCTAAGATTATATTTAAGATCTATAACCTTTTATTTGGTTTTATATTTCAATTTAAAACCTCAAAAATTTTGAATACAATAAACTTACCTTTTTATCGACTTCTGTCACTTGCCCATATAACATCAAGTCGCTTACAATTGACAAAAAATAGTGTGTAGCTTCCTGACTCCAATGTAGTCCACGGGGTTTAATGTGTGATAGCGCCCCTCGTAGCGCCTGTGCAGGAAGTACAGCAAACATCGACGCTAAATACTTAATATCTTCTGACCGAACTTCCGACACTGTGCCATAGTCTATAAAGAACACCTCCAGAAAAAATTGTGTTATAAAATTTTTGCAATGGACTACGTGTCCATTACATACTGCGTCTATTCAGCTTGGTCTCATGTACTATATAACGGATTGGGTATGCGCATTGACGTTTTTATTTTTAATAAAGAATAACGTAAAGTGTTTTCAGCTCTGATACCAGAGCTGCCGAATTTACAAAAGTTGGTAATTTAGTTTTATTACCCCATCACCACTTATTATTTATTTTTAAATCCGTTAACAATTAAGAAAAGTCTTTGAAGAAGAAAATATAACCTCCAAGAATTAGTTAATTTATTTAAACAATAAACAATTTAATATTCATATTTCAATGATCTATCAGTTAAGAAAACTCTTTAAACAAGAAATGTATGTATCTTTAACGAAAAAGAACATCCAACATATTTAATAATACGTTTACACCGCCTGTTTACCTGCTTTCTACCAGCTTAAGCACATGCTTAACTTCATGCTTTGCCATACAAATTAAACGTTTTCAACTTCAAGTTTAAAAAGAAGCACAATACTAAGCATATCAAATTAAGTTTACAACGATGATAGCAGCGCAAACAGAGTACCTCTACTGGAAAAATGACAATAATGTGCGATTTACATAGAGGTTTCAACGGAAGTCACTTTATTTTCAATGCTTCTTCACAGTGACGTCTGAGTGGTATCGTACTGAGTGGTATCGTACTGCGCGGTATGTTTGGTTTTCTTACTACTGTCGTGTTGCTACATACTTAATTGTGTACTTCGCCTTACTACCGTAGTAAAATTAATCGCAAAGCACGAAAAGTACTTAATTTTACTTCCAAAGGCAATACACTTTTATTTCATGACCATACAACACTTATGACTCTTTGACGCACAATTTTTCGTGTATCATGAAATGACCCTCGTAATGCCTAGGCGTCAAATTTATCCGCTTGTTCTTCTTACAATTTTATAAGCAAAACGATAACAATGTCGTGATGCCTGATGCATGATACACGACTGTGTATGTTTTATTTATTGTTTACATTCTTCTTATTTGAATTTTTGATTGATTCCAAGCAATATTTGTTTTATGCATACAATATTTTTTTATTTGAATTTGTGATTGTTTCCAATGCCGATGTTACATTGCATTGCCATTTTTGGATTGCTACAAATGTGAATATTTTTACTATCTTAAAATTTTCATTTAAAGCTATGTTACATTGCAATCGCTTTGACAGCAAGTTTGCAAATAATTTCCATAGTGATGTATTTGTGTTTTAGTACTAAAGAGTTTATATATATATATTGCTTTCTGCAATATATATATATATAAATGGATATATAAATACATATTCTTTTTTATATAAATGGATATTTTTCACCCCAAAATGTGCATACTATTTTTTTGCGTCTCACAAAACTCTGTTTTATTGAAATTTGCAGTGTGATTTTAGTTCTGCCATCGCTTCGTTTTTCAGCGAATTAGCTGTCAAATAGCAACAGCTGCTCAAACTACTAGAACCAAAATTCGCACTTCACATTCGCTTCGCATTCTTCAATCGCTTATCCTCTTTTCAGAACAACACTTTGCATACTATTTACGTTTCGTTGAATTTCTATTTATTTACTTTTGTTAAGACAATGCAAAGTTTTGTTAAAAACGGCCATAAAACAGAATCATTGAATCCACGTAATTTTTTCTTTAGTTATGAGCTGTTCAGAGACCTTAGAAGAGAAAATTTGGCATATTCTTTTGGATTATAAAAGCCATCAGCACTTTTCATATTTTATAGTAATTTGCTTTTACATCTGCTTTTACATTTTAATTCATTCATTTTTTTAAAATAAATCAAAAAACTCGAAAAAAATAGTATAATACAAACATAGTATAATCTGTGCTTAAAAACTAGTGTTGATCTCAAACATAAAAATTATTAAACAACAATAATAAAAAAAAAAAAAATATCTGATGTGGCCAACACATGACTTCCTTGTATGACGGCAATTGTATGGTTTTATTTCAAGAGTGCTTGATATATTTTATTTATATTTTAAAATTGAAGTTTTAAAAATTTTAAATATTTTTACGTCCATAATGAAAAAAATTTCATAGGCTTCTCTTAATTTAAATAATTTAAATAGTAGTAAGTAAAAGCAAGGAAGTACAAATTAGTTTCCACACAGCTTTAACTATCAATCGTACTAATTTTGATTTCCCTGTTTAGTTCTGTAAGGGTACAACCAAGCATAACATTCATTTATCATTATCATTTATGTAATTCGGATAATGCATGCTTCGTGTTCCTTTGGCGAAGAGTCCTTTTGGTGCGAACCATCATTAAAATTGGAGCTACAAAATTGTGTCTTATGTAAGGCCCAATAGTATATACTTTCTAGGAGTGTTTGTTTTTGAGTAATATAAGAAATTTGAAAAAAACTATATGAGAAGTGTCCTTTTCGCGCAACCGATTGCATCCAAAAAGGGAGGTGCACAACTAGGTCTTATAAGAGTCTCAAATACCAAATTTCAAGTTTCTACGATTCTCCGTTTTTAAGTTATTGAGGATACGTACATACGTACACACGTCACGACCAAACTAGTCAAAATGGACTCCGCGATGGTCAAAATGTGTGTTACCATCAAAATCTCAATATGGAAATTTTTCATGATTTCTTGTATTTACTACGTATACAAGGAAGTAATAACAATTTAATAAAAAAATAATGGAAAAAATACCCAAAAATTGGGATTCGAACCCAAATCCTCACGACACGTAGGCAAGAGTGTTTCCTACTCAGCCACTCAGACACAATTTGAACATGCCGGCAAATTACGCAGGAAGCACCTAAAACAACTACGTATGCAGAACGACACAGATACGAATGGCAGCTTTTTGAACGACACAGATACGAAGCAATCGCTTCGTATGTCTATCGCAGAACCTAAATGACACTGTTGGCCTCGTCGACAGCAATTTTTTTAATTGCTGCAAACAAGTTATCATCGGCTCTCATTGGGAACTCGGCGTTCATAGTTTTCCACACAAATTGAAATATTGTTTAATCGAAAAATTGGTATGTAACATCGACACAAACGATGAAAAAAAAAAAAAAATATCAGCCATGTTTAGAAGTGTAAACGGCTTAGTTGAAAGCAGAATTGAAGTATTTCAAGCGATGTAAACGTACTCTTATTCGGATTTAATGCGTACTAATTATATGTATTTGTTACTCTTATTTTATTTACAAGCATGTCCCTTTTGCATATCCGTTTTCTGCGCCTACTAATCACAACAAAATTAAATACGGATTAGAAAAAGTGTTAAAGTCGCAGAAGTAGGATTTTGGTTTTATATGCATGTGCTAGGATTTTAAATTCTTTAAGCAGTCTAGGTTCGCCATATATAGGAGAACCTCTCAATGAGTCGAATCAAAAAATTGTCCAATTCATTTAAATAACTAAACGGAGTGAGTAAGCTAGGCATAATCAGACGGGTATGACATGGACTGTAGTACATTCTTCTTAATAATTCCTATTTTACCTTTGTTTTATTATTTGCGGAATATCCAATAATTTCCGCACGATGCCATAAACCATTATAAACAGCTGCGCAAATCTGACCGGCAGTATGACAGGAGCTTGGTAATATAAATTCATCCGATTCAAGAGTGCTGTAGAATCGTCTAGGCAAGTTAAAAATAAAGATTTTTGACAGCGATAAACTATATTATATATAATATTACTTACTCAATGTTATGCATAAGAATGTCTAAATCGTGAGTTGTTTTGTAAACATGAAACCAAAACTTATAAGGATTATGGATCTAGAGAAGACATATATATGCCAAAACGTGTCACTTGGAAACAATAACTATTACCTCAGATATAAAGAGTCCTACAATGGATCCCTTATTCAAATTGTCTGGTAGTTCATCTGAGCTTATTTTCTGTCCAAAAACTACGGTATTTTCAGGAAAATCCAAGCGGAAAACCATTTTGTTCTGTGAACAGCACACACTCAATTAAATTACTCTAATTTTTCACATAGGTAATATATTCTTACAGCAGCAAACTGAGGTACAGCTTCATCAAAATCATTAGACAGTACCTTACTTCTATCGTCATCAACACTCTGCAACTCTTTTATTGGACTTTGACACACATTGATAGTTTCCTTGTTGTTATGGAATTTAGTAAGATCATCTTTTAGTAAGTTTAATAAGATCATCTTCTGTTACCTCAAAACGCATCTTTTTTTTATTTACGTCTGTTTTGTTATTGTTCTCCTCTTTAATAGAATCGCCATCAACTGACTCTAACGTTTTCAAGTGACTTTGACAACCGTTGTAGTTTTCCTCGCTTAATACCTTATTGAAAAGATCGTCTTCTATTAGCTGAACAGGATTTTGTTTAATTACGAGCCTGTTGATTTTTTCCATGGAATTTCTCCGACGACACCTTAAATTTACATTTTTCCTCCTATTATATCCATACATTACTGAGCCGACATCAGAGAAGCTATAAATTTGATGTTTATTATCTATATTAGTTCGTGTATCTTATCGAGGAACTATCGCTTAAAACGGAAAATAACTTACGGCACACATTTTGCAAATTTTTGATGCCTTGATTTTTTTTGAAACTTAACCATTTCCAGGATATGATTCGATCTGCCACTTTCTACACATTGTAATATAGCCATATTTCCATGTCCAGTGACCTATATATATATATATATATATATATATACATATATATGTACATATATATAACCATAATCGTAAATAAAACCAGGCTGAAAGCTTACTTTGACCGTATCATTTATAGAATAAATGAACTGCTCTAAACTTCTAAATCCAAATCTCCCATAAGGAATAGAGTAACCCTCGCTATTACGAAACTCCTTGTTAAGTCTATCAATTGATATTTGTGTTGGTGTCGAAATAACTAAAGACTTTATAATTGCTTTTACTTCCTTCAACGAACTCCTTTCCATCATTACTTAAAAAAAGATTTTAAAATGTTGAATGACGTATTTTATGTTGAATTTTTTTTTGTAAGCAAGATTGCTAACTCTTTCTAGTTAAGTAAAACAAATTGAACATTAAGATTGGATTAATGTTTGGAATAATTAAAATATTTGATTGCTTCAAAGAAGTATTTTTGAAAAATCTGTGGTAGTAAGGAGCTGGAGGAGGTTACTGTTCACACTCTTGACAACCAGAGATGATATCTTCCTCGTGTAGTGTTGAAAAGTTTTCATTTATTCGATAGTTCAGAACTATTAAAAACTTTCGAATACATTCATTGAATAATATTCAGTAGTACTGAAAACTATGCAATTATTTAATCATTGAATGATTTTCTGTACTGTTGAAAACTATGGAATAATTTAATCATTGCATGAGTATTTTTACCGTTGCACAAATGCTCCAATTTTTTTGTTAGTTTTGGGGGCTGTTTTTGGTGTTGTTGCAGACCCCAAAATTTCTTGTCGGCGGCTTCTAGTTACTGAGATGATTTAAAAATTTGATGGCGTATATCTCCTAAACTATAAGAGATATCGGGTCGAACTAAATACCGTTAGATAGATATTTGCAATATCTTTCACTTATGTGAAGGTGTTTTTACCGTATAACCTATAGTTTTCTGTGAAAACTGCTTTTAATGTTCTTAGTACTTTTTTTTTACCACAAATTATTTTTTTACTAAATAAAATACATAATAACATGGCATTATAATGTACTTTTTATGTAAACTGACCAAATTACTCGTATCCTGGTATTTTTTTATTAGAATTGGTCCTATAGTTTACGAGAAAACTGTGTCAAAGGGTATATATTCATAAAGAGATTTCACGTGAACGGGATGTTTGTTTAGTACAAAATTAAATGTATAGCTATCATGACGCAACACATACAAGCTTGAAATATACTTCAAGACCGAAAACATACAAGTTTGAAATATGTTTGAAGTTGTTTCTTCTGGCGAATAATAAGAAAAATAAAGTGTGTACGACGAGAAACGAAGTATGTGAGGAAGCTGAAACTGTGTGGTGTTTCTTTTAATGGTGTTTCAGAATTGTATCGTATTAGTTTATTTTTCAGTTTCTTTAATTTAGAATGCGAAGTCATACAGTCATCTACTATCAATAGTTAAAAGCACTAGGAGCTACCAATGAGTGAATATTTTAGGAAAAATAGACCTCAAACGTTAAAATCTTTCAGTCGTTTTCACACACACCAATGAGACAAAAGAAAAAATGATCTTGTGGTGTTAATAAAATTGTAAGAATAAAAAGCTGCTGAACTTGTCTCTTTGGTTCGTTTTTGTTTAACGGCATTTCGTGAGACAAAGATATAAAATGTTGTCGCACCAATACACTGTATTAAGGTCTAGTTAGTTGAACTTTGACGAAAAACTTGTCATTGAAAACATAAAAGGGCAATGTTGTAAACAGAACACTATTTGGAGAACTACAACTACTCGCACGAACTGTCAAAATTACACAGGCTCTTATGGGAATTGACAAAAAAATCAACAATAGGCACTGCTCTCGTATGTCGGTACGACAAATATCAAATATTTTCTATTTCTCTGTATTTAGCGTTACCGACTGTCATTTTTTGTGTTGTTCATGCGTGATATATGTACATACATAACGTGCGTAAACTTAGCAAAGGAAATTATATTTCATATTTCATATTTATTGTAAATAGTGCGGATATACAATAAGAAAATTCATTCTTTTTTAGTACAAAAATACAGAGGATATAAAAATTACTAACAATTAAGATAATAAAATTTTATATTAGCTTAAAACTAAAGGTAGAAAACCAAAAAGGTAAAACAGAAAATAAAAGAAAAAGAATAGTATTGTAGTAGAAAAGAATAGTAAAATAGAATAGTAGTGCTATAACGAAGAAAAGAAATCAAGTGCGGCACGCTTGAAGCAATCAGCCCCTGAGAGGAGCTTTACAGACGTCGGCAAAGCGTTCTATAGCCTGATAGCGTTGACAAAAAAGAACCGTGAAGAATTCAAATAGTTGAAATCCGGAAGAATTAATAAAAGTCCTCTGCGTGAATGCCCGAAATGTATCTTCTGAAACAGGTATACAGGAGTGCGAGTATAGATGATTTTGTGCAAAAATATACAATTCCTAACTTTAAGGTAGTCCTTGATATCACAGCCTAATAAAGAATGTCTAGTCTGGCCTAAATGGTCAAAGTAACGCAGACCGAAAACATATCTCGTAGCAAAATTAAAAGCTACAGATAGCTTATGCAAAGAACAAGAGTCCAGATTACTAAATACGGGAGCAAAGTAAGTGATAAGAGGCAAAAGCAACTGAACCACTAACTTTTTTTAACAGCAAGCGGTGTAAAGGGAGCAGAAACCCGAAGATTCCTGAGAATCAAATAAAAGCTTCTAATGACATAATTAATATGGTCCAAACAGCTAAGCGATGAATTAAGGCGATACCCCAGGTTAACTACCACATTTACAAGTTTCAATTTACTGGAACCAATAAGAACATCAGGGATATCACAAAAATGAAATCTAAACTTAGCAATAGGCAAAACAAATGACTTCAGGGGATTAAGTCTCAGACCGTTATTTATAGACCAACAAAGTATTTCATTCAAGTCCTCATTCATTTTAACGACTAGATCCTCCTTTAGATTTTTATCACCAGAAAGGTAGATTTGAATGTCTTCGGCGTACGCATGAATAGAAGTAAAATTACAAACTGTGAAAATTACAAACCAACGATTTTTACTGTGGTTGTTTTGGATTGTATTTTTGCTGGAGAAATAAAACCAATTTTTAAAAAATCACTAAAATTAAACTATTGATCGAACAATAATAATAAGAAGAAAATTGTGTTCTTTCTATAGTGTAAATTTGAACACGATTACTATTAGGAAATCCATGTTATTGAGCATGTAAACAAATGACTTGTGGAACCTAAAGGAAAAACTCCATTGCTAGCATTTAAAACATTCTCCTGGCGATTCCGCTATATCAATCTTAAAGAGAAATTTTTCTCTATTTTTCAAAGCAACAATGAACTCTCTATCTAAAACCGTTCGTGATATTTACGATAATGTGTTCCTTGCTTCCGACGCATTTTATGGTCTTTGCAGCTTCCTAGAACTCACAATTATTGCACAAATCTAAAGTGAACATCCATATCAATTATTTCGTGCCGAAAAAACTGCTTTAAAATATAAATTTCTATTAATATTTTAGAAAAAGAACTTTAATCGTTTCGAAAGATTTTTAAAAACTAATTTGAATTATTAAACTATTTTCCTTAAAAATGGCAATTTTGGATTATGCAATTATTATCATAGCTATGAATGTTCGTAAGATATTGCAGAAAATTTCCAAGATTTGTCCTTTACAGTTTCTGAGGACGCTGGCGCATCAGTTTCAAATGACAACTCAAGATCCAAAAAGATGCAATTTTTCCAAGAATTTTAAGATATAGATGAAGACGTTAGCTGCTATAGCGGCTAAAAAACGTGCAAATGAAAATATATTTTTCTTGTGTTTACAATTTGCCTTGAACACGTGCTTTTGCTGGAAAAAGCAAAACGTAAACAAACAGCGTGTTGAAAATATACAATATTCGGAAGGTTTTTTTAATTAAAAACTATTTTTTATAAAATGACAGTTGTTAGGATCGAAAGAATACACCTTCCGACGCCATACCACGCATTGGTCATGAAAATCGAATGGAGCGTTTTCATCCAAATCCCATTCGAAGCAATGGTCCTCCATTACGTTCAGGGACCGTTGCTAGATATAAAACCATTTTCCTGCGAAACTTTTGATATGCATTTCAAAGAGAATCACTTTCCTTATATTTCGGTGTAAAAATATCCACAGTACATATCCTAGTTTCAGAGATATTTCAGGAATCCCATCTGGACAGGTCAAAAATGCTCCAGCGCCATTTCTGGCTTTATAAACATTTTCCTGCGAAACTTTTGATATGCAGTTTCAAAGAGGGATACTTTATTCACATTTTTGGTGAAAAAATGTTGACCGTGCATAGCCTAGTTCCAGAGATATTCTAGGTTTCCCATCTAGACTGGCCAAGAATACTCAGGTGGCATTTCCAACATTATAAAAATTTGTTGTGAGCAAGGTTATTGTGGCGTGGCACGGTAGCTGCGGCTAGGCTCGCCGGAAATATAGAGTGGTTTCTTGCTACCCTACCCACAACAGAAAACAAAAATCGTGCCAATATTTTTTTTTTTCTTTAAAGAAGGATGGATAAGGAACAAGTTAAGACGACATAATGGTCATTTACATCTATGTTTCCTAATAGGTCATTCAATGCAAACCCTCTCACACTCAGAATTACCTAATCCAAATGCTAACATTCTTCACTCAACCTCTTTCAACTACTTTCAGCTAACCAAGCATAAACCAATCATCCTACAACCCACTAGGAAACTCACACACGCTAGCACACACTACAACCTAAACCGTCGTCCGTCTGTGAGCCGCCCACCCCCTCTGTAACTCATTCAATTTACAGACATGAACCGCACTTGGCTCAAATCTTATCTGCGGTTATTTCGTTAATCTGTCAAGTCACCGTTAGCCCGCCTGTTTTCTACATAACGTCCGTATTGTCTGTCTGTCTGCCAAGCCTATAAGTGTGGTGACCTCTACTTAGGTCCAGCTGCACATCAGCCCGAAATGTTGCCTTTCAGCAAGTCATAACTACGGAATCAGGTTTCCAAATATAACAACCAAATATAAACAAAAAATAATTAATACTGTTTTATTTGATTAATTTTGTTGCTTCTTGTTTTATTTTCTTCTTTATTTATTTCTCTCATTGTCCTTAATCCTAACAATAGTTATATAATATATAATACCATCTATAATATATAATACAATTTCTATTATTTCCCTTATTATTTTTTTACTTAGTATATTTTTTTCTTGGTTGTATTACTTTCATATTTATAACTATAACTTTATATATTTATATTTTATATTTATAGGGATAAATATTAATATATTAATACTAAGTCCTTCAAGAAGTAAACAAAAGAAAAATTATAGTTGTAACAGGCATAATTGTTGCCAAGTTACAATTCTTTCTTATACATAAAACACTGCTCTCTCTCATACAAAATCCCCAACACGAGGGAAGCCGGTTGGAAACCGAACAGCGGCAATCAATTTCTTCATATTCTTTTTTTTTATTATTATTTCTCATTTTATTATATTTTCTATTTTTTTTTAACAAAATAAATTAATAAAAATTAATTACAAACATAAAAACATAAAAAAAACACATATTAAACAAATTACGAAATCCGCCAACTACGGGTTTCGAATGCACTAGCATACGGCACATGAGCAAGACATTTTATTCGCTTTTGCTTTCCCGCTTATTCGTAATCAGAGGTTGAAATTCTCAAACAGTTCAACCATCGCGCGACGTATAGGATGCTCAAAATGCACAGCAGTTGGAGAAGTTGGAATCCATCCTAAGTCGCTTGCATTGAAACTGCAAAGACTTAGCGTATTTTTGAAAAACAATTTCCGACTTCCACTATCGACTTCGGTCACCAGTGTCCAGCACTATCTGGCACTATCGGCTTCGGCCACCAGCAACCGCACTATCGAGTTGCTATCGACTTCGGTCACCAGTGTCCAGCACTATCTGGCACTATCGGCTTTGGCCGCCAGCAACCGCACTATCGCGTTGCTATCGACTCCGCTCACCAGTGTCCAGCACTATCTGGCACTATCGGCTTCGGCCACCAGCAACCGCACTATCGAGTTGATATCGACTCCGGTCACCACTGTCCAGCACTATCTGGCACTATCGGCTTCGGCCAGCGGCGAGCAACACTATTTGCTCACCAACTAGGTAGGGCACCTAAACGAGGTACCAAACCAGAGACTATTTTGTTGGTGGATGCTCTGACGTCACCAAATAAATTAAAGGCCATCTGCCGAGTAGCACTTTGGCTCTCACTCTAACAGAAACCTCTCGCATTCCGCATATTAAGGCCTTCTGCCAAGAAGTCACTTTACACTTCCTACCACTCTTCGCGTCTCTCTTGGTGCTTTGACTAGGTGATACATATTGTGCAGCCCTCTATCCCCCTCTCCCATTGTACGTATTCTTAGGTATAAAAATTATTAAGTATTAGTATAAGTATAAGAATTGTTAAGCAAATAATAATAAAAGAATAAAAAAAATTAAAAACCAATAAAGCAACGTCCGAGCTGAACTCTTTACAGAGTCAGTGCTAGACTGTCGCGAAGACAGTCGTGAGTAATTCGGGAATACGTTGTATGTTAGAGGGTTGCGAGACCCCTTTAACGAACCCTGGACAGACTGAGTTTTATCCCAGCCTAAGGACAAAAACTCGTTACATGGTGAAGGCAAAGTAATCTTAATGACATTACGTTATACGTACCAAGATTCTAAATTAGAAGATGGCGCCACCTTGCTGCTTCAAACCTGCAACAAGAATATGTTTTGGATTCTATATTTTTTCCCTCTTTTTATCTTACTTTTTTTTTCTTTTATGTAGTAGTAGTTTATTTTTTTTTTCTTCTTTCCTTTCTTTAGTTTGTTCCCTTTTTTTTTTAATATGTAACACATTAGTCAAATTTTAAAGAAAACATCATACTAATAGTAATTATTAATTAATACCAAAATAATTCTACTAATATAAAAGAACCATACATTTTTTTATAATATTAATATTTCAAAATAAATGACGGCAACCCTGTTGTTGACTCTGCTCTATGTTATCGTAAATATTCACGCTATATACTTGGCCGCTCTTGGCGTTGCAATGATGTTAACATATGTTGTTGTTGTTGTACTTCTTCATTGTAATGTTGCATGTATTGGTAATGTATTGGGTATCTATTGTTGCTAGCGAAGACAATTTAGGGCATCATTCCGTAACACTAACGAACATAAAGTTTTCTTTGTTTTGGTTACTTTCGTTGTTTTTTGTGCTATTTGACGCCAGCGTCGAGAAATTCTAAAGAAACTGCGTCGGCAGAACCCCTGGCTGACGATAGACGAACGATAATAAATTTGTTGGTTAATTTATGTGCTTTCAGGCATTAACAACTGTTTTGGTGTACAGAAATGGTACGATTTTTGGCGTGAACAAAAAAGGTACGATTTCTGGCGTGAACAAAAAAGGTTGTCGTGTAGAGCAAACAGAAAATAATCGACGAACAGAGACTTTAGGAAATGGAAACTCTGCCTCTCTTGGCAGAGTTTCGCCAACGCCGGTGTGGCTGCCACGTTCGTTAGTGTTATGGAATGATGCCCTTAATGTTTGAGTTAGTTATTGATGTTGCTGTTGTGGTTGTTGTTGATTTATATTTTCACGTTGTGTAAATAATTGTTCTTGTGTCAATTTAAAGAATGTAATTATTTTGGTTTTATATAAATCGTACGAAAACTGAGTTTTTGGCTCTTCCTCTAAAAACGTTCATTCATCATTAATTAAAAGCGTTAGCTTTTATTTTAAGAGTGAACACTTACAAAAGCAATTTAAAAGTGTTCACTATAAACTTTAAAGGAAACAGATTATTTTAATTGTTTTTAATTCATATTTTTTTTTATTCAAACATTATTATACTATATTATATTATATATATTATTATTATTATTATATTATATTATATATATATTATTCAAACATTAATCTAAAAAAAATATAAAAATTTGTGTATCCTTGAATTTTGTGTTAAAGTTATTTTTAAATACCAATAATGGTGCTCTGGAGTCTTTTAAAATTGGCCACTCCTGCAAAAAATCAGAATTTGAGCGCTTTGCCAAATCCTTCTTTCGAAATGTAAATGTTTTTTGCCATTTGTCAATAACCTCATCCCAATTACTGGCATCTTTTTGAAGCGACGTTTTTAAACATAACGACAGCGTTTCGTCAACTTCAAAATTTTCTTCCACTAATGCACCACGTAATTCACTCGAAAGACATCTTTCCGCAGATGGACTACTCTTTATAATCTTTGTCTTTAAGTTAAAATATTTGGAATAGAGCTTACCTGATGGGTTTTTTTTCTTTGACGAGGAATGTAGTAATAATCCTGAAAGAAATCAGTTTATAATATGTTATTTTTAATATATCGTTTTTAATAATACTTTGGACTCTTTTTCTTTGGGAAATAAACCAATTATTTCTTCCACAATATTAGCAAAGTGTTCCGGTCTAAGCTTTGCCTTTGTTAACATGACATCTTCTAAAATTACTTTAATGAGGTCATCGCGTTGCTTATTCGTAAAACATGCCCTTTCCTCATAATATTGAATAAGTTGTTTTCCGGCGAAGTTATTCTTTAAAAATGTTGAAAGGGGCTGCAATGCAGTGTGTCATTAAATTTAATACAAAAGTTTGTATTGTATATTCTTACCTGTGATCCAAATGCGTTTCTTATGGAATTATTTGAAGAACAAGGTGAATCGTTGGGACGATTTTTTTCTAGCCAACCAACAACCTTCGAAGTCTGGATCAACGTTTCGTCTTCTATTCCAAACTGAAAAAATAAGCTTGCTAAATTATAAACGTAGTAATATGGAAATTGGAATTGTATCTATATACGTGCGTAACATCGCAAATAAGCTTTAAAATTAATATTATATTTACCTTTGACTTGCGCCTGAAAAACAACTTTTCTCTAAACTCCGCTCGAAGACCAATATTTCTTACTGCTTCCGCAATGTCTTCTTTTGACAAAAATTTTAAGCTTCGGAATGTTATTCCAGCATCTAAGGAACATTAATAATATTGCATAAGTGTTAATATTGCCTAAGAATTTTACTTACTTTTTAGGTCAAGAAAAAGTGTTTCCAAATCAAACTCCTTTAGAAGATTAAGGAGATCCGTATCTTCCTCAGCACACGTGTACGTTATATCATCCTGCTCATTAATTTGGATATCGTTGCCAAAAATTCGCAGCAAGTCACTTTCTTGTATAATTTTACCCTGACTGTTCATTCTTGTATCTTGTTCACACTTCTAACGGTACAATTTAAAGTCGAACTTTTAAAATAAACTTAAGAAATAAAAATTTTTACGGTGCGTTTTAAAGTGTTCACGTTTAGTTCCAACAAAGACACTTTAATACAAAATATACACTTTAAATGTCAAATTGAACACTTTTAATAACATTAAAAACAAAAATGTTAACTTTTAAATTAAGAGTAAACACTTTAAAAACTTAAAATTAGCACTTTTACAAAATATTTTTTTTTTGTGCCCTCTTCACATTTCGTTAAAAAAATATCGACCGTTTATATTGGTTCCAGAGATATTCCATGTGGAATGACCACCAAATGGCCAATTGGCTATCCCAACAGTGCCTTGGAAATATTATGTATGCTCTCAAAGGCATTGATTTCGCACGATTTTTGGTGAAGAAATTATTATGATAGCTTATTTAGTTCCCGTGATATTCAATAAACTCAAAATTTTCTTCCACGAAATTTTATGTTTATACATGCATACATACATATGTAAGTCGCAGTGAGCACGAATTGAGAAACGCAAAATATTAGCATAGCTTGTTTATACAAACATATTGTTACGTATGTTCCAAAATTACCTCCTGAACTCTCTTCAGGTTCCATCACGGGATTGTGAATAATCGTAAATTCGAAATAATAAAAAGTCGTTAGTTTCAAATAATAAATCAACTATTTATTATTGCTTGCTCTTATTTTAACACTTCTTTACTATCGCTGTTTACAACTTGTACACGTAAACACTTAGACACGAATTCTGCTTAGAACCTGTACAACTATTTTATTCTTATTCAACACTTTTCAAACTGTTACTTCCACGATGTCACTTGGTTGCTTTGCAAAATCAAACTGTTTTCGCTGCTATGGTTTGTGTCTATTTATACTCTTCGATAATTATCGCTACGTTATCGTCAGACTACTCCAGATCTTACTGGATTGTCGAGAAACTTCCCTTTCCATGAATTGTTTGTTTCAGCAATGAACCATTTTCTATTGTGTATGCTGCGTTGTGGAAATATCAAGTAACTTCTGGATCTTTCGCTATTGCTCGATAGATGTTGTCGTATTTCAGAAGAATGTGGATTGTGGGCGAATCTGCTTGAAGATTCTTATGATATTAATTGAATTTGGTAGCACTGTAAGATTTGGCAACACTCGTAAATATCGCACGTATCGGCGTGTAGATGGCGCTGTATATCACATTATTGTAGTTATTGCATGACGTATAGATGGCGCTATATTTTCGCCACAATATGTATGAAAAATCAAGTTAGGCTTTTATTGCTTGTCGCCAAATATGTACATATGTGTTGTGAACCAATTTTGCGTTCTTGCTATGTGTACATTTTTATATACATAAAAACATATGTACATATGTTATATCTTAATCAGAGCTTAAACACTATTAAAAATATATCTGCAACATATACATCGTTGTACACCTTCATCTATCGTCTTGTCTTTGTAGTTTTGTACATTGTAAAAAAATCACTATGAAAACAATATACATACATACAACAACGAGCATATATTATGAAGAGATTACAAAGGCGAATTCACGAGAAAAATATTTTGACTTGGGTTACAAAGTTCGGGGACGGACCATTTCAGTCGACTCGAACTTCGTTCGCTTTTGTTTCATGCGTATGAGGCAGCAGAATGCCGTATAAACTTATGCAAAAAAGTGCTTCAATGCAACCATCGTGGACATACGATGTGTGAAGTAAAACAAATGAAGATTATAGGTTTCTCAGGCGTGGAGGGGCAAGGGGTACATTTAACTTCTTATTAATATTTTACAATAACAATTCCCCATCGTGTGCTCAGGTACAAAGCAGAATTTTTCAACTTTGGGTTTTATGACCTTTGAAACAATACTGTTTGTTGTTATTCCTTGGATGGTTGAGAATATGCCTTTGCGCTTTGATTATCAGAGGGGGAAGAGAAGCAAGGGGTAGTTTCTGTTTATGATTTTTGTGCTTCTGATCGTTTCGCAAATTTTTACATTTTCAGCTTCTGAGCATTTTCGGCTTCTTCATTCAATTTGCTCCTTTCGCACTATGTCACTACAATTTTATTGAGGGTATAGAAAAAGGTAGTATGTACTTATATTAAAAAGTATTATTTAATTGAAGTTAATCTTTCGGTAAGTAATAAGTAGTAAAATAAGGAAAAATGCTAAATCAAAAAAAATTAAAATATAAATGGTTGAGAAATTAAGAATATTTTAGCAATTAATGTTCAATGCCAAATTACGAAAATTTTTTAGTTTTCCATATATTGTACTCTAAATAAAAATTGTTTACTTGTATTAACTTTATTCAAGTTATTAAGCACTACCTTTTCTACACTCGAATTAAAATTGTAGTGACATAGTGCGAAAGGAGCAAATTAAACGAAGAAGCCGAAAATGCTCAGAAGCTGAAAATGTAAAAATTTGCGAAACGATCAGAAGCACAAAAATCATAAACAGAAACAACCCCTTGCTTCTCTTCCCCCTCTGATAAGCACAAAGGCATATTCTCAACCATCGAAGGAATAACAACAAACAGTATTGTTTCAGGTCATAAAACACAAAATTGAAAAATTCTGCTTTGTACCTGAGCACACGATGGGGAATTGTTATTGTAAAATATTAATAAGAAGTTGAATGTGCCCCTTGCCTCTCCACGTCTGAGAAACCTATAATCTTCATTTGTTTTACTTCACACATCGTATGTCCACGATGGTTGCATTGAAGCACTTTTTTGCATAAGTTTATACGGCATTCTGCTGCCTCATACGCATGAAACAAAAGCGAACGAAGTTCGAGTCGACTGAAATGGTCCGTCCCCGAACTTTGTAACCCAAGTCAAAATATTTTTCTCGTGAATTCGCCTTTGTAATCTCTTCATAATATATGCTCGTTGCATACAATGAAACAAACAACAAAAAATGAATAAACCTAGGTTAGGAACACTGTTTTCAATGTTAGCACTTTTCAAATTGCAAGTATGGAGTAGGCGCAGAACACCGTTGTGAGAGAGTCATGGAAGGGTAGCGTGGACGTCGCAGAGGAGGCCAGCGTGAACGGGCAGTGGTGCCTAGCGTGGACTTGGCATTGAAGGGACTGCTTGCATAGGGGCATAGGAGGCCAGCGTGCATAAATGGCGGTTTGTTACGACATGCTTTTCGTCGTACGACATCTATCTCGTTTGCTTTTTTTGCTCGTTTTGCTTTGTTGTTCTCTTTGTTGTTTTAGGAGCATTGAGAGCGCAAAATAGCATAAAACTCTCAAACGCAGCCCAAGCGCAAACCTGAAGGCAAGAGCGAATTTGTGCCCGTCGCGTTTCCGAGGTATAACCAACGAGTATATATTGTAAAGAGATTTCAACGCAGGCTACTCGTTACAGAGGACCTCGAGATGGTGCGCGGACTTAAGGTCCGAAGCCCTAGAAAACGTCGACAGCGATCATACGGCAGAAAGTACGTGTTCGTGTGTATGTTCGAAGCGATGCTCATAGCAAAGCAGAATTGTATTATCGCTTAAGGAGTGAACGCTGGACAAACAGCAGCTATTAAATTGTTAATGAGTGGAAAGGAATAGGAAGATTCTGTGAGTTGCAGGAATTCGACTTTGTTTTCGGCGATTGCACTAACAAAACAAATGCGTTTGTCCGTGAAGGTTTTATTGCTTTTTGTTTTGTTTTGTTTGATTTTTAGGCTTCTGATCATTTGCAAATTTTTACATTTCAGCTTCTAGACATTTTTAGCTTTTGGTTCTTTTTCTTGTTTGACGATTGTATTCAAGAAAACCTATTGATTATTTTTTGACAATAAAGTCAATAAATGTGCATATTTTAGAAATCATTCTAGCGCACAAAATTTGTATTTCATTTAAAAATTTATTTAATTTCTTAGTAATTATTATTTCAATGATAACATTAATTATAAGTACATATATTGTTATTTTTATTAATTAATTAGTCTTACAAACTAACATTGAAAAAACAATACTTAGTTTAAGAACAAAATATAGAACAACTTAAAAGTTTATATTAAAAAATAAATAAAAAATATTAAAAAATAAATATATACTCGTTGGTTGAACACGTTGAATTTTGTATGGCTAAACGTGAAGAAAGCATTTGCTTAGGGACTTAAACGAGTTTAACGACCGGGGTAAACGTACTATTAGGAACTTAAACGAGTTTAACTAGTGGTGTAAACGTACTATAAATGTGGCGTCGAGTGTTATAAAAATTCTACAGATAGCTAATATGGGGCAACCTGTACACTTATACAAAAATATAATATAATTTAATATAATTTTTGTTTGTCTCTAGACTTTTTTTTTTGAAACAATTAATTTACAGAAAAGAAAAAATCATGTCATAATAGCCAAAAATAAGAATGAAAAGATATAACTTAAAATATATGAAGTCTAGTTGCTGGTCAGCAGCACGAAACAAATGGAAAAATGCACAGCGGTCGAAAGTGTTTCCGTTTGCTATTACACCATAAATTCTGCATACTAATCTGCCACTTTCATTGATTTTACATACGCTTGCACTTTACCGAATGTTTTTTCGTGCTACAGAACACTGTTCTCCAAGAAAAAGAGAAAATTTCTTGCGTAAAATTATAACCACTAATGAACACGCTGTTGTCTGAGTTTCTCAAGTAAGGTGTCCATTTTAGAGTTTTCCTGTAAAGCAACAAAAACATTCTACCCATCTGGGTAACTTTAACCATGTGTGATAAGCGACTAAGCCGCCAACAAGACATCTTTAAATACTAAACAATACAATATTTCTTTAATCCATACAATGCAAATTGAAAGCGCATTCATTCGTGAAATGTCTTCATGCATTCATTCAATACAACTTTTTAAAATAAAATTTTGTTTAGGCGGTGGATCTTCGGGCCCATTATTACACACTCGCTCTCAGATGCATTCTATACCCTTCTTCAAAATTGTAAAAGTAATCAGAATGCAAAATTTCAGTTTGGAAAATCCCTTTGTATTGCACCTCTGCAGTGTAAAAGCAAGCAGCACGCAAAATTGACAATTTAAGGTTTACGTCAAATTTTCCGCAGAAAAGATTTACACAAGTTTTTTTGCGCAAGTAAGTTACGTGTTATGTGGCTATACTAGTTTGAGCATTGTTCACAACGGTCTAATTTGTACTTACGTTTACTTTCCGAACGCTGCATTTAGGATTCTGTATGTTGGTAAACGTGTTCGGATGTAAGGAATTTTTTTCTTTTAACTTTTTTTTGGAACAAGCCGAGTGGTGAAATGTCTAAAAGAGGTAATGTAGCTAAATATAATCCTTTAAAATCTATTAAAAGAGTCAAGAGATTAAAAATTTTTCGAATTGAATAATGAGTTTTTGTAAAGATAAATAAAATAATCTAGTTATTTTGTTATATTTAAGGCCGTGGTGGAACTGCTGGTGGCAAATTTCGAATCTCATTGGGATTGCCAGTGGGAGCTGTTATGAACTGTGCTGATAACACTGGTAAATATTTCGTGAACTTATAAATAAATGATTAAAAATAATATGACAATATTTTTGGATGTTTATGAATGCATGCCGATGCAATAACATATTTATTAATTGAAAGGAGATAAGGAAGAAGGAATCTTTTAACAGTAGTTAAAGCTGTAACATTTCAAATCAAATTTCATTGATTGAACACGTGGCTCTCGTTCCTTATATTTGAACATTTCTTATATATTAATAAAAATGTTTTCTTTAGGTGGTAAGAATTTGTACGTTATAGCTGTACATGGAATTCGAGGTCGTCTTAATCGCTTACCAGCTGCTGGTGTTGGGGATATGTTTGTAGCTACAGTCAAGAAGGGAAAGCCTGAGTTGAGAAAAAAGGTAAGAATAGCCTAAAACTTCTTTAGTGCTCAGTTCTGCAAAGCTATGTTATAAACCGCGTAATATCATTGTCAGTAAAGAACTATACTGGTCACGCCTTCGATATAAATTTGTCTGCGTGCTGACAACCACGTTTAAATCTGCTTTAATATTTATATATATGTACATAACTTAACGTTAAGCGCTAGATTCTAATCATAAGAATTACTTTGTGGTAAGGATTCGGTTTTAATGACTTGTATTACACAGATTCTTATGACCCCAGTTACCGCGTGTTCTGCCATGATGAAAAATTTTTCAGAATTAAACACATGCATGTGCATTTGTGTATTATAAGAGTGTAAGCATAAAAACAGTGTAGTCATGGTTTACCAACTCGGTAAAGACGCAATCTTTCTTCCAAAACAATCCATTATATAAATTGCTATTTATGATAGTTAAGCGGCATACATAAATATCGGAAAACTGCCCCTCCAGCAACTGGGACCGATCCTGAACTAACGATTTCGCCATCCATTTTTCGCCGGTAACCGGGGTCTTTATGAGCTATCAATTCAATTCAATTTAAAATTTTCTTGTCTTCTCTCAAAAAGAGATGCTAATATGGCCTTTTTTAATAGGCAAAACAGAGGTACCTGCACTCTCGATATAAAAAGTAGGTGTGGTCCTTGGGCGATTTTGCCCATTTTCAATACGAAACACCCCAACATAGCAACGAACATTTTTGCCAAATTTCATTTTGAAATCTTAATCCGTTCTCCTGTGATCGTGATTTTAACGGACAGACAGACGGACAGACATCGTTATTTTAATTTTGGTGGTGATGCTGATCAAGAATATATATACTTCTCCATACCTATCTTGTCTAGTTCTATGCGTTACACACTCCGGTAGAAAATTTTTATGAGAGAAACCTTTTATGACTTATTTTATTTATTTCAAATTTTCCACTATGCCAGAAGACTAAGTCTTATAGAGGGCATAATTCGTATTATTACATAACGAGAGCTTATATATACTATTTTAATTATTAAGATATAACAGGAAAGAAATGGAAAAGATAATTATATTAAAGAAAGAAAGTAAAGTTAAATAGACTAGGATAAGTAACTTGTTGGCTCATTAAGTGACGAAGAAGCAAACCCCTAAATGCCGACACACTATTCACGCTCTGAATTCTATATGGGCTCCAAAGTCTGATAGCGTTGATAAAGAACTGCCTCTCAGACACTAAGCAGGAGTAACTGAAATTCGTTATATTTCTATTGCGAAGTGATCTACTAAAACATAGTCTTCAAAACAGATAATAAGGTTCCTCAGAGCTAATAACTTTATGCAAGAAGATTATTACTCTAATTTCTAACAGGTGTTGAAAGAATACTCCATATAGTATTAGTGTACTAGGATACGTGAGCAAACCGGCTCAGCCCATAAACATAACGACTAATTTCTTCTATCGAAAATATTTTTCCAATTTTTTTTTTATGGTTTTCAAGCCAGATCTCTACTTCTGTTTTGCGTTGGCAAAGGAATTATTTCAGTCGCAAAATCGACACCTTGTGTACTCTGTAATACTGATAATGTAAGAACTGCTATAATAAAATATTTACGCTCTTGAATCTAGTGTTTATGAATATGAATTAATCCTACTTTTATATAATAAAAAATTGTTTTATTTTAATGAACAAAATTTACTTAAAAGTTTAGCAATGCTACTTTTTTTTGTGACCCCTTTCGGTTAATTTCATTCATTCATCAACTATGCCACAAGAATTTTGTCATATAATTGCATTTTACATGAAATTATAAAACTTTCAAATGTTTGGTAAGCCAAATTTTTTTTTCTGCATTCGTCATCTCAATATTATTTGTCTGTGCATCACCTTGAACTAAGTTTAGCAATTCGTACTTAACAACGAAAAATGGACACTGTTTGGGAGGGCGTTTAAGGCGGTCGGAGTGCTTGTTTCTTATGTCCAACATATATGTTCACACTATTGAAAGTGTACATTCTTCACACTACACAGTCGTTAATACAAAAATTTGGCTGTTCACGTTGGTGAGTAGTTTACCTATTGTGCGTGTTCACACTAACGCGCGTCTACTGTATATATATATATATATATATATATTCCATATTTATTTTTACAATTATTTTATCAACAAAATAAATTGACTTTGAAATTTAAACGTCAAACGAAAAAAAAGAAGAAGCTCTGCGGTTCGACTAGAGTCCAACTGCCCGATTGCCGAGCTGCCTCATATACTTACTTACACTCTGCAGCTGCGACGGCGTTCTTAATGTGTTTCTACAGTGAAGTTTCATTCAAGGCGAAAAGTTTGTAAGGCTACATCTCGGGTCCAAATCAGAAAACACCTAAAGAGTAGTTGTAAGCAGTCGTGTTTGTGAAAAAGTTTTTATTTTTTAATGAATTGTTTTACATAAGCTTATAAAACACATACGTGAAATGGATGATATATTTTTTTACTCGAGAAATAAACAATGGATTTTTTTTTTTAAAAGTATTTTTCGTTTGTGTTTATGAAAATAATATAGAAAAATTTATATTCTGCCTTGGCATGGCCCGACTTTTCCGATGTTAAATAACAAACATTGACAAGAAAATACGTGCAAAATCTTATCACGCTAATTTCATTCGTTCTCGTGCACTCGTGATATCCACAGACAAACTGATAGTCGGACATGACTAAATCGACTCTGAAGATGACACTGACCAAGAATATAGATACTTTTCTATAAGTAAGACACGTCCTTCAATGCGTTACAAACAGAAGCATAAAGGGAATGTACACTGATTCCTGTTGGGTATAAAAATAAAATGTGTATGCGTTAAAAAGCAATGAACGAAATGAAATAAGGGGAAGGTGCAGAGACATCATGTATTACCAACAAATATTGCATCAGATTACACAAAAGCATCATAAATATCGTGGCCTTCAATGTTTGGGGACAAATCTACGTTTTTAATAAATGCCATTTTCATTCCATTCCATTTTCCATTTCACTTATAAGTATATTAAGCAACAAATCTTTGGCCGCAAATTGTACTTTTTTTACGGAATGACTTAAATGCTCTGGAAATGATATTTACTACCATTATTTGTCACATTTTTATTTATAGTATTATAAATATATTTATATTAAAAACTGGTTGAGGAAATTTGAAAATTAAAAGTTCCAAACAATCGATTGACATCTAAATTTAAAAGATTGTGTTGGCTGAGTTATATGATTGAATATAGAAGAGAATATGCGGTGCAGACATAGCATTAATGTATTCATAAGCAAAAAATTGTCTATTTATATGTATATTTTTATAAACAAACCTGTATATATTATATTATCTAAACAAAAAATGTATCTACTATTCTCAGGTGATGCCAGCTGTTGTTATTCGTCAAAGAAAACCTTTCAGAAGGAGGGACGGAATTTTTATATACTTTGAAGATAATGCTGGAGTAATAGTTAATAATAAAGGTGAAATGAAAGGTTCCGCTATTACTGGACCCGTAGCTAAAGAATGCGCAGATCTCTGGCCACGTATTGCGTCTAATGCAAGTTCTATAGCTTAAACTGAAACAAAATTAATAAATATATTTTATATATATATCAAAAGTTGGGCATTTATTTATTAATTAAACAATAAAATATGAACTGATCAAAACGACCAACTAATTTCGATTTATGTAGTTTTGTGATTTATAGAAGCTATGTTTGCATTCAATAATAATTATAAAGGCAGGTATAGAGTCAACTTTGTTGTGGAACAACATTTTTAACCATCAATTATTACTATTAACCAAACTAAAAGTAAACTTTGTTTCATTAATTCCTTAGTTCCTTTAATTTTGTAACGCTTTTCTGTTATATGAAGTCTCGCCGGCTGCTGATAAATTGTGGTTGTTGATATAACCTAGAAAAACCTGCAATCCGTTGTACTAGTGTAATTGAACAATAAGTTTTAGAGTTTAATTATATGAAGTCTATGTTGACGTGATCACCATTGGAAACCCTTCCCTTTACTTGTTCACTATACTTAGTATAAAGTAATAACTCTCTACATCGTGCAGCACGTCGGACGCGTTTGGTTTTGTATTTATTAACTAGAGTTATAAAATGTAATAAGTCGCGGCTGTTTTAAACCTCTACACCTTTTTCACTTGTAATTCAGAAAGCGTCACTTGTAATTCAGAAGCTCTTAAAATGTCCGTAGATTAGTATAGACAAAGCATAACGGTCAGAGATAATGAGATGTGACACTCGGTCGGCTTTTGCAAAATAATTTGACAAAATTTCGTTCGGGTTTTCACATACACTGTATGTGATATTCACCTCTTTCCACCTCTGTCGCAATATATCGTACATATATATTGAAATGAAACGTCATTTCTTTTCATTTGCCAACAGAACTTTGCAGAAGAAGGTAAAAGTGTGCGATTTGGATTTAATTTGAGAATTGTCATTATCATAATCTAGTGTTATTTTCCAAATGCTCCACACCTCCTAAGAGGTATGCATTGCGGTGCGTTACCGATTTTTTCTTGGGTGTTCGGTGGGCCGGTAGGCCTATTGCACCCATAACTACAATACCTAAAATATTATAAATACGTATATGGATAAAACCAGCGTGCAATTAGTTTACAATAGTGGATATAAATATATGTTGTATACAGTAAAATTTGTACATAGAAATGTAAATATGAATAAGGGTAACACCAGCCATGCAATTGGTTTACACTAGTGCATGATGCTCCCGTCTCCGACGACAGTTGGTAACTTTTAATGTCACGTAAATTACGCACCTTAAAATAAAAATTTTAAGCCTTAATTAGTCAACATAGATAAACATTTGCAGCTATGCGATAAAAATAAGTCCGTAGTGGCATCACGCTATAATAAAAATACCAAATCCAACAGGCAAATCCGTATGTTTTAAGAAAAGCCCAGACTCGGTATGTCCTGGTGAAATTGTCTCAAAAAGCAAGGAACCTCGTTCTTATTGGGTCAGTGGGAAGGACGGCGGTTGCTATCGCCGCAATCGGCAGTTCATATTTCGACCAACTCAGGCGATACTATTATATCTACAGGAATCGTAATATAATCCAATATAATTATTTCTCAATTATGAATTATATATTTGTATGAATACAAAGAGAATAAAAAAGAGAGATAACCATATGTTATTACGCAAAAAGCGTATAACGAGTTTTATTCTTATGCTGGGATAAAACTCAGTCTGTCCAGGGTTCGTTAAAGGGGTCTCGCAACCCTCTAACATATAACGTATTCCCGAATTACTCACGACTGTCTTCGCGACAGTCTAGCACTGGCTCTGTAAGAGTTCAGCACGGACCATAAATCACATAGATTGGAAACTGGATGAAAATGAAGAAGCATAGCTAAAAATCAGCGTTTTTTATACACTGGTGAATTTTGTTGTAATACTTCTGCAGCCAGAAGGAGATAGCAAGTGGAACTCTGTCTGATTCAACATAAAGAATTTTAAGCAGTTGCCTTTATAAGAAAAGTAAGAAATACTGGGGGCGTTATTTAAGAAATTTGTGGGATTTCTTCGTAGCAATTGAATAAAATATTTCTTTACATTGCTTTACATAATTATAATCTTATATATTTATATCTTTAAATTATACATATTAATCGAGTAATATGATAATATAAATGTTAAATAATATTATTAATAAACATTTATGTTGGTTTCACACCTGCAATGTGGTAAGCATTAAGGCGCGTTACCGATTTTTTATGGTGTTCTGGTTCGCTGTAGGCCTATGTCACCCATGCAACTACAACTACAGCTAATATTGTATTAAGATTTACAAAAACATAAATTTTACTTGGTAGAGAAAATTTAAATGATAATGTCTGATTTACAAGTGACGCTTTCTGATTTAAAAGTAGAAAAGCTGTAGAAAAATTTCGTGAGCATGCATATAATCGCCTACCTTAAGGCACGGTCAGACAGAACGCGACAATAATCTCCGCTCGGCGGAGTAATCGCGAAGTATGTCAGACAGAACGCGGCACAACGTGGAATTATACACGTCAGCTGTTTGTTTCTGTGAATAAAAGAATGCCGTACTGGTATTAAATGATTTCATTGCATGGGATTTGTCCCTTTCTCTAGGGAATTTGTTGATGTGAGATGAAAAATTTCTCAGGCAAAAGTATTTCTTTCTCAAACGAAACATTAGTGCAGGAATTGTCAGTGATGTAAAAATTGTTGTCTTCATCTTAAAAATAAATTGAAGTGTTGAAATTGAAATTTAAGTAAGTAAAGCAAATTGCTCTTAACCGCTCAACATATGGCAACGCAATAAAATGCCGTCCAAAAAAGTTATATACTCACACTCTTCAAATACACACATACTTGCACAAGATTCTGTAAAATTTCACAACGCTGTACTCGGCGGAGACACCGCGCTAGTGGGCGGAGAATCTTACGCCGAGGTGCGCGTTTTCAGTGTGACAGGCGCCATAAGAACCTGTGTGTTACAACTCAGAAAACAACCGCTCCGCCCGGCGTGGCGTAATTATCACGTTCTGTCTGACAGTACCTTTAATCTCCAAAAACACCCATTCGCTGACATGATAGCGTTTGGCTATGGTTTATGTATGTACATATATTTACATATACACATATAGAAACACCAAAAATAAATTATTGAAATATGTACTAATACATATATTTATATACATATATAGAAACATGAAAATAAATTATTCAAGTATGTACTAATACATATATTTATACACTGGACAAACCTCTCTTCTTGATTAAACTATAAAAACCGGGTTTTCCCTTGCACCCGCATACACATTTCCAACAAGAATACATCTTTACTTATATTTAATAAATATTTATTTAATTAAGATATTTTAAATTTCTTACATATCTTTAGCTTCCATTTATTTACGAATTACAATGTTGCGGTAAACGGAGACCAAAACGAATTTATTGTATCAGTAAATATGGCACAATTTTGCAAACAGCCAAATACAAATGTGCAATGTTTTTGTTTTTGTAAGAGTTGCATTAAAACTCACCGTTTTCAAGAAAGTCTCTTTTTATATTACCATTGTTTGGGTTTGAAACGGGTGCGTTCACGAAGAAGAATTACACATACAACACGCTAGCATTTTTTCTGTCAGCTGATTTGTTTTAGGTTTCCAATCTATGTGATTTATGGCTCGGACGTCGTTATTGGTTTCTTTTATCTGTCTGTCCAGGGTTCCTGATTCAGCAAATAAAACTCAAGTGTTTAGTTTTAATTCTTCTCTTTATTAATGGTTTGTATTTACATTGGTTCAGATAATTATGTCCGAGGTTGCATGTATTACTTAATATAGTTAATTCTTTTTCCTAGCCTAGGTGAACTAGTTAGCGTAACTATGTTAGTATCGTTAGTGCTACCTAGCACTTGGTCTGGTAGTGAGATATGAGTTGCCTCGTAGAGAGCCGAAATGCACCGTTTACCATTGTTCTACTGGAGGTTGTTTCTACGAAGTTTCATGCAAATGAATTCGTCCACACTTGCAAGCACTGGACACAAATAATTCTGTACCTCGGTTAAGATTCAAGCATGATTCAATGATTCACTTTACGACATTTGTCCACACTTAAAAGCACTGGAGTCAAATGATTCAACGATTAGTTTTAGGATGAGTGTCCACACTTACAAGCAATGGACTCAAATAAATCGAAGTTATTCACAGGTTCGTTTTAGGATAAGTGTTCACATTGACAAAACCTGGACTCAAATAATTTGTAATGATTCAAAGATTCGTTTTTTAGATGAACTGTCCACCAGAGACGATGAGACCCCTGACTCTTAAAAATGCCATGCATGTGTGCGTTATTCGACGAGGATCCCAACAACAAATCCATGTAAATTTTTGTTTACGCAAAACCCCGGGGCATTGCGTACACAAAACAATCGAAGCCATATTTCGTGTTTACATTCTTCTTCTTCTTACCACAAAAAGTGTGTTTGTGGTACAATATTCACTCCGCTAAATAACCACATTTTTTTAGATTTCTGGATTTTACTTTCACGAGATAGTTATAAAAATGTTCTCGCTTCATTATTTTACAAAACTTATAAGTCGTCAACAACGTTTTTCAATAGAAATTACTGATTAAAGTTAGCGATTTTTCTCTCGCACTTTTATTTCTGTGACTTGGACTGACACTTCGATACAATGTTTGTTCAGAGATTCCAATCCAAAAGAGTAAGTGAAGTTAATATTTTAGAGAAAATTTTCGCATACGTGCTTAAGTAAAAAATAGTAAATTAATTTGGATTTATAAAACATTATACATTAAATAGCCACTGCATTTCCAAAAAAATAGTGTAATACTAAAATTTGCCGCAAAGACTTAGTTTAGAAGTTAATGGCTTTTAAAAGTAAAAATCACTTATAAAGCGCTGTTCAATGGAATGTTGTTATTTAAATAACATAAGAAGTATAATTAAAATCGTTTAAGATCCTTTTTGCTATTGCGCTTTAATTAGCCAGCAGAAATAATTGCAATTTGTACACAAGCAGATATGTTAAGAAAAACTGCTTCTATAAGTGTACTGTACTGTTTTTTTTTAATTCAAATATTTCCGGAACAAATTAGTATACGACAGAGACGAATTTGTCTCTGGTATACGATGACGTTAATAGTTCCTGTTGCCGACATCTGGCAACCCTGCATTCGTTTGACATTTACACATAATTTTAGTTCGTATATTGTAAAGCTTCTGTCTGACTTTCTTTTTGGTTTTTGAAGTCAAGCGAGGTAGTCGTGCCAAACCAAAATTTTTTAAAGCGGTTCCTTGGTAATACATATTGAATTTAAATTAAATAAATATTGAAATCGCCACGAAAGTTTGGTTGAAGTTTATTTCGTAACAATTTCTTTAAAAAATTTTGTACGATTGAACGGATAATGGCGGATGAAGACGCAGTCTCAGCTAAGAATAATTGCAAATCGTGCGAAACCGCATGCGAAGAAGATTCGGTGCAATGCGTCACATGCAAAGATTACTACCACGCCGCCTGTGCCGGTATAGATGGAGAAGCGTCGTGCAGTCAGTGGAAGTGCTCAGAATGCACACAATCAATATATTCACAGCTGTACAATCAAGCAATTCCATTAACAACGGGAACAGACCATATCATCAATGCATCACTGACGGGAGCGGTTAAAGAGAGTCAAGTCGCCAAAGGCAAGACAACCCCTGAGTTATCAATACAAAAGAAGCTAAAGCTACAACAACTCGAAGAAGAAATGCGTGTTCGAACAGAATTCTTGCAGAGGAAATACGCAATACTATCTGAAGTGGACGAGGAAGCAAGTTGTGAACCAACGGAATCAGTTAAAAGGCAGTGGTTCCGTGATCCAAGCTTCACATCACAGCCAAGAGTAGTTGGCCAAGATATTCCAGCACAAGTTCCAGGTGTAAGTAGTCAAAATTTTCATTCTACTATAGACCCAACGTTCGGTGAAAGCGGAAGGCAAAGTACACCTCGAAATCATAATTTTAACGTACCAGCAAATAGTATGTATGTTGATCTGACAGCAACCCACTTGGCGGCCAGACAAGCGGTCAATAAGGACCTGCCAAACTTCAGTGGAGACCCGACGGAGTGGCCTATATTCATAAGCGCCTTCGAGCAAAGCACCCGCATCGCGGGCTACTCCAATGAAGAGAACATGATTCGCTTGCAAAAATGCCTGCAAGGGAAAGCGAAAGAAGCAGTTCGAAGTTGTCTTCTTATACCGGATATGGTTCCAGATGTAATCAGGACGTTAAAGATGTATTTTGGACGTCCAGAGTTCATTCTTAATACGCAGATAGAGGTCGCACGTAAGTTTTTAGTGCCAAGAGAAAAATTAGAGTCACTTATCGAATACGCCTTTCTGATTAAAAATATCTGTGCGACTATTCGCGCTAGTAATTTGTTGAGCTACATGAATAGCCCCACTCTAATCAAAGAATTCGTGGATAAGCTGAATCCAGACATGAAACTCTCTTGGGCACTCCATTCAAGAACACACAATAATCCAAGCCTTCAAGAATTTTCAGATTGGCTGTACGATATAGCAGAAGCAGCATGCCAGGTGACATCACCAACATTAGGGTCAGCATCATCCAAGAAGCCACTTCAAAAGGAGGCGCGTTTCAACGCGCACTCGAAAGCTGCAGGCAACGATTCTGGAAAAGCTACAGAATGCCCGGTTTGTGGTGGAAAGCACAAAGTAATGAATTGTTCCAAATTCAAGGCTGCACCTGTAGATGAAAAATGGAATTTAGTGAAAACAAAAAATTTATGCAGACATTGTCTTGGAATTCATAGGCATCGTTGCTGGTTCGTAAAACCATGCGGCATTAATGGGTGTACCGCAAAACATAATAAGGAACTTCATAAGCAGGAGTCAAGTGCCCTACCTACACCAGAAACCAGCCTTGCTAATACCCTCAACAATCATCGGAGTGCTGTGCAAGGGAATAACCTATTTTTCCGAATTTTGCCCGTAATTATACATGGCCATTCGAAAACGATTTCAACCCATGCATTTTTTGACGATGGTTCGAGCTTAACACTGATAGATGAACAACTGGCAAATGAACTTGGAAATGTGGCTAAAATAGCACCGCTATGCATTAGATGGACAGGGGACATAACCAGGTACGAGCCAAATTCTCATATAATGGATTTAAAAATCTCAGCAGCAGATTGTAATTCAAAAGTTTATCCGCTGCGTGGTGTACATACTGTCACGAACCTAAATTTGGCATCGGAATCCATGTTGGCAGAAAGCGTTAAGGATAAGTATCCGTATTTAAAAGATATCCCTCTAAGCTCCTACATAGATGTCGTTCCCAAATTAATAATAGGAGTCAACAATCCAAATTTATCGGTGTCGTTGAAAGTTAGAGAAGGCAAATGGCATGAACCTATAGCTGTAAAAACGCGTCTAGGGTGGACGCTTTTCGGCGGGAACTCATCATGCTCCAAAGGAAGTTTAAATATTCATAGATGCATCTGTGAGAGCAAAGAGATTATTTTTCAGAAGACACTATGGGTATCGAGAAGTTGGAGTCAAGCTCGATGAGTAAAGATGAGCAACGTGCCATGAAACATTCAGAAGAGAAAACTATATGGAATGGCAACCGTTACACTGTAGAGTTGTTGTGGAAAAATCAATTTCAAGAGCTACCGGCAAGTTTGTCCACAGCGATGATGCGAACGCAATGCCTCAAACGAAAGATGGCAAAGGATCCTGAGCTTGGAGCAAATTTACAAAAACAAATTGATAATCTAATCATAAAAGGTTACGCAACATGCCTCCCACATGAGTCTTTGGACGATAAAAGAGACAAGTTATGGTATTTACCGATCTTTATCGTTCGAAATCCTCATAAGCCAAATAAAATTCGTCTGGTGTGGGACGCTGCGGCAAAAACAAACGGTAATTCGCTTAATGACTTCTTGTTCAAGGGTCCTGATCTCCTCAAACCCTTAATATACATACTCTTTAACTTTCGAATACGGCCAGTAGCTATTTGCGGCGACATTGCAGAGATGTTCCATCGCATTGGAGTTAGTGAAAATGACGCAGACGCTCAACGCTTTCTTTGGTGGAATGAAAGCAAAAATACCATAATGGTCTACCGACTGAATGTTCTATCCTTCGGAGCATGCTGCTCTCCATGCATTGCGCATTTTGTACGGGATCAAAACGCTAAAGTTCATGCGGCAGGCAACTCCAAAGTTCTAGAATCTATAACTGAGCACCACTATGTGGATGATTTCATTGACTCAACAGAAACGATTGACGAGGCCATATCTCTGGCAGAAGAAGTTCGCAACGTGCATTCACAAGGAGGTTTTCACATGCGTAATTGGGTTTCGAACTCACAAGAAGTACTATACGCTCTCAGTGACAACAGTGAGATGGAACATAAATCATTTCAACGCAACGACAACGCAGCGGAATATGAGAAAGTATTAGGGATGTGTTGGGACGCGAGAAACGACGTTGTTAAATATAATTTAAAATTTGTTCATCTTCGAAGAGATATCTTTAACACAAAAGTAGTTCCCACTAAGCGCGAAGTTTTAAGAGTACTCATGTCGGTTTTTGACCCAATGGGGTTCGTTTGTTGCATTATGTCGTATCTCAAAATGCTTCTTCAGGAGATATGGCGATGTGGTACGGAATGGGATGAGCCACTTAACACTGATTTACATGAAAAATGGTGCGATTGGATTTTATATCTTCCAATAATAGCTACTGTGTCTATACCACGTTGCTATTTTACGAAAAATAATAGAAAGGATAGCAATGTGCAAGTGCACACGCTCGTAGATGCTAGTGAGAACGCTTATGCAGCTGTATCCTATCTTCGCATAAGCTATAAGGGTGACACGGAGATAAGTTTTGTTGCTGCAAAGTCGAAGGTAGCACCACTACGTCCACTTTCAATACCTCGCTTAGAACTACAGGCCGCAGTAATTGGAGCGAGATTAACGCATGTTGTTTGCAAGAATCATAAGGTAGACGTAGAAAAGTGCATAATATGGACGGACTCCAAAACGGTTTTGAATTGGCTGAGAAATGATTGTCGCCGATTCCAACAGTATGTAATGTATCGTACGGCGGAGATTCACACGCTAACTGATATATCACAATGGAGATGGGTGCCGTCGAAGATGAATGTAGCAGATGTTGCAACAAAAAATAGACGGAAAAGTGATATACTCGATGAATGGATCAAAGGGCCTAAGTTTCTACATTTGCCAGAACACGATTGGCTTACAGGTGAAGATCTTGGTGAGGTAGACAATAGCGAGGTGCGCCCAAGGTTTTTATACCATCGCACTCAAAATGCAAGTCAGGTAAACTTTGATTACTACTCCAGCTGGTTTAGATTGTATCGTGCTATAGCCAACTGGTTACTATATTTAAATAAATTGAATAACAAAGTAAAAAAAGAAGATTACGCCAATTTGTCACTTTCTTCAGATCACCTAAAGAAGGCTATAATCTTTGTTTATAAGACCGTGCAAGCAACATATTTTAGCGACGAATGGAGCTCACTTAAGCTGGGGAAAACACTTCCAACCGGAAGCTCACTTGGAAGGCTTCAAATTTACCTAGACGACGACGGAATTATACGTGTAAAGAATCGAGCAACATATTTCATACAGAATGGAAAATCAACGAGGGACTACATAATATTGCCATCACAAAGTTATGTAACTCAATTAATCGTCGATCATCACCACAGGATTTATCATCATATCAACCACGAGACCGTGATTAATGAGCTGAGACAAACTTATTACATTCCTAAACTGCGTCCATTATATAAAAGGGTGAGAAAACTTTGTCAAATTTGCAAAATAAATAATGCAACTCCACACCCTCCGCAAATGGCGCCTTTGCCCCGCGAGCGACTGGCTGCATTCTCGCGACCCTTCACTCATGTAGGAATAGACTATTTTGGTCCCATAAACGTTATTGAAAATAGAAGAGCAAAAAAGAGATGGGGTGTGTTATTTACGTGCCTTACTATTAGAGCTGTGCACATAGAAATTGCACACAGTCTTAGCACAGATTCTACTTTAATGACTTTAAGGAATTTTATGGCAAGGCGTGGCACTCCAGTAACGATTTATAGCGATAATGGTACGAATTTCCGGGGTGCAGATAATTTGCTAAGAGAAGAGCTTAGCAAGCAGAACAATAATGAGATACAACGGCAATTGGCGCACAAAGAAATTGATTGGAAATTTAATCCACCTGCAACCCCACATATGGGAGGCGTATGGGAACGTTTGGTGAGGTCGGTCAAGACTATACTGAGAAAAATAATATCTAACCAAAGGTTTACGGATGAAAGCCTGAGAACGGCGCTATTAGAAGTAGAATTAATCATCAATTCACGCCCTCTAACATATGTGTCATTAGACAGCGAAGACCAAGAAGCTATAACACCCAACATTTTTTTTTGGGAAGCTCGAATGGTGCAAAACCATTGTGTCAACTGGAAAGTTTGGACTACAAAATGAATTTAAGGCAAAGCGAAGTCGTCGCTAATTTATTCTGGCGTCGGTGGTTGAAGGAAATGTTGCCGACACTTACCAGAAGGTCCAAATGGTTTCAAAAGGTGAAACCTATAGCGGTAGGAGATATTGTGATCATCGTAGACGAAAATCAGCCTAGAAATACTTGGAAAAAAGGCAGAGTTATCGAAACCGTAATAGCTAAAGACGGTCAGGTACGAAGGGCGACAATCCAAACCAAAGAGGGAATCATGTTGCGGCCAGCAGTAAAATTAGCTGTACTGGATGTCGACAAAAAAATGATGCAAGCTGTCTACGGGAATCGCTTACCGGGAGGGGAATTGTTGCCGACATCTGGCAACCCTGCATTCGTTTGACATTTACACATAATTTTAGTTCGTATATTGTAAAGCTTCTGTCTGACTTTCTTTTTGGTTTTTGAAGTGAAGCGAGGTAGTCGTGCCAAACCAAAATTTTTTAAAGCGGTTCCTTGGTAATACATATTGAATTTAAATTAAATAAATATTGAAATCGCCACGAAAGTTTGGTTGAAGTTTATTTCGTAACAGTTCCGTTATTCAAAATTTCTTGTAAAAATTTGAAGACATTAGTGAAAATTTAATTAACACTGATCACTGTTGTGTGTCGCAATCACAACAACTAAGTTCCAATTTAACGGAGCAATAATATTCAAGGCCAATTTAAGCATAATTAGTTCAAGGCCACGATCGACTCAAATAACAGAACAGTCGAAGCAAGCCAAGTTAAAACCAACCGTTAAAATACAAGCGCATCACTTTTGCTTCCTTTCATTCGGTCAACGCACCGGCCGCTGTTAAAACAAATGAAATGAATGACTAATTATGTTAACTTCGAATCATTGAATCATGAAAGCAATTCGAAGTTAAACAATTAAGAATACTTTTAGGCAGAAGTTTTAACCTTTTATTAAAAAGAACATTAAAAAGAAACGCGACTAAAGAAAATTGCAAAGCGGAACACAAGAGTTCTGCTAAGAAAAGTAGAACATGCGATTGCGAAAGAAATTAATATCAATAAAATATTAATTTCGCGAATTAAGAAGTTTTGAGTTTGCGACATACGAAACTGACCCACTTCAGCGCCGTCAAGAGACGACGCCGAAGTTAATGTGTAATAGTAATGTAACGACAAATTTTACATCATAAAATTTAACGTTCATACAAAGAAGTACACTCAGCATCAAAGTCAAGGACAAAGCACAGCAAACTCGTTTTCGCAAAGTAAATAGAGAAAACTAGTCAAACGAGTTTGCTGAATAGCTCGTAAACACTGGAAGCGACGAACATGTCGCATCATTTCCAGCGAACAAGTCCGAAGTTCGGAGAAAGCTTTAAAGCTCCTCATAGAATGAGGAGCAGAGTATAAAAGGGCGTGCACTCAGTGCATCGAGACAGTCGTTCAGAAACCACACCCGTGGACAGTCGTTCAGGAACCACACCCGTGAACAGTAATTTCAAAACCACACCATAAGGACTCGCAGTCAGCATCGCAAGGACCTCAAGTCGGCATCGCAAGGACTCGCAGTCAGCATCGCAAGGACCTCAAGTCGGCATCGCAAGGACTCGCAGTCAGCATCGCAAGGACCTCAAGTCGGCATCGCAAGGACTCGCAGTCAGCATCGCAAGGACCTCAGCCGACGCCGCAGCCAACGTCTCAGCCGACGTCGCAGTCAACATCTCAGTCGACGTCGCAGCCAACGTCTCAGTCGACGTCGCAGTCCGTGGGTTTTTACTCCGCGGCTATTTACATTTAACGCCCTGTCGGTCTGTTGGGTTTTTACTCCGCGACAGTAGGACGGCCGGTCTGTTGGGTTTTTACTCCGCGGCTATTTACATTTAACGCTCTGTCGGTCTGTTGGGTTTTTACTCCGCGACAGTCGGACGGCCGGTCTGTTGGGTTTTTACTCCGCGGCTATTTACATTTAACGCCCTGTCGGTCTGTTGGGTTTTTACTACGCGACAGTAGGACAGCCGGTCTGTTGGGTTTTTACTCCGCGGCTATTTACATTTAACGCCCTGTCGGTCTGTTGGGTTTTTACTCCGCGGCAGTAGGACAGCCGGTCTGTTGGGTTTTTACTCCGCGGCTATTTACATTTAACGCCCTGTCGGTCTGTTGGGGTTTTACTCCGCGACAGTAGGACGGCCGGTCTGTTGGGTTTCTACTCCGCAGCTATTTACATTTAACGCCCTGTCGGTCTGTTGGGTTTTTACTCCGCGACAGTGGACACACTAATCAAAGTCTCTTTTCAGCATAGATTTGTAAGATAACCAAATAATCGACATGCTCTTAATCACAACCTCTGTTTCAGCCTAACGATCATAAACTTTGTTTCAGGCTCTTAATCATAAACCTTGTTTCAGGCTCTTAATCATAAACTCGGTTTCAGCCTAACGATCATACTCTGTTTCAGCCAAACGATTGTAAACTTGTTAAATAAAACTTATCTTAGCTAAAACGTATCTATAAGCATATTTCAAACTATTATAATTTCTGTCAAGATTTAATTAAATAAAGTTGTTAGTATCGAAATCGGTGTATTGCGTTCAAATTAATAAATAACTGGACGAGATCTTGGACTGGACTGAGTGATATCCAGGCGAGAGAGGGAAAGCATCGTTACAGTAAGATTGATTGAAAAACAGAAGTGTAGTAGATTTTAAAGTGACAATACAAGTGTTGTTTTTGTGTACGCGGACTTTCCTGCAACAGGCCACTTTCGCATCCCGTGGAACACAACATTTTTGGCGTAGCCGGTTTTCACGAGCCAAGGATCGCTCGAAGGACCAGAAATAAACCAAGAAATACAAGGAAAAGGACATAGCACTTACGGTACGTATAGTGAATATAAATAAAATATAAAAAAAAAAATTGCAAGTGCCTATTGCAATTCGTCGCGAGGCTTGATTTAGAGCCAAGTAAAGGAGTGCCAGCGTCAAGCAAGGCACTCTTGTCTGTCCAATGGCGTTCCACGCCCGACAAAATCTTTGCAGAGGTCGACCCTTTTGCTCGGGAAGTTTTTCAACAGTCGTTTTTAAGTTTTAAAAAAAAAGTTTTTGAAAAGTTTTTAGTGTGAAATATCCTTTTGTCGTGTAAGGATAAACCAAAAGAAAAAAGGAAAAATAAATTGTCTTAATGAAAATTTTAAGCTGTGTTTTTATAGCAGCTAGATAAAATATTTTATAAATAAACATTTCGACCGAAACGGAAGCTTAACTTTTTATACGAACTTTTTAAAAGTTGAGCCAGGAATTTAAGCTAGCAAGTAACCGTGGCTAAACGAAGAAGCGCTGTCGCTTCGCTCCCAACAAACGAAAAAAAAACAGCAATTAAACAATTGTTGACGAGTTGTTTAACACGCGCGGACAGATGTTAAAGATTGGAATGCAATATGATAGTCGCGCTGAAACATAAAAAAAAAAATAATGCGTTGTTTGAAATTTTTCAAGTGCAAGTAGCTTGAGAAACTGAAATTTAAGTTCTGCGGAAAATAAAATAAAACACAAGTGGAACGAAATTGTTTTTATAGCACGAGTCATAGTAAACAAGAAAAATAACAAATATTCTAGACAAGTTAAATTGTAGATCACGGGAAAAATATTAATTGGCGTGGGAAAAGATATTAAATTTCAAAGAAATTCATTCGTGGAAGAAAGAATTCAACTGTTTGAAAGGTAGGTACGACAGTTATTTGGCAGGTAGGGACTTGCAAGAAGACAGTCTTTGGCAATTAGAAGTCGAGAACGAGCAGTTAAGGAAAATACTCGGTACATAAGAGGAGGTTTTCCCAGAAAATTCACCAGACAATCGTAAAGAGGGATCCACAAGTTCAGAGGCACAAGAAATTAAACAACTTGAGGCAGAAAACGGTTTGTTGAGAAAGCAGATAGCGATCTTGCGAAGTTACGAACATCACGACGAGGAGCCACGCAAACAGAGGGAAAATATTGCAACAGAGGCAATCACATCCAATACACAAAAAAAAAAAATAACAAAAATTTAAGCAAAATCGGCATAGAAGACATAGCAAAAATAGTGAATAGGTTAGTACAATTATTTTCGGGTGCACCATCTATTGACCTCCGAAATGAAGTATATAAATTTATTGAAGGATGCGATCTAGCAGACAGAAATATCAAGGACACAGAGATCCAAGACTTCATAGCATGCGTTAAACAGCGCCTGCACGGAAATGCATACAGCCTTTTGCGCTCGAAAAAGTTCGAGAGGCTGGAAGAGTTGAATAATGCAATAAAGAGACATTATTTACAGCATAAGTCCTTAGATATGGTTTTGGTAGAAATACAAGCTATGAGGCAGCTGCCAAACGAGGATATCCGTCAGTTCGCGGAAAAACTAATAGCCTAACTAATAAAGTCTCAGGCGGAGGACATTATCACAGCTGTCTACCAGGGAAAATCGGATATAGCGTTAAGAACAGAAGTAGACAGGGCAGTAATGAGGACGTTTAAGTTAGGTTTACAAGACAGTTCTTTAAGATTTTATTTGGTAGGTCTAGAGAAATCAACATTTGAAGAATTGGTGGAGCAAGCATTGGATGTTGCGGATGACATACAACAGGCAGAGACGATCCGAAGTAGGCACTTCGTCAGCGTGGTCGAAAACCCGTTAAATGATTATTCCAATCAAAGGAAAGCATTTCTTAGTCCGCGCTGTAGAAAGGATGAAGGTTCACCAGAATTGAAAGGACAATGGAATAAGACTGTGCAGAACAGCAACGGGCAATCCATGCAGAATATTACTTGCAGTTTCTGTAACAGAAAGGGACATACAAGAGAGGATTGCCTAGTAAAGGGCTAGTTAGTTGAACTTTCCGTGACAGAGCAGGGCAGATTGAACTGTCAAAAACAAAGTCAGACTTATGGGATATGCATGTAACCGATTAGTAGAACTTTGACATAGCATGGCAGAGCAGAAAACTCAGATCGATTGTGATATTTGAGGAATTTCTGCTATGTGACAGCTAAAGTCGTGATGCCATTTGTTTGTTTTGATTTGAAAACAACGAAGTGAGCTGATGATATCATGGGTTTTGAAACTAAATTAAATATTCCGAAACCTAAAATAAATATTAATATAGGACTTAAAATAAATAGTAAGCAGTTTTTTACATGTGAGCGAATGTTTTTAACGTTCTATTATTGTATTTGTATTAGATTGTATATAATATATATTGTATATAATATTTATATATTGTATTGTATTATATTAGTATCGTATAAAAATAAAATAATTTTTCGATTTGTGTGCGCTTTCAACAGCACACGCATTCAACAGTACCAAACCGTATATAATAAATTATCTAAAAGATATGACTTCTTAAAATGTTTAGCGGTAAACTTCGAATCGGTAAAAATTAAAGAAAAATAGAAGATTTATTTAGATTTAGAAGACCTGCAGATCTAATACCCATATAATTCGGTTTACATACAGTTACATTAAGTGTTTAAGAGTTGTAGATGCGAAATATTTGCATTTGTATGGTTAACTTTCATAGGAATAATGGTTGCAATATGTTAGTTCGTTTTATATATATTATTATTATACCTTACCATAAATATATATCTAATAATATGACCAATTATCACGTTCACCAATTATCAAAGATTGTAGTTTGATATCCTTTGCGAATGTGGGATTAAAGTTATTCACAAGATATTTACATCAAAATATTACCCGCCAACGATGACAATATTCAGACGACAAGCAAAATTGTGGCAATGAATCAGAATGTGGCAACACCTTTGTTTACAAATTTTCCAGTTTTTGGTTTTCTTTCCCTTTACCCTCCTATTTTCTGCTATGTCAAGTTTTTGAGAAAAGTTCAACTAACTAGCCCTTAAGAAGGAACACGCCATACTGTCAGGAATGCTGCAAATATGGCCATGAGAATAATTTCAAATGTAAAAATGTTGGCTTTATCTTAAGCTCTATAAACTCCATAGTTGTCGCAATGCACTCTCATATCTCGGCGCAGAAAATGTGACTTCAGAATTGTTATTTACACTTGAAAAGCAATGCGACAGTTAAATATGATTAAGCCACCGCAAAGTTTTCTTTCCTTAGTTGTAAAATTAGAAGATAGGTTTCTCGAAATGTTTAATGAAGTCTGTCACAAAGTAGGAGTCAGCCAGTGCATTTTTGATGAACTTCTCGGAATAGTACCCTTTGATTATTGCAGTAACTGCAGCAGTGTGCTTTCGTTGCTTTATTTGTGAAAGTTCGAATTTATTTAGTAATAAGATTTTTTAACAGAGATGCATCAACTTCTAGTTTTAGACAAAAACTATGTCGCATAACGCACTTTTAGCGTGTTTGCATAAGGGTGAAATTGGCCGACAAGGGAGCCGATACCCACAAAAAGAGGTAACGCACCGAACTGTATACCTCACGGGTGGTGTGGAAATACAATATAAAAAGTAGTATGAAAAATGTGTCCTTTTAGCTCTTTAACTAAGTAAATAACAATAAAATTTAAATTCAACAATATAAAAAGTAGTATGAAAAACGCGCTTTTTTAGCTCTTTAACTAAATAAAATGAACATATTCTCTGTAAGTTTGTCAAACAATAACAAACATTTTTTATTTGATTGTCTAAATTTTTATTTTGTACGTTAACAAGTTAATAAAGTGGATTAATACAATGCAGTATTCACATTTAATTAAAGTGAAGTTAAAAGGCATATCTACTTGACCTCAAAAAATAAACTTTGCAGCTCAACGTGAGGTTAACATTTTATGACACGTTCTTATTTCATAATAAATTTTCGAATATATGCGAATTCTTCTATTTTCCATGCAAAATAATAATTTTCAACAGTAAATTCCCTTTATAACATTTTATCAGTTGTGAATTGTTTTCCGTAAATGGATATCTCATTCAATCTGTCATTGTGTAACCATAGTAGCAGCGGCCATTCTGAAAGCAAAAAGAATTGAAAGAAAAGAATAGTGTACATGTGTTTTCATTTTGCATTTTTTGATGGTACTAGAAGAGTCCGGGGTCTCGTCGTCTCTGCTGTCCACACTTAAAAGCACTGGACTCAAATGATTCAAAGATTCGTTTTAGGATGAGTGTTCACACTGACACCAATGGTTCCAGAATGATTCAAATATTGGTTTTAGGATGAGTGTCCATACTGACAAGCACTAAACTCAAATAATTTAAAATTCTTCAAAGAATCGTTTTTAGGATGAATGTCCACACTTAAAAGCACTGGACTCAAAAAAGTTCAAAAGGATTCAAGGATTCGTGTTATGTCCATACTTGCAAGCACTGGAGTAGAATAATATTAGTTTATCAAAAAGTCGACTCACCCGTACAGCGTATGATCACCAAAGAGCGCAAGAGTCTTCGTTGACGGTGGCTTTTATACCTCAAAGGTTAACCGTAGTTTTCTTGATCGCTTATTGGCGACCTTGAATTAATCCCTTTGTTTATTCCAATTGCGCATGTAATTTTTTTATATTCGCAGTCTTCATTGGCGACCTTGAATTAATCTCTTTGTTTACTCTAAGGATGTCATTTTTTATATTTGCAGTATTCGGTGGCGACCTTCAACTAATCTCTTTGTTTATAAAGTTCAATTAATGTGACCTTCGATTCCGCTTTCTATTACTTTGCACTCTTCGTGCAGAGACCTTTGCATTTGTTGTTGCAATCAATGTTCTTTTCTTCTAAGACTCGGTGACATTTCTCCTAATGGCTCTTCGTTGTTACGTTGTGTTTGTAAAACTGGGTTCCATTTATTGCATGTACTAGTTGTTGGCTTTGATTGCTAATTTTCGGTCTGTTGTGGTCTCTTACCACGACAACTCGGGAAAGGTTGTGGCTCCTCCACTAATTATCCTCGTAGAATAAATGAAATACCAGCTTGTGTTGTCATTAAACGTTTTATTCTTATTTTTCTTTTGTTACCATTAGTTTTCTTTATTTTCACATTTGACACTCACTAACTTCGCTCCTTTTTACAACTAATGTCTAAAACTAAAACTGGCGGCCGACACAAAACGTTAACTAATAATTGTAGACTTTCGACACTAATTCACTAATACTAATTCACGACTCTACGTTCATTAAAATTCCAAGACTACTTTTGTTACTTAGTAATTACAGACTTCTCGCGTTAACTCATAATTCCAGACTACACTTTAATCTAAAAATGTTCTTCCTTATATCTACTTTGTAAGTCAGAAATGTTGCTTAGTCGGAATTCTGCATCTACCTCAAAAATCATTATCACAATAATTTTGGAGGCTGCATTGCACAGAAGTGCTGACTTCGTTCTTCCGCGTCAGCTCTTTGTCACGAACGAAGCTTAGTCTTCGCTTAGTCGCTTTGACTTCCGTAACTTTAAAGTACGGCCTAAAATTGTGCAAGTGAGTTTTTCAATTAAAGACACCAAACTGCCAGTGGAATTTCATGCCAAAAAATATGTGTTACTAACGTTAAGCGTTAGCAAACCGGGCCAAATATCTATGATAATAACAACGTTAGGCGTCATTCCTCCGCCCTTCCGACAAGAAAAAATTATTATGTAAAAGAGAATAATTTTTTCTTAATTTACAAATTTAAAATATTTCTACTTTGGGCTTAACTTACAGTTTTATCATTTACTCTAGATAACCTAGAGAAAAGTGAGTTGATGTGTCGCGACTAGACGTGTTTGTTATCGGCTCTGCGATTTAATTAAATTTCCGTGAGTGTATCGCTTCGTAATCGAAATAAAGCAGTCAATTGTACTCATCTTGGTTGCTTGTAATTGAATTGATTTTCGTAGTTGCAATATCGCGCTTCTATCAGCCTAATTATTTATTTAATTAATTGTGTTATTTTGTTCGCTGTATTAAGAAGACATGCCGTTAGAAACAAGAAGAGCATCCCGCAAGCCTCTCTTATCAACCGACTCACCAAACAGCATTCTCATGAGTTCTTCTTCACCCGCTGGTACTTTCCAGGAGAGATTAAGAGAGTTTAAAAAAGAAATAATTGCCACCATAACGAAGGCCATGAACCAGTTTGAAGAGAAGGTTTTGGAGCGAATTAGTGTTATTGCTGCAGATGTTTCACACATTAAAGCTGAAGTTGGAGCTCTCTCAAAAAGGGTTGCCGATGTTGAAAAAACGTGCAGCGAACTCACCATTCTTAAAGGTGATGTAAAATTATTTCGTGAGGAGATAAACAAATATGAGAGTCAGTCAATTGCGACGGACTTCATAATTAGAGGTTTACCAAAGATTGAGAATGAAGGATTGACTGGTATTTTAACTAAGTTTTTTGCTACCATTCAACTTCAGAAGCCAGTCATTTGTGATGCTTTTGCAATTAACCAAAGGGATGGCAATAATAGCTCCAGTCTTAATAATAAACATCCGATTGTTGTGAAACTAGCATCGCCTCTTGATCGGATTAAAATGTTTAAGGCAATTGCTGTTTTTCGTAAAAGAGTCAATCGACAGCTCACTGTTAGTGATATTGGCTTGGATGGTAGTGACAGAATCTTTGTTCATGAGTGCTTAACAAATAACAATCGCAAAATACTGCAATTTGCCAACAAGCTGAGAAAGGAGGGTAAAATTGCAGCGGTATTTTCTCTTCGTGGGAAAGTTTATATAAAATCTGCGCAGAATAGCGATCCTAAAGTTGTTGCTGATATTAAGGATGTGAATCGCATTGCTGAGTTTTAAATGTTTATTAATATGAAATCAAATTATCGTAAATTACGTATACTCCTGCCTAATATTGTTTTTTATACATTCATTAGTTTAACTGGAAATTTATTAACAAATACACTATTGTTATTTGCCAGTGGATATATTACGGTGGAAGCTCTATTTAAATCTAATTTTTCCTATTTTTCATCTTTTTGTACTATTTCTTCATCTTCCTATGTCATTTCTCATACTTTTAATATTGCTTTCTACGTTTCTGATGTTTGGTTGTGGTGTTCTGTGGCTGATCGTGAGCTTGCTAATGGCTGATGGGCGTGTGATACCTAATGGTTTTGGCTATGATATACATAAGTCGTTGGTCAATATTCTATGTGGTGCACGAAAGGGACTAAAAGTGTTTCACTTTAATTCACGCAGTTTGAAAGGCTTGAAGTTGGACTACGTGAGATATATTTTTGAAAATTCAGCCGCTGATATTTTATGTGTAACGGAAACGTGGTTCAATTGTATGATTCCTGATGATTACTATGATATTCGAGGTTTCAATGTCTTCAGAAATGATAGAGTGAACAGGATTGGAGGTGGGGTTGCAGTTTATATTAGGGACAGCATGAATGCCAAGTTACTGAATAAGAGTGAAAATCTTCCGGTAGAATTTTTGAATATTGAGTTAGTGATAAACAGGTGTAAAGTATTGGTATCCTGTGATTACAATCCTGCACGTAATAATAGCCTCGATGCTTATTTTGCTGACTTATGCAGTAGGGTTATAGACTTTGATTACCACGTTGTGTGTGGTGACTTCAATGTTGATTTGCTGACCAGTGATAAAGCTACACTTGATTTGAAGAGGCACACTGCATCAGCTGGCTTGGCTGTTGTTAATTATTTCTATCCAACGCGTTTTGGGCAGCATTCAACACCTAGTCTGCTTGATATTATGCTCACGTCTGATAATAGTCTTGTTACACTTTTTGATCAATTCTCATTTATTTCGGATCACGATTTGATTTTTTGCATTTGTGATATCAATACAGTAGTGAATGTTGAGAACTTCATTACGATCAGGGACTACAAAGCTATTAATCTAGAGTGTCTTTATGGTGATCTCTCCTTGGTAGATTGGAGTGCTTGTAGGTATTTTGTATCTGCGCAGGATAAGCTCTCATGGCTTATGAATGTAGTGACAACTTTATTCGAAAGACATGTACCACTGAAGATAGTTAAGGCCAGAAGTAGGTCTTGTCCGTGGTTTAATAGTAGAATACTTGCTGACATTAAGAAAAGGAATGTCCTACATTCAAGGTGGAAAAGATGCCGTTCATCTGAAAACTGGAACACATACAGACTGTTCAGAAACCATGTCAACTCTTTAATTCGTTCTGAAAAATGTAAATTTTACTCAGGGAAATTAAACTCAAATCTCTCCTCGAAGGAGCTTTGGGCGAATTTGAGAAAATTTGGTGTAGTGTGCAAGAAATCAAAAAAATGTGATCTATGTCCTAATGAGCTGAACAAATTCTTTTTAACGCAAAGTGTGCAAAGCGGCTCAATGAACGCTTCTGAAACTCTCTTAAATATCCCGCTGTCGTCGGATGAGCCATTTAGTTTTACTGCTGTTGGTGTAGACGATGTAGCGAAGACTGTAATGGGTATCAAGACAAATGCAGCAGGTCTTGATGGCCTGGCTATACGGTTTGTTAAGACTATTCTTCCTTTTCTTTTAAAGCCGTTGACGTTCATAATAAATAACTGTATCACTAGCTCCTGTTTTCCTGATTCATGGAAGATGGCGGTGGTGATTCCAATTGCAAAGTCTAATTGTGCTTGTAGTCCGAAGGATTACAGACCTGTTAGTATTCTTCCTGTTTTGAGCAAAGTTTTGGAGCGACAATTAGCTAGTCAAATCAATCTGTATCTTAGCAATAAAGGTTTACTATCACCATTTCAATCAGGTTTTAGAGCTGGGCATAGTTGTTCGACTGCCATGCTAAAAATTGTGGATGATCTAAGGATAGCTCTTGATAAAGATCGCATATCGTTGTTGTGTCTGCTTGATTTCTCGAAAGCGTTCGACACCGTCAATCATGAGCTGCTGTGTAAAAAATTGGAAACCTACTTCAACTTTAGTAGCAGTGCGGTAAAGCTTATTGCTGACTATCTTTCAGGCAGAAAACAATGCTGCAGAGTGGCGAACAAGTTTTCTAGTCTTGAGGGAGTTCCGAAGGGTGTTCCCCAGGGATCAATTTTAGGACCGCTGCTATTTTCGTTATTCGTTAATGATGTCTTCATGGTATGTAATTTCGCAACTATGCATGCGTATGCGGATGACTTGCAGCTGTATTGTTCGGGAGCTTTGGAAACAGTAGGTGAGCTGGCGGAGAAACTTAATTCAGATTTATCGAGAATTAGCTGCTGGGCAAGTAAGAACGGTCTTTCAATTAATGCAGCTAAATCAAAGGTTCTGCCAGTGATTAGGGGTAGGAATATTCAGTTAAATGATCTTATTCCCCCAATTCTAATTGGCAACGATCAAATTGAGGTCGTTAGTACTGTAAAGAACCTAGGTTTCGTTATTAACACGAATTTGACTTCTCTTGATCATGTGGACTATGCTGTTTCTAGGATTTATAAAGTTCTCTTTGCCTTAAGGCTCTCCTCCGCTGTTACGCCAGAGGCGATACGTGTGAACTTAGTTAAGCAGCTTGTTTTGCCTCACATTACCTATTTTTGCTGTGTCTATAGTCAGTTGAGCTATGACTCTGAGTATAAGCTTCGCATTGCGTTTAATAATGCTGTGAGGTATGCATATGGTTTGTGCTACGCGGATCATATAAGTGATTGGTGTAGGAAGCTACTGGGATGCTCATTGGTTGACTATTATAACTTATATCAGCTAACATTTTTAGGGAGTCTAATGCGAAAGAAGGTTCCATCATATCTCTATGACAAGTTGAACTTCTGTCAGTCTGCTAGAACTCGTCAGTTTTTACTGCCCTATCATAATTATCTAACCACAAGTAGACTTTTCTTTGTCAATGCCATTAGGTTATTTAATTCACTACCCATTGGATTAAGAAGAATTGCTAGCTGTATCAGTTTTAAGAGGGCCATAGCCGAATATTTCAAACGATAATCTTACTTCACTTCTTTCTTAATTCATATTCTCCCTTACATGTCGTATTTCTAATTTCTTTTTTCTTTTTGTTTTTGTATATCCACGCACAATTGCAAATTTTTAAATTTACTATTATTATACTTTTTTTTTTTTTATGATTTACAAGTACATATAAGGATTTAATTAATTCCCTGTTTATTTTATTTTACTGAGTTCTATAATTTCGCTGTGTACTATATAAGTCATGCTTAGTGTACAAATATATGGAAAATATGAAATAAATAAAATAAATAAATAAAAATAAAAAAAATCCAAGAACCTATGAACACTCTTAAATTAGAATAGTATATGTTCTTAATTTGATTACAACATAATTATAATAAAAATTTTATCTAATTTTTACAATATATTTATGGGAAAACAATTCTGCCGACTTCGGTGATTTGCTTACTATGTCGCTGCTATAATACTGCTTCCTTCCGGTTGTTCTTCGACGTTGTGTTGAATAGCGGTGTTGAAAGTGTTGGAGATGGACGGTGACAGCTCTGGCCGGCATTTGGTGCACGGTTACTTGTAGTCCTTTGACGGTGACAGTCACGGAAGGCAGTGGCTCTAAATTTTTAACTTCTGTGGCGTAAACTGGATTAGCTCAATGTACTGCTGCAGTTTATTAAAACATAGACGAGATCCTTCTCTTGTTATTTGTATCATTATTACACAATCTCTTTTGGATCACTCAAATTAGCTATGCAACGTACTTGTGGTCTTCGTTACTGTTTGACCAAGCAGCGGTAGTACGGTAGTACGAGCTTCATTTTGTACATGTTGTATACGTGTGTACTGTCTGGTGCTAACCCGCCGTATTTATTTTTCGTAGATGCCAAGCCTCTATCTGTGTTATCGTCTTATTTCCGTATTATTTTTCTCACAGCTGTTATCCTCCACCGCTGTTTAGTTGATATCGTACCGGCGATGAATTTTTTGGATCATCGACTGATATTTTCGCTGCCGTTGATAGTACAAAATCTATATATCTTTAGTAAATTTTTTTTCCCCCTTTTTTTTGTGTGGTTAGTTACCATCTTTTTGAAAATTTTTTGTGGGGCTATTAATTCTTTGTTTTCTTCTTTTTTCCTGTTCTTTTGCTTGTTGGAGAAGTATTTGCTTTCTTTTAAACTCTGTTTTTTATTTTTTTTTTCTTGCTTTTTTTTCCGTTTTCATTTCTCTCTTTTGCTCTCTTTTCAAAACTTGTTTTTTTTTTTAAATATGTTAAATATTCTTTTTACAATGAATAATTTATTCTAATTACTTTGCTATTAGGACAATGATATATTTTGCTCATAATGACATATGTTCATACCTTAGTATAACTATCGGTAATAGTATTCATAAAACTGTATATATCATTTTATGACATTTACTTATTATGCATTTATTATTTATATTGACATTATATACTTTTGTGGTGTTAATTATTCTATTAGTGTGTATACAATTATGTGATGTGTAGGTTCTATTTTACATTATAAATTATTGTTGTACAATTACATATGTATAGAACGTAATAGCCTACTTTTTTCTTAATTTATAATTTAGTTCCTTTTAATACGTAGTAAATACAAGAAAGTATTGTAATCGCGGAAAATTTCGATATTGAGATTTTGATGCCAAAACACATTTTGACCATCCCTGAGTCCATTTTGTAGTTCAAAGGAGAAGTATTTGTTCCTAAAATGCAAATACTGGTCCTTTATTAATTTATAAGTGTTTACATTTTCTTATGACTGTGTATATCAAACGAATAGACAGCTAAGAAAATGTAAGTATATTTCACGAAAAATTTGTTAAAAGAATATTGGTACTTCTTTTTTTATCCACAACGACGGATAGGTTTTATCCTAGGTCGTTTTCGAGTATTTGATTCTTCTTTTACTCTTACTTTTATTCTTCCGTTACCAGCTTGGCATTAAGCTTATCTGCACTGTTGCGATATCCATTATTTGAGCTTCTGTGAATAGTAGAGAATTGAATTAGTTATATATATAAAAATTCTTAATTAATTTCTATTATATTTGTTTTTTTTTCGTATGGTTTTTTCGGATTTCAACCATATTTCTATAAGTTATATCAATTGAATATCTGTTAATTATAATACGATTGCTTTTCTTGCTTAGTTACTTTTCAATTTAACACATATTTAAACATAAGTATTTATTTTTATCGCTTAAATACATATTACGGAAACAGAAATAAATTATTTACCGTTAAATGGTTTGAGCAAGTTATTGTGAAACGGTTTTTCCTTCCCTTTCACTTTCAAAATCGTTGTTACTGAACTTTTTATTCCCGTGACTACATATGGTCCTATCCATATTGGGGAACATTTTTTCTTCCTAGCCTGGTTTCTTAGTAATACTCTATCCCCTATGTTGAATTTGACTATATTTAACTTACTTTCTTAGCTACCTCCTTTGCCTTTTCCTAATTTTTCTTTACTAAATCATGGGATCGTTGAATTTGATATTTTAATACCTTTGTGGGATCGTCCACATTGTACACAGGACTGCATTTACGTTTCAAGTTTGTTGGAAATTCCGCATCGAAGCCATATAATGTGCGAAAAGGTATCTGCTTTGTAGAAATATGTGGTGTGTTATTATGCACGTGCATGGCTGTTATAAGCCACTTGTCCCAATTTAAGCCATCCTCCTTAACAAAACTGCGGAGGTATTCTGCCAGTTGCCTATATGATATGGTGTAATATGCAGTTTCTTAATTCCTAATAATTTACACACATCGGAAAAAACTTTGGAAATGAAATTTGAACCGTTGTCGGTTAGGGGTACTGTTGGAATGCTGTGGCGGGTCAGAATCTCATCAAAGAATGCCCTGGCAACTGTACATGCTTCCGCATCTGGCATTGCTGTACAGGCCATAAACTTAGAAAAATCATCCTGAAACGTAAGAATATATTTGTTTCCGGAAGATGTTTCCGGTAAAGGACCTACCATGTCCATATACACCTTATCAAATGGTTTGTTGGGAGTGGCTGTCAAAACCAGCGGCATTTTCGTCAATCTGCTGAATTTATTGGTTTGACATTTTGAACAGTTCCTGACAAACTCCTTTATTTGTTTTTGCATGCTTGGCCATCTGTACTGACTTCTTATCCTTAAATACGTTTTCACAGCCCCCTGATGTCCTCCCAACGGTGAATTGTGGAAGTCCTTCAGAACTGTTTCGATTTCAGCAGGATCTGAAAATGATATCACTGTATTCTTGCTAGGTGTATCTGTGCCGTCTGGTTCTGCACTGGATAAATTGAAATTATCGAGATTGGGATTGTTGGCATTCTGTAATCTCTTCACCTCCGTTTGGCCACGTGTCTGAACTTCTACCACCCTGTTTTCATTTTGAGGTATTCTACTTAATGCATCCGCATTCAAATTCTTCTTTCCAAGCTTGTAGATAATTTCGAAAATATACTCTGATAACTTATGTCTGAAACGCGCCAATCTTGATGTTTGATCCTTTAAATTGGTTTTCCTTTCAGAGGTTGATGGTCAGTTACCACTTTGAATGGCCTTCTTAATAAATAAGCTCTAAAATTTTTGGTAGCCCAAACTATAGCTAGAAATTCCCTTTCAATTGTAGAGTAACGTTTTTTTGCATCATTAAGAGCCCTACTTGCAAACGCTATCGGTTTGTCTTCCCCTATTTTCCCTTGAGAAAGAACCACTCCTAAAGCTTCGCTACTGGCATCTGTTGTCAAAATAAATTCTTCGTCAAAATTCGGATAAGATAAAATTGGTGGGATAATTATAGCTTCTTTTAACTTTTCAAAAGCCTTCTGACATTCCTCTGGCCAATTGAACTTAACGTCCTTACGTAACAGCTTATTGATTGGGAGAGCTAGTTTTGCCGTTCCGGGTATGAATTTCCTGTAATAATTTACTAACCCTAAAAACGCTTGCACCTCTTTTTTATTCTTAGGAGCTGCAATGTTTTTGACGCATTCCACTTTACTGGGGTCAGGAAGAGCTCCTTTCTCAGAACATTTATGCCCTAGATATATTACTTCTAGCCTCAGGAACTGGCACTTACTAACGTTAAGCTTTAAATTTTTTTCCCTCAGTGCCTCGAAAACCTTCATTAACCTTTTTCCATGCTGTTCTAAATTACTTCCATACAACACTATATCATCAAGATAAACAAAGCAATCTGTTCGTTGTAAGCCTGTTAACACATGATTCATAATACGTTGAAACGTTGCAGGCGCAAATTCAAAATGTCCTAAAGCTGAACTAAATGCTGTTTTCTCCTTGTCACCCTCGTCCATTAAAATTTGATGATAACCACTAGCGTAGAAAAATATCTACTGCATCCTAACTGATCTAAAATCTCATCAATCCGTGGTATTGGAAACACTTGTTTATTTGTCGCCTCATTAAGTTTCCTATAGTCGATAACTAATCTCCACTTCTTTTTCCCATCTTTTCCACATTTCTTTGGAACCAGCAATAATGGAGAATTCCATGGAGACATACTAGGAGATATTATGTTGTCCTTTAACATTTTCTCAATTTGATTGTTAACTTCCTCCCTGTGCGAATGAGGGAGCCGACATTGCTTTTGATTTATTGGTGGTTGATCCATTTTAGTCGGAATTCTATGTGTCATTTTGGGAGTGGTTGTCAATTTGTCACCCTCCAGCATAAAAATATCATTATATATTTTACATATACTTAAAATCGATTCCCTTTCCTTCTTATTCAGATTTTTATCCAAATCTAATTCACTTAATAATTTTTCTAACCTTTCATCTTTACCTGCTTTAGTTATGTTATTAATTGTTGCCTCTTTATTGAATGTTACATAATCATCGAATTCACTATACTCCAGTTTGAAATTGTTATCCACAACGAAGTCTTTTTCTGTAGCGTTCAGTATTGGCACGTGAACTCTATTATCTTACCAATGTTTCTTTACCAATGTTTCTCCCATATAAACTCCCGATATTATTTCCTTCTTGTGCATTATTATTGTTTTTGCTTCAGATGCTATTTCGAATGGTACAATTTTTATTGTCCGTGAATTTACTATCACAGAATTTCTTTCACTTTCTCTTTTTGTGTTTTTCGCAGCAACCCATGGCAAACTCGCTAAGAACCTTTTATTTTCATCATAAAAAATTACCTTTTTATTTATTGTGTCTACAATGGACCTATTCCATAAATTGTCCCTGCCAAGTATACCATCACCTAGCAAACCTTGTTCAAGTACTACTTCGTGTAACGTTAAACTAAGATTTTTCTAATTGTCATGTGTCACATTGACAGTTGACAGTTGTAGCACATCCTCCAAAAGCTCCGTTTAAAATTCTTGTATTCGAATTATTAACCATTATACCTTTTTTTATGACCCCTGTTTTTATTAAACTCGTGTCCGCTCCCGTATCTACCAGCGAGACAAGTTTTCCATTAATCGCCTTCTCGCAAGGAAATTCAATGAACACGTCATCCGCTGTGTTATCTCCGTAGCAGCACTTATTAATATTGGTCTTACAATTTGTTTCAGTTTCGTTCGAAAGGCTTTTCTCTTTTCTTTTTAAATTCACCGTAACGTACTCTTTTTGATTCCCTTTTTTTAAGCTTATTCTCTTCTTTTAAATTTTCCTCATTAATTATTTTATCCACGACCATATCAGTCTCGTTCTTTAGCTGCAAGATAAGTTTTTCATTGGTTTCCTTTGCGACAGGGAACTCATTGAACACATTATCTTCCAGCCCAATGCTGTAACTGCACTCCGTGTCGTAAGGTTTTTCGTATTCTATGATTCTATTGTTATTAGACTCCGTTTTGTCTGTTTTTGTTGCACCTTTTACTTTATTATTACATTGTAAGTTTTCACTGTCCACTATACTTATTCTTTGAAATTCCTTATGATTCTTTTTCATTTTCTGTTGGGTGTTAATTTGACTTATTTCATTCAGACTCGTAGATGGGATAACTGTCTCAATGGAAACCATCTCCCCGAATCTCTTTGGCCCAAAAGTTACTATTTTTTCTGGGTTCCCAGGTTACTGGCCTTGCCTGGGCCCTTGGTAGTTTCCCTGAAACTATTCCCAGTTCTTCTTGGTTTAGCAATCTCGTACCCAGTGTCCTGGTCTATTGCACCAATGGCATGCACTGTCCGTATTCTTTTTATCTTTATGCGGCCCTTTTGTTGTCGGTTTAGGTTGATTTAGTCCTTTTTTTAAACCGCCTTCATTCCACCTTTGATTGGTTTCCCACTTGCTACTGCTGTTATTTGACCAATATCTTTGTTGTCCTTTTTGTTGTTGGCCTTCTCTTCTAAAAGGATTTTCTTTGGTTGGAGAGAAGATTTTACACTATAAATTTGTCTCATGGCCATACTTACAACATTCCTGACAGTATGGAGTGTTTTTTTTTCACCAGGCACTCATCTCTTGTATGACCCTTTCTGTTACAGAAACTACAAGTAATATTCTGTATTGATTGCCCATTGCTGTTTTGCACCGGCTTATTCCATTGGCCTTTGACTTCTGCTGAAACTTCGTCCTTTCTATAGCGCGGAAGCGCTAAGCAATTGTTGTGTCTGGTTGGAATAATCACTAAACGGGTTTTCGACCACCCCGACGAAGTGCCTACTTCGGATCATCTCTGCTTGCCGTATGTCATCCGCAACATCCAATGCTTGCTCCACCAACTCTTCAAATGTTGACTTCTCTATACCTACCAAATAAAGCCGCAGCGCACTGTCCTGTAAGCCCAGCTTGAATGTCCTCATTACTGCCCTATCCACTTCTGTTCTTAATGCTATAGTATATCCGACTTACCTTGGTAGACCGCAGTCATAATGTTCTCTGCTTGACACTTTAATGACATCAGTTTTTCCGCGAACTGACGGATATCCTCGGTCGGCAGTTGTCTCATAGCTTGCATTTCTGCCAAAACCATATCTAAAGACTTATGTTGTAAATAATGTCTTTTTATTGCATTATTTAACTCTTCTATGCTCGCAAATTTTTTTGAACGCAGAAGGCTGTATGCATTTCCATGCAGGCGCTGTTTTATACATGCTATGAAGTCTTGGATCTCTGTCTCTTTGATGTTTCTGTGGGCCAGATCGCATCCTTCAATAAACTTATATACCTCATTTCTGAGGTCAACAGATGGTGCACCCGAAAATAAAGGTACTAACCTATTCACTGTCTTCGCCATTTCTTCAATACCCATTTTGTTTAAATCTGTCTGATCCCTTTTTTGAGTAATGGATGTGGTTGCCTCTGTTGCAGTATTTTCCCTCTCTTTGCGGGGCTCTTCGCGGTGATGTTCGTTTCTCCTTAAAATCGCGATCTGTTTCCTCAACAAATCGTTTTCTGTTTCAAGTTGTTTAAATTCGTGTGACTGTGAAATTGTTGACTCTCTTTTCTTGTTGTCGAAGACTGTCTTCTTGCAAGGCTCTACTTGCTAAATAATTATCGTACCTATCTTTCAAACAGTTGAATTCTTTCTTCCACGCGCTTATTTCTGTTGTAATTGCCGCGTTTTTATTTTCTACGAAGCTAATTATTTCGTTGACAATTAAATCAGCTTCTTCTATCTTGGAAATATCTTTCACTGAATTTATCTGTGATTTAATTAACTCAATTGTTTCCCTATTACTTACTGCACGTGTACGACTTCCCCAGGCTTTTTCTACAAACCTGTCTAGCTGACCAGATAATGCTCGATATTTCGATACTATCTTTATACTATCTTTATTTTGTCGCGGATCTTAAATTTCTTACCATGTGAAGGCACTTGCACTCGCAAAAATGCAAACGACGCTTTTTATTCTATAAACTCAAGTCCAAGTTCAAGTTTCAAGTTTATTTTCTCGCTTATAAAATATGTGTCAACGCTTTTATAAGCCTTTTTTCAATTTTTTCGTAGCTTCACAAACGTAACTTCGCGTTAATAAAACTATGATTCCGCTGAATCGATTAAAGCAAGCACTCAATTTTAGTGATTTTTAATTCGTGTTCCGATAATTGTTTTTTAATTATCACTTTACTGACGGTTTCACACATAAAGATTAACTCAACAATTTTTTGCTTGCCGTTCTTTTTTGTTTTACAATAAACACACTTATTTTTGAGGCATAATCGATTTTTCTTAACTACCATAAATGAAACAACTTCAATTTATTTTTTTTTATGTTTTTATTCTTTCCTCGTAAATTTTAAAGTTTGATTGTTTTTTTTTCCACTCTTATTCAATTAATTTTTCACGTATGGTCTCGCAATTCATAAACGCTTCCCTCAGCATAAATTAAAACACAATTTTAAGTTGTACTTTATTTAGTATTAATTTTATTTGCTCTTAAAATGTGCAAATTCTTATTTTAAAACTTCTTTTGTCAACAAACTGTTGTTGCCGAAAATGTGCAAATATTTATTTAAAAATTTCTAATTTCAGTCACCTGAACGATTGTTGGTCCGAAAACCGGCTGCGCCAAAAATGTTCTGGTCTCTTACCACGGCGACTGAGAAAGGTTGTGGCTCCTCCACTAATTATCCTCGTAGAATAAATGAAATACCAGCTTGTGTTTTGTTACCATTAGTTTTCTTTATTTTCACATTTGAAACTAACTTCGCTCCTTTTTACAACTAATGTCTAAAACTAAAACTGACGGCCGACACAACACGTTAACTAATAATTGTAGACTTTCGACACTAATTAACTAATACTAATTCACGACTCTACGTTCAACAACGTTAGGCGTCACCTGTACCATCATTCCGACATATAAGAGGTCCGATTGCTTGTGTGTGTTTGTTGTTGTCGAGCTTTAATTTGTAAACCTGAGTGCACTTTTTCATTATGTACATTTATTGTTTTAAACTCCGCTTCTAAATCTTGGTCACTATTTCTGTATGCGTTTGTTGTTTTATTCTTTCGCTAATGTGGTTGTTGTTGTTGAAAAACCAACGTGTGTCTTTTTCCCTTTTTTTCTTTTGTGTTTTGTTTGTTGTTGTACAAGTGTGCTTTTCCCCGCTTGTGCTTTCAAGTTTGGTGACATTCTTGAAGTTTCTCGTGATGTTTTGTGCAGCTTTGGGCTTTGGTTCGTCGATGGTTAGTTAATGGTGAGTAATTTTTGTTTTGCCTATTTTGTAAGGGAGATATAATCTTTCTTACAATTTCTTTCACAAAATTTTCTAAGATCTGAGTTGGTGTAGTACTGAACTATTCATTTAGAAGTCAATGAGCTGTGTGCTATATATGTACATACATATACATATTTGATAACATATTATGACTTTTATTTAGGTTATTGATAAATTATTATAAGAATATTACAAATTTAAAAAGAATGTGAAATATAATTTTGGAAGAACTTTTGTGTGCGCCAATAATAATAATATCACTTCATTAACAATTTCGGATTTGTATGTAGAACTGCATCTATACTGGGCATATTTCTCCTTAAAAATGCGCCAAATTTACATTGCTTTACTTAAATTATAATTATAAATAAAACTTTTTACATCTAAATACTGAATGCCCATTACAAATAAGCGAAATAGTGCGAGTTTTTTGAGAGTCGACACTTAAGATGACACCAAAATAGCTTTCGCCTTAAAGGCGTCACTTCACCACTGAGAAAGTGGCTTTTGTCGCACTTCTGAATACACTTTTCTTACGTTTTTGATGTTGTCGCCTTAAAAGTATTTTCGAACAGCTGACAAGTTGCTTTAGTCGCACTTCAGAATACACAAACGGAAATTTTGTCTCCTAAGACGACAAAGCCGCACTTCTGAATTACACTATTAGCTTGCAGTAGAAAAAGACAGTGGTGCGGCAGAACTTCAAGATATTAAAAAATTTTTAAATAAAAAGTCGAAGACAAAGTATTGTAAATAACATGTATGAAAATATCTTAGAAGATCACCATGGGCTTCTCTTGCAAACATATTCAACGATGTTATTTTTCAAAAAAAAAAAAAAAATAATTATATAGAAATTTAATATTATCGGACATTTTAGGATTTTTCTGTAAAATGGCTTCGAATTTGTATCTAGAATCTACATGCATTTTGAAATAAAATTTTGTATAACCGTTAAACAAGAATGTTTGAAACGACGTTTTACGAAGTACAACGAAAAGTTGCATTAAAAAGTTGCGGGCCTCTAACGCCGCTCTGCATTAAGGACCCATCCGTATACCATGTTATTAAATGATCATCGAGGATATACGTGTTTGTTAGACCTTTCCATTCATTCTTATAGCTTAATTCAGTTTTAAAGGATTTACTGAAACTGCATATCTGTTGCATAGTGTCTCTTGGTAAGAGATATTCAGGGAGATTTTGAAACATCTTCTGACTTCTCTCATGGTGTTCGTTTGTACATGCTTATCTCCTACCGTAATAGTTACTTTCCTTATTCTTAGCAATTCAGCTATCCATTTTGCGACGGTGGCGTGGATACCCTTGCCGTTGAGTGCGTCCTTAACTGCATGCGACGTATTGGCGAAAACTCCTTCTATATCTAAAAATGCAAAGAGGGCAGTTTTTTCTTAGCGTCGCTCTTGTTCTTTTTTTTCGTCATTATTGGAAAATTATGTAAAATTTACGGGATCTTCAACATTTCCGGAAGACAACTCCGGACAAAAGTGCTCTCAACGAGCCATCAATTCCTCATGTAACCTTTCCATATCGTATCGCCGCATAGAAAGTATATACTTCTTGCAGCGTCCAACTGCCACAAACAGACATATCGATATTTCTGCTTCTCAGACTACTTATGACAAAAACATGTTTGAGAAAATTATATAAAACATATATAGATGATGTTTTACACAGTTTCATTATATGTAATACGAATACATACATACATATATAATTTTTACAGAATTAATATGTCATTATATAACAAACACTTAATAATAAATAATTAAACTTATTAATAATTTATTTAAGTAATGTTATAATAAATTACAATTAATTTACTTACAGAGTAAAATAAAACAGAAACCCGCCCAAAAAAATATATTTTATTTACAACTATGTTTTTATGTGCAGACGGACAGTAATTCATATTTGAATCAAATGTTTCTTAAAAAATATGGCAGTAACAAAAAAAAGTGTTGCCCTTATTTTAAGGAGATATTGCTTGTTTCAGGGTTCAACTTTACAATACCATAAAAATTTTAATTAACGACTATGTCATTGAAGGAATATAAATATGTTCTGATAGAAAAGTTCGAACAAGTCCGTGTAATCTTACATGCGGTATTAAATGGTGGCTTTATGCGATATTGGTATCAGTGCCATTTATGTTTTTAAATTCGAAGGAAATTTTAAAATGTGTACATCTAAATTTTGAAAGCAAAATTAAATATACCGTATTAATTTAAGAAGCGATAAGAATTTTATCCATAGATATTTATTATTGACGAAAGAAAAATTTACTATAGGCAGAATTTTTTAAAAAATCTCGTGATATTTAGGGAATGATTTATATATTTCGAGCGTTCCAGTAACAAATGTGTGTATGTATGTACGTTTTCGAGCCAACGATTAAAATGTAGTTTTAGCAAAGCTAGTCATCACCTGCAAAAAAAAGAAAAGTTATACTCCAAAAATTACACACGCAATTAATATTATTAACATATATAGCTATGATGTAAAGTTAGCAAGAATAAAATCGTTAATATTTGATGATCACAAAAGTTCAATGCATATAAGCCTATTGATGCTACTATATATTGATATAGTAGATATTTACAATATTTTTCTAGTAAGAAATATTGACAGAAATATTCACTTAACAATGGAGGTTTTTACAAATTGTCAACAATCCTATTGGGAAAATAAAATCTTTTCGTTACTCCGTGGTTGACTCGAGAGTAAAATTTCAGTTTCAAACTGTTATAATAATTCATTCACTACATTCCACAACTGTTAATATTTGTTATAGAAAGTAGGCGTGGTACAACATTCCAGGATGACAAAGAATATTTGACCAAATTTCATCACGCTAACTTAATTCGTTCTCCTTTAATCGTGATTTTCAAAGACAAACATACCGACGGACATGGTTTAATCGACTCAGGAGCTAAATATAAAATATATATATTTTTCCATACCTACCATGCCTACGTTAAAGCGTTTGAAACGGAAGCACAAAGTGAATATCAGCATCATTCCTGCGGATGTAGGCTATAACAACAAAACAACAGTTGAAATAATACAAAAGCATACTTGCAGATTTATGCTTGGCTATAAGCAGAATAATATTTTGTGCAATATTTTGTCCTGAGAAATTACAAAATAATTTACTATACTTAATCTTTTGAGAATTTATTTGCACTTAATTTATTTATCGTTATTATTTATCACTTCAACGTTTTCAGTTGAACTATTGTGATGCGGAACCTGGCATTCAGTTTCTAAATAATTTAAACAAGCTAAAATCTACAATTTAAATATATTGTGCAATTAAAACTTTTAATATATTTGATGAAATGTATCTTGTCATTACCTCAAAACATAGGTACGCAGCACTCAAGAGTAATTTATGGTCAATAGATATTTACAATATTACAATAGATATAGTAGATACATATTTACAATATTTATCTAGTAAGAAATATTGACAGAATGTATATTCGGTCCCGAAACATGATGTTTGTGCAGGTGTCATCCTTATCGCGCTCATCCTAGGAAGATTCCTGTCGCGATAACGCAATTGAGTGTAATGCGAGGTTCGCAGATTGTACTATAAGATTAGTAGGCGTGCGAGCGCTGATTGCATAAGTATAGATATGTATATAAAATAGAAATAGACTAAGTATATAGAGAAATAGTATAAATAAAGGAAGGAAGAGTGAACTCCACGCGCATCGATCCTTCATTTAAGGTGTGCCAAAAATTTTAGGCACAATTATAGTTAAAAAAATGTAGATCTGATGGTTAACAACAAAAATTAAAATCTATCGGATGCTATTGATGGTAATGAAAACTTTTGATGGCTTCGCGATTAATTCGCATTATTTATTTATTTAATCTTATAAACTACGTATCTCCATTACTTCATAGTTCAGTAAATTTAAGGAATACAAACATAATCAATATTAGGACAAAAATTTTAAAATCTCACAGAAGTTATTAACAGAATATAGAGTATTAAAATCAGTACAAGCATTCCGAAGAGGTTCATGTTGTAGTTATGAAGTTCTCGAAATACTTAAACGAAGCGGCTCATAACGTCTAAGAGCGCGATGAGGAACGTTTAAACAAATGTTATATAGCAAATATGAACTGTCTATAGGCATATTCAGAATAAAAGTAGAGTTTATCTATAAATTTTAGCCGAGATTCATAAGATGCTAGGTTTATGGAATTCACCTATTACTGCTTTATTTCAGTTCTCCTTATGCACTGGATATTTTCCGAAAGTATAGAGATCCTCATTTATAATTCCACTTTAAAAATCTGGCAATAGATGTGATATTAAGAATTATCGTGGTATTGCCAAAATTAGTTCTTTGCATAATCTTTTTGAGAAGATAATTGCTGACCAAATCTCGCGGAGCATTCATTCTTTCACCTATGCAGATTGGTTTTTGCAAAGGTAAATCAACGACAACAAATTTACTTGAATTGGTATCGACAACTATCTACAGCTTTAAAGATTCTATGCAAACTGATGTCATATACATAAGTAGTAGTAGTAACTGACGACTGATGTCGTCAAAATATACATATGTATGTACAGTGCGTACAAAGAAAGTCTATTTTCTTGCTCTTGGACATAATTCTGTTTAGGAAATGTGTGATCGGTGACATTCATGCACGTTAATGTTTTATTGATCCATTTCAGTGGTTTTCAATGACAAATCCCAGCTTACTTCAAATGTGTTCGGGGTGAATGTACTTTTTCATCGAAATGTACTATGTCATTTGTGTTTATTGATCTCAACTCTAACTACAAACAAAGAATTACATGGTGGTTTTTGGAATGCACAATTAGTTTATGTTTTTATAAATACTTGCAACAGAGGATGGAGAGTCGACCTTGTTGTTGTAATTTAATTACTTCAGTAGAACGGAGTGTCGTCGATCGAATTAGTGTAAACAAAAGTCGTTCGGATTCATTTGTTGCTTATGTTGTTACTATATTCAAAGTCAAACATGAATATTAGATATTGTAAACAATGAAATAATCGGAAGAACGAGGGATCTGTGTCATGCTTAATATCGTACATATAGCAGCTTGCTTCAAATGTCTGCCATTTGTTTTGATTTCCTATAAGGTTGAGTGTTCTCTTTTTTGCAGATTTATTACGCGTTAGATTGCTGATAAGTGACGATGAATAACATTTGTGAATTTATGGGCCAAGTTCATGAGTTTTTAATAACTCAAAAAGATACAACACTTGAGGAACATTTTGAGGAAATTCTAACAGTCTACACAAAATTATGTCACTTTCAACATTATGAAAAATTTCAATATATTTAAGAAAATTATTGCGAGAGCTGCTGTTGGTCTTCAGATAAATGCTCCGATGGTCCTGACACTTGTGCATGCTACATGTTGGAATATAAAATTGCTAGAGTCAATAAGTTTATGTCTTTGTATTCAAAACTAAATGTAATTAAAATGGACTGTAATTAAATACATATATTTTTTTTGTGTTTTATTTATCTATTTATTTTTATATTGTACACATATACATATATTTAACATTTTTTATTTATTTATTTTTTTAACACTTTTACAGGAGGTGCCCTAAGAATGAGTTCTTTTTTAGCACAGAAAAGTAACGTAAAATATAAAGAACAATAACAAATAAATTCAAAACTTAACTTAACTTACTTAACAACTTAACTAATAAACTTATATCAACTTAACTAAATTAAGATATTTTAGGGGGAGGAGAAGAGGAGAAGGGTACAGAAAGAAAAAGAAGAAAAAAGAAGAAGAAGAAGTAGCTCTTTAATGTAGTGACTATTTAGGTGCTGAAGAAATGTTCCCAAGCAAGCCGCCTGAAGTCTTTCTCTTCCACAGTAGTTTTCAGTCTGTTTGGTAAATTATTCCATAACTTGATAGTGCTGATTAATAATAATCTCCCCGTGCTAAGGTAGTTGAACTGCGGAATTATTAGATTACGGGAACGACTGGAGCTACCAAAGCATAATTTTATAAACAAATAGGTAGGTAGCCCCGTATAAATTAGCCTGTGCAGGAAAACACAGTTACGAAAATTAATAAGGTCGAAGAGATCACCACCTATGATAGAGTGTCTCCGACTACCAAGTCGGTCAAAGCGTCGTTGACCACAAACAAATCTGATCAAGTTGTTGAATAATACCCTTAATTTGTTCGTCGGCACAGAATCAAAGTTACAATACACCAATTCGCTATATGTTATGATGGGCAAAATAAGCTGTCGCACAATCCTTCTTCTGGTTTCTACAGGGAGACAATTAGCCGCATAACGAAAATTACGTAAAACAGCGTACACTTTACTTACAACCACATTGACATGATCAGTACAAGTTAAAGTTGAGTTTATACAAAAACCCAGATTTGTAATTTTAGATACAGTCGTGAGCGTCTTATTCTCTATATATAATGGTGGAATATTGGTCAAATTAGCAGCATTACGAAAAACGGGTAAGACAAATGATTTGGAAACATTGAGTTGAAGACAGTTTTCACTACACCAGCGAGAAATATTCTTGAGATCGCTGTTGATTTTTGAGCAAAGGTTGTCAATGAGTTCAACACTACTAGACAGGTATAGCTGCACATCGTCTGCATAGGCATGAATAGTCACATAATGAACCATAGTGAATATGTCATTCAAAAACATTGTAAATAAAAGACGTCCCAAGACGGAGCCCTAAGGAACTCCAGCCTCAACTGGCTTGAATTCTGAGTAAGCCGTATTAACTTGAACTCTTTGAAATCGTTCACATAAGAAGCTGCGTATAAGCTCAGTCGCATTAGGGGAAAATAGGAAGTACTTCCTCAACTTATGGCATAAGAGCGTATGATCCACACTGTCAAATGCTTTAGAGAAATCGAGCAATTTTGATTTGATAATAAAATGGTTGATAATAAAATCAGATCCATCCTTCACTATTTTCATTAAATAGTAGGAACCGTTGCAAAATTGCTTTATTTTCTCATCAGTAATATTATTAAATCGTTGCGGTAAAAATACAACCGCTTGTCTTCCAGCTCCATTATTACTTACTTATTGCTTAATAAAATCCTCCACAGCACTTAAAGAAATAGTTGAAGATGGTTTCCTTCATGTCATTTCAGTAATTTTTGTTTAATTTATTTATATTTGGAGAGTTTGAGAGAGAATGTCATTGTAAACTGACGTGTTTTTTTTTTTTTTGGCGGTCGCAATTTAATCTCTTTATTTTTGATTATTTTTGTAATCGGATTAATTCTGTGCGCATTGGTTAACTTTGGTTTTGTGTTTATTATCGTTTGATAATTGATCCATTAAAATTACATTTATACGCAATGGCTAGGCCACTAAAAATCACAAGAAGTATTACAAATTCGCTCCTAAATTCTACTCCCTCCACGCCTCTCAGCACTGGATGCCATGTTAATGATTCATCCTCTGCTGGTCGTGTTGATTGGAAATCTTCGCTGATTAACCTTAAGGAGAGCATTATTGTAGAGGTGACTAAAGCTCTTGCTGAATCTGAAGAGAGAGTGCTCCAGAGAGTTGGTGAGATTGCAGCTGATATAATGAATATTAAGGCTACGCTGAGAAATGTGATTGAGAGAGTAAATGTTGTTGAATCTGCATGTGCCGAGTTTGGTGCCTTGAGAGAGCAATTTAATGATCATATTAAAGTGAATGCATTGGAGGGTGCTGCTGAAAACTCTCTTGCTTTGAAGCTTAATGCGGAGATTGCTGACTTAAAAGCAACTGTGGAGAGGTATGAGAACAACTGTGTATCTTCTGATGTTGTTTTCAATGGTATCCCGTTCGAGTCAAAGGAGAATCTCTCTGTTATTTTTGGGAAAATTTGTGCAGCTGTCAATATTGATGCTCCTGATCTTCGTAACATTTTTCGTGTTAAACCGAAAGCAAGCAGAAATAATTCTGCTATTATTGCTAAGCTTGCTTTGGTGAGTGATCGGACCCGCCTTTTCAAAAGTCTAGCTGCTTTTCGTAAAGAAAACAATCGCCAGTTGCGACTCAGTGATATTAACTTTGATGGTGATCAAGTTATTTACATAAATGAAGGTCTAACTAAAAAAACTCGTGATGTACTATTGTATGCGAACATGAAGAAAAGAGAGAAGCTAATCTATGCTGCTTTTTCGATGCGGGGGAACATTTACATTAAAACATCAGCTGATGGTGTGGCTCAGCTAGTCAAAGATAAGGAGAGCGTTGATTGTGTCGCTGGAACTTAGTTTTAATGTTTTTATGTCGATATGCTTTTATGTGAATATTGTGTAAGAGCGCTATGTAACTTTTTCTGTTTTGTTTATATTATTATTTATCTCTCTACTATACTCTGTTCTCTATTTCTTATGTTTACTTGCTTCTTCCTGTCTTCATATTCATCTCTTTTGTATTTTAGCTTCTTCTATTTGCTTACTTCAAATTTTTCTAGGGTTGAATTGATTTTAATAGCTCGATATCTGATTGGAAATGTGTTGATTGAGGTTGGCTCCTCCTGGTTGGGAGTTGGTTTACACTGATAATAAGTCTAATGGCACTATTGACTGTTATAAGGCTTTATTGAATGTATTTTGTACTCGATCCAACCTTTGTCTCAGCTATTGACCACATGACCTTTATATCTGACCATGATCTCATTTATTGTTGTCTTAATTTTAATTTGTCTAAGAATTATGCTGTAAGGTTTACTTACTATGATTATAAGGCTATTAATCTTGATGGTTTGTTCAGATTTTTAGCATCAGTGCAATGGAATGATATTTGGTTTGCGGAGTCGGTTGATGAAAAACTTTGTGTGTTTTTAGCTAATACCCTGTTTACATAAAAATATTTAATCCGATTAAGCTGTTCGAAAACTGATGAGCTTTCTGAGTGTTTCCATACATAATCCGGTCAAGCAAAGTAGGTGTTTTGTTATTGCTTTGTTTTGTTTTGTGTAGTTGAGCTTTTACCATGTGTGTGGACATATGTGCTAATAGTTTGTCGCCTGTAATTGTCCCTTTCTAACACATTGGCACCAGACAAGGAGAAGCATAAGTTCCTATAATTTCGAACTTCGAACCTGAGTTGCAAACTAAAAATTGAAGCTAAAACCCAAAAGCATTTCGGTTTAGCGCTGGAATTGCAACAACAATTTCAATGGTATTTAAAAAGTTTACGAGCGGTTTTAGGTCCTAAAAAGTTTTACTTCCAATTTCTGGAAAAACCATTTTATGTAAACGCGGTATAAGCTTAATGCTGCTTTTAATAACTTTGTGCCATTACGCTCAGTAAGGGCATTGAGTGCTGGTTGTCCCTGATTTACTCAGGTGGTTCTCCTTGCTATCAAGCTGAGAAACAAGCTGCATTCAAAGTAGAAGTGCACTAGGTCTACAGTAGTATGGGAAGAATATAGAAGTGCGCGTAATATAGCGACGTCGTTGTTAAGAAGCACAAAGAAAAAGTATTTTGGTTCTAAGCTAAATCCTAATCTGAGCAGTAAGGAGCTTTGGATAAACATTAAGAAACTGAAAGTAATTGATAGGGTCACTGTGGACTGTAATTTAAACCCGGATTAACTGAATGACAGGTTTTTAGTTAATGGCACGAATGGTATCAATAGCTCTCCTCTCTATGTAAACTTACCAGCACGATCTTTTAGTCCTGCTATCTTGCCTTTTGTTTTTTCCGCAGTGAGTGAGTCCGATGTCGGTTATTATATATCTAGAATTACCTCCAAAGCAGTTGGGGTGGATGGGATCTCAATTACATTTATAAAGATAGTTATTCCTTTTATTGTTGGTCCACTGACTCATATAATAAATCACTGCTTTACCTGCTCGAGGTTTCCTGAGATATGGAAGACTGCAATAGTAATTCCTATTCCTACTGACCTTGATGACTTCAGACTCATAAGTATCTTACCAGCTTTAGGTAAGGTCATTGAAAGGATCATGTTTGGACAGATGTCTGCCTTTTTGAACTCTAATAAACTCCCGTCTCCTCTACAATCAGGTTTTGGGAATGCTCATAGCTGTTCAACAGCTATGAAAAAAATTATAGATGATATCAGAATAACTTATGACAAGGACTGGCTAACGTTTTTGTGTCTTATTGACTTCTCTAAGGCATTCGACTCCGTAAATCACAACTTGCTCTGCGCTAAGCTCAGTTCTTGGTTCAACTTTAGTAGTAGTGCTGCTAGTTTTCTATCTGATTGCCTCGATGGTACAATGCAGCTTGTTAAAGTTGGTGGGAGGATGTCATCGAGTAAAGCTGTAGCAACGGGTGTTCCTCAAGGGTCCATTTAGGCCCCTTGCTCTTTTCGATCTTTATTAATGACATATTCTTGGAATGCAAATTTGCTGCTATACATGCTTATGCTGATGACATTCAAATTTATCTGTCTAAACCACTTCATTTACTTCAGGAATTAAGTAGCAAATTAAACAGTGATTTATCTGTACTTAGTAATTGGGCTTCTACCAACATGTTGCGAATTAACCCTATGAGGAAGGCTATCAGTTCTGATGATTTTCCCCCTTGTTTATTGGCTCTAATAAATTGAATTTTGTTAGCAAGGTAAAAAATCTGGGTTTCATAATAAATACTTCATTTACATTACTGATTACATTTACTGATCATGTCAATGTCACTGTAGGGAAGATTTATGGTATTTTAAGATGCTTGCGCGAGTCTGCTTTGTACACGCCTCTTGAAACTAGGCGTAGGCTTGTTAAGCAACTGGTCATGCCCCTTGTGGTATTTTTCAGCACGGTTTATTGTCGTCTTGACTCTCAATCCCAGCATAAGCTGCTGGTGGCATTTAATAATGCTGCAAGGTATGTTTATGATGTTTCGAGATTCTCTTTAATGAGTAAGGGAATTCTGGGTTGTGAATTGCTGGATTATCTCAATGCTTTGAACGTTATATCTTTATATAAGATTGTTCATACGAAATGTCCAAATTATTTGTACGAAAAACTTGAGGGTTTCCAGTCAGCCAGAGCTCTAAATTTCATTGTACCGAGGTGCAGTTTTCTCAATAGTAGCCGATACTTCTTCATTAGTGCCATTCGGCTTTGGAACTCTCTTCCACTGCATCTTAGAAGGATGCCGTTTGGGAGCCACTTCAAGAGTGCGGTTTTTAAGTATTTTTCTGCTGAGTAGCTGTGATCATTCAACCTACTTTTTCTTTTATTATTGATTTTTAATTTTCCCTTCTTTTCTTTCTTTGTCTTTCCCTTCTTTATCTTTCCCTTACATTTCTCTGTTTTTGTCATCTAGGTTTAGAATTAGTATCTAAATTATTATTTGTTTTAGTTCTTCAGTTATATTTTAGTTATATTGTATTTTTTTTTTCTTTTTTGTTAATGTATTTCTATTGCAATTTTTAATTTGTAAGTACTGTAAAAGACAGAACTCTTAGCGTACTGTTGTAATTTAATAATAATAATAAAAATATTTTTATGTTTTTACCAAATTACAAAAACCAACTTTTACTAAAATAAATTTCTGATGTTTAGCTCGAGATATTTTCAGCGACTAAATGAAAATATGTTTTCTATATACTTTATATTATGTAATATGCTTTATATTATGTTTTCTGTATACTTTGAGTGAAAAAATTCCTTTAAAGATGAAAGTGAGCATAAAAGAGAGCGGGAGACTGCAATGAGAGAATAGGAACCCAAAAATAAAAAAAGATTACATAAAATTTTTATATATTCAGCACTTTAATGATTATTTTTGATTTACACTATATAAAAACTCCAAACACAAGTGCCCACAGTTATATGAATTATAATTTTGATGTTGAGTTGTATTGGATTCCGTTCCCCAAATATTGAATTATTTCATGAGGTGGTTGCAAGTTTCCAAAGCAATCGAAGTATTGCTTAATATTTCTATTCTTATAATACGCTACGCAATGAGTACCAGGACCACTGGCAGTGTTTAGATTTTCAACTCCACATTATTTTTCATTTATTCTCTCATAAAAAGGCCTCTAAAATGTTGCAATTTGTTAGAATGTTTCAGCAAGTCGATGTCTGTAAGAGGTCTTCTGGGTAGCTTCTTTAAAATTTTTTTTTTGGTTGAGGGTGATAATATAGTCCCAGTTCTCTTTTGTATGGTTTAAGATACAATTTCCCAATTGCAATTGCGTGATTATGTCGACTTGCTTCCTTCAGTTGTTTTCTTGCAGCGTTAGTTTCATTGATTGCTTTAGCAATTGCGCACCACCAGATGCTAATCCACCAACGGCTCCAGGAGCAGTTAAAATGGCTACTAATGGTCCTACTTTCGGAATAGGTATAACACGTGGAATTTCAATCATAGATGTTTTGCGTCCAAAACACCTTTAAAATACACCTTGTGCCATTTTAGTAGCATTTGGAATATCTTGATTGATTTGTGGAATGTCCTGGAGTGAGCGGGCGTAAATCGTTTGGATCACTTGATAATGGCGATAATGGACGACTGTTGACGACAGCTTCTGCCTGGCAACAAACGGTATGCAGTTCATCATGTGTGAGGATAAGTGAATGAATTTCCACTGAATTCCTTCTTGCAAGCAGAACTTTCTCATATTATCAACGTGTTGTTGTGTACAAAAAAAAAATGCAGCAATTCCCGTAACTCTCGATTGGCTCCAATAAAGTTTGTTGCATTATCGGACCAAATAGTGTGACTCCTGCCACGTCTGGCGAAGAACCGCTGCAATTCTGCGATGAATGCTGCTGTAGTCAAATCGGGAACTAGCTCAAGATGAACTGCCTTTGTACTGAAACATATGAACACTGCGATGTAGGCTTTTATAGGTGACCGCAATAATCAATTCCGCATGTACAAAATGGATATGATTTCTCGACACGATCCTTCGGGAGATTTCCCAAAATCTGTTCTGCAATACACGGACGGCAGCGAAAACATCTGATACTGTTGATAACTCTTTTGATTCTATTTCTAGCGTTTATTATCCAAAATTTGTCACGAAGTATATTGTAAACTGTTTGAGCACCCGCGTGCAAATTGCTTCGATGACATTCATTAATAATTGTAGTTACGAATGGGTGAGCTGATGGTAAAATGATTGGGTGTTTGCTGTCAAATGGTAGCGATGAATTTGATAATCTACTCCCACTCGTATTACTCTATTATGAAAAAATGGCGACAATGTGTTCAATTTTGATTTGCGGTCCAGTTGACTATGTTCTTGTAGACGTTTATATTCACTTGGAAATGAATTGTATTGTACACATTGACAGATGAGAAGTAATGAATTATTCATTTCCATTGGTGTAATTAGCTCACTGTCTGTTAGTTCCAATTGTTTGCGACAATTATTTATGAATCGCTGAACGTACACAAAAATGCGACGTAACTTGTTGTAATTAAAAACTCCGCAAGCATTACTGTACGAGTTCTACGTTTTTCTGGTAGATCTTGCAGTTCTTCTGACACCACAGACGCTGATGGCCATTCGTCAGAACTAGTGCAAATAAATAGTGGGCCATTCAACCATAATTCCTTGGTGGTTAATTCAATAAGACTGGCACCACGTGACACTAAGTCGGCTGGATTTAATGCTGTAGGTACATGACGCCATATAGTTCGTTATCTTCGTTATCTGTTGAATTTTGCTCACACGGTTTGCGACGAACACACTCCATCTCGACGACTCTCCGGCTATCCATGCTAATACGATTGTGCTGTCAGACCAACAATGCACATTATGACTTGAAATCCGGAACGTATTAACAATTTGTTGCACCAGTTCTGACCCCAGCAAAGCTGCACACAGTTCCAGGCGAGGCAGACTAATTTCCCTAGTTGGTGCAACTCTTGACTTAGCACATAATAACGCTGATGTGGTGCCATCTCTTTCCGTTGTTACTGCATATACACAGGCTCCATACGCTTTGGTACTAGCATCTGTAAATACATGTAATTGGGTTATTGAATTCATGGGTACAAACCGAGGAATTTTAAGGTTTTGTAATTCTTTCATTTGACGTTGAAACGCCGCCCAATGGTATGCAATATCTTGGGGAACACTTTCATCCCAATTCAGTGTTAGTGCCCACAATCGTTGCATTAATATTTTGCTTGATACGATGACTGGATTTAACAGTCCAAGAGCTAGTGAACTAGTATAGAACGCTTTGTTGGGGGGCGCTTATTGATTTGTGGAATGTAGGTGAACAGAAATGAATCCATCTCTGGTGACCATTTTAAACCTAATGCCTTGATAAATTCTATGTCATCTAATCGAACTAATTCTTCTTTGTCTTCATGAGGAATGTCGTGTATAATATCTGGACAATTTGATGCAAATTTACGGAGAGGAAACCCGCCTTTCTTTAATAACTCTGTGACTTCTGTTTTAATTTGAATAACTTCTGCAATCGTTGAACCTCCAGACATAAGTTTATCAACGTAAAAGTCTCTTAACGTAACTTTGGACCCAATTGGGTGTGTCCTTGTTTCATCCTCTGCCAATTGCCGAAGACTTTTTATAGCCAAATATGGAGCGCAGCTGGTGCCGTATATCACTGTGTTTAATTGATACGTCGAGACTCGATCTGTAACCGAATGCCGCCACAATATACACTGGTATTTTGCGTCACGCTCGTCGACGTTAATCTGTCTGTACATTTTCGCTATTTCTGCCATGATAACATATTTATGTTTTCGAAATCGTACTAATATAGTGAACAGATCATCCTGCAACGTAGGTCCCACTTTCAGTATTTGATTTAAGCTCTTCCCATTTTCAGTACGACAAGACGCATCAAAAACCACGTGTAACTTTGTTGTGGAGCTGTCGTTCTTGATTACACAGTGGTGCGGGATATAGTTTACACTATTGCTGCAAACTTCTTCTGATGACAATTTTCGCATATGTTTCAATTTTATGTATTCGTCCACGAACGATGTGTAATCCACTTTGAGTGACGGGTTGCGTTGAAGTCTGCGCTCTAAAAAATACAGACGATTCTTTGCTATCTCAAAACTGGAACCAAGCGATTCTGGTGATTCTTTAAACGGTAGACGAACGATGAATTTATTTGTTTTCTGACATCTGGTAGTTGTTGATTGAAAGTATTGTTCGCATTCAATCTTCTCTTGTGAAAACGGGTGATTTGGTGACGCTGGTGTATCTTCAACAGCCCAGAATCTCTCTAACATGCTCTCCAAAGCTGGTTGCTCAGATGTGGCGATGAATGTTTTGTACGATGCCAACCTCGGTGAAGGTGTTCCTGAGTTGCATTCACCTGAGACAACCCATCCCAAGTGAGTCTTCTGTAGAATAGGGCCGTTCAACTTTATCTGGCCTACTAACAGGAGATTGAAAAACAATCCAGCACCTATGAGAATATCTATCGGCCCAGGAATGTTAAAGCCAACGTCTGCCAAATGGATGTTGGCTGGAATCGCCCACGATGGTATGTCAATGAACTGATGTGGCTGGCATGACGGGATTGACGGTATTATTACGGCGTCGATAATTTCTCTGAAACCATTTCGTTGCGACTTGATGACTACAGATGTGATATATCGTGTTTGGGTAGCGCTTGACCCGATTCCATTAACCTCTAGGTTGATGGTCCAGCGCTTTGCACGCATGTATTGAGCTACGTGCTCTGTTACGAAGTTGAGTTTGATGCTGAGTCCAGCAGTGCTCTTGCTTGCATTGACGCACCATGGTAATTAGAAATATATATCAGCGCAGTACCCAAAACTATATGTGAATTTTGAGTACTTACCTGAAGAGCAGTAGATACTGAGAGAGTCAGTGCTCCTCCGGGCTCACCAACTACCTGCGATTGTGGCAATTTCCTGTGCAACAAGGTGTCATGACTAATGTTGCAATATTGACATCTCTTTGAAGATGGACAATTTGCTGACATGTGACCCACTCCAAGGCAATTCAAACATAATTTTTGCTGTTTAACAAGACTGTGCCGAGCGCGCGGTTCCATGTCAATGAATTTTTTGCACTTGAACGGATTATGGTAAGGTGTGACCTGGCACAGCACACACTTTGTTTGGTTGCTTATTTTTAAGAATTAAGGCGTTTGAACACTTGCGGAATTTTGCAAGTGTTCAAACGCCGCTGCTGAGTTATTTAGCAATACCTGCTCTGATGGCATATAGTCTATCAGGAGGAGGGTATTTTTCGGCGAATTTGAGTGGACAAAATTTTTGCTCTAGCTTGTTTCGTTCCGGAGTTTCTCGCAGATTCTACGTTAAAATGGATGCTCCAAAACGGTAAAGTGCTGTTGCTGGCTTATTTACATACACCTTCTCTAAAACCATATAAGCTATCTGAAAGAGAATATTTTACCGAAAATGTGAGTATAAAAATATTTCCCCTAAACAGTTTAGTTCTGGAGATATTTCACATTGAAGTCCAGGTGATCACACTTTCTTGGCTGTAAATTTGCGTTGCTACCTATGAAGACGCAATTTTTCGGAGATGGCAACTGGCCATTTGGAAAGAGGATATATTTCCGCACATTTTGATACTCGAATGAAGTGTCTCTCTTAAAAATTGACTGAGAAAATCGAAAAATTAAAATTTTTTGCCTTCCTTTAATTACATTTTGTTATGATCTGGCGTTTTTCCTGGAAAAAGTCGAACGTAAACCAGATTGGTAGTAGAATGGAGTTATTTTTAAAGACTTTTTTGTGCATTTAGGATTAGTTTAAACAAATTGACAGTTGTTGGGATAGAAAGAGAATACTTTTAAGAAAATTTTGAAGAACATTTTTCAGTGAAAAATTAGATTTTAAGGTGTGCAGACGTGTAATTATTGAGCTCTGTTCTGAAATTGATTAAACGAATCTTAAGTGTTATTAATTTTGCTTTTTCTGTTGAAAATTGCCTCTATAATTTAATCGGTTTTAGCTTGATCTGCGTAAAATCTGATTGGAAATATCACAAACAGTGAAAGCATTATAAACATTTATAATAATTGTTTAAAGCCGGGCGCGCGAAAATCACGAAAATCATGAACAAGGTGTGCAGTGAGTGTAAGCAGCCGCTCCCTCCCACTGGAGAGTTCATCTCATGCTATAACTGCTCTGGGAATTACCATTACTCTAAATGCACCACTCATTCTCGTGGACGAAAATGAGTGCCAGTCGGAAAACAGCGTGGAAATGCCAACAATGCAGAGTGCGATCATCGTCAGCAAGCTCTCTAGGGGAGGAGGTATACATATGTGACGATGCTAGAACTCCAAGACCACAAAAAAACTTGAGAAGTGAAGATGGAGGGGAAAATAATGATACTGATACGATGGCATCGAAGAAAATGAAGTACATAAATAACGCACTCCCATCAACTGGTCTCCAAAGCGATCTAAGTTACATTCGGGCTGACGCCACTGAGCTGAATGGGGACATGAAAAATATAAGGAAGATGTTGGAGCAAATATCACAAATGAGTAGCGCCGTTACTAAGATTAGTGAGTCGCTAAGCGAGATGACAGTAACAATTGCGAAATTAACAGAGCAAAACGAAGAGAAGGATAGACGTATTGGTCAGCTAGAAGAAAGAATAGGTTCGATTGAGCAGCGTTTATTAGAAAACAATGTGGAGTTAGTGACCGTTCCAAAAATGGAAAATGAAAACGTTATTAGCATTGTAAAGAGCAAAATCAGCGCAACTGATGCGAATATATCGGAAAGAGAGGTGATTGATGCCTATCGCTTAAGAGAAAAAACAAACAAAATAATTGTTAGACTCTCATCTAAACAAGCGAAGCGAAGCGAAGAGCTAATAAAGAAGGCAGGCAATGAAAAATTTAAAACTAGAGACGATGAGACCCCTGACTCTTAAAAATGCCAAGCATGTGTGCGTTAATCGACGAGGATCCCAACAACAAATCCATGTAAATTTTTGTTTACGCAAAACCCCGGGCGCATTGCGTACACAAAACAATCGAAGCCATATTTCGTGTTTACATTCTTCATCTTCTTACCACAAAAAGTGTGTTTTTGGTACAATATTCACTCCGCTAAATAACCACATTTTTTTTAGATTTCTGAATTTTACTTTCACGAAATAATTTTAAAAATGTTCTCACTTCATTATTTTATAAAACTTATAAGTTGTCAACAACGTTTTTCAATAAAAATTACTGATTAAAGTTAGCGATTTTTCTCCCGCGCTTTTATTTCTGTGACATGGACTGACACTTCGATACAATGTTTGTTCAGAGATTCCAATCCAAAAGAGTAAGTGAAGTTAATAGTTTAGAGAAAATTTTCGCATACGGCTTTAAACAATTATTATAAATGTTTATAATGCTTTCACTGTTTATGATATTTCCAATCAGATTTTACGCAGATCAAGCTAAAACCGATTAAATTATATAGGCAATTTTCAACAAAAAAAGCAAAATTAATAACACTTAAGATTCGTTTAATCAAATTCAGAACAGAACTCAATAATTACACGTCTGCACACCTTGAGATCTAATTTTTCACTGAAAAATTCTTCGTCTTCTCCAACAACTGTCAATTTGTTTAAACTAATCCTAAATGGTTTTTCCAGGAAAAACGCCAGATCATAACAAAATGTAATTAAAGTAAGGCAAAAATTTTAATTTTTCGATTTTCTCAGAAAATTTTTAAGAGAGACACTTCATTTGGGTATCAAAATGTGCTGAAATATATCCTCTTTCCAAGTGGCCAGTTGCCATCTCCGAAAAATTGCGTCTTAATAGGTAGCAACGCAAATTTACAGCCAAAAAAATGTGATCACCTAGACTTAAATGTGAAATATCTCCAGAACTAAACTGTCTAGAGGAAATATTTTTATACTCATATTTGCGGTAAAATGTTCTCTTTCAGATAGCATATAGGGTTTTAGAGAAGGGCTATGTAAATAAGCTAGCAACGGCACTTTACCGTTTTGGAGCATCTATTTTAACGTAGAATCTGCGATAACTCCGGAACGAAACAAGATAGAGCAAAAATTTTGTCCACTCAAAGTCGCCGAAAAATACCCTCCTCCTGATAGACTATATGCCATCAGAGCAGATATTGCTAAATAACTCAGCAGCGGCGTTTGAACACTTGCAAAATTCTGCTTAATTTGCAGTGGATTTAGTTCACCAAAAAACATCCGATTTACACGAATGTTACATCAAAATATTCTTAAAAGTATTCTCTTTCTATCCCAACAACTGTCAATTTGTGTAAAGTAATCCTAAATGGACAAAAAAGTCATTAAAAATAACTCCATTCTACTACCAATCTTATTTACGTTCGATTTTTTCTAGGAAAAACGCCAGATCATAACAAAATGTAATTAAAAGGAATGAAAAAAATTTTAATTTTTCGATTTTCTCAGCCAATTTTTAAGAGAGACACTTCATTCGAGTATCAAAATGTGCGGAAATATATCCTCTTTCCAACTGCCCAGTTCCCATCTCCGAAAAATTGCGTCTTCATAGGTAGCAACGCAAATTTACAGGATAAATCGATTTTTTCCAGGATAAATCACAATGCGTCACTTGTAATTCAGAAAGCGTCACTTGTAAATCAGAAATGTCATTTGTAAATCAGAAAGCGTCACTTGAAAATCAGAAAGCGTCACTTGTTAATGAGAAATGTCACTTGTAAAACAGAAAGCGTCATTTGTAAATCAGAAAGCGTCACTTGTAAATCAGAAAGCGTCATTTGTAAATCAGAAATGTTATTTGTAAATCAGAAAGCGTCACTTATAAATCAGAAAGGGTCACTTTTAAATCAGAAAGCGTCATTTGTAAATCAGAAAGCGTCATTTTAATTTCAAAAGTGTCACTTATAAATCAGAAAGCAATACTTTTAAATCAAAAATGTAATTTTTAAATCAGAAAGCGTCACTTGTAAAACAGAAAGCGTTATTTGGAAATCAGAAATGTTATTTGTAAATCAGAAAGCATCACTTGTAAATCAGAAATGTTATTTGTAAATCAGAAAGCGTCACTTGTAAATCAGAAAGCGTCACTTGTAAATCAGAAAGCGTGATTTTAATTTCAGAAGTGTCATTTGTAAATCAGCAAGCGTCACTTGAAAATCAGAATGCGTCATTTGTAAATCAGAGAGCGTCATTTGTAAATCAGAAAGCGTTATTCGTAAATCAAAAAGCGTCACTTGTAAATCAGAAAGCGTCACTTGTAAATCAGATAGCTTCACTTGTAAAACACAAAGCGTCACTTGTAAATCTGAAAGCGCCACTTGTAATTCAGAAAGCGTCACTTGTAATTCAGAAAGCGTCCCTTGTAAATCAGAAAGCGTCATTTGTAAATCAGAAAGCGTCAATTGTAAATCAGAAAGCGTCATTTGTAAATCAGAAAGCGTCAATTGTAAATCAGAAAACGTCATTTGGAAATCAGAAAGCGACACTTGTAAATCAGAAAGCGTCACTTGTAAATCAGAAAGCGTCACTTGTAAATCAGATAGCTTCACTTGTAAAACACAAAGCGTCACTTGTAAATCTGAAAGCGCCACTTGTAATTCAGAAAGCGTCACTTGTAATTCAGAAAGCGTCCCTTGTAAATCAGAAAGCGTCATTTGTAAATCAGAAAGCGTCAATTGTAAATCAGAAAACGTCATTTGGAAATCAGAAAGCGACACTTGTAAATCAGAAAGCGTCACTTGTAAATCAGAAAGCGTCATTTGTAAATCAGAAAGCGTCAATTGTAAATCAGAAAGCGTCATTTGTAAATCAGAAAGGGTCAATTGTAAATCAGAAAACGTCATTTGTAAATCAGAAAGCGTTATTCGTAAATCAAAAAGCGTCACTTGTAAATCAGAAAGCGTCACTTGTAAATCAGATAGCTTCACTTGTAAAACACAAAGCGTCACTTGTAAATCTGAAAGCGCCACTTGTAATTCAGAAAGCGTCACTTGTAATTCAGAAAGCGTCCCTTGTAAATCAGAAAGCGTCATTTGTAAATCAGAAAGCGTCAATTGTAAATCAGAAAACGTCATTTGGAAATCAGAAAGCGACACTTGTAAATCAGAAAGCGTCACTTGTAAATCAGAAAGCGTCACTTGTAAATCAGAAAGCGTCATTTGTAAATCAGAAAGCGTCACTTGTAAATCAGAAATGTCATTTGTAAATCAGAAAGCGTCATTTGTAAATCATAAAGCGTGATTTTAATTTCAGAAGTGTCATTTGTAAATCAGCAAGCGTCACTTGAAAATCAGATTGCGTCATTTGTAAATCAGAGAGCGTCATTTGTAAATCAGAAAGCGTTATTCGTAAATCAAAAAGCGTCACTTGTAAATCAGTAAGCGTCACTTGTAAATCAGATAGCTTCACTTGTAAATCAGAAAGCGTCACTTGTAAATCAGATAGCTTCACTTGTAAAACACAAAGCGTCACTTGTAAATCTAAAAGCGCCACTTGTAAATCACAAAGCGTCATATGTAAATCAGAAAGCGTCAATTGTAAATCATAAAACGTCATTTGGAAATCAGAAAGCGTCATTTGTAAATCAGAAAGCGTGATTTTAATTTCAGAAGTGTCATTTGTAAATCAGAAAGCGTCACTTGAAAATCATAAAGCGTCATTTGTAAATCAGAGAGCGTCATTTGTAAATCAGAAAGCGTTATTTGTAAATCAAAAAGCGTCACTTGTAAATCAGAAAGCGTCACTTGTAAATCAGAAAGCGTGATTTTAATTTCAGAAGTGTCATTTTTAAATCAGAAAGCGTCACTTGAAAATCATAAAGCGTCATTTGTAAATCAGAGAGCGTCATTTGTAAATCAGAAAGCGTTATTTGTAAATCAAAAGGCGTCACTTGTAAATCAGAAAGCGTCACTTGTAAATCAGAAAGCGTCATTTTAATTTCAGAAAGCGTCATTTGTAAATCAGAGAGCGTCATTTGTAAATCAGAAAGCGTTATTTGTAAATCAAAAAGCGTCACTTGTAAATCAGAAAGCGGCACTTGTAAATGATAAAGCGTCATTTTAATTTCAGAAGTGTCATTTGTAAATCAGAAAGCGTCTATTGTAAATCAGAAAGCGTCAATTGTAAATCAGAAAACGTCAATTATAATCAGAAAGCGTCACTTGTAAATCAGAAATGTTATTTGTAAATCAGAAAGCGTCATTTGTAAATCAGAAAGCGTCACTTGTAAATCATAAAGCGTCACTTGTAAATCAGAAAGCGTCACTTGTAAAACAGAAAGCGTCACTTGTAAATCAGAAAGCGTCACTTGTAAATCAGAAAGCGTCACTTGTAAATCAGAAAGCGCCACTTGTAAATTAGAAAGCGTCACTTGTAAATCAGAAAGCGTCACTTGTAAATCAGAAAGCGTCGTTTGTAAATCAGAAAGCGTCATTTTAATTTCAGAAGTGTCACTTTTAAATCAGAAAGCGCCATTTGTAAATCAGAAAGCTTCACTTGTAAACCAGAAATGTAATTTGTAAATCAGAAAGCGTCAATTGTAAATCAGACAACGTCAATTATAATCAGAAAGCGTCACTTGTAAATCTGAAATGTTATTTGTAAATTAGAAAGCGTCACTTGTAAATCAGAAAGCGTCACTTGTAAATCAGAAAGCGTCACTTGTAAAACAGAAAGCGTCACTTGTAAATCAGAAAGCGTCACTTGTAAATTAAAAATGTCATTTTTAAATCAGAAAGCGTCACTTGTAAATCAGAAAGCTCCATTTGTAAATCAGAAAGCTTCACATGTAAACCAGAAATGTAATTTGAAAAATCAGAGAGCGTCTTTTGTAAATCAGAAAGTGTCATTTTAATTTCAGAAGTGTAATTTCAAAATCAGAAAGCGTTACTTGTAAATCAGAAATGTAATTTATAAATCAGAAAGCGTCACTTTAAAATCAGAAAGAGTCACTTGTAAATCAGAAAGCGTCACTTGTAAAACAGAAAGCGCCACTTGTAAATCAGAAAGCGTCACTTGTAAATCAGAGAGCATCACTTATAAATCAGAAATCGTCATTTGTAAATCAGAAAGCGTCAATTGTAAATCAGAAAACGTAATTTGGAAATCAGAAAGCGACACTTGTAAATCAGAAAGCGTCGCTTGTAAATCAGAAAGCGTCACTTGTAAATCAGAAAGCGTCATTTGTAAATCAGAAAGCGTCAGTTGTAAATCAGAAAGCATTTGGAAGTGCATAGAAATTATTACATGATTGGTAGTTGAACCAATGTATGTATATTTTGAATTCTACATATTCTAATTATATATTTTTAAAATTGCATAGCTATTCACATATTTTAGTTAATTGTTTTTACTTAAGTAAAGTTCTCATTTTTCATGTTACAAGGTAGATATTGAAGGATGGTTCAACGGTCATGATTTCGAGAGCGATTGTTTCGAAAAATACCTCAAATGCATTTGTATGCCATATATTTCGCGAAAAAAAATCCATATTCGATGGCTGAGAAAAGCATCGTGTGTTAAAAAAATTATTAAAAACAATACTTAATTATTTACGAAATATTGTATAATTTGACCTATCGAAGGACTTCAACGCCCTTTTGACGCGGCCTTTCATACATTACAGGCAATGATGTGAAAAACATTTTATGCATAACGACCTTTAGTAATTATCCCATCATAAAAAGATCCTTGTTTTTGAATTTTTATAGTTTGTTTTAAAAGGTATTTTTTGAAAATTACTTGAAAAAATCTTTAGGAAATATTTATTTGAAAATGAATGGTTTCAAGTTGTTATTGTGTAATTACACTCAAACAGGACATGAGTGATCATCACTAGGTAGAGTTTCTTTCATTCTCTGAATTGGGCTTTATTATTTTAAGACGGTTTGCAAATGCATGCTCGCTATCGATGCAAATATGAAAAACAACGGTAGGTAAAAGAAGCTAAAAAGAACACCGAAGGAATAGATGGCAAACCTTTACATAAAAAATTAACCCAATTATCTTTCTGATTTACAAGTGACGCTTTCTGATTTAAAAGTGGAAAAGGTGGGTAGTTTAAACAACCACTATGAAACTGGGCCTTGTGTATTACTTGTCTGTGATTATACCACTATATGTATATATCTTTTTCATATATAGATATATAGAAGAAGAAGTGTGATATCATATTTCGTATCGGTGGATAATTCTTTTCACAATTCGCCAAATAATGAGCATACAGAAATTAAATAGAAATGTAGTCGTATATATATACTCATATAAATATATTTTATCAATATTTTAGACAAATTGTTTATGTGGTATCGTGTCTACCTATAATTTTTTTGCCAAATATTTTTTCTGATATTTCCCTACATTTATTGAAGTCAACCAAAACTCTTTTGTTTTTCATATGTAAATAGCATATCGCCAAATGACAAAAGCAGCTCTTTTACAATATTTTAATATCTGCACTCAACATTTATTCATTGAGAAACTTCTTATATATTCTCTTATATTCTATGCGGAATTTATAAATAAGATACAATTCTTTACATATTTTTTATTTACCAGAAACAGAAAAAATATTAGTTTTCTTTAGTCATTAGCGTCCACTGTACTGCCAATTAAGGTCTCTATACTGAAATCTTTGGTGTTGCCTCCTCTTTTCGATCTATTGTGCTCGAAGTTTAAAGATATTATTGTTTGTTTATAGGGCTCATTTTGGTTAGTCCCAAACACGGTGCGCTGGCGATGACAGTAGATGTCAACCGGACTCCTAGATATTGGTGAGGAATTCTCAGATACATTGGAGTTATCGAATAAAATAATGTACGGTGAAGCACGCTGCGCATTAGTTACGTCATCACCACTAGGAGATTTATCACAAATGCTGTCGATGGAATCTGATCTGCGTGAGAAGTTTTCATTTTCACTTTCTACGTCAATTTTGTCGCTCGATATATCCACTTTATCTTCAAAATTTTTTGTGTTTTCTTGAGATGTTGTGTCTGATATGACGCACTTGGTTTTTTGCGGATTACAGTATGGCTCTTCGAGAAATGTGGTCATATTATTTCCCTGGAAGTTTTTGCAGCTTCTTACATCGTCAGAATCTAAAGTATTTTGATTGCAAGGAGTAGATCTGGCGAGCCATGATACTTTTCGTCGCATCATACTAATTTTATCGCTGGAGTGATGTGAAGGAATGTTAGTATTAACCAAAAAGTCTATTCTATTCTCCATGGCTTGAGAAGCTTCAAAGATTGATGTTTCGTCAGGAGTTTGACACATATCCATACATTCTAACCGATTTCCAAAACTGTTTAAGTTCAAATTAATAGGGAAAACAGGTACAGGTTTCCTTATCCAAAATGGAGAAAATGGGCCAAATACTGTAGGAAAAGGAAATCTTTGACTAATAGGGACTCGTTTATATCTTTTTCGTCTTCGGAGAAAACTTCCATTGTCAAACATATCTTCAGCTAAAGGGTCAAGTGTCCAAAAATTTCCTTTTCCTGGGTTGCCAGGCTCTCGCGGAACTTTAATGAAACAGTCATTGAGACTTAGATTATGACGAATGGAGTTTTGCCAAGCTGGAAACTTTTCCTTGTAAAAAGCAAACCTGAAAAATAACATAAAAATGTAAATTGTATATAACATTAAGATTAAAGTTTATAAAGGCAAGTAATTAAGTTGTGATACGCAAATTGTTAATGCACATATATTGATACGTATGTGTATAACTTGAAATCTGTACGTGACAAATATACAATTATTTAACGCACAATTTTATTTATTCTTGTTCAAATAAACGACTATTAATTAATATATTATGTCTGACTATAGTCAGGGAAAAAAAAGCATTTTATAATTCACCACGGACGTGGTTAATTTTACTTTCCCATCATTTTTTTTTTTTTTTTTTTTGTTTATTTATTAGTTTTTTCTTACGCCAGTGCGAAAAATACAATTCAACCAATGGAAATAACAAAAGCGAAATATAAACTTAAACTTAATTAATTTACATTACATTGAGTTCATTATCTGAGCAAATTTAAATTTTAATTCTAAATAAAAGAAGTAAAATTGTTGAAAAGAAAAGCATATTTATTGAACCAAGAAAATTCATCCATTATATTCTGTTGATCAATTAAGAATCGTTTTTCTGATGAAATTAAAGTGATTTCTTATCAAAATAATGGTGGATTTTTTTTATTCCAAGTAGCAAAGTGTTGAGCTGTCAAGTAAGTAGAGTTTATTGTCCCTTCTGTAGTGTTCATACAAAAAGAAAAACTAGTAAGGGTACCTTCGGTCAGACCGAAGCTTATATACCCTACATCCCGCCGATTTTCACCATTTTCAATACAGAGTTATCTATGATGGCAGAGAATATTCGTACCGAATTTCAAGTCAATTCTTCCAACCGTTATTCTGGAATTGCGGTTTATATCAATGTCATATGTTTGTGGGCGGACACGCCCATTTTTTTTAAAAATTTAATCTACCTGTACCGATGTATTCGGAAACAAAATTGAAGCTCAAAACTAAGTCTACAAGTTGAAATATTGTTAAAAGAATTAGTATTTGTTAAAAAAGTAGGCGTGGCGCTGCACCGATTTATCCCATTTTCAATCCCACAGAGTTTCGGATGACAAAGAATATACGTGCAAAATTTCATCGCGATAGCTTCATTCGTTCTCCTGTAATCGTGATTTCCACAGACAGACAGACAGACAGACAGACAGACAGACAGACAGACAGACAGACAGACAGACAGACTACGGACATGGCTAAATCGACTCAGGAGGTGACACTGATCAAGAATATATATACTTTTCCATACCTGCCACGCCTCCTTTAATGCGTTACACACGGAAGCACAAAGTGAATATACCCTCATTCCTTCGGATGTAGGGTATAACTAGTAAAGGTGTTGTCTACAGCCGGGCTGTAGCCGAAATACCCTACACCTTAAAGCTGCATATATACTCGTATATATATTTAGAAGTGGTGCGATATAATATACTCGTATATGTATACAATATATATATTATATATCTAATAATAAATATACAATATATATATAATAATAATAATAAAAACAAAAATTTTTTTTAAAGTGGGCGGATCACGCCCATATTTGGCATATTAACTGGAAGCATTAGTCTAAACCTACATATAAAATTTTCTTGTCTTCTCTCAAAAAGTGATGCTTATATGGCCCTTTTTAATAGGCAAAACAGAGGTACCTGCACTCTCGATATAAAAAGTAGGTGTGGTCCTCGGGCGATTTTGCCCATTTTCAATACGAAACACCCCAACATAGCAACGAATATTTTTGCCAAATTTCATTTTGAAATCTTAATCCGTTCTCCTGTGATCGTGATTTCAACGGACAGACAGACAGACAGACAGACGGACAGACATCGTTATTTCAATTTCGGTGGTGATGCTGATCAAGAATATATATACTTTTCCATACCTATCTTGTCTAGTTCTATGCGTTACACACTCCGGTAGAAAGTGAATATACCCTCAACCTTAAGTTGTAGGGTATAATAAAAATAATGTGAAAAATATTTTATTTGTGACCCTTTGTGAAACTATTTTTCTAAAACCAGCAAAAAGCTGACTTATAATATTACACCATGAATTAGATAAACCGTTAGAATCTAATATTAATATAATAACCGCTGAAAACTGTATTAGAAAAGCAGAATGGATGACAGCAAAAGCGTCATGGTTTTTTATTATGTCATTACCATCTCTGATATATATTATGTAATAGAATTTGATGGAAATTTCTGCGGCGACGTGCAAGAAGAAGAAGCACTCATAATATCAGTATAGAATATTCACGCAGCCCTTTCTGACCATCTACTAGGCTCGCATAACCATAGTTGCTTGTGTCAAATATTTTACTTTTCTTTTCATCTTTCGTCGAAATCCCTCTAATAGAACATCAGTTTGATAAGAGCTAGTGCGGGGACTTTTATTTCATTGTAAAAATTCGCCCTATAATGGCGTTGAATGGTGGTTTAATGTTTTAGATTATCATTCGTTTACGTTATGTTTTTTAAGTTTGTTTTTAAATTTATGCCAATACTGTATTCCTAATCGATGGCTTTGTTTCGCCCGGTTTCTACCGGATTACGGAGTCGGTTCAGGGAAATGTTTGGAATGTCGTCCAGTTTGTTGAAAAGTTTAAGAGGCTTGTCTTTTATATACGACTAGCTTTGCCCCGGTGCGCTTTGCTGCCCCACTAAAAATGTTAAAAAAAGATAAAGTTTGTTGTTTTCTAACTTGTTTAGAAAAAGAAAATATAAAAGATTGTCTAGATAATAGTGCTAAAATTATTCTAATGCACGTGGATAAACAATGTTTCTTGTTTGTCTGTCTGGCGCCTAAACGTATATATAGATTAATTAATCCACATTAATTCTTATATATAAGATATTTTCTGTACATAATAAGAAGATATTTATGAAAATTTATAATTATAATAAAAGATAGCGAAACCTTCGCCCGCTTCACAGGGCGAATACACAAAAGAAACTTGCGAAATTTCTTTTCAATTTTCAGTAAAACTCATCCACAATCAATTTCTTACAATAATTTATTTTCAAATAAAAAGGTCGAAAATGAAAATACTTTAAAAATTAACTTAATGCTCTTTGATAAACAACGTTTTTAGTTTTTCCATCTTTTGTGTTTATAAATAATGCAGAGGGTTTACCACAACGTGAACAACCAACATACAATTGTCCATGCGAGAAAACAGGTTGCTCCAAATCTAAGCCACAAATATTCAAAGTCTGACCTTGAGCTTTATTAATGGTTATAGCGAAGGCAAGACGGACAGGAAATTGAAGCCGTTTAAATTCAAATGGCATATCTGATGGAATCATTGGAATTCGGGGGATTAGAACGTTTTCGCCTCTATATTTACCACTCAGAATAGTTGCTTCAATTAAATTGGCCATCAGTTTTTTCACGGAAAGTCTGGTGCCATTACAAAGCCGTGGTTGATTTATATTTCGGAGCATTATTATCGGTGCTCCCTCTTTCAATGCCAAATAATGTGGTGGCAAGCCTGGCAAATCAAGTGAATTCAAAAATTCAGTAGGATAGTTCACTACCTCATCTTCATTTATTATCGTATCCACTGATTTGTATGCAAAAAATTGGCCATCTATTTCTTGCAAAATACTTGCATTTAAATCGTTCACGTCTTTATTTTTTCCTGCCAATATTGCGCGTTCGCTCAACCAATCATGATTCCTGTACTTCTGCAATATATTTGGAAACACACGTTGAACCAGTTCCTTTTTCGATTGAGTGATATTACAAAAATTGCTTGGTAATGTTATTAATCCGGTTGATTTATCGACTGCAACTTTACCATTCCCAATTTCCAAAAGTTGTTTTGAAAATTCAGCTGCAGAAGGATCATTTTGCAATTGTACACGTACATTTTGATTAAGACGCAATGTTTTAACATATTTCCACAAAACTGAAGACTTCAAACATGCGTTTAGCTCATCAGCAGCAGTAGATCGTGGAATGACAGGTAAAGTTTGCCTAAAATCACCTGATAACAATATAAAGGCGCCACCAAAAAGTCTTTCATTTCCTCGAAGATCTTGCATGGTTCGATTTAATGCTTCTAATGATCTTTTGTGAGCCATTGTACATTCGTCCCATACGATTATTTTACACTGCTGCAAAACTTTTGCCATTGCCGACGTTTTGGAAATGTTGCACGTAGGAGATTCAATCGTTGTTATATTCAAAGGCAATTTAAGTGCAGAATGCGCAGTTCGACCACCGTCTAATAAGGTAGCAGCAATTCCAGATGAAGCAACTGCAAGAGCAATTTTATTATCCGATCGTATGGTTGCCAGAATCAATGACAGCAAAAATGTTTTTCCAGTGCCTCCTGGTGCATCAATAAAGTAAAATCCACCTCCTTCATTGTTCACACCTTCCATGATTTTGTCATAAGCATATTTCTGTTGACTATTCAATTGTGGAACTTTTAACTGCACAAATGTTCTCAATTGATTACGATCATATTGTTGTTCACGATGCATTTCTTGATTAATAACATCATGAACTGCACGATTAGGCGCTATCATTCCTAACTGCACTAATATTTTGTTTGCAATCATTATACACATGTCTTCAATCAAAATCAAAGCTTCGTTATGCATTTCCGGTGTGATTTCTAATTCAGGATTTGAAACTGAACGTCGCACTCTAAGTAAAATGTCTTCCGTCATGTCATCACGAAATTTATGCCATATTTCAAATGGATTTGATGGACTGCATGTAGATATTATAATTGCAAATAATGTTCGTATTTGATGTGGAGATGATGAAATTACGGAATCAGCAAGTGTAGCTTCCCAATGCATATCATCTTCAAGTAGATTCAAACGCTGGCATGCTTGCCGATAAGTCGCACACAATTCACCATCGACTGTTCTTAAATCTTCAAATGACGTAGGACCACGAACGTTAATCAATAATAAACGCAAATAAAAACATTCATAATGATTTGGATGAACGGTATACACACGACCCAATGCTTCTGTAGAAAATACATTTGGATGGCCTCGTACTGGTTGCCCTTGTTTCCGTCTTTGAAAAACTTTCGCAGATTCATTCCATGTGAAATATCGTGGCACTTCAGAATACAATAACATTTTAGCAAATTCGTCATTTCTGCACATATCAAAAAATGAAGTCAACGTTGTTTTCGGTGGCTGTTCTGCTCGTTGCGCCGCATTCTCAGGTGTGAAGTACACACGTTGACCATTCTGAAGATGAACTGCCAAGTGCAGTACATTTGGATACCTTTCGTGTATTGCAAATGAAAAAATTCGCCATATTGCTTCATTTGTACTAATATAACGGCCTAATTGATATGAAGTGATTTCATCACTTTTATCCCCAGCAATTCCAAAATAGGCCAAATCACTTCCTTTGTTAACATATTTGCATATGTACTTGATGGATTTTACTGAGTTACAATACTCAACATTTATATGAGCACCAAAAGTTTTGGATAATAGCGGCGAATATGGAACGATCCAACGATTGTCAATTTTAATGTCTTGATTTTTGCATTTCACCATAACTGTTTCGCCATCATCTTCAGGTGAACGTCTACGATATAACGGATAACCATCATTACCAGAAATTGTTTCCGCTATTAATGCTCTTGGGTACCGTTTTGTGCATTTTCCTTCAGCCATGCACGGTGAGTTGACATTTAATGCCCCACATGGTCCATGAATCATGTGCTTCGTAACTGATTCAAACAGTCCTGGATCAATGATTGGATTAGGAATTTCGGCTGATATTACGCTATCAATTTCATTTGGCGTAATTTTATCAACTAACCAAACCAAAATATGTGCATGCGGAAGTCCTCTTTTCTGCCATTCCACAGAATACATCCAACATTGAACTTTTCCAAACACTTGTTGTTTGACAATAAAATCCATAAGCGTTTTCAATTTTTGCTTGAACACACGCGCAACAATATCGTGGCGATCAGAAGCACTTTGACCATGAAACATATATTGCTTTATTTCATTCCATTGAGGATTACAGGTGAAAGTAATAAATAAATCGGGTCGATGATAATGCCGAACGTACGTCATTGCGTCTTGCGCGTACTCGTGCATGTGTCGTGGACTTCCAGTATATGTTGCTGGTAATATTGTCATTTGGCCAATATCGTTGATATTCCCATCATTCTGAATTGCATCGCGCAAATGAATATATTGTTCGGATTTTAACTTTTTCTGATTAAATCGAATAAAATTCAATCGTTCAGACTCAATTTTAGCGTAAACATCAACTATAAATTGGTTGCAAAGCCTTCTACAATTCAATATATGATTAATTTCGTTCAGCCGAACCATTAATCTGTACGAATAATAGTTCATCGCACTAACTTTTTTTGCTGTTTCCAAGCCTGAAATAAATGCGAATATTAAGTATCAATAATTCACAAAATGTGTGATGCATTTTATTGTAACTAACCAGTTAAACGATGTTTCATCTTAATATTGAAATGGTAACCATCCTCGCCTTGCCAAAACAAAATTGGGTACTGCAACGCATCATAACAACGATGAGTTTCCGAAACATGCACAACACTTTGATCTCGACGATGAAGTACAATATCTCGACTGCTCGCTCCTTCATCCACAATTAATACGGCAACTTCATCAATTGTTGGTGCGTTTAACCTTCCAGCATGAATTCCACCAGGTGCTTTATCGGCCCGAATAACAATTCTATGAGAATCCGAAGGCATTTGATCAAGGGCAGTTTGAAATAATTTGATCAAACAATTTTCATCGTGAAAAAACTGCTGCAATCTTTCAATTATTCCTCTTCTCACTGCATTACTATCATTTGGATTTTGTGCCACCACACAACGCCGTTCAATTTCAACATCTGAATTTCCCATGAAATAAATTTGCAAAAAGGAATGATTGGAATCCAAACATGGTAATAACGATCCAATTCGATGATAGATTTGACCTTGAATCTGCATACATGAAACATTTGATTCAATCTCACGATAGAACTCATTGTTAGTGTCGTGTTCAGTAATTACCTTAAAAGTCATGAATCCATCTCTGATTATATTTGTGGCGCCGAAAGACGTCATTTGGAAACATGAATTGTACTGCTGTATTTTAGACAAAAAATGATTCGATTCTGGAGTCAAACCAGAAACTAATGACCTCAAAGGCTCAGGAGGAGGATTCAAAACAGGCAATTTTACTTGTCCATTTGCACAACACATTCCAGGAGTTTCCGATGGAAATTTCAATGCATTGCACTGTTCGCAGACATTAGTCATAGTTCCGATTGAAAGGCATGGAAGAGAACAATAGTCAACTTCACTATCATAATTGAAAGCAGCACGCATTACTCGCTGATTAATATTGTCATTGGCACGACTTCTAACAGCGCGATTGCGACTCATTCTCGCTCGATCCGAAGAATTACTCGCGAATCGTTCTTCGATTGTTTGAGCAGAACGCGATCTCGATTGACGCTCTCTTTGCTGTTCAAGTCTCACTTCACGTTCCGCTTCAGATTCACCTGCTCTAACAGATGCAACTCGTCTTGTATTATGAGTACGACGACCAATATTGGCGCCACGTCTCGGTCGCGGCATAATTATAACTAAAAAAAAAACAAATAATGTTTATAAGTGTTTATAGTGTTTATAATAAAACACATTTCGTCTTTTTCTTGATTCGCTTCGGTTTGCTGCTCATCACTTTTAAACGCTTCCATATTTTCTGTCATACGTAACACTGTTTTGGACTTGACACACCCGAAACAGAGTAATTAATCGGCATTAAGCCTTTTATAATTTTTAATTGTTTTTCAAAATTTAAAATAAAATTCTATGTGTGTCAAAATAATTTGTCAAAACAAAGCAATAATGGAAGACATTTACAATTTACTTACTTCCATTGTCAAATTGAAATTCAAAATTAAAACGTCAAATTTATTTTTCAATTTACTTTGATTCCTCTGTTTTCCGTTATGCAAAAATAATAATTTTTTTTAAATGAAATTTTTTTAAATTATTATTTCACACAAACCTTCTACAGGCAAATAATGAAAACATACCAAAAAATCAAGCAAATCGGACTTCACGTTCGCATGTTATGAACGTACAAACGAACAATTCATTTTTATATATATATCCCATTTTCAATCCCACAGAGTTTCGGATGACAAAGAATATACGTGCAAAATTTCATCGCGATAGCTTCATTCGTTCTCCTGTAATCGTGATTTCCACAGACAGACAGACAGACAGACAGACAGACAGACAGACAGACAGACAGACAGACAGACAGACTACGGACATGGCTAAATCGACTCAGGAGGTGACACTGATCAAGAATATATATACTTTTCCATACCTGCCACGCCTCCTTTAATGCGTTACACACGGAAGCACAAAGTGAATATACCCTCATTCCTTCGGATGTAGGGTATAACTAGTAAAGGTGTTGTCTACAGCCGGGCTGTAGCCGAAATACCCTACACCTTAAAGCTGCATATATACTCGTATATATATTTAGAAGTGGTGCGATATAATATACTCGTATATGTATACAATATATATATTATATATCTAATAATAAATATACAATATATATATAATAATAATAATAAAAACAAAAATTTTTTTTAAAGTGGGCGGATCACGCCCATATTTGGCATATTAACTGGAAGCATTAGTCTAAACCTACATATAAAATTTTCTTGTCTTCTCTCAAAAAGTGATGCTTATATGGCCCTTTTTAATAGGCAAAACAGAGGTACCTGCACTCTCGATATAAAAAGTAGGTGTGGTCCTCGGGCGATTTTGCCCATTTTCAATACGAAACACCCCAACATAGCAACGAATATTTTTGCCAAATTTCATTTTGAAATCTTAATCCGTTCTCCTGTGATCGTGATTTCAACGGACAGACAGACAGACAGACAGACGGACAGACATCGTTATTTCAATTTCGGTGGTGATGCTGATCAAGAATATATATACTTTTCCATACCTATCTTGTCTAGTTCTATGCGTTACACACTCCGGTAGAAAGTGAATATACCCTCAACCTTAAGTTGTAGGGTATAATAAAAATAATGTGAAAAATATTTTATTTGTGACCCTTTGTGAAACTATTTTTCTAAAACCAGCAAAAAGCTGACTTATAATATTACACCATGAATTAGATAAACCGTTAGAATCTAATATTAATATAATAACCGCTGAAAACTGTATTAGAAAAGCAGAATGGATGACAGCAAAAGCGTCATGGTTTTTTATTATGTCATTACCATCTCTGATATATATTATGTAATAGAATTTGATGGAAATTTCTGCGGCGACGTGCAAGAAGAAGAAGCACTCATAATATCAGTATAGAATATTCACGCAGCCCTTTCTGACCATCTACTAGGCTCGCATAACCATAGTTGCTTGTGTCAAATATTTTACTTTTCTTTTCATCTTTCGTCGAAATCCCTCTAATAGAACATCAGTTTGATAAGAGCTAGTGCGGGGACTTTTATTTCATTGTAAAAATTCGCCCTATAATGGCGTTGAATGGTGGTTTAATGTTTTAGATTATCATTCGTTTACGTTATGTTTTTTAAGTTTGTTTTTAAATTTATGCCAATACTGTATTCCTAATCGATGGCTTTGTTTCGCCCGGTTTCTACCGGATTACGGAGTCGGTTCAGGGAAATGTTTGGAATGTCGTCCAGTTTGTTGAAAAGTTTAAGAGGCTTGTCTTTTATATACGACTAGCTTTGCCCCGGTGCGCTTTGCTGCCCCACTAAAAATGTTAAAAAAAGATAAAGTTTGTTGTTTTCTAACTTGTTTAGAAAAAGAAAATATAAAAGATTGTCTAGATAATAGTGCTAAAATTATTCTAATGCACGTGGATAAACAATGTTTCTTGTTTGTCTGTCTGGCGCCTAAACGTATATATAGATTAATTAATCCACATTAATTCTTATATATAAGATATTTTCTGTACATAATAAGAAGATATTTATGAAAATTTATAATTATAATAAAAGATAGCGAAACCTTCGCCCGCTTCACAGGGCGAATACACAAAAGAAACTTGCGAAATTTCTTTTCAATTTTCAGTAAAACTCATCCACAATCAATTTCTTACAATAATTTATTTTCAAATAAAAAGGTCGAAAATGAAAATACTTTAAAAATTAACTTAATGCTCTTTGATAAACAACGTTTTTAGTGTTTCCATCTTTTGTGTTTATAAATAATGCAGAGGGTTTACCACAACGTGAACAACCAACATACAATTGTCCATGCGAGAAAACAGGTTGCTCCAAATCTAAGCCACAAATATTCAAAGTCTGACCTTGAGCTTTATTAATGGTTATAGCGAAGGCAAGACGGACAGGAAATTGAAGCCGTTTAAATTCAAATGGCATATCTGATGGAATCATTGGAATTCGGGGGATTAGAACGTTTTCGCCTCTATATTTACCACTCAGAATAGTTGCTTCAATTAAATTGGCCATCAGTTTTTTCACGGAAAGTCTGGTGCCATTACAAAGCCGTGGTTGATTTATATTTCGGAGCATTATTATCGGTGCTCCCTCTTTCAATGCCAAATAATGTGGTGGCAAGCCTGGCAAATCAAGTGAATTCAAAAATTCAGTAGGATAGTTCACTACCTCATCTTCATTTATTATCGTATCCACTGATTTGTATGCAAAAAATTGGCCATCTATTTCTTGCAAAATACTTGCATTTAAATCGTTCACGTCTTTATTTTTTCCTGCCAATATTGCGCGTTCGCTCAACCAATCATGATTCCTGTACTTCTGCAATATATTTGGAAACACACGTTGAACCAGTTCCTTTTTCGATTGAGTGATATTACAAAAATTGCTTGGTAATGTTATTAATCCGGTTGATTTATCGACTGCAACTTTACCATTCCCAATTTCCAAAAGTTGTTTTGAAAATTCAGCTGCAGAAGGATCATTTTGCAATTGTACACGTACATTTTGATTAAGACGCAATGTTTTAACATATTTCCACAAAACTGAAGACTTCAAACATGCGTTTAGCTCATCAGCAGCAGTAGATCGTGGAATGACAGGTAAAGTTTGCCTAAAATCACCTGATAACAATATAAAGGCGCCACCAAAAAGTCTTTCATTTCCTCGAAGATCTTGCATGGTTCGATTTAATGCTTCTAATGATCTTTTGTGAGCCATTGTACATTCGTCCCATACGATTATTTTACACTGCTGCAAAACTTTTGCCATTGCCGACGTTTTGGAAATGTTGCACGTAGGAGATTCAATCGTTGTTATATTCAAAGGCAATTTAAGTGCAGAATGCGCAGTTCGACCACCGTCTAATAAGGTAGCAGCAATTCCAGATGAAGCAACTGCAAGAGCAATTTTATTATCCGATCGTATGGTTGCCAGAATCAATGACAGCAAAAATGTTTTTCCAGTGCCTCCTGGTGCATCAATAAAGTAAAATCCACCTCCTTCATTGTTCACACCTTCCATGATTTTGTCATAAGCATATTTCTGTTGACTATTCAATTGTGGAACTTTTAACTGCACAAATGTTCTCAATTGATTACGATCATATTGTTGTTCACGATGCATTTCTTGATTAATAACATCATGAACTGCACGATTAGGCGCTATCATTCCTAACTGCACTAATATTTTGTTTGCAATCATTATACACATGTCTTCAATCAAAATCAAAGCTTCGTTATGCATTTCCGGTGTGATTTCTAATTCAGGATTTGAAACTGAACGTCGCACTCTAAGTAAAATGTCTTCCGTCATGTCATCACGAAATTTATGCCATATTTCAAATGGATTTGATGGACTGCATGTAGATATTATAATTGCAAATAATGTTCGTATTTGATGTGGAGATGATGAAATTACGGAATCAGCAAGTGTAGCTTCCCAATGCATATCATCTTCAAGTAGATTCAAACGCTGGCATGCTTGCCGATAAGTCGCACACAATTCACCATCGACTGTTCTTAAATCTTCAAATGACGTAGGACCACGAACGTTAATCAATAATAAACGCAAATAAAAACATTCATAATGATTTGGATGAACGGTATACACACGACCCAATGCTTCTGTAGAAAATACATTTGGATGGCCTCGTACTGGTTGCCCTTGTTTCCGTCTTTGAAAAACTTTCGCAGATTCATTCCATGTGAAATATCGTGGCACTTCAGAATACAATAACATTTTAGCAAATTCGTCATTTCTGCACATATCAAAAAATGAAGTCAACGTTGTTTTCGGTGGCTGTTCTGCTCGTTGCGCCGCATTCTCAGGTGTGAAGTACACACGTTGACCATTCTGAAGATGAACTGCCAAGTGCAGTACATTTGGATACCTTTCGTGTATTGCAAATGAAAAAATTCGCCATATTGCTTCATTTGTACTAATATAACGGCCTAATTGATATGAAGTGATTTCATCACTTTTATCCCCAGCAATTCCAAAATAGGCCAAATCACTTCCTTTGTTAACATATTTGCATATGTACTTGATGGATTTTACTGAGTTACAATACTCAACATTTATATGAGCACCAAAAGTTTTGGATAATAGCGGCGAATATGGAACGATCCAACGATTGTCAATTTTAATGTCTTGATTTTTGCATTTCACCATAACTGTTTCGCCATCATCTTCAGGTGAACGTCTACGATATAACGGATAACCATCATTACCAGAAATTGTTTCCGCTATTAATGCTCTTGGGTACCGTTTTGTGCATTTTCCTTCAGCCATGCACGGTGAGTTGACATTTAATGCCCCACATGGTCCATGAATCATGTGCTTCGTAACTGATTCAAACAGTCCTGGATCAATGATTGGATTAGGAATTTCGGCTGATATTACGCTATCAATTTCATTTGGCGTAATTTTATCAACTAACCAAACCAAAATATGTGCATGCGGAAGTCCTCTTTTCTGCCATTCCACAGAATACATCCAACATTGAACTTTTCCAAACACTTGTTGTTTGACAATAAAATCCATAAGCGTTTTCAATTTTTGCTTGAACACACGCGCAACAATATCGTGGCGATCAGAAGCACTTTGACCATGAAACATATATTGCTTTATTTCATTCCATTGAGGATTACAGGTGAAAGTAATAAATAAATCGGGTCGATGATAATGCCGAACGTACGTCATTGCGTCTTGCGCGTACTCGTGCATGTGTCGTGGACTTCCAGTATATGTTGCTGGTAATATTGTCATTTGGCCAATATCGTTGATATTCCCATCATTCTGAATTGCATCGCGCAAATGAATATATTGTTCGGATTTTAACTTTTTCTGATTAAATCGAATAAAATTCAATCGTTCAGACTCAATTTTAGCGTAAACATCAACTATAAATTGGTTGCAAAGCCTTCTACAATTCAATATATGATTAATTTCGTTCAGCCGAACCATTAATCTGTACGAATAATAGTTCATCGCACTAACTTTTTTTGCTGTTTCCAAGCCTGAAATAAATGCGAATATTAAGTATCAATAATTCACAAAATGTGTGATGCATTTTATTGTAACTAACCAGTTAAACGATGTTTCATCTTAATATTGAAATGGTAACCATCCTCGCCTTGCCAAAACAAAATTGGGTACTGCAACGCATCATAACAACGATGAGTTTCCGAAACATGCACAACACTTTGATCTCGACGATGAAGTACAATATCTCGACTGCTCGCTCCTTCATCCACAATTAATACGGCAACTTCATCAATTGTTGGTGCGTTTAACCTTCCAGCATGAATTCCACCAGGTGCTTTATCGGCCCGAATAACAATTCTATGAGAATCCGAAGGCATTTGATCAAGGGCAGTTTGAAATAATTTGATCAAACAATTTTCATCGTGAAAAAACTGCTGCAATCTTTCAATTATTCCTCTTCTCACTGCATTACTATCATTTGGATTTTGTGCCACCACACAACGCCGTTCAATTTCAACATCTGAATTTCCCATGAAATAAATTTGCAAAAAGGAATGATTGGAATCCAAACATGGTAATAACGATCCAATTCGATGATAGATTTGACCTTGAATCTGCATACATGAAACATTTGATTCAATCTCACGATAGAACTCATTGTTAGTGTCGTGTTCAGTAATTACCTTAAAAGTCATGAATCCATCTCTGATTATATTTGTGGCGCCGAAAGACGTCATTTGGAAACATGAATTGTACTGCTGTATTTTAGACAAAAAATGATTCGATTCTGGAGTCAAACCAGAAACTAATGACCTCAAAGGCTCAGGAGGAGGATTCAAAACAGGCAATTTTACTTGTCCATTTGCACAACACATTCCAGGAGTTTCCGATGGAAATTTCAATGCATTGCACTGTTCGCAGACATTAGTCATAGTTCCGATTGAAAGGCATGGAAGAGAACAATAGTCAACTTCACTATCATAATTGAAAGCAGCACGCATTACTCGCTGATTAATATTGTCATTGGCACGACTTCTAACAGCGCGATTGCGACTCATTCTCGCTCGATCCGAAGAATTACTCGCGAATCGTTCTTCGATTGTTTGAGCAGAACGCGATCTCGATTGACGCTCTCTTTGCTGTTCAAGTCTCACTTCACGTTCCGCTTCAGATTCACCTGCTCTAACAGATGCAACTCGTCTTGTATTATGAGTACGACGACCAATATTGGCGCCACGTCTCGGTCGCGGCATAATTATAACTAAAAAAAAAACAAATAATGTTTATAAGTGTTTATAGTGTTTATAATAAAACACATTTCGTCTTTTTCTTGATTCGCTTCGGTTTGCTGCTCATCACTTTTAAACGCTTCCATATTTTCTGTCATACGTAACACTGTTTTGGACTTGACACACCCGAAACAGAGTAATTAATCGGCATTAAGCCTTTTATAATTTTTAATTGTTTTTCAAAATTTAAAATAAAATTCTATGTGTGTCAAAATAATTTGTCAAAACAAAGCAATAATGGAAGACATTTACAATTTACTTACTTCCATTGTCAAATTGAAATTCAAAATTAAAACGTCAAATTTATTTTTCAATTTACTTTGATTCCTCTGTTTTCCGTTATGCAAAAATAATAATTTTTTTTAAATGAAATTTTTTTAAATTATTATTTCACACAAACCTTCTACAGGCAAATAATGAAAACATACCAAAAAATCAAGCAAATCGGACTTCACGTTCGCATGTTATGAACGTACAAACGAACAATTCATTTTTATATATATAGATTTAACGAAACATAGGAAACATAACACCGGAATTGAAAATATTTCTAACTGTTCAATTTTGAGCAATATAAAGTTTTGATATGGCTGTGTTTGAATCCGTCTAAAAAACTAATGCTGCCGTAAAGTAGGCTTGGTCTAATGATCTGTTTGTAGATAATGAGTTTGTTTTTAAGATTGTTTTTGAGAATTGGATAAAGCTATTGAATGGTTCCAGCGCATTGTTGTCGTTTTTTCCGTTGACTGTAATGTTGTAAACAGAACAACATTTGGAAAACGACAAATACACGCACGAAGTGTCAAATATTTATTGATTCTCGAGTAAAATTTTGTACTTCACCAAAAATTCGCATCCAGTTAGAAAAGTCTTTGTATGTACATTTGTGTATGAAGAGCACAAAAAATTAGAGTCGTTAGCGCTAAACACAATAGAGTAAGCAAATATTTGAATTTTGTCGTACCGACATACGAGAGCAGCGCCTACAGTTGATTTTTTTCTCAATTCCCATAAGAGCCTGTGTAATTTTGACATTTCGGCCGAGTGGTTGTAGTTCTCCGAATGGTGTTCTGTTTACAACATAAGACAAAGTGGATTTTGTTGCCTTTTTCGTGAAACAAAGATCATAGATTACTAGATGTGACACTCGCTATTTGCCGCTTCAAAAAGTCGGTTTGACATTTGATTGTTTGGTATGTTGAACTCACGTATACAATACGCGAGAGATACCACATTGTTGTTCTTGTTTCTTTATCAAACAATGTGTACGATTTCTTACCAGTGCAACCGTATGTGCTAAAGGGTTTTGGAGCCCCAACTAGGCCAATAACGTATAATTTCCAATTATTTTGTAATAATTTGTATTCAGTTTCATTTATACTATTCTGCTAACAGCATACTAAAATATTTTTGCAATTAGGCGCATAATTGTGTATTTATAACAAAAGGTTTTGATTACCGACTGCATTTATAGGAAATATAACGAAGCAAATTAGAAAATGCTGTGTAAAATGTTATAGAATATATTTATTAACTTTAAAACTATGTTTTACACATGTTTTTCACGGATAAAAAACATAATATTTATAATTATTTATTTTGACGTTTCGATAAACAACCCCCTTAAAATAAATTTTCCATCAGTGCTTGCTACAAAATTTTTGCGGCGAGGCTACATTATTTTACGGCGAGGCTACACTTTTTTACGGCGAGGCTACACTTTTTTTGCAGCGAATCAAAGTTTTCTTTCATTGTATCAGTGCAATTCCAGCAAAAATGCATTAGTGTATAAGGGACATTTTCGAGTGTCTCATCTACTAATCTATGACAAAGATGGCCTAAGTCTTACTTGCGTTAAGTGCTATTTACAACTTTTTCAAATATTTCATCGATCTTGAAGTGGAGTAAATGCAGGTGTCGTCTGCGTACAGAGAGATGTCGGTTTTGACGGCTCTGGTATTGTCAGCCGTGTATAGGGAGTATATAAGAGGAGAAAGCGGAGAGCCTTGAGGGGCACCTGCTTCGGCTCTTCCGGAAGAGGAGAAATGGTCTTCGACTTTTACCGTGAATGTTCTGTTTTGGAGAAACCAACCTATTAGTTGGATAAGTAACATTGGACAGTGAATTCGAAGGTGGGAAATAGCGTTGTATATGTTTGTCAAATCTTCTAGAATATTTTCTGAGAGGTTTTTGATCGATTTATTCGAAATGCGGTCGTGACGAGGCGCTTTTTTCACTTTCAGTCGAGAAATATGGCTCCTCACCTCTTTTAGGATCATAATCTCTGCTCTCTAAAACTTCCTCTCTTCATGTCGTAACTACTAAACCACAATTTACCACGAATTCTCCGTTAAAGTTTTCTCTTAACTAGGATCGATTCTGCTATTCACAACGACTTGATAAAATTGTAGACTGCTCATGTGATTAAGATGTATCTGCCATTTCGCCATTAAGTTCTTTACTACTTTTACCCAACAGATCCCACAAACTGAGGAAAAGTAGCAGTTTCTTAGAGTAGAACAGGCCTCGTTCATGAACTATGAGTCAAAAAAGGAGGCACAATAGATCAGCAGGTAATAAATTTCCCATATTGGTTGCAATTCTATTAATGAGCTTGGTGTATTTTTATGCATCACTAAATATGACGTCTTTAATCGAAAATTTTTCCCGTACAAGGAAGATATGTGCTGCTCACATTAGATATTTTTGTGTCTATGTAATTCGCTATATCTTATACGCTATTTAGTGTGCGGTAATAGTCGCTTTCTGCCGTTTTTGTTTTTTACCAGCACTACGCACTCTGTTTTTCGCGATCTCATAGGTCAATAACTCTGATATTACCTAAGTTCACTTGTCTTGCGACTGGAAGGGAATTTTTTGTGAGCGCCGCTAGGATATGGAATTCGCTTCCTCCCACTATTAGGGGTATTGCCAGCAGGGGCAAATTTAAGTCGGAACTTTCTTCTTTCCTAAACGCTAACTAATTAGTTATATTTCTTCTTAATCTTTCATTGCTTCCTTTTCTTATTTTCTTTTAAATTTTAATTTAAGTTCGTTTTAAGTAACTCTCTGATTGTTTTTAAGGCTACCATTAATTTATAAGATTATATCTTACAATGGTTAGCAATTATAAATAAATAAATAAATAAATAAATACGCAACGAATGATATGATTTTCCAATAAGTTTTAATTGCCCCTGATAAGTTCTCCTTTTGCACAAATCGTAAAGATAAAGTTCCCTAATATTGAATTGTCTCTTAGGAATTCTAATTCCATAAATTTAGTCTTGCATCGTCCTATGTTTGCAACTCTCCATCATAGCAACTGCAAAATTGCTCCCTAACCAGAACTTTCTGACATATCAGGATTATGTGGGATGGAACACCTATTTTATCGCTTATTATTACACTGTGATTGTCAAACCTCTGTTACTAAGATTTGCATTTCGCCGATTAAATTTTTTCTTTTTACCAAACTCTACCCCAAAACCCAACACCGTCGATCACTCTTTGGTTATTCCGTTGCATTTTTCTATTTTAATTATAGCTTTCTATTTTCGTTGCAGCCGATCACGCTTTTCTTCATGCTTTTTCGTTCGTTTGAACGCATTATGACAAAAATTTTACATTTGTACACTTTGTGGTATACTCCAAGGTATTCAAGAATGTTTACGAGCTTTTTCCAACTTCTAAAATTATAGTTTTTTTTTAAATCGGTTCGAGAAGCAATTACTATTTTTATCCGAAAATAAGCAATTAAACTTTGGAAATAAATTATTCAATGTATGTATTAATGTTAGTAATAAAAATATTCGTAGCAAGACAACAATACTGGAAGATTCTATTATAGACCGAAGCTATATCTATATATATACAATATCTAACCGTCAACCGAATCGTTTCGCATTTGGACTAAACTGTTTTACTGCAGAAACACATTACGGCCGCCGCCGCAGCTGCAATGCTCTGTAACGCCCTGCCTGAGCACATTGCCCGGCAACAGCAGCGACCGCAGACACGGCAGCATCAGCTGTTTGTGTTACTTTTGTTAGTGAACTGGAAAATAAATTTGCACACTGATGCACATATTATACGTAATTGATAGTAAAATTAAGTAAAATTAGTAATTAATAATTAATAATTAGTAAATTAGTAATAATAATTGGTTTCTCTATGGTACGTTTATGCAAATATTGAATATATTTCAGATTCATATTGACAAATATTGCTATAAAAAACCAAGCACAGCCATCAACAGAGGGTTTCGTTTCATTTCAATGTTAGCCTTCACGGAATATTTGAAATTAAACTAAAAGAGTATCAACCTTTTTCGAGAGAAAGACAGCAGAGATTCTGCGGTTAGAGTAGAGCCCAACTGCACGACAGCCGAGAGTCCCATATACTTACAATGTGCAGTTGCGGCGGCGGTTGTAATGTGTTTCTACAGTTACATTTGTATATTCTTCTTCTCCAAAAACAAAAAAAAATGATACCGATCATAACTTTGCAGTATTATTACCTCTTGTATTAATATCTTCATGCTATACATAATATATAAGACGTATTCCTCACTAGTTATGGTGACTATCATCGTTTTTGTCCATCTACAAACAAATGATGTTTGTAGCATTTGATGGTAAAAAAACCGTAGTCGAAATTTAGGCGAAAAAATTGTATATAATAAACACAATAGTCAAACAAAGCAAAAATCACAATGAAATGCATTTATTCGACCTAAACAAAATATTCGTTTGAAATACGGCCGCTCTTCGGTCAGTCGCTTTCTCTCTATCTCTCTCTCCCTATTGAATTTTCGTTTACTTGGCTCTCATAGCATAATAAAGACAGTAGGCTTATTTCAGATAGGCTTCATTCTTTAATAATTTGTGAAGTTCGTTCATCATTCACAGTATACGACATTCGAACTAAATTTTTTTTATTTACTCTTGTTACTATTGAATTTATTAGCTTCAGTTCATCAATTTGTTGACGACAAATCGGACAATCTATGGAAATGTCCTCGAAGACGATCATACCGTTTTTCCGTTTGTAATCGAGCTGTCAGCGGAGAATTTCGAAGTCATCGACGCTGCGTCTTGTTTGCGTGAAGCACGCTAAGCAAAAACAAAAACCCTGCTCTCTCCGCTGTACAAATAGAACGAAATGAGAGAAAGTACTACATATTTGTATCTTGCAAACCATGAAAACTTGTTAGTAGTCTCCATCTACTTTCGGTCTAAAAGTTCGACATCAAGAGCGATCTCAGCAGAATCTTACTACATTGCAACATGCGCACGCACTGTCTTCACGGAGGAGATTTCAATGCAAGACACAATGTATTTAGATTTTCGTTGTTGCTTCCGACAGGGTTGGATGTTGAAAGATATTGGAACGAATTTCCGTCATCCCTTGTCAAATTTGGTTTGGAGACAAACCGGTTTCGGCGATGTGCCATCTTCAGTGTCTAATTTCGTTTTGAAATGTCTTAACGTCATACGCTTTCTTATATGCTTTTTGGTCAGGTATGGTCTATGTGCCCTTCATGTTTGTTTAGCAGGTAGCAGTTATTGTTTTGTCTGTCTGTCTCTTTCTTGCTTGTTAGCAGGTAGCAGTTAGTTCTTTGTTGTCTTCAAAAAGGTACCTACTTCTTTTCAATTTTTCGATATTTTATTAAATTAAATTATTTTGGGGGTGTCATTGCTGATATCTTCCCCAAAAATTTGGTAGCTTGTTTACTGGCAGGTAGTAGTCAGTGATCTTGTTGTTGTTGTTGCTTTGACCTGTTTCATTTGCGTCCTCCGTTCTTGTATGATGTCTGTTATGATTTCTGTAGATTAATTTCAAGGGTTCGAGCATTACGTCCGATGTAGTATTTGTTTGTTCGTTTATAATTCGTCCATCAAATGTTTTCTGTTTGTAGATTTCCATGTTTTCTAGTTAGTGCGTTCAGGCGTCGTCCCTTATGTTGAACGTGCAGTAACTTAACCGTTGTTTTGATGTGCGTAGGTGTACATTGGTTATCTATCAAGCGGACTCTTGTTTTTATTTTGCGTCCTGTTTGTCCTATGTAGCTGTACTGGGATTTGCAAGTTAATTTGTATACCCCTTGCTTGTTCAGTGGGTCGTCCTCGTTTGTGCTTCTTTTCAAAACTCTTCCTAGGTTATTCCTTGTCTTGAGGGCGATGTTAAGCTCGTGTTTTTTGAAAAATTTTGCTAGTTTATATGTTAATTTTCCCGTGTTTAGTTAGTATTGCCCAATTTTGCTTGTTTTGGTCTTTGTCCTTGGTTTGGTTTCCGCAAAGCCCTCTTCTGATTTCGTCTACTACCTCTTTCTTATATCCATTGTTTTTGGCTAAAGTGTATATTGTGTTCTTTGTTGTAGGCTGCATTTGTCAGTGCTGTTCGTTTTAGCCTTGTTAATAGTTGTCTGATCGCAGCTTGTTTGTGCTGTTGGGGATGGTTTGATGTGTTGTGTATAATTGTGTCTGTAGCTGTAAGTTTCCTGTAGATCTCCTATTCTGGTCTGTTGGTCTGCTTATTTAGTTTGATTGTTAAGTCCCGATAGTTTATCTTTCCCTCTTTTTCAGTTTCCATTGTGAACGTTATGTTTTTGTGTTGTTTGTTGAGGTATTCCAGTATTTGGTTTTCGTTATTCTTGGTCAGTACACATATGATGTCGTCAACGTATCTTGCGTAGAATATGACACCTAAAGCAGCCTTCATTTTGTCCATGTACTTTTTCTCCAGATTTTGCATAAACATTTCCATGAGAATCCGTTTATTTGTCTGTATATGTTGCTGTTAAATTGGAAGTAATTTTGTTGTAGCGTGGTTTTTAGTGTGTTTACGAGTTGCGAAGAAAAATCCTTGTCTTTAGTGTTCTCAATAATTGTTTCGTATAGTATGTTTTACTGGAATCGATGGGTACAGATCTTTAATATCAAATGATACTAGTTTGGAGTTTTCTCTAATTTCCACGTTTCTTCCACGTTCGTTAGATAATTGTAAATTTGCTTTCAGTACTGTTTTCAAATGTTTAGATAGTTTGTAAAACGGAGCTGGTTTATAATTTACTATTGGTCTCATCGGTGTGCCAGATTTGTGTATTTTTGGTAGTGCTATCATCGGAGGTGGTGAAGGATTCATCAGTGTTAACGTGTACGCAGTGTTTGGATCAATTACTCTTGGAGCCTTTTTTGGCTCTTATTTGGCTTTTATTGCTTGTTGTCTGCCGATTTTGCGCTTTGTAAAGCCTTTTGTGCTAATATTTTATCTGCAATGTGCCTTTTATTATACCCTACACCTTAAGGTTGAGGGTATATTCACTTTCTACCGGAGTGTGTAACGCATAGAACTAGACAAGATAGGTATGGAAAAGTATATATATTCTTGATCAGCATCACCACCAAAATTGAAATAACGATGTCTGTCCGTCTGTCCGTCTGTCCGTCTGTCTGTCTGTCTGTCTGAATGTCTGTCTGTCCGTCTGTCCGTTGAAATCTCGATCACAGGAGAACGGATTAAGATTTCAAAATGAAATTTGCCAAAATATTCGTTGATATGTTGGGGTATTTGGTATTGAAAATGGGCAAAATCGCCCAAGGACCACGCCTACTTTTTATATCGAGAGTGCAGGTACCTCTGTTTTCCCTATTAAAAAAGGCCATATCAGCATCACATTTTGAGAGAAGACAAGAAAATTTTATATGTAGGTTTAGACTAATGCTTCCAGTTAATATGCCAAATATGGGCGTGATCCGCCCACTTTTAGTTTACATAGGTCATGGAGGGTTTTACATGGATTGTATTGAAAAGTATATAAGTTTCCTGAATAATGGTGTACATAATATTGTAGTTTGTGAACCAATAATATTCTGTTGGGGAAAAAAGTTTGATCATTGAATTGCGGAAAGACTAATGCAATGCTGAGTTTAATTGAGAGTCCGAATGGTCTAAGGTTTCGCAATATATATTTGTATTCAAAGTCGTTATATAAACCAAAATATGAATACCTGAAACAGTTATTACATCCAATAAAAGGATTGGTTTTCTACACATTTTCTGAAAATGCCGTGTGATAGCACCAGAAGAAGCTAAAGCCAACTCTATTTTTATATTCGATGATGTTGCATGCGAAAAACAAAATAATATTCGAGCATACTTTTGTATGAGTCGACACAAAAATATTGATAGTTTTTACTTGTGCCAAACATATACAAGAATTCCCAAGCATTTGGTGCGCGATAATGCAAATTTTTTAATTATATTCAAACCAGATGAACTGAATATGAAGCATATCTATAGCGATCATGTGTGTACAGATATGTCATTTGAAAAGTTTTCCCAAATTTGCAGGGAGTGTTGGAAGGATAAATATGGATTTATGGTTATAAGCAAGGACGATCCGATCGATGTTGGACGTTATAGAAAGGGATTTGTTTTATACATTCAACTATAAAACTGCATGCATTTTACTATAATTTGTCAGTATCTTCCTGCATTCGATACGATTAAGCTGATAAAGTTAATCATCAACATCAACCTGATCATCATCTGATCATCAACATCAACATCAACCTGATCATCAACATCAACCTGATCATAAACATCATCCGGATCATCAACAGCAACCTGATAATCAACATCAACATCAACCTGATCATCAACATCATCCTGATCATCAACATCAACTTGTTCATCATCTGATCATCAACATCAACATCAACCTGATCATCATCTGATCATCATCACCTGATCATAAAAAAAAAATTTGGTAATAAAGTGGAAAATGGATGGAAAATTACTCAAAGAAATTTTAAAGACTAGAAATATATTGAAGAAAAAATTTAATAGCCTTTGAATGAAGCCGATATTGAAAAAAGATTAGAAGAAACATTTCCCCATCACAAAACCTATAAAAGAAATAGTTAAACAGACAAAGTTAAATGATAGCACTAATAACCAACCAAGTATAAGTGAAGGCCGAAAACATTTTCTAAAACAAGTACACCGTTTAAATTAAAAAGTAAATTCCAATTCAAGGATGACACTGAAAACACTATGCAGAGCAATGATGAAACTGTAGATAGTTTTTTCTCACAAATAAATGACACTCAAAATGATAGTAAATCATCAATGCTCCCGAAAACACAGCTATCTAAATTATTAGGAGAGCGCAAAAAGTTAGATACGTTGTATAGACCTCATAAGGATTCAGATTATACATGGAGGATTGGTAACAGTACTTTTCAATTAACTGATAACAAGATATCTATATCTAATCATAATTGGATCTTAACACCAGGATTGTTTTAACTGGATTTCGCAAGAAACCTAAAAACTATAACAACACAGAGATTGAAGCTTATAAACAAATTTTAAATAGTACAAATGCTCGTTGACGTAAATACGAAGAAGACGGGCCATTTAATGGGACAAAAGCAGGCAAGTATAAAATAATAAAAAAGCTATTTAGAGGAAATAAGTCAGCAACCTTGTATAAAGGAAACGGTTTGATGAAAGTTAATGGACATAAAACAAATTATATATTGGGATGATCCAAATGAGTTGGTTGAAAGGTTAAGACTTTTACTATCATCAGAATCTGCCGGTAACAACAATCATAATAATGAGGTAGTTTCCATACTGGAAGAACTTAGGGAAGCAGATATAATTGTATAAATTGGGTTACAATAATAGTTATAGCATTAATTCCAATATGAGTGCTGACAAATTCGGTCATTATTCTCATCAAGATGAGAACCAAATCAAATATAGAAGAAATATTGTACGGATTTTCGGCTTCGGTTTGTACTATGATAAAAATTGAAACCTACACGAGAGGCGCTTGAAAAATATTGGATCACCTAAGGACGAAAATGATGCTACTACAAAAGCTTTTGTTGTTGTAGGTATGAATCAGATAATTTCCAGAATTCGAGAAGAAAACACATTGATCTACACCAAAATACATGACGAGACTTCAGTGTTAAAAGAATATATTTCAGAAATAATTAATAAAAATAACACAAAACTACGACGAGTTATTGAATTGTTGAGGATATACATAGGTATAAATTTCAAGCAGATAAAGACTGAATTTAAAGAAGGGTACGATATACTGATGAAGTCTCTCGAAAACTACAGATCACAAAAGACGATATTGAAAGTAATGTTCAAGATTTTGTAAAATATACCAGTGAACAAGTTGAGCGAATTGAAAGCTATATATTTCAAGAACTACAGAAAAGACCGAAATCCGTAGCTGATTAAGAAGAGAAAATTACAATGAAATGCAGAAAAGAAGAGATTCTCATAGAGTTATTAAGATATGAGTAAAAAGCAAGGTTTTTTGGAAGAGCTTCACAAGCAAGCTCGTAAGAAATTTAAGCGAAGGCGTGTTATAACAAAAGGAATAGATGACCTTTGGCAGGCAGATTTAGTGGAAATGTGTACTTATTCTGCATATAATAATGGGTATCGTTATCTTCTTACAATCATCGATACGTTTTCGAAATTTGTTTGGGCTGTAGCTGTAGAAAATAAAAACTCCTCTGATGTGAGCAAAGCTATGCAAAATATATTAAAAACTGGTCAAATACCAAAAAATTTACAAACTGATGATGGTAAAGAATTCTTCAACAAATAATTTCAAAGTTTAATGAAACAATATCACATCAATCATTACTCAACGTGTAGGATATTGAAAGCCTCAATTGTAGAACGTTTTAACAGAACGCTAAAAGGAATGATGTGGAAGGAATTCAGTTATAATGGTTCATATCGATGGATAGAAAATTTTCAGAAGTTAGTAGATATATATAATGCGAAAAAGCATAGAACTATTAAAATACCTCCAAGGAATGTCGACGTATCCAATGAGTCTTCGCTATTAAAGACGACATACAATAACTTAAAAATTTTTAACAAACCCAAATTCCGTAAAGGCGACTTTGTAAGAATCAGCAAATACAAACATGTCTTTGAGAAAGGCTATACACCGAATTGGACTACGGAAATATTCAGAATCAAAACTGTGCATATCACCAATCCGACAACATATATTTTAGAGGACTATCAAATCAATCCAATTAAGTGTGCATTCTATGAAAGTGAATTGTTAAAGACTAAACATCCGAATACATACCTCGTCGAAAAAGTTATTAAAACAAAGAGGAACAGGTGTTTGGTTAAATGGTTGGGATTTTCAAACGAACATAATTCCTGGATTAGCAATAAAGCCAACTGAAGAAAATATGGGAAATAATTAATTTAGTTTAACCTTAATTTGTATTATGTATTTTGTGTAAATAAACACCTTATAAACATTATTCAAGTCTTTTCATTTCATTATATTATTAGCTTTGAGATGTCTATAACACTTACTCGGTAACGAATCTATTCTTGTAGCAGATTATTTTCCACCAATAGATAGATTTTCAATAGATTTTCACACTTATAACTTTATATAGCCAATATAGATGTCGACAACAATTTATTTCACATAGGTAAACACATCATCAGAAATTCCAGTTGGTGCTTATGAACTTGATGATATTTCCGATTATATTCATGAGGAATACAATAGATTAGAGCCAGCCGAAAACCTTACAAAATTTGCTAATCGTAACACACTTCAAGCAGTTGTAAAGTTAAGCAAAGATGTAATATATTTTAATAAAGACCGTTCCATTGGTTCATTGTTGGGGTTTAGTGCTATTGAATTGAAAGCAAGCATATAACAAACATTTCTGCAATTTGCTGCAATACACCTAGAATGTAGCATAGTAAATGGTTCATATATTAACAACGAACCTGGTCATACAATTCATATGTCTGCAGTGAATGTCAGTTCTGGTTATAAAATAGACGAAATTCCGAATAATGTTATCTATTTACCAGTAAACACCAAACAGATAAGTTCAGTAACAGTTAAGGTTGTCAATCAAAGTGGGAAATTAATAAATTTTTGTGGAGAAGCAATTACTCTTCGACTTCATTTGAAACCTTTGGATTAATATGATTATTTGCAATAAAAACACGGTAACACCTGGAACTTCAATCATTCCTTTATTGGCAGTTAAAAAATCAAGATTAAACAACGGTAGCAAGATAACGGTGTCAATTAAGAAAACAAGGACATTATCAATCAACAACCAAAAATTTTTAAAATCCTTGGGACTTGTACTACAAAAAAAATAAGTTTTTACCGAGATACTAAACGTTTTACAAAAACCTGTTTATGATGAAAGTATTATTAAAAAAGACTATCACAGTTATTCGCCATATTTACAATCTTTTAAAAACAACGATGAAATCAGAATATCAATTCAAAACCAGGATCTTTATGTGTTGCCCACTGTTAAAACCACGGATTCGTGGCTTTAGAAAATGGAACACTGTCAAAAAATTGCATATTGAGGAACAATTTTATGGCATATCTATTTGAAGAAATCCGCTATGAGCTTAATGGTATGGAAATTGATCGCACCCGACACTTAATGTGACACCAATTGGGTGTCACATCTACTATGAAAAAATATGTGTCTCTGAGAATGAATGAGAGCAACATGTTAAAAAATGCTGGATGGTTTTTTGACGAAGATGTAAATGCGGAAAGCGGATATTTTAATTTCTGTATGCCGTTAAAAAATCTACTTGGCTTTGCTGAAGACTTTAATAAAATTCTGTTAAATTCTAAGTATGAGCTAATCTTATCGCGCTCCAAGTCTGATGGAAATATTTTGTTCTCAAATAATCAATCAGACGAGATATTGAAATTACATATTAGAAACATCACATGGAAAATTCCACACTATATTCCACAATATATCATTCCGCAGTTGGGATTGCCATTTTAATCCTTCGCTTACTCAAGGAACGAATCATTTATGGAACGTAAAGTTAGCTGCACAAAATGAAAGGCCACGCTATATTTTGATTGCCTTCAGAAGAGAAAATGAATTCACACATTGTGATTCAACGGATATAAAAGTACATCTCAATTCCGAAACGTATCCATACGATGATCTTAATCTGAAATTTGATTCGGATCGCTATGCTATTTTATATGATATGTATGCAAAATTCCAACAAAGTTATTTTATGCGTGACCCACAACCTTTACTTCATCGGAGAAAAATTTAAAGAAAAAGCACCAATAATTGTTTTGGATGTAACACATCAGAATGAATCAATAAAAAGTGGGCCTATTGATATTAGAATTGAGTTCAAAGCAATGAAGAACATTCCAGGTGGTACATCTGCATACTGTGTACTGATACATGATAGAATCTTTGAATATATTTCAGTCAGCGGCGAAATAAAGAAAATAGTCTAAGTTTATTGCATCGCCTACAGTTGATATAAATAACTAGTAAAGGTGTTGTCTACAGCCGGGCTGTAGTCGAAATACCCTACACCTTAAAGCTGCATATATACTCGTATATATAAGATATATAAGATAAACTATAATTATAGCTGCTTAACTATTTCTGTGCGTTACAAACACCGGTACTAAGTGCGTTTACTCTCAAAATTTAGCTGTAGAGTATAAAAAGATATTGCAATACTGGGTGGATGGGTAAAAAGTAGGCATGGCCCGCCCATTTTTTTTCCCAACAGAATATTATTGGTTCACAAACTACAATATTATGTACACCATTATTCAGGAAACTTATATACTTTTCAATACAATCCATGTAAAAGCCTCCATGACCTATGTAAACTAAAAGTGGGCGGATCACGCCCATATTTGGCATAGTAACTGGAAGCATTAGTCTAAACCTACATATAAAATTTTCTTGTTTTCTCTCAAAAAGTGATGCTGTATGGTCTTTTTTAATAGGCGAAACAGAGGTACCTGCACTCTCGATATAAAAAGTTATAAATATTATGGAGAGCAGAAATCAATTGAAAGTTCTTTCTGCAAGAGCAGTTTCCAGGTACATACATAAGTGCTTTTGATATTCTTCTCTAATCTAACATATATTAAATACAAATCAGGCTGTCATATGCAGAAAGAGAGCTGTATTATTCTAATCTAATTGATGAAGCTACAGATCATAATGAGTCCGTCTTTGAGAATGAGGACAATGATGAAGACGAGGACTATTTGCCTGAACTCGAAGATTTGTGGTCCGATGCAGAAATAGCATAATTTGACGTTGAAATTAATGACAGTGACAGTGATGAAGATACTGAAGAGTGCACTGAAGAAAATCCATTTCTTCCTAACGGTTCTTCATTTTTTATTGGTAAAGATGGTATGAAATGGTTCAAAGACCCCCACCAATTAACCGACAAGGAGCGCGTAACACCATTCGTGAAAAGTACTGCATGGGTCCTATTCAGTACCGCCATAAGAGACTTGATATGCAGATATTCAAATAAAAAAGCTGCGTATACAAATAGTTAGTGGAATTTAAAGATTCCCGATAAAGTGATCCGTACATGGAAACCGAGAACAGATGACGAACTTTCAGCGTTCTTAGGAATTTTGATTGTAGCTGGCTGCCAGAATTATAGTAAGGAATCAGTGACTGAGCTCTGGAATAAACGTTCTTACCCTCTGTATCGCGCAACTATGCCACGCAATAGATTTTTTAACATACTAAGATTTATTTGATTTGATTGGCATGCTACGAGAGCTGATCGTCAAAGAGAAGATAAGGCTGCAGCTATTAGGGATGTGTTCGATATGGTGAACTGCAATTTGACAAGTCATTACCGGCCAGATAAATCGATTACTGTGGATGAGCAATTGTTTGGCTACAGAGGTCGGACAAGGTTCACGCAGTACATGCCATCGAAACCAGTCAAGTACGGTGGGCTTGTGATTTGTTTTCTTACTAGCTACTGAAGCGTCAAATATATACAGGTAAATTGAATACAGGAAGGTATACAAACCAAGGCGAGCGGGTTGTGAAAGATCTAGTTGCTCCATACAAGGGATCTGGAAGAAATGCTACGATGAGCAACTTCTTTACAACTCTACCATTGGCACAAGAGTTAGTAAAATGGAACATGAGTGTGGTGGGTACGTTAAAAAAAATAAAAGATATGTTTCGAATGAATTCAAGCCATCTAAAGCTCGAGAAATTTACACAAGCTTATTTGGATTTGGTGAGAAGACCACTATATGTTCATACGTCCCAGTCAAAAATAGAGCAGTTGTCTTGTTGTCTACTTTACATAGAGACTTGTGTATGGCAAATAAAATAAGCCTGAGATTATAACATATTATAATCACACCAAAGGTGATGTGGATACAATGGATAGAATGTTAGCTCAGTATTCTACTAAAAGAACAATATCTCGTTGGTCTTTGGCTTTTTTCTATAACATTTTAGATACCGCAGCCTTGGCTGCTTTCATAATATATATGAAGAACAGTGCCGATATTTAATTGAAAACCTCCCAAAGAAAAAAATTTATTGAGACACTGGGTGAAGAGCTCTGCTATCCACTAATAGTTGCCTGGTCAAAAAACAAACACATTACTGGAAGATTTCATACTAGAACAGCAATGGAATGCATTTTAGGTACATATTACGTTTGTTATATTTTACCTTTGTTACGGTACTTTATTATATCTATTTGCAATAGGAAAGCCTATTTCCGTAACTGAAGCCTGTGAGGAATTTCAAGCCGATGCGCTTCCTGAACGAGATCGAACCGGACGCCTAACAAATAAGGGCAAGTGCAGAGTATGCTCTTCATTAAAGCGAAAGAGGAACACCCGACAACTTTGCATATAATGCAAGAAACCGGTTTGTGCAGCACACAGCATTGCCCAAACGAAGAGCGTAAAATGTCAGTGCGCTACCTCAAAATCAACACGCCCTTTGAAACAAAATTGATTATTTTTTTTTAAACGCAATAAAATTAAAATTTCCAAATTTAATAATAGTACAAAGTTACCCATTTGATAACGAGGAATATAGACAAAGTGGTTGAGGTCACCTAGCTGGGCATTGGTAAACCACGAACAAAAAATTACAAACATTTTTAAAAAAATAAGCAACCAAGTTAAAATTTTTTTTTGGAAGTTTTACAAAAGAAAACATATATTTGTTTAAAGAGATAAAATCTTTAATCGATTTAAGCGATTAAAAATTAAAAAGTCACCCGGCTGGGTATTGGTAAAGCTAAGGTTAAATCTTATCTAGCCAAGGAAATAATTGAATATTCAATTAATCATGAAATTGAGATTTTATTTAGAAGTAGATAAAGTCTGCGCAACAAATTGCTAATTACCGTTGGAATTTCATTTTAAAAAATATTTGAGATAGGCGATTTTCTTGACTAGATTCTGTTGGAAAGCAATAACTAAAATTCGATTAAAAAGCATATATTTCTAACTTAACTGATGCGAAATTATGGAATGAAAACATTTTCTCTTTTTCCTATTTGTTTGTAGTTTACAGGTTTATAGGAAGTTATTATAGTTTTCTAACTTTAGAAAATTTCTCATAACTGCATAATACTTATGTTGCTCTATTTCATTGTTTCATATATTTTCCTTTAAAATTTTTACTGAATTATTCAGTAAAAAGTATTGCAAACATTGTGATGCCTGAGAACTCGATCATAAAAGATCATTTTTAATGACAAATATATTATGTGATGTAGATGAATTTTCTTCTTTTTTTTACCATAAATAAAATAAATACCGCTTACGGGAAATTTACTCTTAGACTAAAGTGTGACTTCGAAATTTGTAATACCAACTTTTTTTTTTTTTTTTTTTTGGCTGGTTGGGAGGTACAAATGCCTAAACGCATCTCGGGCCGTCGTCACGGACACCAGAATGTGCGGCTTGAACTAAGAACTTCTCCCATTCCTCCGGAACCGTATCAAAAATGGTATCCCAAGAACACGCAGCAGTCACAATTAAAGTATTCCCTATTGCAGTCAGTTCCAATGCATGATGCGGCAATTAAACTCCAAATGCCTAGGTAAGAATTCTGCAACACAAACTTCGTCATATCTTTTCTAATTTTTTATTTTACATTGCATTAGTCTTTCAGATGAGCAAATTACTCTTGCAGTTCTAAAATGCATGACTAGAAACTGCTAGCAAACGATTCAGGTAGTTTGTTAGGTAAAAACATTAATTTATCTAATTAGTTAAGCAGCTTTGAAACGTTAAAAAATTATTTTGTTAATTTCAATAAGAAAATTTTGTTATTGCAACAAATTAGTCTTGTAGAATATAAAGATATTTGCTGATTTCACTTTAAGAATTGTGCTGTTAAAAGCTAATTTTGTTAAATAAGACACATTTTTTTAATATTTTAACAGATTTTATAAATAAAAGAACTGATTACAGAAACCCTTTATTTTTATAGCAAAAAAATATTAACACGACTTTTACAAAACATTTGTTTATATTACAATTTATTTATTTTTTTTTTGTTTTATATTATTGTTAAGCTAACAAAGCTTGAAAAAAACCAAGTCAAAAATTTTATGAAAACCATTATCAGAAAGCCATTATTATTTGTACCCAAAACGAAATGACCAAGAACGCATCTGGTAATAATAATAAAGTTTTATTAATTTCCAGTCTTATAAATTGCCAAAAAAAAAATATCCGCAGCGTTCTAAAATCATCAAAGTAAATTTATTTATTTATTTGACTACATACACGGATCGTAGCGTACGAAGTTGCGAAGGATGCTGTAAGCATAACAACAATTTTTAAGTAATTTTTAATCATACGAATTTGCATTTTATGCAAATCAGATATTTTTAATTTTTTATATATGAATCCGGTGGCGAATTTAGAGAAGAAATATTTATAAGATTTTGTCAAATACATACTATATTGATTTAAAAGAAACAGAAACACGGCTTGAAATTTTGAGTGTGACTTGAAAGTGATTATTAATAGAACCCTTTTTTTGGTCAAGTAGGGCGCGATTCGCAAGGGATGCATGAATCTTTATTTGATTGATTAATTTACAGTGTGCAACTTCTTCCAACAGTTCCTCGTTGTTCTACGGGAATTACGAGCAAGTTACTGACTACAGATGAACGAAATTTTCTATGTTAAAATAATTATCTTCGATTATCAATAACCCGATGTGCCTTTCTGGAAATTCTTGCGATAGAAGGAGTGTTAGCAAACTTAATAATGTATTACGACCTAAACAAGAATGATTGAATACAAGACTAGGAAAATCGTAGTTTTAAATTCATTCATTCATTCATCGACTGTGTAATGTTTATCCTTTTCCACGTAAAATTGAAGGAGAAATGCGGGTCAGAGGTCAGGGAACGGAATAAGTACCACGCCCAGTATAAAAGCTTTAATAATACTATACATAGGACAACTGAAGATCAATGCTGTTTAAACTTCTTTGCGTTATAAATGGTCCAAGGCTTGCAGTATGTATACTACAAAAGGCAAATAAGATATCATTTATATAATATGAACTGAACCATATTTCTTTTTCGCAAGAACCTACGAAATCTAAAATTCTATTATCTTGGCATTTTAATTTTAATTCTTAAAGGGGTTATTTCATTCCGCAGATTTCCTAGCAATTGCTTTTTCTGTTTATACAGCATTCTGTCATGCAAATCTAATTGGACGTCGTGCTGAGTTAAACAAAAGCAACTTAAAACGGAGTCATTTGGCAAATTTACAGCAATATTAGCAAATTGGAAAATTGGTATATTTTTAAAATTATGGGTGAACTGTTAGATTCAAACTGTTGAAAATATTGCAAATATTAAAAAAATTCAAATAGAAATGAATTTATATTTATTATGATCATGCACATAAAAGGTAAATTAGTCGAATAAGAATTAATTAATTATTATGGACATTTTCGTGTTTTTCAATTATTTCTTTTTCTCCTAATTTACAAACTCGACTGAACAACAAATGGGCAAATATTAGCCATTTTACATTGTACGTCAAAAAAACAAATTTATTTTATTAATTTTTTTTAAACATATTCATATTTTTTTAAAAAATTTTATATTTTGCTAATTCACTAATTTTTAATTTTCATATTCCTTCAGTTATGGGAATTGGATTTTATTATTTACACAATTTTTTTTCCACAAATTCTACAAGATTTCAAAATAACTGAGAAAATTCGCTATATTTTCATTTTCTGTCAGGTTGCTAAAAGATGTGACTGTAGAGTTTAAATGCTGGATGTTTTAATTATGCTTCCATAAAAATTGCCTGTACTTGATGCAATGATTTATAATATTTGTTATCTTAAACGATTTGCAGTTATTCTTCTCACGTTTTTATTTGTTGTTTTGTTATTGGACAATCACTTCTTCTTACCTCGTCATTATGAAATCACATATTCCACTAAGAGTTAATTTTTTATGTGGAGACTGCAGAATTGCCATAGTAATGAGCGCTATGTACGAGTAGGGTGGCTTCACCACTTGCGCGTTAGGGTTGGAATTGTTTGCGTTATCGTTACTGTTCGCGTTTGTATTGGCTGACGGACGACTGTTGGAGGCGGGTCTTAGGTCCAATGGAGGCGGTGACAATGTTTGGGTTTGCATTGTTAGGATTCAATCTTAACTTCTTTTTTTTTGGTCTATTTAAAAAGACTGCCTTGAGTGTGAGTATTGCAAATTGCGAAGATTACAAAATATTCACCGAAAAATTATAGAATTCCAAAAAGCCGTTTATAAAAATTACTGCTATATTACTGCTGACTGAATAAATATTTTAAAATAGGAACTAAAATTATATGATTTCCTTTAGACATCAATTTTTTTTTTTTTTTTTTGTATTCGATTTATTAGAGCACCTCGAATTAACTTATTTGTTCACTTTTTTTATTTGTTTGGACCGAGATTCTTACGGATCAGACTGGAACATGCGTTCGTATATGTTATAAAACTGCACTGATTACACAAGTTTACACAGCTATAACAGCTATAAAGGATGTAATATTCCGTGCGATTGTCTGAATTAAGAGGAATCTTTATACCAAGTGTGCACTGAATTGAAATGAAAAGCGACAATCTCTCACCCAAATTTATTTCTATGCAACTCAAACATTTATTTATCGAAACCACTGCATCCGTTTTTGTCGCAGCTCCGATGTTTTCGTATCTCAAATGTTTCAGTTGTTGTTTCTACTGCTGCTGCTATTGTTATTGTCGTGCAGATAAGGAAGGTGCTATTGGCTGACTTACTGGCGAGAATGAGTACCATTCTTCACAAATACACAAACTTCTCTCGATATTACATGCGCTTGTACGAGAAGGATAAAGCAGTAGTGGAAATTCGTGCCAACGTCAAGGGATGAAGCCTGACGACGACAAATCCACTTAAGCACTAGGTGAAAAGGACGAAAGCGCTGTATGTTGTTGTGTCATGAATAAAAGATTTGTATTATCATTTTACATTAAAGAGGGATGAATTAAAACAATATGAAGCTAGCTAATAACAGTTTCATAACTGCGATGTCGGCTTCTTAACAGAAACATGCTCGGAGCCGGATGTACTGGCCGATGTCGTCCAATCTAAATACGCACAACTGACATTTTCCCTTTGAAATGTAAATAAATACATGTGAATTTAACCAAAATTTTAATAAGTCGAAACCAAAGACTTAGATGAAAAAATCACTAAAATGTATTTAATATCGTTATGCATAAATATTAATAGCCTAACTCCGAAATATCCTAATCATGCAGACAGCCGACGCTACGTTGGCAAACAATCTGCGCCGTGGCAGAATTAGTATACAGCAAAAACAGCAAATGCTTTGCAGAAGAGGAGGAACGCTTATTCCAGGGAATAGAATTTTTGTAAGGTATTGTTGATAATTATTATTAAAGACTTTTTTTGTATCGGCAAATTGATTGTCTTATACCATCAAACAAAAGATTTAAAATGACTATTCTTTTATATTTATTTATAGTATTCTTTTACCTTTCTAATGGCTTTTTACGTTTGTAATCACAGTTAAATATTAAGTTGTACTTTTCGAAAGAGGCTTTTAATTATCGGAGATGTGAAAATATTTGACATTTAATATTATTATTAACGATATAAACTAAGTATCTATATTACTTTATAGTTAACTAAATTGTAAAAAAAATAAACATTATCAATACTAAGATATGTATAAAATTTAAGATACGTAGTTTGCTCTGGTAAACAAATTGAATCAGAAAAGTTAACAACTGAACAAAATAATCAGTATTAAAACAAGCATTCCGAAGAGGTTCATGCTGTAGATATGAAGTCCTCACAAGGCTCAAATGCAGCGGTTCATGTCTCGGAGTGCGATGAGGAACATTTAAATAAATGATATATAGCAAACTGAGGACGAAGGCACCATTCAACATCTTACGACGATTAACAAGTAATGGTAATTCCATCCACTTTAGCCAAGATTCTTAAGGTGATAAGTTTGAAGATACATCCAAATGAAGATGACGCAAAGCGAACAGTAAAAACTGCTTTTGAATAGATTCAAGCTCAGCGATGTAAAAGGCGATGTAAAGGCGTAGGAATTACAATAAAAGTTAAAAAAGAGAATTAAAAAATATATTAAATATATTGTCCATGACATATCACCTAAGATATATCGCTGTAAAGTTGTATCGATTTTTTTACGGTCTGTTGAACTCTTCCATTGTGCATATAGATAAATGTATATAGCCATTTTTGCATAATCGTGATATTCAATAGAGAAGTAAACGATATTGAAAACAAGACAGTGAAAAGAAATTATAGAACTGAATTAAAAAATAACATTAATAAAATAAATAATAATTATTAAAAATAAGCTCAATTTTTCGTGCTTATACTTTTTTGCTACAAGTTACAAAGAAAGAAAGAAAGAACTCTACTACAAGAAAGTTAAAAAATCATTATATAACTAGCTGAACCGACGAGTTTCGTCCCGTCCAAATGTATTTTTGGACAAAAGCCACACTTATTAACTTTCCTGCCGGAAGATGGAATTTTAAAATCAATTTCCCAAAGAAAAATTTAGTATTAGTACGTTTAATATCGAGGTACCACTGTGCAGAGCCCTTGGCGGATTTATCTCCATCTTCAGTGAATCGTCGAGGATGCTTCTTTCTCAATTTTATTTTTTTGTACAGTTACAATTACAGTTACAGTTTGTTATTATTATATTATATACTTATTGTGCCATCGGAGGTGATTTCAACGCGCGACACACACTCTGGTTCGATGATGTCTGCTCTCTTCAAGGCATGGCGATTGTAAAATGGCTTGCTGAGCATGAGCACGAGCATAATCTTGCTATTGTATCACAGCGGGTGAAATCCTTTCCAAGGACTCCGTTGGACTTCTTTTTAGCGTCTTCAAACTTCGTGAATATATTGCCCGAGCTTCAAAATTTTACGTGTGATGCTCTAGTCAGTGACTATGACCACTTGACCATTTAACTAAAAATTCGTCTTGACTCGTCGATACTTACTTCACAGAATCCTGTGCAGCGTGTAGTAAACCTAAGAAAAATGAACTGGCCCCAATTTGCAGAATCTGTCGAGCAGCATATTAGTCTTCTCGAAGTATCGCGCAACCTCAGCAACGTCGAAATAGACACCGCCATCTGTACATTTGAGGAAGCTATTCAAGCGCACATTCAGCGCCTCCGCAAAAAGTTGCAGCGAACCCTACGTAGAACACTCAACACCGTTAATAACGAATACAGGGCTGTCCAAGCAGAGCTCAATTCCACCAACATAATGTTCCGGCAAGCTCTGCAATGCTTCTTGGATGAAGAGCTCTTTCAAAGACTACAGAAAATCAAGCCTGGTCCAGACACTTTCAAACAAATCAGCTTCATCATCGGCAAAGAGAACAAGCTACCTGATACAATTAACTTCTTCAGGTTACCGAAGCTAAGGACAAAGCTGATGCCTTCGCTGAACATTTCGAAAAAAGTTTCACCGACTCTCATCTTCCTGCGTTTGTGAATTCTGTGGAAGATAAATTCAACGAAATCAACAACCTCTGGCCACGTTCTTTGAGACCAATCCTTCGGTTGATCCTACTGACGACACACTTTTCACCAATCCAGCTGCTGTGAGTACTTTCATCCACGACTTGAATGGAAAGAAGTCCTTTGAGAAGGACAACATCTCCAACTACATTCTACGCCGGCTGCCTCAAATAGCTCTGCTGCTCATAAAAATTATTTTCAACAATAGCTTAAACAACGGATATTTTCCCAAAGCCTGAAAAGTTGCAAGAATTGTGCCTGTGCCAAAGAAAACCGATCGCTCCAATGTCTCCGGTTACCGTTCTATCGCATTGCTTTGCTGTGCCAGCAAATTGTTTGAGTCAGTTGTTCTCAAACAGGTGAAAAAACATTGCACCGAGAAAACATCATACCTCGGAATCAGTTTGGCTTCCAAAACGAACGTTCAACATTGCACGTCATGCTCAGCCTGCACAACAATGTGATCGTCGGTCTAAACAAGCTCGAGTGCACGGTTGCGTGTCTGCTGGACATAGAAAAGGCCTTTGACAGCGTTTGGATCAAGGACATCGTCTTCAAACTCGCCGGATTTAGTTTTCCCAAACACATTATTAAAATTATTGCCGATTTCCTATCAAATCGCTCCTTCTATGTACAAGTAGATACGGAAAAATCTATCAAAGAAAAAAACCTCTGCTGGAGCCCTGCAACGTTCCAAACTCGGGCCCATACTATTCAACATAGTCACCTCCGACCAGCCAAGCAGCTCGGCTCTCTGCTCAACTATCCTGTACGTTGATGACTCGATATCTTTCGCATCTTCAATTTCTCTCGAAATTGACCGAAGTGGAAGTTCATATCGAACGGCTGTGGTTTTACTATACGAAATAGGACCTCATGGTTAATGCAGATAAAACGGAGGTCATCTGCTTTCGGAACTCGACATCCACGAAGCAAAGCTACAGGCTAAACCACGGTTTCGCTGGTCGTTGCGATGACATCTCGCTGGCTCTTCCAGATGGCAGCGAAGTCCAGCCAACTTTAACAGTTAAATATCTTGGCATAAACATTTCAATTTTAGTTAAGTTTACCATCTCCCTCACTGCGATAAAGACTTTGGAGAGAATAATCCTGCGCATGTTCACTGGACTTCGTCATCAACCGAACTCCGTCAAATATTTTTCGAACAAATCCCTCTACGACGTTTCGAAAATTCTGCCACTCTCTGAGTATCTGACGACGCTGGCCAAACGTCTTTTACTCAAGATGGAGCTCCATTCTGAAGACTACATCCGCAATATAGTGCAACTCCATACTGAGCCCAGTCATCGGTATCTTCTCGCCACGTCCGTACGAAATATTCAACCAGACTTCTTCAAGCAGCGAAGCAGCAAACATCATCGCAGATAGTAATTTAACTTATATCTTGATTTTTTAATTTTTTATTGAATTCTTTATAATGTAAAATTCAATTTAATTTAATTTAAATATACTTTAATTTCCTTAGCGTTAACATATTTTAATTGTTAGTTATAAGTTTAATTATAATTCAGATTGTTAATACCAGAACTTCTCGATTTAATAAAGAAAAACTTGAAACTTGAGCCTTGAGGGACACCTGCTTCGGCTCTTCTGGAAGATGAGATATGGTCTTCGACTTTTACCTTGAAAGATATATTGTGGAGAAAAGATCCTATTAATTGGATGAGTGAGATTGGAAAGTGAAAGTTGCAAAGTTTTACGATTAGGCCGCCATGTCAAACCTTGTCGAAGGCTTTTGGAGATGTCGAACATAATCAAGCCCGTAGAAGACGTTCGATTGAGGCCATTTTTTATTTGCTGAACAACACGCGCTAATTGTAGTTCAGTCGAAGTTGTGGCTGAAAGCCAAATTGTTCTTGGGGAACGACTTTTTTTTCTCCGGCTACCGCTCTCACTCGAGCTAATAGAAGATTTTCTAAAATTTTCGCTAAGGATAGAATGAGGCTAATAAGCCTCCAGTTTTGCGGAAAAGTCGGATTCTGCTTTGGCTTGGGTAACATGATTACTACAGTTTTTCCAAAGGGGGGATATTGCCGAAGATGAAAAATAGCCTTATATATATTAGTCAAGTCTTCTTAAATATTGTCTGGGAAGTTTTTGATGGATTTATTGGAAATACGGTCGTGTCCAGGCGCTTTTTTCACTTTCAGTCGAGAAATTTGGCTCTTCACCTCCTCTTGGTCAGTGGGGCGGATATGGGTCACTATATTGTCGTCATATTTTATTTTTATATACATTTATATTTTCGCGGCGCGCCTAATTCTTATATTTGTCAACGGAGGATTACCTATTTTATCGTCGTCGCTATCGTCTTAGTTTGAGGAAGGATTTTCCCTAAACTGTTGCTCTAAGCAGTCAGCAAATTCTTCGGCTTTTCCTGCGTCGTCGAACTTTAGGGCCTTTTGTGCGTGAATGGGCGGAATGTGGATTTTGTCCTTCCGAAGCTGTTTCGTCATTTTTCAGAAGTTGTCGTCGCCCGGCTCTAAAGAGTTCAGGAAGTCGCCCCATTTGCTTTTAATGTATTCGTCCACGTCTCTCCTGGTTTTGTTTGTCAGTCTGTTGGTCTTCCGTCTTAAAGATAGGTCGGGTGTCTCTTTAGCGCGTTTCCTAATTTTATTGCGTTTCCAAATCGTGTTCTTTATGTCGATTGGTAAGTCGTGGTGGTTATGTTGTTCGATAGTGTCCGTACGCGAGTTTTAATCTATTGCGTTTTTTGATACTGTTAGTCAGAAGATGTATCGCGGAGTTTGTGTCCGAAGGGTATTAAGCGGCGAAACGGACTCTACTGTCGACCATGCGGATGAAAAGTCAATAGAAAATGCAATAAAGATCCATATAAAGTATGCGCGCCACAGGCTTCAAGAAAATTACGGAAAATTTCTGGAGATCGATACAAACTTCATTAAACCAATAATTGACATAATTTTTGCGGTGGCCCATACTTCATTGCACTTTTCGAACTTGTAATTTTTCGAACTTATTTATCAAACTTTATTTGCTCCCTTTAAACATTAGGTTTGGAAAATATGCCACATATTTACATTAAAAGCAATTATATTGAATATGTTACATACAATGACACCCCGACAATAAATATAATAGCACATGACGCAATTAATAGCATTCATTAGCAATATATTTTGTTTACAAACTTCATAGATGGGATCATATCTCTATTTCATGAATAAATTTAATTACTTTATAAAAAATATATTGAAATTATGAGCTTTGTTCTCTTGTGTAACATTATTCACACAGTTCACCTGGGATATTTGTTAAAATAGCTGCAATTTCTTTGGCATAGTACCTTGCTTAGTACTAGTAATTTTAATATTGCAAGTTATAAATGCCTGACTTGAAAAAGCCTATTTTTTGTGAGCGGTACTGCTTGGTAGAACTTATTGCCGCATGTCTTTGAGTGATTAGAGATAGAACCACCTCCAAATCAAATTTTTGTTTAGCTTGTTTTTAACCCTTTTATTTTACTGTATATTACTCCTTTCCTTTTTCGCTCCGTTTTATTTTTAATTTTTAATTTAATAATATGACGATTATATGAACATATTTATCTTAAATGGACTGTAACACACTTATGCAAATTAATAAATAATATTATATATGTTTAAATGATGTTCTCATTAATGATGCTCCTCGCAGCAACCCAACTGTCAATCTCTGCTTACACCGTTACCCAATTCTTGATGTTCATCGCTACCTCAGGAAAATAACTTCGATGTATACTATCACAATGCCGGTGCCCTAGGCGGTTTTCACACCAATGAGACAGAGACAAAGAGACAAAATTTTGTTCTTGTTTTGTTAATAAAATTGTAAGAAGAACAAGCGGATGAATTTGTCTCTTTGGTTCATTTTTGTCTCACGGCATTCCGTGAGACAAAGAGACAAAAGTGTTGTCGCACCAATACAGTAAAAGTGTATTAAGCTTTGGAGTGGAATTTAGTCCCTTTTGTGAAATTCGGACTAAATTTTACTACTTTGTACAATGGAAGTGCATGGCTGCGCTATTAGATTGAAGTATACCTTGTGTAGTTTTTATCAGTTTTTTGTTGTTTCTGTTTTTTGTTGTCGCTGTCCTAATTATTATCGGAAGTCGGAAAATCATAAACGTAAGTAAATATTGTTTAATAAAAAACCAAACATTATTTAATTTACAATATAAGCGAAGGTTATAAATTGGTTTATGGAATTTCTTCTTAATAACCTATTTGATTCCATAATTGCAATTAAAATATGAAACTGTTGAAAAAATTGTCGGCTTCGATTTAGTACGATTTTATTTGTAACAATGACAGAACGGCAATACTCCCAGCAGTAAAGTACCAAAAAGCTTTAAGACTTTAGTCTCTTCAATGTAAATGCCACAAGAGTCAAAAATGAACACGAACTGTCTCTTTGTCTCTGTCTCATTGGTGTGAAAACCGCCCTACGGACTAAAACTACTTCATTGTTTAAATCAGCCTCCTCCCGTGATTTTGATGCAATTGCAGTTGTTGAGACGTGGATGACTGAGCAGTTCTTATCTTCGGAGCTATTTGATAATCATTATGAAGTTTTCCGTAAAGATCGCACGTTGACACCTAGCGTTTCCAGAGTTGCCGAGTTTTTGATTTACCTGAAAATCATGACTGTATTTAACAAATTTGCGTTGCCATAAGCTGCGGTTCTGCTAAAATTTAATCTAATTTTAAGCTATATTCCGCCTAATAGTAGCGCTGTTATATTCGACTTTCATTTGTTAAACGTAAATTTTATTATTTCTAATGTAAATTCTAATCAAATAACTTGCGTTTTTTGGTGATTTCAACTTGGGGAGTATTGAATGGAATTATTGCACAGATGAACAATCGTCTATGGGTCTCGCTGTATTCTCTCGATTTGTTTCAAATTAATAATATTGCAAACGGCTTAGGTAGCATCTTGGATTAGTTTTTTGTGAATAACGACGTGAAGTGTCCGTACACCACAAAGCGCTCTCATTAGAATTTAAGTCTTATTCATACTCTACCTGCAGTTCTCTTAATAATATATTATCTTATGATTTCCGTAATGCAAATTATCGGGATCTAAATGATTTTTATAGCAGTGATAACTGGAGTATTATTTTTCATGAAAAGTTCATTTTCTCTATGTACTTAATTTTTAAAAAAGTCTTAAGTGAAGGTTTCTCTATTTATGTGCCCCTTAAACATAAACGGCGTAGTTTCAACCTATCCTGTTACAATAAAAGGGTTTTGCGATTAAAGAATCGGTGGAATAAGGAACATACTAGATACAAGAAAACCTTTTTAGCCCTTTCGATGAATGTAGGATTTATGACTATTACAGAAGACCATTTCTAAGTTGAATTCTAACAATTTCTAAGTTGGATTCTGACAATTTCTAATTTGGATTCTATTAAAAACTGTGCATTATCTCTATTCATTTCATCGACTACAATCTTTAATATTTCCTTATCTAGTGGGATATTCCTCGATGAGTGGAAAACTGCTTATATTGCGCCTGTCTTTAAAGCCGGTCAAAATGGCCTGGTCGAAAACTATCGACCAATCACTAAACTGTCAATAATACCGAAAGCTCTTGATAGAATTGTAAACAAGAGCCTTTTTTTGCGAAGTAAAAAATTACATCACCAACTGTCAACATGGCTTCTTTTCTGGCCGATCTACTATAAATAATATATCGATTTTTGCACAGTTTTGTATTAATTCTATTGATCAAGGATCACAAGTTTATGTCTTTTATACTGATTTCGTAAAAGCAGTTGACAGTCTTTCACATAATGTACTATTGTTAAGGCTAGAAAAATTCACTCCGCATTCTTGAAATGGATATCGTCTTACCTAACAAATAAGAAACTATTCTTTAAAGTGAATGAGTGCTTCTCGAGGGAATTTTATGCCAAATCCGGTGCTCGACAAGGCAGTCACGTTTATCTTGGCCCACTATTATTTTTTATTTTTATTAATGATGTCGTTGAGTTATTTCGATTTGGCCAAATTTTACTTTATGCTGATGATTTGAAATTGTCTGCTACCATTAAGAATTATTCAGATTGTGTGAAACTTCAGGACGATATCAACTCCTTCGTGTCCTGGTATGCTTCAAATGGTCTGAATTAAAATTTTTCTAGTTGCAAGTTTTTGACTTTTTCCCATCTAACGAAAGAATTTCCAAAAGTGCCTGCGGTTAAGGACCTTGGTGTATATTTTGATGCCAAATTAACTTTCAGCATACATCGTGACTATGTGATTTCTAAGATTTATTCGTTGCTTGGCTTTATTAAACGCAACACCAAAGAACTTATTGATGCTTTTGCACTGAAGACCACCTTCATTTCTCTGGTAAGGCCCATTCTTGAGTATGGTAGTGTAATTTGGCACCAAACTTTCCAACGCGATTTGCGCTCCGTCGAATTTTTCCACTTGATATTATTCCTTCGTATGAGGTGAGATGTAATCGTCTCAACCAGCCATTTCTATTTGAGAGATTTTGTATGTCTTGTGTTCTTTTTATAAAAAGTATAGTGGACGGCAAAATCGATTCGCCTGAACTGCTTTCATTAATTCCATTCTTTGTTCCTGCAAGACCGCTAAGAACTCACTGCACTTTTTATACGTAAGTTCACAGAAATCGTTACGGTTGTAGTGAACCAATATCGAGATGCCTTAGTTTATGCAATTCCATTAGTATTGATTTACAACTATGTAAACAAAAGTTATTAAAAGCGTTATTTTTATTGTATAGATATTAAAATTAATAATTATTAATTATTAGTTAATTTTATTAATATTAGTTAATTTTATGATATTGTGTTTATTTTAATATTGTTTTATTTGTTAGCTCTTTTGTAAGTTTCCTTGTAATCTCTAAGGGACCAGTAGATGATGAATTAAAAACAATAATAAAACGCTCGATCAGAGCTGTTCATTTTCGTACTCAGTTCCAGCACCAGTACTCAAGTAGCATTCCTTTTTCAGGTACAAAGAACTTGAAATGTACTTGAAAGAATGTACTGAAGTACCAAAAGTACTGAAGACATTACAGGTCTGCGCTCGATAGTTAAACTGAAATGGATTATACGGGTATATGTTTTCTAAAAACCTTATTAGATCTTAGCGCAGAGAAGCTGTGGGTATGTCGGCTAAAATAGATCCTTTGCCAGCGCACATACGAAGAAAATAACTTGAAAACTCGAGAAATGCCAAATATTTTGAATACAAGTATTTAACTACACAAATAACAAGCAAAGTATGGTACAAATACATAAAGTCCAACATAAAGTCATAATTTTGGCTGTTAAAACCATTTCTGCTGTTGTATCTACAGAAACTACGTTAGAATTCAAACCTGACTTACCTCATAACGAATCTAATTGATAATGTTGATGAATTATCCTCACCATGAATCGACGGATGTAAGGAGTCTGTGATAAAAACACTAATAGCGTCTGTAAGGACTTATACTGATTTGATGGACTTACTGATTAAAACGTTCAGACCACGAATACCAGAAGAAGTATCTGGGATCGCCTTTTCTCAGTAGATTTTTGTATATATCACATAAACGTTAGTCGACAACATGATTCATCCGTAGATTTTACCTATCATTATTAGGCTCCAAACGCAGATGTATAGGTTTTCCTTTGTTACCGTAAACCAAATAAATTAGGTATACCGGTCCCCAATACTTTCAGCAATCGGTGCAATCGGAAACTAAAGGACACTTCTATTCAGGGACTTGGTGTAGTGTTACGCATAACAGTTATATTTTTTATAGCCTCTTCTAAAAATTCCTGAAATTATAGTTCGAACGCTGTAGTAATATTTGTATTTAAATGATGTAATAAAAAATCTATAATTAATATTTCAATGTTGAATATTGCCTAAGATCCCTTCATCGATATCGCCTTTTCCCAAATCTACGCTTAGCACGTTTGTGAAGGAACAATTTAATTTATTGTAGTTAAGTTATTTAACGTTAATAAAGTATTGCTGTATTGTCGAATGTTTTATTGGAAAGGAATTCAACCACTAAATTTTCTCGTATAATCATTGCTACTTGAAAAACACCCTGCTGAGATTAGAGAACAAACCATGAAAAAATTTGCTTCTTATTGCTGTGGCTTCACAGTAATCCTTCTTTTGTCAGAAAATTTATAGCACACACAATAAATTTTTATTGCGAAAATTTCAAAAAGCGAATAGGTGGACTTGACACTTGCATTTAGTACAGCAGTCAGCAAAGTACACAAACATAAAGGACAACAAAATAATCCTACTCCGGAGATTTATGAAAGGAAAATCTACAATCAGAAAACATACATACGATACATATTCATGCATTTCATCTTAAGGCAATCTTAAAAAATCCTTGTGATTACAAATGTGTGCATCTACGTTCATATAATATTCGAAGAGCTGTTTAGGTAAAGGTTATGTAATGAGAGAATACAATTTTATAGAAAAGAATTTTACCTAAAGTTGTTGTTTCCAACTATATATGAATCTATTATGTCATGGTCGTCAAAGATCGCAATCACGATGATACCACTTGGAATACGCGCTAATTATAATATACCAATTATATATTATTATGTAACTATTACTATCATTTAAAAAATCAATAATTTTTTGTGAAAACCTTTCTTTTTAGATTAAAATCATATTAACATCTTTATAATGATTATAGAAATAATATTTCGTTAATGTTTCGTATATCTACATATAACATATATATTCAGATAAATATTTATGCGTTTAGCGGTGTGCTGTTTTATTTCAAAAGCATTGTTGTTCAAGTGATTCAGAGGGTGTGTAGACACACCATACGTATGTATGTAAGCATACGTGTGTATCGCCGATGCTTGGCGGTGCTTGCATTTTACGCTTGTCGTGCTTCGCTGCGAATAGCAATCAACAAATACTCCCTGAACACACCATAGCCTCAATTGTTAAATCAGTCGTTGCTCTGCTTAAGTTCATTGTTTGTCAGCAACAAAAACTGCTGGTCGTTTTTTTTTAACTTCTCCTTTTTATTACTGCGGCACTTCTCTTGAGCAGCCCCTTGAATTTGTCAGACCAAGTGTATAAATTAAATGTTGATACCCGATTAAAAATACTGAAATGATCAATGAGAATCACTTGCCGGGTAACGTTCTTGAAAATCCGCTGCGATTAATAGTGACAGTAATGAAGGGTGGTGTGGTTTTTTTCATTAATATTTATTTGTCCAACCGAAACGAAAAGAATTATTTTCATCACTGTGCGGCAAAGGATTATCTGAATAGAATAGTTAGACCTCAAACCTTTAAGTACTTTATTGAAATGATTTATATATTCAGCATCAAATGTAATTGAGTAAGATGATTGTCACTTATCCATATGGCGCCTGCAGACGAGAACTGTGCAAATTTAAGTGTGGAATTGCAGACTTCGAAATCGTTGACTCATTTAATACGCTAAGTTTAGGAAGGAACGTTGATAATTTTTAAGTATTTATTTGTAATTGTACAGTAGTAAAATTTCAAGTTGAACTTTATTTTAACAGGGTTACATTTGAAAGTAACGCTGTTTATTTCCAATAAGTCACTGCAATCCAAGATTCACGAAAATAAATTCGTCTATCTAATACGTGAACGTCACCTAAATTTAGGTTGTGCTCTTCGCTATTTTTACGTGCAAGAAAGGTTTTTGAAGAAGATAGAATTTTCAGTGCTGGTGATCATGGTGGTTGCTGTCACAAATGTTGTACTGTGTTTTTAGATTTCGCTTTGATTGCAACCAAGAAAAATACACGTGTTTTTTATTTTTGAAACATTGTGCAAGAAAGTGTGAAAATTTGCAGTGATTGATAAAATAGATATAAATACATAAGTAATAGACTTGCGTCGGCCATTTCTTAAGCTTGCACAGTATTTTTTAAGATATTTAATAAAAAATAAATTTTTGGTCATAAATATCCAAAATTTGAATATTGAATATTTGAATTTTACAGCCATATTCTAAGCGTCACGGTCGTCTCAATATCGTCTAAAAATCGTCTGAAAATCGTCTCTGGCAATCCAAGAGTCGAGTTTAGGACGATTATCGTCTCTAACTTACGATATTCTCGTCAGTCACGAGAATGTTGCAATCCAAGCGACATTTGTAGACTTATTTGAGACGATTATCGTCTTAAATCAGACGTTTGCAAATTAGGTGTCGCCTAATAAAAATTTGATATCAGTGTTATTATAAACCTTATTTTAGTGTTAATAAGCGTTAGTGTTTATATACTTATATAGAAATAGGCATGATAGAGATTGAAAATATATATTATTATTATTATTTTGGAAAATAATATTATTTTTTAATGAACGGTTGCTTATGCTGTGGGGTTGGGTGTTGTGTTTCCCAAGTTCTATCGTAGTTTCTATATAGGTTTGCGGGAAATAAGCAAACTTTTCAATTTTTGTGTTTTCTATTTACAACATGCTTTTTTTGTTATAATTTACATACACATATTTAAAATTCAAATATTCAATATTCAAATTTTGAATATTTATATATCTTTATATTTGATATTTCTGTAGGCTGTATGACCAAAAAATTTATCTTTTATTAAATATCTTAAAAAATACTGTGCAGGCTTAAGAAATGGCCGACGCAAGTCTATTACTTATGTATTTATATCTATTTTATCAATCACTGCAAATTTTCACACTTTCTTGCACAAGGTTTCAAAAATAAAACACACGTGTATTTTTCTTGGCTGCAATCAAAGCGAAATCTAAAGAACATAGTAAAAACATTTTTGCCAGCATCCACCATGATCACCAGCACTGAAAATTCTATCTTCTTCAAAAACCTTTCTTGAAGTGTGGTGCGACCACGTTTTAAAAACAACAATTACAGGTGAACGCATAGAAGTATGTTCTTAAAATTTGGCACGTATAATTGCTTCTAAATCAAAATTATCACTATCTGTCAACCACTCGAAACCTCCATAAGGAAGATATCGAGACATTGCCCAACCATACAAACTATTGCCATCCAAATACTACATTAAATATTCTGATGGCTATATATAACAGTATTTATGTTTTACTGTTTTATTTATGTTTATGTTTTATTTATGTTTATTTTATATATTCATTGTTTGCCTTTGAATGCCTTTTGAATATTGGACAATGCCTTCCCTTGTACTCCTCTGAAAAACAGATGCATACAACATGTCTACATCTGTAAACCGTTCCAGTTCTATCTGAGAGGTTGTGAGCATTGCATCTCAAGATAAGTCTGGGGCAGTGTAATAGTGGGAAGGATCTAGTTCATAAATATGTTTGCATGTTTTTCTAAAATTTTCAAAAATACCTGTTTAAATTAAAACAACTGTTTTCAGATATAGAAGCATGTAATCATTTAGTGTATGGGACTTGAAGACGTCCCAAACTTTAATGCATGTTCATAATTTTCATCGGAGCATAGTTTATTTGTCAAACAACTAAAAAATTCATCTTGACCCGGCTTCCTACAGTAAAATTAAGTATTTCGTGCTTTTAGCTCAATTCTTCTGCTTGTGGAGTGAATTTGCAGCTCGTGTTTGATTGTCAAGTCTACGATTACAAAAATAAACAACCTCACAGAAATGGGCGTGGTGCCACACCTATAACAAAAATATAAATAACAGTATAACGATCATATTACGAAAGTTTGGAATGAATGAATACCAATTATTTTTTTTCGCCAAGTTTCGAGCCAAGCTTATTGGTTACACATTTCATTGGTTCCTGCTTATCTGTCACACCTCTAATGCTTCATGAAAAGTGAATGAAGAGAATTCTAAAGCCCTTACAAAACTAGGAAACAAGACAATGATTGCACTCGTATGTGACAAAGATATCGAGAATAAAAAGTCATTACATGAGAACTTAAATATGTAATGTTTGTTTAGCCTGCACAGGCTTGAAATCGGGGTTGTTCCCTTTTACCTTATGAAAAGACTAATCAAATATTTACTCTTCAGATACATAATCTGATTTCAACATTTGCTTGATTACATTTAAATTCACTTAAATTGAGTTTACATATCGTGTGGATTTGACGTAAGTAAACCAAAAAATGTTATGAATGAATCATTCAGTCTTGTGATGTTTCATAAGGGCGCCTGCATTTATGTTCGTGATAGAAGTAGCTTTAATGTATGTAATAATATTTGCTCAATGGAGTTTGAAAACTTTTAGATGACACGAGTAAATCTAACATTAAACTTCTTACATGTAAAATTAAGTAGAAGTAGTAAAATTGGACATAAACAGCAATTGCAGTGATTGTACTATAGCTAAAGTTCACAGGAAATGCAAAAACATTGCTCTGAAAATCATGATTTAGGCCTGCTATGACATCCAAATATAATCTACCTTTTTGCTTACAATCTCTAGTCCCCAAAAGGACAATTCCATCTACAGTCGAACTTCCCTATAGTGAAGTCGAAGGGACCACAAAATTACTTCATTATAAAGAAATTTCATGATATAGAAAACATAATACTTTTTTAAATTTTTATTTTAAGTAATCAGTAATTTCAGTTTGGATTACACTTTTCCATTTTTGTTCTTCAACGAAAGCTTCTAATAAATTAAGAGATTCGAAAACTTTATTAGGTACATCATTTTTCATCTCCACAAAAGTGGTAAACAGAATTCCAAATTGTTTAGCAAACTCTTTATTTTTTGCTCCACTTTCTTCAACTTTATTAATATCCACAATTTTTTTCAATAGAGAGACTATTTCGCTGCGACATTTTCACACTAATTCTTCACTTAATGCAAGCAACTCAATGCAGGTGTCAAAATTGTTAGTGATGGTAATTTATTATCTTTTTCTGTTTCCATTTTCAAATTTCGGGGATGCCCATATAAAGTTTACTTTTCCATCGGAATACAATAGAGAAGTTCGACTGTATTACTATTATTTTACCTACAACGAAGTCATGTTTTGGCTATATCACATAATTTTATAATACTTTCGTTAATGAAGTAAGTAAATTACTGCACTAATTTGCTTTGGATAGAACCGTATTAACAACGAAGTCTAACGATTCATTCGTTATGAATGTGAAGCGAATGGGAACAGAATAAATAATTTGAATCAGTCAATGGCGAGGATCACAAAATTCTCAAAACAAAACAGTGAGAATGGAACGAAAATAATTGCAACCAGCTGTTAATAAAAATTTGGTGCCAAAATTAGGCAAAAGTAATAATTATCCAAACAGAAAAAAAAAATTCGGAAAGAAAACATGGAAGCGACACAAAAACATCATTAAAGATGTATATGACACTTGTTCTTACAATTATTTAATTATTTCTATGATGACTCTGTATGTCAAATCGAATCAGAAAAGGCGGAGTAATTGGTTCTGTATTTAATTATATTAAATAAAATTTAAATTATATAAATAAAATTTCTTCTTAACAATTCACTTCTTCAGCTACTTCTTCAATTTCTTTAAATTATATAAAAAAATTACTTTTTAAAAATTTACGAAAAAATAAATAAATTACTATAAGTATATGCAACGACATAAAAAAAGAAGGCCGTGATCACGAATCAACGAACCCCTTATTCTACATACAACGCCTCATTTAATGCTTAACAAAGTGAAGTACTGACTGAATAAAAGGATTTGTTAAAAATGATTCCCATAGCAAAGTTTTGTGGAAGATGGAGATCAAAGCGAAATCCTCCCGTCGACTCGTATCAAAATCCTTTTCTACTTGACAACGACCTTGCAAGTATTCTTTGCTATTAATTATTATTATTATTATTATTAATTGTTAATGTTAAGGAAGAAAAAAAACCAAATTAAAAGGGGCTGAACGACAAAAAGAAACTATCGCAACATCCAAGCGCCATTCTGGGATTCGAACCCACACCTTCACGGCTCGCGTGCAATAGCGTTACCCAATAAGCCACTGAGTCAAAAGCAAATGTAATTATTATAACAGTTATCCGTGGTTAAAAGGGGGAATTAGGAAAAATGCTCTCCTTTTCCTTATTTTCCTTATATTTTTCTTATAGCTTCGAAACTACCACTGCACAACAGGAGATTGTAAGGAAGCAGTATTATATAATTATTCATGAGTGAATGCATTACAAACAAGTTTTTGTCATTTGCACTAAAAAACAAATGCAAAAGTCGAAATTTGAATTGGTTTGTTTTGCAATATTGAGCCTAGCTCTTGTTGCTACATTTCCTCATCATCTTTGAATCGATTCAAAACGAATTTATTTTATTTTGTTTACGAAATCTTCACTGGGATTCTTCAATGAAACTTGCATCGTACAGGTCACGCCTTACATTGATTAATCCATCATCACTTTCTCATCGGAGAAAAAGGCTAACCATTGGTCCTCTACATATCTTGAGCAAAGTAGGCATTAACTTTCCACGAATCTTTTCGAGAGGACACGAATTCCAACATCTACAATTCTACAGAACTTATTATCTAATATATGTTCATAACTTCGTAAGGCTTGGTTTTGATTTTTATAACAAAAAAAAATTTCTCGAATTTCTTCAAGGAACATACATACTTTGTAATTAATTATTTGAAGCTATAAAGCTTTGTGTAGGTTAGTTAATTAATAAATAAATAACTATTGAGTAATGCAATAGCAGATTTATCCAAGTTAGCGATTGAAAAATATTGCAATTTTCTGAAGGTAGTATCCAAAAACGTCAAAATTCGTGCACTCTCAGGGTAAAGTATACTATGCAAAAAATATAAAATATAAATTTAAAAAATTAATTTTAAAATTGTCAAACTATGCCCATTTCTTGTGATATGGCAATTTAAGAAGTATTGCTGTCTGCCTGGGAGCATCCATAATTTTTTTCAGACGACACTGAGAGCAGGCCTGTCAAATGTTATCTCTCTCCATTCTGAAACTGTCAAACTTGGAGCTGTTGAGGCACGATGCGGTTGGTTCCTCTAGACCTGCAAATTATCAGTTTTTATTATTATTACTTATATTTTATTTATTTTTATTTTATTATTATATCTCATATAATTCTTTAACTTCATTGGATGTAACTTAAATGCAGTCATAAATGTAAGATGCATGACTTTATAACCATCTCTTTCTCTCTTTGGTCTCTTCAAAGTATTTAAATTTTTTAGAATGCAAGCGACGAAACTCTAGTGACATGGAACTTTTTTCTGACTACGTAAGGTCCCCTGTAAGTATAACAGTTTGAAATTGCCTCGAATATGAGGTATAAATTTTGGGCAAAGAGTATATAATCTCTTTGTTTCGGGTAATAAGTGAATATACACACAAAAAAAAAGGCACCACATTAAAAAAAACCAATCAGATTTTCCAATGGTTTTCATTCAACATAGAAAGCTTTATTAAAACCATAGACAAAATGAGATAAAAATAGAGAAATAATTTCAAGGATATATGTCGCATTCACAGACAAGATCAAAAAGAAAAACATAATGTTTTTATGTAGAAAATCTTGAAAAAATATAAATTAAATAAGAACAATAAGAAAATCTTATTATTTTCCATATGATTGTACTATTTTTTGTTTGTTTTCATTCAAGTATTTTATTAATTCGCAAAAACTTTTTCTTTCATGACCAGAACGATTCGTTGTCAATTTTCATAAGAAATAAGTTTGTCTTCTTAAAAGAAGTATATAAGAAGAATCCGTCATACGTCCATATTTATTAACTTCATAATTTTCTTATGACAATTAAATACTGAACTCTGTAGGTCGTTTTTTATGTGATTCTAACTTGACATGTTGCGATCAGTGCTGTCCTGAGATAATAAGATAGGAGACACGCTCGATTTGCCGAAAATTTGCGACTTCGTTTTTCAGATTTCTTCACATACAGTACACGCGTTATTCACCTAATGCCACCTCAGCAGCAATACATACATATATTGGAAAGAAATGTCATTTCGTTCCAGTCAGATTTCAGTTGTCAACAAAAATTTGCTGAAGAACGTTGGGTATAGTGATTTTTTTAACTAAAAATTTAATTAATGATATCAATACGCATTTCTGTGCGCACTTTTACAGAAATTTTAGATTTCCGTACGTTTTTTTCGTGTAGATCAAGAACCAGCCATATTTAGCAAACGTAAAATCTTGCTGCGAATTTCCGATGATGATGAGAAGAAAAAAGATAAATTTTCGCTGCATCAGAGACAATAGTCTGCGATACAAGTAGAGATCCTGACGGAAAAACTCTCGACAAATCCATAGCAACTTGCAATGAACGTCGCTATTGAATACAGTTTTAATTTCCGTTTAATAAAGTGTATAATACAGATTTCAAGCGTATGTATTAATGATAAAATTAACACATTGATTTTATAAAAATTAACAATGGGATAATAATTAACCCTTCACCAGCCATGCAAATAATATGCGAATATTCATATTTACAATGAATTAAAAATGTTATTAGTTCTTTTTGCGCATTTGCGTGTTCTTGGCATGATCTGCAATAAAAAGAGTATATTTTTTAAAAATTGATAACGACTAACATATATTTGCGTGGATTCCTCGCTCGATGAAATTTCTAGATTCCTTTTTCACCTTGAATGTATTAATAGCATTGTTTACAATAGGACTGTAAATTATTGACTGACTTCTGATTGATACTCAAATTTCTTACATCGTGAATGGAGAACAAAAAAGCAGTATTTTGCATGAAAACTGAACACACATAGACGACAAAGAAAGAATATGTAGAAAAGTTACAACATACATATGAATGTACCGAATAACTAATGCGTGTGTACTAGATATAACAAGTTAGAAAATGCATAATGCACAATAACATATGCAAGCGTGTAGTTGGGGGAAGGTTAGGTTCCTTGATTAGAACTACATTTCCAATCGAGAAATTTGGTTGAGGTTGCTGCCATTTCGGTCGATGTTGTAGTGACGTCAGATATTCATGCGACCTATCGTTACCAGAAACCTTGTACCATGGTTTGCAGCCAATTCCATTGGGTTAATCGAGATGTTGGTTGGACTGGCGGCGATGCTTCTGGTATGGCCGTAAGCGGCTCTCCAATCAGGAAATGAGACGGTGTTAACGGGTTAATCTCGGTATCAGATATGCTGCAGAGTGGCCGACTGTTAAGGATGGCTTCAATTTGCGTAAGTACGGTATATAGTTCTTCGAAAGACATCAGGCTATTGCCTACCACTCGACGCAAGTGGAGTTTTATTGACCGTACTCCGGCTTCCCACAGACCGCCGAAATCAACTCACTTACCACCTCAATGTGTATCGCTTTGGTTGACATGCATACTAAGAGGCAGATGTATGCTTTGGTAATCCTCGGGCGTTTGCACGTTGTCATTTTAATTTGTAGGGGACCTGCGAAATCGGATCCGCTATTGAAATGGTCGACATTGTTGCACACGCGCTGTTGGCAAGTTGGCCATTATTTGAACTAATGTGTGCCGTCGAAGCTGAAAACACCGTTTGCATTTGAACACGATAGATCGGACCAAATTTCGAGCCCCTTTTTAAGGCAATTAAAATAAAGCGAGTGATTTTTTACGACATTTCGGCGTGAGTCCGTACTCAGCGAAATGAACTCTGGACATTGCGATAGCACATGTGGTAATTTACATTGTAGGCAAGCAGCTTGTGAGTTTTCGGCGACATGCGTTCTGACTACCGATTGCTTAATCACGTTTGAAGCTCCCATTAAGTCATTCGACTACAATTGATTAAATCGTCCTTCCAAGTATTGCAGGAGCTGGCCAATCGTACCGGAGGGAGCCGAATTGCACAATTCTAGCTAAGCATAACGAGTTTCAGGGTCAAACTTTTTACATAATAGATAAACTAACAATGGATCCCAAAACGTCGCTGCGACTGCATTGAGCCCGCGCAGACATTCATCGGCACCGTCAATAATAATTCTAATTGTGCGTGATTGGTAGATCAATAAATGCTTTGACATATGAAAGCGATCAGGTCGATCATATCGTCTTTCTAGTTTGTCCCATGCATGCATCTATGCAGATAGATTTCATCACAGATCGGAATGTATTTAAGTAACGCAGCAGCTTCACCGCGCAAAAATGAAACCAAATAATAGAACTTCTGTGTTGGTGTCAGTTGCGGCTTATTGTCAACCGATCCCACAAACAAATCACGGAAACTTGCCCACGCACTGTACTCACCCGAAAAAGGTGGAATCATAATTCTCGGTAATGTAACATTATTTGCTGCGGGCAGTATTCCCGAAAGACCTTGAAGCAGCGTATTTTGCTGTGCCGCTAACCTGTCTAATGCATCGTATGCTGTTGGGGAGGCTTGAGAACTTGTTGCTTGCTGAGTGACTGGTTGGCCTTGACATTGACGAATTGCTCGCAAAAGCAAGAATATTCTTGCCAATATTCATCCAATGCCTTTTGCCTCGATTCCAACTCTTGTCAATGGCAAGGTCGAATATTACACTTGGCAAGGTCGAATATTACACTTTGGCGATAACTTCTAAAGTATGAGGTGTATTGAAGTGGACGAGGTATCATTTGAAAGCTATTTTTGAGAGCTATTTTTTTTAGTTTTAACCTCTTTTTTATATTTTTATTAGTTTTGTAGATAATTGAGTTTAGGCGCTTCAGAACTTATTTTTCCTGGCTCTCCTCATTTGTTGTTGCTATTTCTATGCGTAATTGTTATATCATTGTGTTGTTGGTGTTGTTGTTATTTCAGAGTTGTTGTTGTTGTTGTTGTTATTAAAATTGTTTAACAAAAATCGCGGGATGCTATATTTTAATTGTTGTTGTTGTTTTTATTAAAATTGTTTAACAAAAATCGGGGGATGCTATACTTTAATTGTTGTTGTTGTCGTTGTTTTTCATAATAAAAAATTTATCAAAAATCGCGTTATTGTTGTTGTTTTCCAAATTAAAAATTTTTCCCCTGCAGCATTATTATTGTTGTTGTTGTTTTCCCAAACTGAACAATTTTTAACATAAAACGCGCGATTCAATTACAATAAATTGTAATAAATATAAGAGAAACGTCAAAACTAAAATCTGAAAAATATAAAAACCTACATATTTTTCTTGCGTTTTTTTTAACGAATGCCATCTATAGCTGATCAGCCACACACACGCTCTACTCTGCTGTTACATTAGTCGAGCTCGTCTTCAGCAACTTGTCGAAAGAAAATGAATGCAGAGAAAATGAAGTACCATAACAGCTTTAGCAATAACAATTCATGAATAATAGACTCTGCTCAGCTTTATTTTGAAGTTAGATTTGTGGAAGAACTTTCGTAGTTTTCAATTTTTGTTTTCATTTCTTTTAGCAAGGTCGTTTTGAGAATTTGTTGCCACTTGTTCTTATTATTTTAAATAAGTTTAAAGGACAAATGAGAACTTTTATGTAACCTTCAATCAGAGCTGTAATGTATTCAGTACTTTTGGTACTTCACTACATTCTTTCAAATACATTTCAAGTCCTTTGTACGGGAAAAAGAACTGTTACTGGAGTACTGGAAGGACTGGTACTGGTACTGAGTACGAAAATGAACAGCTCTGCATTCAATATTATGATGTTCATGGTTATTACATTATGTACCAATATGTGAAAAATATGTAAAAAAAACTATTTGTTCGTGTGTAGGTACAAAACGACGATCACAGCAAAACAGAATTGTATTCTCACTTAATGAGTGAAGGATACACGAATATGAGCAATTAGATTCGTAATGACTGGGAAGGAATAGGAAGATTCTGTGAATTACAAGAATTCTACTTTGTTTTCGTCGATTGCACTAACAAAATATATGCAGGCTGTCCGTCTGCTAAGGTTGAATATGTACTAACTATATTTCAGTGCAAAGAGGACTTCTAACCCCACTAAGTATTATATAATTATATAAATAATTATTTGTATATCAAACTCTTTGAAACTGTCAATACCGGCAATTTGTTTAAACATTGTTTAAAAAAAAGCATAAAAAAACGTATAGATTTAAGTGCTGTATAAAACTATACAATAAATACTACGAAAAGTAACCCCAGCTAGTGCAATGAGTAGTGCGCCGACCTGCTGCAATAAGTAAACCAATACACATGTAAGTATGAATTTTAGTAGGAATAACGGTATTTAATAACTATGCAAAAATTAAAAAATATTTCGTTTCTCTTGAGTTCATATATTTGATATTCACTTTGCAAATTTACGTGAAAGTAAAACATGAGTAGCCAATATTGTTTTGTGAGCGGTTGCAAAAGCGTAATTTATGAAAATATCCATTTTCAAGCTTTTCCAAAAAATGTAACGCTATTAAAAATGTGGTGTGATAATTTAAAAATAGTTTCCTAGCGGTTAAACTCTAAGTCAAGAATTGGCGGCGCTCATTTTGACCCGTCTTGCCTTGGAAGCAAAAAAATAAAACTTGTGTCTGTTCCTAGTTTAAATCTCGATAAAATTGAATATAAAATATTATATAAATGTACATAGTTATTTTGGAATACACTTGTTATTGTTATTGCTTAATATTATTGATTGTATGGAAAGCTAGAGTTGTTGGTTCTTTCCCCAACAAGAAATCTACAAGGAGTCTAATGCAAGGTCACGATGATAACGATATTTTCCTGCCACTAGCGGAGATTGGAAGCAGTGCCAGAAAATGTTGCATCACGGGATGCCCAAGCAACAAGAGTCGCAAGATGTACTCGTTTCCACTTTCAAGTGAACAGCGTAAAGCTTGGATGGAAGCGTGCAATATAAAAACAACAAACAAATACTTATATATCTGCGGCAATCATTTCGATTCTGCCTTAGTTGGCGCAACACTGCTACATAAAGATGCTTTTCTTACTTTGAACCTAGAGGTTGATACCGAGCCAAATTTTGAAGTGCAGGACTTCGTCACAAATACTGCGAAATGGCTAAGATGTATTTAAAAAAAATATAATGACTTCAAAGAAGATAGTGTGCAAAGAAATACGCAATACGAATCCAAAATTGGAGCTCTTGAAGAAAAAATTACTTCTTTGTCTGCTCAAGTAGACAGTTCAAAGAACAATCCCGAACTACAATTCCCTAATTCCTGTTGACGTGTTTATAGAAGTCTTTAGCAGCAAGAAACAAATAAAGGAATATACATTAGAGCAAAAAAATTTATTTCAAGCAATTAATTTCCAGACTACTCGAGCGTATGAGTTCCTACGTCAAAAGCTACATTTTAATATGCCTAGTCAAACGTCGTTGTGAAAGTGGCGGCCGATTAAAATAGTTCTACCTGGATTTAACAAATCGATGGAACAACATTTTAAAAATTTAGCTGCATATATGACTCCAAGCTAAAAATTGCATTCTTATATTCGATGAAATTATTGTAAGAAAGGAACTTGCATATAATCATGCAATGGATCAAATCGATGGTTTCGTTGATTTAGGCGATAGGCAGGGAAAAAAAAATCTTGCTAATAAACTGCTGATTTTTATGTTCAAAGGGGTCGCGGAAAACTGGAAATATATACACAGTTTTTACTGTACGCCGGAGGAATGCACTGTGAGTATACTTTAATTTAATTTAATTTAATGCACACAATTCGATATACATATATATATTGTGTGTAGGGGTGTGTCTGAAAGTTTTTTTTTTAATATTGTTAAATATATCTATGACAACACAATTATTTATTTATTACAGCTAATGACTTACAGCAGACAATTTTAAAAGTCGTTTCGTCTGCATTCGAATGCGGATTTGATTTGAAAGCTGTTGTGGCTGATCAGGGCTCAGCAAACGTATTTGTTTTCAACAGGCTGACGAACAATTTTTCGAGAAATTACTTCAAATTTTCAACGAAAAAAATTTACGTTTTATTTGATTACTGCCATCTCTTCAAAAGCATACGTAACACATTAGAGAGGACTAACATCTTTACAGAGCACGGAATTGCAAGCTGGGATGTAATAAAGGAAGCATTTGAAATAGACAGCTCTTACATGATGAAAATGATGCCAAAAATTAAAGTAAAACATATCAGCCCAAAACTTTTTGAAAAAATGAGAGTTGGTTTAGCGGTGCAAACACTAAGTTCATCAGTAGCTTCGTGCATTCGTTATTGCTTTGAGAAAAAGCTGTTCAAAAAAGAGGACAATTTCGCTAACGCCGAAGCAATATTTCAATTCGTCAAGAAGTTTAATGACTTGATTATTGCCTTTGATTAATGCAACAGCAGAAATTTCTGTCACAAAAATATTAATACACATCCATTAATAAGCAATAGCCAAAAATCGAAAGAATTGCTAAATTTATATCTTACTTGGGTAATTTAAGCTTACCTTTGCACATACAAAATCACAAAAAATGTAGGTTTACCTCGGCTTCTATATGGAATATCTCCAGAACGAAACTAGCTAGCATAAAAATTTTTTGTCTCAAATGTGCAGAAATATATTCTCTTTAAGATAGGTTATGTGTAATCAGAGCAGGTATGGCTAATAATTCAGCAACGGGGCTTAAACATTCTGTAAATTTTTTAACATATTTTTTTTAGCTTTTCTCGGAAGCCGCGAACACATTTTAGGGAATATCTGGAAAACGAAACTATCTAGGACAATTTTGTTTAGATCAAAAAAAAAAGAGAAAAATTTCTTCTTTAAGATAGATAAGGCGTTAGAGCAGACCATACTAAATAACTTAGGAAATGCGATTTTATATTTAATTCCACAAAGTCATGTTTAAATTTTACCTAACATCTTTTTTTTCTAACCATGTAGATGTTTCATATTCCACAGAAAGGAAGAGCATAATTTTCTCTTTAAAACGTTATAAACAGTGTCTCTCTACGATATACGGTTAATTTTTAATAAATTTTTGAAAAATAAGATTATTTTTATCATAAATAGCATCCACAAATAAACCACCCTGAAAATCGTTGCTAACTTTTCCGTTGCTAATTTCACGCACGTTGCGTATATATGGACATGTGTGCAATTCCGTACGTGTTTCGAACTTCCCAGTAGATGGAAATGGCAGCTATGAGAGCTTAACCACAATAGCGCTGTGACTGTGACTGTGTTTTTGGAATGCATGTAAATCTTATGGGGTGGAACGACGCCCGGCGTCGTCATGAAAACAAAAATTTTTGTTGACTGCGAAAGAGGCACGACTGCGTTTGAGTTTTTCTCTCAAACAATGATGCCTACTTTTGGGTTCAAAATCTCACTTGTTCTACAAAAATGAAACAAAACAAAACAAATGACTTCATATTTTGGCTTTTGGTGCTGAGTTGATACGTTTTGAAAATTATTTTCAAAAAATTATGAGGTAATAGCTGAAGTAGCTAAACATGATTGCCTGAATTATTTGCACTCTGCAAATTATGAAGACCTGCTGGAGCATTAGAGGCTGATTATCAAATTTAATCAAACTAACATGATCGAATTTTATATAACATTAACAATACAAACAATGTTATTTTCAACCGCACGAAAAAAGTGACAGTTCGACGCTGCGACGTCACTGCTCCATTCTGTGCCAACTGCGCTAAGGAGAGAAACACAGTCGCAGTCACAGCGCTATTGTGGTTAAGCTCTGAATTTTGTTGCGCAGACAGCGCAGTGGCGTGTCACCAAAGAAACAGCAAATGATTTCAACCATAGGTTATTGCTGAGTGCTTGCATCGAAGCTGCGATTACGAACAGATAAACGAGATAAGCGGAAAAAGTACGGTTGGATACACGCCTGAGGCTGAAAACTAATATGTAAGCCCTAAATTAATTTTCTAAATTAAGGCCATCATTCCGTAACACTAACGAACGAATAAAGTTCTCTCTTTTGTTTTGGTTATTTTCGTTGTTTTTCTAAGTATTTGACGCCAGCGTCGAGAAATTCTGAAGAAACTGCGTCGGCAGAACCCTTGGCTGACGATAGACGAACAATAATAAATTTGTTGGTAAATTTATGTGCTTTCCAGGCATTAGCAGCTGTTTTGGTGTACAGAAAAGGTACGATTTCTGGCGTGAACAAAAAGGTTGTCGTGTAGAGCAAACAGAAAATAATCCACGAACAGAAATTTTAGGAAATGCCTCTCTCGGCAGAGTTTTGCCAACGCCGGCGTGGCTTCCAATCACGTTCGTTAGTGTTACGGAATGATGCCCTAAATTTAAATAATTCATCCCGAGAAAAAAGTTTTTTCTAGCAATTTTGTTCTAGTGGTGTTAATATGGCTGCAGTATAAGGGGCGGCATGGTTTTTCCAGAACTGATTTAGCCATCGCTGCAAAAAAACTGTTTTTTTTATATTTCTACGTAATACGTTCTTATGAGGTGAATAAGTAATTTGCTGAAGCTATACCTTCTTGCCTCCGTAGGACATGCAATGTTAAAAAACAAATTAAGACAGTATGGACGAGTCAACGCTGTTTGACTCAACATTTGCGCGGAATCATCGCTGATTCTGTGTACCGTTAACCTGCTGGGTTATCATTGCACTTACACTGTGTAAACTGAAGTCATTTGCTTTTCATGTTGCTGTTTTTTTTTCATTTCCATTCGCACTGATAATTGCGTTACTTTACGTCGTCAAATCAAAAATGTCGATCTTTGCAGATAAAATTATTTATTTTTTCTATTTCACTATGAATTGCAGGTTTGTAAGAAAATGTATTCACTACACTGATATAAATAAGTAAATATAGAAAAATTGAAATCAATTGTCGTCTCATACAAAAGTTTATAATCATCCAAAGTTAAAAGAAGTGTGTTCCGTCGCTATCGCTACATTCATAGAAGTTATTTCCTGTTACACGAATATAAATCATAGAAATTAGATAATCTTGTTTGATATGAATTCGTTGTCTGTTAATTGTGAAGGCGATTTCGCACTGTACATATTCAATCATATCCAAGCCTGCGTGGGGTAAAATATCCCTAAGCCTAACATACATTTCAGCACGCGTTCACACCACTTATTAAGTGATAGTAAATAGCACGTGTCAAAGTTTAATATGACACCACACATCCTCAAATTTGTTGTTTATAATGCAAGCGATACAATCAAAAAATTGTTGTGATGAGTTTCCGGATTTTGGTTTTCTATTATAAGGGTAACTATAGCTATCTAAGTACTTTGATGTTTACATATTGATGTCAGTATTGAGTGATTAATGAAATTCCAATTCGAAATTAAATACGCATTTCAAACTTAAGTTTTTAAGGAGAGCATGATTTTATATGGAAAGACAGAATATGGAAAGGCAGAATACTTTTTTATACTTTGTAAAAGAATAAGAAGAATTATGCTTATGCTTTTCGTTGATTTTCTTCGAATTGGACGACACCCGTTGATGGATTTCAAAGGATCGGCTTTTAAAATATCCTTTTTTTCCAAAAATACTTTTCATACATTTATTATAAACACGGTTTGAAAAATAGCCTATAAACCCTCTCGAAAGGAAGTTAGTCGAAGCAAAAAGTTGATTTGTTTTTCACAAATTTAAAATATATTTATATTACGTAAACGTATATTTATATTTATTTAATTTTTTTTTATATGGGAAAATTAACTGTACAGCACCCACCGAACATCGTCTCGGCCAAAAATACTAGTAGTATGTATATGTACCTTCTGGGCCAACGTAGCCGCCGCCATAAGATTGTTAATGTTTGTGTGTTTGTGGCTCTCTGCCGCCGCGTAGACAGACGGACGGACGGACATACATATAGACACTTGGGCAGACAGACGAACAGATGGTTATACATACATACAGACGGACAGACGGACATACATGTTGATGGTGGAAGGGAAGGGATGGAGGGGAATGTGTGTGACCGAAGTGATGGGAGAGCAGCAGTTTCAGATGGTCGTTGCGTAGTAACATGTTAGTGTTGTTATTTGTTGTAGCATGAAGCTTTAGTGAACGTGACCGTTGGTCCACAGAGTTAGTGTTTACAAATTTTGGATGTTTACTTTAATTGAACGGAGCGCCGTCGATCGAGTTAGTGTAAACAATTGTGGATTTTGGAAGCGGAGTGTCGCCGATCGAGTTATTGGGGTTTCTTATGTTGTTGTTGTAATTTATTCTTCTTGTGGAATGAGGGTGCCGTCGATCGTATGTAGAGTGCTTACAAAGATAGTCTATGTTGTTGTTTTTGATGCGTATGATTGAAGCTAAGAAATGTGTAATTCATGTACGGTGACATTCATGTACGTTCGTGTTTTATTTATACTTTCATTCTTTTTTTATTTTTTAGGAAATAAACTGAGTGCATTTAAGTAGTTTGAAGAACAAATCTTGTCTTGCTGTAAATGTGTGTCATTTGAGTTCACTATAGGGTTGAGTGTTCCTTTTCGCACCGATTTATAATGCGTAAGATTGTTGATAATTGACAATGGAGAACTTAAACATTTGTGAATTTATCGACCGAGTTCATGTGTTTTTAATAACACAAAAAGATACTTTATTTAACTTTATTAAATATTTACTGTAATGAACATTTTTGATCTACATTATACAAAAACTCCAAACACAAGTGTCCACAGTTATATAAATTATAATTTTGATGTTGAGTGTAGTTGTATTGGATTCCATTACCCATATATTAAATTATTTCATGCGGTGGTTGCAGGTTTCCAAAGCTGTCATAATATTTCTTAATATTTCCATTCTGATAATACGCTACCCAATGAGTGCCAGGACCGCTGGAAGTGTCTAGGTTAACAATTCCACATTCTTTTTCATGTATTCTCTTCGGTAGACTATCTCACATAAACACGCCTAATTTATTAGCATGTTTCATTAAGTCGAAGTCTGTGAGAGGTCTTCTGGGTAGCTTCTTTAAAAGTTTTTTTTGATGAGAGTGATAATATAGTCCCAATCCTTTTTTGTATGGTTTAAGATAAAAGCCTTTCCCCATTGCAATTGCTTCCATTGTTTGATTATGTCGAGTTGCTTTTGCGATTGCTGCGCCCCCAGATGCTAATCCACCAACGGCTCCAAGAGCAGTTAAAATGGGTACTAATGGTAGAAATCCTCCAACCTTCGGAATAGGAATAACACGTGGAATTTCAACCCCAGATTTTTTTGCGCCCAAAATACTTTTTAATTAATCCTTGTGCCATTTTAATAGCGTTAGGAATATCTTTAGGTTTTCGTTGTTTAATAATTTTTAATGTATTTTTAATGGTTTTAGTGAATATTTTCTTCGCACCTTTAAACTTCTTCTTCTTTATTTTCTTAAGAGTTTTGTTTAGCTTGTTTCCCATACCGACTTTAACTTTAGCTTTCATTGCGTTCGCAACTAAAAATGCATTTATTCGTTCGCCAACTTTAGTGTCGTTAGATATTGATCTTCGAAAAGCCTTTTCAGCTAGTTTTTATCTGCTTCGTGCCTTTGATTTAAATCTTTACTTTGAGAATATGCAATATCATGCTCTTTACATGCAACGTCCAATGGATTGATTCCTCTATCACCTCTAGATAAACGATCTTTTAGTTTAGTTCCTGGACCACAAAATTGATACCCCGGTAAATAAAGTTCAAATGGCAGAGAATTAATAGCTTTATTGAATAAACCTTTTCCATTCACTGGTTTAGAAAGACTGGAACGTTTTTCGTACATAATAACCATTTTATATCCTTTCAACAACAAATACTAAATATAAATGAATAAAAAGTCTTGACTGCCTTGTATTTATATCATAAAGTGAGACGCGCTTCATTAAACAAGACAAATTAATAAAAGTGAAAAATTTGGATCTTGCTGCAAATAATGTGACAAAATCCAGACACAGTTCCCTTCTACCGAAAACAATTAGATGTGTTATTGTGGGTCCTTCAAACTGTGGAAAGACTAATATCATGTTAAGTTTAATAGAAAGCCCAAATGGATTAAAATTTGCAAACATATACTTGTACTCAAATCACTATATCAACCGAAATATGAATATCTAAAGCGTTTAATAAAACCAATTCAAAATATGGGATTCTTTACATATTCCGACAATGAAAAAGTTCTCAAGCTGGACTTTTCCAAATTCAATAATGATATTCGATGATGTAGCTTGTGAGAAGCAAAACAACATTCGAGAGTATGTTATGAAACATATACAAGAATTCCCAAGCATTTAATACGTGATAATGCAAATTTTATAATTATGTTTAAGCAAGACGAAATTAATACTAAGCACATATACCATGATCATGTCGGAACAGATATGGCATACGCAAAATTTCTACATATATGTGGAGAATGTTGGAAAGATAAATATGGATTCCTTGTAATAAGCAAAGATGATGCAATTGACAACGGTCGTTATAGAATGGGATTTGATATATTCATTCACATTTAATTAATAAAGACAGTTTCATGCTATATTCATATTAGTATATTACCTGACTTTCAACTGATAACATTGATGTACACGATACACTTCACCTGATATTTGTTTACAACTGATAGCTGTTCTTCCTGATCTGATAGCTGTTTTTCCTGATCTGATAGCTGGTTTTCCTTATCTGATAGCTGGTTTTCCTGATCTGATGGCCGGTTTTTCTCATCTGATATCTGTTTATAGCTGATCTGATAGTTGGTTTTCCTGATCTGATAGCTGTTTTTCCTGATCTGATACCTGTTTAAAACGTTTAAACCGATTACAAAGCCTCTCAACAAATTGGTGCAATTGGTTTAAAGTAAACATCCAAAATTTGTAAACACTAACTCTGTGGACCAACGGTCACGTTCACTAAAGCTTCATGCTACAACAAATAACAACAACAACATGTTACTACGCAACGACCATCTGAAACTGCTGCTCTCCCATCACTTCGGTCACACACATTCCCCTCCTTCCCTTCCCTTCCACCATCAACATGTATGTCCGTCTGTCCGTCTGTATATATGTATAACCATCTGTTCGTCTGTCTGCCCAAGTGTCTATATGTATGTCCGTCCGTCCGTCTGTCTACGCGGCGGCAGAGAGCCACAAACACACAAACATTAACAATCTTATGGCGGCGGCAGAGCAGCCTCACCATACAAACCTTATGGCGACGGCACCACACGCACCACAGCGACTGCGCAGTCGCTACGTTGGCCCAGAAGGTACATATACATACTACTAATACTCTTGGACGAAAGCAGCAATATTTATATTTTTTGCAGGTATAAATATGCTCCCTCTCTCGTTGTCGTTCTGCACTCTATATCCCGAATTAATTCAAATAATAAATTAAGGAAGACTGCAATGTAATATTACAGAAAATATTACTTGTCTGTGGTAATATCAAGAATACATACATAAATGTATAAAAGTAAGAAACTTTTGAATGACAAGTTAAGATTAAAATTTATAATAATATGAATGAAAATCGTTTTTGTTCCCGAAGCTGACATGAATTTGGGGTGCAACTCCTAAACAAAATATATACTTAAAACTAACTATGCACAATACCGTACTTAATAACAATGATCACTAAGTATAAAAATAACGAAAACAAGCCTTTATTCGAACCAGGCTTGATCCTTTACAAAAATAATGACTTAAAAATAGATAGATTTTTAGGATCTTAAGTATAGATCAAAATTTGCAGAATCTTCTTCACAAAGCCAATTGATGACAAATATGTCGTATTTGACCAGTTAATAACCCTCTGCTGGCTAAAAATATCACGGATGCAATTGATTTCGTGACAAGCAGCTCTATTGACAAATCTGTTCAAGACGGCAGAAACGTAAAGTCCGATCAGAAATATTTTAGACTCCGTATAAACAAAACGCTTGGAATAACGCTTTGTAGGTGATTCAAAATGTCTTCCAATTAGAGTTGTATGATACAACTTGTATCGTTCCGGACATGTATAGTTCCCGGACATGTATCCAATCGTGCTGCTGAAAATATTTTAACATGTCCGAATAGTTCCTATTTCACAATAAGCAATTGATGGGCACAATAGTGCTACTAATTTAGCAGTTATCTCTTTTCCTCTTTTTTGCATTCGCTTATATTTCTTTCTTAGAATAAAGGAACGAAAGTGGAAAGAGTTCTGCAAGTTAAACAGTTTCTCGGAACGAATGAGCTCAATAGTTCCACGGAACAAGAGAGCTAAATAGTTCTTTGCAAGAATGATAGAATACAAGATTGCGCAGATCAGGTTTCAAAAATATTTCGTTCTGCGCATCTACGTCATCGTTGCGAAAGAAAATGACCGAACTGTCAAAATGTATGCATGTTGAATGTAAAATTGTAAACATTGCTATTAAATATTAAATTTTAAAGAAACGACTCGTGTTTCAATTAAATAATTAGAATTAAACTTTGGTTAAATTAAGAAAAATTTGTTGAAAGTGAAATTTTCTGGAAAAGATATATGTAAGAAAGTAAAATTCGAAATAATAAAGCGACAAGAAATTTATGTTCTGTTGACTTTTTATTAACTTCATTATTAATATGTATATGCTATGCTATGCTATATGATATAATACATTACATAATACAATACATATAATACATTTTTTAAAACTCGGCTATGTAAGAATATTACATAGCTTCCGTTTCTTTTTGGGGGCATTTTCTTCAATCTCTTTATTCAGTTTCCTGATTTTAAAGAACATTCTAGCCCGGAAGAAAAGCTTCTTTATTTTAATATGGCAGTCGATATGGGAAGCTTGCTCAATATGGTTTTGCACAAAATTATTTGTGATGAGCAAGCCGTCTCCATTGATTGCTTTGAAAACTTTTTCAAGCTCACATACAGCTTGCGTTAAACCTGCTGTTGGCTTCGAAAAACCGCCTTCGCTGGCATGATTTACCCAGGAATAACAATCATCGATGCCAAGACTTATTTCTGGTAATTGGCTGCGTAGTTTGTGGCATATGTAGCCAGCAACATTTTCAATCCCATCATGCTCCAAATCCCCAGTGTCATCCAAAACGTATTCACACTGACTAATGTTATTAGAAACACTGATGGTTTTCAGTATTACACCTAAATTCAATGAAAATTTGATTTAAATTTGATTTAAAAAGGGAAACTGGACATACCTGTGAGAGGTGGTTGTAGAATTTCAATATCTGGAGTGTTGTCTGCTTCAACGTTTGCTCGGTTGGAAATAACACCCTCATTACGTCCAAGAATATAATTCCGTAGGCGATATTTAAATTCCTGCTGATCGGGGTGATCGTGCAGGCCGCCTTTGGACCGAATAACACCGAAAAAATTTTCCAGCACGTCTTGATTCAGTCTATACGTCAGTATATATTTAAGCCCGAAGTGTTCTTGGATATAAGCAAACAACATCATCAAGGCATTACTTGACTGAATGATTCCTGCAACAAAAGAAGCTTATTCTATTATAGTGCCATTTAATAATGTGATTTCTGTTACCTTTTTGAAATGGCAGCAGACTGTATTTGCCGACGGCTCTCATATTTTTCACCAATTCTGTCATTTCATGTAATATGGTGTTTTGAACGTTAATGTTAAGACCGTAACCATGCATTCGCTCTCTGGAGTCCGAGTGAGGAACCTTAACATTCATGACGTCAAACCAATCGTTGGTCTGAAATGGAAATTATTGCCTTTATATGGACGTTAGTAATAGATTTGACGTGAATAACTTCTCTACCGTTTTAAATAAATGGTAGCACTCTTGCCAGTTGTACTCATTTAAGTGGCCCAAGCTTGCGGCTCGCGTTATTGCTTTCGCTATTGTATGCGAGAACAGTTTTGCGGCCATCTTCACGTTCTGCCTCTGAGCACCACTGATGTTTAAATGAGCAGCTGAAATTTTGTGCGTTATGTTCAGATCAGCATTTGTGAGCGCCATCAGCTCTACAATTACATCCTTGGAGACGATCTTTCCATCTATTAAATATCCGCTGTCAAGAAAATGGTTTCTTAACAATTTCAATAGGTGGGGAACGTCAGCAAAAACAAAGACTTTCCTTTCGTCTAAACTGAACCTTAAAGCATATACAAATGTAGGTAAATCTTATAAGCAACATAGAAATATACGCAATTTCTTACCATGGCTTTTCCTCGTTTACATTAAGTGCGTTAAACAGGCTCCTGTTGGTGCCGCCGAGGTCGCATGTGACCGCCACAATGTTGTAGCCGCAGTCTTTTGCCGCTCTTAAGATGTTGTGCAAAATTTCGGTGGTCATTTTGCAGTCAAAATCATAAAAAATTGGCTGCTTCCAGCTAGACATCAATCCTATTAAAAATATGCAATTATCTTTATAACCAATTTGATACTACAGTATGAATACCTCTTATCATAGCTACTTGAACATAACTGGCAGGAGTTAGTGTAGAGTCAGTTGTTCTGTCGTAACAATATGATTTTCTGATCTTCATTTCATCGAAACTTAGTACGCATATCTTTTGAGCATCTTCCATACTTGTAGCCGCTGACAATATTTTAAGTACAGGTTGTATTAAACCTCTGCGTACATCTATCTTTTGAGCCCAATCTTGCAGCGTACGAATTGCAGGCAGCGGAAAACCTTTGCGGTACAGTAATTTGTACGCTTTAGCACTCGCAGCGCACAGTGTAATGGATTGCGCAATGTCATCTTCACTCCATGTGGGTCTGTGGATACCATTTTTAAGTTTTGTTATCTGCCCTTTTGTAAAGATCGTCAGAAGCTTTTCTTCTATGTTTTTGACTTCATACTCCGCTTGGCTTAACCGCTTCTGGAGTAGCTGAATTTCGAAGTCATGCTTTTTCTGGATGTTAATAGCACTGATTTTCAGAGCAGCTATATCATGTCTCTGTTTTTTCTCTGTCTTCCGGAAGACAGTGTTTTCTCTTCGCAAGTCTTCTCTGTGTAATAGAAGTAACAATTGTTATCAATTCACTTTAGTTATTAGTTAAATTAAACTTACATTTCCTTCTTTAAACTTTCAATTTCCTCAACATAATGCTCACTTACAGCATCTGTTAAACATTCGTCCGATTGTGCCATTGGATCGCTCGATTCTGTTTGCACTTCTTTTGTTATATTCTCCTTGTACGCGTTGGAAAGCTCATCCAGATGTGCATTTGCTACCGATGAATCATTTTCATCATTACCTTCAAGGAAATTGTATTATTATTTCGCACTTTGTGTTTGTTCTACTATTAAACCTATGTGAGATGCTTTACTTGAATCATGCCTCTCGAGTAATGCAGCTGCAATCTTTTTATTGTCTCTTCGCTGCACCCGTTCGGTGCGTTCTGCACCCAGTAAATTACTAGCAAGTGTGTTATATATACTTGGCATAGCGCCGGGCTTCAGAAACCTAAAATTGGCAAATCCTAAAAATGGACATATTACTAACGTATAGAAAAGAAGAAAACATTTGCTTACCCATTTCGAACTGCATATTATTTGAAAAATCATCCATAGTAAAATGCTTAATGCAAATGTATGCATTCTTTGGATTAAAATTTTCTTTTTGCCGGCAAAAACTTTTCCACTTTTTAATCATTTCCTTGTCTGACAGAAATCGGAAAAAACTACAAGTATTATCTTTTCTATAATTAGAACTTTTACAATTTTTCACTTTGCAATGCATTTTCTCTTCCTAATGTCTTTATTTTTATTGTATTCCTTCACAGAAACAAGAATAACAGATCAAGATTGATACGTACAACACAAGAAATTCGCAACTATTACGTCACACAACAGCGACACCGCTTGTCAAAATTTTTGACATCGAATAACGGACCTGCGCAATGCGTAATCTTGTATTCTATCATTCTTGTAACATAACATCTCCGGAGCTCTTTCGATCCGAGGAACTATTTAGCTCTTTAATTCCAAAGAACTCAAGAATAATAGAATACAAGATTACGCATTGCGCAGGTCCGTTATTCGATGTCAAAAATTTTGACAAGCGGTGTCGCTGTTGTGTGACGTAATAGTTGCGAATTTCTTGTGTTGTACGTATCAATCTTGATCTGTTATTCTTGTTTCTGTGAAGGAATACAATAAAAATAAAGACATTAGGAAGAGAAAATGCATTGCAAAGTGAAAAATTGTAAAAGTTCTAATTATAGAAAAGATAATACTTGTAGTTTTTTCCGATTTCTGTCAGACAAGGAAATGATTAAAAAGTGGAAAAGTTTTTGCCGGCAAAAAGAAAATTTTAATCCAAAGAATGCATACATTTGCATTAAGCATTTTACTATGGATGATTTTTCAAATAATATGCAGTTCGAAATGGGTAAGCAAATGTTTTCTTCTTTTCTATACGTTAGTAATATGTCCATTTTTAGGATTTGCCAATTTTAGGTTTCTGAAGCCCGGCGCTATGCCAAGTATATATAACACACTTGCTAGTAATTTACTGGGTGCAGAACGCACCGAACGGGTGCAGCGAAGAGACAATAAAAAGATTGCAGCTGCATTACTCGAGAGGCATGATTCAAGTAAAGCATCTCACATAGGTTTAATAGTAGAACAAACACAAAGTGCGAAATAATAATACAATTTCCTTGAAGGTAATGATGAAAATGATTCATCGGTAGCAAATGCACATCTGGATGAGCTTTCCAACGCGTACAAGGAGAATATAACAAAAGAAGTGCAAACAGAATCGAGCGATCCAATGGCACAATCGGACGAATGTTTAACAGATGCTGTAAGTGAGCATTATGTTGAGGAAATTGAAAGTTTAAAGAAGGAAATGTAAGTTTAATTTAACTAATAACTAAAGTGAATTGATAACAATTGTTACTTCTATTACACAGAGAAGACTTGCGAAGAGAAAACACTGTCTTCCGGAAGACAGAGAAAAAACAGAGACATGATATAGCTGCTCTGAAAATCAGTGCTATTAACATCCAGAAAAAGCATGACTTCGAAATTCAGCTACTCCAGAAGCGGTTAAGCCAAGCGGAGTATGAAGTCAAAAACATAGAAGAAAAGCTTCTGACGATCTTTACAAAAGGGCAGATAACAAAACTTAAAAATGGTATCCACAGACCCACATGGAGTGAAGATGACATTGCGCAATCCATTACACTGTGCGCTGCGAGTGCTAAAGCGTACAAATTACTGTACCGCAAAGGTTTTCCGCTGCCTGCAATTCGTACGCTGCAAGATTGGGCTCAAAAGATAGATGTACGCAGAGGTTTAATACAACCTGTACTTAAAATATTGTCAGCGGCTACAAGTATGGAAGATGCTCAAAAGATATGCGTACTAAGTTTCGATGAAATGAAGATCAGAAAATCATATTGTTACGACAGAACAACTGACTCTACACTAACTCCTGCCAGTTATGTTCAAGTAGCTATGATAAGAGGTATTCATACTGTAGTATCAAATTGGTTATAAAGATAATTGCATATTTTTAATAGGATTGATGTCTAGCTGGAAGCAGCCAATTTTTTATGATTTTGACTGCAAAATGACCACCGAAATTTTGCACAACATCTTAAGAGCGGCAAAAGACTGCGGCTACAACATTGTGGCGGTCACATGCGACCTCGGCGGCACCAACAGGAGCCTGTTTAACGCACTTAATGTAAACGAGGAAAAGCCATGGTAAGAAATTGCGTATATTTCTATGTTGCTTATAAGATTTACCTACATTTGTATATGCTTTAAGGTTCAGTTTAGACGAAAGGAAAGTCTTTGTTTTTGCTGACGTTCCCCACCTATTGAAATTGTTAAGAAACCATTTTCTTGACAGCGGATATTTAATAGATGGAAAGATCGTCTCCAAGGATGTAATTGTAGAGCTGATGGCGCTCACAAATGCTGATCTGAACATAACGCACAAAATTTCAGCTGCTCATTTAAACATCAGTGGTGCTCAGAGGCAGAACGTGAAGATGGCCGCAAAACTGTTCTCGCATACAATAGCGAAAGCAATAACGCGAGCCGCAAGCTTGGGCCACTTAAATGAGTACAACTGGCAAGAGTGCTACCATTTATTTAAAACGGTAGAGAAGTTATTCACGTCAAATCTATTACTAACGTCCATATAAAGGCAATAATTTCCATTTCAGACCAACGATTGGTTTGACGTCATGAATGTTAAGGTTCCTCACTCGGACTCCAGAGAGCGAATGCATGGTTACGGTCTTAACATTAACGTTCAAAACACCATATTACATGAAATGACAGAATTGGTGAAAAATATGAGAGCCGTCGGCAAATACAGTCTGCTGCCATTTCAAAAAGGTAACAGAAATCACATTATTAAATGGCACTATAATAGAATAAGCTTCTTTTGTTGCAGGAATCATTCAGTCAAGTAATGCCTTGATGATGTTGTTTGCTTATATCCAAGAACACTTCGGGCTTAAATATATACTGACGTATAGACTGAATCAAGACGTGCTGGAAAATTTTTTCGGTGTTATTCGGTCCAAAGGCGGCCTGCACGATCACCCCGATCAGCAGGAATTTAAATATCGCCTACGGAATTATATTCTTGGACGTAATGAGGGTGTTATTTCCAACCGAGCAAACGTTGAAGCAGACAACACTCCAGATATTGAAATTCTACAACCACCTCTCACAGGTATGTCCAGTTTCCCTTTTTAAATCAAATTTAAATCAAATTTTCATTGAATTTAGGTGTAATACTGAAAACCATCAGTGTTTCTAATAACATTAGTCAGTGTGAATACGTTTTGGATGACACTGGGGATTTGGAGCATGATGGGATTGAAAATGTTGCTGGCTACATATGCCACAAACTACGCAGCCAATTACCAGAAATAAGTCTTGGCATCGATGATTGTTATTCCTGGGTAAATCATGCCAGCGAAGGCGGTTTTTCGAAGCCAACAGCAGGTTTAACGCAAGCTGTATGTGAGCTTGAAAAAGTTTTCAAAGCAATCAATGGAGACGGCTTGCTCATCACAAATAATTTTGTGCAAAACCATATTGAGCAAGCTTCCCATATCGACTGCCATATTAAAATAAAGAAGCTTTTCTTCCGGGCTAGAATGTTCTTTAAAATCAGGAAACTGAATAAAGAGATTGAAGAAAATGCCCCCAAAAAGAAACGGAAGCTATGTAATATTCTTACATAGCCGAGTTTTAAAAAATGTATTATATGTATTGTATTATGTAATGTATTATATCATATAGCATAGCATAGCATATACATATTAATAATGAAGTTAATAAAAAGTCAACAGAACATAAATTTCTTGTCGCTTTATTATTTCGAATTTTACTTTCTTACATATATCTTTTCCAGAAAATTTCACTTTCAACAAATTTTTCTTAATTTAACCAAAGTTTAATTCTAATTATTTAATTGAAACACGAGTCGTTTCTTTAAAATTTAATATTTAATAGCAATGTTTACAATTTTACATTCAACATGCATACATTTTGACAGTTCGGTCATTTTCTTTCGCAACGATGACGTAGATGCGCAGAACGAAATATTTTTGAAACCTGATCTGCGCAATCTTGTATTCTATCATTCTTGGTTATGTTATTATGTATGGGAGATGTTATGTTATTATAGATGGCGCCTCATAATGATGATTGAAAAATTAACAAATATACAGTATAGATTATTGGATGAATAAGCAGCTTATCATTATTTATTTATTTATTATTTATTACTATTTAAAATTACTTAGAATATTTTGTTATTAATCTTTCGTGGTTATTTTGTTGTTCAGAAATGTCAACTTCCATAATCGTCTCTTCTAATTCGTAACATGTTTTATATATGTAGTTTAAATTTCTGCAAAGTAACGGATTTTTTTCATATGGAATTCTTAGCAGATTGTCAGAAGTCTTGTACAAAGCGTAATTCAAATTTTCTGCACTTGATTGATTACTAGAGGTTGTCTTACGTCTGTAAGTATATTAAAAATTTTAGTTTACTGTACTAAGGTGATTATTATATTAAAGTAAAATACTACCAATTTGAAAAATTTTAATCTTTTTTAATAAATATATTTACGGATTTTAAGAATTCTAAGGTAATTTATTTACATGTATGTATATATAAACAATTATTTGCAATACTTGTATATTGTATATTGTATTGTATAGGTATATTGTACAGAAGATGGCATAGAATCAAGCACTCAAGGACAAAGGCAGCAAACTCGTTTTCATAAGGCAAAGTAAGAAAACTAGTCAAACGAGTTCGCTAAATAGCAACCCGTTACATTGCTTCTTCATGTCATTTAAATTTGAAGTACTTTTTTATAATATTTTTATTGTTCTATAGTTATTTTCCTATTATTTTTATTCTTTCTTTTTCTCCAATTATTCAATTTTATTTCTTACTATTTTCTCTATTAATTTATAATTGTTTTGGTTTATTATGTTTTCTTTCGTTATAATTCTTTAACGAAAAGTGAAATGTACATTTAAAAAAAGTCATATTTCCTTCTTTATATACGCATAAATGTATATTTGAAAAATTTTTAAAATAATATTTCGATATTGAAAAATAGTCTACTTTGTTTTCTTGCTGAAATGGACTTATTAATAGCTTTTAATTAAAAGTTTAAATAATATTTCCAATAAATTGCTTCTTTTGATTTTAAAATTTTAAAATTTTAGTTAAAATTGTAGTTAAAGCGGAAAAGCAGCAAATTGAATGAAAAAGGTAAAAATGCTCAGAAGGTGAAAATGTATATGTTGATTAGAAATCATAAGCAGAAAGAGCCCCTGCTTCTCTCCCCCTCCACCCATAACTAAATCTCAGTGGCAAATTCTAAACCATTGAAATGATGCCGAAAAATGCCCTGAAACTGAAAAAATCAAACATCACCAAATGATCAACGTAAAAAACAAAACCAAGCACAAAAAACATATTCAACCTTAGCAGACGGACAGACTGCATTTATTTTGTTAGTGCAATCGAGCAAAACAAAATAGAATTTCTTCATTTCAAGGAGTCTTCCCTTTCCCTTCTTCTACCCTTTCCTATGCATTACAAATCTCTTTTTGCTTGCAATGCCTCGACTTATTGATGTCATAAAATTTTGCTTCTTATGAGCTTCGTTTGTTGTTTTTTAATGCTCCGCAGTCGGCGTTATCCATTCCTTTATAGTTGTTCATAGCATAGATTAGTAGATGAGACACTCGAAAATGTCCCTTATACACTAATGCATTTTTGCTGGAATTGCACTGATACAATGAAAGAAAACTTTGATTCGCTGCAAAAAAAGTGTAGCCTCGCCGTAAAATAATGTAGCCTCGCCGCAAAAATTTTGTAGCAAGCACTGATGGAAAATTTATTTTAAGGGGGTTGTTTATCGAAACGTCAAAATAAATAATTATAAATATTATGTTTTTTATCCGTGAAAAACATGTATAAAACATAGTTTTAATGTTAATAAGTATATTCTATAACATTTTACACAGCATTTTCTAATTTGCTTGGTTATATTTCCTATAAATGCAGTCGGTAATCATAACTTTTTTGTTATAAATACACAATTATGCGCCTAATTCGAAAGTATTTTAGAATGCTGTTAGCAGAATAGTATAAATGAAACTAAATACAAATTATTACAAAATAGTTGGAAATTATACGTTATTGGCCTAGTTCGGGCTCCAAACCCCTTTAGCACATACGGTTGCACTGTTAAGAAATCGTACACATTGATTGATAAAGAAACAAGAACAACAATGTGGTACCTCTCACGTATTGTATACGTGAGTTCAACATACCAAACAATCAAATGTCAAACCGATTTTTTGAAGCGGCGAATAGCGAGTGTCACATCTAATAATCTATGGTTCATAGTTCCAATCGTAGGGACCCGATCTTTTTTTGAAGCAACGAGTAAAATCTCATGTAATCTCTTTGTGTATATATGTATGCTCGTTGTAATCTCTTTGTGTATATATGCTCGTTGGTACAAGTATATAAACCGATATCGTTCCGCGGAACTATTTAGCAACGGAGATTAAACGTCTCCGGGCAGCAAAAGACTTTTTCCATTTTCGTTTCCTCTCCGGAACTATTAAGCCCATCTTTACTTCCAATACAATGTCTTTACTGGACGTCGGGGAAAAATTAAACCAAATTTTTACTTCTAATATCGCTCGCTTTATATACAACAAAAAACTAGGCGTTAATATATCTAGTCTATCTCCTTCAATCTTTGACTGCACGCCAAGTGAATGTTTTTAAAGTTAAGGACGCTGCTCTTTTTGCATAAAATAATACAAAGTAAGCAGCCGCAGCAGTAACCTTGCGTCTGGAAGGCAGTTCTTTGTGAGTGCCGTCAGGCTATGAAACTCTCTTCCTACGGCCATTTGGAGAATTACCAGCAGGGCAAATTTAGGTTTGAACTTTCCTTATTTCTAAATGGAAATTAATCTCCGTTTCCTTCCTTCTCTTCTGTCTACCCTTTCCTTTTTTTAATTTCTAATCATTTACTTTTAGTCTTATTAGTATTAGTCTTATTATTATAATTATATACCATGTAGTCTTACTTACTCAATATTGTTTAGGCAACCATCAATTTATAAGATTATATTATTTTAAGATGTATGTACGTCCCGATCAGACACCAAATTCATTGACACCAGCGACCACCCGTTTACAGTTCCACTTACTGTTATGTTGTTGTTGTTGTTACGACGCATTTGCGAGACAGAGACAATGGGGCAACCAGCACTCAGTTGCGGAAACCGCCCCTTTGAGCTGGTCCGTTTTAGTTTAACGGTTGTTTCTCAGCAAAAGCAGCACTTACTTTTTCGGCACTTCTCTTTTTGCCACTTACTGATGTATTGCAGTTTTGTTCAAAATGTCTAGTTTTCCCACAGTTGTAAGATTTTGCGTCCGAGTTCTTGCGCGAGATCGGCGACATTCGTGATATCGTCTGCATTAGTTCGCTGATGGTCTTTTCTAAGGACTCATTTGAACCAACATGCACTTTGCATGCACTGGCCCACTAACTCGTTGATGACCGCGACTCAGCGTCACACATTGTAGCACGAACCTTGAAACGCCCAATTTTGAATCGCGTCAATGATTGGGTATCGGTTCAATGATTTTTATAAACAAATAGAAATTTTGAGTGAGAATAAAAATGTGAAGCATAGAGAAATAACTATGCATAGAATTAAGTATAAGAAAGAAGAGCTTAGCCATATATATTAATATTGTTTATACATTTAGACTCCCATTTAGAGAAATGGGATCACTTAATGTATAAAAACCCGAGCGATCTAAAATAAAGTTAAGAATTAATCTAGTCAGAAACCATTCAAGGCATTTTATTTAATTCTACGCCAGCAACATAGCAAGGCGTCTTTGGTAACAGGATGTGCCAACTTAATTGCAGGCACTCCTTCTCGTCCAGCGGCGTTTACGCCAGGACACATATTAGAGCGACCTTTTCCACTTGGGAAGCATCACCTTAAAAGCGTTACTCACGTAACTTAAGATGGCGATCCGCATACCGCACCTGAAATCCTGCATACCGCACCTGAGATCCTGCAACTTTCTTTCCAGAAGTCCTCTAATAATATACTACGTTTTAAATCACTGTTCCTGCCAAATTTATATTCTGCTCTTGCTAGACGGTTCTGTAAGACGGCATCAATGTCAGATGAATATATACCTGAAGGAATCGAAAACACTGAAGCACCAGTTTATATTCCTACCAACACTGCAGACCAAGGACCAAGAAGAATCAGCCTTAGTGAATACAGATCACGAGTACAGGATAAAAAAGACGCAGAAACGTGCAAAATTCCGACAACAAAAAATATAAAAAAACAAATAGGAGGAAAATTAGTGAAAGGTAGAAAATTACTACGACACCTAAAAAACATTGTAACTGATAAAACCAATCCACCCTCATGGGATACAGCTAACGAGATCTGGCGACAGATAAATACAATAGAACAGCGGCTGAAAAATGGCAGAACCAATAAGAAGTCTACTAGCAACGTCTGGAGCAGCAATTAGTTCGTCAAAAATGGGAAACGTTTTACAAAAAGAAGAACAAATATACGTAAGCTACAACAACTAAAATTCGTTGTCAACAACGTACAACTTCCAACAAGAAGCCGGAATAACAATTATTGTCCTAATAGTTGCACATTTTGACGAGATATGAAAAGATCAGGGACGGACCAATTGACTCGACTCGAACCTCGTTCGCTATTGTGTCATGCGTATGAGGCAGCAGAATGCCGTATAAACTTATGCAAAAAAGTGCTTCAATGCAACCATCGTGGACATACAATGTATGAAGTAAAACAAATGAAGATTATAGGTTTCTCAGGCGTGGAGAGGCAAGGGGTACATTTAACTTTTTATTATTATTATTATTATTTTACAATAACAATTCCCCATCGTGTGCTCAGGTACAAAGCAGAATTATTCAACTTTGGGTTTTATGATCTTTGAAACAATACCGCTTGTTGTTATTTCTTCGATGGTTGAGAATATGCCTTTGCACTTTATCAGAGGGGGAAGAGAAGCAATGGGTTGTTTCTGTTTATGATTTTTGTGCTTCTGATCATTTCACAAATTTTTACATTTTCAGCTTCTGAGCATTTTCGGCTTCTTCATTCAATTTGCTCCTTTCGCAGTATGTCACTACAATTTTAATTCGAGTGTAGAAAAGATTATGGAGAGTGGTAGATAAAGTAGTTAATGATAAATTCCCACTCACACGTCTTGACATTTACACGTCTTTACCAAGACTTTCTCGGTAAACTTGGAAGAGCAAAATGGTTTTCCAGCCTTGATATGACTAGCTCTTTTCATCAGATAGGTTTAGAAAAAAATTCGCGACCTCTAACCGCTTTCTCCACAACAAATGGACATTTTCAATTCAAGAGACTAATTTTTGGATTAAAAATTTCATTAAATAGTTTCCAGCGAATGCTTCCTCTCAGGTTGAGAATCCGAAGCTTTTCTATACGTAGGTGATTGTTTTCTGATGTAGTTTTACTCATCACAATGAAAATTTAATTCATGTGTAGACAAATACAATTTAAAGTTAAATGGGTATTGGTAAGGTTTAGGGGTTTGGCGAAGCCAAACCCCTAAGCCGAACCTATACGAACTCTGACCTATACTGATCCTCCCCAGGATACCATTTCATGGTAGTGGGCGTTTTTGTGGGCGTGTTTGTGGGCGTGGCAAGGTCGAATAAGGGACTTTGACGATAACTTCTAAAGTATGCGGTGTATCGAAGTGGGTGAGGTGTCATTTGAAAGATATTTTTGAGAGCTATTTTTTTAGTTTTAACCTTTTTTTTATATTTTTAATAGTTTTGAAGATAATTGAGTTTAAACGCAAGTCACTTCAGAACTTAGTTTTTTTTTTGCTCTCTTCATTTGTTGTTGCTATTTCTATGCGTAATTGTTATATCAGTGTGTTGTTGTTGTTGTTGTATCAGTGTGTTGTTGTTGTTGCATCAGTGTGTTGTTGTTGTTGTTGTTGTTGTTATATCAGTGTGTTGTTGTTGTTGTTGTTGTTGTTGTATCAGTGTGTCGTTGTTGTTGTATCAGTGTGTTGTTGTTGTTGTATCAGTGTGTTGTTGTTGTTGTTTTTAAAAATTTCAACAAAAATCGCGCGATGTCATATTTTAATTGTTGTTGTTGTTTTTCATACTGAAACATTTTACCAAAAATCGCGTTATTGTTGTTGTTTTCTAAAATGAAAAATTTTTAACAAAAATCGCGCGATTTGTGTTAAAAATTTTTCGCCTGCGGCGCTAAGGTTGTTGTTGCTTTCTAAAATGAAAAATTTTTAACAAAAATCGCGCGATTTTTGGTAAAAATTTTTCGCCTGCGGCGCTGAGTTTGTTGGTGCTTACGCAAATGCTTTCATCACTGACTACTAATTATACTGAATGAGTACACTTCCTACTTATTTCAAAGTATATCTCCAAAAGTAAACACAAGACGTATATCATATTATATATCGTTAGAAAGGTAAAAGAACACTCTTACTGAATTTCATATTTACCGTTATACCTTGCGAATCAAATTTCCAAGAAAACGGCTTTTGTTTACACGGAAAATCAATTAATTGCCAATAACTTCTAAGCTATTACAGTTACATTGGTATGTTCAGCGGAAATAAAGCCAATGAAAAGAGCTTTCATTCGATACCCATATCGACTATATAGGTTGAATATTTCCGGAGTTATTGACCTTTTAATGTTCGACCTTGACACGCCCATAAATCCAAAATGGCGACCAATTCCGGGAATTTGCCAGCGGATTCCAAGAACTAACGGTACAAATAACGGTAAAATAACGGTACATTTGGCCTAAAAGTAGGCGTGGCCGAAACCCCTAATCCTTACTTTTCCCGTTAAATGCAGAAAAATGTTTTTTACGATCCTATTCCCGAAAATTCAGATGATGTTGGAAGATTTATAGTATTTTGCAACTATTACAGAAGATTTATACCAAACTTCGCTGACATAGCTAAAGATTTAAACAGACTTCTAAAAAAGAACATTAAATTTGAGTGAAATGAACAATGTTAACATGCATTTGAACAATTGAAAACAAAGTTAATGACAACACCCGTTTCACAATATCCAGGTTTTGGAAAACCTTTCATTTTAACAACGGACGCTTCAAACTATGCACTAGGCGCAGTTTTATCACAAAGCGAAATAAGCAACGATCTACCTATTTCATACGCCAGCAAAGCCTTACAAAAACATGACTTAAACAAATCGGTAATAGAGAAAGAGCTTTTAGCAATCCATTGGAGTATAAAGTTTTTCAGGCCTTATTTATTCGGACGTACATTTACAGTAATAACAGACACACAAAAATCCATCATCGAAAATGACAAGGATAAGACTAGATTTATGCGATTATGATTTCGAAACTATATAGAAAAAAAGAAAATTAAATACGAATGCAGACGCACTGTCAAGAATACAGATTAACTCAGACATATAAAAGAAATGATACCAAGTGAAATCGATGAAGCAGTTAAGAAAACAGTAATAATTACAAGGGGCATGAGCAAACAAGATAATAACAAGGGGTAATGTACATCACATGAGAAGCCTGATCAACTTCGAATATGGGATTGTACATCAATTACTGACGTCAGATATATAAAAAAAAATTAAAATTTAATGTCGACAAAAATATGAAGAATTGTAAAATTACTATAGAAAATAAAAAGGTGCACGTAGGATGTAGCGATAAAGCAGTGAAACTAGATTCGATACTGCAGAATTCACGTCTGACCCTGGCGTGGTTGTACGATGCGAATGTCAGGGCGTCGTGAAAAAAAGTGGTGAGGCATGCGACCTGATTCCGCAGCTCAGGGGGTACCATGGTGTTCACCACCCACATCAAATACAGATTTATGACGGTGTCATTGAGGAACCATCCCAGGACTGAAGAGATAAAGTCTATCAAGTGGAAAGGTCCCTCGTAATTCGGAACCAATTTGGCCGCGAAATTTTCCGCGGGTTTATACATGTGATGAGCTCGTACTAATACCATATCTGAAATCTGCGGAGTCCAAGCCCTTCGCCTGAGGTTGTAATGCCTTGCCTGTTCACGTGATGCCATTTGCATGTTCCGACGGACTATCTGCAATATCTTCCGCAGCTGGCTCGCCTTTTGGGTTGGTTCCTGTGCCTCTTGGTCGGTGCCTAGAGTGACGTCATCATAGAGATTGTTAGGAAGGCTCGGTTCTCGTCCTTGTACCAGTAATGCGGGTGAGTAGCCAGTGGTGCTCGACGTACTACCATTGACGGCGAGTACTACTTCGGGAAGATGCTCATCCCAGTCTCGTTGATCAATTCCTGTGTATTGAGCGATCATTGTCTCGATAGTCCTGTTGGCTCACTCGATGGGGCTTTTGTGTGGGGTATAGGGTGCTGTAAACTACTGGCGCACTCCAATACTTCGTAGGTACTCCTTGAACTGCCGGGTGGAGAACTGGACGCCATTGTCTGTGAGGAATACCGCAAAGTAACTATCTCTACACATTTCGAGAACCTGTCTAGGAATACGAGCAGCATGTTGTGCCCTCTTCGTGACCTTGGAAGGGGACCCACGAATTCTGCACATATGGTGGCCCATGGTTCCTCGGGCGCTCTGGTCAGCATCTCATCAGCGGGCTTTCTCTGATCCGATTTGTGCCGCTGGCAAGAATCGGAGCTCCTCACGTAACAGCTAACTTCCTCGAATATGCCAGGCCAACAGCACCTCCTTGCCACTCGTGCGATGGTCTTGGGGATGCCAAAATGACCGGCACTAGGTTGATCATGGTTCTCTGCTAAAACTTTTCGACGATCTGGGCGGCACACACACAGCTTCCATCTTCGTCGTCGTCGTCGTCGTCGTCGTCGTCGCCGATGTCGCGCGGTATGTGGCATTAGAGAGCATCTTTGTTGACCAAATAGTCTGGATACTTCGTGGGTTCATTGGCCACCTTCTTCTAGTGACTTCCTCTGCGTCTCATGGCTGCCTCGACAGTGTGCCCGCGACAACATTGTATTTGCCCTTCCTGTATAGTAGCTTGTATGAATGCTGTTGCAGCTCCAGCGACCAGCGTTTTTCCGGACGGGTTGTCAAATCCATTGGTTCTTTCGGATCGGCACTCAAGGTATATAGTGTCCGTCGGTTCTTTCGAATTGGCACGACTATTTCGTATATAGTGTATGTTGGTTGTTTCGAATCGGCACTCAAGGTATAAAGTGTCCGTTGCTTCTTTCGAATCGGCACTACTATTTCGTATATAGTGTACGTTGGTTCTTTCGAATCGGCACTCAAGGTATAAAGTGTCCGTTGCTTCTTTCGAATCGGCACTACTATTTCGTATATAGTGTACGTTGGTTCTTTCGAATCGGCACTCAAGGTATATAGTGTCCGTTGGTTCTTTCGAATTGGCACGACTATTTCGTATATAGTGTATGTTGGTTGTTTCGAATCGGCACTCAAGGTATAAAGTGTCCGTTGGTTCTTTCGAATCAGCACTACTATTTCGTATTTAGTGTACGTTGGTTCTTTCGAATCGGCATTCAAGGTATATAGTGTCCGTTGGTTCTTTCGAATCGGCACTCAAGCTATATAGTGTCCGTTGGTTCTTTCGAATCGGCACTACTAGTTGTATACAGTGTGAGTTGGTTCTTCCGAACCGGCACTACTTGGTTAGTAAAATATAAAAATACCTCTCGCACCGTGACCTTTTCTTTTCTTCCGCGTACTCAATTGGTCGCGTACTCGCTATTCGGTAAAACATTCGTCGGCTCGTCAACGCGTTCGCCTGCCCGTCAACGCATTCGTCGGCCCTTCAACGCGTTCGCCGGCCCGATAACGCATTCGTTCGCCCATCAACGCGTTCGTCTGCCCGTCGGCGATTGTCTGTTCGCTTCTATGTTTCTTGGTCTGAAACTTTTCCGTTGCTTTGTAGCGTTGTGGTTCCAAACTTGTTTTCATTGTGTATTCCTTCATACACAAACTCGTTTCGTGGTGTATTTCTTGTTTCTTTCCCTCACGACGGTGGATGTTTGTGATGATCATCTCCCCTCTCCCCTCATACATTTAACTTATATATTTCTTTTATAGAGTTCTTATTCCGTCGCCACGTAGGGCAAATAAGGAAAATTATTCATAGAAACAAAAGAATTAAATTCATCTTAAAGAAATAAAGAGGCTTATATTAATAAGTTATTCAAATTAAAAAAAAAAATTATGTGTGCCCCAAAATTGGCCACATATATTGGGTGTCACAGTTTGTGACAGTAGGTTTCATTTTTTTAAACAAAATTTTAAGTAGCTTGGCCATGTGGTAACACAGCACGTGATCCACTCCGATCCAGATAAAGTGGCAGCGATTGAGCAACTAGAAGCAAAAGTCAATGTAAAAGGTGGTCGTCGCTTGCTGGAAGCCTCGTGGTACCGCAGGTTCGTCCCTGACTTTGCTAGCCTGGTAGGTCTTGGAGGGTAACCAACAACACGCATTCGATACATTGAAAAGGAAGCTTACGGAAGCACCGATAATCGCATGCCCCGACTTCACAAAAAAATTCACGCTTAGGAGTAGTGTTTACCCAAGAAAGCGAAGAGGGAGAAAAGGTCATCGCCTATGCAAGTCGCCATCTCAACCCGGCAGAGCAAAACTACTCAACTAATGAGATGAATCGCCTCGCGATCGTTTGGGGCAGCAGGAAAATGCAACCGTACCTCGAGGGGTAGCAGATTAGTATCCTCACGGACCACCTTTTGTTGAAGTGGCTTAATTCGCTGCAAAACCCTTCAGGTCGTTTAGCCATGTGGCCACTAGAACTTCAGCAGTATACATTCGAAATGAACTACAGGCGAGGCAAATCCACTGCACGGATCGAAGCATGCCAATTCAATGATTCTAGTTTTCCTGGATAAGTTTTTAAAATGGACTTAAATAGTTCCTCTACAAGCAACGGCGGACAGCCTGAAAAAAGCCTTTCGCGAAAGAATCCTAGCAAGGTGCGGCGTACCCAAAGTGGTTATCACGGACAATGGTGTTCAGTTTACCAGTCAGCAATTCACCGCACCCTAGACGCCGCAAGAAAACCTAACGGAGAGGGCGAACAGAAATGTGAAAAGAGTGTTCACCTCGGCTTTCTTGACGCATGGGCGAAAACCGCGACTTCCAAAGGCACTCTTCGATGAGGTTACACTGGGAATAGGGAATAGGAATAGGCATTTGACAAATTCATCGCCAAGCTGTCACCAAAGTTCGATGGTCCATATCAAATTGTGGGATATATAATTGGAAGATGCTCGCGCCCACACGGTTCACATCAAAGACCTGAAAGGGTACCATTGTACCGGAAACCGACGAACCCCGACTGAAACAGACCCACCCACAAATCCTCAATAAATATTCTTATAACGTATCGTGGCGTCAAAACCCCAAATATCAGGTTCATGTTTTCATATATTCATAACTCTCTGCCCCTAGAAACAAGCACGCAACGTTAACAATGGCAGCAGCTAGAAATTCAAGAGAGTGGTACGATCACTTGGTCCAGCTCATTGCAATCAAGAAGGCGACCGAGACACAGGGTGTCGTTTTCGGGCCTCTTATGCGAGTGAGCGAGGACAGGGGTACGAAACGCGACCACACCGGTATTGCGAGCCACGAGCAAAGAACACCGTGATTTGCGAGCCCCAGAGGCATAGGGTTCGTATGTTCAGCACCCACTTCTTCACGAAGATTGATTGCGACGGCACCCCACAGGAACGACATGCAGCGGTGAAGCCGTGGACGAAGCAGGTGGACCTGTTTGATATGGACTACATCCTAGTCCCAATCAATCAACACAACCATTGGTTCTTAATGGTCGTGTGTTTCATCGGCTACAACAACCCCAAGATGGTGGACAGGCCAAAGATCGACGCCAAGAACGGGGTAAAGAGGCCATGCTTCCTCCAGTTTGACTCGCTGAATTCGTGAGGTAGGACGAATGTGGCAGCCAGGATTCAGGAATACCTCAAGCAAGAATACCGCACACGACGGGCTGACCGTTCAGCGGAGAAACCACCGAAGCGTTTTGATGACGTCACACTTCCACTATACATATGTAGCCAAGGTACCACAGCAGACTAATGGGACCGACTGCGGAGTATTCCTGCTGCGATACGCCGAAAAGTTCTTCACCGAACCTTTCGATGATTTCCGTGAAGAATTGCTGGACAAAGAGGGCTGGCTGGACTTCCGCACTTGGCTGGACAAAGAGGTCCAAGTGCGGAAGTCACCCAAAAAAAAAAAAGAGAGAGGTATCGCGACCAGGATCCGAGAACTGACGGCCAAGGTTAGACAACCACATCGGGAGTTCCCCGTGTTCGTCTTCGAGGAAGCCGTAGACAGGAAATTGGCCAAACCAGGAGGGAACAGCCAACCAGCAGAACCCACGGAGTTGATGGCGACCGCACCACGTGAACCCGAACCAACCAACAAACAAGTGCCCACCGTCAAACCCTCTTCATAATACCACGTAGTGAGCGGAGAAACCTAAGACGACCTCTACACTGAAGTGAACCGAATTCAGCTGTCGGATAACCCAACAGGACAAGCATCCGCGTAGCGCCTCTCTAGTCCCGAGGAGCCGTCAAAGGTCGAAAGATTCGGCAGCGTCATCGAGATTAAGCAGCGGTTCGATAGGCTCCTAAAACAATCCCACAAGTGACAGAGGATGCAGTTTCGATCGCGCGACTATGGCATCACCCTCACTCCAAGCGAGATCCTTTTGGTGAAGGAAAGAGGAGAGTATAACGAAAGTTAAGTAATAACTTTCCTTACAACTAAGGGTGTAGAATTGTGCGCACCAATTCAAGGTGGATTTAATTCTGCATTTTAAAATGCAAAACATGTAATTTTCAGGCATAACAACTCAGCAGTTGGAAAAATCGGAGTAAACAAAGGGATTAGCTCAAGGCCATCAAAACAGCGTACACATAAATCTGGTTTTACTGCAACAACAACGCAACATAACTCATCCGAAAACAAAGCGAAGACAATTAATGCACAAAGACGTTTAACAACACACGTGAAACTAGTTTTCTTTGTATAACAACACCAACACAGCATAACTCGAAGCGAAGCAAAAGTAAGTAAACAAAGGGATTAACTCAAGGCCAGTGTACAAGAACAAAAATAAGGCACTACTGTAGTACGAGTAGTATAAAAGCCGCTGCGAAGTTACACTCAGGGCTTTTTGGAATTTAACACTTAAAGGGGAAAGTCGTTTGCAAATAATTACTACTACTTGTTCTTTTTGCATTTTGGCGGAGCGCTGACAAGCTGGAACCAAGATCAGTTCTCTATATCCTTGATCCTTCGTTTCGATTCCTCGATACCCTTGGCTAATAGTATAGTAATTTTGCCCGTATACTGAAATGAGTTTGACATGCCTGATCTACACCATCGAAACGGAAGATTTTTACCGGGATATTCAAGATGATAAAAAATGATATCAAAATTTGCTACATCTTAAATATCCCGTTGAAAATACTTGTAATATACCTCTTAGAAACCCTAAGAGCCTAGGGCTTATGAAGGACGAAAATAAAGGGAAGTTATGACCGAGTTCATTGGACTCAAATCTAAAATGTATTTATTCAAATTAGGTAATAATACTGTAACGGATCAAATTAGGTAATAATACTGTAACCAAAATCGGCCAAATGCATAAAAAGTTGTGTAGTTGATAATTTAAGTTTCTAACGACGAGCTTTTCTTCCCAGTCGAGAATAGCTCACTTGTCCTAGGGTTCGTGGTAAGTGGATCTTGCAACCACTTGGGAATAATACTCCAAGATGCGTTTCTGAATTTCGTTCCATTGGTGTTTCAACCAATCTAGCACTGACTCAGAGAGTTCTGCTCGGACGCAATTTTGAGAATCGTTTTTATTATATTTCCTTAACCATTTCTATACCTTAGTACTAGAGAGAGCCGCTAGGGGTCGCTTATGAATGGATCGCTTAAAAATACAAAGAGTCACTTGGGGTCGCTTAAAATACAAAGAGCCGCAACGGGTCGCTGAAAATACACAGAGCCGTTTCCACGGTAGATATTTGTTAAGCGAGGATTTCTCAGGGTCACCAAGCCCCTCCAAAATGCCAACATTTGTCAACATATATTGGTGTTTGTGTCAGCAAAAAAGCTATGTTTAAGTTCGTTAAGAGCGACAAGCGAAATATGCCGCGTGCTAATCGTGATACTTTTCCAATAACATCGCCGTGAAATGAAGAGAAATTTTAGTTTTAGCATTTATTTATTTATTTATTTATTTTTGTTGTTGTCTTTCCACATTTCTTAATACGGAATAAGATTTGGTTGATGTTGCTGCTAATTGCTAATTTCGGTGTTTCTATTTGTTCATATTTATGTTTTTCCAGCACTGCTTTCTGTTGCGTCATTGAGGACTGGAAAGATGGAAGTTGGCTAGAATGATGGAGGATGATCAGAAGGTGCAAAACACTTTTTTGCCACAATCTACTTGTTGTTTTCACTCTAAACAGGAAAATATTTAATTTAGATGTGTAATTTTTTAATTAAATTACGTAAATCTTTAACGTTGATTGAAAAGACTCAATACAATTTTAATAAATATTGTATTTTTAATATACTTTGTTCAATTGCCTCCTCTTAGGTCTTTCCAGTTCATGAACTTGAACCATTTGTGGCGACTTTATTGCTCACCGTTTGACTTCCAAAGGGCCTGGTGACGTAGCTGCGCACAACGAAACCACTTTATGTTGTTAGTTGGTCTAATCTTGTTTCTATCATTCTTGGGTACATACTATGTACCTTCTTGCTTGGTTTTGTTTGCTCGATATGAAGTATGTAAATGTTTTGCGTTTTTGCGTAATTATGTATTGGGAGTGTATGTTTGATTATTTTTATTTCTGCATTTGCTTTGCTCTCCATAAGTAAGTGATATACATATGTATGTATGTGCATCTAATTGTCTTATTTAAAATTATTTATATTAAAATATTGTAGCGAATTGTAATCGTTATAAGTCATAGCGATTATAAAAACTGTTTATATGATAAGAAAATCATTTATACTATATGTATTTCTTTAAGTCTAAGATACATGAAATTATACACCATTAGTGCATAAGATAGGTTTAAGTTCTAGTGATGATAAGGGTATCATTAAGGAAGATGGCCTCCACACATTTGCGTTTGGGGCACTTTCGAATAGATGTAGAAATTGTGTTAAACAGAGATTAGGATATATTAATAAATATAGATTGGTAATTATTGTAAGCACAATAAAACACACATTGAGTTAAGTATGTGTAAATATTAATTAAAATTATAAATACTAAACATTTATAAACAGAAATTTTAAAATCATTATAATTGTAGATTTATTATTTATAAATCAATGCAAAATTTTCTTAACAGCATCGCATTTTTCAGTCCACTGTGTCCATTATACCAATTGCACGTTTTTGGTAGTAAGTATGGTGCATTATTGCATGTTTGTTTAATACTCTAACAAAATACACACAATTGCATCTAGTAGCATTTGCAATTCTGCAATAGGTTTCAGTGTTGCAGTGTTGCTGAAGTGTTTGCTGCAATATTGGATGTTTCATAATTTGAGCTGATTATTATGATAAAACGCTAACCCGGTTTACACAACTATTGTTGGTTGAGGCAAAAAAAAAACTTATTTTTCTGTACGCTATACATTAACTGAACTCAAAAGTATATTTTTAAATTTCTCCAGAAAATGAGGTAAGAGCATATTTGACTTTGGCCTTGCTTTAGAATAGTAGCAGCAACAGTTTTTCGACCGTATTTTTTATTTGCAATAGCTACCGTTCTTGGGAGGGACGCATTGCACTTTTTGTGACTATTCTATGTAAACCCAAATGTTTTTCAACTATTGCTTTTGCTAGCAATAAAGCCATAAAGAATGCAGTTTTATGACGCATTCCTTTTAAATCCTTAGATTTTCTTAGATATGCTCAGATGGCCATTTTTGACTATATAAATGAAAACTATTATGAGCGTTTAATATTAGCAGAAATATAATAACATAGGTATACATATTTATCCAATAGAAATAATTTCAATATAACACAACATTTAATTCCAATGTCCAATACAATAATTAAGGATGAATGTAATTTTGGGAATTAAAATAAAAGCACAATTTAAATTTATATTGTGTAAATTCTGTATAGAAAATGTGAACAATATTGCAAAATAATTAAATATATTTAAATTCTAAACCCAATCAATAATAAAGTAAATCGATAATCAATGTTTTGAGTTTTCGTACTTCTCTCTCATAACATTCTTCCCTCATTTCTATAATTTAGTTTAAGTGCAGATCCCATTGGGGTTGCTTGTAGTTGAAAAATATTTATAGTGCTCAGCCGCTTATTCGGGTTTAATTAATTTATTTGAATTAGAGCATATCGTCCTCAATTTAATTTAAAATGGTACAGCTAAATTCTGAAAAAGGTAATTTCTTATTTTTACTTGCCAATTAATTTGTAACACTAAAATTCTGACGTAAAGTATGAACATTCAGTACATATATATAGGGATAATAGCATTAAAATCACCTAAATTCTCATTCGTGGCAAAAAAGATACATATATGAATTTGAATATTGATAAAATAATTCTAGTGGAATTTCAAATGAAAAATAAAATAAATAAAGCTCATAGATTATTAACAGAAATCGGAAAGCAAAAAACGCAATTAGAACGCATGTTAAACAATTTTCAAACATCACATAAAATATTTTCACAACTAACTTCCGTGAATTGTTTTGGCTTCTTTTTCCTCGGAATGGTCTAAGCCAGAGGTCTCTAAAGTACGGCCCTCGGGTCATAACCCGCAACGGCGAGAAAAACAATGCACTTGAAATTCGCTACTGCACTCAGGCAAAAACCAACGTCTAGCAGCATCTCTTCGATTCAAGCAAGAACAATATCAAAAGTGACTTTATGTGATAGTTTTTTACACTAAAATAGTTCCCGATTGAATGTAAGAACAAACGCTGGAAGTATCAATTTATTATAGTATTTTAAAACTGGCTTTAATTTTACATTTTAAACATGCGTTTAAAATGTAGTGTGTACAAGTTTGAATATGAAAAAGCTTAGGTGATAGAAAAAAAAATCATATTCCAATATTCCAATAACGATGATTGAAAAAATTTTTTAATATGCTTTTTAAAATTTACATTTATTTTGATATACATATTCCTAATAAAAACCGAATAAACCGAAAAAATGAGTTGATTTGAGTCACATATTTTTAAATGGATATGTTTTCGTTTAACACACACATCGCATTGGGCCGTAGTTGCCTAGGTGGACGTAGTCGTAAGAGGCGACCACACGCCCCTTTAAACTAAGTAACTAACGAACACATTTGAAAACATTTTGTACAAACATTAATAAATATTATCAGTCTTCAATAGGGTAAAGTGACACTTTTAAAATATATAATTTAGAAAACTTTCTGACTTCTGTTAATGTAGTGCGATGTATTTTAATAAAATTATGTTAAACAAAAGTTAATGTTATCTACCGTTAAGGAGTTTTTGCGGCAGGCACAAAGGACCAGCCTTTGAGATCGATCCTCGGTCCCGTCGGGACGCTGGACGGGAGTCTCGGCTGCGATGGGCTGGGCCACCGCGAGCTCGCGGATCGGCGTCGAGCTGGGTTCGAGGCGGGGGTTTTGTCGGCTTTTCGTAGGGGGTCGATCTGCGATTCGGGCTGCGGCGCGATGCACTGTGTTGGGACTGCCGTGGACCGTGGTGCTTTGTCATCATCGCTCTCAAAGCTGCTCTCACTGTGTTGCTGTCGTTGGTACTATCGCTACTACTTCGGCGTTGCCGATCCATGTCGCGTGGGTTGCGCCAGAGTGCGACATTCCTTTGACGTCCTTGACGTTTGCCATGATGACCTGCGCTAACCGCAGAAGGTATATCCCACATTTTAACGTATTGGGTTGCCTCGGCACAGACAAATTCCGGCATGGCAGTCTCGCATTCGAGAAGAGTTATTCCGTGTTCTGTTGACCATCCCGGTAGTAGATGGTTTTAGTAGTAGTTTATTCTTCAAATAAATTTCTTTGCAGAGTTGCTGAAGAGCTCACTTTGCTGTTCGCGAGCTGGTGTCGTTGTTGAGAAAAGACAAAAACAAAAGTAATTGTTGTTCGTTCTGAAAGAGAAGCAGTTGTTAGCGTGTCGGTGGTAAACGGTGGAGTTGTAGCGCCGTTTGTCGTATAGTAGGCCTCCAGTTCGGTTATGTGTGCGGTAGGCGTCTTTGCGTTCTTTCGTGGTCGTAATTTGGCGATCACTGGTGAGGTGTCTCCTCCACTTCATTGGCAGAGACTGGTGGAATTAGTGCGGCCGTTGTGCTTACGGTTGTGGTTTCCCTTTACGTCATGGGCTGTCTAGGAAATAGCGTAGATACAATTTTTCTTAATAGTGTGGGGCAAGTAATCTGCGGTGATCTATTGCTCGTCAGCTTCTTCATCACGACTCTATACCCAATACCCCAAGGGTTCGAATCCGTTTCCTCGAAGAGAAAGTATTGATGAAAACAATGCGCTTTGCTAATCTTGATGGCCTTCTTTAGCGCTTTGCGGGTGGTTTTAAACGCATTTAAAAGCTCTTGAAAATATGGTTTGCCGCGTGATCGCTGACAGCCTCGCCTCGCTTTGCGGCACTTTGTTCTGAGCAAGCGAATGTTATCCTTCCACCAATAGCATGGTGGCGCTTTTCTACGCAATGTTCTACGGGGTATCGACGCATCGCACGCATCAATTACTAATTATTGCGTACTTCTGCGTACTTCGGTCCTAACTTCGAGTTAAAGTTGTCAGCTGTTTTCGAAATCAGATGTTTCTTGACCAAAACCTGTTGTCCGATGACTGGCGTCCAACGGCTTCTGCGCAGATTATAATGGTGTGACTGTTGCTGAGACGCTCGTGTCAGATTGTGGCGTGAGCTATCAAACTCCTGTAATTGGGAAGCCAGTTCGGCCGATTCTCTAAGCTTGGTTCCGAATCCCAAGGTTACAGAGATCCGGGCAGACCGGCTTCTCGACCTTGTGTTAAGAATGCTACGCTAAAACCGGTAGATTCCGAGACACTGGTACTGATGGCTAGGAGATCTCTGGAAGTAGGTCATCCGCAGTTTTTTGTCGATTGTTGGCCAGTTGGGCCATCATGGCCTTTGTGGTGCGGTTCTCTCCGGTGGATTTTCCTGAGGCATGTTTGGGGCAGTGAACTGCTGGTGACTACCGATGCTAATCTGGTATTCTTTAAATTTCCCACTGGTGAATTGTATGCCGTTGTCCGAAGCGAGGATGCGTTCGCGAAATACCTTGAATAGTCGGTACTTGCCTTGCGGACGGGTATTTACTAAGTCCATTTTGAAAATCTGTCTATCACCAGAAGTATTGAGTTACCGTGTTTTGCAGGGAGTAGTGTCGCTCTGCTGTCGTATGTTTGAACATTCTGCCGGCTAGATTGAACGGGCGGCGTTGAAAAATCGATCTTGATTCTATTTGGAGGTGAACAACATTTATACCTTATGTACATTGATACTAATATTAATGAAATTGTAAACTTTTCAACTCGATGTGTGCAGATTTCAGTGTACTCAATTGCTGCGTTAGTTGGTCGATCTGCTTACTGTTGTTGATTGCCATCGTATGTAGTGGTTTAATATCTTCTTTTGATACTGAGCTTATGTTTTGGACCCATAGTGAAGCTCGAACTGTGATTTGCTGGCTTGAGTCGAATGTTCGGGATGACGTAGAGGATATTCCCTCATAAATCGCGCTGTATTCAGGTTTGAGTTCCTAGGATGCCCTGAGGAGTCATCGTTAACCAATTGCTTTTACCAATTTTGCAATTTGATGTTGAAATCAATTTTCTTGAATGTCTTGTAGATCCAATAATTCTTGTTGGCCAGAGGGGTCCAAACATTGGCTTGATTTGTTTCCCTGAACTTGGAATTTGTTAGCTTAAATTGTTTTAATGGAGCGATTTCACAGTCTCGCCCAATTGCCGGATTCCATGGCCAAGATGTCCGACAGACGAAGTGACCTTCTCTTACGTTTTCGCATTTGTTCAACTGTGACTCTGTTATCAACATAAACTGTTTTCGAGCTGGAATGCTATATATTCCGAGCGGATTATTGGCATTATTATGCGGTTGTCTTTTTCCAAGGGAAGTGGTATCATGCAGAATCCTTATTTAGCAAAGTTATTTCAGCATTTATTACTAGGCGCTGTTCCAACACGATTGCCTTCGCCGTCATCGACGTGTAGACATTTTGGAAATTGCTCCCTGAACGTTTCCAGGAAGCGTCAAATCTTCTGGAATATTTTTCTTGATATCTACAATTTTCTGTTGTAATTGCGCTGGCGTTAAAAGCTGTGGCCATGGTTGATATAAATAAGAAGGTTGATCACTGATGACTGTACTTTGTCACACTCCTGAATCATCATGTTTAGTTGTGATGACATGACTTGAAATAATCACGCTATTTTCTCTTCATTTATTTTTTTGATGATTTCATCGCAAAACAACTTCGGATGATCAGACATCTTTTGAAAATTTGCGTTAACCTCTTTAAGGTTATTTTCTTTAAGACATTGACTGTTGAATCCAAGACCGAAGTCTACTGCTTTATCAAATGCTGTAGGTTCTGTTCATTTTCTAGGATATTTCGCATATTGTGTTCCATCTGCATCCTGTCGTCTGCATCCATCATTCTGAAGAGTATGTGATACAAAGATCCAACGAATTCAAGGGGATCTCTTTTATTTCTTTCTTTCTTAATGAGCAAGTCATTATTTTGCTTCAGTGCGTCATACTGACGAGCCATGGCTGAAGTCATTAGTTCGCAGATAATTTTGTACTCATTTAGTTCGGAGGAGGTGTTGGTGGCGGGTTCTTCTGTGAAGCCTGTGGCACCGCAGAAATGTTTCGCCTGCCAGACTGGCAGTTTATTCCAGGCGGAGGTTATGGCTATCCGGGAGGCACTATCTTGACTGAAAGAAAACAGAATATCAGGAAATGATATCCATATTTTCACTGATAGCCAAGCAGTGATTAAGTCCTTGGAATCGGTCTTCACCACGTCCAGGGTGGTAAGAGACTGCTACCTACCTCTAAACGAGATGGCGGAGCAGTTCTCTGTAAATCTGTGCTGGGTTCCTGGCCACAGTAACATTCCAGGAAACTGCCAAGCGGACAAGTTGGCCCGCATGGGTACCGAACTGGCCACTGGCAACCCGCAGGTCTTTGTTGATTGAGGAATCTATCAGGCACGCAAATAGACGATGGGTGGAGGGTTAGACCTTTAATACTGCAATGATGATCTGGCCTCTTTACAACCTTAAGAAAACGAAAACTCTTCTTTCACTTGGCAGGGAAAATGTTCAGAGGGTGATAGGGGTTGTGACTGGACACTGCCTCATTGGTGCCCATGCAAAAAGGCTAGGGCTCTTCTCAAAAGATTTTTGTAGAAGTTGCAGAGATGAGGAGGAAGAGGAGTCTGTCTTCCATCTTCTCTGCTCATGTGCTGCACTGGCTCAGAGGAGACATGCACATATGGGGGCATTTTTCTTCAGCAGCCTTTGCGAGATGGCATCCATCGAAATAGGCAACTTAAGTCGGTACTTAATCAGCTCCTCGTGGTTTGCTTGAAGAGGGGGTTTTTAAAGATCCATTGGGTATCACAATGGGACAGAAATGGCCTACGTGTGTCCTTCGGGGCAGCCCAATTAACCTAACCTAACCTAACCTAACCAAGTGTGGAGTAGTAATTCTTCAGTCTTGATAAATGAAGGAATCCTATCCATTTCTGCAAAGTAGGGGTTTAAATCATAATAAACAACTTAGTTCCAGTACGAATTCGTTGTTTCCATTGTACCGACATTGTCCATGTAAATCGCAGTCTCGTTAGATATTTTCGTAGCAATGGCGCCAAACGTTCCATACAATTTCTTTGATGTGTGTGGTTTAACTTGACTTACTAGTATACCGAGTAGAAAAAAACATCCCAGCCTGCTTATTGCTACAAGTTGTAGCTTTGAGTTTCCTGGTTGTTCACGTTAAATTTAACTGTAACTTATCCGCACAGGTTTCTCCTGGTTGAATTTCTGTGTGCAACGGACACAGTTAACGCACCGAACGTTTAGCTATCCCATTTTGATGTTTTAACGTTACTTCTCTTACTTCGTTGTCTTTTCCTGGATAAACTTCCAAGACTTTGGCTAGTGGGCATCGTGACGGCGGCGTGTTTTCGTCTTTGATAAGTACTATTGCTCCTTCCTTTATATTGTCTTGTGAGTATTTTCACTTATTTCTTTGTTGCATCGTGAAATTGGAGTGTTTTCTATGGACTGGGGATATTCCAGTAACGCTTTACCTATTAAAAATGGCCTGATGTTAGTATGTCTACATCTTCATTGGTACTGTTGATTGCACATAAAGGACGAGAGTTCAGACTTGCTTCTATTTGTACCAAGACTGTGCTGAATTCTTCGTATGTTAACTTGGTCTCCCCTAAAATGGTTTTCAAGTGTTATTTCATTGATTCCATAATCCAGCTTCCCATAATCCACGAAAATGCGGGGCTCCAGGTGGAATAAAGTGCTCCTGAGTTTTTTCTGCTGCAAGAATCGGAGCTATTGTGGTATGCTCTTGATGGCTGCCTTAAATTCCGTGTCCAATTTTCTTTCTGATTCAACAAAATTAGTGCCATTTTCGGAATACATAAGTGCAGCCAGGAATGTGTGCGTCGTGAGATCACCTACGGCTTCTAAGTGAATTGGCTTTGTTGACATGCATATGAATATGGCCACATAACCTTTAAAAGACTTTTGTCCTCTCGTAGTAAATGGACACTCCGTTGACAATCTAGATTCAGGAAGATTACCCATGACCTGTTTTGCGCTTTTTGACGATACCGTGAACACTTAGCACAATATCTTATGCATTTCTTGACTTCATTATTTAAACCTAGTATCCAGAAATTTCTTCTTATCATTGATTCCATTAGACGCTTACCGCCACGAAGAGTTTCGAAGTGTGTCCTCTGAACTAATAAAAATGCTCTTTTCGACTTGTTTATAATTACTGGATGTTTCTGGCAATAAGAAATATCTGCGTATTGCAACCTTCCGCCGACACGAAGAATTCCATCATTATCCAAAAACGGATACAAGCTCAAAATTTTGCTATTTCTGTCGATTGGTCGATACTGTTGCAAGGCTTCGATTTCATTAAAGAATTCAGTTTTTTTATGATACTGAAGTATAACTTTTTCAGCTTTCATTAATTCAGCTACAGTTAGATATTCTACGAAATCGTGATTCCCTTTCACCTTCTCTAGAAAACGTAGTACAGTAGCTGTCACCCCTTGTAACTTTCTCCATATGGAAAATTTATTTATCATACCATCCAGAAAGTGCTTTTTTGATAACGTTGCAGTGACATTAACAACAGGAATCCCATAGTTACATGCCTCTTTTTTTGGCCAAAAAGAATCTGACTGCGCCAGCCTTTCCACCATAATGGATGGTTTTTTAATTTATCGGCATGTATTCCACGAGATGCGACATCCGCTGGATTATCCTTTGTGTTCACATGCTTCCATGTTGCATCTGGAACTAAAGTTTGAATTTCTCTTATCCTCTTACGAATAAATTTGTTTTTACTTTTACAATCGTGAATCCATCCAAGAGCTATCGTTGAATCTCTCCACGCGAATTCACGGTGTTTTCGAGTATAGGAATAGGAACTAGTTTAGGCAAAGTTTTCTTATTTTTAATTGGGTTAACTTTGCCTTTTACTGCGATTAGCGCTCTTGAATTATTAGATTTTGCATACACTACTGCCGCATAAGCTTTTTCGGAAGCATCTGCAAATCCGTGGATTTCAAATTATTCGTCGCTCTTAATATTTATCCAGCGAGGAATTCTAATTTCTTGAATCAAAGGTGTGTTGAACCCAATCCGACTGATGTATCCATAATTTTTGGATAAACAATTTCGTTGTTACAGTTACCGGAGTTAACCAACCCAAAGGATCAAATATTCTGGCAACATCTGACAAGGCCTGCCTTTTGGTAATTGCCTTGCTTTGTGAGGTATTCCTTGTAAACCTTACACGTCTCATAACGTTGGTGATGCTGTCCAAGAACCGTCCAGGAACCATCAAGGCTATATCATCCGCATACCCCACAGTGTGTATGCCCATATAATCTAAACTTTGTAGGAGAGTGTCCACAGTAAAGTTCCACAGGAGTAGGGAGAGAACGCCCACCCTGAGGGCATCCTCTCCTCACTCTCCCCCTAAGTTTTGACTTCCCACACTGGTTGCCAACATTGGTTGCCCTGTATTTCAACGAGTTGTCCACCCAATTTATAATTATTGGACTGACCTCTCGGCAAACCACAGCGTCCCGCAGTTTATCGAAGCCTGTTTTATCGAAGGCTCCGTCTATGTCCATAAAGACAGCTATAGTTATGCCTCCGACTTCCAGCTCATTCTCCACAACCCTTACCATTTCATGCAGGGCAGTATCAGTAGACCTACCAACACGATATGCGTGTTGACATCTACTTAACGGTCCACTCACCATCGTCGACATTTCAATACAATCAGCCACCATCCTCTCCAACGTCTTTAGTAGAAAGGTCGAGAGGCTAATTGGCCTGAATGCTTTCGCCTCAGAGTAGTCACTTTTACCCGGTTTGGGCAGGAAAACCACCTTTGTTTCTCACCACCCCTTTGGAATGTACGCTGTCGCTAGACAGGCCACAAACAGAAATAGAAATCTTTCCAGAAGAGCGTCAATGCCCCACTGAAGCAAGGCCGGAAATATTCCATTTAGTCCCGACGATTTGAACGCTGAAAAGGTTCTAACTGCCCTTTTAATACCGTTCGTAGTCACAATCCGTTCCGCCTCCCTTCTGCCAACCCCGTTCACACATTTATTAATGCTGGAGCTGGGCTCATCAGGAAGGAGGCTTCCCGGGAAGTGTAGTTCCATCAGGGTCTGCAACGATTCACCTACAGTCTCCGTCATGGTGCCGTCTACTTTTCGCAGAAGGGCCAGTCTTGAGACGGGATCTTTGGATATTGTCTTTTGCAATCAATAAAAAAAATTTATTGATTTGATTGATTGATTTATTGAAACATACAGCGCCTCCATCTCTAAATTTATTAGGGGAAATTTCTCTAATTCATAGGTTGAAGCAATTGATCAAGATTTTGTTTAATATTAATTTCATATTTTAGAGCAGCTTATATATTATATTTTTATTCTTACAGTCAACATGGGCTCCCAGTATCAAACTCAAATTTTTGAAATCCCGGATACTTGCGGGAATACATTCTTTGCATGTTACATTGAATCCATTAGATTTATTTATTTTAAAAAGAGATATATGTTTTATATGATTATATTTTAGTAGTTTAATTAAAGCACTAGGCTGTGGAACTAGAGATATATAAATTATCTATAATATTGAAATATATTTTTATCTGTTTTTATTGATTTTTTATTTTAATAATTCTAAGAATTAGCTTGTTTTTATTAAGATTAAATAGAATAGAATTCTCATTTTATAGAATGAGAATGTATTACAGTTAATTCAAATTCTTTATTAATAACTATTTTATTAGATCGAATATCTTTATTATTTATATCTTTTGTTTTATTTATTTCTTCTTTAGTAATTTTATACAGACATGAATATATAGCATCGGACAAATCTATAAATCGGTTTATTACATTAGTGCTTATCTTTGTTCTTTCAATAATATTTTTAATTATTAGCTCTAATTTAATCAAAATTTTACTGGGATGAGATGGATTGGGGCTAGTATCTTATTGTCTAGTTATCTATTTTCAAAATGTTAAGTCTTACAATGTGGAAATATTAAACGCTCTTTCAAACCGATGGAGATGTAACTTTATTAATCGCAATTTCTTGAACAATAAATTTTGGGACATAAAACTATGTTTTTTATCTAGAAATATTTAAAACTAGTGAAATTATAAAAATAATTACTTAACTGGTAATTATTGCAAGAATAACAAAAAGAGCTCAAATCCCCTTTTCTTTTTGACTTCCCGCGGCAATAGCCGCACCAACTCCCGTATCAGCACTTGTTCATTCATCTACTTTAGTAACTGCAGGGGTATATTTAATAATTCGGTTTAATGTAATATTTGAAAATTATTATATAATAAATTTTATAATACTAATTTCAGGGCTTACTATATTTATAGCGGGGTTAGGAGCAAATTATGAAACAGATTTAAGAATAAGAACTTTATCCTTGGAGTTTTATAAACTGGCCTTTTTTCATTCGCATGAACTCATGCGATATGTATACCTTTATAATTCAAATGCGGTGGTGCAATTATCCACAATATAAATAATTGGCAGGATATTCGAATAATGGGAGGAATAGCAACCCATATACCTTATACAGCAGCTTGTTATACCGTACACCTTAAGGTTGAGGGTATATTCACTTTCTACCGGAGTGTGTAACGCATAGAACTAGACAAGATAGGTATGGAAAAGTATATATATTCTTGATCAGCATCACCAACAAAATTGAAATAACGATGTCTGTCCGTCTGTCTGTCTGTCTGTCCGTTGAAATCACGATCACAGGAGAACGGATTAAGATTTCAAAATGAAATTTGGCAAAAATATTCGTTGCTATGTTGGGGTGTTTCGTATTGAAAATTGGCCAACTCGCCCAAGGACCACGCCTACTTTTTATATCGAGAGTGCAGGTACCTCTGTTTTACCTATTAAAAAAGGCCATATCAGCATCACTTTTTGAGAGAAGACAAGAAAATTTTATATGTAGGTTTAGACTAATGCTTCCAGTTAATATGCCCAATATGGGTGGGATCCGCCCACTTTTAGTTTACATAGGTCATAGAGGGTTTTACATGGAGTGTATTGAAAAGTATATAAGTTTCCTGAATAATGGTGTACATAATATTGTAGTTTGTGAACCAATAATATTCTGTTGGAAAAAAATGGGCGGGCCACGCCTCCTTTTTACCCATCCACCCAGTATTGCAATATATTTTTATACCCTACACCGAAATTTTGAGAGTAACCGCACTTAGTACCGGTTTTTGTAACGCACAGAAATAGTTAAGCAGCTATAATTATAGTTTATCTTATATATCTTATATATACGAGTATATATGCAGCTTTAAGGTGTAGGGTATTTCGGCTACAGCCCGGCTGTAGACAACACCTTTACTAGTTTTAATATTTCTAACGTCGCTTTATGTGGGATAACCTTTTTAGCAGGATTCTATTCAAAATTTAAATATCTTATCTTATTTTTTGTTTTATTTTTCAACATAATTAACTGTAAGTTATAACTTTCGCTTAATCTACTATTCAATAAATAGAAATAGAAATTTTACTCCATTAAATATATTAAATGACGAAAGATGAATTATACTAAGGGGAATAACTGGATTAACTCTTATATCATTACTATCGGGAAGAATATTAAGATGATTATTTTTTTCAGAAATTAAAAATATTTGTTTGACTCCCTCAATAAAATTTATAACAATATTAGTTTGTATTAGAGGGGGTTTAATAAGGTATTTTATTTCAAAAAAAGAAAAATTATATTACTATAATAATCTATGTAAATCTACTATAAGAAATATGTGGTTTGTGCCAGTAATTTTTACTTATGGAGTTTGTTTTGTTTTGGAAAATTTGGAAGACAAAATCTATATAGTAAATTAAAAAAAATCCTCAATAATTTATATGTGATTTCAATCGAATAATTTAAAAATTTATTTAATAACATTTGTTATATGAATTTCTATTTTACAAATTATGTTTAATGCCCGGGGACCACTTCAAAAAAAAAACCAACTTGACGCAAAGTGTAACTCGGCATTCCACAATAAGACGTGTTTTGTTTTTCATAGTGATATCTCGTATTGTGAGTTTCGTCCGGGAAACGCGATTCCTGCAGGGAATCCGGGGATCTCTGCATTAAAGGAGGAGTCCCCGGCAAACCTGTAAGGATTCTACAGAGGAAGGATCCAGTGATCCGCAGCAATAGCCCGATAGGTCGTCCTGTAAAAAGTTTACCCCAGCGCAAGGTCGAGTACGAAGCATTGAGGGAGAAAATCTTTTTAAGTGAGGTGGTGAATCGGCACGATGAAGCGAAACTTTGACAAAATAGCGAAGATGAGGGCAAAGAGACTGATGATGAAGAAAATTAAAAAATTTTTAGTGTTTGCCATTGTGACGCTGGAAGGCAACAGATTTTTCGCTAAGACGAAGGTGGAACCACCAGTAATAAGTAAATGTATACGTGTTGGGGTTGACGCAACCAGCTCAGTGTCTGTAAATGAACTTAAACAGACATCTTCAGACCTGACCTTCCATACGGACCTACACATTCTTACCAAAGAACAAGTTAAAGCGCGGTGTCCATCATGTGTTGTACTGTGTCTCGGGTGAATCACTATGGAAGAGCACGTGATCGAGGTGGTGGATGAGCATCTGCCGGTAAAACAACGCCATTATCCTATTGGCCTATCATTCAGCAGCTGATCTTTGCAGAGCTTGACCGAATGCTGAGTCTCGCAGTAATTGAGGTCAGCAACATCAGTTGGACGAAAAACCGACTGGCTTGATGCAAGAACTCAACGAACGAACAATTAAACACGCATACCCGTTACCCCACATTGAGGGCATCCTTGCCAGGCTTCAGGACACACGATTCATCAGTGCGATCGATTTGAAGGACGCATTAATGCAGATACCATTAGAAGAGAAGTCGAGAGGTAAGACGGCATTCACAGTTCCAGGACGGCAGTTATATCAGTTTATTTCAATGCCGTTCGGACTGTGTAATGCTGATGGACAAGGTCATACCCGCTGAGCTAAGGGAGCGTGTTCTGGTGTGTTCTGCCAATTTCGAGTCACATCTTGCATTGCTGCACCGTTTATCCGGGTGTCTGCGGGATGCCAAACTCACAATCAATGTTGAAAAGAGCAAATTTTGCTATAAGGAAGTGAGGTATCTGGGATATGTCGTCGGGAACGGGAGCATCAGGACAGACAGCAAGAAGGTGGCAGCAATTGATGAGTTTCCGGAGCCTAGAACGCCAAAACAGTTAAGACGGTTTCTAGGGATGTCAGGCTGGCACCGCAGATTTATCAGGGACTATTCGACCATAGCAGCTCCGCTGTATGACTGTCTCAAGAGGGACCATATTAAGAAATTTGAGCTAACTGATGAAGCTTTGAAGAGATGAAGCGCAGTCTCTCTTCGGCACCAGTGCTTAGTAATCCGGACTTCAACAGACATTTTTATATCCAATGTGACGCGTCTACGCAAGGGGTGGGAGGAGTTCTCTTTCAGATGGATGATAAAGAGAATGAGCATCCGATAGCATTTATGTCAGCGAAACTCAATAAGGCTCAAAAAAATTATAGTGTCACTGAGCTTGAGTGTTACGCTGCGCTATTAAGCGTGAAAAAGTTCCGTCCTTATGTGGAAGGTTTACCTTTTACCACAATTACGGATCACGCAGGTTTGAAGTGATTGATGAACCAAAAAGACTTGTCTGGAAGATTAGTCAGATGGAGCTTAAAACTTCAAGCTTATTTTTCAAAATTTTAATATTGAACATAGGAAAGGCTCACAGAATATGGTGCCGGATGCTCTTTCTCGCATGTATCTGGAAGAGATAGGACCGGTAGACACAGCAGTTGATGTTGACCTCAATTCCCCAGCTTTTTCTTCAGAAGAATATGAAGAGTTGAGGAAAACAGTTACTGAGAGCAAAAACGAATTACCGGATTTAGTAATTTCGGACGGGTTAATGTACAGACGCACGGGTTTTTTGACGGGTGATGTGATTCAAGAGGATCACGCCTGGCAGCTCTTGGTCCCATCTGAATTGCGTTCTGGGTTACTGGAAGCTGGACATAGCTGCCCTTCAGCTGGACATGGGGGGATTTACAAGACGCTGGCTAGGTTAAGACAAAAATATCATTGGCCGGGAATGGTAGGTGACGTCCAATATAGTGTTAAGAATTGGGATGTATGAAAAGGTAGCAAAAAGTCGAAATCAATGCACCGTCCCCTGATGGGTAAACAATACATCACTGAACGACTCTTCCAGCGTCTCTATATAGATTTTATGGGCCCCTATCCAAGATCAAAGAACGGCAGTTCCTTCATCTTTGTATGTCTGGACCACTTTTCGAAGTTCGTTTTTCGCCATCCAATGCGAAGTGCTACCTCCGCTAATGTAGTTAGGTTTTCAGAAAGTAGTGTGTTTCATGTTTTTGGTGTCTCTGAGTTTATACATTATGACAATGGGAAACAGTTCGTTTCTTTCATGTTTAACGAGGTTTTAGAAAAATATGGAGTTAAACATGTCAGAACAGGATTCTACTTTCCTCAAGCGAACGCAGCTGAAAGGGTAAACCGTTCAGTTTTGCAAATTGTGCGTTCGTTTGTAGGAGAGAGCCAACGAAACTGAGACCTGCATATTAGTGACGCAGCGGTTGCTCTAAGAAGTGTTGTCCACCGTTCAATCGCTCGGCACACTTGGTGGTAAAAAGTTAGGGGTATACCACGCTAAGGATTTGTTTGTGTCGTAATGTATGTTTTATGTAGTGGGCATTGTAGTTTTTAGATTGGACAATTATTTCTTTATTATAAGCTAGTAGTTATTTTTGCTTTTATTTTTCTTAAGTTTTAAGTTCACTTGACTCGTTTTTGTAAATGATAATGACTGTGATATTTTTGATTATACTAACGTAGGTTAGTGCAATATCGGTGAATGATCGACATCTTGACGAACTCCTTTGGTAGTGTTTGTAATTTAGCCCGGCTAGCTCAGATTCGTAGAGCATGAGAGGTGGGTCGAAGCCACACGTTGAGTGAAAACAAGTAAACACGGCCTACATTTTTTTTACGAACACGTTCCCTGCTGTAAACAACATCGACGGTTTCGAGCCTGTAGTGGCAGACCGTGTCCACGTATCTCCTAAACCAGAGGAGTGATTTTAGCAATAGTAAGTTTTGTCTTTGGTGTTAGTAGATGTTACTGTTTTGATTAATTTTTGAATGTGCAACTATGTTTGTTTGTTAGAAAATAAACAAACAAGATTTCCCCTCACAGCAAGACCCTAAGTCTCCTGGTTGAATGAGTTATGTGGAAAGGTAATTATGGAAGGTGTGAGTGGAAGAGTGATTGAACAGGGAATTAGAGAAAGTGGGAATTGTGAATGGAAGGGGGAATTGTTGGAAAAGATTGGAAGAATGGGAATCGGAACGGGAGATACGAAGAATGGAAAAAAAAAGAAAAAGTTTTGGAGAACAGTTGATGGAGGTTTATGTTTTGAGTGTGATTAAACAAAAAAAAATATTAATAAAATTATTGACAAAAAAAAGGAAGAAGTTAAATGGTTAAGAAAGAAAGTCAGTTGCTGTGAAATAAAATATTGAATGTGTTGACAGTAATGAATTTGGAAATGTAAAAATTCTTTTTGATGAAGTAAAAACGAAATAGAAAAAAAAAGAAAAAATGAAAGTATACAGTATATAATATATTTTTACAAAGTGTAAAAATTGACCCATATCTTGGCCGAATTGCGCCAAAAGATTTGAAATCCATATGTGCGGATTTATTTATACACCAATATTGTTTTTTTTCTTTACTGTGCCTTTTTTTTTATTAGTAGTTTTATTATTATTTAGTTTTTTTTTTTCTCATGAATATTATGAGATTATACATTATTCATTTCTTTAACTATGATTTAATATCCCAAAAATAACTAATAAATAACTATTTAAGCTTGCACACAAAGAAAAAAAATTAATAGTAAATAAGTAAATAAATAAGAAAGAAAGAAAAACAAACAAGAAAAAAAAGTGAGAAAGAAAAGGAAAAAATAATGGAGACAATATTAGGAAGTTACAAGAGAAATAGAAACAAACATTCTGTCGTTATAGTGAGCCGCAAGGTGGCGCCATCGTCTGGATCCGGAATTGGCTAAGTGAAACAAAACAAAGAAAAAAAAAGGTTAACAAAAGTGTTGAACATAACTGAGTTTAACTTACTATAATCTAACTGCTATTTCGCAAATTGGTTTTTTTTTCTTTCTCTTTCCATCTTGTTTAACAAGGTTTTTTTTTATTATATACATACTTTTGTTATATGTACTACTTAACTAAGTTTTTAAGAGAAAATAAAAATTGTGATAACTGATTGAATTTACGAAAAGGAAGAAAGAAAAAAAAATATATATATATAATAATGAAACCGTATTAAAACACTTTTTTTAATGATTTACTACTAGTTTCAGCTTCGAACGCCATCACGGTTGACACAGCGTCGACCGCCATTACGGTTCGACGCAGCTTCGAACGCCATCACGGTTCGGCATATCTTCGAACGTCTTCACGTTTCGAGACCGCTTCGAACGCCATCACGGTTCGACAAAGCTTCGAATGTCTTCACGTTTCGACATCGCTTCGAACGCCATCACGGTTCGGCACAGCTATGAACGCCATCACGGTTCGACACAGCGTCGAACGCCATCACGGTTCGGCAAAGCTTCGAACGCCATCACGTTTCGACACAGCTTCGAACGTCATCACGGTTCGGCATCGCTTCAAACAACGCGATCATCGCACCACGCTCAACGTCCAACTCCAACTCAACTCCAACAACATACAGCAGCGGCGAGAATAACAACCCAACTGACTGATAATAAGGACAACAAACTTAATTGTTTTCACAAAAAAATAAATAGTTATGCGAATTGGATCCTGGTTACTCGCTGAGTCATACCCTTGTAACGACGAGGTTTCCTTTCTCAGCCGGGAATAGCTCAATCGTCCCAGGGTTCGTGCCAAGTGGATATGGAAACCACCTGCGAACAATATTTCAAGCTGCGTTTCCGAATTTCGTTCGATTGGTGTTTCAACCAATCTAGCACTGACTCGGAGAAATCAGCTCGGACGTCATTCCTGATATCGTTTTAATTTAATTTACTTAACAATTTTTATATTACTTAGAATACCTTATAATTTATAAAGCGCAGCTTTTGAAGTCACGAGCCAAATAAGGGTCGTATAAAGAGACACCTATTGGTCGTATAAGGTGCCGCTTTTGCGGTCAAGAGCCAAGTAAGGATTGTATAAAGAGTCAACTATGGGTGTATAATGAGCCGCTTTTTCGGTAAAGAGCAAACTAAGGGTCGTTTAAAGAGCCGCTTTTGCGGTCAAGAGCCAACTAAGGGTCGTGTAAAGGGCCAACTATGGGTCGTATAAAAAGCCGCTTTTGCGGTCAAGAGGCAACTAAGGGTCTTGTTTCTTAAAAATACTTAAAAAATAAAAGAGCCACAAATGTGGTCGATATGTTTTAAAAAAGGTTTTCTAGGGCCACTAGAATACCTATCAAAAAGCGAACCTTTGTTAACGTCACTTCTATACGAGTATATACAAAAAACTGATTTAATATGTTCGGATGAGCTCGTTAAAAGCAACACTCGAAATAAATCATGTGCGAATCATACGATATTTCCAATGGAATCGGCCGTGAACGGCGGCAAATTCCATTCCACCCATTATTTTGTCCGTCGGCTGTTGCTATTTATTCGCATGTCTGCATATATGTCAGACGATGTAATCTTGTTTACATGCGCTCACTTGGAAGGAACAGGTTTTCTATGTTAGATCCAGTTCTATTTTTCGTGGTCTCTTTGTATTCCTTTATGTTTTATTTTACTCTGTTTGTCGTACCTACGGTAGATATGTACGAATGTATATCTGGTTAATGCGAGTGTAAGTTTACTTATTTCTTTTTTTGTATTCTCTTAATGCAAAATCCTGTTTTGTTGTCTATTATATGTGTGTAGCTGATTGTTGTAAACGTTTCCTGGTGTTGGTGTTGTCTGTCGTTGATTTCGGCGTTCGTCTTTCTTCTTATGCCAGCATGTATATCAGTGTGTATATTCTGCTGGGTTTCGTCTGCTTGATCAATATGTAAATGTTTTGCGGATAGCTCTATTCTTCTTAAGCAATAAATATATGTACGTGTGTGTACGTTATTGTTCAACCTTAATTGTTTATATGAATTTATTCTTGTAACGAGGTTTGATAGTTACATCCTAGCCAGAGAAACAAGGTTACAGGTGGCGCCCGAGCAGGGACAATCGATGAAATTCTACAGTTCTTGGTAGAACTACAACACCATACTAGCAATTCAGAAAAAAATACAGCGATAATATTGTTACTACTCGATGTATCTACAACTTAAAGAAGACATCTCTTCGAGAAATATGGAAGGAGTTCTCACTACAGGACACCGGCACAGTCGAGGAACTACGCAAGGCACTAGTATCCTTGATCAACGAAGCGGATTCTGGCGAAACGCGTAGACGATTGGAAGAATTAGAGCGTAGACGGTTGGAACTCAAAAAACCACACCCAGTACTAGCACACAACGATGGACAGCCAGGAACAACAAAGCCCCACCAGACAAACTTTATTCCACGCCACAACGAGCCCGCCATCTAGCGCGCAAGTAATAGACAAAGTCAGGAAGTGGTCGATAAGATTTTACGGCACTCGTGACCCCTTGGAATTTGTTGAACGCGTGAAATAATTAACAAATGTATAATATCTGAACACTAATCTACTGCCGAGGACCATGAAAGAATTGCTTAAAGACAAGGCATTAACATGGTTCCGCAACAATAATAAGCTGTGGAAAAAATGGATCTCTTTAAAACTGATTTCCTTACATTCTTTCTAGCATCAGGATTTGTTGAAAGTTTAGAAGATGAAATTCGCAAACGAGTCCAAAAACCGCAACAGAAATTCAAAACCTTCGTAATTTCACTACATGATCTAATGCGCCATGCTGGTTAGACCGAGGCCCAAAAACTAGAACGGATCTTTGGCAGCAGCCGACCGCAATAGCAATTGTAAATCAAGCGAAAGGACTTTTCAAACCTGACAGAATTGACGAGCCTGGCAGAAGAATTCGAATGTCTGCAGCAGAAAGAACCGCCACAGCAAGAATCGCCACACATCAAGCCAGATATGCGATATCGGGCAGCACAGGTTACAGATCTAATGGTAAATCCAGATAAGGCGTGTCGGCGGTGTGTGCAGCAAGGGCACATCGAAAGGAACACTGCCAACCCAAAGACGTATTTCTGTTGAAAGTGTGACGGAAAGGAGTAAGGAAAATTGACTGCTGTCAACCGGGAAACGCCAGAAGGTCTCGCATCAGCGGAGGCGCACCGAGATCACGAGTAACAACGCCTCCCAACCAGGCTGGATCCCGAAATCGCAACTAAATATCACAAAAGACCGTCTGACCTATACAGTATGCATCGACGACGTGTGGGTCAAAGCAAAAATTGATACTTCGCTTCGATAGCTAACGGTGACACATTACATATACGAAGAGCAGTAGAGACACCTGTCATGTTCGGAAAGTCGGAATCTGTAGTCCAACTTCTTGTGCTATCCTACGCCATAGATAAAGTAATCTTGGGTCTTGACTTCCTACGGAAAGCGGAGATGTACACGACCATAGGAGGGCAATCAATTCGACTACAAGAAGGAAAAGGTGTGTGAACTGAAGCCACCTGTCCGATAGCACGAGGCAACGAGAACATCAAAGACTTTCTCCAACGGGAACTGCAGAATATCGTTTCAGAATATGAGCGGAACAACGAATTTGAAATCCCACCAGATCCTCGTGAGAGATGAGCGGCCCCTCACACAGCGATATTTGCCTATAAATCCGGCGATGCAGACCATAATAAATGCTCCAAAGCCGTACAGCGCACCCACTGTTCTAGTGCGAAAAAAAATAACAAATGGCGTCTCTGTGTAGACTACCCCAAGTTCAATGCTTAATCGATTCCAAATGCCTACCCATTGCAGCGCGTTCAGCATATTCTCGACAAACGCAAAGGTCATCAGCAACCTCGACCTAAAGAGTGGCTATTGGCAAGTACCTTAACGACTTCTCGACCAGGTCATCGGGCCAGAGCTAGAACCGTACGCTTTCGCCTACCTGGACGATATAGTGATCATCGAAGAAACAATGGAACAACACAAAGAAAACTTACATCGAGTCTTACAACGGCTGACGGAAGCTAATTTAAAGGTAAACCCAGAAAAGTGCGAATTCTTTAAGGAGGAGATACGATATCTGGGCCATATCGTAACATCTGAAGGAATTCGGACAGATCCAGAAAACGTCGCAGCAATAAGAGAACTGAAACCCCGGAAACTCTGAAAGAACTCCGCCGATGCCTAGGCATCAACTCCTGATACAGAAGAAAGCAATAGTTTGGGACATCCGAAAAATGCGCTAGTATGCGAGGGATACCGATTCACATTGATAACGGACCAACTCGCTTTGAAATGGCTGAATTCTATTGAAAGCCCGTCGGGAAGAGTCGCCAGGTGGGCTCCAATAATATCAATACGACACTCAATATCGCAAAGGCAAATTGAAAGTAGTCGCCGATGCCTTACATCTTCAAAGACAACATCAAGAAATATTAAGAAGACAAACCACAAGACGAAAGGCGATGACATACGCTCTGCTCCTTCCAGAAGGCATCCTATAGAAGGAAGGTAAAACTACAGTGCAGAGACAACGAAACAACATTACAAGGATCGGAAAGTGTTGATTATTAAAATCATCCCAAAAAACAATCACGTAAAATTTACTTGCCGTCGAAGACAAGATAAACAACACCGTAGCGACGACATCATTGAAAAACTTACGACTCCATCAACAGCATCGAGGTATGCATTATTTTTGTTCCAAAAAAAAAAAATCCAAAAAAGTGCGTAAAGAAAAGTAAAAACAAAAAAACACCCACACAGAGTAGACTCCACCGAAATCAATCAGATTCCAATTGTGCGTCTACAAACGATGCAGTCATAAAATTTAAATGCGATGCAGAAAAGAATGAGCTCACGAAACAGAAGGGGCAGCGGAAATTCAAAGTTGTAATCGCGGAAGTCACCCACTTCGTACACATCGCCCGCTCCGGAGCAACAAAGGTACTTCGACACTCTGCGAAGTAAGGGGAGAGTGAGACGGTTCGGGAAATCCGCCCCAACATTTATTTCATTGTTTTATGAATTTTTTGATTCTTGCCATTATTTTATTTCTTTTGAATTTATTCATAATTAAGTTCATAGTTCAACGAAAACATAATTAGATAGTAGGAAATTATAGATGTAAGGTTATTATTTTTATAACATATACACTATATTTACATTGCATCACTATATTTACATTACATTATTTATAATTTTTCATTATATCGACATTCAAGTTTACTGAAAGAAAAGAAGGAAAAGATTAAGCGATTACGTCACTAAAATCTAAAGTTCACTTTCTACCTAAATCTCATTGCATTTAATACTTTTTTAAAGTATGAAATTACAATTAGGCTCGGTGCAACAATAGTATTGAAGTTTATTTACGGAAAATGAATAGGAAATAAAAACTTCGTTAGACCTAAGATCAATTACTAGTGAAACAAAATAAATTGGAAAATAATATATGCTGCCAGCAGCACCGCAGCGATTATTGGTAAGTTGGTTTGTAGGTTCCTACTCTGCCCTTCCTCTCCTTATCTAACATCCCTTTAACCTGACTGTGAATTGCTCAAGAAGAGTTGTTGGCGCCAATGGATGGTTACATCTCCGGACATACACTACTACGGTAGGGACACTACTCCTTGTCGCCTCAAACGCTACGACTCCAACGCCATCACGATTCGACAAAGCTTCGAACGCCTTCACAGTTCGACCCAGCTTCGAACGCCATCACTGTTCGTCACAGCTTCGAACGCCATCACGGTTCGACACAGCTTCGAACGCCTTCACGGTTTGACACAGCTTTGAACGCCATTACGTTTCGACACAGCTTCTACATGTACAAAGGACTACAGAGAAGTGCGAATGACAGTGCTGCCAATTAAATATAAGCAACGAGTGTTATTAAATAAAGATTCCATCAATTATTTTCACAAAAAAATAAATAGTTCTGTTAATTAGATCCGGGTTACTCGCTGAGTCACACCCTAGCCAGAGAACCGAAGTTACAATTTGCTGGTTGAATGAATTTCCCAGATGTATTCCAGTACATCTGTTAGTCCCTACTACTATTTGCAGACAGGTAAATGTGAATGGAATGTGTGTCATCAATTGTGAATAATATTCTAGGTTGAATTTTCAACATTCCGAGGATCTTTTAAAGCATTTAATAAAAGAATATAAATTGTTAAGTTGTTCAAAATATATCAATCATTAAGGATCTATACATCTATAGAAAATAAAAATTAATTTTTTATCTCCGTTTTAATTACTTTACAGGAAATATTACCACACTTTCACTGGACAAAAATGGGATGAAATCTTTTGGAATTTGCATTGTAAGAGGCATGGTAAGGAGGATTTGAAGTACACAAAATGTAGAAATGCGTTTTATTACTTTTAACGATTTTATCATGAGCAGGTGAAGGATTCTCCCAATTCAAAAACCACTGGAATCTTCATTAAGGGAATTGTTCCCCAAAGTCCTGGTCATAAGTGTGGAAAACTAAAGGTAAAGTTATTTCTAATAAATTTTGAACAAAAGTGTATATATTTATCACGAAGCACTACTTTTTGGAGGTTTCTGATAGCTACTACAATTCTTATGAAAACATATTTGAATCAAAACAAATTTCAATAAGTATGTTTTAGGAAATTCGGATTGGATTAGGTTACCAGCAAAGCATGAAAAAATTCCTAATCCCACTAAAATTTTGAGTAGAATCGTAATACATATTTAAATAATTGGTTGCGCTTATATGCAAAGATTTGTAGCAAGCAATGTTACAAAAACGTTTTAATCTTACCAGTACATAATATACAAATATGTATATTATACATATTATATAATACGCGTCTCTTTGCCTCCAGACGTTGATTCTAGTGAGAAGGATATATTTTGGGTCTTATAGATGTCCGATGACGACGATGAACAACAGGAATGTAGTTGTGCGAGAATGTGCCGTCTGTGTCAAAAATTCTGCAGATATTGTCTTCAAGACACCCTTGAGGAATCGTGCACTAAAGAAGAGACACACGACCCCTTAATGATGATCGTCGGACATTTTCATACAAATGTCGTTTTTTCTTTCACGACGCAATGCAAGACATGTCATTTACGTTTTCTTTGAATAAAACATGTATAGCAAAACTTTTAAATTTGTATAATTATGCTTTTATTTTTGGTTCAAATATTTGTAATTCCTAATGGGTTTTTTGATATCTCTAAAACATCTTAATTCCGTTTTTTATGTCCTGAATCCAGTTCTGTTTCGAACCACAATATTCTGACTTTGCAAGCTAAAGTACCAACATATACTCGTACGCCCGCGACTAGCATTGCGGCACGTCGTCAAATTTCAATTATCGACAGTAACATTGTGACGGCCATAATTTATAAGGAAAATTATGGACACACCTTGCATCATGCTTATCCTATTTTATTGTTCATCTTATTACTTATTCTACTAACTTCATATTTTTACATATTACCTATTTTATTACCTGAATTTTTTATAACTAGTACGTAAGCTAAACAAACAAAACTTAATATTTGCCACAACTAATACTTAAGCTACAATAAGCAAAAGACCTGCAGATTTCTGTATCTAGTGCGTAAGTTAAATAACTAAACCAGCGATGTCCAAACTCACACTGTCACATTTTAAGCATGTGTATGAACGACTTCTCAACCTCCACTGAAAAAAATTAATACTTCGAAGTACGAAGCATTAGTTTCTTTTTGTTAAATTCTGCTACGATTATTGCAACACATTTAAAGTTTTAACAAACCAGTACAAGCGTGAAAAGTATCACACCTCAATTATATGCTAAAAATTTACGAATCTTTAGTTGGAGAAGGACGGAAAACGATATATTAGATGCGTTAATATGAAGAATTGAGCTTATTCGTAACAAATCTTGTAGATTGTACATCAAATATGATTTTTGCAATAAAATATAATAATATTATATAATATAAAGGAAAAATCCGCATTAACACAAACAGCGATAATTTTTTTGGGTGTAGCCAAATCAAACTTTCCTGAATGCTCACGCAATTTCGGCAAATGCACTCATTGTATACATATTAAGGTGCTCAAAAATTGAGTGGCCGAAAGGCTGCTCATGGGCGACGCTGAACTAAACACACGAATACAAAGTAAAGAATTGTTAGTAAGTAAGTTATATATAATAACAGAGCGAGAGAGAGAGAGAATTGACAATCAGACATCACCAACGCATACGCGTAAAACCACACACACGAGAACAAGCAGAAACCAGCTAACAAGAGTTGCTTTCTGTTGACAGCAGGCAGTCAGTTCGCAGACTTCGACGAGCACAGTTACTTGCTCCGCTTTACAAGCTAAATTACGTCGGCGCTTCACACCTCAGCCACGTTTCGAGCAAAGAGTACAATTGGTATGCCAACATACGCAGAACCGTCTTCAGAGCACCACGGCAGTTGAATTCCAGCTTGCCAGTCAGTCTGTTCATACGTTTCGACGAGCACGGTTGCTTGCTCCGCCGCAGAAATTATTCTACGTCGCCGTTTAACAGCTTCGAGCAGGAGTCTTTAAACATTCTTCGACGTTGTTCACAATTTTTGAGCGAAAGCAGTTCACCATCAGACCTCGTCGAGTACGATTGCTTGCTCCGGATTTTATTTAATTTTCTTGGCCACGTCGCCTGAACAACATTCAATTAGAGACAACATCAGTTACACACCGAGCAGAGAATACGTCCGCCCTGCGGGGCTACTTAAAGGTACTCTCAGACAGAGCGCGATAATTACGCCACGCCGGGCGGAGCGGTTGTTTTCTGAGTTGTAACACACAGGTTCTTATGGCGCATGTCACACTGAAAACGCGCACCTCGGCGTAAGATTCTTCGCTCACTAGCGCGGTTTATCCGCCGAGTACAGCGTTGTGAAATTTTACGGAATCTTGTGCAAGAGTGTGAGTATAGAACTTTTTTGGACGGCATTTTATTGCGTTGCCATATGTTGAGCGGTTAAGAGCAATTTGCTGTACTTACTTAAATTTCAATTTCAACACTTCAATTTCTTTTTAAGATGAAGACAACAATTTTTACATCACTGACAATTCCTGCACTAATGTTTCGTTTGAGAAAAAAATACTTCTGCCTGAGAAATTTTTCATGTCACATCACCAAAATCCCTAGAGAAAGTGACAAATCCCATGCAATGAAATCATGTAATACCAGTACGGCATTCTTTTATTCACAGAAACAAAAAGCTGACTTGTATAATTCCACGTTGTGCCGCGTTCTGTCTGACATACTTCGCGATATCTCCGCCGGGCGGAGATTATTGTCGCGTTCTGTCTGACCGTGCCTTAAAGACGCTTTCAGCGCACCACGACAACGACAAATAAATTCGTTGGCTCCGCTTCGCGAAGGAATTGCCCTACGATTTGAAACAACGCAGCAGTGGCCGTCGGACATTCGACTCGCACAAGCGTTACCTAAGGGTACGTGAATCTCGAAGTATTGTTGTAGGTCGGAATTGTGAAAGCTATCCAAACTAAATAAAACTTAACATTACATACATTTTGGCAATTATTAATAACGCTTAACGTAATTAACAACACATACTTTTTGGCACAATGTAAAATATTCAGTATAAAATGGTCGTTGTCACCGAGTTCAAGTCAACGAACGCTCGACAGAACCAGGCCATCGTTATTTGCTTAATAAGCATTAATTTTAAAATTACGCCGAACGAACGCGGAAATAATTATTAAAATAATTATTGCAATAATTCGCACTTTTGTATCAAGAATTATTGCGCAACATAGCTTCGTCACAATTCCGACCCATGCGAAGCTAAAAATAAGGAACGTCTAGACTTAAGCGAGGATTATAATTGTAAACGCGAAAAGAGTAAGTTCAATAAAACTACAGTAAAGCTTAAATAATAATAAAACTTCAGTACCGTTTTTTGTCATCTAAACAACGGCCTTGTGCCCATATATGAATGAACATAGCGGAGCACTTTTTGTAAGCCAAACACAGTTCGGCCTTGTGGCCAGCACTTAATATAGCGGGGCTCACTTAAAAGCCTACCAAAAAGCACGGCCTTGTGGCCAGCCTAAATCGGCGTAACTCGCCAGATAATAAGTCAACCCATAGACACACACACACGCTCTCCGGCAGAAGTCTTACTTTGTCAAAGCGGAAATTTAAAATAGACATAATCAAACCGTCTATGCTCGACGTAGCATATGTGCACACCGTTGTGTAGGAAAAGAGACACAACATTAGAGACACAACAGTATATAGACTCTAGTGGCCTTAGGGTACGTGAGTCTCGAAGTATATAGACTTTAGTGGCCTAAGGGTACGTGAGTCTCTAAGTAATATAAGTTATAAAGATTCTAGTGGCCTTAGGTTACGTGAATCTCGAGGTATATAGCTTCTAGTGGCCTTAGGGTACGTGAGTCTAGAGGCTCAAATTTTAGGAGCATAAAGTGCATAAGTCAAGAACATCTGTCACCCAAATAAATTGAAATCTAAAACTGCTTACCTTATTTTGATTAATATATGCATAAAACTTTGGGCTTAATATGTACCACATTTTAAAATACAAAAATTATGAACCAATAATAGACGAAAGTGCTTTCATCGCAGGTGGTTCGCATATCATAGGTAAGGTTGAAATAGGAAGAAATGCAAGCATCTGGTTTAATTGTGTGGTCAGAGGCGACGTTGGATCAATAAAAATAGGTAATGAGGTATTTAGACTCTAGTGACCATAGTGTACGTCTCTAAGTCTTTAAGTAATATAAGTTATATAGATTCTAGTGGCCTTAGGGTACGTAAATGTCAAAGTATAGAGACTATAGTGGCCTTAGCGTACGTGAGTTTCTAAGTAATATAAGTTATATAGATTCTAGAGGCCTTAGGGTACGTAAATCTCGAGGTATATAGACTCTAGTGGCCTTAGAGTACGTGAGTCTCTAAGTAATTAAGTTATACAAATACAGAGTACGTGGGTCTCAGATATATACTTCTAGAAGCTTTAGAGCACGTGAGTTACCAAGAGCCAAACACAGCGGACTTAACTTGCCACCGCGAGATTAAAACGATACTACGTCCAACGACACGATTCGTGACTGTTCCATCGGTCACCGCCACGGAGTGTCACCACGCTATTATAGCAACGACGCCATTACAACGAGCAATCCATCAGCGATATCATCGATCATAGCGTTCTGTCAACGCCATCAACGATCGCCGCACCAACGTCCGGCATATCAGCACCATTGCAACGCCTGGAGTCCCACACAGCGCTCCAGACAACGACACTGAGTGTCGCCACGTAGTCATAGCCACGCCACAGTCAACGACGTGAGTTTCATCTAAGTTACCATCGATCGCCGCACCAACGTCCGGCACATCAGCACCATTGCAACGCTGGAGTCCCATTGAGCGCTCCAGACAACGACACTGAGTGGCTCCACGTAGTCATAGCCACGCCACATTTAACGGCGTGAGTTTCATCTTAGTTACCATCGATCGCCGCACCAACGTCCGGCACATCAGCACCAAGACAAGCAGCATAGTGATCCGCCTTCAAATAAGTCTCTCACTCTCGCTCACTAGTTAAGTTAAACGAATATTGTATGACAGAAATCATAAAGGTGAACAAATAAAGAGCCATTTAACCTTAGAGCGTCTCACCCAAATAAATTTCTGTACCGAACGCCAGGATAGCCGCTGAGTACATCCCAGCTGGAACACCGGAGAACCGGAGGTCGTTACAACATGTCGCTAATAGGAAGTTAAGTAAAAAATTGTCTTACAAGAATCGTTAACGATTGCGCCTTTAGCTCAAACTAAATGGTCTCTCTATCTGCTCTCGGAATATTTTTATTTTCATTTGTTCGCAGAAAAAAAACTGCATTGCCCGAACTTACCATCTATGTCGACTAATTCGCTTGATGCGGACACTACGTGGTACTCTATTGCGATAGCGGCTGCGAGCACGTCCACGATTATTTTAACTTGGCAGTTCGTTGTGTAAATTGGTAATTTTGTCTTACAATTTTTTATCACTTCGACAAGTGTTTGTCACCTGACGAGATCTTCACTGCCAACTAGCAAATTCTCTTTTGGGTTTACCAATTGAATTTATTTTTTTATATACATATATCGCACCAGCAACAAATTATAACTTATAGGCTTATTCTCGTAGTAGGATTTACACGAAATAGTAAAGCGAAATTGTAAAGCGTCTTGTAAAAACTTTTTGCAGTGCTATTCTCGCAGTAAAGTGACAGCGTGAAAGCTAGGCATTGTGGAACATAATGGAACAATACAAAATGGAACAAGCCGTAAATAAGAAAGCTATGTGTTTGTTGTTGCCAGTCGTGAACAGTTGTTTCAACCACAGCGATTCACATGTTCGTCTTCTGCAAATAAATTGCGATAGCAAGAATAATTGCTATTTCTTCCATTTTTTATTAAAAATTTATTTATATGCAACTATAGTATAATGTTTTTATTTATAAAACGCGTTTATTTGATAATTTTCATTAATTTTATGGAATAAAATTTCGTTGTGAAGAACTATTTGGCACTTTACAAAATTGTAAAGAAAAGAATCCTACAAAAATCCAAATAGTGCAAGGCTCCTGCAATTGGATTTGGATTCCCCAGTCTCATGGTGTAGCTTAAATTGCAGAAATTAAAATTAAAGAAGTACAAACAAATAACATTGTCTCGATGTCTGAAGTTTTTCCCATACAAATATTTTCTTGGTGGTTGCAAACTGGAGATGTTTAGTACAATCTAAGATCTTGGAGTAATTCTTCATCAAAAGTTACGATTTTATAATCATATTAGCCACATATATAGTGGAGCACGCAGTAATCTGGGTTTTATACAACTGTGGTTGAAGCAGTTCACCCACATATTACAAAAATTATTATACACAGCACTTGTTACGCCTATTCTGGAGTATGACTCGCCAGTCTGGATAATTCCTTTAAAAACCTTTATATGCAGAAATGTAAAATTCTTGAAAAGAACCAATAAAGCTATAATTTATATTTTCAAATTTAACTACCGATTTCAATGCTTTATTTTATCCTACAAAAAAAAAGTTTCTAACTTTGTTCGCGTAATTTCGATGTATTATTTCCCTTATATTTATACACATTCATTGTACTTATATTAACAACGACAAAGCAAATTTTTTTTGCTTAGGTGTCATCCTAAATAAATAAATAAATAAACACCTGTTAACGTTTGTATAGTGATATATTTACAACAACCGCAAATTGCGCATTTGAGCTATTTTGAAGATTTGCATACGATTTGACAAACCAAATAGAATGCATTTTGAGGAAATGCGAACAAAATTGATGCTGAAAAAATTTTTTTGTTGCATATGGAGCCGCCAAATAAGAAATTAAAAAACCAAAAAATAAAATATGGGATAGGGAAGCGATGCTAGTGGAACTATGGGGGGAAAATATTTACCAACTCAGAAGCCAGCGGAAAAACGGGCACATCCATAAAAAAATGGCAGAGGTGCTTCAAACCCGTTGTGGAACTTTTTTCCAATGTCTCACTAGGCGCTAGTTAATGTTTTCAACGAGCAAATATTATATATATGCTATATAATATAGAATATATATTATATTATATAGCATATATATATATATGTATATATATATATATATATATATTATATATATTTATATAGGCTATATTATATAGCATATATATAATATTTGCTGGTTGAAAACATTAACTACCGCCTAGTGATACATTGGAAAAAAGTTCCACAACGTGTTCGAAGCACCTCTGCCATTTTTTTATGGATGTGCCTATTATATAGCATATATATAGCTTATATTATATAATATATGCTCGTTGGTGTTTTATTTGCGAATACCCTTCAATTCTTCACACAATTTTGTGAAATTCGCCGGCGACATACGAAAGTTTCCTTGAAAAAACACTTCATCGTTTGCCAGTAAAACTTTTTCCCAAAATTGACTTTCGCGATTCTATTGGTTGTCATTATAATTATTAATTTGAAAAGTTTTCTTGTTTAAATTAAAATTAAAAACATTTCTTTATTTTTGACCACAAGAGCCTATGATTATTTTTGGACAAGGATGTAGAAAGTGTCGTTAACCACTTCGGTTTTGTCTGTGGTGCTTTTTCTCGTTTTCACGCATTTTAAGTAAAACAATCCGATTAAAATGGGCGCCGCATACTATTGCTATACTATGAGCTTGTACAGATGAAACAAATCGGAATGTATTCGATAATTGCTGCAATTTTTACAACTACTAAATTTTTCCACAAGATCAATCTAATTTTCACTTTTTTAGAACAGCTGATGTTGCTGTCAAACCAAATGCAAAAGGCGCTGTAAATTGGTTCAAATGTGCGATTTGTGGTCGGTGCAAAATTAGCATAATACTTTATGTCAATCCACTAAGCGATTCATTAAGCTCAAGGCAAAAATAATTCTTTTTTGTTACAGGTGGGTGACAGGATTTTATCACTGAACGGCAATGATGTAAGAAACGCTACTGAGCAAGCCGTCGTAGATTTGATCAAGGATTCTGGTATGAGGATTGAATTAGAAATTCAAACCTTTGATCATGTAAGGATAACTGCAAATAGTTCGGATGATATTTATCACTATTTTTTATAGGGCGAAGCGAGCAAAACTTCAGTAAAGGATAATGACAACATTAAAATAAAAGATAAAAATAATCAAGGTAGGGCGATTATTTGATGATTTTTATTATTAGAGATACGGAAAAAATATGTTGATGGTTACTTAAATTTAAAGAAATGAAGATTACATAAATTTATAGAAATTCTGCTTAAATTTTCCTTCCGTGGAGACTTTCGTGGAGTTAGGCATTAAATAATTAGACAGTAGAGACTCCGCAAGCACGACTCGGTTCCCTAATAAAAACACCTCCTCCTGGTACAGGTTTGTGTTTCTTCGCCACAAAATTTGAAAACGGAGCAAAAAATTGCCGCCCCCACTGACCGACTCCGGTGCTCATTCGCGAGGAAATTTAAGTGACACCAACGAATCTGCCGTGTCCACTATCCACAATTTCACCGATTTTAGAGGTGTATTAAAAGAGTTCATTGACATCACCAAGTCAGTTCCAAAGACTTACTATTAAAAACGAATATATATTAATAAAGAGATTGCATGACTTTCCAATCGACAAACGAAATGAAGAAACATTAGGGACGACTTGGAAATCATACACATGGTTTGACCAAACGGATTGAAAGAGCTCGAAAGCCAACATTGTAAGTAAGTCCATTCGCGAAGCCAAAGACAGTCAACTTAAAATTGGTTCGATCGCACATGAGGTAATAAATGAAATAAACACAGAAAGCACACAAAGGAATGGAGAGTCAGCAATATGATTTGTTGTTGCTCGTTCCTAAGCATAATTTTTTATGACCGACTTGTTGATTTTAACGGGTGATGAGAAGCAGGGAAGCAAATTGTCTTCTTATTCTTCTTCTTCTTCTTCATTTACAAGCATGCAAGCAGAGAGTTGTCCGTCTGCACAGATTTGTTTCAATTTTCGTTTATGAAAGAAATTTGGCTTTCTAGGATTTTGTGCGTTATTGTACTTGATTTTGATTTTGTGCATTTTTGAAGCGTTTTGAAGAAGTGGGAGCATGGCCGTTGATAGGAATAGTTTTAGCATTTAAATTTTTTGATATTTTTACGCACTTTTCTAAGGGCAATGAACATTTGTAAACATGCACATTGAAATTAAAATCTTGGTTTTATTTTCTATTGGGTTTCAAATTATACACATGTATGCATGTAGTCATTACATATCAATGAATACACCTACGTCTAATTGTGCCATACTGTTCATATATCGGTGGCTGACAGACCTTCAACTGTTCATATTATGTCCTGAACTTGTATTGCGACCCATTTCTCAATCTCATTTGTTACGTCACTAAATAAAAATGAGCGTTATAGTTGAGCGAACCATCCGACGCCAATTTCCATGTGGTGACATTAATGTGTGTGCGCGTTTTGCAAGGCTTCATCGCTATTCTGAAGCACTTGTAGTTTTTGATAAACATCATCATCACTAATTCCTGGAGAGTTATGCATCTCGAAATCAGAAAAAAGTTCTCGTTGCTGGAATCAGCTATTGTTCGCGAACGTATGTTCTACTGCATTTTTGGCATTAAAGTATAGCTTGGAACACATTTTTTGTTCGGATCGGAACATTATTTATTACTTAAAATACTATTTACAATACTTATAATCAAATCTAGTTGACAAGATGATATTCTAAAGCTGAAGGAGTGATTCCTGATCGTCGTTCCGGTCCTCTACCACAAGCGCCAAACATTGGGAAATGTATAACACCATCTACACTACCGGCCAAAAGTATTTACCCACCCCATAAATAACACAAAAACGAATGAAATAATCAACAAAAAAAATTTTTTTTATTTTATATTTATACGTTATACGTTATTATAAGAATAAGTTATTTTTACAAAAAATTTTTATAGTTTTGGCATCCTGTTCAGCAATTTTTTGAGGGTAAAGGGTTTATATTTATACGTTATACGTTATTATAAGAATAAGTTATTTTTACAAAAAAATTTTTATAGTTTTGGCATCCTGTTCAGCAATTTTTTGAGGGTAATGGGTGCTATTCTAGACCAGGCATCTTGTAGTTGCTGCCGAAGGGTTTGTGAAGACGTTGGGACCACTTTTCGTACTTCTCGGTCCAGTTCTTCCCACAAAAGCTCTATGGTATTCAGGTCGGGGCTTTGGTGTGGCCAGGTCATTATAATAATTTTTTTTTTGTTTTTGCAACTCTTCCAAATAAGCACGGCATATTTGTGAGGTGTGTTTGGTGTGTTCCAATTAATCGCGTTCCAGATGGGAGAGCATTATTTTCCAGGATGTCTCTGTAACTTTATTTCCTTAGGATGCCATCTATTTTCACCAAGTCGCCTACAGATGTGCTTCCAAAACAACCCCAAACCATAATCGATCCTCCTCCGTGCTTCACCGTGGGTACTATGCAGGATGCAAGGGCTCGTTCTCCTGCTGATCTTCGGACAAATTTCCTCCGCTATGTGCCGAATATCTCAAACTTGGACTCGTCAGTCCAGAGAACTTTTTTCCAGTCGTCCAACGTCCAGTCCTTATGCAATCTCGCCCAAGCTAACCGCTTGATTTTAGTTTGCTTGCGTAGATGTGGTTTTCGCATATCAATCCGACCATGTAAACCTGCTTTTTTTAAGCGCCTTTTGACTGTTGTCAAGCTTATGGGCTCAGGGCAAGCTGCATTTATTTCAGCTGTAATTTCCGGTGCCGTTTTCATTCTGCTACATTTACTAATCCCTGCGATTACCCGATCTTCTGCTGGTGTGTTTTTTTTTTGTCGCCCTGGTGGCTTTCTGTTGCTTAAACTGCCAGTAGCTTCATATTTTTTAATGTTGTAGTCTACGGTTCTTCGGTTCAAATTGAAAAGCTTAGCTATTTCGCGGTTACTGTTACCGGTGCTATGGTGGGACACTATTAGTGCACGCGTTTCAATAGATAACTCTTTCTTATCTGACTTTTTTTTAAAATTTTTTGAATATTTAAGAAAACACTTGTTTTTTTTTAAAAATCAACTCTTCCTTCAACTAGTGTTAAATATAGAATGAAATGCAGATTGAAATTTGAGAAGAATAAGATGACCCTAACTGCCTGCATCCATATTTTATAATGACCTTTGGAAAAAATTGTAGAAAAACGGATTTTTTACCTGATTTTGAATTTTTTATAGAAAAGGGGTAACTCACTTGACCTACCTATTTGCAGTACAGAAAAAAAATGTTGGCTGGTAATTATTACCCTCATAATTAGTGCTTAATAGTACAAATATTTTTTTAACAATAAAATACCTGGCATTTGAATAATGACGAATCATTTGGGTGGGTAAATACTTTTGGCCGGTAGTGTACATCTCTGAAACTACATGCAACGCGGCATAGGAACACGAGAATGAACTGAACTAGCACAAAGTAGCAAAAAAGTAAAAGAGTAAATATCACTCCATAGAAATACATACACTTTTATTGAATTAAATACAATACTCCTCAATTCACAGCTTTCCGTGAGTCAAAAAATTAACTATTTGAGTTAAATTCATTATCTCATCTCCTTAATGATTTATTCGGGAAACACCAACAACATTTTGACTCTTTGACTCCGACCCTTCAATGCGAATTCCTTATTCAGAATCCACAAACTGCGCGACCTGTAACGTTATATATAAGCAACTATGTATATATAATATGTTCTTGCAATTCAGAACAGACACATAGTTATGTACATCATATACCTACCAGTAAAAAATATTCGAACAGTTTGTTAGGCGTTTTAAATCAGAACCTAATAAATTTGTAACGAACGGCTAACTATTTGATTATTCAAAATCCACTGTTCAGTCTAAAACGAATTAGAAGATCTAAGTAGAGAAATAACGTAATATTTAGTGTCAGAAGTGGGATGGCTTAATAATCCAAATCATGGTGTAATTTGGTAATCTAAGACTACCCCAGCTGAACGAAGAGATGAAATCTCAAAGATTGCCTGACAGGACAACAGGCAGATTTCCGAATGCGGTTGGTGCTGTGAAGAAGGAGGGCTTGTGCAAGGCGGATGCATCTGATGAAATGATGGAATCACTAAAGATTCAGGCGTTTATGAATGGCATACGGAACGTAAATACAAGCCTTGCAGTCTGCTTCAGTTTCATTTGGTCTTTTCGAACAGTTTCATTATCCACTTCTTATATTTCAACGCCGTAGTATCTCACATGTTCAACCCATAACGCGAATGACATACACAGAAGTTTAGCTTTTATTCTCAAATTTAGTGAACTTAAACTAAAAAGTGTGATATATTCGATATTGACGAATCCTCAATATCCTACACCTAAAAGCATTGAAAAAGTTAAATGGAACATTAATGCCTCTATAAATTTTAATTTATTTCGATTTCTCCATACGTTTCTTTGGTTTTTCTGCTGTTCTTGCAAGTTCCACTTCCATTTATGAAAGATTTACAAATAATGTTACTCTATACACACCAGTGCAAATTGGTCGCCATAGCTCAAAAAATTATGCTAATATGTCATTTTAATAGTATGCAAAAAGAGCTGCCTGCATTTTTGTTAAAGAATGTAGGAGTGTTTCTCACCGATTTTGCCTATTTTCAATACGAAACATCCCGCCAGAAAAAGAATTATTCTGCAAGGAATTTTCCATTCCGATATCTTAAACTGTCCGCTTGTGATCGTGATTTAAACGGGAAGACAGACAGGTCCATACATATATACGTATATATATATACATACATACATATATGTATGTACGTATGCGCGTTGTTTGTATTCGTTTCTTCACAAAGTAACGTCTATAACTTCAATAGTTAAGTAATTCATCGTTTTTGTAAAATTACTTGGCATTCGTTAGTTTACAACGATTCATTTCCACAAATTCTACATCATCCAACGTGTTGTAAGTGGAATAATGTCGAATATCTAGGATAATTTTTGGATTAACTTGTCTGTGAGCAGATTAAAATTTGTATGGAAAACTAAGTAAATTAGTCTCAGATTACCGAGTTTATGCAGTTAGTACCGGTAATCTGGTCGCTTATTTGCGATGTAGCCTTAAAATTTATTGTAAATTAAAATTTTAAATAAACTTTTGCTTATTAAGTTATAAAGTAACTAATTCTTAATATGTACTTAAAGATCCTGATAAACCTCTACAGAAAGATACTAAGGATCCGATAAAAAAATCGTCAGTACGCGTTAAACATAGTCAAAGTAGCAACTATGTTGATGAAGAAGATGACGAGGATACCAGAGATATGACGGGTCGAATTCGTACAGAGGCAGGATATGAGGTTCAAATATTATGAAACGATTATCACAACATGGCAATAAGAAAACCCATTATTTTCAGATTGATCGTGCTTCGGCCGGGAATTGCAAGCTTAATAAATCTGAGAAAGAAAAAGACAAAGAGACTGAAGATGAATTTGGTTACACAATGGGTTAGTTAAGTTTGAAACTACATAAATTGTATTTTCTTGCTTTTCAAACAGTGATGTCCATTCGCACACTCAATTTTTGAGCACCTTAATATGTATACATATAATGAGTGCATTTGCCGAAATTACTTAATATCATGTTTGATTTTGCTACTGTTTATCGCTTTGTGTTCATACGGATTTTTTTTTTTTGCATTATATATTATATATTTTTTCTTTATATTATATTATTATAATTTCTTTTATATATAAAAGATTTGTATTCTAACAGAATGCTCCATTTCTCATATCAACATACCTATTACAGTAAAACCCGCTTAAAACGGAATCCCAAGAGAGAGGGTAATATTTCTGTTTTTAACAGGTTTCCCCCTTACATAGGCTTGGTATGAATATCTTTCGTTTATAGAATGGTTTTTTATTATTAAATTTTTATTTTTTTTAATAAAATTAAATATTCCCAAAAGCACATACGTATATTAACGCAAATAAATATAGTATAAAAAGTCTATGATTTCAGTTTAGCTTTATCGGGAAATCATTGCTGTGTTACATTCAATACATTCAATAGTCCCAGGACACAGTAATATTCTAGAGAATTGCCGCTCGGATGAACTGGCTCGTATACTGAATCAGTTTTATCAGATAACTCAGTAGCAGGATTGCCATACGATACCTGCAAAGATGGCTTAGTAGAGGCTAATAAAAGAGAGGAGAAGGCGACTTGCAGTTCTTTTATGGCCTCGGGATCAACGGAAAAATTCACAAGATCTCCTCACGTTAAGTAAGGATGACAGCCCAATGCCTTTATGGAGTTCACTAGTAGCTAGTAGGTTTGGAATTTTCTACAATGACTTTGGAGGAGCTGCAGACATGAGGAGTAGGAGGAGACGGTTATGTATCTTAAATCTGTTATGTAGATGGCCAGCCCTAGAGCGGAGACAGGCCCACATGGGAGTCTACTTTTCCAAAATCTCTGCGACACGAATCCACTTAAAGTGACGGATCTGAGTTCGTACATAAATAGCGCTTCGAGGTTAGCGTAGTCGAGTGTGTTTTATCAACAGCCATGCATACCTAACGTAACATATCCTACATTCAATAGTAGATGCAGTTTCGGCAATTATCTCATCTCCACTTGCTATAAAAGTTTTTATTGAAATTGAGTTGATTAAATTTTTCGTTTTCTACAGAGTTATTTACATCAAATTATCGTTATTTGTTCGTTTCCGTTTTATCGTATTTTTCGTTTTACATGTGTTCACTTTATATAGAAAATGGAAATTTGAACAAAAAAATTCCGTTTAATATAACTTGCTGTTTCACACAGGTTCCGCCTTAGGAAGGTTTGACTGTATATCGTTTTCAATAGCTAGCAAGAACTAAGAATTCAATAACAAATAATGGAAGTATGATACTTTTCAAGCTTGTACATCTTTGTTAAAACTTTAAATGTGTTGCAATAATCGGAGCAGATTTTAACAAAAAAGAAAAAAAAAGCTGTAAAATTCGATTTTTTTTTTTGTCAGAGTTTGGGCATCACTGTTTTGAAGACACATCTTGTATCTCGTACCGTACGCTTCGTGTATCTTTTGCCTTATTATTTTTGGTAGAAGTCTTGTGATCCTTCCTGTTGATAATAGCGGGAAAATGAGATACACAAAGCTTAATGAACGAGGAACGACAGGTAGAAAGTGTGACCGTTTATAAACTAATTTTTAATTTTGCACGCCCTAAAGACCGTACTTTTTACATTTAGCTAAAATTAAGAAACGGTATAACCTACTCAGGGATGTAAGAAAAATCGAAATTCAACGTCCTCCAAATGTCGCTCTGGGTATCGCTCTTGCTGGTCACCGCGATCGCCAGAAGATGGGTTGCTTCGTTGCCGGTATCCACCCAGAAGGATTACTTATTGGCAAAGATGTGCTGCCGGGTGACGAGATTCTAGAGGTGAACGGAAAGGTTCTTCAAAACCGCTGCCACCTGAACGCTTCCGTTGTATTTAAAAACCTTGCCGAAGAAAAACTGGTTTTGATAACATCACGTCGAAAAAACAATGACGAAGGGATTTCTGTAAAGCCACTGAAGCGATTTCCACGTGGTGTTGACGACGTTAGTATAATTTTTTATATTCCCTATACATATATATCTGTACACCATAAGCATAATAAAATAAGTTACTGAAATCTGTGTAGATCAGTCCGATAAAAAGCTTAAATGTAATGCTATATCGCCATTGCAGCGATTTCTATATCTTATATCTATATGGAAACAATAAAATCAATAAAGCATATGCAACCGACGCGATTGAATTGCGATTATACTACACAGGAGGGTTGCAGGTATATTTCCTGTAACGTCAATTGCTACAACATTTGAATGTTTAAGCGAAAAGGACTGAATTTACTACGGCGAGTACCAATGTAGCATTTCGGGGCACTTTTTTTAAAGTAGGCTTAAAATTTGCGCAATTCTCCAATTTCTCGATAATATAAGTTTTTTTATTCAGACTTACTGCTACTTTTTATTAGGTTTTATGTTTTGACAATTTTTCAATTTAATTTGCAACAGTTAATTGTTACAAATTTTTTCCAAATTCATACAGTTATACACGAAGTTATGCATATTCTTGGTTTGCTAACGGATAAAATCTTACATATATCTCATGCTCATACTTTGCTGTACTTATATAAACTTATAAATTAGATTTCTGATGTTGTCCACATAAGGTCCTCTCTCCTTAATTTTACCCTCTAATTTATTGTGTACATAATAATCTGAATAATATTGAAGTAATGCGAAGCAGTCCCATGATAAAGATGAAACACGAACAGACGGTGGCTTTTAGTGGATCGATGCGAGACGTAGCTACGTAGATCTTTAACACTCGCAAAGAACAAAATGAATATAAAGTATGCTATTATATTTAATGTATATATAATTATAATATGTGACGATAATTTTTAGGAGCATTAAAAATTAACGTTCAACGAATCAGACAAGCGAACGTTGACTTGCGGTACAAGTCAAGGACAAGAGACGAGGCAAATAAATGAACGAGTTACCGTTTTCCGCTTCGCTAATGAGTAGACAAGAAGTTTAACGCACATAAGAAACGGCGGAAGAACGCGTGATCGAGGGCATCGGCCGAGCTAGGTCAATCAGCAGACCAGAATATAGAAAACGAGAACTTGTTTACGAACTAATAAACAACGGGACGACGCTGCGGACATCAAAAGCATGAGCAGAAAAATATAAAAGCAAGAAGAAACATGCAACAGGAATTCAGTCGTACAAAGGCGCTCGTACAAGTGAGTTTGTGAAAAATAGTGCAAAGAAATCCAAAGTGCCTCAGGAAGAATAACATCGAAGAGTAAGAACCAAGCAAGGAGGACGACTACAGTCAAGCAAGGACGATATTCGATAAAGATACTTTGTGAGAGCAGTTGAGTGGTTGCGTACACCCGTCAACTCGCATCTTATACCCCACTGAGTGATAGCGTAGGCTCACTCAAACGACTTAAGACCATTCGAATTTTGGATGCACGGTTGCGTAAGCCCGCCATCACGAATTCACCACACTGTGTGGATGCGTAAGCCCACTAGAGTACACACAACGAACGAATCCATTCGCAAGAACGTGTCCACTGTCCTTTTGAGGAAGCAGAATCACCGAGAAATAATTAGAACGTAGACGAACATAGTTCCGGAGGAAAATCAAACACCGCGTAGACATAAGTTTATTACGTAAGCCTTATCTTATAAATATATATCATATAGTACATCTTAGATTAATAAAACACCAACCCTGGCACCCGCTGAGGATATCTCGGCCGTAGTAAAGTTCGTTACAAGTGGCGTCCGGGCAGGGACTGTAGAAAAAACACGATTTAGACGACTTGGTATACAAGCTCTCCAGCGAAGAACTCCTGAAAGCGATGGAAAGCACTGGAAGAGAGACATAGACGATTCAGCAAGTGGGTCACGGACGAGGTGCATGAAGCAAAAGTAGAGGAGCAACTGAGCCGATACGAGGAAAAGTACCGCCAGAACAAGTCAGGTTGAGCGGAGGTGACGAGCCTACTACAATAAGCGTAAGCTCAAAACATATGACGATGACACCGAAAGGCACCAGCTGAACATTACGCAATAGTGATCGATATCGTTCGCAAATAGTCCCAGAGATTCGATGGCGAAAAGGATCCACTTTCGTTTACCGAACGCATCGAGAAATTGGCCGAGACATTTGGTTTGGAAATCGATATGCTACCGAGAAACTGTTGAAAGGCAAAGTCCTTTTATAGTATCGCAACAACAACGCTAAGTGGCAACATTGGGAAGCTTTTAAAACCGATTTTCACAACTTTTTCTTACCCACGCGCTACTTAGAGAGCTTAAAAGACAAGATCAGGCAGGCACAGCAGCTTAGCGAGGAAAAATTTAAAGATTACGTGCTTAGGCTACAAAACATGATGAGATATGCTGACTACACAGAGGCGCAAAAATTTGAACGGATATACAAGAATTCCAGAATTGAATTCCGTTTCTATATTAAGAGAAGGGAATTCCAAACTATCCAGGTACTGATGACATTAGCGGAGGATCTAGAATGCGGGTCGAAGGCGGGCCGATCATGAAGGAGGACCACTAAACACTAAGTACCAAGGCGACGGACGTAGGGGTTTGGCAGCAGACCAACATATCAATCCGAAAACTGCCTGCAGGAATTGCGGTCATGATGGTCACCGTGCGCAAGGATGTCGCAACAGACAGACTCTGTTGTCGACCACGAGCGGGGAACGCGTGTGGACCCCGTCAACGGCGAGTGGAGACGGCAATCCCGAAAGGAGAAACTTGCGAACAGTAATGGGGAACACACTTCGCGTAGAAGGGGGCCTGGTCTATGACAAGCTACGCGTAAACGAGAGGGAGTTTAAAGCAACGATAGACATGGGTGCAACCAGGACTTCATCGGCAGAAACGTGGTGGAAAAGTTCGGAGCGGTGAATGAAATCGTTCCAGTTGAAACAAACTTAAAACTAGCCGACAATTCACGGAAAACGAGCTTGGAAGTAATATCACTTCGTGTAACCCTTAACGAAGAGACACGTGTCATAGTGTTCGTTGTCCTTCCAGAGGTCATCGACGACGTCATACTGGCCATGGATTTTTTATGCGCGTCAGAGACTGTCATGACGTGTGGAAGCCAAAGTGTAAAGTTGGTGAAAGAAGACACAGCCCGAACCAAGACGACCAGATTCACCACCATACAACAAAACCGAGAAATCGCGATGGAGCTTTGCAACATCACAGAACACAAGATTGTCATGAAAGATGTCCGTCAAATTAAACAACGATATTTTCCGCGAAATCCTACTATGCAAAATGTTATCAACGAAGAAATCGACAACTTACTGAGAAACGAGTGCATTTAACCGTCTCACAGTCCGTTAAGCGCGCCAATAGTGCTGATTCGGAAAAAGACGGGAAAATGGCGGCTTTGCATTGACTATCGTCAGCTGAATGATAAGTCCGTACCCGACGCTTATCCAATACCAAGAATTCAACACATCCTAAACCAGCTCCGCGACGCTAAGTCTATAAGGCGTTTGATGTCTTGAAGGAGAAACTAACGGCCGCACCGATACTTGCATGTCCCGACTTTAATCGAAAATTCATACTGCAAACCGATGCTAGTGATTATGGTTTGGTAGCCGTCCTTACCCAAGACGTCGACGGGGAGGAGAAGGTAATTTCGTACACTAGTCGCCGATTCAACAAGGCAGAACATAACTACTTCCCTACAGAGAAGGAATGCTTGGCCATAGTGTGGGCAATAAGGAAAATGCGACCCTACCTCGAAGGATATCGGTTCACAGTGGTCACCGATAATCTATCATTGAAGTGGTTGAATTCTATACAGAGTCCCTCCGGACGTATCGCGAGGTGGGCTCTTGAGCTACAGCAATATATGTTTGCCGTACAATATCGCAAAGGAAAACTTAACATTGTCGCGGATGCATTATCTTGACAACCACCAGAAGCAGAAGGGAAAATTACCACCGAGATTTCAACAGACACAGAGCAAACATGGTAATGGTTACAAAGAAAGATCAAGGAAGTGCAAGAGAACGCTCAGCAGTACAGCGATTACACCATCCAAGACGGTCAACTCTACCGTCATATTCCTCATCAACTTGACGGCGATGACTACATTCCACGGAAGTTGTGCGTGGCAATGAATCAACGACAACGGGTCCTACAGGAAAACCACGAGAGTCCATGCGCGGCACACGGTGGAATACGGAAAACAGTGTCCAGGATTGCGGGAAGATACTACTGGACCGGAATGTTCCGTGATGTTAAACGCTATGTTCGGAATTGTAAGTCCTGTCAAAAGTACAAACCCAGTCAACGGAAACCAGACCGTTGAGGAAGAGAGTTGCAGTTGCCGAATATGCTATATTCGACGAGTTAACGAATGGCACTGGCCATGAACAAAGCGGAGCAGAGGAAAAAGCGTCTAAGCTCAGAGAAGTGTATCAGATAGTACGACAGAATATGCAACGAACGGCTGACGACCAAGCTCACCGCTATAACCTTCGTCGACGCCAATGGAAGCCCTCAATAGGACAACTGGTTCTACTGAAGCAACATCACTTATCGAAAGCTGTCGACAACTTCGCGGCCAAGTTAGCACCTAAGTTCGAAGGACCGTATTACGTCATCGAGTTCATATCACCAGTCATTGTAAAACTAAAACGCGATGGTGATTAACACACGAGCACTGCATATATCAGCGAATCCAAAAAGATATTCATCAAGATTAAAGACGAAAAAGTAATACAAGAACATAACGAAAATACGTGATCGCGAGTATAAAACATCAACAAAAGATGAGCCCAGCACACGAACCAGTATGGAAAAAAATTGTAAAAGTTTACCGAACACGAAGCTATACATCGATCGATTGTTAACTTTAAATTCTTACAAGTTACTCGCAGTTATGTTCAGGGATAAACCAAAGTACAATACAAACAAGAAACTCCGACGTGAACAAGGAAACATAATTAAAAACTAAGAATTAAACCCGAACGCCTCCATTGAACACAATCTCCAAAATCAGGTGAGGTCCGGTCTAGCAGCTATAGCGCCGTAGAAATCTGGAAGACAGGAAACGTTAGCAAAATATGTTAACAAAAGTGTTGAAGTACATACTATACCCACGGAACAATGATGGAAAACACAAAACCTAACCTGAAATCCTCCGAGGTAAGGATTGCGTGATTTCGACGATAAGGGGTTATCACTATCAAATGGCATTGGTACATGATGCACAGCGTGGTCATCAGTCATCTCGGGAAGCTGAAGTAGACAATTATTTAGGATTTTTGTTATTATTTTCAGTAGTTTTTTAATAATAATGGCATTTATACAATAACAATAATCAAGAAACTCACCTGGCAGCAGATTCCACTATACATCAAATACTCGATCTCACGATAATGGAAAGACGACTTGTCTACACAAACAATATGTACATGGTTGAATTGGAGAGAGATTGCAAAACGAAAAGAAATATATACAAAGAAATACCGAAAATATAACGACTTCGTGAACGCATATAAGAAACGTGTACACAAAGAAACACAAAGAGGCAGAGAGGAATCTTGAACTGCAAACAAGTTCTTGACTGATATACATAATTGAAATAGAGTAAATTGTGAAAACAAAGGAAACACACACGCCAATAACGCAAATACAATTACTTCATGAACGCACATAAGATGCAAGTACACAAAGAAATACAGAGAAAAGAGAGGAACCTTGAACTTCAAACACGTTGTTGACCTACATACATCATGGAAATAAGAAGAAACCGCAAAAACAAAAGAAACATATGCACAGAGATCTACGTGGCGACAAGTCCACGCGAGACGAGGCAAATAACTGAACGAGTTAGCGTTTTGCGCTTCGCTAATGAATAGACAAGAAGTTTAACGCACAAAAGAAACGGCGGAAGAACGCGTGATCGAGGACATCGGCTGAGCAAAGTCAATCAGCAGAGCAGAACATAGAAAACGGGAACTTGTTTTCAAGCAAAGCGTTCGAACATAGCGGAGAAAAAGGGAACTTTTTTTTATTATGAACTAATAAAAAACAGGACATCAAAAGCATGAGCAGAAGAATATAAAAGCAAGAAGCAACATGCAACAGGAATTCAGTCGTACAAAGGCAGTCGTACAAGTGAGTTTGTGAAAAATAGTGCATAGAAATCCAAAGTGCCTCAGGAAGACTAACATCGAAGAGTAAGAACCACGCAAGGAGGACGACTACAGTCAAGCAAGGACGATATTCGACAAAGATGCTTTGTGAAAGCAGTTGAGTGGTTGCGTACGTCCGTCAACTCGCATCTTATACCCCACTGAGTGATAGCGTAGGCTCACTCAAACGACTTAAGACCATTCGAATTGCGGATGCACGGTTGCGTAAGCCTGCCATCTCACGAATTCACCGAACTGTGTGGATGCTCAAGCCCACCAGAGTACACACAACAAACGAATCCATTCGCAAGAACGTGTCCACTGTCCTTTTGGGGAAGCAGAATCGCCAAGAAACAATTAGAACGTAGACGAACATAGTTCCGGAGGACATACAAAATCAAACACTGCGTAGACATAAGTTTATTACGTAAGACTTATCTTATAAATATATATCATATAGTACATCTTAAATTAATAAAACGTAAAGGAAAACAAGAATCTTGTGTTCTTTACTGTCTCAGGTCTTGTACACGAACCTTGGCACCCGCTAAGGATATCTCGGCCGTAGTAAAGTTCGTTACACATATATATATATTTTATTATGTTATATATATATATAAATATATATATATATTATTATATTTTATAAATCATTATTATTATATTATATTGCGCAGAGTTTAAGCTGAATACATATAGCTAACAATTAATAGTTCGGAATTACATTTAAATAAATAGATAATATAATTCATCAATTTTTAAAAATAACCTTTTTTGGCTGATTATTCCTATTTTCAAATACGTTTTTTTCACATTGAGGATTTAATAGTAAAAGTATTTATTTATATACATACTTATATTTACTTTCAGACAAAATTCCTTTTTGAACAGTTTCCAAACGCTCGTTCGGTTCAGGTAAAAAAAGATGGTTTTCTTGGAATAATGATACTCTACGGAAAGCATGTTGATGTTGGCAATGGAATTTTCATATCTGACTTACGGGAGGAGTCCAACGCTGCTATGGTAAATATAAAAGAAGTTGTAAATCAGAACGGATTGGTAATAGGTAATAGTGTGATTGTAAATAATAAATAAAGTATTTATAAATAGCAATAAAATCATAATATTGTTAACAAGCATTATATATTCTTATATCCTCTTTATTTCATAACATCACGCAAAAAATATCTATTGTAGCCAAAAATTCCTTGTCCAATCTTAGGCATCATTCCGTAACACTAACGAACATAAAGTTTTCTCTTTTGTTTTGGTTACTTTCGTTGTTTGGCGTGGTATTTGACGCCAGCGTCGAGAAATTCTAAAGAACCTGCGTCGGCAGAACCCCTGGCTGACGATAGACGAACGATAATAAATTTGTTGGTAAATTTATGTGCTTTCCAGGCATTAACAGCTGTTTTGGTGTACAGAAAAGGTACGAATAAAAAAGGTGTCGTGTGGTAATCGACGAACAGAGATTTTAGGAAATGCCTCTCTCGGCAGAGTTTCGCAAACGCCGGCGTGGCTGACAATCACGTTCGTTAGTGTTACGGAATGATGCCCTGTAATTGCGATAGTAACCAAAAAGGTAGATTATATTTGGATTTTATACCAGCCCTAAATACAAAATATCTATTTTCTAGCGGTGTTTTGTTTTGAGTTATGCATGAAATTTGAAAAATCCTGCAAGAGACGTGTTCTTTCGTCGCCATCGATTGCATCCAAAAGCGGAAGTGCTCCACTAGGTCTTACTAGAGTCTTAAATACAATAATTAAACTTTTGAAGTCTCTCCGCTTCATCAGGCTTATTAAAGCATATATATATATATATATATATCGTCCCGATCAGACACCAAATTCCTTGATCTATACGGCGCATGCCTCTGTAAATGGACAACTTTAATTTTACGTCGTTTTTGTGTGTGCGACTGTATGCGATACACAACATCATTTAGTCGCTTAATGACTTTGTACGGACCCTCCCACGATTTTTGCAGCTTTGGAGAAATGCCCTTCCTCCGTTGCGGATTGTACAGTAACACTAAGTCGCCCTCTTTGAATCCGTCCGTATTCATACTTCGGTCATAGCGAGCCTTCATTTTGTTACTCATTAACTGTGTACGCCGCCTCACCATTTCGTGTATTTCCTTCATTTCAGATTGTAACTTGTGCCAGTAGTTGTCTTCGGTTTCGGTAAGATCACTGCTTTTGCCAAATTTTAGATCCGTCGGAAATCTCAAGTCTGAGCCAAAAACTACTTGCGCAGGTGAGTGACCAGTAGTGTCATGGACTGCTGATCGGTAAGCCAATAAGAACATTTGAATGTGCTTATACCAATTGCGCTGACATTTGCCCACGACTTTCCGCAGATGCTCTTTTAATGTGCGGTGGAACCTTTCCACCATGGCATCTGACTGCGGATGTAGAGGTGTCGTTCGAGTCTTCTTGATACCCAGCAATCGGCACATTTCTTGAACAGTTTTAGCTACAGTTTTAGCTTGATTTGGTATAGAGTAGACTTCTGGTCATTTGCTGAAATAGTCCATAATGACCAACACGTACTTATTTCCAGAGTCACTAGTCGGAAATGGGCCAGCTACATCCATTGCAACTCGCTCAAATGGCGCTCCAGCGTTGTACTGCTGCAACTTCCCTCTGCTTCGAAATTTAGGTTCCTTAGCAGCAATGCACTGCGTGCAATTTTTGATCCATTCCGCTACCGCTTCTGGACAGTTCACCCAGTAAAACCGTTGTTTAATCTTCTCCACAGTTTTTGTAACACCGAGATGGCCGCCACTTCGTCCATTGTAGAATTCTTTTAATACAGCATCTATTCGCGATGAACGATTCAGGAACGATGCAGCACTCCGTTCTTCAGCTTCAAACTACTCCATTGTGCCCAATACGCCTTGGCCACCGGACTTTCTGATGCCATTTCTTCCTTGCTTGGTCTTCGGTCCATTTCCTTCCCTTTAACTAACTTCGCCAAGTCTGCATCATTAAGCTGGCTGTCCCTTAGCGCACTAAGTGTTCACTCATCGTCAGGTTGCACACACGTTAATCGGACGTCGACTATACCTTCGCATCTTTCAACTTCGGAGCAATGCTTACATTCGAGTGCACACGGTCGTCGAGATAAAGCATCTGCGTTTCCATGTTGTCCACCTTTGCAGCCTTTCTATCCAGCGCGCAATTTGACCTTCTGGGTTTTTGAACTGAAGTAGCCGCGTGATCTGTCCTTAATAAGAAATGCTGCCCATACAAATATTTATGGAAGTATTTCACGCATTCAACTACTGCCAAGAGTTCGCGCCTGGTGACACAATAATTCATTTCTGGCTTACCCAGGACTCGACTGTAGTCGCATCACCGAGAATTGCCACAATCCGTCGCCGATGCTGAAAGCCGTTTTCTCACGATCAGATTTTTCGATATCTACTTGCCAATAACCGCTTTGCAAATCCAACGTTGAAAACCATTGTGCACCAGATAACGTGTCCAAAGTGTCATCTATTCGCGGAAGTGGCTAGCTGTCCTTTTTCGTGACATCGTTCAGCTTTCGGTAGTCAACGCAACATCAAGTGCTTCCATCTTTCTTTTTAACTAGCACGACCGGTGAGCTCCATGGGCTTGTTGATGGTTCAATAACTCTTTCTTTCCGCATTTCATCTATCAAATGCTCCGCTTCTTCTCGTTTCGCTAGTGGGAAACCGGATGCGTGGGGCTTGCCGGATCGGTCGTGCATCGCCGGTGTCTATTCGATGTTGTACGATAGCAGTTCTTCCAAATTTATTTTCATCGCTTGCAAATATAGCGCTATATTTTTCCCATAAGCGTTTAGCTTTAGATTTTTCTGGTTCACCTACCTCATTCAAGCAGTGACCCATTATAGCAGGAGATTTTGTTGTTTCTTGTAAAGCAATCTTTTTGCTCACCTGAGTACGATCGTCACAATTTATTATGGCTTCTACTGCTTGGCACTGCCCTATTAGCGCTCCTTTCTCGAAAACGATCGTTGACTTAAACTCGTTCATTACGCGAACAGGAATTCGCTTACTTCGTTTTGTTTGCACTAAAGTGCGTCCAACCAGTATATTCGCCGTGTCATCTGATGCCTCTACTATACCCAAATGGGCCGCTCCACTATCTTCCTCTACGCAAGCCCATAGAACCGCTTCTGATTTTGGTGGAATCTGTTGGCGATGGCTAACACTCATCTTAATAATTTGAGGCCGTTCATATCCAGTGCTTATCGGTATCTCCATATTTCGGCACGTCAGCAACTTTTTCCTCAGGTCCAAAATAAGACCTTGCGCTATCATAAAATCAACGTCGATTATTACCTCATCCATAATTTCAGCCACCAGAAAGATATGATTCACATGCAACATTCCAATCTGAACACCACAAATCAGTTTTCTGAAAATAGCAGCTTCCTCTCCTGTAGCAGTTCGCAGTTTGCAACCAATCAGCGGCTCGATATCATCTCGTACTAAATCTGCTCGAATAATGGAATGCGTTGCGCCTGTGTCCAGCGTCAAGTCCAGCGACCGCCCGTTTACAGTACCGCTTACTGTTAAGTTGTTGTTGTTGTTTCGACGCATTTGCGAGACAGAGACAGTGGGGCAATCAGTTGCGGAAACCAGCTCACGCCCCTTTGGGCTAGTCCGTTTTAGTTTAACGATTCTGTTTCAGTAGAAGCACCACTTACTTTTTCGGCGCTTTTCCTTCTGCCACTCACTGATGTATTGCAGTTTCGTGCAAAATGTCCAATTTTCCCGCAGTTGTAACATTTTGCGTCCGAACTCTTGCGCGAGATCGGCGTCATTCGTGCTATCTTCTGCATTAGTTCCCTCATTGTCTTTTCTAGCGACTCATTTGAAGCAACCTCAAGTCGATGAACCTTGTGCGATGGTCTGGTCAAAAGACTCGCTGTCTCCTGCGTCAGAGCAAACGAAACTGTTTCGGCGAAGGTCTTCTTTGGCATAGAGTAGACTGCGCGTTTCGTATCCACATCCCGTATACCATTCATAAACGCTTGTATCTTCAATAGTTCGATTACTTCTGTGCGTGCATCCGCGTTGGCCATATGTGCGAGTCGTTCGATCTCTGTTGCATATTCCTGCAACGGTTCGTTATTCTTTTGGAAACGATTCATTAGGTCCATCTGGAACATTTGCTTTCGGTGATCGCTACCGTATCGCCGCTCAATCGCTGCCATCAACGCATCATAATTACCTCGCTCGTGTTCAGGAACCGTTTGCAAAACTTTAGCAGCGGAACCCTTCAACGACACCACCAAAGCTGCCACTTTGTCTGCCAACGTCCAGTGATTCGTTTGTGCCGTTGTCTCGAACTGGAGTTTAAAGATTTTAAACGGCACAGTTCCGTCGAAGGTTGGCGCTTTCAATTTTGGTGCACTAACAGCCGCAACAGGTCCAGTCAACTGTACATCTCGTATGTGACCCTCCAGCCGCAATATTTCTGCCTTCAGTGTATGCAATTCCTCTGGCGTTTGCGATTGTAACGTGCGAACTTCATCTTCTACTTTATCTTGTCTCGCCTGCAGTTCTGCAGAATTTCCCTCAATGCGCAAAAGTTGCTCTTGCAGTTGTGCAGTGTTTTGCGCCAACTGCTGCTCCATGCGTGTGGTTAGTTGGTTTTGTAGTTGTGATGTATTTTGTTCCATCTCAACTTGTAGTTGTGAAGTATTTTGTGTCATCTTCTGCTCCATGCGTGAGGACTGCTGCTCCATCTGCTGCTCCATCCGTGAGGACTGCTGCGCCATGGCTGCTAAGAGCACATTCAAGTCAAACGCTGGAGATGCTTGTATTTCTACCAACTCGTGTTCAACTTTGGATGTAGCATCGTAGATGAACTCTTGTGCTTCAACGTCGATGCCCTCCTTCTCCATAGCGTCACGCAAGCGTGTCTGCAGCTCTGCTTTATTTCTTGACACAGGCAAACTGCGCGACTCCAACTATTGCCTCAGCTGTGGTATTTTCAGGTCAGCGAATTTTATTATTATTTCGGATTATTCCGCAATCCCACTTCTGACACCAATTGTTACGTAATTTCCAAAATTACCGCTTGAACTCTCTTCAGGTTCGATCACTGGATTGTGAATAATCGTAGATTCGAAATAATAAAAAGTCTTTAGTTTCAAACAATAAATCAACTATTTATTATTGCTTGCTCTTATTTTAACACTTCTTTACTATCGCTGTTTATAACTTGTACACGTAAACACTTATACACGAATTCTTATTTAAAGCTATTCAACTATTTTATTCTTATTCAACACTTTTCAAACTGTTACTTCCACGATGTCACTTTGTTGCTTTCCAAAATCAAACTATCCTCGCTGCTGTGGTTTGTGTCTATTTATACTGTCCGATAATTATGGCTACGTTATCTTCAGACTTCTCCAGATCTTACTAGATTGTCGAGAAACTTCCATTTCCATGAATTGTTTGTTTCAGAAATGAATCATGTTCTATTGTGTAGGCTGCGTTGTGGAAATATCAACTTAGTTCTAGATCTTTCGCTAGCGCTCGTTAGATGTCATTGTATTCCAGAAGAATGTGGACTGTGGTTTGGTAAAACTGTAACCAAAGATTATAGAATACAAAGATGTGCCACTCTCATATAAGCAAGCTTCCTCACAAAAATGCGGATGTGATTTAGCGTAAATCCCAGTAGAGCTTCTCAGAGCGGCAATTGAGAGAGAGCGAGTTAGAATTCTCTCAGTTCGAATTTATTTGCTCTTTAATAACATTGAAGCGGGGAAGGGAAACGAAGAAGAAGTTTATGACGATCAGAAAAACCAACAATTTTAATCCTATTCCTTCTTCCACACGCAAATTCCTTCGTTGTGCGTGTGTCTAATTTCTTGCTTCCAAAATTTTGCATTTCTGGAGTTTTTAATGGTTTTGAATTGATTTTCTGGCTTGCGTTGACGAAGTTATAAACTAAATCGGCATATTTGCTGAACGGTACGCTATAAAACTAAATAAATTTTCGTATATAGTATACATATGTATAATGGAAATATCGTAGTTCTGGATATTTGTTTATTGTCATAATTGTCTTCAATATTTCAATTCTGATCTGATTGATTGATGTTTGAATAAAATCGGATAAAAGTTTGTTGCGAGCATATTTAGCATTGTAGGACCTGTAATTTTCAGGTTTTTGTAAATGTTATGTAAATTATTATTATTACTGTAGGCAGTATTGCACCGCGAACCTTAAACTGGTAGGTAGAAATTATTTTACAAATTTTCGCTTTCGACAATTGCAGGGTATAAAAAAGTTCGGTGGATTCCTATTGCAGGCCCTAGCGCCAGAAACCAAAAGCCAATGCACATACATTCAAACGCATGCAAAGCAATGAAACAATTAGTTTGATATGCATTTATACATATGTATATATGTATATATATGATCGCATGAGAAAATTCTTTATACATAAATATCTGTATTTGCATTATAAAGAATAGAGAAAACATAATAGGAATAATGAAATGACAAAAAGACAGAATGCAAAAAATTGAGGTTGAAATATTATAGAGGAATAATTTTATTTGAAATATTATTTAAAATTTAAATATTAAAGAAATATAATAATTTAGACGTGCTGCGAAGAATTAACTTTAAATACATACGAAAGAAATGGATTAGAACAGCAAGTGCTGTTGGAATACTGCAGCATATTTGAAAGAGAGTTTCCATCAATAGAAATATTAACTTTTATTTATAAAGCAATATAATTGTCTTCAATTTTATTTACTATCCATCAAAATAAAATCACATACAGACTTACATTGGAGAATATTACGTACATACATACAACATATGCAAAAATCATAAGCCTGAGACAGAATTGCACGAACAAGAGACAAAGTACAAATTTACTTTTATCTTTTGCTTAAAACACGCACATAATTGGACGTCGCGAACAAAGTACAGAATCTGTCATTTTCGACATCGTTGTTCAGTGGTCTGCTAATAAATCATAATAAATGAAAGAAATATGGATGCAATGCAATTATTATTAAAAAATTTATTATTTTCTTTTGTATACTTTGTAAAATAAAAATCAAATAAATTGAGTGAATTCATTCAATTAATTTTATTTAATACACATTATTATTTATACATTATACAGGCCAATAAGACAATAGTAAAACAGGTATTCAGTTCATTAAGTTATTTAACTATACAAGTCAATAAGACAAAAATAAAGCTAATATTTAGTTATCTAAACACTATCGTACAATTCTAGGTGTGACCGCACCAGCTCAATTAAAGCTTCCTCGTGTTACATCCTGAAAATATGAATTAATTATTAATAGTTATTGTTATAATTATGAAATTATATTCTTATATCTTACTTTAACTTTTGGAAACTAGTACAAAATGTTAAATAAAAATCGCGCAAGCACTTAAAAAATTTATGTATGCAAAAACACATGCGAAAGTAACGACGAAGCAGTAGAAGAGCGTGTGCACAATGTGGAAAAATAGAAATAGAGCAATCTTGCGAACATGCGTTTCTTTATCTAAGTACGAACGTTCGCAGATAACTCATTTTTTCTTGACTCCCATAAGAGCCTATGTTATTTTGACAGTTGATTTTGTACTTTGTCTCTTGTTCGTCCAATTCTGTCTCAGGCTATAAGCGAAACGAAATTTTATTCTAAAATCTTTCCTCGCCGTGTTCGCTTTCTCTCAATGAGAGCACATTACCACTTTGCCAAAAGTTTACTCTATTTTACGCTCATAGCTGCGGCTGTGAGAGTAAAGCTTTAAAGATCTGTTAAAGCTCTTGTTGTGGCTAAAAAATTTTGGTGCCGTTTTATTGTTCTGAGTGGCACATCTTTGTATTCTATAATCTTTGCTGTAACACTCGTAAATATTGCACGTATCGGCGAGTAGATGGCGCTGTATATCACATTATTGTATGACCTATAGATGGCGCTGTATTTTCGCCACAACACAAATGGTTTGCTTCTACTTGCGCAAGGCAAATACATAACTGTAGAAACACATTACAACCGCCGCCGCAACTGCACAATGTACATAAGTATATGGGACTCTCGGCAGTCGTGCAGTTGGTCTCTACTCTAAACGCAGAATTTCTGCTCTTTTTTTCTCGAAAAAGGTTGCCACTCCTTTAGTGTAATTTCAAATATTCGGTGAAGGACAACATTGAAATGAAACGAAACCATGTGTTGATGGCTGTTTTTTATAGCAATATTTGTCAATATGAATCTGAAATATATTCAATGTTTGCACAAATGTACCATAGAGAAACCAATTATTATTACTAATTTTACTATCAATTACGTATAATATGTGCATCAGTGTGCAAATTTATTTTGCAGTTCACTAACAAAAGTAACACAAACAGCTGACTGCAGAAACACATTACGACCGCCGCCGCAGCTTCAATGCTCTCTAACGCGCTGCCTGAGCACATTGCCGGCAGCAGCAGCAACCGCAGACACGGCAGCTTCAGCTGTTTGTGTTGCTTTTGTTAGTGAACTGCAAAATAACTTTGCACACTGATACACATATTTATGCGTAATTGATAGTAAAATTAGGTAAAATTAGTAATAATAATTGGTTTCTCTATGGTACATTTGTGCAAATATTGAATATATTTGAGATTCATATTGACAAATATTGCTATAAAAAACCAAGCACAGCCATCAACACATGGTTTCGTTTCATTTCAATGTTGTCCTTCAAGGAATATTTGAAATTACACTAAAAGAGTGGCAACCTTTTACGAGAGGAAGAGAGCAGAAATTCTGCGGTTAGGGTAGAGCCCAACTGCACGACTGCTGAGAGACCCAATACTTACAATGTACAGTTGCGGCGGCGGTTGTAATGTGTTTCTACACTGTAGAATCTACAGTGAAGCTGCCGTGTCTGCGGTCGCTGCTGCTGCCGGGCAACGCGTTATGCATTAAACACATTGTCTGCTGCTGCATCCCGCAGCAATAAACAGCAGCAAAAAATCGCTCGGATTTATACACATTGGCAAAGCAGCAGTGTCTGTCAAAACAAACTTTTTATACATACCTTATTAATTTCACCAGAAAAGATAAAGAAAAAGACAGCAACAAAGAACAACAACTTCGTTTTTGCTGCTGTCAAACCGAATTGCAGTAGAAATAGCCGGACAGCAGCAGCAAAATCATGCAGCAAAATTACGCAGCAGAGCAGCAGCAGAGCTAAAATCAACTTTTTTCTCAACCTCCATAAGAGCCCATGTAATTTTGACACTTCCATTTTGCTGCGGGATGCAGCAGCAGACAATGTGTTTAATGCATTAGAGAGCATTGCAGCTGCGGCGGCGGTCGTAATGAGCAAAGAGTATATATTCATAAAGAGATTTCACGTGAACGGGATGTTTTTTTAGTACAAAATTAGATGTATAGCTATCAAGACGCAACACATACAAGTTCGAAATATACTTCAAGACCGAAAACATACAAGTTTGAAATATGTTTGAAGTTGTTTCTTCTGGCGAATAAGAGGAAAAATGAAGTCTGCACGACGAGAAACGAAGTATGTGAGGAAGCTGAAACTGTGTGGTTTCATGATTACTAGCGTGTTGTTGTTGTCTCGCACAACTGACGAAATCGTCGACACCATGATCGATTTGTGGATTTCAGCGGGTGTTGAGAGGCAATGAAGCAATTTCCCTTCTTCTTCTTCTTGTTCTTTACCAATAACAATTCATGAATGATCGACTCTGCTCAGCTTTGTTTTGAAGTTACATAGATTTATGGAAGAACTTTCATAGATTTCAATTTTTGTGTTCATTTCTTCTAGCAAGGTCGTTTTGAGAATTTGTTGTGGAGTTGTTCTTATTATTTGTAACTATTAAAATAATTTAAATAAGTTTAAAGGACAAATGAGAACTTTTATATAACCTTCAATCAGAGCTGTAATGTAATCAGTACTTTTGGTACTTCAGTACATTCTTTCAAATACATTTTAAATCCTTTGTACGGGGAAAAGAACTGGTACTGGAAAGACTGGTACTGAGTACGAAAATGACTAGCGCTGCCTTCAATATTATAAAGTTTCTGGATTGACATAGTTGTCTATGCTGGCCATAAACAGGAAAAGAAAGGAAAAAGCAGCAATTTCACAGAACTTTCCTTCATATCAACTGAACAAAAATAAGTTTTATTTCTATTTATCTTTATTTCTAGTTAATGATTTTAATTATTACATCATTTAAATGTAACATTACATTATCTTAGTTTACTGTGCTGATATGGTATACTTTAATTTAATATTAATGCTTATACTTAAGATCACAAAATTTTACAATTCTGAAAGTTTCTCTTTATATAGGCTGGTATTAAAGTGGGAGATATGTTGTTAGCAATTAACAAAGACGTAACCCTGGATTCTAATTACGATGAGGTAAATTACCCAGAACAAAAAAAAAAAACATTAATAGATGGATAATAAAAATTTATAAGCATAATTTATAAACGTGTATGTATATTAGAGAACGCCAACGAATACAATCGCTCTTTTTTGGAGCAAATATGTACGAAGTATGTATATAGTCGTGCTACGTGCACATAAGAATTTATAAACTTGAAGCATAAACCGGATTCTCTATTTCTGCCCTACGAGCTTTCTGCATTTTCAAAACACAAAATAGTGGCTTGGCCCGACGCGGCATTATTTGAAGCTTTAACACAGTCCAACGAGCATATATTATATATGCTCATTGCACAGTCATAGCAGCAAGAAGTAATAGGCGTATTCGGGAGGCCCAGTGTGCACAGCCAATATTGAAGGGTGGAGTATTCCAGAATGCATACAAGCCATTTTTGTTTTTCGTTCATCACAAGTCGTGCAGTTCTCTATTGTATATACATATGTATATATACAATGAACGACTTTTTTGGGTATATGCATGTAACATACATATGTATGGCATATATATAGAAAAATTTATTTTAGGCCGTTAAAGCTATCTTTTATATATAAATATATATATATATTAATTGTAGGCTGTAGCATTGATAAAGAGAGCCGAAGGAATTGTGACAATGGTAGTTCTTAGTCTTAAGAGCGAGGAGGCCATAAAAGCTGAAAAAGAGGCTGCAGAAAAAAAACAAGCAGGTATGATAGCTTTTATTAATATTTATCTGTTTAAATATCTTAAAATCTATAAAAATATACGTTCGATACTGGACAAGTTTATATTTAATTGTAGAATTAAAGGCAGAAGCTGAAAAACCTCAGGATCCGTCCGTTGCGGAAATCAAGCCCAATAAAAAAATTTTAATTGAAGTTAAAGTAGAGAAGAAACCTCTCGGTGTAATTGTCGTAGGCGGAAAGAATAACTACGTGACGGTATGTGTATTCACGCAACAGTACGTTGTAATTGAAATATCAAATTTTAATATTTATAATTAAATTAATAGACGGGATGTGTAATAACACATATCTACTCAGATGGAGCATTAGCACAGGATAATCGTGTTCGAATATTTGATCATATAATAGAGGTCAATAGTTTACCAATGAATTGTATGGAGATGACTACTCTTAAGGTCCATCAGAAATTTCATACTACTTACGAAAAATTAGTGACACTATTAGTCTATAGACCTGATCCGTCTGAAGTAGAAACTTTTGCAATAGAGTTTATGAGAAAACCTGGCAAGGAGTTGGGTTTAACTCTAGCCCCCAACGAAAAGGGTTGTACTATATCAGAGATAGTAAGTTCCTACAGTATCATCTTTAACGGACAAAATTACATCATTCTTTTTTTTTTGTTTTGTCAAATTTTCTTAATGCAGGCATCCGCCGGATATGCTGATATCGAGAACAAGTTGCAACGTGGCGACATTATAACTAAATTTAATGGGGAATCAATAGTAAATGCATCATTTGCGGAATGCTTTGCCCTTTTTAAAACGGCAACTGGAAAAATATCTATTGAAGTAACGCGTCCTAAACCAGTTTGTCGGACGGAAGGAGCTAAATAAAGCATACCTACAATTCTAAACATTATGTCTTTATATATCTGCATAAGGAAATAAAGAAAAAAATATTTCTTAAAACTTTAAAATGCATTGTGTTGAAAAATAAGAATTTGTGTGTAATATATTATCATCTGACAATGTTTTTTTTACAGGTGCACGGTCAATTTTTATTGGTTGCATTTACGGCTGCATTGGAGCTTGCATTTCTTCCATGGTAAATAATTTCTTCGGATTACTAATTTTATTTTGACTATAAGTAGTGAAATTCAAGAAATGGTCTCTAAGGCCTCTGACTATCTACGGTTCTGCAATAAAGCGTACCGCGAGTATGGCTTGATGTGAGATAGTTGATTGGAGTGGTATTACTAAAAGTTTGCGAAGGTCTCTGAGTCAATTTTTGATGTATTTTCGAAACTTGGTGAAGCGCCTACATCGTATTGCTCTAAATGCTTAACTCATTGACAATTGTCAGTAAACCATTGACAATTTGTCAGTAAATTTAAATAAGCTTGTTGATAGCTTGGTTTATAATAATAATGACATAAAATTGAGGAAGGAAATTCAGAAGACACACGAGGCACTCCAAAATGATTTGATTGGTGGTTTGGCTGAATGAGATATTAAGCCAAGGATGCCCAGCGTAATTTAAGTGTTGAGGTGGAATAACTTGAGCGTCGCTTTAGGAGGCTGCTCATAATAATTAATGGTGTAACTAGTACCGCGGCCACCGTTTTGATTAAACTTATAGCCAACATGGCAAACTTTCTTGGTGTGGAGTGCCGTAATGATGATGTCACCAAATGTTTTCGGCTATCCAGCTCGGCTTAATTTCTGTAAATCTAAGGCTTAGATGCAGATAAATTGGAAACCGGTTATCATAAAAGATGCAGAAAATTCCACTGGCGTGGAGGTGAGCAGAGGTCTAGGTATCTAGCTAGCCATGTCTGCTCATATGAACACACTTGGACTACGAGGGTTCATTGGAATGCCATTTAGATCTCGAGACCTTGACTACGGTAACCACGAACTGCTATTTATGTAGCGACTCAGAGCACCTAACTGGAGTCATGGCGCAGAGATTTTTTTAAAAGTAGAGTATCAGTGAGCCTGTCTCCTACGGGATAGGGCTGCGCACTTACATAAGAGATGTGAAACCGCCTCCTCCTCATCCTTGCAGCTCCTACGAAAGTCATTTGAAGGAAAGGAAAGGGGCCTGTCATGACCCCTATCACTCGCCGAATGTTAACCTTACTTAACGTAAGGCGATCTTGCGAGTTCTTCCGGTAATAACGATGTCTTGCACTACAGCAAGACGCCTTCTTCTCACATCTTTCATTTTTTATTATTATTGGAACCCAGTACAATTTTATACGTACTTGTTCCGCCATCTCATTAGAGATCAGTAACAGGTTGCTACCAGCACGAAAAAAGGTAGATTCCGGGGATCGCATCCCAGTCTGGCTATCGGTATAAATGTAGACGAAGAGATGGCCATCTCTCCAGAATACAAAATTTTCCAAGAATTTTACAAATAACCTTCTCTGCCACGTTTTGAGCTATCAGTGTACACCTGTATAACTTTTTTCCATCCTCCCACTATCTCCGTTCGAAATTTGTGAACAAGATGGAGGGATGGTGAAAACAAGGGTTTTCAAGGACGATTAGAGTCTTCCATAGTTGTGTTGGTCCACCTATATCATTATAGGCCTAACTAACGCAAGATACAGACTGTATATTATCGATGAGCTGAGGTCCCATTTATTACCAATGGCTCTCCAGCAAGAGATTACTCTCTGGATAATGTGTAGTTTCCTATACAGAGAGCTTGAAATTAAACTTTACTTCGCACATTCTTAGCGGTTTGATTTGCGGAATATTTTCTGGTAAAGAGAACAAGCTCAGTTTTCTGTGGATTTAATCCCGAACTTATAGGAGCTGCCCATCTTTTTAGAGTGTGTAGAATCAAGAGGTTTTCCTGATTTGTAAACAAGCAAAGTGTAGACTTCGCTTAGATGATGCGAAAAGTGAAAGGACAATTGGTACTTTAAGCCATCCATGTGTAGTAAGTGGCAGTAATAGAAAAAATTACAACCGCAATAAAACAGGTTTTAAACTGAGATCGAGAATTGGCCTGTGTGTTGACCATGTGCGTTAACAGAGTGTTCACTGCATGCTGTACTAGGTCTCTGATTATATATGGGTACTTGCCTGAAGCCACTGTGGCAAGATCGTCTACATAGGTACGAACAACCTCCTTCCTCTTTCAGAGTTTTCAGTAGCTCGTCGACCACCAAGTCCACAGGAAAAAAAATAGAACTTCCTCCCGGAGGAGTTCCCCTCCAACCCATTCCTTTTACCTCCTTAATCTTCCTTTGCTCGAAAAGTTGACTAATGGAACCGTTGAGGATATTAGACAATGGTGCACCAAGCTAGTACACACCGCGACGAACCAAAGACTACTACTGTGTCTCGGTGACCTCCAGATCATACACACTAGATCAGCGACGCCATCACCAGCAACGGCAAATACACTAGCGATCCTGTGGACAGTTCATTTCGAAAGCATTGAAAACGGGCTTAGAAACCGTGAACGGAAGCGCGAACGAATTCACCAATCGGAACTTGCTTCCTTGCCACATCAGGCGGCAGCAAAGCTGCGATCGACGTTGGACGTAGAAGGTCCATCGAGGAAACACTTTAAATAGTCACGAAACTTACCGGGGACGATTGCAGAAAGTAATGCTATGTATCCACCACAGATTATCTACTAGATTAACGGCACTTACTGGAAAAACTCGGTAATCTGCCGCTATTTTAATTGAGTTTCCATACAATTTATACTATACTCACTGACTAGATAATAAAATATTCTACCAGATATTGGAAATATTTCATTTACAATTTACACCTTGCGATCAGTGCTGTCGGGCTCACTGAAGAAAGATTTTCATACTACACGAGGGTAGTCGTTATTAAAATATAATAAAAAATTTTAGAATAATTACTAGTTAGAAAAATTACAATTGAAAGTGAAGACGCAGTTTTTTTAGACCGCTTATGTGTAAATAATAGAGGATCAGAATTGAAATCGAGATGAAAAAATTTAGATCCTGCACGAAGCTGCTGTTCAACTTGGATTCAACATAGGCAATAACGGTAACGGAGTGTCAAGTACTACAGAGGTTTTTGAGAATTAGGTGATTAAATTTTGCATTAAAAAGATTTAATATAAGATTTGATTCATATTGATGACAGAAACAGTGGCTGTAGTCTTGGAAGAATATATTCTGCTGCTAGAATAGCCAATGATGAAATAGGTCTAACACAGTTCTCCAAATTAATAATTTTATTAAAAAATTCTTTAAAAATTATGTTTCAATTTTTCATGTATGACTCAAGCGGTGCTGTAAATAATAAGTTAATGCAACTGGTAAAAAAGAAACTTATCTTTTATAGTATTATTACCCTCGGTTATTTTATTGGTGGCAATAACCGACGTTTTAGTTATTACACTAGGTTATTTTACCAATTATTTTACCAGTAACAGTTACCGACAGTCACGTGCGTAAGAGCGTATTACACATTTTCGCTTATGAAATTAAACATACAAGAGAAAGGAATAGCGAATCACATCCACACAAAAGGTTTGGTTAGTTTTTTCTGGACGACCTTAAGAACTTAATTACTCGAAATCTCAAGTCCGCCTGGTGGCGTTGTGGTCAAGAAGGACATAAAAATATGTATGCAGGTATCCCATCTTATTATTTTGCTGGGAATGTGAACGATGTGATTTAAGTACCATCGGCTGCTAAAGAACCAGAAGATCGGGAACCATTAACAGGTGTCTTCGAATATGAGGAACAACGCGGCTACAGGAGGAACATACAGCTCAAACCAACTCATCAAGTTTGATGAAAACCACATAGTTGCCAATGTTTTCCTCAATGCCCATCCAGCGACAGCACCCATCGACACAGAAGCGTAGCTACCTTCGCACATCTGTTGCAGATAATATAATTATCAAAAATAGTAGGAATGGCTGACGGGACGTCAAAAATTCCTATCCAGTTTGTTGGACAAACGCATTTCCCTAAAAGGTGCAGAGCATACTCATACATAACCTATATTCAAAATCGGCGGAAATATACGGAAAATGGGACGTCAAAAATTCCTTTCCAGTTTGTTGGTTTTGTATCATCAGTAATAGTCGAACTACGGAGAGAAACTTCCAAACGCACCTTCAAAGCTCATAGCAGTGAATTGGCCCCATTTGTCCCTCGGTACAATAGCATTTCATAAATTTGCATAAATTTACGACAAATGGTGTTTACTATCTGCATACGTGCAGATAAACATTCAAGCATCGCCTCCATTCGAAGAATGTACGAGCAGTTTCGCAGGAATCGCAGCAGTTGCCAGCGAAAGCGATTAGCCAGTCGAAGGGAATATCACAACATTCCAAAGAGATGCAAACTTAAACTACTCAATAGATCTTAATAGATCTGAAGCAAAACTTCTTGTTCTTTAAGGTGCGGATCCAAGAAATAAAGTATAGTCCAACAAATCATACGGGTGTGGCTCAGCAGAAGTACAGACAGCGAAATGGTTTGCTTATGGCCATTTATAATTCCTAAGCAGTTAATTTTCACCAGAACCTACTTTTACGTGGGAGCAGACAGAAGAACAAGTAAGTTACAAATTTTTTCACGTGTTTTATTTTGATTTAAAAATACAATTCGCGCCATATCGTACTGCCAAGGTACTGATCCCTCCGTTGAAAAGAAATATTTCGCAAACTTCTGCCTTATTTTTTTTGCTTCACAAGATGATTTTTTTGGTACTTTCGGTAGGGAATTTAAAGTATTTTGCACAGGTATTTCTTTTCTCAATGCACCTTCTATTATTTCATGCGTATCCCCGTTTTCAACATCCAAACTGCCGTGCGGTATATATATCTGCTTCGACGTAGTACTTTTATTCAAAAAGTTGTGTAAATATATGCAGGACATAATTACGCCACTTGCTTTTCTTGGATCAAGCAATAAAGGTTTTCTAAGAACTCTGAAAGCTGCCGTCAATAGGTTTCGTTTTGAATTTTTTTGAAGAGACTTGAGTTGCTAAATACACCTACATCAGAATTTCGCCCTTGACATCCAATGTCCACATATTGAAATGTGTATTTGGCATCTACAAGTGCCATTAAAACCACGCTGAACGTAGACTTGTAATTAAAAAATTCACTTCCAGTATTTGGTGGTGCCTGAATAACTGCATGGTTTCCATCTAAAGCTCCAATGCAATGTGAAAAATTCCATGTCGAATTGAATCCTTCCTCAATTTCTTTCCATTCTTCTACTGAAGACGGCATATACAAAATAAATACAAATTTTCTTAAACAATGATTCAAATAATCCTTAATATTTTAGGAAACCACATTGGAAAACATTGCTCTGGCCGACGAGGGCGAAATTGAAACCAACAACAAGTCACAAAACGAACCGCAGCCAGAAAAAAGCAATAAGAAGCGAAAAATTGATGATCCTCGGGTCACAATGGCCATAAATGTGCTCCACGAGGTCTCAAAGCAAAACAAACGAGACGAGTTTGATGTATTTGGGGAGAATGTGGCGAATAAGCTACGCAACATAACAGACCGTAGACTTCTGTTCCATGTTGAACGAGACATTGACGATCTCGTTTACGACGCAATTATGACGACTGGGTTGTATTGTCAGTACCAACCACCAACACCATCGTCGCCGTCTCCATTGTTGGCCTCAACACCACAACCATCGCCAGGCAGTTTTCAGCAACATAGTTTCCAAGAGCCATACCATAATCTTTAATAATTAATTTGGCATTTAAGTTCGCCACAAAAAATTAAATAAAATAAAATATAGGCGAAAAAGTATATGGGTTTTTTTCTTATTTACCTTAATGTAAACGCTTTGAAACAGTTATTATTGCGGCGCATACCTCAGGAAACATTCTACTAATTAATTGTCTCGGAACTTTAAACAAGTACGAAAGCGAACAGTAGCTGTCCCCAGTGGCAAGGAGTCTCAAAGTAATAGCTAGGCGTTCGTTTACTGAAACAGCTTTCCTATAATTAGTGTTTTGTTTTGCAACTATTGGCGATATAAGTTCTGCCAACTTTTCTAAATCACTTAAAGATATTCTTGTAAAATTTCGAAAACGACTTAATTTATCAATTTTTAGTTCATTTAGCAGGATTTCACCTCCGCTTTTTTCTCTACTTTGTAGGTAAGGTCTAACCCAACATCTCGGCGATTTCCTTTTTTTTAGCAAAACCGATAAAATAATTACTGCAGCAGCACAAAGTTGTACATTCTCTTCGCTATACATTTTGTAACTAAAAATATTTACTCCAACTTCTGTAGTGAACGAGCAAAACGAATTCAGAACGCGTACAGAAATGGAAAGCAAACAAACAGTAAAAGAAAAGAACGCGCACAGATCACGAACATTACAACACATGTACTAACTGAAAAACATGCGCGCGACCATCACACTGTTTATAGACGTGCACATGTTTTTGATGGATACGAATCACAAGCAAAGTTCGCGTTCAGAACGCGCTCAGTTCGCGTTCATTTGTTCTTCTGCATCCACCAAGCTCGCCTCAGAACGCGCTTAGTGCGCGTGCCTTGGTGGATCCTCACCTTTATGTACAGTGGTTGTACTAATGTTTTAGCATAAAAAATTAGCATGTATCGATAGCAAAAACATAATAATACGCACTAAGGAAACATATATCGCTTAAAGGTGAGGCCAAACTTATAAATGAGTTCGGGCAAGACATGCAGCATTTGCGTGGAAAAGTTTTGTCTAAAAGGCAAACGTAGTTGCAGAAGTAGCAGTAGTGAATCTAACTTTCCGAAAACTGAAAATCTTTTTTAGAATATGAACATAATTTCATAATTTCCGTAGTTTTTCCAGTATTGGGCTTCAGTATTAATGATTTACGGATTCGATTTAAAGTAGTAAATATCGGTTGTGAATTTTTCTCACCAACTTTTAATTGAATGTCAGAGGACTTACTGCAAGACGTCATTAATTTTCAGAGTATTCACAAAGCCGTTTCGGAGCTGAAAGTAACTGGATTAAGCTTCTAACCGATATATGCGCTAAAAAAATGCAAGGTATATTTGGGAATATTTGCGTGGCTATTAAATTGTTTTGTTCAGTTACAATTACTTCTGCAGAAAGGTCATTCGTATATTTCCAAGTTCATTAAAAACATGGGAATGAAACATAAATGTACATGAAGCACTGAATCATTTTGCCATTTTGTGCATAGAAAATAATCTAGCTCAGCAATAAAAGCAAGAAAATACACTTTAGATTAATCTCTTATATGTATATAATGTTGTGTTTTGTTTTCCAGAATTCTTTATTATAAAATAATATTTGTAAAAACTTTATTTCATATAATATTTACAAAAATAATTCCATTGTTTTCTGTATGTCTACAAACATACTTTCAATCACTAGTCGAAATCATTAAAACCATTTCTTTGTTATTCAGTAAAACAAAATTGTTCATGAACGTAAAAAAATACAACCAATACCACAAAGTAATTGTATGAGCCGCGAAAGTTCCGTAGAAAGTAGCGCTTTTGGATGTGGGGGGCATGGGTTCTATTGTTCCTATTTATGTAAGTTAGCAGAATTTGCCTAATTTCTCTAAACATATTACTGCTTTTGAACCTAATTTGTCTTCGTTCTTTATTATTAATATTATTATTAAATTGGGGATAGCGCACTGCGACCGTTAGATCTATTGTGCTCCCTGCATTCGTCCTGCGAATCACAGGTTATCTTCCAACCCCAGACTCCTGATGAAGCTCAGTATACAGGTTGGGTTTATATCGCGAAGCGTATCCCTCAGTGGCCAATAAGAGCCCAGGCATTGCATTCTTCTCTGAGTAACAGCCTTACATTAAGATATCAAATGCTCTGGCGTCTCACGCCCGCTTCTACAGAAGTGACATTCGTCCATTGTTTCAGCACCAATGGTTTTGAGATAGCCCCTAAGTTTACAGTATCCGGTGAGAAACTCTGTAACAATTCTTAGGTAGTTTTTGATAATTCGAGACATTGCTTGGACCTTCTTGGATTGTATCCTCCAATTAGAAGCTTCGCCTGTCTGAGCCCGATAATGCCGTTCCATTATGAGGTAATATCGGTGAGCTCCTCTATTCTACTCTGTTCCCTATAATTGTGTGGACCAATTCCACAGTAGGGTTCTGGTCCCAGAGAGGAAGTATCAGCTCCCTTCCTAGCTAATTCATCTGCCAGTTCATTACCAGCTATACCCGCGTGCCCGGGGATCCAAAGAAGTTTTACTTTATTTATGCTTCCCAGGATATTCAGTCTTCCTAGACATTCCCACACTAATCTTGGCTTATCTCGTAGGACGCTAGTGCCTTAATAGCTGCTTGAATGTCAGACATATTGGCAATACTTTAGCCCCTAATGTTACGCCTCAGGTTAAATTCTGCACATATGTTTATAGCAAGGACCTCAGCTTGGAAAATACTGGGTGTGTTCCCCATTGGTTCCGCGTGTCTTGTGTGAGGTCCTGCCACGCTCGCCCCCAACCCTAAGGGTGTTTTCTAGCCATCCGTATACCATCTCTGAGTGTGAGCCTCAAGATGTCGGTTGAAGCAGTCATCATTCCAATTCCCTTTGGTATTGAGTACTACCTCAAAAAGTTTTCCAAAACTGAATTGCTTATTCATATCATCCCTAGGCTTGGTGGCGAAGGCAATGTCCTTGATAGCCTTGGTACTAATTTTTCTGCTTCTGCCTCCACCTTCCCTTGGAAAACGCATGAGTGTCCTCGTTGCGTCTGTTTTATTAGGATATGTAGGGGAGTCAAATCAAGCAAGGCCTCCATAGCTACCGTGGGGAAAGTTCTCAATGCGCCTGTGATGGGAATTCCTTACTGTTACCAGAGACGACCGCCTACCCCAAACTAAACTCTATTCGTTCTTTAGTCTTTTATTTAATAGATTTTATTGTGGAATAATTTCTGGCAGAATACTAACGGGTAACTAGGAGGGGCAAATAAATTCCTATTTTTTCCGACTACAAATATAATATCTCTAGATTATGCATTCAACAAACTAACTTCTTGCAGAAACGTTTGGAACCGCCTATTATAACCAAATTCACCAATAATTAATAATATCGTTCCTTTAGTTTGTAAAGTATGGCATGGACCATACAATACGAGCAGTCGTCAACAGCAATGGAACGTTATCTAGCACAACTAAGAGTGGTAAATATTGTTGTGAAGGCGCATCTACACACCTAACACCATCGATATATATATATATAGATCTAAAGATAACGCGAATACAATCGAAACATTAATGAAAAGATTACTGAGGCTAATATGATTAGGATCTCTCTTATGTTTGTAATTCTAAAGAGCCCAAACCTGGATTAGGACCACAGCTAGAACTATTCGCGGTGTGGAATTGCAATATCCGACAAGAACATCCGAGACCGCCATAGCGTTTGTAAGGAATTTCTCTCTGTTCGCCATTTTTCGCATCCAAAGAAGGTATGGTCCGCGTCGTCAAAGTCACTATCAGCGTATATGCATTCAGGAACGCTTACTTTACCCATACGGTTTAGATAGCCACGAAAATATCCGTAACCAGACAACATCTGCGTGATGTAATAATTAACTTCTCCGAAGTTTCTGTATTATCCATGTGGCCAGATCAGGAATGAGTCTGGCGGTCCATCTTCCGCGCGTATCCATATTTCTTCTAGACTGCCATTGTTGTATAGTCTCTAAATGGGCTTCCTCCACTGCGGTTACTGGGGCATTCTCTTTCCTAAGTTCCCATAGCCTCTTTCCCTCGTTGGCCAATATATCTATTGGAGGACTGCTGCTGACTACTAGAATGGCTGCTTCCGAGACTGTGCGATACGAAGATGCAGCACGTAGCGCGGCTGTTGGTTGTACTCACGCCAGGACTTTTCTGCGATTCTATTTTAAGCTCATTGTACCATATTTCACTTTCGTAAAGCAGGACAGAGATCGTCATTGGCATATGAGAGTAACTTCCGCTACTTTTCCGTCGGGCTGTCAATATTGGCCATTAGCGTACATATCAGCGATGCAATCTGAGAAGCTTTCTTTGCCGCATGCTGGATTTGTGCCCAGTATGATACTTTGGAGTCTAACCTTAGCCCCAAGTATTTAACCATCTTTCGTGTTTTGATTACAGTATAGCACAATCAAAAATCAACTTCAAGTTCCATATGACATTTTCTTAGTAGGAGCAGCTTATCTGTGGCCAAACTAAGGCCGTGGGAATCTTACCACGTTATGGTTCTCATCATAACCTGATTTAATTTCCTTTGGGCGTCGTCATTAGCATAGGCTATCAGGAAGGTATCGTCTGGCATCCGCATGTTTAAAATCCCATTCCATCACACTAAGTCCCACAGGTCTAGGCCAAGGATCGACCCTTGAGCTACCCGCGAAGTTACCTCCTTGCTTTGAAGTCCGGCGCTAGTATCGTGGAACAGTCTGCGGCTGCTAAAATAACTGCTATAGCTAAATTAGTAAGGTATTTGGAACCGGTTCTGGTCACAATGCGCCTGGAGAATGGTTTCCATGCTGTGCGTCTGCAACAGTGTTATTGACTTCCTCTATAGCTCCAAGGATTGACCTTCCTGGTCTAAAGCCATAATGTTTACTGTAGCTTGTTATTTTTTAGCGAGTCGGCGGCAAAATTCAGGTCTTTCTCTGTAAACTGGAGCGGGACTTCTTGTCTAGTAATTTCTACACGAATTGCACTTATGTAGTGCGGCGGAAAAGTGAGTTAACAATATCGGTCATCTCATTGGAATCGAGTGTAGTGGGTAGATATCTGGTGCTAATCTTCTTTACATGTTTGTAACCGAGTCCCCATTGGTTATTAGCCCTTTCTGCGTTCCTCCCATTTTTTCGTCTTGCTGGCACGTATAGCAATAATTAGGTCCTCCTTTAACTTCTTCAGGTTTTCCCCTTCTGCTGTGTCAGCATGCGTTCGTCTGGCTCTGGTGTAAATTCTTCTGCTATGCATGCATACAGCTCGGATCTGTGAGATTTCGTCCGTCCGTTATGCATCGCATGGTCGCTGTCACATTGCCTCTTACATCGCAGGGGTTTTGTGCTCTCTAGATGTTTGTCGAACCCGGCAAGCAGTATTTCAACACATAACTTTGAGGCGATCCATACACGAGATCCTTTTTTATTCCAAGGCTGAGTGGTATTTACCAAAGCCTCTATTCTGTAGCTGATATATTGATGATCACTCCCTGTGTAATCCTCCAGGACTTGTATACTTGTGTAATCCTCCAGGACTTGTACTCGTGTTCGCTTCTTTCTGATGCTAGCTACGGTCTTTCATCCCCGCTTTCGCTTTTACAGAACTTTTTGAATTCACGAGACTGAAAGAAGGCAGTTGCAGCATTAGTCTGACAGCTATTTGATCAGAAGCAAACATATTCAAATCCCCCTCCGCGTCATACTAAGTATGGATAAAGATGATAAATTTATAGCTGAGCTGGCCAACCGAAAGCAGGTCTAGGTAACACCAATAATTGTAATACGGCTAAGAGATATTTTGTTGATGCAATTTCCAGTTTCCCAATTACCCGAGTTAATCTCAATTTAATATCTACTTTCAACAGAATTTTAAAAGTGATAAGTAGCAACAGAGAAATAACCGGTCAGGTGTTTTGAATATACACAAAGATACATACATAGGTATATACAAAGAGTACTACGGAGTTGTTACTTTGGATTTATTTTGATTTTTATAAATAAAATATAAATAAATTAATAATTAAATTAAATTTAATAAATTAACTGCAAACTGCAATAAAAGAATAATATACATTGAGACATCATTAGATAAAAAAATTATTAAAATTGAATGGAAAAGTAATAGAAAAAAAAATTACCAAAAGATATATGTATATAAAAAATAAAAAAAAGATTAAAAATATGAAAATTTTATATATTAAAATAATATGAGAAATAAGATTTTAAAGAAACAAAACTCAACAAAAACAATAAAGAAAAATTAATTCTCCCTGTATCTCTGGAGATAATACGTCACCAGCAGATCATAAGGATTTAATGCTTGTCTGGGACATTTTTAAACTTAATAATAATTGAACTAATTAAATGGAATATATATATTGCAGATTTATTGGAAGAAGCACACGAAAACGAAGACTATATTACGTCTAAAATACCAAGTATAACGCTAAAGATTGTTTACCACAAAAAAGCAGCGAACTGAATTTGCTTTTACCTTTGAAACTTTTCATCTTTATATAAAAAAAAAATGAAGATGTTATTTTTGAGCTTCCTATTGATGTTGATTCTCGAAGTTTCCAACCAAGCGAAAAATTAAATCTTAAATGTATGCATATGATTTAGTATGTACTAATTATGTTTCTATTATATTTTATTATTGAAACCAAAAAATTATTATAATTTTTATAATGATGAATAAGTATACGCTCTAATTGGTCCTCCGAAGTTCCGCTGTTTTCTACGTTTCTAAAAGATGTGTCAATTTACTTTATCGTCTTATATAGACTCTTATAGTCAGAAAAGTATATCTATACTAATGTTTTCGTTAATCTGTATTCTTAAGGGACTGTTTTGAAAAGTCAAAATTCTGAGTCTGCGTACAAAAAATACGGGAAAAGCATCCAATGTATTAGTGTATGAATACAACATATGTTTAATTCATCTACACAATTCTACTTAAATTTGATCTGTTTTACAGCTCAGCATTTAAAATAATTTAAAAATAGAAACCTTCTTTAATGCAAAAAAATGTGTTCCACCAATAAATAAAAATAGACTAAAACGGACAGAATAAGCAAAATATATTGCGCAGCTAAACGTAATTTGTAGAGTATGGTACAGACAATAAATAACATACCTAAATGATAAATTAAAAATAATAAAAAAAAATGGTAATAAATGTGTATTTTTGTTGTAGATATACGAAATATATACGGATGCTTTTATGGAAAAGAAGATTACATTTTCTTGAGATTTAAAGAATTAAAAAGAAAGTGCTCAATAAACTGCCCACCATCATATATTTATCAAGCCAAACTGCAGATGAAAGAACTAAAATTTCACAAACAAACAGATTACAAATATGACGCTGTCAGGAAAGAGGTTTTTTTGGCTTTTCAGTTTTACTTGTATGAGCCTTTTTTCAGGTAAGCTTTCAGTTAATATCATCATTACTTATTAAAATCTGAGAATATCAAAGACATTTTGTGCTATTGAAATAGCAACCTTGAAAAATAACAAAAAAAAACAAAATTTATTTAAATCTAAAAATAATGTGTGACGATATCCAATTCAATGATTCATAAATTACTGTATGTAAATGAAAAAGAATTATGTCAATTCTTTTAGAATTAAGTTTTAGTTTATTTTATTCTTGTGCAACATTTATCGAATCTACCTAATTGCTTTAAAAAGCCAATCATAATAAAAAAAAGCAAGTAACTGTTAAGTCCTGATAATCTACAAGCGTCAAACATTTTTAATGTGGGCTATCTGTTCGATATTCTTTATTTTCTCTATCTTGATCTCTATCAATTATTTTTACTATAAATAATATGAATATAATATGAATACATATCTCTCAATGTATTCATTATTCATGAGTCCTTACAAGCAACTCTATATGATCACCGAGTTCAAGTCATTCAGCTCTCAATCTCATCTTTAATTACAGAGTACAATCTCAGAAATTGAGCGACTACAGTATTCCATTACGATTCAGTAATATAGTTATGTGATTTAAAGATTTTGGTAGCGTTTTCTTTCTAACCTTGACATACACAGTAACTTATTTGTAAACCTTGGGGCTTACTTATTTGTAAACCTTAACTCACAAGTTCACCTGAATAAGCGAAGCTAGAACTAAAAAATTTCTAATCAATCCATGCGGATACCTCATTTATTCGAATTCTTATTTCTTTCAAAATGAAGTCTTTATCTGGGGACTAATTTCTTGCCATTTGATCAATTTATGAAATTTTAAATGTCGATTATATTGAATTCGTCATACGACAGACGATATTAGCTTCTCAAGATACAGACTATTTAGGAGTATGAATGGAATTGTCATCATCTTCTTCTAGTTTATTTTCAATTCTTTGTCTTTAGAAACATTTCCTACTGTTCATCTTTTTTATCTGACTATGGAAATATCCCTCGTGAAACTTTCACAGAAATTTATTTATTTATTTATTCATTCGTGAAATACTAGAAAATGTCACAACAGGCTTAGAGTATTGTACAACTAAATAAAGGATTACCATTGCAAACCGGCATTAGGTCAAAATAGAGAAATTACAGAAAAATAGATAAGGATAAATGAATGTTATATTCTAACTAGAATGCGATCAATGCTAATAAGACATAGCAACACAGCTTGTGGAAGTGGCAGGATATAACGAAAAAGAATATTTAATTTGTTTATTTTGAATAACACAACAAATCTTTCCGATTACTAAACAATATTAAGTCTGTCTGTCTGTCATAATAAACCACACAACAGTGTAGGAAGTGATGCACATTAAGGGATTGGCAGTGGCAAAAGGGGTTTTTGTTGTTTGTTGAGGAAACAACGTATGAAAAAAATCAGTACACGATTTTAGGAATTTTTTGTTGTTTGTTGAGGAAACAACGTATGAAAAAAATCAGTAGACGATTTTAGGAATGCTATCTTGCAATAGTGGAACTTTCGGTCTGCATTGTCTTTGCTTTGCAATAGCAACAACCAACGGCAACAAGAAATCCCAAAAATTAGTAGACGATTTTAGGAATGCTATCTTGCAATAGTTTCCTTGCAATAGTGGAACTTTCAGTCTGCATTGTCTTTGCTTTGCTATAGCAACAACCAGCGGCAACAAGAAATTCTATGGCGTTTACGTTGCTCAGCAACAAAGCTATCATATGCGAAATACTTAGTGCAATATGTCAAAAAAGCAAAATAAGTCATATCACTTTTAAGCGAGGTAATTTCATACAATCCCGTTCTTTATAAATAACGATACTACATGTTAGCTTAGCTCTCGCTTCTTTCGCAATGTCCTTTTTAATTGTAAAAACGGGATATTCAGAACTTTTTTGTCGGCCACAATTGTCAGTACTAGCTTCAAAATTAATGCTTCTTAAGGTAATATTGATTCTAGTACGGTTGCTTATAGTCGTTTACCGAAAAATGACAAAAAGTACGAGTTGTTAATAACGTTAAGTTTTACGGGTGGGACCGTAACCCACTAAACATCCTCTCTCGTCTATACGGATATTCCTCCCGGAACCAATGTTAAATATTACGAAAGAGTCTGTATGCGCCGTTTGCGCCTGAGCCATCAATTTATTATTAAATAGCGATAACTAGGAAATTAGCAAACCTTACTCTATTAGTAATTATTATTAACCATATATAGCCCGTACTCGTAAAACATTGATCACATAAGAGCAGATACAGCTCCAGTAAAACTACCACATACAAACCTAATGGGAGAAGATCAATGCCGAGCAAACAAAAAATTTCTAAACAATAACGTGGCAACCAGTTTCGTATTTCTCAAGAAAAGGGTTGCCAATTTTTTCCTATAATATATACATATTACTGTTATAATGCAACAACATACTGTACTTCACAGTTAGACAGACTATTCAGGATAGGTCATAAAAACTATAGACTCATAAACAAATGAAACAGCAACACACTGATGCTGCCGTCGTCATTGGCAGTGCTCTTACGTGAGCAGACAGCGAAAATCAGAAAAACACTGCTGTTGCTGTTATGTGTTCAATATGTTACCCGAACTGTTTTACATTGTTACAAACAACGAAAATAAAGGGGAAAGATTGTGAATAGAAATTTAAGAACGAAAACGTTCCCTGAGAAGAGTAACGAACGTTTCGTTTGAAAGATAGAGAATGACACCATTAGTATAGTTATATTAAAACATATTTAAATCTTGTCATTTTCTCACATATACTCTATAGTTATAAATTCTGTACGAATAACAAATTTGAAAGTTCCACAAATGTACACATTGGATCGAGACTCTGAAACTGGACGGCTTGTCCTCGATTGCGAGTATGAAGTAGGTCCACGTGAGAAGGGATTTGTTTTAAAATGGTTTTTCAATAATCACTCAATTTATCAATGGATACCATCGGTAAAAGGATTTGCAATGGTATATATGAAAACGTAACAGTTATCGCGAAAAGTTTTTAAATATTATTTTTACTTTTGCAGGGATTCATGAAAGCTAAAATCGATACTAACATATTGGCTATGGAAGATAGTCCAGGTGGTATTTCCATAAATAAGCCAGATTGGAACATGACGGGCGAGTATACGTGTTCTGTTCAAACATTTGAATCAACAGACAAAAGAAGTGCCAGACTACAGATCATTGGTATGTAGATACGTATGAATATGTTTATATAAATAAATAAATAAATAATAAATATTTGCTGTAGAAGCGAGCAGCAGAATATAAAAAAATTTTTTCTGAATCTCCGTACGAGCCAAAGAAATTTTCGCGAGAGAGCGAGAGAGAGAGACAGAAATTCGTACTTTTTCTTGCTTCTTTGACTGTTTTTAAAGCATTAGTTGTTAAAAAGAGTATATTCTACGCTCTCTATATAAAGAAGCAAGAAAAAGTACGAATTTCTCTCTCTCTCTCTCTCTCTCTCTCTCTCTCTCTCTCTCTCTCTCTCTCTCTCTCTCTCTCTCACTCTCTCTCTCTCTGGCGAAAATTACTTTGGCTCGTATGGAGATTCAGAAAAAAGTTTTTTTATGTTCTGCTGCTCGCTTCTACTGCAAATTATTATTTGTTATATTTATTTATGTTTATGTGCAAATATTGAGAAAAAATCCTGCTATTATTTTCCTGAATACAGCTAAAGATAAAGCTGTAAAAAGCTTCCAACTTGTCTTAAATCAGTCGGGTGACCCATAGCCGTAGAAAACTTGGCTTCGTCTGCGTTTTAATTCCAGAATTTTATTTTAGAATCATTTGTAATAGCGTGTGCATCTGGTTTTTTCGGCGGACACTGTCGGACCGTCCTGGACGGGCTTCAAACACCATCACAGCCAGCTGCTACCTATCGGAAAAAATGTGAAGTAGTACCAAGAAATTACTTCTCCGTGTCTTTCTACCGATGGAACGTGCAACCACAGAGAAAGAATAACAAGAGGCCAATCTTGAACAAAAATATTTGCCACTGGCTATCCAGTACTAGATCTTTTTTTCACTCATTGCTGAGTGTGTTCTCTCTTCTATTGCAAATGCCAATGTGTTTTCATTCATCGTCTGAGCATTTCTTTCCTATCCACTACTGAATCGATGATGGATTACTGAATGTTTCGCTCTCTCCACTATCCCTATTACACGTGTGTTTGTGTGTTTGCACTAATGCTCTGAGAATTTGGTCAACCCAGTTCTGGATCGTATGCAGATTTTTGAGTGTTTCGCGCTCTTCTCTTTTGTATTGTAAATGTTAATGTGTTTTTATTGTTGCTCTGAGCATTTTTTGGCTATCCACTACTAAATCGTTGATAGATTACTGAATGCTTCGCTCTTTCCGCTATAGCTATTGCATGTGTTTGTGTGTTTGCACTGATGCTCTGAGAATTCGTTAATTCCAGTTCTGGATCGTGTAAAGATTTTTGAGTGTTTGGCTTTTTTCTTTTGCTTTCATACTCTGAAAAACTTTTTCTGCCTACTACTGGATCGTTTACAGATTGTTGGTGTAATTTTATTTCCTCTTACATTTTCCCTATTCGTCTTTTTTTTACTATTGATTCTTTATGGAGCAAATGAAGAGTGTATGTATGTATGTCGAAAGAATTTATGTGAATACACATTGATAACTTCTTACGATTTCTGGACATTATTTTGTTTGTGTTTTTTATAATTAGTGGCTTCGTATGGATTTGTATGTTTGTACATTTGTTTCTGCTTTTTTGTGTTTGCGCCTACTGCTGCAATTTTACATTAGAAATTCTATGAAGGAGGTTTGGACGACCTTCTTGATCAGTACAATTATAGAAAGCTGAAATCTTTGCAATTTTTAGTCATTAGCAGTTTAAATAACTGCGGAAAAGCTGAATGCTTTAGAAATTATTTTCGGAAATCGTAAAAAATAAATATTTACGAGTTTAAAATAAAGAAATTTATAATTAGTCATATCAAATTTGAACTGTGTTAATACTTAGCATATTTGCTAGTTTTTAGAGATTAGGTATATTCATAGTAGTGCTCCTGTAAAGATTTATTTTTTATAGGGATTTTTTGTACACACACAACCAAACGAAACAGTTTCAGGCATGCTAAAACAGAGTGAATGATTGAAAAGAAATATTCGCTGTATGCGTGAGTAAATTTATTGAAATTTGCTAGTCTCTCCTTGAGGACGCATTTTGCACTCATTTCGTTTCTTCGTTTCCCTTGCGGACCGACCGCTTCCATTTGGCGTTCGAGTAAATTTGGCTGATTGCCGAATCTTGTTATTCTTTCTCTATGATTAACATGAAAAGTTGAGCGTATTTGTAACAAAACTTTTGGGTTATACATAAAATATGAGTTTTGCAATAAAATATAATAATATTATATAATATAAAGGAAAATACGCATGACCACAAACAGCGACAATTTTTTTTGGGTGTAGCCAAATCAAACTTTCATGCCTGCTGACGTAATTTCGGCAAATGCACTCATTGTATACATGTTAAGGTGCTCAAAATTTGAGTAGCCGAAAGGCTGGTCATGGACATCCATGCTCTAAAACAAACGTAGGGGACACCATGCTGGCACAGACAGGCGGCTTTCGTCGCTTAGAGAATAGGAACGAGTGGGTCATCTAGCCCTACAAGATGACTTAGAGAAAGTCATCTTGTAGGGCTAGATGACCCACTCAGAAAGGGTCTGAGTTACTAAATGGTACTTAAGATAACTCTCCAGCGGGCTCGCTCCCCAGGTGACCTACCAAGAACCCGGCAGCGGTATTCGCTCCTAAAATTAATGAATCGTAGAGTATTTCTCTCTCTCCAGAACATTGATGTCCATGAGCAGCCATTTGGCTACTCAATTTTTGAGCACCTTAATATGTATTGTAACGAGTTTTTTTTCCTTAGGCTGGGATAAAACTCAGTCTGTCCAGGGTTCGTTAAAGGGGTCTCGCAACCCTCTAACATACAACGTATTCCCGAATTACTCACGACTGTCTTCGCGACAGTCTAGCACTGACTCTGTAAAGAGTTCAGCTCGGACGTTGTTTATTGGTTTTTAATATATTTTTTCCTTTTATTTATTCTTCGCTTAACAATTTTTATACTTATACTAATACTTAACAATTTTTATACCTAAAAATACGTACAATGGGAGAGGGGGATAGAGTATCCCGCAGCAGAGGGCTGCACAATATTTATCACCTAGTCAAAGTACCAAGGGAGACGCGGTGAGTGGTAGGAAGCGTAACTACTTCTTTGACAGAAGGCCTTTAATATGCGGAAGGCGAGAGGTTTCTATTAGAGTGAGAGCCAAAGTGCTACTCGGCAGATGGCCTTTAATGTATTTGGTGACGTCAGAGCGTCCACCAACAAAATAGTCTCTGGTTTGGTACCTCGTTTAGGTGCCCTACCTAGTTGGTGAGCAAATAGTGTTGCTCGCCGCTGGCCGAAGCCGATAGTGCCAGATAGTGCTGGACACTGGTGACCGGAGTCGATAGCAACTCGATAGTGCGGTTGCTGGTGGCCGAAGCCGATAGTGCCAGATAGTGCTGGACACTGGTGACCGGAGTCGATAGCAACTCGATAGTGCGGTTGCTGGTGGCCGAAGCTGATAGTGCCAGATAGTGCTGGACACTGGTGACCGAAGTCGATAGCAACTCGATAGTGCGGTTGCTGGTGGCCAAAGCCGATAGTGCCAGATAGTGCTGGACACTGGTGACCGAAGTCGATAGTGGAAGTTGGAAATGGTTTTCAAAAATACAAAAGTCTTAGCAGTTTCAATGCAAGCGACTTAGGACGGATTCCAACTTCTCCCACTGCTGTGCATTTTGAGCATCCTATACGTCGCGTGATGGTTGAACTGTTTGAGAATTTCAACCTCTGATTACGAATAAGCGGGAAAGCAAAAGCGAATAAAATGTCTTGCTCATGTGCCGTATGCTAGTGCAATCGAAACCCGTAGTTGGCGGATTTCGTAATTTGTTTAATATTTGCTTTTTCTATGTTTTTATGTTTGTAATTAATTTTTATTAATTTATTTTATTAAAAGAAATAGAAAATATAATAAAATAAGAAATAATAATAAATAAAAAGAATATGAAGAAATTGCTTGCCGCTGTTCGGTTTCGAACCGGCGTCCTTCGTGTTGGGATTTTTCGTATGGTAGCTCAGAGAGCAGTGTTTGATGTATAAGAATAAGAATTGTAACTTGGCATCAATTATGCCTGTTACAGTCTATCCCGATTTCGGTTAAAAAAAGAAAGAGAAGAAAAAAAAGATTTAGAGTATATATATGTTTTTGGGTTTTTTTTTTGTCCCTGTCTAAAGTAGTATTCAAAGTACATATTTTCTACTTAGTTTATTTTTATGTTTTAATAATAATCAAATAAAATGTTGTTCTCTTTTTGTATATGTTTGTGACATTATTTCGTGGTGTCACAATGTTTATAAATATGTAAATGCTGAAGTTTGTATATATAAAAAAACGTAAATGTGTAAATAAATTGGATGTAGGTACTTACATAAAGGTGTAAATAATATATATAAAAATAAAATATGTGGTAAATACTTATTATTTCTAGTTGTATTTGAAGGTGGTTTTTTTTTTCTTTAGAAAGGCCGGACCTGCGAGTGGTTGCGATTGGTGGTGACGATTCTCCATTCGTTCTGGTAGCTTAGCTTGGCCCATCCGTCTTGCACGGTGACGGCCACGTCGCCTTCTGGTCGACGGAGGGTGAAGGTGCGCTTCTCTGGTATTTTCTGCGGTTTGATCTTGATCCTTCTCAGCCATCCATGTGTGATGGTGTGCGATGGTTGGTGGTCCTGTCTGGTGGATGATTTTGGGTCGTTGCCTCCCTTCTCGGGGTTTACTTGCGGACTTCGTGGCTTTTGTAGTTGTGGATTTTTTTTGGTGCGGTATTCGGATCTGTTCTTCTCGATGGCTGCTCGGATTTTACTGAGCTTTGGTTTAAGTTTAGGCTTTTGTATGGTGGAGACTGCCATTGTTCGATGGAGGATCTCCTTTTTCCTCTGTACTTCGATTGGTGGTACGAATGGTGGTACTGGCTGGACCCATTTGGTAGCCGGAAGCCCGGGACGTCTCGGCTGTGTCGGCTTGCGTAAGTGTGCCATTTCTCTTTTTTTATTTTTGTGTGTGGTTGCAGAACTTTTTGGTGTACTACTGTTCAGCGCGATCGATCGGGTGTGACTGATTGCTTTTTTGTTCTGCGTGATTGATTGTAGTGAGTGTGGTGAGTGTTGTGTTGGTTCCGTGGTGTGCTTCGTGTTTGTAGGGAAGCTTTTGAGGTCTCGGATGTGTACTCCCACCTCTTTATTTGGATGAGTCTCGTTTCTTAAAACCGCTATATTAGGTGACGCATATCGGATTATTTTGTATGGCCCAATATATTTCGGAGCGAGTTTCTCGGTGAATTTCTTCGTGGCTGACGATAGCACGTGGTTTTTGCGAAGGACTAAGGAGTTTACTGCCGGTTTCCAGGGGCGGCGCCGCGGGTCGTAGTGATGCTTCTGGTGTTGGGTGGGTCTTTGGTTCTTGAGGAGAGCACGTTGATATAATTCTGCAAAATTCACCATTGTTTTGTCGTATGGTGTCAGGTTTTCAGTTGCGGTTATTTTTGGTGCTGGTGGGTTTCTCCCGAAATTCATTTCGGATGCCGAGAGTGAGGTGGACTCATTAACTGCGATGCTGATCTCGCTATTTATTATTTGTTGCATCGCCGGGTTTCGTGGGTAGTACCTTTGTTTGAAGGGTATGTCGGTATTTACACGAATTGTGTGTTGTGCGATGTTACACGGTGTACAGATTTTCTCCATGCGATTCTTTGTTTCGCTTATTAACTTTTGGAGTTGTATTTGGTCATCTTTTTGACTGGTGTAGTAGAGAGCAAAGTTTTCGTTGGTGGATGTCGTTTTTAGTTCATGCCCTCCGATGGTGATGTGGACGTCAATTACTTTTAAGAAGTCCGTCCCGAGTATTAAATCTTCGGTCAGCCCAGGCATATGTTGCAGATGGTGGTAATATACTTTGTTATTTATTTCTATTTTCGTTTTTCCGTAGTTACGGACGGTTACGGTTTCCCCATTGGCCAGTGCGATTGGTGTGTCTCTTGTGCGGTTTGGCTGGGTGCGTAGGTTAAGTTTACTCTTAAGGTTGTCACCCATAAATGTTAGAGACGCTCCGGTGTCAATCAAAGCGTCGACTGTGTATTGCTCGCACTTAACTGGTATGTAGTAGCGGCCCGCGACGGATGGCGCTTTAGTGTTGTTTTGGTGGCATGGGCAATCGCGAGACAAGATTCCCATCTCTCCGCAATGAGAGCAGAATAATAGTTTCTTTGCTGAACACTTCTTTTTAGGATGTCTTGGCTGTCGGCAAGACCAACAATGTGTACGTCGATCGTATGTAGGGGGCGTCAAGCAATTATTTGCGTGACGATTTGCTCTTGTTTCTTCACTTTTGAGTTGTTCATACTCTTCTGCTTGTGTCATCAATTCGTCGAGGTTGTCGAAGTCGCTGCGCCTGATATATAATCGGTACTCGGGGCGTAGTCCTTCGTATGCTCGCTCGATCTGTTGTTCACTTTTCATGTGTGGATGTTGTCGTATTAGTGTCATGAGGTGGAGAATGTAGTCTTTGGCACGTTCGCGATTATTCTGCCTTCTTCGCATAATTTCTTCCTCTAATCTGAATAAGTATCGCGGTGGTTGGAAGAATGTTTTTGCTGCTGCTCGGAAGTCTGCCCACGTGTGAACTTCGCTTCTTTTGTATCGCCACCAGTCTCGTGCTCTGTCTTTGAAGATTTCGTTCAGTGGCAGCAAAAGGTGATCGTAATTTACTCCATAGCAGTCAGCTAGTTCTTCAATAGTCTCCAGGAATTCGTTTAATGGTCGATTCCCATTAAAATGGAGTCCCCATCTTCTCACAGTGTTCATGACGTCAATATTATTATTATTGGTATGATTCACGGGTGGTTGCCATGTATTAGTAGGCGTATCATTACATGAAGCTTGTGTTGGAGTATGCACAAGTGTTCTCTGTTTTTCTTCGTTGTCTCTCCTTTTTTTTGAGTGAATGTAGTTGCTAATTCGCTTTCGAATGTCTCTCATCGTACCATCAGTGGGTAGTCCCTTTTCATGTAAGTATTTTTCCAGCTCTTCTTTCTTTAGGTAGTAAACCCAGCTGGTCGACGTTTCGTCGATATCTTTAATTATTGTTGTTGTGGTGAGACTTTCTTCTGAAGAAGAATGTCCCTGTTCGGGCGCCATTTGTAACGATTTTTTTGTCCTTAGGCTGGGATAAAACTCAGTCTGTCCAGGGTTCGTTAAAGGGGTCTCGCAACCCTCTAACATACAACGTATTCCCGAATTACTCACGACTGTCTTCGCGACAGTCTAGCACTGACTCTGTAAAGAGTTCAGCTCGGACGTTGTTTATTGGTTTTTAATATATTTTTTCCTTTTATTTATTCTTCGCTTAACAATTTTTATACTTATACTAATACTTAACAATTTTTATACCTAAAAATACGTACAATGGGAGAGGGGGATAGAGTATCCCGCAGCAGAGGGCTGCACAATATTTATCACCTAGTCAAAGTACCAAGGGAGACGCGGTGAGTGGTAGGAAGCGTAACTACTTCTTTGACAGAAGGCCTTTAATATGCGGAAGGCGAGAGGTTTCTATTAGAGTGAGAGCCAAAGTGCTACTCGGCAGATGGCCTTTAATGTATTTGGTGACGTCAGAGCGTCCACCAACAAAATAGTCTCTGGTTTGGTACCTCGTTTAGGTGCCCTACCTAGTTGGTGAGCAAATAGTGTTGCTCGCCGCTGGCCGAAGCCGATAGTGCCAGATAGTGCTGGACACTGGTGACCGGAGTCGATAGCAACTCGATAGTGCGGTTGCTGGTGGCCGAAGCCGATAGTGCCAGATAGTGCTGGACACTGGTGACCGGAGTCGATAGCAACTCGATAGTGCGGTTGCTGGTGGCCGAAGCTGATAGTGCCAGATAGTGCTGGACACTGGTGACCGAAGTCGATAGCAACTCGATAGTGCGGTTGCTGGTGGCCAAAGCCGATAGTGCCAGATAGTGCTGGACACTGGTGACCGAAGTCGATAGTGGAAGTTGGAAATGGTTTTCAAAAATACAAAAGTCTTAGCAGTTTCAATGCAAGCGACTTAGGACGGATTCCAACTTCTCCCACTGCTGTGCATTTTGAGCATCCTATACGTCGCGTGATGGTTGAACTGTTTGAGAATTTCAACCTCTGATTACGAATAAGCGGGAAAGCAAAAGCGAATAAAATGTCTTGCTCATGTGCCGTATGCTAGTGCAATCGAAACCCGTAGTTGGCGGATTTCGTAATTTGTTTAATATTTGCTTTTTCTATGTTTTTATGTTTGTAATTAATTTTTATTAATTTATTTTATTAAAAGAAATAGAAAATATAATAAAATAAGAAATAATAATAAATAAAAAGAATATGAAGAAATTGCTTGCCGCTGTTCGGTTTCGAACCGGCGTCCTTCGTGTTGGGATTTTTCGTATGGTAGCTCAGAGAGCAGTGTTTGATGTATAAGAATAAGAATTGTAACTTGGCATCAATTATGCCTGTTACAGTATATAATGTAACGATGAGTTTTCCTTTCCCAGCCGGGAATAGCTCACTCGTCCCAGGGTTCGTGACAAGTGGATCTCGTAACCACTTGCGAACAATATTTTAAGCTGCGTTTCCGAATTTCGTTCGATTGGAGTTCCCACCAATCTAGCACTGACCCAGAGAGTTCAGCTCGGACGCAATGCTGAGTATCGTATCTATTATATTTCCTTAACAATTTTTATAAAATCGTATCTATTATATTTCCTTAACAATTTTTATAAAATTAGTACTATAAGAGCCACAGTGGGTCGCGTAAATAAAGAGCCCCAGTGGGTCGCGTAAATAAAGAGCCACAATGGGTGGCATATATAAAGAGCCACAGTGCGTCGCGTAAAATAAAGAGCCACAATGGGTCGCGTAAATAAAGAGCCACAGTGGTTCGCGTAAATAAAGAGCCACAATGGGTCGCGTAAACAAAGAGCCACAATGGGTCGCGTAAAATAAAGAGCCACAGTGGGTCGCGTAAATAAAGAGCTACAGAGGGTCGCGTAAATAAAGAGCCACAATGGGTCGCGTAAATAAAGAGCCACCAATGGGTCGAGTAAATAACTACAAGAGCCGTTTGCACGGTCGATATTTATTTTACGAGACCTTCTTGGGCTCACCAAGATACCTCAAAATGCGAACCTTTGGTGTTTACTGCTGCGTTACTAATATATTAGTTTAGCATCAGATCAAAGGCTAATTTGTAATGTTCAAATGAGCTCGTTAAAAGCGGCAAGCGAGATAAAGTGTCCCCGAATTCTAAGACATTTCCAATGGAATCGGCCGTGAACGGAGACAAATTCCATTCGAAACAACATTTTGTCCGTCGGCTGATGGCTATTTATTCATGTGCCTGTATATATATCAGTAGATGTATGCTTTCTGGATTTCTGTACTCGATCTGCTAATGTGTAGCTATGTAAGCGTAGTGTGTATTTATTTGCATACGCTCACTTGGAAGGAACAGGTTTTGCGTATTAATTCAAGTTCTATTCTTCGTGGTCGGTTTGTATTTTTTATGTTTTGTTTTACTCTGTTTGTCGTCCGGTAGGTATGTTTGTATGTACATCTGGTTAACGCGAGTGTAAGTTTGTTTTTTTTTATTTAGTCTTCTGCTTTGCTCTTCATAATTAACTAATATATGTCAATATGTGAATCTAATTGTCCTATCTAAAACTATTTATATTAAAATGTTATTGTAACGAATTGTGGTCGTTACAAGTGAAATTCCCGAAATTCCGTCAGCAGCCATGAAAGTTTGATTTGGCTACACCCAAAAAAAATTATCGCTGTTTGTGTTCATGCGGATTTTTCCTTTATATTATATAATATTATTTTGTTTTATTGCAAAAATCATATTTAATGTATAACTTAAAAGATTTGTTACGAATAAGCTCAATTCTTCACATTAACGCATCTAATATATCGTTTTCCTTCGTTCTCTAACTAAAGGTACGTAAAATTTTAGCAAATAATTGAGGTGTGGTACTTTTCACGCTTGTACATGTTTGTTAAAACTTTAAATGTGTTGCTATAATCGTAGCAGAATTTAACAAAAAGAAACTAATGCTTCGTACTTCGAAGTATTAATTTTCTTCAGTGCAGGTTGAGAAGTCATTCATACACATGCCTAAAATGTGACAGTGTGAGTTTGGACATCGCTGCTTTAAAATCTTCACACGATCCAGAACTGGGTATGAGCGAATTCTCAGAGCATCAGTGCAAACACACAAACACATGACTCCTAATAAGAATTCGTCTATAAGTGTTTACGTGTACAAGTCATAAATAGCGATAGTAAAGAAGTGTTAAAATAACAGCAAGCAATAATAAATAGTTGATTTATTATTTGAAACTAACGTCTTTTTATTATTTCAAATTTACGATTATTCACAATCCAGTGATCGAGCCTGAAGAGAGTTCAAGCGGTAATTTTGGAAATTACGTAACAATTGGTGTCACGAGTTGGTAGAAATACAAGCATCTCCAGCGTTTGACTTGAATGCGCTGTTAGCAGCCATGGCGCAGCAGTCCTCACGGATGGAGCAGCAGATGGAGCAGCAGTCCTCACGCATGGAGCAGAAGATGACACAAAATACTTCACAACTGCAAGTTGAGATGGAACAAAATACATCACAACTACAAAACCAACTAACCACACGCATGGAGCAGCAGTTGGCGCAAAACACTGCACAACTGCAAGAGCAACTTTTGCGCATTGAGGGAAATTCTGCAGAACTGCAGGCGTGACAAGATAAAGTAGAAGATGAAGTTCGCACGTTACAATCGCAAACGCCAGAGGAATTGCACACACTGAAGGCAGAAATATTGCGGCTGGAGGGTCACATACGAGTTGTACAGTTGACTGGACTTGTTGCGGCTGTTAGTGCACCAAAATTGAAAGCGCCAACCTTCGACGGAACTGTGCCGTTTAAAATCTTTAAACTCCAGTTCGAGACAACGGCACAAACGAATCACTGGACGTTGGCAGACAAAGTGGCAGCTTTGGTGGTGTCGTTGAAGGGTTCCGCTGCTAAAGTTTTGCAAACGGTTCCTGAACACGAGCGAGGTAATTATGATGCGTTGATGGCAGCGATTGAGCGGCGATACGGCAGCGATCACCAAAAGCAAATGTTCCAGATGGACCTAATGAATCGTTTCCAAAAGAATAACGAACCGTTGCAGGAATATGCAACAGAGATCGAACGACTCGCACATATGGCCAACGTGGATGCACGCACAGAAGTAATCGTACTATTGAAGATACAGGCGTTTATGGATGGTATACGGGATGTGGATACGAAACGCGGAGTCTACTCTATGCCAAAGAAGACCTTCGCCGAAACAGTTTCGTTTGCTCTGACGCAGGAGACAGCGAGTCTTTTGACCAGACCATCGCACAAGGTTCATCGACTTGAGGTTGCTTCAAATGAGTCGCTAGAAAAGACAATGAGGGAACTAATGCAGACGATAGCACGAATGACGCCGATCTCGCGCAAGAGTTCGGACGCAAAATGTTACAACTGCGGGAAAATTGGACATTTTGCACGCAACTGCAATACATCAGTGAGTGGCAGAAAGAGAAGCACTGAAAAAGTAAGTGGTGCTTCTACTGAAACAGAATCGTTAAACTAAAACGGACCAGCCCAAAGGGGCGTGAGCTGGTTTCCGCAACTGATTGCCCCACTGTCTCTGTCTCGCAAATGCGTCGAAACAACAACAACTTAACAGTAAGTGCAACTGTAAACGGGCGGTCTCTGGACTTGACGCTGGACACAGGCGCAACTCATTTCATTATTCGAGCAGATTTAGTACGAGATGATATCGAGCCGCTGATTGGTTGTAAACTGCGAACTGCTACAGGAGAGGAAGCTGCTATTTTCAGAAAACTGATTTGTGGTGTTCAGATTGGAATGTTGCATGTGAATCATACCTTTCTGGTGGCTGAAATTATGGATGAGGTAATAATCGACGTTGATTTTATGATAGCGCAAGGTCTTATTTTGGACCTGAAGAAAAAGTTGCTGACGTGCCGAAATATGGAGATACCGATAAGCACTGGATATGAACGGCCTCAAATTATTAAGATGAGTGTTAGCCATCGCCAACAGATTCCACCAAAATCAGAAGCGGTTCTATGGGCTTGCGTGGAGGGAGATAGTGGAGCGGACCAGCTGGGTGTAGTAGAGGCATCAGATGACACGGCGAATATACTGGTTGGACGAACCTTAGTGCAAACAGAACGGAGTAAGCGAGTTCCTGTTCGCGTAATGAACGAGTTTAAGTCACCGATCGTCTTAGAGAAAGGATCGCTAATAGGGCAGTGCCAAGCAATAGAAGCCATAATAAATTGTGACGATCGTACTCAGGTGGGCAAAAACATTGCTTTGCAAAAAAAACAAAATCTCCTGCTATAATGGGTCACTGGTTGAATGAGGTAAGTGAACCAGAAAAGTCTAAAGCTAAACGCTTATTTCAAAAATATAGCGCTGTATTTGCAAGCGATGAAAATAAATTTGGAAGAACTGCTATTGTACAACATCGAATAAACACCGGCGATGCACGACCGATCCGGCAAGCTCCACGCAGAGACCCTAGCGAAACGAGAAGAAGCGGAGCATTTGATAGATTAAATGCGGAAAGACAGAGTTATTGAACCATCAACAAGCCCATGGAGCTCACCGGTCGTGCTAGTTAAAAAGAAAGATGGAAGCACTCGATTTTGCGTTGACTACCGGAAGCTGAACGATGTCACGAAAAAGGACAGCTACCCACTTCCGCGAATAGATGACACGTTATCTGGTGCACAATGGTTCTCAACGTTGGATTTGCAAAGCAGTTATTGGCAAGTAGATATCGAAAAATCTGATCGTGAGAAAACGGCTTTCACCATCGGCGACGGATTGTGGCAATTCCCTGTGATGTCGTTCGGATTATGCAATGCTCCAGCAACTTTTGAGCGCTTGATGGAACACGTGTTGAAAGGGCTACACTGGAAAACATGTTTAGTGTATCTTGATGACATCATTGTCATGGGCAAGAATTTTGATGACCACCTGAAAAATTTGGAGGAAGTGTTTCAACGCATTAATTCCGCTGGATTGCGATTAAATCCGAAGAAATGCAACCTGCAAAAGTGACGTATTTGGGCCAAAAAATCACTACTAAAGGAATTCACACTGATGAAAGCAAAATAAAAGCCGTAAGAGATTGTCCTCGTCCAACTAATGATCATGAAGTGCGAAGTTTCCTTGGGCTCTGTACTTATTATCGACGCTTTGTACACGGATTTGCCAATGTTGCACGAAGTCTACATAATTTAACAAAGAAGAATTGTAGATTCGTGCGGGAAAAGGAATAGGAAGATGTTTTTCAGCAGCTGAAGGGGCTGATGGCAGCGCACATGGCATTGGCCCAGAAAAAGTTATTGGATACTACAGTCGAGTCCTGGGTAAGCCAGAAATGAATTATTGCGTCACCAGGCGTGAACCCTTGGCAGTAGGTGATGTTTTATCTCGACGACCGTGTGCACTCGAATGTAAGCATTGCTCCAATGTTGAAAGATGCGAAGGTATAGTCGATGTCCGATTAACGAGTCTGCAACCTGACGATGAGTGGACACTTAGTGCGCTAAGGGACAGCCAGCTTAATGATGCAGACTTGGCAAAGTTAGTAAAAGCGAAGGAAATGGACCGAAGACCATGCAAGGAAGAAATGGCATCAGAAAGTCCGGTGGCCAAGGCGTATTGGGCACAGTGGAGCAGTTTGAAGCTGAAGAACGGACTGCTGCATCGTTCCTGGGAAAGTAGTGATGGTAAGCAAACTCGTGATTTGATTGTTCTACAAAAGTCGCGATGCTGTATTAAAAGAATTCCACAATGGACCCAGTGGCGGCCATCTCGGTGTTACAAAAACTGTGGAGAAAATTAAACAACGGTTTTACTGGGTGAACTGTCCAGATGCGGTAGCGGAATGGATCAAAAATTGCACGCAGTGCATGGTTGCTAAGGGACCTAAATTTCGAAGCAGAGGGAAGTTGCAGCAGTACAACGCTGGAGCGCCACTTGAGCGAGTTGCAATGGATGTAGCTGGCCCATTTCCGAATAGGGACTCTGGAAATAAGTACGTGTTGGTCATTATGGTCAAGCGATTTGTCATACCAATTGAGTTGCACTCCGATCAAGGACGAAATTTTGAGTCTTCAATATTTCAAGAAATGTGCCGATTGCTGGGTATCAAGAAAACTCGAACGACACCTCTACATCCGCAGTCAGATGGCATGGTGGAAAGGTTCAACCGCACATTAGAAGAGCGCAAGTAGTTTTTGGCTCAGACTTGAGACTTCCGACGGATCTAAAATTTGGCAAAAGCAGTGATCTTACCGAGACCGAAGACAACTACTGGCAGATGTCATTCATCTGAAATGAACGAGATACACGAAACGGTGAGGCGGCGTATACATCTAATGAGTAACAAAATGAAGGATCGCTATGACCGAGGTATGAATACGGATTTATTCAAAGAGGGCGACTTAGTGTTACTGTACAATCCGCAACGGAGGAAGGGCATGTCTCCAAAGGTGCAAACATCGTGGGAGGGTCCGTACAAAGTCCTTAAGTCACTGAATGATGTTGTATATCGCATACAGTCGCACACACAAGAACGAGCTAAAATTAAAGTTGTCCATATAGAGAGGCTTGCGCCGTAAGTGGAGGGCAGTATGGCGAAAATACAGCGCCATTCATACGTCATACAATAATGTGATATACAGCGCCATCTACACGCCGATGCGTGCAATATTTACGAGTGTTACAGTGTTACCAAATCACAGTCCACATTCTTCTGGAATACAACGACATCTATCGAGCGCTAGCGAAAGATGTAGAAGTTACTTGATATTTCCACTACGCAGCATACACAATAGAACATGATTCATTGCTGAAACAAACAATTCATGGAAAGGGAAGTTCTCGACAATCTAGTAAGATCTGGAGTAGTCTGACGATAACGTAGCGATAATTATCGAACAGTATAAATAGACACAAACCACAGCAGCGGACTCAGTTTGATTTTGGAAAGCAACAAAGTGACATCGTGGAAGTAACAGTTTGAAAAGTGTTGAATAAGAATAAAATAGTGTTTACGTGTACAAGTTATAAACAGCGATAGTAAAGAAGTGTTAAAATAAGAGCAAGCAATAATAAATAGTTGATTTATTATTTGAAACTAACTACTTTTATTATTGCGAATTTACGATTATTCACAATCCAGTGATCGAACCTGAAGAGAGTTCAAGCGGTAATTTGGGAAATTACGTAACAATATCGTTTTCCGTCGCTCTCAACTAAAGATACGTAAAACTTTAGCAAATAATTAAGATGTGATACTTTTCACGCTTGTACATGTTTGTTAAAACTTTAAATGTGTTGCAATATCCGTACTTCGAAGTATTCATTTTCTTCAGTGCAGGTTGAGAAGTCATTCATACCCATGCTTAAAATGTGACAGTGTGAGTTTGGACATCACTGTTTTAGAGGTTGCAGTTGCACTCAATTGCTACAATTTATTTTTGTTTTTTTAAATTTATGTTCAATATCCTCTATTTTTAATGCGTAACGGCCACTGGGCAGTAATACAATTAACATTTCGCAAGCATGATCTGCTTTATATATTGGATGGCAGAGATCACCGCTATTGTGTTTTAAGTTCTTTCCTTTTCATCACCTTCGATTTGTAGAAGCCTTCGATTGTATTTACTTCTTGGTGAACTTTTATTGATTGTTTTATTGATAGAGCTCGCGAGTCTGTCGATCAAGTTTCTTTATTAGTGGATGTACTAAAAGCGGTTCCCAATAAGCGGTTTGACTTCCTACGCCAGTAGGAAGTATAAGTCGTAGTTAATAAGTCGTAGTCAACTCTACTGCTGTTGAAATGCTTCTTAATGATATCCATGCCGACGCTTAATTTTCTTCGCTGACTGGTAAATGCCGAATAACTTTACCATAGATATTGCTTTTTGGATATCACATTTTTTTTTTAACTGGCGGCAGTTGTAATCGGCATCAAACGTTGGTATGTTGACGTCTCGCGGATTCGCTACAATTGACAACATGGATTCGCTACGATCCTTTTTGATTTATCTGCAGAAGTAATGCTTTAGAAAGTTGAACTCTAATTTCCAGTGAACTGCGGAAGTTAATTTTTTTTTTGTGGTTTTTTTCTGATTTACACCTATATATATTAAGGCCATATACGATCAATGCCTATGGTCTGCGCAACATAATTTAAATTACAAAAAAATCATTAACTTCCGCAGTTTACTATACTTTCACACATTATCAGTATATATTAAATTAGGGTAACATTTTATATATGTTCTTCAAAAAACTGACATATACACAATCCTATATTACTCCCATCGCAATAAATTATGTTAAATAATCGCTAATTTCAGTTCCTGAATCCAATTTTGGATTAGAAACAAAAAGCGATGGCGAGCAAAGCAGCGTTGATGTCATGTGCACCGTAGAGAATGTTTTCCCGCAACCTGTACTATCTGTCTTGTATGTTTTTAACATATTTTATATTTAGAGTGTAATAATGATATTTATTATATCATTTACAGGTTCAATAAACAAAAAATGGATTCAGTGTTTACGCAGATAGACCAGAACCCTAGTGGCTTGTATAGTATGACTGTTAGGACAAAAATTCCTCGGGAAAAACTAGAATCACCTACGCCAATAACCTGCACATTTTTTCTGCTAGGTACTAACTACACCAAGCGAAGGGAGAAAATTTTCTATGGTAAGAGTTATGTTACGAAAAAAATTTACATATTCAAATCGGATCTAAATTAATAGAATTTTGTGAGGAAATATAGTATTTCACGCATGATTCTACATGAGTATTTTCTGGACGCACATTGAATGAATGAAAGTAGTTAAATAGACCCCTTTTATCATTAAATAAACAAAGAAATCACTAATACCGTTCTATAAAAACCAATTATTATTAAAAAACGGAGTGTAACACACATATTGACGACAGGTAACGGCAAAAGCAAAAGTTCAGTTCCATTTTTTACTGCATAATTATGCTATTAATGGAAAATTATCCCATTATCAATTTAATGTTATTGACAATTTCGTGTATAGTGTACTACGAGAATCACCATATGGATATTGAAATATTCTTTTCAAATATTACATCAATTTCCATTAATGTTTTCTAATTTTCTTTTAATTTTGATTATCTAAGAGTTTATTTTCTAGAAAATTCTCAGAAAGGAAAGAAACGCAAACATATTGACGCTAAAAACTATCAAATGTTGCGAAAGCTAACTACATCATATAATTAATATGACTTCACAATCGAACGTGTTAGAGTAGAAATTATCATGCAGGTAATCGTGGTCTTGCATGCATATTGGCTGCAAGTGGAACTTTACTCTTAATATAAAAAAATCATATAATTTTTCAATATGGTTTTTTCTTTGTACTCCTTGAGTTTAACCATAGAGAAAAAATAACAAGAGGCCGAATCAGCCCAATTTACTCGAATTTACTCAAGTAAATTTCCTTGATTCGGCCTCTTTTTATTCTTTATCTATGGTTTAACTGGACACTCACTGTGTATGTTTCAAGCAGCATAAGTTTTGAAGTAATCGGTCTTCTAACATCCAATGAACAAAGTTTCATGTCATTACTCATCGTAACTATGGTTTATATTTAGGTTTAATTTCAATATAACTGGTGCTACAACAGAACTTTTGTGCTACTGTTCATCCTTTCCCTATAGTTTTGTTGTGTGGATTCATAGATGTTATTACTATTGAATTGCTTACATTTTTCATTTGGCTTTTTTCTGCATGAATCTTCAGATGGTTCGGCTCAATAACATGAGACGTATAATCGTTCAGAAGAAAAAAATCGTTTACACTATGTTAACAGCCATACCGAACAGAAAGGGTATAAAAAATTAAATTCAGTTCTATGACCGTATATCAATCAGTGACAGTGTAGCGAAGGTTTATGTATAGAACGAAATTTATCAAATAGTAATTATCTGCTCTTGTAGTTCCTCACAAAAAAAATTTATTATCCTCGTATTGATTTGAAAACTTCTACAATTGTAACTAAAAAATTGTTTGTTTCAGATAAGGCCACAAGCATACAAAGGAAATGGACATCTGTTGCTATGGTGATGTCGATTGCATCCTTAGCTTTAAGCACTTAAATTAATTTTCTAGTTCAGTTACAAGTACAGAAAGTAATGAAGAAATGTTAGTTTTAAATATACATACATACATATGTACGTACATACATACGTACAATTTACGGTATTTTTGAAATTGCTTATTTTGTAAATGAGTGTAAATATAAAATATTAGTGGTGGTATATCATTAGTTTTATTCCGCCAACTGGCACTGCAGTATAACTGGAAATGCACAACAATTAAAATTAAATATGGATGAAGTGAAGTTATTGGTAAGTATTGTAATATACGTACCATTATTATTATTATTTCAGTTTATTATTAAATTAGTTTACGTAAAAAACTTTCTGCCGGAAAAGTGTTCTAAATCGCGTTATGGATGTTGATTTCAAAAAGGTCTTTGTTAACATTATTTATGTTTTCCTCGGATACAAATTCAGCAGTTTGGTTATCTTTTGGAAGCCATTTTGTGTGGCAACTTCTGTGAACGTTGTGCACTCCGTAAGGATATGCTTGATCGAAATATCTTTGTTCCGGCATATAGGACAGATCGTCGCTGGAGTCTTCCGAAGTCTTCCGTATTTTTGCATTTGTGCCCTTTTACAGTTTGAAGGAAAACATGGAGGTGACCGCTCGGATTTATAAGCTTTTAAAAATGGAAGTCGTTCCAGGTACTTTCGAGTTCTCCTTTTAGGAAGTTAGCCACGATGTTTTAGGTCTCAGCTGCTGTGAGCAAGTTTTTTTAATACTTTTGCTAACGTGACATACTTAGAACCGGTTTCTCAATGTGCGGTTAAGTGCTAACTGTCACTTTGACCGAAGAATACACAAAATTTGGTTTTCACAATGTCCAGTTAAGCAGATCTGTTAGTTTCAAACTTCAGATAATTTAACCGGAGCATGTGTTGTCGGTTAGCATTTATAATCGTTATAAAATTTTTGCTTGCTTTCCTATTGTTTTCTTTATTTGCTTTGAAGTAATTTTGTGTCAAATGGAGAAATATATGCGAAATTTGCATCTTGTATCTCATATCAACATGCGTCCTAGTTTTTCCACTTTTCCATACAGCTATTACTCCATATTTTCTGAATATATGAAGTAGTATTTATTGAACAGCTGATTGCTTTTTTTCGAATTTAATAGAACAAACGTCACAATCTCTTACAACTTGTAGTTGACCAAAGGTTTGTTAACCGGAGGTTGGTGAAAACGAAAATTTTTAACCAAAGGATAAGTTTCGAACCTCCGGTCAACTAACTTTCGGTTAACCATAAGTTTAACCAAACATTGTGAAAACGGCCCTTAGCAGCTTCATTTGCTTTGTGGTTATCTTCAATAACAACAAGTCCTGGAATCCACATGACTTTAAATCCATGACTTTTAATTTTGGACATTGTGGAGTTGTGGTGGCTCATGTTTTTTTGGCGTTAAGCGTAGAGAGAGAGTCGGTGCACCTGACGAATTTACTTTTCATTGTTTCACAAAGAGTAATGCCCGAGTAAACGGCTTCGGATTCAGATGAAAATGGAATGTAGAGGGTCTAGCGATTCTGTTAACTGAAGTGTAGCAACGAGTATATATTGTAAAGAGATTTCAACGCAAGCTACTCGTTACAGAGCACCTCGAGATGGTGCGCGAACTTAAGGTGACAGCGAAAATGAAGCCCTAGAAAACGTCGACAGATATCATACGGCAGAAACTACGCGTTCGTGTGTATGTTCGAAGCGATGCTCATAGCAAAGCAGAATTGTATTATCGCTTAAGGAGTGAACGCTGGCCAAACAGCAGCTATTAAATTGTTAATGAGTGGAAAGGAATAGGAAGATTCTGTGAGTTGAAGAAACTCGACATTGTTTTCGTCCATGGCACTAACAAAATATATTGAAAATATAGATGGACAGGCTGGTCCATCTGGCAAGGTTGAATATTTTGTTTTTTGTACATTATTTGGTTTCTTGCATTGATATTTTAGTGAAGTTTGATATTTTCAGCTTCTGGTAATTTTTCGCTTTTCTATTCAATTTGCTCCTTTCGCACTTATTGAGTACAATTTTAATGCGGATGTGGAAAAAGGTACTGCTGATTTGATCGCTGTCGACGTTTTCTAGGGCTTCATTTTCGCTGTCACCTTAAGTCCGCGCACCATCTCGAGGTGCTTCGTAACGAGTAGCCTGCGTTGAAATCTCTTTACAATATATACTCGTTGCTGTACGTTAATGAGCTTAAATAAAACGCTTAAGAATATATTTCTCTATATATTATAATCTTTATGATACCAATATGTTTACAATTATAAAGTCGAAATAAACAAAGATTGTTTTATTCAAACTTAAAAAAAAAATCAAAAGGAAATGTTAGGGAAATTAAGAATAATATTTATTTTTATGAATATATTTAATGAGAATTTAGATGAGATTTTAGTTTTTCATAAATTTTCCATTACGTGTTTCTTCACCAACATTAATTGTATTGCATTGATTAACTGCGAAAGGAGCCAATTAAATGAAAAAGCCAAAAATGCTCTGAAGCTGATAATGCAAAAATTCCTGAAATGATTAGTAGCACAAAAATCATAAACAGAAACAGCCCCTCGATTTTCTCTCCTCATCATCTGGCAAACAACCTTCAAATTATAAAAACAATAGGAATAAAAACAAACACCTACAAGATGACGAACTACCCCGCTGTCTCTGTCACCCACCAAAAATAAAAAGTCAATCAAGGCTTTGATTTTGCACAAAATATAATTCGATCAACTTCAGGAGTAACAAACCATAAGCCATAAGAATGCAGAACAAAATGAGTAGCAGCCTAACAACAACAACACATGGTTTCTATTCCCATGTGTGCTTTTTCTCTGCGTTTGCTTCGTTTCTTTAAAAATGCGTAATCGAAACGCATCGAACTAATTTTTACTTCTCTTGCTTTGCCTTCCCAATGAAATTATTTCTATAAATGTTGGCTCACGTTAGTTTCGAGGTCTTTCAACTCGTTTGAACAAACAATGTGTATGATTCGCTTGTTCTTACCAAAGTGAATTCGTTTCGTTGGTCGATTGGAAAGTCATGCAATCTCTTTACTAATATATACTCTCTTTACTAATATATACTCGTTGGCCGGGATAGTCTCCTCTTGGAAAGGCAGGTAAGGGCTTTTAAGGTTGTGGTGTAAAAATTAAACCCCCAAAACACCCGGCAGATCGTGAGCTACATTGAGTGCATAACCAATAAGAATATGCCTAGTAAACATATTTATGAACCTTAAGCAGAGTAAGCAGGAAAGAACGGAATGGGCGTTTACTTTCCCCCAGAACTAAGCTAAGTGTAAGGAATACAAATGTATAATTATCATAAGCTAGCATATAAGAAATTTAAAGGAATAAGAAATAAGAAATAAAAAGCGGCACAATCCAGGAATAACCAGAATTCTGTCTTTAGAAACAAATAGGTGAACGTATCCTAATAAGTGTAAGTATAGCCTTGAAGCTCTACATTTATTAAATGCGTGAATCACTGATTTTTAATTAGCCAGAAAAATTCATTTATTTCCTTTTTTTCTCTTTACACAAATCTTTTATAAGCTGCTCCATTTTGAAAGTTGATGAGGAGGATGGCAAGGAATGTGTTTACGATAGGGCTTGACTTCGATGTTCATTTTTTCGGTTAGGAGGTAATTTCATATATTGCTGATGGAAGTTTAGGACTCCTTTTGAAGGGGAGTGTGGCAACATTCTGGATTGGGAGGGACAGAGAAGACAAGAGTATCTATCTAACAGTATTAGATTTAAAAGCGTTGCTGAAGAGGCCACCGGCTGCGTGGCGGTTGTTTTATTTTTCTGTTTCCTTGGGAAATGCGACCGTCAATTTGAAGGCCATTGTCTATTTTCGAAATAGTTAACACTATTATTATATTCATGATGCTTTGTGCATGTGCATTCCAGGAATTTTTTTCATATTCAAGGTTTCCAATCTAACTGTATTTTTGTTGAGTAAATTACCAAAAATGTTTAGACTGCCTACATTGCTGATGCTGTTCCCGTTTAATAATAGATTATGGGTGTATAATGTGCTTTCTTTGTAGGCTTTCCGAAGTCGATAGAGATTATTGATATGTGGTTTTTTGTCGATAGCGCATTCTAAATTTGGAATTGGCAATAAATGTATGAAAAAGAAATAAAACATCGTCCGCATCCACAATGTGAGTGCTAATAAATCAGTCATCACCACCAGCTTAAAGAAGGATTTTGACATGGTGCAATTTCTGCTGAAAACCAGGAAAACCGAATTCAGCACTTATACACTGAAAGGTGCTTCTAGTCGTCAAAGGAATTCATCATACCTTTGACGCTTCTAAAGCAGAAGCCGAACTTAAACAGCTGGTGTGATGGCAAAATTTTTAACCAATATATTGTGGAAATCGCAAAGGATGCTGACATGTACATACAATTTTCTGAGTGCATGGCATCCATTTCAAATACCACTCTTCTTCTGAACCAAAGGGTGCACTGGGAAAAACTCAAGTCTTCTGTTGTTACTCAGTGTAGAAACTGCCAAAAGTTTGGCCATACAGCAACAAACTGCGATATGCAGTTTCGCTGCGTGAATTGCAACGGCGATCACGCCCCTGGCCTTTGTCCACACACACTGCAAAATTTAAAGGGCGAAAAAGGATTCTGCATCAATTGCAAAACAGAAAGAAAACGAAGAAAAAGAAGGCAAAGGGGGCAACAAAAGTTTGCTCTAGAGTCCGGCAAACGAGCTGTCAACAGTAAAACCAGCTACACTCAAGCCGCCTCAGGCAAAGGTTCACCCAAAACAGCAACAACAACCGAATGGATGCGCTAAGGAAGCAACTTTTCATACAGACATCCGACTCATCTGCCGCGACGACGTCTGCCACGTTTGACATTTTCAGCGACACCAGAAAGTTGTTCGGAACTGACTTCTGCACAATGTTGAGCAAGGCAAAGAAAGTGGTGCCGAATAATTATGTCTTTCTCGACGACAATGCTAAGGCTTAAGTCCTGGGTCAGCTAATCTGTGAACTATGTTCCACTTGAAGCGGCTGAACATAATAACGTATAATGTGAACTCCATGCACCACATTGCCAGAAGAGCCTGGCACTCCAACTTCATCAAAGACAATCCTAATCTGCTCCTCCTGAGGGAAACAAATATTCAGAATAGGAATAAATTTTCTCAGCATTGGTACAATGTGTTCCAAACGCCGAAAACTCGGGGCTTCAGAGGCACTGCAATTTTGGGCAGGAATTATTTAAAAGCCGTGAGGACTAGCAACCTGATGTTGAAAAGCGCTGAATGTACTGCTGTGGTTCTACATTTGGCCAACGACGAAACAATGCTAGTGGGCTCCCTGTACTTCCGGCCACAAAGCTCCAAATCAGACATCAAGAGTGACCTCACCAAAATCCTGCACCAGTGCAACATGCATACTCCCTTCTCAGCGGTGATTTCAACGCCAGACATACTCTTAGATTACGTCTGCTCTACGCAAGGTATGGCGATTGCGGAATGGCTAGCTGCTCATGACCATGAGCACTCACTCGCTATTGTTTCACAGCATATGAAATCTTTTCCCAAGATGCCTTCGATGTTGGATTTCTTCTTGGCCTCGTCTAGTTTCATCAACATACTTCCAGAGCTTTAGAATTACACCTGCGATGCCTTAATAAGAGAAAAATTGCAACGAATACTGTAAAGAACCTCGAATAGAGTGAATGAAGACTACAGAATTGTCCAAGCTGAACTCAACTGCACCAATGTGATGTTTAAACAAGCATTGAATTGTTTCCTTGATGACGACCTCACTCAAAGGCTCTAGATCATTACTCCTGGCCCTGACACCTTTAGAAAAATCGATTACATAGTTGGTCAAAGGAACAAGCTGCCTGAAAGTCTAATTATAGGCAATCAACAAGTTCATGAGGCCAAAGATAAAGCTGAAGCTTTTGCATATCACTTCGAAGGAAATTTCACTGAATCTCCGCCAAGTCATCTCTCGTTTTTTTGTGGAATCTGTTGAAAATAAATTCAGCGAATTCGTCGACGTCCGCACTCAGTTGACTTCATTCCCACAAGACAATCTTGATCCCACTGCCGACACACTCTTCACGATTCCAACAGCTGTGTGCACAGCAATCAATGAGCTAAATACAAAATAATCATCTGTCAAGGACAGCATATCAAACTTCGTCCTTCGGCGGCTGCCTCACATATCCATTCTCATTTTTAAACGTCATCTTTAACAACTGCTTAAACAATGGCTATTTTTCCAAGAGTTAGAAAATTGCAAGAATTGTTCCAGACCCAAAAAAGGGTGATCGCTCTAATGTCTCCGACTATCGACCAATCGCAATGCTCTGGTGCGACAGCAAACTATTTGAATCCAGTTCTGCTCCGAAAAGAACATCATCCCATCATCATTGAGTGCAGTGTGCACGAGAAAGCAATTGCAATTGTTGTACTTAAGCTCAGCTCGTTTGGATTTTCCCGTTATCTGATCGGATTTATTGCCGATTTTCTCTCCAATCGATCATTCTTTGCAAATTGAGACTTTTGTGCAAATTGAGTCCCACAAATCATCAACAAAAATTTCCCCTGGAGTGCCGCAAGGATCTAAACTTGGGCCGATACTTTTGAACATCTACACATCAGACCAGCCAAGCAACTCTTCTCGTTGCGCAACCATCCTATATGCCGATGACTCAATCACCTTCACTTCTTCCTTATCTCCGGGAATTGCCGCCAGCAGAGTAGAATCTCACATTGACAAAATTTGATTTTATTACCTCAAATATGGTCTTCAAATAAATACACATGAGTGAAAGGAAGTTATCTGCTTCCGAAATTCGTCAACTAGCACCCGTAACCCTCGGCTGACTCACGGATTCGCAGGCTGACTCTTCCGGATGGCAGCGAAGTTACTCCAATCACGTCCACCAAATACCTGGGCATTACCTTTTCAGTTTGTTCAAGTTCAACAAACACGTCTACAATGCAATCAATCGAGCCAATTTTGCTCCGCATTTAGTCAGGTCCATCATCAGACGTTGCAGTGGTCTTTCAACATGAACAAAGCTGCTATTATACAAACAACTTATTAGACCAATCATTAGCATATCTCCTACAGCGATGAATCGACTTGAGGTAGTTGAGTGCAAAATTCTCCGACATTGGACGGGACTTTGGCGTCGACTCGGCTGTTTGAAGTTTTATTCAAACAAGTGCTTCTTTAATGTTTGAACTTTTTAGCTTACACCTTCATTATGGAAATACGATAAGTGTTCAGAGTACTCATAAAACGAAAAAAAAGTATGTACTTTATTGCTTAATAAACAAAAGAAAAGTTAAAATAAGAGTTGTATTGTGTCTATGTAATATGATAGTAATGTTATTAAAAATAAACATTATTTCTTATGCTTTCTTATGTTTGCTTTTGCTGTGAAATTTTCGCAGCAGAAGCAGTCACAACAAATGAAAACACGGCAGCAATTTCAATCCCTGGTTTTTACGTTCAATTGGAAACGTGTGCAGATTCCACAGATAACCGCTACAACTGAATTATCAGCGTAGCCTAAAAGTATGCTAGCTAATACTGAAGTACAGTTCATTGTCAATTTTATTTGGTTTAACAGGAATAAATAACACAGCAATAAATAAAATATAAAATAAAAAATTATTAATTAATAATTAAATTTCTAGGAATTTTTAGAACGGAATATTTATTAAACCATTGATCATGATTAATTAAAGGGTTCATGAGTCCTAGCTACGCTACTTTATATGTCTTCAAGAAGTCGTTTGAAGTTCAGAAAGCTTTAAATTAGGAGGATTAAAATATATCCGAGAGTGTTATCAGAGTTGCGCAAAAGTCGATATTATTGGACATATGTGATATTGTTCGCAAATTATTAAAGTTGCATTGTTATATTTTTATTTGGTCCTGAAAATATCGTGTAAATAGGCGTACAGTATCATTCCGGGAGGCAGTCGTATTTTAGCGTGCGCGAAGTCGGCGTTGGCGAAGCTCTGCTCAGTTTGGTATTTTCTTCGATTTCTGTACGTCTATTATTTTCTGTTTGCTCTACACTACACCTTTTTCTTACCGTCAGAAATCTGTACGCCAAAAAAAACAGCTGTTAGCGCCTTGAAAGCACATAAATTACCAACAAATTTTCCAACCGTACGCCTGCCCTAAGTCGAGCGTTCTGCCGGCGCAGTTTGTTTAGAAACCATTGACGCTGGCGTCAAATACGCAGAATAACAACGAAAACAGAAAACAGGGCTGCTTGGTGCTTGCGAACGCCTCACGGAACGACAGTGGTAAAATCGGGAATTTATAAATAATAATAATATTTTTTTTCATAATAATAACAATAATAATAAACAAATATAATAATAATATTATGAACAAAAATATAAATAATAATAATAATAATAATTATAATAAAAATAATAGTATAGCAACAATGTTATTTAAATAATATAAAGAAAGTTTTTAAAAAACTATAAAAACCACACAGTCTGAACAGAGTAAAATTCAATAACGCTACACAACACTGAGTGATTAAGTGATTCTAAACTTGAGAGAGCGCACGCTTAGGCGCTCTGCCCAGCTGAAAACCTAAACCTTGTTATATTGTTCTAAGTACAGTACGAATTCCCAAGTCTGGACATTCGCTGCTAAAAATAACTGTCGTACCTGTTATTTCCATTCGTACAGAATTTATTATTGAAAATCGTTTTCTCAGTTCCGTTTTTAAATGTCGATTTGTAGGATTGTAACAACCACAGTAGCTTTTCGATAAAGCCACTTAATTTACAATATATATATATCAATTCTTATATCAATAGAGGACCAGTAAAAAATATATTCTTGCTGCTCAAAAAAATCGCAATGAAATCGAATGTAAGCTTCAATTTCATTACCAGAAAAGGGTAAATAAAAAGTTCTTTTCGTGTCCCATACGGTCCCATGTAATTTTGAGAATTGTATTCATCTCTTGCTTTATATCGCACGGCTGTGTTTAAACTTTTAGTTTGTTAAACTTCTTCCGAATTTCCTTAATCTTCCTAAAAGGGTCATATGTATGCTAGGAAATAGTTTTAACCGTTCTTTAAGAAATGTATAACAAATAGTATGTTTTGATATTGTGTGAGATAATTGGCACGAGGTCGTATTCCATTACCATAGAAAAGAATCTACCAAACATAACTATAACACGAGTATATGTATATTAAGATATACTCGTTGATAACACTGTTTGCTTGTGTTCTGAAACATTCCATAAGATTATTCATTCCAATAAAATTTTACGTATTCATCGCTTCAGATAACAGATTAATTGTTATAACTTCACGTGGACCTTCTAATATATGAGAAAAATCAATATATTTGTAGTAGATCTATCAAAGGCATAAATATTCCTTTTCCATTCTCCAATTTGCAAGTTATATATTTTTTCAGCTACGGATGAACGTTGTCAAAGGTGAAATCGTGTTAGAAAACCATATTTTTTATTTAGAATTGCGTTGTGATTTTTATCTTAAACATAATGTAATAAACAAAGTTGTGATTACGTAGTAATATCGTCTGCGAAGTTATAATAGAAAATTGGATACACTCAGTTTTAAGAAAAAATCATTGAAGTGAATATGTTATTTTTCATATCTTTATGATCTAGCTAGGTAATTAGTTAATAACTAATGGCATCGGAAGAGAGAAGTAACTCCATGGTCTTGGATCCTTCATCAACAGCACATGTAAAGAATTTTGACAACTCTAGCATAGATGGAAATGGTAATTATTAAGTTTTCGAATATAGTCAATGTACATACATATGTATGTATATGTACATAAAGCTATTTATAAGAACTGCATAACCTCATCTTAACAATAATATGGATGGATCATATTTAATATATCTCAAATAAGCTCATTTTATATTATATTTATTTTTCCAATTTTCATCAGCTTAGACTATTTTCAAAAATAGAACACCAAAAATCGGAAGAAATCTATTGCACAAAAACATCTCAAACAAATGACGAAAAGTTTACTTGCCAACGCTAGTAAAAAGTGTGCTTGGTTCAAGTATTAGCCGCGAACATAACGAATGACGACTACTATTGTAATTTGGTTTGAATTTTTTACAAAAGTAGTGTAACGAAAAAAAAATACATTTAAATAAAATTAATAGATACCTGATAACTTCTAGAATTTAGGTGTTACTATAAAAGGTATACGGAATAAAATTTTTAATGTGATTTTGCCGTATATGCCACACAAACGCGCAGTCATTCATAATTTTTATTATTAATAATTAATATCGTAACATCGTAAATAAAAGAGTAACACAGACAAGTAACATATTATTTGTCACGATCACAACATAGAAACGTATACAGATATATTATTTGTCTTTTATTATTTTATTTATGATTTTACGAAACGGTCACAATATCGAAGCGTATTGGAATTTGAAACAAAAACCTCATGACTCGTAGGCAAGGCCGCAAAACGACATCATTCAAAACATCTAGACAGCAGTTTCTATATTATTAGCAAGAGAAATTAAAATTAACTATGCTTATTATTACCGTTAATATTATTGTAAAATATTTATTAACTCAACTTTATTTCGCAAATCTGCAACACCATCTCGTGTAATTAACTAAAAATTCATTGACGTTAAAGAAACCCTAAATCCGTACAACTGTTTATACAAATGCTGTACACAGATTTAATTTTCCATATCAATCCATATAAATTCGTTTTATCTTATCTAATAATTTAACACTCTAACAACAACTTCCATTTTTGCGGCATTTTATCTGTTCATGCTTCACTATTGGGGTATTATTTTTCTTAAAGAGCGTATTTTTCTGCATTTTTGGGAAAAAACATGAATACCCTATCAATTTTCGTTCTCGAGATATAAGACAAAATGTTCTTGGGTGATCCGAAGCTTTTACCACGAGTCATATGGCACTAAGGGCTCCAATTTTTTCCATTTTCCACGTACACACACACATCATACAGAATTAGGTCCAAATAATCACTTATCGATCTGGTTTCATTAAAAAATTGTGGTAAATACATACACTAATATTTTCAGTAAATTTAGACAGCATTATAGTTATGTTCCGATCATGCTGTATTATTTACACTTATATATTTTTGAAGCGAATTTCATTCCTTAATTTTAAGTCGAAAAATTATCACTCTAGCTACATTATGACGATAGATATTCCAGAGTTTAGACCAACAGAGCTACTAATTCCGTTATCGTTCGATGCAGGGCATTTCTGACCATTTTTCGAAAATGACAACTTGATAATCGCGAAGAGGCATCCTTTCTAAAAATTTTGATAGTTCATCGAAGTCTGTAGCCTTAAAAATAGCTGAGAAAAATTAAAATCTCTGCCTAAAAATCTTTTGTTTACGTTTTATAGAGAGCACGTGCGTTTCTTGGAATAAGTGGAAAGTAAAAGAAGCTTATCGTAATGTGGAACTCGTGGCTGGTATGGAACAATCGTACTAAAAATCGTGGCTGGCATGTTGTGATCATGCTGCATTATTGAGGCAGGATTTTTCATAAAGGGCATATTTTTCTGAAATTTTGAGTGCAAAAATTATCATCCTACCTACGCTGGGTCAGGAGATATTCGAGATTCACTTTGAATTGACCAAAATGTTCAACTACCGTGGCTTGCATGTTGTGATCATGCTGCATCATTGGGGCATGGTTTTTCATAACGGGCATATTTTTCTGCAATTTTCAGTGAAAAAATTATTGTCCTAAGTACGTTTGGTCAGAAGTTATTCAAGAAAAACTTTTCCAATTTGCTTTGTTTACATTTTGCAAAGAGCACGTGGGTTTCTTGGCAGAGGTTGAACGTAAACGAAGCTTATCGTGATGTGGAACTCGTGGCTGGTGTGGAACAATCGTACTCAAATTCGTGGCTAGCATGTTGTGATCATGCTGCATTATTGGGGCAGGATTTTTCATAAAGGGCATATTTTTCTGCAATTTTCAGTGAAAAAATTATTGTCCTAATTACGTTTGGTCAGAAGTTATTCAAGAAAAACTTTTCCAATTTGCTTTGTTTACGTTTTGCAAAGAGCACGTGGGTTTCTTGGAAAATGTAGAAGGTAAACGAAGCTTATCGTGATGTGGAACTCGTGGCTGGTGTGGAACAATCGTACTCAAATTCGTGGCTGGCATGTTGTGATCATGCTGCATTATTGAGGCAGAATTTTTATCGTTATCCTAAATTGTTACTAATAATTGTAGGTTCTATAAAGTACAATGTTTCACTATAGTGTGGCTTTTATAATATGTTTATTCTGTATTTCTTTAACTTGATTACAAACTACTTATAGTTTAAGAACTTAATTTTTGCTTAATTACAAGTATTCTTTTGCGTCCGCACTCTGTCTCGTTTCCCACTCAACTCCCGTTTCTTCTTGTCGTGTGTTGCGTTGTCACCCGTTGTCGAGAGTCGAAATCAGTATTGTCCGTTTGTCCAGTGTTGCTAATCTGTCAGTATTTCCGTCCCGTTCTGGTCGTGCGTCTTGTATATCCCACATAATAATAGGGCACAATGCGAAATGAAGTATAAAAATATTCGAAAGCACACCTAATTTTATAGTGTATATTTTACTAATATGCTTAAATACATAATTTATGCAAAAATAAAATTATTAAAAGGCCTTTATTTTTTTGCAGATAACACAGCCGAATCTTCGTCAGATGTAAGTTTTTATATCCACATAATATTAATAACCACCTTTCATTATAATGAAATAAAGCAAACTAAAAAACAAAACGGAATTTTGGACTGAAAGGTTTAGAACAAAGAAACAAGGCGAAAATTTGTAAAATAATTTCTAACTACTAATTTTTAGGGAGTGCGGTGAGTTACTGCCTACAGTAATAATAATAATTTACATAACGTTTACAAAAACCTGAATTGTACAATGCTAAATATCCTAGCAACAAACTCATATCCGGTTTTAATGAAATATATATAATCAATCAGATCAGAATTAAAATATTGAATATAATTATCACAATAATCAAACCCAGAACTAAGGTATTTCCATTATACATATGTATATACGAAAATTTATTTAATTTTATAGCGTTCTGATCGGCAGATATGCCGACTTAATTTATACCTTCGTCAACGCAAGCCAGAATATTAATTCAAAACCACTAAAAACTCCAGCAATACAAAATTTTTGAAGCAAGAAATTAGACACACACACATCGAAGGGAAATTGTTGGTTTTTCTGATCGTCATAAACTGCATGTAATAAATTTCTTCGTTTGCCTTCCCCGCGTCTATGTTATTAAAAAGCAAATAAAAACGAACTGAGAGAATTCTAACTCGCTCTCTCTCAATGTGCGCTCTGAAAAGCTCTACTGAGATTTACGCTAAATCCCATCCGAATTTTTGTGAGGACGCTTACTTATATGAGAGGGGCATATCTTTGTATTCCGGGCTTTCGAAATAACTATACCACCTCCATAGTTATCATCTTGTATTGAAAATGCGCTTGACCCTAATTAAGACAATTTAATATCCTCTGCAAATTATCATAACACGAGCATTGCCGTCTGCACTGAAACAAAAAGACACATATAGCCACCCATACATATAGAGAGATGCCAGAAAAACCAGTCAGTTATCGCATTGCCAGCACCGCTGAAGCTGATCAACGTATTTTTACCTCATACAAGAAAATTTCATTACATCCGGGAATCAAACCGAAACCGCATGCAAATTATTACTGCTTATCTGTTACTGCTATTTGTTCATTTTTAGCATTTATTTATTTGTTTATTTTAACTCAAGTCCGGCCGCTCTTAGATCAGTGCCTTTGAATTTTGGCTGCCAGCCCAAACACAGAAATGTTAGAGAGATGTTCTTAACTTTCATTCCACCAACAACAAAATTCTGTTCCTCACCTCCCCCACAATCGAATGCATTGTAGAATGAAGCAAATCTCTCTCTTTTGTTTTTGCAAACAGCGCCCAGAAAGTTGTATAAGATGTGTGTGTTTGTATAAAGACTGAAAAGCAAAAGCAAAAATATTGTACACTTCTGTGTACAAATAAAAGGAAGTGAGAAAAAGTGCATATGTATTTGTCGAAAAGAAAGACACGAATTTCATTACGAAAGAAACAGGTGGCCTTCCTTAATTTTGCTACTGCATTACAGCAAGAAAATACCTAGAAATTAGTGTATAATTCATTAAAATTGAATAATACTATCACCTTCAAAAGCTGTGGAAATATATTTTGTTGATGTATTTATATTAATCTAAAAATTTCATGCCTGATTCTTTGTCCCGCCTAATCTCAGAAACTATTTACCCGACGATGGCAAAACTTAGTGAAGTCATAGTTCCTCTTGGGATAGGAGTGAGAGAATCGAAGCAGACCACCTGAATTCGTCTCACCACTATCCCCATGGAAGCCTGCTTCTCGACATGTGGAATCTCTCCCCCTCCGTCCTCTTGACCAAGTCCTATGACATTACAAGCAAATCTTGAATAATGACATTACCAACCTTGTCGCCCTTTTTAAAAAAGCAACTTAGTATGTCTTATCTTGCAGCTTGTAGCCAAGTGTCTGTATTACGGTATTGAGCACATATAAACTCGCCGTATGTATAAGGTTCGTCAACAGAAAATTTATATTCTTTTAGGACTTCTGTTTAAATTCAAACTTTATTTATGAAACTCTCTGGGGCGTAGTGTTACTGTTTGTGCAATTCGATATTACGGAGTGGAGAGCTGAGTTGGTAAGAATAATTGTTGTTGACAGTGGCGTGCGGTACATCCTTTGTAATCTGGTCGGTTTATATGCACTGCGTGGAGGTAGTCGTGATGGGTTCTTGTACTATAGAGCCAACGAGCCTAACCACTTGTGTTTTATGTACAGTCGACAACAGATACATCTTCGGGGGGTAACTTTCTTAACTGTTGTTCTTAACGAGTAGATCAAAATAGTCCATGAAACCTTTATGAATATGTATTATGTATGTATATCTGCGGCCGAGCTCCCGCGTCCAACAATTCGCGCTGACTACGGCGATGAATGTAAATATAATAAATATAGATTCGCTCGAGCAGTCGATTCTATCTTAAGTACAGTCGACAATAGATATATCTTCGCTGGAAGTTTCTCTAGCGATTTGCGCCTCAGTTAATTGCACCCATTCTGTATCTTGTCACTGCAACTTACCTTTTGTAACCAAGCTCCCAGAGAACAATGATTTAATTATGTATATGTCTTTCCTTTCGTTCATCGTTTTTAGTCTAGTTCTAGAGCGCATTTCCGATCTGTTCCGCTGCTGCAATTCCACTACTCTGCTTCAAGTTCTGCATTCGTTGTTTTCCTCAATTTTCTTATGCATCTTGATTTTCGTTTTTCTGTAGTATGTGTTCGTGTCTTGTAAGCTGACGGCTCGCTCTCTCTCTCTCTCTCTCTCTCTCTCTCTCTCTCTCTTTCTCTCTCTCTCTCTTTCTCTCTCTCTCTCTCTCTCTCTGTCTCTCTACTCTTCTCACCTTTACTTCGATATTTTTTTATGCGGCGCTACATTTAGCTTGCACACTCTCACGCTCTTTATGGGTTCATGTTAAGGGTTTTTTATACTTTACATGTTTTTTTAACAAATCTCTTATACTCTTTTCGTGATTTCGTCGAGATTCGGTTTGGGGAAATAGTCGGCGAAGAAATCGTCAAGAAGCTGTCCGATATCCTCATTTGCCCCGTCGGCGAGGGGTGTTGACTACTTCCTTCGGGTTTGAAGATTCAAGCTGTGCTGCTTGAGGTTGTGTGCAGAGGATGTCTAGTCAACTCTCTTTGTCAGACGCTGGGCGTCATGAGCGGCGTACTGGGTAACTGGTCGACCTACAGTTTTTGGTCAGGCATCCTCTCGCCAGGTCTCGCCGATGCACACGTCCGGGTGTAGCACCGTGTTGCTACTGTGGACTTTGATGGATCTGATGCGTATAGCATGGGGCAGTTACAATTTGTAGTCTGTTGCATCGCGGAAGCTTCGGGTTTGTTGCTTCTGTCAGTCTCAGTTAGTTCGATTCGCGTGACGTGATACCGGTACTTCAACATTGTCTTGATTATCCTCGATGGGTGCTTCGTCATCCTTCCTCTGTTTTTCTTCTGGTCCGCGGGTATGCCCACATAAAGACGTTCCGTATGCAATAATCGGGGTCCTCTTCGGGACTATATTGTATCTGCCTGTACTAGGAACTTTGCAAATTCGCCTTGGTAAACCTTCTCCGTGGACGTTATGGATCGGTACTTGATCTTGTATGTATACTCTATTGAATTAAGAGCCTTCTACGAGAGGTGTTCGGTGACGATGGTGAAGGCGTACCCTTCGTCGCTATTTTTTTGTTGTTGAGTAATTCGTTTCCGCTCCGCCAAGGTGGCGGCTAGCGTACGCTATCTCTCTTTCCTGAATCGTTGCTCGACGTCGTGGCAGGCTACCACCGGAGCTCGAATGCCGATTGCTGCTCTTCTTTCCTTTTGCAATCTTTGCCTTTTTTTGTGGTAAGGAACGAGCCACCGATACCAAGAGGAGAGTCCCAGTAATCCACTGTGTTGGCTCGAGATCGATCTGAGTTGGTTTATGTAGCTCCGTTATTGTGCGGGTACCTCCGGCTGACATATCTCCCACTGGTACTTCTTTAATTTCAGTGGAGCCGTCGCCGCATCGATGTTCCCATAAGGTCCAGAAAATCAAAACCGAAGATCAGTTCGTCCACCACTTCAGGCACGATCATCTGCGTCTCACCATTCGCCAATCAGATTCTCGTCTCTCGTATTGGTCGCCTACCGAGACCATTGAACTTCTGTGATCCATTAGAGTTCCGTGCTCTAGGGCTACTCATGAAACTCCTCCTTGGTCCCGTATCTAGATTGGCCTTCATGAATTCACGAGCGATGATCAGCGCAGTTACAATGCTAAACACGCCCTTGATTCGGGTGCTGGTGCTGCCCATTTCCCGTCTGTTTTCGACAGCAATTTCTTGTTCGTAAGAACTTGCGACTGCAATCCCAACAGAAGAGAAGCTGCTCTTCTTGGCAATCGCGTGCAAAGTGCCCCTTTCACCCACACATGCATGCTGTATGCTGATTTCTGACGTATTTATTCCTCTCGTCCACGACTTGATGATGACAATTGCTAACTCTTTCATTGTTTCTGGATTTGTTGGTTTCACAAATTTATAAATGAAAATGTCATTCACATTCACAGCGTATGAATGGCCGCATGATTCACATTCATAGCCTATGAATGTTTGCAAAATGCACCATCACAAAAATTGAATCATGAATTTCATCAGATGATTCACAGAATATCCCAGGAATCTCTTCAACATTCATGGAAATTTCTGTGAATGTCTAAGTGATTCACACAAATATAGCACCATATTCAATTGCTGCTTATATTCAACATATTCAACACTGCTTTCAAGGCCTTTTGTTTATTTTACTTTGTTCGTTTGTTATCAGTTTGAATAAGGGTCAGTTTGCGAGAAAGGTATAAAAACCTCTTGTGAAGGTGTTGTAACAGAAAAGATTTCTTTGTTTGGTAACGATAAATGGCTTTTTATTTATTCAAATTCCTTAAATTACGTTTAGACTTAAAAAGAAACAACTCGGCAATTCTAGGTCCACGAGTAGTAGATGGATCCTTGCTCGATCCAAATGTAAATGACTGGGATTGCGTTGGTCCAGTAGCAATCAAGGAAATAGATTTTACTAGGATCGTTGTGTGAAAAGTGAAGCCGACAGGATTAAGACAATCCGTACGGCGACAGGACATCGACCAAGAGGACATCGACCAAGAGGACTAGCATGGCGCTACGAGGATCAAGGATACGAGGAAGGATATTATTTATGAATGCTTTATCAGTGCAGTTGCGAGCAAGAGGACTCTGATAGCACTCTCGTTTAGGTGATGCAGTTGCCAGGATTAAGCCAATCCGTACGCCACCAGGACAATAGACTAAAACGACTTGTGCGGCACTACGAGGATCAAGGATACGAGGAAGGATATGGAATTGCTATGACCAACTTACCAGTATGCTCCGCGATGTTACACTGCCAACGTCTGGCGAATAAAAGACCTCGTTCTGTGTTTTGCTACGTCTTTTATGCTTTTGTCCTTCTGCTCTGTTTCACGTTTCTCTATTCGTCGAGTCGACATGAACTGCTGATCGCAACATGTTCGTTCCTTGTCGTATGTAGTATACCAACTTGTATGGTGTTCGTTGTGACATGTTCGTCGTGACATGTTCGTCATATGTTTAATCTTGTTCTGTCGAACCTAACTTACTTGTGTGCTAGAATTGCCTTTATAATAGAAACTTCGAGAGCTTATCTACCTTATGTGATAAACTGTCTTTATGCTTTATATGGTTTTCAATAGAATCTATATAACTACAACATTTCAATGCCTTCGCTGTAATAATAGTGATTTATTTAACAAAAGATAGTGAGTGTCTCATACTCTATAATGTGGTTGCTTATTATATATTCAATGTACTTAAATGTATATAAATCAACGTTGTATTTTGTTCAATGTAATTCAATTCAAATTTCATGTTGCTTAATGTGATTTAAAATATATATGTATAAATGTATATAATTCACCGTTGTGTTTTGTTCACTGTAATTCAATTCAAATTAGCATGTTGCTTAATGTATTCAAAATATATAATGCTACGTTCTATATCGTTCGATATACTGAAATGTATATAATTTAACGTTGTATTTTGTTCAATATAATTCAAGTCATCTGGAATGTTTTGTGACCGTCCGTCACAGTGTGAATATATGGTCATAGGCTTGCAAGTTGAAATGTACGAATATGAATTGCGGCCACTGAGCGGTGCTCAAATTTAGAGGAGACTTTCGCCTGTCATTTGTGCGCAAATGTTGCTAGTTATCATGATCTCCTGGTAATGTGACTTTTCGTAAAGAGCTCACTATTAAGTTTGGTGAGCTTTTCAAGCCATTCACATATGTTTGCTTCAACATTTTGCACCCGAAAATGAATCAATGGTATATTTTTGAATCAGTGTGAATACTTTGCGAAGATTCAAATGATTATGCGGTAATAATTCTGCGTCAGTTAGCGTCAGTAGGGAGTTGTAAGAATAATCTGAATCGTTTTCAAATATTTCCTTCATTCCTTTAACCTCGGACCTGTCGAGTAAACAAACAACTAACATATCTGCTTTCTTTGAAATGCACTGAAGTATGCAGCTTTACTTAACAGGGGTTATCCCCTGTAAAAGATTTGATCAATTACTCCTTCTCTCATCTCCTTAATTTGTATAACCATAATTTTGATTTTCATTAAAAATGACCTGTTTAACGTTTCTAATTGTTATTTAGTTGTGATATAATTTCTAATATAAAGATTTAGGGAATCATTCCGTAACACTAATGAACGTGATTGGCAGCCACGCCACGTTGGCGAAACTCTGCCGAGAGAGGCATTTCCTAAAATCTCTGTTCGTCGATTATTTTCTGTTCGCTCTACACGTCACCTTTTTTGTTCACGCCAAAAATCGTACCTTTTCTGTACACCAAAACAGCTGTTAATGCCTGGAAAGCACATAAATTTATCAACAAATTTATTATCGTTCGTCTATCGTCAGCCAGGGGTTCTGCCGACGCAGTTTCTTTAGAATTTCTCGACGCTGGCGCCAAATACCACGAAAAACAACGAAAGTAACCAAAACGAAAGAGAAAACTTTATGTTCGTTAGTGTTACGGAATGATGCCCTTAGTTGTCTCTTTCGCGAGTTTGGTTCGTTTGTCTCCGTGAAAAATCCCTTCATATTCTATGGATATACATTCTGTTAAATTTGACAGCACAGCGCGATCCATGATAAAAACGTTAGAATAGCTATTCAGAGGCACACATTTTGACGTCACGGTGCCGAAAATGTGTCGCCTGCAAATTCATGCAATATTTTGCTGTTATTTAGCATGTTGTGCACTTAGGAAAAATATTTATGTTGTTTTTGTAATTAGGGGCATCATTCCGTAACACTAACGAACGTGATTGGCAGCCACGCCGGCGTTGGCGAAACTCTGGCGAGAGGCATTTCCTAAAATCTCTGTTCGTCGATTATTTTCTGTTTGCTCTACACGACACCTTTTTTGTTCACGCCAGAAATCGTACCTTTTCTGTACACCAAAACAGCTGTTAATGCCTGGAAAGCACATAAATTTACCAACAAATTTATTATCGTTCGTCTATCGTCAGCCAGGGGTTCTGCCGACGCAGTTTCTTTAGAATTTCTCGACGCTGGCGCCAAATACCACGAAAAACAACGAAAGTAACCAAAACGAAAGAGAAAACTTTATGTTCGTTAGTGTTACGGAATGATGCCCTAAATGCTTATTTTTAACGAAATATGATAATTAATTAATTAATTGGTAATGAAAAATGATGTATTCTAATATTTATCGTAGTATAAAAAGAAAAAAAATCATAAATTCTAATCATCAGTGTACATTCGTACATTTCCACATGCAAGCCTATAAGCATATATTCACACCTTCACAAGAGGTTTCTATCTCTTACTCGCCAGCTGACCCTTATTCAAAGTGATAACAAGCGAACAAAGTAAAATAAACAAAAAGCCTTGAAAGCATTGAACATATGGTGAATCAGTTGATTATGGTCCTAAATTCACAGAATTTTCTATGAACGTTGAAGAGATTCATGGGATATTCTGTGAATCAATGTTTGTGAATGTGAATTATGCAGCCATTCATAGGCTGTGAATTTGAATCATGCAGGCATTCATAAGCTGTGAATATGAATGAGATTTACATTCATAAATTTGTGAATTGAGTTAGAGACACATAATAGTGAATGTATTCATGCAGTTCTCTGTTCTTCACATAACATCGGAGTTCATGATGGCTGTTCCGATAATTGCGGTTATGTTAGCATGTCGTTTTGCGGTGTTGTATGTCGGAATGAGTGTCCTGGTAATAACGACGCTTAACGTCGTCATTATCGTGTATATTTGTCCCGGGTTATTAACTTTTAACGTTAGTAACACATTTTTGGGCATGCTTATAATTAAAATGAATTCCCACTGGAAGTTTGGTGTCTTCAATTTAAAACGTGCTTGCGCACCTTTAGGCCGTACATTAAAGTTACGGAAGTCGAAACGTCTAAGCGAAGATTAAGGGCGCTATTCGGATTGACACCTGGAGTCTTAGGACGTCGACGTCGGTTTTGTCACCTTTTGAGAGGACACAACAATAGAATTTTACATTTTTATCTTTAAATTCTTACAAATTTGTAGCAATTAGTGTGACAAGTTGAGAGCATGAAGAAGTTTCATGGAAAAATATTTTCATTTTTGCAGGAGTTTTTGTGTTTTTATTGTACGAAAATGTTTTAGAAATCTTTGCATCATGCATCTAGCATCATGCAACTGTGAAAATTTTGTGATTAAGCAAAATTTTTGCCGTATTTCCTTCTCACGTTAGATTTTCATGCAATAAACAACATGAAAGACAGCAGCAGCCGAAAGTAAATCGGATCTTAAGAGTTTAGAGAAAAAAGCTGATTTACATTCTGCTACTTGCTTTTACCTTTTCACTTTTTCTTCTACATCTGAGCTATTCTACTACAATACTATTTTACAGAAACAGACTCTATGGTTTAACTCCGAAATATTTCTCAGACAGCTGTTTCCTGCTTTTTCCCTTACTTTTTTCTTTGGGTTTCCATTAAAGATTTTTAGCACAAAATGTTGTGCTTATAGTGAATATTGAGAAGAAAATTACCAGTTAAGACAATAATGAAGTTTGGGAAAAAGTAGAATTTTTAGAAATTTAGTAGTTAGTTTAGTAGAAAAGTAGAACGACACAAAATAATGCATCCCAATTTCTTCTCAATGTATTAAAATCTTTATGATTTTTTTTTCTTTTTATACTACGATAAATATGTATTTCATTGGCAATTAATTAAGTAATTATTATATTTGCATGAATTTGCAGGCGACACATTTTCGGCGTCGTGACGTCAAAATGTGTGCTTCTGAATAGCTATTCTAAGGTTTTTTTACGTCGTACTGGAAAATAACATCTGGCGGCGTCCTACGATGTCGACGTTGCCTAAACGCGTCTTTCTGAATCGAGCCCTAAGTTTCGTTCGTGGCATCAATGTAGCCAAGGAAATCAAAGCTTAATCATGACACCAATCAGACCGTTGGTGGAATGCTTAACAAGACCTGACGCGGAAGAACAGCAGTTCTGCGCAATGCAGCCTCCAAAATTATTATCAAAATAATTTTTGAAGCAGTTGCAGAATTTCGACTGAGCAACGATTGCAAACCACTGAGTAGATATAAGCATTTTTACATTTTGGGTAGTGATAGTAAACGACCCTGTACATTCAACCGGTTCTTACCGTTTCAGCATATCCATAAGCACATCTTATTTTGTCTCTTCTTTAATAGTTTTATTTTCTTGGCTTTTGTATTCCACATGTAAATTTAGTAGAGTTTTAGAATTCAATAAACACTTGTACAACATTTCGCATAATAGAATTAAAATTGGTCCTTCGAAGCTGGATAAATATACATATAGTATATATATAACCTTGATTTGACTCTAAAAGAAAACCGTTTGTCGCGAAAATGATTAAGTTAAATAAAAAACGCGCACATATGAAGCTGCTTAAAATATTGACGAGACAATTACAGCGGAGGATTTATCAAATCGCATAAACAAGTTGGACGATAATTATCAGGAGTTAGTTGAGCTAAGTAAGGAGCTTTATGACTTCACAGATGAAGAAGACTTCATTGACCCAATAAATGACATCTTAGACTATGAAATTAAGTACTTTTCTGCACACGCAAAATTATCAGTGGCACTGAAGTTCATCCGTAGTTCGGAAGGTGTGCAAACTGAACCCCCTGGATGCGCTGGCAACTCAGCAGGCTGCGTTCCTCGAAAAGCTCAATGAGAATAATAGCGGTTCAAATATTCATCTTCCAAAGATCAAAGTCCCATCATTTGCGGGTAATTATCAAGATTGGCCGTCATTTAGAGATCTTTTTACAGGTGCCATCGACTCAACAGGTGGATTGAGTAATATTCAAAAATTTCATTACCTTAAGTCGTATTTAGAAGGGGATGCTTTGCAATTAATTAAGCATCTAGCTTTAACTGAAGGCAATTACCTCGAAGATTGGGATCGTCTGACTCAACGGTATGATCGCAAGCCGTTAATCATTCGTTCGTTCGTACAATCGTTCTTGAGTTTACCCACATGCAATACGGTAAATTCGCACATGCTACGAAAAATATCCGATGGAGCTGATGAGATCATTCGTGGACTCAATTCGCTTGGTGCAAATGGAAGAGACCCGTGGCTAATACACATTCTTCTTAGTAAGATTGATGACGAAAAAAAAAGGGCATGGGCAGAAGACAGCGACGCTCAACTAGAGCGCACGTTCGACGAATTCTCGCGTTTTCTTTCTCGGCGCTGCGATGCTATTGAAGCATGTCAATCCAATGCTCGTTCGTCGAACTGTCGTTCTGCTGTGGTGAATTTGGCTAAAGTCTAAGGTACAAAACAGGAGCTCAAATGCAAGCAGTGTCAAGATGACCACACGTTAGCACAGTGCACGAAATTTAAAGGTTTAACTGTATCGGCCAGACGCTTGCTTGTTAGAAATCACAATTTATGTTTCAATTGCTTAAAAGGGTCTCATCAGGTGAAGCAGTGCTCGTCTTCATTTCGATGTCGCATCTGTCGCTCTAATCACCACACATACTACTGCTACAAATAGTCCCGAAACCGACGGGTCCACATCTGCAGTACCAGCCCTTACTTGCACTCATTCCACTGAACAGTCGAAACATACTACTTAAACTCTCTTGCCAACAGTGCTTGTCAAGACGTTAAACAAGTGGGGAGAATTTGTTGATTGTCCCTTGCTACTTGATACTGGGTCGACGGTGTCATTTATCACTGAATCATTCGTACAGTTACTTGGAAAAAACCGTACCAACGCTCGTGTTCCCATCAAAGGTCTATCATCGCTACATGTAGGCACGACACGCGGCAAAGTCAATCTGACGATGTATTCTCACAATTCAAACAAACGATGTGAATTTGGTTTGCTCATCCTACCAACACTTACAACAGCTTCTCCGGCTCAATCGGTTGATTTTACTACTTCCACCTGGACACAAATACACAATTTATCACTAGCAGATCCATCGTGCGGTGTCTCAGGTCCGATTGATGTCATCATAGGTGCAGATCAGGCATGGAACTACTTACAAGCGAACAAATGCATTTCGGGAAGAACATGCCAGTTGTGTTGAAGAGCATTTTTGGATGGGTTCTCGCTGGCTCTCATAGTTCTCTTGATTTTACACAATCTGAGTTCATTGCAAACCATGCGCAACTTGATATCGACGCACTTGTACTATCATTCATGGAAATGGATGCTTTACAGGTTCCTGCCAAACATGAAAACAAATTCGACAAGGCTGATCCAACAGAAATACATTTCTCTTCGACATGTTCCAGAGATACTAATGGCACGTATGTTGTTAACTATCCATTTAAACACAATGTGGAACCTATTGCCGCTACATTACCACAAGCAATATCTCGCTTTCATAAGTTGGATGCTCGATTTCAACGAAAGCCGGCGTTGAAACAACAATATGTTGAATTTTTAAGCGAATATTTAAGGCATATGGAAAAACTAGACTCAGAGGAAATTCACATACCAGCTTCAAAATGCTTTTACCTAGCTCATCACGCAGTATTTAAAGCCGACAGTTCTACCACGAAATGTCGTGTTGTCTTTGACGGCTCAATTAAGGATGCCTCGGGAATTTCTCTAAATGATCGCTTGGAGGTTGGGCCTCCACTTCAACGTGATTTGTTTGGCGTATTTCTGCGTTTTCGTCAACATCGTTTTGTATTCTCTGCAGACATAGAGAAAATGTTCAGGGGCATAAAGGTGGCAGGTGAACATCGTGATTATCAGCGCATTGTCTGGAGGAGCGAAACCACATCTCAACTAGAACATTATCGCTTAGCCACTGTGACATACGGACTTGCATCTTCTCCATTTCTCGCCGTCCGCATGCTCACACAAATTGCTGAGGATTATAAAGAAGAGTATCCAGTTGGTTCGCGTGTTTTAATGAACGATGCCTATGTAGACGACATTATCACTGGCCGTGATTCACTGGACGAGCTGCTAAACATGAAAAACGAGCTGATTGACCTTTTATTGAAGGTGAATTTGAAATTGAGAAAACGGAGTTCAAATTGCTGGCCGCTCCTTGAAAGTTTACCAAGTGACGTTTGTGAGTTCAACCCAATTGCAATCGCTTCACAATTGCCTGATTCATCCGTGAAAATTCTTGATATTCACTGGAGCCCATCAAAAGTTCCTGTTAATCATACGATCCCCAAATAACGATCTTATCCCCACAAAACGACTTGTGCTATCGGTAACTTCAAAGATCTTTGACCCTCTAGGTATAGTATCACCTACACTTGTTTTTTAAAAATATTATTCCAGGAAACCTGCTGCCTCGGATTAGACTGGGACGACCCACTGCCACATGATCTTCGCGTACGATGTAGACGATGGTCTACATGAACGATTTACACAATTTATACGCTTCACGATTTATACGATTTCACAAATACGCATTCCAAGATACATTGCTACTCCGTTTCAATCAATCGAGCTTCATGGGTTTTCGGATTCTTCTAAGGCCGCCTGCGCTGCAGTCATTTATAGTCGCGTAAACGTAGGAGGCGTTTACCATATAAAGCTGGTTGCATCGAAAGCGCGAATCGCATCGCTGAAGCCAATCTCGATTCCACGGTTAGAGTTGAACGCCGCTTTGCTTCTCGCTAAGTTATTAACACTTATTAAGGATTCGTTGACTGTCTCGATCTCCAACACGCTTTGCTGGACTCCGAAAGATGGATGGACCAAGAAGATGGAACACCTTCGTGAGCAATCGTACTGCCGAAATTTTGGAACATGCACCCCGACACTATTGGAGGCATGTAAGTTCAGCTGATAATCCAGCGGATTGTGCTTCGCGCGGGCTGCTACCATCACAATTGGTAGATCATCAGTTATGGTGGACGGGGCCGAGCTGGATGTCTTACCAGCGTCCTCATGGCCAAACAATAATAAGTTTAATCTTGCACCAGCCGATGAGAATGTGTTGGCGGAAGAGAAAAGAGATAACTTTGTTGTTTTATGTGCTGTAAAATGCGACAATCCACTTCAAATATTAAGCGACAAAATTTCCTCCTGGACTCGTTTGACACGCATTGTAGCATATTGCATACGATTTATTCGAAAATGCAGGAAGTCTGATACACAATACACCAAGCCTTTTCTTACTTCGCTTGAACTCGTACACGCTCGAACTCTTCTCTTTCAATGCGCACAGGAAAAGGACTTTTCTAGCGAGTTAAAAAAATTAAAACAATCACAACCTCTGAAGCCGAAATCATCATTAATTAACCTTGCGCCATTTGTAGATCCAAACGGAATCCTTAGGGTTGGAGGCTAGACATGCGCGTATTAACTATAACATCAAATTCCCGATTTTATTACCAAAGGCGTTTAACATATCTAAATGCATTATCAGACACATTCACGAGGCTCACCCACATACTGGCGTTGAGGCTACCTTTGTACTAGTACGACAACAATTTTGGATTTTGGGGTGTAGAAATATGGTTCGAAAGATAGTTTTTGCGTGCAAAACCTGTTTCATGCAACGGAGAGCAAATAGTGTTCAAGTAATGGCAGATCTTCCTCCAACTCGCGTACGACCAAGTCGTTGTTTTCTACATTGCGGTGTTTACTACGCTGCACCAGTAAATTTGAAATTTTCGAAAGGACGAAACGTAAAACGGTCAAAAGGGTGGTTCGCAATATTCGTTTGTATGTCGGTTAAGGCCATACATCTTGAGTTGGTTAGTGATCTAACCAGTGAGGCCTTCCTTGCTGCGTTTCGAAGATTTATTGCACGCAGAGGTAAACCAACGGATTTGTATTCAGACAATGGTACGACTTTTCATGGAGCTAAAGGAATGCTGAATGAATTGCAAGCCATGGCTGTTTCCCAAGAGTACATTGAAGAATTTTCCAAATCCCTTTCAAATGACGGAATAAATTGGCACTTTATTCCTCCATCGGCACCACATTTCGGCGGAATTTGGGAAACCGGAATTCGTTCGGTGAAATTGCATTTACGTAAGGTGATTGTGGAGACCCTTCCCACCTTCAAAGACTATTACACTGTTCTCACTCAAGTAGAAGCCAAACTCAACTCACTTCCATTATGCACTCTTTCCGATACCGACGTTGATCCGCTTACACCTGCACATTTCCTCATCGGCGAGCCCTACACCAGCGTACCGGAACCTTCTAATCTCGAGGTAAAGCTTAACCGCTTGCAGCATTGGCGTCACCTTCAAACCGTGGTGCAGGGGTTCTGGAAACGCTGACATCACTTCTCTTCAACAACGGACTAAGTGGCAACATGTAAAATGCGGCTTCGAGAAAGGAATGGTGGTGGTGCGAAAGGAACTGAATCTGCCGCCATCCAAATGGATTTTAGGACGAATACTGGACATTCACAGAGGTGACGATGGATTCGTCAGAGTAGTAACAATTAGAACCAGGAAAGGTGATTACAGGCGACCTATAACGAAGGTGGCAGCGCTGCCTATTCAGAACGACTGTTCAGCGGGGGCAATATGATAAACCGGAATTCGGTCGATAATAAACGACCCTGTACATTCAACCGGTTCTTACCGTTTCAGCATACACATAAGCACATCTTATTTTGTCTCTTCTTTAATAGTTTTATTTGCTTGGCTTTTGTATTCCACATGTAAATTTAGTAGATTTTTAGAATTCAACAAAGACTGTTGTACAACATTTCGCATCAGGTAGTATTGTGGTTGTCAGCGAACATATTAAGACTTGTTTTAATTTTGAGCGACCATAGAGAGTCCAGTTCCCAAATGCCGGTGAACAGATATATTATATTTTAATTGTCTTAAGTAGTGAGTTATCGTAGTGATCGAAAAAGTTATTTCAAGTAGCATAGTCAGAGTTTAGTAATTTTTATCAATAAAGAAATAAGAGCATAACCAAAAAAAAAAAATGCGAAACGTGTAAGCTAGTTAAGCTTTAAACTCAGTAAATAGTGAACGATAAAAGATTAATAAATAAAGTTTGGAACTAAATAGACTTGTGTTTAATTAAACGTGCGGGTGCGGGATTATTTCTATTCGAGAGTGTCAAAGCACAAGTAGGATAAACACAGCACTTTCTAATCGTCGCGGTAAGAGACCACAACAGCGAAGATACCACGCAACCTCTCAAAGAACGTAGCAACAATTGCAGGAAGTCGTGTTTGAACGAATCCCACATTTCCCAACTTTAGTTGTTACATCGGAACTCCTGTATTGATCGCTGTTGTACCAACTCTGCCATTGCTTTGGAAAGAAGTCACGAAGTTCAAGTCTATGTAGTACACCTCGGCCAATTCTTCAATTCGTTTTAAGGAAATCAGTGGCTCTGGTCTCCGTTATAGTCAGCCATACCACTGCCTGGGGTTCCTAGCGAAGCGGTGCCTTCCGGGTTGAAGGAGTAGTAACATCCAGGCACAGTGTGGATTTCTGTGGGAAGTTCTGACGGTGCATTTCACAGTCCCTGCCCAGATGCCACAGTAACGAAGTTTCGATCTTGCGGTTTTAAGCCTCAGGGCTCAGTTTTGGGACCTTTATTATTTTCAATTTTTATAAATGATGTCTTCTCGGGCTGTAAGTATGCTTCAATTCAGACCTTGTAATCTCGCTGAAGATTTGTCCTATAGAATAAATGCTGACCTATGTTCACTCAAAAACTGGCCTACTGCAAATTTACTTTGTACTAATCCTGGCAAGACAAAAGTTTTACCTATAAGCAGGACGTTTGTTGATTTTGGTGATTTACAAAATACATTGAATCTAGTCGCTTAAATTTTGAAAAAAAGGTTAAAATCTTGGATTTATAATGAATTCTAATTTGACATGTATGGCAACATTTATGGCATTCTTCGGTTTTTGCGCTGCTCTGCAATGTATACTCCTCTAGAGACGAGACGGAAACTGGTTAAACAATTGATTATGCCATGTATCACTTTCTTTACCTTAGTCTATTGTCGTCCTGACTCACACTCAGAATATAAGGTTTTTGTGGCCGTTAACTCTGCTGCCAGGTATGTGTTCGCAGTTAGTCGTTTTAATCACATTTCTTAAGTAAGTAGAGGCATTCTTGGATGTGGGCTATCTGAACACCTAAATATTCTTCAAATTATGTTTTTATTTAGGCTTATCCTCACTCGTAACCCTCTATACCTGTATGAGAAACTTTGTCTTTCCATTCTAACTTAACCTTAGCGTTAACAGTAATAGATTTTTCTTTATTAGCACCATCAGACTTTGGAACTCATTACTTTTGTCTTTGAGAAGGATTCAGCTGGGTGGCTGTTTTAGACCTGCGGTTGTTGAATTTTTCCCAGGTGTTTAAACCATATTTTATTAGATGACACACTCGCTATTCGCCGCTTCAAAGAATCGGTGTGACATTGGACTGTTTGGTATGTTGAACTCACGCATACAATACGCGAAAAGTACCACATTGTTGTTCTTGTTTCTTTATCAATCAATGTGTACGATTACTTCACAGTGCAACCGTATGTGCTAAAGGGTTTTAGAGCCCCAACGAGGCCAATAACGTATAATTTCCAAGTATTTTGTAACAATTTGTATTCAGTTTCATTTATTCTATTCTGCTAACATCATTCTAAAATATTTTCGCATTTAGGCTCATCATTGTGTATTTAAAACAAAAAAGTTTTGATTATCGACTGCATTTATAGGAAATCTAACGAAACAAACTAGAAAATGCTGTGTAAAATGTGATAGAATATATTTATTAATATTTTGACGTTTCGATAACCAAACCCTTTAAAATAAATTTTCTATCAATGGTTGTTACAAAATTTTTGCGGCGAGGCTACATTATTTTACGGCGAGGCTACACTTTTTTTGCAGCGAATCAAAGTTTTCTTTCATTGTATCAGTGGAATTCCAGCAAAAATGCATTAGTGTAAGTTAACAGTGGAAATTAAAAGTGCACATCTTAATGGAGAACTTGTTGCCCACACCTGGCTTTGTCTCCGGCTTAACAGTACACATCTAGTTCTTGGATGTAGTACAGAATAGTTCTTGTTGGCCAGACCTTACGGCTGTTCTCGATTGTACGTTAACGGAACCACGAATTAATGGCATCATTTTCTACCACCGAACGTTTACGGTTGTTTCTATCACGGTGGTTCTTAAAACACAATTTTGTATCTTCCAGTCTACCGTACGTTCAGCGACCTTGCTTTCGTTCAACTTTTCCAGCACTTCCCGACCAAACGTTTGGCTGCCAGTACTGTCTGTATACATACTATAGATTTGTCTTTTCATGTATACTCGCTTAACTCTTTCCTTCTCAATTTGCAGCAAGCAAAACCGTACCCTACATATGCAAACGTTTGCTTTTTTGTGTACGTTTGATAGCACAAACGAACCCGGGGTTCGTTCGGTTGATAACGATACAAAATGCTACATTTGACCTGGAACGCACAAATAGTATGGAAAGTGTTGTTGTGAATTTGGAAGAACAAACGATCTACGTTTCTCAATGTAAACAATGGCTCGCCGTTCGTTGAGTACACATTTTGAATAGCTGTGTTATGAAAAGTACAAAGCAACACAAGGAGAACCGAAACGTTCGTTGGTAGAAAATGATGCCATAAGCCTAACTCGCTGCACAAAATCAACCCACGCTAAAATGAGGCAGAAGACTCATAGACGTCGAAAGGAGAAGTCGAAAGAAGATTATATTTAAATATTTGGGATTTGAATCAATAAATATAATTAATTAAATGAAATCATAATCGAACATCGACTTCATGTTATTAACTGGCGCCCAACTCGAGGACTACAACTGGGACCATCAGAAGCTGATTATTATCGGAACAAATCCATTAAAAACAACTCAATTGTAAGTAATTATTCCAAAAAAAAAAGTGCAAGCTGAGTTTAAATATAATAGGATTTTATTAAAGCATTAAATACACATAATACCTTTTTCGCATATAATGCTATTTGGAAATACGTACGTACATTCCGGTTTTGCTATTTAAAAGTTTGACCTTCAAAAATTCCTTTTTTGCTATCGCCGTCTACGCAATAGAAACAAATTGAAGGCAAAACGTAACAAAATTGCTTAACATAACGGATAACAAAATCACACTTCAGTAAAGAATTTTTTTGGAGATTGCTTTTGTTTTAGGTTTTTTGTAAATCATTACATTGGAAAAATAGAATAAAACAAAAGCGTTGCCACACTAAATCATAGATTAAACAAGAACGCAATTAAAATTAAGAGATTTTGTTTCTCTTTTAAATCCTGTGTGGCAGGTGATTCCTTCAGTTTCTTTGCAGAACATTGTAATTCGGAAACTTATTGAAAACTTTAAGAAACTAAAATGAGTGTTAGTAGGGAACAAGTATTAGAAATCGTAAACACAACTAACGCGCGAACCAAAGAGGAAGCATTTGTAGCAGAAATTCGTGGTTTGACTACAGCATTATTTGCCTGTCTCTACAAATCCTGTGGTTGTGGCTGACGCTGCAAGTCTAGATTTAATTAAATCGTTGCATGAATTCAAGGGTGAACACTCTGCTTATGCAGCATGGAGAAGTGCTGCGCATTTCGCCATAAGTTACTACAAAGAACGATCGGAAAAATATTACATAGCTATGGGAATATTTCGAAATAAGTGTTAAGATTTATTATATGGCAACTCCATACATGGTTGCTACTAGATCCATCTATGTGTTATAGCTATAAGTACATACTGTATCTACTACATGAATAAAATCAAGAATGCTAGTTAGTGTAAAGAAGAACATCAAACCGAACACGTTTTTTACTTATTAGGTTATGGGCCCAGGAGAACCTGCAGTTCAATTAGTTAATTAAATAGATTAAAAAAGAGGTACAATCAACAGTTGTGTTACATTCAACATTTCTATGGCTTCAAATTTTTTCTGACAAGCGTTCCTAGATTGAAAGGACGCGAGAATTATCGTGAATGGGCATTTGCAGCGGAGAATATGTTAGTTCTTGAGAATATGGTCAAATACATCAAGAATGAGAGACCTGAAGACGCAACCGCAGAAGATGCAAAAGCAAAAGCAAAGCTGATCCTGACAATTGATCCCGCACTATATGTCCACATAAGCACAGCTTCAAGTGCAAACGACATATAGAAAAAATTGAAGGCCATGTTTGACGACTCTGAATTTTCACGAAAAATAACCTTGTTACGCAATTTAATATCAGTACGTCTTGATGAATGCGATTCAGTGACAGCATATGTAACCCAAATCATCGAAACTGCACAGAAATTATCAGGTACAGGTTTTTCTGTGAGTGATGAATGGGTTGGTTGTTTAATGTTAGCAGGATTGCCAGACAAATATTTTCCCATGATAATGGCGATAGAACATTCCGGAATCGCCATTACAGCAGACGTAGTAAAAACTAAGCTGATTGATTTGGCATGTAATGATTCGGAACTAGGGAGTGCATTCCTGAGCAAAGGAGGTCGTTATTTTAAGTTTAGCAGAAATGTCAAGAATGACTGCTTAAAGAATCAAGAATGCACTGGTGATTCGATGAAGCTTAAACCGAGTAAATCTGAAAAAATGAATAATGTGAAATGTTATCGTTGCAAGCAGTTTGGGCATTATAAATCTCAGTGTAAACAACCGAACCAGCATCAGATTAAGAAATCAAATGCATTTTCCGCAGTTTTTCTAAAAGGAAATTATAATAAACTTGACTTCTACTTAGATAGCGGTGCCAGTGTTCATATGACGACAAATGTTAACTTGATGAGAAATTCTCCTTTTTTGCTTAACATAAAGGAGATTATAGCAGCAAACGAAAGTTTAATGCCAGTGTTATGCTCAGGTGATGTGAATATTTTAACCATTACTCCGATTTGCAAGTATGACATTATTTTAAAAGACGTATTATGCGTACCTAATCTTACCACGAACTTGATTTCAATAAGTCAGTTTATTAAGAATGGCAATAAAGTGGAGTTTAAACAAAATAGTTGCAATGTTTACAATAGAAAAATGAATTAGTGGCTGTGGCAAATCAGAAAGATGGTGTTTATAAGTTGGCTATGGAATACAAAAATTGTTTATTTACATGTCCAGCAGACACTATTGAGATATGGCATCGGAGATTGGGCCACTTAAATCAAAAAGATTTGGAAAAAATTAAAAATAGAGCAGTCACAGGAATATCATACACAAAGAAGTCAGAAATCAGCAAGAATACATGCTCAGTATGTTGTGAAGGAAAACAATCACGTTTACCATTCGGCAACACAGAAAAAATCAGCACTGAAATTCTGGAGCTACTACATGCTGATGTCTGTGGACCCATGGAGAAGAAATCAATTGGTGGATCAACGTACTATCTTATTTTTGTTGATGATTACACTCGCATGGTATTTGTTTATTTTCTAAAAGAAAAAAGCGAAACGTTCAAGTACTTCAAAGAATTTAAATCAATGGCTGAAAATCAACAAAATAGAAAACTTAAGACATTTAGAAGAGATAATGGCTTAGACTTTTGTAGCAATGAGTTTGAACATTATTTGAAAAATGCAGGCAGTAAGCGAATGAACCGGACTATAGTTGAGCGGGCAAGGTGTCTATTGTTTGATGCAGAATTAGAGAAATCATTCTGGGCTGAGGCGACAAAGACTGCTGTATATCTCAAAAATAGATCTGTTGTAGAAACAAAAAAGGATAAAACGCCTTATGAGCTTTGGACGGGTAAAAAACCAGACTTGAGTCATGATAGAATATTTGGCAGTCAGGTAATGGCACATACGCCTAAAAAAAATGCGTAAGTGGGATGCTAAATCAAAGAAACACATTTTAGTTGGATTTTCAGATAATATCAAAGGCTATCGAGTTTATGATCCCATTAAAAGATATGTTACAACTAGTAGAGATGTTTTAATCCATGAAAACAAAATTGATAAGAGTGTAATCATTTCACTAGAGGATATTGACAATAAAACAAGCTGCAGCGTTGAGAACTACAAAGCAGACATTGTTGACGTTTCGACAGAGTTGAATTCCACAACACAGCAGCCGCAACAATTCGAAGATGAAGACTCAGAATCAGAGTTTTGAACACTGTAACAGACTTGGATTTAATCTCACAGCATCCCGAAGAATTTGGAGGAGAAGACGAAGATCCAGAACCAGAAACCACCAGTTTTTTATTTATTAATAAGATTATGAACTCCGCGAACTCCACGCTTTCTTCGTTCAATACAGTGCTTAATTTTAAAGCAATTATTTCCAGGCTTGACCAAACTTATTCCGACAAAAGATCACTTTATGTTTTCGCAAATGAGCTCAGTATTCTAAGACAGAACAATTTAACGATAATAGACTACTATGATGCGGAAGAAAAACAATTGGCCCTTATTGTTATTATATTATTATTTAAAGCTTTGACTTAATTCAAAATTATTTGATTCTAACTTATATTCTAATATTTATATTAATGATTGACTAAAAAGATAAAGGATATATAAAGATACAATTTATTCGAAAATGCAGGAAGTATGATACACAACACACCAAGCCCTTTCTTACTTCGCTTGAACTCGTACACGCTCGAACTCTTCTCTTTCAATGCGCACAGGAAAAGGCCTTTTCTAGCGAGTTGAAAAAATTAAAACAATCGCAACCTCTAAAGCCGAAATCATCATTAATTAACCTTGCGCCATTTGTAGATTCCAAATGACGGAATAAATTGGCACTTTATTCCTCCATCTGCACCACATTTCGGCGGAATTTGGGAAACCGTAATTCGGTCGGTGAAATTACATTTACGTAGGGTGATTGGGGAGACCCTTCTCACCTTCGAAGACTATTACACTGTTCTCACTCAAGTAGAAGCCAAACTCAACTCACGTCCATTATGCAATCTTTCCGATACCGACGTTGATCCGCTTACACCTGCACATTTCCTCATCGGCGAGCCTTATACCAGCTTACCGGAACCTTCTAATCTCGAGGTAAAGCTTAACCGCTTGCAGTATTGGCGTCGCCTTCAAGCCATGGTGCAGGGGTTCTGGAAACGCAAGGGACTAAGTGGCAACATGTCCAAGGCGGTTTCGAGAAAGGAATGGTGGTGGTGCGAAAGGAACCGAATCTGCTGCGAAAGGAACCGAATCCAAATGGATTTTAGGACGAATACTGGACATTCACAGAGTTGACGATGGATTCGTCAGAGTAGTAACAATTAAAACCAGGAAAGGTGATTACAGGCGACCTATAACGAAGGTGGCGGCGCTGCCTATTCAGAACGACTGTTCAGCGGGGGCAATATGATAATAAACGACCCTGTATATTCAACCTGTTCTTACCGTGAACATGTCGTCTAGATAGGCGAAGGCATTTGTTTCCATTTCAGGCCCGATGACTTGGTCCAAAAGTCTCTGGAAGGTGGCTGGTGCGGAGTGCAGACCAAATGGCATCACGCGCCATTGAAAAAGGCCTCTGCCAGGAACAGTAAATGCTGTATATTCCCGGCTGCTTGGTTCCACCGGGACTTGCCAATACCCATTCTTGAGGTCGATTGTGCTGATGTACTGTCTCAGCTTTTCCAGGATGCAATTGATGCGTGGCAACGGATAGGCGTCGGGCATTAATCTATACACAGCCGCCAGTCGCCAGTCTTTTTCTTGGCGAGCTGAACGCGCTCTGTGAAGGCTCTACGTAGTTCTGCTGCAGCAGGTCATCGAGTTGCTTGTTGATGATCGTCTGCATGGCAGGGTTCTTTGGATAGTAGCGTTGTTTGACTGGCGCTTCGTCCCACATGTTTATTCGGTGGCTTGCCAAGCTGGTCACCCCAGTCATTGTTTCGAATAACTTTAATTCTCTGCTTAAGAAATAGTCCACGTCGCTGTCGTCCTCTTGAATTTCGCTAATTATCCATGGCTCCAGTATCGCTGCTGTCGTCTGGACCTGATTTTAGCTCCACGCTCTGTCTAGCACATATTAATCTTGCTCCTGCGTCTGCTAGGAAATCCATACCCAATTTGACTGTGTCGATGGCGGTGGGTAGCACCAAGAATCTGGTGAAGATTTTGCGGCTTCCAAGTTCAACGTTGGCTGTTAACGCAGTTTTCACTCGTAGTAGTGCGCCGTCAGCCAATCGTACCTTCATCTGGGTTGTCGTGGTGCGTGCTGTATCGCCTAAGCTGTTGACGAAAGATTTCGAGACAAAATTGCGTGTAGCCCCGGTATCTATCGTTGCGGTGATCGGTGTTCCGTTCAAGCGAATGTCGGCCGTGAGATGACGTTGCGAGACTTTAAGCGGTGATGGGGTTTTTGTAACTGGATTTTTGCGACCCTCGATGTTCCCCTTTACACCTGAGGGCCCCTGGCGTTTCCCGACAACCTCTGGCAGCATTCGATGGTCTTTACTCCCTGTCTGCCGCACTTCCAGCAAAATAGTATGGTTGGGTTTCGGCACCCCCGTGCGAAGTGTCCATTTACCCCACAGCGACGGCACGCGGTGCTAGCGTTAAGAATCGCCTTGTTCTCTGTACTCCTTTGGATTTCCGGCTTCGAGTCAACAGCGCGATGCTTGACTTCAGAACTTGATGTTGTTTTGCGGTGACCCAAGATGTTCTCGTATTGGTCGCATAATTCGGTCAACTCTTCCAGCGTTTTAAAATCGTGCCGTTTCACGTACATCTGATATTCACGCCGGCTGTTCCTATAGATACGTTCGAGTTTCTTCTCCTCGGTATAGTCCGTGTGCCGCATCAATTTTTGCATAACTAGGATGTAATCCTTGAAGAGCTCGCCCGTGGCTTGGAAACGTTGACGCACTTCATCATCGAGTCGTTTCTGGGCTTCTTGTTGTTGCGGAACCAGTTGAGTCCTTTGCCCTGCATGATCTCAGGCATGGCCCTGGGTAACATGTCTAGCGAGATCCCGTAAGCGTTGGCTAACTCCTCCAAGCGTTCCACAAATTCAACTGGGTTAACGCACCTTGTCCATTACGTTATGAATCATCTGATGTTGTTCCGTTTGACTCGGCTGCTGCCCGTCTCTTGCTTGCGTCGGGACTGCCGCTTTCTGCTCTGCTACGCCCAATGCTTGGTGGACGCTTGGTGATGTTGTCGCATGTTCATGACTTGATGCTTGGTGCATAACACTGCTGCCTGCTGTTGAGGTCGCTGGTGGCATCGTAAACTGAATCGTCGGCGGAGTAGGGCGTGTAACTGGAGATGGGCTGCGTGTGTACTGCCGTTCTAATTCCCGCAAACGCTGTACTTCTTCTGCTTTGAGGTCCTCTTTGTAGGTAAATGAGAAGAAATTGTGCTTGAGGTCTTCTACTTTAACCTCGACTGCCAAGCCGAACTCCTCCATACATTTAACCAACTTCTCCTGTCTGAGTGCTGCTATCCACCTTCGGACCATGATGCGCTTCGATGGATGCCTTGCCACTGGTGGTAAAAGTAATGCTTATTCACGCACAATTTTTTTTTTTCTTTCCCCTTGTAAGCGATGTCCCGTTGCTATCCTGAGCTGATTTGTTTAACCGGGTCCCTGTTCGGGCGCCACTTGAAACGACCTTCTCGCCTCGGTCCTACTGAGGCGGCGTTTCTTTTAAGGTCCTTGGACCGTCTATAGCCTGGGTATGATCGCGGGTGTCCAGGGTCGTACTCAAGATAATTTGTAAATGATGAACCCGTATTTGGTGTTGTTAAACTTTATTTATTTTACTTCAGCTCTTAGGATCTAGCTTATTATTTAACTTATGGTGCTAACGTTGTATGAAGGGTCTTGATGCGGAAAAAAAAAAAAAAATGTGCGGTGCTGTGGCGACGTATATCGGTATGGCGAGAGGTTTTTTCTTGGTAATACGTAACTGCGAAGGCTTGTTGATTGGAACCCGTTACGCGAACCTCGTCCTGCGGGTTTCACAATTGCTTTGATGATGTGCACTAGTTTCAACGCGACGGTGTTGCTACTTATGACGCGACGGTATTCAATTTACTCCCTTTGTTTAGTATACTTGTACTTGATGCTTGTGATTCTGTATGAAATGAAACCGTTTGTTAAGGTCGGCGTGGAATAAGCAGTAAGCAGGAGCTGCCAGCGAGGGAGGGAGAGAGAGAGAAAGAGGGAGAGGGAGAGGGAGAGAGAGAGAGAGAGAGAGAGAGAGAGAGAGAGAGAGAGAGAGAGAGGGGGCTGTTCCTCAGAGAACAACAAGCGATTCCATAGCAAACCGACAAGTTGAACTCCGCGGGAGCGGCTAGCGAGGAGAACGATGAGCGATTCCATAGCAAACCGTCAAGTCGAACTCAGCGAGAGCGGCTACGGAGAATAAAGAATAGAAGGGAGAGAGGGAGAGAGAAAGAGAGGGCTGTTCCTCAGAGAACAACAAGCGATTCCATAGCAAATCGACAAGTTGAACACCTCGAGAGCGGCTAGCGAAGAGAACGACGAGCGATTCCATAGCAAACCGTCAAGTCGAACTCAGCGAGAGCGGCTACGGAGAACAAAGAATAGGAGGGAGAGAGAGAGAGGGAAAGGGAGGGCTGTTCCTCAGAGAACAACAAGCGATTCCATAGCAAACTGGCAAGTTGAACTCCACGAGAGCGGCTAGCGAAGAGAACGACGAGCGATTCCATAGCAAACCGTCAAGTCGAACTCAGCGAGAGCGGCTACGGAGAACAAAGAATATAAGGGAGAGAGGGAGAGGAAAAGGGAGGGCTGTTCCTCAGAAAACAACAAGCGATTCCATAGCAAATCGATAAGTTGAACACCTCGAGAGCGGCTAGCGAAGAGAACGACGAGCGATTCCATAGCAAACCGTCAAGTCGAACTCAGCGAGAGCGGCTACGGAGAACAAAGAATAGGAGGGAGAGAGGGAGAGGGAAAGGGAGGGCTGTTCCTCAGAGAGCAACAAGCGATTCCATAGCAAACCGGCAAGTTGAACTCTACGAGAGCGGCTAGCGAAGAGAACGACGAGCGATTCCATAGCAAACCGTCAAGTCGAACTCAGCGAGAGCGGCTACGGAGTACAAAGAATAGAAGGGAGAGAGGGAGAGAGGGAGGGAGAAAGGGAGGGCTGTTCCTCAGAGAACAACAAGCGATTCCATAGCAAACCGTCAAGTTGAACTCCGCGAGAGCGGCTAGCGAAGAGAACGACGAGCGATTCCATAGCAAACCGTCAAGTCGAACTCAGCGAGAGCGGCTACGGAGAACAAAGAATAGGAGGGAGAGAGAGAGAGGGAAAGGGAGGGCTGTTCCTCAGAGAACAACAAGCGATTCCATAGCAAACTGGCAAGTTGAACTCCACGAGAGCGGCTAGCGAAGAGAACGACGAGCGATTCCATAGCAAACCGTCAAGTCGAACTCAGCGAGAGCGGCTACGGAGAATAAAGAATAGAAGGGAGAGAGGGAGAGAGAAAGAGAGGGCTGTTCCTCAGAGAACAACAAGCGATTCCATAGCAAATCGACAAGTTGAACACCTCGAGAGCGGCTAGCGAAGAGAACGACGAGCGATTCCATAGCAAACCGTCAAGTCGAACTCAGCGAGAGCGGCTACGGAGAACAAAGAATAGGAGGGAGAGAGAGAGAGGGAAAGGGAGGGCTGTTCCTCAGAGAACAACAAGCGATTCCATAGCAAACTGGCAAGTTGAACTCCACGAGAGCGGCTAGCGAAGAGAACGACGAGCGATTCCATAGCAAACCGTCAAGTCGAACTCAGCGAGAGCGGCTACGGAGAACAAAGAATAGAAGGGAGAGAGGGAGAGGAAAACGGAGGGCTGTTCCTCAGAGAACAACAAGCGATTCCATAGCAAATCGATAAGTTGAACACCTCGAGAGCGGCTAGCGAAGAGAACGACGAGCGATTCCATAGCAAACCGTCAAGTCGAACTCAGCGAGAGCGGCTACGGAGAACAAAGAATAGGAGGGAGAGAGGGAGAGGGAAAGGGAGGGCTGTTCCTCAGAGAGCAACAAGCGATTCCATAGCAAACCGGCAAGTTGAACTCCACGAGAGCGGCTAGCGAAGAGAACGACGAGCGATTCCATTGCAAACCGTCAAGTCGAACTCAGCGAGAGTGGCTACGGAGAACAAAGAATAGAAGGGAGAGAGGGAGAGAGAAAGGGAAGGCTGTTCCTCAGAGAACAACAAGCGATTCCATAGCAAACCGTCAAGTTGAACTCCGCGAGAGCGGCTAGCGAAGAGAACGACGACCGATTCCATAGCAAACCGTCAAGTCGAACTCAGCGAGAGCGGCTACGGAGAACAAAGAATAGAAGGGAGAGAGGGAGAGGGAAAGGGAGAAAAGCGCCTACCACTAGTTCCTGCTGATACCACGATTCAAGAAAGACTGACTTGCTGAGCGTTACCGTGCTTAATTTATTCTTCTCGCTGTATTTTTGTTCCATGTGTTTGTTCGTTGCCTTGCCGCTGCGCGAGAAGTGTGGTCTTGCTTTAACTCCACTGGTTACAATTATGTACTAGAAAACCGGTATGTGTTTGTTATGTGATCTGTGCTTGAGTGCTCGCCGCTACCCGATTATCTGCAATGTGATACTGGGTGATTGTAATTTTAATAGTTTAATTTTTACATCGTAAATATGGGAATGCTATACGTGTTCTTCGGAAAAGTATGTACTTTATATAAATGGAAAAATATATAAGTCATGTCTAAATAATGTTAACTTGTAAATAAATAGTTTGTGCTATTTCGATGCTCCGAAATGTGTCGTCACAGTCTATTATAGTATTATATGATATATTATACTAATTTTAAAAAATTTATTTAGTTTAATTTAATTGTGCGCCATGGATAATTTGAAGAGCTGTTATATTGAATTGTTTGTGTCGCCTAAAAACTTTTTTCCATGACCTTCGAAAATAAAAGTCAACTTTTAACTTTTAAAATAAAAATTAAAAGTTTAAAGTTAATGTTTATTCCCATAAACACCAGAATCTACACAACCAGATAATAAAAACAAATTCAACAGCAGCTAGCTTGCAAGCTTCCAATTCCGCCGTGAGAACGGCGCGCTCCGTCGCCGCCAACAACAGCAGCGGCTCGCTTGCAAGCTTCCAATTTCGCCGTGAGAACAGCGCGCTCCGTCGCCGCCAACAACAGCAGCGGCTCGCTTGCAAGCTTCCAATTTCGCCGTGAGAACAGCGCGCTCCGTCGCCGCCAGCAACAGCAGCGGCTCGCTTGCAAGGTTCCAATTTCCCGGTGAGAACAACGCCTGCAGACCGCTGTCCGTCGCAGAAGCGCTTGCCGTTCTGGATTCAAATGTCACCGTGGGAGCACATGCGGCGTTGCGTTATCAACAATGTGCTGACTCCCTTGAATTCCGGCCTCACCGGGCGACCATCCGTCTCAATACTCTTCAAATTCTAATGTTATGATTGTAAATTACTATAAAAGCCAGTCACCCAAATAAACTGAGTCAGAGTCTGACAAGCAGCCAAACTTTCAAGTCTTTCAGTTTACACTGATTCAAGTTCAAGTGCTTGAATCAGAATTCTTTTCCAGAGCCTACCGGACAACAAACCTTCAAGTTAAAGTGCTTGAAGGTATTCACGTAATAATCTGCAACAAGTTCAAGTGCTTGTTGTTAGCTACCCAAATTCCCTAACAAATCTCAACAAGTTCACGCGCTTGTAGATATTACCAACCTTGGGAAATAAACATTGGTGACCCCGACGTGATCTGCAGGATGTTAACGTTCCAGGACTTAATCGCCCTTCAAAAGGAAACCGGAGACGAGATCCAGCGCATAATCAGGAACTACAAAAAAGATTCGGCTGATCGAAAGAAAGATGCAACGTATTTTGTAGAGCGACTGCAGCTGCTGAAAGATGCATGGGAAACCTTCGATCAACAAGATTCTAGTATCCGGTCCATCGAGGCGATGGATACAACTCATGAGTACTTCACCAAGGACTTTTATCACAATATAAAATCCTTGAGGGATCAGTACACCGGTGAGTTGGAGCAAGGACTTGCCAGTCTACAGCAGGCTTCCGGACCTCCATCACAGGCGCCTGGGTCATCCCAACGCGCAAATGTTCCAGCAGGAACAACCGTGGGTCCCTTAATTCGCAAACAACGAGCCATGATGGAGTCGCTTAAACGGCTCATCTATGGCAAAACAAAGCACGAGGCACCAGCTCAATGTCTTGCAGCAATAGAAAGACTTTGGGACAACATCGAATCAACACATTTCAAGCTATGGGAGCAGCATGAAAGCCCCCCCTAAGAAGGCTACGACATTGGCGATTATCTCAAATGGCGGCAGTTTCACGGGTTATTCCACGAGAAGATTCATGCGCAACCGCTTCCAAACATCCAGAAACTTTGGTATTTAAAAACCAACTTAAGTGGCGACGCAGAAAAGCTCATAAGACATCTGACATTAACTGATGAAAATTATCAAACTGCCTGGGACATGTTGCAAGAAAGATACAACAACATGCGACTTCTAACAACAGCTCTTTTAGACAAGCTGCTGAGCCAACCAAAGCAGTCAGAACCATCAGTTGCATCAATTAAAGCACTTCATGACACCACAAAGGAATCCATCGCGGCATTAAATAACCTAGGGATATCTACAGGCTCTTGGGATCCCTTGCTGGTGCACCTTCTGATCAAGAAGATGGATCACGCAACGCATTTGATCTTTGAACAGTCTTTACTAAATCCGCGACAGCTTCCATCGTTACAACAGTTCCTAAGCTCATTAGAAAAGAGATTCCAGTCTTTGGAAGCTATTGGGCAAAAGGAACGAAGCAGGCCACTTACCGCAATGACCACATCCACGAGTCATATAACGAAGAAGGGCACGTCAACGATTCAGACGGCCAAGAAGTGCGTTGTCTGTTAGGACATGCTACATCCTTTGTTCGCTTACCAACAGTTCAAGCGGCTACCCATCATTGAGCGAAAGAAGATCGTGAAAGCACACAACTTGTGTTTCAATTGCCTCAAATCAAGCCACAAGGCAAGTGATTGCCCATCGGGGAATTGTACAAAATGTAACAAGAAGCACAACTCACTGCTGCATGGAGCCACTGATGGCATAAGAAGTCCAAATTCCACAAACATCTCAACACCAGAACATGTTCAAGCCACACCATCAACAATCACTCTGGCCACGCCCATAAGACCAGAATGCCGTGCCTTGCTGGATTCCGCCTCGCAGGTCAATCTTATCACAGAAAGATTGGCAAATCAACTCCAGGTACGTCGATCAGATGCGTCCACTATCATAGAAGGAATTGGCAGCAGACGGAAGGCAATCCAACGGCGCACAACAATTAAGCTCGAATCCAATAATTCAACTTTCAGCATGCAGTGTGAAGCATTCATTCTGCCAAAGATCGTTTCGGATCAGCCATCCCAAAGAATAAAGACTTCAAAATGGTCTATTCCATCACCGATTAATTTGGCCGATTCCCGCTTCAACCTGCCAGGACAGATAGATTTACTTCTTGGAGCAGAAAATTATCATGCATTCTTCACAGGTGAGAAATTCTCCCTTGGGGAAGGATTTCCAACCTTACAAAACAGCGTCTTCGGGTGGACGATTTCAGGGAATGTCGCTACCAGAACCACGAGCTCCGCAACCTGTGCCATGTACACCGAAGAGCAATTGTCCCACCAGAATGAAAAGTTCTGGGCGTTGGAAGAAGCAGAAAACGAAAAATCCACGCTCACCGCCACTGAACGACTTTGCGAAAATCATTTTGCCCTCCACACCATAAGTGATAGTGTCGGACGATTTATAGTGAGCCTACCATTCATGGAACCACCGTCGAGACTTGGAGACTCGCTGCACACGGCAACAAATCGTTTCCTGGCTTTAGAAAGGCGACTAGAGAAGGACAGGGAGCTCAAAAAGGCTTACACACAGTTCATGACAGAATATGAAGCATTGGGTCACATGACCAAAGTCACAACGTTAGTTTCCCCACGTTATTTCATCCCGCACCACTGCATACGTCGACCTGAAAGCAGTTCCACAAAGTTGAGAGTCGTTTTTGATGCTTCCGCCAAAACATCCACGGGTGTAGCATTAAATGACATCATGCATACCGGGCCAATGCTGCAAACTGACCTTTTCACCGTCCTGCTGCGCTTTCGACTACCACGGTTCGTGTTCACGGCAGATATCGAGAAAATGTACCGCCAAATATGGGTACATCCTGAAGATAGACGATATCAGCTTGTTGTATGGAGGAACAACTCTACCGAGCCGTTACGATATTACCAGCTGAACACAGTCACGTACGGCACTAGGGCAGCACCATATTTAGCAATAAAATGTTTGTTGAAATTGGCAACCAAGCACCAAATCATCTATCCTAGCGGTGCAAAGACAATCCGGGAGAACTTTTACGTCGATGATTGCTTGACTGTCGCCGACAACCTCGAGGTGCAACTAAGGGAGATTCTACAAACTGCGGGTTGCAGGTTACAAAAGTGGTGTGCCAACCACCCAGAACTGCTGTCAGACATTCCTGTAGAAGATCAAGAAACCAAACTTGATTTTAAAGATGATGCCGACAGTGCAGTAAAAACATTAGGTCTGACGTGGCTTCCGAGAGGCGACAGCTTCTGCATTAAGGTACATCTCACTGAGCATTCACGAACCACTAAGAGAACTATAATGTCAGATGTAGCAAGAATTTTCGATCCATTGGGTTTTCTATCCCCTGTCGTTATGACGGCCAAAATGCTAATCCAAGAATTGTGGCAGCTTAAACTTTCTTGGGACGAGGAGCTACCTGCTGCCATGCTTCACAAGTGGACACTCTTCCGGGATAATCTGCACGCGCTTAATGAGACTACAATCGACAGGCACGTACTCAACCAGAACGTCAGAACAACGTTTCAAATACATGGCTTCGCTGACGCGTCGGAGAAAGCATATGGCACCGCCATATACGTCCGATTTATCAACGCAGATAAAACTGTTGCTGTAAGATTACTATGTTCCAAGTCACGAGTAGCTCCGGTTAAGCAGCAAAGTCTACCTAGGCTAGAGCTGTGTGCAACAGTTCTATGTGCCCAATTAATGCATCGAATTGTAGACGAGCTGAAATTGACCGACGTACCTATTTTCTTGTGGACGGATTCTTCAATCGTCATGTCATGGATTAAATCACCCTCATCATCATTCCACACTTTCGTTGCCAACAGAGTCTCCACCATTCAACGACTGAGCTTGACCGAACAATGGCGGCACGTTAAGTCAGAGGACAATCCTGCCGATCTGATATCGCGAGGAATAACACCAAGGCAGTTTAAATCATGCAGTGTGTGGTTTTTCGCTCCGATCTTCCTCCACAAGAAAACTAGCGCATGGTTATCCGAGCAGCCCATCATCGAACTTCCACAGCAGGCTGACAAGGAGCGAAAACAAAAGGTCGCTGTCCTAAATCTCACCTTCAACACTGCGGAGGACATGCTTTATAACATCAATCACCGGAATTCGTTCAAAACACTGTTGCACATCGTCACATTTGTTCTGCGTTTCATTCGCCACACAAAAACTCAAAACAATAAACGATCCAAGGACCTTATTGCCACGCCTTAAGAGTTAAGGGAAGCATTGTCAACAATTGTAGGCCTAATTCAACGGGCCGAATTCAAAGAAGAAATTAAAGCCCTTAAAAAACGCAGTCCGGTCAGCAAAACGAGCCAACTTAGCACCCTCCACCCATTCTTGGATGATGAAGGTATTCTTAGAGTGGGTGGCCGCATCGAATCTTCAACACTTCCATATGATGCGAGGCATCCAAGAATTCTTCCCTACAACGATCCGCTGACAAAGCTTCTGATGAAGTGGTTCCATGAAGAGAACTCTCACTGCGGCGCCCAAACGCTTGTAGCTCAAGGTCGACAACGATTCTGGCCAATTAAAACAAAAACAATGGCTCGATCTATTATGCAACATTGTGTGAGATGCACCCGAGCAAGGCCGCAATTATTCAAACAAGTCATGTGTGGACTGCCAGCGGCAAGAACTTTTCCTGCAAAGCCATTCATCAACGCCGGAGTAGACTTCGCAGGACCCTTTTGGGTCCACTTCAAGGTTCGAGGAAAGAGGCCACATAAAGCTTATGTCGCTATTTTTTGCTGTTTCAGCACAAAGGCCGTACATCTCGAACTAGCCACTGACCTAACGACGGATGCTTTTCTGGGATGTTTAAGACGTTTCATTGGGCGCAGAGGGCACTGCAGCAATTTATATTGCGACAACGCTACCAATTTTGTCGGAGCCAAAAATAAGCTTGAAGAACTTTCGGAAGCTCTCCATACCGAAAAAGCAACAGCCGCAATAACGAAAACCTGCAGCAACCAAGGCATCCAATTCCACTTCATTCCTCCAAGAGCGCCTCACTTCGGCGGACTATGGGAAGCGGCGGTGAAGAGTGCTAAGAATTTGTTTGTCAGAGGAGCCTCAGGCGCGTCTTTAACTTACGAAGAGTTAGAGACCGTTATGATAGGAATCGAAGCCATACTGATTTCACGACCATTGATTCCAGTATCAGATGATCCGAACGACTTAGGCTACCTGACACCGGGGCATTTCCTCATTGGAGAAGCGTTAACAGCACAAATCGACACGACAGCCTCCTGTTCGAAGACGACCCTATTAACAAGATGGAAATTGGTAGTCCACATGAAACAGGAATTCTGGCGACGATGGTCTCAGGAGTATCTCACGGAACTTCAAAGCAGAAATAAGTGGAAAGAACTCAGTCAAAATGTGACACCAGGAACGATGGTAATCATTAAGGAGGACGGAACGCCTCCTCTCACGTGGCCATTAGGAAGAATTGTTGTGGTTTATCCAGGCCCCGATAATGTGGTTCGAGTCGCAGATGTGAAAACAAAAAATGGAATATTAAAAAGAGCCATTCACAGATTGGCTCCCCTCCTAGCAGAAAATCGTGCACCAGCCATGACTCCTACCAAGGGTGACCTGAACCAAGACGTCCACCACTCAAGCAAAAGGAATGTGAGCTCACGGAGCCAGCAGGACAACGATGTCCACGAGTTGCCTTCCACTTCAAAAAAAACGAAGCGCACTAAAGCCGCAACTTTACTGACGTTGTTACTTTGCCTCTGGTTCCCGGTAGCAAATTCCACAGGAATTACCTTTCAACCTATCACTGCGCACTCAGATGTATTCGTGGAAAACATCGGGACTACGGGAATCATCACCAGCGAATGGAATTTAGTTACATATGTCAATATGCAGACGTATTGGAAAGAAATGGAAATCATAGAATCCTACAAACCGGCATTGGCAAGAATGTGTGAATGGATTCATCATGCACCGATATGTTCAGAGTTGCTAACCCAGGTCGATCACTTTTCTACTAATATACAGGCGACAAATGAAATGTTGAAAGTTAACACTTCAGCGAGAGTCAAAAGGGGTGCCATAAACATGATCGGAAACGTCGCTCGATCGTTATTTGGCATACTCGACAACGATTACGCTGAAGAAGCTGCACGGACGATTGACAACCTCCAGCAAGCTGATCAATCGTTACTATCACAAATCAGAAACCAGACATCATTTTTGGATACTACCCTTAACGTCATGAAGAGAAGCCAGCAAGAAATTGAGCGAGAGTTTACAAGGGTGGAAGCTGTAATCAATCAAAGTAATAGTCAGCTACGGAACCTCAACCAACAACTCATTTCCGAGAAAATAGCGCAGACATTTCTCGAACTGACTCTTCAGTACATCTTAGCCTTGACAAATGTAAAACGCATTCAAGACTCTTTAATCGACATTCTCACGGACAGCCATCACGGAATGATCAATCCAATGTTACTTTCACCAGATCAACTAAGCAGAGAACTTCTTCAAATCAAAATTAATCTTCCTGCGAGATTCAAGCTTCCAGTCCCACTCAACAACTTACTAAAGCTGTACGCCATCATGACCGTCGAAGGAAGAATCACAGAAAAATATTTTATCTTCAAAATAAATCTACCATTAATTTCCGCAGAAGTATTTGAGATGCTCAAACTAACTCCCCTTCCGCGGAGGTCAGTCGGAACCTTCACTATGACGACGCTATCATTTGATTTTCTAGTGATCAACTTGCATAGGGATCAGTACATTCCAATGACAGCATCTGAACAACGAGACTGCGTCAAATACGACCAACGCAAATACTTGTGTCATCCCATGCGTCCATTATACAAGAAAGGGGCAAGGCCAGGTGCATGCGAGATGAGTATGCTGCAATCCACGACGAGATCATCGTCATGTGCAGCCCGCGACATTGGGCTGGGCCCACATTGGATACAGATGCATGATCCCAATCGGTGGATATTTGCCCTGTCCCAGCAGCTGGTGTTAAATGCAGTCTGCAACGGAAATAATAGCCAAGTCACCTTGCAAAATGTTGGAATCCTGATTCTAAGCGAGGACTACACAGTTCGGTTACCTTTCTCAACCATTCAAGGTCACCGCGAGATGAAGACGGAAAATCATGTGTCCTATGTATCAACCCTCAATGCAACCCACTTCACCACTGCCCCGTACAACTCAACAGGCGTAATGCCTCTCAACTACTCCAAAATATATGCTTCAGACGTTTCTGACATTGAATCCATACAGAGTGATCTTAAACAGATGAAACAGCATTTCCATAACGCTGTTCGGCCACATGACATTCACCACTACACATTAGGATACGCATGTCTCCTTCTTATCATTACCATCGTGATCGGTATTATCATAAAAAGGAATTGTACAATCAACAAAACTCCGGAAGGGAGCCGTCCTGCACCGCAACCAGCACCAAGACAATCCGATGAATTTAGTATACAGTTGTAGTTGAATAAAAATTAATATTCAACGGGGGGGAGTATGTTTATTCCCATAAACAGCAGGATCTACAGAACCAGATAATAAAAACAAATTCAACAGCAGCTAGCTTGCAAGCTTCCAATTCCGCCGTGAGAACGGCGCGCTCCGTCGCCGCCAACAACAGCAGCGGCTCGCTTGCAAGCTTCCAATTTCGCTGTGAGAACAGCGCGCTCCCTCGCCGCCAACAACAGCAGCGGCTCGCTTGCAAGCTTCCAATTTCGCCGTGAGAACAGCGCGCTCCGTCGCCGCCAGCAACAGCAGCGGCTCGCTTGAAAGCTTCCAATTTCCCGGTGAGAACAACACCTGCAGACCGCTGTCCGTCGCAGAAGCGCTTGCCGTTCTGGATTCAAATGTCACCGTGGGAGCACATGCGGCGTTGCGTTATCAACAATGTGCTGACTCCCTTGAATTCCGGCCTCACCGGGCGACCACCCGTCTCAATACTCTTCAAATTCTAATGTTATGATTGTAAATTACTATAAAAGCCAGTCACCCAAATAAACTGAGTCAGAGTCTGACAAGCAGCCAAACTTTCAAGTCTTTCAGTTTACACTGATTCAAGTTCAAGTGCTTGAATCAGAATTCTTTTCCAGAGCCTACCGGACAACAAACCTTCAAGTTAAAGTGCTTGAAGGTATTCACGTAATAATCTGCAACAAGTTCAAGTGCTTGTTGTTAGCTACCCAAATTCCCTAACAAATCTCTACAAGTTCACGCGCTTGTAGATATTACCAACCTTGGGAAATAAACATTACAAGTCAAATCAAATCTCTACAAGTTCACGCGCTTGTAGATATTACCAACCTTGGGAAATAAACAGTTAACTTTTACTTTTAAAATAAATCTTATAAATTAAATTAATTACTTATAAATTAAAAGTTAAAAGTTGACTTTTTTGCTGAAGGTCGTTTGGATAACAGTTATTTTCAGTCCCTGCCCTAGAATCATAAATATGTTTCCGTGTCATGTGCGCCATATTGTTAACATTAATAGATTTCTTAAGGAAATTACATCGCGGCTTTTCAACTACGGTTTTAATGAAATTAATTTCTTGTTACTGTATCCATATGATATTTTTTTTTCAATTGTGCAGCATATTTTTGATGGATAGTTTTCTAGATTGTATTTTTTATTCTAAAAAAAATTTTTTTTTCCTTCAATTCAAATTAAAATGTTTGTATTGTCTTTGCTTTAATGTATTGTTTAGTAATCTTTAGATCTTGTTTACTTTATTTAGACCCCTATTATACTAATTATATCTTTAAGTAATTCATTGTGTTGCCATCTTGGCAGTTACATTCATCACTTGTATTTTAATAACAGAATGTAATATTTATGAACACATAATAAATAAATAATTGTCAACAAGCAAATAATGACACATAGTGGTAATAATGCTATCATTGAAGCTCTTAACGAGCGTGCTAGGGAAAATGCATTACGCGTTTTTATATCTGGACTCCGTCGTCCCATGTGCGATATCCTATTCTCTGCTAGGCCCAAGGACCTCCCAACTGCCTTTGCAACTGCTCTAGAACTCGAAACAAGCCATAAGCGTCACGACTTCGCTTGTGTGCTTGCTGCAGGTAACGCAATAAATTTAAACGAACCAATAATACAAAATCCAGCTTTTCAACAAATAAAGAGATATAATCAACAGTCAACTTCATGCCAGAGAAAGATAGGTACAATGAAGCTGCAACTGCGGAAGAACTTACAGATTATTTTTGCTCAGATGTTGACTATGGAAAAGAGCATGGTTATGACGATTTCCCTTATTATGATTATGATAATTATTAGGACACATTAGTAAATAACTTTCCCGATAACGATGAAATAAATTTTTTAAACTGAAGTCGCTCTTGCCATTCATTACTAAAAAAAACCAAAAATGGTCAGAAGCTACGTATACTTATTGATACTGGCACTTCAAAGAACTGTATCATGAACTTACTATATCATCCTACTAGGGGTTAAACCGAATGACATATCCTTTACATTGAAATCTATCAATGGTGTGAACTCTATAAATAAAAAATGTCTAGTTCACATTTTGGGAAATACCTCGACTTTTTATTTGCTACCTAATCTCAACACGTTCGATGGCATTATAGGCTATGATTACCTAAAAAACAATCAATGCAATTCAATCAAATCAATCAATTGATGCAGAAAATGGATATCTATGTATATCACCAAAATGGTAAAGAGAAACTTCACCACCTTTCTAACGATCAAGTAAATTTGATCACAATAAAAGATGATTCTGTTCCAGTTCACCTTGAACATCAATTTTAACAAGTAATTAATAATAACATTAATGCATTTGCTGATCCTAATAGAGCGTTACCATATAATACTTCTGTAAAAGGAAGAATTCGCACCAACACAAACGACCCAGTTTACAGTAAATCGTATCCCTACCCAATTTCAGTTGCTCCCTTTGTTAATAATTAAATAAAAACACTTCTTAAAGATGGTATTATTAGCAAATCATTTTCTCCTTATAACTCACCAATTCACATATTTAGCAAGAAAGGCTTGGATGCAAATGGGAAGGCTAAGCATCAAATGGTGATCGACTTCAGGAAACTGAACGAAAAAGCGATTCCTGATCGATGTCCGATACCAGATCCATCGGTGATCTTATCAAATCTTGGAAAGTCTAAATTCCTTACATTCCATAGATCTGAAGTCAGGGTATCATCAGATTCTTATGTGTGAGAAGGACAGGCAAAAAACTGCTCTTAGTGTCAATAATGGCAAATTTTGAATTTTGTCGATTACAATTTGGTCTTAAAAATGCTCCGAGCATATTTCAAAGGGCCATCGACGATGTCCCTTGCGAAGACATCGGCCATTGTTGCCACGTTTATATCGACGACATAGTGATCTACTCGCCAGACGAACTCGATTTGTGAAAGACTCGGATTTCCTATTGCTTTCCACTCATTAACAATCTAATAACTGATGTTCGTGTATCCTTTACTCATTAAGTGAGAATACAATTCTGCTTTGCTGTGATCGTCGTTTTGTACCTACACACGAACACATAGTTTCTGCCATAAGTTCCTTTTCGACTTTGTTATTTTATTAAATATGTATGTATATGTTTATTGGTGCTTTATTAATTGAATGTAATAACCAGAAACTTTATTATATTGAAGGCAGAGCTGGTCATTTTCGTACTCAGTACCAGTACCAGTACTCCACGACCTTGCTAAAAGAAATGAACACAAAAATGGAAAACTATGAAAGTTCTTCCATAAATCTAACTTCAAAACAAAGCTGAGTAGAGTGGAACATTCATGAATTGTTATTGCTAAAGAACAAGAAGAAGCAGAGAAATTGCTTCATTGCCTCTCAACACCCGCTGAAATCCACAAATCGATCATGGGGTCGACGATTTCGTCAGTTGTGCGAGACAACAACAACACGCTAATAATCATAAAACCACACAGTTTCAGCTTCCTCACGTACTTCGTTTCTCGTCATACAGACTTAATTTTTCTTATTATTCGCCAGAAGAAACAACTTCAAACATATTTCAAACTTGTATATTTTCCGTCTTGAAGCATATTTCGAACTTGTATGTGTTGCGTCTTGATAGATATACTCTAATTTTGTACTAAAAAACATCCCGTTCACGTGTATATATATATCTCTTTATGAATATATACTCTTTGCTCAGAGACAGGTTTTCAATTGAATGTTTTTATGTACACACACTCCACAGCGAAAGTAACGGGCAAGTCGAAAGGTTTAGTTCTACCCTAACAGAGATAGCGCGCTGCGTTAAAGAACAGCAACACATAGAAGAAGCCATAGACTTGGTGTTATTAGCGACCCATCAATATAATTGTAGCATTCACTCCGTTACAAACGCCAAGCCAACTGACGTCTGAAAAGAAATAGATTGACAGAAGCTCAAGACAAAACCTTAAGCCGAGTAAATTTAGGAAAATCATTAAAAACTTACGATATAGGAGAATAAGTTTTTCTCAAAAGAAACAAGAGGTTGGGGAACAAATTTAGCAAGGTTTTCATTGAGGAAACTATAGAGAAAGACCTTCGCACTACGGTTTTGATCGAAGGAAAACTGGTTTACATAAGCAATCTCCGTTAATATTTTTTTTTTGTTCTCTTTTAATTTTTTGTTTTTTCTTTTCGTGAACAATAAAATAAATATTAAAGAATTACAAAAAAAAAAGCTGCACTTTTCAGATTTTGAATTCTTACGGCATTTTGACCAACATTTTGTAAAAGATTAAATAATATTACATTAAGCATAGAAAATTGTAAATCCCTGTTTCGACTGCACCCAATTTTTAAGCGACTACGCAAATAACGACGCTGTCAATATAAGGAAACAAAGCATAATAAGATACAACTGCATTCCAAGTAGCTAGCCGACTTTCTCTAATCGCATCGAGGACGTTCTGATCTTAAGAAGGAGGCTAGTTAACAGTGCAAGTTAACAGTGCAAATTAACAGTATAAATTAACGGTGCACATCTTAAGGAGAACTTGTTGCCCACACCTGGCTTTGTCTCCGACTTAACAGTGCACATCTTAATGTAGCACACAATAGTTCTTGTTGCCCAGACCTGACGGCTGTTCTCTATTGTACGTTAACGGAACCACGAATAAAGAAAAGGAGAGCGGTGGATATTAAGCCTAGAGGCCGAACCAAGCAATGCACGTGCATGTTAAGTTTCGTGAGACGAAAACTACGAATACACAGGTTTCAATAAGTCAAATTCGCATAGTTCGTCAAGTGCATAGATTGCATAGAAATATGCGGTCTGGACCGCATTTTCCGTAACGACAGAGTCACCACCTCATCGATTATTTGCAATTTGATTTTCATAATCTGATATGATATAATTAATAGAGGAAGTGAAAAAATGAAATTATATTAACATTACACGATCTTTTATTTTTCCCCTCTTCTTCTTCTATTTGCAACAACTGCAATAATATTTCTTGACATTCCATCAACGATTTGGTGTACTACAAATATATTTTTGATTTGAGTTCATTTTATTTCTTAACTCAAAGAACATTAACGATTTCAGTTTAATTAAAACTGCTGTTTTCAGCAGTTATACAATGCTTGGTCGCCTTACGGATACGTATATTGCAGAGGTTGCTTATCGTTAAGTTCTCTCACGAAAATTAAGGGCATCATTCCGTAACACTAACGAACGTGATTGGAAGCCACGCCGGCGTTGGCAAAACTCTGCCGAGAGAGGCATTTCCTAAAATTTCTGTTCATGGATTATTTCCGCCGCTTTCTGATTTACAAGTGATGCTTTCTGATTTACAAATGACGCTTTCTGATTTACAAGTGACGCTTTCTGATTTTAAAAGTGGAAAAGGTGTAGATCGCTTTTTCACTCATTGCTAATGTGTTTTAATTGATGCTCTAACCATTTCTTTTCGATCCACTACTGAATCGTTGATGGATTACTGAATGATTCGCTAAGCGGAAATAATGAAAACTATAATTAATCATATCGAAATGAAAATGTGTTTACAATTAGCATATGTATGTGCTAGTTTGTAGAAATTATATATATTTATAATAGTGCTCACAAAAAAAAAAAAAAAGTTTTTGGCCATTCCGCGAGCCAGCATGCCGACTCAAATGAATCCATCGTCATCCCAAACAAAGATCAAATAGCACCAAAAACTTCAGAAATGCTAAAATATTGATGCTTAGGATATCATTTGCTATCACGTTCGAACATAACAAGCAGCGCAGTTTTCTCTTCTGTTTTTGTTATCTGCGTTGTTTGTCTTCGTATTTGACGCCAGCATCGAGAAATTCTGAAGAAACTACGTCGGCAGAGTGAGGAGAATTCACGGCGAAAATATTTTGACGAGATATAGACAGCTTTTGTTTCATGCTTTTATGCGGCAGAATGCCGTATAAACTTATGCAAAAAAGTGCTTCAATGCAACCATCGTGGACATACGATGTGTGAAGTAAAACAAATGAAGATTATAGGTTTCTCAGGCGTGGAGAGGCAAGGGGTACATTTAACTTCTTATTATTATTTTACAATAACAATTCCCCATCAATACTGTTTGTTGTTATTTCTTCAATGGTTGAGAATATGCCTTTGCGCTTTGTTAATAAGAGGGGGATTATATATATATGTATATCTCGTCAAAATATTTTCGGCGTGAATTCGTGTTGGAAATATCTCAATTTACAACTCTCACTACAATTTGCTTATTGTTACTTGTTCATAATAAATGTAGTTGCCCTAGATTTATTGGCTTATGGAATATTGTATAAATTAAGTTCCTTGTTCTTTGTTGATTTGGACTATGTCCGGCTTTCTTTTTATTTATAATCGTTTTTAAAACTAAGAGTTTCTTTCACAAAGTTCAGAAGAAGACTGACTTAGAATAAGAATTTATTTTTGAAAATATCTTTATTTATCAGCTGCATCGCCGCCATCGATGCTACTGCAGCGAAGCTGGTTACTGTTGCGCCAGCATTTTGCTGGGAACGGAATGCGCTGTTTCGCTACGTGCCGAATTTGACTTCTTTGTTCGCCGTTCGCTATCTTTAAGAATAATTGTTTTTAGCTCGTAATTCCTAGCTTAAATTGTGTTAACTCCTCCCCTCTTAATTTCGGACGTCCTCGTTCGAACAGTATTTTTATTTCCTTTTAGAATAGGGGGATGTCCTTGACTCTGGATATTTGTTCCGGTGCTGGGTGGATTTGAAGCTGATCTTTGGGGATCGACGATTCTGGGTTCGCCGAGTGGGTGTTCAAATTTGATTCTTTTTTAATTGTGACTTCTATAAGTTTCTTCTGTGAAATTCTAATTATTGCATAACCGAAGAGTAGTAAAAGTGTTACAGATGACAGTCGAATTGTTACTATTCGGTTGGTGTGAGTTTTGGTTTCCAATAACTTAATATTTTCAATATTTTCCATGTGGAGGTCCTTCATCATTTCAAGAGAAAGGGTTTCTTCGAGATTCCATTCGGAAGATTTAAGTTGTACTATTGCTGGTAAAGGTTTTGCATGTGATATTTCTCTAGAGATATAGCTTTTCCCATTAACATTGATTGTAGCATTGTTGAATTTAATGATGAATGTTCCGGTTAGATTAGTTTCTCTGTTATGATCTATTTTAACTAGACCGCTAAATGGATTAAGCATTAGGATACCTGGTAGGATTTCATCTACGGCTGTTATATGCTGGTTGTTGAGTACTGTGCAGTTTGATGGTTGGCTTTCCAGTAGCGTGGCGATGCATGATGTGTTACTTAATTCCTGAATATTCTTACGATTACAAATAGATAAATCGTTATATGTTTTACATGCAGTTCTTATTCCAAATATTTTATCTTTACATTTCAAAATGTTCTCAAAAGTAATTTTATTAATAATGTTCTTAATTTTAATAGCCTTTAGCAATATACTTCGACAATATTCCTTAGTTGTCGTTGGTAAACTTACAACATAAATAATAACAGAATTATTTGAAGCAATTTTAACATCTCCAAATTCTAGCGCTTCTAATATATTTATATACGGCATTTCTTCCTCATCAAGTATTTTCTTTGTTAAATTAAGCTCTTTACTAGATAAAATTAAGGTATTTATAATTCCTACTTTCGCCCATTGTATCGCATTTTTAATATTTATTAATTTTTCCTTAATTATTTGTATTCGGTTTCCTAGATACGTAATTAGTTCTAATCTTGTAGGATTTTGTTCTTTAAATATATTAATTAAATAGTTATTTACATTGCTTAACTTATTGATTCTTTCAATAGAGTCTCTGTTAATTACAATTTGTTTATTATTATTTTCAAGCAAATTGTTTACCTTATTTTGAATTATTTGGAAATCTTGGTGATCTGGCGTACCGGCTATCCATTTCCAAGCGCTTCCGATGAAGTCGAGTGATCGTTTGGCTTTATGGTATGGTTTGAGTCGTGCAATTAAGGTTTTTAATTGGGTAATTTCATGGGATAGGAAAGGGTAGGAAGAGTCGTTCTTATTTAATCTTGTTTGTACCTTTCTCGTAGTTCGTCAACTGCATCTTCATACGGTTTTAGTTCGATGACATGGATTACTTTAAACTGTCCGGTTTGGATCTTAGCTGTTCCTAAGTCAAGAGATATAAAATGTCCATTTGAATAGTCAAATATTTCTGTGTCTGTCAAGAATGATGTAATCGTGGTAAGCAGTATCCTGTAAATTGGAATTGGTCGTTAGTTTTTTATGTTGTTCTTGTGTACTATTCTGCCTGATTTGGTTTTAATGGTTGTTGAGTGATTTTCTTCTACTATTTCCTTTTTATTTCGAGGTGTTAATTTCGAGCCTATTCGTTTATTAATTTTAACGTAAATTATGTCGCCTGTCGAGTAATTTTTAGGAGCTGTCTCTTCTTATTGTGGGTTTTTAAGTCTTGCTGCTGTGTTTTCTGTAAGTTTTTCACATTAGTCTGTTATGTTCTCGTTCAGCGTTTGTAAGGGTTCTTTCCAGAAAGAGTTCGAGGGGTTTTTTCTTTGTCACTGTGTGAATTGAGGTGTTGTAGTTGTAGACGGATGTGTTCAGGAGTTCAATGAATGATGCTTCATCTTTCTGGCATCTCATGATTTCTGAGAGTGTGCTGTGGAAGCGTTCCACTTGTCCATTCACTATGCTGGTGTATGGTGAGTTGACGGATTTCTCGTTATCTATAACTAGTGCTTGGGGTTTACCGAAGGTGAGAAGGATTTCGCGAAGGGGTTCCTTGATATCCTGTATTGCTTTGGATTTTATGAGCTTAACTTGCGCGGACTTAGAAAATTTGTCTATTGCCGTTAGGGCATTATTTTTTTCGCTTGAGTAGATATGTACATGAACTATCTGTCCTGCATATTGAGGAATCGGGGTAGCACCTAGTTCTTGTTTATTGGGGTGCCTGTCGTATTTATTTTTTTTGCAAATTCCACACTGATTTACTATCCTTACAATTTTGGTTGTCATTTGAGGGAAGTATACTCTTTCCAATAGTTGAATTTTATTTTCCTTGCCACATCTCTGTGTGTTCTTTTGTGTTCTTTTATAATTTCGTCAGTTTGCTCCGTATCGTCAGTTATGTCTTTTACCTGCTTTTGGGTGTGACGAACCTTGTAAGTCCTAAAATGTGTTGGATAAATTCCTTGAATCTGACCTAGAATATTTTCTGATATCAGCAGGCCATTGACAATCAAATATTCTTTTAATGTCGTCTGGGGTATACTGGGGTTGAATTATCGTGTGTCTATGATAAGTTGGAAAAGGTAGACTAAACTGGTAGCTGGTGGAGGGTCCAATAAGGAGGAAAATTTGATTTTTAAGAGCGTTTATAGGAACTTCGACCGAAGGTATGAGATCGTTTGCGGATGAATTGCTACTATGGACAGTAGAAGTTAGTGAATTCACTTGTGATGACTGCGGTGGTCTAGAGAGTGCGTCTGCGACTACGTTGGTTTTTCCAGGCTTGTAATGTAGCTCGTAGTTGTATTCTTCTAGAATAGCCTTCCAACGTTTCATTTTGCTTATCATTTTTGTTACTCAGCGCATATGTAAGGGGTTGATGATCTGTAATGATCTTTACTGAAGCTGCACCGTAAAGGTAGTTTCTTGTTGATTTTAGTGACCAGATAATAGCCAACATTTCTCTTTCGTTAGCTGCATAGTGTTCTTCTGTTCGGTTGAGTGTCCTTGATATGAATGTAATTGATCTATCGTCTTGAGATAACCCTGCGCCTAATGCGTAATTTGACGCGTCGGTGGTCAATTGGAATGGTTTGTTGAAGTCGGGGTAGGCAAGCATAACGTCGTCGGAGACCAGATTTTTTTTTTTTTTATTGATTCTATAGCATCGCGACTCAAATGTATAATATTTTTTGCTGATTTAGTTTTGGGTAAGCGTCCGTCCTCTCCTCTCAGAAGGGAAGTAAGGGGTTTTGCAAGATCTGCGTAGCTCTTTATGAACCGTCTGTAGTAACCGGCTAGGCCTTAGAATGATCGGAGGTCTTTGAGAGTTTTTGGAAGCGGAAATTCTTTTATTGTGTGTACCTTCGCTGGATTGGTGCGATTATGAATGAATGAATGGGGTGAACTGAATGAATTGTCAGGGGTGATTATGAATCCCAAAAATTCTACTTGCTGTTTGAAAAATTTGCATTTGTCCAGCTGTACCTTCATGTTAGCTGCGCATAATGTTGAAAATATGTTTTCTAAATGTTCAATGTGAGCCTCCTCTGTCTTACTGAAAATTATAATGTCGTCAATATAAACAAAGCAAGATTTTCCAATGTGTTTATGGAGAATATCATCGAGAGCTCGTTGAAAGATTGAAGGTGCGTTTTTCAATCCAAAAGGGAGTTGTTAATAGAAAATGCTGTTTTTTCCATGTCAGATTCCTTAAGAGGAATTTGCTGGAAGCCACTCTTCAAATCAATTACGGAGAAGAATTTATTATTTCCCAGTTGGGAAAGAACTTCTTCAATTAATGGGATAGGATACCGGTCTGGTTTCGTTACGGAATTTAACTTCCAGTAGTCAATTACAATTCTGTACTGTTTATTTGAGGGTCTGGCTTTTTGTTAACTATCCAAACTGGAGAGTTGTAGGGTGAGCGCGATGGCCTAATGATACCATCATCAAGGAGTTTCTGAATCTGTTCCTCTACTACGCCCCTTAAAGGCATCGGATAGGGGTAACTTTTGGTGTAGACGGCTGAATCTGTAGTAGTCGCTATCTCTCCTGTTACGTTCGTAGTGTATGTTAATTTCTCATCTGGTTCTGAGAACAAACTCCAATATTTTTTTGCTAATGTTGCTATGGACACTTCCTGATTGTTCGTCATGTGTCACGTTTTTAGAGGATTTACTGTGTGTTATAGTTTTTGTTTGACTTTAATTCTTACGCGGTTTCTTATTGTCATGTAGCTGTCTCGTGCATGAATTACTGCATTGAGGTTCTTTAAAGTGTCGTTACCTATGATTCCATGGAATGAAGTTAAGTTCGGAAGAAGGAAGAATGTTAGCTTATCGGGTTGACCAATAAGATTTATTAATGTGTGATGCGTTATTTTAATGTCTCCTGCTATGGATTTAGCAAAGAAGATTTCTTTGTTTTCTATGGGATTTCTGATCAATCGATTTTGTATATAATTTTTACTAGAACCTGTGTCTATCAAAAAGCTGAATATTTCGCCATTCCTTGCCTTACATTCAACGTATGGGAGCGAGGAGTCGCTTAATCTAAAAAATGAACGTCTCCGAATTCTATGAGCTCTTGTTCGGATTCGACGTCACTAACATTTATGTTTTCAAGATAGTCTTCTGCTGGCTTTCGCCATGTTAAGTGTGTGTTAGGCTCAATATGGTAATTTCGTTGGTATTTCGTTGCGTGTGGTTGCATAGGACCAGGTGGAGCTGTGGGTCTTTTCCCTAGGTTTTGGTCGCGTAGTCTGTTCATGTAATTTACGTTTCGCGTTAAGATTGTCCGATCGACATCCATAGGTTCTGGTTTTGGTTGTGGCTTTGGGTGAAATGGTCTCTGAGGGGCATTTTGTTGCCAATGGAAATTTCTTGGTCGAAAGTGCTGTGTATTAGCGAATCGAGTTAATTGTGAGAAATCGCGCTGGAATGGTGACTGTTGGTGTCGTGGCATATACGCCAGTTGAGGATGAAAGGGTTGTCGCTGATGTGGGATTGTCTGTGGGAAGTTCTTCCTCGGTGGAATAAGTGGAGATGTGGTGTAATTTGGTTTCCTTGGCGTGTCGTACTTGCTGTAAGCATATTGCATCCTAAAATTTTGATTTTCTAGCTTAAGGCATAGATGTAGGGCTTGTGGTAAATCTTTTGGTTCGCGCACTGCTAGAAGCCTAGGAAGGTCACCTTTTAGGCCTCTAATAAAGGTATCTAGTGCTTTATCTCTGTATGTCTGTGTTAGCAGTTCAAGAGATTCTTGGCTTACTTCCAGACAGGATATTTTATTCAGAATTAGAGTTAGGTGATTGCATACCGATTGATAAAAATCTGGAACATAGGAATTTCCTTGTATAAGTGAAGTCATTTGGTATTCTAGGGTGGATATGTCACGCTTGTCTGCGTAGTGCAGAGTAAGGCAACGCGAGATTGCTTTCCAATCTAATGGTGTATTATAAGCTTCTAAAACTGAGTCTGCTCGCCCAACTATCTTATTGCGAATAGCGTTAAGAATTCCATAATATTTTGGAGTACCTTTTTCGCTTTCATACGTCTGAAAAACACGGTCTACACTTTTTCGCCATGAACTAAATTCGGTAGGATTACCTGAAAATTCCTGATGTAACGCACCATATCCGGAATTTTATCTAATTGAGCCATCTGCCCCCTAAATTCTTCTCTAATGGTTTGGTCGCAGGCGGCTGTGTTTTCGCGACTGGGATTAAGAGCGGTATTTATAATCCTATTTCCCTACTCTGTCATTACCTGTGCTATTATTCTACTCAAATCGTCCATTGTAATAGAATTGGCATTGGGTTCTGTGGAATTATTCAATATAGGAGGTCGGATTAGATTACTAGGATTAGCCATTATTTATTATTATTTCCTTTCTTTCTTTAAAATTATATATTTTTTTGTATCTTTCTCTTTTTTTTTTTATCACGGCTTCTTATTAATTTTTACTATTACTATTTTTTCCTTATTTTTATAAGTGAAAACCAAGAATGATAGAATACAAGATTACGCATTGCGCAGGTCCGTTATTCGATGTCAAAAATTTTGACAAGCGGTGTCGCTGTTGTGTGACGTAATATTTGCGAATTTCTTGTGTTGTGCATACAAATTGAATTGAATTTAGGTGTAATACTGAAAACCCCATCAGTGTTTCCAAAAATATTAGTGATATTAGTTATAATCCCATATCGACTGCCATGGGAAGTAAAGAAGCTTTTCTTCCGGGCTAGAATGTTCTTTAAAATCAGGAAACTGAATAAAGAGATTAAAGAAAATGCCCACAAAAAGAAACGGAAGCTGTGTAATACTCTTACATAGCTTTTCCAAGTTTTAAAAAATGTATTCTATCATTCTTGATGTGCATATATTAAAAATGAAGTTAATAAAAAGTCAACAGAACATAAATTTCTTGTCGCTTTATTATTTCGAATTTTATTTTCTTACGTATATCTTTGAAAGTTTCCAGAAAATTTCACTTTCAAGAAATTTTTCTTAATTTAACATTAGTTTAATTTAATTATTTAATTGAAACACGAGTCGTTTCTTTAAAATTTAATATTTAATAGCAATGTTTACAATTTTACATTCAACATGCATACATTTTGACAGTTCGGTCATTTTCTTTCGCAACGATGACGTAGATGCGCAGAACGAAATATTTTTGAAACTTGATCTGCGCAATCTTGTATTCTATCATTCTTGAGTGAAAACCCTTTAATAGAACTCTAATGGTTTATCTGAGCTTTACTAAATTTTTGCTTTAAAGAAACTTTAACTATTTTCTTGGGCTCACTTTGATTTCTTAACCGCATAAAAAAGATTTACTGTTTTGTACTTCGCTTATTTATTATAATGAATATTTCTTCCAAGCGATTGTAAAGAAGTTATTTCACTTTGATCACTTAGTTGCATAACAAATGATTTGCTCAAAATGCGTTTAATTACTAGCAAATTACCCCAGCAAATATTTTTCCTTTTAGGCACTTATAATTACGTTTTCTAATAACAATTTTGTAACAATTTTTATGACTTAATTACTAATCTAACTGTCATCATTTTTCTTCAGTCGTCGCTTCTTGAGGAGCTCTCTTTTTTTTCTTATCCTATTGCTTCCTTTTGCTGCCTTTGTCCTATTGCTTCCTTTTGTAGACGCTGCTGCTTGAAGAGCCTTGTCCTGTCCAGGCTGTCTTCGTTGCCTGGTCCCTGTTCGGGCGCCAATTAAGTTCCTTGTTCTTTGTTGATTTTTTTAAAAAACGGCCGGACTATGTCCGGCTTTCTTTTTATTTATAATCGTTTTTAAAACTAAGAGTTTCTTTCACAAAGTTCAGAACAAGACTGACTTAGAATAAGAATTTATTTTTGAAAATATCTTTATTTGTCAGCTGCATCGCCGCCGTCGCTGCTACTGCATCGAAGCTGGTTACTGCTGCGCCAGCATTTTGCTGGGAACGGAATGCGCTGTGTCGCTACGTGCCGAATTTGAGTCCTTTGTTTGGAGCGGATATTCGCCGTTCGCTATATTTAAGAATAATTGTTTTTAGCTCGTAATTCCTAGCTTAAATTGTGTTAACTTATATGAAATTATTTTTCTTTGTCTTCAATAAAAAGTCGTTCAGAAAACATCGAAACTGTTTTCTTCAATAGGTTATGGGGCCGCTTCCACTGCGCCCAATAGAAAACGGAGAAACACGCGAATTTGAACACGAATATAAACGGCGGAATAATTTGCAGAAACACGCGAATGTGAACACGAATATAAACGGCGGAATATTTTACAGAAACACGTGAATTTGGACACGAATATAAACGGCGGAATGTTTTGCGCATAAAAATGAGTTTCAACAGTGTTCGAATTGATCCACTCGAAAAGGACAATTTCGACACATGGAAGATACAAGTCCAGGCGCTGCTTGTGAAAAAAAACACTTGGAAATATGTCTGCGGAGCATTGCCCAAACCTCCAACTTCCGCAGATGAAACCGAAAAATGGGAAACTGAGGACGCACAAGCCAAATCGGATTTAATCATGTCCATTTCTCTAGAGGAATTGAGACAAATCAAGAACTGCAAGACATCCAAGGACATCTGGAAGAAGCTGCACGATATATATCAGTCTACAGGTCCAGCACAAAAAGCAAGTATCCTAAAATCGCTTATTTTGCTAAAAATGAAAAACGGAGATGACATGCGAAACCACATACAGAACTTTTTCAATATAGTGGAGAAGATTTTTTTTGGAAGAATGAGGAGGACAAAAAATCCCTTCGGATCATATAACGATCGTCGTCGTTACGTATGTGGTGTAACCACTAAAAAACCCCCTCTTCACCTGGGATTTCTCTATCCTGGAACCGCTCTCGCATTACTTCAAGATAGAGACCCAAGAGGTCCTATAACGGACAATTCTACTCTCCTGCGTCCAGGTCCTTCATTTTAGCGTGGCTAATCTTGCTGTCGCTCTTCTACTTCCAGATCAGATTTTTTCCGGCGTAGGATTTCTTCAACATAGCTCCCTTTCGCGTTCCACGTATCCTCGCATCGAACCATCATAGATACCACATTCTCAGTGTCTATGGGACCCGTTACGCTTTCTAAAGTAAGCCGGTTTGAAGCCCAGCGCGCACAGGAGAAAAATGTATGCTGCACGTCATCAATAGCATTGCAGTATAAGCACGTCGGAGCACCTGCTTTGCCTAGGGCGTGCAGATACTTCCGGAAGTATCCATGGCCGGTCAAGAACTGCGTCAAATAGTAGTTAACTTCGCCGTGAGCTCTTTCTGTCCAGATTGATATATGCCTAATCAGTCCTGCGGTCCATCTGCCTCTACTGTCGGTTTCCCATCTTTGTTGCCATCTGTCCACTAGACGGCTTCTAGCTTCTTTGCGCGCCAGTTCTCTGCCGAGTTGGGCTTGAGTAAGCCAGATATCTCGTCGCTCTAGGGCGAGCAGATCAATCGGCGCGGTTGACGCTACGACAAGCAGTGCGGGTTCTGAAACGGTCCGGTAAGCACAGGTTACACAAAGAGCGCTCCTCCTTTGAACACTAGCCATACGTTTTCTGTATTTCATCACGCTTGACGCATCTGGCCATAGCTCTGCTCCATAAAGTAACACCGACTGTGCAACCGTCATAAGTAGTCGCCTCTTGCTAGGCAACGGTCCCTTTGAGTTCACCATTAGTCTGCTTAGCATATTTACTTTTTCAGCTGCCTTATCAGCTACGGCCTTGATATGGTTCCAGAAGATCAGTTTTCTGTCCAGATTTATACCGAGATATTTCAGACTTGTGGATTCCTCTATTTCCCTTTCTTCGAGTTTCCACTTCTGGGCTTCACGCTTCCGCCGCCGCGTCAAAACCACGATCCCTGTTTTATGCTCGGCCAGAGACAGGCCACGACTTTCCATCCATGGTTTCATACGCCTAAAAGCTTGAATAAGCTTAAACTGCGCGATTTTTAAATCTCTGGCTACGATAACCGCGGCAATGTCATCTGCGTAGGAGACTAGAGCTACATCATCTGGCATTTCCATCTGGAGCAAGCTGTCGTACTGGACGTTCCAGAGGTCAGGCCCAAGTATAGACCCCTGCGCAGCACCAGCTGTCACCTTCTTCTTCTTCGTCTCATGATCCGTGTCGTATAGCATAGCGTTTCCGTAGATAGCTCTCTGTCATACGTAAGAGGCATGATGACAGGCAAAACTCATCCCTGAGCGCTCTCAGGATCATGTTCCAGCTGCAGAGTTAAAAGCGTTCTTTGCGTCGAAAGTGGCGAGCAGCGTTACTTTCCTGGAGAAGTGTTTTCCTTCCTGCGCTCTTTCTGCTAGCTTTATTACGCTCTCTGTTGCATTTAACGTAGAGTGTCCTTTCCTGAAGCCATGCTGGTTTCCTGATAAACCCCCGCTCGGTTTAACGCAGACAGTATGCGCGGCTGTAACACCTTCTCGAGTAATTTGGCCGCGGTGTCCAGCATACAAAGCGGTTTGTATGAAGAGGCGGCGCTGTCTGCCTTTTTCCTCTTGCTAATAAGAACTAAGCGAGAAGTCTTCCAGCTTGGACTGAACTCACCAGCCCTCAGGCATGCGTTATACATGTTTAACAGCAATTGCGGACAGGTTTTCACAGCTAGCTTTAAGACCTCTGCTGGTATTCCATCTGGACCGGGAGCCTTGCCGTTCTTCAGGGACTCCACAGCTTCAACGAGCTCCGATTAAGTGAATAGTGGGATATTCTCTGGAAGGCTTTCAACGTCAGGTCCCCTCTCTCGATGAGTTGGGAATAGTTCATCGACTATTCGATCCATCGTCTTAGTGTCCAGTGCGACTTTACTGTAAGTCCCAAGTTTCTTGGTAACCAGTTTATACCCAAGCCCCCACCGGTTTTCGTCTATTGCGCGCATCATTACTAAGAAACACTTTCGCTTGCTGCGCTTAATTGCATTCCGCAACTGCTTTTTCGCGTCTTTATACTGCCCCGATAGTGAGATTCTATCCGGTAAGCTTTTAGCGTGTTGGGCTTGTCGCCGGCGCTGTAGACATACTTACCTTAAATCGGCAATCTCCTCGGTCCACCAGTAAGCCGGTTTCCTACGCTTATATGTGAGCTTGCGCCTCATTGACGCGTCACATGCACGAGCCATTAGCTTCATCGTCTGAACCACGCGAACATTAGCAGCCTGCTTTCCTCGGAGCCCGCAGCATTCGTTCTCAATGAGGCTTTCTACGCGAGTGAGCACGTCAGCAAACTTTTGCGCATTAATGCGAGCAGCACTCCACCTCACCGCTGTGCTTCGCTCGGGTCTCGTCGAGGCTTCTCCGGCATATATGTCGAAGACTATATACTGATGGTCACTTCCCGTAAAGTCCTTGACCACACGCCATCCCGCAATTTTTGCAGCTAAGTTCTCAGAGCAGAAAGTAACATCCGGTATCGTTTGTCGATAGCCCGCTCTGCGGGAGGTGGAAGTTCTCCTTACATTCTGAACAACTAGGCCTCATCGGGCGCACATCTCCATTATGCGTCTGCCACGTGAGTCTGGTTGTGGCATACCCCACTCTAGTGCTTTAGCGTTAAAGCCACCGCCCACTACCAGGCTGCCCTCAAAACGGAGCAGCGTGTCCTCCAATTTATCCAGCTTAGCTTGGAATTCTGCGATGGGTTCATTTGGTGTGAAGTAACAGCTGACATAAACTATGTCTGCAGTTCTCACCCATACGAAACCGCTTTCTGACTTGTTGTCCTCGACGTGGAACTTTCCGGTACTATGGAGCCATATGGCTGCAGTACCTAAATTGTCAGCAAACCAACCATCGCACTCTCTATTGCAATCCTGTTCGCTTATAAGAACGATGTCGATTTCCCTTTCAAAAATTAACTGGTTCAAAAGTCATATAGCAGTTTTGCTCCTGTTCATGTTGCTTTGTAAGACCCTGGTCATTTGCGTAGAGTCTTTGCTTTCAACAGTGCGCTACGGAAGACTGTACACGCCCCTGACCCTGCTATGTGTGCTCTGCTGTCCTCTGCGATGTTTGCGTCCGTGCACAGTATGCATCTTGGTTTCGCCGTGCATGATGAGGATATATGGCCCTCTTGTCCGCATCTGTAGCAGGTTTTGCTGTGGTCCTTCCCTCGTCACTCGCGTACTCTATGCTCGTTACCAAGACACCTAAAGCACGGAGTCATGACCACCCTTCTTCGCACTGGACAGTTTATCCATCCAACCTTAACCCTTCCGGCTTTTATCAATGTGATAGCGTATTTCTCTTCCATGTCGAGAATGGCCCTGAAGTCGTTTCTTACCTGGAACGAGCAGCCAGCCGTTCTCTCCCTTCCCGCCTTTCTTCTTTTTCCCGTCAACCGCTTTTTCTAGAGGGCTGCTAGCCAGCCTCTTCGAGGTCGTGGGAGTGGCGCTAGTAGAACCACCTTGCCCCGCATCTCTGGGTACCATCGAGCTTTTCTTTGCTTCAATGTCAGTCTCCATAGTCAACCAGTTCTTTCTGCAGCTTGAGATAAAATCTAAGTATTCCTCAAGCTCGTTAATTCCGTCCTTGATATCTGAGCTTAAATTTTTTTGCCGGAGTATAGCTTTCTTCATCTTTTTCAAGATTTCCTTGCATCCAGCTTGTGCCTCCTCTTCATTTTTGCGCATTTTAAGCACATACTCTCGTCGAGGGGAGCTGATGTTATACATCTGCTCTGTCGAGGTAGTATTATATCGCTGCTCCATTGCGGCGCCTCGGCTTTAAGCCTTATTTCCCACGTGGACTTTGGATAAAGGAGTTTGTTCCATTTCACCTGCACCCGTATCCACCTGTATTGTCGCTGCGGGCGGCGTTCGTTTCATCAAACTGCTTCCGCCAAACGGCTCAGGTGCAGCGCTTAAACCTGCTAAGCCACGAATTGGTACGGATCCTTTCAAGAATCCGGCCAATGTATTCGAGGCACCGCTCTTCTCAATAATTGCTTTTTGTTTGTTTTGGTTTGTTGTCTCCATTCTTAAAGGGTCCCCGCTTCAAGCCGCTATCCCCGCTCGTTGTACAGTCGCTCGTTCGAATCCCCGTGGTTATCTATGCAATGTAGGGAGGTCACGCGAGGTTTGACGCTGCACCTTATGAGAGTCAATGTTCTGGAGCGTAGCTCAACTGAGCCTGTACCACCAACTTAACGGTGACGTAGTTTCGAACGTACTTGAAGACCCGCCACGGTTTTAACGGGACGGAGGCGATTGCAGCATTAGCCTGAAAGCCGTTTCAACAGGGTGTCACTCCTGCTTACTAAGGTGACAGAATACTGCAATCGTCAGCCCAAATGCAAACTATACCAATACGTTTATTGTCCATCCATTTCAGCCCATATCGTCGTCGCCTGTTTTCAGGCCGCCGCTCGCGTCAGGTAGCCAAGCAAGCGGGTGCTTGTTGACCATCCAGGGGCCACCACATGGAGGTGCGAGTCGACTTGGTACCGCCAGAGGCCAGGATTGAGACTGGCCTTCGCCTAGTTGAAGGCAATCAGTAGCTTTCCCTGGTATAACGGAACCCAAATGCCCCCGCAATAAGATAAACGAAATGGATATGAAAGTAATGGATGATTTACTTACAATCCTGGTCCTATATAGTATTCGCGATGAATACGAATCTTTTCGTGTCGCAATTGAATCTCAGGAAAAATTGCCCTCTCCTGAAGCCCTTAAAATAAAGCTGCTAGAAGAATTTGAATCCCGAAAGCGGTATCAAGCCGATACTACAACCGAAGCAATGTTTGTGAAAGGACCATTGAAAGCAAGTTTAAGAGCGACAACGAAAGACAATTGGGAAAGGGCCAAATCGTCAGCGCTCATCAGCTGAGCAAAGCCAAGGAGGCTTCAAAATTACGTGCCATGCACACGGAAAAATAGGACAGAAAGCTAGAGAGTGCAAATCTAAGCATTTTTCAAGCTACAAACCGAAGGAACACAACTCGAAATACTACGAATCATCTCGAAAATTTGAAATTACAATGCAAACTACAATGAAGTCTGAAGTATGGTGTTTGGACTCAGGAGCCTCATCGCATATGTGCGCAAGGTATACTAAATTTGAGGATCTGGAACCTGCGAAGGCAACCGTCCTAAATTTAGCCAACAATGGAAGCACGAAGATCGAGGGAAGTGGCGTCGTCAAAATCAACACAAAGGACGGCTATACCATAAAATTGGAAAACACACTGTATGTCCCAGATCTTCGATCAAATCTACTGTCAGTAGCAAAAATGACTCAGGCCGGTTTTAAAGTAATTTTCACAAATAAAGAAGCTGTAGTAATAAATCCAATATCGGGAGAAAAATTACCAACTGCCTATCGAAGTAAAGACCTATACCATGTAGAAGAATACTCTGAAGAGTGTAAAAGTGCTCAAGTATCTACATTAAAGGAGTGGCACGAACGATTTGGACACTTAAACGAAAGGTACCTGAAGGACATCGTCAAAAATGGAAAAGTAATTGGTGTAAAAGTGACTAAATACGAAAACTTACCTGTATGCGAAGTATGCGTCAAGGGAAAGCAAGCTCAAAAGCATTTCTCCAATTCATCTACGAAATCCACTCACCTTCTATAGTTAGTCCATACGGATGTATGTGGCCCAATGCGCGTCAACTACATAGGTGGATCGCACTACTTCCTGACGTTTATTGATTACAAATCAAGGTGATGTGAAGTGCATTTTATCAAAAATAAAAGCGAAGTTCTAGAGAAGTTCATTATATAAAAGAATTTTGTGGAAAAGAAGACTGGTCGGAAAATCCAAAATTTGAGATCAGACAACGGAACGGAACACACTAACAAAAATTTCGAAAAGTTACTCAAAGATGAAGGTATTCGACATGAACTTACGGTTGAACTTACGTACACTTGTTTAAATCGCTCGATGTATGATGATTCAATCTGGCCTATCTGCAAATTTTTGGGGTGAAGCAGTACTAACGGCGAATCATATACGAAATATCCATACTGGGTCCTTATTGTTTTCTTTGTCCATTAATGACATACCTGATGTTCTAGTACACAGCAAAATCCATATGTACGCTGACGACGTGCAGGTCTATTCCTCTTGCATGCATCACGACATTGCATTATGTGTTCGTGACTTAAATAACGACCTTGAAAGACTCAATAAGTGGGCACTTAGAAATGGACTTTGTCTTAATCCATTAAAGTCTAAATGCTTAGTTATTAGTAGAAAGAAAATAAGTAATGTTAGTCTGCCTAAAATAAAATTAAATGCAAACATAATTGAATATGTTGACAAAGCGAAAAATCTCAGTCATTATAAATGGGTCCTTATCGTAGAATGACCATATCAACCATGTGATAAATTGCTGTGGTGTACTAAATTTGTTACTCCGTTTAAAATCCGACTTTTGCTTGCTAAGACGTATTTAATGCCTAGCCTCTTGTATGGTAGTGAGCTGTATTGCAACTGTGATTGCGCAAGTAAGGCGAAATTGACTTCTGCATATAATAATATTGTGCGATATATTTGGGGTTTGAAACGATTCGATCACATCTCGATGTATCGTAATCTGGTGTATGGCATATCTTTTGACTCCTTATTGGTTCTTAGGGTTTTGATTTGCCTGCATAAGGTAATTGCTCTCAAGGAGTGCACATACCTTAATTCCAATCAGGCACCATTATTTGATTTCTATATATTCAAAATCAGGCGGTGGAACTCCTAACCAACTTAGATACAGATAATCACCAATACACTGCACTTCAAGCGGAAATTGTTACAACATTTTATATCCGCTTCACAATAAACTTGTAGTTGGTCTGCGTCGGTTCTTGTCTCCCACTTTCATTATTGTTCTCTCTCTCTTTATCCTTTCTTCAACCTTCTAGCTTCTGTATCTTAAAAACTCTGTATCCTTTTTCGATATAACCTACTTCTCGCATTATTGTATTATTATTATTATTATTATTATTATTAGTATTACAGTTATTCCTTTATCATTTGTTGTATACTGAATTATACAATTAATAAGACCTCCTAGTCTTAAAGTGTAATGTATTGAAAGAATTAAATAAATAAATAAATAAATAGATGCCCATCGCGTAGTTTAAATGGCGAAACCCCATTTAAGATATCGGTACAAAGGAACCCAGTTGTAAGCTACTTCCGAAAGTTTGGTACAATAGCTTATATGCTAAACAAGAAGAAAGGAAAAGGAAAGTTCGAATCTAAGTCGACCAAGTGGATTTTCATCAGATATTCAACCCAGTCAAAGGCATATCGACTTTGAGATTCTGTCGGGCGACGGATACTGCGAAGCAAAGATGTAATTTTTACAAATGCATATGCATATGAAGAAAACTTTACCGAATTTATTGCGGACGAGTACCGAAAAGGATCGGAAGGATATATCGAAAGCCATATTGAAATCAAATCATCAAACGAATTGTCAAACATCGAAATTCCCGAAGAAACTCCCGAGTCTGAATACAAAGAACCAGCAATCGAACATGTAGAATCTGAAAGCGAAGAAGCTGAAGTATTTTCTACACAAACCATTTGGAAGAGGGGCCGGGGAAGACCTAAACGACTTTTTGATGGAAAAGTAGAACGGCCGAAGAAATTGTATCATCTGCAACAAGAAGAAGCTGAAAGCAGAGGGGAAGGTAGCAACAATTTTGCTGGTTTATCACAAGAAGATGATCCTCAAACACCATCAGAAGCATTTCAAACACCCGAAGCTGGCGAATGGAAGATAGCAATGCGAACCGAGTATGATGCTTTAATCCAAAATAATACCTGCGAAGTCATTGATCGTCAAAATGGTCAAAAATTAATCGAATCAAAATGGCTGCTAAGAACTTAATACAAAGCAGATGGATCAATCGAAAAACGAAAAGCGCGGCTAGTAGCAAAAGGTTTCACGCAAATTCCTGGCGTAGATTTCAATAAAACTTTTGCTTCTGTAGCGAGAATAGGTTCTATCCGTCTTGTAATGGCACTGGCGGTGGAAATGGGCGTCGAAATACATCAACTGGATTTCGTAAGTGCTTATTTGAATGACCATATTGAGGAAGAAATTTTTATGCGAATTCCAAGTGAATTTAATAAAATACTTGGGAAAGAGGAGTTGCAAAATTACAATGGAAATAAAGTCTTATCGTATAAAAGGAAGACAATGGTATAAGAAATTGGACGAGAGACTTAAGCAACTAGAGCTTAAACCGCTGACAGTAGACCCCTGTATTTACATGCGAAAGGAAGAAGAAAAAATACTGATTCTTTTAATTTACGTCGACGATATCATTGTGGCATCAAATGAGCGAAAGTGGTTACAAGCAGTCAAGAAAGATTTGGCAAAATCTTTCGAGATGAAGGATCTTGGACTTCTCAATTTTTGTCTTGGAATCCAGTTCAAGCAAAATATGAAAAACAATGAAATCACCTTGTCTCAAAGAAAGCAAATTCACTCAGCAAATTCTGAATCGTTTTAATATGGAATCATGCAAAACAGTTTCTACACCAATGGATTGCAGTATAAAATTGTCGAAAGAAATGTGTCCAGCAACCGAGGAAGAACGAAAAGAAGTCGAAAAACTGCCATACCAGAACCTAATTGGTTCTCTGAAGTACTAAGCTATTTCGACAATCGCGAAAGCAAAGGACAGTCGCCATGTCCAGTACTGAAGCTGAATATATGTCAATTTCCGAGTCAACAAAGGAAGCTAATCACTTGAGACGTTTCGTAGCAGAAATTTTGGGTCCACAACGAAAAACAACAATTTTTAATGATAATCAAGGTGCAAAACTTCTCAGCAAGAATCCAGTATTCCATAGCAGAACGAAGCATATTGACATCCGGCACCATTTCATAAGAGAATCCATAGAGAGAGGCGATATTGAAGTTATGTATTTATCAACGAAAGAAATGCCTGCTGATTTTTTAACGAAAGGTTTACCAGCAATTAAAATTAAGAATTGTTTAAATAATATTGGTTTAATTGAGATATTTTTTTTTTCATTACACATAACATAAATATCCAGTAGTGTGAGATTTAGCTTGAGGCGAAGTGTTGGAAATATTTCAATCTACAACTCTCACTACAATTTACTTGTTGTTACTTGTTCATAATAAATGTACTTGCCCTAGATTTTTTGGATTATTGAATATTGTATATGAAATTATTTTTCTTTGTCTTCAATAAAAAGTCGTTTAAAAAACATCGAAACTGTTTTCTTTCATAATTGACCTTTGTAATCTCTTCATAATATATGCTCGTACATCTGACAAGCGTTCAACAAATTTGTTGGTAATTTCCGTGTTTTCCAGGCATTAACAGCTGCTTTGGTGTACAGAAAAGGTACGATTTCTGACGCGAACAAAAAGAGCAAACCGAAAATAGTCGACGTCCGTAAATTTTAGGAAATGTCAATCTTGGCAGAGTTTCGCCAACGCCGATATGACGTACAATTAAGTTCGAACGCGATAGATTAGTCACACACACAGCCAAACGAAACAAATTCAGGCAAACAGAAAACATGAAAATGATCGAAACAAAAAAAAATGGTGCTGCTTGAATAAATTTGTTATAATTGTTGCCCTGCTTAAGGACGCATTTCCCACTCATTACGTTTCTTCGTTTCTCTTCCGTATCGCCGGCTTCTATGTAGCCGACCGAGTAAATTTGGCTGAGTCAGCCTCTTGTTATTCTTTCTCTATTGTTAATAACATGATTTTTGCACCATTTTCTATATATATTTTACTATACATATATATTTGTTTATTTGCAACAAGAAATTTAGCAATTTAACATTTTTTTTATCTAATATTTCCCTTGATAATTTTGCATAAACTAAAAATTACCTTATTTTTTCTGCATAACAGTTCATCCACACATTTCATAAAAAAAACGTATTTCACGCACCCAACCATACGTTCTTCGTAGGTGCAGTCTATTAAAAAAGGTAATAATTACAATTTTCATTTAGCTGAACAACCAACGTCAGTGTCAATATGGGAATAAATCAGACAAGGAACGGAAAATTGGCCATCGACGGGTCGGAGAAGGAGGGCAAATAACATATAAAAAAATCCAGACCACGCAAATAATGGGTTCCATACAACTAGGCATTCAGCACACAGTAAATACTAAAAAGTTATGTAAGTGAGAATTTTTACTTGAGCTTTTTCCTTTTCTCAAGGTTGGAAGTTTGGCTTCAAAGCCGAAGCGAGATCTATTAATGATGGATTTTTGGGAAATCGAAAGCATTACTTTTCCACCTGAGGGTTCCACCTTAACACCTGCTCATCATTATAGTGAATTCAGATACAAAATATATGCTCCAATTGCATTCCGATATTTTAGGGACTTATTTGGCATACAACCAGATGATTTTATGGTAATTATAACCAACAAATATACAAATATTTATAATCCTTAAAATTTTTTTTATATACATGTACATAGATGTCAATGTGCTCCTCGCCGCTGCGTGAATTATCGAATCCAGGAGCTTCGGGTTCTATATTTTACCTAACGAATGACGATGAATTCATTATTAAAACTGTTCAACATAAGGAGGGAGAGTTTTTGCAGAAGTTGTTGCCTGGGTATGTTAAACCCCATCAACGAATATCGTTAAAATCATGTTGAGGTACGAGTTGCTGAGGCCTTGCTGAAAGTTTTACGACTAAGATTTTGGGAAGGTTTGGAGACCTTTTGGTGTTGTATTAACAACAGCAAATTATACTTACATATGTATATATACTTACATACTTACTTGTACTATATCGCTTACAATGGCGAATTCACGGCAAAAAATATTTTGACGAGATGTACTACGATCATGTACGGACCATTTGACTCGACTCGAACTTCGTTCGCTATTATTTCATGCATATGAGGCAGCAGAATACCGTATAAAGTTACGCAAAAAAGTGCTTCAATGCAACCATCGTGGACATACGATGTGTGCAATAAAACAAATGAAGATTATGGATTTCACAGACGAGGAGTGGCAAGGGGTACATTTAACTTCATATTATTATTTTACAAAAACAATTCCCCCCATCGTCTGCTCAGGTACAAAGCAGCATTTTTCAATTTTGGGTTTTATGACCTTTTAAACAATACTGTTTGTTGTTATTTCTTCTATAGTTGAGAATATGCTTTTGTGATTTTGAAATGAGAGGGGGAAGAGAAACAAGGGACTGTTTCTGTTTATGATTTTCGTGTTTCGGATCATTTCACAAATTTTTACATTTTCCTAAAAAGCTTCTAGGCATTTTTGTCTTTTCTATTCAATTTGCTCCTTTCGCACTATGTCAATACAATTCTAATGAGGGTGTAGAAAAAGGTAATATGTACTTATATTAAAAATTATTATTTAATTGAAGTTAATCTTTCAGTAAGTATACGGATTTGTTTTTAATTCGAAATGTAAAATAAGGCAAAATGCTAAATCAAAAAAAATTAAAATAGAAATGGTTGAAAAATTAGGAATATTTATTTTAATAATTAATGTTCAATAACAAATAAAAAAAGTTTTCTTTATGTTATATTTCTTCAAGTTACGTACATTTTGAAATAAGCACTACCTTTTGTACACTCGCATTTAAATTGTATTGACAAATTGCGAAAGGAACAAATTGATTGAAGAAGCCAAAAATGGTCAGAAGCTGAAAATGTAAAAATTTGTGAAATTACCAGAAGCAGAAAAATCATAAACACAAACAATCCCTTCCTTCTCTTCACCATATGATCAGCAAATCTGCTTTCTGCCTGAGCGGACGATTGGGAATTGTTATTGTAAAATAATAAGAAGGTAATATATATTTTCGTTGCTCACGTATACAATACGTGAGAAGTACCATATTGTTGTTCTTGTTTCTTTATCAATCAATGTGTACGATTTCTTCACAGTGCAACCGTAGATGCTAAAGGTTTTAAGCATAGATTACTAGATGTGACACTCGCTATTCGCCGCTTCAAAAAGTCGGTTTGACATTTGATTGTTTGGTGTGTTGAACTCACGTATACAATACGTGAGAGATACCACATTGTTGTTCTTGTTTCTTTATCAAACAATGTGTACGATTTCTTACCAGTGCAACCGTATGTGCTAAAGGGGTTTGGAGAACCACCTAGGCCAATAACGTATAATTTCCAACTATTTTGTAATAATTTGTATTCAGTTTGATTTATACTATTCTGCTAACATCGTTCTAAAATATTTTCGCAATTAGGCGCATAATTGTGTATTTATAACAAAAAAGTTTTAATTACTGACTGCATTTATAGGAAATATAACCAAGCAAATTAGAAAATGCTGTGTGAAATGTTATAGAATATATTTATTAACATTAAAACTATGTTTTTCACGGATAAAAAACATAATATTTATAATTATTTATTTTGACGTTTCGATAAACAACCCCCTTAAAATAAATTTTCGATCAGTGCTTGCTACAAAATTTTTGCGGCGAGGCTACATTATTTTACGGCGAGGCTACACTTTTTTACGGCGAGGCTACACTTTTTTTGCAGCGAATCAAAGTTTTCTTTCATTGTATCAGTGCAATTCCAGCAAAAATGCATTAGTGTATAAGGGACATTTTCGAGTGTCTCATCTACTAATCTATGGTTTTAAGAGCCCCAACGAGGCCAATAACTTATAATTCCCAACTATTTTGTAACAATTTGTATTCAGTTTCATTTATACTATTCTGCTAACATCATTCTATCATATTTTCGCATTTAGGCGCATCATTGTGTATTTATTACAAAAAAGTTTTGATTACCGACTGCATTTATGGGAAATATAACGAAGCAAATTAGGAAACGCTGTGTAAAATGTGATAGAATATATTTATTAACATTCAAACTATGTTTTATACATGTTTTTCACGAATAAAAAACATAATATTTATAATTATTTATTTTGACGTTTCGATAACCAAACCCCTCAAAATAAATTTTCCATCAATGCTTGTTACAAAATTTTTGCGGCGAGGCTACATTATTTTACGGCGAGGCTAAACTTTTTTTGCAGCGAATCAAAGTTTTCTTTCATTGTATCAGTGGAATTCCAGCAAAAATGCATTAGTGTATAAAGGAAATTTTTAAGTGTCTCATCTACTAATCTATGGTTTAAACATGTTTAAACTTTAAAGTTAACTTCTAAAGCTAAGCTTAGCTCTAATGCAGCGATGTCCAAACTCACACTGTCACATTTTAAGCATGTGTATGAATGACTTCTCAAACTGCACTGAAGAAAATGAATACCTCGAAGTCCGAAGCATTAGTTTCTTTTTGTTAAATTCTGCTACTATTATTGCAACACATTTAAAGTTTTAACAAACATGTACAAGCGTGAAAAGTATCACACCTCAATTATTTGCTAAAGTTTTTCGTATCTTTAGTTGAGAGCTACGGAAAACTATATATTAGATGCGTTAATATGAAGAATTGAGCTTATTCGAAACAAATTTTTTAGGTTATACATAAAATATGATTTTTGCAATAAAATATAACAATATTATATAATATAAAGAAAAAATCCGCGTGAACACAAACAGCGACAATTTTGGTTGTAGCCAAATCAAACTTTCATGCCTGCTGATGTAATTTCGGCCAAGTGCTCAAAAATTGAGAAGCTGAATAGCTGCTCTTGGGTATCGCTGACCTACAACCAAACGATCTAGTAGTAGGTAGGATAACGTTTTCAGAGTACAGTGCGAAAGCAAAAGAAAAGAAAACAAAACACTCAAAAACCTCTATAGGTATAGCGGTGAGAGCGAAGTAATCTATTAGCGATTCAGTAGTGGATAGGAAACAAATGCTCAGAGTACGAAAGCATAAGCAAAAAAGGGGAAACACTCAAAAATCTTCATACGATCCAGAACTGCGTTGACCGAAATCTCAGAGCATCAGTGCAAACCAGAGACGATGAGACCCCTGACTCTTCAAAATGCCATGCATGTGTGCGTTAATCGACGGGGATCCCAAATCCATGTAAATTTTTGTTTGCGCAAAACCCGGGGCCAATGCGTATACAAAACAATCGAAGCCATATTTCGTGTTTACATTCTTCTTCTTCTTCTTCTTCTTCTTCTTCTTCTTCTTCTTCTTCTTCTTCTTCTTCTTCTTCTTCTTCTTCTTCTTCTTCTTCTTCTTCTTCTTCTTCTTCTTCTTACCACAAAAAATGTGTTTTTGGTACAATATTCACTCCGCTAAATAACCACTTTTTTTGTTGGATATCTGAATTTTACCTTCACGAAGTAGTTTTAAAAATGTTCTCGCTTCATTATTTTATAAAACTTATAAGTTGTCAACAACCTGCGCTTTTATTTCTGTGACTTGGACTGACACTTCGATACAATGTTTGTTCAGAGATTCCAATCCAAAAGAGTAAGTTCATATTTTATACATTAAATAGCCACTGCATTTCCAAAAAATAGTATAATACTAAAATTTTGCCGCAAACACTTAGTTTAGAAGTTAAGGGCTTTTAAAAGTAAAAATCACTTAAAAAGCGCTGTTCAATGGAATGTTGTTATTTAAATACCATTAGAAGTATAATTAAAAGGATGGTTTTTGCTATTGCGCTTTAATTAGCAAGCAGAAATAATTGCAATTTGTACAAGCAGATATGTTAGAGGAAAAACTGCTTTTATTCCAAATTATTGCGTATTCAAATTTTTCCGGAACAAATTAGTATACGACAGAGACGAATTCGTCTCAGGTATATGATGACGTTAATCCCGTTATTCTCAACTGCAGCAAATAGGCTTGCGTCCTTGCCATTGCGTCCTTGTTTGCGACCAAGGTTCAAATTTAGGAGTCAGCCTCAGCATCTTTGATGGACTTCTCGGAATGGTACCCTTTGTTTGTTGCAATAACTGCAGCAGTGAGGCTTTCGTTGCTTTATTTGTTAGAGTTCGAATTTATTTCGTAATAAGATTTTTTAACAGAGATGCAACGAAGTTATCCCAGAAAACCAGCAATGCGACAACTTGACGTTGATAACGCGTACTGCAAGGGAACGTCAAACGAAGTCACCGATGTATTATCGCTACCGGTCGCATCTGAGTCTGCACAACTTTTCAAAATTAGACGTCCCGATTTGCAAAAATGCAAAGGTACAAAAACACAACAGCGAGTGAATTTCTTGTCGAAATTTTGCACCAAGAACCAGAAACGCTTTCATAAAAGCAGAAAAAAAGACTCGAGACAGTGTGTACGAACAAATCAAAATCGTAATATGCTACACCAAGTCCACGATAGCCCTACAGCCGGTTAGTTCGGTTACCACAATACACAAAGAACTGCACCAAGGCCCGTCGGAAGGATCACCAGGCAATCTCGTGCTAAGAAGAAACCACATCCACCAAACTTCGACTTCCTGTAATCAATCATTCCTGTTAGAGACAATCAATTCACTCATTATATAAATATTATCACCCTGATTGTCATTTTATCTTACTCATTACATTTTTATCTATTGTTAGAAATACGACCAAAAACAAAAATTTAATTCATAGTTCTTTTTATTTACTTAGAAATACTGTTTATTTATTATTTACCTAAATAAGAAATCCTGAAAAACCCCAGAGAAAACAAATCCTAAAAACTTTTTTTTGCTCTCTCTCTCTCTCTCTCTCTCACTCTTTGTAGGGATAGGGTGTAACGATCCAAGCATCGTTGCAAATACTTCTGCCGAAAAACAATCATCCGCTTACTGTTACTTTTGATTATTATTACAATGAATTTAAATATTAATGTTAATAAATATGTATTCTATAGTAAGGAATTCAAATAGTTGTTAGTAATTTAAGTTACATAAGTGTAGAGTATAAGAGTTAAGCTGTATAGTATACTAGAAGGCTCAACCACTGACAGAGCGAGAGCAAAGACGAGGCACACACACACGCAAGACGACGAAATGCAGATTAAAGAAACGAACAATCAGAGGAAACACAGGAACATATTACGAACAGCGGAGAGACACGCACTCATACTTACATATACACATCAAGCACGGACATGAACGACGAGAATGGGTAGAGGTTACTAGTTGAGGCAGTAGTGAAGCGAGAGTCACTGGGTGGTAGACTGCTGACTGGATCAGACGTGCGAGCTCCGTATCATAGAGAGGTAAACAGAACAGTTCAGAATACAAACAGAAGACTTCCATCGACTCGAACAGTAACAAATGTGAATAATAGGATCCGAGTCAATCGTAAAAATATTTTTAACGCCGCGCAGAGAAATATATATCGTCGACTATATTTGGCATCGCGTGGTTATCCCCGGTTGCCAAACATAGTAGTCGGTGTGTGGTTATCCCACGGCCGTTCGATAATATATACACGTCGATTAGTAAAACCAAGTTCCGAGTCATTCGTAAAAATATTTTTAACGCCGCGCAGAGAAATATATATTGTCGACTATATTTGGCATCGCGTGGTTATCCCCGGTTTGCCAAACATAGTAGTCGGTGCGTGGTTATCCCACGGGCGTTCGATAATATATACACGTCGATTAGGGAAACCAAGTTCCGCTTAATTTGTATAAAATATTTGTAAACGCCTCGCAGAGTCATATATATATATATACATCAGCGACTATTTTGGCGTAGCGTGGCTATTCCCGGGTGTACAATATAGTAGTCGGTGCGTGGTTATCCCCGGCCGCTCGACTATATGTACCCCAGCCTACGCAAGCAGCATAGCGAGAAACGACGAGTCGAGACCTAATAACAGAGAGACGACAGATCGAACCGACTCACCCAAAGACGCAACAACGCTACAGGGCAAGAACGCGAGTCAACGTAATTACAATACTAAGTGCAAGGAGCTAATTTCTACGAATAAAGTTGTATAGACAGAAAATCCCAGACTTATAAATTTCTGTGACGAACCTGGACTAGCCGGCGAGCTAATCCGTGCAATTCATCCGGAGCACTAGGGTAACTTCGTTACAATACATACTGCACAACGACCAGCAATAACAAAATATGTACATACATACATGCATACCGACATATTTGCAGAAGCAGAAACGAAGAAGAATAACAATAACAGAAAATAAACCACCGACTGCTTCTTTACAATAAACCACAACACAAGAAGCAAGAAACAGCAACAACGACAAAACCTGATTCCATAACCAGAAATATGGAAAACGACAACAACAACAACAACAGCAACCACAGCTGATGTGAAGACAATGCTAACAAGAAGCCTGGAAAATTCCAACGTGATTTACTTTTGCGTTCAATGAGATCTTACAATACCTAACAACCTTAATTCAAGTGCTGCTTTTAACGAGCATTTTTGAACTTAGAAAGTCGAGCAGTCTCCCACCGGCGAAACTCTTCACCAGTTAAGCGAGACTTTATCTCATTCGTGAGTCGTTCAGTTTTGGTGCCGCAAGGCAAATAAATTTATTTTTAAGTCATACCTGATTTTTTTTACGATTAATCAACTTTAGAGTTGATTAACTCCACGGGCTTTAGCTCATACCTGATTTTTTTATGATTAATTAACTTTAGAGTTGATTAACTCCACAGCCTTTAGCTCAACTTTTTTTTACGATCATTCGAATAGTTTCGAATGAATCCACGGGCTTTAGCTCTACTCGCACCGATCACTTCGTCAGGCCGAAGTGACTCCACGGGCTTTTGCTCATACTCTGTTTTTTTTTACGATTAATCGACTTTAGAGTTGATTAACTCCACAGGCTTTAGCTCATACTCTTTTTTTGTTTACGATTAATCAACATTGGAGTTGATTACACACTCTTTGATTGCTACTCGACCGAAGCGTCGCACCAGTACCGAGGCTGTTGCTCAGCTGTGCTTTTCCCGCTCCCACTAAACTTTCTTTAGCATAAGACTTAGGTTAAGTTTCATTGTAGTAGAATAAGCTGTAACGAGCCGGTTTCTCCGGTTTATAGCCAGGGTATGCTCGTCGGCTATCCAGGCGTTCGGTACAGAAATTTATTTGGTGAGACGCTCTAAGTGAAATCGTTTCTTTATTCACAATTAAAATTTCTGTCATACAGTATTATCTTAACTAGTCAGAGAGAAAGTAGGGCGTGACGTTTTACCAGTGTGTTGAAGTATACCGGTGCTGATACGTAAACTGAGGGCGTGACTAAACGCTATTGTCGCGAGCGTTATTGCGGAAAAGGTAGTCCTCTGTCTACAGATGGGGCTGGTGAATGCACGCCGTTGATCGTGGCGTCACTCTCAGGACGATGAATCACTCAATGTCGTTGTCTGGAATGCCGGGTGAGGTTCTGTGGTGCACGATGAAATAACGCCGTTGATGAACAAAACGCCGTGGACTATGGCGCAATCCCGAAGACAATGATCCCCTCAGTGTCGTTGTCTGGAGCGCTGAGGGATACTATGTGGTGATCGGTGAAAAACGTTGACGAATACACGCCGTCGACTATGGCGTGATTCTTAAGGCTATAACCCACTCAGTGTCGTTGTCTGGAGTGCTGAGTGGGGCTACGTGATGAGCGACGATAACGATGTGGCTTTATTCTAGCGACTAGAACCCACTCAGTGTCGTTGTCTGGAGCGCAGGGTGGTGCTGTGATGGTTGACGATAGCGTCGTTGTTTTGTCTTGCCTTGTTCTCAGTAGGGTAGGTCGGGTTTGTATGCTCTTAGTAGACTCACGTACCCTAAGGCCACTAGAGTCTGTATACTTTGAGATTCACGTACCCTAAGGCCACTAGAATCTGTATAACTTATATTACTTAGAGACTCACGTACCCTAAGGCCACTAGAGTCTATATACTTTGAGATTCACGTACCCTAAGGCCACTAGAATCTGTATAACTTATATTACTTAGAGACTCACGTACCCTAAGGCCACTAGAGTCTATATACTTTGAGATTCACGTACCCTAAGGCCACTAGAATCTGTATAACTTATATTACTTAGAGACTCACGTACCCTAAGGCCACTAGAGTCTATATACTTTGAGATTCACGTACCCTAAGGCCACTAGAATCTGTATAACTTATATTACTTAGAGACTCACGTACCCTAAGGCCACTAGAGTCTATATACTTTGAGATTCACGTACCGTAAGTTCAGCGTGAGGCGTCGAGTCAAGTCTAAAGTCAGGCAGCAACTGGGCGATGTGCTCAAAACTGGCTTCGAATAATTACACGGATGGTTCACTTTCCGCAGATTCTGCAGAGCGACGAAGAAATAGCACAGCTAAACAAGCGAAAACGACTGTAATCGACGAGATCTTCTGATAAAACTGTTTGCTTTGCGACGTGACGTCGATATTGATGGCGGTGTAAAACAAACGACTATATGCGACGAAGTTCTCCTGCAGACTCCACGAGCGTTGCGACGAGCTCAGGAAATAGCACAGCAAGCGTCTGTACTCGACGAAGTTCTCTGCTTGACTCCTCAAGCGTAGAAGTGTAACAATGAAATAGTACAGCAAACGTCTGTACTCTATGAAATTCTCGGCTTCGACTCTTTCAAGTGTTTCAATGCGACGAAGAAGCAGTACAGCGAACGACTGTACTCGATGAAATCCTCTGCTTGACTGTTGAAGCGTTGAAATGTGACAATCAATTAGTTAGCAATGCGAGCGCAAGTGACTGTACGTGACGAAGTCCTCTGATCGACTATTTAAGTGTGACGAAGAAATTGAATAGCGAAGCAACGAAGCAGCGACTAGCGGAGCAAGCGTAAAAATGCTAGCGAAGCCAAGCAAGCGACCGTACTCGGCGCTGTTCTCCAACTGACTGTCTGCATGCTTTTCAAACCGGTCCGTTTATGCTGTTCTGTTGCGTTCACAGCAATGCTTGATGTGACGCTAATGCGTCGTTTCTTTTCCTCCCTCTTTCTCTCTGTTGTTTATTGAATAGCTTATATACTACTTATGTGCTAATTACATGTTTTAACTTAAAATCTATGTTACTTGTTTTAAATTCATTTAATATTCGTTTATTAGCTTACGTACTAGTAAATAAAAGAAAGAAGAAAACGAAAAATATACAGTGCGACCTTCAGCGCGTTATTTTATGAGTAGATATTTAGGAAAAATGTGTGTCCAGAATTTGGGCACAAATTGTGGTCGTCACACCACCTCCCTCCTTACGGAAATTAGTTTTGGATGTACCATGATGTGATTCCTTGGCGGCAGATCTTTAACGTATACGTGTGCCCATTGATCGTCCGCTTCTGGTACCGGCGTCGACCAGGAACGTGTGTTTCTTGCACGGCTCTTGTAGAGCGGCTCGATCCTCTGGGTATGGTGTATCCCCGACCAGATCCTCTACTTGTGCTGTCGCGTCTGCCGTGATTAGATCGTCTGTCACATTACTCACGTCTTCCATGACCAAATCCAGGAGGGCCTGAATGTCTTCGGGCCAAGGGTCATCGCGTGACGGTGTTGGGAGCGGTAGCGGCGAAATAGGCGGCGACTCTTGGATCTCCGGTGCACTGAGCGTCTCTCCGTCAGGTTGTTCTCGGGACGGGCTGTTTTGTAGGGCTACCGAATCTTGCAGCGGAGGAGGTGTATCGTTAGTATGGGGTTCTGGGTTGTCGACCGCTTCGATGGGTGGTGACGACGGACATTCCACTATTGGCGCGCTCAGCTCGACGTTCTCACTCCGATAGTTTGGGTCGTATACGGTGTAGACCGTCTTTGTTTCCACACAAAAGGAAATACTTCCGGGTGCTGACCAGCGACTGCGATGGACCTCCCGATCTATTCGGCCACCGATGTCGTCATCGCCTTCGTCGTAGACCTCTTCGAAATGGAAGTCGACCTCGGACTCAGACTCACCCTCCTCTGCGTCGTCTTCCCTAGGTTCGGAACCTTCCTGGGCAACCCCATGCTCAGACATTGGCTCGTGCATTGTGCCCGTATTTTCTTCGGCGCATGGATGGTCCATGGTTTCGCCGAAGAGCGAGGCCCCGTCGAAGGGTTCAGCTGCGTCCAGACTGTGGTGTTCTTCATCGCTGAGGGGTGCCGGCACGTCGCCCTCATCCTGGTAACCCGCTTCATCCGACAGTTCGGAGTCGTTGTCCATCAGGTCGATGAGAGCGGTAGGGGCGGCGGTCATCGAAGGGCGCTGTCGTTTATACGGGACTTCCCCCTCGGCTTGTTCGTACCTCATGGTAGGTGCTCTTGATGTTGTTGCCGGCTCCTCTGAGAGACGGTGCAGGACTACTCGTGGTTGCTTTCCGGTTAACGGTTGGGTAACGGTTGCCGGCTCCTCTGAGAGACGGTGCAGGACTACTCGTGGTTGCTTTCCGGTTAACGGTTGGGGTACGGTAGCATCTTCCTCCATTACCACGCTTACTCTTTTGAGTGTCACCCGTGGCACCTTGTCCATGGGGTTGGTTACGGTGGCCTCCCACTCTGCGCCAAGTAGTTGTGTCCTAGGCTGCCTTTCTCGTTCCTCAACTACGTGTTCTCGGAACTTCGCCGTTGTGCGTTTAAATTTGTCGTCCGCGTTTTCTGCCATGTTACGTTCGCGTCTGTTCGCTCCGAGATCTGGTTCGTTACTGATCCTGTGTGCTGTGGTGCGCTCCTTTATATGCGCAGCGGCGATGTGTGCTGGCGATGGTTGGCGTTCCCGCTGAGTGGGTGATACTTTCTGGTGTTCGTGTTCGTCGTCTTTGGTGTCTGAAGCGGGGTGGTAATTTTTAAGATCGGAAATGTGGGCTGTGCGTTCACGTTTCTCACTGGGCCGTGTGAGTTTTACTATGACTGGCGAAATAAACTTTTTAACAGTATATGGTCCGTCGAAACGGGGTGCCAATTTAGCTGCAAATTTATCCACCGCCTTCGAAAGATGGTGTTGTCGAAGTAATACAAGTTGACCAATAATGGGTTTCCAATTTCGTCTCCGGAGATTATAGTGTCGTGCTTGTTTTTCAGTCGCCCTTTCCATATTTCGTCTAACCGCTAAAAATACATCCTTTAGTTTCTCGGCTGTTGCATTGTTATCAGTTTGTCCTTCCGCGGCGGTGTGTTGATCGTACAAAGAGTTTGGTAGGCGGGGTTCCCTACCCTGAACCAAGTATGCAGGGCTGTAGCCGGTAGACTCTGAAACGCTGGAGTTTATTGCGAGGCTTAGTTCAGGCAGCCATTGGTCCCAAGTATTTTGCTGTTCATCAGTGAATTGTGCAATCATGGTCTTGAGCGTGCGGTTCGTACGTTCCGTCGGATTCTCTTGCGGCGTATATGGTGCCGTATAATGTTGTTTTACTCCGATCTCCCTCAGGTATTTTTGAAATTTGTGGCTAGCAAACTGTTCTCCATTATCCGTGATCAGCATCTCTGGAACTCCAAATCGTGACAAAATTCTCTCGCGGAAAGCTTTGATTAAATTCTCACTCGTGGCGGCGCGTAGTGGTACCATTTCGACCCATTTCGAAAATTTATCCACAAATACCAATAGTGTATTGTTACCGTGTTTGCTTCTTGGAAGCGGTCCGACGAAATCCGCTGCAACGGTAGCCCAGGGACTTTCGGCTACTTTGGACAACATATACCCAGCGGGTTTCAGCTGGCTAACCTTGTATCGTTGACAATTTTGACAGGTCCGGACGTGCTTTTTGACGTCGCGACGCATACCAGGCCAGTAGTACTTGTGGGCGACACGAGCAATTGTTTTTGTTATGCCGAGATGTCCTGCAGTGGGTGCGTCGTGGCATTCTCTCAGCACTCGTTTCCGTGAGTGGCTAGGTACACACAGTTTCCAGGCTGGGCTGTCGCTAGTGCCGGGTACCGGCGGGATATGACGGTAAAGCTGTCCATTCTGCATGCAGTAGTCCGGCAATTTCTCGGGTTCGCTGAGAACTTCGTTCTTCCGTTTATCATACCATCGGCAGTGGCCACTGTCGTCCTCTTTCACAATTATTCCACAGACTTCCATTGCTTCGACTGGTTGTCGTGATAGGGCATCAGCTACGACGTTTTGCTTACCGCGTCTGTACCGTACGTCGTACCGATACTGTTGCAGCTCGAGGGCCCAACGAGCAATTCGTCCCGATGGATTATTGATGGAATTTAGCCACTTCAGCGCTTGGTGGTCAGTTACAATGGTAAACGAGTACCCTTCAATATACTGGCGCATTTTCCGTACCGCCCATACGATAGCCAAACACTCCTTTTCGGTCGCGGTGTAGTTCGTCTCCGCTCGATTCAGGTGTCGGCTGGCATATGCGATGACTCTTTCTCCTCCTTCACGGTTTTGGGTCAAGACGGCACCTATACCGTAGTCACAGGCGTCGGTTTGCAAGTAGAAACGTTCTTGGAAATCTGGGCAAGCTAGTATAGGAGCCTCTGTGAGCAGCAGTTTAACGGACTCGAAGGCCTTTTGCTGGTCCGCTAACCATTTGAAATGCTTTCCTTTTCGCAATAGCGTGGTCAGTGGGTGTGTTATTTTGGCGAAATCGGGTACGAACCTTCGGTACCACGATATGATGCCGAGAAATCTTCGCAGTTCGCGTACGTTTGTTGGTGGTTTTAATTCCCTGATGGCGGCTATCTTGGACGGGTCTGTATGTATACCCTGAGCGCTAACCACGTGGCCTAAGTATTTAATCTCCTTCTGGAAAAATTCGCTTTTTTCCCGGTTTACTCGTAAGCGTGCCTGTCGCAGACGACGAAACCCTTCCGTCAGGTGTCGTTTGTGTTCCTCGAAACTAGTGCTGACCACTATAATGTCATCGAGGTAAGCGAATGCGTAGGGTTCCATATCGTGCCCGATGACGCTATCCAATGCACGTTGGAAAGTCGCCGGTGCAGAGTGTAAGCCGAACGGCATCACTTTCCATTGGAACAGCCCCCTTCCTGGTACTGTAAACGCGGTGTAAGCTCTACTTCTAGGTTCCATCGGGATTTGCCAGTACCCATTCTTTAGGTCTATGGTACTTATGACCTTGGCGTTACGAAGCTTATCGAGGATGTGTTGAATCCTTGGTAGGGGATACGCGTCGGGGATTGATTGGGCATTTAGCTGCCGGTAGTCCACACATAACCTCCACTGTCCAGTTTTCTTCTTAACAAGCACGATCGGTGCGCTGTACGGGCTTGCCGAGGGTTCGATGCATCCTCGCTTGACGAGATCGTCGATCTCGTCGTCAATTACCTTTTGCATGGCGGGGTTGCGAGGAAAGTATCGCTGTTTAATTGGTCTTTCATCTCGCATTATAATTTTATGCTCCGTGATGTCGGTGACGCCCTGGACGGCTTCATTCGCTGTGAGCTGGGATTCTAAGAAACTGGCTATGTTTCCTTCTCCTGAAGAAGTACCTTCCAATTGTTGCATTAACCCTACCCGCGTATTTTCACTGCTGTTGCCGGATGGTGTTAACTCTAGTGTAAGACCTGCGAATTGAAGTTTGGCTCCGATTCCGGCGAGGAAGTCTAGCCCTAAGATAAGATCGTCGACCACTTGTGGAAGAATTAAAATATTCATGTCATGCGTCCTATTACCGACTGAGACGCGTACTGCAAGTGCCTCGGATACTTTCTCCATTTTTCCATTTGCCATATTAACGATAGCCTTCGTGGGAACTATGTTACGAGAATTTGCCAGTTTTTGTGCGTAGTAGTCACTGATGAAGCTCCTACTTGCACCTGTGTCGATTGTCGCATCCATTATACAATCGTCTAGCACTACCCGGGCCACAATGCGTTGTTCTGTGTGTTGCAATTCGCTTACTGTCTCCGAGGGTTCCTGTTTTTCGCCTCCGCATCGCCTCGGTTCGTGCGGGGCCGCTGTTCGTTTCCCTGGTCCTTTCTACAGCATTCCATTGTGCGGATGTTCCGGCGACCGCATTGCCAACAGTGGTATAGAACAGGATTTTGGCATCTATTCCGGAAGTGTCCCACCTGGCCACAACGTCTGCAAGCCCTGCTGATATCTACCCGTGCGTCGTCCTCTGGCTCGGTTACTTGCCGATGTTTTATTATCGATTGTCCTGGCTGCTTCACTCGTCGGTCTGGAACGACTTCTGGGCTCAACAAGTTCTCGTAGTCACCGACGAGATCTAGTAACTCGCGCAATGTTCGAAATTCGCTGCGTTTGACATACAGCTGAATCTCTCGGCTGCTATTTCGGTATATGCGTTCCAACTCTTCGCTCCGAGTTCGGTTGGTATGTCGCATTAGCCCCTGAATAGCGAGAACATAATCTCTGAAGCGCTCGCCTGGTCTCTGGTGTCGTTCCCTGACGTCATCTTCCAACCTCTCGAAGAATCGTGGTGGTAGGAAGAACTTTGCGAGGTCAGTCTTGAAAGTACTCCACCGCTCCCAGCGGCAATTATTGCTTCGGTACCATTGCAAAGCACGATCCTGAAGCAGTTCGGGTAGAGCTCTAGGTATGTGATCGGGGTTACATCCATAGGCTTCCACGAGTTCCTCTATTCTCTCGATGAATGTCAGTGGGTTTCCCTCGCCGTTGTACTTTACGCCCCACTTGCGTACTCGGTCCATCAGAGCGGCTATCGTTGACGTTGTCGGTGCTGCATCGGGTCGTGTCGTATGGGGTGACCAGGGCCGAGATATTTGCTCTGGTAATACAGTTGTGTAGCTTGTTGCTGATACCGAAGGTAACTGACAAAATGGTTTGTCTTCGACCGGCGGTACCTGTAGTCTTACTGGAAAATCAGTGATTTGCTCCGTATTACTTGCTGTCGACGTTGACGGTAACTGTGCGGTTGTATTGTCTTTGAGCGTCGGCTCCATTCTTACAGGTGAGATGACTGGAGTTGTGGTTCCTGAAATTGGCGAAACGTCCCTCCTGTGTTTCAATTCCAACTCCGTCAATCTTTGAACTACTGCCGGTGCATGGTCGTCGCTCCCTACGAATTCGGCGAGACGTTTGCGTACTTCCTCAGCATTACCTTCTGTGTCCAGTTCGAATTCCTGAGCATATGTCTGGAGCTCCTCTTTACGAACATTTCGTAACCAGCTTATTCGTACCATGATGCGATTGTTAGCGTGTGACGGTAGAATAAATCCTGATGAAGTCACTTCCTAGTTGATTAATACTGTATGCTTAGAGGGTCCCTGCTCGGGCGCCACTGTAACGAGCCGGTTTCTCCGGTTTATAGCCAGGGTATGCTCGTCGGCTATCCAGGCGTTCGGTACAGAAATTTATTTGGTGAGACGCTCTAAGTGAAATCGTTTCTTTATTCACAATTAAAATTTCTGTCATACAGTATTATCTTAACTAGTCAGAGAGAAAGTAGGGCGTGACGTTTTACCAGTGTGTTGAAGTATACCGGTGCTGATACGTAAACTGAGGGCGTGACTAAACGCTATTGTCGCGAGCGTTATTGCGGAAAAGGTAGTCCTCTGTCTACAGATGGGGCTGGTGAATGCACGCCGTTGATCGTGGCGTCACTCTCAGGACGATGAATCACTCAATGTCGTTGTCTGGAATGCCGGGTGAGGTTCTGTGGTGCACGATGAAATAACGCCGTTGATGAACAAAACGCCGTGGACTATGGCGCAATCCCGAAGACAATGATCCCCTCAGTGTCGTTGTCTGGAGCGCTGAGGGATACTATGTGGTGATCGGTGAAAAACGTTGACGAATACACGCCGTCGACTATGGCGTGATTCTTAAGGCTATAACCCACTCAGTGTCGTTGTCTGGAGTGCTGAGTGGGGCTACGTGATGAGCGACGATAACGATGTGGCTTTATTCTAGCGACTAGAACCCACTCAGTGTCGTTGTCTGGAGCGCAGGGTGGTGCTGTGATGGTTGACGATAGCGTCGTTGTTTTGTCTTGCCTTGTTCTCAGTAGGGTAGGTCGGGTTTGTATGCTCTTAGTAGACTCACGTACCCTAAGGCCACTAGAGTCTGTATACTTTGAGATTCACGTACCCTAAGGCCACTAGAATCTGTATAACTTATATTACTTAGAGACTCACGTACCCTAAGGCCACTAGAGTCTATATACTTTGAGATTCACGTACCCTAAGGCCACTAGAATCTGTATAACTTATATTACTTAGAGACTCACGTACCCTAAGGCCACTAGAGTCTATATACTTTGAGATTCACGTACCCTAAGGCCACTAGAATCTGTATAACTTATATTACTTAGAGACTCACGTACCCTAAGGCCACTAGAGTCTATATACTTTGAGATTCACGTACCCTAAGGCCACTAGAATCTGTATAACTTATATTACTTAGAGACTCACGTACCCTAAGGCCACTAGAGTCTATATACTTTGAGATTCACGTACCGTAAGTTCAGCGTGAGGCGTCGAGTCAAGTCTAAAGTCAGGCAGCAACTGGGCGATGTGCTCAAAACTGGCTTCGAATAATTACACGGATGGTTCACTTTCCGCAGATTCTGCAGAGCGACGAAGAAATAGCACAGCTAAACAAGCGAAAACGACTGTAATCGACGAGATCTTCTGATAAAACTGTTTGCTTTGCGACGTGACGTCGATATTGATGGCGGTGTAAAACAAACGACTATATGCGACGAAGTTCTCCTGCAGACTCCACGAGCGTTGCGACGAGCTCAGGAAATAGCACAGCAAGCGTCTGTACTCGACGAAGTTCTCTGCTTGACTCCTCAAGCGTAGAAGTGTAACAATGAAATAGTACAGCAAACGTCTGTACTCTATGAAATTCTCGGCTTCGACTCTTTCAAGTGTTTCAATGCGACGAAGAAGCAGTACAGCGAACGACTGTACTCGATGAAATCCTCTGCTTGACTGTTGAAGCGTTGAAATGTGACAATCAATTAGTTAGCAATGCGAGCGCAAGTGACTGTACGTGACGAAGTCCTCTGATCGACTATTTAAGTGTGACGAAGAAATTGAATAGCGAAGCAACGAAGCAGCGACTAGCGGAGCAAGCGTAAAAATGCTAGCGAAGCCAAGCAAGCGACCGTACTCGGCGCTGTTCTCCAACTGACTGTCTGCATGCTTTTCAAACCGGTCCGTTTATGCTGTTCTGTTGCGTTCACAGCAATGCTTGATGTGACGCTAATGCGTCGTTTCTTTTCCTCCCTCTTTCTCTCTGTTGTTTATTGAATAGCTTATATACTACTTATGTGCTAATTACATGTTTTAACTTAAAATCTATGTTACTTGTTTTAAATTCATTTAATATTCGTTTATTAGCTTACGTACTAGTAAATAAAAGAAAGAAGAAAACGAAAAATATACAGTGCGACCTTCAGCGCGTTATTTTATGAGTAGATATTTAGGAAAAATGTGTGTCCAGAATTTGGGCACAAATTGTGGTCGTCACAAAGCACACATTGCTAGAAATAAGAGAATATAAATAAAAAAAACCATATCAAACATAACGTCCGAGCTGAACTTTGCAGTCAGTGCTAGATTGTTGAAACACAATCGTTTGAAATTCGGAAACGTTACAAAGTGAGTGGTTTTTTTCAAGTTCCACCCACAGTGAAGCTAAAAGGACACATTTTTCATACTACTTTTTATATTGTATTTCCACACCTCCCTTGAGGTATGCAGTTCGGTGCGTTACCTCTTTTTTTGGGTGTCGGTTCCCCTGTAGGCCTATTTCACCCTAATGCAAACATGCTACAAGAGCGTTATGCGAAGTAGTTTTTGTCTAAAACTAGAAGTGTATGCATCTCTGTTAAAAAATCTTATTACGAAATAAATTCGAACTCTAACAAATAAAGCAACGAAAGCCTCATTACTGCAGTTATTGCAACAAACAAAGGGTGCCATTCCGAGAAGTCCATCAAAGATGCACTGGCTAACTCTTAAATTTGAACCTTGGTCGCAAACAAAATGGCAAGGACGCAAGCCTATTTGCTGCAGTTGAGAATAACGGAACTATTAACGTCATCATATACCTGAGACGAATTCGTCTCTGTCGTATACTAATTTGTTCCGGAAATATTTGAATACGCAATAAGTAGGAATAAAAGCAGTTTTTCCTCCAACATATCTGCTTGTGTACAAATTGCAATTATTTCTGGTTGCTAATTAAAGCGCAATAGCAAAAACGATCCTTTTAATTATACTTTTAATTATGGTATTTAAATAACAACATTCCATTGAACAGCGCTTTTTAAGTGGCTATTTAATGTAGTTTTATAAATCCAAATTAGTTAACTATTTTTTACTTGAGCCCGTATGCGAAAATTTTCTCTAAAATATTAACTTACTTACTCTTTTGGATTGGAATCTCTGAACAAACATTGTATCGAAGTGTCAGTCCAAGTCACAGAAATAAAAGCACAGGAGAAAAATCGCTAACTTTAATCAGTAATTTCTATTGAAAAACGTTGTTGACCACTTATAAGTTTTATAAAATAATGAAGCGAGAACATTTTTAAAACTACTTCGTGAAAGTAAAATTCAGAAATCCAACAAAAAAAGTGGTTATTTAGCGGAGTGAATATTGTACCAAAAACACACTTTTTGTGGTAAGAGAAAGAAGAAGAATGTAAACACGAAATATGGCTTCGATTGTTTTGTGGACGCAATGCCACCGGGGTTTTGCGTAAACAAAAATTCACATGTATTTGTTGTTGGGATCCCCGTCGACTAACGCACACATGCAAGACATTTTTAAGAGTCAGGGGTCTCATCGTCTCTGACATGAATTGAGTTGTTGATAAGAGAGTTTTGTTTATTTGGAAGAGTTACAAAAGCGTTAAATTTTGAAGAGAGGTAGTTTTCTTTATCTAGCGGTTGAAGAGAGATCTGAGAAGAGTGGTCAGAGTCGTTATCTAGCGGTTGAAGTGAGTGGATGTCGTCGTTAAAAGAGCAGGATTTATGTGGAGCAAGAGCAAGTTCGTGCGAGTAGTAGTAGTTCTAGTTGTAGTAGTTGTAGTTGTAGTTGAGCAGTGCAAGTTAATTTTCGTGAGAGAACTCAACGATAAGCAAACTCTGCAAAATACGTTTTTGTAAGGCGACCAAGCATTGCATAGCTGCTGAAAACAGCTGTTTTAATTAAATTGAATTGTTAATGTTCTTTGAGTTAAGAAACAAAATAAACTTAAATCACAAATTAAAATATATTTGGGGTACACCAAATCACTGATGGAATGTCATCAAATATAATTGCAGTTGTTGCAATTTGCAACTTGCAAATAGAAGAAGAAGGGGAAAAAATAAAAGATCGTGTAATGTTAATATAATTTCATTTTTTTTACTTCTTTTAGTAATTTTTTCGATGGAAACGTTGTCATTCATCTTCCAAGCAGTATCAAAAATTAATATCATATCAGATTATGAAAATCAAATTGCAAATCGATGAGGTAGTGACTCTGTCGTTACGGAATATGCGGTCCAGACCATGCACTTCAAAAAAAATTTTTTTTTGAACCCGAGCGCTTGCGCGTGCGTTGAAAATTTTTTTAGCGCACGCGGTCGGTTTCAATAAAAAAACAGGTTTCCACTACAATTAGCGCTTCTGAAGAGAGAGTCTTGCAGAGATTAAGTGAGTTATCGGCTGAGCTTTCAAACTTGAAATTTTCATTGGAAAATCTATTGGAAAGAGTTTTAATAGTTGAAGCAACGTGTGCTGAGATGAAAATTTTAAAGCAGCAATTTGATGATTTTAAGAGTGCTGCTATGCATGACTCTGCTGGTGCAAACTCTTCCGTAACTGCACTGAAGGCTGAGTTGACTGATTTAAAGTTAAAATTAGATAAACATGAGCATGATTCTGTTTCTTCTGATGTCTTAATTAGTGGCATCCCTTTTGTATGTGGTGAAAACTTGACTTATGTCTTTGGAAAAATTGTGGATGCTATAAAAATTAATGCTGTTGACCTGCGAAAAATTTTTAGAGTGAAACCTAAAGATTCTAAAAATAGCTCGATAATAATAGCTAAGCTATCCTCTGCTGTTGAGCGCATTAATTTCCTCAAAGCCGTTGCTGGGTTTAGAAAAGAGAAAAAGCGTCAATTAGTGCTTAGTGATATTGGCTTTGATGGTGATCTAAGAATCTTCATTAACGAAAGCTTGACGAAAGCTAACCGCGATATTTTGCAGTATGCTAACAAGAAGAGAAGGGAGCATCTACTTTTTGCTGTTTTTACATTGCGTGGGCGAGTCTTCGTAAGAGCATCTGCTGATGGTGAAGCAAAGTTAGTTTGTGACAGAAATTCTGTTGATCGTGTCGCTGGAACTTAGCATAGAAATTATTAAGTGTTTCTTTTTTACGTTATTGTTTTGTTAGTTATCATTTATGATGGCCTTTGTATTTATGACTTTGCTATTACGTTTACTTTTTATTTTATATTTTATTTCATATTTCTTTCCTTTCTCGATTTCTCTCCTTTACTTTTCACTTATATTTTTGCTCTGGTTGAATTACTGTGTTTATGTAAAGCTGATACTGTTTGAAGTAGCCTTTTTTGAGTCGGGTGTTGGTAACTGATAGTGCTCGGTCTGATGGTGATAAAGATTGTCATAAGGCCATGTTGCGTGTCCTGTGCAGCCGGTCTTCTGGCTTGAATGTGGTACATTTTAATGCCAGAAGCTTGAATGGCTTGAAACTAGATCATGCTAGGCACATTTTTGAGGATTCTGCTGTTGATGTAATTTGTGTCTCGGAGACGTGGTTCAAGCCTGAGGTTCCTGATTCGTTTTATGATATTGATGGTTATAGGCTCTACAGGAATGATAGATGTGAAAAAAGAGGCGGTGGAGTTGCTATTTATTGTAACAGTTCACTCAAGTCTAGACTTGTAAATAAAGGCAATACTACTTGTGAGTTTTTAAATATTACTGTATTTGATAACAACACTAAAATCTTGGTTTCGTGTGTTTACAATCCCCAGCGCAATATTAGCACTGAACCTTTGTTTTGTGATCTTTCTGGTAAACTTGTTGACTATGATTTTTTTGTTGTGTGTGGTGATTTTAATGTAAATTTATTAGCTAATGAGTCTCCTACCTCTGATTTTCTGTATTATGTTTCTATGTGTGGTTTTTCGGTTGTTAACACTGATTTGCCAACTAGATTTGCATCTTCTTGTGAGCCTAGTCTGCTTGATGTTTGTCTTGTGTCCGATCGTTCTCTTCTACTTCACTATGATCAGGTGTCATTTTTATCAGACCACGATCTCATATTTGTTTGTTTAAATGTTAAGTTTAATAGTGCGCAGGTAGTCAAATTTAATTTCTATGATTTGAATGCAATTAATTTCCATTTACTGCTTGTTGAATTAGCCTCCGAGTGTTGGAATGACATTTGGTTCTTCGAATCTGTTGATGTTAAGCTCAGTGTTTTTTTAAATAAAATAATTTCTGCTTTTCATAAACATGTTCCTTTGCGTTTTGTAAGAGCGCTAAAGAGGGGCTGTCCATGGTTTACTTCTCATATTCTGACAGCTTTAAAGAAAAGAAATAAGCTTCATTCAAAATGGAAGAATAATAGAACGGCTAAGGCGTGGGAGGATTTTCGTGTAGCACGCAATGAAGCTACGTTGTTATTGAGAAATGCAAAGAAACGGTACTTCAGTTCTAAGCTTAACCATACTCTAAATTCTAAGCAATTATGGCAAAATATTAAGAAACTCAGAATTATTGGTAGTACTGAAACCAATTGTGAACTGGATCCTGAAGTTCTTAATGACTTTTTCATAAACAGTGGAAACTGCAATTTTGCTAACTCTACTGTGAGTGATGGGTTGCTTACTGGATCTAACTCTTTACCGCTTACTCCCTTTGCTTTTTCAGCAGTTAGTGAAAATGATGTAGTGAGCAATGTGCTCAAAATTACCTCTAATGCTATAGGTGCTGATGGTTTATCTATTAGGTTTATAAAACTAACTTTACCGTTTATTATTGCTCCTTTAACACACATTATTAATCACTGCTTAACTTGTTCCACTTTTCCCGCATTGTTGAAAACTGCAACAATTATTCCTCTTGCGAAGAATTCATTAGCAGATAAACCTACAGACTTTAGGCCTATTAGTATTCTGCCAGTTTTAGGTAAAATTCTTGAAAGAATTATGTATTCGCAAATGTCTGCTTATATAAATTTTCATAATTTTTTATCGCCTCTTCAATCAGGCTTCCGAAAGGGCCACAGTTGTACGTCAACATTGTTAAAGATTACTGATGATATTACCAGGATTTTTTGACACTACTATGTTTAATTGATTTTTCGAAGGCATTCGATTCTGTGGATCACTCTTTGCTGTGCTCCAAGTTAGCTAAATTCTTTAATTTTAGTTTTAGTGCAGTTAGTTTGTTGGGCAGTTATCTTGATGGTAGGTTGCAGCGTGTAAAAGTGGGAAACAAGCTGTCTTCTGCTAAGCTGGTCACTAGAGGAGTCCCTCAAGGGTCAGTTTTGGGTCCTCTATTGTTTTCCATTTTTGTTAATGATGTGTTCTCAGTCTGTGAGTTTTCATCGATACACCCTTATGCTGATGATATTCAAATTTATTTATCGAGGCCTCCCAACCTATTGGAGGATTTGTGCTATAGATTGAATTGTGACTTGTCTTCGCTTAGTGGATGGGCAGCTGCCAATGGTTTAAGCATTAATCCTTCTAAGACTAAAGTTTTGCCTATTTTAAGAAAGTACAGTGACTTTGAGGACGTTCCACCTTTGTTTATTGGATCAGTGCAGTTGAATCTGGTTAGTAAGGCTAAAAACCTGGGTATTATTTTAAACTCTCAATTTACATGTGTCGACCATATCAATTACACTGTTGGTATAATTTATGGGATACTTAGGTGCTTGCTTAGCTCGGCTTACTATACACCTATGGAGACGCGATGCAGACTTGTCAAACAATTGATTATGACACGCATTAATTATTTTGCTGTTATATATAGTAAACTAGACTCACACTCTCAGCATAAACTTCTTGTGGCATTCAACTCTTGTGCTAGATATGTATATGCTATCCGTCATTTTGATCATATTTCCCGGTTAAGTGAAGGTATTTTGGGTTGTAGTTTAAGTAATTACCTTGTCATCCAAAACCTCGTGTTCTTACACAAGATTATATTTACTCGCAATCCGTCATATTTATATGATAAACTTGTTTTCTTTCGGTAAACAAGATCTTTGAACCTTATAGGCGCTAGACACTCTTTCCTCAATAGTAGCTGATTTTCCTTTATTCACACCATCAGACTGTGGAACTCACTTCCTCTGTACATCCGAATGATTTCGTCGCTAGGCTGCTTCAAGCGTGCTGTTGTTGCTCATATTGCTTATTCTTAACCAGAGTTTAAAATTCTACTATCTATTTTGTATCTTCCTTTTTTGTAGTAATTTCGATTTCTTTCTTTAAATTCGTATTCTTAATGAAGCTTTTTCATATTTTTCATTATTTCATAAATATTTATTAATATTATTATTACATGTTATTATACATTTTGATATTATCTATGTACGTTGAAGCACTAAAAAAGATTAATCTTAGTGTGCTGTATTGTAATTGAAATAAATTGAAAAAAATTGAAATTGAAAATTGAAATTGAATGTGATGTAAGTTCATTTTGTTTCTTAACTCAAAGAACATTAACAATTCAATTTAATTAAAACAGATGTTTTCAGCAGCTATGCAATGCTTGGTCGCCTTACAAAAACGTATTTTGCAGAGTTCGCTTATCGTTGAGTCCTCTCACGAAAATTAACTTGCACTGCATTCCTTGGTTGGGCCTTAATGTTGTAAACAGAACACCATTTGGAGAACTACAACTACTCGCACGAACTTGCTCTTGCTCCACATAAATCTTGCTCTTTTACCGACGACATCCACTCACTTCAACCGCTAGATAACGACTCTGACCACTCTTCTCAGATCTCTCTTCAACCGCTAGATAAAGAAAACTACCTCTCTTCAAAATTTAACGCTTTTGTAACTCTTCCAAATAAACAAAACTCTCTTATCAACAACTCAATTCATGTCAGAGACGATGAGACCCCTGACTCTTAAAAATGTCTTGCATGTGTGCGTTAGTCGACGGGGATCCCAACAACAAATACATGTGAATTTTTGTTTACGCAAAACCCCGGTGGCATTGCGTCCACAAAACAATCGAAGCCATATTTCGTGTTTACATTCTTCTTCTTTCTCTTACCACAAAAAGTGTGTTTTTGGTACAATATTCACTCCGCTAAATAACCACTTTTTTTGTTGGATTTCTGAATTTTACTTTCACGAAGTAGTTTTAAAAATGTTCTCGCTTCATTAAGTTGTCAACAACGTTTTTCAATAGAAATTACTGATTAAAGTTACCGATTTTTCTCCTGCGCTTTTATTTCTGTGACTTGGACTGACACTTCGATACAATGTTTGTTCAGAGATTCCAATCCAAAAGAGTAAAGCCCCAACCAAGCAGTGCATAGAAAGCAACTGAACTCAACGACATGCAAGCTATGCATTCCACGGATCAGTAGAACGACCAAGCAATGCATGGAATTCAATCAGCTGATTCATTGTGACCATACTATTTCAGTGCAAAAAGTTAAATAAAGAATACAGATTTTAGTGAAAGTGAAATAAAATGAGTTCAAATAAAAAGCTTTGTTACTTATTTACTATCATTCATTTTTTATTTCAGTTTGAACAAGAATGATTTCACAACAGAGAAATATTTTTTCCAATAGTGAGGGTTACCAACTGACGCAGATAGATTTGCGAATCGCTGCGTACGCTTCTTTAACAGTAAAGAAATCTTTTCAGATTGCATAAAAGTGCTTAAAAACATAAAGATGCATAAAATACTGTTCTTAGCAATTATGTTTTAGTGGTTGGGACTTTCGAAGAGAGGAAACACTTTATTAAATTAATATGATCGCATTTTGTATAAATTTCAGTATCTAATATATGAGGAGATGGTGACTCTGTCACTACTGATTGTGCGATCCAGACCGCATGATTTCTATGCATTCTATTCCTAACGAAAGGGTACGAACTTGACGAAACCGTGACTGTGCACTGTATAGGTGCCCACATATGATTCTGTGTATTCGTAGTTTAGATTTCTATTCCTATGCATTGCTTGGTTGGGCCTTAAGTAAGTTAATATTTTAGAGAAAATTTTCGCATTCGGGCTCAAGTAAAAAATAGTTAACTAATTTGGATTTGTAAAACTTATTATTCATTATACCGCGTTTACATAAAATGGTTTTTCCAGAAATTGGAAGTAAAACTTTTTAGGACCTAAAACCACTCGTAAACTTTTTAAATACCATTGAAATTGTTGTTGCAATTCCAGCGCTAAACCGAAATGCTTTTGGGTTTTAGCTTCAATTTTTAGTTTGCAACTCAGGTTCGAAGTTCGGATTTATAGGAACTTATGCTTCTCCTTGTCTAGTGCCAATGTGTTAGAAAGGAACAATTACAGGCGACAAACTATTAGCACATATGTCCACACACATGGTAAAAGCTCAACTACACCAAACAAAACAAAGCAATAACAAAACACCTACTTTGCTTGACCGGATTATGTATGGAAACACTCAGAAAGCTCATCAGTTTTTGAACAGCTTAATCGGATTAAATATTTTTATGTAAACAGGGTATTAAATAGCCACTGCATTTACAAAAAATTGTATAATACTAGAATTTGCCGCAAAAACATAGTTTAGAAGTTAAGGGCTTTTAAAAGTAAAGAAAAGCAATGCGACAGTTACAATATGATTAAGCCACCGCAAAGTTTTCTTTCCTTAGTTGCAAAATTAGAAGATAGGTTTCTCGACATGTTTAATGAATTCTGTCACAAAGTAGGAGTCAGCCAGTGCATCTTTGATGAACTTCTCGGAATGGTACCCTTTGTTTGTTGCAATAACTGCAGCAGTGAGGCTTTCGTTGCTTTATTTGTTAGAGTTCGAATTTATTTCGTAATAAGATTTTTTAACAGAGATGCATCAACTTCTAGTTTTAGACAAAAACAACTTCGCATAACGCACTTTTAGCATGTTTGCATAAGGGTGAAATAGGCCTGCAGTAGAACCGACACCCAAAAAAAGAGGTAACGCACCGAACTACATACCTCACGGGAGGTGTGGAAATACAATATAAAAAGTAGTATGAAAAATGTGTGCTTTTAGCTCTTTAACTAAATAAAATTAACATATTCTCTGTAAGTTTTTGAAGCCATAACAAACATTTCGTATTTGATTGTATAAATTTTTATTTTGTACGTTAACAAGTGAAAAAGTGGATTAATACAATGCAGTATTCACATTTAATTAAATTGAAGTTAAAAGACATATCTACTTGACCTGTGTGAGGTTAACATTTTATGACACGTTCTTATTTTATAATAAATTTTCGAATATATGCGAATTCTTCTGTTTTCCATGCAAAATAATAATTTTTAACAGTAAATTCCCTTTATTACATTTTATCAGTTGTGAATTGTTTTCCGTAATGCATTAAACTACTCAATTTTTGAGCACTTTAATACATATGTATGTATACAATGAGTGCATTTGCCGAAATTACGTCAGCAGGCATGAAAGTATGATTTGGCTACACCCAAAAAAAATTGTCGCTGTTTGTGTTCACGCGGATTTTTCCTTTATATTATATAATATTGTTATATTTTATTCCAAAAATCATATTTTATGTATAACCTAAAAAATTTGTTTCGAATAATCTCAATTCCGCATATTAACGCATCTAATATATAGTTTTCCGTAGCTCTCAACTAAAGATACGAAAAACTTTAGCAAATAATTGAGGTGTGATACTTTTCACGCTTGTACATGACAACAAAAAATCGAGAAAAACCTAAAAATTATTGCATCTCTAATGCTTCTAATGATGTTTCTCTTGTAATTATATTAAATTACGCATACTTAATAAAAATAAGATAACGTAAAAATTAAGTCTCACTTGCTATATATTTGGATTAAAAAATCTTAAATTTTGGTCCGACATACATTACATCGCGTGCGCTTAAAATATTTTTTATTGAACCCGACCGCGTGCGCGTTCAATAAAAAAAAAAATTTTAAAAAAATTTTCAGCACAGCGCACGCGGTCTGGTTCAAAAAAGAGCGTGCGCTTACATACCCTGGTTTCAGGCATGCTAAATAAAGTGAGAATGATTGAAAAGAAACATTCGCTGTATGCGTGAGTAAATTTATTGAAATTGCTAGCAAAGAGTATATATTCATAAAGAGATTTCACGTGATCGGGATGTTTTTTTAGTACAAAATTAGATGTATAGCTATCAATACGCAACACATACAAGTTCGAAATATGCTTCAAGACCGAAAATATACAAGTTTAAAATATGTTTGAAGTGGTTTCTTCTGGTGTGTAATAAGAACAAATATGTGCGTACGACGAGAAACGAAGTACGTGAGGAAGCTGGAACTGTGTGGTTTTATGATTATTAGCGTGTTGTTGTTGTCTCGCACAACTGACGAAATCGTCGACCCCATGATCGATTTGTGGATTTCAGCGGGTGTTGAGAGGCAATGAAGCAACTTCTCTTCTTTTTCTTGTTCTTTAGCAATAACAATTCATGAATGTTCCACTCTACTCAGCTTTGTTTTGAAGTTAGATTTATGGAAGAACTTTCATAGTTTTCAATTTTTGTGTTCATTTCTTTTAGCAAGGTCGTTTTGAGCATTTGTTGTAGACTTGTTCTTATTATTTGTAACTATTCAAATAACTTAAATAAGTTTAAAGGACAAACGAGAACTTTTATGTAACCTTCAATCAGAACTGTAATGTATTCAGTACTTTTGGTACTTCAGTAAATTCTTTCAAATACATTTCAAATCCTTTGTACGGGAAAAAGAACTGGTACTGGAGTACTGGAAGGACAGGCACTGGTACTGAGTACGAAAATGACCAGTTCTGCCTTGAATATTATAAAGTTTATGATTATTACATTCAAATAATAAAGTACTAATACACTTGTACATATATAACTAGTAAAGGTGTTGTCTACAGCCGGGCTGTAGCCGAAATACCCTACACCTTAAAGCTGCATTTATACTCGTATATATAAGATAAACTATAATTATAGCTGATTAACTGTTTCTGTGCGTTACAAACACCGGTACTAAGTGCGTTTACTCTCAAAATTTAGGTGTAGGGTATAAAAATATATTGCAATACTGGGTGGATGGGTAAAAAGGAGGCGTGGCCCGCCCATTTTTAATACATACAATATTATGTACACCATTATTCAGGAAACTTATATACTTTTCAATACAATCCATGTAAAACCCTCCATGACCTATGTAAACTAAAACTGGGCGGATCACGCCCATATTTAGCATATTAACTGGAAGCATTAGTCTAAACCTACATATAAAATTTTCTTGTCTTCTCTCAAAAAGTGATGCTGATATGGCCTTTTTAATAGGCAAAACAGAGCACTCTCGATATAAAAAGTAGGCGTGGTCCTTGGGCGATTTTGCCCATTTCAATGCGGAACACCCGAATATTTTAGCAACGAATATTTTTGCCAAATTTCATTTTTAATCTGTTTTTTTTTTTTTTTTTGGAAGAGGAGGGGTGATCTTCCAAAGATACCAGTAACTGGCATGCACGATACACACCAACAGTTGCGCCTACTTACTAAAACCTAAACTCCTCTTGTGATAGAAGTGGGATTGTCGAAGTAGACAATAACAACGTCCGAGCTGAACTCTTTACAGAGTCAGTGCTAGACTGTCGCGAAGGCAGTCGTGAGTAATTCGGAAATACGTTGTATGTTAGAGGGTTGCGAGACCCCTTTAACGAACCCTGGACAGACTGAGTTTTATCCAAGCCTAAGGACCAAAACTCGTTATAAATGGCGCCCCAGCAGGGACATTCTTCTTCAGAAGAAAGTCAAACAACAACCAAAACAATTAAAGAAATCGATAAACGTCGACCAGCTGTGTTTACTACCTAAGGAAAGAGAAGTTAGAAAAAGACTTAAACGAAAAGGGGCTACCGACTGATGGTACCATGAGAGAAATTCGAAAACGAATTAGCAAATATATACACGTACAAAGAAAAGAAGACAACGAGGAGAAGCAGAAAACACTTGTGCATACTCCGACACAAGTTTCTTGTAATGATACGCCTACTGTTACATGGCAACCAACCGCAAATCACACCAATACCAATAATATTGATGTTATGAACACAGTGAGAAAATGGGGACTCTTTTTTAATGGGAATCGACCGCTAAACGAATTCCTAGAGACTATTAAAGAATTAGCTGACTGTTATAGAGTCGATTACAACCATCTCCTGCTACCACTGAATGAAATATTCAAGGCCGAGCACGAGAGTGGTGGCGATATAAAAGAAGTGAAGTTCACACATGGACGGACTTCCTAACAGCAGCAAAAATCTTTTTCCAACCTCCCAGACACTCAGGCTAGAAGAAGAGATAGTGCGGAGAAAACAAAATAATCGCGAACGCGCCAAAGATTATGTTCTCCACTTAATGACACTAATAAGACAGCACCCACATATGAAAAGCGAGCGGGACTACGACCCGAATACCGATTGTACATCAGGCGCAACGATTCCAATAATCTCGATGAACTCATGTCACAAGCTGAAGAATACGAGCACCTCAAAGGTGAGGAAGCAAGAATGGGTCGACATGCTAACCACTGCATCACGCCTTCCACATACGATCAACGCTCACACTGCTCGTCCTGCCGACAAACAAGGCATCCTAGGGAAAAGTGTAAGACAAATAAATTGCTGTTCTGCTCCCACTGCGGGGAGAGGGAAATCCTATCTCGTGACTGTCAATGTCATCAAACGATAAATAAATACACACCACCCGTCCCCGCCCGATATTAAATGCAGGTAGAATGCGGTGAATATACAATTACTGCTTTAATTGACACCGGACCTTCTCTAACCTTCATGGGAGACGACCTCAGATACAAACTAGGGCATCCCACAAAGTCAAGTCATAGAGAAGAAATACCAATCGCATTGCCCAATAGGAAAACCGTTTCCGTCCGTAACTACGGAAAGACACAAATTAAAATAAATAATATAACATATTATCACCACCTGCAATACATGCCAAGATTAACCGAAGACTTAATACTCGGGATGGACTTCTTAGAAGTAATCGGCATTAACATCAGCGGTGGTGGGTATGAACTAAAACCGAGATCAGCAAATAACAACCTTTCTCTCTACTCCATCAGTCAAAATGGAGAACACACACAAGGCCCAGAATTGATAAGCAAGACAAATCGCAGTGAGAAAACACATACACCATGTAACATAGCAAAACCGACCACTCGTGTAAACACCGACGCACCTTTTAAACAAAGGTACTATCCACGAAACACCGTAAAACAAAAAATAATGGATCAACGCAATTGCCATAACCAAGAGTACATGACTAAAGGAGTCAACCTCTACCGACACATAACAAACCGAAAGCCAGAACACACTTTACCACGGCAGACCCACTCACAACACCCACTGCAATCAGTCACCCAAAACAAACAAACGATCAGTCACACTCGATCAGGTGCACTAAGCGGACATCAATCAAAATTTTGTCACGAGAAGAAAATCAAACGAAAAAACAAATCAACAAGGATGGCGCATTTACGCAAACCTAGTACCAGTACCACAATTCAAAACACCGACAGAAGCAAGCCGCAAAAAGATGGGAATACTCCACCGGGCAATGGAGGCGTCAACAAAACCGAAGCTAAAAGCTGCACAACTAAACAAAGTTCGTGCTGCTCTAAACAAACACAGACCAGAATTGCGAACACTACGAACACCACAACCCCGGAAGACATCAACAAGACAAACACAAAAGTCTAAAAACCCAGCCCCATCAGCCAAACCAAAAAGACAGCAGAAAAACGCACGAACCACTGAGGAATGGTTAAAGCAAATCAAAATATCACCACAACATACACCGGAGCCACGATCGTTCACCATCCGAAGACCCAAATTTCATTTTTAATATTACGCACCAGAAGAAACAACTTCAAACATATTCAGACTTCAGACTTGTATGTGTTGCGTCTTGATAACTATACATCTAACTTTGTACTAAAAAAACATTCCGTTCACGTGAAATCTCTTTATGAATATATACTCCTTGCAGAGTGTTGCCCAAAGCAATTGGCGCAGAGGGAACGGGAACAAGGCAGTTGGGACAAATAAGGTTGTTATTGCAACGCTTCTGAGTCCAAGAAGTTGACAACTTTTACGCCTCATTGGGACAGAAATGTAAGGATCCACTTTAACTTTGTACCAAGCAATATCGACAGATTCGGGAAGTCGGTAAAGGTCAAAAGTAAGGTCCATTTTACCCGTTGGGTACGAACCTTTATCATTTTTTCGAGTGAATTTGAAAACAGCAGTTACACCTTGTGCTTTCATTTCTTCCACTATTTCCTCCTCTGGAACCTGTGGGAGACATGGAGCGTAAATAACACCTTTCACGAAGTTGAGACTGGAATGGAGCTTAGCTGAGGTCGAGCAGAGGTTAGAAAGTTTTTTAGCTTTGATAAATTTTTCCGCAATAATAATGTTCCGAGTTGAAATAAGAATACTTCCATCACGTAATTGGGATATATATGGTCTATTTCTTTAGAGATTGATTCTATTCCTTTCGAATACATCTAAGCGATAAACAAGCCCTTTCTTCAACAAGCAGTTGTGCACTAAAATAAGGTTGGAAAGCAAAATATCACATTTCTTTATTGTACACATTGTTGCCGCCCGCCAATACCAAACTTGCTCTCTGCAAACAATGGCCTATGATGCACGGCTAATCTCGATGCGTGCTGGGTGATGCGCTCATCGGTATAGCAGTGGTTCATGGGCAGCGTGGTTATCAGCAAGAATGTTTATGTTTTTGTTTCCCCTCAAAATCTCAAAGGTAGGCTACTCGATAAAGTTCCATTATGCCATTTCAAACGTATTGCGCTTAGCTTCGTGGATGATTTTGCGTTTGCGTTTGAGATACATTATAAGGCTGCCAGATTTATTTTCGCAATCGTACCAGCTGTTTTTCCAACAGCTGTCTCTCAAGTTTCTTCAATCGCTAACATTTTTAACATCGGAATCAAAATGCAAAACTTAAAGTTTGTGCTCAGTTGTGAGCAATTTTATCTATCTTTGTATCTATAAAAAAAAAATTTGTGACATAACAAAAGTGTGAAAAAGAAAGACTTTTAGTTTTGAAAGAAAAGTCTCATACTAGAAAAGTCAATACTCATACATTCTAACCTATTACCTCTATAAAGAGACAAGAGTAACGGAGCTGATTAGGGCAAAATCTATATAAATCGTGTTTCTGGAAACAGGCTATTAATTCCAGGCCAAAGTAGCAAATTGCAATTATTACATTCTACATACGAAGGAATGAGGATAGAAAAGTATACACGTCCGTTTGGCCTTAAAAATGGCCCATGGATTTTCAACGACGATATAGAGGACACGTGTTGGTTGTCGCACATGTTTAGAGATAAAATGAATAAAAAAAAATAAATAATTAATAAAATTAATATAAATTTAGTGTAGACATCATTTTACATCATCAACACCTCATATTCAAGCACCACAATTTGCAATGAAAAACGAAAGAAAGATCTTTATCAATTTAAAATAGATTTGAAAAAGAAGCTGGAGGCTGAACAGTTTTCTGTAGCCAAATATATATGAACGCGGACGGAACACGCCCATTTTTTTTGTTTTGCCTGTAGTGATGATTTCGACACAAAGCAAAATTCCGTTCTCCTGTAATCGTGATTTCAACCCGACGCAAAGTGAATATAAACTTATTCCTTCGTATGCAGAGTATAAAAATGAAATGTTGTGTTTCATACCTCAGCTGTCGAAAGCTCTTTTTTTTGCTTCACAGCATTGTAAAGAAAAGAGTTTTAACTTTATTGAGACACTCAAAAATTTCCGTTGGGAATTTCCCTTGAAATTACCGCATACATTCACTCATGCATAAATTATTATTCCTCAATGCATTTGTACTAAATAAGTACCTACTTATCTCTATTTATTTCAAGATATTACATGAACTTAAATCAAAATCCTCGCACACTTCTGCCAAAGTTCTTTGGACTCTATTGCCTCCAAACTAATAACAGTAAAAACATTCGTTTAGTTGTAATGAACAATTTACTTCCTTCTTATGTTAAAATGCATTTGAAATATGATTTGAAAGGCTCTACTTTTAAACGAAAAGCCTCAAAAGTTGAACGATCAAAGAATTCTCCCACTTATAAGGACTTAGATTTTATGGAACACCATCCAAATGGGATTTTGCTGGAAGCAGAAACTTACAATGCATTAATCAAAACCATTCAACGCGATTGCACGGTATTAGAATCGTTTAAAATCATGGATTACTCGCTGCTCGTTGGAGTTCATAATTTAGACTTGTCCACTAATGAAAAACAAACTGAAAGCAAGAAGGAAAATAAATCTTGCAAGCAAATCCCAAATTCATATGAATACGATTTAGAAGATGCCCCAGAAGCCGATCAATACTTGATTGAAGGAAGGGATCATGACGTTGCAATATGGAACAGAAATAGGTATTCAAGTAATCAAAAGATAGATCTGCTTACTATAATAACTTTATTTAGATCAGTTAATCGTCATCGTTTAGTAGCTCATTCCACAGCGATGGAAAGTATACAAGCTGAGAGCGAACCCATTGATGATGAGGAGGACGTTCCGTGAGTGCATTTAGTATTTCCAATTAATGCGCTCTTAAACTGAAAACTAAAATACGTTTTAGACCGGGCGGCATTCCAGCCAGAAGTGAAAAAGGCGAACGGCTGTTATTGTTTGTTGGAATAATCGACATCTTACAATCGTACCGCTTAAAAAAGAAATTGGAGCATACCTTTAAAAGCATTATACACGACGGGGTAATTTTATGTTAAAACGATATTTTAAAAGACTACTTGAAATTTTGCAATCGAAATCATTGACAAAATATTTTCAAATATCAAATATCAAATATCTATCCATTGCTCTAAAACTTTTACCTAGCAATTACATATTTATTTTTTTTAAAAATTTGAAAAAAACGTTATTAACGATTTATATAATATTATTCGTATAATATTCTTTATCAGTTAAAATTTATTTTTTCAATCAAATTTTTTATACCGTTAAACGGTTGATTAGTTTATTTTAAACAAAGAGTGAACACAGAACATTATGTATACATGTATAAAAAAACCAAATATATATATGTATTCTATATATTCTTTAGGACACTGTATCAGTTTGTCGACCGTCCTTTTATGCTCAAAGATTTCAAAATTTCATGGCCAAAACCGTGTTTAGAAAAATACCGTCACGTAAGTAAATCTAATAACTTGTTTCCATAACTTTTGCATTTCCCAGATTTTCTATTGTGTACATATATACTTGTATGGCGACTTATATAAAATATTTTTTCTTCTCATACAGTTGATCTTCCGGAAATCAAGGGAAATCATAGAAAATTTCGTACTTTGGTCTCCAGCTATATAGGTATATATATTTCGTATAAAATTAGTTTCATGGATGTAATACAATAATAAATGTATGCATATATCTACCATAAATACATATATCGAGTAAACATAGACAAATATATGTATAAATACTAGGTGACCCGCTGAACATCGTTTTGCCCAAAAAATTGTTTTTGGAGAAAAGCGGCAGTTATTACGTTTATTGACGGTATGTAACTATGCTCGTTATTTTTATGACCTTCTGCCACTCCCTCAAGCTCTAAAGCACTAAATCTCCATCTCTCAGTGTGGGTAGAGGTTTGAAATACACTTTGCGTACGTGAAATTTAGGCTCAATTAAACCCAGACGACATATTCTGAGTTAAACACCTTGGTGCATATTCTAGGACAGGTGGTGTTCAGACATATTTTTGGACAGATCACAACTCATCAATTTAGTTTTTTGATGCTAAAAATTGAAAATAATTCCTGTAAATTCAAAATATTAGAATTAAACGAAAAGATTTTTGTCTAAAAAAGTGTTTTTAACAACTGTGGCCGATTTTCCATATATCATGTATTTTCAAATATATCAAAATACATATATTCTTTTAATAGTTGACCCAAATTAAAAGATTTGTTGGAAAGTACCTAATAACATCGAATGTATACTGGCAGAAGAATTTATGGGTCAAACATTGATGAAATGTTAATAATCTATTTTATTCTAAAATAACTAGGTAGATTATAAACCCACAAATTCTTATTTACAAAAATATCTAATTAAACGTGAAATAATTCGAAGGATTTTTAATTTTCTTTAATTTAATAAACAAAATTTTTTATTTATATATCCCTATATATATCCAATACAATGACATCCTAATGTAAAAGTTACCAGATGCCCTGAAAAACTTCTGCATGTGATCTATCTTTCTCCGGTCACCTTTCAGGTAGGGTTACGACCTATTCTCACACCTGTCGCATATAAACAAAAAAATTCATAAAAAACTGTTAAGACGTTGGATGAGTTCAAACACAAACACCAAAGACGAGATTTTTATATATATTACGTAATAGATATAAATGCCCTCTGCACAAAATCCACAACCTTTATCCATAATATTTTAAAGTTTACGGCTTTTAAAAAATCAAAAAATCGTGATAATTATCTAAGATTATTATAATATTTGCAATACTATATACTTATTCGTCCCCAAAATACTTAGAAACCTAGTATTTAGCTGATAAGAACACTACAAAAAATGCTGGATTTTAATGAAAAAAGTTAAAGATATAGCTATAAAAAGCTTCCATAAAAACTGGTAAACAGAACACCATTCGGAGAACTACAACTACTCGCATGAACTGTCTGAAAAATACACAGGTTCTTATGGGAATTGAGAAAAAAATCAACTGTAGGCGCTGCTCTCGTATGTTGGTACGACAAAATTCAAATATTTGCTTACTCTCTTGTATTTAGTGCTACCGACTGTCATTTTTTGTGTTGTTTACAGCTGTGGTTTTGAATTTTGATTTGAATTTTTTGGAAGTAAGTACAAAAATTTCCGTTGGTGTTTTTAATTTTTATTTATCTAATAAATATGTACTTTTAGAATGGAATTATTTGAAGAAAAATTAATTGAAGAAGAGAGCCGTCACAAATGTTTGTATGATTTGGCTGACCCATATTATAAGATCACTTGCTATAAGGAGAAGATTTGGGATAGCATTGCTCAACGCCTCTACACTGATGGTAAGTTCTTCATGAAATCGTGTGGTTTTAGATTTTAACAATATCTATAAATTAGTTGAATACTGCAAGAAGAAATGGAGGAGTCTGCGCGATATGAAGCGTCGTGCAAACAAAATGAATTTGTTCGCTTCAGGTAGTGCTGCGCCCAGACAGAGGAGCAAGTGGAAGCATGACGAGGCCTTGGCGTTTTTGGACGATTGCCAGTCATATAGGAGGTGCAGTATATATACATATATATATATACATATATTTAATAACATGTTTACAAGAATGTCTATTTTTCAGCACAATCGGCAATATCCTTCAACCTGCTGCCACTGAAGTACAACTGCAGCCTTCTTCGCCAATTGGCCCACTATTGGTTCCACCCCCTCTTTTACCTTTCCGACTTTTGCCAACCCAGACCCATTCCCAATCAAAATTTATATCCCATTCCCCATCATCATTGCCATCCCATTCCCCATCACCATTGCCATATCAGCCACCATCACCATCCCAGTTCCCCTTGCCATCGCCGTTGAATTCTCCGGAACCGTCGCCAATGCCACCCACAGACTGGCAACGTCGGAAATTAAGAAGGCAAGAAAAAGTAAGTTTCTTCCATTCGTTTCTTTTGAATAATAATAATAATAATAATGATTAACGCTTTAGGAAAATGATGATTTCCAGAAATTCCTCAGGGAGGCATCTGGAACCATTAGTGGGATAAGCAGCAATTTAGCGTCAAGCAACGTAAGGGCAGGCTCGGTTGCACATTTTAATTTTGCTGCTCTGGCAGAAGAGTTGGAGCAAGCCGCCATGCCTCCATTGTTGTTCAGAGCAACAATAGAGAAATGTCGCCGCATTGTCCACCATGACATTGACGACTTTCACAAAAATAAACTATAAATTGGAGTTCATACATGAATATATATATACAGTCGAACTTCCCTATAGTGAAGTCGAAGGGACCACAAAATTACTTCATTATATAGAAATTTCATTATATAGAAATCATAATACTTTTTTAAATTTTTATTTTAAGTAATCAGTAATTTCAGTTTGGATTACACTTTTCCATTTTTGTTCTTCAACGAAAGCTTCTAATAAATTAACTCGACTCGAAAACTTTATTAGGTACATCATTTTTCATCTCCACAAAAGTGGTATGCAGAATTCCAAATTGTTTAGCAAAATCTTTATTTTTTGCTCCACCTTCTTCAACTTTATTAATAATCAACAATTTTTTTCAATAGAGAGACTATTTCGCTGCGACATTTTCACACTGTTTGCTCACTTAATGGAAGTAACTCAATGCAGGTGCCAAAATTGTTAGTGATGGTCATTTTTTATCTTTTTCTGTTGTCATTTTCAAATTTCGGGGATGCCCATATAAAGTTTACTTTTCTATCGGAATACAGTGTTACTAGTATAGCCAACGGAAAATTATTTGAAAAAATTCATTATAAGGAGACAAAAACGTATGAAATCGGAGATTGCAACTGTAAAACTTGTTCATTGTATAGAAATATTCACTGTATAGAAATTCATTATACAGAGATCAAACAAGACCAGAAATTGAACGAAAAAGCAGTGTACTTGAAAAAAATTCATAATAGGGAGTGCTTCATTGTATAGAAGTTCACTATAGAGAAGTTCGACTGTATATATAAATATATAAATAAATATATTTAAAATTATAAACATAATAATTGCTTTCGTTCTTTAATGTGATCTGTTCCGAAAGAGATAGTCTTTCAAATCATCCCTCAAAGCGAAAGCGGCGGCTACAGACTGGTTTGAGTTGCATCTTATGGAGGGAAGAGCACTCGTTTCACTTCTCCAAGTCCCGCCAATGTCAACGCCGTCTTCAGTCATGTCAACCAAATCTTCAGTGTAATATATATTGTCACGTTTCCGCATTAAAAAATGGTGTAATATAGTAGTTGCTAATATAATTTTGACTGCATTTTGAGGTGAGGCATATATTTTACAATGTAGAACACGCCAACGGTTTGCCAAGATTCCAAAAGTGTTCTCAATGTGTACGCGACAAGTGCTTATTAAAGCATTCCTTGTCAGCGGAGAAATTTCTGCCAGGATAAGGCCTCATCAAATTCCGCTTCAACGGAAATGCATTATCAGCAACAAAAAAATATGGAAATGTCTGCGATCTATCGGGCAGCCAACTTTCTGGTGGAACTTCCAGTGTTTCGTATAAAATCCTCTTTCCGAAAGCACTGCGCAAAAATACACCACCGACGCTTTGGCTACCCAAAGCCCCCAACGTCCACATAATTAAATGTGTAGTTCCCATCGCAAGCTGCTCATAGCAATATGCTAAATGTAGGCTTGTAGTTAAAAAAAAGTGATCCAGTTCTTCTTGGGCAGTCCATACTTATGTATGTGCTTGCCGTCGATAGCACCCAAGAAATTTGGCATTCCGCTTTTGTTGAAATATAATGCAGCGATGGCATTCCAATCGGTAAGATTTAAAGGAGCCATATACACACCATGCAGCTCTTCCCAAATAGCGTCACACGTTTCGTAAATGATCTCACGAACTGTGGAAATGCCAATCTTATGCGCCCAAGCCAACATATTCACACTGCAGCCTTGGGACAAAAACCTGAAATTTCAAAGCAGTTTAATCACATGTTCTACTTCATAATATGAACCATTTACAAAATTGTTACAAACAATCGTATTTCCGGGATAATAGGTTTCCTCATGGAAAATCGGGTTAGCCTATTCCACAACAGCCTCAGTACCGCATTAAAATTTTCGGGGTCCATTCGGGTAGCTTTGAAAAAATGTTCTCGATCCGTTAACTGCAGTTGCTTGGTACAAGCTTCATAGAATCCTAGCTTTTCACGAGTCAGATTGACTGGCCGAACCCACCATCGTCTCTTGCAGCGTCTGCGCTGCTTTAACTTGTAGGCCTATTTATTATTAATTATACATAACTATATATGTATATTATTTTTTCAGAATATACTTTGTACACAATCGACACAATGTATGTAATTTTAACTATCGCAGAAATTGCGTGTATTGTTAAATTTTCCGTGCCGTATGGATCCATTTTTAAGGAATATATTGTGTAAACTTACCAGCTGAACTCTCTGCCAACGTCGAGAATGAGTAAATATTTGACAGTTCGTGCGAGTAGTTGTAGTTCTCCGAATGGTGTTCTGTTTACAACATTATGAATACTAAACTCTGCGCCACGAGAGAACACGCGCGAGTTTCGTGTAATTCAGAGAATTCAGATATTCCTGTCAAATATAAATTCTGCCAGGATGCAAAAAAGAATCGCTGCTTTTATGCGTCTAGAAATGGTTCCAGAGGGGAATTGGAATTGGAAGGACAGTGTGTATCTAAATTATTATATATGCATTTTATAATATCTGGTTTCGACGAAATTATATATATATATAAGGATATAAAAACACTCAATAAAAATTATTTCCATTATTTTCACAAAAATATGGGCCAGTCTATATACACTTGACGGTACACGATCGCCACGACCCTGTACAAATGAACTTAAATGTTATTATTATTTAATTCTTCAGTATTTCTAAGTTTATTAATAAACTAAATTTTTCAGTTTCTAGACTCAATTTTGAGCTGAAATTTCGTTCTCGAATTCATCGCCAGTAGTTAGAAAATATCTAAACAAAATTTACTTTATTTTTAGCTCTGAAACACTCCCCATCAAAAAGAAAAAGCTTATCTAAAGCAATACAACGCTCACTGGAATGCGATCTAGAGTACAGAAGTTAGTATGCTAATTATTTAATTAAAAATATTAACACTAGTTTAGAGCAGATTTGCTCCAAGAAGAAAATTATTTATTTACATTGTAAAGTGGTACTAATAAGAAATTATTGTTTTTTCTTTTAGCAAATTTTTATTCAAAAACACTGAACCCTAAAAACGGGGAAAATTTTTTTCTTGAAAGAGAGATCTTCTTTCTGCATAGAAAATTAAAAAATTTTCAGTCTTTGCGTCGAAAAAAAGCAGAATTTCGAATTAATTTTAGTTTCTTCTTTAGAGTAGAGTTTAAAAATCTACAACCATTGCCTTATCTCGGAAACTAAATCTGATAGAAAAAAAGTAATAGTTTCATATTCCGAATCTATAGATTTCATTTTATAGTCTACGAAGAAAAATATAATAAAAACAACAAAATTTTGTTATTAAGTAATATTCAAAACATTCTAATCAAATTATAACTATGTAAATAATATTTCCACAATTTAATATTTATTATCTTGTAAACACGTCGAAATTATTTACAATTGTTTCAGATCCTCCGAATACATCTCAGTTTTTACATGCTTCAGGAACGCAAAATTATAAGGTTGCCAGTCAAAGCAAAACCTCAACTAAATTCCATGCAGCGTCAAGCATAAATTCTTCATCAATTCAAAACAGTTCCAAAACGTCGACAGCTCTGAAGCAGATGCCTTCCCTCGGGTCAGTGAGTTCTACTACGAAAACCAAAATTCCACCACCTGTACCGCCTCGAAATTCGCCACGTTCAAAAAATGATAATCGTTTGCCGGATAAAGAAAAATTTCAATCACACCGAGGCACCACTTCATCAGGTATATATTCTGAGAGCAAATCTGGTGAAACTTTTCCATTGTCAAACTCCCTAAAAGTGCCCAAAACAAATGATATACCGCGTTTTGGAGAGCAGCGATCTCCAAGTAACGTTCGAGACTGGCTCGAACTACATGATCTTTTTACTGACGAAGATGATCTCCATACGAGCAATCAAACACACCAGAAACCCCTTCAGTACAATAAACAAAGAAAAATTCACAAAACTACAAGAAGCCAAACAAAATACAGTTCAGTAGAAAATACGGATTCTCTGTGTTCAGTGCGGTCCAATAACTGTTCCGATATGAAACACCGATCACCATCTGTAGATATTTACTACAAGCAAAATAGCATCATGTCATATAGAGCACCGCCTTCAGTAGTATCACTTGTTAGCTATTTTCCAGCTCTTCCTACGGAAACCAGAGCCATGGTTGAGTCTCCCCAAAGGAAACAAAAGAGAAAGAGAGGTAAACGACAAATGTACATTCAGTACGCAAACGTAGCGTCGGATTACAATGTTGATGTTGCGCAGGAAGATAATCTTTTCCAATCCATTGTTGAATTTATAGAAATAAAACAAGAAATCGGTCGGATTGATCAAGTACAAGTGTGATCCGCCAATAAGGATGCCATAAAATTAAAATAGACATAAACATATACGTACATATGTACAAACAAATATTCGTATATGTACAATCAATAAACTAGCAACTAGTATTCTTCGACAGCACAACCAGAAGCTCGTATTTGTGCTACGTACATGTCAAGTTCCAACGGTTGCTTCAATGCTTACAAATCATTTAAAAATCACGGCTTAATTCCCATTAATTTTCCCCTTTTTCCTGTAAACAATTTATTTTTAACTGACAAGCTTTTATTTATGTCATGTATTGCTAGGCACAATACTTTCTTGTAGTTCAACACCTCCCCCCGCTTTCGATGAAATTTCCGGCGAGAATTTAAATAAAATATCTGCTGAACATAAATTACATCCACACTGTGAACCCAAGATGTATGTGGGACCAGGATTCCGAAGATCTCCAATGCATGATACATTAAGGTGAGTAACTTTATTATTGCAATTTTTCCAGCTTTTTACATATCAATTTACCAAATGATTGTTAAGTTTTTGCGGCTTAGTCACGTCTTAAAAGTGGCTTCTTTGAAAGGCGGCGATTCTAAACGTACGGTCAAAAAAGCGTGAATTTACACTTAGTCGGGAGACACCAATGTTTTTCTTAGTTGTATTACACAGTTTCTTATGGAGCAAACAGTGATACGATCCTGTATATGGTTTTCCTTATTTCCAGTTGGAAATTCCCGAGTCCGAAATCACACGCGACTTGTTGTGGCGTGAAAATCAGGAATCTGGTGTTCTGGTCATAAGCTTTCATGCGATATTGGCAAAATCGGGTACGAAATGTCAATGTCGAGTCGTATTTCGCGTACTTTCTGCGTTGGCTTTAGTTCCTTTATGGCTACCGCTTTATCCAAGTCTGTGTGTATCCTTCGTCGGTGATGCAATGCCCGTCATACTTGAATTTGGTCAAGAAGAACTCGTATTTTTCAGGAATCATTCGCAGATTGGCAGGCCTGAGTCGACAGGAAACTTTTTCGAGGTTTCGGTTACGTTGTCCTAGACATAATGATGTCGTCCAAGAAGGCATGCTGCACTATTTCGGGACCGATAACCCGGTTTAATGGCCGCTGGATGGTGGAGTGGAGTCCGAACGGGAACACTCGCCATTGAATAAGGCCACGTGTTGGTACCATGAACGTCGTATACTTCTTACTGCTTGCGGCAATGTGGATCCGATAGTAGTCATCCTTCAGATCTAGAGACCATCCAACACCGGTTTTAGTTCCGAAACCAACATCTCTGGCATGATATGATCGAAATTGTTAATATATTCACTCTAACGAAATACGTTGCATCAATTCATGTATAAAATAATACAAGAAAAATTATTCGTGTACAACCAATCGGCTTTAATTTTACTCCTGGCAACTTTAAGGGCAATATAGTAGAATGCCAGCTATCAACCAAGGGATCTTGGTCTGTCCAGTGGCATGTTCACGCCGGACAAAAACGTTACTGAAGGTGACCCTTTCTTTTGGGAAGATTCTTTCTTAAACTAGTAATTATACGTGGAGCATAATCATTACACGGTTGCGTTTAGGAAAGCGACCAGATACTTCCTTAACTCTTGGACTGTCGCAGAAGTTTCCAGCTCAGAAACCTCGGAGTGGGAAAACAAATATGTGTTTTTTTTGTTTCGATATGTTCACCGAACTTCGTGTCTTCTGCCTTTCCGCCGAACTATCAGCTCAAAACCAATTCTAAATGGTTTGTTTTTTTGTCGAATTCTTTTCGAACTAATGTGTTGTCATTATTGATAATTCGTTTTTAAATCGCCAATTATGGCATTCAGATAGTTTAACCGAGAATTGTAATTTTATAGTTCACTATTACTTTGTTTCCCACTATCCACACGAGCAAACTGTGTGCTACTATAGTCCATTCGTTGTTAACGTTCAATTAGAACACCAGTGTTCTTTCATTTAAGTCCCTTCAATTCTTGACACTTGTGACTTGACGGTTCCCATTCGTCGAACAGATTCTTGAAGTTTTTCCACTACAGTTTAACTTACGCCGGTGTTTTTACCCCAATTTCCACACTAGAAGTCCTTATACTATTATTATGTTTTGTCATATTTGTGAACATAGAGAACCAACCTTAGCAGCCGATATCTACTTGCACACTTGTATCTGAAAAGATAATGGTTTATAAAAACATTTGCATGATTTATTTCTTTTTGTTCAATTCTTTGTTAGTGTTTCGGAAGTACATTTAGACACAAATTTGGCTGTAGATACATCATATAATAATCAATACGGGTCCGGCGGTGGTCTAGCTTGGACGCCTCCAACATCTGGGGATGGTTCAACCCCAACATGGACTGAAGGTACACCAAGCTTTACGGATTCAAGTTCCAGTGACGATTTTGGTTAAAGAATTCCATGTATTTATAAAAACTTACTTTTAATGCTTTTATTTAAATTTTACAGAAATCCATACAAGTAATAATGTATCTAGGATAGATCGCTATAAACTAACTGTGGAAGATGCAATAAGTTCTCTTACATCGGAAGTGGTTCATTAAATATATGTGTACTTAAATATATCAAAATTATATATATATTATAAATCCATCTCATTAATGTTATTTTTTGTAATTTTGTTTTATAGTTAAATTAAGATCAAAACCTTATAAAAAACCGTTTATTAATTAGAATTATATTGATCTCAAAAACAATTGAGGTTTGTTTAAATTATATGGTAATTTTGAAAAGAATGAATAAAAGAATTAGAATTGGAGAGAATTTTACTTATATTTTGTGTGGTTAAGAAAATGATTAAAAGATAGTGCAAACATTTCCATGTTCAGGCAAATTTTCCGTTTTGCGATACAAATTCCATAAATCTTGTTGTTCCACATTACTAACAACCAGAGCTGTCCTAATGAAATTTCTAAATACTTATCGGTAAATGAGCTTCTAGGCGCCAGTTAGTCTGGTCTCCGTGCTGGGCACAGTAGTACCAATGCTGTCCTTAAAGTCTTAGATGACATCAGACCTTTTTATGATAGTGGGATGCTTACCTTATTGGGCATGCTGGACTTCTCTAAGGCCTTTGACACAGTCTATCATCGTATACTCTGCAGCAAATTACAGCATCTCTTTGGTTGGTGTGGTAGTCCCTTTGGTTTCATTAAAAGCTATTTAAGTGATAGCTTTCAGTCCGTCAAATGGTCAAATGGGCATTCTCATTTCAAAAGAATTTGCAGTGGTGTACCGCCAGGTTCTGTTTTAGAAACCCTACTCTTCTCTATGTTTCTGAACGATATCTTTCATATTTGAAAGATTACGTCAATTCATGCATATGCGGATGACAGTCAGGTGTACCTGTCTAGTAAGGACAATTTTATGGAAGCTTCTGTAGCCAACATCGACATCATTCAATGCTGCGCCTCAATCCAATGTAGTCGTCTGTTTTGCCCGTTTCAAGGTATAAGTTGTGCTATTGTGACATTCCATATATATGTATACATTGGTGGCAATAAGTTAAAATTTGTACAAGTTTAAGTACACAAGTTTGGGCTATCGTATGAATGCGTCGTTGAGTTGCGTGGACCACATTAACAATGTTGTTAAAAATACCTCTCTTGTACTTAGGAATCTTCGGATTATGCAAATAATCGTGGCTTTAATAGCATATTGGAATGCTATCTACAATAAGCTTGACTCGTGATCCTTCCACAAGCTCTATGTTGCTTTTAATTATGCAACCAGGTACATGTATGGCCTTCGCAGTTTTGATCACTTGGGTGTGCTTAGATCTGCTATTTTAGGCTGTGACATTAGTGATTACTTCAAAGCTCGAACCTGCATTGTTTTTCATTAAATTATTCATTCTTGCACTCCTGAATACCTATTCCAAAAGTTACTATTTGGTCATACGCTTAGAGGCCTCCTGTTTAGAGGATAATTATCCCGGAATAGTCGTTGCTATATTGAACTATGTATATGGTTTTTTGGCAACGACATTAAATTATGGAACTCCTTGAATTTGAGCCTTAAGCTCATTGCCGGGGCAGGGTCATAAATCACATAGATTGGAAACTTAGAACAAATCAGCTGACAGAAAAAATGCCCGCGTGTTTTATGTGTAAATCCTCTACGTCAACTCAGCCGTTATATTCACAAACAATGGTTTGTTTACGATTTTAATGGGTGAATATAAGAGACTTGCTTGAAAACGGTGAGTTTTAATGCAATCCTTACGAAAACAAAATCTTTGCAGTGTTGAGTTTGGCTTTTTGCAAAAATGTGCCATATTTACTGATACAATAAATTTGTTTTGGTCTCCGTTTACCGCAATATTGTCATTCGTAAATAATTGGCAATTGGAAGTTAATGATAAGTGCTTGTGTAAAGAAATTAAAAATATGTTATTAAAATATTTATTAAATATAAATAAAGATGTATTCTTTTAGGAAATATGTCTGCGGGTGCAAGAGATAAACTTTTTTTTATAGTTTTTCAAACATCAACCAGGGGGAGTGTAAACTTTTCTAGTAAAGTTTTTGCTGGTAGAACGCTTGAGAAATATGCTGCTTCTGACCAATGCTTAGTGATTAAAAATGTAGCATACATGGAAAAACAATAGGCCCTTCTTTAGGATTAACTTTGACGAATTTACTGTTTATGTTTTTATTATAAGGTAAAATTTCTCTTTTTGTAATTCTTAATACAATATTAGCTGTAGCTGTCGTTGTGTGGGTGATATAGGCCTACAGTAGAACCGAACACCATAAAAAAATCGGTAACGCCCCGTAATATTTACCATATTGGTGGTGTAGAAACAACATAAATGTGCGAACGGACAAACAGACCAGAAGTGGAGCAGCTTAAGGCACGGTCAGACAGAACGCGACAATAATCTCCGCCCGGCGGAGATATCGCGAAGTATGTCAGACAGAACGCGGAACCTTTATCGTAAAACATTTGTATACTCTTCATCGTAAAACATTTGTATATTCTTCATCGTAAAATAATAAAGTTAAAAAACAGAACGAAACGTTTAATAGTCCACATAAATGTAAATTAATAATATTATTTAATCTTAAAGATATAAGAATAATCAAATAATTATGATCATTTTAATAATAATAATAATAATTTATAATTATGTAAAGTAATGTAAAGAAATATTTTATTCAATTGCATATGAAGAAATCCCACAAATTACTTCAATAATGCCTGCACTATTACTCACTTTTATTATAGTGGCAACTCTTTAAAATTATTCAAGGTGAATCAGATAGTAATTGCAGAAAAATATTCTCTTTAAGACAGTGTACTTGGGAGTTTTTGAGGAAAATAGTTTAAAGGGCTAGTTAGTTGAACTTTTCTCAAAAACTTGACATAGCAGAACATAGGAGGGTAAAGGTAAAGAAAACCAAAAACTGGAAAATTTGTAAACAAAGGTGTTGCCACATTCTGACTCATTGCCACAATTTTGCTTGTCGTCTGAATATTGTCATCGTTGGCGGTTATATTTTGATGTAAATATCTTGTGAATAACTTTAATCCCGCATTCGCAAAGGATATCAAACTACAATCTTTGATAATTGGTGAACGTGATAATTGGTGATATTATTAGATATATATTTATGGTAAGGTATAATAATAATATATAGAAAACGAACTAACATATTGCAACCATTATTATTCCTATGATAGTTAACCATACAAATGCAAATATTTCGCATCTACAACTCTTAAACACTTAATGTAACTGTATGTAAACCGAATTATATGGGTATTAGACCTGCAGGTCTTCTAAATCTAAATAAATCTTCTATCATATCTTTTAAATAATTTATTATATACGGTTTGGTACTGTTGAATGCGTGTGCTGTTGAAAGCGCACACAAATCGAAAAATTATTTTATTTTTATACGATTAGATATATACTAATATAATACAATACAATATATAAATATTATATACAATATATATTATATACAATCTAATACAAATACAATAATAGAACTTTAAAAACATTCGCTCACATGTAAAAAACTGCTTACTATTTAATTAAGTCCTATATTAATATTTATTTTAGGTTTCGGAATATTTAATTTAGTTTCAAAACCCATGATATCATCAGCTCACTTCGTTGTTTTCAAATCAAAACAAACAAATGGCATCACGACTTTAGCTGTCACATAGCAGAAATTCCTCAAATATCAGAATCGATCTGAGTTTTCTGCTCTGCCATGCAATGTCAAAGTTCTACTAATCGGTTATAGGTTAAACACATCCATGTCGTATGGCAGCTGGCGTCTCCTGGAAAAGCCGATAAGTTCCAGTGATTAATTCTAACAATAGCGTCTGGCAGCTGTCGTAAAGTGTCAAAAACAGGCAACAAAAGAAATTAAAGTACACGCAATTGGTTCCGTGAAACATTTAAAGAAATAGTGAAATATTAAAATAACATCAAATATCAACATAATACAAACAAAATATTAGAATATTTATATTAACATCAAATAATATATTACAAACAACATGCATATAATTTTCTGTGAAAACATCGAAATGCTCACCTTTTTTTCTCCCGCTTCCATTTGCACTGATTTGCCTCTCAAAGTTTAGGCAAATCTTGGAAACAAAGAGAACAGAAGAACAAGAATACGTCGGCTGCCAGAGAAAAATTAGAAATAGATCGAAGGCTGGCAGCCGGCGGCGTGGCAGTAGCGTGGCGTAAACTGGAAATGCTACTTTTTTCTCGACCTCCATAAGAGCCAATGTAAAATTGACACATACGTCGGCTGCCATGCGACATGGATGTGTTTAAGCTATTACATGCATATCCCATAAGTCTGACTTTGTTTTTGACAGTTCAATCTGCCCTGCTCTGTCACGGAAAGTTCAACTAATTAGCCCTTAATAGTTCAAAACATTTTTTAAAAATCTTTGGAAACGATTAAAGTCCTTTTCCTTAAATATACATCGAAATTGGTATTTTAAAGCAGTTTTTTCGGCATGAAATAATTGATATGGATGTTCACTTTCGATTTGTGCAACAATTGTCAATTCTAGGAAGCTGCAAAGACCATAAAATATGTCGGAAGCAAGGAACACATTATCGTAAATATCTCACGAACCGTTTTAGCTAGAGAGTTCATTGTTGCGTTGAAAAATAGAGAAAAATCTCCTCTTTAAGATAGATATAGCGGATATTAGGAGGAAAATGTTTTAAATGCTAGCAATGGAGTTTTCCCTTTAGGTTCCACAAAGTCATTTCACAATTTTCTCTTATATGATCGAAATTAAAATATTCTTACAATAAATCTTACAAAAAATCCTACCGTTATTAATTATTGAAAAAAAACAAAACATACATAATTGCACATGTATTCTTCTAAGATTTTGCATTTCTTCTAAAATTTCTTAGTGATGTAGTAAAAATGTTAAGCAATTTTATATATATTGATAGGGAAAGAAAACGTGAAAAACACTGGAAATAGATGTCACACCGACTTTATGAAATGGTGAATTTCCATTATCCTATATCGTGATCTCTAGTCTGCACAGAAGATCTGCGGAACAAGAAACCCCAAGCAAACAGAAACAGATGAACACAAATGCTTGTAAAAAAGTTTATATTAAATCAGTTAATATCGTTAAGAAATTTATACAGTAAAATATTTCAAAATATAAAATAAAATAAATATTTGAAACAGACAACGGACACATTATTTCTCTAAAAAATTTTTTACATATCGGTTAACTTTTGTATTTTTATAAAAATATTAACATAGAGATTATAATAATAATAATAACTGTAATTGGATGTTTCGCATTGAATTTTTATTAAATCACTAGAATGTGAAGCAAAGTAACGACCAAAAAATGTGGGATGTACAATATTAAAAAAACAAAAAAATTGTTTATTTCAAAATATTGACAAAATTGTTGGTAGCTTTACAAAAAAAAAATTTTAGGTATCTACATTTTTTAATGAACTTATTGCACATTGTTTCAAATCTACAATGCTTTCTAACGCTTTTTATTATTATAATGTTGAATAATTGTTATATGCGCATAATATCTTAAGGCCATATTTTTCCCGCAATAGCGTTAATCCGGAATCGTGAATATATTTGTTCGGAAACAAAAATACATACAAACAGACGGAAAAAGGAGATATATATAATTGAGTATTAGTTATATTAAAAAGATAAAATCGAAATGTTAATGCCTTCAGGATAAATGTGATGACTGATTCGTCAATCTCCAATTAATAGAACTAGTTCCTCTCTCTCCCCTTATCACTAGTTTAGCAAATTTTATGCTTTCTATTTATTATCGACTAATAATGAAAAAAATTATTCGAAGGTAATTAAAAAAGTTATGGCTCTGCAGTAAAGAATAAGCTATAATTATTAATAATAATAAGCAATTAATAATAATAATTAAGCAATTAAAGTTACATAACACTTCATCATCCGGTTGATCCGCATCTAAAATTTGTAGAGAGCATAAACAAACATATTCTTTCATAATATCTTAAAAATTCTATAATCAAAATTTATGCTTACGTATTTTACATAATTGAGCACGGCATTGCGCAACAAAGGGGCAAGCAAACTGGTACAACAGCACCACCTGATTTCGTTTTCGACTTTGATTTGTAACCGGATTCATATTCGTACATTGCTGATCCTTTAGCCCACTGGCCCTGTTTTAAATTGAATTTACTTAAAAACGATTTATCGGATTAAATTGAAGAACATATAATTACTCCAGCTGCGGATCCAGCTGACATCTCGCTACGCTTGGAAAGCATTACGTCGTGACCTGGCGGATAGTAGACATCTTTACCAGCTTTGTTAATGGTGGGTATCTTCGGATTATTTGGTGTGGCAACTGATGTTTCTACTTCCCTTTTTCGAAGATTTGTTTCGAATTCCAATTTGTTTGATATGTCGCTCTAAAAATATAGGTCCAATTGTTGAAATTAATGTGTGTTAAAGAAATAGCAATAGCGCGTAATATGAAATAAAGATGTATTTCGTATGAGATATAGCGCGATTCCGAGTTAGTATATAACAGTAAACGGCAGATAACGACTTTGTGCTATTGTGAAATTATTAATAAGTAATGCAACCATTTAAGTTGTATTTTCAACTCAATGATAGTTAGGGACTTCAGAGCAAGAAGGAGTCCGACGATCATGAGCTGAACTCTAAATTTTACGAAGGTCGGATTCAGCGACTGAAGGATGCAACAGCACTCTTGCAAGGCATCGAACACTTTTCAAACAATTATGTATTAGGCAGAAGTTATTCCGGTTGCAAACAAGTACAATGGTGATTTTGAGGCTGCACTCACACAATTATACGCAAGTTCGTTAGCGATGACAAGCAAAGATTCGTTGCTAGTAGATACATAACAGCACAACCAATTTGATGTTTCATCCAGAGGAATATCGCCGAAAAACTTGAAAGGCTGCAATTTATGAATATACCACACAGTGTTACTGCATGGATTAGAAGACTTGGCAGCCAAAATACCAAGCTTACATGTAGCAAATGACATTGAACGAAAACCAAAACACCGGCATCAGAAGTAGTGTATTATGTGTTTCTTGACAACACACAGCGTCGATATGAAGATGCGTCGTCCCTATTCCCAGTCTTTAATAGCCTCTTCATGCTTATCACTAGATCCCGACGTCGCTGCTTTCTTCTAAGTTGTTCATCCGAATGATTACATCCCTAGGCAACTGAATTTTATTCATAGCGTTTTGTACTTTTTTCCATTAACACGCAATTTTTAGAACGCAGTTAAAGTTCTTTTTATACCCTACACCTTAAGGTTGAGGTTATATTCACTTTCTACCGGAGTGTGTAACGCATAGAACTAGACAAGATAGGTATGGAAAAGTATATATATTCTTGATCAGCATCACCACCGAAATTGAAATAACGATGTCTGTCCGTCTGTCTGTCTGTCTGTCCGTTGAAATCACGATCACAGGAGAACGGATTAAGATTTCAAAATGAAATTTGGCAAAAATATTCGTTGCTATGTTGGGGTGTTTCGTATTGAAAATGGGCAAAATCGCCCAAGGACGACGCCTACTTTTTATATCGAGAGTGCAGGTACCCCTGTTTTGCCTATTAAAAAAGACCGTATCAGCATTACTTTTTGAGAGAAGACAAGAAAATTTTATATGTATGTTTAGACTAATGCTTCCAGTTAATATGCCAAATAAGGGCGTGCTCCGCCCACTTTTTAAAAAATTTTTTTTGTTTTTATTATTATTATTATATATATATTGTATATTTATTATTGAGTATACGAGTATATTATATCGCATCACTTCTAAATATATATACGAGTATATATGCAGCTTTAAGGTGTAGGGTATTTCGGCTACAGCCCGGCTGTAGACAACACCTTTACTAGTTTTATTCTCAGTTTAGTTTCTGTGTTTTATAGTTTATTCGAATATATCGTGCTAAATTCGTGTAATGGAGGAATCGCAGTGCTCAAAGGTTGCGGAAGACTTACACAACTTGAAAGCAGTTGATAAAGATTAGTAAGAAGGTTCGCATCGGCGCAGCCATCGTAGCTACTCTGACAGTAACGCTTTGTCTTCGGAAAGCGCTGAAAGTTGGTCCTGTCCTCAGAAGAAATTCAAGAGCCATCCTCGCGTTGATGACCTAATTATTCAGTGAATAATTTTTCAAACCTTTTGGTAAGACTTCTGCCGCAAGATGGTTTCAATTCAGGTGCGGTGTCTGAGGTCGTACAGCCTAGAGTGCAAGATGCAGGAGATTAAGACTGTTGACAATACGCCTTTTGAATTACTTAGCTAGTTTGCAAGATTTCGTCGTAGAAACGTGAAATGAGTTTAGATACAGCAATACTTTGCAGAATTTTTTTTGGCAAAACCCGGTTTTGTTGAACCATAGAGAAAGAATAACAAGACGGCAAATCTTGAATAAAAATATTTGCAATGATCGATTTAGATCGTGGATATTTCAAATGATTACTTTCATCTGCCGATTGCGGAGAACCATCGTTGTTACCTCAGAATGGTGTACCAGAACGAACTTCTTCAAATGACTTGCCTTCCCTTTGGGACTTCCCGCTCCTCGAATGTTTGCAGCCTTAGCGAATTACGTCTCACTGATAGTCAGAAAAAGGAAAATTCGAGTTCTAGTTTATCTAGAGGATTTCCTTCTAGCTCAACAAAGTTACACACAATTAAGTTCTCAGGAAAAGTGCAAAGAATTTTAGTCCAGTTGAACTTCGCCAATTTTGTTGTCCGAGGAGTTCGTTTTCGTTGCCGTTATTTGCAGATATTTCCCAGGCGGTTCAAAAGAGATCGAGTAAGCTTCAAACAAGCGCGCAGACATCTGCTTTGGTTGCTTCAGTCGGTTCATTGCTTATGGGACGTGCATAAGGAACCATATACACATTTCCCAACAAGCGACGCAGCGGATGCGGCTTGCGGAACACAGTTGAACAATAGTCTAATATTGGGCCTCTGGATGTCAAGCGAAATGAACTGGCATTCAAATCTAAAAGAAATATGTATGTGAGCAATTCCTGGCAATAAAAGGTCTGTCGATTCAGTTGGGAAATTGTCATGTTTTAATGCAGTCGGACAATCGATCTTTAGAGGCATATATATTCGGAACAAGGGGGTCGTGCGTGGAGGTTTCGCCTAGGTTGGGGTTTCCCACCGCCAAATCTGATGACACAAGTGCTATCACAACTGAAGGAAGCTCAAGGGCGGTTAATTATAATGGCGCCACTCTGGGAGAAGATATTTTATCTTCCGGATTTGAGATCGGGGGCTCTAGAGCACTCTAGCACACTCACTAGTTTCCCCAGGTGTGAATTAATTGATAATGCTGGTCGGAGCCTGAGAAACAGCTTCTAATTTCAAGCTAGAGAAAGTTCACTATGAACACATATCTTCCAGCCATTAAAAGATGGTTCAGATGGTGCACTGAACGAAGTGTCTTCAGAAATACAAAGGAACAAGACGTAGAGAAATATCTGGCGCAGTTACATTTAGTTGAGAGTTTGGCTTATAGTACAATTTTTGTCCATAAATCTGTGTTGCCTACATTTTGTAACTCCCGCGCTGGCGCATCGGATCAGTTGCTGATCAAACAGATTTTAAGAGCAATTGCCACTGCACAACCTGGTAAATCGAATGCGGAGACTTGTGGCATTAAAATTATTTTTGGCTGGTCTAGGTCATCATCTGTTTATTTCTGTAGGTTCGATTTAAAAAAATCTGGCATTCGAGCAACTCCGACCTCATTTCGTTCAGCGGTACCGTACTTTGGAAGACATCTTAGCGAGAGGAAATTGGAAAAGCAGGCACACTTTTTAAAGGTTTTATTGTAAAGAGATCCAATTTTTAATATTACGGCAGCTTTTTAATTAAAATAAGGGAAATTACCTCCATGACGGATCACGCCAACGCCTCCCTTTATTAATAGCGAATTCGACTACTGCGTAATGTCCGATGTGCATCACAAACACTAGTGACACAAACAATATTATCTACTTGTAAATAGATAGTTTGTTCGAAGTACGGAATGTTAGGCAGTAGCACCGTTACATATGATTCGCTCGGGTTGCATATGAGTTGGGATGATATGGTTCGCTTTTATGGACCGCAAGGCAGATGCATTTTGCACTATTACTATTTAAATAAAGCCTTAATGAACACTATGGATTTACGCTAATTTTGTTATATGCTATCTCCGATTGCGGTGCGATTAGTCGATTGTAGCGTCGGGTAAGTGTACGGACCGTCACCGTCACTACTACCATTACCCGCACTGACTAAGGCTTTTGATGCTTTTACTCCTCGTTAAAAAAAAAAAAAAAAAAAAAAAAAAAACTACTACCATTAACTGTACGGTTTCACGCCCTGCTCTTGTTGTTACTATTATTCATCTGTACAAATTGATTAATTCTACGGGCTTTTGCTCCGCTGGTATGATAAGTCGTATATTAAGTAGTATATAAAAAGGCCAATTACAATAAAATAATTTATTCATAAATTGTAGTAATAAATCGGAAATAAAAATAAATAAATAAAACGATATTCCTAACTCCCTACCAAGTACTCAGTACTAGATTGTCGCAGGACAATCGAAAACAATTCAAAAGCGCTGCAGTTTTGAGTGGTTTTTCGAGTTCCCCTCATGATGAACCCCGGACTCACTGAGTCTACCTCAGCTCCGAAACGAAACTCGTTACAAACTCTACTGTGATGTTTAGATTTTTGCTTACATAATGTATACTAATTTGCGAGATCGGCTGTATTGGATTGCTACCGTGACGTAGTAGATCACGGTAATTTTTGAGATCTGATCTGCGAAATCTTGTATTTTATCATTCTAGATGATAATATAGAACAGTGATTTCCAAAGCCACACTTTCACATTTTGAGCATGAGTGCTCAATGTGTACTGACAAAAATGAACACGTCAAAGTACAGAGCACTAGTGTTTTTTTAAGTAAATTCCGATACGATTATTCCAATATTTGCTATAATTTTACGTATCGTTAATATGAGAATTGGAGCATCTTGTTCATAGCAAATCGTGGATGTGAATAATCTTCTGCAATATATATAAAGGAAAAGTCTACATAAAGACAAACACCAATAGTTTTTTGTGTGTAGCAAAATAAAACAAGTGAATCGTACATTCCTCATGCGTCGATGGATTTATTGCATATGTTTTTACATTTTATGTTGTAGAAACAACACCACTTGGAGAACAACTACACTTACGAACTGTCAAATATTTGCTGATTCGCGAGTAACATTTTGTACTTCGCAAAAAATGCACAACCAATTAAAAAAGCCTTTGTATGTACATATAAGATGTAAATAAATTGAATTTTGTCGTGCTGACATACGAGAGCAGTTGATTTTTTTGTCAATTCCCATAAGTAATTTTGACAGTTCGTGCATCTAGTTTTCGTTTTCCAAATGCTGTTCTTTTTACAATATTAAGGTGCCAAAAAATTGAGGGCCTAAATAGCTACTGTTGGTCATCGCTGCTCTAGAGTGTAGACAAATTTGTGCTTACAGCTTCAAATTCGTAAATGTGCGGCATTTAAAGATTGTATATGTAAAACAGAGTTGCACCAGTCCTCTCATGACACAACTTGAAATGTACGTGCAAGAATTTCCTGAAGTACACAAAAGTACTGAATACATTAGAACTCTGTTCTAAACATATTCATTTCAGCAAAACATTTGAGACGAGTAGTTTTGTCACTAGAGGAGCGCCTCATCGCGATCGTATGCCGAGCTACTAATTTGAATTTTGTTATTTATTTTCTTCTTGTGCAATTAAAAAAAAAATAAAAAATTTGTATTATAAGGTTTTAATTTTTCTTTAGGATTTAGAAATGGCTTGAGGTATTCTCAGAACGAAATAGATACATACAAACCCATTACGGCGGGGTATTGGTTTACCGCAACTATTGTTGTTATAGCGACATAGAAATTTAAATATTACGTAATGCAGAGTTTTCTGGTATTTATAGTACTTACATCACCAAAGGATTGCATTAAGTCATCCACTCGCTGGGGTGGATTTTCCATTGCGGATTGGAAGTTCCCATCAGTTAATGGAAAAGGAGCTGGCTGTGTTTGGTGTAATGTTGTTTTGTTGTAATCGGATAACAGATTAGAATTGGTGACTTTCGATGAATACTCAAAGGTCGCTGATGAATTATTCGTTTGCAATTTTTGTGGTTTCGGAAAAGGATCAATCTCTTTGTGATTAAATGTATGATCAACATTTTGAGAAATTTTTTGCCTCGAGTGTAGTACTTTATTTATTTCATCTCGACTTTCATGTCGATTATGCGAATCAACAAGTGTTGAAACTGGTTGATACTGAAAGCCACGAGAGTTTGGCTCTCCGCGATAAATTGGATCATGGTTTGTAGAAGAATTATACGTATCGAATTTATATGTGCCCGTTTTATTCACGACGCTTGAACATCCTTCTCTGACGTAAGGTAATGAGGGATGCTCAAAGTTACTCTCATCTACCTCAATTCTATCTGTTATCTTTCTACTTTGGCATGAAACAACTGGCAGCTCCTGCTTCGTTGAATAAGTTTCCGTATTATAAACAATGGATGACGCTGGTGAACTTATAACACGATCGGCTTCATCAGATTTCAGCACATTATATTTATTCTTCTTGTAAAGAATTGTTTCTCTTCCTGACTCATCGGCAGACATTTCGCCAGGAATTTCGTATGTGTAAGTACGTACAGTTGTGGTTACTTTGACTCCTGGCGGGGGGAAGATCTTATCCGAAAGTGGAATCTCTTGTAAATTTTCAGCAAAAGAAATGGAGCTTAAATTACTAGAAGATTGTGGATCAATATTAAAAGATTTCTTGCTCTGATAGGCTTTTTGGTTGTTGTCAAGGACATTTTGTGTGCCTACGAAATTAAAGTAATTCATAAATATATTTAATTTTAAAAAGAAATATTTTTTAACTAATTGAACTTACTAGCTTGATAGCTATAATCTGTAACTTCAATATTTTCTCTTTTCAGCGTTTCTACAGGATGATTAGAGTATCCGCCTAATGGTATTCTGTGCGAGTCTGTGCTAATAGCTTCACCGTTATCTAGTCGATCCAGATGAGAACGTACTTGGGATGCGTTATTAACAAACTTCATTTTATTAACTGAATCAGAGAGATCATCTCTATCTCGGTCACTGCATTGTTTGATAACTTTTAGTGCCTCAAATAGGTTTTAAAGCATTACTTTGGTACTTACTTTGGTTTATAAATCGCAGTGGGCATTACAAGATCTGAAATTTAGTAAAAGTATTTTCAAAATAGGTATTCAGTTAATAAATATTTTATTTTAGTACAGTTAGTTAGTTAGTTAGACACATGTCGTCTTGCAAAGATACATAATAACTAAAACAGCAAATTAATAATCCACTAATTAATGAATAGTTGATTAACTTATTAAAATTACCTAATTAATGATCAAAAGAAAATTGAGAAGCTCCCAGCAGAGAGTATAGATATATTTAAAAAGATTTCATGAAGAAGCCATCTTTGCTTTCAGGATATTTTGGATGTGATGATATTAAGGACAAGTGAGTATTGAGGTTTGACAAAGCCTTGTTTAAGTTTCAATATGTTCAATGTTCTCAACAAAAAAACTCTAAAGCTTGACAACGATCCATCTATGATGATTAATAGAGAACGAGAAAGGGTAAACAATTGTGGTTGTATTATTTTTGTTAAGCCTTTTTCTTCCCTTGCATTTTCGCATCGTATTCTTTTTTGATTTATACTATTCACATATACATACATATAGTACATATTTATACTATTCACACTCACCAATGTCTTTCGTGTGTTGACGCTCATTTTTTAGATCTACCAAAAGAGCGTCTAGCTGATCCAAATTTCCATTTGAAGATTTGTACGATACATTCTTTTCAAAGCTCGAGTATTGACGAGTGCAGCTTTTGGTATTCTATAATATATTGCAATTAAAATATTATTGCTCAAATAAGAAATAATCTGTATAATGTAACCTGTCCATTATCTCTTGAAGGTGAAATCCGCGATATTGTGCATTGTGAACTCATTTTTATTTCTAGTCTAATTAAATAAATAGAAAAACGAAATATGGTAATAATTAGGATTTAAAAATAAATAAATAAAGTATTAATAATTTAGCAAATAAAAGGAAATATTGCATCCTAGAATCTTATGATGCTGTTTACATAAATCGGCATTTTTTTAAAATGAGTAAGAAGTTACAAAAAAAAAAAAAAACGATAATAAAACAAATATAATATCAACAAAAAATTCATTAAACGGTATAAAAAAAATTAAAAAAACCCTCGATTTTTTATACAAATTTTTTCCCTATATCACGAAGTCATCAAAAATATTGTTACTGATTAATAAAATCACTAAGTCCATATAGATTATACATATATGCATCGTATAAGTACCGAACTGTAGGTGTGTGGTAAAAATATTATGTGGCACAAATTCTTAGAACTTAAAAATACCTAATATAACCCAGCATTACAGTATTAACTTTTGTACTATTAGTGAATGACCTTCACACGCCTTCAGTGACCTTAACACGCTCCCGATATAAAACTAAAAAATACTAATAAAAACAACAAAAAAACCTAAAACCAATAAACCTAAAAAATGTCCATAAAAACAACAACAAAAACTGCTTCGACAAACTTTTCCATGCATCCTTTAAACTCAATGGTATATTTTTTTTACTTAAGTATTACTTTATGTATATTCATGAGGTGACATTAAATTATTTGTACATTGCTTCTTCTGCAAAATCATTAAATTAAATTTTGCGTATAACCCATATTTTTCAACACTGCTTATCTATGAAGATGGCAAGAAAATTATGTATGTAAAGTTACCTGGTTATCCCTCCTGGAGGCTGATAAAAATATGCCCAGTCCCTAAACCTGGTAAGGATCTAAATGATTGGTCAAACTTCAGACCAATAGCGCTTATTCCCATCTTTCTAAAGATAATCAACCAAATGGTCAAAACAAGACTGGCTTCCTTTATTGAATCGAATAGCATTTTACCAAACAGAACGTATGCTTACAGAAAAGCACTATCGACAAATATTTGCATTAATGATATATGCCACCTAATAGCAGAAACAAAAAACAACAAGCTCATAACCATCATTGCAGTCCTGGACATCTCTAACGCTTATGAGCGTGTAGACATAAACACCCTAATATCGATCCTCGACTCTGTGAATTGCCCTTCCTCCATAAGCTCATGGATTCATAACTTTCTCTCCAGTAGAACGCTTATCCTAGGTGAGAAGCAGGTTACACTACATAATGGTCTACCGCAAGGTAGCTGCTTAAGTCCATGTTTATTCAACATATATACAGCCAGTTTGCACTCAGTTCAAAATTACTGCACAAAAGTGTTCCAATATGCCGATGACTTTATGATCATGTCCGTTCATAAAAACTTCGACTCTGCAGTTGACAATCTAAACCAAAAACTCACGATTTTTCATAATAAACTTACAAATCTAAATCTCAAGATTAACCTTACAAAATCAAAAGCGGTATACATGGCAAAGGGGGCCAGAAAGATTCCTGCAATATTCCTCAACGGTCAGAGACTCCCGAATGACAAAGAGTTGAAATTCTTAGGCGTTCATATTAAAAACAGCTTAACGCTTAAGGACCACTTCAATAACTTAATACCGACCATGAAGAATGCAATCAACGCGATTAAAATGGTGACTCCGCAGATGAATGGTCTGCATCCGGCACTAGCTATCAACATCACGAAATCCATGGTTTTTTCTAAGTTAGAATATGCGCGAACCTCTATGGCTCACATACCAAAATACTTGATGGGGAAAATAACCACCCTCCAAAATAACCTACTCAGAAGATGTTTAGGGCTAAATCCGATTGCTCCGCCAGATGCCATCTATGCTTTATCATGCCTCCTCCCACCACCTGAAAGATCCTTATACCTGACCGCTAAGGAACTTATTAAACTAAAATTTTATCACCCACTGATTTTTGGGGACTTACAATTCTCCAACAATAACAGGTCAAGTTACAATTTTACGTATATGCAATTCAAAAAAGTTATCGACAACATTGGGCCTTCGGAAGCTCCCTTTCAAATCAATCATCTTCCAAAAAACTTACAAGTGATCTCGAACATTGGCATTTCTAAAAACTCTCCTGCCGACAAGGTCAAGCAAAGGTATACCGAGACTCTAAATGAATTTAAGATCAAGGGATACACTATCCTTGCCACTGACTCAGCAGTCTTTGAAAACTCAACTGGATGCGCGGTTTGCAATGTCACTTCGGAACAAAATTTCCTTTTCTCCATTAAAGAAAATTTGTCGTCCTTAACCGGAGAGCTTGCCGCTCTGCTTAAAGCCATCAACATTATTAGTGAAGATAACATAAACAAGTCGATTATTTTTACTGATAGTCTCAATGCGTGCACTAAACTTAAAAATAATGACACTGACAATTTCCACATTCTACAAATAATTAAAAAAATAAGATCTATTCCTAACCTTGAAATAAAAATCATCTGGTGCCCGTCACATTCGGGTCTCAGTTTCAATGAGAGGGCGGATTACTTTGCCAAACAAGCGGCAGAAAATGGATGTCTTACAACCCTACAATACTCGATCAAAGACGCGAGTAGAATTATTTTCAACACATTGCGGAATAGATGGTCAAGTAGGTATAGGTCAAATCCCATTGGCAGCGGCGGTATTTTCTCTTCAATTTTCCCAAATCTGCCAGGAAAACTCTGGTTTAAAGAAGTTCCTTTTACTTCTGCGGAATATAAAATTATTAATCGTCTACTCAGTGGGCGCACGTACAATAAAGTTTACCTCTACAAAATTAAAAAAACAAGCGATGAACTATGTGATGTTTGCCACTCCAAAGAGAATAACAACCATATAATTTTCCAATGCAAGAAATATTCTAATGCTAGGAAGAACTTCAAAATTTTTGGAATTTTTCAGAATATAGTAGACCTTTTAAAATCTTTCAACTTTGCCTATCTCAAAGAGTTGCTTTGCTTTTTAAAAATGTGCAGCATAGAAATCTGACACCGACACTGTATCTACCCCGTCACTCCTATCCTTTATGGTGCTTGACTTGGTTTGCGTTCGTTCAAGCCAAAATTTTTGATGGCCGTATAAACTACTGTTTTGGCTAACCGCAGTTTTTCCATCGCACCATCGTCGATGGAAACCACCACAATTCAAAAAAAAAAAAAGTTACCTGGTTGTCCATTTAAGCGCCTCTATTTTGATACTTCATTTTGTCGCTTAAGATTCGACATGTAACTTACGCTGCGATTACCTTAACCATCAAATTATATTAAACTTCTACATTATTAAGTAATAATGTATTGTATCTTATTTTGATAATAATAAGCTGCATACATTTCTTAGACGACCTACAAATTCATGAATATGTTTTCATGAATGATATTTAAACCTATGAACAGTTTCATTCCTCCATCAAACACTTTCGAAAAAAGATTCTTCAAAAAATTAAATTCTTTTAAATTCTATTCAATGTCCCTTAAAAAAGTAAGGGTCAAGTTAAAAACTTTTACTACTTAATAAAAATTAAAAATTCGATTTTTGCAGAAATTCATTGGCGCAAGAGTTATTTTTAGTTTCAACTTAAGCATTAACGCACATACATACACATGTATTCACGTTAAGATGTATGAATATACATACTTATACTCAGATGATCTCATAAGCAAAACGTAGGCAGGCAGCAAATTCGTTTTCTAGTTACATATGGATGCTTAAAAATGCATAAGCATGTGTTTTTAAATATTCGTTTTGAGAATTACTTTAGATATTTTAAGAAATATCTTCAAATTTCTGTTAACTTCATTAAATTAATAATTACTTATAATAGTAATGAAAAAATAAAAATTTTTTGGTATTGATCATAGATAGATAAATTACGATACGTGTGTGATTAATTTTAGAGTGTTGTTTATGTGCATATGTTCATATCTGACGTAATTATATCGAAAGCAATTTCTATCCTTACTTGGAGAGAATCCAAGTACAATTGGAATTATTATTTACTATACAGACATACATATGTACATAAGTATGTTGTGTTTAGGCACTATGTGATCTTTTTGCATTCTCCTTGAGTCTTAACTCATAAATATATTCATATATACGTATACAAATTTATTTTATTGAGAAAATAAATGATGATATCATGTTAGGTAGATCGATTATTACTTTTATTTATACATATATTCCTATTATTTCAACATTCTTTTCTTCCATTCAACATTCTTTTTTAACAGAATTGTGATAAACATACTTCGCACTGTAACGTCAACACTTATTGCGTGGGTTTCTCTGTATTCACAATTCAAATTCGGTTTTAAGTAAAGCCAACACAATCGCGATCATGTGCGTTGACTATCTATTTGATACTGATGCATCGTAGTATTTACACCAAAGATTATACAAGACAGGAAAGCGCTTTTATTTCGTGAGATAGATCAAAAATCCGTGAGAGAGCGCGCACAAAGTACACTCAAGATTTTGATTTCATGAGTTCCACACACTACAAATAGACGGCGGCGCAATATGTACGATTTTCACATGTAGATGGCGCTTTCACCACAAACGTGTGAAACCACCAATCATATACAATAACAAAAACCACCTGGAATCAATTCCGAAATTACTGTAAACTAATGTAATAACGAATATAATATATATTTTTTCAATAAACCATAAAATATTGAATTTGTAATAAACGCTACAAGCGTAACATATGTTTTTGTATTTGTAGCAACTGGTTTGTTGGCAATAAATTATATGCGTTCTCCAAATTCTTTTTGGCGACACTAGCACCATCTACGCGTAAATCTTCAGTGTTACTGCAAATCAGCTGTTCAAAACATGAACTTTTTAACGAAAAACAAAACGGAACTGCAAATAGAACTTTCCATTTTCGTGAAAGTTATTCTAATTTAAATTTATTTTGTTTGAAAATCAACGCCTAAAACAGCTGGTCGAATTCGGATTAGATTAGACCAGCGGAAACGAAGTATTGCGTTTATAATTGTAGAAAATTATGGAAAATCTTACTTAATAGCAAACCTTTAATGCAATATTTCTTTACATTAGATTGCTTATGTACTGTAAAATATCACGAAGGAAAATTATTAATAAGAAAAATTAAATGAGCTTTTATGATGTTTCTTGAAATTCTTTCTTGATATTCCTATAAGCAATATTTTATATGACTATAAGCAATGCAGGAAGTATTGTAACCGCGAGATTTTATTTTTAATGTTTCTACGTAACATGACTTCTCTAATTGTATATTTTTGACGGCATATTTTTTGTTTTGGATTAAAATTAAATTACTTTTACGTTTAAAATTTGTAGTTAGATTCCACTATAAAAAATTTAAGTATTATCTGAAATTTAACATACATACATGCAAGAATTGTTTTCGGAAAAGCTTACAGAATCTTGGGCACATTCTCAAGTATTTTTTGGAACAGAAGTATACCAAAGAAAACAAAACTTTTGTTCTATAAAATCTTTATTTGACCTATACTCTTGTATGGCTTTCCGATTTGGTTTAACGTATCTCCTTCGTTCATTAAGAATTTGAAATTTTGGAACGTAAGGTGCAATAATATTGTATTGGAAAGTATTTCCAAACTCCAACAAAACGTTGCTCGAATCGCTTCGTTTATTCGGAAGCTAAAGTATTTCCAATTGGTCCTTATCAGAGCTTGAAACTTTTATAACTTTAATCGCATCCATTTCTCACATGCAGTGAAAAATCTACCGCTGATCTCCCAAATCTCGCCACGTATTCAACAATACTTCATGCACTCGCCAGTTCTCTGCGCGCTTGCTTTCCATCTGCGAAAAACTCTTCAAAATTACTCTTATTTCAAAAAAGTCCGAAGAAAAAGTCGTCATAGAAACTTTTATAGGTGACCTTAAAGAATAAAAGTTTATGAAAAACTTTTACCTTTAAAATGAAAAATATAAGTTTAAAGTTAACTTTTAACTTTTTTTTAAAGTAAAAGTTAACTCTTAACTTTTAACTTTTTTTTTAAAAGTTAAAAGTTTAACTTTTTGAACAAGGTCATTTGAATAAGAGTTATTTTCAAGCACTGGTCCTTATGTTTCGGATATTCTATATTGTGACATGACAACAACTGCATTTTTGACATCATTAACCAACAAAGAGTGGTTAGCTGTTCAAATATTCAAGGTTTTTCTCACCTGTTAGGTTCATTAATGAAGCTCCCAATAATTTTGATTTATATGCGTCTCTTTGTCATAATTTTAATAAGAATGCAGTTCCTCCTTTCCATAGAGGTTAGCGTTTAAATTATCTAAAAGGTTTCTTTACTATTTTCTTTGTTGCTTTTGTATTTTCTAATATTTAAGTTAGCATTAGGTATATAGGTTAAGAGATCTACTCTCAATTTTTGTAAGCTCCGGGAGCAAGAGGAGCCGAGGAACGTCGGCGTCGATGCGACTAGGGTGAAGCAACCATTTCCATTGAACCATTTTCATAAAGCATGAAGCATGAACCATTTCCATTTTCCGTGCACCGATTGCTGACTAGCCCATTTGTTTTTGATAATTAAGGTGGTAAAGGATAAAATTAATTGTATAAATAACATTGAAATTAATAGAGTAAAGTTAAGTTGATACCTTCATCAATGCAGGCCTTAAGCATTGTATCGAAAAGTATTTCCAAACTATTCGGAAGCTAACTATTGGTCTGTACGTTTCGGTTATTCTACACCGTTTTGTGAATAAAATATCATGTCATGAAAATATCTTTCATCAATAAAGATTGTTTAGCTTCTCAAATAGAAGATGTTTGTCACCGGTTGGCTTCGTTAATGAGGCTTCCGCTTACTTTGATTTAAATGTGTCTCTTTGTTACAATTTTTATGAAAATGCTGTTCCTAATTTTCACAGAGCGTTCTAAGTTTCTTAAAGGTTTACTCACTCTTTTTTATTTTTTTTTGTAATTTCTTTGACTTAAGTTAGTATTAAGTCTATATTTTAGGTTAGGAGATCTACTCCCAATCTCTGTAAGCTCCGGGAGCAAGAACGATTTACATTTATGTTATTGTTAACTTCAATCTTTCTCTTTACATAATTAAGTAAGATACTCTTGTTCGTTTGTGTTTTGAAGATAATTCATTATAGCCTTCAAACTTTTTAACACTTTTATTTGAATTGTAACTTATAACGTGTTTAACAAAAAAAGGCTCAAATAATAAAATTTGAATTTGAATTTCAAATCATCGCGTTCGATTGGATTTTATATTTTTTATATTTTTGAATTTTGTTGAAACATTATCCAAGTAATTCAGAATAAGTAATTCAAAAGGAATAGGCAATTATCTTAATTCAAGTGCTTAGAAGAAATCTGTTTCATGTCAATTGCAACAATCTCATTGAAGTCTTTATAATGATATGCAAAACTACGACATCGCGTAACTATTTTTTGAACTGAGCTATCGCAAATTGCATCCCGTTAACGGTCACCATATTTTGCGCTGCCTCGAATCTGGTGATTATCCTTGCTCTGAAGTACTGATATATGGTATTCGCCGTAGCCTGGAGTAAGCCTATCGCATCAGTCGATGGTTTATCCGGTAACCAAGAGAGAATTTCTCCTCTGGTAACCGGAATTTGCCACACCTTGCAGTCAGCCATAATCTTAAGATTAAGAAGTTTAATTTAACTAGAAATTTATTAATATAATGTGTATACTTAATAGATAAAATCTCATTTTTTTATTCGTTTCAGTAATCTTCTATGTAAATTATAAATAGTTTTAAAAGCAAATTAAATGGGTCCAATATTTTAGTTTATATATTTTTGCGAAAATAAATATTGACAATTTTTTGTGTTTGATCTAATTACATAATTATGCAAAAAAGCAAAACAATTGAGTATACAAAAAAATTTAGTGGTGCAATTGAAATGGACATTGAAGAATACCATTTGCGTGCATTCTCATTTGATGGAAGTTTTCTACATTGTGATTTATACCAACGACCAACTTTTCCGTAGCTATTGCGAGCTAAGATACAAACTTCGGCATTTTCAAGCAAATCGGGCGATCTTCCTTTCAGTATCAAATCAGTAGGAACTACAACATGCCTTTTATCATATGAATAGTCGGTTTCGAACAGAACATCATTTTTGTCGGAACGAAAATATAAAGTAAAACCAGCGACATCATTGGGTGCTGCAGACACAAACCAACGAACCTCAATCAGGTTATCTTTTCTAATGACGAAAGCATGTTCTTAATTGAATTAAATATTAATAGAAATAAGTTTATATTGCTCACTTCACTACATCTCTGAAATGAATATCAGAAAGAACCTGGTAAATATCTTCTTCATACTGGTGGTTGCTCAAGTTGGTGCATTGCAATTGTTCATCCTTGATATTTGCCAATCTTTTAAGTGACAAAGGAGCGGGAGATCCACAGGTAATATTCTGAACATTCTCATCCAAATTCGGATTATTTAGCATGTAATGCTTTAATGGTCTGATTGCACAGTTGCAGGTTAACGGGTTACCAGAAAAGAAGACACGGGTTCCATTTAGCATGTTCTCCAAAAGCGATAAAGGGAATACATCCAATCGATTGTTTCGCAGATCAATAATCTCCATCCTTGATTCCTTCAAAAACGTTTCAAATGGAATCTTGTATATTTTGTTATTATTCAAATAAATGTCTGTAAGTTCTGCAGGTAAATCAAATGCATGTTCTTCGGATTTTAAATTCGCCAATTCATTATGAGCCAGATTTATCTTTTGTAGTGAAGTAAAGTTACCCAAAACACCTGTTATAGAAACAGAAAAAAGGTAAATATTTTATAGAATTTTTTGCGAATAATTATTTATTTCCTTTTGTTTGTTTATAACAAATCCAATTGCAAACATCACAAGAATAAATTCTTATAATCATTGCTGCCCACAACTTATACATCTAATGAAGGATTATTATCCCATGCTACTATATAGCCTATAGACAGTTGGACAGGCCTGATACAACTTCAATTTTTGCCAGCCGTCAAACTCTGGCGACGACACACAGTTATAGCTGCATAATCGGGCGTCCATTTCTACACAAAAAACATCTACACACAAGAAGAAGAAGACAGCTCTGCCGCCAACCAAATGCCGCCAGATTAGAAAATAGTCGAATGCTGGCGGCGTAAGTAAGCGACGGAACTTCGTGGGAATCTGGAAAATTACTTTTTTCTCGTTGTCCATAAGAGCACATGCAATTTTGAAGGCTGATTAATGAAGTTGTATCCGGCCTCTCCAACTGTGTTTAGGCTAATAAGGAAATATAAGCGTATAGTGTTCTCTTTCGCACGTCGCAGCTCTCGGTTATTGCTACCGGTAAAATAACCAGTGAAATAACCGAGAGTAATAACCAAAACTTCGGTTATTGCTACCGATAAAATAACCAGTAAAATAACCGAGAGTGATAACCAAAACTTCGGGTATTGCTACCGGTGAAAAAACCAGTAAAATAACGTTTTTTTCCGCAGAAATATAAGGTAAAAAGGTTTTCCATTTCATTGTTTTATTGTCTTTAAGTATTAAATTCAATTTTATGAACTCACGAGGAAATGCTTAAGAATGAATTGAATGAAGTGAATTCACAATTTGCGACAGCACTGATCGCAAGCTGTCAAGTTAGAATAGCAAAATAAGAAAGAAAGAGCTAGAAAGAGTTTAGTATTTGGTTTGTCACAGTACGGTCGATATCCCTTTCGCACTTGGAAAAGCTTCTGAAAATGTCATGAGAGAGTGTTAGTGAACCACGAAAAATTTATCATTGTGTGCGCGACTCGGTTATTGAGGTCTTGCAGGGTAGTTATCCTTCGAGAGAAGTGTCGTTTTTTGGTGGTAGGATGTTTCTAGCGGTGTTTAGTTTTGAGCTATGCATGATTCGATCAACGTTCCCATTTTCGTTACCTAAATGTTAACGAATTAACGGCACCTTAGGTACATTAACGATAACGATCGGAGTAATAATTTATTTTTCATTACTTTAACGTTAACGGAAGCAAACGTCATTCCATTAAGTGTAACAAATATTTTTGAGGAAGTAATGAAGTTAAATTAACTTCAACGAAAAGTAGCTACACTGTAAAAAATGGAAATCAAAATGTATAAAAATGCTACAACAAAAGTAGTTAAATTGCACATTAAATCTTACGTTATTGTGATTAAATATGTCAAAAGCCGCTTTATTTATGTGATTTGTAAATAACCTAATCAGAGGTTTTAATGCGTGAAATTCATATTTTCGCTACTGCAAATTAGAAAGAAAATATGTAATATTCCTTTTCTTCTGTATTTTTACACAATTTAATGTGAAAGTACTTCCTACAATCGTTCGTTCCTTTCCATAGAACACTGCGCTGCACCATAGAAGCTCCGATTTTAGTTTGCAAGACTACTTATCTTGTTGGGAATTGCAGACTACTTATCCTTGTCCAGTGCCAATGTGTTAGAAAAAGACAATAACAGGCGACAAACTATTCAGAAGTTAAAAGAAGGTAAAAGTTCTATTACCACCAACTATACCAAACAAACCAAACCATAACAAAACAACTACTTTGTTTGACAATCCGGACCGGAATATGTATGGAACCCTTGAACAACTGATCAGTTTTCGAACATCTTAATGGAATTAAATAATTTTATGGAAACGGGCTATTTCCATCAGGGTTCGTAAAATATCCCTCAAAAGAACTCATCAATTTATATCCCTCACAAAAAAACCATCTGGAAAGATGGAAAAAAAGCCTTTAAACAAAAAATTTCAAGATCTTGTTCCTTTATATACAGATGGCTAGAAAATAAAGCCATTCAAAAAAATTCTTAAAGCTCTAATTCAAATGATTATTTTACTATACACATTGACATTGTTAACAACCCTCCTTGTGCTATTTCAAATAATAGAGAATTTTTTGTCATTTCTGTTTTCATTTGGAAAATTAAATTCAAGTGCGTCATATGAGGTGGGTGGGAAAAAAAGATAAGCGTCATTACTATCGTCGACTCCTAGTCTTTTAATATCTATTATCTTGTATTATATTTTTAAATCATTTAAATTAAAAACGAATGAAAAATTATTTCTTTTTAATTTTTTTTTTTTTTTTTTGCTATTAATATTTATTTTTTTAAAGCATTTATATTAAAAACCAAGTATGTAAAAGCAAACAAAACAAACATAAATCATAATAATAAAATTAAAGTTAATAATTTCTGCCTTGTTTTAAATGTAATACTTTAAAGAAAAGCGAATAATAAAATTCAAACTAAGCCTGGAAGGATTCTTTTGGGCTGGGCCAAATCTTATGCAACCCACATTCATTAATCCATGTTGTTATACCCAAGTTATTGAAATATTCCACGATGCGAAGACAACGGAAATTATTTCATTCGACAGATCAAACAGTATGAAACTTGTGTTATAGAGGATACAAAAACCGTACTCCTGAAGAAGTCGCGAAAATCCGACAAATGTTGAGTAAACAAAATACATACATAATCATACATTAAACAAATAATTTCCAAACTTAATAAACAGTTTGTCACTGTAGAATCTACCTTTGGAAATTATTTCAGTTGACAATAAAATAAAACAAACTAATTTTACGAATTCTTCTATTCTATTCATTCGTCCATTCATTCTTCTGTAATTACCGTTTATGTTAACAGTGGACGGCCGTATCATTTTGAGGAATTTTTTAATGTAATGCAATGAATTCGAGAATGATGTTCCAGCTCAAAATAAAGTTTACAATTTGAAAAACTTCGCTATTACCACAGACGAATTCATATATACTTTAAAAAATATATCACCCTCATTTCTTAGGATTTAGGCTATAAAAGTATGAATAATTTTTGAAAATGATTTACAAATGACGCTCTGAACAAGTGGCGCTTTTTAAATTAAAAATTAAATAGCTTCAAGCATTATTTGTACCTTTTTTAATTTCACTCAGATTGTTATTCGATAAATTTAAATTCCTTAATTTTTTCGTTCCAAATGTGAAGTCATGCGTTAGCACGGGGATTTGATTGTGGCTGAGATCAAGATGCTTTAGGTTATAGGATATGTATTTGTTCCATGGAAAAGTCTTCCTTGTCACGGAACTGATTCTATTGTAGCTTAAATTTAGCTGAAATTGCAAACAATAAAGGTATTTTCTTAGCTAATGCGACTTTTAAGATACATACATTATCCAAACTCAACAAATCATCTAGAACTCCATTCGTTTTATTCTCCAACTTCGAAAGAAAGTTCTGGGATAAATCCAAATTTCTCAACGATTGCAATCCGAAAAACGCTTCATTCGGTATATCACTTAATGAGTTTCCCGACAGATTCAATGTTAAGAGTTGGAAAAGTCCTTCAAAGGCCCGCTTGCTGTAAAATAGGTATTTAAATAGGAATTCTGAATCTATTGTTATTGCCCTTTGTTTCGTTTATAAAATAGATATATTAGAGAAATACTCAACGTAAACACAGAATTTAAGTTTAAAAATCGCAGACACGTTAAACTTTGTCTCGCCCGCAGCGACTGGCATTATTACGTTTTCTGTCGGTAGAACTTTGATCTCTCGTTCTCATTCTGCCGCTCTACCTCTAAATCACTCACTCTCTAATGAACTCTATGCACTCAAAAATTTCATAAAAATCTTTCTACACCTTTTTCACTTTTAAATCAGAAAGCGTCACTTTAAAATCAGAAAGCGTCACTTGTAAATCCAAAAGGGTCACTTGTAAATCAGAAAGCGTCATTTGTAAATCAGAAAACGTCACTTGTAAATCAGAAATGTCATTTGTAAATACGAAAGCGTCACTTGTAAATCAGAAAGCGTCATTTGTAAATCAGAAAGCGTCATTTGTAAATCAGAAAGCGTCACTTGTAAATCAGAAAGCGTAATTTGTAAATCAGAAGGCGTCACTTTAATTTCAGAAGTATCATTTGTAAATCAGAAAGCGTCACTTGTAAATCAGAAAGAATAATTTGGAAAGTGCATAGAAATTATTACATGATAGGTAGTTGAGTCAATGTATATTGTGAATTCTATGTATGATAATTATATTTTTTTTAAAATTGCATTGGTATTAACATATTGAAGTTAATTCTTTTTACTCGAGTTAATTTCTCATTTTTTGTGTTACAAGGTAGATATTGGAATTTTATAGAGGATGGTTCAAACGGTCATGATTTCGAGAGCGAGTGTTTCGAAAAATACCTGAACTGATTTTTTAGTATTTGTATGCCAGATAATTCGCGAAAAATAAAATCCATATTCGATGGCTGACAAAAGCAAAAATATAATTATAATACATAGAATTCACAATATACATTGACTCAACTACCTATCATGTAATAATTTCTATGCACTTTCCAAATTATTCTTTCTGATTTACAAGTGACGCTTTCTGATTTACAAGTGACGCTTTCTGATTTACAAATGACGTTTTTTGATTTACAAGTGACGCTTTCTGATTTACAAATGACGCTTTCTGATTTACAAGTGACGCTTTCTGATTTACAAGTGACGCTTTCTGATTTACAAATGACACTTCTGAAATTAAAGTTACGCTTTCTGATTTACCAATGACGCTTTCTGATTAACAAGTGACGCTTTCTGATTTACAAATGACGCTTTCTGATTTACAAGTGACGCTTTCTGATTTACAGTTGACGCTTTCTGATTTACCAATGACGCTTTCTGATTTACAAATGCCACTTCTGAAATTAAAGTGACGCTTTCTGATTTACAAATGACGCTTTCTGATTTACAAGTGACGCTTTCTGATTTACAAATGACATTTCTGATTTACAAGTGACGCATTCTGATTTACAAATGACGCTTTCTGATTTACAAGTGACGCTTTCTGATTTACAATTGACGCTTTCTGATTTACCAATGACGCTTTCTGATTTACAAATGCCACTTCTGAAATTAAAGTGACGCTTTCTGATTTACAAATGACGCTTTATGATTTACAAGTGACGCTTTCTGATTTTAAAATGACGCTTTCTGATTTAAAAGTGGAAAAGGTGTAGACGTTTGGGAGGAGTTCAAACACAAACACCAAACACTTTTATATATAATATATTTGGCTTATTAAATGTTTTTACAGTTTTTTATTTTAATTAATTGTACTTATTTTGTGGTTTAAAATGGCTCAATAAATTTTAATTTTAATTTAATTTATTAATTGTTTCATGCTTAAGTGCCATTTGATGTCTTTTTAGAAAAAACAAAAGTAAAAGAAAACACGAAAGAGCGCGATACCCGAACATCGCTAACTTTTGCCATAAAAGCTGTTTGTAGAAGATCGTTAGACAGTAAAAAAGACGAAAATGGGGCCACTTTTACTTTTAATCTTTACTCTTTCGTGCACGTAGCTCAATTTGCCAGTTTGAGAAGTAAATTTTAAACTGATATTGTATTCTCAAGACCTCCTCATACATAACTAATTCTAACTAATCGAAAAAACGGTGTAATGAATGGAAAATGGATACGTAGATCCACCAATACGGAAATGGAGAAATGGAAAATAGAGAAGGGACGTGGTTGCTTCATTTATATGCATGTAGATATGTGTATTTATTATATATATGTATGTACAATATGTGATGGAAAAAATTTCTTGGATGACATACCTGATATCTTTTATTTGATTTTTATGTAAGTTTAACTCGAACAGAACTGGAATCTTTCCAAATGCGTTTTTTTTTAATTCAGTTATGTTATTTGCCTGTTTCAAAAATTTTAATGGAAATTATAAGTAAAATTTTGCATGATATATACATATGTTGCAAACTCACCTGTAAATATAAATATTGAAGTGAAGTTAGACTCAAAACTGGCGGTTGAGTAATTCCATTATTACATAAAAATAATTTCTGCAAAACTAAAAGTCCCTTGAAGCTGTCTTCTTTCAAGGAATCTCCGAGTTTGTTATCACTTAAATCCAGCAGCAATAACGAATTCATCACTGGCCACGTTTCAGTCGGAATATTTGGTATAGCATTATTTTGCATATAGAGCTCATTTAATGATATAGGAATTTCAATTGGTTTATCTAATTCATTACTATCCAAACGTAAGTAACGCAAACTCGTCAGTTTAACAAAAGCGCCCCTTGAAATAGAACTCAGGTGATTGTTACTTAAATCCATCTCCAGAAGTGTTGGAAGTGTACCAAATACAGCCGCTCTAATCTCAGTAAGGCTATTGTAACTTATGTTCAAAACACGCAACGAAAGTAAAGTTTGGAAAACTCCATTTGTAATATAACTAATATTATTGTGCGCCATGTCGATAGTATGTAATTCGTATAGTTTTGGAAAACAGTTTTTAGGAATAGTTTGGAGTCGGTTATATGAGACGTTGAGAACTTTTAGACCAGTAAAATTTTGCATCGGTACCTAAGAATCTATTAGTTACGATTTTTAAAATTTACAAATAATACTGTGTAAGGACTTACATGCCCGAGATCAGAAAGGTTGCTGTGGGCTAATTGAAGTTCTGTAGCAAATGTAGTTGTATCAAAAATGTTTTTCGTTAAATTATAAAGGTCATTGAATCCAAGGTCTAATACAGTTATATTGACACAGTTTTCAAATGAAAATGGTTCTATGTTGTCAATTATATTGTGAGAAATGTTAATAGAAGCTTGATATATATCTTTAAAAGAATGTTTTTCTATAAGCGTTATATTATTTTCTGCTAAGTCAAGAATCTATAAAAAAGAAATAGGAATAAGACAAAAAAAAAATATAGTAGATAAAAAAAAGTAATGTATAGATAATATGGTATGTTTGCGAATATATTTGAGCTAATTGATTGACTGTTAATTCAGTTAAAGATGTCACGCTTTTGCTATCACTTTGTTCGAACTTAATAAAATACCAAAATTGATATGATAATCCCCCTCATTTTCAGTTACACATGCTTCCATAAGCCAAATATGTCTTCGTGTTTTTATAGAACATCATGTTCTCCGAAGTGTACGTGCGACTATAGTCATCAGTATAATGAGACTTTTATAGGCGAGTCACTCGGCCTACGCTTAGTTGACGTGAAACGCAGGGGACGACGAATTTCCTTCCCGTCGGCGTATGATAGAAGTTGCATTGTAATGGCGCTTCCCATGCGGCCTCTCTGGTACCTGGCTTCCCCCTCCCTTACGGTCAGATGCTGCCAGCAGAGCCTTGAGGTAATGATCTACTATAAGAAGCATGTAGATCCCACAGTTGCTGACGTGCCTCCAGTGGTGTTAATCGTGTGTTTTATTAGTTAAAGGTTACCACTTCCGGTGATATATCCACTCTCTAGGAAGCATTCTTCCGTTTCGTTTTATATTCGACGATAGGGAATCAAATATGAGGTATGAGGATCCTACCGAATTCAGGTACCGTGATACTTGTTGCCTTCGATCATATATCGAAGCCAGCCAATGGTCATCGAGATAAGTTAAGCTAGCGAAGCGGATCTCCTGCTTTTGAAAAATCTTCATGGTCGGTAGTTGGCGGTGAATTCTGTTGTGCACTTATAGGGATGCTCTTATTGTGCTCTAATGTTGTTAGTAGGGTATTCTTCTGAATTAATTTATTGTAAAATTCGACGCTTGTTTATAGTGTTCAGCCACTTAAGCGCAAGATGATAATGGTTTTAAACTGGTATCCGTCCAGGTATGGCCTCATATAGCCCAAACACTTGCGAGGCATTGTTTCTCTGTTGCGGAATAATTTTCTTGGCGCCTTAGAGGTACCGAATGGCATGAGAGATTATACGTTTGCCTTCCTGTTCTTGTGCTAGCATATTGTTCACTTCTGTTCGGAGTAAGAATAGCCTGGTGAAGTCAGGACACGCCAATACTGCTGCTTCTAGCATTTTTTCCCAGGCTTGCCTTTCCCCAGGATACTCGATATCGGAAAGGCGACTGCCCCGAATTTTAGCATGAAAAGCCTTTACAATGGCTAGACATCTTCGTAGCTCCGTGATATTGGTTGAAGCTATTATCTGTCTCATCGCGAGTCTTTTTCGAGGTCAGCCTTGATGCGGAGATTTCTTACACAATCCTACACATGTGCTATGTCTCTGTCTCTCTGTCTCTCTCTCCCTCTCTGTATCTCTCTCTCTCTCTCTCTCTCTCTCTCTCTCTCTCTCTCTCTCTTTCTGTAGATCGCGCTATCCCGAAAAGAAAGAAATATTTTTACTTTCAAAGCATACTGTTGTTTAAATTTTTACTTTCAGCGCAACCTAAAAAAATTAAAATGTCTTATTGTTTAAAAGAACATCAATAAATTTATTTCATGCATTTATTTTATTTCTCTAACTCTTTTTCTGCCATTTGGATTCGACCAATATCTTCCTGATTAATGAACAATTAAGAGAGAGAGGTATTCTTGTTAAATTTGTTTCGTACTCATGAGTACCTGCATGTATTGTCATCGACACATTTACACAAATATGAATATGAGTTTGTGAGATCTTTGAGAAAATTTAGTCTTCAATGCTTCATTTCTGCTGCAAGAATACAAAACAAAAGAATCGCTGCTTTTATAGCAACGCTTTCAAATGGGCGCAGTGGAGCTACTGACTACCTTGTTTGTATAGTCTGTTACGTTCCGCCGATTGCAGAGGCGAATTTCCTGAAAGACAGGCGAGATAATGTCGCTGACTTGCCTTTTGAAATCTTCTGTGGGGGAGTAATAGTGTCGCCAATTTTAGTAAACCAAATGAGAAAAAACTTCTTGGTCGTCACAGTTGACGGTTCAGGTTACGTCTTGGAGATGGAGTCGGATTACGGAAATGACCGAAAGACTGTGGACCGAACAAGATTGCCAAAAAAAAAATGAGTGTGCAGAGATTATTGTCAATTGATGAGATGTGGCCACGCAAGTGGCGTGCAGTACACACATTTATTATTAACCGTTAATGCTAACCCGAATTTGTGCCATTGTCATTCATTTAAACATTGTTCGAACACGAACAGGGAACTCGAAGCCAAAACATTAATCACAAAAACTTTCTCGAACTGCAGCTACTACTTACATTATATTATATTATTTATATTTGTTTTACAAAAGAACAAAAGTATGAAAGACGCAGAAAAATAGAGAACGAGGTTTTTTCTTCGCGTAGCACTGCTAGAAGAACATAAGGGAACACATTATTACACTTTTAAGTTGGTCATAGCAGCTTCATATCCTTTCTCGTATTCCTTTGTTCTCTTAGTGCTACACTAGTCGTACTAGTCTAGTTGACCAGGTTGAGTCCTGTTGACGTATGGATTGAAGTAATCGTGCCAACTTCATCAGTTAAGCGAGAGTATTGCAAGAGTCTGATAGCGTCCGGATTTACGTAATCCTCTCAACAGCTCTGATAAGGTATTAGGAAAAAATTAGACCTTCCTCACGATCATCCTTTTTTCTCGTAATCTTGGTCGATGTCCTGTTGACTTAATCCTGCCAACTGCGCAATCGACACCACAAGTAAATCCAGCCATGTATCCTTGATCGCTACTGTAGCACCGAATCCCAACGCCAACAGGCGTAGAAGAAAGGCACCAGTAGATCAAACATAGGTCAGACCGCGCAAGGATCGGCCACCTACTTCTGGGCATAGAATTGCCGGTTTTTAAAGATAAGCCATCATTTTGAAGAATTTACGAAATAAAATCATTTAAAAAAAAAAAAATCTTTTTCTGTAACTGAACTATTTGAACGTTTGTATGTTTGCATTACTTCCGTCTGAAATTTTACGATTTTGTGCATATCGATTTATAATAATTTATCGTTTTTTATATTCCAAATTCTGGAGATTCTTACCTCAATATACTTTAATTCCGAAAACATTTGGTATTGAATTTTTTTTATTTGGTTCCTAGATACATCAATTGTTCCAATTCGAGTTAACGATCCAAAAGTTTCTTTTCCGATATCGTTAATTTTGTTATCATTTAAAAACAGTCGCCTGTGGAAAAAGATGTAAAAAAATAATGTAAATAAATGCAATGTAAAAAAATTACGAAATTACAATTTTATAGAAACCTTAGAAAACGAATCCCTCGAAAACTGTTGCCGTCCAATCGAGTAATTTTATTGTGCGATAAGTTTAATACTTTTAAGACTGCGTTTCGAGCAAATGTTCCCCTACAAATATTAAAATATAAAACATACATACATATGTACATTCAAAATTTCATTTTTACTATGTTAAATAAACATTCTCATTCCCTACAGAAATGAGGGAATGAAGGTATATACTTTGTGCTTCCGCTTGTATCGCATTAGATGGGACGTGGTAGGTATGTTAAAGTATATATATTTTTGATCAGTGTCAATCCTTCGGATGTAGAATATAAAAAGCTGACTTTGCAAATGCTATGCACAATTTCAATGCTTGTTACCATGGTAACATATCTTCATCAAGAGTTTGAGGCATTGTGTGCTGCCACTAATTACCAGATCACAAGTGTGCTAAGCGTATTTGATGCGCCTAGAGTATGTTCTATATGAGTCAACAGTACAATATGTTAAACTCCAATTAATTGCGCAGCCGACTTGGAAGCAGTACAGATTGGATAGACGACTACTATTGTAGGCCAAAGAAGCGTCTCCGTTAACAGCCAACATCGAACGGACACCGACGAGGATTTGATGACTAATCGCCCGTAGCATTGTTTTTCTACATAGTTTTTTCAAACATTAATATATATTTTACAACCAATCCGTACTCATGAGTTCAGCACCAAACAACGTCTAAATTTTTCGTAGTCTCTAATCTGTTTCCTCCGCATTATAGCTAGCAACATCTAGCACCATGATCGGGTCTCTAACCAATTCGCATAGAATGGCGTGATGCAAAGTTTTCCATCACGTCATTGTACGATATTTACATACTCTCTCCGTGGCAATTCGCGCGGTACGGGACACCGTCTACACTGAGCTTCTTACAGTATTACACAGTGCAAGCATCGCTACACCTCACGATTTTCAATCTGAAAAGCTGACTTAATAGCCTGTTTCCATAAAAACATATGGTTAGAAATAGGGCGGTATCTGATCGCCTTGGCCTTGGCAAGTATCTGGTAGCCTTGGCATTGCACGAACTTCTGTGAACTTCACTGTCAACGTAGACGTTCAACGACAGCTTGGGCTCGCGTTGATCATTTATGCTGATGCAGTAATATACAATGCTATGGTTAACTGCACTGCACTACGCATAAATTGAAACAAAATACAAATTTCTTGCCCATTTCTTGCAATGATACTGTTTCCGGAGCATATATTTCGGCAATGAGATTAAAGACGTTGGCCCCAAAATTATACTAAATTTAGCAAATCAGCTGAAGAATATGAAACCTTTCTTGACCATGAAACAATGGAATGATCCACGAGTTTTTGGCCAAACAATAATTTGTAGTTGAACTTATACAGTTAGGTTCCGCAGACTTTTCAGAAGAACAGGTATCGCCGAATTACACCGAAACAGATCAGATATCGCCAATTTTATTCTAGAACACAGGCAAACATACAAGATAGAGTACAAGACTGCGCATTGCGCAGCTCCCTTATTCGATATCAAAAATGTTGACAAGTACAGGTTTTTTTTGTTGCAATTATTTTTAAAATAAAATATAAGTGCTAAATATAAAAATATAATTATTGAAAGTTGTGTAAAATGAAGAGGGCCCAAATAAAAAAAAGTTTGTCAACAAGCTAAGCTCTTACTTACACATTTCAATCCATTGTATTAAAAGGAAATTGGGCAATGTGTTTTGATTTATGATGCTTGTAAAATTGTAATATTGTCAAATTTTATTTCGACGATGTATGCCGTACAAGTACCAAATCGAACTGTCTGCTTTAATTTGCGGTTATATACATGCAAAGTGCTCGAGGTATCCAAGTTTCAATTATTCGATGTTACGACAACTGATAGGCAGCAGAGAACTGCATGAATCTATTCTTTATTATGAATCTCTGAATAAATTCACGAATTTATAAATGCCTGCATACTTAACATTCACAGCGTATGAATTATTATTATTATTACTACTATTAAATTATAACAGTACACTAAGACTTCTGTCTTTTATAGTACTTACAAATTAAAAATTGCAAAAGAAATATAAAGGAATATAAATTAAAAGAAAAAAAATACAAAAATTCGATTGAAACTAAACATTAATACTAATATAACTTAAGAACTAAAACAAATAATAATTAAGATACTAATCCTAAACCTAGATGAAAAAAAAGAGAAATGTAAGAGAAAGATAAAGAAGGGAAAGACAAAGAAAGAAAAGAAGGGAAAATTAAAGATCAATAGTAAAAGAAAAAGTAGGTTGAATTATCACAGCTACTCAGCAGAAAAATACTTAAAAACAGCGCTCTTGAAGTGGCTCCCAAACGGCATCCTTCTAAGATGCCTTGGAAGAGAGTTCAAAAGCCGGATGGCACCAATGAAGAAGTATCTGCTACTATTGAGAAAACTACACCTCGGTACAATGAAATTCAGAGCTCTGGCTGACTGGAAACGCTCAAGTTTTACGTACAGATAATTTGGACATTTCGTATGAACAATCTTATATAAAGATACAACGTTCAAAGCATTGAGATACTCCAGCAATCCACAACCCAGAATTCCCTTACTCATTAAAGAGATATGTATGCTCAAATCTCGAAACATCATAAACATACCTTGCGGCATTATTAAATGCTACCAGCAGCTCAAGCATGCTATCATATAGCAAATTTATAAAAATTTATTGTGCTTCTTTTAGATAATTAAAAAATATAATTTTACTAAAAATTACAGTAATTACAGTATATGTTTAAAAAGAAATGAAATAAACCTATATTATGCTTAAAAGCATTGTTAGAACCAATAGTATAAAACTGTAAAAGAGTTGTAAAGTAGTATAAAACTAGAAGAAACTCGAAGACATTTACAGTCCAAACACAGAAACAAAGCTTTATATATGAAATTTTTCCAGTGCAGTGCATTTCAAATAAAGCAAATATGTTTATTTTTACGTCTCGGCGCCAGAAAATTCTTTGTTTACTTGACGGTGAATAAGCAGTTGAATATGGTTCCAAATTTTTGTGAATCATTTAGACAATCACAGAAATTTCTATGCCTGCTGAAGACAATCACGGGATATTTTGTGAATCATGTGAATCTTTTCCCGTCTGAAGTTGTAATTCTGTCTGTGATTCACGTTTTGTGAATGTTAATCATGCAGGCATTCATAGGCTGTGAATGTGAATCAAGCAGGGATTTAAAGGCTGTGAATGTGAATCAAGCAGGTATTCATACGCTGTGAATGTTAATTATGCAGGCATTCATAAATTTCTTAATTCATTCAGAGATTCATAAAAGGGTATTCATGCAGTTCTCTGATAGGCAGTAGCTTCTAGTCTACCCTGAAACCATAGATTACTAGATGTGACACTCGCTATTCGCCGCTTCAAAAAGTCGGTTTGACATTTGATTGTTTGGTATGTTGAACTCACGTATACAATACGTGAGAGATACCACATTGTTGTTCTTGTTTCTTTATCAAACAATGTGTACGATTTCTTACCAGTGCAACCGTATGTGCTAAAGGGGTTTGGAGCCCCACCTAGGCCAATAACGTATAATTTCCAACTATTTTGTAATAATTTGTATTCAGTTTCATTTATACTATTCTGCTAACATCGTTCTAAAATATTTTCGCAATTAGGCGCATAATTGTATATTTATAACAAAAAAGTTTTAATTACTGACTGCATTTATAGGAAATATAACCAAGCAAATTAGAAAATGCTGTGTGAAATGTTATGGAATACATTTATTAACATTAAAACTATGTTTTTCACGGATAAAAAACATAATATTTATAATTATTTATTTTGACGTTTCGATAAACAACCCCCTTAAAATAAATTTTCGATCAGTGCTTGCTACAAAATTTTTGCGGCGAGGCTACATTATTTTACGGCGAGGCTACACTTTTTTACGGCGAGGCTACACTTTTTTTGCAGCGAATCAAAGTTTTCTTTCATTGTATCAGTGCAATTCCAGCAAAAATGCATTAGTGTATAAGGGACATTTTCGAGTGTCTCATCTACTAATCTATGCCTGAAACACCGCTCTCGGTTATGTTAGTGGTTATGTCACTGAGACGCGTAACCAACGTCTCGGTTATAGTTTTTGTTCTTTTGAATAGTGCATAGAAAAAATGTACCCAAAAGATTTTTATGCGTGTGATGGTGTGAATCACTCTCTGAAAGTCGACTTCAAAATAGATGAGTAAATCCCTCTTCTCGCACTTACACGTACTTTGATTTTGCTAACGGCAAAATAAGCAGTGATGTTACAAATTAAACATTGTCTCGCTAAATGCCGATGATGACGTTCTAGTTGCTAGCGAGGATCTCACGATGAATCCACAGTAGTCAAAAAATTTAGGCTATTACAGACACTCATTTTCTTTTAGGCTAATGTTTGCTGGTTTCCCCTTCAGAGATTGTCAGCCAATAAATATTGTAAACTTTTATTTTTCCATTATTGATTTAAAATTTGAAATTGTGTCTGTTAATACTTAGCAAAGCTTGTTTATTTCAAGCTATGCAATTTTCATCAGTTATTCAATAACGTATATAGTATCTTGTGTATATCTTTTTTAAGGTTATACACGCTAGAATTGTGTGCATTTAAATACATATTCATTAAATAAAATTTTACTCAATGTAAAGCCATTAGACCATATCAATTATATTTCTTTTGAAGTTTCTTTTTTCACGATATGTATATCATTATTATACTGTATGGTGTAAAGCAAATTGAAAAATTGTACCTTGATATAACTGTTAATGCATTGTGAGATACGTTGAACCATCCCAATTTAGTCAGATCCGAAATGTGAAAAGCTTCAAGTTTTGCTATATTATTAAAACTTATGTCAACTGATTCAGTCTCACGAAGATTTTTAAATTGAGCTTTCTTAAGAGCAATAAACTTGTTTCCATGTAAATCGAGAGTCTTAAGTTTTCGTAGCGTCTATTGAAATAAGAGAAGTTTTTGAAGTTAAATTGTTAACTGAAATAACTTCGAATACTTTACTTGAAATGTTTCAACTGGAACATCGGACAAAATACCATTCGAAATTCGCAATACTTCAATGCTATTCGATATTGCTTCATCGTGAAATAAGTTTCTATCCAATGAGCCTAGGAAGTGACCGTCTATTACAAGTTGATTTAATTTACCAAGATTCTGAAATAAACTTAGAGGATAAAATACAAACGACAAAATAGATGCATGTATTTCATAAGCAAACTTAATTAATTTGTAAACAATTATTATAACTACTCATAATTCATACATATACTAACAAAGATTGTACACTCAGAGAAAAAACAATGTAAAGTCAAACAGGACCACTTTGTTTCGAATGCAATCAAAACGATGTCAGGCAAATACGAAATTATTAAATTTCACAATCGTAATTGTGCAGGGTTTCTATCCTTCGCGCAAAGTGATCTTCTCGATTTTGAACTGTATTAGTCAAATGAGAGCGGCACGCATTAGACCACTCCCAAGATTAAATGTTGGCAAAGCGTTACATAATCCAAAACTTTTTTCATTGTCATATTTTTTTATATCTACTCTCCAATTAATGCCTTTCAAATATAGCGTTGACATTTTTCCAAAGTAACTGTGACGCCAGCGTTGTGAATACATACACTCTACGTAAAGAAATCTAAAAAATGATGACACAAATCCAGAGATCTTTCCAGTCCGTTTTCGGGTCGGTATTAGGTTTCCAGAAGCTTGCTCCTATTCGTAAAGAACTTGAAATTGCTATGGTAGTGTTGGTTAAAAAATTACACAGATTCCAGATGAAGTGCGGGCATCGTGAAGAAAATGAAACATTAGACCCGGATGAAGTGCGGGAATCGAGAAGAGCGGTCACCAACTCACCTCAAAATTTTATAAATACTACTTTGTTTACATGTATTTACATTTGTCAGAATGTTTAGAGATTTCAATTCTATTGTATCCTTGAATAAAATTATTAAATTATTCGTACATTTTGTACAACGATTAGGGATGGACCATTTGACTCAACTCAAACTGCATTTGTTTTCAAATAAATAAAAATAAATAAATAAATAATAATAATCTAAAGACGTACTCAAGTTATTGATAAGCTATGAAGATAAAAAAAAGGCGAGAGAAGAAGTAGAATATAAAAAAAATAAATCATATTTGTTTCCATTATTTATTATAAATCCATTTTTTAGTAATCCTTGCTCCTTGTTTTAACTTCCTTGTATTCGTAGTAAATACAAGAAGGAACACAATAATCACGAATCAAATCATCAAATCACATCTGTGTAACTAAGTATAACTTTTTTAGTTGAAATTGTCTCACCTTTTTCTATTCCCGCATTAAAATTGTAGTCAATAAGTGCGAAAGGAGCAAATTGAATAGAAAGCAACAAATGATCAGAAGCTGAAAATATAAAACTTCGCCAAAATATCAACGGAAGAAACCAAGTCATGTACAAAAGCATATATTTTGTTAGTGCCATGGACGAAAACAAAGTCGAATTTCTTCAACGCACAGAATCTTCCTATTCCTTTCAACTCATTAACAAATTAATAGCTGCTGTTTGTCCAGCGTTCACTCCTTAAGCGATAATACAATTCTGCTTTGCTATGAGCATCGCTTCGAACATACACACGAACACGTAGTTTCTGCCGTATGATCGCTGTCGACGATTTCTAGGGCTTCATTTTCGCTGTCACCTTAAGTCCGCGTACCATCTCGAGATGCTCTGTAACGAGTAGCCTGCGTTGAAATCTCTTTACAATATATACTCGTTGTAAGGAAGTCATTTGTTGGCCACATATATTTTTCAAATATTTTTCTTTTATCTTTGCAAACAAAGTGGGTTTATTAACGAGGCCATGCACGACATTGATCATTGCGCGTCTTGAAACAGACTGATTTTGTGCTCATGCTTAAGCTTACATTATGCAGCCTATACTAGAAGCTACATAGAATCCGTGTTCGTACTGCCTTAAGTCCATTGAGTATGCACGAACAAACAGATGTGATAGATATTAATAACAAATAAAGCATCATAAATTCGAGCAATTTAATGAATAGAAATTAGGCGAAATTAGAAATTGAAATTTTTTTCATTCCTATTTCGTCATACGTGATTTCGGTGTAAGCGTTGAATATTTTTTTAGACTACATTTTATCAGTTGATTGTATCCTAAGAACACTAAAAATTTCGTCGGCATCCGACAGAAATATAATTTCTACGGATACGCACGGACACGGATTCTACGTACTTTCCACTTTACGCATACAAAAAAGTACGGTGAATCCTATATAGCCGAAAATTGTTATTCTTTCTATATGGTTTAAACTATGCTAATAGTAGACAAATAATAGTAATTATATTAATTGGCTATGACTTTTCTTAATCAGAATCAAGCTTACCCCAAAGGTATGTTTAGATAAGGATGTTAGATTTGAATGTATAAGGTGTAACTCCTCCAACGTTTGATTTATACCAAAAAAGGAGTTGCCTGCGATTTCTTTAACATAGATATCCGAAATTGTAAGATGCCGGGAATTACTTTTGGAAAAAATCGGACCAAATAAATTTTCTGAAAATGAATACAGTTATTATTTCATTGTTATATAATAATATTCTGCACCCGAAGGCGTGGTAGATAGAGAGAAGTATATATTCTTGATCAGTGTCACCACTTAAATCCAGGTAGCCATGTCTCTTCGTTGTGTCGGTCTGACTGTTGAAATCAGGATTAGAGGGAAACGAAGGAATTTGGAGCGATGAAATTTTACACGTACATATATTTTTTGCCATCATGAAATGTTTGGTATTGAAAATGCGAAAAAATCGAGCTAGTGCCCCGTCTACTTTTTATAACAAATATGAATTCTTTTCCATCCATCTACACATAACATTAACCTAAACGGCAATTAAAGTAGAACGAATAAAAGGTCATCTTGAAATTCGGTACAATTATTCTCTGCAATCGTATATTCCTTAGTATTAATAATGGGAAAAATAGAAAGTGTGCCAGCCTACTTCTTTTTAATAAATAATATTTTTTCTGTGCTATCTTATTTTTTCAAATTGTAGGCTACAATTGTAGCTGCAATTGTAGGCTAATTTTGAGCTTGAGTATTGAGTCATCGCATCACGTTAAAAATAATTTGACAACATGGTCGTGGTCTGCCCCAGTGTTGCCGTTTTGTGGGAATTTTCCCAGATTTGGGATTTTTAAATAGCCTCTGGCTTTGGGATTTTTTTTTTGGGAATTTTGTGAATTTTAATAATTCTTTTGTTTTTAATGGTTTCATCATAAAATTAACATTAATAAAGGCTTCGTATATTTGGGATTTTTTTGCGATTTTTTAATGCCTTTGGGATTTTTATGGGATATTGGTATACTTTTTTGCCTTGCGTTTTTTTGGGATTTTTTAATTGACGATTTGGGAATTTGCGATTTCCTCTGGGAATTTGAATGTAGGGTTTCCGGCAACACTGGTCTGCCCGTTTTTGATATAATATCATTACTGAAATGCAGTTTCGTTATCTTAGCTAAAGGCCATTGCAATTGCGGCAGATTCTGTTCGCGAAGAATCACTATATCGTGCAATCTTACACTCGGCTGGGAGATACGCCACTTTTGTCGTTGCTGTAAGCTAGTGAGATATTCGGCATGCCAACGGTTCCAGAAACCTTGAGCCATGTGTTTCACCTTGTCCCACTGCTTTAATGGATTTATATTAGTAGCTGCTTCGAACGTCCTCTCCGGTCGAGCGGTTAATGGCTGGCCTATTAAAAAATTTGCAGGCGTAAGAGCGTCGATTTCATCGTCGTTGCTTGGACATAACGGTCTAGAGTTAAGAATTGCTTCAATCCTCGTCAGCAATGTGTAGAAACTCTCGTAGGTTAAACTTGTCATACCAAATACCCGCTTTAAGTGAGTCTTAACTGATTTCACACCCGCCTGCCATAATCCACCGAAATGTGGCGATGATGGTGGTATAAAGCGCCATTATATTCCTTTTTGTGCACAATAATCGGCTATGCTGCCATCCTGTCGCTGTTTCCGGACAATTTTTTCTATTTCACCTAGTTTACGTTGAGCACCATGGAAGTTTGTACCATTGTCGGACCAGATTTCGCTAGGTTTGCCGCGTCGCGATACGAACCGATCCAGTGCGCCGATGAAGGCATCGCTTGTTCAATCCCCAACCAGTTCAATATGGATTGCCTTGGTGACAAAGCATACAAAGACTGCTATGTAACCCTTCACCTTCCTTGGAACTCTGCCGGCTTTAATCTTTAAGCTAAACGGACCTGCGTAGTCACAACCTACCTTACTGAATGGGCGTTGAAATCGCACTCTCTCAATTGGAAGCTCAGCCGTTAGCTGTGTTTGAGTGAGTTTCCGTAATTTGAAGCAAGTTACACAAGCGTGTACTATTCGTTCCGAGCTCCCAGAATCCAATATTGCTGCCGTAATATAAATATAAGGTGGCTTGCTCCAACGTGAAGATGTTGCACATGAATATATTCCACTAGCAACTCGTTGACACGGTGACGTGATGGCAAAATTACTGGATGTTTAATTGTAAATGCTGCGGTAGAATTTTTGATCCGACCACCTACTCTCAAGACTCCGGTGTCATCCAAAAATGGAGATAGCGTCGAAAGCCTGCCTGACTTCAAGGTTTATGTTGCTTAATGAGAGCTATTTCGTCAGCAAACCGTTCCTGCTGAATGATCTGAAGAATTGTAATTGTGATATTATCAATCGATGATAGATTAGTGTCGTGTATTTATTTTTGCACAGTCTCCCGATAAACCGCAGACAATAGGCTGTAGCCCGCACCAACCGACTCCACCTCGATGTTCTCGGCAACAGAGTTCCCAGTATTACATGATTCTCTGCAGATACAAGAAAATTATTAACATGCAATATAGACTGATTCTTACGCTCTTCCAATTGTTCATGCGGTGGTACCGCCAAGCGTATGCGTTTTGTGACGCGTCACAGAAGCCATGTAGCTCATTTTGCCTATTTGCAAATATTGCCCTTGCTATCATACTACTCGTGCTATCATTTTTGAACACAGGATGATGAGGTAAATAAAAACACTCAGTACTTAATCTGTCAATTTCGTCATTAGGGATTTTCTCCATGTGATTCAAATCGATGTATTCTGTCATAAATTTTACGTAAAGTGATTTTAATTCTGCGTTATTGTTTAGCCTGCGTTCAGTTGCCATTAGTCGTTTCAGAGCGACTAGATATGAATTACCAAAATCGTTACACTGCTTTTTCAATGGTAGCTCTACACTAAATGTACCATCTGATAATCTCTTGTGTTTGTTCACAAATGAATTTTCTGCCTTTAATTCGTCGTCGGTCAGCTGTGTTTGAACCGAAACTTCCTCTGCTTCCCAGAATTTTGCTAGCGAGTGATCGATATCTACATTAGTGAAGAATATTGATGGACCCTTTGGTGGTTGAAGTGATAAATCTCCGCCAACAACCCATCCAAATGATGTGGAAATTGCAGACAATTTGTTGCTGCCCTCAAGTTTTTCTCCTTGAAAAATGTTGAAAACCTTTTCCATTCCCAAAAGAATGTCTACTTGCGCTGGCATGTAGAATAACGGATCAGCCAATTGCAAAGAGAGGAAATTACGGCAATGTTCCTTAGGTATTTCTCGCGCTGGCATTGATGCGGCAATCGTCGGCATAATAAGCGCATCAACGTCAATAGCTTCACTATTCACTCTTGACTCAATGTGAAGAGAAACCCAACCACGTGAAATTCCAGTATGCGTCCCGCTCACACCATTTATTGGTATTCTTGCATGCTTGCGACGTAGACCTAAGCGCTGCACACAACTCTCCGAAATGAGCGTTTTCTCAGACCCAGTGTCTATCAATGCTCACCACAATTGCCAAGCACATTACATACGGCCGTTCGCAAAAGAGTATTAATTTCTGGCATCGCATTAAAATTTACATTCACAGTTGATTCTTTTTGCTCTGGTTGCGCTATTCTCTCGCCCTCTTCGTGCAGTAAGGTATGATGGCGCCTATTACATTTACGACATGAATGTTTTGAGCGATTCAGGCAATTGTAGCATATGCGTTTGGTCCCTACAAACCTTCTTCTCTCTTTTGTGTTAAATGCTATGAATTCTTGGCATTGCGTTAAATCATGAGCATTGCTACACTTTGCACAAATTTTGTCTTTGCCAATGGTGGTTTGATGGGATTTTACTGCTAGTGAGCTTTTCCCTGTCCGTGGTGGCGTCTTAGTAGCAACCGATTCCAATGCCTCACAAGTAATGTTTAAAAAATCCAAAAGTCTTCTAGTTTCGGAAAGTCGTTGCTTGACTTTTGAAATTTTGTCCATTCTTGCGCAGTAGTGCTATCAAACTTTGACACCAGAATATAAATCAACCAGACGTCCCGGCTTTCTGCGTGCTCCCCTAAAGATCGTAGACCACGTATTGTCTCATCAGCAACGTCTTATAATCTCCTCAGACTCACAGCCGATTGATCCCTTACGAGAGAGAGGTTGAAGAATTTTGAAACATGCATGCCTGCGATAAATCCCAATTTGTTGTACCGATTGCATAGTTTACTCCAAGCTTCAGCGTAGTTCTCGTTACTTTCCGGAATATGGCCAATTATCTCGTACGGCTGATCGGTCAAATAGCTTTTCAGGAGCTGAAACTTCTGGCACGATGTATAACTTTCCTTGTTGTGAATTGAACTAACAAATGAATCATGGAACGACTTCCAATCTATTAAATTTCCATCAAAAGATTTTATTTTTAATTTTGGTAGGAAACTGCTATGTGAAACAGAAGCATGTCCTGCCAAACTATTCAGAATTTGAGTTTGCGCTAATAGAATGCTGCTTATTGATGCCTGACCCTGTAACTATTCACCGCCAACTGCTGATGGTGCGGCTGTCACGATGTTCTGCAATGTACGGGCGAAATTTTCCCTTTGCTTTTAGCACTCTTTCCTCACATACTTCAAAGTCATCCTCAATTTCCTTTTTCTCATCATCGTTTTCGCATTTATCCAACATAGTAGTCACCACCTCCACGTACTGATGCCATATATCCTCCAAATGTTCCAAACGGCATTCCCAATCGGACACTGGAACCCCGGAATCCGCGCGCAATATGAATGTCCACGTACGCGTAACGGCACCTTTCAACAAAGACCCGCTTTGCTTTTAAATGATGCATTGTCTAAGTACAGTCGTAGAAAATTTACAAAAAACTTCGTGACCCGATCCGGCTCGAATTCGACCAAAAAATGTTCTGAACTCCTCAATTTAACTCGCAATGAAATTGTGTAATGCAAACCTTTCTTAACGATAATCTTAATCTTTATTTTAATGTCTATTTACTGTTAAATTTAATTATACAACTCAATGGACTATAACAAGACTACGAAGTTTTCTGTGACCCGATCGACTGACTGTTCAACGTGTACTACTAAACTCTCATTTAGTGTGCGTCGATGTAGATCAATTAACGGGACTTGCATGTATGTACTCTTGCATAAGTAAATAAAGAAGTCCGCTCTAGTGGTTTGACCGGTTCCTAAAAAATTATATTCTTATATATTTATATCTTAAAATTATGCATATTATTTGAGTAATAGTATAATAATAATAGAGTAATAGCCAAATAATATTATTAATAAATATTTATGTTGGTTCCACACCACCAATATGGTACACATTAAAACAAAGTTACCAATTTTTTTATTGTGTTCGGTTCGCCTGTAGGCCTGTCACCCAAGCAACTACAGCTTCAGGTAATATTGTATTAAGATTTACAAAAACATAAATTTTACTTCATAATAAAAACGTAAACAGTAAATTTACGTAAACAGCCTATTGTTTTTCTATGTATGCTACATTATGAATCACTAAGCATTGGTCTGGGCAGCATTTTTCACAAGCGTTCTACCAGCTGAACGTATACTAGAACTAGTAAAGGTGTTTTCTACAGCCGGGCTGTAGCCGAAATACCCTACATCTTAAAGCTGCATATATACTCGTATATATATTTAGAAGTGGTGCGATATAATATACTCGTATATATATACAATATATATATTATATATCTAATAATAAATATACAATATATATATAATAATAATAATAATTATATCGCACCACTTCTAAAAGGCAAAACTTTATACTCCTATGAAATTTCTACAACTATGCCGTCATGATAGCAGTATGCAGTTTCATAAGTGAAAGCATAAGGAGGCGTGGCCCGCCCATTTCTTTCCCAACAGAATATTATTGGTTCACAAACTACAATATTATGTAAATCCCTCCATGACCTATGTAAACTAAAAGTGGGCGGATCACGCCCATATTTGGCAAACCTAAACTCTAAACCTACATATAAAATGTCTTCTCTCAAAAAGTTTTTTATTCTTGTCTTCTCTCAAAAAGTGATGCTGATATGGTCTTTTTTAATAGGCAAAACAGAGGTACCTGCACTCTCGATATAAAAAGTAGGCGTGGTCCTTGGGCGATTTTGCCCATTTTCAATACAAAACACCCCAACATAGCAACGAATATTTTTGCCAAATTTCATTTTGAAATCTTAATCCGTTCTCCTGTGATCGTGATTTCAACGGACAGACAGACAGACGGACAGACATCGTTATTTCAATTTTGGTGGTGATGCTGATCAAGAATATATATACTTTTCCATACCTATCTTGTCTAGTTCTATGCGTTACACACTCCGGTAGAAAGTGAATATACCCTCAACCTTAAGGTGTAGGGTATAATAAAAGAGCCACAAATGTGGTCGATATTTATTAAAAAGAGGTTTTCTAGGGCCACTAGAATACCTATCAAAAAAGCGAACTTTGTCAACGTCACTTCTATACGAGTATATCGGTGGTTGTGTCGATCAAAGCTGATCTAAAATGTTCGGATGAGCTCGTTAAAAGCGACACTCGAAATAAATCATGTGCGAATCATACGATATTTCCAATGGAATCGCCCGTGAAATGAAGACAAATTCTATTTGTTTAGCATCATCATTTCGATCGGTTGCCTTTCCATGTGTCCCAGTATGGCTGTGTTGTTGTTGTCCTTCCACGTTTGTTTATACGGAATCAGGTTTCGTTGATGTTGTTGGTTATTGCTAGTTTCTATTCATTCGTATTTATGTTAAAATGTCGCTATGTACATGCTTGCTTAGTTTTGTCTGCTCGATCTGAAGTATGTAAATATTTTACGTAATTATGTATTCGGAGCGTTTGATTGATTATTTTTATTTCGCCTTTTGCTTTCGTATGCTTCTTGTTGCTCTTCGTATGTGTATCTACTTTTCTAATCTAAAACTATTTCTATTCCAATATTATTGTAACGAATTGTGATCGTTACAAGTGCAATGTTTTTGTTTTTGTAAGAGTTGCATTAAAACTCACCGTTTTCAAGCAAGTGTCTTATATTCACCCGTTTCAAACACAAAAGAAACCATTGCTGTTGCTGGACAAGACGATCTTTTGGGGTAAATAATATGTATTACGTTACAATAAATGTTGAATTTGATATGAAAATTTTTGCTTCTATGATTATTTAATGAATTTATAAACAAAAGAATGTTGGAATATTGCAGATCCTTCAAAGTCAACGAATGAAGATAACCATCGACACTGGCTTCTTTTAAAGACCTCAATCTTGCCATTTATTTGCCATGAAACTTTAACTTCAATTAACTCGCGTTGCTAAAATCTTCACAAACCTAATTCATTTATTTCAACCAGTCGTTTATAAAACTTGTTTTCAAATTTAATCAAGTATAGTTGCATATGGCATAGCAAAATCAAATTAATTGCTATTAACTTGTTTAGAAATTTTGACTATTTTCTCCTATGAAACAATCATACAGATGTACTTTTTTTTAATTTAAGTATTTGGCCAAGTCCTTCTTTAATTATGTAATATCTGTACCGGTTACACAATTTTTATAACAGTTTTATCGAAATCCATGGTGATATACTGTGAGTACCTAATTCCAGCGGAATTCGTTCTCACAATGAAAGAAGTATTTTTATTTTACTTTCTAATGAAATATGTTTTTTTCTTATTATTTTTTTCGTAACTTAAACTGAAATATATATTTTGTTGAATTATATAAATTAGGCAGTTATACCTTTCTTTTGAATAACTTGAATTAAGTAGCTTTAGTTATAACTATGAACTTGAAATACCCTGTTGTAGTAGCATTAAGTTATATTGAAGAGCCCACCATCACCGACTCGTCGCAAAGGTGTCCCACAAAGACTGAGAAAGAGGAGAAGGGAAGCACTCGCGGACTAATGTTGTAAACAGAACAACATACGGAGAACGACAAATACACGCACGAAGTGTCAAATATTTACTGATTCTCGAGTATTTTTTACTTAATTTTGTAAGTAATTTTGTACTTACTTCGCCAAAAATTCACATCCAATTAGAAAAGTCTTTTTATGTACATATATGACGCATGAAGAGCACAAAAAATGAGAGTCGGTAGCGCTAAATACAAGAGAGTAAGCAAATATTTGATTTTTGTCGTACCGACATACGAGAGCAGCGCCTACAGTTGATTTTTTCTCAATTCCCTTAAGAGCCTGTGTAATTTTGACAGTTCGTGCGAGTAGTTGTAGTTCTCCGAATGGTGTTCTGTTTACAACATAACGCACAGAGCAAAGGGCTAGTTATACTCACTCAACGCAAGCCCCTCCAACTCAAGAGCTGTCAAATTCCTACCCTTTTACATTAGTTTGTGTGTTTGCTGGAAAGAGCAGCCGACACTCAACACGAAGTTTTGTACTCAACGCAAATATCAAAATCGATTTGATATTTTGCTTGCGTTAAGTGATTTGACAGCTAAAATCGTGATGCCACATTGGCTGTATTTCCATAAAGAGGCTAATTTAGGTTAGGTTCACATATTTGCCGGTTGAAATATCCCGGCGTTATCAGTTGCGATTGTGTCATTGGTGAATTCAGGTAAACCTATGTAAACAGAGCATTGTACACAGTTACCGTCATTCGGGTGTGTATAAAAAATTGTTCTTCGTCCACAGTTTTAATACGATGGACGACTTTCCTGTAGTACCCACTAGTTCTTCGGTCCCAATTAATAGGTCGAACACCCCACCGCCTACATCGACGTATGCGCCTTTGCTGGTATAAGTGGAGCAATTGCAAAAACTTGAAGCAAACTTTTAAATCTTCCATATAATTAAATTAACTAAATAGGTAAATCAGTAATAAAAATTATTTTCAACTATCGTATTCAACTGGAGGAATTCTCAAATATAAAAATCCCCACAAAAGAAGTTAAAATACCCAAAACAAAATTGCTACTAATGATACTGGCAACATCAGGCAAATGAAAGAGCCGGCACGAAGCAGACTTCGGCAACTCGTTTTCCAATGCACAAATTTCCCCTAAGTGTCGTTCCCTTTGCGTTGAGTGAGTATAATCAGGCTTCAAGAATGATAGAATACAAGATTACGCATTGCGCAGGTCCGTTATTCGATTTCCAAATTTTTTACAGCCGGCTTTCCAGTGCATGACGTCACACCAGGACGAATTGCTTTGACTCTGGCTGTAAACAAGCGTATATTATGCTTTTTACGTGAAAAATTAATAAAAATTACAAGCATAAATTAAAAATGCAGTGCAAAGTGAAAGAATGTGATAGTTTGGGTTACCACAAAGCAAGTGAAATTAGTTTCTTCAAATTTCCTCACGAAAAGAGTCGTGAGAAGTTGTGAAACATTTTTTGCTGACAAGGGAAAAGTTTCGATTCAAAAAATGCAGTTATTTGCATGAAACATTTTCCTCATAATGACTTCGAAAATGAAATGCAACTTGAAATGAGTAACCATTTTTTTTAAGGAATTTTTCAGTTTTATTCGGTATTAATGTGTCTAAATTAATAGGATTTGCAAAGAAGAGACTCTTGAAGCCTAAAGCTGTGACATCGATATATGATCAATTCGCTAAAAGCCAATTGCTTTCTTCAAAACGTGCCGAATAGAACCATAGACGGGAGAATAAGAGAGTAATCAACACATTAAGAGCAAAGATTACGATACTGTCGCACCACACGAAGGTATGCCAGAAACGGAAACTATGCAATATTGTGACATAGCTTCCCAATTTAAATATAAGTTAAGTATTATGTAATTTATTTTATGCAATTTAAATATAAGTTAAGTATTATGTAATTTATTTTTTAATCAATAAATTTATTATAAATTAATAAAATTGTATTTTTATAGTTATTCCAATTTTTTGGTCGTTAGATACAATTATTTTCCATTTATAGAGATTTGATTATAATTCACGAAATTGCTTCGCTTCTGGCAGAATTGTTGTAAATAAAAAAAAATAAAAATATTATGAAAGGTTTTCATAAGCAGTGCATAAATTATAGATGCTAACCGAGCTAATGAAACACACGCAACTATGAAATGCATTAATATTTATAATAAAAACAACCATAAATCTCTCTCATATAATTTGATGTCTTTGCAAAAAATAATAGTGTTTAATCACTTTCCTTTGCAGCCGCAACAACAATTTTTAAATTATCTTATGAGTATATGAATAATATTATAACAAGAAATGTGTATTAAAAGTCTTTTTATATACAAAACATTTTAAAATATTATATTCCGACGACCAGCAAATAACTTTAATATTTATACAATACACATGATGTAATAATACAAAAATTAATCGGTATACGATTAATCAATATAATTTATTAATTTTATTTATAGCGAGTGTCACATCTAATAATCTATGCTTAAAACATAGTTCTGACAAATGTAAAAACATGTAAACAAAGTGGTAGCTACAAAAATTTGAGTTGATTGAATCACTTCATCGGGGTCTCCTGGGTCATTTTCTTCACGCTGGCGGAATTTTGTCGGGTACTCTTGCGTCATTTTCTTCAAGCTGCCCGCACTTCTTTCGTGGTTTGTTGAGTTTTTTCACCATCACTACCATTAAATTTCCAAGTTTTTTACGAATACTACTAAGCTTCTGGAAGCCGAATGTCGACCCAAACACTGTCTGGAACGAGTGATCATCGGCGAGCCACAGGCAAGCAAAGGCGCATCGGATTCATCGACGGTCGACACGCAAGCAAACACGCAATCGATTAATGACGCCTGGAGAAATTCCACTGTGAACTGCATTCAAGCAAGCACGTAGCGCCACAAACTTTCTTCGTCAAACGCAAGTTGAGTGAAGACGACAGGAATTCAAAGGAACCACACGATCAGTTAATTCTCCGACATGAGGGTTTAACCGCGAATAACAGTGACATTAACGACGTACGTATGCCAGGCACGTTCATTTCAGGATGATTGACGAAGCCCGACGACCGTCAATCGCAGAAGCGCTTGCCAAAGCATACATTGAGCGGAGGGACCAACTAAGACGAATATAAACTGGCCACGTTACCTTCAGAAACATTGACGAAGCTTACTGCACAGTGTTCACGTAATCTTAACGATCGTAACACTTTGTAAGCGGATTCGGAGATATCCATAACCGATTGACGTAATCTTGACGATCGTCAATCGCAGAAGCACTTGCCTACATTGACTGGCAGCATTAGCCAAGACAGATATAGACTCGGGATAGTACCGGTGATTGAAAACATTCCTATGAGAATGGAAACTGAGTAAGACCCGTTATTAGGGAGACATAAGCAAAGAAGCCTGCCAAGAAGCTGAGGTGTGACAGCTCGACCAGGCCATGCACATCGGAAGATTTAACCCATTTAGAGTCGTAAGTGCTCAGCAACTCAATCAGTGGAACAAAGACATATCGTGCCCAGTAAGCTCTCTCCTATGTAGTGAAAGTAGATAAGGTTTTCTTACAACTGGTTTAAGTTGAACTTCAAAATTCAATAAAGAAGTTTATTAAAACAAGGGGCTTACTGAAACTTATAAATATTTCTGTAACAGGTTCTTGGACAACGACTGAGACCATACCCTGGCTATAAAACCGGACAACCGAATTTTGCTGCAATTTTTTTATTTTTCCCTACAAAATGTGTACTAGTTTGTGAGTTCGCCCATATTGGACTGCTACAGTGACGTAATTGCGCAGAACAAAGCAATCTTGTATTCTTTCATTCAATTGTACAGACAACTATTTCAATTGTATAGACAAGAATGATAGATGCGCTTGAAATGAAGATTGCAAATTTTCACGCTTTAACATTTTGTGAATTCATATTCTTACTCGCTTCTAAAAAGAATATTCTAGATTTTTTTCATTATAATTGAACAATAGATTTTTGCTTCTTGCACCATCGCTTCTAATCTTTTATTCCGAGTAAAATAGATTGAAGTAAAAGACAATTTGAAGGCAATAAATTTAAAGACAAGATTTGTTAAATTTTGAGTTTCGTTTATTGAAAAAATGTTGGATATCTTTTTGATTCCGTTGCATTGTTTGGGAATACTCTAATAAAGAAAAATTAAGAGTAATCCAATTTAAATAAGAAATAAAAAGATATATGGTTCTATATGTATTTAATTATATTTTTTCCGCAAAATCTATTATTTTTTTTATGTATTAACGTTTTTAGATGCAATATTTTTGTAAGATAATCGTGAGGTATCTGTATGCAAATGCGAATAATTAATAATAACTAAATAATATATTTCTGTCAGAACGGTAAAAAGTGACCCGTATAAAAGTAAAACAGCTTCGAATTACTATTTCGAACGACTGATTACAATGGAAATAATAATTTTTCTATCTGAATAAATAGAACTAGTCATCGCTTTCCTCGGCACTCTCTAGACTTTTTGCTTCTTTGGCGAACAACACTGAAAACTACTTCTGAAGTTTTATTTTCAAAAATCAGTAGATAAGGTCTTTAAAGGACTTTATGCGGTCACCTTCGAAAAGAAGTCTGAGAAGAATGTTTTTACCATAGATTATTAGATGTGACACTCGCTATTCGCCGCTTCAAAAAATCGGTTTGACATTTGACTGTTGGTAAGTTGAACTCACGTCAACGAGTATATATTGTAAAGAGATTTCAACGCAGGCTACTCGTTACAGAGCACCTCGAGATGGTGCGCGGACTTAAGGTGACAGAGAAAATGAAGCCCTAGAAAACGTCGACAGCGATCATACGGCAGAAACTACGTGTTCGTGTGTATGTTCGAAGCGATGCTCATAGCAAAGCAGAATTGTATTATCGCTTAAGGAGTGAACGCTGGACAAACAGCAGCTATTAAATTGTTAATGAGTGGAAAGGTGTAGGAAGATTCTGTGAGTTGAATGAGTTCGACTTTGTTTTCGTTCATGGCACTAACGAAATATATGCACTCTGTCCGTCTGCGAAGGTTGGATATTTTGCTTTTGTACGTTATTTGGTGGTCTTCCGTTGATATTTTGGCGAAGTTTTATATTTTCAGCTTCTGATCATTTTTCGCTTTCTATTCAATTTGCTCCTTTCGCACTTATTGACTACAATTTTAATGCGGGAATAGAAAAAGGTACTGCTGATTTTAAAAAATGGGTCAGTTGAATAAAATAAGAACAAAGAAGATTTTATTTATTTTAAGTACAATTAAGAAAACTAAAAAATTTTCCTCATTTGTCATTGAACATTAATTATTAAATTTTTTTTTTTAATTTCCCCAAAATTGTTTTTTAAATTTTTTTTTTTTGTATTAGCACTTTACTATTTAAAGTTTAGAATTATAAAGATGTCCGTATATTTAAGAAGGCTTAAATTAATTAATTTAACAATTAATTAATTAACTAATCTATACTAATTAATATACATATGCAAGTTAACTAACTACTTTTTAAAAGAGCACTACCTTTTTCTATTCCCGCATTAAAATTAACTCTGTTAAGCAAATCGTCTTTGTCTCAATAAAAATTAAATTGAATTGAGGCATTCATTTCCATATTTCGCTTGTCCAAGAATGCGAAAATACAGCATAATATTGAAAGGATTGTAAATACCAAAAAACATTTTTGTTACCTTACCATGACCCACAATTTCAACAATAGCCATATATGAATAGCATATATTTTCTTTATATTAATTTTAACGAAAATTTCTACAAAGTAACGAAGTTAAGGGTAGCTAGTTAATACCAAATAACTACCCTAACTAGCTACCCTTAACTTACTTACTTACTTACTTACTTTGTAGAAATTTTCGTTAACATTAATATAAGGAAAATGGCTATTGTTGAAATTGTGGGTAATGGTAAGGTAACAAATATATATATATATATATATATATACATATATATATATATATATATATATATATATATAAACATTCCATAACAAAAATTTATTATTTATACATAAAGGACATATCAGGACAGTATATTAATTGTATACGAGTAACATAGACAGATAGCTAAATTTTATATTTATTCCCCTTGGCTCATATTCTTACCGAAATTTCCGTAACGAATTATTATGTCATCAATAGGACAACTTAGAGATGCTAAATTTTGTAACGCTACTGACAGAACTGCTAAATTTGTATTTATACATTGAATTAGAATTTTGTCATCAATTTTATTGAAAGAGGTACATGGATATATGGTAGTATTTCTAGTAAGTAAAGAAAACGTAAGTGAAGTTATATTTTAGCATGCATTATACTTTACCAACCTTAGTAGACAGGGCTTATTAGTGACGTGGTTGCTGTTGGAAATTCCTCTAATCTGCTTCGTACAAATACCAAAAATTAAATATAAAAGAAATGTATTTAAATATGTGTCTCCGTTCCTGGTTTTCATTTTCCTCTTTTTTTATTAAGTTTTTGTAATATACTATTAAATTAATGTGAAAAAGAAGCAAAAAGCTAGTTTTGTTCTTAGATCTTTTGTTTTACGTGGATGTGTGTGTACAACAGGAGCACTCAGAGTACAATATATCGTTTAAAAGAGTAGACAATATCATTTATTACGTTCAGACATAGGCTAAAGACACGATGTTTCAATGACTTTTCGAATTCTATATTCAAGAAATGGACGGAGTAATTACTATTGTTTTTGTTGTTGTTGCAGGTAACCAGTAAATGGCGCCGCGCATTGCCTCCCATTGTTTACTATTCATGCGCTTTAAAAATTTGTAGCTTTTATAGGCTACATCTCCATAATTATGCACATGTCATGACGATATATACACCGTTCGAAAGGTAATTTCAGTATCTAAAATCTATCTTTAGAGAGATTTATCCGCAAGACTTTTAGTTTTGCAGTAACCCCTTGTTAAACGAATTTTAGGGCAACATTCCGTAACACTAACGAACATAAAGTTCTCTCTTTTGTTTTGGTTATTTTCGTTGTTTTTCTGGGTCAGCGTCGCGAAATTCTGAAGAAACTGCGTCGGCAGAACCCTTGGCTGACGATAGGCGAACAATAATAAATTTGTTGGTAAATTTATGTGCTTTCCAGGCATTAACAGCTGTTTTGGTGTACAGAAAAGGTACGATTTTTGGCGTGAACAAAAACGTTGTCGTGTAGAGCAAACAAAAAAATAATCGACGAACGGAAATTTTAGGAAATGCCTCTCTCGGCAGAGTTTTGCCAACGCCGGCGTGGCTTCCAATCACGTTCGTAAGTGTTACGGAATGATGCCCTTAGTTTAAACAATACTTTTTTGTAGAAGACAGAAGATAGTTAGCACCATAGTCGCTGTTAAGATACAAAATAAGGTTTCTAATTAATCCACACTAAGAGTGCTTCGTCCGCACACGCATCTTGGATTTGGCTTCAGCCAAAAGCAAAAAGGAGTGTTAGCAATTTTTGATGTCAGTTTTCACCTATATCATAACAAATAGTACTTAAACTATAAATCCGTATAAAGTAAAAGTTTTTCGATAGAAGCTCTCTACACACAAATTATAGATATTACCTTTAGAAAGTTACATATCTCGTTCGGTAATATGACGGGATTATAGAGATATAGCCTAGAACAGATCCGAAGTTTGAACGCTCATAACTCCCAAACGGCGGCGTGGCGAAAGGTTGGGTTTCTTTTTCTGTGTAGCTACAACAACAACACAAACAAAAAGAAGAATTAGTACGTTACGTTTCATCCTTGAAACTCCTTATTTGCCGTTTACACTGCATTTGAAAACACAACGTAAACATAAACTTTACAATAAAAATAACAAAAATCGCAGCTAAAAATTAGATTATCAAACAGATTCTGACAAAAAACACATTACCTGATCACATACAACTGAAAATTTGTATTTTCGCTTATTTTACAAATAGAAAATATTGTTGTGCACATTTCAAATTTTAGTTTTCGTTTTCAGCTGACGATCAATGTAAACAATAAAGGCGAGGAATCATATCAAATGAAGTAATGCGTGCTGCAAACAATAACAAAACAAAACATCTTTGAAATTTTATTAAATGGCCATGATCGAAACTGTAGCAGCTAGACAAACATAAAGTACAATTATTCCGTACAGTACAGATCCGAAAAATTTTAGAATAGCGCTTGGTTTTTGTATCAAATTTCATTTTCGGAAAACAGTGACATTCGAAACGTATTACGTATTGTTAACAGAAAACAAGAATGATAGAAAACAGGATTAGGCCAACCAACACCAATAAGTGTTTTCGTCCTGCGCAGCTACGTCATTGAGGACTCTGGAAGTCAAACGGTGAGTATTTAGGTCGCTACATATGTTTCAAGTTCATGAACTGGAAAGACCTACGAGGAGGCAATTGAACAAAGTTTATTGAAAATACAATATTTATTAAAATTGTATTTAGTCTTTTCAATTAACATTAAAGGTTTACGTAATTGTAGTTATCAAATTGCAAATCTAAATTACATATAAACCTGTTTAGAGTGAAAACAACAAGTGCATTGTAGAACAGAAGTTTGTTGCACCTTCTGATCATCTTCCATCATTCTAGCCAACTTCCATCTTTCCAGTCCTCAATGACGCAATTTATTGGAAAGCAGTGCTGGAAAAACATAACGGACCTGCGCATGGCCAAATCTTGTTTTCTATCATTCTTGAATAGAAACTGCTTCTAAATTCACTTTTCCACTGTGTAAACAAGTCTAAGTGTGTTAATGCATTTAGGTTGTACCTTTACGGAAGCAATCAAATATCGTAAAGTAGCCTACTGCGACTGTGGGGAGATATAATGACTTCTCCCGACTTCAGTACCAAACACAAATTCAACCAATAGGATTGCTTTACACCTACACAGCGTAATATTTGACGAGAAACATTGTATACATATATGGCTTGAGAAACATACAAAGGTAAAGTTTTCTGGCCGAGGGAGAACGCGATTTTTTCATTGTGCATGACAGTTTGCTTTTTTATCCAAGTTAAATATTGATATCAAGGATTCCGAAATATTTAAAAACAAACATGAGTTACCAAGCTGATGCCTTGAACTCCTCCCATCTTCAACTTCAGGGTGGAAATTCGGAATTACGACGTCCATTCGATCCTACGGCTCATGATTTGGAAAGTAGCTTTCGTCTAACACGTTTTGCCGATTTAAAGGGTCGTGGATGCAAAGTGCCCCAAGAGGTACTAGGTAAACTTGTCTCTTCTCTTCAGCAAGATTATTCCCTACAGGACCAAGATGCTCAGTTCATGCATATGGCTATTCCACGGATTGGCATTGGATTAGACTGTTCCGTAATTCCATTACGGCACGGTGGGCTTTGCTTAGTGCAGACGACTGATTTTTTTTACCCAATTGTAGACGATCCGTATATGATGGGTAAGATTGCATGCGCTAATGTTTTAAGTGATCTTTATGCTATGGGTGTGACTGACTGTGACAATATGCTGATGCTTTTGGCGGTTAGTACGAAGATGACTGAAAAGGAACGCGACGTTGTCATACCACTAATTATGCGTGGTTTTAAAGATTCTGCCTTGGAGGCTGGCACTACCGTAACTGGTGGTCAGAGTGTTGTGAACCCATGGTGCACTATTGGTGGCGTAGCCTCTACAATATGTCAACCGAATGAGTATATTGTCCCAGATAATGCGGTGGTCGGGGATGTTTTGGTGCTAACAAAGCCATTAGGCACTCAAGTTGCTGTAAATGCACATCAATGGCTTGATCAGCCAGAACGGTGGAATCGCATAAAACTTGTCGTTTCGGAAGAAGATGTACGAAAAGCATATCACCGAGCTATGAACTCCATGTCAAGACTTAATCGCACAGCTGCTCGCCTCATGCACAAATACAACGCTCACGGTTCTACAGACATTACTGGTTTTGGTCTGCTTGGTCACGCACAAACTTTAGCATCACATCAAAAAAAAGATGTGTCCTTCGTAATTCACAATCTTCCTGTTATTGCTAAGATGGCAGCTGTTGCAAAGGCTTGCGGCAATATGTTCCAGCTACTACAAGGTCACTCTGCTGAAACATCTGGGGGATTACTTATTTGTTTACCAAGAGAACAAGCTGCTGCGTACTGCAAAGATATTGAAAAGCAAGAAGGTTACCAAGCATGGATTATTGGCATTGTCGAAAAAGGAAACAAGACGGCTCGAATCATTGATAAGCCACGAGTGATTGAAGTGCCTGCCAAAGAATAGATGGCAGTAATATATCCGACATTCGCTATCCTATGTAATATTTGCAACGAACACAATTGTAAACTCTCCATCGTCAAATAAAATAAACATGATTTAATAAAAAAATGGAAATTAGTGTAGTGCTCTCTTCATTCTATGAAGATTCATGAAATTGTGTCTACGTCGGTGGTTCAAAGATTCTTTAGTTTCTTTTTAAAAACATTTTCACACCGTAAAAAAGAAGAATTTGTGCCTTCGCCTGTCTCACTTAGCAACTGTTCTGGCTTGGCTCATATATTTGCATCTATTTAATACTAATATTTGCTTATGCTGAATTTACATACATATGTAGATATGCCAAGTATGTATTATTACGTTTATAGTATTGTGTTTATTAACCTTCCTGACCATTTCGTCGGTCTGTGAGACCGATGAATGTCTTTTGTGTTAACTTCACGAAAACAAAAAATGCCAACTCCGTCATTCTCTCAGTATCTTCATAATTTCTCATTATACAACGTATAGTGTAAGAAGTGCGTTTGAGTTGAAGTGTTGTAACGGTGATTGCTAATAAGTCGGTCTGTGAGACCGACTTATAGTTAAGTGTTACATTTTCGTCAGGTAAGTTGGTTTGCTAAATTATAAATTTTTAGATGAAAAAGGACAATTAACGATCACTTTATATGATTTTATAAAAGAATTATGTTCAAAATTAATTATCGTGAGATTTGCTTTAGATATGGCAGATATTGAGCGCATAAGAGCTATTCTGAATGAAATCGATTCAAATCCAGATTCTGATGTGGAAAGTGGTACTGAATACGAGGATAATATTGATGTGTATGAAGCAAACACTGATACTGAACAAGAAGGCTCAAGGAAAGTAATGTTGAAGATTCACAAGACACTAATTCGAGTCACAATCACTTTTTTATTGGAAAAGACAAAACTACAAAGTGGATGAAGTCCTTCCCAAAATCTTCAATAAAAAAATGGTCGAAAAATTAGTGTTCCTGTTATTTTCCTGAATTCATTTTATTTTTTTCTTTACTTTTAAGATATATGTTAATAGAAAAACAACATTTCATAAATGTTGTGTTTTACGAATGATCTTTTTTTTTTAGTTTTATATTAGGTCTAAGATCTAAAATGCCAAAGTATTGTGATGAAATATAAATTGATGCTGTGAGCTAAATAAAACTTAATTTTGTATTTTTCTTACTTCAGTTACTTCAGATTAGTTTGTTAAATATGTCCACTGCAAAATTTTTTGAAAATTTTAAAATAGTTTTGAGATACCGAGAAATACTTGAAATTGGTCTAAGAGACCGAGAAATGTGAATGTGTGGCACAAAAATGAAAATAGTCAGGAAGGTTCACTTTACTATATCTGAATATTTAGTAGATATTTTAAGAGCACAAGTTGTTTTATCAAAAAAATAGAGTTAATGATTTTGTAACGACGAGTTTTCCTTTCCCAGCCGGGAATAGCTCACTCGTCCCAGGGTTCGTGGCAAGTGGATCTCGCAACCACTTGCGAACAATATTGTAAGCTGCGCTTCCGAATTTCGTTCGATTGGTGTTCCCACCAATCTAGCACTGACTCAGAGAGCTCACCTCGGACGCAATGCTGAGTATCGTATTTATTATATTTCCTTAACAATTTTTATAAAATTAGTACTATAAGAGCCACAGTGGGTCGCGTAAATAAAGAGCCACAATGGGTCGCGTAAATAAAGAGCCACAGTGGGTCGCGTAAAATAAAGAGCCACAATGGGTCGCGTAAATAAAGAGCTACAGTGGGTCGCGTAATTAAAGAGCCACAATGGGTCGCGTAAATAAAGAGCCACAATGGGTCGCGTAAATAAAGAGCCACAGTGGGTCACGTAAATAAAGAGCCGCAATGGGTCGCGTAAATAAAGAGCCACAGTGGGTCGCGTAAATAAAGAGCCACAATGGGTCGCGTAAATAAAGAGCCACAGTGGGTCGAGTAAATAACTACAAGAGCCGTTTGAACGGTCGATATTTATTATACGAGGCCTTCTTGGGGTCACCAAGATACCTCAAAATGCGAACCTTTGGTGTTTACTGCTGCGTTACTAATATATTAGTTTAGCATCAGATCAAAGGCTGACTTGTAATGTTCAAATGAGCTCAAGCGGCAAGCGAAATAAAATGTCCCCGAATTCTAAGACTTTTCCAATGGAATCGGCCGTGAACGGAGACAAATTCCATTCGAAACAACATTTTGTCCGTCGGCTGATGGCTATTTATTCATGTGTCTGTATATCTGTCAGTAGATGTATGCTTTTTGGTTTTCTCTACTCGATCTGCTAATGTGAATATTTGTGTTTATGTGTAGCTATGTAAGCGTAGTTAGTATTTATTTGCATACGCTCACTTGGAAGGAACAGGGTTTGCGTATTCTTTATGTTTTGTTTTACTCTGTTTGTAGTTCGGTAGGAATGTTTGTATGTACATCTGGTTAACGCGAGTGTAAGTTTGATTATATCTATTTCGTCTTCTGCTTTGCTCTTCATATATTAATTTATTATTATTATTTATTAAATTCAATTCAGTTGAGTTAAACATAGATTAACATTGGCAGCCCGCAAAGCTCCAGCGAGCTTTTCTGCAGGATTACATAAATGTACATCAATTCATAAAATTTCAGTTAATTTGGTTGCTGAATCGTATCTCCAATATATACAATATTTTACAAATATGAACGTTATATTAATCAGTACACAAATTATGTTCACAAATATTTGCTGAATATACTGCCTATTTATATGTACATGATTTGAAATATTACTGATTTTATTATATAGTGAAAATTTAAATGTTATTAGTACGTTTTTATCTTCGTGCAATGCCACAGCAAGATGAATTTTGTCTCTGTATGAGTTGCACTTTGATGAGCTTCTTCCTTCTTTCTACATTTGTTAGCCTGGTTAAGCTCGGCGGTAACTCATTCAATAAGGTTGGCACAAGAACAATTAATGTGTTTTTTCCGTAGTTGTTGTGAAACTGTGGCACCTTGTACCTTCCTTCAGCTTTTCGCCTCGTTTCCTTAGGATGATCTAGACTGACTCTAAATCGACTGTCATCATAGAATTCCGTTGGTACACTATATTTGAATATATTGCTGATATTTAGCAGGCTATCGTTTTGTTGCCTTCGGGATTTTGCCACTATTTTGAATATGCGATTCTGACTATTTTTCAGGCTTCTGCAATGTATCGACGAGCCCCACGCAGTTATTCCATGCCGTAAGTTTGATTCACATAGCGCTAAGTATGCCTGTTTTAATACACTGTAGTTAGTAAAGTTGCTGAGATGGTACATAAAATACGCCGTTTTCGCGAAACTTATTTTGCAACGATTCCACATGCGGTTTCCAGCTCAGAACTTGATATACCACTACTCCAAGATATTTGTATGTACATATCTACTAGGTCAATATACGTATCACAGGAATCAGTCCCGAGGATTGGTCTAGTGTCACGATTAATGTGTATAGAATTGACGTCATGATATTTAATCCGTATTTCGCTGTAGAGAAAGCGAGGCGGCTTAATATGCATTACCTTCGACTTTGATGCATTGAGTGATAGACCATTATCCATCTTATTATTACATCGAAGACCATCTTATTATTACATCGAAGTCTTTTTGCATCTTTTCAATCACTACACTCAACTCTGGACTCGATACTACTATCGCCGTATCGTCAGCATACGCAAAGCATGAACTATTCTTGAGAGCTTTAAGCATATCGTTCGCATAGATTATGTAGAGTAAAGAACCTAGTTTCGAGCCTTGCGGTACCCCATAAGATATCCTTACATCCTGGCTCTTCTTATCGTCAACTTTAACAAAGCAACTCCTTACACTCAGATAGTTTTCAAACCATTTAATGCAATCGCCACGAACACCCACACGCTGCAATTTTTTCAAAAGTTTGCTATGAGACAACGTGTCAAATGCCTTGCTAAAATCAACAAATAAGGCTAAGCTATGGTGTCCCCTGCTCAATGCATCATTCAGCGCATTTGCAAAATGGCCTAACAGCTTATTTATGTTTTTTCCGCTCTGAAAGCCAAACTGGTTTGCGTGTATTATTTTGTTTTTCTGCATGAAACTCTTCAATCTTCGAGCCACGATCTCCTCTAAAACTTTTTCTATCACTGGCAGAATTGATATAGGCCGATAGTTTTCGCATTCAGATTTACACCCACTCTTAAATACTGGTCTAGCAAGAGACTTCTTTAGCAATGTTGGTATTACTCCATCTCTAAGGCTTATGTTTACAAACTTGGTTAACATTGGGGCAAATAGGGAGACATGAATTTTAATATCCTTTGCACGAATTCCATCACATCCAGGGCCTTTACTTACATTCATCGAGTTTATTATGTTGGTTATCTCTTCTTCAGAGGTCTCACTCATAAATATTGACTTTTGGGTTGATTCGGCATTATTGTTATTTAGAGTTTTTATTGAACACGTTTATTGTTTTCTGTATGTTTCTATTGAACGTCTCGGCAAATCTATTCGCTAAGCATTCCATGTTTTGATTTTTAAAACTGTTAGTTATAAATTCGTCCAGATTTGTCGTTTTCTTTCCATTTATTTCGTTAATTGTTCTCCAGATCTTTTTGCTGTTATACCTATACTGAAAAAAATTATTTTTATAATACATAGTTGGCTTTTGCGTTGACTATTTTCTTGTTGACCATATTACGATAGGATTTATATTCCAGCTCTCTGCTCCTGTCACCCGGCCTCAAGTACCACCTTCTGTACAGCTTGTCTCTCTTATTGCAGAATTCAATTAATTCACTATCTATCCACGGATTTACCGTGGAACGAATTGTCATAAATCTTTGCGAACGTATTATATATTTCTTCATGCATGACATCAACTTTCTCAATCTTTAAGATCTCATTCCAGTTGGTATTTTTTATGAGGAAATTTACTCTCTTGTCGTCCAGCACCTTATGATGCTTTTCTGTGCCGGATACAGCTCTTTCAGACACATTTAACGAAAATAAAATAGCGTAATGATCAGAAACATCAGTTTGAATCACACCCGAGTACATATTGCTCTCCGCACATCTTACATGTAGGTGGTCAATGCATGTCCTAGTCCCGCTTGTAATGTCAACCCTAGTACTCTCCGTGATACAGTTTAATAGCCCATTAGACTCCAGCATCTCTAAATAATCACTCACGTAACCGTTCAGCTTATGAATATCAATATTCATATCCCCTACAATGAGTACATTCCCTTTCTTATCTAGGATGCTAATCGTTTCTTCCAGCTCTGTAATGAACAATGTAATATTACTCTGTGATGGTGGCCGATAGACGGCAAGAACAGTGACTATGCACTTATTTAAATTAATTACAATTTGCATATTTTCGAAATGGCTGGTTTCTAAAATATTAAATTGAAATGGTAATGTATCTCTAACAAAGATTGCAATTCCTCCTCCTCTTCTGCTTTCTCTATTAATGAACTCGGCTTTAACTCCCTCAATATTATACAGGTTACATTCATCATCGGATATATTTGTTTCGACGAGTATTATAACATCAACTTTATCGATGATAGTGTGAATTTCAGCTAGAAAGGTTAGAAAATGCTTCCTCAAAGAACGTATATTCATATAGACGCATGACATGTCTGTTTTAACTTTATTTTATGATATTCATAAAATTATTAGAATTATAAGAAAAGTGTGTTGGATTTAAATTCATTTAATAATAAATTAAAATTTCTTCGCTGATAACTTTTAATTTATCAGATCTATATCTTTTTTTGCGGCAATTCTAATCATTCGCTAAGCAAGCGAATTCGTGATTTTTAGCAAAAATAATTCCTTGCCTTACCCAAACATATTTCCAACTTTTTTCTTTGGCTGTATTTTTTGCAATCCACAGCAGCTGACGATTTGTGGGAGTTAGTTGATCCCCAATGAATATTGGTTCTGCATCACTGCTCTCACTCTCTCCCAATGAAGGTAATACGTTACTTATAGTTGCGATGTTTGCTTTTGACACTTTGCCTTTCGTTTTTCTCAATAATTCCCTCTTTTTATTAAGGTCCGAAAATTTAACAACAATGTTTTTATTCTTTTGCTTTACTTTATAAACATCCACAATGTCGCTCTCACCGATGTCCACATTAGATGCTCTCCCAATTTCAATTATAAATTGTTTAAAGTTCTCTTCATGTATATTCGGTGCATTTCTAAATAACTAATATATGTAAATATGTGTATCTAATTGTCTAATCTAAAACTATTTATATTAAAATGTTATTGTAACGAATTGTGGTCGTTACAATTTTTTTCATTGCAATTTATCGTTAATTTAAATTAATTACAATTTTAAAGAAATAAAAAAAGCTTATTTTGAAAGTTGCTTGGCCCTGTTTTTTTAAAAGAGAATTACTAGGTCCAATTAGGCCACGAATTTAAGGCCCAACCAAGCAATGCATAGGAATAGAAATCTAAACTACGAATACACAGAATCAATTATGGGCACACGTACAGTGCACAGTCACGGTTTCGTCAAGTTCGTACCCTTTCGTTAGGAATAGAATGCATAGAAATCATGCGGTCTGGATCGCACAATCAGTAGTGACAGAGTCACCATCTCCTCAAATATTAGATACTCAAATTTATACAAATGCATTCTTGTTCAAACTGAAATAAAAAATGAATGATATTCATTCATACTGATATTCAGCCAGAGATAACGAGATAGCTGACTTATTCCAGCGATTGTTCGGCTTCCCATTCGGGTTCCATAAGTTTGTTGGTGTTCGTGAAAAATATGGAATTTTGTATAGAAGTGTTCGTGAAAAATTGGAAATCTGATGAAGAACTCACCACCAGAGACCCCTACTCACCTCTTGACGCCCCGTGAATGAGGGGTCGGAGACGACAAGATTTCTTGACGCCCCGTGGATGAGGGGTCGGAGACGACAAGATTTTGCCTTTGTTTACAATATTTTATGTATGCCTTAACACTTTGTTTTGAGATTTCAACTCAATTGTAAACTTGTAAAAATAAAATAAATTATTTCGATTGAACGCATATTGATTTTATCTATGATTATTACTTTACATTAAGCGTATATATATATAGTGATGGTATTAAATGTTCGCAGAACAAAAAACATCTACAAAAACAAAAAACATATACATCTTCTCTAAAAATAATTTATTAATTGAGGTTATGAATTAATAGAAACAGCATCAATGTAGTATTGGCATATCTACATTTTCATTTCCACCTTACTAGTGAATTTTATTACCCATTTGCAAACTGCCTATGTTTCCGCGTACTTTTGCATGTAATAAAGTAATTAAGTAGTGTTACTATATTACTACTTTTTGAGGAAAAACATGTTTTCGCTACATTAAAATTACACTAATGTGTTTGAAATTCTTAATTGATTATGTAATGCCTTATCTCATTTTCCTTTTTGATTTATTTTTAAAAAACGAACAATATTAAAGTACAATTTTGGTACCATACATTTTTGGCAATTTCGTACTGTAAAAATTTCATGAAGTTCCTTATCTTTTCACCTCAAAGAAGAAGAAGTAGCATTTCATATTTTTATTTATAATATAATAACATAAAAACATGAATTATTAATGCTGTAATGTAACTATTGAACAATATTATCAAATACATATTGACACATATAAATACAGCATAATTCGTTTTTGAAGAGTGCAGTAACATAAACGAATGTGTGCTTTATGGCAGCAGCAACATCAGCATAGTTCAAAAAGCCAATCAGATGTGAATTCGCGTGGTGAATAACACGTACAGTGTACGTGAATAAATCGAAAAAACGAAGTCACAAATCTTCGGAAACCCGAGAGAGTCAGCCATCTCGTTATCTCTGTATTCAGCTGCATTGCTTGGTCGTTCTACTGATCCGTGGAATGCATAGCTTGCATGTCGTTGAGTTCAGTGGCTTTCTATGCACTGCTTGGTTGGGGCTTTACATCAGCGACGGGCATTCCAGCACATTTGTGCTGGAAGTTTTGAGTTTCTTAATATGTATACAAAGGGTGCTTCCAATAAAATTACGTCAGTCGCTACCAAGCCACCAACGAGCATGGACTGTACGCTGCGTTCGTTAATTTTTCGTTATTAATAATCATATAATTATTAATATTATTATAATACATATTAAATATATATGATATTAATAATAATTAATAAATAACAGTTATTGTTTAAAACGTCACTTTACATTGTAAATTACGGAAAAGAACGAAACACGCTATTTTTTTAGTTTCTCTCAGTGCTGAAAACAAACTCATCCGCACACATGCTTAAAATGTGATAGTATAAGAATGCCCGTCACTGCTTTACATTGAGGGAATTTTACGGCTTTCACGTAATTTAAAAGAGTATACAAGACAGGAAAGCGCTCATTTCGTGAGAAACCTCAAAAACATGTCTGTCCGGTGTGATAAGGTAAGATAAAACATGTCTGTCCGGTTGTTATGTGAATGATAAATAAACATGTGTGGTAACAACCCAAAACTAATTACTTTCGCAGTTTGCATGGTTTGTAGTATGTAGATTTAGTTTGTAAGCAAAAGCAAATTTTATCACAGTCAACAAAGGTCCCTATCGATGCCCTTGCGAGGTCGGTAGTATCAAATGCCTAATCCCGGTAGGCGGCTCTGCCGGGATGGTCCATTACTTCCGCAATTACTCGTAGGAATCTAATGGACGAAAACGAAAAAATAAAACATGTAAATAAAAAACAAGACGTAACGGATGCGGTGATGTCTGAGCGTATGGAACCCCAAAAGGGTTCAGCACCTTCGGACATTGGTAAGCCGAAAGGTTTACTAACTGACAAGGTGGACCGAGGGACATTGGAAAATGTTCAGCGGTCAGCCGAGTCTGCCGCCATCCGGAAAAGCCAGAAGGAGAAGGACAGGTAGTGGTGGACCATGGTGTCTCCTCGGAGATCGAGAGGTCAGCCACGCCCTGTCTGTATCCAACTGGTGTGGCTGACGCGCCCTCGGAAGCCGAGCGGAGCCTGCTCACGCGGCGGGCAAAGCAACAGCGGAAGAGGGAGCGCCAGAGGGCGAAAAGATCACTGAGCAACCTGACTCGGCGTTTCTGTGAACTCTCGCCAGATGAACCAACGCCGGAATCCTCGTCATCCGCGAAAAGATACCGAGGCACCCCGAAAATTAGTACGGGTCCGCGGGAGATTCGTGGCGCGGAGGAGCAGGACCTGCGAGTAACTGCAGGTGAGAATCAAGCTGCAGGTGGGAAGCCTAGCACGAGTCATCAGAAAATGATGACCAGTGTAGGGCAGAAGGCAGCTATGATGACGAAACCTGCCGGTAAGGGCTGATGACATAAGATGTCTCGCCGTCATAGTCGATAGTAAACCGGGGAGTCGAATTACTGATGAAAACCAGGGAGGACTTGAGGAGGCATGGACCTCATTAGGGCTCTTATGGACCTCATTCTCGCCTCTGATAATGGTAAACCGGTTTTTCAAATAGGCCACTACCGGTTTACTAAGGGTATCTTCTTGTTAAGAGTAGCCATAGACGGTTGTATTGACGGACTGCGCCGGATGGTGGGCAGTTTGCCGGAGCTATGGGACGGAGCTTGCTTACGACTTGTTGCGAGGAAGGACATCCCTGAGCTCAGAAAATGTACCATTTTCCTTCGTGGGCACGTCACTAAGCTGCCCTCTGACACAATTTTGAAGCTGTTGGGCAAACAAAACGCTGGCGTAATGGTTGAGAACTGAGCGGTTTTTCGTAGGGAGGAATTGTCGGAAGGCAACCTCCTTATTGTTGGAATTGACCAGGGCTCCCTGAATATCTTGTGTGACACTAAGGGGGGGGGGGGTGCGTTTTTGCTGTCAACCACCGTCACGGTGAAGATGAGGAGCAAACTTTCCAGCAGGGATGCAATTAATGCGACCACTAGGGAGGCGAAGGACTCAGATGAGGGCGGCGAAGCGACATCAGCAGCGACGAACTAGAACAAGGGTAGTTCTGAAGAGGATCCTAACATAGGGATAGAAATGGAGGAGGGGACTGAAGAAGAGATCACCTCATCACAGGAAGAGGATCTTCTATTGTCTCCGGTATGTTGATCACACAGATCAACTTACACCGGAGTCGGGTAGCCTCACAGGCGCTACTCGATAGAATGATGGTAGGTAAGTGTGACAATTGATGACAAGGTTATAGGATGGAGCAGCGCATCGTTCCAAACATTTCATTACACAGGCTTGGGGAGACCCAGAACCTGCATTGTATGTAAAAAAGGTTATAACCTCATCTCCTGCATAGGTCCTTCATCGGCCGACGTGGTGGTAATGGAGGAAATAGGATCCTCCCAACTGCTTGCCTCCATATACCTACCGTACGATACGCCTAATCCACCACCTACGGGGGAGTTGGAAGAGCTGATGTCTTATGTGAGGAGATCAGGGAAGAGAATAGTCATAGGTTGTGACGCTAATTCGCATCATACTTCTTGGGGTAGCACATGTTGTAATGGTAGAGGGCAGGCATTATTTGATTTTCTAAATGCCAATGATATGGTAGTTTTTAATAAAGAGTGTGCAGCAACCTTTATAAATAGGAATAAAAGGGAAGTCTCGGACTTAACCTTTTGCGATAAGAACATAGTAGGGCGTGTGACTGACTGGCATGTGTCTAAAGCACATTTCTTTTCGGACCACTTCTGCATTAGTTTTAAGGTCACTGAGGTAGAAAGGGTAACTCTTCTATACAGGAACAAAAAAGCCACAAATTGGCAAAAGTTTAGGGAACTAATATACAACTGGTTGAATCTTAATGATAGGGATCCGCTGACTAACTGTGGGGCGATAGAAAGGGAAACCTGCATTATTACTAAAGGGCTTATAAAAGCTTTCGAGAAATCATGTCCTTTAAAAAAGGTACGCTCGCCAATGGATGGAACTTGTCTCACCCCCGAGTTAAAAGACATTCCGGAAGGCTTTTCAATCGCGCTAAAATATTAAATACCAGCTATCTTTGGGATGAATACAAGGATACGCTAAAAATATACAAGAAAAAAACTCCGGAGAGCTAAAAGAGGCTCTTGGAAGGTTTTCTGTAAACAGGTTGACTCAGTTAATGAAGTAGCCAAAGTCAAAAAATTTCTATCGAAGACTCCCCCGCAACCTGGACTAGTTACAGAGAAGGACGGAGTTCCATCAAAGGATGTAGAGGATTCGATACGAATACTTCTAAATGAGCATTTCTCAATGGTGGGGAAAGCTTTTAATAGCTTTAAGCCCTTCAAGGCCGCTGGTGTGGACATCATCTTCCCGGCAATGCTTCAGTGTTGCGAGGACGTGCTGGAGCACAGGCTCGCCTCACTTTTCACGGCCTGCATCCAAATGGGGTATACGCCGAGAGCATGCAGACAGGCAAGGGTAGTGTTCATTCCCAAACCAGGGAAAGGAGACTATGCCTCGCCAAGTTCATATAGACCAGTTAGTCTAACATCCTTTCTGCTCAAGACTATGAAACGCATTTGCGATGACATAATCAAAGAGAGCATCCCGAGGGATAACCTGACTTTCAAGCAGCATGCTTATGTCAACGGTAAATCGGTGGAAACCGCATTGCAGGAAATAGTGCACGTTATTGAGAAATCTTTAGATTCTAAGGAATACACTCTCGCTGCTTTTGTAGATATAGAAGTTGCTTTCAATAACGTCACTACAGAAACCCTTATATCATCCTTGAGCTCTTTCAATGTGGGCCGTTCCATGCTTAGATGGATAGAACACATGTTGAGTGACAGATATATTAGGTGTGAGCAATGTGGTATAGAAGTGAAAGGAAGGGTGTTGCAGGAGACACCGCAGGGTGGCATTTTGTCACCACTGCTATAAGTCACGGTAGTAAACAGCCTCCTAAAGAGGTTAAAAAATGAGGGTTTTCAAGTCATATGCTATGCTCATGACATAGTAATTGTGGTGACTGGAAAATACCCCAGTATCTGTCAAGGAGAACTCAGGAGGCACTAAGGTACGTAGTCGAGTTGGCTAAACCCAGGGGCCTAAACATCAACCCTGAAAAAACGGAACTATGCCTCTTCACAAGAAGAAGGAAGGTACCGAGTTTCACCCTACCAGTCCTAGAAGGAAAAGTGGTAAAGCTCAGAGACAAGGTCAAATATCTCGGAGTAATTCTGGATAAGAAACTTGATTGGAAAGAGCATATTAGTAGCAGAGTAACAAAGGCATATATAATATGGACCATCTGGAAAAGATGTATAGGTCTAAAATGCGGACTTAAGCCTTACATAGTCCATTGGCTATATCTGAGTGTAGTTCGGCCGGTTCTTACACATGCCTCTATAGTATGGTGGCATGCGCTAAATATTAGGCGTAATGTTAAGGCGATAGAGAGAGTGCAGCGATCACTCTGCCTCGGAATTTGTGGAGCGATGGCCACTACCTCAATAAAGGGGATGGAGGGTATACGCTCCATTCGCCTTATAGATATGCAAGTTAAGTATGAGGCTGCAGTTACAGCGGCAACACTGAGGGCTTTGGGGTCTTGGCATATGGACAGCCATACCACTAAACACCAGACCATACTCAATCTTGTGGACATAGAACCATGTAATTGGAAGTGTGACCGTATTCCGGAAGTCATGTCGATTACGCCAGTGTAGTCCACCATAATTAGTAGAGGGGATTGGTCAAGCGGCTATCAAGGCAATTACGAAGGACGTGGTGACCTCGGAGGTGTCACGAAACTGCAAGAAGGCTATAACACTTCTAGCTCAAGTGTACTCAGTGCACTTGATATGGGTGCCTTGACATCGTAATATAGAGGGCAATGAAGCGGCAGACGAACTTGTTCAAAATGGGACCATTTTAGAACAAGTAACCTTGGCAGTTAGGAAGCGTTTTCAATCTTTAACAAATGACATTAAGAAGTGGGCGGACAGACTGCACAGAGTAGCTTGGAGCGATTCACAAGGCTCCAGGATAACAAAAGCGCTCTGGGGCAGTCCTAATTCCGCCCAAGCTAATAACCTTCTGCAAAGAAGTAAAAGTTAGCTTAGAATACTGATAGGCATCCTGACAGGACACAATGAACTCATGGGACATCTACGGAAGTTTCGTACTCTGCAGTCAGACATTTGTAGATCATGCCTGGAGGAATCAGAAACGTTAGAGCATTATTTGTGTAACTGACCCGCTTTTTGCAAGATCAGGCTGCACACTTTGTACTCAGCACGGTTTAACACCCTTGAGGATGTAGGTAGGAAAAGATGGAGGGCAATAAATAGCTTCGTTCTTGGCACGGGGCTGTTTAGATGACCAACTTCATTCCCTTTCCGGTTTTCTTTCCTTTTCTTGTTCTCCCTTCCACACCCATGGAGGCGCATAATGGGCCGTTTGGCCTAAGTGTATCCGACTGCTTGCGGTGGTTGGCTCCAAGGTGCCATCTTTTTAACCTAACCTTACATGCTCGAATTTTATTTTTTATTTAACAACGATACTAAAAGAATGACAGTTCGACGCGACAACGTCACTGTTCCATTCTGTGCTAATGAAACACAGTAGCAGTCCTAGCTCCAATGTCTTCAGGCTGTAATGGGCTGGAACGACGTCCTTCGTTGACTGCGAAGAGGCACGTGTTGTGCCCTATATACACAACGCCTTGCACATATGCTAGTTTAACGATCTGAGTATGTTTACTCCGTTTGTTTCGTTATATGATCTGGCGAGTTACACCAGTGGCTGGCTACAAGGCCGAGCTGTGTGTTTGGCTTATATAGCAAGCCCCGCGATTTTTCATGTATATATTGCCTCAATGCCGTAGTTCATACCGAAATAGGAACCGTTAAACAAAATTTACCTTTATTAAACTTACTTCTCTCGCGTTCAAAATTACAATTCCCCCTTAAGCCTTAAATATTTCTTATTTATAGCTTTGTATTGGTCAGAATTGTGACGGAGGTGTGTGTCGCAATAATTCCTGATACAAAAGTGCGAATTATTGCAACAATTAGTGTTAAAAACAAATTTCACATTGAGCCAAAAAGAATGTCACCAAATGTACGTTACGTTGTTCTCGTTATTTGAACGGGCCTCTCTTTAACGATACTTGAGCTAAATTCCACGAACAGCTGTTCAAAATGGTTCCAAAATAGAGCCATCGAATGCGCTTCTGTTGAGTTGCGATAATATCGTTTACCAGCGCATACACTTTGCGCACGTGAAACAGATATTTTCAAACAAGAAGGAGCGCATTTGATGGTATCGCTCTTGAGCGGTCGAGCTGTTGAAATTTTGAGAACTGCGCGTCGCTTAAAAAATGTGTCATTTGGGTTTTTGCTTATTTTTGTTTTTCTTAATATTAAACTAGTAAAGGTGTTGTCTACAGCCGGGCTGTAGCCGAAATAACCTACACCTTAAAGCTGCATATATACTCGTATATATAAGATGTATAAGATAAACTATAATTATAGCTGCTTAACTATTTCTGTGCGTTACAAACACCGGTACTAAGTGCGTTTACTCTCAAAATTTAGGTGTAGGGTATAAAAATATATTGCAATACTAGGTGGATGGGTAAAAAGGAGGCGTGCCCGGCCATTTTTTCCCAACAGAATATTATTGGTTCACAAACTACAATATTATGTACAGCATTATTCAGGAAACTTATATACTTTTCAATACAATCCATGTAAAACCCTCCATGACCTATGTAAAGTAAAAGTGGGCGGATCACGCCCATATTTGGCATATTAACTGGAAGCATTAGTCTAAACCTACATATAAAATTTTCTTGTCGTCTCCCAAAAAGTGATGCTGATATGGCCTTTTTTAATAGGCAAAACAGAGGTTCCTGCACTCTCGATATAAAAAGTAGGCGTGGTCCTTGGGCGATTTTGCCCATTTTCAATACGAAGCACCCCAACATAGCAACGAATATTTTTGCCAAATTTCATTTTGAAATCTTAATCCGTTCTCCTGTGATCGTGATTTCAACGGACAGACAGACAGACATCGTTATTTCAATTTTGGTGGTGATGCTGATCAAGAATATATATACTTTTCCATACCTATCTTGTCTACTTCTATGCGTTACACACTCCGGTAAAAAGTGAATATACCCTCAACCTTAAGGTGTAGGGTATAAAAATGGATAAAACTTTAAATAAAATACGTAAATAATTGGCTCCTGGTAATGTCTCTGAGCTCAATGCCTATGTTGCTTATTTACATAAATTACCTATTGTTCAGGATAGGCCTGATAGTATGCTACCGAAACCTTATAAGGCATTTGTCTCTAGAAGTGCTTCGTTTGAGGAATTGGTTAATGTGATTGGTTATTGCTTCGATCTAATGCCTGCGGCTTAGACAATGTCACCTTAAAGTTTATTAAAATAATTTTTTCAGTGTTTGGAGTATACATTCTAGAGGTTATCAATGCGGTGCTGATGACGTCTACCTTTCCCCAGTGCTAATAATAGAAATAAGCTAAAGTGATTCCAGTGCCCAAAGTCGGAAGGCCTGTTGAGCCAGCTGACTGATAGGCCGATTAGTGTGCTCCCATGTTTATCCAAATTGTGTGAGGAGATTATGAAGCAACAGATATCAGTTTTCTTTGGCTCTGATAATAGAGTTAAAATTTCCAGTAATCAAACTGGCTTCGGAGCTAAACACAGCACGACTACTGCTGCTCTGTTTCATTTATCTGATGGGATAAGCCGTGGTTTGGATAATGGTGACATTGCTTTTCTTGTGGCGCTTGACTTCAGTAAGGCTTTCAACTTTGTTGATTGGTGTGTTCTATGCCTGAAGCTAAACACGTGATGGCGTCTCTGGCTTCCTTTCCCTTAGCAGTGGTGTGCATCAAGGGTCAATTTTGGCCGGATACAGCATCTGGAGTGGAGCAACTCTTATCAGATATTGTTGAAAAACAAGCAATCGATGTTTTTATCGTTTGTTTCTTAAATGAAAAATTATAATAATATTGCAAGATAATGTTCAAACTTGAGTCTGGAGCTAGTGATCATCTAACAAATGAAAGCTGGTATTTCTCAAAAATTGATAATCTGAAAATCCCAATTGAAATTACTGTTGCGAGGAGCGATCAATGATTTCTCGCTAAAAAGGCTGGAATAATTACTGGAACTACTAATACAGGTACTCCATTCATTATTAAGGACGTCCTGTACGTACCAGATCTTAGAGAAAATCTCTTGTATTTACAAAAGTTAACCAGCGCTAGATCAGAAATAAAATTTTTCAATGATAAAGCATTAATCTTAAGAGATAGTCAAGTAAATGCAACGGCTCATGCTTATGGTAATCTGTATGAATTAGAAGTCAATATTAATGCGTATCAAAAAGCGGTTATGTTGTGGCATCGTAAGCTGGGTCATATTAGCCAGTGTGGTATAAATACACTCATCAAAAATAATACATTGAAAGGTATTAATGAAAAGTCAACAAAAATAAGATTTGTTGATGTTTGTGTTTTTGATGCAACCATTTGATGGTACGCGTATTTGTGCAAAACGTGTATTGGAGCGAATACATTCAGACGTTTGTGGATCATTAGATCCAATTGCTTGGAATGGTTGCAAATTTTTTATATCTTTCACAGACGACCATATTCATTTCGCTATGGTATATCCCCCCAAGAAAATGTCCGATGTATTTGAAACTTTTAAAATATATGAAGCGTTAGTAACAGCAATGCTTAGTACTAAAATTTCAAAACTAACCATTGATCAGGGAAGGGAATATCTCTAAATGATCAATTGAATTAGTATCGATCTAAATGTATACAAGTGGAAACAACAATTTCTTATTGTCCCCAAGAAAATTGTGTGGCTGAACGCTTCAATAGAACTCTCGTTGAAAAAGTGCGGACAATGTTGATCGATTCAAATGTGCCTAAGATGTTATGGAATAAAGCTGTACTAACTGATATATATATATTGGCAGTCCAACCAAAGCTGTAGATACCTCTGTGACGCCTGCAGAATTATGATTAGGAACAAAGGCTAACACAAAAAAAAAAAAAAAAAAAAAAAAAAAAAAAAAAAAAGGTTTTTGGTTGTAAAGCGTATATGTGGCTCCCTAATCACCACAGGAAACAGCTGGATCCAAAAAAGCTAATAATCCAAGTAAGCTAATAATCGCTCGAGATGTAAAGTTCGACGAATCATGTTTTCCTTTTGCTATACAAACAAATTGTCCAAAAGAAAGTAAGCAAACTCCATTAATTGTTTATGAAAATTATATGTCCGTTATGTCCCGTTATGTCCGTTTATGAAAATTATATTAAAAATGGAATTATAGATCAAAGTGTATATGCAGTTAGCGATGATTTGTAGGATGCTGTACTTATTGAAAACGTTGCACTAGAAGAGCCAGATTTAAGTTTGCATTCTTTACAACCAACACAACACGATGCTCCAGAAGTCGATGTTAGGCACAGTAGACGAGATCGCAGATCTCCGAATAAGTATACTAACTACGTCACAGATTTTGAAGCCAATTCTATAGTAGTTCCAATCAGTTCGGGTATTCCGGACTCATTCGATGATATATCCGGAAGCAGCTGAATTCACTGAAAATTAATATAGTTTGAAACCACTGGATTCTAGATGGATATTTAGAATAAAAGAGGATGAAAATGGAAATCTATCTAGATATAAAGCACGACTTGTAGTCAAAGGATTTCTTTAAAAATTCGGAATCGATTTGTGACGAACCTTTTTCTTCGTTACCCTCCGGATCGGCTCGCCGGATGCCGAGGGTTCTGCCTCACAGAAATTTATACTTGTGATTGACCGTCGAGAGAGGATTTTACTAAATGAAACACGACCGCACTAAATCTTCGTTGTATACATTTTATTCTTACTAAAACCGTTATTAATTATATGATTTCGCTAAATCTAGAATCAATTATTTTTATTTCACTACGACTGCATTTCGTATCTGTGGCTGCTGTTGGGTCCTTTGTTGTCCAACGTTGATCCTTGTGAGAGTCCGAACTGGGTCCATCTTCGTCGTCAGTCCTCGGAAATGCTCGGCGGGAGTCGGGATTTAGACGAGTAGCCGACAGGGCTCTTCGTCAACTCGCTTCGGGGATGCTCGGCGGGTTTCGGGATTTTTGACGCGTCAGGGTGCTTCGTAAACCTTCGGCGCACTTCGGCTCATTGGCGAACAACCGACAAGGCTCTCCGTCAAAGGGGCTTCGGGCGTCGTCGGCGTACTTCGGCTCGTTGGCGAACAACCGACAAGGCTCTTCGTCAACTCGCTTCGGGGATGCTCGGCGGGTGTCGGGATTTCGACGAACAACCGACAAGGCTCTTCGTGAAGGTACTTCGTAAACCTTCGGCGCACTTCGGCTCGTTGGCGAACAACCGACAAGGCTCTCCGTCAAAGGGGCTTCGGGCGTCGTCGGCGTACTTCGGCTCGTTGGCGAACAACCGACAAGGCTCTTCGTCAACTCGCTTCGGGGATGCTCGGCGGGTGTCGGGATTTCGACGAACAACCGACAAGGCTCTTCGTGAAGGTACTTCGTAAACCTTCGGCGCACTTCGGCTCGTTGGCGAACAACCGACAAGGCTCTCCGTCAAAGGGGCTTCGGGCGTCGTCGGCGTACTTCGGCTCGTTGGCGAACAACCGACAAGGCTCTTCGTCAACTCGCTTCGGGGATGCTCGGCGGGTGTCGGGATTTCGACGAACAACCGACAAGGCTCTTCGTGAAGTTACTTCGTAAACCTTCGGCGCACTTCGGCTCGTTGGCGAACAACCGACAAGGCTCTCCGTCAAAGGGGCTTCGGGCGTCGTCGGCATACTTCGGCTCGTTAGCGAACAACCGACAAGGCTCTTCGTCAACTCGCTTCGGGGATGCTCGGCGGGTGTCGGGATTTGGACCCGTCAAGGTACTAAGCTACTGTAGTTGTGACTTACCTAGTTGGCTGCCGGCGTAGAACTCACTTTTGTTCTGAGTTGATGACCAGCGTTTTTCGTTTCAATTCAATATTTTAATACATTTTAATACCTTACTAACTACTATTTTACTACATTCTTCATTGGGGTGGTTTATGTATCAATATTTTAGAATGATGACTTAATTATGGAAACAATGTAGTAAATGATTGAAAATAATATTAATTAATAATAATAATCTTATTATCATGATGACTTTAGCTACTGAATTCAAATTCAATGGGATTAACTAACAATGGAAAGTAATACATGGCTAAATGTAAATATATATATATATTTCTTTATGTATATAAAACTAAAAAAATGCGCTGACGTAACAATTGAGTTTCTAAGGCTTAGAGTATCTGCAGTATATGGAGTTAGTGTGGGTGCAAACGAGCCTATGGCGACTTGCTCCGTCACACTCCCCTCTCACTTCCGGGGCGAGCTCTCTTCCACGCGGATTATGCCGCTACGGAAGACCGCAAAATTGATGAGGTGGTCCCCAAAAGACCGGCGGAAATATTTGCGCTGCTTTTCCTGCCGTCGCGACCACGCCTCCCGCACCGTCTGGGCGATTCCGTCCTGGATGGCGGTTGGGAACGGACGCCCCCTCTTGTCTAGCCATGGACCCGTGGGTGGGCCTTCTATTTTCGTGATGTCGACGTTGTGGCTTGTCCTGCTTGGTTCGAGACGAGGGTTTACTCGTGCCTTTTTTGGCGGGACCTCGGCTAGTCCTGGGGTGTTGGTGTCGTGATTGCGTGTCGTATGGACGCCCACGGTACTAGGTTCGTTGGCGCCGTTATCGCCGTGGCTCGCGTCGCTGTCACTGCTGCTGCTACTGCTACTACTGTTGCTAGTACTACTGCTGCTGCTGCTTGAATTATTGTTGCGGTTGCTTTGTTTTCTCCCCTCGCCGTCGGTGCTGCTGGTGGCACTGCTGCTTGTGGTGACGTCTGGAAGCCGGATGTTCGGTGTGGTGGCTGTATCCGCGGTTCTTCGGAGCGGTGACACAGTCAGCGTGACCATTGGCGGGATGACGGTGTGGTGGGCGACTAAGTACTTTTGCGCAGATGTTGCCTTGCCCGGTTGGGCCGGCAAAGCCATATTTGCGCGCTTATGGTGGTGCTTTTGGGTTGCTGTAGTGATTCGATGTATAACCCGCGTCTCTGGCAACGTGCACACTGGCGGTATGGTGCAACTTCGCAGCATGGCGGTTCCTCTCCGTCGACCGGAAATACTATTAGGCGGTAGCCCTGGTTGACGCCGGCGTCGTGCCCTCTTGGCGGATGGTCCTGGTGATGCGTGTTGTAGGAACTTTGTGCGAGGCGGGAATCCCGCTCCATTTCCGTCCGTCGGACTGCGGCTGTTGACATAGATAGACGAGGCTGCACGGTTAACGACAGACGCGGATGCTCTGCTGACGTAGATAGACGAAGGTGCTTTGTTGGCGTAGACAGAGTCGGATACTCTGTTGATTTAGGTAGACGCTGACGCTCTGCTGCCGTAGCTAGACAATGGTGCTCTGCTGGCGTAGACAGACGCGGATGCTCTGCTGACGTAGATAAACGGGGATGCTCTGCTAACGTAGACAGACGCTGAAGCTCTGCTGTCGTACATAGACGAGGGTGCTCTGTTGGCATCGACAGACGCGGATGCTCTGCTGCCATAGATAGACAATGGTGCTCTGCTGGCGTAGAGAAACGCCGAAGCTCTGCTGTCGTAGATAGACGAGGGTGCTCTGTTGGCATCGACAGACGCGGATGCTCTGCTGCCATAGATAGACAATGGTGTTCTGCTGGCGTAGACAGACGCGGATGCTCTGCTGACGTACATAAACGGGGATGCTCTGTTACCGTAGATGGACGCATATGCTTTGCTGACGTGGATAGATGACGGTACTCTGCTGCCGTAGGTAGACGAGTATGTTTTTTTTGGCACAGACAGACGCGGATGCTCTGTTGACGTAGACAGACGCTGATGCTCAGTTGACGTAGATAGACGCTGAAGCTCTGCTGTCGTAGATAGACGAGGGTGCTCTGTTGGCATCGACAGAGGCGGATGCTCTGCTAACTTAGATAGACGCCTGTACTTTGTTGGCGTTGACAGACGCGGTTGCTGTGTTGATTTAGATAGACGCGGATGCTCTGTTGACGTAGATAGACGCTGGTGCTTTGTTGGAGTAGACAGACGCGGATGCTCTGTTGACGTAGATAGACGCTGGTGCTTTGTTGGAGTAGACAGACGCGGATGCTCTGTCGACTTATGTAGACGCGGATGCTCTGCTAACATATATAGTTTTATTGGGAGGTGGTCGTTCCGCGTCTCTGGCCACCTCCGACTTCGTTTCCCTGTTGCCTGCAGCATTGAATGGTACGGACGCCTTGGCGGCCGCATTCCCAACAAAATAGGAACGGTGGGTTCTGGCAAACCTGTGATATGTGTCCTTCCCGGCCACATCTTCGACAAGCGGTTTTTGGATCGATGCTCCTTGTGACCTGGGTTGCTCTTCTCTCCCGAGGCTGGGGTGTTGGTGTGTGATTGACTTCTTCGTGAATGAGACGCCTGTGTTGTTCGCGCCGTGCAGGCTCCGGATACCTTTCCCTGATTCGCTCGAGGTCTTCAGCTAGGTCGACGAGTTCTTCGAGTGTAGCAAAATCTCGTCGTCGGATGTACCATTGGTAGTCCGGGTGCAAGTTTTCATACAGGCGTTCGAGCTTTTGTGCTTCTGAGTAATTCGCATGCCGCATCATGTTCTGCATTTCGAGCAGATACGTCTTAAATGGCTCCTTTGGTTTCTGCATTCTGCTCCGGATGTCGTCGTCGAGCCGCGTCCAGAATCGTGATGGCAGGAAAAACTTAAGGAAGTCTTTCCTGAAGCCTTTCCAGTCCGGCCAGCGCTTGTTATTGTTCCTGAACCAAGTCAGGGCGTTGTCCTTGAGTAACTCCGGCATAGTGCGTGGCAGCGCGTTAATATTTATTCCGTAGGCGTCAGCAAGTTCTTCGATCCGTTCAATAAAGGTGAGGGGATCCTTTGTTCCGTCATACTTCACTGCCCATTTCCGTACTTGCTCGATGAGTATGGGTGTGGCTTCGCTGTGGTGTGGTTGCTGATGTGCTCCTGGGGAGGCGGTGGTTTGCGCGTATCTTACACTCATGGTGGGAGCGGCATGCTGCGGTGTCTGACTATTGAGGACGTCTTCTTTGTGTACTCCTCCTGTTGGTGACTTTGCCTGAGGCGTCGTAAAGAGGCTATTGGAGCCTCCTGCCGCACCTGTTGCCGGTATTAACAGTGTCAAGTCCCTTTGCTCGTGTAGTTTTGGAGTTTCTGCTTGCGCGTGGACTTCCTCTAGCTCTGATATGCACTCCCGCGTCTTCTGGTCATGATCAGCTTGGCGGAGGAATGTGGCGAGTTGCTTCCGTAGTTCCTGAACCGTACCGGATGTATCCAGACCGAACTCTTCGCATTGGGCGACCAAGTCTTCTCTTTTCAGGTAGTACACCCAGCTCGTTGCAGGCATGTTGTTTCACCGACGCGGGTTCTGTTCTCAAAAGCTAAGATTTTATAAAGATTAAACAATGACAAAGGAATAAAACAACTTATAAGGAGACTTTTCCTCCAGGGCTGATTTTATTTTATTTTATTTTATTCTAAGTTTGTACATGTATATAGTTTGTGGCAGAAGTAGAACAACACCTGAACTAGATTTGTTGTTCTTTTCTCTTTGAATTTAAAAGCGTTCCCAATGTGTTCGTTTTTTTTTTTTTTTTGTATACTAAACCGTCGCAAGCACTGGTTGAATGAGTGTTCGATTTATTGAAATTTTACCTTTCTTCTTTGGAAAGTAATGAATTTGTTTCCAATTTTTTTTTTTCCACTCAACAAACGCACATAAATTTTTCCCTGAATTTTTATTTCGCACTTTATAGATTTATTGTTCACTTTTTCGTTCTCCTCCGCACAGAGTTATCTTTGTTTTGGGTCCGTTTACACGCGTTCTTGTTTTTATTTTTCTCGTTTCACAATCACTTGCGTTTTTCCGCCGCTTAGTAGGCACTTGCGTTTTTCTTATTATAGTTTTCTTCATTGTTTATGTGAGCACTAATTGTTCTCGAGCTATTATTTACTGGGAGTTTTTTTTTCCGAGAATAGAATGCACTTGATATTGTGTGTTTTTTTTTTTTTTTTTTTGCACTTTTGTTAAATTCGATGTGTTTTCCTCTCTCAGGTCCCTGCTCGGGCGCCACTGTGACGAACCTTTTTCTTCGTTACGCTCCGGATCGGCTCGCCGGATGCCGAGGGTTCTGCCTCACAGAAATTTATACTTGTGATTGACCGTCGAGAGAGGATTTTACTAAATGAAACACGACCGCACTAAATCTTCGTTGTATACATTTTATTCTTACTAAAACCGTTATTAATTATATGATTTCGCTAAGTCTAGAATCAATTATTTTTATTTCACTACGACTGCATTTCGTATCTGTGGCTGCTGTTGGGTCCTTTGTTGTCCAACGTTGATCCTTGTGAGAGTCCGAACTGGGTCCATCTTCGTCGTCAGTCCTCGGAAATGCTCGGCGGGAGTCGGGATTTAGACGAGTAGCCGACAGGGCTCTTCGTCAACTCGCTTCGGGGATGCTCGGCGGGTTTCGGGATTTTTGACGCGTCAGGGTGCTTCGTAAACCTTCGGCGCACTTCGGCTCATTGGCGAACAACCGACAAGGCTCTCCGTCAAAGGGGCTTCGGGCGTCGTCGGCGTACTTCGGCTCGTTGGCGAACAACCGACAAGGCTCTTCGTCAACTCGCTTCGGGGATGCTCGGCGGGTGTCGGGATTTCGACGAACAAGGTACTTCGTAAACCTTCGGCGCACTTCGGCTCGTTGGCGAACAACCGACAAGGCTCTCCGTCAAAGGGGCTTCGGGCGTCGTCGGCGTACTTCGGCTCGTTGGCGAACAACCGACAAGGCTCTTCGTCAACTCGCTTCGGGGATGCTCGGCGGGTGTCGGGATTTCGACGAACAACCGACAAGGCTCTTCGTGAAGGTACTTCGTAAACCTTCGGCGCACTTCGGCTCGTTGGCGAACAACCGACAAGGCTCTCCGTCAAAGGGGCTTCGGGCGTCGTCGGCGTACTTCGGCTCGTTGGCGAACAACCGACAAGGCTCTTCGTCAACTCGCTTCGGGGATGCTCGGCGGGTGTCGGGATTTCGACGAACAACCGACAAGGCTCTTCGCGAAGTTACTTCGTAAACCTTCGGCGCACTTCGGCTCGTTGGCGAACAACCGACAAGGCTCTCCGTCAAAGGGGCTTCGGGCGTCGTCGGCGTACTTCGGCTCGTTGGCGAACAACCGACAAGGCTCTTCGTCAACTCGCTTCGGGGATGCTCGGCGGGTGTCGGGATTTGGACCCGTCAAGGTACTAAGCTACTGTAGTTGTGACTTACCTAGTTGGCTGCCGGCGTAGAACTCACTTTTGTTCTGAGTTGCTGCTGCTTTTATAGGCTGGCAGTCAGCTGTTCGATGACCAGCGTTGTTCGTTTCAATTCAATATTTTAATACATTTTAATACCTTACTAACTACTATTTTACTACATTCTTCATTGGGGTGGTTTATGTATCAATATTTTAGAATGATGACTTAATTATGGAAACAATGTAGTAAATGATTGAAAATAATATTAATTAATAATAATAATCTTATTATCATGATGACTTTAGCTACTGAATTCAAATTCAATGGGATTAACTAACAATGGAAAGTAATACATGGCTAAATGTAAATATATATATATATTTCTTTATGTATATAAAACTAAAAAAATGCGCTGAGGTAACAATTGAGTTTCTAAGGCTTAGAGTATCTGCAGTATATGGAGTTAGTGTGGGTGCAAACGAGCCTATGGCGACTTGCTCCGTCACAGATTGCACGGAGACTTACGCACCAGTTGCTAAACTTATTACCATTCGCGTTGTCTTAGCTGTAGGTGTCCACAGGAAGTATCATTTCCATCAGCTTGATGTGAAAACTACTGCTTTTCTGCACGGAGATCTTAAGGAAAACAAAACTGGGAAACAATTTATGACTATTGAAAAACTTAAAAAAGATCTTTCCGAACGTTTTGATTTGTCCGATTGTGGAACGTTAAAATATTTTCTTGGAATGAAAATTGACATTGAAGAAGGAAATCTGAAACTATTTCCAACGCTTCGTAGGTACTCCTTGAACTGCCGGCTGGAGAACTGGACACCATTGTCTGTGAGGAGTACCTTGGGTGTTCCGAATCTGGCAACAATCCTTTCAGGGAAAGCTCTCTTTAGTGTCGTGGCTGTAGCCTTCCGTAAAGGAACTATCTCTACCCATTTCGAGAACCTGTCTAGGAATACGAGCAGCATGTTGTGCCCTCTTCGTGACCTTGGAAGGGTACCCACAAAATCTGCACATACGGTGGAACATGGTTCCTCGGGCACTCTGGGCTAACGGCTAACTTCCTTGAACATGCCAGGCCAATAGTATCTCCTTGCCACTCGAGCGATGGTCTTGCGTATGCCTAAATGACCGGCACTAGGTTGATCATGGTTCTCTGATAGAACTTTTCGACGATCTGGGCGGCCCACACACAGCTTCCACGTATCTTCGTCTTCGTCGCCGGTGTCGTGCGGTATGTGGCGGTAGAGCGCATCGTTGTTGAGCACATAGTCTGGATACTTCGTGGGTTCATTGGCGACCTTCTTCTTCTGGGCTTCCAGCCAACTGCAAATGTCACCGTCGGTGCCCAGTCTCCCGTTGACCTCCTCTGCCTCCTCTCTAGGCTGCCTCGACAGTGTTTCCGCGACTACATTGTATTTGCCCTTCCTGTATAATACTTCGTATGAATGCTGTTGCAGCTCCAGTGCCCAGCGTGCAATTCTTCCGGACGGGTTGGCAATTCCATGGAGCCATTTCTGCGCCATGTGATCCGTGATAACTTTGAAGTGGTACCCTTGCAGGTACGGCCTCATCTTTCGTACTGCCAAAACAATAGCCAGGCTCTCTTTCTCCGTGGCCGAATAATTCTTTTCCGCCATCTGTAGATGTCGACTTGCGTATGCAATCACGCGCTCGCATCCCTCCTGGTCCTGTGTCAACACTGCCCCGAGTCCGACGTCACTGGCGTCCGTTTGCAACGTAAATTGCTTGCTAAAATCTGGGCATGCCAGCACTGGTGCTTCCGTCAACTTCACCTTCTGCTCCTCGAACGCTTGATTTTGCTCGGATCCCCAGTGCCATCGTTTTCCTTTTCTCAGCATACTCGTCAAAGGATGGGCGATCTTCGTGAAGTCAGGCACGAATCTTCTGTACCAAGACGCCGTACCCAGGTATCTTCTCAACTCCCTTATGTTCGTGGGCGGCTTGAGGTCCTTTATCGCCACAATCTTATCTGGGTCCGTCTTTATGCCCGTGGAGGTGACCAGATGTCCCAAATACTTCAGCTCGTTTTTGAAAAAGTGGCACTTTTTCCTGTTGATGCGAAGATTAGCTTGCCGAAGGCGGTAAAAGACGCTGCTCAGATGCTGCTTGTATTCGTCTTTGTACCTGCTTACTACCACGATGTCATCTAGATAGGCGAAGGCATTTGGTTCCATCTCAGGCCCGATGACTTTGTCCAAAAGTCTCTGGAAGGTGGCTGGTGCGGAGTGCAGACCAAATAGCATCACGCGCCATTGAAAAAGGCCTCTGCCAGGAACAGTAAATGCTGTATATTCCCGGCTGCTTGGTTCCACCGGGACTTGCCAATACCCATTCTTTAGGTCGATTGTGCTGATGTATTGTGCTCCTCTTAGCTTTTCCAGGATGCAATTGATGCGTGGCAACGGATAGGCGTCGGGTATAGACTTCGCATTAACCTTGCGGTAGTCTATACACAGCCGCCAGTCTTTTTCTTGGCGAGCACTATTGGCGAGCTGAACGCGCTCTGTGAAGGCTCTACGTAGTTCTGCTGCAACAGGTCATCGAGTTGCTTGTTGATGATCATCTGCATGGCCGGTTTCTTTGGATAGTAGTGCTGTTTGATTGGCGCTTCGTCCCTCATGTTTATTCGGTGGCTTGCCAAGCTGGTCACCCCAGTCATTGTTTCTAATACCTTTAATTCTCTGCTTAAGAAATTGTCAACGTCGCTGTCGTCCTCTTGCATTTCGCTAATTGTCCATAGCATGGTTCCAGTATCGCTGCTGTCGTCTGGATCTGATTTTAGCTTCACGCTCTGTACAGCACATAGTAATCTTGCTCCTTGGTAGCACCAAGAATCTGATTTGAGATTTTGCGGCTTCCAAGTTCAACGTTGGCTGTTAACGCAGTCTTCACTCGTAGAAGTGCGTCGTCAGCCAATCGTACCTTCATCTAGGTTGTCGTGGTGCGTGCCTAAGCTGTCGACGAAAGATTTCGAGACAAAACTGCGTGCAGCTCCGGTATCTATCGTTGCGGTGATCGGTGTTCTGTTCAAACGAATGTCGGCCGTGAGATGATGTTGCGAGACTTTAAGCGGTGATGGGGCTTTTGTAACTGGATTTTTGCGACCCTCGATGTTCGCCTTTACACCTGAGGGCCTCTGGCGTTTCCCGACAACCCCTGGCAGCATTCAGAACTTGATGTTGTTTTGCGGTGACCCAAGATGTTCTCGTAACTACGACGTCTGGTTGATTGGAACCCGTTACGCGAACCTTGTCCTCCTGCGGATTTCTGCATTGCTTTGATAATGACGGACTTGCTGAGTGTTACCGTGCTCAATTTATTCTTCTCGCTGTATTTTTGTTCCATGTGTTCGTTCGTTGCCTCTGGTTACGATTATGTACTAAAAAACCGTTTTGTGTTTGTTATGTGATCTTTGCTAGAGTGCTCGCCGCTACCCGATTATCTGCAATGTGATAATCGAATTAATTACTGGCTGATTGTAGTTTTAATAGTTTAATTTTTTACATCGTTTTTCGTCAGTGTCGCAAAAATTTTATCTCTTCCTTTATATTTTCAGTTGCCTTGAAAAGGGCAGATTAGTCATGTATTGCGAAAAAAATGACATAATATAGATAGCTACGATATAAGGGTTTCTTTTGGGTTGCCGGCAAACAGGTCTTGGCGGCACAATCGTTCAATGGTGTTTTAAATGTGTGTATCCATGCTCACTCAAACCATTTGTTATGTGCTTCTATTTCCTTTATATCTACGTTTCATCTCCGGACTAGTTCATCGTACAGGGAGTGTTTCGCAAACCTTTTTTTTTGAAACTTCACACAATAAAAATTATATTCCATGATTAACAAATTAATTCGACATCGTCCGCCATTTTTAGATTAATTTCTTATGCCAATCACCATCCATCCCGTTTTCACTTCTCTCCACCCACCAAACGCGCAATTGAAATGATTACTCCATATCTTCTTTTCTAAGACAAGACGTTATAAAGACTTTTATTCAAAATCATTACTTTTTGTATTTTGGAGCTCGCAAGCTCGCGCGTAGTTAGCACCTCTTTGCTGTTTCTTTGGCAGCTACCTAATCGTGCGCGTAGTTAGCACCTCTTTGCTGTTTCTTTGGCAGCTACCTAATCGTGCAACCGGCCTATTTAGCAGTTACCCCAAAACCGTGAGGGAGCGTCCTAAGGTCTAAGAGGATTTGATCACTTGCACCTCTCCTCTAGATTTCAAATTAATTGAATACTGAGTACTTATCTTGGTTTTTACTGCGTCCAACACTAAACTGGTCCAACCAACGCCCTCAGGACTCCTTAACGTTTTCTACGCGAAGCTTCGGCGTCTACATCGGACTCTAAGGTTGCTCTACATCCGCTGTCGGGACTGCAATCACGCCAATACGTCCAGCATAGGACTTGGGCGCTGTCGACTGCGTTTTCATATCCTATTCATCACTGGATAATCTGGACTTCTAACAGATCCAGTTGTGTGTTTATGAATTCTTCGTTTATTTAAATTCGCGATTTTTAGAATTAATTCAATAAAGCATTGACTCTATTTAATTGACTGCTTTTAATATCGTTCGCAAGTTAATTTGCTGACTATATATGTATATACGTGACCATCTTTAAATATAGAAATTTAAAAGACTTTTCGGCGTCGAAGTATAATTTGTTTGACCACCGCACGCAACCTTTACTCTTGCCGTTCTCCAATTCAATACACGCTTTAGTCATTTTCAACTTAGTTCATCATCTCTGTTTTCTTTCTTTTCCTTCTCCTACTATTCGGCCTTAAACAACTTCTATATATTAAAATTTATCTACTTAAATTTACAAGTTCAAAATTCGTTGATTATGTTTTGTATTGAATAGACGCATGTGCTTCGACGTCCGTCAGTTTATCCCGCTATATTGTAATAAATTCGACTGAAGTAAACAATAAATACTTCGTGGTCCAGTTTTGTGTTGTCAGGCTGATTTACAGCCACATTCCGGATACGCGCTCGCTGTGAGCGCCCGAGACGCCAGCGTAGCCGAAACTGAGACAGATTTTGTATTCTGTAATCCAAACGTCTGCCACGGTCAGTCAGCGTCTTACTTTTTTTACCTGATGTTATGCTTTGCAGACTGTCGCAGTTTGCAGACCGAATAGTGTTACCGTCCACGGGAAACCTTTTGTAGTTTGGTGATATAGTTTGGAAGCGCTTTCAAAAACACAAAAAAATGCAGTCACTTCGATTTCAACTACGTGAGAATCCTAGTGGACACATATATTATTGTATATAAAATATAAACATGAGTGTATGGCAACAACGTATGAAGCAAAAAGCAACTATTTGTCTTATCATAATAATAACAACAAGAACCTACATTTGACTTGTTCGTGTAATACCGCGTTTACAAAAAATGGTTTTTCCAGAAATTGGAAGTAAAACTTTTTAGGACCTAAAACCACTCGTAAACTTTTTAAATACCATTGAAATTGTTGTTGCAATTCCAGCGCTAAACCGAAATGCTTTTGGGTTTTAGCTTCACATTTTAGTTTGCAACTCAGATTCGAAGTTCGGAATTATAGGAACTTATGCTTCTCCTTGTCTAGTGCCAATGTGTTAGAAAGGGACAATTACAGGCGACAAACTATTAGCACATATGTCCACACACATGGTAAAAGCTCAACTACACCAAACAAAAGAAAGCAATAACAAAACACCTACTTTGCTTGACCGGATTATGTATGGAAACACTCAGAAAGCTCATCAGTTTTCGAACAGCTTAATCGGATTAAATATTTTTATGTAAACAGGGTATAATATAGAAAGCAGCACTCGATACCATTTCTATTTTTTTACATAAACGGTAGCACTTGTGAGATATTTTTTGATAATTTAAAATTAAAATTAGGTTCTTTATTAACAAATAAATAATTAATAATTTAATAAATCTACCTTTAATAATTAATAAATTATTATTTATTACTTCAATAATTAATAAACTAGTAATTATTAATTTAATAACTAATAAACTATTAACTATTAATTTAATAATTGATAAATAAATTTCTTTAGCAATTATAAATTTCTTTATTAAAAACTTCGTTACAAAAATTTCTTTCAACCACAAAATTTTTGTTCAAGTTGGCAACTGTTTTGTTCCCGTCTCATTTCGAACCGACTCAGTTTTTACGGAATGCATCGACTAAAGATTGATAACTGATAAGGTCTGCAAAGCATGTAAAATACCAACAGAATTATACAGCGACCGCCAGAGACCGACTGCGTCCCGTCTGGGTTTTTGGCAGCGCAGAAATTAAATAAATTTAAGTGCAATTACATTAAATACTCAAATAAAAATTCCAATATAGGCGTGGAATTAATAATTGGTGAATAATTTTATATGGACAAGGTTAAAACTACACAAATAGCCATGTTACATTGCAATTTTTCGATTGAACAATTTTTTAATTTATTTTTGTTTTCTGTGGAAAACATAGTGGTCGATGAGCTACTCAAAACTCTTGAGGAGGAGGGCCTGACAGTTGTTGCTTATGCCGATGACCTTGCGGTAGCAATCTCAGGCAAATATCCCAACGTTATCAGGGACCTCATGCAGAGAGCTCTGGATCTCATAGTAAGGTGGGCAAGACCCAAAGGCTTGGGGGTTAATCCCAGTAAAGCAGAACGTGTCCTCTTTACTAGGAAGCATAGGATTCCTGACGTAGAACCTGTCATAATAGGGGAAACAAGGCTCTACTTTCAGGAGAAGGCGAAATTTCTTGGCCTGATTCTGGATAGGAAGTTGAGCTGGAAGCTGAACATAATGGAGAGGGCTAAAAAAGCAATGGTGGCTCTGTACTCCTGCAGAAAAGCCGTTGGTAAGAAGTGGGGCCTTCCTCCAAGTATTACTCATTGGCTGTACGTCGCAGTGGTAAGGCCCATACTGCTTTATGGGGTGTGCATTTGGTGGCCATTCCTTGAAAAAGCAACAAACTGTAGACTGCTTGAGAAAGTTCAAAGGTCAAACTGTCTGTGCATCGGGGGAGCACTTAAGTCTACACCCACCGTGGCACTAGAAGTACTGTTTCACCTTCCCCCGATTGATATTATGGGAAGGTTGTTGGCCAAACTTTCAGGCGTGAGGCTTAATGCAGTAAGCAAATGGACCAACAGAAAAGTTGGCCATCAAAGAATATTGGGGGGACTTAGCACCTCTTTTGAGAATCCGGACTATATCACCTCGTCCCTACTCCCAAGCCGTAATTTCGGCACTCTCATACCTAGTAGAGAGGACTGGGAGAGGGATTACCGCTGGCAAGAGAGTGTATACATCTGTATACTGATGGCTCCAAGGTCGGAGGAGGTGTTGGTGGCGGGTTCTTCTGTGAAGCCTGTGGCACCACGGAAAAGTTTCGCCTGCCAGACTTTTGTAGTGTATTACAGGCGGAGGTTATGGCTATCCGGGAGGCACTATCTTGGCTAAAAGAAAACAGAATATCAGGAAATGACATCCATATTTTCACTGATAGCCAAGCATTGATAAAGTCCTTGGAATCGGTCTTCACCACGTCCAGTGTGGTAAGAGACTGCTACCTATCTCTAAACGAGATGGCGGAGCAGTTCTCTGTAAATCTGTGCTGGGTTCCTGGCCACAGTAACATTCCAGGGAACTGCCAAGCGGACAAATAGACGATGGGTGGAGGGGCAGACCTGCAATACTGCAAGGATGATCTGGCCCCTTTACAACCTTAAGAAAACGAAAACTCTTCTTTCACTTGGCAGAGAAAATGTTCAGAGGGTGATAGGGGTTGTGACTGGACACTGCCTCATTGGTGCCCATGAAAAACGGCTAGAGCTCTTCTCAAATGATTTTTGTAGAAGTTGCAGAGATGAGGAGGAAGAGGAGTCTGTCTTCCATCATTTCTGCTCATGTCCTGCACTGGCTCGGAGGAGACATGCACATATGGGGGCATTTTTCTTCAGCAGCCTTTGCGAGATGGCATCCATTGAAATAGGCGACTTAAGTCGCTACTTAATCAGCTCCTCGTGGTTTGCTTGAAGAGGGTTTTTTTTAAAGATCCATAGGGTATCACAATGGGACAGAAATGGCCTACGTGTGTCCTTCGGGGTAACCCAATTAACCTACCTACCTAACCCTTATTTATAGCAATTAAAAAAATTGCTGTCGACGAGGGCAAATTGCAATTCAAACAGGGTTTGTGGGACGTAATAAAAAAGTATGCACGTTTTGGAGTGAAAACGATCCACTTATATTGAAAAAAGGAATTTTGCAGTAAAATAATTGCACTATGGAAATTATTTGCGAGATTGCTGTCAAAAAGATTGCAATGTAACAGGGTGGTGTCTCAAAACCGGTTTTAACAGTAGACATACTTGATGATCGTCTTGAAAAGAGTAGTCAGAGTCTTTTTCTGAAGATTAGTAATACGCTGTCTCTCATGAGAGAGGAGTTCAGCGCCAAAATAGTTAAAGTGGAAAAGAGTTGGGTACATCAGCTTGAGCATGTAACGAACGATTTAAAGTGTTGTAATGAGAGAGTGATAAGCTTGAGTGCAGATCTGAATTCGCTTGGTGAGAAGATGGTGGAGTCTAATGAATGTCAGAATGCCCTTAATACTCGATGTAAGAAGCTTGAGTCAGCTCAGTGTTGTTCACATGATTGATGTGCGCCTGTTGGTGAACTTTTCGATGTTATTAATAGAATTGATTTTCTTGAGAAAAAGGAGGTTGCTGCTGATGCTGTTCTTTTCGGATTACCGTACTCGCATTCAATTTAAAAACCCTGCAGAACGGGCAAATGTGCTAAAATCAGCTACGAATTTTCGAAAGCTGAAGAAAAGTGAGATCAAGTTACGTGATGTTGGGCTTGACGAAAACGGGAGTCTTTTCTTGAACAAGTCTTTTCTTGTTTGACGAAGACGAATAGAGCCGTTTTGCAAGTTGCAGTAAAGTTAAAAAGAAGGAATCAGTTGGTGACAGCATTTTCTAAAAAAGGTGAAATTTACGTCATCAAAAAAACTGGAGAAGAAGCAGTCTTAGTTAAATGTCTAGAGGATCTTAACCTAGTTGGCGGTACTGAGAACTCTTCATACGTTATTGATTAAGATTCATTTTTCAATGTTAATTAATTGTAATTGTACGTTTATTTACTTAAGTCTTTCTGCACAATTTACATTTTCACTTTATTTTTCTCTATATGCTATTTTTTCTTATGTATCAACTAAAGTGCATTTTTATTGTATGTTTATAATTCTTTCATTCTTTCTTTCTTTAAACCTTTTCTTTTTTGAAAATTTCTTGTGTGCTTAACGTCTGCTAACCTTCCCTGTGCTTATTTGATTTGCCATGAACATTAAATTTGGGAGCTGTGCTGGTGGGCATCATAAGACGCTTATAGGTATTTTGTGTAGTCAGCATAGTGGACTTAATTTGGTGCACTTTAATGCACGCAGCTTGAATGCAGAGAACCTTGCATATTGTGGATATTGTATGCATAACTGAAACGTGGTGGAGCGATCATCTTAATGCTCATATTTGTGAGATGCAGAACTTTAGTCTGTTTAGACATGACAGATCCTGGAAACGAGGTGGTGGTGTTGCTTTGTGGTCTCGAATTATCTGAAAGTGTCCTTGCTAAATAGATCAACACTTCCTGGAATTGAGTTTTTGAATCTTTGCATTCATGGCAATAATTGTATGCTTATAACCCCAATAAAGCATATAATGCTGATCCATTGTTTTCCTCATTGAGTGAAATTATCGTTGACTTTGACTATTTCGTTATCTATGGTGATTTCAATGTTAATCTTCTATATAATGACCACACGACTAATAGCTTCCGTTCTCAGAGATGCAATCTAGGGTTAACAATAGTCAATGAAACTGTCCCAAGTCGTGCTTGCAATAACTCCAGTCCAAGTCTTCTGGACTACTTTGTTGTGGCTGTGTTTATCCTACGCCCTGCTTTGACACTCTGCAATAGAAATAACCCCACACCCTCACGTTGAATTAAAAACAAGTCTATTCAGTTCAAAACTTTATTTATTGTTCTCTTTTATTGTTCACCGTTTACTGAGTTTAAAGCTTAACTAGCTTACACGTTTCACACTTAGCTCGCGTTACTACTCTTGTCTTTATTGAATACAATTTACTTGACACCGACTTTGTTACTCGAAATAACTTTTTTTAATCACTACGATAGTGAACTTCTTAATCCTCTCTATGTTCACTGATTATTTAAAAATTAGACTTACTACGTACGCTGACAATCACAAGACTTTCTGAAGATTGAAGATGTTTTAAGCTTATATCTACTCGGTGGGTCGGAATCGTTGCTCAGTCTAAATTCTTCAAGTACCTCAACAATTATTATGACAATAATTTTGGAAGCTACATTGCAGCAGAACTGCTGACTTCTGTCGCCAGCTGCAGCGGCGCAATTAAATCTACAGCCATTAGCAATGTATTCTTTGTATTATGTTATTGTGAATGCTCTTGTCGCGGTTGTTCTCTCCCGCTGGAAATCTCTGAGTTGTTCTTTATGCCGTTGTTCTTCGCTAACCTTGGATATGCCGTTTAGCCAGGCAACTGGTTTGCTTTGTGTAAATTAGAATTTAGTCGTCGTCAGCCAGAGCTAGAAGCGAGGGAGAACAAACTGCGGTAAGAGCATATAATTTTTTGTGTATTTGTTAAACATGTCGAATTTTTGCAATTAACGTTTGCTTCAGGTTAAACCATTTCACACCATTTCCTACTACATATCATTTTAAGTCGTTTCGCACATCATTTCAACACTTACACGCAACTAAATTAATGGTGAATTATATCGATTTAATAATATAAATATATATACATTCATACGCATCAGAGTTTAATTCGACGAAAAGAACTTGGAAGAAGGTTTAGCAGTGCCGTGGGCTCAACGGGACGACGACACTTCGTTCTTCCGCGTCAGATCTCGGCATTCCACCAACGGCCTGATTGGAGTCATGATTAAGCTTTGATTGCCTTGGTTGGATTAATGCCACGAGCGAAGCTTGGTCTTCGCTTAGTCGCTTTGACTTCCGTAAATTCAAACTACGGCCTTAAAGGGCACAAGCGAGTTTTTAAATTGAAAACACAAAACTTCGAGTGGAAACTCATTTTAATTATAAGCATGTCCAAAACTATGTGTTACTAACGTGAAGCGTTAATAAACCGGACCAAATATATAGGATAATGGCGACGTTAATGGTCGTTATTACCAGGACACTCATTCCGATATACAACAGTAGTGCTGTTGTTTGACCAGATTGACTTTTTTCTGACCATGACTTCCTGTTCTGTTCATTCAACTTACATGCGTTAAGCAAGAATTGTGCTGTGGAGTCCAGCAACTGCATTCAACTGGCAAAATTTAGAATTGCGAGGAATTTTGCGGTTTCTGTTACAAGGGAAACAAAGCAAAGATGTTTCTTTTTTAAGTTAAATGCAGGGATATCTTCTAAGACAATCTGGAGAAATTTGAAAACGCTGGGAATAGCAGCCAAGAATAAGTCTGAATGCAACTTGGATCCTGATGAACTAAACTCCGTTTTCTCCCGTGTGAACACCTCTGACGACCCTTTACATTTTCTGTGCAGTCCTTTGGTTCCTAGAATTTTCCAATTTGAGCCAGTTACTGAGATGGAAGCTGGAATGTCCCTCATGAATATAAAATCAAATGCACTAGGTGAGGATCAGCCATCCCTTCAGTTTTTGAAAATTATTTTACCACACGTAATTTGGTCGCTTATACATACCATTAATTCTTCTACTGAATCGTCTACTTTTCCCGACAAAAGATCACTTGTCTAGCCGGTAGTTAAGGTATCGTCTCCAGACGGTCCCAATAACTTCAGGCCAATTTGTATTTTATAACCTCTTTCGAAGGTTTGCGAAAGAGTCATGGTGAAGCAAATTGTTGAATATTTAGAGGATAAAAGACTACTTTCCTCCAATCAGTCTGCTTTTAGGAAAGGCCATCGTACTTCTACAACTACAATATTAGACGTGCATATGATAATGGTGAAGTTACATTGCTGTGGTTACTAGATTTTTCTAAGCATTTGATAGGGTTGATCATTCACTCCTATGCAACAAGTTGGAGAATATTTATGGTTTTCATGATAATGCAGTACGGCTTATGGCTAGTTCTTTGTCAAACCGAATGCAAAGAGTAAGAATAAAAAGTCGCTTGTAGGGTTACTTACATACGAAGAGTGGTGTCCCTCAAGGATCCGTTCTTGGTCCCCTGCTGTTTTCTTTATACATAAATAAGGTCTTCTCAATATGTAAAGTTGCATCTGTTGATGCAAATGCGGATGATATACAACTGTACCTATCTCGTCCTATTGCCTCTATTAGCACCTTGACAAGATTGATGAGTGATGATATTAATAAAGTATATCAGTGGGCTGGAAGGAATTCCTTGGAACTTAACGCTATGGAGTCATTTGTCGTCACTATTTGCAGAGTGAAAATTCCAATTAATGATATTCCTCCATTATGTATTGATGTAGTTTATAGTAAACTGGACGCAATCTCGCAGATAAAAATTCAGGTGGCCTTTAATTATGCAACGCGCTATGTTGTAGGCCTGTCCCGGTTTGCTCATGTCTCTAGCTATAAAAACACGATTCTAGTTTGTGACATTATTAGTTATCTGAAAATGAAAAATTGTATTTTTCTCCGTAAACTAATCAGAACAAATACACCTAATTATCTCTATGATAAGTTTTGATTATGCATCTATCGGCGTAGTGGTACTTTGATCCTTCCAAGGGATTGTTAGTCACATCACGTCTGTTCTTCGTAAATACTGTACGTTTGTGGAACTCCCTACCCTCCCGTTCCTCTCTATAAATTCAATACTTTCTGTTTCCTTTTTATGGAGAGACCTCAAAGCTCGTGTGAAGAAAAAACTCGGACAAGTGGAAGAGGAATTTAGGAGCACAGGAGGCGGCCCGAACAAAGGCATTATATTATCTCGGTTGGAGGAGTCTATAGCGGATTATCTGCGGTTACGAAGAATGGCTGCTCCGAGGGGTGCCATGTATTGCTTTGGCAATAAGCAATAAAAAGGGCACATGCTGCTGGAGAATCCGCGCCATCTCCTGCGAAAAGGGTGATGGTGGATCATTCGCAACAACCACTTATATGTCCTGCGTTTTCACAAAGTTGGTAAATGAAGTTATATTGCATACATTGCGTTAAATATTATGCTAAATTATATCTTCTGCTACATTGTATTTATTATCTACTACTATAATTTTTTGAGTAATTTTTACATGGTTATTAATAAGGATAGTATTAAGATTGATTGATATATTAATATTATATGTTCTACAGTAAATCTATGTGTGCTAAAAAAGAATTTATTCTTATTATACTTTGCAATTGATGACAATAAATGAAAAAAAAAATTAAATAATTTAAAAACTTATATTTAAATAAATAAAAACCGCTATCGTCAAAAATAGTTGCGAATTTAAAACATTACCAAAGAAAGGCATTAAAATCATGTTTGAGTTAAACAACCAAACGCTGTATTCCTCTATCATTTTGGCTACCACTTCAAATTTTACCAGGTGCTCAGCATAACTTGCACAACAAATTTTCCTTTGCTCTTTTCACAATTTTCTTCCTTCTCAAGAATGAAAGTTCAACACTACGTTTTCTGCTCCTACCATGTTGTCGCAGAACAACAAGGTACTGTTCCAAAGAGCAGCGATTACTTCCGCATTCAACTGTTCCAAAAATCCACTGTCCCTCATGATAATGGCCCTTGTGATATTTGCGTTTAGCGAACTTCGACTCATCCACTTCGACAATCTTCCCAGGTCCGCCAATTTGATGTAAGCAATCCGTCGCATAAATAACGACCTCGCGATAAAATTACGACGAGTCGTAAGCACATTTGGTGCTTTTCTTTTACAGAATCTCAAGTGGAAATCTATAAGTACACGAATTATAGCAAATAATTTTCATAGACTATATTAAATACAATACCTCTTTCACAATAATCTTGGCTTTTACATTATCTAGCAATAGCAAGAAAATGCAACAATTTGGAAAAGCGACTGTTTTGATTTTTCAAAAAACCTATTGCAGCGTACACGCTTTTTGTTGCGGGTTTTAAATAACTCACAGCATTGCCAATTGAACCCATCACGCGATCTGTTTCTGCACATAGTTTGAATGAATGCCCGTTTGTACACTTATTCGTTCTTTCGAATAAGATTCCACTCCTGCAGAACACTGATTATATCAGGCGTTATTCCCCCCATCACTTTCATTACCAAAAATACTACGCAATTCAAAAATATTCATTGTTAACAATATCACGATTTTCTATTACGATTTGAACAAACGCACAGAATAACGTTAAACGATGCCACCTCCAATTTATACCATAACCACAATTGCAAATCTAGGACATTAAATTAATGCGGGAAAAGTGAAGTACTACCTTTCCAAAAAGCCATTGATGATCCAACATTTGAAATACTCTACCTGCTAAAAAAATACACGATTCAAATAAAAAAATTTTCTAGGTAACGCTGTAAAGTATCTGCTTTCTTACATATTGGTAATTATAGCGCTAAATAAAAGATTTGATTTTTTAAAAATCAAATACATAATATGAAAAAAATTTGTTGTTGTTTTCGGCTTCTACAACAAAAACTGCGAAAACAAAAAATGAAGAGGTTTGGAAACGGGTAAAATGTTTCCAAACGGTTGCTTATCTTAAACTTTATTGCTCCCATAAGTTTATATTTTTCATAATTTCTGTGAATACTATGTAAAACAATCGATAGTTTATCTATCATTTGCCAAAAACTATTGGCTACTATCGATGGTGCCCAATATCCATAGTTTCACATTTCTACAGTATAGCCATTTCTACATTTTCGTTTCTACATTTTCGGTTTACCTCAGCAGTAAAATTTATCCCGTTTGTCTTAAGTATCTACGGTACTTAAGTAGTGTTACTACTATTTCACGAAAACCATGTTTCCCCTACATTAAAACGGCATTAGGGCGGTTAAAAATACCTACTTAATTAACTATTACTTCAGTCTTTCAGTTTTCCTTTTTTAGTTATTGTTAAATTACCAACATTATTAGAGTACAATTTTTTGTTACAGTTTTGGCAGTTTCGTACATTTTAAGCAACGTACAAGGAAACGCTGGTCAAGAGGAAGTAGCATTTTATATTATTAATTATAATATAATATCATATACGCATTAATTATTAATGCTTTAAAGCAAGGTAACTCCTTAAGAATATTATTTAATATATATTGACACATATATATTTAGCAGCATTCGTTTCTGAAGAATGATACAATAAATATGAATGTTCGCCTTGTGGCGGTTGCAAAGACGGCGTAGTTTAAAACTATGTCTTCGGAGAAATTTCCCAGCTTCAAACAATAAAATTCGTGCACGATATCCGGCGTAAAAGTTGACGCGCAAACGCGCGTTTTCCGCCGAGTAGAAGGTTGTCAAATCAGAGAACACTTACAGAATCTTGTACAAGTATGCGTGTATTTTAAGAGTGCGAGTACAAAAATTTTTGGAACTGCAATTTTTTCCGTTACCATCTGTTGAGCTGTTATGTTAATTTTTTTATTTTGTTCTTTGTTAAATTTGTTCGATAATGCTAACATGAAGATTTCTGACCTAATAGAAATTCTTGCACCAATGTTTCGATGAAATGTTTGAAATGTGCCCAAAAAATATTTTTTCTGAGAAGCTTTTCATGTCACATCAGCTAACTTCCCAGGCAATGAAATTAATTATTATAAGTACGGCATTCTTTTATTCACAGAATAAAATCATTCACGAAAATCTGACTTGTATAATTCTACGTTGTGCCGCGCTCTGTCTGAACTATTCCGCGATATCTCCGCCGGCCGGAGATTATTGCCTCTTCTGCCTGACCGTGCCTTTAGGTAGTGTGGAAATGCCTCTGGAAAATACAAAAGGATTACATTACTATACAATAATACATTGTTATTATTTCAAATATTTATTATTGTATTTCACTGTTTAAATAAATAAATAATATTATTTCAAATATGTTTTAGTATCCAGTCACATATTGTAGTTTTTATCACTTTAAATTTTAAATTGCACTTTCAATACAATCAGTTTTTTAACTATTAATCCCATTTTCTCGAAGAAACTGTAAGGGAAATAATATTTTAATGTCAATTATCAATTTAAAATTGCAAAATTACATACTCACATACTACTGCAAAATTATGTTGACAACTGAAAAGAAATTACATTTCATTCCAATATATTTATTACGACAGAAGTGAAAAGTTGTGAATATCACATACTGTGTATGTGAAAACCCGAACGAAATATTGTCAAATTATTTTTCAAAAGCCAACCGAGTGTCATATCGCATTATCTCTGCTATATACCGTCTATGAGTGTGAGCCTCAAGGTGGTGTTTGAAGCAGTTATCACTCCAGTTTTCTTTATTTTTGAGTATAACCTTGGAGACCTTGGTACTAATTATGAGAGATAACGAGATGCGACAGTCGTTGCAGTCAGTGTTCGGATCGGCACTAGGGTTCCAGAAGCTAGCTAGTATTCGTTAAAAACTTGGAATTTTTATGGTAGTGTTGGTGAAAGAACTCAACAGAGCCCCGATGAAGTGCGGGCAGCGTGAAGAAAATGATGCAATACACCCTGATGAAGTGCGGGCAGCGTAAAGAAAATGACTCAAGATACCCCGATGAATTGCGTTAATCACTTCAAATTTTTGTAGCTACCACTTTGTTTACATGTTTTTACCTTTGTCAGAACTATGCTTTGAGATTTCAATTCTAGTGTATCCATGAATAAAATTAATAAATTATATTGATTAATCATATACTGATTACTTTTTGTATTATTACATCATATGTATGGTATAAATATTAAAGTTAAATTTTTTGTCGTCGGAAAATATGATTTTAACATGTTTTGCACAAAAAAAAACATTCAATACACATTTCTTATTAAGCATACACTAATAAGATAAAGTAAGAATGTTTGTTGTGGCAAAGGAAAGTGATTCAACACTATTACTTTTTGCAAACACAATATATTCGATAGTTTTTATAAGATTTCTGGTTGTTTCTATTATAAATATCATCATTGCTGTCTACTTTATTAGGAGGTGTAGGGTAGCAAGGCCTCAATAGCTCTCTTAGGTCAAGTTCTTATTCGACTTCACCGACTACAGTGACCTTACCATCGCAGCAACGATTTGTTGGCTATTGCCATAGCTACAACAAGGAATTAAAGAAATTTGAATACACAACACAAGACAAAAAATTAATATTTGTGATTAAAATAACCCGATTAAACAAATTAATGAGGTAATGCTTTAGAGCTTCTGTTTCTTTTCTCTCTTTTCCTTGGATGATTATTGTTCAAACGCCATTTTAAGGAACTGATGAGACAGCAAAACATATGTACATTATTTATAACTCCCTTCTCCGGATTCCATCTGAGGAACTAGAGTTTGAATGAAGTCCATCTCTTGTATAGAGAACTGCAAGCAAAATACTAACGTGCTTTCCATTTCATTATATTTTCACAGACACAGATTTTTGTATAAGATTAACTTTTGTAGGATCAATTGACTAAAAGTTATTAATTAATTCATTTTCTAATTTGACGATATGCCAATTACAAATTGTTGAATAATTTAAACGATGTTGTGAGCAAGGTTAGGGTGGTGTGGTACGGTGACTGCGGGTAGGCTCGCCGGAAATATGGGGTGGTTTCTTGCCACCCTACCCACAACAGAAAAACAAAATCGTACCACTATTTATTTTTTTTGTTTTTTAAAGTTGAACCGGGCAGAGGAGAAGTTAAAACAAAACAGTCACATGCACCTATGTTTCCTAGTGGGTCATCCCAAGTTATCCCTTTCACACTCACAACCAACTAATCATAAAACCTGTCATACAGTCACACAGTTTCACCCACCACTATTCACCTAAACAAACAGCATACATTCAACATATAACCCACCAGGAATCGCATACACCATAGCACAATACAACCTACGTCATCGTCCGTCCGTGAGCCGCCCACCCCGTCTGTATCTCTTACGAGTTACAGCCATGAACCGCACTTGGCTCAAAGTGAACCGCGGTTCCCTTATTTCAATGATTTGTCCAAGTAACTGTTAGTCCGTCTGTTTGTTCCATAATGTCCGTCATGTCTGTCACCACGCCTACCAGTGCGGTGACCTCCCCTCAGGTCCACCAGCACATCAGCCTAAATAATAGTGATTAGCAACACATAATCACTAAAAAACTCTCTTTATATCATTTTTCTCTTCTTCTTTATTTCCTATAACAACTCTCTTATTATTGTGTTTTAAAATTTACAAGATTATTTAGTTAGTTCAATTAAGTTTTACAAATTTTTAAATGTATATAAATATCCAGATTTAAATAATAAACAAATCAATTCATTACAACAAAATTTACCAGGTTCCAGGCTGATGATGGCGCCACCTAGTAGCTCCGGACCTGTAATGACAGACAATTTTTTTGTTCCTAGTTTCCTTTCTTTTTTTTTCTAATTTCATACTATTATTTATGTAATGTAATTATTTTTAAACATATATCATGTTACGCAAAAAAAAATTATGTAATTTAAAATTCAACAATAATTGTAACCTCTTATAATAATAAATGTATCAATCTTGTTAGCGAGAGAAAACAAAAAAAAATAGAAACAAAACAAAAAAAAATGGTTTCTATGATAAATTTAATCTAGTGTAGACGGCAACTCTGCTTCCGTTCTACGATGCTGTTTGCTGTTCACTTTTCGCTATGTAATTGCCTGTTTTTATGTTTGAATTGTTGATGTTTAGTGTTGATATAACTTCTAATGTTGTTATTGTTGTTGCTGTTTTCATATATAAATTCATATGTAATTCTCAAATTGTCATCTTGTAACACTTGTAACGTGGTTGTTCTATTGATGTTAATTTAATACTTGTTTTGTGCTCACTATGTACTATTTTTCTATGTACTTTTTGATGTGATTGTTATTTACTACACTAATTGGCGGAAATTTATGTTTGTTGTATACATTTATTTGTGTAACTTTTCTTGTATATCGTTTTTTTTTTGTTTTACTCTATGTAGTTTTTATGTACATATAATTTTTATGTTATATGTATGTCTCTAAAGTGAAGTTCTGGCGCCAATCCGCTACAATTTGGCGCACTTGTTTTTTACGTGGTGTTAGAACACTTTTATGTCTCCATGTTTTTTTTTTTTTGTTGTCTATCAACATTTTCCCTTCTTAAAAGTTGCATGCCTTTCTTTTTCTTTCTTTTAACATGTTTTATCTTCACTTATCACCAAAAAAAATTCACTTTCCAACCACACTCAATCAACTTTTTTCACATCCCCTTCCTCCCGTTCCGATTCCCAGCCTTCCAATCTTTTCCAATAATTCCCCCTTCCATTTACAATTCGCACTTTCCCTAATTCCCTGTTCAATCAGACTTCCATTCACACCTTCCACAATCACCTTTCCACACAAATCATTCAACCAGGACTCTTAGGGTCTTACTGTGAGGGGAAACCTTGTTTATTCTCTACAAAACAAACATATGGCACATGCAACAATTAAACAAAACAGTAACATCTACTAACACCAAATACAAAGATTACTACTTATTAATAAAATTTCTCCTCTGGTTCTGGAGATATGTGGACACGGTCTGCCACTACAACGAATCAGCTATAGAAATTGTTTGCGGTCAGATTGATTGTTTTTCATCACATTGATTAACTCACCAATAAACTGAAACCCTATCAGTCACAAATACTTGTATAATCCATAAAGACACATCAAACCGGTTAATTCACCTTTGCAGAGATTATATTTTCCCATCACAATCAAATTCAATTATTTTTATTTAAATTATGGTTACTTAATAATAATATGTCGTTACTTATGTTATTTATCATAAACGTTTAATAATAAAGTTTCAGAATCTGGTCTATATCTGGCATTTCTGTTCCAACATTTTCAGTTCCGCTAAAAACCATGTAAATAAAGGAAATTCTTTTGTGCTGTAAATTTTATACTGAATTGAGTTAATTCCATCCTTTTCAAAATTTTGCGCTCCAGTAACTAACTTCTCATATCTGCAAATTTTAGAATATGAATTAGCAAGCAATGCTATTAGTAAGTAGACAACCTCTTTGGATTCGCACGGCCCTTCTTGTGGCTCAGCATCATATACCGGGCTATATTTATAGGATACCTTGAAATGTATAAATTCGCATGGGTTAATCTGAAACCATAAATATCGAAAGGAATTAAATAAGCACGGTTTTACGCAGCTACCTAATGTAATTACAAATATACAAAAGTAAAGTCATTTACATTACTGATTACATGCAAACACTCTTTAAATCAAAATATAAATACGTCAACAAAAAGTACCGCTTTTTGAGGATGTTAGTCTGATTTAAAGCCACATTCCGGATACGCGCTCGCTGTAAGCGCCCGAAACGCCAGCGTAGCCGAAACTGAGGCAGACGTTGTATTCTGTAATCCAAGCGTCCGCCAGCGTCAGTCAGCGTCTAACTTTTTTACCTGTTGTTATGCTTTGCAGACTGTCGTAGTTTGCGGATCGGGAAACCTTTTTGTAGTTTGGTGATATAGTTTGGAAGCACTTTCAAAAACACAAAAAAATGCAGTCACTTCGACTTCAACTACGTGAGAATCCTAGTGGACACATATATTATTGTATATAAAATATGAACATCAGTGTTTGGCAACAATGTATGTAGAAAAAAGCAACTATTTGTCTTATAATAATAATAACAACTAGAACCTCCTTTTGACTTGTTCGTGTAATATAGAAAGCAGCAGTCGATACCATTTCTATTTGTGATCAAAAATAAAGCCTTACATAAAACGGAAGCACTTGTGAGATATTTTTTGACAATTTAAAATTAAATTAAGTTCTTTATTAATAAATAATTAAAAATTTAATAAATCTACCTTTAATATTTAATAAATTATTAGTTATTACTTCAATAATTAATAAATCAGTAATTATTAATTTAATAACTAATAAATTAGTAACTATTTATTAATTAATTGATAAAGAAATTTCTTGAGCAATTGTAAATTTATTTATTAAAAACTTCGTTACAAAAAATTTCTGTCAACCACAAAACTTTTGTTCTAGTCGACAACTCTTTGTTCCCGTCTCATTTCCAACCGACTAGGTTTTTACGGAATGCATCGTCTAAAGATTGACAACTGATAATGTCTGCAAAGCAGGTAAAATACCAACGAAATTATGTGTCTGTGTTTTTGGCAGCGCATTCTTCGAAAACCATCGACGCTGGCGTCAAATACGAAGAAAAACAACGAAAACCACAAGAAAAGAAAATAAACAACTACGGAGCGTCTGTGACGCGAGCGAGTATCCGAAATGTGGCTGTTAATTTCCTGCTCTACTGCAGTGCTCAAAAATTAATGAAATCGACCCTTTTTTAAATCGAAATTCGCGTTTTTCTCTTCGACCAATCCATATGCACATTCTCTCACTTTATTCTATTTGTACAGAGGAGAATGCAATGTTTTTGTTTTTGCTTTCCATGCTTCATGCAAACACACATACACATCAGATAACATTTTCTAAGCGCTGACTGCAAAAACAAAAGAGAGCATAGCAATATTTATAGCTTCATTCTTTAATGCATTCAAATGTAAGAAGTTTTAGGAACAGGTGCGCAACTAGATCTTCTAAGAGTATCGAATCCATAAATCATTCATGTTGTAGTGTAGTGTATGCATGGTGTACTGTCGAGACAAAATGCGTCGAGAAGAAACGTCGAACAGTCAATAAAGAGCCGCAATGGCTTTAGAATATAACTTTTAACTATCAGGACCAATGTATGTATTAATCAAATGCAAGGATTCAAAAAAAAAAACGAGGAGGTTAGTCAAGAGGCACTAATAATGGCATGCGTAGCTAATTCTAGCTCGGTAAATCCGTCTGGAAAATAAAGGGCACGCGACATACACACAGTAGTTTCGGCGGTATGTCATCTTTATTGTGGTTCGTTCTAAAGAAAACTTTCCATTGTTTCCCTTTCCAGAACTCGTTTCAATGTTTCACTTTGTTAGAAACATTGACATTAAAGATGGTACATCGGAAATGGTTTGTCTCCAAAGCAAAGTGGACAAAAAATTACGGAAACTCGATCCAGAATAATCAAAATTTGAATTCCAATGAAATTGATACGCATTTAATGGTGCTGTAGTGTATTCACATAACCGCTACATGTAATAACTGATGAGCATGCATACTTTCGGGCATGCCCAACTCAATGAACAAAATATTCGTCACTTTTTTTCTTTAGTTTGTTTAGTTACTAGGCATTAATTTCTGCTCAATATAGCTGAGTGAAATTAATAGAAAAGCGAGAAGAACGTTCTTAGAACAAAGTTTAGAATATGTTTAGTTTAAGAGTTATTGTATATTGTTAATAGTTTTCCGTTGATGTTAAAAATGGGATCATGCTGGAAGTAAAAAAACTACATGTTTCAAATTAAAGTTAGAGTTGATCGAACAGCCAAAAGATTTTCAATTCTTCGCCAACTAAGTCAGGCAAGTAAGACATTGAAAAGGACGTGGCAATTTAATTACAGGCACTCCTCCTGTGGTTAACCTTACTGGTGACAACGTTACAAATCTACTAGCTCTCTTGTTATACAAATCAACATAAAATATAAATTTAAAATGAATATAAATGAAATTTACTTATTTATTCTTCCTTATGTATAGAGAGATTAAGAGAATAAAATGTAAGCCAACGCCAACTTAAAAATGTGTGCAGAAACTTTAATATTAGCATTTGTTGTTTCTCGTTGACAAATAAATATATATATATATATATATACGTATAACTACTGAAAAGGTGAAATGTATACTACTTGTTACCATATAATAATTGTTGTCAAATATTTGATAAATAACGTACCTATTAGACATATCGTCGTCTTCACCTCCCCAACCAAAAAATGAATTGGAAAATCCATTTACGGCGGAAAACTGTTCACGAGTCATTGCAGAGACACCGCCAAATATGGTTTTGTAAGGTAGCCTTAAAATATTGTTAACAAGAGATTCGTTGGTTAATATTCCTATTGTGATAGGAAAATAATATACCTAAATCCTAAGGTATCGATTGCAACTGACATGTGTCGAGGTTGACGTGGACATGTGTAAAGATTTCGCTCATCCAAAGGCAACAAATCAACATCATGAAATACAAAACAGTCCCAAATATAAAATTTTAACGCTTCCAAATATCCAATATTCATCAGCGCAGCACGATTAAATGGTTTTCCATTAGTTTGTTCAACGATAAAAATCCTGTATTCAAGATTTTGTTTCATTAAAAAGAGATGGATATTCCTTAGAAATATAGCTAAATGAGCATAGCGATCTCGGAAGGGGACAACAATGGCAACACGATGCTTAGCTTTACATTTTCTCGGTTGAAACCAACCACCCGTTTTTAAAAAAGGTTTAAGCCTTTCTTCAACAGCATCAAGCGGCTCTAATGTTGCATTTGGAGTTATTGGTCCGCCTATATAAATTTCAAAACATCGATTAATACTTCATGACTACACAGAGAAAGGTATTGATGATTGCTGTAAAATATTAAATAAAAACAATGCAAAAAAACAAAAAATGAATATTACATTATAATAATCATCACAAAGTTTGAATGACACTTAGAGCCCGTTTCCATAAAAATATTTAATCCGAAAACTGATGAGCTTTTGAAGGGTTTGATACATAATTTGGTCAAACAAAGTAGTTGTTTAGTTTAATATTGATTTTAGCGACCAGTTTTTTGATTAAATTAATGTTGGAAAACTGATGAGCTTTTCAAGTGTTTGATACATAATTTGATCAAACAAAGAAGTTCTTTAGTTTAATATTGATTTTAGCGACCAGTTTTTTGATTAAATTTATGTTGGAAAACTGATGAGCTTTTCAAGTGTTTGATACATAATTTGGTCAAACAATGTACTTGTTTAGTTTAATATTGATTTTAGCGAACGATTTATTTTGATTAAATTAATTTTTACCTAATCGGGCTAGTGTGGTCAACGAGATTGAGCAAAAATAGCTTGTTTTTTCAAATAAAACCAAGTGTCTTATAGCACAACGTTTCGCTGGTTTTTCTCCCACTTCATCATGGTTTTTTTTTAGTTTATTTTATTACTTTGAAAAAGATATACAATTACAAAATTACAATAGGTCTTTATATAGTTGGAAAACCAATTTACAATATTTTAATTGGAGTAACAAAAAATCTAACCACAACTGTTCTTTTCAACGCTTTCCCAAAAGTAATGTGTATGCTTTGCTGATTCCGTTTGTGTCTTCCTTTTTATTCATTGTTATTGCTATTTTTTCTTGAATCCTTAACGCTTCCAATGTATACCGGGTGTTTGCGCGTTTTTCTTTGTCTAGAATTTTTATGTGTTCAAAATCAGCTTTGACAACCATCATCCTAGTTTTCACTGCACTTTTTGTTCTGCCTATATATGATTTGTTAAAACTTTCAATATCGTTTCCCTTGCCGGGTATCTCATAAACTACATTTTTGCAGTCTTCCAATGGTACTGTAACGATGCTTTCTCTTCGCCTGGATATAACTCTATAACTCTAGACTAGTCCAGTCTACGGTCTCGTTTAGTTATTTATTTGTTAGAACGCAATACATCAAATTTTATATTAACAACTTTATTGAATTGCTTTTGATTTTGGGTTACAACGTTTCTCAATGTGCAGTGCTGACTGCGATGTCCTTATGGTGCTGATCGTCTCTGCTGAAATATTTAACGCGTGTTATTTTCGACTGTCCACGTGTGTGGTTGCTAAAAAACTGTCCACGGTTGTGGTTTCTAAAAGACTCTCCCGATGCGCTGTGTGCTCGCTCTTTTATCGTCCTCTCTTCTTTTTCCCGGTTGTGTGAAAAGCTTTAAAGCTTTCGTCAAACTCCGAACCTGTTTGATGGAATTTATACAACGTGTTTGCTGCTTCCAATGTTTTCAAGCTATTTCGCAAACTCGTTTGACTAGTTTGGTTAGTTTGCGTTATGAAAACGAGTTTGCTGCGTTTGTCCTTGAGTGCTTGATTTTATGCCAGCTCTGTATGTACATTAAATTTTATGTAACAAAATATTCCTCTTCGAATAATAAGTCTTTAAAGTCTTTAAATTAAAAAAGTTTATTTATTTTCTACATTTTTTCCCATTCATATTTCTCGCTTATTGTGCTTAATTTTTGTTGCTCTTACCTTTTATTAAATTCAATTGGGTTTTTGCTAGGTTAATCAAAGTTAATATTGATTTTTTTAAATTTAAATTTCCAAACTGGAACTTGAAACTAATCTTGGAAAAAAAAAATTTGATATTAAAAAATATTATTTTATTTACAATAAGCAATACATTAGAGATTTCTTCACATATTGTCGTTGTTATCGTTGTTGGTTCAGCAAAAGTAATGCTAAAACAAAAGGTGATTTCCGGAATTCCCAAAATTCATATCATTTTGCTATAAGCTGTGCATTAAGCACCAATAAGTGATACATTTGAAATTTTTTCCACATATTGTCGTTGTTGTTGGGTGATTCGCTGAATTCATACCATTTTGTGCAGTGTATGATTTCATACTATGTACGTATGTTTCATTTTAATTTATGGAACTTCAAATATTATTTCTTATATATATATATATATATATAAGTAGGGATTTTTCTCAAAAAAGCATGGATGTAGGGCGACATGGCGAAGGACGTGCACACACACCCTAGAATTGATCACAAAACACTATTCTGTTGCGTAGAAGGAGGAGTTGGGTATACCTAGGGGTTTTTTTCAAAAAAGCGCGCATGTAGGCCGGCAGCCCGAAGGACAATTGATCACAAAAGACTATTCTGTTCTGTTAAAGGTGTTCATGAACTACACAACTCTATTGACGATAGATGGGGTTATGTAATTCTTGCTTCTTGCTTGCTTCTAAATGCGAAAGCTTTGCTTTCAAACGTTTCATGAAGACTACTTTGTGAAACAGTGCAGTTAATATAACGAGGATTGCATTGAATATGCACCAATAAAGATCGTTGATGAGAAACTGAGAAACTTTGCAAGTTTGTTTATAAAGTTGTGTGTTACCGAGCATCTGGAAGAAGCAGAGACTAGGGGGAAAATTCCGGGAGGCGTTCGCAAGCACTAAGCAGCGCTGTTTTCTGTTCTCCTTTTGCTCTTTTCGTTGTTATTTTGTGTATTTGACGCCACCGTCAATGGTTTCCAAAGAAACTGCGCCGGCAGAGCGCCCGACTGAGGCTTACGGTTTGAAAATTTGTTGGTAGTTTATGTGCTTTCCAGGCGCTTACAGCTGTTTTGGTGTACAGATTTCTGACGGTAACAAAAGGTTGTAGTGTAGAACAAACAGAAAATAATAGACGCACAGAAATCGAAGGAAATGCCAAACTGAGCAGAGCTCTGCCAACGCCGACTGCGTGTACGCTAAAATACGAGCGCCTCCCGGAATAACATCCTAGTTCTATTACCAAACCCTAGAAAGCCGCCAGGCTAGCTGTCGTCATACCGACCGATATGCCACCTAGATATAATGGGATAAATACTGTAGCGCATAATACACAACAAAATTAGCACCTACCTTGATGAAACTAACGTACTTAGTAAAAATCAGTATGGCTTCCGAAAGGCGCGCTCAACTATTGATGCGCTAAGGGCGGTGCTTTCTATAGCTCAATATGCAATTGAAGGCAGGAGGTGGAAAGGTTGATTAAAAGATTACTGCGCCGTAGTGACCCTAGACATCAAGAATTCATTTAATTCTGCTAACTGTAGATATGACACCGAATGATGATATGGTGATTTATGACCATATGACACAGGCCATGGAAGATGAATCCGTATGGTGAGGAGCTAGCTCATTGACAGAGTTTATTTATTTATTTATTTATATAAACTAAGTATAACACTACTTTCTAGTTCACTAAATTATAACAAAACTAAACATAATCGATACTAAGATATATAGTTTAAAATCTTTTGCTTCATTAAACGAATTGTATCGGAAAAACTAGTAAAGGTGTTGTCTACAGCCGGGCTGTAGCCGAAATACCCTACACCTTAAAGCTGCATATATACTCGTATATATATTTAGAAGTGTTGCGATATAATATACTCGTATATATATACAATATGTATATTATATATCTAATAATAAATATACAATATATATATAATAATAATAATAAGAACAAAAAAAATTTTTTTAAGTGGGTGGATCACGCCCATATTTGGCATATTAACTGGAAGCATTAGTCTAAACCTACATATAAAATTTTCTTATCTTCTCTCAAAAAGTGATGCTGATATGGCCTTTTTTAATAGGCAAAACAGAGGTACCTGCACTCTCGATATAAAAAGTAGGTGTGGTCCTTTGGCGATTTTGCCCATTTTCAATACGAAACACCCCAACATAGCAACGAATATTTTTGCCAAATTTCATTTCGAAATCTTAATCCGTTCTCCTGTGATCGTGATTTCAACGGACAGACAGACAGACAGACAGATGGACAGACATCGTTATTTCAATTTCGGTGGTGATGCTGATCAAGAATATATATACTTTTCCATACCTATCTTGTCTAGTTCTATGCGTTACACACTCCGGTAGAAAGTGAATATACCCTCAACCTTAAGGTGTAGGGTATAATTAATAACAAAATATAAAGAATTAAAATCGGCGCAAGCATTCCGAAGAAGTTCATGTTGAAGATATGAAGAAGTTCTCACAAGGCTTAAATGCAAGGGCTCATAATGTCTGAGAGTGCGATGAGGAACATTTAAATAAATGTTATATAGCAAGTAAGGGCTATCAATAACTCCATATAACAAACTCAGAACGAAGGCAGCATTCAACATCTTACGGCGATTGGCAAGCGTCGGTAAATCTATCAACTTAAGCCGAGATTCGGAAGGTGGTAAAAGTAAAGATGAATCCCAATGAAGATGACGCAAAGCGAACAACAAAAACTGCTTTTGGACAGATACAAGCTCAGCAATGTAACATGCATAGTTTGGATTCCAGACAGGCGAGGCATATTCCAACAATGGTCTAACAAGTGATGTATAAAGTAGCTTCGCAACATAGTGATTCTAAAACTCCTTTGCCCATCGTTTAATAAATCCCAACATACTATGAGCTTTATTAGATATGTGATTTATTGTCTATGAAACCGTAACTTCGGATCAAGAACTACTCCAAGATCGAGAATAGATACTACAGGATCTAATTTGTATCCGCCGATCATGTAATTAATAAAATACCGGTTGTGGCGACGAGCAATAGCAATTTGTTTGCATTTCTTTAGATTCAGATCCATGCAGTTAATGTCACACCATATAATTAAAGAATTTAAATCCAATTGCAGAAGATCTGCATCAGTAATATTTTTATAGGCTAAAAAAAGTTTCACGTCGTCAGCAAACATTAGTACATTTCCGTATTTAATGGTTGTAGGAAGATCATTTATGAAAACAAAAAACAGCAACGGTCCCAAATGGCTGCCTTGATGAACACCAGAAGGAACTCAAGTCATTTGATGTGGTGTTGTTAAACACGACCATTTGAGTGCGATTACGGAGGTAAGACCGTAACCAACTAAGTAGAGGTGCAGAAAAACCAAATAACTCCATCTTTTATCTTTACTGAAGTCAGTAAATATAACATCAGTTTGCTAGAGTATTTAAAGTTGTTGATAGTAGTCGATACAAATTCCAGTAAATTTGTTGTCGTTGATTTACGTTTGCAAAAGCCATGCTGCAAACCAAATAACTCCATCTTTTATCTTTACTGAAGTCAGTAAATATAACATCAGTTTGCTAGAGTATTTAAAGTTGTTGATAGTAGTCGATACAAATTCCAGTAAATTTGTTGTCGTTGATTTACCTTTGCAAAAGCCATGCTGCTTTGGCGAAATTAGAGCATGAATACTTCGCGAGATTTGGTCAGTAATTATCTTTTCAAACAGTTTAGGTAATGCACTAATTTTGGCAATACCACGATAATAAAAGGAGGAATAATAAAAGACGATTTCCATAGACTTGGAAAATAACCCGTTCGTAAGTAAAACTTAAATAATGCTGTAATAGGTGCAGCAAGCTCCTCAGCACAGTATTTCAAAACACAAGATGGTAAACCTTCAGGTCCTGAGTTATAGTTACATTTAATATCTTTCAATGCCTCAAGAACAGTCTGTTCGTCTATAACGGGCAGATTAATCAATCCTAAAGAAATACTGAATGGATATTTCTTTAAGTTACTGGCTAAGCAAGACTTTGATGAGTACGTGGATTTAAAAAAGTCTGCAAACAGGTTACACATAACACCTGAATCAGCACTCACACTGGTCAAGTTTCATGACTGATGGGTAAATAGAAACCTTCCTTTTTTTTTGGTATTTACAAAATTCTAAAATGACTTCGGATCAGAGCGCAAATTGGATTTTACTTTAATTAAATAATTAATGTAAGTTTCTTTACAAAGCTTCTGGTATCTGCATCTCGTTGTTAAATAAGCAGCAAAACTGGAAGAAGTACGGCTTCCACAGTAAGATTTGTAATGCTTAGTCTTCAAACCCCTTAGTTTCCGTAATCAAGGAGTAAACCAAGAAGGTCCAATACGACTCTATGATCTGCATAGCGGCAGTGATACTTTAAAAATATCGAATAAAATGTTATTCAACCAGTGCACTGCATCATCTAATGTCTCAGAAGTTGAATAGTCCACAGTTTTCAGAACATTATCCCACTTAAAATATTGGAGACAAGTTCTCATAGTACCAAATTTGCTCTGCGAAAGCGAAGTTGTATCCTAATAACAGTATTACGTTTATTTACTCCTTTTTCTTGTACAATTTTTACTTCGATTGTTGGATGATGCAAATCTTCTGGTAAAACTGGGGTAAAGTCCTCGTTAACTCAAACGTGTTAGCATCATCAACAAAAATCACCTCCAACAAACGACCATTATGGTTGAGTCTAGAATTAATTTGGAAAAGACCTTTAGAAGATATTTCATTTTAAAGAGTAATGTAGTTATCCTGGTCAGAAGATGGCAGGAGAAAAACTGCATCCTCACACCTTTCCCAATTGACGTGAGGCAAGTTAAAATCACCGAGAACTACTAAGTGATCACCGTGACGTAATTTATCAGCCACTTTTCTTATGCACTCCACGTGATTAAGGTATGTGCTGAATGAAGAGTTTGGCGGTATGTATGAGCAAGTGATATAGAGACTTAAACATGCGTAACAATTGTTTGTGACAAGTTTCTATCACTGCGATAAACTGTATAATCATTCGAAAAAATTTCTAAGTTTAGAACATCTTGCTTTAGCCAAGTTTCGGTAAAAGCAATGATTTTATACTCTAAATCATTACTTTGAAGTAGTAGATCTCTTAATTTGAGATTCCACCTCTAACATTTTGATACAAGATAGTTATATCAAAATTTAGTTTGTTGTTGCTTAGTTTTTTGAAGTCGGAGCAGCACGTTGCACGCTAGCAGTCTTAGCGCCTTTTTTCTTAGGTTTGAACTCATATTCATGTACGATAGCATTGTCAGGCCAGAATGACGGATCAGCAATACGTTCCATAAGATGTTTAGGTATGCGCACATTAAAAGAAGAATATGATCTTTGATTTCCAAAATTGAACATAGAAACAGAGATACTTGAGTCAACCATCTCTAAGCTAGAATAAATATGCTCGCGGATGTCATCGACAGTTGTGTCAGGAACAAAGCGAGAAATAAATATGGTTTTCATCGGCTCAATGACCGAAAACTTCCACCCAGTACGAACAGCCGCACCAGCAGCAATAGTTTCTGAGGATCCCGGAATAGGAGCAATAATTTCAAGTTTTTTGTTGGAAACCTTTGCAGCGATTAGAGGTAAATCCGGGTTCATACCACCTTGATTTCCAGTTGGTAGTTTCAGCATTTCAAAATAAGCGAGAGACTGATTATAGGACAACGTTTCGTCTGTAGTTGGAACAGGACTCAGCAAATTTATAAGCTGACGTGGATCCTAAACAGACACAGACAGCGGAGGCTTAGCAACAGCATCAGATTTCTTTCTAGCTGCTTTTACACTATTCTTCTTCAAGTTTTTCTGCAACCGAGTGACCACACGATTTTGTGGATTTTCCTCGAGCAATTTAAAGTTGTTGAAGAGCTTCTCGTAATTATCAAGTTTTGACCGAATTGCGGAAAAATCTTTCCCCAATTTCTTTGAAATTCAATCGCACTTGACGTAAGAGCTGTATAATGTCAACTTCTGTTGATCGACAATTTGGACATGACCAGCGAAGACCACCATCAAAACCGATCAGATCCGCAACTCTGCCTGTTAATCCTGCACACTTGATATGAAATTCCGTCTCACACATCCAACAAAGAAGCCGCCGTTCAGAATCGGCCCGAATGATACAGTCTTTCAAATTGCATGGCATATTATAAATTCATTTGCACACGCCACTGAAATATCAATTAACGAACTCCGAAAATTATATTAAAACAATAAAAACCGTTTTCTGCTCGAATGGCAAGTCAACAAAAGATGAGAATGTGCAAAATAAACACTACAAAAATGAAACAGATGCAGACCAAACAGTTAGTTTGCTAAATATGTTTATATTAGCAGCAAAAAAATCGCACCCAAACCAATATATAATAAGATTAAAATTAATTTGTGTTTGAAAATGTTATAGCAATGAATTAGTTCAGTTTATTTAGGTCGTATTACTACGACCCAGTATCTAAACATTGTATATAAACATGTGTAGCTAAGCACTAAAAGAGTCCAAGAGCAAAGTTTTGTACCTGAAGTTCGTCATAGAAATAATGAGACGATCACGGAAAGAGGTGGAAAGTGGGAGAGGCGAAGAGCTCTAATCGCATTGTTGTTAGTGGGAATATTTCCGAGGGTTTCTGGATTTTTTGTCCACTTTTATTGCATCTGTTTTGTTTTTGTGCAATTGTCGGAGGTTACCCATAAGGACAGTACTTTGACTTTATGCAAATTGTGGACTGTGACGACAGAAATCAGGGCGGTGAGAGGAAAGGAGGGAATTTTATGGTAACCCTTATGGTGAGAGGAAAAAGACAAAAGGAATGCAAGTGAAGGCGTTGTTAGTGGGAATATTTTTATGCTTATTATTGGATTTTTTGTCATTCTCTGTTACGTTTTTTTTGTATAATTACAATAGTGTTTTTTTTTCCGTTTTTTTGTTTTGTTTTTTGCTCTATGAGTTCATGCTTAACAGGAGTTTACTGATTGATCGATGCAATAGAAAACAACATTTCATTCGCGTTGATAGATTTCAATAAAAAGGTCGAAAATTGATATGAATTAATTCAATTGAAAAATTAAGTTTTACATGTTTACAAAACGTAATAACTGCTGGTGAAAGCAGTTGTACTACTAAACAAGTTTAATAGACACTACATTTAATATATAAATAATATTTAATAAAATATTTGCAAAATATACATTAAGTTTTAAATTATACATTAACGTAACATGCCGACTAAAAAAATATATTTCAAAGCATATTTCCTAACTTCACCCTACGGTCGCAAAGTTTATCTTTCACAAAAGTTTCACACCAAACGTGACTTTTACGAAATCATTGTAAAATCAAAAAACTTCCAAAAATATTGCATAAAATAAATACCCACAGAACACAGCAAAATAATTTTTTTTTCTTAGTTCTTCTTTCTTCTCTTCAATATTGCCACCAAAAAGCCTATCTGCATAGACATTATAATCTCTATGCTACCTGGCTTGCATTTCTATGGAGGGCAATAAAAGTTTCTTTGCAGAATATTTCATTTCATGTTCTTTGCTTTGGCCTTCTGATACATTTCTTCTCAGTAAAACATTTTTGAATATACAATGTTTATAAGAGATCGAAAATGAAGCCAGAAAAGCGATCTCTATGTTTTATAATCTCTATGATGGTATCCTGTCATTATTTTCTTCCTAAATTGTGAATTGTATTTTATTGTGATATTGATTTAAGATTTTTAATATTGTGTTTTTATCATCTTTGCATACTATTGCGAATATGTCATCCACATATTTAACTATATATATTTTATGGTAATGTATTTTTTTGTTGATTCTTCTATTGTCTGCTCGGTGAAGTACCCATTGGCATCCCGTAAACTTGGGTGTATATTTGTTTATAAAATTTGAAATAATTGTTGTCTTGAAGGCATAATTGTAATGTTTTTAAAAAATATTTTCTGTTTATTTTTGTATGTTGGCATATTGTATTCCATTTATCCATAATCGTTTTTATTGCTGTATAGATGGGTATGTTTATGAATAAAGAAAGTACATCAAATGATATCACCTAGAGAGCTACAAATTGCGCTTCCATTGCCTTACATTGCAGCACGGTGCCTTGCGATTGCCTGGCAATCGCTTCTCACTTCAAAGTCGAGGCAAGCAATTACCTTGCCCTGGACCCAGACGGCAGTACAATGGCAATGCAATACCTTGCAAAAGCACCAATTATCATGTTAAGCAGCATTGGCGCCCAACATTATACGGTTTGCCCAAAATACTACATAAACCAGATATATAACTACGATCGATATCATCATGGACACAAGTCCCTTGCTATAAATTATCAAAACATGTCAGAAACACAGTTAAAAATATTATATCAGACAAATTCCACATAAAAAATACTCTACAATTAAAGGACCAGCTTAATCAAATAACAATAGATAAAAATGGAATGTTAATATTAGAGAGCTGCAAATTGCTTTTCAGTTGATTGCCTTCCATTGCAGCACCGTGCATTGCCATAGCCCGGCAGTGCAATGGCAATGCAATACCTTGCGTTGCCTTCGGTAGGCTTGCCTCGTTGCTGTTACGCAATTACGCACAAGCTGTTGTTGCTGTTATTGTTGTGAGCATGTCGTCGCTGTACCCCCGCTTCAATTTTCAGAAGCAGAAGTTGTTTGTTTTTATTTGCTTCGAAACCAGTTTCTCCTAAATTTACACTCGAAAGAATTATTGTTTCAAAAACCAAAGCTATTCGTTTTTAAAATATGAAAAATTCTTGAAGCTGCAAATTGCAGCAATGTGCAGCAGTATTGCCGGCAATAGGCAGTACTGCCTCGTTGCCTACCGAAGGCAACGCAAGGTATTGCATTGCCATTGCACTGCCGTCTGTGTCGAGGGCAAGGCAATTGCTTGCCTCGACTTGAAGTGATAAGCGATTGCCAGGCAATCGGAAGGCACGGTGCTGCAATATACGGCAATGGAAGGGCAATTTGCAGCTCTCTAATCGGGTACCTTGTGTCCCTACTAAAATTTTCTTAAAACCCTAAAAGAAGAGATTATAAAAATAATATGTTTCCTTTTTTTTAATGTTTAAAATATTTTATTATCAATAACGAACATAATAATAAAATAAATTAATAAAAATAAGGTAATAAATAAGAAATTAATGCAAATTAAACAATTTCTTTAAAAGATTCATCAAAATAATTCCGCTCATTTAGTAGTAAATTTTTTGCATCACTATCCAACTCGATTGAGCTAGATTTCCATTTGTGGCGAATATTTGAAATATATGGATCCGATGTGCACACCAAAACAGCAAGCAGATCCTCATTGGTACAATATCTTGAAATTTTCCTTGTGTTGTGCTTCTTCAGACTATTTGCAATAATTTGCTCACCATTATAAAGAATTTTATGAATTGTTGATGGCATATTCCTCCAGGGATATTTTTCATTGTAAATTTCTGCGGTTTTCTTTGCATATTCACCAAATTTTTTAGCATCAATCATCTTGCTGCATGCTATAACCTCTATTATTACTTTGAATCGCTTAATTAATTCAAAATCCACTCCTGTAATAAAAGCTGCCGTCTCAGGATCTGAGAAAAATCTTCTAGCGGTGTTTCCATCATTCGTATTTCCCTCTCCTTGTTTTGCCTGGTCAATTATTAGTCCTATTTCACGATATTGTTCCTGTATTTGACTTTTTTTCAGCTTCCGTTTCTCCTTATTTGCTCCATTTTCTCTAACCGTTCCTGATGCTCTGAACAAATTGGTGTCTGTTGTATTATCTGCATTGAATTGTTTATACTGCTTCTGGCCAGATGATCCGTCACATCCCCACTTACAAAGGAGCGTTAGGTTGCAATCGCCAAGACTTTTCAAATAATTCTCTTCCATTGAAAGCAATAATCTATTCGCAGTATGTTCTAAAAGATCTTGTAATTTCACCTCTGCTGAACTTGGAGTAATCTCAATTCCGTTTTGTGAAGGTAGACAGTCCTTTTTAATTGAAATTATCTCCTCATAACTTGAAAAAACGTTGCATTTCTTTGCATTAATTCGTTTGCGTAATTCCTTGTATTGGGTTTTCGTTAATTTTAAATCCAAAAATAGTGCAAATGCTTCCTCAGGAGTAAACTTCTTTTCATCAGTAGGAGTTGGAATACTGCTCAGTACGCTTTTGACGCGTCTGGGGCTCGCTTTCATTATTTTCTCGATTACTTCTATTTTGTCCTTTTTGTTTCTTGATGGACCTACTTGATAATGAAATGAATTTTGTATGTCCTCACGAGATATTTGGTTATTGATGTCGCTAAGTTTGCGCCTTCTAGATCGTTCACTGCATTCGTCCATAGATTTCCTTGGTCTACCCTTTCTTCCGCTGCTTTTATCCGTCATGGTTTCTTCTTTAAAAACGAGTTCAGAGTTCATCCATTGTGTGTAGCGTTGGTACAGTTTTTCCTTATTTCGATTCACATCTTTGATTTTAAATGCACTAAAAAGTTTGTTATTTGCTTTTTATATGTCTCTTTTTCATCGGATGAGTCAAAAAAAGGATCACTTAGAATATGCGAAAAAACATCTTTATCTTCTTTTCGTATGAAGTAAATATCTGCCAAATTTTTATAAGTGAACTTAACCATGTTTTTGCCAAGAATATGGATGAACGCAACTCTTTAAATAATGCTTCCGTCACTGATTCAAAACCATTATATTATTTTTTACCTATGCACACGTAACCAGTTTCCAGTTTGCAGGAAAAAAATATTAGGTCAGGTACATTTACGGCAAATAAGCAGTTAGAACTAATTACCTGATAATTAAAAAAACTTGATTGCTGCAAACTATCTTAGTACTTTTCAATGCTTAGAAATATACATATAATATATGAAAGAAAAGTGTAACACCACCAAAGAAAAAATAACGGAAAACATGTTAAAAACGTTTGCTTTCTGTGACTGTCTCATATAAAGGGCTCCAGCACCCAGGGGGCAAACTGATGCAGTCATAATGGGGTATAGGCTTTTAGAGAAAAGTTCCAACTTTACGATGGTGTAAAATTTGTTTTGGAGTCTTTTGGAGCAAAGAATTCCTGCTCCAAAATACGACGAAATTTAACCAAATTTGGAACATTTCTGCGATTCATGTTACGTAATAACTATCAAACAGTTTTACTTAGTTCAAAAAACAAATTGACAACGAATATATCCAAGAATTTATTAAAAAAAACCCGTACTTAATATTTGAAATATTGACAGAGATATGGATATCTAAATCTGGGAAAAGTTTAAAAAATGTGTATATTTCAGTTGAAAATAAAAAGTGCACTTTTTATTGCATAGTTACTAATGAAGTAATCAAAATAAAGGTTTTAGTTTTTGGCTCCCGAGGTTCTCAGGTTTCTACTTTCATATGACCTAATCCGTTTTGAAATCGGTGACATTGAAAAAAACGACTTTTGGCCGCTAAGTTGAAAAACCAGCCACTGTGCGCCGTTGGTCTGCATTTAAACTTAATACTCACCTTTTGTTAGTCCGTGGTAAAGGAGAACTGCGTTGATTTAGCTAATCGTGTTTTGTCCTGCTTTATTTCACTAAGTACAACCTATTGCTGAATTAACATTATAATATAACTGAATAAGAAAACTTCAAAATAACACTTGTAAAGAAAAAAAACTCTATTGTTGACGACAACGCAGGAACCAAAGAGACAGAGACTCTTTGGTTCGGCCTTTTATTTTAGGATAGCGGGACTTTTCCCGACATGTTTCCTGGAACCGCACAGCTGATTGGTTGTGAGGAACAGTCTACACAAAGTGCCGCGTTGTAAACACCTCCGCACAAGCAACCACCTGTGCGGTGTTGGTTCTGCGCCGTTGTCAACAAAAGAGGTTTTTTTCTTTACAAGTGTTATTTTAAAGTTTACTGAACATATGTGTGAATAGTTTGTCGCCTGTAATTGTGGCTTTCTAACAGAGTGGCACTAGACAAGGAGAAGGATAAGTTCCATGCAATTCCGAATTTCGAACCTGAGTTCCATACTAAAAACAGAGGCAAAAGCCCAAAAGCGTTTTGGTTTAGCGATGGAATTGCAACAACAATTTCAATGGCATTTAAAAATTTTTAGAATTGTTTTCGGCTTTAAAAAGTTTTTAAGGTTAAACCATTAAAAACCGTTTTATGCAAACAGGGTATTATGGCACGTTTACGCTCCACGTTTAAAAACTAAACGGCAATTATGCTTACAGTGTCGTGTGCTTTGACAGATAAAGATTTAAGCTACCGTACTAGGCAAACTGAAAGATACGCTTTATTTCGTCTCTTTTAAATCACGTAAAAACTCAACTAGAAAGAAAAGAAATATGAACTTTGAAGAGAAATCGACCGCATTGGTAAGTAAAGGGCGTGAAGTTAAATTCGAATTTAACTAGCAAAGACACAAACCACAAAAGTCACCACTGTAATTTTTCTAATTCTTCACCTTAAGATACGTATACAATTTCTTCTATTAATAGCATTATTGACAAAAATAAATAATTTTCTCAAAGTTTTAATTTTTTGAAATGTTAATCAATATATTTTTTATTAACGGTTGGAAGTTTTTTTTTCTACATTCATTGCATTGCATTTATATTCAGTGCATTATATGGTCAGGATGAAGTGGCAACTGCTCCATAACTGTGAGGTGTGCGAAAAAAAGCCATATGCCGTTTGAAAGATGTTGCGTACAGCAATCAATGCTGCAAATCTGGTAAAATCGTTGGTCACCGTTTTCTTGTAATTCGACGTCAAAGTTGGACGAATTTCGTATGCAGATGTGGTGAACAGGTGTAGTGGAGAAGTGGCAACTGCTACAAAACTGTGAGGTGTGCGAAAAAAAGCCATATGCCGTTTGAAAGATGTTGTTTACAGCAATCAATGCTGCAAATCTGGTAAAATCGTTGGTCACCGTTTTCTTGTAATTCAACGCAAAGTTGGACGAATTTCGTACTTTCCAATAGGTATTTAAAATTTTATTGCAAAGTAGTGACAGGAACTGTAGTTTTAATAAACATACACCAAATAATAATCTGCGAGGTAGTGAAATGGAGTGCGCATTGATGTTTTTTCCAACCATGGTTAATTGAGAACTCTCAGCAACTCAAAGGTTTGCGGCTGTATCCGTGTTAAATTGAAGAACTGCTTCTCGACTTTTATTAAGATGAAATTAAACGCGTTAATATCATCAATGTCCCTCGCCAGATTTAGGTTTCAAATCCATCCTTTCTGTTCTCTTCACTCTAAATATATTTTGAACATTTTATAGGTCGCCCAATCGAACCCATAATAGCCAAATCCAAATAATTGTGCAAATTACTTGAGATCATATTTAGGAATATATCCAACTACTTTTTTTAATATGTGACAACACGAAGCGCTATTTCGTTTTAAAAGTGAACATGGAGCGTCATGAGAGATTTTATAGTAAATTACACTCGTCATGTACCCAAAATGCTACGCAAGCAGACGGGTACATTTCCAACAGCTTTTCTCTAAAATTTCAAGCAGAAGACAAGTAGCTCTGTAAGCTGTATGGTTCTTAAGCATTAAACACAGTCAAAGCAACAGTACAAAAGATACATTTTCAACTGCCAAATTTACATAGGCTCTTATGGAGATTGAGAAAAAGTTTGCTTTCCAGTTTTTTTCTATGGTTGTCGTTCCAATTTGTATCTTGTTGTCAGGCTAATTCTAATTTTGACAGCAACAAAATTCGGTCGGTGTGTTTTTTTACATTGCCAATTTCAAAATTCAAATTGAAAAATTTGATTTGACTTTAATTTTACTGCAAATTGCAGTGACTAATTTTCTTTAGAATTTCAGTCGTGATTAAAAAGTTTTATTTTATTTATTGACATATTGCAGTGAGAATTTGATATATAAAATTTCTTGTTGCTGAGCAACGTTGCCAAGCCATAATAATTAACGCCATGAAATTTCCTGTTGCCGTGAGATATTGCTCTTGCTGTACGTACGTAAATAAAGAGAGAATGCTTCCTTCAACTTCGTCACTCACAAATTTCATACGCTTGTGTTAACTTCAAATGTGTTTTGCACTAAGTACGAGTGTTTACACCGCAAATCATGTTTATTACATTTGCCAGTTTATCGTTTGTGCTTCGTTTGTTATGTACAGCTTGTCTTCACGTTTTCATTTACAGAATCATGTTGTATATACGCCAACGGTTGCATCCAAAATGGAAAGTGTTCTCAATCATATGCTCTCTGACTGAAGAAGAATGATTTCTGTATCTTATTCTGTATCGGGATAAAACTCCGTCTGGCCAGGGTTCGTTAAAGGGGTCTCGCAACCCTCTAACATACAACGTATTCCCGAATTACTCACGACTGTCTTCACGACAGTCTAGCACTGACTCTGTAAAGAGTTCAGCTCGGACGTTGTTATCGGTTTTTTTAATTTTTATTCTTTTATTATTATTCGCTTAATAATTCTTATACTTATACTACTGCTTAACAATTTTTAAACCTAATAATAGGTACAATGGGAGAGAGGGATAGAGTATCCCGCAGCAGAGGGCTGCACAATCTATATCACCTAGTCAAAGCACCAAGAGAGACGCGCTGAGTTTTAGGAAGTGTAACAACTTCTTGGTAGAAGGCCTTAATATGCGGAAGGCGAGAGGTTTCTGTTAGAGTGAGAGCAAAAGCGCTACTCCGCAGATGGCCTTTAATTTATATGGTGACGTCAGAGTGTTCACCAACAAATAGTCTCTAGTTTGGTACCTCGTTTAGGTGCCCTACCTAGTTGGTGAGCAAATAGTTTTGCTCGCCGCTGGCCGAAGCCGATAGTGCCAGATAGTGCTGGACACTGGTGACCGGAGTCGATAGTAACTCGGTAGTGCGGTTACTGATGGCCGTAGCCGATAGTGCCAAATAGTGTTGACACTAGTGACCGAAGTCGAAAGCAACTCGATAGTGCTGTTGCTGGTGGCCAAAGCCGATAGTGCCACATAGTGTTGGACACTGGTGACCAAGTCGATAGTGGAAGTCGGAAATTTGTTTTCAAAATTACGCAAAGTCTTAGCAGTCAAATACAAGCGACTTTGGACGGATTCCAACTTCTCCAACTACTCTGCAGTTTGTGCATCCTATACGTCGTGTGATGGTTGAACTGTTTGCGAATTCGAACCTCCGTCTGTGAATACGTAGGAGCGCAAAAGCGGATAAAATGTCTTGCTTATATGACGTATGCTAGTGCATTCGAAACCCGTACTTGCCGGATTTCGTCGTTTGTTCAATTTGTGTTTTTTTATGTTTTTATTTGTTTATAATTTATTTTTATTAATTTACTTTAATAAAAAATATAAAACATGGTTAAATGAGAATTAAAACTAGTAAGGGTACCTTCGGTCAGACCGAAGCTTATATACCCTACATCCCAGCAACCTTTATTATAAAAAAAAAAAAAGTAGGCGTGTCACTCCGCCGATTTTCCCCATTTTCAATACAGAGTTATCTATGATGGCAGAGAATATTCGTACCGAATTTCAAGTCAATTCTTCCAACCGTTATTCTGGAATTGCGGTTTATATCAATGTCATCTGTTCGTGGGCGGACACGCCCATTTTTTTAAAAAATTTAATCTACCTGTACCGATGTATTCGGAAACAAAATTGAAGCTCAAAGCTAAGTCTACAAGTTGAAATATTGTTAAAAGAATTAGTATTTGTTAAAAAAGTAGGCGTGGCGCTGCACCGATTTATCCCATTTTCAATCCCACAGAGTTTCGGATGACAAAGAATATACGTGCAAAATTTCATCGCGATAGCTTCATTCGTTCTCCTGTAATCGTGATTTCCACAGACAGACAGACAGACAGACAGACAGACAGACAGACAGACAGACTACGGACATGGCTAAAGGCTCAGGAGGTGACACTGATCAAGAATATATATACTTTTCCATACCTGCCACGCCTACTTTAATGCTTTACACACGGAAGCACAAAGTGAATATACCCTCATTCCTTCGGATGTAGGGTATAAAAAAGGATATAAAGAAATTGATTGCCGCTGTTTGGGTTCGAACCGGCTTCCCTCGTGTTTGGATTATTATATGGTAGCTCAGAGACCAGTGTTTTATGTATAAGAAGGAGAATTGTAATTTGGCATCAATTATGCCTGTTACAATTTATATTTTTTTTTTTTGTACCAAAAAAATTTGCAAATATAGAGTTGTATGTACCACAAGTACATGTTAAATTTGTCACACACACCAAATTTTACGCTTCTCGAACTATCCATATTTGTTACCCGAGGAGCAGTCCTAAAGCTTTTTTTACTCTCGAAATATTGACATTGTCCGTAAAGGAAATACTGCAATAAAACCAAAACATGTCTTGTTGGTTGTGTTTGATTTTTTATAGCAATATTTGTATATTTAAATCTCAAATATATTCAATATTAGCCCGAATGCACCAAAAAGAAAGACATTAATTCAACATTTTGAGTAAATTTTACTATCAACTGCATGCAATAATGTCATCCATCAGACTACCAATTTAGTTTGCAGTTCACTAAAAAAACTAACAAAAACCTCTGACAGCTATTAGCCCTGCAGTCGCTGACAATGTGTTCAGACAGCGCTGGAGAACGTTGCTACTATAATGTGATTTAGCTCTAAAAGTCTGGATCGTGAACGATAGGAACCAAATTAAGGAACTTACGTTAAACATCACTGGAAACTGTTGCAACATACAACACATATGCGTATTTAAAATAATGTCATAACATATTGTAGATAAAAAGCAAATATTTTATATAAAAAAAAACAAAAATTTTAAAGGCACAATTTTTAGAAATTCTTCCATTTCGTAACCTCTATATATAAAAACTTATTATTGATATATTTTTATACCCTACATCCGAAGGAATGAGGGTATGTTCACTTTGTGCTTCCGTGTGTAACGCATTAAAGGAGGCGTGGCAGGTATGGAAAAGTATATATATTCTTGATCAGTGTCACCTCCTGAGTCGATTTAGCCATGTCCGTAGTCTGTCTGTCTGTCTGTCTGTCTGTGGAAATCACGATTACAGGAGAACGAATGAAGCTATCGCGATGAAATTTTGCACGTATATTCTTTGTCATCCGAAACTCTGTGGGATTGAAAATGGGATAAATCGGTGCAGCGCCACGCCTACTTTTTTAACAAATACTAATTCTTTTAACAATATTTCAACTTGTAGACTTAGTTTTGAGCTTCAATTTTGTTTCCGAATACATCGGTACAGGTAGATTAAATTTTTAAAAAAAATGGGCGTGTCCGCCCACGAACAGATGACATTGAACTATTTAAATAAATCGGAAATATGTATAAATATGTATAATAAAGGTTGCTGGGATGTAGGGTATATAAGCTTCGGTCTGACCGAAGGTACCCTTACTAGTTATTATTCATATTTGCATCTATTCCGAATCTGCTAATCAGAATTTGCGTCTATTTGCAGTCAAAGGCTTACACTATTGTTCTGATAGTAGTTAAAATTATCGACGAAACTCTATTCGATTACATATGCATGTACATTACATATAAGAGTTTCAGGAAAACTGTATTCTACGGCGACCGAATTACAATACATAGCAATCGAAACAGTTTTATATATCACAATTAACGAGTCCTCATTATTATACATATAGTATTATAAGTAGTTATGGTATGATTAAAGGAATATTTAAGGAGAAAAATTTAAGTTTACTAGTTTAAGTCCACAATGCGAAGTACTTAGACAATCATATTTTGTACAGGTCAAAACTTGTATAAAAAAATTATGTGCGAATCACTGAACAAACTGTTCTTTGGCGATTACAAAACGGATGTAAAAAACAATCCACAATCAATAAATTGTAATACAATTAATTTGCAATAAAATAAACTATTGCTTAATAATAACCCCAATGTTAATAGATCCCATTCTTTATAAGTATCACATTTCGTTCAATCACGAAATAACGTAGTGCGAAACCGCTTGTTTGGGCGTTTTTACACGATAGAGACAAGAGACATGAGACAGTTTTTGTTCATTTTTGACTCTTGTGGTATTTACATTGAGGAGACTAAAGTCTTAAAACTTTTTGCTACTTTAGTTGTGGTCAGTACTGCCGTCGTGGCTTTGCTGCACATGAAATAGTACGAAATCGGCGGGGTCAATTAGCTATATTCTATGTATGTACGACCAAAGGTGGTTTTCCTCCCCAAACCGGGTAAAAGTGACTACTCTGAGGCGAAAGCATTCAGGCCAATTAGCCTCTCGTCCTTTCTACTAAAGACGTTGGAGAGGATTGTGGCTGATTATATTGAAATGTCGACGCTGGTGAGTAGACCGTTAAGTAGATGTCAACACGCATATCGTGTTGGTAGGTCTACTGATACTGCCCTGCATGAAATGGTAAGAGTTGTGGCGAAGGAGCTGGAAGCCGGAGGCATAACTATGGCTGTCTTTATGGACATAGAGGGAGCCTTCGATAAAATAGGCTTCGATAAACTGCGGGACGCTCTGGTTTGCCGAGAGGTCAGTCCAATAATTGTAAATTGGGTGGACAACTCGTTGAAATACAGGGCAACCAATGTTCAGTGTGGGAAGTCAAAACTTAGGGGGAGAGTGAGGAGAGGATGCCCTCAGGGGGGCGTTCTCTCCCCACTCCTGTGGAACTTAACTGTGGACATTCTCTTACAAAGTTTAGATGATATTGGCATACACACTGTGGGGTATGCGGATGATATAGTCTTGATGGCTCCTGGACGGTTCTTGGACAGCATCACCAACGTTATGAGGGATGCTCTCAGAACAGTGGAGAGGTGGTGTAGAGAACAGGAAGTGACCATTAATGCGAGTAAGTCAGACATGATTCTCTTTACAAGAAAGAGGAAAGGTTTGGACATGAGGCCGCTTAGCCTCTTTGGGGATGAAATCAAGATCTCCAGGAGGGTCAAATACCTAGGAGTAATCCTTGATAGTAAACTATCCTGGAGTGATCATATTGAGAATAATATCCAAAGGGCGAAGCGAGCCTTTTTCCAGTGTAGAAGAGTGTATGGTTTACGCTGGGGATTAAACCCCCGTGCCATTTACTGGATATACACGGCAATGATTAGACCCATTATTGCTTATGCCTCGGTTGTCTGGTGGCCTAAATCTAAACAAAAGACAATACGAGGTAGACTTGATGCGGTCCAACGTCTGGCGTGCATTGCTGTTACGGGAGCTATGCGTACATCCCTGACTGCTGCCCTTGAAGCGCTGATAGGATTGCTCCCGTTGGACTTATTTATTAAGAAGACGGCGGCACTCGCAGCACTTCGCATGAAGACTTGTTACACTTGGAATGAATTCGGTGCGGTGGTAGGGCATAGGCGTATTCTTGACCTCGTTAACACCGAGATCATGGAGACGCTGATGCCAACCGATAGTATGAGTAAGACTATAGCCTCAATAAAGAGACACAATAGCCTCATAACAGATGGTCAAACACACGAGGAGTGTGAGAAGAATGACATATGCATCTTTACTGATGGGTCATTAAGAGAAGAGAGGGCGGGAGCCGGAGTCCACTCGGTAGAGTTGAACCTGGCCTGTGCGCTATCTTTGGGACGACATGTGTCGGTATATCAGGCTGAAATGCTGGGGCTTGTACACGCACTGGATCACCTGATTGATGGAAAGGTGCAACATAAAACTATCTTGATTGCGCTTGACAATCAATCGGTGATTAGGTGCATGGATCGGACACACGTGGATTCGAAGCTGGCTCAAGAATGTGCTCTAAAACTTAGCAGGTGTGCTCAAGTTAATGACGATGGTAATGAATTGGCTGATGACTCGCAAAGCGGGGTTCATCATAGACTTTTGTTGGACCCGAGTCGAGAGTTGCTCTGAGCAAAGGATCGGTAAAAGCTTTAGTCGAACGATGGATGAAAGTCTCCCACCTGAAAAGATGGGAGAGTTTAACCACGTGTAGACAAGCTAGGATCGTTATGCGCAGCCCTATGGGCGGGGCAAATAAATGGGTCACCCAACTTCCAAGGAGGACCCTGAGCTGGCTAGCAGCAATGGTGACTGGTCACGGTAACTTCAGATACCATCTCAAAAAGATAGGTCTTGCTGAAGATGGGATCTGTAGACTGTGTCAGGAAGAAGATGAAACAGCGGTGCATGTTCTGTGCCAATGTCCAGCAGTGGCAAGCAGAAGGTTGACTATACTGGGTCGACACTTTATTAATGATGACGATGTTAGTGGTGTCAACCTTCGCGACTTGCTTCTAATGTCACAGGACCTGGTCATGAGAACGGAGCTGGATAGATTCCACACGCCTAGAGACTAGGTTCTGGTAGGATAGCCGTGGGACGAAAAAGGACCCGAATCAGGTGGTCTACTTCTACAATCCCACTTCTATCACAAGAGGAGTTTAGGTTTTAGTACGTAGGCGCACCCGTTGGTGTGAATCGTGCATGCCAGTTACTGGTATCTTTGGAAGATCACCCCTCCTCTTCCAACAAAAAAAAAAAAAAAAAAAAAGTATGTACGACGACAAAATATACAACATACACAAAACTAAAAAGAAATCTTTACATCCAACTGCGCAGTCATGCGCTCATTTTGTACAAAGTAGCAAAACTTAGTCCTAATTTTATAAATCGGACAAATTTCAATCCGAATTGTAATACCACAGACAAGTATACAGCTGACGAAGTAGAACAAAAAATTTGTAGGAGATATTTTGCATCAGCCAGCCAAAAGCTCTTACATGAAGTTAAACTTACATTTAGGTCCGAAGCTCGAGTGAAAGTTTATTTATCAAAGCTATCAGAAGAACTATAGAAAACAACTGCTAAACTATTAAAAGTAAATTTTGTACATTAAAATAAATCAAATCTTTATTATATAAAAGTACAATCACATTCATAAACATTAGATTCTAAAGCGAAAATATTTTTTATTTTATAGCAGTTCTCATATTATTAGCATTACAGAGAACAACCGGTGTTGGTATTGCGACTCAAATAATGCGTTTGCCAACGCAAACAAGAAGTAGAGACCTGCTTGAAAACCATCAAAAACTAAAGAAATGGAAAATATTTTCGATAGAAGAAATCAACTACAATCACATACAACTATACAAAACAGTTCCTCGTATACACAACATTTGTTTCAGCTTTTTAATACAACAGATCTCGCTGAATGCGTGAGTGAATAAGATAACGCAGATAATTCAAAAAGAGAAGAGATTAGAAGACAATATTATTTGACTGTAGTTGTTTTCTTTACTCGAGCTTCGCACTTAAATGTAGCTTTAACTTCATGTAAGAGGTTTTTGGCTGGCTGATGCAAAACTTTTTGGACAAAGTTTATGTTCTGCATTCGTCATCTTTATATAATATAATAGTGTATTACTCTATTGGTGCGACACCACTTGTCTCTTTGAGACGAAATGCGTGAGGGAAAAATGAACCAAAGAGACAAATTCACCTGCTTGTTCTCCTTACAATTTGATTTGCAAAATAAAAACAAAATTTTGTAGCAACTGCCTTTGGTGTGAACCGCCTTTGTCTGTAGGTAGACAAAGTTCATTTGTTGCGATCGAACGAAAATAAAAAAGAAATATGTAAATATATGTACCTTGATCAGAAGGTGGATCCATGCACTCCAATTCCAACCCATGCTGAATTGAATTATTAACAATCGTATTTAGTTGCCCATTTAAGACCTTATTAAATGAACTTGTGCTGAGTTCTGATGTTGAAACATCTGATGATATAAAACGGTTGAAGTAGTTTCTTGTTTCATCCTCAATGTTATTGATTTTTTTTACTTTCCTTATTCTGAAATGAAAACAGTAAAATTACTGTTATTTTTAGTCTAATACACAGCATTTCATAATTTGAATAGATTACCTCAAGATATTTTCAACATGATTTAAGTAATTGAAAAGTACGTTCAAAAATATAAACATCAAAACACTGCTAACAAATATTTTTAGTCCCATTAACCTTGTGAACATTCCCATAAGTTGCATGAGACAACTCTTAGATTCTATGTCACATTCTTTAATACTCAAGCAGAGCGAACATCAGAGTTTCAATGCGTCGGCTCTCGCATCAGCTTAGGCTAATCTCACAGTCCATTTAATATTAGCATAATCCACTAAAGGTTTACTTATTTGATGAACAGTAGCTACACGGGTAGAAGAAAGTAATGAGTAAGCAATTTGGGATGAAAGTAAATATTCACAAAATAAAATTACATTTTTAGAAACAAATCGTCTGAAATGTATTTTGGACTTCTTGAGTCTAACCTGATGTTGACAAAATACAGCTATGAGAAATCGAAGAAATTCATGAGATTTTAATACCTACAGTTGAAAACTGTTTAAGGCTGGAGTTTATAATAGACAGAAATAACAAATTCTAAATGCTTTCTCACAGCATAATCCTTTGATAATTCTGTTCCAATCATAGTACATATAAAAATATGGTTCTGATGGCTCTTTCATAACTCATTTCCCCATTAAATTTAATTAAATGAAAACAGCACATGAAAAAAAAAAACATTTTATAATAAAAAAAATATAAACAAAGCCTTTTTTTGTTTGATCACATAATAATGCCGTGATTCCATTGCCATGCACAACACTGAATACATTTTAATAATTATATTGATTTTGTTAGCAATTTATGAGTTGAAATATCTAATTACCGTGGTATTCACTGTTCGCGTGAGGTTGAAATTTTGTTGAACGAAAATAGAATAGCCCTTTTTTAACACTTTTAACACAAGTTGTTCCTTGTTTATTCACAAGTTACCTCTTCCCAATAAAGTTTGTTTATTATTTACAAACAATATTTGTTCTAATTCAATTAGTCATTGTTTCCAAGCAAAATTTGTTTATTGTTTACAAACAAAACCACAAATCTTAAAAATATTTGGCGATGTAAACGGTTTCAATTCAATTCAATGAGACTTTATTTTTCCATTTGTTTACAGATGTGTTTAATTTTCTTAGTACAGATTTTATTAGTATAATATTAGATTATAACGTAATGTCCATTTTATGATGTGACATGGCAATACAACTTCTTGCTGTTTATGAAAAAAAGACAATACAAAACAATGCTTCGCTAAAAAGGCGAATTTTTAAAAGGGTTTACAAAGTTTTGGCTCGATACTTATAAAGGTGACATGAGTGTGATACTCTACTTAAAAATAACTTATATATAACTTATAAATAACTTAAAATAACTATAATTTAGAAAATAATACATTTATACATTTATTTTTCGTTTAAAATTCAAAGATTATCCCCTGTTGGTATTTGGGGTGGATTTGATGTAAAAGGGGTGTGGATCGGTGGTGGGCTGCCGTTAGGCGATGACATCACGCATTATCCCGATCGGAGAGATGTAGTTTGTGTTGAGCCAGTTGAGTTCAAGCTCCTGCGTGTATTGTTCAACCAAAGGGTGGTATTATGATATTGAAGTTTGCCTATTAATTTTCTTTGTAGAGCTAAGGCATAGTTACATAATGGAGTTATTTTCGCATTATTGTAAATGTAGGAGTTAGAGAATCTTTTATTGCTGGTTTTGTAGTTTATATCAATGCAGAGTCTTAAAATTTTTCTTTCAATTATTTCTAATTCCAGCGCCACTGAGGGAGAGCTGGTGAACCATATTGGAAATGCGTACAATAGCGCAAGCCGGATAGTAGATTTGTAGAGCAACAGTTTAGTTTTTTGTGGAAGTGATTTATTGTTTCGGAGATTCGTGAGCAGTTTAATGATTCCGTATAAACGCTTTGCTTAGTACAAAATAAATTGGAAGTAAAACGAGCGATATAAACGTACTATTAAGACAAGAACACATAGAATATCGATCGACGAATTTGACGCTACGGGTTCTACCGCTTTGACGAAGCTGATATTGCAATTGCATGTAAGCACACCAAAAATGCTTTTCGTTGTTATGGGAGAATTGAGAGCGCAAAATAGCGTAAAACTCTCAAACGCAGCCCAAACGCGAACGCAAGAGAAAATTTGTTGGTAATTTGCATGCTTTGCAGTCCCCGTCGCGTTTGCAAGGTATAACCGAGTAGCCTCTTCGTCGAAATTGGCTGTCAAACCAAGCTATTGAAAAACTATTGCGTTTGGAAGATTGTACTGAATTTAAGAATGCTAATATGTTAAAAATTTTTAAAAAGGACGGAGCCATTAATAAGTATGAATATTTTTCCATTTTTGGATTTTTGTGCGAACTTTATTTTCCGAAAAATAAAAAAAATTCATTCATTTAAGTAATTTAGAAACAACTATTTATTCAAAAATAATTTGTAAACATAATATTCATATATATTCAATAATAATAATAATAATTCATTTCATATTCAGAAATATCGAAGGCAACAACTGAAGAACTTGCTGAGGAAATACGATATACAACAAAGAGATGCGACACTCGTTCCAGCCAGTGTTCGGGTCGACATTCGGGTTCCAGAAGCTTAGTAGTATTCGTAAAAAACTTGGAAATTTTATGTTATGTTCGTCGACCTTGTGTAGCAGTTGAAAATCATTTTCCATATCGAGCACCTAATGAGAAGGATAATTGTTGCAAAATTTACAAACTTCCCAATTCAAATCTTACCAAAAACTATCCCAATTCATTGATAAGCAACAAGTAACGCCCAACAATGAATAACGTTGATTCGTTTGTGTAGGATAGATGAATTTAGTGCTATTTTGCACGTTGAGCACTAGCGTCGATCGATCCTGGCGAATTTGTCTTATATCTTCATGAAATAAACTCTGAAATGTAAATCTTTTGTAAAAATGCGCATTGATAACATTAATTAAATTGTAACGAAGTTACCCGGTTCTTCCGGGTTTGAGCACGGGTTAACTCGCCGTACGTCCAAGGTTCGCCACAGAAAATTTATAACAACTACGGAACCTTTCGCTTAAGCACAACTTCTTTATTTCTTTATAACTTTCCGTCTCGAGATTCTTAACCTTAAGAAATACCGCATTCGATGCTGGGAAGGAGTTCTCTTGCACGCCGGCTTTGTGTGACTGAGTCTCCTCCGTTCGTCTTGTCTGGTCTACGTCAAGTACGTTTATCTAGGAACTGATAACCGTGATCGCGGTTAAGAAATACTCGAAAATATATGTTCGAGCGGATGCGGAACCACACAACCGACTCCTGTATTGACACCCAGGTACACCACCGGGTTATCAGTACAGTCGAACATATATACTCTCACGGCGTGAATCTACGCTTTTCTCTAATCAATGAAATAAGCGAAAATATGTGTTCGCTTACCGGTTCCTTGCGGTGGCGTCACTGTCTCAAAATATTCTCCGTTGTGTCACGAGTCGTTGACTGTTCGATTCAGCAGTTGATCACCAAGTGAAGTCGGCTCGCATCCGAAATCCGCTTCTATGCTCAACTATCGTTCCGAACCCCTTTCCCGAAGTTCGCGTGTTCGTGTCGGTTTTCCAATTTCTACGCTCCCGCTTTGATCTCTCTTCTTTACTTCGCCTGTGTCTACTCTCGTGGAATAGCGTTGTTTCGTTGTCTACCTTACGTATGCATGTGACTCCGCCCTCCTTCCAGCTAGTACATAACATTCTCTTCTACTCTTATATTCTATAATTCAATTTTCCTTAACTCTAACAATTCGTTTTGTTGGTTTCTCTTAATAAAGTTAACGAGTAGAAATAATTAGAAAGCCATTCAATGACATGTTGTAACATAATAATATACATATGATATAAAGAAAATAAAATGGACAATTTAATTCGGTTTTTCTGTTAATATAATATTTGTATTGATAAATAATATTCAAAAATGTTTTCTCCGTTATGATTCATCATCGATGGGTTGTATGGTGGAATCTCGCCCTGCGTGATTGTACCATTACAAAATTTTTTATCAAAAAATTACTTACACAACTTTCTTCAGCAAATTTTTGTTGACAACTGAAATCTGAAATGACAATTCATTCCAATATATGTATTGCGACAGAGGTGGAAAGTCTTGAATAACACATACAGTGTATGTGAAAACCCGAACGAAATTTTGTCTAGTTAGTTAGCAAAAGCCGACGGAGTGTCACATCTCATTATCTCTGGTTGTGCACTAAAATAAGGGTGGAATGAAAAATGTCAGATTTCTCTATTGTACACATTGTTGCTGCCCGAAAATAACCAGAAAATTTCATAGGAAAATGTGATTATTCCAAGCCATATTGCATACATGGCAATCTTTTGCTTTCTGCAAACAATAGCCTATGATGCACGGCTAATCTCGATGCGTGCTTCATACCATAGATTACTAGATGTGACACTCGCTATTCGCCGCTTCAAAAAGTCGGTTTGACATTTGATTGTTTGGTATGTTGAACTCACGTAAACAATACGTGGGAGATACCACATTGTTGTTCTTGTTTCTTTATCAAACAATGTGTACGATTTCTTACCAGTGCAACCGTATGTGCTAAAGGGTTTTGGAGCCCCAACTAGGCCAATAACGTATAATTTCCAACTATTTTGTAATAATTTGTATTCAGTTTCATTTATACTATTCTGCTAACAGCATACTAAAATATTTTTGCAATTAGGCGCATAATTGTGTATTTATAACAAAAGGTTTTAATTATCGACTGCATTTATAGGAAATATAACGAAGCAAATTAGAAAATGCTGTGTAAAATGTTATAGAATATATTTATTAACATTAAAACTATGTTTTACACATGTTTTTCACGGATAAAAAACATAATATTTATAATTATTTATTTTGAGGTTTCGATAAACAACCCCCTTAAAATAAATTTTCGATCAGTGCTTGCTACAAAATTTTTGCGGCGAGGCTACATTATTTTACGGCGAGGCTACACTTTTTTACGGCGAGGCTACACTTTTTTTGCAGCGAATCAAAGTTTTCTTTCATTGTATCAGTGCAATTCCAGCAAAAATGCATTAGTATATAAGGGACATTTTCGAGTGTCTCATCTACTAATCTATGCTTCATACTACGCATACATGTGCTTGCGTTCGTGGGCAATGCGCTCATCGGTATAGCCGTGTGTCATGGGCAGCGTAGTTGTCTGCAGAATGTTTATGTTTTTGTTTCTCCTCAAAATCTCAAACGCAGGCTACTCGATAAAGTTCCGTAGTTCCGGCGTTTGGTTTGTAGTTGAGTTTGCGTTTGTGTTTGAGATCCATTATAAGGCTGTTAAACACGTTCTTATGTGAAACGAGAAAAAACAAATGGTCGCCGCTGCCTCTACCATAACGGCGACCGAGTTGAAAAATTTTGCATTTTCGCCGCTCTTATTATTCTTCTGTTGATTGTGTGAGTTCTTATATGGTAGATATTCTCTGCAGCGACTCAGCAGCGCAGATTTTTGGCAATTGCCGGAATGCGACGTCGCTGAGCTACATGCTATGTGTTTAATGTTGTAAACAGAACAACATTTGGAGAATGACAAATACACGCACGAGGTGTCAAATACTCACCGATTCTCGAGTAAAATTACAGGAGTGTAAGAGATAAGCGAATTTCAGGTGATATAGGTTTCTAATAGCCTACACACAGTTGGAGAGGCCTGATACAACTTCAATTTTTGCCAGCCGTCAAACTCTGGCGACGACACACAGTTATAGCTGCGTAATCGGTTGTCCATTGCATACAAAGGTTTTTTCTACACAAACAACATCTACACAAAAGAAGAAGAAGAAGACAGCTCTGCCGCCAACCAAATGCCGCCAGATTAGAAAATAGCCGAATGCTGTTGGCGTAAGTATGCGACGGAACGTCGTGGGAATCTGAAAAATAACTTTTTTCTCGTTGTCCATAAGAGAACATGTTATTTTAACAGCTGATTAATGAAGTTGTATCCGGCCTCTCCAACTGTTTAGATTATAAGGAAAAAAATTCACAGCGTAGCTCCTTTGAGCTATTATGCGTAAAGCTCTGCTCCCGTTCTTCTTCACGGGAGTAGTGCGAAATCTTCGTTCTTCGGCGAAGAAAGCCAATGGGTTTCGACTAAAAGAAACTAATGCTTGTGTAAATTCAAAAAAAAAAATTTTCAAGTTTTGCAAATCAGCTGTTTTTTATCTACCAAAGTTTCGTTCATATGATCGAAATACTTATGTATCTTCATTTTAATCTTTATATCTCCACGAAATTTTTAAAAAATTTCTGTATTCTAACTGTCTGTTATTGGGGCATCGGGTTTCTTATACAATCAGCATTCGCATACAATCAACATTTCAATTTAAGAGGTATATTTTTTATTTTTGTTAGATCTCATGTGATATTTTATAATTTTTTACTATTTTCTTATTAGTTTGAGGTTTTGTTTGTGCAATCTCTACGTTTCTCAGCGAATTAGCTCTTAAAACAATATGTCTTTTAACAAAAACAAAAGTATACAATAAAAGTGACACGCAAGTCACGTTTTCAGAAGTGAATTTCACGTGACTACGGCGTCCCCCTCGGTGACTGCTACAATCCGACCATTACTTTTTTGAAAATAGTCCGTATATAATAATTAATATTCATTATGGATTATTAGTGTCACCATTTTTGATAGTAATGTTTCCATATATTAATAGAATAAACTACACTATTAACAATATTATAATAGCGTAAATAATAATATAATAGTATACTATAAAGTGAACCAATTACATTAAATGCCGGACTTAGCACTTTTTTCCCCTAACAAAGTATTTAAACACATTGAGTCTGCGGTAATTATTTTATTAATAAACGTGAAATAATTAATAAGAAAGTAATAAAATTCACTATTTTATTTTTCTTATTATTTTTATTTTCAGATTAATTTAATAATTTGCTTGATAATATAAACTATAAAATATATATGTTACATATAAAACATTAATTGTTACCAAATTGGTATATTACAACAACCTTTGGTTGGCCATACTGACCACGGTAATAGCGACGTTGCTGACCTCCTCGACAATAGCCACGTCCACCTCTGCAGCCACGTTCCCGTCTGCAGCCACGTCGCTGATCTAAATGTGCAATTCTGCCCACAACTTCATCGACGTAAGTACGTCATCGAGTGCGAGAGAGATCGATCCTCGAGTCGCGGAGATTTCCACCGCGACGTGAGCGTTGCCCACCGTAATGTCCACGGGCGAGATTAGAGACACGACCGTAATTGTGGGCATATCTCTGCCCACGACTATGCTGAACGGTATACGAACGCTGTGGACGTACGCCTCCGCAAACATGTCCCATGGAAGGGTTACGGCTGTACCCAACTGTTCGTTCGTAGCCACGGTCACGTACAGCATTTCGTCTTCCTTCAGTTGATTGACTTGGATACGCACGTCGTCTGCTGCAACGCGAGCAGCGTGGCCTCTCACTGCTAGTATCGCCTAGAAACCAAAGAAATAATTTTATTAAATACGCATATCTATTAATAGTAGTATTATCATTAGTATGTAGATGATTATAATTAATTATATTTATGGTGATTGTTACAGCGCACGAAAAAAAATATTACGTATATACTTATATGTACATATATACGCAAATGTATAGTGTTTAAAGACCATGGTTTTATTTAAAGTCTAGCGTAAGCAAACTTAAACGGACTTTATAACGGACGATTCGGACAAAATTCTAAAAAATTTAATCTTAACAAAATCTTAAAAACATTTTAATGATAATAATTAATTTTATTAACTTATTTATTTTATTAATTTCTTTTACTTACTCATTGAAGAAGGACGTATTCTCCAACCGATCTTCACGATCCGATCCCTCCGATGTTGACGACTCCGTTTTCATTTTCGACTAATCAATATAATCAAAAATGTCGCAAATAATCAGACATCGTTGAGAACCAATTTCTCTTGAATCGTTTTTCATTAGAAAAAACTTAAAATTTGAAACTATGTATTGTATTCAGTAAAACAGAGGAAATATTTGGCTTGAAAATACATTTTGAATTACATACATACGTATATATGTATGTATGCCCACAAAATAAGTCGTAATCGTTTGTTCTAAGAAATCACATCCATTGTTTTAACTCATTGTTTAAAGGAGGGTTCCTCATAGGGGACCGTTGCCAACATTCATTGCAGTAAAATACAATGGATGAAAAATAGTAAAAAATGCTAATCTATCTATCTATGTTGTATCTATGTTGTATATAATATTATAACTATGCATATAATTGATATCTTTAAAAAAAATATATTACAACCTACATATATTACATTTTACCATTTACTGGCATACATATATTTTAAAGTAGTCAAAATTTTTTTTTAATTTAAATATGTACATATTAGTCCCCAAAAATCTAAAACTACCATGTTCAGCATAGCCCTTGACCATTGCAATTTTTGACCTGGAATAACTCCGGAACGAAACTATGCACGGTTAATATTTTTACACCAAAAGACGCAGAAGAATGTCGTCTTTAAGATAGACTAGGTGCGGTTAGGTCAGAATGGTATAGATAAGTCAGGAAAGCCGCTTGACCATTTTGACCACTGCACTTTTCAAAGTAGCATGTCATGCATTTTCAAAGCTGCTATATATATATTACTTTAAAATAGTAGTGTTGGCAAATTTTGATGTCCGTCTTCTTCGGAAATACTACACCAATTTCGATAAACAACTACGTAAGTAGACGTTGTTAACTATATTTTCTTAAAATGTAACCTATTATATAGCATTTTACACAACTTCAATTTGAAAGAAATAATAAGTATAAAGAAATGTACGAAAAACTGTAAACTCTTTTACGAAAAAAGTAAAGTTTTCCAAAAAATGTCTCTAACTATGGATTATAGATATTAATTACCTTTTCAAAAATGCATAAATCATTCTGATATGTGCGGGGGTTACGGAGATATAGGGCATCAAAATTTCGAATTTTAAAGGCCCAACCAAGCCCCAACCAAGCAGTGCATAGAAAGCCACTGAACTCAACGACATGCAAGCTATGCATTCCACGGATCAGTAGAACGACCAAGCAATGCATGGAATTCAATCAGCTGATTCATTGTGACCATACTATTATAGTGCAAAAAGTTAAATAAAGAACACAGATTTTAGTGAAAGTGAAATAAAATGAGTTCAAATAGAAAGCTTGTTTACTTATTTACTATCATTCATTTTTTTATTTCAGTTTGAACAAGAATAATTTCACAACACAGAAATATTTTTTCCAATAGTGAGGGTTACCAACTAACGCAGATAGATTTGCGAATCGCTGCGTACGCTTCTTTAACAGTGAAGAAGTCTTTTCAAATTACATAAAAGTGCTTAAAAACATAAAGATGCATAAAATATTGTTCTTAACAATTATGTTTATGTTATTATAAAGATGCATAAAATATTGTTCTTAACAATTATGTTTTAGTGGTTGGGACTTTCGAAGAGAGGAAACACTCTATTAAATTAATATGATCGCATTTTGTATAAATTTCAGTATATAATATTTGAGGAGATGGTGACTCTGTCACTACTGATTGTGCGATCCAGACCGCATGATTTCTATGCATTCTATTCCTAACGAAAGGGTACGAACTTGACGAAACCGTGACTGTGCACTGTATGGGTGCCCACATATGATTCTGTGCATTCGTAGTTTAGATTTCTATTCCTATTCATTGCTTGGTTGGGCCTTAAGTTTCGTGAGAGCCAAACTTCGAATACACAGGATTCAATACGAGCACTCATGCAATGCACATTCATGGTTTCGTCAAATTCACATAGTTCGTCAAGTGAGTAGCTTGCATAAAAATATGCGATCTGAACCGCATTTTCCGTAATGATAGCAACGAATATATATTGTAAAGAGATTTCAACGCAGCCTACTCGTTACAGAGCACCTCGAGATGGTGCGCGGACTTAGGTGACAGCGAAAATGAAGCCTTAGAAAACGTCGACAGCGATCATACGGCAGAAACTACGTGTTCGTGTGTATGTTCGAAGCGATGCTCATAGCAAAGCAGAATTGTATTATCGCTTAAGGAGTGAACGCTGGACAAACAGCAGCTATTAAATTGTTAATGAGTGGAAAGTTATATAGCCTAAACACAGTTGGAGTGGCCGGATACAACTTCATTACTCAGCTGTCAAAATTACATGGGCTCTTATGGACAACGAGAAAAAAGTTATTTTCCAGATTCCCACGACGTTCCGTCGCTTACTTACGCCGCCAGAGTTCGGGTAATTTCTAATCTGGCGGCATTTTGCTGGCGGCAGAGCTGTCTTCTTCTTCTTTTGTGTAGATGTTGTTTGTGTAGAAAAAACCTTTGTATGCAATGGACGCCCGATTACGCAGCTATAACTGTGTGTCATCGCCAGAGTTTGACGGCTGAAAAAAATTGAAGATGTATCCGACCACTCCAACTGTGTTTAGGCTAATAGGAAGATTCTGTGAGTTGAAGGAATTCGACTTTGTTTTCGTCCATGGCACTAACAAAATATATGCAGTCTGTCCATCTGGCAAGGTTGAATATTTTGTTTTTGTATATGTGTATCTAATTGTCTAATCTAAAACTATTTATATTAAAATGTTATTGTAACGAATTGTGGTCGGTACAACAGAGACCAAAACAAATTTTTTGTATCAGTAAATATGGCACACCCAAATTCAACAGTGCAATGTTTTTGTTTTTGTAAGAGTTGCAATAAAACTCACAGTTTTCAAGCAAGTCTCTTATATTCACCCAAACAAGGGTTTGTTTGGGTTTGAAACGGTTGAGTTCACGTAGAAGAATTACACATAAAAATAAATTATTTAAATATGTACTAATACATATATTTATACACTGGACAAACCTTTCTTCTTGGTTAATTTTTGGTAAACTATAAAAACCGGTTTTTCCCTTACACCCGCAGACACATTTCCTACAAGAATACATCTTTATTTATATTTAATAAATATTTAATTAAGATATTTTAAATTTCTTTACACAAGCACTTATCTTTAGCTTCCAATTGCAAATTATTTACGAATGACAATATTGCGGTAAACGGAAACCAAAACGAATTTATTGTAACAGTAAATATGGCCCTTTTTGCAAACAGCCAAATTCAATAGAGCAATGTTTGGATAAATTTGACACGCGGGCATTTTGTCTGTCAGCTGATTTGTTCTAAGTTTCGTATCTATGTCATTTATGACCAGAGATAACTAGATACCGGTCATATTCCAGCCCTTATTCGGCTGCTCATTCGGGTTCCAGAAGTTTTTTGGTGTTCGTGAAAAACTTAAAATTTTGTATAGTACTGTTCGTGAAAAATTGGAAAAATTGGAAATCTCCACAAGAGACCCCCAACAAATTGTTCAAGAAAACTCAAGATAAGAGACCTTTGATGACTGTTCGGAGACGACAAAATTTTTCCTTTGTTTACATTATTTTATATTTGTCACAACACTTTGTTTTGAGATTTCAACTCAATTGTATACTTGTAAAAATAAAATTAATTATTGAGATTGAACGCATATTGATTGTATCTATGATTATTACTTTACTTTAAGCGAATATTATAGTGATGTATTTAATGTACGCAGAAAACAAAATCTCAATGAATATCTAAATATGTCTTGCATTTACGGAAACTTTTTATTATGCGTATAAAACCTAAGTATATATTTGGGTTCCGTTTACAAAGCAAAATGATTGTCAATATTTCAAGAATTTTATTTTTGGCATATATGGACTTCAAAGTTTTTGGTTGGCTGCATTTTAACTTTAACTTAATCCAGACCTCATAACAAACTTTAAAAATATTTTGCGTACTTATTTATGTGAATACAAAAAATAAATTGTACATCTTTTCTAAAAATAATTTATTAATTGAGCGTATGAATTCTAATAGAGAAAATAGCATCAATGTAGTATTGACATATATATATTTACATTTCCAAGTCACTAGTGTATTTTATTACGCGTTTGCAAACTGCGTATGTTTCCGCGTACTCTTGCATGTACTATGGTACTTAACTAGTGATACTATATTACTAATTTTTGAGAAAAACCATGTTTTCCATACATTAACATTCCGGATACGCGCTCGCTGTGAGCGCCCGAGACACCAGCGTAGCCGAAACTGAGACAGACCTTGTATTCTGTAATCGAATTTTTTTACCTGATTTTATGCTTTGCAGACTGTCGTAGTTTGCAGACCCAATAGTGTTACCGTCCACGGGAAAACTTTTTGTAGTTTGGTGATATAGGTTGGAAGCACTTTCAAAAACACGAAAAAATGCAGACACTTTGATTTCAACTTCGTGAGAATTCTAGTGGACACATATATTATTGTATATAAAATATGAACATGAGTGTGTGGCAACAATGTATGAAGCAAAAAGCAACTATTTGTCTTATCATAATAACAACAAGAACCTCCATTTGAATTGTTCGTGTAAACGGTAGCACTTGTGAGATATTTTTTGATAATTTAAAATTAAAATTAGGTTCTTTATTAACAAATAAATAATTAATAATTAAATAAATCTACCTTTAATAATTAATAAATTATTATTTATTACTTCAATAATTAATAAATTAGTAATTATTATTTTTTTTTTTTTTTTTTGCGGGTTGGGAGGTAACAAATGCCTAAACGTATCTCGGGCCGTCGTCACGGACACCGGTATGTACGGCTTGCACGCACTAAAAACTTCCCCCCATTTCTTCGGAACCGTGTTTCCACCCTGGAACCACTTTCGTATTACTTCAGGGTGGGGTTCAATTTACGTCCTATCGGACTTCCCTCGTTGCACCTGCTCTGTATATTTGGCGATATGTTGCCAATCTTCTTCGCTAGTTAGCATAGTGTTAATTACCGTGTCTGCGGTAAGTGGCCCAACTAACGCTTCTACGGAAGTTCTCTGTGCCCGCCATTTGACGCATCTGAAGAAAGTGTGATCTGCGTCGTCAATATCACTATCGCCATATATACATTCAGGCCCATCAGATTTACCCATCCGGTGAAGATATTTACGGAAGTAACCATGCCCAGACAACATCTGCGTGGTATAGTAATTTACTTCGCCAAAATTTCTGTATATCCATGCAGCTAAATCTGGGATGAATCTAGCGGTCCATCCCAGATTTAGCTGAACTTGGCCGCTGTTCGCTGAACTCGCGCCAAGACTTTTCTGCGGTTTTTTGCTTTAAGTGCGGTGGACCATATTTCGCATCCGTAAAGTAGGACGGCCATCGTTGCTGACATGAGCAGATTCCGCTTTCTTTGTGTAGGGCCACCAGTGTTGGCCATTAAACTCGAAAGTAGCGCTGTGACCTGAGCAGCTTTTTTCGCCGCATGCTGGATATGTGCCCAGTATGTCATTTTGGAATCAAGCCTAATCCCCAAATAGTTAACGACCTTTTGAGTTTTAATTGCTCTGGCGCCGACTCTAAATTCAACTTCTAGTTCGATATGTCGCTTTGTGAATAAGAGCAGCTCGGTTTTTTCTGCTGCGAGGCTAAGGCCATGCGAGTCCAACCACTCTGTGGTTCTCAGCATTACTTAGTTCAGCTTTCTTTGAGCGTCTATCACGTTTCTAGCAGTGATAACTGCCGCAACGTCATCAGCGTAACCAATCAGGAAAGTGTCATCTGGCATCGGCATATTTAAAATTCCGTCATAATTGGCATTCCAAAGATCTGGTCCGAGAATCGAGCCCTGGGCTACACTTGAGGTGACATCGTTACTTAGAACCCCTGTGTTTGTCTCGTAAAATAGCTTGCGGTTGCTCAAATAACTACGCATTATTTGCCTTAAGTAAGAAGGTATCTGGAACTTGTTCTCTAGGGCGTGTATAATATCCACCCACCTTGCACTGTTGAAAGCGTTCTTAACGTCCAGGGTGGCAAGGAGTACAAGGCGCTTAGAGTAATGGTTTCCGCGCTGCGCCTCTGCAACGGCGTTAATAATGTCCTCGACAGCCCCGATGGTTGACCTTCCTGATCTAAACCCGTGTTGCCTATCGGAAAGACCTCCCGCAGCTGCGATACATGCTTCCAACCTCGGTTTTAATAAACGCTCTAATAACTTTCCCGTTGTGTCGAGCATACATAATGGCCTGTACGCGGACGGCGAGTTTGGGTGACCCTTCCCCTTGTTGATAAGGACTAGTTTTTGTCTCTTCCATTCTTCTGGGAAGTAGCCCTCTAACAGGCAGGCGGTAAACATGTCGAGGAGGATAGGAGCACGTGTTTCAGCCATTAGTTTGAGGACTTCACCCGGGATGCCATCCATGCCAGGAGCCTTGTTGTTTTTCAGCGACTTGGCAGCTGAGGTGAGGTCGTCTTTTCTGAACGGAGGCGCGGTTTCATGTCTTGTTGTCTGTACTCCCAGAGCGCTTACGTCGTGTGACGGGAAAAGCGAATTGACGATATCAGACATCTTATCAGCTTCGAGTGTGGTCGGTTGAGGTCTACCGCCAAGCTTCTTTACTACAATTTTATAACCGAGTCCCCAAGGGTCTCTATTTAGATCTTGCCGGAGTTCCTCCCACTTTTCCTTCTTGCTCGCGCGTATAGCTAGCTTTAGGTCCTTCTTTAGCTTGTCGTGAGCTTCCCTGTCGGCTGTAGCGGAATGTGTTCGTCTAGCTCTGGTATATATTCTCCTGCTGTGCATGCATGCGGAGCGCAGCTGTGAGATTTCATCCGTCCACCAGTACGCGCTTTTCCTGCTTCCTGTGGTTTTTACTCGCGGCATGGCTTTATTGCAGGCCCGGGTTATGCATTGCATGGTTGCTTTCACTTTTCCTCTCGCATCACCAGCGTTCTGTGCTCTGTGGATGTTTTCGTCAAGCTCGGCGAGAAATTTTCCGGCATTTAGCTTTGAAGCATTCCAGATGCGAGTACCCCTTTTTTCCCCAGTTTGTGCCCTAGTCGTTGGTGCCCCAATGCAGTAGGTAATGTATTGGTGGTCACTGCCGGTGTAGTCTTCCAGGACTCTCCACGAGAGGGCTTCGCCGGCCACTTCCTCCGGGACCAAGGTGATGTCCGGCATGGTGCCCTCGCAGCCTGGTCGTCTGAAGGTAGGCGTTGCTCCTGTGTTAGCGACTAGCAGCCCGAGCCTGCCCCTTGAATTTGTTGATGGCGATCCCCATTCGATGCCTTTGGAGTTAAAGTCTCCAGCTATGACAGAGCTACCTCTAATTTTCATCGCTCTGTCTTCGATCGCATTCAGTTTATCTTGGAACTCTCCTATGTTGTTGCTTGGGGTTAGGTAACAGCTTACCAGGGTGTATTGGCGGGTTTGGATCCAGACAAAACCGTTTCCACTGCCAGATGAGCTGGTGGAGAACTTTGAGCTTGGTGGGAGCCAAATCGCAGCCGTTCCGGAGGTATCTTCATACCATCTGCCATTACTTTTCCGCTTGTATTGCTCGCTTATGATGACGATGTCGGCTTCTTGCTCGATAGCGATTTGGTCTATAAGAGCATCTGCAGTGGCGCTTCTATGCATGTTGGCTTGCAGTACCTTCATTTAAGTTGTGGTTTACTGTAAACGGTACATCTGTTTGAGCCTGGAATATGGTCCACAGCTTCGTAGCCTGCTTCGCTGCAGAGGCAGCACTTCGCAGGCTTGCCGCAATCCTTTAGTTTGTGTCCAGGTTCAGAGCATCTAATGCACAAGTCTTTCCCTTTTCTATCTGGGCCGGTGCAGCACCACGCTTGATGGCCTGGCCCAAAACATCGAAAACATCGCTTGATGTCGTTTTGAAGCTTCATTCTAGAATCTTAGAAGCTTGCTCTGCTGGTAAGGTGACATACGCCTTCACCTGCTATCTCTGGTTTGGCGCTGTGATATGTACTTTTGAGTCTTCAGGGGCACTAGTCAAAACTTTTGCCATAGCCTGTAATACTTCTTCTTGTGTAGTTAATGAATCCAGGTCTCGTATTTCAATGGTGGACTTTGGCTGCAGCTCGGTGACTGACGCGATTTCCATTATTAATTTAATAACTAATAAATTAGTAACTATTAATTTAATAATTGATAAATAAATTTCTTTAGCAATTATAAATTTATTTATTAAAAACTTCGTTACAAAAATGTTTGTCAACCACAACATTTTTGTTCAAGTCGGCAACTGTTTTGTTCCCGTCTCATTTCGAACCGACTCGGTTTTTACGGAATGCATCGACTAAAGATTGACAACTGATAATGTCTGCAAAGCAGGTAAAATACCAACAAAATTATACAGCAACCGCCAGCGAGCGACTGCGTCCCGTCTGGGTTTTTGGCAGCGCAGTTTCTCTGAAAACCATCGACGCTGGCGTCAAATACGACGAAAAACAACGAAAACCACAAAAGAGGATAAACAACTACGGAGCGTCTGTGACGCGAGCGAGTATCCGGAATGTGGCTGTAAAATTAATCTAAAGTGGTTAAAATTCTTAATTAATAAAGTAATGCTTTATTGCAGTTTCCTTTTTAAGTTATTTGCAAACAACGAACATTATTAACGTACAATTTTGCTACTTTTATCAATTTCGTACTGTAATAATTTCATTAATTTGCTTATTAGTTTATTTATAATATAACAACATGAAAACAAGAATTACTAATGCTCTAATGTAATTGAACTCTTAAACAATATTATAGAATACATATCGACAAATATATATTTAGTAGAATTCGTTTTGGAAGAGTCCTGTAACATAAACGAATGTTTGCCTTATGGCCGTACAGCACCATAGTTAAAAAAGCCATTCAGATGTGCCGTCTGGTGGTGAATAACACGTACAGTGTACGTGAAGAAATCTAAAAAACGAAGGCACATCTTCGGAAACCCCAGCGAGCCCTTTATCTCATCTCTGCGGAACACATTGTACGCATTGCGATTTATTCTTGTAAAAATGAAAAATTGTTCGTCGTCCAGTTCTTTTATTGGTAAAAACGATACTTTAAAAATCCGTTCAAGTTGCGATCACGATTGATTTTACGAACATTACACGATCTTTTAATTTTTCCCACTTCTTCTATTTGCAATATTTGTTGACATTCCGTCAACGACTTGGTATACTCCAAATATATTTTTAATTTTTGATTTGAGTTCATTTTATTTCTTATCTCTAAGAACATTAACAATTTCATTTTAATTAAAACAGCTGTTTTCAGCAATTATGCAATGCTTGGTGGCCTTACGGATACGCATATTGCAGAGGTTGCTTATCGTTGAGTTCTCCCACGAAAATTAACTGGCACTGCATTGCTTGGTTGTGCCTTAAAGGCTCATATCACCTTAACCGGCGCGGTGAGGTACCTAAGGCGGTTTTCACACCAATGAGACAGAGACAAAGAGACAGTTCGTGTTCATTTTTGACTCTTGTGGCATTTACATTGAAGAGACTAAAGTCTTAAAGCTTTTTGCTACTTTACTGCTGGGGAGTATTGCCGTTCTGTCATTGTTACAAATAAAATCGTACTAAATCGAAGCCGACAATTTTTAAAACAGTTTTATACTTTAATTGCAATTATGGAATCAAATAGGTTATTAAGAAGAAATTCCATAAACCAATTTATAACCTTCGCGTTAAATTAGAATAATAATGTGGTGATGTGGACACAAGAGACTCGCTATATATTTTCCGACTTTCGATAATAATTAGGACAGCGACAACAAAAAACAGAAACAACAAAAAACTGATAAAAACTACACAAGGTATGCTTTAATCTAATAGCTCAGCCATGCACTTCTATTGCACAAAGTAGTAAAATTTAGTCCGAATTTCACAAAAGGGACTAAATTCCACTCCAAAGCTTAATACACTTTTACTGTATTGGTGCGACAACACTTTTGTCTCTTTGTCTCACGGAATGCCGTGAGACAAAAATGAACCAAAGAGACAAATTCATCCGCTTGTTCTTCTTACAATTTTATTAGCAAAACAAGAACAAAATTTTGTCTCTTTGTCTCTGTCTCATTGGTGTGAAAACCGCCTAAGCATAATTTCATTAACAAAGTTAGATAAAAATAAGTTTTCAGTCTTGTGGTCTTTGCAATCAAACACAAAGTGAAATAGTTCTCGTTATTTAAGTAACTCATTTAAGATTTAACTTTTTATTGAATACAGAATTATTGGTATGATTTTCTTGAGATAAGTTGCCTAAGTTCATAGCTTGGCCATTCTCTCCAATTTCTAGATGTTTCAGTAATCTGTATAAAGCTACAGCTTCTTTTATTCGGCTAAATCCAACGCAAAATGCTTCAACCTCAATAAAAAGATCCTATGTGAAGGGACATATATTATTACATATCAATTTAATATATAAAATTAAAATACCTTCACATTAATAATTTTGTTTCTAATTAAAGACTGTAGAAAAACACAAACTAATCGTACTAAGCGGGATTGCATATATTTGTCTTTAACAGTTTCGCAAGTTGAAATGCAATTGCTGATGTATAAATGAACGAATTCGGTTGGCAAGACCACAGTAGTAGTAAGTCTAAAACCCATATATACAATAAATTTTTAGTATTATGAAATTGATATTTACCTATTAACAACTTCCATAGAGTGCAATGTTATATCCATATTAACTAGAATATTGAAATATTCCGTTATATTATTTGGACTTCTGTTACATTTCATTAGTCTAAAAAGTATTTCTATTGAAACTAAAGGGTTATTCTCCACTAGCTGCGGCAACTAAAAAATTGAGTGCACAGTGTAATGGCACTAAGTTTTAGAGGAAAAGTTTAAACAAGTGTACCTTTTCAGGAGTTAAGCCAACTTGATACACAAAGTTTTCATCTCTTTTTAGTTCTTCTATTAGAATGTGTTGGTCCACAAGACTTAATGGTTGCGTAAAAGCCAAATCTATAAGTCTATTTGACCTCGCAGAAGTTTCACATATGTTATCGAATCGCTTCTTATAGTATTTTGGTAATTGAAACCAAATTAATTCATCTTTACACTCCATTATTGGCGGTGGAATGCAATAAAGTTGTTGATCCAATGCAAGATTTAAATTTCTAATTGACATATTAATTCCTTTTGTCGTTTTATTGCACAAAGAGTTATGTTATTACTTTATGACACATTTCAAATATGCGTACTTTAGAGTAGATCATAGAATGTTTCGCACAAGGTTGCATCCACAGCCTATTGCAATAGTACTGCAGACGGGCACAAAACGTACTCTGCGTTCGAAAAAAGTACTTCGATAGTGTTTTGTTACGAATACGAAAATGAAGCGGGTACGAAAAGTACAACGTACTCTGGGCCGTTTTTTTTGCATAGGTTTCTTATGGAAGAATAACGCGAGAAAGTACGAAACCAAGAATGTACTTCGTACTCCAAAAAAATGGCGTTTGTTTTGGTTCTTCTTTTGTAAATAGAGGAAAGAGTTGCCAAGTGTTATGGAACTATTATGTACCCTGGGTTGAAAATCCGTACTCGGCTATTAAAAAATGTACTCAAAATAGTACGCAAGTACGAAGTGGTGCATCCATGGTTTCGCATTATTTTATGTGCGCGAATAAAATAACGAACGTTAGAAACGATGCTTAGGGTGGTTTATTTTGGATGCTCAATTGGGACAGAAATATCCTTAAAATATTTAATATTAACAGCCTCGGATTAACAGTCGGTTACGCACTCGCGTGACGGACGATCCTTAGTTGTTTAGGTATACTAGGTATTAGGTATACGAACTCGGACCTATACTGATCCACCCCAGGATACTATTTCATGGTAGTGGGCGTTTTTGTGGGCGTGGCAAGGTCGAATAAGGGACTTTGACGATAACTTCTAAAGTATGCGGTGTACCGAAGTGAATGAGGTGTCACTTGAAAGGCATTTTTAAGAGCTATTTTTTAAGTTTTTACCTTTTTTTAGATATTTTTGATAGTTTCGGAGATAAATCAGTTCAAACTCAAGTTACTTCAAAACTTCGTTTTCTTTGCTTTCTTGTGTTGTTTGTTGTTGTTGTTGTTGTATCAGTGTGTTGTTGTTGTTGTATCAGTGTGTTGTTGTTGTTGTATCAGTGTGTTGTTGTTGTTGTATCAGTGTGTTGTTGTTGTTGTATCAGTGTGTTGTTGTTATTGTTGTTTTTATTAAAAAATTTAACTAAAAACGTGCGATGTAATATTTTAATTGTTGTTGTTGTTGTTGTTGTTTCTCATAATAACAAAATTTTACCAAAAATCTCGTTATTGTTGTTGTTTCTTAAAATGAAAAATTTTTCGCCTGCGGCGCTAAGGTTGTTGTTGTTTTCTAAAATGAAAAATTTTTAACAAAAATCGCGCGATATCTCTAAAAGTAAACACAAGACGTATAACTTATTATACATCGTTAGAAAGGTAAAAGATCACTCTTACTGAATTTCACATTTACCGTTATACCTTCCGAACCCAATTTCCAAGAAAACGGCTTCTGTTTACACGGAAAATCAATTAATTGCCAATAACTTCTAAGCTATTACAATTACAGCTTTGGCATATTCAGCAGAAAAAAAGCCATTGAAAATACCTTTTATTTGATACCCATATCGACTATATAGGTTGAATAGTTTAGGAGTTATTGACCTTTTAATGTTCGACCTTGACACGCCCATAAATCCAAAATGGCGACCAATTCCAGGAATTTACAAGCGGATTCCAGGAACTAACGGTACAAATAACGGTAAAATAACGGTAAATTTGGCCTAAAAGTAGGCGTGGCCGACACCCCTAAACTGAACCTGTTCCGTTGTTTATTCTCTTTTGTGTTTTTCGTTGTTTTTCTTCGTATTTGACGCCAGAGTCGATGGTTTTCGAAAAGACTGTGCTGCCAAAAACCAAGACGCGCCTCAGTCGGACGCTGGCGGACGCTAGATAATTTTGTTGGTATTTTACCTGCTTTGCAGACATTATCAGTTGTCATTCGTCGAACGATGCATTTCGTGAAAACCTAGTCGGAGGGAATTGAGACGCGAACAAAAAGCTGTCGACTAAAACAAAAAAATTGTGTTTTACGGAAATTTTTCTAACGAAGTTTTTAATAAATAAATTTACAATTGCTCTAGAAATTTATTTATCAATTAATTAATAATTAGTTACTAATTTATTAGTTATTAAATTTATAATTACTAATTTATTAATTATTAGAGTAATAACTAATAATTTATTAATTATTAAAGACAGATTTAATAAACTATTATTTTTTTATTTATTAATAATGAACTTAATTTTAAATTGTCAAAAAATATCTCACAAGTGCTACCGTTTTATGTAAGGCTTTATTTTCGAATAAAAATTGAAATGGTGTCAAGTCAAATGGAGGTTCTAGTTGTTATTATTATGATAAGACAAATAATTGATTTTTGCTTCATAAATTGTTGCCACGCACTCATCATCATATTTTTTATGAAATAATATATGTGTCCCCGAGGATTCGCACGTAGTTGAAATCGAAGAAACTGCATTTTTTTGTGTTTTGAAAGTGCTTCCAAACTATATCAGCAAACTACAAAAAAGGTTTCCCGTGGATGGTAACACTATTCGGTCTGCACACTACGACAGTGTGCAAAGCATAACAATAGGTAAACAAAGTAAGACGGTGACTGACGCTAGCGGACGCTGGGATTACAGAATACAACGTTTGCCTCCGTTTCGGCTACGCTGGCGTCTCGGGCGCCCGCAGCATGTGCGTATCCGACATGAGGCTGTAAATTAAATGCATTTAGATGGAAGAATGAAGGCACCTTTCGCTGTCCAAAAACGCTTCACACCATACACAAACCATAATTAGTAATAAAGAGAAAAACTTTAGGCGAAGGAGGGGTCACGTACGGCCTTCCGTAGCCTTAAGATGTTCTCCTAAATCGAATAGTTATAAAATTTTTTGGGCTTGGCTATTTGTTTAGTTGTTATGGACGTGCCAAGGTCAAAAAGTATTATGTGTACTGAAGCTGTAATATATCGTTATTTGGTATTCTTAATAAATGTAGTTATGGAGATAATTTAGTTTTGAGAAAAAATGGTAGAGGTCACAGTAAAAACACGATCGAAAGTATTAAAGGCTACAATTTATCCTTTGCAACAATGTAACGACGAGTTTTCCTTTCCCAGCCGGGAATAGCTCACTCGTCCCAGGGTTCGTGGCAAGTGGATCTCGGAACCACTTGCGAACAATATTTTAAGCTGCGTTTCCGAATTTCGTTCGATTGGTGTTTCAACCAATCTAGCACTGACTCGGAGAGTTCAGCTCGGACGCAATGCTAAGTATCGTATTTATTATGTTTCCTTAACAATTTTTATACAATCGTATCTATTTTCCTTAACAATTTTTATAAAATCGTATTCTATTATTTTTCTTTAACAATTTTTATAAAATTAGTACTATAAGAGCCTCAGTGGGTCGCGTAAATAAAGAGCCACAATGGGTCGCGTAAAATAAAGAGCCACAGTGGGTCGCGTAAAAATAAAGAGCCACAATGGGTCGCGTAAAATAAAGAGCCACAGTGGGTCGCGTAAAATAAAGAGCCACAATGGGTCGCGTAAAATAAAGAGCCACAATGGGTCGCGTAAAATAAAGAGCCACAGTGGGTCGCGTAAAATAAAGAGCCACAATGGGTCGCGTAAAATAAAGAGCCACAGTGGGTCGCGTAAAATAAAGAGCCACAATGGGTCGCGTAAAATAAAGAGCCACAGTGGGTCGCGTAAAATAAAGAGCCACAGTGGGTCGCGTAAAATAAAGAGCCACAGTGGGTCGCGTAAAATAAAGAGCCGTTTGCACGGTCGATATGTATTAAACGAGGCCTTCTTGGGGTCACCAAGATACCTCAAAAATGCGAACCTTTGGTGTCTTCTGTTGCGTGACTAATATTAGTTTGGCATCAGATCAAAGGCTGATTTGAAATGTTCAAATAAGCTCGTTAAAAGCGGCAAGCGAAATAAACTATCCCCGAGTTCTAAGACATTTCCAATGGAATCGGCCGTGAACGAAGACAAATTCCATTCAAACAACATTTGGTCCGTCGGCTGATTGCTATTCATTCGTATGTCTGTATATCTGTCGGTAGATGTATGCTTTCTGGTTTTCTCTACTCGATCTGCTAATGGGAATATTTGTGTTTATGTGTAGCTATGTATTCTTAGTGTGTACTTGTTTGCATACGGTCACTTGGAAGAAACAGGTTTTCTGTGTTAATTCCAGTTCTATTCTTCGTAGTCTGTTTGTAATCTTTCTGTTTTGCTTTGCTCTTCATGTTTAAGTAATATGTATATAAATATGTGTATTTAATTGTCTAATCTAAAACTATTTACATTAAAATCTTATTGTAAAGAATTGTGGTCGTTACAACAATATATAACATGTTTTTGTGTCTCTTATAGTTTCACTTAAAAATATCGAAATCTTAAAAGTTAGTGTAAACAGCAAATCTCATGTTGTAGTATTTTTTTTTGTTTTTTTTGTAATGAGGGGAATGCCACGTCTGTATGTCGCTCGGAACTACCGTTAAGTATACCGTCGAGGGCAGAAGCAGCTAATAGCTTGTAATGATCCAAGCATCGTTTCAAATATTTCTGCCGAAAACAATCATCTGCTTGAAGACAATAAACCGAGTAAACGGATATACATAATGAGTGACATATATTCCGCCACCAGCAATTCAATTACATACCGAGATGCATATGAGATCAACCATCCGAGCATATACATACTGCACAACGACCAGCAATAGCAAAATATGTACATACATACATACCGACATAATTGCAGAAGCAGAAACGAAGAGGAACACAGCAAATAACAAAACAAAAATAACAACAACCACTGTCTACTTATTTACAATAAACCACAACACAAGAAGCAAGAAAAGACGACAAAACCTGATTCCATAAGCAGACATATGGAAAGCGACAACAACAACAACAGCAACCACAGCTGACAGGAAGACAATGCTAACAAGAAGCATAGAATCTTCCACCGTGACTTATTTTGCGTTCAAAGCAGAAATTACAATTCGCAAGAACCTTAATTCTAGTGCTGCTCTTAACGAGCATTTTTGAACTTTGAAAATCGTCCATTCTCACACCGGCGAAATTATTCAGCCGTAAGGCGGGACTTTATCTCATTCTTGAGTTGGTTCATTTTTGGCGCCGCAAGGCAAATACATTTATTTTTAAGTCGATCTCCACGGGCTTTTGCTCTACTTTATTTTTTTGTTACGATTAATCAACATTAGAGTTCCTTAACTCCACGGGCTTTTGCTCATACTCTTTGATACGCTACTCGACCGAAGCGTCGCACCAGTACCGAGGCTGTTGCTCAGCTGTCCTTTTCCTACTCCCACCAAACTTCCTTTAGCATAAGACTTAGGCTAAGTTACATTGTAGTAGAAAAACCACACATTGTTAGATATAAGAGAATTTGAATAAAAACGATATAACGTCCGAGCTGAACTGTTTCTGTTCCATTACATCGCTATCTACGGTAAGCAAGTGTTGCGTTCAAACTTCTGTCTGATAGGCTTCTCTCAGATTCGCAATTATGATGGTGGACCCTTCACTTATCGCGTTCCACGTCATTTTTTAGTGCAGCATTTCATCTACTATTGTGCTCGAGTTAAGCGTCTCTCCGCACACTTCGTTAAGTTTTGCTCACTCTCGACCGAAGCGGGAACAACATGTTCTGCATCTTCGATTGTGTCAGCGCAACATGGGGAAGTTGGTGACACATTATGTCCTAAGCGGTGCATGTAACGTCGGTACACTCCATGGCCGGATAGAAACTGCTTCAATATATGTTCACTTCCCCATGTTTGCGATTGACCCATTTCTCAACGTCGTCTATCAACCTATGTGTCCATCGTCCTTTAAGCGAGGAGTTCAAACGTTCTTGCTAGGCTTCCGTCGTCATCTCATATACGCCAACACCTCTCTTAGGTGTGTAGCGTTGATGCCTCCTCAGCCAACAAATCAATTGGTATCATTCCAGTAATAAGTAGCGCTGCCTCATCCGAGACCGTTCTGTAGGCAGAGCTAGCTCTTAATGCTTTAAGCCTATAAAATTTTTTATAAAGCCGTTTATAAGACTTTATCTTTAAGGAATGCACCCATATTGGCGCAGCATACAGTAACGTTGATGAGACCACTCTAGAGAAGAGCAGTCTTCTACTGCTAGTTGGACCATCGATATTCGGTAACATTCTTGATAAAGCCGCATAGCAGTTTGATGCTTTTATGCTAGCGTATTCATCATGCTGCCTCAAGCAAAGTCGATCATCAAATATAAACCCGAGGTATTTTATAGTGCGTAACACGCTGATCACCAACTTTTATTTAAAGTAATTCATGCTTTTTCCGGCTACTGATGAGGATAAGCTCTGTTTAGTGTTCCGGCAGCAGTAGGCTGACCAAGGACATCCAACTTGAGGGACTCCTAACTTCCGTATTTTATATTCCTTTTGTCCTTCGTCAGCGTTATATAGAAGATCTTCCGTTTTACCAGAAGATTTGCATCATCCAACAATCGAAGTAAAAATTTTACAAGAAAAAGGAGTAAATAAACGTAATCCTATTATTAGGAAAGAACTTTACTTTCGCAGAGCAAATTTTGGTACTATGAGAACTTGTCTCCAATATTTGAATTGGGATAATGTTCTGAAAACTATGGACTATTCAAATACTGAGACATTAGATGATGCAGTGCACTTGTTTAATAACGTTTTATTTGATATTTTTAAATTATCAGTGCCGCTACGCAGATCATAGAATCGTATTGGACCTTCTTGATTTACTCCTTCATTACGGAAACTAATGGGTTTGAAGACTAAGCATTACAAATCTTACTGTGAGAGCTGTACTTCTTCAAGTTTGGCTGATTATTTAACAACGAGATGCAGATACCAGAAGCTTTGTAAAGAAGCTTACATTAATTATTTAATTAAAGTAAATTCCAATTTGCGCTCTGTTCCGAAGTCATTTTGGAATTTTGTAAATTCGAAAAGGAAGGTTTCTATTTACCCATCAGTCATGACACTTGACCAATGTGAGTCTGCTGATTCAGGTGTTATGTGTAACCTGTTTGCAGACTTTTTTAAATCCACGTACTCATCAAAGTCTTGCTTAGCCAGTAACTTAAAGAAATATCCATTCAGTATTTCTTCAGGATTGATTAATCTGCCCGTTATAGACGAACAGACTGTTCTTGAGGCATTGAAAGATATTAAATGTAACTATAACTCGTGACCTGATGGTTTACCATCTTGTGTTTTGAAATACTGTGCTGAGGAGCTTGCTGCACCTATTACAGCATTATTTAAGTTTTCCTTACGAATGGGTTATTTTCCAAGTCTATGGAAATCGTCTTTTATTATTCCTCTTCATAAAGCTGGCAATGTGATTTTAGTAATTATCGTGGTATTGCCAAAATTAGTGCATTACCTAAACTGTTTAAAAAGATAATTACTGACCAAATCTCGCGAAGTATTCATGCTCTAATTTCGCCAACGCAGCATGGCTTTTGCAAAGGTAAATCAACGACAACAAATTTACTGGAATTTGTATCGACTACTATCAACAACTTTAAAGACTCTAGCAAACTGATGTCATATATACTGACTTCAGTAAAGCTTTCGACGTAGTTAACCATAATCTCCTTTTATTAAAGATGGAGTGATTTGGTTTTTCTGCACCTCTACTTAGTTGGTTACGGTCTTACCTCCGTAATCGCACTCAAATGGTCGTGTTTAACAACACCACATCAAATGACTATAAAGTTCCTTCTGGTGTTCCTCAATGAAGCCATTTGGGACCGTTGCTGTTTTTGGTTTTCATAAATGATCTTCCTACAACCATTAAATACGGAAATGTACTAATGTTTGCTGACGACGTGAAACTTTTTTTAGCCTATAAAAATATTACTGATGCAGATCTTCTGCAATTGGATTTAAATTCTTTAATTATGTGGTGTGACATTAACTGCATGGATCTGAATCTAAAGAAATGCAAACAAATTGCTTTTGCTCGTCGCCACAACCGGTATTTTATTAATTACATGATCGGCGGATACAAATTAGATCCTGTAGTATCTATTCTCGATCTTGGAGTAGTTCTTGATCCGAAGTTACGGTTTCATAGACAATAAATCACATATCTAATAAAGCTCATAGTATGTTGGGATTTATTAAACGATGGGCAAAGGAGTTTAAGAATCACTATGTTGCGAAGCTACTTTATACATCACTTGTTAGACCATTGTTGGAATATGCCTCGCCTGTCTGGAATCCAAACTATGCATGTTACATTGCTGAGCTTGAATCTGTCCAAAAGCAGTTTTTGTTGTTCGCTTTGCGTCATCTTCATTGGGATTCATCTTTACTTTTACCACCTTCCGAATCTCGGCTTAAGTTGATAGATTTACCGACGCTTGCCAATCGCCGTAAGATGTTGAATGCTGCCTTCGTTCTGAGTTTGTTATATGGAGTTATTGATAGCCCTTACTTGCTATATAACATTTATTTAAATGTTCCTCATCGCACTCTCAGACATTATGAGCCCTTGCATTTAAGCCTTGTGAGAACTTCTTCATATGTTCAACATGAACTTCTTCGGAATGCTTGCGCTGATTTTAATTCTTTATATTTTGTTATTAATTTTTCCGATACAATTCGTTTAACGAAGCAAAAGATTTTAAACTATATATCTTAGTATCGATTATGTTTAGTTTTGTTATAATTTAGTGAACTAGAAAGTAGTGTTATACTTAGTTTATATAAATAAATAAACTCTGTCAATGAGCTAGCTCCTCACCATACGGATCCATCTTCCATGGCCTGTGTCATATGGCTACAGTTAGCAGAAAAAAGGTAGGTGCTAATTTTGTTGTGTATTATGCGCTCCAGTATTTATCCCATTATATCTAGGTGGCATATCGGTCGGTATGACGACAGCTCGCCTGGCGGCTTTCTAGGGTTCGGTAATAGAACTAGGGGGTTATTCCGGGAGGCGCTCGTATTTTAGCGTACACGCAGTCGGCGTTGGCAGAGCTCTGCTCAGTTTGGCATTTCCTTCGATTTCTGTGCGTCTATTATTTTCTGTTTGTTCTACACTACAACTTTTTGTTACCGTCAGAAATCTGTACACCAAAACAGCTGTAAGCGCCTGGAAAGCACATAAACTACCAACAAATTTTCAAACCGTAAGCCTGCCCTCAGTCGGGCGCTCTGCCGGCGCAGTTTCTTTGGAAACCATTGACGGTGGCGTCAAATACACAAAATAACAACGAAAAGAGCAAAAGGAGAACAGAAAACAGCGCTGCTTAGTGCTTGCGAACGCCTCCCGGAATGATCCCCCTAGTCTCTGCGTCTTCCAGATGCTCGGGAACACACAACTTTATAAACAAACTTGCAAAGTTTCTCAGTTTCTCATCAACGATCTTTATTGGTGCATATTCAATGCAATCCTCGTTATATTAACTGCACTGTTTCACAAAGTAGTCTTCATGAAACGTTTGAAAGCAAAGCTTTCGCATTTACAAGCAAGCAAGAAGCAAGAATTACATAACCCCATCTATCGTCAATAGAGTTGTGTAGTTTATGAACACCTTTAACAGAACAGAATAGTCTTTTGTGATCAATTGTCCTTCGGGCTGCCGGCCTACGTGCGCGCTTTTTTGAAAAAAATCCCTAGGTATACCCAACTCCTTCTACGCAACAGAATAGTGTTTTGTGATCAATTCTAGGGTGTGTGTGCACGTCCTTCGCCATGTCGCCCTACATCCATGCTTTTTTGAAAAAAATCCCTAGGTATACCCAACTCCTTCTACGCAACAGAATAGTGTTTTGTGTTCAATTCTAGGGTGTGTGTGCACGTCCTTCGACATGTCGCCCTACATCCATGCTTTTTTGAAAAAATCCCTACTTATATATATATATATATATATATATATATATATATATATGTCCTTCCTATATATATATATATATATATATATAAGAAATAATATTTGAAGTTCCATAAATTAAAATGAAACATACGTACATAGTATGAAATCATACACTGCACAAAATGGTATGAAAATGGTATATGTGGAAAAAATTTCAAATGTATCACTTATTGGTGCTTAATGCACAGCTTATAGCAAAATGATATGAATTTTGGGAATTCCGGAAATCACCTTTTCTTTTAGCATTACTTTTGCTGAACCAACAACGATAACAACGACAATATGTGAAGAAATCTCTAATGTATTGCTTATTGTAAATAAAATAATATTTTTTAATATTAAATTTTTTTTTCCAAGATTAGTTTCAAGTTCCAGTTTGTAAATTTTTTATCTAAACATGGCACGCCCCCAAAATTTTAAATGTGAGTAATTCAGTAAGAGTCAGTGTTTGTATATGTGGTGTCTACGGGTCTAGCGAAGCCAGAGCAAAGTTTCTCATTTAAACGCCCACTAGTGGTACATATATGCCACGCCCCTTAAAATATTATTGTGGGTAAATCAGTAAGGGTCAGTGTTTGTATAGGTGGAGTCTTCGGACAAGTTCCAAGTCTTATCCCACACGACGTGCCAATTAAAATAAGAAAGCTGCTCGTCTGTCATAAGCTGCCTTAGCACAAAGTCCAGTGTGCCAGTGTTTTCTAATTGAATTAATTTAACAATGGCTCCACCAGATCCAGGCTTTCGGAGATGGTAGTCACTTTTTCTGTCAGCTCTACCTTCGTTATGACCTCATTATCCGAAAAGAACATTTTATATGATCGATGTATTGCTATAATATAAACAATACGTTTGGGCATTTCTTCGGTAGGATTCGATGTATGGGTATCAATAGATTGCTGAGCATCTAAAATCTAATAACATCTAATAAAATATGAGTTCACATATTTTCGTTTACAGGATAGCGTCTTTCACGGCATTGAAATTTTAGGTGTGAAAAATAAATTCAGACTTAGAATTGCTACAAAGAAACTCGGCATCATAAGTTGGGCGGCCATCGTCATATTTTCGTTTACAGGATAGCGTCTCTCCCGGCGTTGACATTAGGTGTGAAAAAGAAATTCAGAATTAGAATTGCTACAAGAAAATTGGGAATTTGTTAAATCAGATCAATTAAATATATATTAAAAAAATTCGTGGAAAATGTGATGCAAAATAGGAATTAAAATGCATTTATTTTTGCTAGGTATGCAAAAGTATTTGTACTAAAAATCCGATTTCGGAATACTATTGCTCTCATCCTCTAAATTGCTAGCCAACAAGATTTCTAAACTTGGACTAAGCGGTTCCTCGAATAGTTTTTAATATCCGTAAACAATAAGAATCTTTTTCCTTCTAAAGATCTTTATGAAATTAACATATTTTAAATGAACACGATTGAATTAAACCCTCCCTTTCTCGAAGCCGGAGAACTATTTGCTGCAAAATTTTATTGGGCTTCCGGACAAGATTTTTGAGTATCTGCATATGTTTTTCGAATGTATAAGAGGTACCGGAGCTTTTCGCCAATGCTCGTTTGCATCCACGCAAGCCAAGCGGCCACCATTTCATTGATTTCATTATACCACTGTAACTCATGTATTATCTTTTTATAACTATGTAAAAGTTACGGAACGTCCCGTTAGAAGAACTATGTACGACATCAGCGTATTACCATTAATATTATTATTATTATTATTATTATTAATTATTTATTAGTTTGTTTTCCGTAATTAAGTCCGCATTCTAAAATAATGATACATAAACCACCCAAATGGAGAATGTAATGAAATTGTAGTTAGTAAGGTATTAAAATAAAACAGCAAGAAAAACGAACAACGCTGATCGCCGAACAGCTGACTGCCAGCCAGAGATAACGAGATGGCTGACTCGCTCGGGTTTCCGAAGATTTGTGACTTCGTTTTTTCGATTTCTTCACGTACACTGTACGTGTTATTCACCACGGGACGTCACATCTCAATGTCATTTGCCGTCAAAGGGAATGACATTTCAATCAGTTTGTAAAATTTTCGGAGCGTCATGTTTCGCTTGTTTTCATAATATAAATATTTAGTGAAATTAATGTTATTTCTTTGCTGACGTGTGCAAACATTCTGTGCTGGAAAAAATTGCAAAGGAAAGTGTAAAATATGCAAAACATTTATATATATATATATATATCCAAAATTATACAAATTTGGGGCTACATTCAAGATCAGCCCGGTATAGCCGATTTTGTTGTTGTTATTGCTGTTGTTGTTGTTGGTTTTGTTGTAGCTCTCCACAACAACAACAAAAACAACAACAACAACAAAATCAGATATATCGGACTGATATATGTAGGTTTAATCCCAAATTTGGTATTTATTATATATTTGCAAACAGTTAACTATCTCTCTCTCTATAATGAAGAGTTTTTAACAGAGAAATACCACCAACACACATTTTATTATTAAGGATTATTTATATTCTTAAGAATCAATTGATCCTATTATTTGAACCTTTAAATGGTATATGTGAATTAAATATTTGTAAATATTTTCTGTGTGGTTCAACGTAATATCTTTTTAGGATAAAATAATTAAAACGGCTGGAACGCAGATAATACCAATAATACAATTTTTTATTGTACATATGTACATATTAAATTAAAATTAATTCTATTTAAGGTCATCAATATTCGCGGTACCAGCAGTTGCAACTTCTGCAATCCAGAAGTACATGATAAACGTACATATGTATTAGCAATTAAGTCTTGTATCTGCTAAATTTGTTGGTCATTTTTAAAATCAATCTTTTCCTTAATAGAAGATACGTGTATTTTGGCATTTCGACACCACCCAAGAGGTATGCCCAGCAGTGCGTTACCGATTTTTTTGTGGGTGTTCGGTTCCCCAGGAGGCCTATGTCACCCATATACATAAGCATACCACAATTTTTTTGCATACAATAAGAAAGAAATATAACATGCAAATTATAATGAATATATTTACAGATATGTTTATATTATGAATTTATATACAATGTTTTTATATAAATAAATAATGAAATGTAAATAAGTAATGTAATGTAAATAAGTAATATAATGTAAATAAGTAATGCAATGTAAATAATTAATGAAGTGTATATTAAAGCGTACACCGACCATGCAAATAAGAATGATTATATTTACATACATACATATATATATATTAATAAAGTGCTAAACCCAAATATAAATATAAAATGCGTGACACAGATCATTTTTTTTTTTTGAATTTGGACTACTAAGGTCTCTGTTGAAAAACTTTAAAAAGAAATAGATTCTAATTCGAACAAATAAAGAGACAAAGTCGATTACTTTAAAATTTACGAAGCATGCGAAAGCTTCAATGTCTAAAATTTGCGATGTTAAAAAGCTTTGCAGCCCTATTCTGTGAGAGGCAGGCACAAAAATTAGCTGAAACCGTTCTTCTAATTTCTTAACGTATAATACGAAACTTTGAGGAGGCTTGACGAGATTACAATTTTGAAATTCTTTTTCTAAAGTAAAAAAATAGTTATTTGCGATGGCTTCATTACCGAAATGTGGTAAGGGTTGCAAACAGTTATGAAGCTTTTGAAGCTTTAAATATAACCATCCGCAGACATAAACGAATCCATTTTCTTTTAAAATTTCAATTTCCGGCAATGAGATTGATATTTGAATTTGGTCAACTACGCGCAATTGTGGCCTAGGCAAACTTTGAAATTGCTGCCAGGAATCATTTTGAATAAAGGAATCATTGCTAATTTGGCTTAAGGCATCTTTTGTACTAATTGATTCGCTGGGTGCATAATTTAAAGGCTCGCAATTCTCTCTGACAACTGTATTTACATAATCTAAGTCCCAGCGTTTCTGAAACAACCCGATGAACATACGTGGTGTCGTGTTTCTGCAATTACCCCCCCCCCCCCCCCAGCCCTCAAAACCAACCGAAAAAGTGCTCCACTGAGTCCTGACAGAGGCGCCTTGTCGCAAGTTGCGAAAATCCTTGCTGCGCTAAGAAAGACCATAAATGACTTATACTAGAGATATTAAGAAGCCAACCTTTAACGAAGGAAAATTTGTTCTTTATGCTCTTGCCCCTAATATCTAATATTTCCATGGAATTTAGATGGGTTTTAGCTCTTTGCAGAATAGTCTTCTGTCTTTCACTATGACAATAAACCATTTTGGATTGGAATAGCGAATTGCTGCTATTGCTGTTGAAAACATTGAATTGTTCATCAAAAAACAACAGAAATTCAGTTGTGTTCTGAATTGTAGTGGCTTGGTTTTTGTCAAATTTTTGTGATTCGCATGGCCCAACCGACTGTGTGGCTGAATACCTGAGCTGCAAAAGACACCTTCATTTTTTGTAAATTACCGGGATTTATGAGGGATATGGTGAGTTTGGGTGCGCATCTAATAGGTGATTTTGAATCTATGTCATGGAGACAAATAATATCATGCCAACTGACCTTTTTATTATTGAAGATGACTATGTTTTTTTCAAAATTCTGTCATGAAAAAAGAAAATTTTCTGTTTGTTAACTATAACATATGGGGTGGTTGAAGAAACTTTTGTTTGAAAGTCTGCTCGTACGGTTTTCGTTTCCGTAATCTTCGAGACCAATTATTTTGTCTTCGTGCCTATTGTAGAATAAGTTGCGTTTCAACGACATTTCGTCACAACAAATTGAAACGAAATGTTGTTTGCGGAGAAACCACGACTTCGAAACTTTAACGCTTTCAGCCTGCTATAGGAACACTCTGTTCACTTTGGCCAATCTGAAACGAACTGATGAAGAGTTGTTAGGTCAGGCCAGTTTAGCATGGTTTTCAAAAATCTATATGATGGCCGAGACAAAAAGTAAACACCCAAAGCAAGGGTTTTCAGTTTATCACTGTATCGGCGTCCTTTGGGATGGCGGGAATTGTTGCAACAACTGTTTTGCACGCAAAGTTTTAAATTATCTGGAAGAGATTCAAAAAGTTCTTCAAATAATTTCTTGTTATCGAGCTTTTGTAAAGCATTTTCTTTTCGTAAGTAATCATTTTCCAATTTGATGCATTCAATTTCTTTTTCTTTAATTTCTAAAGCCCGGTTCATTTTCATTATTTCCTTTTGTAAACATAAAATTGTTATTTTTAATTTTCTATAAACTTTTCGCAAAAAAAGTTTCGTGGGAGTTCGGCTGGACAAAAACTTGGAAGTTTGCACCTGACGACTGACTCATTGCCTTCTTCGGTGTGTTCACATTCAGCGCAAATAGTGGAAGAAGATCCTTACGCGAAGAAATTTTGCCACGGATTTCAGATGATCCACCAATGCCATCTCTTGGTGGATAATCTGGTTCAATGTCGCACTCCACTTCATTTAAGTTTTGGTTTTGCTATACATTCATTTCCGGCGTTAAACTTAAATCTAAGTCAGGCAGGGAAGCAGCCACTACTCCAAGCCGTCGACACCACTCAAACCGTCTACACACCATACAATTATGACCATATAATAATAAAAATATTCTCATATTGAATAAAAAAGTTGAAGTGAGACTTACCGCACAGCCTGGGAATCTCTAGGTGGAAACTGGAAGAAGTGATTGGCACCAGGACATCCTTCTTTGGCACAGGAGCATGTTTCTAAGCAAAAAATTAGATTATAATTAATAATTTATAAGATTTTAATTTTTCTTATGCGTTCGAATTGATAAATTCGTTTTGTATGTTTTCACCTCGAAAATGACGTTACTTTGAGTACTAATAATTAGAGTACGAAAGTTAAAAAACAGTATTGTACGAAAAGTGTACTGTAATAATGTTGGAATTTAATAATAACTAAGAAAAGCAAGTTGAAATAAACCGTTAGTGGATTAATTAAGAATTTAACCCACATTAGAGTCATTTTAATGTAGGGAAAACATGGTTTTCCATTAAAAGTAGTAATATAGTTACGCTACTAAAGTACCATAGTACATGCAAACGTACGCGGAAGCATACGCAGTTTACAAATGGGAGAAAAATTCACTAGTAAGTTGGAAATGAAGATGTGGATATGCCAATACTACATTGATGCTGTTTTCTTTCTATTAATTCATAACCTCAATTAATAAATTATTTTTAGAGAAGATGTATAATATACTTTTTGTATTAACATAAATCAAATAAATAAAAAAAAAAAGATAAAATAAATCAAAAAGGAAAATGAGATAAGGCATTACATAATCAATTAAGAATTTCAAACACATTAGTGTAATTTTAATGTAGCGAAAACATGTTTTTCCTCAAAACGTAGTAATATAGTAAAACTACTTAATTACCATAGTACATGCAAAAGTATGCGGAAACATACACAGTTTGCAAACGGGTAATAAAATTCACTAGTGAGGTGGAAATGAAAATGTAGATATGCCAATACTACATTGATGCTGTTTTCTTTCTATTAATTCATAACCTCAATTAATAAATTATTTTTAGAGAAGATGTATAATATACTTTCTGTATTAACATAAATAAGTGAAATATTATTGAAGTGTTTTATGAGGACTAGATTAAGTTAAAGTTAAAATGCAGCCAACGAAATACCACAATCATTAAGGAAGTAAAAGGTTCTATAATGTTAACAACTAGAAAGCTGTAAAAAGATCTGAAATGTATTTTTTATGCCAAAAATAAAAGTCTTGAAATATAAACAATTATTTTACTTTGTAAACGTAACCCACATATGTAGTTGAGTAATATACGCATAATAAAAACCATAGATTATGATAAAAACGTGTATTAAATTTCCTGTAAATACGAGACATATTAAAATATTCACTCAGATTTTTTGTTCTGCGAACATTTAATACCATCACTATATATATATACTTTCAATGTAAAGTAATAATCATAGATAAAATCAATATGCGTTCAATCGAAATAATTTATTTTATTTTTATTAGTTTACAATTGAGTTGAAATCCCAAAACAAAGTGTTAAGGCATACATATAATATTGTAAACAAAGGCAAAATCTTGTTGTCTCCGACCCCTCATCAACCGGTGTCAAGAGGTGAGTAGGGGTCTCTGGTGAGGAGTTCTTCATCAGATTTCCAATTTTTCACGAACATTTCTATACAAAATTCCATGTTTTTCACGAACACCAACAAAACTTCCGGAACCCGAGTGGGAAGCCGAACAATCGCTGGAATAAGTCAGCTATCTCGTTATCTCTGCTGCCAGCCTATAAAAGCAGCAGCACCTCAGAACAAAGGGCAGTCACCAGAGATAAAGAGATGGCTGACTCGCTCGGGTTTCCGAAGATTCGTGACTTCGTTTTTTCGATTTCTTCACGTACACTGTACGTGTTATTCACCACACGAATTCACATCTGATTGGCATTTTGCACATATTCGTTTATGTTACTGCACTCTTCAAAAACGAATTCTCCTGTATATATATGTGTCAATATGTATTTGATAATATTGTTCAATAGTTCAATTACATGAGAGCATTAATAATTCATGTTTTTATGTTATCTATATATATAAAAGAAAGTGTCCGAAGCGATGTAATCCCATAACTCGAGAGTGGCCGAACCGATTTTGATGATTTGTACTTTGATGGAAAGGTATTTTCTCAGTACGGGTTAAAAAAAAAAGAAGAAAAAAAAATCGAAAAAAAGGTCAAAAAATCATAATTTCAAAATGTCTTATTTTGACAACCAAGAGTGTTACGACAGGTTTTTTTCGATTTTTTTAAAAATTTTTTTTTTATTTTGTATTTATTTATTTTAAACAAATAAATTGAACTGTCAGATAGACACGCAAACTAACGCCATCTTTTCTCGATGAATGGAGAAGCCAATTTTGTTTCGTGTGTGGTGACACTGTCCACGTTGACTAAAAAGTTGTTGACGTTGACGTTGTTGTCCATTTTACATGGACTTGACGTTTCGTTTACCCTCTAATTTAGAGTGGAACTCCATAGCATGCATATGCGTGTGTTTGACATTTGGAGTTTTCGAACGTTTACGTGCGTGCCTAACTAGCAACTCCATAGTATGCACGCGTGTGCGTTTGACAATCAGATGCTTAATATATATTGAATGATTGTATTGAATTGAATGACTGTATCGGCGTCCTTTGGGATGGCGGGAATTGTTGCAACAACTGTTTTGCACGCAAAGTTTTAAATTATCTGGAAGAGATTCAAAAAGTTCTTCAAATAATTTCTTGTTATCGAGCTTTTGTAAAGCATTTTCTTTTCGTAAGTAATCATTTTCCAATTTGATGCATTCAATTTCTTTTTCTTTAATTTCTAAAGCCCGGTTCATTTTCATTATTTCCTTTTGTAAACATAAAATTGTTATTTTTAATTTTCTATAAACTTTTCGCAAAAAAAGTTTCGTGGGAGTTCGGCTGGACAAAAACTTGGAAGTTTGCACCTGACGACTGACTCATTGCCTTCTTCGGTGTGTTCACATTCAGCGCAAATAGTGGAAGAAGATCCTTACGCGAAGAAATTTTGCCACGGATTTCAGATGATCCACCAATGCCATCTCTTGGTGGATAATCTGGTTCAATGTCGCACTCCACTTCATTTAAGTTTTGGTTTTGCTATACATTCATTTCCGGCGTTAAACTTAAATCTAAGTCAGGCAGGGAAGCAGCCACTACTCCAAGCCGTCGACACCACTCAAACCGTCTACACACCATACAATTATGACCATATAATAATAAAAATATTCTCATATTGAATAAAAAAGTTGAAGTGAGACTTACCGCACAGCCTGGGAATCTCTAGGTGGAAACTGGAAGAAGTGATTGGCACCAGGACATCCTTCTTTGGCACAGGAGCATGTTTCTAAGCAAAAAATTAGATTATAATTAATAATTTATAAGATTTTAATTTTTCTTATGCGTTCGAATTGATAAATTCGTTTTGTATGTTTTCACCTCGAAAATGACGTTACTTTGAGTACTAATAATTAGAGTACGAAAGTTAAAAAACAGTATTGTACGAAAAGTGTACTGTAATAATGTTGGAATTTAATAATAACTAAGAAAAGCAAGTTGAAATAAACCGTTAGTGGATTAATTAAGAATTTAACCCACATTAGAGTCATTTTAATGTAGGGAAAACATGGTTTTCCATTAAAAGTAGTAATATAGTTACGCTACTAAAGTACCATAGTACATGCAAACGTACGCGGAAGCATACGCAGTTTACAAATGGGAGAAAAATTCACTAGTAAGTTGGAAATGAAGATGTGGATATGCCAATACTACATTGATGCTGTTTTCTTTCTATTAATTCATAACCTCAATTAATAAATTATTTTTAGAGAAGATGTATAATATACTTTTTGTATTAACATAAATCAAATAAATAAAAAAAAAAAGATAAAATAAATCAAAAAGGAAAATGAGATAAGGCATTACATAATCAATTAAGAATTTCAAACACATTAGTGTAATTTTAATGTAGCGAAAACATGTTTTTCCTCAAAACGTAGTAATATAGTAAAACTACTTAATTACCATAGTACATGCAAAAGTATGCGGAAACATACACAGTTTGCAAACGGGTAATAAAATTCACTAGTGAGGTGGAAATGAAAATGTAGATATGCCAATACTACATTGATGCTGTTTTCTTTCTATTAATTCATAACCTCAATTAATAAATTATTTTTAGAGAAGATGTATAATATACTTTCTGTATTAACATAAATAAGTGAAATATTATTGAAGTGTTTTATGAGGACTAGATTAAGTTAAAGTTAAAATGCAGCCAACGAAATACCACAATCATTAAGGAAGTAAAAGGTTCTATAATGTTAACAACTAGAAAGCTGTAAAAAGATCTGAAATGTATTTTTTATGCCAAAAATAAAAGTCTTGAAATATAAACAATTATTTTACTTTGTAAACGTAACCCACATATGTAGTTGAGTAATATACGCATAATAAAAACCATAGATTATGATAAAAACGTGTATTAAATTTCCTGTAAATACGAGACATATTAAAATATTCACTCAGATTTTTTGTTCTGCGAACATTTAATACCATCACTATATATATATACTTTCAATGTAAAGTAATAATCATAGATAAAATCAATATGCGTTCAATCGAAATAATTTATTTTATTTTTATTAGTTTACAATTGAGTTGAAATCCCAAAACAAAGTGTTAAGGCATACATATAATATTGTAAACAAAGGCAAAATCTTGTTGTCTCCGACCCCTCATCAACCGGTGTCAAGAGGTGAGTAGGGGTCTCTGGTGAGGAGTTCTTCATCAGATTTCCAATTTTTCACGAACATTTCTATACAAAATTCCATGTTTTTCACGAACACCAACAAAACTTCCGGAACCCGAGTGGGAAGCCGAACAATCGCTGGAATAAGTCAGCTATCTCGTTATCTCTGCTGCCAGCCTATAAAAGCAGCAGCACCTCAGAACAAAGGGCAGTCACCAGAGATAAAGAGATGGCTGACTCGCTCGGGTTTCCGAAGATTCGTGACTTCGTTTTTTCGATTTCTTCACGTACACTGTACGTGTTATTCACCACACGAATTCACATCTGATTGGCATTTTGCACATATTCGTTTATGTTACTGCACTCTTCAAAAACGAATTCTCCTGTATATATATGTGTCAATATGTATTTGATAATATTGTTCAATAGTTCAATTACATGAGAGCATTAATAATTCATGTTTTTATGTTATCTATATATATAAAAGAAAGTGTCCGAAGCGATGTAATCCCATAACTCGAGAGTGGCCGAACCGATTTTGATGATTTGTACTTTGATGGAAAGGTATTTTCTCAGTACGGGTTAAAAAAAAAAGAAGAAAAAAAAATCGAAAAAAAGGTCAAAAAATCATAATTTCAAAATGTCTTATTTTGACAACCAAGAGTGTTACGACAGGTTTTTTTCGATTTTTTTAAAAATTTTTTTTTTATTTTGTATTTATTTATTTTAAACAAATAAATTGAACTGTCAGATAGACACGCAAACTAACGCCATCTTTTCTCGATGAATGGAGAAGCCAATTTTGTTTCGTGTGTGGTGACACTGTCCACGTTGACTAAAAAGTTGTTGACGTTGACGTTGTTGTCCATTTTACATGGACTTGACGTTTCGTTTACCCTCTAATTTAGAGTGGAACTCCATAGCATGCATATGCGTGTGTTTGACATTTGGAGTTTTCGAACGTTTACGTGCGTGCCTAACTAGCAACTCCATAGTATGCACGCGTGTGCGTTTGACAATCAGATGCTTAATATATATTGAATGATTGATTTTGTGAAAAAAGTGGTTGATTTTGTGCAGAATGTGGAAAATGGATGACGATTTTGTGTTCTTTAATGATAACTGGTAGTTTAATGGCAGCATACATACAAAAAACTAAATCAATTAGAGAAAGATGTGTATGCGAGACGTGTATGTAGAGCAGGAAACAATCGGTTTTTTGCTACAACTTTTCTTCATTAATTTTCTTTAAAAAATATTTGTATATATTAGATTAAACATAAATTAAAAACTTTAGTTTTTTAAGTTTGAATTTCTTGCAAGCGGTTGCGTTTCCATGCGTGCCTATGGAGCTCATCTCATAAGAACGTGTGTATTCTACTTATCTGTCAAACTTACGCATACGCATACGCATGCTATAGAGTTCCACTCTTATTCATAGCTCTACTGTAGCATTTCATTCAGTTTCGCAGTTTCTTCATTCGTTGCTGTTTCACCGTCCATATTGCACTTTGCGAATTCGTGTTTTGTTCGATCGAATAACGTTTGCCGGCCATTGCGCATTACAGATTCGGATTTTTTCATTGCGATTTTGTGAGTTTTTGTAAATTAAAATTGATAACGAGAATATATAGAAGAATAGAAATGAATGCCTAATTTGCTAAAAGCTCTAAACTATTCTTTGATATATCCAATTCATTCTATAAATCCACCAAAAAACACTTTTGAAAATTTTAGGAATTAATTCCTCAATTTTTCAAATGATTTCTTCAACACTGTAGGTTGAAAATCAACTTATCATGATTTGCTAAATCAGTCTGGTTTTTTCAGTCTATTTCTATGACTGAAAATCATACAAAACATTCATTGAAATCGGATACAACATTGGTGATATCAGCAAATGTTTTTTTTGTGTATGTGTTGCATTGTTGTTTGAATATTGGGATTTGTCTGTAAGAAGTGGTACGTTTTTATTGTTGTTTCATTGTTTTCAAATTTTCTATTCGTGATTTCATTGTATTACAGTTGTTTTTCATAATGCCACCAACGAGAAGATCTCATTTAGGCCGACGTTCAGCTGGTGCACGAGCAGTGTCGACTCATCGTGAGAATATGAGTGAAGAAGATAGAAACATTGCGCAACAACGAAGAAATGCAAACCACGTCCAAATTCGTGCGCAACAAACAGAAGAACAACAGCAGGCTGTAATCGATTCGCGTAGATTGGCACAACAAATTCGTCGAGTAAATCAATGTGAAAATTTATCGGTGCAAAGTCGACGAATAAATACTGAAAATAGACAGCAAAGAAGAAGTGCTGGCAATGCCAATTGGCTTCGAGTAGCATTCCGATATTATTGTCCATTCAATTATCGATCTCTTCCTGTCGTTCAAATTGGATCAATGGTTGTAGTATGTCCACATTGCAACGCATTGAAATTTCCAGGAGAAACACCTGGATTGTGTTGCCTTAGTGGAAAAGTTAAATTGCCAACATTGCCATCGCCACAGGAATCATTGAGATCGTATCTAGAAGGCGTAATAGCAGAATCAAAGCAATTTCTTGCAAATGTTCAAAACTATAATGGGTGCTTTCAAATGACTTCTTTCGCTGCATCAATTATCAATGAAAGCGGATATAATCCGTCGTTCAAGGTAATTCCTGCTCGAAAGAGTACTCTTCCGTTTCCTTTGAATGATCGCATTTTATTAATTTTTAATTCGTCTCTTGGTAGCCAGATTCAAGGGCAGGTGCATCATCGTGCTGGGTCGTTATTGCCGCTTCCTAATGGCGAATATAATTTCTTGCAAATCTATTTCATTGGGAACGAGAGCGATCAAATAAACCGTCGTAGTGCATTGTACAATAGACCGAAAGAAGACATCATCAGAGAATTGCAACGAATGCTTCATGACCATAATGAATTGATTGGATTATTTAAGAATGCGTTAGACAGAATGCTAACAGATGATCATCAAATCGTGATTAAAGCCGATAAAAGGCCTAACCTAGCGCACGAACGTCAATACAATGCACCGACAATTGATGAGGTTGCCATTATTGTAGTCGGTGAGCAAGTGGTATCACGGGATATTGTACTGACGCGCCGAAACAATGGACAATTACAACGTATTAGTGAGACACATCGGTCGTATGATGCACTTCAGTATCCGCTCATGTTTTGGAAAGGTGATGGTGGCTACCACTTTAACATCAAAATGTTAAATCCAGTTACTGGTTAGTAGACTTCTTCCTTCAATCATGTCACCAAATCAATCAATTAAATGGAATCTTAATTTTATTTTCAAACTTTGCATTTATTTGGTACTTCGGATTCATTTGTTATTAGGTGAAGAAACAACGAAGAGAGTAAGTTCAATGAACTACTATGCATACAGTTTAATGATTCGTCAAAATGAGGATAACTATCTGTTGCGATTTCGGCTATTGCTTCAACAATTATGCGTGGATATGTATGTCAAAATCGAGACTGAACGGCTCAGTTACATTCGTTTAAATCAAGCGAAATTGCGTTCAGAAGAGTACATTCATTTGCGGGATGCAATAAGAACTGAAGGTGATGCGAGGAATCTCGGTCGACTAACAATCTTACCGGCAACGTATGTTGGCAGTCCACGCCACATGCACGAGTATGCCCAAGATGCGATGGCGTTTGTTCGACAGTACGGTCGTCCTAATTTATTTGTCACCTTCACTTGCAACTCAAGATGGATTGATATTCAGTGCAATTTAATTGCACCGGCCAAACATCGAGTGATCGTCATGATATCACTGCACGTGTGTTCAGACAGAAGCTGAAGGTTCTAATGGATTTCATTACTAAACAACGTGTAGGAGTTTTTCAAGAATTTCGAAGCGAGCAGTCGTGTTTTTTTACGTTCTGTAAAAATTTTAGAAATCAAGAAAAATAAAAAAAATAATAATTTTTAAAAAAAATAAATAAATTGATTATATTGCGTTAAATTGGTATAATTTGTGTGCCATTCGTTGTGACATTCGGCGTTTAATCGATATCACCTCCGATGAAGGACAAAGAACCTCTTAAGAAGGATCCTCCAGACAAGTCTGGGAGGAAAGTCTCCAATAACGGATTAGGCCAATCTCTCTTCAACGCCTGTTTTAAGGATTGTACCCAGGGTCACGAATCAAACAATTCTAATTATGATTTGTCGTCAGCATTGGCTACACAGCTGCCAGATTCGATGGATTGCACTAATTTAAACGATGGTGAAACTTTCCAACAAATTTCCAATATGTTGGGGTCCGGCGATAATGTTTCAGTCGCTCCTAATGCTGCTTCCTCATTGGCAGCCCTTGGACTTTTACCTGATCCCAGTGTACACAAGGATATTGAAAACTCCGAGTGGAAACGCCGGAGAACTACAAGCAACGCTCAAATTGACCTTTCTACATTTGCACCAAGCCTCAAGCATAAGCCAGTGGATCGGAAACAGATAAGTTCCCAAAATCGTTTCGCTATTTTAGGAGAATTGGACATCGAGTCTGACCCGTCTTCTAGTCAAACTATCAACAAACAGAGTGCCAAGGCCAAGGTTGTCAAAAAAGACAATTGTTTTTGTCCACCCATTTTTCTTTTCCATGTGGATATTAAGAATTTAGTTAGGGAACTCAATGACAAACATGTCACTTTTAAAATTGTTAACAAAAGCAAATTTAAGAGCAAATTATACCTTAAAGATGTATCTGCACATACTGAAATGATGCAGCTTTTAAGAGAAAAGAACGTAGAGTCGTACTCTTACACTCCTAAACAGCTAAAAAATCCAAAGTTGGTTTTGCGTGGTCTTTATCATAAAACCGAAGTTGATGAAGTCAAGGATGCAATTGATTTATTGGTCCCTAATACTGTGGCTAATGTTTCCAAATTCACAACAGTTTTTTCAAGAAAAAACAATTATGATACTGGGTTATTTTTAGTGTCGTTGATTTTAGGAAAGCCAGCTAATGAGATTACGGCTCTTAGGTCGCTTCTCAATCAGAAAATTTCTTGGGAATCACCCAAAGATTCCAAGAGAGAAGTTCAGTGTTGGAGATGCCAAAAATGGGGTCACATGTCGAAAAATTGTAACCGACCCTTTGCTTGTGTTAAATGCGACCAAACGCATTTACCAGGAGCTTGTAATTTTGTTTCGGGTGAGAAAAATTTGCCGTTTTGCGTTAATTGCCAACAGTCTGGCCATCCGTCCAGCTTTAGGGGTTGCCCGGTATACAGGAAATTCGTTGAAGGGAAGAATAATCGTAAAAATGAACCTATTTATAGAAAAATAGTGGCTTCAGCTAATGTGCTCACTTCAATTAACAGTTCTAAGTTTGTAACTCCTAACAAGTCGTTTGCCAGTCTCTTTAAAGTTTCTGATGCAAACAAAAACAAAAAACCTGCTTTGATTGAGGAATTTTTAAAAATTGCTAAATCTCTATGTCAACCAACGGAGCTTTCCTTGGAAGACAAAATTGTATTATTTTTATCAGAATACAAAACACTGACTAAAGTGGAAGCTAAGAGCCGTTGCATCACTCTATTGCAGGAAGTTAACGATTCCTATGGTCCATGATTTTCTTAACGTTCTTTCTTTTAATGTAAGGTCACTAATTGATGTGAGCCGAAGACTAGATTTATTGCAGTTATTAAAATCTAATAACATTGACGTTGCGTTTGTTCAAGAAACTCACTTGAGGGCTAATCAAAAAGTTTACCTGGAGGATTTTACTTTTCTTAGTGATAATAGTCAACTTGGGGTTGGCATAGCGTTAAAAAAATCCTTAAAATTTTCGATTATTAACTGTGTTGGAATTAGTTTTCCAAACTTATTACTATCGATAGACACGCTAGTTCATGGTGTCATCAAAAAGTACTTGTTCGGATCGGTGTATATTCCATGTAATACTCAACATTCTTTAATTTATGATGGGTTATCAAACTTAACATGGTTGTCACAAAACTTTGATGGGTCTATTGTTGGAGGAGACTTCAATTCAAAAAACATTGACTGGGGTGATTCCATCAACAATACCAATGGTAATGCTTTCTTCAGTTGGTTACAGCACAATATTCTCAGCTTCACAAGGTTATCGGACTCCACACCGTCTTATCCTAACGGTTCGTCTTTTCTCGACCACTTCTTAATTAGCTCAAACCTTCTAAACACCACAAATCCAAATTTTAAAATTTCCAGTCTTCCTACTTTTTTTGACCATTTTCCGCTTAAATTGCATATTAAATTCACTGATTTTGATTTTCTTCTCCATTCACCAAATTTTTTTACCTCCTACAAAACAACCGATTGGGACTCGTTTAGAAATGATTTTGTAAATGAAATATTAAATTTTTTCCTCCCTCTTCTAGGAATTTAAGTAATAATGAAATTGATGATTTCATAACTCAGTTTACAACTTGTTTAAATTCATTAGTTACGCTTCATTCAGAAAAAATTCTTAGAGAAAACAAAAAAATTTTAATTTCTGATAATATAAAACATTTGTACAGAATTAAACATCGTTGGCAAAAGGAGCTAAAACGTATTTACCAAAATAACATGAACCGCTCTAACCCAAGCTATTTACTTTTGTCTAAACAAATTCAGCTGTTGAGTATTATTATTAAAAGACAAGTAGAAGTGGAAAATTCCAAAGTTTTTTCTGATAAACTGAGCAAGATTGTTCCAGGACCAAGGGCTCGTAAGCAGATTTATAATTTGATAGGAGCGAAGAGAAAATCCTTAATGAAAAATCTTTCAGTTGGTGGGGTTGTTATTGATAATGACGAAGAAAAATTGCAACAACTTCAAGCTCATTTTTCTCATATTTACTGGGGATGTCCTCCTAACAGAGACATTTCTTATATAGAAAACTCACTTTCGAGTGTCTTTGATCAAGTTGCTGTAAATACTTTTACTTTTAGTGATGATTTTTCTTCACTTAATGAATGCCATCTTCCTCGTTTGACTTTTTTGGACGAGGTTTTTGCATGTGCTATCAACTTGAATGGCAAAAAGTCTTCCGGTCTTGACAACATCTCAAATTTTTTAATTAAGAAACTTCCTATGAAAGCCTTCGAATTTCTCGTCATTATTTTCAATAATTGCTTAAGCAATTCATATTTTCCTAACGCTTGGAAGGTATCTAAAATAGTTCCCATTAAGAAAAATGCCAACAGCTGTGAGTTGAATAATCTTAGACCAATTTCTTTGTTATCTAATCTAGGAAAACTTTTTGAAAACATTATTCGCAAAATAATGGACGTTGGGTTGGATTCGTCATATATTCCTAATTTGCAATTTGGATTTAATAAAGGTCACTCAACAGTTGATGCTTTGCTGAAGTTTCAAAATGATATAATTTAAAATTTACGCATTCGTCGGTGCACCGTTGCAATTTCCTTAGATATTGAAAAGGCGTTTGATCACGCATATAATGACGGAATCCTTTACAAAATGTTGCAAATTGGCTTCGATTCCTCAATTATTAAATTGTTTAAGAGTTTCTTTGACAACAGAAGTTTCCGCGTTCTTTTTAATGGGATGTTATCAAATTTTGGCGGCATAAGTTGTGGAGTTCGTCAGGGCTCTATCTTAGCTCCTCATCTTTTCAATAATTTCATGTACGATTTCCCACATTTTGGGCCCAATTCAGCGGGTCTTTTGTATGCTGACGATTCTCTTCTTTATTCTCATCATGAGTCCCCTAAAATGGCTTTAAATCAATCGGTACAACATCTGGAAATAGTGCAACGTTTTTATGAAGACGGGGGTATAAAAATTAATGCAGCTAAAAGTGAGGCTATTTGTATCAGGAATTCTTCAGGGAAATGCAAGTCGTCTGTTGTTCCCGAAAGCAAAACATTACAAATCACATTAAATGGATCTGAGATTCCTTTCAGGGATAGTATAGAATATCTTGGCATTAATTTTTACAATCTCCTAAAATTCAACAAACATGCAAGAATTGTTTTAAAAAAAGCTTACAGAATTTTGGGCACTTTTTCCAGTATTTTTTGGGACAGAAGTTTGCCTAAGAAAACCAAACTTTTGCTTTATAAAACATGCATAAGACCCGTAATCTTATACGGCTTTCCTATCTGGTTTAATGTTTCCCCAACGGTCATTAAAGAATTTGAAATTTTAGAACGAAAGGTCTTGAGACACTGTATTGGAAAATATTTCGAATCACATACAAAGCGTTATTCAAACCGTTTTGTTTATAAAAATGCTAACGTATTTCCGATGGGACTTTACGTTTCTGACATCTTGCACAGATTTGTAAATAGAATTGCTTGTCACGAGAACAATTGCATTCTTGATATCTTCAACCAACAAAGAGTTTTTAACTGGTCGAATTCCAAGTATTTATCATCTATTGGCTTTATAAATGAACTACCGGCAAATTTTGACCTAAATGTATCTTTATGTCATGATTTTTATAAATCTTCAACCCCCGGTACTCATAGAGGCTAGCATTAAAAGTGTTTTAAGGGTTTGTTTGCTCTTTTTCTTGTTCTTGTTTTTATCTGTTACTTTTAGATTATAGTTAGTATTAAGTCTAACATTGTACATAGTTAGTTTTAAGTCTATTATTTTAGGAGTTGCACCTCCAAATCATGTTAGCTTCGGGAGCAAAAGCGATCGCCTTTTATGTTATTACAATCTTTACTTAGACCTTGTCATCCTTAAGTCTGATACTGATGTATATCCATGTTTTATAGACAATACATTATAGTCTTTAATTGTAACAATTTGTTAATTGAATTACTTGTTCTTATACTGTTATTCAAAATGGCTCAATAAATTTCAAATTTCAAAATTTCAACGTGTATTTGGTGATGTTCGATGCTGGATGTATTCTGTTGAATGGCAGAAGAGAGGTCTCCCGCACGCGCATATTCTCTTTTGGTTCGTTGAAAAGATTCGACCAGACGAAATAGATGCTGTCATTTGCGCAGAGATACCGGATCCAGAAATTGATCAAGAATTGTATGATCTAGTCATCAAGAATATGATTCACGGACCGTGTGGCAACAATAACATGGATTCACCGTGCATGGCTAACGGCAATTGCTCTAATCGCTACCCACGTCCTCTCACTGCGGAAACTATTACCGGCGACGACGGATATCCACTTTATCGACGTCGTTCACCTGATGATAATGGCAGAACAGTTACATTGAAAGTGAAACAAAATGATGTTGTGGTCGATAACAGTTGGATTGTTTCATATTCAGCACTACTTTGCAAAACATTTGATGCGCATATCAATGTGGAGGACTGTATTTCGATTAAAGCAATCAAATAAGTTTCCAAGTATATTACAAAAGATTAATTTGCCTGCGTTTGGTGTTCCCGATCCAAATGCCGGTGATGAAGTAACGCGGTATCAAATTGGAAGATATGTTAGTTGCAATGAGGCTCTTTGGCGAATTTTTTCATTTCCAATTCACGACCGTCATCCAACTGTAGTTCATTTGGCGGTGCATCTGGAGAATGGTCAACGTGTTTATTTCACTGAACACACTGCCATTCAACGTGCTCAAAGACCACCAGCTACAACATTGACCAGTTTCTTTTCAACATGTGAGAGTGATCCATTCGCACGAACATTTCTCTACTCTCAGATGCCGCGTTATTACACTTGGAATGCTTAATCGAAAAAGTTTCAACGGCGAAAGCAAGGCGAGCGAGTTCCGGATTATCCAGATGTATTCTCAACAGATGGTCGTATTTACACAGTGCATCCATCTAGAAATGCAGAATGTTTCTATTTGCGATTACTGTTGGTAAATGTTCGTGGGCCAACTTCATTCGAGTCACTTCGAACCGTCGATGGAGTACTCTGTCCTACATATCGTGATGCCTGTCAACGTTTGCAATTGCTGGAGAATGATACACATTGGGATATGACTCTTGCTGATGCAATTATGTGCGCACCTGCAAATCAAATACGTTCATTATTTGCAATCATAATTTCGACGTGTAATCCATCAAATCCGAAAGATTTGTGGGATAAATACAAGGACAACATGTCAGAGGATTTTTTGCATCGAGTTCCTGCTGCAACCGGAGATTTCAATTTAGGAATGACTGATGAGATTCATAATGAATCGTTGATTGCGAGTGAGGATATATGTTTGCTTATTAGCGGCAATTTGTTGTGTACTTTAGGAATACCAGCGCCTAATCGTTCAATCCACTATGCTTTTAATCAAGAAATAGAACGAGAACGTGAATATGATCGAGACGCATTGAGCCGAATGGTTTGTGATAATGTTCCATTGTTAAATCCTGAGGAAAAAATCGCGTATGAAACATTGATGAAGGCGATTGATAACGGAAATGGGGGAATATTTTTTATCGATGCTCCCTGTGGTACTGGGAAAACATTTCTTATTTCTTTGCTTTTGGCTACTATTCGTTCGAGATCTCAAATTGCTTTGGCAGTCGCTTCTTCAGAAATAGCTGCTACGTTGTTGGAAGGAGGCCGGACAGCACATTCAGCGCTGAAATTGCCGTTGAATCTCCAAGTGATTGAAGAACCCACATGCAACATTAGTAGAAATTCCGCTATGGGAAAAGTGTTGCAATGTTGTAAAATCATCATTTGGGATGAATGCACAATGGTGCATAAACGTGTATTGGATGCAGTTAATCGGACCATGAAGGATTTACGCAATAATTCAAGACGTTTTGGAAGCGCTATGATTCTATTGTCTGGTGATTTCCGTCAAACGTTACCTGTCATTCCAAAATCAACTGCTGCTGATGCAGTTAACGCTTCCTTGAAGTCATCGTCTTTGTGGCGCTTTGTGAAGAAACTTAAATTGAATACGAATATGCGATTTTCATTACAAAACGATCCTACAGCTGATGTGTTCTCCAAACAAGTGATAGCCATCGGTAATGGTGAAGTTCCCGTCGATGTCACAACCGGTTTGATTTCCTTTCCGTCGAATTTTTGTAATTTCGTTACATCGAAAGATGAACTAATTTGTAAAGTGTTTCCGGATATTGTTGTTAATTATTTGAATCACGATTGCTTAAGTGAACGCGCAATTTTGGCAGCGAAGAACAAGGATGTGAATGAGATTAATTTTAAAATTCAAAATCAAATTGGTGGTCCAATGCATTCATTCAAATCTGTTGATTGTGTGGTAAATGAAGATGAAGCTACGAATTACCCCACTGAATTTTTGAATTCTTTGGATTTGCCTGGTGTTCCGCAACACATTTTACACCTTAAAGTTGGTTCAGTAGTGATTATGCTTCGAAATTTACAACCTCCTAAATTGTGTAACGGAACGCGTTTGATTGTAAAGCAAATCATGAACAATATCATTTACGCAACAATTCTCAAAGGCAAGTTTAAAGGAGAACAAGTTCTCATTCCGCGTTCTCATACCGACAGACATGCCTTTCGAATTCAAACGCATTCAATTCCCTGTTCGTCTTGCGATCGCCATGACAATCAACAAGGCTCAAGGCCAATCATTGGATGTTTGTGGTCTAAATTTGGAAAATGAATGTTTTTCATGGCCAACTGTTCACGTGTTGGTAAGCCATCTGCTTTGTTTGTGTTGGCACCGGAACAAAATACCAAAAATATTGTGTATCGCAAAGTACTAGAATAAAGATAATTTTTTGGGAAGAAAATTTTTTATTTAAAAAATGCAATAGTTTTGTTGTATTTTTTGGTGGGACGAAGTTCGCCGGCGCTGCTGGTTATATCTATATATATAAAAGAAAGTGTCCGATGTATTCCCATAACTCGAGAGTGGCCGAACCGATTGTGATGATTTGTACTTTGATGGAAAGGTATTTTCTCAGTACGGGTTTTTATTAAAAAAAAAAAGAAATAAAAATCGAAAAACGGTCAAAAAATCATAATTTCAAAATGTCTTATTTTGACAACCAAGAGTGTTACGACAGGTTTTTTCGATTTTTTTTAAAATTTTTTTTCATTTTGTATTTATTTATTTTAGACAATTGAACTGTCAGATAGACACGCAAACTAACGCCATCTTTTCTCGATGAATGGAGAAGCCAATTTTGTTTCGTGTGTGGTGGCACTGTCCACGTTGACTAAAAAGTTGTTGACGTTGACGTTGTTGTCCATTTTACATGGACTTGACGTTTCGTTTCCCCTCTAATTTAGAGTGGAACTCCATAGCATGCATATGCGTGCGTTTGACATTTGGAGTTTTCGAACGTTTACGTGCGTGCCTAACTAGCAACTCCATAGTATGCACGCGCGTGCGTTTGACAATCAGATGCTTAATATATATTGAATGATTGATTTTGTGAAAAAAGTGGTTGATTTTGTGCAGAATGTGGAAAATGGATGACGATTTTGAGTTCTTTAATGATAACTGGTAGTTTAATGGCAGCATACATGCAAAAAACTAAATCAATTAGAGAAAGATATGTATGCGAGACGTGTATGTAGAGCAGGAAACAAGCGGTTTTTTGCTACAACTTTTCTTCATTAATTTTCTTTAAAAAATATTTGAATATATTAGATTAAACGTAAATTAAAAACTTTAGTTTTTTGAGTTTGAATTTCTTGCAAGCGGTTGCGTTTCCATGCGTGCCTATGGAGCTCATCTCATAAGAACGTGTGTATTACTTATCTGTCAAACTTACGCATACGCATACGCATGCTATGGAGTTCCACTCTTATTCATACCTCTACTGTAGCATTTCATTCAGTTTCGCAGTTTCTTCATTCGTTGCTGTTTCACCGTCCATATTGCACTTTGCGAATTCGTGTTTTGTTCGATCGAATAACGTTTGCCGGCCATTGCGCATTACAGATTCGGATTTTTTCATTGCGATTTTGTGAGTTTTTGTAAATTAAAATTGATAACGAGAATATATAGAAGAATAGAAATGAATGCCTAATTTGCTAAAAGCTCTAAACAATTCTTTGATATATCCAATTCATTCTATAAATCCACCAAAACACTTTTGAAAATTTTAGGAATTAATTCCTCAATTTTTCAAATGATTTCTTCAACACTGTAGGTTGAAAATCAACAAATCATGATTTGCTAAATCAGTCTGGTTTTTTCAGTCTATTTCTATGACTGAAAATCATACAAAACATTCATTGAAATCGGATACAACATTGGTGATATCAGCAAATGTTTTTTTTGTGTATGTGTTGCATTGTTGTTTGACTATTGGGATTTGTCTGTAAGAAGTGGTACGTTTTTATTGTTGTTTCATTGTTTTCAAATTTTCTATTCGTGATTTCATTGTATTGCAGTTGTTCTTCATAATGCCACCAACGAGAAGATCTCATTTAGGCCGACGTCGACTCATCGTGCGAATATGAGTGAAGAAGATAGAAACATTGCGCAACAACGAAGAAATGCAAACCACGTCCAAATTCGTGCGCAACAAACAGAAGAACAACAGCAGACTGTAATCGATTCGCGTAGATTGGCACAACAAATTCGTCGAGTAAATCAATGTGAAAATTTATCGGTGCAAAGTCGACGAATAAATACTGAAAATAGACAGCAAAGAAAAAGTGTTGGCAATGCCAATTTGCTTCGAGTAGCATTCCGATATTATTGTCCATTCAATTATCGATCTCTTCCTGTCGTTCAAATTGGATCAGTGGTTGTAGTATGTCCACATTGCAACGCATTGAAATTTCCAGGAGAAACACCTGGATTGTGTTGCCTTAGTGGAAAAGTTAAATTGCCAACATTGCCATCGCCACAGGAATCATTGCGATCGTATCTAGAAGGCGTAACAGCAGAATCGAAGCAATTTCTTGCAAATGTTCAAAACTATAATGGCTGCTTTCAAATGACTTCTTTCGCTGCATCAATTATCAATGAAAGCGGATATAATCCGTCGTTCAAGGTAATTCCTGCTCGAAAGAGTACTCTTCCGTTTCCTTTGAATGATCGCATTTTATTAATTTTTAATTCGTCTCTTGGTAGCCAGATTCAAGGGCAGGTGCATCATCGTGCTGGGTCGTTATTGCCGCTTCCTAATGGCGAATATAATTTCTTGCAAATCTATTTCATTGGGAACGAGAGCGATCAAATAAACCGTCGTAGTGCATTGTACAATAGACCGAAAGAAGACATCATCAGAGAATTGCAACGAATGCTTCATGAACATAATGAATTGATTGGATTATTTAAGAATGCGTTAGACAGAATGCTAACAGATGATCATCAAATCGTGATTAAAGCCGATAAAAGGCCTAACCTAGCGCACGAACGTCAATACAATGCACCGACAATTGATGAGGTTGCCATTATTGTAGTCGGTGAGCAAGTGGTATCACGGGATATTGTACTGACGCGCCGAAACAATGGACAATTACAACGTATTAGTGAGACACATCGGTCGTATGATGCACTTCAGTATCCGCTCATGTTTTGGAAAGGTGATGGTGGCTACCACTTTAACATCAAAATGTTAAATCCAGTTACTGGTTAGTAGACTTCTTCCTTCAATCATGTCACCAAATCAATCAATTAAATGGAATCTGAATTTTATTTTCAAACATTGCATTTATTTGTTACTTCGGATTCATTTGTTATTAGGTGAAGAAACAACGAAGAAAGTAAGTTCGATGAAATACTATGCATACCGTTTAATGATTCGTCAAAATGAGGATAACTATCTGTTGCGATATCGGCGATTGCTTCAACAATTCTGCGTGGATATGTATGTCAAAATCGAGACTGAACGGCTCAGTTACATTCGTTTAAATCAAGCGAAATTGCGTTTAGAAGAGTACATTCATTTGCGGGGTGCAATAAGAACTGAAGGTGATGCGAGGAATCTCGGTCGACTAACAATCTTACCGGCAACGTATGTTGGCAGTCCACGCCACATGCACGAGTATGCTCAAGATGCGATGGCGTTTGTTCGACAGTACGGTCGTCCTGATTTATTTGTCACCTTCACTTGCAACTCAAGATGGATTGATAGTCGCTTCTTCAAAAATAGCTGCTACGTTGTTGGAAGGAGGCCGGACAGCACATTCAGCGATGAAATTGCCGTTGAATCTCCAAGTGGTTGAAGAACCCACATGCAACATTAGTAGAAATTCCGCTATGGGAAAAGTGTTGCAATGTTGTAAAATCATCATTTGGGATGAATGCACAATGGTGCATAAACGTGTATTGGATGCAGTTAATCGGACCATGAAGGATTTACGCAATAATTCAAGACGTTTTGAAAGCGCTATGATTCTATTGTCTGGTGATTTCCGTCAAACGTTACCTGTCATTCCAAAATCAACTGCTGCTGATGCAGTTAACGCTTCCTTGAATTGAATACGAATATGCGATTTTCATTACAAAACGATCCTACAGCTGATGTGTTCTCCAAACAAGCGAAGTTCCCGTCGATGTCACAACCGGTTTGATTTCATTTCCGTCGAATTTTTGTAATTTCGTTATATCGAAAAATGAACTAATTCGTAAAATGTTTCCGATATGATATTGTTGTTAATTATTTGAATCACGATTGGTTAGTTTAGTTTAGTTTAGAAGGGCGTGTGGCTGCCCTGGACAACGCCACGTCCACCTAGGCCTTACCGGCCCATTGCGAATGCCCTTAAAAAACGTCCCGTGGGGCTCCCATAGCAGCTACCTAAGCCTCTCCAATTGTAGCCTACCCGTCATTTATGACAGGTAAAGGCTGTGTAAAGGCGGCTTTAGAGCTCCTGATCATCATAAAGAGATCCTTGAGCGGAAGGACTGCGATTTCCGAAAGTTCAGCCACGAAACCAAACCCGAACGAATTCAAGCGTCGGTATGCTAAGGCTGGGCAGCGGCATAGCAGATGAGCCACGGTCTCCTCCTCGTCAGTGTCATCACAGCATCTGCAGTGATCCACTTTGGCACCTGGTTTCCATCTAGATACCATGTCCCCAATGGGACAGTGCCCCGTGATCGCTCCAACGGTCAACCTTAACTGTTCCCTCGATAGATGAAGTAACAGCCGCGATTTGCTCTAGTTAAATTGACGCCATATAGTTCGCGTCGTAGCACAATCGTTCCTGTTGGACCAGTTACGATTGGCTTCGCTCGTCACCATGGAATCAATCATTCTCGTGATAATGGAAAAGGGCGCGTATAGTGAAGTATCAGCCTCATGGGGTCCTAGTGAAGCGCCCGTACGCGCTAACAGGTCTGCTTGCTCGTTGCCCTCAATATTTGAGTGGCTTACTTCTGCACCTCATAACTATATCAGATTTCACCATGGGTGATCCTAGTGCTTTCAACGCAGCCTGACTGTCCACAAAGAAGTAGATAACCTTATTTGTTAATTTTTCCTTACAGACAAAATCCGCTGCTCTTTCTATTGCGAAGATTTCCGCTTGAAAAACGCTACAGACGTCTGGTAGTCTGTATGACCTTTGAACGTTAAGCGTCTTCGAGTAGAAGCCCGCTCCGGTACCTTCCTCAGTTTTCAAGCCATCTGTGAAAAACAAGAGCCCTTCGGGGGCCTGCTTTTCAACATATCCCAGTCAGCTCTACTGGGAAGCTCTATAATGGATACCCCTTCAAAATCCAGCCTCGGGAGAATGAGATCCATCTTAAAGGATAGGTTCTTCCGAGGACCCAAGCTCAGTTTTTCCAAAGCATGTAGCACACTGGTGTGTCCAAAACTTAATGCCTTACAGAGATTGAGCTCCTTAAGTCTAATGAAGCTTTTCCCTGCCGAGCCCATGATAAACGCATTGAGGGGTAGGAAGTGCAAAAGCATATCTAACCCTGCTTGCGGAGTGCTCTTGGCTGCACCTGTAATACTTAATGCCACACATCTTTGCACCTTCGATAATATCTTCAGGTTACAGCTCTTTAGAATCGCCTCCCACCAGACAAAACAGCCATAAGTAAGAATTGGGCGGACTATTGCCGTGTACATCCAATGGACAATGTACGGTGGCAGACCCCATCTACCACCCATGGCCCGTTTGCAGGCGTAGAAAGCGTTCAAACCTTTTTTCAACCTCTCAGCAATGTTCTGCTTCCAAGAAAGCTTACGGTCCAGAACTGTGCCGAGGTACTTTACCTGACCAGAGAGTGAGAGCACGTGCCCGTTTAGGCTAGGTCTCTCAAAAACTGGAATTTTGTATTTCCTGGTGAAAAGGACAAGATCCGTCTTATCAGGGTTTGCCTGAAGTGCCAGCGACATAAGTTCCATAAGTTCTGAAACCAAAATGGCTATATCGTCGGCATACGCTATGGCTTTAATACCTGTCCTATGAAGTGTCCTAAGTAATTCGTCAGCCACGACAAGCCACAGCAGAGGTGAAAGAACTCCTCCTTGCGGAGTGCCGCGTGTGACTCTCATACAAAGGTTGCTTGCACCAAAGACCGGACTGATGACCCTAGTTCTCAGCATCAACATTATCCAGTCTATAATGGCGCTTGGCACCTCAAAGTACAGTAGTGCCTCCCTAATAGCTTCTGGTTTAACATTGTTAAACGCGCCTTCTATATCAAGAAACGCTCCAAGTATATACTCTCTGACCGCTATTGATCGCTCTATTTGAGAAACCACACTATGCAAAGCGCTCTCAACTGATCTACCCTTTAGGTAGGCATGTTGAGAAAGGCAAAGCTTGTGTGTATTCTGTCTCTAATATATCTATCCACCAGTCTCTCCAGTATCTTTAAGAAGAAGGAGGAGAGGGAGATGGGCCTATAATCCTTAGTGGAGAAGTGTGACGGCCGACCTGCTTTAGGTATAAATACGACCTTTACGCTTCTCCATACATTAGGTATTAGGTTCATCCTAATACAAGCACCGAAAATTTCGGAGAGTAGTGGTAAAACCGCAGGCATGGACCTTTGAAGCATAGCCGGTATTATACCATCCGGCCCCGCTGATTTATAGGGCAAGAAGGACTCAATCGCCCATGCCACCCTGTCCTTTGCTACTATTTCTCCCACTACCTCCGGCTCCTGGAAAAAAGAATCGCTAACAGGCACGCGCATTGGCCCCGGAGGATCCTCAGATACGTGCTCCGTACAGCCCGGGAAATGTGTATCACAAAGAAGTTTCAGACACTCCAGGCTGGACGAGGTCCACGTGCCATCAGCTCTTTGCAGGCAGCTGGAAGTAGGAGATTTCCTGGACAGCAGTTTGCGGAGTCTGGCGGCATCATTGACCTCGCAAATTGAGTTACAATAAGACCTCCAAGAGTCCCTCCTGGTAGCCCTGATTCTACTTTTGTAAGTACGAAGACCAATCTTATATTGGGACCAGTCCTCGTCCACGTTCGTCAGTTTCGCCTTATTAAAAAGCTGCCTAATTGACCTCCTCAATGCTGACAGCTCTGAGGTCCACCAAACCGGCTTGGCCTTTTTAGGCTGTCGGCTGACAGGACATGAGCTATTAAAGGCATTGAGGAGACCCTCCGAGACAAGCTGGACCAGGCTGTCGGTATCCCCGTGCAGATGTCTAGCCTTCTCTTTAGATAGATTGTGCTTGGCCTGCTTGGAGAACCTTTCCCAGTCCGTTCTTCTCGGATTTCGAAATGGTATTGGGGTTGGTAATTCTGTGGAAATGTTGAAGAATATCCTTTGGTGGTCCGAAAAGGAGCACTCCGTGGATACTCTCCAACCCACAATATCAATATTTATATCATTCCTGAGGGTTAAGTCTATGACTTCTGACCTGGTTCTGTTGCTAAAGGTAGGAGTGTTACCCTTATTGCATATCACCAAGTCGTAATTTATAATGAAATCGAAAATTGACTCACCGCTCTTATTAATATCGCTGCTGCCCCATTGCGGGTGGTCCATTAGCATCGCATCCTATGATTAAACGTTGTTTGCTAGCACTGGCAAACTTTGTTAGCTCGCGGACTTGATGAGAGGGCGGGTCCGACGACTCAAATGGGAAGTATGCAGACGTGAGCAGAATTGTGTCCTTCTGCTTTGTCTCGCATACCACCGTGGTGAGGTCAGAGTAGCTGTAGTTAGGGAGAAGAAAAGCATTAACATTTTTCCTTACCAATATACAGGCTCTCACCTTCTCGGTAGTATCTGGCTCGAAGACTCTATAACGCGGTGATCCTAGTCCGGCAACCCTACCTGTCGTAAGCCAGGGTTCTTGCTCAAGGGCCACGTCGATGTCCTCTTTCATCATGACAAGGAGAAGGTCGCCACTAGCCGCCTTACAGTGGTGCAAGTTAATTTGCACCACTTTCAGCTGCCTTTTTAGCGACATCCCCAATGTGACCAGTGGAAGGCACGCGGATCTTTAGGGATCCTAAGCCAAACCGAATGACTCCATCCGCTCTTTTGATGGCTTCTAGGGACTCTTGGCTAGTGGCTAGCCAGAAGTTCCTACCGCCATTTTTCGGGACGTTGGATGAGACAATTTCCCAGTCCTGTGCCCCTATCGAACGATTCTGTTTCCTAATTAGTCCCAGTACGGATGCCCCCGATTCTGGGAGTGGGGGCGGGATCCAAACCACGACTAGCGGTCTCAAGGGGAGGGACGACCGAGGCAGCACTTCTAGTTTGGCTTTAGGCCACAATTCCCCCAGGCCCCCGATTACGGCCTTCAAGAGATCCAAAGATCTCTTGTTGCCGCAGTTGACGACCTTCAACCCCCCCCCCCCCCCCTTTGCCAGCCAGCGCCTTCAAAAGCTACCTTCTCCTCCCCCTACTATCCTTCATCATTTCAGACAGCAACTTGGCCTCCACAAGAAGCCAATTCGTCAGTACGATCTTACCGTCAGGATTCGTTCTGTCGACGATGGCAACCTGCAACTCCTCCTATCCCACAGAGTTTGCTGTCCTTTTTACCTTTTTTACGTCCTTCTTCAGGCTCTCGTCCGCCGACCTATTCCTTTTTTCCGCCTTACTAGTAGACGGCACGGGTTGTGGGTCAGTTTCAGGAGCCGTTATGGGCGCAGGTTCGGATGATTTCATTTCAGGTAATGAAGACTGTTGCCGAGAGTTAGCCGTGGTCTTTTCAAACTTTGATACCTTATTGGCGTTCAGTCTTTTCATATGAAGCTGTTTTTCGGTCAGCGTGGACGGGTCCAACTTTGCCAACTTGCGAAGATAACTCTTCGCGCGTTTATAGGCCCTGTTGGCTTTGTCCACCTTCGACCGAGAGACAACTTCTGGTTCCGTTCCATCATGTTTTGTGCTGCTAAGCGGTCCCTCCTCCAGTAGCGCAGCTTCAGCTTCAAGATCTATCATAGTGGTTTGGCTTGATTGAGAAAGAGTCATAGACTCGTCCTCAACGGCCTCGCCAATAGACAGATCCAAAAGCTGGGCGCTGCAGCCATCTTCGGGATCATCCTGAGCAGCTTGCAGTACCTGACGCTTGTCACTGTTAGTGACGCCGTCAGGAGTTGCACGTCCGGTACGTACAGGGTAGTTACACCCGTCACCCTTCGTCGCCGTCCGTGCTGTTTCCTCCACCTGTTCGTCCTTTTTTGTATTCATGTTGTGTGTCTCAATTTTATTCCCACGAGTAGCGGACAAAGGGAGGTCCACCCGCACAGAGGTCCGTGTGTGAAGGTAAGGCTAAATAGTGTCGGAGGTCGCCAGGTGTCCGACACGCTCCGTTAGAGACTGAGCTATTTTTAAGTCTGGGTCCTCAGCCTAGTAGATCCTCGGCACGGGTCGCTTAACACCTTAATCCAACCCAGAAAGAAGGTGAAAAAGGAATAGATTTAGAAGAGTATAGTATTGAAAGGAACAGAGAGAAAAGACGGAAAAAAGGAGGTTATACCGCCCCCCCCCCTTCGGTCGCCAGAGCCTCGTCGGTTAAAGAAAAAAAAACAGGGGGTGCCACGAGAAGGTGAGGATGACTTTTGCGTGAGAGAGGCTGTACGTCCCGCTTCATCCGCCATACCCTCCATCACGATTGGTTAAGTGAACGCGCAATTTTGGCAGCGAAGAACAAGGATGTGAATGAGATTAATTTTAAAATTCAAAATCAAATTGGTGGTCCAATGCATTCATTCAAATCTGTTGATTGTATGGTAAATGAAGATGAAGCTACGAATTACCCCACTGAATTTTTGAATTCTTTGGATTTGCCTGGTGTTCCGCAACACATTTTACACCTTAAAGTTGGTTCAGTAGTGATTATGTTTCGAAATTTGCAACCTCCTAAATTGTGTAACGGAACGCGTTTGATTGTAAAGCAAATCATGAACAATATCATTTACGCAACAATTCTCAAAGGCAAGTTTAAAGGAGAACAAGTTCTCATTCCGCGTATTCCTTTGATACCGACAGACATGCCTTTCGAATTCAAACGCATTCAATTCCCGGTTCGTCTTGCGTTCGCCATGACAATCAACAAGGCTCAAGGCCAAGCATTGGATGTTTGTGGTCTAAATTTGGAAAATTAATGTTTTTCACATGGCCAACTGTATGTAGCCTGTTCACGTGTTGGTAAGCCATCTGCTTTGTTTGTGTTGGCACCGGAACAAAAAACCAAAAATATTGTGTATCACAAAGTACTAGAATAAATATGATTTTTTGGTAAGAAAATTTTTTATTTAAAAAATGCAATAGTTTCGTTGTATTTTTGGGTGGGACTAAGTCCGCCGGGGCTGATAGTTATAAATAAAATTATGAAATGCTACTTCTTCTTTGAAGTGAAAAGACAAAGAATTTCATGAAATTATTACAGTACGAAATTGCCAAAAGTGTGTGGTACCAAAATTGTACTTTAATAATGTTAGTTTTTTAAAAATAACTCAAAAAGGAAAATGAGATAAGGCATTACATAATCAATTACGAATTTCCAACACATTAGTGTAATTTTAATGTAGCGAAAACATGTTTTTCCTCAAAAAGTAGTAATATAGTAACACTACTTAAGTTCCATAGTACATGCAAGAGTACTTAAAAACATACGCAGTTTGCAAAAGGGTAATAAAATTCACTAGTAAGATGGAAATGAAAATGTAGATATGCCAATACTACATTGATGCTGTTTTTTTTCTGATAATTCATAACCTCAATTTATAAATTATTTTTAGAGAAGTTGCATAATTTATTTTTTGTATTCACATAAATACGTAACAAAAATATTATTGAAGTGTTTTATGACGACTGGATTAAGTTAAAGTTAAAATGCAGCCAACGAAATACTTTGAAGTCCTCGATATGAACCACAATCATTAAGGAAATAAAAGGTTATATAATGTTAACAACTAGAAAGCTGTAAAAAATCTGAAATGTATTATTTATGCCAAAAACTTTGAAACATAAACTATAATTTTACTTTGTAAACGGAACCCAAATATGTAGTTGGGTATTATACGCATAATAAAAACATGTATTAAATTTCCTGTAATCACATGACATATTAGAATATTCACTCAGATTTTTTGTTTTCGGAACATTTAATACCATCCCTATATAATAGCTTAATGTAAAGTAATAATCATAGATAAAATCAATATGCGTCAATCGAAATATTTTATTTTATTTTTACAAGTTTACAATTGAGTTGAAATCTCAAAACAAACTGTTAAGGCATACATAAAATATTGTAAACAAAGGCAAAATCTTGTCGTCTCCGACCCCTCATCAACGGAGGGTCAAGAGGTGAGTAGGGGTCTCTGGTGGGGAGTTCTTCATCAGATTTCCAATTTTTCACGAACACTTCTATATAAAATTCCATGTTTTTCACGAATACCAACAAACTTCTGGAACTTGAATGGGAAGCCAAACAATCGCTGGAATAAGTCAGCTCGTTATCTCTGGCAGTCACCACAGAACAAAGGGCAGTTCAGTCGTCGTTCTTAAAATGCTATAGACTAGTCAAAAAGGATTCATTGTTGGATGATCTAACTCATGTTAATTTCAAACTAGGATTTCCGGAACAATTGCTGACTAAAGTTATGGATGCTTCAATTTGGCCATTTGCAATCCAAGCAAAGAAATTTTCTTCATATCCAGAAAACTGAATTAAGCGATTCCGTTATTTTAGTATAATTTCAAAATGTTTGTGGTCTTAATTCCAAACTAAAAGACCTCTATTTGAAGTCGTTTTATTGTAGTTATGACGTTATTGCGTTCGCAGAAACTTGGCTCTCTGATAGTATTTTTAAATATGAAATTTTATTTTCACATTTTACGATTTCTCGGATGGGCCGAAACTTTTGCCGGACCGGATTAAAAAGAGGCGGAGGTGTCCTAATTGCGGTTAAATGTTCTTATTATTCACGAATGGTAAGCTTTAACTAAAATCAGTATGACTTGGCGGACATTGAATTATGCTGCGTTTACGTGAAGACCGATTGCTTGTCATTGTATGTTATATGTTCATATTTTCCGCCGAACTCTGCGTTGGAGGTGTACCAACAACACTATGATTGCATACGTGAAATAAGTACTAGTCTGTTACACACTGAGCGGCTATTGGTAGTAGGTGACTTCAACATGCCGCATGTCTCTTGGAAAAGCAGTCGAGATGATTCTTATGATCTACTACCATCATACAATTCGCCGTGCTGCAGCTTCTTAGATTATATACTAGCTTGTGGATTATTCCAAATTAACTTTGTTCTTAATCAAATTAATCGTTTGCTTGACTTAGTCTTCACTGATGACAAAGATTGCTTAAACATTTCCCGTACGGACCCTTTGGTATTTCCGGAAGATTCGCACCATCCTACATTGCTTCTGCAGCTAAATGGTCCAACAAAGAAACGGTATAGAAAGGAATTTAACTTTCGTAGTACAAATTATGTTCAGCAACCATCTTATATTAAAACTAAAGCTTTTTGGATTTCAAGTAAATTTATTACATTGGATTACATCTGTAACGACGCAAGTCACGGCACGCTCGTTTCCGTCAACACCTCAGCTAATTTATCATTTGAAGTATTGTTTTTATATATATATATATCACTTTTTTTGGATAATAAAATAAACCATTTTTGAAGTATCAAAATTGTCTGAGAATAACTAGTTAGATAAGTAGTAATGAGAAATACTCCTAAGTAGTAAATAAGTTACACCTAAGAAACAAAAGGGCAGCAGAACACAAGGCAACACTGCACACAAAATGCCCTATAAAAGGCGCAGCAGCGAATGAATCGAGACAGTTCGTCTCCGACTACGGGATAGTTCACTTCGGCAGCAATCATCGCCACGGAATCGGGTAAGTTCTACGACTCACAACGACTCGGACTCGGCAACACGACCCGACGTCACCCGACTATTCCCGACGGATGGTCAAGAGACCTTCGTCACCGACAACACCCGACGTCACCCGACTATTTCCGACGGATGGTCAAGAGACCTTCGTCACCGACAACACCCGACTATTTCCGACGGATGGTCAAGAGACCTTCGTCACCGACAACACCCGACTTCACCCGACTATTTCCGACGGATGGTCAAGAGACCTTCGTCACCAACGAAACCCGACTTCACCCGACTATTTCCGACGGATGGTCAAGAGACCTTCGTCACCAACGAAACCCGACGTCACCCGACTATTTCCGACGGATGGTCAAGAGACCTTCGTCACCAACGAAACCCGACGTCACCCGACTATTTCCGACGGATGGTCAAGAGACCTTCGTCACCAACGAAACCCGACGTCACCAGACTATTCCCGACGGATGGTCAAGAGGCCTTCGTCATCGACGGAACCCGACTATTTCCGACGGATGGTCAAGAGGCCTTCGTCATCGACGGAACCCGACAACTCCCGACGGATGGTCAAAGAGGCCTTCGTCACCGACGGTAACCGACAGCCGGCGACCCTCGGACCTTCATCGTGGGATTCCACGTCGACCAAGGGAGCACGATCTCAACAGCTGCGAGCAGATAGTGAATAGTGATAGTATAGTGGATAGCATAGTGATTAACAAATAAATACTCTATGAAAAACGACAATTCAAAAGTGTTTCAGTGCTGATACTCTCTCTAAGGTCCAATCATAAATTTTCTGTGATTAGGCAGAACCCTCCGGCATCCGGCGAGCCGATCCGGAGCACGGGAAGAAACTATCGTCACAATGGCGCCCGAACAGGGACCTGAGAGAGAAAAGTGATACAAATGTGCAAACAATCCACACAACAGTGCGTGAGAACAAGATATTAAATTCAAAAAATAATAAAACCCAATTATCTCTGCGGCGGTTTTTTTTTTGACGCCGGTGGAAAAAAACAATTAACACTACGGCGTGTATTTTTTTGGTGACGCCGGGACAACGTAACACAGCGGCGTTCATTTTGTTACGCCGGCAACAACTCAACACAGCGGCGGACCGCTAAAACACAATTGGGGCGACTAGCCACAACTGTGAAAAGAGGGAAAAACCTCAAGACATTTTTTTTTCTCCCAGAATAAAATTTTAAAATTTTGAGGGATTGGATGTTGTTTCATTTTAGTAATTTATTTATTTGTTTCAAGAAACAAATTAACATTTATTTAGCATCAACATGTCCTCCACAAACTGGGTGTATTATTTAAAGAAGGAAGATCTGGTGATCCATTCGTCGGCTTTCGACTTAGACACTTCGGGAACGGTTCAGGAATTACGAAAACAACTGGCTGCTTTCCTCCGCAAACCTGGTCACGACGGAGAAACCATGGAACGCATAGCCGAGCTCGAGAAGACCTATGCACAGGCAGAAAACCAGATGGTACCAGATCCTAAAGCGTTGATAGTGACGAGTCCAGCAACAGGTGCAGTGGGATGCTTTGGTAACCTCTTCACGTAGCCTTCAGCCACGTCACCCGCAGAGACGTCCCACACGGACAACGACACCAACATGCAGGCACAGCAGCAAGCCGCCACAAGCATCAGCGGACAGCACGCTCGATACGGTGCTCCTCAGCCAACGCAGCAAACACTCCAGAGTAACGCCATGCCACTGCTCATAGAGCAAGTACGCAAGTGGGCCGTGAAATACGACGGCACAAAAGACCCCATATCCTTCATTGAGAGGCTGGAGGAATTAGCTGACGCTTACGGCGTGGATGTCAACTCGCTGCCACGCACGATGCCGGAACTACTCAAAGACGGAGCTTTGACGTGGTTCCGAAATAACATCCGACGCTGGTTACAATGGGCTACCTTCAAGAAGGACTTCCTAAAGTTCTTCTTACCAGCACGGTTCTGAACCCGCCTAGAAGATGACATCAGAGGAAGAGTCCAGAAGCCGAAAGAGTCGTTCAAGACTTACGTGCTGGAACTCCAAAGCTTAATGCGCCATGCGAACTACGGTGAAGAACAAAAGGTTGAGCGCATCTACGAGAATCTACATCCGGACTACCAATTGTACATCCGGCGACGCGACTTCGCCACTCTGGAAGAATTGGTCGACTTGTCCGAGGATCTAGAGAGGATCAAAGAGAGGTGCTCAGACTCAACACGACGCGAGCAACACATACGCCTCGCACAGGAAGAGGTCAAGCATCCACCGGAGCAGAGGCCACAAGAAAGAAGAAGAACAGCCGAGGCGGAGCGCATCAACCCTAGAACCGCCTGCAGCAAGTGCGGTCGCGACGGACACAGGTCCCGCGCCTGCAAGAATCCCCGGATACTGTTCTGCTGGGAGTGCGGTCGACGGGGGGTCCGCACTATTGAATGCTGTAGGACATCGGGAAACGCCGCCGGAGGAGGTCAGCGACGCGGACAGACCCCCTCCCAGTAACGAAGTCACGCAGCAGCGAGATTCTCCGCGACGAAGGAAATCGTATACGCGCCACACTCACGGTCGGCTCCATGGATTCCGTAGCCACAATCGACACTGGCGCTTCGGCCAGCTTTATCAGCCAGCAGGTCGCCGATCAGATCACTCACGACTGCGAGAAAATCTCCATTAACTCCAAGGTCACTCTAGCCGACGGGTCCGCCCAAACTATCCGACAAGCAGTAGTCACACAAATCAGAGTAGGAGATTTCCTGGGGCAGGCCACATTCATTGTAATGCCCACTACCACCGACCAGATAGTCTTGGGTCTCGACTTTCTGCGGGCCGCAGAAGCAACAGTAAGCTTTGGCGGACACACACTGGTGGTGAGCAGTGAAGAGGAAGACAACGCCACCCGAAAGTGTCTGATGGCTGCCGGCGACAAATCTACAGTAGCAGAAGCCAGGGCTGAGTTTCTAAGAGACGAGCTCCAGCAATTCCAGGACATGACAGGGGTCATTAGCATCACCGAACATCAGATAGTGATGAGCGACAACCAACCAATTAAACAGCGGTACATCCGACGGAATCCAGCCATGCAAGCAGTGATAGACGAGGAGATCGACAAGCTGCTCGAGAAGGGATGTATTGAGCCGTCACATAGCCCTTACAGCGCACCAATCGTGTTGATGAAAAAGAAGACAGGCGCATGGTGCCTTTGTATTGACTGCCGGCAATTGAACAGTCACTCCATAGCAGAAGCGTACCCGCTGCCCCGGATAAACCACATTTTGGATCGTTTACGCAACGCCAAGTACATCAGCAGTCTTGACCTGAAGGACGGCTACTGGCAAATACCCATGGCAGCAAACAGCAAAAAGTACACCTTCACCGTTCCGGGACGCGGCCTTTACCAATGGCGGGTGATGCCATTCGGTCTCCACTCCGCTCCGGCCACCTTCCAGCGAGCATTAGACCGAGTGATCGGCCCCGAAATGGAGCCACATGCCTTCGCCTACTTGGACGATATCATCGTCACCGGGACATCTATAGAGGAACATACGCGAAACCTCAGGGAGGTTTTCCGCCGTCTCCGAGCCGCCAATCTCCGCATCAACCCCGAGAAGTGTGAGTTTTTTCGGACCAAAGTCAAGTACCTCGGACACGTAATCAGCGAGGAGGGAATCCACACCGACCCAGACAAAATAGCCGCCATCATGGAACTGAAACCGCCACAGAATGTTCGCGAGATCCGCCGCTTTTTGGGCATTGCGTCCTGGTACCGACGATTTGTACCGGATTTTGCCACCACCGTACAACCACTAACTGCTCAACTGAAAAAGGGCAAACACTGGAAGTGGGGAAAGGAACAACAGGCAGCCTTCGACGAACTGAAGCATAAGCTGACACAAGCACCCGTCTTGGCCACCCCCGACTTCACGCAAATATTCACACTACAAACGGATGCAAGCGACTTCGGACTTGGGGCAGTGTTGACACAGGTTCTCGACGGAGCCGAGAGGGTAATCGCTTACGCAAGCCTAACAAGGCAACCAGACAAGGCATGGCTAACAAAAGCAAACAGACTTATTTTCGTCGGCATATCAAGTTCTTCTACATGCTATGCAAGTGAGACTAGAAACTTTTTCTAAAATCTATTTAAATTAACTTTTCAAAAATAACTGAGTTCAATAATATAAGCTTAGGAAATATCTCGATGTCATAAGAAGTTATGAATTTAATAGTATTCTAATATGACAACCGAATAAACTGAAATCAAATAGTCTACTTATTTTCGAACTAACAAACGAAGCATGCAAAAATTACAGAAAGTAAACTTCTTTTAAAAACCCAAATAGAAAGAAATCCGAGTAGATGGACTGCTCATGTTTTCTTATTGTAAAGAAACAATAAAAAAGCGAATTACTTTCTTGCATTTCGTCGCCCGCTGAAATCATCATATCGATCATTGTGACGAATATTGCTTCATTTGTGTAAAACAACAACCATACACGCAGAACATAGATCAGAGAACAAGGAAAAAACTTGCGTATAATAGGATGCGAAATAACCCGCGAAGAAAAAAATGTTTCGCAAACATAACACAACCAAAATTTTTTACCCTTTCTAGCTTTCTATAATTCATCATAGCACGATCTTTGTCATGCTTTAGTGATTTTTCGATGAGAACATCGAACATATTAAAACGTAATCTTAACATGTCTTTCTCACACCTCAATTGTTCATACAAGTTTGACCCTAATAACATATACTGAAAGTTTGTGGAAGGCTGGAAAGGCGGCTTCATGAAATCTCTTTACATATCTATACTCTCTGTAGTCGCTATGGATGTGGTTATAGCCATAGAGAAAGAAAAACAACAGGCCGAATCTTGAACAAAAATATTTTCCACGGGCGATCCAGTACTAGATCTTTTTTCACTCAATGCTGAGTGTTTCGCTCTCTTCTCTTTTGCTATTGCAAATCCTAATGTTTTTTCATTGATGCTCTGAGCATTTCTTTCCTATCCACTACTGAATCGATGATGGATTACTGAATGCTTCGCTCTCTCCACTATAGCTATTACATGTGTTTGTGTGTTTGCACTGATGCTCTGAGAATTCGCTCATATACAGTTCTGGATCGTGTGAAGATTTTTGAGTGTTTGGCTTCTTTTGCTTTTGCTTCGTACTCTGAAAATTTTTTTTGCTGTCCACTACGGGATCGTTTACAGATTGTTAGTGTAATTTCGTCTCACGTTACATTTTGCCAATTCGTCTTCTTCTCATATTCCGAGTACTGTTTTGTTTGTGTTTTTTGTTTGATTCTTTATGGAGCAAATGAAGAGTGTATGTATGTCGAAGGAATATATGTGAATACATAATGATAACTTTGTCCCTTGTGATTTCTGGGCATTATTTTGTTTGTGTTTTTTATAATTAGTAGCTTCGTATGGATTTGTATGTTTGTATATTTGTTTTTGCTTTCTTGTGCGTGTGCCTACTGCAATTTTACAATTGGAAATTCGCCGAAGGAGGTTTGGACGACTTTCTTGATCAGTACAATTATAGAAAACTAAAATTTTTGCAATTATTTGTAGTTAGCAGCTTATATAACTGCGGAAAGGCTGAAAGCTTTAGGAGATGAATTTCGGAAATCGTAAAACACAAATATTTACGACATTAAAATAAAGAAAATTATAATTAGTCATATCGAAATTGAACTGTGTTAATACTTAGCATATTTGCTAGTTTTTAGAGATTAGATATATTCATAATAGTGCTCCTGTAAAGATTTATTTTTTATAGGGCTTTTTTGTACCCAACATGTCGACTCAAATAAATCGATGGTTATCGAAAACAAAATTCAGAAAAGCATCAGAAACTCCAGAAATACTAAAAAATGTTGATGCATAAAAATTATTCACACACACAACCAAACGAAACAGTTTCAGGCATGCTAAAACAGAGTGAATGATTGAAAAGAAATATTCGCTGTGTGCGTGAGTAAATTTATTGAAATTTGCTAGTCTCTCCTTGAGGACGCATTTTGCACTCATTTCGTTTCTTCGTTTCCCTTGCGGACCGACCGCTTCCATTTGGCGTTCGAGTAAATTTCGCTGATTCGGCCTCTTGTTATTCTTTCTCTATGTTTAAACGTAGCATTATGAGTCTCACCTAAAGTTGATTAACTTACCGTCACTGGCTGAGCGCAGAATTATGCTAAATGGGATTTTTATTCTGAATATGCTTAATGGAGTTAAGAACTATTCATTTTTGTTAGCCAACATACATCTTAATGTGCCTTGCCGTACGTTGAGGAGACATATTTCAGCATAAAGCCCTTCGTAATGCTTGTGCCGATTTTAATGTTTTGTTATTCTGCCTTGTTATGCAAACAAAAGATTCTAAATTTGTTAGCGCATTTTTAAATGTTGGCATAATTTCCGTTATATTTATGCACATTCATTGTACTTATGTAATCAACTACAAAGCAATTTTTGCTTGGTTGTCATCTTAATAAATAAATAAAATTCATTTGTTTAAGATAATTCTATTGTTTTGATAGGAAAATATATATATTTTAGTGTAATGTAATTTAATGGAATTTAAAATATGTACATATATCGAATTGTTAAAGAAGTCACATAAGGTAACGTACACAGTTTTTAACCTCCTTGATGTGAGTACATTTTTGTGCCAGAAAGAAGCAGTTGACAATAAACAACCCAAATTATTGTTCACTTTCGTTGATACTTGCAGGCATGGAGAAATAAAGCAAAGATAAAAATTTTACGCACAGATAGTTTACTTATAATTCGGGGCTACAAATTTGAAGATCTGTCTTGAAGAATTCTTCGAGTGTTTACCGTTTTTATTGCTTTAAGCTACTAAATTCTAAATTTTATATATTAAGGAAAAACATTGATCCTTAAAAACTAAACTATGGCAAACAATATGGAGAACGACGAGCTTGAAGAAAGTTATTACACTTTTTTAAATATTCCTAAAGATGTAAGTAAATTACAAAACATTATCTATAATTATAGTACCAAATTTTGTATTATATCTTGCAGGCATCTGCTGATCAAATTAGTGCATCCTATCGAAAACTGAGTAGGTTCTACCACCCAGATAAGCACGTAGATTTTGATAAAAAGCAAAAGGCAGAAATGTTATTCAATCGCACAAAAAAAGCTTATGAGGTTCTCTCTGATCCACACAAACGAGCGATATATGACTCTGTAGGAGTGAAGGGACTGAGAACCGATGGCTGGGAAATAGTGCACAGGACGAAAACTCCAACAGAGATTCGTGAAGAATATGAAAACCTAGCACGCATGGAAGAAGAACGTAAGCTTCATCAGCGCACAAATCCTCGAGGGAATATAACTATCAATGTAAATGCCACCGAAATATTTTCACCTTATGATGACTCTGAGTACGATAAATAGAAAAAGAATAGTGTCGCATAAATAGCTTTGAAAATTCTATTTACAGCTTTCCAAAAATTGAAGTGTCGTCAATGAGTATATCACAATCTATTGATACACCCATAACTCGTAAGGATACAATTACAATGAGTGGGAATCTCTATTCTTCAAACGGCAACGGCGGCGGTGCATTTATGATATATGGACGTCGTTTAATCAACAAGGGATGGTTAGAAGTAGATTATGGTGCCGGTAATGGCCCTGTGATTGGTCTAAAAGGTAATATTTTTTTTATCGTTTTATTGAGAGCTTGAAGCTTTTATAACTAACCAAAAAAGATGAATGAATAAGAGTTATCCATAACTTTTAAATAAGATAATCTGGTAATAAATGAAAAGACACCCAAGAGTAAACTTATATTTCTTGTGCTGGCTGAGTAGTAGAGTGGATGAAGCGTTCTTCGCCCTTCCTTCGCGGAATCCAAACTGATTGTCCACACTAAGTGTTTCATTGTTTTTGTTCAAAGAGTACTGCATAATTCACTGTAACTTATTTCGCAGAAATAATCGATGAAAAACGATGGAGTGGATGCTTCCTGGTTGAAAGTTGTCTTTTGTTTTTAAGATGTCCCTTGTCTTTTCCGTTCAAGAAACCATTGATGATAAGTGACTTTATTGTAATCATTTGTGCATTGCCCAGTTCTTTATCTCCTTTCTTCATTAATGAAAAGTATTTGTTCTGAGGTAAAGCACTTATAATATTTGATCGTCCACCTCGGCTTGCCACTAGTATTGCTTTAAATTTTACCAAAACGGTAGCCGCTATTCTTACCAATAATTTTGATTTTTCATTAATATAATGTTTTTTCAATTGCATTTTTTTGTTACTAAGCGGGAGACCGTTGTGTGATCTGTCAGTACGTCGTCGAAACCGACTGCCTCCCAATAGCCAACGGGCTTTCAAAATGTGCATCCAACCTTTTGGTGAAGTGACAATGTGCAGACGATGTGCATTCAGAATGCACGTTGGCATGTGAAGACTATAGCTGAAATATTCGAGTATGTATCCAATTTCGAATTTGTTTTGAAGATCTGGAGCTCTGCTCATTATTTTATTGAAATATATGAGCGAGAGAGAGAGAGAGAGAGAGAGAGAGAGAGTTTTCTGCGCTGTGAGTTGTGAAGTAGTAATGAGAATTGCGCACTTTGGTAATTTACACTCTGGCATCCATGGATGCGAAGAAAGATGCGCATTTTTGGCGGACATTTATACTAAAAAATCCAACTAAAAGACCATGGAACGGGATGCGCATAATCGCATTAAAAAGGCGCATGTACTGGCATGATAATGCGCGTTTCTGCCCGCTGGGTACTTAGCGCCGAATTGTGTAAATGCACTCGCTACTTTACGAAATCCACTACCACTTAGTAAAGAAAATGACATACAATCTTCTATTACTGTAATTACTCTTCTATTAACCATTGAGAGGAAATGTTGAATATATGTATGTTGGTAGTGCACGTGTTGAATCTGTGCACGTAACATTTATGTCTGACTATCTTCCATGTCTGCTTCCATTAAATGCCAGAAATTCGCATCGCTATGCGCAATACAGAGATAATAAAAAATGCAATTCGACTATTAACAATTTGCTCCTCCTTGAGCTACTTCCAAAAAATATAATTCACGAAGATGTATTTTATATAGCGAGCATTTGATGTTAAAACACACCAAGAAATATCCCTTATGAGAAAACGTAGATCGAAATGGCTACACGATCTTTAAGCAAATATATGTATTTGCAAAATATTTTTAATATTGACGTTTTAAATTTATTTCACATTGGCATTTCCTTTATCTGTAAAATATTGAAAACCGTTCTTTGAGTAACAATTTTAATTTTTGGCAGGGGGTAGAACCTTATCGTCAACTGTATCTCTTAATGGAGGCTCTACGCTAAATTTAAGGGAAAATGCGATAATTCCTGTGTTTTTGTCGACTCTCGCTGTTCAGTTAAATAAACATACAGTTGGGTCTATGACGCTAAATGCAAGTTCTCAGCCGTCGTTAACTACACAGATAGACAGCAATTCTGAAGCGAATACCTGGAGTTCGTCGATTGTTATCGGTAGCCCGCATATTTATTTCAACATCGCCTACACTCGTAAAATGATTCAATATGAACTTAAGCTAAAGTTGGCAGCTAAGTAAGTTTGTACATATTATTTAAAATATTTAAATTTATTAAAACTATGATATTAAAGTACAACTCCAAAAATGAGTTGTAACGACGAGTTTTTCTTTACCAGTCCAGGCAAGTGAATAGCTCACTCTTACCAGGTTTCGTAGAAAGTTGATCTCGTAACTCGATTGGTGTTTTAAGCAATCTATCACTAATCAGTGACTTCGGCTCGGACGCATTTATTAGTAGCGTTTTTTGTTAATTCCTTAACAATAACTTAGGGCTTGACTCAGAACGCCCTAGGACGTTCCGATTTATGGTGCTGTTTAACTTGAGCAATTAGGAAAAATATTTGTTATGTTTTTGAAATTTATAGTTTATTTTTAACGAAATATAATTAATTAATTAATTGCTAATGAAAAATAATGTATTAAAAGATATCGTAGTATACAAAGAAATAAAAATCATAAAAATAATGTATAAAGATAAGAAATTAGGGTGCATTATTTTGTGTCCTTTTGGAATTTTGCAAATGCTCAATGTTTTTTTTTCCCCAAAAGTTTCCTTATTTTCTTAACTGCACATTTTCTTCTCAACATTCCCCATAAGAAAAACATTTTGCGATTAAATTCTCCAATAAAAGGAAAAAGTAAGGGAGGAATTATTTATTTTATAATTGACAGCAGGTGTCAGCAGTAAAAATAGCTCGAAGTTAAACACAAAGGCAGGGCAGAGCAGCAGTTGCAAACTCAAAGCAATATATCCGAACGCAAGCAAAGCATACAAACAAAATGAAGAATAACAAGATCATTTCTCCTGCTCTCAAATTATATTGCAGTAGAATTAGCTCAGAAGTAGAAGGCAAATTTGACAAGTAGAAGTTAGTAGCAGAATGTAAATCAGCTTTTTCTCTAAATCCTTAAGATCCGATGTACTTTGGATTACTGTTATCTTTTAATTTGTTCTTTATTATATTTTCTAAGACTATATACTTACATATATATTCTTCCTATGTTATTTAAAAAAAAAAATCTAAATTTTTCAATGTTTTATGCAGAATTGGTACGTTTGGGTTTTTGGCTGAATACGGAGCGGAAAAAAAGGTATCAAAGTATAGTTCCGTCTATGCTTCTGTTTCCTTGGGAGTTCCTACAGGGGTTATTTTTAAATTTAAGTAAGAAAAGCTTAGTTTTTAATTGGGTTGAATTTTATAAATCTTAATTTTCGCACCTCATATAGATTTGTTCGGTCCAATCAGTCCTACATATTTCCAATTCACTTGAGCGAAGAAATTGTGCCAGCAGCAGTATTCTATGCTACAATAACGCCAGTATGCGCTTGGTTTATCTTAAAAAAATCGATCATTGATCCTATCAATGAGGAACGAAAAAATAATGAAATATTGAAAGCTAAAAAAAACCATGAGCAACGAATTGCTGTGAAGAAGGCAGAGGCGCGTGCAGCTGTTGAATTAATGCAGCAGACATATGAACGTATTGTTGAGTTGGAATCTAGGAACAATGGTCTTATTATCCTCAATGCAAAATATGGCTCACTGGAAGGAGAAAGCGATAGATTTATTGATGTAACTATTCCTCTGCAGTGTATAGTAAAAGATAGCAAATTGATCTTGTACTCGGGATCAAAGGTTATATATACTTATTTATAATATTTAAAATGTTTAACTCGAAATTATTTATAGAGTGAACTGCCTGGATTTTATGATCCGTGCGTTGGAGAAGTAAAGGTCCTACAAATTCAATATAGTTTTAAAAACCAATCTTCCACAGCTATATTCAAAGACATGGATCATATAACACTGCCATTATTAACCAGGTCCTAAGTGTGTTAAAAAACCTTGATTGAATATAATTACAATAAAAATGGCTTTTTATTCGTTATATAGTAAATTTAGTTTAGTTTTGATAGTCTGCAAATGTTCTGGATTATATGGCATATTGAAAATTACTAAACCATTTGCAATTATAAGTAAGACAAGGTCAATTGGAAATGAGATATTCCATATGAAAATGAGATTAGAACACATGTAATTGCGATTTTTCGTATGTATATGAACTTAGAACGAATGTAAATAAGCAATTGCATATAAAAACTAAAACTTCTTTTATTATATTTTAAACTAATATTTTAACATTGTCAATTTAAGCAATTATTGACAATGAATTAATTTTATTTACATTTTTATTTATGCGCTAGCTTCCATGTCATTATATATGCCCAAAGTTTAACAGGTACCAAAAATTTATATTTTGCATCTATGTATATATTTTTTTTCATATATATTTATAAATAATTTTCGAATAACATGCTTACAACGTAAAACTTCCTTTTTCGAAAGAACTTATGGCATCATTTTCTACCACCGAAAGTTTCGGTTCTCCTTGTGTTGCTTTGTACTTTTCACAACACAGCTGTTCAAAATGTGTACTCAACGAACGGCGAGCCATTGTTTACATTGAGAAACGTAGATGGTTTGTTCTTCCAAATTCACAACAACACTTTCCATACTATTTGTGCGTTCCAGGTCAAATTTAGCATTTTGGATCGTTATCAACCGAACGAACCACGGGTTCGGCTGTGCTATCAAACGTACACAAAAAAGCAAACGTTTGCATATGTAGGGTACGGTTTTGCTTGCTGCAAATTTTGTTTAAATATAATTTGTGATACAAAATAGTGAAGATAATAAAAACAAATACGCAAATGTCCAAGAAAATCCAAATCCATGTCCAAAAAAAATAAAGAAATCCCTTAATTTTCTGTTGCGAACTCTGCATGAAGTTGTTGCTTCGTCATCTTCCTCATCAGAGCTAGTCATCAAAAACTCAGAGAAAATCATGACAGCAATATATTGTTTATATTCACTTTATTGAATTTTTATTCACTCTATAAATATTTTGTTTATATTCACTTTATTAAATTTTTATTAACTCTATAAATGCTAGCTCTAGCAAAGAAACAGCTGACAATTGTGCATATAGAATGTGCTAGGCAAGCACAGGTATATCAACAGAATTATTGAATCGAAACAATCATGAGAAGGAAAGAGTTAACCGAGTATACACGAAAAGACAAATCTACAGTATGTATGCACACAGTACTGGCAGCCAAACGTTTGGTCGGGAAGTCCTGGAAAAGTTGAACGAAAGCAAGGTCGCTGAACGTACGGTAGACTGGAAGATAAAAATTTGTGTTTTAAGAACCACCGTGATAGGAACAACCGTAAACTTTCGGTGGTAGAAAATGATGCCATAAATATATTCATTTAAGCATTTACAAGCAATGTCTAATAAATTGCTTGTAAAATAACTTGCAAAAATTCATATCTTTCTAATTGATAATAATTTAAAATAAAATAAATTTCATGGATAAATTCTTTTCATATGGAAAATCTAATTTTCCATAACGCTCGCTAATAAGAACCATTTGATATATGTAGCTCAGCAATCTTGGAGATCTAGTCTGATCCAAAAATTAATTTTAGTCATCATCATCGTCGGTTTTTGACTCTGTCGCACTTCTAAGGTATAACTGATTAGGCTTTTCCTACAAATCATCTGATAACTGCGAAGCCGGTTGGTATGCAATCGCTTAAAACGGCGCATAGTAGTCCCATAGTGATATCCATCGTTCAGAAAACAGTTACATTTGAACGAATAGAACAATTGACAGGAAACTGTTACAATACCTCTCAATGGAGGTATTAAGGTGAGTTTTCAAATTCAAATTTTTCTTAAAAAATTCTGAAATTTGCATGAAAAATTTGAAATTAAATGTTTAAAGGCAGTTGTTTAAACGGTTTAAATGTTGTTTTAATGGTTTAAATTACGTAATAATTGAGGATATCTTCTCAATGGTCGACAATTTTTTAATCAAACCGTTTGTGGTTTTTAGTTCCTTTTTTCCAGGGTATGTAAGCGCACGCTCGCGGTCGACCGCGGTCGACTCATTTTTGAACCCGACCGCGTGCGCGTGCGCTTAAAATATTTTTTATTGAACCCGACCGCGTGCGCGTGCGCTGAAAATTTTTTTAGCGCACGCGCACGCGGTCGGGTTCAAAAAAAATTTTTTTTATTGAACGCGCACGCGGTCGGGTTCAATAAAAAATATTTTAAGCGCACGCGCACGCAATGTAATGTATGTCGGACCAAAACTTAAGTATTTTTAATCCAAATATATAGCAAGTGAGATTTAGAAAATTATATTGGAATGAATATATCATTCATGTTACCTATTTGGTATTTAGTTTTACGTTATCTTATTTTTATTAAGTATGCGTAATTTAATATTATTACAAGAGAAACATCATTAGAAGCATTAGAGATGCAATAATTTTTAGGTTTTTCTCGATTTTTTGTTTTTGTGACACATAAAATTAAAATAATTTCCGTATTCATGCATTCCAAATCTTAAATTTTTACCTGCGAATATTTTGCCAAGATATTTCTGCAATAATAGGAGAAACAAAACACCCTGTAAAATGCAATCCTTGGTTGGTGTTATTTATAGCAAGAAAATATCGACAAAAACCTTAAATGTACATTGTTTCCTTGAACAAGTTTTGAAGATCTCATAAAAAAGTTAACGAAATACTCCTTAGACTTTTTACATAGAAGATTATACCAGCTATCATAAACCTTTCCTAACAGTTTTTTATTGCCTTCGGAAGCTGCGAGAAATCACCAATTTGTTTGAATGCATATTTCAGTTTCGAACCTTGCTACCTTGCAGTAAAAATCAAAAATAGTAAAAATAATAACAAACTAGTAAGGGTACCTTCGGTCAGACCGAAGCTTATATACCCTACATCCCAGCAACCTTTATTATACATATTTATACATATTTCCGATTTATTTAAATAGTCCGATTTTCTTAAATTTCCGTATCAAAATGTTCGTGGGCGGACACGCCCATTTTTTTTAAAAATTTAATCTACCTGTACCGATGTATTCGGAAACAAAATTGAAGCTCAAAACTAAGTCTACAAGTTGAAATATTGTTAAAAGAATTAGTATTTGTTAAAAAAGTAGGCGTGGCGCTGCACCGATTTATCCCATTTTCAATCCCACAGAGTTTCGGATGACAAAGAATATACGTGCAAAATTTCATCGCGATAGCTTCATTCGTTCTCCTGTAATCGTGATTTCCACAGACAGACAGACAGACAGACAGACAGACAGACTACGGACATGGCTAAATCGACTCAGGAGGTGACACTGATCAAGAATATATATACTTTTCCATACCTGCCACGCCTCCTTTAATGCGTTACACACGGAAGCACAAAGTGAATATACCCTCATTCCTTCGGATGTAGGGTATAAAAATCGAGAAAAACCTAAAAATTATTGCATCTCTAATGCTTCTAATGATGTTTCTCTTGTAATAATATTAAATTACGCATACTTAATAAAAATAAGATAACGTAAAAATTAATACCAAATAGGTAACATGAATGATATATTCATTCCAATATAATTTTCTAAATCTCACTTGCTATATATTTGGATTAAAAAATCTTAAGTTTTGGTCCGATATACATAACATCGCGTGCGCGTGCGCTTAAAATATTTTTTATTGAACCCGACCGCGTGCGCGTTCAATAAAAAAAATTTTTTTTGAACCCGACCGCGTGCGCGTGCGCTGAAAATTTTTTTAGCGCACGCGTACGCGGTCGGGTTCAATAAAAAATATTTTAAGCGCACGCGCACGCGGTCGGGTTCAAAAATGAGCGTGCGCTTACATACCCTGCTTTTTTCATATGTTAAACTTGTTACATCAACTATTCTTTAAGTGCGTTTTAATGGATTTCACACACCTCATAATACACCGATTTCACCCACCTCTTATAATACACCGAAGTGTGGCGACAGCAGTGGTGTCAAACGACATACAACTCTTTTTGGGCCAAAAATTGGCATCCTGCCGCTGTTTCTAGACAATTAGTTTTATTTTATCTAGTTTACAATGGCAATTAGTAGCATTGTCGGACCATATTTCACTAGGTTTGCTGAGACTAGGTCCACCTTTGTGTACATCATATCAGTGATCCGCGCCTAACTAATATTAAATAATACACAACTGGGGTTGTGTTGTGAACCAGAATAGACATCATTTTTGCTTAGAGAACTTCGAAAGACAACCAGCTTGACAACTTTCAGCAAAGTTGTAAACCGTAATACCGATTTTGCTAAGACAACACAACTTACAACCGAAGTTGTAAATGAGAATAGGGCCCTAACTTCCATATAAACTAAAATCGCATACACACGATCATGCATACTGCAAATTTACGGCATAAGCAATTAAAGAATTACCAAAATTTTATAACACTAAGTTTATTGACGGTACTACTCTCATATAAAAAAACCCACAAGCACACGAACATACATAGTACAAACCTATAGCAAAATGACCTACATTTGTAAGAGAAAAGAAAAGCCTTCATCCTGTGTTCAATGAACTGAAATTATCCATAATTTCATTGCTTCATATTCATAAACATCAGATTCTAAAGCGAAAATATTTATATTTTATAGCAGTTCTCATCATAGTATTAGCATTACAGAGTACGTCTTGAATTATTGCGTAAATCCTTCATGGTCCGATTAACTGCATCCAATGCACGTTTATGCACCATTGTGCATTCATCCCAAATGATGATTTTACAACATTGCAACACTTTTCCCATAGCGGAATTTCTACTAATGTTGCATGTGGGTTCTTCAACCACTTGGAGATTCAACGGCAATTTCAGCTCTGTATGTGCTGTCCGGCCTCCTTCCAACAACGTAGCAGCTATTCCTGAAGAATCGACTGCCAAAGCAATTTGAGATCTCGAACGAATAGTAGCCAAAAGCAAAGAAATAAGAAATGTTTTCCCAGTACCAACGGGAGCATCGATAAAAAATATTCCCCCATTTCCGTTATCAATCGCCTTCATCAATGTTTCATACACGATTTTTTGCTCAGGATTTAACAATGGAACATTATCACAAACCATTCGGCTCAATGCGTCTCGATCATATTCACGTTCTCGTTCTATTTCTTGATTAAAAGCATAGTGGATTGAACGATTAGGCGTTGGTATTCCTAAAGTACACAACAAATTGCCGCTAATAAGCAAACATATATCCTCACTCGCAATCAACGATTCATTATGAATCTCATCAGTCATTCCCAAATTGAAATCTCCGGTTGCAGCACGAACTCGATGCAAAAAATCCTCTGACATGTTGTCCTTGTATTTATCCCACAAATCTTTCGGATTTGATGGATTATACGTCGAAATTATGATTGCAAACAATGAACGTATTTGATTTGCAGGTGCGCACATAATTGCATCAGCAAGAGTCATATCCCAATCTGTATCATTCTCCAGCAATTGCAAACGTTGACAGGCATCACGATATGTAGGACAGAGTACTCCATCGACGGTTCGAAGTGACTCGAATGAAGTTGGCCGACGAACATTTACCAACAGTAATCGCAAATAGAAACATTCTGCATTTCTAGATGGATGCACTGTGTAAATACGACGATCTGTTGAGAATACATCTGGATAATCCGGAACTCGCTCGCCTTGCTTTCGCCGTTGAAACTTTTTCGATGAAGCATTCCAAGTGTAATATCGCGCCATCTGAGAGTAGAGCAATGTTCGTGCGAATGGATCACTCTCACATGTTGAAAAGAAACTGGTCAATGTTGTAGCTGGTGGTCTTTCAGCACGTTGAATGGCAGTGTGTTCAGTGAAATAAACACGTTGACCATTCTCCAGATGCACCGCCAAATGAACTACAGTTGGATGACGGTCGTGAATTGGAAATGAAAAAATTCGCCAAAGAGCCTCATTGCAACTAACATATCTTCCAATTTGATACCGCGTTACTTCATCATCGGCATTTGGATCCGGAACACCAAACGCAGGCAAATTAACCTTTTGTAATATACTTGCAAACGTATTTGATTGCTTTAATCGAATTACAGTCCTCCACATTGATATGCGCATCAAATGTTTTGCAAAGTAGTGGTGAATATGGAACAATCCAACTGTTATCGACCACAACATCATTTTGTTTCACTTTCAATGTAACTGTTCTGCCATTATCATCAGGTGAACGACGTCGATAAAGTGGATATCCGTCGTCGCCGGTAATAGTTTCCGCAGTGAGAGGACGTGGGTAGCGATTAGAACAATTGCCGTTAGCCATGCACGGTGAATCCATGTTATTGTTGCCACACGGTCCGTGAATCATATTCTTGATGACTAGATCATACAATTCTTGATCAATTTCTGGATCCGGTATCTCTGCGCAAATGACAGCATCTATTTCGTCTGGTCGAATCTTTTCAACCTTTTAGAATATGCGCGTGCGGCAGACCTCTCTTCTGCCATTCAACAGAATACATCCAGCATCGAACATCACCAAATACACGTTGTTTAGTAATGAAATCCATTAGAACCTTCAGCTTCTGTCTGAACACACGTGTAGTGATATCATGTCGATCACTCGATGTTTGGCCGGGAATTAAATTGCACTGAATATCAATCCATCTTGAGTTGCAAGTGAAGGCGACAAATAAATCAGGACGACCGTACTGTCGAACAAACGCCATCGCATCTTGAGCATACTCGTGCATGTGGCGCGGACTGCCAACATACGTTGCCGGTAAGATTGTTAGTCGACCGAGATTCCTCGCATCACCTTCAGTTCTTATTGCATCCCGCAAATGAATGTACTCTTCTGAACGCAATTTCGCTTGATTTAAACGAATGTAACTAAGCCGTTCAGTCTCGATTTTGACATACATATCCACGCAGAATTGTTGAAGCAATCGCCAAAATCGCAACAGATAGTTATCCTCATTTTGACGAATCATTAAACGGTATGCATAGTAGTTCATCGAACTTACTTTCTTCGTTGCCGAAGTACCAAATAAATGCAAAGTTTGAAAATAAAATTAAGATTCCATTTAATTGATTGATTTGGTGACATGATTGAAGGAAGAAGTCTACTAAACAGTAACTGGATTTAACATTTTGATGTTAAAGTGGTAGCCGTCATCACCTTTCCAAAACATGAGCGGATACTGAAGTGCATCATACGACCGATGTGTCTCACTAATACGTTGTAATTGTCCATTGTTTCGGCGCGTCAGTACAATATCCCGTTATACCACTTGCTCACCGACTACAATAATGGCAACCTCATCAATTGTCGGTGCATTGTATTGACGTTCCTGCGCTAAGTTAGGCCTTTTATCGGCTTTAATCACGATTTTATGATCATCTGTTAGCATTCTTTTTTAAGCATTCTTAAATAATCCAATCAATTCATTATGGTCATGAAGCATTCGTTGCAATTATCTGATGATGTCTTCTTTCGTTCTATTGTACAATGCACTACGACGGTTTATTTGATCGCTCTTGTTCCCAATGAAATAGATTTGCAAGAAATTATATTCGCCATTAGGAAGCGGCAATAACGACCCAGCACGATGATGCACCTGCCCTTGAATCTGGTTACCAAGAGACGAATTAAAAATTAATAAAATGCGATCTTTCAAAGGAAACGGAAGAGTACTCTTTCGAGCAGGAATTACCTTGAACGACGGATTATATCCGCTTTCATTGATAATTGATGCAGCGAAAGAAGTAATTTGAAAGCACCCATTATAATTTTGAACATTTGCAAGAAATTGCTTTGATTCTTCTGTTACGCCTTCTAGATACGATCGCAATGGTTCCTGTGGCGATGGCAATGTTGGCAATTTAACTTTTCCACTAAGGCAACACAATCCAGGTGTTTCTTCTGGAAATTTTAATGCGTTGCAATGTGGACATACTACAACCATTGATCCAATTTGAACGACAGGAAGAGATCGATAATTGAATGCACAATCATATCGAAATGCTACTCGAAGCAAATTGACATTGCCAGCACTTCTTCTTTGCTGTCTATTTTCAGTATTTATTCGTCGACTTTGCACCGATAAATTTTCACATTGATTTACTCGACGAATTTGTTGTGCCAATCTACGCGAATCGATTACAGCCTGCTGTTGTTCTTCTGTTTGTTGCGCACGAATTTGGACGTGGTTTGCATTTCTTCGTTGTTGCGCAATGTTTCTATCTTTTTCACTCATATTCGCACGATGAGTCGACACTGCTCGTGCACCAGCTGAACGTCGGCCTAAATGAGATCTTCTCGTTGGTGGCATTATGAAGAACAACTGCAATACAATGAAATCACGAATAGAAAATTTGAAAACAATGAAACAACAATAAAAACGTACCACTTCTTACAGACAAATCCCAATAGTCAAACAACAATGCAACACATACACAAAAAAAACATTTGCTGATATCACCAATGTTGTATCCGATTTCAATGAATGTTTTGTATGATTTTCAGTCATAGAAATAGACTGAAAAAACCAGACTGATTTAGCAAATCATGATTTGTTGATTTTCAACCTACAGTGTTGAAGAAATCATTTGAAAAATTGAGGAATTATTTCCTAAAATTTTTAAAAGTGTTTTGGTGGATTTATAGAATGAATTGGATATATCAAAGAATTGTTTAGAGCTTTTAGAAAATTAGGCATTCATTTCTATTCTTCTATATATTCTCGTTATCAATTTTAATTCACAAAAACTCACCAAATCGCAATGAAAAAATCCGAATCTGTAATGCGCAATGGCCGGCAAACGTTATTCGATCGAACAAAACACGAATTCGCGAAGTGCAATATGGACGGTGAAACAGCAACGAATGAAAAAAATGCGCAACTGAATCAAATGCCACAGTAGAGCTATGAATAAGAGTGGAACTCTATAGCATGCGTATGCGTATGCGTAAGTTTGACAGATAAGTAGAATACACACGTTCTTATGAGATGAGCTCCATAGGCACGCATGAAAACGCAACCGCTTGCAAAAAATTCAAACTTAAAAAACTAAAGTTTTTAATTTATGTTTAATCTAATATATTCAAATATTTTTTAAAGAAAATTAATGAAGAAAAGTTGTAGCAAAAAAACGCTTGTTTCCTGCTCTACATACACGTCCCGCATACACATCTTTCTCTAATTGATTTAGTTTTTTGTATGGATGCTGCCATTAAACTACCAGTTATCATTAAAGAACTCAAAATCGTCATCCATTTTCCACATTCTGCACAAAATCAACCACTTTTTTCACAAAATCAATCATTCAATATATATTAAGCATCTGATTGTCAAACGCACGCGCGTGCATACTATGGAGTTGCTAGTTAGGCACGCACGTAAACGTTCGAAAACTCCAAATGTCAAACGCACACATATGCATGCTATGGAGTTCCACTCTAAATTAGAGGGGAAACGAAACGTCAAGTCCATGTAAAATGGACAACAACGTCAACGTCAACAACTTTTTAGTCAACGTGGACAGTGCCACCACACACGAAACAAAATTGGCTTCTCCTTTGATCGAGAAAAGATGGCGTTAGTTTTCGTGTCTATCTGACAGTTCAATTGTTTAAAATAAATAAATACAAAATGAAAAAAAAATTTAAAAAAAAAATCGAATAAAAACATTTTGTTTTGTTATAAATAAATAACAAAACAAATATAAATAAGACATTTTGAAATTATGATTTTTTGACCGTTTTTTTGATTTTTTTTTTCTTTTAAACACGTACTGAGAAAATACCTTTCCATCAAAGTACAAATCATCAAAATCGGTTCGGCCACTCTCGAGTTATGGGATTACATCGGACACTTTCTTTTATATATATTGATTAATATGTGTCTAAATTAATAGGATTTGCAAAGAGAGACTTTTGAAGCCTGAAGCTGTGCCATCAGTATTTGATCCACTTGCCAATTGCTTTCTTCAAAACGTGCCGAACGAAACCGCAGACGGGAGAATAAGAAAGTAATAGACACATTACTCAAGAGTAAAGTTTACGATACTGTAGTATCACACAAAGGTATGCCAACAGAACAAACATATTGTGGAAATATTAACATCAGCTTCTTTACAGAGAATGACGAAAATGATTCCTCCGTGTTCAATGCACATTTGGAGGAGCTCTTAAATATAAACAATTTCAATTTCGAGGAGGAATCTTATTTGTTGTGCCTTTTGTAATATGGCATTTAGCTCTTCCATCTACACTTGCGTTTACAATAATTTTTTAAGAACTTCTTCTGTTCTTTTCAATATCTGTTTATGTTCTACCATAATGTGTTTCTAATTTATTGGCTCTTATTTTGGTCTCGCATATGAAACAGTATTTAAACATGTTGTTGTATTGTTTCAAACTTTATTTATCAAACATTATTTGCTACTCCTAAATTTACGCGTTTATTAATATATTTTTTTATATGGGTTCTTATTTTATTAAATACAAATATGAATACAACTATTGTTATTATGCTTATACCTGTCACTTCGAAAATACTAAATGTTGTTACGTTATTATTGGTGTTGATGTTATTACTTATTATTTCTTCCTTCATGTCGCTGTTGTCCTCGTCTAGATAACTAAATAACGCGCCTGAGGTTGCTGAGGTTGCTAATATATTCTTCCGGTCGTGCCATGTAGTTGGTGGATCGACTGATCGTGGTTGTTATATCGACTGGATGTGGTTGCAGGATCGTAGCCGCAGGATCTCAGAAGATTTCAGTAATCAGGATTGCAGGATCGCCATGTAATGTTCGTTGAACGAATATTTTACTTAAGAAATGTCTTCCCTTGAAAAAGGTCGCCCTATAGAGTGTCCGGCGTGAACGCCACTGGACGAGACTAAGCTGCCTGCACTTAAGCTGGCACGCTCTTTTCGCCTTGCTCAAAAGCTGGCGATGAGTAACAAAATAATAGCCTGATATTATTTGGCTGTTTTATTAACTCTGTCTTTATTCTGGATCACCCGAGTTTTTATGTCCAGAGTGATCCCATATTCTTTAAAGTGTAAGTACAATGACGTTATTACAAATATGTAGCTTAACCATTCTTACTTACACTTAATTCTATACGTCGTCTTTTCACCTTGCTTCACATTTTGCTTTCACTCAATAAAATTTGTTTTGTTTATAAATTTTATTGAGTTATTTTGAACCGATACCCAATCACAAGTTCAATTGGAATTGGGCGGTTCAAGGATCGGATTACCGCTTGTGTGACGCTAAGACGCGGTCATTGTCCCAGCATGTGTGAGTAGGTCAGTGCAGCGCATTCAGAATGCTTGCTTTGCACTTACCCAACATGTGCTGTTATGTACGGGAGCGGAGTGCGGTTATGGCGGTACACTACACCATCACATTTTAAGCATGTGTGCGGATGAGTTTGTTTTCATCACTGAGAGAAACTAAAAAATCGCGTGTTTCGGTCTTTTACGCAATTTACAATGTAAAGTGGCCTTTTAAACAATAACTATTGTATATTAATTATTATTAATATCATATATAATTGATATGTAATTTAACAATAATATTAATAATTATATAATATAATAATGTTCATAATAAAAAGATGATTAGTTTCTGGGTGTAGCCAAACGCAGCGTACAGCACGTGCTCGTTGGTGGCTTGGCAGCAGAGATAACGAGATGGCTGACTCGCTCGGGTTTCCGAAGATTTGTAACTTCGTTTTTTCGATTTCTTCACGTACACTGTACGTGTTATTCACCACGCGAATTCACATCTGATTGGCATTTTGAACTATGCTGATGTTGCTGCTGCCATAAAGCACACATTCGTTTATGTTACTGCACTCTTCAAAAACGAATTCTGCTGTATTTATGTTTTTTTTTTTTGTTTTTACCGAGGAGTAAAAGCATCAAAAGCCTTAGTCAGTGCGGGACTTTAACCCGCTAAACATCTCCTCTCGTCCGCACGGATAGTCCTCCCGGAACCACCGCTAGGTATTGCGTCAGGAAGCCGTAAGAGCATTATGCTCAATCGTCAGTTATCAGGTCAGTCATTTCGTTCGTTTAAACGTCTTACCTGCTCTCGCCTTCTCTGCTCCTTCATCACTAGTCCCGACATTGTACTCACTGCATTCCAAGTTGAACTCAACCTCAACTAGCCACGTCTTCACTGTGTTTATTGCTTCCTCTGCTATTTCCTTTACTAGCGTCAGGTACTTAGCTACAACCACGATAGCAATGTCATCTGCAAATACTACTATTTTTGCACCTTCGGGCAGCTTTAGTTCAAGTATGGCATTATACATAATATTCCTCAAAAGCGGACCAAGAACAGATCCTTGGTCCTTGGAATGAACGAAACTACTAAACGAACTCATAAAAAAATAAAAGTGGTCCAAGTGGATTTTTGGATTTTTCCAACGGGAAAAGGCACTGAAGATGGCATAACGCTGCGGCAAGTTTTAGTTTGAATAGAATACTTGAATCTACATCGAATCGCTATATGATTTAAAACTTTTCTTTTATTATAAAAGTAACTTCTAATTTAATAATTATAATAGTAAATCTATGTCAAATGTTTGAAAACATGTAGGTAGGCATTATCCAGTACAGTTGTATTAACAAACGGATCATATATATTATTATCTAGTTTTCATCTACAAAATTAGTAACTAGCGGGAAAGTGTAAACTTATATTTCATTTAGTTACACAATATGAAGAAGAGCGAATTTCAATTTTTCTCTTTTTTCTTCTGTTCATCTGCTGTTTGTTCAGAACTGCAGCCATCTGAAGATTGATCTCTGTCAGCTGACATCTGAAAAGCAAAGATTATTTAAACCAATTAGTTTTATTTGTGTTTGCACTGCATTATATTTATAAAAAGTGTTACTAGCTCTGGTATTGTGTCTTTCAATTTAAATACTTTAAACGAAAAGAAAAGTGAAGTGGAGAAGACTCAGTTTTTCGTAATACCTAAAAAATATCCCAAGTATACAAAAAGTTGGGAATAAATAAAACTATTTTTAAGTCAATTTTTCTAGTTTTTCAAATTTAAAAAAAATTTAAAACTTCAAAATTTATAGTTTCCAAATGAAAGAAATATATATAAAATATAAAGGAACTACTTATGTATAAAATTCTCCCTTGTTGAAGCTGTCGCTAAAATTTTTCTAACAATAATTTAAGTTGTAAAAAAACTGAACATCTAACTTAGCCAATCTTTTTACTGGTCGACGAAATAATACATTATTTGTTGATATCTTCGCGCTCCTTACAGTGCTATCTTTTGCTTTAGACTGATTTTACTATTCCTTTTGTGCCATACATTTCTTGGTAAATTTGGATCAGCTATAATTACATCTCCAATTAATCCATTAATCCATCTTTTCCAAAAGTGATCTGTGAAATATTCTACATTTCTCTAAAATTTTCGTCAACATTCATTACTATAAAATTCACCTAATGCTCTGTTTCGATTTCACGTGTTTAGAACCTAATGAAACATTTCTTTTATATCGGCAGATATAAATCAGTGGATTTAGGAGCGAACGCGCATGTGCTTTATCTGAAGATACCAAATTGTAATTACGTCCGACGTTCTCTAAAGGTACTCGGAAAAAATTTTATGTAGCTTTTCCATCTCATTATCACAATCGCATTGCAAAATTCTGTGTTTGGACTCTCTCCGGTTTTGGATACATATGGTTCATGGGCTTTGCTTTCTTGACTTTGTGTGAGTCTTCATTGAGTTGGCGTAACCATTATTATGGCCGATAAGGATCTGAGGAATTCCGCGACTGCACTCCTCAAATGGTATCACGAAAATGTCTTATGTACACTTTGTACTGGCAATGACAAGTTGTTGTGCTTTGCGTTTGTCATACATACTGAAATTTGAACTCGTCCGCAGGCTTATGACGTCCATTTCGGACAAATATTTGACGTTTCTCCCTCTATTCTTAGCTGATCGCACACGTCTTTTTGAAAGTTCGTTTGAACCGTCATCCAAAAAAAGGAAACACCTGTATTGATCATTCGTTGTTGTATAGAGGTAAGTAGGTAGGTAAGATCTTGCAAATGGTAGTGTTTTCTGTGCGGTTGGAATGCGTAATGACCATATCCGAATTCTGCGGAAATTTATTTAGTAGCTTATGAGTCTCGCTAAATTGTCGTCGTGTCGATCGACGTTTGCCGTTCACAAAAGGGTACAATATACGATTGCACAGGGAACCAACAGGTATGTGACAGGAGGTTAGAAAATCTTCCTCCTGTTAAGAATTTTCAACTAATACTTGTAAGCAAAGCTTGAAAATTTTATAACTTTAATCAAAAAAGTCGCATCAATAAGTTATCCATACTTATCGAAAAAAGTCTTGTTTGAGACAACTCAACGACTGCTGTTGTCTTTCTGGTTAGCTTATCATTACGTTAAGCATGTTGTAGCCCTTAGCAAGGACACCAATGTACACAGTGCTTGGAAATGCTGTGGCACGGTTGAAAAAGGCAACGGCAAAAACTACAATATATAACAACTAAAAAATACTGAATCAGGGTATAAAAGTCGTCGAGAAAAAGTTTTTCCTAAACTTATACAATCCGATGTTGCAGCTATGTGCAACTTTGTGAGAACTGGATTCGCGGAAAAAAAAAAAGATGTGTGAGATACACAAATGTACCGCTGGTGCGGCAAGTTAAATAGAAAAACTATTGAACAAACTTTTAATATAAAATTGGTATAAATTAGTTTGTGAAATTTAAAACATCTGTTGAAAACATCTCTGAGGAGCATGGTTCAGTGTCATAATTGAACTTTCCTCGCATTTAATCGATTCTAAACACTATTAGCAGCGTGAAGAACATGCTATTAATTGAATTTAAGGATGAAGTGATTTCTTTAAACATGACTATTTCTGCTTATTTCATGATATGCTGTACATGTGCTTACAAGAATAATTAATTTGATTTTTTCGTGCTATGTATATGCGACGAATTGCATTAAATATTCCCATTTTTGTACTCTTATACAACACAATATTGAAAAACCCCTTTATATAAAAAAACAATTAGGTATTTACATCAAAGTAGTCGCCGTGTCCCTTGGTCGAATATTCGACCAATAACATAATCTAAATTATCAATATAACAGGCTTTTGTATAGAACAAATACAATGGTCTCATTCTCCTGAAATAGATCTGTCTTTCAAGTACGGCCGCTCTGGCATCAGTGTCATTGAATTTGCATCCCTCCCCCTCTCAGTCTCTTTCTCACTCTTTCTCTCTTAAATTTTATATATATTTTACATATATGATAAAAACAACAAAATGCTGTTCCTCACCTGTCACAATTGAATATATTAAAGAATGAATTGCTTTCTTTTCTTTTTGCAACCAGCGCTCAGAAAATGTTATCGTATCTGCGAATGTGTATGAAGCTTGAAAAGCAAAAGCAAAAACATTGCATTCTCCTCTGTACCAATAGAAAGAAGTGCTAGAAAGTGTTGGTCGAAGAGAGAAACTCGAATTTCATTACGAAATAACAGGTGGATTTCCTTAATTTTCGAGCACTGCATTAGAGCAGGAATATACCTACAAATTGGTGTATCATTCATTCAAATTGAATAAGAGTAAAACCCTCAGAAAAGGCTTGCAACTATAACGACAAATAGTTACTGAATAAACTACCAGTCAACTTTAGTACCATGAAGCTTATAAAAGTGTAATTTTAATGACCATTATTCGAACTTTGGCTACGACTTCTACGAAAAATAGTTAAAAACGCAGTAGAAACTGTTGCCTAGGGTAGCGGAGTCGTCAAGGATATCTTTGATGACATTGTCCACAACTTACAGCACAACACTGCCGACAGTCATAATAAGTTTTTGTTTTTGCGACCCTCAGTGGTTTAGTAGATAACGCTGTTCTTAAGGTCAGTGCGCACATTCTGTTATTGCAATCTTTCTCATATTTGACTTAAAAGAATCAATTTCCAAAAAAATATCAATAAAATATGAATTTTAGAAATTTATAAAAATTAATGTATTACTTTTCAAGTTTTGCATTAAAAGTGAAGTCCTGCATAAAATAATGGTGACAAGTGGAATCTCGTTGATGACATATCATCGGGAGTGTCCTGTACGACAAAGGGGACAATCGTATGGAAAGGTCATCAAGACGCTCATACGTTTGCCATGGAGCAGTCAGCGGAAAAACTAGCTGATATTTTTTGTTTCTACTGGGACCTAATTCTTATAATTCGGTAGGACTACTACTACCGATGTCACACTGCAATCATTTGACCGACTAAGGGAAATTTTTTGAGAAGGAGAAAGGGAGAGAGCAATAGTGTGGGACTAAGATAGCATAGGAAGTACAGCGATCAAATTTGAGCGCATACCTTGCCAGCGCTCATCGCTCAAAAATAATACAGAAATGCAAAGTAATTATAAATATGAAAAAAGTACGGTGCTAAAAATGACTACTTTTGTAGTGTTCCTAAAAAATTCATGCGGACTGGTAGATACAGCGGAGAACGGCTGCAACCCGGAGCAAAAAAAATCTGCTTCAACAGTTTGGAAAATTTCAACATTAATTTTATTATATCAAATGGCAAATCAATGTTAGTTAAAAAAGTGAAAAATTTGAAATAAAATATCCTGTTTTGTTTTTAAATAAGTGCTTGGTAAATTTGTCTTGTTCTACGACTATCCATAACAAATTGGACTAATTGAATGAACGTTTTTTATTCAACAATTTAAAAGTACAAATATCTATGGAAGAAAAAAATTTACAACAATTTTGTTGTCCTGTTTGTTTTGTAAATAGAGTGCGACGATTTTTTTTAGTCAAAAATTTCAAATTTTCTTCTGTTATGGAAAAATATAAAGCAAATATTTTCGCAACAAATTTAAAAACCAACGATTGCTCATACAACAATATATTTTTATTGATACCAAAAATACTCTTATAATGTATTTAATTTGGTAATCTTATTTACTGCAAAGAACACTTTTCTATGCGGTGAATTGAGCGCTCGTGTGACATACCATCGCTCATTTGAAAGAGAGGGAACAATAACTGTACTTTGAGCATAGGGCAAATGATTGCAATGTGACATCGGCCTTATGGGCAATTAACATAATTACCTTTTTATACGCCATTTCGAAGAGCTTTAACGAAGATTGCTGCAATTGACTTGTTACCTTCCTAATTTCTTCTGGCTCAATCTTATCCTTATTAGCCAACAGTGCTCTAAGATCGGCGATTTCTTTCCTTAATTTTTCGCACTGAAAAATAATTGTGTATTCTTGTATTAACACATTTGCTAATGACTAAGACAATGACTCACCTCCTCTGCAGGTAATTGATTTTTAAACTCTTCAATTTTGCTTTCGGTTTCGTGTACAATGCTTTCTCCCTGATTTACCAATTCTATTATTTCGCGTTTCTTTTTATCAGTGGCTGCATATTCTTCAGCTTTCTTTATCATGTTTTCTATTTCATCTTTACTTAAACCGCCACTAGATTGAATAACGATTTGCTGCTCCTTACCCGTGCCTTTGTCCTTAGCAGATACATGTACAATACCATTTGCGTCAATATCAAACACGACTTCGATTTGTGGTACACCACGTGGAGCTGGAGGAATACCGACTAAAGTAAAGGAACCCAACATTTTGTTATCGGAAGCCATTTCACGTTCTCCTTGGTGTACTTTTATTTCAACTTGAGTTTGACCATCTGCAGCCGTTGAAAACACTTGTGACTTCTTAGTGGGAATTGTCGTGTTTCGTGAAATCAAACGAGTGAACACACCACCAAGAGTCTCAATACCAAGAGAAAGAGGTGTAACGTCCAGCAGTAATACATCCGTCACATCTCCTGCTAAGACTCCACCCTGAACGGCAGCGCCAACAGCCACTGCTTCATCTGGGTTAACTGATCTAGAAGGTTGCCGACCGAAGAGCTCCTGAACAGTGGATTGAACTTTAGGCATACGAGTCATACCGCCCACTAGAAGCACTTCACCAATTTCGGACTTTGAAACTTCAGCATCACTTAGAGCTTTTTGACAAGGCTGAATTGTTCGTTTAATTAGATCTCCAACTAGTGCTTCTAATTTAGACCGTGTCATTTTTAAGTTCATATGTTGGGGGCCGGAAGTATCCATAGTAAGATACGGCAAGTTTATATCAGTTTGCTGGGAGGATGAAAGCTCACACTTCGCCTTTTCAGCAGCTTCCTTCAAACGTTGCATTGCCATTGGATCTTTGGTTATATCAATTCCACTGTCCTTCTTAAATTCTTTTACTAAGAAGTTAACGATAGCGTTATCAAAATCTTCTCCACCTAAAAGAGTATCGCCATTTGTTGACTTTACTTCGAAAACACCCTTTTGTATTTCTAAAATGGAAATATCAAAAGTTCCACCACCTAAATCGTAAACTGCAATGCTACAAAAGAAGTGCATCATTGTCTGTAATTTTTATATTAAATAATCTATATATACATTTTATCTTCCGTTTTATCCATACCGTAGGCAAGAGCTGCAGCAGTTGGCTCATTAATAACTCGCAAAACATTCATTCCAGCAATTTGCCCTGCATCTTTCGTAGCTTGTCGTTGAGAATCGTTGAAATATGCTGGAACAGTGATCACTGCGTTTTTTACAGGTGTATTTAGATATGCCGCCGCCGTTTCTTTCATTTTCATTAAAATAAAAGCTCCAATTTGAGAGGGTGAATATACTTTCCCGTCTGTAGCCGAAACCCACGCATCACCATTTGATGCTTTCACTACTTTATAAGAAAGATTTTTCAAGTCTTTCTTTATTTCTGGATCATCAAAGCGACGACCTATCAATCTTTTAGTGGCGTAGAACGTATTTGCAGAATTTGTGACAGATTGGCGTTTCGCAGGCATACCAACTAAACGTTCACCATCCTTCGTGAAAGCTACATGTGAAGGAGTAGTGCGCGAACCTTCCGCATTTTCAATAACTTTGGCTTGTTTACCTTCCATGACAGCCACACAAGAATTCGTCGTGCCTAGATCAATTCCGATGACAGCACCTTTAACTTCGCCGGTCCTATGTATAATATATATTTATATTTAACAGGACAACGAATTACGTGAAAATTAGGACGATTTTATTGAGGTCTTTTGATTTGTGCTTCGTCAAATAAACTAATTTTAACTGCTAGTTTTAAAATCGCACTTACTTTCTCTTGAGAACTTTTAAATAAAAAATGTACCTTATATCACAACTTAAGTCATTAAATAAACTTGTTTGGCTTGAAAACTTACTTATGACGAACCTGCGCCAGAAGTCCATTGCGGAAACGGGGTGAAGTCTAAAAGAAATACATTATATAAGTGAGCGTGTTTTTTCTTAGTTGGATTTAAGTTTTTCTCCGATTACATAATAGAGAAATTATTAAATAATTAAGAGAATAGCGCGTCGAAATCGCTTATTAAATGATTGGCATTTGCAGGTCTGTAGGCAGAGCTTAAGAAAGATTTTGCGCGAACGGTTTTGATGATTGTGGACTCTACATATTGCATGTTTGGAGTGCATACTTTTATGATGCTAGGTGAGGATTGCCGTCCCTCCTGCCTACATTGTAAAAGTAATGTTTGACGATAAGGACTACTGCACTGGGCAAAGTATTGCGTGGCCTGTTGTTGTCCGCAGCAAACGTCTGTAGAGAAAGGTGATATTTCATCCTATTGTCTTTTTTATAATAACAAACTATGACTAATCAATTTATGCCTTTGTTATTCTCTGCATGCTACGGTTGAGAGCTCGTGAGAGTCTGATTTCGAGTTATGCATGAAATGTGAAAAATCCTGTAAGAGAAGTGCCATTTTAGAGCCATCGATTGTACCCAAAAGGGTAGGTGTACAACTAGGTCTTATAAAAGGCTCTAATACAAAATCTCAATTTTCTACGACTCCGTTTTTGAGTTATTGAGGATACGAACATACGTCTTCAGTATTTAAACATTACCATTAAAACAAAATGTTTCCGTAGCTACAATTTTGTAGGACTAAATCATGACAAAAACCTTCATAGCAGCGTCTTTTATGAGCTAAAAAATTTGTGAAATCCACGACTGATACAACGACGACATGACAAAGATTTTTGGAAGACAACAGCGTCGTCTTTTGTGAAGACTTTCGTTTTTCAAACAACGGAAAAGATACGAACTAAATTTGAAAAATAACTTAGCTCAACAAAAGCTTAATATATAGACAAAGATACAATAAAGATAATTCTAATATACTAACTGTAATATGTTATCAGAAACGCCAATATTACCTACACTTTTTTCAGCCAATTAACCCAACCGTAGCATGCCCAAAATCACAAAAAGCGAAACTCCTTTGCCGAAACCAACACCTTTGCCGAAACCAACAATTCGCTAAGCACAAAATTTTTGGGGCATTTTCGGAACTATTGCTGGTTTCTCTGTTCTGCTTTTTTCAAGGCGCTGCAAAAACAAAGTAGTCCTAATCTTTGCGCACTACTACATCGTGTTTGGGAGAGCGCAACGATGTTATCAATATTCAAACATATCTTATGTTTCAGCTAGAACATTTTATAGAATTGGCACCTGTTTTTTTTAGATAGTTTTTTCCAAATGGAAGTTGTTGTTGGCCAATGCGTGAACGTTATGTTTTATTCATACTATGTTTTATTCATACTATGTTTTATTCATACTATGTTTTATTCATACATGTTTGCGTTGCGACAAAAATAGCGTACATCCAAACTGAAGACGTATTGCCAAAATAAACTGTAAATACCTTCACAACACTACACGATGCTCTACCTCATTCGGTTATTATGGGTTATTGCCCTTTTATTATATGATCTTCAAACCCCCATTAATTCAAAATGGCGGGCAAATCACACAAATTAGGGGCGGATTTCCGAAAAAAAACAAAGCAGCAAAATTGGGCACAAACGCGTAAAGCGCAATTATTCCTCGACAAGTCCAAGGATACGACTCTTCGAGTATCCGGAATGAAGCTAAGCTATGATAAAGGTTATCGAGTAAAATATTAATGTAAAATTTTCTGGATCACATATGACACAAGTGTTGGCTTGTCGCACGCCTACTTAACTGCATTTAGTTGTCCAACAGCTTTAACGAGAGAGTCACCACTCCAGAAGGTACTGCATTCGCTGAAGTAACCTTTTTTTAATTTTCGCCCAGACACCACGCAAAAATAATCTCCGCCAGGGGTAGATATCGCAGAGTATGTTAGACACCATTGTAAGCGGCCGAAGTTAGAAGTGACGAATTGGCACAGGATTATTTTTGAAGAGGTAACAAAGAGAAAAGTTGTTGTTTTTCTCTTTATTAAGTTTAGTTAAAGATATTAAATTAGGCCCATTAAAAAACTGTGAATGTGATTGCTAACCTTTTTTTGTCTCTAAATCGCAAAAATTTTACAATGAGAGAAGATAGTGAATAAGGACCTTCAACAACACTTTTTGCGAAAATATTTAGTCGGTTTTGTTTTCTAAAATTGTTAAATTGTCTGAATGAACCTGTGTTACAACTCAGAAAACTGCCGCTACGCCCGACATTAAGTACAAATCGCGTTGTGTCTGGCGGCCTCTTTAACCAGATATTCAATTTTTTATAACTTATTGCAGCAGGTTTAACCGTGTGTACCGACCAAAGTTTTGTCCGAATATTGAACGGGATATAAAATATTTTCGCAATTTCATAATTCACAGACGACTGATAATTTGGTTTTGTCGTAGCCTGGGTTTTTTATAGATACAGAATTTTTAACAGAAGTGACTGGCCAATACGACTCTAGCACAAGCAATAGAAAACTTCAATTTGTTACAATGAAAGATAAGGGGAATCAAGGGATTTCTGCACTTCTCTACTACCTATGAAGACAGTGAGAACCCCTACCACCATAAAACATTAAAATCTTAATTAATGTTTTGATTAAATAACTTCTTAATATTCTTCTATTAGACTATATTATTACTTACTATTGGACAATACTTGTTCGAAATGTATTTCAAGGAAAGTTAAACCGATTGAATTAAAATATTATACATATATGTATATATATCTAAATATGTATTTTGTATACTTGATATTTCAGTATTTAGGTTTGATTCAGGGCTGTTTTTTTCTTCACGAAAAAAATAGTCGCAGGAAGGCTTGCATAAAATATATTTAATGCATATTATAAATTTTTTGAGAAATATATTTATTATGTAAATCAAAGATCACCACGAGGCTGCAAAACACGTACTTTCACGAAGAATTCAGAAGACCACCTTCCGGCTTTCAGTTCACCATAATGCTGGATGACACGGCGTGTTAAGAATTTTGGAGCACTTAACATTTTCTTTTATTATGCCGAAAGTAACTATAAATCCTGATATATAAATTTATTTAAGCGTAAATCCCAGAAATTATAACTTTTGAATAACGTAATAACACCTTTTTACAACCACGTTTATTGCGAAATGAAAAAAACTAGAACGAACATTCAGAGTTGCTAGTAAGTCCCATGACTAAAAACAACGTGTGCGTAAATAGCAACGAAAGTTAGCAACGATTTTTAGGGTGGTTTTTTGTGGAAGCTGTTTGCGAAGCAAAAATAAGTTGAATTTTTAAAAAATCATTAAAAATAAACCATAAGCTGTAAAAAAATTTTTAGTATACAGTTCGAAAGAGAAAATTATTCTATTTTCGATTATTTTAACACAAAAAATCTACTTAGTCTATAAACCCCACTTTTTTGGTAAAATCCAAAATTAATTTGTGGAAGCCATTACAAAACACCGTTTTTCAGGTGTACAATATTTTCTTCCAAAATGGCAAATTAACTTTCTGAAAGAAGATTTTTTTCTTAATATTCCCATATATCAACCAACTCTCTAGCTAACTTGGTTCCCGAGATATTTTAAATGATGACCTCGCAGGTTCAGCCGCCGGTACTGTGCATGAAAACACTCTGGCGTTCTCAATGAAGATGTAAATCCCAACTACACATTCCCATTAAACATTCCAATACAATGAAATAATAACCCAAGTTAAATTTCGTTGTAATTTTTTATAAATTGTAGAAAGAAATTTTCAAAAATTTTCGAAAAATTATTTGACCTTTAAAAAAATTTTCTTCCAAGACTTCATATATTACAACATTACTAAGTATATTTTTCTGCACTTTTGGATTAAAAAAGTTTTCCTGCAGCTAACGCCGTTCCCCAGATAATTCATATAAAGGCCCATATTATTTACGTAACATATCTATCCACTCCGGTGTACGGATTTCATATGACAACTCATATTTCGGAGAAATACAATTTTTCCAAAAATTTTGATGCATAAATGAAGTCTGTTGCATTTATAGAGACGCAGAAAATGGAAAATGAAAATTATTTCCTCCATTGTTTACAATTGGATGTGACCACGTGCTTTTCTTGGAAATAGCAATGCGTAAACAAACAGCGTGCAGAATTAATTCAAATTTTTTGCGGTTTTTTTTTGGAAAAGGGATTCTTTTTTTTTTAAATGACAGTTGTAAGGACTGAAAAAGGAGTTCATTCCATATCATATAAAGCAAAGACCAGGAAAATCTACTGAAGCGTTTTCATTCTATTCCTTTGCAAACTTCTAATCCAGCTCCCAAAGCAGGAGGTATTGCCAAGTCCGGTGACGGTGTTATGTCTGTGAAGCCATCAACCTCGAAAGGGGCAACGGGCGATCGCAGAATCCTAGCACCAGGTAACGCTAAAAACAGTAGCTCGCTGCTCTCAAAAAGCAGAGCCGAGAAGAGAGATAGGTCGATGGAGGAACAGCTGGGTATGGACCCCAAAAAGGTCCGACACTCAGATAGTTTCAAAGCTAGCGCGGAGCTACAGGTGGCCATTGTCGATAGATCGAACCCTGACGGCAAGATTTCACCGGCAAATTGGCTACTTGTGGAGACAAGGCTTCTGTCGGAGATGATGAAGGTGGCGCGGAAGGATGAGGAGGTGGATTTCGAGGGAGCGGCATGGCAAAGAGGAGTCAAGGTCGTCAGTTGTGGTAACAAAGAGTCGGTGGATTTTTTGACGACTACGATTGCCGGGCTTGGCGAGATCTGGCCGAGAGCCAAGCTTGAAGTTCTTCCGAGATCTTCCCTTCCCATACGACCAATGGCCGTTATATGGGTACCCCCTCCGGTCCCGGAATCGGGGGCATCCATATTAGCCTTAATAGACAAGCAGAACCGTTGGTTGCGAGCACAGGATTGGGAGATCGTCTCATCCAACGTTCCCAAGAACGGAGGCCGAAACTTCTGGTTTGCGGTCAGCAGAGAGTCCATTGAGGCTATTAAAAATCAAGGAGACTCCATCAGATTTGTTACGTGACCCGTTTGCCTTCGCGACGGCTTACATTCCCGACTAGCTCATTTTTCTCGGGCAGGTTCTCAACCCAGCCGATCGCGAATCGGGAGCAACAATAAATTTAAACAAAATTTCACTATTAACACATTTTGAGATTTTCTCTTTGCCATCCTCTCCTTATCCCCGTCCGTCACCCCTAATAAAAAGTATTTTTATTTCATCCTTAAATAATTTTATTACTATAATAAACAAAGTTTTACACTACAAAATTTCCTCACGGTACGTTAACCGAAGCTCGCAAGCTTTTCGGTAGTGGTGATATGTTCGAATTTTCGCGGTATCGATCGACCTCTTACCGATCAACCCTAAACATGAGAGAGCTCTCTAATGCTATAGAGGAATAAAATAAAATGTTAACCCCCTCTCTAATCACGCGGTACACTCACTACCTTGGGCTGCTACCCCTCAACACAATAGATTTGAATTCTTTATATACAATGAATTCTTTGCATTTACAAAAAAAACGAATAGTGAGTACAATGACAAAAGAATATAATCCTAATAATTCAACCAATATTTAAAATAACACTAACCAAAATGAATTAACATTACAAATATATATATATACAAAGACACATTTATGATTTTTATTTTAGATGAATCTAGTAAAGTTATTGAAGTAAATGATATAATTTTCGACTTAGCTGCTTCCGTTCGCCTATGGCTTTCCAGTTGTACCCGATTGTTGTGCTGGTATACAGGACTATTGTGCTGATGTACAGGACTATTGTGCTGGTGTACAGGACTATTGTGCTGGTTTCTCGCTCTGGCAGTAAAATTCAAATTTTCAACTCCTGGATCAGTCTTTGCAAACTCAGCGTGGATTTAGATGGCCGTCCGCACTCAATTCAATTTACATATTCAATTTACACGTTACGGCAAAAATGTGAATTCTTCACAACGTTTTAATTATTTGCCATATATATATATATAGTTAAACATTATCCGTCGAACATTTATAATTGAGTTCGATTCTTCTTATAACTCGACTAAGACAAATTTTGCCTTCGCGGAACTGACCGTTGTTTAACCAGCGCACCGAACACTCTGACCTAATTTTCTTCAATCCCTTTCTTCAAATTAAAATTTTCTTTTTATACTTTTTGGTAGTTTAGCGCCCCCTTTCCAGTGGACTTGCAGACTTGCTGTCTGCTGATCTCCCAGCTACCGTCTACTTAGGCTCCTCCCCTTTCCTACGGTGAATTCTTTTCAATTTTCCTTTTGGTTCTACTCAAAATTTTCGTTTTCTAGAAAATTCTTTTTCCAGAAAAATCTAACGCGAAATTCCGTTCCCGCCCTAGTCTAAAATTTAAAAAAAAATTACATTTATATATTCTGGCTTCATCGCTCCATAGAAATTCGGGCCATTTTCGAGTTTTCTACCAGGCGCTCAGAAATCGACAGCAACAGTTTCGTTGACGCGAAAACAAAAATTAGTTGGTATTCTTTGTGGAATAGCATGTGAGGAAATTCATTCATATATTCTTTTTCTTCTGGCAAGCCTACTTACTACTTTCGCCTCTATTTCTTACAAAGAAAAATACTACTCGTCAACATTTCCCCTCTTTTCGGCACTTCATTCCCAGTATTCAGAGTAGTTTTTGTCCAGGGATGTCATCTCTGTTTTAGACGTTTGGTGGTAAGTTGTGACAAACAAAATATTTTACTAAATAATTCTTTTCTTTTCAGATTAAACAATTTCATCAGGACGTTTTAGTCGGATCGGCATTTCGGTTATTTTTTTTCTTTTCTGCATAACCGAAGGCATCACGCAACAAAACTCTGCAATTGCTACATCCATGGTATGCAAATGCAGTGTGCGGATGGCTTTCTGCCGCTTAAGTTTTTCGGGTGCCCAACGTAGGGTCACGCCCACGCCCTGAACTCATGACTACTTAATCTAGCCGGGCTTTCAGATAAGTATCCTTACCATAATTTCCTTACAGAATATATCGTCAATTCTAACTAGGGTCTCACACCATACGGAACAAAGAGGACTACACACGCGCTAACTCTTCTCACGCAGGACATTGAAACATTGAATATTGGACAAACATCGTGCACATTCACATTGCCAAAAATTAAGTACATCACAACAATCACATATTGCACTTGTGAATCGTTTGGACAATAAGTCTACGGTCGAATTGACTAGTTCGATATACTTATCGACTATGGAGGTAAATATTGCACGTTTCGTTTTATTGTTTCATGTCTTTTGCATGGAACACTCCCAATTCGTTCCCCTTGAGATCTTCAAGAGCGTATAAGTTGCTGCCTAATACGCGAGACACTCTGCACTTCAAAAATTTTCGGCAGAACTTTGCATTTATCCCTCGTCTAAAATTACTCTGAACGAAGTTCCTCCGATAAACTTCTTGACCGGGAACGAATTTAACGTCGCGTTTGCGTCGGTCATAATATTTGACTCCCTTTCCGTATGCTTCATGTAGTTTTTCCCGCATTTTCTCACGCCAGAGTTCCAACTTATCGCCATGATTAAGAGTTCTCAATTCATGATCATCCAATGACTTAAGTCTTCGCGCTAATTCGTAATCACTACCGCTTGTGAACATATTATGTCCAAATAAGGCAAAGAAAGGTGTCACGCCAATAGAGGAATGGACTGAGCTCCGGAGAGAGCATTCTATCTCGGGTAAATATAAATCCCATTCTCTATGGTCTTCCTTTAGATACGATCTGATCGCTGCCAAAATAGATTGATTCACTCTTTCCGCAGCATTGGCCTGAGGAGAATAAAACGCGGTTTTCATATGGACAATTTTAAATTTCGTAATCATCTTTTGAAATTCTTTTGCTATAAATTGAACTCCGTTATCACTGTGGATTACCTCAGGCACTCCAAATTTGTAGAAAACCTCTTCGACAAGAAAATCTACTACTTTTGTCGCCGTGGCCGTTTTCATGGCTTTTAACAGTGTGAATTTTGAAAAGTGGTCTACCACCACAAAAATGTATGCATTGCCCTTTTTTGAACGAGGATACTTGCCAAGAAAATCGACATAAATTTTTTGAAAAGGGCGTACTGTTACCACCTCCTTACCCATTCTCGGACACAATTCGATATTTGCTGACTTGGACTCTTTACAGATTTGACAATTATTTATGTATGCTCGGACCTGCCGAACCATTCCTGGCCAATAATATGTTTGACGCAATCGAAATAGAGTCTTGCCTATGCCCGCATGCGCCGCAAGTTCGGATTCATGAGCCTTAGCTACCAACGTAGACGTCAGCGCTTCCGGAACCCATAACTTCCACGTAAACTCACTTGTTGGTAAGTCGTCATGACATATTGTGCGTTTAAATACTAATCCATCTCTAACTTTTAGATCTGGCAGCCTACTCTGATTTTTCTTTACTGTGTCTGCAATACTTAAATAATCAGGTGATTGAAATTCTGTCGTTTCCATTTCGAGTATTTCTTGAGTCGTCTGCAGTTCTTCCACCGACCTAGACAGTGCATCGGCTACCACGTTTTCTACACCTTTTCGATGTTCTATTTCGAACTCAAATGGCTGTAATAAAAGCGACCATCGAGCTAACCTTCCATTCAAGTCTTTAAGTGACATCAACCACTTTAGGCTTGCATGGTCGGTTATGATGGTGAATGGCATTAGTTCGACATAAGGCCGAAAACGTTTAACAGCTAGAATCGCCGCAAGACACTCTTTCTCAGTCACGCTATAATTGCGCTGATGCCGATTTAGCTTATACGAATAAAAAGCGATTGGTCTTTCATTCTTTGCCTCATCTAATTGAAACAACACGGCTCCAATTCCAATGTCCGATGCGTCGCATTGTATGAAAAAGCGTTTTGTAAAGTCTGCATGTTTTAGAACCGGTGCTGACGTTAGCGCTTGCTTAAGTTGTTCGAACGCCTCAATAGCTTCAGAAGTCATGGTAAATTTACCATTTGTTTTTCTTAGAGTGTCGCTCAGAGGTGCGGCTAACGAAGCAAAATCGTGGATGAAACGTCGATACCAACCGGCCGTTCCCAAGAAACTCCTAACTTCCCTAACTGATCTTGGCACCTTTATTTTCTGTATGGCGGATATTTTTTCTGGGTCAGTCCTAAGACAACCCGCGCCCAAAATAAAACCTAAATATTTGAGTTCCTTAAAACAGAATTTCGATTTGGCACCACCCACTGTCAAATTCGCTTTCTGAAGGCATTCCGCTACTTCGCTAAGCACACGTAAATGCGTGTTAAAATCGGGAGCTATAATCAACAGATCATCCAAATATACAAATACATTGGACTTGAGATGCTGCGGAATAACCTTATCCATTAGACGACACAACCGCTGAGCAGCATTACACAGCCCAAACGGCATCACCACAAACTGGTATAACGGCCGACCTGGCACAGTAAACGCAGTATACTTTTTGCTCTCAGCATCAAGCTCCACTTGCCAAAACGCATGCTTTAGATCTACACTACTTATAAAGTGTGTGTAGTCTATGCGGCTCAAGATACCCTCAATATTTTGAAGTGGATACGCATCTTTTACCGTGAGGTTATTCAGTTTTCTCGCGTCTAAACAAAACCTATTCTTATCAGGTTTCCGAACCAGTGTCGTTCGATTATTCCATGGGCTGTCGCTCTTTTCAATTACTCCCAATTCGAGCATTTTGTCCACTTCTTCATAGATAATTTTCTGTACAGCCGGGGAAACAGGGTAGTGTCTATCCTTGAAAGGTTGCGCCCCCTCTATTAACTTAATCGTATGTTTCTCTAAGTGTGTCCGTCCCAGTCCCTTTTCTTCAAAAAACCTAAACTTCTGCTTCACCTCTTCTAGCTGACACCGTTGTTTCTCCGTTAATTCATGCATCCCGGGGTCTGCTACTTCTGTGCTAAGTTCTTCTATGTCAAAGATTTCATTTGCTATTCCGAAGGTTCTCCAAAAATCAACCCCTAGATTGACCCCTAGACATTGATTGTTCCAAATAAGGGCATAAATAAAATTTCTGCATACTGGTCTTGCCTTTATAATGTACTTCAATTTCTACGCTCCCCAATATCCAGTGTCTACTACCATTGGCTGTTTTTACACTGGTGAAACTAGGTTTGACTGGGATTTCCATTTGTTCTACCAACTCTCTACAGCCTTTGCCCAAAATGCTAATGGAAGCTCCGGAATCTAACAAGCCTTTCATTTCCCTGCCTAATAACTCAACTTCCACGTATGGCCTTGGGTCATGATGCTCTAAATACTTTAAAGACGACACTATCTGCTTTCTGATGGTTTTTCTTTTTAAATATCTTTCCCTAGCTTTCTTAACTCTATTGGATACTTTGCAAGTTTTCTCTCCGTCATCGGAGGCAAATATACGGTTCCTGACTATTAAATAATTGCGTTCCCTATCTTCTAATGGTTTAGACTTACTCATTCTATTACTTATCGTTCTATCTAATCTATTTTGTTGTAAAATTTTCACTTTCATTTTCTTTTTCAGAGTAGGATTCGTTTGGCGATCTATTCGTTTCGGAACTTTTGGATTGCTCTGCGCTTTCTGAATGGGTTCGACGTGTTGCACGCGGGACCCGACTGGGAGGATGGGTGTCCCGCTGCTGCCCCACCTCTCTGCTCGTTTCCCTTACTACATTTTGGACACTTGGGTGTTATTACGTTCCGCGTACCGCATTTAAAACAAAAGACATTCCTTCGCATAGATTTGCAGTACTTGAAAGTGTGTCCCATTTGACCGCAATTCCAGCATTTGGATTTGTCGACACTCGACGGCTGACAACTGTTTGCTTGCGGTGGCTGCACTGTATCGTCATCATCGGACAATTCTAATTCGTTCACATGCCTACCGAATCGGTTTGTTTGCTGCCTACGTGGATCGTAACGCGAGAAACACCTCTCTACTTCGTGGCATTCTTCGCGCAGTTGCTGCACGCTAAAAACGTTAATCGGGTAAACCATACGCGCTAAATTTTCCCTCATATTTCTTTTCATAATTCTAATCATTTCATACTCCGCGATAGGATTTAACAAACGGCTGCGTAGCTTAAGCATGGTCTGGAAATACTCATCGATCGATTCATTCTGACCTTGTTTGCGACTCACAAGATCCTGCATGACTTCGAATTCTGTTCTGCTGGATTTATATTGTATTATCAGTGCCTCACGCAACGCCTCCCAGCTTCCCAGCCTGTTGCTTCGGACGTGAAGCCAGTACCATTCTTTCGCTTCGCCTGATAACAACAACTGAAAGTCGCGCAACACTTGTGACCACGCACATCCATACTGCGCGCGTAAGTGTTCCACACGGAATATAAAATCGTCTATAGATAAGTTATTTGAATTTCCATCGAATACGATACCCCATTTATCTAATTTGACCTCACAGGTTCTTGAACTAAGTGGAAATTGGAAATCTTGTTCAGCTGACGGTCTGCTTCCCTGAGGAAAATCTCGGTGCAATCGCGCATTCTCTCTTGCCCTCTGAACATCAACTGCTTGCTGATTGTCTGCCACTCGCATGCTATTAACTAACCCATTAATCTCTGAAAGCAATTTAGTAAAGCCTTCTTTCAAGCCATTATTAATTTGGTTAGCTATGGCGTGGTCTACTGACGTCTTCCAGTGGTTGCAAGCATCAGTTACCAATGACGAAATGTGATGCGCTTCGCTCACCGTGCTTAGTTTGCCGCTATGGTCCATGGACTGATCTTTGTTAATTGCATCCATGTGTGTGGGCTGCGATGGAGCCCACCCTCTCGCCAGGCTTAGATTTGGCCTACCAGCTGGCTGCTTCGGTATCGTTCCGGTTGCTTGCCTATTTGTTCTCTCCACTTTTTCTAATGCGACCGCGCCCGTCTGTTGTGCTTTCTCCTTATGCGAACTTGTTATTAGTGTTGCAGATATATCGCTAAATGCGGCTCCTGCAAACCTGTTTGTTCCTGATTCTGCCATTTCTCTATTATTCCTATTTCTAAGTTGATACGGAGTATTAAATCTAACTTCTTTCGTTTGAGGCGACGATCTATTTAAATCAAAATTACGACTACGTTTATTCTTCGATTTTTCGCGCAATTCGGCCGCTTTTGGCATTTTCAGGTTACTCTACGACTTAAACTATCAACTTTCAATATTTATTTCGCTAAAATATTTATCATAACCCAAATTAATTAGTTTTATATTACAATTTCTAAACCAATAAGAATAATTTATAAACAATACTGGTATATAAAAAAAACAACACCAAGTGAAATATAATTAATAACAAAATACTTAAACTCAACACCCAATTGACTAAATACTACTTTCTTTTATTTATCTTCTTATATCTTATCAATAATCGCTTGCATTCGACTTTACCAATGAATTTATTGTAACTTTAATTTTTATATTTGCACAGGGGATATCTGACGCAGGATTTTATTCGGAGGAAGGATTTCGCCTAATTGTGGCAAAGTGATATCTCAAAAAAAAATATTCTACTGTTTACTATTGGATGATTCCTTTCCGGAAACGCATGGTTTTGCTGTATTATACTGCGTGCGCCGTTCAGTGCTTTTGGTATCGCCGTTTGGTTTCGCTACCTTATACCGTTTACCAAGTCACTGATACGCTGCACGCCTTGATTTAGTTTACTCTTTCTAATGTTCTTTTCTTGCAGGGCTCTTCTTGGATCGTCATCCATTGGTAGGACCCTGCAAATGGTAGCATTTCCTTCGGATGCAATTGAGTTGCCATCCCTGCAAGCTCGAGCCATCTCTCTTCGAAATCGCTACTACTAAAAAACTATTAGTCTTTAAACACTGGAGCTGCGCATTCCCGGACAATCTGTGGGTGTTTATCCATTGCATCTCCCTTCGTCGTCGCAATTGAATGTGGCTTCACTGCCACCTCAAGCCGCAAATTTCAGGAAATGCTATGGAGAAGGACCCACGTATCTTAAGTTTTGAATTATATTTTCTCTTGCTCCGAAGTCTCAACACCAGGTACAAATACCATCACTAATATAAACTCTTTATAAATATTACTTTTGCCTCTTTCAGACAACACAACACTTGACGGCTACGACCTGCTTTCCATAGTGTTGACACTTCGGATTTACCCAGAGATGTAACTTTCGCCATGCTTCTCTGCTGCGATGCATTTACTTTTGGCTCTGTCCCAGTGCTTGTCTTAGGGAATCACAGCAACAGAAACCACTCTCTGGTTTATTGCGGTTGTTTGTCCGCAGAGTTTCGTTCTGCAGGTGCAATTAAGCTAACACTTAGTGTAAATAATATAAATTAAGCCACATGCTTCGGGAAACTCTGTATAAAAGAAAATAACTCATTAATTTAACTTGGTTCGTGGTTGTTCATCCGACGCGTATCTCTTACTCCGTGCAATTGTGCTATTCTTTTTAATTAGTTTGCACAAGTCATCGGGTTTGAGGTACTCGTCGAAGGGAAAAACCACTGCCATTTTTTTTTTTCATGTTGGGCGCCATATTGTTACGTGACCCGTTTGCCTTCGCGACGGCTTACATTCCCGACTAGCTCATTTTTCTCGGGCAGGTTCTCAACCCAGCCGATCGCGAATCGGGAGCAACAATAAATTTAAACAAAATTTCACTATTAACACATTTTGAGATTTTCTCTTTGCCATCCTCTCCTTATCCCCGTCCGTCACCCCTAATAAAAAGTATTTTTATTTCATCCTTAAATAATTTTATTACTATAATAAACAAAGTTTTACACTACAAAATTTCCTCACGGTACGTTAACCGAAGCTCGCAAGCTTTTCGGTAGTGGTGATATGTTCGAATTTTCGCGGTATCGATCGACCTCTTACCGATCAACCCTAAACATGAGAGAGCTCTCTAATGCTATAGAGGAATAAAATAAAATGTTAACCCCCTCTCTAATCACGCGGTACACTCACTACCTTGGGCTGCTACCCCTCAACACAATAGATTTGAATTCTTTATATACAATGAATTCTTTGCATTTACAAAAAAAACGAATAGTGAGTACAATGACAAAAGAATATAATCCTAATAATTCAACCAATATTTAAAATAACACTAACCAAAATGAATTAACATTACAAATATATATATATACAAAGACACATTTATGATTTTTATTTTAGATGAATCTAGTAAAGTTATTGAAGTAAATGATATAATTTTCGACTTAGCTGCTTCCGTTCGCCTATGGCTTTCCAGTTGTACCCGATTGTTGTGCTGGTATACAGGACTATTGTGCTGATGTACAGGACTATTGTGCTGGTGTACAGGACTATTGTGCTGGTTTCTCGCTCTGGCAGTAAAATTCAAATTTTCAACTCCTGGATCAGTCTTTGCAAACTCAGCGTGGATTTAGATGGCCGTCCGCACTCAATTCAATTTACATATTCAATTTACACGTTACGGCAAAAATGTGAATTCTTCACAACGTTTTAATTATTTGCCATATATATATATATAGTTAAACATTATCCGTCGAACATTTATAATTGAGTTCGATTCTTCTTATAACTCGACTAAGACAAATTTTGCCTTCGCGGAACTGACCGTTGTTTAACCAGCGCACCGAACACTCTGACCTAATTTTCTTCAATCCCTTTCTTCAAATTAAAATTTTCTTTTTATACTTTTTGGTAGTTTAGCGCCCCCTTTCCAGTGGACTTGCAGACTTGCTGTCTGCTGATCTCCCAGCTACCGTCTACTTAGGCTCCTCCCCTTTCCTACGGTGAATTTGTTTCAATTTTCCTTTTGGTTCTACTCAAAATTTTCGTTTTCTAGAAAATTCTTTTTCCAGAAAAATCTAACGCGAAATTCCGTTCCCGCCCTAGTCTAAAATTTAAAAAAAAATTACATTTATATATTCTGGCTTCATCGCTCCATAGAAATTCGGGCCATTTTCGAGTTTTCTACCAGGCGCTCAGAAATCGACAGCAACAGTTTCGTTGACGCGAAAACAAAAATTAGTTGGTATTCTTTGTGGAATAGCATGTGAGGAAATTCATTCATATATTCTTTTTCTTCTGGCAAGCCTACTTACTACTTTCGCCTCTATTTCTTACAAAGAAAAATACTACTCGTCAACATTTCCCCTCTTTTCGGCACTTCATTCCCAGTATTCAGAGTAGTTTTTGTCCAGGGATGTCATCTCTGTTTTTGACGTTTGGTGGTAAGTTGTGACAAACAAAATATTTTACTAAATAATTCTTTTCTTTTCAGATTAAACAATTTCATCAGGACGTTTTAGTCGGATCGGCATTTCGGTTATTTTTTTTCTTTTCTGCATAACCGAAGGCATCACGCAACAGATTCGGGCTTGGGAAGCTAAAAATCCGGGTGCCGAAGGATGGAGAGAGGGATGGTGATGGGTCAAAGAAGCCAGCTGAAAGTGCTGCAAATAAACCTGCACCACTGTAAGGCGGCCACTGACGACCTTCTGCTAACCATGGGAAGAGAAGATGTTGACGTGGCCCTGGTACAAGAACCTTGGTTGAGTGGTGGTAAGGTTGCAGGACTGGGATCGCGACAATATCAGGTCTTCGGAACAAGATCAACTACAAGAGTAAGAACTTGTATACTGGTAAAGAAAAGTATTAAAACTCTTATCTTCCCGCAGTACAGTTCTCCAGATCTAACTACGGTAATATGCGAGTCCGAGCGGGATGGCAAGATCTTGCTCGCGTCGGCATATCTAACCTACGAGGAAGTTGAGCCCCCGTCGCAGTTAATCCGCGCACTAACGACCCTTGCCAAAACCAGCAAGTTGAGGTTTGTGATAGGATGTGATGCTAACGGACATCATTCGCAATGGGGAAGTAAGGATACTAACGTAAGAGGTGAGTCTATATTTGATTTCATTATTACAAACGACCTAATTATCTGTAATAGGGGGGCGTCGCCCACCTTTAGCAATAGAGTTAGATCGGAAGTAATAGACCTCACCCTGAAAAATTGTAGAGACCTCGAAATCCTGAAATGGAGGGTGTCCCAAGAGTGCTCCTTTTCGGACCACTTTAGGATATTCTTTGAGATCTCATTTGATAAACCAAGAGTCGTGCCCTTTAGGAACCCAAGGAAAACGAACTGGGACCAGTTCTCACAAAAAGTCGCGGTGCTGCTGTCACACAGCAACATAAGGTCTAATAATGAGAACACTGACACTCTTGTTCATACCCTTTCCGCAGGGCTCCGGAGGGCTTTTAACGACTCGTGTCCGAGGAGCTACCCTCGCGGAAAAAGTAAACCCGCGTGGTGGACCCCGGAACTCGGAGCGATAAAGAAAGCAACGGGAGCGCTTTTTAATAAAGCGAAAGCCACCGGTAGAGACATTGACTGGGCCCTGTATAGGGCTGGTCTAAGAATCTACAAAGGCAGAATTAGAAGATCTAAGAGAGACTCGTGGAGGGCATATTGTGATAAGATATGCGAAGTCAATGAAGCGTCCAGACTGCGAAAGGTGCTAACCGGGGAAAGAGCTATTCCTGGTTGCATCCAGCGGCTGGACGGTTCATGGACAGAATCTAGTCTTGAAACGTTGGAGGTTTTATGTGATACACATTTTCCGGGCTGCACGGAATACTGTGCTGGGACGACCCCGATGACCCCAACGGGTATTGATTTCGAGGAGCTGAGCCATCTACAGGAAGACGTGAGCAACGTGGTGAGTGAGGACAGGGTGATATGGGCGGTCGGGTCCTTCCAACCCTACAAATCGGCTGGACCGGACGGAATCATCCCGGCCATGCTTCAGAAATCCCTGAACACCATTCTACCAGTGCTCACTGATATATTCACAAGATGTCTCAAGAAACGATATATACCCAAGAGCTGGAGGTTTGTAAAGGTGGTTTTCATACCTAAAGCAGGTAGACCTTCGCACTCCTCTGCAAAGGACTACAGGCCCATCTCCCTCTCCTCCTTCTTACTTAAGACATTGGAGAGACTGGTGGACCTTTACATAAGAAATAAAATCACACACAGACTTTGCAATTCTCAACACGCCTATCAAAAAGGCAAATCAGTTAAGAGCGCACTTCACAGTGTGGTATCTAGAATTGAAAAATCCCTGGAGGACAAAGAGTATACTCTTGGAGCCTTTTTGGATATCGAAGGGGCGTTTAATAACGTCAAACCAGAAGCAATTGAGAGTGCTCTGAAGTATCACGACGTGCACAGCGCTATAATTGAATGGACAGTATGTATGCTGAATAGCAGAATTATAAGTCCGACCATGGGCGCAAGCACTCTCCTTAGAAGCGTCACACGAGGTACACCACAGGGAGGAGTTCTCTCACCCCTATTGTGGTTGATGGTGGTTGACGAGATTCTAAGGGAATTTGATGGTACAGGCGTTAGAGCCATAGCCTATGCTGACGACATAGCTCTGCTGATTACTGGTAAATTTTTACCCACCATCAGTGAGCTCATGACGAAGGCTCTGGCGAAAATGGCAAGGTGGGCGGATAGAAATGGTCTTAGCACAAACGTGACTAAGACCTCGCTCGTCCTATTCACCAGAAAGTACAAGGTGCCAGACTTCAGAAGGCCCAACCTGAATGGCCAAAGCCTTCCGCTGTCTGATTACGTGAAGTACCTCGGCGTAGTTCTAGACAGCAAGTTAACTTGGAAAAGGAACATAGCCGAACGAACAGCGAAAGGGCTGAATGCCCTCTATGCATGCAGGAAGGCCGTTGGCGGTAAATGGGTGTTACCGCCGTACATTGTACACTGGCTGTATACGGCGGTGATCCGGCCGATCCTCACCTACGGCTGTCTTGTGTGGTGGCAAGCGGTACAGAAGAGCAGCAATCTAAAAACCTTAAGTAAGGTTCAAAGATGTGCAGCTAGAAGTATCACAGGAGCTCCTAGGAGCACACCACAAGCGGGACTGGAAATGTTACTTCATATCCTTCCCCTTGATAAGTTCATTCTGAGTTCAGCGGGAAAGAGTTTCCTAAGGCTGAAAGGTATCAGCCTAAGCACGGAATCTCGGTTTGGACATGGGAGTGTGCTGAAATTTTTGAAGCAAGTGGGAGAAAACCCGCGGAATGATTTGACCGTTCACACGGACTATATTCTCCCGAGGTTGACTTTTGACGGAATACCGGAGGTGATCTTTCCCCGCAGAGAGGAATGGTCATTAGGCCAAGAACCTCTAGGGGGCATCGATTTTTACACCGATGGTTCCAAGACCGAAGAGGGTACAGGTGCAGGCTTCTACTCCAACATACTGCATATACAGCGGTCGTATAGACTGCCTAATGACTGCAGTGTGTTTCAGGCCGAAGTATTTGCCATAGAAAGGGCTGCTAACTTTGTTATCGAGGAGGAGATATTCAATAAGAACATCAACTTCTTTGTCGACAGCCAGGCGGTCCTGAAAGCAATATGTGCGGTGGAAGTGAAGTCCAAAATTGTCTTGACGTGTAGGGAAAGGCTTGGGAGCCTTTTAAGAGGCAACACAGTGAAACTCTGCTGGGTTCCAGGGCACTCAAATATTGAGGGCAATGAGCTGGCGGACCGCCTTGCCAAAACTGGAGCTTCAATGGAGCACCACACGACAGTTGCCTCAGTGTATGCCCCAATAGGGCATCTAAGAAGAACCATTGATACCATAGTCATGGATGACGCAAATCGTACCTGGATAAATAGGTCAAATTGCAACAATACCAGACTGCTATGGCATGGGTTGAACTGGAGCAAGTCGAAGGCATTGCTCTCACTTTCGAGAGACCAACTTCGTCTTGCGACAGGAGTGCTAACGGGACACTGCCCGGTCGGAAATATGGTGTCTAGGTGGAAACCTGGCACCGTAATCGACCATTGCAGGTGCTGCAATGACACCGATGAAGAAGAGACTGTGCTCCACTTGCTCTGTCAGTGTCCGGCTCTTCACTACCGCCGACTCCAATCAACAGGAACTGGCTTTCTGAAGGACTCGGATCTGGCGGAGCTACCGATCGCCAGTCTACTGAAGCTCATCATAAGCACCAAGTGTGCCTTCTCCAGACCCATACCCGACTAAGTACAACGTCGGGAGGGGCCTACTGGTAGAATGGCAGACATAGGTAGTCGCCGGTTCCCACACCATATCCTACCCCTATCCTTTTCCCATATCCTTAAAAAAATTAACAACGGCTACTACAATGGGCCACTTAGGCCTCGGTGGAAGTGGTCGACCTGGCCACATGCCCTTCCAACCTAACCTAACCTACTGCCTTCTAAAGCGTTCAGGGACCGTTGCTGCTATATAAACATTTTCTTCCCAAAAAGCATGTATGCAGTTTTGAAGAGGACATTTTTCCACGCTTTTCCACCTGAAAATTTGTTTTTCCTATAAGCCACAATTATAACGACTAACGACGTAATAATGCAATTCAATTCAATAATAATGCAACAAGCAAGCTATTAATTGGCGGTCAAAAGGAACGCGAAATTTAAGCCACGCCGGGCGGAGCTGTAGATTTGTGAGTTGTAACACATACGTTCGTATGGCGTATTTCAAACAGAAAACGCGCACCTCGGCGTAATCCTTGACGCGCACCACGGCATTTTGCCGCCGAGTGTAGCGTTCTAAAAGCCTACAGACTCTTGTATAAGTAGTACGTGCGTATTTTAAGAATGAGAGTATACAAATTTTTGGAACTGCAATTTATTGCGGTGCCATCTGTTGAGCTGTGTAGACCTGATTTTGCTTTACTTTGCTGAATTCTGTTTTTTCGCTTGTTTTGTTCTCTCTTTTAATTAAATATTTGAAAAGAAAGATGATATAAAGGCTCATTGCACATGTAATGCAAAATTAATGCCTCTATAATACAAATCACTCGGAGTATAAAAATAAAACAAACAAACTGTAAGTCTTTCCTTCGAACTGATGGGTGATCGCCAATTCGTACACATTTTTTCGATTTGTGTCTTCAGCAGCTCATGAAGCTCTTCAAATTTACCTCTGGTCATATGGAAATACGTCCAAAATTTGTCGCCGTCATTCTCCAAATGCCTATATAAATGTTGCAATTCATCACATAGCTCTATTGCTTCATTTATCTGGCTTATCCAGGAGCGCCTTAGATCTCCTCCTAGCAAGTAACAGCAAGAGTAGTTCCTCTTCGGAAGACATATTTGATATTTACTTGTTCGACGTTTATAAATTGTATTTTGTATGTATTTTTAATATGACGATATGCATTTATTTCAGTAATGACATTTCCTCGCTAATTTTTCGATGAAATGTTTGCATTTCGTTAAGCGAGTTAAGCGAGAGTTTATCTCATTCGTGAGTTGGTTAATTTTTGGCGCCGCAAGGCAGATTTATTTAGTTTTAGGTCCATCATACAGCTAGTGCTGCATGACTCCACGGGCTTTAGCTCATACTTGATTTTTTTTTTTTACGATTAATCAACTTTAGAGTTGTTTAACTCCACGGGCTTTAGCTCACCCTTTTATTTACGATCATTCGAATAGTTTCGAATGATTCCACGGGCTTTAGCTCTACTCGCACCGATCACTTCGTCAGGCCGAAGTGACTCCACAGGCTTTTGCTCAAAATCCTTTTTTTTACTATTAATCGACTTTAGAGTTGATTAACTCCACGGGCTTTAGCTCATACTCATTTTTTGTTTACGATTAATCAACATTGGGGTGGATTACACACTCTTTAATTTCTACTCGACCGAAGCGTCGCACCAGTACCGAAGCTGTTGCTCAGCTGTCCTTTTCCCACTCCCACTAAACTCCCTTTAACATAAGACTTAGGCTAAGTTACATTGTAGTAGAATAAGCACACATTGTTAAATATAAGAGAATTTAAATAAAAAACAATATCAAATATAACGTCCGAGCTGAACTGTTTCAGTCAGTGCTAGATTGTTGAAACAATCGTTTGAAATTCGGAAACATTACAAAGTGAGTGGTTTTTTCAAGTTCCACCCACAAAGAACCCTGGACCCGCTGAGACTATCTCAGCTGAGACAAAAAATTTGTTACAGCCTTGAAGCAAAAAATGTCGGCAATAATAAGAGCCAAACAAAGCCCAACTAAGCAATGCATAAAAAATGACTGAACTTCAAGTTCATCGCAAGACAGTTTCACGCACCGAATCCACCATCGTCTTCTTTCTCGATTTTCTACGACCGAAAATTCTTTGCAACCAATGCAATCTGTGGATAATATCGCCGTTATGTACTAAACCGCGTTTATTTAGAAAGAAAAGAAAACACTTAGAACCAATTAGCTAACCCTTCTTATAAATTTCTTATTTGGCCAATTCTTTTTCGACAACAATAAACAGTGGCCTTAGTTGAGCGGAGGAAAGTAACGTGTGCTTAATTTACAAATAAGTTTTGGCTGCAGAAAGCATGAAACCGTCAAAACTGCAACGACATTTGAATACTAAACATGCAACGTTATCAAAAAAGCCAATAGAATATTTTGAGCGTCTTTTGCAAACATCAAATAAAGAAAAGAACACTTTGGAGAAGTATGTTACTTTGAATGATAAATATCTATTGGCATCGTATGAAATTTCGTATTTGATAGCAAAAACGAAAAAGCCTTTTACTATTGGAGAGCAACTTTTACTACCTGCAGCTATAAGAATGTCTGAAATTGTTCATGGAAAGCAGTATGCTGCTGAAATTAGTAAAGTTCCATTATCAAATGACACTGTGTCCAAAAGAATTTCAGACATTAGCAATGATCAATTTCAACAGCTTCTTATGAGGCTAAAAGACAGCTCAAAGTTTGCAATACAACTGGACGAGTCGACAGACATTTCAAAAATGGCACAGTTGTTACTTTTTGTAACATATATTTATGAGGGAAGTATTCATGAAGATATACTGTTGGTCATACTCGTGGAAAAGATATATATAAAAAAGTAAATGAGTTTTTTGAAAAAGAAGGATTAAATTGGAAAAATTGTGTTGGTGTGTGCACGGACGGTGCTGCAGCAATGACCGGACAAGATCTTGGTTTTACAGCAATGACGGGCATTCCAGCACATTTGTGCTGGAAGTTTTCAAGAATGATAGAAAACAAGATTAGGCCATCCAGCAACAAAAAGTGTTTTCGTTCTGCGCAGCTACGTCATTGAGGACTCTGGAAGTCAAACGGTGAGCATTAAGGTCACTACATATGGTTCAAGTTCATGAACTGGAAACACCTACGAGGAGGCAATTGAACAAAGTATATTGAAAATATGTACAAAATTTATTAACATTGTATTGAGTCTTTTCAATCAACATTAAAGGTTTACGTAATTTTAGTTAACAAATTACAAATCTAAATTACATATTTTCCTGTTCAGAGTGAAAACAACAAGTGGATTGTAGAAAAGCAGTGTGTTGCACCTTCTGATCATCTTCCATCATTCTAGTCAACTGCAATCTTTCCAGTCCTCAATGACGCAATCTATTGGAAAGCAGTGCTGGAAAAACATAACGGACCTGCGCATGGCCAAATCTTGTTTTCTATCATTCTTGGGAAGTTTTGAGTTTCTTAATATGTATACAAAGAGTGCTTCCAATAAAATTACGTCAGTCGCTGCCAAGCTACCAACGAGCAGGGAGTGTACGCTGCGTTCGTTCATTTTGGCTACACTCGGAAACTAATAATCTTTTTATTATGAACATTATTATATTATATCATTATTAATTTTATTGTTTATTATTACATATTAATTATATATGATATTAATAATAATTAATATATAATACTTATTGTTTATAACGCCACTTTACATTGTAAATTGCGGAAAAGTACAAAAGACGCTATTTTTTTAGTTTCTCTCAGTGCTGAAAACCAACTCATCCGCACACATGCTTAAAATGTGATAGTATAAGAATGCCTGTCACTGGTCTAGATTCAATTTCGTGTAAGCAATCCATAGAATATTTATTATAACTCTTCACTGTTGCGTTATGTGTTTCCAATGCAGATAATGGAAATACATAATCGATTAAAAGCTCAACTTGATGGAAATACATAATCGATTAAAAGCTCAACTTGATGGAAATACATAATCGATTAAAAGTTCAACTTCGAGTTGAAGATCTTTTAGAAAAGATCAAAGAGTTTATGTTTATTTTTATCCCAAAATTGGTTACTGCTTCTGGCACTTGAACCGAAGTAGTTTAAGGGAATGATTAAAGAATGATTTGTTCTGGCACTTTAACCGAACAAAGTCAAGAGTGTTAATGAGTTTCTTCTTCTGGCACTTAAACCGAAGAAGGACTGAGCTGCTATCCAAAATAGAGAAACGCACTCTTTTGTGGTTTGAACTGGACAGACATTTAATGTTGAAAATCTTGATCTTGTTCCCATCACTTAATTATATAAAGATAAGACGAAATCTAATACCGCAAGGTGGAGACAGAGCATCAACAACGCAAAGTCTTGAGTTGGAAATTTTGATGGCAGCGGTGCTGGCGCCGCTGCTGATGCAATTGATACCGCGAAACTGCATGTTTCAAGCGATTCGCAGACAGCTTCTCACAAATAAACCAAAACGCTGACCGTTGCATTCATGGTCAAGGCAAATAAATATAAATACAATAAATATCCAACTTTGGGAACGGAACGCAGCCACAACCAAAACTCAACATTCTCCCCGGCATTGACCGAAGGTCAATTATGGAAATATGGTAACAAATTCTTCTTCTTCTGCTTGTTCTTCAGTTGGAATAGTTCTTGGCGTCGGGATCGGCTTTTCCTGTTGTCGGGAACGTCGCATGTATCTTACTACAATGATGGCAAGAGCTATAACTCCGACCAATGCCGCGTAACCAATCGCAGTGGTGTGATAATTGTGTATTTGCAGGCGTCTGGGTAGATCTACGAGTTCTTGAGCCTGTAGAAGGTCTTGAAGAGCAGTCAACTGCTTCAGCTGAGTTGTGTATGGCTGCTGCAAGGGTTCATATGGAATTGATCGGTTCGGCTTAGCTAACTCCAGAATACCTCCAAAGCTCGTGTATGAGATGCTACTATGCGTCGTAAATATTTGACTGCCTAGCAATGTTGCCGTATCGCTTTTAATTACACAGTTTGGACTGATCTCAATTGAACCAGACCCTTGTAGCGTGTTCTGCGATACCTCTGTGCCGCAAATAATGGTGATTCATGTTGGAGTGGCGATTGCATAATACCATCGGTTCTCTGTAGTTGCCTTTGTCCAGGTTTCTCTATCTGCCGTGGAAAATTCGCACAGCCCTTGCGACTCATTGTGAAAGAGACTCACCTCACAGGCATTGTTAAGAGCGCCCTTCTGAAAGATTGGTTGTGTGTTAGGACACACATATGTTCGTTCTTGGATGACGTCGCATTGCTGTAATAGTTCTGGAGTCATCGGGAAGTATTTATCTCGATGCAGCGTTATAGCTAGAATTGAAGTTGACAGCTTCACACTGATCATTTCATTGTTGTGGTACACCGGAATTGGAATGAGTCTAAATAGAGTGAATGCATCTGTTCTGAGAAGTGGGATGGTGGTTTTGAAGAGCACATGATCTTCCGTTAGTCCTGCTTGGACCGTCATCATCTTGTACACAGATAACAAGCTACCTTGGTTACCGGCTATCTGAATATTTGAAGAAAGGTGGCCCTGAATTCTTTTGATCTCCCTGTCGAGCTGTTGTGGTGATAAAAGAAGTGGACTAATGTGTCCATGATGGGCTGCTGTGAGTACATCAATCAGCGATGACTGTATCCGATGAAGTTGCGACGCTACTAGTGTTAGCTCCAGCCCTAACGTCGTGATAAGTTGCAACCTCTGAGTATCTTCGATATCCCTCTCGATGCGCGAAAAGGCCCTGGTGAATACGTCTAGCCTCTGCTGGAACCTTGAAAAGGCCTTCATGGATGCTTCCTGATCTCTTTTCATTATGTTTATAGTTGCGTCTAGAATTGAGGTCTGATTCTTAATAAGCTCAAGGAGATGGTGTTCATTTGCTTCGATGTCCGCAATCGTGTTGGACATTTGTTCTGCGTACTTGTCATCGAGAACTCCAAACAAGGTGTTGGCCAAATTTCCTATTACGTTGATTGCACCTCTTTTCTGACGACGATTGGTTAGCAGGCCATTATCCACACGCAATTCTTGTTCGGATTGCTGGAATTGGGTCACCAGGTGTTCGCAGAGTGGCCGGTTTGGCACCTCTTCACACAGGTGCTTAATAGTTTCCAGCCCAGTCGCTAACACTTGAAGATCGGTTTTTAACGGCGATAGCTTGTAATGAATAATCAGTGTCCAGTGGTTTTCACTGATATATGCGGATCCTATTTGTTCGAAGTGAATGCCAGTTGTTTGGTTGAATTGGAGAATGTTGAATTGACTGCTAAGCACCAGAGGCAGCGTTAAGAGAGCAATGATGATCGATAGCAGGCTGACATGAGTGGACTGGAATTTTCGTCTCTTTGGATGTGATCTTGAGCTACTGTCATCGTGCTCCTGTTGTATTGGTAGATTTGAAATAGGGTGGGGCTCCTCCGGAAGCTGCTCGAGTGGAAGCGGTGCTAGTCTATGGATTGGTCGTCTTAAGGTGCCTTTTGCGGTCTTCACATCTGCTACTCGGACTGCCTTGTCCGTGCCAGGATAAATCTTGATGATTCGCCCTAAGGGCCACTGCAATGGAACTACGTTGTCTTCCTTGACTATCACCATCATGCCTTGTTGGGCATTATCCTGCATGGTTTTCCATTTGGCTCGTGTTTGTAGTTCATTTAGGTACTCTTTAACCCAGCGACGCCAAAACTCGTGTTTGAGATGTGAGACCAATTTCCATCGATGCAGTAGTGACGTCTTGATAGGTGCAGCTGTGGTATCAATCTGCGCTGTTAATGGCTCACCTATTAGGAAATGTCCTGGTGTTAAGATGCCCAAATCATTGGGGTCGTTCGACAATGGGGTCAAGGGTCGAGAATTTAGAATAGACTCTATTTCCACCATGACTGTTTCCAATTCCTCGTAGGTCAGCGAGGCGTTTGCTGTGCTCCTTATAAAGAGATTTTTGGCACTTTTTACTGCAGCTTCCCATAGTCCACCAAAATGGGGTGCTCTTGGAGGAATAAATTTGAAGCTAATGCCCCTATTGCTGCAAAACCTTGTCAGCGCTGTGGTCACGTGTTCAGAATGGACTGCTTCGTGCAGGTCTGCCAGCAGATTTTTTGCTCCCACAAAGTTGGTTGCGTTATCGCAGTAAAGATTGGTACAGTGTCCTCTTCGTCCAATAAACCGCTTTAAGCAACCAATAAATGCGTCGCTGCTCAAATCACTAACGATTTCCAAATGTACTGCTTTAGTTGCGAAGCAGCAAAACACGGCAACGTACGCCTTTTGTGGCCTTTTCCCGCGAAGTTTGTAATGGATCCAAAATGGCCCGAAAATGTCCACTCCCGAATTGACGAATGGTCGTGCTGGTTGAGTTCGAGTTGCAGGTAGGTTTCCCATAAGTTGCTGGAATAACTTGGGCCGAACCCTCGTGCACCGCACACATTTTTGCACAATGGAGCGTGCCATGGACTTTCCCTTGATTGGCCAGAATCTCTGTCTGACTTGTGCCAGAAGTGCTTGCGCGCCACAGTGACAGTGCTCTTCGTGAAACCATGTCATCAGCATTTAGACTAGCGGGTCATTGTACGGTAGCACAACTGGATGCTTGGCGTCGTATGTGATTGGAGCATGTTCTAACCGCCCTCCAACCCTTATCATTCCATCGCTGTCTATGAAAGGATTTAAATTAAGTAATTGGCTTTTCTTGCTCACTGGTTTTTGAGCACTGAGCGCTGCCAACTCTTCGCTGAAATCTGATTGTTGAATGGCTTTCAGAATTGTGGTTAACGCCTCCTTTTGTTCCCCTGGACTGAGAGCTAGTGTACCGGCAGGAGTGGAATTTTTTCTCTTTAGCTTGTTGATAATCTTATGGACGTATGCTAATACATGGACTAATGTTTGGAAAGAATTATGATGATTGATTCCATAAACGATCTCTTCTAACTTGTTGGTGGACGTCGTCACTGCAGCAACTGCTCTTTCTTTCCGTTCTGGATCGTCGATACGTTGATGAGAATTGACCTTATGATCGTTGCTCCACGTCAAGTCCCTGCTATGCAGGAAGAAAGGTCCGTAAAACCATAAGGGACAGGATCTGAATTTGTCAGGAGCAACTCCTCGCGATGATAGATCTGCCGGATTTTCCTTCGATGTGACATGGCGCCATTGGGTAGCTTGTGATAATCTATGGATTGTTGCAACTCGGTTGGCGACAAAAGTTTTAAAAGATGACGACAATGAATTGATCCATGATAATACTATTTCCGAGTCAGTCCACAGGAATATAGGTACATCTCGGCTGGCTATGTCTCGTTTTACGCGGTCGGCTAATTGCGCACTTAACACTGCCGCGCACAGTTCTAAGCGAGGCAGCGTCTGTGTTTTAGTTGGAGCTACACGCGATTTGGAGCACAGCAACCGTACGAAGACGACACCATCCTTGTCCGTCGCGCGCAGATACACCACTGCTCCGTACGCCTTTTCCGATGCATCCGCGAAGGCATGGATCTGTAGAGTCCCTTTTAATCCTTGTGGAAGTACGTGTCTTCCTATTTTGACGTTATTAAGTCCTGACAGCTGTTTGCGAAATCGTATCCACTGCTTGCTCAAATGAGTCGGTAATTCGTCATCCCAATTGATTTTAAGTTTCCACAGCTCTTGGATGAGCATTTTTGCTGTTACCACGACTGGACTCAAAATTCCCAATGGATCAAAAATTCTGGCGATATCTGATAATATGGTTCTCTTCGTAACACTGACTAAGACTTGTAGATTGACTCTTATGCACAAGTCGTCGGATTTAGGCAGCCAAATTAGTCCCAGCGTTTTGATGGTCTCGTCCTCATTGCTGTTGAAATTTAAGTTGACTTCTTGATCAACAGCTGGGATACCTTGAAGTAAGTCAGAGTGATTGGAACACCACTTCCTTAGGTTGAATCCGGCAGTTTGTAAAATGGCAGATAATTGCCTTTGAATTTCCAGTGCGGTGGATCGAGTGTCAGCGCCTGTTAAGCAGTCGTCAACAAAAAAATCATTTAGCAGTGCATTTGCCCCAAGTGGATAGTCAGTCTGATACTTCTGCCCCAGCTCCTGGAGACATTTAATCGCCAGGTATGGTGCGGTCCTTGTGCCATAAGTCACCGTGTTGAGTTGATAGCACCCCAGGTCCTCGGATTGATTCTCTCTCCAAAAGATGAGTTGGTATTTTCTATCTTCTGGTTCTATCCAAATCTGCCGATACATCTTTTCGATATCCGCTGTTCGCACATATCTCTTCAGTCGAAATCTCAGCAGGATTGAAAATAATTCATTTTGAATCGTAGGTCCTGTATGTAGAATGTCGTTTAGCGCTAAACCGGATGACGTTTTCGAGGATGCATCAAACACCACTCTCAGTTTGGTAGTACTACTCTCTGGACGTTGAATACAATGGTGTGGTATGAAGTAACACGGTGATGAAATATTGCTTATGCTGACTCTCGACATGTGGCCTAGTGCTTCATATTCTTTGAGAAACTCGGAGTATTGTTGCTTTAAGGGAGCATCTTTCGCTAATCGCCTTTCCAATGCATAAAAGCGATTCATAGTGATTTTCCTTGACTCTCCCAATGATGACGCTTCTTGAGTAAACGGAAGTTTTACCATAAACTTGCCGTCTGTGTTCCGTGTAGTATGTAGTGCGAAATGGGATTCGCAAAGGCGCTCACTAGCGGTGAAAGTATTTGCAGTAGGAAGTGTTTCTTCCAATCCCCAAAATTTTTCCAGCAGCTGATGTAAATCCTCTTCTGTATAAACTGCACATGTAGGGCTTGACATGTTTTGAATGTCCACTTTCCCAGCTAACATCCAGCCGAACACAGTGCTGTGCAGTGTTGGAAGCCCCTCCTGTAGGACTGTTTTTTGTCCAGTTAAGAAATCATAATACAGTTCTGCTCCAAGTAAGACTTCCACTGGACTTGTCGTATTGAAGCGCGGATCTGCTAAGTCAATGTTTTTGGGTATATGCCATGCTGAAATATCCAGATGCTGCGTTGGCTGTGGTGAGATGATTTGTGGAATGACAACTGCTTCCAATCGAACCGAATACGGATGAATACGGGAACTTAGTTGAATATTTGCCCGACGTCGTGCCCTTTTCGTGTTGTTGCCAATCACTTCAATGATCATGGCTGTTGGTTTTAACGACAAATCTAGTCTCTTTGCGATTTTTTCTGTTATGAGATTAACTTGAGACCCTGAGTCCAACAATGCTCTGCACTCGATAGAACGCCCATTACCTGCTTGTAGACGTACGAGAGCAGTGCCAAGGAGTGTATATCCTGTGTGTGTATATGTGTGAGATGCCGCCATGCTAACTGTGGGTTGGCTGTGAGCTGATCCGGCTTGGATGGTGTGGTTAGGCGCTTCTCGAAATGAACCAGAGTATTGTGGCTTTGGTTGCATTTAGTGCATTTGCCTGAGGTGCACTCCTGTGACGTATGCCCTGATTTTAAACAGTTTACGCACAGGTTGTTCGATTTTACCAATTGGAATCGCTGATTAATCGACATCCGTAGAAACTTTGGGCAGGCAAACAGCGCGTGATATTTGTTACTGCATGCCTTGCATTTATTGGGTTGCTGATTTGCCGCCGCCACTGATGATACCGCTTTGGACGATGACGATTTGTCCTTCGCGCCGATGGCTTCTAATGCTTGAAACCTCTTCTCCAAGAACTGCAGAAACCTCTGAAGCGATGGTAACTCCCGAGGACATTCTAGAGACTGCTCGAATGCCATATGAGTGCTCTTGTCGACCTTTTTGATGAGCATATGTACGAGAATTGGATCCCACGATGATGTGTCTATCCCCAAGTTGTTCAACACCAATATTGTCTCCTTCGTTGTGTCATGGAGAGACTTGAGTGCGATGACGGATGAATGCTCAGCTGGATGCTTCGGCTGTCCCAAGAGTTTCTCGAGTGCTGTCGATGTGATGAGCCGCCTGTTATAATTATTAGCCGCCTGCATCATAATTATTTTCGGTTAGAGAGAAGTGTCTGACTAACTTTTCTGCTTCTCCGGTGAGGGTTGACTTCAAATACCACATTTTCTGAATTTTAGGCAAGGGTTTGGAGTCGATCAGTTCCCGAAAGATGTCGTAAAATTGATTCCATTTGAGACAGTTGCCGTCGAACTGAGGCAATGTAACCTTTGGTAAGTTATTGATTGAAGGTTCACAGCCGGATGACGACGTCTCTGCATTCGAGTCTCCCATTGTTTGAATGATTAGAAGTTGCTCGTTGATGCTGTCTTCTATCGCCAGATATTCTTCCAGATCGTATTTACTGGACTCGAAATCTTCCACTTCGTCAAGTATTTGATGATGCAATTTTTGCACGATGAGCCAATGGTTTTCAATGAGTTTTGCCTTGCTTTGGTAGTACTTGAATGATTGTTTTGTGTTTTCATTCAAGACCTTCTCAATCATGCTGTTGATGACAGTGATGAGCACTGATTGTTTTCGAATCATTTCTGTTGCTACGTCCTGTCGACGTCCTGCTGGCTCCTGGCCTTGTGACTCTGAATTGATGCTCTGTTTCGACAGGGCTCCGCCCGGGTTAGTTGCGCCTTTTTTGCTTGCCAAAGTTGCTATGGCAGCCTTGATGTCTTGCTGGATATCTTCCCGGGCTTGATGATATTTTCCTTCGATCACTCCGTGAAGGTTCTGTCGAAAATACGGATGCTCTTTCACGACCTCCGGATGCTTTCGTAGAGTATCGTCGGCTTGTTGAAACTTGGTCCATAATTCATCCAATTCTTCTAATTTCCTCTCTAGGTAATCTGCCGTTTTTCGCTCCTTGGGCGCCTTCTTGATGTTGGAGATTGCCTTCTGCAGAGTGACACCCAGCTCATCCTGCTCGGCCACCAAGTCGGACGATTTGTTGCGAAGATCGTGAATGTGTCACGTCGGGGTCACCAAAAAATATGTTTATTTTTATCCCAAAATTGGTTACTGCTTCTGGCACTTGAACCGAAGTAGTTTAAGGGAATGATTAAAGAATGATTTGTTCTGGCACTTTAACCGAACAAAGTCAAGAGTGTTAATGAGTTTCTTCTTCTGGCACTTAAACCGAAGAAGAACTGAGCTGCTATCCAAAATAGAGAAACGCACTCTTTTGTGGTTTGAACTTGACAGACATTTAATGTTGAAAATCTTACAATTTATAGTAGTTTCACATATGTATACATAGTCTAATATTTCTTATGTGTTGGGTTTTGGTGTTTTCCAAATTCCGTTCCCATGAAGGTAAATGCATGTACAAATTTTGTTCCCATCACTTAATTATATAAAGATAAGACGAAATCTAATACCGCAAGGTGGAGACAGAGCGTCAACAACGCAAAGTCTTGAGTTGGAAATTTTGATGGCAGCGGTGCTGGCGCCGCTGCTGATGCAATTGATACCGCGAAACTGCATGTTTCAAGCGATTCGCAGACAGCTTCTCACAAATAAACCAAAACGCTGACCGTTGCATTCATGGTCAAGGCAAATAAATATAAATACAATAAATATCCAACTTTGGGAACGGAACGCAGCCACAACCAAAACTCAACAGTTTAGTTCTTCTCCTGTTCTCAAACAACTTAGATTCGACCAAACCAAGAGGTCCCAAAATAAAAGATTTTAAATATTTAATTGTGTTATATTTAACTTAATAATATAACTTGCGTATGCGTTGGTGACGCCTGGTTGTCGCTTCTCTCTCTCTCTCTCTCTCTCTCTCTCTCTCTCTCTCTCTCTCTCTCTCTTTCTCTCTCTCTCTCTCTCTCTCTCTCTCGCTCTGTTCTTATGTATAACTTATTTACTAACAATTCATTGCTTTGTATTCGTTGTTCTGTTATTTGTCTTACGCACTAGCCGCTTAAGCCAAAACGACTGTCAGCCTAAAAGACTGACGAAGCGGAACAACGTCTTGTTTTCTTAAAAGATTGGTATCGCTGTACGTGCTGGCGATAGAGGTTGAGTGCGATGCCGACAATGAGTTTACGTTTAAAAACAGCACTACAATATTAGCTGTAATAAACATATTTAATAATATAATATTTCATTAATATCTTTGTTACAAAATATTTGTCAAATTATAAAAATATATAATATAATCTTATAAACTATAGTATAATATTTTTTAGTATTATAGTAATCATATAATTAATGTAATTAAACTTCATGAATTACGCATGTATGTAGTATATGAAGACCTCGCAGTAGTGCCACTAAAAAAATCCTCTCAATTCTTTTCAAAGTAACTAACAGCCACATTCCGGATACTCGCTCGCGTCACGGACGCTCCGCACTTGTTTATTCTCTTTTGTGGTTTTCGTTGTTTTTCTTCGTATTTGACGCCAGCGTCGATGGTTTTCAGAGAAACCCAGACGCGATGCAGTCGGTTGCTGTATAATTTTGTTGTTATTTTACCGGCTTTGGAGACATTATCAGTTGTCATTCGTGTGACGATGCATTTCGTGAAAACCTAGTCGGAGGGAATTGAGACGCGAACAAAAAGCTGTCGACTAGAACAAAAAAATTGTGGTTGACAGAAATTTTTTGTAACGAAGTTTTTAATAAATAAATTTACAATTGCTCAAGAAATTTATTTATCAATTAATTAATAAATAGTTACTAATTTATTAGTTATTAAATTTGTAACGAGTTTTTTTGGTCCTTAGGCTGGGATAAAACTCAGTCTGTCCAGGGTTCGTTAAAGGGGTCTCGCAACCCTCTAACATACAACGTATTCCCGAATTACTCACGACTGTCTTCGCGACAGTCTAGCACTGACTCTGTAAAGAGTTCAGCTCGGACGTTGTTTATTGGTTTTTAATATATTTTTTTCCTTTTATTTATTCTTCGCTTAACAATTTTTATACTTATACTACTACTTAACAATTTGTATACCTAAAAATACGTACAATGGGAGAGGGGGGATAGAGTATCCCGCAGCAGAGGGCTGCACAATATTTATCACCTAGTCAAAGTACCAAGGGAGACGCGGTGAGTGGTAGGAAGCGCAACTACTTCTTTGGCAGAAGGCCTTTTAATATGCGGAAGGCGAGAGGTTTTAATTAGAGTGAGAGCCAAAGTGCTACTCGGCAGATGGCCTTTAATGTATTTGGTGACGTCAGAGCGTCCACCAACAAAATAGTCTCTGGTTTGGTATCTCGTTTGGGTGCCCTACCTAGTTGGTGAGCAAATAGTGTTGCTCGCCGCTGGCCGAAGCCGATAGTGCCAGATAGTGCTGGACACTGGTGACCGGAGTCGATAGCAACTCGATAGTGCGGTTGCTGGTGGCCGAAGCCGATAGTGCCAGATAGTGCTGGACACTGGTGACCGGAGTCGATAGCAACTCGATAGTGCGGTTGCTGGTGGCCGAAGCCGATAGTGCCAGATAGTGCTGGACACTGGTGACCGAAGTCGATAGCAACTCGATAGTGCGGTTGCTGGTGGCCAAAGCCGATAGTGCCAGATAGTGCTGGACACTGGTGACCGAAGTCGATAGCAACTCGATAGTGCGGTTGCTGGTGGCCAAAGCCGATAGTGCCAGATAGTGCTGGACACTGGTGACCGAAGTCGATAGTGGAAGTTGGAAATGGTTTTCAAAAATACAAAAGTCTTAGCAGTTTCAATGCAAGCGACTTAGGATTCCAACTTCTCCAATTGCTGTGCATTTTGAGCATCCTTTACGTCGCGTGATGGTTGAACTGTTTGAGAATTCCAACCTCTGATTACGAATAAGCGGGAAAGCAAAAGCGAATAAAATGTCTTGCTTATGTGCCGTATGCTACTGCAATCGAAACCCGTAGTTGGCGGATTTCGTAATTTGTTTTAATATGTGCTTTTTTCATGTTTTTATTTATTTAATTTATTTTATTAAAAAAATAGAAAATATAATAAAATAAGAAATAATAATAAAAAAAAAGAATATGAAGAAATTGCTTGCCGCTGTTCGGTTTCGAACCGGCGTTCTTCGTGTTGGGATTTTTCGTATGGTAGCTCAGAGAGCAGTGTTTGATGTATAAGAATAAGAATTGTAACTTGGCATCAATTATGCCTGTTACAGTCTATCCCGATTTCGGTTAAAAAAAGAAAGAGAAGAAAAAAAAGATTTAGAGTATATATATATGTATATAAAATATTTTATTCAGTTTTTTCCTATCTTATAGGTATATATATTGCTTGTATATATATATATATATTTATTGTGAGGGGTTTTTTTTTTTTTTTTTTTTGTTTTTCTTTGTAGTTCATTTTTGTACTTAATAATTTTGTTTTAATAATAATCAAAAAAAAAGATGTTTTTCCCTTTTTGTATATGTTTGTGACATTATTTCGTAGTGTCATAAAGTTTATAAGTATGTAAGTTTTAAAGTTTGTATATATATATATATAAAAAAGTAAATGTGTAAATAGTTATAAATTAAATGTAAGTAGTTGTATAAAGGTGTAAATATGTGAGTATATATATAAAAAAAATAAAATATGTGTAAAATACTTATTATTCCTAGGTGTAGTTGAAGTTGGTTTCTAGTCCTTTTTTTTAGAAGGGCCGGACCTGAGAGTGGTTGCGATTGGTGGTGACGACCATAAATCACATAGATTGGAAACTGAAAGAAAATGAAGAAGCATAGCTAAAAATCAGCGTTTTTTATACACTGGTGAATTTTGTTGTAATACATCTGCAGCCAGAAGGAGATAGCAAGCGAAACTCGGTCTGATTCAACATAAAGAATTTTAAGCAGTTGCCACTATAAGAAAAGTAAGAAATAGTGCGGGCATTATTTAAGAAATTTGTGGGATTTCTTCGTAGCAATTGAATAAAATATTTTTTTACATTGCTTTACATAATTATATTCTTATGTGTTTATATCTTTAAATTATGCATATTAATCGAGTAATAGTATAATATAAATGTTAAATAATATTATTAATAAACATTAATGTTGGTTCCACAGCACCAATGTGGTAAACATTAAGGCAAGTTCCCGATTTCTTTTTTGGTGTTCGGTTTCCCTGTAGGCCTATGTCTCCCATGTACCTACAGCTACAGCTAATATTGTATTAAGATTTACAAAAACACAAGCGTCACTTGTAAATCAAAAAGCGTCACTTGTAAATCAGAAAGCATCACTTTTAATTCGGAATTACCAGAGAAAATTTCAAACGATAATTTCTGATTTACAAGCGACGCTTTCTGCTTTAAAAGTGGAAAAAGTGTAGAAAAATTTTGTAAGCATGCACATAATCGCTTACCTTAACCTCCAAAAACACCCAATCGCTGACATCATATCGTTTGGCTATGGTTTACGTATGTACATATGTATATTTAAATATACATTTACATATATATATAGAAACATAAATATAAATTATTTAAATATGCACTAATACATACATTTAGACACTGGACAAACCGTTCTTGGTTAAACTATTAAAGCCGGTTTTTCCCTTGCACCCGCAGACACATTTCCATCAAGAATACATCTTTGTTTATATTTAATAAATATTTAATTAGGATATTTTAAATTTCTTTATGCAAGCACTCATCTTTAGCTCCCAATTGCAAATTATTTACGAAATATTTACGAATATTAATAATAATTAAATAAATATTTACAAAATTTATTGCGGTAAACGGAGACCAAAACGAATTTATTGTATCAGTAAATATGGCACTCTTTTGAAAACAGCTAAATTCAACAGAGCAATGGTTTTGTTTTTGTAAGAGTTGCATTAAAACTCACCGTTTTCAAGTAAGTCTTTTATATTCACCCGTTTCAGACCCAAACAATGCATGTTTGGGTCTGAAATGGGTGAGTTCACGTAGAAGAATTACACATACAACACGCGGGCATTTTTTCTGTCAGCTGATTTGTTCTAGGTTTCCAATCTATGTGATTTATGGTGACGACTCTCCATTCGTTTTTGTAGCAAAGTTTGGCCCATCCGTCTTGTACGGTGACGGTCACGTCGCCTTCTGGTTGACGGAGGGTGAACGTGCGTTTTTCTGGTGTTTTTTGCGGTTTTATAGTTATTCTTTTTAGCCATCCCTGTTTGATGGCGTGTGACGTTTGTTGGTCGTGACTGGTGGATGGTTTTGGGGGGTTACCTTCTTTCTCGGGGTTTTTTTGTGCACTGCGTGGATTTGCTTTGGTGCAGTATTCAGGTATATTTTTTTGGATGGCTGTTCGGATTCTATTGAGGTTCGGTTTCTTATTAGGTTTCCTTATAGTTGAGACCGCCATCGCTCGATGAGGGATTTCCTTTTTTGTTTGTACTTCCATTGGTGGCACGAATGGCGGTACTGGCTGGACCCATTTGGTAGCTGCTAATCCGGGACGTCTTGGCTGTGTCGGTTTGCGTAAATGTGCCATTTTTTTCCTCTCCTGTTTTTTTTTGTGGTGGCAGAATTTTGTCGGACTTCTGTTCCGTGCAATCGATCGGCTGTGACTGATCGCTTTTTTGTTCTGCGTGATTGATTGTAGTGAGTAGGGTGAGTGTTGCTGTGGTGAGTGTCGTGCTGGTTCCGTGGTGTATTTTGAGTTTATAGGGAAACTTTTGAGGTCTTGGATGTGTACTCGTACCTCTTTATTTGGATGAGTCTCGTTTCTTAAAACCGCTATATTGGGTGATGCATATCGGATTATTTTGTACGGCCCAATTTATTTTGGAGCGAGTTTCTCGGTGAATTTCTTCGTGGCTGATGATAGCACGTGGTTTTTGCGAAGGACTAGGGAGTCTACTGCTGGTTTCCAGGGGCGGCGTCGCAGGTCGTAGTGATGCTTCTGGTGTTGGGTGGCTCTTTGGTTTTTGAGGAGAGCGCGTTGATATAATTCTGTAAAATTCACCACTGTTTTGCCGTATGGTGTTAGGCTTTCGGTTGCGGTTATTTTTGGTGCTGGTGGGTTTCTCCCAAAATTCATTTCGGATGCCGAGAGTGAGGTGGACTCATTAACTGCGGTGTTGATGGCGAACATTATTTCTGGGATTTTTGTATCCCAGTCTTTGTGTGTTTTTGTATACATTGCGATCATTGTCTTTATGACGCGGTTTGCACGTTCGGTGGGGTTCGCATGTGGTGCGTAAGCTGCTGTGAATTTATGGTTGATGCCGTACTGTTCTGTCAATGTTTTGACGATTTTGCTTGTGTATTGCGTACCATTATCGGTAATCAGTGTTTTTGGGCAGCCGAATCGGAAGATGATTCGCTCTTTTAGATAGTGCAGCATGATGCTGGCGGTTGCTTTTCGTACTGGGATGACTTCTACCCATTTTGTGAATTTGTCGGTAAATACTAATGCGCTAGTGTGGCCTCTGGGTGAGCGGGGGAAGGGACCCATGAAGTCTGAGGTGACGATTTGCCATGGTCGGTCTGCCACCATAGTGTTCATTTCTCCACATGGTAAGCCTGTTCGTGCCTTGTATTCGGCACATGTTAAACAAGTGCGGACGTATTGTTTTACATCGTTGTGCATGGTGGGCCAATAATATCTTTCTCTTATTTTCCTTAATGTTTTGTATGTACCCAAGTGTCCGGCAGTGATGGCGTCGTGATTCTCTTCGAGTATCCTCTTGCGGTCTCGTTCGTGAATACAGAGTTTCCATTGCTCGGTATGGGGTCCGTCTGTTGCACGCTTTTTTATATACCGATAGAGTTTATTTTCTTTTGTCATGTATTCCTGGTTATGACGGTTGCTTTGTTCTGCTATCTCTTTTTGTTTTGCGGTGTACCAGTCGAGTGCTGTTAAGCTCATTAACACCATATTCTGAGGATTAGTGTCGGGAATTGCATTACGTGATAGAGCATCGGCGACGGTATTCAAGATTCCTTTGCGGTACTCGATTGTGAAATCGAATTGTTGTAATTCTAATGCCCAGCGGGCAAGGCGGCCAGAGGGGTTCTGCAGTGAGTGCAGCCATCGTAACGAATGGTGGTCTGTAATTACCGTGAATTTGTATCCTTCTATGTATGGTCTGAGTTTTCGAATGCTCCACAGGATGGCGAGACATTCTTTCTCCGTAGTGGAGTACTTCTGTTCGAGTTCATTGAGTGTTCGGCTGGCGTAGGCGACTACTCTTTCTTGTGTACCGTCGTTTTGAGTGAGGACTGCACCGAGTCCAGTGTCACTTGCATCTGTTTGCAGCGTGAATGGTAGAGAGAAGTCGGGACAGCAAAGGAATGGTGCGGAAGTAAGCGCTTTTTTCAGTTCTTGGAAAGATTTCTCTTGTTCTGGTCCCCAATTCCAGCGAACGTTTTTCTTAAGTAAAGTGTTCATAGGTGTTACGGTGGTGGAGAATGACTTGATGAATCGTCGATACCATGATGCGATTCCTAATACTCTACGGAGTTCTTTGATATTTGTTGGTGCTGGCATTTGGGTGATGGCGGAAATTTTCTCTGGGTCGGTATGAATTCCTTGTGGCGTAATTACATGACCGAGGTAGTTAAGACGATTTTTGCAGAAATGTGATTTGTCGAAGTTTACTCTGAGGTTTGCTTCTTCGAGGCGCTTTAGTACAGTTCGGAGGTTTGTGATATGTTCATGTATGGTTTTGCCTAATACAACAATATCGTCGAGGTACGCAAATGCATATGGCTCTAGCTCGGGGCCGATGACTTGGTCGAGTACTCGCTGAAAAGTTGGTGGTGCGGAGTGTAACCCAAATGGGAGCACTTTCCATTGGTACAGCCCGCGCCCTGGTACGGTGAATGCAGTAAATGGTAGTGATTTTTCCTCTAAGGCGACCTGCCAGTAGCCATTTTTTAAATCGATGGTACTGATGTAGTTAGCTTCTTTTAGTTTATCGAGAATAGACTGTATTTGCGGTAGAGGATACGCGTCGGGTGTGGAGATCTTGTTTAGTTGGCGGTAATCAATACATAAGCGCCATGTGCCTGTTTTCTTCTTTACTAGAACTACAGGTGAGCTGTACGGACTTTTTGCTGCCTCTATTTTATCTTCTTGTAGTAAGGTGTCGATCTCGCTATTTATTATCTGTTGCATCGCCGGGTTTCGTGGGTAGTACCTTTGTTTGAAAGGTATGTCGGTATTTACACGAATGGTGTGTTGTGCGATGTTACACGGTGTACAGATTTTCTCCATGCGATTCTTTGTTTCGCTTATTAACTTTTGGAGTTGTATTTGTTCGTCTTTTTGGCTGCTGTAGTAGAGAGCAAAGTTTTCGTTGGCTGATGTTGTTTTTAATTCATGCCCACCGATGCTGATGTGGATGCCGATTATTTTTAAGAGGTCCGTCCCGAGTATTAAATCTTCGGTCAGCCCAGGCATATGTTGCAGATGGTGGTAATATACTTTGTTATTTATTTCTATTTTCGTTTTTCCGTAGTTACGGACGGTTACGGTTTCCCCATTGGCCAGTGTGATCGGTATGTCTCTTGTGCGGTTTTTTGTGCGTAGGTTAAGTTTACTCTTTAGGTTGTCGCCCATAAATGTTAGAGACGCTCCGGTGTCAATCAAAGCGTCGACTGTGTATTGCTCGCACTTAACTGGTATGTAGTAGCGGCCAGCGACGGATGGCGCTTTAGTGTTGTTTTGGTGGCATGGGCAATCGCGAGACAAGATTCCCATCTCTCCGCAATGAGAGCAGAATAATAGTTTCTTTGCTGAACACTTCTTTTTAGGATGTCTTGGCTGTCGGCAAGACCAACAATGTGTACGTCGATCGTATGTAGGAGGCGTCAAGCAATTATTTGCGTGACGATTTGTTCTTGTTTCTTCACTTCGAAGATGTTCATATTCTTCTGCTTGTGTCATCAATTCGTCGAGGTTGTCGAAGTCGCTGCGCCTGATATATAATCGGTACTCGGGGCGTAGTCCTTCGTATGCTCGCTCGATCTGTTGTTCACTTTTCATGTGTGGATGTTGTCGTATTAGTGTCATGAGATGGAGAATGTAGTCTTTGGCACGTTCGCGATTATTCTGCCTTCTTCGCATAATTTCTTCTTCTAATCTGAATAAGTGTCGCGGTGGTTGGAAGAATGTTTTTGCTGCTGCTCGGAAGTCTGCCCACGTGTGAACTTCGCTTCTTTTGTATCGCCACCAGTCTCGTGCTCTGTCTTTGAAGATTTCGTTCAGTGGCAGCAAAAGGTGATCGTAATTTACTCCATAGCAGTCAGCTAGTTCTTCAATAGTCTCCAGGAATTCGTTTAATGGTCGATTCCCATTAAAATGGAGTCCCCATCTTCTCACAGTGTTCATGACGTCAATATTATTATTATTGGTATGATTCACGGGTGGTTGCCATGTATTAGTAGGCGTATCATTACATGAAGTTTGTGTTGGAGTATGCACAAGTGTTCTCTGTTTTTCTTCGTTGTCTCTCCTTTTTTTTTGAGTGAATGTAGTTGCTAATTGGCTTTCGAATGTCTCTCATCGTACCATCAGTGGGTAGTCCCTTTTCATGTAAGTATTTTTCCAGCTCTTCTTTCTTTAGGTAGTAAACCCAGCTGGTCGACGTTTCGTCGATATCTTTAATTATTGTTGTTGTGGTGTGACTTTCTTCTGAAGAAGAATGTCCCTGCTCGGGCGCCATTTGTAACGAGTTTTTTTGGTCCTTAGGCTGGGATAAAACTCAGTCTGTCCAGGGTTCGTTAAAGGGGTCTCGCAACCCTCTAACATACAACGTATTCCCGAATTACTCACGACTGTCTTCGCGACAGTCTAGCACTGACTCTGTAAAGAGTTCAGCTCGGACGTTGTTTATTGGTTTTTAATATATTTTTTTCCTTTTATTTATTCTTCGCTTAACAATTTTTATACTTATACTAATACTTAACAATTTGTATACCTAAAAATACGTACAATGGGAGAGGGGGGATAGAGTATCCCGCAGCAGAGGGCTGCACAATATTTATCACCTAGTCAAAGTACCAAGGGAGACGCGGTGAGTGGTAGGAAGCGCAACTACTTCTTTGGCAGAAGGCCTTTTAATATGCGGAAGGCGAGAGGTTTTAATTAGAGTGAGAGCCAAAGTGCTACTCGGCAGATGGCCTTTAATGTATTTGGTGACGTCAGAGCGTCCACCAACAAAATAGTCTCTGGTTTGGTACCTCGTTTGGGTGCCCTACCTAGTTGGTGAGCAAATAGTGTTGCTCGCCGCTGGCCGAAGCCGATAGTGCCAGATAGTGCTGGACACTGGTGACCGGAGTCGATAGCAACTCGATAGTGCGGTTGCTGGTGGCCGAAGCCGATAGTGCCAGATAGTGCTGGACACTGGTGACCGGAGTCGATAGCAACTCGATAGTGCGGTTGCTGGTGGCCGAAGCCGATAGTGCCAGATAGTGCTGGACACTGGTGACCGAAGTCGATAGCAACTCGATAGTGCGGTTGCTGGTGGCCAAAGCCGATAGTGCCAGATAGTGCTGGACACTGGTGACCGAAGTCGATAGCAACTCGATAGTGCGGTTGCTGGTGGCCAAAGCCGATAGTGCCAGATAGTGCTGGACACTGGTGACCGAAGTCGATAGTGGAAGTTGGAAATGGTTTTCAAAAATACAAAAGTCTTAGCAGTTTCAATGCAAGCGACTTAGGATTCCAACTTCTCCAATTGCTGTGCATTTTGAGCATCCTTTACGTCGCGTGATGGTTGAACTGTTTGAGAATTCCAACCTCTGATTACGAATAAGCGGGAAAGCAAAAGCGAATAAAATGTCTTGCTTATGTGCCGTATGCTACTGCAATCGAAACCCGTAGTTGGCGGATTTCGTAATTTGTTTTAATATGTGCTTTTTTCATGTTTTTTATATTTGTAATGAATTTTTATTAATTTATTTTATTAAAAAAATAGAAAATATAATAAAATAAGAAATAATAATAAAAAAAAAGAATATGAAGAAATTGCTTGCCGCTGTTCGGTTTCGAACCGGCGTTCTTCGTGTTGGGATTTTTCGTATGGTAGCTCAGAGAGCAGTGTTTGATGTATAAGAATAAGAATTGTAACTTGGCATCAATTATGCCTGTTACAAATTAATAATTACTAATTTATTAATTATTGAAGTAATAACTAATAATTTATTAATTATTAAAGGTAGATTTATTAAATTATTAATTATTTATTTGTTAATAAATAACTTAAATTTAATTTTAAATTATCAAAAAATATTTCTCCAAGTGCTACTGTTTTATGTAAGGCTTTATTTTCCAACCAAAATATTAATGGTATCGAGTGCTGCTTTTTATATTACACGAACAAGTCAAATGGAGGTTCTAGTTGTTATTATTATGATAAGACAAATAGTTTCTTTTTGCTTCATACATTGTTGCCATACACTCATGTTTATATTTTATATACAATAATATATGTGTCCACTAGGGTTCTCACGTAGTTGAAATCGAAGTGAATGCATTTTTTTTGTGTTTTTGAAAGTGCTTCCAAACTATATCACCAAACTACAAAAAGGTTTCCCGTGGACGGTAACACTATTCGGTCTGCAAACTACGACAGTCTGCAAAGCATAACACCAAGTAAACAAAGTAAGACGCTGACTGACGCTGGCGGACGCTTGGATTACAGAAAACAAAGTCAGCCTCAGTTTCGGCTACGCTGGCGTCTCGGGCGCTCACAGCGTGCGCGTAACCGGAATGTGGCTGTAAAATATAGAAGTAACTTCGTTAATTTAACTAGCTACTTCGTTACAGTCAACTAGTTATTCATTAACTTCGTTAATTCAACTTCAACGATCCAAATTAACTTTTTTCTTTCAGTTGATTCAACGTCAACGGAGCAAAGTAACTAGTTACTTAATCAATTAACGATTCAAATTAACTTTTTTCTTTCAGTTGATTCAACGTTAACGAAGCAAAGTAACTTTTTTCTTTCCGCTGATTCAACTTCAACGGAGCAAAGTAACTAGTTACTTTATCAGTTAACAGCGAATGAAACTTTTTCGTTTTCAGTTGATTCTACGTTAACGACGCAAAGTAACTTTTTTTCCCGTTGGTTCAACTTCAACGGAGCAAAGTAACTAGTTAGTTTATTAGTTAACGGCGAAAGAAACTATTTCGATTTCGGTTGATTCAACGTTAACGACACAGAAGTAACTACATACGTTACTTCAACGATAACGAAAATATTTGTGAGGTTAACGAAGTTAGTTTTAACTTCATGGAAAGTAACTAGTTATTAACTTTGCCCAACTTTGCTGTTTACCACATAATACTAATAATATTCTGTTGTATAAACGATAACAAATAAATGAAGAATATTCAGCTTTAATATGAAGATAATATTATTGCTTCTACTGACATTTAAGTAAATCTGTTAGGACATTTCTATTAATTATGGCTTGTTTTAAAATAAAGCCTTCCGCAAAAATGTCTGCCTCATACTGAAGCAAGTTTATAGAATCTTCGACACATTTGAATGATTTCTGCAGTAAGTTTTTCTGTGATAACCCAGTTTTTAAGCACATACGGCGTGCTTGCTCAGCATATGCTGAATGCAACTCAAAGCAAACAATACCTAAGATTCTTGTTTCGCCTGTAAAAGGAAACTTTTTAGAATATAAAACACATGCAAAGCAACATTTTCTTACATGGTGCGACAGTTCCTAGTAAGGCGACCAATTCTGATGCATATTTGACCTTCACTTCTAAGTGTTCATCAGGAATTATCATTAAATCCTTAGGGTCCTTACCGATTTCTTGTACAAGGTGAATTTTAACTTTGGTGATATGAAAGTGATTGCTTGAAAGTAATTTTGTGTAGTTATTTATGTACCTAATAACAAAAAAGAAAAAATTGGATTACCAAATAATGCCATTGGATAGATTTAATTTTTCGTTTGAAATGCTACTAGCAGGTCAATTTTCGTAGTCAAATTTTACGTTACAACGCTGGTTTTTTACAAATTGTAAATATTTTTATTTGAGCTGTAAAGTTTTATAACGTGCCAAATATTAATGTAAGTGTTGACAACAAAATTTTATTCGCCAAAAATTAATGAAAATAAAAACTTTTTAACCTTAGCTTATGGGTCTCTGAAATGAATGAAGGTATAAAAAAATCCAAGAGGAGAAATAGAATCGTTCTGTTCAACGTCGCAAAAAAAAAACCAGTCGAATATAGCAGTGATTCTGCGGTGATTCCAAGCTGGATGAAGGCCATTGCGTAGAAGAGCAGGCGAAGGAATAGTTCAGAAACATTTAAAAATCATCACAAAAACTTGAACGAAAAATGAGATGTGCGCCATCGGCTATTAACATATCAGTTCGTACTTCTTAGTCCAGTTATGTTTATCTCCAAACATTCATTTAAAAAACGTTGGCACCGAACGTTAACGTTCTTAAATGTCTATTCACAATCCTTTCCCCTTAATTATCGTTGAGCCAACCCTCTTCCGTTGATGAGGGGTTGCTATACACATGGTTCGCTCTTTTCCTCTTATAATTTTATGAGCTAATGATTTGGTTGCAATACCTGTGCTCTTCTGAGGCATGCATAAAATTATAAATAGTTTCTGTGCTTATCTTTCAGAGCTGTCGAAAATGCGAGCGCTCTTCAATTCTATTGTCTATTCATTCTATTTGTAGTTAATAGTACAATAATAATATGTATCACTACACAATAAGCAATATCATACATTAATAATTTATAAAGGTGCAAATTTCAACGGGATTCAATAAAACTTTAAAATATATTTATCCCAAAGATATAATAACATAATTAAAAACCTAAATGAATATAATTTAAACAAATAAAATTTAAAGCATGACATATATTTTAATAATTAAACAAAATAATAGTATAAATATATATATATTAATAAGTATCGAAAATAATAATAAAAATATATATATTCTAATAATTATACAAAATAAATAGCAGAGAAAAAACAACTACAGAATACTACTCCACTGCAGATTGGCAACTACTTGATTTGTATGGGAACGTCAGGTTTTTTTCACGTATCATTTCTCTCTAAAGCCGAACAGATATAGCGCTGTTAAAAGTTCAAGAATACCCTTTGACGGGAAATACTGAGAAATACTGTGCAATGTGTTGTTGTAACTTTGGAAACACCGTCAATTAGTGTTCCTTATGTTGTAAACAGAACAACATTTGGAGAACGACAAATACACGCACGAACTGTCAAATATTAACTGATTCTCTAGTACTTCGCCAAAAATTCACATCCAATTATAAAAGGCTTTGTATGTACATATATGATGCATGAAGAGCACAAAAAATGACAGTCGTTAGCACTAAATACAAGAGAGTAAGCAAATATTTGAATTTTGTCGTACCGACATACGAGAGCAGCGCCTACAGTTGATTTTTTTCTCAATTCCCATAAGAGCCTGTGTAATTTTGACAGTTCGTGCGAGTAGTTGTAGTTCTCCGAATGGTGTTCTGTTTACAACATTAATGTAAACATTGACGCTTGATCTCTCTCTCTCAGCGTTTAGAAGCGTTTCTGAACAGCTGTTTTACGAAAAGTACAAAGCAAAAGTGATCCTGTCGCGCGATACGATGGATTTATGAGTTGTATTACACAAGTTCTTATGAATAAGGCAAACAGACCCCGCTTGTCGCGGTGTTAGAGTTGTCGCACACCAACGCGATGAAATATTAACAGCCACATTCCGGATACTCGCTCGTGTCACAGACGCTCCGTAGTTGTTTATTCTCTTTTGTGGTTTTCGTTGTTTTTCTTCATATTTGACGCCAGCGTCGATGGTTTTCGAAGAAACTGCGCTGCCAAAAACCCAGACGGGACGCAGTGGGTCGCTGGCGGTCACTGTATATTTTTGTTGGTATTTTACTTGCTTTGCAGACAATATCAGTTGTCAATCTTTAGTCGATGCATTCCGTAAAAACCGCGTCGGATGGAAATAAGACGGGAACAAAAAGTGGAACAAGTCGACTTGAACAAAAATTTTGTTGTTGACAGAAATTTTTGTAACGAAGTTTTTAATTAATGAATTTATAATTGTTAAAGAAATTTATTTATCAGTTATTAAATTAACAGTTACTAATTTATTAGTCATTAAATTAATAATTACCAATTTATGAATTATTAAAGTAATTACTAATAATTTATTAATTATTAAAGATAGATTTGTTAAATTATTAATTATTTATTTGTTAAGAAATAACTTAATTTTAATTTTCAATTGTCAAATTGATTCACAAAAAATATATCACAAGTGCATTATTTTCGAACAAAAATAGAAATGGTAGCGAGTGCTGCTTTCTATATTACACGAACAAGTCAAATGGAGGTTCTAGTTGTTATTATTATGATAAGACAAATAGTTGCTTTTTGCTTCATACATTGTTGACACACACTCATGTCAACGAGTATATATTGTAAAGAGATTTCAACGCAGGCTACTCGTTACAAAGCACCTCGAGATGGTGCGCGGACTTAAGGTACGGTCAAACAGAACGCGTTATTAACGCCACACCGGGCGTTTTTGCAGTTTTGTGAGTTGTAACACACACGTTCTTAAGGCGTAAATCAAACAGAAAACGCGCACCTCGGCGTAAACTCTAACGCGCACCCGGGCGTTTTTTCTGCCGAGTAGAGCGTTGTGAAATTTTACAGATTCTTGTATAAGTATGTGTGTATTTTAAGAGTATGAGTATAAAAATTTTTGGAACTGCAATTTACTGCGTTGCCATCTGTTGAGCTGTGTACACCTTATTTTGCGTTACACATTTTTATAATTCGTACACAATTTTTCGATTTGTGAAAATACGTCCAAAATTTGGCGCCATCATTCTCCAAATCCCTATATAAATGTTGGAATTTACCAAACAGCTCTCTTGCTTCATTTATCTGGCTTATCCTTTTTTTAGCTCTCCTCGCAAGTAACAGCAAGAGTAGTTCCTCTTCGGAGGACATATTTGATATTTACTTTTTCCACGTTTATAAATTGTATTTCGTAAGTATTTTTAATATGACGATGTTAATTTTTTGTACTAATGACATTTCCTGCACTAATGTTTCGATGAAATGTTTGCATTTGAAATGTGCCCATATAAATAAAATGTATTTTTTCCTGAGAAATTTTTCATATCACATCAGAAAATTCCCTAGCGAAAGTAACAAATCCCATGCAATGAAATCATTTATTACCAGTACGGCATTCTACTATTCACAGACACGAACAGCTGACTTGTATAGTTGCACGCGGTGACGCGCTCTGTCTGACATACCAAGCGATATCTACGCCAGGCGGAGATTGATTAACGCGTTCTGTTTGACCGTACCTTTAAGGTGCATTAAGGTGCTATTAAATTGTTAATGAGTGGAAAGGAATACGAAGATTCTTTAAATTGTAGGAATTTCACTTCGTTGTCGTCGATTGCACTAACAAAATATATGCAGTCCGTCCGTCTGCGAAGGTTGAATATTTTGTTTTTGTGCACGATTTGGTTTCTTCGGTTGATATTTTGGCGAAGTTTTATATTTTCAGCTTCTGATCATTTTCTGCTTTCTATTCAATTTACTCCTTTCGCACTTATTGAGTACAATTTTAATGCGTGTATAGAAAAAGTTAGTGCTCCTTTAAAAAGTAGTTAACTTACATATTGTATATTGATTAGTATACATTATTTAATTAGTGTACAATTAATATGTAAATTAAAAATGAACGCCAGGTTGTTTCCTAAATATACGTATTTCTTTATAATTCTAAATTTTAAATGAGCAAAGTGCTAATACAAAAAAAAAAAAATTAAAAAACAATTTTAGGGAAAATAAAAAAAATTTTAATAATTAATGTTCCATGAAAAATGAGGAAAATTTTTTAGTTTTCTTAATTGTACTTAAAATAAATAAAATCTTCTTTGTTCTTATTTTATTCAACTGACCTATTTTTTAAAATCAGCAGTACCTTTTTCCAAACCCGCATTAAAATTGTACTCAATAAGTGCGAAAGGAGCAACTTGAATAGAAAAGCGAAAAATGATCAGAAACTGAAAATATAAAACTTCGCCAAAATATCAACGGAAGAAACCAAATAATGTACAATAACAAAATATTCAACCTTGCCAGATGAACAGGCTGCATATATTTTGTTAGTGCAATAGATGAAAACAAAATCGAATTCCTTCAACTCACAGAATCTTTCTATTCCTTTCCACTCATTAACAATTTAATAGCTGATGTTTGCCCAGCGTTCACTCCTTAAGCGATAATACAATTCTGCTTTGCTATGAGCATCACTTCGAACATACACACGAACACGTAGTTTCTGCCGTATGATCGCTGTCGACGTTTTCTAGGGCTTCATTTTCGCTGTCACCTTAAGTCCGCGCACCATCTCGAGGTGCTCTGTAACGAGTAACCTGCGTTGAAATCTCTTTACAATATATACTCGTTGGTTTCTGCCGTATGATCGCTGTCCACGTTTTCTAGGGCTTCATTTTCTCTGTCACCGAGGTACTCGAGGTGCTCTGTAACGAGTAGCCTGCGTTGAAATCTCTTTACAATATATACTCGTTGCTCATGTTCATATTTTATATACAATAATATATGTGTCCACTAGGATTCTCACGTAGTTGAAATCGAAGTGACTGCATTTTTTTGTATTTTTGAAAGTGCTTCCAAACTATATCACCAAACTACAAAAAGGTTTCCCATGGACGGTAACACTATTCGGTCTGCAAACTACGACAGTCTGCAAAGCATAACATCAGGTAAAAAAAGTAAGACGCTGACTGACGCTGGCAGACGCTTAGATTACAGAATGCAAAGTCTGTCTCAGTTTTGGCTACGCTGGCGTCTCGGGCGCTCACAGCGTGCGCGTATCCGGAATGTGGCTGTAAATTTAGGCATTTTCGATGACGATGAACAAGCAAAATTTAAAGCAAGCTTATGCTACCAAAAATAAAGATATTGTATTTCGTGTAATTTAGTAATTACTTCAAGCTGTTTTTGAAAGTTGTAACCATTTCGTGAAGTTCTCTCTCCGATTTTTCCAAACAATTTCTGGAGTAAAGAATGCCAACATCTATATTGCAAATATTGCACCTTAAAGATTTGAAAGTATTTTAAAAATGTATGTCAAAGACGTACATATAGAGTATTTATATCTTACCTCCATTTCCCGTGCCATTCGTTAGCGTTAATTGGCAGTAAAAGCCCCGCACAGTTTTGCTCGGTACATTTCAAACCACTGTAATTCGTATCGAATTCTGTTACGTCTAAACATCTTGAGCAAGAGCACCTAAAGAGCTTTGTATGCATCAAGTAGTTTTGACGTTTAGCGGTTCCCCATAGAGCATCACAATAACAAATGCTAATATGAGTGTTTTTTTTTATAGTCTTTGGAGCCCACAGCATTATATGTCCTTCTGCAGTAAAACTTTTTGCAAGATTTGGTGTACAAGAATGTTCAATTAACGATGCATACTGAAAAACCGCTACATGTGGAGGATCGGTTGATGGAACCTCGTGGCCGTTAATTTGCAAAATTCCAACTGCCTGCATAACTTCATCTTCGGTGAATTCATTTGTACCAATAAATCTAAAAATATATTTGAATACCTATTTGTGAAAACAATAGAAACATATTTTCGTTACTTCGGAATAAATTTCGCGATATTTTCCAAATCTGCTCTCCATTGAACAGATCCTCGACGGATGTCTGTTAGTGACTCCAGATCGTTGAATTTTTTGCATTTATTTGCATCATAACCTTTTAAAAGAAGACATCGCAATGGCGTGATGCACCGATACATAGGATGAGGTTCAGTAAACTCCTTAATGTTGACCTTTGAATAGTTATTAATTTCGATATAATAAATATACAGGTATTTTTTAATTTAGTGATTGATTGAAGCCTCAAAAAAGCAGTGCGTAAGAATGTAAAAGTGTTGAAATCTGAACTATGAATACAAAGAATTGTATATGAGCACCTGTATTGTGTACATTCATGGTTTTGTCAAGTTTTTAAACTTTTGTTATGAATAGCTTGCATAGAAATCATGCAGCCTGGAGCGTATTTCCGCAACAACAGAATCATCTCCTCATCGATTATTTGCAAATTGAATTTTCATAATCTTATATGTTCTTATTTTTATTTAAGGTTTGTTAAAAGTCCTAAAAATAACTCAAAATTATTGAAAAATATACTACATGAAATACTATAGGGTTTCTAATATATTGTTACGTAATTTCCAAAATGAGCTCTTTCACTCTCTTCAGGTTTGATCACTGGATTATGAATAATCGTAAAGTCGTAATCTTAAACAATAAAAATCGGTAGTTTCAAATAATAAATCTAAAATTTATTATTGCTTGCTCTTATTTTAACACTTCCTTACTACTGCTGTTTATAACTATTAAACGAGTTCTTATACAAAGGTCTTCAACTGTTCTAATCAAATTTGTTTTGATTTATAAAACTTTACAAACTTTGAACTGTAATGTACACGATGGAACTTGGTAAGGTTCCAAAATCAAACTGCTGTGTCTACTGCTATGGTTTGTGGCTTTTTATACTGTGCCATAATTATCGCTGCGTTAGAACTCCATGTTAACCTTTGCCAGACTGGCGCGAGGCTTATTTAGGGTTTCGTAGTCAATGTATAAACATCTCCAACTAAAAAGCGGATGATGCGTTTACGTTTAGAAAAAAAAAAACAATAAACGCAGAACATTAGTGATGAATGAGTGGTTGCCGGAAAGAGAAGAAGCCACCCATGTAAAATCATTAAAAAATAAACATACAATATTTAAAACTTTTTCACTAATGGTCACGCTGGCATATAATTTTGAAGGTTTATATTTTATGTACCATTTCTATTATATTTCAATTGCTATATTTGACTCAAATCCATCAGACAATTGAAAAATTCTCTTCCAGGATTTGTGCTTTCCATGTTTTTTTTTTTTGTAAAATAAAACTTTCAAATGCGGACTATTCCTTAAATATTCTATCAGGTTCGACAAAATATTTTCTTTAAAATTTATTTTTCCGCCGATGTGAACTCGTTGATGACTTGAATAAAATGATTTTTTACATTGCTTTTTCATTGTTGTGCTCGGGCCGCTCCACAGACGACGAACATGCATACGCACCGCTTGCAGAAAATCAAAATGTTTTGAAAGCAGACGCGCCGCGTGTCAGCAAACCGACAGACGAGACATTTACAACGCGCCAAGCAGTTCTTGGAAATACGCGACGCGCATGCTTATCGTGTGCGCATTTAGGGCGCGACTTTTCGAGATCCTACTGGTTTTTCGGGAAACCTTCTATGTATTGGTTGTTTCAGCAATGAACCGTGTTTTATTTTGTATGCTGTGTTGTAGAAATATCAAGTACATTCTGGATCTGTCGCTAGCGCTTGATACATGTCGGATTTCGTTCTTCATTTCAGAATGTGGAAGAGTCTTCTCCGCGAAGCCAGTCCTTGCAGTAGTCCAGTGACAGACGAATATCCTTGGTTCATAGTTTTCATCTGCATTTGGTGGAGAGCTCACAAGCTGAAACCATATTCAAATCTCGTCAGACTAGTCCTTGCATTAGTCCAGTGACACATGAATATCCTTTGTACATAGTTTTCATCTGTATTTGGTGGAGAGCTAATTTTTGCAATAAATGATCTATATTTTTGCAATAAATGCTTACCAGTTTATCGGTATATCCATCTTTTAGCATGTCAGGAACTCTTTCTTTAGGTCCAAAGTAAGACCTTGCGCTATCATAAAATCCACCCCGATTATTACATCGTCCATAATTTTAGAAACCAGAAAGGTTTGAATCACTTGCAACATTCCAAACATTCCGATCTTCTGAATTTCCGAAGATCGCATCTTCCTCTCCTGTAGCTGTTCGCGGTTTACAACCAAAACGGCTCAATATCGTCTGCTACTAAGTCTGCTCGAATAATGGAATTCGTTGCGCCTGAGTCCAGCGTCAAGTCCAGCAAACGCCCATTTACAGTTCCATTTACTCTTAATTGTTGTTGTTACGACGCATTTGCAAGACAGAGACAGTTGGGCAATCATTTACGGAAAACAGCTCACGCCTCTTTGGCGTGGTTCATTTTAGTTTAACGATTCTTTTTCAGCAGATGCACTACTTTCTTTTTCGGCGCTTCTCTTCCTGCCACTCACTGATGTATTAGTTTCGTTCAAAATGTCCAAATTTTCCGCAGTTGTAGCATTTTGAGTGCGAGCTCTTACGCGAGATCGGCGTCATTCGCATTATAGTCTTCATTAGTTCCCTCATGGTCTTTTCTAACGAATCATTTGAACCAATCTCAAGTCGATGAAACTTGTGTGTCTCCTGCGTCAGAGCAAATGAAACTGTTTCGGCGAAAGTCTTCTATATGTATCATTCATAAACGCCTGAATCCTTAGTAGTTCGATTAGTTATTTATCTCTCTTTTTAATGGCCGACAAATGGTTGCAGTGTTGCAAGCTTTTTAAATGAAAGAAATTTTGCTAACAATTTGGGCAGCACTTTATGCAAAAAAACACAATAAAAACCTGTAACAAATAATCTTCGGAGAATGGTTTAAGTTTTTCATCACATTTATAAACAGTAATTTGGTTGCAAAAAAACCATTTTACAAGGTCTTCAAATATTTAACAGAACCATTAAAGCAAAATTTTTGTATAAATACAATTTGGCAGCAGTAAAAATCATAGTTTATACAAAAACCTTTGTAGCAGCGAAAAATAGCGATAACTGCGGCGTAAAGGATTGTTTTCTATGAGCTGAAGACTTTCTGAATTCCACGACTGAGACAACGAAGACATGGAACCAAATTGTGTCTGTCAGCAACATAAAAATAACTATGTTCTGGTTATGAGCAAATTGTAATAAATTTGACGTTTGTTTTTTGACATTTCTTGTAATTAGAAAACAGTTTTTCACAAATAATAATGATTTCAGCACAGCAATATAATGCATGGCTTCTTTGAATAAAGAATTAAACAAATAATGGATACCAAAATATTGTGGCCTTTACACACCTTTCGATATTATGCTAGCTGTTGTGTTCAATTTTTCCAAGATCTGGCGAACGGTATTCTTGGATAAGCGTAGCCTGCGAATAAATGCATCTTACAGCCTTTCCCAAAGAGTCACATTGTGCAGTCAATATAGCGAAAAAGGACGCCGAGACGCGTTTTTATACCCAGAGAAACGACGTCTTCGACGACTTCGCTCTTAACTTTAATCATATATTGCGAGAATATTCTATTGCCTTTTAAATATGTGGACAGACTGTTAGCTCAGCCAACGCAAAAAGCAATTCAAAGTACTGTTTTGAATATACATAGTAGTTGGTACACACCTTAACTCTTGAAAAACACTGGAGTGAGCTGTAAGAAATGGACTCTATATTAGGACTCTTCACAAAGATTAGTTTTTGGTGAAAGCCGCGTCGTTTCACGAGGTGACTCTCTGCGTTAGGCTTTTAGTATCTTTCTCCTTCGTGCCTATTTATGTCTATATATCTTCTTTCTTTTTCTATTTTCAAACGGAAAAGAAACAGCAATCCTGTTAAATATATATATGATAGGCGCAAATTTCTATAAAATCTTTAAATTTTTCCCCAAAAATATTTTAAATTAGCCCGAAAACAAATAAATTAAAATAAATTAAATTAAGTTTAATCAGCTCATAAATAGTATATTCTGGTTTTATAGTTATAACTAAGTTATAACGTACTTAACCTCCTGTTAAGTTATCTAAATATATTAAGAATAATCCAAAATATGTAACATACATTTATAAGTCTGGCGAGAAAGCAACACATCATCCACCGGGAAATAATGAAAATATTAAACAATGCTCAGACAATAGCAGTCACTCTATAGAGGATGGAACAGTGACGCTGCCATAAAGAAGAGCCAACTAATATCAACAAAAAAACAATAAAATTTCAACGGAGATATAACTAACAGGAAAATGTTATTATAAACTCTGAAAATTTCAAATTATAGCACACCAAAAACAAATATGGGTAGAATACATTACTGAATGAAGGAATCATAAGGCATGTTCATACGAAAATTTGGCGTCCACACTCCACATATCAGGTTCATGTTTTCATATATCCATAACTCTCTTCCCCTAGAAAACAAGCAAACAACGTTATCATTGGCAGCAGCAAACAAATTCAGAAGAGTTCCATCGGCTGGATCAGATCATTGCAATCAAAAAGGCGAGCGGGACACAGGGTGTCGTTTTTAGGGCTCTTATGCGAGTGAGCGAGGACAGGGACGAAACGCGACCACACCGGTAGTATAGTGGCGCGGCCTGTGCAACCAGTGCTTTCGGAAGGCAACAACCACTGGTTTGTAGTCTCTCCGCCGGGGCGCGGTGGAGTACCCATTAGAGATGAGGACTACCGGCGACTCTCTCGAGGACGCTTCCTTAACGACACGTCGAAATGTACCTGCAGGTGGTAAAGAACACCGTGATTAGCGAACCTCAGAGGCATCGGCTTCATATGTTCAGCAGCCACTTCTTCACGAAGACGTCACCCCAGAGAAACGACATGCAGCAGTGAAGCGGTGGACGAAGCATGTGGACCTGTTTGAGGTGGACTACATCAACAACGGGCCCAAAATGATGGACAGGCCAAATATCGACGGCAAGTACAGGGTAAAGAGGTCATGCACCCTACACTTTGACTCCCTGAATCCGGGAGGTAGGACCAATGTGGCAGGCAGGAATCGGGAATACCTCGAGCAGGAATGCCGCACACGACGGCCTCACCGTTCACTAGGGAAACCACCAAAGCATTATGATGACGTAACACTTCCACTATATGTAGCCAAGGTACCACAGCAGAGTAATGGGACCGACTGCGTAGTATTCCTGCTACACTACGCCGAAAAGTTCTTCACCGACCCTTTCGATGATTTCAGCGAAGAGTTCCTGTAGAAAGAGGGCTGGTTCCCAAGTACGGAAGTCACCAAAAAGAGAGAGGGTATTGCGGCCAGGATCCGAGAACTGACGGTCAAGGTTGAACAACCACATCGGGAGGAAGCCCAAGACGGGAAATTGGCCAAACCAGGAGCGAGCAGCCAACCAGCAGAAAACACCGTCCGCGCCACGTGACCCCGAACCAACCACCAAAGAAGTGCTCACGGTCACATGCTCTTCATACTTCGACGTAGTGGGCGGAGAAAACTACGACGACCTCTACACCGAAGTGAACCGAATTCTGCTGACGCATAACCCAACAAAACAAGCAGGCGCGAAGCGCCCCGCTAGGGCCGAGGAGAAGTCAAATGTCAAAATATTCGACAGCGTAGCAGAACTCGAAGAACCAGCAAGCGTACACGTGCGTAAGGAAGTAGTCAGCGAGACTAAACAGCGGTTCGATAGGCTCCCACAACAATCCCGCAAGCGACAGGAGATGAAGTTTCGGTGAAACGGCTATCGCATCACCCTCACTCCAAGGCAGATCCTTCTGGTGAAAGAAAGAGGTGAGTGTAATGAAAGTTAAGTCTTAACTTTCATAACAACTACGGGTGTAGAACCTGGACTGCTCCCCACCTGAGCCCTTTTTTGTGCGCACCCAATTCAAGGTGGATTTAAATATGCATTATCAAGTGCAAAACATGCAATTTTCACGCATAACAACTCAACAGTTGACACAATCAGAGTAAACAAAGGGATTAAATCAATTCCAGCAAAACAGCGTACACATAAAACTGGTTTTACTGCAACAACAACGCAACATAACTCATCCGAAAACAAAGCGAAGACAATCAATGCACAAAGGCGATTAACAATACACGCGAAACCAGTTTTCTTTGCATAACAACAACAACACATCACAACTCGAAGCGAAGCCAGTGTACAAGAACAAAAATAAAGCATTACTGTAATACGAGTAGTATAAAAGCCGCTACGAAGTTACACTCAGGGCTTTTTGGAATTCAACACTCAAAGGGGTAAGTCGTTTGGAAATCATTACTACTACTCTTTTTGCATTTGGCGGAGCGCTGACAAGCTGAAGCCAAGATCAGTTCTCTATATCCTTGCACCTTCGTTTCGAGTCCTCGATACGCTTGGCTCACAGTTTTCATCTGCATTTGATGGAGAGCTCACACGCTGAAACCATATTCAGATCTCGTCAGACTAGACCTTGCACTAGTCCAGTGACACACGAATACTCTAGGCTCATAGATTTCATCTACATTTGGTGGAGAGCGCACAATCTGAAACCATATTCAGATCTCGTCAGAATATTCCTTGCACTAGTCCAGTGACATACGAATACTGGTGCCTCATAGATTTCATCTGCATTCGGTGGAGAGCTCACAAGCTGAAACCATTTGCAGATCTCTTCAGACTAGTCCTTGCACTAGTCCAGTGACACAAGAATACTGTTTGCTCATAGATTTTATCTGCATTTGGTGGAGAGCTCACAGTCTAAAACCACATTCAGATCTCGTCAGAATATTCCTTGCACTAGTCCAGTGACACAAGAATATCCTTTGTACATAGTTTTCATCTGCTTTTTGGTGGAGAGCTCACAAGCTGAAACCATATTCAGATCTCGTCAGACTAGTCCTTGCAGTAGTCCAGTGACAGACGAATATCCTTGGTTCATAGTTTTCATCTGCATTTGGTGGAGAGCTCACAAGCTGAAACCATATTCAAATCTTGTCAGACTAGTCCTTGCATTAGTCCAGTGACACATGAACATCCTTTGTACATACTTTTCATCTGTATTTGGTGGAGAGCTAACAAGCTGAAATCATATTCAGATTTCGTCAGACTAGACCTTGCACTAGTCCAGTGACACACGAATATCCTTTGTACATAGTTTTCATCTGCATTTTGGTGGAGAGCTCACAAGCTGAAACCATATTCAGATCTCGTCAGATTAGTCCTTGCATTAGTCCATTGACACACGAATACACTTGGGTCATACATTTCATCTACATTTGGTGGAGAGCCCACAATCTGAAACCATATTCAGATCTCGTCAGAATATTCCTTGCACTAGTCCAGTGACATATGAATACTGGTGCCTCATAAATTTCATCTGCATTCGTACATTAGTCCAGTGACACAAGATTACACTTGGGTCATAGATTTCATCTGCATTTGGTGGAGAGCTCACAAGCTGAAATCATATTCAGATTTCATCAGACTAGACCTTGCACTAGGCCAGTGACACACGAATTCTCTTTGCTCATAGATTTCATCTGCATTTGGTGGAGAGCTCACAAGCTGAAACCATATTCAGATCTCGTCAGACTAGTCCTTGCACTAGTCCAGTGACATACGAATATCCTTTGTACATAGTTTTCATCTGCATTTTGGTGGAGCGCGCATTTTGGTCACCAGCTGAAGCCAAACGCAAACCGACACAGGCATAAATATGTATTCCCATTAAACTTTCCTTGATTCTATATATACGGATAATATTTTTTCCCGAAAACAACTTACATTATATATATATATTTATACCTTTATATACAATTCGGTATAGCTTAAAATCAACACAGGTTGCTCCTGACTTAGAACCTAAAGCCCTAGAATTAAGCCCTAGAATTAAGCCGTTGATTTAAAGGTAAAATTGTAGTAGATATAAAAAAATTAAAGTGAATAATAAAGAAATTGAAATTTAGAAAAACCAAACTAGACGTTTTCTTCATTATAATTTTCACACTTGAACCCAGAACAACCGCGAGCATATCCTAGCAATGAGAAATAATTCGTTACAAACCATCTTCGGCAGATGATCGTCGTATTGGCCATGAAGTGAAAAACCACTTCGGCAGATGATCCTGGCGTTGGCCTTGAAGTGAAATCTCTCTTCAGCAAATGATCCTAGCGTTGGCCGTGGAGTGAAAACTCACTTCGGCAAATGATCCTGGAGTTGGCCGTGCAGTGAAAACCCTCTTCGCCAGATGATCGTCGCATTGATCGTGGAGTAAAAACTCACTTCGGCAAATGATCCTGGCAGTGGCCGTGCAGTAAAAACCCTCTTTGGCAGATGATCGTCGTGTTGGCCGTGGAGTGAAAAACCTCTGCGGCAGATAATCGTCGTATTGTCCGTAAAGTGAAAAACCACTTCGGAGATGATCCTGGCGTTGGTCGTGAAATTAAATCTCCCTTCAGCAAATGATCCTATTGTTGTCCGTGCAGTGAAATCCTTCTTCGGCAGATGATCATCGCTTTGGCTGTGGAGTAAAAACCCACTTCGGCAGAAGATCCTAGCGTTGGCCGTGGAGTGAAACCCCACTTTAGCAGATGATCATGGCGTTGGCCGTGAAGTAAAATTTCACTTCGGCAAATTATCCTGGCTTTGGCCGTGGAGTGAAAATCCACTTCGGCAGATGATCCTAGCGTTGCATGAAAGCGAAATCTCACTGCCGACGCAGTCTGCTCTGTTTGCATTGGCTGCGCTGTTGTGCCAGCATTGTCTTCGTTGTACTTCCTTTAGAAGTCCGGATGAGACTGAGTCATCCCTGCCAGGTTGCCTCCTTTTATGCCGCATTTGGAGTAATTCTTGTTCTTGCTATACTGCTTTGTTGTATTTCAGTATATTGGATAAAACTCGTTTTCGACTGTCCTAGAATTTCTTTATGTCAGTTGTTTTCTACTTCTTCTTGTGTGCCTAGTTTCTTATTTTACTGGTGTGCTGGTTTTGCTCAGTATATGGACCAGAACTCGTTTTTAGGCTGTTCTTATTTATTCTACGTAAGTTGTTCGTCGTTTCTGTGTGGTCCTGTACCTTAGTTCAAAGTAAAACGCATGTATATATATATTTTGTGTATTTATATAATCATATGTGCTCAAAATTGGCCAATTAAATTGTGTCGTTAAAACTCTTCCGATACAGAAGATTCACTTCACTACAACAACGCTGCCCACCCCGAAATCAGGCTTTCCTTTTTAAATATAGCTCTATTAAAACTTACCAGTTTTCACTAATTTCATATTCCAAAAATGCATTTGAAAACCAAATTAGAGCGCGAAATAGCTTAATTATATACCGGAGTACTCCATGGACAGCCATTATCTCGCGGAGAGAATGATTTCATTGGGAGAAACTTTGTAAACCAATTCTTTATAAAACAATTTAAAAAATCCAGGGTAACGTTTTCGCAGTTTAATTATATTATATCATGTTATAAAATCAGCGGATTGAGTTCCATTCATTGCTTGCACGTCCTGCGGGTACGTGAACAGAAAAGGTTGTCTCTTGTTGAGTTCGTTCACTTGCTCTGCATTGCTTGTCTGGAACTTAACATTAGGTATCCGTCTCTTTTTGTTACCTAAACTTTTTAGAGAGACAGCAACAGACGTCTCGAATAAAACCACATTTAAACCAAAACCTTATCGGCATAATTTAACCACATAACATAACATAACCTAAATGAAAAAATTTCCATCCGATTTTCCAAAACAGATATTGGCATTTGAATAAAATTATGATGAAATAAGTACAAAATTAATATTTATACTCAGTCTATCATCGGGATGAAAAATTCCCAAAACAAAATTCTAATATCACGAAAGATTTCTGTGTAAACGTAGCATAACGATGTGTTTAAATGCATTGTTGTTGGGGTCGTGAAAAGAAAAAAAAAATTTACGAAAATATTTTTTTTTATTTTTGCGATAATTCTCTGCCGGTTTGTAAATAAAATCCTACGAGTTTTATGCGATTCAGGGTTCGTAAATGCTCCGGCTCGAGCGCTCGTTTCGGCTCTTTTTGGCTCGCACTCCGGAGCCGGAGCCACAAAAATATTTTACAGAGCTCCGGCTCGCGCTCGAAAGAGCCCGCTGTTGAGAGCCGGAGCCGGCACGAGGCTCCGGCTCTTTATTTATTGGCTCCGGCTCTCGGAGCCGCTCGCTAGAAATTGAGAGCCGGAGCCGGCACGAAGCTCCGGCTCTTAATTTTGTGGCTCCGGCTCACAAATCTGTTCGCTTAAAATCGGACGTAACCACTGGGTCAGTCAATCGATTTGTATTAAGAATATTGTATGCTATATAGAAATCATTCAATTTGACTTAAATTAAATTAAATAGAGTTTTAAGAATTTGGATATTAATGTGGCTTTGGTGTCAATGACAGCTAGTTTATAATTGCTTATAATTAAATCTTAAATTATTTTAGTTTTCTATTACATATACTAAAAGAGTTATGTGTGACCCAATATATAAATTAAAGATAACATAACATGTAAGTAGCTTTGGGAGAATGAATTTATTATTATATTGCATTATATGCACATGTAAATGATTTCGTCTCGCTGTGCTGAAGTGTGTTGTCAAAACAAGCGTTATCGCTGGTACGGCGGCGATTGTTACAAAAACAACAACAACAACAAGAACGCATTGTTCTGCAAGCAGTGGTCGCTTGTGTGTAAATGATTCTGTTGATATTGTTGATTGTTTACTTTGAAGTGTTATGAAAGAATAATGCAGACAATTTTTTATCGATAGGAAATTTAGTATTTGAATCTGAATGTAATTAATCATGCGCTAATCCGCAGTTAGTCAACTCTTGAACGGCTGAACCGATTTCGATGCGGTTTTCGCCGTTCTGCTCAGAATTATATGAATTCCATTAAACTAAATTCAAATATTTATATTGAAATTTTATGTCTAAACTGATTATCATCACACGTCCATGGGTTACGCAACTATTGTAAGTTCCGAACTATTGGAAGTAAAAAACAAAACCAAATTTTCTGGCTATGAATTAATAGAAATCAATAGACAATTTGAAAGAAATATTTGTCGAAAATATTCATATCTTTCTTTTGTATTTTGCAATTGTTCCACAAAAATAGGTGTTTATTGGCGATAATTACTAACACTTGCACATTTGACCTGGACGATGCTACACAAACAGTTGTGTGAAACGCTAACAATTTTATTGCTATCCTTCGCTGGGCTTTTTTTAGAAACGTTCAACTTTTTTTTCCGCTCGATCGACATAGAAATGTTTTTCATCTGTCGCATAGGCTATTAAAAATGCAATTTTATGACGCATATATTTTTCTTGGGAAACTGAAAATATAGGCTAATTACATAGGTGAATAAATGAAAAACCCTTTTAAATTTCATTTACATACATATATGCAGAAACTGAGGTTCACTAATTGTGGCTATATAAATGAGACATATTCCTTCCAATTAAGAGAAAAAAGTAAATTAAGTTTGTTATTCTTTTTATTGTTTACAAGCCGGAGCCTCGTGCCGGCTCCGGCTCTCACTTTTAGCGAGCGGCTCCGAGAGCCGGAGCCAATAAATAAAAAGCCGGAGCCTCGTGCCGGCTCCGGCTCTCAACAGCGGGCTCTTTCAAGCGCGAGCCGGAGCTCTGTAAAATATTTTTGTGGCTCCGGCTCCGGAACGCGAGCGAGCCGGAGCGAGCATATACGAACCCTGGTCGTAATACGCTCTTCAAAGGAAGTGCTCACCTCTTAACCATTACCTACAGGTTACGCTCTTATTATGTTTGTCTTCTTTTAGAAAAATATTACATGTATATTATTTTACTTTTGCTACACCTACCTTAAACTCTTTTTTAGTCGTCAGTTCGCACTCATATTTATGTTCATAAATTTCGCTACAATCCGCTCCACAAAGTGGCCAGCCACAGTCTTGGCAGTTGATGTAATCATTCGGTTCAATACCATTCAAGCATCCTAAGCAAACGGGTCCACTTATTTGACAAGGTCCTCTGATAATTGGAGCTTCTTGCAAAATTATTTCAAACGGTTTGATATTTCGTGTTGTTATTAAAAATCGTCCAAGATTCTCATTTTCTTCTATCTTAAATATATTCAAAAGGCAATTTATGGAAATAGTCTTAATTGCTGAAACCATTAAATTACTTTAAAGGGATAACAATTCTTTTTATGTGACTTCCAATCTAATTTTTGATGCTGGACAGTGCAGTAATAAGCTTGATTGCAATTAGAACAGCTATTTGAAGTAAGAATTCCACATATTGTGCACTCGGATTCTACAGGCATTTTGATAGTAACATTTATTTGTGATAACATTTATTTACGCACAAGAAATATATTATAAATGAACCGCATTCAACTTACAGGAAACTAACGTAAAAAACCATTGCATCGTACATATGTACATGTGTACTTATAATGAAATTCAAGAGAATTTTTAAAAATAGAATCTTATGCATACTCATCTTTGTTTGTGACTATGTTTAGCTATAGCAATTATCATAGAAATAAAAAGCATAATATGCTATTGTATTGAAGACGTTTCTAAAATACAGGGGAAAATATTTAATTGCCGACTTTATAAGATAAATTTATACACTTTATTCCTAATTAAAAGGACATATAACAAGACGTATAGTATATAATCACCACACACTTAAAATTGGAATTTAGGAAATCATTGTGTTTTTACAATGTCTGGATTAGCTTGAAATGGATTACGTCACCCTGATGGTAACTCTTTATGTTTCTATATTTATTGATGTCATGTTTTATTTATGTTCCTTTTTCAATTTTTGCTTCTTTTCGGGTGCTTGTTTTGAAAATGAATACATATATATATGTATGCTCGTATATGATTTAAATATTGTAATTTGCTTATTGGAATAGCCTTCGTGTGAAGGAAAAGTATAGCCAATTGTCGCCAGCGCCATCTACAGTATTTATAAATGTTACTATACCATATAGATATCATACTGTTACGTAATTTCCAAAATTACCGCTTGAACTTTCTTCAGGTTCGATCACTGGATTGTGAATAATCGTAAATTTTAAATAATAAAATGTCGTTAGTTTTAAATAATAAATCAACTATTTATTATTGCTTGTTCTTAATTTAACACTTCTCTACTATCGCTGTTTATAAATTGTACACGTAAACACTTATACACGAATTCTTATTTGAAGCTATTCAACTATTTTATTCTTATTCAACACTTTTGAAAATGTTACTTTCACGATGTCACTTAGTTGCTTTCAAAAATCAAACTGTCTTCGCTGCTGTGGTTTGCGTCTATTTATACTGTCCAATAATTATCGCTACGTTATCGTCAGACTACTCCAGATCTTACTAGATTGTCGAGAAACTTCCCTTTCCATGAATTGTTTGTTTCAGCAATGAATCATGTTCTATTGTGTATGCTGCGTAGTGGAAATATCAAGTAACTTCTACATCTTTCGCTATCGTAGTATTCCAGAAGAATGTGGACTGTGATTTGGTAACACTCGTAAATATTGCACGTATCGGCGTGTAGATGGCGCTGTATATCACATTATTGTATGACGTATAGATGGCGCTGTATTTTCGCCACACTGCCCTCCACTGATCGTCCCGATCAGACACCAAATTTCTTGATCCATACGGCGCAAGCCTCTCTAAATCGACAACTTTAATTTTACCTCGTTTTTGTATGTGTGACTGTATGCGATACACAACATCATTTAGTCGCTTAATGACTTTGTACGGACCCTCCCACGATGTTTGCAGCTTTGGAGATATGCCCTTCCGCCGTTGCGGATTGTAAAGTAACACTAAGTCGCCCTCTTTGAATCCGTCCGTATTCATACCTCGGTCATAGCGATCCTTCATTTTGTTACTCATTAGCTGTTTACGCCGCCTTACCATGTCGTGTATTTCGTTCATTTTAGATTGTAACATGTGCCAGTAGTTGTCTTCTGTTTCGGTAAGATCACTGCTTTTGCCAAATTTAAGATCCGTCGGCAGTCTCAAGTCTGAGCCAAAAACTACTTGCGCAGGTGAGTGACCAGTAGTATCATGGTCTGCTGATCGGTAAGCCAATAAGAACATTTGAATGTGCTTATCCCAATTGCGCTGACATTTGCCCACGACTTTCCGCAGATGCTCTTCTAATGTGCGGTTGAACCTTTCCACCATGCCATCTGACTGCGGATGTAGAGGTGTCGTTCGAGTCTTCTTGATACCCAGCAATCGGCACATTGCTTAAAATATTGACGACTCAAAATTTCGTCCTTGATCGGAGTGCAACTCAATTGGTATGACAAATCGCTTGACCCAGTTCTGAACAAATACCTCAGTTACAGTTTTAGCCTCTTGATTTGGTATGGGGTAGACTTCTGGCCATTTGCTGAAATAGTCCATAATGACCAACACGTACTTATTTCCAGAGTCCCTATTCGGAAATGGGCCAGCTACATCCATTGCAACTCGCTCAAGTGGCGCTCCAGCGTTGTACTGCTGCAACTTCCCTCTGCTTCGAAATTTAGGTCCCTTAGCAGCCATGCACTGCGTGCAATTTTTGATCCATTCCGCTACCGCTTCTGGACAGTTCACCCAGTAAAAACGTTGTTTAATTTTCTCCACAGTTTTTGTAACACCGAGATGGCCGCCACTTGGTCCATTGTGGAATTCTTTTAATACAGCATCGCGACTTTTGTAGAACAATCAAATCACGAGTTTGCTTACCGTCACTACTTTCCCAGGAACGATGCAGCACTCCGTTCTTCAGCTTCAAACTGCTCCACTGTGCCCAATACGCCTTGGCCACCGGACTTTCTGATGCCATTTCTTCCTTGCATGGTCTTCGGTCCATTTCCTTCGCTTTTACTAACTTTGCCAAGTCTGCATCATTAAGCTGGCTGTCCCTTAGCGCACTAAGTGTCCACTCATCGTCAGGTTGCAGACTCGTTAATCGGACGTCGACTATACCTTCGCATCTTTCAACATTGGAGCAATGCTTACATTCGAGTGCACACGGTCGTCGAGATAAAACATCACCTACTGCCAAGAGTTCACGCCTGGTGACGCAATAATTCATTTCTGGCTTACCCAGGACTCGACTGTAGTATCCAATAACTTTTTCTGGGCCAATGCCATGTGCGCTGCCATCAGCCCCTTCAGCTGCTGAAAAACATCTTCCTTTTCCTTTTTCCGCACGAATCTACAATTCTTCTTTGTTAAATTATGTAGACTTCGTGCAACATTGGCAAATCCGTGTACAAAGCGTCGATAATAAGTACAGAGCCCAAGGAAACTTCGCACTTCATGAACATTAGTTGGACGAGGACAATATCTTACGGCTTTTATTTTGCTTTCATCAGTGTGAATTCCTTTAGTAGTGATTTTTTGGCCCAAATACGTCACTTTTGCAGGTTGCATTTCTTCGGATTTAATCGCAATCCAGCGGAATTAATGCGTTGAAACACTTCCTCCAAATTTTTCAGGTGGTCATCAAAATTCTTGCCCATGACAATGATGTCATCAAGATACACTAAACATGTTTTCCAGTGTAGCCCTTTCAACACGTGTTCCATCAAGCGCTCAAAAGTTGCTGGAGCATTGCATAATCCGAACGACATCACAGAGAATTGCCACAATCCGTCGCCGATGCTGAAAGCCGTTTTCTCACGATCAGATTTTTCGATATCTACTTGCCAATAACTGCTTTGCAAATCCAACGTTGAGAACCATTGTGCACCAGATAACGTGTCATCTATTCGCGGAAGTGGGTAGCTGTCCTTTTTCGTGACATCGTTCAGCTTCCGGTAGTCAACGCAAAATCGAGTGCTTCCATCTTTCTTTTTAACTAGCACGACCGGTGAGCTTCATGGGCTTGTTGATGGTTCAATAACTCTGTCTTTCCGCATTTAATCTATCAAATGCTCCGCTTCTTCTCGGTCGTGCATCGCCGGTGTTTATTCGATGTTGTACAATAGCAGTTCTTCCAAATTTATTTTCATCGCTTGCAAATACAGCGCTATATTTTTGAAATAAGCGTTTAGCTTTAGACTTTTCTGGTTCACTTACCTCATTCAACCAGTGATCCATTATAGCAGGAGATTTTGTTTTTTCTTGCAAAGCAATGTTTTTGCCCACCTGAGTAAGATCGTCACAATTTATTATGGCTTCTATTTCTTGGCACTGCCCTATTAGCGATCCTTTCTCTAAGACGATCGGTGACTTAAACTCGTTCATTACGCGAACAGGAACTCGCTTACTCCGTTCTGTTTGCACTAAGGTTCGTCCAACCAGTATATTGGCCGTGTCATCTGATGCCTCTACTACACCCAGCTGGTCCGCTCCACTATCTGCCTCCACGCAAGCCCATAGAACCGCTTCTGATTTTGGTGGAATCTGTTGGCGATGGCTAACACTCACCTTCATGATTTGAGGCCGTTCATATCCAGCGCTTATCGGTATCTCCATATTTCGGCACTTCAGCAACTTTTTCTTCAGATCCAAAGTAAGACCTTGCGCAATCATAAAATCAACGCCGATTATTACCTCATCCATAATTTCGGCCACCAGGTAGGTATGATTCACATGCAACATTCCAATCTGAACCCGACAAATCAGTTTTCCGAAAATCGCAGCTTCCTCCCCTGTAGCAGTTCGCAGTTTGCAACCAATCAGCGGCTTGATATCATCTCGTACTAAATCTGCTCGAATAATGGAATGCGTTGCGCTTGTGTCCAGCGTCAAGTCCAGCGAGCAGTCGTTTACAGTTCCACTTACTGTTAAGTTGTTGTTGTTTCGACGCATTTGCGAGACAGAGAGAGTGGGGCAATGAGTTGCGGAAACCAGCTCACGCCCCTTTGGGCTGGTCCGTTTTAGTTTAACGATTCTGCTTCAGTAGAAGCACCACTTACTTTTTCGGCACTTCTCTTTCTGCCACTCACTGATGTATTGCAGTTTCGTGCAAAATGTCCAATTTTCCCGCAGTTATAACATTTTGCGTCCGAACTCTTGCGCGAGATTGGCGTCATTCGTGATATCGTCTGCATTAGCTCCCTCATTGTCTTTTCTAGCGACTCATTTGAAGCAACCTCAAGTCGATGAACCTTGTGCGATGGTCTGGTCAAAAGACTCGCTATCTCCTGCGTCAGAGCAAACGAAACTGTTTCGGCGAAGGTCTTCTTTGGCATAGAGTAGACTGCGCGTTTTGTATCTACATCCCGTATACCATTCATAAACGCCTGGATCTTTAGTAGTTCAATTACTTCTGTGGGTGCATCCGCGTTGGCCAAATGTGCGAGTTGCTCGATCTCTGTTGCATATGCCTGCAACGGCTCGTTATTCTTTTGGAAGCGATTCATCAGCTCCATCTGGAACATTTACTTTCGATGATCGCTACCGTATCGCCGCTCAATCGCTGCCATCAACGCATCATAATTACCTCGCTCGTGTTCAGGAACCGTTTGCAAAACTTTAGCAGCGGAACCCTTCAACGACACCACCAAAGCTGCCACTTTGTCTGCCAACGTCCAGTGATTCGTTTGTGCCGTTGTCTCGAACTGGAGTTTAAAAATTTTAAACGGTACAGTTCCGTCGAAGTTTGGCGCTTTCAATTTTGGTGCACTAATAGCTGCAACTGGTCCACTCAACTGTACATCTCGTATGTGACCATCCAGCCGCAATATTTCTGCCTTCAGTGTGTGCAATTCATTTTGCGTTTGCGATTGTAACGTGCGAACTTCATCTTCTACTTTATCTTGCCGCGCCTGCAGTTCCGCAGAATTTCCCTCAATGCGCAAAAGTTGCTCTTGCAGTTGTGCAGTGTTTTGCGCAAACTGCTGCTCCATGCGTGTGGTTAGTTGGTCTTGTAGTTGTGACGTGTTTTTTGCCATTTGCACTTGTATTTGTGATGTGTTTTGTTTCAACTGTTGCTCCATTGCTGCTAAGAGCACACTCATGTCGAACGCAGGAGCCGCTTGCGTCTCTACCAACTCGTGTTCAATTTTAGATGCAGCTTCGTAGATGAACTCATGTGTTTCAACGTCGATGCCGTCCTTCTCCATAGCGTCACGCAAGCGTGTTTGTAGCTCTACTTTATTTCCTGACACCAGCAAGGAGCGCGACTCCAACTCTTGCCTCAGCTGTGGTATTTTCAGGTCAGCGAATTTCATTATTATTCCGGACTATTCAGCAATCCCACTTCTGACATCAATTGTTACGTAATTTCCAAAATTACCGCTTGAACTTTCTTCAGTTTCGATCACTGGATTGTGAATAATCGTAAATTTGAAATAATAAAATGTCGTTAGTTTTAAATAATAAATCAACTATTTATTATTGCTTGTTTTTAATTTAACACTTCTCTACTATCGCTGTTTATAAATTGTACACGTAAACACGTAAACACTTATACACGAATTCTTATTTGAAGCTATTCAACTATTTTATTCTTATTCAACACTTTTGAAAATGTTACTTTCACGATGTCACTTAGTTGCTTTCAAAAATCAAACTGTCTTCGCTGCTGTGTATTTTCGCCACAATACTATATTACTGTTACTATATCATATACATATCTAACATTAAATTCGATAACGAAGATGACTCTGTATTGCAGTAAAGTCTGAAATGTTGTTTTGCAAACGAACGAATAACATTCCTTTCTATATTCCTAAAGCACAGGCCAAGAATTTATATTCATAAAGAGATTTCACGTGAACGGGATGTTTTTTTAGTACAAAATTAGATGTATGGCGATCAAGACGCAACACATGCAAGTTCGAAATATGCTTAAAGACCGAAAACATACAAGCTTTAAATATGTTTGAAGTTGTTTCTTCTGGCGAATAATAATAAAAACTAAGTCTGTACGACGAGAAACGAAGTATGTGAGGAAGCTGAAACTGTGGTTTTATGACTACTAGCGTGTAGTTGTTGTCTCGCACAACTGACGAAATCGTCCACACCATGATCGATTTGTGGATTTCAGCGGGTGTTGAGAGGGAATGAAGCAATTTCTCTTCTTCTTCTTGTTCTTTAGCAATAACAATTCATGAATCAGCTCAGCTTTGCTTTGAAGTTAGATTTATGGAAGAACTTTCGCAGTTTTCAATTTTTGTTTTCTTTTCTTTTAGCAAGGTCGTTTTGAGAATTTGTTGACACTTGTTCTTATTATTTGTAACTATTCAAATAATGTGAATAGATCGAATAATTTAAATAAGTTTAAGGACAAATGAGAACTTTTATGTAACCTTCAATCAGAGCTGTAATGTATTCAGTACTTTTGGTACTTCAGTACATTCATTCAAATATATTTCAAATCCTTTGTACGGGAAAAACAACTGGTACTGGAGTACTGGAAGGACTGGTACTGGTACTGAGTACGAAAATGACCAGCTCTGCCTTCAATATTATAAAGTTTCTGGTTATTACATTAAATTAATAAAGCAGCAATATACATATACACACATATTTAATAAAATAACAAAGTCGAAAAGGAACTTATGGCAAAAACTATGTGTTCGTGTGTAGGTACAAAACGACGATCACAGCAAAGCAGAATTGTATTCTCACTTAATGAGTGAAGGATACACGAACATCAGCTATTAGATTGTTAATGAGTGGAAAGGAGTAGGAATATTTTGTGAATTGAAGGCATTCAACTTTTTTTCGTCCATTGCACTAACATAATATATGCAGTCTGTCTCTCTGCAGTAGAAGGTTGAATATGTTTTTTTGTGCTTGGTTTGGTTTTTTATGTTCATCATTTGGCAAACTTTGATTTTTTCAGCTTCTGCTCATTTTTGCCTTTCTATTCAATTCGCTTCTTTCGCACTTATTAAATACTATTTTAATGCGGCTGTATAGAAAGGTAGTTTTACAATTTTAATAGTTTTTAAGGGGAGTGTAGAAAAAGTGATAGTTTTTAATGTTTGACAAAAAACAATTTTTTTGAACACATCTTCTCTGTCCAATATTATGTACTTAGGAATGGCCGTCGTATAGCTTTAGTGGTTCCACTACTAACTCCATATTATTAATAGATAGCTAAGATACTGATTTTTTCAGTAGTGAGGCTGTCAGTCAGTCACATGGTATTACTGGTCATGGATCACGCATGTCGCGTAGCATCATTAATGTTCGTTTGCCGTCCTTGACAAGCCAAACAATGAAAAGAAGATGAACAGTCATTGTGCTTGTTCTGAATTTAGACATGACAAGCAAAAATACTTTTTAATCACAAAATTCTTAAGCTTAGTGATTTATTAGAAACAACAAATTAGGTAAAACAAAATGTGCATATATGAGTTTATTTTCACTTATCTTTACGCAGAAAATAAGTCGAATCTAGTTGAGTGAGTTAGACGTGAAGGTATTATTTATGTGGGTAGTGCTACTAGCCTTAAGTACTATTTCCGGCGTCCCGATGGGCGGCTGCTGTACTTCGTCTGGATTTGCCACTGTTTTCCCCAACGGTCACTTCGATTTTTTTGCACGTAGTGGTTCGAAAATATGTGTTGCCTTGACTCCTCAATGCTTTTAACGCCCAGTTTTCGGATGGTCCCTCCGATGACCTAACTGTCAAATGCAAGATACCGTTTGTGGTATGTATAATTGGTATCAGGGTACCGCGATCCGTTCTGCGTGGTTTGCATCCAGGAAAGCAAACCACCATCATTACCAGTATCTGTTGTAAATAGCTGGTATGAATACATAGTCCTTATAGCAGATATTAATCCCTTTTGTCTATCTCCCGACGCTCGTGTGATGCTCATAGGACGTCAATATGAATGCACTTATTCTAGTGGTGAAAAAACGTACTGATTGCACGGATACGATCCCTTCACAGCGTTTGGGAATGCTCCAGAAGATATAGTAGTCAGTAGTCGATTACCCTGTCGTTCAAAAAGCGGCCTTATTCTCATCATTCGGGTAGGCGTTCGCAAACGCAAAGCAGCGCTGTTTTCTGTTCTCTTTTGCTTTTTTCTTTGTTTTTCTTCGTATTTGACGCCAGCTCCAGATTCTGGAAAAAATACGTCGGCAGATCGTTCGACTTGTGGCAGGCGTGCGGTTGAAAAATTTGTTGGTAATATATGTGTGCTTTCCAGGCGCTAAAAGCTGTTTTTGTGTACAGAAAATGCACGATTTCTGGCGTGAACAAAAAGGTGTCGTGTAGAGCAAACAGAAAATAACAGACGTACAGAATCGAAGGAAATGTCAATCTGGGCAGAGCTTTCCCAACGCCGACCTCGCGTACGCTAAAATTAGGTGTATTTCAGTCGGTATGTTTCTGGTAAATATCATATGAAGACTTTGGTGTGATATACGAACATGTTGCGTGATATGTAAGCCATCAATCTTTAGGAAAACACACCAGAAATCATTTGGTCATCACAAATAACTACCTCACGTGAAAAATACGTGAAATCAATGGCTATTAGAACGCCACGACCTCTGAGAGTAAAGTTACGGTCACTAGGATAAAAAGAATAAATGTTTGGAAATACCTCTAAGTTTGAAACACCATGATTGAGCCATGTTTCTGTAAATACAATGACTTTGTTATATAAATCAATGCTTTGAGTACAAGATCCCTTAATTTTGTGTTCAGACTTCTTACACTTCCTCACAAAAAAGTTGAACTAACATTTAACTTATTCGATATTAATTTTTTGACGTAGTTTTACCACAATGCGGCAAGCTGGTAATATTAGCGCTCTTATTCCGATCCATTATAGGATCCATTATATGGAAGAGAAAACGTAGGTTCAAAGAGGAGTGAGAACGTTGCTTTCTAAAGTTAAACTTATTAATAGTGATGCTTCAATCCTGCGTTCCTAACGGTGGGAATATATGCTTACGAATATCGTCAGCACTCCTATCAGGTGCAAAACGAGAGATAAATATAATTTTGCTTGGCTCAACCACTATCAACTTCCTTCCAAAATTAATAGCCTAGACAGAAGCATTAGATGTATTTATTTTTTGTTCTAGTGTTTTTATTTCTAACACCTTCAGCAGCAAGTCAAGTTGACAAATTAGAGGATGTAGAAAGAAGGTCATTACAACTTAAAAATGGTATTCCATTAATGCCGGAATTAATTAAGAAGAGAGGTCATCCTTCTTAAAGGGACCATGTTTGAGCAGCTCTAGATGTTTCTAAATAAAATTGAGGCATGCTTATTCAAGACTACTGATTTATGTGCAACATCAATGCAACTTGTTCTGACGAACGAGTTCCCCTAAATAATAAGCCAGAGTCGAAAATTTAAAAACGAATTATCCATAATGAAACAACCAGTCAGCAAGCTATCAATACTACTTGTCGAACCGTCGGCTGAAGACAGAAGACCCTCGGTGATTTATGCGTGAGGTCATAAATCACATAGTTTGGAAACGTAGAACAAATCAGCTGACAGAAAAAATGCCCGCGTGTTATATGTGTAATTCTTCTACGTGAAATCACCCTTTTCAGACCCAAACATGCATTGTTTGGATTTGAATCAGACAGAGTTTCACTTGCTATCTCCTTCTGGCTGCAGAAGTATTACAACAAAATTCACCAGTGTATAAAAAACGCTGATTTTTAGCTATGCTTCTTCATTTTCATTCGGTTTCCAATCTATGTGATTTATGGGTGAGGTTTTCCTAGCATTGCAAGAATCTACCAGAGTTCCGTTCGGATACGCCAATTTTTTTGCGATGGTAATTTTGACCACTATTACCAGTGAAAACCCCACAAGGATGCGTAGTTTGTTCCTACTTAGACTCAGGAGTTTACTGGATACTCCTTCTGCTAGGGTAACATATATATTTCCCTGCCCCTAGCCAGAAACTATCTTCCATACACGTGCACATGTAGTCTCTTCCCACGTAGCCCACAGAAGGTTTCCGGTCCATTGAAATGTCTTTACGCTCCGCTCTCAGCGAGGCAATCGGCCCTTTCATTCGTCTCACATCTACTGGCAGCACCAGTATCACCGTCAGCTGTTGGAAATAAACTCGTCTGGCGTACAATTTTGCCACATGACGAGACGAGTACAAACGTTCGGGAATTTTGGCTATAGCTAGTATTGCCTACTATTGCCATTGAAAATCTCCGCTGAGCGGCGAATATCGCGGAGGTGGTCAAACAGAGTCCACCAGGTGGTCAAACAAGTCAGCTGTCCATGTCTATGAATAGTAGAATGCCGTATTGATAGCAACTGCATTCATTGTTATGGGATTTCTCACTTTCTCTAGAGAATTTTGCTGCCTGAAGCGCAATTTTTCCGAAAGTAATACTTTTCCAACGTAACCTCAGCATATTTTTTTCCGCAGCTCTAATTGAAATTAAAAAATTGTTTATTTATTAAATCAAAAACTGTAATAATTAGTGGTATTGAACAGAATGCGATTGAGGCGTTCTCGGCGATTCTTAACTTAATTTCCTGCTGCCTGTTAACAATGGTAAGAACCAAGAATATTATTATTCTTGGGTAGCAACAAACCAATTGTGTAAGATTACAATGAATCAGCTGGTTGATTGCTTGGTTGGACTTTAAAGCATAGATTATTAGATGTGACACTCGCTATTCGCCGCTTCAAAAAATCGGTTTGACATTTGACTGTTTGGTATGTTGAACTCACGTATACAATACGTGAGAGTTACCACATTGTTGTTCTTGTTTCTTTATCAATCAATGTGTACGATTTCTTACCAGTGCAACCGTAGGTGCTAAAGGGTTTTAGAGCCCCAACTAGGCCAATAACGTATAATTTGTAACTATTTTGTAACAATTTGTATTCAGTTTCATTTATACTATTCTGCTAATATCGTTCTAAAATATTTTCGCAATTAAGCGCATAATTGTGTATTTATAACAAAAAAGTTTTGATTACCGACTGCATTTATAGGAAATATAATGAAGCAAATTAGGAAATGCTGTGTAAAATGTAATAGAATATATTTATTAACATTAAAACTATGTTTTATATATGTTTTTCACGAATAAAAAACATAATATTTATAATTATTTATTTTGACGTTACGATAAACAAACCCTTTAAAATAAATTTTCCATCAGTGCTTGCTACAAGATTTTTGCGGCGAGGCTACATTATTTTACGGCGAGGCTACACTTTTTTACGGCGAGGCTACACTTTTTTTGCAGCGAATCAAAGTTTTCTTTCATTGTGTCAGTGCAATTCCAGCAAAAATGCATTAGTGTATAAGGGACATTTTCGAGTGTCTCATCTACTTATCTATGCTTTAAAGTAACTGAGTGTCGTGAATAGAAACCTAACTTGGTATCCGTTGACGGAGTGAACTGTATAATGACCTTAAGCGACTTGTATTATTTTCACCAAATCTGTGCAGTTGAATACGCTTATAGAGTTATTGTTTTGGTGATGTTTTCCAGATATTTTAGGATAATGCAATTATGTATGGAAAATAATTAATACTGTAACTAGTATTTGGTGAAGCTAACGTTCCTTGCCGGTAGTAACTAGTGTCATTACGAAAATGTGGCGAGTTCGTTCTACATATTACAAATAGTAAGAATGTTTTTAAAGTTATAATTGAAATCTTCGGATTTCTGAAGGCATTTTCATTTTTATATGTACAGTGCAGTGACAACACATTCCAAAACGTTTTGGATAAATCATTCCGCACATAGACCACCACATGGTGTGCGGAATACTCCAAAAGAGGTGGGGAATAATTTACTGCTTCCACGCACAATTATATGGACAAATCTCTGCGGTCGAAGTTATGGCGTGCTGGCAGGCCGAATTTTACGAGCAGCGCTTAAGATTCGATACATCATTTTAGGAGGAGCAATCGGTAGTGGAGTTTCTTTAAGTAAGGTATGTCTTGTATTAAGTTTAAATATAAATGGATTGCTTCATAGATACGTGTTATATTTATTAAATTTTCTTTTTTTCTACTTTAAACTTTTAAGTATTTTATAGGAAAATTAAAAAGTCCGCATGCTTGATATTTTTATTTTAAAAATGTGTAATTTTTAGAAATATGAAGAATGGAAAAATAACCTTCCTGATCTAAAATGGTTAGAAGAAGTTGTACCTACAACAGAGGACTGGAGTAGGTTTTCAAAAAAGCTTGTAGATGTGGGAGATTCCTTTAGTAATGCCATTCAAATGGGTAAGAGTAGATATTTACTATAAAGAATTAATATTTTTGTTGAATTTTCTCTCACTTTAAAATAGCAGCAAAATCTTATAAGTAAAAATATCTGATGTGGCCATCGCATCACTTTGCTCAAGTAACAATAACTCAAGTAAGAATAATAAAAGATTCTGTAAAATTTTACAACATACTACTCGGCGGGAAAAACGCGCGTAAACTTATGCTCAGAGGTACGCATTTTCTGTCCGACATGTGCCATAAGACGCTATGTGTTACAACTTAGAAAACTGCTGCTCCGCTGGACCTAGCGTAAAAATCACGTTCTGTTTTACGGCCTCTTTAAGGGGTTTAATATAATTTAATGCATAACTCAACCTCAATCGGCGAAACAACCCGGATTGTTTTATCTGAGGCTGTTAAAATATTCATACGTTTATTGTTAGTCCAAGGAAGTTATGTGTTGGTCACATCAGAGAATTTGGTGTGTTTGTGTGTGTGAAAACTGTAATGATTAAACCTTCAGAAGCGTGTGAAGTTAAATTAGAATTTATAACATGGTTCATAAAGTCTTTTTTATTTGTTATGTATTTGTCGTCGTTGTCTTTTTCAACCGCGCTACAGCATTTGCAAGCCAGAAAGACTACTCGTCGTCAAACACCTGATGCAGGCAACGCACTGTCTTCTTTGGTGCCTTTGCTAAGGGCCACAACATGTTTAACGTAATGATAAGCTAACCAGAAAGACAACAGCAGTCGTTGAATTGTCTCGAAGAAGACAAAAGCTACCTAGCTGTTTTTCAGTAAATTATGTATAATAACCAAGTAAAAAGTATGTAGAAAGTTAATAAATTACATTTAATTTCAGTAGTTTTTTATTTACATTTAATTCGAAAATTTCTTGCCGCGAATTAGAAAAGTTAATTGCGAAAATACTTAATAGATATGAATATAACTCAATATAGTATGTGATTATTGTTATATATAAACTGCTTAAACTAACTATATGCTACTACTGCTTAGAACCACATGCATCCATGCATTCACACATGTATTCATGTCTCTTTTTAATGGCCAACAAATTGTTGCAGCATGGCAAGCTTTTAAATTAAAGAAATTTTGCTCACATTTCGTACATCACTATGCAATAAAAACAATAGAAAACTGTAACAAATAATCTTCGGATAATTGTTTAAGTTTTCCCCTAATTTGGTTGCAAAGAACTATTTTACAAGGTTTTCAATTATTCAACATAACCATTAAAGCTAGGTTTTTGTATAGATACAATTTGGCAGCACTAAAAATCATAGTTTATAGATCCTTATAATTGATCTATTCCGTTTGCGTTTCTTGCTCGTTTTGCTTTGTGCTTTTCGTTGTTTTGGCATTGAGAGCGCAAAATAGCGTAAAACTCTCAAACGCAACCCAAAAGCGAACCCGAACGCAAGAGCGAATTTGTTGGTAATTTTCGTGCTTTGCAGTTCCCGTCGCGTTTCCGAGGTATAACCGAGTAGTCACTTCGTCGAAATTGGCTGTCAAACCAAGCTATTGAAAAATGATTGCGTTTGGAAGATTGTATTGAATTTTAGTATGCCAATATGTTAATAATTTTTAAAAACGACGAAGAGATTAATAAGTTTGAATATTTTTCCAATTTTGGATTTTTGTGCGATATTATTATAACTTTATTTTCCGAAAAATAAAAAAATTCACTCTTTTAAATAATTTAGAAACATAACTATTTATTAAAAGATAATTTGTAAACATAGTATTAGTATATATTCAATAATAATAATAATAATTCATATCATATTCAAAAATATCGAAGAGAACAAGTAAAGAACTTGCTGAAGAAATACGTAAAAATGCCCAGAAATTATAAAAGAAGCGATCACAACCTCTTTCTTCAACAAGCAGTGTACAAAAACTATAGAAGACTGGAAACTGAATTTTATTTTTAAATGAATTAGTAAAATTATGCAATTTTGACAACTCCAAGTTTTTTTTACAAAAGTTTTTGAGAGAGCAATGAAACTCTTCTTTTTCATCAAAGCGCTAGGCCGAAATCTTCGTTTTTCAAATATGCAATTAAAGCCAATGGGAGTGGATTAAAAGCAACTAATGCTTGTGTAAATTCACAAGGAACATTTTTCAAGTCTTTCATTTCTTCAATATTGCTTATTTTCATCAAAAATTGAAGTTAATTTTCATCAAAATTGCAAATTTATCTACAACACTTACTTGCAGCTGGTCGAGGTGCCAATATTTTTTTATTTAATGGTGGTTATTGAGATGCCAGCCATTGAACGCTGAAAGACTTTTGTTTTTTTTTTAATATTTTCATATAATTATTTAATATAGTATAAACTGAATTTTTGTATATAGTGTGTAGAAGACGAAGCTTTTTATGTAACGTATATTAATTGTAGAATAATATTGCTTTTCACACTGGGTACAGGCAGAATAGCGGTGCTTTTTTTTACATTTAGTAGTACAATAATAAAGTGTACTGGGATCTCCACCATTTGTATGAAATTCAACACAGCAGTTTGAATCAGTTTTGCGTTTTTCATTCATAATTACTAAAATATAATATATCAGATTTCAAATCTAAGAGAGCGCATTTTTACCCTTTTTTATAATATTTTTAACATTTCAATTAATTTTTTTTTATTTGCTTTTGTATATAAATGTGTAAAAAAAATGAATAAATGTGTTTTGTATATGAAATTTGTATAATGCATAATATTTATTATCGTATCGAAAGCGGAATTCATTTGATTTTTGAATTTGATTTTTAGTTAATTTTATTTTCTTTAATATCATTTGAATTGTAACAAATGAATTGTGATATTATTGTTTTGAAATGTAATTGTAGTAGTCTGGTTTCATTTATATTTTTTAATTTTGTTTTATTTATTATTTTATATTGGGTGATTTAATAGGCATACAGGGGAACCGACACAAAAAAAAAGTTAACGCGCCAATATGCATACCTCAAGGGTGGTGTGGAAATGCACGCGATCCCTATAATTTCAATTAGTTCCTGAAATTCATTTAATTAGTCTTGAATTCAATAAAAACTTTTCACTTCATTATGTTTAAATCGCTTGAAAATCATTACTGCGTGCATCTCCTAAACGCTATGAACTTTTTCTCTTCTCGTTTGTTAAAGGATTTAAAGAAATAATTCATGTCAATATCTTCCGGTTGGCATCCCTGCTCATAACTCGCGCCATAATCTTAAGATTGTGTGATAACAAGCCGAAAACGATTATTTTCGCCGTTTACACTCTTTGTAAGAGCTAGTTTTTCCTTGTAAGAAAGAGTTTATTTCACCATAATAATCACATACACTCTACGTGACCTCGCGGACGGAAATTTTTTTAGTGTATCTCACGAAATCAGAGCTTTCATGTCTTGTATAGTCTTTATACAAGACTATACAAGTTCTATTATACCATTTCAAATGCGTTGCGCTTGGCTTCGTGCTTGAGTTTGCGTTTGCGTTTAAGATGCATTATAAGGCTGTTATATAAAATCTTCATAACAGCGAAAAATATCGACAACTGCGAGGTAAAGGATTCTATGAGCTGAAGACTTTCTGAATTCCACGACTGTCTCTGCGAAGACATGGCAACAACTTGTGAAGACAAGAAACCTTGTCGTCGCCGAAGACTTTCTGAATTAGGGTATTAACTAGCAGAGACATAAACCACAAAAACTTTAAAACTGAAACTTTTTAAATTCACCACAAAGCGTATATAATATCTTTTTTTTATAACATCAATACAAAAATCACTACTTTTCTCAAAGTGTTAATTTTTACTTTCTTGTATAAGTAGTAAATACAAGAAAGGGTTGGATTGTGAAAAATTTCGATATTGAGATTTAAATGGCAATACACTTTTCCACCTATTGTAAAAGAAAAGCAATGCGAAAAAATCTAAGTATCATTCCAGATTTATCGTCGTTGGTGCGAACGACTTTACCATTTTTGCAGGCTACTGTAAGCAAGAGGTTTCCTTCGATATTCAGCTTATTTTCGCACACCTCATTCTTTTGGAAAAGTGACCACATAATCCTGACCAGACAGCTCCCAAAACAAATAAGAATGGATATTATTTTGGAGACTTAGCAGTCAATCCAATTGCCTTAATTACAGGAAAATTAGTGCAAAGGTGAAAAGAGAATGCAAATATGTAAAAAGAGCTGCATGAAGCAACTTTCTGAATTCTCTTAATACTTTCATGGATTCAAATTTTTATGAAAAAATGTTAGAAATATCAGAACCACAAAGATAGATAAATTCCGATCCGTTATCTTCGACACTAATGTAATCTCTTTCCCAAATTATATAGCAAATACATTTTACTTGCACTGGCAATTGATGATTCCCTTAGGAACGACATAATTGCTGAAAAGCTTGCATTAAACATCGACCTGTTGCCCACAGTTCTTCGTGAGTGAAAAAATTTTCTACACTGTCAGCGTTCCAGGGATAAATTCTGTGTTGCAGCACTACTAAAGCACTGACATAAATAATGTTACAAATGCTCCCAAATCTTTTAAGATACGTCTGAGTAAGTTATACACACATATTGTGAGTGCAGGAATCTACCCAGACGACTGGTAAAAAGTTAGACAGCATCGAACATTATCGTCCAATATCATTATCACTGTTCTCTCTAAAGTTTTCGAAAAACAAGTATCGCGCCTATCGATATACACTCATGCAAAAATTCTACTTGAGCAACATGCGCTGCGAGCAAATAATGGTGTGCACACCTTATGTCATAGGAACAACCTTGTTTTATTCAATTATTTGGAGAAGGCGTTTGATCTAGTATTTCCATCTTTGTGATAAGAGAACTTCACATTTGGGTAATGTCAAAACAATTGGTAAACCTTATTTCATCATTTCACACCAATAGATCCATTTCTGAGTTAATGGATACATCTCACGCAAAGTTTCTCAAACATATCAAACATTTATTCCATAAATATTATTTACACAAAATGTGTACAAACATACATAAGTTTCAAAAGTCAAAAGTTTTAAAACTTCAAAGTTGCAAAGTTTCTCTAGGCAATGGTTTTCCGCAGTGCTCACCACTCTGAGGTTTTCTATATAATGCTTATGTATGCAACGTCTTCCTAGGCAACCAGCTTTCTGTGATGACTTTGAAATTTGATATAAATTTATCACTATATTCTAAAGTAATACTTTTTCTGACATATGAAAAGCTTGTAAAGACCCAAATCTCGTTACAATAATTTCTGAAACATCTTCTTTATATGAGCAGTCCGATCACCACAAAAATATGTACACACCGACATAACCAGTACGGCAAGCGTCGATATACATACGGACACGGGCAAAATGAAACAGAAAAATAAACAAACAACCGATGGAATGACAATTCAATTCTTCTCCGTGGTACATTTTTGCCTTCACGGAAGTTTTCCTACGCCCAAAGCATCATAATTCTCAAGTATTTCTTTGCGTCCACGATATTTAATGCGTGAATTTGGACTGAGAAAATCAGCCAAACTCTTACCGGAGACACTTTGTCAATTACGATTGGTGACTAATATTACCGTGTGTTGGTTCATTTTTGGCAGCCGAAAGGCTTAATACATACAATCGTCTACGAGCTGTTGCTCACCTCCCCTCCTGTTTACCGATTAGCTGGGTAGCTTCAGCTAACTCTACGAGCTTAGCTCCACTATTTGCGATCAACGAGCCAGAACTTGTTGGCTCTACGAGCTTTAGCTCACACTCACCGATTAGTTGGGTAGCTTCAGCTAACTCTACGAGCTTTAGCTTAAATATTTTTTTTACGATCAGCGAGCCACAACTCGTTGACTATACGAGCTTTAGCTCACACTCACCGATTAGTTGAGTAGCTTCAACTAACTCTACGAGCTTTAGCTCACACTTGTGCGATTAGCGAGCCAGAACTCGTTAACTCTACGTGCTATAGCTCACCAGAATCATAGTTGGCACTGCTAGAAGTAGTTGCGGGGAGGAAGGGAGATTTCACCGGCGACTCCGTCAAGAGGGACAGAGTCAGCAATATTCCGCTTTTCTATATACGCCGAGAGAACCGTCGCACAGTGGCTGGTTTTTCAACTAAGCGGTCAAAAATCCATATCTTTTCATGACCATTTAGTAGTAAATTTTTTGCATCACTATCTAACTCGATTGAGCTATATTTTCATTTGTGGCGAATATTTGAAATATATGGATCCGATGTGCACAGCAAAACAGCAAGCAGATCCTCATTGGTACAATGTCTTGAAATTTTCTTTGTGTTGCGTTCACGAAAGTATCTGTAGTCCTTGGGTCTTTTTTCTTGTGCTTCTTCAGAAAGATCATCAAGTGGAAGTAGACTACTTGCAATAACTTGCTCACTATGATAAAGAAATTTATGAATTGTTGATGGCATATTCCTCCAGGGATATATTTCATTGTAAATTTCTGCGGTTTTCTTTGCATATTCACCAAATTTTTTGGCATCAATCATCCTGCTGCATGCTATAACCTCTATTATTACTTTGAATCGCTGAATTAGTTCGAAGTCCACTCCTGTAATGAAAGCTGCCGTCTCAGGATCTGAGAAAAATCTTCTAGCGGTGTTTCCATCATTCGTATTTTCCTCTCCTTGTTTTGGCTGCTCAATTATTAGTCCTATTTCACGATATTGTTCCTGTATTTGACTTTTTTCAGCTTCCGAATTCTATGATGCTCCGAATTCTACATCATAGCCTAATTTGAGTATATGTTCCATGAAACGAATTCTAGTGTGAATCTGAACAATCCGAATTCGTATGCCTCTTCAGAATAATTGGCATCTGTTGGTGCTTGGCTTAGTTGACTCGCGGTTTGATGGCATATAATACAGCTAGATGATGCCTTCGTATCAGTTAAGGCTTGTCCGACTTTTCCATCAATCATGGTGAGCAGAAGTTTGAAATCTATTTGAATAGCATGGCCATGATACTCAAATAGCCGCGGTCCGACATACCTTACATCGCGCACGCGGTCGGGTTCAAAAATGAGCGTGCGCTTACATACCCTGGTACTCTTCAATGCTTTGAAATATACATATAATATATGAAAGAATAGTGTAACACCCCCAACGAAAAAATAACGGAAAACATGTTAAAAACATTTCACGTTTGCTTTCTGTGACTTTGTCTCATATAAAGGGCTCCAGCACCCAGGAGGGCAAACTGATGCAGTCATAATGGGGTATAGGCTTTTAGAGAAAAGTTCCAACTTTACGATGGTGTAAAATTTGTTTTGGAGCAAAGAATTCCTGCTCTAAAATACGACGAAATTTAACCAAATTTGGAACATTTCTGCGACCTATTTTAGGTAATAACTTTCCAACAGTTTTACTTAGTTCTAAAAACAAATTGACAACGAATATATCCAAGAATTTATTAAAAAAAACCGGAACTTCATGTCTGAAATATTGAAAGAGATATGGATATCTAAATCTGGGAAAAGTTAAAAAAATGTGTTTATTTCATTTGAAAATAAAAAGTGCACATTTTTATTGCATAGTTACTAATGAAGTAATCAAAATAAAGCTTTTATTTTTTGGCTCGCGAGGTTCTCCGGTTTCTACTTTCATATGACATAATCCGTTTTGAAATCGGTGACATTGAAAAAAACGACTTTTGGCCGCTAAGTTGAAAACCCAGCCACTGTGCGTCGGCAGTAAGATATTATTAGTAATCATTCATTGTTAGCATAAGCGTATTTTAAAACATTGTTAGGTATTTGATAATAAATAAACGATACAACATCAAATATCGTCCGAGCTGAACCACTATTGGTCAGTGCTAGACTGTCACATACTACAGTCGAGAGAAATTCGGAAATCGATACTTGGTAGAAGTGGTTTTCGAGGTCCACTTCACAATGAACACTGGGGCCACTGAGGTTATCCCGGCTGGAAAAGAAAACTCGTTACCAGCTTTTTTCTGCACTGTATTCAATTCTGGCCTTCAAATTATAGTCTACACTGATGGATCCATGAGAGAACGTTGTAACGAAGTTCCGGTCTTCCGGATTTAGAGGCGGGGTAAACTCGCCAGATTGCCAAGTTTTTTACAGAAATTTATATTCACAGATATTTGTTTTGCTAAATACAGGCTTTATTGATGCTTTCGATTTCTATGCTATGCTCTATCCTACCGCCCTAAGTTCGATACCCAGTGCTGATCCTGGTGATCCCCGTAGTGTTCAAAGATGATCTGTGCTAGTTCGGCGGTGCCTCGTCGAGTGCGTGTCTCGTTTCGTGGTATCGTGGACTTATGTGGTCGCGCAGATAGACAGGTCTAAGACCTTGGAATAGCTCCCCACAAGAGAACCCCAACTCACCAAAGAGACCCGCGATGAGGGTTCGGAGACGAGAAGAGATTTACTTTGTTTCGATTATTTTGTATTTGTCACAACACTTTGTTTTGAGATTTCAAATCAACTGTACACTTCTAAAAATTAAATAAATTATTGAGATTGAACGCATATTGATTTCATATATCATTATTAGATTACCTTAACCGTATATATAGTGATGTTATTTAATGATCGCAGAACAAAAACTGTAAATGAACATCTGAATATTTCATGCATTTACGGGAACTTTAAAAAACTTTTTTATTACGCGTATAAGACCGCAGTACTTTTTTTTTTTTTTTTTGTGTGCTTGGAGATGAAAGCATTTTTATTTATTAATTTCAATATGGAGTACAAAAAAGGTCTCGGGACCTTTTTTTGTACAATTTATCATTTTAGTAAAAATTAATATAATGCGCAGTATATTCGAGATTACATTTCAAAAATTATACCAAATAATCAAGTTAAAAATTCTCATAGCAGCACACCCTTTAACTTAAAGCCATTAATAAAAATTCGTAAATATGCGAATATATATATATATATATTTTGGTTGAGTTTGCAAAGCAAAATGTTTGTTAATATTTCAACACATTTACTTTTAGCATAAATAATACATTTCAGGATTTTTTAAAGCTTTCTCGTTGTATATATTATACAAATAAAAATCAATACAGATATATAGCAGTTTTTTGCCTTTTTTCTTAAAAATTCCTCTTTTGAAGTTACGATTTCAGCGAAAGCTTTTAAACTATCTTTCGGATTTTAAAACAATGTTAGCAAAAAATATGCGTGCATCCTTCCTTTTTAATTTAATATTAATTGTAATCGAATCGGTTACATATGTCAGTTGTAGTGGCTCTTCAAGTGGATGGACCTTAACGTAAAGTGGCCTAAAATTTAAAAACCGATTATCTCGGTAACGGCTTGTTTCATTTTTTTTATTTTACCATTTTTGGAATCAGCGGACCAAAATCCTTTAGAATATGCTGTATCGACACACAGTTTTCGATCCGGTAAGTCCCGTCGTACCAGCGTGCTTATTTTGCTGCTAACTTATCTACGGCTGTAGAAAGTGGATGTTCCTTCGGTATCACTACTTGTCTTATTTCAGGCTTCTACAGCAGAGGTTGTAGTATTTGGCCTGGTTATGGCCGGCCCGTCCCGTATTTTCCTTTGCGATCTGGAAGGCTCGTCTTAGTCGTTCTGCATGTTCCCCAGGTGTACGTTCCCCGTATCCAGTTCCACCGTCTCTCTGTCCAATACAGTATTCGGTAAGCGCGGTTCCCTGCCTTCTACCAGAGAGGCTGGCGAATACACAGTTGACTTCGAGACGCTAGAATTGACTGCCAAAGTGATCTATGAGAGCTGCTCATCCCAAGTGCATTGTTGAGGACTGGTAAACTGTGAAATCGTGAACTTTACGGTGCGATTGGTACGTTCCGTCAGATCTTCTTGGGGTGTGTACTGGTGTACACCGATATCCTGTAAAAACCACTTGAAGTTCCTACTGGTGAATTGTGCCCCGTTATCCGAAATAAAGATTTTCGGCACTTCGAAGCGAGCTAGAATGCGCTCACGGAAAGTCTTGATTAAATGCTCTGCGGTCGCTTTTCTGCATGGAAGCATTTCCGACCATTTTGAAAATTTGTCGGTGAGCACTATCAACGTGGTAGTGCCACGCTTGGATCTTGACAATGGTCCGACGACGTCTGCAGGCTTATATCGAGTCAGCTTGTACTCTTGACAATTTTTGCACGCTCGGATGTATCGTCTAACTTGGCGCAACATTCCTGACCAATAAAATTTTATAAGCTTTCTGCTAACCTCACTAATAGCGCTTTCATACCATTATCCGGGCCCGTGTTGTGCTTTTAGGTTAGCACAGACGCCTTCTGCTGGCTGGCGGGTATTGTATTGTGCGTATTGTTGTAGCTCCAGAGCCCATCGCGCGATTCTACCAGAAGGGCTTTCGATTGAGTTCAGCCACTTTAGTGCATGGTTGTCTGTGATAATCGTGATGTTATAGCCGTTAATATATGGTCGCATCTTTCGTAGTGCCCAAACCACCGCCAGGCACTCCTCAGTTGTGGAGTACTTCTTTTCGGCGCCATTGAGATGTCGACTGGTATATGCTATGACGCGTTCTTTCCCCTCGATTATCTGGGTGAGGACTGCTCCGAGGCCGTAATCGCATGCGTCCGTTTGCATGTAAAAACGTTGTTTAAAATCCGTGCAGGCGAGCGCTGGAGCTTCGGTAAGCCGCCGTTTCAGATCGTGCAATGCCTCCTGTTCTTCCTGAGTCCATTGGAAGTGTTTACACTTTCAGCGTAGTGGCGTTAGAGGTTGGCCAACTTTCAAAGAGTCGTGTACGAGACGTCGGTACCAAAAGGCGACCACAAGGAATTTGCGCAGCTCGCGTTCGTTCTGAGGTCGTTTAAGCGCTCTTATTGCGGCGACTTTGTCCGGGTCGACGTGAATCACTCACTTCACGACCCAGATACTTTATATTCTTTTTTCTATGTACTCCATGTATGGGCCGATTACGGTGTCCAAAGCGCGTTGGAACGTTGCGGGTGCCTAAGGAACGCCGAATGGCAACGCCCCGGAACTGTGAATGCCGTATATATTTTACTTGTCTACTCCCTCCCTACAAGCACGATTGGATATACACCACTTCTTTAGCAGATCCTCGATCTCCGCATTAATGATTTCCTGTATGGCGGAATCTCTCATCTCTCATAACTATGCGGTGTGCAGCAATGTTCGTTATGCACTGGATTTCTTCGAATTTTTTCAACACTTTGTTGAGAAATGCCGTGATGCGCTCTTGTTGTGACTCCTCTTCTTTCGTAATGCCGAATTTTCTAGTTCCACTTCGCACTCTCTATCCTTGATTTCTACGCAGAAGGTGGCGCAACTGATGACGGTGCCAATTTAAGCTAGGAAGTCGAATACTAAAATTAAATCATCCACAATCTCTGGGAGGATAAGTAGTGTGACTACGCAGCTATTATTCCCCATATGGATGCGAGTGGATGCGGATGCATATATAAGCGCGCTGCACATCCTCGTGTCACTTGTTGCTCTTGCGTTACCGTTATATCGTCTGCCTGTAAGTTCTTCCAGTAACCGGCCAAATTAATTAGGTCCAGTGACTTTTTCTAGGCGTTGGGTTTCACTTAGATTTGTGTGGCGAATTAGGTTCTGGAGCGATACCATATAGTCTTTGAACTTTTCGCCTGGTTTTCGACGAGTCGACTCTGTATCTTATCATCTAACCTCTCAGAAATTCGCGCTGGAAGGAAGAACTCCAAGAAATCATGCTTCAACGTCCTTCAAGTCTCCCATTTCCTGTTGTTGTTTCTATACCATTTGTAACGAGGTTTTCCTCGTGTTGGCGGGATATACCCATTCTGGCAAGGGCACGTGACTCAACAAATAAAACTCAAGTGTTTTGTTTTAATTTTCCTCTTTATAATGGGTTTACATTTACAAACGCTCAGATAATTATGTCAGAGGTTACCTGCATTACTTACTATAGTTAATTGTTTTTCCTAGCCTAGGTGAACTAATTAGCGTAACTGCGTTAGTATCGTTAGTTCTACCCAGCACTTGGTCTGGTAGTGAGATATGTGTGGCCTTGTAGAGAGCCGAAGTGTACCGTTCGCCGTTGTTCTACTGGAAGTTTGTTTGTACAAAGGTTCACACAAATGAATTCGTCCACACTTGCAAGCACTGGACTCAAGTAATTCTGTACATCGGCAAGATTCAATGATTCACTTTACGACGATTGTCCACACTTTAAAGAACTGGACTCAAATAATTTAAAATGACTCACGGACTCGTTTTTGGCTGACTTTCCACACATGACTCAAAGCACTGGACCCAAATGATTCAAAATGATTCAAAGATTAGTTTTAGGATGAGTGTCCATAGATTATTAGATGAGACACTCGCTATTCGCCGCTTTAAAAAATCGGTTTGACATTTGCTTGTTTCGTATGTTGAACTCACATATACAATACGATAGAAGTACCACGTTGTTGTCGAATCATTGTCGATTACCGACTGCATTTATAGGAAATATAACGAAGCAAATTAAGAAATGCTGTGTAAAATGTGATAAATATGTTTTATACATGTTTTTTACTAATAACTAGTAAAGGTGTTGTCTACAGCCGGGCTGTAGCCGAAATACCCTACACCTTAAAGTTGCATATATACTCGTATATATAAGATAAACTATAATTATAGCTGCTTAACTATTTCTGTGCGTTACAAACACCGGTACTAAGTGCGTTTACTCTCAAAATTTAGGTGCAGGGTATAAAAATATATTGCAATACTAGGTAGATGCGTAAAAAGGAGTCATGGCCCGCCCATTTTTTCCCAACAGAATATTATTGGTTCACAAACTACAATATTATGTACAAAATTATTCAGGAAACTTATATACTTTTCAATACAATACATGTAAAACCCTCCATGACCTATGTAAACTAAAAGTGGGGGGATCACGCCCATATTTGGCATATTAACTGGAAGCATTAGTGTAAACCTACATATAAAATTTTCTTGTCGTCTCCCAAAAAGTGATGCTGATATGGCCTTTTTTAATAGGCAAAACAGAGGATTCAAGGATTCGTTCGTGTTATGCCCACACTTGCAAGCACTGGACTAGAATTATATTAGTTAATCAAAAGTCGACTCACCTGTACAGCGTATGATCACCAAAAGAGCCCTGAGTCTCCGTTGACGGTGGTTTTTATACCTCAAACGTTAACCGTAGTTTTCTTGATCGCTTACTGGAGACCTTAAATAAATCCCTTTGTTTACTTAGTCTTCATTGGCGACCTTGAATTAACCTCTTTTTTACAAAGTTTAATTAATGTGACCTTTGATTCCGGTTTCTATTACTTTGCAGTCTTCGTGCATAGACCTTTGCATTTGTTGTTGCAATCAGTGTTCTTTTTTTTTAACCCTCGGGGACTTCTTTCCTGATGGGTCTTCGTTGTTAAGTTGTGCTTGTAAAACTGGGTCCCATTTCTTGCATGTATATGTTGTTGTCTTTCATTGCTAATTTTCGGTCCGATTTCTTGTGTGTGTTTGTTGCTCTCAAGCTTCAATTTGTAAACCTGAGTGCACTTTTTCTTTATGTACATTTGTTTTTTACTTCCTTGTATACGTAGTAATAACAAGAAAGTATTGTAATCATGAAAAATTTCGATACTGAGATTTTGATGGTAACACACATTTTGACCATCGCGGAGTCCATTTTGACTAGTTTGGTCGTGACGTGTGTACGTATGTACGTATGTACGTATGTACGTCTGTACGTCTGTACGTATGTACGTATCCTCAATAACTTCAAAACGGAGAATCGTAGAAACTTGAAATTTGGTATTTGTGACTCTTATAAGACCTAGTTGTGCACCTCCCTTTTTGGATGCAATCGGTTGCGCGAAAAGGACACTTCTCATATACTTTTTTTCAAATTTCAAAAATTACTCAAAAACAAACACTCCTAGAAAGTACACACTATTTTGTATTTGGGGCTTATACAAGGCACAATTATGTAGCTCCAATTTTAATGATGGTTCGCACCAAAAGGACTCTTCGCCAAAGGAACACGAAGCATGCATTATCCGAATTACATAAATGATAATGATAAATGAATGTTATGCTGCTATATCTTGTACAAAAATTGGTTGTACCCTTACAGAACTAAACAGGGAATTCAAAATTAGTACGATTGATAGTTAAAGCTGTGTGGAAACTAATTTGTACTTCCTTGTTTTTACTTACTACTATTTAAATTAATTAAGTTAAGAGAAGCCTATGAAATTTTTTTCATTATGGAAGTAAAAATATTTAAAATTTTTAAAACTTCAATTTTAAAATATAAATAAAATATATCAACCACTCTTGAAATAAAACCATACATTTGCCGTCATACAAGGAAGTTATGTGTTGCCCACATCAGATTTTTTCTTTTGTGCTTTGTTTGTTGTTGTACAAGTTTCGTAGCGTACTGCACCTTGCGCGATGTTTTGTGCAGCTTTGGGTTTTTTTGTTCGTCGATCATCGTTATGGTTAGTTGATGGTGAGTAAATTTTGTTTTGCCTAGATTGTAAGGGAGATATGATCTTCCTTACGCATTGAAGTGCTTGATTTTGTAGGATTGCGGGCATCGCCTTTGGTAGCATAACCATACTCATATTATAGACATTTGCCAGTTCTTCTATCCTTTCGGCGAAATCAAGGGGGTCATGAATTCCGTCATATCAACGAGCATGTATTATAAAGAGATGACAAAGGCGAATTTACGGCAAAAAATATTTTGACGATATATACTACGATCAGGGACGGGCCATTTGACTCGACTCGAACTTCGTTCGCTATTGTTTCATGCGTATGAGGCAGCAGAATGCCGTATAAACTTATGCAAGCAAGTGCTTCGATGCAACCGTCGTGGACATACGATGTGTGAAGTAAAACAAATGAAGATTATGGATTTCTTTGACGAGGGGAGGCAAGGGGTACATTTAACTTCTTTTTATTATTTTACAATAACAACTCCCAATCGTCCGCTCAGGCAGAAAGCAAAATTTTGGTTGGATGGTTGAGAATATGCGTTTGTGTTACTGCTTATTAGACGGGGGAATAGAATGAAGGGGCTGTTTCTGTTTATGATTTTAGTGCTTCTGATCATTTCACAAACTTTTACATTTTCAGTTTTTGAGAATTTTAGGTTTTTATTCAATTTGTTCCTTTCGAATTATCCCAATACAATTTCAATTCGAGTGTGATTATTAAAGGTAGTGCTTATTTTAATGCTTATTTCGTATACAATTAAGTTGGAACTCGGGTTTCAATATAAAAATATTTGTTTCTATATTTATTTAAAATAATGAAATTTTTTCAGGGTTTATTTATATTTACACATAGTCTCTTTCTTATATTCGAAGCCAAGAAAACATTTTTTGATACACTTGAATTTTGATTTTAACATATATAATTTATTTAATACTTAAGAATTTAACAGTCTTTGTGATTGACATTTCGTTCAGATTTACCGTCTGATTTTCTTTTCGATTTTTGACTTACAAGCTTTTCTTGTAGCCACCTACAAATTTTTCTGACTAAAACTGTGACTAAGAAATCCAAAATTAAATCCAAATTTCCAATGTTCAAAACACTTTTCCGATGAGTCGAACCAATCTGGGTAGCTTGCGTTTGTTTGCTCAATACAATTGTTAAACAATTCAAACCATTCCAGGCAAATCCGGAAAAACTTTTCAAAGGAATTTTTAAAAAAAAGTTCGCAATCACTCAAATTTTTTGTTTGTAAAAATGCTTCAGCTTCGGAAAAAAAATTATCTAACTTAATTAGCTTCCTCCCAATTGAATTCGGCTGCCTAGTTTAGCTTTTCGTCCGTATCCAACAAAATAGCGCTCCACCTCTCGTTCTACATTTTTAAGTTGATTGTTTTCTTCAATATGCTCACTTGCTGTACCGTAGGGATCTTCGTAATCTTCAGACGTACCTGTTAGAATGTTATTGTTTTCAGCAATTTTTGGTTGGTTGAAAATTCCAATCTAGCAATTCTCGCAGACAGATGTTCCACTTCCCTTACAGATGGATCAGTGGAACTTGCTAGGCTCGATCTTAGAACTGCATAGTAATTCTCCAGGGAATCTTGGTTCAGCCTTCCTAACATTATAAACGAAATATCGGATTCCTCAAACAAATCATCAACCAAAAATAACATTGATTGTGAATATTAAACCACTAATGCAACGATTTGGTCTATTGCCAGGAAGTTTTAAAGTTTGTAGAAACGATAAAAAAAGTTAACTTTGTCCATTTTCTATAATAAGACCTTATTGGGATTTTTATCTAAAAAGTTATTGGAGTTGCAGTGGTCAAAACCACTATTAAAATATTTTATCAAATTAGCTGTCGCATTTTATCAAAGAGTTTGCGTTATATATGCGTGCCTTTTACTTTTGGCATCATGCGTATGTTATTCAATTTATCAATAAGATATGCCTCTTTGCGAATCTCCCAACTAACGATCCCTTTTTCTGTGATAATATTAGTGGAAAGAAGTGTGTTCCGCAAACTCTTAAAGAGGTGGCAATAATCGTACATAATGTAGATTTTATGACCGTTGTAATCGAAATAGTGACGCCCTAAAAATGTTTCCTCAGAGACTTGAAGGAGGCCACGTTTGGGCTACCCTCATCTGTAATAATTCCTCGTACTGTAAATCCTGACTTCAAAACTGATTGCAGCACATTAAACAATGTCGCTCTTAGATTGTCCGCTATGTACATGTATAAAAAACAAATTTGAAATTTAAATTGCAAATTTACTCACTTTTCATTACTCCATCCATAAAAACCAACATTTTATTGACCAAAAATCCCTTCTGGTAACCTCTACCTAGGTCAACATAACTATCAACTTGATCCAACTTATCATTATATTCCATTTCTTTTCGGAGAATTATTTCATCTATAGGGAGAACACAATTTCTTCCTTGAGGGGTCACCTTTTTAGATAGCTTGATAGCATTTTGTTACCCAAAATTTAATGTACATACAGAGCTGGCATGGATACCATTCTTAGACACATTTTGACACTAAATTGGTATACCAAACTAATATCAACTGGGAGGATGATCAATTTAAACTCGAACCAACCACAGCAAGAAAGTTTGAGTTTATAATAAGACCCGGCAGGTCTTATTCCCTTACCAAAAAAATTTAATTGTGAAAAATAAAAATATCATTTTCACGTACAAATCAAATAAGACAATAAGAGAGCTTTTTACTAACACAAACGATAAAGTACTGTAAGGATTAAATTTTGTGTAACATGTACATACAGAGCTGGCATAGAATCAAGCACTCAAGGACAAACGCAGCAAACTTGTTTTCATAACGCAAATTAACAAAACTAGTCAAACGAGTTTGCTAAATAGCTCGAAAACATTGGAAGCAGCGAACACGTCGTATCAATTCCATCAAACAGGTTCGGAGTTTGACGAAAGCTTTAAAGCTTTTCACACAATCTGGAAGAAGAAGAAACGACGATAAAAGAGCGAGCACACATCGCATCAAGGCAGTCATTTAGAAACCACACCCGTGGGCAGTAATTTAGAAACCACAACCGTGGACAGTCATTTAGAAACCACACCCGTGGACAGTCATTTAGAAACCACATCCGTGGACAGTCTCGACGATCAGCTCCATAAGGACATCGCAGTTAGCACTGTAAGGACTCTGAGTCGGCATCAAAGGGACTCGCAGTCTGCATCGAAAGGACTTTGAGTCGGCATCAAAGGCACTCGCAGTCAACAGCGCACGGACATCTCAGTCGACGTCTCAGTCAACGTGAAAGCCAACGTATCAGTCGACGTTGCAGTAAACGTCACAGTCAACGTCGAAGCCAACGTCGCAGTCAACATCGAAGCCGACGTTTCAATCCACTCGCCGTCAGGAGCGCAGCTGCAACCTACATACAGCCCTGTCGGTCTATGGGTTTATACCCCGCGGCAGAGGGACAGTCGGTCTGAGGATTTTTACCCCGCGATTCATAGCAACACGGTCCTGTCGGTCTGTGAGTTAATACCCCACGGCAGAGGGACAGTCGGTCTGTGGGTTTATACCCCGCGACTCATAGCAACATAGCCCTGTCGGTCTGTGGGTTCATACACCGCGGCAGAAGGACAGTCGGTCTGTGGGTTTATACACCGCGACTCATAGCGACATAGCCCTGTCGGTCTGTGGGTTCATACACCGCGGCAGAAGGACAGTCGGTCTGTGGGTTTATACCATTGACGGGCATTCCAGCACATTTGTGCTGGAAGTTTTGAGTTTCTTAATATGTATACAAAGAGTGCTTCCAATAAAATTTCGTCAGTCGCTGCCAAGCCACCAACGAGTAGGGGCTGTACGCTGCGTTCGTTCATTTTGGCTACACCCGGAAACTAATCATGTTTTAATTATGAACATTATTATATAATATAATAGTTAATATTATTGTTATATTACATATTAATTATATATGATATTAAAAATAATTAATATATAACAGTTATTGTTGAAAACTCCACTTTACATTGTAAATTGCGGAAAAGAACGAAACACGCAATTTTTTTTAGTTTCTCTCAGTGCTGAAAACAAACTCATCCGCACACATGCTTAAAATGTGATAGTATAAGAATGCCCGTCACTGGTTTATACCCCGCAGCAGAGGTACAGTCGGCCTTTGGGTTTATACCCCGCGACTTATAGGAACAACACAGCGGTGTGACTCGCCTCAAGGAGAAACTAACAAGAAATTTCCTTTCCAAACTAATTAAATAAATTATAAAGATAATTCTAACCATTTGCTTACAGCCTAATAAAATAACTTTTAATTCCAGCAATCTAACCTTTTGCTTACAGCCTAATCAATAATATTTAATTTCCAGCAAACTTATTGTAAACTTATGTAAGAAACCGTGAGCTTCTAACAAAAGCGACAATGTTAAAGAGAGAGAAAAAAGTCTTTTCTGTTTTCACGCTGCGTGGCACTGTCTACATAAAATTAACAGAGAGAGGGGCTAGCCCGCCAGTTAATAATCTGGAAATGCTCATCGCCGCTACTCAGGAGAAGTCCGCTGTTATAAATGACAAGACAGCAGAATAAACTTGTGTTAATACTAGTACATAATAATATTCTTTTGTACATTTCTTGCTTCTTCAGCTTACTTTTATTATCCTCAGTTCCTGCTATTCTTATATCTTTCTTATTCTATTCTCGCAAAAATGTTTGTTTTTAGATTTCAATTTTTTGCTGTTTCTCTATTTGGTTATTTCTTAATTGCGCGCTATTGACTTTGTTAGTTTAGTAAATTTTGCCGTCACATAATAATTACTTTGGTGCTTCCAAGGAAAATGCGTACAATTTACTGCATATATTAACACACCAAAATGCAGGGCTTAATATTTGCCATATTAATGCTCAAAGCCTGGTGAAAAAGATTGAGGAATTCAGTTTGGCGTTTGAGCGTTCTGGTGTTGATTTGATTTGCGTATCGGAGACATGGTTTTGTGACTATATGAATGATCACCTGTTTAGTGTCAATGGCTATAAGATCTTTCGAGCAGATAGGCAAAGTCGTGGAGGAGGAGTTGCAGTCTTTGTGAAAGAAAACATTAAGTGTAGTTATGTGCAAGTCTTCAGGTGAGGGTGAAATTGAATATATATTTTTGTTGGTAGGGAAGACGAGTGAAAGACTGGTGGTTGGCACCGTCTACATGGCGCATCACCTTATAAGCATTCAGCCAATTCTTGATGTCATCGAAACATTTTTTCTTAGTTATCATAATATTATAATGCTGCTGTTTAATGGATTATAATGTTGCTGGTGATTTCAACAGTAACATTTTAAACGATGATGGTCTCTTAAACTGCATGCAGTCTTTTGGTCTTTTCTCTACTAATATCTCTACACCTACTCATTTTAGTTCAACCAGTAATACTCTATTGGATATCTTTTTTATTAGCGCCAAAGACAAAGTTAAGCATTATGATCAATTTTCCTTTCCTGCATTAGTCTTATGTAATGATAATACGCGTTTTAGAGCGTATCGTAATTTTAAAGAGATAAATTACATTCAACTACAACATGATATCCGATCTATCGGATGGGATGCGATTTACAGAATGTGTTTTGCTGATGAGCAAGTATCATCTCTCCCAGCAAATATAAATAAATTGTAGACAAAGCATGTTCCGATTGTATATAAAACTGTAAAATGCCAAGTTCGTCCATGGTTCACTATCCATATAAAGAACCTCATCGAAGCGATTTAAGATCGCTGAATTTTACTCTCAATTTCGCGATCTTAGGAAGGCAGTTGTAAGGGAGACAAAATCAGCAAAAAATCGTTTTTATAATGAAAAGTTCGGCAGTGCTAAGGGGAGCAAGGTAACTTGGAAGACCTTAAAGAGTCTCGGGGTAAGTAAGGGCAGAGCGTATTCTTGTGAGTATGTTGATGTTAATGCTGGTTATTCAAAGTTCGTGCATAACATACCCACCACCGTAAATTATGATTGTTACAACTGCATAAGAAATAATAGCAGTCAAAAAGCGCCTTTTAGTTTCTCTGGAGTTGATCAGTTGGATGTACTTCAAAGTGTCTTAAATCTTAAATCTTAAATTAAATCTAATGCAGTGGGATTAGATGATATTAATCCTGTCTTCTTAAAAGCTGCGATTCCTATTCTCTTGCCCTACATAACGCATATTTTCAACACCATTCTTATAACATCCTTCTTTCCTACCTCGTGGAAGAAATCGAAGATAATACCTATCCGTAAGTCAATGGGTGATTTTCGTCCAATTACTATCCTACCATTCATCTCCAAATCTTTAGAATTTATTATTCATGCTCAGATTCGTAAATATGTTGATTAGCACTCTTTGCTTTCTGAAAGGCAATCGGGTTTTCGACCGAGACGCAGCTGCACAACCGCCCTAATTGATGTTATTGAATATTTGAGAATGGGATTGGATGATAATAAAATTGGCTTCTTAGTCCTTATTGATCATTCTAAAGCGTTTGATCTAATAAATCATAAATTACTGTGCACCAAGCTTGTAAAACTATTTCACTTTTCATCAGGCGCTGTTAAATTGATTTCAGCTTACCTAGCACATTGATCAGATGCGGTTCATTCTGATAATTCAGTTTCAACCTTCCTTCCGGTAAGAAGTGGAGTACCACAAGGCTCGGTTCTTGGTCCACTGCTTTTCACACTATATGTTAATTGTTGCGAATCGAACAACAAACATATTTACTTGCTCTTGCGCTCTACCAAACTTTATTACTTGAAGCAATGTGTTTCCCCCTTTACAAATGAAGTTTATTTCTCTGTACGCTTCGTATGTATACTCTTTTTATTTTAGTCTTAATAAATCTTTGAAACCAACAGGTTATGGGCTGCCTGACACGCTCACGATTCTAACTGCAAAAATTAACAGTTAAAGTAAAAAAGTTTTTTGTTCAGTTGAAATATGCAAAACTCAGGAATTTCTGGTTCAGGATTATTTCCTATAGAACGACTGCGTGGTCGCGAAAATTATGATATATGGCAAAGGCAAGCGAAGTCATGCCTTATTATCAAAGGCATTTGGACTGTCGTCGACAAAGGCGTTGAGAACGACAAGGATGCTGTAAACGACGAGCGAGCGTTGGCGGAAATTACCTTAATGGTTGAACCAAATAATTATAGCCACATCGCTGCAGCAAAAACCTCAAAGGAAGCGTGGGATGCCCTAGTCAGGGCGTATCAAGACTCGGGCCTGACAAGGAAAGTTGACCTTTTGAAACAACTGGTAAATATAAAACTAAAAGATCACGCAACTGTACAAGAATACATTAACAGTTTAGTAATGACTGCAATGAAAGTAAATACTTCCGGACTTCCAGATAATTATAAACCAATGGTCATGGCAGTTGAAAATTCGAAAGAAAAGTTAACAGTTGATATAGTAAAAAATTTATTGCTTCAGGATGCTAAATTTGACTGCAACGATGATCGCGAAACAGTTTTATATACTAAAAACCACAAAAAAGGAGTATTCAAATGTCATATATGCAAAAATGTCGGACATTTTGCGAAGAACTGCCCAAATAAATTACCATTTAAAAAAAACAACACGCAACGTGAGCAAAAAAAGAACAGCGACTCTGTTTTATTTGCAACAGTAAACGAAACTCCCGGTTGTGAGAACAGCGAAAATTACGCGAAAATAATGAAAGGAGAAACAAAGAAAAACGACGAAAATTGGTACGTCGACTCCGGCGCCTCATGTCATATGACAAACAACAGAAACAATTTGCACAGTACTAGAAAAATCGATAACAAAACGATAACAGTGGCAAATAAAAATAGAATGATAGTGAATTGTGCTGGTGATGCAGACTTGATTCTATTCGGGAAAAATGAAAACAAAATCGCGACAGTTCAAAATGTGGAATACGTGCCTGAATTATGTGCTAATCTGCTGTCTGTGAGACAAATGACCAAAACCGGGAAGAAAATCGTGTTTGAAGATGACCAATGTATAATATACGACAAGAACAAAAACGTGATGGCGACAGCTATTATTGAAAATGATTTATACAAACTTCAGTGCAAAATAAATCAACATAAAGCGTTGATTGTAAAAGAAAACTTCGAATTATGGCATCGAAGATTAGGCCATGTTAATGATAAGAGTGTTAAAGACATTCAAAAATTTGCCGTGGATATTTTAATTGAAAATCCCAAATATACAAAGTGCATTACTTGCATAAAAGCAAAGCAAACTAGAAGCCTAACTAAAGAAAGTGGTACACGAGCAACCAAATTATTGGAAATAATTCACTCTGATGTACTGGGACCTTTAAATAAGGCATCACACTCTGGCGCTATATATTTAGTGTCTTTCGTCGATGATTTTTCAAGGAAAGTTTTTGTGTATCCTATAAAACAGAAATCAGATGTATTCGATAAATTCTTAGACTTCAAACAAATGTGTGAAAATCAATGCTCGTCTACGATAAAAATGTTACGAACCGACAACGGCAGAGAATTCGTTAATAACATTTTTGAGACTTATCTAAAAGAACATGGAATAGTTCATCAAAAAACAACGCCGTATACTCCTGAACAAAACGGCGTGGCGGAACGTATGAACCGCACACTCGTCGAGCGAATACGCTGTATGCTGATAGACAGTGGCCTAGACGATCGTTTTTGGGCAGAGGCAGCAATGACAGCAGCGTACATCACAAATCGTGTTCCCTGCAGAGGAAATAAAATTTGTCCTGAAGAAATCTGGTCCGGAAAAAAGCCAAACTTAAAATTCCTTCGTATTTTTGGATGTACTGCAATGGTACACATACCGAAAGAGAAGCGTCGTAAGTTAGCTGCGAAGTCCATAGAATGTATCATGATGGGATATAGCACCGAAAGCAAAGCATATCGTTTGTTCAATCCTAAGAACAACGAAATCATCATAAGTAGGGATGTAGTGTTCCTTGAAAGCAAGTCTCCAAATCGTAAGAATATTACTAAAACTCTATATCTTCCAGACTTAAATACTGCCTATGAAAATGTCGATTCAGGGGAGAGTGTACAAACCGTTGAATCGACATTAGATGAATCTGCTGTAGATGATGAAACATTCGAAGACACCGTTGAAGTCCTTCCAACAAGCTCTGATGCGACAACAGAAGAAGAGTTTGAGATGGAAAGTTCACCACCCAATGATAACGTCGAGGTTCGTCGATCTTCTCGCATCGCCAAAAGGCAGATGCCGACATACAACTTTTGCGCCATGCAATATATCAGCAATGATCCTGAATCTTTTGAAGAAGCCATTACGTCAAAGAGAGCACAGGAGTGGAACGCTGCCATGAAAACAGAAATCAAAAATTTATCTGAAAATGCTACGTGGATTTTGACGAACTTGCCAACCGGCAAAAAGGCTATCAAATCGAAATGGGTTTACAGGACAAAATTTGATTCCGATGGTCGTTTAGTGCGACGAAAGGCTAGGCTTGTCGCTAAGGGTTTTTCGCAACGAGCAGGCATTGACTATGCAGAAACGTTTGCACCCGTAGTAAGATACGAATCTATAAGGTTCTTACTGGCGCTTGCTGCAAAATACAATCTGCAAATTCACCAAATGGATGCCGTGAGTGCATATTTGAATGGGTCTTTGAAGGAAGAAGTTTATATGCAGCAACCGCAGGGATTCGACGATAAATCGGGCAAAGTATGCAAATTGTTGAAATCCATTTACGGCCTCAAGCAGTCTGGTCGCATTTGGAATGAAACGCTGAGCCAGGAATTAACGCAAATAGGTCTTTTGAGAAGCGATGTAGACCAATGCATCTATTACAACGTCACAAATAAAAAAAAGGTAATAGTTGCGATTTATGTGGATGACATCCTAATATTCTCGAGCGACATAGAAGAAATTCATAGTATAAAACGGAATTTGTCAACAAAATTCGAAATGAAGGATATAGGTGAAATATCATTCATACTGGGTATTCGAATTACTCGAAGTGAGACTGAAATTAAAATTGACCAATCACAGTACATAGCGTCCGTATTAGAGCGTTTTGGTATGAGTGACTGCAATCCCGTTGCGGCACCATGTGACTGCAACCAGAAATTATCCGTTGAAATGTCACCAAAAGATGAAACCGAAAGGCAACAGATGCTCAACATACCATACATGGAAGCAGTTGGCTGTTTGCTTTTCGCGGCGCAAATTTCTAGACCCGACATATGCTATGCTGTGAATGTTGTAAGCAGATATGGATCAAATCCAGGGAAGGCACATTGGGAAGCGGTAAAGCGCATCATGCGCTACCTCAAAGGAACCATGGACAAGGGCCTTACGTACACCCAAAACCCTCGAGGAGCTATTACAGGATTTTGCGATGCTGACTGGGCTAGCGACATAGACGACAGGCGCTCTACAACCGGTTATGTCTTCACATTTCAGTCAGGGGCTATATCATGGGCAACTAAGCGGCAAAAAACAATCGCCCTGTCATCTACGGAGGCTGAATTCATGTCAATGGTAGCTGCGATTCAAGAATCCATATGGCTCCAACGTTTAGAAAGGGAACTTATTCCTCATGAAATGTGCACTATGATTTTATATTGCGATAATAAAAGTGCAATACAAATTGCCGTAAACAACTCGTATTCATCACGCACCAAGCACGTCGATATTAAGGCCAAGTTTATTCGACAAAAAATCGACAATAAGGACATCAAATTGGAGTACTTACCTACTAACGAGATGGTTGCAGATTTGTTTACCAAGGGCGTCAGTTTCAAAACACTTTACGATTTATCAAAGAAATTTGGCCTTAACTAACATTGTAACAAATTTAAAACCTTACATTTTATTTCCTAAAATATTTTTCATGTACAGGGTGCACGAGCAATAATGTAGTATTATGCTGTTCAGGGAAGGTGTTGCGAATCGAACAACAAACATATTTACTTGCTCTTGCGCTCTACCAAACTTTATTACTTGAAGCAATGTGTTTCCCCCTTTACAAATGAAGTTTATTTCTCTGTACGCTTCGTATGTATACTCTTTTTATTTTAGTCTTAATAAATCTTTGAAACCAACATTAATGATCTACCAGAAGTCGTTGATGACCAGTGCAAGATTCATATGTATGCTGATGACGTGCAAGTTTACATCTGTTGCAAATACAACGAAATGAATAGTTGCGTATCAAGGTTGAACTCTACTCTCCAGCGCATAAATTCATGTACTGTTGAAAATGGTCTAATTTTGAACCCTAACAAGTCCAATTACATTATTGTGTCTAAGCGACGAGTAGACCTCCGAACTGTCCCTAGCGTTAGACTAGGTAATGTTGATATACCACGTTCCGAAAAGTGTAAAAATCTTGGTGTCACTTTTAACAGTACGCTTACGTGGAATAATCACATAAACATAACTGTTGGTAAGGTGTATTGTTTGTTGCGCATGCTATGGACTTTCCAAAATTGCACGCCAGTTAACAGAAGGCTGCAAATTGTTAAAACAAGTGTTATGCCCCTGCTGCTGTATGGATGCGAAATTTTTGCAAATTGTGACTACACTAGTAAACATAAACTAACAGTAGCTTTTAATAATATGGCTAGGTATGTTTTTGGCTTGAAGCAACACGATCATGTTTCCGCTGCTGCAATGCGTTTATAGGGAATGTCCCTTGACCATTATCTGCAACTTAGAACGCTTCTTTTACTGCATAAAATTGTTTGCACAAAAGAACCTCTGTATTTGTACACAAGACTGAGTTTTCACGGTCAGTTCGTTCAAACAACTTAAATCAAGCGTCAATTTATATCTACTCTATTCGTCTTTGGAATGCACTACCAATTTGTGTGAAGAATGTCGGTGGTGCTGCGCAATTTAAACATAAACTTTTCTCTTATATATCCTGTCAAAATCATTAGCTCTACCACTCACCTTTTCTTCCCTTTTCTATACCCTACACCTTAAGGTTGAGGGTATATTCACTTTCTACCGTAGTGTGTAACGCATAGAACTAGACAAGATAGGTATGGAAAAGTATATATATTCTTGAACAGCATCACCACCAATATTGAGATAACGATGTCTGTCCGTCTGTCTGTCTGTTGAAATCACGATCACAGGAGAACGGATTAAGATTTCAAAATGAAATTTGGCAAAAATATTCGTTGCTATTATGTTGGGGTGTTTCGTATTGAAAATGGGCAAAATCGCCCAAGGACCACGCCTACTTTTTATATCGAGAGTGCAGGTACCTCTGTTTTGCCTATTAACAAAGTCCATACCAGCATCACTTTTTGAGAGAAGACAAGGAAATTTTATATGTAGGTTTAGACTAATGCTTCCAGTTAATATGCCAAATATGGGCGTGATCCGCCCACTTTTAGTTTACATAGGTCATGGAGGGTTTTACATGGATTGTATTGAAAAGTATATAAGTTTCCTGAATAATGGTGTACATAATATTGTAGTTTATAAACCAATAATATTCTGTTGAGAAAAAAATGGGCGGGCCACGCCTCCTTATGCTTTCACTTATGAAACTGCATACAGCTATCATGACGGCATAGTTGTAGAAATTTCATAGGAGTATAAAGTTTTGCCTTTTAGAAGTGGTGCGATATAATTATTATTATTATTATATATATATATTGTATATTTATTATTAGATACATAATATATATATTGTATATATATACGAGTATACTATATCGCACCACTTCTAAATATATATACGAGTATATATGCAGCTTTAAGGTGTAGGGTATTTCGGCTACAGCCCGGCTGTGACAGCACCTTACTAGTTTTTTCTCATTTTTCTTATCATTATTTGAATTGTAAACACTATCTAACATAAGAAACAATGTGAATTTTAAGACCTATGCTGTAATTATAAGATACAATCTTGTTGCATTAGGTGATATGATTGTTTTTTTTAACAAATAAAAATAAATAAATAAACTTATCATTAGGCACATTAAGAAACATTGTAACCTAAAAGCAAAAGCAATTCGATAAAGTTGGTTATATAAAACTTGATGTAACGAGACCTTGGACTGGACTGAGTTATATCCAGCCGGAGAGAGAGCATCGTTACAAGCTGTTTAAATTGATGCAACATATTGTCATTGCAACCAGGCAGCAGAATTTTAATAGCTCGCCAGCGCCAAAGAGAAACAAGACTGGGCATGTTGAAACCTAAGTCTTCCCGGAGAAATCTGTAGGCTCTTGTGGACTTAAAATTGAGCAGTTGAATAGTTCGCGCTGCTCTTCTGTAAAATTGTGGGTTCTTTTAATGTTCGTTATTATCATTGCACACTCTTTAGCTGCGCTGCTTGCAGTGACATCGACTTCATTTTTCGGGGCAGCAATCTTCGAAACCAATTCTTTCATTTTTTTGGTAAATTTATTATAATTACTCCTTGCGACGCCTTTTCTTTGGCATATGGTGTCTTTAAATCCTCAAGTTTCCCTTGGTAGTACTTTGCTATATTGCAATACCTAACCTCAACTTTACCAATACCCATTCGGGTGACTTTTTCATTTTTAATCGCTTAAAAACTCTGGGAATATTTTATCAATCGATTAAAGATATTATCTCTCTGAACAAATATAGGTTTTCTTTTGTAAAACTTCCAAAAAAAAATTTTAACTTGGTTGTTTATTTTTTTTAAAAACTTTTGGCATTTTTTGTTCGTGGTTTACCAATAACCAGCTTGGTGACCTCAGCAACTTTGTCTATATTTGTCATGATCAAATAGGTAAATAATTTATATAAATTTGTGAACTATTATTAACTTTGGAATTTTTAATTTTATTGTTTAAGAACGTTTAAAAACAAAAACACATCAATTTTGTGTCAAAAGGCATGTTGATTTTGAGGTAGCGCACTGGCATTCTACGCACTTCGAGTAATGCTTTGAGTAATGCTGTGTTCTGCATAAACCGCTTTATTGCATTGTATGCAAAGTTGTCGGGTGTTCCTCTTTCGCTTCAATGAAGAGCATACGCTGCACTTGCCCTTATTTGTTAGGCGTCCGGTTCGGTCTCACTCAGGAAGCGCATCGGCTTGAAAATTCTCACAGGCTTCAGTTAACGAAATAGGCTTTCCTATTGCAAATAGATGTAATAAAGTACCGTGACAAAGGCAAAATATAATAAATGTAATATTTACCTAAAATGCATTCCATTGCTGTTCCTATGTGAAATCTTGTGTTCGTGTTTTGACCTGGCGACTATTTTTGGATAGCAGAGCTCTTCACCCAGTGTCTCAAATTAAATTTCAAATCTAAATTTTTCTCTTTGGGATGTTCTCAATGAAATATCGGCACTCTTCTTCATATATATGAAAGCAGCCAAGGCTGCGGTATCTAAAATGTTATAGAACAAAGCCAAAAGCCAACGAGATGTTGTTCTTTTAGTAGAATATTGAGCTAACATTTTATCCATTGTATCCACACTACCTTTTGTGTGATTATAATATGTTAATTAGTTAGGCTTAATTTTTTTACCATCCACATTCAAGTCTCTATGTAAAGTAGACAACAAGACAACTATCTATTCTACTCTATTTTTGGCTGGGACGTATGAGCATATAGTGGTCTTCTCAGCAAATCCAAATAAGCTTGTGTAAATTTCTCGAGCTTTAGACGGCTTGAATTCATTCGGAAAATATTTTTTATTTTTTTTTAACGTACCCACCACACTCATGTTCCATTTTAATAACTCTTGTGCCAATGGTAGAGTTGTAAATATGTTGTCCATCGTAACATTTCTTCCAGATCCCTTGTATGGAGCAACTCGATCCTTCAAGGCGAGCGGCTGCCTTGGTTTGTATCCCTTCCTGTATTCAATTTCCCTGTATATATTTGACCCTTCAGTAGATAGTAAGAAGACGAATCACAACCCCACCAGATTTTAATGCCGGACTTGGCTGGTTTCGATGGCATGTACTGCGTGAACCTTGTCCGACCTCTGTAACCGAACAATTGCTCATCTACAGTAATCGATTCATGTGGCCGGTAATGACTTCTCAAATCGCAGTTCACCATATCGAACACATCCATAATAGCTGCAGCCTTATCTTCTCTTTGACGATCAGCTCTCGTAGCATGCCAATCAAATCGAATAAATCTTAGAATGTTAAAAAATCTGCGCCGCATGGTTGCGCGATACAGAGGGTACGAACGGTTATTCCAGAGCGCAGTCACTGATTCCATACTAGAACTCTGGCAGCTAGCTACAAGCAAAATTCCTAAGAACGCTGAAAGTTCGTCATCTGTTATCGGTTTCCATGTATGGGTCTCTTTATTGGGATTCTTTAAATTCCACTGACAATATCTATATGTAGCTTTTTTATTTGAATATCTGCATATCAGGTCTCTTATGGCGGTACTAAATATGCAATGAAATATATCCAGTTTTGAATAATTTTTTGTAACTGGAGTAGGACCCATGTAGTACTTTTCACTAAAAATGTTAGGCACGCCTTGTCGGCTAATTGGTGGCGGGTCTTTGAACAATTTCATACCATCTTTAGCAGTAAAAAATGAAGAACCGTTAGCAAGAAATAGATTTTCTTCAGTGCACTCTTCAGTATCTTCATCACTGTCACTGTCATTAATTTCAACGTCAAATTGTTTCGGACATTTCGATGCATTTCTGCATCGGACTCCAAATCTTCGAGTTCAGGCAAATAGTCCTCGTCTTCATCATTGTCCTCATTCTCAAAGACAGACTCATTATGATCTGTAGCTTCATCAATTAGAGTAGAATAACACAGCTCTCTTTCTTCATATGACAGCCTGTTTTGGAGTTAATATATGTTAGATTAGAGAGAGATTATCTGGAAACTGCTCTTGCAGTAAGAACTTTCAACTGATTTCTGCTCTCCATAATATTTTTTATTTTATTTTCACTATAAGAAACCAGTAACCAATTTGACGAACATCACGAAGCAAGTATCGCAACGGATTGAGAAAACGTGTCGGTAATTATCAACAGCGAAATAACTGTTATTGCAGTAACGGTCTCATTTCGAGTGTAAACTAAAAATTATTGCTAGATGCAAAAAATATATGCTGAAGTATTCACTTACTTAGACTTAGGGCATCATTCCGTAACACTAACGAACGTGATTGGCAGCCACGCCGGCGTTGTCGAAACTCTGCCGAGAGAGACATTTCCTAAAATCTCTGTTCGTCGATTATTTTCTGTTTGCTCTACACGACACCTTTTTTGTTCACGCCAGAAATCGTACCTTTTATGTACACTAAAACAGCTGTTAATGCCTTGAAAGCACATAAATTTACCAACAAATTAATTATCGATCGTCTATCGTCAGCCACGGGTTCTGCCGACGCATTTTCTTTAGAATTTCTCGACGCTGACGTCAACAATCTGTTCTGATTTACAAGTGACGCTTTCTGATTTACAAGTGACGCTTTCTGAATTTAAAGCGCTTCTGAAATTAAAGTGACGCTTTCTGAATTTAAAGTTACGCTTTCTGAATTACAAATGACGCTTTCTGATTTTAAAGTGACGATTTCTGATTTAAAAGTAGAAAAGTTGTAGTAGTGCCTAACGCAATGGGAAACGAATTGGCGAAAAGAGGGTGAGTTCTTCCGTAGCCTTCAGGATGTCTCACTAAATCGAGCAATTACAAAATTGTTTGGCTTGCCTCTCCGTTTAGTTGTTTTCGGTGTGTCAACGTCAAAAATGGCAAAAAAGTGGCCGATATATCATTTGGAAGGTACCTTCTAGCTTTTAGGCTATCATCTTTTTTGCGAATTTTTCCATAATTATAGTTTTAAGAAAAACTGCTGGAGGTCATAGTAAAAAACCATGATGTAAGCCTTTATATGAGCATTAAGGTATAAAGTAATATCGATATCAATAAATCCTACAATTTATCCTTTTCAACGATATATAACATGTTGTGGTACCTCGCATAGTTTCCCTTAAAATTATATAAATATTCAAAATAAGTGTAAACAGCAAATCTCGTGTTGTAGTGTACTGAGCTCTGCCCTTTGTCAGTGGAAAAGTGTTTGCTGCGTAGCCGGTGTTAAGCTCCAAGATAAGGGTTATAATAAATCCCCGCGGAATTGGACATTTTGCGGTTCTGACACGGCCACAACTCTAAAATGGCGGCGAAATTGACAAAATAGAGTACGTAGTTCCATTCGAAATGGACAAAAATAACTTTAAACTAGTAAAGGTGTTGTCTACTCGTATACATAAGATAAACTATAATTATAGCTGCTTAACTATTTCTGTGCGTTACAAACACCGGTACTAAGTGCGTTTACTCTTAAAATTTAGGTGTAGGGTATAAAAATATATTGCAATACTGAGTGGATGGGTAAAAAGGAGGCATGGCCCGCCCATTTTTTTCCCAACAGAAAAAATGAATTGGTACACAAACTACAATATTATGTACACCATTATTCAGGAAACTTATATACTTTTCAATACAATCCATGTAAAACCCTCCATGACCTATGTAAACTAAAAGTGGGCGGATCACGCCCATATTTGGCATATTAACTGGAAGCATTAGTCTAAACCTACATATAAAATTTTCTTGTCTTCTCTCAAAAAGTGATGCTGATATGGCCTTTTTTAATAGACAAAACAGAGGTATCTGCACTTTCGATATAAAAAGTAGGCGTGGTCCTTGGGCGATTTTGCCCATTTTCAATACGAATATTTTTGCCAAATTTCATTTTGAAATCTTAATCCGTTCTCCTGTGATCGTGATTTCAATGGACAGACAGACAGACAGACGGACAGACATCGTTATTTCAATTTTGGTGGTGATGCTGATCAAGAATATATATACTTTTCCATACCTATCTTTTCTAGTTCTACGTGTTACACACTCCAGTAGAAAGAAAATATACCCTTAACCTTAAGGTGTAGGGTATAAAAAGGGTGTGTAAAAAACACGCCCACTTACGCACGCCCTACCTGCTCCAAAATATTATCTGGGGAGTTACGTATGAAATCGATGTCCTTAACGTTTCTTATAGTTCTTATTAGAGAGTTAACATAAGCATTATATAGAAAAACTGCTAATGGTAAGCCCTGCGGAAAAACATTGTCTATTGAAACTTTACGTGAGATGTATCCATCAACTCTAATAAAAATGGATCTATTGCTGAGGATGGTTGGTCTTTTCCCCTTTGCACTAATTCTCCTGTAATTAAGGCAATTGGATTGAATTCTACGTCTCCGAAATAGTAGCCAGGATTTTTTGTTATCACTGCTTCAAAACAAAGAGGTGTACGAAAATAAACCGTATATTGTCTGAAAGGTAGTGCTTACAGCAACCAATGCTACAAAAATACTAACATCATTTTCACCAGCGACGTTAACACAATGAAAAGCGTGAAATCCAGAGTTGTTCATTTTACTCGTCCACTCCTCTGCCCCCTTTAGCATGCTTTTCTTTTGGAAAAGAAAAAATAAGAACAAAACTGAGGGAGTAAAAAGACTTTTTTAACGAATCATATTCTAGGCCTCGGTTACGCGATATTCCAAATCACAAAATAAAATTTTTACAAAAACACTAATATTACCTTCAAATTAAGATTCAAATAAATTAATTACCTTCATTAAGATTGGAGGAACTATATTTTTTAAATACCTTTTCCTGTTATTACTCTTCTTTTAATATACCCTTTTTTAATACATCGTGATCTGAACAGGAAGCATGAACAATTGAATAAGGTGTGGGATATAATGGTATTTCACTTATTTTGCTGTCATATTTAGCGTAGTTTCAAATTTTTGTTTGAATTTCTCTTAGAAGCAAATTTCACTGACGACGGTACCACCTACAAACTTTGAACTGTAAAGATACACGTGTTCTTAATCGTGATGTCACTGAACTCACGAATAAGAACGTCTAGCAGTATTTGCATATACTTCTGGAGACTTTATATGCGTGTGTTAAAACGAAAAGAAATCTTTCCATTCGGTTTTACAAGTGTTATGACGTTTAATTTAATTATAAATCTTTTCTGTAATAAAATAAATTTAAATGTGGGTTTGTTTTCGCATTTAGATCCGAAACTGAGACAGATTGGACAGGCAAAATTAGCAGAGTGGAAAATATGGTTTAATACTAGACTGGATGATGCCATAGAAGCTGCAGATTTTCAAGGAACTAATATAATTGAATGTAGGTTAATAGCGTCGTTGTTATAAAATCTAAACTTTTATTTAAGTTGCATATTTTAAAGTGAGAGATAATATTACACCTAAATTGTATGTAATTATAGTTTAGATAAATAATATTGCAGTATTATATTATCGCTTATATTCCAGCAAAGGAGGAAATTAAGCTGAAGACATCTGTTTCAGCTCTAGCTATTTCTAAAGACGAAAGCCGAAGGAAATATGGTATGAAATTTTTTATATACTCGTTTATAATTGATCAAGTAAAAAATAAATTTTACTGTTCAGAAACCCTTCAATCTCAGGTGGAAACGCTTCAAACTGAAATTATGAATGTTCAAATTAAATACCAAAAAGAACTTGAAAAAATGGAGAAGGAAAATAGGGAACTTCGGCAACAATATTTAATTATTAAGGCAAATAAAAAGTCTACCAACAAAAGAATTAAAAAATCTCTTATCGACATGTATTCAGAAGTTCTTGATGAGCTTTCTGGTTACGATACAAGTTATTCCACGGCCGATCACTTACCACGTGTGGTAGTAGTTGGAGACCAAAGTAGTGGAAAAACCTCTGTGCTGGAATCAATAGCCAAAGCCCGTATTTTTCCACGTGGTAGCGGAGAAATGATGACACGAGCTCCAGTTAAAGTAACTTTGTCGGAGGGTCCATATCACGTAGCCCAGTTTCGTGACTCTGATAGAGAATACGATTTAAACAAGGATACAGATTTGGCAGAATTGCGTAGAGAAATTGAATTTAAAATGCGTGCATCGGTCCGCGGCGGTAAAACAGTTAGTAATGAAGTTATATCAATGACTGTAAAGGGACCAGGTCTTCAACGTATGGTGCTAGTAGATTTGCCTGGTATTATTTCGGTAAGATTTACGTATATATTTTTTACACAATTGCTAACACTGACATGCAAAATAATAAATACGAATTTAGAGTTAAATATGAACGAAGTACCTCGAACTAATGGGGCTCCATATATGGCTTACTTTCGAAAGTTTAAGCCATGTCTACAAAGCAAATTTGACCGCAGCAGAAATTCGCTGCAATATTATATGTTTTATTGTAGATTTTATTAAATATATTGTAAAACGATAATCTATTAATTAGACTATGACAGTGGATATGGCTGCAGATACAAAGGAGTCTATTCATCAAATGACTAGACATTATATGAGTAACCCCAATGCTATAATACTATGTATTCAGGACGGTTCAGTAGATGCGGAGCGAAGCAATGTTACCGATGTCGTAATGCAGTGCGATCCTTTAGGTAGAAGAACGATATTCGTTCTCACTAAAGTAGACTTAGCGGAAGAACTCGCCGACCCAGATAGAGTGAGTACAATCAATAAATATGCAATTATATAGACGACGCATCTCTTATAAGCAAAAAATTTTGCGTGTTCCAGAAGCAGAATCCGAACTTTTTCTTAATGTCCTTTGTCCTCACTCTGAGGTTAATCATCATGTGGGAAATACAAAAAATACGTAAAATGTAGCGCTTTAGGGAAACGAAGTAGCGCAATGAGTGAGGACAATATAAGATATGTGTTTACAATCATTGACAATGTTTATCTATGTTTGGAATTGCTTCGCATGGTTGCACCTGTGCTAAAGTTCTCGTTTCTAAATTTCTTCACTTTTTGATGTCCTCAATAAGTTGTCTTCTTTTTATTTTGTTAGTGAGCTTTGTACGTAGCTCATTTTGCTCATACATAGTGCGCTGCTACAGGGCGTTGACAAGGATTTATTTCCCTCAAAATATCGGTTCTGTAATTCAACTAAAGGAGCACATATTTGATGGAGACATGAAATTATTGCAATGTTTTAGTTCTATACTCTACCGTTCCCAAAAATATTAATTAATGAAAACATTTAAATTATGTTATTGGGAATATGTTTATTGATTTTTTATATAAAAGCCCAAGAAAACCAATTATTGTTGCTTCACCGCACACACAAGTCTTGTGTTGCAAGGAGCAAACATATTTTACGAGCGGAAAAGAAGTAAGAATTCCAAATGATATCGATAACAAAAATACATATTAAGACATCAAAACACACAATAAAGGGCAGAACTTCCTTGCTTCCATGCTTGAATGCATGAACCACCTCAAGGCAATTAGGTCATCTCAAAAAATTAGAATAAGCTCCACACTTTGATACTTCCTTTTGTGTCATGACCAATAACAACAAAAATTTCAGTTTCTCTGTTAAGATGCGCCCTCTATATATTTGTATATTCTCTCGTAACAATTCAGTTTCTAATAATAAATCCTATAAAATGTGTAGATTCGAAAAATTTTGTCTGGGAAATTATTTCCAATGAAAGCGCTGGGTTACTATGCTGTTGTCACAGGCAGAGGACGAAAGGATGATAGCATTGAAGCTATCAGGCAGTATGAAGAGGAATTTTTTAAAAACTCGAAATTGTTTCAGTAAGTTTAATATATACTGAATTGATGCTTGGTGTTTTTTTTTGGACTCGTAGTCAAAACTTTGTATGTGGCAAGAGAAAAGTTCCAATTGTACCAACGACATCTCAGATGGTTAAAATTGCGCTACGATGCGTTGTGTAAAAAACGCCCTCTCAAAAGAAAACAGTTTTAGTTTACTATTCTAAATTATTAAAATTATTCTTCCAATTTTAACGATTTTATTTTTTAAGTCGTAGAGGGGTTATAATGCCACATCAAGTAACGAGTCGAAATTTAAGCATGGCCGTATCCGATCGATTTTGGAAAATGGTGAGGGAAACAATCGAACAACAAGCTGATTCGTTTAAAGCTACCAGATTTAATTTGGAAACCGAATGGAAAAATAACTTTCCCAGGTTAACACAATTAATTAAAACAATTCTTTATTAAATATTTACGTTTAAAGGCTCCGCGAATCAGGTCGGGATGAATTATTTGATAAAGCTAAAGGAGAGATTCTGGATGAAGTTGTAACTCTTTCCCAAATATCTGCAAAAAAATGGGACGAAGCTCTAATTGACAAATTATGGCAAAAACTGTCAAATTATGTGTTCGAAAATATTTATCTTCCAGCGGCTCAGTCAGGTTCTCAAAGTAATATTTTATTAAATTAAAAAACTATCATTATTATTATATTAAGAAAATTATTCCCTTTTAAGGATTGCAATGGCGAAAGGTTTATTTATAAGTAGTAAGATCCGAGGAAAAATTCGCATTGTTATTGATGTATAATTTTTTAAATGGCTGCGGCAAGTTGAAATATTTTGTTAAGCACAACAAGGCAATGACTATTTGTAGAACACTAATTTATTGAAAATATTGCTATGGGTTACAAATATAACAATGACTTTAGCAGTCTGATAAACATTTTCTTATCACTAAATGAATAGTGTTATGAATGCGGCGATATAAAAGGTTGCCTTTCAGAAGATATTAGTTTCGAACGGTGTGAAAGGACGCTTGAAAGCAGACATCTAACAACTGCTGTGTTTTATTAGGTGTCCTTCTGCCGTAGCTCTGGTTGTTGTCTGTGATCCTTTTCAGTCAACCGATTATATTTTATTACTATGTTAAGATTGTCTCTAAACAATAACAAAGTATTATGTGTGCAATAACAAACTGCAATAAGGAGTTATCCCAAATACTTTCGTTATTTAAAAATAAAACAACATTATTTTCTATGAAAATGCAAGTGCTCATTTTATCATAGCACCATAAGTAAATTTCCATTTCATAGTTGAGCTGACTATTGCTACCATATATAAGTTTTTTATTAAGTAAGCATCCTAGGTGCTTAATTACAAATATTATGGTATAATAATCAACAAATACGTTTTTGTTAATAAATTTATTAGTAACCTTTTTTTTACTTTTTAACCTTGTCATTCAGCTTCGAGCTTTGCTTAAAGTTTTATTTTGTTATAAGGACGAAGGATAGACTTTCAAAACAAGTAAGCGAATCGGAATGTTGTCCAAAGTATTAAATGATTGATCCTTGTCTTTAAAATCCCGAAAAATTTTTAAAGGAAAGTTAACGTTAAGTTAACCGGATAGATCTACTGTTTCTTCTGATTGTCAAAGACAATCGATCAATCATTTACAACGCTAAGCGACAATCTAGTCGTAATCAATTGACTAGTCAGTAGTTCAGCTCGGACGAAATCTTTTCTTTTTATATGCATACAAATAGTTTTATTTATCTAATTTTACTTAACCTAAGACGACGATAGTTCTTTAAGTTCCTATGGACCTTTTGTTAAGGATTAGTGTATTTGAATTATTTATTTTTAAACAATATCAACACGAATTTTTGACAAGTTTTTCAAATGTAGGAATCAATATTAATTTATTGCTTAGAGTTCTTTAAGAAGCCTTTGGCGAATGCCCTAATAGAAAATTCCAATTGGCAGACAATTAATGTGGAGCAAACAATTTTTGTTTTTGTTTAATTTTGCGTTTCGGTTTCCAAGGCTATTCTCTTGTTACAACCAAGCCAACCTTTAACTAAATTTTCTTTATTGGAAATGTTCATGCAAAATCTGGAGAAAAAGTACATGGACAAAATGAAGGCTGATTTAGGTGTCACATTCTACGCAAGATACGTTGACGACATCATATGTGTACTGACCAAGAATAACGAAAACCAAATACTGGAATACCTCACCAAACAACACAAAATCATAATGTTCACAATGGAAACTGAAAAAGAGGGAAAGATAAACTATCTGGACTTAACAATCAAACTAAATAAGCAGACCAACAGACCAGAATACGAGATCTACAGGAAACTTACAGCTACAGACACAATCATACACAACACATCAAACCATCCCCAACAGCACAAACAATCTGCGATCAGACAACTATTGACAAGGCTAGAACGAACACCACTGACAAATGCAGCCTGCAACAAAGAACACAATATACACTTTAGCCAAAAACAATGGATATAAGAAAGAGGTAGTAGACAAAATCAGAAAAGGGCTTTGCGGAAACTAGCAAAATTTTTCAAAAAACACGAGCTTAACATCGCTCTCAAGACAAGGAATAACCTAGGAAGAGTTTTGAAAAGAAGCACAAACGAGGACGACCCACTGAACAAGCAAGGGGTATACAAATAGGACATAGGACAAACAGGACGCAAAATAAAAACAAGAGTCCGGGAGCACATCAGAGATTACAACAAGAAAACAAAAAAACCACACACATCAATTGAATCCCACTTGATAGATAACCAATGTACACCTACGCACATCAAAACAATGGTTAAGTTACTGCACGTTCAACATAAGGGACGACGCCTGAACGCACTAGAAAACATGGAAATCTACAAACAGAAAACATTTGATGGACGAATTATAAACGAACAAACAAATACTACATCGGACGTAATGTTCGAACCCTTGAAATTAATCTACAGAAATCATAACAGACATCATACAAGAACGGAGGACGCAAATTAAACAGGTCAAAGCAACAACAACAACAACAAGATCACTGACTACTACCTGCCAGTTAACAAGCTACCAAATTTTTGGGAAGATATCAGCAATGACACCCCCGAAATAATTTAATTTAATAAAATATCGACAACTGAAAAGAAGTAGGTACCTAGGTTGAAGACAACAAAGAACTAACTGCTACCTGCTAACAAGTAAGAAAGAGACAGACAGACAAAACAATAACTGCTACCTGCTAAACAAACATGAAAGGCACTTAGACCATACCTGAGCAAAAAGCATATAAGAAAGCGTATGACGTTAAGACATTTCAGAACGAAATTAGACACTGAAGATGGCACATCGCCGAAACCGGTTTGTCTCCAATATCTTTCGGAAATTCGTTCCAATATCTTTCTTTATTGTCCATTAAGAATTTCGATTAAAAATAACCTATATCGAAGCGTTTTTGTTGTACACTAAAACTAATCAAATTTTTTTTCAATTGAATCAACGCTGTCGTCAAATCCGAAGAAAAACAAAAAGAATAAAAAGCTAAGAAGCCTTCGCCGTTATTATTTCTATAGGAACAATCGGACAAAGATTTTTATGTAGTCAAATAAAAATTAGCTGCACCGATTTAGTAGTGGTGTGTCTGGCATTTTTCTCAATTGACCGCGAAATACGTTACTAAGTTTGAATGAAGTATTTTTATGTAATAATTATAACGAACGTATTTTAAAAAACAAGTTATTGTTTGGAGCAAATGATCAGACTTTCATTGTTGAAGACTTCTTTTTTCTATGAAATTTACACACGTTAATTGTAATCCTTAATTACAATGTCATGTTAATTAATGTTTTTAATAATATTTTACATAACATTTAATTCAATATTTTAGAAATGGTTATTCTAATTCAGTAAGAAAGTTATGTTCTGAAAATAATATTCATAAAATTAATTGTAAATATAAATTTTAGAATAACTTGATTTATATTTTTTGTAATTATTATACAGAAGTAAAAACAAAAACGCCATAGCAAATAAAAAATAAATTTTTCGCTAATGTCAGACAGTAATTTCGTGATCAAATCAGTGATCTTCAAACTCACAACCGCATAACATTACTTTAAAAAAATAGTGCTAAATTATATCCAGCTAATTAAAGAATATATATATGGATTTTGCTTGTGAGTGGATGAAAATGTTTTTTCAGTAAATGAACGACACAAATTAAGAAAATCCATTCTTTATTTTTATTTGCTTATTTTACATGAAACCATATATCAAATTTTATCGCAATTTCATGGCAACAATATGATGCAATTTACTGACAAATTTTGCAATCTGACTTGATTCTCAGATAATACAATTCAAAGATCGTGTTGTAATTCTAATTTATTCCTGTATTTGATTCAACTTCACGCAAATGGGACAGATTTAACAGATTTAAGATTTATTCCACGAAAAATTATATTACAGAGTGTTTTTTGTAAACATTCACTTAAAATAGATATTCTTAAAATACGAAAACATATTTAACACAAGTGCGACTTGTATCGTAAGTAACATACTACGCAGCAATTATAAAGAGCTGAATAAACCGATCCGAAAAGCAATGGTACTATTGGAGATATTTGCTGCAGTGTTGCAGCCCAAATTTGAACTTGTACAGTAAGTTGATTTAAAAAAGAACGCAAGATCAGCACCAAAAATTTTTTCCGCGCAAAGGAACACAAATTATTTTGAAAAGAAATGTAGCGTACACGGTAGAACTTTCTCCCGTATGTCTTAGAGAATGCCAGATTTGGAGATCATTGGTTTATTGAAAATACGAAATATTCACGAAATATTTTCGTGGAAATTATCTTTATATTAACAACATATTTCAAATCATTAGTATTTTCTGTTTTCCTATTATTTTACAAAACTGTTTCTCTGAGACTAGGGCTAATATTGATACTAAGTAAACTCCTTTTTAAAATTGTAAATATTGCAATATTGTATGGTTCACAAATTATGATATGCAAAGAATGTGTATTTTTACAAACTTCAAAGAGAGAACGCAAGAAATATTAATTATGAAAATTTTGCGAAAGTACTCGTATAGAAAGCTCACAACTTCGGGCTTAATACAAACAAAAGCCAATCAAATATTTACGAGTTAATATCTTTGCAAATTATAACGTGAAACGATGAACATGTTTACTAAATGTTTGTTCTTGTTTTAGATTCATTTAATACGATGATAGACATTAAATTGCGGCAATGGGCTGAACAAGCACTTCCAGCTAAGTCAGTTGAAGCAGGTATTTAAATTAATCCTGGATGGATTTAACGTTGAAATATCTAATTCATTACAACAGTATCGCACCCAAAAGAGTTTTGGATCATAAACTAAAACTCATAAACTAAACATAATTTGAACTTTAAAATAACAATTTAAAATACACTTTTTTATAGGATGGGAAGCACTTCAAACGGAATTTATCACCCTGATGGAGAAGGCTAAAAAGTCTTCTGACCACGATGATATTTTTGACAGTTTAAAAAGCGCCGTTTTAGACGAAGCGATACGTCGCCATACGTGGGAGGACAAAGCCAACGATATGTTACGTGTTATACAGCTTAATACATTGGAAGATCGTTTCGTGCACGATAAAAGTGAATGGGATCTGGCTGTCCGGTTCCTAGAAAACTCCGTAAAATCTAAACTGGCACATACGGAAGAAACACTAAGAGAAATGTTTGGACCTGGGCAACTGACGCGAATAACCCACTGGAAGTATTTAACAGAAGATCAGACAAAACGACGACACGTAAAAAATGAGCTCGATAAGATTATACACAGCGACGACGTAAGTTCGAAAATTTCACATTACGTAAATAAAATTAAATATAATTTTCCTTTTCATAGAAACATTTACCTACTCTAACGTATGATGAATTGACTACCGTAAGAAAGAATCTGCAGAGAGTTGGTGTTGATGTGGATACAGATTATATCCGTCAAACTTGGTTTCCAGTCTATAGAAGGTAGTAATATGCATTTAAATACTATATTTTCTGGAAGCTTCGTTATGGTGACTGCTTTCATTAGTGGCCGTGTATTTAAAGTTGAAATTCATTCCCTATTAAAATGATCAATGAGTTCATTGCATTTCCATCTGTTTGTTCATGCAGGCATTTTCTGAAGCAAGCATTGCAAAGAGCTAATGATTGTCGCAAGGCATATTATCTGTACAGCCAACAAGGAACCGAATGTGAAGTAAGTATAAATATATTATATGTACAATTTTATATTGATAGTAAAATTTTTATAGCTAAGCTGTAGTGACGTCGTTCTATTTTGGCGAATTCAACAAGTTATTAAAGTTACAGCAAATGCCTTAAGACAACAAATCATAAATCGTGAGGCACGACGGCTTGACAAAGAAATAAAGGAAGTTTTAGATGAATTTAGCGAAGATGAGGAAAAGAAGGCACAGCTTTTAACAGGAAAACGTGTAATCCTAGCTGAAGAACTTAGTATGTTATTCATTGTTCGTTTGATCGATTATCTCTAATGTTCTAATTTCTATTTTCTAGTAAAAGTCCGTCACATTCAAGAAAAGTTAGAAGAATTCATTAATGCGCTAAATCAAGAAAAGTAATGAACATAACTTTCCTCATAATATTTACATATTTTTAAGCTGATAGAACTGATATTAATGATAAAAACATAAAATGAATATAATAGTATAAAAACGAAATCTTATAATTCTCCAAATATTAAAGAAATATATTTCAAACTTTCCTACATTTAAATAAGTAATTTTCAAAAGTGTTAGAATATGTTTGTTCGTTTATAGTTTGTTGATTATTTATGTTATTTCGGTTTATATTTTATTGTATAAAATATTATTTTAAATGTCCGATGAAAATAACTATTTAAAATAAAATGGATTCTATATACATAAAAGTAAAAGAATATATTAACAGTCATATATCAGGGCCATATTCTGCATTTTCCGTCGAAATTGTTAACTTTTCCAAAATTTTGATGTTCTAGGTATCCCGGATTAGAGTACAATATATAAAAAAAAACAACAAAATGTGTTATGTAATTCCTTTTTTGATGTCGACTTGAATCAAAACTTAGCGATTTTTAATTTTATGCTTTTCTTAATGTCTAATCCCTGAATACGAAACAATGGACTTTGAAAGACATCTGCACAGGTCATCTGAATGCGTACTTTTAAAATATCGAATGTATAAACTCTAATGAAAATATGAGTAAACTTCTGCGGTTCGTAAAATCCTAATGCATATGTAAGTGTATTAGACTTGGAACACTTCCGAACAATGTTACTAAATACGGCCCCGTGTAACACATATGTATAACCATAGAGATTATAATATATAGAGTTCGCACGCCGTATTATTACTTATTTCAGGCAGCCCCCTGGCATCATTTTTAATTTCTTATAAACATGAAGTATACAAAATGTTTCAGAGGAAATAAGCATACAAACAGCGAAATGTATACAGAGCAGTAAACCTTTTATTGCCTCCAATAAAAAGGCATACGCCTTTTCTTTTGATAGAAATAAAGAATAAAAAATTATTTTGCTTGGTTGTCTGCGTCAAGAAATGCTAGGATTTCTTGAATTTTCGGTTTAAAATCTTTATACGTCTACGAGTGTGTAGCGTGAAGTTATAAAAGTAGCAATCGAAAATATGAATATGTATTAAGTAAAGAATTTAGCATTTATAACATTTTATTGTAATAATTTTTTGTTAATATAACGTATGTTTTCATTGAACTATTAAGGGTTTTTTTATTCAAACTAATCTAATCAAATTCTAGCAACAAAAAGTTTACTTCCACTAAAAAATCGTAAAACACAGATATAAATTTGGAAATGAAAAAAAAAAAATACTGCCACGATAAAAAAACAAAACAGAAAAACCAACATCTGCTTATTTAATTTTAATGAATAATACATCAATTTGTAGGTATTTTCTTGCTCTAATGCAGTGCTAGAAAATTAAAGAAATCCACCTGTTTTTTCGCAATGAAATTCGTGTTTTTCTCTTCCACTTTTCTCTCATTTCATTCCAAATGTACAATGAAGTGAAATGTTTTTGTTTATGCTTTTCATGCTTGAGCGATGATTGCAAAAAGAAAAGAGAGCCCTTTGCTTTATTCTTCAATTCATTCAAATGTGAGAGAGTTGAGGAACAGAATTGAATTATTAAAATGAAAGTTGAGAACATGTTGTTAACATATCTGTTTTTTGGACTGTTGAATACAGTGGAAAATAAAAGTAAGCTTTTATTATGGAGAGAGGGAAGCAAAATTCAAAGGCAGTGATCAATGACGTCATTGATCGAATGGTCGACCATCGCAGGACTACTAGTTTTTATATAAAATGTTTAGGTACTAACTCTCAAGCAATCGAATATCATGGACAAAATTTTGCTCTGCGGGCGAACTCTACGTATGACAATCTCTATGATGGAACCATAAGGGTGTACATATTGAAGTTTTTTGTTGCTTCAACGTCTTAAAATTACTATGATTGTTCGGAACGTGCTCTTTCCCAGTTTGCTACCCATGTAAGAGGGTAACACAATAAAGCGGAAAGTAAAATTAGGCTTCCAGCGAAATAGAAAGAGACATCATAGCTTCCGGTGGTATCATACAAAGCTCCTGAAAAAAATAAAATAGAAATTTAATTATTTATTTATTTGTTAACGCTTAAAAAGTAATAAATTACTACATAAACAAATTACAAAACAGTACTAGCAACTAAGGTTATAGACTGGGTCATTGTCATACGTACTTATAAATTAAATAGAATTTAAAAGTGCATGTGTAAGATATACTATTATAGATTAGTTATATAATTATAATTATATTGTATATATATATTAATTATATACAGATAAGATATGGCGCGTAGAGATATGTCTTAGAGATTCCGTCGGGTTGCCGCTGGAGAAATGAAGGCTCCTTATGGTATTAAGTGAAGCGCACTTGGGCAAAGGGCAGGAATTAGAGAGACTATTATTTATATTTACAAAATTCATTCCTTATTTCTACAGGTGCTACTTGAGTAGAGATTGCTGAAGTGAACGGCCGTTTAAAAAGTTTCTCCGTGATTTTTGGTAATTAATATCGTTAAACGGTGCGAGTACAGTTTTTTTTTTGTGCTTTTCCGAACGACATCAGTATACGTTCAACATATAATATTTTTTAAACAATTAAATGTGCCAATTTTAAACAGAAACTTCATTTACAAATATTAGAACTTTTCTTGGGTATAGAAAACTTTATTCCGTTAATTGAAAGAGATTTCTGTATTCGACTGTCTCCTGTTTTCTTTTATTGATGAGGGGTATGGCAGAGTTAGGAGCGAAGCAGCCGGAGAGTGAGCTTTGCGCTCATTGCAAAAACAACCTGCCTCCACAGGGAGATTATGCCAGATGTCAGCAGTGTAAAGGTGGATTTCATTTTACGTCATGCTGCTCTCTTTCTGAACGAAGTTATGGGCAATATACTGCAGAGAAGCGAAGCATGTGGAAATAAAATAATTGTAGGAAGAGATCGAAATCGGCGTCTTCGAGTGATGAACTGCAAGGAGCAACGTTAGAGCTGGTGCGGCTGCCGCAAGCAAACCATCAACCCAGTCATCAAGATGGTGGAACCACAACAGACTTCAGTGTGCAAAAGTCTGCTTTAAATGTTGTTCAAGCAGATGTAGCTGAATTGAAGACGGATACAAAAGACATCAAAAACATAGTTGAACAACTGGATAAACGTGTATCGTTTACATATGATGACATCAAGAGTCAGTTAACTAGTGCCTTTACGAAAATAACTGAAACCGTGAATAGTATGGCCGAGCAGATTCATGATCTTGCTGCTAAGAATGTCGACAGTGAGAATCGTATGGCGTTATTAGAACGGAAAATAAATGCGTTGCAGCAGCAGTCGCTGAAAAATAATGTGGAGGTTCGAAATTTACCGATAAACGGGAGCGAGAATGTAAAAGATATGCTAGAGGAAATAAGTAGCAACAACAGTCAAAACAGCTCTGATGTTTATATGGTTGATCAACTCACACCTACATATCGCAATCTTCTTTGGTTGGCAAAAACTAGGGCTAAGTCAAACAGCTGGAATTTTGTTTGGGTTAGAGATGGGAAAATTCTTGCGAAAAAGAATGGGACGACGAAGGTGGTACTTATAGAATCTGAGGAAGATCTGTACTATATAAAGTAATTTAGTATGTCGTATAAAGCATAATTAAGTAACTTAATTAAATTATGAATATACGGAGCATTTTGTACCCTTCATTTATACCAGTAAATCAAAAATGTGTTAAAAACGACCTTTCCTGTGCCTATTTGAATATACGTTCCTTGAGAAAAAACTTCTTAAACTTTCTAGGAGAAATACATTCTATCATCGAAGCTATTGACGTCATAATATTGGTGGAAACAAATATATCTGATGATGAAATAGATTTGTACAATATTGATGGATTTAAAGCGGAGCACGTTAACAGACAAAATAGCCGAGGTGGAGGAATTGCGATCTTTGTTAGAGATTCGATTTCGTTCCAAACTAAGCCTCTAGATAAGGAATTTTTCGAAAATATGCAAATTGAAGTATGGATAAATAAGAGTTTCACCACTATCTTAGCAATCTATCGGCCTCCATCCCTAAATGCATCTTCGTTCATTGCAGAGCTAGAACGAGTAATTGGCGGTGTTGGCAGAAAGCGCAATATGTTAATTATAGGTGACATGAACATTGACACTCATAAGACCACTAATATTGTAAGTGATTATTTAGAGCTGATGGCGTCGAATGGGTTTTTAAATTGTATCACGCAGAGCACCAGAGTAGATATTAAAAATGAAACAAGAACATGCATTGACCATTTACATGTTAGGTATGCAGATTGTGATGCAAAGTAATATATCAGATCATTATGCTATTTTGTCTTCCATAAATAATCGTGGAAACTCATTGCCTACCCAGGAAGTAGGATGTAATGTGCTTGTGGACAATAGAGTCACTCACCTAATAAAGGACACTAAGTGGAGTGACTTGAACGAGATTGATGACGTGGATGAAATGTACAGCGGTTTAACTCTCGCGTTTGGCCACATGTACGACCACTCCACGAAAATAGTACCCACAAAAAAACCTCGCAAAGTAAATCCTTGGATAAGCAGAGAAATTATAGAATGCTGCAAGGAAAGGGACAGGCTTGGCCGACGATACGGCAATAGTAGTTTCAAATCGCGGCCTTAAAATAGCTGTTAACGATATGCAAAAACGGTTTGATGTGCTTGTGAGGTGGTCGCATGATAATGGATTATCACTTAATGCAACTAAGTCAAAGGTGATGCATATAACACCGCCATATCTTCTCTACAGCGAAATCCTAATCAAGTATCATGACATAGATTGCCTGCACTCTGCGGTCGGGTACAACATTCCTGTGGTGGATGATCATTGTAAAATGTATCTTGAGCTAGTGTCCTCATATAAATACCTCGGAGTAGTTGTGGATCAAACGCTAAGTTGGAGGGCGCATATCGAGATGCTGCAAAATAAGTTCAGAAAAGCAGCCTTTTTTATGTACCACCTCAGCAATCTTAGTGGCCATAACGTACTTACCCGAGCTTATTTAGCATTGTGCGAATCTAGCCTTCGTCATGGAATAACAGCATGGGGATCATCAGTGTACTGCAGGCGTCGTCAAAACTGTCAGAATTCTATACTTAAGATACTTACTTAATCTCGAAGACATGCATATAATGCATGTCGGATTGCAGAAGGGTTCTTAAATATTGATGGCATTTTCAAATACTGTCTACTTATGGAATTTTATGACGATAACGAGTTCAGGGTTTGTTTAGATCATCCTTTGGTACACGACGAAGAATAGAAGGAAGGCAATTCTACAATAATTACGGCAGGAATACGCTTAATACACTTCTGCCAACTTTGCTAAATCGGCTGCCTTAACCAACATAGCAAATATTTCGAAGAGGAAAAAAGAAGTTAAAGCGTTCGTGATGGATAATACCAATTAACACAATGAAGTTATGCACATTAGCAATAGAAGGTAGAACAGAAAAGTAAGGAATATAAGAGAAGTCGGTACATAATTAAAGGCCGCATTATAGCGACGCCCAATAGGCCGCGAGAAATGGTGGACACATTGAGAATTATTGGTTACAATTAATTTATGAATTACAATTGAAATGAATATTTTTGAATACTTCAGCAATAACGAAATTTACATTGTTAGATAGTAAAATCCTGCAGAAAAGCTCTTTTGCGCTTCGCGGGATATTTGTAGTAGCAATTAAGATATGTACATTGAAATGAATGAATTGAAATTGAAATAAAGAATTTCATATTTAAAATATCTAATATACTTTTACTACCAATTTGAGAATTTGAGTCGTTACGGCGTATTCAGAAGAAGTTCGACATTCAACCACGCCAAACAACATATTTACTAACCATGTATCAGGAAAGAGAATTCATTTCAACGTTTTCTCCGAATTCGGTGTGCTAAATTTCGCACTGTCAGAGAATTTCATATCAATTTACATAAAAAACACATGATATTGAGCCTCGTTCTGCACTCCAGTCGGAATTAGCATTGAATCGGATTTGAATTCAAGTCGGAGTTAGTAAAGATGTTCTGAAATCTAATACTTTTCTTGTTAGTAATGCGTCGCATACCGTATGCGATATATGATTATGGATTGAGTTGTTCCATATATAATAAACCATAGAGAAAGAATAAGAAGCGGCCAATTCAGCCAAATTTACTCGAACGATGAAGAATCGGGCGGTCCGCAAGGGAAACGAAGAAACGAAAAGAGTGCGAAATGCGTCCTCAAGGTGCGACTAGCGATTGCAATAAATTTACTCACGCATACGCGCAATGAGGTGGCGGACCACTTGGCAAAAACTGGTTCCTCATTAGAGCGCCACACGATAGTCTCCTTAGTGTATGTTCCACTGGGGCTTCTAAAAAGAACCATCGAAATCATAGTCATGGGTGACGCAAATCGTTCCTGAGCAAACAGGTCAAATTGTTACAATACCCGACTGCGGCTACATTCAAGGTCAGCCCGGTATAGCCGATTTTGCTGTTGTTGTTGCTGTTGTTATTGTTGTTGTTGTAGCTCCCCACAACGACAAGTTAAAGTTTGAAATTTTGATGCCCTATATCTCCGTAATCCCGGCACAAATCAGGACGATATATACATCGTTTAAAAGGTAATTTTAATATCTATAATCCCAATATAGAGACATTTTATCGGAAACTTTTACTTTTCGCGTAAAACAAGTTTAAAATTTTTCCTACCTTTTTTTTAAGGTTTATTATTTTTTTCAAAATGAAGTTGTTTAGAATGTTATATAATAGTTTACATTTTAACAAAATATAATTAGTAACGCGTGTTTACGTATTTTTTTTATCGAAATCGGTGCAGTATTTCCGAAGAAAACGGACATCATAATATGCCAACACTACTTTTTAGCTAACACTATTTAATAGCTAGCGAAATAACAACTCAGGCAAATATCTTTAGGCCTAAGCAACTGAACCAGACACTTACTTAAACATTTTTGTTGTTGTTTTTGTGTTTGAAGTGAACAATTTTTATGAAAAAAAAATCGCGCGATTGAAAAAGTGGACTCGTTGTTGTGGGAAGCTACAACAACAACAAAAACAACAACAACAACAAAATCGGCTATACCGGGCTGACCTAGGTTTAATCCCCCGACTGCTATTGCATGGGTTGAACTGGAGTAAGTCGAAAGCACTTCTTTCACTTTCGAGAGACCAACTTCGTCTGGCGACAGGGGTGATAACGGGGCACTGCCCGGTCGGGAATATATCGGCTAGGTGGAAACCTGGCACCGCAATAGACCACTGCAGATGCTGCAATGATACTGATGAGGAAGAGACTGTGATTCACTTGCTCTGCTATTGGCCGGCTCTTCACTACCGCTGACTATAATCAGAAGCACTATAATGAATATGTTTAATTTCTACAAAACAGCAAATATACTCATTGTAAACACAGTTAAATTTTGATACGATTAATAATAATTTGCTTTATTTAATCTCGTAAATGTTTGTGTTTGAAGATTTACGCAAACTATTTCTAACTCTCTTAGGTTTTCGCTGTTATTTATAGAGTGATTCTCGTAGTAAGCGAAATTGTAAAGCGTCTTGTAAAAACTTTTTGGAGTGCTATTCTCGCAGTAAAGTGACAGTGTGAATGCTTGGCATTATGGAACAAGCCGCAAATAAGAAAGCTGCAAGAATGATAGAATACAAAATTGCGCATATCGGGTTTCAAAAATGCTTCGTTCTGCGCACTCACGTCACAGCAGGATGGAAATATGGCCGAACTGTGAAATTAGTATACAAACTGGAAGTAAAAGTGTAAACATTTAGCTAAATTATTGAAATTATTAATAATTGTGCGGTTTTGTATGAAATGATTGTAACAATTGTGTTAAGTGGAGATTGTGTAAATGATTTCTAATACAGAAAAAAACTAAAACATAATAAAACATAACATAATAAAATATAGTAATAAGACAACGAACGATGCAATAATCTCGCAAAACAATTGGCAAATTCTGCCAAAGAAGAGAAGCAATTTCGATTTAATTATAATTAAATCTCTGAAAAGGAAAAAAATTGTATCTAAGGACCAAAACATTGGAATAACTATAAAAATATAATTTCATTAATTTATAATAAATTTATTGAGTAAAAAATAAATTACATAATATAAATTCCGTTTCTGGCATACCTTTGATTGGTGCCACAGTATCGTAATCTTTACTCTTGAGTATCTTACGCACGTTTTGAAGAAAGCAATTGGAAAGCAAATATCGACGACACAGATATAGGCTTCAAGTGTCTCTCTTTTACAAATCCTATTAATTTAGACACCGAATTAATACCAAATAAAACTGAAAATTCCTTAAAAAAAATGCTTACTCATTTCAAATTGCATTTCATTTTCGAAGTCATTATGAGGAAAATGTTTCATGGAAATAACTGCATTTTATGTATCGCAACTTTTTCCTTGTCGGCAAAAATGTTTCCACAACTTCGCACGGCTATTTTCGCGAGGAAATTTGAAGAAACTAATTTCAATTAATTTTTGGTTGTAATTTTTATTAATTTTTTACGTAAAAAGCATAATATTCGCTTATCTACAGGCAGAGTCAAAGCAATTTATCCTGCGTTTTGCAGTCGTAAAACGCAATGGGGGGAACCGTACCTCCTTTCCATCGGCGTTCGAGAACGCCCGTACGATGGTGGCGATCCGCATGCGACCGCCCCGGTATTCCTGCTCGCTTCCCCATCCCGTATGACCTGCTGCCCCTGGCAGACTCTGCAGGTAACGCTCCACGTTAAGCAGCATGTAGATCCCGTAATTGTACCCGTCCGTTTGCTGCGGTGTCTCCAGTACTGTTAGCGGGGCGTTTTCTACGGTAAATGTTACCGCTACTAGTGCTGATGCATGCTGGTGTCTCCACTCGCTGGTGAGCATGCCGATTCGATTATTGCGGTCCACTTTCTGCGGAAGTGAATCGAGGATGAAGATCTTGCCTCTTTCTAGTTTTTGCTCCGGGTCCTTTGTCCACTCGATGATCGCCCAAATCGAATGTCGTCCAAATTAATTGGGATCACGATCCAACCTTTCTCGAATATGTCCGCGTCCCGCAGCTGTCGTCACACGCGAGCATGTTCGTACTTGCTGCGATCACCTGGTAGGTGAAGGTATTTACTATGAATACCCGTCCGTACAGCTGTGGAGGTAAGATGTTCTCGTTCATCCATCTACTATAGAACTCGATTAGTTTGTCGTTCAGGAACCGCCCATCCGGGTGCCTCTTGCAATCCTCCATGAAGAGGGTCACTCCTTCTCTTCCGGGTGGGTACCTGAGCACTTCCTCCCCTTCCGGTGCCGACGAGTCCGAGGAGATGTCGATCGCTTCTGCGCGGGCGAAAGTTTCTGGTGTCATGTTTTGTTGTTGTTGGTGGTGTCGTCGTCGTCGTCGTCGTTGTTGTTGTTGTTATCTGTTGTCTGTTGTTTGCTCGTAATTGATCGATGTTCCTCCGAGGATGGTCGTTAGTCAACTGATGTGACACTGTCAAGCCTCCGTCCTTTTAGTGCTGACGGCTGCCGTGGCTTAAGGAGCGAGCTGAGTTTTGCCTAGAACGGGGTGCTCTCTACGTTCTCTCTGTCTGGCTTTGCAGCTGGGGTTTGTAGGCAACCTGTTTTACAGTTAATGTGGGTACCTTTGATGTTAGTTATTATATTTTTTTTTTTTTTTTTTAAATTAATCTCCGCGCGTGCTTTGCTGCTCGGCCGCATTGTATGGCTTGAGGTCGCCAATATGGGCCGTCTTTGTCTTCCTGCTGGGGCTTCCTAAGGTTACGATCCCCGGAGAAACATAGTTTAATACAGGGAACGGTCCGTTGTGTTTCGGAGGTTATTTCGAAGCAAAGTTTTCTGATGCCTTGGAGAGATGGTGTGCTCGAACCAACACCAGTTCGCCTATTTGCGGTGCCCAGGGGCTCCTTCGGAGATTGCAGTGGCGGGCCGGGTCGGCCGCTGCCACGGTTAGGTTTCTGCGCGCTATCTTGAAGATCTCTTTTAATTGATCTGACCTTTGCGATGGGTCCGTTGTTTGCTGGCCTGTGCCCAGTGTAGTTTCGTCGAATAGATTCCTCGGTAACCTTGGTTAACGCCCTTGGACCAGGTATGATGGCGAATACCCTGTTGCACTGGATGTACTGCTGTTGATGGCGAGGGTGATTTCTGGTAGCAGCTCGTCCCAATTTCGCTGATCTGCGCCGGTAAACTGAGAGATCGTTCGATTAGCCCGTTCGGTGGAGTTCTCGCGAGGCGTATACGTAGTACTGTTGTCTTACTCCCAGATTTCGGAGATATTTTCGGAACTGGTTACTGGTGAACTGTACCCCATTATCGGTGAGGAAAACCTTAGGGACTCCAAATCTAGCGACTATTATCGCTCGCGGAAGGCTTGTTGCAGTGTAGACGTCGTGGCCTTTCGCAGCGGGACAATTTCGACCCACATGGTAAACTTGTCAAGGAAGACGAGAAGCATGTTAAAGCCCCTTCGCGATCTTGGTAGCGGTCCCACGAAATCTGCACACACGGTACTCCATGTACCGGTGTAACGGTGTCCATGGCAGCGGGTAATACTAGGAACTCGAAGAAGAATGCACGTGCACGCACTTGCACTTTTTTGTCGGCTAGTCGAACGTTCACGCGCGTGGAGACGGTTCGCGTTGAGGGTCCCAAATTCTCCAGAAAGGTTCTGGAAACAAAACTGCGGGTCGCGCCGGTGTCTACGATTGCTGTCGCTTGCTTTCCCGCCAAGTGAATATCGGCTGTGAGGTGTCGCTGGTTAACTTTGAATATTGGCTGCGTCGTGTATCTCGGAGACTGATTCTTACGGCCCTCGCTGCTCTCCGTTAGTGGCTGCGGGCCGCATCCTCTTGCAAGGTGTCCGTCCGCTCCACAGCGACGGCATGCCGTCTGAGGATTAAGAACGTCGTTACTTCGTTGCGGGTTCCGCTCACTCCTTGGTTTCTCCTCTGACGTGGAATTTATTCCGCGACATTTAGCTTGACGAATCTCCTGCGTAGTTGTTGTTTTCCGATGACCCAAAATGTTTTCGTATTCATCGCACAAATCGACCAACTGTTCTAGTGTTTGGAAATCTCGCCGCTTCACGTAAAGTTGATAGTCGCGTCGTCTATTTCTATAGATTCGCTCAATTTTGTCAGCTTCCGCGTAACCAGTGTGCCTCATTAAGGTCTGCATAGCGATAACGAAATCTTTGAACAATTCGTTTGAGCCTTGGAATCTCTGTCGCACTTTGTCATCAAGGCTTTCTCTGTAGAGCGAGGACAGGAAAAACTTCAGAAAGTCATGCTTGAAATCTCCCCAGTGGAGCCATGGTTTCTTGTTATTAAGGAGCCACTGCATTGCTCGGGGCAGCACATCCTGTGGTATTCCGTAGGCGTCAGCCAACTCTTCCAGTCGCTCGACGAAGTCCAGGGGATCCATTTTATCGTCGAATCTGACATCCCATTTGCGCACTTGGTTTAACATGCTACCGTAGTTGAGATTCTGAGGATCAAGTTTCGTTGGCTGTCGGATGTTGGTCTGCAGCGCGGCCATCGCCGTGTGTTGTCTTTCAGTGGCCGTGTTTCGGTTTGGTGAACTGTTTCGTCGTTGAGCCGTACTCGGCCCGGGGGAGATGTTGCGGCTACGCAATCGTTCTATTTCTATCTTGTTGTCATCTTTCTGTACTGTAACTTCTGCGGTCGCCGACGTTATGCTGAGTGTTTGAGCCTCGCTCGGACTCGGGGATGGGCTGCGGCTATGCTGCCGCTCTAGCTCTTGTAAGCGTTGTGCCTGATTAGGACTGAGGCCCTCTTTGTTGGTGAACTCGGAGAATATTTCCTCCCGCTTGAGACTGCATATCCACCGACGGACCACGCTGAGTTTGTATACTAGCCTGTTGCTGTTGTCACGTTTTTTCATCGATTTATATTGCTCCGCTCAGTTTTTTTCCCCCCTTTGTAGATTTATTTGTTAGCTGGTCCCTGTTCGGGCGCCACTTGAAACGATCTTGCTTCGGCTGAATGCAGGCAGAGTTTCTTTATGAGGTCCACGGACCTTGTCTATAGCTGGGATAGACTCGCGGTTTGTCTAGGTTCAATTCCAAGAAAATTTATAATAAGAAGACCAGTAGCTTTTCATTGACAATTTCGTTTATTTAAATTCTCCAATCTTAGTGCTAACTTAATTCTTGTTGTTGGGCGGTGGAGTGGTGGAATAAGCTAGTGCAGGAAATGTTGTTCGAAACGTTGGGCAGGTATGCGTGATGCGTTGTTTTCCTAGCACGTTTGTCTCTTTAGAATATCGTTGTGACAATTGTGCGTTTGCGTTGCTACTCTGTTTTTTGTTCTGTAAATAAAAGGTTTCGTTGGCGTGTGCGTTCTCTTGTCTAAACGATCAGGCTATGGAGACGTTTGAAAGCGGTTACGGAGAGGAGAGGAGTTGTAACCTCAAATATTGCTTCGAACCAACACGACAGAATCTCTGATCCGTGTAGTGCTGGCTCTCGGCGTTTGAGAGAGGCTACGGAGAGGTTTGAGAGCGGCTACGGAGAGGAGAGTTGCAACCTCAAACATTGCTTTGAACCAACACGACAGAATCTCTGATCCGGGTAGTGTTGGCTCTCGGCGTTTGAGAAAGGCTACGTAGAGGAGAGGAGTTGCCTTCACGAGGTCTCACCTGTACTGATGTTCGCGTATGACTGAACGCTCCTGTGTGCTGTGGTCGTTCTTATACGCTGTCGGTCGGAAGTCGTTTCTGTTCGTTGTTCGATGTTCAGCAGACTTGCCCAATGGAATTCTAGTTCCGTCCTTGTTTGGCATTTTACTTATTCTGTGTTTCTGAGTATGCCGCGTCATTCCACCACTGCGTAGTTTACGGGACTTAAGAACAGGTTTTCCAGATTGCTTAACATAATTTAACTCGAGTAGGATGTGTCATGTGATCCATAGAATTTATTATTTGACAAGATAATTTTAAATTCAATTCTTATTTGTTAGTAAATTCATTTTCTTAAGGATAGGTTTTAAACGTAACTTACAAAAATTCATTTGACCTTATATACATAAATATAAGTAGTAAAATATACAAAAAAAATATAATATAATATATATAAAAAAAATATAAGCATATGTCTTACTTAAGAGCGTTTGTGCGCGCAATCTAGCGTCGTCACACTCCGTTTTTAAGTTATTGAGGATACATACATAAGTACAGGCGCAAAAACTATGCTGCGTAGGCGAAATTAATGAATAAGGGCTCCGCGAGATTTGGTCAGTAATTATCTTCTCAAAAAGTTTAGACAAAGAACTAATTTTGGCAATACCACGATAATTTTAAATATCACATCAATTACCAGATTTGTGAAGTGGAATAATAAATGAGGATCTCCATACTTTCGGAAATTATCCAGTGCGTAAGAAGAACTGAAATAAAGCAGTAATAGGTGCTGCTAACTCATCAGCACAGAATTTCAAAACGCTAGATGGTAATCCATCAGGCCCTGAGTTGTAGTTGCATTTAAGGTCTTTTAATGATTTTAGAACAATAACTACATCCAAAATTGGCATACTTATCAATCCAGACGAAATGGAGTATGGGTATTCCTGTAAGCTTCTGGCTAAGCAATTCTTTGAAGAGTAAGTAGCTTTAAAAAAGTCAGAAAACAAGTTACAAATAACTGCAGCATCACCAGATTCAGAATGGTCAAGTTTCATAACTGATCGGTAAGTAGAAACCGTCCTTTTCACATTCACAAACTTCCAAAAGGACTTCGGATCCGAACGCAAATTTGATTTTACCTCTATTAAATAGTTGATGTAAGCTTCCTTACAAAGTTTCTGGTATCTGCGTCTCATTGATATATACTGTAGAAACACATTACAATCGCCGCCGCAACTGCACATTGTAAGTATGTGGGACTCTCGGCAGTCGTGCAGTTGGGCTCTACCCTAACCGCAGAATTTCTGCTCTCTTTCTCTCGAAAAAGGTTGCCACTCTTTTACTGTAATCTCAAATTCCCTGAAGAATAACATTGAAATGAAACGAAACCATGTGTTGATGTCTGTACTTGATTTATTATAGCAATATTTGTCAATATTAATCTGAAAAATATTCAATATTTCCACAATGTACCATATAGAAACCAATTATTATTAATAATTTTACTTAATTTCTCTATCAATTACGCATAATATGTGCATCAGTGTGCAAATTTATTTTAACTTTACACTAACAAAAGTAACACAAAGAGCTGAAGCTGCCGTCTCTGCGGTCGCTGCTGCTGCCGGCAAGGTGCTCAGGCAGCGCGTTAGAGAGCATTGCAGCTGCGGCGGCGGTCGTAATGTGTTTCTGCAGATATGCAGCAAAGCTCGATGAAGAATGTCTCTGATAGTATGATTTATAATATTTGCTCTTCAATCCTCTTAGTTTCCTTAATGAAAGAGCAAACCAAGAAGGCTCGTTATGACTCGTTGTCCTACGTTGCGGCACTGATAATTTAAATATATCACGAAGAGAGTTATTGAACATGTGAACAGCCTCATCCAAAGATGTAGACGATAAATAATCGAGAATTTTGAGAAAAGATTCTCAATTAATATTTTAAAGATAGGTTTTCATAGCGCCGAATTTTGCTCTGCGAAAGCAAAAATCTCTCCTCCTAACAGAATTATGTCTCTCTATTTTAGAAGACTCCTGTAAAATTTTTAGTTCAAGTGTTGGGTGGTGACTATCTTCAGGTAAAACTAAAGGCAAAGTCCTCAATAACTCAAACATGTCCTCATCGTCAACAAAACCGAGGTCCAACAATCGGCCATTATGGTTGAGGATAGCATTGATTTGGAACAGGTCTCTAGACGATATGTCATTAAGAATAGTAATGTAGTTATCCAGATCAAAAGACGGCAATAGAAAAGCTGTATCGTCGCACATTTCCCAGTTTACATGAGGCAAATTGAAATCACCAAGAACAATTAGATGATCCGCGTCTCCTAATTGAGGTATGTATTCGGTGTAGAATTAGGCGGTATGTAAAAGCAAGTAATGAAAAGACTTAAGCAAGCTATTTTAACATGAACACAGCAAAAGTCAATTTCTAGGTTAGAACAGTCTACCTCCGTTGAAAAATATGAGGAGTTAACAGCTATCAAAACGCCTCCGCCTCTGGTAACTGTTGATTGAGTTAAGTTTCTATCACTACGATAAACTGTATAAGCGTTTGAAAATATTTCAAGGTTTAGTACATCCTGCTTTAGCCATGTCTCGAAAAAAGCTATAATTTTATATTTTAAATCATTACTTTGTAGTAAAAGATCTCTCTCTCTCTTTAGTATTCAGACCGCTAACATTTTGGTACAAAATTGTTGTGTCAAAATTTAGTTTATTGAAGGAGGAACACCAGGTCAAAGAGTATATATTCATAAAGAGATTTCACGTGAACGGGATGGTTTTTTAGTACAAAATTAGATGTATAGCTATCAAGACGCAACACATACAAGTTCGAAATATTCTTCAATACCGAAAACATACAAGTTTGAAATATGTTTGAAGTTGGTTCTTCTGGCGAATAATAAGAAAAATGATATCTGTACGACGAGAAACGAAGTATGTGAGGAAGCTGAAACTGTGTGGTTTCATGATTACTAACGTATTATTGTTGTGTCGCACAACTGACGAAATCGTCGACACAATGATCGATTTGTGGATTTAAGCGGGTGTTGAGAAGCAATGAAGCAATTTCTCTTCTTCTTCTTGTTCTTTAGCAATAACAATTCATGAATAATCGACTCTGCTCAGCTTTGTTTTGAAGTTAGATTTATGGAAGAACTTTCATAGATTTCAATTTTTGTGTTCATTTCTTTTAAGGCACGGCCAGACAGAACGCGACAATAATCTCCGCCCGGCGGAGATATCGCGAAGTATGTCAGACAGAACGCGGCACAACGTGGAATTATACAAGTCAGCTGTTTGATTCTGTGAATAAAAGCATGCCGTACTGGTATTACATGATTTCATTGCATGGGATTTGTCACTTTCTCTAGGGAATTTGGTGATGTGACATGAAAAATTTCTCAGGCAAAAGTATTTCTTTCTCAAACGAAACATTAGTGCTGGAATTGTCAGTAGTGTAAAAATAGTTGTCTTCATCTTAAAAATAAATTAAAGTATATTAATTGAATCTGTAAAATATGTCTTCCGAAGAAGAACTATTGTTGCTGCTACTTGCGAAAATGAGAGCTAAAAGAAGGCGGCTGTGGGTTAGCGAAATAAATCAAGCAAGGGAGCTGTTTGGCGAATTCCACCATCTACACCGAGATTTAGAAAATGATGATGAAAAATTTTGACATATTTGCGGATGACACAAAGCAAATTTGAAGAGCTTTATGAGCTGCTGAATCCACAAATTGTGAAAATATAAAGCAAAATGCTCCCAACAGCTCAACATAAGGCAACGCAATAAAATGCCGACCAAAAAAGTTCTATACTCACTCTCTTCAAATACACACATACTTGCACAAGATTCTGTAAAATTTCACAACGCTGTATTCGGCGAAGAAACCGCGCTAGTGGGCGGAGAATCTCACGCCGAGGTGCGCGTTTTCAGTGTGACATGCGCCATAAGAGCCTGTGTGTTACAACTCAGAAAACAACCGCTCCGCCCGGCGTGGCATAATTATCGCGTTCTGTCTGAAAGTACCTTTAGCAAGGTCGTTTTGAGAATTTGTTGTGGACTTGTTCTTATTATTTGTAACTATTCAAATAATTTAATTACATAAGTTTAAAGGACAAATGAGAACTTTTATGTAACCTTCAATCAGAGCTGTAATGTATTCAGTACTTTTGGTACTTCAGTACATTCTTTCAAATACATTTCAAATCCTTTGTAAGGGGAAAAAACTGGTACTGCAAGGACTGGTACTGGTACTGAGTACGAAAATGACCAGCTCTGCCTTCAATATTATAGAGTTTCTGTTTATAACATTCAATTAATAAAGCACCAATATACATACATATTTAATAAAATAACAAAGTCGAAAAGGAACTTATGGCGGAAACAATGTGTTCGTGTGTAGGTTCAAAACGACGATCACAGCAAAGCAGAATTTTATTCTCACTTAATGAGTGAAGGATACACGAACATCAGCTATTAGATTGTTGATGAGTGGAAAGGAATAGGAATATTTTGTGAATTGAAGGAATTCAACTTTTTTTCGTCGATTGTACTAACAAAATATATGCAGTCTGTCTGTCTGCAGTAGAAGGTTGCATATGTTTTTGTGTGCTTAGTTTGGTTTTTTATGTTCATCATTTGGCAAACTTTGATTTTTTCAGCTTCTGCTCATTCCTACCTTTCTATTCAATTTGCTCCTTTCGCACTTATTAAATGTAATTTTAATGCGCGTGTATTTTGCATATTTATTAAATACCGTTATTCCTACTAAAATTCATATTTACATGTGCGCCGCACTACTCATTGCACTAGCTGGGGTTACTTTTCGTAGAGTAAATATTTATTGTATAGTTTTATACTGCACTTAAATCTATACGATTTTTTATGCTTTTTTTAAACAATGTTTAGACAAATTGCCGGTATTGGCAGTTTCAAAGAGTGATAGATACATATCAAAGATACAAATATCTATTTATATAATTATAGAATATTTAGTGGGGTTAGAAGTCCTCTTTGCACTGAAATATAGTTAGTACATATTCAACCTTAGCAGACGGACAGCCTGCATATATTTTGTTAGTACAATCGACGAAAACAAAGTAGAATTCTTGTAATTCACAGAATCTTCCAATTCCTTCCCACTCATTACGAATCTAACAGCTCATATTCGTGTATCCTTCACTCATTAAGTGAGAATACAATTCTGCTTTGCTGTGATCGTCGTCTTGTACCTACACACGAACACATAGTTTCTGCCATAAGTTTCTTTTCGACTTTGTTATTTTAATATATATATATTGGCACTTTATTAATTGAATGTAATAACCAGGAACTTCATAATATTGTAGGCAGTGCTGTTCATTTTCGTACTCAGTACCAGTACCAATCCTTCCAGTATACCAGTAACAGTTCTTTTTCCCGTACAAAGGACTTGAAATGTACTTGAAAGAATGTACTGAAGTACCAAAAGTACTGAATACATTACAGCTCTGATTGAAGGTTACATAAAAGTTCTCATTTGTCCTTAAACTTATTTAAAGTATTTGATCTATTCACATTATTTGAATAGTTACAAATAATAAGAACAAGTGTCAACAAATTCTCAAAACGACCTTGGTAAAAGAAATGAAAACTACGAAAGTTCTTCCATAAATCTAACTTCAAAGCAAAGCTGAGCTGATTCATGAATTGTTATTGCTAAAGAACAAGAAGAAGAAGAGAAATTGCTTCATTCCCTCTCAACACCCGCTTAAATCCACAAATCGATCATAGTGTGGACGATTTCGTCAGTTGTGCGAGACAACAACTAACGCTAGTAGTCATAAAAACACAGCTTCAGCTTCCTCACATACTTCGTTTCTCGTCGTACAGATATCATTTTTCTTATTATTCGCCAGAAGAACCAACTTCAAACACATTTCAAACTTGTATGTTTTCGGTATTGAAGAATATTTCGAACTTGTATGTGTTGCGTCTCGATAGCTATACATCTAATTTTGTACTAAAAAAACATCCCGTTCACGTGAAATCTCTTTATGAATATATACTCTTTGCAAGGAAAAAGTTTCGATCCAAAAAAATGCAGTTATTTGCATGAAACAGTTTCCTCATAATGACTTCGAAAATTAAATGCAATTTGAAATGAGTAAGCATTTTTTTAAGGAATTTTTCAGTTTTATTCGGTATTAATATATGTCTAATAGCCAATTGCTTTCTTCAAAACGTGCGTAAGAACCAATACTCAAGAGCATTACGATACTGTAGCACTACACAAAGGTATGCCAGAAACGGAAACTATGCAATATTGCGCTAACCAACCCAGACATTCCAAACAGATGGTGTGTTTCAATTCACAAGAAAATGCAATGTGGTTTTAAATAACCTAAATTGGGTGGTACTGAAATTGCGCTTTTTAATGAAACGGAATATGTATGGGTTATCCTAGATCAGGCGCTCAACTCGGGATCGCACATTTGGTATATCTGTAGGACCAGAAGGGCATTCTATGCCTGTACCACGCTTGCGTAAAGCTTTATAGCCTAAACACAGTTGGAGAGGCCGGATACAACTTCAATCAGCTGTCAAAATTACATGGGTTCTTATGGACAACGGGAAAAAAGTTATTTTCCAGATTCACACGACGTTCCGTCGCTTACTTACGCCGCCAGCATTCGGCTATTTTCTAATCTGGCGGCATTTGGTTGGCGGCAGAGCTATCTTCTTCTTCTTCTGTGTAGATGTTTTTTGTGTAGAAAAAACCTTTGTATGCAATGGACGACCTATTACGCAGCTATAACTGTGTGTCGTCGCCAGAGTTTGACGGCTGGCAAAAATTAAAGTTGTATCAGGCCTCTCCAACTGTGTTTAGGCTATCAGGTGTCAGTTCCAAATTGGCTGACTGGAGAGCGTGGGACGAATAGGAACAAAGGTGGGGTGTTCAGATGCGACCGAATCGGATTTATTCTTGCAACACATTTCACATACATTCTTTTCTGTGTACGAATATGTCGGTAAACAATGGTATCGTTCTTCTCGACCGATTATCCGCTCGCTAAATACGAATAGGTCTAACAGATTAATAGAAGGTACACTAATACCAGTAATAAGTCGGACAAGTAATTTGCGAGTGTACGAATAAGTGTTCTTCGTCCAAATTTTTCATTGCAATTAATAGTTTTCTATGGTATTTATGGCGAATATCCGTTGTTAGGCTCGTGTCAAAATATGTATTTATCACCATCTAACCAACTAAAATCCCACAAAATAAAAAATATACAGTTCCGAACACCATTTTAACTAGTGGCAACTGTATAAATTAGCAAAAGTACCGTACAGAGTGCATTTAAGTTTGAAAGGAGCATTTCTGTATCTTAAATACCCTACACCTAAAAGCTTTGAAAAAATTCAGTGAAACAATAATTTCTTTGATTTAAATTTTAATTTATTTCGATTTCTCCATGCGTGCCTTTTTATTTGTTTTTTATCTCTGTTTTTGTTTTGTCGTATATGCTCTTTGCATAGTATGAAAATAGACGTCTCAGTAGGTAACACTGATCAAGAATAAGTATACATATGTACTTTTCTATATCTTATTTCTATAGTTCTGCGCGTTACACTTTTCGGTAAAAAGTGAATATACCCTTAATTCTTGATTTAAAACAATTTATGCTTTACGGGCGTTTATTAAAAAAAACCGGAAAACTTATTTTTTGGAAAGACGGTCAAAAATTCGACTTGAATTACGAGTATTGGAATGGGAATAATGAACACGACTAAATAAAAACTTATCAGCATCTTATCCAGAGCTGTTCATTTTCGTACTCAGTACCCGTACCAGTTCTTCCAGTACTCAAGTACCAGTCCTTTTTCAGGTACAAAGAACTTGAAATGTACTTGAAAGGATGTACTGAAGTAAAAAAAGTACTGAATATATTACAGGTCTGATCTTATCCGATCCCGATTGAATTTAATAATGCACAGTACCTGCTATGGGAGTTCCAATCGCAGCAGCTAGACCTTGAAATAGCATCAGCAGTCCAAATGCATTAGTCAGTTTTTCTAAACCAATCATTTCCACAGCAATTAGAGAACGCAGAGCTGAAAAGCAAGCTATACATATTCCAAAGAGTACAGCAAAGCTCCACTGGGTAACTTCTGTAATTATGACCCCGCTTAAAATGGTAGCGATACCTCCAGCAGTGAGAGCAATATTATTGAGCCATAAAGGCTTAACTCTTGGAAATGAACTCATCATGCCACATACCACTCTAGCAACTGTATTTACAAGACCAATTCCGGATACGACATTTAGCGCCGAAGTCTTATTTATTCCAGATTCGACAGCACGGCGTACCAAAAAAGTGAAAGGTACGAAAAATCCCATCATAGTAAGGAAGCCACTAAATGCCAATAGCATGAAGGATGGTGATGAAAGAAGTGATGTATCCAACATAGTCGATAGAGTTCGATGAACTGCCTCTGGACATAGCTGGCAGCCTTTTTGGCGATCTTCAAGCATATCCTGTTTAGTTGGTAAGCGTGTTACAGACATGTGATATGCTAAAGAAGTTTGAGATTGGTATTGAGGAACTCTGTTTAATGAACCGGTAAAAAATATATCATCCCGATACATTGGACGTGATTTATTTTGATAAATAATAATATCCTGAGATTCATCGCTCTGCTTTTTTGCATCCATATCATTAGGGCGACGTCCAGAAACAGTGTGGCGTCGAGATTGAACATCTACTTTCCGAGAATTGTTTTCTATCAAAATTTGACTTTCCGTCTCCTCCTCATTTTCGCCAACAGTGGATAACTCTTTGTTAAGATTAAAACTAAAGTGTTGAGGTTCGCCGTTTGGAGTTGAAGGCTGCGATTTGCGAATAATTTTCATTTCTGTGCCCTTGCCTGAAGGTCCGGAAAGTCTGCGTTCAAGATTAGTACCGCGGAAAACCTCAGCAGCGGTTGGGTAGTGGTGCTTAGGTGAAGAGCCCATGTAGGTATTATGCGCGGAGTTAGGCATCGAGTACGCAAACCTACCTTCAGGTAGAGGTTTACTGAATACAATAGTTTTTAAGTTCGCCATTGGTAAATTAGTGTGGCCATTCGGTTTTTTATTTTTGTCTTCTTCAGTATCTATATCGGTGACTGATAAGGTTATTGGTTGTAATGGCCGGAATGCTAAGCCAAAAATTGCACAGGCTAAGATAATACATCCCTGAATAGCTAAGGTCCCACGCCAACCATAAATCCTTAAGAGAGTGTTGGTCAATGGTGCGAAAATAAATGTTCCGACACCGGAGCCACATAATGCTACTCCAGTCGCTAATGCACGCCACTTTTCAAAGTAGAATCCAATTATTACAACTGCTGGAATATATACCATACAAAATCCTATTCCGCCAAGAATTCCGTACGTTACGAATAAAAATTCAACGCTTGTCGCATAATATGAAATCAGAAAGTTCGACGCTGCGAACAGGGCCCCACCAATAGTAACAGGGCGAAATCCGAACCGATTGGTCAATGCACTTACAAATGGGCCAGCCATTAAATAACAACCACTTAACAATGATGAGACAAACGCTACATAGCCCTTGGAAACATTAAAATCCTCCAAGATGGACTCCTGTATTAACCCTGAACAGAACACTATGCCGTCAATTAGAGTACAACAAAAAAAGGATGCTACCATAACCAACCAAGACCATCCACTATCCGGTGGCACAACAACTTCAGCTTCTGAATTATCAATATCCTCCATTGACAAATTTTGTTTAATATGAGAGGTATCAACTGTCACATGTTCACTGGGCTTAGAAAGGCTTTGCGTTGCCATTAGTGCTGAAAAAGAAAAAAAATCAGAATTAAATTTTCAAATCAAATTTAGCGATATTGCTTAATCAAGTTATGCTTATAATAATTTAATTTATAATTTAATTTAATTATTTAGAAAAGTAGGTTGATTTAGCCATGTCCGTCAGTTCGTTAAATCACGATCACGGGAGATCCGTTAAAGATATTAAAGTGAAATTTGGCAGAAATATTCCTTCTAGCGGGATGTTTCCTATTGAAAATGGAAAATTAAACTTCTTATGCCAAGAATGCACCTACCTTTGCGTTCGTCCTATAAAACTAGTATATTAGCGTCATTTATTGAGCTATTTTGATAAAATTTCATTTATGTGTGATATATTAACATCGTCCGTGGTCCGCCCATTTTTAATAAAAAAGACATAATAGAGGAAAGAAAAGAAAAATATAAATTAATTGAAGTCTGTATAAATCAAATTATTTTGTTCCGTTAAATGTTTTTAAATCTGTTTGGTGTAGGGATTTAAGAATACGCCAGGCAGGATGTAGCAAGTTTTTGAATCGTGGGTAACGTTTAGACCTATATTTTGAAAATCTATCTATATATCTACAAATCATTTGCCGCATGTCTGAAAGGGAATGGTCAGACCGATTTGTAGAGAAAAACGAGGGGAAATTTGGATTTTTATTTTGTAAAAAATTAATACTGCGTTTAGGCTTTCGTTTTAATCCTGTCATAAATCGCTTCCATTTTCAGTCTCGAAACTAAATTTTAAGCAATCGAATTCAGTGAAGTTCGGCGAATTGGACTTTAACAAACAAGCTAAAAGTAATAAAATTTAGAAATAGCTAAACTAGAAATAAATTCAACTAGAAACAAATTATGCTCTGTTTCAAAGGCTCCGAATGAAGAGCGGCCGTTTCGTGAGAAAGGAGATTTCGTTCAGTGGAATTAAAACTGGTAGGTGTTCCATACATCAGATTATGTTATGTTATGGGACTCTGCTAGCATATATAAAAATGAGTTGTTAATGGTGTTGCTTTTTAACTCAACTTCTATCGGGCAGAATCTATGGATGTGTAGAAATGGGCGTGACAAGATTTAAAATGGCTATAACATGAAAACTATAGCGCGCAGGAAGCAGAATTTTGTATGCTGATTAGTTTTACGCTGTACAGTTCCATTACAAACATTCGCCCATTCTACCTTCAGAATACCTAATTACTGCGTCTTTTCTGCATAACTTTATTTTTGCGGAAGACGTAGTTCGACGGGTCAACTTTTTTTTAATAAGAAATAATTGAATATGTGATAAATAAAGTGAGATGTCATATCGAAAGGATACATAAATAAATAATATAATAAGAAATTAATAATATAATTTAATAAGAGAATCTAATTAAACTATAAACCTTTATAACGAAAAATACAAAAGGAAGGAAAATGTTTCATTTTTTGTGAGTAGGAGAAGTGTATAGTATTATTTTTCATAAAAAAGTGATGAAATAAAAAAAGGTTCGTTTATTATAAATAAAAACAGCAACAATTTATCAGTTGGTCATGTTTAAAAAATAACTAAATTTATGATTAAAGCTAACCACTGAAAAATAAGTTCACAAAAGTTTATTGCTTTGTTCAAAAGATTCAGAATATTCATAGTTTTATTAATGTGAAGTTACAGTTGTGAAGCAACGACGAAATAAAAAAGAAGTGAAGAGAAAAATCCGACGGCACATAGTTTTATAACTAAGAAAAAAAAGAACACACAGATAAAGTTAAACTTGGACTTGAGTTTTAAAAAAAAAATAATGCGTCGTTTGCATTTTTGCGAGTGCAACGGTCTTATCATGATATAAAGAAACTGAAATTTAAGTTCCGCGACAAATTAAAAGAAAACGAGTACATTGAAATTGTTTTTATGGCACGTGTCATAGTAAACAAGAGAAGTGAACAAGAAAAACAAGTCAATTGAAATTGTAGATCGCGGGAAAATATTAATTAGCGTGGGAAAAAAATATTAAAGTTTGAACAATTTAATCGTCAAGAAAGGAAAAATAGAGATTTTATTCAAAAATAAAATTTGAATAGAGGCAAATCGTGTTGAAATGTAAGATGTTGATTGACGTAATTAACTCTTGACAACACAAATGAATCTTCATTAATGGATGAGGAATATGGGATTAAACCTAGGTCAGCCCGGTATAGCCGATTTTGTTGTTGTTGTTTTTGTTGTTGTTGAAGCTTCCCACAACAACAAGTCCCGCCCCCCGCCCCGCTTCCGTTTAGGAGATATGAGCATTTAAAGTTTGAAATTTTGATGGCCTATATCTCCGTAATCCCGGCACATATCGGAACGATATATACATCGTTTAAAAGGTAATTTTAATGTCTATAATCCCTATATAGAGACATTTTATCGGAAACCTTTACTTTTCGCGTAAAACAAGTTTAAAGTTTTTCCTACTTTTTTTTTTTATGTTAATTATTTTTTTGAAAATCGCGCGATTTTTTTTTCATAAAAATTGTTCACTTCAAAAACAAAAACAACAACAAAAATGTTTAAGTAAGTGTCTGGTTCAGTTGCTTAGGCCTAAAGATATTTGCCTGAGTTGTTATTTCGCTAGCTATTAAATAGTGTTCGCTAAAAAGTAGTGTTGGCATATTTTGATGTCCGTTTTCTTCGGAAATACTGCACCGATTTCGATAAAAAAATACGTAAACACGCGTTACTAATTATGTTTTCTTAAAATGTAAACTAATATACAACATTCTGAACAACTTCATTTTCAAAAAAATAATAAACCTCAAAAAAAAAGGTAGGAATTGCGCCCTTACTGGGCACAAGGAAGGTTATTGCACAGGCAGTAACAACAATAACTACCACAAAGGTGGCTCATAACGTCAACAACCTATCGAAAATGTTTCAAAAAAAAGTCACAAGCAAACGCACAAGCAACCATTGCAAACAAACGGAATTTTTGTGACCAACCAAGTACAATGTTTGCGCAAATACATCAATGTAGACATCAACGGCACACTTGTAAAACTTCAGTTTGACACAGGGTCAGACATTAGAAGTATATCAAAAGAGAATTTTGACAAACTAAACATCGATGAAACTAAGACAGTTGACCAGTCAGCACGTAGCGCAACAGACAAGCTACCTCTTATTTCACAATTCGAGTGCACAGTCAAATTTCAAAGGAAAATGCAGTCACTTATCTGTCGCGTTTCACCAATACACGATTTAAATGTTATGGGTCTTGATTTGATGGACGCTTTTCAACTGAAGGATCAGTCAATAAATTCTGTGTGTAATCAAATACAGAATTTACAGGGGACTGTTGATCAAACATTAATTAAAAAATCAATGGCTCAATTAAAATTATCTTTTTCAGATGTGTTCGATGGTAAAATGGGACTCTGCAACAAAACAAAGGCTGTTTTGCAGATTAAACCCGATGCTCAACCAGTCTTCAGACCGAAACGCCCCGTTGCTTACGCCATGCAGCAGCTAGTAGAGACCGAGTTACAGCGCCCACAGGATTGTAATATTTTATCTCCTGTTAATTATTCTGATTGGGCAGCACCCATTGTCATTAAGAAGGCAGCTGGCGGCATACGTGTGTGCGGAGATTTTTCAACTGGACTGAACGAGCGCCTCGAATCACATCAATATCCATTGGCAATGCCGGAAGACATTTTTTCAAAATTGGCAAATTCAAAATTTTTCAGTCATCTGGATTTGTCGGACGCATTTTTACAAATTCAAGTAGATGATGCTTCAAAGCACCTACTTACTATAAATACGCATATCGGACTGTTTAGATACAACAGAATGGTTTTTGGCATTAAAACGTTTCCAGCTATCTTTCAGCAAATCATGGACCAAATGTTAGCAGGCATACCAGACGCGGCAGCGTATATAGATGATATTTTTGTATCAGGCAAAAATTAAAGTGAACACGCAAAGAATCTTCATGCTGTACTCAACCGAATAAAAGAATACGTTTTCAAGCTGAAATATGAAAAGTGCGAGTTTTACAAAACTTCAATAAGCTACCTGGGCTACGTCATAGATCAACATGGTCTCAAGCCAAACCCCGATCGTGTTCGCGCCATTGTCAATATGCCAGATCCAACCAACGTTACAGAACTGAGGTCATTTCTTGGTGCAATCAATTTCTACGGCAAGTTTGTTAGCAATATGCGACAACACAGAGGACCGCTAGATGAACTTTTAAAATCCAATGTTTCATGGACGTGGACACCAAAACATAAACAATCATTTCAAAATTTAAAGAACATTCTGTCATCCGACCTTACATTAGCACATTATGATCCACAACAAAGCATAATTGTGGCAGCAGATGCATCTGGATACGGACTCGGTGCATGTCTTCTTCAAGAATACGTAGATGGCACCATAAAATCTGTTTGTCATACGGCTCGATCATTAACACCTCCTGAACAAGGGTACAGCCAAATAGAAAAGGAAACTCTTGCTCTTATATTTGATATACGGGCGGCGATTTAAGCTTAAGTCTGTGGAGACAGACTTGTCATTCCACAAATTTTTCGAAAGCAAATTCTAAAACAGCTTCATCGGGCTCACCCAGCCATCGAGAGGACAAAAGCAATTGCCCGGAGTTACGTATTTTGGCCAAACATGGACAACGATATTAAAGTAATGGTCAACAGTTGCACCAGCTGTGTAGCAGCAGCAAAGATGCCAGTCAAAGCTTCATTACAACCATGTCCTACTCCACCCAAAGTTTGGGATCGATTTCACATAGATTATGCCGGACCAATTGATGGGTTTTACTTTCTACTGTTGATTGATGCATATTCCAAATGGCCGGAGATAATAGAAACATCATCTATTTCATCAAAGCAAACAACAAAAATTCTAAGCGAAATATTTTCACGTTTCGCTTTACCATCAACAATTGTATCAGACAACGGTACTCAATTTAAAAGCACTTATTTCGAAACATTTTTCAAAACCAATGCCATTGAACATAAATACACTAGCCCTTATCATCCCATGTCTAACGGACAGGCAGAAAGGTTTGTTGACTCGTTCAAGAGAGCACTCAAAAAGATGGAAGGAGAAGGGACGACAATTGAGAATATGCACACGTTTTTACAAATATACCGATCAACCGAAAATCCAAATGTTCCAGACAAGAAATCACCAGCAGAGATAATGTTGGGCAGACAGATGCGGACAACATTAGATCAGCTTAAACCAGTTTTGAGCAGCGAAAATAATACGTCGATGGCTGCAGCTAAAACGAAAAAACAATTTGACAGAAAGCATGGCGCGGTCTCAAGAGAACTTCAACGTTTCGACACCATATTTGCCAGAATGCAACACGGAGCGAATCATTTTAAATGTACTCCTGGAGAGATCATCGAGAAGAGAGGTGCTGTTATGTACAATGTACGACTCGAAAATGGCAAAATAATCAGATCACATATAAATCAGCTTCGACGGCGCACCCCCAATTCTGAGGAAAATTTCGAAGACCATGAAAAGCCTTGTACCTCAGCACTTGAAGTTTTTGAACCTTTATCTGCTAAAAGTCCGGATATAACGAATAACCCGGACATCATCAACATCGATAGTGACAACGAACCAACCACAGCGGGTCAATCTGATAATCAAAACGCTATGATGGAAATCCCACAAGTTCTACGTCGATCAGAACGCAAACGCAGACCTGTGGACAAATATGAACAGCCTTAAAGGAACCTATTCAAAAGGGAAGGTGTTACACAGACAATTAATATACAAAAAGTAGTCAACAGAGTGTATCGACTATTATACATACGGTAGTCAACCATGTGTAACGACCTTAAGGAGTTTTTGACAGATGATTGGGGGGAGACACATTTTTCATCGTGTGTGCAGTTGGGTAGTTTTTAAGAACATATGTACTTTAATTTTTATTGGATTATTAATGAATAAAATCTAAACTGAAAAATCACAACAATATATATATATAGTATATGTATGTATGTAAATATCTCATAAATGGAGTATGTTAAAGTTTTAGATTAGGTGAATTGTTAGGTTTAAGTAAATCATCTTTAAAGTTATGTATTAGTATATAATAATTACAACGTGATAGATTGTTGACGAGTGACGATGGCAAACTTAAACATTTGTGAATTTATCGACATGTTCATGAGTTTGAATAAAGCAAAAAGAAAATCTACTTGAGGAACATTTTGAAGAAATTTTAAGCGTCTATTCAAAGTTATGTCGTAATCAACATCAAGAAAAAGTTGAATCTATTCACGGAAATCATTATGAAAGCTGCTGCTGGTCTTCAGATAAATGCTGCGATGGTCCTGATACTTGTGCGTGCTACATGTTAGAGTACTAAATTTCTAGAGTTAACAAATTAATGTCGTTGTATTCTAGATTACGATAGAACCTGTTTGAAATTTTAACATTTTATAATAAAAGACTATAGTTAAAGTTTAATATTTTTTTGTTTTTATTTATTTATTTCGTAATTTGTATCACAGGTATGTCCATATTTATTACATTTTATAATAAAACGTTTGCGACAGCAGGAAGTCCACAAGCACCTCCAAGCGAAAGTTATCGCTTCCATCCTTCACTATTTTCATCAAATAGTAGGAACCGTTGCTAAATTCCTTGATGGTATGATCACAAGAGTTGGTAAAGCGTTGAGGCCAAAAAAAACTTTGTCCTCTAACTCCATTACTATGGGTTGCCCATATTTTGTTTTGACTCGACGTACATTTTTAATAGGATAGCTTGCGTTTGACTCCATGTCTTTTATAGGCAGTACATTTTTCTGTATCACATTTTTATACCCTACACCTTAAGGTTGAGGGTATATTCACTTTCTACCCGAGTGTGTAACGCATAGAACTAGACAAGATAGGTATGGAAAAGTATATATATTCTTGATCAGCATCACCACCAAAATTGAAATAACGATGCCTGTCCGTCTGTCTGTCTGTTTGTCTGTCCGTTGAAATGAAATTTGGCAAAAATATTCGTTGCTATGTTGGGGTGTTTCGTATTGAAAATGGGCAAAATCGCCCAAGGACCACGCCTACTTTTTATATCGAGAGTGCAGGTACCTCTGTTTTGCCTATTAAAAAAGGCCATATCAGCATCACTTTTTGAGAGAAGACAAGAAAATTTTATATGTAGGTTTAGACTAATGCTTCCAGTTAATATGCCAAATATGGGCGTAATCCGCCCACTTTTAGTTTACATAGGTCATGGAGGGTTTTACATGAATTGTATTGAAAAGTATATAAGTTTCCTGAATAATGGTGTACATAATATTGTAGTTTGTGAACCAATAATATTCTGTTGGGAAAAAATGCGCGGGACACGCCTCCTTTTTACACATCCACCCAGTATTGCAATATATTTTTATAGCCTACACCTAAATTTTGAGAGTAAACGCACTTAGTACCGGTGTTTGTAACGCACAGAAATAGTTAAGCAGCTATAATTATAGTTTATCTTACGAGTTTGGGCGTGAGCCGCCCACTTTGAGTTTACATAGGTCATGGAGTATATATGCAGCTTTAAGGTGTAGGGTATTTCGGCTACAGCCCGGCTGTAGACAACACCTTTACTAGTTCTTCTTAAAATCGTCCACAGCAGTTAGACAAAAAGTCGATAAGGTTGCCTGGCTTTGTTCCATTTTACTCTTTAGTTCTTTTTTTGTATATTTTTTATTAATTCAATAGAAAAGTCTTTTTTGGTTTGCGCGTTTGACTGTTTCGTTTGAAAATTTTACAATGACTAAATGAAATGTTACAGTCAAAGATCATATCATATTAGGTTTTCTATATATTTTGAGTAAAACCAAATTCGTTTTATTATGAAAGAGAGTATAAAAGAGAGCGAGAGACTTCGTGAGAGAGTAGAAACCCCAAAACAAAAAGATTACATAAAAAAATTTTTATATATACATATGTATTCAGTATTTTATTTACCAACGAACAACACACAACATGAACTCTACCAACATGTCGTTATTTTTGAAACGTGTTCATAACTTTCTAATGACTCAGAAAGAAAATGTCCTGGATGAACGTTATAAAGAAATTTTGACGAGCTACGTGAAATTATGTCGGTAGGAAGGCGCTTTGTTAATAAAATCACTCCATGGATATCATTATACTATTTGTTGTTGGTCATCAAAAATCAGCGCTGATGTATCAGATGCCTGCATCTGTAGTAACCTCGAATTTAAGATTAGGAGAATTAATAAATTGATTGCTTTATATAGCAGGTTATATAAAATGTAAAAGCAAATATTTAAATTAAACAAAATGAACCTTTTAAGTAAACAAATTTGTTTTCATTCTTTATTAAACAAAGTAACATTACATACAAATTTTATATATTCAGCAATTTATTGAATACTTTTGATTTACATTATAGTTCATTAAGCAGTTCGTTATCAAATAATTGACGGTTTTATATACCACCGAACTGAGTTTGCTACTGGTATAGAGGATTTGGACGATAAATCGTGGAAGCTATACGCTCCTACCGAACTGCGTCTCGATTGCATTCGTTCTGCACATGATCAGCCTTGTTCAGCTCACGCGGGTATTGCGAAAACTTTAGAAAAATTGCGCAGAAAATTCTATTGGCCAGGAATGTTAAATCAAGTTCGTGCGTATGTGAAGGCTTGTAACCTGTGTAACACATCCAAAGCGCCGAATAAGATTTTGCGCCCTCCGATGGGACAAAAGGTTGATGCCGTCAGACCATTTCAAAGATTGTACATGGATTTAATTGGTCCTTTCCCGCGTTCAAAAAGTGGAAACATTGGAGTTCTGATTATATTAGACTACTTCTTAAAATTTACGTTTCTCAAACCGTTAAAAAAATTTACATCACGTTTAATAATTGAATATCTGAAAGAAAATCTGTTTGACTGTTTCGGAGTACCTGAGACAATCGTTACAGATAACGGCAGTCAATTTAAAAGCCACGAAATAGAAACTTTTTTCTCCAAATTTGGAATCACTCATACCTGTACCGCGTTATATTCGCCGCAATCAAATGCAGCTGAACGAGTAAATCTTGCAATTAATGAGGCATTGCGATCATATATTCGTAAAGATAAGCGAGATTGGGATTGCTACATAAGCAGCATAAATTGTTCGTTACGTAATACCATACATCAGTCGTTAGGTTTTGCCCCATACTATGTAGCATTTGGACAGCATATGTTGACGCATGGTAAGGATTATTCCTTGCTAAGAACTTTGCAACTACTTGACCAGGGAATGGTTCGAGAAGCTGTTAAACGTAATTTAGAAAAGGCATACAACAAAAATTTAAAAACATTCAATCTCAGATAAGGCAGAGAGAGTTTGCCATGGTGCAAATAGTTACTAGACGTAATTTTTCGCAAAGCAATATGGCTAAACATTTTAATGCTAAGTTAGCTCCAGTCGGTGTCAGAGCTAAAGTTGAAGAAAAATTAGGCAATTTATATTACCGTCTCGAAGATCTGGAAGGGTCTCATGTGGGAACCTATCACCTTAAAGACATTTGGTAACGGAAAACAAACAATTTGTTGGTACGGTTTGGTTCTTCTGCTTCTATGTCGAACATTATTATGCTCGAATAGAACCTGTTTGTGATAAACGTCGAAAATTAAATAGTTAGCAAGGGTAATAATACATTAGAATATAATGTGTATATAAATACACTATACATAAATAAGTAGCCTTGACATTAGGTTGTAGTCCAGTTGCTTAAATTTAAAGAGATTACATATCTTTGAAACGGTTTTGTTTTCTCTCTTCTCCAATTATGAGTACTAAGCAAATATTGGCGTGATTATTCTAAGTAAAGAGTGAAGTGATGGCGAAGAAACTAAATAAGTGAGAAAGGAGAGCGAAGGTCCCGTTAAGGGAATGAGGTGAAATGATGCGACGCTTGGTCTAGGGAGAGATCGAGTTGAAACGAGGGATTTTAAAATGTGACTTCAAGCAGACTAGTCGGTTGCGGAAAGCTTTAAAAAAAAAAAATTCGAGTGAAAAGTACAGTCACCAAGTGCTTTACAAAGAAAACCTAAAAATTGGTATTGACTGCTAAATCCAATAACGAAAAGGATTGGAACTAAATTAACTATATTATAAAAAGAAAAGGTGTACTCAGAAACGCAGCAACCAAAGTGAAAATTAAATGTGATTGTTCTAAGCGTCTTACAGAGAAACGTGGTTTAAGGCAAAGGTTTTAGTGAAGTAACTAAAGCAACCGGTGACAATAATTCGAGAAAATTTAATTACTAATCGAAGCAATTCTCTTTTAAATATACTTATCTAAAAATATATAAGTAAACTCGTCAGCAACCAGCTTATACAATTTATATACCGCTTGTCTAAATAGTGTCATGCGAGAAAACCGATTTATTCAAAGAAAAAGCTAAAGCTCCATGCAGTGTATAAAGTGTCATGCGAGAAAACTGATTTATTTCAAAAAGCTAAAGCTCTCTGCGTATCATACGAGAGAAAATAGAACTGTTTTCGATCAAGTAACCTTGAAGCAACAAACGCGGTATAGACACCTGATGTGCGTATATACATTGATGGATTAAAAGAGAGACGCAAGAAGCCGAGGAAGAAACAGGAACTAATCGTGTACATGCAGGACTGGATGACGACATAAAATAACACAACTCCAAAAATTTCGTATATTTTTTTCTTTCATATTTATGTATTCCTATTAAACAACTTACCACTTGCTTTACATATTATACATAGTCATATAGGCAATAGGACACACTCATTCATATTTGCATCAGATTAGATTTACGATTAGTGTTGGTATTGTAATAAATGTAATTAATGGGTTGTATATAAATTATTTGTACATTCGGCTTAGTACACTTTTAGTAAAGCGAAATACATAAGAGCGAGATCGGTGTGAACGCGAGTATGCATATACTTACGAACATATAGTGTCGGTGGTATATTTGTTCTCTAAATGTCATTATTATTTACATTTGTTCCTTTGATTCTGTTTCTTAGATTGCTACCGAATGCGGTCGCTGAGCTCAACGTCCCACTGGTAACCCGGGAAATCGGAGGAAAAGGTATGTAAGCTTTCATTAGTTTAAAGAAGTATTGGCCAATTCAATAACTTCGGCTACGTACGTCGATTGTGTGTCGTAACTTCGTTTTGTATCCTTTTTTGTCCTTCCATTGGTTTGGAATAACGAAGTGAATTGATTTCGACACAAATAATTATATAAGAATATATACCCTTGTCAGTTTTGCAAGAGTCGGAAACGACGCTAATATTTCGCTTGAATTCGCGTGTATAAGATTTACTATTTAATATAATAATATTTGAAATCTCGTAGATGGAAAGACATATTTTTACATGTCAATGTAGTTATATATATATATCTAATGTGAAGTAAATAATAAAAATTAAATCATATTTCTATTAGGTCCAAACGTAAAGAAAGCTGTTAGCAACTAAGCAACTCTGTATGTTTATTAGTTATATATGATCCGTTTACTAAATAAAATTCACATAATTTCAACATGTTAAATTCGAATAAATTCAGCGAACAAACCATGGCGTAAATATTTGTCTTATTAAGGCAGGGTAAGCGATGCATCAAGGTAAAGAGGGCTAAAAGAAAACGTTTCATATAAACTTTTAGCAGGATGGGAGGGTATAGAAGCGCGAAGACAGCAACAACCGTCTCCGCCACGAAACTCTATTTTGAAGTATTCAGCACGTCAACAAGATTGTTTTCTTTACCTATGATTGTTTTCCTCGTGTCCCCTTTTAGTGTTGTAGAGCAACGGGCATATCCGTAGGATATGCGGGGTTTTGTTTTCGTTTCGAAAAACCTCTGCTTATTTTCTTATCTGCTTAACTACCCCCCTTAAGATCACATGGAGACAGCCCACACCCACTTTCCCTGAGCCCAGTCGGCAGCAAGAAGCAGAGTACGCTCCTCAGTGATCCGGCGATCGGTACGTTACACCATCCACCCAGTATTGCAATATATTTTTATACCCTACACCTAAATTTTGAGAGTAAACGCACTTAGTACCGCACTTATACGAGTATATTTGCAGCTTTAAGGTGTAGGGTATTTCGGCTACAGCCCGACTGTAGACAACACCTTTACTAGTTATTATATACAATCATTGCTCCTGCGGTTTTAGATGCAGTCTGAGTATTATGGTTTCTCCGCAAAAACTTATTAAATGGCCGTTTTGATCGACAATTTTCACTGTAATCGAACTTATCTGTCTGGAGTTTACTGGTAAATAGATTACATTTTTTGGGATCTCATCTATTTTATAGCTTGGACTAACATTCAAAGCAAACATATGAATTGTATGCGCTGGTATATTGTTAATATATGCGCCAGTAACTATGTCACACTCAATGTGTATAGCATTTATGTTTGTTATATTCACTGGCAAGTCTGAAGTACGCAATTTTCCTGGTTCCAATAGTTTTTCACTGAGAAAATGGTTTCATTGCTGGATCCTACAAATGCTTGCAATGTATTAGGATTCGCGGCTATTTCCACCTTCTCATTCTGATCTATACTAGAATATTTTTTTTGGATAAATTCAGTAATGTCATCCAGCTCATATGACCCGACAGGAATCTCAATAGTATGATCGCCAATGTGAAATAAGTTATTTTCGTGATCATCGTTTGGTATTGAATGGTAACTATGGAAGTCTACAAGACCACAAACATACGGTCTCTCTAAATCTAAAGGTGGAAAATAATTAGCAGATAAAACGGATTTATTTCCGGATAAAGTAAGAGTAATTGACATGTTGCGAGTAGTTTGCCTAATGAAATGAAAAACAGATATATTCTTCTTTTATTAACAAATTATTTTACTTATTTTAGTATGTATGTATATAAAAATTTTTCATAAAATTTCATTCTTATTGATCCAGGAATTATGATCACCGCTAAATCCTAACCATTTCACAAAAACTTTTCTGCCTTTGGTCTTAAGAACTTTTTCTACCAGATATGTTTTGGGATATCTTGTTTTCTGCAGTTCATTTTCATAGAATCCACCTTTAATTGTATTCCCTTGGTAGTCTTCAAGAATGTATGTTGTTGGGTTTGTAATTCCTATATTTATACCCTACACCTTAAGGTTGAGGGTATATTCACTTTCTACCGCAGTGTGTAACACATAGAACTAGACAAGATAGGTACGGAAAAGTATATATATTCTTGATCAGCATCACCACCAAAATTGAAATAACGATGTCTGCCCGTCTGTCTGTCTGTCTGTCTGTTTGTCTGTCTGTCTGTGTGTCTGTCTGTCCGTTGAAATCACGATCACAGGAGAACGGATTAAGATTTCAAAATGAAATTTGGCAAAAATATTCGTTGCTATGTTGAAGTGTTTCGTATTGAAAATGGGCAAAATCGCCCAAGGACCACGCCTACTTTTTATATCGAGAGTGCAGGTACCTCTGTTTTGCCTATTAAAAAAGGCCATATTAGCATCACTTTTTAAGAGAAGACAAGAAAATTTTACATGAAGGTTTAGACTAATGCTTCCAGTCAATATGCCAAATATGGGCGTGATCCGCCCACTTTTAGTTTACATAGGTCATGGAGCGTTTTACATAGATTGTTTTGTATATAAGTTTCCTGAATAATGGTGTACATAATATTGTAGTTTGTGAACCAATAATATTCTGTTGGGAAAAATGGGCGGGCCACGCCTCCTTTTTCTTTCACTTATGAAACTGCATACAGCTATCATGACGGCATAGTTGTAGAAATTTCATAGGAGTATAAAGTTTTGCCTTTTAGAAGTGGTGCGATATAATTATTATTATTATTATATATATATTGTATATCTATTATTAGATATATAATATATATATTGTATATATATACGAGTATATATGCAGTTTTAAGGTGTAGGATATTTCGGCTACAGCCCGGCTGTAGACAACACCTTTACTAGTTTTTAATTAAGTTTTTATACAAGTCAATCCATCGATATGAGCCATTATAACTGAATTCCTTCCACATCATCTGCTTTAACGTTCGATTAAAGCGCTCAACAATTGACGCCTTTAAAAAACTATATGTTGAGTAATGGTTGATGAGGTATTTTTTTTATTAAACGTTGAAAATTTCCATTGAAAAATTCCTTGCTGTCATAGGTTTGTAAATTGTTTGGTTTCCGTTTCAAGGAGAATATGGATTTCATAGCCATAGCAACGTCAACAGCGTTCTTGGATTTCAATGGTACAATCCAGGCATACTTTGAGAATGTATCAATTACAGTTAGAAGACAACGATAGCCATCATTGTATACCGAATAAGCATCCATTTCAACTAAATCCGCCTGCCAAAGATCATCTATTCCTTTAGTTATGAAACGCTTTCGCTTAAAGTTCTTACGTGCTTGCCTGTGGAGCTCCTCCACTACAGCTTGTCTGTGGAGCTCCTCCACTACAGATTGCTATTTAATCATATCTCAATAACTCTGTGAGAATATTTTCTTTTCTGAATTTCATTGAGAATTTTCTCTTCTAAATCAGCTACGGATTTTGGTCTTTTCTGTAGTTCTTGAAATATATAGCTTTCAATTCGCTCAATTTGTTCACTGGTATATTTTACAAAATTTTGAACATTACTTTCGATATCATCTTTTGTGATCTGTAGTTTTCGAGAGACTACCTCGTCAATATTTTTATTTATTTCTTCTCTCAGTATATCGTACTCTTCAGTCTTAAATTCAGTCGTTATCTGTTTAAGACTATCATCAACTAGTGATTGAAACTTTTTGCTAACTTTTTCAATATCTTCACTTATTTGCTCCTTTTGTGTATTATTTTGTTTTTTAAATTCCACATTCATTTGATTTATGATATAGTCAACATATAATTTTGTTACTCCATCGTTGACATCAACAGGTGTATTAACATTTCTCAGGCGTTTCTAACGGAGATCCAAGTTTTTATTGCTATCCAAATTGAGAACAAAAGCTTTTGAAAAATTTCGCTTTAATTTACTGTTTGATGAGATCTCAATGGAATAATGATCGAACTTGACAACGCTCATTTTGTAATTATCTTTATTTTAGAAAAGAGCTGTTTATTTATTGAAGATTTATACAATTATTTCTGCTTCCCTAAGTTCTTCCATTATGGAAACTACCTCATTGTTATGGTTGTTGTTACCGGCAGATTCTGATGATAGTAAAAGTCTTAACCTTTCAACCAACTCATTTGGATCATCCCAATATATATAATTTGTTTTATGTCTATTAACTTTCATCAAACCGCTTCCTTTATACAAGCTTGCTGAATTATTTTCTCTAAATAGCTTTTTATTATTTTATACTTGACTGCTTTTGTCCCTTTAAATGGTCCGTCTTCTTTGTATTTACCTCTATGAGCATTTGTGCTATTTAAAATTTGTTTATAAGCTTCTAGCTCTGTGTTGTTATAGTTTTTAGGTTCCTTGTCAAATAACAGTTCAAACAATCCTAGTGTTAAGCTCCAATAATGATTAGATATAGATTAGATATCTTGTTATCAGTTAATTGAAAAGTACTGTTACCAATCCTCCATGTACCATCTGAATCCTTATGAGGTCCATACTAGCTAGAACTTGGTGTCAGCGGTTGCATGAACATAGCGTGTTTTCCGTACACACTGCAGCATAATTCGATTGAAACTGGTAATACAGACACACTTGTTCAAAAAAATATGGATTTTGAATACATTCTATACACCGTTGAAAAGAGGAGTATGAGTCCTTTCCAACGGTTTATGATTTTTGCGTGCACAATCTAGAACTTGGTGTCAGCGGTTGCATGAACATAGCGTGTTTTGCGTACACACTACAGCAGAATTCGATTAAAACTCGTGTATGACTTACTTACCAGACACACTTGTTTAAAAAATATGGATTTTGAATACATGCTATACACCGTCTAAAAGAGGAGAACGAGACCTGGATTGTGATCGGGACGATCAGACTTATGTGGAGGGCATTGTGGCGAAAATACAGCGCCATCTATACGTCATGCAATAACTACAATAATGTGATATACAGCGCCATCTAAACGCCGATACGTGCAATATTTACGAGTGGTACCAAATCTTACAGTGTTACCAAATCACAGTCCACATTCTTCTGGAATACAACGACATATATCGAGCGCTAGCGAAAGATCCAGAAGTTACTTGATATTTCCACAGCGCAGCATACACAATAGAACATGATTCATTGCTGAAACAAACAATTCATGGAAAGGGAAGTTTCTCGACAATCCAGTAAGATCTGGAGTAGTCTGACGATAACGTAGCGATAATTATCGAACAGTATAAATAGACACAAACCATAGCAGCGAACACAGTTTAATTTTGGAAAGCAACCAAGTGACATCGTAGAAGTAACAGTTGAATAAGAATAAAATAGTTGAATAGCTTTTAATAAGAATTCGTGTATAAGTGTTTACGTGTACATGTTATAAACAGCGATAGTAAAGAAGTGTTGAAATAAGAGCAAGCAATAATAAATAGTTGATTTATTATTTGAAACTAATGACTTTTTATTATTTCGAATTTACGATTGTTCACAGTGATCTAACCTGAAGGGAGTTCAAGGGGTAATTTTGGAAATTACATAACAATATTATTTTTCCGTTCAATTGGAACTTAGCTGTTGTGATTGCGACATACAACAAAGGCATGACAGGCATAACTATGGTTGTTTTTATGGACGTGAAAGGCGCCTTTGACAAAATACTGTCAGTCCTATAGTCATATACACATGTAATGACGGATAGAACTCCGAATCAGGCACTAATAAATTCAGAAAATGATAGATGAGAACAAATAATAACCTAGCGTGTTTCCATGGAATTCTGCTTTATTACTAACATAGAAATGCGGGGGAAAAAAGATGGATAAAGGAAATGAAGAATAGTTATCGATTAAAGGAAATAGAATGATGCAACTGTTAAACCGGTATTCCTTTTTCCAAGGATAGATGAAACATGGGATCAGCTATGTTACAGTAAATATTTGTCTACATTATATTTCACTAGCGACTATCATCAATTCCTAATGAACGAGCGGACAAGGGAAAAACTGCATTTAGTTTAGCGTTAGACCATTTGGAATTTACTAGGATGAGTTTTTGGTTTAACAGGTGTACCCGCAACATTCCACAGAATAATGCATCACATTCTGATAGGACTGCAAGCAATAGACTGTTTCGCTTATATATACTCATCTATTGAAGCACTTTAGAAGAACATGCGATACGGTTCGTAAAGGTTTTCAAAGCACTGAGGGAAAATAATTTAAAACTTAATGTCGGCAAGTGTCAGTTTCTGACGTTAATAAAGGAAGTCAAAATCATATTAGTATTAATTATGAACATTTTTATGTGTACCTTTGTACACCAAAAAAAAAAATACTACTATAAAACATCACATAAAAGTTGCATTCAGTGCATAAAAACAACTTTAAAAATTAACTTTTGCTTAATTGTGTCTCAGGTACAACAAGAAATTCTCTTTTGATAAACCCCATCCGAATGTAATCGGTATTGTCGGCGAAATCCAATTCCAATTTCCAATGGTGTCCCAATTTCTCATTGAAAAAAAATATTGATATTGATATTGATACTTTTAGTTAACAGAAAAAAGTCCAGTTTGCTATAAAAAAAATTTTAGGCATTTAGAGTTACCGAATAATAATCCAACAGAGCGCAACAATGTTTATGCTCTGAGAGTGGTTTTGTCATTATATAGGCGACCATCATTTAATATGTAATTTTTGTTCATTAATTAAAACTCGGAAGAAATAATATCACATCTTGGCACAATATCTTGATTTGTGTAATACAATTCACTGAAAGGATTAGAGCCATGAATTCAGTTTCCCTTGTTGAGAACGCGACGGCAGATTGCTTCTTAGAATTCCAGGATATACTTCAGTCTTGAGATTTGAAAACATAGCCAGTCGTCCTTTTCCTATCATCCGTATCTCCAGTCCATCCATTTTAGTTCTTCGTGAATTCAAGCTGATAATTAGTTGTACCCTTTATTTACCTTTCTTACAGTCTCTAGTTATCGTTATTCTTACCATACTTCTTCCAAATCTTTCATCTTGAAATTGCGTCCAAGATCTTGTTTAAGCATCTTCTTATAAGTTTTGTTTTTTGTAAATAAAAAAAGGTCGTTAACGTATATTGTCACATACGTTATTTCACCACCCTTCCCAGGTCATATCCAGGTGGCTTAACTCAGTAGTAACCATTTCTACGAAATCTATTCTATATCGCTGTGAGTATCCTTTTACAAATAGTTTTGCTTTATACCTTGCAACGCTTCTTACTGTATGGTATTTTGTTTTGAATCGACTTGCAATCAGTCACCTCCTTTCTTTTTTTTTCAAATTGGGGAATACACAATTGCAATCGTTGCAAAAGCTTTACATAGCTGTTGGATAACTTGTTTCAAAAAACATGGCATCTCTGGAGATTACTACATTGCTCTTCAATTTGTCGTAGAATGCATATATGCTTCCTGTTGAACGCAATATCCAAGGAAAGTTGCCACTTTTCGTTTGACATTCAATTTCCAAAGATTTGTAAGTGTCCTTCAAGACTCATATAAACCAAACTATAACACCATAGAGATTATAATACATAGAGACATACCGACAGCTTTCTTGCTCAATTTTAATTTTCTGATAAACATTGAATATACGAAGTGGTTGAAAGAAGAGAAACAAGCAAATGCATTATAAAGTAGTAAACGTTTTATTGCGCCCTTAAAAAGCCATACACGGAGGAAAACGAAGCTGCCCATAGTTATTCATATGAATCAAGAATAAAAGAAATATTTTGCTTAGTTTTGTGTGTAGCATTTTATGGAAGATTTTTGGACATTTCTTGAGTTTTCAATAATTTTGTGAAGGTTTCTTCTTGACGTTCCGTAGCTAAACTTTGTATAAAGTGAAGTCTACGAATGTAGCGTGAGTTTAGGAAATTTGCATAGGAAAAACCTTATTCAACATTCTCTTTTTTGAGGCAAAATATGTCAAATTATACAATAAGTGGTAAGATTTTTAATATTCAAATTGACAATATTAATGATTATAAAAGCTAATAGTGGAAATATATTAGCACAAATATAAATGATAATTTTTAACTAAAGAATTTAGGCATGTTTAGGCCGCGTTTTGTGTCAATTTTTGCTAATTTTCATCAAACAAATCGAATCAAATTTTAGCTTAAAAAAAGTTCATTTTCATTAAAGCAGAGTGTAAGCGGTTCTTGACCCTTAGTTGGCTATCGACGGCGCAAACGCATTTTTACACGACCATTAGTAGGTTTTCGGGCGGCCAGCGGCTTTGCCGTATTCTTAGGTTTCAGACTATAAGATATTGTAGGCATTATCGAAATTGTCAAGTAAATAGAATAAAAACGATATTAATAACTGCGTCCGACCTGAACTCACTGAGTGAGATTGATTGAAACAACGATCGAACGAAACATGTCGTCCGTCACAATGTCTATGACAACGTATCATTTGGTATTAAATAAGGTACAAATAGAGCACCGAATTCTGTGTTTTTACTATGAAAATGTATGCTGATATACTTGTAGGGATATATTATATTGTTCTGTTGGATAAATCCTACTGATATTTAAATATCTGATGTAGCCAACACCTGACTTCCTTGTATGACGGCAATTGTATGGTTTTATTTCAAGAAGTGTTGATATATTTTATTTATATTTTAAAATTTAAATTTTAAAAATTTTAAATATTTTTACTTTCATAATGAAAAAAATTTCATAGGCTTCTTTTAATTTAAATAATTTAAATAGTAGTAAGTAAAAGCAAGGAAGTACAAATTAATTTCCACACAGCTTTAACTATCAATCGTACTAATTTTGATTTCCATGTTTAGTATTGTTTGGGTACAACCATTTTTGTAAAAGATATAGCAGCATAATATTCATTTATCATTATCATTTATGTAATTCGGATAATGCATGCTTCGTGTTCCTTTGGCGAACAGTCCTTTTGGTGCGCACCATCATCAAAATTGGAGCTACAAAATTGTGCCCCATGTAAGGCCCAAATACAAAATAGGAGTACTTTCTAGGAGTGTTTGTTTTTGAGTAATGTATGAAATTTGAAAAAAACTATATGAGAAGTGTCCTTTTCGCGCAACCGATTGCATCCAAAAAGGGAGGTGCACAACTAGGTCTTATAAGAGTCTCAAATACCAAATTTCAACTTTCTACGATTCTCCGTTTTTAAGTTATTGAGGATACGTACATACGTACAGACGTACAGACGTACATACGTACAGACGTACATACGTACATACGTACATACGTACATACGTACATACGTACATACGTACACACGTCACGACCAAACTAGTCAAAATGGACTCCGCGATGGTCAAAATGTGTGTTACCATCAAAATCTCAATATCGAATTTTTTCATGATTACAATACTTTCTTGTATTAACTACGTATACAAGGAAGTAAAAAATAAAGTTTTGTTTAAAGCGATTATTCGAGAATACATTGAACTCTACAAGTTAACACATTGACTTATTAGATTTGAATAATTCATAATTTTTATAAAAAGTAGGCGTGGCACTGTCCAGTTTTTACCCAGTTTCAATACTAAACATTCCAGGATGATAAAACACCATGTCAAAAAATAAGGTTGATAATATACCATTTCAATAGGTGTGTGTGTGTGTGTGTGTGTGTGTGTGTTATCGATATAAAAAGTAGGAGTGTTTGTTGTATAAAACCTCCCGCCATAACACCGAATATTACTTCAAAATTTTATTCCGATATCTTCAAGGCTTCACCTGTCAGCGTGATCAACGGCAGGCACACACACATGTTTTGTGCATATCTATGTTTTGTACATATGTATGTCAAAATTGAGAGGCAAGAGAGAGAATTTTGATAGGCAAAATGGACAGTTGAAGTTCACGGTTGCTTGAGGAAAAGAAAATTGAAGGAGGGCTCTTTCCATATCTACCTCACTGAGTATTACTATAATATGGATTTTGACACTTCTGACTCAGAAGTAAAAGGAAACATAATTATATAAACTAGTTTTAATTTACATACATAATACTAACTCGTTATTGTATTAAACATCGCTTGTTGAGATGCTAAAATTAGTTTTAGCCCTCTAAAGCACAGTTATAGTTTGCAAATATACGAAATGTTGATGGTCTACTAACCCAGCAACCCTCTCGCCAACTGCATGTCTCTGGCCGAGGTCATTCGTTAAAAAGATAACTTAATTAGTGAAAAAACCTTTGCCAGAACTCGGCAATATCAACTGGCTGCAAAAGTTGGGGTATTTGCTCGGAAGAATGTACATATGTATGTACATTTGTAAATAACTGTTGCCACTGTTAAATTACACCTGTTACAAAATAATGTTGGAAAGAAAATCATTGCAACACTTAAGAACTCCTTAAACTCAGGTTAAAGGAGTCGAATAGTGATGCATTTGAGTCTGAAATGCGGATTCCAAGATCACATTTATTTTGTTATTCCATTATTTTATTAAATCTATGTATTATTAAACTGCCTCTACACAATTTTAAACTAACTAATTTTTGTTTCTTGTATGTTCTACGACAGCAGTTTTTCCATCCAATGTGAAATAATTTTACCCAGACAAGGCAATAGTTTGAATCTCCATGATGTAGAATAACCGTAGCCCAAGCTTAAAATAACACTTTATCTTTCTTCACACAAATTGTTGTTGAGTCGTGATATCTTAATTATTCTTTGTTTGTTTTTATTTGATATATAAGAATGGAAACCGGTCTTGACGCATTTAAGACAGACTTGATTTCATACTATGCTACACTATTTTCAAGGCCGAAACCACCCACAGAAACGCCTTTACCAGAAACCTTGAAAAGTAATAAAAATGTATAAGAAAGGACGGATGCCTTCAAATATTTATAGAAAACGCATATATTATTTGATATTTATAGAGAAAACTACATAACTACTTATATGTATATATCACATCTCTCTTGTGTCGGGAAGACAATGCAAGAGAAAGTACAATGAAAGGCGGCTTTAATCTAAACAATATAATGACTCGTATAATGACTCCTTTCACGAAGTAAGCTTTAGAAATTTACGTAAATACAGCTAAAATTTACGACATGTTTGCTAAAATGGTTTTTCATGATTAAATATCTTTAAAAAAAATGTTTGGAGGCAGGACGCCAAAAAAGAAGGCTTCAGATACATTGTATGTTCGGATGGATATAAATATACAAATGGAAATAAATATATGCATATCCATACGTTTGCGAAATACATATGTACATACTTAATCTCAAATGTTTTCTTAGCCGCACTGAAATCGCTTATTAACATACATACATATGTATAGTGATCTATATAAAGATCAGATAACATAATGACATCCATATTCCAGATGGAAAGACATGTACGTATGCACAGATACATGTATCTTAAAAATGTCCCTTAGAAGACTAACTTATTCAACATAGTATTTTTAACCAATTTTTAGTTAATGGATCATTTGTCTCACCTGCTGATGTTCCAAATACGTGAATATAATTTTTATAATAAAATCAGTGTTTGTGCACAGCTTCCAGTTATGTTTAAAAAGAAGCAGTTGTGAAAATAGTTGATACTTTGATAATTGATTCAAATATAACTATGTATAACCGTTCTAGAACAATATCTGTTACTCACAGTCCTAACCTTTCTAGCCAATTTCGGTTTTTGTGTGTACTCGACAACACATTAAATCAGCGAAAGCAAATAAGAAACTTTGCCTTTTATTTTAAGCAGTGTAGCTACAGTGCGTATAGATTAAATGATAAACATCTACTGCAATACTTGATATCAAAACGTATATGTAAATATCAAGACATATAAATACTTGTTTTGAACTGTTTATCAACAGAGTATATGAATTTAAACTGCTGTGAATTTATTAGCGATAAATTCATGAGCGATTAAAAGAATCGCACACACTGCTCGAATTTCAGCCGGTGCTCCGCAGCCGTTTTGAAAGGCTGTTTACCGATAACTAAATATAACACAGTCGCTTCATTTAGAAGCAGCAGCTCAAGCAAGCAGTGCTATAGTATTAGCAGACACCGCAGTAGGTTTCGCAAACTACAAGCAAATATATACATACATATGTATTTGGCAAAACGGCCGGCGCCACGTTATCACAGATGAGCACAAGAACAAGAATTATGAAACAGAGCAGGCAGGCACTCACAAAGCATTTTTGCTATACGCACGTGCTACTCGTCGCAAGACTTCTTAGCTCTCAACGCAAGGCTTTTATCGTGTAGGCCAACAGTGAAAGCTGAAATGTTGAACCATTATAGTCATTGGCTTTTTCGTACATGTAGTGTTTGCAATCGAATTTTAGCTCAAACTTAATGTTGTCTCACATACATATGTAAACATCATTCTCTACTCTTGCTTTTTCTCAACATCTATGTTGTGAATATTACTCAGTAGCTCTCTTAGTCGCTTTTTCAATAAAGTGTAAGAATTTGCTATATTGACAACGGAGCAAAGACTAACACGGGAAACAGATTTTTCTCTTTAAATGTTTAGTGAAATCATGGTTGGTTGCGTAGATTAAAAAAAACAAATGCATGCAGTTTTAGCAATTTGAAGTTAAATATTGAAGTGTTGTTTACAAAAGTTTCGGAGGGAATAATGAAAATCTTTAGTTTTTCTAGATACGCCGCTAGATCAAAATTATCTTCAGATACGCGAGGGAAACTAAGAGGATTGTCGTAAAAGCGGCTTATGCTTTTGTAAATTCAGAAGGAATTCATTTTCATCAATAATAATTGTTTTTATCTACCACATTTTCTTTTAGCCATCTTTCTTTCACCTGATCGTGGGTTCTAAGTGTTTCAAAAACTGCTGCAACTCCAAAAAGTGCTGAGTTTATAATGAATGATTTGAGTTCTTTAATGAAGTACTTAGTGGTGTCACCGGTTTTACGGCTGAAAGTATTTATTTTCCCAAAAGAGGAAGGGACAAAGAGCTTTTTTAAGCGTTTTGCAAATAGAAAATAGGCAAGTGCAATAGATACATCTGGGTGACTTCTTTTCTTGCACTAGATTGATAAAATAATTACTGCTGCAGCGCAAACGTACACGACTTCTTCACTCTACATTTTGCAACCTCTGAATTGAATTTCTCTACTCTATTTGCTCAAACTTAAACATTCGCCACGTGTATTAACTAAAAGACATGTGCGCGAACATCACACGTTTTGTAGACGTGCATATAATTTTCCTGGATACGAAACACAAGCAAAATTCGCGTTTAAAATGCGCTCAGCTTGCGTGCCTTGGTAAAAACAAACCTTAAGAAAGAGTAAATTTTACAGTAAAGGTGCGGATCCGCCAAAAATTCTGTATGCGGCTTGACCGCCTTCAGAGCGTGTTCTTCTGTTTCCACAAAAAAAACCAGAAAAAAAGCTGCTCGCGAACTGAGCGCGCTCAGCTGAACGCGAACAGATTTCCAAAATGTTAGTGCGTCGTATCCACCAAATCACGAGTGCACGCATGAAAGCTCTACGTCGGTTCTTCTTGTGTTTTTCAATCGATACATACAAATAATACGAACGTTTTTGCGTTCTGTTTGTGATATGCTTTTTGCTTTCCATTTGAAATGGAAAACAAACGAACACGCAGAGAGGTAATCAGTATGACTTTGTTGCTCTGCAAACATGGAGTGGACCAATTCTACTATAGAAGAGTTGATTTTTGAAGTGAGCAAAACCCCGAAAAATTGGACTGCAATCACTGGGATTACAGGAACACTGGAAAAAAAAAGATAAATTCAGCAAAATTGGGAAACGTTTTGATACAAGTGGAAGCGAAATTGAAAAGAAGTGGAAAGTTATAAGAGTATAATACAGACGAGAAAAAAAGTAAAGTCCAGCAAATCATTCGGATGTGGCTCAGCCGAAGTAAAGACACTGAAATGGTTTGCTTATGGCAATTTATCGTTCGTAAGGAGTTCACAACCCACTATTTTCACAAGAACCTACTTTTACGTCGGAGCAGTAAGAAGAACAAATAAGTTACAAAATTTTTTCACGTGTTTTATTTTGATTTGAAAATACAATTCACGCCATATCGTACTGCCAAGGTACTGATCCCCCCCGTTGAAATTAAATATTTCGCAAACTTCTGCCTTGTTTCTTTTGCCTCACACGACGATTTTTTTTGTTTTGGTACATTCGGTAGGGAATTTAAAGTATTTTGGGCAGGCATTTCTTTTCTTCATGCACCTTCTATTATTTCATGCGTATCCTCGTTTTCAACATCCAAACTGCCGTGCGGTATATATATCTGCTTCGACGTGGTTCTTTTTTTTCAAAAAGTTGTGTAAATATATGCACGACATAATTACGCCGCTTCCTTTTCTAGGATCATGCAATAAAGGTTTTCTAAGAACTCTGAAAACAGCCGTCAATATACCAAACGAATTTTCCACAATCCTTCTAGCTCTGCTAAGCCTATAGTTAAATATTCTCCATAGAACCTCTTCCATGATGACCTGGAAATGGTTTCATTAAGTTTTTAGCAAGAGAAAATACATCATCTGCCACAACAACGTAGGGAAGTAGTTCCGTATTCGGTAAACATTCAGTTTTCGGAAAATTTATCATCTCGTTTTAAATTCTTTTGAAGAGACTTGAGTTGCTAAATACACCTCCATCAGAAATTCGCCCTTGACTTCCAATGTCCACATATTGAAATGTGTCACAAGCAAGATGTGACGGCATCTACAAGTATTGAAATGTACTGTATATTGATATACTTGTTTACGAATTGTTTTTATTAATCAAGCATGTTTTGTTTGTATGTCTTTATGTTATGTCAAAAATTGTATCTCATTGTATCTGAATAGGTTATGGGCCCAGGTCTGAAGTTCAGAGAATCGTTTTTTTAATTACATATAGTATATACATAAAAGGAAAAATTGTGTCGAATTTGAAATTTTTTTTTTAAAGGAAAATACGAAAATTTAAAAAAAAAAAATGGCTGGTTTAACAAAGTTCGATAAATTCGAAAAGCTCGTTGCCTCTGCAAATTGGCTAACTTGGAGTTTCGCGATTGAGGCACAATTGAAGCTGGATGGACTATGGAAGTGTATATCTGATGATGTTGATACAAGTGTATCAGATCAGGAAAAGGCAAAGTGCCGATTAATTCTATCGCTGGATAAATCGCTGTATGTATATATAAGAATGCACGACGTCGAAGGCAGTATGGAATACTTTAAAAGGTCTGTTTGAAGACTCTGGCCTGGACAGGAAAGTGGGACTACTACAAAAGCTATGCTCCTTTCAACTAGATGATTGCAGTTTAGTTGAAGACTATGTTTCACAAATTGTAACCATATCACAAAAGCTTGGATCAATTGGATTTGTTGTTAATGATGAATGGCTTGGTTGTTTTGTAACGAACTCCGGTTCTCCGGTTTTCCAGCTGGGATATGCTCAGCGGCTATCCAGGCGTTCGGTACAGAAATTTATTTGGGTGTGACGCTCTAAGGTTAAATGGCTCTTTATTTGTTCACCTTTATGATTTCTGTCATACAATATTCACTTAACTAAACTAGTGAGCGAGAGGGAGAGACTTATTTGACGGTGGACCACTGTGCTGCTTGTCTTGATGCTGATGCGCCGGACGTTGTTGCGGCGAACGATGGTAACTAGATGAAGGTCACGTTGTTGACTGTGGCGTGGCAATGACTGTTTGGAGCCACTCAGTGTCGTTGTCTGGAGCGCTGAGTGGGACTCCAGGCGTTGCAATGGCGTTGATGTGTCGGACGTTGTTGCAGCGATCGATTGTAACTATGATGAACCTCACGCCGTTGAACGTGGCGTGGCGGTGACTACGTGGAGCCACTCAGTGTCGTTGTCTGGAGCGCTGAGTGGGACTCCAGGCGTTGCAATGGTGCTGATGCGTCGGACGTCGGTGTGGCGATCGATTGTATCTATGATGAACCTCACGCCGTTGAACGTGGCTTGGCGGTGACTACGTGGAGCCACTCAGTGTCGTTGTCTGGAGCGCTGAGTGGGACTCCAGGCGTTGCAATGGCGTCGATGTGTCGACGTTGGTGCGGCGAACGATGGTGACTATGTTGAACCTCACGCCGTTGAACGAGGCGTGGCGGTGACTACGTGGAGCCACTCAGTGTCGTTGTCTGGAGCGCTGAGTGGGACTCCAGGCAATGCAATGGCTCGGGGTCGGACGTTGGTGCGGCGATCGTTGATGGCGTTGACAATTGCGTATATTTATACTTGGCACTGTTCGCTGCTTGGAAACTACGCTCTGATCGATGATGGGTTGCTTATTGTACTGGCGTCGTTGCTATAATAGCGCGGTGGCGTGGTGACCGATGGAACAGTTACGAGTCGTGTCGTTGAACTTCGCGTCGTTTGAGTATCGTCGTGGCAAGTTGGGTCCGCTGTCCTGGCTCTTAGTAACTCACGTGCTCTAAAGCCTCTAGAGTTATATATCTGAGATCCACGTACTCTAAAGCCTCTAGGATCTATATAGCTTAAATTACTTAAAGACTCACGTACTCTGAAGCCTCTAGAGTCTATATAACTGTAGATCCACGTACTCTGAAGCCTCTAGGATCTATATAGCTTAAATTACTTAAAGACTCACGTACTCTGAAGCCTCTAGAGTCTATATAACTGTAGATCCACGTACTCTGAAGCCTCTAGGATCTATATAACTTAAATTACTTAAAGACTCACGTACTCTGAAGCCTCTAGAGTCTATATAACTGTAGATCCACGTACTCTGAAGCCTCTAGGATCTATATAACTTAAATTACTTAAAGACTCACGTACTCTGAAGCCTCTAGAGTCTATATAACTATAGATCCACGTACTCTGAAGCCTCTAGGATCTATAGAACTTAAATTACTTAAAGACGCACGTACTCTGAAGCCTCTAGAGTCTATATGCTTGTAGATTCACGTGCTCTGAAGCCTCTAGAATCTATATAACTTAAACTACTTAAAGACTCACGTACTCTGAAGCCTCTAGAGTCTATATACTTGTAGATTCACGTGCTCTGAAGCCTCTAGAATCTATATAACTAAAAAAAAAGTCTACTAATGGTCGTTAAGCGTAGTTCGTCTATTTAAGTCGGAGGTCTGACGCTAAATGAAATTCTTACGCTGCGTTGGATGTTTCTGATATTCTTCTTTCGATCAGGCGTGGCGCAATCAACCAATTCTTCGACGTAGTAAGCAACCGCACTCTTTGAAGCGTATGAACTGACTACTCGGCACGCTGCAATTCAACTGCCGTGGTACTCTGCAGGCGATTCTGCGTATGTGGGCAGAGCAATTGTGGTCTCTGCTCGAAACGTGGCTGAGGTGTCAAGCGGCGAAGTAAGCTATCTTATGAAGCGGAGCAAGCAACCGTGCTCGTTGAAGTCTGCTGACTGACTGAAGTTGTGCAGCGGCGACGTAGATAACTGGCAGAGCGGAGCAAGCAACCGTGCTCGTTGAAGTCTGCTGGCTGACTGAAGTTGTGCAGCGGCGACGTAAATAACTGGCAGAGCGGAGCAAGCAACCGTGCTCGTTGAAGTCTGCTGACTGACTGACCGCTGTGCTTGAAAGCAACTCTTGTTAAGCTGGTTTCTGCTTATTCTCGTGTGTGTGTGGTTTTATGCGTATGCGTCGGTGACGCCTGGTTGTCGCTTCTCTCTCTCTCTCGCTCTGGTCTTATGTGTAACTTATTCACTAACAATTCTTTGCATTGTATTCGTTGTTCTGTTATTTGTCTTAAGCATTAGATACAGAAATATACAGGTCTGGTGTTTAAGTGCTAGTTGTAGCAAATATTAAGGTTTGTTATTTTAGCTTACGTACTAGTCCTAATATAAGTTTATTTTTATTAAATTCATTGTTTGGTTGTTTAGCTTACGTACTAAAAAAATAAATTTGTTTCTTTAAATTCAGTTGTTTGTAATTACAATAGTTTATATTAAAAAAGAAAACAAAGAGCGCATTGGTCTTAATGTTAACTAAACACTATTCATAGAAAGAACAATTTGGGTTCTTAAAAGAAAATAAGTTGTAAGGGAAAAAAAAATGTCTGGTCAGAATTTGACGATTTGATTGTTGGGAAAATTGTGGCCGTCACACCACCTCCCCTCCTCGCAGTAATTATTTGTGGAGGCGCCATGAGGGAAAACCGCCCCGGCAGATTTGGAGGGTGTACTCACGCCCGTTGATGGCGACATGAGCCTCCCGCAAGGCAACCAGGGCGTCTTGTAGTTCGGCACGATCGGTCGGAAACTCCATTTCTCCGACTAGGTCCCCTGTCGTTGCTTCGTCGGCCATGACCAGATCGATGAGGGCCTGCACGTCTTCGGGCCAAGTGTCTTCACCTGTGGGTGTCGGGATTGCCAATGGCGAAATCGGTGGCGACTCCTGGTTCTCGGGTACAGCACCAACTGGTTCGTCCGTCTGCCCTTGGGATGAACTCGCTTGGGCGTCAGCCGAGTTTCGACCCGAGGGTACGGGGCCGGCCGTACTAGCGTCGCAGCTGTCGATGGCTTCGATGGGTGGCGATGCTGGACATTCCACCACCGGCTCGCCTACTTCTGCATTTTCTAGCTGGAAATTCGGGTCGTAGACCGTGTAGACCGTCTTCGTCTCGACGCAGAAAAAGATGCTACCCGGTGCGGACCAGCGGCAGCGATGGACCTCCCGGTCGATACGTCCACCGATGTCATCTTCGCCTTCGTCACTGACCTCGTCGAAGTGGAAGTCTATCTCCGATTCCTCCGCTTCCTCGTCTACCAGTTCGGCACCTTCCTCTGCGTGACCGTGTTCCGGCATTGCTTCCTGCCTTGGCCGTATTGACCTCGGGGCGTGGGTGCTCCATGGGTTCACCGAATAGTGAGGCGCCATCGTAGCGTTCCGCCCCTTCGACGACATGGTCTTCTTCGTCACTGAGGGGTGGCGGTACGTCGCCCTCGTCCGGAGGGTGCGCTTCGTCCGACATTTCGGAGTCACTGTCCACGAGGTCGATGACTGCGAAGGGGCAGCGTATCCCAGTAGGGGGCGTTTCTCTGTGTGGGACTTCGCTTTGCTGACGAGCTGCCCTTGACGTGGTTGGCCTTTCCTCGTCGATGCGGTGCAGTACTACTCGGGGCTGCTTGCATGTTTCCGATGGTGGCTTCTCCACTTCCGTAGTGACGCTGACTCGTTTGAGCGTCACTCGCGGTACTTTGCCCATCGGGTTGTCCAGGGTGGCCTCCCACTCTGGGCCGAGTAGCTTGGTTCTCGGTTGCTCTCCCTTTTCCTACAGGACATGTCGTCGGAACTTCTCTCTCGTACGCTTAAATTTTTCTTCGTTGTTTTCTTCCATTCTGCGTGTGCGTCCGTTCACTGTGAGCGATAAGTCACGACTGATGCTGTCTGCTGTGGTGTGCTTCTTTATATAAGCGGCGACGGCACGAGTTTGCGATGGTTGGCGCGACTGTGGATTGGGTGAAGATGTTCTCTGGCTGTCGCCCTCGTCACTGAACTCGTCGAAGTGATAACTTTTGAGGTCGGAGATGTGGGCGGTTCGTTCGCGCCTCTCACTGGGTCGGCTTAGTTTCACTATGACCGGCGAAATAAATTTTTTTATGGTGTAAGGTCCGTCGAATCGCGGCGCCAGTTTAGCTGCGAATTTGTCGACCGCCTTCGAGAGGGGGTGTTGGCGTAGTAATACTTGTTGACCAATAGAAGGCTTCCAGTTGCGCCTCCGGAGATTATAGTGTCGTGCTTGTTTGTCTGTTGCTTTTTCCATGTTTCTTCTGACGGTGAGGAATACATCTTTCAACATTTTAGCTTTCGCATCGCCATCAGCCTGTCCGGCTACGGCTGTATGCTGGTCGTACAAGGAGTTTGGTAATCGAGGCTCCCTACCCTGGAGCAAGTATGCAGGGCTATACCCGGTCGATTCGGAAACGCTAGAGTTAATTGCGAGGCTAAGTTCGGGGAGCCATTGGTCCCAGGTGTTCTGTTGCTCGTCAGTGAATTGCGCTATCATTGTCTTGAGCGTATGGTTGGCCCGCTCCGTCGGATTTTCCTGAGGTGTATAGGGTGCAGTATACCGTTGTTGCACTCCAATCTCTCTCAGATATTTTTGAAATTTGCGACTAGTAAACTGTACTCCATTATCCGTGATCAGCATTACGGGGACCCCAAATCGTGCCAAGATCCTCTCGCGAAAAGCTCTGATCAGATTCTCAGTTGTGGCGGCGCGTAGTGGTATCATTTCGACCCATTTCGAAAATTTATCTACGAATACCAGCAGTGTGTTATTTCCGTGTTTGCTTCTGGGGAGTGGTCCGACAAAATCCGCGGCAATGGTGATCCAGGGGCTTTCTGCTACTGTGGACAACATCTTTCCTGCTGGTTTCAGTTGGCTGACTTTGTATCGTTGACAGTTTTGACAGGTCCGGACGTGTTTCCTGACGTCGCGGCGCAAACCGGGCCAGTAATACTTACTGTTGATACGAGCAATCGTTTTTGTCACCCCGAGATGTCCTGCAGTGGGTGCGTCGTGGCATTCTGTTAACACTCGTTTGCGTGAGTGGCTAGGCACGCACAATTTCCAGGCCGGACTCTCGCTGCTGCCGGGTATCGGCGGAATATGGCGATAAAGCTGACCATCCTGCACGCAGTAGTCCGGAAATTTCTCGGGTTCAGTGAGGACCTCGTTCTTCCGTTTGTCATACCATCGGCAATAAGCATTATCGTTTCCTTCTACAATCATTCCACAGACTGCCTCGAATGGTTGTCGTGACAGGGCGTCGGCTACGACATTCTGTTTACCCTTTCGGTACTGTATATCGTAGCGATACTGCTGGAGCTCGAGAGCCCACCGAGCAATGCGTCCCGAGGGGTTGTCGATCGAGTTCAGCCACTTCAGGGCGTGATGGTCCGTTATGATAGTGAACTCGTAGCCCTCCACGTATTGTCGCATTTTCCGTACTCCCCAGACGATTGCCAAGCACTCCTTTTCAGTGGCAGTGTAGTTCATTTCCGCTCGATTGAGGTGTCGACTGGCATATGCGATGACTCTCTCCCCTCCTTCCAGGTTTTGCGTCAGCACGGCTCCTATTCCGTAGTCGCAAGCGTCGGTTTGTAGGTAGAACCGTTGTTGGAAGTCTGGGCACGCTAAGATCGGGGCTTCTGTTAGCAGCTGTTGGATAGACTCGAAGGCTTGTTGTTGTTCCGTTGACCATTTGAAATGTTTCCCTTTCCGCAGCAAGGTGGTTAAGGGATGCGTTACTTTAGAGAAGTCGACCACAAACCTGCGATACCAGGAGATAATACCGAGAAATCTTCTCAATTCGCGTACGTTTGTTGGTGGTTTCAATTCCCTGATGACGGCTATCTTGGAAGGGTCCGTATGAATACCCCGAGCGCTTACCATGTGGCCTAAATATCTAATCTCCTTCTGGAAAAACTCACTCTTCTGACGGTTCACTCGTAAGTTCGCCTTGCGCAGACGGCGGAACACTTCCGTCAGGTGTCGCTTGTGGTCTTCGAAACTGGTGCTGACCACTATGATGTCATCGAGGTAGGCAAACGCGTACGGTTCCATGTCCTGTCCAATGACGTTATCTAAGGCGCGTTGGAATGTCGCCGGCGCGGAGTGTAATCCGAACGGCATTACTTTCCATTGGAAGAGTCCCCTTCCTGGTACGGTAAATGCAGTGTAGGGTTTACTTTTCGTCTCCATAGGGATTTGCCAGTAGCCATTTTTCAAGTCTATGGTACTTATGACCTTGGCATTTCGCAGCTTGTCTAGGATATGATGAATCCGTGGTAGAGGGTATGCATCAGGAATTGATTGGGCGTTCAGCTGTCGGTAATCGACACAGAGCCTCCACTGACCGGTTTTCTTCTTAACAAGCACGATCGGTGCGCTGTACGGACTCGACGAGGGTTCTATGCATCCTCGTTTAATGAGATCGTCTATCTCGTCGTTAATCACCTTCTGCATCGCGGGGTTTCGCGGAAAATACCGTTGTTTTATGGGCCTCTCGTCGCGCATTACGATTTTATGTTCTGTGATGCCGGTGACGCCTTGGCCGTCCTCGTTTTCCGCCAGCTGAGATTCTAAGAAATCCGTTATATCTTTTCCACTTGAGGAAGTATCTTCGCCGAGTTGTATCAACCCCACACGTGTCTTCTCGCTGTTAACCGTGGGCCGGATTTCGAGCGTCAATCCTGCAAATTCCAGCGTGGCTCCAATGCCACCGAGAAAGTCCAGTCCTAAGATAAGGTCGTCGACCACGTTAGGAAGAATTAATATGTTCATGTCGTGCGACCTATTTCCAACTGTAACACGAACGTTTAGTGCTTTGGTTATGGATTCGCTTTGTCCGTTTGCCATGTCGACGATGGCCCTTGTGGGAATAATATTTTGAGGGTTTGCCAGCTTCTGCGCATAGACGTCGCTGATGAAGCTCCTACTGGCACCGGTGTCGATCGTCGCTTCCATTAGGCAGTCGTCTAGTGCTACGATGGCGACGATACGTTGTTCTTTGTATTGCAAATGACCTACTGACTCCGAGGGTTTCTGATCCTCGTCTCCGCCTCGCCTCGGTTCGTGCGGGGACGTTGCTCGTTTCCCTGGTCCTTCCGGCAGCATTCTTTTGTAAGGATGTTTCGGCGTCCGCACACCCAACAGTGATATAGGACAGGGTTCTGGCATCTGCTTCGGAAGTGTCCCGCTTGTACGCATCGTCGACAAGCCTTGCTGACATCTACTCGCGTCTTGTCTTCGGCTTCAGTCACCTGGCGGTGCTTTATGTTCGATGGTGCTGAGTGTGTTGTCTTCCGGTCTGCTACCATTTCGGGTCCCAATAGGTTTTCGTAGTCGCCGACAAGATCTAGCAGCTCTCGCAGTGAATGAAATTCGCCCCGTTTGACATAAAGCTGAATTTCTCGGCTAATGTTTCGGTATATGCATTCCAACTGTTCGCTCCGTGTTCGGTTGGTATGTCGCATTAGACCCTGTATGGCAAGAACGTAGTCTCTGAAGCGTTCGCCGGGTCTTTGGTGTCGTTCTCTTACGTCATCTTCCAACCGTTCGAAGAATCGTGGGGGTAAGAAAAACTTCGCAAAGTCGGTCTTAAAAGTGCTCCACCTCTCCCAGCGGCAGTTATTACTTCTGTACCACTGTAACGCTCGGTCCTGAAGCAATTCGGGTAGAGCTCTCGGTATGTGATCGGGGTTACATCCATAGGCTTCCACCAGCTCCTCTATTCTCTCTATAAATATTAGCGGACTCCCTTCGCCGTTGTATTTTACGCCCCATTTACGTACTCGGTCCATCAAAGAGGCTGTCGTGGCCAGTGTTGCTGCTGCTTCGGCGCACGGTGTATGGGGTGACCAAGGTCGAGACATTTGCTGTGTTACTGCTGTGTTGTAACTTGCTGTTGACATCGTCGGTAAGTGTAGAGCTGGTTTGTCTTCAAAGTGTAGTACCTGCAGTTGTACCGGTGACTTAGTTATCATTTCGGTATTGCTTGCTGTTGATTGCATCCCTTCTGCTGAGTTGGTGACTGGTGTTACTGCTCCGGATGCGGGCGAAGCGTCTCTCCTGTGTTTCGCTTCCAACTCTTCCAGTCGCTGAACGGTGGCAGGTTCATGGTCGCCTTTCCCTACGAATTCGGCAAGAAATTCTGTGTCTAATCCGAATTCCTGCGCATATCTCTGAAGCTCCTCTTTACGGACATTGCGTAACCAGCTAAGCCGTACCATGATGAGGTTATCGTTTCGCGCAACGATAGAATAAATTTCAATGTAATCACTAGTACAATGGTTAATATTGTATGCTTAGAGTGTCCCTGTTCGGGCGCCACTGTAACGAACTCCGGTTCTCCGGTTCTCCGGTTTTCCAGCTGGGATATGCTCAGCGGCTATCCAGGCGTTCGGTACAGAAATTTATTTGGGTGAGACGCTCTAAGGTTAAATGGCTCTTTATTTGTTCACCTTTATGATTTCTGTCATACAATATTCACTTAACTAAACTAGTGAGCGAGAGGGAGAGACTTATTTGACGGTGGACCACTGTGCTGCTTGTCTTGATGCTGATGCGCCGGACGTTGTTGCGGCGAACGATGGTAACTAGATGAAGGTCACGTTGTCGACTGTGGCGTGGCAATGACTGTTTGGAGCCACTCAGTGTCGTTGTCTGGAGCGCTGAGTGGGACTCCAGGCGTTGCAATGGCGTTGATGTGTCGGACGTTGTTGCAGCGATCGATTGTAACTATGATGAAACTCACGCCGTTGAATGTGGCGTGGCGGTGACTACGTGGAGCCACTCAGTGTCGTTGTCTGGAGCGCTGAGTGGGACTCCAGGCGTTGCAATGGCGTCGATGTGTCGACGTTGGTGCGGCGAACGATGGTGACTATGTTGAACCTCACGCCGTTGAACGAGGCGTGGCGGTGACTACGTGGAGCCACTCAGTGTCGTTGTCTGGAGCGCTGAGTGGGACTCCAGGCAATGCAATGGCTCGGGGTCGGACGTTGGTGCGGCGATCGTTGATGGCGTTGACAATTGCGTATATTTATACTTGGCACTGTTCGCTGCTTGGAAACTACGCTCTGATCGATGATGGGTTGCTTATTGTACTGGCGTCGTTGCTATAATAGCGCGGTGGCGTGGTGACCGATGGAACAGTTACGAGTCGTGTCGTTGAACTTCGCGTCGTTTGAGTATCGTCGTGGCAAGTTGGGTCCGCTGTCCTGGCTCTTAGTAACTCACGTGCTCTAAAGCCTCTAGAGTTATATATCGGAGATCCACGTACTCTAAAGCCTCTAGGATCTATATAGCTTAAATTACTTAAAGACTCACGTACTCTGAAGCCTCTAGAGTCTATATAACTGTAGATCCACGTACTCCGAAGCCTCTAGGATCTATATAGCTTAAATTACTTAAAGACTCACGTACTCTGAAGCCTCTAGAGTCTATATAACTGTAGATCCACGTACTCTGAAGCCTCTAGGATCTATATAACTTAAATTACTTAAAGACTCACGTACTCTGAAGCCTCTAGAGTCTATATAACTATAGATCCACGTACTCTGAAGCCTCTAGGATCTATAGAACTTAAATTACTTAAAGACTCACGTACTCTGAAGCCTCTAGAGTCTATATAACTATAGATCCACGTACTCTGAAGCCTCTAGGATCTATAGAACTTAAATTACTGAAAGACTCACGTACTCTGAAGCCTCTAGAGTCTATATACTTGTAGATTCACGTGCTCTGAAGCCTCTAGAATCTATATAACTTAAACTACTTAAAGACTCACGTACTCTGAAGCCTCTAAAGTCTATATACTTGTAGATTCACGTGCTCTGAAGCCTCTAGAATCTATATAACTAAAAAAAAAGTCTACTAATGGTCGTTAAGCGTGGTTCGTCTATTTAAGTCGGAGGTCTGACGCTAAATGAAATTCTTACGCTGCGTTGGATGTTTCTGATATTCTTCTTTCGATCAGGCGTGGCGCAATCAACCAATTCTTCGACGTAGTAAGCAACCGCACTCTTTGAAGCGTATGAACTGACTACTCGGCACGCTGCAATTCAACTGCCGTGGTACTCTGCAGGCGATTCTGCGTATGTGGGCAGAGCAATTGTGGTCTCTGCTCGAAACGTGGCTGAGGTGTCAAGCGGCGAAGTAAGCTATCTTATGAAGCGGAGCAAGCAACCGTGCTCGTTGAAGTCTGCTGACTGACTGAAGTTGTGCAGCGGCGACGTAGATAACTGGCAGAGCGGAGCAAGCAACCGTGCTCGTTGAAGTCTGCTGGCTGACTGAAGTTGTGCAGCGGCGACGTAAATAACTGGCAGAGCGGAGCAAGCAACCGTGCTCGTTGAAGTCTGCTGACTGACTGACCGCTGTGCTTGAAAGCAACTCTTGTTAAGCTGGTTTCTGCTTATTCTCGTGTGTGTGTGGTTTTATGCGTATGCGTCGGTGACGCCTGGTTGTCGCTTCTCTCTCTCTCTCGCTCTGGTCTTATGTGTAACTTATTCACTAACAATTCTTTGCATTGTATTCGTTGTTCTGTTATTTGTCTTAAGCATTAGATACAGAAATATACAGGTCTGGTGTTTAAGTGCTAGTTGTAGCAAATATTAAGGTTTGTTATTTTAGCTTACGTACTAGTCCTAATATAAGTTTATTTTTATTAAATTCATTGTTTGGTTGTTTAGCTTACGTACTAAAAAAATAAATTTGTTTCTTTAAATTCAGTTGTTTGTAATTACAATAGTTTATATTAAAAAAGAAAACAAAGAGCGCATTGGTCTTAATGTTAACTAAACACTATTTATAGAAAGAACAATTTGGGTTCTTAAAAGAAAATAAGTTGTAAGGGGAAAAAAAATGTGTGGTCAGAATTTGACGATTTGATTGTTGGGAAAATTGTGGCCGTCACAGTTTGTTGCTGAAGGGACTTCCGGAACTATATCGCCCAATGATAATGTCACTGCGAAGCAGTGGCGCAAAAATTACTGCATATTCAATTAAGATGAAGCTGCTTCAGGATGTGCGAACTGAAAATACGAATCAGGCTTTAATAAGCAAAAATAATAATTATTACAAGAAGAAGAATATACAACGCAAATGCTTTAGTTCCAATAGATTTGGACATTTCGCTGCTGAATGTCCCACCAAGAAAGGAAAAGGTAACGAGAAATGGAAAAAAGATGCATCAAAAAGGGAGACATCTCTGTTCGTTACTTATTTGACGAAAAATACTTCTGTGGTGCGTTGGGACAATTGGTCCTCTAAGCTCATCTATTTGGACATGCAGTATTATTATAGTGTGTGTGTATGTGTGTGTGTATACCTTTTTGGATATAGGCGGTTAGGTTCCGCCGATTGCTGAGGCGATCAGGTGTCGCCGAATTATTCAGAGGACAGGCGAGCTAGTGTCGCCAATTTATGTCCTCGGTATTTTTCTTCTTTACAGGCGAACAAGTGTCGCGGATTTATGTAAAGAATTGATTACCAACATCGATTTTTGATTGAAGAATTAACACTAACTTTATTTTAAACATTGTAGTTCTTATATACTAAATTTTCTTAAACTAAGTTCGAAAATATTCTAACTTCGACATTTCTGATTGGTTGTCCTTTGATTGGTGGTGGTCGAAAATAATTGTCATGTTTTGTTTTTGTGTTATTATTTTTAATTAACATTTATTTGCTTTACTTTAGTTCACGAATTTAAAGTGCAGCGCATGCATTTCTTGCAACACTCACAAATACGTCGCGAGCGGTCAACGTACTTGATGACTCGGGTTTCGTCTTGGAATTGATGACCCAAAGACTGCTGACGAAAAAAGCTTGCTAATGAAACAAATAGAATGCACGAATTGTTATGCATTGATTATGCAGGGGTGGCCAAACGTGTGGCACGCAGTACACTTCAAACAATAAAAATTGGTATGTTGACAGTGGAGCTACGGCTCATATGACGAATGATGGAAGCTTAATTCGACATCCAAAGCGGTATGTTGGTGATGTCAAGATTGCTGATGACAATATTCTGAAAGTGGAATCTAAAGGAGACATTCAGTTAAATGTTATAAAAATGGCGGAATTCAATCAATTCCAGTCAGATGGTAAAGAAGGGCAATAAAGTTACCCTTTTGAAATCTGAATGAAAAGTCTTTAATGACAAAAACCAACTTATTGTTACAGCTTCAAGTGATAATGGCATGTACAAGTTAGACATGAGCAAACCAGTAGAAGTATTCATAGCTAATTTGGACGATTCGGCTAAGAAATGGCACAAAAGGTTTGGTCACTTGAATAAGGAAAATTTAAAAATGTTGCAGAATGGTCTTGTGACTGGAGTTAAATACAAGGAAGATGCTGCAGAAACAACATTTTGTGAAAGCTGTGCTCAAGGAAAACACGTACGAGGAAGTTTTTCAAATGCTGGAAGTAGAGCTGAAGAAGTTCTTGGAATTATCCATTCCGATGTCTGTGGTCCAATGGAAGTCAAGTCTTTAGGAGGAAGTAGATACTTTGTCACCTTCATCGATGACTTCACTCGCGAGATATTTATTTACTTTATAAAAAATAAATTTGAAGTAGTCGAAAAATTCAAGGAGTTAAAAAATATGGCTGAGAATCAAAACGGTAAAAAAATAAAAATATTTACGAGTGACAATGGAACAGAATATGTAAATAAAAGTATGGATAAATTAATGAAATCATTTGGAATTATACATCAAACAACTGTATCTTTTAATCCGGAGCAAAATGGATTGGCAGAGCGAGTCAACAGGACTTTAACGGAAAAAGTAAAATGCATGTTATATGACGCAAAGTTACCAAAGCATTTTTGGGCAGAAGCAGTGCAAGAAATCAAGAAAGTGCATCTTTGTTGGATACGGAATAACAACTAAAGCATATCGAGTCTACGATTGTGAAAGCAAGATAATCGTCGTTCGGAGAGATGTGCAATTTGAAGAAAACTTAAAAAGATTCTCACAGTTAGGAAAATCTGAAGACAACTTTTACTTTTATACTTCAAATAGTCATGAAGAGGAGTCACAAAATTATATGGGAGATTCAGACTCCAATTCATTGTCAATTATCTCGTTACCAGACAATAACAATGAAGTGGGGGCAAATAGATGCATTACCGGATGACAACAATGAAGTAGAAGAAAATTTTGACAGAAATTGCACTCCAGAAATAGTAACTCCAAATGCGGAAGTACAGGTTTTACGACGTAGTGGACGAATTGCAAAACAGAAACTTCGAAGTTGGATTGGTTACAAAGCTGTTCTGTCCGAATATGAGCCGAATACGATTGAAGAAGCTTTATCTGGTGAAGAACATCTTAAATGGAAAGCAGCTATCGACAGTGAGTTGGGTTCATTGGAAGAAAATCAAATGTGGATTTCCGTGCACAAAACCACAAAGTTGCAACGCAATCGAAACAAAATGGGTTTTCAAAAAGAAGATTGAACCAAATGAGACGATTCGGTATAAGGCTAGACTTGTCATCAAAGGTTATACTCAATGCAAAGGAGTAGATTATGAAGAAACCTTTTCTCCAGTTATTCGCTACACATCTATCAGGTATTTGTTTGCTTTAGCTGCTCGTTTCAAACTAGATATTGAACAGATGGATGCTGTAACTGCGTTTTTACAAGGAGATTTAACGGAGGATATATATATTAAAACTCCATCAGTAATTCAAATGCAAAAAGACCATGTTCTGAAGTTAAGAAAGGCACTCTATGGATTAAAGCAAGCTAGTTTAGTGTGGAATCAAAAGCTGGATTTGGCATTGCAATCATATGGAATGATTCGTACAAAGGTAGATCCATGCGTGTATTTTAACGTCAAAAATAACAAAATGACAGTCTTGGCGTTATATGTTGACGATGTGTTATTGTATAGTAATGACACAAAGTTTAAAAATCAATTGAAATCAAAATTAATGCTTAACTTCAAGATGAAATTTTTAGGAAATTCTCGAAAATGGCTTGGCATGAGAATAACTAGAAAAGATGATAATATATATCTTGATCAGGAGGATTATATACTTTCAATGCTTAGAAGATACAAGATGGAAAATTGCAATCCAGTATCAACTCCATTTGACGTTAATTAGAAATTAGAAAAATCAAAATCAGTTGATCCATTGATGAAGGATGTACCTTATCAACAAGAAGTTGGAAGTTTATTATTCGCAGCACAATGTACGCTACCGGATATTACACAAGCTATTAATTTTTTAAGTAAATTTAACAAAGATCCTGATAGGTCTCATTGGACTGCTGTAAAGCGAATATTTCGATACCTTAAAGGAACGGCCGCTTGCAAGCTAAAATTTTCGAATTCGAGTAATAAGGATATAATTTCATATTCAGATTCAAATTGGGCCAATGGCAGTGAAGATCGAAGATCACTTACTGGATATGTTAACATTCTACAAGGTGGTGCAATATCTTGGAATAGCACGCAACAACCTACAGTGGCCTTATCAACAACGGAGGCAGAATACATGGCTTTATCTGTTGCTACACAAGAAGTAATATGGCTTCGAGGATTAGAGAAAGAAATTGATATAAATTTTGACTGCAAGAAACCAACGACAATCTATTGTGATAATCAAAGCGCGGTTCATTTGGCTTCTAGTGATGCATATCAGCCAAGATCGAAGCATATTTATGTACGTCACCATTTCCTAAGAAAACGGAAGAGACTACATGAAGTAATATTTTGCGGAGTATCAACTAATGATATGATAGCAGATTTTTTGACAAAACCAGTTTGTTCCGACAAGCACAAATACTTTTCTAAACAAATGGGCTTAGAATTTTCGTAAATACAATTCGAGTTGGAATGTTAAAATGTACTGTATATTGATATACCTGTTTACGAATTGTTTTTATTAATCAAACATGTTTTGTTTGTATGTCTTTATGTTCTGTCAAAAATTGTATCTCATTCTCAAATAAACTTTCACGCAATTAACATTTTCCAATAACAAGTGGCATTAAAACCACGCTGAACGTAGACTTGTAATTAAAAAATTTGATTCCAGTATTTGGTGGTGCCTGAATAACTACATGCTTTCTATTTTAAGCTCCAATGCAATGTGGAAAATTCCAGGTCGAATTGAATCCTAACTCAATTTCTTTCCATTCTTTTACTGAAGACGGCATATACAAAATAAATACAAATTTTTTTAAACAATGATTCAAATTATTATTAATATTTTAGGAAACCACATCGGAAAACATTGTTCTGGCCGACGAGGACGAATTTGAAACGAACCAGTCAAAAAACAAACCGTAGAATGATAACAAATCACAAAATAAAATATTTGATGTGACCAACACATGACTTCCTTGTGTGACGGCAATTGTATGGTATTTCAAGAATGTTTGATATATTTTATTTATATTTTAAAATTGAAGTTTTAAAAATTTTAAATATTTTTACTTCCATAATTTTTTTTTTTGTTTTTTTTTTAATATATTTTTATTTGCAATTTATCTTATGATAATAAGTAAATTAACTAATACATGAGGAAAATAAACGTACTCTTGACTTCGTACTTCCATAATGAAAAAAATTTTATAGGCTTCTCTTATTTTAAATAATTTAAATAGTAGTAAGTCAAAACAAGGAAGTACAAATTAGTTTCCACACAGCTTTAACTATCAATCGTACTAATTTTGATTTCCCTGTTTAGTTCTGTTAGGGTACCACCAATTTTTGTAAAAGATATAGCAGCATATACTCATTTATCATTATCATTTATGTAATTCGGATAATGCAAGCTTCGTGTTCCTATGGCGAAGAGTCCTTTTGGTGCGAACCATCATCAAAATTGGAGCTACAAAATTGTGCCTCATGTAAGGCCCAAATACAAAATAGGAGTACTTTCTAGAGGTGTTTGTTTTTGAGTAATGTATGAAATTTGAAAAAAACTATATGAGAAGTGTCCTTTTGGCGCAACCGATTGCACCCAAAAAGGGAGTTGCACAACTAGGTCTTATAAGAGTCTCAAATACCAAATTTCAACTTTCTACGATTCTCCGTTTTTAAGTTATTGAGGATACATACATACGTACAGGCGTACATACGTACATACGTACACACGTCACGACTAAACTAGTTAAAATTAACTCCGCGATGGTTTCATGTTCAGCGAGACAGTAATAATCTCGTTTACGAAGCAATTATGACGACTGGGTTGTATTGTCAGTACCATCCACCAACACCATCGTCGTCGTCTCCCTTGTTGGCCTCAACACCACAACTATCGCCAAGCTGTTTTTAGCAACATAGTTTTCAAGAGCCATACCATACCCTTCAATAATTAATTAACCAAAATATAGGCGTAAAAGTATATGGGTTTTTTTCTTATTTACCTTAACGTAGTGCTTTGAAACAGTTATTATTGCGGCGCATACCTCAGGAAACATTCTACTAATTAATTGTCTCGAAACTTAAACAAATACGAAAGCGAACAGAAACTGTCCACAGTGGCAAGGAATCTCAAAGTAATAGCTAGGCGTTCGTCAGAAATAACGAGATGCCGGACTTATTCCAGCGCTTGTTCAGCTGCTCTTTCGGGTTCCAGAAGTTTGTTAGTGTTCGTGAAAAACTTGGAATTTTGTATTGTAGTGTTCGTGAAAAATTGGAAATCTGATGAATAACTCCCCACCAGAGACCCCTACTCACCACATGACGGCCGCAAGATGAGGGTTCGGAGACGACAAGATTTTCCTTTTTTTGAGATTTCAACTCAATTGTATACTTGTAAAAATAACATAAATTATTGCGATTGAACGCACATTAATTTTATATATGATTATTACTTTACATTAAGCGTATATATACAATGCTAATGATTATTACTTTACATTAAGCGTATATATAGCAATGGTATTCAATGTTCCCAGAAAACAAAATCTGAATGAATATCTTAATATGTCTTGCATTTACGGGAACTTGAATATACCCAAGTACATACATATTTGGGTTCCGTTTACAAAGTTAAATGATTGGTAATATTTAAAGACTTTTATTTTTGGCATAAATAATACATTTGAGATTTTTTTACAGCTTTCTACTTGTTAACATTGTACAACCTTTTATTTAATTAATGATTGTAGTTCATATCGAGGACTTCAAAATATTTGGTTGGGTGCATTTTAACTTTAACTTATACACTACGGTTTAAGAATAAAAAATTTAAATTGCAATCTGCTGTGAAATTTTGTCAATAAAATCTACATATTGTTTTGTTTACAAGTTTCTTTAGTTTTTCTGAAGATGCTAAATTAATAAAAATATGGCAAGATTTCTGCCAGCGAGACGATAAGATTGCAAAAAAATGAGTACATTTTCATGGCACATTTGCAGTAAATAAATTCAATTTATTCACCTTTTGAATAAATAAATTCAAATCGGTATGCCCTCTTTGATCTCATGAAATTATGTTAATACTCTAGTTAATTTTTTTTAATGCGATCCATTTAATCTTTAAACTTCGGATGTCATAGGGTGCGCAGAACGAAGCCACTTTTTGTGCAATCTTGTATTCTCTCATTCTTGGTCTGCCATCGGACCTCGACGAGGTTTGCCAGCTCCGCTCCGAGTCGTTTTCTTCGAGCTTGTTAACAGCTGAGAGAGCGAAGCGATACGCACCCACAAATCGAACAGAGAACGCTATCGCTCCGTCGAAGACTCTTTTCAAGCCATTACATCAGTTGCCGTCGGACCTTGTGGCGGAAGTTTTACACTAGCCCAGTGATGGTCAAAGTATGGCTCGCGGGCCAACTCCGGCCCGTGAAAGTATTTAATCCGGCCCGCCGAGGGTCCATCGACGTGGTCCGCTATAATTACGTTTTGACGGTCGAGAAGTATAAAGTAGATTCTACTTAGTAGAATAATAGATGCATAACCTTGTGACGGAAAATAATACTTTTATTTTCCTCCCAACGTACGGGTGTAGAACATGGACGCCACCCCACCTGAGCTGATTCCTTGATCGTCTTCAACTTTGAATTGTGCGCACCCAATTCAGAGTGGATTTAATTCTGCATTATAAAATGCAAACAAAATATACGATGCAGGGCAAATGATCATTACAATAGTTCAACTGGAGCAAAACGAAGAAACAATCACTGCACAAAAAAAAATTATTAATAAACACACATAGAACTGGTTTTGGGACAACAACAATACAACGCAACTCTAATTAAAACAGAAGCGAGTAAACAAAAGAATTAATATAAGGTCAATGTAAAATTATGTACAAAGATTTTGCACACGGCACTAATTGTTAGACAGAACGCATAACCGGTTTCACATGCTGACGACGCCGAAAACGAAGAAGACGAAAAGCACAATAAGAAATAGTACAATAACAATTGTATTGTTGTCGGCATTAATTATGCAAAAATAATTAGCACAACGAGAAAACGCCAAAAGAAATGTGCCGTAGCAAATATGTGAGTTATTACATAAAAGGTATTCAGACAATAACTACCGTTATCCTGAATGCTACAAAAGCGCGTCTTTTGCATGCAAAGTTTTCACTTTTGTATACGGATCCGAAGCGGTGAGTGCCTTCTTTTATTATAAATTACTACTCCTTGTCTTATGCTCTTATGCGGAGACATCCTTGATCCTTGCCAAGCTTGATCCTTGCAAATCTTGATCCTTGTCTTGTGCTCTTATGCGCAGACATCCTTGATCCTTGCCAAGCTTGATTCTTGCAACTCTTGATCCTTGTCTTGTGCTCTTATGCGTAGACATCCGCGATCCTTGGAAATCTTGATCCTTGCTTACATGTGGAAACTAATTAACGTCATCATTTACTACATAGTGCGTACTAGTAGTGCGTCGTAATTAATGAGTAAAAATTAAACGTCACAACCTCGCGAATTGCACGCGTCCGACCAGTCTACGGTAAGCGGTCCAAAATAACTAATTTTCCATAATTTCTGCACCGGAGTGAATCCAACACAACCATACCGGAACCATAACTAGTCCAGTGGAACTGGACTCCCGTAATGAGCCCGCAAGGAACCATAACATCCGCAGCATAGAAAGGATTAACTAATATTAAGCCACGGCATATGTATACAATTAAACCATTATTAGCTAGTAGTCGTAGGCATCAAATAATAACTAAATAAAGATTAGAATACACAATAAAGTTTTTGATTAATCACGAACCTTCGTTACGACGAGGATATCCTGGAAAAGAAAACATCGTTACAAGTGGCGCCCGAGCAGGGACTTCGAAAGTCAACAATAATAAAACCAGTGAAAACAATAAGGTGGGGGGGGGGGACCCAATAAGCGAGAAATAAACGAGAACGGGAACAAAAGCAAATAAAAAAAAAAAACACCGAAATTCTTGTAAAATAAATATAAAGCGCGTAGTGCAAGTAGACAGTGCGGTAAAAATAATACAGAGTGCGATAAACATTCTATTAAACACAGTAGAAATAAAACCGGACACAGCAAAAGTAAAACCGAGCGAAGAATCAAATTCCGAAATATATGAATAGCGCGAAAACTGATTAAATTAAGTGATCGACGTACATTTAAAAAAAAAAAAAAATTAAAATTAATTTTTGAAATAATTTCCGGCTGAAATAATTTAACTTTAATTTTAACTCGTCTTTGTGTGTGTGACTGTATGCGATACACAACATCATTCAGTCGCTTAATAACTTTGTACGGACCTTCCCACGATGTTTGCAGCTTTGGAGACATAACCTTTCTCCGTTGCGGATTATACAGTAACACTAAGTCGCCCTCTTTGAATCCGTCGGTATTCATACCTCGGTCACAGCGATCCTTCATTTTGTTACTCCTACGCCGCCTCACCATTTCGTGTATTTCGTACTTATTTCCAGCGTCACTTGTCGGTAATGGGCCAGCTTCATCCATTGCAATTCGCTCAAATGGCGCTCGAGAATTGTATTGCTGCAACTTCCCTCTGCTTCGAAATTTAGGTCGCTTAGCAGCCATGCACTGCGTGCAGTTTTTGATCCATTCTGCTACCGCTTCTTGACAGTTCACCCAATAAAACCGTTGTTTAATCTTCTTCACAGTTTTTCTAACACCGAGTCGGACGCCACTTGGTCCAATGTGAGATTCTTTTAGTACAGCATCTATGCGCGCTTTTGGTAGAACAATCAAATCACGAGTAAGCAACCGTCGTTACTTTCCCAGGAACGATGCAACACTCCGTTTTTCAGCTTCAAACTGTTCCATTGTACCCAATACGCCTTGGCCCTCGGACTTCCTGATGCCATTTCTCCTTTGCTTGGTCTTCGGTCCATTTCTTTCGCTTTCACTAATTTCACCAAGTCTGCATCATTTAATTGACTGTCTCTTAGCGCACTAGGTTGCCACTCATCGTCAGGTTGCAGCCTCGCTAATCGGACGTCGACTATTCTTTCGCATCTTTTAGCCATGGAGCAATGCTTACCCTTAACTACACATGGTCGTCGGAAGATTGCATCTTCATTTCCACGCTGAATCTTACAAACCGATTTTTCCAAGATCGCAGCTTCCTCTCCTGACGAATAGAATGCGTTGTGACTGTGTCCGGCGACCGCCCGTTTTCAGTTCCACTTAGTGTTAAGTTGTTGTTGTTTCGACGCTTTTGTGACACATAGACAATGGGGCAATCAGTTGTGGGGACCAGCTCACGCCCCTTTTGGCTGGTCCTTTTTAGTTTAACGATTCTTTTCCATTAAAAACACCAAATACTTTTTCGGCGCCTCCCTTTCTCTCACTCACTGATGTATCACAGTTTCGTGCAAAATGTCCAATTTTGCCGCAGTTAAAACATTTTGCGTTAGAACTCTTGCGCGAGATCGGCATCATTCGCGATATTACTTCTATTAGTTCCCTTATGGTCTCTTCCAACGACTCATTTGAATCAACTTCCAGTCGATGAACATTATGTGCTGGTCTGCTCAAAAGACTCGCTGTCTCCTGCGTCAGAGCAAACGAAACTGTTTCGGCGAAGGTCTTTTTTGGCATAGAGTAGACTGCGCGTTTCGTATCCACATCCCGTATACCATTCATAAACGCCTGGATCTTCAGTAGTTCGATTACTTCTGTGGGTGCATCCGCGTTGGCCAAATGTGCGAGTCGCTCGATCTCTGTTGCATATTCCTGCAACGGCTCGTTATTCTTTTGGAACCCTTCAACGACACCACCAAAGCTGCCACTTTGTCAGCCAACGTCCAGTGATTCGTTTGTGCCGTTGTCTCGAACTGGAGTTTAAAGATTTTAAACGGCACAGTTCCGTCGAAGGTTGGCGCTTTCAATTTTGGTGCACTAACAGCCGCAACAGGTCCACTCAACTGTACATCTCGTATCTGACCATCCAGCCGCAATATTTCTGCCTTCAGTGGACTTATTATTCCGGACTATTCAGCAATCCCACTTCTGACACCAATTGTTACGTAATTTTCAAAATTACCGCTTGAACTCTCTTCAGGTTCGATCACTAGATTGTGAATAATTGTAAATTCGAAATAATAAAAAGTTGTTAGTTTTAAATAATAAATCAAGTATTTATTATTGCTTGTTCTTAATTTAACACTTCTTTACTATCGCTTTTTATAACTTGTACACGTAAACAATTATACACGAATTCTTATTAGAAGCTGTTCAACTATTTTATTCTTATTCAACACTTTTCAAACTGAACTTTCACGATGTCACTTAGTTGCTTTCGAAAATCGAACTGTCTTCGCTGCTGTGGTTTGCGTTTATTTATACTGTCCGATAATTATCGCTACGTTATCGTTAGACTTCTCCAGATCTTACTAGATTGTCGAGAAACTTCCATTTCCATGAATTGTTTGTTTCAGCAATAAATCATGTTCTATTGTGTATGCTGCGTAGTGGAAATATCAAGTAACTTCTAGATCTTTCGCTATCGCTCGATAGATGTCGTAGTATTCCAGAAGAATGTGGACTGTGATTTGGTAACACTGTAACACTCGTAAATATTGTACGTATCGGCGTGTAGATGGCGCTGTATATCACATTATTGTATGACGCCTAGATGCCGCTGTATTTTCGCCACAGTATTGTTTTTAAATTTTGAAGGTTGTTTGAAAGTGCAAGAGGAGGGAGAGAATAGAGGGGCTGTTTCTGTTTATGATTTTTGTGCTTCTGATCACTTCACAAATTTTTACATTATCAGCTTCTGAGCATTTTTGACTTTTTCATTCAATTTGCTCCTTTCGCACTTATTCAATACAATTTTAATGGGCTGTTGAAAGGAACTGAAAAGTATTTTACAATAAACCTTTTGTTGTTTCTACATCTTACAATAATATCATCTACATACTGTGTTTCCAAGTGCAATTGGTTAATGAAAATTAACTGGTTTTTTGGGTAGAATTTGATTCGATTTATTTGATGAAAATTAAGAAAAATTATCAGTTTATATATCCACTATCAGTTTTTATAACTATTAATTCAATATGTATATTGAAAATTATGAGACCTTATTATATGTACAATATAATATATGTATTTATTTTCCTTTTATACATCAACTTAAAATACCTACTAAAAAAGTTAGTTAAAAATACAATAAAAATTTGTCGAGCGACGTAGCGGCGACTGGAAAGATAATTGTTTTTTCTTGTTCCCATAACAACCCATGTAATTTTGAGAGTTGATTTAGGCGCTAGACGCTAGTAGCTATGGTTTTGGTTATGGCTTCAAAGTACAGTTATTGTTCCCTCTCGGTCAAATGACCGATGGTATGTTACACGAGCACTCAATTGACCGCATTGCAAAGTGTTCCTTGCAGTAAATAACTGCACCAACTTAAGTACATAATTTCAGTACTTTTTAGAAAAGTATTTTTAGAAGAGTCAACCCCATATAAGCAATTGTTGATTTATAAATTTGAAAATAAAATGGTTTTCAAAATACACAAAGTCTTTGCAACTACTGCAAACGGCTTTGGTTGGATTTCAACTTCTGGAAATATTCTGATTTTTGCGCCTCTTATACCTTGCGCGGTGGTTAAACTAATTGTGAATCGAGAGCTTCGGATTCTGTTAAACGAATATGCGTGCGAGCAAGAGTGATTTAACAGTGTGATTTTGTTTCTGCGATAGAGATACTAAGCAATCGCTGTGTCGTTGTTCAGAAAGCTGACATTTGTATCTGTATCGTTCCACGTACGGAGTTTTACGTGCTTGCTGACCTAATTTGCCGGTACGTTTAAATTGTGTATTTGGTGTACAGAAGTTTCACAACGTAGTGGTTTAGTAGGTAACGCTCTTGCCTATGAACCGTGAGGGTATGGGTTCTAATACGATTTGTTGGGTTTTTTTCCATTAATTTTTTATTAAAATGTTTTTTATTGTTGTTTAATTAGGTCAAATTTTCTCTGGAAAGGTCTCTGAATAGCTCGTAACTAAAGAAAAAATTACGTGGATTCACTGATTCTGTTCTTTGACTTTTAAAATATTTATATTAAAAATTAATAACGAAAATAAAAATATACCACCCGCATGTAGCAGAATTGAACTTCAATTGTATGCGAACGAATGCTTCAGAGCACTCGCTTCACAACAGAAGCGAATTCTGCGCAACTAAACCTAAACGCCATTTTCATACGCATCTACGTTAGGAGTATGGAGTGTTGTTATAAAAAGAAGATAAGCAATTGGCTCGCTATTGAACAGAAGCGAATGCGAAGTGCGCATTTTGGTTCTATTTGGAGCAGCTGTTGTCGCTATTTGACAGCTAATTCGCTGAAAAACGAAGCGATCGCAGAACTAAAATCACACTGTAAAGCTGTGTTCGTAGAAACTACAGCTTAAATTAAAAAGAGAGGGAAATAGAAATTAGAGCTAATAGAATTAGCGATAGAAATTAGAGAAATAGAAAAGTTAGAAAATGGTGGAAAAAAGAAAGGTAAGTGTATGATCACTGTTTATGCTACACCAAGCGATTAAGGAATCACAATCAAATCAAATATTGTAATTTACGAGAGTGAGTTCGTAGTAAATTAACTAAAAATGGTCAGCTCATAGAAACCAGATTTAACCCCAACAATAGATCGAAAACTACAGTTTCAGAAAGAAGAGACTGAGGCGATCCTAACGTCAGCTCAATAGCCACGGTTTTTTTTTTAAAAAAAAAGTTAAAAGTTAAGAGTTAACTTTAACTTTTAAAAAAAAAGTTACAAGTTAACTTTTAACATCTCCTACCTGGTGGTGACCTTGTCGTGGTGTAGGGGCTTAGGTCACTGGCCCAGTAGGATCAGTCAGTGTAACATTGGCTGCTCTTGCTGTGTCGGTGATACAAACGACCACCAACTGGGCTGGATCAAGGTGTCATACGACCCGTGCCGAGGATCAGCCTGGCTGGGGGCCCAGTTTAAATAATAGCCCAGTCTCGAACGGAGTATTCGGATACCTGGCGCCCTCCGAATTAGCTAGCCTTACCTGTGTACTGCGGATCTCTGCACAGGTGGACCACCCCTTCTCCGCAACTCGTGGGACCAACTATGTCTTCAAACAAAAAACTAATTACACAAACAACAAAAAGAGAAGCCGAAACTCTTAAAATGTCGGCTGAAAAGAATCTGGGTGCTGCTGTAGCCACTGGAATAAGTGGTCAAGGCAGTGCTGAGGGAGGGAAAACTCTGACGGCGGTAATGGTGGCGAAGGCTGAGATCAGCGCATCTAGCCCGAGCGGATCCAGGGGCTGTCTAGAGAAGGACCTGACAGGGACAGCGACGGACGCCAGCGCCGGCCCCGGTTCCTCGAGAATAGGGTTGGAGGCTGGACAGGGTTCGAGGTTAAACGCACGGACTCGACGTAACGCCTACAGACTTCGTGACAAACTTCGGAAGATTCCTGAAAAGGAATTAACCGACAAGGACAAGAAGTCTCTCAAATGGGTTACGGAGGTTATCGGTGCGGCCGGACCTTCGATACCAACAACGCCCAAGAGACAACGGTCAGGTGACGAAATAATACCGCCGATCGGAAAAAAGGCTAGGGTTGGGGCAGCAGGCATCAGAGGTGGAGACAAGCTGTTGTCCTATAGTGAGGTCGTGAAGGATCGTCTCGTTTTGGCGGTGGTGGACAGGAGCGATCCTGACTGCATTATATCTGTCGATAGGTGGAAAAAGGTGGAGGTTAAGTTGGCGATCAGCTTCCTCCCTATGATGAAGGAGTTTCCGGGCCCGGTCCCTGTAGTAAGGGATGCTGGCTGGCATCAAGGCCGCATCAAGCTGGTTAACACATTAACTGCGGTTGTGTTGTGAACCAGAATAGACATCATTTTTGCTTAGACAACTTCGAAAGACAACCAGCTTGACAAGTTTCAGCAAAGTTGTAAACCGTAATACCGATTTTGCTTAGACAACACAACTTACAACATAAGTTGTAAATGAGAATAGGGCCCTTGGTTCAAACACAAGAAGCACAAAGTGCTTTATCTAAACACGATCCCAAGTGTCACTAGTGCAGGCAGTTTTTATAAGTATAAGTTATATAAAAATGGGGATTTTTTATTTAATATTTAATTTTTCGAAATTTTTAAGTTTTCAAGTTTTTCAAACACGTAAAACAAACAATAAGGTTTTGTTTTTCTATAATTTAGGTTTTCGCCTAAAATGATAGAAAACAAGATTACGCCACGCGCGGTTTTCCAATAGTTTTTCTTTATTTTGTTTCACGTACTATAAGTTCATGAAAGCATAGCTCCTTCGTCTTTTCGATAAATAGTACATTTTTCAAATAAATTGGAGATTTCATACGTTAGGTTAAAATCGGCTGTATCTCGAGCATTTCAATTGATAACGCATGTATTCTGGTAACAGAGCCAAATGATTATAAAGGTGTAGAGACTTTCAAGTATTGACACGTTTCGAAAACTTACTCTTTACAGATCTGTAAATTAATTATCCATAGCAAATTGGTTGGATTACTTGTTGTTATTGTAGTTTGCAACGCTGTTTACAACAGAAGAAAAAACATGTGGAACTTCCGGTTGTGGTTTTATAGCCGTTTGTAATTTCAATTTTAACTGCCAATATCTCCTGAACGACAGCATATATCTGCTTGGTACAAGTACCGATATAAAGATTTGAACGATATCTTTCATTGATATTGTATGATATTTTATTGAAAAAGTTATAGATATTTAGAAAAATGCATTTTTAAATCCTTTACTACTTTTTCTTGTCATGTCATTAACTTCAGTACTTTTGATAAAAATGGTACTAAAAATATTAAATGCGTTTTCCTTCAAAACTAGCACTTTTTGGATAAAGAATAATATTACATAAATTAACGATATCTTTTCCACTTTCCTATCGATACTTATAGTAGCCGGTTATACGCTGTCGTTTAGAAGTTCTGGGCTGTTAAATTTCAAACGGTTATAAAACCGGAACCGGAAGACTCCCATGTTTTGTTCTTGTTGTTGTTGTACATCACAAAACCTCCTTAAGATAAACATATAGATTTTATCCTGTTATTTAAGTATTCTTTTGGAAAATGTTATATTTCAATAACTTATATACTCGTATGTGTCTTTTATTACACACTCACCTAAAATATATAGTACTGCATAAGTAAAACAAGGTCAACTTATTGTGTATTAGTAATTTTTTTAATATTTTTCCTATTTGCATGATTTTTTCAATACCTTTTTAGAGTGGCATGCAACTTAAACCGTTATTATGAAACTGCTGGTATTCATATTGCTAAATCTAAATCATTAGTTGAATTTAACCTTAAAATATGGAAATTTTTCTTATCATCCAAGGATCTTTGGGTTCCCTACTTTGCAATACAAAAAGGCTTTTTGCTTGTAAATCTAGTTTTTTGTTATATCGTTCTTTTGTTTTAATAAAGGCTACTGAAAAAACGTTGTACAATGTATTTCTTTGATGAATATCGGTTTCTGTAGAAAGACAATCACAAATGAAGGGTTTGCGAAGTCGTCGTTCGTGTTCTTGAGCTTCTGTAATTCTGTCCCGGGATTGTGGCTTCTGAATGCGTCGTCGTTGTATGTTGGTAACACAACTAGAATTATCGATTTGTGCCTGTTTTTGTTGCTCTCCTGAGTGTTTCTTCTGCTTCGATCTGCGTGTATACTCAGTTTTATTTTTCTATAATATAAAAATTATATTAATATGATAAAATTTACTAAGAATTGCAAATTGTTTTTGTGTATTGGATTAACTATGAGTTTAATACGTATGCTTATGTATAGTAGCAGGTGACTGGGTATGTTTATATATGAGAGAGATACCAAAATAAAGGAAAATTCTAGTAATCGCTAGCCTTGCGAATTGCCAAAATTCTAATATAAATTTTTGAATTTATATTTCACACTATGTTCGATCATTTTAGCATAATAAAAATTAGATTAGTTCAACAAAACAACGATAATAATGTCAGAATTAATATAATATATTTTTCCGTTTTTTTAATCTTATTCAATAAATTTTCGAAATCCAATTCTCCAAAGTGATGTTGCTAGCCGTAGGTGAAAAGTCGGCCTCACCTGATAATTAATTTCCCGTCAACAAATATAAGTCGTCCTACTACGAGAGTTCTATACTTACATCGTTGCGGCATGCGATGTTTGTTGTCGAAACGGTTTTTTCACTCACACTTCGCAGTCGTAATATTTTAATATTTAATATTTTTTTTATTTAGGTTTTTTTAATACTCCAGGATTATGGAATCAAACGGGTTGATTGCAAACAAAAAACAAAGGCTTTTTAAAGGTAACACTATTCAATACTCTAAACTCAACAAACGTCTTTCTCTATTCGCATTCTTTAGTAAGACTACTGACGCATGGCGGGAACTATTGCATACTAACTGAGCATCTTTCAAAATTGAGGGCGGACTTTTTATTACTCATTCTTCCGACAGCGTTCACAGCGTACTTTCCGTTCTTTCAATGATTAAAAGCATTATACCGTTTATTATTTATGAATTAATTGAAAATCATATAAAAATCCACGACGTCCGATTGTTAATGTGTAATAATATTCTGCGAACCTTTCCTGTGGCTTCTGTTTCCGATTTATCAATTCTCTATGTATATCCGCCGGATTGACTGTAATATCGTATAACAACATACTCCCAAAGGCGTCCACACACTTCGATTTACACACACTCTTAAGGGAGACTTACGAAACCAACCTGGCGTTGTTAACTAAAATCTCTAATCGATAACTAATGTTAGGATATGGATAAGAGAATGATATATACTAATTGCTACACCTATCAAACATACGCAAAAAATTTCATAAAACTCTGTCAAGACTTTTTGGGAGGAGTTCAAACACAAACACCATACACGATTTTTTTTTTGTATATTAGGTATAGATATTGCACGAGCAGCAGCAGCGAAATTGGCAGCATGCCACAATTCGTCGCCGGTCCGATACTAACCTAAACAATGCTGTAAGCAAAGAGAGATGGAAAAAATGAAAAATAAAAGGATAACACAAATGTAGGCTGGCTTAGCATTTACAAAGTATAATAAAGGTGGATTAGTGAAGAGTTTTAGGTTGCGTTTAAGATAAATCTATATGTGAATACAATAAATGACAGAATGTACACAAATATAGCATATTAAACTCGTATTGGCGCACTACCGCTGGTTGGAGAAGTGAAACAAAGACCCGAAGACGAATTGCTTAGCGACGACTTGTTAGGACCAAAACAGATTGTATGAATCGACACGAGAGAAGAGGCCCGTCTATCTTCTATAACTCAGCAGCAACAAGTTTAGATAATCCAATTTAACTTAAACAAGAAAAAATTTGAGCCACTGCTTTTCATTTATCAAACGTATCACGATCAGCCGTAAGCGATGTGGTCACCAACGCTGCTCAAATGAAGGACCGGAATGAAACAGTAACCATTAAACACAGTAATCACACCACGAGGAATATTTTAAGTAAAAACTATGTAAAAAATTGACAAAAAATCTTTATTATGATTAAGCATATATATTATTGTAATAAAGAGTTATTATACGTTACAGTAAACAAATTAAAATAAAGTATGAAAAAATTATGCTCTTTCAGTAATAATAATTTTTTGTTATCAGTAGGGCAGGGGAATGTTATGTGTCAGAATGACTGTTCAACTAATAACGACGCTTAACGTTGTTATTATTATAGATATTTATGCCGTGTAACACATACTTTTGGGCATATTCAAATCAGTGAAACTATTCCCCACTTACCATATAATTGGTGCTTTCGGAAAACTTTTAACTATGTATATACTTATTAGTTGTTTTAGAAGACAAGTACAAAGAAAATAAAGCTTCATTCGCGACAATAACTATTAAACCAAAAGTGAAACATCGATCTCAATTGAGTAAGAGTTTGTGCAGGTTTATGATGCAGATGAACATACTTAACAATATAAGTAATTGGAATAATTATTTCTGAGATAGTTCCAATTTTCGGTTGGACAAATATTTTGATCAACAGAAGTTATATAAACGGTAACTTCTTAGTTTCAGGGCAGTTCGTAGTAGTTTAAGAAGATTGACACTACGGATTTAAACTCGAGAGTAGAGATTCGATTTGTGATTTAAGAGCTGAAACTAAGAAAATAAACGTACCGGAGCAACGAAAGTGTTTAATTGAGGAACGACCTGAAAATCGGAGTGTATCCTATCCAAGCGTGACTCCCTTAAATGTCGAGTCGTGTTGCCTAACGGCGCATGGAAACAGTCTGCCGGAGAGCTTAGCAAATTCTCAAACTCAAAGGAGTGTCTAATGGCATTCCACGCCGGCCATAAATTTTTCTGGAAATTTGGAAGTGAAAGTTTTATTGTTGAGGGATCCTTTTAGCGTAAAAACATTATTTGAAATATCAGGCATCCGTTGGTGAAGGAAGCTATAATTTATATCTACATCTTTCACAATATATTGGAATGCCTTGAAGCGAGCAAATTTATGTTGATTCGAGTTCTTATGTCAATCGCATTTCCATGTTGTTGGATGAAATGTAAGAATATTACGCAACCAAAGATAAAGAATTAATAAATACTAATACTAATACTAAAACCAGTCACATTGTGTAGTTACCAGAGTAAAAGACTTCGGCGAGACGCATTTTTGTACCCAGTGAAATAACGTCTTCGAAATGACATCTAGATTGCTGTCGCGTTTCAGTTATAAAACTAAATCATTCCGCAGCCTTTTAAGTTAGCCGACAGACTTTTAGCTAAGGCAACGCAATAAGCAATTCTTAGTACAGTTTTGCATATAGTATAAACTGCAGTTGATAAGCAAACCATAAATGTGAAAAGCTACTGTAATAAGCTACATAGAAGAAAGTTACGCTCTGTGTAGGGATTTTTCATAAAGGTGACTTTTTGGTTAACGCTACGTCGTTTCACGAGGTGACGCTCTATGTTAGGCTGTAAATATTTTTGTCATCTAACTGTCTTGTTTTGAAATTAAGACTGTTTTGGAATACTTTGACACTGAAATGATACCAACTGATTTCGTGCTCGCATTTTTATACCCTACAACTTAAGGTTGAGGGTATATTCACTTTCTACCGGAGTGTGTAACGCATAGAACTAGACAAGATAGGTATGGAAAAGTATATATATTCTTGATCAGCATCACCACCAAAATTGAAATAACGATGCCTGTCCGTCTGTCTGTCTGTCTGTCTGTCTGTATGTCCGTTGAAATCACGATCACAGGAGAACGGATTAAGATTTCAAAATGAAATTTGGCAAAAATATTCGTTGCTATGTTGGGGTGTTTCGTATTGAAAATGGGCAAAATCGCCCAAGGACCTCGCCTACTTTTTATATCGAGAGTGCAGGTACCTCTGTTTTGCCTATTAAAAAAGGCCATATCAGCATCACTTTTTGAGAGAAGACAAGAAAATTTTATATGTAGGTTTAGACTAATGCTTCCAGTTAATATGCCAAATATGGGCGTGATCCGCCCACTTTAAAAAAAATTTTTTCTTTTTATTATTATTATTATATATATATTGTATATTTATTATTAGATATATAATATATATATTGTATATATATACGAGTATATTATATCGCACCACTTCTAAATATATATACGAGTATATATGCAGCTTTAAGGTATAGGGTATTTCGGCTACAGCCCGGCTGTAGACAACACCTTTACTAGTTTTGTTTAAAGATGGAACAAATGTCGCATCTCTTTATCTCTGCTCAGTGAGACATCCATTGAGCACAGAAGATCTGCAATTCTCCTTATCCTTAGCATCAATGTTGTCTTCTGCACTCTTCGCAGACACTTGGGCATTCGATTCGAAACATCAAATTAAGAAAGAAAATTAAAATACAAATTGAACAAATTTTGTCGCAGATAACGCGTAAGAACAAAGTCTGACAGTACCCCAGAAATATAATCGTAAATGTAGTTTTAACATACCATTGGTGTCACAACTGGTAACGAATAGGTGAAAAAGGATAGTAAAGAGACGGGAGAAGGAGATCCATCTTCATAGCCTGAACACATCGAAAAAGACGGCAGCTAAATGCGACTAAAAGCTGGAAATAATACATTGTGTATGTTTATATTTCAATGAAGTCGGAAAAAATTCGCTTCCACCATGTCAATTAAACAACGCCTATTCCAAAAAAAATTGTTGAATTGCAATGTTGTTGAATGAATATTGTTAAAATTTAAAAATTTTTTTTTATATATAAATCTACATTTCATAAGTTCTCATAAGGTTTATGAAATTTACTTCAAAATAGTTGAGAAGAGTTAAATTAAATGAGAATTCACGAAATGATGCACGCGATTCATTACTTCTATCTTTTCTAACTAACTCGAACTAAAGTTGTCTTTTATTATTTAATACATTATAGTTTACTGATATACTCGCATATTCCAAGTGACTCTCTCTTCGCAATAAAAGCTCAATAGCTAAATTTCAACGCTATGTTCAATGAACTCAAATTATTCACAATTGCAGCAAAAATCCACTAAATAGTTACAGTCCATTTACTAATAAAAAAAACAAATAAAATAAAATGTAAATTTCGTCGCACATAATACACATACAAACTAAGCACTAACTAGAAACCCAACGGAATTTTTTGAATTAAGTCTTATTGAAGTTCGTTCTACTAAAAGAATTAATTGGAGCGACAGCAAAGGCAACTTGCTTAAAGAATCAGATGTAAGTGCTTGGACAAGTAAATCTCATCCGCAACAATTGTCATAAGAGCGCCGCACAAAAGACTATTAAGGCGAAGAATTAAGGAAATTCTGCGACCGCTGCAAGGAAAAATCATCTTAGGTGTATAGTAAATGATCCATAATTCGCAAAATAATGCACGCTTTAATCGGCAGTTCCACGAAGCTATGACTGAGATTGATGCCACCATCAGATCTCAAACAATCACTAGTAAACGTGTTACCAATTTAATGTTCAAACAGAAAAGATTAACGCAGGTCGGGCATAACGTGCTGCGTTCTAGGCTTCAAGACACCAGAAAGACCAAACTCATCGAATTTCATTAGGGAGATGCACGGAACTTTTATTCCCTAATCTTAGACCATACTGGAGACATGTGTCGTCCGGTTTCGATATCATGGCGCTATGATATGAAGACTGCTTTTCACTAGCAGTTTCTGGAAGTTCATCCCGCTCTAAATCGAATGGCGTAGTTAGCGAAGAATCTTTGTCAGGCCAACTGTTACTACCAGTCAACCATTCAACCAGCTATCTCCCTATTTCATAGCATATATGTATATGGCTCAGCGTGGACCACTATGTAAAATCGATATGAAAACACGCAATAGTCGACTTATTGTTGATCAATATAATAGATTTGGTACGAAAGAAGTTTCAAGGTGTACACATCGCAACGGGACTATTCATTCATTGAATATATATCATATCATGATTTACAACCATTCGAAATACAACTTCGACAGTTGTAGTGTCAAAATTTAGCACGAAATTTTCACAGCCAGCAAAATTTTTCATAGTTTAGTGCTTGAATATAGACATGTGTTTTTGCATTAGTAGTTTTACACTCCTCATTATGCCAAATACCATTAAAAATGTACCTATCATATGGTATTACAGAAAGTAAAAACTAGTGAGGGTGTTGTCTACAGCCGGGCTGTAGCCGAAATACCCTACACCTTAAAGCTAAACTATAATTATAGCTGCTTAACTATTTCTGTGCGTTACAAACACCGGTACTAAGTGCGTTTACTCTCAAAATTTAGCTGTAGGGTATAAAAATATATTGCAATACTGGGTGGATGGGTAAAAAGGAGGCGTGTCCCGCCCATTTTTTCCCAACAGAATATTATTCGTTGACAAAATAGAATATTATGTACGCCATTATTCAGGAAACTTATATACTTTTCAATACAATCCATGTAAAACCCTCCATGACCTATGTAAATTAAAAGTGGTCGGATCACGCCCATATTTGGCATATTAGCTGGAAGCATTAGTCTAAACCTACATATAAAATTTTCTTGTCTTCTCTCAAAAAGTGATGCTGATATGGCCTTTTTTAATACGCAAAACAGAGGTACCTGCACTCTCGATATAAAAAGTAGGCGTGGTCCTTGGGCGATTTTGCCCATTTTCAATACGAAACACCCCAACATAGCAACGCATATTTTTGCCAAATTTCATTTTGAAATCTTAATCCGTTCTCCTGTGATCGTGATTTCAACGGACAGACAGACAGACAGACGGACAGGCATCGTTATTTCAATTTTGGTGGTGATGCTGATCAAGAATATATATACTTTTCCATACCTATTTGGTCTAGTTCTATGCGTTACACACTCCGGTAGAAAGTGAATATACCCTCAACCTTAAGGTGTAGGGTACAATAAAGCACCAAATTCTACGATTTTAATAAGGAAATTTATGCTAAATAAATAAATTCTACTGATATGTACAAAGACAAATCCGTTTTAATAGTGGGAGTAAAATGGCAATAAATACTAATGCCAGATCAATAATCCTGTCTAATACAATATAACAACAAAAAAAATTTTAAAATTATAGATAGATGGAGTAGATAGATAGAGAGATAGAATAAAGATCGACGAAAATCTGTTCGACACAAAAATGAAATACAACAACGCTGGCAACTAAGCCAGCATGTAAAAAGTGACTTCGATTAACAAATATCGCAACATTATTCTTGACATACTCAGATTATGTATATAGGTTCATCAATAATAGTAAGTACAAATAGGTAAGAACAAAAAGGGCGTTTCTTTTGCGAAAGTGGCAAAGATTCTCTTTATGGACATTATCGATCTCTATGGGGAGCGCCCTATGCAGGGCTTAAATTTAAATGCTTTCAAGTCATCTCTTCTGTGGGGCTTGAAACGGTTGGAAGATGAGAAAAATAGCGGCATTGGGTTTGTGTTACCCCAACTTAGAGGACGGATTCACTGTGCTAAAAAGCAAAAAATAAGATTTTCAAGGCTTGGCTAGTTCGGTGGTTGGGCGAACTGAAAGAATTGTGGGAGAATGCTTACCTAATTGTTGGACCGCACTGTGCCTTGAGAGACGCGAGAAAATTGGTGATTCTTGTCCACGGTACGACTAAGGACAGCAACATCATCCTCGGGAGGCTGCACGCAGGAATGTCTGCGTGAAGATGGTCCTGCAGAAGACGATGTGGTGTAATAAGAAAAAGGACATCGCTCCATTGCGATTGACTGACGTCGCAATGGGGGCATTCGACTTATCTGGAAGATCTGGCGAAGGTAACTATCCTACATCACCCGGCTCCTGACGCTGAGTTGGCTCTTAAAGTTGACGCATCAGATTTTGCAGTCGGTAAGGCCCAGCCATTAGGGTTTTACTCGGAGAAGCTAAGCGACCGTGAGGCAATGTACCAGGCCGTGCATTTTTTCAAGCACATGGTGGAAGGCCAAAACTTCGCCATTTACACGAATCACAACCCGTTAACGTTCGCCTTTCAGCAGTCTGCAGGCACGTCATCGCGACTACATTAGTCAGGTGAAGCAAATGAGGTAGCAGACGCACTGTCGCTGGTACAGCGGATTGACGCGAAGTCCAGCATCATAGACTATTAAGAACTGGCCGGGGAGCAGGCAGCCAATCATTTGAACATTTCAACATCGATCTCATCTGTCCTCTGCCTACGTCACGCGACTACAGTTACTGTCTAACAATTATTGACATGTATAGAAGATGGCCATAAGCTTTACCGCTGCCGAATATCGCGCCGAGACCCTTGCGACAAACTTGATCTCCGGCTGGATATCCCGATTCGGAATACCACTACAGAAGGATACCTTACCATCCACAAGCTAACTGTATCATCGAACGCTGAAAGCTTCCATTATTTGCTACGGGAGAGAGGTTTGGAGCGAGGTGCTGCCTTTAATACTACTTGGCCTCAGAACTACATACAAAGAGGGCATCGCTGACAGCCCACCAGAGATAGTATATAGCGCAATGCTGAAACTCCCTGGAGAGCTCTTGGCTTCATCGCCGGTCCATGTCAATGAGTGTGAATTCGTCAGGAACCTGCGTCGGACAAGGACAAGGACAAGCCCACGTAGAGAAGCCACCACGGCATACCACGAGTGTTCTTGCAACATGCACAAACGTTTTTGTGCGAATCGACAAAGTTCAAAGGCCGTTGCTATCGCGATACGACGGTTTATTCAAGGTAATACGGCGGAACGAAAAAGTGTAAGTTAGCCCCAAGAGAATATTATTTATGCCGGCGACCGAACGCCGAGCGTAAAGTAAGTTTCAATAACAACATCATCTTGTTGCAAGCTATACAAGAATGCTGTGCTGGCATTCGTGTCGACGCCAAGTGTTTACGTTGCGCCGGCTACCGGACTAGCTTCCCGCTGCTAGCGTAATATGAGCACTCGCACAGACATGGTTATTGCCCCGCTCGCAGAGTAACTATAAATACAAGCGCTGAACAAATCCAAAACAGGATAAGCGCAACAATTTTTTTTTGTATAGTGACTCTCCTCATAGTAGCCCTCTGCTAATGTAAATAAATTAGCAGATTATGTGTTCAGTTGTAAATAATGTAATGTATATAATTATATAAATGTGTTTAGTATGTTAAGAATCGCTAGTTTTAAGTAAATGTTTGTACACATTTTGTATAAATAATATTTGTAGAATAAATGTTATGTTGTAGCCCTCTGATATGATACTTACGGCCGCTGAGTGAATTGACAAGAGTATTTACTAATTAAACTTTATTATAAGCTAATACAGCTAAAGGCACTTCAAAATTTAGGGTCATTCTTGAGGGTAAGTTTGGTGTAGCTGTAAAGGATTGCGTCGCTCTCACGGGTTGGTGCCCGAAAGTAGGAGCCACTGCTATTGAGCGCGCGAGCTAAGTTTAACTGCGGCCTCGATGAAGCGTTGGTTAAATTCCGAAAGTATGACTCGTGGTGCACATGGCACGCGACCGGCGGCTATTCACGCAAAGAGATGGAAGTCGTGACGGGAGGTGAGATCGTGCCAGGCTAAATTAAAGTCGATACAGCTCAATGTGCACCATAGGATGCGTCAGCAATGATGGCTAGGCGCTTTGTGTCGGATTGGCTGGATATTCCGTTCTTACAATAATCCTATATAGTTCACCATACGACTAGGTATTTATCTTACTGTGTGGCCAACCTATTCTGTTTTCGGATGCGCTGAAGCGTTAAGGGTACTACTATCGAATAAGCAATCTCTTAATAACAGGAAGTTACTATCAACTCTAGCAAGTCACACATGATTCTCCTTGCAAGGGGAAAGGTCTGGATATGAACCGGCTCAGCACTTTTGCTGCTGACATCAAGGAGTGATTCTTGATAGAAAACTCTCATGGATTGATCATATTGAGAATAGATCCGCAGGGCGAAGCAGGCGTCTTTTCAGTGTAGGACGGTATATTGCTTAGGTTGGGTCTTAAACCCCGTGTCATTTACTGGATATGCATTGCAATGACTAGACCCATCATTGCTTATTCTTCGGTTGTCTGGTGGTCTAAATTAGACCAAAGGTCCATACGAGGAACGCTAGATAGGATCCAGCGCCTGGCATGCATTGCTGTTACTGGTGCAATACGCACATCTCCGACTGTTGTCATCGAGGAACTGATGGTCTTGCTTCCGTTGGGTTTATTTATTAAGAATTGCGCATGAACACGTCTGGCACTTGGAACGTATTCGGTGCGTAAAGGGCATATGCGTATTCTTGATCTCGTTAACAGATCTATTGTGCATGCCCTAGTTTTAATCTATGTTTAGGCTCTTTATGTATGTGTATCATGATAAAATGCTTGGCCTTTTCTTATCTGTATTGTGCTTGACAATCAATCCGTGATTCGGTGCGTGGAACGGACACATGCAGATTTGAATCTGGCACAACAATGTGCTCTGAAACTTAGTTTGTGTGCTCGTGCCAACGAGGTCACAATCATCTGAGTGCAAATGCATTTTGGTATCGGCGGGACCGAGTTAGCTGATGAACTTGCTAAGCAAGGCTCATAATGTGCAGTCGATCGAGGGATGGAATTCTCCCATCTGACGAGATGTATTAGAGAACTGTTTTATGCAATCCAATGGTCAGAGAAGTGAAATTGGTCACGTAACTATCGAGGAAGACATTCAGCTGCAGCGATTGCGAGCTGACAAGAGAACTTCAGCGACTATCTCAAAAAGATAGGCTGCGACTGGAAGAGGATGAGACAGCGGTACATATAATGTGCGAGTGTCCAGCGGTAGCAAGCAGAAGGTTGCCCATTCTGGCTTGCCATTAAGAAATGACGATTAGTTTGGTAGTGTGGATAGATTCCACATATCCCAAAGCTAGGTTATAGTGGGATAGTGGTGGGGGAGCAAAAGAGGAGTAAGAGCTAGTATGTAGGCGCACCTGAGGTCTGAATCGTGTATGCTTATCGTTGTTATCTTAGGAAGATCTCTCCTCCTTTTCAAACAAAAAAAAAAGAACATAAAAAAAATCGTGAAGATGAAATCACTACTCTTGGGCAACAAAGGATTGTAGATTTGATGAGATTGAAAGCGCCATATATTCACCAAGAGCTGTAATGTATTCAGCATTTTTTGTACTTCAGTATATTCTTTCAAGTTGTAACGATGCTTTCTCTTCGCCTGGATATAACTCAGTCCAGTCCAGGGTCTCGTTCAGTTATTTATTTGTTAGAACGCGATACATCAAATTTTATATTAACAACTTTATTGAATTGCTTTTGATTTTTGGTTACAGTGTTTCTAGATGTGCCTAAGGATAAGTTTCTTACATAAGTTTACAATAAGTAGTTGGAAATTAAATATTATCGATTAGGCTGTAAGCAAATGATTAGATTGCTGGAAATTAAATATTATCGATTAGGCTGTAAGTAAATGATTAAATTGCTGGAAATTCAAAGTTATCTAATTAGGCTGTAAGCAAATGGTTAGATTGCTGTAAATTAAAAGTTCTCTGATTAGGCTGTAAGCAAATCGTTAAATTATCTTTATAATTTGTTTAATTATGCTGGAAAGGAAGATTCTTGTTAGTTTCTCCTGGGGCGAGTCACTTTGCTGCGTTGTTGCTATGAGTCGCGGGGTATAAACCCACAGACCGACTGTCCTACTGCCTCGGGGTATAAACCCACAGACCGACAGGGCGTTGTTGTTATGAGTCGCGGGGTATAAACCCACAGACCGACTGTCCTACTGCCTCGGGGTATAAACCCACAGACCGACAGGGCGTTGTTGTTACGAGTCGCGGGGTATAAACCCACAGACCGACTGTCCTACTGCCTCGGGGTATAAACCCACAGACCGACAGGGCGTTGTTGTTACGAGTCGCGGGGTATAAACCCACAGACCGACTGTCCTACTGCCTCGGGGTATAAACCCACAGACCGACAGGGCTATGTTGGTTGCAGCGGTGCGCCAGCTGCGCTCTTGTCGGCGACGTTGATTGAGGCGTTGGCTCCGACGTTGACTGCGACGTCGACTGACACGTTGGTTTCGATGTTGACTGCGACGTCGACTGAGGCGTTGGCTTCGACGTTAACTGCGACGTCGACTGAGACGTTGGCTTTGACGTTGACTGCGACGTCGACTGAGGCGTTGGCTTCGACGTTAACTGCGACGTCGACTGAGACGTTGGCTTCGACGTTGACTGCGACGTCGACTGAAAAATCCTTGCACTGTTGACTGCGAGTCCCTTTGATGCCGACTCGGAGTCCTTTTGATGCAGACTGCGAGTCCCTTTGATGCCGACTCGGAGTCCTTGCGTTGTTGACTGCGAGTCCCTTTGATGCCGACTCGAAGTCCTTTCGATGTAGACTGCGAGTCCCTTTGATGCCGACTCAGAGTCCTTACAGTGCTGACTGCGATGTCCTTATGGTGCTGATCGTCTCTGCTGAATATTTAACGCGTGTTATTTGCGACTGTCCACGGGTGTGGTTGGTAAAAGACTGTCCACGGGTGTGGTTTTCTAAAAGACTGCCCACGGATGTGGTTGGTAAAAGACTGCCCCGATGCGCTGTGTGCTCGGCCTTTTATCGTCGTCTCTTCTTCTTCCAAATTGTATGAAAAGCTTTAAAGCTTTCGTCAAACTTCGAACCTGTTTGATGGAATTTACACGACGTGTTTGCTACTTCCAATGTTTTCGAACTATTTCGCAAACTCGTTTGACTAGTTTGGTAAATTTGCGTTATGAAAACGAGTTTGCCGCGTTTGTCCTTGAGTGCTTGATTCAATGTTAGCTCTGTATGTACATTAAATTTTGTGTAACAAAATTTAATCGTTACATTTTCCCCTTACTTTAAAGTAAGTTTAAAGTTTAAAGTAAGTTTCAATAACAACATCATCTTGTTGCAAGCTATACAAGAATGCTGTGCTGGCATTCGTGTCGACGCCAAGTGTTTACGTTGCGCCGGCTACCGGACTAGCTTCCCGCTGCTAGCGTAATATGAGCACTCGCACAGACATGGTTATTGCCCCGCTCGCAGAGTAACTATAAATACAAGCGCTGAACAAATCCAAAACAGGATAAGCGCAACAATTTTTTTTTTGTATAGTGACTCTCCTCATAGTAGCCCTCTGCTAATGTAAATAAATTAGCAGATTATGTGTTAAGTTGTAAATAATGTAATGTATATAATTATATAAATGTGTTTAGTATGTTAAGAATCGCTAGTTTTAAGTAAATGTTTGTACACATTTTGTATAAATAATATTTGTAGAATAAATGTTATGTTGTAGCCCTCTGATATGATACTTACGGCCGCTGAGTGAATTGACAAGAGTATTTACTAATTAAACTTTATTATAAGCTAATACAGCTAAAGGCACTTCAAAATTTAGGGTCATTCTTGAGGGTAAGTTTGGTGTAGCTGTAAAGGATTGCGTCGCTCTCACGGGTTGGTGCCCGAAAGTAGGAGCCACTGCTATTGAGCGCGCGAGCTAAGTTTAACTGCGGCCTCGATGAAGCGTTGGTTAAATTCCGAAAGTATGACTCGTGGTGCACATGGCACGCGACCGGCGGCTATTCACGCAAAGAGATGGAAGTCGTGACGGGAGGTGAGATCGTGCCAGGCTAAATTAAAGTAGATTCAGCTCAATGTGCACCATAGGATGCGTCAGCAATGATGGCTAGGCGCTTTGTGTCGGATTGGCTGGATATTCCGTTCTTACAATAATCCTATATAGTTCACCATACGACTAGGTATTTATCTTACTGTGTGGCCAACCTATTCTGTTTTCGGATGCGCTGAAGCGTTAAGGGTACTACTATCGAATAAGCAATCTCTTAATAACAGGAAGTTACTATCAACGCTAGCAAGTCACACATGATTCTCCTTGCAAGGGGAAAGGTCTGGATATGAACCGGCTCAGCACTTTTGCTGCTGACATCAAGGAGTGATTCTTGATAGAAAACTCTCATGGAATGATCATATTGAGAATAGATCCGCAGGGCGAAGCAGGCGTCTTTTCAGTGTAGGACGGTATATTGCTTAGGTTGGGTCTTAAACCCCGTGTCATTTACTGGATATGCATTGCAATGACTAGACCCATCATTGCTTATTCTTCGGTTGTCTGGTGGTCTAAATTAGACCAAAGGTCCATACGAGGAACGCTAGATAGGATCCAGCGCCTGGCATGCATTGCTGTTACTGGTGCAATACGCACATCTCCGACTGTTGTCATCGAGGAACTGATGGTCTTGCTTCCGTTGGGTTTATTTATTAAGAATTGCGCATGAACACGTCTGGCACTTGGAACGTATTCGGTGCGTAAAGGGCATATGCGTATTCTTGATCTCGTTAACAGATCTATTGTGCATGCCCTAGTTTTAATCTATGTTTAGGCTCTTTATGTATGTGTATCATGATAAAATGCTTGGCCTTTTCTTATCTGTATTGTGCTTGACAATCAATCCGTGATTCGGTGCGTGGAACGGACACATGCAGATTTGAATCTGGCACAACAATGTGCTCTGAAACTTAGTTTGTGTGCTCGTGCCAACGAGGTCACAATCATCTGAGTGCAAATGCATTTTGGTATCGGCGGGACCGAGTTAGCTGATGAACTTGCTAAGCAAGGCTCATAATGTGCAGTCGATCGAGGGATGGAATTCTCCCATCTGACGAGATGTATTAGAGAACTGTTTTATGCAATCCAATGGTCAGAGAAGTGAAATTGGTCACGTAACTATCGAGGAAGACATTCAGCTGCAGCGATTGCGAGCTGACAAGAGAACTTCAGCGACTATCTCAAAAAGATAGGCTGCGACTGGAAGAGGATGAGACAGCGGTACATATAATGTGCGAGTGTCCAGCGGTAGCAAGCAGAAGGTTGCCCATTCTGGCTTGCCATTAAGAAATGACGATTAGTTTGGTAGTGTGGATAGATTCCACATATCCCAAAGCTAGGTTATAGTGGGATAGTGGTGGGGGAGCAAAAGAGGAGTAAGAGCTAGTATGTAGGCGCACCTGAGGTCTGAATCGTGTATGCTTACCGTTGTTATCTTAGGAAGATCTCTCCTCCTTTTCAAACAAAAAAAAAGAACATAAAAAAAATCGTGAAGATGAAATCACTACTCTTGGGCAACAAAGGATTGTAGATTTGATGAGATTGAAAGCGCCATATATTCACCAAGAGCTGTAATGTATTCAGCATTTTTTGTACTTCAGTATATTCTTTCAAGTTGTAACGATGCTTTCTCTTCGCCTGGATATAACTCAGTCCAGTCCAGGGTCTCGTTCAGTTATTTATTTGTTAGAACGCGATACATCAAATTTTATATTAACAACTTTATTGAATTGCTTTTGATTTTTGGTTACAGTGTTTCTAGATGTGCCTAAGGATAAGTTTCTTACATAAGTTTACAATAAGTAGTTGGAAATTAAATATTATCGATTAGGCTGTAAGCAAATAATTAGATTGCTGGAAATTAAATATTATCGATTAGGCTGTAAGTAAATGATTAAATTGCTGGAAATTCAAAGTTATCTAATTAGGCTGTAAGCAAATGGTTAGATTGCTGTAAATTAAAAGTTCTCTGATTAGGCTGTAAGCAAATCGTTAAATTATCTTTATAATTTGTTTAATTATGCTGGAAAGGAAGATTCTTGTTAGTTTCTCCTGGGGCGAGTCACTCTGCTGCGTTGTTGCTATGAGTCGCGGGGTGTAAACCCACAGACCGACTGTCCTACTGCCTCGGGGTATAAACCCACAGACCGACAGGGCGTTGTTGCTATGAGTCGCGGGGTATAAACCCACAGACCGACTGTCCTACTGCCTCGGGGTATAAACCCACAGACCGACAGGGCGTTGTTGTTATGAGTCGCGGGGTATAAACCCACAGACCGACTGTCCTACTGCCTCGGGGTATAAACCCACAGACCGACAGGGCGTTGTTGTTATGAGTCGCGGGGTATAAACCCACAGACCGACTGTCCTACTGCCTCGGGGTATAAACCCACAGACCGACAGGGCGTTGTTGTTACGAGTCGCGGGGTATAAACCCACAGACCGACTGTCCTACTGCCTCGGGGTATAAACCCACAGACCGACAGGGCGTTGTTGCTATGAGTCGCGGGGTATAAACCCACAGACCGAGTGTCCTACTGCCTCGGGGTATAAACCCACAGACCGACAGGGCGTTGTTGTTATGAGTCGCGGGGTATAAACCCACAGACCGACTGTCCTACTGCCTCGGGGTATAAACCCACAGACCGACAGGGCGTTGTTGTTATGAGTCGCGGGGTATAAACCCACAGACCGACTGTCCTACTGCCTCGGGGTATAAACCCACAGACCGACAGGGCGTTGTTGTTACGAGTCGCGGGGTATAAACCCACAGACCGACTGTCCTACTGCCTCGGGGTATAAACCCACAGACCGACAGGGCTATGTTGGTTGCAGCGGTGCGCCAGCTGCGCTCTTGTCGGCGACGTTGATTGAGGCGTTGGCTCCGACGTTGACTGCGACGTCGACTGACACGTTGGTTTCGATGTTGACTGCGACGTCGACTGAGGCGTTGGCTTCGACGTTAACTGCGACGTCGACTGAGACGTTGGCTTTGACGTTAACTGCGACGTCGACTGAGGCGTTGGCTTCGACGTTAACTGCGACGTCGACTGAGACGTTGGCTTCGACGTTGACTGCGACGTCGACTGAAAAATCCTTGCACTGTTGACTGCGAGTCCCTTTGATGCCGACTCGGAGTCCTTTTGATGCAGACTGCGAGTCCCTTTGATGCCGACTCGGAGTCCTTGCGTTGTTGACTGCGAGTCCCTTTGATGCCGACTCGAAGTCCTTTCGATGTAGACTGCGAGTCCCTTTGATGCCGACTCAGAGTCCTTACAGTGCTGACTGCGATGTCCTTATGGTGCTGATCGTCTCTGCTGAATATTTAACGCGTGTTATTTGCGACTGTCCACGGGTGTGGTTGGTAAAAGACTGTCCACGGGTGTGGTTTTCTAAAAGACTGCCCACGGATGTGGTTGGTAAAAGACTGCCCCGATGCGCTGTGTGCTCGGCCTTTTATCGTCGTCTCTTCTTCTTCCAAATTGTATGAAAAGCTTTAAAGCTTTCGTCAAACTTCGAACCTGTTTGATGGAATTTACACGACGTGTTTGCTACTTCCAATGTTTTCGAACTATTTCGCAAACTCGTTTGACTAGTTTGGTAAATTTGCGTTATGAAAACGAGTTTGCCGCGTTTGTCCTTGAGTGCTTGATTCAATGTTAGCTCTGTATGTACATTAAATTTTGTGTAACAAAATTTAATCGTTACATTTTCCCCTTACTTTGGGTGGCGGGGGTTTGGCGATCGAGTGTAGAATTCATGGCTCATGCGGCCGAATGCCGGTTCCTCTTCAGATAATAAATCTCTTGTTGATTAAATGAGTTTATTTATTTTCTATGTTTTTTTTTTCTAATTCAGATTTCTCGCTTATTGCGCTTATGTTTTGTCGCTCTTACTATAAGCTTTTCTATTTCTACATGTTCGTTGTTCATTTGTTGGTCATCGTTTGTTTCTCTTTTTATACCCTACATCCGAAGGAATGAGGGTATATTCACTTTGTGCTTCCGTGTGTAACGCATTAAAGGAGGCGTGGCAGGTATGGAAAAGTATATATATTCTTGATCAGTGTCACCTCCTGAGTCGATTTAGCCATGTCCGTAGTCTGTCTGTCTGTCTGTCTGTCTGTCTGTCTGTCTGTCTGTCTGTCTGTCTGTGGAAATCACGATTACAGGAGAACGAATGAAGCTATCGCGATGAAATTTTGCACGTATATTCTTTGTCATCCGAAACTCTGTGGGATTGAAAATGGGATAAATCGGTGCAGCGCCACGCCTACTTTTTTAACAAATACTAATTCTTTTAACAATATTTCAACTTGTAGACTTAGTTTTGAGCTTCAATTTTGTTTCCGAATACATCGGTACAGGTAGATTAAATTTTTAAAAAAAATGGGCGTGTCCGCCCACGAACATATGACATTGATATAAACCGCAATTCCAGAATAACGGTTGGAAGAATTGACTTGAAATTCGGTACGAATATTCTCTGCCATCATAGATAACTCTGTATTGAAAATGGTGAAAATCGGCGGGATGTAGGGTATATAAGCTTCGGTCTGACCGAAGGTACCCTTACTAGTTTTTTTTTTTGGTTTTATTAAACTCATCTTTATATATTTTCCTCTTTTATATGTTAACAAAAGTTTTCTTATTTCTAAATGATTTCTGTTTCGACTTTTGATTGTTAAATTCATTTGGCGATCAAAGTAAGAAATTTTTCTTTCTCTCTTATACTATAAAAGTTTGCTTTTTTCTTTCTAAATAGTTTTCTTATTTCTTTCTAGCGTAAAACGCCGCAGCGTTATTACTAATACAAGCGTTTTAGGGTATTGGGTTACAATTTTTGTATGCCCTCAAAAAATCTTAGCAACACTTAAACTTGTTGATTTCTATTTCAATAATTTATTTCCTCTGAAATTCCTTAAATATTTCTTTTCTCTTTCTTTCAGATTCTTGAATGAATACTGAATCACTGGTCGATATTTACCTCGCCGTTTCGGGTGATGGTGACTCTTACGCGTTTTCCTTCTACCGTCCGCATTAATCGCACCCTTTTCCCTACCTTTCGGTGTTGCTTGGCTTCAAACACTTGCTGCTCCAACCAGGGTGGAAGAACTTGCTGCGCGGTGGCGCCTGGTTGATGGTCCTCGTGCACTGGATTCTCCTCACTAGCGGGTGCCCAGTCGGTGTCCAAACTAATGGCTGTGCTATTCGGTGATGGTGTCAACCGATGCGTCAGCTACATTTGAAGTTCGCGTCCCGGTGTTCTGGGGATTTCAACTTCTGCCTCTGCTTCCATTCGCTTTATCTTACTGCCGGGTGGGGAAGGGTGTACTACTGCCGTTGGCTTCCTCGTTGGTGTGTGCGGTGATAACGAGCGTGGCGTCGTCTTTGGCGTCATTGCGATTTCCGTCTGTTTTCTAGCGTCGTCGTCGCTGCTATGTCTGCTGTTATCGTTGCTGCTGCTGCTGCTGCTGCTGCTGCGGCTGCTGCTGCTGCTGTTGCTGCGACGGCTACTTGGTTTATTGTTTTACCCCTTCATTATATTATTTAGTTTTCGCTGTTTACTTCGGCGATTTGATGTATCGGTGTTGAATGAGTGTGTGTGGCTTCGCGCTGACTTCTGCTTTGATGATTTCCTGTCTTCGTAGTTTTAGATAATTCGCTTCTGCAACGAAATTCTACAAGTTTTAACTTGAGTGCATTTGAAAATTAAATGTAAATTATTCGGCTTTATATTCCATTTAATAGAATGTTTCGGTAATAATTAAATGTAGGATAATAAACATTGTTGTCTGATTTGTGTTCCTTAATCGTGGCACATTAGAAGTTTTCTCCTTTGCTCGCACTCATATCTTTATTACGTTGTGTTATTATTCTTTTTCTACGTTGTCTCCGAAACGGGCTTCGTTATCGTTGGTGGCGTATGGCCTCAACTCGCTTACATGGGCTGTGCACACTTTCTTGCATTTTAGATCTTTAATTCTTACAATGACTGGCGATACGAGGGCGATGATTTTGAATGGCCCTTTGTATTTTGGCGCAAGCTTTGCTGCGAAGTATTCCACTCCTTTCGATAAACTATGTTGTTTTACCAATACGAGTTCTCCGAGTTTGGGTGACCACTGGCGACGTCTTAAATTGTAATAACGCGCTTGGTCTGATGCTGCTAACGCCTGCTTCCCTTGTACAATCTCAAAGATTTCCTGGAGTTGTTTCGCCCTCTCATGTGCAGTTTGCTCTCTCTGCCCAGTACCTGGGGTCTTCTCGTCGAAGAGTGCTCCTGGCAATCGTAATTCCCTTCATTGAACCAAGAATGCCGGGCTGAATCCTGTGGTCTCAGATTGGCATGAGTTTATTGCAAGCATAATTTCGGGCAGTTTGTCGTCCCACTTACGCTGCTCCCCAGCAGCTAGTTGTGCGATCATTGTTTTCACCGTTTTATTTACTCGTTCTGTCGGGTTCTCCTGTGGCGTGTACGGCGCTGTGAATTGGTCCTTCACTCCGATGCTTGATAGAAATTCTGTGAAATGCTTACTCTTGAATTGTTTCCCATTGTCCGTGACCAGTATTTTAGGGACGCCAAATCTAGCTACAATTCGTTCTCGGAATCCTTTCAGTAGACCGTCCGCTGCAGCCTTCCGCAGTGGAATTATTTCCGTCCACTTTGTAAATTTGTCGAAGAAAACCAATAAAGTGGTGTTCCCGTGCGTTGAGCGTGGCAGTGGTCCGACGAAATCGGCGCATACAATCGCCCATGGTTCATCCGCTAACTGCGTCAACATTTTCCCTGCTTGCTGTCGTTGTTCGAATTTATATCGTTGGCACGAGTCGCACTGGTGAACGTAACGGCTGATGTCTCTGAGCATTCCGGGCCAATAATAACGATTCATGATTCGCGTTGACGTCTTCCGAATCCCCAAGTGGCCTGCGCATGCATTGTCATGATTCTCTTGTAGCACGCGTTCGCGTAGATGTGATGGTACACACAGTTTCCATGGAGCGTTATCGTCATTAGCTGGCTGTCGCTGGATGTGTCTGTAGAGCTGATCTCCCTCCATTCTATAGTCGGGAAATTTCTGTGGATTACCTGTTATTTCTTGGATCCTCCTCTCCCACCAGGAGCATCGTGGTGGCGGTGAACTTTCCTCGGCCGCGATTCGATTTGTCTCTGCTGGTTGGCGGGAAAGCGCGTCGGCGACAACGTTTAATTTTCCTCTACGATATTTGACGTCGAAGTTGTACTGTTGCAGCTCTAAAGCCCAGCGAGCAATACGCCCTGAAGGGCTCTCGATGCTGTTGAGCCATTTCAACGATAGGTGGTCAGTTACCACGGTAAACTTGTAGCCCTCCAAATAGCATCGCATCTTCCGAATGCCCCATATGATGGCCAGGCACTCTTTCTCGGTTGCTGAGTAATTTAATTCCGCTTTGTTTAGTCTGCGGCTCGCATACGCGATTACCTTCTCGGCGTCGTCGACCTCTTGTGTAAGTACCGCTCCCAAGCCGGTATCGCTGGCGTCCGTTTGGAGAGTGAACTGCTTGGTGAAATCCGGACAGGTGAGTATCGGTGCCCTTGTAAGCGCCGCTTTCAACTTTTCAAATGCCTCTTGTTGCTCTGTCTGCCATTTCCAATGCTTTCCCTTTTTGAGAAGATTGGTCATCGGGTGCACTATCGTTGCAAATTCTGGGACGAACCTTCGGTACCAGGAGGAAATTCCCAAGCATCGGCGAAGCTCTCGCAGATTAGTGGGTGGTTCGAGTGCCTCTATCGCCGCGATCTTATCCGGATCAGTTCGGATGCCCTGTTCACTTACCACATGACCGAGATATTTCGTCTCCTTTTGGAAGAACTCGCATTTGTCGATGTTCAACTTCAAATTTGCTGCACGCAGCCTCCTGAAAACTTCTTGTAGGTGTCGCATGTGGTCCTCTTTTGACGCGCTGGTCACGATGATGTCGTCCAGGTACGCGAAGGCGTATGGTTCTAGCTCTGGCCCTATTACCTTGTCGAGTGCTCGTTGGAAAGTTGCTGGAGCCGAGTGGAGTCCAAATGGCATGACCTTCCACTGAAATAAGCCGCGCCCGGGCACTGTGAACGCTGTGTAGGGTTTGCTGGCGTCGTCCATCGGAATCTGCCAGTATCCATTCTTTAAGTCCAGGCTGCTGATGAACTTGGCATTTCTTAGACGGTCAAGGATGTGCTGGATGCGCGGCAACGGATACGCATCTGGTCTGGATCGGGAGTTTAGCTGCCGATAATCGATGCATAAACGCCATGTACCGGTCTTCTTCTTGACCAGCACGATTGGGGCGCTGAACGCACTGCTCGATGGCTCGATACAACCTTTATTAATCAATTCATCCACCTCCTTGTTGATGATTTCTTGCATCGCTGGGTTCCTCGGGATGTAGCGCTGCTTTACCGGTCTCTCATCGATCATGGTGATCTTGTGTTTCGCGATGTTCGTGGGGCCCTCTAGTATCTCAAACGCTTTCAACTCTTTCTTTAATATGGTTTCTATATCTTCGCCTGTTTCATGATTTTCTGCCTCGCTTTCGGCTTCTCTGTCGACAATACAGGTGTTTATTGCTGCTTTTACTCCAGGCTGCTGAGCGTCCTGAAAATTCAGCGTGAGTCCGCCACACGAGAAACTAGCTCCAGCCTTCGCGAGATAGTCCATGCCCAGGAGTAACTTGTCCACTACGCCTGGTAAAATCAGTAATTTGGTGCGCAAACTGTTTCTCCCAAATCTGATGGTGGTGTCCAGATATTTGGTTACCTCTCCTTGGCTACCGTCAGCCATCCGGACATATATGGGGAGGATCAGTGTCTTCTCTTCTAGTCCGAGTTCCTCTGCCTCAATCGTTGCGTCCAGCGTTCGTCCCGGGATCCGATGATGTCGTCCAGGTACGCGAAGGCGTATGGTTCTAGCTCTGGCCCTATTACCTTGTCGAGTGCTCGTTGGAAAGTTGCTGGAGCCGAGTGGAGTCCAAATGGCATGACCTTCCACTGAAATAAGCCGCGCCCGGGCACTGTGAACGCTGTGTAGGGTTTGCTGGCGTCGTCCATCGGAATCTGCCAGTATCCATTCTTTAAGTCCAGGCTGCTGATGAACTTGGCATTTCTTAGACGGTCAAGGATGTGCTGGATGCGCGGCAACGGATACGCATCTGGTCTGGATCGGGAGTTTAGCTGCCGATAATCGATGCATAAACGCCATGTACCGGTCTTCTTCTTGACCAGCACGATTGGGGCGCTGAACGCACTGCTCGATGGCTCGATACAACCTTTATTAATCAATTCATCCACCTCCTTGTTGATGATTTCTTGCATCGCTGGGTTCCTCGGGATGTAGCGCTGCTTTACCGGTCTCTCATCGATCATGGTGATCTTGTGTTTCGCGATGTTCGTGGGGCCCTCTAGTATCTCAAACGCTTTCAACTCTTTCTTTAATATGGTTTCTATATCTTCGCCTGTTTCATGATTTTCTGCCTCGCTTTCGGCTTCTCTGTCGACAATACAGGTGTTTATTGCTGCTTTTACTCCAGGCTGCTGAGCGTCCTGAAAATTCAGCGTGAGTCCGCCACACGAGAAACTAGCTCCAGCCTTCGCGAGATAGTCCATGCCCAGGAGTAACTTGTCCACTGCGCCTGGTAAAATCAGTAATTTGGTGCGCAAACTGTTTCTCCCAAATCTGATGGTGGTGTCCAGATATTTGGTTACCTCTCCTTGGCTACCGTCAGCCATCCGTACATATATGGGGAGGATCAGTGTCTTCTCTTCTAGTCCGAGTTCCTCTGCCTCAATCGTTGCGTCCAGCGTTCGTCCCATGATGTGAATCCTAGCGAGGAGGTGACCCTGATCACAGCGTAAAGTCTCTAGTGGTTCCGAGAAGTTGTTCGCCCTGTGTCCGCCGAGTCTCGGTACTGGCGGGAGCGGTCGTCGTTTCCCTGGTGTGCTTCAATGTTTTGATTTCGGCGACGATAGCAGCAATCGATGCTTCGCACGCCTACTTTCCCACAGGTCCAGCAAAATAACAGTGGAGGGTTTCGGCAGCCTCTCTGCCGGTGTCCGTCTTGGCCGCAGCGGCAGCATGCAATGCTGGGGTTGATGTGCCGTACGGGGGCTTGCGAAATTTCCATGTGTCTTTCGTTTCGCGTCCTCTGTGGTTGCGGTCTGCTCTCGTACTGTGGCCTTGGAGGGAATGGTTTCGGTTCATCTCGTCGTCGCGTGTTCTGCCGCACTGTCTCATCTGGCTCGCTTTGGATGCACTCCAGGTCCTCTGCTAGGCTGACCAGCTCGTCGAGGCTTGCAAAATCCTTCCTTTTTATGTACAGCTGAAACTCTTGCCGCGAGTTACGAAACACACGCTCTAACTTCTGTGCATCCGTGAAGTCAGCTGTTCTCATCAGATCGCAGATGTCTAGGAATCTACGGGTATCCGGTATACTCCTGTCAATTCTTCCACCCTTTCAATAAAGAGTAACGGGTCCTTGCCACCGTCGTATCGAACGTTCCATTTTCGAACCTTGTCGATGATACTAGCCGGGTCCACCGCCATTTCCCGCGGTCTTGTGTACATAATGTTTCGGCTGGGTTCGGTGATGACGTTTTCGCTGACTGTGGGTATCGATAGGTGAAATTCCTTTTCACCAAACTTCGGTGAAGCCGCTCTAGTCTGTGTCTCGTTCCGATCATCTCCTGATCGTAGTTGCCGTGTTGGTGATGGCCCTCGGGCCGCGGTGTGCATTGCCTCCAACTCCAGCACGTATACCACGGGATCCTTCTCTGCTGCTATGATAAAAGCGACGAACTGCTTCCTCAGTTCATCGGCGGTTCCTGTCTCGTCAAGCTCGAATTCTTTGGCATATTCAATTAATTCGTCCTTGCGTAGTGTGTAAATCCATGAACGTTTCGACATTATTTTAGCTTTAATCCGATTGAGTGCTCGCTGGTTGTTAGGTATTCGATGTATCAGGTCCCTGCTCGGGCGCCACTGTAACGATGCTTTCTCTTCGCCTGGATATAACTCAGTCCAGTCCAGGGTCTCGTTCAGTTATTTATTTGTTAGAACGCGATACATCAAATTTTATATTAACAACTTTATTGAATTGCTTTTGATTTTTGGTTACAGTGTTTCTAGATGTGCCTAAGGATAAGTTTCTTACATAAGTTTACAATAAGTAGTTGGAAATTAAATATTATCGATTAGGCTGTAAGCAAATGATTAGATTGCTGGAAATTAAATATTATCGATTAGGCTGTAAGTAAATGATTAAATTGCTGGAAATTCAAAGTTATCTAATTAGGCTGTAAGCAAATGGTTAGATTGCTGTAAATTAAAAGTTCTCTGAAAAGGCTGTAAGCAAATCGTTAAATTATCTTTATAATTTGTTTAATTATGCTGGAAAGGAAGATTCTTGTTAGTTTCTCCTGGGGCGAGTCACTCTGCTGCGTTGTTGCTATGAGTCGCGGGGTGTAAACCCACAGACCGACTGTCCTACTGCCTCGGGGTATAAACCCACAGACCGACAGGGCGTTGTTGCTATGAGTCGCGGGGTATAAACCCACAGACCGACTGTCCTACTGCCTCGGGGTATAAACCCACAGACCGACAGGGCGTTGTTGTTATGAGTCACGGGGTATAAACCCACAGACCGACTGTCCTACTGCCTCGGGGTATAAACCCACAGACCGACAGGGCGTTGTTGTTATGAGTCGCGGGGTATAAACCCACAGACCGACTGTCCTACTGCCTCGGGGTATAAACCCACAGACCGACAGGGCGTTGTTGTTACGAGTCGCGGGGTATAAACCCACAGACCGACTGTCCTACTGCCTCGGGGTATAAACCCACAGACCGACAGGGCGTTGTTGCTATGAGTCGCGGGGTATAAACCCACAGACCGACTGTCCTACTGCCTCGGGGTATAAACCCACAGACCGACAGGGCGTTGTTGTTATGAGTCGCGGGGTATAAACCCACAGACCGACTGTCCTACTGCCTCGGGGTATAAACCCACAGACCGACAGGGCGTTGTTGTTATGAGTCGCGGGGTATAAACCCACAGACCGACTGTCCTACTGCCTCGGGGTATAAACCCACAGACCGACAGGGCGTTGTTGTTACGAGTCGCGGGGTATAAACCCACAGACCGACTGTCCTACTGCCTCGGGGTATAAACCCACAGACCGACAGGGCTATGTTGGTTGCAGCGGTGCGCCAGCTGCGCTCTTGTCGGCGACGTTGATTGAGGCGTTGGCTCCGACGTTGACTGCGACGTCGACTGACACGTTGGTTTCGATGTTGACTGCGACGTCGACTGAGGCGTTGGCTTCGACGTTAACTGCGACGTCGACTGAGACGTTGGCTTCGACGTTGACTGCGACGTCGACTGAGGCGTTGGCTTCGACGTTAACTGCGACGTCGACTGAGACGTTGGCTTCGACGTTGACTGCGACGTCGACTGAAAAATCCTTGCACTGTTGACTGCGAGTCCCTTTGATGCCGACTCGGAGTCCTTTCGATGCAGACTGCGAGTCCCTTTGATGCCGACTCGGAGTCCTTGCGTTGTTGACTGCGAGTCCCTTTGATGCCGACTCGAAGTCCTTTCGATGTAGACTGCGAGTCCCTTTGATGCCGACTCAGAGTCCTTACAGTGCTGACTGCGATGTCCTTATGGTGCTGATCGTCTCTGCTGAATATTTAACGCGTGTTATTTGCGACTGTCCACGGGTGTGGTTGGTAAAAGACTGTCCACGGGTGTGGTTTTCTAAAAGACTGCCCACGGATGTGGTTGGTAAAAGACTGCCCCGATGCGCTGTGTGCTCGGCCTTTTATCGTCGTCTCTTCTTCTTCCAAATTGTATGAAAAGCTTTAAAGCTTTCGTCAAACTTCGAACCTGTTTGATGGAATTTATACGACGTGTTTGCTACTTCCAATGTTTTCGAACTATTTCGCAAACTCGTTTGACTAGTTTGGTAAATTTGCGTTATGAAAACGAGTTTGCCGCGTTTGTCCTTGAGTGCTTGATTCAATGTTAGCTCTGTATGTACATTAAATTTTGTGTAACAAAATTTAATCGTTACAAAGTACATTTCGCCGAAGCTGAGCCGAATACAGAGCTGTTTATTTTTATACTCAGTACCAGTGCCAGTCCTTCCAGTACTCAAGTACCAGTCCTTTTTCAGGTACAAAGGACTGGTACTTGAGTACTGGAAGGACTGGCACTGGTACTGAGTATAAAAATAAACAGCTCTGTATTCGCCGTGGTCAACGGGAATCATCGGGTTTCCATTGGAATTCGTTCCAACTTATCAATAGCAGTTTTACGGATTCGGTGGTTTTCTTTGGACAGCGAAGGCACATCACGAGAAAATTAGCTGACTAAAATATATAATTAGTATTAGTAGTAGTAAGGAAACAATTATCAGTTTGACTAAACTTCGGCGATAGCTTAGTGGCCAACATCTGCCCGACAAAAAACCATCGCTGCTCCTGCAAAGAATGCGCAATCTTGCCGCTGGCCAACGCAACGAGGGCGTCATGCGCAGCTTATTCTTGGAGCAACTACCAGATAATGTGCGCGGTGTTTTACCCATCAGCGACATGGCAGATCTTATAAAATTGGCGGAACAAGCGGAACCAATTTTAAAAGCGATTCGCCCAAAAAATGCCCTGTGCCGCATAACGTAGACGCCGTCGCGGACGTTGGTAACAGCAACAGTCTAGGCCAAGTGACAACACATGATATTCAAAAATTGCTGATTGCCATTGAGAAGATAACACTTCAAGTAAGTCGCCTTACAATTGGACAGAAGTCACGCAGGGCTAAATGAAACACGTCACGTTCTTCCTCTCTCGCTCAGCAACTTGATGATAAAGGTAATTTGTGTTTTTATCATAATAAATTCGGAAAAGATGCACGTCGGTTTGGAGCACCGTGCAACTGGAACCCTCATTCAAGTAATTTCGAAACGCCTTAAGTCAAAGAAATTAAATCTAGCATTTGGTATTTATTGACACTGGTGCCGATGTCTCAATTTTGACTAAAACCACACAAAATGAACGTACTTTATTCTCCGTAAAACTTTTTGCCGCAAACGGTTCGTGCATCGACAGCTTCGGAGATACTCTAACACTCGACTTAGGACTTCGTCGGGATTTCCAATGGTCATTCATAATAGCCGAATTCTCAGACAATTTTAGGAGCAGTGTTCATCCATCACTACGGACTGATTGTCAGTGTTAGACAAAAACAGATTGAAGACCGATTGTTAGAAAGATGCAGCTACTAACGAGTATGAGTAACCAACTACCACTCTACGCCGTGAAGAAAGAAGTGAAAATCAACCGACAACATGACTCAACGTGCAGCACCACATCGTAACCATATCGTAGGACTACCCTGTAGCAGAGGAATTACGTCGGCTAGCAGGTGACAAACTAACAGCCGCTCGGAGTGAATTCAGCAGAATGTTACAAAAAAGAATTTGCTAGCAATCCAAAAGTGAATGGGCTTCGCCGTTGCATTTGACAATGAAACCCTGGAGGTTGGTGTCCGTATGGCGACTATCGACTCAATGCTATCACCATTCCAGATAGATACCATATCCCGCATCTCCACGACTTAACTCATCGTTTGCATAGCTGCACCGTTTTTTCGACCCTGTGGCAACTATGGACCGAGCAAAAGCCGCCTTCATCATGCCCTTCGGTATTTTCGAGTTTAAAGTGATGACTTTTGGTTTACGCAATGCTGCGCAAAGCATGCAGAGTCTGATGGACAATGTGTTACATGAACTCGATTTTTGACACTGCTATATTACATTGACGATATTCTGATTGCCTCACGCAACGAAAGCAAACATGAGCAACATTCACCAGCGGTTGTCGAAAGATTGAGTAAATTCGTCTTGGTAGTAAATTTTGCAAATGTGTGTTCTTGGCAAAGAGGTTAAATACTTAGTTTGCACGGTCAACAGCGAAGCCATTCGTCCACCATCGGTGAGAATAGATGCTATTAAGCCAAAAAATACCACCTAAAACCATGCACAGTGGACAAGCTGTGTAAATTTATAAGAATTTGGAACTTCTATCAAAAATTCAAAAAAAATTTTAAAAAATTTAGTGGTGAGCTCCACTTATAGAGCTCACCATTGGTGCTAAGAAAAAAAACAAACGACAGTTGCAGTGGTCAAAAGAGTCAAGTGATGCGTTCAAAGCATGTAAACGCGCTTTAGAAAAGTGTGTGCAACTTGCACATCCACAAAATGATCAACCATTGATTGTTTGATGCGATGGGTCCAACACTGCGACCGATGCGGCGGTGCATCAGCGAACAGAAAGTGGCTTTCAACCTTAAGGCTTCTTCTGTAAAAAGCTAACTGAAAGCGAAAGGAAGTACAAATTGTATTACTATTTGAGATTTTCAGAGCTGTTCGCCATTTCAAACACCATATCGACGGTAGTAATTATAACGGACCACAAGTCACTAATTTATTCTTTCTTAGAGAAGTCGTCTCATACAAATGATAGAATTGCTCGAGAACTTGAGGAAATCGGCCATTACAAAACAATTATAGTCCACATATCAGGCGACAAGAACGCAGTGGCTGACGTAGTGCACGTAGTGAATGTTCTAAGCCTATTTGATGCTGAGCAGATAGCGAGTAAGCAGCAAGAAGACGAAGAATTGGAACAGTTTATTAAGAAGCCAGATAGAACTTCACTCCAACTTCAGAAACTACTAACTAACTAACGAACAGTTTATTGCGATGTTGCAGGGTCTTCGCACCCAAACAATTGAGTGAGCAAATTTTCGACTGCATACGCAATTGATCTCATCCACAGCAGACACAGTGGTGAACCCTTTCTACGCAAACTGGGTGGCGCGGTTCGGAGTGCCCAACACCATACCTTCAGACCGAGTGTCGCAGTTCGAGTCGCATCTGTTCGACGCATTGACTAAATTGCTTGGCAGCAACAGAATAAGAACGGCGTACCTCCCGGCCGCCAACGGTATGATCGAGCGTTGGCACTGTTCATTTAAAGCTGCAATTATGTGTCACAACACTAACAACTGGGTATAGGTAATGGCTTCGGTAATGCTGGGCTTAAGGGGAAACTACAAGGATGGCATCAACTCCTCAGCCGCTGAGTTGGTATATGGCACGCAGCTCCGAATACCAGGAGAGTTTTTCATACACGGAGACGTAACGGTTGATCCTCAACATTTCGTTGAAAAGCTCCGCGTACAAATGCGACTAGTCAAATCAGCACCGTCGGCGCATCACAACAAGCGGAAAAGCTTCTGTTGTTCTGTTAAATAGGAAAAGATGTTTCCTATTTATCGACTTTTCCAACGCAAGATACACTTCAAAAAACGAAAGTACGTATCGCAACAAAATAATAATTTCGTTTCTCGGAGGGTAGTAGTGTAGCGTTGATCAGAATGAAAGCGCCATCTATTCGACGTGTTGGCGAATTCGTTGAACTTATCAACAACAGTTTTACGGATCCGGTGGCTTTTTATTTGTACAACGAAGGGTGCACATCACTAGAAAATAAGCTGACCAAAATACGTATCAGATTATTATTTTCAATAATTTCAATATGGACGGAATCAGTGATTTGGTTGGAAATTAAGATATTTCAAATTAATTTACTTCCCCGTTGTCTTAAGTGAAGAAATTGTTTGAAATTAGTTAAGTCGTTTAGAAGTAAGCGTGTTGAATAAAATACGGAGTAAGAATATAATAATTGCGGTGCAAGATATGGTCGGAAGATTGACGAGAAATTATGAAATAAGGAGTGAAAATGAATTTAAAGAGTCACAAAGTTCTATATGATATATGTGATATAAAGACGACAATTTAATAAGGATTGTTTTAATATGTAAGCCGTGAATTATGTTAAATTGTGTGAATTGAAATAAATTAATATTTTGAACAAAATAAATGATTGACCAAAACAAACAAAAGATGTTTTATTAAGTAGATTATTAATAAGAATTTCAGATCATAATTAATGCTGTTTAATATGTAAGCCGTGAATTATGTTAAATTGTGTGAATTGAAATAAATTAATATTTTGAACAAAATAAATGATTGACCAAAACAAACAAAAGATGTTTTATTAAGTAGATTATTAATAAGAATTTCAGATCATAATTAATTCCATATTAAAACAATCCTTATTAAATTCCAATCCTTATTAAATCGCTGCAGTTGCAAGAACAGATAGAATTGCAAAGAGCACATGCAGAGCTGGAAAGGCAACTAGGAGAACTGAATGCAAACCTCTGGTCAATTTTAAAGGAGACTGTGGCAAACAAGGAACATTTGAAACTAATAACTAGTAAAGGTGTTGTCTACAGCCGGGCTGTAGCCGAAATACCCTACACCTTAAAGCTGCATATATACTCGTATATATAAGATATATAAGATAAACTATAATTATAGCTGCTTAACTATTTCTGTGCGTTACAAACACCGGTACTAAGTGCGTTTACTCTCAAAATTTAGGTGTAGGGTGGATAGGTAAAAGGAGGCATGGTCCGCCCATTTTTTTCATTGGCCGATTTTGCCCATTTTCAATACGAAACACCCCAACATAGCAACGAATATTGTGATCGTGATTTGACGGACAGACAGACAGACAGACAGACGGACAGACATCGTTATTTTAATTTTGGTGGTGATGCTGATCAAGAATATATATACTTTTCCATACCTATCTTGTCTAGTTCTATGCGTTACACACTCTGGTAGAAAGTGAATATACCCTCAACCTTAAGGTGTAGAGTATAAAAACCAAACTAAGTGGAATCGGTAAAATAACAAGTGGAAAAAGCAGATGCGATTTTGGAAGAGTTAATTTCGTTCACTAAGCAAATAATACAAAACAAACCAACAGACCAACAATTGGATGATTGGGAATCAGAATTTAGCGTGTTAAAAAATCGTTACGACAACAATCTAGTTGATAAACAGTTTCAAGAAGAAATAATACAGCATTTAGAAGCAGAAAATAACACGCTTTCTGGCTTGTTAAATAAAAAAGGACTAACAGAAGAAACTTTCAATAAAATAGTATCGCAGACGCCGCAGAAATCAAAAGAAGGTTATATATCCTTAGAAAGCGCAAACAAAAGAATACAGAAATTAAAGGAGGAAAATAGGCTTCTAAGCCAAGAGATTGAGCTATTAAGCGAACATTCACTCGTCCATAAAGAAGCTCTTGTTGCTGATATTTGTCCATCAGAGGTAAATAATATTCAATTTCCACAGTTTGCACATACAACGACCAACTGCAAAATGAGTATAGCGGAGATATCGAAGATTGTAAATGGGCTAGTACCCCTGTTCTCTGGAACACAATCACCTGATTTACGAGGCGAAGTTTACAAATTTATACAGGATTGTGAATTAGCGACTAGAGGAGTAGGTCAAAATAACGTCCAGAACTATATAGATTGTATAAAGTTGCGATTACATAGAGATGCCTTTAATTTAGTGCGATCAACACCATTGACTAGTTTGGAGGAGCTTTACCTCATAATCAAAAAGGCTTATTTGCCAACGGTGTCGTTGGAACCAGTTTTACATAACTTACAGAATTGTAGCCAGCAAATAAATTAAGACATACGGCAATTTGGAAGGCGCCTCTGTGCCCTTAAAACACAAGCAACAGAAATTGTAAAAAATTTTTAGCAAGGGCAAGGCGATAGCGCATTATTGAACATGGTTGAAACCATAGATTATTAGATGTGACACTCACAATTCGCCGCTTCAAAAAATCTGTATGACATTTGACTGTTTAGTATGTTGAACTCACGTATACAATACGTACCACATTGTTGTTCTTGTTTCTTTATCAATCAATGTGTACGATTTCTTAACAGTGCAACCGTAGGTGCAAAAGGGTTTTAGACCCCCAACTAGGCCAATAACGTATGTATAATTTTCAAAAATTTTGAAACAATTTGTATTCAGATTCATTTATAATATTCTACTAACATCATTCTAAAATATTTTCGCAATAAGGCGCATAATTGTGTATTTATAACAAAAAAAAATCGATTACGGACTGCATTTATAGGAAATATAACGAATCAAATTAAGAAATGCTGTGTAAGATGTGATAGAATATATTTATTATTTAGAAATATGTTTTATACATGTTTTTCACGAATAAAAAAAAAAATAATATTTATAATTATTTATTTTGACGTTTCGATAAACAACCCCTTAAAATAAATTTTCCATCAGTCCTTGCTACAAAATTTTTGCGGCGAGACTACATTATTTTACGGCCAGGCTACACTTTTTTTGCAGCGAATCAAAGTTTCCTTTCATTGTATCAGTGCAATTCCAGCAAAAATGCATTAGTGTTTAAGGGACATTTTCGAGTATCTACTAATTTAAGGTTCACATGTTAAATGTTGCTGGAAAATGTATAGAGGAAATGATTGAAATAGCTATAGAAACGTTCGGAATTATACAAAAAAGTAATGCCCTGCACTCAAGTTCCTTTAACATCAATCTGGCCTCAACCTTACCAGCTAACACGTCATATCCACAAAACAACCTTTGCCAAGTAAACTCCGTGTTCAGAGAAATAGACAGCTCAAAACCCACCAATATAGGAATTTTAGATAAAATAATTTGTTCGTTCTATAATAAAAGAGGCCACACTAGAGAAAAATGTTGAATAAGAGAAAATACTCTTTCCTACTAATAAGAAATGAAACAAACTGGAAGTACGGAAATCAACAAAAACAGGAACGATGGCCTGATAACGCAAGAGCAAATTCTGATCATAATTTCCGGAATCAAGACAGAAATGGTTTTAGACCTCAGCATTATAACCAGCAAACCTAACGGAAATGGCAGCATAACCAGAGGCCGCAAGATCCAGCCAAACAAAGCCAATCAAATATGGCATGTCACTGGTGTAATCGACCAGGACATCTCTTAAAAGATTGCTAGGCCAAGAAGAACTGGGAATTATTTCAGGGAAACTACCGAGGGCCCAGGCAAGGCCAGTAACCTGGGAACCCAGAAAGAATAGTAGTTTTGGGCCAGACAGATTCGGGAAGATAGGTTATACGTCCACGGAGACAGTTATCCCATCTACGAGTCTGTATGAAATTTGTCAAGGTAATATTGTACAAGGAACGAAAAAGAAACATGTTGGAACGATAAGCATAGGAATAGTGAATACAAAAAATATTAAAAACAAAACTGTAGCAGATAAAAGGTTAGACGACTAAAGAATAGTAAAACCAAATATAAATGTTCAAGAATGTGAAAGAAAAAGTATACAAGAAAAAGAAAAACAGGAATTTTGCACAACAAATAATTTCAAAAGTAATGAAGACAGTAAGAGTGAGTGTCGCTACAACAATAAACTAGAGGATGATGTGTTCATTGAGTTTCCGTGTGCAGAAGCAACTAATGAAAAACTTATCTTATTGGTTGATACAGGAGCAGATAAAGGACTAAGTGAACTTGTCCAAAATGCCAGATGAACAAAAGCTCAAAATTAACCAAAATGCCCATGGTATTGACAGATACACCAACGAGGTCATTTGATAACGTTTACATGGACATTGTAGGTATTCTGCCAGAAACTGTTTCGGGCAATAAATATATTTTGACTTTCCAAGACGATTTTTCTAAATTCATGGCCCCATCCCAGACGCGGAAGCGAGCACAGTAGCTAGGGCTTTTTACGATGAGATTATTACGCGTTACGGCATTCAAAGAGTTCTTATCACTGATAACGGAACCAAATTCATTTCAAAATTATTCTCGGATACATGCAAACTTTTAGGCATTAAAAAAATTACACATCACGCCGTACCATCCGCAAGCAATTGGTTCGTTAGAGCGTAGCCACCGGCCTTTAGCTGAATATTTACGTAGTTTCGCTAAAGAGGATGTTTCAAATTGGGACCAGTGGTTAACAGCAGCTATGCACGTTCATAACCATACGCCTCATATAACAACAAAGCAAACACCTTTCCGGACTTTATTCGGATTTGACATAGACATGCCAACGAATTTGAGACGAAAATGTAGTCAAATTTACAACATAGACTATCCAAACTGTATAATTCCAATAAAAACAATTATACATATTATTTATTGCTCATGAAATCGCATTGCGTAATGTATAGTCCGAAAACAGTGTCATTGCACGAGTTCATGGCCAAGAAAAATAACTTTATTTTGTTCATATTTGTGCAGCGCAGCTAGCCGCGGCATTGCAGATTGCTGTGTCAGCAAAAATGGCCAACGCGAGTTCAACGCCGTCGTTGAACGGTTACCAAAAGGTTCAATCAAGTTCATGCAATGCCAAGGCTACTGCAATTCTGCATTTTGTTACATTAGTGTTTGTAATTAATTTAAGTATATAAGAGCCAAAATAATTAATAAACGAGTAGTCTGAATTTGTCAACGAAATCAACCGTTTCATTTTAGTCTAGATTCCGCTTTAGTTCAAGTTCATGTGCTTGAACTAAAATCAAATCCACCTAAGTGCAATCAGTTTCAAGTGCTGTTTGTGCAAGAATCCTTTAGTTCAGGTTTATGTGCCTGAACTAACTTCAAACAAATAATAAATCCCTACGCGGATTTGAACATTTGGCGCCCCCGGGTGGACACTCGATTCGTGTCACCACAAGAACAGTGTTGTCAAATTTTCGTGCATCATCCAGACCCATCAACAGACTAATATGACGACGTTCGAAGGATTGGTCACCGCTCAGGATGAGACTGGCAATACAATCCTCACAATCGTGCGGAACTACAAAAAGGATCCGGCGGACAGAAAAGTGAAGACATCATATTATGAAGAAAGAATTAACCAACTAGCTGCAGCAATGTCAAAATTTTCTAACGCACACCAAGAAATAACGGAGTTGACTAACGTACCAACCAACCATGAGTACTTCACAAAGGACTACTACGTCGAGGTGATGACTATAGCGACACAGTATCGGAAACAGTTTGAAGCTGAGCTACAAGACCTTCAGCGGAAGACAACGAATGACACCAATAGAGATTCTGAAGCTGATCCAAATGCTGTCAACGAGAGATCAGGCAGCAAGAAGACGCCATTGCCACAGCAGCAGAGTTCAGAAGGCGAAGTAGCAGTTGTCACCAGGATGATGCGACGACAGCGTGCACTCATCAGTTCTATGAGTCGACTGTTGGATGGCATTGAAAGGCATTCAGATGATCAGGATCAACTAATGGAAGCGAATCTTCAACAAATTGCCAAATTGTGGCAAGAAATTGAAAACATAAACTACGGCATATGGGAAATGTGCGATGACCCATCCAGTGTGGGTTACAACTTCGACGAATACTTGGCATGCGAAAACAGAGTGCAAGAAAAGCGTAGGCAATTACTCATCTTGAACGAGGCACCGAAACCTTCATTACAAGCAGCAACGATCTCGAACAACGAACCGCTCAGGTTACCCAGAGTCACCATTCCACAATTTGATGGTGACTACATGAAATGGCGTCCATTTTTCGACATGTTCGCGCAATTGGTGCACGAACAACCTCTTCCTAAGGTACACAAGATGTGGTACCTGAAAACAAACCTTATCGGAGACGCAGAGAAGCTAATAAGACATTTAGAGCTTACTGAAAGCAATTACGACGTCGCATGGGACATGATCAAGGACAGGTACAACAACAAACGGATTTTGTGCTCCACTCTGATCAACAGGCTTCTCGAAACGCCATTTAACGCATCATCAGTGACTTCGATCAAAAGCTTGCATGATACCACACATGAATGCCTGATGTCACTCGAAGGTTTGGGCATTAGTACATCATCATGGGATCCACTTCTTCTACACCTCCTACTAAAAAAGATGGATAAAGATACATATGTGATGTATGAAAGATCCATGAAGAACCCGAAAGAATTGCCAAATATCAAGGAATTCTTAGCATTCCTTGAATCCCAGTTTCAAGCATTAGAAGCAGTTAACTACAAGGAAAAGCATGTTAAACCAAGATTATACACTGCTGCAATATCAACAAAACATGAATTACGACATGAGTGTATAATATGCAAGAAGGGAACCCATCCAATCTTTGCATGCGCGCAGTTTCTGAACCTGAAACCAGTCGATCGAATTCAACTCATCAAGAAAAATAAATTATGCCTCAATTGCCTCAAGGAGGGACATTTCGCCAAAGCCTGTTCTTCAAGAAAATGCACTAAGTGCAACAAGTTGCACAACTCTCTCTTACACATCAATGAAAAGAACGAAGTATCCAGGAAGGAAGGTACACTAGGAGCCAGCGTCACGAAAACACGGAGCCTTGTAGTCGCCCCAGCAAATCCAGTTAGTTTATCAACAGCAGCGGATACACCTAACAAAAAATATGTACTACTCAGCACTGTTCGTCTTCGACTTGTGTCGAACAGTGGCCTTGAAGTAGAATGCAGAGCCATCTTAGACTCAGGCTCCCAAGTAAATCTCGTCACAGAGAGGCTTGTGAAGCAGCTCGGAGTTCAAAGAAAACATACTTCCGTCGCTCTAGAGGGAATTGGCGCTCAAGGAAAAGAATGCAGGCACAGAATCAATGTAGGGATGCGGTCAAATACTGGACAATTCGCATCACGGCTTGAAGCATTAGTACTGCCAACAATAGTCAACGATCAACCATCATTGCTGCTTAATGTGTCATCATGGCAGATTCCAAGAGATATACAACTGGCCGATCCCACATTCAATCAACCCGGGAGGATAGATGTATTATTGGGCGCAGAATTCTTCCATCAAATCATGTCAGTCGGGCAGATCGATCTTGGCAGCAAGCTGCCCAAATTACAAAACACAGTATTTGGGTGGGTCGTGACTGGAAAGATTGACGGATTACAACAGGATACAGCTACTTGCGGCGTATTTAGTGAAGACGAGGAAACAACTAACAAGCTACTGGAGAAATTTTGGCGCTTAGAAGAGAAGGAAGGCAACGCGCCAGAATTTACAGCAACTGAGAAGCGTTGTGAGTCACACTTTATTCACAACACCGTGAGGGTCCCTGAAGGACGGTTCATGGTTAAGATACCCTTTTATGACAATCCTGAAACATTGGGAGAATCAAAGAACATGGCCCTCAACCGTTTTTTAGCACTCGAAAGGCGATTGTCCAAAAACTATGAACTAAAAAGAGCTTACGCAGAATTCATGGACGAATATGAGCGGCTAGGTCATATGACCGAAGTTCACAGTCACCAATGGGATAACATGTGCTACGTTATCCCACATCATTGCGTCATAAGACCAGAAAGTAGCAGTACGAAACTTCGCGTGGTGTTTGATGCCTCAGCCAAAACGTCATCAGGTCTTTCATTAAATGAAATCATGCATACAGGTCCTGTCATCCAAAATGACCTTTTTACCGTATTACTTCGCTTCCGACTGCCACGTTACGTTTTCACCGCCGACATACAGAAGATGTATAGGCAGATACTGGTACACCCAGATGACCGCAAGTATCAGTTAATAATTTGGAGAGCAGCGCCAGAAGCAAAATTGAAGTACTATCAACTCAACACCGTGACCTATGGAACGAGAGCAGCGCCTTATCTGGCAATCCGATGTCTGCAGCAGTTAGCAAAAGAGAACCAGTCTAACCACCCTCTAGGATCTGAAGCGTTACAAAATAACTTCTACGTGGACGATTGCCTAGTTGGGAGCAACAGTCTATCATCAGCAATCTTAATTCAGAAGGAAATTACAACGATCTTAAGCTCGGCTGGATTTGAACTTAGGAAGTGGTGTGCAAATCATCCTCAACTGCTTCATGAAATACCAACAGATCACCAGGAAATCAACCTTGACTTCGATACCAAATCGAATGATTATGTCAAGACATTAGGATTGGCCTGGTTACCGAAAACCGACTCCTTTCGTATAAAAATTGGTTCCACGTGCAGCAGTAGAAGACTCGCCACAAAGCGGAGCGTTAGCTCAGATGTGGCACGCATATTTGATCCACTAGGAATCATGGCACCGGTTGTTATCATCGCCAAGATATTTTTACAGCAGTTATGGGACGTGAAAATATCATGGGATGAACCATTGTCCACTCAGCAACACAACGAATGGACAGATTTTCGACAGAGCTTCAATGAATTAAACAACTGGGAATTTCCTCGCCACATCTATAATCATGAAATAGCCAAGTCATGGCAGCTACATGTTTTCAGTGACGCCTCTGAAAAGGCATATGGAGCTGTTATATACCTCAGGTCAGTAACAAGCAACGGAAGGATACTTGTGAGACTACTATGTGCTAAATCGCGAGTTGCTCCATTGAATCGCCAACGTCAAACAATTGCCCGGTTAGAATTATGTGCTGCACTCCTAGGGGCACAGCTCGCAGCACGAGTACAACGTGATCTACAGTACGGCATCGACTGCACGCACTTCTGGTCTGACTCGGAAGTGGTGCTGGCATGGATCAACACGGATTCGTCCTCATACGAGGTTTTTGTAGCCAACAGAATTGCTAAAATCCAAGATTTATCAACTGCGATGCAATGGCGCTACGTACCATCAAAACAAAACCCAGCAGACGTGCTATCAAGGGGTTGCAATCCTCGCAGCTTTACGCAATGCGATTTGTGGTTTTACGGGCCTCTGTTTTTACACGGGAGAGAAACAGAATGGATTCGACCTGCGTGCGAGTACAAAATAAAGTCAACACAAGAAGGCAAAAGAAAAGCGCCGGCATCATTAATCACTGCGCAAGTAGAAGCGGCAACTATAATTTACTCCATAAATCACAAAAATTCCTTTAGAAAACTACAACGAATCTTAGGCTATGTCATTCGATTTGGAAAACGAATGAGACATTTGCATAAAGAACAGCACAACTCTTGGGCACTTTCTCCACTCGAATTAGACAGTGCACTAAAAATGATTATCAAGGCCATTCAAGCTGGCGATTTTGCATCAGAAATCAGGGATCTTCAGAAGGATAACGTTGTTAAAACAAACAGCACAATTCATTGTCTGAAACCATTTCTGGATGGGGAAGGCATCTTAAGAGTAGGAGGAAGACTGGAAGCTTCAAGTTTACCAAACGAAAACAAACATCAAATGTGTCTTCCATATAATGATCCGGTAGTTAAGCTTTTGATGCAGACGATACATGAAGAAAATATGCACTGTGGACCAACGACATTGGTAGCACTAACTAAACAACGATTTTGGCCAGTCAAGGCTGCTAGTATGGCCAGGTCAATAGTTCACCACTGTGTCCGTTGTTTCAAGGCACGCCCACAATTGTTACAGCAACTAATGGGAAATCTACCAGCAGCCAGAGTAACGCCAGCGCGACCATTTATAAATGCCGGTGTGGATTACTGCGGGCCATTTTGGATTCATTATAAGCTGCGTGGAAAACGACCCACAAAGGCTTATTTGGCCATATTCTGTTGTTTCACAACTAAAGCAGTGCATCTAGAGCTCGTTAGTGACTTAACAACAGAGGCATTCCTCGGAGCGCTTAAAAGGTTCATTGCACGAAGAGGACGCTGTCAAAACCTTTACAGCGATAATGCGACAAACTTCGTTGGAGCCAGAAATCAACTCGTAGAATTAACGACATCAATCTATTCACCAAGCGCCAGAGAGAAAATTGTGAACACATGCAGTGAAAAGGGAATCAATTTCCATTTTATCCCACCTAGAGCTCCTCACTTTGGAGGGCTTTGGGAAGCAGCAGTGAAGTCGGCAAAACATCTGTTATTGAGAAGCACCGCTGCAGCCTCGCTAACATACGAGGAATTGGAAACCATCATTGTAGAAGCCGAAGCCATATTAAATTCCAGGCCCATTAGCCCGATGTCCAATGACCCTAACGACTTAACAGCGCTGACTCCTGGCCATTTCCTCATCGGTGAACCGCTAACAGCCCAAGTTGATGCAAGAGCGGTGGAACAAAAGGCAAGTCTAGGAGCTCGATGGAAGGCGGTGTCTCAAGTGAAGCATGATTTCTGGCAAAGATGGTCCCGCGACTATTTAAACGAACTTCAGCACCGATACAAATGGAGGGAACAGGCCAATAACATCAAGGTCGGGACTGTGGTAATTATTAAACAGGACGACACGCCAGTTCTTCAGTGGCCACTTGGTAGAATTACAAAAATACATAAAGGAATTGACGAGCTGGTCCGAGTAGTGGAAGTAAAAACCACATCAGGTACATTCAAGCGTCCTATTCATCGTCTAGCTCCACTACCCATAGAAAACAACATAGATCCCCTGCCGCGAAAGGATCGCACAAGCAGTAATGAATCCTCTTCAAGCCAATCAGCATGTCAACGGTATAATGATAAATCACAACCTGAGCACAAAAGACCGCGACGATCATCGACATTAGTCACAGCACTACTGATCGCAATGGTTATGCTGCCGATAGTTTCGGCAACAGGTGTTGAAAACCAAGAATTCGACTCCAGGATGGGGATGCATTTTGACGCACTCGGATCCATGAAGATAGCCAGATCCAATTGGCGTCTCATTGTGTACTATGATCTTAAACCGTATTGGTCAGAAATGGAGATCTTCTCGAATAAGACTCGTACTTTACGGAAATTATGTCAAATCATGACCCTGAAACAGATTTGTGGCGATGTAGTAACGACACTGGAGCACGCCGAAGAAAGACTTCAATTAGACAACAGTTTATTAGCAGCCACCCGACCTAAAGAAAAAATGTCAAGGAATAGTAGAACGAAGCGAGGAGCACTAAACTTTGTGGGTAATGTGGCCCATTCTCTGTTTGGAGTTTTAGACTCGGAATACGAGAATCAAATGTCTGATACCATTGAGGCAGTTAAACAAAATGAAGGCCATCTTCAACATTTGCTCAAAAACCAAACATCAATACTTGATGCTACGATCAACATATTTAAACATGATCAATTGGAGAGCAAACGTAAATTCGACAACATCGACAACTTGGTTAACAAGACATGGAAGAGGATTTCGGACACGGAGTACCAATCCAAGGTTCTTCAAAGTTTTCTATCGTCAGCCATGCAACTCATTGTGGTAGCCGCGAACCTGCAACGTGTACAAGTTTCCATTATAGATGTGCTTACGGATACTCATCACGGAAGAATCAGTACTAGTCTTCTGACACCTCAGCAATTACAGCAAGAGTTAGTAAAAATCAGAAATCATTTGCCTTCTTTTCTTCAACTGCCCATACACCATGATGACTACACTCAACTATATAAATTAATGTCGGCAGAAGGTGGATTAACGGAAAACCAAGTGCGATTCAACATATCTATTCCACTCTGCGACCAACAGGCGTTTACGTTATACAAGCTAATAGCGTTGCCGACGACAGTCAACAACGTTTTTGTAAAAATAAAACGTTGCAATGACATATTGGCGATAAATTCTTATCGAGACCAATACATCTCTATGAGTAGTTATGATTTAAGCTCATGCGTCAAAATAACGGAAAACGGTTATTTATGTACTAACAACTTTCAGATATACATGAAGGTGTCTGAAATGTGCTCTTGTGAGATAAATCTGCTGCACAACGATAGCAGAGCTGATTGCAATGTTGAGGAAGAGAAATTAAATTCAACCTGGACTCAACTGTCACATAGGAATCAGTGGTTGTACACCGTTAGCAGCCCAAGACGAATCACCGCCGTATGCAACGAGGAAGTTCAGCAGCTCAATCTGAAGAAATCTGGCATTATCACTCTACAACCTCAATGTGTAATCAAGGATAAGGACACAACGATCCAGGCCCAGCGATCATATTCCAGTAATCTGTACACATCATATACAGGATTTGGAAATTTGACGGACGTGGCGAAGCCAGAACAACTTCATATACTTCTTCACGAACCCCAGCAGTACAACACGCGGCTGGAACAACTCAGCAAGCTTCAAGAATCACTTAAACAACAAGAGATATGGGATTTACCATCACGAATTGACAGTCACAATTACCATCATACAACAATAGGATACACCGCGCTAATCATTTCAATAGCGGTCATCGTAGTCATCATCATAAAGGCGAGATCATCCACCGCACAACCACTCAACAGAAATCCACAACCAGCAGCACGTCAGATTTCAACATCCCCAGACTTCGCGATATCGATCGAATAAGAACTTTTGTGACGTCATTATACGTGCTGACGTCACCAGGGGGAGAAAATGTATAATTCCAATAAAAACAATTATACATATTATTTATTGCTCATGAAATCGCATTGCGTAATGTATAGTCCGAAAACAGTGTCATTGCACGAGTTCATGGCCAAGAAAAATAACTTTATTTTGTTTATATTTGTGCAGCGCAGCTAGCCGCGGCATTGCAGATTGCTGTGTCAGCAAAAATGGCCAACGCGAGTTCAACGCCGTCGTTGAACGGTTACCAAAAGGTTCAATCAAGTTCATGCAATGCCAAGGCTACTGCAATTCTGCATTTTGTTACATTAGTGTTTGTAATTAATTTAAGTATATAAGAGCCAAAATAATTAATAAACGAGTAGTCTGAATTTGTCAACGAAATCAACCGTTTCATTTTAGTCTAGATTCCGCTTTAGTTCAAGTTCATGTGCTTGAACTAAAATCAAATCCACCTAAGTGCAATCAGTTTCAAGTGCTGTTTGTGCAAGAATCCTTTAGTTCAGGTTTATGTGCCTGAACTAACTTCAAACAAATAATAAATCCCTACGCGGATTTGAACACAAACAAAGTGCTTAAGTATCAGATACAAAGAGCACACGAATTAGTTAAGAAAAATCAACATTTTCAAAAGCATGCCATATTAGAGTATAATCTCACACTTAAGCAGGGTATGTAAGAGCACGCTCGCGGTCGACTCATTTTTGAACCCGACCGCGTGCGCGTGCGCTTAAAATATTTTTTATTGAACGCGACTGCGAGCGCGTGCGCTAAAAATTTTTATAAAAGAGTCATCGGCCTTTAGTCGAATATTTGCGTAGTTTCGCAAAAGAAGATGCCTCGAATCGGGATCAGTGGTTGACTGCAGCAATGCACGTTCACAACCACACGCCTCACATTACGACCAAACAGACACCTTTTCGCACACTTTTTGGTTTTGATATAGAGATGCCAACGAATCTGAGGAGAAATGGAGTCCAGTATATAATACAGAAGATCCCAATAAAGTGCTAAAACTCCAAATACAAAGAGCGCACGAAATAGTTAAAAAGAATCAGGAAAAGTCAAAACAGATGTCCAAAGCACAATATGACAGTACCTTAAATTTAGTAGGAGATAGTGTTTTAATTAAAAATCAGAGTAAGAAAAATAAATTCTCTCCAATATGGATAGGGCCATACAAAGTAGTAAGCATCAAGATTCCTATTACAACAATGATAAAAATTAAAGGGAAAGAGAAGCCCTATCATAACAATTTACTTAAATTATATAACAACAATTAAACAAGCGTAAAACAGATTAAAGTACTACAGCAAAAGAAATAAATAATAATTAACTATAAACAAAAATAATAAATAAGTTTAAATAACTATATATAGGGAGATATTAACAAAAAAAAAAGGGGAAAATATATAAATATGCACACTTCCAGTTTCTTAGCTATCTATACATTCAAAATTGATAATCGTAAGAAGCTGTAAGTGCTGTTGCACAAAGGGAATGGATTTTATTAAATATATTATAATAAGATACACTTCCAAGTTCTTAGGGATCTATACATTAGATATAGACCGTCGTAGAACAATGAAAGTTTTTACCCATGAACTTGCATTGACACAGACTCAATGTTTGTTTTTAGTTTGCAGGCAATATACTTATTAAAGCCAAAGTATAAAAAATTTGATGGAGTTATAATTACAAGAACAACAAATGCAAATTGCATTTGCATTTACTTGTGCTAAACAAATAAATGCACATGTAATACAGTATATTAAGGATAAATCATATATTACACACTTTAGCATCATTTAACAGAAATATATATTGGCATACATTTAAGTATAAAACATATACACAATACTGAAAATATTTAAAAAGCACCTCACAATATAAGAAACACAAAACAGATTACATATTAAATTAAACACAATCATTTTAAATATATGTATATTATTTTAAAACTAAAACATGTACCACAAATATACAAATAAGAAGAAGAATAAGAGTATACGTATATGAAAATAATGTAGGCATATAATAGAGGGAGAATAATAGAGAGAGAATATAATAAATGAAATATATTTATGTACATATTTCATTTTACTGAAATTAATTTGAAAACTGAAATAAGAAATTAAAACAGAATGTACATACGTACAAGATATACATACGAAATCTAAATTAAATTGTTGAAAATAAAAATTGTTATCATGTTAGAGAAAAATTAAATTAAACGTTACAGTAAAGAAAACCAATTGTAAATACATAATAGTGAGCGGAAACTCATCACGACATACGCTGGAGATGAAGTCGGCCAAACCATTTTTATAGCACGCAGGAACACAACGAACGACTACTTCAAGGGGGCGAAGGGTAGCTGGATCAACAGCAACAATTTAGCTACGCGACATTTCAGATTCAGCAAAAGCAACACAGCAAAGAGTAGAAGCCTACTTAGCAGCACCGATCATTGCTTAAATAGGTTGACGTTGAGAACGAGAGATGAATATCATCGAGACCAGATGTTGTCAGCAATAATAAAAAGAGTTTCGGCAATACAAGAAGCATAGCGACAAAGTGAAACGAAAGGTGTTCGGCGATTTATTATCGTGGGAGCACTCGTTTCAACCAGTGAAAATAACGAAGGGTCAACGTCTCATAGGAAACAGAAGGTGTTCCTTCTGTATAATTTGCACACTGTGCGGATAGCAATTCCCTGCAATCATCGTCCTTTGCCAGCGCAGCACCCACCTTTTGCTTATTACGCACTTTCTCATTTACTCATTATTACCTCCTACTTTTCAGCACCGGACCTTTTTATTCTTACGTACAATGAGTATAAGCAGAAAGAGGTATGAGGTATATCTTATACCTCATTTATGAGGTGTAAGTAAGGTGAGTAATCAAATGGGTATAAGTGGATATAACACCTCAAAAATACTTAAGTATTTGATGTATGATGTAAGTATTGTGCGAATGGGACCATAGACATGCGAGTATGAGGTTGTTGATTACTTTTGCAAGGGATGGAATGGTGTTGATTGGCTGCCAGTTTTGCTTTATGTCTTACTTCATTCTTTCGTACCAGGTCATCGTTGTTTTCGTCGTCGCTGCCAACTGTCGTCTTCCCCCAAGATTGAATCTTCTCGCAATTGCAGCTCTATAGTCTGCGAAAGCTTCGGCTTTACGGGTCTTGTCGAATTGCATGGCGATGGGAACAGAATTTCAACTTTGTGAAGTACTTAGTGGTTCTCCAGAAATTGTTGTCACCAGGTTTCAGAGAGGAGAGAAATTTACCTAATCTGTTGTTAACGCGGTCGCACACGTATCTTTCATGTGGTTTGCTCGAAATTTGAGTGCTGCATCTGATGTCTCACTCAGCGGTTTGTTTGGAAGACATCATTTGACATCAGCTGAACTAATGCTGCAACGTGTTGAGGAAATTTTCCATTTGTTTCATGTTTATGTTGTTTTTCGGGCTTTGGGGTTTTTTAGCAGTTTAGGGTTTTGGGATGAGCGTCGCATCGTTTCGAAGCGTGATAGAATTGTTGGCAATTATGGCATTGCGCGCTGCCACCTCTTTGTTTCTTTGCTTCAACACAGGCAATTAAATTGCAAACAGGCTTGATATTATAAATTTCTTTGCCGATCCTAGGAAGCAGAACTTCGATAAGTTACAAAGACTTTTGTGGTTTTAGATAATAACACTGTGATGGCGAGAAGACTTAAGAAATTTAATCGGCTCTGATTTCCTCTGTTGTGAGTTTTTTAAGCACACGATTGATGATATTGAGGAATTTTTAATCTCTCTAGAGGTATATATGATATTGAGTTTTTCTCTTTTTAAAGAAACAAATAATTTTTCTATTATCGTCCGGCATAGCGGCACCGATACTGGGAAAAAATTAATGGAATTATGCTTTAGAAGCCTGGCCTCTGCTTCTCGGAGAATTATTGGCAAGAATGATAGAAAACAAGATTAGGCCATCCCGCAACAAAAAGTGTTTTCGTTCTGCGCAGCTACGTCATTGAGGACTCTGAAAGTCAAACGGTGAGCATTAAGGTCACTACATATGGTTCAAGTTCATGAACTGGAAACACCTACGAGGAGGCAATTGAACAAAGTATATTGAAAATATGTACAAAATTTATTAACATTGTATTGAGTCTTTTCAATCAACATTAAAGGTTTACGTAATTTTAGTTAACAAATTACAAATCTAAATTACATATTTTCCTGTTCAGAGTGAAAACAACAAGTGGATTGTAGAAAAGCAGTGTGTTGCACCTTCTGATCATCTTCCATCATTCTAGTCAACTGCAATCTTTCCAGTCCTCAATGACGCAATCTATTGGAAAGCAGTGCTGGAAAAACATAACGGACCTGCGCATGGCCAAATCTTGTTTTCTATCATTCTTGAATTATTGGGACTGATTTTCCAATAGTTTGCTTAGTTGACGTAGCAGAAGTTGGGAAGCGGGAAATAGCAGCAGTGCAGAGGGAAATTAGTTCTATGGGTGTTTGGAGACAATCGAGTTGCCTGATAGGATTTTTTATATGTTTCGCTCACCATTCAATGAAAGCGTGGATGGGCGTAACCGTTGCAGATGGGTTTCAGATTGTTTTTGGCTGGAGTAGCAGATGTTCACAGTAGCAATTTGTTGTTGAGTTGGAATGTGTCAACGTCAGAGGAGCTTGCAGATATCTTCCTCTTGTTTTCGTTTAGAGTCTTTTTATTCAGCAGAGCATCGGTCAGCTTCGAAATGCTGATATGGAAGTTTTCTATAGTTTTTTCTTGTCTGGTGTAAGCCTTAACGAGGTTCTGTAATTGCTTTTTAAGAAACAGGTTTTCCCTCTAGTAGTAGTTTTGCGTTTGGTCGTCGTTACTTGGTTCGCTCTCTGATACTGCGTGTGAAGAAGTCATTGTTGTTGTGGATGCGCTATCCTGTCGTCGTTCGTAGTTTCCTGTCCTGTCGAAGACATGGACTAAGACCAAAACTATGAATACCTGCACGGTTATACCTCGAAAACGCGACTGTAAAGCATGGATATAACCGACGAATTTGCTCTTCGGTTTGAATTTGCTTTTGGACTTCGTTTAAGAGTTTTAATCTATTTTGCTCTCTCAATTCTCGGAAAACTACAAAAAACACAAATCAAAACACAATCAAAAACTAGTAAAGGTGTTGTCTACAGCCGGGCTGTAGCCGAAATACCCTACACCTTAAAGCTGCATATATACTCGTATATATATTTAGGAGTGCTGCGATATAATATACTCGTATATATATACAATATATATATTATATATCTAATAATAAATATACAATATATATATAATAATAATAATAAAAACAAAAATTTTTTTTAAAGTGGGCGGATCACGCCCATATTTGGCATATTAACTGGAAGCATTAGTCTAAACCTACATATAAAATTTTCTTGTCTTCTCTCAAAAAGTGATGCTGATATGGCCTTTTTTAATAGGCAAAACAGAGGTACCTGCACTCTCGATATAAAAAGTAGGTGTGGTCCTCGGGCGATTTTGCCCATTTTCAATACGAAACACCCCAACATAGCAACGAATATTTTTGCCAAATTTCATTTTGAAATCTTAATCCGTTCTCCTGTGATCGTGATTTCAACGGACAGACAGACAGACAGACAGACGGACAGACATCGTTATTTCAACTTCGGTGGTGATGCTGATCAAGAATATATATACTTCTCCATACCTATCATGTCTATTTCTATGCGTTACACACTCCGGTAGAAAGTGAATATACCCTCAACCTTAAGGTGTAGGGTATAAAAATCGAAGGAAACGCGAACGTGATATGCATATGTGTATATATCCTGCAGATAAGCCTCCAAAGCTTCGGGGGATTGTCTTGCACATGTGTAAATATGATTTATGCAAAAATTGTATGAATTAAACTGTATGCATTTAGAATTGAACGACTAATCAATACATAAACAATAATAATAAAATAAAGTGAATAGATAAATATTTTCAATGAAAACACATATTTCTTCAACAGCAACGGCAAGGATTAGTAAGTACCATTTGGTTATAAAAGCTGGTCTTTAATTTGTTGCTTGGAATCCTAAGTCAAGTTTTTAGTCACTTTACCTTCCAGTACAGTAGTTCTGGCTCCATGGTTTAAATGCGTAGACAAGAAATTCTCATTCTTCATTCACTAGACTTATTTTGTAAGAAAATGAAACAACAAAGCATTCATATTTTTCAGAATTACGTGCTCAAACAATATCTCTTATCTGAGCATAAGCAGTCGCAAAAATATGCAACCTATCTTCACATCTACTGTGTGGTTTCTTGTTTTGCTACACACTGCTAACTGCTACTTGGTGTGTTGGTCTTTTACGTAACTGCGTTCGTCAGCAACGAAGAAACACAGTTAAAGCTTTAATCTCGATGCACGACGACAAGATGCTTCGTGCGCAGTCGTCTACCGCACGAACATGTTTTTTCGTTGCTTATAGCTTTGTGTAGCCGTTGGAACACTTTTGTTGCATGTTGAGTGCTTCGGCACAGTCCTTATAGGAATAATAAATATGGTTTTATGTGCAATTGACCAACTTTGTAACATTATCAAATCGAGAGAGTATGAAAGTGAGAGGCGATTATAGCAAATATGAAAATAGTTAGTCGTGGGTAGGTGCGATTTGGTTGGGTGTTACCAGTAGTTGGCATGGGAATTTTGATTAGATAAAAGCAGATAGGAGTTCTGTTTAAATTAGTAAAAATTTGAGTAATTTTTTGCTCTACCGGCGAAGCGTTCCTTATCATTTCTCAAAAGAGCATCGCCACCCGTCGTGATATTGTTTTTGTACAATACGGCCAATTAATTTACGCTACCTAATATAAGAAATGCATTTACATATGTCAAACTCGTTAAAAGCATACATATTTGTTTACAAAATATTAGCATTCTATATTCACCTCTTTGTCCCGCCGTTCCTCTTTGTCTTCTTTAGCAGTTGAAGAATTAGTATTAATTAAATATTTTGTACTAAAACTTGCACTCGATGACGGTAAAGTCGTTTGATCTTGGGAATCGCTCGAATCATCATGAGAGTCTCGTCTATGCATTCCAAATCGGATAGGATGATCTCCAACAAGTTTATTTAATTTCTTTTTCCTTCTAGATTTTGTGTCATCATCAGAAGTTTCTGAACTGCTGCAGGAAGGTGTTCGATTTTTATTTAGTTTAGCCTTCCTTTGAGTTAATACAGGGTTTTTACTCGACGCATTTAAATGCTTCATTCTGTTAATCTTTAGACTCTTAATGCCATATAACGTTTCATTTACAACGGGCTCCGAAATTAGTTGCAACTTTGGTTCGCAGTCATTTGTTTCAATCCGCTTTGAGTTTTCTTCCGTAACGTTGGCATCAGTTGATACGGACATTTTCGAACTTGAATTTGTATATGAAATTTTCGTAGCAATACTGTTTGTTCGCTCAAGAACTGATTCATTAAGCCTTCCGTCCGATACTGACTCACGTCTTGTGGCTATTTCGTACTTATCTGTTGTATATTCATACAAAGACTCATCTTCGTCCTCTTCTCTAACTATACTACATTTCCTAATTCGTTTATCCTGGAAAACTCATTAATTTAATCAAAAATACTAAAATAATTAGAAATACCAACATGTGTAATATCGGCTAAATGACTTTTTGGGCAACAAAGAACGAGACCTTTTGTCATTGATGTTGTGTTCGTATGTAAACCTTGCGAATTTGCATTATTGCTAATGAGATATCAAATTAAAAATTAGGAAATATTTTTTAAAATTATTAGCAGCTTACTATTTCGACGATGAACTTGGTATACAATTTTGGGAAGAAATATTTTGAATCTGCTCCTCTCGATGTTTTCGAAGTCTCATTTCACCTAATAAGAAGTAAGTCGCAGTTATGTGATTATATTGATTTTTATCCAATGATCTGCAAAAAAAGCGATTGTCTTAATTCTGATTTCTTAACTTTTTTTTGTTAAAAATACTTTATTATTTCCTCTTTGGAAGCGATTTTGCCATTTATCATTTTTTGTATAACAAATGTGTGATCTTCCTCACTCAGTTCTTGCCTACTAACTAAAGGAAGATGGTACTCAATATTATAACTGATCGTACTTGGTTGTAGCCAAGGATTTTTTGAAATCTCATCCAATGAAGCACGTTTGACGGGATCACGGACCAGCATTGAACTAATCAAATTTCGGCACTCTGTTGTTATATGCGAAGGTATAGTATACTTGCAGTCCATTATCATAATGAGTGTTTCGGAGTCATTTGCTTTTTCAAAAGGAGGTTGGCCACACACGAGCATATACAAAATAACACCTAGCGACCAAATATCTAAGCGTGATAAAGTTACATACAGGCTTTTGAAAGTATTAATGATTAACTCATAGTACTTACCAACAGCCGGAGCGTCATAGGAATCTCCTAATAATATTTCTGGCGCTGAATATGCTAAGCTCCCACAAGATGTTTCTAATTTTTGACCAGGAGAAAATTTATTGCTAAATCCAAAATCTGTAAGTTTAACTACATCTTGTTTTTCAAAGAAGACAACATTTTCAGGTTTTAGGTCCCTAAAAAATAAATTTTGAGCGAATTATTAAAGAACACTTTTTAAAAACCTTTAATGGTTCGCCAAATAAATTATAGTTGAACCTCGATTATAAAGATCTCCATCAACCGGAAAAATCTGTTAAACGAGATTAGAAATGCAAAACAAACACCCACATTCGGGTTAGAATTTATTATTTTGTTAGAATTCTTAAAAAAGTAAACTCCTTCAAAACAGAGCGCTGTCGCAATCAAATAATAGATGTTCAACTAGCATTTTTCAAAAAATGGCAATAACTTTTATGGTAAAGGTCAAAAATGTTCAAAGGGTTAAATTAATTAATAATATTGTAATGTCATTTGCCGTATGCCTCATGTTGGCACATATGTCCTGCACCGAGCAGTGTCCACTTCATCATTCGGATTTTTGTACGGCACTTGACCGCAAACAGTGCAGTTTTCCAAAAATTTATATCAAAAAACGAATACTCAGAGCTTTTTGTTTCTTATAATGCAATATTCATATAGTCTTGCATCGGAGATATGCTATTATTAATTTTACTCTCTTTATGTAGTTGCGATTACTTATTAAATTTCATAGGAGCGGAGAGTTAACAGAGCTCTGTTAAAGTTAGCGACGTCTCGATCTTTTACAGAGTTGCAAACTCTGTTAAAGTTCGAAACGTATTTATCTTCACGCACTTTGAAGAGATTGCATGAAGCATTTTTTTCTAGCAACATTTAAAATTTCTTGCTAAAAGATAAGAACCGTAGAGCGCCGAGCTCCGCAGAGCAGAGAAATCACCAAAGCAGAGACCCGAAGATTACACCCGAAGTTTTTTGCATAAGATTACACCCGAAGTTTTTGTGTGGTTTTATGATTCTTGGCGAGTTGTTGTTGTCTGACAAAAGTGACGAAAGCATCGTCGCGATGATCGATTTGCGGATTTCAGCGGGTGATGGGAAGCACGGAGGCAATTAGTTTTCTAATAACTAATTGCTAAGAAACTGTAATTTTTATTGTGGTTTCTGCAATGTTGTTCATTTTTATTGCCTCTGTTTTGTTGTTGCATTATGACTGCTGATTTTTATACTATGCCTGGATTTACATGCATTTAGGCGTAAAAAGAGTTGTTTGATTTTGTGAACTCTCTGCGATCAATCGGGCTGTTGAGAGGAAAGGAAAGGTACTTTAGAATAACCCTTTTGTTGTTTTTACAATTTAAAATAACATCATCTGCATATGTTTCAAAATGCAATTTATTAATGAAAATGAACTTGTTTTTGGGTAGCATTTGGTTAGATATATTTGATGAAAAGTAAGAAAAAATAACACACAAATATTCAACATAAAATTTTAAATTCTTTAGGTTAATATTACTATTTTTATTTTTGCTATTTCCACTATCAGTTTTTATAACTAATTATATTGTCAATATGTATGCATGTATATTGAAAATCTTGAGACTTTATTGTATAATATAACATATTAAGTCTCAGTTCATACATCAACTTAAAATGCCGACTAAAAAAAGCTTTTCTAAAGCAAATTTTAACTTCACACTAAACTCGCAGACTTTACTTTATACAAAGGTTTGACAAGGAACGTCAAGAAGAATGCCTAACAAAATTATTGAAAACTCAAGAAATGTCCAAAAATCTTGCATAAAATAATTACACACAAAACTAAGCAAAGTATTTTTCTTTATTCTTGCTATGAACACCTCTGGACACCCTTCGTGTTCCTCGGCGTATGCCTTTTTATTTTAAGGCAATAAAAACTTCACTATTCTGTGTACATTTTCTTGGTTCTCTTTTTTGAAACATTTTCTATATTCAATGTTTATCAGAAATTAAAAATGAAGCCAGAAAGCTGTTTGGAAACCTAAACCTTTGGTAGCAGTTTTTTATACTTTGATGATGTTTAATCGCTTAAGAGATTTAGGAGACAGTGATGATAAAACAAACAAAAGTAATGTAACAAAACGATTCCCCGGTGTGAAGATTTGCATCCAATTTTACCTGTGATTGCACAGATTAATCGCACACTGGAACTGTTTAAGAACACAATCACTTGCTAGAAACGATTCCGATTAATTCATAAGTTAACGCTAACCAAAAACAGAACTTGATAGTATTACTGAAATAGAGAATGATAGTAGTAAAATTTCAAAACGGCTGTAGATTGTAAGATTTGTCAAAACTAAGACGAATATGTTTATATTGCCTCAATTAAGATAAGCAATGTTGAAGATAGAAATAGCTTTTAACATCTTTCCACTAAAAATTTTTCATTAACTAGCTAGGCGACGGTCGAAAAACGATGCTGGTGGCGTGCAAATGGGAGGGAGAACGAGACAGTGAGGAACTAGAGAAATGCAGAGAAACCGACGAGACATATCGAACGTTTACAGTGGTAAAGATATGTTTATAAGAGGTACAAAGAGAAGAATTGTAAGAGAAGAGCGAGACGTACACTGCCGACGTCAATCTTCTTCAAAACTCAATCAGCACTTTGGTCAAAACACCATAAGCTACATCGCGCCCTGCATATATTTATACGGTCAACGGCGAACAGCGTTGGCGGCACAGCTATATCTTCCAGAGATATCAGATTACACCTATACGATGATTGGACCAATCAAAGATACTTAGTCGATTCTGGATCAATTGTTCCTTTATCAGTTAATCTTTTTAAAAACCGCACATGTACTCATGTTACTCTTTATGCAGACAAATTCACACCAAAATCAATTTCAGGTTTTCATTAAGGAAACATATATTTGAGTCTGCGAAATTTTGTGTTAAATTGGACAATTTCCACTAAGACAAATATTACTTGTTTACATATGTTTATAGAAGCCTATGATATAGTATTATATGTATACTTCAAGCTGAAAATAAAATTCATTCAGATTCTTACTTTAATTACAATAGATTGGTTGGCCATTTACCATATTAAATATTTCAGAAGCAAATTCGGGAGTACATTTTCTAAGAATACAAGCACTGGATTGACTTCTTAACAAATTCACAGTATCATTCAATCATATCATTGTCATTATAGGACCACCCGCGACGTGCTCGCGAACTCTGCCGATTCTAGCCAGCACTAAAATACAACAACTTTCGTATAATGGAATTGTTCGTGCGCCGGAAGTGCTGAAGTGTCAGAAACTGTGAACATTGTTCACAGATCCAAATAAATATGCAGCGTTTCTGGCCCAAAATCATTGATCTGGAATGATCATATAATCAAGGACCGGTTAAAGGCAGTATTAAAGGAACAGCAATTTCACCGATGAGCCTGAAAGCTATAAATAGGTGGACCAACACAAATGTTTGTCATCAGAATATTTTGGAAGAACTCTCATCTACCTTTTGAGAACCTTGGTTACAACATCCCAGATTTACTTCCCCCGTAGTCCAAATGGAATGTGGAATTGGCCGTGTTTAAGGAAAAAATTATTATATTTTATATTGTTTATTATATCCTATCCTACAATTTTAGCAATATATTCTATGATATTGTTTATTAAATCTTATGCAATTTTTGTGCAGAATTAATGACTCCGCTTGTAATTTGGAAATAATTTGTACAAATTCCAATTCCCTTAACTTCTCTGAAATTGGTTTTAAAAATTACTATCAAAACTGATTAACAGCGGATGGATTTAACAAAAGAAGCTTGCAACCTTACGAATTAAAACTGGAGCATTCGTGAGAGATTAATACCCTGAAAATTCACAAACGAATGCAATTATAATCGTTGGGACTAAACACGTAATGTTACTCTTAACTTACTCGAAAAGAACAAATGCATATGAATACCAAATTAATTATACATACATATATAAATAGAATTTTATTCATACCTATGGACAACATGCAGCTCATGGCAGTATGAAATAGCTCTAACTATTTGCCGAAAATATTTTTTTGACAACTCTTCACATAAACCACGTTCATGTTTCATTATATAGTCATATAAATCACCTCCATCGCCCCATTCCAAAACTAAATACAGCTTTGTCTGTGTATCAATAACCTCATATAAACGGACGACGTTTGGATGTTGTACTAATTTCATACACCTTTAAAAATTCAAATGTTATTAAAATATAATAGAAATTAAATTTACAAAAGACAGACCTCACTTCTTGAAATAAATGAGCCTTCGAAACTTCATCCAATTTTGCTTTATCGACAACCTTAACGGCAACTCTTGCTCCTGTAAAAACATGTCTTGCCAATTTAACAACTGCAAAATGTCCTGAACCCAAAGTTTCTTCCAAATCATAAAGTCCTGCTATTTTTCCATCATATGTTACTCCGCCTAAGGCTTCCGAGCCAATGTTCTCAATAGCGTGCATTGATCTTTAGTGACACAAGTGGAGTGTGTGAAGTTTATAATAGGCCTACCTTTTAGTAAGGATGCTTGCTTATATGGTTTTGTTTTATAAATTTACTCTGCCTGCTTTATGAATATATTTTTTTAAATGCTTCAAATGAGTGCTTCTTTTAATTAGTTGTGACACGAAACGTTATGTCCCGAATACACAGAGACCCTTCATAATTACAAGGGTTGATGGAAAATCGATAGATTCACTTTTAAAATAAAATACTATCAGGTAACTAAATTCTTAAAAGGATATACACACAATTATATTTAGCAACGTTTAGTAATTGCAGCAAATTTCTTAAAGTCCACATTACAGATGCACTCGACTACAGTATACATGAGAAATTCACATAACTTTTAATTTTTACTTATGATAGATGCCTTGGGTCTTTTATAAATTTTGGAAACAGGTAGGAATCAAGGGCCTAATCGGGATTTCTTAAAATTTTCTAATATATTACACCCTTAATTATTTCAAAATTTCTTTTAACATTTATAATAGTTTAACATTTATTTTGAAGTAGACACTTTCAATCAGAATTCTTCAAAGCGATTTCAGGACTAATCATTAAAATTTCGTTCGCAATGATGTAGCGACAAAAACAGAGATATCTCTAAAAGGCTCTGACTAGACACAGAACAAATGTTCAGCGACAACGACAACGACAGCTTAAGTCAAATTTACCATAGCAGAGGCAACAGCAGCTACACACAGTCTGTGAAATCACACCAATAAAAGAAGAACAAAACGACGACAACGACAAAAAATTTTCGTAGTTTGTTTACGACGTTTGCAGATGCAGCGACGTCAGGGTCTTTTTTTTCTTTTCCATAAGAGCATGTGTAATTTAGACAGTAAACAGCGACAACATAGCTGTGTTTGGCGACAAAACAACAATTTGGCTCTGTGTTTATAGCATTTGTTGTGTTGTATACAGAACAATATTTGGAGATCGACAATTCCACGCTGGAACTATGTAGATATGTATAATGATTCTCGAGTAAAATTTTGTACTTACTTAGCCAAAAATTCAAATCCAAAAGTCTTTGTATGTGCATACAGGTATGACCCATGAACAGCAAAAAAAAATGACAGTCCATAGCGCTAAATACAAGAGAAATAGAAAATAGTGCCTACAGTCGATTTTTTTCTCAATTCCCATAAGAGCTTGTGTAATTTTGACACTTCGTGCAAGTCGTTGTCGTTCTCCAAATGGTGTTCTGTTTACAACATTGGTGTTTCCAAGGGGTGAGTTAAGAGAAACTAAAAATTTTTAAGAGCCAAAACCACTCGTAAACTTTTTAAATGCCATTGAAACATAGTATAATAAACACACGAGGCTTACCCAAGATAAATCCTGCTTCTTTTCCGTCATTCTTCCATAATTCACGAAGTTCGTCTGATATTCACAGTACTGCGAAATTCGAGGGGAATTTTTCTATTTACTTTTGTTACTATAGAATTTGAGAGCTTTCGTTGATTTTGTCGGCTCTCTGGGGTAAGCGAACTCTGTTTATTATGGTATGTATTGTAGCTATTTCCAAGCTCGGAGTTAAACTCCTTCTCAAGTGCCAACTTAGAAAGAGACAATTATAGGCGGCACACTATTTAAACAAATGTCCCCATGTTTAATTACTATCAACTATAACGAAACAACTACTTTGTTTGACAGCTAGGAGCGAATTATGTATGGAAACCATTGAACATCTGATCAATTTTCGAACACCTTAATCGGATTACATATTTTTTTGAAAACACGCTAGTGTTTCGTGCACTAATTCGTTGTTGTAGTTCACACGGATATTTAGTTCATTAAGGACCTTTTCACACCAATGCCGGTTTTACACCAATGAGGCAAGCGACAAAATTTTGATCTTGTTTTGCTAATAAAATTGTAAGAACAAGCTGATGAATTTGTCTCTTTAGTTAATTTTTGCCTCACGGCATTTCGTGAGATGAAGAGACAAAAGCGGACCCTGGAGTGAAATTTAGTCCGTTTTGTAAAATTCGGACTTAGTTTTGCTACTTTATCTAAGAGAAGCGCATGACTGAGCAGCTGTAAGCAAAGATTTTTCTATAGTTTTGTGTATTTCGTACTCATCTCATGTGCAACAATGACACGACGGCAATACTGAACACCACTACAGTAACAAAAACTCTCAAGACTTTACTCTCCTCAATGTAAATCAGTGAAGGACAGACGTATACTATCGCATTTTAAGCTATGCAGTGCTGCAGAGATTACCTAGAAATTACGAATGAATCGTCGCGGGATAAAGGAATTACTCCAATGGCTTCTACCTTTTCTGGGTCTGCTTTCAACATCCCACCTCCTACTACAAACCCTAAATATTTCAGTTCCTTAAAACAGAACTGTGACTTAGCTAAGCCTATCGTTAAGTGGGCTTCCCTCAAGCATTCTGCAACTTCACCTAACAAACGGATATGCGTGTCAAAATCTGCTGAAATAATCAATTAGATAATTTTGCTCTTACTTGTGTCAATGATGATAAGGTCATGAAATCTCTTTTGTCCATTAAGTCAAATGCCGCTGGGCTGGATGTTATTTGTCCTAGATCCATTAAACTTATCCTACCGTACATTTTAAAGTTAATTACTTATATTTTTAATTCAATTATTACCACCTCTGTATTTCCAGTGGAGTGGAATTATATGAAAATTATTCCTATTCCGAAGCACTCCATGTCGCATGGAAATGACTTCCGACCAATCTCGATCTTGCCTTACCTTTCTAAGGTCTTTGAAAGGTTAGTTTGTGATCAAATTCTGGTTTTTACTTCCAGCAATAATTTGCTTAGCAACTGTCAGTGTGGTTTTGGATCCTATAGAAGCTGCATCTCAACCTTGACACTTGTCATTGAGAAACTGCGGAAAGCTATGGATAAATCATATGTATCCTTTTTGACTTTACTTTATTTCTCGAAAGCTTTTGATACTGTGAACCATACCATTTTATATAATAAACTAGTACCTAATTTTAATTTTTCTATTCAATCAAGCAAGATAATCCGATCGTACTTGACAGACAGGCAGCAAAGAGTCGTTGTTAATGGGAATATGTCGTCTTTCTTACCGGTTTTTTCAGATGTACCTCAAGGTTCAATTTTGGGACCTCTTCTATTTTTGCTCTACGTGAATGATCTACCGCAAGTTGTACATATTTGCTTCCTAGACATGTATGCTGATGATGTTCAGCTGATCTTCAGTTGTTTATTTATTTATTTATTTATTTATTTATTTATAATTGCTAACCATTGTAAGATATAATCTTATAAATTAATGGTAGCCTTGAAAACAATCAGAGAGTTACTTAAAACGAACTTAAATTAAAATTTAAAAGAAAATAAGGAAAGGAAGCAATGAAAGATTAAGAATAAATATAACTAATTAGTTAGCGTTTAGGAAAGAAGAAAGTTCCGACTTAAATTTGCCCCTGCTGGCAATACCTCTAATAGTGGGAGGAAGCGAGTTCCATATCCTAGCGGCGCTCACAAAAAATTGCCTTCCAGTCGCAAGACAAGTGAACATTGGTAATATCAGAGTTATTGACCTATGAGATCGCGAAAAACAGAGTTCATTGTATAGATAATCTGGCTGTCTTGAGTTGATGATTAAGTGAAGGAAAATCATCGTCCTTCTTTTCAATAAGTTCGCAGGGCTACAATTAAAAATTGAAAAAGACATATGGGAAATATGCTCACCAAGTTTGATATTCCAAACAAATCGCGCAATATTATTAAAAACAACTACGAATCTATGTAAGGAAGCGGAATCCAGATCATGGAAAATTTCGCATCCATACAGCAACATAGGAAAAAGCATGGCTTTTGATAGAAAAAGTTTTGTATATGCTGGCAGATAATGTTGAGTTAGCATTAACAAGCGTAACCCGCCATAAACTCTACCTATATTGGCACTTATATGACAAGACCAAGAAAGTGTACTATTGAAGATCACTCCGAGGTTTTTTGCAGATAACACATAATCAATAACTTCACCACCAAGGGAAATTCGTGGGAGGGACTGCAGAGCAATTTGCTTCTTGTATATAGGGAGAACCTTTGACTTAGAAGAATTTAGAGTCAATCCATTACTACATGCCCATGCTCTTATAGAAGCCAAGTCGTGATTTAGCAGTTGAATAGAGGTTTCAACGTCATTAAAAGGGCAACTGAAAACCAGCTGAACATCATCAGCATACATATGGATAGAGCAGTGCTCAACGACTTGCACTAGGTCATTCACATAAAATAGGAAGAGAAGTGGGCCTAATATCGACCCTTGTGGAACCCCAGAACGAACAGGCAGAAAGGAGGACGCATTCCCATTAGCAAAAACACACTGCTCTCTGTCAGATAAGTATGACCGAATTAGGTTGGCAGATTGGGTTGAAAATTTAAAATTAGTCATAATTTTGTAGTACAGAATGGCGTGATTGACGCTATCAAAGGCTTTCGAAAAATCGAGAAGAGTCAAAAAGGATACAAAAGATTTATCCATTGCTTTACGTAACCTCTCGACAACAGCTGTCAAGGCTGTAATACAACTTCTTTCAGATCTGAAGCCAGACTGGCAATTAACTAAAAGATTATTCCGCGAAGAGAACTCGAGTATTTGCGCGCTTATCAGCCGTTCGAAAACCTTAGATAAAAATGGAAGCAATGAAATAGGGCGATAGTCATGGGTGCTATTGCTCTTCTTGATAGGTATAATTTTTGATGATTTCCATGCAGAAGGAAAAACCGAAGTAGTAATAATGGAATTGAAGATGAATTTAAAGTATTTGATTAAAAATGGTAAAGTTAGCTTAACAAATTTAGGGCAGACACCGTCGATACCAACGGCATTCGATTTAACCGAGTGGAAAGCATTAATGACATCAATATCATTGACGCATGCCAGAGAGAGTTGATCAGTATGCTCATTAAGGAGATTATCTAATTCGCTAGGACAGTAAGAAAAACTTAAGTTTTGCTGATGTGATAAAAAACGAGCATTAAGTTCATCGCAGTCCAAATTCTTAGGTAAAGCAGTGCAATGTTTGCCAATTCCGATATTTCTTAACTTTTTCCAATAAGATTTAGTCGACTGACTTTGTCCAAATTTCCTCCTAAAAAAATAGCTTTTGAGGATCTTATACTAGAAGTAACTTGATTGCGCAGATGCCGATATAGAACAAGATATTCGTTAAGATTAAACCGCTTCCACAACTTAAAGGCTTCATCACGCTTGCGCATGAGTGAAAGAATTGCTGGGGTTAACCAAGGGGACCCACTATGCACGACGTCCTTAGTAATGACTGGCACATGCTTTGGCATAACAAAGTTATAAGATTCGCTGATATAAACTCAACTTGATCATTTACAAGTGGCATATAATAGATCGATCCCCAGTTAACCTTTTCTAAATCATTCTTTAAGGACAAGAGGTTAACACGATCAAAGCACCTATATTGAATTTTCTCAATAGAATCATCCATATTTAAAGAATAAGTCATAAAAAGAAGATCATGCAAGGAAAAACCTGGAGCATCCAGCTGTTGGAATAACTTTACATTAGTCACGTAACTGACGAACATTAGATCAATGAGACTGCGCGACTGGTGGGAGTAGTGCGTGGGATTGTTTTTATTGGTTAAGGTAAGGTTTAATGATGCCATTGTTTCGACAAAATTGCAAGATTCCTTGTAGTTTAAAACGTTACAGTTAAAGTCACCACAAACTATGATTTCAGAGGTGTTGCTGGACAGACCTTCAAGAGTCATTAAAAAGGGCTGGAAACATATACGCTTATTGGGTCTATAAACCGTACATAGCAAAATCTTCCGGCCCTTATGGGAAATTTCAAGGAAGAGATATTCCAACTGACAGTCAGCAGGAGATTTGGCAACAAATCTGCAGCCAAAGCCCCTTCTAACATAAACTGCAACACCTCCCCCAATACGTCCAAGGCGGTCTGATCGAAAAATCGAGTAACCACTAAGACTGTAGCAGCTACTAGTGACTTCCGGGACGAACCAAGTCTCAGACACGCAGATAACATCAATACGAGAAGTTGCAAACACTTGTCTGAATTCATCAATCTTAGAGGCCAAACTCTGAGCATTAATGTGAACTATATGAATCCCTGGGCTGATCCTACGAAGAACTTCTAACAAAGACTTTAGACTGGAACTGCGACCACCACTATGGAACCCACGATTGTCACCAAAGGCTGGAGCAACCATTAAGGGTAATCAAGTAAATTAGCGAAATCGCATCAACAAGTGCAAAAATATAGTCGGAGATATAATTGAAACATACTACGAAAAAGAAAAAGAGAAGAGCACAGAAAAGTAGAAAAGCAATAACAAGAAATAGAACTGAGGAAATCGAAAAGAGCGAAAAGAGGAGAAAGCAAGATAGTATAGAATAGCAATTTAGATTATTAACTAACATCTTAAGAAAGTATATGTATACAATTTGTAAATTATATAACAATTAAGTAACACAAAAATAAACAGAGAAGCAAAGTATAAAGAGTAAAACAGTTTAAATACTTATATTTCTTCCAGCTGATGTGTCCGCAGTGTTCTCTTCAATCATTATTGAGTTCTCCAATATGACAGCATTTAGCATTTCGGCACTTCTAATAGGCAAACTGTCTCCATTCTCCACTAATTTAATGTAGACTTGGCCTCGAAGAGTGTAGGCTGCAAAGATTTGATTCCTTCTCTTCATATTCGATGCCCTCAAGAGTAGTTCACGGTTCCTTTTGGTGAGACTTTCATTAATGTAGAAATTCACCTCTGAGGAGAGACCAGCGTCGGAAAGCCGGAGAGCACGTTTTTCTGCCTTACGATAATCTGCTGCCGCTTTCAAGAACCGGTTTCGCTCTTGAGAATGTAAGAATTTTATGATAATTGGCTGTGAGGCTGAAGAGAGGTTAGCACCTTGATTAGATTTGACCCTACCGCCAGCACGAAAAATTTGTTTCAATTGGAACTTATTGCATCCAAAACTTGAGCATAAGTTAGAGTAAATGCTACTAAGATCTTCTTTTTCCAAGGCAGGAAATCCGAAAATTACAGCATCACCCATAATTTCACTCCGCTCCAACGAATCTGTACGATCCAGAACTTCATTTAGACTCTTTTGAAGGCCAGAGGAAACAACGGAAACGGATTCAAGGGCAGCAACACGACAAGAGAGTGCTGCAACGGACTCCGCAGTCTTCTCAAGCTTAATCGTCCATGTTCAATCAATGAAATTGTAACGACGAGTTTTCCTTTCCCAGCCGGGAATAGCTCACTCGTCCCACGGTACGTGGCACATGGATCCACTTGCGAACAATATTTTAAGCTGCGCTTCCGAATTTCGTTCGATTGGTGTTCCCACCAATCCAGCACTGACTCAGAGAGTTCAGCTCGGACGCAATGCTGAGTATCGTATTTATTATATTTCCTTAACAATTTTTATAAAATTAGTTCTATAAAAGCCACAGTGGGTCGCGTAAATAAAGAGCCACAGTGGGTCGCGTAAATAAAGAGACACAATGGGTCGCGTAAATAAAGAGCCACAATGGGTCGCGTAAATAAAGAGCCACAGTGGGTCGCGTAAAATAAAGAGCCACAGTGGGTCGCGTAAAATAAAGAGTCACAATGGGTCGCGTAAATAAAGAGCCACAATGGGTCGCGTAAATAAAGAGCCACAGTGGGTCGCGTAAATAAAGAGCAAAAATGGGTCGCGTAAATAAAGAGGCACAATGGGTCGCGTAAATAAAGAGCCACAGTGCGTCGCGTAAATAAAGAGCCACAATGGGTCGCGTAAATAAAGAGCCACAATGGGTCGCGTAAATAAAGAGCCACAATGGGTCGCGTAAAGAAAGAGCCGCAGTGGGTCGCGTAATTAAGAGGCACAATGGGTCGCGTAAATAAAGAGCCACAATGGGTCGCGTAAATAAAGAGCCACAGTGGGTCGCGTAAATAAAGAGCCACAATGGGTCGCGTAAATAAAGAGCCACAGTGGGTCGCGTAAATAAAGAGCCACAATGGGTCGCGTAAATAAAGAGCCACAATGGGTCGCGTAAATAAAGAGCCACAATGGGTCGCGTAAATAAAGAGCCACAGTGGGTCGCGTAATTAAGAGGCACAATGGGTCGCGTAAATAAAGAGCCACTAATGGGTCGAGTAAATAACTGCAAGAGCCGTTTGCACGGTCGATATTTATTATACGAGGCCTTCTTGGGATCACCAAGATACCTCAAAATGCGAACCTTTGGTGTTTACTGCTGCGTTACTAATATATTAGTTTAGCATCAGATCAAGGGCTGATTTGTAATGTTCAAATGAGCACGTTAAAAGCGGCAAGCGAAATAAACTGTCCCCGAATTCTAAGACATTTCCAATGGAATCGGCCGTGAACGGAGACAAATTCCATTCGAAACAACATTTTGTCCGTCGGCTGATGGCTATTTATTCATGTGTCTGTATATCTGTCAGTAGATGTGTGCTTTCTGGTTTTCTGTACTCGGTCTGGAAATGTAAGTAGTTGCGTTTATGTGTAGCTATGTATTCGCAGTGTGTACTTGTTTGCATACGGTCACTTGGAAGCAACAGGTTTTCTATGTTAATTCCTGCCGTAGGTATGTAGAAATGTATATCTGGTAAACGCGAGTGTGAGTTTACTTATTTTTGCACGTCTCTTATTGCCGAATCCGGTTTGGTTGTCGATCATATGTGCGCAGCTGGCTGCCGTAAGCGTTGCGTGTTGTTGTTGTTGTCTGTTGTCGATTTCGGCGTTTGTCTCTTTTCGTATGTCGATGTGTGTATTCTCCCTGCGTTCTGTCTGAGTGATGTAGCATGTAAGAACTCACAACAATCAACATAAGAAGAACAAGAGCAGCGACCAAAATGGAAAATTTTCCATTTCGATAGCCGTCGTTGGCAGAGGCAGCGGCGACCTGTTATTTTTTTCTTGTTTCCCATAAGAGCCTATGTAATTTTGACAATTGGCGGAGAGCGACATCGCTGCGCGATATTCTATGTGTTTAAGGCATTTATGTTTTGTTTTACTCTGTTTGTCGTTCGGTAAGTATGTTTGTATGTACATCTGGTTAACGCGAGTGTAAGTTTAATTATTTCTATTTCGTCTTCTGCTTTGCTCTTCATAATTAACTAATATATGTAAATATGTGTATCTAATTGTCTAATCTAAAACTATTTATATTAAAATGTTATTGTAACGAATTGTGGTCGTTACAAAATAAACAACTCAATTCTACTGCTCGATAATGATCTTGAATCGATTAGTGCTTGCGGCTGTTGCAACTTACTGAGCCTCAATTCCACCTAATCTAAAGTTTTGCCAATTTACAAGAAGCATTTGATCTCATGCACTCTGCCGAACGTATGCATAGGTAGCGGTCATATTTTAATGACACGCTTTCATGGTCATTGCATGTAAATGATAGTATCGGTAAAGTTGATGGTGGATTGCGAATGTTGTGGCAGACTCAGCACTTTCTACCTACTTCAACGAGACTTCTTTTGGCTAAGGCTTTACTATTTAAGATGCTCACCTATGGATGTGAAATTTTTACAATCTATACTAGCTTTCATTGAGGAAATACAACCTTCTTTTCAATAATATTGCTCGCTTTATATACAACAAAAAAATAGGCGATCATATATCTAGTCTGGTTAGAATTTATACAACTGTAATGACACAACAGCGTGGTGGTTGTAATTATTAACGATTTTTTTTCTTTCTGTAATTTTTAGTCTATCCACGTGTAACATCTCAAGGTAACATTTTTTCTAATATACATATACACAAAAACCAAAACCAGTACCAGTTACCAGCGATGCACAACCGGTAGAGTTCAGACGCTTCAAGCAACGAACCACAGTCTGATTCAGGAACATAAGTCGGCCCCCTGAAACACTGTTTTAGCACGTGGGTAATAATGCGAGTTTGGTCACTGGCCTCTTGTACGTTCCCTTAGCTGTTTTGATGGTGACAACCCTCACCTGTTTATCACTGCCGGGGTGGACTGCTGTGATGCGGCCAAGAAGCCATTTGGTGGGCGGTAGGTTAGGCTCCTTTAATATAACGATGTCTCCAGGTGCAAAGTTTTTTTGAGGTTGCTGCCATTTCGGACGATGCTGTAAGGAGGTTAGGTACTCGCTAGACTCAACATCACTATTGGATGACATTGAGACGATTCTCGATTTTAAGGTACTGCGATAGAAAATGGCCACACCACCACCTCTTCTGCCCGCCCTGTCGTTCCTAAACAAATTAAAATTATTCATTTTCAGCATAGAATCCTTTAAATCCATGTTAAAACAAGTTTCCGAGACACAAATAGCATCCACCAGAGAGTTCGAAACAATTCCATTTATTTTTCTTAATAATTGCATTTGGACACTATTTGTTAACTCTGCTATATACCCAATATATTTTATTATATATTGGTAAAAATGTATTAGCGTGATTTTCTTATAGCTAAGGCACGTCGTTTTTACAACCGACGCACATGCTAATTGCAACATTAGTATGGTGATTATTAAAAACTGTGCTTCAACTTCTGTGAATTTTTGCTGACTATGCATCGACCTACTTAATGTGCATTGGGTTCATTGAACGCTTTATGTTATGCTTTATGTTTTTATCTTCATGTTGTGCTGAAATTTAATTTTTATCTCCATATGAATTGTTTTCTTTAAAACAATCCAATTATTTGTTTCGACATTTTAATAATGTGAAATAACTATTCGTTTTTTTATTAAATTACAAAACACCACTTATCAACATACATTAAGCGCTTAATTCATACAATAAAATGCTTCAATTGAGTATTCAAATCATCGCTCAACGAAACTGAGCGATTTGCATGCATTAATTTCGATTTTCCCGTAACTTGAAATATATTTGTAGAACTTAAATTTGCTTTTTGAACAAACTGAATAGATGCTCTCTTCCCGTAAATGAGAGATGTGGAAAAAAATAGTTGGAATTTATGTAGAAAATCGTTGGTTGTTTAGAACCATTATAGAAATTGTTAAAAAAAAATTTTTTGTCGCCATTTTGGTTGACAGCCTTAAGGAAGTTTTTTAATGTTTATCTAGGCACTTTAACCAAGACAAACGCTGTAAAGACAAATACTGCTCAGGGCACTTAAACCGTGAGCAGAAGAATGTTTTAATTATTAAAAATGTTTTAAATTCAATACAATTAAAATTTATCACACATTAATATTATTCACTTTCACTAATATTTTTCGCGATTATTGGCTCGAAAGCCGGCTGCGCCACTTGTTGTGTTTTCCTCTATGTTGTAGTATTCACATTCACTTTGGATTTGACTGACTCACCTTCCTATTGGGAAAACTTCCTAGTATGCCAAATAAATAAAGAACTCCTTTATCCTTGAAAAGCGACAGTTTTATTGTGTTTAAGATTTCCTACTCCACGGCCAATACAACTTACTCTTTTCTAAACTTAAAACCAACTGACTCTTCATTCTTTATGGGAGTTGGTTGCAGGCCAAATCGATCAATTAAATTCTGCAACTATCTCAATAATTAATTTGCAGGTACAGAACGGCGAATTTAGCGTTTATTAAAACAAGTGCTATTTCCATGGCTCGCGCAAAGGTTCAGCAAACCGTCAGCTCAATGACCGCACGGTCGGTGACTTTATTCGGTGTCACCTTTCTTGTTGTTTATGTTTTATTTTGGCTTGTTCAAGCTTCACTTGAACGTATGCCATCATATCTTTTTACTCACTTGGCTTTTAATGAACGCCCAAAAGTATGTGCTGCTAATACGTTAAGCGTTTTTAGCAGCGGGCATGGCAGGTTTCAAATTGTATGTCATCTAGTTAGTGACGCTTGATAGTACGGTGGTTTTATCCGTTGCTGTGACCATTGATTTGCTTAGCAGGTTTACCTGCAAGTTGTTGCAGTCTTTGATCTACGGATCATTGACATTGTTGAAACTAGTCGACCCTCCAAGGAGGGAAGACAAAAGACGTAGATTCAGTAGTCAAACGAAATCACATGTGGTGTAAAGTACTTTGTACGAAAGATCTACGTAGTTACAAATAGCTCACATAGTACCATCGTGCGAAAAGTAGCTATAAAGGGGGCATTGGAAAGATGGCTGCTATGCAGCTATCCTTCATTGTTGAAATTAAGCGAATCTTTGGTCTTTACTCTGGGATATCATCCGTTGCTGCTATTGACATACAACACATAGCAGCCTTTGAACGCTCTAAATACTCCAGGTTCTCTTCCTGGAGTATAGGTAACTTGTACCGGGTGATGCAAGAGCTATGTATGTCAATTAATTTTGGCATACATAGTTACGCCTTAATCCATTTTCCTCCAGGTTCTCTTCCTGGAGGTTTCCTACGTAATAAATGGAGGGTGTAGAGGACTAGCCATCCTAGAAGATTCATAGATTCAAATTGGTAGCCCCGGACAGCGAATCCTTTCACCAGTGGGGATATGACGGATAACTGGTACCATGGGCGCTCACCTGTTCCAAGCCTCAGAGCGATTTGAGGTCGGACTCGTGATGGCCGTGGTTAAGCTAACAAGTATAAAAAACTGTGCACCAAAGCAGTAACGATGAATGGACTATGAACCATGACCACAACAACAACAATCACAACAACAGCAGGAATTACACGGGTCGGCGGCGCTATGCGCACGGGCAGGAAAATCAGTTCTCACAGGAAATAACAACTGCGAGGACGGGGCTTTAATCTTTTGAAGAAGCAGCAGGCTCCTCCGATCACCGCAGCAAACACCAAAGGCTTACCCTCAGCAACCAGAAACTCCTTCTGGTATAAGCGAGATAGTCGCAATTAGAGGGAGAAGCGCACAAGAAGACAACGACACCAGCGCCACCAGCGTCACCCCTATCCCAGTGCTACGGGCTCATAGCACACATAACTCCTCTCGCCAAGAGCTCATAAACAAAATGAGAAAAGCAGAAGAAGACGAAATCGGAAAGATAAGAGAAGTGCTCCGAAAAATGAAGAGGGTAGTAACAAGGCAAAAAAATGTAAGCACGGACTTAAAGGATGGAATCTCTGAGTTAGAGGAAATACTGGAATTCGCCGAGAGCTACAGAAGAAGCTGGAAGGGCGCAGAGAAATGCTGTTGCATACATAACCTCCTCTTTACCCAAAGAATCCCCTGAAGGAAACCATGGCCGATCGATCTCAGAAACTAGGGCAAAACGGGCGGCTACCAGTCCTGTAGAACCAGAGTCTGGCAAGAAACGCTGCAAAAATAAATCCGATACGTGGCATTTCGTTTCTAACAGCAGGAAGAAGCGGACACACAGTAATAAGCAAGGCACCAAAACGGAAGTGCCGGCCCGTCAACGAAAAAGAGACATCGCTCCAAACCCCCTGCTGCAGAAAAACAAAGAAGACAGATGACAAACAGGGACAACCCGAGACCAGACGCAATCCTCATCAGACCGGAAAAAGGTCACAGCTACGCCGATGTCCTACGGAGCCTTCGCACCAAAGTAAAAGCAGAAGACGTCCAATCTGAAGTGAGAGCGATCCGGAAAACGCGAACAGGGGCCCTACACCTGGAGTTTGAGAAAGGAACTAAGATGGAAGCTGACTTCAGCAAAACCCTGAAGCAAAATCTGGAGGATATCGGCGCAGTCACCGATCTGAAGCCAAAGTCCACCATTGAAATACGGGACCTGGATTCATTTAGTACACAAGAAGAAGTACTACAGGCTGTGGCAAAAGTCCTGACTAGTGCCCCTGAAGACGCAAAAGTACATATCACATCGCCAAACCAGAGAGAGCAGGTGAAGGCGTTTGTTACCTTACCAGCAGAGCAAGCTTCTAAGATACTAAAAAGCAGCTACATCCTTATCGGCTGGATCAACTGTAGGATGAAGCTTCAACAACATATAATGCGTTGTTTCCGATGTTTCGGACGAGGCCACCAAGCGTGGTGTTGCAGCGGCCCGGATAGAAAAGGGAAAGACTTGTGTATTCGATTCGCGGAACCTGGACACAAACTGAAGAACTGCGACAAGCCTCCGAAGTGCTGTCTTTGTAGTGAAGCAGGTCACGAAGCTCTGGACCATGTCCCAGGCTTAAACAGAGGCACAGTTTTCATCAGACATCACCATAAATGAAGGTACTGCAAGCCACCATGCATAGAAGCGCCACTGCGGACGCACTCATGGACCAACTCGCTATCGAGCAAGAAGCCGACATCGTCATCATCAGCGAGCAATACAAGCGAAAAGCAATGGCAGATGGTATGAAGACACCTCCGGAACTGCTGCGATTTGGATCCCATCAAGATCAAATCTCCCTATCATCGCATCTGGCAATGCGAACGGGTACGCCTGGATCCACAATCAGCAATACAGCTTGATAAGCTGCTACCTAACCCCAAGCAACAACATAGGATAGTTCCAAGAGAAACTGAACGCGATCGAAGATAGAGCGACGCAAATTGGAGGTAAGTGTGTCATAGCTTGCGACTTCAACTCTAATCCCCTCTAGCGTCGAATGGGGATCGCCGTCTACAAACTCAAGGGGCAGGCACGTGCTTGATATGGCTGCTAGGCTCGGACTGCTAGTCGCTAACACAGGAGCAACGCCTACCTTCAGACGACCAGGCTGCGAGGGGACTATGCCCGACCTCACCCTTGTCCCGGAGGAAGCGGTCGGCGCAGCCCTCTCTTGGAGAGTGCTGGAAGACTATACTGGCAGCGATCACCAATACATTAGCTTCTAAGTTGGAGCACCAGCCACTCGGGGCCAAGCTGTGAAAAATAAGGGCACTCGTATCTGGAACGCGTCGAAGCTAAATGCCGAAAAATTTCTAGCTGAGCTCGACGTTAACATCCACAGAGCACAGAACGCTGGAGATGTGAGGCGAAAAGTGAGAGCGACCATGCAATGCATAACCCGAGCTTGCAATAAAGCCATGCCGCGAATAAAGAGCACAGCAAGCAGGAAAAGCGCGTATTGGTGGATCGATGAAATCCCACAGTTGCGCGCTGCATGCATGCACAGCAGGAGAATTTACACCAGAGCCAGACGAACACACGCCGCCACAGTCGACAGAGCTAAAGAAGCTCACGACAAACTAAAGAAGGACTTAAAGTTTGCTATAAGAGCGAGCAAGAAGAAAAAATGGGAGGAGCTCCGGCAAGACTTAAACAGAGACCCTTGGGGACGCGGTTATAAACTTGTAGTAAAGAAGCTTGGCGGTAGACCTCAACCGACCACTTTCGAAGCTAAGGAGATGTCTGATATTGTCAACTCACTTTTCCCGTCACACGACATAACTGCTGTGGGAGTACAGACAATAAGTCATGAAATCGTGCCTCCGTTGAGAGAAGAAGACCTCACTCTAGCTGCCCAGTCGCTTAAAAACAATAAGGCTCCTGGCATGGATGGCATCCCAGGTGAAGTTCTCAAACTACTGGCTAAGACACGCGCTTCTATCCTGCACGGGTGTTCTAATTAAAGACGTCATCTCAGGTGTAGCCCAGGGCTCGATTCTAGGACCAAATCTCTGGAACGCTAACTATGATGGAATTTTAAATATGCATATGCCAGACGATTCTGATTACCTCCCAACCGGCAAAAAAAAAAAAAAAACGATGATTCGAGTAAAAATTTGGTACCTAAAGCATATAATTAGACTACGTTTGATTACTGTAAATGGGAGAATGTAAAAAATGATTTACTTTAAATCCCATGCACGATGGCGTGCCGTGAGGTTAAGGCTTTCGCCAGGCACTCACGTTAAAATACAGAATCAAAATTACGTTGTGGATGCGTAAGCCTACCAGAGTACAAACAACCAGCGAACCAAGACTGCCAAGAATCTGGGTGTTATGTTCTCCGACACGAAATCGTGGGACGAGCATGTGTCTCTAGTGAGGAGGCGAATCTATTTGGTTTTGAGAAAGCTTTATATGATAAAACATATTCTTCCTAAGGAGAGAAGGTACCTCTGTTAACTTATGGATGCGAGATATTCAGTGGAGGCAGTGTTGATTGCATTAAGAAACTGAAAACTTGCTTGAATTCTGTGGTTCGTTTCGTTTTCTCACTGAGCAGTAGGGACCACATATCACATCTAGTTCCGTTTTTAATTGGGCTGCCGTTGGAATCTTTCTTTAATTGGAAATGGGTTATTATGCTGTACAAAATCATTAAGAACCGAACGCCAAAGTGGCTTTTTGACAGACTACAGTTCAGTCAATCTTCTAGATCACAGTTATTAATACTGCCTCATTTCTCATTATTGGCTATGGATCGGTCATTTCTTGTCCGAAGTATAAGAACCTGGAATGCTCTTCCTAATGAGATTAAAAGCTCTGCTTCTGTCGGTGCCTTTAGAAGTGTTACTTTGAGGCTGTACTCTGGGAGTTGACTTATTCCTACATGACTTTAATTGGATGGATTGTTGTTGCTTGCTGCCCTACCAACAGTGCCTACCAATAGTGCCTACTAATGCTGTGATTTGAACACTGGGTGCAGAACCCCTCGAAATGATTCTTTAATTTTCCTTTATTGTATGGTCGAACGGGTAGTATAACTTCTTAGTTTTTTTGTTGTTCTTATTATTATTATTTTTAAGTAGTGTCGTAGCTATTAAATTACATTGTAAGTACAATTGATTTAAGGTTTAGGACATTTTTTGTACAGTTATTGAACAAATAAATGAAATGAAATGAATACAAAGGAACCCATTCGCAAGAAGTTGTCCGCTATCCCTTTGAGGAAGAAGAGTCGCCCAGGAACCAGTAGAACGTAGAAGAACTTAGTCCAGATGGAAATACAAAACCAAACACTGCTTAGGCATAAGTTTATAAGTTTACGTAAGCCTGTATATACATCTTAACAGCATACATCATACATCTTAGATTAATAACACGTAAGGAAAGCAAGAATCCAGTGTGTAATATACTGTCTATAGACTTGTCGTGAGGCGAACCCTGGATATCTCGGACGAAATAAAGTTTGTTACATACTTCATCTTTAATAAGTGTGTTAAATTTTTACTCTTTCTAGCATTTACATCAAGCAGTCTAGAGTCTTGGAACTTTTTACTACTTTAGTGTTGATCGGTATTGCCATTGTTGTGTTGCTCTTTGAATACAACTACTCAGTTATGCACTTCTTTCGCACAAAGTAAATAAACCTAGTCCGTATTTCACAAACCATAGTAAATTTCACATACACTTTTATTTTATATGTGGGACAACACCTCTGACTTCTTGAGTTACAACATTTCGGGAGTCAAAAATTAACCTGTGAGTCAAATTCAACGTTTTGTTCTTGTTAATGTTTTGTGAGCATACCTACAACAAAATGTTGTATCTTTCACTCTAACTCTTCAATGTGAATTCCGCAACAGAGTTTTTCTATCATAAACTGAAGACAACAACAAATAAGACCAATGCTGTAAATAAATCTATGAGAACATTATATTATATATTGTTAGTGACATGTTGTTTAATAGCGTGTTGCACACTTTTTTAATAATTAATTCAATTGAGCGATATCCTAAACATAGTCATTATGGGCGATTTCAATCCTGAATTGTTGAATCCAGCTGTGTTCATGGTGCCAAATCTTTTCTTCGGCAATTTCCACATATATTTATCATATTGTGTGGACTTCCCTACGCACTTTGACGCATTCTCAGTCTTTTATTGATTTTTTTTTTTTTTTTTTTTGTGTTGGTGATCACGATGAGGTTATTCTGCAGGATCGGTTTTGGATTCCAGGAATTTAAAGACACGCGTTAAGTTTTTGTGCATTATCTCAGCGCGTATTACGCAGATCCTATCCTTATGGTTTCAGAGACGTGAATGGAGTTAACATGAGCGCACTTTTAGAAGATTGTGCTAATCTTAATATGAGGAGTTTCTGGGACACTGTCGATGTCATGTGAGGTTACTACCATACTAAACCATATCTGTGATCAGTTTGTTCCGTTAATTACACTTCACCTAGGCTCTACACAGTCCATTTCTGAACTCGCGTTTCTGCTTTTAAAGATTTGAACGAAATCCCACTGCTGCTATCTAGACATTTAATACTAGGATCAGAAATAAGGTCACTAATTAATTAAAAAGGCTAAAGTTATTTATGGAATGCACTGATGCATTGTAAAACTCAAGGTTCCATTGTGGGACTTATATTATTTATACTGTACAGAAATGATCTGCCATTTCATGTGAAGTGGTCTCAAGTTCACATCTTTGCAGACGATGTTCAACTACTCTTATCATGTAGGTGTGATGATGTGGACCTGGCGTATACCGTCTAAGTAACGATATCAGTTCAGTTGCATCCTCGGCTGTAGACAACAGTCTATCTCTCAATCATAGTAAAACCCAACTTATGGCATATATATAGGGTGCAGACTAAACCTGGATTCCCTGCCCTCTGGATGGGGTTGCTCTTTGTTTTTGTACAGAAATGAAGAATCTCGGTGTACTTCTTAGTGATGATCCAGCAAGCATATTAAACAGGTGTGTAGCAAAATTTACCTTGTTCTTAGGAATCTATATCAAATTAACCACTTCTTGCCAGGTGCCACTCGTTTATCATAGATTAAAGCGCTAATTGTACTTGGTATTTTGCTTATATTGCTTTTTATTGCTCTCTTGTTGTTATAATGTAGGTTATGTACTTATACACAAGCAACAGTTTAAACGGAAATTGTATTTTCGAATGTCAAGTAAGTGACAAATGGGTTTTTTACCGCCACCTTTTTTGGGACAAAATCATAAATGGTGCAGATTTTTGTCCTTTACATATATGTATTTCGAACATACCCTTTGCTAGATACCTTATTCACATACATAGGTTTCATATATTAGTAAACAGTTTGTCTCAAAAAATATGTCTCCATATGTGAACAAGGGTTCTAGCAAAGGGTTTGTTTCATATCAATTTTTATTAAAAGAATGTCAAATACTTTGTTACAAACACGGACAATAGAAATGGTTTTCGCTCAGAGCAGTTCTCATCTCGTCGACCCACAGCTCAGAGCAGCTCCCGTCTCAGAGCTCAGATCTGCTCAGTAAAGTTCTTATCAGTTCAGAGCCAGAAGCTCACTGGCTCGCTATTAAATGAGACGTCTCGGGATCCAAAGCCAGAAAATTGTGAGCGACGGCTCGGGCTCACATAAGCAATGGCACTTTAAATAGCCTACACACAGTTGGAGAGGCCGGATACAACTTCATTAATCAGCTGTTAAAAATACATGGGCTCTTATGGACAACGAGAAAAAAGTTATTTTCCAGATTCCCACGACGTTCCCTCGCTTACTTACGCCGCCAGCATTCGGCTATTTTCTAATCTGGCGGCATTTGTTTGGCGGCAGAGCTCTCTTCTTCTTCTTTTGTGTAGATGTTGTTTGTGTAGAAAAAACCTTTGTATGTAATGGACGCCCGATTACGCAGCTATAACTGTGTGTCGTCGCCAGAGTTTGACGGCTGGCAAAAATTGAAGTTGTATCAGGCCTCTCCAACTGTGTTTAGGCTATAAGGCGAAAGGTCGAAAGAGCCGAAAAGAGCGCTCCAGGGCGAACATTTACGAAAAAACAGAGTTTTGTATGAACCAAAAAAAAAAGTGTACATTTTGGAGGTAAAACGATCCACCTATATTAAAAAAGGAGGTTTGTAGGTGGTGGGTGGAAATTAGCTAGAAAACTTTTCATGACACGATATGGAATTACACAAGTCATCTGTTCATGGCTGTGAATAACAGAATACCGTATTGATAGTAAATTATTTTATTTTATTTGATTTGTCACTTTCTCGAGGGAATTTTGTGATGTGATATGAAAAATTTCTCATTTTTGTAAAATTTTTGTAATCCTGATAGCTTGTATAATACAAGCATGGGTTTTTTTCACCATCCCAAACAAAATCTCAAACATATTTATAAAAAATTCCTAATTAAAGAATAAAAGAAAAAAACGTCTTCTCACAGCAAGAAATGGCAACGCAATGAATTCTAGTTGAGAGTTTCCGAGCGGCAGAACTTCAAATCCCTCTCTGTTTTACGGCCCCTTAAGAGAGATAAGGCGGCTTTAGAACAGAATACATTAAATAACTCAAGGAATACAATTTTATGTTTCTTCCACAAAGTTTAAATGGTTTAATTTACCATTTTTTTTATTGCTGGTAAATGTTTGATATTAGGAAGAAAGAAATAGAATACTTTTCTCTTTAATACTTTAAAAATATTATCTTTCTCCAAAAATTAAGCGTTTTTGTGTCAAAAATAGCATCCACAAATAAACCACCCTAGAAATTGGTACTATTTTCTTGCACGTATTAATACCAGACGGTTGAATAGCCGACGTCGACTATACTGCAAACGCCACTGTAAATCCCTTGTGTGACCACCAGATTGGCAAATAGCAACTATTTCATATTAATATGAAAACTCATAGGATGTATAAGAATTTTAAAAGAGTTTTAATGATGCTAAGATAATTGTTGACCTTTGGAATTTTGGAAAAATAACGATATAATAATTTGTTTGGCCAAAAATAATCGCGTCGGCAAAATAAGATTGCAACCTTTAGAGTTGTTTACGGCTATATAATCCTATAGATTCGCCAGGAAGATCTACTTGAAGTAGACACCAACGGAGAACTACAACAACTTTAGTCAGTTCTTTGATGCGAGGTAACTACTCAAATTTATGGCGTTATGCTGCGTATAAGGTGAAACTCAACCAAGAATACAACAAAAATTAGAAACAAATGCATACTCATTTTTAACCAAGTTACCAAAACGTGTTTACCATGTGATAGAAGTTCCCAATGAAATTGAACAATCCTTCATATAAATGTAAAGATATGTATGTACATCCCGCTATAGTTATTACAATAATTTAGTGCTTCGCTATGAATCCTGCGTGTTCTCATGTGTCCAAACAGGCTACATTAGTGAGCTTAGAAGATTATTATAAGGTATGTGTGATGTTAGTAATTTTTTACATTTCACTAAATTTAGTATTTAACAGAACGACTGCTATATCTGCCAACACTCGGGCCCTAATCTTTGGATTTGTATGAAACCTTATTGTTATCAAGTCGGTTGCTCAGAACAAGCTGGCGATCATAGTACGCACCATTTTCAGGCAAGTTGGCTCATGGTTTTTATCTAACTACACCTATTCCACTTTTAAATAAGAAAGCGTCACTTTAAAATCAGAAAGCGTCACTTGTAAATCAGAAAGCGTCACTTGTAAATCAGAAAGCGTCACTTGTAAATCAGAAATGTCCTTTGTAAATCAGAAAGCGTCACTTGTAAATCAGAAAGCGTCATTTGTAAATCAGAAAGCGTCACTTGTAAATCAGAAATGTCCTTTGTAAATCAGAAAGCGTCACTTGTAAATCAGAAAGCGTCACTTGTAAATCAGAAACCGTCATTTGTAAATCAGAAAGCGTCATTTGTAAATCAGAAAGCGTCACTTGTAAATCAGAAAGCGTCACTTGTAAATCAGAAATGCCAGAGAAAATTTCAAATGATAATTTCTGATTTACAAGTGACGCTTTCTGATTTACAAATGACGCTTTCTGATTTACAAGTGACGCTTTCTGATTTACAAGTGACGCTTTCTGATTTACAAGTGACGCTTTCTGATTTACAAATGACGGTTTCTGATTTACAAGTGACGCTTTCTGATTTACAAATGACACTTCTGAAATTAAAATGACGCTTTCTGATTTACAAGTGACGCTTTCTGATTTACAAATGACGCTTTCTGATTTACAAGTGACGCTTTCTGATTTACAAGTGACGCTTTCTGATTTACAAGTGACGCTTTCTGATTTACAAATGACGGTTTCTGATTTACAAGTGACGCTTTCTGATTTACAAATGACACTTCTGAAATTAAAATGACGCTTTCTGATTTACAAATGACGATTTCTGATTTACATGTGACGCTTTCTGATTTACAAGTGACGCTTTCTGATTTACAAATGACATTTCTGATTTACAAGTGACGCTTTCTGATTTACAAATGACGCTTTCTGATTTACAAGTGACGCTTTCTGATTTACAAGTGACGTTTTCTGATTTTAAAGTGACGCTTTCTGATTTAAAAGTGGAAAAGGTGTAGTCTACATTTATAAGCGTGTCGTTATATAGCTATTTAAAATTTACATTTTTGGGCTTAATATTTGATATTAGAGTTCATAATTTTGATAACTGAAAAATATATGGAATTTCGAAATTAATTTAAACTAATAAAATGCAATCGGTCACTGTAAGTAATGTAGTTGTACGAATGGCGAATAAATGTCGCCTCAATGTACTTATTTGAAATCAAGTCAAAGATATTAAGTTATGTTTTTCTTAGATTAATAATGCGCATTGTGTTCAGATGAACTTATCATCAAAAAGATTATGGTGTTACATTTGTGAGAAGGAGGTTTTTATGGAATATGAGCGCTCAGATTTTGATTTATTTGAATGCTTTGATGTGACGGATAATAACAATTTTGAACCCTATTCCAAAGACAACGAATGCCAGCATGTGAGAGGATTAGTGGGATTGCAAAATATAGCCAATACATGCTATATGAATTCAGCATTGCAAGCCTTGAGCAATATATATCCGCTAACAAATTACTTTTTGGGCTGTGGAGAACTAATAGAACACACATTAGCTTCAAGTACCTGCCGAAATAAATCCAAGCTAGCGAAATGTTATTTACGACTAATGAAGGATATTTGGTGCAGACAAAATAAAATAAAAGGTGAGACATAATTTACTTCAATAGTTTCTCTTTATACATTCAGAAACTGACTTTAGATGCTATTGCTCCCCGGGGTATACTATGTGGAATTCGAAAAGTTCATCCCATATTCCGAGGTTTTCAACAGCACGATACACAAGAATTTCTGCGATGTTTTTTAGATCAGTTACATGAAGAGTTAAAAGAACAAAAGCCCAAAATGCCAAAAATAGTCTATAAAAATTCTACGATCATCAATCAGCAGAACATTGAAATGGATGATGTAGAACTTTTCAACAATTCCCAAAGCGACTCTACATCTCATTCAGAGGCAGAGTATGAAACCTGCGATAGTGGAGTTTCTGAGTCTAGTTTATTCGACGAATTATCCGTTCATGCCGGCAATAAAACCGATGTACGCCAAAGTCTACACGACAACTCAAATTTAACAACTTTTCGGAGGCAAAGTAAAGAGTTACCTCCCGTTTCAGTTATAAGTGACAATCGTTCAATAATAACTGATGTGTTCGATGGTAAATTGCTGTCTTCCGTACAATGTTTAACTTGCGATCGTATTTCAACGCGAGAGGAGACTTTTCAAGATCTTTCTCTACCCATTCCAAACAGGGACTCTTTAAACGTCCTTCATCAGGCTCATGTTGTACAGAGCATTAACCAGTTTGGCTACGGAATACGTTCCTCTCCAACTCTCATTAGTGAGCTAATTCAGAGCGATGACTGGTTGACATGGATTTGGAAGTTTATACGGTCTTGGTTTTGGGGTCCGTCAGTCACTCTTCACGATTGTATGGCGTCGTTTTTTAGTGCTGATGAACTTAAAGGTGAAAATATGTACAGGTAATTTGAGAGCAAACAAATTAATTCAAAAGCTGAATATCTTTTTTTAAAGCTGTGAAAAATGCAATAAATTGCGAACTGGTGTTAAGTTTTCGAGGATAATTGAATTGCCAGAGACTCTTTGCATTCATTTAAAGAGGTTTCGCCACGACCTTTCCTACAGTTCGAAGATATCATCGTATATAAACTTTCCGTTAGAATGCCTTGATATGAATCCGTTTTTGCATAAAGATTGCAAGTCGAATGTATCTCTCTACAACCTGGTATCTGTAATTTGCCATTACGGTACAGTTGGTGGCGGTCATTACACATGTTTTGCAAAAAACGAGTTCACTAAGAAGTGGTATGAATTCGATGATCAGAATGTCACAGAAATTTCTGCGGATAATGTTAAAAACTGTCAAGCTTACGTACTTTTTTATCGAAAGCGCAGCCAACATATGGACTTAATACGTGCTGAGGTTCGCGACGTCCTAAACTCAAACTCTTCTCATGGTTTGGATATAAGATTTTATGTGTCACGCGAATGGTTAATTCGCTTTAATAGCTTTGCTGAGCCAGGTCCCATTAACAATTTTGCAATTTTATGTTCCCATGGAAGTCTACCACCTGAGAAAAATGAGGTTATAAATAAAATTGCAGTACCAATTTCTCAGCATATTTGGGACTACCTATATAAAAAATTCGGAGGTGGTCCTGCTATCAATGTGCTATTCGAATGTGAGATATGTAAAAGAGAAGCTCTCATTCTTACACGTCGGCAAAACTATGAGCTCACTATGTTTACAAAATACAATGACTTGGAAAATATCTCCAATTCTATATTTGCAATTTCGATGCCGTGGTTACGGAAATGGCAGCTTTTTGCACGAGGATTTACTAAAAGAGAACCCGGTCCAATTAAAAATTCTAGCATTGTAGAGACCATTGACAGTTGTTTAAATCCTCCTATTCGAAATGTCATATCCGGATCTGATTATGCGCAAATAAAGGAGCCATTATGGAAATTTTTTCACAGTATATATGGTGGTGGACCAGAAATTAAACTTCGGGAAATTAAGAAAGAGGTTATATATTTTGTTTTTTGTTATTATGTTAAATAATGTTTTTTTTTTTTATAGTTAATAGTGAACGATGAAGATTATATAATTAACTGCTCAGAGAAACCCAAAGCACATTTAGACATAAAAGACGATTTATATTTGATTCTGAAGGAAAAGATTAACCGGGATAACACAAATCATACTGGAAAATATTCAACAGGAATTGAGGAAATAAATTTTACAGCTTTTAAAGAGGATGTCCAAGGTCAAATCATTAGCGATCCGAAAACTTTAAAAAATGATTCTAAGCATTCTAGAAATGGTTTCAATATAATAAGGAAAAAGAACATAATCCGTGACCACTGCGCATCTAAAACTAAATTTAAACGAAAACGCAGTTTTCTAAGCAAGCCTACAGTTTTTAGGCCGCCCAGCAAAAAGTATCCACAAATTAAAGATATCAATAAAATCGAGTTATTGCATATAGGTGAAAAATGTATTTAAGAAATAATAATGTTGCGATTGTCAAACGACGATTGATACACAAGTGTTATCAATTGTCGATTGACAAATTTGAACTCGGTATTATTGTTGGTGATAGTAATTGATTCGCTCGTTGTCAATTAAAAATTGTTGCTCGAAAGGTGTTCATTTAAAAATTACCTTCAGTTTTTCATACTATTGTTGGTTACAAGTTTATTAAAAATAAAAATTTATTTCTTACAAAATGCGTATACAGATGAAAATTCTAAATTTGCGATACTACGCCTCCCACGAATAAAGGAAACTTATTTATGAAACTGCGATAAAAAAGTAATTCATTTAAACATTAAAATTAATACTAATCTATTGTATCGCACATGTGTTTATAATTTCAACCATTCATGGTAATGAATCTCTTACCACGTGTCAAAAATTATACAAGACTGGAAACTGAACTTTATCTTTAAATGTGTTAGTGAAATAATGCTTAGCAATAGTAGACTACAAAAACAAAATGCATGCAAATTTTGATAACTCCAAGTGTTTTTTACAATAGTTTTCGAAAGAGCAATGAACTCTTGTTCTTATTCATAGCGCTAGGCCTAAATCTTCGTTTTTCAAATATGCAAATAAAGCCACTTGGAGTGAATTAAAAGCAACTAATGCTTGTGTAAATTCACAAGAAACATTTTTCAAGTGTTGCATTTGTTCCATATTGCTTATTTTCATCAAAAATTTAAGTTAATTTTCATCGAAATTGCAAATTTAGTCAGACGTTTTTATCTACCACACTTTCTTGCAGATGATGGAGATGCCAATATTTTTTAATGGTGATTATTGAGATGCTAGCCATTGAACGATGAAAGACTTTGGTTTTTTTTTAAATGTTTACATATAATTATTTAATATAGTATAAACTGATCTTTTGTATATAGTGTGTAGAAGACAAAGGCTTTTTATATAACAAATATTAATTGTAGAATTATGTTTGTTTCCACACTTGAAATATTTCCACTTTGAAATGTAATTGTAGTAATTTGGTTTCATTTATATTTTTTAATTTTGTTTTATTAATTTTTTTATGTTGGGTGATTAAATAGGCCTGCCGGGGAACCGAAACCGAAAAAAACAAAAGGTAACGCGCCAATACACGCAATTCCTATAATTTAAATTAGTCCCTGAAATTCAATAAAAACTTTACACTTCATTATGTTTAAATCGCTTTTGGTTCGTTGAAGGTGTTTCATGTGACGAGCGCAGAATACCTTAAGAAAATAATAAAAGAGTGGTGAATCGAAATTAACTTTATGGCTTATAGCCTGAACACATCGAAAAAGACGGCAGACACATGCAACTGGTTGCTGGAAAAAATACATTGGCTCTTACGGGAGTTGAGAAAAAAGTTTATTTTTCCTCTTACAGCAAACGATTTGCATTAGAATGTGTTCTATAATTTCCTAAATGCAGGAATGATTTGTTCCCTTTTGTTTGGATTTCCAACACTTCCATGGGAATTTAAGAACTCTATTCAAATGAAACTAGAAATCTGTTCACCAGTGCAATTGTAATGTCTGCATAGGCAAAAAATGTTCATACGTGTAAGGAAGAGAATGACTAACGGGTGAGAATGTTCTCGAAGGTAGACAACGGGAAGAGTAATTAGAGCAAAAGAGATAGGGTTGACGACGAAATGCGACATAAATGGTTACCGGTGGCAGTTAAGAATTTAAGGTCAGTTTTCGAAGCTAAGGGAAACTACACCCTGTATAATATAATGCGCGCTAGTAGGGTGAATGTCGGCATGGGGAGAGGGAAAAAGATGATGTGATAACAAATGGCGCCCAACGTGAGGCCTCGCGGTTTTTCCTCCACGGCGCGTCCACAACCCGGTGGCTTGGATTGACTGAGCCGCAAAAAACCAATTGTATCGGCTGAGTGGATGAAGAACCGCGATCAACAGCAAATAGTTGCAAAATAAACAAACAAACGAAAAATAAGTTAGCGATTCTTTCTCCGCAGAGTTTCCAAAAGTGGTAGCTTAGGAAGTCTACATGTGGTTAATCTAAATTGTGCCAGGAGTGGAGACGCTGCGAATTAACAATCATAACAGTGACATTTGAAAGGTTGTAGAAAGACCGAAATCTGATGGCTTGGATAAATAACGCAAATCAATCGAGAAGCATCAGATTGAAGAGTACCTCTTGCGGTAGACACAGTAGGGTCACAGAGACGTCGACTGTCTACACCGTACAAAAAGAGAGATACACCACAAAGAAACAATAACCTTCAATAAAAGATAAAATTAGGTATAAGTAAAAACAGATAAGGTTAAGAAAATAGTTTTACGGAATAGTGCAGAGTATCCATGACAAAAACAAATAATATATCAGCGGAGTAACAACCATTCTGTTCACCAAACACCATAAAAGTCCCTAGAAAAGAGTAACAATAAAAATTAATTAGAAAAAGATAACACTTGTTACGCGACATTATAGCCCCATGTTGGGCGTTATTATTGTTGGGCCCCTATTTATGGTTGGACGCCATAATGTTGCATTACCTCAGTCGATCCGTCCTGGTTCGTATGCTCCGGCTAACTCTGGCAACATGTGTCGTGGTTCCTTAACCCTTTCAGGTACGGCTGAGGGTAACAATAAAATCAAAAAAAATTTCTCACTCCTTTCCTCTTTTCTCTCTCCATCACCCTCTCATTCGCGTTGACCCTCCAACCCCCTAATGAAATTTTAGTTTTCCATCTTAACAAATTTCTTTATTCATGTTACATATATATACACTCCGGCTACTTTTCATAAACACACAAACAAAATCTTAAAGCAATTACAATTGTTTTTGGTTCTTAACATACATAACTTCTTTTCCGAAGGACTGTTAGTAGTGTGTATATGGGGTTTCTGGAAAAACGTAGCGACTGCGCAGTCGCTGAGGTGCTCTGCCGCCGCCGTAAGGTTTGTGTGTTTGAGGGTGCTCTGGCGTCGCCATAAGTTTGTTAATGTTTGTGTGTTTGAGGTTCTCTGCCGTCGCCATAAGGTTTATATGGTGTGGAGCTCTGCCGACAGGCCGTCGGACGGGCAGGCAGCTGATGTTGAGGAAGGATAGGGAAGGGAATCATGTGTGCGTGGAGGGAAAGGGGTGAAGCTGCTGAATATTTTTGTGAAAGAATATGTTGTTGTTGTTGTTTTAACATGCGACTTTAGCGAACGTGACCGTCGGTCAACAGAGTTAGTGTAAACAAATTTCGGTGTTTTGCCTATGCTGTTGTTGTTGTGGATTTGTTTTCAATACTTGGTGACATGTGGTAGGATTATGTGTATGCCCAATGCGTGGCACGACAGAATATTTTTTGTTTCTGTTCTTTTTTTCTTTGCAATGTATTTTGGGAATGCCTTTCTTGTGACCTATTTGTTCTTTTAGTAAATGAATTGAGACCCTTTCAAGTGCATTCTTGGTGAACCAAATCTCAGCTTGCTAAATATGGGAATAATTTGAGTTCATTGAACACATGTAGGGTTAGTTTTTCTTTTCGTACAAATGTAGGTCATTTTATGTTCATTGATCTTTAACTCTAACTCCAATTAAAGCCATGATGATGATGATTTTTGGAAGTCACAATTAGGTTATGTTTTTATACTTTCAATAGCGGATGGAGAGTCCACGTTGTTGTTGTAATTTAATGACTTCAGTAGAACGGAGTGTCGTCGATAGAATTAGGGTAAAAAAAACTCGTTCGGATTCTTTTCTTGCTTATGTTGTTACTATATCAACCGAAATATGAATATCTAAATCGTTTAATAAAACCAATTCAAAAAATGGGATTCTTTACATATTCCGACAATGAAAAAGTTCTCAAGCCGGAGAATATCAACATCAACCTGATCATAAAAAAAATTTGGTAATAAAGTGGAAAATGGATGGAAAATTACTCAAAGAAATTGTAGACTAGAAATATATTGAAGACAAAATTTAATAGCTTAAAGTTGAATGAAGCCGATATGGAAAAAAGATTAGAAGAAACATTTAGCCCCATCACAAAACCTCGAAAAGAAATAGTTAAACAGACAAAGTTAATTAATTATAAGTGAAGGCCGAAAACATTTTCTAAAAAAAAGTACACCGTAGATGTAATCACCAGGATTGTTTGAACTGTTATTTCACAAGGAACCTAAAAACTATAACAACACAGAGCTAGAAGCTTATAAACAAATTTTAAATAGCACAAATGCTCATAGACGTAAATACAAAGAAGACGGACCATTTAACGGGACAAAAGCAGTCAAGTATAAAATAATAAAAAAGCTATTTAGAGAAAATAATTCAGCAACCTTGTATAAAGGAAGCGGTTTGATGAAAGTTAATAGACATAAAACCAATTATATATATTGGGATGATCCAAATGAGTTGGTTGAAAGGTTAAGACTTTTACTATCATCAGAATCTGCCGGTAACAACAATCATAACAATGAGGTAGTTTCAGATTCAGAGCGCTTCAATGGAACGTTAAAGCAGATGATGTGGAAGGAATTCAGTTATAATGGCTAATATCGATGGATTGACTTGTATAAAAACTTCATAAAAAAATATAACACCAAAAAGCATCGAACCATCAACATGCCTCCAATCAAAGTGAATTCGAGCAACGAAAAATTATTATTAAGCACCGTCTACAACAACCTGAAAATACTTACAAAGCCAAAGTTTCAGGTAGGAAATTATGTACGCATAAGTAAACATAAACACGTTTTCGAGAAAGGTTATACGCCAAATTGGACAACGGAAATATTTAAAATATAAGAATTACAAACCCAACAACATACATTCTTGAAGACTACCAAGGGAATACAATTAAAGGTGCATTCTATGAAAATGAACTGCAGAAAACAAGATATCCCAATACATATCTGGTAGAAAAAGTTCTTAAGACCAAAGGCAGAAAAGTTTTTGTGAAATGGTTAGGATCATACTATTGAGATTCCTGTCTGGTCATATGAGCTGGATGACATTGCTGAATTTATCCAAAATAAATATTCTAGTATAGATCAGCATGAAAAAGTGGAAATACCCGCAAACCCTAATACATTGCAAGCAGTCATAGAATCGAGTAAACATAACATTTTCTTTAATAAAGAACGAACCATCGGTTCACTATTGGGTTTCAGTGAAAAAGTATTGGAACCAGGAAAGTTTCATACTTCAGACTAGCCATTAATATAACAAAGATAAATGCAATACACATTGAGTGCGCCATAGTTAGTGATGCATACATAAACAATATACCAGCGCATACAATTCATATGTTTGCTTTGAATGTTAGTCCTGGCTATAAAATAGATGAGGTCCCCAAAAATGTAATCTATTTGCCAGTAAACTCCAGACAGATAAGTTCGATTACAGTGAAAATTGTTGATCAAAACGGACATTTAATAAATTTTTGTGGAGAAACCATAACAGTCAGACTTTATCTAAAGCCCCAAGAGCAATGATTATATATAATAAAAACCCATACACGGGAGCATCTTCTTTCAGTTCTTCTTTATCGTCGTCATTAAAAAGGTCGCAAGAACCGAACAAACCAAAAAGCGTTCTCCAAAATATAAAGCTGTCTTCTGAAAATAAAAAGTTTCTAAAATCATTGGGTTTAAAACTTAAAACAAAGTAAAATGAGTCAAATACTTGATGTATTACAAAAGCCGCTTTATGATGAATGTCTTATCAAAATCATATAAAAGCAATGATAAGATAAGGATATCCATTCAAAATCAAGATCTTTTCCTTCTACCTAGTGAGAGTTTAATTTATATTGAAGGCACAGTTGCATTAGAAAATGGAGAAGCAACAGCTAATGCAAAATTAAAAAACAACTGTGTTGCATTCATGTTTTATGAAATTCGCTATGAGGTAAACGGATTGGAAATTGATCGTACACGTCATCTGGGTGTAACTTCAACAATAAAAAACTATGTCTCTTTAAACACACTGCAGAGTAACATGCTCAAAAATGCTGGATGGTTTCCGAACAAAGACATTGAAATAAAAAATGGATATTGTAACTTTTGTACACCATTGAATATGCTATTAGGATTTGCTGAAGACTTTAACAAAATAATTCTAAATTCTAAGGGTTTGACAAGGGATATGGAGTTTCTCATAGTTCCCGCTTTACAACAAGAATTTTATTTTGGGGTTGACTTCTGGCGAACCTTTGGGTTGTCAGTAATTAGTAAGTGTACACGTGTAGGGGTTGAAGCAACCAGCTCAGCGTCTGTAAGTGAACTTAAACAGACATCTTCAGACCTGACTTTCGATACGGACCTACACATTCTTACCAAAGAGCAAGAGGTAGCACTGGAGGAGGTTAAAGCGAGATTCCCGTCTTGTGCTGTTCTGGGTCTCGGGAGAACCAACATGGAAGAGCACGTGATAGAAGTGGTAGATGAGCATCTTCCAGTAAAATAACGCCACTACCCCATTTCACCTGTGATTCAGCAACTGATGTTCGCAGAGCTTGAACGAACAATTAAAGACGCATACCCGTTACCTCACATTGAGGGCATCCTTGCCAGACTTCAGGACACTCGCTTCATCAGTGCGATCGATTTGAAGGATGCGTTCTGGCAGATACCATTGGAAGAGAAGTCGAGAGGTAAGACGGCATTCACAGTTCCAGGACGGCCGTTATATCAGTTTACTTCAATGCCGTTCGGACTGTGCAATGCCGCGCAGCGAATGTGTAGGCTGATGGACAAAGTCATACCCGCTGAACTTAGGGAACATGTCTTTGTCTACCTCGATGATCTTCTGGTGTGTTCTGCCAGTTTCGATTCACATCTTGCACTGCTGGATCGGGTGGTCGAATGTCTGCGGGATGCTAAACTCACGATTAATGTGGAGAAAAGCAAATTTTGCTACAAAGAGGTGAGGTATCTGGGTTATGTTGTCGGGGACGGGAGCATCAGGACAGATAGCAAGAAGGTGGCTGCGATTGACGAGTTTCCGGAGCCTAGAACACCAATACAGTTAAGACGGTTTCTAGGGATGTCAGGCTGGTACCGCAGATTCATTAGGGACTATTCGACCATAGCAGCATGACTGTCTCAAGAAAGACAAAATGAAGAAATTTGCGCTAACTGACGAAGCTAAGCACGCCTTTGAAGAGATGAAGCGCTGTCTTTCTTCGGCACCAGTGCTTAGTAATCCGGACTTCAACAAACATTTTTATATTCAATGTGACGCATCTACGCAAGGGGTGGGAGGAGTTCTCTTCCAGATGGATGATGAAGAGTGTGAGCATCCGATAGCATTTATGTCAGCAAAACTCAATAAGGCTCAAAAAAATTATAGTGTCACTGAGCTTGAGTGTTACGCTGCAGTGTTAAGCGTGAAGAAGTTCCGTCGTTATGTGAAAGGTTTACCTTTTACCATAATTACGGATCACGCGAGCTTGATGAACCAAAAAAACTTATCTGGAAGATTAGCCAGATGGAGTTTAAAACTTCAAGCTTACAATTTTAATATTGAACACGGAAAAGGTTCCCAAAATGAGAAAAAAGAGATAGGACCGGTAGACAGATCACTTGATGTTGACCTCAGTTCCCCAGCTTTTTCTTCGGAAGAATATGAGGAATTGAGGAAAACAGTGACTGAAAACAAAGACGAACTACCTGATTTAGTAATTTCGGACGGGTTTGTGTACAGACGTACAGGTTTTATGACGGGTGATGTGGTTCAAGAGGATCACGCTTGGCAGCTCTGGGTACCGTCTGAATTGCGTTCTGGGTTACTGGAGGCTTGTCATAGCTCGCCTTCAGCTGGACATGGGGAAATTCACAAGACACTGGCTCGGTTAAGACAAAGATATTATTGGACGGGAATGGCTAGCGACGTGCAATATAGTGTTAAGAACTGTGATGTATGTAAGGGCAGCAAGAAGTCCAAAGCAATGCACCGTCCACTGATGGGCAAACAATACATAACTGGGCGACCCTTCCTGCGTCTCTACATAGATTTTATGGGCCCCTACCCAAGATCAAAGGACGGCAATTCCTTCATCTTCGTATGTCTGGACCACTTTTCGAAGTTCGTTTTCTTACAACCAATGCGAATTGCCACCTCCGCTAATGTAGTTAGGTTTTTAGAAAATTGTGTGTTTCATGTTTTTGGTGTCCCTGAGTTTATACATTCTGACAATGGGAAACAGTTCGTTTCTGGCATGTTTAAGGAGTTTTTAGAAAAGTACGGCGTTAAACATGTCAGAACAGGATTTTACTCTCCTCAAGCAAACGCAGCTGAAAGGGTAAACCGTTCAGTTTTGCAAATTGTACGTTCGTTTGTAGGAGAGAACCAACGTAACTGGGACCTGCATATTAGTGACGCAGCATTTGCGCTAAGAAGTGTTGTCCACCGTTCAACCGGTTTGGCACCATACTACGCCGTGTTTGGGGCTCACATGATGCAACACGCAAACTCATATGAGATAATGCGTCGTGTGAGCTCCGTAAAAGGAGAAGATTTCGTCGTCGTGAGTCAAGCGGACAAGTTGAGTTTGATCCGCAACAAAATTTCAGAAGCATTACAGCTTGCTCACGAGAAAAGCGCCAAGGCTTATAACACGCGTAGTAGGGATGTCAATTTTCAAGTCGGACAAGTGGTATACCGCCGTAATTTTAAACAAAGTAACCTCGTTGATGGTTACAACGCCAAGCTGGGGCCAGCCAACATTAAATGCGTAATTTTAAGTAGAGTTGGCAACTCGTTGTACGAGCTCGGCACACTTGGTGGGAAGAAGCTGGGGTATACCACGCTAAGGATGTGTTTGTGTCGTAAAGCCTGTTGTATGTAGTGAGTGTTGTAGTTTTTAGTTTTGACAATTATTTTTTTTTTTTTTTTTTTATAAGCTAGTAATTATTTTTGCTAGTAATTGGTTTTGTATATTCTCGACTTGACTTTTATTATTTATTTATTTAATTTCCTTTCTGTGATATTTTCTTTGTAGTTGTAGTTAGTAGTGCAATAGTAGATTTTACTTAACGCAATATTAGTTTAAGTTTAGTGATAACAAGTGTGATATTTACTGTGTAATTATAATTTTAGAGTAGTGCAGTACAATAATGATTAAGTAAGAAAATCCGGACGAACTCCTTCGGTTACGCGTTTAATTAAGGCCCGGCTAGCTCAGATTCGTAGAGCATGAGAAGTGGGTCGAAGCCACACGTCGAGTGGGGACAAGTGAAAACGGTCTACAATTTTTTTTTTACGAACACGTTCCATGCTGTAAACAGCATCGACGGTTTCGAGCCTGTAGTGGCAGACCGTGTTCACATGTCTCCTAAACCAGAGGAGAGATTTTAGCAATAGTAAGTTTTGTCTCTGATGGTAATAGATGTTACTGTTTTGTTTAATTGTTGCATGTACAAATATGGTTGTTTTGTTATATAAAAAAAAAATAACCCTCAAGATTTCCCCTCACAGCAAGACCCTAAGTCTCCTGGTTGAATGATTTGTGTGGAAAGGTGATTGTGGAAGGTGCGAATGGAAGTGTGATTGAACAGGGAATTAGGGAAAGTGGGAATTGTAAATGGAAGGGGTAATTATTGGAAAGGATTGGAAGGATGGGAATCGGAACGGGAGGAAGAAGATTGAAAAAAAAAGAAGAGAGGAGATTGTAAACGGAGAGAAGGAAGATCGAGTTGAGAACTTTAAAAGAATTGAATTGGATTTTAAAATAATTGAAATAAGAAAAAAAAATTGAAAAAAAGAAGAAAAAAAGGTTGAGAGGAGTTAAAGTTAGACATGGTGCATAAAACAAAAACATGGAAGTGATCAAAGAAAAGTGTTTTAATAATGCGCAAATAAAAAGTGCGCCAAATTGTGGCGGATTAGCGCCAAAACTTGACTTCATAGACATATAACATAAAAATTATATATGTACATAAGAATTACATATAGTGAAACAAAACAATACAAAGTGAACTTAAATCAATACAACATACATAGTTTATATAAATTAAATAGACACAAACCAACAAAAACCATAAATTCATTAAACACAAACATATACAATAGCAACACCAATAGTTTTTTTTAATATATAAAAAAAACAGCCAGCAGAAAATTAATGCACAGTTTTTTTTTTGGCTTTCACAATACAAAGTCGTGCATGGTGCATTAATATAAAACAACGAAAACAACAGAAATTCACATAAGCTAAATCATAAACTATCATCAAAGATCAAAGAAATATGTATATACAACGGAATAAGTGACCTAAACAGCAGCAGCAATTATTTAACGCAAGACAGTACAGAAAAAGAAGTACATAAGAAAATTTTTTAAAGAAATAGAAAGATATGTTTTACTAAATCAACATCAACAACAACAACGTTAGAAATTGAACCAAACATTCCAGCCGAAGATACGTAAGAAAACAAGAAAACGGGTTATATACAGTCTACTGTAGCGGTAGTAGAGTTGCCGTCAGTTGCACGTATTTTTAAGCATTTATGAATTTTTTTTTAGTTGTTTAACTTTATTATATTCTATATATAATTATATTGATACTGAATACTATTATATTGATTATACTATTATACTATTATATTATACTATTTTACTATTATATATTATATTATACTATTATATTGATACTGAATCTAATTGAATTGAGTTAACATATATTAAATTCTAAATCTATTATTTAACTAATGTAAATTATATAACACTGAAAAGAAAGAAAAGTGTCTTCTACAGGGTCAGAGCAGTCAGGTGGCGCATCTTCCGAGTTCTGCAACATAGTGAGTACAATCTGAAAGAAATAAACTATAATAAAGCAAGCAAATATTCTAAAATTTAAATCTATACATAACGTAAATACTAGTATATACTTACCTTATCATTCATAGACGTAATAGTTAACATCTACCTCGGTTTAAATATTATTTTTACACAGCTGATAACTTGAATTTTTCTTTCATGGTTCCACTTCTATACATTAACAGGATGTAATTATTTACGTAATACCTTTTCTTTATACATTTACCTACTGCTTGTAATAGAAATAATAAAAAAAAAACATTTATGAATAAAGAAAAGACGAAAAGAATAAGAGAAATGAAGTAAAAAGGAAAGAAAAAAAAAGAAAAATCATATTCGGTTTTTTTTTGTCTATTGACAGCAGGAATTTTAAAGCATGCAGTGCTAATTGCAACTATTTAGGCTGATGTGCTGGTCGACCTAAGGGGAGGTCACCTGGTGGGCGTGGCACACGGACAGACAGCACGAACGTAATGGAACAGACAGACGGACTAACAGTTACAAGGACAGATTTAAGAAATAAGGGAACCGCGTTGCACTTTGAGCCAAGTGCGGTTCATGGCTGTAACTGGAACCAGTTACAGACGGGGTGGGCGGCTCGTAGACGGACGATGACTTAGGTTGTGTTGTGCTAGGGTGTTTGAGATTCCTGGTGGGTTATAGGTTGAATGTAATCTGTTTGTTTAGGTGAATAGTGGTGGGTGAGACTGTGTGGTCGTATGATAGGTTTTGTGATTATGTGGTTCGGAGGGTAAAAGGATTAGCTTGAGATGACCCATTAGGAATCATGGGTGTTTGTGACTAGTGTTTTGTTTTAATTCCTTCAATATCCTTCCCCTATCTGCTCCTCTCTTTTAAAAAAAAATATGGCACGATATTTTTGTTTTCTATTGTGGGTAGGGTGGCAAGAAACCGCCCCATATTGCCGGCGAGCCTAGCCGCAGCCACCGTGCCACGCCACATTAACCTTGCTCACAACAGTAACATTCAAGGCGAGGGTTTTTACCATGGAAAAATCTATATAAGGAAGATAAGCGACATATATAAAATTAAATGCCACATTGATTAAGGCATTTTATAATAGAGACAGGTGTATCAAATTTTATTGTACTTGGAATTTGTTGCTTATCGCCTTTAGCACAGTATTCATGATCAAGGCTTATATTCTGTTGAAGTTGCATGTTTCAAATTTTCAATCTTTTTATTTTGCTTTTTTTATCTCGAGACTCTGTCATTCAAAATAGTCAATTTTTTTATTTGTTTCATGTTTTTCAGTTTTTATATTTATTTCTTTGATTCTTGGAAACTCATACTCTCATAAACTTTTTCATAACTTTTTATACATTTCAATGTAAATTTTTTGGATTTTACGATAGATCACGCTAATATTGGTTTTTCTTTATCAAAAACCATTTCTATCAGCTTTAAATTTGACCACACATGACTTTTATTTGCTGTATTGAATCTACCCAATCTAAGGTCTTTCATGTGCAAAATATATTGCTTTAAAATTTTGAAATGAGACTCAATAGCCCTATTGCTTGGCCGTTTAACTTTATTTAAAACAGGGAAGCTTATTATTTGCGTCCAGAAAGGTAAAAAGGCTACATATTTTTCAATTATTAATTTGGCCGCTTGTTGGCAGTAAAATTCATTTGCCTTTTCATTGATGGCACATGTTGTGTTAGTTTCTTTATATATATTGTAATATTCTTTTTCAAATGTTTTTTGGAATGGGCTACCTTTTGCTATACTTTCAACATCAGTTGCTTCAGTTTTATAAATATAATGACTGAAGCTTTTTTTCAAGTACTGTATTGTTCAGACCGGAATTTCTTGGTACTATTGCTACCCGAAGTTCAGAATTTGTATGACTAATGTTATTATATTTTGGAGATAGTAAAACATATAGCAGAGCGGAATACCAGTCTTCGAAAATTGCCATGGACGTATAATTTAAGGCTGCTCCTAATGCTTCTCTCAGAAAAGTTTTCAGCGATATATTAGTTTCTGGAACTACATTATCGCAATCTTTAACTTTTAAGTGCAAAATTGAATAATACCAAAATTCAATTTTTTTGTTTTCTTTATTAAGAAACTTCGCACAGGCATTTAAATATTGTAATACTTTCAGTATTGCACTAATATAGTAATGGCGAAGCTGACGTCAGTAACGAACCTCTTGCATATCGGCCATTTTAATTTCTTTTTATTACAAAACGCCTTTATATGCTGCAAGAATTTTCCAATATCGTAACTTGTATGATTCGACAATATCGCATCAGCAACGGGAAATATTACTTTTTCTTTCGCTATATGGGCTACAATAAAATACAAGAGCATTTTTACTTCCTTGTATACGTAGTAAATACAAGAAAGTATTGTAATCATGAAAAATTTCGATATTGAGATTTTGATGGTAACACACATTTTGACCATCGCGGAGTCCATTTTGACTAGTTTGGTCGTGACGTGTGTACGTATGTACGCCTGTACGTATGTATGTATCCTCAATAACTTAAAAACGGAGAATCGTAGAAACTTGAAATTTGGTATTTGATACTCTTATAAGACCTAGTTGTGCACCTCCCTTTTTGGGATGCAATCGGTTGCGCGAAAAGGACACTTCTCATAAAGTTTTTTCAAATTTCATACATTACTCAAAAACAAACACTCCAGAAAGTATTTGCTATTGGGCCTTACATAAGACACAATTTTGTAGCTCCAATTTTAATGATGGTTCGCACCAAATGGACTCTTCGCCAAAGGAACACGAAGCATGCATTATCCGAATTACATAAATGATAATGATAAATGAATGTTATGCTGCTATATCTTTTACAAAAATTGGTAGTACCCTTACAGAATTAAACAGGGAAATCAAAATTAGTACGATTGATAGTTAAAGCTGTGTGGAAACTAATTTGTACTTCCTTGTTTTTACTTACTACTATTTAAATTATTTAAATTAAGAGAAGCCTATGAATTTTTTTTCATTATGGAAGTAAAAATATTTAAAATTTTTAAAACTGCAATTTTAAAATATAAATAAAATATATCAACCACTCTTGAAATAAAACCATACAATTGCCGTCATACAAGGAAGTCATGTGTTGGCCACATCAGATATTTTTTTCTACAAATGGCAAATTCGTTACAATTCCATCCGTTGCATCTATTTGTAAGGTATAGTCACATTTTTTTTAATTTTTTATAATTAAAAATTAAAATTAGGTTCGTTATTAACAAAAAAGTAATTAATAAATTAGTAATTATTAATTTAATAACTAATAAATTAGTAACTATTAATTTAATAATTGATAAATAAATTTCTTTAGCAATTATAAATATATTTATAAAAACTTCGTTACAAAAATTTCTGTCAACCACAAAATTTTTGTTCAAGTCGGCAACTGTTTTGTTCCCGTCTCATTTCGAACCGACTCGGTTTTTACGGAATGCATCGACTAAAGATTGACAACTGATAAGGTCGGCAAAGCAGGTACAATACCAATAAAATTATACAGCAACCGCCAGCGACCGACTGTGTCCCGTCTGGGTTTTTGGCAGCGCAAAAACCATCGACGCTGGCGTCAAATACGAAGAAAAACTACGAAAACCACAAAAAAGAATAAACAACTGCGGAGCGTCTGAGACGCGAGCGAATATTTAGTAATGTGGCTGTAAGTACCTTTGAAGCGCATCGTCCGTATTGCAAACTTAGTACTCAATATTATTTTATACAAAATGGAGTAGCACGAGTTGGAAAAAGGCACAAATTCTTACCATACAAATATGGATTTCTCATCCAATACTGCTTGAATTTTAATAAAAAAAATATGTGAGGGCAGGTTGCGATGTCAGCTTTCATAAAATAAGCACATTTATTGTTAATACAATTTTGAGCCTTAAAAAAATCAAAAAGTTAAAAAAGGTAGTAAAAACACAAAAGTTCATTTTTCCCGAAAACTATGTTTCTTGATATAAGTTTATTTGAAGAAATGATAGATATTAAAATTACCTTTGTAACGGTATGTACCGGATCTGTTGCGTGGTTCACGAAATACAGGGTGCCAAAGTTGCAAATTTGGAATACGGATTTCTCCGGAAGTAGGGGGGAGCGGGATTTGTTGTCGTTGTTTTTGGCATCAAGGGCAACAACTACAACAACAACACCAAAACAGCCTATTTGGGCTAAAGTAAAATTTATCCCATACTGTGTAAATGTTGCATTTAATCACATAATTTTTGTTATTTACGTATTCATTTATTTATGTATATTTTCCCACAATTTTCTACACGCACTTTTATGGACACAAATGCAATTTTGTCGCCACATGCAGCATTCCGGGTATAAAAAGTAGGCGTTCCTAAAATGATGTTGCCCACTTTCTATATTATGCCGGGAAACATCTCCATAACAAAAAAATCATAAGATTTCAGAGTTTAAAAACCAAACGTTGACAGAAAGGACGTTAGTCACAAGCAATCAGTTTTGCTCAATGTTTCAGATCATCTCCGCTTCTGTAAAACATTGAACCTACACATTTTCGCAATGTGAATTTATTGGACAAACACAGAAGCGAGGATTTACAAGTTGGCATTAAATGAACATTAACATTAAGAATCTTATCCTTAGACTATAGGATTCTTATTTTCTAACTATTATAGGTGAAAACTAAATTAGTTAAAAATCTGTTTATTAAGTTTTAACTAATTTTAACAACATTTATGATCGCGGACGTTCTTTTTTTTCCTTGTATAGAGCTAATAGAGAGACGTTAGCCACCTTAACGACTTTGAAGCGAACACCGGGAATATCACCGACAGCGTGACCTTTGCGACCAAAACCAGCAACTAAAACTTCATCGTTCTCCTCTATGTAATTTAAACTACCGTCTCGAGGTACGAAAGCTGTAATTTTTTTGCCGTTCTTTATCAGCTGGACCCTCACGCATTTCCGTATGGCAGAGTTAGGTTGCTTAGCTTCGACGCCACTACATAAATACAAGAAAAAATGTAAATGAAGTGCAAAATAAAACAGATATTTTTCGAAGTCATTTACACCCGAAAACTCCCATTCCCTGTAAATACTCAGTCATGTACAACCATTAATTCGTATTTGTCATTTAAACAAATAAGAATATAACCTCAAAAATATTTAATTTTTATCTGGATATTCTTACCGTTTTATTACATATTAACAACTCACAGTATAATCCTGTGATTTGACTTTTGACAAACACACAAAAACACAAAAGTATACTGCGAATCGTAGATGTATATCACTGGATATCTCACAATTGCATACACTAGCATTAATTTAAAAAAACTTATTAGTGATAAATTTTATATCCTTACACTTTTTCCAAAACGATGCCCTTGGCATGTGATGCCCCTCCGAAAGGATTAGCCTTCCATCTTGTACCCAAGTGAGCTTTTTTGTAATCCTTATCAGCCCAACGTTGATCGCGCCGATGGTTAACATGTTTCCTTGCAGTACGAAGACCTCTTGGTTTACCTGCAAAATATCTAGCTACTGTAGTCAGATTCCTACAAACAGATTTTTCATTTCATTGTAGTAGAAAAAGCCTCTAATAGAGTACAGTAGTAATTGTGATTTCACACAAACTATTAGATTAAGATTATCCTATAAATTTATTAAGCTTCAACTTTTATAACAATTTAGAAGTTATCGGATAACTGTATTCACATATGTTCAATTATAACAACTTCATAGTACTTTTGCAGTAACTTTTTTCATATTCGAACCTTAATTAAAAAAGTATAAAAATTAATCGATGAACAATTATACTCACCCATATTTAATACTCCTCGTCAAGCAATGGCGGAAATAGAAGAGAATGCATTTTAAAATAATCGACCATTCCAAAATCGTCTATTGCAATGTTTCGTCAAGTTGCTGCGTTCGAATATACGATCACGTAGTTGTAAAGTTATTGTAACGTAAATCGATTTATTATGTGAATGCAAAGGTTATGGAGGTTCAACACTGATTTTTGTTTTTTTCAGTCTAAAGAAACTCTTACAGCAATTACACGTTAGATTTAGAATAAATTAAATTACGACACTGTTTCACTTTTATTGTATTCGGTAAATTAAATTATATACTTTCAAACAACAACAGATAGTATAATAAAATTAACTGAATTAGATTCTACCCTATGTTGTGAGAGAGGAACGATAGATACGAGATTACATATAAATTGTTGGTGAATCGCATGGAAAAGATGCTAAAATAGTACACAAAATAAAAAGAATTTATTAATCAAATCATGAGGTGATGATCTTTTATCTTTAATACTATGTTCACACTAGGCCGAAATTAAGCAATTTCGTTGAGTAAGTCAATTTCGGCTGAAATTGAGAATTTTTATACAATTTCGCCATACAAAAATATGTCAAATAAAATTGGGATGGCAGAGCAATTTCAATGAAATTGAGAACGAAATTGACTCAAACATGGTTTTGTAATAGATTTGTATAATAAATTGTTATTGATCTAGCTGCACTGAGCACGTTTGACAAATATATACAGCTGTCGCAGTGAGTGAAGTGTCTTTGCAAAAAATGAAAAGAAGTTACAAAAAAAAGGAATTTGTGAAGCGAAATGACTGTGTCGCTATTAATTGAAAACTAGTCCGACAAAATTGACGAGCTGCGAGGGGCAAGGCGCAACAGCCATGTCTACATGGAAATTGCGGAGAATATGCTGGAGTACGAGATCAACGTCACTGCCGAGGAGGTAAAAATTAAACTCCAGAATTTGTCGGCCAGCACAGGTATAATATACATATGTTTTTTTATATATTATGATACATATGTGAAATATATAATTTTCTAACGGGAAATTGCCGTTCTTTGTAAAGAAAAATTGTTTTATGTGGATTGTGAATTGAAATTATAAGGTAAGCAATATATTAGCATAATTTAAATGCTCTGAAGTCGGGCTAATGAAGTTTTATCTTTAAACAGAAAATGTCTTCAAGTGAATCTTCACATGGCCGCAGAAGACCCCCCCCCCCCCCCCCCCCCCACCCACCAAAAAAATATAAGAAACAAAAGTTTCGCCCTATATGGCTTGACGAAAGCGAGTTTAAAGGATGGCTAGAAAAAATACCAAAAGATAAATACAAATGCAGGTGCTCCGCATTTGGAAAAATTTTGAACTGTGGGAAGTCGGAGCTTTCCAAGCATTGCTTAAGCAAAATACACAAGAAAAATGTGGTCTCACTCAAAAATGCACAAAAGATTGATATGTATGTTTACCAACGAACAATATAAGGCGGAGGACCCAGTTAAAAATTTTGAAATGCGAATCAGTATGTTTTTTGCAGAGTACAATGTGGCATTGCAAGTTGTTGATCACCTAATACCCCTGTTAAAAGAAATTGTACCGGATTCGGAAATTTTAAAAAAAGTGCAGATTGGGAAGAACTAAATGTACAACAATTATAAAAAACATATTAGCCGAAGAGGAAAAATCCAAATTGATTTCAAAATTTTTCTAGTATAATTTTTCTGCTTTAGTTGACGGAAGCACAGACATATCGTCAAAAAAAAACTTATGTGTGCTGGTCAAATTTTTTGACGAAGAATCTGAAAAAATTACTGTGCAGCTTTTAGATCTCATACCAGTTGGTACTGACGGTACTGCTAAATCATTGTACACACTGTTTAAAAACACAATTTTAAGTAATACTATGTTCGCACTAGACCGAAATTAGGCAATTTCGTTGCGTAGCTCAATTTCGGCTGAAATTGTGAATTTTTATACAATTTCGCCATACAAAAATATGTCAAATGAAATTGGGTTGGCAAAGCAATTTCAACGAAATTGCGAACGAAATTGACTCAAAATGGAAAACAACCATGGTTTTGTAATAGATTTGTATAATAAATTGTTATTGATCTGGCTGCACTGAGTACGTTTGACAAATAAATACAATTGTCGCAGTAATTGAATTGTTTTTTGAAAAAATTAAGAGAACCTAATGCTAATGAAACTCGCACAGTAAACAAATGAAATTTCAAATGAAATTGTGAATGCGAGTCCGAACACTTTCAATTTCGGACGAAATTGTCTCAATTTCGAAGGCAATTTCGAGCTAGTGCGAACATAGTATTAGTCTATTCCATTTGACAACGTAGTTGAAGTAGGTTCCGATGGAGAAAATACCATTGTTGGTAAAAACGATTCATTTGTTTCCCATATCTTGGAGGACAATCCACATAGTATGTAAATGTATTTGTCATTCTGCAGCTCTTATTGCTAACAAAGCATGCTTGGAACTACCGCGAGCACCCGAGGAGTTAATTCGTCAAATTGGCACATATATTTGAGGTAGCTCAAAAAGGTGTACAGAGTTGGAAGAGTTCAAAGTTATGATGAAGGAAGAAAAACGGAGAATTTTAAGAACTTCCGAGACTCAATGGTTGTCTCGTCAAAAATGTATAGAACGTATACTGCGTTATTGGAACGTCCTAATCGAATATTTTAAAAGTGCACACGCTCGTGATAAATTAAAATCGTCTGAATGGATTTGCGCCGAATTCAGTAACGTATGCAACAAAGCATATTTATTGCTTTTAAAGTATGCTTTACTACCTCAACGAACTAAATGCACTTTTTCAATCGAAAAAAATTTTAGTCCATGTACTTCATTCGGAGTCAGTAAAAATATTTCTAAAACTTTGACAAAATTTTATTAAAAAAAGGAGTTAAAAACAAATTGCATAGTTCGTTCTCCCCATGTATCATTACCGAGTCAAGAAGTTTTTCTGGGAGCTGAATGCAACGAGCATATATACACAAAGAGATTACATGAAATTTTACTCGTTGCTTCAAAAAAAGATCAGGTCGCAACGATTTGGAACTATGAACAACTATAAAGGAATGGATAACGCCGACTGCGGAGCAGCAGTAAGAAACAACAAACGAAGCTCATAAGTAAAATTTTATGACATCAATGAGTCGAGGCATTGCAAGCAAAAGAGATTTGTTATGAATGGGAAAGGGTAGGAGAAGGGAAAGAGAAGACTCCTTGAATTGAAGAAATTCTATTTTGTTTTGCTCGACTGCACTAACAAAATAAACGCAGTCTGTCCGTCTGCTAAGGTTGAATATGTTTTTTGTGCTTGGTTTTGTTTTTTACGTTGATCATTTGGTGATGTTTGATTTTTTCAGTTTCAGGGCATTTTTCGGCATCATTTCAATGGTTTAGAATTTGCCACTGAGATTTAGTTGTGGGTGGAGGGGAAGAGAAGCGAGGGGCTCTTTCTGCTTATGATTTCTGATCAATTTTTACATTTTCAGCTTCTGAGCATTTTTGCCTTTTTCATTCAATTTGCTCCTTTTCCGCTCTTTAACTACAATTTTTAATGTTACGTACATTTAAATAAAACTTGAATAAAATTAACTAAAATCTTCTCTAATTTCTAATTAAATATATAAATACATAGATATATTATTCTCAATTTCCCAAACATTTTTTTAAGTTTGAATAAAACTTAATATGTATTTGCTTATTTCGACTTTATAATTATATAGAAATCCGTATCCGAATCTTTCTATTTCTTTCCACTCATTATTAAACTAATAGCTGATGTTCGTGTGCTATTCACTCTTAAAGCGATAATACAATTCTGCTTTGCTACGAGCGTTGCTTCGAAGCTACACACAAACACGTAGTTTCTGCCGTAAGTTCTCTGTCGACTTTTTTTAGCGCTTCATTTTTGCAGCTACCTTAACTCCGTACCCAATCTTTTTTAAAAACAACGAGTACGATCTCATGAAATCTCTTTACAATATATACTCGTTGTAATGAACTCCTTTATTACCATAGGAAGTATAATTGCAGAAATAATGTTTCTCATAATAATGTTTCTTATAATACTTCACAGTATTTTAATTTTAGAATTAGTAATGATGATTACTTCAATCTGTGTAATTGAATTTATAAACAAGATGTAATATATTCTTTTGTAATCTTCTAGTGTAAGTTTAGGTTAAGTTTGAAGCAACCCCATGTAAATAGTAGTAGTTTTAGTTTAGTTAAGTTTAGGGTAAGTTTAGGGTTGTAAGTTTAGGGTTGTAGTAACGAGTAGCTGCAATTAGGTTTTGCAAATATATTAAAATTGTAATCTTAATATAAATAAATTTGTTATTTTCAATATTCAATGTAGCAACTTTTGAAAAATACTTGTTTTAGTATGTTAAGGATTTTAATAATAATGTTATTTGTTGTAAATTTCTAATAATTTTGATGAATAAATTGGGACGTTCTACTTCCCCCTTAAAATAAATTTTCCATCAGTGCTTGCTACAAAATTTTTTGCGGCGAGGCTACATTATTTTACAGCGAGGCTACACTTTTTTTGCAGCGAATCAAAGTTTTCTTTCATTGTATCAGTGGAATTCCAGCAAAAATGCATTAGTATATAAGGGACATTTTCGAGTGTCTCATCTACTAATTTATGCTTATAACAAGGGAACTTTTTCCCCGATATAGCGAACAAGTGAACTCAATCGCGATCAAGAGAAGAATGGAATATACTCGTAAGTTACGTTTTTCATAGCTGGTGGAAAATCCTTAATAAAAATAAGGAACTCAGCAGCATAGATTAGTAGATGAGACACTCGAAAATGTCCCTTATACACTAATGCATTTTTGCTGGAATTCCACTGATACAATGAAAGAAAACTTTGATTCGCTGCAAAAAAAGTGTAGCCTCGCCGTAAAAAAGTGTAGCCTCGCCGTAAAATAATGTAGCCTCGCCGCAAAAGTTTTTTAGCTTAGGGAGGTGAAATTTGTAGCAAGCACTGATGGAAAATTTATTTTAAGGGGTTTGTTTATTGAAACGTCAAAGTAAATAATTATAAATATTATTTTTTTATTCATGAAAAACATGTATAAAACATAATTATAATGATAATAAATATATTCTATTACATTTCAAACACCATTTCTTAATTTCCTTCGCTATATTTGCTGCACATGTAGTTGATAATCGAATAATCTTGTTATAAATACAAAATTATGCGTTTAATTGCGAAAATATTTTAGAATGATGATACCAGAATATTATAAAAGGAACTGAATGCAATTTGTTAGAAAATAGTTGGAAATTATATGTTATTGACCTAGTTGGGGGTCTAAAACCCTTTTGCACCTACTATTGCTGAGTAAATATTTTTCACCACCTTTGTTTATTTAGGGTGAAAAATGATTTGTTATTCTTATCAAATTGCTATTGAAATACTGAGTTGTGATTGAATTTGAAAAAGATAAGTAGAGACTTTAATTATTGTGAACAATATTAATAGAAATCCCAACCCTCGAATGAAAGCAAAGAACCCAAGTTCGCTTGCGTAAGCGTGAAGCCAAAATGGAGCGACTGTATTGGTGAGTGCCAAGCCTTTCAAGCTGTAGTGCATTCTTATTTCTATCCGTAAACGATAGATGGAAAAGGGTGAAGTTAATGCGCGTATGTTTCACGTGCCTTAAAGGGGCTCATCACTCCAACGAGTGTTACACCAGAAAAAGATGAAATCTGCACGGTTGCCATTACTACTAGCACAATCTACTACATACGCCAGTCAGCCAGGACGTAGCGTCACCGGTATCGTCGACGAATAAAGTCGCGAACGAAAGACGCATATGCCATGCCGAGGCGAACCATAGCGAAGATACCATTCTGTTTCAAATGCTGAAGGTAAAACTATATGGAAAAGAGAGCGGAAAAGAAAAAGAGTTAAGACGAAACATTGGTCACTTGCATCTATGTTTCCTAATGGGTCATTCAATGCAAACCCTCTCATAAATCATAAAGCCTAAATAATAGTGATTAGCAACACATAATCACTAGTTTTCTTTTCAAAAATATAAAAAAAACTAACGCTATCTTTATATCATTTTTCTCTTCTTCTTTATTCTCTATAACAACTCTCTTATTATTGTGTTTTAAAGTTTACGGGATTATTTAGTTAGTTCAATTGTTTTACAAATTTTTATATGTATATAAATATTCAGATTTAAATAATAATAATAATTTATATGTATATAAATATCCAGATTTAAATAATAATCAAATCACAATTACAACAAAATTTACCAGGTTCCAGGCTGATGATGGCGCCACCTAGTAGCTCCGGACCTGTAATGACAGAAAATTTTTTTGTTCCTAGTTTCCTTTTTTTTCTAATTTCATACTATTATTTTATTATTATATTTCATTATTCTTTCCTTTATTATTTTTACTTTGTTTCGTGCTGGTTTGCTTTCTGCTTTCCTTTATATTCCTAATATTAATTGCATGTAATTATTTTTAAATATATATCATGTTACGCAAAACAAAATTATGTAATTTAAAATTCAACAATAATTGTAAACTATTATAATAATAAATGTATTATTCTTGTTAGCAAGAGAAAAAAAAATAGAAACAAAACAAAAGAAAAATGGTTTCTATGATAAAATTAATCTACTGTAAACGGCAACTCTGCTTCCGTTCTACGATGCTGCTTGCTGTTCAGTTTTCGCTATGTAATTGCTTGTTTTTATGTTTGAATTGTTGATGTTGTTTAGTGTTGATATAACTTCTAATGTTGTTGTTGTTGTTGCTGTTTTACATATATAAATTCATATGTAATTCCCAAATTGTCATCTTGTAACACTTGTAACGTGGTTGTTCTATTGATGTTATTTTAATACTTGTTTTGTGCTCACAATGTACTATTTTTCTATGTACTTTTTGTTGTGATTGTTATTTATATTTTTTATTTCCAAAATATTTTGCGGTGCCAAGTTATTGATGTGGCTGTTTTGCTTGTTGTATTATTGAGGTGTATTCATGAATTTATGATAATTGTTGTTCTGTTCACTTTTTATATTTTTTTCTTTTTTTTATATGTAATTCTATTGTATGTACACTAATTGGCGGAAATTTATGTTTGGTGTATACATTTATTTGTGTAACTTTTCTTGTATCTCGTTTTTGTTTTACCCTATGTAGTTTTTATGTAAACATAATTTTTATGTTATATGTCTCTGAAGTGAAGTTCTAGCGCCAATCCGCCACAATTTGGCGCACTTTTTCTTTGCGTGGTATTAGAACACTTTTATGTGTACGTGTTTTTTTTTGTTGTCTATCAACATTTTCCCTTCTTAAAAGTTGCATGCCTTTCTTTTTCTTTCTTTTAACATGATTTATATTCCCTTATCACCAAAAAATTCAACTTTTTCAACCACACTCAATCACCTTTTTTTCATCTCCTCTTCCTTCCGTTCCGATACCCATCTTTCCAATCTTTTTCAATAATTCCCCCTTCCATTCACAATTCCCACTTTCCCTAATTACCTGCAGAGAGTATAGACATATCTATACTCTCTGTTACCTGTTCAATCACACTTCCATTCACACTTTCCACAATCACCTTTCCACACAAATCTTTCAACCAGGAGACGTAGGGTCTTGCTGTGAGAGGAAATCTTGATAGCTTATTTTCTACAAATCAAACATATGGCACATGCAACAATTAAACAAAACAGTAACATCTACTAATACCAAAAACAAAGCTTTTTATTAATAAAATTGCTCCTCTAGTTTAGGAGATATGTGGACACGGTCTGCCACTGGAACGTGTTCGTAAAATATTGTAGGCCGAGTCCACTTGTCTCCACTCAACGTGTGGCTTCGACCTAAATTACAACCACTACCAAAGGAGTTCGTCAAGATGATCCTTCACCGATATTGCACCTATCCTAGCATAAACGAATATATCACAGAAATTATCACTAAACCTTAAAGTATAATTGCATTAACTAAAAACTAATATTGCACTATTAACTACATCTAATGGTAAAAGAAAATATCACAGAAAGAAAAATAAATAAATAATAAGAGTCAAGTCTAGCATTTACAAAAACGAGTCAAGTGAACTGAAAAGAAATAATTGTCCAGTCTACAACTAAATTAACGGAGGTGGCACTTCGCATTGGAGGGAGACAAACGAACTTCGAAAAGTGGTCCAGACATACGAAGATGAAGGAATTGCCATTCTTTGATCTTGGATAGGGGCCCATAAAATCTATGTAGAGACGCTGGAAGGGTCGCTCAGTGATGTATTGTTTACCCATTAGGGGACAGTGCATTGCATTAGACATTTTGCTGCCTTTGCATACATCACAATTGTTAACACTATATTGCACGTCGCTAATCATTCCCGGCCAATAATATTTTTGTGTTAACCTAGCCAGCGTCTTGTGAATTCCCCCATGTCCAGCTGAAGGTGAGCTATGACAAGCCTCCAGTAATCTAGAACGCAATTCAGACGGTACCCAGAGTTGCCAAGCGTGATCCTCTTGAACCACATCACCCGTCATAAAACCCGTACGTCTGTACACATACCCGTCCGAAATTACTAAATCTGGTAGTTCGTCCTTGTTCTCAGTCGCTGTCTTCCTCAATTCCTCATATTCTTCCGAAGAAAAAGCTGGGGAATTGAGGTCAACATCAAGTGATCTGTCTACGGGTCCTATCTCTTCCAGATACATGCGAGAAAGAGCATCCGGCACCACATTATGTTAACCTTTTCGGTGGTCAATATTAAAATTGTAAGCTTGAAGTTTTAAACTCCATCCGGCTAATCTTCCAGACAAGTCTTTTTGGTTCATCAACCACTTCAAGCTCGCGTGACCCGTAATTATAGTAAAAGGTAAACCTTCCACATAAGGACGGAACTTCTTTATGCTTAATACCATAGCGTAACACTCAAGCTCAGTGACACTATAATTCTTCTGAGCCTTTTTGAGTTTCGCTGACATAAACGCTATCGGATCCTCATTCTCTTCATCGTCCATCTGAAAGAGAACTCCTCCCACCCCTTGCGTAGATGCGTCACATTGAATATAAAAAAGTCTGTTGAAGTCCGTATTACTAAACCCTGGCGCCGAAGAAAGACTGCGCTTCATCTCTTCAAAGGCGTGCTTAGCATCGTCAGTTAGCGCAAATTTCTTCATTTTGTCTTTCTGGAGACAGTGATGCAGCGGAGCTGCTATGGTTGAATATAACTAATAAATCTGCGGTACCAGCCTGACATCCCTAGGAACCGTCTCAACTGTTTTGGCGTTCTAGGCTCCGGAAACTCATCAATCGCAGCCACCTTCTTGCTATCTGTCCTGATGCACCCGTCCCCGACAACATAACCCAGATACCTCACCTCTTTGTAGCAAAATTTGCTTTTCTCCACATTTATTGTGAGTTTTGCATCCCGCATACATTCGCCACCCGATCCAACAGTACAAGATGTGACTCGAAACTGGCAGAACACATCAGAAGATCATCGAGGTAGACAAAGACACGTTCCCTAAGTTCAGCGGGTATGACTTTGTCCATCAGCCTACACATACACTGCGCGGCATAACACAGTCCGAACGGCATTGAAGTAAATTGATATAACGGCCTCCCTGACTCTGTGAATGCCGTCTTACCTCTCGACTTCTCTTCCAGTGGTATCTGCCAGAACGCATCCTTCAAATCGATCGCACTGATGAAGCGAGTGTCGTGAAGTCTGGCAAGGATGCCCTCAATGTGAGGTAACGGGTATGCGTCTTTAATCGTGCGTTCGTTTCGTTTCCTAGCATCCAGGCATAGTCGGTTTTTAGTCCCTTTTCTTACCAAAGACACTGGAGAGCTCCAGCTGCTGTTGCTGACCTCAATCACCCCGAGACTCAGCATTCGGTCAAGCTCTGCAAAGATCAGCTGCTGAATCACAGGTGAAATGAGGTAGTGGCGTTGTTTTACTGGAAGATGCTCACCTACCACTTCTATCACGTGCTCTTCCATGTTGGTTAGCCCGACACCCAGAACAGCACACGACGGGAATCTCGCTTTAACCTTCTCCAGTGCTACCTCTTGCTATTTGGTAAGAATGTGTAGGTTCGTATCGAAAGTGAGGTCTGAAGATGTCTGTTTAAGTTCACTTACAGACGCTGAGCTGGTTGCGTCAACCCCTACACGTGTACACTTACTTATTACTGACAACCCAAAGGCGGTAACTATGAGAAACTCCATGTCCCTTGTCAAACCCTCCCAGACAACCGGAAGTGAAATTGCACCTATCACGACGGTTTCACCTCCGTTTGCAGTCCTTACTTTCTGCCCCTGTATCGGAATGACTTATCTGTTTCGTGTTTTAGTGAATTCTAAATCACCATTTCCGATACAGTTAGCAGAAGCACCTGAATCCAGCAATGCTACCACGTCTCCATCGTCCACCTTAGTTTTAGCGAAAAATCTATTATCGCCTTCCAGCGTCACAATGGCAGAGACTAAAACTTTCTTAATTTTCTTCATCATATGTCTCTTTGCCCTCATCTTCGCTATCTTATCGAAGTTCCGCTTTTTCCTGCCAAGTACAACCTCACTTAAAAAGATTTTCTCCCTCACAGCTTCGTACTCGACCTTGCGCTGGTGTAAAGTTTTTATGGGACGACCTATCGGGCTATGGCTGCGGATCACTGGATCCTTCCTCTGAAGGATCCTTACAGGTTGGCCGGGAACTCGTCCTTTAGTGCAAAGATCCCCGGATTCCCTGCAGGATTCGCGTATCCCGGACGATACGCACAATAAGATACATCACTATGACAAACAAAACACGTCATATTGTGGAATGCCGAGTTACACTTCGCGTCAAGTGGATTTTTCTTGAAGTGGTCCCCGGGCATTCCGCAACTAAAACATAAATTAACATGAAACGGAGACTGACAAAAGACTTGGTTACTACTAAATGGACGAGACACAGACGTAAACGGATGCGGACGCGGACCTGAAGGACCCGGTCGCTGAGGAGGTCTTACAAAGTCCCTTCTTTAATGTACATTTAAATTGGGCCGCTGAGGAGCCAGAGCCTCCACACTAGTTGAAGGTTTTCCCTCCTCAAGCGGCAACCCCACCTCGCTAACCTGCCTTGCCTTCGCTCGGCTTTCTTTTATTAGCTTTTCAGCCCTTCTGCATTCGCTGCAGAACTCTTTTAAGGAGCTGACTTTCGAAAGTCAGGCTAGCGGGGTTTGCCTTTGAATTGGCTCTAATTATTGTAATTAATTCCTCCTCAGGAATCTTTCTCCGCAGCCTGAAGGTGAGATTATGGATCTCGGCATAAAAATCTTCAAAGCTTTCGCCTACTTGTTGTTTCCGATCCATAATCTCCCTTATTATCTCGTAGTCGGAGTCTGCAGATCGGAAGTTGCTCAGCAGCTCTCTTTTTAAATCCTCATATCCGAAGTCTGGGTCACTCTCATGATCCTCCAAGGTTGTTAAGGTCGACGCTCTTCCGCCTTGACACCTCACCCCTACTCCGGGATATTGTCGGACCCTGGAACGAGGTGTGACCCAGCCCTTGCTGCGTTGCAACCCTCGATACTGCATCCCTGACAGCATCAGCAGTCTCTCGCCTTGTCGGAGTGGAGGCGTCTCTTGGATGGGGGTTTGGTGGTATACCTGACGCCTCCATCGCAGCCACTCTTCTGCCCATGTCTGTGAAACCACCACGAAGTTGCTGCATGGCTTCTGCGCATCCTGCCATCATCTGTCCCTGGTGCATCATCATTGCCATCATCTGATTCAATTGATCAGAATCAGATGATGCAGCAGCGGCAGATGATGTTAAGCCACTCGGCCCTGCAACCCCACGCTGTGATTCCACACCCTGCACCTCTTGCTCCGATATCTCTGATATTTTTTCTAGTTTGGCCGAGAAGCTGCTAATGCTGACTGGACTCCGACCTAGCCTCTTCACTATTACGAGGTCGTCCAAACACCAAGTTAACGCACTTGCTGAGATAGTCTACTGGGACAAAATCTACTCTTCTTTCTATCCCAGTATCTATCTGGTCGAGTACTGAACCTAATATCTGGTTTTCAAGAGCCCTACTAACGCTTCTAGTAATGGGTCTCCTTGGCTCAGACTCTCGCTCGCGTTCCATGCACCAAATACTCACCCAAATACTCAAACACTCACTCACAAAACTCACACTAAGGGGAAACTAATCAAAGAAACACAAAACTGGAAGGACCTAACCGGAAAGGAAGTAAAAAAAAACAAAGAATGCCAAATAATAAAAAAAACAAAAAAAAACCAACAACAACAACCACCTAACAAAAATTAACTCAAAAATACACATATATAGAAAAATAATAACAATAAAAATTAAAATTCAAAAGCAAAAAAAATAATGATTCATAAAATAATAAAAATTATATAAAAGAAAATAAAAATAATAAGCAAAAATAATAAGATAATAATAAAAAAAAAATAAGAAAAATGTATAACAAATGAAATTAAATGATATAATAAAAAAATACGAATAATATAGCAAGCCAAAAAAAATAAAAAATAATAAAATGATAATGAAAACAAAAACCAAACATTAATTCAATGTAATAAACTATTAATAAAAGAAATTTTAAAAATTATATAAAAACTGAAAATAAAATAATATAATAAAAAATAAAAATAATAATAAATAAAAATGAGAAAAATATATAAAAAATGAATGCAAAAAAAAAAATAAATAAAAATATAATTAAAAAAAAAATAGAATATAAGAAAAAGAAAACGTAGAAGAATATATAAAGGGAAGTAAAAAAAAAACTCAAAAAGACAATTCAAAATTTATTTATTTTGTAAATAGTTTTAGGCTGATGTGCGTAATGTTAACCCAGGAGGCATTCAACACCTGAACGTGACAGTCCGCTTAGTCAAGTAACCGTCAGCTAAAATACAAAAACCGCCAAATAGTCTGTCTATGTTACAATTTCCTAACGTGGCACAACTGTACTTCAGTCTTGACTAAAGTTATGTTGCCACGGCCCTTGTAACATTTTACCCCCTTGAGTGTACTGGAGATTCGCCTCACAAGTACTACCGTTGAAAATTTTAAAGTTGGTAGCTAATCTGCTAGCAACTCACCTGTCGAAAACCCCAGTGAAAAGTCCCGCGACTGGTACCACTTACGAAAACACTAGTGCCTTGCTAAAGGAACCCAGACGCAAAACTTTACACAACATAAAATTGTAGCAACTCCAGCTTCTGCCCAAAAACAATTAGTGTTGAAACTCTTAAGTTCGAAGCAGAAACTAGCGTTGCCATCCTGTCCGAACACAAAAGGATCTCGTAACCACTTGCGAACAATATTTTAAGCTGCGTTTCCGAATTTCGTTCGATTGGTGTTTTCACCAATCTAGCACTGACTCAGAGAGTTCAGCTCGGACGCAATGCTGAGTATCGTATTTATTATATTTCCTTAACAATTTTTATACAATCGTATCTATTTTTCCTTAACAATTTTTATAAAATCGTATCTATTATTTTTCTTTAACAATTTTTATAAAATTAGTACTATAAGAGCCACAGTGGGTGGCGTAAATAAAGAGCCACAATGGGTCGCGTAAAATAAAGAGCCACAACGGGTCACGTAAAATAAAGAGCCGCAATGGGTCGCGTAAAATAAAGAGCCACAGTGGGTCGCGTAAAATAAAGAGCCACAATGGGTGCGTAAAATAAAGAGCCACAATGGGTCGCGTAAAATAAAGAGCCACAATGGGTCGCGTAAAAATAAAGAGCCGTTTGCACGGTCGATATGTATTATACGAGGCCTTCTTGGGTCACCAAGATACCTCAAAAATGCGAACCTTTGGTGTCTACTGTTGCGTGACTAATGGCATCATTTTCTACCACCGAAAGTTTACGGTTGTTCCTATCACGGTGGTTCTTAAAACACAATTTTTTATCTTCCAGTCTACCGTACGTTCAGCGAACTTGCTTTCGTTCAACTTTTCCAGCACTTCCCGACCAAACGTTTGGCTGCCAGTACTGTGTGTATACATACTATAGATTTGTCTTTTCGTGTATACTCGGTTAACTCTTTCCTTCTCATGACTGTTTCGATTCAATAATTCTGTTGAATACATGTGCTTGCCTAGCACATTCTATATGCACAATTGTCGGCTGTTTCTTTGCTAGAGCTAGCATTTATAGAGAGTGAATAAAAATTCAATAAAGTGAATATAAACAATATATTGCTGTCATGATTTTCTCTGGGTTTTTGATGACTAGCTCTGATGAGGAAGATGACGAAGCAACAACTTCATGCAGAGTTCGCAACAGAAAATTAAGGGATAATGGGAATATATTAGATACGCCATTTTAAATATTTATATTTAAAAATTATTATAAATATTACCACCAATATATATATATCAATATAAATATATACCATTATAAATATTTAAACAAAATTTGCAGCAAGCAAAACCGTACCCTACATATGCAAACGTTTGCTTTTTTGTGAACGTTTGATAGCACAGCCGAACCCGGAGTTCGTTCGGTTGATAACGATCCAAAATGCTACATTTGACCTGGAACGCACAAATAGTATGGAAAGTGTTGTTGTGAATTTGGAAGAACAAACGATCTACGTTTCTCAATGTAAACAATGGCTCGCCGTTCGTTGAGTACACATTTTGAACAGCTGTGTTATGAAAAGTACAAAGCAACAAAAGGAGAACCGAAACTTTCGGTGGTAGAAAATGATGCCATAATATTAGTTTGGCATCAGATCAAAGGCTGATTTGTAATGTTCAAATAAGCTCGTTAAAAGCGGCAAGCGAAATAAACTGTCCCCGAATTCTAAGACATTCCAAGACGAATTCCATTCAAACAACATTTTGTCTGTCGGCTGATTGCTATTCATTGACAAATCTGTCACCACCATTTCGCAAGTGAGAGCGCATCACTTAATAAAAAATTCCAGAAAACAACACAATGCAGACACAAAAGAGGTAAAAAATTGAAATATTAAATTTTTAATAATCATTTTATAAAAATATCTTTTTCTGTTGTAGTGTAAAAATAACAAAAAGGGCTCAATTTTAGGAGATGGAATTATTTATGACGCACAATCCCCAAATTGCACAGGGATTAAATTAATTTTGTCATTTTATTTTCATTTGTAGCTTGAAGACAAACCTAAAATTTTTAATAATAATAATAACTAGTAAGGGTACCTTCGGTCAGACCGAAGCTTATATACCCTACATCCCAGCAACCTTTATTATACATATTTATACATATTTCCGATTTATTTAAATAGTCCGAATTTCAAGTCAATTCTTCCAACCGTTATTCTGGAATTGCGGTTTATATCAATGTCATATGTTCGTGGGCGGACACGCCCATTTTTTTTAAAAATTTAATCTACCTGTACCGATGTATTCGGAAACAAAATTGAAGCTCAAAACTAAGTCTACAAGTTGAAATATTGTTAAAAGAATTAGTATTTGTTAAAAAAGTAGGCGTGGCGCTGCACCGATTTATCCCATTTTCAATCCCACAGAGTTTCGGATGACAAAGAATATACGTGCAAAATTTCATCGCGATAGCTTCATTCGTTCTCCTGTAATCGTGATTTCCACAGACAGACAGACAGACAGACAGACAGACTACGGACATGGCTAAATCGACTCAGGAGGTGACACTGATCAAGAATATATATACTTTTCCATACCTGCCACGCCTCCTTTAATGCGTTACACACGGAAGCACAAAGTGAATATACCCTCATTCCTTCGGATGTAGGGTATAAAAATAGAATTCATAATGTTGGTTTTAATTGATGCTCCGACATCGTCTTCGGTTTCCTCTTCGTTTTCAAACATATCACCCAAGATTGGGTTAGTCGTAGTTGCGGTCTGATTTTCATTTTAAATTCATTTTTAAGTAAGCAAATGCCAATTTTTTAATTCTAAAGAGGTTAACAAATCTGTAAATTTAAATGACACTCACAAGGCATTACTAAAAATACATTCAACTTACACTTCGTCACACAAATCCAAAGGCCTAGAACTATTTCGGAGTTTTATTCTTTTAATTTTTAATTTATGTTTATCTACAAGACTATCAGATTCACTCTCTGAATCAGAAAACCATAAAAATAAAGAACTCAACTTATTTTCTATTAAAAAGTTTCTTGTATTTCAGCAAATTGAACTGTCATTTCCCACATATGATTCACTGTCCAGCTTCTGTTTATTAATTTTCCACTGTCACGTCACGCGCGAACAGGAATGGTTCTGGTGAGGTGACGTGACACCGACTTCGACAACTGACACCGTCGTGATGCGAGAACTGGAATAAGGGTGAATAATTATTATATAATAATTATTGTTGAAAACGCCTCTTTACATTGTAAATTGCGGAAAAGAACGAAACAAGCTATTTTTTTAGTTTGTTTCAGTGCTGAAAACAAACTTATTCGCACACATGCTTAAAATATGATAGTATAAAAATGCCCGTCACTGCTAACAGTAAAAATTTTTACGTAAAAAAATTGTGAAATCTATGATTTTAATTTGCCGAAAATCCACTTTGCAATGCCCAACTTGCAATTCAAACAAAGGCACAGAAGAAGACCAAGATCGCATTTGCTGCTGCCAAATTGAATTGCAGTAGAAGTCGTTCGGAGGCTGGAAGCAAATCCGAACAGTAAAATAGAGCAGCAGAATATAACAACTTTTTCGCAATCTCCATAAGAGCCCACGTAACTTTAGGGATAGAAGTTCTTGCTGTGTTTCTTTGGCTATGTTTAAGTAAAACATCAGCCCAAGGAGAATAACAAACAAAACTTCATTTCGTAAAAATAGCATACATTGTTTTTATAATGCCTCACTCTGTACTGATTTCACAAAGCGAAAAATCAGTTTCCTGTATTGTTTGGGATTTGACGGTCGGTACAGAAGTTTTCTTTGATAGTCAATTGATAACAACCCTGTTTTATAACTTTATAATGGCGTTGTTTTATTTGTCCGGCTTGTGATCATTCGTGAAAAATTTGCAAACAAAATCACTGTTTTCATATTAAGTACTGTTGAAGTTGATTTTATTTATTCAAAAAGTTTTCAATAATGGATCTATGCGACCCACAGTTGCTTAAAAATATCTTATCTCCCAATGAATTTGATTTGATACCGCCTGAAGTACAGCAAAAGCTTAAAACGTATCTCGATAGATTCTCTGATGAATACTGTAAGGAAAAAGCTGCGGCAAATCGCCTAGGTAAGAAGATCGTGTAAAATTAAAAAGATACTTGAAGGACCATATTTTCGAAATGTATAAATCTACATATATTCGCGCATTCAATTCCACATAACATGAGATATATGATTTTGTTAAGTGGTATACACCGTAATCCGAGGTGTTCGACAACGATAAGGATGGCAATTTAACAAAATATTTAATAAGTTTAAAGTTAAAGCTGTGCAGTTCGGCGCTTAAATGTGTATTACAGCATTGGGTCTGCCTCCTTCCGCCCTACCTAGAATTAAAATTTTGTTTGGAGTAACCTTTCTATTTATTTATTTATTAGTTTCATTGCTAACCATCGTAAGATTAAGCAGTCTTATAAATTAGTGGTAGCCCACCGGGTAATTAATGTTAGCATAATGATAAATAATGCTACCTATCTCAGTTACAAGATGTAACTTATACAAATATGTCTACATGTGTATATTCATTAGCTTAGAAAATAAGTAGGAGAAATAGAGACGGAATTTAATTATGAAAACGGCGGTGTGGATGACGTTGGTTGGTCGGGGTGCGGGGTCTTTATTTCCAATTCATAAACAAAGAAAGTTCAAGCCGAAATTTGCCTTTGCTGGTAATTCTCCTAATGTTTGGCGGGAGAGAGTTCCATAGTCTGACGGCACTCCAAAGAACTGCTTTCTAAGCAGGATTAAATAACCGCCCTCTGCGAAAGCGAAAAGTTGACCTCGCCAAACAAATATTCCGAATGTTTAATATGTATTCTTTTATGTAAAAAGAGCAATGTCCTTAACTTTAATAGATTCCTTGTCGTGCAGTTAAAGATTGGAGGTGACAGACTAGATATATCCCTTGGTTAGGATTTATGGGCGTTCCAAGGGAAACTCCTTGAAGAGCCATATCTTCTCCACGTAATGTAACGTAGTAAAATATAAAGGTCTTTCCGAGCTTTATCTTTCGCCACAATATATTTTTTTTATACCCTACACCTTAAGTAACGCATAGAACTAGACAAGATAGGTATGGAAAAGTATATATATTCTTGATCAGCATCACCACCAAAATTAAAATAACGATGTCTGTCCGTCGGTCTGTCCGTTGAAATAACGATCTTAGGAGAACGGATTAAGATTTCAAAATGAAATTTGGCAAAACTCTTCGTTGCTATGTTGGGGTGTTGGGGAAAAATCGCCCAAGGACCACGCCTACTTTTTATATCGAGAATGCAGGTACCTCTGTTTTGCCTATTAAAAAAGGCCTTATCAGCATCACTTTTTGAGAGAAGACAAGAAAATTTTATATGTAGGTTTAGACTAATGCCTTCAGTTAATATGCCAAATATGGGCGTGATCCGCCCACTTTTAGTTTACATAGGTCATGGAGGGTTTTACATGGATTGTATTGAAAAGTATATAAGTTTCCTGAATAATGGTGTATATAATATTGTAGTTTGTGAACCAATAATATTCTGTTAGGGGAAAATGGCCGGGCCACGCCTTCTTATGCTTTCACTTATGACCCTGCAAGAAAGCTACCGGTTATTTAACCGGTAGCATTGACCGAAGTTTCGGTTAAAGTTTCTATTAGTTTCTTAAGGTCCTTTCGACGATACTAACCGAAACTTTTGTATACATGTGATGCCCTGTTCCTTTCTCTCGTACGTCCAACTTCATAAGCGAAAATGTATAGTGTTCTCTTTCGCACGTCGCAGCTCTCGGTTATTGCTACCGGTAAATTAACCAGTGCAATAACCGAGAGTAATAACCAAAACTTCGGTTATTGCTACCGGTAAATTAACCAGTAAAATAACCGAGAGTTATAACCAAAACTTCGGGTACTGCTACCGGTGAAAAAACCAGTAAAATAAAGTTTTTTCCGCAGAAATATAAGGTAAAAAGGTTTTCCATTTCATTGTTTTATTGTCCTTAAGTATTAAATTCAATTTTATGAACTCACGAGGAAATGATTAAGAATAAATTGAGTGAAGTGAATTCACAATTCGCGACATCACTGATCGCAAGCTGTCAAGTTAGAATAGCAAAATAAGAAAGAAAGAGCTAGAAAGAGTTTAGTAATTGGTTTGTCACAGTACCGTCGATATCCCTTTCGCACTTGGAAAAGCTTCTGAAAATTTCATGAGAGAGTGCTAGTGAACCACGAAAAAATTATCATTGGGTGCGCGACTCGGTTATTGAGGTCTTGCAGGGGAAACTGCATACAGCAATCATGAGGGCATAGTTGTAGAAATTTCGTAGGAGTATAAAGTTTTGCCTTTTAGAAGTGGTGCGATATAATTATTATTATTATTATATATATATATATTGTATATTTATTATTAGATATATAATATATATATTGTATATATATACGAGTATATTATATCACACCACTTCTAAATACATATATATACGAGTATATATGCAGCTTTAAGGTGTAGGGTATTTCGGCTACAGCCCGGCTGTAGACAACACCTTTACTAGTTATAGTTTATCTTCCGAATTTGGGCGTGAGCCGCCCACTTTAAGTTTACATAGGTCATGGAGGGTCTAAAGGGGTTGTATTGATAAGTATACAAATTTTGCTGATTAATAGGATACATATAAGTTTTGGAATCAATATTATTTTGTTAGATGAAAAATGGGCGTGCCACACCCACTTTTAGGCAGTTTACCTAATTTTGTACTCCATGCCAAATTTTTGCTCATTGGTACCCTCAATATAGAGAAATTGAGCGCCAGCGAGACAATACTGCAATGACGCAGTATATACGAGTATATTATATCGCACCACTTCTAAATATATATATATATATATATTCTTTAAGGTGTAGGGCATTTACCTTTACTAGTTTTATTATTCACTAATTTTTGCAGCATTGCATTAAAAACATGCAATTTTACATTAGTATGCCACTATTTTTGAGATAATCTAGTTTTAAGAAAATTTGCGAACATTGTTTTAAAAACATAAAAATTGATAATATTACATAACGGAAGTTAACATATCCGGCTTAAAGCTGACAGTCTGCTTTTTTCCAGAGATTTATAACATGAAGGATTTATCTCTATCTTTATTTTGCCTATATAGCAAATGTGTCGATCAATTGATAAAATTCCTTCATTTAAAGGGGCGTCTTTATAATCCTTTCTACCAAAATTAAGATTCGCAAAATTTTGAGCCCCAGAAAACGACTTTGAAATTTTCTGAAGGACAAGTAATTCTAAGTTAGTAGTAGGGCTTGTCACAATATCTCCGCATCCATTCAACCTCTTAACGAGGACGTAGATAATTTTGCTGTTACTTGTGCCAATGCCGATGAGGTCATTAAAGCTCTTTTGTCCATTAAGTCAAATGCCGCTGGCCTTGATGGTATTTGTCCTAGATTCACTAAACTTATCCTACCGTACATTTTGAAATTTATTACTTATATTTTTAATTCAATTATTACCACCTCTATATTTCCAGTGGAGTGGAAGTATATGAAAATTATTCCCATTCCGAAGAATTCCAAGTCGCATTTAAATGACTTCCGACCAATCTCGATCTTGCCTTATCTTTCTAAGCTCTAAAAGGTTAGTTTGTGATCCAATTCGGGTTTTTACTTCCAGCAATAATTTGCTTTGCAATTGTCAGTCTGGCTTTCGATCCAGTAGAAGCTGCATCTCCACCTTTACCCTTGTCAATGAGAAACTGCGGAAAGCTATGGATAAATCATATGTATCCTTTCTGACTTTACTTTATTTCTCGAAAGCTTTTGATACTGTGAACCATACCATTTTATATAATAAACTAGTATCTAATTTTAATGTTCTCTATTCAATCAAGCAGGTTTTTCAGGTGTACCTCAAGGATCAATTTTAGGCCTTTTATTCTTCCTCTACGTGAATGATCTATCGCAAGTTGTGCATAATTGTTTCCTACATATGTATGCTGATGATGTTCAGCTGATCTTCAGTTGCCCAATCAATGAAATAAACACCTCAATACAACTGCTCAATAATGATCTTGAATCGATTAGTGTTCGGGCCTGTTGCAAATCTAAAGTTTTGCCAATTTGCAAGAAGCATTTAAATTCATGCACTCTGCCGAACGCATGCAAAGGTAGCGATGACATATTTAATTCATCCAAAAATTTAGGGATAGTCTTCAATGACACGCTTCCATGGTCATTGCATGTAAATGCTAATATCGGTAAAGTTTATGGTGGACTCAGCACTTTCTATTTGCAGCAACGAATCTTCTTTTGGCTAAGGCTTAACTATTTCCGATGCTCACCTATGGATGTGAAATTTATCACAATTTAGACTATGTTTCATTGAGAAAATACACTGTTGTTTTCAACAATATTGCTCGCTTTATGTACTACAAGAGGCTAGGCGATCATATATCTCAGTCTATCTGCTTCAATCTTTAACTGCACGCCTAGTGATCTATTAAAGTTAAGGACATTGCTCTTTTTACATAAAAGAATACATATTAAGCATTCGGAATATTTGTTTGGACACTGCTTTTTTTACATAAAATAATATGGACTAAGCAGCCGTATTATTTGTTTGATGAAATCGTCTGTTCGCTCTCGCATACGGCGGTTACTTTGATCCTGCCTCGGTTTTCCAACTTTGTGTCTTTAAGGCAGTACTTTGTGAGTGCTGTCAGGTTATGGAATGTTGTTGGGTTTTATTTAATATATAAAATAAGATTTACAAAGATTAGTTTATGATGAGATGAATACGTTGTTTCACTGCAGTCGTCGGGAAAAAAAGGGGGGAAGTTTTGTTGAAATCTTGAAAGTTGTTGAACACTCCTCCTCAAGGAACATACTAGCTGAAGTTTTATTTAAGTCCCAATTTTTCCGTTAATTTTTCATGGTTAGCTTTTGGTAGATTTTTCGTGAGAATATTAGCAACCATTTCTGCAGTACAGCAATATTTTAGGCCGATTTCTCCATTTTCATAAATGTCTTTAACGTGATGATAGTGAATGTCGAAGTGTTTTATTCGACAGTTGTACATGGGATTCTTTACCAGGTTCATTGCGCTTAAATTATCTCCATAAATAGTGATCGGATTTTTACAATCAATTCCTAATTCCTTAAATAAATGCTTTAAAAAATAAGTAAAAAATACAGTAAAATGAGTTGCCTCTTTGACTGTTGCTGACAGCGCCATGAACTTGGCCTCGGTGCTGCTGAGGGCGACTGAAGTCTGTTTTTTCTACTGATAAGAAAATACTCCGCCAGCTAGAAAAAATGTATAACCAGTATATGATTTTCTGTCACTTTCGTCACCACCCCAGTCTGCGTCTAAAAATCCATCCAAAACCTTTCCAGTATGAAAATATTTCAAACTTATATATTGAGTAGCGTTTAGGTATCTTAATATCCGTTTCGCTGCTGCCATATGCTCTGTATGTGGATTCATATTTCTTTGAGAAAACTTGCACACAGAAAAAAGAATGTCAGGTCTGGTAGTAACGGACAGATACATCAGTGATCGTATGAGTGACTGATTATTATTATTATTATTATTAATTGTATGGAGTAGTGCACTGCGACCTATTGATCTATTGCGCCTCCTGCTCGAGCTTACAATTCCTGTAAAAGCCCTATCCTTTTCAGGAAGCTGATTATTTTACTCATCTTCACGGATCTTACACTTCGCTCACTCATGTACACTGTCTCAAATATCGGCATTCTTGCAGGCGCCAGCGCCGCACATGAAGTGAGTATATGAATTGGGGTTTCTTTTTCCCCCATGCAAAACCTGCATGACTGGTCGTCGATAACTCCTATGGTATATAGGTGCTTCCTCAGTCTGCAGTGACCCGTTAGAAAACCGGTCATTATTCGTAGCCTATTTCTTGGTAGGTTCATGCATTCTCCGAAACGCGCTTGGTTTTATGTCCCTAGCGCAATATTGGAGTGCCCCAAGCCTGGTTGGTTATTCCAGTTTTACACTCTAAGTTCTTGTTCTTCGACCCTTAGCTTCTGGTAAATTATATTCGGTGCAACTCCACAGAACGGTTCGGGCCCCACTAGTAAAGTATTAGCTCCCTCTCTAGCTAGGCGATCTGCTTCTCCGTTGCCTTTGTTACCAACATGCCCTGGTAGCCACAATAGTTGTAACTTGTTTTTTGCTCCGAGCATGTTAAGTTTCTCAAGGCATTCCCATACAACCCTAGAGTTAATACGGTATGACATTAGTGCCTTGATTGCAGCTTGGCGAAGACTCCAGCGCCAGCACCGTTTGTCATTAAGGTCCAGGATATACGTGTCTGTTAGTCCTTTCCATTCTTTCTTGTTGCTTAATTATGTTTTAAAAGATTTATTGAAACTGAATTTCTGTGTCATCCTGTCTCTTGGAAAGAGATATTCAGGACTAATCTAACCTAATCTAATCTAATTGACTTGTTCTTAATTGATTTCATAAATAACCGGTGATTTTTGGTTTAAATACAAAATGGAAAATAAATTGTAATTTTGTTTCAATTTTCACTATTCATTATTTTTTTAACAATATTTTAAAATATTTCTAGTGAAAGCCGAATATTTTTGTGTGTCTGTTTTTATGAAAACTAAACCTGAAACAAAAAATTAATTAAAAGAAAAACTAGAAATTTAATGAATTTAAAGTTACATGTGTTAAATTTTTATTTAGTGTTAAGAAGCGGAAACTGCACTTTAAACAGAAACAACACCAGATTCATTTGTTGTCACAAGAAATCGAGCACATGAATGGGACAAGCACATGTTCGCCTTTCGCACCACTTCGTCAGAACTTTGCTTGTCCAGGATATACGTGTCTGTTAGTCCTTTCCATTCTTTCTTGTTGCTTAATTATGTTTTAAAAGATTTATTGAAACTGAATTTCTGTGTCATCCTGTCTCTTGGAAAGAGATATTCAGGAAGATTTTGAAGGATCTTCTGACTTTTTCTTCCAGCTCTTACCATAGTGTCGTCATTACTTAGTTGCATCCTATAGTGTGCCCACTTTACCTGAATTTGAATATGCAGATGTAGAGGTGTTCGTTCCAATAGGACTTCCATCGGTAGTGTGGGACATGTACGCATAGCTCCGGTTATGCTCAAGCATGCCAGTCTCCGTACCCTGTTTAAGGTTCTGCGTGCAACAGTTTGATTGGCCTGGCTGCCCAAGCTATAGCTCCATAAGTGATGGTGGGCCTAATTACCATCACATATATCCATCGCATAATTGCCGGTACACATCCCCATCTCTTCCCTGCGATTGATCTACAGATCATTAGTGACCTTATTGCCCGATTGACTGTTGAGTCAACGTGCAGTTTCCATCTTAACCTTTGGTCTAAAATTACCCCTAAGTAAGGACTGCGTCGAATAAACTTGTCCGCTACATTTCTTTCCGTAATGTGCTATTGAAAGATTTAAATTCAAAAATTTTTATCTTAGTAGCGTTGAATTAAATGGACGGTTATAGTCAATAAAAATGTCTTTAACGCGAAAATGGCAAGCGAAGTGGAAGTGCGAAAAAATATTGTTAGAATTTCTCAAAATAAACCTCAGTGGTCTTTTAAAAAAATTTCCAAAGAGGTAGGGTTTACCCCTAAAACCATTTCTCCCGTTATTAAGCGCTTTAAGGAAGACTAGGTATTGTTCGGAAGAAGATCGTAAAAAGGCGAAGAACGTTGTGACCATTCTGAAAAAAGATCCAAGCATATCGGGAAGGAAATTGGCGAGGAAGGCTGATTGTTTAGAATCGTTCGTGCGCAGGACTAAGAAGGAAGCTGGGCTGAAAACGTACAAGGTGCAAAAAGTTCCGGATAGAAACGCCGTCAAGAATGAAACCGCAAAACAACGAGCTAAAAAGCTGAACCAAAATTTTGTGAAAAAATTCGAATGCTGCATAATGGACGACGAGACATATGTTTTAGCGGACTTTACCCAGCTTCCTGGACAGGAATTTTATACAAGTAACATTTTCATATAATATAATTTACAATTTTAAATACATTGAGATAAATTCGAATTCTGCGAAGCTACTAAGGCTTGTCTGCAGAAATTGGATTAGATATCAAGATTTCAGATTTCAGACGTCAATGGTATTTGAGCACTGCACAATTAGATACTTCTAGTGCTGTAGGAGATAATAACTCTTCAGGCGTTTTTTCCTTCTAGCTGCACTTCTTATATTACGCAGATCAACGGGCAGTTTATTTAAAATGCTGGGCATTGCAACCTCCAACCTATTTTTCCCATAATTGTTATAAAATTTAGGGACCTTAAAACGGCCGTCAGATATGCTACGAGTACCGTGATAGAGGCTTAACGTAACTCTATAGTGAGGTTCACTATAAAAGGTATTCAGTAGCGTAGTTTTGAATATTGCTTCAACACTTAAAACATTGCATTTTTGAGGTAAACACTCATCTCTGTCAATTGTCATAGGCTTCATAATTCTTTTCAACAGATAGTTTTGACTGCTTTTTAGCCTTTTGCAATGAGATGAGAAGCCCCAAGCTGTTACACCGTGTCGTATGTAAGATTCAGCAAGAGCGTAGTATGCTTGCCTAATTACTGCTTCGTTGCAACAATACTTTAGATGGTAAAGCATATATGCCGTCCTTCGTAGTTTACCTCTAACATAATCAGCCGATTCTCGAGGAAATGTCGCTGAAAAATTCAAGGCCAAAAAGGTTAAAAAATTCCCAAAGAAATTCCTTGTTTGGCAGGCAATTTGCAGGTGTGGCAAAAGGAGCAGCGCATTCGTGACATCGGGTACAATCAATAGCGAAATATATGTGAAGGAATGCTTGCAAAAGAGATTGCTTCCATTTTTACGGCAACATGAAGTGTCCACATTTTTTTGGCCTGACCTCGCTTCATGTCACTACAGCAAAACGGCCTTAGAGTGTTTTCAAAGGAATGAAGTGATTTTAGTGCCTAGAGAAGCCAACCCACCAAACTGTCCAGAACTAAGGCCGATTGAGAGATACTGGGCTTTAGTAAAAAGGGAGATGAAGATAACAAAAAAAGTGGCAAAAGAACTTCAAGACTTTAAAAGAAAGTGGTCTTCAGCAGCTGTGAGGGTGTCAGACACTACCATAAAAGCATTAATGGACGGGGTTCCTGAAAAATTGAAACTTTTTATTAAAATATATTAATTCTTAGTTTCTTATTTTTTTTTTTTTAAATCTAAAATCAATTTGCGAAATAAAATATTTTAGTTCATAAAAATCGGTCCACTGGTTCAAAAGATTTCATCATTTTTGCAGCAGACAATTTTATTCGACGCAGTCCTTATTTGGCTTCCTTCATATACATGATTTCCACTCCCTCCATCAATATTGGATCTAGCGGTCTAAGTTTATATTTTCTTGTAAATGGCACAATTGTAGTTTTGTTTGGGTTTAGTTTGATCCCATTATTGCACCATTGTCTTGTTATCCTAAGTCCCTGTTTAATTCTTCCATGGAGAGCTTCTTCGAATTTGCCCCGACATAGTATAACTATGTCATCGGCGTAACCTTGGCAGTAGAGTCCTGCCTCTGTCAGGTTTCATAGGATCTCATCAACTACGATGCTCCACAGTAGTGGAGAAAGTACTCCTCCTTGCGGGCAACACCTTGTAGTGTTCACTTGTACCTGTTTATTTCCTACATTGGTAGTTATTCTCCTTGTTCTTAGCATTTCCGCTATCCACATTGCAACGGTGGTATTGACACCCTTGCAATTAAGTGCGTCTTTCATCGCTACATGTGACGTATTCTCGAAAGCCACTCCTATGTCTAAGAAGGCGCAGAGGGCAGTTTCCTGGCATTCCAAGGAGCTCTCGATTTCTGCCGTCAGCTGGCACAGTGCAGTTTCTGTTGATTTACCTGTTCTGTATGCATGCTGACGCTGATAAAGCATGAGCTCATTTTCTTCATCGTTCCGTATAAAGTTGTCAACTAACTTTTCTATAGTCTTTAGTAGAAACGATGCCAAGCAGATTGGACGGAAGGATTTGGGGAGAAATATATTTTTCTTCCCTGCCTTAGGTAAAAACACAACTTTTGCTTGCCTCCATGCCTCTGGTATGTGCCCCAGAGCTAGGCTACTTTTCAGTATTCCCTTCATTATGCGAATTATACTGTCTTCCCCCTTTTGTAAAAGTATAGGGTATATGTTGTCGTAGCCTGGCGACTTATATGGTTTGAGGGTCCCAAGCGCCCACTTGACTCTGTCCTGAGAACACAGTTTCCCTGCAAGAGTCCATTCCTCTTTCGTGGGCCTGTGTTGCCAGTTGTCGGGTTCCTTCTGCCCCTCAGTGACCGATCCCGGAAAGTGAGTTTTTAGTAGCAGTTCTGCCTTTTCCTCCTCGCTTTCGGTAAAATCACTCGACTCTTTTTTAAGAAATGCGGATATACTTGCACTCTTTGATAAGACTTTGTAGAGTGTAGAGGCCTCAGATATTCCTGAGATATTTTCACAGAATTCGCGGAAACTCTTTAGTTTTGCCGCTGTGATTTCTTTGTTATAATTAGTTACATTCACGATATATTCTGCCCCTTTTCCCAGTATTTTTAGCTCGGTTGAACACCCTGAGAACCTCTTTACTTAGTCTTTTTAGTCTAGAGTTCCACCAAGGCACTTCCCTCGCCTGGCTGATTTCCCTAATGGGACAGCTAGACTCATATGAGGTAGTAATTGCAACTCCGCAACCACCGTTTCAAGTTTCGCTCTCATTTTGAGTCTCGTATTAATCTCAAGCCGAGACATATTGACGCCCAATTGGTCTTTATACATATCCCAATTGGTTCGTCTGGGATTACGGAATGTTTGCCTCTTAACAGGCAAACCTTTGACCTCGTACCTTATTATCCTTTGGTCGGAAAATGAAGGTTCTTTGGATACCGTTCAGTTTTGTACCAGTCCATCCGTCAGTTTATTGCCTAACGTAATGTCAAGTACTTCCTGCCTCGTTCTAGTGATAAATGTTGGTTCATTACCCACATTGCAAATAATTAAATTTTCTATTAAAATATATTCTAAGAGGTACTCACCCCTTGCATTGTTATTAGTGCTTCCCAATGCTTCGTTGTGCGCATTACTGTCGCATCCCAATAGAAATGGTATCTTCCTCCGCGACAATGTTCCACCAGTCTGACCACGGTATCGGTAGGTACCCGTGGCTCATCCCCTGGTAGGTAGCATGAAGCAACGACAACGGCCTTTACTCCTCTCCCAGTATTTACCGGCAGCTGTATAGCTACCACGTCCCTGGTTAGGAATTCTGAAAGACAAACGTAATTAATATTTTTCCTCAGCAGTATACCCGTACGTGGGACTTCGTTACGATTATCATATATTACCTGCTTGTCGTTGCTTGAGAGTCCCAATATCTTGTGGCCCAGGGCTCCTGTAGTAACACCATTTCAAGTTGTTCCTTGACCATCACTCTCATGTTATTAGCCGAAGCGGCTCTCGCATGGTGAAGATTCACCTGGGCAACGTTGGTGTTATGCATAAAGATTCTAAAGCTCGACCTCTGTCAGAGTAGAGTCACTAACAGAGTCGCCTCCGTCAGAGCAGAGTTGCTGTCTTCCAACAGAGTTTCTTCTGACAATCGGTCAATTTCCATGGCGGTGAGGTCACGATTAATACCCTCACTTTTATGAGGTAGGAGATCGACCTCCGCCACAACTTGGCTTTCCGCTACTTCAATTGCCAGCTGGGAAGCGACATCTGCTGGTATTTCTGCATTATCGGCCCCAGCAGGTGTATCCGCTTCACCTAGCTTTGCCTCCCTTGGTTTATGGAAATGGATCCGTACGAAACCAAACCTGTACCTGATGGTACAGTTTTTTGCTTTGATGGCTTCAACAGACCTTTTATCCATACCAATGGTCATTAGTTTCTCATGACCTTCATCATTTGATTTGAAGACTCTCCAAAGCTTAGTCTGGAGACCCTAATTTTGCGCTACAAGCAGCTGCAACAGTGATGCGGTATCATTTCCCGGCGCTTTACGAAGAAACGCTCTTGCCATATGTATGCATGGTATTTCATCCCCCATGCATGTGGTCAACTCGACCTCCTTCCATCCAGGCAACGTAGGTATTGTGGCTTGAAGCTACTACCTAGTGCCCTCTCCCGCACAGTCTACCACTATAAGTCCTGGTCGAAAGTGTATACTGTCGAATTGGATTTTGGTCCTCCAACCCTTGACCATTTCGAACACAAGCGCCTCCTCAACCGTCCCAAGTTCTTCACGAGTGAGTATTACCTCAGGAAACGACTTTGGGAGTATCGCCATTCTGATACCGTTAATGGCCCCAGCATAAGATATACCGGTTTTCTTAGCTGGCGGTATAACGGGAGCTTTCTTAATGTTGACCTTCTGTCGTTTAACCTCAACCCCAACAGGAGGGGAGATTTCCGACGGTCCTCTTTTTTGGGTCGCAGAACCACTGTTAGGTCTGCCTTTGACCTTCTCTACGGCCTCATCATGGGACATGCCGGCGTTCTGTGTTTGATATACCACTTACACCCTGCCCCACTAAGATTTGTTCGCTTCCTTACATCTTTAAGCCCCAGTTTTTCCAGAGTATTAGGTCCCTCCTTACTTGACTCGGGCTTAGAGTCTACTTCTACTGAACGACCAACGGTCGCAGTTTCCTTACATTCGTTGCCGAACGTAAGTTTTATCCCTAAAGGAGTAGTTTTGGCCTCTAGAGGAGTGGTTTTCCTCCCTAGGTGCCTTCTTACTCCTTAAGGTCCTTGGGTCCAGTATTGACATGACAATCTTTTGCCTGGTCCGCCAGTTGTGGTGCGGTTGACTCCCGCAGAGATGATGCGTTATTGTTTTTGTTTTCCATTTTTGTGCCCACGAGTGTGGGGGATGGAATGTCCGCCATGCCATAACCCCCGTTAGCATGGTAAGGCTATGATTACTCATCGAGGCGGCCAGGTATCGATGAGGCTCCGTTAGAACACAGCCGGTATTATCACATGGCTGCGAACCATATATAGGCACGGGTCGCATAACACCTTGCTTTTTTTGGGGGGGGGGGGGGGGGGGGAGAGAGAAATTTCATCGATTGCCACGTCTAGATCCGTAGTATTCTGTATAAGCAGTGGCACTTCGAGCAGGATGTGGTTCCACACCACGTACTACGGTCCTGATGAGTTAGAGGCTAGTGGTCCCTTGCGTACTTTATTCGCTTAATCTCATCCTAAAGGAAGGCAAGCATCCTTTTACTAATGCTTACCACCACCATCAGAGACTGATACTCTGTAACGTCGATGATATAGGACGGCAAACTTCCATGTTGTATTGCTTCAGCAGTTTCTTAATATATGATCGTTGGTTGATCGAGATGCCGCCTGTTTCTCCATCTCTTTTTATTTCTAAATTCAAAAAAATTTTTGACAGTACGTTTATCGGGTCACTTTTATTTGTTGTGCAATCTTATCTCTGATTATCTTTAAGCTCTGTAAATCTGGACACGCAATTAAAAGATCGTCGACATATACTGCAATAATATCTGTTATTTTCTGGACGTCTCGGGTAAACGCATGGTTCACTTTTACATTGGTTAAAACCAATATCTTTCAAGATGGTGCTTAGCGTTATGTTCCTCTGACGCCCTGATTGCTTTAAGCCATAAAGGGGCTTTCTAAGTTTTAGCACTTGCTTGGGAAATCTTTCATTTATGAATCCTTCGGGTTGGACAATGTAGATGTCTTCATCTAATTCTCTGTTTAAATAAGCGGTAGATACATCCATTTGGTGAAGGTGCAATTTATATTCGGCGGCGATAGCAAAAATCATTCTAATAGTTTCATGACGGACAACCGGTGAAAAAGTTTCGGTATAATTTACACCATATACTTGGAAACAACCTTTCGTCACTAATCTGGCTTTAAATATTTCAACATGTCCGCTAGCGTCTGCTTTTACAATGAAAACCCATTTATTTTTCACAACCTTTTGATTATCTGTAAGAGCCACAATTTCCCATGTTTTATTTTCAACCAAACTGTTATACTCGTTTTTCATTGCCATACGCCATTGTTTACCATAAAATTTTTTTTGTTTACGAGCTCATGTAAACTGGATGCATTTAAGTGACCGTAGCGATTATGCCACATCAATGCCTCGTCCGATTTTCTCGAAAGGAAAAAACATTTTTGTATTAAGGTCAGCCAAAAACAAATTACTAACCTTATTTGCTCTTACAAGCTCCCCATATTCATCTTCAACAATTGCTTCATTGTTTCGAAATTTCACTGTGTAGCCGTTTTCTACAATCCGATATGTAATTATATTGGAGATCAGGCACATACAAAACATTTGACAAAACTATGTCCACGAAGTTTGATGTCTGTAAGCAAACTTTTCCTTTGCCTGTATTTCATTTTTTCCAGCAAGAGTGATAGTCTCGTTAAAGTGCTTAAAATCGCTAAATATTTCGCGATTGCAACATAGATGCGAGGTTGCGCCGCTGTCTATACACCAACCTCACGTGTTCAACGTAGTGTTGCTAACTGCTGAGAACAAACCCGTGCGATTTTTATTATTACTTGGCTGCTTCTCTTTTGTTCTGCACTGCGCTGCGTAGTGCCCTTTCTTTCCGCAATTGAAACAATTAAAATTGTGAAATTTCCTAATAGCAGGCTTTGTGCTCCTCGATGTATTTTCGCTTTCAATTTCGGCAGGTTGACTGCTTGCTGGCAGCATTTTGGAATAGGTGTTATCTCATGTCATAAACGCCTTCACTGTACTAACAAACAGCCGCTCTCCCTCTTCCAGTTTTGACGAGCAACTCCCCCTGGAGATTAACTCCTATTTCAGCGAGTTTTTCTGATACTGAACTAAATTTACATACTTTTTGCTGAATGCAATCTCCTTCGCACATTCGCAGTCTTAGTAGTTGCTTGAAAAGGGTAACTTTTGTAAGCGGACCTTTTGGTCGGTGAATCTCACGCAACGTGTTCCATACACTCTCGGAAGTCTTACAAGATTTTATGTAGTTGAGCTGGATCGGCGTAACGCTGAGAATGATAGTAGCAGTGGCCTTGTCATCCTTGAGATTTCATGCAGCAAACTTTTCATCTGTTTCAGCTGGCTTTTCGAATTGACCGCTTGCATGTCGCCATAAATCTTTGTGTATTAATATGCTTTTCATTTGCATGCTCCAAGCGTCATAGTTGGAATCGCTAAGTTTCTCAATATTAAATAATGAGTTCATTTTTACACTCTGTTTCCAAAAAAATAAATACAGCAAACAAAAGCTCCAGAACTGTCGCCTGGGCCCATATCCTGTTGTTGGGTTTTATTTAATATATAAAAATACATAGATTTACAAAGATTAGTTTAAGATTAGATGAATACGTTGTTTCACTGCAGCCGTCGGAAAAACAAAAGGGAAGAAGTTTTGTTGAAATCTTGAAAGTTGTCTGCCTGACAGCTGGTATGAGAGTTGCCACATCAACATGGAACTCTCTTCCTGTATGCATTAGGAGAATTACCGGCGGGGGAAATTAGGTCTGAACTTTCCTTGTTTCTAAATGGGAATTAATCTGTATCCTTCCATCTCTGCTATCGATCCGTTTTTCTTCTTCTAATTTCTTCTCTATTACTTATAGGAATTACTTCTAAGAAGTTTAAACTTATGTATGTACATGTACTTATTAAATGAATATTTATTATCTACCGACGGTTAGCAAGGATTGTAATGAATAAATGAAATAAAAATGAAAATGAAAGGGTATTATATTCTATTCTATTCCTAAGTATTAGTGGTTTATATCTAAGCTATTCACTTTAAATACAATATTTTACAAGCAAATAACCGATAAATCCATCTTGATTTTACCGTAATACACATAATGACCTTTAGACGCCTCAAAATCCAAAATGGAGGTGATGCCTCTCATACAAACTCATATTTTCTAAGAATAAAGGTAAAACTAACGTTATGAAAAAATATGGAAAATCCCGTTCGCCAACATTTACTTGAACAAACTGTCGGAGCTATTACAAAACAGGGAAATATTGGACAGATTGTTCAGTAAGTGTTTCCGACTCGGACCGGTGTGATGTATTGTCAACTCTTCAGTCTTACCAATATAATTTAAGGGGTACCTCTCTTAGTAGCACTTGCTTAAAGACTAAGGGAAAATTATTATTAACATTCCATTTCATTATAATATAATAACAGCTGTCTTCACAAACCACAACTCTGCCCCACAATTTCCAATAGATTTGCAATTGAAAATTGCACTATTTCTCTTGGACTGGTTCCATTTTGGAGAATACTTATGCTATCGTTACAATTTTGAAGTTTAAAACAGCTGACAAGAACTACCAGTTTAATATCCAGACAGCCAGCGTCTGGCAAATTCAAAAACTGTGGTATCTCTGTTCTACGTACAAAAAACAAATAAAGTTACACAATGGCAAAATATTTTAAAGTTAATAGGCGGAAATATTGCCACACAAGGGAACAAAATGTATTATGTATTATTATTACGTTACAATTGAAAAATATTGTTTTCGGAAAAATTGCACATCAAACAGCAAAATTCTCTAGAGAAAGTGAGAAATCCAATATGAATGAAGACAAATGCCATCAATGCGGCATTTTTTTTGCTTTGTCTACACTATTAATGTTTTAATAAGAATGTTGTCAGAAATGTTTACATAGAGGTGCACTATCCTTGAAATATTTTTTCAAAAATGTAGGTTTCCATGTGTATAATTTTCATCTTCAAACTATTTATGCGATTGCGATGAAAACTTGCGATATTTTTCAATTGCCGAGGAAGGTTAGTTCTGCAATCATTAGTTCGTAAAAAAAGGCATGTACATAAGTGATCGAAGCAGATCCATCATGCAAGTTTCAATTTCGATATACGTTTTCTTAAGCTATTAGTCCTGCAGCTCGCTTACCCATTACAAAGCGTAGTTCTGAAATGATATTTAAATGTTTCCGTTAAGGCGTAACCATACTGTGCTTATCCTTGCAGTCATGCAAATAATAATATGGTCTTAATATAATGGTCTTAACTGACGTATCGTAAAGTTTCGTTAAAGTCCGCTTGCTTAAGCAAGGTCCGCATTCAGTGGTACTTTGCTTAAGCAAAAAACTTTTATTTCTGATAGAAAGCATGCTTTGTTAATTAAAATTCGTTACTTTTTCTAAGTTTCAGCTGATAAGCACTTTTATGTTTTTGTATACTTTGCTTACGCCGGAAAAAAACATGTTATCGTCGGCGTTTAAATACATTGTCGTCACAATAGACTACGATAAGATTCTGACGCGCACATCGTTCAATTCTTACACTAGTTGAAGCTGGCCTCGGCATATTATTGTTAGGACTTTAGCTCTATTAAGTTTGAATAAATTTATATTTTCAATTCAACCGTTCAATTTAACGATTTGTAGTCACTAAATGCATATTTTTTTCTGTTGTTATTTATAGCTGATTACGAAAGGCAAACAGATGAACTTCAAGTCCAAATTCAAGACTACGAAGTGAAATTACAAAACTTCGAAGAAAATGTCACTGAATTACGAAGTCAATTGGACAAAGTCTCGGAAGAGCGTTCGCACCTTCTTGCTATAAGAAATGAACACGAAAAAGAACTCGAAAGCATTAGAGGTGAAAGAATGGCAATACTGGACGAAAGAGACTCGTTATTGAAAGTAATTGAACGTCAAACTTGTGAACTGGAACGACAACAACAAGAAATCAGGTCATACCAACGGCAATTGAAAACGGCAATTAATGCGAAATGTGAAGCGATTGCTCGATTAGATGAAATTGTAAGCAAAGAATCTGTTCTAGACTTCAAAGAGCATCGCATGGAACAGGAACGCTCTGCGTTTCAAACTCAAATTCAAATGTTATCAGAAGACTTGGAGCGTAACATATTAGAATTACAAACAATTAGACATGAGAATACAATAAGGAATATTCAGTTGGAAACGAAATTGTCGGAAAAAACTGAGGAATTGAAAATATCACAATCGCAGTGTGTTCAATATAAGGAAATAATAGATCGTCTGTCAGAAAATGTTCAAGAGCTGACTATTAAAATGCGGAATCAGAATGAAGAGTCCAATAAAATGATGGAATACTACAAGAAAGAACTGGAAGCTAAATCTAAGCTTGCTGATCTGTATAAGTGTAATTATGAGGATACTGATAAAGAAAGGAGCGAGCTAGGAGCAGCAATTGGTGATCTTAAGCGTATGTTAGCTGACGCTAGTGACCAGTATGGTGAGTTGGAAACAAAATTGAAAGCAACATCTCTAAAATACGAGCAGGAGCTTGATAAAAAAAATAAAATTATTGAGTCGCAAAAAGACGAAATTTCTCACGCAAGCGATCTTATAAAGGAAGTCCAGAATGATTCTATGGAAAATGCTATTTCCAAAATAGCCCCATCAGCTGCAGTTGCAAGCCGTTTAATTAGAGCTGATATGTCACTCACGGAGTTGTACTCATTATATGTCAAAACCACTGAAAATTTAGAACTACAAAGACGAGAAAATTCACGATTAAATCTGCAGCTGAAGACGATATTACATGAACTGGGGGAAAACGCTCCTTTGATAAAAAAACAAGAATTGCAGTATGAAAAACTTATTGAAACTAACAACATTTTAGAACACCAGCGGGACGAGTTACTTTCAAAGAAAGCTGATATAGAAGAAATGCTCAAAAATGCAGAAGCAAAAATAGAGTATAAGGAACGGGAGAATAAGAAACTAAAACATTCCCAAAATGACTTAAGTCGTCAAGTCTGCTATTTGCTAAAAGAAGTAGAACAGGTTAGTAGTATTTATGTTTTCTGTTTTTCCAGTTTCAGCTGAATTCATTGATTGATAGTTAGCAAAACACTTGGCATACCTTGCGCACTCTTTAACATCTAAAAATTGGCGAAATTATACAAAATGAAAATATTTATAAATACCCTTAAATATAAAATTAAAATAAAGGCTTGGTTTATTTTATTCAATAAAATTTGGTTTAATAATATATTCAGATTTTAATATTATATTTTCTATGTCGCTTTCAGCAAATAAGCGTAAAATACAAATGTAGATGTTAAGAATAACCAAGTAAATACGTTCTAAACGAAATGGTTAATTTGTAAAACATTTAGTATCAGGGCCTGAAAATAACTGCAAAAAAGTCAACTTTTAACTTTTAATTTATAAGTTAAAAGTTTAAAGTTAACTTTTAACTTTAAAGAAAAAAAGTTTAAAGTTAACTAAAAACATTTAACTTTTATTTTAAAAGTAAAAGTTAACTTTAAACTTTTAACTTTTATGTTAAAAGTTAAAAGTTGACTTTAAACTTTTAACTTTTATGTTAAAAGTTAAAAGTTGACTTTTCTTTTCGAAGGTCATGGAAAAAAGTTTTTAGGCAACTTTTTCCTGAGACTTTTTTAAAATAAAAGTTTTTTGAAAAAGTTTTTTGCTGCAGAAATGCTGCTGAGTGAGCTGTGGAAGAACATGAATCGCTAGAAAAGCAACTGGCTGAAAATATCTGAATAGTGACCCTTATCAGCAGCAGGTACAGCGACAACAATGAATTACACAAACAATTCAATATAACAGCTTTTCAAATCTTCCATGGGGCACAATTAAATTAAACTAAATAAATTTTATAAAATTAGTAAAATATATCATATAATAATAGACATATGCATATACAAATATGCATATCTTGACGCTTATCTAGCGATACATTCATGTTCCTCCACAGTTCACTCAACTGCATTTCTGCAGCAAAAAACTTTTTCAAAAAACTTTTATTTTAAAAAAGTCTCAGGAAAAAGTTGCCTAAAAACTTTTTTCAAAAACTTTTTGAACAAAAAAGTCTTTAGAAAACTTTTTTCAAAGACTTTTAATTTAGGCTTTGTATATGAAATAATTCTTTCGAGAGCTTGACGCGTTCGAATCGCTTATTACTTCAACTTGCTGTCAAGCTAAAACGTAGCAAGCGGATTTATGCAGTGTCCACGAGGCGGGGTGTTGTTAGTGTGAAACTGAGCAACAACAGCAGCTGGTCAACAATTACACATGCAGGACAATTGGAGGCTATGGCGGATAGCGACCAAATTGACGACAACCTCCAATGAAATCTTTAAACCGAAATCATCACCTTCTCATTTTATTTAGTACATTATTACCCTGTAAGAAAAATTTATTGCCTTTAATTCTCATGTTCATCTCATTTCTATGTATTTTAACTTTTTACTTTTCTTATATTCCTCACTACTTCTATGGAGCCTCAACGACCGACCACCTCTATTCAATTGTTCTACTTTTTTGTGGTTACGCCTTTAAAACAGGCTGGATGTACTGGTGGTTGTTCTTCTGTTCTAATGTCTGTTATGAATTCAGATGTCACTAATGGTGGAAGTTCCAGTGCCTGTTTGTATAATATGGTGCGCGTGTTGTGTAGACAAAGTGATGGCCGCAAAATCTGCCATATTAATGCACAGAGTCTAAATAATAAAATTGACGAATTTAGATACGTTTTTGAGAAGTCCGATATAGATGCAGTATGCATCTCTGAAACATGGTTTAACCCTACATTGCATGATGGATTGTTCTCGGTTCATGGGTATCGATTAGTTCGTAATGACAGATTGTCGCATGCTGGAGGCGTCGCAATCTTTATCAGAAATAATATCACCTGTAAAGTGAAACTCAAATCGCCTCTAAACTCAAGTATTGAATTCTTATTTGTCGAAATTCACTCTGAAGATGACAAGTTGCTACTGGGTTCTGTTTACAGGCCGAATTGTCGTGTAAGCATGGATGAGTTTTTCGATTTTATTCAAAACTTAGTGCCCTGTTATCAGAACATTATTGTTGTTGGGGACTTTAATTGTAACTTGCTAGCTGATAATATCTTAACCGACCGCATGTGTAGCCTCGCCCTATACCCGGTAAATGTGAACGTTCCTACTCACTACACATGTAGTAATGAGACCCTAATCGATGTCATCTTTGTGTCCGATAGTAATAAAATCCAATTTTATAATCAATTATCTGCATCTCAATTTTAGCGACATGATTTACTGTTTCTAGCCTATGATTTTAGACTTAATTGCATTCCTGTATCATTTACCTTTCGAAACTTTAGAGATATTAATATTCCTAGGCTACGCTCTGATATTGCACTTGTTAACTGGAACGCCACTCACTCTATGTTATCTGTCAATGAACAAATTAATTTTATTAATGTGGAAATTAAAAAAGCTTTTGATAAGTTCGTTCCCCTCGTAAAAAAGGTTTCAAAATGCACTGACAAGCCCTGGTTTTCAAATACAATTAAAGAATTGCTTTCACAACGTGATTTAGCGTTCAAGCGATGGAAACGATTTAGACTACCGGCTCTGCATTTAAAGTTCACTAATGCTAAAAGATCCGTAATCAAAGCTGTCAAAAAGGCCAAGCGTGCATATTTTAGTACCAAATTTTCATCTGCAATTAATTCTAAGCGTACTTGGAACCAAATCCGTAATCTTGGTCTTATTAAGGATTCTAGATCTTCGTATCACGATGACGTAAACTGTGATGTACTTAACAACATATTTCTAAATCTTAATGTTCCTTTTGTTAGTTCGAATCATTACATGGCCTGCAGCCTCCGCTCGCTTGGTCCTTCCAATCCATTTTGTTTCAGATGCGTTGATGGAAATGAAGTTCTATAAAGCCTAATAAGTCTTAAATCCAATGCAGTTGGACTATATGGCATTTATCCATCCTTCATCAGGCTGCTAACCACTGAATTACTTCCTGTTATAACATACACTCTTAATAGGATCTTTACGGCCTCATCATTTCCGGATGCCTGGAAGGTGGCTAAGGTTATTCCAATTCCGAAATCCGATAATGATTTTCGTCCAATTTCTATTCTCCCTTTCTTATCAAAAATTTTTGAAAATAGCTTTTAACCAAATATCTGCAATGTGCACTGAATATAGCCTTATCTCGGATAAACAGTCTGGCTTTAGAAATGGACGCAGCTGCATCACCGCTTTAATTGATGTTGAGGATGTGCGTTTGAATATTGAGGATAATAAAGTCACTTTTCTTGTACTATTGGATCACTCCAAAGCCTTTGATTCAGTCAACCATGATATTTTGCTCACTAAGTTATCACGCATGTTTGGGTTCTCGTCGTCTGCAGTGAATTTAATTCGGTCTTATCTTGCTAATAGAACACAGGTAGTTTGGCATAATGGATCTGTCTCTCAGCCTGCTTCTTTAAAGCGTGGTGTACCCCAAGGCTCCATACTGGGTCCCTTATTGTTTTCCTTGTACATTAATGACTTACCTGATGTTCTAGTACACAGCAAAATCCATATGTACGCTGACGACGTGCAAGTCTATTCCTCTTGCATGCATCATGACATTGCATTATGTGTTCGTGACTTAAATAACGACCTTGAAAGACTTAATCAGTGGGCACTTAGAAATGGACTTTGTCTTAATCCATTAAAGTCTAAATGCTTAGTTATTAGAAGAAAGAAAATAAGTAATGTTAGTCTCCCTAAAATAAAATTAAATGCAAATATAATTGAATATGTTGACAAAGCGAAAAATCTTGGAGTCATTATAAATGGGTCCTTATCGTGGAATGACCACATTAACCATGTTGTAGGAATTACTTATGCTAAACTTCGAGCTCTGTGGTGTACTAAATTTGTTACTCCGCTTAAAATCCGACTTTTGCTTGCTAAGACGTATTTAATGCCTAGCCTCTTGTATGGTAGTGAGTTATATTGCAACTGTGATTGCGCAAGTAAGGGGAAATTGACTTCTGCATATAATAATATTGTGCGATATATTTGGGGTTTGAAGCGATTCGATCACATCTCGATGTATCGTAATCTGGTGTATGGCATATCTTTTGACTCCTTATTTGTTCTTAGGGTTTTGATTTGCCTGCATAAGGTAATTGCTCTTAAGGAGCCCACATACCTATTACGTAGACTAAATTTTTCAAGATCTAACCGCAATAACGTCTTAATTCCAATCAGGCACCATTATTTGATTTCTGAGCGTCATTTCCTTACCAACTCAGATACAGAGAATCACCAGTACACTGCACTTCAAGCGGATTGTTTCAACATTTTATATCTGCTTCACAATAAACTCGTAGTTGGCCTGCGTCGGTTCTTGTCTCCCACTTTCATTATTATTCTCTCTCTTTATCCTTTCTTCAACTTACTAGCTTCTGTATCTTAAAAACTCTGCATACCTTTTGGTTTCACCTACTTCTCGCGTTATTGTATTACTATTATTATTATGATTATTATTATTAGTATTACAGCTGTTCATTTTTTCATTTATTGTACACTGAATTATACAATTAATAAGACCTCCTAGTCTTAAAGTGTAATGTTTTGAAAGAATTAAATAAATAAAAATAAATAATTCCTATTAAAAGTTTCATTTAGTTACGCATAAAATTAGACAAGTCCATTTATTGAATTGTCCTTTGTCTCCGATTGCACAGATTGCAACAAAAAATTGGAGGATTATATTTATATGTTATAGAACCTATGGGCGTTTTGCTTTGAATTATGTATGCATGAAAATCCTTAAAGAGAAGTAAACTTTTGGCGTGATTTATCGCAACTAAAAATCGCAACCAAAATACAAAATACCTCATCTCTATGAATTTGTGTTATTAGCTATTATTGTTTTTTTAGACCCACGTTTTTTGCGCTTTTGATTGTAACCACAAAAGGAGATGCACACCTAGGTTCTAATAGTCTCTAACTTTCTACAATTCTCCGTTTTCGATTTATGGAGGACACGCACACACGTAACCACGAAATTAGTCAAAATAGGTTTAGGAATAATCAAAATGTTTATTATCCATACAATCATTATATCGCAATTTTTCGCGACTACAATACTTTCTTGTTTTAAATACACTTACAAGGAAGTAAAAAGCAGCGATACATTTCCAAAAATTTAAATAGCGTTGTTTAGCAGTTTATTTTTGTGATTTTTGACAGTCGGTGTCGATTGGTAACTGCTGGCATCAATAAGATTTGCACTAAACGAAAACCGACAGATTTTGGTAGATACGTAGGATTCGCACTAAAGGAAAATGTTTTGTGTTCACATTGTTCTGAAATATTACTTTTATATTATAAAATATTTATATTAAAAAATTTTTCAAAATTATATTTCGTAATATCCAGTGTTTACCTTGTCCTTTGTAATTTATTCTTCCATTTTCTTGTCCAACTATATATGAATAAGTCCAAATATTCGATTATTAACAGCTTATAAGAGTCATCCTACATTTTGTTTTTTTCCTATTCAGTTACGTCTGGGACTAACATCTGATGGTTCATCACAATTTGGAAATCAACCCTCGACTACTACAGAAGTTATTTCCAAGAAGCTTGTAACATTTAGCAATGTAACTGAATTACAAGAAAATAACCAAAAACTTTTGCTACTTGTTCGTGATTTGAGCAACAAACTGGAGGAAGCTGAAACTCTGAGAAATGAAATTGACGAATCCTCATACAAGGACAAAATTGAGAAATATTCCAAGAAACTGCAAAACATGCAAGACACACTCAATCAACAAAACAGTACTGTATCAACTCTCGTTTCAAAATGTGAACGATACAAAAAAATGTATTTCGATATTAGAAAACTGAAAGGAGATGAAATGAGTGACTCAGATGATGTCGAAATAAAAGATGTAAATCCCGATGCCACAGTTTCTACAGCTAATGCCAGCATACAAGCTGGTGATAAGGAAAAACGTTTGTTAGCACTTGAAAAGAAATTGGAAGAAGTTAGTGGACAATACAAAACTGTCAAAGAAGAATATGAATACTACATTAAGGAAAAGAAGAACAACGAGAAAATTATGAACGAGCAGTTTGACTCCATGCGTAGTGAGGTGCGCGAATTAACCTCTTCCAACTGTAAGCTTATGTCCACCGTTGATTATACTGCAGAACAGATAAAGCTGCAACAAAAAAATATATCTACATATAAGCAACAAATTACAGCATTGGAGGATCGTAATAAGAACTATGAGAACACGATTGTGAAGCATGAACAATCTTTGCTATATTTAAAAGATGAAATATTGAATGCACAAAAAGGACATTCAGCCGCTGAGGCAGCAGCCAATCATCTGAAACATGAAAACCGCCTTCTTAAAGACAGTGTTGCTCGCCTTCAATATGAAAAAGAGGCTTATCATCGTGAGCGACAAAGTCAAAACCTTTTGCTTAATAACTTGGAAATGATTAAGACAAACTTGGAACGATCTGAAATGGAAGGTAGTGCTAGGTTGCAGCAGCGATTAGATGAAACTGTGCGTGAGTTGTCGGCCCAGCGACGCCTTTTCAATGAAAAAGAAAGCAACTTTCGTGAGATTACGGCGGATTTAAATCGTCAAACAGAGGCTGCAAAGGAACGTATGGAGGAAGAAAAAGCTATTGCAAACAAACTACGTGATGAACTTGTAGCACTTCGACAAGAACTTTGTGACAAATCCAAACAAATTGATGAACTCAGTAAGAAGTTGCAAGAAAGTCTGACTCCTTCTAAGAATGATAACCCCATTATGCTGGCCAATAAAAAAGCACGTACGTTGGAAGTTAAACTTGAGGAAGCAAATATCGAGATTACTTCTTTGTCGTCCGAATTACTTAAGGCCAGAGAGCACGCTGAGCAGTATTGCAAACTATCTCACACCGCTGAAACAGAAATTAAAAATCTACACGAGACGCACATGATTCATTTATCAAAAACGGCAGCTGAAATTAAAGCTTTAAAAGATTCTGAACTAAGCTTAAAATCACGCATTCAAGAATTAGAAGCTGAACTTCAACTCGGAGCAATTACAGACACTTCTTCTAGTAATAAAAATGACCAATTGGTAAGGTTTCAAGATGAACTGAAGGATGCTCTGCAGAAGCTTACCGAATCTAACCGGACGCTGCGTTCCCTTCGTTCGGAATGCTCTACACTAAGAGATTCTTTAAATGTCGTTGAAACCAAATATGCTAACGAAATGGTGCTGCATTCTGCTGATATCCAGGAAATGACAAAGCTGAAGGGAGAGCTGCAGAAGGTAAAACATAAGAATAAATTTATTTCGACATTTGTTGTTGTTTTTTGTTCTCACTCTGAATTCATTGAGAGGAAGAATAACTTAACACCGAATCAGCCGATGTTTCTCGTTCAGTAACTTGGGTGCCGGCTGTACGAAACGAAGTACCGCCTTGAGTGTGAAATGTGACAAGAAGGAAGCAATTAATTTCAAGCATTAATCGAAATCTTATTTTCCATTTCCATATTATTATATAGTTTTTCTTTTCTAAGAGTCTCATTTCGGTAGACGTTCGAGCATAAACGAGTCATCCCGAAAATGGATACCGAAGGTCGCCAAAATATCGCATAGTTTTCAAATAAATAATTGTTTAATATTATTAAAACTTATTGTTAATAATTAAAACAATATTTTTTAGACGTGCAGCTTGATTTTCCTCGATATGCTATATATAAGTCTGTCTCGGCAAATCTCCAAACTTTTTATCCGATGAAATTAAAACTTAGTAAGATTGTAGCTCATCTGCCAAAGAAGATTTCTGCATCATTAAGTTTTAGAAAAACGCATCCCCTTTGAAGTGGCTATTGTGCGTTTCAGAGCGAGTACGTGCTAGAAAAAGTTCCAACTTCAGAAAACATAAAAAGTGACGCTTTTCCCAAAACTAATTTTCGGGCGAGGCGAAGTAATTAAATATAATTAATAAACGGTCAAAAATTAATGTAACATAAATTTAATATAAATTCAAAGATATATATTGAAGAAAAAAACATATATCCATATTGTGTATGTTTTTAATATCTGCAAATATGTATATGTAAATATTGCGTCATTGAACCAATGCTAAATAATTTGCAAAAGCAAAAAATTCACTCCACCGTTGAACCATTTAATTAGCATCAAAGAAATTACGTCTGAAATAATACTTTTTCCGTACCTCAAATATAACATATGTTAAAATCAGCTTATAACGCCTGGAAAGCACGTAAATTACCAACAAATTTGTAGACCGCAAGCAAGGAGTATATATTCATAAAGAGATTGCATGAAACATTTGTTGCCGGCAACATTGTAAAAGTTGTGCGCAACGATTAGGCCTACTGCGCTCAAGGAGTATATATTCATAAAGAGATTGCATGAAACATTTTTCTAGCACCATTTAAAATTTCATGCTAAAATATAAGAACCGCAGAGCGTCGTCGCAGAGCAGAGAAATCACCAAAGCAGAGACCCGAAGATTGCAGCCGAAGTTTTTTGTGTGGTTTTATGATTCTTGGCGAGTTGTTGTTGTCCGACACAAGTGACGAAAGCATCGTCACAATGATCGATTTGTGAATTTCAGCGGGTGATGGGAAGCACGGAGGCGACTAGTTTTGTTCTTGTAAATTCGCAATATTCCTCCGACGGAAATTTTTCGATTTATGACCTGTGAAATAATATTTTTTGTTGTAGTTTTTGCTTCGATGGTTGACAGTGATTTTGCATATCAGAGGAGGAAGAGAAGCTGCTGTTTCTGTTTCAACAAAAATCATTTTGTGCTTCGATCATTTGGCGAATGAATATATACTTCTCTTCTTCTTCTTTGAAGAATTTAATTTCATTTTTAGTGAAAACTAAAAATTGTTAACTGTACGGTAACTTTTTAAGCTACGGTCAACTATCTGTCGCTTAAAAATGAATTTACCGGACAAACTACACAAGATGGAACGTACTGATGAAAGTGTTTCCTTACGAGAGAGATAATAAAAGAATTTTCGTTGTTTTATTACGTTCACTGCCAGATGACCAGTGTCGTCTTTATTCAACTTCAGTTAGAGTGTTGCCATATTACATCTATATATAACATCTCCCTCTTCAAGTCTATTAATTATTTCAAAAATTAATTCATAAAATAATATAAAAAAAAATCAAAATTTAAAAGAAATTGATAGTGTTAAGATAAGATACTCTATAATATATATATATAATTTCAGGCTCGTTTACGTAGCCAACGAGTATTTCTTCTGAAAACAGATCCGTCTTCTAGCTTTATCCAGTATGATCTAGGAGCATCATGAGATTCTAATATTGTTGCTTTTACCCATCCTCGCTGACTGTGATGGTACCATATCTTCTCCTCTTTCTTAAAATGTTGACTACGGGACGTACCACGGTCATAATACTTTTTGTAGTATTTGTTCTTTGCTTCGATGTTCTTATTTATGTTCGGGACCACTGTAGGCTCGAATAGACTGCTTCGTGCTGGTACTAATGTTCGCGTTTTTCTACTCATTAGAAGCTCCACTGGCGATGCATTCACTTCTTTCAAAGGCGAATTCCTGTATTCAAGTATAGCCAGCCACAATTCCTCTTTGTTTTCCTTTGATTTTTTGATCAAATTTTTTGCTATTCCTACATATCTTTCGGCAAAACCATTTGACTGAGCATATCCAGGACTTGTTGTAGTAAGTTTTATACCAGTTTGTCTGCAAAAAGCTTTAAATGCATATGAATTGAACGGCATGTTGTCACACACAATCTCAACCGGTATCCCATGGTTAGAAAAGCAAACTTTAAGTTTGTTTATACATTCAATTGCTGTTTTTGAGCTTAGTGGGATTATATCTAAATATCGTGAGTAATAATCAGCAACGATCAAATAGGTCTTCGACGCATATTCGCAAATGTCGATACCTAGCTTATTGTAAGGTAGTCGTGGAACAGCATGCGGCATCAGAGGTTCCTTTATATTAGATGTCCGATACTTTTGGCAGACTTCACATTTGGCAATTAAATTTTCTATTGCTTCATCAATCTTTGGCCAATATACTAAACTACGAGCTCTATTTTTAGTTTTCTCCACTCCAAGATGTGAAGCATGTAGTTGTGATAATACTTGTTCACGTAAGCCTACCGGAACAATTACTCTTTCATTTAAAAATATGATGTCATCTTCAATAAATAAATTGTTGCGCTGTTTCCAATAAAACTTTATATCTTCACTCAAAGCACGCTTATCACTTGGCCATCCATTTAGCAAAACCTTCTTTCAAATCAAGGACAGTAAAATACTTTTTATTTGCAAGTTTGGCTGCTATTGACTCAAACGATGGAATCGTGTGATTTTCTAATAAGATGTCATTGTTTACATCTTGAGGATCAATGCATAAGCGAAGCTGACCGTTTTTTTTCTCAACTATGACCAAATTCGATGCACGCTCAATAGGTCCATCGACACGCTCTATTATTCCCCGATCAGCCATTCGATGCAGTTCCGCATTTACACGTTCACTTAATGATAACGGTATTCGCCTTGCAGCTTTCACTACTGGGACAGAATCTTTTTTTACTTTAATATCTAAATTGGTGACAAAACAACCCAAACCTTCAAAAATATCAGGATTTCTTTCAATGAATATCTGTTTTGTTGAGTTTTGTAGCGTGTTAATGCGCTTAATCAAATTCAACTTTTGACATGCCTCTAGACCAAGCAGCGGCTCATAAGTTGTGTCAATCACCGTGAATCTCAAACTTTTAACTTCATTTCGACACATTACAATGCAATCGGCAGTTCCTTTGTAATCTAAATCTGTTCCTCCATAACTTTGCGGAGGGAAACCACTTTTATTTAGTTTAAGGTTCTTCATATATTTCAGAAATCTGTACGGTAGGACACTTACGTCAGCACCAGTGTCCAACTTAAAGTTTATCAAGCAATCGTTTACACGAATTTTTTCATACCACCTTTTCCCCTCAACACCAATTTCAGCAATATTATGCAAACAAATCTCATTGTCTTGTGCTTCTAACATATTGTACTCTTTTATTTCACGAACTTTTGAAGCGTAACAAGCAATGCTAAAATGATTGAAGCGACCACAGTTATTGCATCGCTTACCGAATGCTGGACAACGACGATTCATGTGTATGCCTTTGCAAAATTTACAGCTGTTCTTTCGCTCACTCATATTAGGTAAATTGTTGGTTTCTCTCATATTTGCATTGTTGTTGTTCGTTTTCATTGAAATTCTTGTGCTTTGTTTGCCGTTTAATGCGTCCACCGTTACCGGATTTTTTGTTTGATTTTGCATATCGTTAGCATGTTTTTCAACCAGTTCAGATGCACGTGCAATTTCTATTGCTCTTTCTAATTTCAGATCTTCTGTTTCTAAAAACTTTTTGCGAAGTTTGTTGTCGCTTATTCCAACAACAATATTATCCCTGATCATTCTATCGGGATTATTGTAACCGCAGGTTTTAACAAGTTTACGTAAATCAAGCAAATAAGCATCAAAAGACTCGCCTTCTTCTTGTCTTCTTGAATTAAATTTAAAAGCCTCGTAAACCTCATTCTTTTTTGGTGTGCAATAATTTGCAACCGCTTTCACAACAGCATTAAACTCCTTTTTTTGCTCATCTGACAAGCCCAATGTATTAAAAATCTCGATTGTTTCTGCACCACAGGCATTTAGGAAAACTGCAACCTTTTTCTTTTCATCTATTTCATCCAACCCAATAGCGATTGCAAAAATGTCAAAATTTTGCTTGAAGACACGCCAATTTTCTGCTACATTTCCATTAAGCTGCAATTCATCTGGTTTTCGCACATCAAAGTTCACAGATTTATTATCGGGAGGCATTTCGTTTTTTATATCACTTTTATTTTCAGTTTGTGCTCGCGTTTCTACCATTTGTTCTTATAATTTTTTCGTACCGGCTGCGCCATGTTTTATTACGTTCACTGCCAGATGACCAGTGTCGTCTTTATTCAACTTCAGTTAGAGTGTTGCCATATTACATCTATATATAACATTCGTTATGATCGAAAGGCCTTTAGTAACATAGTTTAACAAAAAACTTCCATAATTTCAAGTTTTAACTTGTCGTTTTTTTTTTTTTTTTTTTTTTTTTTTTTATTAATAATTAAATAAGTAATACAATTACAAATTTAAAAGAAAAAGATTCTTAGCGGCTAGCAGCGGAGGCCTTCGGCTAACTTGTCGTTTGTACGTTTCGTTCCTGCCATAGCCAAACCTAGAGGTCCTAGCTGTAGGGATGCATTGAAACATGTATGCATTTTTGCTTCCTTGTTTTTAAAATTAAAACATATGTGTATTGCATATTACTATATCGTCGGGCGGTTGGAGTTAGTATATTTAGTATTAGTCTGTCTAGCAAAAGCAATCCGGATGCGAACACATGGCGGGTTTATAAGGGGACGGCTTCAGTTCATCAGATATTATTTACTAATAAATAAATAATATAATAATATAAATTCCTAAAACAAATTATATAATATTGTAATTAAACACACATTTTCACTATATTAGTTTCAGGATGAAATTAATAAATTAACACAAGAACGCGATTCAGCTAAAGCAGCTCTTGATAAGATCGAAAGATCGGTTGAGGGTAATTTGTGTATTTTAAATACTGAAAAAGAAGAGCTCGAAAAACGAGTGTGTGAGCTTTCTTCGCTTAACTCAACATTGCATGATCAAATTGAAGCATTGACATCAAAGTGTTCTTATCTTAGTCGTCAAACTTCAATTACTCCTTTGTTAAGCGACAATGACGTCAAGACGGAGCTGGCAGATGTCAATGTTTCGCAAAGTGATACTGATAACACAAACAGCGAACAGTTATTGCATATTATTAAATTTTTGCGAAGAGAAAAAGACTTATCGATGGCAAAAGTGGATATACTTAGCGCGGAAAATGCACGTATATTGTCAGAACAAACTATGCTGCAAAAGAAAATTGATGAACTTTCCAGGTTTTTAAATCAGGAAAGCACTAAATCGGAAACTGTTGCAGCAACAGCGCTAAAACACGAGGAAATACTCCGTAAAATAGAAACGCTTAATGCTCTTACTGACAGCAACAGAATATTGCGGGAAGAGCGTGATGCACTTGCAGCGCGTGAAAAAGACCTCAATGACCGCATCAGCAAAGTGGAAGACGAACTTTGTCCTTTACAAAATCAAAACAGAGAACTTGTTGCTAAAGTAGAGGAAGTTACTTCAGAGAATAATTCGCTACGCACCGAAGCAATAAAATGGAGGCAGCGTGCAAATGTTTTACTTGAGAAAAGCAATAAGAATCCTGAGGAATTCAAGCGACTACAAACCGAGCGCGAAAATCTTGCCAAAATGTTAACACACGAAAACGAAGTTATGAAGCAGTTAAACGACGAATTAAATGCAATAAAAGCAGAGAAAGCTAAAATTGAAATCGAGGTAGTTAACTACCAAAAACAACTGCAGTTACTTAATGAAGAGAAGAAAAAAATTATGGACGAATTTAATTCTTTGAAAATAAATAATACTCGCATGATACAGGAAATTGTGGAGTTAAAAAACAAGCTGCTTCAAAAAGAGGAGGTACTTCAAAAGCTTTCGGAAGATCTAGAAGCAAAAGAGGCGCAACTTCAGGATAGCAAAAATAAAGAAATTCAAATAAGGAAAATCGCAAAACGTTATAAAGACTCATATCTGGAGTTATCGAACAAAAACGCTGCTACTGTTGAAACCAATCCCGCAAACTCGCAAGATAATATGGAACTTGGTGCTAATAATATTACAGATTCAGCCTCTGTGCCACCAACTTCGAATTCAGAAGTAGATCAACTGCGTAGTACAATTGAAACTTTAAACACTGTTGTTCGTACGATACAAGATGAAAACGAAAAGGTGAAGAAAGAATTCGATGATCTTAAAGCTTCAGCAGAAATTGACGATCGAACAAAAACATTGCTGCGTGAAGCAAAATCTCGTATTGTTAATCTGACAGAAGCTAAGCAAGTGGTGGCTCAGGAACTGGCTTCAACTAAATCGAAGCTGCAATCGTATATTCAGTCAACTGAGGATCACGATGCTACTATTAACGGTATCAAATCCAAATACGAAGAAACATTTGCGCGTATGGAAAAGGAACTTTCAGATCACAGCAATCAAAGCAAGGAAACAATATCACGCTTAAGTCGCGAAAATGAAGCTCTCTTAATGCGCGTAAATCAACTTAGTCGGCAATTAGGACTGCAACAATCGTCAAAACCTTCAACTAGTTCCGGTACTATAACGGACAAAAATTGTATGACAGATTCATCGCCAAGGACTGCTAATGTTAAACCTATGTCAGGTTCCGCTACAGTTCAGCAATCAGCTACAGTTACGCCGTGGCGAGGTAGTGAAACACCGTTAGCAAGTATTCGACCGATCTCTGTCCAGAATAGCAGGACAGCTGCAATTCTTCCTACAAGTCAACAAAGCACCAGCGGCAGTTCCTCTTCAGCATCAACATCATCGTCAGCTGTAACACCGTCAACAGCTGGATGTAGTAACACAGCTCTAGTACCACCCCAACAACAAGTACATACAACTGCCACCAATTCAGTAGAATCCATGTCATCGTCGCCAACATCTTCACATACCGATTACATGCCATCGACTAGTTCAGCTTCAGTAGCTGTAGCAGCCATTCCTCCCATGGGATCGGCTTCGGCAGCTGAAAGTTCCCAAGAGGCTGAAAGTGTGCAACAACAGCAACTCAATGAGACTCAGGTATGTAATATTTTTGTGTGTTCTGTCATTTGCGGATTCGTATTTGTATATATACTGTATATATATATATCTCTTTTTAGTCGATTTCTCTTAGTCGATTTAGCAATGTCCGTCTGTCTGTCTGTCAGTTAAAATCAAGATCACAGGAGAAGCGTTGAAGATAGCATACATAATGAAATTTGGCCGAAATATTATTTTTTATGGCTTATTTCATATTGAAAATGGGCAAAATCGGCCAACAATCATTATATACCGAGATCGCAGTGACCCTGAAGTAATGCTGCTTCAACTTTGCTTTAACAGTGCTAAAGAAAATTTTTATTCTAGAATGGGAAAATAAATGGGGGAACAGATTTGTGAATCCGAAGATATTGTTAGTTTCCGTCCAAAAAATGCTTTATTTAAATATTTTTTGCAGGTTATGGTTACGGCAGGGCAACAAGTCGTTGCATTAGTCTCGCCACGAGTTGAAGGATCATCGCAAAATATTCAAGTTCCAGTTATGCAAACGCAACAGGAATCTCTTAACCAACAGCCTAGTACATCAGGATCGTCCAGTTCTTGTCATATTGCAGTAAGTACTCACAGCCGCCACGCATCTTCTAGCAACAACGTTACCACCACCCAAGCAGCGGGTTCCTCTGTTGGTCATAAGCGTCCACGAGAAATTGAGGGAGACTCATCGACTAGCGCTGATGAAAATGGCGGAATGGAAAAATGTAAACATCCGAAACGCAGTCGTACCCAAATGCAGTCCGGCGAAGCAGCGGTTTTGGTTGGCGTTTCCGAATCTGGGGTCGATATTGAATACCAAGTACCTACTTCTTCCCAACGCGATCAAGAGGATGATATCGTTGTTGTAGACTCCGAGGAGGAAGACGCGGTTGTTGAAGAGGGAAATGCAGAGGCTGACGACGGTCCTGCCGAAGCTGATGTGGATAACGAAAGATATGAAGACATTTATGAGCCAGATCAAGACATGGATGAAAGCGAATGTCCGTGTGATATTATACAAGCTGACGTCGATAACAATGAAGTTTATGTTGACGAATGTATTGAAGTCAAAGTTCACTGCACATCTGTAGATAATCAAGTCGATGTAGCACCTGATGATAATGGTGCCAGTACAAGTAAATCGTTAGTTAAAACTCTTAAAATGACTGAACACCAGGAAAATAATCAGCAAAGTCAAACCATTAGCAGCGGCAGCTCTGACCTATCAGCAAATGCCCAACAAACAGGTCCCTTGACCTGGAAACAAGCAACTTCATCATTTTCTCGTCAGCAGAGAACAAATTTGGTGATATTTCAACAGGGAATATCCGATGAAACAGATAACGAGCGAAGAATAAATAACAATTTCAGTGGCGAACACTCTGATAGGTATATATATATATTTATTCATAAGAAGTATGATATAACCTGCCAAATGGCAAATATAATTTCACGTGCGTACAAAAATTAGATACACTTCATTAAATAATATCTTATGTTAACTATAGCTTGAACGAGGATAGTACTTCTAAATTTTGCTACACTGAAAACGCTGTCAACATAGATGAGGCCCGAACCAAAGCGGCAGAAGTGTTGGGTGACTGCAGCAGTCATGATAGTAATGACAATTTACCGAGAAACGTAGAAGTTTTTGACGAAGAAAAGGTGAATAAAAACATCAATAGTATAGAAAATTTAGATGACTGTGCGGGCAGTGAAAATATTGCTGAGGAGGAAGGTTCCATTCTAGTTGATGACAACCTTGAAACAGAAAGTAAGTACATAATTGCTCGTAATTTTGATTCGCTGACATAATTATAGTAGATTGTAAGTATTATATGTATAAATACTGCTTCTGCAGGTCATAGCAGCAATGGAGCCACTCAGTCCGAGATTCAAGACTTTCAACAGCGCCACAATGAAGGAACAGTGGAAGAACATGAAGGCATTGATGGCGTATCCTCTGAAGGGGAGAAACAAGCCGTTGACGAGGAAATAGAGGTAATATAATTACGAATGTTTTTAATTAACTTAACCCCGTAAAAAGATTAACGGCCGAAAAAAAGTCTTTTAATCCAAGTAGAGAAGTAGTGAATAACTTATCTCCGTTTTTGTCGCGTAATTGAGATCGAATTAGGAATTGAGGTCGTAAGGAAAAACACCATCTAGTAAAACAATTACAATCTAGTAACAGTAGTGTAATTGAGATCGAAATAGGAAGTCGTAAGGAAAAACACCATATAGTAAAACAATATATGACAATAGACCGGCTCAGTGTACCAGTGTATTGTTGCGCACCTATAAGTCTGATTCTCAGTTAAATTTCATTTTCTAAGTGTACATTTTTTTATTTTTTTTTTTTTGCTGTTTTTCTACCATTTTTAAAGTACAAAGAATGATGAATTTTCATTTATAAATCGTTATTTTGAAGTCCATATGTTATATATGTATACGTTGTAATTTACCGATCGTTTTTAAGAATGTATTAATAATAATATTGATGTTATTGAATAAATTGAAATTGAATTGAGTTACAATATCTAATGGGTTAACAGGAAGAAGGACGTGAAGCAGAAGCATCCACTTCTCCATCAATCAATACTCGATCCAAAACAACTAGGGGCTCTGCAGCAACCAGGCGTCCTTCTAGAGGTTTTCCACGCGGCGGAAGGCCCACACCTATAATTTGGCAAGGTAAATATTAATTTATAAGTATGTGATTTTAAATATGACATTTTCATTTAAAGAAACGCTGGGCAATTCTCGTCACCTTTCACCTAACTCCAGAAACCATGAGCAACCAGGCAGTCCTTCCAGAGGCTATCCCAGCCAAAGAATACAACGGGCTCGACGGATGCGGAGACCAGCAGCTGGGAATTATGGAAACATGCGTTACTCTTAAGTCCTCTTCCTTATGACTTAATTTCATATTGGTTATAGATATTTATATATACAGTGAATATTGTACTCACATTCATTAATAATGAGAATAATTGCGGATGTTACAACAGTCACAAATACAAAGATTCAATTTTCTATAGACTATTGCCATTGTCAATCGACGATTGGTACACGATATTAATTGTGGTTTGAATAATCTTAACATCGGTATTATCCAAGAATGATAGATGATAAAATTGCGCATTGCGCAGCTTTCGACAGTATGTGCCAAAATATTTGAACATACTTCTAATTTGAATTGAAAACATGTTTTATCAAAATTACGCGGCAAATTAAGTGAACATATTTAAGAACATTTAAAGAAATAAAATGCAGTGTAAAAGGAAAAATTGTGATAGTTTAGGAAGCGTCACGATCGCGCAATTGTTTTGGGTTTCCTTACGAAAATAGCCACAATAAATTGTGGACAGAGCTTTGTAAGCAGAGCAGACGTTTAACAGTTCGATCTGCGCTGAAAGAACCAATTTTTAATAGCCGTTAGCGCAATCTTGTATTCTATCATTTTTGGGTATTGTCTTTTTTTCAATTGTAATTGACAATTCATATATCATTTCAAAATGACACGACAGCTGCTAACTGCTACCAGTCTAAATTCATAACGAAATGCTTTTTAAATGTATTTTATATAAAATTAATTTTAAACTGTGCATAACTATGACGCACTTATAAGGCACGCTATTGATAAATAAATATATATTATTCGACGTTTTAAGCGTCTGCTGGTTTCTAAAAAATATGAATTAATAAAAGGTGATCACATCGCGGATAATCGGTGCAATCGTGAACGTATAATTCCCCAGGAAATTTTTCGTTTTTCCCTTGGTATCGCGAACAATTTCATTTTAAAGTAAAAGCATGTGAGTAAAGTAAATCTCAGCGAGATGGAAAATTGAACACAACTTTTTTATATTTTACAAATAATTATAATTAAATACTAAAACTAAAGGCTCCGACCCATAGAGTACGACAGACGTCAGGCGTCAACTGTAACTTCGACTGTACCGTCAACGTACTGATGTGGTCCAATCAATACGTTGACTAGCTGATGTCGTTCAGTTCCAACAAAAAGTCTCCACGTTTATTGCTACACTGATTTCAACCCCCGCTACAAAATTCCTTCAAGTCTGAAATTCGCCGAATTTTATTCGATTCAAGCATGAGAAACACACACACGCTTCTGAAGTGAGCTGACGCAGTAAAAAAGTTGAAAGTTTCTCTACTCTCGACCATAGGTCACATAGATTGGAAACGTAGAACAAATCAGCTGACACAAAAAATGCCCCGCTTGTTGTTTGTGTAATTCTTCTACGTTTCAAACGCGTTTCAAACCCAAACAATGCATTGTTTAAGAGACTTGCTTGAAAACGGTGAGTTTTAATGCAACTCTTACAAAAACAAAAACATTGCACTGTTGAATTTGGCTGTTTGCAAAAGTGTGCCATATTTACTGATACAATAAATTCGTTTTGGTCTCCGTAAAATATCCTAATTAAATATTTATTAAATATAAATAAAGAAGTATTCTTGTAGGAAATGTGTCTGCGGGTGCAAAGGAAAACCTGGTTTTTATAGTTTAACCAAGAAGAACGGTTTGTCCCGTGTATAAATATATGCATTAGTGCATATTTAAATAATTTATTTTTATGTTTCTATATATGTAAATGTATATTTAAATATATGTACATACGTTAGCGGTTAGGCTCCGCAGATTAGTTAGGCAAGCTGATGTTGCCGAATTAAATGAGAATGAAAGCGAAGGCGAACGTGTGTCGCCAAATTATTCGCTTGTAAATGACACAATGCAATTGTAGGCTTACTAATTCATTCTGGTTTTTATTTAAAATTTACACAATCTTATATACTAAAATTTCTTATTCTGACTTCGAAAAATATCCTATGTTCGACACTTTTAATTGGTTTACTTTTCATTGGTGATCGCCAAAATTGGTGTCGCAATCCAATTCTTATTTATTATTTATTTATTTATTATTATTTATTTATTTTTACTATTTTTCTTCACATTCTACCACGGCCTTACACGCTACAAGAAACACACGTGTTGCAGCGGCACAACAAACACAGCGAGCGGTCATCGCATAGCCAACCGATATGATGTCGCCGATTGGGTGTTTTTGAAGGTAAATGTAGGCGATTATACCGCGTTTACATAAAATGGTTTTTTCATAAATTGGAAGTAAATCTTTTTAGGACCTAAAACCGCTCGTAAACTTTTTAAATACCATTAAAATTGTTGTTGCAATTCCAGCGCTAAACCGAAATGCTTTTGGGTTTTAGCTTCACATTTTAGTTTGCAACTCAGGTTCGAAGTTCGGAATTATAGGAACTTATGCTTCTCCTTGTCTACTGCCAATATGTTAGAAAGGGACAATTACAGGCGACAAACTATTAGCACATATGTCAACACACGTGGTAAAAGCTCAACTATACCAAACAAAACAAAGCAATAACAAAACACCTACTTTGCTTGACCGGATTATGTATGGAAACACTTAGAAAGCTCATCAGTTTTCGAACAGCTTAATCGGATTAAATATTTTTATGTAAACGGGGTATTATATGCATGCTCACGAAATTTTTCTACACTTTTCCACCTTTAAAGCAGAAAGCGTCACTTGTAAATCAGAAATTATCATTTGAAATTTTCTCTGGCAATTCTGAATTAAAAGTGAAGTTTTCTGTATTACAAGTGACGCTTTCTAATTTACAAGTGACGCTTGTGTTTTTCTAAATCTTAATAAAATATTAGCTGCAGCTGTAGGTGCATGGGAGACATAGGCCTACAGGGAAGCCGAACACCAAATAAGAAATCGGTAACTCGCCTTAATGTTTACCACATTGGTGGTGTGGAACCAACATAAATGTTTATTAATAATATTATTTAACATTTATATTATACTATTACTCGATTAATATGCATAATTTAAAGATATAGGTTAGGTTAGAAGGGCATGTGGCCAGGTCGACCACTTCCACCGAGGCCTAGTGGCCCATTGTAGTAGCCCTTGTTGGTGTGTCGGGATATGGGAAAAGGATAGGGGTAGGGTGTGGTGTGGGAACCGGCGACTACCTATGTCCGTCACTCTATCAGCGAGCCCCTCCCGACGTTGTACTTAGTCGGGTATGGGTCTGGAGAAGGCGTACTTGGTGCTCTTGATGAGTTTCAGTAGACTGGCGATCGGTAGCTCCGCCAGATCCGAGTCCTTCAGAAAGCCAGTTCCTGTTGATTGGAGTCGGCGGTAGTGAAGAGCCGGGCACTGACAGAGCAAGTGGATCACGGTCTCTTCCTCATCGGTGTCATTGCAGCACCTGCAATGGTCGATTACGGTGCCAGGTTTCCACCTAGACACCATATTTCCGTCCGGGCAGTGTCCCGTTATCACTCCTGTCGCAAGACGAAGTTGGTCTCTCGAAAGTGAGAGCAGTGCCTTCGACTTGCTCCAGTTCAAACCATGCCATAGCAGTCTGGTATTGTTGCAATTTGACCTGTTTATCCAGGTGCGATTTGCGTCACCCATGACTATGGTTTCAATGGTTCTTTTTAGATGCCCCATTGGGACATACACTGAGGAGACTGTCGTGTGGAGCTCCAGTGAGGCTCCAGTTTTGGCAAGGCGGTCCGCCAGCTCATTGCCCTCAATATTTGAGTGCCCTGGAACCCAGCAGAGTTTCACCGTGTTGTCTCTTAAAAGGCTCCCAAGCCTTTCCCTACACGTCAAGACAATTTTGGACTTCACTTCCACCGCACATATTACTTTCAGAGCCGCCTGGCTGTCGACAAAGAAGTTGGTATTCTTATTGAATATCGCCTCTTCGGTGACAAAGTTAGCAGCCCTTTCTATGGCGAACACTTCGGCTTGAAACACACTGCAGTCATTAGGCAATCTATACGACCGCTGTGCCTGCAGTATGCTGGAGTAGAAGCCTGCACCCGTACCCTCTTCGGTCTTGGACCCATCGGTGTACAACTCGATGCCCCCTAGAGGTTCCTGGCCTAATGACCATTCCTCTCTGCGGGGAAAGATCACCTCCGGTATTCCCTCAAAAATCAACCTCGGGAGAATATAGTCCGTGTGACCGGTCAAATCAATCCGCTGGTCTTCTCCCACTTGCTTCAAAAATTTCAACACACTCCCATGTCCAAACCAAGATTCCTTGCATAGGCTGAGACCTTTCAGCCTTAGGAAACTCTTCTCCGCCGAACCCAGAATGAACTTGTCAAGGGGAAGGATATGAAGTAACATTTCCAGTCACGCTTGTGGTGTGCTCCTAGGAGACCCTGTGATACTTCTAGCTGCACATCTCTGAACCTTACTTAGGTTTTTAGATTGCTGCCCTTCTGTACCGCTTGCTACCACACAAAGCAGCCATAGGTGAGAATCGGCCGGGCCACCGCCGTATACAGCCAGTGGACAATGTATGGCGGTAACCCCCACTTACCGCCAATGGCTTTCCTGCATGCATAAAGGGCGTTCAGCCCTTTCGCTGTTCGTTCGGCAATGTTCCTTTTCCAAGTTAACTTGCTGTCCAGAACTACGCCGAGGTACTTCACGTAGTCACACAACGGGAGGCTTTGGCCATTTAGGTTGGGCCTTCTGAAGTCTGGTACCTTGTATTTTCTGGTGAATAGGACGAGCGAGGTCTTAGTCACGTTTGTGCTAAGACCATTTCTATCCGCCCACCTAGCCATTTTCACCAGAGCCATCGTCATAAGCTCACTGATGGTGGCTAAGAATTTACCAGTAATCAGCAGAGCTATGTCATCAGCATAGGCTATGGCTATCAAATTCCCTTAGAATCTCGTCAACCACCACCAACCACAATAGGGGTGAGAGAACTCCTCGCTGTGGTGTTCCTCGTGTGACGCTTCCAAGGAGAGTGCTTGCGCCCATGGTCGGACTTATTATTCTGCTATTCAGCATACATACCGTCCATTCAGTTATAGCACTGTGCACGCCGTGATACTTCAGAGCACCCTCAATTGCTTCTGGTTTGACGTTATTAAACGCCCCTTCGATATCCAAAAAGGCTCCAAGAGTATACTCTTTGTCCTCCAGGGATTTTTCAATTTTAGATACTACACTGTGAAGTGCGCTCTCAACTGATTTGCCTTTTTGATAGGCGTGTTGAGAATTGCAAAGTCTGTGTGTGATTTTATTCCTTGTGTAAAGGTCTACCAGTCTCTCCAGTATCTTAAGTAAGAAGGAGGAGAGGGAGATGGGCCTGTAGTCCTTTGCAGAGGAGTGCGAAGGCCTCCCTGCTTTAGGTATGAAAATCACCTTTACAAACCTCCAGCTTTTGGGGATATAACGTTTCCTGAGGCATACTGTGAATAAGTCAGTGAGCACTGGTAGAATGGTGTTCAGGGATTTCTGAAGCATGGCCGGGATGATTCCGTCCGGTCCTGCCGATTTGTAGGGTTGGAAGGACCCGACCGCCCACATCACCCTGTCCTTACTCACTATGTTGCTCACGTCTTCCTGTAGATGGCTAAGCTCCTCAAAACACAGTATTCTGTGCAGCCCGGAAAATGTGTATCACATAGAACCTCCAACGTTTTAAGACTAGATTCTGTCCATGAACCGTCCAGCCGCTGGATGCAACCAGGAGTAGCCCTTTCACTGTTTAGCAACTTTCGCAGTCTGGACGCTACATTGACTTCGCATATCTTATCACAATATGCCCTCCACGAGTCTCTCTTAGCTGTCCTAATCCTGCCTTTGTAGATTCTTAGACCCGCCCTATACAGGGCCCAGTCAATGTCTCTACCGGTGGCTTTCGCTTTATTAAAAAGCGCTCCCGTTGCTTTCTTTATCGCTCCGAGTTCCGGGGTACACCACGCGGGTTTACTTTTTCCGCGAGGGTAGCTCCTCGGACACGAGTCGTTAAAAGCCCTCCGGAGCCCTGCGGAGAGGATATGAACAAGGGTGTCAGTGTTCTCATTATTAGACCTTATGAGCTATGTGACAGCAGCACCGCGGCTTTTTGTGAGAACTGGTCCCAGTTCGTTTTCCTCGGGTTCCTAAAGGGCACGACTCTCGGTTTATCAAATGAGATCTCGAAGAATATCCTAAAATGGTCCGAAAAGGAGCACTCTTGGGACACCCTCCATTTCAGGATTTCAAGGTCTCTACAATTTTTAAGGGTGAGGTATATTACTTCCTATCTAACTCTATTGCTAAGGGTGGGCGAGGCCCCCCTATTACAGATAATTAGGTCGCTTGTAATAATGAAATCAAAAATAGACTCACCTCTTACATTGGTATCCTTACTTCCCCATTGCGAATGATGTCCATTAGCATCACATCCTATCACCAACTTCAACTTGCTAGTTTTGGCAGGGGTCGTTAGTGCGCGGATTAACTGCGACGGGGAGTCAACTTCCTCGTATGGTAGATATGCTGACGAGAGCAAGAACTTGCCGTCCTGCTCGGACTCGCATATTACCGTAGTGAGATCTGGAGAACTGTACTGCGGGAAAATAAGAGTTTTAATACTTTTCTTTACCAGTATGTGACGACGATCAAATGTGGCCACCGAATTCGGTCGTCGCCACAAGCTTAACCATGGGTTAAGAAAACGCAAAGGAAACACCAGGGCGAAACTGCGTGAAAGCTCGAAAGCCCAAAAACCCGAGTCGGGAAGGATCCCGTTATTCAAGTATATAAACGGAAAGCAAGCGATGTTTCGCTCTCTTCTGTTCTGGCTTTGGATCTTCACACCCGGACAACGACATTCCTTTTTTTACACCAAGAGTTTATTTTATTATATATACATATACATATCATTGTAAGTGTCAAACGTGACAATAAAGAATAACCCTCGCAACGAAAAATACGCGTCTCAATTGGAACTTCGGAAACCAGAGGCAGCGGTGAGTAAAACAAGAAAGAAAGTTTAACGAAAACGTGCGCACTGCGGCAGAATAGTGGCAACGGCCAGATACCTGGGGCGCAACCGCATACAGCATACACGCCGACTCGTCTGAGTGCTTTTTAAAGGGGACGACGGGCGACCTGCATGCGTATACGGAGCGCGCGTGTACAACGTGCGTGCTGGTCAGTCTGAGTGCTTCTTAAAGCGGACGACTACCAACTCGCATTTGTCACGAGCCCGTGAATTTAACGGGTGTGCCAGCCAGTCCGAGTGCTTCTTTAAAGCGGACGACTCCTGACACATCGTTACATCCACCGGCTCAGGAGCGCCTAGCCACCGTGCCGTCAAAGCGTGCAAAGCCTGCGAGGTTCTTAAAGCCGACGACCAGAGCTCACCGGTGCGCACAGAATTAACGTTACGCGGTTTTGCCCACGTGCTTTGTAAAGCCCGCGGCCGACAACCAACCACCATCGAGGAAACAAGCAAGGCTTGGTCTGTGTACGAACCCTGGCATCCGACGGCTATCCCGGCCAAGAAAGTTCGTCACAGTGGCGCCCGAGCAGGGACTTTAGGTTGGAGAAAACGTACGCAACCTAGAGACAAAAACAATATATCGCTCATATCTCGCACGGTTTACGAGATATCACTCAGATCTCGCACGGTTTACGAGATATCACTCAGATCTCGCACGGTTTACGAGATATCACTCAGATCTCGCACGGTTTACGAGATATCACTCAGATCTCGCACGGTTTACGAGATATCGCTCAGATCTCGCGCGGTTTACGAGATATCGCCCAGATCTCGCACGGTTTACGAGATATCGCTCAGATCTCGCACGGTTTACGAGATATCACACAGATCTCGCACGGTTTACGAGATATCGTTTATATCTCGCACAGTTTACGAGATATCGCTCACCCGAGGAAGTAAACAGACACAGCGCTCGTACCTTTGACGAGTTACAACACCGATCTTGCAACGTCAGAACACAACTACATCGATACGACGGCGATAAACAATTCACGGTAACGAAGTTAAGGAATTTAAACAGAACAACACGAATAGCAGCGAGTAATCGAAACAAAAGGAACCATTATGGGTACCAGCTGGATTTACTCACTCACGAAAGACGAGTTAATCGCAGCAATGTCGAAATTTGCGCTCGAGGTCGACGGCAAAGCAGAGGAGTTACGCAAGAGATTTAGCGCTTTCATCAAGGAAGGCAACCACTCGTCCGAAGAGGTCACACTACTGCAAGAATTAGAAGCGATGTACCGCATTGGGTGTACCACGCCAGAACCCAAGCAGCCATCTGTCTCTAAGGAGAGTTCTATGGAGAATTTATTGCTCGACGTACCAGTCGCGTCCACGTCAGCGAAACGCTATGCGAAACACGACAACGAGGTCCCTTCAGTCTCCGCGGGACCATCGAAAGCAGCACAGAACACGAAGCAGGATGGTACGCCTAACTACGCAGCAGTCATCGACCAGGTAAGGAAATGGTCGGTTAAATATGACGGAGGTCGCGAACCATTGGCTTTTATTGAACGGATTGAGGAACTCACCGTGGCATATGGCCTAAACGTGGACCTGCTCCCACGCACGATGCCAGAGTTGCTCAAGGATCGCGCCTTGGCCTGGTATCGCAACAATCAACGACAGTGGGAGAATTGGCTCGCCTTCAAAAAGGAATTTACACGCTTCTTTTTACCGGCGCGCTATTTCGAGGAACTAGAAGACAGCATCCGCCGTAGGACACAGCGAGCAAGAGAAAATTTCAAGGACTATGTCCTCGCTATGCAAGGCCTGATGAGACAAGCGAACTACGACGCGGAGCAACAGCTTAACCGCATCTACAGAAACTGCCGTGGTGAGTATTTGCTTTATATAAGACGGAAAGACTTCTCTACGCTGAGTGAGCTCATCGCACTGGCTGAGGATTACGAGAGCATTCCTAGTGAACGGGAGCGCGAGGCACCGCCGCGCGCACGCTATGAACAGAACAGAATGGTGGCGGACGCACCAGACGATGCGGTCGACGTGCGGTCAGCCTGCCGCAGGTGTGGCCAAAGCGGTCACATGTGGCGATCCTGTCGACGACCGGCTGTACTCTTCTGCTGGGACTGTGGCCGAAGGAACAGACGAACCATTGAGTGCTGCAGAGCCCGTTCGGGAAACGAGCAGGGGACTCGTCGCTAACGAGGAGTGACGTCCGTCCCGAGATAGCAGAAACCTCGTGCCCAACGACCAAATTGAAAAGCGACGGCAGCAGAGTCTGGGCAAAAGTTGTCATCGGGAACGCGCTAATGACTGCCACAATCGACACCGGTGCATCCAGAAGCTTCATCAGTGAATGGATGGCAGCTGAACTTATGGATCAAGGGAGCATGGGCAGCGCCGAGGTGCAGGTGCAGATGGCCGACGGAGGCTTACGCCGACTGAACCGAGCACTCACCGTGGACGTTAAACTTGGAACAACAACATGTGAAGTGCAGTTACTGGTCTTGCCACAATCCCTGGACCATCTAATTCTTGGTATGGACTTTCTGTCCAAGACGGGAGCGGAACTCCGCTGTGGCGGCCAAACCATCAAATTCCACGCCCCGCTGCACACTCAGAGATATTGCCAGACAGCCAGAATCAACACGATGCGAGAAACACAGCAGCAACCACGAGACACCGCAGCGAGGCCTCGACACGCCGCTGGAACCATACCCAAAGAGAACAGGACCAAGGAAGACATCAATGACGCAAGCGAAGCCAACAGGATAACGAAGTTTCTGGAAGAGGAACTGAAGGGTTTCGAGGAAATTTCCGGCACGTCAGACATCGCCGCACACAGGATTATCATGCGCGATGACAGGCCCATCAAGCAACGATATCATCCCAAGAATCCGGCGATGCAGAAGATAATCGACGCAGAGGTGGACGAGCTGCTAAAAAAGGGATGCATAGAGCCTTCGCGTAGTGCGTACAGTGCACCGCTGGTACTAGTAAAGAAGAAGACAGGAGACTGGCGAGTTTGCGTCGACTACAGACAGCTAAACGCACACTCAGTTCCCGACGCCTACCCGTTACCCAGGATCGACTACATTCTGGACCGGCTGAGAGACGCCAAATACATCAGCAGTTTAGATCTGAAAAACGGGTATTGGCAGATCCCAATGGACCAACGAAGTAAGCAATTCACTGCATTCACAGTGCCCGGGAGAGGTTTGTACCAGTGGCGGGTTATGCCGTTCGGGTTGCATTCGGCGCCAGCCACGTTTCAGCGAGCCTTGGATCAGGTCATCGGGCCGGAACTGGAACCCTTCGCTTTCGCCTACCTTGATGACATAATTGTCACCGGAAACTCTGTGGAAGACCACATGGAGAAACTGGCAGAAGTACTACGACGACTAAAAGCGGCGAACCTGAAGATCAACCAGGGCAAGTGCAAGTTTTTCCAGCGAGAGATCAGGTATCTCGGACACATGGTGAGCGCAGACGGGATCCACACCGATCCTGACAAAGTCGCAGCTATTCGTGAGTTAACACCACCAAAAGACGTGAAAGGAGTTCGAAGAATTATAGGTACTGCATCATGGTACAGGCGTTTTGTGCCGGACTTTGCGACACTCGTGCGACCCCTGACAGCGTTACTCACGAAAGGACGACGATTTCGTTGGGAAGAGGAACAGCAACAGGCATTCGAACACCTCAAGCAAAAGTTGACGGAAGCACCAGTCTTGGCAAGACCCGATTTCAACCAGCAATTCACCCTGCAGACTGATGCCAGCGACTACGGCCTCGGAGCCGTCCTGACGCAAGAAATTGACGGTTCAGAACGCGTCATCGCCTACGCCAGCCGCCATCTCAGCCCTGTGGAACAGCGATATTCAGCCACGGAGAAAGAATGCCTGGCCATCGTTTGGGGTATCAGAAAGATGCGCCCGTACTTGGAGGGGTACCACTTCGTGGTCATTACGGACCACTTGTCACTAAAATGGCTCAACTCCATCCAGAACCCGTCCGGCAGAATCGCGCGCTGGGCCCTCGAGCTGCAGCAATTCAAATTTGAGGTGAAGTATCGCAGGGGCAAGTGGAATGTCGTCGCTGACACGTTGTCGCGCCAACCAGTGGAGAAATTACAACAAATTACGACAGACGAGACGAGATGCAAGTGGTATCTCGAGAAGATGCAAGCGGTTAAGACGAGGCCAGACGGGCACTCAGATTTTGCGGTAGTCGACGGGCAGCTGTACAAACATGCCGCATACGAGGATTTCGAAGGAAAAGAAGCAACGTGGAAGCTATGCGTGCCAACGCCATTACGGGGGAAGGTACTCCAAGAAAACCATGATAACCCTTGCGCAGGGCATCACGGGATCCGGAAGACATTAATCAGAATCCGACGACGATACTACTGGCCTGGACTGGCGCGAGATGTGAGGAATTATGTGAGAACTTGCGAATCCTGTCAGAAGTATAAGGTATCACAAGAGCCCAAGGCCGGTCACATGTTGACTCAGCTTAGCAACGAACCGTGGGAAATAATCTGTGCTGACTTCATCGGCCCACTACCGCGCTCCACCCAGGGAAACACCGTCGCGCTGGTAATCTTCGACAAATTTTCCAAATGGACAGAAATTACACCGATGCGTAGAGCCTCCACCGAGGGATTGATAAAAGCATTGCGGGAAAAGATTATCTGCCGGTACGGAGCACCGAAGGTATTAGTATCGGACAATGGACCCCAGTTCAACAGTCGAGCATTCAGACAGTATTTACACGACTCAGGAATACGGCACCAACTCACCGCTCCGTATTCACCACAGGAAAACCCCACCGAGAGGGCAAATCGCAACGTGAAGCGCATCATCGCGCAGTTTTGCAACGGAAGACACCAGAGCTGGGATACACACATGCCAGAGGTTATGCTGTCCATCAACACGGCAGTTTCAGAAACCACAGGACACAGCCCGGCCTATCTGACGCAAGGAAGGGAGCCAAGGCTGCCGAAGACACTCTACGACGAGAAGACATCTGGTACCGGCAATCGGGAACGGTCACTGGAGGAAAACGTCGAGAAACTCCGAGACGCATGGGAACTTGTCCGTGGCAATCTAAGGCAAGCCGCGCAGGTTCAGTCGCGACACTACAACTTGAGGAGGAGGAAGTGGGCACCGCAGATTGGGCAAATGGTGTTAGCGAAGACACACCCGTTGTCCAGAGCAACCGACAGGTTTAACGCCGGACTGGCTCCGAAGTTCGAAGGGCCATTTCGAGTCATCAGCTTCGCCTCCCCAGTCATCGTCCAGTTAGCCGCCACCGAAGACAAACGAGCACGCACCGTTCATGTCAGCGAGCTGAAACCGTATTGCGCACGCGAAAACACCGCGACAGACGGACAAGAAGCCCAAATACATTAATTACTTCGTTAACCAATAAATTCTTTTCAGCAATACCTGTACTGACGACTCAATGCACCAAATCGACAACGACATGGACCAGGTAGCCAGCGGCACGATGAGCAGTCGTAACGCTAAGATGGAGTCTGTGGCCCGAATTGCAACACGCCCAATCGACACCAACGCCGTATCAAGCACAGAACCGATCGTGACATATCCGCCAGGGACCGGCGGCGTGACCATTTGCATAGCCGACTACCACAGGCTGTCCAGTGGACAGTGGCTAAACGACGCGCTGGTCGAGTTCGCCATCCATTGGGCAAACGAGCACGCCCCAACGGAGTCCAAGCAGCGCACTCACGTCTTCAGCCCATTCTTCTTCGAACGTCTCACGCGAGGCGCTACTGCAGTGGAGAGGTTTCAAGGCGTACGCCGTTGGACCAAACGCGTCGATCTGGCCGCTATGGAGAGCATCCTGTTCCCCATCAACCGCAATCACCACTGGTGGCTAATGGCAGTTTGCTCACCAGCTGATGACGCAGGGTGCTCGCGGCCACTTCTTCTGCAAATGGACTCATGGTCAAGAGGACCGAATACAGAGGTCGCCGGCATCCTGCGTGATTACCTGAACTCGGAGTTCGCCGCCAAGCATCCTGAGCAACGAGTTAACCTGGACGCCGAAAATTGCCCACTCCATGAAATAGCTGTACAACAACAAACGAATGGGCATGACTGCGGCGTATTTCTCGCACACTTCATTGAAGAATGGCTCGGCAGGCCACCCCATAGCTTCGAGCAGGTAATGCTTTGGCAACCCAGGCAGCTGTGTCCAACCAAGAAGAGGCAAGACACCGCGCTCACGCTCCAAACAATCGCGGAACAGTTACGAGGCCACCAAGTTGTTCTGCCCGCCCTCACGTTCGAAGTTCAGCCGAATGTAAACAAGAGACCACTGCAGACCGCCGAGGAGTCTGCAAGGAAAGTGGCGAAACGCTCAAACTCAGAAGTTACACAGGGGACGCAGTGCCAAGAGCAAGAAATGCTACGCACGACTCCACACACCATCACACCACCGCCGACACTCGCCGCACGAACGTCAACGAGTTGTCCGCACCTCAGCGAAGCGCTACCACCGGCCGACGTCGCTTCAACACCAGCCGTTCCCGAGCCACACGTGGACATACTCGCCGCTTATGAGCCAGCGGGGGGGTGGGAAGAGTTTCTCTCTTTGACGCCGGACTTCGACGATGCCGCCCTCTTTGCACTAATCGAGGAGGAACCCACGCTGACCACCCACCGAACGACCGACCAAGCCGCCGACACTACGCAACACGATGAGCAGCCGCCACCACCTTCGCCGACATCAATGCTCCCGCCCACAGCTAACATCGAGCAAACGATTCTCGGACTTCAACCCGGAGAGTACCAGCAATACAGAACGATCGGCGAGTTCCAGCACACGGAGTTGTTGTCCCCAGCAAGTCGACAAGCCATCACAGACCGCTTCACCAGGTTGTACCAGCAAGTCACCGCCAACAGCCGCCAACGGACCAAGCACCGGATGCAGTTCCACCGCGACGGTTACCGCGTGACTCTGAACGCCCGGCCGAGAGCAGTGGCAGTGACGCTGCGGCGCCCGTATTGAGTCTACTATTTTTTCCGTTCCCCGAAGAAAGGAGGGGATGTGACGACGATCAAATGTGGCCACCGAATTCGGTCGTCGCCACAAGCTTAACCATGGGTTAAGAAAACGCAAAGGAAACACCAGGGCGAAACTGCGTGAAAGCTCGAAAGCCCAAAAACCCGAGTCGGGAAGGATCCCGTTATTCAAGTATATAAACGGAAAGCAAGCGATGTTTCGCTCTCTTCTGTTCTGGCTTTGGATCTTCACACCCGGACAACGACATTCCTTTTTTTACACCAAGAGTTTATTTTATTATATATACATATACATATCATTGTAAGTGTCAAACGTGACAATAAAGAATAACCCTCGCAACGAAAAATACGCGTCTCAATTGGAACTTCGGAAACCAGAGGCAGCGGTGAGTAAAACAAGAAAGAAAGTTTAACGAAAACGTGCGCACTGCGGCAGAATAGTGGCAACGGCCAGATACCTGGGGCGCAACCGCATACAGCATACACGCCGACTCGTCTGAGTGCTTTTTAAAGGGGACGACGGGCGACCTGCATGCGTATACGGAGCGCGCGTGTACAACGTGCGTGCTGGTCAGTCTGAGTGCTTCTTAAAGCGGACGACTACCAACTCGCATTTGTCACGAGCCCGTGAATTTAACGGGTGTGCCAGCCAGTCCGAGTGCTTCTTTAAAGCGGACGACTCCTGACACATCGTTACATCCACCGGCTCAGGAGCGCCTAGCCACCGTGCCGTCAAAGCGTGCAAAGCCTGCGAGGTTCTTAAAGCCGACGACCAGAGCTCACCGGTGCGCACAGAATTAACGTTACGCGGTTTTGCCCACGTGCTTTGTAAAGCCCGCGGCCGACAACCAACCACCATCGAGGAAACAAGCAAGGCTTGGTCTGTGTACGAACCCTGGCATCCGACGGCTATCCCGGCCAAGAAAGTTCGTCACAAGTATACAAGTTCTTAATCTTGTAGTTGATCGTGGTTCGAAGACCTGATATTGTCGTGATCTCAGTCCTGTAACCTTACCACCACTCAACCAAGGTTCTTGTACCAATGCCACGTCAACATCTTCTCTTCCCATGGTTAGCAAGAGGTCGTCAGTGGGCGCCTTACAGTGGTGCAGGTTTATTTGCACCACTTTCAGTTGGCTTCTTTGACCCATCACCATCCCTGTATCCATCCTTCGGCACGCGGATTTTTAGCTTCCCAAGCCCGAATCTGATGGAGTCTCCTTGATTCTTGATAGCCTCAATGGACTCTCTGCTGACTGCTATCCAGAACTTTCGGCCTCCGTTCTTGGGAACATTGGATGAGACGATCTCCCAATCCTGTGCTCGCAGCCAACGGTTCTGCTTATCTACTAGGGCTAATATGGATGCCCCGATTCCGGGACCGGAGGGGGTACCCATATAACGGCCATTGGTCGTATGGGAAGGGAAGATCTCGGGAGAACTTCAAGCTTGGCTCTCGGCCAGATCTCGCCAAGCCCGGCAATCGTGGTCGTCAAAAAGTTCACCGACTCTTTGTTTCCACAACTGACGACCTTGACTCCACATGCCGCTCCCTCGAAATCCACCTTCTCATCCTTCCGCGCCACCTTCATCATCTCCGACAGAAGCCTTGTCTCCACAAGTGGCCAATTAGCCGGTGAAATCTTGCCGTCAGGGTTCGATCTATCGACAATGGCCATCTGTAGCTCCGCGCTTGCTTTGAAACTAGCTGAGTGTCGGACCTTTTTGGGGTCCATACCCAGCTCTTCCTCCATCGACCTTTCTCTTTTCTCGGCTCTACTTTTCGAGAGCAGCGAGCTGCTGTTTTTAGCAGTAATCTCCTTATCTGGTGCTAGGATTCTGCGATCGGCCGTTGCTCCTTTCGAGGTTGCCGGCTTCACAGACATAACACCGTCACCAGGCTTGGCAATACCTCCTGCTTTGGGAGCTGGATTAGAAGTCTCCTTCCGCCCAGCCGCCGTTGCAGAGGACGAGGAGGTGGCGTTGGCTCTCTCGAACCTGGCCACTTTCCTCAGTTTGCCCCTCCTAAGGTGTTTTTGTTTTTCGGTCAAGGTGGAGGGGTCAAGCTTACCGACCTTTTTGAGAAAGGTTTTTGCCCTCTTATAGGCGCGCTTGGCTTTCTCCTCCTTCGACCGAGTGCTTGTGTTGTTCACTGTACTGCTGAGGGGGGGGGGGGGGGGGGGGGCGCTCAGTAGTGATTCCTCTGTTTCATTGTCGAGCAGTGTGACCTGGCTGGCTTGCGATAGCGTCAAGGTTTCGGAGGAAGAACTTTCGTCCCCCTCCTCAGACGAGTCTATCGCCGCGGGATTCCGGTAGTTATCACTATTGGTGACGGTACCTGTCTCCCTTGGCGAGATGGGGTTTGAAATATAACCCTCGCCTGCCATTGACCTGTCGCCCCCAGCGTTAGACGAGCTTGCCGTTGCAGAAACCTGGTACTTGTCACTGTTAGTGACGCTACCAAGCTCCCTACACGGCTTACTCGTCCCTGCTACTAACTCCCCCCCGTCTGTCTGTCTCCCCTGCTGCGTCGTCCGTATTATCCGTCTTCTTTGTTTTGTTTTTGTTTTTATTTTCGTTCATTTTTGTTCCCACGAGTGTAGGACAAGGGGATGGTCCACCTGCACAGAGGTCCTTGTGTGCAGGTAAGGCTGGTTAGTACCGAAGATCGCCCGGTGTTCGGTACGCTCCGTTAATGACTGAGCTATTTTTAAGTCTGGGTCCTCAGCCTAGAAGATCCTCGGCACGGTTCGCATGACACCTTGATCCTACCCAGAAAGATTAAAGAAGAGAGAGAGAGAGAGAGAGGGAGAGAGAGAGAGGGAGAGAGAGAGAGAGAGAGAGAGAGAGAGAGAGAGAGAGATAGGGAAGGTAGAGTATAGGCAGGACAGATTATAAAAGAGAGTTTTATTATTCTAGTCACAACAAAAATTACTCACCATCAACTAATCATAACAATGATCGATAAACCCAAAAGCCCAAAGCTGCACAAAACATCGCGCGAAGCTTTTCAAGAATAAACCAAACTTGAAAGCATAAGCGGGGAAACGCACACAAGGTACAGTATAATACGAAACTTGTACAACAACAAACGAAACACAAAAGAAGAAAAAAAAAAGAAAAAGAAACACGTTAAAATCTCTGCTACAACAACCACATGCTAAAAGTGGAACAACGTTAGCGAAGAAATAAAACAACAAACGCGACCGAAATTTAGAAGCGGAATTTGAAGCAACAAATGTACGTAATGAAAAACTGCACTCAGGTTCACAAATCGAAGCTCGACAACAACAAACATACACAAGAAATCGGACACATGCAATAAATCGGACCCAGATTTACAAGCACAACGTAACAACCAAGACCCAGTGTTAATAATGTAACACCTTAGTTGAGTAGTTGTAAGTTACTGAGTTTATTCTGAATATTTTCTTGCTTTATACACATATCTTAAGGTCTAATGCACAGCAGCAAAAATTACAGTGCAGATAACAAGTGTTACTTAATCTATAAAAGGGGAATCAAAAAAGGGAAAAGATATAAATGAAGTGACGATAAGAAAAAGGGTCGTGGGATTCGTAAACATTAGATATTGGACACCGTTTCTTATCGCCTTGCTATCTTATGTTTGAACATTCTGCCGGCTAAATTGAACGGGCGGCGTTGAAAAATCGATCTTGATTCTATTTGTAGATGAGCAGCATTTATACTTTATGTACATTGATACTAATACTATTAGGACTAATACTACTAAAATTAATGACAAATGGCCGCTTTTCGTATGAAATTTTAATTTTTTCAACTCGATGTGTGCAGACTTCAATGTGCTCAATTGCTGCGATAGTTGGTCGATCTGCTCACTGTTGTTAATTGTCATTGTGTGTAGTGGTTTAATATCTTCTTTTGATACTGAGCTTATGTTTTATATCCATACTGAAGCTCGAGCTGTTATTTGTTGGCTTGAGTCGAATGTTCGGGATGACGTCAAGGATATTCCCTCATAAATCGCGCTGCATCCAGGTTTGAGTTCTAAGATACCCTGAGGAGGCATCGTTAACCAATTGCTTTTACCAGTTTTGCAATTGATGTTCATATCAATTTTCTTGAATGTCTTCTAGATCCAATAATTCTTATTGGCCAGAGGGGTCCAAACACTGGCTTCCTTTGTTTCCTTGAACTTGCAATTTGTTAGCTTTAATTGTTTTAATGCAGCGATTTCACAATCTCGCCCAATTGCTGGTTTCCCTGGCCAAGATGTCCGACAGACGAAGTGACCTTCTCTTACGTTTTCGCATTTGTTCAACTGTGACTCTGTTACCAACATATATACACTGTTTTCGGGCTTGAATGCTATGTATTCCGAGCGGATTATTGGCATTATTATACGGTTGTCTTTTTCCAAAGGAAGTGGTATCATGCGATATATATCTGCAGAATCCTTATCTAGCAAAGGTATTTTAGCATTTATTACTAGGCGCTGTTCCAACACGATTGCCTTCGCCGTCATCGACGTGTAGACATTTTGTAAATTGTTCCCTGAACGTGCTCCAGGAAGGGTTAAGTCTTCTGGAATATTTTTCTTGATATCCACTATTGCCTGTTATAATTGCGCTGGCGTTAAAAGCTGTGGATTAATATGGCCGTGGTTGATATCAATAAGAAGATTAATCACTGATGACTGTACTTTGTCACACTCCTGAATCATCATGTTTACTTGTGATGACATCACTTGAAATAACAACGCTATTTTCTCTTCATTTATTTTTTTAATGATTTCATCGCCAAATAACTTCAGATGGTCAGACATCTTTTTAAAAGTTGCGTTAACTTCTTTGGTTGTTTTCTTTAAGATATTGACTGTTGAATCCAGGACCGAAGTCTGCTGCTTCATCAAACGCTGTAGGTTCTGTTCATTCTCCAGGATATTTCGCATATTCTGTTCCATCTGCGTCCTGTCGTCCGCGTCCATCATTCCGAAGAGTATGTGATACAAAAATCCAACGAATTCAAACGGTCCTCTTTTATATCTTGCTTTCTTTATGAGCAGGTCATTATTTTGCTTTAGTGCGTCATACTGACGAGCCATGGCTGTGGTCATTAGTTCGCAGATAATTTTGTACTCATTTAATTTATAGCAGTAATTCTTCAGAGTATTGATAAATGAAGGAATCTTATCCATTTCTTCAAAGTAGGGGTTTAAATCATAATAAACAACTAAATTCCAGTATGACTTTGTTGTTTCCATTGTACCGACGTTGTCCATGTAAACCGCAGTTTCGTTGGATATTTCCGTAGCAATCGCGCCAAACGTTCCATGCAATTTCTTTGATGTATGTGCTTTAACTTGACTTACTAGTATACCGAGTAGCAGCAACCATAACATCGCAGTCTGCTTAGTCTTAAAATTTGTAGCTTTCAGTTTCCTGGCTGTTGACGTTAAATTTGACTGTACCTTAACCGCACAGGGTTCTCCTGGCTGAAATTCTGTATGCAATGGACACAGTTTACGTACCGGACGTTTAGCTATCCCATTTTGATGTTTCAGCGTTACTACTCTTACTTCGTTGTCTCTTCCTGGATGAACTTCCAAGACTTTGGCTAGTGGCCATCGTGACGGTGGCGTGTTTTCGTCTTTGATGAGTACTATTGCTCCTTCCTTTATATTATCTTGTGAGTATTTCCACTTATTCCTTTGTTGCATTGTGTGTAAGTACTCATTTTTCCAACGATTCCAAAAATCTTGTCGCATTCTCTGTGTTAACCTCCACCTGTCCAAAGAAGAAATTGGAGTGTTTTCTATGGGCTGCGGATACTCCAGTAACGGTTTTCCTATTACAAAATGGCCTGGTGTCAGTATGTCTACATCTTCATTGCTACTGTTGATTGCACATAAAGGGCGAGAGTTCAGACTTGCTTCTATTTGTAGCAAGACTGTGCTGAATTCTTCGTGTGTTAACTTTGTTTCCCCTAAAATGCGTTTTAAGTGGTATTTCATTGACTTTACTCCAGCTTCCCATAATCCACCAAAATGCGGGGCTCCAGGTGGAATAAAGTGCCAGTGAATTTTTTCTGCTGCAAGAATCGGAGCTATTGTGGTATTGTTCTTGATGGCTGCCTTAAATTCCGTGTCTAATTTTCTTTCTGATCCAACAAAATTAGTGCCATTATCGGAATATATGTGTGCACTTTTCCCTCTTCTAGCGAAAAATCTGCGAAGTGCAGCGAGGAATGTATCTGTCGTGAGGTCACGTACGGCTTCCAAGTGAATTGCCTTTGTTGACATGCATATAAATACGGCCACATATCCTTTAAAAGACTTTTGTCCTCTACCCCTTGAACATCTCATTAATATTGGTCCGGCATAGTCAATTCCAGTGTGAGTAAATGGACACTCCGTTGACAATCTAGATTTAGGAAGATTACCCATGACCTGGTTTGCGCTTTCTTGACGATACCGTGAACACTTAGCACAATATCTTATGCATTTCTTGATTTCATTTTTTAAACCTAGTATCCAAAAATTTCTTCTTATCATTGACTCCATTAGCCGGTTACCGCCATGAAGGGTTTCGAAGTGTGTCCTCTGAACTAGTAAAGATGCTATTTTTGACTTGTTTATAATTATTGGATGTTTCTGGGAATAGGAAATATTCGCGTTTTGCAACCTTCCGCCGACACGAAGAATTCCATCATTATCCAAAAACGGATACAAGCTCAAAATTTTACTATTTCTGTCGACTGGTCGATTCTGTTGAAAGGCTTCGATTTCATAAAAAAAATTCAGTTTTTTGATGATACTGAAGTATAAGTTTTTCAGCTTTCATTAATTCAGCTACAGTTAGATATTCTACAAAATCGCGATTTCCTTTCACCTTCTCTAGAAAACGTAGTAGAGTAGATGTCACCCTTTGTAACTTTGTCCATGAGGAAAATTTATTTGTCATACCATCGAAAAAGTGCGTTTTTGATAATGTTGCAGCGACATTAACAACAGGAATCCCATAGTTACATGACTCCTGTTTTGGCCAACAAGAATTTGACTGCGCTAGCCATGAAGGACCTTTCCACCATAATGGATGGTTTTTTAATTTATCGGCATGTATTCCACGAGATGCGACATCCGCTGGATTATCCTTTGTTTTAACATGATTCCATTTTGCTTCTGGAACCAAGTTTTTAATTTCGCTTATCCTCTTGCGAATAAATTTATCTTTGCTTTTACAATCGTGAATCCATCCAAGAACTATCGTTGAATCGCTCCACGCGAATTCATGGTGTTTTCGAGTACAGGAATCGGCGACTTTCTTCAATAGTTTAGCTAAAAGATGAGCTGCACATAACTCTAGCTTAGGCAAAGTTTTCTTATTTTTAATTGGGTTAATTTTGCTTTTTGCTGTTATTAGCGCTATTGAATTGTTTGATTTTGCATACACTACTGCCGCATAAGCTTTTTCGGAAGCATCTGCAAACCCATGGATTTCAAAATCTTCGTCGCTCTTTATATTTATCCAACGCGGAATCTTGACTTCTTGAACCAAAGGCATATGCCTGATGAACTCGTTCCATTCTTTCTCTAAATCTTTAGAGACCGCTTCGTCCCAATCCGACTGATGTATCCATAATTTTTGGATAAACAATTTCGCTGTTACAGTTACCGGAGTCAACCAACCCAAAGGATCAAATATTCTGGCAACTTCTGACAAGGCCTGCCTTTTTGTAATTGCTTTGTTTTGTGAGACATTCATTGCGAAGCTAAACTCATCATTCACTGGGTCCCACTGTAATCCCAAAGCTTTCACCGATTCATTGCCTTTAATTTCAATTATTTCGTTAATACTTGTTCTTGTCACTCCTTTAATTATTTCAGAATTATTGGATAGCCATTTCCGAAGATGAAACCCAAACTTTTCTAATTGATTAGAATTCTTTTTTGAATACTTTTACAAGCTTCAATCGAGTCAGCGCCGGTCATCAAGTCATCCATGTAGAAGTCAGTTTTAATTATACTGCTTATATCCTTATCTGGACAGCGATCTGCAATCTCGAATAGTGTTTTTATTGCTAAAAATGGTGCCGATGATGTTCCATAAGTGACTGTGGTTAGTTTGTATTCCTTTAACGTGTCCTTTTCGTCATCGCGCCATAAAATATGTTGATAGGCTTGATCATTCTCCGCTATCTTTATTTGTCTATACATCTTCTCTACGTCTGCCGTTACGACGTATTTCCATAACCGCCATTTCAAAATTATGTCAAAAATATCCCTTTGTAGTCGTGGACCAATGTACATAATGTCATTGAGGCTCTTTTGATTTGTAGTTTTTGCGGAGGCATCAAAAACTACACGTAACTTTGTCGTTAAACTCCCTTCTCTGATTACAGCTTGGTGAGGCAAATAATACTTGCCGCTGCCCTTTTCACTTACGGCTGCCATGTGTTTGCGATCCAAATATTCTTGCATGAACTTTACGTAGCCAGCCTTTAGATTTCTGTCACTCTTTAATTTTCTTTCTAATGATAAAAATCTGGCTACAGCTTGTTTACGTGAATCTCCCAATTGCTTATCATCACGTAGTGGTAACTTGACCACAAATCTACCATCCAAATCAACACGTGTAGTTTCATCGTAGATTTTTACACATTCCTCTTCTTCTTTCGATGTTGGTTCGTTTGAAGAAACTTCCTCCAGCTCCCAAAACCGTTCTATATTAGTTAGAGCTGAAAGAACCTTTTTATTGGCTGGCACTTTCTTCAGGATTCCTGATAATATCCAGCCAAGTTTTGTTGATTGACCCAGAATTCCTCCTCTTTTGCATACCCCTTCTTCCAGAATGCTGCCAAATATATCAGCGCCAATGACCACATCTATTCGATCAGATTTATTAAAAATTGGATCCGCTAACAGATAGTTATCCCATTGCTGAATGTCGTATTTAAATAAGTGATCTGGATGAGTGCCTGTAAGCTTAGGCAATACTAATGCATGAGCCTCTACTACAAAGTTGCTCACAAATCTTGGCTTTATTTGCAAGTGTACCTTGAATTTTGATACACCAACTACCGAATCGCCGAGGCCATGAATCTCGGTTTTACTTTGCTGACTCTGCAAGGCTAGTATTTGTACTGCTTCCTCGGATATTGTTGTTACCTGTGATCCTTGATCAACAAGCGCTCGTAGGATCACTTCTTCTCCGTTTAATGAACGCACTTTTATTTGTGCTGTCGCTAAAATTACTTGTGCAGAAACTTCACCAGTAGTCATTGAGCAAGATGTATTAGGTTTACTATCTTCCGACGTTCTGTTATATTTCTTTTGTTCATCACTGTGTAGCATATGATGATGTCTTTTATTACAGTGTCTACACTTCAATTGCGGACTCGAACACTTTTTGTCCATAGTATGATTCATACACGTGAAGCACAACTTCTTCTTATATATATAAGATCTACGGTTCTCTACAGGCAACTCGAGAAATTTGCTACACATTGTTATAGTATGCCCAATTTTTTGACAGTAATTACATTGTTGCGGAGCAGAGTATAATGTAGTAGTAAATCGTTGAATTTTTTTGCTGTTGTTTTGTAGCCTCGTTGCTGCTTCTAACGCCTGATACTGTTGCTCTAGAAAATTTAACACGTCCTGAAGGCCTTGAATTTCTTTTGGCCGTTTAACACTCTGTTCGTACAAACGGAGACCATCTTTGTCCAATTTTCTCACGATTAATCGTGCAATAAACGGTTCTGCGTGATTAATCTCAATATTCATACCTTTTATGGCATGAATACATTCCATTGTTGTATCAAGCAGTTTTTTTATGCTTGATGCAGATTCACTGTTTACCATCTGCTGATCCAGCAATCTATCGACGTGTGAAGTGAAGAGAAGGCGTTTATTATCATAACGTTGTTTAAGAATATCATACGCTGCTTTATAATTGGCTCCAGTTACTCTAAGATGCTGAATTAACCTCGCAGCATCTCCTTTTAATAAGGACTTGAGTCGATACATTTTCTCGACGTCCGAAAACTCATCGCAATTATGGACTAAATTTAGAAAAAGGTCATAAAATGAGACCCATTCTTTTATTTCGCCGAAAAAAGGAGCAATTTTTATATCTTCTAATTTAATGTTTCTTGTTTTCTTGTTTACTTGTTGCTGATTGTAGTCAGAAGTGGGTATTGCTGACTGAAAGGCAAGTGTTTGAAGTACATTGTAATAGAGTTCCAAGATATTCTCCATTTCTATTGTTACATCATTTTGAGATGCACCAGTTTCACGTATTTTATCGTATACCTCTTTTAATGATGCGTATCTCTCTTCGGTAATCTGCCTTTTTACTTCCAAAACGGCAATTGGCTGCTCGCCAATTGCTTCATTAACTTTTAACAACCAATTTTTCATACTTGTTGCTTTTAAGGAAAATTGGTTCAGTAATTCGTCCTCCTTACTTGGCGGCTTTGGCGGCACTGAAACCTCTGGGCAAATAGTCTTCTCTCCACTTTGAGCATCTCCTGATGATGATCCCTGAGCGAATATCGCTAACAGACGTTGCACTTCTGTGACCAAGTTAATAATTCCCTCGTAGTAGTTTTTTTCGAAGTAGTCATCTGTCGTAATTCCCAATGCTAAAAGTGCTATGTTGTTGGACTTGAACTCCTCATACGCTTTTAGCAAGCGCTTTTCTAAGTCTGCTCTGACCGTAGAACGGATTTCCTTCTGTGTCAGTTTCCCGTGAATTACGACAATTTCGTCACCCAATTCCTTCTGACGTTCATACAATCCTTGTCGCTTAGCCATATTTACTCGATGCTTAGTTTTGCTTGAATTTTATATTTTTTCCTGTTCCGATGTCTAATCCTCGGCACACTTAAACCACTGTTTGGCCGTGATTAACGCCTATAAGTTGTAACACTTAAATCACTGTTTGGCCGTGATTTACGCCTATAAGTTGTAACACTTAAACCACTGTTTGGCCGTGATTTACGCCTATAAGTTGTAACACTTTCACACTTATTAACTCTGGTGTCTTAGCCCCAGAAACGCTATATTTTCAAAACAATCTCTGTGTTTCCTCTTGTAATGGAACACACAGAAGAGTTTCTTTTTTATATTATTTTCGAACCTCTTACCACTGGTGGGGGAAAGTTCGAAATGTTTTTGTTTATAATTCTCTTTAAGAATTCTATAAAAATGTTTTATATTTTCCTAATAATTTATTAGGTCGGTTCAAAACTCAGAAATTCTTACCACTGGTGGGGGAAAAATCTGAGCGTAGCTTCGAAGGACCAAAAAATGTTAATAATGTAACACCTTAGTTGAGTAGTTGTAAGTTACTGAGTTTATTCTGAATATTTTCTTGCTTTATATACATATCTTATGCATTAAACACATTGTCTGCTGCTGCATCCCGCAGCAAAATGGAAGTGTCAAAATTAGATTGGAGGTTGAGAAAAAAGTTGATTTTAGCTCTTCTGCTGCTCTGCTGCGTGATTTTGCTGCTGCTGTCCGGCTATTTCTACTGCAATTCGGTTTGACAGCAGCAAAAACGAAGTTGTTGTTCTTTGTTGCTGTCTTTTTGTTTATCTTTTCTGGTGAAATTAATAAGGTATGTATAAAAAGTTTGTTTTGACAGACACTGCTGCTTTGCCAATGTGTTTAAATCCGAGCGATTTTTTGCTGCTGTTTATTGCTGCGGGATGCAGCAGCAGACAATGTGTTTAATGCATTAAGGTCTAATGCACAGCAGCAAAAATTACAGTGCAGATAACAAGTGTTACTTAATCTATAAAAGGGGAATCAAAAAAGGGAAAAGATATAAATGAAGTGACGATAAGAAAAAGGGTCGTGGGATTCGTAAACATTAGATATTGGACACCGTTTCTTATCGCCTTGCTATCTTATGTTTGAACACCCAGTAGGAAAGAAGTCACCGAGTCTTCGAAGAAAAGAACATTGATTGCAACAACAAATGCAAAGGTCTATGCATGAAGATTACAAAATAATAGAAAGCGGAATCGAAGGTCACAATTATTGAACTTTGTAAATAAAGAGACTAGTTCAAGGTCGCTACAGAAGATTGTGAATATAAAAAATTACATGCTCAATTGAAATAAGCAAAGGGATTAATTCAAGGTCGCCAATAAGCGACCAAGAAAACTACGGAGGTATAAAAGCAACCGTCAACGAAGACTCGTGGCTCTTTGGTGATCATATGCTGTACGGGTGAGTCGAATTTGTTATCAACTAATATTAGCCTGGTCCAGTGCTTGCATGTGTGGACACAACACGAATCCTTGAATCCTTTTGAATTTTTTGAGTCCAGTGCTTTTAAGTGTGGACAGTCATCCTAAAACGAATCCTTGAATCATTTGTGAATTTTTTGAGTCCAGTGCTTTTAAGTGTGGACAATCGCCGCAACGTGAATCATTGAATCATGATTGAATCATAACAAAGGTACAAAGATATTTGCGTCCAGTGCTTGCAAGGGTTGGGCAACACCGCTCAAATAAATCAATTCCGTTTAATAGCGATTAAATCGACTTCATATGCACAATACTAAATTGGTCATTTTTGGCTTTTAAACCGAAAAATTGAACATTTAAACGGAAAAATGGCACTGCTGTCAATTCGTTCTTGAAGTATGCAACATATGTATGGTTGTTCCTGTAAAAATCCAAAAAGTCAGAAGGTGAATAATAAGTAAACGACTGACTAGTCCCATTTAGCACGTATATGTATTGGATCGGGTACCAGCACTTGTACCTTTGCCACTACTTAACCTAATGTTCGAAATTGGGTTAAGTTCGGTTTTGTAAGATTGTAATTGATTATATACGATTTAAATTAGACAAATATGCCAACTAATGCTTTACAGCAGTTTCACTATATACACAATAAGCGAAACGGATCCGCATTCTCTGATAAAAAATAGCAAAGGTTGTTAACAGATTAGTGCCGTTATTTTCAGGAGCACCATCAATAAATCTGCGTAACGTATTAATTTCTAAGATTTTACGAGAATACGAAGTGATATTTTTTTGAAACCGCATTATAATATCAACTGTTCAACAATTCTTGCAATATTTATAGTATTTTGATTTTCTTCTTCCGGGAAGAATAAATCGACACCAATTTCCATTGTAATTGTCTTGAAGACAACACAACCGATGTTGTGTTGTAAATGAGAATAGGGCCCTAAATAATATTATAAAAAACATTACATTTAACGTAAGTCGTTAGACATGGTACTGCAAGAAATACAAACCATGAAATAGTTGCCAAATGAGGATATTCGACAATTCGCAGATAAATAACTTTCACTCCGATCGCAGGCGGAAGATATCACAACCCATGTTTACAAAGGTGAGTCAGATAAGGTTGGAATGTGTAGCAACACACCAAGGGCCATAGTTGCGCACGATTTCATTCCGCCAGTTAAGCCCACACAGACCAGTCGATGTAGCTTGCCAAGCGATTTAGCAGATTTAGTTTGTTCGATCTTGGGACACCAGACCAAGGCCGAATATGTTAATATCGATCTTACAATAGCCTTAAATGCTGAGTAGGTCATTTTAGGGTTAATTTCCAAGTTTTACCATAAAACCTGGTACAGGCATAAAATGCCCTTGTAGCTTTATATACAACACTGCTAAGGTGTGAGCTCTAAGTTAGCGCCCTATCAACGGTGACCCCAGATACTTTGCTTCCTTGGAGGATTGTAGTGCGGTACCGCCCAGAACATGCTGCATGCAGTCAGATATTGTAGGCTGATGATCTCCTACGACATAGACAACAATGTCATCAGCGTAGCCCTCAGTGCTGAAGCCGAAAGAATTGAGCTTAAACAGGAGTTCGTCAACCAGGGTCCACAACAAAGGTGATAGTACTCCCACCTGGGGGCATCCACTGGTGGCCTTAATTGATTGTAGCTTCCCTCCAAGCTCAAATTGCATTATTCTGAACTTCAACATGTTGATTGTCCATGTATTTAACATTTGAGGAATGTTTTTCCTTGTAACGGCATCACGGATGGCTTCGTATGATGTACATAAAGTAATCTGTTAGGACTGCAGTGCCCTTTCTATGAATGTAGTTTGGTTGTGGACTGCAGTCTCCGTTGATGTGCCCACATGATAGGCAAATTGTAGTTCTTGTAAAGGCGACGCAGTTAGTATCGTGTCTTTAATATATATGTCTAGTAGTTTCACCATTGTCTTTAGGAGATAAGAGCTGATGCTAATGGGCCGATACGCCCTGGGTAGTTGCACAGAGTCATTGCTTATCTTAGGGATAAAGACAACCTTAACCTCTGTCCATGCTGATGGAAGATAACGCAGCAGTAAACTTCCTCTGAACATTCTCTCAAGATGGGGGCCAACATTTCCGCTCCTTACTGCAACAGACACGGATATATCTCATCTGGTCCAGGGGCTTTAAAAGGGCCCAAAAGTCCCAAGAGTCCATCGGACCTTTCCCTTGTCAAAGATAGATCCCGTTAGACACGCTTCCCTTACCGTTGAGGGAGAAGGTACTGCTGTCATGCTAGCAGTATCAATGGGACTATCTACTGAAAAGCATCCTGGGAAGTGAGTGCTCATCAGCAGCGACCTGATCTCCGCTATGGATGTCGTGCAACCACCATCAGGCTTTTTGAGGGCATATATGTATAACATTTAAGTGGTCTCTAGAGAGCACTTTCCGAAGTCTGAGAAAGTCGGAGAAACTTTTAATCTCCTCACAACTTCGCTTCCAGGAGGTTCTTTTAGACCTTCTCAGTTCTTTATTATAGTTAGTTAGGACACTTGCATTTCAGACCAGTTGCCAGTCTTTTTCGCCCTTCTTTGCCCTAAAGAGACTTCGGGTTTCCCCTTAAGCTTTTTGATAAAACCATGACATGGATGTCTCGCCCCATACATGCAAGTTTGATGTCATAGCCGCCATTTTGTTATTTGCTAAAGTCAGATCAAGTACCTCACTTCAAACAGAATTGACAAAGGTAGGCTCATCACCTCTGTTGAGAATATACATATTGTTTTGTAAAATAAACTCAAAAAGGTACTTACCCCTCATGTTGGTGTCCCCGCTGCCCAACATCTCATTATAGGCGTTGGCATCGCAGCATATTATCCACTGCATTTCCGGTGGCAATATTCCACAAGCTCCTGTACTTCCCTGGTTGGTGCCACTGCGTCATCTCGCGGAAGGTAAGCAGATGCAACGATGACCTCTACTACTCCGTTTGCCATGCGCACTTCGGCCTATGCGGCAACAAGGTCGCCCGTAATAAACTCTGAAAGCGGTAGAAAATTTATATTATTGTCACCTTGCCATTTGTGATAGCGAGTCCCTTAATAACTCCTCTATAGACCCAAGGCTCCTTGATGTACTCAATATCCTGATATACCATGCTTAGCACATAAGAGGCTGCCCTAGCATGGTGAAGGTTGATTTGCAGACAATTAGTCTGTCCACTATTCAACCTAGGCGTTGGCAGCTTCATCTGCGACTGTTTCAGCGTCCCCGAGACGCCACTTTCTTGGCACGATTGCCAGAGAGACGACCCTTCTCCTCGGGCGAACCTCGATCCTCTCTTCTGACTCTCTCCTTACCGGCAGACCTCCTACCAAGCCGAGGGCGCCAATCACTGGCATGTCTAGTGGTTGTACTATACTACCCGAAGCGGCAGCTACGGAAGCACTACTTGCTTCAGCCTGAGCTATCGCCTGTCGGATGGTACAAGATGAAGTAGACTTGTCCACATCCATAGCCCCTATCTCCGGCAGAGCTCCTGTCGGCTGCTGCGCGGACACCTCTTTTGGCACAGTAGGCATTCCTGCCTGTGACCTTTCACCGGAAGTATCACCGCTGCAACCAGATATGGCCGGCACGTCCTGTGTACCATTTGCTGGAACTCCAGTCGCTATGGATGACTTAAGGCCTTACGGTAACACAGGAAAATTGCTCAATCATTGTAATATACCAAAAATAAACGTCAAAATTTTTACCATTTCACAAAGCAGCCAAAAAAGTGATTCGTGGTGAAGTGATTTTAATTTATTAAATTACTTAGTCGTATTCGTAGTGTTTTTACTAAATTTATTGAGCAAATTACTTGACAGTCACTTAATGTAATATTTTTGAATTTCCTTTGTATTGTCTAATTGCATGTGCATATAAGATCCATATAATTTGAACATATGTGTGTATATTTTTGAGTATCCAACAATATATACTCGTTATCAAAAACTGCGTTTTCATAAAAATTTCGAGTTGTTACTCTAGGTTATTTCACCAGTTTTTTTACCTGGAGCAATACCGACAGCTACAACGTGCGAAAGAGAGCACTATGCATTTTCAGTTATGAAGTTGAATATACGCGAGAAAGAAACGGAATCACATGTATACAAAAGTTTCGGTTACTTTTTGCCCGAGCCCCTTAAGAAACTAATAGAAACTATAACCGAAACTTGGATTATTACTACCGGTAAAATAACTAGGTAATTGAGAAAGGTTCCTTGTGCATTTACACAAGCATTAGTTGCTTTAAATCCCATTGGCTTTATTTCCATATTTGGAAAATGAACATTTCGTTCTAGCGCTATCAAACAATAGTTTAATTGCTTTCTGAAAAACATTTGTAAACAAATCATGAAGTTGTCAAAAATACACTTGAAGTTGTCAAAATTGCATGCATTTTGTTTTTTGTAATCTGCTACACCAAAACATGATTTCACCAACATAGCTAGAGATAAAATTCAGTTTCCAGTCTTTTATGGTCTTCGATTAGTCATAAGGGCAATGATGGGAATGAGAGAGCCGGCTGCCTAGCAAGGACTGTGCTCAGCGGCCTTTTACAGGTCGGGATCTTTTTGTGGGCTACTTAATAGATACAAGCTAGAGCAGTCAAGGCAACAACGTCTTTGACTGTTACATCGATGTACGTTATGTAAATGTAAGAGGAGCGTAGATTACAACGAATATTATTTTAGAGCTTGGGTAAAACTCAGTTTTCTCAGGGTTCGTTAGAGGGCTCTGGCAACCCTCTAATATACAATGCGCTATCGAATTTCAAAGGACTGCGTTGCCAGTGTGGTTCTGCCTCTGTAGAGTTTAGCCCAGAGGTTGCTCTTGTTATTTTATATCAGCCAGCTAAAGTGCTAAGGGGAGATATTGGACTATTACAGAAGGAAAAAAAGAATCTAGAAATTGTAGAGTAGAAAGGATTGTGTATGTGCATATATTTTCTGTAATTTGCATTGAGTTGACGATTCAAAACTGATTATGGTCAATTCATTTGTGTGTTTTATTTAGAATTCTATTTTTTTCATTTTGAACATCCCTGAGTCCACTTTGAATACTTTGTTCGTGACGTGTGTTGTGTGTAGATGTACGTATGTATAACCGTAGTTACGTATGTAGGTATCCTCATAAGAGATACCTCCCTTTTTGGATGCACTTGGTGGATCTAAAAGTTAATTTTTTCATGCATAGCTAATTTTTGGTATTTTAGCCTGCTATAACATCAAAATATAATCTACTTTTTTGCTTACAATCGCTAGCGCCAAAAAAGACACCTCTGAAGGAATTCTCTGCTTAACTATGTACAAGAGAGAAAGCACATTTGTGCCGTCTGCTAAAAACATGCACACAATTGTGCTTGTGCACAATGTCATAATTTTATGGGAAGCTCTCCGAAATGATAAGCACCAATAGTTCTCCCATTACATAATACAATTCGGATTTATAGATAGTTTGCATATAATTTACATTTCCCCGCGCTCGAAGCAGATAAACGTGAGCGATGATCTTATATTAACTATTTTGTCCACTATGTATTAACTGCATTTCACTTACAGATAGTAGTTTCGGTTCGATTCGCCGGTTTCTGGTGAGATGGTAGAATTGAGGGATAGTACTCACTCATTACTGAAATATCAACAGAATAGGAGTGGACGAGTTTTGGAAAATTGCGGACGGTGTTCCGCAAGGCTCCAAATTACGCCCTGTTCTATTTAATATTTTCACTTGTGACTTGTTTTTTTAAAACAATTCATAACTTTTCTTTGTATACGGACGTATACATCGATAGCAAGGCTATCGACGTCGTCAATCATAAACTTCTCATCATGAAATTGCTGAATTTTGGATTTCCAGCTTTAACGATTTCAACGATTTGAACGATCGGATCCTTTTCATCTTACCTCTGCTGTGCCACAAGGGAGTCCTTTGGGACTGCTGAGTTCCTTATTTTTATTAAGGATTTTCCACCAGCTATGAAAAACGGAACTTACGAGTATATTCCATTCTTCTCTTGATCGCGATTGAGTTCACTTGTTCGCTATATCGGGGAAAAAGTTCCCTTGTTATAAGCATAAATTAGTAGATGAGACACTCGAAAATGTCCCTTATATACTAATGCATTTTTGCTGGAATTCCACTGATACAATGAAAGAAAACTTTGATTCGCTGCAAAAAAAGTGTAGCCTCGCTGTAAAATAATGTAGCCTCGCCGCAAAAAATTTTGTAGCAAGCACTGATGGAAAATTTATTTTAAGGGGGAAGTAGAACGTCCCAATTTATTCATCAAAATTATTAGAAATTTACAACAAATAACATTATTATTAAAATCCTTAACATACTAAAACAAGTATTTTTCAAAAGTTGCTACATTGAATATTGAAAATAACAAATTTATTTATATTAAGATTACAATTTTAATATATTTGCAAAACCTAATTGCAGCTACTCGTTACTACAACCCTAAACTTACAACCCTAAACTTACCCTAAACTTAACTAAACTAAAACTACTACTATTTACATGGGGTTGCTTTAAACTTATGGCATCATTTTCTACCACCGAACGTTTACGGTTGTTTCTATCACGGTGGTTCTTAAAACACAATTTTGTATCTTCCAGTCTACCGTACGTTCAGCGACCTTGCTTTCGTTCAACTTTTCCAGCACTTCCCGACCAAACGTTTGGCTGCCAGTACTGTCTGTATACATACTATAGATTTGTCTTTTCATGTATACTCGCTTAACTCTTTCCTTCTCAATTTGCAGCAAGCAAAACCGTACCCTACATATGCAAACGTTTGCTTTTTTGTGTACGTTTGATAGCACAAACGAACCCGGGGTTCGTTCGGTTGATAACGATACAAAATGCTACATTTGACCTGGAACGCACAAATAGTATGGAAAGTGTTGTTGTGAATTTGGAAGAACAAACGATCTACGTTTCTCAATGTAAACAATGGCTCGCCGTTCGTTGAGTACACATTTTGAACAGCTGTGTTATGAAAAGTACAAAGCAACACAAGGAGAACCGAAACGTTCGTTGGTAGAAAATGATGCCATTAACCTAAACTTACACTAGAAGATTACAAAAGAATATATTACATCTTGTTTATAAATTCAATTACACAGATTGAAGTAATCATCATTACTAATTCTAAAATTAAAATACTGTGAAGTATTATAAGAAACATTATTATGAGAAACATTATTTCTGCAATTATACTTCCTATGGTAATAAAGGAGTTCATTACAACGAGTATATATTGTAAAGAGATTTCATGAGATCGTACTCGTTGTTTTCAAAAAAGATTGGGTACGGAGGTAAGGTAGCTGCAAAAATGAAGCGCTAAAAAAACGTCGACAGAGAACTTACGGCAGAAACTACGTGTTTGTGTGTAGCTTCGAAGCAACGCTCGTAGCAAAGCAGAATTGTATTATCGCTTTAAGAGTGAATAGCACACTAACATCAGCTATTAGTTTATTAATGAGTGGAAAGAAATAGAAAGATTCGGGTACGGATTTCTTTATAATTATAAAGTCGAAATAAGCAAATACATATTAAGTTTTATTCAAACTTAAAAAAATGTTTGGGAAATTGAGAATAATATATCTAATTAGAGAAGATTTTAGTTAATTTTATTCAAGTTTTATTTCAATGTACGTAACATTTTAAAATTGTAGTTAAAATTCTAGTTAAAATTGTAGTTAAAGCGGAAAAGGAGTAAATTGAATGAAAAAGGCAAAAATGCTCAGAAGCTGAAAATGTAAAAATTGATCAGAAATCATAAGCAGAAAGAGCCCCTCGCTTCTCTCCCCCTCCACCCACAACTAAATCTCAGTGGCAAATTCTAAACCATTGAAATGATGCCGAAAAATGCCCTGAAACTGAAAAAATCAAACATCACCAAATGATCAACGTAAAAAGCAAAACCAAGCACAAAAAAACATATACAACCTCAGCAGACGGACAGACTCCGTTTATTTTGTTAGTGCAGTCGAGCAAAACAAAATAGAATTTCTTCAATTCAAGGAGTCTTCTCTTTCCCTTCTCCTACTCTTTCCGTTTCATTACAAATCTCTTTTGCTTGCAATGCCTCTACTCATTGATGTCATAAAATTTTACTTATGAGCTTCGTTTGTTGTTTCTTACTGCTGCTCCACAGTCGGCGTTATCCATTCCTTTATAGTTGTTCATAGTTCCAAATCGTTGCGACCTGATCTTTTTTTGAAGCAACGAGTAAAATCTCATGTAATCTCTTTGTGTATATATGCTCGTTGCAACAAGTCCTGCTTCCACAGTTGCAATAACTGCAAAGGTGATAGATATGATGCACTGATGGAAAATTTATTTTAAGGGGGTTGTTTATAGAAACGTTAAAATAATTAATAATAAATATTATGTTTTTTATTCGTGAAAAACATGTATAAAACATATTTCTAATGATAGTAATTATTATATTCTATCACATTTTACGCAGCATTTCCTAATTTGCTTCGTTATATTTCCTATAAGTGCAGTCGGTAATCGAACTTTTTTGTTATAAATACACAATTATGCGAAAATTTGCGAAAATATTTTACAATGATGTTAGCAGAATATTATAAATGAAAGTGAATACAAATTGTTACAAAATAGTTGGAAATTATACGTTATTGGCGTAGTTGGGGCTCTAAAACCCTTTCGCACCTACGGTTGCACTGTTAAGATATCGTACAATTTGATTGATAAAAAAACAAGAACAACAAAGTGGTACTTCTCACGTATTGTATACGTGAGTTAAACATACCTGTAACAAGTTTTTTGTCTCAGCTGAGATAGGCTCAGCGGCTCCAGGGTTCATTGTGGGTGGAACTTGAAAAAAACCACTCACTTTGTAACGTTTCCGAATTTCAAACGATTGTGTTTCAACAATCTAGCACTGACTGGAAAGTTCAGCTCGGACGTTATATTTGATATCGTTTTTTATTTAAATTCTCTTATATCTCACAATGTCTAAGTCTTATGCTAAAGAAAGTTTAGTGGGAGCGGGAAAAGGACAGCTGAGCAACAGCCTCGGTACTGGTGCGACGCTTCGGTCGAGTAGCAATCAAAGAGTGTGTAATCAACTCCAAGGTTGATTAATCGTAAACAAAACTAGTAAAGGTGTTGTCTACAGCCGGGCTGTAGCCGAAATACCCTACACCGTAAAGCTGCGTATATACTCGTATATATATTTAGAAGTGGTGCGATATAATATACTCGTATATATATACAATATATATGTTATATATCTAATAATAAATATTCAATATATATATAATAATAATAATAAAAACAAAAAAATTTTTTTTAAGTGGGCGGATCACGCCCATATTTGGCATATTAACTGGAAGCATTAGTCTAAACCTACATATAAAATTTTCTTGTCTTCTCTCAAAAAGTGATGCTGATATGGCCTTTTTTAATAGGCAAAACAGAGGTGCCTGCACTCTCGATATAAAAAGTAGGCGTGGGCCTTGGGCGATTTTGCCCATTTTCAATACGAAACACCCCAACATAGCAACGAATATTTTTGCCAAATTTCATTTTGAAATCTTAATCCGTTCTCCCGTGATCGTGATTTCAACGGACAGACAGACAGACAGACGGACAGACATCGTTATTTCAATTTCGGTGGTGATGCTGATCAAGAATATATATACTTTTCCATACCTATCTTGTCTAGTTCTATGCGTTACACACTCCGGTAGAAGGTGAATATACCCTCAACCTTAAGGTGTAGGGTATAAAAATGAGTATGAGCTAAAGGCCGTGGAGTTAATCAACTCTAAAGTCGATAAATCGTAAAAAAAAACAGAGTATGAGCAAAAGCCCGTGGAGTCACTTCGGCCTGACGAAGTGATCGGTGCGAGTAGAGCTAAAGCCCGTGGAGTCATTCGAAACTATTCGAATGATCGTAAAAAAAAGTTGAGCCGTGGAGTTAAGCCCGTGGAGTTAATCAACTCTAAAGTTGATTAATCATAAAAAAGTCATATGCTAAGCTGATGACATAGTAATTGTGGTGACTGGAAAGTATCCACAGTATCTGTCAAGGAGGATTCAGGAGGCACTGGGGTACGTAGTCGAGTGGTCTAAACCCAGGGGCCTTAACATCAACCCTGAAAAAACGGAACTATGCCTCTTCACAAGAAGAAAGAAGGTACCGAGTTTTACTCTACCAGTCCTAGAAGGCAAACTGGTAAAGCTCAGAGACAAGGTCAAATATCTCGGAGTAATTCTGGATAAGAAACTTGATTGGAAAGAGCATATAAATAGCAGAGTAACAAAGGCATATATAATATGGGCCATCTGCAAAAGATGTATAGGTCCAAAATGGGGACTGAAACCTTTCATAGTCAATTGGCTATATCTGAGTGTAGTTCGCCCGGTACTCACATACGCCTCTATAGTATGGTGGCACGCATTAAATATTAGGCGTAATGTGAAGCCAATAGAGAGAGTGCAGCGATCATGCTGCCTCGGTATTTGTGGAGCGATGGCCACTACCTCAACAAAGGCGATGGAGGCTAGGTAGGTAGGTAGGTATGGCTGTTTCAAAAAGAAACACACTTAGACCATTAAGGTCCATTGTGATGCCATGTAGATCTCTCCCCCTCAGAGCTATGTCAGCCACGAAGTACTGTTTATATAGCGACTTAAGGTCCTTACATCAATAGGATCCATGTCGCAGAGGCTTTCATAAAAATAGACTCCTAAATGGATCTGTCTTTTTTGAGCTAGGGCTGGGCAGCTACATAAGAGATGTGAGACCGTTTCTTCTTCCTCTTCATCTCTGCAGCTCCTACAAAAATCATTTGAGAAAAGTCCCAGCCTCCTAGCATGAGCCCCAAAGAGGCAGTGGCCAGTTATGACCCCTATCACTCGCCTAATATTTACCTTGCTCAAAGTGAGGAGGGCTTGCGAGTTCTTCTGGTGGTAGCGTGGCCATAATTGCCTTGCAATAACGCAAGTAGCCAACTCCTCCCACCTTTTGTTAGCCTCCGTTAAGGCATCAGCTTTCAATAAGGTTTTACAGGTAGCATATGGCATTCCTGTATGTACGTTATCTGTTATGATAACTAATTCAGTGCCCAGGCGGGCTAGTTCATCCGCGCGGCAATTCCCTGGAATGTTGCTGTGTCCTGGGACCCAGCACAATTTTATAGGTAGCTGTACCGCGATCTCGTTAAGAGATCGGTGACAGCTTGCTACCACCTTGGAAGTGGTGAAGGTCGATTCCAGGGATCTGATCGCAGCCTGGCTATCGGTATAAATACAGACATTCGTGAAGAATGTCTGATTATCACTCAGCCAGGACAGTGCCTCACGAATGGCCATCACTTCCGCCTGGAAGACGCTACAGTGGTCCGGAAAACGAAATTTTCCCTCCATTCCAAGAGTTCTACAAAAAACCCCAGCACCAACTCTGCCGCGCAGCTTCGATCCGTCAGTATACACTTGTGTATCTTCCTTGCCCGGCAGAGTTCCATCCTCCCAGTCTCCTCTCGATGGTATATCCGTTCGAAATTTTTGAGTTGGGAGAAAGGTTGGAACGATATAATCTAGATTCTCGAAGGAGGATGGAAGTCCTTCGAGAATTATTTGGTGACCCACTTTCGTGTTGGTCCACCTGTTTACAGCGTTCAGTCTTACCGCCGAACACTTAGCTTGTAGCCTACCAATAATATCTATTGGTAGAAGGTGCAACAGCACCTCTAAAGCTGCTGTTGGTGTCGACCTCAAAACACCTCCTATGCATAAACAAGCAGATCTTTGAACTTTTCCTAATAATCTGCAATTTGTTACCTTACTCAAGGCTGGCCACCAAGTGACCACCCCATACAGCAGTATTGGCCTAACTACTGCAACATACAACCAATATATTATCGATGGACTGAGGCCCCATTTATTACCAATGGCTCTCCTACAAGAGTAGAAGGCCACCGTGGCTTTGTTCACTCTGTCGATAATGTTTGGTTTCCAACTCAATTTTCTATCCAGAATAAGACCTAGAAATTTTGCCTTATCCCCGAAATTAAGCCTTACTTCGCCCATACTTAGAGGTTCAATCCGCGGAATTTTGTGCTTCCTCGTAAAGAGAACCAGTTCAGTTTTCTGTGGGTTTACGCCCAAACCCCTCGGAGCTGCCCATCTTCTCATAAGGTTTAGAGCATGTTGTACAAGGTCCCTGATTACACATGGGTGTTTGCCAGAGGCCGCTATGGCAAGATCATCCGCATATGCAATAACCTGTAGACCTTCGTTTTCCAGAATTTTCAGCAGTCCATCAACCACCAAGTTCCACAGTAAAGGAGATAGAACCCCGCCTTGAGGGGTTCCTCTCCAAACCATTCTCCTCAGATGCACGCAACCTAGTCGTGCCTCAATTGTTCTTCCTTCCAGAAGTTGACTGATAAAGCCCACAATAGACTCTTCAACCTTCAGGATTCTTAAGGCATCCAGGATTGCATTCGCCTTCACATTGTTGAACGCCCCCTCGATGTCCACAAAAGCAACTATGGAATATTCCTTTCATGTTAGTGCTTTTTCCACAATACCAACTAGGCAGTGCAGAGCTGTTTCTACAGACCTGCCCTTAAGGTACGCATGCTGAGCACAAGATAACTGCACCAAGTGCTTCTCTCTTATGTGCAAATCAATAATCCTCTCAAGAATCTTTAATAGAAACGAGGATAGGGTTATGGGTCGTAGATCCTTGGCTGCTTCATGTGAGCGTCTCCCCGCTTTAGGAATGAAAACAACCAGGCTACTTTTCCATTTCAGAGGAATATATCCAATTCCTAGACAACTCTTGTAGATAGCAACTAGCCAAGGCATTACTAAATCACAAGAGTGCTGCAGCTCAGCTGGAAAAATGCCATCCGGCCCAGGAGACTTATATGGCTTGAAGCTGTTTATGGCCCACATAAGCATGTTCTCCGTTACCAGCTGCTGCAAAACCCGTATGGGAAAACAGGAATGATCATACTCATAGTCCCTAACTTGACTATTTCCTGGAAAATGAGTGTCAACCAGTACTCCTAGTGTTTCGGCACTTGATGTGGTCCAAGAGCCATCGTCTTTCTTTATAGAACCTACTATGGCAGGATTGGAGGATAAAATTTTCCTCAACCTACTAGCTTCAGAGGAACTCGTTATATTTTCACAAAAATTTTTCCATGAGTTCCTTTTTGCTGTGCGTAAATATTTTTTATATCTACTTAGGGCAGTCTTATATTCAGCCCAGAAATGCAAATTATTTTCTGATTTGGCAAGATTAAAACTTCGCCTACACGTCCTGCGCAGCTCCATGAGGGTTGGGTTCCACCAAGGTGGTTTCCTTTTCCCCCTGGGATTTCTGACAGGACAAGCCGCTCCTAAAGCTTCATTTAGAGCCCTTGAGAAGAAATCAACTTTGTTGTCAAGTTCCCCTCTGTCTGCAATACTCCCTAGTCTCTCGGACCCAAGGAGTTCCGCAAGCTTAGTTCTATAAATTAGCCAGTTAGTTTTCCTAACATTCCGAGTTGGACGTATTAAATCGCCAATAGTCCCCTTGAGATTAAAGACAATATATCTGTGATCGGAGAAAGAATGCTCATCTGAGACCCTCCAATTGCTCACGCGGCTGATCAACCCTTGAGATACAATTGTTAGGTCCAGAACTTCCTTTCTGCTACTAATAACAAAAGTTGGCTCACTACCTTTGTTGCAAATATATAGATTCTCGCAAATTATAAAATCAAAAAGCGACTCACCTCTTGTGTTGATATCAGAGCTGCCCCAGATGGTGTGGTGTGCATTCGCATCACATGCAATCACCAACTCCGCCTTGCAGCATGTAGCAGCCGCTATCACTCTCCTGGTGGAGGCCGATGGAGGATCCAGCTCCTCGGACGGCATATAAATTGAGGTCAGCCAATAGACCTTACGAGCGGCCTCCACAGCTACTGTGGTGATATCACCTTCGCTAAAATTATTCAGAAGAAAACCATTGAGTTTATTCTTCATCAGAATACAGGATCTAGGCCTACCTTCACCACTCCTGTAGAAGAGGCTATAGTCGCCATTCGTCCTATAGATATACAAGTTAAGTATGAGGCTGCAGTTACAGCGGCAAGACTGAAGGTTTTGGGGTCTTGGTATTCGGATAGCCATATCACAAAACACCAGACCATACTCAATCTTGTGGACATAGAAACCTGCAATTGGGAGTGTGACCGTATTCCGGAAGTCTTGTCCATAACGCCAGTGGAGTCCACCATAAGTAGTAGAGCAGATTGGGAGACAGAGATACTGGTTGATGTGGACCGAACCATTCACCTGTATGCGGATGGTTCGAAGATGGACGGTCGCACGGGGGCAGGGTTCATTTGTGCGAATAACAAATATGGAATAAGCATCAGGCTTCATAACTCCAACACGGTCTTTCAGGCCGAAATAGCTGGGATTATGGAGGGTGCTAAATGGTTATATAACAACAGAATTCCGGGGGAAAACTGTAAGATTTTTTCAGATAGTCAAGCGGCTATCAAGGCAATTACGAAGGACGTGGTGACCTCGGAGGTGGTACGAAGCTGCAAGAAGGCTATAACACTTCTAGCTCAAGTGTACTCAGTGCACTTGATATGGGTGCCTGGACATCGTGATATAGAGGGCAATGCAGCGGCAGACGAACTTGCCCGAAAGGGAACCATGTTGGAACAGGTAACCTTGGCAGTTAGGAAGCCTTTTCAATCCTTAACAAATGATATTGTGATATGGGCGGACAGACTGCACAGAGTAGCTTGGAGCGATTCAGAGGGCTCCAGGATAACCAAAGCGCTCTGGGGCAATCCCAATTCTGCCCAAGCTAATAAACTTCTGCAAAGAAGTAAAAGTGAGCTTAGGATACTGATAGGCATCCTGACAGGACACAATGAACTCAGGGGACATCTAAGGAAGTTTCGTACCCTGCAGTCAGACATTTGTAGATCCTGCCTGGAGGAGTCAGAAACGTTGGAGCATTACTTGTGTAACTGCCCTGCTTTTTGCAGGATCAGGCTGCACACTTTGGGCTCAGCATGGTTTTACACCCTTGAGGATGTGGGTAGGAAAGGATGGAGGGCGATAAATAGCTTCGTTCTTGGCACGGGGCTGTTTAGATGACCAACTTCATTCCCTTTCCGTTTTCTTCCCTTATCATGTTTCTTTTCTTCCCTTATCAACTCTAAAGTTGATTAATCGTAAAAAAAATCAGGTATGACTTAAAAATAAATTTATTTGCCTTGCGGCGCCAAAACTGAACCACTCACGAATGAGATAAAGTCTCGCTTAACTGGTGAAGAGTTTCGCCGGTGGGAGACTGGTCGATTTTCTAAGTTCAAAAATGCTCGTTAAAAGCAGCACTTGAATTAAGGTTCTTAGGAATTGTAACTTCTCATTGAACGCAAAAAGAAATCACGTTGGAAGTTTCCATGCTTCTTGTTAGCATTGTCTTCCCATCAGCTGTGGTTGCTGTTGATGTTGTTGTTGTCGCTATCCATGTCTGGTTATGGAATCAGGTTTTGTCGTTGTTGTTATTTTCTGTTATTGTTATTCTTCTTCGTTTCTGCTTCTGCAATTATGTCGGTATGTATGTATGTTCATATTTTTCTATTGCTGGTCGTTGTGCAGTATGTGCAGGATTTTCTGGTGACGGAATATATGTAAGTCGGTATGTATATTCGTTTACGCGGTTTATCGTCTTCAAACAGATGATTGTTTTCGGCAGAAGTATTTGCAACGATGCTTGGATCGTTACATACCAAACAGTCAAATGTCATACCGATTTTTTGAAGCGGCGAATAGCGAGTCTCACATCTAATAATTTATGGTTTAAACGTTCTGTCTGGGAACGGTTGGTTTATCACACAATTTCATATACTATTACAAATTAAATCACTTTTATTTTTTTTTTATGTCTTTTGGATGCCACAGCATCCTCAAAACCTACGAGTAAATAACGAAGTAATCGCATGGCAACCCACCGCAAAGTACTTAGGTCTAACCGTAGACAACAGACACAAATGGCTACAACACATACAAGAAAAAAGACAAACTGCAAACAAAACGATACACTTACTGTATCCCCTTCTACGAGACAACAAACTAAATCACAAAAATAAGCTATTCATATACAAACAAATAATCAGGCCAAATCTCCTCTATGCTTGCTTAGCTTTATCAGCAGCACCCAAAACAACAATAAATAAATTACAAATAGCACAAAACTTAGTAATTCCAAAAATAATCCAAATTCCCTGGTATGTTTCAAATGCAGACATACATAGAGACCTCAAACTGGAAACAGTAAAACTTTATATAAAAGACAGAGCTCTCAAAATCTTTGATAAAATAAACGAAACATCCAACACAACATTAAACATCCTTAGGATCCAACCTTCCACAAGAAAACTAACCTAACCAACACTTTTTAATAGAATCTTGTTTCCTGGCTAGCCGTCATCACACGACTAGCAGCGAAAAGGGAGTAAAAGTGCAAATTAGCACTAACTCCAAGAAAACGCAAGTTTTCATATCTTTGTTACTTTAATAGTGGAAGTATGCGTACAAAGTCGACAAGGTTTTTACTTTTCTCATCGTCGATGCTTTATGATGTCATTGCAGTCAGTGAAACATGCTGAATTTTAGCTTGGGAGAGCTAAAATTATCTTTAACTCTGTTGATGATACATTTATAATTATTAGTTATATTCCGGCAGCTAGTATCATTAATTTGTACAAAATTTATATATCAAGCTGTATCTAATTAATTAATGAATTGAAACATAATCAAAATGTTATACTTTTAGGCGATTTCAATTTACCTGATTTGACTTGGCTTTATGATGCCGACCTGCGTGCCTTTTAATGTCACCAGAGTTTGCGAGATTGATGTTATTGACAGCTTGGCTGAAGTTGAGCTTAAGCAAATTAATGGTGTTTTGAATAACCATAATAGACTTCTTGATCTTATTTTTGTTGATGATGAAATCGATGCTACTGCGAGCAGCCTGAATTCGCATAACATTCTTGTTTCTGAGCATCATAGTGTATTAGATTGTAATATTAAGTTTTATAACTTTTTAATACCGCTGCATAACGTTGATTATTTTTACAATTATTCTAAATGTAACTTTGAGAGCTTAGCGAGTTATTTTGGCGCTTTGGTTTGGATGTTAAGAACTTAAGATTGACATCCAGCTAGTGACATTGACTAGTGTTCATTAGTTATAGAACTTAATGATGACTATACTGCGTTTGTTAATAGTCTTAGTCGAGGTTTAAATCTTAGTCAAGGTTAAATATATGCGCCTGAAATTTACTTTCTTAGTGAAAGAACTCATTTGTAGGCATAATTGCAGTTGATAGGAAAAGTATGCTCCCAATGTCATATTAGCCGCAATTCTAGCAGATCTCTTAGTACTTTTAGCTTTATTAAAGGGTGGGCTAAAAGTTTAACGACGCCTATATTACAAAGTTACTATATACCTCGCTTATTTGCCATATGTTAGAATATACGTCTGTGGTCTGGATTCCAAATTGAAATTGTAATATTGCGGAACTGGAAAGCAATTCGTGCTTTTTTAAGGCACTTATGAATCTCGTCTGAAACTGATAAATTTACCATCACTTATTAATCTTCAAGTATTGTTGAACACTATTTTCATCCTTAAAATTCTTATCGGTGTTACTGACAGTTCATATTTGTTAGCTAATATTTATTTAGGTGTTCCCAGTAGCGCCTCTGGTGATTTCAACAGAGTTATCAGCAATCAATTTTTCAGGCTCTTTTTCTATCACTAATCTGCAGATTTTGAATCATTTAAATTCATTATCTTAAGGATAAATTTTTATTTATTTATTTATTTATTATTAACATTTTAAGTTTAGTTTAAATTTGCACAGACTTTAAATAACATTTTAAAATTCGTATAACAAGAACAACATTATATAATAATAAGTAACAATTATTTGAAAATTTGGAACTAACCATTACATAGATTTACTGATATTGGAAGTGATAGTGATCAAGCTAGAACAGAAACTACCATGAGAAAAATAACACGTTGAAGAAGTGGTGAAACTCAGTTTTGTATTTGTCATATTGTCATTTGGCATATTTGTTGAACCAAATGCACTTGTGTATCTATAGAAAGTATGCCATGACGAAGGCTCTGCGTATAGCGCTGATGACCATAAATAGGACATCGTGGATAGTATTCAATATTCAGCATTAATAATTATGTGTGGTCATTATTTAAGCTTAAGCATTCTAAGCGTAACCCCGGAAAAGTATATTTTTTGGGACTGCCAAAAAAATAGCGATATGTTTTTCAAGGAAAATTTCCGGATGAGCTGAATAGCGTTCGAAGAATTGTGCTCACTTCTCAAAAATTTTTAGAAGAAAAAGAAGAAAAATAACGGGAAATACAGCTGGAGAAGGACTTGGCCATTGCACTTTATGCTCTGGGCTGATCGGTGCAAAATTCTGTTGCGATTCGTAAAGAAGGTCTAGAACATAATGTTCCCGCTTGACCTCAACAATTTGTCATTTACATCGGAAAAAGTCAATCAATGCGTCAATGGATTTGTCCAACTAGTTTTCCTTCCTGCTTAGGTGCTATTGGAATGTTTGCATCAGTAATGTTTAAAAGTGTGCATATCGAGGTTCATCCTAAAGAAGAGGATGCTGTGAACTAATATGTATAATTATAAAGGGTGGTATGCCAAAGTGTTTTAATTTGTAACGGTTTTGGACGGTGCTACATTCGTTAGTAATAAAGCTTAAAAACAAAAGCTAACAAACGAAAGCAATTTACGGTCACTATTTTATAGATGTTGTTTCTGCAGCGTGATGTAAACAATAATTACAAAAATTTATATAGTGTTTCGAAGGCTAAACAATACGCTTTAATAATATAAACTTTTTTGGATGCCATCGTGTTGAATTCTAAGAAAAATCATATATTTTAAGGTTACCAGACCGAAATTTGAAGAAAATATTTTGAAAAAATCTGGCTGACTGGCAGGTAATTTTCAGGTAAACTTCATGCTTTAAAGAGCTGGCTTCGTGTATAGCAGACAATAATTTTTGACAAATCAAAAATTTAACCGACAATCACTTCATTAGATACACATATTCGCAAAGACCATTTAGCGTAGCCTTTCAATGTTTTTCAAATTGGTTGCCATGAATGCATATGTGACTCGGCGCATGCTCAGAAAAACTCTAAAAATCCATTTTTATTTGACTGACATTGTAATGTGGATGGTATTTTAAAGTAAGGACTTAATACTAAGACATTTTTACTTGATAATTATGAAAGTGTGTCTTTTCAGGTTGATTCCGCGTATAATATAGCTTTAGTAATATATATAAGAATATATAAACTTCTGCAGGTGCAATTTCAGCAGAAAAGTGATATAATTTCTTCCGCATATTGTGGCCCACCGAAATACTAAATCAATGGAAAAGTTCTCTTATGAATCCTATTACATACGCACATTTCATGTCTAATGAACCTTGTTTCTAAAAGTCCTAAAATCTGATCTATTAAAATTATATTTGTTTTAAAAAGCTAACCGTTATCCAAAGCCTGTTACGTTATCACATTATCATGCTATTTATAGAAAAACTGAAGTCCACACCATTGCCCCCACTAAAAAATATTATAAATGTGGCTGTTCAAACAGCACGTCAGCAAATGCCTGATAAAAAGGACTACGAGCAGCCGGAAGGAAAAGAAACTCAAAGGCAGCAGGAAGCAGCGGATGAGTTTCGTGGAGAAGGTTGTCCCGGTAAAGATATGACATAAAATTTTTGCGAAGTGTTTAAGTAAATTGTAATAATTTGAGGAATGAAGACAATGCAGTAGAGATGAATCCATTTAAAAATCCGAATGCTTGGAATGACGTTGATAATGCTATCCCAAAAGGGGCTGTAAATGAAAGTACATCATTCTGTAATGCGTACGATGGAAATTATCAGCAAACTAATGGATTTAGGTAAAATAAAAAAAAGTTGATATTCGTGTTTATATATATTTGTTCGTGATAATGCGTCCCTTAAACGTGATGACGATATCCAAAGAGTACTTTAATTAATAACTTATAATTTTAATTTTTTTAAAATTTTTTTTTTAAATTATAATTTTTTAATCATCCCATCCAGCAACAGGAATAGAAAGCGGTGTAAGCTAAACTAAAAATACATCCTGCAATGGATTCGTCAATTTTCAACTCTCTTCCGTTGTGTTCGCATAGAAATTCAGAGTGTGAAGTGCATGGAAATGTGCGCCCTGGAGCGGATTTTATGCAAGATAACACGAGAGACAAGCGATTCGTAACGTTTCCTGCTTTTGTACATAATGTAATAGCTCTTGTAATTGATATGTCTTTCATGAAATGTTGGGTCGTTCTTCCGATTAAATAGCTGGCATCTCGATGGCATTCTAATTTTGTTTATGACTTCCATCGTAAAACACATTTAGTATTGTATTTTCAAATAATCTTGCGTCAGGAATGTTAAGCTCTTTATTATTCAATAGACGTGTATTGTTGACTCCTCTTCGTTCCTTTAAAATCTTCAATATGTAGTTCTTGCTTCGTTGCAGAATGCAACTTGAAGCCAATAAAACGCGGTATCTTAGGCTAGCAAAGATTGCATCTAGCAGCAAAGATTCCAACAGAGCAAAAAAGTTAAATAATAAAATAAAATAATTATCAATCACTCAATATTAATCGCAGGTTATTCCTATTTATTTTCCAATAACGACATTTATATCGGTATTTATTATTTATTGTACCGTTTTTATTAATTATTGTTTAAAAATTTTTATTTATTCTGGCATAATTTTCAAGCGGCTCTATGTGTTTCCTTAAAGTAGGAAAGGAGCGAATATGGAAAGAAGAAGCTTCTGGGAAATAGTCTCTCTACTAGTTACTTATGTGATTGATATCTATTTTTGCAGACAACCAAGCGTAGCATCTGAGGAGAGTTCATTCGCTTGTGAAGGAGAGACTGGTGGTGGATCGAAAATAGACGAGTTTCAAGCCGCGTGGAACGTTACAAATGCTATTCAAGGAATGTTCATAGTTTCATTGCCGTTTGCAGTTCTCCATGGAGGATACTGGGCTATTATCGCAATGGTTGGTATTGCACATATTTGTTGCTACACGGGAAAAGTACTTGTGCAGTGCCTCTACGAGCCAGATCCTGCTACTGGGCAATTGGTGAGGGTTCGAGATAGTTATGTGGCTATAGCAAAGGTCTGTTTCGGACCTAAATTGGGTGTGAGGGCTGTTAGTATGGCGCAGCTCATCGAATTACTGATGACATGCATATTGTACGTAGTTGTATGTGGGGATCTGCTAGCCGGTACGTATCCCCAAGGATCATTCGATTCACGATCCTGGATGATGCTTGTTGGCATATTTCTATTACCCATGGGCTTCCTAAAGTCACTAAAAATGGTATCGACGCTTTCGTTTTGGTGCACTATGTCACATATTGTTATCAACGCAGTTATTTTAGGCTATTGTGTTTTACAAATCGGCGACTGGGGCTGGTCGAAGGTTAGATGGAGCATAGATATGGAGAATTTTCCAATTTCATTAGGAGTTATTGTTTTCTCTTATACGTCTCAGATATTCCTGCCTACGTTAGAGGGCAACATGGTTGATAGATCGAAATTCAGCTGGATGCTTAATTGGTCACATATTGCAGCGGCTATTTTTAAAGCAGGCTTCGGATATATTTGTTTTCTGACATTTCAAAACGATACACAGCAAGTAATAACCAATAATTTACATTCGCAGGGTTTTAAGGGACTCGTCAATTTTTTTCTGGTGTTGAAAGCGATTTTAAGTTATCCCCTTCCTTACTATGCTGCATGTGAACTGTTGGAGAGAAATTTTTTCCGAGGGCCACCAAAAACTAAATATCCTTCCATATGGCATTTAGATGGGGAGCTTAAGGTTTGGGGCTTAGGATTTAGGTTGGGCGTTATTTTATCTACAATTATGATGGCCATATTTATTCCACATTTCTCAATATTAATGGGATTCATAGGTAGCTTCACCGGAACCATGCTTAGCTTTATATGGCCATGTTATTTTCACTTAAAAATCAAAGGACATCTTTTAGATCAAAAGCAAACAGCGAAAGACTATGCTATTATTGCGTTAGGAATTCTATTTGGAGTAATAGGTATTTACGATTCGGGAAATGCATTGATAAATGCATTTGAAATTGGATTACCATTTTAAACTGGATATAATTGATAAAGGAAAATATTTTTTAATATACTTTACTCGATTAAAAGTACTTTAGCTGCCTTCCAGGTGTTCTGATCCCGGTCGAATTGGAAATTTGAACATGCAAAAAATTTCGGATTGAATTTTAATCTATCTAAAGGCTATTTCGCGTTTCGTTCCACACTATAATCGGATTCGATCAGAACAGCGGGAACGCAACCATTATTTATACAGTTACTTCATAATTATAAAAGTTTTTGAAATACGAATGTAAGTATTGGTTTACATAGAATATATAATACTATACGTATATAGGTTAAATAGTTATAATTGAACGATATTAATGTGAACAGATGTCTTCCAAAAGTGTCAAAATACGTCTTCCAAAAGTGTCAAACTGTGTCTTCCATATGTACGTGAGATACTTATGAGTAAACTATATAAATAAATAATTCTTCCATAGTTTATAAGATATAATATAAAAACATAACATTTGATGAAAAATAAAATATCTCGTGTGAAATTATTTTTACTAATTGTGTAATTTACTAGTAATATAAGAAAAACTTTAATATCACTTACTTTTGTTTTGACGAGTGGTAAAACATATACCAATTCATTTATTATTCATGAAAGGATGCAAAGTTTGATGCTCTCTGTCTGTATTGAATTTTCTGAGAATTTTCTATACTAGCTAACAGTAGTACACTATGAAGCAGAGCTTCATACAGACACATGAAATATAACACTTAGAGTATAAAACCAGAGATGCTGCAGTCTAGGATCCTTTTACGTCAAGGTAAAATTGTCTGCAGTTACCGTCTGCAAGGTAAAATTGCCAAAAGAAAAACGCAGCGTAATTCTTATGTGCTTTGGTAAAGAGTCAAACTGTGGGTCCTTTTCTTCCATGCTTACCTTTTGGTCTTTTACTTTATACCTCCCCGATGGCAAACATTTTTTAAGTTTTGCGTTTGAAAAGCAATATTAAATTTCCACTTCTCTTGCAAAAAATTTATTCGCTTGGATCTTCAAAGCCAAATCTTCAAAGGTTTAGGAAAACCAGAGGAAGAATCGATTCTGTACTGCTAATTAAGTATAAGTCGTCAAGCTTATATTGACCAAATGAAGCAAAGCTAAGAGCTTTAACATATGTATTACGGGTCTTTAACGTAGAGCTCCACTACATATACACAACCGCGAGAGTTTCTTCTCATTCATTGCAGCAACAGCCACGCCAACAAAACAGTATGCAAATTTCTAAGTTTCTTTCAAAATAGAAAATATTTTATTATATACTAATTTACAAAAAAAAAACATTTTTAGATATTGATACAAATATATACATTGGAAACATTAATTACTATAACAAGTTTTTCGTACCCCCGCCAAAATATTGCTGATCTCATCTTGCTTATGTACTTCATTACCTATACCGAACTCGCTGTTGTCTATTGTCGAATGGTCGTCGGAGTTTGGATTATGACTGGGAGAAATATGTGTGGCGGTGGTGGTTGGTTTGTTGTCGGAAGAATTGCTCGAACCTGCATGCAGGCCCATAAAAAAGTTTGAAGTATTATTTTGGTTTTCGTCGCTATGCTGCTGATATTGTACGTATGGGCTTTGTTGCGCCTGGCTGCTATAGTTACGCGAATTGGGCGACTCTTGGAGCGGTAAAGTCAAAGGAATCGGTGTGGACGAGCAGTATGTGGTTTTCGTCAAGGTGTAAGGTACTTGAAGGTAGTTGTTACTTACTCTCGTACGAGAAAGGTTGTATGAATTCTCGTAATCGTTGTAATTTTGGTTTGTATCTGGGTATTTTGAATACTTGTTAAATGCATCTGATTTGCAGACATCCATTTGATCAGTCCAGAATTCTGACGTCAAATTAGCATTATCAGGTGGTATGTACCTTGCATAGTCCTTGAGATGAATACTTTGGTTGTAAGAATTTGAAATTGTGCGCAATTCTGAGGGATCTGCTGCTCCACTACGTGTGTAGCTATCCGGCAATGGGCCTGACGATTGCTGTGATGAAGAGGTATACTCCGTATCGAACAGAGGCGTTTGGCTTTTGCATAGCATATTTGAATTTATGCTAAGCGACAGATCAGCTGATGGCGAAATACCTATTGTAGGTATCGCTTCTGTTAAGTTGGCTTTCGGTGGATAAAATGTACCCTTCACCGAATGCCCGTTATCAAGGAGGCCGCGTTTGTTACACGTGACATACATTCCACGACTGGAAACCACAGTAGATGTAGCAGTGAGGGGATACATGTGATTGTAGTATTGTGTACGTTCTCCATCGATCTGAGATAACGTTCCATTGCTCGCCATTTCTTTATGTGCAGACTGCTCGATTGCTGGTGTTTTATATACGTTTTTTCTAGCATTAGTTGGCGAAGAACGACTTGATTTTATTTTATGCTTGTCCCGGATTATTGCCTGAAAGGACTTTAAATTCTGTCCCACGAGTTCACTTTGTTGTTCAACGCAGAGGTATTCAGCAACATTCGTTCTATTAGGACTATTCACTCCGTCTGTAGATCCTAAATTGGAAGCAATGTCCTGTCTATGACTCTGGTATTTCTTTTGTGATTGTGGCAATTTTTCTCCTGTCTCAGGCACGTAGTTATTCATCATTGGCGATTTTGATTGCTCCCTGAGTTTTGATGATGACAGAGTAGTTGGCTGTTCCTTTAAAATAACTGAATTGCTTCGCAGTTTTGACAGCTTTCTCCTTCGAGGTCGATATTTGTAATTTGGATGTTCGGTCATATGTATGACTCTGAGCCGTTCTGCTTCTTCTACGAAGGGTCTACGGTCTGGTGGAGTTAGAGAGCGCCACTTTTTTCCTTTAATATACAAATAATTACTTTTATGTTAATTGTTTATAAAAATAACATTAATATTATATTAATTACAATACATTGAGTATATATATATATTAATTTAATTACTATATTTTATTAAAACTATACGTCATTAGAAAAAATAAAAAAATTGAAGGTTTCTAGGCTCGCAGAAGTCAAAAATCTTTCCGTTGATAAATTAAGGCTTTGTTGTGCTCTTTTTCATACCCTACACCCTTTAAATTATACGCAACACCCATTAAAACGTTAAGAGCATATTCACCTTGTCCCGAAATGTGGAACGCATAGAACTAAAGGGGATAGATACAGAAAAGTATATATATTCGTAGTCAGCGGTATCTCACGTCCACCTACGTGTCTGTCTGTCTATCCGTTGAAAACACGTTAATTTCTTTTAAATCTGTTGGGTGTCGGGTATTTAAGATTCGGCCAGGCCAAATATAGAACTCTTTATGGTTATCGCTTTATGCTTAAATACTTGAATTACACGTGTTTGTACATATTTTGACCTACTTTTCTCACAAAGTTTATTCCTCCAAAACATAACAGCGGTTGTCGATATCCAAGTGACGGGTGTTACATCAACTATGATCGAGGCATTTGACAAGGCAGACACCATAGTGGAAAGATGAGCTTGAGTCTATGAAAAACGTTACAAAGAAGGCATTCATCAGACGCATGACGGTGGCTACTCATGAATCGTGGAGGATATTCTGCAGTAATGTTGAAGCTATGTCAAATGTAAGCCTTTTGCATGGGCAAAATCAAAAGACATTCTTTTTCGGAGTGGGGCCATATACGTAGAGTGACAGTTGATGAAACTCTGCAGACTTTTTTCTGGTGAGCTTTGCTCAGAATAATAGTCTGAGCAGGATGAGCAGAAGGAAGGCAGAACATATTGGAACTTTGGACGCTATCGAAAGTACATTTGGTACATTTAGAGTTCGAAACATCAAGGATGAAACATTGTCGGGGATGCTTCAGTGGAGCATCGCTGATCTTCTTGGTAAAATTCAACGATTCATGGCTTGCATAGCAACAGTGTATATTCCAAAAAGTTGGAAGAAAACAAATGTCGTTTTTGAAAATAGTGTAGAGGATTGAGGCTGATTTTGTAAGAAGGTATTTTGTGGACGAAGATATACTGCCACGGATCTACGGAGGAGTTATCACCGGCGGCATACCTTTGACGAAATCGGCTTTGATAAAAGGTAAGTCTATGTTCGGTTGGGAATTCGAAATTTAAAGGGAAGGTGAAGAGGGATGGTCGTAAGTAGGAGTAGAATTTAATAGTGGAAACCCTTCTTCTCAGATTAAACGTTATAGGTGCACACAGACTTGGGTATGGCGTTGAGATAGGGCTTAATAGTAAGCTATAGTATTGATAATCAGATCCTCGGTCAGGCGTGTTTTAGATATCGTTGACACCGAGACCAGAGGATAGCTGTATTTCTTCCTATACAACTTTCATCTGAACTTTCTTTCTATCTATACGCTATTGTTTATTATATATATTAATTCACTGGCAGTTTTGTAATTCCTTTTAACTCTTCTCTTTGGGTTTTTCTTTGGAAATTCTCCGGTAAGAAAAAAAAAGAAACAAATTAGAAAAAGTTGAAGGAAGGAAAGAAACGATCACAACATCGAAGCCTACTCCAACCCTCACGTTTCGTAGGCAACAGCGTTACACACTAAGATACTGAGGGCCACCAGGAGTTATTTATAAGATATATAGCTGTTTCACTATTGTTCCTAAAATCAATCTGTGAACTGTAAAATAATTTGTTCTTGTTGTACTTGAAAATAATAATAGGAGAATTGAAAGAAAAATGAAATGAAATTAATAAGCTCACCTGATGATGCCGAATCTGGACTGAACCCTAAAGACTTATTTTACGTTGGTTGTGAAGATATAAGTAAAAAGAGCAGAGCTTGAAGCACAACTAGTAATAAAAGTCAAGTGTGAAGTGTTAAAGATAATGGAAAACAAATAATAATTATAGTAGGAACTTAAGTGTAAAATGTTTAAAACTATATAAAATCAAAACTAAACAGAGGAGTATTTATTACCATCAACTCACAGTTCATCCAACTAATGGGAGTTTTAAAAGGACCAAAATAACTCTTTAACAATATCATTCAATACACCTTTATGTATATATATATAAACCGTAAGAAGAGAAATCTGTATAATTGCCCAAATTGAGTAAACGAAACTTAACGAAGTTGAAAAAAAAAACAAATCTCTCTTTTGCTAGAGATTCTGTGAGATCAGCTGTTGGAAATGTACTCGTCTGCTTCCGTAGCATTTAGGACACATGACGTGACGAGTACCGACGTTCGATAACGTCTATTTTCGTTATAGCTTAAGAATTTATTGTACACTGTTATATACCGTCGTATACAATGTTATAAAAAAATGAACTTAAGGCCCAACCATGGTTAGCTTTTGATAATGTACTTAACTGGCGTTTAGTCAACTTTCGTTAAATTTTGCTTACTTAAGCAACGTACGGCCTTGGTGAAATTTCCCAAGCGCCTTTTCCAGTATTCCAATCTGAGCACTTGTTTAATTCTCAGCTTCTGACAAGGAGTATATATTCATAAAGAGATTGCATGAAACATTTGTTGCCGGCAACATTGTAAAAGTTGTGCTCGACGATTAGGCCTACTGCGCTAATGCTTGTATGAGAGCCCATCGGCTCCGAGTACTTGGTCTTTGGACTAAAGACTCCAGCCCCAGCACCGTTTGGCATTAAGAACCCAACCGTATACCATGTTATCCGATATTTATCTAGGATATACGGTCGGTCCTTTCCGTTCTTTCTTGCTTAATTCAGTTTTAAAAGCTTTCGTAAAACTGAATCTCTGTTGCATCCTGTCTCTGGGTAAGAGATATTCAGGGATATTTTGAACAATAGACATAGAATTCGTATACACATATACGAATTTAAGGTTAGATTAAATTTTTTACTGTATTGTGGCCAAAACACAGTCGGATACAACAACAATTGATGCCAGTCATAGCCCATTCCATACAAAGACTTTTTGTACACATGTTCCCGGAGTTACAAAATATTTCCTATAAAATAGCGGAAGCTTGTGAATAGAGAAAAACAAAATGAAATTACACGAAGGCCTATACTATAATTATATACACAAATAGTTCTAATATTAAAGCCGTAGGATCTGGTAGCTAGTGCTCGCTAATCCTTTTGTAATATAATAATTTATTATTGTATTTCACTGTTTAAATAAAATAAGTAAAATTATAAACACCTGAATCGATTGTCACAATTGCGTATAGGGGCGTAAGACTAATCAAGCGATGTAGGAGCTGGTTCCCTCCGAAGTTTCCCTCAGGATAGCTGCCGCATTGTTTGTTGCATTATATCTGTAGTGTTATACATAGTTTATGCCACCAATTGAATCAGTTGATTCATATTGGTGTGTATTGTATCGCTGTGTTTACAAAAGGCACTACTTTGTATATAATAGCATTAATAATAAAATATGTGCCTTTAGGAAGCTATTAGGACATAAGAATCATTTCCGGCTCTCTCGGTATCTAAATGGATTGAGTTAAATCATAGTTTGCATTTGCTTAATTAATTTATTATCTAAATTTTATAGGTTCGTTATACATTTTTTGATGTGGTTTAGAGACTATCGTTAACTCATAACGAGTTTAATAACAGCTTTGTTATATATATAAGAATGACAATATTTTTTGTTAAAGAAGTTTTATTGATACTGAGGCGTATGATTTGCCTCTCGAAGCCTTCGAGCTCCCTTGCTACGCTTGGCGATTAATGATTAGAGTCCGATTAGTGTTGTGGAAAAGTTGCTTAGCTTTTTAGGAGTTTGTCCTGAAATGTAATCCCAGAAATCCAGAAGCAACTTCAGCTTTATTCAACGACTTTCAGATACACTAAATTTTTTTGTGATTTGTGTCTGTCGTTAAAGCCAACGCACCAGGTTTTGTAGTATTAATTTATTTACTCTACTTCATATCTTCTTTAGATTATGTTACATAATATGTAATATGCTTGCCTTTTATGCGATAAGGCAGTTTGATAAGGCAATTGAAAAGCAATATGCAGCTCTCTATTACATATCACTTAGTTTCAAGAATCAGTTGTTCACAGAAAGATGGATATTGACGAACCTTACCATCCAGGAATTGAAGCCATGCGAAAATCACTCCATTGCTTTTCGTCATGAAATTTTTACTTTTTGAATAATTTTTGTTTTCAAATTCACAATTGTTTTTTCTGTAGCAATTGTGTTGACTTTAATTTGTTGCTATTTTTTTTTAATCAATGCAGCAGTTTTAATCGATGCTAGCTGCTATGATTGTGTTTAATGTACATGGCGCGGCCGCTGTTCCGTTACTCATTTGGAAACAACGTCAATTATAGTCAACTCTATCGCTGAAATATGTGTCCACAGTAAAGTCCTTCACCCATAGAGTACGTCAAACGCAATTTTTGAAGTACAGCCTCATTTCGTAAGACGTACGAATAAAAACGTACGTGCCGCCGGCGTTGACGAAGCTCTGCCCAGTTTGTTATTTCCTTCGATTTGCGTACGTCTATTATTTTCTGTTTGCTCTACACGACACGTTTTTGTTCACGTCTGAAATCATGCCTTAATTACCAACAGATTTGTTGAACCATAGAGATTATAATATGCCTTTTCCACTTTCGACCCTTTATTTGATCGTCTCATCATGGAGATTATTAACAGCAATGCGATCAGAGCTCTTCGGATCTTCCACTTTCCCCCATTTATTTGATGGTCTCATTTTTTATACGAAGAATTTCAGCGAAAAAACTTTGCTCTTAGACTCTTTACGTGCTCAGCTATGCATGTTTATAAACAATGTTTATATACTGGGGTACTGGGAAAAAGCTGCGCTGGTTTTTATGTTCGTACGTCTCCCGAAATGAGTCTTTTAGACAGCAATGTTGCTGTGGCCCAATGAATACGTTGACTGGTGGATAAGTCGTTTAGTTTCAACCGGAATGTTCATTTTTTACCACTGCCAAATTCTGAAATGCTGCGAATTATGTAAAGATTTGTCTTATATGCTAATTCTGAGGCTCATCCATCGACGTTAGACGATGGCTACTCGAGAGTCACCGCTTTCCAAAAAGTGGAATTCTGAGGCTCACCTCCACGTGACTCGGTCTTACGGCGCAATTGCCTCTATTCGTAAGCTCTTCAGGATTAAACGAAAGAGGGTAGACCTTTTTTCTTATATTCTGGTTTTTGTTGCAGCAAAAGCTATTGGTTTTATTTATTAAAGTGGATGGCATGCCACCCTGAGAATCGATTCAAATAATAATTATCGCGTAAGTTCGGATTCATAGTAAGTTTGGTTTTTATAGTAAGAATTACAAAGATTATGGAAACTAACCAACTTATTTTGCTCTACAGATTTTCGAAAAACTTAAGATTGAATAAGGATTGCTTTCGGAAAATTTTTAAGGAGCTTGCTCCGAAATTAAAAAATTATTATGCTATATTGCTAATGCGTAGTGGTGTCAAAGGCGACTGCGTCGAAAGTGATAGCCGACTGCGTAAAGATATTTGAAAGTGAGTTCTGTGCAAAGTGGATCAGCATCGAGATGACGGCCGAAGAAGAGCTAGAGGACAAATCGCTTTTCTACACAAAATTTGTTGACCAACCTGGTGTTATCGGTTGCGTGGACGGGACCCACATTCGCATATGCAGCTCATGGTGCAGTTTCTATATACTTGCATGAGCCTTCAAGCTTGGAGTGAGCACTGTTAGGGCAATTGTCTATAACACGTGTGATGCAATTTGGGTAGAACTTCACTCGATTTGGCGCAGCTAAGTGTAGGACCACAACGCTGCGATATCGGAGACGGTGACGATATTCCTATGAAGAACTGAAATGAAACACGTCGCAGCCTCTCTATCGTCGCAGCAAATATTTCTAATTTTTCGACCTCTCTCATCGACGCTCTCATTTTTTCCAGAACAGTATTGCCTACGTTTCTTCATATTGTCCCTTAAATGACTGGAAAACGTTGTAAGTGTGACGCATACATTAAAAGCAAACGCATACACAGCTTCTGTTAATAAATTCATAGGAAAAGAAACTTCCAATTTGAGACAAAAATCGCCGACGACTGCGATAGCGCATCACAGCGTTGTGGTCCTACAGTAATGGCCTAAACACATCGAAAAATACGATTGCCACAGACATCTAGAAGCTGGAAAATTGCATTAGAATCTGTTCTATAATTTCCTACATACACGAATGATTTGTTCCCTTATGTTTTGATTTCCAACATTTCCATGAGAATTTAACAAGTCTACTCAAATGAAACTAAAAATCTGATCATTCAATTGTAATGTCTACAGAGGCTATTGAGTGCTACTTGCAGGCTACTATTCCTACAGAAAACATGAATTTCTCAATTGAAATTGAATTGAATGAAAGAATTTAAAAATTTACATCGATTCTATTGCATGAATGGATTAATTTTTATTATTTTCAAGTTATTTTCTTAAATTATTGCAGAAAAAAATGTTCATATAGGTGCAAAGAAAAATGCGAAAACAGATGACAACTGATGCTGTGTCGTTTTCGATGTGTTTGCACTTTCCAGCATTTGTCTGCCGTCTTTTTCGATGTTTTCAGGCTATAACAGTAGTGGAATGGGATCAAATCTCTCAACATCTTTTGAAGAGACTGGAATGCCGCATTGCTTGGAAGGTATAGATGGCAAACTTATAAATATCGTGTGTCCACAAAAAAGTGGCTCGTGATACAGTTACAAGAAAAATTTCTCAATAATCTTACTGGGCTAATATGATTTCAATATGACTTTCACTCTAGGTTATGTCGATGCTGTTAAGAGCCAAAGCGATGTCGGTGATTCGTCAGGAGCGAGTTCGGAAGCACGCTTTCTCTTCCGGAATGATGAAACCTATTAGGTTCGGAAGTCAACCTTCCATATTATTTTGTGGGGGAAAACGCATTTCCTTTACGCGTCAATTTGATCTAACCGAGCCCCCGAGTATGTATCGAAATAACGTTTGGAATTCTTGTACAGTGATGGAAAATTCTTCGAAATGCAATCGAACTCTACGCAGAACCGCAAAATGTGGATAAGATAGTGTTTCTACAGTTCTTTTTCACAATTTTTTTTTGATTTTGCAGAAAACTTCCAATTATTATACCGAAAATGACATGTAAACATTTGATGTTACTCCACTGAACCGTGTTGCATCGCTCCTAAATAAATCGTTCCAACGGGCTTTTCTGTATAGAGATGTATTAAAGAATTTTTAAAGTGAAAACAGCGCAGACGATAAATATTGATAACAAACAAGAGGAAATGTAATAATGCAAATGTAATATTCAAATATAAGAACACAACGGTAATTTGTTATGAATATATTAAATATATATTATTATTATTATTTATGTGCCATGGCGCATCGCGACCCTTGGAATTTATTGGGCTTGCCCTAGTTTTAATCCAGGTTTAGGCTCTTTATGTATTTAAGAACAGTACCCAAATTGGTGTCTCATACCTTAAATGAGGGACTTGTGAATCACCGAAATGTATCAGCCTCCGATTGCTGAGGGCCGGACATTCGCAGAGCACGTGAACTGATAAATATATATTAAAACATCTATTATTTTTTATTTCTCTTAATGTAGCAAAAAAAAAAAAAATTCTGCGAGCTACTTTTCCATTTGAACGGTGTCATCCTTTGTCAATCATGAACGCACAATTCTGGTAACCAGGCTAGAGCACAGCTGGACTGTACTATTTTTATTATTGAGGTTGTTGTTAGAATCTAGGGCTTCACACAATTTCCGCATTGAGCTTTTTGCTGCATAGAGAAACCCATCCAAGCCATCAATTGCAGAGAGAACACGTTTACTACTTGTCACTGAACTACCTCTGGCCTGGTGATTTTGTCAGCGCTAGGTCCAGGGGTGTTCGTTACATTGTTTGCTGCTGCCAACGAGCATATATACACCTTTACCTATACCTTTTGCTTGCAATGCCTCGACTCATTGATGTCATAAAATTTTGCTTCTTATGAGCTTCGTTTGTTGTTTCTTAATTCTGCGCCGCAGTCGGCGTTATCTATTTCTTTATAGTTTTAATCGTATAGAGCCAATCTTTTTTTGAAGCAACGAGTAAAATCTCATGTAATCTCTTATATGTATATATGCTCGTGTATATACATATGCTCGTTGGCAACTGCATCGGCAGAATGTTTGACGTACGATAGACGAACGTTCAACAAATTGTTGGTAATTTCCGTGCTTTCCAGGCGTTAACAGCTGTTGTGATGTACAGAGAAGGCACGATTTCATAAAGAAAGAGAAAAAGAGTAGAGAAAAATAATAGACGTACTGAAATCGAAGGAAATACCACACGGAAGAGCTTCGTCAACTCCGGCGTCACGTACGTCTACAGAAATGAAGTTGCGAATCTTTTTTATCAAATCCGTAGAAGCTACCCCTGCAAAACCACAGTAACCAAGTCGCGCACACAATCATAGTATTTTCCAAGTTCACTAACCCACTCTCATAAAAATCCAGTAGCGATTGTTAGTGCGGAAGATATGGACCGTACTTTGACTAACCGTGGAGGCGACTTAAAGGGAGACTGAAATAGACGATCACACGTATACATCATGTCTTAGAAACATTGTTCCAAGAACCCTCTTCAAAATGATAGAAACTATAACCGGGACGTCGGGTTCGCGATTAAGTGAAATAAACATTAACCGAGAGCGTTCTTGCAAGGTACAATTTCCGGCAAATTCCTCGAATTCCCCTCATAAAGAGTTCGCGAAATAACACAACAAAATGTTTCTGGAATTCTGTGCATAAGTTTTGGAAATTTCGATTTTGTAAAGTTTGTAGCTAACTTACTATGTATGTATGTATAAACATTTAGAAAAGCTTTGTAAATTCACACTGCTACTAACTTTTTATAAACTTTATTAGGCACACGTAGAAAACGTTTATTACAAACTTATTTTCAGTAGCCTTACAAAATGGTTCGTTGAGGAACCTTGATCTAGAGTACAATCGCAGCGATGAACACTTATATACGCATAGATAAAAAATTTGGTTATGATAAACCAATACAAAAGATAATATGTAATATGTGTTTTTGTGCTTAAGCTGCATATTGATAATAATAAAAATAATTATTAATAATAAATAACGGCGAATAAATTTGAACAAGAGGTAATTGGAAAAAATATTAAAATTGCGCAGGAAGTTATAATAATTATTTTATTTAATAATTATAGAATAACTCAGAAAATGCTGAGAATAATATTGCCTTTTATTAGCAATAGATTATAAAGCTTAATTCAATAATAATTGCATTTCCGTCGCTACTGATTATGTTCTGAGCACAAAACGAAATTAGAACAAACATATTTTTTGGTCTAATTTAAACACAGCTTTTTTCAATTCTTGACATACTGATCTAAATGCACAAGCGTTGAGCCGTTCCTGTGGTGAAAATAGATCAAGATTTTCACCGTTCTGTAGCGACGGAAACTACTGTTTTCTTGATAACTACAACAAGAAGAAAAATAATTAATAGTAATTCAATTATACTTGCCTAACATTTTGCTGAGGTCGGCATTGTGCAGATCTGGGTTCTCGTCTGCTAATTTTTTTCGCTCTATTTTCGCCCAAACCATAAAAGCATTCATAGGTCTTCGAATTCTAGTCTCTTTAGCACATTTCGGTGGATTGGTATTTATTTGTCTGCACCTACAATCGCCGGTCATGATGTGCCTATCGAAAAATTTGCAATTTGTCAAACAAACGTCGTTTTTCTTCTCGATGTTATAAGCCCAAAGTGACGTATCCACCATTGTTGAGCAGTCATCCATTTCGGGCGAATTCGACGCTGCCATCATGTTTGAATTCGATAAAAAATTATTTATCACAGCCGAATTAGCGGTTAGAAGTGAAAGGTTGGCGTTGAGAATTGAGGAATGTGACGAGGAGAGGAACTGTCTGGATGGTATTGCGCTGGTGGTTTGAGTGAGAATCGCTGCGTCGCCGAGGTAATCGATGTCATGGTTGAAGTTGTGCATGGCCAATGTATAGAGTTCCGGAAAACAATGCTCGTTTTCTTCGACTATGTTTTGATATATAATATTTCTTTCTGGGAATGCTGGATGACCTTCTATTTCTGCATATTCCCGAACGTCAGCCGAGTACTTATTCTGCGCCAGAGGACTTCCAAACAAGGATGAATTTTCGTCACTGCCGAAAAAATAAACTTTAAAACCTAACAGTCGCAATGAGTGTGGAATATATATATATTTATTGATATGTTATATACTATATGTATATATGCTAAGAGTTTAATTTTATATTTTATAGAAAGATAAGCAAAACTAGTAAAGGTGTTGTCTACAGCCGGGCTGTAGCCGAAATACCCTACACCTTAAAGCTGCATATATACTCGTGTATATATTAAGAAGTGGTGCGATATAATATACTCATCACGCCAAAATTCGGAAGATAAAATATAATTATAGCTGCTTAACTCTTTCTGTGCGTTCCAAACACCGGTACTAAGTGCGTTTACTCTCAAAATTTAGGTGTAGGGTATAAAAATGTATTGCAATACTGGTTGGATGGGTAAAAAGGAGGCGTGGACCGCCCATTTTTTCCCCAAAAGAATATTATTGGTTCACAAACTACAATATTATGTACGCCATTATTCAGGAAACTTATATACTTTTCAATACAATCCATGTAGAACCCTCCATGACAAATGTAAACTAAAAGTGGGCGGATCACGCCCATATTTGGCATATTAACTGGAAGCATTAGTCTAAACCTACATATAAAATTTTCTTGTCTTCTCTCAAAAAGTGATGCTGATATGGTCTTTTTTAATAGGCAAAACAGAGGTACCTGCACTCTCGATATAAAAAGTAGGCGTGGTCCTTGGGCGATTTTGCCCATTTTTAATACGAAACACCCTAACATAGCAACGAATATTTTTGCCAAATTTCATTTTGAAATCTTAATCCGTTCTCCTGTGATCGTGATTTAAACGGGCAGACAGACAGACAGACAGACAGACAGACAGACAGACAGACAGACGGACAGACAGACGGACAGACATCGTTATTTCAATTTTGGTGGTGATGCTGATCAAGAATATATATACTTTTCCATACCTATCTTGTCTAGTTCTATGCGTTACACACTCCGGTAGAAAGTGAATATACCCTCAACCTTAAGGAGTAGGGTATAAAAATATCATGAACCGATACTTATCCGATTTTCATTAAGTGTACATATTCCCACATAAAATAAATACTTCAAAATAATAATACCGACGCCCCATACAATCGAAAGCATTGAAATATTTTAAACCAAGTGCCATTGGTTTTAAGGAAACGTGAATATAAAAGCACAGACATTTGTGCCGAACTGCCGTCATCCGATGGAAGGAATTCGAAGGAGCCAACGGCGACGAACTGACTCGATGCGCGCTGCAAGAAGCTTACAGCACAAACTCGAATAGCGATTTATAAGTTGGCAGATTTAATGCAGACACTTTGACAGTTTCTCCCTTACTTGAAAGAGCAGCAAAACAAAATTAAATGAAGCAAAACCAGCAACCGCAATGCTACCTTAACCAAGTTTGACCCAGCGTGGCCACGAACGGTCTCGTTTCTCAGTGAACGAGTTAGTTAAGCTACCTTTTCGAATACCAGACGACATAAATGTAAATTGGGCGCGTGCAGCTATTGGATATCAAAGTGAGCCGCATCAAAGGTGAGGCACGGGGCGAACCATCGCAGCACAAATACGAGATTTGTGCATACGATTCAGAAGACGCGGTACATTTTAACACAAAATGCCTTCTCGGAAATGAACCATAGGAATAAATATACAATCTAAATCCGGCCTTTTTTATATTTATACACTTAACTAAAACTCGTGCGACTTGCAATTTTGGAAAACGTTAAAACGGTTTCATTGAACTGCTTTCTTTAGGATCAAATTTTCAAACTCAATTCGAACTGAATTGTCGATGACCTTTAACACTTTAAAAATATTTTGCATAGGTAAATTAGCCACACACGATCGATTATGCAGAAAAATTGCCCCTTTTCAATTATGTGTGATATATTTACTTATATTACAAGCTATTTTCAAGTAATCGAAACATTTGACTACAAAAATATTTATAAATAAATTTTCCAAAAAAAAAAATTATAAAAGTAATTTTTAATTTGCTGAAAAGTTTTTGTGATTGTAGTTTCTTAATCCTTTCGGCTACAACATTCATACTAAGTATTTAGAATAAGTAAAATTCTTTTTCCAAATTAGTTTTTCTATAAAACTGCATAAAATAGATGCATAAAATGTGAAATGGTGAAAATGTGAAATGGTTTCCTTGATTTCTTTTATTAATAAAATGTAGCAAACCCTTTTTTTCTATGTTTTGGACGCATAATATTGCTGACCTGTTCCTTTATTTTCTCTTCTGATCGTGCTCACAATTCTTGTGCAATGACTTATACAAATATAATAATTATAATAATTTAAGTCTTAAATGAATAGAATTTTATTATCGCTTGTGGGATAAAATACTTTAAACTGAGGAATATATTAATAAATAAAAATGCGTTTCAAGTTGGATTAAACATAAAAATATAGACGTCATATATATGTATGTATGTATATGTATGTCTATTTTCTAGTTATTAAATTTATGTTATTAATTTATCAATGAATCCTTGAACTATTTTTTAATAAATTTCCCCATTTATTAGATCAAGAACTGCTCGAGTTAAATAAGATAAAATGGACACAGTGCAGTTATAATACTTGATGAAATAATTGAAACGAAACTTCGAAGCATAAAAGGTTTATAGACGAGCTCTCGAGATTACTCTAAAAGAAATATTTGCAATAAAGTTTTATTGCCGTTTGTTCGTTTAAAAAATAATTTACACAAACGAAGAAGTAAAACTGAATGCATTTTCATTATATGAAGATTATGTTTCTACAAAAAAGGGCTGTTCACGTTTAAAAATTGCCGGTCAAGATGAGGAAAGATGAAATTATATCTAGATCTTGGGAACACACAGAGAGAACACAGTTTCTTTCAAATGAAAATTATGTGAAAAGTCTTGGCGAATGCAAAGAATTGAACACAAACAACTTATAAGATGTTTGTTCAGAGTATTTTTCGTTCCCAACGATTAAGATAAGTAGAAGCTTTGAGTCTGAGCCATCAAACATAAAAGAAATGTGCAAAAATCTAACACTTTCTTCAAGAAACTCTTATGACTTTTTGACTTTTATCCCTCCCAAATGAGTTTCAGCAAGGCGAAAGAAACCACGTAGAACCAAATTTTTAGAATTTAGTATGTATTATTTTATATTCATTCATTTATATTCACGCGATATGTCAAACTGCACACTATTATTGATGGTAAAGCCTTAATAGATACCAAGTTGCTTTAGACAACATCAACAACAAAGGATGGAAGATTTTCCCATTATTGAATCACGGAATACGTCCTTTGAATTGACGATCTTTCCGGCGAAGCACAAGCGAACAGAACAATTATTAACTATAAAGCATTAAAAATTTATTCAATTATTTAAAAGAAACAGTGAACCATCAACCAATGAACAACCATCAATTCGTAGCTAGCAAAGGATGGACCGAATAGCTTCGAAGGACCGAATAACTCGAAGACTCGAATAATTCGAAGGACTGCATTGTTACTTTGCAGTAATGCGTCTGGTGAAACTAATTAAATGACTTCTTTGTAGGTAAAGCAATTCAATTAAAAAATTTGTACTTAGTTATGCATAGAATCCTTTGACAGAAGTGTTCTTTTTGGCACGCGTGTCTGGTTTTCAGCTATGAATGAAATTTTAAAAATCCTGCAAGAGAAGTGTCCTTTAGACGCCACTGATTTCATCCAAAAAGGAAGATGCACAACCAAGTTTTATTAGAATCTCAAATACAAAATTGCAACTTTCTACGATTCTTCGTTTTTGACTTATTGAGGCCAAACTAGTCAAAATGGACTCAGGGATGTTCAAAATGTGTATTACCATCAAAATTTCAATATCGACATTTTTCGCAATTACAACGCTTTCATATATTTACTACGTATACAAGGAAGTAAAAGGAATGTGGCACTTTTAGACAATGCTCCATCTCATGCAACTGATTTCTGTCATCATAATATTCAAGTTGAATTTTTACCGCCCAACACTACATCATTACTACAATCTTCAGATCAAGCAATAATATCAGGTTTTAAAGCATACTACCTATGCAAATCAATTGGGCTGATATTAGAGAAGATGGAATCATCAAATATAACGGCCAAGGAAGTCTGTAAACATTTCTGAATTTCTTTTCAAGAAATTTGTCAAATAATGGTGAGAGTGATCGAGTAGACTGGTAAACTTAATAACAGGCGATTGATTTGATGAAATGACTATGGATGATATTCGAGATTTAGTACTAACGGTGAAATAAATGAAGCAGATTTAGTGGCAATGACAAATGAAACTATCGATTGAAGATGGCTCTGACGACCTTTCCGATCTTGCCGAAATAACTTTTCACCATAGATTAGTAGATGAGACACTCGAAAATGTCCCTTATACACTAATGCATTTTTGCTGGAATTACACTGATACAATGAAAGACAACTTTGATTTGCTGCAAAAAAAAAAAGTAGCCTCGCCGTAAAAAAATGTAACCTCGCCGTAAAATAATGTAGCCTCGCCGCAAAAATTTTGTAGCAAGCACTGATGGAAAATTTATTTTAAGGTTTTTGTGTAACATCATAAATAAATAATTATAAATATTATGTTTTTTATTCATGAAAAACATGTATAAAATATAGTTTTAATGTTAATCACATTTTACACAGCATTTCCTACTTTGCTTCATTATATTTTCTATAAATGCAGTCGGTAATCAAAACTTTTTTGTTATAAATAGACAATTATGTGCCAATTTGGCGAGAATATTTTACAATGATGTTAGCAGAATATTATAAATGAAAGTGAATACAAATTGTTACAAAATATTTGAAAATTATACGTTATTGGCGTAGTTGGGGCTCTAAAACCCTTTCGCACCTACGGTTGCACTGTTAAGAAATCGTACAATTTGATTGATAAAAAAACAAGAACAACAAAGTGCTTCTCGTGTATTGTATACGTGAGTTCAACCATAGAGAAAGAATAACTCTTCTTTCTCTATGGTTCAACATACCAAACAGTCAAATGTTAAACCGATTTTTTTAAGCGGCGAATAGCGAGTGTCACATCTAATAATCTATGCTTTTCACTAAAAATTGTGGAGAAAATTTTAAATCTGTCGAAGGATTTGGAAGAGTATGTTTTGTAAAAATAATGTTTTGGAGAAAAGAAAAGATGAGTAATTTGCGTTTTGCCGCAGATATTTGTTTATGATGTATACAAGGGAGAAGAACGGATTTTTCGAAGTTTTACTTCTAAGGACTTCAAAAAGGACAAACACATAACTCTTTTGTTAGACATAAATGGATGAAATGACATCAAAAGCATTTTCAGCTTTTTTAAAATGTTTATTGAAAAGGTCCAAAAAGGATACAATTGTTTTAATTGAATTTTAATGGATTTTCATACATATTTTGATTCTTTATCATGTAATAATATTTAATCAAATCAAATAATAATTATATGGATGGTACGCACAAAGGAATAGAGTGATGGATAGACCGGCTAAGAAGGAGGATGAACGAGAGCGAGTGAGAGGACAAGAGTTGTAATATTTGTTGGGTGCAAGAGGTAGATGGAGTAAGCGAGAGGGTGAAAGGGAGAGAAAACAAGAGAGCAGTGAATATAAAAATATAAAGACAAGGATAAGAAAGGGAAGGGCGAAAAAACCAAACTGAAAGAGTCTAAAACTGACGGTGAATCGAAACGAAGGAGTAGGAGGGTGGGAGATTTTGTAAAAATTAAGTGGATATTGTTTAAATATTCTTTCAATTTTAATTTATTCATCTGTTCCTCTGTTATTTCTTATTTTGTTACCAGTAGCCGGAAAACGCCCTTTTTTGCCGAAGCTTATATACCCCACATCCGATTAATGATCTCCTTACCAAACATTCTATGATTTTCGCTTTTTTACTGTAATAAATTTAATTTATCTAATAAATACAAATTTTATTGTTCAAATAATATTCATATTTGTTATAAAAAGTAGTACCTAAACCGATGTTTTCGGGAACAAAATTCCAGCTCAAAACTTAGTCTACAAGCTGAAATATTGACATGTTAAAAGAATTCATATTTCTTCTTAAATAAGGCACGGCGCTGTTCTGATTTTCCCATTTTCAATACCAAACAGTTTAGGATGATAAAGAATTTACGTGCAAAACTTCACCGCGATAGCTTCATCCGTTCTCCTGTAATCGTGATTTCTACAGGCCAACTGTGACCTATAATTGTTCTCAAGTGAGAATTATAGTCATAAACACTTGCATAGTCCATAAACGTATTTAGTAGCACAATTAAGAATTACTAGATGTAATTTCAAGTGTGACCGACAATCCAGCGTATTAAACAGTACTTCCAAGTATATAATCACAGGCATGATAAGCTAGATAAAAAGTTTACGCTAATTGTCAATGGTGATAAACTGACGCTCTCAGATGCGGAAGTATAAAAAATAACAAGTAGTCATCTAAAATCCTCATTACATCATAAGCAGAACTATATGCAGTTTTAAACTGAAAAATCAAGCAGACACAAGAAAGCCAGATACCCATTATCATACAATTTTAGGTCAAATTTCTACAGAATTTCCAAAACTGCAGTTTGGAAAATTCCCTTAAATATATTTGCTAATTTGACTATCCGTTAGGGCTTTCTCCATCGTAAATAGTGAGGACAAGACGCATATTGGTCTAAGGCAGAGCAGATGGTTATATTACTTTATAATGGCCAGTATACAATTAACAATGAGTTAAAAAAGTTTAACAGTTTATATATAAGGCGTGGAAGTAGTACAAGTCAGTAATATTGATGACAACGTTGAATCGGAGACAAGGTATCCAGGTTTAACCTGGGTCCACGTTTTAGAAGCATTACGTGAGTCTTGCTTGCATTAAGGTCAAGGTTATTCTTAGCGGCTCAGACCGAAACCGATTCAATATCCTTAGAAAGTGGAACATTATCTGCAAAAAGGTGAACCTGAGACCAATTGGCTGAAGTGGTAAATCATTAATATAAAGAATGAATAAAACCAGAAGAAATTAAAACCAGGATTAGTTGTACACTGTTGTAGAATGATGGATCGTGAGTGGTGCTGGTGGAGGTGCGCTAGTGGATCGTAACTGAATAAATTATACAAATTTTTTTTAATGGAGTATTTTATTAACGTAATCTTTATTTTTCAAATGAATTGCAATGGTTGAACTATAAAATCAAGAAAAACGATCCTTACTCCGTTAAGGCAAAAAGGAAAGAGGCCGTTAGTGATGATATTTTTCGTTCACCTTCAACGAATCGAGATCTCGTTAGTTTGCAGCGAGTAGTGGTAGTAGTGGATTGAGTTGCCAACAGTAACTATAATAGCTGCCGGTTCTGTCTAAATCTATTTATGGGCGAGCCGAACTTCGCCAGCTCAGCTTCGTAAAGTTTTATAAAGGGTTTATTCAAAAATTGTTTCTTTTAATATTTAAAAAAAATATATAAGTAAATAGTATATTTTGAGACACACATAATTATAATAATTCATAATTAAAACCTACTTCTTATAAATCTACACTTAGTTCAATATAATTGTAATTAATTGAAATTATTATTCCTATAATTATTATTACAGTTTATTAATAAATTAAATTAAAAAATATTATTGAAAACTGACTACAAAAGAAACAATTAAGTTGGCACTTTGCTTTCTCTGTCATCCTAAAATATTTCGTATGGTAGACTGAATTTTGAGCTGAAATTCAGTTCAGCAATCATCGCCTCTGGCACAAAAAAGAACAACGGACAAATATGGGCGTGGTGCGCCAAAGTACGCATAACATTGACATTAAAGGCAATTACTGTAGAAGTCATTAATGTTCTCATGAGCACAATTGGCAAAAGCGAACCAGTAACAGGACTTATTTTTAACATAATTGCAATCAATATTAATCTTGGGTGCTAATAGCCCTTTTTTACCTTCCAAACTTGAATTTTTAGGTGCAATTTTATTCTTGAATGCTGAAAAATACCATTCAATTATATGCACATAGAATCATTCGACGGTTGTCGAACTACGGGCGGTCCGGAGATAACCTTACTTGTTTATCATATATTGTAAAAGCAGGCCATTGACTAAAGCAGGTCAGTCGTGAAACCAAAAGGAAGAAGTCCAAAAATTGAATTCAGAAATCTGATTATGAAATTCTATCAACAATATTCCTACTAAGATATGATTTAAATATTTCGAAAATATTTGAAGAAATGTAGAATTTCTAAAGGGAAAAGGGGAGGCGGGCTTGACTTTCGCCCAATTTCAACAATTTTTATTAACTATCTTAAGCTGTATGTAAGAAACTTGCATACCAAATTTTTTTGTCCTGCGATCGTTTTTTCTATTTTGTTTCCACGTATTGTCGCGATTATTGTCACCTCTCTACCTCAGGAGATCAAGCATCAGGAAGATATACAATACAGAATCGTGTGGAGTAAGTTATCGGGCCAATGTTGCTAGATGCGAAGGTATAATGAACACTCGTGTAGCAAATCTAGACTGGTAATAGACGGTAATGCTGCACTATGAGAAAGAATCAAGTGAATGGCACAGACTTGCTTGCGCAATAAAGAATCCAGTGAAAAAACTTGAAGTTGATGAACGGAGTGCTCCATCGTGCATGGAGAAGCAAGGATAACAACCAAACTCGCGATTTGCGCGTTGTACCAAAGCCGCGAATGAAGCCTGTATTGGAAAAGTTGTTTTATAATGAAAAGTTCTTCAGCGAAGAAAACTATGGAAAAGCTAAACAATTCTACTGGGTGAATCGTTACGATCGATCGGAACCATAGGTTTAGAGTCATAAAGCTTACGAAATTGACTATGAACAGATGTCAGTGCAATCTCACTTTTGAAACTTTACATTCAACTAATTTTTCGTATTATATTGTGAGCAGTTTACATATATGTGTTTAATTATATAACCTGTCAGTTATATAGTTATATTTTCAACTTCATATTTATAACTTTATGAGCATGTTGAACTCAATGCTTTATGTTGAACTTAAATGCAGTGAGTTACTTTAAAATAAGTGTTATTAAAAACAAAGCCTGCATTTAATTTCAGAATTGATCAGAAAGATATTTATATTCATGGTATTTTTAATAAATACCATTTTGAAATATGATATTTAAAATGCTTTTGTAGTAATTCCATGAAAGAAAATTGCAAATTATTATTTTATTATGTTGTTCAAAAATGTTTTTGTTATTTGCAAAATATGCAAATATAAGTATGCAAATATATATTTTTTTGCATTTCATCGAGGAAGTCAAAAGGATAAAGTAAGGATTGAATTCTTTTGAGAATTTGTTTATTGTAGGTGGGTGTGTCTATTAATATTCCCCGTTCAAGCACAACCAACACAAGCTTAAATGTTCTTGAGATAAAATCTTGCAGTGTATATCGATGTATTCAACACAATCATGCGAAAAACGAGTCTGTTTGCGCAACGAGGTGGTCGTGAAGAAGGGTGGAGACCAAACTGCGGAATAAGGCCCTGACATGTGTGTGTATGTGTGTGAAAGGTGTGACAATGCAGGCACAAATGCAATCATGTAATGCTTTTGGAAGTATTTGCCGTTATTCATTTAGCTTTAAAAGCGACCAATTAACTACGAGAAGCTAAAATCTTTGCTCATTACGATCGTTGCAATTGGAAAATAAAATATCCGACTAATGAAATCCGACTTGGCGATTCTAGTGCGGCTCGACAGCAACAAAAGTGTGCCTCGCTTTGCTTCGAGCACCACTTCAGATGAACCTGCTGCTGACTTCGCAATATCGAACCTAATTCTCATAGCCTTTCATAAAAAAACAGTTATCCGCATAAATTACTTCACACGGAGTAATGCACCTACTCTCCATTTACATATCTATGTATGTGACTGCGAGTGAATTAAAGCTACGCCGAACAGAGCAGAGCAGCGCAGATCCACCGCGAGCGGGTCTCCGCGTCCAGCATTTCACGAAAGTCTTGAGAAAAAATAACTGCTCATGGGGCCACATCCACTCATCCATACATATGCCGCTAGTATCTATGTACATGTGTATATGGCGATGGCTATGTACTTGTCTCTATGTGATTGTGAGTTGCGCTTTTAAAATAAATCGCATTTGTGTGTTCCCTACGACTGAATTTTCACTATTATTATTATTGCGACGATAACATCTACGTTTGTGTGGGATATAATTAAGAAAAACTCTGCCATGGGAAAATGTAAATATTACTTGTTATTTGTTGGCAACTGACGTTCGTGATCATACGAGGGGTCCATTTTAAAAGCTAAAATAGCAGCGACAGCGGCAACTGCTTGCAGCAAAGGGATTCAAAGCAACGCAGCTGTTTATTTGCCGTTAGATTTTCCACACTTCTGCGAAAAAAGTTGGTCGAATGGAATGGAATCCATGGCAACCCCCAAAAATTGCTTCTATTTGTTGTTGATGAATTATATATGTATGTATTTTTTTAGCACTTTTAGCACTTATCCATATTTATGCAGAACCACAGCTCTGAGAATTCGTTCTTGCGATTCACTCGTGAAGTTAACAAATCGATTGCAACTTTTTAATCAGCTCCCACTTTTGTCTAATATTAACTATTTATTATTGATGTCTTCCATTTCCATTTCTAATCGACGTGAAACATAATTCTTCAACATATTCAAAGTAAACCGAGGCACCTACGGCGGAAACGAACTTTGTTACCTCGAGTGCAATCAAGCAAGCAAACTATACGCAAGCGCGACCTTTTATCTGGACACGACGGCCAAAACTACCTGCGCAAAGCAAGAAGCGACCGGAACTAAGTGATGCGGAGCAACAACATGCAACAACCACCGCCGAACCTTTTCGTGTGTAGAACTCCGACAAGTTGTGAAACTCACTAAGCTAAAGCTAAAGTTTGATGAGTCGCGGCTAGAGATCGGCTTTTACAGTAACCCTGCGGGAAATGTTCGTGTTCTCGATTATTAGGCGCGCATAAAACCTCTATAAGACCGATCGAGTAATGCAATAATCAAACATTTAATTACTTCATTTAAATGTTGATATTTCGAAGTAGATTAATATTAATTATTGATTAATACATAATTATTTAATATTGATTATTTGATTATATTTTTAGAATTGCAATAAATATTTTGAAGTTATATTTGAACGGTTATCAAGAGATATTATTACTAACAATGTCATCTATTATTCTAAATCTCTTACATAATCTTTTCACATTTGGAAAAATAGAAGATTTGATCTGAACTGTAGACTTGGCATCCCTTTTAAACACAAACAAGAGCAGCTAACGTAGTAAAATCTCTTTTAGCCTCTCAGAAACATCGACTTTGCTTCTCAGTTGCAATTGGTGGAGCCGCTGTTGGATCTACCTGCTGAATGAGAGAGTGACTCAGTCGACGGAGCTTATGTGCAGTAAGTAAATAAGGAATAGTTAAAAAAGCTCCTATAAGTAAATATGTATGAGGAAATAGTGAATTTCTTTATATGAAACAGGTTTAGTTGATAAGGTGGAGCTCAACCTGAGTTTTGGCTTTATCGCTAAGATGGAACCAACACATTATTAAATCTTTTTTCACAACAATTTGAATTTTGCGAATATGTATTTTAGCTAAAACTGTATTGTCGATACTTTCATAATTACTTGTAAGTATACTTTCTTTGAATTTTCATAAGAAGTGATAAAAATCAGCTTCTAAAACGCTCCTTGATCTTAATGGAAACCATTTAAGAATGCTAACAGTTATCTTGTAGGTATTGTATACAATATCCTATCCTATAGGAAAGCCCGAGCATGTGATCTGCGAATTTCCTGCAATCTTTAGACAAAAATTATTTATATCCATACTATTTGCGCCTAACTAAACGAGTCACTCATTCAAACTATGTTTAAATCTTTTGTTTTGTTAATTATAATACAATGTACACAATTAAAGTCAGCCTAAGAGGTTCATGCATCAGATATGAAGTTCTCGCTATAGTTCAATGAAGCGGCTCGTAAAGTTTGAGAGTGCGATGGGGAACGTTTAAATCAATATTATTTAGCAAATATGAACTGCCAATAGTTGCACTTAGCATATTCAGAATGAAAGTAGCGTTTAACATCATACGACGATTAACAACTGATGGTGGATCTATCAATTTTAGGATTTTGAAGCAAAAGAAAAGTAACCTAAATTCACTTCAAGTTCAGCAAACAGTACGAGTAAATACATGAATTTCCTCAAGTTACAACGCCCAGGATTTCCTGAAAGTGCAACTCTTTAGAGAAAATCCGCAAGTAGCAAAGCGAGGGACTGCATCAATATTTCAAGTAACTCTCAAATGACAACCAGTAATAATTACGAAGTTATTATGATACCGTTAAAAAATATTATGTATTGAACATCGAAAAACAATAGCAATAAAATTAATGCAATTACCAACTAAATATGTTTAAGGAAAAGAATTATACAATATCAGAATTAATTAGTTATATAGAAAATAGGATGTTAATGAAATTGTTAAGGAAGAACTAATGAGCATTGAAACTACTGCAGATTTGGACGAACAGCAACCATAAACTTTCTTTTTATCTGCGACTTTTGGACTTATAATTGCGAAAGCGTCATTTGTAAATTCGAAAGTCCAAATTAATAATATTTAAATCGAAACAACAAATTCGGGTTTTTAAAGAAGTATTTTTGTTCCAAGTATTTGTAGGAATTCAACTTATTTTTCAAAGAAGTCTATTTAAGAATAATACATTCAGCGAATTAATAATTAATTAATAATAGTACTCAGTTGCAATGCGAAATGACGTCGCATAATATTTCGATATGAAGCAGTTGTATTTTCTCTATCGTTCTTTATTAACATAAGTTGCATTTTTTAATGATCTACTTGATCTTCACCATACAACTCACAGATCTTAATCACGTTTTCTATACCCATCTTGGGGAAACTTTTCCAACTTCCCAATTTTTGTGTTTTTATAACATTACGTTTGTTACTTTTTATATATATAATTTACTATATTCGATTATTTGCAAACAGAAGTTTAGCAATATATATTTTTTGTCATTAACAATCCCGCTTACTTTTTAATTAAATTTCCATAATAACAACTTTTAAAGAAACAGAAACTCGTATGTAGAAATTAAGACAACAACAGATTATTGCGGGCAGTTAGAGTCAATACAGTTCAGTGTGAAATCTATAGCGGGGCATAGTCATACAACATATTCTCACCATTTCATCCATGAAATATCTTTTTTATCGGCATAACTTATTTAATTAATGGCTGGAAATTATAGAGAAATTACAAAATGCTGCAGACTATTGTAAAACCTAGCGTAACCATATCTTCATTACGTCAAATATGGAATATTTAATTGCTGCAATGACGAAGTTCGGATTTATTTTAATTATAAGAAGCCGAACGTTAATGAAAATTGTGTATTTGTTTTAAGAAAACCTTTCTTCCCGTTTAACCAAAATTAGGTGAAGTTTTTATAATCTAAGTAAATTTTATTTAATACCGAAAATATTAATACGAAAATCTTTATCCTTTTAATTTTAATTACATTACATACAATAGTGTAAATAAATACTTTAAGGTTTCAAATATTCCCGACAAACAAAAACCTACCTCCTATAAATTTAATAAGAATTCAATTTAACACTAATTAATTTAATTTTAATTTAATTTTAATTCATTTAATATTGCTTCAATAGGATAGATTACTAAAAACCCATTTCGGTTTACACTGAATGCAATCAATAATAGGAAAAGTGGTACAGTTTTGAAAAGCGGTACATTTTTATTTATCGATCCCATCCATTGCAAAATCGATGAGCCTTGAAAATCATTATATGACGTCGTTAGCCTCTTAAGGTAATTACTATCGCTATAAAAGAAGCGTAAGATCTTAAATTAATTAAATAAATAAATATTCCACTGTGATTATCATTATTTTTAAAATCAGCACTTTATGATCTTAGCTTTATCTATGTTCAGTGCTACCAGAATACACATTTATTAAGCATTAAAAATACCGTTGAAAATTGGACTACAACTTCTTGTTAAGTTTACAATGAGGATAACATTGCGAATTTTTGTATAAATCTTTAGCAATATGAAAATCAAGATATTTTTCTCGTACTCGATGTTAGACCCATCCTAAATAATTATTATAAATAAAATTGTTTGAAATTAAAGTAAAAAGTTAAACTTTGTTTATCTGCTTTTGGGTGTTCGCTTGCTTCCAATCTAATTTCCTTGCAAGATACACAAAAGGTCATATTGATAACTTGTTTATTTTCGGCATCCGCAGGCTATCTGCAGCGTAAGATTTATTATCAGATGGATTCATGCTCAAATATGCAGCGACGTCCGATCCCACAACTTTAATCGCGCGGAAATACCTTTGTGAATACACCTTCCTGTGCACGTTAAGCAACAAAAAAGCTCCGAACATATACATGTGTGCACAGAAGTAGGAGGTTTTCAGACGCATGCTATCATCTTATTGCATGAGAAAGCATCACACCCGCCGCTAATAAAATCTGGGCGTGCGGAATTAGCTGCTCCCCTGAACGAGAATCGATCTTTCCTTAAAGGAACAAGACGCATGGTGTGTGCCGAAGTTTCAAAAAAATAAAAACAGCCGATTACTAATTTTATTGGGCACTTATTTGCTTTGTGCACCTAAATTTTAACGTTTATTTTGCAGAATTTGGCTTTTACAGGTTCATTTAGAATTTAATTACCCAGATCGGCATGCAATATAATCATGAATTGGTTTACAAATAAGTCTATAATTTTAAATCACTTAGCATAAAGTGTTATTATACTTCGTATGCACAGCATATTCAAGGGCTTTTGCCATATATTTCAATTATATTAGGCTCACGTCTGAAAATATAGACTTACACGAAAATATATCCATATCCATATCAGGTACCGTCATGATTTTAGTTCATGAAGTACGCGTTAAAACTGTTTACAGTAGAGTGCTAAACATATAAATGTACCTGAAAATTAAATTAAATTAAAAAAGCCAAATTAAAATTATAAAATCTACGAAGCAAGAGGCAGACGAAACTAAAACTGACTTGTAATTAATTATTAATTCTTTACATTATTATTTCTCGTAAAAGTATTTTCTTCAATTTTATCAAATTCTTGAAATTCCTTTACCTTGTATGCTGAAAGTATTTTGTGGAAGTTTAAAGATTTTTCATGTTATTTTCATTTCATTTATTCATATTTTATTGTAGATTTGCACTCAAAACGTACATTCTCGTATGCGTATATAATAAAATACAGTTCATTGCTAAATACAATCTGAAATTCAATTAAATTCAGATATAAACAATTAATTCCGAATAAAAATTTGCTGTCTATATAATGGGTGAAATGTATCTGTACAGTTATTCAAAATGATTTCATGATTTCAACTTTTAATTCAATTTCGATGACATTGCAAGACTAATCACAATCTTATTAAATTATGATAGCCTACCATTTGAATTGGGAGATTTCATTTAAAAATGGACTGAAATTAGTATAAAGAGAAAACTTTTAGGAAAGTAATAGTAAAGAGGAGACTATATAGCAAAGAATCGAATAGAATTTAGTAGATATAGTCTAACTATGTCCATGTCTCAACTATAGTCTAAACTAATCTATTATATGTTTAGAAATGATAGAGTCGGTAAAAGAGGTGGTGGAGTGGCGGCCACTCAGGTGCCAGCTATTGTCACAATAATCTTAATGCAAGACTGGTTTCTAAATCGTCCGTCAGCAATGCTGACTTTATTAATATTTGCATCACTGGTCGTAGTGTTTTTTTTATTGATTTCTCTCATTAGGTAATTGCTCCTTTCACTTCCTTTCTTATAATAGTGATGAGCTGTTCTCAAAGTTTTGGATGATATCAGACCTTTTTATAACAGAGTTATGTTTTACTTATGTTTGCAGGATTGGCGGTATGGTTCCTCAAGTTTCAGTCCTAGGACCTCTGCCGACCTATCATTTTATCGTCCTTTCCGATATTAACATACGTACCTCATTCTAGTGGTCATCTTGAAGGTGCCATGTTTTCTTTTCCACCATTTATGTTTTCTTGAGGATTTATCCATTTGTTCCGCTGCCACAGTGTTGTGACGTATTCTTCCGTCCACCGAAGCCGAAAAGCCCTCTTAATTTTTTTGAATTGCCTTCCTCATATCTAGTGAACTAATGTTTGCATGGATGGTTGCTTCAAGGCACTCAAGGAATGGCCGTCCAATTAGAAAGTGGAACAAAATTACACAGCAATGGCTTATTATTATTTTACGAAATCCTGCTCTATATCGACTAATTGTTAGACTTATGGTAGTTGTTAGTTTCCAAATAGTACCTCATCTTCCCCCATAAAACCATACTTGCAGACATAATGGCCCGCTTGGTCGCTTGGGCGCGATGGACGTGGTCTCTCCGTTCACACGCTTTTTCAACCTAACTTAACCTAACCTATAGTGGAAGGTTGCATAGACTTATGAAGCGTTATTCTTGAAATATTTAGCTGTGTATCTGAAGGCTCAGACCTATAGAGTTCGTCAATAATCAGCTGTGATTTCGACTGCATCTTTAACGTAGTGATGCTGATGTAATTGTGAGATAAATGTTATGGGAAAAGGTTCACTTTTAGTGCAGAAATTGCAATTTTACGAACTCATGATGACTGTAGAACTCGGACCGAGACAACACTTAAAGAACTTTTTGGAAATGCCTAATGTTGTAGAAGACATTGGAATGATGCAAGACTTTCCACTAGATGTTATGCATTTAAGTTGCATTATAAAACATACTTCTGGAAAGGAATTGAATTTTTAATTTAATTTTTTATTTTATATTTTCTTTATTTGAGAAAGATTATGTCATACAGAATGCGAGGTGTGTATGTTATGAGAGTATGATTATAAAAATGCTAGCAGTACAACGAATTATGTTGCCAGAAAGCATTCATCGATTTCTTTGATAAATTCAAACTACGACTTTTATTATTACTATTATTAACAGCTTTTAATTTAATAAAGAACCAATTTTTCCAATTTTAACTTAAGGCCTGATTATGCAAATTAACTGTTAGTGGAACGATACTTAGGGGAAATTTAATTCGAAGAATTCGAATTTCAATTCTTTTATGGGGAGTATTATACACTCTTATTACACTAATCTTTCCTTCTAAATCTCCTTATACTCGTATAATATTATATTCTAGTGAAAATTAATTTTTATTACCTATTTAGTGTTATTTATGTACTAATAATCATAAAATATTTATTAAAGGTATATACATACGAGTATATATATCGCTTTGATGATAAATGCCTAATGTAATTAATTACAGAAATTTTTTTCCGCTGTCTTATACTAAATACTATAAAACATCTACAATTAAAATCAATTACATATTAATAAATATTATTATTTGATAAATTAAAAGAAATAGTAATGAATAAAAGCAACCCACATTCAATAATATATAACGTGATTTTTCAACCGGAAAAATAAACTTTCGGAAATAATTCATCGCATCCGATAGCAGTTGAATGGTGTAAATCGACGTTGGGTCACACTCTGTTTGACCACCTTCGCTTTGACCATGTAACAGGCATGGATGATGTCAACTTACATTTCTATTTTTTATACATACATAAAACATTGCTCTCTGAGCTACCACACAAAAACCCCAACACTAGGGAAGCCGCTTCAAAACCAAACAGCGGCAATCAATTTCTTTATATTCTTTTTTTATTATTTAATCATGTTTTATATTTTTTTTTATTAAAACAAATTAATAAAATAGTAATAAATTATAAACAAATAAGAATAAATAAAAAAAGCAACAATTTGAACAAACATGAAATCCGCCAAGTACGGATTTCGAAGACACTAGCATACGTCACCTAAGCAAGACATTTTATTTACTTTTGCTCTGCCACGTATTCGCTAAATCATAGCCAAAGCTTTCAATTCGCGCTCAGTCCAACCACCTCGGGAAGTGAATGTTTTTGAGAAGTGAAAATCCGTCCAAAATCATTTGCAAGCAATTGCGCAGACTTTGTGTAATTTTGAAAACCCAGCGCATTTTCTACTTCTTTCAGCTTCGGCCCGCCAATAGCTGAACTAACAGTTACTTTCGACCCCTGTCCGCAGCATAGATCACATAAATTGGAAACAGAATGAAAATGAAGAAGCATAGCTAAAATCAAAAATAGCGTCACTTGTAAATCAGAAAGCGTCACTTTTAATTCAGAAATGCCAGAGATAATTTCAACTGATAATTTATGATTTACAAGTAACGCTTTCTGATTTTAAAGTGAGGCACTTAAAGTGCAAAAAGTGTAGAAAAATTTCGAGAGCATGCATATAAACGCCTACATTAATCGCCAAAAACACCCAATTCTTGACATTATATCGTTTGGCTGTGGTTTACGTATGTATATACGTATGTATACATACATATATAGAAGCATAAAAATAAATTATTTAAATATGTACCAATACATATATTTATACACTCGACAAACCTCTCTTCTTGGTTAAACATTTCCTACAAGAATACATCTTTATTTATATTTAATAAATATCCTACAAGAATACATCTTTATTTATATTTAATAAATATTTAATTAAGATATTTTAAATTTCTTTACACAAGGACATTACACTAGGTAGAACACCTACACAAGGTACCAAACCAGAGACTTTTTGTTGGTGGACGCTTTGACGTTACCAAATAAATTAAAGGCCTTCTGCTGAGTATCTCTTTCGCTCTAATTTCAACCGAAACCCTAGCCTTCCGCATATTAAGGTCTTCTGCCTGGAAGTTGTTGTACTTCCTACCAAGCACAGCGTCTCCCTTTGGTGCTTTGACTAGGTGATACACATTGTGCAGGCTTCTGCTGCTGGATAATTTGTCCCTCTTCCTCTACTGTACGATTTAATAGGTATAGAAATTGTTTAGCTTTGAATATAAGTATAAAAATAGTTAAGCGAGTAAAAATAAAATAATAAAAATTAAAAACACAATTACAACGTCCAAGCTGAACTCTTTACAGAGTCAGTGCTAGACTGTCGCGAAGGCGGTCGAAAGAAATTCGGAAATACGTTGAATATTAGAGAGTTGCGAGACACCTTTAACGAACCATGGACAGACTGAGTTTTATCCTAGCCTAATACCCCGTTTACATAAAAATATTTAATCCGATTAAGCTGTTCGAAAACTGATGAGCTTTCCAAGTGTTTCCATACATAATCCGGTCAAACAAAGTAGGTGTTTTGTTATTGCTTTGTTTTGTTTGGTGTAGTTGAGCTTTTACCATGTGTGTGGACATATGTGCTAATAGTTTGTCGCCTGTAACTGTCCCTTTCTAACACATTGGCACTAGACAAGGAGAAGCATAAGTTCCTATAATTCCGAACTTCAAACCTGAGTTGCAAACTAAAATGTGAAGCTAAAACGCAAAAGCATTTCGGTTTAGCGTTGGTATTGCAACAACAATTTCAATGGTATTTAAAAAGTTTACGAGCGGTTTTAGGTCCTAAAAAGTTTTACTTCCAATTTCTGGAAAACCCAATTTATGTAAACGCGGTATAAGAAATAAAACTCGTTATAACCATATCTTTAGGGTCGCAAAATCTCATTGTGGGACGGAAAATAAGTGTCAAAGTACATCACTTAATACCGCGTTTACATAAAATGGTTTTTCCAGAAATTGGAAGTAAAACTTTTTAGGACCTAAAACCACTCGTAAACTTTTTATATACCATTGAAATTGTTGTTGCAATTCCAGCGCTAAACCGAAATGCTTTTGGGTTTTAGCTTCATATTTTAGTTTGCAACTCAGGTTCGAAGTTCGGAATTATAGGAACTTATGCTTCTCCTTGTCTAGTGCCAATGTGTTAGAAAGGGACAGTTACAGGCGACAAACTATTAGCACATATGTCCACACACATGGTAAAAGCTCAACTACACCAAACAAAACAAAGCAATAACAAAACACCTACTTTGTTTGACCGGATTATGTATGGAAACACTTGGAAAGCTCATCAGTTTTCGAACAGCTTAATCGGATTAAATATTTTTATGTAAACAGGGTATAACGCAGGAATTCGAAGTCATGCCTCGATAACTTCTCAAAATTTGTTTAAGTAAATCCAATCAAGATCAACACTCGACGAAAAATATTCTTGGAATATTATTATAAATAAATTTTCAAAATTCGGTAAAAGCAAAACTTTAGTAACTGATAATGAAAAGAATTTTCAGTATAATTTAATTAAAATCCTACTTAGGGACTATTTTTCAATAAAATTATTTTACGAGCGTCCAAAATAAAAGCACGTTGCAGGTGGCAATGATCTATTCTAGCAGATATTCTGCTAGAGATAACACCAAAAACCTTTATCTCTATAAATACGAAACCAGACCTTAACACAATAAGTAACCGATCGTTCACAGTTCGAAAAAGCTTTGTCGCTAGTGTATCCGCAAAAGTCAACTTCTGTAATAGCAGAAAATTGTTTTCTTAAAAGAAAATAAAACATTATCTCTGGAATTGTGCTCTCCCACAATCGCGCTGGTTAGTATTCATTTGTTGCGTGTAAACCCGTTTATGGGAGAGAGGTGAGGAAGTGTAGACATTTTCCGTTGTTCCTCATCTCTCTCGCCAATAACGAATGTTTCACGCAAGAAATTAATACACGTCTAGCCAGCGCTAATGAGATTCAACATAGTTTCTGGAAAAAGGCAATTGTCAATCCCTCACTAAAAAAATCCAATCCCGTCGTGCCTGCTTGTTTTAACAATCAATTAGCTCATTGCTAGATTTGAATCGGTAAAAATTTGCAAAGGAGTACCGCAACGGTTACTGCTACGACCTCTTCTGTTCGTTTTTCCCAAATATGCCTGAATGCACAAATGCGCTGATGATATTCGGGTGTATATTACTGGTAAGAATAATCTCCTAGCTCTATTTTTTGAGGATTTGGCCGTCATAATGAGCTGGTCCGAGGCGAACTACTTACATCTCAATCCGTTGAAGTAAATTGTTCTGGGCATTTCTACGATAAAATACAACTACGACTTTTGTAATATTCACGACATATTTGTCGGTAGAAAAAACAAACTTCACAATGTTAGACTCGTTTCTCACTCCTCCATAGCGCATTGATTTAATTGGCATATCGATTTAGCTTCCCTTATTTTCAGCGCTTATCTTAAAGCTTAGTGCGGATTACATTATTACAAGTAAATAAATAAAATCTCCGATTTCTGTCGGTTAAATTTATTGTGTTGTTAAAATATTGAAGTAATGTATAGTACATTACTAGTACAATAAAAGAAATATTATATATGTAGAAAGAAACCAACCAAAATCATTATTAACTCAAATAATTTGAAGAAAAATGTTAGAATTTATTTGTTGCTTGTTATGAATACATATTTACTATATTGTACATGTAATTAAAGAAACATTCAGCCTGTATCTTAAATTTAGTACTGAAGTTTTGTACTGAAGAATGTACTGAAAGTTTTTACTATTTTTAATGATGTTGCTTGACTTTATTCGTTATACATGAGTTAATTGTGGTCTGAGTACTGCATGTTGTCGTTTTCTTATATTTCGAGCTTGACGTATCGCCATAGGAAATGCACCTTAAATTATTCATTTTAACAACTCCTTCTTTTCCGACTGAGAACTCTGAACAAATTGGTGAACATTTCATCAATTGATCCTTGTCGCTTGCAAAACTATTGGATTTGAAAATGTCAGATGTTTGTATATTCTTAGATCGTTCTTTATTTTGCCGGTATATACTACTATGACTTTGGCGCTCACTTTGAAATCTATCCTGTACTTGCTGTTCATGCAGATTAAGAATACTTTTCCGTTGATTTTTCCCATTTAATGTTAAGCTGCCATATTGACCCAAATCCGAAAAAGCGTTTTTACGCGCCATTGAGGAGTTAGTATTTGACTTAGAACTAAGGTCACTTCTGCGATAATGAAAACGATTGGTTGAGTCGGAGTCCACGGTCTTGTGTAGGTCTGTAGCTTTAACGGTATTTTCAATACCAATATTACTATTTAACAAAGCCGAACTTATTTTTTGTGTAGGTGCAACTGATTTATTGTTAAGATTGTCTTTCTTTTCTAAAATAGATTCAGCAACACCGTGATTTTCTTTATGTTTACCACCTATGTATCCGACTTCACTTATAGCAGATATATTACCCAGAACTTTTATTTTCTCCTGTCTTTTTACATATTCAGTTTTAGATTGATTTTTATTTTTGCTTCCAACCACTGTCGTAACCTGTTTTGTTGACACAACAACAGTGCCGTCGGTGGGTTTACCAATATCAAGGCTTTTTTTAACGGTGTTACTAGCTACTGAAAAGCACACTTGATTTGTTGTTTTTAAGTTATAATTTTCGTTACCCAAATTTATGGAAGATTTATTGTGTGAGTATTTGAAGCTATTATTAATTAATGGTTGAGTTTTTGTCTGTGAAGGCTTCTTATTATCCATACCAAGAACAAAACCATCTTTCGATTGGCCTAAATTCTGTCCATTATGAGATTCAGTTGTTAGTGCCGTTTCCTTCTGTTGTCCTATTTGTTTGTACATGCTTTTCTCAGAATGTAATTCAACACCACTTTTTTTTGGTAGCATAGAGACATGTTTTTCAGGATTTGCAAATCCAATGTTCTCTAAATGTTTTCCTTCGGTTTTAACATAAATATTTTGCTTTAAGACACCACTTGAAATATTCCTTGATTTTTTAGGAGTATACATATCACCTCCACAATATAGGTTATCTTCTGGTCGTTTCAAAATTCGTCTTCCAGAAGGACGATATTCCGTATTCCTAGGAGTAGATAATTTTCTTGAAAATAAATTACCTTCTGTTTGTCTAAGCACAGATCGCTCCACGACATGGTCCACACGATGGTATTCCGGTTTTTCGGGCTGATAAAATTCTCCTTCTGGTTTCAAGTTATCGGTTGGCCTGATTGGTTCTGGTCGTGCTACAAACTGATAATGTTCGCTGGTTTCGAAACTGATTTCACCTTTCGTACGAAGATTATCCTTTCTAATAATTCTTTCAGTTCTTTCAGCTGTTTTATAATTTGGCTTTCCTGGAATTATTAAATCACCCACTGGTTTTAGAATATCTTGTGTTTTAATCTGGTCTGGGCGGTCAGCATATTGGAACTTCTCTTTAGGGTTTGTATAAAATGCACCTTCTGGATGTAGATTGTCTTGCAGTTTTTTCTGTTTCGGCCGTTTCACCGATTGGAAGGTTGGCTTTTCAGGAATGTGGAAATCACCTTCAGGGTGCAAGTTATCCATTGGTTTCTGTTGAACTACCTTTTCTGCTGAATTAAATACCGGTTTCTCCGGGGTATAAAACTCGCCCTCCGGTTTTATATTATCCTCTGGCTTTACTGGAGTCATCTTTTCAGCTGGCTGGTATGTAGGCATGTCTGGCGTACAGAAAACACCCTCAGGTCGTAGATTGTCGACAGGTTTTGTAACACTAGGACGCTCAGCTGGCCGATAAACGGTCTTCTCAGGAATATAAAACTCACCCGTTGGAAACAAATTACCTTCTGGTCTTTTGGGTTCAAGTCGCTCCACGCTATGGTATTCAGGTTTATCCGGCTGATAAAACTCTCCTTCTGGTTTCAAGTTGTCACTTGGCCTGATTGGTTCTGGTCGTGCTACAAACTGATATTGTTCGCTGGTTTCGAAACTTATTTCACCTTCAGTACGAAGATTATCCTTTCTAATAATTCTTTCAGTTGTTTCAGCTGGCTTATAAGTTGGCTTTTCTGGAACTATTAAATCGCCCTCTGGTTTCAGATTATCTTGTGGTTTGATCTGGTCTGGGCGGTCAGCACATTGGAAGTTCTCTTTAGGGGTTGTATAAAATTCACCTTCTGGATGTAGATTGTCTTGCGGTTTTTTCTGTTTCGGCCGTTTCACCGATTGGAAGGTTGGCTTTTCAGGAATGTGGAAATCACCTTCAGGGTGCAAGTTATCCATTGGTTTCTGTTGAACTACCTTTTCTGCTGGCTTAAATACCGGTTTTTCCGGTGTATAAAACTCGCCCTCCGGTTTTATATTATCCTCTGGCTTTACTGGAGTGACCTTTTCGGCTGGCTGGAATGTAGGAATGTCTGGCGTACAGAAAACATCCTCAGGTCGTAGATTGTCGACAGGTTTTGTAACCTCAGGACGCTCAGCTGGCCGATAAACGGTCTTCTCCGGAATATAAAACTCGCCCGTTGGAAACAAATTACCTTCTGGTCTTTTGGGTTCAGGTCGCTCCACGCTATGGTATTCAGGTTTTTCCGGCTGATAAAACTCTCCTTCTGGTTTCAAGTTGTCACTTGGCCTAATTGGTTCTGGTCGTGCTACAAACTGATATTGTTCGCTGGTTTCGAAACTTATTTCACCTTCAGTACGAAGATTATCCTTTCTAATAATTCTTTCAGTTCTTTCGGCTGGCTTATAAGTTGGCTTTTCTGGAACTATTAAATCGCCCTCTGGTTTTAGATTATCTTGTGGTTTGATCTGGTCTGGGCGGTCAGCATATTGGAGCTTCTCTTTAGGGTTTGTATAAAATGCACCTTCTGGATGTAGATTGTCTTGCGGTTTTTTCTGTTTCGGCCGTTTCACCGATTGGAAGGTTGGCTTTTCAGGAATGTGGAAATCCCCTTCAGGGTGCAAGTTATCCATTGGTTTCTGTTGAACTACCTTTTCTGCTGGCTTAAATACCGGTTTTTCCGGTGTATAAAACTCTCCCTCCGGTTTTATATTATCCTCTGGCTTTACTGGAGTGACCTTTTCGGCTGGCTGGAATGTAGGCATGTCTAACGTACAGAAAACACCCTCAGGTCGTAGATTGTCGACAGGTTTAGTAACATCAGGACGCTCAGCTGGCCGATAAACAGTCTTCTCAGGAATATAAAACTCACCCGTTGGAAACAAATTACCTTCTGGTCTTTTCGGTTCAGGTCGCTCCACACTATGGTATACATGTTTTTCGGGGTGATAAAACTCTCCTTCTGGTTTCAAGTTGTCACTTGGCCTGATTGGTTCTGGTCGTGCTACAAACTGATATTGTTCGCTGGTTTCGAAACTTATTTCACCTTCAGTACGAAGATTATCCTTTCTAATAATTCTTTCAGTTCTTTCGGCTGGCTTATAAGTTGGCTTTTCTGGAATTATTAAATCGCCCTCTGGTTTTAAATTATCTTGTGGTTTGATCTGGTCTGGGCGGTCAGCACATTGGAACTTCTCTTTAGGGGTTGTATAAAATTCACCTTTTGGATGTAGATTATCTTGCGGTTTTTTCTGTTTCGGCCGTTTCACCGATTGGAAGGTTGGCTTTTCAGGAATGTGGAAATCACCTTCAGGGTGCAAGTTATCCATTGGTTTCTGTTGAACTACCTTTTCTGCTGGCTTAAATACCGGTTTCTCCGGTGTATAAAACTCGCCCTCCGGTTTTATATTATCCTCTGGCTTTACTGGAGTCACCTTTTCGGCTGGCTGGTATGTAGGCATGTCTGGCGTACAAAAATCACCCTCAGATCGTAAATTGTCGACAGCTTTTGTAATATCAGGACGCTCAGCTGGCCGATAAACAGTCTTCTCTGGAATATAAAACTCACCCGTTGGAAACAAATTACCTTCTGGTCTTTTCGGTTCAGGTCGCTTCACACTATGGTATTCAGGTTTTTCCGGCTGATAAAACTCTCCTTCTGGTTTCAAGTTGTCACTTGGCCTGATTGGTTCTGGTCGTGCTACAAACTGATATTGTTCGCTGGTTTCGAAACTTATTTCACCTTCAGTACGAAGATTATCCTTTCTAATAATTCTTTCAGTTCTTTCGGCTGGCTTATAAGTTGGCTTTTCTGGAACTATTAAATCGCCCTCTGGTTTTAGATTATCTTGTGGTTTGATCTGGTCTGGGCGGTCAGCACATTGGAACTTCTCTTTAGGGGTTGTATATAATTCACCTTCTGGATGTAGATTGTCTTGCGGTTTTTTCTGTTTCGGCCGTTTCACCGATTGGAAGGTTGGCTTTTCAGGAATATGGAAATCACCTTCAGGGTGCAAGTTATCGATTGGTTTCTGTTGAACTACCTTTTCTGCTGGCTTAAATACCGGTTTCTCCGGTGTATAAAACTCGCCCTCCGGTTTTATGTTATCCTCGGGCTTTACTGGAGTGACCTTTTCGGCTGGCTGGAATGTAGGCATGTCTGGCGTACAGAAAACACCCTCAGGTCGTAGATTGTCGACAGGTTTAGTAACACTAGGACGCTCAGCTGGCCGATAAACGGTCTTCTCAGGAATATAAAACTCACCCGTTGGAAACAAATTCCCTTCTGGTCTTTTGGGTTCAGGTCGCTCCACGCTATGGTATTCAGGTTTTTCCGGCTGATAAAACTCTCCTTCTGGTTTCAAGTTGTCACTTGGCCTGATTGGTTCTGGTCGTGCTACAAACTGATATTGTTCGCTGGTTTCGAAACTTATTTCACCTTCAGTACGAAGATTATCCTTTCTAATAATTCTTTCAGTTCTTTCGGCTGGCTTATAAGTTGGCTTTTCTGGAACTATTAAATCGCCCTCTGGTTTTAGATTATCTTGTGGTTTGATCTGGTCTGGGCGGTCAGCACATTGGAACTTCTCTTTAGGGGTTGTATAAAATTCACCTTCTGGATGTAGATTGTCTTGCGGTTTTTTCTGTTTCGGCCGTTTCACCGATTGGAAGGTTGGCTTTTCAGGAATATGGAAATCACCTTCAGGGTGCAAGTTATCGATTGGTTTCTGCTGAACTACCTTTTCTGCTGGCTTAAATACCGGTTTTTCCGGTGTATAAAACTCTCCCTCCGGTTTTATATTATCCTCTGGCTTTACTGGAGTGACCTTTTCGGCTGGCTGGTATGTAAGCATGTCTGGCGTACAGAAAACACCCTCAGGTCGTAGATTGTCGACAGGTTTAGTAACATCGGGACGCTCAGCTGGCCGATAAACAGTCTTCTCAGGAATATAAAACTCACCCGTTGGAAACAAATTCCCTTCTGGTCTTTTCGGTTCAGGTCGCTTCACACTATGGTATACAGGTTTTTCGGGCTGATAAAACTCTCCTTCTGGTTTCAAGTTGTCACTTGGCCTGATTGGTTCTGGTCGTGCTACAAACTGATATTGTTCGCTGGTTTCGAAACTTATTTCACCTTCAGTACGAAGATTATCCTTTCTAATAATTCTTTCAGTTCTTTCGGCTGGCTTATAAGTTGGCTTTTCTGGAACTATTAAATCGCCCTCTGGTTTTAAATTATCTTGTGGTTTGATCTGGTCTGGGCGGTCAGCACATTGGAAGTTCTCTTTAGGGGTTGTATAAAATTCACCTTCTGGATGTAGATTGTCTTGCGGTTTTTTCTGTTTCGGCCGTTTCACCGATTGGAAAGTTGGCTTTTCAGGAATGTGGAAATCACCTTCAGGGTGCAAGTTATCCATTGGTTTCTGTTGAACTACCTTTTCTGCTGGCTTAAATACCGGTTTCTCCGGTGTATAAAACTCGCCCTCCGGTTTTATGTTATCCTCGGGCTTTACTGGAGTGACCTTTTCGGCTGGCTGGTATGTAGGCATGTCTGGCGTACAGAAAACACCCTCAGGTCGTAGATTGTCGACAGGTTTAGTAACATCGGGACGCTCAGCTGGCCGATAAACAGTCTTCTCAGGAATATAAAACTCACCCGTTGGAAACAAATTCCCTTCTGGTCTTTTCGGTTCAGGTCGCTTCACACTATGGTATACAGGTTTTTCGGGCTGATAAAACTCTCCTTCTGGTTTCAAGTTGTCACTTGGCCTGATTGGTTCTGGTCGTGCTACAAACTGATATTGTTCGCTGGTTTCGAAACTTATTTCACCTTCAGTACGAAGATTATCCTTTCTAATAATTCTTTCAGTTCTTTCGGCTGGCTTATAAGTTGGCTTTTCTGGAACTATTAAATCGCCCTCTGGTTTTAGATTATCTTGTGGTTTGATCTGGTCTGGGCGGTCAGCACATTGGAACTTCTCTTTAGGGGTTGAATAAAATTCACCTTCTGGATGTAGATTGTCTTGCGGTTTTTTCTGTTTCGGCCGTTTCACCGATTGGAAGGTTGGCTTTTCAGGAATATGGAAATCACCTTCAGGTTGCAAGTTATCGATTGGTTTCTGCTGAATTACCTTTTCTGCTGGCTTAAATACCGGTTTCTCCGGTGTATAAAACTCGCCCTCCGGTTTTATGTTATCCTCGGGCTTTACTGGAGTGACCTTTTCGGCTGGCTGGTATGTAGGCATGTCTGGCGTACAGAAAACACCCTCAGGTCGTAGATTGTCGACAGGTTTAGTAACATCAGGACGCTCAGCTGGCCGATAAACAGTCTTCTCAGGAATATAAAACTCACCCGTTGGAAACAAATTCCCTTCTGGTCTTTTCGGTTCAGGTCGCTTCACACTATGGTATACAGGTTTTTCGGGCTGATAAAACTCTCCTTCTGGTTTCAAGTTGTCACTTGGCCTGATTGGTTCTGGTCGTGCTACAAACTGATATTGTTCGCTGGTTTCGAAACTTATTTCACCTTCAGTACGAAGATTATCCTTTCTAATAATTCTTTCAGTTCTTTCGGCTGGCTTATAAGTTGGCTTTTCTGGAACTATTAAATCGCCCTCTGGTTTTAGATTATCTTGTGGTTTGATCTGGTCTGGGCGGTCAGCACATTGGAACTTCTCTTTAGGCGTTGTATAAAATTCACCTTCTGGATGTAGATTGTCTTGCGGTTTTTTCTGTTTCGGCCGTTTCACCGATTGGAAGGTTGGCTTTTCAGGAATATGGAAATCACCTTCAGGGTGCAAGTTATCGATTGGTTTCTGCTGAACTACCTTTTCTGCTGGCTTAAATACCGGTTTTTCCGGTGTATAAAACTCTCCCTCCGGTTTTATATTATCCTCTGGCTTTACTGGTGTGACCTTTTCGGCTGGCTGGTATGTAGGCATGTCTGGCGTACAGAAAACACCCTCAGGTCGTAGATTGTCGACAGGTTTAGTAACATCAGGACGCTCAGCTGGCCGATAAACAGTCTTCTCAGGAATATAAAACTCACCCGTTGGAAACAAATTCCCTTCTGGTCTTTTCGGTTCAGGTCGCTTCACACTATGGTATACAGGTTTTTCGGGCTGATAAAACTCTCCTTCTGGTTTCAAGTTGTCACTTGGCCTGATTGGTTCTGGTCGTGCTACAAACTGATATTGTTCGCTGGTTTCGAAACTTATTTCACCTTCAGTACGAAGATTATCCTTTCTAATAATTCTTTCAGTTCTTTCGGCTGGCTTATAAGTTGGCTTTTCTGGAACTATTAAATCGCCCTCTGGTTTTAGATTATCTTGTGGTTTGATCTGGTCTGGGCGGTCAGCACATTGGAACTTCTCTTTAGGCGCTGTATAAAATTCACCTTCTGGATGTAGATTGTCTTGCGGTTTTTTCTGTTTCGGCCGTTTCACCGATTGGAAGGTTGGCTTTTCAGGAATATGGAAATCACCTTCAGGGTGCAAGTTATCGATTGGTTTCTGCTGAACTACCTTTTCTGCTGGCTTAAATACCGGTTTTTCCGGTGTATAAAACTCTCCCTCCGGTTTTATATTATCCTCTGGCTTTACTGGAGTGACCTTTTCGGCTGGCTGGTATGTAGGCATGTCTGGCGTACAGAAAACACCCTCAGGTCGTAGATTGTCGACAGGTTTAGTAACATCAGGACGCTCAGCTGGCCGATAAACAGTCTTCTCAGGAATATAAAACTCACCCTTTGGAAACAAATTCCCTTCTGGTCTTTTCGGTTCAGGTCGCTTCACACTATGGTATTCAGGTTTTTCCGGCTGATAAAACTCTCCTTCTGGTTTCAAGTTGTCACTTGGCCTGATTGGTTCTGGTCGTGCTACAAACTGATATTGTTCGCTGGTTTCGAAACTTATTTCACCTTCAGTACGAAGATTATCCTTTCTAATAATTCTTTCAGTTCTTTCGGCTGGCTTATAAGTTGGCTTTTCTGGAACTATTAAATCGCCCTCTGGTTTTAAATTATCTTGTGGTTTGATCTGCTCTGGGCGGTCAGCACATTGGAACTTCTCTTTAGGGGTTGTATAAAATTCACCTTCTGGATGTAGATTGTCTTGCGGTTTTTTCTGTTTCGGCCGTTTCACCGATTGGAAGGTTGGCTTTTCAGGAATATGGAAATCACCTTCAGGGTGCAAGTTATCGATTGGTTTCTGCTGAACTACCTTTTCTGCTGGCTTAAATACCGGTTTTTCCGGTGTATAAAACTCTCCCTCCGGTTTTATATTATCCTCTGGCTTTACTGGTGTGACCTTTTCGGCTGGCTGGAATGTAGGCATGTCTGGCGTACAGAAAACACCCTCAGGTCGTAGATTGTCGACAGGTTTAGTAACATCAGGACGCTCAGCTGGCCGATAAACAGTCTTCTCAGGAATATAAAACTCACCCGTTGGAAACAAATTCCCTTCTGGTCTTTTCGGTTCAGGTCGCTTCACACTATGGTATACAGGTTTTTCGGGCTGATAAAACTCTCCTTCTGGTTTCAAGTTGTCACTTGGCCTGATTGGTTCTGGTCGTGCTACAAACTGATATTGTTCGCTGGTTTCGAAACTTATTTCACCTTCAGTACGAAGATTATCCTTTCTAATAATTCTTTCAGTTCTTTCGGCTGGCTTATAAGTTGGCTTTTCTGGAACTATTAAATCGCCCTCTGGTTTTAGATTATCTTGTGGTTTGATCTGGTCTGGGCGGTCAGCACATTGGAACTTCTCTTTAGGGGTTGTATAAAATTCACCTTCTGGATGTAGATTGTCTTGCGGTTTTTTCTGTTTCGGCCGTTTCACCGATTGGGAGGTTGGCTTTTCAGGAATATGGAAATCACCTTCAGGGTGCAAGTTATCGATTGGTTTCTGCTGAACTACCTTTTCTGCTGGCTTAAATACCGGTTTTTCCGGTGTATAAAACTCTCCCTCCGGTTTTATATTATCCTCTGGCTTTACTGGAGTGACCTTTTCGGCTGGCTGGTATGTAGGCATGTCTGGCGTACAGAAAACACCCTCAGGTCGTAGATTGTCGACAGGTTTAGTAACATCAGGACGCTCAGCTGGCCGATAAACAGTCTTCTCAGGAATATAAAACTCACCCGTTGGAAACAAATTCCCTTCTGGTCTTTTCGGTTCAGGTCGCTTCACACTATGGTATTCAGGTTTTTCCGGCTGATAAAACTCTCCTTCTGGTTTCAAGTTGTCACTTGGCCTGATTGGTTCTGGTCGTGCTACAAACTGATATTGTTCGCTGGTTTCGAAACTTATTTCACCTTCAGTACGAAGATTATCCTTTCTAATAATTCTTTCAGTTTTTTCGGCTGGCTTATAAGTTGGCTTTTCTGGAACTATTAAATCGCCCTCTGGTTTTAAATTATCTTGTGGTTTGATCTGGTCTGGGCGGTCAGCACATTGGAACTTCTCTTTAGGGGTTGTAAAAAATTCACCTTCTGGATGTAGATTGTCTTGCGGTTTTTTCTGTTTCGGCCGTTTCACCGATTGGAAGGTTGGCTTTTCAGGAATATGGAAATCACCTTCAGGGTGCAAGTTATCGATTGGTTTCTGCTGAACTACCTTTTCTGCTGGCTTAAATACCGGTTTTTCCGGTGTATAAAACTCTCCCTCCGGTTTTATATTATCCTCTGGCTTTACTGGAGTGACCTTTTCGGCTGGCTGGTATGTAGGCATGTCTGGCGTACAGAAAACACCCTCAGGTCGTAGATTGTCGACAGGTTTAGTAACATCAGGACGCTCAGCTGGCCGATAAACAGTCTTCTCAGGAATATAAAACTCACCCGTTGGAAACAAATTCTCTTCTGGTCTTTTCGGTTCAGGTCGCTTCACACTATGGTATTCAGGTTTTTCCGGCTGATAAAACTCTCCTTCTGGTTTCAAGTTGTCACTTGGCCTGATTGGTTCTGGTCGTGCTACAAACTGATATTGTTCGCTGGTTTCGAAACTTATTTCACCTTCAGTACGAAGATTATCCTTTCTAATAATTCTTTCAGTTCTTTCGGCTGGCTTATAAGTTGGCTTTTCTGGAACTATTAAATCGCCCTCTGGTTTTAAATTATCTTGTGGTTTGATCTGCTCTGGGCGGTCAGCACATTGGAACTTCTCTTTCGGGGTTGTATAAAATTCACCTTCTGGATGTAGATTGTCTTGCGGTTTTTTCTGTTTCGGCCGTTTCACCGATTGGAAGGTTGGCTTTTCAGGAATATGGAAATCACCTTCAGGGTGCAAGTTATCGATTGGTTTCTGCTGAATTACCTTTTCTGCTGGCTTAAATACCGGTTTTTCCGGTGTATAAAACTCTCCCTCCGGTTTTATATTATCCTCTGGCTTTACTGGTGTGACCTTTTCGGCTGGCTGGAATGTAGGCATGTCTGGCGTACAGAAAACACCCTCAGGTCGTAGATTGTCGACAGGTTTAGTAACACTAGGACGCTCAGCTGGGCGATAAACGGTCTTCTCAGGAATATAAAACTCACCCGTTGGAAACAAATTCCCTTCTGGTCTTTTCGGTTCAGGTCGCTTCACACTATGGTATTCAGGTTTTTCCGGCTGATAAAACTCTCCTTCTGGTTTCAAGTTGTCACTTGGCCTGATTGGTTCTGGTCGTGCTACAAACTGATATTGTTCGCTGGTTTCGAAACTTATTTCACCTTCAGTACGAAGATTATCCTTTCTAATAATTCTTTCAGTTCTTTCGGCTGGCTTATAAGTTGGCTTTTCTGGAACTATTAAATCGCCCTCTGGTTTTAGATTATCTTGTGGTTTGATCTGGTCTGGGCGGTCAGCACATTGGAACTTCTCTTTAGGCGTTGTATAAAATTCACCTTCTGGATGTAGATTGTCTTGCGGTTTTTTCTGTTTCGGCCGTTTCACCGATTGGAAGGTTGGCTTTTCAGGAATATGGAAATCACCTTCAGGGTGCAAGTTATCGATTGGTTTCTGCAGAATTACCTTTTCTGCTGGCTTAAATACCGGTTTCTCGGGTGTATAAAACTCGCCCTCCGGTTTTATGTTATCCTCGGGCTTTACTGGAGTGACCTTCTCGGCTGGCTGGTATGTAGGCATGTCTGGCGTACAGAAAACACCCTCAGGTCGTAGATTGTCGACAGGTTTAGTAACATCAGGACGCTCAGCTGGCCGATAAACAGTCTTCTCAGGAATATAAAACTCACCCGTTGGAAACAAATTCCCTTCTGGTCTTTTCGGTTCAGGTCGCTTCACACTATGGTATTCAGGTTTTTCCGGCTGATAAAACTCTCCTTCTGGTTTCAAGTTGTCACTTGGCCTGATTGGTTCTGGTCGTGCTACAAACTGATATTGTTCGCTGGTTTCGAAACTTATTTCACCTTCAGTACGAAGATTATCCTTTCTAATAATTCTTTCTGTTCTTTCGGCTGGCTTATAAGTTGGCTTTTCTGGAACTATTAAATCGCCCTCTGGTTTTAAATTATCTTGTGGTTTGATCTGGTCTGGGCGGTCAGCACATTGGAAGTTCTCTTTAGGGGTTGTATAAAATTCACCTTCTGGATGTAGATTGTCTTGCGGTTTTTTCTGTTTCGGCCGTTTCACCGATTGGAAAGTTGGCTTTTCAGGAATGTGGAAATCACCTTCAGGGTGCAAGTTATCCATTGGTTTCTGTTGAACTACCTTTTCTGCTGGCTTAAATACCGGTTTCTCCGGTGTATAAAACTCGCCCTCCGTTTTTATATTATCCTCTGGCTTTACTGGAGTCACCTTTTCGGCTGGCTGGTATGTAGGCATGTCTGGCGTACAGAAATCACCCTCAGGTCGTAGATTGTCGACAGGTTTTGTAACATCAGGACGCTCAGCTGGCCGATAAACGGTCTTTTCAGGAATATAAAACTCACCTGTTGGAAACAAATTACCTTCTAGTCTTTTGGGTTCAGGTCGCTCCACACTATGGTATACAGGTTTTTCGGGCTGATAAAACTCTCCTTCTGGTTTCAAGTTGTCACTTGGCCTGATTGGTTCTGGTCGTGCTACAAACTGATATTGTTCGCTGGTTTCGTAATTTATTTCACCTTCAGTACGAAGATTATCCTTTCTAATAATTCTTTCAGTTCTTTCGGCTGGCTTATAAGTTGGCTTTTCTGGAACTATTAAATCGCCCTCTGGTTTTAGATTATCTTGTGGTTTGATCTGGTCTGGGCGGTCAGCACATTGGAACTTCTCTTTAGGTGTTGTATAAAATTCACCTTCTGGATGTAGATTGTCTTGCGGTTTTTTCTGTTTCGGCCGTTTCACCGATTGGAAGGTTGGCTTTTCAGGAATATGGAAATCACCTTCAGGGTGCAAGTTATCGATTGGTTTCTGCTGAATTACCTTTTCTGCTGGCTTAAATACCGGTTTCTCCGGTGTATAAAACTCGCCCTCCGGTTTTATGTTATCCTCGGGCTTTACTGGAGTCACCTTTTCGGCTGGCTGGTATGTAGGCATGTCTGGCGTACAGAAATCACCCTCAGGTCGTAGATTGTCGACAGGTTTAGTAACACTAGGACGCTCAGCTGGCCGATAAACGGTCTTCTCAGGAATATAAAACTCACCCGTTGGAAACAAATTCCCTTCTGGTCTTTTCGGTTCAGGTCGCTTCACACTATGGTATTCAGGTTTTTCCGGCTGATAAAACTCTCCTTCTGGTTTCAAGTTGTCACTTGGCCTGATTGGTTCTGGTCGTGCTACAAACTGATATTGTTCGCTGGTTTCGAAACTTATTTCACCTTCAGTACGAAGATTATCCTTTCTAATAATTCTTTCAGTTCTTTCGGCTGGCTTATAAGTTGGCTTTTCTGGAACTATTAAATCGCCCTCTGGTTTTAGATTATCTTGTGGTTTGATCTGGTCTGGGCGGTCAGCACATTGGAACTTCTCTTTAGGCGTTGTATAAAATTCACCTTCTGGATGTAGATTGTCTTGCGGTTTTTTCTGTTTCGGCCGTTTCACCGATTGGAAGGTTGGCTTTTCAGGAATATGGAAATCACCTTCAGGGTGCAAGTTATCGATTGGTTTCTGCTGAATTACCTTTTCTGCTGGCTTAAATACCGGTTTCTCGGGTGTATAAAACTCGCCCTCCGGTTTTATGTTATCCTCGGGCTTTACTGGAGTGACCTTCTCGGCTGGCTGGTATGTAGGCATGTCTGGCGTACAGAAAACACCCTCAGGTCGTAGATTGTCGACAGGTTTAGTAACATCAGGACGCTCAGCTGGCCGATAAACAGTCTTCTCAGGAATATAAAACTCACCCGTTGGAAACAAATTCCCTTCTGGTCTTTTCGGTTCAGGTCGCTTCACACTATGGTATTCAGGTTTTTCCGGCTGATAAAACTCTCCTTCTGGTTTCAAGTTGTCACTTGGCCTGATTGGTTCTGGTCGTGCTACAAACTGATATTGTTCGCTGGTTTCGAAACTTATTTCACCTTCAGTACGAAGATTATCCTTTCTAATAATTCTTTCAGTTCTTTCGGCTGGCTTATAAGTTGGCTTTTCTGGAACTATTAAATCGCCCTCTGGTTTTAAATTATCTTGTGGTTTGATCTGGTCTGGGCGGTCAGCACATTGGAAGTTCTCTTTAGGGGTTGTATAAAATTCACCTTCTGGATGTAGATTGTCTTGCGGTTTTTTCTGTTTCGGCCGTTTCACCGATTGGAAAGTTGGCTTTTCAGGAATGTGGAAATCACCTTCAGGGTGCAAGTTATCCATTGGTTTCTGTTGAACTACCTTTTCTGCTGGCTTAAATACCGGTTTCTCCGGTGTATAAAACTCGCCCTCCGTTTTTATATTATCCTCTGGCTTTACTGGAGTCACCTTTTCGGCTGGCTGGTATGTAGGCATGTCTGGCGTACAGAAATCACCCTCAGGTCGTAGATTGTCGACAGGTTTTGTAACATCAGGACGCTCAGCTGGCCGATAAACGGTCTTTTCAGGAATATAAAACTCACCTGTTGGAAACAAATTACCTTCTAGTCTTTTGGGTTCAGGTCGCTCCACACTATGGTATACAGGTTTTTCGGGCTGATAAAACTCTCCTTCTGGTTTCAAGTTGTCACTTGGCCTGATTGGTTCTGGTCGTTCTACAAACTGATATTGTTCGCTGGTTTCGAAATTTATTTCACCTTCAGTACGAAGATTATCCTTTCTAATAATTCTTTCAGTTCTTTCGGCTGGCTTATAAGTTGGCTTTTCTGGAACTATTAAATCGCCCTCTGGTTTTAGATTATCTTGTGGTTTGATCTGGTCTGGGCGGTCAGCACATTGGAACTTCTCTTTAGGTGTTGTATAAAATTCACCTTCTGGATGTAGATTGTCTTGCGGTTTTTTCTGTTTCGGCCGTTTCACCGATTGGAAGGTTGGCTTTTCAGGAATATGGAAATCACCTTCAGGGTGCAAGTTATCGATTGGTTTCTGCTGAATTACCTTTTCTGCTGGCTTAAATACCGGTTTCTCCGGTGTATAAAACTCGCCCTCCGGTTTTATGTTATCCTCGGGCTTTACTGGAGTCACCTTTTCGGCTGGCTGGTATGTAGGCATGTCTGGCGTACAGAAATCACCCTCAGGTCGTAGATTGTCGACAGGTTTTGTAACATCAGGACGCTCAGCTGGCCGATAAACGGTCTTTTCAGGAATATAAAACTCACCTGTTGGAAACAAATTACCTTCTATTCTTTTGGGTTTAGGTCGCTCCACACTATGGTATACAGGTTTTTCGGGCTGATAAAACTCTCCTTCTGGTTTCAAGTTGTCACTTGGCCTGATTGGTTCTGGTCGTGCTACAAACTGATATTGTTCGCTGGTTTCGAAATTTATTTCACCTTCAGTACGAAGATTATCCTTTCTAATAATTCTTTCAGTTCTTGCGGCTGGCTTATAAGTTGGCTTTTCTGGAACTATTAAATCGCCCTCTGGTTTTAGATTATCTTGTGGTTTGATCTGGTCTGGGCGGTCAGCACATTGGAACTTCTCTTTAGGTGTTGTATAAAATTCACCTTCTGGATGTAGATTGTCTTGCGGTTTTTTCTGTTTCGGCCGTTTCACCGATTGGAAGGTTGGCTTTTCAGGAATATGGAAATCACCTTCAGGGTGCAAGTTATCGATTGGTTTCTGCTGAATTACCTTTTCTGCTGGCTTAAATACCGGTTTCTCCGGTGTATAAAACTCGCCCTCCGGTTTTATGTTATCCTCGGGCTTTACTGGAGTCACCTTTTCGGCTGGCTGGTATGTAGGCATGTCTGGCGTACAAAAATCACCCTCAGATCGTAAATTGTCGACAGCTTTTGTAACATCAGGACGCTCAGCTGGCCGATAAACAGTCTTCTCAGGAATATAAAACTCACCCGTTGGAAACAAATTCCCTTCTGGTCTTTTCGGTTCAGGTCGCTTCACACTATGGTATTCAGGTTTTTCGGGCTGATAAAACTCTCCTTCTGGTTTCAAGTTGTCACTTGGCCTGATTGGTTCTGGTCGTGCTACAAACTGATATTGTTCGCTGGTTTCGAAATTTATTTCACCTTCAGTACGAAGATTATCCTTTCTAATAATTCTTTCAGTTCTTTCGGCTGGCTTATAAGTTGGCTTTTCTGGAACTGTTAAATCGCCCTCTGGTTTTAGATTATCTTGTGATTTGATCTGGTCTGAGCGGTCAGTACATTGGAAATTATCTTTTAGGTGTGAGTAAAACTCTCCTTCAGTATAGAAATTGTGTACTGACAAATTGTATAGTGATTGGCCCTGAAAGAGTTTTTTGTGATTTCAATACTATTTTTGCAGGGGTATACATTTTGCTTTTTGAACATATTCTAGAAGTTTCTGTGTCTTTTACCTGTAGTTTCTTGTATTATTGTACATATTCGTTCTGTAATATTGTACTCTCCTAAAATTGGAGAAATACTGATACGAGAAAGTACAATAGTACATGAAAATATAAGTAAACGAAGCAAAGAAACTCCTGCGATATGAATGAAAAATCCACTCACAGATTTTTTTTCCAGCTGATCCTGAATTTCCGCAGTAGGTGTTTTTTGCATCTTATCGTCATCTAAAAGAATTTACGTTATATATAAATTGTTATTTATAAATATATATTCAGTACTTGACATATGATTTGAAAGTTCTTTCGTAGTGTTGTCGTTGTGTCTCCTAAAAATATATTTGTTTTAGTACAATAAGCCATTAACTTTGATTTGACAAGCTTTAAAACTAACCCACATTCGCAAGTTTCACATATGGACTTTTTAGCATGTATATTTTGTACTTCTCCTGTTATTCCGATTCCAACCTTTTAAAGAGATACTTTCAATTAAAATAATTAATGTAAATAAAATTGTTTTGATACATTACCGTTTTTGAATCATAAGCGGCATCTTTTATGTTTTTGATTACATGCTCTCTACACATATTTTGGGAAATATTCGTAGCATTCGATGTTGTGTTTGTTGTTTCAAAACGTTTTTCATTGATGTTGGTAATAATGTCGCTATTCTCAATTTCAATGAACTCATCAGTATAAATCCTTTTTTTAGTGTCGACGATCTTTTCAATGACGTCAGTGTGGGTTCTCTCATCCAGTAATCTCCAGTCATTAATCGATGCATCAAATGTCTATAAAGAGATTTTGTGTATGTTAATGAAGGCAAAATTTATTTTGTTTCAAATTTTAATATTAAACGGTAAGTATAATTTTTTTAGTTGCTCTTCACTTAAGTCTTAATTCAAAATTATTAATCTTATTATTATTATATAAGTGGCATTATTTTTATTACTAGTTAATTGTTGAAATCGTAATTCGAAATTATGTATTACTTTTTTGTTGAAAAAAACAGTGGTTTTGAATTTAGTAGCCTGTAAAAATATAGCACTAAGGTTTATCCAATCAGGAATTTATAGTATTCTAAAATCACATAATTATCAGTTTTAAGGAATGCTTTTGAAAATAAAAAATACTGTTTCAAGAGGTTCTAGGATTAAAGTTTACTAAATAACTCTGATCTTTTTTCATGAAAATACGCACATCGTCTGATGTGTTTGCTTTAGAAATAACTTCACTTTAATTTTCATAGACATCAAATTTAAATATCTGACCAAGGAAACGAGAAGTTACAACTTATTCCTGTATTTTCTAAGATTTTCGTCGCTTACTTTTCGTCGTGTTTGACCAAAAATCTACCTTCCACTTAATTCGCATTCTTAAATTAAAATGTGATGTTATTTTCGTACGAATATGCAATTATAACAACATTCGCGGCATAATTGTACGGGATTAGCACTTGTACACCAGAGATTTGCACCGACATTCGTTAGTTACCTGCGCGTGAAATATTGAAGTATATTCATTCGTGCTTGTTTGTATTCATTAATACAATGCATTGTCAAAATTGAGAGTATGAATATGTCTCACGAATATAATAGCCGCATACCAATTATTTGAGTGAAAAAGAATGTGAATGATATGCGCTCTCAAAAATGTATCCAAGCTGTGTACTCATAGTCACTCGTTTAACGAACGATTCGGAAAGCTGTTCGAAAGCATTCGTGCATATCTCTGTTGTTCACCTAAATATAAAGACAGATCAACCTTATAAGCCTATGTATTGTACATAATTGCACTCAATCGTGATTGTATGTTAATTAACCTTTGTTACTTCTGTGGTAGTTATTATATTTGCTACATCAGTGTTGTCTTTCTCGATCTCTCGAGCAATGTCGTTGGGTACGAAAACATCAGAGTCGACAAACGACTTCTCGTCGATGACTTCCCACTCGCCGAGCTTTGAGTCATACACTTTAGTTGTGTACGTTGTTGTCGTCGAATTAATGACATCATCACTTATGTGCGAATTTTCCTTATCTTGTGCCTCGTCAACAACCTTCTCTTCAACTACTCTCCATTGATTATTTTGTTTATCATAAACTTTTTTCTTATAGATAATTTTGTGTGGATCGTCCAATTCCGGGCTGGCATATCGTTCAATTTTTTGAAGGTTCTGTGCTTTGTCGTTTTGCTTCTCGTTGTATTCTGTCCAAGCTTTCGCGTTTGTGTCAAAGCCATCAACACGATCTGTTGTCGATGTTAACGTAGGTTTTCTGCCTTCATTGACTTCGTTGACCATATGTTTGAATCGCGTCTTTTCATTATATTTCATTTCGCTCACATCGGACAACTCTTGAAGAGAGTTACTGCTAATCTCTCGTTGTGAGTCAATTGATTGGTAATTACTCACGCCGTCGTCTATCACGTACTCTGATGGCAATGATGTCATTTCTGTAATTGGAGTTGTGGCAACATTTCTTAAATGCTTATCTGTGCGAAAAACATCTGTGCATTTAGCTAATTCTATATCTTTAACTGTTGTACGGGAGTTTTCAGTTTGGTAGAGCGTAGAAGAGGTCATAATATTTAAACTTGTGCTGTCATCAACAGCAACGTCAACCACTTCGATGGGCACAGATAAAATCGTCTCCTTTTCTTCACTTTCCATCAAATCCATCGACGAAATTATTTCCTTGTTTGTCCTTGACGTATCAATTTGCATTTCCTTCTCACATTCTGTGGATTTGTATTTGCTTGAAGTTCGTGTTTGTTTAGATTGCGTGGAATGCTTCTGCTGTAAAGACTTTGAAGCACCTGATCGTATCACTTTGTGCTTACTTAAATGCATTTCGGAATTCTTTGATGAAGATTTTTCGTTAGATTTTTTCAAAATAAACATTTTGAACTGTAAAATATTCACTACCTCGAATCGAATACGTTTGAAAATTTCAGTTATAGTTTTCTAAAACGCAGCTTTCGCAGCGGACATATATTTAAGTCTTATAAAAATACTAATTGTAATTGCACAAAAATTATACAATGATATATAATTAATGGAAATATAATAAACAGATGCACCGAAGTGCTCTATAAAAGAGATCTGTTTTGGAAGACGAATCAATTCGAACTGACGAACTTTTTTTGTATACTTCTAATTAAGTTCAATGACGATATTAAGTAAACTGCTTGCGTTTGCCAAGTCATAAAAGAGATCGAAAACCGGTAGGTGAATTTTTCAAAGCTTCTCCAAAGCTTAGAAGTTTATTTTAAAGCTGTAAAAATATTTACCAACACGCTGATACGCGATGACCCAAAAAAAGCTCACAAGTTGCACCGTGACACACTACAAAATGAGGCCAGCCTCAAAAGACATAATATTTAATACAATACAATAAGTTTTCTGTACCGTTAATATAAGACAGGGCTGAATTCTGCTAATACCAATCGGAAATTATATCAGAAATAGCAAAAGTAATACCAACAACCCGTCAGACGTCCATAATTGATTTACATATCCTCTAAATATGAAATATTATAAAAGAAAGAAACTTATTAAACTTATTAAGGTTTTTCCGATCAAAAAGTTACTGCAATTTTTGAAAAAAATGCTTCTATTACAGCACCTTCCCCATTTCGCTTCCCATCTAGACATATCAATTAATAAAGCTTAAGCTTTCATTATGAATGATTATATTTAGAAAATTATTACCGACAAAGCATTTTCAATGGACGGCAAACAAAAGTGTTGATTCAAACAAAAATGTTGATTTGGTTTTTGGAACTGCCTTGAATTCTATTAATTGTAATAACCGAGGTACCATTTTATCATGAAGCTAATTTTATATAAAACATTCGAGAAAGAAATCGAGTGTTAGCTTAGCAATATGACTAATAAAAACAACTATGGACAGAATGTTGAAAACCACATCGAAATCGGTGCAGCCGTCTAAGAGTTGACTGAACCTTACATAATATATGAATAATTAGATTTAGTTAGAAATAATAATTTTACCATCTATCAAAGCCTATTACAAGCCATCAGTAGCCCATTAAAATCATGCAAAACGAGCTGCCCTCAGATCTACACACTCGAAATAATGATCGCATCTGCATGATCATTTGAGGTGACCATTCTATTTCTTGACAATTCTCCATTGTATACGTAGCAAGTAAATACAAGAAAGTATTGTAATCGTGAAAAATGTTGATATTGAGACTTTAATGGTAATACACATTTCGACCATTCCTGAGTTCATATTAGTTTATTATTGGCTTCAATAACTCAAAACAGGAGAGTCGTAGTAAATTGAAATTTTGTATTTGAGGCTCTTATAAGACCTAGTTGGGCACCTACCTTTTTGGATGTAATCGGTTGCGCCAAAAGGACACTTTTCAAATTTCATGCATAACTCAAAACCAGACACCCTTAGAATGTACATACGAGTATATATTGAATTTGCGCATAAGGCGCAATTATGAACTTTCAATCTTGATTGGAAACGGCCGCACCAAAAGGACTCTTCACCAAAGGAAAACGATAGAATGCATCATCCGTATTACATACATGACTTAGAATGTGTTTTTTGTATCCTAATTATTTTAAATAAATTTTTTTACTAAATTTTATTCTTTAGGGAAAGAAAAAAATTTTAAATTTTAAAACTTCAATTTTAATTATTTGAAAAATTTTTTAAAAAAAAAAGAACCTTTAAATAATATAGAAAAAGTAAAAATCCGAGAGTGGTCGTATCTGTGTGAATTTGGGCGACTTTTTATTTGGGATATTTTTTGCAACTGTTACAAAGGAGTGAGTATTTATTTTATTTACGCTAAAAAGCTTTGTAATAACTCAACAGCAAACACGGCTAGAAAGTAGATATTTGGTATTTTGAGCCGCTATAACATCCAAATATAATCGAACTTTTTGGTTGCAATCGCTCGCGCCAAAAGGAGCACTTCTACCGAAGGATTCTATGCATAACTAATTTTTTAATGAAAGGGCGTGTGGCCAGAACGACCACATCCACCGAGGCCTAAGCGGCTCATTATAGTAGCACTTATTAGTTTTGGGATATTGGGAAAGCATAGGGTAGGGTGTGGGAAGCGGCGACTACCCGTGCCCGCCTCATTCCCATAGAGGCCCTACCGCCGCAATGCGAAGTCGGGCATGGGCCTTCGAAAAGTAGATTTGATGAATCTCAGCAGACTCCGCCAGCTCCGACTCCTTCACGAACTCAGCGCCTACTGATTGGAGTGGACGGCAGTGAAGAGCCGGACATTGGCGGAGCAAGTGGATCACATTCAAGCTATGTAAATGATTATGTTGATTCTGATCTGATTATGGTTATGTTGAGGTTGAATTAGCTAAAAATGAATGAGTCATTTCAAAATTTAAAGGGTTTGTTCATTTTCTGACTCAGTACTTGTACCAGTCTGTTTAGGACTCACTCTTTGTTCGAGTGTGTTTGAAATAATTTACTGAAGTAACGAAAGTACTTAAAACATTGCGGGTCTGCATAAATGCAGCGGCGTCCTTCTTGCAAAAACCAACTCATTCTTCCGGTTCATAAAGCACCTAAAGCGGAAATACTTTTTCCCGTTTATTTTGATAAGGAAATTGTTAGTTTTGTTTTATTTTTATTATTTCGATTTATTGCATTTCAATGCTTTATTGATGCTTCCCATTTTCAATGTCTATTCTGAAGGAATGCAATCAAAGGTAGGAATTTTCGTGGCTCTGTGTTGTAAATTGTTAAGCGTGCAAAAGTGCTCTTCGTTCTCTTCATGTATTATGAAGATTCGGCCAATTTTGGGTTCGGATCACAGCCATTTTGATTAACAAAAATCAATTCATCTATGGTGAATACAATAAAGATCTCATTACGCTAATTTTGTCAGAATAATATTTATTTAAATATTGTCTCAAAAAATATAAATATTTATAGTTGAATATTTTGAAAATTTTAGTTTCTAAAACTAAGACCAAAGAATATTAATTTAAATTATATAACTTGAGAACTCATTTATTGATACTGATAACTTCCTATTAAGTAAAATTACGCTGTTTACTTAGGTTTGAATAAGAGGCACAGAACCAACTCTTACAGACTTGCTGTGGAGTTTCGCAATGTGTAACTTTAAATTTTCATTACCAATATTAAAATTATTAATCCCAAAAATGATTATTTTAAAGAAAATGGTAAACATATGATTTTTGCACTTCATATTACAAGCATACGAATATAAATTTAATATATTTTATGTAAACACGTTTCATGGTTTTTGTGTTTCTTTTTTTTTGCTTTTTTTGTTTGCTTTTGGTTTTGTATTGATAGCAGTTAAGTCGAGTTTTTTCTTGATGTAATTGTATGCTATGTGTACAGGTTAAATTTTTAGATGCTACCAACACATCACACTTTAACACTAAACTTAGTTTTTAAAATATTTAATAAAACTTTAATTACTTAAGTTATATGTAATATTATGAAATAACTTGTGAAAGTATTTACAAACGTATTTTTAAATAAAACATTTACGCATTCCAAAAGGTCAACAAAGTAAAAAATCAATATTTTATGCCATCATGCATGTTTTTCGGACTTCACTGATACACGGATATATCTTCATTTCGCAGTTTGTTTAACCCTCGAAACTAGTAATGGAAAAATTACTTTTACTCAATGGTCTGCCCCTCCTGCGGTATATTGATTTCGTACTTTATAACTTGTGCCGTATTCGTGCCCTGTAGAACTTGTACATGAACCGCTTGGTTACCAATTAAAACTTCTCGAGTTGTCATTTGTTGTTGTTGCTGCTGCTGCTGCTGTTGTTGTTGTTGTTGTTGTTGCTGCTGCTGCTGCTGCTGCTGCTGATGTTGCTGTTGCTGCTGCTGTATTTGTTGCTGCTGCTGCTGTTGGCTTTGCTGAGTTAACTGCTGAACTTGTTGAGTTGCTTGTTGAACTACATCCTGCAGAACAAAAAAAAAAAAAAATATTTCCCATAATTATTTAAATGAAAACATTGTTATCAAATTTTAAATGATTCAAATTAAACAAAACTTTAATTGTTAGAATTATTTCATGTAGTTTCATTAATTAAAAGTAACGTTGAATGAAATTGTAAAATGATAAATGCAGAGCTGTAATGATCAATGAGATATTGTTTGCGATTGACGGGAACTAATTAAGCTATTTATTTGTTAATTTTCTAATTGTAATTTCATTTAGTTTTTTTTTCTAAATATTACAAGAGTACAATAATAAAAGCAAAACTTCTTTAAACTAATTAAACTAATTTCTGTAATTTTGGCCGCATACCTGTGACGTAGCAGGTTTCGTTTCCAAGTGCTGACGCTGATGCAGCATTAAGTGATTTTTCTGGAAAAAGGCTTTGCCACACTCGCACACATGAGTCCTAACTGTACATCCGCCATTTGGATGACGACGATTATGCTGCATCAGTCCATGTTTAGCTGCAAAACCTTTACCACAACTTGTACAAAAATGCGATTTGGGTTTTGGTGGTGTTTGCTGCTGCTGCTGCTGCTGCTGCTGCTGCTGAAGAACTGAAACGGATGGTACCGAAGATACGCTTTGCTGTTGTGATTGCTGCAGCGCAGAAGTTGCTTGGGCTATTGTTGTTTGAGTTACAACTTGCCCGGTTGAAGAAATTATTTGCACCGGAACGGCATTTTGTGTTACCATGTTCGGATTTGCAGCAACAACGGTGGCATTCCCTAGTACACAAGAGTTTTTAAATATACTTTTCAAAATTTATTCAACAGAAGTTATAAATACCAGAATTTAAACTTGCTGTATTTAAAAAATGTCCTGGCAGTGCTGCAGTGAGTGCACACAAATCTGTCATTAGGCTTTTGTCTCCTGTGTGAAGTCGTAAATGCAACGCCAGGGCTTCTCTACTATTAAAGGCACTTCCACACTCACTGCATATTGAAACGAACCGTTAGGACTTGGAAATTTGTTTTTTTTTGTTGCATTTATTCTTACCGACATCCATATTGGGGACGTGATATCGAGTTATCGTTAGCGGTTACTGTGAGTAAAGACGAATTTGGTGGGTTGTTCACAACTGTTATAGTTTGAGGGTGTGATTGGAGCTGCTGAGACTGTTGCTGTTGCTGTTGTTGTTGCTGCTGCTGTTGCTGCTGTTGTTGTTGGTGATGATGCTGCTGTTGCTGGTGTGATTGCTGCTGATGTTGTTGATTTTGATGTGCTTGTGCTTGATGAATCTATATTTTAAATATAAAGACAAAACATTAATATTAAATAAAATATTACTCGAAATATCAACTGAGAAGAAACGTTTATTGTTAAGTTTCTTTCTCTACATAAGAAAATTATGTATATTATTGTAAATTGGAACAACCATCCTAATAATATTAATAGTTCTTTTATTCACAACTTCCTATACAAAAGCGCTTCTATAACCTATACAGAAAATTATATACAAGCTGCGTAAATGTCCCCTGCTTTTTATATATATATTTTATTAGGCTCTGGCCTAAAACAATTGGGCTTTCTATAGTATTAAATAAAAATCTGCGCCTCTGATTCGACAGCAGTCAAATAAACAAAACATGACCCTCAGAGCGAGGTGTTGCCTGTGCTAGTGTCTCAACCGCAGAAGAACCTAAATAACTCCTTTCAACGATTACGACGCCAAAGCTCTCTCTTGCAAAGTCGTATTGGAACGACTTTAGCCATTGTCGTTCTAATGAGATTGTAATAACAGTCTAACCCAGAGCGTCACCTCGTGAAACGACGCCGCTTTCATCAAAAAGTCACCTTTGTGAAAAATCCTTAGCCAGAGCGTCACTTTCTTACAGCTTATTGCAGTAGTTTTCAAAAATTTATATATGCCGTCTGTCGGCATATTTAAGAGGCAGTAAAATAATTTACGCATTTTTATGATTGAAAGTCGACAGCAACCGAGGTGTTGTCGAAGACGTCATTCCTCTGGTTACAAAGACGAGTTTTTGCGACGCCTTTCACTCTGGTGACCGCACAATGTGACACTCTGGGTTAGGCTGTAAGATTTATTTCGATTGGTTGACATACAACTACCTGAATTGTTTGTGTTGGCTGATTTGTGGTTAGGATAGCATTCGGTGTCACAACAGTAGCACTTGAATTGGGATTTACTCCAGCATGAGTAACACGGATATGTTGATTTAATTCTGCCTTCGACATAAAACCTTCTCCGCAGCTAATACAAGGATATGGATGATCTCCCGTATGCACCCTTTTTTTATGGTAAATTACAATGTAATTCCATCAATCTTTAAATACATGTATGAAAAATACAAACCTCATATGTGAGACAAGTGTCCTTTTTTGCAAGAATTCCTTGCCACAAACTGTACACGAATGCGGAACTTTGCCGTGGATGCGACCATGATTTACCAATTGAAATTTCCTAGAAAAAGTGACACCGCAATCAGGACACACAAAAGGATTTACTGAGCCGTGAAAACTACAGGTAAAAAATTTTATGAATTAAAACTTGTTAAACTTAACATTAAACATTATTTCTTTTCTACCGTGAATGCATTATTAAATGATTTTCTTGGGCAAAGCTTTCACCGCATTCTTCGCACACAAACGGTCGTTCTCCAGCATGGAATTTGCTATGAGTGACCAAATGCCGTTTGAGTGGAAAAGCTCGTCCGCATTCTTGACACACAAAGGGTCGATCACGGCTGTGAACACGTGAATGCGTAAGCAAATGATGCTTCAGGGTAAAACTTTTCTTGCATTCAGTGCATTGATAAGGTCGATCTGTTGAATGTAATAGCAGATGAGTGTTCAGGCAGTGCTTGTGAGCGAAACTCTTTCCGCAATGGATACACACATGAGGACGTTCACCTGTTAATAAACGATTTCATTTATAGTACTCAATAATTTTATAGACACATTCATTAACCTGTATGAACTCGAGCATGCGTCGTAAGGTGATGTTTTAGAAGAAATGATTTTCCACATTCGTCACAACTGTACGGTCGCTCTTTTTTTATAATCGTATCATTCTGTATGGAATATATATTCAGTATTATTTGTAATTATTACTAACGTCAGCAACATACATCACTAAAATTAATTGAGTCCTGTAATTCAGCTTTCGGTGATAGCTCTAACGTCCCTGGCTCTAATTTCATATTTGGCGCTTCATCCTGCGAATCCTCGGTGTCTTCTAAGCCTTGGATAACTTTTTGTACCTGTACGGAAATCCCTGGCAAAATGTCACCTAAAATTCCATGGCCAATGAAGAAAATACGCAACATATTTATCAGAATTCTACGTGACGAGTTTCACATAAATAAGTTATGGATAATTTTTTAAATAATTTATGGAAATAAGATTTTAAAAGAGATTGAGAAAGCTTTTATTCAACAGCCGCAACTACTTGAACTCTATGAGTAGGCTATATCTTCGTCAATTAGGTTTTCTGTTAGCTGAGGCCAAATTTCGTCATCACTTTCTATTATCCATTCGATTTCAGTATATTAATTGTCTGTGGTGCCACGAATTATAACTGATTTCTAAACTACGCTCGTATACGAAATTTCACTACCGTTATATCCCAGCATAAAAAAAAATTAAAAAATATATTGGATAATATATGTATTATATTTTAGTTTTATGGTATGAACGCATATCATACTTTTCTCTCGTAAAAGAAATCGGGAGAAAATTATTAATCTATTGTCACCAAAAATTGTATACTTACTTGTGGTAGCACCATGACCATCCGCAGTGCCAATAGTGTGTGTCTGATGCGAGGCTGCAAGAGCTCTCTTCATAAGAATTTCATTACATTCCTCTGCAGTAAGATGTATAGGGCCAATTGGACTAAAGTGTGTTTTCCCTGCTGTTGTTAGAATAGTTTGAGATTTCGAATCAACAATACCGTTGGTCAGAGAATGTGCCTGATCTGATTGATCCACCAAAAGGTCTGTATAAGGAAAATTTCATATTTATTTTACAATATAAAATTCTAGAAGTCCTTGTCTTACAGTTTTTATCACAATTGATACTCAGCACCTGTTCCTGTTTTTTTACCACTGTTGATGTACCGCCAGTTGCAATTACTCTGCAGTTCGAAATGCAAGTTAGTAATTTAAGCTATAGTATACTTTGTTTACCTTTGAGTTCCTGCAGTATAAGGTTCATTGACTACAAACATGCGACGTACTACGCTGCCCTTATTCGCCGTCAGTGCACCTTTAGCGTCCTTTTGAATAGAGAGCGAAGCATCCGTAAGAAGATACGGCATCTAAAAAAAGATTATATTTAGTAGTATTTTAATTTCAATTTACTCAGTAATAGTAATACCACTTTAATGTTGGCAGCTCTTAAAACTATTTAATATATGTGAGCAATGGGTACAATATTTCCAAATATGATTAGTAAAAATTATTGACTAAAATCTTCAAAATTATCGCTACCCGCAAAATTATGTGGTCTAGAAAGATTCATCTTTTTACTTAGATGTAGGGATATTCACAGCTTGAGTTGACGGTTGTTTTGGTTCAGCGGTAGATACACGACCATATTCTGCTTTCCATTCTTTCTCGCACCTTTTGCTAATTACTAATATTGCTTCCTCCTTATCGTACTTTATTATTCAACTTGAACGGAAAATATCTAATGTGGCCAACACATGACTTCCTTGTAGATAAAATAATTTCAATTAAAAAAGTAGTACTTATTTATGCATAGAACCCTTCAAGGGAAGCGTCTTTTCGCCACCAGCACTAGCGATTGTAACTAAAAGCCAGGTTTATATTCATAGCAACTCTAAATACCAATTATCTTCTTTCGAGCAGCGTTTGGTTTTGAGTAATGCATGAAATTTGAAAAATCCTACAAAAGAAGTGTATTTTTGCTGAAGTGTGTGAAGTTAAATTCGCGTTTTTGGATGTCATATTCGTGTTTAGCGGAGACACAAACCATAAACACAAATTTGAAATTCGCGTTTTTGCTCATATATGTTGCTGAGATTAAGGTGTAGTGCGAAAGAAAAAATTAATAAGATCCGCAGTACAGCTTTGCAAAGTTTTATACATTGTTGAAAAGAGGACGCCGAGACCTTTCCAACGATGTATAGTTGATCCGTGCACAAGCGGAACTTTGGTGTCAGAGGTCACTTGAATTTAGTCAATTTTCGGAGCAAAAATTATCATTTCTGGACGTGAATTTCCATCAATCCGAAATACAACCTCGCAATGTTTAATACATCGTTGGAAAGAGGACTTAATAGAGGAGGAATAACTTAATCCGTATCCGTTTGAAAAGGAATGCAAGGCTGATGAAGATGTTTATACCTTTACGTCACGATCTGTTACACCGCTTCCCAAAAATTTTGACATCGAATCTTCTAATCTATCTCATTTTTGCATTAGAGCTTGTTTTTGCATTAAAAGCAACTGAATTACGACAGATATCTTGGCAAACCAGGGCCTGCTAGAAAAGTAACTGGCTGGAAATATCTGAATAGTGACCCTTATCAGCAGCAGGTACAGCGACAACAATGAATTACACGAACAATTCAATATAACAGCTCTTCAAATTATCCAAGGCGCACAATTAAATTAAACTAAATAAATTTTATAAAATTATTATAATATATTATATAATAATAGACATATGCATATACAAATATGCATATCTTGTCGCTTATCTAGCGATACATTCATGTTTCTCCACAGTTCACTCAACTGCATTTCTGCAGCAAACAACTTTTATTTCAAAAAATTTTCAACAAAAAGTCGCCTAAAAACTTTAAAAAAAACTTTTTTAAAAAACTTTTAAATTTAAGTCTTTAAAAAACTTTTTTCAAAAACTTTTATAAATAAAAGTTTTTCATAACAGCTATTTTGCGACTTTTATTTTTAAAAGTCTTTGATAACTTTTATTCTAAAAACTTTTTCGATAAAAGTTATAAAAGTTTCACGCTCTGTGGCAAACGTTGATTCTAATGTTTCCCAAATCTGGCGATTTCTTTGTCTTTAACATAGCAGTGTACAAAAACCACTCTTAGCCTTATGAAATAATAATAACAGCGACGCCGTAAATTCGGATTGTTAACGTATGAATGTGACAACGCTCAAAGAAACAAATACTTATTCGAAAGCTTCTCATATTTGCACTACACAAAAGGTGCATTAAAAATGAACCAAATTTCTCAATTAAATATCACATACATAGATTATAAATATGTATACTATATGTACATGCAAGTAAAAAAAAAAAACTTAATTATAACTTAATTTTTATTCTCTGTTTTGCGGGAGAGGGCGTGTAATTGTCTTCATAAGACGCATTTTAGACATCATAACGCCTTTTACTAGCTGCGTTTTTTAATTATTTATATACATATAGATCGTCGCCGTACAACTAACAGATTCCACCTTTTATCGAGATTGGGAACCTGGCAAACTCCCGATTTTTGTGTGTTTTTTATTTATAACGACATTTGTTAAAATTTATATAATTTACTTTAAATAATTTAAATAATTTTTAGACATTTATTTATATTTTACTATATTTCAATATTTGCATTAATAAATTTAGTAATGCATGCATTGTTTTTATCTTTCATAATTTCGCTTAATGGTTTGCCGTATGTTGAATAGCGCTCATCGTGTTTTGTAATGATACGGACGGCAAGATCGTTCATGCAGATTATTAAAAAATGCAGCTAATGTATTTACTCGTCTTTCCGTAAATTTTGAGACGGCGCCGCCTAGAAATAACACAAGCTACATTTTTGTCTACGACGAAGTGACTTTAGACTTCGACTTCGCCCAAAAGTGAGATCGGAAATCAGTAAAATGTGTCAATAATGACAAACGTGTTACAACAAAAAATCCAACTATTACACAAAAACAAAACAAGTAAATCTTATATTTTCTCATGAACGTATTCTTTATTTATGCCACGTAAAGTAAATAAAAACTTAAAGGAAAAATCCAATTTTTTGCGGTTGTGGGACTTGTTTAATTATTGTATAATACAATAATACAATATATTTAATATTGAATACCGCGACCAACGAGTCACTTTTACCAGAGGTGAGCTTATGAATACTACATGTCTCAAAAAATGATTCCAGAGCTACCACAATATTTCTTACTTGAACGGCGTCAAACGAGGCAATTTCTATGTCATCACGATTGACAAACACACTTCACAAAACGCAGCGTAAATTTAAAACGCAAAGAAAACCACATCAAAATGGCCGACAATTCTTGATGATGGGTCAAATTACTTACTAACGAATCGTCTAAAACTTACTTGCTATTTTATGAAACGCTAATTTCATAAATCATTATTTGGAAGAAGTCATAAAATTAAATAGAAACATAAATTAGTTTATTATCATCACATCCGCACACATCAAGAAAATGCAAGAGGTCTTGCCTCATACATAGAAGTGTATAACATTCAACACGGTTAACATAGCCAATTCTGTTAGAAGCCCATATGCAACATTATTATCGCTACGACAAAATGTTTTTATATATACATATGTACATCCAGCCATTTCCGTTTGCTATATATAAAGAAACTAATAGTTAAATTTATGTAATCTATATTGGATGCTGAAAGATCTGCAAAGGTATTTATCTAAACTAGCGTCCAACTGCTGGGAGCTGATGACAGCAGATTGTTTATTTTTTAAAGTTACACACACATATATTTGGTGGTAGGTACACCAACTACTTACAGATTCACTGCTCACGGTGTAGTTGATATTAGGTGAAATCTCCAAAACTGACTCGGCCCGCGCATTGTCCGCAAAACCCCAAGTATATCCGAAACTTTGCTGGGGATTACTATGAGCAGCACACATTATGGAGCTTTGACTCGGAATTCGAAGAAATTAATTTATGTATAAAATAAATTACACAGGTTTTTTAATAATTCAATGATATCCTCTTGTCGATCCGTCAATATTTTTACATTGACTGTACATTAAAGGAATTTCAATTAACAGTAACATGTGAGGGAAACTTTCACTGTGGCTTCGCAAATTTGTTCATTAAAATCCTCCTTTTATGCCGTCACTAATTTGATATTATTTGTTGGTGAACTTTAACAATACAATTTGTTGGCGAATGTGTAAACATTAATCTGTTCCACAATTAAACAAGAAATTTTCCGCGAAAAAAATAGACACCACACACACTTCATTACTCCAACACCGACGCCATTTTGAAATGTATTTTTTGACTTCGCTTTAACACAATGAAACGCCGACCAGTGTTGCCTAAACCTTTAATAATTTGTCCCATTTAAAACCACATATCCCATATCGTATAATAAAACATATTAAGTTCGACTCTGCAAACCAAAAAGAAGAATTTGGCCAAAGATTTATCAAGTAGCAACTTGCAAACATTTTTTTTTGGCTGGCAGTCTTCTGCTATAGGACCTGCAGTTATTATAGCCCAGCTCTGAGATAAATTCTAGTATCGCATTAGTTAAGCAAAATTAAGGTTTCGGGTAGTTTCAGTTCCCTTCCCGTTAACAACAATTCATGCTTAAGAAATTACATTTCATGTTTAGAAAATTTTAAATAAAAAGCTTAATACAAGCTTTTACTTTTATAAATATACGTATATATAGCGTATTATTTTATTAATAACCCTGGCGATGACTTAGTTGTTACTACTTTCTGTAATAGGATTTGTGGAGTAATTTATTACTTCATGAGCTGCAATATACAAAAGAAATCTGCCTAATTTTACAAAATCGGACAAGAGGTATTTCAATTTACACGATGAAAAACTTTTTGAATATACTGTCGGTACTACAGAGTTTAAATGCCAGAGAGACAGAGTTTAAAGAGTTATGTATGTTGCTCAAGAGTTATGAAAAAGTAAAACTCATACTTTAAGTTGGTATATATGTAGCTACAAGGGGATATGTCCCTCATTTGTTGCGGGAATTATCCTTAAAAAGAGAAATTTCTTGTAATTAAAATTTTCAGTCGTGTGGCATGGCTTACTTAAAGTGTTCAGAAATATTTTCTATAACACCGCTGGATTTGGCAGCACTGACTGTAACATCTATGTTTTACAATATATTTACAAATTCGTAGTAGTTCGTGTAAGTAGTTTTTTCAGAATATTGACGAATAAATATTGAATTAAATAGTCTGTCTACGGCCGAAACCGTAAAAAATTAACTACAACTTTCGATGTAGAGATTCTTCCTATAGTTAGATAGATTACGTCCAACAACAGGGATACAGGGGTACTGTCACTATGCAAAATGTCTTCAAGGTTTAACTCTACAGAACTACATTTGTTATTTTAAGAATTAAAAAAATAAAATTATTTCAATCTCGCAAAGGAACACCATTCAATATTGTTGATTGGTCTCCTTTTAACGGCAATATATGCGGCGTCATTTGCTCCTAAACTACAGCAGTTATTGAACTCGTGTAATTATCGTCACAAAGTGTATTTTATGTCAAACATTTTTAGTAATGTTTTATCATGAAATAAATACGGCTAGTCAATACTAGGCCGGTATAGGAAATTCTAGTTTTCGTTTTTACTGGAGATACTACGGAAGGAACCTTACCTAAAAATTATAATACGCTTCCCCGCCCGGTTTAGGAGATATGATCCTTTGAAAATTTGATGCCCTATATTTCCGTAATCTCGTCACATATCGGAATGATATATAGATCGTTGGAAAGGCAATTTTAATATTAATTATTAATCCATATGTTTTCTCGGAAAACTTTTACTTTTCCGTAAAACGAATTTATAGTTTTTTCTACTTTTTGTTTGATATTTATTATCTTGGCTTCGCCAGAAGTCTAAACCATACATATACAAACACTGACCTATACTATTCCACCCCAGGATACCATTTCATGGTAGTGGGCGTTTTTGTGGGCGTGGAAATGTCGAATATTAAATTTTGGCGATAACTTCTAAAGTATGAGGTATATTGAAGTGGATGAGGTGTCATTTGAAAGCTATTTTTGAGAGCTATTTTTTTAATTTTAACCTTTTTTTTGATATTTTTAATAGTTTTGGAGATAATTCAGTTTAAGCGCAAGTCACTTCAGAACTTAGTTTTCTTTGCAGTCTTCATTTGTTGTTGCTATTTCTATGCGTAATGGTTACATCAGTGTGTTGTTGTTCTTATTTCGGAGTTGTTCTTGTTTTAATCATTAATTAATCATTAATAATCGCGTTATTGTTGTTGTTTCCCAAAATGAAAAATTTTTAAATGTTGTTGCTTTACAAAATGAAATTTTTTTCACCTGTAGCATTATTGTTGTTGTTGTTTTCCAAAATGAAAAATTTTTAACAAAAATCGCGCGATTTCAGAGTATTATCTCGAAAAGTAAACACAAGACGTATAACATATTATACATCGTTAGAAAGGTGAAAGAACACTCTTACCGAATTTCACGTTTACCATTATACCTTGCGAATCCAATTTCCAAGAAAACTGCTTCTGTTTACTCTGAAAATCAATTAATTGCCAATAACTTCTAAGCTATTACAATTACAGCTTTGGCATGTTCAGCGGAAATAAAGACATTGAAAATACCTTTCATACCAATTCGGTACCAATATTGACTATGTAGGTTGAATTTTTTCCGAGTTATTGACCTTTTAATATTCGACCTTGGCACGCCCATAAATCCAATATGGCGACCAATTCCGCGATTTTGCAAGCGGATTCCAAGAACTAACGGTCCAAATAACAGTAAAATAACTGTAACTTTGGCCAAAAATTACCTTAACCTGTTCCTTGTGTTTACGTATTTTTTTTATCGAAATCGGTGCAGTATTTTCGAAGAAAACGGATATCAAAATTTGCCAACACTACTATTTTAAAGCAACACTATTTAATACCTAGCGATCGTTAATTCGAATTAACAACTCATACTTGGCCACAGAAAGCCGGATCCGTCATAAAACTGTTGCTTTATTTCCAGTTCTGCTTCCCCAGACATCTCAAACTGTATCCAATTGGAAATGACTTTGGACACTCTTTTATACGCGATTGGATCCGAAAGATCATTCTCTAGATTATGTTGGTAACTACCAACTGTAAGGAAGCGCAAAATGTCACCAGTTTCAGTGAGGAATCGCAGTGGACTTCGCATCTCGGTTCATGTGCGGACCGACCTCATACAACAAGCGCGAAAATTACAATCTGCTTATCCTAAAGTTATATATAAACCTCAACGAAATTATAGACACAAATCTAGTACGAAATAATAATGTGTAATTCACAGCCTTTCCTGCTTTTCCGTTTTGGACATGTCCTTCTGGGACATTCGAGGCATCCGTTAATACGTTATAGATGATTATATATTGATGTTTCCTTTGTCATCTGGCGAAAGTGTCTAGTTTAAACATTTTCTTTTCACTAAAAGTTTTCACTAAATGCACTAAACGAATTTCAGAAAAGCACGCAACAGATACTTCTCAAGTGATATTGGCAGTAGCGCGTTTACCTATGGGCTTGCGGGGCTTGAAGCCCTGGGCGCCAAGCCTTCAAGGGCGCCGCACCTACTGCAAACATATATCGATTTAAGGAACTGCGATTTTTTATTAAAATATAATTTAAATTTAAATACAGCTAAAATTACTTAACATACTATGTTACTAGCAACTTAACTACAATGATACTATCAAACAGTAAGAGTCTCATCTGAATTGATTTACACCAAACATAACAATTTAGTCGTTCTCAAATTTATCAAACACAAACATCCAGGCGCACAAAAGGCTAACAAAATTGATATAATAGTATGGCTTGTTCGCCACAACACGCTCCTGCTTCTCATTTGTTTTCAAAATCAAACTGAACAAAAAAAAACAAAAGAGTGGAAACTTTTGCATCAAATCGGCAAATATTTAAAGATTAGTAATAGAATTTGGAAAAAAAAAATCGAACAATATGGCAATATTCCCGTGCTTAATTTTTTTGTGAAGTTGGTTTGTGAGATGATTTCTGTTGAAAGCCACTTGCAGTGGACAAAGTGAACTAACAAACTCACACATATATGTATCTACTCGGACAGTGATGCTAACTCTGTTGAGGCTACTTTTCAAACTATTACCCATATTTCAGTCATAATTATTTTTCAGAATTCAGTTCCGATTTTTTATATTTTAAACAAGTAGCAGCTTAATGAAAATTATTAGTACAATTAGTTTAATACGTTTAAATATCGAATTCCTCCAAGTATATAAGCTATTTACAGAATTTATACCAATAGAATTTTACCAAAAAAGGGAAATTATCTATTTGGCATCAATGCGCTATAAAGAAAACACTAGCTCCAGAAGGCAACACTGCTAGTGGCAGGTTCATTCTACACTGTTTTTGATTTTTACCGTTATCCCGAGGCCCGAAACGAAGTGCATGCAAATTAACAAAAGCATTATTCAGTGCTCAAATTGAAACATTCTCGCGTTTTATTAGTTGATCTGATAATTTATTGACATTTCGTATATTCTAAAGCAATTCAAGTTTTAATTACAAGTAGTAAAATATGTTGAAAAAAAAGTTGAGTGGCGGTGCAAGAAGGAAGTTAAATATTGAAAAGTCTAAGAAGCAAGAAGAGGAGATTAGTAAGGTTTTAAAACTTGAAAATTTCTTCACGCAAGCGGAATGCCGTGCGTCTGAAACTGAAAATTCAAGTAATATTGTCAAAACGTAAGTTACTGACAATTGTGTTTTTTTACTAAAATCGGAATAAATATGGGAACAACTAGAGAATAAGTGAAGTTCTTAGATCATAAAAATTTTGTCTCGTGATAATCCGTTACTCTCCGAAGTCCAAACATCATCCAAATCAAAACATAGACGCATTAGAATTTTCGGCATCGCTTATTATTGATGGAAATCAGAAAAGATACGCGAGAAGAAATATGTTTTTTCGAAAACTAAAAAACCTGGAAGTACGAAGACGAGATTGGATGATATATTCTCAAACGAGTGGAAATATATTTTGTATATACTGTAAGCTTTTTGGGGATAAAGAAAATCGGTTCTACAAAGGCTTTAAAGACTGGAAACATGAAGAGAGAATTGCTCAACACGAAATATCTTCTGCTCATCATAAATCTTTAGGATTGTTTTTAACCAGATCTAGAATTGAAGGGCGTATCGATACAGCTCTCGAAATACAATTTGATAGAGAGAGAAATTACTGGTGTATGGTGTTAAAAAGAATTTTATCTGTGGTCAGATTTCTTTCTTCTCGTGGGTTGGCCTTCCGCGATAGTAGTGAGCATTTTTACAAATCCCACAATGGAAATTTAATCGGAACTTTGGAGCTATTGGCAGAATATGATGATTTTTTAAAGGTTCATATTTCTCAGCATGGAAACAAAAATAGTGGACACATTTCATATCTTTCGAATACTATCTGCGATGAATTCATTGAAATCTTAGGCGAACACGTTAGGAAATCTATTGTACAAGAAATAAGAAATGCTAAATACTTTTCAATAATTGTCGACTCATCGCCAGATATTGAAAACGTAGATCAATTAACTCTCGTCATTCGTTATGTATCTGAAAACAATTGTCCTGTAGAGCGTTTTCTCGTTTTTTTACCAAACGTTGGTCACAAAGGAGACCAAATGGGTATCGCAGTTTTGAACATTTTAGAGGACTTAGATATCGATTTTCACAACTGCAGAGGTCAGTCTTACGACAACGCAGCAAACATGTCAGGGTGTTACAGTGGATTGCAGGCACGACTCAGAGAAAAAAATAAATTGGCCTTTTATTTTCCTTGTGCGGCGCATTCCTTAAATTTAGTTGGAAATTGCGGAGCTGATTGTTGCTCAGAAGCTACTAGATTTTTTTTGTTTATGCAAAATCTCTATGTATTTTTTTCTGGTTCAACATCTAGATGGGAAATTATGAAAAAACACCTTTCTACATCGGATAGTAAATTAGTTCCACAAAGATTATGTGATACGCGCTGGTCTGCCAGAGCGGATGCAACAAAAGCATTATCTCTAGGATACATTCATTTTCGAAATGCTTTACAAGAGCTTATAACTGATGATAATCAGAAACGAACAAACAGGATAGAATCAGAATCTTTGATGAACTCATTGAATAAGTTGGAAACCGCGATTATTTGCGAAATTTGGAGTGACATTTTACATCAATTCAATGCTACAAATAAAAGCTTGCAAAATGTTAATATTGATTTGGGAGCTGTGGTAAAATTATATAACTCTTTAAAGAATTACCTCTTGGATCTTAGAACAACAGAAAACTATCTAGATTTTGAGAAAAGAGGCATAGAAAAATCTGGTTGTGAGAAATACGAATTAAACAGCTATCGGAAAAGGAAGCGTCACTTTGATGAAGGTCCAGAAGCGGATACTGTTTTTGATTCGCGAAACGCAATGAAAATTAAAGTTTTCTTCACGATTTTAGATCATCTTATTAATGCCCTAGAAAAAAGAGCGACAAGTTATACACATCATTGGGAAACATTTGGATTCCTAAACAAAATCCAAAATTTTTCCGAAGTTGGAAACGACAAAATGAGAGCTTACGCGAAAAATCTTGCAAAAATTTTTTAATTGCGATTTGGAAGACGATTTCGTAGAAGAAATCATTAAATTTAGATATTTTATTAGTAATGAAGAATTTCCCTCCGATGTTCCTCTTCCCATATCTTATTTGAGATTTATTTGTGAAAATAAAATTCAAGCGACATTTCCAAACGTCGAAGTGGCAATAAAAATATACCTTTCCCTGGCTCTTACAAACAGCACCGGCGAACGTTCATTTTCAGCTTTAAAAAGAGTGAAAAATACTTTTAGGGCAACATTAGGCCAAGATAAACTCAACAATCTTTCTATTTTAAATATTGAGTCAGAATTTTGTGCAAACATTAATTTTGATGAGGTTATAAAAATATTTTCAGAAAAGAAGTGTCGGAAAGTTGTATTAGGGTAGAAACAAAGTAAAAAATGGTCCGATGCAACTTTCACTTGAAAAACCACAGGCCAAAAATCAAAAATTGAAAACCATTAGCAAAATACTTTTATAAATTAGGGAACGCCTACGTTGGAGCTGAGTAAGAGTGAAAAAATGTTCTATGTTGTATTTCTATTTTCGACGCGTATTTCTATTTTCATATATTGTCATATATGAAAAAAAGAACTGATTTGCATTGCAATGATTATATGGAAATTATGTAAACAATATGTCATGAAACACTATATTTTTTCAATAAAATGTAATAGATTCAAAATGAAAAATTTTCAGATTTTTCAATAGGGAAGGGAGGCTAGTTGGGGGCGCTCGATGATTTCGAGCCCCTGGGCGCAAATTTTCTAAACGCGGCCCTGGATATTGGCTAGTTGTTAACATCCTTGCTCTGTTAGATTCTTAAGTCAGGCAATAGCTCTTATTCATAACTTTTATTTATTTTATTTATTTACAAAGTCATTATGGAGTACAAAGAAGGTCACAGGACCTTGTAGGCTGTACAAAAGAACAACTATACTTCATTATTTAAAAACTAAAATCCAGACTAAATTTAAGAGGTGGGTAAGAAGGCTAGAGGCATTTAGATGGTCCAAATTCCATTTATGAAAGAACAAGTTAAATTCAGGCAAATGCAATACAAAACTGCTTACACAAAAGAAAGATAGTGAGTATAAAAGAAAGTAGAATGCTTCAGTTTTAAAGTGAGCGATTGAAGAAGAATCTTTAATAGCAATATGGAGGCTGTTCCAAAGCCTAAGTCCATTAAGTAGACTGGACCGATCCCTTACTAGCGTACGAAACCTGCGGATGATGAAATTCCCGGAACGGATAGAGCTACCTCGTACTAACTTGCCGTAAGTATAGCCTGGGGACTGTCTTGTGACGACTTTGGAGTCTGTAATCAAAGAGCACCTTAAGATCCATACCCAAAACTGATTTGACTAGGTGCGATACATGATCCCTTCTACGCAAGGGGTAAACGAACCTAACCACGGCGCGTATACAGATATTAAGCCTATAACAACAAAGTGAATTGCAACCACCATAGATCTCGCAACAATATAAGAAGTGGGGTATCAACAAGGACTTAGCAAGACGTAATCTAACAACGAGTGGCAGAAAATACTTTTTTAGGTATACGCTTCTTAGAGACCCATAGACCTTTCTACAGACTTTGGAGACGTGTCTGTCCAAAGACAGATCATCAGCAATAACGACGCCCAAACTCGTTAAGGTACTTTTATTTTTAAAAGCTTTTTAAAAGGTATAAGAGTTATCCTTTGACTTTTAAATTAAAAAGTTATCGAAAAGAGTTTTCGTAAGACTTTTAAATTAAAAAGTGTTTGAAAAAAGTTTCTTCGGACTTTTTTTAATATGAGAGTTATTTTGAAAAGTTTTTCGCTGAAGGAAAGCAAGCGCGCAGAGAACTGGCGAGTGCGTTAAGATTGTTGAATACGTAGCGAGATTTAGGAGATGGAAGAATTTTCAGCGGTAGACTTTTCACTACATGTGAGAAATAGAAGGAAGCAGTCAGAGATAACGAGATACCCGACCCGCTCGATTTGCCGAAAATTTGCGTCTTCGTTTTTCAGATTTTTTCACATACATATATTGGAAAGAAATGTCATTTCATTTCAGTCAGATTTCAGATTTCAAAAACCTTGCTGCGCCAAGAACTTTAGTAGTGGTAATTGGGGGGGTTCTGGGCCAAAGAAAATCGAGGGAGCCGTTTTTGTGGTTTGTGTCTTAGCCATAAAAATGGGTAAGTGTTGTTATACTTGCTTTATGTCTGTGCTATATTTCCTTTTTTTTGTTATTGATAAAATTATATTTTCGAATTATAGGTTTGTGGCTTTACTATAAAAAATTTATTTTCTTGTTATAGGTTGGTATAATTGCTAATTTTATTTTTTTTTTAGTGAATTTAATATTTTTGTAGCATTCTTTTGAGGGTATTATTTTTAAACAGTGGTTGATATATTTAGTTTGGTTATTGTTCAGGGTATTTTGTAGATTTTTATACGCGTAGATTTGTATTTCTTTTGTGCAATAATCATTTAGGTGAATGTCGTAGCTACAATATCAATGCTCGTGAAGTATTTCGATTGGCAGCACTCTTTTTGTTGGTTTTAGGAGACCCAAGTAATAAAATTGTTAGTTGTTCAAGATAAAATAAAATTTAAACCGCGTGTGTTTGGTTTTCTTTTCGAATAATGTTACCAATTTATATAATTGTCTTTTATTTAGTGTAGCAAGCACTAGGTAAAGAGCTAAGCTATGAGTTTGTTGTAGATGGCGTAATCGTGGGTGTTTTCCTTTTTGACTGAGTACAGCATTTTCCAATTGTGTTGTACTTGTTGGTGTTTGTGTTTATTTTAACTGCTAAAGAATTCCTATGGCACGATCGTGGGCGTTTTCCTTTTTGAGTGAGTACAGTATTTTCCAATTGTGTTGTAGTTGTTGACGTTTGTGCGTATTTTATCTGCTAACGAATTCCTACGGCGCAATCATGAATTTTTCTCTTGGTTTAGCTCAGCGTATTGCTGACTTTCTTGTAGTTGTTGTTGTTGTTGTTTGTGCGTATTTTACCTGATAAGGGATAATTGGTTTATTAATATTATTATTAATATTATTATTATTAAATTATAACAGTACACTAAGACTTCTGTGTTTTATAGTACTTACAAATTAAAAATTGCATTTCATTGAAACTCAACATTAATACTAACATAACTTAAGAACTGAAACAAATAATAATTTAGATACTAATCCTAAACCTAGATGAAAAAAAAAGAGAAATGTAAGAGAAAGATAAAGAAGGGAAGGACAACGAAAGAGAAGAAGGGAAAATTAAAGATCAATAGTAAAATAAAACTAGTAAGGGTGTTGTCTACAGCTGGGCTCCTGTGGTTAACTATTTCTGTGCGTTACAAACACCAGTACTAAGTGCGTTTACTCTCAAAATTTAGGTGTAGGATATAAAAATATATTGCAATACTTGGTGGATGGGCAAAAAGGAGGCGTGGCCCGCCCATTTTTTCCCAACAGAATATTATTGGTTCACAAACTACAATATTATGTACGCCATTAGGAAACTTATATACTTTTCAATACAATGCATGTAAAACCCTCCATGACAAATGTAAACTAAAAGTGGGCGGATCACGGCATATTAACTGGAAGCATTAGTCTAAAACTACATATAAAATTTTCTTGTCTTCTCTCAAAAAGTGATGCTGATATGGCCTTTTTTAATAGGCAAAACAGAGGTACCTGCACTCTCGATATAAAAAGTAGGCGTGCTCCTTGGGCGATTTTGCCCATTTTCAATACGAAACACCCCAACATAGCAACGAATATTTTTGCCAAATTTCATTTTGAAATCTTAATCCGTTCTTCTGTGATCGTGATTTCAACGGACAGACAGACAAACAGGCAGACAGACAGACGGACAGACATCGGTATTTCAATTTTGGTGGTGATGCTGATCAAGAATATATATACTTTTCCATACCTATCTTGTCTAGTTCTATGCGTTACACACTCCGGTAGAAAGTGAAAATACCCTCAACCTTAAGGTGTAGGATAAAAAAATTAAACAAGAAATAATTTTAACTAGTAAGGGTACCTTCGGTCAGACCGAAGCTTATATACCCTACATCCCAGCAACCTTTATTATACATATTTATACATATTTCCGATTTATTTAAATAGTCCGAATTTCAAGTCAATTCTTCCAACCGTTATTCTGGAATTGCGGTTTATATCAATGTCATATGTTCGTGGGCGGACACGCCCATTTTTTTAAAAAATTTAATCTACCTGTACCGATGTATTCGGAAACAAAATTGAAGCTCAAAACTAAGTCTACAAGTTGAACTATTGTTAAAAGAATTAGTATTTGTTAAAAAAGTAGGCGTGGCGCTGCACCGATTTATCCCATTTTCAATCCCACAGAGTTTCGGATGACAAAGAATATACGTGCAAAATTTCATCGCGATAGCTTCATTCGTTCTCCTGTAATCGTGATTTCCACAGACAGACAGACAGACAGACAGACAGACAAACAGACTACGGACATGGCTAAATCGACTGAGGTGACACTGATCAAGAATATATATACTTTTCCATACCTGCCACGCCTCCTTTAATGCGTTACACACGGAAGCACAAAGTGAATGTACCCTCATTCCTTCGGATGTAGGGTATAAAAATTAGGTTGAATTATTACAACTACTCAGTAGAAAAAAACTTAAAAACAGCACTCTTGAAGTGGCTCCCAAACGGCATCCTTCTAAGATGCAGTGGAAGAGAGTTCCAAAGCCGAATGGCACCAATGAAGAAGTATCTGCTACTATTGAGAAAACTACACCTCGGTACAATGAAATTCAGAGCTCTGGCTGACTGAAAACGCTCAAGTTTTACGTACAGATAATTTGGACATTTCGTATGAACAATCTTATATAAAGATATAAAGTTCAAAGCATTGAGATACTCCAGCAATCCACAACCCAGAATTCCCTTACTCATTAAAGAGATATGCTCAAATCTCGAAACATCATAAACATACCTTGCGGCATTATTAAATGCTACCAGCAGCTTATGCTGGGATTGATAATCAAGACGACAATAAACCGTGCTGAAAAATACCACAAGGGGCATTACCAGTTGCTTAACAAGCCTACGCCTAGTTTCAAGAGGCGTGTACAAAGCAGACTCGCGCAAGCATCTTAGGTTAGGTTAGGTTTTACCTTGCTAACAAAATTCAATCTATTAGAGCCAATAAACAATGGGGGAAAATCATCAGAACTGATAGCCTTCCTCATAATTGGCAAGACCTGGGACTTCATAGGGTTAATTCGCAACATGTTGGTAGAAGCCCAATTACTAAGTGCAGATAAATCACTGTTTAATTTGCTGCTTAATTCCTGAAATAAATGAAATGGTTTAGACAGATAAATTTGAATGTCGTTAATAAAGATAGAAAATAGCAAGGGGCCTAAGATGGACCCTTGAGGAACACCCGTTACTACAGCTTTACTCGATGACATCCTCCCACCAACTTCAACAAGCTGCATTCTACCATCAAGATAATCAGATAGCAAACTAGCAGCACTACTACTAAAATTGAACCAAGAACTGAGCTTAGCGCAGAGCAAGTTGTGATTTATGGAGTCGAATGACTTAGAAAAGTCAATAAGACACAAAAACGTTAGCCAGTCCTTATCATAAGTTATTCTGATATCATCTGTAATTTTTAACATAGCTGTTGAACAGCTATGACCATTCCTAAAGCCAGATTGTAGAGGAGACAGGTGGTTATTAGAGTTCAAAAATGCAGACATCTGTTCAAACACGATCCGTTCAATGACCTTACCTAAAGCTGGTAAGATGCTTATTGGTCTGAAGTCATCAAGGTCAGAAGCTGTAGAAGTCTTAGCAATAGGAATTACTATAGCAGTCTTCCATATCTCAGGAAACCTGGAGCAGGTAAAGCAGTGATTTATTATATGAGTCAGTGGACCAGCAATAAACGGAATAACTATCTTTATAAATCTAATTGAGAACCCATCCACCCCAACTGCTTTGGAGGTAATTCTAGATATATAATAACCGACATCGGACTCACTCACTGCGGAAAAAACAAAAGGCAAGACAGCAGGACTAAAAGATCGTGCTGGTAGGTTTACATGGACAGGAGAGCTATTGATACCATTCGTGCCATTAACAAAAACCTGTCATTCAGTTCATCCGGGTTTCAATTAGTTCAGTTTCTTAATGTTTATCCACAGCTCCTTACTGCTCAGATTAGGATTTAGCTTAGAACAAAAATACTTTTTCTTTGTGCTTCTTAACAACGCCGTCGCTATATTACGCGCACTTCTATATTCTTCCCATACTACTGCAGACCTAGTGCACTTCCACTTTGAATGCAGCTTGTTTCTCAGCTTGATAGCAAGGAGAACCTCCTGAGTAAACCAGGGACAACCAGCACTCAATGCCCTTACTGAGCGTAATGGCACAAAGTTGTTAAAAGCAGCATTAAGCTTAGCTAAAAACACACAAAGTTTTTCATCAACCGACTCCGCCAACCAAATATCGTTCGATTACCTTCATTAACATACTTAGAATTAAGAGTAGTTTTGCAATAAACCGCAACACCACCACCCCTACGGTCACTCCTATCATTCCGGGATGATTCCATTACGAATCACGTTTATTTGTACACCTGCACAACGAATCCTGTGAATTCAGAGTCTCATCATTTATTCCTAATTTATTGCCTTTCGATATAAATATTTTTTCTCTTAAAATGGAAATTTCTTAAAAAAACCCATAAAATGTCAATGAAATTTTTCCTTTTGTAATTTACGGCTTGATCAGCGATAATTTTAAGACGGAGATCATGTGAATTGCGTTTGCTGCCACACTTAGTGCACCTTAATTTTAAGGGATGATCGCAGTTAAAATACACACAAACAACAACTACAAGTATAGCGCCGAGTGCACCAGAGGACACGAAGCTTCGCAAATACAATACTAGTGACATGGCTAATATGATTACACCAAGTTAACTTATTGTTAAAAATAACACCCAGCTTCCTAACTCTGTTCACATACTCAATACACTGACCGTTAAGCACAAGTATAGGTTGACAGCTTAAGTCAACATTCTGCCTACTAATAATGATACATTTAGATTTATTTGGGTTAATACAAAGGCCATTTTTCTTTGCCCATTGATGAACACGTTCAAGCTCCATAGTAACGAAATTGGTGTACAAACTAACATCATTATATGAACAGGAGGCATAGATTTGAATATCATCTGCATACATATGCAGTTTACAAAAGGTTAAAGCACTTGGTAAATCATTGATATGTAATAGAAAGAGAAGAGGTCCCAAAACAGATCCTTGAGGAACCACCCGATTAAGTGATAGCAGCTCTGAGGTGGAACCATGCAATGAGACTACTTGAAACCTGTTAGATAAATATGATTCAATTAACGAAACCGCAAATAAAGAAAAACCGAAGATACGATGCAACTTAGTTAAAAGAGTAGGATGGTCCACAGTATCAAACGCTTTTGAATGATCCAGAAATGTTACAAGATGTTTATCCAAATCACGCCAACCAACCTATAACAAGAAAATAAATTTTTTTTTTTGTAGTAAAGCCACAAACCTATAATGCGAAAATATAATTTTATCGAAAAAACGCAAATATAGCACAGACATAAAGCAAGTATAACAATACTTACCCATTTTTATAGCTAAGACACAAACCACAAAAACGGCTCCCACGATTTCCTTTGGCCCAGAACCCCCTAATTATCACTACTAACTTCCATAACTGAATTTGGCTGGATATATTAAGGAGCCAACCTTTAATGACATAAAATGAATTTTTTATACTTTTGCCTCTGAAATCTACTATTTTAAATGAATTTAAAAGAATCTTCACCCGCTTTAGAAAAAACTGCTGGCCCTCGCTGTGACAATAAGTCCTTTTGGATTGGCATTGTGTAGCGCTGTTATTGCTGTTGAAAACATAAAAAAGTTCATCAAAAAACAGAAGGAAATCAATTGTAGGAGTTTTGGTGTCTTCAAACTCTGCTAATTTACATAAGGTTCGCATGGCCGAACCGAATGTATGGCTAAGGACCTGAGCCGCAAAAGACCAACGCATTTTTTGTAAATTTCCCGGATAGACGTGGTCATGACTTAATTTAGGCGCGCTCCTGATGGCTGCTTTTGAATCAATGTTATAAAAATTAATAATGTCGCATCAACTGACCTTTTTGTTGTCAAATATAACAACATTTTTTTCGAAAATCTGCAAACAATTGCGGGTACTTTTGAGATGATGGGGCGCGTCATGATGAAAGAAGATTTTTTGTTTATTGACTACAAAATACGGGGTTTCTTCAGTTACATTTGCAAATTTTGCGAAGCTCTTGAAGTTGGGACCTGTGAAATTGTTTCAAAGACGTATTTTTTAACTATTTGCCCTCTACAAGGACCATGCAAGAAAAAATAAGAAAATGGTTGTTGCAAAACTCATCACCAACACCTTGGACCATTAGCACCATGACGTAATCAGTGAGTCTGTTTGTTCGGTTTTCATTTCCGTAGTTTTCGAGACCAATGATTTTATCTTCATGCCTGCTATAGAAGATATTACGTTTCAGCGCGATTTCGTCGCAACAAATTGAAACGTAGCGTTCAGCTTTGGAAAAACCACGACTTCGAAATTGTAACGATTTCAGACTGCTAAAGGAACATCCTGGCGACTTCGGCCAGTCTACAACGAACTCTTAAAGAGTTTTCTGGTCGGGCCAGTTCGGAATGCTTTTGAGGAATCGGTACGTTGGCCAAGAGTTTTTAGTTTGCTAGTTGAGCAAGAGTTTTTAGTTTGTCATCGTAACGGCGCCCGTTGGGATGACGGGAACTGTTACAACGACTGTTCTCAACACAAAGTCTTAAGTTGGGTGGGAGAGACTCACAAAACTCTACAAATAAGCTTTCCTTCTCAAACTTTTCAAGGATTATTTCTTCTCTTAATCTATCATTCTCCATTTTAACACATTCAAGTTCATGTTCCTTTACTTTTAAAATCCGATTCTTTTTAATTATTGCTTTTTGTAGACTTACAATTTGTGTTTTCAATTTTCTAACGTTTTTACGCAAAAAGACTTTTGTTGGAGTTCTACTAGATAAAAATTTTGATGTCTGAACCTGACGACTCATTGCCTTCCTTGCTGTGCGCACCGCCATCTCAAGCGTTGGCAGTGGGTCGTTAGGTTCAAATATGTTAGTAGCTCCAAATAATGGAAGGAGATCCCTACAAGAAGAAGTTGTGCCACGCATTTCAGTTAACCATCAATGCCATGTATTGGTGGATAATCTGTCTCAAAGTCCCATTTCATTAAATTTAATTGATCTCCGCCGTTACAATATAAATCCGGAAGCGAGCCTGCTAGTAGTTTTCTTTTACCCATATAAACTTCTCCCGCTATCCAGTACCCCCAACCGCCGACACCACTCAACCCGTCTACATAAAGTAATAATTAAACAAACTAATCACGCACTAAATAAAATAAATAAATAATGCGACATACCGCTCACCATCGGAGTCTGGACTCGGGAATTGAAAAGCATTCTCGTTCCCGGGACATCCTTCTTTTGCGAATTCGCGTGCTGTTGGCATGATCTGCAATAGACAAAAAGAGTATACTTTTCAAAAATTGATAACGATTTCTATTTGCTTGGATTCCTCGCTCGATGAAATTCTTAGATTCCATTTTCACCTCAAATGTATTGATAGCATGATTGCTTAAAATAAGTAATTATAGTACCAAATTTGCAAAAACTGTATGTTAGAAAAAATGTACACTAAAAATGTTGTTAATTTCATAATAACAAAAGAGATCAAACTGATTTGAAGCATTACTTAAATAAATAGATTTTTTAACAACTCCAGTGGCAATTTTATGTTAGATAAATATTTTTTTTTTGATAAATAGTAGTAAAATAGCAAACTAATTAACTACCGTATTACTCGCTACAGCACGGGAAAACATACGTAGTTTGCAAACGGGAAACATTTTACATGCCCATTTTACTACGGAGGTGAAACCAAAATGTAGATATGCCAATATTTAAGTCAATGTTATTCTCTCTCTAGAAATGTATAACCTGAATTTATATGTTTTTTTTTTTATAAATATCACATAATTTCTTTTTATGCTTATAACTAAGAATAAAAAAATCATTAAACAAAAAAGTACATGAAACTCCTCGAGTCGCATCAATAATTATAATAAAAGCTACTAGAAACCTGTTAAAAATTCTGCAATTTGTCTATGCATAAGATAATGTTAAAAAAATCTCTTTCCTTTGCAAACGCAACCAAAATTTATACATTATCTTCTACGTGTATGCGAAATCAAAGATGTGTATTGAAAGTTTTTTATATGCAAAACATGTTAAAATGTTATGTTGTTTGGACAGGCGTATAACTTCAATAATTATAACATAAATATAATGTAATAATAATAAGTAACTCAGTATACTATTCATCCCTATTATTTATTCATTTTATGCATTGATACAATCGAATTGTAATATCAAACAAAGTGGTATTTTGAAGTGAAATGGTCGCCTCTTCTCTCGTTTTCCACACTTCAACCAAGGTCTAATGTGTCATTTTCTTCACGCTGCCCGCACTTCATCCAAGGTCTGTTCAATTTTTTCACAAACACTACCACAAAAATTCCAGGTTTTTAACGAATACCAAGCTTCTGGAACCCGAAGTCCTGCCAAACAAGCGCTGGAATAAGTGTGGTATCTCATTATCTCTGGAAGCAGTTTAGATTAGGATTAGCTATAAATTAATAAGTAATTTACGATCTTTCGTGTATAGAGCAAAATACATTGATAGATAGATATTCATTGACACATGCAAATGGTATATGCAGCACAAAAGATTGCATTTAATAAATATATTTTGTTAAAAAATAAATTGTATCAAAGATAATTGCATGATATTCATCAGATCTTTTTGAAGTCATCATTCATGATCGCTGCCTGTGCCTACGCATCACGACCGAAGGCGTCTTGCTTTGATACAACAACTTATTTAACGCTTATGTATGAAGGTGACTATGTTGTTGTTGTTGCTGTGTGACTGTACCCTGAACATAAACGGGAGGGAGTACTGGCTGGCATCGGCCTATCTCCCATATAACGCGCCGGAGCCACCGCCGAATGTAGAGCTGCACAAACTCATCGATGATGTAGGGAAACTACAAAAGGATCTTATAGTGTGTTGCGATGCGAACTCGCACCACACACTATGGGGTAGCAGTAACACAAACGATAGAGGTGAGTCACTTTTAAAGTTTATCTTCACAAATAATTTGACAATATGCAACAGAGGGCGGGAACCCACCTTTATTGTTAAAAACAGACAGGAGGTAATAGACTTAACCTTTGCCTCCAGTCAAATTTCAGGTAATGTTGGTGGTTGGAGAGTCTCTAGTGCCGAATCACTCTCGGACCACCTCTACATAGAGTTCACTTTAGACACCAATCGCGTCAGACAGAGGATACCTCCTGCTAGGTCAGGAGGCCCGACTGGGACAGATACAGACGTATCTTCTGCACAGGGCTAAGGCGTATTCCGACGCGCAACCCCCATAGCATTGATGATCTAGACTCACTAGTCGATGACATAACCAAGGTTTTTAATACATCCTTCGATGGAGCCTGTCCAATCTCTAGACCATTAAAGAAGAGGAAACCAGCCTGGTGGTCGCAGGAGTTAAAGCTGGATAAAGAATGCTGTAGAAAGCTCTTTAAAAAAGCTAAGCTCACTAGAGATGCCCAGGATTGGATCGAATACAAGGAACATCTTGGATACTACAAAAGGTCCATCAGGAAAGCTCAAAGGACTTCCTGGAGAAATTTCTGTAGTGATATAGAAAGCATCTCGGAAGCGTCCAGGCTGAGGAAAGTCATATCATCCAGCCCCAGTCAAGCGGGGAATCTAAAGGACAAGGATGGTAGGTGGACAGTCTCCAATAAAGAGTCCCTGGAACTACTATTGGACACGCACTTTACTGGACAGTACCTCAGCACCCACTAATCGCGACGGTCTCACATACCATAATTCTAGCGTAACGCCTAATGTTATATCCAGGGAGAAAATCTTTTGGCCTATCAACAGTTTTAAGCCTTACAAGTCCCCTGGACCTGATAACATCACCCCAATCGAGATACAGAAGGTCTGTGATATTGTCACTCCAAGCTTGGAAACCATATACACAGCCTGCATTTCTCTTTCCCACGTCCCCAACAGATGGAGGGAAAGCAGGGTAGTGTTTATCCCCAAGCCAGGGAAATGCACTCATACGGAACCAAATGATTTCAGGCCTATCAGTCTAGTATCCTTCCTCCTGAAGGTTATGGAACGACTTCTGGACCTACACATAAGAGGCAGATTAGACCCTGCTAAATACTCATCAAGTCAGCATGCTTACACCAAAGGACGCTCTACTGAGACTGCCTTGCATGCGCTAACGAGCTCTATTGAGAAAACTCTCATGCATAAAGAATTTACTCTTTTATCGTTCCTAGACATCGAAGGGGCTTTTAATAAAATAAAACCAGAAGCTATAGTGCAATCCCTGGAACGTCTCAATATAGACGGTCCTACCGTTGGGTTTGTAACTGAGCTGCTGTCGAAAAGAAGCATCTCGTCCCAATTGGGCTCCACTAAGGTTACAAGGTTTGCAACTAGGGGAACTCCTCAAGGGGGAGTCCTTTCACCACTACTGTGGAATTTTGCGCTGAACAACCTGCTTTGTTGAGATGAAAAACAACGGGTACAAAATCGTTGCCTATGCCGATGACGTAGCTATATACATATCGGGCAAGTTTCCATCGACACTCAGAGACCTCATGCAAAGAGCCCTTAATCTATTAACTGTTTGGGCCAGAAATTGCGGCCTATCGGTGAACCCTAACAAGACTAATATAATACTGTCTACAAGGAAACACAGGTCATCAGTCTTGTCACCAGTGGAACTAGATGGAGTTCAACTCTCCTTCACGGATAAGGTCAAATTCTTAGGAATCATTCTGGATAGGAAATTATCCTTCAAACCTAATATCGAATATAGGATCAAAAAAGCCATCGTGGCTCTCTACACCAGCAAACAAATAATAGGCAGGAGCTGGGCTTTTCGCCGAGTATTGAGTATTGGCTCTATGTGACCATCGTAAGCCCTATCCTCTTATACGGTATTGTGATTTGGTCGTTAGAAAAGCTTTCTAACCAAAAACTGGCAAGTAGAGTCCAAAGGCAAGCAACCATACTTATTAGTGGTGCCATGAGAACCACTCCCTCTGATGCCTTAAACGCTATGCTGCATCTTCTACCCATAGATATTTTTGGGAAGATGCTAGCTTTAAACACAGCGAAAAGGCTAAGTCAATCGGGAAATTGCACACAGAGGAACTATGGACACAGTTCCATACTTAATAATCTTAGTGATAATTCAATTCCAATAGATTATGAAACCGCAAAATCCCTCTTCGGAAGAAAATTCTATACTCTCATACCGCAAAGGTCGGAGTGGGTAGGAAATATTCCCGGCAGAAGGAAATGCTTAAACTTCTACACGGACGGATCCAAACTCAATGGCAAGGTTGGATTCGGAGTATACTGTAAAAGGTTGAAGCTTCGGCCAGCCATCAAAATGCCGGACCACTGCAGTGTTTTCCAGGCCGAAATTATGGCCATCCATGAGGTGACAAAATGGGTACAAAGGAATATTCCACCGACTAGGAATATTAATATTTTCTCTGATAGTCAAGCAGCCATTAAAGCAATGAGCGCTGAATACTTGACGTCAACAAGTGCAATCATGTGCAGGAGATCTCTAAACGAGCTTGCAGACTTTTTCAACATACGCTTGATTTGGGTTCCAGGTCATTGTGGCATATTAGGAAACTGCATAGCGGATGACCTAGCCAAGGCTGGAACTGTCAGTGAAGAAGCATTGAATGAAATTATTGCAATGCCCTTATCCACTTTTAAACTAAATACACTAAATAAGGCCATGGACACAGCAAACCACAGGTGGGCCAGTAAAGACAACTGTATAGTCTCCAGATTGATCTGGCCAACCTATAACACAAACCGCTCTAGACACCTTATCAGATCTCCGAGAAAACAAATTGCAGATCTGGTTGCTGTGCTTACTGGGCATTGTCTCATAGGTAGACATGCGAATGACTTCTGCAGAAGCTGCAGAGATCCGGAGGAAGAAGAAAATGTGTTCCACCTGCTCTGCGAATGTCCAGCGCTATCCAGGAAGAGATTTATCCACTTAGGGGCCTATTTCTTTCAGTCACTGACCGAATTGAAAGATATTTCTGTGTTACTTCTGAGGAAGTTCATTCTCAGCTCAGGGTGGCTATCATCAACCAGTGAATTGTAGGAATCCTCTTCCTCATATACCTTTAGGTGATCCTCCGAGTTAACTCCGAGTCTGCGGTATCACAAGGGGACTTTTCTTTATGGCCTAAGTGAGCTGTGCAAACAGCTGCCACTTAACCTAACCTAACCTAACACTACTTTAGTACCATAGTACGTGCAAAAGTACGCGGAAACATACGCAGTTTGCAAACGGGTAATAAAATTCACTAGTAAGGTGGAAATGAAAATGTAGATATGCCAATACTACATTGATGCTGTTTTCTTTCTATTAATTCATAACGTCAATTTATAAATTATTTTTATAGAAGATGTATAATATACTTTTTGTATTAACATAAATAAGTAAGAAAAATATTATTGAAGTGTTTTATGACGACTGGATTAAGTTAAAGTTAAAATCCAGCCAACGAAATACTTTGAAGTCCTCGATATGAACCACAATCATAAAGGAAATAAAAGGTTATATAATGTTAACAACTAGAAAGCTGTAAAAAATCTGAAATGTATTATTTATTTATTATTTATGTAAAATAAAAGTCTTGAAATATAAACTATAATTTTACTTTGTAAACGGAACCCAAATATGTAGTTGGGTATTATACGCATAATAAAAACATGTATTAAATTTCCTGTAAACACAAGACATATTAGAATATTCACTCAGATTTTTTTTTTTGCGAACATTTAATACGATCACTATATATATATATATATACGCTTAATGTAAAGTAATAAACATAGATAAAATCAATATGCGTTCAATCGAAATAATTTATTTTATTTTTACAAGTTAACAATTGAGTTGAAATCTCAAAACAAAGGCATACATAAAATATTGTAAACAAAGGCAAAATCTTGTCGTCTCAGACCCCTCATCTACGGGGCGTCAAGAAATCTTGTCGTCTCCGACCCCTCATCAACGGGGCGTCAAGAGGTGAGTAGGGGTCTCTGATGGGGAGTTCTTCATGAGATTTCCAATTTTTCACGAACACTTCTATACAAAATTCCATGTTTTTCACGAACACCAACAAACTTCTGGAACCCGAATGGGAAGCCGAACAATCGCTGGAATAAGTCAGCTATCTCGTTATCTCTGCACTGTTTCCTCGTCGTGATCGATGGTCGAGTTGCGATCACTTCCGTAATTTCTCGATCACGGCGAAAAAGTGACGAATTCTATCTCAAACAACAGACAACAACAACCATGTAAAATTTTAATTTTCGATCGACGTGTAACATGGCACTTTCATAGCTTAAATGCAATTGCATCAGAAATGCATTAGCATGGGCAATGCTACTGTGGGATATCTTCTCTCTATATACTTGCTTAGATGCGCTCGTTTCATAAGACACTTTGGCCTTGCATATATTGCATCTAGCAAATATTTCATCAATAACTTCATAATATTTCCAAATATCACTAGTTTTTTTATATTTAAATGATTCATATTAACAATTCTTTCTTTTGTTTTAAATGGAAAACATTAACTCTTTTAACCGCGATGACGATATATATGACACCTAAAAATGTATCTTGCCTCCTGATGCTCCGACTGACTGAACGAGCACATATTTTTTAAAAAGGTGGAGTGGTGAAATAATCAACAGTTAAATAAAAATATATTAGCATCTCAAGTAGCTGAAAGAAAGTGTGGTAGATAAAAACAGATATTTGCAGTTTTGTTGAAAATTGACTTTGCAATATGCTGAAGATATTCAATATTGCACAAAAGCATAATCTGAAAAATTTTTCATGTCAATTTACAAGCGGAAGTGGAACACATCTAAGAAAATAAATGTCGATTTATTCGAGTATTTGAGAAACTCTGTTTTTGGCCTAGTGATATGAATGAGAACAAGAGTTTTCTTATGCATTGAACATATTGAAAAACGGAAGTCCGTTTTTTACGATAGGAACTGTCAAAATTGCATGCCCTCTTATGGGAATCTAAAAAAAATGGCGCTGCCTCAACGTGCGGCTGAGATAATAGCCTAAACACATCGAAAAAGACGACAGACAAGCTGGAAAGTGCAAATACATCGAAAACGACACATCATCACAAGAATGATAGAATACAAAATTGCGCATTGCGCAGGTAAATTCTGGGTAAACAAACTTGACAGGTGATTTTCGAGTATGCAACGTCATCAGGGGTAGTTCATGTTCGACTGTTGTGCAAAGGCGTTGTGTTTTGTGATATTTTAAATTTACTTTTCGTGTTTCAAATCCAAATTCTAATAAATAACAAGTAGCTAACTTTATTCAACATGCATACATGTTCCGTAAAAGGAAGTAAAAATGCTAAAAGCAGAAGTAAAAATGGAATTATGCAATTATTTAAAAAGGGAATTACAAAATGCAATTATGTATTACATAATTACAACCATTTTACTAACATTTAAAAATATGTATTCCTTTAGTTTACTATGCTTTACTTACTTACTACTATTTTACCACTAATGTTAATTAAATGTAAAGTCGCAAGTTGTTATATATTTAATAAATAATAAAAAGAAACTATATAAAAGAATTTCACTAACAACATTTAAAATAATTATCTGAAAAATTTGTCTTTAAATTAAATTCTTGCAGATTCAGGTGAAATTTTATATGCAAGGAACAACAGAAAGAAAACAGTTGCTACATAAGAAAAGGTAGTAGTTAATTTATAAGAATGGATCGTATATTACTCTAAAAACTTAACATAATATATTATTTTGAAGACATTTTCCGAAAAACGAATAAATGTTGTAAAATTTAAATTTTCACAACGATGAGCGCAAACTTCCATGCAAAATGCGACATGACGTCATATTTCACCCCGGATGACGTAGTTGCGCAGAACAAAGCAAGAGCTGATATGCGCAGTTTTGTATTGGTACATTCTTGAGTTTTTAATGCAAGTCGTTCACCCAATTCACGCAATACCCGGGCACAATCTACAAAGGGTAAGTTGCGTGATTTGCGTGATTTCGTTCTATGATTCGAAAATGCCCTTGCTGCGCAAGGGGAAAATTAATCGTTTTTCTCGACTCCCATAAGAGCCAATGTATTTTTTCAGCTTCCAGATAGATGTCTGTGGCTGTCGTCTTTTTCGATGTATTTAGACTATAAAACGCAAATAATTGCGATTTTATCATAGTCGTCGCCTTTCTTGGTTTTTACGTGTTTTATATATAATTTGACTCTCAGCGGTGTCGCAGCAGCAGCAGCACTTTTGTGACAATTCGCATTGTAAAAATCGTCGGTCGTTTTTCTATGGCTTTATGACATTACTCTCTCAAAAACAACTTCAGGTTGTCATTCTATTCTAACTTCAAGTTTTCAAAAGGCATGGATTTTGTTTTTGTAATCTACTATATTTCAAATAAATACAGAAAAAAGACAAATTAGGCAAAGAATTTGAATACAGACAAAATATGCAAAATACTCACATTACTTTTGGCAATTCAGAAATTTTGTTCCGAAGGGTAAAAAACGTAAATAAAGAGAAAAGAAGAATGTTTCTGTGACATACAAAGAAAAAAAATGCTTTTTGAATGACCTATACAAATCTTCGCCATACAACTGACACAACTGATCTAGGCTTTATCAAGTTTTCTAAATGGGTTATGGGAAATTTTCCAAACTTCCCAACTTATTGTGTTTCTTTTTTATAATATATTGTCACAATTTATTTATTTGCAAAAATATATATAGCATAACACATTTCTTTTACCATAAATTTTCCGCTTAATAGTTTGATATAAGCTAAAAAATATCTTCGATTAATATCATTAAATAACGCATCTATACGCGAATACGTATGTATATATAATATGTATATTGTATAGAATAGTATGTAGTTTTGATAGGCAAAAGAAAAAGGAAAAGAATAGCCCACGTTCAGCTAATTTTTACAGCTAAACTTTTATCTTGCATCTTGGAGGTCTGGTTGTGTCTAATTGGGGATAACTTTGTCAATATAAGGCCGTAGTTACATTGAAACTTTTTTTTTGACAAATATTTTCTTTTCTGGTTATTTATTATTTTTATAGACTTGCTCTCCTTCAATTATCTCATATATTCGCCGATCTGTCATATTTTGGTTTCTTGAAATTAGCCACATGATATTTGCTGGATCACATTTGTTAATTCAAATATCAAAATTTGAAGTTTAAATTAGTGGATTTCTGCGTATTCAATTTTTGAGATTTAAATGAGTGTAATTCTGCATAAAAACTATTTTGTTAATAGCAAGTGGTGTGATCCAGTGTCCACTCTTCTTTTTCGGAAAGACAAAATGAAACTCCTCAGATCGAAGATTGCTTGCATTATTATAATTTTACATTATGGATTTGTTTTGCAAGATAAAACGTGCAATGTGTGTTCGTTGTTGTCGATGATAGGAATTGTCGCCATATTCTGTGCTTGTTATGAATTGTGTCCCTTCTCAAAACAATGTGACCATTGTGCTCATTTCAAAAATTTTCGCTACGCGGCAACATTGGTCCGAGAATTATCATGATGTTGATGGCTGTGGGAGGGTTGTATTTGTGTTTGTGAGTGGTCCAAGTCGGTTGCAAAAACGAAAATTTTATACACATGCATATAATAAAGGCAAGTGAATATGAACGGTTTTTTACTTTGCTCCGCTTTGGTTGCCTAATACTTGGTACACTCGTTTCAGTTGTTCGGCTTGTATGGCCTAAATTTCTAGGCCTTGAGGAAATGCTGCCGAGTGGAGCAAAGAGCTGCGCTGACAACAGAAAGTTGTTAATATGTTGTTCTCGAGGGACGGTGAAACGGGTGGGTGCCAAACACCATAAAGACTCGCAACCACTCCATTCTGCACTGAACATACGCGGAACACTTCTACTGCCAGTGAGTTTCCGATTCGTGGTCTCGTGCGGACGTACTTCGTTCGGGCGTACCTAAGCTCAAATCTTGAGTTTTTTAAACTATTCCATGATTTTTTCAATTTTTTTTTAGTCTTAAGTGTTTTTAAATTGAAAGCGAAACCTAGTTTCGTTCTACCCAAATTACTTGACTTGTGTATGGAAATTATTCGGTAATTGAAGGCATGATTACAATATAAATTTTTGTGATGGTGATTGAGAGAGATCAAAATATTTTCATTAAGTACATATTTGGCATTATATGCATTACATTTAATGAAACCACATAGTTAAAAAAAAACTGGTTTCTTTATTGACGATCTTTTTAAATTATATGGAGCTTTGTCTTCTGTCCAAACGTTAATACGAATTAAATTTTGATATTTTACTTTACTTTTGTGTATGGGTATTTTCATCCAATTTATACCTTGTGAACTTCTGTTATTTTCTATGCATATATATATATATATATAATATGTATGTGCATACATAACGGTTCAAGAAAAACAGCGAAATCGTGACACAGAAATGAAGCAACAATACAAGTACATTGTGTATATACAGCAATCGTGCAATCAATCCAAATGAGCTGGTGCCTAATAACTCCGTGTGTGGACAAACTAAGAAGCAGTCACTATCGAGTCTTAATTGTAATTGCAAAAAAAAGAATACAACATTGCATGCTCTATTGTGGATCGCGTACTCATGGGGAATTAACGGCGTTGCTGCCAACCAACTGCGATGATTTCGCAAACTCAATTCCTCATCATCAGCTTCTTTCCACGGTCGCAGCAGATGCCTCATTTTTTTTTTAATACACTATGTATATGGCTGTGAAGAATTGCTGCAAGCAGGGAACCTTATTCAAACCTGTTGACCTAATTTCGAATTACACTGAAAATAAAAACATGATTTTTCGTTGTAACAATTGGAAATATTTGAAACCTTTTGACACAGTGGAATGTTTAGATTGCTAAAGAAATTAAGTGGGATGTTTTGGTGATTTGTGATTTGTATTATTGGGGTAAAATACGTAAGTCGTAACGGTACATTTATTGATATCTATTTCATTCATTCAATTTTATTATTGCAACCAGTAAAAAAATATATAGTGTCATTCAAAAGCCAAGTTTTTCCATTGGAAGCAAGTGTTCATAATATAGTTTGCAATGAGGGTTTTTTTTACCTCAATTCTTGCCAAAACATTGTAACGCGAATAACGATTATTAATATATTTACTTGTAATTTTTTTTCTAAGAAGCTTCATACAAACATTTTTTTCCATTAACACTGTGGTGATTGAAGCTCTTAACAAAATCCAGTGCAGCAAGTGCAAGAAATTCCAATGTATTAAAACAGGCGATCTATATGTATGGCTTCAAAAGAGCTTTAGTTTTGTAATAGCTCTCGATTACTACTTGATCATTATTACTATCATTGCGGTGCAAAAACAATGATTTATTGGTGATATAGTTCAAAAATCAATGATAGGTTTAGCAATAGTGCGTAAGTACTGTCAATTTTTCTCAGTCTAATTGCGATCTATTACCATCTGATAGCCCCAATATATGGACGCATTTTGATGCTTATTGAATAAGCTAATTAAACTTTCTTAAGGCATTGACACACAACCATTAAGTCAAAAGGAGTTGAGAAGCAATATTATGAAACGTTTGGCTGAGAAATAGCCATCCGTTTGCCATTACATTCGTCTTAATGCATAGATATAGTATCGTTATCTTATATTTCATTGTTACAAACACTGTAAAGTGATTTCATTTTGGACTTCACAGCCTCAATGTAAATACATATTACTCATAAAAGTGGATGCTTTTCTAATTTACTCATTGATGCTATGTATAATTCTAAAATATTTCAAGATCTCCTTGGCTTATTTGAAAATCTCGCTTAAACTTTTATATATATATTTATATAGGATAGTCTTTTTACATTAAACTCGTAACTTCTATTTATAGAAATTTATCCAATCCTTAAGAATTAAAAGAGTATTATTTTTTTGTAAAGATACAAGAATTCCAGCACAAATTGCCAAAACATTAAAATCTGCCCAAAAGTAGTAGTAACAGATGATGATTGTATGACGATGGCCAATTACACTTGCTTTGTCTCTGCGATCTGGAAACTGGTTTCATCATGATCTCGGAACATTATTTTAAAACAAATTCGTAACTATACACAACGTTACGACATTCACTCTTCAAACCGGTTAAAAAGCGGTTGAATACAGAATGTAAAATAGGAATATTGGGAATCAAATTTGGCAACAAGTTTACTATTGTTGGTAACTTATCTTTAATGTCAATTCATTGGTATAACTGCAGAGTCACACATATGACACGGACTCTGTTTAATACATAGTACGCTAATAATATTATTTCATATAAATTTTTTTTCTCTCTGTGAACATAAATTCGTAAAGACTAATATGACTTAGCAAAGATTCCAACTACAAATACGAATAGAATTTTTTTTTACTTATTCCTTGGTAATGGCTTTAGTAGAACTCCTTTGATGAGATAAATATGTTTTTTTTTGGGCAGGAATATATCAAATTTTATGAACATATACATATACTTACAATTCGCAGATTATGTATATTATTAAACAATTTTTAGATCTGTAGAATTAAGACGTTCAAGACGATTTGAGGGGGGCAATATGACACTCTAATACTTTTACCGCGAAAGTTTTTATTCTAAGAAAAAGATAATCTGACCCAGTGAACTATGTTGGTCGCGCGCAACTTCCATTACATAAAACTTTTAGTGTACTCGGAAGGATTTGGTCACAATGGCCGTTTAACCACTAACATCAGCCAGTTCAAATAGGTGTGAAGGCAAAGGCCATGTTTGGAACAATGGCAGACCTTAGATGTGGAGAAACCATTAACCTAAAACTTCAGAGTTACCCAGCAAAAGTGCTATAAGTCAGATTAAGTAGAAGAATAAATAGCAGAGGGCTGGACCATAAAGCGACTCACAAATCGATCCCGTGCATGCACACGTGCCGTAATATAAAATTGATCAAAATCACCGAAAATTTACAACACTCTCAAGGATTTTTGTGACTGTGGTGATTCCAAAAGGTAATGAAAGTTGCTTTTGAGCCGCATATTCCAATGGCGTGAAATTATCCTTCTTCGTAGTGTGAAAATGTTCGTTGTAAAATGATGAAAACGTCAGATGGCAGTTTGCAAGACTTCTTGGATATGTCATAATCTTGGACATGTTCTAACCTTTGAACTGTGTATATAAATGTTCATGAAATTTGATATATTTACTGCTGAAAATACATACTTATTTAATCAAAAGATTTCCACTATTGGAGCCATTATTGGGGAATAGCTAAAACAAGCGAATTTATATTCGTCGATGGATCGGATGCTTGCTGAGTTATATTAGTGTTTACAAATTTATCTTCACCGAGTTGTATATCGACAGTTAGAAAAAGCAGATGTTACCAAACTAGGGTGACAGTATTGCCCTTCACTCGCCGGCCTTAACTTTAGGGGCAAAAAGAACAAGTTTCGGCTTCTTACAAACATTAAGGAGTAAGTTAAGGAGTGCAACAATTTGTAACTTCATACTAATTTTTAGAAGTCAGGTAAATTAACAGTTCGTTTTCAAATCGAGAAAATAACAAATTGAAATTGATTCGTAGTTTTATATAGTGCATAAAAAGTTTATTTGCAAAATAGGAAAATGTTCGAATATATCTCCTTATTTTCCGATCTACATATCCATCAGTCATCATCTTTATCTGTTACCATAAAATTATATAAATACAAAGAAATGTAGGTACGTCTTTTTTAATAATTCCCAAAATTCAATTTTTTTTAGTCAAATGGCGGACACTGTCGTTGCTTCTGGAAACGTAGATATTGGTTTGATTAGTAACTCCATTGATATGCAGTCACAACTGCACCATCAACCTCTCATTCACACGACGTACAAAAATGATCAAAATAATCCGGAGAAGCAGATAATATCTGCGTCATGTACCGACTTATCTACAGTGGCTATTAATCCCAATATAAATTGCGATACGTGCTCGACAACCAACTTTTCTTCAACAAAATTTCGTTGCGAACGCTGTGATAATTTCGAGACAAGTTCTCGTTCGACACTTTTGCTTCATGTTGTTCAGTGCCTTTCTAGTCCTACGAAACTAAAATCAGAGGAAACAGATGCAGAAAATTTAAGTCTAACTGGAGCTTCTTTATCAAATGTTGACCAAATTAGGCACACTGGCGGAAGTGTTTCCGCTAATCCTCCTAAAGAAGGAGTATCAAATAATGCTTCGGCTACTTCCGGTAGCAGTTCTAACGGATCTGCGCGCAAGGTGTTTGAATGCGATGTGTGCAATATGAAATTTTCTAATGGAGCTAATATGCGGCGACACAAAATGCGACATACGGGTGTTAAGCCGTATGAGTGCAGAGTGTGTCAAAAGAGGTGAGTGAGAGCTATTAAACGTACATAAATCTGTTTCGAATTTTCGTATTTTTAGATTCTTTCGAAAAGATCACTTAGCAGAGCATTTTACAACGCACACAAAAACCTTGCCTTACCACTGTCCAATCTGTAATCGAGGCTTTCAACGACAAATCGCCATGCGAGCACATTTCCAGAACGAGCATGTGGGTCAGCACGACTTGGTAAAGACCTGTCCGTTGTGTAGTTATCGTGCAGGATCTATGAAGTCACTTCGAATACATTTTCACAACCGGTTCGTAAATATAATCTGTACTTATTAAAAGTGTATATTACATATTTACAGCCTCATCACAATGGAGCTGTGACTGCGATTGTGAAACTGGAATGCATGTAAACCTTATGGGCTGGAACGATGCCCGGCGTCGTCATGAAAACAAAAATTTTTGTAAACTGCGAAAGAGGCACGACTTCGTTTGTATTTTTCTCTCAAACAATGATGCCTACTTTTAATTTAAAATCTCGCTTTTTCCACAAAACTGAAACAAAAGCAAACGTATGTTTTCGACATTCTGAATTTTGGTGCTGAGTTGATACGTTGTGAAAATTATTTTCAAAAAAATTATGAGCTAATAGCTGAAGTAGCTAAACATGATTGCCTTTATTATTTGCAATATGCAAATTATGAAGACGTGCTGGAGCAGGAGAGGCTGATTATCAAAGTTATCAAGTTATTAATAAAACTAACATGCTCGAATTTTATATAACAACAATAAAAACAATGATATTTTCAACCGCACTAAAAAGTGAAGTTCGATGCTGCGACGTCACTGCTCCATTGTGTGTCAACTGCGCTAATGAGAGAAACAGAGTCGCAGTCACAGCTCCATTGTGGTTAGGCTCTTAGTTGCCTTATTAATCTTCTTATTTTTATACCCTACACCTTAAGGTTGAGGGTATATTCACTTTCTACCGGAGTGTGTAACGCATAGAACTAGACAAGATAGGTATGGGAAAGTATATATATTCTTGATCAGCATCATCACCAAAATTGAAATAACGATGTCTGTCCGTCTGTCTGTCCGTTGAAATCACGATCACATGAGAACGGATTAAGATTTCAAAATGAAATTTGGCAAAAATATTCGTTGCTATGTTGGGGTGTTTCGTATTGAAAATGGGCAAAATCGCCCAATGACCACGCCTACTTTTTATATCGAGAGTGCAGGTACCTCTGTTTTGCCTATTAAAAAAGGCCATATCAGCATCACTTTTTGAGAGAAGACAAGAAAATTTTCTATGTAGGTTTAGACTAATGCTTCCAGTTAATATGCCAAATATGGGCGTGATCCGCCCACTTTTACTTTACATAGGTCATGGAGGGTATTACATGGATTGTATTGTAAAGTATACAAGTTTCCTGAATAATGGCGTACATAATATTGTAGTTTGTGAACCAATAATATTCTGTTGGGAAAAAAATGGGCGGGCCACGCCTCCTTTTTACCCATCCACCCAGTATTGCAATATATTTTTATACCCTACACCTAAATTTTGAGAGTAAACGCACTTAGTACCGGTGTTTGTAACGCACAGAAATAGTTTACCAGCTATAATTATAGTTTATCTTATATATCTTATATATACGAGTATATATGCAGCTTTAAGGTGTAGGGTATTTCGGTTACAGCTCGGCTGTAGACAACACCTTTATTTTGTATTTCCTTTGTTTTATTATAAACATAGCAAAATAGGTAAACAAAAAATCCTAAAAAATAGCATCGAATTAGGGCAAATATATCTTCAAATATATGCACATTTACAGTTGGTAGCACAATGCAATACTTCCGTAATTTTAATGATGGTTCATTCAGTTCAGTTGAATGGAAAATATATTATAGGAGGGTATATATCTCCTCTGCTTTAACTATCTATTGATAGGTTCAGCCCTAGGTTAATCGAATTCGCCAGCTAATTTTCCTGAGCGCTCTTAAATTTCGTACTTACTACCGTTTAAAGAATCCTCCTCTTTATTACAACGAGACAATTGAGGCAGACATAGATGTTTCATATGGCGTCAAAAGTCTACAATATCTGTCGAATAGTTTATGAGGTCATTCTTATCTTTTACCGGAAGCTTTTGGTCAGTTCCGTTTCCCAGCGAACGCCGCGTTCTTAAAGTTCTATTCCCTATATTTTCCAAGGTGTTTCGTTGAGCGAACTCGGTTCCTTTGGACTCTGCATTGTACTTCCAGGGCCGAAGGTTGGGCCGTGTATATGAAGTGACTGCCACTACATATTTCTCTTCCTACCTTCCTTTTTTCTCCAGCTCTCTTCCTAACTTTTCTTGTCATCTCTATTAGGCTCTTCGATGATTTGTAATAAATCGTTAAAATATAGTTGAATCAAGTAATTACTCATTATCCTTTAATTTGTGACCCACAAAAATGAAGCTTTTTGAAAACATATTTTATTGCAATTCTCGACAATGCCGAATTTTTGCTACCAACAGATCTACATTTTTTTGAGACTCAATGTCAATGCGACTTGGTTAAATATGTGCACCTGCAGAAGTTTCTTTCTGACTTCGAAAAGACCAAAGCAAAACTGCACGTCGCTCAGACATCGCCACTACAAATCATGGGAATGGCGTCCGTGTGACTATGGAGGTCTCAACGATATTTTCTACGATAGACCTCAGTCATGCTTTAGATAAAAATTCTGTAGATGAAGCTGATAATAAAATGTCTCATTTGGCCAACACATGACCTCCTCGTAGGTGAAATTCAAATGAATAATTGAATTTGAATAATTTCAAACAAAAAGTTACACTTAGTGGACAATAGAATATACGTTCGCAATTTTTTGGCGCTACCTTCATTCGTTCTCTAGTGATTTCCACAGAAAGTATGACGGACGGATATGGCTAAATCGGCTCAGTTGTGCTGTCATTTGTTGTGTGTTGTTCCGCTCTTTTCCGATGAAAACAACATAAAAATAATTTCGCAAGTCATTTTAATGCAGTAGTCAAAAAGGGGAACAATTAGAAAAACTGAAAATAGCCTCATATTGTTAAAGTCAGTCTTTAAAATTTTATTTATAAAGAAATTTTAGACGATTCATGAGTAGAACTCCAAAATCAGTGGCGCTATATAGCAAAATTTAATAATAGCGCGTTTACATAAAATGGTTTTTCCAGAAATTGGAAGTAAAACTTTTTAAATACCATTGAAATTGTTGTTGCAATTCCAGCGCTAAACCGTGGTAAATGCTCAACTACACCAAACAAAACAAAGCAATAACAAAACACTCACTTTGCTTGACCGGATTATGTATGGAAACACTTGGAAAGCTCATCAGTTTTCGAACAGCTTAATCGGATTAAATATTTTTATGTAAACGGGGTATAAAAATATTTTATTACGGATTAAATACCTCGTTTGTACAGTCAAGTTTTCGAAGATCTTTCTGATGACACGTTTCTGAAGAGACATGCGTACTTCCTGGAGTTGGAAGAAAAGCGCCGCAAAAACTAGTATGTGCTACAGATGAAGTAAAAAATAACCCAGAGCAACATCTCATGCTTAGGAACTCTTATTTTATTTTAATGAAGCGGGTTGTCGACAGCAGGGTTCATCGATGTCTTTATGTTGCTCTATATGATTATAGTTGCAGCAGTTTTGTCTGCTATCACTTAATGTAGCAAAATCAGAGTTAATGCATATTAAGCCAGCTCAGTGCGATTATAGCGAGATTCGCATTCAATATCACGAAACAAATCCTATTCACTCAAACGCTAGCCTCCACCCAAATAGCATAGGCAAATACTGGAAATTGCTATAAAATAAACTTCAGAAAACATCAAAGCTTATGTTAGCCATATTTTATGACATCTGAGATATTATACTAACTACAATGTGTTTAAGGATGTGTTCCATGTGCTATCGGAATCGGGCCTACGTCAGGGAATAACTGCGTAGCTCATCGGTGCTTTGCAGGTGTGTACCGAATTTTCATAATATTTACGAAATCGCGAAGGCAGAAAACTTGTAAATATTGGCAACTTCTTCAAATATTGTTTTAAGCTGCAGGAATGTACAAAGTCACGCAGTATAGTAACAACTACGGAAATAATGCATTAAATGCTCTTATGCCAACCCCACTAAATGACTTAATGCCGTAAGTCCTTTATGTTTAGCCATGTGGAGTTTCAATGATACTCCCTTTGCTAGAGTAAAATATCTCTTTGCCTAGCGATGGAATAAAGTATTTGCTCATGCTCGCTCAAACTCAATTTCTTCCCACTTCCGGATTTCCTCCCGCTTCTATCCTTTTTTGTATAGTCCACAAAAGGGTTCCGGACCTATAAAAGGCCGTTGAGCACAACGCCTTGCTAGGCAGTCGGGTCTCTCATTCCCGTCATGCCCAGGGACCCATCTCAGGGTAACGGAATTGTATTGCCCTTGTTAGATGAGGCAGTTTCGACAATTGTCCACAAACCTGGAACCAATTGTTTCCGACCTGAGAACTTTCAAAGGCGCTTGGCTATCAGAAAGGGTATAGATGTGTGCACCAGATGCTCTTCTACGAAGGCACTCTCTCACACATATCTCTATGGCAAACAATTCTGCCGGAAGATGGTTTCCAATTGGTATAACTTTCTGAAATCTTGGTTCTATGATGCCTGCACCAGCATCAGCGTTTTATAGTTTAGACCCGTCAGTATACAAAAGTTGAGCTCCTGGTGCGAAGTTTAGATTATTCTTCCTCCAGTCATCCCGGTCAAATATGTAATCCGTATATTTCTTGGAGAAAGCCAATTTTCTTGCCATATCACTGAGTATGACAATAGACTCATTAATGAAAATATACGCAATTTTCATGTGCCCTTGTAAATACCCACTGCATACAGGAGATTCGACTGAGCCGGAGTGCCGATAGACATACCTCCCTTTTAATCGTTATCGATAAGGGTGAAATGTGTGACAAATCACTGAAAGCTATAGTTAGGCTCGATTTCATTGCTCACACTTGTTGTTGTTTTGTTTTTTACACACACACACACTTGTTTTTTAGAATAAACTCAAAAAGATACTCATCTCTCTTGTTGGTGTACCCGCTGCCCCAGATCCTATTATAGGCGTTGGCATCGCAGCATATAATCCACGGGCGAAGTTTTCGAACGAATAGCAAAAATAATTTGAATGCAAGGAATTAAGCACACATGCAATGTATAATATTAGGAACACATATGTACACATAAAATATGAATACGCAAAGAAGAACGAAAGTAATGATAGCGATCTAGATCCCACTAGTGGCGGAAGAGAATACGCATGCATTTTTCGTAAGTGGGGGGAATGAGGCAATGGGGAGTCAGGAGCACTGGTAAAACAAAAACAATTGCATGGAAAAAGAGCACATGAGATTAAGAAATTACTTGGGACCCACGCTACAGAAAGCTTTGAAGTACAGAAAAAGTGGACTTTTAGCTGTCTATATGTTATATGGTCATTGGTTATAGCTTATTATATCTCTGTAAAGAAATACTGGATAAAAAATAAATAAAAATAGTGTAACGATGCTTTCTCTTCGCCTGGATATAACTAAGTCCAATCCAAGGTCTCGTTCAGTTATATATTTGTATGAACGCAATACATTAATTTTTATATTAACAACTTTCTTGAAACATTTTTGATTTTCGGTTACAATGCTTATCAAAATGCCTAAGGATAAGTTTTCTTATATAAGATACCTTTTTTTATACTTATACAATCTGTATATACTTATACAAGATTGCAATCTATTATTATACTTAGACAAAAATATAGAATAATTATAATTTAATGTAATTTCTGTTAGTCTCTAGATGTTTTAAAAAACATAAAATTAAGTTAAAATATCTGATGTGGCCAACACATGACTTCCTTGTATGACGGCAATTGTATGGTTTTATTTCAAGAGCGGTTGATATATTTTATTTATATTTTAAAATTGAAGTTTTAAAAATTTTAAATATTTTTACTTCCATAATGAAAAAAATTTCATAGGCTTCTCTTAATTTAAATAATTTAAATAGTAGTAAGTAAAAACAAGGAAGTACAAATTAGTTTCCACACAGCTTTAACTATCAATCGTAGTAATTTTGATTTGTAAATTTGTATAAAAGATATAGCAGCATAACATTCATTTATCATTATCATTTATGTATTCGGATAATGCATGCTTCGTGTTCCTTTGGCGAAGAGTCCTTTTGGTGCGAACAATCAATCAAAATTGGAGCTACAAAATTGTGCCTTATGTAAGGCCCAAATCCATAACAGTATATACCCTCTAGGAGTGTTTGTTTTTGAGTAATGTATGAAATTTGAAAAAAACTATATGAGAAGTGTCCTTTTCGCGCAATTGATTGCATTCAAAAAGGGAGGTGCACAACTAGGTCTTATAAGAGTCTCAAATACCAAATTTCAACTTTCTACGATTCTCCGTTTTTAAGTTATTGAGGATACATACATACGTACATACGTACATACGTACACACGTCACGACCAAACTAGTCAAAATGGACTCCGCGATAGTTAAAATGTGTCGAAATTTTTCATGATTACAATACTTTCTTGTATTTACTACGTATACAAGGAAGTAAAAATTTATCGGAAATATCAAATTGATCGACTCTTAAACAAGTCATAAATAGCTTAAAAAAATTAGCAAAACTAAAACATTTATTTATGTGCGTAATATGTTAAAATAATTAATACAGACCGACCGTACAATACATCCGCATTGATAAGCGGTCTTCGCCGAACAACTTTTCCATACATTTTGCGTGCTAATCTGCCGCTTTCATTAATTTTACATACGTTTGCATACTACCAAACGGTTTTTGCTGCTACAGAACTCTGTTCTCCAAGAAAAACCAGCAAAATACTTGGGTAAAATTTTACCCACGGATGAACACACTGTTCTCTCGTGAGCGAGTGTTCATTTTTGTGTTTTGCCGTAGAGCAACAACAAAATTTTACCCATTTGGGTAGCTTTACCCAAGTGGAATCACCGCCAAAGCAGTTAAAATACACCCAATAACAATAAAATCAAACGAAGCATGTTATGAATTTTTTTCGCTGGCTTACTTTATACTCCCCTAAGTAAGCCAGCTGAGAACGTGCTAACGAATTGGTGAGGAGGAGGAGATCGCGGTAGACGCGCTCAGTTTTTTCTCTTGCAAAATCATGTCTTTATCTCTATGTCTTTAACATAAATATATTGCCATTGTAATTTATATATTTATATTTTTTTTTTTAATATTTTTTCAATTTTATTTAGTCATGGAATTGATTTGGATAATCCGGGTCCAGGTGGGTCTTCGTCCTTACTTCTTGCTTTAGAAACTCAGGCTTCTCAAGTTGCTGTAGCAGCTGTAGCTAGCTTTATGCCAAATTTGAACCCAGTGGCGTCAACATCAGTGAATGTTAATTTATCCAATAATCAAAGTGATAGTGGCGATTCTCTACGATCAACTGAAAATGCGACGCCCCCTATGCATCTTCTCACACCACATGTGGAGATATCAATGCCGGACAACAGTGCCGAAATGTTCAATGTAAGAGAAGATTCCGATTTCGATGTTAAAAAATCGATTTTACGCATTTTACGTGTATTTGCTCTTCAGGAAAACTCCATAAGAGGAAGTAGTGATGCTGAGACCAGAGTTAACAATGCGAACGTTGGGTCTTCTCCCGCTCCGACGCGCGTAGCCAACATTTGCCCCTCGCCGGGAAATATACAAGATGAGTCCATTGATTGCCATGCGAAATCGGATGCAGCGAAAGCAGTCAGTGCACTCCAAATGGCATCATCACCTAAAAACAATCAATATGATAATCACATTTTGCCTTCAATCAGCTTAATACCAATAAAACAGGTGGGAATCGTCTGAATTCGATTGAAGAAATTTACAGTTTCGCTAATGTATTTGTATGTATTTGCAGGAGCCTCTCGTTGAAGATTCCCCTAGGGAACCAATTAAAAATGGCCAAAGCGCAACAGACTCGGCAAAGAAATTGAGGTCTGATAATGAGAGTATTTATACAACAACAGAAAACAGTAAACTTTCATCACTTATAAAAGTAGGTGGACACTTTTGTTGCTTCGTAAATTTCTAACTCAAATTGTGATCACGAGCGAATGAATAATATTCTCCTTACCATTTTTTGATTAGGTACTACAAGGTTAAAAATACAATTTAAAAATTTTAAACATTTTTTCTGCAAGTAGCTTTTTTATTTTCGGTCCATTTTTTGTAAAAGAGCAATATTCACACAAATATATTCTAAATTAAATGCTTTCTAATTGTTTTGCGGCCCAACCGTCTCATTTATAAAGAATGCAAGTTATTTCCGAAGTTGTTTCTTTTGGTCAAGACCTTAAAACTTTAACAACCTGAACAAAACTCGCATAGGACTAAACATTATTCAATCAATTTGAGGAGGATTTCGATCACTTTCACTATCACGGAACGAGATGGTCGTAGACTTCCTCCAAAAGAATATTTACATATATGTATATTTAATAAGGACACACAGAACTTTATGTATTTAAAATTCACTATATTATAAAAATTTGTTAGTAAATTGTGCAACAATTATTCGCATTCGACCTAACTGCAATTATTTAATTTCAAAAATTGTTGAAATTTTTCATTTTTGCTTTCTTGAAAACAAAAATTGAATTCAATTTGATGGTTTTTAGACAACTAACTTGATTACAAAAAACCGGAGGAGTTACCACTAAAAATTTTTATTATCATATGATTTTTTTTAAAGCATCTTCTAGTAGAAGAGTCATGGAAGAGTCTCAAATGAATCGCGTACTTCCATCAATCTTCTAGAAGTGTCTCGGAAGAGTCGCCAATAAATGGTTGCGATTATTGCTCTTGCAATCATTTCCCAGAAGAGTCCCGGAAGGGTAGCATATTAATCGTCGCAACAATCGTCTAAAGGTTTGCAGGGAGAACAAAAGCGTCTTGGGCGCTGTTACATAATTTTACACACAATCTTATGGGAAACTAAGGAAAGTACCAGGCGTTGAGAGGATTTAATTTTTAAGTTGTGATGATGCTAATTGATAAACTTTACAATGCTGTTGTCCTCCAAATTGTAACTGCCTAAACACATTGGAGCTGTGACTGCGACTGTGAAACTGGAATACATGTAAACCTTATGGGCTGGAACGACGACCGGTGTCGTCATGAAAACAACAATTTTTGTATACTGCGAAAGTCACGACTGCGTTTGTATTCTTCTCTAAAGCAATGATGCCTACTTTTGGGTTTAAAAAACCACTTGTTCTACAAAATTGAAACAAAACGAAACATATTTTTTAACATTCTGACTTTTGGTGCTGAGTTGATACGTTTATACAAAAAAATAATATGAGCTACATAGCTAAAGTAGCTAAACATGATTGCCTGAATTATTTGCAATCTGCAAATTATGAAGTCGTGCTGGAGAAGGAGAGGCTGATTATCAAATTTAATGAAACTAACATGCTCGAATTTTATATAACAATAAGAATACAAACAATGTTATTCTCGACCGTACTAAAAGTTACAGTTCGACGCTGCGATGTCACTGTTTCATTCTGTGCCAATAGCGCTAATGAGAGAAAAACAGTCGCGGTCACAGTTTCAATGTGTTCAGGGTGTTAACTTTTAATCACTTTTAATTCAGTAAGCGTCACTTGTATTTCAGAAATGCCATAAATAATTTCTAATCAATTTCCAAATGATATTTCTGAATTGCAATTGACGCTTTATGAATTACAAGTGACACTTTCTGAATTTAAACTGAAAAAGATTCTCTTAGATTATCACACACGATATGACGGATAAGAAGTTATTGAAGTGATTAACAGTATCATTCCGGGAGGCGTTCGCAAACACCAAGCAGCGCTGTTTTCTGTTCTTCTTTTGCTCTTTTCGTTGTTATTTTGCGTATTTGACGCCAGCGTCAATGGTTTATAAAGAACGTAAACTACCAACAAATTTTCAAACCGTACGCCTGCCCTCAGTCGGGCGCTCTGCCGACGCAGTTTCTTTGGAAACCATTGACGCTGGCGTCAAATACACAAAATAACAACGAAAAGAGCAAAAGGAGAACAGAAAACAGCGCTGCTTAGTGCTTGCGAACGCCTCCCGGAATGACCCCCTAAGCTTGTTTAAACTGTTCAGACTGGGGTACATATAACATAGGGATCTATAACAGTACCAAGTACTACTACTACTACTAAGAACGTAAGGTTGCTTGGAGTTAGTGCCGTTGCACTTTTACTCTATAGTGACGGGTAACCATATGAAGATGGTTACTTTGATATGGCAAAGACCAATTTAATTAGTCATTATGTGGCTCTAGGCAGTCTTTTAATGTCGGGTATGTCAGTCTTCTGGAGGAGGTTGGAACCCTGAGCGGGTTCAATGTCTCGTTACGTATGGAATCTAGCTTATTGAAGATTTTTGAGGCTCTGTCTGTAATAAACTGTTTTACTGTTTCCAGTCTTAGGTCTCTATGTATGTCGTTGTTTGTAACGTACCATGGGATTTTAAAAATTCTCCTAACGGACAGATTTTGCGCTACTTGCAATTTTGCTATGGTGGATTTTGGGGCAGCTAGATAGGCTAGCGAGACGTAAAGTAAGTTGGGCCTAATTACTTGCTTGTAAAGTGCAAGTTTGTTTTTGTGATTTAGTCTATTGCTCGCTAAGATGGGAAATAGTGACTGTAACGCGCCTGATACGATCCTACGTTTTTCCTGAATGTGTTGTAGCCATCTATGTCTATGGTCAAGGGTAAGGCCTAGATACTTGGCTGTAGGTTGCCAAGTGATCGTCTCGCCGTCCACGGTTAGGTTTCGGGAGTGTTGGAGGTGCTTCCTGGAAACGAAAATAGCTTGCGTTTTGTTTGCATTGATGGCTATTTTCCATTTTTTTTAATATTTAATAGTAGATTGAATGTTATCTTGGAGATGTTTGTGGATGAGACGGGCTGATTGATTTGAAGTTGTGTATATGCAGGTGTCGTCAGCGTAAAGCGAGATTTTTGTGCGCCGGGTTTTTGGTATATCTGCTGTGAATAGAGTGTACAGCATTGGAGAAAGAGACGAACCCTGCGGTACACCTGCTTCGGTTTTTCTGATCGTAGAGAGGTGATCCTCTACTCTTACTTGGAAGGTTCTATTTTTCAGGAAAGAGCCGATGAGCTGAATCAAGGAATGAGAAAGTTGGAGTTTGTCTAATTTATAAATAAGTCCGGCATGCCAAACTTTGTCGAAAGCTTTGGCGATGTCGAACATTATTAGGCCTGTGAAAGGCCGTTTGTTCAAGACATCTCTGAGATGTTGAACTAAACGAGCTAGTTGCAGTTATGTGGACAGATGTGGTTGGAAGCCAAATTGTTCGGGAGGGATCATGTTCTTTTCCTCAGCTTCACTTCTGAGTCGAACAAGTATTAAGCTCTCTAGAATTTTGGCTATGGAGGGGATGAGGCTAATTGGTCGCCAATTTTGGGGGAAGATTAAATTTTGCCGAGGTTTGGGGATCATGGTTACCGTGGCAAGTTTCCATGGCGCTGGGTATTTCCAAAGACTATGTCTGACATTTTGTTGTCAGGGAGATTTTGTCGTAACCCGGAGCTTTACGACTTTTTAATTTCGACATAAGGAGTTTTACTTCCTTAATATCTACTCAATAGCTCTTAATGGCTATGCCGTAGTTTCTCTCTTGGAGTAATTGTGATGCTCTGCATCTAATTTCGTCGTGAGTGTTGTTGGCGGAGCTGCCGTCACTGTCTTCGCTGTCGCTGTCTTCTTCGTCCGATGAAGGGTTTTCTTGGAACTGGAGTTCCAGCGAGTCTGCGAAAGCTTCCGCTTTCCCTATTTTGTCAAACTTAATGCCATTTGCTCCATGTATGGGCAGCATGATGGGAGTTTTTTTCTTGAAGTATCTATTCGTTTTCCAGAAATTGTTTTCACCGGGATCTAGTGAAGCTAAGAAGTCACCCCATTGCTGGTTGACGAAGAGGTCGATTTTCTGTCGTATTTTGTTCGTCATTCGTGTAGTGCTCCGTCGTATGGCTGGATCACCGGTTTCATTAGCCCGCTTTCTTAGTTTGTTTCGCTCACGGATTAGTGTTTTTATAGCGGAAGGAAGTTCGTAATTGTTGTGGCATTTATATGTTTAGGCCGCGAGTTTGCCTCCTTTGTCTCGTCAATCTCTAGGGTGAATGCCGCTATGGCTTCAGCGATTTCTGATAAAGTCTTCGGTTTTGGAAGTTGCTCTTTTTGTGCGAGCTGTTCGCGAAAAGCTTGCCAGTTTGTCGATTTTGTCGAATTTATATTGTGCTCGATTGAGGTGTTTCTGATTTGAAACAGTACTGGCTTATGATCAGAGCTAAGTTCATCAATGACATCTATGCTAATGTGTTGAGTTAAACCCTTAACATTAGCTATGTCGAGTGCATTTTGACTTCTGAGTCCGAAATGAGTCGGTTCACTGGGAACCAGGGCGATTAAATTATTGCTTTCAGCGAAATTTTTTAGTTTAGAGCCAGCTCTGTTGCTGCTTCTATCACCCCACGAGCGGTGGTAAGCATTTAAGTCTCCTGCAAGGAAGACTGGACCGTTTTGTGATAAGAGTTTCAAAAGATCGTGTTCAAAATCTTTGAATTTGAGGGTTTGTAGGCTGATGTGACGAAAAATTCAAAGGATGTATTATCTATTTTAACGTTCGTTGCCTCTATTCCATCTAGAGGTGGAGTGGGGACTAGAGAGTGTGGAATGGAATTTTTAATTAGAATTGCTGTGCCACCGCCGTTTCTGTCAAGTCTATCATTTCGATAAATTTTATAATTCGACATTGAGAACGTTTTTCCTGGTTTGAGGAAAGTTTCCTGAACAAGTAGGATGTCGATTGTGTTGTCGTGTAAGAATTGATTTAATTTACTTCTTGGGCGCTATGGAATTTGCATTCCATATAAGAATTGAAACTTGGGTAGGGAGGGACATTACTTATTTGGATTGAAAATACCATGGATCATGGAGAACATCATGTCCTTCATCATGTTGTTAAACTGGGCCTTCATGGAGCTGAAGAATACCTCCATTTGTGAGAAATTTGGGATATTATTCATATTTGGTGCTTTGGTTGGTTTTTGGGTTGGAGTTTTTCAGTTTGCCTAAATCGGCGAAGGTTTTGCGTTTGCTGAAAGTTTTTGGGCGTAAGTGGGACGTTTGTGGTCCGGATTTTTAGGGCAGCCTCTGTAACTGGCTGTGTGTTCACCACCACAGTTAACGCATTTTGGCTTTTCTTCAGCCGTTTTCTTGCAAAGTGAGAAATGGTGGTCGCCATCGCATTTTACACCTTTGGCTTGGCACCGCAGCGATTTGCTGCGTGGCCGAATTGCTGGCAGTTGTGGCATTGCGAACTGCCGCCTCTTGGCTTCTGAGCCTCTACTGCGACTACAAGGTTACAGATAGTCTTTATGTTGTATACTCCTTTTTGTTCTCTCTGGGGAGGAGAATTTTGATTAATGAGGATGGATTGTTTCTAATTTTAAGGTAAAAACATTCCAGGGGAGTGAAGCCTTGTTGCTCCAAATCTTCTTTCACTTTTTGTGGGTCTAGACCCTTAACTCCGCGAATTATGAGGTTGAGAGATTTTTCCTCACGCATTAGGTAAGTATGATACTCAGCTCTAAGCTGTTTTATTTCTTTCCTACACAGGGAAAGCTGATGTTCAGCGGAAGTCGTTCTTCTACTTCATTGTCCAACGATTCAGTGCTAGTCTCGTTTTCTGATTCTTCCTCTTCTCCGCTGTGGAGTTCGACCTCGCTTTCGTCCTCTGCCTGCATTTCTACGTCCGTAGATTTTTTGTTCTTCTTCTGTGTTAAATTTATATTTGCCATATCAGACTTACCGATTTGAAAAAACTGGATGGCTGCGACGTTAGATACTGAGTTTATCTTTTCACTATTTCAAAATTTTTACTAAAAACTCGTCAAGAGCAATTCACAAGTAATATATTTGCATAAAAACCTCATGAAGAGCAAATTTCAACCAAAATATTTCGAGTTTTAGTGTCTTTTCACTTTATGTTTAAGAGCGCCCGAACATATGAATCTCAACATATGATTTATTTGTTCGGGTTTCCTGAACAGTTTCGTTTTATTTTAGCTTTAAATTTTAATTTTCAATTTCTCACAAGTAATTCGCATCAAACCTAACACCATATAAAATTCTGTGTGTGCCGAGTACCAAGTACTGTGAATAAATTTCTCCTACATTTCATAAATTTATTTAGTAAATGTGTAGTAATGTGTACTTTTTAGGTTTCGCCTCTGAAATCACTGTTACGAGAAGATTTGAAGAGAAGAATCTGCGCTAAAGCCAACAATCGTATAATAAGGAATGCAGCAATACTCGAAAACAACAACGTATCTCAAAGCAATTTACTACGAAACAATAATAGTGTTTCGTGCAACACAAAAGCTGTTTGCAATGGATTCATCACATTATCTGGTCAGGAAACGGAGTCTTCGATGCTCAACCGGAAACAAATTTTGACATGCCTCTTTTGTGGCATCGAGTTCCCAGACGAAACACTTTACTTCTTGCATAAAGGCTGTCACTGTGAGAGTAATCCTTGGAAGTGTAACATATGTGGTGAGCAGTGCAATAATGTCTATGAATTTAATTCTCATTTGTTGAGCAAAAGCCATCAATAACCGAATTGAAATGATAAAAATTTAGTTTTAACAAAAATCTTATATCTAAATTTAAGAAAAGATTAAGGCAAATAACTGCCAAAATTTATTAATGTTATATATAAATAGTCTAGTTTGAAAGTAAAGCTTGAATATGTAAAATACGAAATGTTAACCACAATAGGCAACTTGCTCTATAAATTTACTATTTATTCTTCTTAAAACGGCAATACGAAATTGTGATAAGTAGTCTTAAAAACAGATATTTATTTTATTGCATACAGTTTACATATGTAGAGTACCTCAACAGGACAATTTTGCTAGGATATGTACATACTATGTTCATTCGTCACGTAAAGAGTGATACGTTATCGTTGGAGGATTAGATTTTTTTTTTTATTTTTCTTAATCGATGTAGAACACGTAGTTGTTCGTTGCAACGAACATATAAAAATATTTTTATTTTTTTCGATTTAAATATAGATACTATATTTTTCCATAAAAAATATTGTTGCACCTGTGTTTCGCCAGTTCTAACTTATAGCTCAAACACGACGAAAAAGACTGACAAATGTCAGCGTGAAAACGTCTATGATTCATAAACATACCGATTAACTACAAGCAAGAAGGAGTATAAAAAGCCTATTGCACACCTTGAAATTGGACGTACAGTCGAACTTCTCTATAGTGAACTTCTATACAATGAAGCACTCCCTATTATGAATTTTTTTCAAGTACACTGCTTTTTCGTTCAATTTCTGGTCTTTTTTGATCTCTCTATAATGAATTTCTATACAGTGAATATTTCTATACAATGAACAAGTTTTACATTTGCAATCTCAAATTTCATACGTTTTTGTCTCCTTATAATGAATTTTTTCAAATAATTTTCCGTTGGCTATACTATTCCGATGGAAAAGTAAACTTTATATGAGCATCCCCGAAATTTGAAAATGACAATAGAAAAAGATAAAAAAGGACCATCACTAACAATTTTGACACCTGCAATGAGTTACTTGCATTAAGTGAACAAACAGTGTGAAAATGTCGCAGCGAAATAGTCTCTCTATTGAAAAAAAAATTGTTGATTATTAATAAAGTTGAAGAAGGTGGAGCAAAAAATAAAGATTTTGCTAAACAATTTGGAATTCTGCCTACCACTTTTGTGGAGATGAAAAATTATGTACCTAATAAAGTTTTCGAATCTCTTAATTTCTACATTCTTTAAATGTAACTAAAAAAAATTTCAGTCCTTTGACTCCCATTTCTCAGTGCAAAAAAATTTCTAACATAGAGTTTGGTGTATTAGTACTCCGAGTTTTCAAATTACATAGATTTTGTGGAGGCTGTTATTTGCCTTTCTACTATTTGCGAATTCCGATTTATGTATACATTTTGACTTCCTGGATTCATTTAAACTTCTGTTGTCCTGACAACTCTGTGTTTATATGTGGGTATAGAAAAGTGATAAAGGTTCCTTTGCCCAGGCTGAAGCTTATACATATGTATATCCTACATCCGTCAAGCGTTTTTATTATGCCCGATTTATTTAAATAGTTATATTTCCTTAATTTTTCGTATCTAAAATCTGAGTCTAAATAGTCGTGCCAAATTTTCTATTATCACCGTTATTTGTTATTTATATTTTGTTTTGTTATAGGTTTGTTACGGGCCTCACCCATTTTCAAAAAAAATAATTTATATTAGTGTTGGTAGACTCGAGATTAAAATTTTATCTTCAAACTCATTCAACAAGCTGAGAAATTGAGCTATAAATTTCATCTGGGTCTGCAAAAGATAACATGTTAGCACAGATTAGGAATTCCTGTTTCGTATAAAAAGCATGCGTGTCACATATACTATTTTTCCCAATGTTAACACTAAGGAATACATCATGGCAGAGGATAATCGTACCTATTTAAAGATAATTCTTTTATTCTTTCTACTGTCATTGCTGTTTGTGTCAATGTTATGTGTATATAGACGGAACACGCCTCCTTTAATGCGTAACGAACGGAAGCACACACTCTATATGTTAGAATATACTCTCTCTCTCTCTCTCTCTCATTCGTTCGAATGTGTGGTATAAAAACACATAGTCTATGTATGTTTAAGAATTAAGATTGCACAATTGCCAAAGGAAAAACCTTGTCGTCTCCGAAACCTCATCTTGGTCTCCTTTGGTGAGCTGAGAGTCTTGTGGGGAGTTATTCATACAATTTCCAATTTTACACGATAACTACGTTACAAAATTCCAAGTTTTCAGTTTTAAAGCATTTGTAAAAGGAAATAGATTTCGCGATAATTGTGAACGCCGCAGTTGAGCCGTCAAGATAGATTTACACCTTTTCCACTTTTGATTTAGAAAGTTTAAATTCCGAAAGCATTTCATGCCTGAAACACAGTTGGCAATAAAAGAGGCAAGGTAAATGCAATATAATATAAGGTAAGGCAATATGTCAAAATTACACATGATTTTATCAAGAATAGAATCACACAAATTACTATGTAGACACAGATAAACATAAAATTGCATGCGATTTAGCTCTTTTTCTAATTTGACAGATTTTGTTTTGCCATTGTCATATTTCGATTGCTATAAACTTGAATATTTTTACTCTCTTGATATTTTTATTTGATGCTTACATTGTGATCTTTTTGACTGCAATCTGTCGAAAAAAGCATTACAACTTTGCGTAGTATTTTAAATTTGCGCCTTCGCAAACACTGGAGCAGTTGATCAAAATGGAGACTATTAAAGGATATTTTATTAAAAATATTAGGAAACGCGAAAAGTTCTGTTTGAAGGACGAATCTGCGAGAAAATGAGCACTGGATAATACTGCGCAAATTTATATTTTGCATCAACCTGGTTTTTGGTCGCATTGCTCGCAGACGTCGAACCAGGACGTGGTGGGTGAACCCTTGGGTGGCGAGACGTCAGCAGCAAGGCTCTTTTTACCAGCCACCCAGAGAGCATCACGAAGAGAACACTGTAGCTTTCCTAAATTTTTGTAAAATTAACGAAACTTGATTTGATACTATTCTTGCGTACAAACAATTTATCAAAAGTTGATACAACGTGCCGAAAGTCCATAACTCGCAAAGAGCAACTATTGGCCACCCTACGCTACAAGTTGAGAGTCTTTGAGATGTGTGTAGTACCATACTAGACTATTGCAATATGAAGGTAGACTATGTAAGCGTTGTAGCGATCGTTAGATTCATTGATGGTGGAGTTTTGTCATCAATCTTCCTTCAGGAACGCAGACCCTTCGGCGGCAATGAAGAGCCGGGCCATCGCCGTCATCAATGGTCGATTTTAGTGCCAGGTTTCTACGTAGTCACCATATTCCCGACAGGGAAGTGCCGCGTTGTTAACCCTATCGCCAGACGAAGTTGGTCTCCCGAAAGTAAACGAAATCTAAGTTGATATCATTTTTATCAGTACTTACATCAACAGAAAGTGGTACATTTTATAAATTGCTTTTATTTTACCTAATCTCTACATCGGAACGGAGAAATTCAATTTCTTCAAAACGCCACAAACTTGGTGTTCTGACATCATCTCGTGCGGATCCACTCCGTTTGCTTCGTTCTCTGTTTCTTCTTTCCTTTCCATATTGGGTCCGTAAATTCTGTATTTTTTCCTTATTTTTAAGGATGACCGCAACTTTTTAGCATGTATGAGCCTGTTTAACTCTTTCTCCATAAATGACATTGCCCCTTCCTTCTTTCCTAATTGTGGTATGTAATGTGCCACAACAGTCGCATTTGAGCGAAAAGGGAAACCAATATGTGGGCCTCTTTAGGAGTCCAATGACCACTAGATCATTCTTATTGTTGATTGCTTACATTTTCCCAATTGTGTCCGATTAAATAAATAAGTAAATTGAATTAAAAAAATTATTAAGTTCTAAAATGGCGGCCAAGGGATTTAGTAAAATTGGTTGCAAACCGAAAGAGTTGCTTTCAGAAATTATTTTCCTACAAATCTCCTTTTTACTTCCTTGTATACGTAGTAAATACAAGAAAGTATTGTAATCATGAAAAATTTCGATATTGAGATTTTGATGGTAACACACATTTTGACCATCGCGGAGTCCATTTTGACTAGTTTGGTCGTGACGTTTGTACGTATGTACGCCTGTACGTGTGTATGTATCCTCAATAACTTAAAAAAGGAGAATCGTAGAAAGTAGAAATTTGGTATTAAAGACTCTTATAAGACCTAGTTGTGCAACTCCCTTTTTTGGATGCAATCGGTTGCGCCAAAAGGACACTTCTCTTGGGAAAACTTTTAAAATTTCATGCATAATGCAACGCCAGAAAGTAGATATTCGGTATTTAGGGCTGCCATAACATCCAAATATAATCTATTTTTTGGCGAGATCGCTTGCGCGAAGAGGACACTTCTCTCGAAGTATTCTATATTGTTCATAACATAGCTACAAATGTTTTAATTAAAATTATTTCATGCACAAGGAAGTCATGTGTTGGCCACATCAGATATTTTTTAATAAAAGTTGTTTTAATGTTTGGTTTTGTTTTGTTACGATTTTGGCAGAAATATTCTCATAGGTTTATAAAGTTATTAAAAATGCATAAGCGATTCACGTGTTCGTTTTCTGCAAGCAAATTGCGAAGGCAAGAATAATTGCGATTTCTTCCATTTTTCATTAATGATTTGTTTATATGCAACTATAGTATTATGTTTTTATTTATAAAAAGCGTTTATTTGATCATTTTCATTAATTTTTTCGAATAAAATTTCGTTGTCAAGACCTATTTGGCACTTTACAAAATTGTAAGGAAAAGAGCTTTTATTTTACAGCAAGAATAGCAATATTGACAGTTTGTAAAAAACCAGCGTTGTAATGCAAAATTTTACTAGGAGAGTAGACCTATTAATCTTTCTTCTGTCTGTATAATTCTGAATATATTCATTTTTCGTTAAGTGACGGGCTCACGTGCAAAATGCTGGTGACAGAATTTTACCGACAACTATCGATTCTATTCGACAACGGGAATAGAATAAAGCACTAGAACGCAGGAATGATAGAATACTCATGAATGATAGAAATCTCACACAACAATTGGGAAATTCTTCCAAAGAAGCGAAGCAATTTCATGAATTATAATCAAAACTCTGAAAAGGAAAAAAATTGTATCTAACGACCAAAAAATTGAAATAACTATAAAAATACAATTATATTAATTTATAATAAATTTATTGATTAAAAAATAAATTACATAATAATTTAATTTTTGGGAAGCTATGCCACAATATCGTGTGGTATCGTTATCTTTACTCTTGAGTAATGTGTCGATTACTTTCTTATTCTCCGAAGAAAGCAATTGGCTTTTAACAAGTGGAACAGAGTCTCTTCTTTGCAAATCCTATTAATTTAGACACAAATTAATACCGAATAAAACTACAAAATTCCTTAAAAAAAATGCTTACCTATTTCAAATTGCATTTCATTTTCGGAGTCATTATGAATAAAATGTTTCATGCAAATAACTGAATTTTTTGTATCGAAACTTTTTTCTTGTCGGCAAAAATGTTTACACAACTTCGCACTGCTATTTTCGCGAGGAAATTTGAAGAAACTAATTTCACTTGCTTTGTGGTTACCAAAACTATCACAGTCTTTCACTTTGCACTGCAGTTTTAATTTTTGCTTGTAATTTTTATTATTTTTTCACGTAAATAGCAAAATATACGCTTTTTTACAGCCAGAGTCAAAGCAATTTATCCTCGTGTGACGTCATGCACTGGAAAGCCGGCTGTCAAAAATGTTGACATCGAATAACGGACCTGCGCAATGCGCAATCTTGTATTCTATCATTTTTGACTAGAACGTCACCGCATACCGACAATTTTCGCATATAAACTACAACGGGAATTCAAATTTCGCATCACAGTGTCCGTCGTCGCATGAAGCGAGAACTGAAATAAAGGTGATGTTTCAAACACATTAGAACATTGGATACGAGACAACATACATTAGTATTGTTCTATTATTTTTCACAAATTACACAATAAGTTGTATATTGTAAATAGAGCACCATTTGGAGAACGACAACAACAGGTACGAATTGTCAAATATTTGCATAGTCTCGACTTCGATCTGCGCTCTCGGTTACAGAAAACATTGTATAATAACTATAATAATATAAAAATATTATCCATACGAAATGGATGGTTTAATATTAAAATCAGTCTCCACAATATTAGAAATAACATGCGTTGCATTCATTGTGTACAAATTAAGTTTATAAAGTAATAAAAAAAAAAATTAACTGTAGTATTAACACATACATAAATAAAAATTGGCCTACGAGTGATAGCAACGATTCCATCTCGATTCTAATAAGAGTCTATGTAATTGTGACAGATCGTGCGTGTGTTGTTCTCTAATTGGTGTTCCTTTGCAACATTGCAAACTGTGTTATCACCAAACTGTCCCGCTTGCAAATGTCTCTTTATCAGGTTACGAATGTCTGCAGATAAATTTTTTTTTTCTTCAGCTCCATAAGGTCATGTAAAGATGCTTCAGTCTTAGTCTGTCCGTTGAAATCACGATCACAGAAGAACTTTTGGAGATATTGAAATGAAGTTCAGCGTAAATATCCCTTGATACGGTGGGATGGTTGCTATTGGCCGAAACCGCTCAAAAACACACCTACTTATACTGCCTGTTTAAATGCAGGTATCTCTGTTTTCTTATGAAAATAATATCTCATTTTTTGAGTTATAACGACAAAGTTGCCTTTTTTTTGTATAAAGTTAAATTGACTTGTAGCCACTCCGCCCACGGTTAACGAAAACATCAATAACAGATAAACAAAAAAAAAAAAAACTAAAATATATAAATAAATAAACTAAATACATATATAAATATTTTTTTTTGTTCTAGATAATTTTTTTAAAATTTAATTGTATTGTGAAAGACCCCGCCTCCTTCCTTTTTTTATTAACAAACTAACTACTGTTAAGTCCAATGAAGTTTTCCATTAGTAATTACTTACTTAAGAATTCAACTGTGTCCCTTCTCTAGCCTTTGTATTTTCTGTACGTTCAATTTAACGAATGATGCCGTATGGTTTTAAACTGGACGACTTAAATAAATCTCACATACTAAAAAGGAGGACGGAAGTTGGATATATGAGCTTCGGCCGGCCGAAGGTACTCTTACTATTCTATGTTCATTTTATCAATGATCAATTCAATTTTCTATGTTCTTAAATAGATTCTATAGCTCTCAACGCCAGCGTTCTCGTCCGTTATGACTTGTGTACAACAGGGTTCGGATGTAGGGTATTGGACGGTTATTTGGAGATAACATAAGCATAAATAAATACATACATATTTATTTGTGATCGTATGATTTCAATTTTCAGAAATACAGATCATATTTATGTATTTGCGGTCTTCGGGCTCTGAAGGTTAAGACAAGAATGTAAAAACTCGACAGATATTTTTATATATATAATTTTAGAGTTGAATTCTCAGCAAAAAACTATATACATATACGCGATTCCTTAAAATCTAGAATTCGTCGCGAGTTGCTACTCTGTAGGTAGAATAAGCTTCTGAAAGCAATAAGACCAGAAAAAACAGAAGAGAAAGACAAACACGTACGATCGTCCTGTGGTTCAGAAATGCTCGAAATTTTGCTGGGAAAGACTCATTCCGGATAAATAACGAAAGAAAACGGCTTCCCACTTTGTTTTTCGCTTTTGCTCTTTTCGTTCTTTTGCTGTGGATTGGACAAATTAAATTTATTCCTTTTTTCCCATAAGAATTCATGCAATTTTCTACTTTCCAATTGCTTTTAGTGGTTGGTATTTGGATTGTGTTTGAGCTATGACGTTTGCTGTATACTCATGTTTCTAACATGTTTTCAAGTGTAATTACTAATATTTTGAACTGGGACTTTATTGCGGGACATGCATTTCAATTACTATATATTAATTAAAATACTTCACATTAAACTCCTAAAGGGTTGGCATTAGAAATAAAATGGTGAATACATGTAAATTTTATAGAAAATAATTCATCGCAATGAATACAATTATGGTTTGGTCTAGCAGTGAGTTTGGTCTTTTCACTTCTTATCTTTTCACTTTTTTAATAGAATATACACATGTTTTATTGAAATAAATAAAAAAACCTTTCACTCAGAGTCATGACAACGAAAAAAATACAAAACAAAATGCTGCTAGTGCTGTTCTCACTGTAAGCTAACAGTGAACATGAGTGTATCACTAACACTGTCGCTGCTTTTATGTGGTTCACCTCTTACACTGTCGCTGAAGTTATATGTTTCGTCTGTATTTTTCTGAAAGTTGTAAGAGAAAAAGTGTTACCTCATCATCTAAACCCAAATTAAAATATCTTATGGTGATTTTTACCAACCAAAAAAAATGGTGTTGAGTTTTTTAGTAGTGAAGAGGGATTTAGATGGCAATGTAAGAAAAACCTATTAAGCAAATTTTTTTTAAAGGTGTTTGAGTTTGTATAAAAGATTTTCATTTAGAATTTGTCGCACATCTGGCAATTACGTAGTTTCATCATAGAAACTAAATACAAATAATACTAGGTACCTGGATATTTTTTAAATATATTAGTTTTCATAATTTTATATTCAGAGCTACGAGATACCTTCCCTGCTTCCTTCCTCTTTTCACCGAATGACATGATTACAACGTATGTACATAGCAAATGAAGTAACTTATTGAATAAAATGCAATACTACAAAAAAAAATATATTTTAAAATCAATTGTATATTATCCGTACGCCTGTACATACTACGAGTATGTATCATAGGCAGAATTTAATTTAATCTACGTCTATATTTTTCCCTCGAATTTAATCATTCTGGTTTTTACTAGTGAGAAAGAATGATGTCGACGTTATTTTGCTTGGATCAAATTCCGTTATTAAAAAAACATGTGTTTTGTGTTAAAAAAACACATAACTTGCTGTCAAAATTCTTGCCATATTTTTTATTCTGTAGTGTCACAAGGAAACGTATAGAAAATTATATGATTTTTTGGATTTTTTCTGATCCAAATAATAACTAAGAGTTCTTCGTGCGCAATTTTCAACTTCCATGTAACTTGACATCCATTAAATGGTTGACAATTTGTTGGCAAATCGTTTACAACCGAGCCATTTTTTCGAGTTTGGAAACAGAAAAAATCCGAAGGGGCTAAATCTGGCGAATAGGGTGCGTGAAGAAGCAGTTCGAACTTTAACTCATTGATTTTTGCCATCGCGATAATGCATGTGTGAACTGGTGCATTGTCTTAATGAAACAAAACTTTCTTTTTCGGCAAATGCGGCCGTTTTTTCTTGATTTCGTTGATTGTTTTTCCTTTCTAAAGATAATCAATGAAAATTATTCCACGCGCATCCCATAAAACTGACGCCGTGACCATGCCTGCATATGGAACTGTCTTCGCCTGCTTTGGAGCCGATTCTCCCCTTTCAGAACATTGTTGTGAACGTTCCTTCGTCTCATGTGTAAAGTGATGGACCCATGTCATCCATGATTATGAATCGACACAAAAACTCTGCTTTAATGCTGTGAAACTTCGCCAAACACTCGATTGAAACATCCTCACGACGATGCTTTTGTTCCATTGTGGGTAATCGCGGCACACATCTTGCGCACAGTTTTCTCATGTCCACATTTTCAGTCAAAACGCGATGTACAGCACCTTTTGAAATGCCTACCATGTCTGCTAGCACGCGCACTTTCAGTCGACGGGCACCCAATACCATTTTGTGGATTTTGCCAAACAAATACTGAACAACGTAGGGTCGTCAAACTTTAAATTTAGATTTATAAAGTTGGTTTTCTGTGCCATTTCATTCTTTTCAAACAACAACCGCCATCTATACGTCAGGTCGGGTACTTGCGGGACCACCCTCGCCAGGATCTAGGCGAAATATTTACTTAGGTGAAGGCCCCCTGCAAGAAAGCTACCGGTTAATTAACCGGTTATTCCACCGGTAGCATTGACCGAAGTTTCGGTTAAAGTTTCTATTAGTTTCTTAAGGGCCTTTCGACGATACTAACCGAAACTTTTGTATACATGTGATGCCCTGTTCCTTTCTCTCGTACGTCAAAATTCATAAGCGAAAATGTATAGTGTTCTCTTTCGCACGTCGCAGCTCTCGGTTATTGCTACCGGTAAAATACCCAGTGAAATAACCGAGAGTAATAACCAAAACTTCGGTTATTGCTACCGGTAAAATAACCAGTAAAATAACCAAAACCAGTAAAATAACGTTTTTTTTCCGCAGAAATATAAGTTAAAAAGGTTTTCCTTTTCATTGTTTTATTGCCTTTAAGTATTCAATTTAATTTGAATGAGGTGAATTCACAATTTGCGACAGCACCGATCGCAAGCTCTCAAGTTAGAATAGCAAAATAAGAAAGAAAGAGCTAGGAAGAGTTTAGTATTTGGTTTGTCACAGTACGGTCGATATCCCTTTCGCACTTAGAAAAGCTGCTGGAAATGTCATGAGATAGTGTTAGTGATCCACGAAAAATTTATCATTGTGTGCGCGACTCGGTTATTGATGTCTTGCAGGGGGCCTAGTTAGCCAAACTTATTGCTCATGGAACAGAATTTAGGGGATATTTGAGCATTGGAGCCGAAGACTACTTCCGGCGCTTTAAATCTGTATCCATCCACCAATATATCCATCAACCAATGTTGCCACTATCGTTAGAATCAATTTGCTTGGCGGAATTTTCAATCCTTTTGGTCATCTGGCCACGCCCTTTGAGTCTCTGCGGCGACTCGTTATCCCGTGCAAAACTTATTATACAGTACTCCATAATGATGTACCGTTTCAGCGATAATTTCATCATCCACATTCATTTAATCCAACAAGTCAATGGAGTTTTATGACACACCATTTTCAGACATATATTTTCCAACATTACAATAAATTAACCTTCGTTCGGTGATGTCTCCACTGTTATGAAAACGTCCAAAAAGTAATTGTAATAAACGACACAATTGTAATAGAATAAACTGTTAAAAGTTGAAAGCAATCCACAGGAAATTTTGAAAATAGCTGACGAAGTCTTAAAAGTAGCTAAATTATCAAGCATTTTTTTCACCTCAGTTTGCATCAAAGCAGTTTTATCAGTATGGAGAAACCGAAACGTCAATTCTAGTAAAAACCAACAATTAGAAGAAAGCTGAATAAACAAAAAAGAAAAAGAAATAATTCGGCAGTAATTGAACATCCGGAATGAGGCTATTAAAACCTGTTCAGGCCCTCACACCAGTTTAAATTATTGGAATACTGAAAATTTTTTAAATACATAAAAAGTACGTAACAAGTTTAAAACTTTGCTAAAACATTTCATGGTTCAGTAGTATAAAAAAAATATTTGAAAACAGAACTCAGAAAAACTTTTATTTATTTAATAATAAATTATATGTATATTTGGGGGATCATTGGTATACAATTGAAATGAATATACTTACATACATATGTAAATAATTAAACAAGTAAATTGAAATATTGCATTTTCTTTTACATTAGTAACAATCCGACAATTTTAAACGGAAACAGTTAACATCCGTCCACATGTTCATATATATACATATATGTACATACTTATGTAAGTCCACTTATCAGTGAAGTACAGCGAGCATGTTATAGTTTTATTAATTAAAAAATTAGTAATTAGAAACACGTAGTTAAATTCGTTATTTCGTTATAGTGAATATACATATGTAAATCGTATAATTGTATTACTAAGCTCTTATTAGACAATTATTAATTTTGGTTTTTTATATACATATTGTATATATATGTATATATATAGCTACATATATACTGTATATACATATGTATAATTAGAGTTACGATAGGAATACAAATTTAATATTGTAATATCTATTAATTTTGTTAAATAATATATTATTGTTAATTATTTGGTTAGAGATAATATAAAGCATAATGACAGTTGTTAAGAGTTGCTTTATGCGATCGACAGTTATTTTTCAAAAATAAATGGTTGAAATGAAGCTTTTATAAGTTTTGACTGGCTTTGGCTTTGCTTTTGGAGAAGAAAATTTGGCTTTGTCCTTGGTTTCATAGCGAAATAGGTACAATTGTAAATTAAGGTATCAATTTAAATTCATTAAATTTCAATTGACACTGCTCATTGTGACAATTGCGTACTCCGGTGCGGAACTATTTTTGACACTTAGCATTACTAATGTTATTTACAAAAGTAAGTTTTTGTATTAATCTTAACCCGCCGGCGTGTGTTTAGCCAGAAAGACCACATCTACTGAGGCCTAAGCGACCCATTGTAGTAGCCCTTATTAATTTGCGCATAATGGGAAGTATCGGGTAGGGTGTGGGAAGCGGCGATTACCCGTGCCCGTCTCATTCCCATAGAGGCCCTACTGACGCAATGCTTAGTCGCGCATGGGCCTAAAAAAGACTGACTTGGTGCAACTCCGACTCCTTCAGGAACTCCTACTGATTGGAGTTAATCGCCTGTTACTTTGGTTGTCTGGAAATACAGGTAATTAAGTATGTACATAATTGAGGTAATTTTTAAAAGTTCTTAACTAAACAAATTAGTAATTAAAAAATGAACGATTTGAGTGGATTTATTTTGCCAACAGAAACGTTGCGTACTAAGTAGCTGTGAGGAGCAGTTTACACAGGTGCCTCAGTGTAAACACCTCCCCACAACGAATCAACTATGCGATTCCAGGAGACACGCCGGGAAAAGTCCCGCTATCCGACAATAAAAAGCAAAGCACAACGAATCTCAGCCTCTTAGTTACTGCGCCATCGTCAACGACAGTTCATTTTTACTAGTGTTACTAAACTATAAGAAAACTTCACGTTAGGTTGAATCTATTGAAATAAAAATAATTAAGACTACAATAAACCAAACAACGCAGTTTCTCTTGTCACGAATGAACAAGGGGTGAGTATCGCAGTTAAATCTAGATCATCGCTACGGTCGTTTCATTTGCGCAACCACGTGGTCCGATCGCTTCTTAAGGCTGACGACCATTTGGTTTGCGCCGTCGCGCATCCGTCGTTCGTTTCATTGCGCCACCACGTGGTCCGATCGCTTTTTAAGGCTGACGACCTTTTGGTTTGCGCCGTCGCGCATCCGTCGTTCTTTGCGTCAGTGCGTCACTGCGTTCCCATTTCCGCAACCACGTGGTCCGATCGCTTCTTAAGGCTGACGACCATTTGGTTTGCGCTGTCGCGCCTCCGTCGTTCTTTGCGTCAGTGCGTCACTGCGTTTTTTTTTTCATTTCCACAACCACGTGGTCCGATCGCTTCTTAAGGCTGACGACCATTTGGTTTGCGCCGTCGCGCATGCGTCATTCGTTTCACTGCGTCAGTGCGTCACTACGTTTCATTCGCGTAATCACATGGTCCGATCGCTTCTTAAGGCTGACGACCATCTGGTTTGCGCCGTCGCACATCCGTCGTTTTTCCTTCGTCGCGTCACTGCGTTGCATTTGCGCGGCTAGGATTCGCACGCTCGAGAAAACAAAGCACGTGCTTGATACTTGTCTGTGTACGGACCCTAGCACCAACAGCTAAACCCGGAGCAAAAAGTTCGTCACAGTGGCGCCCGAGCAGGGACACTAGTAGGTTTAACAAATTAGGCATAAGTAAAACGAGGGGCAAACACAGGAGAAAAAAAAATCTACCGCACTTGGTGATTTGAGGGATAAGTAGACCAGAGAGACTTATATTTTATCATCGGCTGCGGTAAAACAACCGAAGTATGATCAGGACTGGGTGGATCTATACCTTGTGGAAGGAGGAGCTACGGAAGGAGATGGAAACATTTTCGCTTGATACCAGCGCCACGACCGAGGAGCTGCGAAAGCGGTTCGCCGCGTTCATAGCTCAGACGCATTTACGGGAAGAAGAGGAATTGCTCGAACAATTGGAGGCGGCGTATCAAGCCGCGCGTCCCACCTTCGGAGCCAAGCAGACACCGTCACAAACGGGGCCAAATACTGGCCCTAGGGAGAAGAAAGATGATGCCGCTTCCCAACTCAACATGCCAGGCGCATCACCTTCGACGCGATACAACGACCAAAACCCAACTGGCATAGCCTTCCACGCAAGACCACAGCAAGACGCATCGTTGCCAAGCCCGAGCCCAGTGAGAAATTACGCAGCAGTGATTGACCGGGTGAGGAAGTGGTCCGTAAAGTATGATGGAGGAAGAGATCCGTTGGCTTTCATCGAGCGCGTGGAAGAGCTTACAGAGTCATACGGCCTCTTGAGATGAATTCACTTCCGCGGACCATGCCGGAACTACTCAAAGATCGCGCCTTGGCTTGGTATCGGAACAACCACAGACGTTGGGAAAGCTGGCAGGCCTTCAAAGTAGATTTCACGCGGTTCTTCTTACCAACGCGCTATTTCAAGGAGCTGGAAGACAACATTCGGCGCAGAACTCAAGGGCCAAGAGAAAACTTCAAGGATTTCGTCCTCGCAATGCAAGGGTTAATGCGGCAAGCTAACTACGATTCTGACCAGCAGCTACGGCGGATATATAAGAACTGTCGCATCGAATATCTGCTGTACATCCGACGAAAAGATTTCGCTACCCTGAGCGAATTGATGACGCTAGCGGAGGACTACGAAGGCATCCATGTCGAACGGGAACGCGGAACACCGCAACGCGGGCGTTTTGAGCAGAATCGGATGGTTGCCGATCGACCAGAGGAAGGCGTGGTGGACGTACATTCTGCCTGTAGACGTTGCGGGGAAGGCGGTCATTTCTGGCGGGCTTGTCGACGCCCGGCCGTCCTCTTCTGCTGGGACTGCGGACGTAGAAAAGTGCGCACCATAGACTGTTGTCGAGCCCGTTCGGGAAACGCGCACGGGGCTCATCACTAACGAGGAGAGGTGAGAACCCCGAAGCCCGACCAACCTCACTCATAGAAGCACCGCTGAGGAGCGATGGCCGCCGGGTGTGGGCGAAGGTGGCCATCGGAAACAAGCGCATCACAGCTACGATCGATACGGGTGCATCTCGAAGCTTCGTCAGCGACTTCATAGCAGCAGAGTTGATGAACCAAGGCACGCTGGGCAGTGTCGACACACAGGTGCAGATGGCCGATGGTAGCACGCGCAGGGTGGACCGGACGCTCACGGTTAAAGTATGCCTAGGACACGCGGAGCACGAAGTTGATCTACTTGTGTTACCTCACGTTTTGGACCAATTGGAATGAAACGACATCCTAGATATCCACAATGAAGAGCCACCTGAACTCCTGGGAACCGTGACTCTGATGTCATCGGGTACCACGCCCGCGTCCCGTGATAGGCCGGAAGACACGGAAATGACCGGACAGCCGCGACCAGAATCGCCGCCAGACAGCGCACGAGCCGCCGGACTACACCCTCCACCAACACCGAGACGCGACCCAATACCCGAAGACAACATGTCGCTAGAGCCCGACGAAGAACTGCACCAAGTACTGCGGTGAACACCACCAACCCGGAGGCGTGCGAGTCGATATACTTCGACCCCCTCCATGGTCGCTACTACGACGACTTGTGCCGTGAGGTCGAGAAGGTAGACGAAAGCACAGGAGCGTATCCCCTTCCCGCTCAGCACCCCGACACCCAAGATGACACGGCGAGAAAACCGAAACAATGCTACCAGTTCCAGGACATCACCGGCCTCGCCGACGCAACAATATTCTCCGCCGTGGGACGTTGCGAGATTTTCACACGATACAAGGCACTAATCGGCCGGGACTAGAACACCACCCGCCCACCCCAGGGCCGGCGTCAACATAGGATGCAGTTTAACTGCGAGGGATACCGGGTCACGTTAAACACACGCCACTCAGCACCCGCCGTCGCCATTCTCCGCCTCTCCTAGGAAAGGAGAGAGTGTGAGGAGCAGTTTACACAGGTGCCTCAGTGTAAACACCTCCCCACAACGAATCAACTATGCGATTCCAGGAGACACGCCGGGAAAAGTCCCGCTATCCGACAATAAAAAGCAAAGCACAACGAATCTCAGCCTCTTAGTTCCTGCGCCATCGTCAACGACAGTTCATTTTTACTAGTGTTACGAAACTATAAGAAAACTTCACGTTAGGTTGAATCTATTGAAATAAAAGTAATTAAGACTACAATAAACAAAACAACGCAGTTTCTCTTGTCACGAATGAACAAGGGGTGAGTATCGCAGTTAAATCTAGATCATCGCTACGGTCGTTTCATTTGCGCAACCACGTGGTCCGATCGCTTCTTAAGGCTGACGACCATTTGGTTTGCGCCGTCGCGCATCCGTCGTTCGTTTCATTACGTTCAGTGCGTCACTGCGTTTTTTCTTGCGTAATCACGTGGTTCGATCGCTTCTTAAGGCTGACGACCATTTGACCTGCGCCGCCGCGGATCCGTTGTTCTTTTCATTGCGCCACCACGTGGTCCGATCGCTTTTTAAGGCTGACGACCATTTGGTTTGCGCCGTCGCGCATCCGTCGTTCTTTGCGTCAGTGCGTCACTGCGTTCCCATTTCCGCAACCACGTGGTCCGATCGCTTCTTAAGGCTGACGACCATTTGGTTTGCGCCGTCGCGCATCCGTCATTCGTTTCACTGCGTCAGTGCGTCACTACGTTTCATTCGCGTAATCCCATGGTCCGATCGCTTCTTAAGGCTGACGACCATCTGGTTTGCGCCGTCGCGCATCCGTCGTTTTTCCTTTGTTGCGTCACTGCGTTGCATTTGCGCGGCTAGGATTCGCACGCTCGAGAAAACAAAGCACGTGCTTGATACTTGTCTGTGTACGGACCCTAGCACCGACAGCTAAACCCGGAGCAAAAAGTTCGTCACAGTGGCGCCCGAGCAGGGACACTAGTAGGTTTAACAAATTAGGCATAAGTAAAACGAGGGGCAAACACAGGAGAAAAAAAAATCTACCGCACTTGGTGATTTGAGGGATAAGTAGACCAGAGAGACTTATATTTTATCATCGGCTGCGGTAAAACAACCGAAGTATGGTCAGGACTGGGTGGATCTATACCTTGTGGAAGGAGGAGCTACGGAAGGAGATGGAAACATTTTCGCGTGATACCAGCGCCACGACCGAGGAGCTGCGAAAGCGGTTCGCCGCGTTCATAGCTCAGACGTATTTACGGGAAGAAGAGGAATTGCTCGAACAATTGGAGGCGGCGTATCAAGCCGCGCGCCCCACCTTCGGAGCCAAGCAGCCACCGTCACAAACGGGGCCAAATACTGGCCCTAGGGAGAAGAAAGATGATGCCGCTTCCCAACTCAACATGCCAGGCGCATCACCTTCGACGCGATACAACGACCAAAACCCAACTGTCGGCATAGCCTTCCACGCAAGACCACAGCAAGACGCATCGTTGCCAAGCCCGAGCCCAGTGAGAAATTACGCAGCAGTGATTGACCGGGTGAGGAAGTGGTCCGTAAAGTATGATGGGGGAAGAGATCCGTTGGCTTTCATCGAGCGCGTGGAGGAGCTTACAGGGGCATACGGCCTCTTGAGATGAATTCACTTCCGCGGACCATGCCGGAACTACTCAAAGATCGCGCCTTGGCTTGGTATCGGAACAACCACATATGTTGGGAAAGCTGGCAGGCCTTCAAAGTAGATTTCACGCGGTTCTTCTTACCAACGCGCTATTTCAAGGAGCTGGAAGACAACATTCGGCGCAGAACTCAAGGGCCAAGAGAAAACTTCAAGGATTTCGTCCTCGCAATGCAAGGGTTAATGCGGCAAGCTAACTACGATTCTGACCAGCAGCTACAGCGGATATATAAGAACTGTCGCATCGAATATCTGCTGTACATCCGACGAAAAGATTTCGCTACCCTGAGCGAATTGATGACGCTAGCGGAGGACTACGAAGGCATCCATGTCGAACGGGAACGCGGAACACCGCAACGCGGGCGTTTTGAGCAGAATCGGATGGTTGCCGATCGACCAGAGGAAGGCGTGGTGGACGTACATTCTGCCTGTAGACGTTGCGGGGAAGGCGGTCATTTCTGGCGGGCTTGTCGACGCCCGGCCGTCCTCTTCTGCTGGGACTGCGGACGTAGAAAAGTGCGCACCATAGACTGTTGTCGAGCCCGTTCGGGAAACGCGCACGGGGCTCATCACTAACGAGGAGTGGTGAGAACCCCGAAGCCCGACCAACCTCACTCATAGAAGCACCGCTGAGGAGCGATGGCCGCCGGGTGTGGGCGAAGGTGGCCATCGGAAACAAGCGCATCACAGCTACGATCGATACGGGTGCACCTCGAAGCTTCGTCAGCGACTTCATAGCAGCAGAGTTGATGAACCAAGGCACGCTGGGCAGTGTCGACACACAGGTGCAGATGGCCGATGGTAGCACGCGCAGGGTGGACCGAACGCTCACGGTTAAAGTATGCCTAGGACACGCGGAGCACGGTAACACAAGTTGATCTACTTGTGTTACCTCACGTTTTGGACCAATTGGAATGAAACGACATCCTAGATATCCACAATGAAGAGCCACCTGAACTCCTGGGAACCGTGACTCTGATGTCATCGGGTACCACGCCCGCGTCCCGTGATAGGCCGGAAGACACGGAAATGACCGGACAGCCGCGACCAGAATCGCCGTTAGACAGCGCACGAGCCGCCGGACTACACCCTCCACCAACACCGAGACGCGACCCAATACCCGAAGACAACATGTCGCTAGAGCCCGACGAAGAACTGCACCAAGTACTGCGGTGAACACCACCAACCCGGAGGCGTGCGAGTCGATATACTTCGACCCCCTCCATGGTCGCTACTACGACGACTTGTGCCGTGAGGTCGAGAAGGTAGACGAAAGCACAGGAGCGTATCCCCTTCCCGCTCAGCACCCCGACACCCAAGATGACACGGCGAGAAAACCGAAACAATGCTACCAGTTCCAGGACATCACCGGCCTCGCCGACGCAACAATATTCTCCGCCGTGGGACGCTGCGAGATTTTCACACGATACAAGGCACTAATCGCCCGGGACTAGAACACCACCCGCCCACCCCAGGGCCGGCGTCAAAATAGGATGCAGTTTAACTGCGAGGGATACCGGGTCACGTTAAACACACGCCACTCAGCACCCGCCGTCGCCATTCTCCGCCTCACCTAGGAAAGGAGAGAGTGTGAGGAGCAGTTTACACAGGTGCCTCAGTGTAAACAACTCCCCACAACGAATCAACTATGCGATTCCAGGGGACACGCCGGGAAAAGTCCCGCTATCCGACAATAAAAAGCAAAGCACAACGAATCTCAGCCTCTTAGTTCCTGCGCCATCGTCAACGACAGTTCATTTTTACTAGTGTTACTAAACTATAAGAAAACTTCACGTTAGGTTGAATCTATTGAAATAAAAGTAATTAAGACTACAATAAACAAAACAACGCAGTTTCTCTTGTCACGAATGAACAAGGGGTGAGTATCGCAGTTAAATCTAGATCATCGCTACGGTCGTTTCATTTGCGCAACCACGTGGTCCGATCGCTTCTTAAGGCTGACGACCATTTGGTTTGCGCCGTCGCGCATCCGTCGTTCGTTTCATTGCGTTCAGTGCGTCACTGCGTTTTTTCTTGCGTAATCACGTGGTTCGATCGCTTCTTAAGGCTGACGACCATTTGACCTGCGCCGCCGCGGATCCGTTGTTCTTTTCATTGCGCCACCACGTGGTCCGATCGCTTTTTAAGGCTGACGACCATTTGGTTTGCGCCGTCGCGCATCCGTCGTTCTTTGCGTCAGTGCGTCACTGCGTTCCCATTTCCGCAACCACGTGGTCCGATCGCTTCTTAAGGCTGACGACCATTTGACCTGCGCCGCCGCGGATCCGTTGTTCTTTTCATTGCGCCACCACGTGGTCCGATCGCTTTTTAAGGCTGACGACTATTTGGTTTGCGCCATCGCGCATCCGTCGTTCTTTGCGTCAGTGCGTCACTGCGTTTTTTTTTTCATTTCCGCAACCACGTGGTCCGATCGCTTCTTAAGGCTGACGACCATTTGGTTTGCGCCGTCGCGCATCCGTCATTCGTTTCACTGCGTCAGTGCGTCACTACGTTTCATTCGCGTAATCACGTGGTCCGATCGCTTCTTAAGGCTGACGACCATTTGATCTGCGCCGCCGCGTACCCATCGCTCTTTCATTACGCCACCACGTGGTCCGACCGCTTTTAAGGCTGACGACCATCTGGTTTGCGCCGTCGCGCATCCGTCATTCGTTTCACTGCGTCAGTGCGTCACTACGTTTCATTCGCGTAATCACGTGGTCCGATCGCTTCTTAAGGCTGACGACCATTTGACCTGCGCCGCCGCGGATCCGTTGTTCTTTTCATTGCGCCACCACATGGTCCGATCGCTTTTTAAGGCTGACGACCATTTGGTTTGCGCCGTCGCGCATCCGTCGTTCTTTGCGTCAGTGCGTCACTGCGTTCCCATTTCCGCAACCACGTGGTCCGATCGCTTCTTAAGGCTGACGACCATTTGGTTTGCGCTGTCGCGCCTCCGTCGTTCTTTGCGTCAGTGCGTCACTGCGTTTTTTTTTTTCATTTCCACAACCACGTGGTCCGATCGCTTCTTAAGGCTGACGACCATTTGGTTTGCGCCGTCGCGCATCCGTCATTCGTTTCACTGCGTCAGTGCGTCACTACGTTTCATTCGCGTAATCACATGGTCCGATCGCTTCTTAAGGCTGACGACCATCTGGTTTGCGCCGTCGCACATCCGTCGTTTTTCCTTCGTCGCGTCACTGTGTTGCATTTGCGCGGCTAGGATTCGCACGCTCGAGAAAAAAAAGCACGTGCTTGATACTTGTCTGTGTACGGACCCTGGCACCGACAGCTAAACCCGGAGCAAAAAGTTCGTCACATAGCGACACCGTTGTGTGCACAAAATCAGCTGATAACGCGACAAAAATCTTCGCTGAGCGACGATTGCTGCGTGGGGGTTGACGAAGGGTCAGAATCCGTAATAAGAATAAGAATCAGCGGATTGGAAAAGGGAGAGTAATGTAGAGTGTCAGTTGAATGTTAGCTAATCTACTTTTGAAAAACGCTTCACAGATTTGGCGCGATATAAAAGCGCGTGTAAATAAGAAGCTGGGCGACAGGAACGCTGAACTTAGAGCGACCGCTGGTGCCTGCGGATGCTCTGCTCCAATTAAATCATCAATTTAAATGCTAGCCTATTGCAGCATATGCAGCATATTTTGTACTTTTTACATTTTTATACAAATAAAAACAAATGTATATAAATGTACGTAGACAGAGATGCTTATTCATTTTCATGGTAAAAGTAATAATGGTAATAGTAAGTAACAGTTTATATTATGTAATGGCTTCTTCAAAGCAGGCGTGAAGCGATCCGGTTGCGGATATCTACTGCTATATCGGATGGAGGCTTTTCAAAGTGACCATCTTCGGGGTGAACTGCGTCAATGGTTTCCGTTCCCTCTTCCTCCCATGGGCTTTTGTAAAATACGCACGCATTGTGCAAGACGCAGCATGCATTTATAATTTGCGTGCATTTATCTGAGCGGTATTGAAGACCGCCTTTTATTGTATTCTTTTTCATGTCGTTGTACTGGGCTCCTATAAGGCATCATTAAATAAGGTAGTAACTGATACCCAGAATCACCTGTAAGTTGGTAAACAGAATTTAACAAACCAATCGTTGCATAAAAGTTTTATATATAACCTACCTAATATCCACTTATTTTTTTTCTTATTGCCCTTTTAAGTTCGTAGTCCGCAGCGCTGATCCTCCACACGTACGCACCATGGTTTGCATCAGAATGCGTGGCGTCCACAAAACGTACGGACATATTCTGGTCACATATCTGCAGCGTTAGAATATTACGAGAAATATTAAGCGAACTTCATAGTATGATTTAAATGAGCCTTTTCTGTTGTAATAAAGATGCTTCAACTCCTGTTGCGGTGAGGCAATCCGTACCTGTGTACCCTTTATACATCCAATAACAACGGGTAAACTGGACTTTCCGTAAAAATATAGTTTGGCGTCATTTTCCTATTCGGGTGTCATGCTCATCTATATCCACTTTGCGAAAAAGTGGTCCTAAAAAATTTGCAGAATCTCTGCAATGCTGCTCTGGAGGCACTTGTCAGCGACATGGAGTACAGGCAGGAATTCAATAATTCGAGCTCTTTTTAGGTCGGAAATTGTGTTTGTACGATTATTGATCGCCAGATACCTTGGATTTACTAAACGTTGCGCAAAAGAATTTGATAATCCTTACATCAATAAAATTCTTTCTGCGGCACTACTATATTTCACTACTAGTCTACGCTTTGCCTGTTTGGTCGCCTAGCTGCGGTTGCTACTTCTCTAATATAGAATCTGTTCAAAAACAGCTTCTCTTATTTTGTTTACGGAATCTTCACTGGGATCCTTCAATAAGACTTCCAAAGTATAAGTCACGAAGTAAATTCGGTTCTCGTTTTCTTTGCTTAGTACTTTCTGTAAAAAACTGTTACTGTGTTGATTTTTTTGCTGTAGCGTTGGGACGAGTTAAAATTTATCATCCTCCCACATGATATTGGTTTGGTATTTCAATTTAGTGTCGAAACGTTATTTCATCGGTTTATATTATGTATCATATTTATTGTAGGTTTTTAATATCGTATTTTTATCCTCGTTTGTGACTATTACAAACATGTCATCCACTCATTAAGCTATATAGCTTATATTAGAGTATTCTAGTAAATTATCCACCACAAATTACACATAATACTTTTACGAATTGATGAAAGCGGTCGCCTTCCTATTCTTTTATATGCTCAAGATGTAGGTTGTTTTGTAGATTTGTATGCTTCGACCCTTTGGTTAAGCTTTGCTAGCTGCAAACATTTGGGCTTTGGTACACCGGAGCGACTATATCTTAATTTACGACGGATTAAAAAAAAAAAAAAAAAAAAAAAAATAACAAAGAAGAAGGCGAAATTCTGCATCAGCTAAGCAGACTGAGAACACTCAACAATGTGCCGCGGAATGTTCAACCGAGAAATATCATACTAACAGAGTGTCATCATCGTTGACTGGTTCATCAGTTGCAAATGATAGCGAAATCTTTAAGAAACCTGAGCCGCCATAGAAAATATCGGTGTTACCACTTCGATTCTTTGGCTAGATCGAAGTAAAGTTGCCACGTGATGTTCTCGGGTCTTTTGAAACCTGTACTATGCAACAACAATCCAAGGACGAGGAGTTTTTTATGGAGGAGCTTGTTGGCGCAAGGATGCACCGTATTGGATATTGGCTTGGTGCCAAAAGTTGGGGATCTCAACAGTGCGAAAATTGTTTATGAAACTTGCGATGTGATATTTTGTGCGCTGAAAGAAATTTATATAGCACCTCCGAGTGTAGTAGACTTTGAAACGATTGCGAACATATTCAACGCAAAAAGCAGAATGCCGAATTGCATTGGAGGAAAAGTGTTCACCCTACTTTAATTATAAGAAACACTTTAGCATTGCCCTTTTAGCTTCTTGTTACCCCAACTACACTGTTACCTATGTCGATGTCCGTGCACTGGTCAGCAAAAGCGATGGAGGAATTTTTAGCCAAGGTATATTTAGCAGAGAAACTTTAAACGAACTTTAGAGGTTCCGCTTAATAATTCTCTTAAACATGGTACACTTTTCCCTTACTACATATATTATTATTATTGTAGTCATCGCGACCCCTCGGTTAGTGATCCAGACTTTGGGATGGGGCATAATCGGATCACCATATCATTAACGCCTCCTATTGCTGGGAGCGGACAACCCGATTTTCTTGAGGTGATATCTTAGGCGGAAATCGCCCGTCAGAAAACCTAAAAGTAGGATTAATCCTTCCTGTTTAGCATATGGAGTTTCGTTGATACTGCCTTTGCTAGGTGAAGAAATCTCTCTGCTTGGCGATCGCCTAAAGTGTTTATTTATGCTCGCTCAAACTCAATTTCATCCCATTTCCGGAGTACCTTTCGCTTATATCCATTTGACAGTTCACAGAAGGGTTCCGGATCTGTGAAAGGCCGCTTAACACAGGGCAATCGGCTCTCTTCCCTCATATCCATCGTGCCAAGGGACTCTTCCCAGAGTAAAGGATTGTGTTGCTCCAATTAAAACAAGCTATTGCAACAGTTGTACACAAACCTGGATGCAATTGTTTTCGACCTGATGGGTTTCAGAGCCGATTGGCTATCAGAGAGGATATACAGTCTGTCAAGAATGAGTTTACACATTGCAAATAATTTATACTTCTCAATTTGCTTGGCAATAAGATACTGCATTTTAAATCTAATTAAAACTTGTATTAATGTAATATGATTCTCTGATATATTTACTAACGTCCCATTGGAAAAAAAAATAAGTTCAAAGTAAAACATGAACATTTTTAAAAAAACAAGCATCTGTTGAGTTTTTTACGTGTCAAGAAACTCTTTTCAAAATGCCTATTTTTTGTATTTTTGAGCGCTGAATATACTGTTATGTATGCTTAGATTTGCTTTCTTTTTATCGGTTATATAAATTGCGGTTTATTGTTGCGTTCTAATCATCAAAAGTTAAAATATTGCGTTTTGTAACAAGTTATTTTAAAAGATTTAAAAGGTTTACCTAAAATGCTTAGCAGAAGACTACCATTTGTGGTCATTCAGCTCACATATCGAAATGCCCAACTAGATAAAACTGTGAGGGAGTTATCGGAAAGGTTTTATGTAATAAGGGAGACAATTTATAATGTATTAAATCGAGCTAAAATGGAAAAAAGCCTGGAGTTAAAGTAAGGTGTTAGCTTATATAAAGTAACTTGCAGAGTGCATTCTGATGAGGACAATTTGCAAAAGTCTAAAGATTTCCACTAAGAAACTTGCAGTAGAGCTTAAATAAGAGTGTGTAGTGTCCATTTTCAATGAAGTGATTCAGACCATTCTACGCAACAAATATTCAATCAAGAGCTGCGGTTATCGCATAATGTCTTTGCGCCACACTTCAATTGGTTCAGAACACCCAAACACTCAAAAACCCATACATCCGAACAATCGAACAAACGAACACACAAACAATCACATAACCAAACAACCAAACACACAAACAACCGACCACCGAAACACCCGAGCAGCCAAACACCCAGACACTCAAACACCCAAACATTCAAACAAACAAAAACACAAACAACTCAACAACCAAAATGCAGCCACCCAAACAACCAAACACACAATCATCCGAACACATAAACATGCAAACACACAAACATCGAACACTCAAACACTTAAACAAACAAACACACAAACAACCAAAACCCAACTACATAAACACCCAAAAACGAATCACCTAAATACTAAAACATTAAAACAACCAAACACCCAAACATTAAAAAAACTAAATACCCAAACACCCCAACACTCAAAAAACCAAACACCTAAATCTCCAAACGCTCAAAAAACCAAACAACCAAACGAATAAACAACCAAATAACAAAACATCCAAACACCCAAACATCCACGCACCCAAAAAACGGAACACCCAAACATCCGAAAACTTAAACAACAAAACACACAAACTCCCAAACACTCAAACACCTGACCAACGCTAAACCTAAACAACTGAACTCCCAAACACCTAAACACTCAAATAACCAAACACAACAACATCCGAACACCCAAACATCCAAATACCCCAACACTCAAACACCCAAACGTCCAAACACCCAAACACTCAAACAACCAAACAATAAGACACCCAAATACTCAAATAACCAAACACCCAAACAACAAAAAACCCCAACACCTAAACACCCAACAGCCAAATACCCATATACCCAAACATTTAAACAACCAAATAAAGATCTTGTGATCTTTTTTTGTACACCATAGTTGATACTTGTTTATGGAAATAAATAAAAATAATAATAAACAAAATAATAACAAAAATAAACAAATAACGCAACAACCAAACTTTCAAACACCCAAACACTCAAGCAACCAAGCACACAAACACACAAACAACCGAACAACCAAACACAAAAAACTTCTTTATGAACTTCTTCCGAGGTAAAAATTCACGATTTTAAATAAATGCATGAATGTACGGAAGTACATTTAATTGCGTGTGTGACAGGGTTAAAAAAAAAAACCAGAAATGCCAACCACTGCAATAATGGTTGCATTACTCGAAATTGTAGCTGTGGAAGCACTACATGCTTCAGCTCGACCTATCGCATAGCAGTGGTTATAGGCCAGTGGTTGTGGTCGGTAGGTAGCAGTGGTTGTAGGCTTATCTATATCCATAGTGATCTATGGGCTCTATATCCAGCAGAACTCTTGTGGACTGTTGTCTGGACAATTGAATTGAACAGTAGGCACTTCTACATGTTGCCATACTGGAAGTACAAACACTACCAAGGGTCGCCAGTGTAGTCTTTACACGCTTTTTTGGAGTTCCGACCGACATGGATAATGAATGCATACCACCCTCAATAGGCTTTAACTAAGGGCTTATGGTGACACAGCCAAAGCCATATCCAACCTTATGTTGGCGATCCTTTAGAACATTTGCCGAGTTCGGCTCGATTGCCAACACCATTTCCACTACAGACTTAGTAGTTCTACGAACCTTCTTCTTCCTTCTTAGTTCTGCGAACCTCAAAAATGATTATGTTCATTATTGCATCTTTAATGCTTCTAATAAAGTGTTTTGTCTTTTAATAAATTTGTATTACACCTACAAATTTATATCTAACAATACACTAAGGTCCACGTTTTGGGCACGATTTCATTGCACCAGTAGCGTATTTAGCGTTTTTACAGCTTTCGTTTGTTCGACCTTGGGCTACCAGACCAACGTTTCACCATCTCTTGTTGTTTTTCCATTGTTTGTGGACTGCCGCTGACGAAGGCGTCCTGTACATTTGAATTGAGTTTAAAAATGTTGTTTTTAAAAATAAACTCCAAAAGGTACTCACACCTCATGTTGGTGTCCCCACATCCGCATGCGCAACAAGATCTCCCGGAGGGAATTCTGAAAGCGGAAGAATATTTTAATTAATATATAATTAACTGTAATTAACCAGAGTAGGGTGGCCTACCTTGGGACGATCACAACTGGTGCAGTAAATTACCATAAAATTAGTGGTAGCGAAACCCTTAATGGCTCCTTTGTAGACCCAAGTTTCCTGGATAAACGCCATGTCCAAGGCCTCCGCCTGTGATAACATGCTCAGCACATGGGAGGCTGCCATAGCATGTTGGAGGTTAATTGTCACACAATTCGTTTTTCCGTTATTTAAGAGTAAGGTATAAAAATTCATAAAAAATAGGTCAATATGCAGTACATATGTTTGTTACTGTTTGGCACTTCACGATGAATCCTGCTGAAAACATGGGACTCTAGTTTGGCGTCTATGAGGATGTTGGCCAATCCCAAAAAGATTCTTTGTCGAATTCTTGAAATGTTAAAATGCCAAAATAAACGACAACAGTTTATGAGGCGCAAAATATATAAATACGAGTACATAATATAAAATGTATATAATTTACCAACGCCAACGAATATCAATCAAAAATATTATGCACAATATCGGCAAACTGACCATCAACACGACAGTTGAGTATTCATCGCGCGCTAGCAGCCCAATCCGATTAAACTATCGTGCCGATTAAAGTCTGCGTGCACTCACATTTCTTTTTTGTTGAGGATATCTCTCAGACTGCAAAATATTAATTTTATTTTGATTTCATTTTAAAACTATTATAAATATTTTAACGAATTTAAATTCTTTGGATTTTATTACTTTCATTTAATTTTATTTATTTGCAGATTTCAAATACAACAAAAATCAAGTTCTTTTAAAGTACACAGCATTACAATCCTGATAATATTAAAAATAATCCGCTTTATAAAAGTAGATAATAAAAAATAAAAGTACCTTTTTATACCCTACACCTTAAGGTTGAGGGTATATTCACTTTCTACCGGAGTGTGTAACGCATAGAACTAGACAAGATAGGTATGGAAAAGTATATATATTTTTGATCAGCATCACCACCGAAGTTGAAATAACGATGTCTGTCCGTCTGTCTGTCTGTCTGTCTGTCCGTTGAAATCACGATCACAGGAGAACGGATTAAGATTTCAAAATGAAATTTGGCAAAAATATTCGTTGCTATGTTGGGGTGTTTCGTATTGAAAATGGGCAAAATCGCCCGAGGACCACACCTACTTTTTATATCGAGAGTGCAGGTACCTCTGTTTTGCCTATTAAAAAAGGCCATATCAGCATCACTTTTTGAGAGAAGACAAGAAAATTTTATATGTAGGTTTAGACTAATGCTTCCAGTTAATATGCCAAATATGGGCGTGGTCCGCCCACTTAAAAAAATTTTTTTGTTTTTATTATTATTATTATGATATATATATTGTATATTTATTATTAGATATATAATATATATGATGTATATATATACGAGTATATGATATCGCACCACTTCTAAATATATATACGAGTATATATGCAGCTTTAATGTGTAGGGTACTTCGGGTACAGCCCGGCTGTAGACAACACCTTCACTAGTTAAAGCTAACTTAATCTAAGAGGGATGTTAAAAATTTGAGAAACAAATATAGTGGTTAGAGACAGAGTTATCTCAAGAGCAAGACGTCTATAAGCATCCCTACAATTTATAGCCGTCAGGCTTACATGCAAGGAGTTCCATAAACACATTGCGTTGTTGCGTTGCTGCATGTTGCGTTTGTATCTGCAAAGGTAATATCATCTTGTTTGTGTGTTCGTTGAAAGCTGATTTCAGCAGGATCATCAGCAACTGAATCTGAAGTATTAAGGTAGGCTTCCTCTATCAACCAAAATCATCGCAAGTTTCGATCGATGTCAGCTTTCAAAGTGTAGGAGGCAATGTCGACAAGTAATCTCATATCTACCTGACCAGAAACAAAAAACGTGATCCGATTAGAGATTTACTCCTTGGTGGTATTAAAATGTTGCTCAGCTGCGAGATGCAGAATCGAAGCTTATCATAAAGATAGCGTGGTGCTCTAGTAAAGATTAATTTGTGCAAAAAGAGGCAATTTCTCATATTCAAGTAACTGATAATGTCGCAGCCTAGGATCAATTCCTTGTAGTTAGTAATGTGGTCATATTTAGACAACCCTATGACATAGCGTGTAGCATAGTTAAAAGCCACTTAAAATTTTATCCGGGATGACGAATGCAATTTCCTCTAGACCACATCAAAGTAGGTAAAGATGGATAACAAGAGTTGCATTACCAATTTCCTTTTAACCTCAAACGGGGTGACATTAGCAAACCACCTGAAGTTACGCAGCGCGAAGTAAGCTTTCTTTAGAGCCGAGTTCACATGATCTTCGCAAGTAAGTCGAAGGTTAATAACAAATCCCAAGTTGGTTATTTTAGACACGAAATCAAGCTTATTTCCTATGTATAATGGAGGGATAACAGGAATTTTTCCTCTGCAAGTCGGAATGAGATATGACTTCGATGCATTAATTTGCAGGGAATTTCTTACAGCCCACTGGACATAGAAGTGAGAGGACGCCATAGATAGAGTTGTATGTCGTCAGCATTTGCATGAACAGATGCAAATTTACAAATTGAGAAAACCTTATTTACGTACATAGTCAATAGCAGTGGCACAAGAATAGTTCCTCGAGGAACACCACTTTTCATAATTAAATAGCCCGAGAATTGATTTTTATACCCTACATCCGAAGGAATGAGGGTATATTCACTTTGTGCTTCCGTGTGTAACGCATTAAAGGAGGCGTGGCAGGTATGGAAAAGTATATATATTCTTGATCAGTGTCACCTCCTGAGTCGATTTAGCCATGTCCGTAGTCTGTCTGTCTGTCTGTCTGTCTGTCTGTCTGTCTGTCTGTCTGTCTGTGGAAATCACGATTACAGGAGAACGAATGAAGCTATCGCGATGAAATTTTGCACGTATATTCTTTGTCATCCGAAACTCTGTGGGATTGAAAATGGGATAAATCGGTGCAGCGCCACGCCTACTTTTTTAACAAATACTAATTCTTTTAACAATATTTCAACTTGTAGACTTAGTTTTGAGCTTCAATTTTGTTTCCGAATACATCGGTACAGGTAGATTAAATTTTTTAAAAAAATGGGCGTGTCCGCTCACGAACATTTTGATACGGAAATTTAAGAAAATCGGACTATTTAAATAAATCGGAAATATGTATAAATATGTATAATAAAGGTTGCTGGGATGTAGGGTATATAAGCTTCGGTCTGACCGAAGGTACCCTTACTAGTTTACTTTCACTCTTTAAAGCCGGTTTGTTAAATAACTAGCGATTAGCCTAACTGAACTATCCTTAAAACCAAAGAGATGCTCCAATTTATTGCAGAGAAGTGAATGGTCAACCTTATCAAAGGCTTTGGTAAATTCACGCAAGCAAAGCAATGTTAGTTCGCCATCATCATAAGCTGGTCTAATATCATCAAGTATTTTTACCAAAGCTGTGTAACAACTATGTCCTTGACTAGATCCAGACTGCTGGGGGAAATAAGAAATTTGTCCTTTAGATACTCAGTAATTTGCCTAGCCATAATTTTTTCGCAAACCTTAGACAAAGGGGACAAAATGCAAATAGGACTGAAATCATTGAAACCCTTTGGACACGCCGATTTCACAATCGGTAATATAATGGAGCTCTTCCAAAAGCTCGAAAAGGTAGATGTTTCGAAACAGAAGTTAATAATATGTGTAAGAGGGCAACTAATGAGCGGTAAAATGAGTTTGAGAAACTCAAGAGAAATCTGAGTTTCGTATGACTTCCCTAACAGCATTAGTGAAGCAGGGACATTCTGTATTCTTAGATTTTACAACCCGCAATGGGACGCAAGTGTTGGAAATTGTGTTTATTATGTCCGTGAATCTGCAAACCTTCTCATTCACATTAGGTTAGTACATAATCTCATCATATAAGGATGAATTGATTGCTTTAAAATCTCTATAAAGAAAACTAGACGCCTCAGCGCAAATTTTGTTTCGTACACCAAAAATTGAAAGAGCAGAAAATTCAGCATATAATCAGGATATAAACACGTTAGTAGTACCTTACTGTTATTGCAATTTTTGCAGATCCTTAGAAACTCAAGTCAAATATTTTGGTATTAATAAAACAAGGCATTGAAGACAAGTTAATTTTGTACATAAATTTTTAAGCAAAGGCAAAGAAACAAAAGTATATCAACTCACTTACTTATTACTTACTTACTTACGGTTTAGTACATTTTAGTTCTTTATCGGAACTTCGTTTTCACAATGTCCCAAAACGGCGATCTGTCATCTGTGATCTTATAGTTTTATAATGAAGATAATAACATCAAAATATACTATTTATCAGATAATGGAACTTAATTTATTTTCATTTCTGTCTTTTCAGGATATTTTAAGAAGTTTAGTGGAAAAATGAAAAGATTTTATAGAAATTTGCACATTTCCATATACTTAATAGGATCGCTCTTTCTTCTCCTTATGCAAGCAGAAAATAAAGGAGATTTATGTAAAAGCAAAACAGATACTTTTATTAAATTAAATCAATTTTTCCAATTTTTTTTACGTTTTTGCGATTACAAGAATTATATTTAATTGTAGAAGTGTATATTATTTTTTAAAAAACTGTTTCCTTCCTATGCGAAATGTCAAAAAACAAAAGCCAAATTTATTTCAATTTGCTCTTAACCGAAAGACAGTTATTTGTACCTTATATAATAATAATAATGTAATATAATATAATAATTTAAATTATAAGTTTTCTGGAATAGATTTCGTTTTTGAATCAAAAATAGTTTAAAAAGAAATCCGTATAGTTAAAATGTAGTCCACATCACTTTACTCTTTGTCGACACAGAATTCCCTTTCAAATCTTTCTCTATGTATTCAAAAGATACGCTGACCCAATGACGAAGAAGCCGAATCTCTTCATTTCAAAATATTTATTTTGCTAAGGAGCTCATATTTGTACATATTATTCCATTATTTCTACATATGAATGGAATTCAATTGAAACATCAGAAACGTAGCCATAATTTTAATCTTTATTGAATTGAAATTGGATAAAATTAACGGAGCAGCAGCAAATCATGTTTCTGCAAGTCTTCATCCACTTCCATCATCATTCTCACATTAGAAACCAATTATTTATCCAGAAAATGTTTGTTCATGTGAGTGTAGACTCGTCTCGTGTGAGTCTTCGAATTACACAAAGATGAGTTTTGCGCGAGTATTTTGTGAATGTGTTATTTAAATAATTTGAGGAGTTTCTTTTGCTAGTGCTCGAAAGTGACTAATTCCTCATATAAATGTCGGAAAATATATGAGCTGTAAACGTTTTAATTAATGAATATATTTAAACAGAGATACAAATGAATTAAATATTTCAAAAGCGGAGTTGAGGACGCACTCACGTCATATGATATCGTAAAAGATAACAAAACTTGCAGTCGAAATTGTTATTCAACACTAAAAGCTATTGTAATTCTTTTGGGGTTGAACATTTTCGGTTTTCGGGTTACGTCTGCTGAATACTGTAACCGAAATCTTGGCTGCGGGCTAACCTTTTTATTAATTTATAAATCAACGGAGTGATTTGGATGCTGTAAACGGGAATGACTCCGGACGATGACTTTTGTTCTCCCAACGAAGGTTCTGCTCGCGATGTAATTTAATATTATTTTCAAATTTCATTTCTGATTACAATATGAAGCTCAGTTGAGCGTGCTTATAGCTGAAGGATTACGTGATTGCATTTGGTGCTGTTATAGTTTTGGATTATACGAAAATGTAGCGGACCTTTTGTTAACATTGCATTAATTGAGTATTAATGCACAAAGTACACGATTGCCAGCAGAACTTTTCTTACTTTCGACCCCTAAACATTTGCTCATCCTCCTGCCGAAGCCTTCCGATGTGTATCTTTCCCTGTCTACTTCCTTCGTTTTACTTTTAAAATAAGTTTTATATCTTCTGAAGCGAAAAGCGTAATTTTAAAATAAAAAACTACACTTAAAGGCTTCCGACTGACCTGAATTAGGTAATTGTAATTGTGGATTGAACTTGTTTCTTTATTAGAGATTTATAATGCTCTGTCACGGCTCTTCTATGATTAAGAGAAGCACAAGAACTTGAAATTGTAGAATTTTTCATCTTAATTTTAACTTAAATTTCGTCTTTTAAATGTGGAAATAAGCTATTAATAAATTTAATACCTTTTGCATGAAATAACTCTTAAACAATATACATATTTAATATGATATCTTTATAAAAACCTTTTTTGGAAAGATTTTTTCTAGTTGAATGCGAACTAAAGCATAATATGAAATGCAGCAGGTTAAGTGAAGTGAAATGCAGAAAACTAGCAGGTGCAAAATTTAGGGAAACTATAAATTAATCATAGAAATTCTTTCATTTACGGAGAATTCCAATTTCATTTAATTCATGGCTCGCATCATAAAATTGTGACCGTCACAACTGAATTATCAGCGCAGTCTAAAAGTATGCATTCGCTTTTGTTCATTGCGGGGCTCAATTGTCTCAATAGAGACGACATTGTGACGATGATCAGAGCAGGCATACAGATTGAATACAATATTGAATAATGATAACTTGCGACTTGCGATATACAGTAGAAACGGGACAGTTAAATTTCGAAGAAAAAAAAATTTTTACTTACATTTAGGGATCCAAATATATTTCCGATTATATTTTCGCGCAACCTGTAATTTTTCTCGAAAGAAAAGTTGTTCCATAAATGTTCAAGTTTTGGTTCAAATGGAGTGACTGCTCAATTAATAAGTGATGATTTCTCATTCAAATTCGACTTCGACTCCACACAAAAATCTGTGTGTTATTTTTTAACTTTCTGACATTAACTTAACTTAGTTTAATTTAACTTAATTTGATTTAACTTAACTTAACTTTACTTAACTTTCTTTCATTCATGTTTTCACTTCTTGGACATTTGCGAAATTAAACATTAATGTAAAAAACATAAAGAAGCACGATAAAAACTTGTTCTAATATTTGATATTCCCGTGGGTTCGACTCAAAATTGTTTTAAAGTTTGCTTGGTTTATACAAAATTTGTCCTTACCTCAGATATGTATTTTTATATTTTTTCTCAGTGTACCCACGTCAAAATATGTGAGTGAGAAATCAATTGCGACCATCAAAAAAATTATATTCGCATTTAATTGTTATAAACAAATCTAAAACAACGTTAATTCATCTTCAACTTTCTAATGTTTTTCAGGAAATAATCTTTTCGACTAATCTAGACTAAATTTATCCAAAAAGAAGCAGAATCATGTTTCCGCGGTCATTTTTCTTCTGAAAACAACGATTTTCATCATCTTACTTCTTGAAAACTATTTTCCTTGTAACGAAGATCGTTTACAGAACTGAAGTGGCCAATACACTTCAGACTCAAAGCGAATTTGAAATAATAAATAAAAAAATTACTGTTTTGGAATACGATACGTGAAACGTTCTCCATTTGGCGCCGTAATCAAACGCTCATCCAAATCCAAATCTTTATACTTTTCCTTGTTGAACAAATATTTTCTTGAATAATTTACTTGACATCCTGCGAAGTAGGCTTTCCTGCAAACCGCAGTCTCCGGCACGGAGAAATGCTGCATGTGTGCGTGTGTTCCGAGCGGATGAAGTACATTTGCAGCTGGATAAACAAACATCGTTTTGTCGAGTCATCAAACGACTTCAGCCACTGTAAGCTGAAATGAATGCACACAAATTCCATTGTTCGCATGTATTCGAATGCCTGCGGAAGGCACACACACACGCACGACCGATGAATAAATGCTTGCTGTAGATGTGAGCTGGCTGAAGGATAAAATCATGGGTTCGCTCATTCATACAATACAATAATAAACATCTCAGGTTTAGTTACTTCGTCGCTTTCGTTTCGTTTTAAAATTTCATTCTGTCGAAAGTATTAATCGGAAAATCTTCTTTCATAATCCCCAAACCTCAACAAAGCAAATGCGTTAAGAGACAAAGTACCTCAAACACCCCTATAATTCTTCGACTGAGGACTTCATTAAAGGCAACAACGGTTTCCAGTGCTGCGTTGCTCCTAATCCGCACAGGAATCTCTACGAATCCATCAACAATCGTTCCACTGAACGGCAGATAAACGGACCGTCACAAAGCGAAGGCCTGCTGCGTCTGTGGTTATTGATATCTATTTACATACACCAAAATATTTGTGACAATGTAGTGAATGTGCACCTAATAAAAAGGTTATTTGGACGTCATTGTCGTCGTCGTCGCCGTCGCCGTCTCCTCATCGGATTTGGTTTAAATGGCGTTTTAATCCGAAATGGATTACGCTTCAACGCCTCTTTTGTAAAACATATGAACGCGATCCAACTTCGGTATTAAATGCACTTTATTAATTGGAAGCCAACGGAGTTAGATCGCGCATATCATAACGCGAAATTACTTGAGCGAATCATGATCAAAAATCATTCTCAATCTTTTCAAATATTTGCCAATTTCCTACGATAACGATCACAATGGATTATTTTGAGATCAAAGTTTCCACTAACTGTTTTTTGCTGACTTTAGTAAGCACTACAATTCCATCACTTTTCCTTACTTTTTTAACTCCATTTTTAGAGATTGCAGTATTTAAATACTTTCATTTATTTCTAAAGTTGACAATGATTTGAGCTGGAGTTTTAGCCAGAATAATGATAATGATGATGACAATGAAATTCCGAAGATTTCGCTTTACTTTAATCATCAATCAATCTTTAAATTTTGCAATTTTCCATCTTTAATTATGACTGCGGTAATCGATAATTATTTTTTCATTGTCGCTGAATTTATTGATAATAAAACATAGCGTCAGAATTCTTAAAAAGCGTCATAGAAAAGCATTTAGAATAGGTAATCAATTCTTTTCGTCTACATCGACTTGCTATAAGCAGTTAAACGTCACATGAAAAGCGATATTTTCCCAACAAAGATTTAACAATTTGTTCAAAATGTTCGTAAAAAGAGGCAAGGAAAAAATAAAGAAATTTAAGTTTCTTTGAAAATTTTAGAATTGAAATTACTCCTTTGCAATTGCTTTCGTTTGCTAATTTTTGCTAATTTTGGATTTTGCATTAGGTCCATGGTAAAAAAGCATTAAATTAAATCTACCGAAAACTACTACTATTAAATTTACACTATTTTGCTCTGCTTTGAACCCAAAAGTACTTTGGTATTTTCTATGTAAATTTGTTTTATAACGACAAAATTTTGAATCCGTTTTTTGTTTAAAAAATCCTCAAATTAAAACCTTTTGAATAAAACTTCGGGATAAAACATAAATAGTTTGAAAGTCAATTAATTAATAGTCAGTAATTAATTAATTAATTTAAAAGTAAAAGTAAAAGTTAGCTCAAGAGTTTTTACCATGTACGATGGAAGATGTAAAGTGGTTAAGATTTATTCGACAACTGAAGAGAAGCCAGAGTTCAGGATTTTTATATTTCAGAAGTGGATTACTTTCGTGGGATTATCCTATTTTATTATAAGCACCTGTAGTAAGCAGCTCCTAGTATTTTCTGTAGTTCTATATTCCCATTCAAAGGCCTCTGCTTTCGTCCTTTTGAATTAATCACATCCTGATCAATCATACTGATAAATTTACAAAGAAAATGTAAGTGGAAACGCAGAAAATTACCTGTTATATTGGATGTTTTATCGTTTATTTGTATTCATTCGTATCTCCTTATCTGCCGAGCTTCTTCCAACTTTTCTCTAGTGCAAGAACTGTTTAAGTTTTGGATTGAGAAGGTTTTTCTTTAATCTCTTTAGGTGAATTTTCCAAAATCTTGTTTATATGAACATTATTTGATTAATGCTTATATTCAGAAATTTAATTTAATATTGTTTTAAGCTTGTTTTTATTTCCTTTTAATTTATTGAACCCGAGAAACTTTTCACGCTATCATCTCACATCTCTAACCAGCCAATTTTTTCGGTTTTTTTAACTTATTTTAAATTCATTTTAGATTTGAATTTAAATTAAAAGATTCTGAATTAATTCTTTATTAATGTTATAATGAAAATTCAAGTATAGTACTTCTCGAGGTCCTCTAATTTAATCAGCTCTCGACTTCTCTTGGAACCAAACAAAAGCAAAAGATTTTTAAAAGTTCGTAAATGAAATTAAATTTTTATCGAAAATAAATAATTAAAACAAGTCACTAGCTACGTTGCTATAGCTTCAATTTATTATAGTTTGTTAGTTGAATTATAAATCATTTGTAAATAAATAAATAAATAAATAAAATAAGTCAATTTAGATTTCTGATAATCGCCTTGAAACTAAAATAAATGATAAACAAGTTAAATGTGCATCGTCTACATTCACTCATTATTGAATAATTTGAAAAATTGAAAGATAAATAATAATATTAAGGATAATTTTCACTTATTAACAAATTTTCGCTAGTTTGAAAAAGTAAAACGTCGTCGGCTTCCACTTTTCTGTTTATTGATAAAATTGTCAAAATAAGTTTAGATATATTTCGACACTAATGAACATAGTAATGAAGATGTGGATTTGGAGACTAAGTTAATGATGTTGGGTAACTTAAAAGGAGCAGCGAATTAAATGAATGAAGAGAAAACGAGTGTCTTGTTTGCTGCTAAACACTTTCCGATGACGACAAATAAGGACATCGCTCTTGCTGTCACTTCTCCTCCCATCGCAGCATTTGGCCCGCAAGAAATGCAAATTTCCGTAATATTTGATTAGGACAAAGTAGCACTAGACACAAAGGATCGCATCCCTTATTTCGCTACGACGAAGCCTGGACTCAAACTTTGACAACAGACTTTCTGTGCGGCGATGCTCCTTTGTTTTGATTGTTAACCTGTTTATGTGCCCGGAGATTGAACCGATGTAAATTTATTACTAGTTTTCAAAGGGGGAGAAAAGGAACAATTTTCCTTCGAAATAACTCAATCGAAAATACAACGAGCAATGAGCAAATGCACCGAATAATAACTCAGTCGTAGTTCAAACTTTCTAATAACAAAACTGAGTCCGTAATAATACTCACTTTTACAGACACTATGCAGACACAATTTTTCCATAATGGAATTCCCGTCGCCACTGATCTTCGCCAGATTTAACCTACATATAAAAGTATTTTAATTGTTCATTTTATTTTAATAAAAAATATTGTTCAGCAGTGTTTCTCGATATACGGCAGGCTTTTGATCGGGTTTGGCACAAAGGACTCTTGTTTAAAATCAAAACTCTTCTCCCAGCGCCATATTTTTTGTTCTTCAGCTCATACTTAAAGGGGCGTTCATTTTATATTAAAATTGGAGACGAAAAGTCAAGAATTTGCGATATAGAGGCAGGTATACCACAAGGTAGCGTGCTAGGACCAGTGTTATACACATTATTTACTGCTGACATGCCGATAAATGATGACGTAGTAATCGCAACATATGCTGATGATACGGCAATATTAGCTACTCATGACTCTGAAATTGAAGCATCAATTTTAGTACAAAACCACTTACACAGAGTGGAAAAATGGCTTAAAAATTGGAACATTATTGTTAATTCTGAAAAATCTACTCATGCCACATTTAGCATGAGAAGAGGAAATTGTCCTGGAGTCAACATATATGGCAACGTAATACCTCAAAACAATACAGCTAAATATTTGGGTCTCATTTTGGACAGACGATTGACGTGGAGTAGCCATGTAAAAGCTTTGCAAAAGCAACTTAACATCAAGACAAAGAAAATGCAGTGGTTAATTGGAAATCGTTCTGAGCTTAGCCTCCAAAATAAAATCATTTTGTACAAAACAATACTAATGCCTATTTGGACATACGGTATTCAATTGTGGGGCACTGCGTGTGACTCTACTGTTGAAAAAATTCAAAGATACCAATCGAAAACCTTAAGAAGAATAGTTGGTGCACCATGGTATATCTCCAATAAAAATATACACGAAGACCTACGAATCCCATATGTAAAGGAAACGATGAGGTATAAGTCCAGCTGTTATTTACTACGACTTAGTGACCATGTAAATACTTTAGCCATATCTCTTTTAGACACAAGTCATGAGACATTAAGGCTTAAAAGATATCACGTTTTAGATCTGCCATTTAGGAAATAAACTTTATGTAATTTGTATTAACTTCAATTTTAATGGTAATTTTTCAATGTTAATTCAACTGTATTGTTTCTATGTAATTGTAATTAGTATATGCATTGAAACTACGCTTCTTTTTGTAAAGTCTGTTCTTATTATGTTATTCTACTCACTGGAGTAGGATCAACGAAGTCAAGAGTACATTTATTTTCCTCATGTATTAGTTAATTTGCTTATTATCTTAAGATAGATTGCAAATAAAAATATAGAAAAAAAAAAAAAAAAAAAAAAAAAAAATTTTATTTTACAGGTGTTTTAAAGCCGTTGCTCCTTCCTTCACAAGGTTTCTGTGTCCAAAATAGATCTAATATTTGAGCTAACATTTTATGCAGCTTTCTTAATTTGTCCGAATAAACGCAAAACTCTCGCATTTTTTCTTGGCAATTGTATTTTTCTTTGAATTGAAGTTCCTTCGAAATATCCTTTACATTTCCTTACTTCATCATTTGTGAAAAATTAAAAATGAAGATGAAGTTTCATGCTGAAGGCGGAAGAAAGACGGAAGGTAAGTAACAATAATTTTGGGCCAGGTAAAATTCTGTGCATTGAATGATTTTCCAATTTTCAAAATGGAGAAAACCGGGCCACGCCTTGTTTTGTCGTGCGTTTTCAGTTAAAGTCAGTGAGGTTCGTATACGAATTTTTACTGTACACAATTGAAGCACTATCTGCTCTATAAGAGATGTTCAGTGGCATTTTATTATTTTTGTTGCTCTACTAAAAGGCGAACGAGTTTCTAGAATAAAAGCTCGCTTCCCCAACCTGACGAAGCATTTTAAGGCACACTAAAGAACTGAACTAACAAACTTTCCCGCGTAGAATAACAACTTCGCTGTAAATGGCGTTGGCGCAGAGAGCAGCAGCAGCAGCCGCAGCCGCAGCCGGAGAAGGGTTTCTTGTTAGCGACGACTCCAGTTAAAAGACTAATCCGCTTTGTTGACATTTGACATACGTCGCAAAGGAAACACGCGAAAACTTGAACGCATCTGCAGGGTGCGATCCATTGTTGTGCACTTGTGGCCAGCGACTCGCTTCCCTTTTAATTTTTATTTAAATCGCACTGTCTGTTTACACTTCATTTGCTCATTTGATGATGTTTTATCACCGCTTTCGTCTTGTTGTTGGCTTCACAGTCAGTTTAACAGTTGGCAAATGATGCTTTAGCATTTTCAATAGATAACAACAGCGACGACAGTGGGCTGCGATGCACAAATCTCTGCGAAAAATCAATATTGTTTCTTCATATTAGAAAACTAAATACAGTTTTCATAATTGTTTGTTTCTTAGAGAAGATCAAAGAAATACATAACTAAATTTCATTACATTTTTAATTTGAATGCCGATCAAAGTCTTGAATTCTCTCAATAATATTACTTTTTTTTTAAGTAAATTGTTAGGTTGCGAAAACCTGATTACGATTCCCTCGTCCATAATCAATTTCATGTCATTTAGTACTGTTTGGTAATAATATAATAAAAATTAGTACTAAATAAATTTTGTATTAAGATTTATGATTTAGACGAATTTTTCCCTGTTTACCTTTGAATATTTAATGCAACGAAGGCTGAAATGTCACACTGCACACAAATTGACGTCTGAAATTTAGACAATCAAGGTTTGTGCCCAACGATTTAGCAGTTGGCAAATAAAGGGTGCATAAATTATAATATATTGCAGTTTAAACAAGACTTTTACATCTATTTTCTGTGGTTAAACTAATTGAGCCCCTTTTTATGTGGGCGATTCGTCGTCACCCCAGAAAAGATCTGACTTAATCCGGAAACCATTGGAGACACTTTTTTCAGCCAAATTATGTGTCGATGTATGAGTTGAGTTGCTGCCTTAGAATCCTCGTAAAATGGGTGTAAATTGTGCTGCGTGCTGATTTCTGGTCACTTCACGGAAACTCAGCGGCAAAATAAAATATTTCAACATGGAAATAGATTGTCATTCAGATGGCGCTGCATTCCGGAAAAGGTAACAAACTCACGTTTTCCGTTTGTTTAACTTCGGAGCTAATTGGGCGTGAAGAGTGCGAAGAGCGGCCTCAGACTGCGCTTGAAAGTGCTTGTGAACGTAGACAAAGTGAATTCGGGTTTCGGTAATAATGGCGCCTGCGCTCTTAAAATGCTTTCTTGCTGGACGAGTTAGAAAGGCAAAAAGTGTCACATCATCCACGATGATAATTCCTCGTTTTACACGCGATGTCTTCCTTTGCATCGGTTCGGGCTGCGATCCCAAAATTAAAAAGCATGAATTTTGGTTTCTCCTTTCCAAGAGAACGCGACTTAATTACACAAAATTAACTGCCGCGTCTGGCGTCGATGCTCGATAAACTTACACACACATTCGTTTAAACGTGAGTGTGTTTGTGTGTTCCGAAACCTTTCTGAGGAATGTCGAATGTGAGACATTTAGCTCCATGGATGAATAACGCCGCACAAAAGCAAAACCAATCAAATTGAAACGCATTCAGCGGACGCAACTTCAACTGCGAAGCAACACTTTTGAGGAATTTTGAGAGCTATCAGAGCCCTTTTTAGAAAAGCACTACCGCTGCGCTGGACGAGGGACGAGTCGAGTGCTGGCATTTTCCCAAACTATGACAATAACTTTAAAAAAAAACAAATATGAGGCGCTAAGATACTTCAATATCCGGCAGATAAATAACAAATTTATAAATATTTTCATCCATTATTATTACATGAACTCTCCCATCTCCACTGATCTCTCCAGTTTCAGTCTTGCCAACCAATTCCCGCTAGAAATAACTGCTTTCTCTATTAACGTCAGGAAATCGTGGAGCTCAGAAAGGGAAATCGTGTAGTTAAAATGGATCTGTGCACGTTTAACGCGTTAAAAACAAAGCAAATTGTATTTGTTTCCGCCAAAAAATGCAAGCAACTAATGCGTTGAACTGCTCAAAAGTGTTTTTCTACAAGATTTATTGAAAAATTCTGCGAAGAATAGCGAAAACCGCATCGAAGTCGGTTCAGCCGTTTGCGAGTTAATTAACTTTATATTAACATCGCACTAATTAGATTTCAAGGGAAAAAACATTGATACTATATATCTAAAAAGATCGGAGTTTTCCTTCTTGAAGTCTTTTGTAGACCTAAAGCGAAAACAATCAACAATAACAGGCATCAAATAACACGCAAGCAGCTTCCCCTTGAAGTCCGGAAATGGTGGCCAAAAAATAGGCAAAATTGCCTTATTGCAGTTAGAATAAAAGTTACATTGCCTTCCATTGCTTAGTGTTTTTATTGCTAGTGCAACTTCGCTTAGAAGGCAATAAATAAATTGACTTGCATTTGATGTACAAAGGCAATAACTATGTAAGTTGCTGCAAGACAAAGCAATGCAATTCGAGAGCAATTGCAGCTCTCTAATAAGTATCCACGTTTCCTAACATAACTCAAAAGCGAGGCTCTTGTAACAACTTCTTATAAGACCTTTATAACACTAATCGAATAGAATTTCCAATAGCAATAGGATAGGAAATAGGATTTCGTTTTCTTGATGCATAACGCAAAGCCGAGCACCCATAAAAAGTGTTCATTGTTATTTGCTGCTGCTGCTGTTTGTCGCTGTTATAACTCAATGTATTGACGTTGCACATGTGCTTGAATGGATTAAGCAAAGGACATTTCTCTTAAGTGACTTGATAGGCGAGAATTTCTATAGAGCGGAGCACAACAAACAAACGAATTATATAACCATGAGATCGAACCCAAACAGTTTTTATTCAAAATCATACAATTACAGTTGTAATTGTACCAAATAGAAAATTAATTTTAGTAAAATGATGAAGTACCTCAAAAGAAGCAACTGTCTATATAACAAAATTTACGAATGCAATCAGAGATTCAACAAATACTAATAATAAAATTATGAAATAATAAAAGGTTAATACGATGTGCTTTTAAAAACATTGCATATTTTCATCAATTATTATTTTTTTTAAATTAATTAATGTGATAAAAGAGTGAATAAACTATTATTAGGCGGTTTTTCCAGAAGTTTAGCTTTTGTAAACACACATTTAACAAAAGTCGAAGAGATTAATATTATCAACCGAATAGTTTAGGAGCTATCGCGTGCAGTTTAGGAGATTTCCGCCACTAAATTATTTGCAAATTCTTTGTATTTATTATTTGCCTGTAATGCAGTACCTGAAAGCGTATGCAGTCAATTTTTGGATGTAATAAACAATTTCGTTCGTAATAAATTCAGATGAAATATAAAGGTACATAATACGATCAAAAAAAGCTTCTTCTTAATCAATTGAATACTTTCCAATCAATTGAATTAAATGTGTTTTTATATTCTTTTGCAATGAACTTCGAGAGATTCTGGGAAATGATAATAATTGCCTCTGGCTTCTGCATCTCTTACAAAGGCCGCAAAAAATCGATCAGTTAATATCATCAGAATAGAAGCATTATTCTTTCCTGGCAGTACTTTGGATTTGTTTCGGCTTTAATTTTCTACAAATGTGAACACTTTGAGTTATTCACTGACATTGCGATGAACAAATAAATAAACATTTAATAAATATAACAAATAATTAACTCTTAAATAAATAAAAAGTAAAAAATTATCTTTCACAACCAGAAACGAATGCTGCGATGTTTATACGCTACATCCTTTCAAGGATTAAGGCTATATTTACTTAATCCCGAAATAGTACTAAAGAAAATAGATACAGAAATATGAATATATATTATTGATCAGCATCACCTCCTTAGGCGAATTAGCCATGCCCGTCCGTCTGCGCGTGGTAATCTCGATCACAGGAGAACCGTGGAGGCATAGCGATTATAATGTACACCATTACATATATAATACATACCTATAATATATCATACATTATAATCTCTATGGTTGGAGATATCGAAATGATTTGGCAGAAATATTTCTTTTAATGGCGGTATGTTTCTTATTAAAAATGTGCAAAATCGGTAAAGAATCAAAACAGCACTCAAATAAAACCACACTACAGTTATTTTTAAGTTTTGCAAAAATCATTGGACTAACTAATTTCTAATGTACACATTCAAGTATTGACAATTAATGTATTAACATGTAAATAAGTAAATTCTAAAAAATAAAGGAAACCCCTGAAGAAGTGACCAAACAAGCCACGAAACGTTGGGAAAAACAATAATAAAAAATTAATAATTTATTTGACCAAAATCAGCCTAAAATTGGAAAAATACTTCATACAATAATTTGGTCACCACATAATCAACTTTGGTAAAGAAACACGCCTACTTTTTATACAGAAATTGCATTAAAAAATCGAAATAAACCAAAAATACCTAAAATTATTTTGTTTCACTCAATTTTTTAAGTCTAAAAGGGAAATAAAAAAATAAGTCCGTCTGAGTTCCTCGCTTAAATTTTGAAAAACGCTAAAGTATGAAAAAAATACAACATTTCGTAGTTAATGCAGTTTACAAGTGACTGAACTACGCCTTTTTTTTTATATTTTTTGGTAATTGGAAGCATTCAAAAAGGTGGGGACGCCTATACGCCGATTACCTCGATTTCCTCCGCAGATTTTTAGTTCTTCGAAAGTAGCTTTGATAACAGATTTCACCCTAGTCGCTGTATGAAGATTTCTATTTCTACTTTACTATTTCATTCTAGTTTTGGCCACCTACGGAGACGTGGCACTTTGGCTCCGATATGAATTCGTTGCGCCGCTTTAAAAACCTCCACAATCGAAATTTGGGCAATGAATTTGTTACCAACTGAAAAAATTAGGTGCGTCTGTGTTTAATGAGAGTAGAATTCAGAAGTTTTTTAACAAAATAATGAAATACTTGTAAATATTTTAAAGTTATTTATTTTTCAACTGTTAGCTTATAATTAAAATTTAATACGTACAATGATTATTCGGAATCTCCGCTTTAATTGATATTCCTCGAATTGTTGCTGATGAAACTTTTGCCGTTGTCATAATAATTGCTTAAATGAAATCGTAAAATATCGAATAAAATCCGAATAACCTGCTCATTATAATTTGCTGAATGCTTTTGCTTATCGTAAGACATTCTATCATTCTTATATATGTTTATTATTATTATTATACAATTAATTGCATTTATTATATTACTTCAAAATAACTATTTATATACGAAAATTTAAGCGCCTCATTAAATGGTTCTCTTTACAATTATTCCAATAATCATCTTTAATACTTTATATATACATAGGTTTTATAGTTTTATTTGCAATTTGTACGATATAAATAATTACAAACCGTCCAACGAATATCGAATAACGATTATCTGTCGCCATTCGGACGCTGAGGATGCTCCACAGCGAATTTATTATCTTAATTATACAGCTTATAATCTGCATTAATTTCCAATTAGAATCTATTGCCAACATGTTTGCAAATGCATTGCATCGCACGAAACTGCCTCGGTACATGAAACGACTAAATAAAGATTTCTACCGTTGGAACCGTCACTGTTTGAACGCCTGCTGCTTTAACGTGTTGTTAAGAAACCGTTTTCGAAAGTTCTTTCATAGCCGTTAACTTAAATGTATTCTTTAGTGCATTTCAACTTGTTCAAATTGAAACTATTGACCCTACCAATGTTACATCACCTCCATTGATACTTCTTTTTCTCGAAGACAAACGACAAAATTTTTCGATTTTCTTAGCTTGAAAAACCTGCAAATGGCAGATGCTCCGTTCGCAGCTTGAAAAAATGTACGAATTTAAGAAGAATTATTAAAATTCCATAGACTCATGGACAAAGTATTGAAGCATCAATATTCGCGGAATATCACAAATCTCCTTTGCAGGCCGAAGCTGCTCAAAGTATTCAATTACATCCACTAACAAAAAAGGAATTATTGTGCAATCAATTCTGAATTTGGCTCTAAATAAACATGGTCTAATTTATGTTATAATCAATGCCCGTTTATGTATTAATTCCCAAGGAAATTAATGATTTCGTTTATACTTTTCAGTCGTTTATATCTGACGAAATTGTGAATTATTGGTAACGAAATGTTTCTGGATTTTAAAATTATTGAATTAAACCGTTAAAAATACTCTCCATGAATTTAGAAAAAAGTACTGTTAACTATTACAAATGGTACCACGCGAACTCCATCGAGCGATACACCGAAAAGCATAGAACTGAAATCCCGGAGTTGTGCTTTTGTCCCGGCCTCGACAAGGTTTTCTCAGCCCGTGTACTTTCCACTCCGTTTGAATGGAGCTTGAAACTATTTGCTTCTGTTGTCTGGGCCAAGGTTTTCTTATTGCATGGAATTAGGTTAGCATAGATAAGTCTAGAAGTCTTAAACTATACATCTTCAGTTTTATGTTGATGTATTAAACCTGTAAAAATTTTCCCACCTTTTTTTTGAGGTGCAACTGTTGAAACATAGCGTTTAAACATATGTACACATGAATGTATATGATACATAATGGTGAGTATTTGCAGCCAGATTTTATAGTTGCTTTTGTGATGGTGCTCGAATCGGTAGACAGGTGCAATATTCAACGTGAACTTGCAATATTGTTTCTTGGTAACAGCCTTTGATTGCTTCCTTATCGCAGAAATTGGCGCAAGAAATATTTAAACTTGCTGCAGAACTGAGCATATATTAAAGTCGGGTCTACGAAATAATTACGGTGTCTGTCGGGTCGATTATATTAAATCATCGAAGATGTTGAAGCACCAAAGTTGCAACGCCGTTTCGAAATTTTAGTCTCATGTAACATCGGCAGCGGACGCAGGCGCCGGCGGCTCGGGGGTCGTCGAAAAGGGTCTGTGCAAAAACTGGGCGCTCTGATGGTACGTCGTCGATATATCCTTTCGTGTCGGTGGCGGCGGTGGGCCTGTTAGGCTGACTTCTATGCCACCGGCCGCTAAATTGAGTTTCTCGGGAGTGTTGACGCGCAGCTTGGGCGGCGTCGTACTGCCGACGGAATACTGGCTGCCTGCGTAGGACGCATGCAGATGAGTTCCGTTGAGGGCGAACGGCTGCGGAAGTTGCGGATGCGGTCGGATGACAGTCGGCTGAATCGGCAGTTGTTGTGACACTTCCTTCAGGTTGGAAAAGGTCTGCAAGTAGCAGCCGGCGTTGAAGAAGTTCGCCGCGCCTTCCAGCTTGAACGTCGGCAAGTACGAGCTCATTGCGCCGGAAGCGTAGATGCCTGGAAGGCTGGAAACTAGCGCATTCGACAAGTCACGCGGCTTGTCATCGTCCACGCTCAGAGACTCGTCACGATCGTTCGCACCGTTCGACGTGGACTCCGGACTGTGCTGCATCTGCATGCTGCTCGGAACGGGCGAGTGCGTCCCCAACGAAATGTCCGAATCGGAGGTGTCTGTTGGTGCAGGCGACGCGGCGTCTTCTGGTCGGCGGCCGTGACATGAGAGACTGGAGTTATTTTGATTGTGTTGCATTCTGGAAAACAACAGAAATTCAAAATTTAATTGTTATATTAAGATTATTGATTAAAATAAGTTCTACTTTGTATATAGTCTGTCTCATTCTAGATAGGTAAACAAAGTGTGTGTGAATGGCGAAACTTAATCGGAGAAACAAAGTAGAATTCATTGGGAAAAAATATGCATTTCGATGCGCTCAAAGTGATGAAGACATCAGACGAAACGAGTGAATGTGGCGGTTGTCGTTCCAGTTCAGCATCGCGTTTGTGCGGCAGACATCACAACGGACATGCTTCTGATGGATAAAAGGTGGTAAATTCACCATCAACCTCATGCTGGCTGCTTTATCATAATTACGAGATGAGATGCCCTTCCGTTTTGCATGCCTTTTAAACCATTGTTTGCACCATAAATATTACTCCGCGTCCATCCATCGTCACTCTTTTTTGCTGTGCGCTGCTGCTCCTTGCTTCTTTCGCTCATGGTGAGTGATTAATGATGATCATCACACTTCAGTATTCGGTGTAAAAAGAACCTGCTGCTTCTGATTCGGAACAGCTCATCAAGTGCCGTGGGCATCGGCGCACATTTCAAAGACGCGAAGTCTGAATGATTTCCACAGTTCAGAAAATAATGCTGCGCTAATAATGAATTGGTCGCTGGTACCTTGCATCATATTAACGCATCCATCATGTTCACCTTTGCTCGAATCGTTTGTGCTGATGAGTTTATCGCATTCGGTCCATTTGCGGTAAATGCGGCGATTCATGAAATGGAATTCTGCTTAATATTGCGGCGATATGTCAGTCAAGGGAATGGTAAAATTCGAGTACACGCTTTATATTGCCAGCTGCTACTTGCTTTAATAACGATTATATTTTGCTTTTATAATATCACCATTTAGCGATGATTCTTGATAGAGTGATATTCAATAATCTCAATGAATTATGAGAAAATAAATATTGTATATTATATACATAAATTTATGGACGCTGTTAAATTGAATCATTCATTCATTTTTTTTTTTTTTGTTATTGTCTTTAATATTTTTTGCGGCTGCTTCGAGTATTTTCACACTTGTTTTTTTTAAGTATCGCTTCAATATAAATATACATACACAGCGAAACCGATTTTTATATATGGATCTGGTATATGTTTCACGAAAGCAAATTTAAATTTATCGAGTTTTAAAGATTTTCCGCACAATTGATCAAATGTATCAGAAAAAGCTGAATAGTGTGAAATTTGATACGGAACCAGCACCTACCTAAAAGACACGTTGGCCATATCGAGCCGTCGGATTGATGTTAAGCTTGTTGCTTCAGGTAATTCAAAACTCGGAAACTTCTTAATCGGCTCACGTCATGCAGCAATTCGTTTTAGATACGAATCTCGATTCAGTAACACGATATCATGAAAGAGTATTCGCTAAATAAGACATTCGTAGCCGAGTATCGAATGTCACATATCATACACAAGTATTTACTATATACACATATGTATTTAGTTCACCTACACAATAAATTATACTTCTATGAATATAACGAAATATATATAATTGAGCGAAACTTCTGGAACAGCTTCTAAAGTTTGGATCGGAAGTTGCCTGCGAAATATGAGTTCCAGAGATTTCCGTCTTCTGAGTGTCCTTTAAACAATGCCGAGTGATCCTAGTCTCGTCTCTCTTAAGGTTCTGCCCCATAGAGTCCGTCATATTTCCATACATTCGCCTATTTACTGCTGCGTGAAAAGCCTCCAATTCTAGGGGCGACCGAACGTCATGGAAAGGCATCGAGCGGTGCAAAGTTCAAAGTTCAAAGTTGTTAATCAGTTACTTCCACGCAGCATAAGTTGTAATTCGTAGATCGGTCCGTTATTAATCTCGAATTTGATACACAGTTTTTAAACCAAAACTAATAATTTTGCCCCAAAAAAAAGAATTATTGTATAACTGAAGATTTTAACAAAGTTCAACAAATCAAGGAAATCAACATTTGCAAAAATCAAAATTAAAGAGCTAAAGTTAAGAAATATGGAACCTACAATAAAATATTATAGAATAGAGTATGTATTCTAATGGCACTGGCAGACGTGGCGTGAAACACTCGTTTATGAGAGGGAGAGAGAGCGGAAAAAGTCTACACTTCCTCACCTCTCTCCCAAAAAGCGAGTGTTTATTTATTTTATTTAAAATTATTTCTTGTTTAATTTTTTTACCCTACACCTTAAGGTTGAGGGTATATTCACTTTCTACCGGAGTGTGTAACGCATAGAACTAGACAAGATAGGTATGGAAAAGTATATATATTCTTGATCAGCATCACGTCTGTCTGTCTGTCTGTCTGTCCGTTGAAATCACGATCACATGAGAACGGATTAAGATTTCAAAATGAAATTTGGCAAAAATATTCGTTGCTATGTTGGGGTGTTTCGTATTGAAAATGGGTAAAATCGCCAAAGGACCACGCCTACTTTTTATATCGAGAGTGCAGGTACCTCTGTTTTGCGTATTAAAAAAGGCCATATCAGCATCACTTTTTAAGAGAAGACAAGAAAATTTTATATGTAGCTTTAGACTAATGCTTCCAGTTAATATGCCAAATATGGGCATGATGCGCCCACTTTTAGTTTACATAGGTCATGGAGGGTTTTACATGGATTTTATTGAAAAGTATATAAGTTTCGTGAAGAATGGTGTACATAATATTGTAGTTTGTGAACCAATAATATTCTGTTGGGAGGAAAATGGGCGGGCCACGCCTCCTTTTTACCCATCCACCCAGTATTGCAATATATTTTTATACCCTACGTTTGTAACGCACAGATATAGTTAAGCAGCTATAATTATAGTTTATCTTATATATCTTATATATACGAGTATATATGCAGCTTTAAGGTGTAGGGTATTTCGGCTACAGCCTGGTTGTAGACAACACCTTTACTAGTTTCTATTCGTGAACATACAAAAAATAAATCTATTGCTGAGTCTAAGAAAATATTTATAATTGCCTCAATTGGAAGCACTTTTATTGGTTTGCAAAATATTAAAAAAGTCTTCACTAATTTGCGTGATGCTGCCAAAACTGAGTGACAAACACATCGAGATGCTTTACAGAGCCGTGTAAAATATATTATTGTCAAAATTTTATAATTATAATGTATATGCAATGTATGGAGTCCCGCTTGATAGCACAAAATTTAATAAAGACATTTGACGAAGCGTTAGCAAATTTATAATAAAAATCCACACATTTTTACTAATCAATCTATAAAATCAAATACTGCAGAATAAATGACATACAGATTCTTTTATTTTGATGAATTCAATATCTAAACATGTTCATAATTTTAGGAAATAATAATTTAAATAATAAAATATTTTATATAGAAGATTTAAGCAAATTGCCTATTGTTTAATAAATCTTTTACAGTATTTCAATTTTGCAATATTTTATATTCCATTTTTTATTTATAAATATTGAAATATTATTCAAGTTTTAAACTAAATTATCAAACTTTGATAAAAACTGATATTTTTAGCATTTAATTTTAAAAATTATAAGAAATAATTCTAATGCACCATTAAAACTAATATCATAGAAATTATAATTTCTTTCTCTCCAGGATGAAGCGTTGTGTTGAAAGAAGGGGAAAGGCATTTTAGAATGACCCTTTTTTTGTTTTTACAATTTAAAATAACATCATCTGCATAGGTCTGTTTTTCAAAGTGCGATTTGTTAATGAAAAGTAACTTGTTTTTGTCTAGAATGTGATTTATTTGATGAAAATTAAGAAAAAGAACACACAAATATTCAACCTAAGATGCTAAATTCTTCTGTTAAATATTACTATTCTTATTTTTGCTATTTCCACTATCAGTTTTTATAACTAATTATATTGTCAATATGTATGTATGTATATTGAAAATCTTGAGACTTTATTGTATAATATAACATATTGAGTCTCAGTTCATACATCAACTTAAAATGCCGACTAAAAAAAATTTTTCCAAAGCAAATTTCCTAACTTCACACTAAACTCGCAGACTTTACTTTATACAAAGGTTTGACACGGAACGTCAAGAAGAATGCCTAACAAAATTATTGAAAACTCCAGAAATGTCCAAAAATCTTGCATTAAATAATTACACACAAAACCAAGCAAAATATTTTTGTTTATTCTTGATTGCTATGAACACCTCTGGACACCTTTCGTGTTCTTCGGCGTATGCCTGTTTTTGGAGGCAATTAAAGGTTTATTGCTCTGTGTACATTTCCTTGTTTCTTTGCTTTGAAACATTTTTGAAATACTAAAAGTTACGAAACTTAAAGAAAGCTGAAATCATGCCTTAAGGCAGTTCTTGAAACTCCTTTATAGAGATTGATTTAAAATCGGTCGATATATGTACGAAATATAAAAAAGCACATAATTTTCGGGGAGTGTTTTATTTCGTAACAGATGCAATTTCAGGAAATGGAAAAATATTGCTTTTGCTTGCTTCTAATGCGTTGATTTCGACGTAACCAAATTCCTGTGATGACTAATCAAAAGTTTTGTGATTTCTAATGATGGGAGTTAATCAATCGAGTCAATACAGTCAAAGGAAATGCAATCAAGGGAAGTGTCAATTATATTTATCGAGCATAAACAAGGACTCTGTTTGCATATCAGATTGTAAATTGAAGTCCGCGCAAGAATTCGGAAAACATCCGTCCTTAAGTCGTTTCGAAGTGGTTGTTGTACATTGGATAACGAAGAAAAACTTTTAAGGATGATTTGCATGGAGGCAGCATTTGCTACTTAGAGTATTTCCATTTACATAAATACAAGTCCAAAAACCCGGAATGTTCACGTGTATGAATTGAGTCGCGTTTGTGAGTTGCCAACCTTAAGGGAAAAACTAGCATTGTTGATGTTGTACTGCTTCATTAACTTTAAACTTAAAAATTTACGTTCCAATTTGAATTGCAAGTTATTTTTTTAAGTTAAGATTTTAGTGGATTTCCCATTCACATGAATCAACGGTAAAGGATTTTGTTAGTTTTTTCGGTAGTTTTTACTTTTCTATTTTTTTATATATTTATTTGTATATTTATATGTATAAATCGTAGATTGTTGACACCAACGTAGAAAATAAACATACAGCAATGAAAATTATGAAAACGTTTCGCGGAGATAAAACTTTGTTTTGTTGAATGCTTAGAAAAAGGAAGACTTCTTGTGGTGTTCGTGTTTTCGGAGGTTCACGTTATCCACAGCGCACTGTAGGCTGAAGAAGAAAGCCGGTCGCACACTGGACACGAATTGGCTTCATAAGAAACGAGAGCGCTTTCAATCGGAACTTTTGACTTGTTTATATCCCAGATTACTATGATTTTCACTACGAAAACATCACTGAAAAACAAACTCTGGATCAGAGCTGCAATGTATTTAGTACTTGTGGTATTTTACTACATTTGTTCAAGTACATTTCAAGTCCTTTATACTTGAAAAAGAACTGGTACTCGAGTACTGCAAGGACTAGTACTGGTTCTGAATACGAAAACGAACAACTCTGCTCTGGATGTGGCTTAACGCTTAAAAGTTTTTTATTCAAAGTTGAAGGGTTTTTATTCGCTTGAAAGACTTCTATTGAATATTTAATAGAAACACCAATATTCCCAAAAGAGACACTGACATGATTTTATATACTATACATGTAATAATATAAACATGTATTTGCTTTTATAAATATTTAAGTTTAATAAGCCAAATGAAAATTTAATAAATATCTGATGTGGCCAACAAAAAAAAAAAAGTTGTACTTAGTCATGTCAGGAGTCCTCCAAGAGAAGTGTCCTTTTTCGTGCCAGCGATGGATTTCAAAAGAGACCACGATGAATTATATTTGGAAGTTATAGCGGCTTAAACTACCAAAAAACATATCTACTTTCTAGCGGTGTTTGGTTTTGAGTTATGCATGAAATTTAAAAAACCCCACAAGAGAAGTGTCCTTTTGGATCCAGCGATTTCATTGAAAAGAGGAGATGCTCAACTACGTCTTCTAAGAGTCTCAAATACGAAATTTCAACTTTCTACGTCTCTACGATTTTTGAATTGTTGAAGATACGTACACACGCCACGCCCAAACTACTCAAAAAGGACTCAGGGATGGTTCAAATGTGCATTACCATCAAAATCTCAATATCGACATTTTTCACGATAACAATATTTTCTTGTTTTTCATAAAATCATTAAAATTCTGACGTCAGTTGTATTAATTGACTTAACAAAAGCCAAAGCAACTTTGATTTTTATGAGAAGAAGATTTCAGTTTGTCATTGTGTTTAATACATTCCAATTTCATACAAAATTAAGAATGTTTTGTGCTCCTGATAATTGCCGTGGTAATCGGCGGAAGGTACCAGAATAAAGCGAAAAATATTTAACTTAAATATTTCATAAGTATCGATGTTTCATATTTATAAAAATTATATTCTAAAGAATGTCCACAAGAACAGGGAAAATATAAAACATATATCCTTATGCATATATGTTAATACCTTAGCCAGTAAATTTAATTGTACACTGCTTCACTTTTGCTGTAGCAAAGTTTAAGTGCTGATTAATCACTGTTTCCATCGGAATTTGCTAATTCTAGCGGGAATTGGAACCGCGTAAGTCGTCGGTCACTTTTATGTGGTTGTCACAACCGCAGAGATATCGAATGGAGGCTGCTTTGCGATTGCCGCTTAGCACAAACGATCTTATTGAGCCGTGACTGATATGTGAAAACGTGATCATTGTCCTGTGCGAAGCGATCGGGTTTCCTTGTTCGGAGAAGTCTTGAATCGGAGCTCAAATTACCTGCTGCTTATCTTAGCAAAACTGCAAATCTATTCTACTGAGAGTCATAAATTAATCTTGCGGTAAAGTAAAGCTAAGCGGAGGTAAAATTGTTAATACTGCAAGAAATTTTGGTAGAAAATACAATATATAAAAAGTTAAATTTTAATTTAAAAACCATTACGAAAATAACTTCAAAATATAAATTTATATTGAAAGTATTTTTTCCTAACATGATTCGATATTAAATTAAAATTTGTTGTCAAATTGCAGAGGATTTTCGGAATTTGGTAAATTTTTTATAATGAACAAAGAAAATACACAATTTTCATTGTAGTTTCATTCAATTCGATGAAACGTATTTTCCAAGATTTTATATAGTTTTACATGTGTGAAAATTACGATTACATCCAAAGAAGCACCTGAATAAATCTTTATTCTAAGATTCTTATAAATTCATAAACATATCGGTTGTAAAATTTAATATCTAGCAAAAATCGAGCGTTAACAATCGCCTCTTGGGCGTCTTCACTGCTTCAGTTGGTCGAGAGTGTCTGGTTTTTTGTATATATTTGTATAAATACGAAGAATTGTAAAGCCCAACATCAGGTAATGAGAAAATATGCAAGGTGTTCCGCATACGATCCAATAACTTGTCTAAATTAAGATTTCCGGTTGAGGGAATAATTTAACAGCTTGGATACTTCAAGTTGCTGATTCTAAAAGCTCTATACCGTCTTCCTCAGCGCCTTTTTACTTTCTTGTAGATCGTAGAAACCAAAAAAAAGGATTGAAGTCGATTTCGACTACGTTTACCGTAATATCCTACATAACTTGTATACGGACTTCGGTAGTGAGTTGATATTTGTATTTGAGACTCTTATAAGACCTACTTCAGCTTCCTTTCGAGGACTTGAAAGGATAACTGAGGGCCTATCAACGACAGATATTGGATAGTGGTATTTTGGGGGTGTTATAATACCCATTCGGTTATTGTTACTATAACAAATTCATGTTTTGCCAAAACAAATAATTTTACTTGTAGTGATAACAAGAAATTATTAATAATAAACTTATTAAAAAAATTAAAAAAAAATCAAGAATTAAAATTATTATTATTATTATATATAAAATTGTGGTCAAAATTGTGATTCCTCGTAACATTAATAATTACGCAGTCCGCCGAACTTTTAGAAGCTGTAAAAGAGATGTAATGCTCTAGTATTTATGATTTTCTTTTCCGTTTTAATTCGTGATTAAATTGACGCCTACACGGGACACTTGTCTCCGCCTTCAATAGCATTTTGTCTTGCCTCAGCCTACGCATTGTCTAACGCGGAACACCCAGTATAAATATGTAAACACGTCGACCTTTCAGGTCAACTTTTTCTAGAAAGTTGCATGTAATTACCGATTTTTGGCTGCTGCTGCCCTATCACGCTGTCTCCGGTTTTTGAACCAGTTACCTACTTGCGTCGGGTTCAGGCCCGTAGCTTTGGCCAGTTCGCGCTTCTTCGTTGGATTTGGATAGGGATCTTGTAGGTACCATTCGCGCAGCAAGCTTCTGGTTCTCTCCTTGAAGCAATGCGTTTTCTGCTCTCCGTCCCAGATTGTCGGCGGCAGGGGGAACTTTTTCCTGACCCTATATTTATCCACTGGTCCTGAAATTGTAATAGATTTTGTGTTAAAAGTCTTGCTCTACTCAAACGTAAGGCAACAGCAAATAAAAGACGTTACTTTCGTGTTTCCTTCAGTAAAAATGGATCAGGATATCAGGATCAAATTTTTTTTTTGTTTGTTTTTAATTATGTTTTTTATTTTTTTTTTTTTTTTATATTTTATATTTCAATGAATATTACAATTTTAGTAGGAAACCAAAGAGTAACAATTTGTAAAAGATTTTGGAGAATTGGGAGTTTCACTTACCTAAAGACCGTCCACGCAGTTTCTCCGCTTCAATGTAGTGTGCTTCCAACCACATCGCCTGAAGTTTGCCATATGAAGCTTTAGTGAATTTGTGATTTTCTATTATTGCATAAAGTTCCCTGCCGAAGGAGAAAAAGAAGAAAACAATTTGAAAATTTAGATCGAATCGACTTCCTAAAGAGCGTGTAGTACATAAATGTTTATTAATGCCTTTCTTTATCGGCTTTGTGCTGGCGAGCTGTGTGTTTGTTTGCTTTTCTTTAGCAGGCATCCAGCCAAGCGCGATGCTTAGCGCCACCATCATCGAATGTAATTGCTCTCGACGGGAAGCTGAGGGCGCAGCGAGCAGCAGTGATTCGATACATTTTTGTGTGGTGGGTCTGTTGTTGACATTGCGTTCTAATGACTTTCATTACAAATTATGAATTAGGTATGAATTATGAAGTGCGTGTTGAGATTTAGCCCACTGATGAAAGTGTTGGGCTCAGTTGCAAGAAAAAACAGCTCAGAAGCTCTTTAGGCCTGGGCCACATTACAGCAGCGACAGCAAATTGAAATACAAGGAAATCATATGACAGATTTTGCTGTCAAAAAGGGGCAATAAATAAATAGAATTTTGTTCGACAGTAAAACTTACGCTATTCTTTTTTTTAAGTGTTGCCTTCGTTTCGAGTCGGAGAAACGAAATGAAACAAAACAAACATGAATCATATCAGAGTCAATTATTGGTAAGCAAAAGTTCTGTGTATCCAATAAAGCAATCGAATCCGATTCGAGGCACTAAAACAGCGCTGGGATATAATTTTTTAACAAAGCCGCCGCGGCTATTGTGAAAAACTGCTATTTCTTGTACGAAAAAAATTTCAACAAATTTTAAATTACATGTACTCTTATGGAGAAGGAGAAAGGGCTATTCTTTTCGTTTTCTTCTTTTAGCTGTATTTTGTTCGTGTACGAAATATCTTTGTAGGCAATGGCCGCCAGATTAATAATTGTAGTTGTAGCTGGAAAACGATTCACTCTTGCACTGAATGAATGCTTCAGTTATGCCCAATAGTGATGGAAACAACATTAAAACAGGAAGTTCCATGCACACCATTCGCAGTTGTTATTTCGTAAAAAGTGGTTTGTGGAATAGAAATTTCAAATTCGATGTTCTGTGAAATGTTGTTAATAAAATCCACAAAACAATAAAAGTTCCTTAAGGTTTAGTTTTTTTTTTTTTTTAAATAGAAGTTTTATCAATTTTTCTTCAGTTGCTAAATTAAAAAAAATATGACACTATTTTTGCCAACGAGAGGAAAAGACTGCACCCAAACCATGAAACAGGAAATAATCGAGCCAAATTTCACGAATAGATGTACTTCTTTCCGTTTTTTGGTCAAATCGGCCCACGCCCATTTTGGGAATTTGTTTTGAGCGTGATGCGATGAATTCGCGAATGAAATTCCAACTAAAAATTCAGCCTATAATCTGAAAAAATAAACTTTATCCACAGAAGAATTCATATATAGTATATTAAAAAAATAGGAGTGTGACCTTTCCGATTTTTCCCTTTTTTAATACAAAATATTTCAGGCACACATTCATGACAAAGAATATAAATCTAAGTCAAATTTCCTGGCAATTTCAAATCCTGAAAACATTTGAAATCACTTCAACTTTTCGCTCCCGTAGTCCGTTTATTCTATTACAATTCTGTCGTTTATTACAATTCGTTTCTTGCTGTTGTCATATTAATGCAAAAATATGCAAAATAAGATTAATTCATTATAATACATATCAGGAAATATATCTTAATTTGGTTACTAACTATTATATATGTATATTAAATACTACATCTTAATTGTTTATTTATTCTTATGTGTAAGATTTTTGTGAGACATTGGTAAAAGTACCAGCATTTGATTGAACAGTTATGATAGATATTAATAAGAAATTAAGGGAACATCGTAAATTCAGGCAATTTAATGACTTGAGAAGAAATTATAAAATAAATGATCTGAAAATCATCAAAACAAATTTAATTTTTTTAATTATATTAATTATTAAATTTAAGATCTTATCAGTTGGTTGTATCCTTGAATAAACGCAGTATTTCAACGTATTCTACGTAGCTCGCTAAAAGATTTCTTCCGTCGGCATCCATAATAAATACAAGAAAGTATTGTAACCAGGCATAATTTCAATTTGAGATTTTAATGGTAATGCACATTTTGACCATCGTTGAGCTTATTTTGACTTTTTGGTCGTGACGTGTGTACCTATCTTCAGTAACTCAAAAAATGGAAAGACGTAGAAAGTTGAAGTTTTGTATTTGAGACTCTTATAAGAAATAGTTTTACTCATATAAGACACGTCTTGGTTACGATCGCTACGAATTGCCATGTGTTGGCCACATCAAATAAAGTAAAGAGGAACAAATAGATAATTCGTATAGATTATATTGACTAAATCAAATTAATTTAAAAGTCTTATTGCTCATTTCTGCTTTAAATTCAATTAATTTATTTAAAATGTTTCGTAGTTATGTTCTTTAGACACTAACTATTTCCCTAACTGAAGCATTTACGAGTAAGTAACTCGTGAATTTCTGTGTATTTCATTAAAAACGAAGTGTAAAAGAACGATTTTGAATAAAATAACCTCTTTAACATTTGTGTAATCGTTTGCATCTTTACGTAATCTAAGTTCTCCAGGAATGGCAACCAACTTTAACAAATATTGAGAAAAAAATACATTCGATGAGACCTTAATTGTAAAATAAGGTAAAATAAATTTTTCCAAATATAGAAAACCGGTAAAAAGTCTAACAAAACCACATTTGGAAGTAGTTTAATGTGGAATCCTCTATGTTTAACGAACAAGAGAAACCTTCCAACCGGAATCGAAGTTCTTGTCATCTAATCTGAGCTCTTTTTCTCTAGTTGTAATTTCGATATTACTAAATGCAGACGCAAAGTTCTTAATCCGTTGCTGTTAATCTGCAAATCGTAAAGCGCACATGCAACAAGAGCAGCAAAAATTGAAGATCACCTAACTTATTTTTTAGCAAAATATTGACATAAATTGTGTAAAAAGAATGGACAAAGAATAATTACTTATGTTAGAAAGTTGATTCTACTTAGAAAATTATTTAAGAAAATATAATATTAATAAACGTATATAAACACACTAAATAAGGACGAATGATAAGGAAACAAACTAAAAGTCGTTTACCAGAATCGGAAGTTAATAACTGGGTATTAAAACTGTCCCTAATACGAAGTTTCCCTTATGTATGGACGTTCAGTTTTGAGTTATAAATACGATTCTAAAAATCCGTGGTATCTTCATAGGAACACATTTGCATCCATCGGAAAGGGACTTATCAAATTCGATTCTAATTTGGGTCTTATCAACATGTAAGGAGGTATTTAATTGGATATAATTGGCAGTACCAACTATAAAGCCCTTTGATCACACTCTACAAAATTGTTTATGGGAAGCGTAATTATAATAATACGGATTATAACTAGAAAATATCTGATGTGGGCAACACATAACTTCCTTGTATGACGGCAATTGTATGGTTTTATTTCAAGAGTGGTTGATATATTTTATTTATATTTTAAAATTGAAGTTTTAAAAATTTTAAATATTTTTACTTCCATAATGAAAAAAATTTCATAGGCTTCTCTTAATTTAAATAATTTAAATAGTAGTAAGTAAAAACAAGGAAGTACAAATTAGTTTCCACACAGCTTTAACTATCAATCGTACTAATTTTGATTTCCCTGTTTAGTTCTGTAAGGGTACAACCAATTTTTGTAAAAGATATAGCAGCATAACATTAATTTATCATTATCATTTATGTAATTCGGATAATGCATGCTTCGTGTTCCTTTGGCGAAGAGTCCTTCTGGTGCGAACCATCATTAAAATTGGAGCTACAAAATTGTGTCTTATGTAAGGCCCAAATCCATAACAGTATATACCCTCTAGGAGTGTTTGTTTTTGAGTAATGTATGAAATTTGAAAAAAACTATATGAGAAGTGTCCTTTTCGCGCAACCGATTGCATCCAAAAAGGGAGGTGCACAACTAGGTCTTATAAGAGTCTCAAATACCAAAATTCAAGTTTCTACGATTCTCCGTTTTTAAGTTATTGAGGATACGTACATACGTACAGACGTACATACGTACATACGTACAGACGTACACACGTCACGACCAAACTAGTCAAAATGGACTCCGCGATGGTCAAAATGTGTGTTACCATCAAAATCTCAATATCGAAATTTTTCATGATTACAATACTTTCTTGTATTTACTACGTATACAAGGAAGTAAAAAAGGTCCTCAACTATATCCTGAACTGCTTTGAAATATAAAAATAAAGTATATTTGCCCGAGTTATGACAAGAAATACATATGTCAAGGTATCAACAATCGGAAATTACTGGTTTTACAAGGCACTAGCAAGACTAAATTGAAATTTGTTGGTAATACAGAAAAAAGTAAGTAATATTTTTCATTTCCTTTGTTAAATATTGCCTTTTATACCTTTGTTATAAGTCGCTTTCGAGTTAAACGCCAGAGTAGCGATTTCACCTTCCTTCTTAGTTCTAAAATGCTATATATTGTAGTTATAATAAATAAATAACTGAATAATTATTAATTAAAGTTCAGCTTCATCATAGGAAGGAGTTACTGCGTGAAGCAGTTGTACTCCATTGTATAAATCGCTTTGATTTATTGATTTGATAAGTTTATCGTTCTAGTTTTAAATTTATAACTGTACTGTGTCCCTAATGGATGTGTTGTGTTTTTCATAGGATTTCGTAGTCTTCTCGTAACCGTTTTGTATTTGTCGTCTATTTTGTCGAACACTTTGAGAACCTTGTCTTTTCTGTATGTTTTGATCGTCTCCAATTTCCGGTCTTTGTGAACGTCAGTAGCATGACGTAAAGTAGGATTGCTCTAATAATTTGTTGGTAGTATGAGTAATTTATAATTACGGTTCAGTTTATTCTTTTTAAGTATTTGATAAAAAGACTGGATGTTTCCAGTGCATTTTGATCGATTTTTATGCACCTGTTCTGTATAATATTTCTGTCTTTTATCACTCTGTCTTTTCTGGTTTTAAGGTTTTGTTTCGGAATTTAGTTTCTTTTTCTCCTATCAAACCTTTCAGCAATTTTGGAGAGCTTTTCCATCGTAAGAATGTCTATAATTTCCTGTATGCTTTTTCGCTATTTTCCCGTAATTATTTTTGTTCTCGAATTGTTTATATACGTCATTGAATAAGCGGTTTTTTTCGCTGTTGTTATTAAGTATTATCCGAATATGCTTGTATAGTTCCCAACTCTATTAGAATGTATTGCAAATTCGTGTAAGACGCCAGTTGGGTGCTATAATATTAATGTGCTCAGCGGTGGCAATTTATTGCTTCGTGCACTACCTATGTCCCACTGCAGGAACTAATAAAGTTGTGGTCATAAAAGCGGCTCCCTGACTTTGTAAGGAATTGAAGAAAAACATTCAACCAACAAAGAAAGTCAAACCAAGTCAGTGAGTAACTATCAGACTATTGCTTTTTTAAAATAAAAAAAAAACTTTAGTGAAAATCTGAAAATTGGAATTGTAAACTTACAAATTATTCTTGATTGAGAGTCGTGGATTTCGGGAACCAGCGTGTCAGCATTTCAGCCCAGCACACAAAGAGAGATATATATAGATATATAGAGTTGCTGCTCATCGAAAGCACGAAGGAAGGACCGATTATGACGAAGTGCGGATTCGTTCGAACTGACGTTCGGTGAATATCACAACAGGAGCGGCTCCGAATTACCCTCGACCTAGTTGGGAGATAACCTAGCTTTCTCTGGTATGGACCTATCTCTTTTGGTACCTGGTTGCATTTTTTCCTTGAATTAATATTACAATTCTACGGAAAATTGGGCAATTCAGGCAAGACGACAAGTCCCAAGGCACAGAAGCGTTGAGTCAGGGTTTTATCCAATTCCAAGGGATTTTTACATTGAGTGGTCGTTTTGTTTCTTCAATTTATTATATATAAAGATAAAAATAAATGTATGTTTCAGTTCCTTAATACAATTATAATTATTACATTAATGGAGGAAATTACAGTGGTAATTATGATTTGCAGCGACTGCAGTCAACGCTATTCAACAAGATTCATGAGAAAATCAAAGAAAAAAATCGAGAAAGAATATTTACATGTATAAATGAATGTGTACAATTTCATATGTAATTATTCTGCATAAATATTAATATAAACAATTTACGGTCATCGTAGAAAAACCCGGTTTTATTCATACAAAGTGTGGGAATTGTGAACGTTGTCTGTACCTCGGGAAACGGTCACTTGAAGTGACTTTCTTCGGTTATCTTCAGTGTAGGTAATCTATTCTGTATTGTACGTTGACTCTACATTGATTTATTTTCTGTTTGGACGATTTTTCGGAATACTTGTATTGTCAAACAATGTGTCAAGAGGTAACCAAAAAAATCCATTATTAATTAAGGCTTGTTAAATATCGTATAGTGAATAAAAGTGGTGTATGTTTCTAGCACATCGTTTATATCATATTTTGTCATGTACATAGACGGAAAAAAAAAATAGTTTTATTACAGAAGCCACGTCATCAATCGTTTACCGAAAATGCAGTTTAATTAAATGTTTCTTCTTTTAGTCGACTAACGAGCTTTCGAGCCAAATGTTTTCGCAAAATGTAAATATTCAAGAAGAAATTTTGATGTCAATTAAGTTTGATATATCATCGATATTTTCCAAAGCGTTTGTTTAATTATACAACGTTAGAGTTTTTGCCCAACCAACAGCAACGTTATAGAAACACTGACTTACTTTTTAGTCAAATGTTCGTCATAATGTTTTTGATTTATCCAGAAATAAAGTTTGTTTTGAAGGTAAATATTTTTAAACATTAGAATTAAAATTAATTGGAATAAGTCTTCTTATTTTAATATTGTTAACCTAATTAGATTCGTGGTTGTTATTGTATTGCCTCCGGAATTTTTCACAAATATTTCTTTTTACTTCGTTGTTCTCTGTTGCAGTTTTTATGGACTCTACCCAGTCATGCTTGCAATATAATGTCAGTCCAATCAAAGACATCACAAGCAAATGGAAGCAAACTTCGAAATATAGACGGCAGGGATTATATTTGGAAAGAAATCCGCCAAAAGGTATTTTACTAAAATGTTATTGGACCAAAAGATAACACTATAGATTTTTATATAGATATACATATACCCGGAATTGAAACTCTGTACATAAAAGGATTTTTTTGAAATTATTACAAAGCGTTGGATTCAGTTTTCTCGCTAAACGGAACCTATGCAACTCAAATGCCATCAAAGTTGCTACTTAAAGTGAAGAATGGTGCAAAACTTATGGAATTTTTGTCGAAGAGGCTGAAAATGTTGATTGAGCAAAAGGACCAAGTATTGAAGCCGAGTGTATTGCCGGAAATATTATATAAACGTTGCAGTCTGTCAACTGACTGAAACAAGTTGTGACATTGATTTTTGGTTCTTCTTCTTTTTAAAATTAATAAAATATAAAAAGAAAATAAAGAAAAATTAAATAAAGATAAATTTAAACTTCAGAATAACAAACTGCAATTGAAATTGTATATTGATATTCTCCAGTTTTGATATTACAGTAGCTTGAAGTTATTCTGGACGTGTTATTATACACTAGCGGAAAAAATAACAAGTCATATTGAAATAGTAATTGAGCTATAAAATGATAATTATTCATTGAAACCTTTTCTTGCTATGCCTTCGATAGCATTGCAAATCGTCAACTAAAATACAAACACAACGTAAGGTGAAGCCTTATGTCATCATATGACATAATATATGAACAAAATTTTACATTCTGCTATCAAAAATAACCAAGTCTCTAAGGTAACATAACTTGTATACACCGAATCGAATCTCTTTTTATACACGATTTAATTTCGTTTCGCATTAAAGATTCATTACTCTAATTTAACGCTTGCCTATAAACAGAGGTGCAATGTATTCAGTACTTTTGGCACTTCAGTAGATTCTTTCAAGTACTTTTCAAGTGCTTCGTACTTGAAAAAGGACTGGTACTTGAGTACTGGAAGGACTGGTACTGGTGCTGAGTGCGAAAATAAACAGCTCTGCCTGTAAGAATTTTTGAAATTTCCGTATTACATTTGGAAATCGTGACTTTGTCCCAAGAAAATTTCCGGTGAAGGCATTAACAATCTGTAACCGTGGTGCTCGATGGGGGAATACAATGAAGAGGCCTTTGAGTCCGGCTGAATTAATCAGCGAAGTTTTGAAATTTGGCAAGTACGGAAGAAAATTTTTGTCAAAATTTTAAGGTAATCTGCAGATCTGTTTGCCCGGGCTTTAGGAAATGTGTAAGCTTAAGAAGTCGAAAAGCCTTTACAAATTTCCAATTGATTCAAGATCGATTGATGATCATTTCAATATAAACAGTGATGCAGACAATAAAAGCTCGAATTATAAAATTTCATTTAAACTAAAAAAATAATCTGAGTAATGTTCTGGTTTTTTTTTTTGTAGTTTTGTTCTAATATTTATTCAGTTTTATGATATTTTTAAATTTATGTAAACATGCATATAAATTTATCTACGCATTCACCGTTTTTCCATAAGCTATGCATATTTTTTTACACAATTTTTTGTTTGCAGGAGTCATCGCTGGAACGCATTAATCGGGTAAAACGCAAATAGGGAGTAATACCTTTTCTGCTTCTCCGCTAAACTACGAAAAGTGAAGTTACGTTGTTTTGCATTCTAGTAGACGAAATGTGATATAGTACATATATAAAAGTTCAGGTTGACAACAAATCAGCTGTTTGGTTTTCATTACAAAGTAACACACGAACGTCAAAACTCTTGGAACTTGTAGTTGAATGAGGATTCGTGAAGCGGACGTTGGTGGAAACGAAAGTTTTGAAGCGGAGGATAAGTTTCCAAGCTCTGCTCCACTATCTGTCTGCTAACCATGAATTTAATCGGAATTTCACTTTGTGAAGACGGAGTTAAGTCACTACTGCCGAGTGCGGAAAACTCCAGATCCTTGATTGAGTTGGAATATAATTAGACACCGTGAGTTAGTAATTGTGACTTGAATATTGAAATGAAGGCGTAGCCAGTTATAGTCAAAGAAATGCAAATGCGATTCTTCGGATCAAATATAAATTTAGACTTTCGTGTTAAGTTGCTTTACTCCATTTAGTTCCTGTTTTACAAGCTCACTTCTGGGCGACGTCGACGTCTGAAGGCAGCTGGCTATATGCACAGACTCGCGACGTCTCTCACATGACGGAAGATCGAGTCATGAGCAGACGGCGCCGCTCAAAACGTAAACAAAGGTATTTCCAGTACATTATTATGCGTCGGAAGACAGCAAATAGGTAGGTAGCGTTTATTAGAAGTCGTCTCCTGCCAAACAGACTTTATTTCCCTTATTACTCATGGGCATCCAGTATTTAGCAATAAGTTATTTTTTCGAGTTGCATATATTATGTACATATTTGCCTTATACTATATTTACACACAATTTCCCTAAAATTAAATTTGATTAATTTGACTTACAGTGTGAAAACGGGAGTCTTGCAAAGAAAATTGTATTTATTTGTATTTATTTATTTGAAAACATTTTGTACACCATGCATAAGATAATAAATCTTTTATAGCATATTAAAAAGAAAATTAATAAGATATATGTACATAAATGGAATAATACTAGTAATAAAAACTTAAGACTAAATCAAGGGAAGGGAAAGGAAAAGAAAAAGAAAGAAATTAAAAAAAGAAAAAGATAGAAAGAGGGCAGAGAAGTAGGAAGGAAAGGCTCATGATTGCGAGTTTAGAAAGTACGCCTTGGCTAAGTTAATGAAGGAACTTTCAACTGCTGTGGTCTTGAGGCTACGTGGAAGACTATTCCAAAGTCCAATGGTACTGATAAAAAAAAGTCTTCCAGTATTAAGATACACAAAATGTGGGATAATGAAATTACGCGACGTTGAATGACGAAATTTGGAATACAGGCAAACAGGCATTCCAGTACGGATGAGCCTAAATGGAAATAGACAATTCCTGAATTTTAAATAGTCGAAGAAAGCGCCACCAATGAGAAAGGTCCTCCATTCACCAAGATGGTCAAATCGCCTCAGTCGACAAACAAATGTCGTCATATTATTGAATAAAATTCTTACTTTTGATAATTGCTTTCTCTATACACGTTATCGTAACCATTACTATATATTTCATTCAAATATTCTTCGAAAATTGCATTTTTAACTCTTTTCATGAAGCTTTTAGTTTTGTTTTTTAGTCATAATGGAATGAAAATGTAATAAAATTGTAGATCAAACATATCCCAAATGTTTATTAATTTTTTGCATAGCTCGTTCAGTTAACCACATCAGTTCGGAATGTTTGTGGAAGAAATGGATAACATGAAAAAAATTTTTGCGTTTAGAAGTGCATTCATATACATATATATATATAAATGTTCGTTGATCTGTGGACTGGTTTGTGGTTTGCTTGACTGCCAACAAAATACAATTTGTCAATACTTTGTGTTGCAACAAAAACTTAAAAATATTACAGAAAAAGAAAACAATTATTTCTAGTTTTTTCTCCTGCATTTTTTTTTACCACATTTAAATTAATACAAATTTAAATAAAAAACTGTTATTTACGTTTGTGGAACTTGTTTAAAGATTTTGATTTATTCACGCAAAGTAATAAATTCTGTTAACACAGAAAAGTCCAACATATTTCTGTAAACGCCGAAGCACTAAACAATACGACCTCTCTCACAAAGTGACGTTCGAGACGGCGCCATCACATGGTTCTTTTAATATTCGTAGATGTCGTTCACTTGTGGGAGAATAAGGCACTTTGTTGGTTGCTTTCAAAACTTGTTTAATATTTAACATATCTTGGGCTTGCGAGACGAATTTTAGCCTATAAAGTGCGAATTTCCTAAGAATCATTCAAAGGAAGATGCTTTTGCGACATCAAAAAAATCAATTGCAAAGGTTTTTTGCAAATTTTGACATTTCAAGTGTCATTATTCGTTTCCGTTTTTCACTTCCAATCGTATCAATGTTATCATTAACCCGATTTCACAGAGCGCCAAATTTTTAACATAGTTTGTTTATGATAAAAGTTTCATATAAAATATGGTTTGGTCTTGCATGACACAATTGAAGACATTGTCATCTGCATGGACTTGGACCAAAAATTGTCCAGCAAAAATTACAAATAATTTCTTCGCTTTCTCTCTCTCTCTCTCTCTCTCTCTCTCTCTCTCTCTCTCTCTCTCTCTCTCTCTCTCTCTCTCTCTCTCTCTCTCTCTCTCTCTCTCTCTCTCTCTCTCTCTCTCTCTCTCTCTCTCTCTCTCTCTCTCTCTCTCTCTCTCTCTCTCTCTCTCTCTCTCTCTCTCTCTCTCTCTCTCTCTCTCTCTCTCTCTCTCTCTCTCTCTCTCTCTCTCTCAACCGTTAGCAATGGGCAAGTGATTAACGACAACTTGCAAGACATTGTCACTTCATTTGTCGCCAATGGAAATTTACTGAAAGCCAATTAGGAAATTTCTTGTAAGATATCGTTTATGAAGTCTTTTGAAGCGTTTTATTGGAAATCTTAATAGATGCAAAACAAAAAACCTGTAGAGTGAAAACCTGCTTTCACATTGTTGAATTGTGTTCAGGTTTACGGATCAATTAGTCAAGCCGTAGCACAAGAAGCACGAAATTTATCGTTTACACATTACTCAAAAGTTATTGTAGAGAAGGACAAACCTATTGCATTTGTTGTCTGCTGGTGAAGTCGCTGATTGGACTCTGCAGGTCGGCGGTTGACTCTGTAGCAGTTGGAAACTGATCAGAACTTTGCTGGTGAAATCATATTTAATGACGCAGCAGAATTGCCGCATTTCGCGAGACTAATTCACGTCCTGCATCCGTTGAACTTTAACAAACTTGCTGTTTGCTCGAACTGGATTTTGGTGGCGTCATCACGTGAATTGCCAGCCGAGAACTGTCAATAATGATGATGATAACTGAGCCAAAAGGATGACGGGAACGAGTTACAATGGCGCAGCAGGAACTTCGCTTCGAGAGAAGGATGTGCAATGGCTGCCAATGGTTGACGATGCATATGTACATATATGCAGTATATCATATGCATATATATCTTTCAATATATAAATATTTATTTATAATTGTTGATGGTTGTATAAAAAAATACTTTTATTTTTTTTTGGTTTTTTTTTTGTTTTTTTTTTGCGATCGTGACGGATAATGTTGTATAAATGGCAATACTATTGACGCCTTATATTTTTGGCTTAAAACCGAAAAGGAGTAAAATTACCACGAAAAGAGCGAAAGAAGAAAAATCACCTAAAAGATATAGCCATAAAAATACGGAATAAAAGACATATAGGTATACTTCGCATACATTAATCGATAGATTATATAAACATCCTTAACAACTTGTTATTCATGTTTAATGCCCGTTTGATTGGTTGTCAATTTCGACAAATAACTCCGAAGCTGCGAAGCTTTTCTGCCCATAAATAAACATCTAATGGAAACGCACGTTGACAGAAGTTTTCCCTGCTTCAATTCTCGCAAATTATTTATTAAACGGTCCATTATATAATTTGCAATTCAAACGACGTTTTAGTGGTTGTTTGGGGCCGTCAAATTGCCAGATCGCCCCTTTTCAGTGCGCCGCAATTCGTGGCAGCCATCGTGGTCGATCTGTTGGTCGGGAAGCTGCAACTTCTTCGACATTTGCAAACAGGATTCCTCCACAAACTGAAACGAATTTAGCGAGGTTTGCGGACTCCTTTGTTCGCTGTCTGCTTTGTTCCGAAACAGATCAGAAGACGGACAATACTTCGTTGAATGCCCTTCCACACAATCGCAGTGTTATCGCTTGTGAAGCGTTCTTTAATTAGTAAATTAAGTTCTTTGTTTATTAATTTAACTCGTAATGTGAATTTTTTTAAGTTGCTGTTTCAATTACCATTGTTCATTTATTTCGCGAAGGAGGAAGAGCAAACTATCAAATAACCTTTTCGAAAACCACATTCTTCACTGAACAATTGTGTGCCCGGAAGATGTGCACGGAATCATGACATAAATCCAATTCCAAATTCATATCAGAGAATGGCAATGAGATCCATCACACAGCTGCAGTGCGATTGAGCTTATTGGAGTCGCACTGAGGTGTGTTTGTGGACGATATTGGAAATGTATTGAAGGTGAATTAGAAAGCGTCTTGTTGGAATTACGCTGTTATTGTGCGACAAATCATACGATTTATCATATGACAACAACAAGTCGTCATCGCTCAAATGTTATTTCGATGGAATATTATTTGTCGAACTTATTTTTGGAGTAAATAGTGGCATGATTCGAGAATAACCACAACCCAGAAATGCCCCGTTTATCGCCTTCTTATTGACGGATGTGTGAAAGGCGAAACTTGGCATGAGAAGCTTGCTTTATCGCAGTTATCGTGACATCGGCTTACCTGAAGTTCCCCACATGATAGGCCACAACTGCTCTCGCCCTGAGAACAGCCTCGCAATTCAGAATTTCATGCATATTCGGCAAGGCCACAGGCAGGCTCCACAGGAACCTCGCCAGCCGTTCGATGTCGCCCGAGTCCTCCAGCGTCTTGCAGACGATTTCTACCTGGGCGGCGGAGAAGGCGAGCGTTGGCACAGCCAGAATCGGGCTCGGTGTTATAATTTGATGAGTCGGCGAGAATGTGTCAGAGGGCGGCTGTGGTTTCCCCCCCTCCGTCGGTCCAACGGCCATTTTATTAATCGAATCCACTGTGAACTACTTTGCATACTATTCCACAGGAGAAATGTAGTGAAATTGGTGCTTGAACGCCAGAAAGCCGCGACAACTCGCGAGCGCCTTCAGCAAGCTCGGATTCCAGCTTCAACGACGTTTCGATTGCGACGCATTTACGAAGAAGAAGTTTCACAAAGCGCCGACTTTTTTTCTTTGACACGAATAACAAACAACTGAAGACGTGAGTTCAAAGTCACTTTCCGTCGAATAACGGTGCTTATCGTCGGCCGACCGAATTAAATCACAGTCACAATCTTCGGCAAGCAGCGAATGCTTGGCGCTCTCCTCGCTATTATCCGGCTATCGATTGGCTCGTCCGGCAGCCGAAGTAAACGAGCTTTCGTCGCACTTTTGTTCGTTGCACACCGACGCTCGCCGCGAACACCGCCGACTGCACAAACGACTGCGTAACGACTCGGAAGTTAATTGTATTGGGCTCGTTCGCTGTAAGCGAGAAGCGCGTAGCAGGAGCTTTCCTGCCAAGTGTTGGTCTCAATGACGTGTTTCTTCTTTCTCGAAACTAATTACGCCTCACACCCGGCTGCTTCGTTTAATGGCCAAATAATTCCACGAGGTGTATATTAAGGAGTTGCATTTCGAAACCGATTCCGATCCCGTCGCCGATACCGATTCGAACCGATATATGTATCCCGCTCCCGTCTCTCCACGCGCATCGGAGATCAGCAGACGTGCAAGCACAAAGTAGTAATAAGCCGTCGCTCACGGCCTCGAGAGCGTTCCGCCGTGAGTTGGGAGCGCTGTTGAGCAAAGAGCAGCCAGTGCTATGTACTAACACAGCAACCACTCAGAGAGCAGCGAATGCGAGGAGGCGTCGCTGAGATGGAAACCGCTTCTTGTCTTTCTCTCGCCCAGCGGCTTCTGGTTCTCTGCTGCGACTCATTCCCCTCAACACAACCGACACAGACACAACGAAGCATCGTTTCAGTGCTGCTGCATTGGCAAACGTAAGCGAACCAATGGGGAAGTAGGCAATGCTCGCTGTTGATTTGCGAGGGTGCGAGGGAGACAACTGGTGCATTGAGCACTAAATAGCAAGCTACCGAAATTTAATCATAGAAGGCACTTAAAGAGGCATCGCAAACAGACAAACAGTGGGTTCGGCTGGTACCCGTAGCTCACGAGCCTTCATCTTTTATGTGTATGTAAATAATGCTACGTGCATACACACACACATACGTAGTATTTAATTGTATCTCTCGTTGAAGCAGTTTTTTATAATGTCTGCATGTTGAACAATTCGTAATAATGTATCAGAAACCTCGGTTTTTAAGTGAACATGATACCTATTTACACACACACACAACCAAATGCATGCATGTGTATGTGTGTGAGTGTCATAGATAGTCGGAAGCTGTTGTCTGTGCGGGAATAATGAAGACTGGATGACTGAGCAGAAACCTCTTCTTATTTCCATTGTAAATCCGACAGCCGCTGAACTTTCATTCATAACAAGCAGACTTAACAAAAGAATTGCAACAAAAAGAGATTCCCGTCAATTATTATATGCAGCTGATGTCGGCTTAGAATCGGAAGCACCCACTCCGAATAACTGCGTAATAACGGTCGCCACAGAACCCAGGAACCACTCCCTATTCCCACACATCAGCAGCTAACAGCTTTTGCATTTGCCACGTCCTTCGGATACCCTTCAGCAGTCCCAGGATCTTTCTTTAACATTCTGTCGTAGGACATCTCCAAGGAGCTAAACTCAAAGCAAGCCTGACTTTGAACACAGTGAAATTGGACTTTATGCGGTTTATTGAATACTTTATGAAATATATCTGATATATTTGAAACTGGAAATAATATATTATGTGTTGCTATTTATTTATTTATTTATTATTATTATGAAGTATGCAGGAAGTAGCAGGACGTCTCCCTAAGGACCTGTTAATTGAGACTTAAATTAATCCACAGATTAATTGCATTCTCTAATCAAAAGATATAAAAAGAAAAGGAAAGAATCGCAAGTTTCTGGACACGCTTCGGTTGCTGCAACAATTTGCATCGTCGTCTGTGGCTTCGATGCTGCTTTCGCTTGTGTGAACAATTCTTTCATCCGGCCTCTAGACTTTGCTTTGCCATTTCGCAGCTCCTTTGGCAGCGTTCAAGGGAAAATGACCGCCGAAATCAAAAATATCTCTGCGCGCCGCGAAAAATATCTCTGAAAGTTCCTTTAAACTCCTGCATAGCTTTATTATGCTCTGATGTCCAATGACGTCCAATTTAAATGCTTATGTTTCAGTTTTATCAGTTTTATATGTTCATCAAGCGTATTTTCTAAGCAAAAACTCGCCTTTTACACGATTAATGCGTTCCAATTAGAAACAGCTTATGGAAAAACGGAGAATGCGTTCCGCAAATGCAAAAAGTACTTATATATATATATATATATATATATATATATTTATTATTTTTTTACATATTTATTTTGTTTGCACATATTAAAAAATATTATAGAAATGAATACGGTTAAAACTACAAAATAATAACAAAGAAATTTCTTCGATGATTTTTTTAGTTTAAATAAAATTTTAATATTGAAGTCTTCAACACTGAATATTTCGAAATCAATCGACCTTCGATCGAAGCTTGCGACTTATTCAGCCGTTAATTGCGCAAATTTAAAGACCTTTCAATTGATAATTCATGGAACTCCGCCGGTTGCCAATTGTCAATGAAAATTCCTTGGGACAAACTCACGATTTCAGAGAGCACAATTGATGCAGCTGCTGAAGAGTTCACAATATTCACATATTCGCATCAATATTCACAAGTCGGCTCTTGAATGTTGCAAATGTGAAGCGTTGAAGTTGACTGAAGAATTTTTCATAGGAAACTTTTCTCGAAAATCGTGTAGGAGAAATGAAATCGTATGAAACGCAGATTCGGTTCCGAGTTTTTGATCGTGTTGCTTTGAAATCGTGTAAAAAATTAAATAAAACAATCTTTTAAACATAAAATTAATTAAATAAAAAACAACAAAGCGAAGAAAATGTGATTGGAATTTAGCAAATGCGCTTTTCATTTGCATTTAGTTTTCAAAAGCTTTTTAAACACCGCTAAATCAACTTCTATCGCGCAAAAATTGAATTGGAAATTCTTGAAAAATGGCGTCACAACAAATTCGCGTAAAAAAAAGACTTCGGTGTGTATGAAATATATTTGAATCATACTCCAAGGAATGAATGAATCGCAATGAATCAATGGTGAATACTCGTTATTCGTTGCTACCAGCTATTCACAAATTTAGGAAAGTGACTGCGATTCAAATATGCAAAATAAAGGCCACTGCGTGTTGATTCATAGAAGTTTGGCAATGATGTGATGTGTAGATAAAATCGATGCCATGAGTTAAACTAAGATCCACAAATTTGAGGAAATTATTCAACTTATTTTCATTAATTTTATTTACTTCAGTTTTGTGTACTTGTGAATGTATGAATGGATTCATAGATTCGCTTGTTGTAATGTAACAAAATACGCCGTCAAATTTAAAAGCATATTGAAATTTAATATTTGCGTATAATAGAGAAAACAATTTATAATTCCTTAATATTATCATGTTAAATAGCATATAAAAATTTAATTTATTCGTACGCTGCGAATGTGAATAGTATTCGGAGTAGAAAAGTTCGAGTACGAATGGTGCAATGAAGTTAATTTATGTGAAAACAGTGGCTCGGAATAATTATCTAATTGGAGTGAGTTGTACTCTAAAAGAAACTCTTTCGATTCTAATTTTACAGCCATTTTCGATACATATGAATGAATGAGTTGAATCGAATGGAAGAAACGAATCGTTACACCTGTTTCGAAACTTCGGGCATGACCACTTCACTTGGATTCGCCCAGCGCCGGATCGTTCGCTGCCCTCGGCTGTTTAATTGCCTTACTTAATTTTGATGGAGTTCTGAATTGTGTCACTGGCACTTCACTCACTTTGGAGACGTTTTAACCGAATCATACGCCCAGTGGCTCATTAAATGAGAAATCCCAGCATCCATCGTTCGCCTTCATTATTTGGGGTTGAATTAATCTACATACACAGACGCAACTAAAGCGGAATAACGCAATTTAATTGTGCTCGTTTTTTCACTTCACAACAGTTACAAAGTCGCCAAACTCAATTGTGAATTTTGATGCACAAAAACAACACAAACGCTCGTTCGTCGTTTCATTCTGATTGGATTTTGGGACGAAAATATTCAATTAATCTGTTTTGTATGTATGAGATGTAATTCTATTGCCAAAATGCTCTAAGGCAAAAACGAATGCCGAAAATAAACATAATAAAGAGACAAATAATAACGAGAAGCTCGCAAATATGAAAGAAAATATCTTCGTGGAGTTTTCGGAAACGTTATCGACGAAAAGAAAGAAGGAGAAGGTCTGAGGCTCGAAATCAAATTCATTGCTGTTGGACACTGCAATTCACAACACTTGCTGTTTGTATGCAAACCTGTGTGCGAAGGAGAGTGAAGCGCTTGGCTCATTGTCCTTTGAGCATGAACTCGACAATTGAATCCCTTTCAGCGTGAAGAAGTCAACCACTAGGGATATAAAGAGGTATTCATGTATGTCTACACTCATAAAAATGCAAGCAGAACATTTAAAAATAAAAATTTTTACATTAAAATTTTGTTTTTAAAACCTGTGGAAATGAATCACGTCCTGTTTCGACCTCTTTAATACTATGACTGTTCAATGAATGCAAATGAATGTTTAATGAACGCAAATGAATGTTTAATGAACGCAAATGAATATTTAATGAACGCAAATGAATGTTCAATGAATGCAAATGAATAGCAAAGGAATCAGTCTGTGGCCTGAGGAATCAGCCTAAATAAACTAGTCGTAGACAGCATGAATAAGTACGCTGACATAAACAGGTTAATAAATAGTTTGCCAACAATAAACCCACCCGGATCCGAAACGGATTCCGATGTTGCTGGTATTCGCCAAATTCAGACCAGAAACTGGAGCTGCTAAGAAGGATCTTCCACCTCTTGGGAAACGAGGAGCTTTGGTTGACTCGTTAAGGAAGAGATTAAGTGGCGCGGTAGTGACCTGCGCCTGCATTACTTTTCAAGGGCTTGATACCTTAAGAAGACCGGGAAAAGGCCGAAAAGCACAGATAGACGGCACGGAATACTGCCCCCGTAGCGCGTAAGAGAGGAGGCAGAGAGATCGCTCCTCCCATACGTCCGGAGTCGAAGAAGAATAGAACCGACAAGCCTAACACGGTGAGTACCACCGTAGCAATGAAGTCAATCCGAGTTCCGGTCGTCCCTAAGGAATTCCTCCGGGATATGCTAAACGCTGAGGATATCTTGCTGCTGGAGGAGTCACTAATAAGTGAGATGGCGAAAGGCTGGACTTCTAAGGCAGTCTTAGTACATTACAGAGATTGGGCTGTAATTTGGTAAGATTTGGCGCAGGGGTTTGGATGCAGGAAAAGGCACCCAGTCTGGCTGAGTGGAAGACTGCAGAGCTGACGACGTGCCTTGGGGAGTATTTATCTGAGGTACACAACGTCACCATCTTCTTGCCGAGGAGCTGGACAGGAATTAAGTAAAATACTTTCCCTGATCCAGGGCCAGAATTCGGGTGTTAAAACCCGTCTTGGAAGGTGCTTAAGCTAAAAGAAGAAGACACACGATAATTGATGGTGGCATCCATAGGTCTCTTCGAGAGAATAAAATCCAATGGATACGCCATTTATTATAGGTTTGGACAAGTCAAAGTACACAACACCAAGGTTTCGGAAACGAGCCCTATAGAGGATAATCCTTATGCGAAATCGACGCCTATAACAGCGCTGACTCTACCGGAAGATAAAGCGATGACTACTGCAGAAGAGATCTAGCCAACTTGCAGGAACTATTTGTGGGCATTGGCCTCGCAAGTCTTGCAGCGCATGTCTCGGGTACACTCACCGATGAGAAGGATCCCATCGTAATGGAGGTTGACGTGCCATGAAAGAGAGCACCACTCCTTGAGAATGATCAAGAGCAGAGCAGAGGCCAGGTTCAGGATAGCACAGTTGAATCTCCATCAGGCAAAGGCGGCTTCCAACATCATTGCGAACAGATTTACCAAATCAGCCCTGAGCATAGCATTAATACAGGAGCCGTGGGTGTACAGGGCTATGATTGGAGTTCTGAGGAGTAAGCAAACAAAGGTAGTATGTAATTTGAGGCATCTCGTCAGAAATGTCGTGTCTGTATCCTCGTAAATAAAGATATTAACTCTGTTGGGCTTGGTGGCGGTCGAGACAAAAGTAAAGAGAGAGAGAGTGTCTCCACGACTCTCAGCGGCCAGTAATACTAGCATCACCATACTTACCTGGAGACTCGAAAGACATTCCACCTAGTTAGGTTGATAAGATAGTGGTGTGTTGTAGACGTAATTATTGAAGGAGGAGGTCTTAGACCTAACTATTGGCAACAGTAGAATTAAGAACTTTGTGAGGAATCGGAGGGTAACTGACGAGCCCTCTAGGTCTGACTATTTTAACATAGATTATTTTTTGGACGGTAAACTCCTTACTAGTAACAGGAGGAATCGTAGAAGGACTAGATGGACTGACTACTCCAAGGAGCTCAATTTGAATAACCCTCTAGAGGCGCACGTTGTAGACGAACTCAATTTGGGCAAACACGTGTAAGTCACCTCGGTATACCCCTTGGTGGAATCCCGAGTTTACTAGACTCAGAATCCTATTGCCCAGTGCACTTGCGAAAGGCAGGACTACACTGGGCGCTAACAGTATATAGTAAGTCATTACGCAGGCAAACCGACAAAGCTGTAGGAAATTCTGCGAAGAGATCAAATCGGCACCTTTCTTGCGTAGCAAGAACTTACAAGGTGTTGGCCAAGGTGCAGACAGATACGGTGATGGTACTGAAACTGTCTGACGTATCCCACACCATCGTCGAGAAGCAAAGGGCATGTACCCTTTACTATAGATGTACTAAGAAGGAGTACTAAGGAGTACTAATGGTACTAAGGGATAGAGTTAAATGGGCAATGGATATATTTGCTCCATACATTATTTGTTTTGAACCGATAGCCGTCGACGGATTTGTTCTAGTTCTTCTATAAAAAGGATGACTGGAACTCTTACCTCATCTGGTCAGAGTATTTAGAAGAAGCTTATCATTGGTGTACATCCCAGTATTTGTTGAGAAGAGCCACAATCTCATTTATACCCAATCCGTGAAAGAAAGACTACACTTCATCCACCTCATTTAGGCCTAAAACCCTAAAGCTCCTGAACCTAAACTTTGGATGTGATCGTGGTTTGCAGATCGATTTTAGGTGCAATTGATATCACTTTTTAAAGTTATCTGTACAAATGTGTCTTAGCGATATAATCTAAAGAACCAACCAATTCTAGGATTAATTCCAATTTTAGGACCAATTCTAGTTAGAAATCGTTCTGAAAAGTTGATTGCTTATTAATCGATGGCCTTTATTCCTCGTATTGCTCTATCCACAACATATTTCTTTACTAATTTACTTACTCTATTTACCCGAATAAAATAACAATATCCTGTTGTAATACCGGGAAAATCTTCATAGCCGAAACTGACCTGCATTTTATCTTCGTAATTCCCATTTCTATTTGTACATTTTTATACCCTACACCTTAAGGTTGAGGGTATATTCACTTTCTACCGGAGTGTGTAAACTAGACAAGATAGGTATGGTATGGAAGATAGATAGGTATAGAACTAGACAAGATAGGTATGGAAAAGTATATATATTCTTGATCAGCATCACCACCAAAATTGAAATAACGATGTCTGTCCGTCTGTCTGTCTGTCTGTCTGTCCGTTGAAATCACGATCACAGGAGAACGGATTAAGATTTCAAAATGAAATTTGGCAAAAATATTCGTTGCTATGTTGGGGTGTTTCGTATTGAAAATGGGCAAAATCGCCTAAGGACCACGCCTACTTTTTATATCGAGAGTGCAGGTACCTCTGTTTTGCGTATTAAAAAAGGCCATATCAGCATCACTTTTTGAGAGAAGACAAGAAAATTTTATATGTAGGTTTAGACTAATCCTTCGAGTTAATATGCCAAATATGGGCGTGATCCGCCCACTTTAAAAAAAATTTTTTTTTTATTATTATTATACAGTCGAACTTCTCTATAGTGAACTTCTATACAATGTAGCACCCCCTATTGTGAATTTTTTTCAAGTACAATGCTTTTTCGTTCAATTTCTGGTCTTGTTTGATCTTTGTATAATGAATTTCTATACAATGAACAAGTTTTACAGTTGCAATCTCAAATTTCATACGTTTTTGTCTCCTTATAATGAATTTTTTCAAATAATTCTCCGTTGGCTATACTAGTAACACTGTATTCCGATGGAAAAGTAAACTTTATATGGCCATCCCCGAAATTTGAAAATGACAATAGAAAAACATAAAAAATGACCATCACTAAGAATTTTGACACCTGCATTGAGTTACTTGCATTAAGTGAACAAACAGTGTGAAAATGTCGCAGCGAAATAGTCTCTCTATTGAAAAAAAATTGTTGATTATTAATAAAGTGCTAAACAATTTGAAATTCTACCTACCACATTGTCAAATATTTTAAAGAACAAGGCTGTAATTAAAAAACATTTAGAAGAAGAGCAATTAAGCACTAAACGTAAAAGGTTTCGAGCAATGCTGAATTGGATGAACGTGGCCCGTGACAGCAATCTTCCTATATCTGGGCCATTAATAAAGCAAAAGTCACTAGAGTTCGCTGATGCATTTGGTTATGAGAATTTTGAAGCGAGTACAGGATAGTTGGATAAATTTAAAAAACGACACGGTATTTCTCAAAAAACCCTATGTGGAGAAAGTGCTGATGGCAACTTAAAAAATCGTGATGAGTGGGTAGCGAACGTCTTGCCAAGATTGATAGAAAAATAAAACCAAAACGATATTTTTAATGTCGATGAGTCCGGGTTGTTTTTCAAATGTTTACCAAAAAAAAAACATTGGCATTTAAATGAGAAATGGAAGAGTTATGAAAATTATTTCTGCATTTACAGATCCAGCTACCGAAAACGATGACGAAGAATTGGCGGATACTACTTTAGTGTTACCTACATTAGGGCAAACTGCGTCATCATTAAATTTGCTCCGAACTTTTGTGGAGATGAAAAATGATGTACCTAATAAAGTTTTCGAATCTCTTAATTTATTAGAAGCTTTCGTTGAAGAACAAAAATGGAAAAGTGTAATCCAAACTGAAATTACTGATTACTTATAATAAAAATTTAAAAAAGTATTATGTTTTCTATATAATGAAATTTCTATATAATGAAGTAATTTTGTGGTCCATTCGACTTCACAATAGGGAAGTTCGACTGTATATATATATTGTATACTTATTATTAGATATATAATATGTATATTGTATATATATACGAGTATATTATATTGCACCACTTCTAAATATATATGCGAATATATATGCAGCTTTAAGGTGTAGGGTATTTCGGCTACAGCCCGCCTGTAGACAACACCTTTACTAGTTTCTATATTTATATCTATTGATCTGAATTCAAATTACTCTAGTAGAAATTTGCTCGGAATCTATTTGGAATCCAGTCAAATCCCAATCGGATTCCGGGTAGATGTATAACATTCCAACCAAGAAATCCATTCAGATTCTATTTAGTTTCTCCCAAATTGGCATAAAATCGGAAAATCCATTCAGATTGCATACAGATTGTTCCAAATTGGGATGATTTCGGCTTTTTCCTCCCCGGATATATTGGGGATCTATCTATATTTAAATTTAAGCTCGGTAGCTAGTAATAATATAGAGTCTATATTATATAGTCTATATTGTACTCTAATCTGTTGAATGGATATTTGTCAAGGACTGACCAAAGCACTGATTATTTGATTTATTAGTTTTTCAGGACTTGCAAAACTGGTCTGATTAATATACATAATTTAATATGACATTACACAATTACAATTTTCGTATACTTCCGATCTCTTTCATTATAATAAGTTATATTTTATGTTTAACAGAATTTTTAAGGAGCTTTCACGGCGAATTATCAAATCGTTAAACAGTCAAATGAACATTGACTTCGACATCCTGCGAGGGTGACATTTAGAGATCTTGTCCTGTTAACTATATATACATAAAAGTATATATTAATGAAATATATAGTGAAATTATTAAGTGAATATTTTAACATGTTTTGCATTTAAGAAAACTTGAGAACTTGCGCCTTATGTTTTATGTTTATTTTCCTTCCGGTTACAAAGGAAAATTATTGCTAATATTTCAATAATTTTATATTTTGCATGGGAAAAATATTTCAGAATTTTCATGAACTTTCGAATTGCTTCTATTGAAAAAGCTTGTAATTCTTTAATTTGAAGTATTAAAAAATTGTTTTTATAAGGAATGAAAGAAGTTCGAGTTGCAGACGGAGCCAATCAAATGCATTAAGTTAAGGAATTACAGTATTTCTTTAGTAGCAATACTTTTATGCTTATTTACCAAACACAATGCATCAATTTACATGTCCGTTTTGTAATCCTTTTGAAGCGAATAACGAGGGCAATCGTCACGAAATAAATCGTTGTCGACATGAGTCAATTGTATAAACAAAACCTTATTCAACAATGCTGACCTCAATCATTGAGCTCGTGTCCAACGGATGTCACGAGTGGCTCTCGTTGAAAACGAATGGATTTACTATTCGCTTCACATCGATTGCGAATAATGTTCACGCTTAAACATAAAAACAATTGTATTCGTAGCAGCTCAGTTTAGCATTTACTCGAATGTGTTTTTATCACAGATTAGCAAACATGGCTTTGTTAATATTTATATTTTTTTTAATCTGTGCTTTTATTCTTTCAGCGATAACAATGAAGCGAAAACTTGATATTATAGAAGAGCCAAAAATTTCGTATGCTGAGTCTTCCTCATCAGCCGAAGTCTCTGTTTTATAATCGCAGCAACCTTTTCGTTCAAACCTCCGTAGATTGCGCAATCGATCAATCAATCATATTTCCAAAGCAAGCTGAAAAATAAAAGCAACAAAACTCAGGCAATAAGAAATAATGCGAATTTATCATAGAACATTCCAGCGATAGATGCAGTCCAACTCTTTCCATTTCCATTTGCATCCTTGCAGACGTTTTTACAAGTTCAATAAAAGAAAAAACATTTGCATATTGATTACATACCTTCATAAATCTCGACTGTTTTATTCATGATCAAGTTTTCCAGCCCCTCTCGGGAATCTTCAGGTTCAATCTTCTGATCTATATTTAAAATTGATCAAATAATTTTTAGTTAACTGATTTCGATGTGCTCGAAGTCTTTTCTTTTGGATACAGACCTGAAAATGTATATTTGAGCAGGTTTATAAACGATATTTTTAAGAGTTCGATTTAATTTCACTTTCTATTAATTTTACATCACATTTTTTCTTGAAGTTTGAACTGTTTCAGATTAGATTTGAATGTGTCAACAGAAATAGAAGTAAATTCTTTGATATTTTAGAGATGTCGTTTTGAACAGTAAGAACCAAAAAAGAAGTTGTCCTAAAGACTGTACATTGATGGAAAAATCGTTCCTGATTTCAATATTTGACTCTAAATGCGTTATAAGGCTGCTATAGGCGACGACTGCTCCGATTCTATATGATTGTAATAAGAATAATTTAGCAGTTATGAATATTTTTTTTGCTTATTTTCATTATGACTTTATTCTAAGCGACAGAGTTCATGGAGTTCCCTTTCACACATCCGTAAGTCAGAGCTTATGGAGAATCTTGCAGATTTCACGGGGAATTCCCACAACTAACGTTAGGTACTTTACGGCGTTTGGCTGACTATTTGATGGAGTCGCACGCGAGGACGTTCAGTTTATAAAATTTCTTCGTGCATAAATAAATTCGAAAAGTGAAGCAGGACTTGGACCATGCGACGTTTGTGAACATCTTCACATATTTTCATCAGAAGGCAGTTATGCAGTTTTTCTGTTCTATTTTGTCATCATTTGGACAGCATCGTTCGCCGATATTCATCGTTGCTACGCTTAATTTTGAGCTCTGCTGCTCGTGCACGTTTCGCTTCCTGCGCAACTCAACAATTCCATATTAATACATATATTTAATAATTATGTGTGTATGTTTTTTGCTCGTCAGTGTCGGTTGGGGCTGCGTTCTGTCGGCCGCAGTCATCGGCATTCGTGATACTTGTTAATGTCGTCCGCGGCCGCTGACACATGCGTTGGCAGATCGCTGGGCAGCTTTGCCGGTGATCGCGGCGTCCTGACACATGCGGATGCCACTGGTTTTCACTGTTTATGAGTCTGCTTATGAGCTCTTAATGGACCTGTCATATTTCGCTAAGGCGTATGTTGACGAGATCACAGCCAACACAGTGGCTCCATTTTCGCCATCGTCGTCGTCGTCGTCGTCGTCGTCGTCCTTGTTTTATGATTCTTCACATTGTCTCGTTACTATTGCGTTTTTGTGGCTGGTTTTCGCAAATGGCACGCATTTAGCATTTTATACATGATCCATGCATGAAATTCAGGCTTATTTAAGTCGCCGTTGTAAACATTCACACATTAAAATGTTGGCTGCGTTGCGGTGCGGCGAACCTGTCGGCATTTCGGCTCCGACGGTGGAATCTTTCGTAATTATTCGAACTCGGCGAACGGCTGGCATCTCAAATATCCAGCGACATAGCACAAGAACATTAATTAAGTCATTAACACTCGAGCAATGTTCCCGCCGAGCGTTGGCCTGTTGGCAGAGATCATTTCATTGTCTGTAAACGTTGAAAGCCGCCCTGTTCCGAAAGGTATCGTTAGAGCTAAGCAATTGAAGAAGACTTCACACAACATTCCGACAAAAAAATAGTAAATGAGACCTTCGAAAACGACTTCAGATTCTCAGGAGTAATGCTCGAGTATCAACAATTCTTGGTTCGCCCCACAGAGGCGAATAATAATAATTTGATTTGTCGTAGAATGTTGGCAACACTGTTACAACAAACATCCGACATCGGCTCACATCTGCATGACCAACTTGATGATGTGTTCGGCCGAAAGCAACCATTCGACATACGAACCTTTTCCGTGCTCTGCCCTGCGACGAAGTTGAAGTCGTCCGTCAACATGCCGACTTGATTAATTGCTTTGGAACTACTTTAAAAGCAGCCCTCGGTGCTTCGTCATTAGGACCGTCATCGGTTTGTCACCTCCAAAACTTCACAGCGCCATCGTTCATCGAAGCACTGAATATCTGCAAGTAAATGACAAAAAATCCATTTCAAAGCGGTATTTAACTTTTCAGTATTACACATTGCGAAAATCGGTTTTAAAGATTTATAAATTTCTGAATTTATTTGTTGAGAATGTGTGAAATTTAGTAATGACGATTCGATAGGATAACAATATCGTGTTTTATTAGAAACATCATCGGATATAAATTTATCCAAACAATATTTTTACTTGTGTTTTCTTATTTAAAGTTTCAGAATGAGTTTTCGATGAATTGTTTCGGCTTGTATTTAGACTTTTAAAGTGTGAATTTATCTGCATTATAAAGCTTTTCATATTCAGCGTCTTCAATATAAAAGTCTAGAAGAAGAGTCGATGCTTTCTACAAAAAATTACGGGAAAGATAGGCTAAATGTAATCATACCAAACATTGACTTTCCAAAAGAAAACTAATTGACTAACATTAATTACAATTGCTTTTATTTATTTTTATTTATTTTATTTATTTATTTATTGTTTGTATTTTGGTGATCCACAAGTGCCTCACTTCTAGGTATGGAACACCAATCCGCGGGTGCTGTGCTTAAATATATAAAGAGCCCAGCCCTGGATTAACTAGGGCATGCACAATAGATACCGAGCGCCACGGTGCGTGATTGCTCTTCAATAATAGTAATAATAATAATATTTATAATTAAAATAATAATAATAATCGACTGATGATCATATCGACCAACTCCGTAAACATATCTGGCTATATTATTAAACGCGATTCAATTTACGCAAAGAAATAGCATCACAAATCGCATAAATTTCGCATCCATACAAAAGCGTCGGCATTTTATTTTTGTTGGAGTATAGTACTGGGAGTACCAGAGAGGACGAAGCATACCTTAGGTTTCTCCAACGGTTGCATCTATTGGTTATTCCTTTAACTTTCTATTAAAAACAACTCCCAAGTTTCTCGCTGTATTCGCATTCGCTCCAACAGAATCTGCAACACGTCTCGGAGCTAATGAGCATTTATCATATATCCCCTATATTGTAGATGACAAGACATTGCGATTTAGTAGGGTTCAGGCGCATATTATTAAAGAAATTTGAGTTATTTGAGTTATTAATGTTATTTGAAAGAAAATAGACAAATAAATAAATTTGTTAAGCTTATAAATTGAAGACTTTGAACATGCACTAATCAAAGTGAGAAGTGGTTGATAGTCAGCTTATATTATCATAGATTTCTCAGACTATATCAAAACATATCCTATATTCCTTCAAAGTATTTATTTACAAGGGTCCAAACGAGATACAAATCGCTGAGGCAAGTCATTTATTCAATTTCTTGTTACTCGGTAGAAGGTAAAACAAATAAAAAAAATCTAGTAATACATTAGGGATCCTTCGAAGCACCTAACGAACACTAAGCATTTGGAACTGAGTAAATTCTCTTTAAAATGGTAGAAGAATTGTAGAATACAAAAGAAGAAAAGAAGTTATGAAAATAGACTATTTTCTTGATTACAATCCTTAATTTTACCCGTTTGTTAATTGAATTAATTGTATTTATATTATTGTTTAAAATGGCTCAATAAAATTTCAGTTTCCATATTTTTCTAATTAGAAAAGAGATTAAGGAAGTGATTTTGTCTTTCGAAATCAGTAAAATGGAAATGATCTGCGCTATTCTGGGTTTCACCGTTATTTTTAATGTTTGTTTTTCAATTCAGATTTCAAGTCATGCTTTGGGGATATTCTCCTTCGCATCTAAACACCTTGCATACGATTTCTTTCTTGTCCCGAACCAAGCTACACATCACACTTTTTCCCCATTCGAAGCTCTCTTCTTTCACTTCTTTCGTTGCTTATCGGAGTGTTGGCGTGGCAAGAAAGCGGAAGCCTGCGTCAAATCAACAGATAATGTTGTTAGCGTAATTTAATAGCTCGCATCTCGCAGAAGACACACGAGACTCCGGCTGAAGACGCGGCCAGTGATACGCCAAGCGCCTAACTAGTTTCTCTAATTATAGTTGCGGCCGGAGCACCTACGCTGAGCTGAATTCCGATTACAGGAAACTTGACACTTTTTACGGGCTCGAGAAGACTCCGAGTTTTTCTGCCTCTCATCGAGCGGCCTCAAGTTCCGGTTGCCATTTCAGCCTCCTGCTCCTGGCAGCCTCTCCAGGGTCAAGCAGTCGGAGGAGTGAGCGATGGCATGAAGTGAAGAGAGAGAGGCAGAAATGTGTGCAGAAGAGAAAACTTTCTGACCCCAAATTGGATTATAATTTGCCTTTTCTGCTACCTTTTCCGAGCCAACAATAATGCTTCGTGTAATAGGAACTTGTACAGCTGAAATGTGAACGCGCCGGAGGCGAACAATGCCGACGAAGGCTCCCTTCTGCGAACACATCATCTCATTAAACACATTTCGACCCATTCAATATTTTTTATTGTCGCATTAATGAAATAATGTCGCATTCAATTCTATTGGCAACTGTAACGTTTTCTTTTTACTGCGGCGCTGTTTGCGTTGCTTTGTTTGTTGCAGCATTTGAAAACGTGGTGAAACGTGGCTTTGTTGAATATATCCCAGGGTTTTTTCCTGCTTTGTACATTATTTATCCTATTTGCACACACAGACGAGGGTGTGGCTTCGACGCGATTTCATAATTTCACTCCTCACACACGCAACAAATGCCGCAGATGCATTTGCTTCATGTTTAGAGAAAGCATGTAGCTGCCAAATGATGTGTTCATGTGTTAATATTCGTCCATTGATAGCACGCATCACGCTTAATATTCAGGCAAATATGACGTTTCGAAGTCACCTTTCTTCCCAAGTGATTTCATGTAATAACAAAATTCGTCCTTTGTCCGTACTTCGCGTGATACTCAGTGGCTGTTGGTATTTTCCAAATGTTCCCTTACGAAGAAAGGAAGTTTAAACATTATAGAAATTATACAATATTTAAAATTTAATATATTTTATTTTACTTATGCATTTTTATTTATTTTACAGACAAATTTTAAAATTATTAATATTAATATTATTTGTCTGTGATATTATATATAACAAACAATTATCTAAGTATAATTATCTAATTGCTATTATCTAAATATTACAAATAAATGTAATAACGAATGACTTTCGGGAGAGTTTCTCTCCCAAAAATGGGTCTTACGGGAACCTAAATCATGCAATATTCTAAATTAAGTTCACGAATGGAGCATTAAAAAGAGGTAATAAATTTATGCGGCATCGGGAAGAGCTTTAAATAGAATTTTCTAAGGGAAGTATTTAAAATGAAAGTAAATATTCTTTATGCTGGAAATGATTTAATTTTAATGAATTATGATGAATGATTTGTTTTATTCTAATTTAAGGATTAAAACTAACTTTCATTGCAGTTTTAAAGCCAGTTTTAATCGCTTTCTAGGAGATTAAATCGATGTCTACCTGAAAACGGATTGATTTCCCTGATTTATTGAACTCGAAGGCATAAATAATCATTGGATATAATGTATTCACTTACGTCGCTGTATGTGTGTTTATATTCATCCATTTATATATCGCTGCGTACATAAGTTCTTCTGAATGAATCATGAACATATGTAGCTATGGAAATAACATATTTTCGCAGTAGTAACGACGTGAAAAGGCTGCTCCGGGGGTTGATTTGCCGCTGAAGCATTCCTGCTCCTGTTGAACATCCCTCCTCGAGTTCAGTAATTTGCCTTGGATAACAAAGACTGCGGCTGTACATAGAATTTAGGCTACAGACGCAAGCAGCCGCGCCAAGCGACCGACGAAAGCTCAGCGAATGAGAAAATGTAGCGTCTGCCATCGCCGATGTTTTACAATGAAGCAATAACGAGGAGTTACTTTGTTGTAACTTTGGTAGTTCCATGGAATTGTTGTCTCCCTCTCGTTTGCTGCAACTCGCTCACGCTGAGGCCGTCCCTTTCGCTCCTTCGGCTGTCGTCTCGAATGAAGGCGGTGCACTGTGCAATCACACCCTGAGTGCTCGCTGCTTCGATTGTATGTCGCAACGCTGCGCTGCGTCGACGACTGCGTGGAGTCCGTCATTCAGTCGTTCCAACCTTCGCGCCTCAGCCAGTAGTCAATTGGTTTCCTCTTCTCCGTGAGTAAATGATTTAATCAAATGCGAACATAAACGTCAAACCGTAACATGAAAAAGCGCCAAATGCGCCTAGACGCTTCACTTTTATTGCTTTCATGAAGAAATGTTTCGTCATTTCAGTTCTAGTGACGCAAAAGACGCTCAATTTCAAACTCAAGCACTCAAAAAGACAGACGACTCAGTGCAAATATTTCAGAACAATGCATTTATGAAGAAGCAGGTCATCGGCGCGTTCACGACGATTTCCGAACGACTTCCAATTGAGCGCAGTCCGCCGAGTAGAAATTTGCTCGGAATCTATCTGGAATCCAGCCAAATCCCAATATGAATCCGGCAGACTCCAATCAGTTTATCGCAAATTGGGATAAAATCGGGAAATCCATTTGGATTCGATGCAGATGTCGCAAATTGGGACGCTTTTAGATCTTTTCTTCTCGGGCCAAGCATCAAGTGAAGATGATTCGTTGTGGATTCAGCATGAAATGCTGAACGTGGAGCTGCCATCACATTCAAAGCTCATCAGGTTCATCTTAGAAGATATCTGAGGAGTAATTCGTAAAAATTTCTAGGAAAACTTGAAACTATAAAAACTGCGATTAAAATTCCTGGAAAATAATAACTCTACAATTGATCACGCTTCAAAGCGCCGAGAATATCTAATATTCGAGATTTTTTTATTCAAATATTCGGATAGTTCGGATTAAAATTAACATCTCAATTTGTACTCCATTATTTAAATCAAAAACAATTTTGCAACAATCGACATTTAAATTATGTTTATTACAAACTTGATTGTCTTCACTTCTTAACTAATTGCTACAAAGCGTCTACCTTCCGCTGGAAAATAAAAGAGTGAGTTGTCCAAATAGAAAAAATCTGAAACCATCCCAATTTGGGGCAATCTGTATGGATTCTAAATGGATTTCTCGATTTTATCCCAATTTGAAGTAAATTGAATGGAATCAGAATGAATTTCTTTAATGAATCGTTACACATCTAGCCGGAATCCGATTGGGATTTTTACTGGATTCCAGATAGATTCCGAGCGAATTTCTACTAGAACAATGTACAATTCCTGGTGAATTCTCCATATTAATAGTTTCTTTTTTTGTTTTGCTTTTAAATGGTTGTAACAATTTCTATTTTTTTTTTTTTTTTTTTTTAGTTATTTATATAACAAATATGATACTAATTCATATAAACTAAAAAAAAGAAAAAAATAAATTATGTACAAGATCAAATGAATTTTTATAAACATTCAATTTTAAACTAAAATTTTAAATTAAATGGGACACTTTTCCATGACAATAACATGGAAACTTATCTTTAAATTATTTGAAATTGAAATTAAATTAAGAATTAACTCATTCTGATGTTATATTTTTACTTATTTTTGCTTACTTTCATTGTTATTTATTTTTAAATTTCAATTATTATTTGATAATAAAAAACAATTCCAATACGAAATTAATTATTTAATCTACTACGAATTATAAATTATTTAATCTACTTAAATTATTAGAAAAAGTCATAATCATATCATTTATTAAGCCATTAATATAAAATAAAACAATAAATAGTGGAATATTAATAACATGAATAATAATTGAATATAAAGAAGCAGAAAACTAGGATGGGATGAAGAATTAAAGCAAAGTCACAAGATGAGTAAAAAAATTAAATGCCAGAATCACCTGCGTCAATCATCTGAAAGATACCATTTGACCATGTGCCAAAAACTGCAATAAAACTATTTTTTATACCATGAAAGCGAGTTCAATAGTTGGACGACACCTGATGAAAAGGCAACGAAAAGAATTCCGAAAGCAAAGAAAGGAGTAACTAATAAAATATTTGTCTCAGTTTTTGGAACTGAAGCTTGTTAAATAAATACTAGGGAATGTTTAAAACCACTTCTAGCTTTCAGATACCATTTTATGTCCCAACACAAAATTTTTGCATCTAAATTGTTATACATATATGCTAACAGTTACTAAGACCGAAGACATAGCTAATGGCTCAGTTGTAGGCAGTCGATATCTTCAACATTAGTCGAGAATCGAGTTTGCAATAAAACACTGAAACATACATAATAAATATTGGGGCGGAAAAGCAGCCACAAATTTAAGATTTCCTAAATTAAAGTATATTTTGCGGATATGACAAATAATGTAAAGGACAAACACACGTTAATAGTGAATCCAATAGCAACTACTAAATCTGAAAGATATCATTCACAAATATTTAAAAAAGGGGCGGACCTAGTTTTTACTTTCTATTCTTTACCGTATTTCCATTAAAACCGAACTGAAAATCTAATTTGCGATAGAGTAAATCGTGATTAACGCCATCGAAAGCTTGGGAAAAGTCCAACAAGCACAGAATATAATAATAAATTATTTTCATAGATTAGTAAGATTTTTACTGGACTTTTCTAAAATCGGATTGAAGTGAGTTCAACAAAATGTTAGCTGCGAGAACTAAGAAATCTTATCAGAACGTAGATTTTCTAGCACTTTAGACCAAGATATTAATTGAGCAGTAATCGGATAGTCCAATAGGAATTCAAGTGAAGGAAAAACTATTTTAGATTGATCTCGTGTACATTTCGCTGATAGACGAGACGACGCTTGTTTAACGACACAGAAACTTGAGAAATTAAACTTTTCAGAGGAGCACCAGGAACAGCAAATAATGCTGCCGAACATGGATTTTTATGGAGTTGCGTTTGATGGGGAGGAAAATGATTATTCATTACATTCGTATCAATGGTACTCGTCTTCATCAGACGCATGCGAACACCGAAGCTAAATAAATTCCGCCACAGATCGAATAGACCCTAAAAAATTATATAGAAGACTAGAAGCAGCGTTGGAGGAAAACCGAGTGGACATCATTCACAACTGTTAAACACAAAGCCTCAGTATTATCTAGGAATAACCCATTACTCTGGGAATAAAACTTCTATGAAAAAATCTCGACAAATAATGTAAGAATAGTCAATTCCAGGATTCGATTGATCGCTTTACAGACTAAAGAAAAGTCTAAAGAAAATTCGTCTCTCTCCTGGATAAAACTCCGTTTCGTCCAAGAAAAAGTGTTAAACGCACTTTTATTTCGTGATCAAAATCTGTCGTTACAAAGTTTATAAGGCACTTTTTCAAAAGTGACTCTTTAAATCGCCGTCTTTTTCAAAAATGAAAGCCTCACGAAGGCGTCGCCGTTCGACTATTGGAATCCCAACCCGACATTTCTCCCGGATCTCGCCAGATATTAAATGCACCAACAAAGATTTGGTTTTGTGATTGTTTCGAATTTTGAAATGTTTACAATTTCTTAGTGTTGGAAATTTTCAAAAGGAAAAATCAAACTTTTAGCTACAATCTATAATCGTAACAACCCAATTTCCCCAATTTAGAAATTTGAGAAGCTAATTCTTAAAGTTTTCTGCAATTCAAAATAACTGCAACAATGAAATATTGCGTACTAACACTGAAAACTCTATCTTGTACACAAACCTTCGAAAGAAAATGTCTGCATACAGAAGTCACGTGAGCAACGAAATAGAAAGTCCCATTCGAAAGCACGTTAGCGACGTACTGACTTCTCTTTGATGATTGCCATAAGATTCAAGCTGAACTTCAAAATGAGGCTGTAAAAATAACGTTTTGTCAAATATCCCCTTTTTAACGTCGGCTCTCAAACTCTACACTCAAGTAATAAAAGACGTAAGAAATTAAATTCCGAAGCTGTTGTATGTTATTGTGAATTGCTCAAATATCTGAAATGAGCGAAAGTACTAAACGCTATTTCCAAGGCAGTTAATTACTTCAAGTGCCAATTACCGAAGTCATGGTAACATCAATAATATGAAATTGACACTAAACGGGAATCTGTGTCTGCAGTCGCGATGGTTCATTCAAAACGACGCAATATTTATCAGGATACGAATCGTTATCCGATTACGAATTGACGACGATTGGACCCTGGTTTAATGCATGTTTGTGTATTTAAATATGCTATTACAAATGTTATTTTTTATGCGCTATGACTTATGTCCGCAGTGCGACTTCGCGTAACTCAACCCTCGATCAACGCAACACTTCATTTAGTTAAACTGTCCACTCAATTAGCGCATCCTTATAAACGCCTCGATTATCGCCTCTCCTTTGTTGTTAGGATATAACAAAGCCAATGAGTCAATGAGTTTCTAATTATATTCACAAAATAACTGCCGACAACTCATCTTCAACTGATGAAATAATGAAATAATTCTTATGCTGCAAATGAATATGAAGCGGAATGGAAAAGGCAACGAAAAATTTGTCAAAATTACTGCATCAAAAGTTAAGGCGACGTAAAGAATCTCCTTTTGTCAACTTAGGAAGTTCGCAAAATTCCAACACATCACTAAATACATATCCATATATTTAAATTCCATTTGCTTAATCAATGTACTTAACTTATTTGCTACTTAAGATTAACCTAATTAATGCTGCTTAAATTTAAATATGTAAAAATGCAATAAAGTGATGGTTTCAATGGTCGAATTAAAACAAATTAATTGAAACAATATGCAGCTAACATTTTACAATTGAAAATATGTACTTAAATTGAACGTAACTCAATTTGTTGAGACGGAAAAAGTGTTGACTCGGTTTTTGCAACTGCCACGATTTCTGCGATTTACGTTAACTTCAATGATTTCAATGATTTTGTTCCACAGTCGGTCGAATGTGGTTGGTTTATTAATGAAACCAGCGACTTAACGTTCGCGTTCAGTTTCACCAGAGCGTTAAATTTCAAGATGTAGACGTCTCCAATCCGCCTCTTTTGGAAATAGCAAGTTTCTTATGCTTCTTCATTCTGAAATAATAACGAACATTTAACATAATATTAAGATACTTTCAGTCAAAACAAGTGTTAAAGTAATTTTAGTTTAATTGAATGTTTTGTGGTGCTACAAAAAATAATTTCTTGTGAAGAGTTTTTCATAGTGTTTCTAAAAGTCTTTTTAACTGCCTATTAAATTCGATAGAAAGGCTGATTTTATATTGTTGCTATTCAAGCCAAATATGAATAATTTGAATTTTTAAAGGTACCTTTATTTGCATTAACTTTCCGTTAAATTAAGTTAACTTTTCTGGATTGACTTTAATTCTTCGTAATGATTGATTAATTTATATTCTTTTAAAGGATCTTTTACTGCTTTTTGATTAGATGCAGTATTTTTCTTTCAAAATCAGCAAAGCTGTTAATAATGATGTTAAAAATTCGATGTATTCGATTATTTTTTGTAAACTTTTCCTTCATCTGTTTCAAACGTTGTCAAAATCGAGATTGAAGAAACAATTTCCCTTGAATCGTAATTTTCCATTTAGAACAAAAAAAAAAATCACTGGACGGAGAACCCGCTAACACACAGCAACGACGACAATTCCTTTGTCCATATCAAATGTAGAAAGAAATCTTTGAATTTAGAATAGGAAAAAGTAATCTTCCACCTTCAGATGAAGCTCAATGCTAAAGTCGAACGTAAATAGCTGGAGTCGAGCCTTGCTAGAGGCGAGAGGGTGAAACGCAATAACAAAGTAAATCCAAATTGCAGGTTAACAATATTTTGCTCAGTCGGCTGGAGCGACGTTTCAGAATTAAGCTTTTGCTTTGATGATCAGGTTACACGCCGCACGTGGAAGTAATTTGCCTGCAATTACGATGTCATTAAGAAACTGTTCCACGTCTGCGAAAGGGTAACCAAAGAACGAGTTGTGGAGCAAAGATTGGTGCACGTGGCCAATGCGATTCTCTTCAAGGACAAGAGACTTGAAGAGGGATGACTTACATAAATCATCTGTTCTTGCTTTCCTCCTTCCATTCCTCTTATATTGATGATGGCATTCAAAGTGTTAATCTGTCATTTTCCACTCCAGATACGATTCGGTAGCTGATATGAAAATTTAATACTTTCCGTTAAATGAAAGAGTTCAGAAACATTGTTTGAAAGCCAGAGTATAGAAAAATTTAATTTAACGACGAGCGACATTATTTTCTATACTCCAATCGACTGCCGGAATCTATAAGAATTTTCCCCAAAAATGCAATATTTTAAGAAGCAAACCAAAGGAGATTCCATAATAATAATAGACATTATTATTATTAGAAGCAATAAATTTGAGCATTCAATTTGATAAACGAAAAAGCTAAATTAAAATCAGTGTACAGTTCGGTGAAGTATCTGATTGCTTTGTTGATTTCGCCGACTTCTTTTGAAAGTGATATTTTGGGGTGTGAAGCGACGCCTTCGATTATGCGATAGCGCACGCAAAGAATAATCATTCTATATCTCTTCAAGTGCTACAGCTTTAAGTACTGGTAGCCGGCTGCAGAGAACAAATACTAAGCATTTTGTTATGGAGATTTAGCAATAACATATGGAGTTCCTTTACTGTACGCCGTTCTATCGTTCTTTTATTCCGAGAAACTTTGCTTATTCATTTGAAATGAAAGCTGTAACCGAAACAGACGTAGAATATGTGCGAATCATGGCAGCCAAGTAAAATGTGGTTGGAAGTTTGGAAACTGGTTTCCGGAAGTTCCATACAAATTCCAACATTTCTCCATATATTAAAAATATCTGATGTGGCCAACACATGACTTCCTTGTCAGAGAAAAAATTTCACGTAAAAAAGTTGTACTTCGTTACGCAGAGAATCCTTCGAAATAAGTGTCATTTTTGGTGATAGCGATTGTAACAAAAAAGGTAGATTATACATATTTACATGTTATAGCAGGCCTAAAAAAAATATATACTTTCTCGCGGTATTTGGTTTGGATAAATTTGAAAAATCCTGCAAGAGAAGTTTTCTTTTGGATCTACCGATTACATCCAAAAAGTGAGATGCACAACCAACGAGTATATATTGTAAAGAGATTTCAACGCAGGCTACTCGTTACAGAGCACCTCGAGATGGTGCGCGGACTTAAGGTGACAGCGAAAATGAAGCCCTAGAAAACGTCGACAGCGATCATACGGCAGAAACTACGTGTTCGTGTGTATGTTCGAAGCGATGCTCATAGCAAAGCAGAATTGTATTATCGCTTAAGGAGTGAACGCTGGACAAACAGCAGCTATTAAATTGTTAATGAGTGGAAAGGAATAATAAGATTCTATTAATCAAACCGCATCGAACCAATTTTTACTTCTCTTGCTTTGCCTTCCCAATGAAATTATTTCTATAAATGTTGGCTCACGTTAGTTTCGAGCTCTTTCAACTCGTTTGAACAAACCATGTGTATGATTATCATGTTCTTACCAATGTGAATTCGTTTCGTTGGTCGATTGGAAAGTCATGCAATCTCTTTATTAATATATACTCTTTGGCACAACTACGTCTGACAACAAAATTTCAACTTTCTACGACTCTCGGTTTTTTTAATTATTAAAGATCCATACACATGTTATGACCAAACACAGTATCATAGCATAGAGATTATAATATATAGAGTTCGCACGCGATACATGTTATTCTTGACAGCTTTCTGGCTTCTGGCATAGACATATCTCTATGATAGTAGTTTAGTATAATAACAGTAGCGTTATCCCAGAGAGTCTGTCCTTCTTTCTTTCTTCATTCGCGAACTTCATTTGTCATTTACAGTACTACGATATTCGAGGGGATTTTTTTTAGTTACTTTTTTTATTATTGAATTTGACAGCTTTCGTTGATCAATCGCCCCAGGGATAAGCCTACTGTGTTTATTATACTATGGACCAAACTAGTCAAAAGTGACTCTGGAATGGGCAAAATGTGTATGGTCATCAAAATCTAAATATCGACATTTTTTACGATTACAATACTTTTCTGTATTTACTACGTATACAAGGAACTAAAAACACTTTTTATAACGTACAATTTTTCAAAATAACTGCTATAAAATTTCAAGTATGTTTAAATTTTTACATGCATCTCCCCGACTGACACACCTGCACAGAACGGAGCAATTTTTGGGAGCTGATCTGGGCCAAGAATGATAGAATACAAGATTGCGCAGACGCTGACGGGCTTTAAAAATTTGTTTGTTCTACGCAGCTACGCCATTCGGCCAGAAACATGATCGAACTCTCAAACAACTTAATAAACAAACAAAATGTGAAAGTGTAAAAATTTAGCAAAAATATTAAAAATAACAATTGTGCGGTTTTATATCAAATAATCGTATAATATATGTATTTATCCTATGGCATTTATCTGTTCCGTTGTTAAAGTAATGAAATTATAGTGCAAGTGCAGTTTAGTTTAATTTGCAAGCAGAAAGCAAAAGGACGTTATTTAGCGGATCGCAGTTAGAAGTTTCGCCCAAAGAAAGGATGCGAAACTGAATTTGAAACATAAGAAGCAGCTATTAGTTGATTATTTAATAAAATAAATAATATTAGTAACTTATATTGATGCCAATCTAATAATTTTTGTGGGTGTTCAGAAGTTAAATTACTAAATAAATTAATAATATGAACTCTATATTCTATTTTTAGAATAAGAATCATGTTAATTAGCAATCTAATTCCAACCACAAGCCTCCAAAATTTATTACGGTTATTTTCCAATAACTTACTATAACTATTACAATTTTTGCATTTTGCACTGCATTTTATTTGTTGTAATTTTTCAATATTGACAAAACATTCATTTGTCAATTTGAATTTTTAATTTTATTTGAATTTTTAATTCAAATTTGAAGTATAGACAAACCTGATATCACTCAAACGTCAAAGACTTCACTGTCAACATTTTCTGACATCTAATAATAAAGCTGCTTATCATCTAGTATTTTTGGATCTGGGTGTAATACACCAAGCGGGCTTTATACTATAGTAACAGCGCTCTCCTTCAATTGGTTAGCTTGAACTGTCAGTTTTGCCTATAAAAATGTTCATTTGTGCATACAAGAATGTTCCTCATATAAATTTTGACAGAAGCAGTATGAAATTTTAGCGCTCTCCCTATCGAACCCTCTTGCTATTTTTACATTATTGTCTGGACAATTTTGTACACCATCATTCTTAGTTGCAATGATTAGTTCTTCAGCCTGAACAGACCGTTTATGATATTGTACATCTGACTTACAAAATAATATATTTTATTGGATTTATAGAATGGCTCCGTAATAATTGTGAGTGTACTCGACGTGAATAATTAACATAAAACAGGAATTGAAATATATCACGATTTCCTATTGGGTATTTGCGTTATGGGCTTGTTGAACTTTGTAAATAGAGTGCGATTCTTTAAAATTAGCGCTACTTAAACAAAGCCTGCAGTTTAATTGCCTCATTTTTGGAAATATATTTATATTCATAGCATCTTTTGCACTAAATAGTATATTAAATTTATCCGTCCCCGTTTCGCAAATGCATCGCAACAACAACTTAACAGTAACAGACTAACTGGATACAGGCGAAATGCATTTCATGATTCGAGCAGACTTAAACCCCAACCAAGCAATGTAGAGCAAGTGTCTCAACTCAACGACATACAAGTTATTCATTCCATGCATCAGAAGAAGAGACCAAGCAAATCATGGAACTTAATCAGCTGATCCACTCTGGCCATGCCATTAAAGTGCGAAAAGTTGTAATGATGGAATCTCGTAGACGAATTCCAACCTACACAACAATATCAGTTCTTACAATTATGTTTATTCTTAATATATAAAAATGTTATTAATTGAGGACAATTACGTTTATTATTAATATATAAAAATGTTATTAATTGAAAAATTAAATGTATTTAATTTAACCGAAATATGCCAATAATTTGAAATGAGTTGATTACATAAAATGTACTAAGTTGAATAATTATGAAAACCCAGAAATGTAAACTAACATTAAGTTTATTAGTACAGAACGTAACCCTGTAATTTCTTATTGTAGCGTACAAGAAAACTCACAGAGTATAAAATATTTGTTATAACACACACATGTATAATAAGGCCTTAGTCAATAATCAAACGAAGAGCGAGAGAGTGAGCAAGTCACCGACTGAGAACTCACTAACACCAAAGGAGAAGAATGAGGACACAGAAGAACGAGAAGACAAGTAGAGATGAGGAGTCAACGCAGAACTGAAAGCATAGAGAGTCGATTCACAGCAGCGGAACAGATCAGACATGTGCTCTAGAACTCGACTTAGCGTGAACGACAGAGAAGTTACCAAGGCGAAATTAAAAGCACACTTTACCGCGGGTTACGAGTAGGAACGTAACAGTGACATAGTACGCTTATTTGGTTAAATTAACTGAAGCGGCAATCATTAAATGAACTTGTCGAAGATATATCTATTGTCGACTGTACGTGCAACACGAATCGTTAGATTCGTTTGCTAGTTATAGTAGTTAGCGCGAATCGTTAGACTTGCCGAGTCTAACCGTATAAAGGTTTCGTTGACCATTTGAATAACAGACGGTTGCCATGCGGGGATAATATATCTATTGTCGACTGTACGTGCAACGCGAAACGTTAGACTCGGTTGCTACTTATAGTAGTCAGCACAATTCGTTGGACTCGGCTGCTCGATCGTATATATATACGCATAAAGGTTGCGTGGACCATTTGAAGTTACTCGTTAAGAATCACGGACGGACGCCACGTTACGCGTCATCTACCCAACGCAGATTAGCTCAGCTCTTCGCTCCGCAACATAGAAGCCTCCAAGGAGCACCACTAAGTCCTAAGAGCACCTAAAGCTAATAATTCGATAATAAAGCTTATATTTGACAGAAGTCCATACAGAGTACAAATTTTCTGTTGACGTACTTTGGACATCCGCCGAGCTGATCCCGCCCGAGCGTATTCTACAAGGAGCAGGAACGCAAAACTTCAAGTACAGGAGAGTTGTGAACACGAGAATTGTACACCAGAGAAAGATGGGAGGAGTCTCCTGGATCTATACATGACGTAAAGGCGCATTGACAGAATGCATATGGGAATTTGGATGAGAGACTGACGGCACAGTAGAGGAGCTTCGAGAACGACTTGCGGGTTTCGCTGGAGATGCAGCACTCCCAACAGAAGTTCAAAAGCGCCTTAGGCAACTGAAGGAAGAGTACCCGACAAGTCCGTCGACGTCGAATGGAAACGGGAAGGCATCCCCAAAGACAGGTTCAGGAAGACATGTACAAACGGCACCGACTGTACAAATGACGCCGGCCGTACAAACGACGTCGGCCGCGCCAGCGACATCAGCCGTGCAAACGACATCCGCCGGGGAACAAAAAGATGAGCGACAGTATACAGGACCTATGCCAGAGGGTTACTTCTACTTTAATCCTTCAGGCACCGCTCCACTAAATAGCACAGGAAGTAGTATGGCCATGCTCGCTCAGATAAACAAGTGTTGGGCTAGCTACGACGGGGCCCAAGACCCATTGATATTCGTAGAACGCGTAGAGGAATTGGCCGAAGTATACAACGTGGATTTAAATTTTCTTCCCAAAGCAATGCACGAGCTATTGCATCAACGAGCAGTACAGTGGTTCCGGTGTAACAACAAAAGATGGGAGACGTGGGTATTATTCAAGCACGATTTCCTGCAATTTTTCCTACCGGCCCGTTTCTATGAGAGGCTAGGCGACGACATCCGGCAGCGTCAACAAGGAGCCCGTTAGAGCTTCAAGAACTATGTGGTGGCACTGCAAAGTTTAATGTGACATGCGGACATATCTGAGGACGAGAGCCTCGAAGGAATCTATCGTAACAGCCATCACTAACTCCAAACCTGGCCGGCAACTGGGAAAACTTGAAGGCAGACGCGCCAACACACAGAGAACTTTAGAAACCAACAAGCCCAGACGGAATTAACGAGGCAACGATTGTCACCGACGTCGTGGACGAGGGGAATACCCACATCAGGAACCCGCACGCAGCATGCAGAAGGTAAGGCAAGAGGGGCACTTTGCACGTGATTTTCAGCGACAGCCGCTCCTATTTTGTTGGAGTTGCGGACGAGAGGGCATAAGAACACGTGAATGCTGCCGGAGGCAGGCGAGAAACGGGAAGCGCCCAACACCCAAATCGAGGGGGTGTTTAGACGGCAACAAGGCCTCGATAACAAGCATGGGACTCAGGACAGAGGGACAGCGCATCGTGGCGAGGGTGATCATCGCACGCGAAGCCGTGGAAGCTACGCTGGATACGGGAGGAACGAGGAGTTTTATGAGTAGCCATACAGCACAAAAGTTAAACGGCCCGGCGAAGAGCATAAAACTGGAAACAACAATCCGCTTGGCGAACGGCGAGACACAGGTGATTCGGGAGGCGCTTAGAACAAAAGTCATCTTAGGAGCCACGAGCTGCGTATTGTCGCATCTGATCTTACCAGAAGCGGTGGATGAACTAATCCTAGGTTTTGATTTTCTGGCACTCATGGGAACGACGATTTGGTGGTGTGACTGCTCCACGGAAGTCAAAGCAATACCCGTGGGAGACCCTCCACCCAGATGTACCCGCACAACGACGGAACTGAGCGAACAACAGCAGATCGGCAATTTCTTGAAGGAAGAATTGCAAGAATTCGAGAAGATTCAACGAACCTCAAACATAGCCAGCCACCGCATCACGATGCACGATGAGCGTCCAATCAAGCAACGATATTTTCCGCGGAACCCCGCTATGCAACGAATAATTGATGCAGAGATAGACGAGCTGCTCAAACAAAGCTGTATAGAACCATCTCGAAGCCCACACAGTGCCCCAATCGCGCTGGTCAAGAAGAAGACGGGAAAATGGCGGAAAATGGTGTTGACTACCGACAACTCAATGCGCGTTCCATACCGGAGGCCTACCCGCTTCCGCGGATTCATCATATATTGGACAGGCTTAGGGATGCCACATATATAAGCAGTCTGGATCTTCGCAACGGTTATTGGCAGATCCCGATAGAAGAATCAAGCAAGGCTTATACCGCCTTCACTGTGCGTGGAAGAGGGGTGTACCTGTGCAAGGTGATGCCGTTTGGCTTCCATTCGGCGACCGCCACGTTTCAACGAGCGCTTAATACAGTCATCGGCGCAGACATGGAGCCGGTAGCGTTTGCATATCTTGACGACATCGTTGTGACCGGGGATACATTAGAATTACATATGAACAACTTGAGAGAGGTTTTCCGCCGACTGAAAGAGGCCAAACTACGCATAAATACTGAAAAATGTGAGTTTTTTAAAAATAAAATAAAATATCTGGGACACGTAATCAGCGAGCGGGGAATACACACGGATCCGGACAAAGTGGTTGCCATCAGTGATAGCCTGTCCCGACTTCGAGCAACGATTCCTGTTACAAACCGACGCCTGCGATCACGGTTTAGGCGTACTGTTAACACAGATACTAGAAGGCCACGAACGAGTGATAGCGTACGCCAGCCGCCACCTAAACGGAGCGGAGAAAAATTATTCAACGACGGAAAAGTAGTGGCTGACAGTAGTTTGGGCAGTGCGGAAAATGCGACCATATCTCGAAGGGTATGATATGGAAGACCATATCACGCCTTCACCATCATCACCACCTTTCGTTAAAGTGGCTCAACTCCATAAGGAGCCCCTCAGGCCGGCTCGCTCGATGGGCTCTGAAGTTGCAACAGCACAGGTACGAAATTCAATACCGAAGAGGCAAGCAGAATGTGGTGGCCGATGCGCTCTCACGCCAGCCCACGGACGGGGTTTGCGCCATAACCAGGGCGAATCCACAATCCTGGTATGAAACTAAGTACAGGAAAGTACAGGAGAGTCCCGAAGAGAATCCCGATTACTGAGAGATTTCATTTCCCCAGTGATAGTGCGAATCCGAATACCCAGCGACAAACGGAAGAAAACAGCCCACGTAGCCGAGCTCAAAGAATTCCACTCAACCAATGATAACAGGAGCGTAACGGATCGCTCCAAAAAGGCAGACAGTCAACGCATCCACATGCAACGCGAAGACAAGTTTGATAGTAGCGCGCGAAATTTCAGACCGAATATGGAAAGAGTTAATCGTGAGCGACCTCGGGCACGCCGCCTCAGTGACGATTGCAACTAGGTAGTCGACCGCCCCGGAGATAAGTGGCCTCGTGTCCCTCTACAACGCGTGGTAGCGAGCCCGGACTGCGAGCCACCCGCAAAGGTCCACCGAGAGGACTCCAGCGACGACGACTTCATGTGGGTGGATCCACCCGAACCCCAGGAAGAACAGAATATCCGTGTGCTTAAAGTGAGTGCCTGCCGGCAGAGACGCCGGAACCGGGTTCAACCAGGGAAATGTCGATACACTAGGGCCACCTGACGAGAAACCATCTTCAGCACAACGACGGCCTATGAAGATATTGTGACCGGGCCGGGCTAGACGCAGCAGATCACCACCATCAATCTCCGCATAGTTAGAACGGTGCTACACCTGGACGTATGGACGGACGATGCCTGGCGAGGAGGCAGCTGGCCAAAGAGGGTGCCGCGACCACTCACCCAGTACCCCGCTCATGATGCCCAGCTGGCCCAGGCGTCTGCGTTGCCTGTCGCACCCCTCCAGCTCATGCCGTCGGACAACCGGAGCCGCCTTGAGGTTCTCGATGCACTTCCCATGTAGCGGACCCAGAAGCTCCAAACCCGATGAAGCGACCACCACCTTCACCAACAGCCTAGATAAGGATATCGGGCGGCTTCTGGACGAGTTCCTCGAGGACGCCATACCCATGGGCGCAGAGCCATGGGGAAAACCACATCTCGGAGGCAACATACTACACAAAGACGCCGAACTGCTCACGGATGAGAAGATTGAACGAAGCCGAGTTGCTCCAAGTCACGGTTTCGTCAAGTTCGTACCCTTTCGTTAGGAATAGAATGCATAGAAATCATGCGGTCTGGATCGCACAATCAGTAGTGACAGAGTCACCATCTCCTCAAATATTAGATACTGAAATTTATACAAAATGCGATCATATTAATTTAATAAAGTGTTTCCTCTCTTCGAAAGTCCCAACACCTAAAACATAATTGCTAAGAACAGTATTTTATGCATCTTTATGTTTTTAAGCATTTTTATGCAATTTGAAAAGATTTCTTCACTGTTAAAGAAGCGTACGCAGCGATTCGCAAATCTATCTGCGTCAGTTGGTAACCCTCACTATTGGAGAAAATATTTCTGTGTGTGAAATCATTCTTGTTCAAACTGAAATAAAAAATGAATGATAGTAAATAAGTAACAAAGCTTTTTATTTGAACTCATTTTATTTTACTTTCACTAAAATCTGTGTTCTTTATTTAACTTTTTGCACTGTAATGGTATGGTCACAATGAATCAGCTGATTAAATTCCATGCATTGCTTGGTCGTTCTACTGATCCGTGGAATGCATAGCTGGCATGTCGTTGAGTTCAGTGGCTTTCTATGCACTGCATAGGAATACAAAAACGAAGTACGAATACACAGAATCATATGTGAGCAACCAAGCAGTACATAGTCATGGTTTCGTCAAGTTCGCTTTTGTTAGGAATAGAATGCATAGAACTCAAGCCCCAACCAAGCAGTGCATAGAAAGCCACTGAACTCAACGACATGCAAGCTATGCATTCCACGGATCAGTAGAACGACCAAGCAATGCATGGAATTCAATCAGCTGATTCATTGTGACCATACTATTACAGTGCAAAAAGTTAAATAAAGAACACAGATTTTAGTGAAAGTGAAATAAAATTAGTTCAAATAAATAGCTTTGTTACTTATTTACTATCATTCATTTTTTATTTCAGTATGAAAAAGACTGATATCACAACACAGAAATATTTTTTTTCAGTAGTAAGGGTTACCAACTAACACAGATAGATTTGCGAATCGCTGCGTACGCTTCTTTAACAGTGAAGAAATCTTTTCAAATTGCATAAAAGTGCTTAAAAACATAAAGATGCATAAAATACTGTTCTTAGCAATTATGTTTTAGTGGTTGGGACTTTCGAAGAGAGGAAACACTTTATTAAATTAATATGATCGCATTTTGTATAAATTTCAGTATCTAATATTTGAGGAGATGGTGACTCTGTCACTACTGATTGTGCGATCCAGACCGCATGATTTCTATGCATTCTATTCCTAACGAAAGGGTACGAACTTGACGAAACCGTGACTGTGCACTGTATGGGTGCCCACATATGATTCTGTGTATTCGTAGTTTAGATTTCTATTCCTATGCATTGCTTGGTTGGGCCTTCATGCGGTCTGGATCAGTAGTAACAAAGTCACCACGTAATCGGTTTTTTGCTAATTGAATTTTTAAAATCTGATATGATATTATTATTTTTAAGGTTTCTCTGTTAAAAAGTCCAATAATCAACTCAAAATTATTAAAAAATATACTAAATGACATACTTTAAAGTTATTAACATGTTTTCACTACGTCTAAATTAGTATTCAGTTTCCAACAAGCGTGCTCGGCGATTCCTAATTTCACTTATAGCTGCAGGCAACCGTTGTACGAAAAAAACATGTGACCTTAATTTCCCTCTCCGCGCTCTAATAGTAAGGTCGCAAAGAATCAGCTGATTGAGATGCATGCATTGCTTGGTCGTCATCCGGATGCATGGCGTGAATAACTTGCATGTCGTTGAGTTCAGTCACTTACTATGAATTGCTTGGTTGGAGCCAGGATAAATAAGTTACAGTAACAGAGATAAATAAGTTACCTCTGGTTGGAACTTTAGCATGAGCAATCGAGCTGCTAATTAGTTGCAAACTACGAACAGCTTCAGAAGAGGAAGCTGCGATCTGCGGAGAATCGGTTTCTATCAAAGAGTATACAAAAGACTATATAAAAACAGCTGACTAAATTTGCCATTTTGATGAAAATTAACTTCAAATTTTTGATGAAAATAAGCAATATTTAAGAAATGCAAGACTTGAAAAATGTTCTTTGTGGATTTACACAAGCATTAGTTGCTTTGAATCCACTCCCATTGGCGTTAATAAATATTTGAAAAACGAAGATTTCGGCCTAGCGCTATGAAGAAGAACAAGTGTTTCATTTCTCTCTCAAAAAATTTTGTAAACACTTCACTTGGAGTTGTCAAAATTGCATGAATTTTGTTTTTCTAATCTTCTACAGCTAAGCATAATTTCACTAACCCATTTAAAGATAAAATTCAGTTTCCAATCTTGTATAGTTTTTGGTTTCTATGGTTCGCATTGAAATGTTGCAAGTCATTTATACCTTCCTAGAGTCTGGAATTATGGACGAGGTTATAATCGGTTTTGATTTTATGATAGACCTTTTTTTTATACCCTACACCTTAAGGTATATTCACTTTCTACCGGAGTGTGTAACGCATAGAACTAGACAAGATAGGTATGGAAAAGTATATATATTCTTGATCAGCATCACCACCAAAATTGAAATAACGATGTCTGTCCGTCTGTCTGTCCGTCTGTCTGTCCGTCTGTCTGTCTGTCTGTCTGTCTGTCCGTTGAAATCACGATCACAGGAGAACGGATTAAGATTTCAAAATGAAATTTGGCAAAAATATTCGTTGTTATGTTGGGGTGTTTCGTATTGAAAATGGGCAAAATCGCCCAAGGACCACGCCTACTTTTTATGTCGAAAGTGCAGGTACCTCTGTTTTGCCTATTAGAAAAGGCCATATCAGCTTTTTATCACTTTTTGAGAGAAGACAAGAAAATTTTATATGTAGGTTATGACTAATGCTTCCAGTTAATATGCCAAATATGGGTGTGATCCGCCCACTTTTCAGTTGACATAGGTCTTGGAGGGTTTTACATGGATTGTATTGAAAAGTATATAAGTTTCCTGAATAATGGTGTACATTCTCGTATAAGGGTGTCATCTTGCCAAGTCGACTGGGTATCCTATAGTTGCCCCAACATTCGGACACTTGTGAGAAAACAACACAAGTATTACGGCTCATATTTTCATACCTCATCGTTTACTAATATATACTTTTAAAATAATAAACTGTATTTGAAAAACCGGCCGTGTTTATTGTCTAAAACAGACAGACAGACAGATCTTAATTTGGAAATTTATTACACCAATAATAATAATAATAAATCTAAGCTCTGTTAGAAATTTTGAAATTTTGTCGTTGTTGTTCCTATTTTTAGTATGGATGTTTTCCACACAGACAGCTCAGTCGCAACTGTTCATTTTTTTTTTTTTTTTAGGTGGAAAGCTTTGATCGCCCATCATGTTGTGGAAGCGCTCCCATTTCCTGAGCGGGAAACACATTATCGCATCTTCCACAATAAATGTGAAACCCATGATATCAAAAAAAACAATTACACAAATACTCACATAATATTCTGTTGTGCAATTTGCATAAAGTCTACTTTGTAATGTCAAATTGCATTGTAAACATTCACAAAGAAGAAGAACAAGATCGGTTTTGCTGCTTTCAAACTGAATTGCAGTCGAATTATCACGGAAGCAGGAGGCCAAATCGACCTGCAGAATATAAATCGACTTTTTTCGCAACCTCAATAAGAGCTCATGTAATGTTAACATAATTTAACATTGTAATATATAACACAAACATAACAGCTAGCGGCAAAGCACTCTAGCAAAATTACATTGAGTTCGAGGAGAAAGTTATATTTTTATTAACACCATGCTACTCCTAGGGAGCTAGCTGCTATCTGAAGAGTTATTTCTAATATTCTATAGCCGCAACATTGTTCTGCTTCTCTCCTGTTTGTTACTTTTTGGACGATCAAACAAAAACATTAACATAAATTACGCGACTGTTACTTGTCTAAGTATTTACTTGTCTAACTATGTATTATTAACAATGTTATTTAATAATTTGAAACTTATTTTGTGAAGTGAATGGTGTGATTTCACATATCACAAATAATGTTGAGGTAATTTTGAAATGTTTTACTTTACGTCTTTCATTATAAAACCAAATTGAGGCTATTGTGTTGTCTTTAAGTTAATTTGTTTTCCCTTTTTAACACACTCTGCTAGCTGTTATTTACTTTAAACGCCAGCTGTTGTAATTGTGTTTAATTGAATAAGTTGGGGTCTACCGTGTCTCTCCAGCACCAAAATTTGACAAAAATCGTAATTGTTGCCGTCAATAGCCGCGTTTTTTAAATAATATATCCCGACCTTCGCAATACAAATGACAGATTGCCGATTATCGAGATTTCTACTGCGATCTTGGCAAATTTTTCAAACTTCCCAAATTATGTGTGTTTTTTGTTTATAACATGCTTATTACAGTTTATTGATATAATTTACTATATTCGATTACTTGCAAATAGAAATTTACCAATACCGAGTTTTTTTCATTGATATTTTCGCTGAACGGTTTGTCATACAATTAAATTTCCCTCATCGTTTTTTTAATGACCAGGATAACAAGATCATTTACCAAACGCGGTTAATAAACGGTGTGAAATTATACTCTATATCATATCTTATCTCTACTAATAGACTATCGTATCTCTACTAAATGACTCTTAACACTGTTCCAATTGTAATCAAAATCCCACTATGCTTTATAATAAATTCTTCACTAACTATTGCAAAAACTGAGGGCTGTAATTTTAATTTTTCAATACATACATCTACAGTCTATTTGAAATATTTCGCTAAAAAAATGTAACAAACTCATACAACGAATCGTATATGTAGGATTGGATTGATTGATAAATGTGCAATGATGCGCCGATTAATTTGATTGATGTCCTTAAGTTTATTTACAAAAAAAAAGCGTGTACAATCACAGTCAATGACTCAATAATAATTTTTCTAACAATTTTTATGTCTGATTTTTTGACCATTATTTCCAAACGATCATCAAATTTTTAAGTTAGAGAAAGTAAAATATTTTGTATTTTTTTTTTTCTTCGAAGGTTGGATTTGTATGTACGTTAAGTGTTGGTATTGCGTATGTCGGTAAGACAGTTGAGAGAAATTTGGAAAGCTGAACTTGGTGGAAGCGGTTTTCGAGACCCACTTCATAACGGACACTGGGTCCGCTGTGTCCGCTTACCCCAACTGAAAAAGAAAACTCGTCACAAACTTTTCAATGGTTTTATTACTTTATTCAAAAGTATTATTTTAAATTCTTTATTTGTCATAAATTTTAAAGTAACGCAATTTATGCAGTACAAAATAAATGAATTATGAATTGCAACATTACTTTTTTATGAACACTAATAAGGCCGTCATCAATATATGTATTCCTTGCTTCTTAACGCTTTTATTATAGTACCTTTGCGAACATTTGTGTAAAGCAGTTCGCAATGCAAGTTATCTGTTCTTTCTCTTCATTTTGACTTTTTATCTAAATCAAATTAGATATTTGATTTGTTAGCGAAATTAAGTATCACACGTTTTATTATTAAAAATAGTTATTATTTAATAGCCTGATAAAGGAAATACTAGTTGTTTTTCTTAGAAAATCGTTAACGATAAATATTTTTAAATCATTGAGGTTATATTCGAAAAATGAGAGTGCAATTTTTCTGCTACGACTATGGTCAAATTGGTTGGTCTAATTGCTTTCATCCCACTTTTTTAACTGTACGCCATCTGGTAGCTTTGCTTCAACCTTATCCTTGGATACCTCTTGCCAGTTAGTGCTTAAAACGGTGCCGCTGGATTCCGAAAAAGATTTATTCATTGCTTTCTGCACCTCGGGCGATGAGTTACTATAAATTCTCTTAAACAAGCGATTCAAAGCTTCTTCGTTTTGTGCTTCCTCTTCATCCTTCTTCTCAATATCTTTAGCCATGCTGTCCCAATCTTTTCTATGTATAGGTGGTGGAGCAGCGTTTACAGATGGTGGTGCCTTCCGCTCCAAACTGTCCCATCTCTCACCTTTCTCTTTGACGAGTGTAATTTCCACCTTCGAAGCCATGGCCTTGTACACAGAGCGTTCAGTGTTTACGGGACGGTACAATAACAAATCCAGGGTATAACCACCATCCGCAGCTACATGGAGACGTTCTCGTTCAATGGTAACTGTATAATTTTTATCGGCAGCGTTCTTCAGTAACACCGATATGACCACCTTGGCATCCGTTTGGTACCAATCGTGGCGTACGCTGGACATTGTCACTATATAATCTAATAAAGTTTTCTAATAAAGACTAGATTTTTGAAACAAAATAAAAAATCAACGTACAAAGTCTATCGAAAATCTTCAATTTTTGTGTAAAAGAACGCCCGAATAGAACATCTGCAAATTGAATACGTCCGAATTGATTGATTCGCTACTACGTTTTTACTTTTTGCACGTCATGATTTAAAGAAAGTGGAATGTCATTGGGAATGTCACTTAATGTTTTTAGAAGAACAATATTAAAATTAATTCGAATTATTTTTTGTAGATTTGGACCTAAAGTAATAGTTCACCTTTGCTTTGTTATGGTTGCACCAAATAATTATTTTATAATTGGTCGCACCAGTTTTGTTCTTGTTTTTGAAATTTTTAAATCTGCATCTCCTTAGCTGCAAAAGGTATACATTTTATATACGGCTACACTTGATGTATATACCGTTAAAACCAACGGTTTATGTACTATTAAAGTTGAAGCAAAATTTACTCAGCAATCTTTCCACTGTATTTTGACTCATTGAATTCTATTCACCTAGAATCTAGGTCCTAGATAATTTGGGTAAGAAAATTGGGCACCATATTACATTGCAATTTTCCGATTGCTGCAATCATCAATTTGTTAAATACATTTCCGTGCAACTCTGAGGACTTAGAAGAACATGTAAAAATGAAACACCCTAAACAAGCAAATGACAGCTAAAATCACAAAATTCAGTGTTGCCTTCATTGAGTTGAATATACGTAATCAAATACAAAAACATAAAATGCACTAGAGAAATATTATCAGGGTTAACTACGAATGTTCGCAGATAACTAATTTTGGAACAGGTAACGCTTAGGGGTTTCGGGCGTGCGCAATTTTTGGCCAAATTTGCCGTTATTTGTACCGTTAGTTCATGGAATCCGGTTGCGAATTCCCGCAATTGATCGCCATATTGAATTTATGGGCGTGTCATGGTCGAATATTAAAAAGTCAGTAACTCCGGAAGTATGCAACCCACAAAGTCGACATGGGTACCGGCTGAAAGGTAATTTTAATGGCTTTATTTTCGCTCATGCTAAAGCTGTAATCTTAAAAGCTCACAAGATATTTTCAAATAATTCATTTTCTAATTTCCATACGAGCCTATGGAGCATAGATGACTAGATGTGACACTCGCTATTCGCCGCTTCAAAAAATCGGTTTGACATTTGACTGTTTGGTATGATGAACTCACGTATACAATACGTGAGAAGTATCACGTTGTTGTTCTTGTTTCTTTATCAATCAATGTGTACGATTTCTTAACAGTGCAACCGTATGTGCTAAAGGGTTTTGGAGCCCCCAACTAGTCTATCCAATCTATGCTATGGAGTAACTGACTGTTGATTTTGTACTTCGCCTCTTGTTCGTGCAATTGTATCTCAGACTATATTGTTCAATTCTCATTAATGATAATTATTAGACTAAAAGACCTAGAAAAACCCATAGATAAATTAATTTGAAGATTTATAGAATCCTATAACAAAATATATTATCTTTGGCTAGGTCCTTTTTTATTCGCAATTCGTAAAGCATGAAACTGTGAAGCTTATTAAATGCCAACATAAGTACTTAAATAACTCACTTCGTCCCAATAAAGAATAATGATTGTAAATTATTACAAATAATCTGTTTTATTTTTTTTTTTTTTTTTTTTTTTTTGCAATCATTAAGGGCAACTTTGAGAGCAGTCATTTACCGTTGCAAGACAAAAATTTTCAGCAATAATTTGTGGGACAAATTATACTACTACTACTTGTATGTTAAACCTCTTTTAATTGAATTCAAATTAGAATATCTTCGGATCGAAACTACTCGGCGCAGGTCTCTGTTTGCTGATGCAATAAAATAAAAACAAAAGTTGGGTATTTTTTGAGCGGCGATTTATTGCTCCCGTGACCATTTCCAGTTACACAATTAGAAAATTTCTTAATATGACCAGAAAACTAATTGGTAAACTATTTTACATTAAGAAAAATTATCTGATGCAACTAATCCACGCAATAAACATGCAGACATCGGAGCAAACCTTACGGATCCAATGTTTCGCGGAGTCTACGGCAGTAGCCAAAAGCACCCAGACGACTTGGAGTTCGTTTTAAAACGAGCATGGAATCAAGGCATACAAAGAATGATAATCACAGTAGGCACTCTAAACGAATCAGACAGTGCTCTGAATATGGCTAAAGCAGATGGTACTCATAACATCAGTCACTGTTTATACGTAATGTAATATATTTCGAAATGTATTTCTGTTGTATAGAACGTCTCTTCGTTACTATGGGTTGTCACCCAACACGATGCGGCGAATTCGCACTCAACCCCGCAGCATATTACAGAGCTCTGCAAGAGAAGGTAGAAAGCAATCGCGATAAGGTCGTAGCTATTGGGGAATGTGGTTTAGATTACGACCGCCTGCATTTCTGTGACAAGCAAACGCAGCTGGATTATTTTGAGCGGCAGTTGGCGCTTGCCGTCGAATTTCGGTTGCCTCTATTTCTGCACTGTCGCAACGCGCACTCTGATTTTTTTAACATTCTCGAGCGAAATCTGGACCTGTTAAACAAGTGTGGTGGCGGCGTTGTGCATAGCTTCGATGGCACTCTCGAGCAAGCGCAAAAACTATTGGCTTTGAGTGATCGACTATTCGTTGGTCTGAATGGCTGCTCTTTAAAGACAGCTGAAAATTTAGCGGTAATTAAGCAACTACCTAGTGAACGGCTTTTGTTGGAAACGGATTCTCCTTGGTGTGGAGTACGACCCAGCCACGCCGGCTATAAATTAGTTCAAACGAAGTTCGTTACGGTCAAAAAGAAGGAAAAGTGGTCTGCGGAATCACTTATTGATGGACGCAATGAGCCTTGCCAAATTATGTATGATATCTTTTCGGTTATATAATAATTTTGTTAATAACTTTAACTTTATTCGAACGTTCTTTTCAGTCAAGTTCTCGAGGTGATCGCAGCTACTAAAGGGCAAACTGTTGACTTCTTATCGGAAATATTTTATCGAAACACAATTGAGCTATTTTTTAAGAATAAGCAATAACCTTAGAAGACAACACTAAAAACTAAGAATAAAGCTCAAAATTAATATAAAAGATTCAGTTAATTAAGATTCTTTTTTGTACCTCCTTTATGAAATAAAAATTAAATGAAAAGATTGGGCTTTTTGTGTTTATTTCAATTCGTTGTACTTTAATTATAATATCCGCTGACCATGTTCTCTGCGATTGTCCTGCTCTTAGCAATCGGAGGCGGTTAAGCTATGGTGATTCAATTATGCCTCACTCTAAGATTTGGATCACTAACCCAGGAATGGTGCTGAATTTTATAAAGAGCTTAGATCTGGGTTAGGTAAGGGCATGCACAATAGATCCAAGAGGTCGCGGTGCAGCAGTGCCTATAATAATAATAATAATTATAATATCCAACCTACTCATGAATTAAAACAATATCTGCTTTCATTTCACATTTTATGCGCTCTTATATTTCACATGGTTAAATATTTATTGATACACAATGTAAATTAGTCATGTTTCCATTAAATAAGTTTGAATATTACATTTAATCGATAAAGTTTATTAGAACATTTTTCATAGAAGTGTGTAGAATGTACGCCATGCATTTTCCTCTTGCCTTCTGTATCAATAAATCAGTTTTTTTCCTATGCACGCATGTGCGTAGTGTTAATGTCATGTATAAATTTATGTCATCTATAAATGTCAATAAGTCCATAGTTACATATAAACTATACATACATATATTGTTAAAATCATGTTTATAGAAAATTGCATATATCTACTTTTAGTCATTGCTCACTAATTATTAGTATTTATTATTGTTCACGAAGCTAAAAATATGCTTTTTCCTATTTTTATAAAAAATATCGGCATGGGAAATAAAATGATTTGGTTTTAATTAAGAGCGCGATATCGTAAAACGGTATTGATATTAAAATCAGAAGGTATTTAAAGAATTGCCAACAATTGACATGCAAAGTAATCGATTAATCTACTTTCCTATCCTTTAATCAATTTTTATAGTAGTCGTCGTGAACGAATCCGAATAGATCTGCTCTTGGGCTGCTTTAATCCATATTTAATTTCATGTTAACTTCAATTTCTCAGCGGTTTTTCCTAAAGGGAAAAGGTTAAAAAAGATTTCATAGTTTTAATGTGATGCTCTTTATTTAGCCTCTTGTTGCATTTCTTTGTGAAAGTGACATCAAAATGTATTTTTACGTATTTAAAGTAATAGAAGCCATTGTAAATCAATAATTTATAATCATGCACAAATATAGAACAAGTGAATAACTTCCAAAAAGTACATCGAAGCAAAACCAATGCAAGGTAATCAAATGAAATTCTTTTAATGTTTTCATATAGCGTAACAATAGCTACAAATACATATATTTTCCTGTTTTAAAGTCGATATGTGATGCGGCGGTGTTTGTCGTTACAAAAGAAATGTAGAGAAGAAATATAAAATATTACTGATAAATTTACCTACAGCAGAAGGTGCAATGTTTAGTTAGAAGCTGTTTAGCAATATTCAGTCTATCTCAGTTCATTTTAAAGAAATCTACGATACGATATGGCTTTATTTATGTGTTAAGTTTAAAAACAAAACGGGATTTATTCTAATTTTTACTGCATTGACATGTTATGCAATCTGATGATAATCATTTACGTTTATTATACAAAAAATACATCATTTTAATCAAAGAATATTAAAAAAAAAATATTCTTTCCTCGTGAATGGAAATCTTCTGTATATCTTCGCACTCTAAACAAATGAACAAATAAAGAAAATCAGCGAGAAAATCATATAGAAAGAATTGAAATTTATTCACTGTTTCAACTAAAAATGTATACATTCATGTATAGATTCGTAAGGTTTCGGTTAAATAAGCGAAATTATTTACACAAGCTTAGCACAAATTAATACATTAAATTAAATTGTAAAATTAAGAAAACTCGTGGAAATGTTATATAACGAAAATTCATTAAAGCAAACAAAAAAAGAAAATAGAATAAATTCCAAAAGCAAAAAAATGGGTTCAATTCGATTTCAAGTTCAACTCAATACTTTTTTCAGTTTCAATAAATTATTAATTCATAAATTCATACTATTAATTATTTCAATATTTAGCCTGCATTGCTAATAATAATAATAATAATAATAATAATAATAATAATAATGTTATACCAACAAAGATGTTGCTTAAATATATAAAACTTCAAATAATTCGAATTACTTAGGCTGTATTTAACAACCATTTTCTAGTGTGTATGTATATCAGTTTGTAGAATAAATAAGAATTTTCTAATGATGGCTGAGGGCGCTTTTCAAACTCCAATTGGCAATTTCTTCTTTATTCTTGTTGGTATTATTATGCCTTATTTAACGTTTTAGTAAAGCCTCCATTTAGTGTATTTTTGGTGCGCTGCGATCGTTAATTTTCTGATTACGTTTGAGTGTGGCTCCACGCTTGATTTGGTCCATCAGAGATTCGTGACATAAGCGCGGGTCAGGCTGTCAATGGAAAGAGAGTGATTAAGTGACTGATTATTAATTTATGTATAAATGCAATTCGAAAAGACGTGCAAACTGTGTATGCCAATCACTTTTAATAAGTTTTAGAGAACGAATGAATACGAATACGGAGTTCTTTGCTCTTGTTAAATTTCCTTAGTAATTTTAATGGTTGTTATGATCAATGTATGTACATATGTGCGTATGTGAGTGATGATGGGTGAAGAAGTAACGACGCAAGTCATTTAACTAAACGCAACATGATAACAAATCTCAATCTACTCAAGCAAATGACGATACAGTGACATCGTTAATCGCTTAATTAGAATACTATTTGTGGTTATTTTCGTTTTAATTCCATTTCCATTCCCCGTCTGCGTGTTCACATTTACAAAAAAGTTAACTGCAACCGTGGCTCACAAATCAAACTTCTTATTGGATGTTTAGTTCAAAGCATGAGCTGCTCAGTTGTTTAGCTGTGTCATTTTGTGCGTTAATAATTTAATGGAAGGAAGCGTAACAAAAGTTGTCTGGAGGAAAGCAATAATCCAAAACATGTACCTTAACACGGTTTTTCATCGGAGAAAAGTCTGTATAGCGCGCTCGGTCGAAGACTGGACTTTTTGAGGACTGTGTGGATACTTCAGGATTTGTTTTGTATTCATATATTTTTAAACACGATTTTTTTGAACGAATTTGGACAGCAGAAAACGAGAAAACAGCGCAAAAAAGGAAGACAACATAAAAAGGAAGATAAATAAATAATAACAGTTGAGAACAGAGTTGAGAGGGGTGCTTCAACATTCGAGGCACTATCGAGCCGACAATTCATAGAAAGAGGCGGTGGTTGGTCGCTACTTACCAACGCTTTGCTGTTGATTAAGTTGCGCACAGCGAAGGCACGTCCAGAAATGCCCTGTTTGGCGAGCTTGGCGTTGAGGTTCTCTAGAAATTCAGCCTTGGTTTTGGAACGCATGCTGCTGCAGCCGACGACTACGTTCGCCTTATCTAAATTTGTGCTGGTGACATGATCTACTCGTTGTTTGTCGTTTTCGACCGAGTGACAGCGAGTAGAGAGCGTGAATACATGTTGCGAGAACGGCGAAAGAAACGAAACAAAAAGTGAAATGTATTTTAATAAACTTTTGCCGAAAACAGTTGCAAAACGAAGTCTTACAGATAAATAATATGCACATAATTTTAAAATAATAATGGAAGAGCATCTGAATGAACGAATGCAACAATGTACATAAAGAATTAGCAATGTTATGTAGTGCTTTAAAAATATATAAGAGTGAGAATAAGAGCTAAAAACCATACAATAAATGTCGTTAAGTTTTATGTTTTGAATTTTTAATAAATAAATTACATATTAATCCGAAAAAATCGTATAGTTTGTATGTGAAAATTGTTAATCCGAACGAGATTAGAACAGTGGGAACGCAGCTACTATCAACATACAAAAAAGAAAAGAAGGAACTTAAGGAAAATGAAACATACACAACTCAAACTAAAATTTGTGTATTTTCTGTTAACAAAATGCAGCGCCATTCTTTTAGTACGTAAAATGTGCTATTATTGTGAATAGCTAATTAATTAATCAAACGATTTCGACAAGTGAAGGATAAAAATAGGTTAATTCGCCATGCATGCAACGCTTCTTCCTTTATCCAAATCGCAATCCGAAAAAGCAACATAAACAAGAACTAAACACAAGTGAAATAAAACACAACTGAAATAAAAAGACGGAACACAATTCAAAACGCTGACGGAGCTTCAGCATCGGCAGACGGAAGAACGCGCTCACTTGTGTTGATGGTGGCAGCAGCAACGGACATGGAGTTGTGTCCGTAGTGAGTCTCGGGAAGAATGTAGTGTTGTTGGATCGCGTGATGCTGCTGCTGTTGCTGCTGCTGCAACGGATGCATGTGCGCAACTCCGCACGCTCTATAAATGCTTTCGCCAGCTGCAGACGATGAATAATTGACACCGGAGTTGGGGGAACCGGCCGCGACGGAGCCACAGTGCACGGCCGTCGTTTGGATGAATGGATTCGTAGTGACATAGATTTTTTGCTGCACACTGGAATGACGCGCGGGGATTGGCGGCTGCTTATAACTACTGCTGCCAGCAATGACCGCTGGTTTTTGTTTAAACGGCTGCTGTTGCTGGGGCAACGGCATCTGTGGACGATGATTACTGCTGTTGCTAGTCGCTTGTGGATAAAGGGAAGTGTTGCTGACGCTGACGCTGGCTGTAGCATCGATTGCCTGCTGCTGCTTCTGATATAGCTGCTGATATAACAGGCGGTGCTGCTGTAGATTTTTCGGTAATGTCGCTGATGCGGACGCTGTGGCAGACGTGTAAGCAGCCAGGTTTTGTGCGCCTGCACCAACAGCCGCAGCAGCCACTGCAGCCGAGTGCGAGCAATTTTTCGGCATCGTTGCAGACGAACCTGCGTATTTGGGATTGGGAAGAAGAGCTGTAGGCGGCGGCGGCGGCGGTGGATCTTCCAGCGGTGGAGGACACGTGATGTAGTTCTCTCGATTGTAAAGATGATGTGGATGATAATTTGATGGCTGTTGCTGGTGGGAGGAGGCGCTTGCGGCAGCTGCTTGCATGCGATTGGACGGTGCAGCGGCTACATTTTGTTGAGATACATTTAAATGAGCTGCACTTTGAACATTTGTTTGCTGATGATTGTGTTGATAATTAAAGGCTGCTGCTGCTGATGACGGTGATGACTTTGTCGATGAGAATGAGGTGACTTTGGACAGAAGTGATGAGGTGGAAGATGACAGCGGAAAATGTGGCGAGGAGTTGTGATGAAAGTTCGTGGTCGAGTTCGTGGATGTGGAGCAAGTACTAAAACTACCATAAATTCTATTATTAGATGCTGTTGTGGATTTACCGTCGTAGTTATGCTGCTGTTGCGCTTCTTGCTGGTGGTGGTGCTGCTGCTGCTGCTGCTGTGAAGCGCAGTTCCTCATATAAACAGTCTCGTGCGATTGCTGATGATGTGTCGAGGTCAGTGCAGAGCCAACACTTGTTTGGTCGCTAACAATGCCTTGCTGCTGCTTGTTGATGCGTGCATTTAGTTGAGCTATCAGATTGGGATTCGCTTTTGGCTGTGTGGGCGGCAGTGGCACTTGCACCGGATGTTGTTGGTGGCCCCCATTGCTGCTGCTGCTGCTGCTGGGGCTGGACGTACGGAAGCTTGACATGGTGCTGACGAGTTTGGGTTGCGCATAAATTCCCGGCGAGGAGGTGCGCAAAGACTGTAAAACAAGACCAGATCAAAAATGTTAATTATGATGAATTATGAAACGATTCGTTTCCGTTTTAAATAAGTCCATTAAAATAAAGTCGTCACTAATAAGCAACTTGTTCTAATCGAAATCACAGCAGCTGTTAGTAAAAGTTCACTACTAATTTGCACCTTGCTTCAACTTACAGACTGATCACCAGGAACATTGTGGCTCTGGCAACTATTGCTATAGATTGAATGCTGCTGCGCCTGATTTTGTTGGTGATGGCGGTGTTGGCGATTGTGCAGGTGGCGGTTGGGATTCTGCGGTGGCAGAGGAGGAGGAGGTCCTGTTGCCTGCACCTGTGCAATGGAAGGAGGCGGAGGCGGTGGCGAGGGACTGGAAGGTAGCGATACGGAGGAGGAGTGATGTGTGGTGGCTGCTGGCGGAGTGTGTGGCGAGGATGTGATATGCGAGGATTGGTTACCATCCACGTAGCATTTGTAGTATTTTTCATAATTTAGCGTTGATGGCGAAGCAGAGTTCCTTGACACTAGGGAACTATCATACGTGTTCCTGTTGGTGACCAGCGCACTGCGCTGTAGAGCGACCGGACTGAGCGGTTGTTGGTATCGCAGCGCTTTAACTGTTTCAGCCACTTTAAGGGCAGAGAGTGGAATTACGTTCGCCGGATGTGATGGCGAAGTCGGCATCACGTTGCACTGCGCCGGACTCTGCTCGACCAGCAAAAAAGCTGGAGGAGGTGGCAGGTTTTCCACCGATTTATTCAATGCGTTATGCTTTGGATAGAGCAAATTCGATGTGGCTGCTGCTACTGATGCGTCGCCAGGTCTTTTCTAATCATCGCCATTCATGCATGAAATCATAATAAAAATGAAATAAAAATACAATAAACAAATTCCAAAATAAAAACAAAAAGTCATTTGATAATAAAAGGGAATTTTATGAAAATAAGTTGGAGATTACTTAAGGATGAGCGGATATAAAATTAAGCAGAGGCATGAATCGAAGGATAATTAATGAAATATTACGAATATTTCAGCTTCGCTACTTGCGTTATCTTTAAATCAGTGAAATTATCATAATACACGTTTCCCAACAGACAAATAAAATAGTAATAAATATAAATGAACAACGCTATTGCTGTTGTTAGGTTATTTATTTATTTATTTAATTATTTATTTATTTATTGAGCATAAAAATAACTTATTACGTAGTCTTTGCAAAGGTTGAAAAATATGTCTTCAAATTAATTTCGCTACTTCAAGCACTAAAATCAACGAGTTGGGCGCCTAAATTAACGAGTTGCAGTGTTGTTAATTGGGCATTTATTTGTCCCCACGATAACTACATGTTTTGGTGGTATAAACTACTAGTTTAAATCCTAGCGGATTTTAACAAAATTCAACTCTTTTCACCACACGTTGTAGGCTTTCAGGAGCCGATTACTAAAAGCTTTCCTTTCTTGTCCCCTAACATTAATGAGTCTCTTTTATTCAGTCTTAAGATGTAGCATGTTCTGTAGCGATTCTTACCCCAGAGTTGCTGTTCGGGCTCGGAGTAACCGATGAGCTGCGGCGCACTGGCGGCGAAGGTTTGTTTGTGTTGATAGAAGAGCGGCGTGCGATGCGTGTATTTCCTCCTGCAGAGAATTAAATGTAATTTAACACACATTAATAGGAGATACATATATTTTCAAATCAACTAAATCAAGCTTGCTGCAATTGAAATGCGGAATGAGAGCGACGCCGATTCAGTTGCTTGTATTTTAATAGTTTAGTTGGTGTTTCTGTGGCGTTGCGGTGCGGTGCGGTGCGGTGATAATATTGACAGTGGTACTTCGCTCACACATACATTCGAGACCATGATACTGAGCGGAGCAGCGGAAGCAACGATGGTTACGCTGTTTGCTTTGTTTTTTTCTTTTTAAACCAAAATTAAGTTCGTTATCGTTGCTTTCATACAGCAACAAACATGTGAATGCAAATGTAATTATAGTTTTCTGTTAAGTACAAAATATAGTTTATCGTGCATATTAAATTACCAAACATAAACTAAATTATTATTAAATTAAATGGAAACACAAAACAAAAACGTCTTATAAACTGAAAAATTAAGGATTTTGGATAGGAATTTAATGTTCGCAAAACACAAGCATCGATGCTTTGTTATGGGGAGAAGTGGATGCAAGCAGGGAAAGTATTAAACGCTACGCCACACTTTAAACGAAAAGTAACAATAAAACATAAACTTAAAATTAGCCGAATTGCTTCATACAAAAAGAAAATCTTTAAAATTGAATTTAATTTAGATGACATTGAAAATGATAATCGAAAAGATGTGATTCCGATTAAAACTTTCACAAATATTTGTTAAAATGACTGCTTCATCACAGTGATACAACGATTTGTAGCTTCGATTATGGAAATCTTTTATTTCCTAGTGACATAAAGTGTCAAAGCCAACGTAAACCCATTCGCGAATTTATTATGAATCTGGCGACACTCGTGGAGTTCATATCCATCTTTCTACATTAGTGTGAAAGTAGTTTAGAAAGAATATCAAACTGAATTTAAACTAATTTAATTTAATTTAATTTATAATGCATAAGTAATATTCTTCATTCCATGTAATTGTATTATACAGCTTATAAGACTCTTAGTCTTGGAGTATAATGAATAGGAAATAAATAAATAAATGAAATGAAAATGAAATGAAATATCATGCTAATATTATTGCTAACGAAGTTATATGCATTGATCCAATAAAATCATGGCCTAATAAGAAATGTTATTGCTTACAGAGCTCTGGAAGATGTTAAATTCAACTTGGATTTTTATATTTGAACGCTCGATGCTTTAAAGATCGATTTCAAGTCTATTTTTTTGTGTGAATCCCTTCTTTAAACATCAAAATTACATTTCAAACTGATTGCATTTTAAATTCGAATCGTTGTAACACCATTCAAAAGCGTTTAGTTAAAACTCAACAGAAGCAAACTTAAATTTAGAATTTATGTATAAATAAAGAAAAAACAAATAAACAAACGAACCCGACAACGATGCCGGTCTTGGTGAAATATTCGGCTTTGCAAGCGAAGCGCTAGCCGCACACGTTACTGTCGAGGAAAAGGACGAGGAAGACGCCGACACAGTTGCTGTTGCTGATGATGAGGAATGTGATGCTGTTGGAACAGCGCCAGACGCACAAGCATATGGAAAATTCAATGCTGTCACAGCGACAGATGCAGGAATCGGTGATGTTGTTGCGGCTTGCGTTGCCGCAGGTGGTGAGTGGAAATGGTTTTGGAGATCATTGTGAATGGTAAAGTGTGAATGCTCTTGTTGTGATAGTGTTGATGGGAGAGAATTGATTGAACTGGTGATGGTCAGCGATGAAAATGAAGACGGCGCTACACTAAAAATGCTGTCATTCGCTGGAGGTGATGTTGATGAGGTGGCTGATGGAGCGGTTGTTGTTGGTAATGGTGATGGCAATGGCAAAGCGGAGCGGTATTTATTAGTATTACAATTATTGGTGATTGGAAGCGACTGTGGTAATTGTTGCTGCTGTTGCTGTTGCTGTTCATGGTGCTCTTTTTGCAGGCATTTTTCTTGTTGCTTACGTATCTTTGCGTTAAGATCAGCTTTGAAATCAGCTTTTATTGCGACAGGCAACTGCTGCGGCCGATGTTGTGGCAACCAATTGTTTTTACTATTGCTGGCTTCAATTTTGCCGTTGCTACTATTGAAAACGCTGAAATTGGGCTTCGGCGGCAGCTTCCGCCGCATCAAGCCATTAGCCAAGGTCAGCGTTTCAGGTGCCGATGGCAACGTTGCTGTGGCGGCTGACAATTTAAGAGAATTTTTACTATCTGTGGACAATCTATGCGTACCTTTTTGTTGCTGCTGCTGCTGCTTCTGGCTGATGCTGTTGCAACCCGTTAAAATCTGCAATTGCTGCTCAGTCGATGCTCGAAATGAAGACAGCCTTTGATTGGCAGGCGCCACTGTCGCCGTCGCTGGTATTACGTGGCCGTCATGTCCGAGCCCGTCACCGTCCGTCAGAGCGCTTAAATTCGTTGGTAGATGCTGCAGCTGGCGCATCTCGTGCTGCTGATGGTAATGCAACTGCTGTGGATCCTTCGTTCGCAGCACAACGATCTCGGAGTTCTTCTTAACGTAGTCGATGTCTGGCGTTATGGGTATTTGATGATCGTAGATGACTACTACGGCGCTGGAGCTGTCGTCACTGTTTCGAAAGGCTTGCTGCTCATGTGAACTGGATGTGTACGTCTCCGAAACCTGCGACATTCCGTCGGCCGCTGTCAACATCGAGTGACTGCCAGCCAAGTGCGCGAATGTGGGATTCTCGTATCCGTCGCTGTCAATGAGAGAATTGCTCTCGCTCCTATAGCAATGGCTTGCCATCTCCGAGCCGCTGCCTTTGATATAATTAACGCCGCCAATTGAGTTATTGTCGGCGGTGAGCGCATCGACTTTGTCAGGCGTAGCATCCGAGATGTCGGCACCGCAGCCGCCGCTGGAATTGGAATTGCTTTGGTTACTACTGGGACAGCAATTGACAGCGCGTGTTTCCGTGTGCTTTTGTGTGCTCTGCCTCTGGTGCTCTTGTTGATAGGTGTGTAATGTTGTCGCTGCTTGGCTGAGTGTTGCAGCTGTGCTTACAACAGCCTTCAGTGTTGTTGTTGTCGTTGTTGTTGTTGTAGTGTTCGTCCCGTGTTGCTCTTCGCTCATTTCACTGCTGGTGCTACCTCGATGCGATTTGCTATCATCGATTTCACGTTGGAATGAGTCTAGTTCGCCAATTAAATTATTTAATTCTTGTATCGAATCTTCGAAGCTTCTATCTACATGTTCGAGTATTTTGTTGTTGTTGGAGTAGTTGTGTGCGTGTTTCGAATTATTATTATTATTGGAATTATGTAAAAATGTCATCATAACACCAGGATTCACATTTTAGTTTTGTACAGAAGATAAAGTGAAGAATATTTGAGAAGAGTTTTTAGAAAATCAAACAGATCATTTATTGAGTTTTTTCGTTTGTTTTATTGTGGGTTTTGTGTCGTCATAAATTTAGTTGTAGTTTATTGAACAAGGTTTCAGTTGTTGTTGGTCATTAAGTTTTCAAACAAAGTCGTAGAAAAGTTGGCAACAAGTTGTTTGTGATGTTGGTTGGTGTTGTTATTGTTTTTTGATTGGGATACAAAAAACAGATAAGAAGAACAAAGTGTGTGGCATAGAAACGGAAAATAAAAGAAAAATAGAACAGTAAACAAATAATTACTTAATACTGAAAACTAGAAATTAAAGATTAAATAAAATGTCATTCCTGTGCACTAACTAATGCTACGCTTGCACCGACCATAAATCGCGCATTTGTAATCCCACATTTGAAACCATTTGAAACACTGCGTTTTAGGAAAATTTACTAATTGTAAGAAATCCATTTACGGAATTCATTCATTTCATGTGTGTAACGTATTTTTTGCAATTCACTTTTGGTTATATTGCAATGTTTGGCCAAATTCTGTTAATCAATTATTTTAACAGCTGATCGTAAATACTTTCGTTCCATTTCCACTGTTTTGTCTTGGGAATTTCTCTATGCAACACACAACAGACTGATTCAAAATATTATGCTTTTCACATTTTGCTCGCAATTCTTTAAAATGCATTAATTTTAATTTCGTATGGAATTAAGTTAATTTCGTATGGAATTAATTAATTAAATCGTATGAAAATTTGTGAAATTTGAGTCCCATTTAGGAAAAACAGGTCAAATGAGGGATTTACGGTCGTTGTGAACATAGCATAACATACATGATGTGAATATGAGATTTTCAATCCAAAAATAAAAGTTCATAATTTCATTCGTAAAGAGATGCTATATGATTTGTGAACTACTATAAGTAATCATAACAAGTATAACAAAAACTAGAAATAATCTGATGTGATCACAACTTCGATTAAAAAATTGCTCGAAGAAGGGATAAGGATGGAAATTGTGATGACATCGTCATGGAGAATCAACGTTTTCCACTGATAAAAAGACAATTAACGAGTTCATAAAATAAATTTGTGTGTTGATTTAAAAAGGTTGAAAGGTAAACTATGGATACACTAAGGAATAATCGAAATAAAGTGATTTTGTACATAATATTTTTCGAATAAAGTGAGTGTCAACAGTCAACTTACCAATATCCCTGTCGTGGGCTGCATATTCAGTCTGCTGCTGCTGCACAGGAGTCGGGACGCGGTAGTCATCGATGCGGCGAAGGCCGTGATTAGACCCGCCCATGATTTCGATCGCATTGTTGTTTCGCGCAACTGCAGCATGTGACGGCGATGGGGAGCCTTTGCTGATTGCTGCAGCCTGCTTCTCGAACATGGAAGCTTTTTGCAGTACCGAAGCACGCGAACGCTCATCGTTTTCTATAATAGTTGATGAGTCTGTGTTATTGATCGAAGTGGAAGCTTCGTTGCAGGACAAGGAAATGTTTTTCGAAGAATCTGTTTGTGTTATTTCGAGGAGATCAGCTGCGACGGATCCTTGGGTGGATCCTTGAGTGGACGACGGCGTACAGTTGCCAGTGGCAGACTGCTCAGTTGTTGGGGAGCTGACGTTAAAGACGGAAGCACCATGGCCGACACTTCCGCCGCTGGGTGTGCCGGCCGCAGTGGACGACGGCGAATTGGTCAAGAGCGGCGAGTAGTGGTTTTGAGGCGTGGAACAGCCACTGGACGGCGTAGGCGTTTGAGCGACGAATGACGTGGCCACCGCCGAATCGATGGAGGGATGCGAATGAAGCGACGATGAAGAAGCTGTGGAGAGCTGTGAAGTGTTTGTATTGGCAGTCATTGTTGCAGAGTTGTTATGATTTTGGTGCGAATTCGAAACGGAATCATTTGAAATATTCGACGAAATGGAGCTGTGTGAATCGGTTGACGGTTGTTGTTGCAAAACAAGTTGCTGCTGCTGCTGCTGCTTAGCGATTTTCATGGTAGCCATCGAAGCCAATTCGGACATATTAACATAAGTAGGAGCTGATTGCATTTGCAGCTGTTGTTGTTGCTGTTGTTGCGCATGGTGTGTCGACAGCTCTAGATCGACATTTGCAATCGATAGAAATTGAAAGCATTTCAAGCAAATGTTATGACAATGTTTCACAAGCATTGTTAAAAGCCAAGCGCATAAGAAAAGAGAGAAGAAAGCAATGGGTTAATTAGGGGGAAACTTTTAAGAAGCAGGAAAAACAATGTGCACAACATATAAATTGAAGTACGAACCTTTAGTGATATGAGCCGGTAACGGAGATGGACATTGCCGTTGAGCCAACGCGCCGACGCCGTTGCGGTTACTGTTCGCTGAGAGAGGACGTTCCAAAGAGGAACAACGCTATACGAAGTGGGATTTATAAATAAATTCAATTAATATTCAAGGCTGTTCATTGTGATTTGTAGTCGATTTATTATAGGACTACACCTTTTTTTTTCTTTTAATTGAGAAAGTGTCACTTTAAATACAAAGAAATGCCATAGATAATTTCTATGCAATTTCTAATCGATGCTTTATTAATTACAAGTGACGTTTTCTGATTTACAAATGACGCTTTCTGAATTACAAGCGAAAAAGCTGTCGGCCCACTCACAACTGGTAATGGTGGACGGCTCATAGCACCTCCAGCTCCCGATTGTTTCTGTGCAGATGGAGTGCTCTGTTCGGAGCCGACATTCGTTCCACAACTTTCCATTATAGTTTCCGGATTCTGGAATGTGTAAACAGTGAGTGGCGGGCGTTGGTGGCCCTTTTCGTAGGCGGTCGAGATGGTATGTGGACGATCAGCTGTAGGCGTTGCTACCCCGTCTTGCGAATGTGGCGGCCACGTTGCAACAGCGTGCGATTGGCTTGTGGCAGCCGAAACCTAGAGAGTGGAAAGGAAAATGAAAACCAAAATATACAACGTTGAAAAAAGTGTTGCAATTTTTTAAGTGTTGCAAAAGTTTGCAATTTAGTTGCAAAAGAGAGAAACTGACATCGCGCGATTGAATTAATGCTGATTAATATTGAAATTAACACATATAAATTAATATATTTAACTGAACTACTTTATTAATGAAAGCGATAACAAATAAGTGTAAAAAAAAACAAATTCATTGCTCCCAAAAATATCGATCAAACGATTTGCAGCAAACGAGTTGCATCGTTTTGGGAGGCAGAAGATGAAAAAGCTAAACAACCTTCAATTATGCCGACATTGGAAAACTAAAAATAAATATAGAAACCTGTGTGGTTAAGGCTGGTGATGAACAGAAGCCACTATCACTGGACTCCCCAGCTTTCAAACGTATTGCAGGCGAAACAAACTAAAAAGAACAACAGAAACAGCGTAAAGTAACAATAAACGAACAATAAAATATAAAACAACTAAGGATACAGCAGATGAAAAGCCAGCACCAATTTCAATATAAAGATATAAATGGGTTTAGTTATCAAAGGCAAAACCAAAGTTAAGCCAAGTCTACCTGCGACAAGGAGCGTTGATACTGGTGATGTCCTGGAGAACCGCTCGAGCCGCTGCTATTCATTGAACTGATGGAACAAACGGAACTCTTACGCGAGCCCAAGGAATTCGAGCAGCCACCTTGGGAGCCGGAGCCACATGGCGACTCAGAGTACAAGCACATCGCAGATTTGACATCGAGAATGAGCTCCTCGGAGGCTGGCGGCAATACACTGGGCTCCTTCGTGACCAATGCAATGGACTGCATGGCCTCCTGCAAATGCCCCAGCTCGGATATAACCTCGCACTCCTCCTTGACGACGGGCTGCAGCATATGCACGAAGCTGCAGTAACGCAAGCGTTCCTCGATCATCGCCGAGCGGAGTGACCTTTTCTCCACCTCCTCCAGCTCGGCGCGTCGCTGTGTTACATCCTGCAGATGTGAGTCCACCAGCGACTGAATGGTTTCCGACTGACCCTTTCGTGCTTTCTTCTGCAGACGCAATGTGTCGCTGGAGCGCTTCTTCAGCTCCGCACGGCAGCGTTTGTGTTCTTTGGCATGTTCTTTGTCGATGGTGGCTACCGAGCGTTTCCAGTCTTCCAGTTTGTCCTGAAGAACGGAGAGCAAAGTACACAACTCAAGTAAATTGTAGTTGCTTTCGAAATATAAAGCACTTACTTGCAAAGGCAGCACTAGACAATCCATGATTGCGGTCGTGAAAGTTTTTAGGCGCGTTTCGACAGCCTTGTGACGCAAGCAGACGCGAGTTAACGCAGTGCCGATCTCTTTGGTGGCTCCTGAATGGAATGGAATAGGAAATATGTTCATTTAAATCGAAACTAAATCATCGCTGAATGAAATAATAATGAATATATTATATATGGAGATTCTTTCTCTTTTCTGTTACTTCAGTTTCAAATGAAGCCATAGAAAATAACAGGTAATTGTGAGTCGCTAGTAATTTAGGTCAGCCCGACCTACAAATGTACAAAAAATATGCCTCTAGGCATAAAAATTAGCACTTGTTTTATCACATTCGTGGCTCCATAGAAAGCAACTGCTTGGCAGATTCGATATGATTACATGACGATGCATTTTTATTGCATCGAGGAGAGGTTTTGAACAGTTTGTTCCTTGCGTTTGGTGAATGAATATTAAGCCAGTTGCCGCTAACAATGAATTTGCGAGGTAGTGAAAGAACGCAGATGCGCAAAATAGAGCCCGCATATGGCGAACCGGTTACTGATCGTTGCTGCGACGCGTTGGCTGCCAAGCAAAGCACAGCAATCAGTCCAGACAACATGGCGTGCTGGCAACAAGTTTCCTTGTGCTTCGCTGGACTTCTTCTTCTTCTTCTTCTTCTGTAGACAAGACAAGTATTTTTCACATTTCTTCTTCTCAGCATGACTTCCTATCCTTCTCTGGATGCAGAATTGCATTGACTGCAATTGACGTATGCAGGAAAGTAATTTCTTGTGATGTGAGAGCGATATTTGCCACTTGGGCATTATAAACGTCGGTATTATGAACTTGTTACTAATAATCGCAGCGGAAACGAACTCCAATCGCAAACAGCGCTGATGAAGATTGCCATAAATTCATTCAAATGAAATGAACAAATATTGAAGCTAATTAATTAAGCTTCGCATGGAAATGTATCTGTACTATTGGCCTTGTGCACTCGCCTCCTCCTCCTCATTCCGCATACGACTCACATTGCAACCAAGTCTACAACAAAAACCACCTCCTTGACACTTCACTGCGAGCCGAGTCTGAAAGCTGAGACTCAACTCCGGGCCAACAAATGCAATGACGCCATTTAACTTAGGTAAGAAGCCAGTTAAACTCTCAAAAGTTGAGGTGAAATAATATTTAAGGGCTTTAAGAAGCTTGCCAAAAAAGGGGAAAAGTAACCACAAAAGACAAAAAAGAAACGCAAGCAAGGTGACAAGCAGAAGAGGTTTTTTTATGTCAACCTTTAATTGGAAAATTCACTTCAATTGCTAAAAACAATGAAATATTTTTACATAAGAATCTGTTCATTTTTTAATAAGGGCAACAACAAATAAATAATGAAAAATAGAAATATCAAAGGTCAGAAATAATCGGCCTTTGCTGAAACAAAAACATGTAAGAAAAATAAAAAAAAATGTTAAAATCGAAGAAGCGATTCTCGTGTTGGCAGAAGAAAACCGCGAGACCGCGACGTCTGAACAAAAGAAGGGAAATCGGATCAGTGACCGAGCGTGGATGCAGCGGAGAAGAACGTCGTCCAACACGATCGGATTCTGTTGCCGTAGCGCCGAGAGTTTAGGAAATTTCAGGAGCTTTTTGGCCTACTTTCAGCGAAGGCGGCACAAAGCACAATACACAAAAATATTCATTAATACACAACACAAACGTCGTGAACCTCGCTCGCTTACCTCGTGAATTTGTTGCTGCGTCTGCGATTTTTTGGAATGCGTCCAAATATGCTGCAATCGCCTGAATTGCGGCTCTATAAGAAAAATAGTAATACAAAAATAAATATAAAATCAAAGCAAATTATGTAAACACTTAAAAATAAACACCTTCTTTATTGCTTTATTATGCACTTAAATGTGTTTTTTACACGATGCGCTTTGATCTGAAGCATAAATATGTATATTTACGAGCAGAAAAAAGCAATTAACCATCGTGACCACGTAGTGATCAGTCGCTTGTGATGACCTTTAACAATGCGCACGTATTTTTAAGATTTAAGACAAAATGAAACCATTAAAAGTTGATTTCATTTTGACTTTCGTTGGGGGAAAACGTTACACAAAACGTTATTAATTTCTTTAAAAAAATACTACAATTAAAATACTTCCGACGTTGTTTGATTCTGTATATAAACGTCGATCTAGGAATTTTTTATGTCTCTAAGGTTCACACAAATTTATTCTAGTATCTGTTGACTTGCTAATTGCTAATAATTTTTCGAAATAAGCCAAAATATCTACAAAAGAAAGAATTAACACTATTTATTCTACGTAAATAAAGAAGTTTTCATGCAGTCGCTGAAGCGCAAATAACTGAATTATTCCCATATCTTTTTGCATGCTTTTGGGTAAAATCTAATTGGCTGAAGCTTTGTGTGTGCCTCTTCGAATAGAACGGACGGAATCAGAAACATGGCCCGAATAATCAATGGACTACACCAGATCTTCGTGCCTCAGGCACTTCAACTGGCGTGAAGATACAAGAAATTGCTCCAATTTCTCAGCAACGAACTGAATGCGTATCAGTTTCTGTATTAATCACTCCACTCCAATCAGCTAAGCTATGAACGGAAAGGACCGATTGTAAAGCACGCAATGAAACGTGCTCGAGTTGTCTTCGACGACAAAACTTGACATACTTTTGGCAACATCAGGAAGTACAGCGGCAGAAAGAAGCGTCATTTCCGCAAGAGCTGAAAGCCAAAGGACAACCTGCAAGAAACTTGTTCATAGCAATAGAAAAGTATCTCAGTTCCCTGAAGCTAAAAGGACTTTTGAAAAATGGATTCAGTATTTCTTAGTTATTCAGTGTTGTTCTTGTCCTGTTTGACAGTTGCAACATTATTTAAATACCCCTGTTTGTTAATACTCACCGTAAGCAAGCATGTAATTTACCAGCCTTTCCAATGAAATCCTCCCAAAGGGGCGAAGTGTTCTGAAAAAAAAACACATAACTTCAGTTTTCACAATTATTGTAGGAAAATTAGTTTATATGAAGCTGCTTTTTTTGTATTATTTTATTTCCTTCTATTGTACTGTTGACCAATAAATATCTGATTATAATCTACATTTGTTGTGCTCTGTTTGCGATTAAAGTTGTTTTATTAGCGTGAGAAACGTTTTTGAAACTTGTTAACAAAACAAACAAATCACAAAGATCGCCAACAGCATTTCATTGACTCAAATTTGATGATCGTTTTGCATCAATTTGCATTTTGGACTTTCGTTAAGCAATAAAAAAGGAAAATCAATCAAGGACCAATCATGCAGATGACGAAAGTTAAGTTAAGCTGCAAGGAATTTAAAGCAACAAGGTAACTTCTTGTTCCGTTGTCATTCTTCTGGATAATTTCTTTAGCAGAAGCAACATAACTATAGCTTTCCTCTTTCAATACAAATATTTAAATTTATTTTTTTTTCAATTAAAAGAAGTGGGAAGAACTTCTTTTAAAGAGACGGAAACTTTTCAGCTTTATATTTTGAATGAAATCTCAGGAAATATATCAAAAACTTAGCAGTTGAGCTGAGTAAATTTTCAATAATCCAATTGGACTTTGATTCAACGCCCATGTTACTTCCAACGCTGTTTGCCACATTTTTTTCACATTTCTCAACCAAATTAAAGACAATGAAAATATATAAATAAAATTAAACAAAGTGCTCCTTTATCTTTGCACTAGTTTTATTATGATCATTCATTAATTTTGTATTATTATTATTTTTATTACCATCGCATGGATTCTTAATGATAATGAAATTAGTTTTTCAAATTTATTTATTTAAATTTATTTGAAATTAGTTTTTCGAATTTGTAAATTTGAAATATTAAAAATTTTGCTTTTCTCTTTTCATAGTCACAAAGAATGAGAGATTCCGAGATGAGAATAGTTAAAGAAGCAATAAAATACACTTAATGCGATACATCAAAGGAAGCTGCAACTAAACACGGTGCAGCAAAGAAACTTGTTGCTCTTGTGGACATTGCTTCAGTTTAGCTTTTCGAATAGCTGACCATAAAAGTAGAAACCACTTTTCGCTGTGCTTACTTACGCTCAACAGGTAAAGGAAATACGAGAAATGCGCGTTACAAGTTATCGAATAGCCGAAATGTAAAACAAAACTCGTTATGAATTTCATCGAAATCGAGTGTTTCATGATGAATTTTCTATTAAGAATATGAAGTGGGACTCATATCTAAATATGGTTAAATTTTTTGAGTGGACGTCGCAATAATTGAAACTCTCTCTCTCTCTCCTTTGTGAATAACGACGAACAAAATTAAGAACTCGATTTTACAAAAGTAATAAAAGCCAACGCAAACTGCTTTCATTGAAAAAGTGACATCAACGTAGACGATAATGGAAATGAATATTCAGAGGGAACGAGCCATGAAAGATTAATGATGAACAAGAGTATTTTACGCGTGGACGTTGGTTGTTGTTTTTCATTCATGGTTTGAACGGCAGTAACAAGAAAACAGGTAATAGACTCAACTATCAACAACAACGACAAAGACACACACACACAAAATATAAGCAGCCCACGTGCTGAGATATATAAAATTTTGGCATTAAGGCGGCTTAAATGACAACTTACGAGACGATAAGCGAAGTGTCAGTGGGTTAGATGCTCGCTGTATGGACAGTCGAGGGCCCCAGCTACGTATCAACTCAGGTTCCACTGCAACACTCCAATGTAATCAAGTTAAATACAATAAATACCTTAATAATAAAACCGAATCTGTTTGTGATATTGACCAATAGCCAATTATTACTCAATCAACACCGGATATATTTTACTTTAGCCCAAATGGGCTGTTTTTTTGTTGTTGTTGTAGTTGTTGCCCCAGATGCCGAAAACAACAATAACAACAAATCCCGCTCCCCCTACTTCCGGAGAAATCCCCCTCAAAGTTTGCAACTTTGGCACCCTGTATTTCGTGAACCACACAACATACCCGGCACATATATATACAGTTAGAAATATATCTATCATTTCTTCAAATAAACGTATATTAAGAAACTTATAGTTTTCGGGCAAAATGACCTTTTATGTTTTTACTACCTTTTCTTGACTACTTTTTGATTTTTTTAAGGCTCAAAATTGTATTAATAACATTTAATGTCCTTATTTTATGAAAGCTGATATCGCAACGTGTCCTCACATATTTTTTTTTATTAAAATTATATTATATTAAATTAATTATATTAAATTTTATTAATTATATTAAAATTAAAAATATATAAATAAGTAAATTAGAGCCGGGTGTTTGAAATAAAACACACTTAATATTATTTATTAAAGAATTTTATTTATTATTAAATGAGTTGTCACTAATAGACCTCAAAGACGAATGAAAATAAAACATTCTTGGTTTCCTTTAAATAAACGATAGGACGTAAAAGAGTCCCAGATAACTTTATTTCTCCAAGCAGTAAACACCTCAACGACCTAACAGGACTTTGTAATTGCAATCCATTTCGGAGTAAAAGAAAGATAACACAACTGAAATAACAACTGAAAAGGTTCCTCATTGCATATTTCTGATCAATGTTTATTTTTGTTTCGTGTCACAAGGATTCCATCACAATAACATACAAATACATAACGCACTTTATCAAATTCAACAGAAATTCTTATGCACTCAACAAATCATTCATCAATCACACAACAAAAGTTACTTTTACTAATATGTATTACTATTTTTTAATATTACTTTTTGAAGAGTTCATTTACAATACAACATATTTTTGTTTGAAACATCTTCCACCTTAAACTCAATATTATCCTCTGTCGGCTTCTTAAAAATAGGCTAAAAGCAGTTTTCCGGTAATGAATCAATTATAAATTGCTATTGTTATTACTTATTATTGTTAATATTAATTATATTCTTCAGATACTATGCTATGTTTACACCGACCGCAAGTCGCGCATTTGTAATCGCACATTTGAACCCATTTACACCGTCTTTTGTATTTGGTTTGACAGAACCATCGCTGTTTTGAAAAATTTAAAATAAGTAAGATTGAACTTGTTGAAAAATTTACTAATTGTAAGATATGCAGAAATTATAGCATACATTAATTTTATCTGTGAAAGCAATAGTATTTAGCTTTTTAAAATTTTTGTGCGTTGGCTTCATATTTTCCAATTCACTTTTGGTTCAACAAAATTTGGTTGGCAAAATTCTGTTAATCGATTATTTTAACAGCTGATTGCAAATATTTTCATTCCATTTCCAGTGCTCCAGGGAATTTCTTTATCCCTGCAACAGACTGATTCAAAATATTATTCTTCCTCGCATTTTGTTCGTATTTCCTCAAAATGCATTCAATTTGGTTTGTCAAATCGTATGCAAATCTTAAAAATTTAGCATAGCATTTTTGAAAAATAGCTCAAATGCGCGATTTGCGGTCGGTATAAACGTAGCATTAACAACATCCACTTTGGAATTTCTGAAGCAAGTTTCGCAATGTCAAAAAACTATTTTTTTATTCAGAAATTATTTTGTTTTTTAAATAACTGCATTCACATGAGGCCAAAATAATTATTGTGAATCAAATTAACGTTGCGACGTGGTGGTTTCACTAAATTTTCGTAAATTTTAAGCTGAAGCGTGAAAGAATCCATTAGAAGAAAATTGGTGAGGAGCATCCGATACGATAAGCTGCAGGTTTTTGAAAAACCTACTTATTTCTGCAGTTGTGTGTTGACAAGCTTTATTTTCCAGTTGCTGCATGTAGCACATAATTGTCTCTAAAACTTGGTCATGAGATGAGTTGACTGCAGCGAAGACTGTTAGCAGAAAGACAGAGTGAGTCTTCAAACATGTCGAATGATAAGATTTATGTTTTAACTTTTCACATATTCCCCACTACATCTGTTTTCTTTTTTAAATATGAGTTTTTGCTTTATGAGTGATTAGTAATTATTTGTCAGGTGGGATTTCTGTTAGGAGCAGAATTCTAGACAATAATTTCACTGTACACATTTCTGTATGCGTTGGTTTTATTAGCAACCTCCCGGAACCGAAGAAAGCCCAACGATTCAAGTGCATGACTCCTACAATAAGCGAAAAATAATAGGAAATTAAACCAAGTATGAAATGAAATTTAATCCCCTTTCAAACAATAGAAACCATTCAAAACAAACTGCAAAAGTACAGCTCAGTATTCGGGGCAACAGTGATGTTTCGGATACAAATGCATAAAGAAAAATGTACATGGCAACACTTGAAAATACAGCCACAGCGTTGCAGTAAATTGAGCTACACTTTTAACCACTGCAAGGAATGAAATTCCAATTCGTTCCTATGTAATTAAAACTAACAAAAGAAGCGAAGCAGCGAAAAATATCAGAGCTCAGATTATTTTACAGCAAGCAAAAAACCAAACGCAACGTGATGTTAAATGCGTGGCTCGTGCTTAACCGAACCACAACTGAAACGACTGCAAAAGCTGCAACGAAGAAGGAAGTAAAAAATGCAAAAAAAAGCAATATATTAGAAATGTACAATCGAAAATACGGACGGTGGTCTGTCATAGATTCCGGTTCAAGGAAAGTTCAAACTGGTGACGAACATTATAAATGATGATCAGTGACGAATTCAGCAAGTCTCGTCACCAACTGCGTTCATTATGAACAGCGATGAAGGAAACGACGAAAGGCAAACAACCTTAAGTAGTTAGAAGAGGAATTCGAGGAATATGAAGCCAAAAAAGTATTTTTATATTCAATTCTGCGCCTCACAAGTCTTTTTTTATTTGTTATTCACACACGATTTTCATAAATAAAAATAAAACTAAGATACTTGCATTAAATTGAGGAAGGTAAGTGATATAATGTATGATATAAAGAATATCCATAGCGAGTCGTTTGAAGTAGTGAATTCCAGCGACTTTTACAGCCATTCTTCAAAAATATTTTCGGATCAACGTAAACAACAATAAAAATGCGATTAAAAATAAAATTTAGCTGTAATACGATCTGTAATTTTATTCGTTGTTTTCTGAATTGGCCCAAATTGAATTCAATGAATTTTCAAAGGCATTTTATACAAATAAAATTATAGACGACGTAAAACTCGTCGAGTTGCTAAATTCGCTCGTTAATGAAGAACTCTTTGCTCGTTGTATTTCCTAAATTAAGAATAAAATTCAACAGCCGGCTTCAGTTCGTCTGAGTGCAAGACGAGTTGTCGTTAATGCAGCAAACTTGTTAAGAAATTGCAGACAATTTATATCAATTGAAAGACGGGTTGATTTTACTTGACACCATTTTAGACATTTAAAATGGTCGCTGATTGTTTGTGGAGGGAGAAAATCACGAACAGTCAAAGAAAAAATAACCGAGTGACACGAAGGAAGTGGCAATCATAGTTTAAGACTTTGAAATTTTGAAAAATATCGGTTTCATCAAAGAGTTTTATTAGATCTGCATTGATCATTATCATGTCTGTAAACCACAGAATTTATATCTAAAGTTCATAAGCAAAGTATTCGTTTACTAAACATAGCAAATTAAATTGAAATCTTTCAAATGCAGCAAAGTGATACCGTATTTTCTTTCTTCGTGTTTCCATTTCTTCGAAACTAACAGCCACATTCCCAATACTCGCTCGCTGTGAGCGCCCGAGACGCCAGCGTAGCCGAAACTGAGACAGACTTTGTATTCTGTAATCCAAGCGTCTGCCAGCGTCAATCAGCGTCTTGCTTTTTTTACCTGATGTTATGCTTTGCAGACTGTCGTAGTTTGCAGACCGAATAGTGTTACCGTCTACGGGAAACCTTTTTGTAGTTTGGTGATATAGTTTGGAAGCACTTTCAAAAACACCAAAAAATGCAGTCACTTCGATTTCAACTACGTGAGAATCCTAGTGGACACATATATTATTGTATATAAAATATGAACATGAGGGTGTGGCAACAATGTATGAAGCAAAAAGCAACTATTTGTCTTATCATAATAATAACAACTAGAACCTCCATTTGACTTGTTCGTGTAATATAACAACATTTTGTTCGAAAATGAAGCCTTATATAAAACCGTAGCACTTGTGAAATACATTTTGATTTTTTAAAATTAAAATTAGGTTATTTATTAACAAATAAATAATTAATAATTTAATAAATCTACCTTTAATAATTAATAAATTATTAGTTATTACATCAACAATTAATAAATTAGGAATTATTAATTTAATAACTAATAAAGTAGTAACTATTAATTTAATAATTGATAAATAAATTTCTTTAGCAATTATAAATTTATTCATTAAAAACTTCGTTACAAAAATTTCTGTCAACCACAACATTTTTGTTCAAGTCGGCAACTGTTTTGTTCCCGTCTCATTTCGAACCGACTCCGTTTTTCCGGAATGCCTCGACTAAAGATTGACAACTGATAAGGTCTGCAAAGCAGGTAAAATACCAACAAAATTATACAGTAAACGCCAGCGAGCGACTGCGTCCCGTCTGGGTTTTAGGCAGCGCAGTTTCTTCAAAAACCATCGACGCTGGCGTCAAATACAAAGAAAAACTACGAAAACCACAAAAGAGAATAAACAACTACGGAGCGTCTGAGACGCGAGCGAGTATCGGGAATGTGGCTGTAAATAGAAGTTCGTCCAACTCACAAGGCTAAGTTAACTAAATTATAAACTAATAAAAATACAGCAAACTCCCGATTACATTAAAGTCCATTGGATGAAACTTTCCCATGGAACATTCAAAATGGGAACGGAGACTTACAGCCACATTCCCGATACTCGCTCGCTGTGAGCGCCCGAGACGCCAGCGTAGCCGAAACTGAGACAGACTTTGTATTCTGTAATCCAAGCGTCTGCCAGCGTCAATCAGCGTCTTGCTTTTTTTACCTGATGTTATGCTTTGCAGACTGTCGTAGTTTGCAGACCGAATAGTGTTACCGTCTACGGGAAACCTTTTTGTAGTTTGGTGATATAGTTTGGAAGCACTTTCAAAAACACCAAAAAATGCAGTCACTTCGATTTCAACTACGTGAGAATCCTAGTGGACACATATATTATTGTATATAAAATATGAACATGAGTGTGTGGCAACAATGTATGAAGCAAAAAGCAACTATTTGTCTTATCATAATAATAACAACTAGAACCTCCATTTGACTTGTTCGTGTAATATAACAAGCAGCACGCGATACCATTCCAATTTTTGTTCGAAAATGAAGCCTTATATAAAACCGTAGCACTTGTGAAATACATTTTGATTTTTTAAAATTAAAATTAGGTTTTTTATTAACAAATAAATAATTAATAATTTAATAAATCTACCTTTAATAATTAATAAATTATTAGTTATTACATCAACAATTAATAAATTAGGAATTATTAATTTAATAACTAATAAAGTAGTAACTATTAATTTAATAATTGATAAATAAATTTCTTTAGCAATTATAAATTTATTCATTAAAAACGTCGTTACAAAAATTTCTGTCAACCACAACATTTTTGTTCAAGTCGGCAACTGTTTTGTTCCCGTCTCATTTCGAACCGACTCCGTTTTTCCGGAATGCCTCGACTAAAGATTGACAACTGATAAGGTCTGCAAAGCAGGTAAAATACCAACAAAATTATACAGTAAACGCCAGCGAGCGACTGCGTCCCGTCTGGGTTTTAGGCAGCGCAGTTTCTTCAAAAACCATCGACGCTGGCGTCAAATACAAAGAAAAACTACGAAAACCACAAAAGAGAATAAACAACTACGGAGCGTCTGAGACGCGAGCGAGTATCGGGAATGTGGCTGTTAAAGTAACCAATAAAAGTAACGAATTTGCAAGCATATTTTTACTTATTGCACCTTCGTGCAGCTTTTCTATTTCTCCTATTTTCTGCCCTAATTATTGCTCTATGGCAATAATCTGAAAAGAATCGTGTTTTCATAATATCTCCGTGTTGTATTTTTTTGTTTTGCCTTAGAACGTAATCATCAGACATTCGTTTATACATGCATTAAAATATTGAATTTACCATTTTCAAAAACAATTTATAATGAACTAATTAAATTTGTAATAAATTTTACATCAATTTAAAGAAAGTTAAATAAGTTTATAGGTTTTTTGGTTTTTTTTTTATTTATATTTCAAGTTAATAATTAGCTACGTAGCGAATTGTGGTGAATTTGAAAATGTTGTTGTCGAGAGTTACAGTGGAATTCAACTCCACGCTCTTAAACGAATTGCCAGACGAGAAAATTACGACACACCCTGTAAAGTGATGAGTTCGTTCAATGAGCCTAACCTAGACATACTTATCAAAAAACAAACTAAATTGCATTGTTTTAATTTCTTCGTTGTTGTTATTGAATGCGATCTCTATCTGCGGATGTAGCTAATTACTTTAAAGAAACAGACGTCTTTGGGACGTTTACATGACGTTTGTAGGGTCGCCATCCACCGGCGAGCTTTATAAAATGTGGAGCAGCTCACAACTTATTTGCTGGATAAAACAGCTACAATGCATAATAATGAGCACAGAAAAACATGTTTTAATATCCAGTTTCACAAAAACAAAAAACAATTGACGGTTGCAAGCGACGACTCCGTAGACGAAACAAAAAAAGACTTCGTGAAACGTTTATTTCAACAAATCGACGCTCGCAGCGAATCGGTTATTTTTCATCACAACAACGAAGAACGTGATTTACGATTCGACAAAAAGTTCTCAATTCCGAATGAAAACGTGCGAAAGCTTACAGCAACCTTTACGAACCAAATGCAATTTTGAAGCTTGCACAATCAGAATTTGAGGAATCGATACAGAAGTGGCTCAGTGGGTTCGATAAACGACGGCTGCAACGAAGGAGGATTTTGTAATTGTTACAGATGTATTTTTATTCGTCATCAGACAAGTCGATTGGGTGTGAGTGCAAAGCCGCCGATCAAGTTAATTGATTTCTAAACAAAGGCCGCAGCAAGATTTTGTTCCTCAAAAGCGAATAATTCTCGGGGCAAACACGAGTATTCCTTATCAAATTGAGGAGCAATGAACTATATAAAAATAAATATAAACACACACTTATTTCTGAAGATGAACTACAAAATTTGAATCCATTTTGAATAAACTTAGCGGAGTGCTATTGTTATTTTGTATTATTTTTCAACAAAACCGAAAAAATAACTTGGGACGCATATTCATTCTGGTGTTTACTAAAGCGTTAAGCGATAATCTAAACTACATATTGACAATAGCAACCACGATTAATGAAAGTTCACGTTGAAAATTACGTTTTAAGTTACGCTAAAGCATTTTTCCAGCAAATAATTGTTGAAAAATTTGAAGTTTATTTTCTATTATTCTGCTGCGTCGCTTTTACAATCGATTCGAATTGTTTACATACAAATTTTGTAATCTTACTCTCGATAATAATAAGGAATTAGGCAACAGAACAAAATATTTGTGTATATTATATAAATACGTTGAATATGTAAATAAATACTCCAATTCTAACCACAATTTCTGCATAATTTAGGCGGCTAAATTAATTAATTCACATTTACAATTTATTCTATGAACTCTCATTTGTTACACAAACAATTCGAAAAAAGGCAACACATTTAGAGTAATTCATTTATTTCATTCATAGAGTTATTCATTTATGTGGAGTATGAAGAAAAGGCAACACTGACTGGGCGACAGTACTAAAAGAAAAGCAGACGAAACGACTCAGACGTACAACCGTGAAAAACGAAACGAAGCGTCGGTTGAATTTGGCGACACGAATGGCGATAAGGAAAAAAATAAATTTTTTTACAGAAAATGTTAAATAAAGAAACATATTTATAATAAAAAAAATAAACAAAATGTACATTTATTTCAGGGAAAAGTAAAGTATTATTGCGAACTTATCTTTAAACTTATTAAGTCCAGCAAAACAACTCTAAATAAATATGTACATATATTGTAGTCGTTATATTACGCCGTTTATGTTTTCTGGAACGACTTAATCAATATTAATTGTAGTTGAATAAACAGATAACATGTACAATGAATGACGAAATTCACGTTTCTGAACATCAAAAGTCTATTTATCAACATTTCATTAATCAATCTATCGAAAAAGTCAATAAACTCCCGTGAAACCAGTGCATGCTGAATGGTCTGATTCTGAGTACAAACATTTTTCATTTAGCACCAAACCGTTCAGAGCACCATGTATTAAGTATATAGAAAATGTTCAATTGATGAAAAACATTGCAGTAAATTCACGTCACAAGTACTGCAAATGGGTTTCTTTCTTGCTTTATATGGCATTCTGTATAACGTCCGTTTGGTCTGGTCAGACATCGCACATTGAGTGAGGTTTCCGTTGCACCGCAAACATACAATGACGTTGCTTGTCTAGCTTTGTTCTCGGCTTGATCGTTGCTGAGTCGTACATTTACGAATTTAAAGCGCCTGTAAAGATTTCTTTATAAGTTAAATGAACGAAAAGAGCTGATTTTCCAGTAAGATAATATAAATAAACTATTCATCTAGTTTGGCGTGACTGAATCAGTCAATGGAATCATTAGTTTCAATTAATTTCTATGACTGTGCGTAGATGTTGAATGCTAATTAAATATTTGTAGAGACATTGTGAAATAAACCCACGATAAAACCCCTTTTATATATTTCATAAATCGAAAACCTCCATAAATCGACAAAATAGCGATATTTAACGTTTAAATTTCCCGGATAAGAACTTGATTAATTTGTCGAAAAACCTTTCGGCCATTGGAAACTAGATAAAGACACATGAAGGAAATCTATTGCTTTAAAATTGCAAAAGGTAAAGCTACCATTCGAGAATGGATTCAGTGCTTTCACAATGCTTGCAATCGAATTCGTCTCACGCAAAAGTCTACGAATCGCTCTAGGGTTGAGACAACCGTCAGCGGGCCACGTCTCCCGCCACCTCCGGCCTTCACAAGGTTCTTCATGTGGAACCATAATACTATTAATTAATTAGTGATTGACTAAAAAGACCATGTTTAGAATAATTTTAAAATGTTATTAAAAATTCATCATCATTATTCATCGATTTAATCACAAACATTCACTCTTCGGCAAGCGACAGATTATTGAATGCAAAATTGCTGTCGTGTGTGAATCAGCAACGAACAGCAGTAAACACTCTTCTGTTAACAGAGTGTTTAACAACGTGATTATTCTGCCTTGTATTTTTCAGTAGACAAGGAACGTTCAGTACGTAGATTTGGAACCACTGTTATTACCAACAACTAAGCATAAGTAATCACTTAAATCGATGAGGGACAAAAAAATCGATTAATTTATAATTTACATGCAGTGCACCTTGAATGCAGTTGCAAGAATAAAAAAAAGTAGTTCACCTTTTGAATGTATGCGGAAATTATATTGATTAGTATTCATTGGAAATTTGACGATTTAATTTTATTTTGCTTTCAAGTTTAAAATTAAACCACTGATGATAGAATCTTAGGTACAAAAGTTATTCTAAGGTCAGTTAATTGCTTCATGTAAAACAATGGTGATTAAATTTGAGCCCATTTCATAATCCCGATCTTCTAATTAAGAAGTTAATAAATAAAAAATCGCTTATTATCATAAAACACACCAAGGACAGACGAAGGAATGTTTGCATGTCGGAAGCATCCTTGCCACGAAATGTGATCGCACGCTTACAGAAAATGCATTATTCAAAAACAACAAAAGGCCATTAAACATTATATCCACAGAACTAGGACGCAATCTGATGGCATTTGGAGCTCTCATATCTGCTCAAGTCGTCGTTAAGGACGGCGGCGAAAGTAATTGAAATGGAATTCGGGCAGCTCGTACAAAAGTCATGTGAGAAATCTTCTATCCACGGCGTTCCTTATTTAGTGAATTCTAAGCTGCATTTGTTGGAGAAGTTCTTCTGGTTCAGCATTATAACATCGGCTTCGTACTTCTCCATCACGATCTGTCTGAATCAGTGGAGACGTTTCCGCGACAGTCCGATTGTGTACGCTTTGGAGCTGTCATGGAACCGGAATGATTTTCCATACGCAGGTATCACACTCTGTGCCGACTTTCGTTATGAACCAGACGACAGGGCACTGATTGAACGGTAAGCGGTAAACTGAATACATATGAATAAGTACAAGAACCTTACAAGCTAACTATAAACGTCAGTGTGTGGGGACAGACGCCAAACACACCACGATATCAATATTACCATGATTTTTTGGGGGTGGTAAATGTGCTGCGCTATGACACGATGTCAAACCTCGAACCGTATGCTAACGACAGCACATTGGCGAATATCGACTTTTTAGACATCCTTCTGTCGGTTAGTTTTCAATTGAATTCGCTTTATTTACCCCATACATCTAAAGAGTAGTTTTTCATTAGATGCAGAAGAAGCTGATGCCACTGCCACCTAAAAACACATCAGTGCAGGTAAAAAAGCCACCTAAAAAATATCAAACGGCACAGGAGTTGGAGACCCGGAAGCAGATTTATGCGGCAGCCATAACAGAAGCCGGACTCTGTCGCACTATATCACAGCTCTCAGAGTACACGAACCCCTATGGCGAATTGTACGAACTGAGAACCTTTGCAATTGATTTTGTAAAATGTAAAATTATGTTCAATTATAGGAATCACCTTCCCGTCAGCGATATTATATACTGCGGCTTCATGAACGAATGCAATACCAAAATATTTCCAATGATCGATGACTCCCAAGGACTCATGGTGGTGAGTTACTTAAGCCTCAAGTACATAGACTCCGTCTCCGTCCGTCTCCGTCCAAAACGTAACGAGTTGGAAGTAGATTGTATGCAAACATATCAGAGCGAGTACATAGAATCCGTACCGAGTCGTACGAAGACGGATAAAAGTAGAAATCATTTCTACTTTTCTTTGCGTAATCCGTCCATTCTATTACAATTGCTTTGTTATGACATATTTTTTGACATATTTCATAACAATGGAGACGCCAAACAAAGATCTTCTATTAAAGTATCTTCTATTTCAGAATCACTCATTTTAAACTTATTTGCAATAAAATTATAAAGTAATACAAACAAACAATACTTTGGTAAATTGGAAATGACAACTGCAATATTGTCAGGGATGGAACAAACACTTTATATTTTAAAAGGAAACTGAGTTAGTTCATATGCGAAATGTGTTTAATTCAGTTTAACACAGTTGCTATCCCTGGCTAAATGCAGTTGTTGGACGTAGTCTATGTAACTCACTGAGAAATTTGTTCCGTCGACATCCGAAAGTTGTAATAGAATTTGGACGGAGACGGACGGAGACGGATTCTATGTACTCCCCACTTTAATCATAGTTAATTAATAACATAATATATATATATAATTAAAGTGATATTGTTATACAACATATCCTCCCTTCGCTCTCTATCCATTCTAGTACCTTCATAATAGTAATGACATCGTTGCTCCCAACGATCGGACCTGCATAATGCGTGAAGCTAAACCGGAAAGTTTGCTATATGTCGAGTTGCTCGTAAGTTGGACAGGAGCCGAAGATGAAGTGCGAGATCTGCCGATTGCTTTTCGAAAATGTCGCTATCCAGATGAGAATTATTTGGAGTGGTTTAAGGTGAGAAATGGAGCCTGGTTTTACCCCATAGCTGTTATTGTGCCATTACCTGAATATATTTCAGCTCTATCGTCCTGGACTTTGTCGAATCGAATGCCGCATTAAAGCTGCACTTAAACTGTGCCACTGCAAACCTTATTTTTATGCCGTAGGTCCAAAGGCACCGATCTGCGATATAAAGGGCATGCTATGTCTGGTGGCTCACAACTGGACGGAGACCAAATGCCACTGTTTGAAATTATGCGAGGAGCTGTCATACACGAGTACCCTGAGCAATCAGCAGAAGGATGTAATTTATAGCATATTTAATTCCAGCTTCCATGTAACTTTATGGACCCTTTTTTTTGCTAGGATATAACTAAATACGAACGAACTGTTCTGGTGAAAATGTCTTTGCCACGGATGTCCTTGACGCGGCAGGTTGTATTCAGCACGGATCAATTGATTGTTTCTTTTGGAGGCGCCATTGGTTTGTTTCTGGGCGCTAGTTTTATTAGCGTCTTCGAAATCATCTACGCCATCGGGGAATACTGCGGAGTGAACATGGCACATTGCTTTCACCGACGTATTCTACGCAAAAATAGAGTTCATTCAGTAAAGCCGATTTAATTCACGCAAAAGATGATGCAAATGTATTTTCTAATCGAGTTTTGCATTTGTCAGCAGTAAATATTAAACATGTCAAAAACAGGGAGATCGAAAGATGACTATGAGGCAGACATGCGCTCATACTTTCTCAACTTATCCATGGAATATCACCAACGCTTGCTGCGTTTCTTCGTCAGTTCTTGGCTTGACTGACTGAGCGAATATGAATAATGTTTCATTATTAACAAAAAAAGAAATATAATAAATGAAACTTTTTGGTTTTGTACATTTAAAATGTACATATGCGCAAAGACATAAACAAACCCATGACAATATAAATTTGGTATTAAATTTAAAAGTCTAAAAAACTTTTTTCAGAAACTTTTAAAAATAAAAATTTTCATAACAGTTATTTTGCGACTTTTATTTTTAAAAGTCTTTGATAACTGTTATTCTAAAGACTTTTTCAATAAAAGTTATAAAAGTTTCAAGCTCTGTTTTCCAGGCTTTAATTGCGTCTGCACAGAAATGGTGCAGATTGCTTGATGCTTCAATTGGGATTGTGTTATGCACACGCGTCACTTGAAGCAAATCACTTGAATGCAAACCACAAACAATTTATAAACTGCTTACTTAATTACAAATTGTCAAGACTGTGATTGTTTTGAGGACATAAATAAAATAATTAAACAGCAGACAATAAGAAAAGAAGATGTGTTCACTCCTCTGCTTCGTGATTCTCCCCTCACACACACGAAAAAAAAGTCTCTGATTGCTGCAAACGCGTCCGCCAATCCACATTTCTTATGTGTGTAGTTGTGGATGATGTCAATGACACAAGATCTGAGATAAAGAAATGTGTAAAGTAATAAATACAAAATCCGAAATGAACAGTAAAAACATCCCAGATGGAAACTGATTCTGATACATCTGTATTCCGATCAATGATCTCTTCAATGATATGTCGACATTTTGCATAACAAAGTAATCGGAAGAGTGATCAATCATTGTACATTCGCTCCATTACGACTTCCCTTACCTAGTTATCTAGTATATACGAATGCATTATTTTTCAATGACACGGTGAGGAACAATCATCGATATTCGGATGCATAACTCATAAAAGCGCTCCATTTCGATTTCCATTACGTTTTCCTGCTGGGATTCAGTGGCTCTTTTTTAATCAGAGCAAGTAACAAGAAAGCACCATAATGAATAAATATGCGGGGAAGTGGGGTGAAATCAAATACGAATTAAAGTGGATGGATAGCGCGGTTACGCCTGCGCACAGAGCGATGAAAAAGAACTGCGTAGAAAGGTGAAATGGGAATCAGGGGAAACTTTTGTTCTGCTTTATTAAGGTTGCAATTTGTGGAGAAAGATAATGTTTGCCTTTGCGAGTATGTCGAACAACAAGAGGAAACTCCAGAATAATTACATCTCAATAACAGTATAATAACAAAACTAACCATAAGACGTTACAAGCAAAGAGAACGATATTATTTTATAATAGTTTATAACGAAAATAGTTTTCGAAAACGAAAAAATTCACCTAATTCTTCTCAAATTGATTCATTCGATTCTCAATTAATGCAGTAAGTTGAAAAGTTCTAATTTTATGCCATGAATTATTTATTACCCGCGACTCTAATGTCCCCATCGTTGCCCTGATCGGCTAACCTAGTAAGTAACGTCCTTTCCTGCGAGTCGTGATTTTGCACTCGTTTCTTTGTTTTCCCCCGTTTTCTAATTTGCCTCTCTATCTTCTTCTACAGTCGATGACTTCTTTGCTGGTTCTGATCTATTCATACCAGAACTTATGTCTAATTTTCTTCCTATTAACATTGATAAGGTTATATTACATTACTCAGCGTTACAACAACTGTAACAAAACCGAAGCTATAGTGGGTCGTGGAGGAACTAAGTTGGCTGTGGACGTAACTGCGCATGGTTGAATTCAGAGATTATTCGGCTTAAGTCTTTTCGTGATTTGGCCTTCAGGATCTTCAAGAACTCTCCCACCGATCTTAATTGGCCTAAGTAACTAAGGTTGAGGAACCGGGTGGCCCACGCCTTGCGTAAGGCCAGGTTTGCTTATGGGAAACGATGCTTTGACGTTGTTGAAAGCAGTCGTGGTGTTCGGATACAAGCTCGTAGAGTTGGTATTGTGGCGCGTAAGGAATTACCCGTCTCATATCATCCTGATGTGTTAAATAGCTACTTTGCATTCTTGTATGGACTGGTCCTGGCTCCAACCGTTCAGACTTAATGCTGCCTGAATGAACTTCTCCATCTTTGTTTGGAATTGCTTAGAATTTTGTCACTAGACGAGGCCTTCCGGACTCTCTCTGGCCTTAAATCCAACAACTGTTGGCCTAGATGAGTTTCAGCGTAGTCTAAATTTCCGAAGTGTTGGAAAATTGTGTTCATTAGTAGCGATGTACGAGTTATCTTTTGCCAGTACCAGTCTCGTTTCCGTGAAATGCTTAGTACTACTATCAAAAAAATCTCAGCACTTCTTGATATTTCGAATGAAATTACCCAATATATTGATAATAGCTTGCTTTCTTTTCTTATTGCCCTGGACTTAAGTAAGGTTTTTTGTTAAAAAATTCTGTTAAATAGACTTGGGAATTTTGTGCAGAAAGCTCAAGAGGTAATTCTGCTCTTGAGCAGAATTATTCGTGGGATAGGTAGCTTTGTGTTGCCGGGATGCATTCTTGAATTTTGGAGCTGTATTGGGGGACACCTCAAGGCTCTATTTTAGGTCTCCTGCTTTTTCCCCCAGTACATTAGTGATCTTCCAACAGCTGTAAGTTTTTCGTTTGTTCATATCATTGCTGATGATGTTCAACTGCTGCTCTTGTGATAGAGGTGCCGCTGGTCTCGCTGGCCGTCGTGTTGAGCTACTCTCTGCTGATCTCAGGGCAGTTAGCAGTTGCCCATCCGCTAATAGACTTACTCTTAATGCCAGTTTATGGTTTTGCCTAATTCTCGAATTGATTTGCTTCCACCCTTGAGTCTTGACAATGTTGACATCAAACAGCGAAACTATCAAAAGTCTTGGTGTCTGGATTAGTAGCGGTCTCTTATGTAACCATCATCTGTCGGACTATTTATGGGAAGTTTAGGTACTTGTAACTCTGGTAGAACTTCTTGCCTAGTGCTGTTAAAGCTTATGCGTGATTGGTGCCTCAACTTTTGTATTTCTGCGAGGTTTTTGGAGGGTGTAGTTTACTCTATTGGAGTAGGCTGCAGTGCCTTGTTACTTACTTCTACTAGTTAATTTATGTTATGTTAGAAGGGCGTGTGGTCAGATTGACCATATCTGCTAAGGCCGAGCGGGACATTGTAGTTGCCCTTATGAATTAGGATAAGTAGGATGTGGGACCGGTAACTACCCGATCCGAGTAATTAGTCGGGTATGGGCTTAGAAAAAGCGGACTTGGTGCCCGTGATGAAACTCAGCAGGCGGGCGATCGATAGCCCCGCCACCTCGGACTCCTTTAGGAACCTAGCAACTACTGCTTTAAGTCGGTGGCGCTGAAGGGCCGGGCAATGGAAAAGCAAGTGGATCTGTAGTGGCCAATCACAGTGCCAGGTTTCCACCTCGTCACCATCTTCCCGACTGGGCAGTGGCCCGTTATTACACCTGTCATCAGACGAAGTTGGTCCAGTTCAGCCCAAGCCATATCAGGCAGGTACGGTTATGTATGGTTTCAATGATTCTCGTCAGATGGGCCATTGGGAATTGCACTGAGGAGAACGCCATTTGGTGCTCCGACTACTTACTTCTCTACTCCTTTTACTACTTACTTTTATCTCTATTTTGTCAACATTTGCATTTCTATTTTATTTTGTTATTCACAGCCTAAAAATTTTCATTGTGTACGTTTATACCCCGTTTACATAAAAATATTTAATCCGATTAAGCTGTTCGAAAACTGATGAGCTTTCTAAGTGTTTCCATACATAATCCGGTCAAGCAAAGTAGGTGTTTTGTTATTGCTTTGTTTTGTTTGGTGTAGTTGAGCTTTTACCACGTGTGTGGACATATGTGCTAATAGTTTGTCGCCTGTAATTGTCCCTTTCTAACACATTGGCACTAGACAAGGAGAAGCATAAGTTCCTATAATTCCGAACTTCGAACCTGAGTTGCAAACTAAAATGTGAAGCTAAAACCCAAAAGCATTTCGGTTTAGCGCTGGAATTGCAACAACAATTTCAATGGTATTTAAAAAGTTTAGGAGCGGTTTTAGGTCCTAAAAAGTTTTACTTCCAATTTCTGGAAAAACCATTTTATGTAAACGCGGTATTACTTTAGCAACAGATAACAACGACGTCGATTGGAATATTACTCTTTTAAAATGAAATGGAACACGTCGACACGTAACAAAATTTCCTAACTTTTCGTCCTCTCGAAGAAGACTTACTAATTTTTTCCTACTTCTCTTCATATTTCCATTCAAATTTCCTGGTGAACGATGTAGGAGTGACACATACTCAATGCTTCAGTTGCTCAATTCATAACAAATTCCCATAGTAACAAATAAATTCAACTTCCACTTTGATATGCTATGATTTGAGCAATGATACCGTCGTCGTCGCTTCGTTGGTATGTTATTGAACACTTGGACAGTACCATAAGATTCTAAGAGCTTTTCTAACGTTTCAAATGATGAATGATGATACAAATAATTTATATTAATGTATTATTTATGTATGTTTTCAAAACTAACCTTCATATCTGTGATGATCTGGTTGAACAAACTCCCCAACACTGAGCCATCACGTTCCAAACTTAAATCCATAGTTTATCTGATGTTTATAACTTCTCTTATATTTTATATGAAACTTTTTCAAATATTTTAATTTTAATTTTTAAGCCTGTTTTAATTACTTGGATGCTTCAATCGTAGTAATATTGGAATTTTCATTTACATTTTCTTTGTTTAGCTTAATTTCCATGATTCGTTTGGTTCGTTTCGAAAACGTAGTTTTTGAATACGTATTTTACGCTATGGTTTATTTCGTAGAAAAACCTCGGATCATTAAAAACAAATCGAACCACATTTCGCCGCTTATCGTCAGCTTTTCTTTATCGTTTCTGGTACTTGCACATGAACAGCCAACCATTATAGTACCACACGCTCTGAAACGATAAAAAGTTACTATTACTACGAATTTATACCAAAATCAATTAAAATATATTTAAAATATTCGCCGAAAACCTTAAAAGTTGACGTTTATTATACATACATTTCTTCAAAGTTCGAGAATAGTTTGTAAAATAGTGGAAATAGTCACAAATAGAAGCATGAAATAGTGGAAATAGTCACAAATAGAAGCATGAAATAGTGGAAATAGTCACAAATAGAAGCATGATAATGCTTTTAAAGTATTGAATAGTGAAAGACGCCTACAACTGAAATACGATGTAAACAAGTTTGGTGAAGAAGCACGGCAGCAATCGAAGTCATAGAAACTTGAACATGTTTATGCTAGCTATCAGCGCACAATACATACAAGAATTACATTTGGCGTGGATGTACAACACATATTTCTGCAGTTCTTCGTATACGACCTACTTATAATATATTAATATCCGCTCTAAAAATTTGTGGCCGTTCCTTCCTCCGTCCAATCGCTGTGTGTACCAATGCGATTATGAAAACTCATTTCCCGCAGTAAATAAGACAAGTTTGTAAACATTTTTAAACATTACTATATTCGGTATTCGGTGCATTTAAAAACACATCTTTGAAGGCCTGTATTGAATTGAAGTTTCATTTTCAACAATTTTTACGCCATCTCAGATTCAATCCAGCGGAGATGAAGAAACACTTCTTGATGAACGACGAGGAGCATCGTATAATAACAGCAAGAACAAGAAGTTTTAATCACTATCCGTCGATTCCCTCTTTGCGACATTCCGCAAAAAGAGACAGGGAAATTTTTCATCGATTCAATGTTCCAAATATGATTACTTACTTAAGTACTTTACAATTAATCACATCACATCACATTTTCTCACAAATCTTCATCTGCACATTTGCATAATTCTTAAAGACGTCTTCAAATCATAGATCTTTCAATATTGCTTTCAATATTGGAAAAATTCTTCTTAATGTCTTTTCCACTCAATTGTCAATGTAAATATGTCAATTTCTACTTTATATATATTTTTATTATAAGTTTATTATATAAAGTATTTGTGCTGACCGTAAGAAAGAGCACAGGAAATATACCGACAACAATATATAAATGTTTGAAGCCAATTTCCAGTTGCTTCTTCATTCCCGATGTGGGTAACAAGTTTTGCCAAACGAACACAAACTATTTTTAATGTTATTCGCGTCAAAACAATCCATTTTTAGTATCATTTAAGCTTCACATACAATTACGAGCTAAAAGAAAACTAAAAGTAATGTTGGGAACAAGAAAACAACTAAAGCAACATGAATTAACTTCACGATCAGTTGAACTTTCAATGGTAAGTATACATATGTACATGCTAAGAATTGCTTAAAGCAATTAACTTTAATAGTTGCCTTGTAGAACGAGTTAAAAGTCTTTCTTCCTTTTCAGATTTGCTCTTTAAGACATTTCTCAGTCAATTGGAGAAATGTCTTCATATTAACTAATTTCCGGTGCAAGTATTGACATGGAATATAACTATTTTCCACACTTTACTCTAATGTACAAGGGAGTGAGGAAAACTTCGTCCTCTTCGCTATACAACTCCGTGCACTGGTAACGAATAGCGATAAAATTTGTTAATATTAAGTATCATTTCAGAGATACTCGTGTTCAACTAAATTAAATATGATAGCAATAGATATTTAACAAAATATTAATTAAACAGTTTTAATTATAGTCGCAGTTTTTTTATCTGGCATTTCCATGTGAATGTCAATCATTAAATTATACCTTATATTATATTGCACTATAGTAATGGGAAAAATCACAAAATAATGTATAAATCGTATTGAAAGTAGATACACATTCGTGTAGCAGCTTCAACTTACAGTTCCTTCAATCTGTGCACTGCATTCATTCAAGGCAATCGTGGCTCTGTGTTTGCCTACCTACTTTTGGCCTACTTCTTCGGTCTTATAACGTATTTATTGTTTTCTGCATTGTTATGCTTTTCTCGAATGTATTTCAAACTTTCTGGATCACTAACCTAATTAGTAACTGGTTTTTTTGCAGTTTTGCCTGCATTTTTGTACCCTATTGATTCATAGAATTAAAATATGTGAATATTAAATTAAATCATTTTAGCAAGTTATATAAAAACTAAGCAAATTTTATTTTATTTCGAAAGTGGACAATTGTTTACATATTTTGCATAAATTCTTGGAAGATTTAAAATATAATGTTTAAAAAAATGTATGGAAGTAATCTAATTAAATTAAAAATATATATAACATAATTTTGTATTCTTAAAAAATCTTGTGTTAAAATCTTTACTCAATTTCTTTACAATTTCTCAGTTCTTCTTGAAAAGAATTATTTGTTAAAGTGTTAATGATTGGGGTTTTTTTAGCTTGGTTATTTTACACTTTCTGCTTCTTAATTGATACATTGGAATACCCTTTATTTGCTCCTGCTGCTGTGCCTAAATATGTTACATCTTCTGATGAAGATATCTCGAAAACCACTTTTCATTATACATTTTTATTTATGTACATTCTTATTCCATTTTATGTCTACTCTTCCCATTCTTTCAAAACAGTTTTTAAATAGTTCAATCTTCGAAGAACTCTAACAGTGGAGAAGTTTCTTATTACCGCTCTAAAATTACTTATACAATAAAATAATGTTTTCAACGGTAGCAATACATTAAATTTTCTTGTGCTGTTTTTTCTTTCAGTGCCTTGAACATTGCTGAGAATTAATGAATCTAAATTTGAGCACTAATTTATAAGGAAACAAAAAATATGTCTTAGTTACTAGAAGATTAAACATCACTAAATAACTACTTAAAATATAAACTTAAGACCTAAAAATTATAACCCATTAAGCTTCAAAATTATCTATAAACAACGAAATCTGTTTTCAACACGTAGTGTTTATAATCCAATCCATAATCCACCAATTCACTCACGCATAAATTATATTAAGTGCCAGTTTTGTTGTCAATTACGGTCGATGAGTATTGAATTTGTAACAATTCCGTAATAATTCTCTTTTAATTATAACATTGCAATTTTAAATCAAAATGTGAAAAAGCAATACTTTGGTGATCAGTAAAGGAAATGGCTCATGGAGCTTGTTCCGTATTTCTTTGGATAAACAAATCTTCATATTATTATAAGGTTTGTTACAGCAATTTGCCAGTTCCTCTTCGAAAGATGCTGACTGTTGAATAGTGTGAAATTAAGCAGCTATGAATCAATACTTTATGTGGAACTTTAGACATAGAGCACGTCGTCGTCATATAAAAACACGAATGCGAAGCGATTCACGTTTTTCATTCAATGAACCAAAAAATTGTTTTGCGTGGGTGCCAGCCGAAAACTTAGACCCGGTGCCAAGAGACACACCGGGTGCAGCTGATTTACTCCTAGTTGCTCTGTCGTGGGCGGATGTTCATGTGTATCTGTGTGAGTTCTGCGCACTATCTGAATCGAAAAATGCTACTGATAAAGCAACTCGAAAACAGATAAATTCATACGCTTCTCAGATACCAGAGCGTAACTCGCTACTACTCATGATTGCATGCTCAAGAAAATCTCCATTTTCTCTGTTTATGTACATTCGAAGCAGCCTCAGAAGTTGAACAATATTTTTAGACTGCAAGCAATGGGGAAATGGTAATAACTTGTCACGCATTAGACTTGACTTCACTTGAAGACACATACTTAAGGAGTAATTTGATTATTAGACGAGCTTTATACATGTTTTTTGTGCGTGTTCTAATGTTCCATTTTATCCCTTAATATGCAGTTTCGTTGTGCAAATAAATAGAATTCTGTTATTGGGCAGAGAGGAGTTTGTTTTAAGTTTCTTTGCGCACGTTCTGAATTCTTTGTATCGGTTATTGCTCTCAACCTGATACACATAAATGCAGTAGGAAATCTTTTTTGGATATTACAAAAGTTGAAATTCACTTTATGCACATCTGAAATATCACAACTTATATCGAAATTATACACAAACAATTATGTATATCTATAGGTTTCTAAGCGATAAACTGAAAGCAATTTCGGGGTATATTGCAATTCTATCATTATCATAACTACTAGCGGCTTCACCGTGCTACTACGCTATGTTTTTCACCTTTATTCCGCCTTCAATCAAATTCTTGACAGAGAAAGAACCTATGAAGTTATATCTCAATATAACTATGTTCAAACTAGTATTTTTTACCTTAAAAATGTTTTATGTCCAGTTGCAACGTTGTGTGCAGAGTAGAGAACAGAAAAAACTACCCCGACGCCGAAAATGTTCAGCGATTGATGAAAGTTATTGTTGTAGACAACTAACGATTGTCTGCATATTGCTTATATATTTGTATGAAGTTATAGAAAAGTAGCACTTCAATATATGTATAAAACCACTGAATTAGTACCACTGAATTGTTGCAAGATTTACTACGCAGCCATAACACTGACTACAATTCCGCACTATATACACACTTTTTGCACTTGTGAGAATATCTTCAAATTTAGGAACAAAATATAATTTCTTCTTAGTAAATTTGATGTATTTACGATCTTCACTATTGTAAATTATATTAATGGACCCTATAGTTAAATAATGCAAGAGTGTAATCGATGCTATAGATTTTTCTTTAATATACTTCACTCTTTGCAATGTGTAGGAATAACTGTTAACTATAATATTCCACTACTTTTAATTCTCTCTCATAACAGAAACTTTCCGCAATACACTCCGACTCAATAAACACAACCACGATGACCAACAAAACTTCTTCGAATGTCATTGGCGGTATTGTTGCCAGCTCTCAACGAATTTCCAATATTTAAACTCGTTGCTTCCAATGACGATATGGAACCCAAGGAGTAAATGTAGTAATTCCGCGGTTATGACACCACAAAGGCAAAATTCATTTGCATCAGCGGTGCATTTGTGAAGGAGTCCCTTGTTCGATGTCCTAGGTTAAAAATGATTTGCGTGGTTTTTCGATGTGTGGAATTCATTAAGAAAACTTATTACAACCGATGAAAAATTTATGGCATCATTTTCTACCAACGAACGTTTCGGTTCTCCTTGTGTTGCTTTGTACTTTTCATAACACAGCTGTTCAAAATGTGTACTCAACAAACGGCGAGCCATTGTTTACATTGAGAAACGTAGATCGTTTGTTCTTCCAAATTCACAACAACACTTTCCATACTATTTGTGCGTTCCAGGTCAAATGTAGCATTTTGTATCGTTATCAACCGAACGAACCCCGGGTTCGTTTGTGCTATCAAACGTACACAAAAAAGCAAACGTTTGCATATGTAGGGTACGGTTTTGCTTGCTGCAAATTGAGAAGGAAAGAGTTAAGCGAGTATACATGAAAAGACAAATCTATAGTATGTATACAGACAGTACTGGCAGCCAAACGTTTGGTCGGGAAGTGCTGGAAAAGTTGAACGAAAGCAAGGTCGCTGAACGTACGGTAGACTGGAAGATACAAAATTGTGTTTTAAGAACCACCGTGATAGAAACAACCGTAAACGTTCGGTGGTAGAAAGTGATGCCATTAATAAATGATGCATCAAATGATTAATTTGAAGAAGGATATAAAACGTTGGTTCAACGTTAAACAATTTTAACGTTGGAACAATTTTAAAAAAGTCTCAGGAAATAGTCGCCTAAAAACTTTTTTCCATGACCTTCGAAAATAAAAGTCAACTTTTACTTTTAAAATAAATAATAATTCAGGCCCTGCTTTTAAGCTTTTTACACAAACTGGAAGAAGAAGAGACGACGATAAAAGAGCGAACGCACACCGCATCGGAACAGTCTGCGAAGAACTATTCGAAAATAGTAACACGCGTTAAACATTTCAGCAGAGACGATCAGCATCGTAAGGACGTCGCAGTCAGCACTGTAAGGACTCCGAATCGGCATCAAAGGGACTCGCAGTCAACAGCGCAAGAACATCTCAGTCGACGTCGCAGTCAACGTCTCAGTCGATATGGAAGCCAACGCCGCAGTCGGCGTCGCAGTCAACGTCGAAGCCAACGTCTCAGTCGACGTCGCAGTCAACATCGAAGCCAACACCTCCGTCAAAGTCATAGTCATCGTCTCAGTCAATGTCAGCATTAAGAGCGCAGCTGGCGCACCGCTGCAACCTGCATACAGCCCTGTCGGTCTGTGGGTTTATACCTCGCGGCCGAGGGACAGTCGTCCTGTGGGTTTATACCACGCGACTCTTAGCAACAGCCATGTCGGTCTGTGGGTTTATACGCCGCGACTCTTAGCAACAGCCCCGTCGGTCTGATGGTTTATAACCCGCGGCAGAGGGACAGTCGGTCTGTGGGTTTATATCACGCGACTCTTAGCAACACAGCCCTGTCGGTCTGTGGGTTTATACCTCGCGGCCGAGGGACAGTCGTCCTGTGGGTTTATACCCCGCGACTCTTAGCAACACAGCCCTGTCGGTCTGTGGGTTTATACCCCGCGGCAGAGGGAGAGTCGGTCTGTGGGTTTATGCCCTGCGACTCATAGCAACAACACAGCGGAGCAGAGATAACGAGATGCCGGACTTATTCCAGCGCTTGTTCGGCTTCTCATTCGGGTTCCAGAAGTTTGTTGGTGTTTGTGAAAAACTTGGAATTTTGTCGGAGATGACAAGATTCTTCCCTTGTTTACAATATTTTATGTATGGCTTTTTTGTGTGAACAGCTTTCAATATTTTTAGTACTTTTTTTTTGTACCACAAATTATTGTTTTACTAAATAAAATACATAATTACATGGCATAATTATGTAGTTTTTATATAAACTGACCCAATTACTCGTATCCTGGTTTTTTTTATCAAAATTGGTGCCATAGTTTACGAGAAAATTGATTTTAAAGATCAATATTGCATACTAATTTGATACTTTTTTCCAACTATTCTAGTCCACTTTTTATAAATAATATTAGTGCTGGAATTTTGCAACGATGATCGTGGTATCTACTTGGAATCATAGATTAGTAGATGAGACACTCGAAAATGTCCCTTATACACTAATGCATTTTTGCTGGAATTGCACTGATACAATGAAAGAAAACTTTGATTCGCTGCAAAAAAAGTGTAGCCTCGCCGTAAAAAAGTGTAGCCTCGCCGTAAAATAATGTAGCCTCGCCGCAAAAATTTTGTAGCAAGCACTGATGGAAAATTTATTTTAAGGGGGTTGTTTATCGAAACGTCAAAATAAATAATTATAAATATTATGTTTTTTATCCGTGAAAAACATGTATAAAACATAGTTTTAATGTTAATAAATATATTCTATAACATTTTACACAGCATTTTCTAATTTGCTTCGTTATATTTCCTATAAATGCAGTCGGTAATCAAAACTTTTTTGTTATAAATACACAATTATGCGCCTAATTGCGAAAATATTTTAGAACGATGTTAGCAGAGTTGTATAAATGAAACTGAATACAAATTTTTACAAAATAGTTGTAAATTATACGTTATTGGCCTAGTTGGGGGCTCCAAAACCCTTTAGCACATACGGTTGCACTGTTAAGAAATCGTACACATTGATTGATAAAGAAACAAGAACAACAACGTGATACTTCTCACGTATTGTATACGTGAGTTCATCATACCAAACAGTCAAATGTCAAACCGATTTTTTGAAGCGGCGAATAGCGAGTGTCACATCTAGTCATCTATGCTTGGAATGCCTTGAAATACCGTTAAAAATTCTTTTAAATTACGAGTGGGTTTTTTTAAAATTTTTTTTAAAATCTGCCCTTTTCAGGCCAAAAAATTTTTCCCTGTCAGGATGTTGGATCTATATACAATGTAGTCGTGTGTATTACAGATTCAGCGCCGCAGACGACAAATTTTTATGTAAAAAACCGCGCGATTTTTTCATAAAAGTTTTTCACATTAATAGGTTTAAAAAGGTATCAAATTAGTATGTAATCTTAATCTTTAAAATCAATTTTCTCGTAAACTATGGGACCAATTGTAATAAAAATAAATACCAATATATAAAAACTACATAATTAAGCCATGTGATTATGTATTTTATTTAGTAAAAAAATAATTTGTGGTAAAAAAAGTACTAAAAACATTAAAAATATCTATCTAATGGTATTTATTATTATTATTATTATTATTATTAATGGGCCTTCTCACACTGCGATCATTGGGATCTATTGCGCATGCCCTAGTTTCATCCAGGTTAAGGCTCTTACTGTATTTAGTTCGACCGGATATCTCTTATAGTTTAGGATATATTTATCATCTAATTTTTAAGGGCTGTATCTCAGTAAGTAGAAGCCGGCGGCAAGAAATTTTTGGGGTCTTTGGGGTCTACAACAACACTAAAAACAGCCCCAAAAACAAAAAAACCGGGCTGTTTTTTTATGTTATGTTTTTTATGTCATTTATGTAACGATAAAGATGAGGCTTTTTTATTTCTATGTATATAGACTAACATATCTATGTATATAGAAGAGTATATTCTATTTTAAAATGATTAATATATGTACATATCTGTATTTAACAATAGCAGAAGAAGAAATCCGTCGTAAGAGATGTAATTTAGAGGAAATTGGGCTGTTTTATGGCTGGCAATAAACTCCATGGAGGAATTTCATACACAATAAATTCATGAGTGCTCGGATGTAGTACTACTCCTAGAATCGAAGATGCACTTTGTGTAAATCAATTTTGATTGAAAATACGAACATTCTAATTAGCACTAAATGAGAATAAAACTAAGAACTGGCCAAAGTTTTTACTAACGTAACGACCACTACTAGACCATTTAAATACCTGTCTCCTTTTATCCATTGTCGTTTGGCTTTTTACAAATTAATCGAGAGAAGTTTAAATTTAACTATTTATTTATTCTTCCATTCAAAAATACAAAACAAATATGTATTTTAATAATGCGTTTTAATAATTTAATCAATAGATCATAAAATTAGAGTAAAACCATTTAATCTCAAAAAAAAAAATACCAATATGTACATACATACATACATATGTACGTACGTTTGTGCAATCAAATACGTTGGACTGAAAGCACGATGTCAGTTTTAGGACGAAGTAGGAGTTTGTTAAAATCGTATTCGAATGAAGTTTGGGTCTCGGTGCAGAAACTGAATTCAAAATCACGTAGCAATGTGACAAGTCCGACCAAGGCTTGGATTTTTGCGAACTGCGCAGCAATGCAATTCCGCGGACCATATCCGAACGGTAACCATGACACCAAGTGGCGTTTATTCGCGAATTCGGGGTTGAAACGGCTAGGATCGAATTGTTTTGGATTCTGGTGGATGCGTGGATCATGATGTATTGCGGCGACGGGTATAATGATATGACTGCCTTTATTTAGCATGAATATCGAATTTGGTATCTCATAGTTTTTCGTGGCTTGACGTAAGAGAAATGTGAAAGGGGGATGAAGGCGCAACGTTTCTAAAAGAAGCCAGAAAAAAATCATTAACTGTGTTATTTTAAGAAAAACCTTGTATTTATATATGTATATACATACCTAGTAAGACTTGCTCCACGTATTTCATTTCCTGCAGACAATCTAAGTTCAATGTTTCATTATGTTTCCGCAGGACTTCTTTAATTTCATTACGCACCCTCTGTTGAAGCAACGGCTGCAGTGCTAATTCATAGAGGCAAAACACTAGCGTAGAATTTAAAGCTTCTAAGCCATGGTGTACAAAGGAGAAGGCCTGTGCAGCGATTTCTCTCTTTGTGAGGTAACTATAAGAAATGGTTTTAACCGTTTGATCTATCTTCATTAACTTTTGAAGGAAATCGCTTTCGATTTGCTTCTCAGAAAGAATCCAGCTGCGTTCATTGATTGTCGTCTGTACAGAATCGAAGAAGTACACGGAGGCAAGGTGATCAATGCTGCGGTACTGTAAGAGCTTAGCTAATTTTGGATAGCTGAAGGCTAGACATTCCTTCAAACAATTTTTTCGGGGGTAATTCTTGCACATTTGATGAAATTCCTCTCGAGCATCTCCAAGTGAATCTATGTCGCTTAAGCCAAAGGTCAGAGATGCAATTACGTCTACGTTATAACTTGCGACAAGCTCGTTAATATTTACGGTACGATTATGGCTTTCCATTGCTAGCAGTCTCGCTCTAAATGTATTAGCTACATTTAACATTTTAGGATAAATTTCCATCACGCAATCATTTTCAAATACCGGGCAAATTTGTGTTCTTAATTTTCGCCATTCCTCACCATCCACTTGCATTATATTCCCTAGTAGCGGTTCTTTCGTTGCATTGCTATACAATCCTCGGTCTGAGAAATATTCAAAATCTTCATTCAGAATTTTATTGATAACATCCAGCTTTAGTACCATCACCATTGGTTTGATGAAAACGTAAAAGCCCACAAATGGAGCCTCTGTGTCAATGAATCTTTCGTAAACGTCTTGCAACGCGTGTGCTATATGACGTCTTGAGCCAACGCCCTTAAGATTACCCCACAAGAACGAAGGATTCTGATGCAAGATGCCACGATTCTTCCAATGCAAGAGACTGAATTTTATAAAGAAATAGGCGATCGAAGCTGCCCCGAACGCACCGTAAATAATACGATTGAAAAACTCCAACATTATGTTGCTCCAGTAAAATTCAAATAGCATGGAAACTCCAGCACCTCGCAGATTTTGTACTTTTATCGTTTTAATTCATGTCAAATTAATTAAAAATTGCTTTTAGCGCTTATTTAAATACCAGTTTGATGCTTTGAGAATATGTTCGGACTCTTAACAATTTCAGTTACACAAAATGAAGAAAAAAAATGCTGAAATTTGATTTGAAAGCTAAAAAAAAAAAAAATGATTTGAAGTTCAAACCTTGTTTTCTTCGTTCAACATTTATCGAATGATAACTAACATTGTTGACAGTTCCTTATAGCAAAACCCCGAAAAATGACACTTTCAATAGCTGCGTTTCATTAATAAAATGCATATTTTATTTGATCTTTATAAATATATGAATGTTTGTTAATAACAATTAGAATACAGACAACATATAAAGCAAATCAATTCGTATTGAATTTAAATATGTGATTTTTTTTTGTCTTATATGGTGCCCTAGTACTTTCGATAGAATCATTTATACTGGGGAAGGCAAAGATTGTAAAAGGAACTATCAACAAATTCCGATGTATGTTGCCAACGTATGTAACCACGATCAATTAGCTCTTGGGCGGATTTTGGTTGTCCAACAAAGTGTGGATCCTGAAAGTAGCGAAAATATGATGATTCTAAATGAATTTAATTGTACATGTACTTTTTAAATACATTAATTTTTTTATGGCGAAACTTGAATATAAATAAATCATCGCAATACTTACAACGACCAGAAAATATGCCTGATTTCCACCAATGTGGATACCCGCAATACCTTTGGCAGCTGTATCTACATTTCCGCCCATCATCACGAAGCCGCCAAAGTCTTCAAAATATCTTTTTAATACATTTGCATATCGTTTTAGATCATCACGTTGTGGCACATGCAGAATTTTACATGGGATATCATAAAATGCATCGAGCACAAAGAACACTTCCAAAGCACCAATCCATTCACCAGTACCAGAGAATGCGTTGGGTTTGTCACCTATGCGAACGAGCGTTTCTTGAATCTCGGGCAAAGAAGGAACGCACCGAGTAATATCAACTGGAAAATTGGAATATGAATGATTGTTAGCCATTTCCACATCAGAGAACTGTCTATTTTCGATCGATTTTTTGGCTAATATCCACGAGCATGCAGATTGCAATGTACGATAAGCACAACCCCACCCGCTATCAGGGAAGCCATCGCATTCGTAATGGAAGTAAGTGAAGTCTCCACGCGTTAGAAAAGTGCTGCTACGTGCCAGCTTAGTACCACCAGCCATGGGCGCTGGTGCCCAAAGATGCACATTCCGCAACAGTGGGTATTCATACGTTTTAGGTGATAGCATTCGCTTTTCCGGCTGCTCTATTTCGTTACGAGAAATGTTTTTGTGACTGACCTGCATGTCAATTAGAAGTTATATCGCTTTAAAACGTTTTAGTTATGTTAATTTCGCGTTCGTACTAATCTGGTGTCTTTAGTGGATTTTTGGACTTTGGCGGCTTCTAGGCTACATTCTACGTTGACACAAGATTTATCTCTGTCTTCTAGTTTTCAATTATAACACTAATGCTTCGATTAACTCAAAGTAAGCTAATCTGAACAGCAATTTTCAAAAACTTCAAATGAAATTTTAGTTATTAATACCAATGCGTCAATTTTCTTCACTTGAATACTCATGGAGCATTTCCACTGCATAAAGAAAAACTCTACCGCCAGCTGTTTTTCTAAACCGTTAGAAATGTGTAAAGTCATTTATTTTCCCTTCATTATCTTCTTTAGTTTATGAGATACATATGTGAATATAGTTTAAAAATTAATTTATTTCGTAAATTAGCACAATTGATTTTTAATGCCTCCTAGAACAATAATAATATTACATTACTAATATATTATTTGTTTATAGTCATAAGGGGATCTCATTAAAGATTGGCCTAGACATATACGCTTAAAAAATGCGCCAACTTTGTTGTTGTTTTTGTTAATTGTGCAGTTGTTATTTTCGTTATTGTTCTAATACCGGAAAACAACAACAATAATTACCGCCGACTTCCGGTTCCGGAGATATAGACCGTTGAAGTTTATAATTTCAAGAAGCAATAACTCCTCAACCAGGAAGGATTTCCGGTTGCAGAATTCAGCGTTATAAAGGTTTTTTCCATATCTTTCATTTATGTTAAGCAAATTTTTTTTTAAAGTTGTTTGTTTTGAAGAAGAACGACCTCTAAAGTTTTTGGGACGTTTTTTAAATGGTTTTTAATTTTTTATTAAATAAAATGGTTACTAAGCAATTTAATTTCACTTATTGACTAAAAGAAGAGCTCACTAACTTTCCATATTAATTTTTGTTATTATCATCCAAGATTATTGGAATAATTAAAATTGAAAGAAGTAGTAAAAGTAAAACTAAAAACTAAACAAAAGTAAAAAACCTTTATGCGAAAATGCCACTGGTGCAATATTATTGACAGTGGAGAAAACGATGTAGCGATTAAATTTCTTTTTCATTTGTAGCGATCCAATTATCGTAGTACTAAGACCTGAATTGTTAGGTAAAGGAAGAATTATCTAATAGTAAATAAATGATTCAACTTCAAATATTGTTTGAGCTCAAGAATGATAGAATACAATATTGCGCAGATCAGCTCACGAAACTTGCTTCGCTCTGCGCATCTACGTCATCCGGGGTGAAATATGACGTCATGTCGCATTTTGAATGGAAATTTGTGCACATCGTTATGAAAATTGAAATTTTACACAATTATTCGTTTTTCGGAAAATGTCTTTACAATAATATGTTCAGTGAAGTTTTTAGAGTAATATACGATCCATTCTTATAAATGAACTACTACCTTTTCTTATGTATCAACTGTTTTCTTTCTGTTGCGCCTTGCATAGAAAATTTCACCTGAATCTGAAAGAATTTAATGTAAAGACAAATTTTTCAGATAATTATTTTAATTGTTATTAGTGAAATTCTTTTAAATAGTTTCTTTTTATTATTATTATTTTTATTATTTATTACAAAATATATACATCTATAACATCTTGCGACTGAATATAGGTAAGTAAAACATAGTAAAATAAAGGAATACATATTTTTAAATGTTAGGAAAATGGCTGTAATTATGTAATAATTCCATTTTTAATTGCATTTTTGCATAATTCTATTTTTTGCAATATTTGGATCGGAAGGAAAGGTGAAATAACTTCACGCAGACACCGCTTTTAGCATTTCTACATCCTTTTATGGAACATGTATGCATGTTGATTACTGTTGACTACTGATTATTTATTAGAATTTAGATTTGAAAAACGAAAAATAAATTTAAAATAATACAAAACACAACGCACTGATGACGTTGCACACTGGAAAGACAACTGTCAAGTTTGTTTACCCAGAATAACGGACCTGCGCAATGCGCAATCTTGTATTCTACCATTCTTGGTTAGAGCTGCACCACTATGTATTGGTCAGTGCATACGACAGTCGAGAGAAAATCGAGAAGCGATACTTGGTTCGAGTGGTTTTCGAGATCAACTTCTCAATGGACATTGGGTCCGCTAAACTGACCCCATATGGAAAAGAAAATTTGATTCAAATGGCGTCTGAGCAGGGACTGCAAATCGTAAGAAGCAGGTCACCTACTAGAGACTTCTTTCTACGAGATGTATCACACTGAATTTCAACATTCATACATTATTTTTCCAGACGGACAAAATACCTCCAAAACACTACATCACACATCAATTCAGTCAATTTCACACAGCAGCCAAGAACATGATCTCGTGCTGAAGTTATTTTTGCTATACTTATTGAATAAATTACTTTTTCGTGCTAAAAATAACTAAAAACTATTGAAATGAAGAGAAAAACTCTTTCGAACAACATGAGCATTGACAAGAAAATATTTCATGAAAATATTCAAAAATGCAAGCAAATGAAATCTGTTTGTGTTTCAGAAAGTGAAGAAATTGATGCAGTGCGGAACGAAAATGAATTTGTTAATAATGAATCTTTTGATTCTAGTGCAGACTCGTCTATAAACAGTGAATATTCTGATGAGGTGGATGAACTACAGCTGGAGGGTAAATCCTCCATCCATGACTTCGACAAAGGCATATAAGATCATCAACGTGACATTTTTGAATTTGAAACAAAAAAGAAATCATAATTACCAAACGATAAAAAACTAAAACAGCAATCAAAAACTGTGTTTTTCTAAAAATTTCTAGTTATTACTCTCGGTTATTTCATCAGTTATTTTATCGATAGCAATAACCGCAGTTTTGGTTATTGCTAGCGATTAATTTCCTAGGTATTTTACTAGTAGCAATAAATGATAAGTGTGACGTGCGAAAGAGAGCACTATACATTTTCGCTTATGAAGTTGAACATACGCGAGAAAGAAACAGAATCACATGTATACTAAAGTTTCGGTTACTTTTTGCCCGATGTCATAAAGGGTACATAAAGTATTAGGAATATATCTAATGCAAGCGACTAAAGTTGCTTCTGAAAAAGGGATATTTTATTTTTTCTCGTTTCCCATAAGAACATGTGTCTTTTTGACAGCTATAAGTCGCTGCGGTTGCTAGCCACTATCAAGAATGATAGAATACAAGATTGCGCAGATCAGGTTTCAAAAATATTTCGTTCTGCGCATCTACGTCATCGTTGCGAAAGAAAATGACCGAACTGTCAAAATGTATGCATGTTGAATGTAAAATTATAAACATTGCTATTAAATATTAAATTTTAAAGAAACGACTCGTGTTTCAATTAAATAATTAAATTAAACTAATGTTAAATTAAGAAAAATTTCTTGAAAGTGAAATTTTCTGGAAACTTTCAAAGATATACGTAAGAAAATAAAATTCGAAATAATAAAGCGACAAGAAATTTATGTTCTGTTGACTTTTTATTAACTTCATTTTTAATATATGCACATCAAGAATGATAGAATACATTTTTTAAAACTTGGAAAAGCTATGTAAGAGTATTACACAGCTTCCGTTTCTTTTTGTGGGCATTTTCTTTAATCTCTTTATTCAGTTTCCTGATTTTAAAGAACATTCTAGCCCGGAAGAAAAGCTTCTTTACTTCCCATGGCAGTCGATATGGGATTATAACTAATATCACTAATATTTTTGGAAACACTGATGGTTTTCAGCAAGGTTTTCAGTATTACACCTAAATTCAATTCAATTTGTATGCACAACACAAGAAATTCGCAAATATTACGTCACACAACAGCGACACCGCTTGTCAAAATTTTTGACATCGAATAACGGACCTGCGCAATGCGTAATCTTGTATTCTATCATTCTTGAGCCACTATGACTGTGTTCGGGCCATTACAGAATCACCAACGAGCATATATACACATAAAGAAATTACATGATACTTTACTCGTTGCTTTAAAAAATTCCTGGTTCCCTACAATTCAGAACTATTAAGGAATGGATAACGCCGACTGTGGAGCAGCATTAGGAAACAACAAACGAAGCTCATAAAAAGCAAAATTTTATGACATCAATGAGTCGAGGCATTGCAACCAAAGCAATTAGATAGAATGATTGGGAAATGGTAGAAGAAGGTAAAGGGAAGACTCCTTGAATTGAAGAAATTCTATTTTGTTTTGCTCCATTGCACTAACAAAATTAACGTAGTCTGTCCGTCTGCGAAGGTTGCATATGTATTTTGTGCTTGGTTTGGTTTTTTACTTTGATCATTTGGCAAAGTTTGATTTTCTCAGTTTCATGGCATTTTTCGCCTTTTCATTAAATTTGCTACTTTCGCACTTTGTCAATACAATTTTAATGGGAGTGAAGAAAAGGTAACATTAAGAGCTCACAACAATCAACAGAAGAAGAACTAGAGCGGCCACCATATTAAAAAATTTTCCATTTTGGTCGCCGTCGCTGACAGAGGCAACGGAGACTTTTATTTTTGGCTTGTTTCCCATAAGAGCCTGTATAATTTTGACAAGTGCAGCGACCAATATCGCTGAGCGACATCCAATGTGTTTAAGGCATAAAGGCGCATTCATGCCAGAGTACTGAACGAATACGTGGTTCCGAATCATTCGCTGAAAAACGAATACTGAATCAACATTATGTCTACACTAAGAGCGAATGGATTCGTTGCAATTCTTGAACTAAATGAACTACAAACTGTGAACTAGATCACATAGTACATAGAAGTGAATAATTCTCGTGAACTAGTTCATTCATAAACTACACAACTCGAGCATTCTGTGCGAGTGTAGCTTTGCAACTGCGGCCAATTTTACACGTCAGTAATCAAACATCTGATCTGAGGATGTCAGTAATTCGAGAAACGATTTAATGCACGAAATTATTCTTGTCAATATTTTGAATTTATCTAAAGCACCTATAGTTTCAGAATTATAGTTACAACTTCTTTACGCAACATATCAAAATTAAAATACAACTAACAAATGGCCCTTAATGTGCTGCGTCAGTTTTACTTAGAAATACCGAGTGTGACTCGATTTTACACAACGGCCTGCGTGATAACGACACTGGCGGTGGTAAGTTGCAGCTTAGCTTCCGTGGACGAACTCGAAATTAGCGCTTTGCAATTTTAGCACCTGGATCTCGTTTCGCCGCTTCATCTCTACTTGCATCCCAGGCTCATACTTCGCAAATTCCAAATCTGGCGCTTGGCCACAACTTTTCTTTTCTTTGGTTCGGTGGGCATCAGCTTCTTCTTCAACATGATATTTACGTATCGTTATTGTCGCATGCTCGAGGAGGGCTCCTTTCGAGGTCGCAGCTCAGACTTTGTGATGATGTTTTTGTTTGGCGGCGCTTTGATGGCGTTTTTTGCTGTGTTTGCGAATCTATTGTTCCTCGGACAGGCGTTTACCTTGATGTTGGTGTATGTGTGGTCGCGTCGGAATCCGTTCATACGAATGCATTTCTTTGGAGTGTTAAATTTCCAGGTGAAAATTTCAGTAATTTAGTGTCATGCAAATAACAGTAAAAAACGTTAATGTAGGCTCCGTACCTGCCGTGGGTTTTACTTTGCTGTTCCATGATATTGGGAAACACGATCTGGGTGGACGTCATCGGCATGGGTGTAGGACACATTTACTATTTCCTGGAAGATGTTTTCCCATTCCAAAGAAACGGCTGCAAATTCATAAAAACACCAAACTTTCTGTAAGCTCTTCAATGATTTTTTAAATAAACGTGAAGTAGACAAAAATTCTTCACGAATATAATAATAGTACATATATAATGCGCCTTCATTGGTTCCATGTTGCTGAGTTCTGTTTTGATAGTCTTTGTCATTGCAGTAAAGTTTGGTTCAACGAGCACATCGATCGCACTTATCAACATTTGTCTGAAGAGGATCGTCCTGGTGGCTACACCTTTGCTGGCGAGGAAGTCGCTGCCGACGATATAAACGACCACAATGAAGACGAAGTTCAGCCGCCACGACCGCCAGCTGAAAATTTATCATAAATCAGCCAACCATGTCGAAAAATAATTTTGCTATATATATATATGTATATGTACTATGTGCTATTTGTATCAGGACCAGCCTTCAATTTCGCTTTATAAATTTATATATTTTATTTTTTTTTTTTTACCTTTTCTGATCTGTAACTATTAAAAACGATTTTTGTTAAAAAATGGAATTGAGAGATTTCTATATATATTTGATATATGTATGTACGAATAAAATAGGTTTTTTTTTTTTTGTGGAATATTAGTTGTCGATTTGGAATCCTTAAAATGTAGGGACTAAGTAAGGCGATTTTAGGGGAATACTATAAGCTTCAGTGAATCCTTTGTTAAATTTTCAAAGCACTAAAAGTGATAAATTAGAATGTATATAAAAGTTCCAGAAATGCATCAATAAAGATTGGTTTAATAGTTTATTTATTTATGATTATGTTTATTTTTTACTTACAACTCGTGCTTTGCTAACGTATCAAGTTGCAAAGAAAGTAATATTAAAATATGAAAGAAAAATACAAAGTAATATTTTCATATGCAAAAGTGTCTGCAATTAATATACATAGATATATTATATAGAACGTATAGAGAATTAACTAGCTTATTTTGTGCATATTTGCACACGAAAATAATTATAAATTTGTGATAGCTTTCAAGCATGATTGCATATCGTAGAATTGTGTATATTTAATATTGTTAACTTTGTATACGCTACTTTAAAGTTGGTGTTTTTTTTTATTAACTGTTATATTTTCTTTAAATTGCGTTTACACACACACGCACGCACGGATTTCTATTGTCTTTGTGTGTGTGTACAAAACTCGAACTGAATTCATTGTAAATATTATAAAAAAACCATCCCGAAAGAGGAAGATCGCAAATAATTTTTTTAAACCGATTCTTCGATGAAAGATTATTTAAAAAATTTGTATTTACACATCAAGAGCACCATTTATTCCAAGCCATTCCATTCCATTCCATTCCATATCTCAGTTGACTAACACGCCAGAGAAATGTCCTTATTTTGGCTTTCATCAGCGAGGCAACATATTCGTCCGCGTTCAGTTTTCCTCGGTTTTTAGTCGATACAATGCATTATCTTACGAGAATATTAATTAAGTACAAATTTAGCAATTGTACCACGTGGAAAACAATAATGAAAAGATCAATGATTTCCGATAAAATTGCAATTTTGCAGATAATAAAAATAAAATTTAATCTACTGAATCATTTGTATTGCATTAATATTTTACATTTCCCCTAATGGCGGATTTTATTATTAAAAAATATAGATATATATATATATATATGTATCTTTTTTCAAGTCATTTATGAAGTCATAATTTAAAGCCTTTGAGCTTACTAAATCTCACTAGCTTACGGCTTTCTTTAAATATTACTACAAGTTTCAAATATTTCAGCTCTTCCTACGTGATTTTTACTGTTTTTTCTGCATATCATATTCAAAATTTAGTTACTTTTTACTATTTTATAATTACTATTATTAGCCAGAGCATCAAAACGTTTCTTATGAATGTATTCCCCTTTCCCACAACCACAACCACGCGGTCTGAAGCGCTCCAAATCAACAACTTGAGCCGAGACTTCCCCACACTCCACCCGTTTTTCGGCACATCTTTTTGCAGTATGATGTCCCAAATCTAGACCCGTTTTCGCTGATATGAGTTGCTGAATAGAAGGACAACGTTTCATTCTGCAAGTCGTTATTGTTAAGACTGAGAATGAAGCTTAAGGAAATCGGCGCACTTTCGTTTCATTATCTTTTGTCTTCCTTCTCTCGCAAATACAGGCGTTGACTCAGCGGCTTCGTATAAATCCAATTGTCACCCACTGGCTTGAAGAACTACAAGGAAGGAAGCCAACAATAAGTTTCACGCAACGTTATTTCTATTATTATTATGTCACCTTATGATCCCACTGTTCATAATTTGTTTTACGCTGCTTCGCTTCCTCACGCTGTTTTTGCTCTACTTGGCATTTAGCATTTGTCGCTCTTTCAATGTCGTTGAATCTAAATGAAACGCATGAACATCATTAAAAGCAGTCGTAATATTTAAAGAAATGAAAGAAGATTTACTTGAGTCCTGCTGTGACTTCCTTCCAAACACGTCGCGATTCGTAGTCGGCTTGTTCGACGATTGGTCGGACTTGTTTCTTAAATATCGGAGTACGATTTACGTCGACGAATACTTCAGTTGTCTGGAAAATTAAAAACGAGCTACACTTTGCAACGAGCTAACGAAAAAGAGAAGTAGAAGACGATTCAATCTTGGACACACAAGAGCTGTGATTGCGACTGTTATAACTAGAATGCATGAAAACCTTATGAATAGTAATTAATAAGTTAATTTTCTAGATAAACAGAAAGACAGAAGTACTATGCGACAAATATTAAAGAGAGAAGTTTGATAATAACGACTTAATTTGTAATGTGATGATTGATGTGTGGCGGCTTTTCACAGCACCTTGGGTAAAATAGGAAATATTAATTATTTATTCTTAATTTTCATTACTGTAAAATTTAAAAGAAATATATTTGCGCTGCTGTGGAAGCAAAGCTGAATTGTGTGTGTGTTTTCAGATAAAGAAATGCTTTCGCAGTACAGAAAAGTCCACAAAAGGTTCATGGAAATTTTCAAGCTAAGAATTTAAATATTTACATTTTTATCATGCCATTTGGCCTCCATGAGGCCGGTCCATTCGCCAGCGATCGAGACAAAAGGTTTCTTTTCGTTGGGTGCATAGATCTAGGAATAAATTGAAAATTCTTATACGGAATACAACGGAATTGGAAGAGAGAAGAAACTCACCTCGGCGGTTACTTTATTCCGCTTGCCACCATAGAAGGGTTTTGTTAAGAACTCGACATTCGCATAGTAGCCAGTTTTTGGGCAACGGATCTCCACAGAACCACCCAGTTCAATCCAAGGTACGGCCAAAATGGATCTATACGAAAGTTTTTAAAAGAATTCGGTAAATGGAGTCGTTTCACAGGCATACATAGTAACATATTTAAAGCATATGCAGTCGCGAACGCATATCAAAAGTCTTCACCTGCCATAACCATTCGGAAATGTTACGAAATACTCCTCACTTCGGTCAATAAGTGTCACTACGCCCTCACCAATGTTATGCACGCCAACGGAAAGACCCAAAAATTTCGATTTCGTCCAAACATGAGCAGAGAAAGTAATTTTTTTATTAAAATGTTCGGCATAGAAAGCGGAAACTGTAAAGGAAACGAATTGATTAACAAATTAATTCGTTGAATTAAATAGGAAGCTATTTTGTTAGTCACTTGGAGGATGATGAGAGACTTGTTCGGCAAGGAAAGTCAGCTGATCGCCCTTGCACCATGGTACAGGTCCATCTTTAATCTCAACGCCGTCGTCGGCTTTTTGTTCGCCTTCGAAAAGTTAATCGTCGAATGTGAAACGTTACACGCAAAACTAAAAACTGAAAATTATGCGACTAGCTTACTTGGAATATTCCAATGACATTGAAATATTTCACCTAAGATGGGATTGTAAGGTTTTTTAGCAACTTGGCTTTTGCGTCCAGCATGATAGGCACTCAAGTACCAACGGCAAACTTGTACAATACGTTCGCGTGGGCTCTCTACATCTGCGATTCTGCAAGTAAGAAAAATGTTGATTCAGCCGTGATTTACTACAAAAGCGCAAAACTTACTTTAGAAATAAATCCGGATGGGCAAAGTAATCCGCGTACATCTCGAGCAATGATCGTCGTTCTAAAATAAACGTTGGCAGCACCACCTTCGTCAGATCCATGCCGATTTTCACTTGCGACAACAGATGCGACAGCATCGATCCATGTGACTCCATGCTAATACTTGTGTCCTCTTCTTCCTCATAGAATGCATCGTAATCAATGATGCTGCCATCGTAGTCCTGGAATGGCTTATTATGGGGGGCGTTTTCATTTTCTGTGCTGAAGACTTTCTCAAACTCTTCACCTTCGACGAGCGCTGCTGATGTAATTACTGCCGCTGAAGCTTCCGATTGCGTTTCTCGGGTTGGCGATGTTTCCCCAGAGAAACCGCGACTTGCACTGTAAATAGACAAAAAAGAAATATATTATAGAGTATTTTATATATTTATATCAGTACATAACTTTAAAGTTATTCATAATTTTCAACAAATGTAACTATAATTAAAGATTTTGCAAAAGATCAACGCACGAAACAAATCGTTCTGATTCCGTGACAGCTGCTCATAGGAACAGAATGAAATGACGAACAAAGGGAAGTACTTTTCGTTAACGCCCGTTAATATGAAATAAGACAAGCACTTAAAAACAATTGCAAGTTTTATTATGTTAATTTTTTTTAATTAATCGATTTTTATTTTTTCAAATGCAAAAATTCAAAATAGTCTTGAATTTTAAAATGCGATAATAATAATAAAACGCAACATAAATTGCAAATTATTTTAAAGGCAATTGACAAAGACACATCTAAAAGAGAACCTAAAGAATAAATAAAAAGGAACTAAGCGGAAGAGGCAAGACCTTCTTGCTTACCCGAAACTCACACGTCGTACCCATTTTTTAAACATAGTAATTCCTTAGACGACAGCTACAGTGTTTTACATGGAGAAAAGTCGTTATTAATTTAGCCAATAGAAGCCAAGACGATGCTTAGTTGAGAGGAAACATATTATATCCATTTTACAACAAACAATAAATAATTAATAGATCTGTCAATAGCAGTGCATTGGCAAATTACGACACTGCCGACTGTGGTGGAAAATATCCGAGCGACGTCATAAGAGAGACGTTGTTATTGTTGTTTTAAATGCTACATTTTTTCTAAACTATGACGCACACAACTTTTACTTAAGGAAGGCGAACTAGTCACCGATGGCACTAAATTATATATCAAAAATTGGTTTTATTTATTGGCACTGAATTAATTGCACCGATGAACCACCAACCACCTTAATACAACAGCAACTTGAACATAATACTGAGAGCCGTGAATATCAAAAGGGATGTAATTTAATGGCAGGGTTTTTTTTTCGCTAAAGGAAGTTTTCGAAAGTTGAATAGTTTTCGAAGTTGAAAGTTTTCTTTTTGGGATGTGAGAGAATCGATTTGAGATTGTTTGAATTTTACTCTCGTGAAAAAGAATTTCTCCATTAATATACCTCTTTAGTACTTTCGTTCCAAGTGACTAAAGGAAAAAGGAAAAAAAAAAATAACCATATTGGAAGTCGCAATGGAAATAGTATAAGATTTCTCCTTAAGGATGGTGGTGTAAAAGCATTTGTTCATTTAGTTTATTGCGGCGACAGAAGAAATTACTCATGTGCTCTTTAATTTATTCATGAAATTCTGTCAAAAAGAGAACCTGGAAAACTTTAGAACTGGAATCCTCAAGGGTAAGGATTTTTCTTCATTGCAGTTTGCTTTGCTTTGTAATAACATTAAATAAAATAAGAAATTGTTTAGATTGACGTTAAAACTTCTTAAGAAAACCAACCTAAATTAATTGTAATTAATAAACGACGTACACATAACCGCCATCAACTTACGCCGTGGTGACTGGTGAACTGCCGAAACTTGCAAATGGGTCGTCGTTTGCATCGTAAAAATCCTCTTCACCTTCACTGCTTGAATAGGAAGTTTCGGGTACGACTAAAGCCAATGGAGCCGTTGTTGCTGAAATTATAAATAGCGAAAAGTAGACACAGCATTGCATAAATATATATATATACATATTTTTTCACTAACCATGCAAATTAATTTAAAAAAAAAATATTATTAAATAAAAAGTGAAAAACTTCTTTCGTATTTGAATAAATTAACGCAATTGAAATTAACATAATCGTTACAAAGTTAATATAAGTTTGGATGGAAGTTTTATGAATAAAATTTCAAATCTTTGGCAATATTATAATATCTACAACTGAATGTTTGGCTGATTGATATAACATCGACGGACATACACGTATAAATTCACTATATTCCCAAAATATCGAAAATATGTCGAGGACTTTTAATATTACCTCTTAAATTAGAGACCTGAAAGATACTATAAAATATATGAAGAGACGTTCCGATCGCAATAATGTTGATACGACAAAAGTAGTATGGAAAGAGGGGTTCTGGCACAACTGAGCACCATGGTGGTATGCTTTACGTGTGTTAGAGTGAGATAGCGCTATACGGGTTATATAAGAGCGAGTGAGAAGGGGATAAAGGATTCGGACGGACATCTGCTTGGTGGTATGCTTTTACGTGTGTTAGAGGGAGATGCGGCTATACGGGTTGTGAGTGTGAGTGAAAAGGAGATACGGAAACCGATGGACGGACGGACTGACAAATAGACAGACGGACATACATGAGTAGGGGAAGGGAAGGGAAGGGAAGGACGGTGGAATATGTATGTATGAAACCGAAGTGATGGGAGACCAGCAGATGCAGATGGTCATTGCGTAGTAACATGTTGTTGTTGTTATTTGTTGTAGCATGGTGCTTTAGTGAACGTGACCGTTGGTCCACAGAGTTAGTGTTTACAAATTCTGGATGTTTACTTTAATTGAACGGAGCGCCGTCGATCGAGTTAGTGTAAACAATTGTGGATTTTGGAAGCGGAGTGTCGCCGATCGAGTTGGTGTAATAAAATTTCGGTGATTGTTTTGATTATTTAATTGCTTATGCTGTTGTTGTTGTTATTATTTGTTTTAATAGGAATGTTTTAGTAGAACAGATCGCCGTGGAGTTAATGCAAACAAATTCCGTTGGTGGGGGGATTTTTTTTTTCTTCTGTTGTTGTGGATTTGTTTTCAATACTTGGTGACATGTGGTAGGATTATTGTGTATGTCCAATGCGTGGCACGAAAGATACTTTGTTGTTGTTGTTGTTTTCTCTTCTATTTTGGGAATGCGTTCCTTGTGAGCGGTGACATTCATATTTTTTATTCTTTTAGTTTGGTAAATGACCCGTTCAAGTGGATTCTTGGTTAACCGAATCTCAGCTTGCTACAAATGTGAATAATTTGAGTTCATTGAACAAATGTAGGGTTGAATTTTCATTTTTCGTACAAATGTAGGTCATTTTGCTTTACTATAACTATATGGACAGTGTATAATATTTTAGTTTATATGAAAGTTAATCTTATGAAACCGCTGATCAATTATATCGAGCATACAAAGTTAGTCCACGCTATTATGGACAACGCTAGTAAAATTAAAGCTCATTTTTTTTTTGGAGATGCTGTTTATCTTTTCAACAATTATGTTCTTTTGGGAATACAAACTAGGTACCGTAGGAATTGTTCTGCTTCGATACAAATAAGTATGTTGTTGTTGTAACATTGAGCAGTCGTCGTTGTTGTTTTATTAAAGAATTCCGGCCTTAAGAAATCGGTGAAATTCAAGAATATATTAGTTTTATTGCACTCGTTTTTTAGTAAACAGGAGTAGTTTGCTCCAATAATGGATCATCTGATTTCATTATACATATACATTAGGTTGATTTTTATTTCGATACTAATGAAGAGCACTAAGATTCATGGATTTAAAGATGCGCATTTATGCGCTGAAATATAATTTTATGTTTTATTTATGTACATTTATGTTGCATCTGTTTGTATGGATGGATATATATATGTGTATATATGTATACTTGCATGCGTAATTTTTATTCAGTAAACATTGGATATGTACGTTGGCGAGAAGTGTTTATAGCCGATGCGATACTTATTCATGGTAAGTGGTTATGGGTAAGCCCGGTAAGCGTCGGGTTTATACTTCGGCTCCACGACATGCTTCGGGTCTGCTTCTATACTTCGGGTTTTTATTATTCACCAGCTTAAATTTTAAATGTATCGCAAAGAGAACACATATGGTATAAGACGTCGCGCAATTGGATTACATAAACAGTGTTTGAACATACTTTCGTCTGTTCACAACGTGTAAACAAGTGGAAAAATAAAGTAAAAATAAAATAAAGTCAAGTGAAAAAAAAATTAATTTAACATTATAAACAAATAATTTTGTGTGGAAATTTAAATATAGTACTTAAAAACAGTGCAGCAGAGAAACAACGAAGCCAAGGAAAATAAAAAAAGAACAAAAAGAGAAAGTTTTATGTAAATTGTGAGATTCCTGGAGTTTATTAAACAATAAATCGTAGTAATTATTGTTTATAATACTTTTAACAATAAATTAAATTGTTTATAGTGTGTGGGCTTTAGACATTTATTTAGAAAAACTTAAACAAAACAACATGCAATTCATATGTGAAAATTGTAACGCTGCTTACGAATCCAAGCGCAGCTTAATTCGCCACACGAAGGCAAAACATGAATATAAATTCTTAAAATGCCGAGAGTGTGATGCAAAATTTGAGCGCAATTACCAGTTACAAGAGCATAACAATAAGTCTCATAAAAACGTAGGATCTGGTAGCTCACCTGAAGCAAATATCCTACAACGTACAACATCATACTGCGCAGGATGTGCAAAACACATTGAATTAAAAAATTGGTCCTATCACATCAGAACAAACGCACACAAGCAAAAATGTTATGTTCCGACTAACAGCAGCAAGTTGAAATCTATAAGAGATAACTTCAACGAGAGAATAGAGTCGCTCATTTACGAAAATAAAGATTTTGGTATTCTCTTGCCGGAAGAATTCCTACAGAAAGGCAAAAATGATATAATGCTAGAGCTGATTAACAGCCTCGAAAAGCATATGTCTTTTAAATTTAATTTGGAGTTGTTCTGTGAGTTTGTTAAAACATCTGATAATAAGCAAATAGTGGAAATCAAATCCTTCCAAACGAAAATGATGATAGTGCAATTACGAAACCAGCTAGACCAGATTCTTAGTCAAAAATTTGCAACCTTACTAAGCAAGCTCACAGAATTCCAGGAAAGAGACAGTGGCTGGGCTCTATCTAAAATATGCCATGTAGAGATTAATATTAATCAGTACAGGCCATTGAAGGGATCCTCGTATTTGCCACTACCCAAGGTTTTAGATAATAAGAAAGCATGCATCAATATACGAAATGATGATGAATACTGCTTCAAGTGGGCAATCATCGCGGCTCTGTGCCCAACTGACTTGAATCCACAAAGAACACAGAACTACAACATTTCGAATATCGAAGACAGCAAAATTGTTCTATCAAATGGAATTGTGGTCAACTTTGAGCGCTTAACTTTTCCTCTACCGCTCACAGAGATTTCGGATTTCGAACGACTAAATAATAGTATAAGCATAAACGTTTTCGGCTTTGATGAAGAGCTTGGCGCTATAGTAGGACCGTTTTATAGCACTCAAGCTGAGAAAGAACATCACATCAACATGCTGCTTATCCAAGACTTGGATCTTTCACACTACGTTTGGATAAAATCTATTTCAAGGTGGGTTATAAAAATTTTAAAACTAATTTTAAATTTAATTATGCTTTATATTTTATTGTTTTTTTATTTTTTCCACTTTTGTTCGTTTTTTTTAATACTTGCAGAATTGTTTAGATTACTTTATTTGTCAATTTTAACTATTTGTTGAATTTTTTTGCTATAAAATATGTTTTTATATATGTCTTTTATTTTCTTTTTCTCAATAGACTTGTACGCTCTCAACTCACGCAATGTCATAATAAAGTCTTTTTCTGTAACAACTGCCTTCAGTACTCCAGGAATAACAATATAATGAAGAGCCACAAAGACGAATGTAACAAAACTGTTACAGTAATGCCGGAGATGGAAAAGGCCACAATCAGGTTTAAGAACTACGAGCGCAGGTTGGACGTCCCGTTTGTAGTTTACGCAGATTTTGAATGCGTTTTAAGTAGTTTAGATATTGATAATAAAAAGTATATTTGTAAGCACATTCCGGTAGCTTTCAGTTACAATATACATTGTAGTTTTAACCATAGTCTAAGTAAATTTGTAATTTATTCAGGGGAGGATGCTCCCAAAAAATTTATTGAGTACTTGGTTAGGGATATTATAGATATTTACAATAAGTATTTAAGTAAAAGCACGCCTATGTCCTCTTTAACTCCTCAGCAGTTAAACCAACAACTACTAAGCAAAAACTGCCATATTTGCAGTAAAGGTTTGGGCGCTGACAGGGTGGCAGACCATTGCCATCTCACTGGCGAATACAGGGGTCCAGCACACAATAGCTGCAACCTCCAATATCAAATAGCCAAATTTATTCCTGTGTTCTTTCATAATTTTTCCGGGTACGATGCCCACTTATTCATGAAAGAGCTAAATCTTATTGAAGGTGATATTAAAGTTATACCATTGAATAAGGAGTTGTATGTATCCCTTTCAAAATATATAAAAGTTACTGAAAACAAAACGATAGAGTTACGATTTTTAGATTCCTTCCGATTTATGGCCGCTAGCTTGGATAGTTTAGCTAAAAACTTATCGGAGTCTGATTTCAAAACTGTTCGCCAAGTGTATTCAAATGATGATGAGTTTACACTACTAACAAGAAAAGGTGTATTCCCTTACGAATATATTAATTCATTCGATCGTCTGAAGGAAACTTCTCTCCCTTCTCAGGACGAATTCTTTAGTCGTTTGATAAATAAATCTTGTTCTGACGAAGATTACGAACATGCATTGAAGGTTTGGAACGTCTTCAAATGCCATTCACTAAAAGATTACATGCTTCTATATCTGAAAACAGATGTTTTAATTTTAACAGATATTTTTGAAAATTTTAGAAAAATATGCAAACATATTTATGAACTAGATCCTTGCCAATATTACACTGCTCCCGGCTTATCTTGGGATGCAATGCTCAAAACCACTCGGATAGAACTGGAACTGTTTACAGATATAGACATGTATCTGTTTGTTCAGAGGAGTATAAGGGGAGGCATTGTCCAATGTTCAAAAAGGCATTCAAGAGCGAACAATAAATATATGATGGATTACGATTGCAATAAGCCATCAGAATATTTAATGTATTTGGATGCCAATAATTTATATGGGTGGGCAATGTCTCAATGTTTACCTTATGGAGGTTTCGAGTGGCTTAAAGATGTTGAAAAGTTTAATGTTTTAGAAATTGCGGAAAACTCATCTTTCGGCTATATATTGGAAGTTGATCTAGAATATCCAGAAAGTCTTCACGATTCTCACAACGACTTACCATTTTGCGCGGAAAATAAAATACCTCCTAATTCGAAGTCCAATAAACTTATTACGGATTTAACCAACAAGACTACATACACAATTCATTACAAGAATCTTCAACAATGTATAAAAAATGGTTTAAAACTCAAGAGAATCCATAGAATATTAAAATTTAAGCAGTCTTGTTGGTTAAAGAAGTACATTGATTTAAATACTTACCATAGAACAATAGCCAAAAACAGCTTCGAGAAAAACTTTTTTAAACTCCTTAATAATGCGGTATATGGAAAGACTATGGAAAATGTAGACAAAAGAAAGGATGTAAAAATTGTTACTGAATGGGAAAGTAAAGGAAGACGTTTAGGAGCACGAGCTCTAATAGCGAAACCAAATTTCCACAGCATGTCTTATTTTACACATGAAATTGTTGCTGTGCAAATGAGTAGAGTTCGCTCTATCTATAATAAACCAATTTACTTGGGATTTGTTGTTTTAGAACTGTCCAAGTGGAAAATGTATGATTTCCACTATGATTTCATGAAGCCTAAATTTACAACAAGGCTCAGCTTAAACTATATGGATACTGATTCCTTTATTTATTCTATCCAATGTGAAGATTTTTATAACGATATTCGTGACGATGTGGATTCAAAATTTGATACATCCGAATATTCGCCCAACAATCCTTTCCATATGCCGCTTAGAAATAGTAAAATCCTTGGTATGATGAAGGATGAAAACAAAGGAAAAATTATGAAGGAATTTATAGGTCTCCGTTCCAAAATGTATACAACGCAAGTTGTTGGCTGCGGGGAAATTAAAAAGGCCAAAGGTGTCAAGGCCACAGCTTTAGATAAATTAAGTTTAAGTGATTATAAATATTGTTTAGTTCATAAGAAAATTATATATGGAGATATGTACATTTTTAGATCCAAGCTCCATGACATATATACAGAGCATGTACATAAAATAGCTTTAAGTCCATTAGATGATAAGCGTAAAATTAAGGCAGATGGTGTCAACACATATGCGTGGGGACATTATCGAATAGATTTAGAACTAAGCTTAGATAGCGATCAAGATATGTTAGAGGCATAAAATATGAACTGTAACTTTTATATAATATATAAGAAAAACTTTGTAAATACATATAAGTAAAATGTTTTTATTCATATTATTAATAAAGCTGTAAATTTACATTTGAAAAAAGAAACAATTAGAAACTTTTATTAATTATTGATGAAATACAAATCTGTTTGCGATAGCATTGTCCAGTGCACAGTGTCAATCATGGGAATGACACATCCTTTGTAGTAAGTATATTTCTCCATTGTTTCAAAATTTACATGGGCCATTTATACGACTTCAATTACAGCTTTTCTTAGAAACTGTTCAATTTAATTGTCCTTTACGACTCCTTCAACACAGACAATTTGCTTTTTAATAATCGAGAGAGTTTGTATGGGTAGAAATAACTCTAACTTATATCCAACCTACTTGTATACACGAATTCCTATACATTGGAGTCTTGAAAATAAAAAATTTTATAATTATTTTTAAACAAGACGAAAAGAAGTTAAAGAATATATGCAACAAACGTATTATACAGATATGATATTGAAGAGTTTTTGGAAATATTTACATTTCGGTGTTGGGAAGATGAAAAAGTATATTTGCAGCTGTGAACAATGACGATTGACCGCTGGTGTTACGAAATAGTATTTAGTATTTATATACAACTATGACCTACAAACTTGTATCCTACCTTTATTTAATAACAAATACCTCAGTAAATTTTACAATAAAGCAACATAATGAAAGCAGACAGCAATCAACCTGAGCAAAATACATAGCATCAATCATCCGGAAGAGTATTGTTATTATCAATCTCAACAATATCGTCAACTTGAACATCAGAATCACAAAATAATTTTAGCATTGATCTGAACATGATGCTTTCGTAAAACTAAGTTAGGACAATAAAATATTTAATTTGTAACACTTTGTTGTTTTAATGGGAATTAGATTTGAAATATGTTAAAATTCAAAGTGGACCACAAATTTCAAAGAGGTGGTGAAAGAGATGGGGTAGAATATCTGTCGTCTCGTTCAATACAGCTACCTTAAAATTGCTCCGCGAATCACTTCTATTGTTGGGTATGTGATCTGATCAGCATAAACAGCTATCTGATCAGCTATAAACAGCTATCTGATCAGCATAAACAGCTATCTGATCAGCATAAACTGCTATCTGATCAGCATAAACAGCTATCTGATCAGCTATAAACAGCTATCTGATCAGCTATAAACAGCTATCTGATCAGCATAAACTGCTATCTGATCAGCATAAACAGCTATCTGATCAGCTATAAACAGCTATCTGATCAGCATAAACAGCTATCTGATCAGCTATAAACAGCTATCTGATCAGCTATAAACAGCTATCTGATCAGATAGCAGTTTATGCTGATCAGATAGCTGTTTATGCTGATCAGATAGCTGTTTATAGCTGATCAGATAGCTGTTTATGCTGATCAGATCACATACCCAACAATAGAAGTGATTCGCGGAGCAATTTTAAGGTAGCTGTATTGAACGAGACGACAGATATTCTACCCCATCTCTTTCACCACCTCTTTGAAATTTGTGGTCCACTTTGAATTTTAACATATTTCAAATCTAATTCCCATTAAAACAACAAAGTGTTACAAATTAAATATTTTATTGTCCTAACTTAGTTTTACGAAAGCATCATGTTCAGATCAATGCTAAAATTATTTTGTGATTCTGATGTTCAAGTTGACGATATTGTTGAGATTGATAATAACAATACTCTTCCGGATGATTGATGCTATGTATTTTGCTCAGGTTGATTGCTGTCTGCTTTCATTATGTTGCTTTATTGTAAAATTTACTGAGGTATTTGTTATTAAATAAAGGTAGGATACAAGTTTGTAGGTCATAGTTGTATATAAATACTAAATACTATTTCGTAACACCAGCGGTCAATCGTCATTGTTCACAGCTGCAAATATACTTTTTCATCTTCCCAACACCGAAATGTAAATATTTCCAAAAACTCTTCAATATCATATCTGTATAATACGTTTGTTGCATATATTCTTTAACTTCTTTTCGTCTTGTTTAAAAATAATTATAAAATTTTTTATTTTCAAGACTCCAATGTATAGGAATTCGTGTATACAAGTAGGTTGGATATAAGTTAGAGTTATTTCTACCCATACAAACTCTCTCGATTATTAAAAAGCAAATTGTCTGTGTTGAAGGAGTCGTAAAGGACAATTAAATTGAACAGTTTCTAAGAAAAGCTGTAATTGAAGTCGTATAAATGGCCCATGTAAATTTTGAAACAATGGAGAAATATACTTACTACAAAGGATGTGTCATTCCCATGATTGACACTGTGCACTGGAGAATGCTATCGCAAACAGATTTGTATTTCATCAATAATTAATAAAAGTTTCTAATTGTTTCTTTTTTCAAATGTAAATTTACAGCTTTATTAATAATATGAATAAAAACATTTTACTTATATGTATTTACAAAGTTTTTCTTATATATTATATAAAAGTTACAGTTCATATTTTATGCCTCTAACATATCTTGATCGCTATCTAAGCTTAGTTCTAAATCTATTCGATAATGTCCCCACGCATATGTGTTGACACCATCTGCCTTAATTTTACGCTTATCATCTAATGGACTTAAAGCTATTTTACGTACATGCTCTGTATATATGTCATGGAGCTTGGATCTAAAAATGTACATATCTCCATATATAATTTTCTTATGAACTAAACAATATTTATAATCACTTAAACTTAATTTATCTAAAGCTGTGGCCTTGACACCTTTGGCCTTTTTAATTTCCCCGCAGCCAACAACTTGCGTTGTATACATTTTGGAACGGAGACCTATAAATTCCTTCATAATTTTTCCTTTGTTTTCATCCTTCATCATACCAAGGATTTTACTATTTCTAAGCGGCATATGGAAAGGATTGTTGGGCGAATATTCGGATGTATCAAATTTTGAATCCACATCGTCACGAATATCGTTATAAAAATCTTCACATTGGATAGAATAAATAAAGGAATCAGTATCCATATAGTTTAAGCTGAGCCTTGTTGTAAATTTAGGCTTCATGAAATCATAGTGGAAATCATACATTTTCCACTTGGACAGTTCTAAAACAACAAATCCCAAGTAAATTGGTTTATTATAGATAGAGCGAACTCTACTCATTTGCACAGCAACAATTTCATGTGTAAAATAAGACATGCTGTGGAAATTTGGTTTCGCTATTAGAGCTCGTGCTCCTAAACGTCTTCCTTTACTTTCCCATTCAGTAACAATTTTTACATCCTTTCTTTTGTCTACATTTTCCATAGTCTTTCCATATACCGCATTATTAAGGAGTTTAAAAAAGTTTTTCTCGAAGCTGTTTTTGGCTATTGTTCTATGGTAAGTATTTAAATCAATGTACTTCTTTAACCAACAAGACTGCTTAAATTTTAATATTCTATGGATTCTCTTGAGTTTTAAACCATTTTTTATACATTGTTGAAGATTCTTGTAATGAATTGTGTATGTAGTCTTGTTGGTTAAATCCGTAATAAGTTTATTGGACTTCGAATTAGGAGGTATTTTATTTTCCGCGCAAAATGGTAAGTCGTTGTGAGAATCGTGAAGACTTTCTGGATATTCTAGATCAACTTCCAATATATAGCCGAAAGATGAGTTTTCCGCAATTTCTAAAACATTAAACTTTTCAACATCTTTAAGCCACTCGAAACCTCCATAAGGTAAACATTGAGACATTGCCCACCCATATAAATTATTGGCATCCAAATACATTAAATATTCTGATGGCTTATTGCAATCGTAATCCATCATATATTTATTGTTCGCTCTTGAATGCCTTTTTGAACATTGGACAATGCCTCCCCTTATACTCCTCTGAACAAACAGATACATGTCTATATCTGTAAACAGTTCCAGTTCTATCCGAGTGGTTTTGAGCATTGCATCCCAAGATAAGCCGGGAGCAGTGTAATATTGGCAAGGATCTAGTTCATAAATATGTTTGCATATTTTTCTAAAATTTTCAAAAATATCTGTTAAAATTAAAACATCTGTTTTCAGATATAGAAGCATGTAATCTTTTAGTGAATGGCATTTGAAGACGTTCCAAACCTTCAATGCATGTTCGTAATCTTCGTCAGAACAAGATTTATTTATCAAACGACTAAAGAATTCGTCCTGAGAAGGGAGAGAAGTTTCCTTCAGACGATCGAATGAATTAATATATTCGTAAGGGAATACACCTTTTCTTGTTAGTAGTGTAAACTCATCATCATTTGAATACACTTGGCGAACAGTTTTGAAATCAGACTCCGATAAGTTTTTAGCTAAACTATCCAAGCTAGCGGCCATAAATCGGAAGGAATCTAAAAATCGTAACTCTATCGTTTTGTTTTCAGTAACTTTTATATATTTTGAAAGGGATACATACAACTCCTTATTCAATGGTATAACTTTAATATCACCTTCAATAAGATTTAGCTCTTTCATGAATAAGTGGGCATCGTACCCGGAAAAATTATGAAAGAACACAGGAATAAATTTGGCTATTTGATATTGGAGGTTGCAGCTATTGTGTGCTGGACCCCTGTATTCGCCAGTGAGATGGCAATGGTCTGCCACCCTGTCAGCGCCCAAACCTTTACTGCAAATATGGCAGTTTTTGCTTAGTAGTTGTTGGTTTAACTGCTGAGGAGTTAAAGAGGACATAGGCGTGCTTTTACTTAAATACTTATTGTAAATATCTATAATATCCCTAACCAAGTACTCAATAAATTTTTTGGGAGCATCCTCCCCTGAATAAATTACAAATTTACTTAGACTATGGTTAAAACTACAATGTATATTGTAACTGAAAGCTACCGGAATGTGCTTACAAATATACTTTTTATTATCAATATCTAAACTACTTAAAACGCATTCAAAATCTGCGTAAACTACAAACGGGACGTCCAACCTGCGCTCGTAGTTCTTAAACCTGATTGTGGCCTTTTCCATCTCCGGCATTACTGTAACAGTTTTGTTACATTCGTCTTTGTGGCTCTTCATTATATTGTTATTCCTGGAGTACTGAAGGCAGTTGTTACAGAAAAAGACTTTATTATGACATTGCGTGAGTTGAGAGCGTACAAGTCTATTGAGAAAAAGAAAATAAAAGACATATATAAAAACATATTTTATAGCAAAAAAATTCAACAAATAGTTAAAATTGACAAATAAAGTAATCTAAACAATTCTGCAAGTATTAAAAAAAACGAACAAAAGTGGAAAAAATAAAAAAACAATAAAATATAAAGCATAATTAAATTTAAAATTAGTTTTAAAATTTTTATAACCCACCTTGAAATAGATTTTATCCAAACGTAGTGTGAAAGATCCAAGTCTTGGATAAGCAGCATGTTGATGTGATGTTCTTTCTCAGCTTGAGTGCTATAAAACGGTCCTACTATAGCGCCAAGCTCTTCATCAAAGCCGAAAACGTTTATGCTTATACTATTATTTAGTCGTTCGAAATCCGAAATCTCTGTGAGCGGTAGAGGAAAAGTTAAGCGCTCAAAGTTGACCACAATTCCATTTGATAGAACAATTTTGCTGTCTTCGATATTCGAAATGTTGTAGTTCTGTGTTCTTTGTGGATTCAAGTCAGTTGGGCACAGAGCCGCGATGATTGCCCACTTGAATCAGTATTCATCATCATTTCGTATATTGATGCATGCTTTCTTATTATCTAAAACCTTGGGTAGTGGCAAATACGAGGATCCCTTCAATGGCCTGTACTGATTAATATTAATCTCTACATGGCATATTTTAGATAGAGCCCAGCCACTGTCTCTTTCCTGGAATTCTGTGAGCTTGCTTAGTAAGGTTGCAAATTTTTGACTAAGAATCTGGTCTAGCTGGTTTCGTAATTGCACTATCATCATTTTCGTTTGGAAGGATTTGATTTCCACTATTTGCTTATTATCAGATGTTTTAACAAACTCACAGAACAACTCCAAATTAAATTTAAAAGACATATGCTTTTCGAGGCTGTTAATCAGCTCTAGCATTATATCATTTTTGCCTTTCTGTAGGAATTCTTCCGGCAAGAGAATACCAAAATCTTTATTTTCGTAAATGAGCGACTCTATTCTCTCGTTGAAGTTATCTCTTATAGATTTCAACTTGCTGCTGTTAGTCGGAACATAACATTTTTGCTTGTGTGCGTTTGTTCTGATGTGATAGGACCAATTTTTTAATTCAATGTGTTTTGCACATCCTGCGCAGTATGATGTTGTACGTTGTAGGATATTTGCTTCAGGTGAGCTACCAGATCCTACGTTTTTATGAGACTTATTGTTATGCTCTTGTAACTGGTAATTGCGCTCAAATTTTGCATCACACTCTCGGCATTTTAAGAATTTATATTCATGTTTTGCCTTCGTGTGGCGAATTAAGATGCGCTTGGATTCGTAAGCAGCGTTACAATTTTCACATATGAATTGCATGTTGTTTTGTTTAAGTTTTTCTAAATAAATGTCTAAAGCCCACACACTATAAACAATTTAATTTATTGTTAAAAGTATTATAAACAATAATTACTACGATTTATTGTTTAATAAACTCCAGGAATCTCACAATTTACATAAAACTTTCTCTTTTTGTTCTTTTTTTATTTTCCTTGGCTTCGTTGTTTCTCTGCTGCACTGTTTTTAAGTACTATATTTAAATTTCCACACAAAATTATTTGTTTATAATGTTAAATTAATTTTTTTTTCACTTGACTTTATTTTATTTTTACTTTATTTTTCCACTTGTTTACACGTTGTGAACAGACGAAAGTATGTTCAAACACTGTTTATGTAATCCAATTGCGCGACGTCTTATACCATATGTGTTCTCTTTGCGATACATTTAAAATTTAAGCTGGTGAATAATAAAAACCCGAAGTATAGAAGCAGACCCGAAGCATGTCGTGGAGCCGAAGTATAAACCCGACGCTTACCGGACTTACCCATAACCACTTACCATGAATAAGTATCGCATCGGCTATAAACACTTCTCGCCAACGTACATATCCAATGTTTACTGAATAAAAATTACGCATGCAAGTATACATATATACACATATATATATCCATCCATACAAACAGATGCAACATAAATGTACATAAATAAAACATAAAATTATATTTCAGCGCATAAATGCGCATCTTTAAATCCATGAATCTTAGTGCTCTTCATTAGTATCGAAATAAAAATCAACCTAATGTATATGTATAATGAAATCAGATGATCCATTATTGGAGCAAACTACTCCTGTTTACTAAAAAACGAGTGCAATAAAACTAATATATTCTTGAATTTCACCGATTTCTTAAGGCCGGAATTCTTTAATAAAATAACAACGACGACTGCTCAATGTTACAACAACAACATACTTATTTGTATCGAAGCAGAACAATTCCTACGGTACCTAGTTTGTATTCCCAAAAGAACATAATTGTTGAAAAGATAAACAGCATCTCCAAAAAAAAAATGAGCTTTAATTTTACTAGCGTTGTCCATAATAGCGTGGACTAACTTTGTATGCTCGATATAATTGATCAGCGGTTTCATAAGATTAACTTTCATATAAACTAAAATATTATACACTGTCCATATAGTTATAGTAAAGCAAAATGACCTACATTTGTACGAAAAATGAAAATTCAACCCTACATTTGTTCAATGAACTCAAATTATTCACATTTGTAGCAAGCTGAGATTCGGTTAACCAAGAATCCACTTGAACGGGTCATTTACCAAACTAAAAGAATAAAAAATATGAATGTCACCGCTCACAAGGAACGCATTCCCAAAATAGAAGAGAAAACAACAACAACAACAAAGTATCTTTCGTGCCACGCATTGGACATACACAATAATCCTACCACATGTCACCAAGTATTGAAAACAAATCCACAACAACAGAAGAAAAAAAAAATCCCCCCACCAACGGAATTTGTTTGCATTAACTCCACGGCGATCTGTTCTACTAAAACATTCCTATTAAAACAAATAATAACAACAACAACAGCATAAGCAATTAAATAATCAAAACAATCACCGAAATTTTATTACACCAACTCGATCGGCGACACTCCGCTTCCAAAATCCACAATTGTTTACACTAACTCGATCGACGGCGCTCCGTTCAATTAAAGTAAACATCCAGAATTTGTAAACACTAACTCTGTGGACCAACGGTCACGTTCACTAAAGCACCATGCTACAACAAATAACAACAACAACATGTTACTACGCAATGACCATCTGCATCTGCTGGTCTCCCATCACTTCGGTTTCATACATACATATTCCACCGTCCTTCCCTTCCCTTCCCTTCCCCTACTCATGTATGTCCGTCTGTCTATTTGTCAGTCCGTCCGTCCATCGGTTTCCGTATCTCCTTTTCACTCACACTCACAACCCGTATAGCCGCATCTCCCTCTAACACACGTAAAAGCATACCACCAAGCAGATGTCCGTCCGAATCCTTTATCCCCTTCTCACTCGCTCTTATATAACCCGTATAGCGCTATCTCACTCTAACACACGTAAAGCATACCACCATGGTGCTCAGTTGTGCCAGAACCCCTCTTTCCATACTACTGACAAAATATGAATGAGATTACACATTGCATTTATTTTCTCCTTGCCATTATTTCATTATATATTCGCATAGGAGGAACTTCTGTGGAAATATATATCTAAAACTTTATACATTTGTTGCAAAGATAACAGATTCGAAAGTTTCAAATATAATTTATTGTAAAGGAATTCAATACCCGATATTCAATTGTAATTTTGAAAATATACTTGGAAATTTCTGAGTCACATTCGTATCACATTTGGAAAAAGTGTATGAAATTATAAGAAATGGTTGTTAAAAGGTTTTCTAATACTAATGTAAACAATATTGTTTAATTTAGATTAAAGAAATAATTCATTAGAAATAAATTGTAACACATTTTCAAAAATATTAAATGGATTTCTTTCTCTTTAACTCGTTTAAACATGAAAACATTGCGAATCAGCTTCTTGAGTTAGTTAATTTATTAAATTTATTAATTAAAAAGCTTGAAGAATGTAGCTAAAAATATTTCAGTTATTAAATAAAACTTGGACACATCACTGGACAGGAAGAGAAGAGACATAATAAAGCTCGTATCACACCGTATAATATCAAAAAAAAAATTCTTCCTAGACAGGTACAAAGTAGTAAAATTCGTGTTCCAATTCGACAACGCCAAACAATGAAACACTAAACATGAAGCACACGCAATTCATTGAAGAACACGAAACAAGACGCTTAATTGGACGATTTTGAAGTATGTATGTAGTGTGCTCTCGCTCCGACGTTGCTGTGTGTGTCTCTTGCTGCCTCGGCCATACTTACCGGTTGCTGCAGAAGAGGAAATGCTGTGCCGTTTCTCTGTCGCACGTTTCATTTTGTCGTCATTGCCATCATTTAGGACGTCGTCACAATCGACGCCGAATTCAATGCCATCGGCGACTGCATCGACCGAAGGCAATAATTGCTGCTGGAGGGGCAAGAAATACGACACACCAACCACAGCGGTGGATGAGTTGCAAACTGCAGATGCTGAACGCAGTAGACGAGGTGGCTTGCGAGGAGGTGTTGTTAATGTTCCTGACGGGAGGAATTTTGTGTTGAAACAAAAAAATAAACGTAGCAAGCGTGTTGAAAAATGGAGCTTGGTGAAATGATAGTGATAGAGCATAAAGAGAAGTAACACGTGCTACTCACACAGGAGAAGAAGTGAGAGAGAGAGAGAGAGGGTGGAATTAAGGGTAGGAATGCAAGGAAATGGAGGTGATGATTTTAGTCGCTGTTGAATTAATAAATCGTCAAAGAATATATAAATTTAAGTTGAATAAAAAATTTACAATAAAACAAATTTCTTATTTGAAAACCTAATAAATTCTCTGCTTTTGTAGTAACCGGCTGTGGTATGGGAAAAGCCACATCTTTATTTTACACACACGCACTTTCAACTCTTTTAGTAAGTGACATCCGCCTAGAAGTAAACCGAACACCGCAACACGAATCGCTAGACTAACCGAAGCATGTGTATACGAGCGGCGTGCGAGAAATTGAGCAAGCGAAATAAGAAAGCACGGGACAAGAAAGCACAGAAGAGACCCAAAAGTGCAAAGTGAATGCGAAGAGAAGACGTGAATTAGTAAACGAAAACCTGTGGCAAACTTACCATTTTCAGTTATCGAATCGTCTTCGTCCTCGTTGTTGCTCTCGGCTTTTGTGCTGTTGTTGCTGCTGTTCGTGGTTGCAGTTGGCCCATTGTAAATCCCATTAACAGGATGTGCCATATTCTTTGCGATTTGCAGGCTAACAATCGAGTGTTTAATATGATCCAGCATCGCCTGTATCGATGAGTGAGTATGAAAACATTTACTCCTATTAACAAATATCGCTTTTATTACGTTATTACAAAGATATGGACCCATATTTATGTTCCCATTGACTTATAAGCAATAAAAAACAATAGCTAATTTATTAATTTATTCTTTGTTAATTATACACAAAATTTACACTCTACAGAAACCCCGAAGTAGGCTTTTTTAACAGGTTTGATCAGCCCAAAATTAGTTGATTAAAATTAAAATAATGTCCAGCAACTAATTGAAAATTTTACTACTTTTAATAAAGCATTTAAGAAGAAATATACAAGCAGTATTTTTGTATTAATAAACAATACCTGAAAATTATTAGGAGCTTGCAAAAGTTTGGTTTTATGATTTGGAAATAGTTTTTTTTTGGCCTAGAGGAAACTGATAAAGAATTTATGATTTATTCAAACATACAAAATTCGAATATTTCTAGGAATGTGTTAGGCTTCAGAAAAGCGCTTAATTAACATTTTAGCATTTCGCAGTTGGCATACATTTTGCCGATTTGAAATTAACGCGAATTCAATACATCAATTGAAAAAGAATTTGCTTAGTGACGCATAGCCACGTATTGACTAAAATCAAGTGTTCAGAGGGCGCAGCAACTATTCACATGGACTTATCCATGGCTTTGTCTGAGAGCAGTAGTTATGAAATGTCTGCTAATGAACCCCATTACTACATGTACCCTTTTCCAAGCAAAGCCGTAGGATGTCGAGCGAAATGTAGAGGTCGCATTAACTCAATTGTAACCATGGCTTGGAAACAGTTTGATTCCAACTTTTAGTGTAACTTTATGCAAAACATTACACACAAAAATATATCAGCAATGCACTGTATCAATGCCCGCCATAGCGTCAATATTTACTTACACTTGCGTTATCTTGCAGAGTTTTGCATTTAGTCTGCTCCTCGGGATTTGCAATGTCTGCAATGCGTTGCTCGATTTTCTGAAAATACACTTTTAATAGTTGTACAGATGGAATCACGGGGAAAGATTACGTTAGTTTGCTCGATCATGAGCTGGAGAAATGCATCAGCTTCGGAAACACGCCGTCCGAGAGCTTCCAAATGGTTTGCACGTTTGCTGTTGGGATCCTTGTTATAACCGCCGACGTAGAAAGTGCTTTGAGTGTCCCATAGGCGCGCCCGATTCGCATGACGTCGTATCGTGTCTTCCAGGCGTCTCACCCACTTCTCGCGCTCATCGCTATGTTGTGCCTGTTGAAAGTTAGCAGCAACGTCAATTAAACGCTTACGACGCAGCAGAAAAAAGCAACAAAACAACGAAAGGGAAGCAGAACATTTTACTATGATATTATAATATATTCTCTTGTCAAGAAAGTCGTCGGTATTTTGCAATTATTTATTATATGATATCAGCTACTTCTGACAGCCGTGCCATTTTCATGTTGCGTTCAAACATTTACTATTTTAAGCTCTGTTTGTATAGATTGCGAATCGTTCATTCCAATAAGATTTCCCGAATGAGACTAATTCCCATACGATTTCGCGAATGAGAATCCATCTCGATCGCTATGAAGTACGTTTTCCCTGTGCGTACCACCCCTGTGAAATCATAGGCGGTGATTTCACTTGGGTAAAGTTACCCACGCACTTTTACTCTCACAATGTCTTCATCGAATTTTGAGCCCGAGGCAATTACACTTGGGTATTTTTACCCAGGAATATTTGATACTTGTGCTACCAAATGGCGTAAAGGTACCGTCGAGTGTCATAAAATTTTACAGATAGCTAATAAAATGCAATCTATTATTATACTTACACAAAAATATAGAATAATTATAATTTAATGTAACGTTAGTCTCTACGGATCACGCCCATATTTGGCATATTAACTGGAAGCATTAGTCTAAACCTACATATAAAATTTTCTTGTCTTCTCTCAAAAAGTGATGCTGATATGGCCTTTTTTAATAGGCAAAACAGAGGTACCTGCACTATCGATATAAAAAGTAGGCGTGGTGCTTGGGAGATTTTGCCCATTTCCAATACGAAACACCCCAACATAGCAACGAATATTTTTGCCAAATTTCATTTTGAAATCTTAATCCGTTCTCCTGTGATCGTGATTTCACCGGACAGACAGACAGACAGACAGACGGACAGACATCGTTATTTCAATTTCGGTGGTGATGCTGATCAAGAATATATATACTTTTCCATACCTATCTTGTCTAGTTCTATGCGTTACACACTCCGGTAGAAAGTGAATATACCCTCAACCTTAAGGTGTAGGGTATAAAAATGTACACATGAAAGGGTTTCCGTTTGCTAGTTTCTCATACATTCTGCATGCTAATCTGCCGCTTTCATTGATTTTACATACGTTTGCATACTACCAAACGGTTTTTGCTGCTACAGAACTCTGTTCTCCAAGAAAAACCAGCAAAGTTCTTGGGTAAAATTTTACCCACGGATGAACACGCTGTTCTTTCAGTTTCTCTCGTGAGAAATTGTTCATTTTTGTGTTTTGCCGTAAAGCAACAACAAAATTTTACCCATTTGGTTAACTTTACCCAAGTGGAATCACCGCCATAAAAAATTATGCTGTCTTTTTGAAAATGCTGTTTTTGATGATTTTTGGAATGGAAAATGCACCCCTGGGGAGAACCATATGCAATCTTCCAAGGATATTCAGGGAATATTGGCAAAACCAACAGCATCGAGCGACACTGTTGAAGGATTTAATTTCGGTTACAAAGTGGGGCATTATTGGGATGTGTCTTTTAATTACCAATATAAGTACGAGTTTCTAATGCGGTTTGACAACGCAATTCATATTTTCTTGCGTTTAATTCAAGAATATGTATTATATATTGATATATTTTACAAGAAGCAATAACACCTAAAAGTTAAACTTGTAAAGAGTAGTATTTTCGGCACTTTTCCACGAGAAATTGCGAGATGTATTCTAATTACTAATATACAAAAATTCTTAATGCAGTTTGATTATAAAATCAATATACATAGTTTTATGCTTTATTCGAGGATATGTGTTTTTTATATTATTGTCAACAACCAATAATCAGAAGAAGACGAAGAAGGAAAAAGTCAGCACAATCTGCATTTTCCCAGCGAATCATTAAGAATGTATTAGCAATAATAAAGCCCTTTATAATGGCAAATAGTAGTTTATCTAACTGTTTATTAATTATTCATAATACAAGAATCATTTGAAGTTAAAACATAAAACATAAAAATGCGACTTACTTGGAAATGGAAAGTTTTATGATCCACTGTAATTGTAAAAGTGTTGTCTTCCTGATCGTCAATGCCGATGACGGCGTCTTTGAGGCGTACGCAACCACGGCGAACACCTTTCATCATTTTCTCCTTCGACTGGAAAAACAACAAACAGTAAATTATTTCAGGAAATAATTTATAAATATGCAAAATACACACAAAGAACTCAATTCTTTTGAACTTGAAGCAACTCATTTTACTTTTAATTAAGGTTTTGATGTTTTGCGTAAATGAAGAAAAGGAAATAAATTTGTTTGCTAATCAGCGAAGTGAACGTTACACATTTCGCATTAATTCACATTTTACATTAATGCATTTTTTCCTGCCGCAGCAAAGTGTATTGAGTGCTTTAACCCAAGCCCTTTGGCGAGCTTGATTTAAGAGCCAGTGCATTATAACTTCTACGCCAGTGCATTAAAACTTTTCCGTAGACGTTCATGTGTTTTGGCTGTCTGCTGAAAGCCAAGGAATCCTAGCAAACAGTAGAACGCAACATGGATTACAGAAAGAGGTGTTAGTATACAATTGGACTTGGATTACTTGAACTAAACGGAATAATTGTCAAATTTATTCAAGGAATAGTTATATAGTTCATAATTAATCAAGAGAATATATTCCCAGAAGTGATTACTTTCTTCACTGATACGAGAAAACAGTATTTAATAATATTTTGTATAATTTCGACTAATTATTGATTTTAAATCTTTATTTCCATTTTGCCTTTCAGCTAACGAACTGGATGAATGGTTTGAGTTTAAAAATCCGCTATTTGTATTGATAACAGTTGGATTGTATTTATTACTAATTTACAAATGTCTTCCAGAGTAAGTAACAGAGAGGTAATATATAGCATAGATTAAATTTTACTAGGACCTAGGAGTTAGGCAATGACTAGTTAACTTAGTAAGCAGCTAAGTAATAGTAATGCGGAGTAAAGGATTAAGTAGTAAAAACCTGCGAGGATCTAGAGATTATATCTAAGCTAATAACATTTTGTGATCGCTGTAAACACTTAAATATCCACTCATCAAAAATCCATCCATAAAGGCAAATTTAAGTTAGTTGATTTCTAACTTTGCATTTAAATATTTCCTGTATTTTTAATAGATAATACTAATTTTTGCTTTGGCCTTAACCATCGAGAAAGAATAACTTATTTAGTTATTCTTTCCCTGTGCCTTAACTTAACTTTAACGAGGAGTTAGTAGTTATACGTACTTAACCAGAAGCAATTAGCATTTAACTTCTTAGTAACTTGGCCGAATTCTGTCTGTGGGTAAGAATTGATCACACGCAAAATAATGGATGAAATTATACTGCACTAAGTAAAAAAGGAAAAGTTTAGGAACTCCTTGATTCGGTTTTATTAGATTTTGTACCAATTTCCCGATGAGATAGAAACATGAAATTGTGAGGATTGGGTACTAAAAACTAAACACGCCCAGTTAAAGAGCAAATCTAGCACTGTTTATTAATAATATGTATCCCTTCAAATTAATACTAACAATATAGAATATAATAGAATATAATAAAAATTCAAGTTGGCAAATCGCTTTTGCATCGATTTATTTATTTTTTTATAAAGCAATATTTGAAGGTTTGGCAGTTAACTAATAAACCGAGTAGAATTCCTGTAAAAATATGATATTTGATTGCGCGAAAAATACTTGAATTGTTTATGGATACCTGAAAAATCTTATAACTATATAGTGCATACATATAAATTTATGTAGTAGTCGTATTTCTATCCTATTTTCTAATTAAATTACGTGTTGAAAACTATTTAGTTGAGCTATATCCTTATATTGAATCAATTAAAAGCAATTATACATATCTGGTTGCTATACGATTATAATCACTTCGATAGGTACATGAAGCACAGGAAAGCCTACAACTTGAAGACCTTCATGGCCGTGTACAATGTAATGCAAGTCATTGCCAGCATCTATAGTATACATTCGGTAAGTGTAGAAAGACCTAATCGAAGTTTTACTCAATATGGTAATGGAATGTTTCACGCAGGTATTTAGTATCGCATCAAGCAGGGTGTTCGAATTCTGGGAATGCTCTATCTTGGAGCCGAATTCGAAAGCCGAGTTACACTTCCATCGCCTGATCCGTTTCACATTTTGGCTGAAAATAGTGGAACTCTCCGAGACAGTAATATTTGTGCTGCGTAAAAAAGCGAGGCAAATTTCATGGCTCCATGTTTTCCATCACGCCGCCACATTGAGCCTGGTTTTCTTACTAGCGCGATATTATCGTGGTAAGTAGAGAGTTGTTTTTTTTTTTTTTTTTGGTTAATGTACTAAGTTATACAACAAATCTTCTTCTTTTACCGGCTTCAACAGGAGGTGCAGCTCTATATCCGCTGCTTTTAAACAGCACCGTGCACACATTCATGTATACGTATTACTTCCTTGCGGCTGTTGTCGACAAAAGCCTTGCACGGCGTTTGTTGCCCATAAAGAAAGCTATAACTGTGATACAAATGGTTCAATTTGTCTTGATTCTCATACAAATTATCCCGGCGTCTACGAAGTGTTCGGATAGCCCAATTTTGGTGGTTTATTACAGCGTCGTGATAGTTATATTTTTTTACGGATTCTATGATTTCTACCGGAAATCCTATTCAGCCGCGCCCACACCTAAGAAGTCCACGAGGCGATAATATTAAAGCTTTCCAAATGCTGTAGCAACAATCATAGGCCAAGCGTAATAAAGTGCTTAAAATTTGTTCCTAAATTCATATATCTTTTGAATATAATTTCAAACACCGCCTGTGTAAGGAACCACATATATCTCAATAAATGTGGTACATATTTATGTGTTCAGATTGAGCTAACGACTAAGTACTTGGGTTGAATAGAATCAGAGGAAAATGGGTCTTATAGGCAGAGCTTGAAACTTTTATAAGTTTGACCAAAAAAATCGCATTAATAAATTTTAAATTTAAAGTCGTCGGCAAAGAAACTGTTTCAACGGTCTTATTTTGAAATAAGAATTACTTTGAAGAGTTTTTCGATGAAGGAAATCAAGCCCGCAAAGAACTGGCGAGGGGCATTACGATTGTTGAATATGCGGCGAGATTTGGAAGATGGAAGAATTTTCATCTGTAGCTTTTTTCACTGCTTGTGAAAAATGGAAGGAAGCTGTTTGGCTTAGGATTATCTAGAAATTAATAAGTAATTAAAATAATTTTAAATCATTCGTATATGAAAAGGGGATAGGCGATTGTTCCGTTCCTGAAGAACATTCCGATTCCAAACAATCCTACTCGTCACGATTGATATCGTTATTCGCTACAGAAGGATTGCGATTGCCAATCGGAAATAGTAAATAATACAGAGAATTAATTCTCTAATAATAGAGAATTAGTCGAACTTCCCTGGAGGGAAATTCGGATTTGGTACGTTTGGTTTCATTGTATTGAAATACTTAAAATAACAGTAAAATCGATGTTGGCAACGTGAAACTAAATCTTAAATGTACAGAAATGTATTAACTATCAGTGAGCTTATTATTATCTGATGTTATTATTATTATTATAAAAGATTAAGGAAGGATTGGAAGGCAGAAAGAAAAGAAGAAACAGCAGTGAGTATTGCAAAAGTAATAAAGTTTTCATGTAGGTAAATATAATAAGATTTGTAATGTATGGTTGCAATGTGTGCAACAAGTGCGTGAAGTTAAATACATCGCGAAGTTGTTCTGAGTTTATTTATTTATTTATTTCAAAATATCAGGACTCTGCGACCCTGTTAAAGAACACGACGTTGCTAACTTTAACAGAGATCTGTTAACTCTCTGTTCAAATCAAATTAAGTGAGTCATCGCAACTGAGTATGCAAAAACAATAAAAATAATAATTGTATATCTAGACTGCAATTACTACTGCATTTCAAAAAACACAAAGCTCTGAGTAGCCCTTTTTTAAAAAAATTTCTTGAAAATTGCACACTTTGCTGTCAAGTGCCGTACAAAAATTCTGATGATGGAGTGGACAATGCTCATGTCATGAATTACAAGTTACAATTCTGAATATCACGTTATGCTTTCTGAATTAAATGTTGAAAAGACGTAGAAGAGTTGCAGAAGAGTCGCAATTAATCGCGCTCGTCCAACAATCGTCCAAATGTTGGCAGCGTTATCAATCCAGAATATAAATTTGCCGAAACCTGAACTTAGCAAGTTTTTGGGCGTGAATTTCGATCTTTCTCCGAGCACAGATGGTATAGAAACTTCACATGCAGTTCTTATGAGCTGAACAATAAGTAACTGAACCAACAACTGGTGTTTCCGGAAAGGGAATGTTTGATAGCATATCGCTTCCGAATTCGCTACGCCGAATTCGCGCAGTATAATTTAGAGTTGCTTATAGCTTACTATTAAGGGAATATGTAGTAAAGTATATGTCTTATCGGCGGGATTCCACGATCAGCGCGAGAGACGACGACGTCAAATTTCATACTGCTCAACTTTACCTACGAAGTCTCTCCTCCTTTTTTGTACACTTATTGGTTTTCTGAGTAAATAAACAAATGTCTAAACCAATCATTAATTTTATGCAAAACTTTATTTTATTGTGTAGTTTATCGAATTAATCCAGTTTGTATTTCGGGGCAATTTCCATTGGTGGATTTTAAAGAGAGTCATTTCATTAAGTCATTGACGAGTCTCGACTGTTTAGATTTTTTGGATTGTCTTGATTTTTAAGTATTCACTGGAATCTTTAAAGCGTTCTTTTAATTTTATTAGGGAAACAAAAAGTAAAGCTCAAATTCTACCTAATTTAGTTTTTAGTTGTAAGTCTAAATGCAGTCCTGTTATTCTGAAATTCTTCAAAAATTGGTGAAACATTGTTCTAAAATTTCCACTTTAAACATTTCTTTAAAATTCGTAAGAATTTTTTTAACCATGAAGAGATAAAGAAAGTAACATTTTATCAGATATATAGTACATATGCAGAAAAGTTAATCTTTTTTTGTAAATAAGTCATTCGGTTAACCACTGCAAAACGTTTGCACTGCGTAAATATTAATACATTTATATTATAGGCTGCATTTTTTTATGAACTGCATAGTTCTCTCCATACAGCAAACTTCCCAATTTGGGAGTGTTTTTTATTTATAACATGATTGTATAATTTAATATATTTTCATATGGAGAAATAAATTTAGCAATAGATTTTTTCAGTTCAATTTTCCTCCTGATGAACTGGATGTACAAAAATGTATAGTATATTTCAAAAAGGCAGCATGTTGGACTCTAATTGCATTTTACGACGAAGTATAAGCCGGTCTTAAAAGCTATAAGAACTCTTAGTAAGCTTATGAACTGAGATATGTAGAAAAACGTTCGATAAAATTAGAAAGGTCCCAAATCACACATACCGTATAGTAGGAGAGCAAACCACCATTTTCATCCAGCACAAAGAAGCGATATTGCCAGCCCTTCATAACATTTGTCCACTTGCTTAAAGTTCCTTCAAGTGTGCCTGCGTTCGTTGCAGTAGCCATAGTCGCAGTGGCTCTAGCTGATGATTGCCGTAAAATTACACTCGAGAAAAATAATGCCTGCGACGAAAACTCTGTCAGCGTTATCTGATGTAAGCTGTTTAGAATTCCCTAGTGTTACAAATTGGATAGAAGTTGGATAGCTAAATTGGTAGTTTCAGGTTGCAACATATATTACACTATCAGCAAGTACTTTAAAACCTGGAGTTACTTTGGATTCAGATATCCAGATTTACAGGGCATCATATTGCAACCATTGTCAATCACTAAGTGCTCACATTATTTCCATAATTTTTGTTTATTATTAGGCCACACAGCATTCACATAAAATTTTACTAAATCGTTTTAAAAAGATACTCTCAAGCAATCCAAAAGTTTTATAATAGAACGAGCCTAAGTGGAACGTCATTCATTCCATGCCGACTTTTTGGTCACAGATAACTCCCGTCCGTTATTTTACTTTTGTTTGTTTACACAACTTCTATTCTTTGTTGTGCTGCTTTTTCTAAACATGGAATAAAAACAATTTTAAAGTGATAGTAATCTTTAGGTGATGCTTTTAAATATGTAAGCTTTTATTAAAATTTTATGACATCATTCAAAGAGATTTATTTTCGACTGAACAGCCTTTAAGCTCAGAAAACAAGATCCAATCTCAGCGATTCTCAAAACTTGTACTATTTGATCTTTCAATTTTGCTTCTTTTGTTTCATTTCCCTCAGATTCCATAATCTGAGTTTATTGCGGAGCTCGAATTGCCAACAACGAAAGAAAACTATTTATTATAATTTTGATAATAAATAACGACACAACTGCGACGGCTGCTGTTTTTATAAGATGAATAACTAGAAATGAAACCAGAAAGAGTGCTATATTCGGCCTGGCCGAATCTTTAGTAAACCAACAAATTTAAAAAAAACTGGTAGAAAATAATTTGATTTATTAAGATTTTAATTAATTTGAATTTTTCTTTTCGTTTTTTTGCTATGACGTTTTTGTTTAAAGTGGGCGGACCACGCCCATATTTTGTTATACCAACGGACTATGTTAATATATATACATACAAAATAAAATTTTCTAAAAAAAAATATCAATAGTAATGCTAATATACCAATTGCATAGGAAAGCAGAGGTACGTGCATTTCCGGTATAAGTAAGTGTGTTGCTTGACCGGTTTTTGCTATTTCAATGTTCAGAACACGGGATATTTTTGCCAAATTTCGTTCCAATCTTTAACAGCCAGACAGACGGCCGGACATGGATAAATCAACTAAGGAAATGACGCTGATCACGAATATATATATATATGTATATACATGCATAGATAGATACGAATATTTCTATCTCATTTAGTTCTATTAATGCCACATTTCCGGACAAAGCGAATATAGCGTTAACCCATTCAATTGATGTGAATCAATTGACATTCTCAGCCCTTCTATATGGCCACGTGAGGCGCATTTTATCACAGCGGAATTGCAGAATTGCATTGTTTAGGAGATATATGTGACGAACGGATAAATATTGTTAATACGTAATGCGAATTAAAGTATTCGTAGAATTAGTTAGTCTACTGACGTTAGCAGTTCTGTTATTCAAATCTTTTTTATTCCGTATTTCAAGTTTTCCTTGAGTAACCGCATGGAAAATGATGCTCGAAAGGAAATGTGTTTTAAATTTAAGGAAAATTTAAAATTTAGTTTTAAATTTAGTATCCTAATGAATTTCTTTATAATACAATAATTTTATTGATGAAACATACCGGGAACCCATTGGAGACATGAAAACTTTGCGTTCTGTTGAATAGAATTCCTCTTATCGCTTGATTAGTTCCAAATATAAAACAGCAAAATATTCTTTATTTGCAAGTATAAAAAGTAAATCACTGTTCAGAGTCCTTTAAATATATAACCACAATAATAATCATTCAACTTAAATCAATACAGAAATTAGCACTAGATTTTATAGCTCTATCTATATCCTTTCTAAAGTTGGTGTCACAGTTTTATAGCTAAAGACATCGTTGAGAAAACATTTATAAAAAATATACCCAAAGCCAACCAGGTACAAGACCTTCACAAATCTGTCCAGGCACCACATGCTGAAATAAATTTCGTATAGTTAGGATTAATGAAGCATTAATCATTTCCTATTGTTCATTCGTGGGAAATTCCTTAGTAACACTTACATTTTCATGTGCCTTCTAGCGGCCGGAATGGTTTCATCTCCCTCCTTCAGTATATATCGTCTAGCACAGAGTACGCACTGCGTAAAGTAGTCGATTAGGTCCACGTCGATTTTTTCAATCACGTAGGTGAGTCTTTCCTTTTTGTTCATAAGCTTTCGTAGTTTAAGCGCTTCGGCATTATCGAAATTCCATACGTTATTGGCATAGTATTCAAAGACCTCAAAACCTTTGTTGATGCGGTTCTGAACGCGGCAAAGCCTATTAAAGTAAGTAATGCGAAATAACAAAATATTTATTTCTTCAGTCAGTGCTTAGGAGATCAACTAACACTGGAGGATATCTGAAGAGCAATAATAACGCGTCCAGAAATACAGCAGGCAACCAGTGGAACAGGATCATGCATACGTAGTGTAAATAATAGTTTGACTTCATGGATCCGCCCGGGTACCAGACGACACCGTTCAATGGCACCTTGTTCTCGATCACCCAACGTCCCAGATTTATTATCTCTGCCCATGACACTTTGATGTCATTAGAGCTGGTCAAGTGCGTTATACGAGTGGTGCCGTCAATGCCCGTAGAAAGCCAGTTCCAGCTAGCAACCATCATACCATTAACCGCTATATCGACGGGAAGAAAATCACCGAATGCAGACGAATTGCAGTACATTGTGCGGAGAACGCCTTTGCCGGCTCCGATGAGCAGACCAGTGGGTCCGTTGATGTTATCGGTCCAACCGGGTATTGGGTCCTTCCAGATCGGAATGACAATAGAAGGCCGCAGTATAACAGCCGGCAGCTCTTTGAATTTTTCGACTACCAAAGCCTCTGCCAGGGATTTTGTATAAGCGTACGTATTCGGTATATTGCCGAGGATGTTTTTCTCGATTACGGAGACATCGCTGTCGGAAAGCCATTCACAGGCTTTAATGACACTATGAGGATCAGCTGGTGGATCATATGGCTTCTCGTATAACGTCTTCACGTGCAGATGACAGTACGATGTTGAAACGTAAGCGAAAAGCTCCAGTTTCGTGAGTGTTGCGGCGATTTCTAGCATGTACTTGGTACCTCGCGTATTCATGAAAACGGCTCTACGCAGTGGTTCATCAAAGCTGTAACATAAAAAAGAAAAACTTACCTTTTTAAGGATTATCTTCAAGTTAATAGAAACTAACCGGATTGTAGCCGCGCAATGGTACACAATGGAGACTTCCCTCTGTAGTTTTCTAAGATTTTCCTCTTCGATATCGAGCCCAGGTAACATGACGTCGCCATAAATGGCGTCCACTTTGCTCAGTAAAGTGTCTGCTCCCTGCTGTTCCTTTACCAGGTCGAAGAGCTGTGAGAATGGTATAAGAAAGTTATAATGTACAAATGCCGCAAAGCCTGGACTACCTATGAACAAGATTATTAAAAATAAAAACCAAAATAGTTCCCGGTAATAAATATAAAGAGAGATAAACCCGGTAATCGAGGTTCAACGCGAGGTATTAATTAATTATTCATCTTTTACAATATTATTTGGTCAGTTCTGCTTTCAATCCTATGAACCTTTGAATTCAAACAACTCTGAAGTTTCTTATGGACGACATTTATTCAATGGCGGTTACTAAAATTCCTATTAATTTCTTCCGTACTTAACTGAGGATATATATGAATAATAGAAGCATTTTCTGAGACGAATGCTTTTTTAATTTATTATTGGGAACGAATATCCGTCATCCTATGGCTTTTTAAATTCGTATAGGATTCCACTCTCTTCTTTGTTGTATGGATTTCTACGAATGTACCTTTAAAAAGCTCTCCTTTCTATTGTGTTTTGTGCAAAGCGAAAATCTATTTTTCATTCACCCACAAATTTACGCTTTTCGTGTTGGTTTAAGGAAGAAAAATTTGTCATTTCCACTGTTTTAGTTTTGCGCAAAATAGTCGACGTTCGCGGTAACGTTTCGGTTGGGCACACAATAAAGACATTAATCAGAATTCTTTGGGCTGCACCTCAACTCAACTCACCGCGTTGCTAAACATCTCCTTGATACGCTGCTGCGGACTTTTGCCCTTCTTCGGTCGTATCAACAGGTAGATTTTTTGTAACTCTTTACATGTTCTGAAAAGAAAGAAAGAAAGAAAGAAGCGTCAGAAAAGTGAACAAAGTTGATATTTAGCAGAATGTTTCAATAATTGATACTGATTGCATTCACGCTCTTTAGTAACTAATCTTTGAGCTGGTGGGAAGTTATTGCACACAGATCTTTATGTACACATGTAGATAACATTTAATGAAGCGAATCTAGTAAAAGTCGCACGAACGCTTTACGTCCCATTCGCTAATTAATTACATAGATACCTCAGTAGTTTCTCAACGAGCACCTTGCCTAAGAAGCCGGTGCCGCCTGTGATGAATAAGCTGCGGCCCGCGAAGCTTTTAGCTATTCTGTCTTCTTCGTTGTCGTCGACGTTGTCTATTATCACCATGGGGTCCTTTTCAAAATCAAATTTTGGTTTTGCTGTCATTTTGGGGAACTGTAAAAAAACGTAGTGCAAAATTTTATCATTGTTTGTTATCTCTTTCAGAATCGGTATTTCTAATATTTTTACTGCATTGTATACGTAGTAAATACAAAAAAAAGTATTGAATACAAGTATAGATATTTGGTATTTATGGTTGCTATAACATCCAAATATAACACTATCTTTTTGGTTGGAATCATTAGCGCCAAAAAGGACACATCTCCCGAAGGATTCTATGCTTAACTAAGTCCTACTTTTTGAATTGAAGTTATTTCAACTAGAAGGAAGCTGCGGCCAAGAAGGCGTTCCTAAAGGAAAAGGAAAAGGAACACAACTGTTACAACTGTCCCAACTTGTCCAAACTTGTCCCAACTGTTCCTTAAATGTGAAATGTCGCTGAAATGTGTTTGTGCATTCTATTTGCTAAGAAATGAATTTTATTTGCAAAATTCTGATTTCAATATCAAGAATATTTAAGATGGCGATTATTATTTGCAAAAGAATGCGTTTGGTATGCGAACGAGAAATGTTTATACAATTTCACATTCAACAGGTTTTTAGTGGTGCTTTAAACAAATATCTGCTAATTTATACACAAAGTCCACTAAAAAATAGTCTTCTTTGCCTTCATGAATATTTAATTAGACTGTTTAAATTTGAGTTATAATTAAATAATTATATTTCTATGAATTAGTAACTAAACTCAACCAAAAGTGCAATGATAAGTAAAGATTTGTTTCAGAAGGAAATAATAAAGAAATAAGAACTTTGACAATTAAAAAATTAAATACCGTTGCTCTTGTGTAATTCTCGAGACTTTGAAGCGCGTATTAAGCATGTGCTTCGCAGGCAGAGGACGAACCCGGCCGCTTGTATCAGAACCAGTTTTGATCCATTTAAAGAGCCGATGTCGCAACCTAAGTCACTGTACAAGTTTGTGTTGTGTTTTTTGCGCGGATTTCACAAACTCGCACTCAGACTCAGGCTAGTTTAAAGCGTCACGACATTGGCTGAGCTGAGCAACAATCACGTTAAATGCACAAGCACAACCACTACAACAAAGCAATTAAATCCGTTTTCAACACAAGACTGAGCTTGAAATAAGGTTAAGAGGTAAGGTAAGAGATTTGGCAGATTGTTGGCTGGCTTTTTCAAGCGCTTCAATGGCTTCAACGCTTTTATTACGTCTTGAAGGCTTGTGCATAGATTTCCGACTCGTTGCGGTTCATGTTTACATTCCGTTGGAGTAGCGAAATATTTTTGAAACGTAGAATTTATTGACGGTCAGCGGTTGGTTGCTTTTATTTCAAGAATTCAATCGAATGTTGATTTTGAGAATTTCTTGAACTTAAATTAATTGATAAACTATTGATACATATTTTTACACATATTCATTGTACAAAATAAGGAACATATTTAGGTAATCTTCAGGTAAAATTCAAATAACAATTTCTTTCAACTTTTTCAATTGGATAATAATTCACAATCGCAGGGTTGTACTTTCGAAAATGGTACTTCGACAAGCAACATTGTAGTTTTTGTTATGGGCCAGACAGAAAATGTAGAGAAAGGAAAAGAAAATACGGTATTAAATCCTTAATTAGCTTCCAATTTCTCTGTTCAATTCACAGCGTTTTTATCTTTACAACATCATTAAACTAAGTCCAAGCATTTCAGTTACTTCAGTTTTTCTTAAATATACTTTCGTATCTGATGAACTAAGCGATCAATTTTTAAATACTATTCGCTAAACCTTTCCCCATATGTACACAAATTTTATTGTTCACTTAAATCGTTAAATCAATAAAGTATTAGAAACTTTCATATTCCTCGTTATAATTTATTTGCGATTTATTTATTTTTTACGAAAGGCAGCAGTAGAAAAGGAATTTAATTAATAGTATTAATGATTTATGGATGGTCGAAATATTCCTGAATCATTTAGTAAAAATATGTTAGTAGTATCAGCAGTATATTTAATACAAAAATACAAAAATTTTTGTTTTTTATTATAATTATAAAGTCTAGTCTTAGTCCCTTTTTCAATAAAATTATGTTTAATAATTTAAATTTTAACTGGAATAAATTTACTGCGTGGGAAAGTGAACAGTTCATCAGATCATCACCGTCGTTCCAGTTTCATCATATTCGGCCTGGAATAATTTGAAATATTATACTTACTGCGATTGAAGATCCTTTTAAATGAGGTTTGGTTAAGCCAAGGAAACAAAATTATTTAAAACGCGAAGAAATGTCATGTGGAAAAATCGCCATTGATCAGGAAATGCGGAGGGGAAAAATTGAATGGTACAGGTACACGTATAAACTAATGCGCACATAAAAGCCAACAAATAAAACTTAACTTGAAGCCAAATTATAAGAATTAACTAATTATTGGAATTGAAAGAATTGCTCAATAATTATGCTTATAAAGCAATAAATTGCTTGTAATTGCACCATCGCATATTTATTCGCTTGAAATACATTACTAAGCCATGGCTAGAAAAAAAAGTAAAAATAAAATTGGTGCTTACTCGGGTTAACTCTGTGTGCATCACTACTTTTTTTACTGCACTTTTTGTAATTTACAAGTTTTTAGTACATGATGTCTAATGAACTTCGCGCCAACTTCGGTCAGCTGGCGAAACTTTTGAATCAATCAACCACGTCGAATTCGCTCGTATTTTTAGCCGTGTTGCTGTTTGTTTGAATTTTTGCAAGCAATTAGCGTTGGTCAATAACCGTGTTAAAATTCATTATGTCTTGGATCTTAACTTTGTGTTGTGCTTGTTTTCATGTTAACAACAATTACTCAAAACGAGGATATTATTTATTTTCATTGAGTTAGTCCCAAGGCTGGAGATTATTTCGGATCGTAGTTTGAATCGGGGAGGATTTTTGATTAGCAGTACAAGAAATCGTTGATGTTTGGACATTACACTGTTCAAATCAATTAATTTTCTGAGTGATTAAAGCTACTGCCTATTCCTAATAACTTCAACTATGTAATTACTACCTGAAGGACGCCGAAGGTTTCACCTCAAATCAGGTTTTACAATTTTCTGATGAATTCTAACACAAAATGGCAATAATAAAATCAATCATGTTACATTTAATCGTAGCTCCGATAATACGCTTTCTGCTCACCTTAGTGACGCAGTAAGTTACGTTATTATGACGTGATAACGGCCACAACGTCGATAATTTTACGTATGTGTGCTCATATTTACATGTGGTTCGCGAAGCAACTAAATTGAAGTCAAGGCAACCACCATTTAGTTAGTGATTTAAAATAAAATGCACTTTAAGCGAAGTTTTGATTAAGTTTAATTATCGCCTCATTATTATTAGTATTAAAACGTTTTAAAATAATAAAATTAAAAAATTTAAATTTGGATTTTACAAACTTCCCGATGTGGTAGAAACAGGAAATTATAGCATAGCTCAGAACTAGTTGACAAGGCAGTACTAACAGCAAATAATTCGTGGCGATTAAAGGGAAAAATTTTGCGTCTTAAAATAACATTCATTCGTTCGTTTTTGCGTACGTGCGTATTTTGACGCATTTATTATTTTATTTAGTTTGAGAAACGTCTTCGCTTTTGTCACCGTTTTCACTTTTGGCTTCTTATTCCACGACGAGTCACTTTTATATTCTAACGGAAGACGCCGTTGAGTAGCAAGAAACGACACCTAAATCAATGTCGTCTTACGTGGAGCATTTCAGACGACGGACGCCGTCTCTTAGAATACATTCTTGTCACCAACAAACATTCAATTGAGAGCTATGGAATGAAACCGTCACGTAAGACAAAGTCACTTCTTCAAACGTGACTCTTAGAATCATCAACTCTTACAGAAGAAACTTTCGCGACAGCGTCGTTTCTCGAGGTGACTTTGAATTGCACCATTAATGAGTATACGAGCGTTTCTGTGGTTTCCGCTTTGAAGATTTTAAAGAATCAAGAAACATATACTACATATATTATCACCATTTTAAATAATTGAAAGTTTTCATGAAATGCATTCTGTTTTTGTTTGGTTTTTGCAGGAAAGCTTATTCATGTTGTCGGCGAGCGGTTAGGCAAAAACTCATGAAGTCTGCAGCAGCTGAAACTCTGTCGACTGGATTAATAGAAAAGGAGATTTAACATAATGAATTCGTCTTTAATTTAGTATTAAGAAGTTTTAACAACTTTTAGCAGGAATCGTTTATTTGGCACTTGATTGAAATTCTTGCTTTATGTAAATTTAAGCCGCAATAATTTCAGCCAAATCTTTAAATTATCAAATCATCTTTCCTTATTTCCTAATAACTGGATAATTTGAAAGCGAGTTTGAATGTCTCGATTATTGAAATAAAAGCCAGTTTCTAACAACGAAATAAAAACGTGTTTCTTTTTTGCGTGAAGTTGATTCTAGTTTTAAATGCGCTTTGATTACGCAACAGTCAACCGCAAAAATTGTTAAAAATTTTCGGCGTAGAAGTGATTAAACTGAACGGAAAATGAGTTAAACCGGAAATGGAAGTGGGTCAGTGCTAGCAATTGAAATTGAGCCTTAACGTTTTCCGGCATTCATCAAAATTCTTCAATATGACGAAAACTTCTGTTAATTTTTAAAATACTTACGTATGAAAAGAAGAAGAAGAAGAAGAATCAGCATTTTTTGACGACTTCCATACTAAATTTTAGTCATGTTTAAATAAATTGAAATATAAATTAACTAAAATCTTAATTAATGTAATTACCAATTCCGCACGTATTTGCGCCAAAAGTTATTGAGATCCAAAATGTTTCCTGAAAAAGTAGAATTTCAAACTCGGCACAAAACACGTTTTCTTTTAATAAACAAAATTAAATCGATATTTTGTTGAATGTAAGAAAGTTATAGTGGCAGCGAAAATAATGAGCGATAATAATTAATAACTTTTAAACAAATTTTTCTCAAATTTTAAAAAAATTCTAAAGTTAATTGTTATCAATGATTCCGAACTCAACGAATGCTTAACACGTACTGAAAATGAAAATTCAATGAGAAAACTTTTGAATAAAACGGCAACAACAACAACAACAACAACAGCAAGAAAATAAGTTCAAGCACAACCACAGCAGCAGCAGCAATAGAAGCAGCTGCAACTAAATTTTTAGCCAGAATCAGACTTAAAACCAACACCAGCAGCGACAATGAGGTTTTTTTGCAATATACAACCAAACAACAATACAAATGAAGTCAAATATGTGAACTTTAAGCTGTGGTTTCGTTCGTGAAGTGGTGCCGATCTAAGAGGACGGAGAACGCATTGCTACACGAGAGATGCTCGCAGTGAGCTGTGTGAGAGAACGAACAGCGGGGTCAGCATAAAAGGAACGCGGCGCGCGTGTAGCGCGAGGGAAAGAGAGCAGCGTTTCAAGTTATGGCATTGAATCCATCCTCAAAGTTGGTTTCAATAGGCTTTTAGCTGAAGAAGGATCGTCTGTCGAGCAATCTCAAAGCTTCTTTCGCAGAAGAACTTTTCGCAGACAAAGTAAATTGAATTATTACAACGTAATATTTGTAATAACATTGGGTAAATAATATATCACTCACTATATTAGCAACATATCCATGCTAACTTTGCAGTGTGTTAAGCTATTTTAGGAGGTTTGTACATTGAGTCTGCCTACTAAAACTATCCAGCAACAGAGAGCCAAGGCTAAGGTTTTCTATTTCGTGGAGTAGGGCAACTGAAAAAAGTCACATTTAAGATAGTAAAGAGTAGCAAATTTAAGAGCAAATGTACCATAAAGACGCATTTGCTCATACTGAAAAGATCAAAATCATTCTCAAAAGGAGAAAATAAAAACAATATGCAATTGTGCTAATGTTTAAAAGTTTTCAACAGCTTTTTCACGAAAAAACGACTTTGAAACAGCTTTATTTAAAGTGTCATTAGTTAGGAAAGCCAGCAAATTGTAAGATTACATTCTAATGGTAATCGAACAGAGATTCCAAGAAAGAAGTTCAGTGCTGGAGATGCTGAAAACGGGGCTTATGTCCAAGAACTGCAACAGACCATTTTAATATGTTAATTGCCATCAGTCTGTTAAAAATGAATCTATTGACAGGAGAATGTGCTCAATTCTCGTAGCAATTCTAAGCTCATGACTCCTAGCAAATCTTTTGTCAGTATTTTTTTAATTTACTGTTTGTTTTAATTAAGGAATTTAAAAAAATGCTAACTCAGCTTACATTAGAACACAAATTTGTGTTATTCTTATCAGGATCCTGGCCAGCAGGAAAACGTAAAAGTAATGCAAATCGTAATAGATACCGAGGTAAGGGAAGCCGTAATAGAGTTAGTACGCTTAACAGGTTGCATTACTCTGTAATGTAACATCGGATGCATTCTGACAATTATTAGCAAATAGCATTTAACCATAGACCATTTCTTTAAAACAAAGAACATTTCGTAAATTATAATATATTATTATACATTAATATTATATTATTTATTATTATTTACATATTACATATTAGTATTAAAATGGAAATGATAGTTTTTGATGATGCTTTTGTCCATTTATCGCTTAAAATAGTTCCCTATTATTCATTTTAGCTTTTCCTTCATTTCCCGCACATATCCTTCCTTGGTCCTCGGGATATCCTTGTTTGTTATAGTTTTCTGTTATATTTATCACGACTCAACAACTTTCACCTAGCAAAAAGTCAAATTTATTAATTGAGAAACTTCCTACAAAAACTTCTGAATGTTTAAGGAAAGCTTAGATTCGTCCTATATTCGAAATCTGCAATTTTGGGTCCAGACAGGCGAGGCATATTCCAACAATGGCCTCACAAGTGATGTATATAACAGCTGAGTAATATAGTGATCCTTGAACTCCTGAGCTCAGCGTGTAATAAATCAAGAGATGTGATTTATATGTGTATGAAAACGTAGTTTACGATCGAGAACTACTATCAGATCACGAATAGACTCAACCGGATCTAGTTTACATCCACCAATTATGTAATAAAAGAAATAAAAGTTTTATGCACTTTTTCAGATTTAGGTCCATGCAGTTATCATCATGATCAATACTATTATACTGATCAATGCCTCAATACTATTTTTATAGGGTAAAAAAAGTTTCACGTCGCCGGCAAACCTTAATATATTTTCATATTTAATGGTATTAGGAAGATCATTGATGAAAATCAGGAACAGCAGCCGTCCCAAGTGGCTCCCTATTTTATTTATTTTATTTATTTTATTTATTTCATTTATTTTATTTATTTTATTTATTTTATTTATTTTATTTATTTTATTTATTTTATTTATTTTATTTATTTTATTTATTTTATTAATTTTATTAATTTTATTTATTTTATTTATTTAATTTATTTTATTTATTTTATTTTTTTTATTGATTTTATTTATTTATTTATTAATTTTTTTATTTTATTTATTTTGTTTATTTTATTTATTTTGTTTATTTATTTTATTTTTTTATTTATTTTATTTATTTGATTTATTTTATTTATTTTATTTATTTTATTTATTTTATTTATTTTATTTATTTTATTTATTTTATTTATTTTATTTATTTTATTTATTTTATTTATTTCATTTATTTTATTTATTTTATTTATTTTGTTTATTTTATTTATTTTATTTATTTTATTAATTTTATTTATTTTATTTATTTTATTTATTTGATTTATTTTATTTATTTTATTTATTTTATTTATTTTATTTATTTTATTTTTTTTATTTATTTTATTTTTTTCATTTATTTCATTTATTTCATTTATTTCATTTATTTCATTTAATTCATTTATTTCATTTATTTCATTTATTTCATTTATTTCATTTATTTCATTTATTTCATTTATTTTGTTTATTTTATTTTTTTTAAATATTTTATTTATTTTATTTATTGTACTTTTTCGTTGTTTAACTTGGCTCAATAAATTTTCAAATTTAAACTACAAAATGTTCATAAAAATCTACAAATTAGATTATAATATTTAAAAAAAAATTAATTATAATATTTAAAAAAAATTAATAACTTACATATTAAAATAATTTAATTATCATTACTAACTATTATCAATTTCTGTAGTTAAAATTAACATAATTCAAGGCACGAGCAAACTGCTACCGAGGCTATAACAAGGCCACTTTTTACTCTTGAAACCACTTCGATATTTCATCCGACGACGAGATAAAACTGATGTGTAATTAATAAACATAACTTAGGCTAAGATGGCTCATTATAAGTTAATTATAGGCTATAGTAACTGACGTCCAGCGGAAGGCTTCTCTGAGTTGCAGTCTTGGTCAGAAGAATCCTCGTTGCTTTCACGTCGTCTGTTTGCTTCAGAGTTTTTGTTGTTTTGTTCCGAAGACATGCAAATGTTAGCCGAGCGTCTAAAGAGTTCCCCCAGCGAAGAAGAAGCGAAGACATTATCAAAGGCGACAACGCGTTTCGGGTTGCATAAGCACAAGGCAAAAGAACCACAACATCTCCACTTGCGGCACCTAAAAATTCGTGGGTGGTTCATCAATTTATGAGGCGACTTTCAGGGGACATTTGAGGAATATGGAATATATATATATATTGAATATTATGCATTTTATTTGTTGCAAATATTTAATGCAGTCTATAGTCAGCATTTAATTTTGCAGATAGTTTCAACAGCCTCTTGTTACTTTTCTTCTTAATAAAGTCACCTGCATCTGGGTCATAGTTTCGCTGCTGTTGTGGCTACAAACAGAACAGAAAAGTCCAATGTCCTCGTTGAAAACGTATTTGAAGATGTTTTCAGAGGTTGACCGCTCTTTTCTTTGGAATCTTTTCCGTTAAATTCCTTTCCTATTTCATAACAAATTACGTTTTTATGCAAGTGTTTAAATTATTATTCTTGCCCAATTTTGAAAGTTCCTTTGAAGGTTTTTCTGCATACGACATCACATTAACGAGTATTTAAATTCAATTTCTAGCTTTTAATTGATCAGATTGCGAATAGTTTCGAATGCTTTTAATCCGAACAAAAAACCATTAAACAGGAAATTTTAATATTCTATATAAAATCATTATTTAAATTTTTTTTTCTATTCTTTATGCGCTCAATAAATAGTTTTTTATTTTAGCTGCGAGTTTTCTTAGTACACTTTTAATTTTTTTCCTTATTTTTTGGCTGCCAAATTTGCTTCAAATGTTTCAACATCGAAGATTAATAAAATCGTCAAATTTCAAAACTATGCAAACAAATTATTGAACGTGGTTATGGTCAACATTCTAAAGGACAACGTTACAATGAAAAGTGGAAGGTTGCAATTCCTAGGAAGCTGGAACCTCGAACGTAGACTGTACAAAGCTTTATAAAGAGCACTCACAATAATTATTGGTGTTGAGAAATAATGTTTTTCGAAAAGCTTGAATGAAAATGGAGTGAATAAACGTTTGATGATTGAAGCGTGAACGAATTTTTGACTTTTTTGTTATAATTATAATAATAATAATTTACGATATATATTAAATATGCATCGTTATGTTTCTCATCCATGTTTTCCCTGAGTTTCAACTGAGTTTCTGTTACAAGTTTAGAAATACTTTAGAAATAATAGTTTAGAATTGAAATTGAAATTTCATTAAACTATTTTAAAGAATGATATGAATACAATTAATTTAATTAACAAGCTGTAAAGAATATAAAAGACTGTAATTATCTGACTGTAATTTATCTACAAAAAAATATAAATGGAGAACATAATTAGACTTTTGAATGACAAGTTAAGATTACAATTTCTAAAATCATGAATGAAAATCGTTTTTGCTACCGAAAGTAACAAGTTTTGGAGGCGCAACTCTTAACATAGAATATACTCAGAGTTATGAACAATTCCACATTTTATAGTAATTATAATCTAAAAACAAAAACAGATAAAGAAGATAAAAAGGGCAATCAAATCCTTAAGAAACTTTAAAAGCTAACTTCAATGTGAACTGAACTTTGAAAATTTATAAAACTTATGACAATGCTAAAAAGTCATAAATATTTCGTGTTTGAACAGTTAAAAACTCTTTTTTGGTTTTGGAAAATATAAAGAAAGCATTTGTTTTCAGGACAATCAATTCTATTGACAAATCTGTTGATGATGTCAAAAGAAACTGTTCAAATTTTCATTTCAATTTATTCACATCTTTAGGTAACAAAAGAACGAATTGTATTAATACACAATATTCACAATATTTTCCAATGCAATTTCTGAAGAAATTTCATTCCAAGATTTGAAATTCATTAAAGCAAGTGGAAAAAGCATTAAACCTAACTAGAAAACATTATAAAATTACTGGTCTTTTAGAGGTTTTGTAAAGGCGAACGACGACGAACAAAGTTGGAAATCAAAAAACTTGCGAATAGTATTCCGATTTGGAAAGGTCCTTTTGATGAGTCGATGTTTTATTTCGTTGTGAAGGAGTAAATTGCGTTTTGTTTTATGCTCCTTTTATTCTAGATGAAATATAAAGGAAACGTCAGTTTGAAACCTTGTTTAAGGCGGAGTTCTGCTGATGACTTGGCAGCATTTCTGATGTTGGCGATGCACTAGTTCGTTTTTACATCCCTGGTGATCGTGGGCAGCATCAAGTTCCTGGAAATTATTAAAAATAACATCGAAAACCATATTTTATGCTGTTGATATTGTTAAGCAATAATTTAAAATTGTACAAAAAATATTAGGATTTCTTCTCGAAGCAAAAAGCGCATTCGTTTCGTTTCGGCAGGATTTTAAATTTCACTCCTTGGGCACGTAAATGTTCAGTTCGTCAAGCAGCCACAGAAAAGCGGACAGAGGCGGTCATAAACATGTCAGGACGCGAGACCGTGTGTCCTTTGTTGCGGCAACATCGCAGACTCGCCACCAACAACACGTCAACCCCTCGTGACGCACACACACGCACTCGCGCGCATCAACACGAACGCATCTGTTGCTGGATGGCCGCGTGTGCCAAGTATAAAACCGGATGTGGCTGGCGGTGCTGTTCGCAGAAGTTCTTCTCTCGCACAACAAGTGGCATCCACGCTGCGGCAGAACGGAGGCGCAGCTCACTGAATCGGAAGTTGCACGTTGGGCGCTCGGTGTCAGTTCAAATCAAAGCATTTCAACTCGTTTCGAAATGGTTTTGGTACGTAAAATTCTGTGGTTGAGGAGTGACTCAATTGGGTTGCAAATTGTGATTTTAAGCTTTTTTATTTTGTGTAAAATTGTCTAAGCAGGCGACAATTGGTTTTATTCAATGTGAGAGAAGGAGAGAAAACTATTGACATCGCAGTTCATCGGCATCAATTATAAAATCCATTAAAAAGTGACAGCGAAGTATTAATTGAATCCATTTAATGAGAATTTGCATTAAGGAAATTAATTGGAAATAATATAGTGTTTATGTACAGTCATCCCCCGATAAAGTGCACTTTCCACTGTTAAACTAATTACTGTGCTGCTGTGTTAAACGGTCCACTAATTTCATTTCTTTTATTTTCTTTTCTTGCTTTCCTAAAAAAATGTCGAAAAATCAAAAATGTCTTCACGTAAATTAATTTCATTATAAATTGTTTTTGCTTGTCAAAAATTAAAATTAAAATTTAAAATTAAAATTTTAAATACAATAAAATAAAACAACAACGATATAAAATATTAAATAATAAAAAATATAAATAAAAATAAATTAAAATGAGTAAATACAAAGTGAAATAAATAATACATAAATAATATATAAATTAATATATAAAAACGAGTAAAATAAACGACTTAACTTAATTGAGTCGATTAAACGATTTAGGGATAATAATAACATAAAATAATAAAACAAATTAAATATAAAATTAAATAAATAATATATAAAAACCCTTAAAATAAATGATTTTAAAGTTATTTAAATTTAAATGTGTTCGGCCACAATAAATAATCTAATGAATTCGTCGACATTTATAAATATATATAAAATATAAACAATATATAAACATCAACAATATTAAATTATTTGAAAAAAATAATATATTCTATAACAGTTAAATTAAATGGTCGCAAGTTTTTGCCGAAACACAATCACAGCGAAAGCGTCGCAGATTTTACACGAAATCTTCCGGAAGACTTAAGAAACGAACCAGGCACTGAGCCGCCGTTGCCGTGAGTTGCTGAGAGGAATTGAATTATCGATAAACGATCCCATGTTTCGTTAATGGCGAATTTGGAGTGGTGCCAAGTTTATTCATAAGAGTTTTGCCAAAACGATGCAAAGGAAAATTTTTGATAGGCAAATTTACTTTTCAATTTTTAATGTCTGAAATAAATGAATTGTAATTAAATGTATCTTTTAAAACATGAAGAATTGAAATTAATAAATTGTGAAATAAATTAATTGAAATAATTAAATAAATTATTACAAATTGCTTTCGGTCAAAAATGAAGACTTGATAAAATCCAATTCAATTAGCCCAATTCCAATTAGATCAATCAAATTGTTCTATTTCAAAATTCAAAATATCCAAAAAAATAAAATAAACAAATATAGAAATTTTACTGAGAACAAAAACGAAAGAGAAACACATAAATTATATAGAAAATAACATATAATAAATAAAAAATAAATAAATAATAATAATAATAAATATTTAATAATAATAAATAATAAATATAAAATAATATATAATAATATTAGTTCTAATTTCCCGAATTTTGTTGACAACGTGAAAAGTGATTAAAAATGGAGAATTCTATTGGCAGGATGATTTTTGGAATTAGAATTTTGGTTTTGTTACCGAATGAACTACTATAATCAGCAACATGTGGAGAATCTCTTTTTTTGTATAGAAATTTTTATTATCGTGCGTAATACGAAGGCAGAAAGCAGAAATTGAGTAACTGCGTCGTTATAAACGGAAGAGCAACGAACAAGAAATTATTAACTTTCCAATGAAAGCAACAGAAATGCATAATAACGGCATAAATGCAGCAGCGCCCACGCCAACAACAACAACAACAACGACGGAAGTTATAGATCCCGTTTCGCGCCATTATAAGTTTATGCATAAATGCAATTTTTCCGTTATATTTCATTAACAACGTAATGAGATGTGGCTTGAGGTCTCCCTTGTTTTTCTTTCTTCTGCATCTTTGCACTGCGTTTTGGCCGTCACACGTGCTTTCGCATCGCAGCCGCCGAACCACTTCCGGTTGCTGTTTCCGCGCACACGAAGAGACTCGTCTGCCTCCTAACGACATTTTCACTCGTCAACGTTGCTTTGAATTCAACAAAAACAAAAAAAAATGACGTCAGCTGCTGCTGTTCCGTGTGCTTAATGAGAACCGAGAATGAATCCTATTCACATTCCGCTCTCAGTTGGCTCTTCTCGTTGCTGATGTTGGTGGCGTGTGTGTGTGTGTGTGTGTAGTTGCCCACACGCGTTAACACATTTTTATGCACTGCGTTAACATTCATTAAACTCACAATATTTGCGTTAACATCCTGCTTGTTATGCAGAAATATATTCCAACTAGATGTACCAATTAGACGTTCCAACTAGATGTTCCAACTAGATGCTAACTCAGCTAATTGATGTGCAGTCGTAATTTTCGCTGCTAGCTCAAGTGACTTCAAGTGAACGTCAAGAGTTATGATGACTTTATTTCTATAATATTTCTATAATGTGGTAAAGATCCTTGGATTTCCAAGGAAGTTTTCAGTATACGAAAATTCCTCAGCCACGACAAGGATTTCGTTTACATGCGAAATCTTCATGAGTAAACAAAAGTAAAGCAAACAAAATTAGAACTTGTTAATCAAAATTATGCAAGCAGGAAACCAACTGCTCAACATCAAATTGTCGGCCTTGAAGCAACATTGGAGACGTTGAATCCAAAAAAAAAAGAAAAAATTAAAAGTAGCTGAAACGATATTTAAAATGTTTGCGGATTTGCAATAATTTTCAAGGACATTTCAGCGATGTCTTTAAATAATATGGAGCTAACTTTTTCCTGTTTTGGTTCGCTTCTTGTTTTCTCTCAAACATTGTAAGCTCTGACGAATTTAATTTCTTTTATGAAAATAGCTGTAAAAATTAAAATAAAAAAATTCTTGAAAACGACATTTTTATCATTTAATTTCACATTTTTTCTGTTTATTTAATTTTTTATTTGATTTATAGTATTTCACTCAGTTTTCCTCTTAAACTTTTATACATTTTCTCTTTCTTGTACTCTTTTCTTCTTCTCTTAATTTATATTTATTATTTTTTTTTTTTTTTTTTATTTTTTTTTTTTGTTGGTATTCACTTTGAGATACTATAAAAGAAAATATCTTAAAAAAATTTGCAATGATCACGAGTGAAATACCGCAAAATAAGCTCCTTGAACTGTAGGAAGCTGGAAAGCTTCTGTAAGATGGGGACTACAGTAATACCAAAATGGAACACTTTAAGCCAGGGATGTTCAAGGTCGCAGCTCGCCACAGTTTTTAAGAGATGAGCGACTGTCCGTTAGTGTAAAGCGAGGGAAATGCAAAGGCGGATGCAAAATAGTTTCTACCTCATTTGGGGCTCTTTCACTTTCTCTATACCACGCCAAACTTTTCATAGCTCAAGTTTCCAATTGAATTACGAATTCAGAAATTTATGAATTTATGATTTTTTGTTTTGACTAAATTATAGCCACCTTTTAAACAGCATCACGGTTTGGATACTGGAATAAAGATCTAAATATTAATATCTGCGACCATGGAAAAAACTTCCTCATCCCCAACAAACGACAGCCAATTAAAACCCAAGAAACTCTACTCCGATCGCAGGATTTCTGCTGTAAGGTAAACAAATCCCGTCAAAACCAAAATCTTGCACACCCAGCAATTATTTGTGCTGAAAAAGATATTCTCTTTCTGATGATGCCTTGGGAAACATGAGAGGAATTTGTGTCAATATTTAGTTTTGAAGTGATTACCGAAAATAATCAGTAAAAAAAAAACCTCTTTCATGTGCTTGTGGGTCATGTTTTCAAACAGTATGAGTTAAGGTAACAATATTCCATATCTCCATAATTGCTATGGTAATATTTCGAAATATATGTTGTATTTTTGTATTTACTACATATGTAAATTTTCTTTATGAAATCCATGTTATTGCGTGGTAAAATATAATACTTTTTTGGTACATTTTGCTCATAAACAAATTAATTTCATATTTAACCTGGTCACTTTATTCTGCGCATGTGACTTTATTTCTTATCTCTCTTTGACGCAATTTTTAGTATTCGGCTGGAGCTCTACAGAGCTGGGATGGCGTCAGCGTTGGTCATCCCAGTAATAAACCGTTCTGCCTAGCGTAGACACTCTTTGTTCGCTCAATCCAAACACATGTCGAACGTTACCATCGCACATCGTATCCAAGTAACGCTTGATTACGCAACCACAGCTCAGAACCGCAAAATAGCGAAGGTATCAGATACACCTTTGCAAGGAGAAGACGAACGTCACCCCAAAGAACACATCCTTCAGTATATCTCACCCCCATTAGTTCATTTACATGATCACTTCACGAAAGCACATTATTAAAAACTATTTTACCATCGATTGAATGAATTCTATTCGCCATTACTCCGTCACTTTCCTTAAAGAAGATCCTCGATTTTGAAATTTTGAAGCTGCACTTCAGTACTTCTTCATGAATTGTACCTAAAAATTCCCGCTGAAAGGTTTCGACTTCTCTCGGAGCTGACTGAGCCGTCAACGTCGGCGACTCTTTCGTTCTTCGGTAAAAGAAAAGCAGAGTTACTCTAACATGATATCATGCTCCAATATATTGCCGGGTTTTGGGCTACTGCTTCACTGCAATAAGAGAAACAGTACAGCGAACAATTGTTTTTTATGTATATTTCATTTTAATTTTTATATATTTCGGTGCAGATTGGGCGTAAAGCATGGGCAATTATAACAAAAAGGAGCAATTATTTATTGGATTTATTTTTAACCATTCCATGGTATTTTATATAATGATTTGGTATTTATTTCTTACAAGTCGTTTTTATGTCTGTTGTATCTGCACGGTCAAAAATTTTGGTTCGTTCTTTAAAAGTCTATCAAGATTTTTGGGTTTAAACATTGATTTAAAAATGATTATTAAAACTTTTTTCAACTTGCATAGTTTAAATATGTGTGTATTACTATTTTAACCATAAACTAGTAAAGGTGTTGTCTACAGCCGGGCTGTAGCCGAAATACCCTACACCTTAAAGCTGCATATATACTCGTATATATATTTAGAAGTGGTGCGATATAATATACTCGCATATATATACAATATATATATTATATGTATATCTAATAATAAATATACAATATATATATAATAATAATATCAAAAACAAAAAAAAATTTTTTTTAAAAGTGGGCGGATCACGCCCATATTTGGCATATTAACTGGACGCATTAGTCTAAACCTACATATAAAATTTTCTTGTCTTCTCTCAAAAAGTGATGTTGATATGGCCTGCACTCTCGATATAAAAAGTAGGTGTGGTCCTTGGGCGATTTTGCCCATTTTCAATACGAAACACCCCAACATAGCAACGAATATTTTTGACAAATTTCATTTTGAAATCTTAATCCGTTCTCCCGTGATCGTGATTTCAACGGACAGACAGACAGACAGACAGACGGACAGACATCGTTATTTCAATTTCGGTGGTGATGCTGATCAAGAATATATATACTTTTCCATACCTATCTTGTCTAGTTCTATGCGTTACACACTCCGGTAGAAAGTGAATATACCCTCAACCTTAAGGTGTAGGGTATAAAAAGGTCTTATTTTTTCAGGATATTTATTTATAAATAGTAAAAGGTTTGGCAAATTGACTGTTTCGTTAAAAACTTGAATTGAATTTGAATTTGTGGTTTACGCTTGACAGTGTAACAAACACTAATTTCGCAATTCTGAGCTTCGTTAGTTTAAAAGTGGCGCAATTTTACAAAATTAATCGAACTGCTTGGATTCCCATATAAAAGTTGAAAAGTGTCTGCGCATTTCCCAGTAACAATTAGAATCTTTCCAATTAGCTAAAAATTCCTGCTTTCGCTATACAATTCGTAAAAAAAGGTGCCTTCATTTCTTCGATGACTTCAGCAACTACATTTTCGAGATTTATGGTCGCCCAAGTTCCGAAAAAGACGTCGGATGGGAAAATAATTTAAAAGTTTATAATAATTTTCAGATATTAATTGAATCCTTTATCCCGAGGAAGAAGTTTTTCAAGTAATTGGCCTCAAATGGATTGAATATGCTGAATAAATTTCAGAAAAAATATTTCCTTTTGCATTTCTTACTTATTTGTAGTTTCTTATCAAATGCATGAGCAAAGAAAAAGTTACTGTAAATTAATAAAAGCCTTAAATGAAGCAAAGAAGTATCCAACTTAAGACATTATAATTTCAATATTTATCAACGCTTAACGTAAACTTATTGACTGAACTTGATTATAGGATTCTGATTTTTATAATAAAAAATACTCTTTTAGTTATTGATTGGTAATTACCAATAGCAAAAAGCAAAACTTGCAAGAACGCGATGTATAAATAAATTACAGAATATATATTTCAATTTATTAAATTCAATTCAGTTCAGTTTATGTTATAACAATAACAATAAGAAAATTAATAATAATAATAATGGATCAGTGAGGATATCCGGTGAATTTTTGTCCCTTTTTACGCGAATTGCTTTGTGCAACTTGTTTTTACAATAAAATTAATTCTGTGTCCGTGTAGAGTTTTGTCATTCAACCCAAATGACATTGAAAGTCTACAATCATAGACATTATAAAATATAATAATTATAACAATAATTATAACATTAATATATTATAATCTATGCTAAAATATTATTCACAGTTATTATTTGACTTTAGTTATTATTAAATTATTTTATTTAAGTTTAAGTGATTGCATTATTTTTTGAAAAAGGCTCAATAAACCTCAATTTCAAATGCTCTATTTATTTAATAATTTTTCATTGTTGAAAGCAGTAGAAATCCAATTTTGAGTAGAATTCCATTTTTTAATATATTTCATTACGAAACTTTAAATTTAATTCGTAACATTTTAAATATAATTGAAAAATATACTTTCAAGTACAACAGTTCATAAATATAACTTAAGTAAAGGGAAAATTTTAAATTCAGTACTTAAAACACGAAAGAATTTCAATAGAATTTTCTGTACAAAAGACCGAAAGCAGATCGCCATCAGCGAAGCGTTTTGATGCCTTTCAACGTTGCATTTAAAATATTGCTTCATCATAAATAATTCCCAAATATTTAAGTTAACAGAAGAGAAGCAAAAAAACCCTTTTTTCAGAGCTCATCTCAGCGAAGAGCGATTGCAAAATTATGAATGTTAATTGAAGCCACGTTGAAAAAAAGTCTGCTGTTTTTTTGGTAGTCGGTTTCCCAGGCAGCAAAGTTTTTATGGGCCTCTTAATGCGCTTGAAACCTTTCAATAAACAATCGCTTAAATAAAGAATTGCGGCCAACGACAGATGGAGCCATAAACACTTGTCACGTCGCTTGCGCAATGAGCACATTTGGGTCAAATCAAGTCAGAGAAGCTTCGGAGATGAATAAAATCAACAGAAACTTCAGCATCTGCGGGTGAATTTCATTAGCAAATATTTCATTGCAACGCAGTACAACGAATTCAAATGCAAGACAATGTTCAGCATCACTTTGAGGAAGCTGCTAGTTTTATTCAATTACTTTGAGGAAGAAAAATCACAACGAAATCCCTCGACGAACTCGACTTCAATCAAACTATTATTAAACTCGAATATTCACTAAGAACTTTCTTTCAGCTATTACCAATTATTAAATTGTAGTCTTTTACTATTTTTTATTATTATTTGCGTTGTTTACAGTCGTTTGTATAATTGCGATTACTTTTGGTCAAAATTCATTGATACTTTTCATTTAATTTAACTTATTTTGCTGATTTCTTCGAATTTTGATCAATTGTCATTTCTTCAAGAATGGATTTAATTTTGTATGATCGAGTCCAATTCCATTTTAATATTCGTTTAAATTAATTATAAATTCAATTGCTTTTAGTTTTAGTTATCGCGTAGGTTAATTTTTCCCTCGATTTGCATTTCGACTGCTATTTATTGTCATATTATTTCTATCTCGTGGAAAACAATTTCAATTTAATATGAATTAACGATTAAAGCTCATCCACACTGCAAATAAATCCAAGTTTCGGTCTCCCTTCGGATTATAATGCATTTTGAAGTCTCATAAAAAGCAAAGCACTCTGCTAATCGTTTCAAACTTCACGTAGTCTTCATTATTCCGTGTAGAGTCCACGATGTCGGGAAAAACTATACCAAAATTTATCTATTCCCTGCTTGGATATACTAAAAATTTATTCCTTCGTTTGATATTCGTACAACTGACACTCAAGTTAAATTCCCAATTATAACTCAAACACATTGGACACATTATAATTTTAGTTTTACTCAATGTGTTTAGTACATGAATATTTCTGGGTTATATACATTTTTCGATTCTTTGCATACTGAAACCATGAAAATCTTTTTCTCATTTAAACGTTGAATTGGTTGATGGCGGCCGCTTAAGCAAATTCTGATTACCAACTAACGAGAACTTTAACAGACAGTTAAACACTAACGACAACTTTTGAGCAAGCGGCGTTGAAGTTGAAAAAGATTTCTGCACTGCTTGATATCGCAAGGAACTTTGATTTTACATCAAATGTCGTCGAACTAATTACTAAATTTTAGTTTCGTATACATCCGTTTTTGTAGCTTTTCTTCTTCCTTCCTTCCTTTTTTTATACCCTACACCTTAAGGTTGAGGGTATATTCACTTTCTACCGGAGTGTGTAACGCATAGAACTAGACAAGATAGGTATGGAAAAGTATATATATTCTTGATCAGCATCACCACCGAAATTGAAATAACGATGTCTGTCCGTCTGTCTGTCTGTCTGTCTGTCCGTTGAAATCACGATCACGGGAGAACGGATTAAGATTTCAAAATGAAATTTGTCAAAAATATTCGTTGCTATGTTGGGGTGTTTCGTATTGAAAATGGGCAAAATCGCCCAAGGACCACACCTACTTTTTATATCGAGAGTGCAGGCCATATCAACATCACTTTTTGAGAGAAGACAAGAAAATTTTATATGTAGGTTTAGACTAATGCGTCCAGTTAATATGCCAAATATGGGCGTGATCCGCCCACTTTTAAAAAAATTTTTTTTTTGTTTTTGATATTATTATTATATATATATTGTATATTTATTATTAGATATACATATAATATATATATTGTATATATATGCGAGTATATTATATCGCACCACTTCTAAATATATATACGAGTATATATGCAGCTTTAAGGTGTAGGGTATTTCGGCTACAGCCCGGCTGTAGACAACACCTTTACTAGTTAGTATTAAAATTAATAAGTTTTCTATGAACGTTTACATTATTGCTGTTTATTTCAAAAAATTCAATTCCTAGCTCATGTATTTGCGCCAATGTAGGTTTTGGACAATAATAAAGAAATGAAGACATAAAAGAAATAAGTGATATTTATATAAAGAGTGAGAAACAAAGATAAACATGAATTTTGCCGTTGGAGTTCTCGTCTGCTTCTCATTAGAAATACGTAGTTAGTTAGTTAGTTAAATGTGTTTGCTATTCGGTTGAAGGCGCCATTAAATTTCCATCACTAACTCGAAGAGTTGCATTTTAGCAGCAGAAGTTGTCGCATGAAGTCAATATTTATGCGACTGATTGACATTTTTAAGGTCTATGCACAACGCTGAAGACTGACGACTAAAGACTGAGCAAATTCGCGACAAAGTTTCGCATGTTTAAGATGCAATTAGCACTGAGAGTGACACATTTAATCGCTGTAACGACAAAGTTATCTCTCATCATTCGATTGTTTACTTTAAATTAATGCTTTTCTTTACGCGATTCCATTGCGAGGAATGCATGGAAAATCCCGACGTCTTTTCTATTCGATTCTATTTAATACTCGGCATATTTTCTCCTTTCAGCTCCGGACAGCGTTGGACGTCATCAGAATGGCTCCTTTCTTCATCTTCCTTTCTGTGCTTCCTTTCGTCTGCTCAACAAAGCAGAGTGTTAAAGCCAACGAACTTGGTGCGGAGGTGCTTAACACGCTCGGCGATGATTCGGTGATGGATCCATTCGCACTCTGGACTAGAGCAGAGGATGAAGCTAAACTGCATTTTCAATTTCCCATCGCGTCACTGAATATCGATTATTTGAAAAATGAGATCGCGCTGAAATTTCGCAAAAATCATGAAAGTCGCTTCGTCAAAAACTTTCCCGAAGCGGATTCCGAAGGACAGACGAGATTAAGAAATAATTTTAGGCGCTTCGAACGCATGCCGCCAACAAAAGATTTCATGAGGTTCGGAAAGCGCACGCAGTCGGAAGATCAGTCGATGGCGAAAGGCTTTCAGCGAAATGTTTACCCCGAAGAGCCGAAAGAGCGCTTTGAGCGGAGCGGCGAAGTGATGCGTGACTCCAGAGGTGATAACTTCATGCGACTGGGACGCGCGTCGAGGGACTTCATGCGACTGGGACGCAGCTCTTCGGATTTCATGCGACTCGGTCGGGCCGCCATGAATAACGATTTCATGCGTCTTGGGCGGAGCGGCGAGAACGACTTCATGCGGCTTGGAAGGAGCGGCGAGAACGACTTCATGCGGCTTGGTCGAACAACGGGAAACGTGCAGCGCGATGTGATGGCCAAAAATATTATGCGTTTTGGACGGCCCGATAACTTCATGCGTCTCGGACGCAACCCAACAGATGCGACAGAAAATTCAGACAACGTTATGCGTTTCGGGAGATCAGATTTCTTGAGATCGGGAATGAATATCGAAAACCGATCTGAACCCCGCACAGCGCCCGAAAGCGATTCTTCCGTCGAGAGCAACCCCATGGACAAGGCAATCAGCGTGCTATTCGCAAAGCAGCCGGATAAAGAACCCGAAGTAGACAGAAGCCACCCCGAACACGCTGCGAATGAGGACAACACTCGTTGACTCGGGAAACGAATGAACGGACGGAAATTGTAACGAGTCGAACAAGTTGAAAGAGTAGGTTATGAGCCAGTTGAGTCATTCAGTGTTTAAGCACATTAAATAATATCCATTAATTGTAAATATCGGATTTATAAACATGCACAAACATGTATAAACATATGCCATACATTCACATATACCTTTTAAAATACACACACACACATGCTTCTACGGGCCACCGTCCCAATTTGCATCTATGAATATCGACACCAAGTCACCAACTCCACTTATCACCTTACGTCATTCGTGGGTTCATGACGACGAGGTGAGTTCTTACAGGGGCTGGATTAAGAACTCACCTCCGTGGTCAAGACTGTATTGAGTTTGTATGATAAATAATTCCACTACAATACTTTGTTCTAGATCTACTTTATAAGAGAAAGAATTTATATTTAAACAAGAGTATTAATAAAGCATCGCAACAAATAATCATTGATTCTTTTTCATGAATTTCAAGCATCGATTTCAAACTGAAATCTTCACTTGACAACAAAAATAAGGAAACATAAGATTTTTTAGGTAATGAATTGCAATTCAATTTAACGAATCAGCGTGATTCAGTTTGACAAAGCGAAGTCGCGTCGTTTCCTTCCGATAAAAAAGAAGTGCATTGAAATATTGCAAAAACCGTTGGCGCTTGGCTGCACAAGGCTCGGTCTCACAACATTTTTTGTGTGTGAGGAAGTGTGTAGCTTCTCTCACGAGAATTTTGAGGAAGCTCGGTATGCTAGTCGTTTTCAAAATCCGTAACAAATTACTCTACACTATAGCTTGAACAACTTAAAAATTTTATTTGTAGACTTCATTTCGTTGAATCTACCAAAAAAAGTCGCGTTTTGGACGACGATTTCCAATCGTAAATGCTTCTTCCATTGTGATTCTCAGAATCTGTAGTTGAAGCATTTATTTACAACTGCGACGTTTTATCTGGTCGGTTGCTATGAATTCACTACGCATTTACAATGTTTAAGAATTAAATGTAGATGGCGCTGGTAATGAGACGATTGGTAAGACTTCACATACCCAAAATATACAGATTATGTTTATTTGCACGCGCCTTAAAAACATGAAGGAAGGAGCATATATTCATATAATATATTCTTACAAATATAATATACGAATATATACACTTTGCAAGCGATGAGAAGCTCAAGAAAACACGGAAATTTGTTCAATGTTATAGTTCTAAAATACTACGGATATAAATCGGCAATATGTGTGCGCGCCATCTGCAGGACAGTAACGCAACTAGCATACTACTTTTTTTCTAATGAACTGTTCAGGTTTTGCTCCTCGATAAAATCTCGGATATGGCAAAAACGTCTGAAGTTAATTAAAAAAACGTAGCTAATTTTGTAGTTCTAAAATACCAAGAAGTGAAACGATTATACGTTTTATAGCGCCATCTACTGGGAAGTAGTAATTTTTCGAAAACGAGAAATACTCAATAGGGGAAATTCAAAAAGTTTTAATGTAAAAAAAAACTAAATGGTATAAAAACGTTTACCAGATAATTTCTACACCTAAGGAACATGTACTTCATTCAATGAATTTATTTTGTACTCTTTATTTGAAATTAATACATGTAACATTTTTGAACAATTTAAACTACATATATGCTAACATACTTAGGTTTGTCTGCAGAAAAATGTGGTAAATTTCAGACTTCAGCAGTATCTTACGATTGCACGAGAAATATTTAATAAGGGGCTGCTGTAGAATAAAGTAACTCTGCAGCCGTTTTCCCGTCTATGCAGTTGCACCTCTCACATTAAACAGATCCACCGCAAGTTTATTTGAATATCCTCAATGAGGCCATTAACATGTGAATACTTTTGTATGAAATTGATTTGTTTCTGTGTTATATCTGTTGGCATCTCGATATTCTTGTGGCGAAAGCAAAGTCATCGCATAAGCGAATAAAGTCATTGCTAAGTAAAATTTATAGAAGCGGCCCGGTGTTTCGTTGGTCCTATTATAACAAAAATTTACCAATTTATGTAGATATGTGATTGCCAATTTTTGTAACTAATTTCTGTTGCATTTGTACTATAACTGATTCCGCTATCGTTAAATTATTCAAAAAATTTACAATATTTTGAGAGGAATATAAAAAGTGAATAATATATAAAAATATAATATAAATTATATATAATTTAAAATATCTGATGTGGGCAACACATGACTTCCTTGTATGACGGCAATTGTATGGTTTTATTTCAAGAGTGGTTGATATATTTTATTTATATTTTAAAATTGAAGTTTTAAAAATTTTAAATATTTTTACTTCCATAATGAAAAAAATTTCATAGGCTTCTCTTAATTTAAATAATTTAAATAGTAGTAAGTAAAAACAAGGAAGTACAAATTAGTTTCCACACAGCTTTAACTATCAATCGTAGTAATTTTGATTTCCCTGTTTAGTTCTGTAAGGGTACAACCAATTTTTGTAAAAGATAAAGCAGCATAACATTCATTTATCATTATCATTTATGTAATTCGGATAATGCATGCTTCGTGTTCCTTTGGCGAAGAGTCCTTTTGGTGCGAACCATCATTAAAATTGGAGCTACAAAATTGTGTCTTATGTAAGGCCCAATATACTTTCTAGGAGTGTTTGTTTTTGAGTAATGTATGAAATTTGAAAAAAACTATATGAGAAGTGTCCTTTTCGCGCAACCGATTGCATCCAAAAAGGGAGGTGCACAACTATGTCTTATAAGAGTCTCAAATACCAAATTTCAAGTTTCTACGATTTTCCGTTTTTAAGTTATTGAGGATACGTACATACGTACATACGTACACACGTACATACGTACATACGTACACACGTCACGACCAAACTAGTCAAAATGGACTCCGCGATGGTCAAAATGTGTGTTACCATCAAAATCTCAATATCGAAATTTTTCATGATTACAATACTTTCTTGTATTTACTACGTATACAAGGAAGTAAAAAGTGAATATAAAAAGTGAAGTAAAATACATTACTCTGCATTTTAATTTAATTTAAATTAACAAGCCTTGTAAAAGAATAAATACGTGTTTTAAATATACATTTTTCAAATGCTTTCGGGTACGTGATAGAACTAAATAATTAGTAATGGTAAATAAAATTGCTTTTATAAATGTAATCTTTTAATTATTTACGAACTAGTGAGATACCCTCCTAATTGTCTTCTTTCATCCAAGCACTAAATGTAGCTTGGGATGTCCACAATCACAATTTGAATGCATAAATAGTTTAGTGAAATATAGTAAACAAAAATAAAAATTGCTTCCTAATCTAATAGACGAGAGTAGATTAAGTAAGCGCAAATTTGTATTCAAATGGCATAAACTGACGGCTTGGAAAGTCTTTATTAAACCGTGGCGATTCTCATATTATCAACAATGGTGGATTTCCGATCAGAAGAAGAAAAAGTCAGCAAAATCAGCATTTTCCCTGTGCAGACCACCACACCATACAAATTTATGCTGTCTTTTTGAAAATGCTGATTTTGCGGACTTTTTTTTCCAACGTCGTTTCTTCGAAAAAAGAGGGGAATTGTTGGAAGAATATTTGCGAGACAAAAAATGTGCATTTGGTGTCGATGTTGTTGTTGTTGTTGGTTTGTTGTTTCGTATATACATATATACTCGTTGGTTGCTTGTTCATGATTGAACCTTTTTTGAATACATTTATTTTGACATTTAAACATCTCAATTAAAATAATAATAATAAGTGGTGTCCATTCATTACAAAATTTTGCGGTCTTTTGGAAAATGCTGATTTTGATGACTTTTCTTATTGTGAACTTACCTCATTCCAGCCTCAGACTGGAAAGCCTTTGACAAGTAAATAATAGCTGTCAAATTTTCTTTTTTTTTGTTGACAAGTCTCTAAAGATTCTTGTTTTATATTTTTCTATTTGTTTTAGCTTTTGTAGCGAAATATACAAATAATAACAAAAGTAGACGTATCCTATTAATTTTTAGTCCGAAATGTTTGATGTGACAGTAAAAATCGAACTCAATTTTAACCAAATCTTTATAAAACAAATAGCAAATAAAAATGGGAATTATTTCAAAAACGCATATTCAGAGCAGTCCAAGAATCGCATGAATCGCAAGAATATAAAATCCCAGAGTCAATAAAAATATTACATGGGAAAAAATCGCATGAAAACAGATATTCTGTCATGCTGGCAATTATGAGGATCGCAGGGTTGAACATTTTGGAGGATTATTATAATGTAAATAAACTTTTGAGGATCACTTCTGCAGATTAAATACAATAATTGAATACATCTTATCGTAATTTGATATAGATTGAAATTAAATTGAAACCATTATTAAACCATAATACTGCAGTAGTAGTGAAATATCATCAACACATTGTTGATTATATCACAAAATCGTTCCAATTTTATAAAAAGCCCATTAAGAAGAAGAAGAAGAAGAGGTAAACAACGAAACTTAAGAAAAAATTAAAACTAATCTTTTCTATTGCAGGGAGCCAGTAGAGCGAAGAAGAACCAGAAACAATTTATCAACTAGTGATTTTATCGAAAATTCTTTGACTAAAAGTAATGCAGATAAAAGAACAATCCATTGTGTTTATAATAATTTTTATTCTAAAATATTTCATTGTATTTTTCAATTAAATGCAATTAAATTTAGAGAATCTACTCGCTTAATAAAACTCGGCCAACACAACAAACAGTCGAAAGTCCAATTGCTATTGATATCAAAAGTCCAATTTTTGTTGTGTTATTTTTTTAGTTTAAGTAAAAATTAGAAGATTGAATATATTGCCAGTTTAAGTGGAAATAGACAAATATTTATTGAATAAGTATCCAAGGGAAGACCCTTTAGAATCAGAAGTGATGTCTGCTATTTTGCTGAATTTATCGCGTAGTAAGTAAAAGAAGTGAATAAATGTTTAAGTTAAAAGACTTTATTAACATTTGTTTGCTGTGGTTGGATTACATAATCATGTAATCATTTATGATGCATGTTATTTATTAATATAATCGTTGGAGAATTATTTTAGTCGTATTGCCCAATGTTTGCTAATTTGTTCCAAAAAGTATGTCGAATTTTCGAATATGCAACAGTTGAAATTGTTTTAATTAAATTTATAAATATTAAACTATTTGTTATAAGTAAAATTCGAGTTCCATTTTCCTTGTTGAATTCGCTTTGTTCGGTCTTTTTTATTTTTTCTTTTTTTTTCTTTAAAGTCTGAACTTAATGCTGGATTTTTTGATAAAATAAAACTCTTGGATTTAAATATTTGAAGCTCACTAAAATATTGTTTTCGTATATTGTACATATGGCCTTGAGAAATTTCTTGCCTATTGAAATTTGCTGTCGTTTAATAATTTAACTGATAACCTTCTCTGAAAGTTTATATTGTACATTACACTGCAAAGAACATCCAATAAAGTTATTTGTTATCGTTTTTAGACTACACAGAATTGCTTCTCTTTGCGTTAGAATTAAATTTCCGAAGTTTTGTATTTCTTCGTGATTACATGCTACAGGTTTCGTTAAAGAGAACATGAAATGTCATCACGATGCAATTGGGTGCAATTTAGAGCTGATTTTAAACGTACAATCGCTTAGCAGATTTTCTATTGCTCTTCAGTACAAACACTTCCTACCTTGCCAGCAATTGCTTCTTGTCTTAATGCGATTTCGAAATGTGACATTTATTTATGTACTTATTATTACGCACATTTTTAATATTATAGTTTTTAATTTAAGCACTCTAAATATGTAAATATTGTTAACTACGTCATGTGTTTTAATGCCTCATAACTTCGACTGCACAAGTAAATTTAATTCTATTCATTTATTTCAATGAGCTATTAATTGTGCCTAATATATTTTTCTAGTTAACAAGCTGATTGCTTCTGGTGTCATTAGAAGCATCTCTGATGTGGCTAAGTATCCGAAAATCTCCACGCATTATACTTTATTCCCGCGTGAAAAGGATGCGCGATGGAAGGGTGAGGAATGTTTGTAGGCATTGCCAAACAAAATAGATTCACAGCCGTATATCTAATCCTTCTGTCGTATTAGAAATCGATATGGAGCGCTGCGTGGATGAAGTTGATATCGTTGTCGTTGGTGGAGGTCCGGCAGGGATGTCGGCAGCGATTCGGGCCAAACAGTTGGCAGCCGAGCAACAAAAGGTAAACAGTTTCTTCTGATTCCTAATGTGGCCGTTTATGTTTTTATATTTAAAGGAACTTCGCGTTTGTGTGGTTGAGAAATCAGCCGAGCTCGGTGGACACATTCTTTCCGGTGCCGTTATCGATCCAATATCGTTGAATGAGCTGCTTCCTGAGTGGAAATCGACTGGCGCACCTTTGAACACACCTGTCGCCAAGGATAACTTCTCGTACCTCACTGAAACGAGGCGAATTTCCATTCCCGTCTTCAAGGGCTGGCCCATGGATAATCATGGAAACTACGTGGTGCGGCTTGGACATTTGGTAAAGTGGTTGGGCGAGCAAGCTGAGGCTTTGGGTGTCGAGATCTATCCAGGCTGTGCAGCTTCAGAGGTTCTCTTCCATGAGGACGGCAGCGTTAAAGGCATTGCAACCAACGACGTGGGCATCGCGAAGGACGGCTCCCCAAAGCAAACCTTCGCCCGGGGAATGGAGTTGCACGCGAAGACAACCATTTTCGCCGAGGGCTGTCGTGGCCACCTTTCGAAGCAGCTCATGCGTCAGTTTGGCTTAAACGCCGGCAGCGAGCCACAAACGTACGGGATCGGCTTGAAGGAGGTCTGGGAAATCGCGGCCGAAAAGCACGTGTAGGCATTGTCCAGTATTACTCTAATTCCCAATACAAATTCGGTCACTTTTAGACCTGGGCTGGTGGAGCATACCATCGGCTGGCCACTGGACAAGTTTACTTATGGCGGCTCCTTCTTGTACCATCTTAACGAAGCCACGCCCACAGTCGCCGTAGGCTTCGTCGTTGGCTTGGACTATAGAAATCCGTGGATCAGTCCTTTTCAGGAGTTTCAGAGATTCAAGACTCATCCGCTCGTGCGCGATGTGTTCGAGGGCGGATCGCGCATTGCGTACGGTGCGCGCGCCATTAATGAAGGCGGTTTCCAGAGCTTGCCGACCAAGCTGACCTTCCCGGGCGGCTGTCTCGTAGGCTGCAGTGCCGGCTTCTTAAATGTGCCGCGCATCAAAGGGTCGCATTACGCGATGAAGAGCGGTGCGTGTTTCTAGAATTTAAAATAAAAGACGTTAGCTTTAATTCGTATTTAATTTAAGGCATGCTTGCTGCGGAGAGTGCGTTGGAATCGCTTTCTGGCGAAGGACAAAAGACTGTCGGCTACGAGCCAAAATCCTATCCGGAAAAGTTAGTTTCCAAATATTGCTCTCTTTCGATCTCATAACATATTTTTATTCGTCACCTGCATATAGAATAAAAGAGTCCTTCATATGGAAAGACCTCTATAAGGTCCGCAACGTTCGGCCCTCCTTCCACAACCCTCTGGGCCTCTATGGCGGGATGGCGCTGAGCGGCTTCTCCATTTTCATGGGAGGCCGCGAACCCTGGACCCTGAAGCATAACGGTGCCGATCACGAGCAGTTGAGACCGGCCTCCGAATGCCAACAGATTGCGTATCCGAAACCCGACGGGAAAATCTCCTTCGATTTGCTGTCATCGGTTGCGCTGACCGGCACCAACCACGAAGGCGACCAACCTCCGCATTTGACTTTGCTGGATGATCGTGTGCCCGTGGACCACAACTTGGCGCTCTACGAGGGCCCTGAACAGCGCTTTTGCCCAGCTGGCGTCTATGAGTACGTAGCCAATGACGAGGGCGGCAACATGAAGCTGCAGATAAACGCGCAGAACTGCATCCACTGCAAGACCTGCGACATTAAGGACCCCAAGCAGAACATCAACTGGGTGGTGCCCGAAGGCGGCGGCGGCCCTGCTTACAATGGAATGTAGATCGCGCCTTCAACAGCCGAATTGCGAAATTTTATATCGGTGCATTTTTTTAAATTTATTTTTCCTACTGTTATAATTTGCGACTGATTTAATTTCGTAATGAAAGAACCACTAATGTTACGAGTAAGATTAAAGTTACGTGTACATATTTGAATTTATTACAAATTATGAATAAATCTTGAAATATTTTGACTGCCATGTTCCACGATGTTGTATACAAAAGCTAGCGAAGTCCTTTCTAAATTTAATTGAATTTATCTTAACTTGTCTTCATGATAAAGCATCTCTTCACAGTTTGTAGACGAGGTCTAAAGACTTTTGGTTTGTGGTTTTTAAATGATTTTATTTTATCCCTTTCGGTATTTATTTACAAAGACTTTTATGTGTTTATGTATGTATATATTTTAGTTTAAAAATAACAAGTCTTTTCCAATTCAATTTTAAAATTTTACCAACTAAAAACTGCATTCGCCACATATTACAACATTTTTAATAATAGTTTATCTTAATTCACGTCTTAATTTCAACATTTAAAATTTCTTCAACTCGCAGGTTAACTTAATTTGAACATTTGTAATTAAATAGTACTTGCACATCGAAAACATACAACATTTTTGTGCATCTGCAGTGAAGTAACAGCCGAAAAGTGACATACAAATATGTTTGAGATGGGCGTGTCGCTCACTGCCCCACTATAATTATAATTAAGTTTCATAACATTTTCACATAAATATTTATTCATCTTACGTTTTTATGTATCGTCTAAGATATTGTTTCGTAGAATGTACAAAGTCACAGCGTCATTTCCAAACGATAAAGGGAAAGGATTTCTCCTTTGGGACCAAATTCTCTCAAATATTTCAGAAGGTTCGAATTTCAATTCCGTTAATTTCTTGAATTTAATTCAGTGAATATTTTGGCGTCTAATAAATCCGAATCTAGTCCACAAAAACACATCTTTGAGTTTATAAAATTTTTTCAGGATCTATCAAAGTTGAGTGAGTTCACATACTACGTTATAAATTCAATCATAGACAAGTTTTTCTCCTCTTCTTCTTCTTCTTCTTTGTCTTCTTTTCTTTCTTTTACTTATTTCTCTATGCTTCAATACACGACTTTAGTGACTTGACATTGAACAGTGGAAAATGCGGTGCAATACGATTTCTCTCATGACATTTTCTAATCAGAGTTATAATCAGAAATTGCATAAAGCACGTATTATTTGTTATCGCAAGGAAAACTTAAAACGAGCCTTCGATATTTTCAATGATTCCAGTTCAAATTAATTTCGTCAGCTCTTCACTCAATCACAAATCCTTCTTTGAATTATTTTTGTCCTCTGTTACTTAAATATTGTACTTAGGTGTGTTTTTGTATTTCTAATGAAGTTTTCTTTTTGTTTTGTTTTTTGTGTTATCTATTCTCTTATAATTTGCATAAAATTCTTTTGTTTTTATTACAAATACATATATCAAAAAAAGAGGCACTGTTTTTAAGGCAACTACAAAGTGGAGGTAATTCAAGTAATGAAAGTGGAAAAAATTTAACGCGAATCTGAAATTAAAAAGTGAGGTTAAGTTTATAAAAAAAAGGTGTGTAAAGAAATTATCTGAAAATTGCATAAAAGGGAAATTTGAAAACTTGAAAATGTGTGCAAATCATTTATAAAAGAATTACACACACGCCAACATATTGTAATTTGTTTTATGCTACGATAATTACATCGACTACAACAACAACATGAAGCAAATCAATTAACAACAACAAACATTAAATATTCTCAATTGTAAACATTGAATTTCTAAACGGTTTTTTTGGGATTCTTAATAATACGAAGAGTTTTGAAGTAATATCAGTTTTTTCAATTATGCAAAATACATTTTTTGCATACATTCATTTGTGTAAATAGCGATTTTTTTTTAGCTTTTCTAGTGTAAATATATCTGGCTCTATATAAATATTTATTTATGTTTCAAGTGCTCAAAAGAATTACCTTATGTACAGGTCTTAATATAAATTGTTTTTGTACATATTTCAATCATGCACCTTGTTTTTTTGTATATTTTATTTAAAGGATTAAAATTTAGCTATTCATTAACGTCGTTACAAATATATTTTCTCATTTCATTCCTTTGTTCAGAAACCATTTCTTCTATGCTCGTAATTGCCTTTTATACATATATTTTTATGTATTTACATATATTGAAACTGTATAAAATTGTTCTTTTTTTATAATCGTGTTGTTTTGAAATTGACATTACAAATCTTTCTAGTTTATACTGTGCCACATGATTATTTAAACACGAACGAACGAAGTTTTTTATACAAAAAAATAGGGAAAATAATAAATATTTTTCGAAACCAAATTAAAATTAAATTAAATTCAATTCAATGGTATTAAATAAATAAAAAGAAAACAAGCAACAGAAAATAACGTGGTATTTAATAAATTTCTTAGTTTATTTTTAATTTAGTTTTTTAAAAAGTTAAAAATTGAATAATTTTAATAAGAAATTTAATTTAATTGTTCTTTTATTTTACTTTTCTCATTAAAGTAAAGTATTTAATTTAAATCCATTCGGATAATAAATAAAAACTTCAAAAGAATAACAAATATTCTATTTAGAATATAGTTTTTTTATTAATTAATAGAGAATATAGAAAATAAGGAAAAAGTTTTCTACCAAAAAATAAAAAAGTGCTTTATTTGGGAAATAAAGTTTTATTTTTATAAAGAAAATATTCTTTAATGAAAATATGTTTATATGTAGAATAAATTTAATAAAAAATTGAAAATATATATTGCGAAAATGCGAAGACCAACGGTATAAAAACGTGGAATTCGGGTAAATAGCAAAGAGTTGAGCAGCTTCTGTTGCGCAAATCCCACTGAAAATAGCATAAAACATGAAACTAAGTAAAAACTCTGGTTAATCCAATCTAGGATAATGTCTATGCATAACAAAAATAATGACTGACTTTTTCCTCATCTATTTTCAGGCCTGCAAAAGTCGCAACTGGGACTGTGAAACGTTGCAAGAAAACAGGACCAAAGAACATGGAACAGGACATTCTTAAGGCTCGAAAAAAGGCTCGTAGCAACTGAAAATTATAACATTTTTGATTCGTCGAAACCTATTAAAAAATTTCTTAAAAAAACGTAACGAAAAACAAAAGAGAACCAAAAATATTGTATTTTTATTTATTTCACTTCTCCTCTCGCTTTCTTCTTTAAAATAATAATATTTTCAAAAACATATCGTAACATAGAGATAATCTACTTTCAAAAACTAATCTCAGTTTTGAATCGATGCATTTAAAAAATCCGACTATAAACTAATGAACATGATCGTCCTTTCCATTGCAAAAGTTTTCTATTGCAAAAGTTACTCGTAAAGTATTTAAATAGAATTAATAATATTTAAATTATGACTGTTTTAAATGAAATCAGTAAAATGTGTTCAAACTGCAGAATCGTGAAAACTGAAAACGAAAGCAGTAAAAGAAATGCTTAAAATCAAGACTTAAAATTAACAGTTTGCGAAAAAAAACAAAGTGTATAATTTTTAATTTCAGTTTTGTGTTGAGAAACAATTCAAAGTATGCTCAATAAACTCTAAGATAAGATACGATAGATATAAAATTAATTTATTAAAAATAATTCGTGAAAGGATTCATCAAATGTGGCAAATATAAAGAAAATCAAAAGGTAAAAATTGCACAGTATATTTTTTAAATTGCTGAAGTTATCAATTAATTGAAGTGATTGACTTTTCTTTCTTCGCTTTCCTCTTTCCATGATAATTAAATCTTTGTTCTTCTCCCTTTGCTTCTATTTACACTTTCACTTCTTTCTTTAACAATTTTCAATGCTCATAGAAGAATTTCACTTGATTTTTTCAATCTATTTTCTTGTTAATCTACGATCAGGAAAACACGTTGATGCTGAAATCCTTGTGGCTGCTGCAAGGTTCAAAGTGACAACAGCGAAGGACAAAGCTGATGGATTATTAATTAATTAATTAATGATGCTTAACCTAAAACAGTTTCTCTGCCGAGTTGCTGACTTCTACTGTAACTTAGAACATATGACACATTTATTTTAATGTTTTCTGGGATTTGTAATTGAATTTAATTTGCATTTTTCATCTTCGTGCTTCGTTCGCTTTCCCTTGAAGATGCGTATCGAAAATCTCCAAAGAGAAATGATATGGGAATTAAATAATTCTGATACTCGTGTGAAAATGCGTGGAGATTTGAATTTACTGTTGCTCGAATTACCAAGCGGCTTTTGTTGCTGCTGTTGTCTGTGAGTAGCTGCTGCTGGCGATCGTCGTGTGGCTGCTGCTTTGCTGCTGCTGCTGCTGTTGGTAGAAGACGCTGCTCAGATTGTGGATGTTGCTAAGCGAGTTGCCGTCGCCGTCGCCGTCGCTGTTGTTTTGTAGGTGGCTTGGCAACATGTCTTCAATGTGCTGCAGTTGATCGGCCCGAAAGCGACTGCCGACGTTGAATATGTTGCTCGTTGGACTGTCCGCTGCAGAGCTGCCTGCAGTAGCCGCTGCTGTGTTCATGTTGTTGATGTTGTGGTTATTGTTGCGGCTGCTTGTGATGTAATGTTGCTGGTAATTGGTCGGCGCCGTCGACGGTGCGGCGATTGCAGTCGCTCTGATCACTGCAGCCTGCCTTGACGGCTATGTTTGCCAGCCGCCAGAAATTCGTGGCCGTTTATGCGCTTGATTTGGCCCATCGTAATCGGGCAGCTGCTGCTGCTGTTGTTGTTGCTGCGGCTGCTGCTGCTGCTGCTGCTGCTGGTGGTGCTGATTGACGACTGCAGCCGCCGCTGCTGCCGCGTTGGCTAGCCGCAAGTCCGGCGACGGGATGTTGGTGGGCGTGGCCGAGCCTGTATTGAAAATAATAAAGTCTGTTAAAGCATTAGTCGGATGTGTTCAGTCTGTTGAGGGTTGGGAGCGGGAGACAGCGCGTAGCTTGGCGAAGCTTCAGCAGCTCTGCTGGAATTTCTGCTGTTGGTTATTTTTGCGGGGGAGTTGCAAGGCTGCCGGAAGCGGAAAACGGAGCGGGGAGCAAAGAAGGGAGCCGTTATTGAAGGTGAAAATATGGGAAAAATGAGCGAGCGAATGAATGAGCAAATACAAGCTGCAAATGTAAAGACAAACGGTCAAGCATTTGGTTAACTTCTACGAATAGCGCTTCGCACTAAAAATAATAATTGCAAGCATTAATTAATTTGAAAACATACGAATTTTTTTTTTTTTTTTTTTTTTTTTTTTTTTTTTTTGTTTTTTTTTTTAAAGAATGTTAAGTATTAAAATTTATAAAGACATATTACAAATACAAAAAAAATACAAACAACAAATTTGTTATTCAATAGTAAAAAAATTAATAAAAATATAAAAAAACCCGGAAAATTATTATTTAATATGAATTCATCAGAAGAAAAAAATAATCTTCCAATAATACAACAATTCCACAATTGAATATATGTATTTATTCATTAAATACTAAAAGAATTATGCAGTGTTTAAAGAAGTTTCTTAAATCTAATGCCTTCAATAAAATGACTGAATGAATGAAAGAATTATTAAATTAAAAAAAAAAACAAATTTATTATTCGAAAAATGAGTAAATTTTCTTGAAATCGTAAATAATAATCGTTAATAGGACGAATCTTAAATAGTTTGCGATACATCAATACATTTTGAAAGCAGAAGATTGCAATTAGATTCGCTCCATGTGAATGCCTCGTTTTGGACTTAAAATAGGGTTTCTATAGTACTAGAAGCTCCTGACAACATTTCTTAAACACTACCAAAAAAAAAGAGAAAAAGTTACGTATGCCTTGAGAAAGCGTGCAATAATATACGAGCTTTGGAAACTGTTATGAACCGTGGTAAATGGTAACAAACGAACTCATGCAGAGCTACGGAAAATTTTTTTTTTTTTTTTTTTTTTTTTTTTTTTTTTTGTGTTAAAATACTCAGTTTAACGTGTGAAGTGAATGAATGTGTGCGTGTGAGGTGTGTTTCGATTTGTTTGCGGTGTACGAGAGTCTTTACGGAAGCTGGAGTCTGTCTGTGAAGTTTCCGTGGGCGTGTTGACTTTAAATGAGTGTATTTTGAGTTGTATGGGGATAAGTATGTACATGTATGTATGTATTGAGGTGCGTTTGACTATGGTGGAATTTTGAATTTCGGAATTTGGACTTTTGTCTTCGAAAATTTTGACGAAATGGATATGGATATTTAAGGAAAACTTGACCAAGTTTCTCTGACTGGATTTTTCTTATTTTATTTCATAAATACTTTTTACATAATAAAGCACAATAATGTCCCATATACGACAAAGCAAATAGAGAGATTGAGGGACGAAGAGAGAAAGAGAGACTGAGTGAGCGAGAGAGTGAGAGAGAGAAAGAGACAGAGACAGAGATACATTTATGTCTATCTTGTAGGTAGGATGTAAGTAAATAAACGAGCCAGGAAACAATTAAATCGCCACAAGAGAAACGAGTACATTGAAATGAGATGACGAAATGAGTCACAAATCCACTGAATAACTGCGAATGAATTGTGGACGGATCGGGTGGGCGGGAGGTGGGAGGAGATAGAGAGATGCTTATAAAATCAGTTACTGTTGAGCCAATTTACCGGCAAAATTCCAAAATCTGGAATTGGGGCCCAGTTGGGAGCGATAATATCCATCGTATTTGTCTAGAACTGGTTGTTGGAGAAGAGCATAAATGAAAGAGAAAAGAGAAACATTCAGATTCGTGTTCATTCTCGATTGATGCAGATATCTGTTGAATTATGTATTTTGTACTTGTCCTTGACTTTCGTAGCTAATTTTAATTTCTATTTAAAGACTATAACAATATTTTATCTAGGTTTATATACATATTAAAAAAAAAATAATAATAATCTACTAAAGCCTTTTTTTTATTTCCATTTTGCGTCACTCATTTTGTCACTTTTCCATTCCAACAAAATTGTAAAAAAAATTACCTACACTCAGAAACGATTCGATTCGCAAATAATGTTGCTTATTTCTTCAACGCACTAACAAACTACACCCAATTGCATATGCTACGCTTTTGCACATGCTACGACTGTGCAAATATACAGCATCTCAAAACTGTTGCATACATTTGCTTCAAATTTCATGTGAAAATAAACTCTAATTAAAGAAGTAATGAAAAACTAAACATGAAATTAACCTAGTTCTGCGCAATCTGCGAGGAGTTAGAAAAATAGAGAGAAGGAAAATATTTGCATTGTTCTATAACGTGTCGATTATTGCTTTAAACAAAATTACAATTTTAAATTCTCTTCTTGCCACAGATGCTGCACAGAGCAAACAAAGAGAACCAGTTCACAACTGATAGCAAATATTTGCAATTGCCGAATTTTCAATTGCAAATGAGATCGTGAACTTGCATTTTGTGATTATTATCGAGCAGATCGAAGCTCCGAGTTTATAATAAAGCGGACTTCAGTTGTTTCTGAGGCTTTTGTGACTGCTGAGTTTGTGCTTTGGCAGTTTATGTAGTTCTTAATGACTTCGATCAGCAGGAAATCAACAGCTCAGATCAAAGTCTACTCTGCGACTGGCGTTTCTCAATTTTCCCCATAACATTTTTCAGCAAATTTTCGACATTTACACATTATTTTGATCCCAACTCCGACGCATCGAGATGCAGTTTAAATAAGTTGAGTTCCGCTAGAATTATAGTCCTTGTGAGGGAACATTTTTTGTGTCCATTGCCGTAGTACTTCGCAATGATCTGTAAGGAGCTGAATTTCCACCTGTTGATAGTGGAGAGCAACCAGCACTCATCTTGGCGCCCGTTCTATTGCTCAGATATCTGCTTGTTCATTGACCTTTATCGCCATGTATTCGGGAACCCAATGAATTGAGTGTACTTCGTCTATCGAGAGATTGTTCAGTGTTGGACTTTGCGAGCATTTCAGAGTGTATTGAGCTCAGACAGACTCTGTGCGTGGTTTCCATTAAGAACTTATTTGTACAATTCTTGATCTACTTTAACCTATGATGAATGAATGTACCGAAAAGGGGTTAACCTAAGGCTAAGTGTAGCTACTTAATGAGCTCTTTTTGTTGGCTGTTTTGTTGTTGTAGGTGTTGTCTTTGTTTGGACTCCCTCCGCTTCGCTTAAAGTTGTTAATGAAATTATTTACATGCTGCAGCAAGAGTTGCTTGCGTTGCATAAATATTAGTTAAACAGTTTCTCTTTTAAATCTGCAGAATTCTTGCGGGGGAGTTGAAGTAACTAATGGAGAAAGGCGAAAGAGCGCACAAAACTAAAACTAGAACTAAGTTAAGGTTGGTTAATATTGGAACGAACGCTGCAATGAACGAACTTGTTGCATGAAACTAGAACACGCACAACTAAAAAAACGGTGACGAGGACGCACGGCGAGCGACGGGGCGACGCTTACCTGGAGTGGGCGTGAGGTGGCCCGCGGAGGAGGGGCGCGACGTGGCCATCACCAGGTGCTGCTGCGAGTGGCCGAGAATGCTGAGGTTGGCCGCTTGCTCGGCGGCGTTGCCGTGGCTGCCATTGCCGCCGCCGCCTCCGCCTCCGCTGCCGCTGCTTCCAGTGCTGCCATTCGAGCCGCCGCCAATACCGCCGCCACTGGCAATAACCGCGGCGTTGTTCATGGTGGTGATCGAGAGAGCGTTGCTGGTGACCGGCCCGCCGAGGCCGCCACCCACGGCCCCGCCTCCGCTGCTACTTTGGTGACCGCCGCTGAGGTCCCGTGGCGGCGACTGCGGCTCCGACTTGACTTTAATGGAGACCGGCGACGAGGCGGGGGGCGGGGTGCTGTTCGAGACGGCCAGGTGAGGCAAGCTGCAAAGGAAAAGCGTCCGCTGTTTACTGGCGTGGGGGTGGGGGTGGGAGTGGGAGGCGTTACCTCGAGTGCTGCACCAGGCCCTGGTGCGTGGTCCACGAAGGCAGACTCATCACGTCGGAGGAACTCATGGAGAAGTCTTGCGGTGCGAAGGAGTAGCCGGTCAGCGCCGGGATGGGCGTGTGCAGCGTCACCACCGGCGTGTTCAGCGATGACTGGTTGTGTCGTTGTTGTTGGAGCAGCAGCGACTAGAATCGACAAAAGCAAACAGACAGAGATTAGTTTGGTCTATTAAACCTTGATTAGGCATCACTCCTCAACCTAGAACAACCAAAAACGACTTCGCTTACATCTGCGTACGCGATCTCATCGGCTGTGGCCATGTTCTGGGCAATCGTCGGCGTTGGTATGACGACGCGCAGGTTGGAGGCGCGTCCGTTCTGACTGCTCGGCGACTGCTGCTTGTGAGCGATGTGATGAGCTGCAGCGGACGAAAGAAGACGTCAGTGAGTGAGTTTTTATGGGGGAAAAGAAAACAAAATATTGTTGAAAGTGGGGAAGGAAAGAAATTGCTTTACAAACCTAAGCCGGGACTTGGGCCCGGACTCGGCGACCCGCCCAGCGGCGAATGCGAGTGCGGATAACCGTTGGACATCTCCAGCATTGAGCCCGACGGGTAGACTGTAGAGAAGGAAGAGAGAAGAGATCGAAGCGGCTGCGCATTAGATAAACATTTCACTAATTAATCGAAATAAATAAATAAGTAATTATTTATACTCTGTTCGATGCGAATGAAGCAAAGTTACATGATAAATGCAACGAATACTCAAACAAAAAAAAGAAAAAGGAGCAAATAAAATGAAAATTAATTCAAAATTAATGTTTAAATGCTTTTTATTGATATTCAGAAGATTGGAATTTAATAATAAATCTGAATTTAGTGTCATGCAGCTGAAAAACCAAAAAAAGGATTGACATAAATAGAACGTGAGGTATTCGAAATGCATGGAAAATGTTAAATGGAAGTTTATTTGTCTACTTGAAACTGTTAAAAGAGGAAATAATGGAAATAAAAAAGACAGAGGAAGAGCAATAGACGAATGCGATGGACATTCACAGGCAGCACAACGGGAACGAGTGAATGAAGTGGAAGTGGCACTAACTTATCAAGGACATCCCACCTGAATCCGTTTCCGAACTGGACGGACGTGGACTGATGTTGGTGTGGGACATCTGCGGGCTCGCCTGCAGCATGGCGTCGCCGTAGCTGCTCGCCACGGGCACGGACACGGGCAGCGTGAAGTTGGCGTTGGCCATGTTGCGCGCCGAGCCGCCGGCGCCGCCGACCATCTGCGACCGCTGCATCATCAGCTGAAAGTCTTCGTCGATTTTGTTGTATTTGGCTTCGGTGCGCGGCGTGAGCGTGTAGTCGGCTTCCTGCTCGGGCGACTCCGGCGACATCACGCCGTTCTTGTTCTCCTTCTGCAAGACCAAGAGGGAAGAGAACAAAGAGGAAAGAAAGTAAATAACGTAACACAACGTAAACACATTCATTCACTGAACACATTATTATTTTTTTTTATTACATTTAAAAGCTTAAACAGAAGACTCAACGCAAAACGGAAGCGATTTCAATGTCAAAGCCAAACAAACGAAGAGCAACACGCGCTCAACTGTGGCCCGAGCTGCTCATTTGACTAACAATGGAGCGACGACGACAGCGCCAGCGAACAATTGGAAGCCGAGAAGCACTCGTTACGAAGCACAAAGCGAACGCGCACGATTCACGTCGTGTCTGAGCGCGCGGCGAAAGCGAACACGTCACACAAAATCACAGAGCGCAGATCGCAGAGCGCAGAGCGCATAGCAAATGCTAATGAAGGATCTCTCTCGCGATTAGGTGATTGTCGCGGGTGGAGAAGCGCGCAGCTTTCGCCGTCGGCTTTGTTCTTCGGCGAAAGTGCTACGAGTGCAATCGGCTTTGGATATCTGCGTGTCGAAGGGCGAGCGAAGCTCTGCTTGGAGCTCTTCTTACCTCGATGATGTTCTTGTTGGTCAGCGACTCGTGCGGCTCCTGGTACTCGGTGTACTTCAGCAGCACCTTGTCCATGTCGGTGCTCGCGTACTGATACAGCTTGTTGCTGGACGAGAAGATGATGAGCGCGATCTCGCAGTCGCACAGCACCGACAGCTCGTAGGCCTTCTTCATGACGCCGAACTTGCGTTTGTTGAACGTGACCTGGAACGGAAAAAGGAGGAGAGGATAATTGTGAAGAACTGTAATTCGAGTTTATTACAATTTGATTATTAAAGTTCATGTTTCCCCAAAAGACCGAATGGAATGCACTCTGTGAATTTATTAACTAACCGCTTTCTTTATCCTCTTTTTAATATGAAATTCCTGCAAGCGATTTCCATTTTTAGATTTCGTTGTAAAGTTTAAATGCGACGAATACAAAACTCATTCATTCATCGATACAATAATAAAATGAAAGCAACAACAACAACAACAACAGAGAACATCTACAGAAACGGAGAAAACTCATCACAGCACAAGGAAGCATTTCCAACTGGATTTACCAATTAAAAAGATTGCATTCAGTCATGAGTGATGAGGGTTGTGGATCGTATTGAGGTTCGTGTCTGTGCTTTTGAATGGTGAAATGTTCCTGTTTTTGTCTAGCCCAATCCGTGTGCATTCGTTCATTGCACATCTTCGGCAATGCAATGAATACTTCGGCACACGAGCGACGAGTTGTTGTCCCGATTGCTATCTAAGCGGCGGCTTCGTTCAATATTAACCTTTGTTTATGCGGATTTCTGTGTGTGTTGCGTTGGTCGCGTGTGCGTGTGTGTCTGTCGTTGCCATGCAGAAGAATGACGTAGTTTTCACCTATTGCCACTGAAGAAATCGATTAATATGCCTTCCCTTCCTTCTTCCTCTCCGTATTCTTCTACGACTCGCGAAGAACCGAAAGTAAATAATTGTTTTCATTACTACTATTCGAAAGAAGAAGTGAAAAACGAAAGGGAAAAGCAGCCAACGTCACAAACATCAATTGACTACTGAAGCAGTTCAAGGACAGAGGAAAGTGTGTTCGTGTGTGGTGAAATTACATAAAAATAGTTGTCGCTTCTGTCTGGCAGGAACGTTAAATAAAACTGTCCTCATCCACAGAATAAAAATACATAATTCCAATTTAAGCACGAATCGAAGTATCTAATTTGATATAAATTATTAAATACTTCTTCAAGCGTTTCTATTAAAAGACATTCTATTATAAATAAAGAAAACTGAAAAACCAATTTTACTTCCTTCAATCTTTTATATAGAATTTCAATCCTTTTAAATTCAACCCCAAAAAAAAGAACGTTGAATAAAAGCATCGAATTGAAGCACTGAAAAATGTGTCCCAGCTAAAAATGTTGTTGCGAAGTGTGGTGAGTATGTTGAGTATGCCACCTTGCTACTCACCTGTCTGTTCCGTTCGTCCGTGATGCGGGAAATTTGAATTTTCTTCCTACCCATGGCCGCAATTTTGACTATTTTCCGGCCAAGTTAATTAGACGCACTTCAGACTTTAATTACACAGCAAAAAAAAAATATCCCGATTCGCCTTCTTCTTCTTCTTCGTCCTTCTGCAGCACTTTTAGTGCATTAAAATCCACTTTTTCTTTGATGGTCGTGATTAGTTTTGATTTCTAAGCACGTTTTACTTTCTCCGTTTCTTCTAAAATCTAATCTAACAATTAATCCTGTTCTATTTTAATAGTCTTGCGTTCTTGTTCTTGTTCCTGGTTCTCCAATGCTTGTAAACGTGTGCGTTTCTTTCGTCTGCCTTCTTCTTAATTAATCCAATTGGATTTGCTTTGTTCTCTGTTGCTGGACGGTAACTCTTTCGACTTCTAAATATTGACTATGACTATTTACTTCTTCGTGGGCTTTGTTCTTCCTTTTCTATATAGATTATTACAATATAACGCTTGTTTCGGCGATTATCTTGATGTACGCCTGAATCTGAAATAGAAGAAAAGAGAGAAAAAATGTTACAAAACAATTGAAAGTAGATTAAATTTTATTTCTGTAATTTAATGTAATTTAATAATTAATTAATAATTTCATTTTATTTTTATTTTTTAATGATAATTTTAATGTTTCCCCACCGAAATTCTGTTGTGTGTAGTTTTTGGATCTATCAAAATAATTCAAAGACGTTGTTCAGAACAGAATCATGATTACTTGCGATTTTCGTGCTTTTCTCACGATTGCTTCTGTTTCTCTGAATTCCTAGAAAGAAACTAATTGTGAATAATTACGAAGAATTAAGTTATTTAACATGTAGTTAATACAATTTTGCTAACGCTTCCTTTACGCTACCGCAAACTTCACTGCAAATCCCTTCAAACGAAGCCCAAATTCAAATTGGAAATTCACAATTGGACAAACTAACAACTTGAGTCTAATTTGAATCTAACAGAGCAGCCACAGAAGAGAGAGACAGCCTTTGGGACCAGATGATGAATGTTTTGCGAGACCTTCTGCTGAGACAATTCGAACCCTTGTAAATTCCTGCATTTCTCACAATTACGAAATTATTCCACCAAATGACTTCTATCAAAGGAAATGCAAATGTCAAAACGTTCTTCGAATGAGTGCTTCGAAATGTGCGCTTGGAGACAGTGCAAACGGAGGAAAAAGGAAACTTGAATCGGCTACGGGGGAATCGGAGGACGGGGGAATGATTATGGATTATTAATCAGAGAATCAAATCACCAGCGAGCGACTAATTTTACGTAATTTTGCAGGTAAGGAAGTCGCTTTGTCTACTGCAATTTCTTCCCTTTGAGCAGTTGATCTGCAACTGACACATGACATCAGTAGTTCTGTCGAGTTGCGCCACGTGAATTCCATGGAATCTGGGAATTTGCTTGTGCAACTTGCCGGGAATTCATTGCAGAAGGGAAACATTTTTTGCATTTTCTTTGGCGGGAGCAGTCACTGGATGCCGATGGATTGATTTTTAAACGTTGCATTGCCATAGCAGAGTTTTTTTCGTGGTGTCAACAGCTGAGAACGCGTTTGTTGTGCCTTTTTCTTTTAAATAACTGCGATTCACATGCAGAATATCCAAGAGAAAGAAGCGACAATTTAAATATCGTCGAAACTTCACCGAAAACAATAAAAGTTTAACAATTATCTTGGCTCTTTGCCTGTAAACGAGGAAATTAAAAAAGGATTTCGTAATGAAAATTCACGGTTTTCATGAATTCATTGATTTTCCAAAGTCACCGGTCATCAAGCGGTGCAGCTGCCAGGACGCAAGCAGGTGAACTTAATTAACTGTTGGTGGTCGCATCATTATTTCTTAATCAATCACTTTGCTTGTCGTCTCCGTGAACTTTCGGGTTGTCGTGTGTGGGTCGCTGTTGGTAAATTCGGTTATTAACTCCGAAATGGGTCGATATCCAGCGGAAGAAACACAACCGAAAATCACAGTTTCAGTTAAAGGATGAAATTTGTAGAAACACACACTTTCAGGATCATTCAAAAGCCAATCAACATGGACGAATGTGTATAGCGATACAGTAAAACCCCGGTAAACCGTTCAGGGGGGGACTTCTATCCAATTGGAAAAGCTTTCTTTTTGTTCCGAATCAAATAAAGTTTTAATTTGCAATTATTTATGTATTTATTTTATATAAATCTTTAAAATTGTTATAATTCGAAATTAAAGCAGTTATTTATATAGTTGATCATATATACTAATTATCTAACATTACTTTATAGTTCAGTAAAGTATATAAATATAGACATAATCAATAATATTCATTAATCTTCAGATTTGTTAAGCTTATTAAGAGGTCCTTGTTTTAGACATTAAGTCGCCAAATGACTTCAATGAAGCGTCTTCCATCGTCTGAGAGTGCGAAGAAGAACGCTAAATTGAAGTTTGCATAGGAAATATAGAGTATCAATAGCCCCCTATAGCATATTTAGAAAGAAAAGATTCTTTAAATTTATCCCAGATTGACAATGTGCTAAGTTAAGACATACATCAAAGAGGAGATGATGTAAAGCGGAAAGTAAGAAGTGATTCTAAGCAGATTCCAGCTCAGGAATGGAACAGGAATAGTTTCTGCCATAACAAAGAATATTTCTGCTGAACTTCAGTGCGATATCTTCAACGGTTCTCCTGTGATTGTGATTTCAACGGACAGATTTACGGACAGACAGGACAGAAAATTGACTCAGAAGATAATACTTTATATATGTATTTCCTGTAGTTCTAGTTACACATTTCGAGACAAAGAATATACCATTAAAACTTTACAGCGTTTAGGGTGTAAAAATAACATTTATATATAATCGCTTTCAACATTCTTTTGTTTAAAAACTTGTCTAAAATTGGAATTGAAATTTATTGACCTTTCTGTAGGAACATTAAGAGGTTAAATAATATAAAAAAAATATTAAATAATATAAAATAATTTAGACTATAATGTATTATCCAAAAAACATAATATTCGATCAGCTGAGAAGTCTTTGCTGATAAAAGACATGAAGAAAGAATTCTTTTCTTTGCCGGCGGTTCCATTGAGAAATCTATAAAAAGTTGGTGTTGGGAACTATCGAATAAAAACTATGAAGTTATTCGTTAGTTGAAAACTTTTTATTTATTAGACGGTTCTGAAGTATTAAGAACTATCGAATAATTCACTCGTTGAATGACTTTTTGACATTACTAAAAACTATCAATAATATTTTTACAGAGCATTTTTAATCTAATTTATTCTATTTAAATACTTCTTAAATAATGAAATAATTTAATAATTCAATCGTTAATTAATTACTTAATAATTGGCTCGGGTTTACGTAAATTATTTTTTATTTATTTTGCATCAATTTACTTAAAAAGTATTCCTTGTTGTAATAAAAAGCTTATTCGCATTTTATATTTCCTTCTTTTATAAATAAATATTTCCAACTGTGACGAATTAAATTTTATTTGATCAATTATAAAACTGAAACTTTAATTTCTGTGAAATTGAATTTTATTCCAGAATTGAAGCGTATTTTTTTTTCGTGGATTTTATTTAATGTTTTTTAATGGGACGACAAGAAAATATTCTTTAGCCTTTTTATAGTTTCTTTTGTTTTGACTAACGGATGATAAAAGAGTTTTTATTGCTTTGGTTTCCAAGTCAAAAGTGGAAATTGTTTGTTTTTTTTTGGTGCTCAATTTTTTGTAGGTATTTCGGATTTTTGGGCCGTATTGAACCATTAAACAATTCAGTTTCTCTTGAATATGAACGAAACAGATGCAAATTAGAACATGAACAGAAGCAGAGAAGCAATTTCACTCGAATGTAAGCAGCGCCGTCAGCAGTTGCTGATGCACCGCAGCCACTTCCGTTTCCTGCGCCCTGCACTGCGCCACAACTGAAGATGGCGGATGTGCTCAAGTGCGGCCCACTGACGCAGCCACCGTCCGCACTTCGGACTCTCACGAAGGCAGCGACGACACCGAGGCACGCTCGAGCACGAAAGCGAAAGCGACAGCGAAAGCAGGCGCCTTCAAGTGGAGTGCGAGCCACAGAGAAGTGACTTATTTGCAGTGAAGGTTGTCGCAAGGGTTCGCGGTGCGGCCGGAAGTCGCTGCCGAGGCTCGCAAACGTTGAGGAGCAGCGCACGAACGCAGAAGCGAACCAAGACAAGTTTTAGCCCCAGGCTGAGTGCAGCTGAGCGAAGTGGTCAAATTAGTTGGAAAGCACTGAAAGCAACTCTTGCAAAGCAAATGAAAATGAAAACTCTTCTCTTCTCCTCTTCGCTTTGTGCTGCGATTCTATTGTGCGGTGGAGAAAACCTTTTTTTTGCGTATTATTCAATCGTTCGTGTATTGATTCTTCGCGAGGTGATTTCTTCCTGGCGTGGACTCAGTTGAAGACACGATTCCCTCGTTAAACTGGCCGCCGGTCCACAGCGCTCTTCATAATTCACGAAATATCCTTTTGCCGAGAACTTCTAACTGCGAAAAGTTCGATTAACTTTCGGAAGTGTCGCAATCCTTTCCTTATTGCGGATGAATGAACTTCAAAGTTGAACTAATTAGCATCGAATTGTCGCAAATGTTTATCAGAAAAGTGAAACCCGTTCGGCAGCTGCCGCAAACTCGATTTCTGGCCGTCATTAAGCAACTGGACCGACCGCATTCGACCTGAACAATGCACGAGTCCATTAATATTTATTTTATGGCACTTAGTTCACATAACTAATAAATAAGCTAATTAAATGTGGCCGAAAACCTCTGAGACTGCGATGTGACAACAACCTTAGTGAGCATCAGTCGTGGCTGGAGTCATTCTGCTTCAGCATTAATTAAACATTTCAAATTAACAAATTCAATTTTTTGTCGTTCTTCCTGAATTGCGATAAAAAATCCACGATCAATAGAATTACGGTGAATTCTTATGTAAATTCTAAAATATTAACCAGAGTCAATCAACTGAGAAATAAAAGGATGAAAGGATTACAATTTCAAGTACTGCCAAAGCACAAACAGACATCAAATGATTATTGAAAGGTTTTATGATCAACTTTGGATCTCCGTACGATATACTTTTCAATTCGATGGTGCTGTATTAAATTCTATAAACAAAAACTGAGCAATAAAACCTATTTTCAAAGCTACTGAGCTTTGCTGGATTCAAACTTCCACTCCAAATCGACGGTGGATTGGAAATCTTATGCATGAGAGTTGATCCAGTTCGAGTCTGTTAAAATCCACTTTGAGCCAATCAGATTTTCCCTCTTTAGTATTGGAGATCCTCTCAAAGTTGGACTAATAAGAAGCAGTGACTTTACTTTGATTAAATAGAGAATTTATAAATGAATAATCTTCATTTCATTTGGACGAAATGAGGAAATGTTGCAAGGAAGGAAGCGCCAAGAATGCCGTAATTATTTTCAAATTCATTCATTTCTATGATTTCCTTCGACTGGTGCTGCTCCTTGTAATTCGCTAGCCGCGAATGGAGCTCAAACGGAAAATTCGAGTGACAGTTGAATTGATTTTTGATGCCGAGTTGTTGAGTGTTTTTTAATAAACTGAATAAAGGCTTTGCTAAAGAACAATTAAGGAAATTCCATCACTTTTCTCACTCAATATTACAATCATCTTCTTTATATCGTGCTTTAGAAAGGAGGAAAGATCCCAAATTTCCGAAAATACGCAGAGAAACCTCGGTCAAACCTGGAATACAGCTGATAATAGACATCGTAGACATGAACCATGGACATTTGCGAGAAGAATCCTCTTTGCTGTCGAATTATGGCTCCGCTTTTAGTACAGAAATTATTAGAAATTGAAAGGAGATTCGGGATGTGGATCAAGAGCAGCTCGAGGACTTCCTTTCGGTTGCAATGGATTCAAATGGAGTTTTCCGTGCAGTTTTTTAAGTACGAAATGAAAGGTTTTCGATGTGTTTTCTTTGGTTTGTTTGCCTTCGAGTGCAGTGTTCAGCTGTAATAATTTATGCGTCCATAATCACTAACTTCACTTTCGTTGCTGCTGCTTGTGGTTTGCTGATTGTGATGTTTTTCGATAGCGCGCTTCCATCGCATCGGATCAATTGAGAGAAAGAGTTTTATTTATTTACGAGTAGAAGCGATTGTTTCTTATCAGCGAAGCGTCGTTGCTCTTCGTGTCCCACTCGTCTTTCTGTCGTCCGTCGTCTGTCGACTGTTGTCTGTTGCTGGCGGTCGTATCTCCAGTTTTTTCGGTGGATTGAGAACGATGCGCTGCCAGGTAACCGCTTACCTTGTCTCTGTTCGGATTTTGCTGAATTTATTGAATTAGAGGTTGAAACGGGGAGGAAATTCGGCTGAGTGTAACGATGCAGCACAGAATCGGAGAGTCGCAGCGCATTTCTTCGTTTGGCGATTTTTGCCCTGCGATAAGTTAAGCAATCTGCGATCTCCTTCTTCTTCTGCTGCTGCTGCTGCCTTTAATCCGAGCGAAATGTCAACAATTAATTCATATTATTTTCCATTTCATTCTCTTCGAAATTGTTTTGCTGCTGCTGTTGATAAGCGCCGTGGCTCAGGCTGCCAGCGACGACGCGAAGTTCAAGTATTCTTTTTCGCTTTGCTTCTTTTGCTCGTGATAATTCCGAGTGGAGCGCAGCCGTTCGGCTGGACATCGAGTGGAACCTAGATTCCGCTAGCTCCAGGTTTTAGTAGCAAACAAAATCGAAACTCAGCGAAAAACTCTTCAAAGTCGCTCGAAGTAATTTCGAAAAGCTTCTTCAAATGGATTAAACTCCATTCAAGAGAAGCTGAATGCATTCTTTAGCTAATAATTAACTAATCAATTTTACAATTTCTAATCGAAAAGAAGAACGACAAAAATCTTCGGTAAAAATTTCAAAACTTTCGGTATTTCTATATTAAAAAAATAAATAAATTTTTACATATAAAATAATTACATTTAAACACTTTAAATAAAAACATTTCAAAACTTGACACTGAGAAATTTCGCTCAGTGTTTTTTAGAGACTTCTTTTAATAACAATTTATGTTTTTATTTATTTAAAATGCTTAAAAATTTTACTGAATTCTTTCAGTTTTAAGATGAATTTCAAATGAAGTTTTATGCAAAGTGAAACAAAGGAGAAATCTTTGAGCTTTTGTGTTCGAAACTGTTTCAGTTTGCAAAAAAAAAGGAAGATATAATTGCAGCTTCTGTGATAGTGAAGCAAAATTATATTTTACTGACCTGTCGATGGCCCAACGGGTCTTCGCGGGGACCGCGCGAGGTGAGAAGAACTGCGCTGCTTCCTTTCAACGAGCAACGAACAACCGAAAATTCCGATAATCTTCACATTCACTCATTCTGCACAAAAAACTCTGACCTCGACTTGGACAAACAAAGTAAATAATAATAATAATAAAAATAATAACAGTAAAAAGAAGTTTTTAACACATTTTAAGCACTTTTCACTTTTGTTTTAATTGGATTTTTTGTTGTTTGTTTTCCAAATCAGTTCGAATGCGATCTTTGTAAATATTTACTTATCGATGTTTGACTTTTCTATTAGTATTTCGACTACAAACGGATTCTGGAAACTTCTTCGGTTTTTTGTGCGTTTCACCTGCAGCTTTTCGCTTTGTTCTGTTTAGGATTTTCCGAGTTTTCTCGAGTTTTTCCGGTTGATATGTTGAGTTGTGCTGGAAGCGTTTCGAACTTTTCAACTGATTTTCAATCAAGTTTTTGGCGTTGTTTTGAACGTTCCGAACGCATTTCACTCCATCCGAAGGCGCGCAATACTCTGCTCGGTCGAGACACTTTGTGTGGCTCCGAAGAACAGCGACGAACTAATGCAAGTGCCGAACGAAGTTGAGCCGCGTTGTTTGCTTCATCGAAATGTGTGTGTGTGTGTGTGTGTGTGCTGGCGAACGATTTGTTCTTTTCTGGATTTGTATTCGTTCGTTCGAAGCGACGGAACGGAGCGAACGAGCGGCGAGTAACTGCGATGGACGGCGGCCGATTCAACAGTGCGTGAGTTTGTGTCTGCGGACGGCAGCCGGAACCAGCAAGAAAAGTCAGCTCCTAGCTGCTGTCCGTTTGTTTGTGTTTGTGGCTGTGTCCGTGTTCATGTTGCCATTCGTGTCGCTGCTGCAAACATGCGCAGTCGTGGTCATGTGCTCTCGTTTTCCGTGCGCTACAATTCCAACGAAAGCAAAAGTATTCGAGCAGAACACATGTAAACAAACACCGTTCACAAACACACACACGCAGCCAGCAACAGATTCGAGCAGCAGCGGCTCCCTCCAACGCACACGGACGCATTGCAGTGCCTGCTCCACACACACGCACACAAACTCAGGCTGCATTCCGACGTTCTTGTTATCATTTCGTGCTCTCACGAAGCAGCAACAGATTCACGTCGGCTGCAGCGAAGGAAATCGCTTCTCCGCTTCACGTTTTTCTTTGTTTGTCGTGTCGCTTGCAGCTTTTCTTTCGACGCGCTGTCTTCTTGTGTGATGTGGAGGGCGGCGGCGGCGAGGCGTGGCACTCCTTCTTTTGACTTTATGCATGGATTTTACATGCAGCAGTTCGCAATCGACTGAACGCTTACTCAAGAACGGAATACAGTAAAAGAGAAAGCAGAAAAGCTTCTCGATCTTTTCAATGAAAACCAGGAAAAACCTCCATTTTCGCAATAGAAGAAGATGCCAGCGAAGAGATGTCCTTAAACACAGCGGAGAAGGAAAGGATTGAAGGAAGCGATCTCCTAAACTATGACAGAGCTGGTCTCATAAAAAGAATGTCTAGAGAAAGGAATAAAGAATTATCTGAAATTAAATGTATTTTCCTTTAGACAAAATACAGAAGAACCGTTGAACAACCGCGACCAGGAGCTGAAGTACTTCGAAGAATTCTCGAATTACTTGAAGCATTGCGACGTTTTCCGATGTCTTGGAAGAAAAAGGATCTCTTGAAGCCTTCATTTTCACATGACAAACACCCAACGTTCAGGTGAAGTTATGCAGAAAAGAGAAAGAAACAAAAAATTTAAAAAAAAAGAAAAATAAAAAGAAACAAAAAAAAAAAATAAAAGAAAACAATTAGTAAAATTGTTGTAGAAAATCGTCAGAATTTTCCATTTATAAGTGAATTTCGAGCTGTGAATTATTTGTTGGATACACAAATTTAATAGAAAGGTTAAAGAAAGTTTCCTGTTGCTAGTTCACGTTAACGCGGTCGCACTGTGCCAATGTCGTTCCTGTTGCTCTCTCACATTTGGTGCTCTGCTGATGCCGCCGTTTTGACGAGAGTCACACGAGGCAAGCGTAACGCAGCCAGAGGCAACTGCAACAGCAACCGAACAACAAGAATGGAAACTATATTGAAAGCGAGACCCAACAGGAGCAACAACAACATCAGAAACAACAACAACAACAACAACAGGGGGCGAAGTTACCTACGCAAAGTTAATGCAACGCTGCTGCATCCGTTAGCTGCAAGCGACTCTTGCAGATGGACGTGGATTCGGAGCAGCCGATTTCAAGCGCAGATCTACCCCACGCACATTTACAGTAAGACTAACGGACTGTGGACTTGTTGTTGTCGTTGTTGTTGTTGTTTTTGAACACATGTGCGCAGTTCGTCCGAATGATGAACAGTACGAAGGATGTAAACAGACGTGGCAAACCATTGCAGAAGGTGGCAACACTGAGCACTTTAATTGGGCTGTCGGCTGTGGCTACGCATGCGCAAAAAATGCACACATGCAGCCGTTACGCGCCGCATGTTGAGCACATGTGCGGCGAACGACGTTGTTGTTGTTGTTGTTGTTGTTAGATGCACTGCAATCGCATTCATTTACGAATCGCCGCTGTTGATGCAGCGCATTTCCGAGGACTCGCATCCATAAAACTCTGCGCTTCGCTCTTCGGATAACGTTTGCGCTCTGGTCTCTTTTTTGTGGGTTCGCAGCTCTAGATTCGTGTAGTTATTCGGACCCACAAAGCGATTGACCGTAGCGCGCTTCATTAACGAATGCAGACTGGAAAGACTCCTCGCTGCTTGACCAACACCGAGCGAGCTCCGTGCAGGAGAAGTCCAGTCACTTTTGATTGGAAATAATACGAGAAATGCTAGAACCATGAAACGGAGTCACTCCTTGTCTCAATCACAAGCATTGAACATGTAAACCTAAAAAACATTTCATAAAAGCACGAAAATAATAATAATTTTGTGTGGAGTTCCTTTTAATATTCATCGTATTTATTTATTTATGATTTGTTTATTTAATATTCATCACCATATTTACGCCACATTTAATTAATTTTTAATGGATCCTAATTGAGTTGTAATTGCATAACTTATATTGCTATATAAAGAATAATTAAATATAATAAGTAAAATTAATCTAATAATTTAAATATTAATATAATTTAAATATTAAATAACAATAATTATAGAAATAATTTATATAAATATGAAATATAACAAAATATTTTAAATATTAGGTACAAATGATATATAATTGAGTTTATAATGAGATTATAATTGGAACTGAAATGAAATGAAATAAAATAAAAATATAAATAAATAATATATAAAATAAAACATATAGCAATAATATAAAAAATTATTACTGTAAAATTATAATTGAAAAGAGGGTAAAATATAAAAATAAAACTTTGAATTTAATGTTTTTCAAATAAAGTTTTAGAGGAGAAAAATTTATTTAAATAAGTGTTCAACAACACTAAAGATTTCAACAAAAATGTTATTAAAAATGTGCAAAATAAATTAGTTTATTTTATATTAGATTTAACAAAAAAGATAAATATTATTAAGCTTTGAATTTATTTAATAATAAAAATAAACTCTAACTAAATTCTTCAATAATTAAAAGAATGAATTAAATGTTAAAATACTGTAATTTCCAATAGAATCATATATTATTAGTCAAATTTATCACATATTATATATATGTATGTACATATATTATTGTTATTATTATTATTAATATTTTGTAATTTATTATTTCTAACTATAAAGTTTTGTTTTGCTCACGTCATTTATTAATAAATAAATAAATTAAAATAAAATACGATATTTTAAAAAAAGTGAATTACTTTTTTAAATAATGCTTTTTTTAAATATTATTGAATAATAAATATAGAATATTAAATAAGGAAGAGTTTTAATAAATGTAAAATTGCCTTATTTATGGAAATAGTAAATTAAACGGTTTTTATTGTAAAATATAAGTAAATAAATCAATTAAATTTGTATTAGTATTACGTAAATTAATTGAGCAATTTATAAGGGAATTAAGAATAAATTTTCTTTTAAAAATCAAAAAATATGCAAAAGAAAAACGAATAAAAGTTAAGGTCAGTTAAAATTAAAAAAATAACATAATAAAAAAAATTTACACCCAATGACTTTTATTAGTTATTTATTAATTTGTTCAATAGCTTAAATATATTCATTTACATTTTAATTTAATTAAAATTCAAAGAAATACTAAGAAAAAGTATACATCAATTTCTTGTTTTGCTAAAATAGAGAAACCATCAATAATTTTAATAAACTCCATTTAAAAAGCTATGAAAATAGCTGTATATATAATTATACATATGCTATATTCAGATCATTTAACAGATATTTTGTAACAGAATTGGATTGATTTTTTATATGCAAATTCAACGTTCAGTCACACTTAAAAATGTTTAAATGCTTTTATCGAAGGATCGAAAAGTCCACAAAGGAATTTCTCACAATGTTGAATATTCCTTAAATTAATAAATTAATTAATAACTTTAATTTCTCGGAAATTAAAACATTATTTTCAGCATTTTTAGCTGCTGAAATAAAATTAATTCAATAAAAGTTCTGAAAGACTTCCCTTACTTATTTTCTAATGAATTTTTCAGTGATCAATACATGAATTTTATAGACAAAATCTTCCACTCCAGACCCTTCTATATCTAATTTTTTTACTTATCTATATTTTAGGAGATCAATTTCTAATGCAATCCACTTTCTTCAGACTATATAGCAGAGTTCAGACATGAGAAATTGATTATTATACATGGGCCATTCACAGGAACACATCTCCCGCTTTAGGTAATTGTAAAGAAAAGTATCTTGTCGACTTTTTTACATTGCTATAATTCTTAGAAAGTTCTTGAGGATTACGAAATGAAGTTGTGTGGTAAACAGCACAGGAACTCAACGAAGGCTTTGTTTTCGGTTGTAGACTTCGTCGTGGCGTCACAGAAACCTTCAGAAACAGAACAGACTTCATTCACCTCTCGCGGCTTTCACTTCCAATCGTTTCCATGTGGTTGAGTTCACGTTCGTCGAAGACAGCGACCACCCTCGGCAATAGAGCGGCGCTGTGGGATGTCGAACGACGCCGTAGCAGGGTTTCTGTTGCTGCGCCCTGAATAACACGCCTTGGAATTAGATTAAAGTTGGTGAAAGCGCCTTTAATAGCACCCTTAAATCTCCATAGTTCCTCAATGAGCCAGAAGCCGACTTTACAACAAGTCCAATAATATTTTTCAAGCAATAAATTATTCGATGATTTGTATTTTTGAGGAATAAAGTACAAACGCTTCTGTTTGGGGGCTTTTTCGAGGATCGAGGTACTTCGCCGTTCGCAATCTTTATACGTACTTAAAGAGCCGATGAAGGCGGCCAATTTTCGCCGATTCGTGTTTGGATCGGTCTAAAATGAGATGATAAAACGCTGTTTGTCGCAGATAATCGATTATCACAGTTGTGATAATGCAAAGATTGAAAGCCAAAAAAGTCTCATTCGATAACCGAAGTCAATGGCCGATTCGGAACCATCGACGACTTTCACCGATGGCCAAGACCTAATGAATTCTTCGCAATCTGATTGCAGGCGGATTTCAAACCTCGAATTGCTCAAATGTAGATGAATATCTGCGTCCACGTTAGTCCTTGCTGCTCTTTCACTCTTTTTCTCTTATGTAGTCATTGAATTGAACGCCCGAATACCGAATACTGGACTGCAAAGGACCTGCAAGACTTGTTGATGGATGGAAATCATCCACAAGGAAAGGGAAACTCGGTATTGAGTACACTCAAAGGAAGGACGGAAAGGAAGTTTCATGTCAATGGTCAAAAGGGACGAAAGAGTTATCCACCTCGCCGAAGTTGAATTAAATGACATTTGCTTTGGTAGTCGATAGAATCAACAAATTATTAAAATTTTATAGAAAAGCGAACCATAATGATTAGCAATTAATTGCTCAATCGGTAACCAAACATGATAAGGTTCAATTAAAAATGTAGTCAACATTTTTAACCTTAAAGCAACAATTACAGAAAATTGAGTCCTTAAAAGCAATTGTCTAAGCAATAATTACAAACGGGAAAATTAGTGAACTGAGAGGAACTAATAAATTCCTAAAGGAAATAATGACTTCGAAGAAAAACCACGAAATCTTCAGCGAAATCTTCGTTGTTGGGACTTCATGGCCGCTCATTATTATTATTATTATTCTGCGTGATTTTATTAGCACCGCATGTCGTCATTTTAATGCATTAAAATCGAATTTCAACACTTCTTCCTGTCTTCTTCCAGCTTTAAAATTCCTTCGAACGACGCCAACGATTTACGAGCGAAGTTCAAAGTTTGGTCCCTCGACCACGTCCCGCAACGTGACGAACAGCGGCGAGGCTACGCTGTGACATTCTCTGAAACGGAGACTGGCGCGCTGCTCACTGAAGCCGTCGCCGATCGCTTTCTGCACAGCGATTCAGTGCGTGTCTTCTGTACATGTGTCTTCGTGCTGCGATCAAGTGTGAGGAGTCGACTTCAGTTCATAGCAGCTACTGGAATTCATCGGAGTCTCGAGCTGAGAGTTGAAAGAATAACATAAATCTTCAATATTACTTGTCTTGGGAACCTCAGAAGCGCCAAGGGTCAAGTCAGCCCCAGAAAGCATCGCAAATTCTGCTTCATCCTCCGTGCTCCAAGAAAGCACATGTAAAAATAGACCGAAAAGGATTCAAAACGTATTTTTTCAAAGCAGAATTAAGCTATTATAATGAGGTGAACCATTTTTGTGGCGAGTTATTTTCAGTGTTTATTTAGCTGTCGAAATAAGACTTATTCAATATAACTTATCAAAGGACTTTTTCTTCATTTATTAGTTAATTTTTAAGACATTAATTCGATATGGATTTTATTGAGGAAATCTTAAGTTAAAATCTGCATTCGATTCGATATTTTGCAATCGTGTTTCGTCTTTTCTTTTCTTTTTGTTCTCCCCTCACTCAACAGTATTTAAAGGAGAATTGAAGGTCCTTGTTAGACAGCCTGATTCACTTTCATATATTTAATACAAGTCTTAGTCACTGTAGAATCAATTATAGAACCATTTCTCTTGACACATTCTCCAATCTCGATGCTTTGATAACCTAAACACTGATTTCAAGCAAAGTTTAAGTATTTTTGGAATGAAAAATCCTGTCAAACAAGGATTTTTGTATATCTTGACTCTTCAAATGGATATTTCACATTTGGAAATCATGTTTGTGATGAGTTACTAATAAAGTTAAGTCAATAAATGACTGAGTCACATTTAAACTGTAACCAACTGTATTTAATTTTTGTTTTTTGAGGTACTACAGAACTACTATTACCCCGGGCATATATGAGTTATTTTGTAGCTATTGAACACTACAAATATTGAATTTGTGGAGAACAGTGAAGAATTATATGACGAGAAGAAAAGATTAAAATTCTTGAAAATACTTTTATATGTGTTTTAAATAGTAATTTTATAAAAATTATACTATAAGAGAATAAAACTAAAACTTTATTATGTTTGTGTAATTTTTGATACAAGGCAAAACTTTAAAAATGCTGCACATTACATAAAAAGTAAATAAGAGTGAAAGTACTAGAAGAGGCTCTCATTCTGGAACATCACTGGATGTCAGTAGTGACATTTATCAGATCATAGAATTAAGAAAAGAAAAAAAAAAATTATAAGGAAAAACATGCCGAAAATATTTGTATTGACTGTTTAAAAACTTATGGATAAGCAACGAATTTAATATAAAAAAAATAAAAACAATTTTTTAGTAATATATAAACCTATTCTTGGATAGGATTATGATTTTTTAAGCTCGACCTACGCTTAAAATATTAACATATTTTACTAAAATATTTATTTAATTTCTCTGCCAACACCAACAAAACTAATATCTTTTTTTCACTTTGGAATCTTATGAACGCATAAAATTAATGTCAGTTTTTCATAACGCAATCCTATTTCTTTTATAAAGAAAATAGAGTTATTGCTCTAAAAGAGAAATTTAATATTTTTCATTCCTGATTTTATCAACAGATTCATAATATTTCCCTGGCAGATAATCATGAAATTAATAATTGTGTTTGCAGTATAAAAAGTAATAAAATTTGAGCTATAATAAAATAATAAAAAATAATAATCATAATTAATAATAATAAAAAATAAATAAAATAATAATAATAAAATAATAATAAATTTTTAATAAAATTAAGTTAACAAAAAATATATTACTTTAATAATTTTTATAAAATATCCTCCACAAAAAAACCATTGAATTTTTATTTTCAAAATTAAAAAAAAAGTATTGCTACAGGACGAAAGTTGGTGAAGAGGCGAAGGAAGCACTTGAGTTTGTTGCAGTGACTTCAAATTTGTCAACACACAGATTCAAGGAAAATCGCTGCTCGAATGTGGAATACATTTCGTGCTCTTTCGCCCCTCGTTTCCTTTGACAATCGGTCGCTGTGGCTGCCATGTGCGCCGGAAGTCGCTTCTATCCTTACCCGATATCAGATGATGATGCAATTAGTGTCGAACCATTAAAAATAAATCCCGAACAGCTGAGTTTCGTGAGTGTTCGGATATCCACACATAAGAACAAGCATATGCACAGTCTGAGCTCGAAAGTGCGGACAAGTTGGCAAGTAGCGTAGTTTGAATTCCTGAACTTTGTTGTTATTAAATGAAAAGAACCTCTTTTATTTTATTTTTATTTTATTTATTTTTATTTTTTTATTGTTTTTTTTTATTGTTTTTTTTTTTCCTTAGTAATTCAGTAAATTCAGAAAGAATGACCGCAAAAATATTACAAAATAAAATTGACATATCTTAATATTTACTTTATTCCAAGTTCGATTCAAAAATAAGAGAAATAAAATTAAAAATTAGGAAATTTTTTAAAGCAAAATTTAAAATAGGCGAAAATAATAAACATTTAGTATATTTTTCTATTGTTATAAAGCCTATTAATATTAGTGATTTTGGTATAGACCACGGAACGGAATTACTGCCAACATTTTCATTGAATAGCTGCAGAAATATCGGCGTTTTTATTTAGGCTATAAGATTTTTAGTTAATAGTAACGTTCATTAAATAAAGATGCCGATTAAATAAAGTGTTTTCCTTAATATTAATTAAGCAAAAAATAATAGACAACTAAAATCCAACAATGTAAAAACTAAGTAAAGGTGAAATATAAAGAATTCATTTGAATAAATACAGTTATTGTAGAAATTAATTATTTTTATCAATTATTAAGATCGACAGCTGTTTAAAGAAGAACGTGGCGAAAACGATAAAACGACGAGACACCGAAATCGACGCACTATAATAAAATGGCATATAAACAAGTCTATTCTCGAAAATAGGAATTTCGAGATGTTTTCCGCTCTTTTTTTTTAGTTAATTTCGTTCACAATAAATGTTCGCGGAAAGCACGCGCCAATTTAAAAATAATTTCACACAAATCAAGTGGTTTCGTTTAATTGAAATGTGAATATATCTAAAATTATAAGTATTTATTATATTTTTAGGCTTGCTTTAAATTAGAAACATTTAAAAATAAAGCCCATTCAGAAGTCTGCATTTTACACCGAAAATCCGCGCAGTTATTGACAGAAGAATTATTAATATTCAGGCAAGAGATTAGCACGATCTGGCAACACCGCTGAACGACCGCTCGTTAGTGAATGTTTATCATGGAGAAAGGGATGCAGGGATTTTATAGATTTATTACATACTGGGATCCATTAAACATATACAAAGGTGATCAGCGATTCACACACACAGACGAAAATTCACACGGAATGCTCCAACATTAAAAATAAAAAAAAAACCCCACGAAAACTTAAGTTGAAAAATAAATAGAATTAAAACAGAATTCGAAGTGTGGTAAGTTTATTCAGCAAACAAAATGGCCGCTCCTTTGACGAACAACTAAGAAGATCCACACACCTTTTCTTCGTTTTCTATAAAACACGTTCAAATGCATGTGTGTTTGTGAATGTGCGCTTTGAATGCGCATGCGTCCTCAAAACAAGCGATCCCCACCAACACACATTCGCAAGCTGCACACTCACACTGCAGCTTGCTGCTAAAAATAGCCAGGATTTCCTTCAGCCCAACGCCAAGCACTCACACACACACACACACAAACACAGCCGAAGACGCGCCGTCGTCATTAGTTTTTCCCTACCTTCGATCGCTCTTTTGTAATTAACTGAGTTGCTTGGATCTCTGGCGGAGAGAGAGAGGAGAAGATCGCTGATGGGAGACTTCGTTGTTGGCTTGCGCACGGCTGCTACTGCGCCACGTGACGTCGTCTGCACACGACGAACAGATTCAATAGAGAACGCGTTTGTATGCGCGTGTAGCTTTCTGCTTTACGCGATCGAGCGAACGACGCTCGTCTGAGGATGTGTGCAAAACTGTCTGCATTTGTGTTCGAGGCGTAGCTTGCTTTTGTAGTGGAGGCGATTAAGTTACAGTTGAAGCGAACGGGGGAAAATGTTTATAGAAGAAAAGAAGAATCCAGCGGAATTTTTAAGTAAAAATCACATCAACAGTCAGTTGATTCTTCTTCTTCTACTTCTTTGGGAGTGGAAATCGAAAGAAAATTGAAACAGTTCGACGCTGTGTGAGCTGAAGACACATAAATAAAAACATACATATGTACTGCTTTATATACTAGATATTTTATGTAGAATCTGTCATGAAGGGATGCTGTGAATGAAATAAATAACACACAACAAAAAAAACAAAAAAAAAAAAAAATTAATCGCCAGCAATTAATTTTGATTTTGAGAAAATACGGTTATCAGTTGGCCACACGAAAGAATGACCGACAGATCGTGTATACATAAACAACATAAAAAAAATATTTTTTTTGCGTCTTTAAAAGTGATTCGAAGAGGTAACGCGCTGAATCACTCCATCGACGGTTAACCAGGTGCTTTTCCATCAACAGCGAGCACTAACGGAGGTCTTCAGGTCGGGAATACATCTATTATAGCTCCCACTTCCACTACCAATGATTATACCTATGAATTACGTCATTGAAATAAGTTACTTTTTGCCCAAGTTCGCCAAAGTTTAATCATGTTTCCACACCGTAAATCGACCGTTATTAGAATAGGAATCTTTCCATATCTAGGAGGAAAAATTGCACCATTGTAAGACAAATCTAAAATCAATCTTACATCAGTCAAAACGATCGCTTTAATATGATAATTTTCGACGTTGAGCGTTGCAGCGCGTCTTGGTGGGCCCACAGCTTCACATGTTTTGTTGCTGTGTATGTAGCTTCGTTTAGAGATGTACACAGATACACGAGGATCTCGCAACTGCCCGCAGCTGCTTGATGATGAAAATCAGTGTAGTCTTTTGTGACTACTACACCAAAATAAGAACGAACGGCACGGAGCAGTTGTCGGCATTCGTTAATAATTGAAACATTTTACGTCAGGCGCTCCGATCTCCTCAGCGCGTAAATGGAGCTCAACGCTTGCCAAGAATTGTGGCTCGTTATGCCACGTTTTACATTTGAGACTGTTTCAAGCTCCGATGTCCTATGTGGACCAAACAAAGGCTTTTTCAGCTTTAAAGTACTTCAGTTAATATTTTTAAATGAGTTTCTCCTTAGCTTTTCCGTAACTTTCTGCTAATTCACGTATAGCGGCCATTTTAGAAGAAGATATCGAAACTAGCCAAAATCTCAGGTCAGTTTCTGGTATTTCCATAAGCACTGTATAGCAGAAAATACAGCAGAATAGGTCTTTATTGGTATTACTTTGTTTCCGCTTGAGAGAAATAACCGGTTGAGAAAAGACCGGTTGTTTTCCGGTTGAGAGAAATAACTTTTTCAATAACATTTTACATACACAGGTACATATACAAGTTTTCTTTATTGAAAATAATAATAATATTAATTTATAATAATTAATTAAAAATTAAGAATCTTAACTCTTTCCTATGCTATTCATAATGCAGCAGAAGATTGGCCAATAGAGGCCATTGGCTAATAGCCAGGTAAGTATAGAATGGGAGCATCTGTTAAAAAGAACATGTAAATGCATGTAAAAGTCATTGTACTTTGTCAAAAACCTTTCTGGTGGCAGAGTTCGACTTTCTACTTGTGTATTTTTCGGATTCTGCACCTGGTTGAGAGAACTTCCAAGAACTCGATCGCGTCAATAGTTTCTTTCCGTAGTCACTGTATTCCTCCGAGGCGGCTGTTTTCTCAGTAGTAAAAAGTGATCTCCAATCGAAACTGAAAGCCGACTCTGATTCCTCTGATTCCTCGTCGGCATTCGTTAAGTATTCCTCGATTGAAGATATTCCTTCTTCAGAATTAGACGCCATATAATCATAATTTTTTCCTGCAGATCTGTCCTCTTCTGCGCTTTCAGAACTCATATATTCTTCGTCTTCAAGCACTGCTGATTCGTCGACCTCTTCACTGGCTTCGTTGTTAGATTTGCTGCCAAGCATCTCATCGAGGGCTACCCAAAGAGTATCGGCTTCTGGACAATTCACTTTAGTTGACGCGGTCGGTTCGAAGACATCGAAAGTAGGATTTGTATACACTGGAGCTTTCGTTCTTGGCATTGTTACTGTGTCTTCCTCAGCTTCAGTTACAAAACATTCTGTTACAGAAGAGGATGTTGTGGTTGGTGGAGCAGCTGTTGTGGCCAGTGTAGTTGAAGTTTGTAGCAATACATCTTCTTCTTCACACTCAGGCTGCTCTACAGTTGTATATTTCTCTGGTTCCGTGGTTCGTTTTGTTGTAACTTTCTCCGTACATTCAATATCGGGTTTCGGAGTTTCTTCTTCTGAAGATTCATCATATTCTATATAATCGTTTGCGTACTTTTCTGGTTCCGGGGTTTCTGTTCTTAGATCTTCTTCTGATGGATCGTCATATTCTATATACTCAACCCACTGTACGGTTGTTTTCTTTTCTGGTTCCGGTGTTTCTGTGCATTCATCTTCCTCTGAAGGATCGTCATATTCTACATACTCATTATATACATTTTCCGGTTCGGGCGTTTCCGTTACTTCAACTCCGCTTGGAGGATCATCATATCTTATACAATTCAGCGGTTCCACGGGTGTACATAGTTTAGTCGTCCTTTCCTCTCTGTCAGCTTCTGCAGCGAGGTACATTTTACTGTTTTCATAGACCATCGCGAGTGGAGCGCCACCTCTCAGAATTTTATTGTATAAGAAGCTTCTGAAGACGTCCCACGTGAATCCCAGGTGAATCCCTGGATTATCGCCATTTATGACAACTACGCCACGGATTCCGACGAAAGCGTATAGAAAAAGTATCACTGGCAACTTATTCATAGTTAATTTCGTCTGCTTGTACTCGGATGTTTTTGTTATTTATAAAAATCGGCGAAAAGATAGAGGTGAAAGAATCCTGCAGGAACCACTCGAATCAAATAATAGTGAAGACTTCGGCGCTTTGACGATGTCGTTCCTAAAAGCAGCAGCTTTACTAATGAACTTTCCGAAAAGTGGGCCATGTTTTTATTGAAGTCGGCGCTAGGTAAAGATATGTCCAGAAGAATGTGGAATTGAATCGTGCGGCGTATCGCGGTTTCGAATTGTTCTTATCTCGGCGGCTTGAGTTTCTGCTGCTTGCATTCGCCATGTAATCTGCTTAATATTAACTTTCTGCAAAGCCCGGCCGCGCCGATTCTCGAGACACGATCGAATTGATATTGGATCCTCTGATTGCAGAAATCGGCTCGACAGGCGGAGCAGCACGTCGACTTGCTGCGTGTATGCAAAATCAGCCAACGTATAATCAAATAAATGGTTTACAATTGCAAAGCATTGGCTGATAAAAAAGTACTTGGAAAAAGTAACAAACAAATTGAAGCAGTCAAAAAAAACAAAACTCCTGTTGCACCCGCCGAATCGAAACAACGTCAAAAAAATCAAAAGATTCGTTCGTTTTCCTGGCATTTGGAAGATGGAAGAAGCAGCCAATCACAGTGAAAAAGTACCGTCGCCCTTCGAAGGTTCGCGGAAGTCGAATTCATTGCAAACGAGTCTTTAATTCGTTCGATAGTTAATGTAATTTTTACACTATTTTCCCGCTGTATTTCAATGTATTTTTGCATTGTTTCTATGTATTCTCGTATTCGTGCTTTTGTTTACACATCAACTGTACTTTTTGTTGGCAACACTTTTTCAAAGCACTTTTTAATTTTCGTGGTAGAAATTTTGGCCACGATCCAAATAATTGTTGGGCTGACGTGACACTTGTGTGGACATCAGCGATTTGAAGCATCCCAACAACAAAGCATCTGCGTCGCGATGCTTCAAACGACGGCGCAGAGTCACAAGCGACCGCCCGAAAACGTCTCGTAAATAAAATGGCGAAGTTGTTGGATAATCGTTGTTGAAATGATTTTTACACTAGCAAATACGAAATGATGCTTGATTTTTTATAAATATTAACGTGTTTAACTCTCGTTTAATACGAGAATCTTTTCAGGATCAGAATTCTTATGAAGCTCAAGAAATGTGAAAGAAAGTGGAATAATAATGATGCTAATGAAATAATTGATTCTTCCCTTGTCAATTCGCTCCACGATAATCCAAAAATTCAAGAAAATTTTCCACTACAAAAGGAAAATTGGCGTAATAAGAACTCAGGGCTCAAATGAAATACTTTTGGGCAAAAGTTTCAAATGTAAAATGATTCGTTATCGAGCAGCTTCTAAATATCAGAAGTTCCTCCTATTGTGATGCAATAACAATATTTTTTACTCCATTTCGTTGCCTTTTTTAATGGTTAATCTGTGGCTTTCATCGGGGCTTCACTCTTCCCATGGCGACATTTGGCATGCGTCAAGCGCTGCATCCTCGCGCAACGCAGTTCGGCAGCACCTGCCACTTTCATGCTGCAATCTTAGTTTTAATTACAACGAAATCACGCAGCAGAAGCAACAAGAACTACACATCACTTCAGCCGCCGTCGTGTCACATCGCACGAAAGTGCAGCAGAGCGACAAGACGCCGGCCGCCAACTGCAAAAGGGCAGCTGCAGCAGCTGCCTGCAATCGAGTGCGAAGTAACTGCGTTCAGCATCAGCTTCTCAGACAGGAAATTGATGTCGTTTGTACAGAGCATTAGCGACTTTTGGTGCCGTTGGTGTTGTTGTTGTGGCTGTTGTCATCGTTGCTGCACTCGCTTTAAACTTAAAATTGCCATTTCAGTTCGAACGTGACAAAAAAGCAACAAACGAAGCGACTGCCGAGTAAAAAAGCGAGTAAAGTTCATCGAGGAATTTAATGTAAATACATCTTTAAAAGATATCATTTATCCACTAAAGAAATTCAGTGATTCTGCTGTGCTTGAAATCTTAGGAAAATCAAATATTATTCACTTTAAATTTACGTTTTTGGAGCTTCATTGGTGCTCTAGTTTCGTTCTTTAAGAGGCCGGAAACAGAGTTTGTTTACCGTAGAAGACAACACACAAAATCCATCGCCTCAGGAAATCGTAAATGAAAACAGAAGAAATCCCTTCTCAACGTAAATTCTCTCATAAATGCAATCAATAGGAAATTTACTCTAATCAAGCGATGATTTTAGCATTAAAATCAAATCATTCACTTATTTCTTTTTTGTTTACCATTTTTTAATGCAGTTTAGCTCGGTTCAATTAATAGTCTATTAATTCTTTAAGTTACAATATTTAAATTAACATAAATTTATATTTAATTTTATTAAATCTATTTTTTCCATTGAATTAGACTATGAATTAACTGAAATTAATATAACTTTATCAGAATAAAAAACTTATTATACAAAGGAATAATATACATATATCTATATGTATATCGATTATTGCTACATATGCGCAACTTTCACTAAATATCAGCTATTAAATATTTCCTTTTTTCTTTTGACCAAGTTTTGGCCGTTTGACAGGTTTTTAATCTTGTGGCCTACCCTAAACATATCAATTAACCTCTAAATTTTGAATAATTCTAAGTTATTAATTCATTAAAATTAAAATACTACTCCATTCATTCTCTTAATTCCAAATTGTTATTATGATTATGTTTCTAAATTCACTTTTAGTTTAGATTTAGATATTTTCCGCCTGCAATTCTTTTAAATGAAAATGCAGAAAATATTAAACAGATAATATTTTTTAAATTTAAATTATTTTTAATTATTTGAATTATTTGTATTGTAGTATTTGAATTTAAACCATAGTTTATGTGATATATATTTAATTTGAAGTCTTATTATTTTTGGTTTTAAATAAATTATGTACACAGCTAATATGTAATAAACATAAATAATAATACAAATTATGTACATAAATTAAAGAAAAACCTCAACACACATTATTGTTGTTTTCGTATTTCTTTATTTAAATTTTATTATTATTTTTAAAAAGTTACCTTTTAATAAAGTTTTAACAATTTTAAAAAAGTGTTTACATATTTAATTATTTAATATTATTACACATTGTGTAAATAAGTTCCATAAAAAATGATTGTAATAATTTTAGTTGGATTTTTATAAAATAATTCAAATTCAATTGCAAAATACGAATTAGAATAAAATCTGTCAGTATCTTTTTAGTCATATGGTTTAAATTCCAAGTTGCTAAATAATTGGCAATAAATATTTAAATAAACAATCAGTTTATTTAAAGTAATTTGGTCTGGATTTAATGAATCTCAATGGAGACGCTCTAATAAACAGCGTAAAAAATGTATTAAAGTACGACCTCGGTTAACGCACCTACAGAGAACAAATCAATCAATCGTTTTACATGACATCGATTGGAAAGTTGAAAAATTCGATTACATCGAGGGTTGCGTTGACCGAAGTCACACTGTAATTTCTTGACGATAGCAAGTGAGGAATTTCGCTTCTTAAACAATTCAATTATCTCACCTGATGTGCTGTTTTATGCCACTAGTTGGAGATCGATTGTTCCTTACGTTAATCCATGAATGAATTTCTTATATGGCAACCATTGAGACGAGAATAAACCAATTGGATTTATGTAGTTGTTTTCAAAATCCAATGAGACATTTTCTAACTGGGTTCCTGTTGCAGTTACTGGGATAAATCTGCAAAAATAAATTAACTTTGTTTTAATTAATAATTTAGAAAAGAAGAAAACAAGAAAAATAATTTCGAAATTTATTCAACCATCAACGAATTAATATATATATTAAAAAATAAAAAATAAAATAAAATAACAATAAATATTGAACTAAATTAAATAACATCGAATTCTATGAATATTTTTTCGCTGTTTTGGACAAGATCAAAGTTCGGCGCGTGCTTAAAACTTCGCCCTGCTTCTATTTATTAATAATTTAATTTTCTTTTCGTTTTTCCAATAAATAATAAGTAATCTAAGCAATAAATGCTACCACAACAGAAATGGATTAGTTTTAAGTGTTTTCATTCATTCATTTTTGAAAAATTTGTTCGGAAAAATTATTCATGAAAAGAAAAACTGAAAATGAAAATAATTGCAGCCACGTGCAGAAGTTTTTAATGATTTTCACATATCACGCGTTGTGTCGACAAAAACGTATACGTGATTTGGTTTTACTCCTAAGCACCGAATAAATACGTCTATACAAATTTAAAAATCATTCTTTATTCGGTATGAACGAAGTTCAAATATCATGCAATCCACAAAAGGCTTTTCCCCCGCCGCTAACATTCAACGTCTTCATTTCTTAGTCCTGCAGAAAGGATTTCCAACGACGGATGCAGAAAGAAAACACAGAAACGACCACAGCTTCTATGAGACAGCAGAGTCCACAGTTTTTTGTCTATTTCAATATTTTCAATAACAAAAAGAAATGTCGAAAATCATATTTTCAGTTTATTGTTAAAATTTGTGAATTTCCTAGCACATTTGCAATATTTAAATTATTAAATCTCAGTCATTTCTAAAAGAAACATTATCTTGCAATGAAAATACAAATGAGCTAGGAAATCGAGTAGATATATAGAGCTATATTTTGGCATCAGATCACAATCTAATCACAACCTAATGAATTAAATTCAGTTCGCGACAGATTCGTTGAAACATTTTTCTCTCCTTTCGCTGTCTGCTTTCCTTTTCGGCTGCAGGGTTTAACCATTATAAATCCTGCATTAATTGTTCTATTCTTAGTCCTAACTGAACCCTTTTCGAACACAGAAAACAACACTCCGCTGAAGACCTCCCGCCCACTGAAACTATTCGCCTATCCAGGGTCATCGAGGCGCGTCGTATTGCTTGCGATCTGACTGAAAACTCGTGGGTGTTTCTTTGGAGAACCTCCACTAAAGAGAGACCGCAACAAAGGGGAATGTAAAGAATAATTTCGGTGTTGTTTTGCTTTTAATCGCATAGAACACCACAGAAAATACGGAAGCAGAAAATTCTTCATGATGAGAAGAAAGCATTCAGTAAAAAAGTGGTTAAAGTTGAGGCAATATTTTCAATTGTTGGGGAATCGATGAATGCTATCGAATGATCGTTGAACGTAGCAGAAAGTTCAACTATTCAAGGCTCAGAAAGGACTATTCCATATAACAAAATAGAAATTTCGCAGTCATTTAAAGGAAACCAAAGTTTAGAATTAAATTAAAGATTAGAAATTCGTAATTTGGCAAAAAATGGAAGATTCTGGAGCAATAATTAAATCTAAAATTAGATTTAATGCTAAAGAATGAGTTGATGTTATACAGTGCATTTCGAGGTGTCTGTTGATGGCCTTAAATTGCATTTTCTTCTCAACCAAAAAAGAGGCAACACTAAATTTCAGAACGTCGCAGCTTTAATCTGTTCAACCTCAAAGATTGCTGTTCATCCGTGCACGGAATCCGCCCAGAAAGACAGCAACACAACGAGATTGTCGGATGGGCGATGAAAATAATTTAAACTAGAACGATGACATTTTCCACTTTAGAAAAATGCGCGGTTGATGGCAACTCACAAACGCCAAAATGACTAAATGAAAACAAAGATCGGAAAGCGTTAAGCAGGAAAATGAAAAGCAAAAAGGCAGAAGAGCACCTACAACAACAACAGCAACACGAAGAATGTTTTTTGGACGCTGGCCAAATTACGAAAAGCGAGAAATCAGACCAAAAAACGAATTGACTTCAAGAAAGTTCTTTAAAATGTGAATTATGTTTGGCTGTGTGTGTGTGTGTCGCCATATTTAAATTCTTTCGATGCGTTGTTAATTTCTTTCAGTGTAGCTGCTCATTAAATTCGCTCGGGCTGACGTTTCGTGTGTCGTTCGGGAGTCTGCAACGAAGCATCAAAAAGACTTCGCTGCGAATTCAAACTTCTTCGTAGTTCAATCGAAATAAAGAAGAAGGGGAGCCACTTTCACAATAAAAGTCTTCGTTTTTGGTGATCAAAAAACTTGTAAAGGACGTCACTTTTCGATTGCATTAAAAGAGATCTCGGAAATTTAAAGAAAAATACACGAAAATATTTCGGAAGAAGTCGCAAAATCCTTCTTTCTATTTCGAATTTTCGAATTTGTTTCCTCTTCAATGTTGCAAAAGGTTTATGAATGATTTTCCTCGCAAAGGTTTCCATCGGGGATGCATAAAAGAAAACCTTCCTTCGAAGATGATTCTTAAATAAACAATCTGTCGGAATCAGTTGTTGAAACATCTCCAATTGTTCACAAATCGAATTTCCTTTGTTGATATGATTTCGTTCGATTTAAAGAAATATACGAAATATGGAAAATTTAATTGCAGAAGCAATGAAATGAAGCTGCTGCGGCTTTTGCAATTCTTTTCGTTTCGATATTCAGATTTTTACTCATGTTTTTCCTCACAAAGTCCATGTATTATTTTTCTCTTTGATGGCAACAGAAGCAACACCAACACACACGCAAACACACACACACGCACACACACGCACACGAAATCAGTCGGCTACAGAAGCGAACATTTTCCAGGCAACACAACATCGAAAAACATTGAAGAAAAAGCGAAGCACACACACGAAGACATCTGTTCGGGTTTTTGTGATCTCCGAGCAGACGATCGCCCCCGACAGAGCCTCGTTTACGAAGCAAAAAATTGTGTTGCTTTAATTGCTGCTGTGGACCATTCGAATTTCACTTCAAGAAGCCGCAGACAATCGGAGGTGCATTAAAATGTTTACAAAGTAGAGACCAACTCTTTGCTTCACTGGAGTAAAAACTAAAAACCAAATTTATTTATTTATTGTTATTATTATTAAAATTATTATTACTACTATTATTGTTATTAAGCGTAATAACAGTTTTCCGAAATTATTAGTTTTTTCCATTATTTGTAGAACTGTCAATGGGTTAAATTATGTATTTCACAAATAAATAATTAATCTCGTAAAAGGTACAGTTAATCACTTTTACATACCCTGCAACACACCGCAATTGCTTTTATTTTGTTTGTTCGACGTTTCATATTTGACGCACTCTTATTTCTGCCTCCAGCGCCATCTGCCGTCGCATAGCAACGTCGCACCCAGCCACCAACGATCGTCCGCGTTCAACAACAAACGTGAGGTGTGTGCATCTGCTAAAGACATTCTTTCCATCGCGCCAGCCGTCAGAGGGCGCAATTAACGCAGTTTGTATTCCACGATGGGGAATTCAAAACTTCCCTGTCACATTTTCCCTGCCGTTCGTTGACAGTTTTGGTCAGCGTCATTTTGCTTTTATTTTGGAAATTATTTTTATTTGTGAAATTCTTTAGATTTATTATTTGTATTATTATTTGCTCGATTAAAGGGAACGTATTATTATTGGCTCTGGTACACGGACACAAATCAACTTCGCAGATCTTGTTTTTAATTTATACGAAGGGCAAAGGTTTTTTTTTTATTTGCATTTAGCACAAATATTAAAGAGCTTTGATTCTATAAAAAGCGAGAGGATTCTTCTATTAACCTTCTCAGCACCAGTAAAAATAACGTCAAATATACATCAATTGATTCGTGAACATAATTGAATTTCTTGTTAAATTAACAACGCGTTTTCGTCGAAGTTTCGTCGTAGGAGTCGTCGGAAATTCTCGACATCGCATAATGAATTTCGCCTCCAGTCTATTTGCGGCTTCCACAGAACCGCGCGCGCTCCTCGAAGCACTTTGCAAGGAAGTCTATTTTCGAGCGCGAGAAGTCCCTCCGCCCCTCCTCCTTCCCCTCCGCCGACGCGCCCCTAATTAACGAACACAATTGATTCGTAAAACAATTATTATTATTCTTTCGGTGCGATCGATCTGCGTTTCGGATGTAGAATTTTATTTTTGGGGCAAGGAAGACGATGGGTTATATTTAGGCTAGAGAAACAACGTAAACGTCGAAATTAAAACAAAATCCGAGTAGCAAAATCAAGAGAAAATCAAGTGAAACACACTCGGGCAGAACGTTTTTTCAAATGAAAGTCTTTTAAATTCACAAACGGAAATTTATAAATAAATTCCGAACAATTAGCACATCTTTATTAATAACTGCCTCAACGAAGACTTGAGACAGTTTCACATTAGCTTCAAATCGCGTTGCATTCGATTGTTGCATTAATTAAATTACTTTTCGAACAGAAACACTCGCAAAAATGATCACAGCCGTTTATTAAAATGCATTATATAAGCATTTGTGGCGAATTAAATGCGATTCACAAAAATTAACTGATTATGAAATAAACACTGCGAAAAACTCGCTTGAAACGCGGAGAATTACAGCACAATTAATTGCAGAATAACACAGAAACTTCTTTAAATAGCATTGAATAATATTCGAAGCCTTCGCAACGCGTTATTCAATTCACTTCACTGTCACTCAAGCGACTCGCGCGATCACGTAAATCATCGATAGCAGTAACTGGTCCAGTGGTCCACTGATCGATTGATTCCGGCGGCAGCAGCACCACCAACTTTTACCTCAACATCTCGAGAATCAAACTGATCGCACGACGATTGCTGCGATTCGGCAAGTGTTGCCGCCGCTGCTGCTGCTGCTGTTGCTGCTACTGCCACCAACGATAAAGCCTTTTCTGTTGCTGCTCCTGCTGCTGCTGATGATCTCTCAAAATAAATCGAAATATTTTTAAAATAAAGCAAAAATCGCTGTTCTAAGTTAAGAATTGAAAAATCTGCTTTTCTTCTGTGTTTTGTGCTTTGCGGCTTCCTCAGCGATCATCTGCAGTTGTGGAAAATGGGAGGAAAACAATTTCACTTATTTATATCCGCAACAACGGAACATAACGCAACGCAAGAGCGAGGCGCTGCGCTGCGCTGCGCTGCGCTGAGGGTCGACGGGCTGCTCACCGATCGAGCGCGCGATATTTACACCACCAATCACACGAATTACTTTCGAATTCGCACCGAATTCACTTCGTATTCATGCGCAGCGCCGACACACACCCCACCAACTCCAGCAGCCGAGCAAGGATTCCATCGGCGGATGTTCCTCACGTCATGTCCCCTTCTCTGAGCTATTTTTGCGTTTTACGACTCCTCCGAAGACGCACCGAAGAGAAGCCGAGTGAAGGCGCGCCGGCGATTCTTTTCGCAAACACGATCGAGTTCCCGCGATCAGCAACAAACGCAGAAGTTGAACTCGAGTAACGAGCTGACATTTGGTAAAGGAAACCGAAACACGGCAGCGAGTCCTTTGCCCAGTTCACGAGTGAATATTTGCAGCAGCCTCGAGGACATCGCCGAAACTTAACCGCCGCTGACCCCGAAGATCGATGCAATTGGAGATCGGATGGAAAAGCAGTGACAATGATTCGCAAGATCGTATTTTAGCCGCCGGCTGCGATGCTAATAATAATAAAGTTGCTCTTCATTCAGCGGCGTTGAGCACAATGCAAAAGTGTGAGCAAACGCAGCATGTGTTGGCGGAACACATGGCAACTCTGGGTGTGTGTGTGTGTGTGTGTGTGGATCAGTTTTAAATTTAGTTCAACGAGTTGCTGAAAATTTGCGTTGAATTCGAAAAGGAACTCTTTTGAAAAGATTTAGAGCCTTTTCGTATTAATGCGTTCACATTGTTAACAGAAAACTTCAAAGAAAAGTCCAAACACACAGTAAAACCTCGACTGCCCGACCTGCAACTTCGTGAAGCTTCCTCTGAACCGTCATTCTTCTTATTCGCTGTGTTTTCTGGGGAAATGCTTGAGCAATCAGTCCAAAAGAGGAAATTATTGCCTAGTTTTTCCACTGAGTCTCGCTTATCGTGTTAGGCCGCGTTATCGTGAGAGCACTGTACACGAATTCGGATTTGCTTTCTATGAATCAATGAATAATTTGCAGAAGTAAATCGGCAATAATAACGCCAAATCGTTTGTCATAATTCGCTGATTTATTTATTAAATTTGCTTGAATGAATTTACTACATTTTTTGCTGTATTTTCAGAGCAAGTGAAAAACTCGACAGCATCACGTTGCACAGGGAGCGATGAACGCTTTTCAGCTGCTTTCGCCGTCCAAGCGCAAATCGCAACACACACGAATTCATTCGGCTGCCAACGACATCGTTTCCATCAGCAGCAACGCTTCAGATGCTTCGCAGGACGAAGTCAGTCCGCGTCTCTCTTTCACAGGGAGTCGCTTCGCCATCGAGGAGCTGCCGAAGATTTCGGAGTCACATGCGAAGCGAGATTCCAATTTCAAATAAAAAAAAACAACGTGAGTTGGACGAGTGCATCCTCACGTTTTTCGAGCACATGACTTTAAGGAAGTCGTTGATAAGACATGCAGAAAAATGGAGGCCAGAAAAGGTGAGGAGAAGGCGTCCATAAATAACTCGAACGAGTGCCTTTGTTGAGTTCAAGGATATCGATGAACTGAACCAAATCCTGAACTCTTCGAAACGATATATAAATGAAATGTTTGTCTCTACTTCTTTATACACAATTAAGGACGAAACCCGTTGATATTCATTATGATTAAAACATGCAAAGTATCGCATTTGAAGTGAGGTGCTTTTCTGCAAATTGGAGTGGAAACATGACACTCAAACCTGCCGCAAAGCGTAATTAATGAGCATAAACGGATGATCCTTTCGATTAACTCTTTACACGAACCAAAGCCCGGCGAGGGGAAATAAAATGGAATAAAACGACTGCTCAAAGGGTTCGCATAAAGCGCCAAACGCAAAAGTAAACGGGGTGCGGGGCAAGGGGTTAATTGACAACGAAGCACAGGATGCTGCCCTCGGCGGGGTGCAGCGGGGTGCGACGTGGGGGGAATTCGCAGCGAGGACTTCGAACAGCTTCCATGATGCTTGAAACTGGCGATTAAATGAGGTGAAAATGAAGTTCGTTCCCTTCGCACTACTGAACCGTGATTTGCGCATTGAAATCCTTCTCTTTACTACGTGTGTGTGTGATAGTGTGATGTATTTGTGCCTTTGTTAGCAAAAGAAGGAAGATTTTCGCCATTGTTGTTGCTTGGAAGGTAATTAAACTGTCACACGGAAACGTTCATCGATTTCCAGTTACTTAACATTCAATTCAATGGACGCAATGCGTTCATCACTCTCATGTGTGTTCGTCATGCATGTATGACGGCAACAAGAGACACGCATTAGCGCCAAATCAATTGAAGTGAAAGTGTTCGCAGTAGACTGACTTTAGAAACCCTTTTCGATCCATCGGCCACATCAAAAACATTGCAGGATTCCTTCACGATATTCAGCCTCGACTCGCGAAGGTTCGACTTCGTTTACACAAACATTGGAACTTCTTCGAAGGTCCTTCACATCGCCGGACTCCGCCGCGACTCCTCGAATGATCAACGGAAAGGAGAGACATGTTCTTTAAGTAGATTTCGGGATTTACATTTAAGATATTCAGTGAATGCGTAAAGAGGTTTCTTCGAGTTTCCGAAGACCCCGAAGGCTGGAACAGAGTTCAAAGGACTTCGTAAATGCTTCTGCAATCGCTTAAAATAAGAAATATGTTAAAAAAGTCGTTTAAACAAACGTAAATCGGTTCGTTTGCGGCCAATTTCCTGCACCAAAACTAACAAAATAATTGCTGGCACGAGAAAGCAAATAACAATTCTAATAAAATTTTGTTATTTGGAGCAATAAGATTATCGATAGATACGCTTAAATGGAGTTTAAAATGACAGAACTGCCAGCGACTGCAGGTTCCCAGGCAACAGAAGCACGCAAAACAACAGATAAAATATTTGGAGTTATTTAAATTTCGCTGCTGTCAGTTCCTATGCAGCAATATTAATATAAATGTGTATTTAACTGCGTGTACCTGCTCGATTCCTCCGTGAATCCGCGTTACGTAACTTCAAGCAACTGCAGGATCGCAAAAAGTTGATTGGGAACGGGAATTGACTGCCTAAACATCGTTTTATCGCTCAAAAGGAGCTGCTGCTAGTCGAAGCCGCCTGCAAGTATGCAAAATATGCCATTATTCAGTATGTGCACACATCGAACTGGCTCACAATCAAATAAACTCGTTATCAAACTTGCTTCTTTGGGATTTTAAGCCCGAAAAATATAATAAACACGAAAAGCTCATTCGTATTGCTTGAAAAAATAGCAAGAATTGACACAAGTGCGAGGAACACTACTTTTAATGTTATCCGATGAATAACATTCGAAACTTAACGTCTAAAAAAGAAGGCAAAATTATAAATTGAACTGATAACGAAAAACTATCATCAAAATTTGTGTCAGAATGCCTAAGAAGACGTTCATTAAGAATTTTGGCCAATGTAACACATTAAATTGCTTCAGATTTTCCATTCATTGCGGGACATTATAAGCAATGAACTGGCGAGAAAGGACAATTCTAATATTCCATTCATAGCAGCGAAATCAACTGTGGAAGCGGCTCTAAATCATATATTGAATGATTTTATATGTGTGAGCCGATTTCAAGGACTGAATTGAACTCGTTATTCATTAACTTTTCTTTGCCAAACTTACAGCCCGATTAAGCAAAGGATTAAAATAAGCAAAGCTTTACTTTTTCTTCCAAATTCAATCGTCCGGATTCTACTGCAAATCGCATTGTGATTTACATTGTGATTATCACAAGTTGTGACCTGCTCTGATCTTCGTCCTAATGTCAATTGAAACAATGGAGCGTCGCAATGAACAAAACTGATTGCATACTTTTAGACTGCGCTGATAAGAACTCTTTCAACTGTTCTTGTTTTCCAGTTTAATTATTTTCTTATGTTCATGTATTAATATATTTGAATTGTTGTCTGTAAGGACCATCAACATATATTTTCATTTAAATAATTAACTAAAATTCAATTTAAATTAATTGTGGGCTTGTGTGAGTTTCTGGAAAGCTAATGAAGCTTTTTAGTTCCCTCTCAAAGCCATTAAAAGCAAGCAAAGACTTCACCTAAAAGTTGTGATAGCATAAATAAATAGGTGAAGAATAGTAGATAGAATAGTTAGAAAGTTATAATAAAGATATGTAGAATAATCTACAAATGATAATGTTTAAAATGGAGTTTCCGAATGAATTTTTCCATTGTTAATAAGAAGATTTCAGTTGTTTATAAGAAAATAGCAGTTTGTCGGTTGATATATATAATATGCGAATAAATAATTGCGGGAAATTGAAAAAGTTGTAAGAATTGTGAATCTATATATAAAATGTATATAAAATCAATTGCTGTGCGTTAGTCTCGCTAAAACTCGAAAACGGTTGAACGGATTTATCTTATGTTGGTCTTGAAATGTTCGTGGAGGTTCAGGGAAGGTTTAAACAAAGAGAAAAATTCGAATAATTGCCGGGAAAACCCCAAAAAAAAGCGTTTTTCTTACGAACGAATAAAGACTTAGGAAACGAACTTAACAGAAAACATAATAGGTTCGTTTCCTAAGTCACTATTTACACTCTTTGCTCGTCGAGGGAGGCGTGTTGGGAATGGCATGTGGTGAATGGTAGGAGAGATAGAGTGCGATAGGGAGTGTGGGACGACCGGGAGAGGGCAGAATGGGAGAGGGAGCAACACGGAAATAGAAAGAAGTAGCTGGAAATTTTTTTGTGTATGTGTGAGAATAGATCGTAAAGTATATTTCACCCTCCTACCCTCACCCTACCATTAGTTAATCACGAAAACATTAGTTTTACATTAGAATTGAAGTAAAAAAGGAATTCAATTTTGTTCCTGACAGCTGAGAGTACGCATTCCCTATAGAACTTTCCAATCAATTACGAGAAGCTTTGTGTCATATTGTCATTTAGTGTCATTTATTTTATTTAACAATCAAATATCCCCAAATAAAGTACATGACACCGTAATTTTTGCCGGGTCATCCAGCTGCCCACATTAAACAATAAAAATTTAATTTTTAATACAAAGACGTAAAAATATTTATGTTTTTGCATCGTCGAGCAACGCGGGCGGGGTTACTCTAGTTGTTTGAACAACTGAATAAGAAAAAATAAATGGGACAATAAATTTTGAACTTAGTAATAGAAGCGATATTGCCTTTGTTGTTTCTAGATTTTCATTGACATAATGAATAATAAAATAAATAATAATAAAGAAAAGGTATTTTGTAATCTTAGCAGAAGAACTTCAAGGAAGTCCTCAGCCCATTAAAACCACGATCGACTTCACACATCTGCTCAAATTTCTTCTAGCAACAGCAAGAAGAACTCCTAGCAGCGTTGATGGCACAACGAATATTCGATTGCGCTGGGAGTTAAAACGCGCTATGAATGAATTCCGCGCGATCGGTTTAAGAATTCCACAGGCATTTGCAGTTTATTGTTGTTTTTGGAAGACGGCGTTTCCGCTAGCGCCAAGAACAACACCAACACCAACCCCACAAACACTCAACAACAACGAATGGAATCGTGACTCCTTATAAGAATATTTATTCGCCCACGCAGCCCACCCCTCTGCGGAGAAGCTTCGATGGAACCGTGCAAATCGCGAGAGCACGTTCGCACCTTCCGCTCTCCCTTCACTGCTGCGCAATTCGTGTTCGTGGCGCAGCAGTCAGCATTCATTGCATAAACACAATTAAACAGACCAGCGACTGCAACCGTAAATTACACGCAATCTTATGGCAGACTTAAGAAACGAACTCGTTACTGCGGCACTTCTTCAGCTGCGTCCGTGAGAGGAATTGCGGTCTACTTTTCGTGCTATTAGAACATGTTTTGAAAAATATATTTATACGAAAGAATAGTTTGACTTTGTTTTTGTTATTTTTAGATCAAATAAATATTAATAAAACACATTTTTACTTTTTTGTGTACGTAGTAAAATCAGAAAAGTATTTTTTACAGCAAGTATTTTTTTTATTTATACTAAAAAGAAAAGAACAATATTTAGAATATTGTTTTTTCTATCAGTAGTTGAGAGATTTTTACACTTGCTGCTGGTCACCTCATAAAAAATCGCTTGAAACAAATGCAATTGCATTGGATGCAGAAGTCAGATCCTTTCTATTTTAATGTCAATGCCAATCTAGAGGCCCCGACAGGTTAGTCAATAAAATGGCTTCAAAAAAACACTTTTACAACAACGACAATAAATTTAATCATGCTTCAAAACACGCGATGCAAAGCAAGAAGCAAATCATAAATGAACGCGTGATTAGAATTAATTTAAAAGTGAAAAACAAGAGATGAAGAATGAAGGAATGATTATAATTGAATTATGTGTTGGCTAGAGGAGTCGCTTCAGCGTCCATTACGAATGCTCAATGTACTCGTTTAGCCAGTTGCTACTTCTGTGACGGTCACAATTACAATTCAAGTAATTACAATATTCAAGTTCAACGGCCAAAGAAGTTTCAATGTGCTTAAAGCATGAGATTAAATCTTTGATGACTTTGTTCGAATCCTTCTCGAAAGGGTTCTCATTTTATTTGGACAAAATTTGATTATCCATTTTTATTCTTATATTGTTTACTATTTTTATATTTTTTTTATGTCTTGTATAGATTAAGATGTCGTATATAGATTTATAATTATATTAATCATATATAAATTATATATGATTCTTAGATTTCCTTTTCTTATTGCCTTTTAATTTATTTCGTAATTAAAAGAACTTTATTCGCTTCTTCTACTTTTCAATTTTAATTACTGTCTACTGTTATTTTATAATAGCGCAATATTTTCAACTCAGACCACTTTTAAGCGCGCCTAAATATGTGCTCACAATAATTTGTGCAGAATTTAAAAGAAGCGACTTCGTTCCTTCCAAAAAGAAAATTTTGCCCAGTGTATTCTAATTTTAAACAACAACAACAACAATAATACTAAAGAAAACTTGGAATTTCTTTTATACGAATTTAAACCGAAACTAAACACTTTATTTAAACTACCAAGTAACATACTAATTTATTGTATTATTCTAATGCGAAGTCACAAAAAATTCCACTGCAAAAACCGAGTTGTGGGAAATGCAACGCTCGGCGCGCTTAAAATATGCAATGAAAATGTTAAGAGTCAAATAACGTCTTTTGTGTTGTCGAGTTTCTTTTGTCGGCTCCTGCTTGGGAGTTTCCTGAAAGCGTTTCCATGGGTGGGTTTGGTTGGCGCGATGGCTGAGTTTGTTTTGCGACAACTTCATCAACAACGGACACTTTTTAACGGTCAAGTTCAATCACGTGTCGACGCAGTGCGGCGCTAGAGCAGGGTTTGTTCTAAAATTAACTTGGCCCAAACATTTGCAGTTGTTCTTGTCCATGCACATTTGCATTCATTCGAAACTATTTAAATGCTAAGCTAAATCATAGCTAGAAATTCGTCTTGCAACAGATTCGGTTAGTGGTAATGGAAGAGTTAACAGAGCCTGCCTCAGTTAGGCTAATTTAGAGTTACAGTAATTATTCCCACTAAATACCCATTGTCAGAAAGACAACCTAAAAATTAAGAACAAAAATAAACCTAAACATAATAACAATTAAATAAAATTAGTAGAAATAGAAACAGTTACAAATATTTGTTTATAATCTTTCATCTCCGTGCTGCCGGAATGGTCGAGTTTGTACTGTAAATATCCATGGCAACTGTTCTCCCATGTTTCACCTAGCATCATGAGGACGGCGTGACTTTATCTGATTGTGTCAGTTGGTTGATTACGCTTTACCTGGTAAAGAACAGTACATACAGTTTGAGAAAGTATTATACTTAATCGCGAGAAATGTCGATATTCAGAACTTTGCTTGCAGGATTTTTCAAATTTCATGCATAACGCAAAACCAAACAACGCTAGATGCTTGGTAATTAGGGCTGCTATAACATCCAAATATAACCCTATATTTTTTGTAACAGTCGCTAGCACCAAACATTGCCCTTTTCTCGAAGGATTCTCTGCATAACTAAGTACAACTTTTTTATTTCACCTGAAAGGAAGTCAAGTGTCGGCCACAACTCCATTAAAATATTGTAATGGTTTTTTAAAAAATATTGTTAATATCACTCTTGTATTTTTAGCCATAAGTATGACTCTGATATGCAAATACCTTTTTAGAAAATACGTTAAAGTCTTCGATATTACATATAATAATATTATTAATTATTATTGTGTACAGTTTGTAAATTGAATTATTTTAGTTCATAATGTTGAAAAATCACCCTCAATTAAAGCTTCCATGTCAATTTGGAAAATTAATTATGTAGATAACATTCTTTTTATCATAATTACTAGAAAAAGCAGAGCAAATGTAAATTTTAGATAATTCAACAATTCTTCATTTTTGCTTGTATAATAATAATAATAATAATCATTTTAATATATAATAATTTTATAATAAATCTAAATGTGTGTCATTTTAAATGTGAAGAAATTTATAGTAGCAAAATATTTATTTTATAACTCATTTTGTTTATTCTTTTAAAATAAATTTTAATTTATTTTTCTTTGTTATGTTTATTGTTAACGAATTTTGTTTATATCTTATCAACAAAGTAAGATAAAAATAACGCATTTCGTAGGAATATAGAGATGGAAAATTCATTCAGTCGAATGGGTCACATAACAAAATCTCTAAAAATTTGTTATACGAAGAAAACTTGGCAAATTAATTCGAATTGTATTAAGGAAGAAAGAAAAAAGTTTGTATAAATGTGGCAAAGATCTATTTTTGGTAGAAAAAAGCTGGAAATGGAGTTGCTTTAATATATGAGTAGGCATTGCATTAGCAATGCCAAGTAATGCCTAAAACACGATGTAAATGTCGAGGTTTTGGTTTGTGTCTTTGCTAAATTTGCAAAGGATTTATGAATTTTACTTCACGCATTTCTAAGCGGACCCACGGGATGCGAAATTACAAATATGACAGATCAAAACCACTTCATTTTACAGCAGTCGAAAAATTCTAATTTAATATGCGGCATGGCTATCGAGAGGCTGCCTCATGATGTCAAGTATGTCACGGGTCACTCAGCTGATCGCACGATTGGAAAAAATATGTTTTTTGGTAGTAAAGCTTGAGTAAGAATCGTTATAGCAATAATTATAATATTCTTCCTCGGTGCATGGAATTTATAGAATTTATGGAATTTTTTTTGGTGTATTTTATTTATGCTCATTCAGAATCAATTCTTATGGGCAACGGCAGACCTCAGCGTGGTCCCTTCCCTTTACCAACGCGGTCACCTTCACCGGAGACTAATAAAAAACTACACTGAACCATAACAGATCTTTCGTATAGCAGAAATTTTTTGTGTTATATAATAAACATCTATATTTATATTTAAGTGTGTTTACGGTCTTCTGTTCCTAGAAAAAATGAATTATTATTTAAGATTATTGTTCTCTATTCAGCTTTTAACAGGTTAAAAAACAAGCAGCAGAAAAAGAAGTAAGAAAAGTTTCTCGCGTTGGTATCGAAATTATTTAGTCTTTGCTATTGTGCTAGCCATAGACTTAATGATACTATGTAAAATTCTGGGAACAAGATTTTTTCTGTTTAATTAACTGATAAAAAAAGGTAATACTATGTCCACCACAGCACATCTGCTGCTTGATAAATAAAATCGACTTAGAAAATCGTGACGTCTTCACAAGGTAAAATAAAATTCGATGTCATTCGTTTCTTCAAAACGTATGTGACGTGACGTACAGTCTTTTTTCCGTAACGTTACATTTCCACAAATTCTACAGTATTTCCAGAGTTGTAAAAGAAATATTCCCGAATATCGGGTAGATTATTGATTATAGTGAGTAGATCATAATTCGTATGACAAATCAAGTACGTTAGTTGCAGGTTTCCGCGTTTATCCCGTAAGTCGATCCCATTACGATTACGAAGATGGAGAAGTAATTAACAACGTTCTCGCGGTAGTTTATAATGGGGTATAAGCGACAAGTATGCTTTTTTGAAGCCACAATTCTAAACTGTACCTTCAGTTCTTCGTTGGAGCTTATTCTGGTCAATTCCTCCTGTAATGTAACATCAACCATATCTTCAATTTCACCAAATGCGGTATTACCAGCGTCGAAACATCCTCAAATATAGTTTGAAAATCTGAATACAAATTCAAATGTTGCACATAGTTTGAAACATCGTCTTCCTGAGAAACCTGGAAACCTGGGAAAATTCGTACCGTCTAATGATTTGGTTCATCAGTTCAATTCTGGTAAAAAACGGCGAAATGATCGACTTGGTTTTTCAAATTTAAACTGTCACCTTGCCACAGCGACTTCACCATATTCAATTAAGCAAAGAAATCTGCATGAGGCATAAGCAAAGGTCATGGAATACTATAATATAGTGTAATAATATCTATATATATAAAAATGAATTGTTCGTTTGTACGTTCATAACATGCGAACGTGAAGTCCGATTTGCTTGATTTTTTGGTATGTTTTCATTATTTGCCTGTAGAAGGTTTGTGTGAAATAATAATTTAAAAAAATTTCATTTAAAAAAAATTATTATTTTTGCATAACGGAAAACAGAGGAATCAAAGTAAATTGAAAAATAAATTTGACGTTTTAATTTTGAATTTCAATTTGACAATGGAAGTAAGTAAATTGTAAATGTCTTCCATTATTGCTTTGTTTTGACAAATTATTTTGACACACATAGAATTTTATTTTAAATTTTGAAAAACAATTAAAAATTATAAAAGGCTTAATGCCGATTAATTACTCTGTTTCGGGTGTGTCAAGTCCAAAACAGTGTTACGTATGACAGAAAATATGGAAGCGTTTAAAAGTGATGAGCAGCAAACCGAAGCGAATCAAGAAAAAGACGAAATGTGTTTTATTATAAACACTATAAACACTTATAAACATTATTTGTTTTTTTTTTAGTTATAATTATGCCGCGACCGAGACGTGGCGCCAATATTGGTCGTCGTACTCATAATACAAGACGAGTTGCATCTGTTAGAGCAGGTGAATCTGAAGCGGAACGTGAAGTGAGACTTGAACAGCAAAGAGAGCGTCAATCGAGATCGCGTTCTGCTCAAACAATCGAAGAACGATTCGCGAGTAATTCTTCGGATCGAGCGAGAATGAGTCGCAATCGCGCTGTTAGAAGTCGTGCCAATGACAATATTAATCAGCGAGTAATGCGTGCTGCTTTCAATTATGATAGTGAAGTTGACTATTGTTCTCTTCCATGCCTTTCAATCGGAACTATGACTAATGTCTGCGAACAGTGCAATGCATTGAAATTTCCATCGGAAACTCCTGGAATGTGTTGTGCAAATGGACAAGTAAAATTGCCTGTTTTGAATCCTCCTCCTGAGCCTTTGAGGTCATTAGTTTCTGGTTTGACTCCAGAATCGAATCATTTTTTGTCTAAAATACAGCAGTACAATTCATGTTTCCAAATGACGTCTTTCGGCGCCACAAATATAATCAGAGATGGATTCATGACTTTTAAGGTAATTACTGAACACGACACTAACAATGAGTTCTATCGTGAGATTGAATCAAATGTTTCATGTATGCAGATTCAAGGTCAAATCTATCATCGAATTGGATCGTTATTACCATGTTTGGATTCCAATCATTCCTTTTTGCAAATTTATTTCATGGGAAATTCAGATGTTGAAATTGAACGGCGTTGTGTGGTGGCACAAAATCCAAATGATAGTAATGCAGTGAGAAGAGGAATAATTGAAAGATTGCAGCAGTTTTTTCACGATGAAAATTGTTTGATCAAATTATTTCAAACTGCCCTTGATCAAATGCCTTCGGATTCTCATAGAATTGTTATTCGGGCCGATAAAGCACCTGGTGGAATTCATGCTGGAAGGTTAAACGCACCAACAATTGATGAAGTTGCCGTATTAATTGTGGATGAAGGAGCGAGCAGTCGAGATATTGTACTTCATCGTCGAGATCAAAGTGTTGTGCATGTTTCGGAAACTCATCGTTGTTATGATGCGTTGCAGTACCCAATTTTGTTTTGGCAAGGCGAGGATGGTTACCATTTCAATATTAAGATGAAACATCGTTTAACTGGTTAGTTACAATAAAATGCATCACACATTTTGTGAATTATTGATACTTAATATTCGCATTTATTTCAGGCTTGGAAACAGCAAAAAAAGTTAGTGCGATGAACTATTATTCGTACAGATTAATGGTTCGGCTGAACGAAATTAATCATATATTGAATTGTAGAAGGCTTTGCAACCAATTTATAGTTGATGTTTACGCTAAAATTGAGTCTGAACGATTGAATTTTATTCGATTTAATCAGAAAAAGTTAAAATCCGAACAATATATTCATTTGCGCGATGCAATTCACAATGATGGGAATATCAACGATATTGGCCAAATGACAATATTACCAGCAACATATACTGGAAGTCCACGACACATGCACGAGTACGCGCAAGACGCAATGACGTACGTTCGGCATTATCATCGACCCGATTTATTTATTACTTTCACCTGTAATCCTCAATGGAATGAAATAAAGCAATATATGTTTCATGGTCAAAGTGCTTCTGATCGCCACGATATTGTTGCGCGTGTGTTCAAGCAAAAATTGAAAACGCTTATGGATTTTATTGTCAAACAACAAGTGTTTGGAAAAGTTCAATGTTGGATGTATTCTGTGGAATGGCAGAAAAGAGGACTTCCGCATGCACATATTTTGGTTTGGTTAGTTGATAAAATTACGCCAAATGAAATTGATAGCGTAATATCAGCCGAAATTCCTAATCCAATCATTGATCCAGGACTGTTTGAATCAGTTACGAAGCACATGATTCATGGACCATGTGGGGCATTAAATGTCAACTCACCGTGCATGGCTGAAGGAAAATGCACAAAACGGTACCCAAGAGCATTAATAGCGGAAACAATTTCTGGTAATGATGGTTATCCGTTATATCGTAGACGTTCACCTGAAGATGATGGCGAAACAGTTATGGTGAAATGCAAAAATCAAGACATTAAAATTGACAATCGTTGGATCGTTCCATATTCGCCGCTATTATCCAAAACTTTTGGTGCTCATATAAATGTTGAGTATTGTAACTCAGTAAAATCCATCAAGTACATATGCAAATATGTTAACAAAGGAAGTGATTTGGCCTATTTTGGAATTGCTGGGGATAAAAGTGATGAAATCACTTCATATCAATTAGGCCGTTATATTAGTACAAATGAAGCAATATGGCGAATTTTTTCATTTGCAATACACGAAAGGTATCCAAATGTACTGCACTTGGCAGTTCATCTTCAGAATGGTCAACGTGTGTACTTCACACCTGAGAATGCGGCGCAACGAGCAGAACAGCCACCGAAAACAACGTTGACTTCATTTTTTGATATGTGCAGAAATGACGAATTTGCTAAAATGTTATTGTATTCTGAAGTGCCACGATATTTCACATGGAATGAATCTGCGAAAGTTTTTCAAAGACGGAAACAAGGGCAACCAGTACGAGGCCATCCAAATGTATTTTCTACAGAAGCATTGGGTCGTGTGTATACCGTTCATCCAAATCATTATGAATGTTTTTATTTGCGTTTATTATTGATTAACGTTCGTGGTCCTACGTCATTTGAAGATTTAAGAACAGTCGATGGTGAATTGTGTGCGACTTATCGGCAAGCATGCCAGCGTTTGAATCTACTTGAAGATGATATGCATTGGGAAGCTACACTTGCTGATTCCGTAATTTCATCATCTCCACATCAAATACGAACATTATTTGCAATTATAATATCTACATGCAGTCCATCAAATCCATTTGAAATATGGCATAAATTTCGTGATGACATGACGGAAGACATTTTACTTAGAGTGCGACGTTCAGTTTCAAATCCTGAATTAGAAATCACACCGGAAATGCATAACGAAGCTTTGATTTTGATTGAAGACATGTGTATAATGATTGCAAACAAAATATTAGTGCAGTTAGGAATGATAGCGCCTAATCGTGCAGTTCATGATGTTATTAATCAAGAAATGCATCGTGAACAACAATATGATCGTAATCAATTGAGAACATTTGTGCAGTTAAAAGTTCCACAATTGAATAGTCAACAGAAATATGCTTATGACAAAATCATGGAAGGTGTGAACAATGAAGGAGGTGGATTTTACTTTATTGATGCACCAGGAGGCACTGGAAAAACATTTTTGCTGTCATTGATTCTGGCAACCATACGATCGGATAATAAAATTGCTCTTGCAGTTGCTTCATCTGGAATTGCTGCTACCTTATTAGACGGTGGTCGAACTGCGCATTCTGCACTTAAATTGCCTTTGAATATAACAACGATTGAATCTCCTACGTGCAACATTTCCAAAACGTCGGCAATGGCAAAAGTTTTGCAGCAGTGTAAAATAATCGTATGGGACGAATGTACAATGGCTCACAAAAGATCATTAGAAGCATTAAATCGAACCATGCAAGATCTTCGAGGAAATGAAAGACTTTTTGGTGGCGCCTTTATATTGTTATCAGGTGATTTTAGGCAAACTTTACCTGTCATTCCACGATCTACTGCTGCTGATGAGCTAAACGCATGTTTGAAGTCTTCAGTTTTGTGGAAATATGTTAAAACATTGCGTCTTAATCAAAATGTACGTGTACAATTGCAAAATGATCCTTCTGCAGCTGAATTTTCAAAACAACTTTTGGAAATTGGGAATGGTAAAGTTGCAGTCGATAAATCAACCGGATTAATAACATTACCAAGCAATTTTTGTAATATCACTCAATCGAAAAAGGAACTGGTTCAACGTGTGTTTCCAAATATATTGCAGAAGTACAGGAATCATGATTGGTTGAGCGAACGCGCAATATTGGCAGGAAAAAATAAAGACGTGAACGATTTAAATGCAAGTATTTTGCAAGAAATAGATGGCCAATTTTTTGCATACAAATCAGTGGATACGATAATAAATGAAGATGAGGTAGTGAACTATCCTACTGAATTTTTGAATTCACTTGATTTGCCAGGCTTGCCACCACATTATTTGGCATTGAAAGAGGGAGCACCGATAATAATGCTCCGAAATATAAATCAACCACGGCTTTGTAATGGCACCAGACTTTCCGTGAAAAAACTGATGGCCAATTTAATTGAAGCAACTATTCTGAGTGGTAAATATAGAGGCGAAAACGTTCTAATCCCCCGAATTCCAATGATTCCATCAGATATGCCATTTGAATTTAAACGGCTTCAATTTCCTGTCCGTCTTGCCTTCGCTATAACCATTAATAAAGCTCAAGGTCAGACTTTGAATATTTGTGGCTTAGATTTGGAGCAACCTGTTTTCTCGCATGGACAATTGTATGTTGGTTGTTCACGTTGTGGTAAACCCTCTGCATTATTTATAAACACAAAAGATGGAAAAACTAAAAACGTTGTTTATCAAAGAGCATTAAGTTAATTTTTAAAGTATTTTCATTTTCGACCTTTTTATTTGAAAATAAATTATTGTAAGAAATTGATTGTGGATGAGTTTTACTGAAAATTGAAAAGAAATTTCGCAAGTTTCTTTTGTGTATTCGCCCTGTGAAGCGGGCGAAGGTTTCGCTATCTTTTATTATAATTATAAATTTTCATAAATATCTTCTTATTATGTACAGAAAATATCTTATATATAAGAATTAATGTGGATTAATTAATCTATATATACGTTTAGGCGCCAGACAGACAAACAAGAAACATTGTTTATCCACGTGCATTAGAATAATTTTAGCACTATTATCTAGACAATCTTTTATATTTTCTTTTTCTAAACAAGTTAGAAAACAACAAACTTTATCTTTTTTTAACATTTTTAGTGGGGCAGCAAAGCGCACCGGGGCAAAGCTAGTAGTATTATATAATCTTTGTCATAAGGCTTTCGACAGCCTTCTTGTCATTTTCTTCACACAACTGCGCAAATAACTGGGATTTCTCCGCCCGAAATGTGACCGAACAATCAATGGAAAGCAGCTTTAGACCGACGGATATTAATTGTAATAATAATAATATCATCTTTTTGTAATATTTTCTATGTCAAAATTATATGAAGTCTACAGTTTTTTGCAATTTTTGAAATTTCTAGCTATTGACCCCGCATTTTCATTCCATAGAGCCCCCCCCCCCCCCCCCAATACTTTTTCCTTCCACGTAGAGCAGTTGCAGGTCTTCATCATCCCTGGAGGTCCATATACACCACTTTTGTTTATTCGTATTTCTTATACTCTACATTCGTCAAAGTTGGTTATTTTATAAAAATTCGATTCCGATTTTCTTCATTTTCCGTATCGAAGACGAAGAGTTATTTATACTTTGGTTATAGCTGGGCGCACCTCGCCCATTTACGTTATTTTATTTTAGACTCGACAAAGAATTTCCATAATCAATTCCACTCGACAAAATTGGAAATTGAGCTACCAGCACGAAAGAATTAAAATGCAAAAAGGGAGAAATGGGCGTGTCAGTGGGCCGATTTTCCTCATTTTCACCACGAGACAATCGATGATGATATTTCAAATTTCAAGAATATACTTAAGTAAGTTCCTTTTCTTTTAGAATTAAAGGGTGAAAACTGTGGGCAGACCACGCCCACATTCTATATATATTTTCTGAAGTTTCTGATGAATTGGTGAAGAGAATTCCACCTCGAAATTCAGTCTACAAATTGAAAAATTGACATGGAAACATTTTCTATAAAAAGTAGGCGTGACAATGGCAAGATTATTCCCGGTTTCAATAACAATCCAGCAAATATGGAGTCCAGGATGACAAACAATCCACGTACCACAATTCAAAGCGCTTTCTTCATTCGTTCATCTGAATTCGTGGTTAAACACAGCGCGAATTATGCCATTAATGGGCCGATAAATGGAGCGGAAAATGTATTAAATGACATTTATTAAATTGCAGATTTCTGTATCTTTAGGCAGCATTTTATTATATTAATTTAAGGTATAATTAATATAATTAATGCTACACCTTTTCCACTTGTAATTAGAAAAGCGTCAATTTAAATTCAGAAATGAGAGAGAAAATTTCGAAATTATAATTTCTGAATTACAAGTGACGCTTTCTGAATTACAAGTGAAAATGGTGTAGTCCTTGTATTGTATAATAGATTAAAAAAATAAATAAATAATAAAAGATATGCACTAAAGTCAAATTAATCTTTGAAATTATAAACAACTCCTTCCTACTTTTTCTTCGGTGTATTTAATTAATTATAATGTTTTCAAACAAAAATGACAAAGCTGCGGATTTTTAATGATCTATTTCGATCTTCGCCATACAACTGACGGATCCATCGATTTTATCGATAACAAATTCATTAAAATAAACGCAGCTGCAGGCTAAAAATCTTATCAAAACTTTTTCACTTTTAGTTTACAACGCATTTGGAAGCACTGTTAAAAGGTAATCAAACATTGTCTAAATAAATAATTCTAATTTTGAATATTGGAACTTTTCCGTAGAGTTTTCGAGAAACAATCGAACATACTTCAGAACGTCTCTGATTGAAATTGTTTGATTAAAGTGTGAACATTTTCCTTAATCCTTATCGAAACTCATACTTGGTACACATTTAATAAAAAAGAAATAGAAAATGGAATGGAGAAAAGAATCAATTGCATCAACAATAAAATTCACAACTCAAATCAAAGCTGCTTTAGGAAAAAATTGAAAACTTGAGCGGACATTTGCAAACTGTTTCACAAAAGCACTTTATTTAATCTTGAAGCATTTCCTGATAAATTGCGTATTTTGTTTACATGAACAAACAAAAATGAAGTCGATTTGTTTATTGCATTGTTAATTAAAACTGAGTCTTGTTGAGAGGCTTTAAAGTTCCACGAATCGGATTAAAAGCACCGAATCGCTATAAACACGAAATTTAAATGTAAATTGAATTTGAGACGAGGGAATTTTGGGCGGGGTGCGACGTGGCGCGGCGAATAGACCATTTGAAGGTGAAGTCCAAGTGGGACAGGTTTAAAACTCCAACAACAACACGTTTAACGCGACACACACACACACACACACACACACACAGCATACTTCAGGAAAACTTTTCGTAATCTTCTGCTGCATGATTAAGCAACCAGCAAAATGCAATTATTACTGAGATATTTGCAATTTTCAGTAATGGCGCAAAAATTCATTACGCAAAGAACACTGAGATTAACATAAAATTGCATTAGTTGAACATTTTATTGCTTATTATTGTTATTCGAACGCTGGCAGCTTTTACGGTCAAGATAATGATTTATTGCTGGTCGATGCGCTGGGGTTTGAGTCCAGCTGCTTCATGCTTGCGTTCGTTGCAACTTGTGTGTTGCTTAGAAATGCACACAAAACGCAAAAAAGTCCCCTCCTCCCAACACCGAGTCGCAGCTGACATGTCATGGTCAAGGCACTCGTCACTCAAGCAGCTTTTCATGGTTCCTCTGCGCTGTATTCGGATGGCTTCGCAATTATATGAACTTTCGCATACTTTTCGTTTCTTAACTCTTGACTCAAACTCTTAACTTTTGTTCTTGCGATTTAAACACACGTTGAACTGCGTAATCTCTCTGTTTTTACCTAAACAAGTATTTATAGAGAAGAACTTTCGCTTTCGGTGTCTCTCGCTCACGCTCCAATTGGAGCGTTTTACGAACTCACCATACAACAACAGAAACGTTACGACGCGTCGCTCACGAAGCCGTCGTTAGAAGAAACGTAAAGCGGAGCGTAAACGAAACGAAGTCGTATTTTAATCATTTAAAGTTTATACGATAAAAGGAAATAGCGCTCAGCACAAAATAACAACTGCTATTTAATAATGATGAGCTACTTTTGCGCTCATCTATTTTAAGAATTGTAAACAAGTCATTAGAAAAAGCTAAAAATAGCCACTGGACGCCGTCGTGTTTCTGGTTGTAGTTCTGCGATTCACGAGCTGCAGAATCGGCGGAATTATAAAATCGGGTGCAGTGAACCGGGTTTCCTTTTCACTGGCGTCTCTTCTTGCGCTTGGACGCAATGACGCCGAGCGACGAGCGCCGAGCCCAGAAGAAGGAGCAGTGAAAGAGAACAGGCAACAGACCAAAAAAGAGACTTCGCTGCGGCGGCGGCCAAGCAAACGTGACCAAGATCGAGGCCGAGGCCGACAGCGAGACCGAAAAGCCGAAGCTAACCATGCAAAGTCGTAACGACCCGACAGCGACGACGACGACAACAAAGTCTGCTCTCCCAAAATCAGCTCTCTCGCCGAAGGACGTTTCGATGGAGCTCATTTTTTCGACTTTTATTGAATAAAATGGAATATAATGAGGATTGATTTTCCTTCTCTCGTGAAAATGCCGACGACTTCAGCTTTTTTTTCCTTTCAATGAAAACTAACCTCGAAGAGAAAATATTTTCTTCTTCGTATTGTATTAAAAGAAAATTGAAATACTTCAAAAATATATTAAAAACCAACAAAGTTTGGTTTGGTTTCCGCAAAAGCTGAAAAACCTGAATGCGAAGCGCTGCAACCTGACGACGCTGCTCAGATTTCAGTGGGGTCGAAGTGAAGCATTGCTGCAAGAAAGACGCGAGGAAAGACGATAAAACGAAACCCAACCGAACGACGAGCCGCCCGCCGACCCGCCAACGTAACACTCGAAGATGCGAGCAAGAATATCCATTGGGAAACGCAAAGAACAGCGAATGAAAAAAAGCAGAGCAACAACCACCGCCAGAAATCAGCGACAGCCAACGACGACCTTGATAAAGCGTCATAATGGGCGATACCCCATGCAAAGGTGAAGACGAAAATGAAAATGAAAAGGGAAAACAAGTTAGCGACTTGCATTGGCAGCACAACGTAGCCAACGCGCGGTGGTGTGTCGTGGTGGAAATCCGATTTCATTCGTTTCCTCTCTCTTGCAGACTTCAACACTCCATGCAGACGCTTGCTAACTAGAATGAGAGCGAGACATCAACCAACAAGTGGTTGATAAGTATTTCTGCCGCTTATTCAACTTGAACATAGAAAGTAATTTGCAAATCACCTTTACTTTTCTGCTTCGCGTTCTCCAATTTCCCATAATAAGCTCGAGGAGCGACGCCAAAGAGAGACGTGCTTGAATGTTTGTTAGTTAACTAGCAATTGGAGTTAACTCCAATTGGATTACTTTAGTTAACATGTGTTGGGCAGAGAAAAAGTCTCTGTTGCTGATTTCAGTGATGTGGTGAGTTTACAAGTCAACCGAAAGCTTTTAGGCAATGATTTCGTATCTTCTTCTCGGTATTTATTACACTAAAGCTTAGATATTTATTTATGTAGGTAAGCAGATATTTAATAATACCAACAACAACAAAATGCTCATGTGACGCATTCCTGAAATGTCTAGAATTGCGCATTTAATGTTTTTAATGCTATTGGTCTAGTAGAAGAAATATGTAGAACCATCCAAAGCATGGTTTCCCAACCTTATTTGTGTCGTTCCCAATCAAAGCCTTTCCAAAATTCCTATTGCATCTAGTCTAATGAATATTTTTAACCATATACATATTTTAATATCAAAAAAACAATAAATTTTACTAAAGAAACTTGAAAGTTATTTACATTTACTTTTATTAAAAAGGCTCAATTAATTAGTAAACATAATAAGTATTTTCTTTTTTATTTTGTACCCTAAAAGTGAAATTTCTCGATATTATTTTAATTATTATTTTTTATATTGGAGATATTAGTTGGAAAATACATCCGTAAATCAAGTTGGAAATCAATTTAAATCAGAAAATCTTTCAAATCAGGCGATAACATTTTCAAATAATCGACAGTAACATATGTAGCGGTATCTATTTACTGTTGTAAATATGTACTATATTTCTGACATAATTCAATAAAGTTAATGAAATCAAATATTTTCGCTTTTGCATCGGCAAGGATTTTATTTTGCCCTTCAAGTGGTTGGTGTAATATATATAATTTTTTAAAGATATCTGCTAAAAAAACTATGCATTATTTAGTTGATGGTTTGGCGGATCCATTTTCGGATTACACCTCTTAAAAATCCAATTGTCTGTCGTGCAGCGAGGGACGCACGTTGGGCAACACTGGTCGAAATTCTACAATTCACTTCTTGAAATCTGTTCGGCGGCCTGTCGCCTCGAAGATACAAAAGATGGAATTCAACTTCCAGTTAACAAATGCATCCCGATGAACTAAACACTTGGGGCTCTACGAAAACAATTTTCCAGTAAGAAATAAGTACTCAAACGTGTAAACTGAGGGGTGGCCAACTTATTTCGTCGTTTCTGTTACTATGTGTGGCGATGTCTAATAACCTCAACTCCATTTAATATGCGTTTTCTTTCCGTTTTTTCTTTGTTGCTACTTTGTGGCATTACTGGAAATTTACCTGTTTCGCTGCGCTTCGCGGAGTCTGCGGAGGTGATTGAAGGACGGCGCCTTTTTTCCTTCGGACGGACGGATTTCATATTCGCGACTTAATTGCTCATCGGGCGCAACGCAGCGCATCGCAGCGCATTCGCTTGCTGAAGTAGAGAAGAAATTCTACGCAAGTGCAACCAGCGCCCCATCCACAGCTAATTCATTGTTTTTGCTGTTGTTGTTGTTGGGGCTGCTGCGTTGTTGCATTTTAGCAATTGCGCACACGTTCTGCGAGCTACTTGCATTTTTTATTCTCTCGCCGTTTACATGCAATGAGCGATTAAATTCAGTCGAATGTAAGAATGTGTGTGTGTGTGTGTGTGTGTGTGTGTGTGTGTGTGTGTGTGTGTGTGTGTGTGTGTGTGTGTGTGTGTGTGCGTCGATTCTACTAGTTTATGGCGATGTGCATTAAACACTGTCCTGCGTTATTCTGCTGAAAAAAGCGTGCTTATTAAAAGAAAAAACAATTTAAAAATAACCACACTTTCATCCATCGAACTTCGATTGCAGAAGTTCCATAGAAAACGCAAGTGATAAATAATCGAGTTGAACGCTCGGCGGGACGAAGGTGGGAAGCGGCTTCAAGACCGGAAACAAATTGTATTGCCTTTATTTTTCGAGCTTTTCAACACATCTTCATTTCATTTATTTGCGGATTGCAAAAACAAGAGCTACAATAAATTCATAATCTAATAAATTAAATAAACAAATAATCTAATAAATTCCAGGGAAAAGTCGACTTGTATTAATTACAAAATATTTTTCTACTTTTGAGGATGTATTTTAAAGTAATATTAAATAAAAATCATTATTTAGCTAAAGATTTCCTTGTGACAGCATGCATAAGTGATTGGGCAACGGCACACGCAACATCATGAGTTCGGCCTCACTTCGCTGCGTGCTTAATTACGAGTTGAAGTTCGCTGCTGAAATACGGAACATCAACAGATCAACAGAAGTGAGGCTGACATCGTAAGGCCGATGTCACACTGCAATCATTTGACCGACTACGGGAAATTTTTTGTGAAGGAGAAAGAGAAATAGCAATAGTGTGGGACTAAGACAGCATAGAAAGTATAGCGATCAAATTTGAGCGCATACCTTGCCAGCGCTCATCGCTCAAAAAAAATACAGGAATGCAAAATAATTATAAATATGAAAAAAGTACGGTGCTAAAAATGACTACTTTTGTAGTGTTCTTAAAAATTTCATGCGGAGATGTAGTCATAGCGCAGAATTAGCTACGGCTAAAAAAGAGAATTAAAATTCAACATTGATTTTTACAGAGCGAATTAATCACAGAGCAAATCAATGTTAGTTAAAAAAGTTCAAATAAAATATTGTGTATTAATATACAATTTTGTTGTCCTGTTGTTTTGTTAATAGACTGCGACTGATTGTTTTTTTAGTCAAAAATTGCGAATATTCTTCCGTTATGGAAGAAGATAAAAAAACTATTTTCGCAACTAATTTAAAAGCCAACGATTGCTATGTGCAATATCAATATTTTTATTGATACCAAAAATACTCTTCTAAAGAATACTGAAATTATATACTTAATTTGGTACTCATATTTACTGCAAGAAACACTTTTCAATGCGGTCAATTGAGTGCTCGTGTGACATAGTACCGCTCATTTGACCGAGAGGGAACAATAACTGTGCTTTGAGCGTAGGGCAAATGATTGCAATGTGATATCCGCCTAACGCTTCGTGAATAAATTTCAGTATTTTTTTGGGGAAAAATTAAAAATTCCTTGTTTTAGAATAGCCTAAAATGTCAACAAAACAACTTCTACTTTTTAATCCGGAAATTTGCTTATTAATTTTCTGTTAAGTTTTTTTTTAACATTTAAATTCTTACCTTAAAAATTGTATGGCGAGAAACGAGCTTCCTTATTTAATGAGGATAACATATTTGCATCGGCTATAATAATAATAGAAGAAAAGCTTTAATTGACGCAGTGGTTTTTAATGCCGCCGGATTCATAGCTAGGATAGGATTTATCTTATCTTTCCTGATCCTACAAGAAAGGTAGATAAATTGAATTATTGAAACATGTTGACATGTTTGCAACACTTGAGCGCGAGCTTCTGCATGAGCTTTTTAGTACGTGCGACGCTTTTTCCGTGTCGTCAGAGAAACACGTTTATCTCACAGATGCTTATGCGAACATGCAGCTATGCATGTGTGTGTGTGTGTGTGTCTTTACAGACAGTTTTTGTGATTTCTGCTTGTTTTCGTTTCTGTTTTTTACTTCATTAAACTTTGTCCCATTTGAATAAACCAATTTTACTCAAAAATTTTCCATTATGCGGAGATAATTCAAACAATAAAACTCTTTTCCACCCCGTAAACAACAAATACGCATTCCTCAGTAGCTATTGAAGTAGTAGTGAGCGAGGCGCAGCTCTGAGATTCTTGTACTTTATTCCCCACAGCTGAAAGTTTAACTCAATTCACTTTTCACGACATTTTAGCAAGCATTTTCCGTATTATTGCAATAATATTGTTAATTTAGTAGTAATTGGACATTGGATTAATTTCGAATGTTGAGTTTTCGCGAATACCGTTTATTTTGTTGCTGAGTTTCTGATTGGAATACATCGCACATAAACACACACGACTGAAGAAAGTAAAACTGACGACAGCCAACTTGGAACTGTTTTGTTCATTGGGCGCTCCGAACAGAATCGAAGAAAACGAAAACAAAAAGAAACACGAGATAAAAGATTAAATTTTTCCGGATTTGTAAATTCACCACTTTGCTATTTGGCAACGTAGCGACATCAAGTGCTGATGACAGGCTGATAGAGCGAGAGAAACTGGCAGCCAGTTGTTGGAGCTGACGGCATGAATCCGTTGGAGCAAACGACAGCAAATCAAACACGCCAACAAGGGAGGGGAGAGTGTATGCCGTGGTGAGTTTTTAACGGCTGCTGGCTACTCTCGCATCGACTACTATTAAAGGCAGCCTCTTCTCCTTAACACACCACGCGAATAAAGAATTGGTCATCAAGCGCAAAAACGAACTAATCTACAATGTGCTGTCGGTGTGGTGAACTCTCGTGGCGCGGTATGACAGCACGAACAGCAACAACTGCCGTCTGCTGATTCAACACAAACAACTCGTGCTTGCCGTGGCCTTCATAACTGCTTGTCATTCAGCCTGTTCTCCGCTGCTGATTTTCTTAGCTGCGAGCTCTTTTCTATCGATTATTTTCTTTGGGGATAAAATTGCGTTGGCTATTCCAATAAGTTGAAACCTATTGAAAGAAATACTGTAAGGAAAAGTGCAAAAATTCTTTGCCAAAATAAACAATTCATATGTAGAAGCATCACATTTATTCAAAAGTAAATTTTATTCTAATTATTTCGCAGCATTATCACGAATAAATTAACTCAACACGGAATTAATTTATTAATCTAATTTGAATCATAGCCTAAAGCATTGGCAAATTTGCTTTAAACGCTGAGAATTCTTTGTGATTCAGAGGTTTGAGGTTAGTACCGGAAAAAGGCAACAAATGTTCTAGATCTCGGTGTTTGTTAAGCAGAATTTTCTGCTCTGATTTCAGTATATTGATTTCACGTTGAATTTGTACTTCATCTGAAAATGTAAAATGGGGATGTAGACTTCAAGCGAGCTCAATCGTCAAGCGCAACTACCATGCTTAAGCAACTGCAGAGACTGCTGCCTATCGAGCTTCACCAACATACTGCCAACTGTGGTCCATATTTTCTTCTCATCGGAACAATTCTTATCAAGCTCGCGAATAGCTTCACGTGTTTGCTGACGTCTTTTATCCAACTCCACCAGTTCGTGCTTGTTAACCAAAATCTTGTCAGCAATCTCCTCAGAAGATTTAATTATTGCTACAGTTTTCTCGGTATCGCTCATCGACATGCTCTGTATTAAGTACAATATTTTCAAAATGATTTTAATGAAAAAGTTTAATTATTTTCTCCGCTCGTAACAATGTTGAAATCACTGGCGAACACTAACTCAATTCTCTACGCAAACGGCGCTCCTTTCTGCATTCATATTTCTTTCTGAACAACACATCATTGCGGCTGCGGGGTTTTTTGTTTTTGGAATAATCTGAGTAATGACAGGCAATTGCACGCGTATCGTAAGCATCAAAATGAGTGACACGCGCCGGCGATTGCTTAACTCCCAGACCAGTTCGTTGTTTTCTAATCACAGTCTTCACCGGATATAATCGACCGTTACTCGACGGCCCAAGACCACTTTCCTTATCCCAACCTTGCTTGAGCATAAGTTGAAGACCACGATTACGCGATGCGATATTAAAATTTTGCAGTTTATGGATGTTGGAATGGGCATTAAACTGATGTATCGTAGATGTGAGGTGCTCTTCGTATCGGCTTTCCTTAAAATCATGCTGACAAATATCACAAAAAAAGGGTTTCGTCGGTATTTCGCCCTGCTTTTCAGTCTTAATTACAGAATCATTTTTCAATAGCTCTACAATTTGAAAATGTGCATTAATTTCTGCTAAGTTTTCTGCTGTTCTGCCCGATGCATCATGGATTTCCTTCTTTGCGCCTAGCTGAAGCAGTATTTTCACGCCGTTGGCTGCCCCTGCACATGCAGCCATCATCAACGCTGTCCAACCAAATTCGTCGCATGTATTTATCTCGTCGTCTTTATACAAGAATTGTTGTAATCCCTCTGCATCGTTTTCCATCGCACAACGAAAAAATTTTACTTTATTGAACTGCTTCAGGGTTGGAGCAATTTGTGAACGGTGACAATTAAAAGTATTTCTGACTGAGGTTTTCACCGTCTGATGAATGCTACTATCAGCTAATATTCCTTCGTAAAATAGCTTTATATCTTGTCCATTTAGATTCGGTATTGTGTATTTCTGACTACTGCCAGCACTACATTCCTCGCCATCAACGCCAGTCACAAAACGCTTAAGGGGAAAATGAATTGTTGCTAGTGAGCGCCAGTTTGGATGCAGTTCGCCAGTGGAATTCATTCTCTAAAAATTGATTTAATATATTACCGAAGTTAATATAAACTAATCCTTAATGTTTTAAAAGTTATACTGAAATTTCTTTCTAATGGTGGTGTCCAGAACCAGAAAACGGCAAAATTTTGTTAACTTTTCAGATTGATATCCTCGTGTATTTTGAGGCTAGTGATGATTATCGTATTGGGAAGAGTAGGTTTACAGAGTAGAGGTTACCAGATGACACAAAAAGCAGCTTCAGGCTAAAGGCGCATTCATACATGATCCGTTTGACATTCGTTTGTTACATTTTCTCTTTCGTCTTCGTGTTTATTGGTACCTATATCTCTATTACCTAAGGAACTATTTTTGACTTTTTACAATGCAGTCCGTAAACTGAGTCTGTTTTAATTTTGGCTGTCGTTTTTCATGCGTTTGCTCCCTCTATGTGAACATCATAAAACTGTGTGATAAAAACAAATTTGACAAACGGTGACGCAGTTAAGAATATAAATCAGACTCTGCGTTAATGCGCTTTAATCCTTTTAAGACTTTCGAAGATTTATCAGATGAAACGTACTATCATATTGGAAAATGCTTTGAAATTCGCTAAAAAAACTACATCGATAGGATTTAAATTAAATCTACAAATACATTAAACTAAAGAAATACAGATTTATGGATGGATTTCAGTTTTAAATATAAATTTCACTTAAAATCGAAGAATCGGACTTAAAAGGCGAACCTGCAACACAAAATATTAAATTCGAAATTCTGTGCTGTACTATAAAAAGGCGTGCAAAAGGAATAATTTTTCATCGAAATCCTACACAAACGGGACCAATCCTCGACAATCAGAGCATAAATTTCTTCTTAAAATCTTATTGTGACGACATTGTGGAAATGAAAATTTCGTTGTAAACAAACTTATTACAAAATTGCTAAAAAAAAAAAAAATAAAATTATATGTGGATTAGATGTTTAATATTTGAACTTTTTTAAAATTCACTAATATTTTAAATAGAAGCGTGAAAGAAGAAATTATATAGTTACAAAAGGTTTTGAAAGTTAAGCTGTTAGTTTATACAAAATGTCTTTCCTTGGAGGTAACACTTTGGGAGCAACCAGCACACCAGCCAAACGTAATTTATTATGATTTTCCTGTTTGCAACAGAATTAGTTTATCTGTATTAATATATTTTGATATTGCACAGCTGGTAGCTTATTTTCCTCATTTAGCACTGGTACGACTCCCGCTTTCGGTGCGCAACCAGCAACGTCTGCTGCACCTACGTTTGGTGCGACCCCGACCTTTGGAGCAACAAGTATATGATTCAAAGCTACATTTCATAATTTTCTACCAACTAAAACTGAATTAATTTTGTAAAGCTTTCGGAGCTCCTGCAGCAACACCTGCGACGGGTGGCTTTGCAAGTTTCGGAACACAGGCAGCAACTTCAGCAGCACCTACTCTTGGAGGTTTCGGTGCATTTGGTGCGCAAACTGCTGCAACTTCTTCTGCTCCCCAAACATTTTTTGGAACAGCTCCTCAGCCAGCAACAACAAGCACAGGTGGGTTTGCTGGTTTTGGCCTTGGGACAAGTGCTCCTTCTTTTGGTGGTTTTGGCGCCAATACAACAAGTAGTGCGAGCGGAGGATTTACTGGGTTTGGGGCGCCAGCTGCTACGTCAACAGCATCTTCTTTTGGTGGTTTTGGTAGCCAAACAACAGGTTTTGGTGGCCTTAGCAGCGGCGTTGGAGGTGCAGCTTTTGGCACAAGTGAGTTATTGGTGGTATTTCGATTTCCGGTTTAAGGTATGAAGTTTTGTTAAATAGGCTTTGGCAAACAGTCTGCAGCAACTACTACACCTGGTTTTGGAGGTTTTACTGGTAGTACAAGCTTTATGCTTGGGCAGCCTCAACAACAACCTGCGCAAATTACTCCTGACGAAGCCTTCGGACAGTCTATATTCAATGTTGCAATATATGGCGACGAGCGTGACACAATTATTGCAAAGTGGAACTACTTGCAAGCCATGTGGGGTACAGGAAGATCTTTTTATTCCCAAAATGCGGCGCCGGTTGTTATAACACCAGAGAACTATTTATGCCGCTTCAAAGCAATGGGTTACAGTCGTTTACCGGGCAAGGATAATAAGATGGGCTTAGTGGCGATCAATTTCAACAAGCCATTACCAGAAGTGAAGTACGATCACCAATTTTAAAACCTACCTAATTTATGTTTGCTTTTTGATTTTCGGTTTGTAGAACAAAGCCTAATAATATTACCTTATTTACTTTACTTTGATATCTGTGTAACACTTGGACTGTTTTCAGAGCTCAACAGCAACAAATAATTGCAACTGTTCACAGCGTTAGTGGGAATAGACCGAATCTTTTTATTAATATTGAAACTATTAAAGAACACGAGGAGAAAAAGTCTCAAGTTGTTATTTATATCACTGAGGAGTCACAACTTGTTCCTAATGAAAAAAAACGGATCCTGGCAACTGATTTGGCTAACTATTTAAATCAAGCCACCGTGAAGCCAAAATTAGCCAGTCTTGGTGCGTACGAAGTGCTAGCGCTTGTTTTACCCGATGAAGATCAGTTGAAGGAATATTTAGAAAATCCACCGAAAGGCATCGACCCAAGAATGTGGCGGCAAGCGCGGATAGATAACCCTGATCCTACAAAATTCATCCCTGTCCCAATGATTGGCTTCAACGACTTGAAGTGGCGAATCAAGTGCCAGGAGCAGGAAACAGAAATGCATGCGCTGTATTTGCAGAAAGTTTCCCAAGATTTGGCTGAGCTTCGACAAAGGCATTCAGCGGCCACAGCGAAAATTATGGAATACAAACGCAATTTGGCGGAATTGAGTCATAAGATTTTAAAGGTATAACAACCGCTCTTTTAAGTACCAAATTTTTTACTTGCGATGAAAGTTCACGTCGTTTTCATGTTTTCGCCACAATTAATCTAAAAACAACTCTCGCAGATTATTGTTAAGCAAGAATGTACTCGCAAAGTTGGTTTGGCACTTACACCCGAAGAGGAAGCTCTTCGTAGCAAGCTGGAAAACATGCAGGCTTTACTATCTGCACCAACCCAATTTAAGGTAAGTCAAGGCAGTAACGTTAATGTTCTGAAAACTGATGCCTTTTATTTTAGGGTCGCGTCAGCGAGTTACTTTCGCAAATGCGCATGCAGCGAAACCAATATTCATTGACGGGTGGTAGTGAATATGCGATCGACAAGGACAGTGAAGATGAGATGAAAACCTTTTTGGCAATGCAGCAAAAAGCTATGGAAGCTCTAACAGACACCGTCACTAAAGATCTGAAAGCCCTACAGATTATAATGGCAGGAATGCCGGACCTAGTGCGTGTTTAAATGCACTCAGTAATAAAAAATTCGTATAGTTATTTAACATTTGTAGATTAACATATATTCTTATTAAAACAAAGTGGCTACTAAATGAATATTTGATTTTGTTATCCAACCAGATAGGAAATTTGCAGGGACATTGTTATGTGTTAATCCTGTGTTTTCGCTGTAGTATGTGTTACTTACGCCTTTAATCAAACCGTTGTCACATGCAATCAGTTACCCATATGAAATCTTTAATGAAGTGTCTAATCTAGGAAGCATCGCAATAAATCGTTTAATAGTTAAAAATCTATTGTTATGTTATTTTTAACAATTAAATTTCATTTGAAAAATGATCATTCACTAAGCTTCCGAAAATCCTTTGCTCTTCCATAATCACGCCTTCGAAACTGTCTTCTTGTACTTTGTGCGGTGTTTTATTTCAAACAATTTACAAAGATCAAAACAATTTATTATTAAATAAAAGTTTATTGTTTGGTGCAAATCTTAATAATTGGTATCAAACGCAACTGTTAATACAAGCCTTGATTAATAGGCAAATAGCTATTTAGTAACTCGCCACAGTTTCTCTTCAGCGATCTTTATTGGTGCATATTAAATGCAATACTCGCTATACAAATGTGGCCAGTTCGAAATAGCTACACGATCTGCCTAATTATTAAGATTTATACCAAGCATTAATTCAAAAGCGCAAATGAAAAACTAACATTCATCGATAAAACTTTATTGTTATGGCAATTTATAAACAAATCGGAATTAAGAACAGTATTCATTTTGCTGTTAACCCCTTGCGAATTACTCTTTCGATGTCGTCTAATAAACCAGAAGCACCGAACCGAAACAAGTCCGGGGACAACCAGCTCATGCCTAGTGTTTCTTTTATTAATGTCATCCAAGCTATGGCGTCCCTGACAGTGCGGACACCACCTGCGGGTTTCAAGCCAACAACTTGTCCCGTCTTGCGTACAAAGTCTTGTATAGCATTCACCATAACCAAACCTACTGGTATAGTTGCATTAACAGTCTCCTTGCCAGTGGAAGTCTTAATAAAATCAGCTCCAGCCAACATGCAGACCATAGACGCCTTGTAAACCTGTTCAAAATATGAAATAATTCATTTACTCAGATAGTGATCTCTTCCCAATTAATATACGTTCTCCATTGTGCCGAGTTCCCCGACAGCTAATATTGTTTTAAGGCGAGCACTCTGACCACACATTCGTCGCATTTCACAAACTTCCTCATAAACTCCCAGCCAATCTTCTCGCAAGGCCAATTGCCGATTAATTACTACATCTATCTCACGCGCCCCACTTTTTATGGCATCGTGAATCTCTTGTAGGCGAGATTGCAGAGTGTATTGACCCGTGGGAAAACCAGTGGCCACAGCAGCTATTGGAATGATCTCGGATTTCTTAAGTTGGAGTAAACTTTCCCGTGCATCAGCCACTCGGGCCGGATATACGCAAACGGCGGCAGTATGCAACATGGAATGTAGGCCTGGATCAATAGCATCGAGCAGTATCTGCGGGAGGGGAAAACTGGCCTGGTGACAAAGTCGCCTGACATTAGAAGCAGTATCGTCGCCAGCAAGAGTGGTCAAGTCTGTCAGGGTCAGAGCCTTAAGCGCCCACACGAGTTCATTCGTGCCAGAAACCATTCCACGCCTTGATATTTCATTTGATATTCTTTCAAGCTCTGGCAGCGAAATTGACACATTTAGCAAACCCTGCTCTGAATTCACAAAAGAGTTAAAGACAAATTATTGAATAATAATCTAACATACCGAAAGGTAAAATTTTATTAACTTCCATTATCCCTCGAGAAAGTTGAACAATAATAGAATTTTGTACAGACTTGTTTCATCGACTGGAACCGTTTTGATAAAACACTATTAGAAAACCACTTGAAGAACACTGTTTTTTTATACCCTACATCCGAAGGAATGAGGGTATATTCACTTTGTGCTTCCGTGTGTAACGCATTAAAGGAGGCGTGGCAGGTATGGAAAAGTATATATATTCTTGATCAGTGTCACCTCCTGAGTCGATTTAGCCATGTCCGTAGTCTGTCTGTCTGTCTGTCTGTCTGTCTGTCTGTCTGTCTGTCTGTCTGTCTGTGGAAATCACGATTACAGGAGAACGAATGAAGCTATCGCGATGAAATTTTGCACGTATATTCTTTGTCATACGAAACTCTGTGGGATTGAAAATGGGATAAATCGGTGCAGCGCCACGCCTACTTTTTTAACAAATACGAATTCTTTTAACAATATTTCAACTTGTAGACTTAGTTTTGAGCTTCAATTTTGTTTCCGAATACATCGGTACAGGTAGATTAAATTTTTAAAAAAAATGGGCGTGTCCGCCCACGAACATATGACATTGATATAAACCGCAATTCCAGAATAACGGTTGGAAGAATTGACTTGAAATTTGGTACGAATATTCTCTGCCATCATAGATAACTCTGTATTGAAAATGGGGAAAATCGGCGGGATGTAGGGTATATAAGCTTCGGTCTGACCGAAGGTACCCTTACTAGTTTTGAGCTTCAATTTTGTTTCCGAATACATCGGTACAGGTAGATTAAATTTTTAAAAAAAATGGGCGTGTCCGCCCACGAACATATGACATTGATATAAACCGCAATTCCAGAATAACGGTTGGAAGAATTGACTTGAAATTCGGTACGAATATTCTCTGCTATCATAGATAACTCTGTATTGAAAATGGGGAAAATCGGCGGAGTGACACGCCTGCTTTTTTTTTTTTTTTATAATAAAGGTTGCTGGGATGTAGGGTATATAAGCTTCGGTCTGACCGAAGGTACCCTTACTAGTTTTATATTGAACTACATAAACAAAACGTTCTGAAGTGTACACTGAGCAAAAAGAAAAACATGTAGTTCCTGAAATAGAACAGATCCTTTGGAAATAGAACTGCTCAAAATTCATTTATTTCAAGTATGAAAATGAGGGCGACGTAGAGATTTAACGATAAAGGATATTTCAACTTGAGACAAACTAAATTAACGTTATACTGGAAAAGATATTTTTTAAAATTAAACGCAATTATTATAACTCAGAATTTCTTTCCTCTGGTATTTTGGTTTTATATTATTACTTAAAATATCAAAAGAAAAACGTGCTCAATTAAGTAAACAATTATCTGTGCAATCGGGTTCTGTTCGTTACATTATAGTTGTTTGTATAGTTTTAATAAAACTGACTGAACAATAATTTCTCTGAACAAAAACTTATTCCTATTTGTATACAAACATTAGATGTTGCTTAATTATTAAACAATCTGAGGTTATAAATTGATATTTGGCATGCACTTGATATTTTATCTACATACTTTAAGAACTTTACTCCACATGGACCGGTACAATGAACATAACACTTTAAATCATATGTGGGAGGTTTTAAAGGCTCTTAAAAGCAAATGTGATTTAAATAATAACATATATAATATAGATTTCGTTCACTCTTTTGTGTAACACTAAGTATGTATGTAAAAAGAATGGTATTAGCAATAACTGCGATTATGTTAGGTGTTAATATTGCAGCGAAAGTTGATGTAAAAGAATTAAAAAAAAACAGCACAGGAAATACAATACAATACAATAAATAGAATATATAAAATATGTTTTTAGTTCATTCATTCGGAAAATCGAAGCGAGGCTTGGTTATTGAATTGACGTCTTCCAATTGTGCACTCAAAGGCTGTCTTGTGTCACTGTCTTTAGCGATGCTTAGCCCACATTTCCCAGTACTCCGTTTTTTGCATTTCGTAAAGCCTAGAAATGGTCCGATCGAAGGCAAATAATTCCTCTTCCCCAGTGAAGATGCTTGAAGCCGAATCCTTCTGCAACACAAACTGACATTTAAATACAATGAAAAGAGTTTAAAGATTGTTCGCCTACCGATCCATGCTCAATATTTAAGTCATCCATCATCACCCGATCGGAATCGCTTAAAGAGGACGATTCATTATCAAAATTGAAAAGGTTTTGCAGTGGTACATCCGCAGATATAACGACACGAACACGATTGTCGTACAGAGTATCAATTAGTGAAATGAATCGACGCATCTGTGATTTTATCAAGAGTGTCATTTTTGGCACATCATGGATCAAAACTGTATGGAAGAATTGCGCTATTTGAATATAATCGCTACCAGCGAGTGGCTAAAATTATGAACGCCGTAGTCAGTAAAATTAAAGAAATTAATTCCGCAACTAATTTACCCTATCGCACAATTCTTGAAAGGAGGTGTCCAAAACCTGGCCGCATGTTCTTTGGAACGTAATGTCACGTCCAAAGTGCGTTATGGTGCGCGGACGTATGATGTCGTTTTCTTGCGAACAAAGAATTTTAAACATCCGTTCCATAGAATCCTCTGCGTTGGAGTTCGATTTTCTGGAAAATAAAAATTTATAAAAATGAAATTCGTTCATTATAGCTTCTTGTTAGTGCATACACAAAATAGTTCGTTTCACCCGACTGTGCAATACGACGATAATCGATGCCGCTGTTCAATTCAGCTACGTGGCATTTATCAAGCAGCAAATCAATGAAAGGCAAAAAGTTGCTACGTTGCAGTCCGTTTTTGTATAAATCTGTGGGATGGCGATTGCTGGTGGCTACAACGATGGCGCCTTTTTCGAACAGATGAGTAAATAGACGCTTAAGTATCATAGCATCTGCCACATCAGTGACCTGAAACTCGTCAAAACAGATCAGCCACGACTTTTCAATTATAACTTCGGAAACGAAAAGTGTCGGATCGAAGGGAGACTCCGATTTAGAGCTATCGGCGGGTGGCAGGCTTGATTTAGCTTTGTGTATATTTTTGTGGACATTCGTCATGAAGGAATTAAAATGTACGCGTTGTTTCCGTTTTATCTAGAACAAAGCAAAGCAAACGGGAACATCTCAAGTGCTTGGAAAAACATCGCCTTTACCCCAGTGCAGCATTCATAAAACATATCCATCAGAGTTGTCTTGCCACCGCCGACACTGCCGAATATATACAGCCCTCGTGGTGCATTGTTGCTTCGACTTTGGCCTATTAACCAATTCCAACCAGTGTTTCTGCTTGGCGTATAGTTTTGCAACCGATTGTAGAGCTTCTCCAATAGTTCCATGGTGTTAGCTTGCTCCTTGTCCGGCAGCATTTCCTTACGGTTGACTTTCTCTATATAAACATTCATTGGACTCCCGTCCCGGTCCGATCCAGACATCGTAGCCAAAGCTTGAATGTGTCGCAGGAGACGCCGCTTTGCATTCAGCAGTGAAAATCGGACTCCAACTTTTACAGTCAGCATTCTGTAATCTTCACGATACTGTATTAAACGACTGGGTGATATTAGCCAAATGTAAACAAGCGAAATATCCGCTGAATTTTTCTGTTTCATTACATAAACTTTGCCTTACAATTGCACATGAATTTACATATAGTCATCGCTTTGTGCCAACTTTAACGAAAACGTTCTTGGCCATGAATTTAGACCGTGAAAACAACAAATGTTCATCACTACTTCAATAGTATTGTCAATAGTAAAAAGCAATACTAATGCAAGAATGAGATAAAACAAGCCCAGCAATAATTAATAGACCAACAACTAAATTAAGCTTTAACTTCATTAAAGAGCTTTTGATTATTAATATCAGAGACGACGTCTCTGATTATTATGTACAATTCTTTGCTGCATTCCAAAATGGTATATGTATATTGTTATATATTAAAATGCTGCTTTTTTAAAATAACTATATAGAACTTCGCCACACAACAGACAGAAACCAGGTTTTATCGGGTTCTATTGAGGTTATTCGAATTTTGCTCTTCACAAAATGTGTATGATTTTTTGTTTATAATATGATGTTTCTTACATTTTACAACAAAGCGATTTGGCAAACTTTTAGGTGGAATTTTCATGTTCACTTTACAAAGTTAAGAGATATAAGGACAAAGTTTTCAGAATATTTTTAACCATATTGGTTTTTAATGATTATACAATTTAGTTCTCTTTCTCTTTCTCTTCAACTGAAAAGAGAAAAGTGGATTTGTTGTGATTATTTTTGATTATTGACCGCTATTAGTTCAAAATATTAGCAATTTTCTTAATACATTTTTGTCTCTAAACGTTCCCATTTAAAACAAAAAGTAATTTACAGTCAAGAATACATGTTTTTGGTTGCGGTTAGGGAGTTATTAAGTCGTTTGTTTGGACAGAAATAGTATTATAAAATAAATATTATTGTTTTAATTGTTGATATTTTGCTTTCAGTCTTTTTTTGTTCTAATGAATGTACATATGTATATAATTAAACTAAATACACATCTACTCACCAAGAAAGACCCATTGTTAATTTGAACATTTGCAGTTCTGATTTTTAAGTCTTATTTCAAGTCTCATGACGCGGAATGTGGCACATGCCAAAATAGCGTCACCGATCGTCAGAACAACTTACGATTTCTTTATTAATTATTGAATTGTATTTATTCGCGCTGTTTGTATACTGAGCATTGTTTGGAATCCTGCATATCCATGCGACTTTCTAATTTAGGAAACGAAGTAATTTTAGATGAATTCGAAGAGGGACAAGACGTAAGTAAAGCAATTATCCGGCTTTATTATTATTATTACAAATTCCTTTGATATAATTTGCAGCCAACTAAGAAATATTTCATTAGTTCCCTGCTTGTTGTATCAACTCTAATAACTCCAAAAAGCGACTTTTATGGAAAAATATATACATCCAAACGATTGCGAAGACATATGCTCACCTACTATAGACAATATGGGGTGAAGGTATATATGGTAATATGACAACATGATTTATGCTAAGATTGTTTTTTTAATTTAAGCTAAACGCAGATAATTTTATTACAATGGAGCCAAATGTTCCTTTAAAAGTCCAAATGAATGATGCACGCTGCATTGAAGTTTTGATGATTGAGACTGAGGATATTAGCAGAAATGTCATGTTTCTCTTTAGAATGGGTGAGATGATCCCGCATAAATTTCGTTTGGATTAATTTTGCAACACGTACTGATGGCAATTGTAGGTAATCAAACAACTCATTTATATGCTGGTGTTTGTATAGAACTACGTACACTTCTCTTCAATAATGTTTTTGCCGAATGGACTAAATGCGGTGTCACTCATTTGTACGTTGACGTCAGCCGCGCTTCCAGAGTTGATGAAAGAGATCCGAGGGAATTAAACAATGCTTTAGACGCAATTGAGAAGATAGTTTAGTAAGTATAAGAACTGCTGGATGACATATGTATGTATGTAGTTATGTACAGAAAGCACTAAACGAATATCATTAAATTGGATCCTTCATGTTTAAGCTGATTATTTTTTAGTTCCAATCCGGATTACAAGGTGATTTTAGTTGTACCAAAGTTGGGATACGAAACATTTGCTTACTTTTTATCAAAACGGCTGCCTGCACGCGTTGCGATTGGCGGAATAATGTCTGCAGTTCTCCAAAGCCTACAGAAAACCAAATATTTCCAGTCTAATTACTTGGATGCAACAATAGCAATTGTACATAAAAGTTTCACTCTCGAAGACATTAAAAAGTAAGCTCAATAAACTTCGGCGACTGTTTCAATTTTCATTTATATTCAGTTCACACAAGGTACGGAACTATATCTTTATACAAATAACAGATAAAACAAAGCAGCTGAAGGATGGTTTTTATGAGATTTGCTGGTCTCCGTCGCCTTCAGCTTTTGAGCTGCAGTTGTTGGCCACGTTGACTCATCCAGATAGAATATATGCAATTCATCATGACGACGCGACTGCAGCGCCAAAGGTTCCACATTATTTGTTAAAGCTGTGCAACAATTACGAGGAAATTTTGGATGATATGGAAGAGATGGAAAATGTTGAATTAGAAATTATGGAAGAAATTTTATCGGTCACATCAACTGAACAGAATTCGTGCGAAACAAATGATTGCGACCACTTACAAAAATTACTGGATACAACTCTGTGTGCAGATCCTCAAAACCTGGTTCAGCAATGGTTGGAAAATGGCGGGTATGTTTCAAAAAGTGTTTAATGCAAGTACTTCGTTAAAAATAGATTCTAAGCAATTGTACAAATCAAAGAGTGAAGGATTTAATTAATTTTTTAGTGACTGATATCTTAAAGAAGTATGTGAAATTTATTTAATCTATTTAATATATTATTTTAGCATAAATAATTCGAAAAAGTTACGTGAAGCGGTAAATAGAAAACAGGACGTAAGAACAACAAAAAAATCGGTTCCATTTTGCGTGCAGAGGCCGTGTATCAAATATGTCGAAGATTGTGACAGTAGCCAAGGTTAACAAATGTGTAAGATATTATTTAAATTATTTTTTGATGTTTTTTTTTGCCAAATTTTGTAATTTTGGTCACTCTTTCGAATAATAAATTGTATGTTTTCAAGTTCTCTTGTTCAAAGGCCATGGAGATGCAGAAAGTTAAAATTTTGTATGGAAGACTCCTTTATGGATGAAATCGCTGCCACCAAAAGTACACTTCTCTTGCAGGATTTTTCAAATTTCATGCATAATTCAAAACCAAACAACGCTAGAAAGTAGATGCTTGTTATTTAGGGCTGCTATTACATCCAAATATTTCTGCTTCCAATCGCTATCAACAAACTTATCTCGAAGCTTTCTCTGCATAACTAAGTACAACTGTTTTAATTGAAATTATTTCACCTACAAGGAATTCCTATGTTGGCCACATCAGATATTTGAAACTAAGTTTAAAGTTAACATTCAAGTAGAGTGTAAAGATTAATTCTATTGCAAATAGTACAAAAGAATAACTAAATAGCAAGTACGATGATATAAAACTTCTATGTAATTTTATTTAATTTTCCATGGCGGGATAATTAAATATTGCGGAATGAATAAGGCATCAAAATGTTTTTTTTATACTATCATTAATTGTCATTTGCGCTAATTTGGTAAAGTGTCAACTTAAATTTAAAGCTACAAGTTTGAACACTAAATAATACCTTGCGGATTTTGACGAGGCTATTTTCTCGTATATAGAAAACCCTATTAGAACAACCCATCATTTATTTATTTATTTTTTTCAATATCATGGGTACAATTTCTTTTGGTTTAAGAAGTTATAAGTAAATTATAACAACAAAATTAAATTAAGCAACTGCAGTTTACAAAAACTCAAGTCATGAATAAATCGTAGGGAAATTCAACTGGAAACTTCAGGTCAGTATATATTTATTTTGAAAGCTTAAATTTTCACCAAAAACATTTTAAACGTGAAAGACTCTGTAGACGATATAATTTATATATCTTTCGCGACCTTTTATTCTGTGAAATTTTACCTTCACAGAAGATCCCCAGAGAGATTCTTTCATGATCCATAACGAAGAGCGAAAAAAAAATAATATGAATATTTTCCAGTAACGTACTTTGCTTCTATCAGCCTTTTCCCAATGAAAAATTAAGTTATTTTCACGCACTAAGTTTAAACAATACTTAACTATAACTTCATTTTTAAATTGCATTTAATAAAGATATTACTAAAACACTTTTGTATATTTGCACTTGACTAGTTGGTGGTTAAATGTTGAAGAAAATTTAGCGCCGCAGGCAAGAGGAAGAATCATCGCGGGCTTCATGTAGTTGTTCAATTTGGGGGCGTTTAGCAGCGAAGACTGAAGTGCTTCCTGATACCTATGGAAAAGCGGGATAGATTTTAACTCTTCCATTACATTAAAGCTTTTTATTGCACTTGAAAGATCTAGAGACCGCCACACATATCTTGAGGAGTTGTTATTGTTGGAGTTGCGATTGTTATTCTTGTCGTTAATTGTTATTGTTAATATTATTGTTGCTGTTGTGATAGTATTGATATTGTAATCGCACAGTGAACTTACAAAAAACAGCAATTTTTACCTTCTGCTTGTAAAAGGTACTTGTAACGCCTAAAAATATAAAATATAAACAAGCCCACCTTCAATAAAAATCCACTTTATTGCTATCATGATATAAAAACCAAAAACCTTACAGCTACATCGCACTTCAAAACATCTTCAGGAATGGTCGAGCCTTCATCATCAATCGTCTATATCTTTTCATGGTAAATATGAAGACGAAAAATCCCGAAAGCCCTAGGATTTGTCTTCTGTTTTAGTAGTCGAAGGAAGGTATTTCCCTTCACTTCAGGTATTTCGAGTAAACTGGACAACTACAAAAAAAAAAAAAAACCATCATAGAGTTTCCCTGCTTGGAGTGGTTGTACTTTCACATATTTTTCCGTTCGGCAACTAATTTATATAGAATATGTGCCATGAAGTGGTACATCTCTTCAGCAAGAAACCGGTTAGTACAAACGAAACGTGATGTCAACAAGAAGATTTAAACAAAAAGCATTGCAAAGCTGTTGCACAAACAGTGAAAAGCTCACAAAATCTGCGTCTGCGGAAAAGACAACATTTGAACACAAACCTATGTTTGTATGTATGCATTTGTTTTATATTGACGATGATAAAAGAAGCACTTTGCATTAATTTAGCTGCGGTTCCTACGCTTATATTTCGTTTTTATTGCTTCTAGGTAGTTATTTGATTTTCTTTTTATTTTATTTCTTTTTTTTTAAATTTCGAACCGTTTGCCTGAAGAGTTAGAGAGTTAGAGAGGTCTCTATATAAAAAATTGTTTTAAATACCGAACTCCTTTGTTTTGCGACCGTATTGTATAATTATATGAGGCCCTTCTCTTCTGTTATAAGGTTTTGTACAACTATAAATTATGTTGATATGTATTTTTTTCTTCACTTACCTTTCTTCACATACAAGAAAATTGGCCATACTTCTTAAAAATCATATTCATGCTAAAATTGGCCATCGAGGAATACATATTCTGTAATCAATTATTTAATGCTTGGCTTCCCTCCTTTTATCATCTTCAAATATTGTTCTCATCAACGTAAATACATATTTATGTAGACGTAAAATGAACGCATAAAATAAGTAACAGAACTTATGTAAAGTAATTCAATAAATGTAAGTAAGTAATTCAAAGGTCCGAAGGAAGGGGAATTGCAAGGTGACATAAACTCACTCTACTAAAAAGTTGTTTTTTGAACTTGAATCCTTTGCGGGTCTTTTTTGTTAGATGGGTTTTTGTTTAATTTTTATTATATTGAGATATATATAGAAATATATATGTATGTGGAATTTTATCAAAAGTATTCGATGCATTAACAAAAATATTTGCAGATTCTTTGAGTTTTTATTGGCGAAACGGGATAATAAGGAAATAAGGAGTAAAATGGATACATTAGTCCAAAACAGAGCTAATTTTAATTTTAATTTAATTTCAGTTACATTTTTTGAGAAGTAATTCTAATATTTACGTTCGGGTTTCCTGCTCGGTGTTTAATTAGGATTCCTTTCTATATATTTATTTTAATTGAACATGAAACGAAGCAGTTCGATTGTAGTTAAGGAATTTTATTTTCTCTTTGCAGATGTTACATTTGCATGAAAGACTTAAGCTTACTTTTTAGAGCCTATTATATAATTTCATAACAATATTAAATTCCAGGACAAAATTTGTTCCGACCAATTATTTAGTTGTTTTCACCATTTTCTTTTCAAATCACAGTCTTTGTTTTATTTGTTTTCGTATTTCACTTCGAAGATTCGCAATTCGCTATTTCTTCTTTCAAGTTAGGTACATTTAATGGCTTATTTAACGAGTAAGATTCGAGGAATCTATTGGTTCTCCAGCAAACCCTGGTATTGGCCGTTCTGGTTGGCCAAACGACGCTCCTCCAGACGCTTGGCGAACTCTGGGTCACTTTTGGCGCGTTGCTCGAGGCGCTCCTGCTGCAGCTTGATGCCGGCGTAGATCTGGTCGAGCCCCTTCTGGATCTCCTCGGGAATGGCAGGTGGCGTTGGGATGTGGTCGCCGGTGGCACGGAAACCGTTTTCATCTGCGGTGTACTGCACGTTGACCAAGTCGCCCTCCGGCGATTGGTACGAATATTGGCCGTGCTGCACGAGGACTCCGTTGGGATTCGTCTCGGAGAAGTCCTTAAGAAATCCGGTCTCCTCGTGGATTATGTTGTTGCCCGTCTCGTACTCGGTCTTGTAGCTGCCGTCCTCGCTCTGCTCCTTGTTGTACTTGAGGATCGGGATCCAGGTCGTGGTGTCGCGAAGGTGGTGCTCGCGCAGGTCCGTCTTGTCGTCGCGTGGAATGTTGTTCGCGTTCGGGTGCACTTGGTGATGGTTTTGCGCATGGCAGGAGATCGAGAACACGACGACCGCGCCACAAATTGTCAACTGCAGATGGAAAACATTAGCCTTAAACTCTAATTATTGAACCCACTCAACAATATCGCTACTTACAAACACTTTCATTTTGATTCAGAAAGAAAAGCAGAAGAAATAATTGAATGGCGCTTTATAAATAATTCCTAAGGATCGACGACGCTAACTTGACACTGATGTAACCAAACGAAGCGCGTATTCCTCGCAGTGTTGGATGGAACCTGGTTCGGAGAAGTACTGATCAGCAGCGAGCCCTATTTAAGCTATTTATAGCGTCGTGGCTGCGCCTCCTGAAGCAACGCCATTGATGCGATCATCGTGCACTCTCCTTCACACGCTCGCTCGCTTTTCCATCGCGTTATTCGCGTATGCCTTTTCAGTCGTCTGATTTCTCGCCTGCTCACGATGTGCGCTGCGTTCGTGTGTGTGTGTGACTGTGCGAAGCTGCTTTTGGTGCTGTGGTAACAATTTTTGCAGCCATCGTGGATGAAGACAGCAGAGCAGTCTTCATGGACCATCGCTGTGCTGCTTATAAGAGCAAAACAACAATCGCTCTCGGCCTAAGGCCCCGCTTACAGCTTTGACAACGAATTGTGCATTTAAGAAATATGAAGATGGATTACATAGCAGCTTTATTGTGTATTTATTTGTTCGAACACGTCGCTGTAGCTGCAACTTCAGCATTTAATTGAATGCAACTTTTTCGTTAAGGCGACGAATGATGTATCCGAACTGTGCAATCCCGTTATTTAGGTAACAACGCAGAAAACTAGTATTTTCCGCGTGAGTAACTTGAACCAAATAAATGGATTCGGTTAACGTTGATGGTCATGTTGGATGTTGCCTGAGAAGCTGACGGACGTCGACGTCGATGAAGAGATCGAGAGTGCTGCTGTTCAGCGAATTCGCTTTTCGCAAATTAAAGCAACTGCTTTGCAATGTATTTGCAATTTGTGCGAACGTTTAAAGATGGAAGCAATCATAACCACTTCGAAGAGTTTCCCTTTTCTGCGAAATAGTGAATGTCAAGCTTTAATATCACGTTAGGTTGAGCTCTTGAGGGTGTCTTCCTTTTGCATAATTTATGTACATTAAATATTTCATTACATTACACTCGCATTCATTGCATCACGTGTTTCAAATATTTCCAAAAAAAGAAACGATTAAGTGACAGCACAGCGAAGTTCTGATGAAGTGTGCTTTCAACTCTGACTTCTTCGAGGCTCGACAGCTTGACAAAGACGACACTAGACTTTGGCAGCGTAAATATCACGAAGCTCTTAGGTTGAACAACCGCTTCAGGCCGCTCCAGACGTCGGCATCGACCAAACTCGTATTCCAAAAATTCATGCAGTTGCATTAAAGCGAAACCGGCCGAACAACGGCATCTACAGTGACACAAGAGGCGGATTTAACGGCTTTATCCGCAGTTACATCTTCCAAACCTATGCTCGATTCTCGCTTGAATGTTGCTGTGTCTGTGTCTGATTGGAGTTCCCAAATAATAATGACGATGTTTATGGGTTTTTCGAAAGACAAAGTTACCAAAATTTTGCTAAAACTTGTTTCATTTAAAGGCTTTAAAGAAGGGATTCAAATGCGTATTAAATAACCTAAAACTAGAGAATACCGAGGGAGGGAGGAGATGATACATCGCTTAGCTTTGGTAGATTTTCCTTAAAGCTTTTAGAGATACCGTTTGTTAATTATACTAACAAAATATCGAATTAATCTCGAGATTTTTCATCATCTGCTCAGCTTCCGATGGAAACTGAAGTTTCTGCGGGTGTAATTAGCATGTCAGTGAATATTTGGTAACTCTGAAAACTGAGTTGGAGCTGGTGCGATATCGTCGAAGGAGCCTTTTCACGAAATCCAGTTTTCTGGTTTTGCGCTGTTGCGTTGCTCTTTGGCAAAAATCCGACTGACTGACCTACTTGAAGATACAAGTTATTGCAACAAAAAGCAGCACAAAAGGCGAACCCATCTCCCAGACGATGACGATGACGATGATGATGATGATGCAGCGCTTGATCTTCAGAGTAGAAATGAGCTACGCGCGACGTTTGGGATTTTTGAGCAGTGAATAAAACCCACGGCGCTTGCTGCGTGTTCACCGGAGATGGAAGAAATAAAAACAAACAAGCCAATATAATTATCATAACCACGCAGCTTAGTTGCGGCAGACCTTCAACACTCGTATTTATTGCATTTGTTGTTATAGCGATGTCTTTTCTCGATGCTTGACATCGACGCTGTTCGTTTCTTCACGTCTGCGCTGTTGACGCCTTGTATTGCCTCATTGAACGCGTTGATACACATAGAAATGTCTATAATGGTATGAATATCAATCAGCGGCACCATCGATGAACCTTTTCACACTCTGAGGTTAAATATTTCAATCAGAAGTCGCCGAGTGTGTGACGCGAGTCCACAGAAAGTAAACACAGAAATCGTAAAGTTACAAAAGACGTAGTCGAAAAGAAACAACCTTGGAATTTACTTACCTATTTTCGGTACTCCTTCAGCAAAGAATTTGTGTTGGACGGCCTGAGGTGCGTCCACACAAACCATCAGCTCGATCACATTCCTATGCGAGCATCTTTAAATGATTTGTAATTTACGTATTGCAGAAGAAAACATTCTATCATTCGTACCACACAATTCAAATTTCATTATTGATAAAAATGATAATACATATTATGATTACCTGAATATGAAGAAATTTAGTTTTAAAACATTTGATTTGATGACGTTGAATATATCTGAAACTTTAGCATAATATAGTATGAATATTTGAATAATTAATTTAATATATTATATAATATTTAAAAATTAAAAGTTTTATTTAAAACACAGATGGAATTTTATTTTCCAAGAAAATTGTTTACATTTTTATTTAACTTAATAGCATAAAACTGAATAAAATAAATGCAAAAAAATGTGTGTATATTTAAACGTGTTTTTTATTTATTTAAATTTAAATCACTTTCAAAATAAAAAAAGAAATTCTGGTCTTTGCTAGAGCCGCCGCAGCGAGAATTTATTCGACTGTCGCTTATCGTAAAGATGGAGGCTTAAACATTTAATTCAGCGGACAACTTCAAAGACTTCCGAATCCATGGATGCGACGCAGATTCCTCGTCCACAACGCTTCCGAGACGGAGACGTGACAACTGTTTTGCTTTTTCCATCACGGGCGGTAATAAAGAAATCAAAATGAGCTAAGGTTACGCATAAAAAACGCTCCCTTTCAACGAGATACTTTATAATTACTCTTTTCGCACGGTCGTCGCACTTTCGGCTGATTATTTGTTCACAAATGCTTTGGTGTGCTCTGTTGTGGTTTGAATCGGCTACAAAGCGTTATTCAAACCGTTTTGTTTATACTCGAACGTTTCTGACTTCTTAAAAAGATTTGGTAATAGAGCTGCTCTTCATGAAAACAGTTGCATTCGTGATATTTCCATCAAACAAAGACTTTTTAACGGGCCCAATACGACATACATGTATTTGTTAACTATTGCCTTTTTAAATGACGATTCTGCAACATTAAATTCACCTTTATGCCATGATTTTTATTAATTTTAAAGTCGCGCTTCTTATAGAGACTAGCATTAAAAGTTTCTTAAAGGTTTTTTTATATTTATTTTATTTTATTATTAATATTTTATTATTATTATTTTTAGCTTTTTATTAGGTTAGGTATTTAGGTTAGGTATTAAGTAAATTATTATACTAACTATAAATTATTATAGTTAGTTTTATGCATATTTTTTCTAAGTTTTGCACCTCGATTCATTTCACCTCCGGAAGCAAAAGCGATTTTCATTGCTATTATTACAAATTTTAATCTCATCTTGTCATCTAAAAGTTTGTTATTGTACAGTCTAGAATTTTACATTTTGTTATTTGCCACAATTTTGTTTATAATGTTGTTAAAATACTTCAATAAATTTCAATTGAATAATCTAATTTTATTTAATTTTCTGTTGTGGTTATTATACTGACGTATACTTTTAGGCGTCGCTATATTTCTACTTCAACGAATTCTAGCTGCAAACACAGGGTGTTGCTGGATACATAAATATTTTAAAGTGAAAATAGTTTTCTATAAGTTATTTATAACCAGGGTATGTAAGCGCACGCTCGCGGTCGACCGCGGTCGACTCATTTTTGAACCCGACCGCGTGCGCGTGCGCTTAAAATATTTTTTATTGAACCCGACCGCGTGCGCGTGCGCTAAAAAAATTTTTAGCGCACGCGGTCGGGTTCAAAAAAAAATTTTTTATTGAACGCGCACGCGGTCGGGTTCAAAAATGAGTCGACCGCGGTTGAAGCGCACGCGCACGCGATGTAATGTATGCCGCACCAAAATTTAAGATTTTTTAATCGAAAATATATAGTAAGTGAGATTTAGAAAATTATATTGGAATGAATATATCATTTATATTACCTATTTGGTATTAATATTAAGGTTTTTCTCGATTTTTTGTTTTTGTTATACATAAAATTAAAATAATTTCCCTATTCATGCATTCCAATTGTTTGTGTTAATTGTGAAGAAATTTATAATATTTCATAATAAGAACTCTGAAAACTGAAATACTGTGATATCTAGTACAACTCTTTATATGGATCTGTGAAATGTAATCTGCTTGTGATCTGCTTTCTTACTAAATAAATATAAACTTAAATATAAAGTATATAAAATTTCAGATAGCTCATTACAAAAAAGGTCATGTTTACTTCCATTGCAACGTTGGTGTTATTTATAGAAAGAAAATATCGCGAAAATCCTTAAATGTACATTGTTTCCTGTAACAAATTTTGAAGATCTCATAATCCTAACAATGCATATTTCAGTTTCGAACCTTGCTACTTTGCAGTAAAAATCAAAAATAGTGAAGCCTGTTTGCTTATCCTAATTAAGGGAAAATCCCAAAGACAGCAGCCTAACAAGGAGTATATAAAAACTTCACAGTAAAGGGATTGCATTTTTCAGGGTGTTTTGTTTCTCATATTATTGCAGAAATAACTTGGCAAAATATTCGCAGGTAAAAATATAAGATTTGAAATGCATGAATACGGAAATTATTTTAATCTTATGTAGCACAAAAACAAAAAATCGAGAAAAACCTAAATATTAATACCAAATAGGTAATATAAATGATATATTCATTCCAATATAATTTTCTAAATCTCACTTACTATATATTTTCGATTAAAAAATCTTAAATTTTGGTGCGACATACATTACATCGCGTGCGCGTGCGCTTCAACCGCGGTCGACTCATTTTTGAACCCGACCGCGTGCGCGTTCAATAAAAAATTTTTTTTTTGAACCCGACCGCGTGCGCGTGCGCTAAAAATTTTTTTAGCGCACGCGCACGCGGTCGGGTTCAATAAAAAATATTTTAAGCGCACGCGCACGCGGTCGGGTTCAAAAATGAGCGTGCGCTTACATACCCTGTTTATAACTATAATTATATTGTAAAAAAATATAAATCCATGTAAAAAGAAAAGAAAAGGATTTTTTTGGCGGTAAATTTTAGTTTTTAAAATATGTTAAACTTAAAAAATCGTAAATTTATTACTGAATGCGTTCTGCAAAAATCAATGTGCAATAATCAAAGGTTGTTCGTCGAGATCTTCTCTGTTAAAGCGAATTCAGCCAGACAGAAACGAAGCTGTAGCTGATGACGTACTGCAATATATTATCCAGCGATGACTTGTTGGTTGTTAGTGGCAACAAACTGATGTTAGTATGGTTAATTGAAAAGGAGATTATGTAAGCCCTGTTCGAGAAGATGACAGCAGTGGAATTGGCAAAGACCTGAATATTTATCAATGCAAAACACAAAAGCTGAGGATATTTTGACCTAATTTGCTTGTAATTTAAAATCGATTTCACTTTTATTTGGAGTTTGTATGTTTGTAGAAATGATGAAGAGGTTTGCTGATAAAGAAGACGGGAAAAGCAAATAAAAACCCATCTGTTATTGTTTTAAATATATTCGCTGAAATTTCTTCCGAACACGTAAAATTATTAGCAAAGTTTAGTGTGACATGGAGTGACGTGTGAAGGACTCAATATTCCTTTATTTGAAAGTATTTAAAAATATAAAAATACTGCATTTAAAAGTGTGTATTTAAAAATGTACATTGATACCCGAATGGAGGAAAATGAGGTATTGAAATAACTTTTTTAAGAAATAGTTTAAAATCTGAATTTTCAAATCAGATGAAACATATGAAGCATTTTCTTGACTCTGCCCCAAAACTAACGAATGGAAACATAACTATTATTGTTTCTAAACTTCCTTTTATTGATTAATTCTATGTTAATGCTAATTTTTATCGCATCACTAATTTTGTGCTTCTCTTCGCAGCTCTTAAAATTAAACAGTGAGGTGAATTGGCGAGCATTAAAACTAAATTCTTTTTACATTTTGCGGAGATGATTTTCAGTAACACTTTCGTCATAATCCGAGGTTAAAGATTCCCTAAAGGTCCTTTTACAAGGGACCCACAGGCAAATGATCGCCCTGAGGCTGGAATCCGTTCTCGTCGGCGATGTAGTGCAGCGTTATGAGGTTGCCCTCGGGATCTGGATACGAGTAGGAGCCTGTCTGCACCAATACCAGCTCCTCATGCTCCTCGTAGGTCTGCCCGTCGGCCGAGATGCCCTTCGGTATGAGGATTTTCTTCAGGTAGCCGGCATTTTCGACCTTAATTCCATTTGAAGTTTCATAGCTGAAGAGAGAGCGATAGACGGACGATAAATCGTAATTTTCTCGTCGAACTTCACTCACCTGCTGTTGTAGCTGCCGTCAGGATTGTTCACATCCACCTGCTTGATAATCGTCGCGGTTGTAGTTGTGGTTGTCGGAGATGCAGCCAAAGGCGCATAATTTTCTGCAGGACGCGCCAGAACGAAGCCGAGGCCGAGAAGAAGCGGGATTATTGCAGCAACAACGACTTTGTACATTTCGGCAACTGGTTAAAAATGTGTTAAAAGTTGTGTATAGTTTTCGAATGAGTTGTTTTTCTATTTTCAATTAATTAAACAATCATTAAACACTCCTGAACGAACCGCTCGCAACAATGACACCGAATCGCCCTGGAGCACGTCTATTTATATCCGCAGCTCGGAAATGACTCTGACTCAACGCAAGATTCGCGAAAAATTCGCCGATGTGGACGTTGCATAGACGCTGGATTGCTGGATGTGCGACTGAACGGACGGACGGACGGACGCGTGGATGGAAGGTTGAAGAAGCGTTCGCTGGATCGATGGTCGCATTGATAAGAACAGCAAAGCCACAATAAAAGCGGCCAAAACAACAACGAAATGTGCAAATTTTGAATACTACGAATGAGCAACTTTATTGCTCGTCGCCATCTCGATAACGAACTGAAACGCTGCAGGTGTGACAAGATGAGATGAACGCACACACACGGACGCACATCCGCGTCCAGTGACATCTCCGTGCTTTAATATTCTGCGCGAGACGTGTCCAACGCACGTTGGTATACTTGAGGGTGGTGAACGAGGAGAGAGAAACTCCAGACGTCGCTAATTTAAATGAAATGTCGCAGTTGGATCAAAAAAGTCTCTTGCGCGGACTTTTGTCTAGAATTCTACTGAATTCACGTTTCTTGCTACGCAAAGTAAAATTAAATCAAAGGAAAAAATAGTCGTAATTATACAGGAAAATATTACAATAAAAAGACTGCTTTTATTACAATAAAAAGAACAAATAATGCATTTATTTATGCCTGAAAAGAATTTCAAAATAAGTTCATAACAGGTGCTCGTTGTTTACCATCGATGAGCGATCAGTAAATTTGACCATAAACAGATTTTAACCGTAAACGTGCCACTTTGAATTCCTTTGCAGCTGTTTGTGCAGATGATTTGCTGATTCCGAAATTAGCACATCTGAAATGAGTACGTTAAATAATCGCATTGAACTACTAAAAACGCAAATTAGGAAACAATTAACATTTCATCAAATTTGTTTCTTCGGTCGAAATGTCGTGATATATTTAACCGTCAACCGAAGCAGATCAACAATTTTAAAGCAGACTCCACAAAGGTCTTTCTGTTGGGCTTTGACAGTCCGGAAGTTGCAATCGCGCGCCAAATGAAATGCAAAGGAGTTGATTACTGATTACCACTCACATTCACGGAATTCACTCACTTTTAAATGTGTTCCAACGAAATGTGACGCGTTGAAAGCAGATCATTCAAACCGGTCCAAATTAGTGAGTAATTTATTTTTAATTTAATTGACATTATGAAGTTTTCAAGGTTTGCTAACAGTGAAATTAATTTAGAGTTCATCTCCTCGAATGCACACCCCGTTTATTTGTATTTTTATGTTGTTTGTCACGTATTTCTTGAATTTATTTACAAACACAGTTTAAATAAATATAAAGTATCATCTTCTTTGCCATTATTATTCTATAAAACGGTCGTAAAAACATTTCATTTAGAGAAAATAAACGAACAACAGCAGCAGAATGTGCAGAAATAAATTACGGAGATTTGGGTTTATTCGCTTTAACCAAGGAAAAGATGACGGTGAGGTCAATTTTCGGGTGTTTGGTAGGGATGTTTCTCGAGATATAACAACGCTTTCACCACTGACTGCGGAATCGGTGGCGGTGTCGGCAGGTGCGCCCCCGCCGGACGATAACCATTCTCGTCGGCTGTATACGACACTGCATACGTCAGTCCGTCCTCGGCGACGAATGAATATTTCCCCTCGATAGCTTCGCCGTCGTGTTCGGAGTCGATGTGTTTCAGGACCCCGTCTTGAGATGCCTTCGAGCCATCGTCCAATTCATAGCTGCAAGAAGGTTTTTTGAGAACCATAACAGAAGTGGACTCGCAAAGATAGGACAGGGAATTCCTGGATTACTTACTGATAATGATATCTGCCGTCGCGTTCCGCGATCACTTCATGCGAAATTATATTCACCTCGCTGCCGGAGGCAGCACCAATGGCTACAAGCAGACACAGTAAAAACAGATCTCTCATCGTTCGAGCGTAACTGAGGACGTCCTTTATAAAAACGTCGGCTTTTATATGACGATTACTTTCGGTTGCTACCGAAAATTCACATAAGAACAAGAAAACACTAACAAAACAATAAACTTGTTTTAAAAAAATGTTTTGTAATGTAAAAGTCGTTTCATTGTTGAATTTATTTAGTATTTATTTAAAAAAAGGCAGTCCTAATTAAACAAAATAAAAATACGTGTCTAATAAAATTCAGCACTTTACAATCACAACCAATAAGTTAGAGCATCAGAAGATTTTTTGTTCTAATAGCCATGGATCTGTTACTGCAAAGTCCAAAGAGTTAAACAAAAGAGTTCTCTACAAACATGTAATATAAGAAAGCGGAATCAAAATATCAAATGTGGAGAATATTTATGTGAGCACAGGTTGATATAGCAGTGTTTAGGGCCCGAGAATAAAAAGTATTTTTAGCGTCTTCTCATATTATTAGTTTATAGCCTACAAATTTCATATTTCATAAGTATGTATTAAGTTTTAAAAACCTTTAGGAAGATATTAAAATCTTAAATACATTCGAATCTGTAATATCTAACTCTTTAAAACCACTCCTCCATGGAATTATCCTCCATCTTTTCCTATACTTCAAATCGCTTTCAGTCTAGTTCGTCCGACGAGATGTTGGTTCGTCCTTGGATTATTATAAATTCAGTAATGTTATTATTTTGTTGACTTAAGGTAACCATGAAAGGCCATTCCAGCAGGTAATTCAGTATGCATTACTGCTATAATAAGCTTTAGAACCATGTCCAATGTAATGTAAATGAGACACTGTCTATTCGGAGTTTAAAGTTTTCCCGATTGCACTTTACATTTCGGATGTATTCAACAGATTTGTCAATAGACCCGCTTGCCACAATAAAAATTGCATCCTTGATATTTCCAACCAGCAAAGAGTTTTTAAGTGGTCAAATACTAAATATTTGTCCTCAATTGGCTTCATAAACGAGTATCTCTATGTCATGCTTTTTATAAATTTCCAATTCGCGCTTCTCATAGAGGCTAGCATTAAAGGTGTCTTAAAGGTATTTTTGCATTTATTTTCGTTTTTGTGTGTTATTTTTACGTTATAGGTATTATTATTGAAGGCAGTAACGCACCAAGACCCTACGGATCTATTGTGCATGCACTTGCTTAACCCAGATCTAAACTTCCAAACACTATTCTTGGGTAAGTGATCCAGATTTTGGAATGAGGCCTGGTCGAATCACCATAGCATAAACGCCTACTATTACTGAGAGAAGGACAATCATAAAGAACATGCTCAGCGGTTTCCTTAGGCCACAATAGCCCGTCATAAAACCTAAAAGGAGACGTAAGTCCTTCCCCTTTAGCATAAGGAGTTTCGTTGATACCCCCTTTGCTAGGGTAAAAAATCTCTTCGCCTGGCGATGGCCCAACGTATTTACCCATGCCCGCTCAAACTCAATTTCCTCCTACTTCCGGATTACCTCCCGCTTGTATCCATTGGTTAGTCCGCAAAAGGGTTCCGGACCTATAAAAGGCCGCAGAGCACCGCCCCTTGCTAGCTCTCTCATTCCCCTCATAGCCCTCATGCCCAAGGACCCAGAGTAATAAAATTTTGTTGCCCCAGTTGGATGAGGCTATTGCGACAGTTTTCCACAAGCCTGGATCTAATTCTTTCAGACCTGAGAGCTTTCAGAGCCGCTTGGCTATCACACATCTCTATGGCAAACAGTTCTGCTAGCTTTCCCATTGCTATACCCTTCTGAAATCTTCTCGCAATGATGCCCGCACCCGCATCACCATTTTGTAATTTGGACCAATCAGTAAACGATTTTTGTTCCTCCAGTCATCCCGGTCAAATATATACCAATTTCTTTGGCATACTGTTATCGACAAGGGTTGGATGTGTAACAATACACTAAGGGCCATGGTTGGGCACGATTTCATTGCACCATTTATGCCTACACAGACATAATGCCCTGTACGTCATTTCAGCGCTAATGCCCAAGTTTCCCATAAAACCTAGTACAGGCATAGAATGCCCTTGTGGCTTTATATATAACACTATTAAGGTGTGAATTCCAATTTAGCGCCCTATCCAGGATAACCCCCAGATACTTTGCTTCCTTGGAAAATTCTAGTTCAGTGGCCCTAGAACAGGCTTTTTTAGCTTAACTTTGTATATCCTGGTTAAGGGCACTAGAATAGTCTTCTCAGGATTTAGACAATGCCCTAATGCTCACACCATCCTTTTGTAATATTAATGGTCAGCTGCATGCGGTCAGATATAGTAGGCTGATAATCTCCTACAACATGGATCACTAGGTTATCAGCATAACCCTGAGTGCTGAGAGCCAAGGAATTTTATGAGGAGTTTTATGAGGAGTTTGTCAACAAACAATGGCCATAGCAGTGGTGATAATACTCCCCCCTGCGGGTCATCCTCTGGTGGCCTTAATTGATTGCAGTCTCCCCCAATCTCACATTGTATTCTCATAGACCTCAGCATATTAATTATCCATGTAGTTATCATTGGAGGAATTTTCCTCCTTCTCATGGAATCACAGATAGCCTAATATAAAGTATTATCAAAAGCACCTGATATATCCATTAATGTGAACGAAACAATTTGTTTAGACTGTAATGCTTTCACTATAAGCGTAGTTAGACTATGGATTGCAGTCTCAGTTGAGTTTGCCAACCAGATAGGCAAACTGTAGATCATGTAGAGAGGACCCAGTTAATATCGTGTTCTTAATATACATGTTCAGTAATTTTTCCAGTGCTTTAAGGAAAAATGAGTAGGGGCTAATGGGGCGATATGCCTTGCATATTGGTAGCTTGCCCTAAACTTTCGTGACAAGATTGTAACAAGCACATCAACGTCTTGCTGCAGTAAACACGTATATATCCCATCTGGACCAGGGGCTTTGAAGGGGCTAAAAGTGCTCAAAGCCCATTTGACCTTTTCCTTGTCAAAAATGGATCCTTTTAGACCTGCCTCCCTCCCCTTCGAGAAAGGGGGTTTTGCAGTAACGCAAGCAGTATCAATGGCATAATCAATTGAGACGCATCCTGGAAAATGACTATTCAGTATGGAAAATGAGTTGGTCCATGGATGCCTTGTAACCATATAGTCATATAGCCGAAGGTTTGTATACGACTTGGAAAATTGTCATGTTTACTATTTATCGTGGTGATGAGAAAAATTTTATGGTAAAATTAATGGCTGATTAAAAATTAAAGGTAAAATACTAGGAAAAAGGGCTCGGAATATGTAAGAAGCATTTTTATCGCTTTGCAAACGACAAATAAGATAAGTATTAAAACCGACTTTAATAAATAGTATTAAGTCTATATTTTAGGTTAGGAGATCTATTGTCAATGTCTGTAACCTCCGGGAGCAAGAGCGATTCACATTTATGTTATTGTGAACTTCAATCTTTCTCTTTATATAATTAAGCAAGAAACAGTTGTTAGTTTATTTACTGAAGATAATACATACATTATAATCTTTAATTTTGTTAACACTTTTATTTGTATTTTGTGCAAACTTAGAACGTGCCTTGAAAAACGGCTCAATAAATCAAATTTGAATTGGAAACGAGAACGAAATTCGGTGTATTTAAGATTTGTAAATGATTCTTGCTTTTGCTGATAGTAAAGTTCATTTCAGGGAAATACTGCTGGCGAGGAATGAATCATTATCTAATTTAATATGAGGAATTACATCTTATTTCGCTCACAGCTATGCTTCCGCTTAAGCATATATAATCCCAATCTCTAGATACTAGTCCCTCTGTCCTAAACTAGGTATGCAAGCCCAAATTGTAATCCTCATTCCATCAATTAATCCATTAAATTATTGTTCATTATCCACTTTATGCACCATAAACCTTTCAAGCAAATTATGAAAGGAGAAAAGAAGAATTATAATTGAGATTTTCGAATTGTGTGTAAGAAAGGAAGAAATGATATTAAGAATTTTCACATCTGCATCATTCACATTAAAAGACATTCCAGGGAAATAATTTTAAGACTTAAAAGTGGAAATATTACTAATATTTAATGTTTGCTGCAGATCTCATTAATCAGGCTACTGCGCAACTGTTAATACAAATCTTCTTCTAATTAAAATATTTTTTAAATTTTATGTTAAGAATATTTTATTCTTTATTTGCACTCTTAAAAGCTATGAATGTACATCTGTGATTTACAAGAATTTGATAACAAGAAAACATTTTTAAGTTTCAACCAATTGTAATTCCTTTTTTATATACAAAATGCTGAAGAAGTTTTTAATTAAAGTGTAAGTATAAAAATGTTATTAGTTACGCGGTTTGCATATCTTTTGAGTGATTAAAAGAGTTATGAAAAAAGTGAAAGTATTTCTTATTCGCAGCGCTATCACAAGAGTCCGAAAAGAAAATTCATTCCGGCGATTAAAAAGGGTTCAGTGAAGAATAGGCACGCAAATAAAAGAAAAGGAGTCTTGAGGTCTGGAGTTTCAGTGATAGAGAAGTGATGTGAAGAAGATGTGTGCGTATTTATATGAGATGCAGCTTGAAAGCATCCTTTTCCTTGAGTTAATCGATTCGTTCAGTCAGTGATTTTTTCAAAATTTAATCTTCTTATTTGAAGAGGTGTTGTATGTGTGATCTGTTTGCATGAGTGTGTGTCTTCTCCGCTGAATGAGTTAAAATTGAAGATTTATGTTCTGTTATAAGATCTTGTAAAATTTTAAACTGAGTGTTTTTAAAACTATTGCTTCTCTTCTCGCTTTCTTCCACTCTATCACTTTCTGTCCTTCACTGTATTTATCTCTCTCTCCGTCTCTGGACCACTCTAAATTACAATTTCGCTCCGATCTTTCATCTTCTGCTCTCAGTTCGTCAAAAAGGTCCGGCGTTTAGCGACGTTTCGTGGGAGGAAGGCTCAACAAATAGTCGAGGGCTTTCTGAATTGCTGGTGGAATCGGGGGAGGTGTTGGCAGGTGATCACCGCTGGGTTGGAAGCCATTTTCATCGTCAGCAGCGTAATTGAGGGTAATCAGGTTACCCTCGGGCGAAGTGTAGGATACAGAACCTTTGGCTATAATCACGTCGCTGGTGTCAGCCGAAGTCGCCTTCTTAAGTGTCCCGGTTTCTTCTGCCTTGATTCCGTTGGCTGTCTCGAAGCTGTTAAGTTTCAGTAAAATTTTATAAATAAGTAAAGCAGGTAAAGCATACTTAATAGCATAAGTAAAGCATATTTATTAGTTTGTTAGAAAAATGTTTGCTTTCCTTTATTATTATTGACATCTTTTTCGCTGTTTTTATTTGGAATTTTTCTTGGCTAAACTATTCAAAAGAGAATACTTAAGAATAACCTCGAAATAAGCGATTGATTTCAGCGGATTTGCACTAGAAATATTATATTACTTATAAAGGCTGAAATTACATTCGTAGCCAGATTAGTGATTTATTTACTACAAAAAGCAATACTAAGTTTAGCAATGTTAATTTTGGATACAGTACGCTTCAGTGCCTGAAACTATCTGTCGCGTAACTTTACACGATTAAACTTGACGTTACTGTAACCACAAAATAACCTAGTTCGGGTCGGGCTGCTCATGATTGTTGCTGAGATTCAGTGTTAAAGTAAGACTGTAATTATAAACCAATATTAATGGTTTTAGGTCAAGCTTGAAAAGCCATGAAAATGCATTGACAATACAAAAAGCTCTCTTAAAAACGTTTGTTGATCGTAATTCAATTCATTCATTTATTCTTGTATGCACGTAGCAGGTTCGTTTCTTGAGTCTTTTGTCTTTAGCAGCGAAGGCCTAGAAGTATGCAATACGATTTGCAGCATTTACTTACTTGTAGTTGTATGAGCCGTCTGGTTCAATATTCGACTCTTGACTGACAATTGCAATGGGCTCGCTGCCCTGAGGTGCAGCGACGGCCAAGCAGACAGCGCCGGCGACAAACATAAAAATGATTTCCTGAAAGAAAAATTATTTCGAAATGTACTCTAAAGTAAAGCTTAAAATAACGAAGAATTACTGGAAACATAAATTTATTAAATTAAATACTTGTCTTACAGTCGCGCACTATAAAAATAATGAATTGTGGATATATATTTTTGTGACGATTATCGTTGCCTTGTGGTATTTTCGCACACTGCTATTGGGTTTTTTATTGTACTTAATTACTATAATTTCCGCGGTGTTGTAACTAGTTAATCATCGGCTTACTCACTCACACTCACACTAATTCTTTGCATTCATGGTTTCTAAATAAATTAGCATGAAAAGATATTGCCTCACGTTATTGCATTCTTATTCTTTTTGCGCAACTTCGAGCTGCACCGACGTTTGCTGTTAGCAGTGAAGTTAAGCTTGATTGCAGGGCTCTCTGCGATATCTTTTCAGGGGACATGACTGGGAAGACGGTGCAGAAAGGGTGAGCAATCGTGAGTCGGTTGATTCCGTCTGTCAGCGTTGGCAATTGTAAACGTATAACTAAATAATTACAAACAGCTTCTTAATGAACGCATTAACTTATTTACTGAGAAGTGTAGAATTTTGAAAATTAACTACATTTGAGTTAGGATGCGATTTTCTGAGAAATTCATTAATGATTTCGCGAGCTTCAGCAATCGAAGCACAAATGTTTTCATGTATGCTGTCAAATCTATTTTGCGTCTTCTTTTCTAGATTTGGCATTCGAAGTGGTTTCAAGTTACGACGACAACGTTATTGACTGGTTATTGACGGTTATTGACTGGTTATTGACTGGTTACAGTTTCATCCCGCAACTAAATACACAAATTGCATTGCATTCGCAGTAACGACATCGTGACCAATGACATCATGACGAATACCCGGAGCTGCAATGTTTTCCTGTCTTCCTTCACTCGGCCGTTTTGAGGGCGTTCAAATTAAAGCCGAACACAACTCCAACAGTCAACAGACGTCACGGTTGCTGGCATGCGATTGCATCACTTCGTTGGAAAACACGCAACAAAGTTAAGCAATGCATTTATGTTGGTCCAGTCCAAAGTTCGCTCCGCGGATTCCAGCACCCAAATAAACGAGTCTTCTCTCGCTTGAGCTTAGCAATTCTATATAAAAGCAGACCCTGTTCGCTTGGCACGGTCGAGTGTAATTTATCGCCACCTTAACGACTCGTCGACATGCGAAAAAAGGTCAACAAAATGCCTTAAATGCTATGGATGCGCTGTCGCTGATGATGGCACGCTGCGGCTTTTATCGGTTTCTAGCAGGCTTCGTGAAATGCCACTTTTGCTGATATTTTTGACTAGCCGCCAATTGGCAGTTTTTGCTGAACTACGATTGGGGTTTGCTGCGTCAGACTTCAGCAGATATGGTGTGTGGCTGCCTCTTATAGTATGTCAATAAAACCGCGATGCTAATGAAGATTTCTATGTGAAGGTCGTGTAAATGAGCACGACGAAAAACAAGCGACTTTTGACTGAATAAAAACCGCTGAAGTGAACCTAAATTGTATACAAAATAATTATATTTCCGAAAACTTAGTCTACTAATTTTTTCTATACTCAAGAATGTTTTGGAACACTTTATGTAAATGTGAATTAATCCTTCAAATTTCGATTTCGATTCAAGGACCGAAAGGATGTCGAAATTTATGTTGCTAAGCTTCAACTTTGGCGATTTTCCGCACACACACAAATACACAATTCCACACTTACGATCCTCATTTCGGCACTTTTGCGCTTTCCCACGTTTCTAAAGTTACACAAAGAAAATCCTTTACAATTTCTTCGAACCGAATCCTTATTGCTCTGTTTCTGCACGTTCAAGAAACGCTCAATAGAAGAAAAGAAGGTGTTTAATGATTTCAAATGCCGGCTGCTGCCGCTATTTATACGGCCAAACAACACGCTGCAGCATCTCAGTGGAAAAACGAGAGAGAGAGAAGAAGAGGAAAACTGCACAAAACTACGCAGCATTCAAAGATGCTCCGCTGCATCTGTGTGTGAGCTGGAAATAGAAAACTCAATGACAAGAACAACAAAGGTGAAGCGACAAATGTTCGCCCTGTTGGCGACGCGCCGATCGCGTCTCCAAGCCGTCGTTTGTCGCTCGTGCTGAGTTATTCAACACCGAGAAACACTGTATGCTGAATCCACTCGAATGACAAAGTTGCCCTTCGCCGCACTGCAGCCATTTCCAATATTTCATTTAAATTTGTGTTCATAAAGATGCTAATTTAATTATTCTATCAGAGGCTGCTTTCAAAATACTTCGCTGCAATCATTTCGACTTCGCTTCTTCGCGATGATCTTCGTTTTGGGGTGGAGAGATTTTCGCGTGTGGTGTGAATTGAGGTGAGTTGAAATGATTTATTCTGTAATATTTGCGTGCTGCGAATGCGATGTTTATTTTGGCGTGCCTCGTCTGTTGTCTGGGTTCGAATATTGGTCATTCGGCAGACTTGAATACATTTCCAATCTCACTTCAATTCCTTAAATGTCAACTGCAGCTAGAAAAGCGCAACATCGAGCTGTATACTTAAGCGAGATTAAGTAATACCAAGCGAAAGAATGTTTTCAACATTGTAAGGTTAAAGAGCTTTAAGGTTAAAGGAATAATCATTCAGGGCTTCAACAGATTTTGCCTGCTAAATATTGCAGACAAAACATTAAAATATGAAGCCAACACTTCGCAGTAATTTAATTACAAAAGTTACACTCAATGTTATGAAATTTCTATTTAATTTATTCGATATTTCTTTGCATGTGACATTTTTTGCATTAATGAAATAGTTTCTCATTTAATATTAAGGTTTTTAAAGCATTTTTAAGATTTTTATCAATATATATTTATTGATTCATTTTAATTTAATTAAATTATTAATATTTATTTTGTAAGTCTCGATAGGAAAAGATAAATTAAAAAAAAAAAATAAAAAAAAATTAAAAAACAATAAAAAAAATTAAAAAAAAAATAAAAAAAATAAAAAAAAAATTAAAAAAAAAATAAAAATTAATTTCTTCTGATCACGTCATTCATCGCCGCTTTCTTTCTAAATACACTCATTTATAACAAAGTTTTAATTGACCTATAAGATTTGTGTGCTTCTTGTGAAGTGAGCTATCTCTTCTCCGATATGCGCAAATTGGACTTCTGGAAACTAGCGCTGCTGCAACTCCATTTTATGCTTGCTCCGGGTTTATTTTAGCTTCGTTGTTAACAGAATTTATATTGAAATCAGAAGAAAGAGTAACGGGAAATCTCTGGGACAATCTTGTCACGACTTTGTGAAGTTTTCGTTTTCCTTTGCAACTAAAATTGAGAGTGCAACAACAACAACCACAAGAATTGTTAAAGCAGTGGCGAACTTTTGACATTTTGACCCCCGCCCGAAGCAGCGAAGAAGCTGATGAATCCGCTTGTTGCCGCAGACTGTAAAATGAAATTAGCTGAAATTCCACCTAACGGAATGCTCTTTACAATTCGATCAGCATTTGGAATCCTGTGAAGCCGAAAACCCCTTGAAATTGTGCCTTATGTAGGAAATTTCCCAATAAATTCAAAGATTGACGTATGTTTTCAATGCTTCCTTCTCTTAACATTTAATTAAATAAATCAGAAAGTCGACGCTTTTGCATTTCGTTGCGTCGCACAGAAGCGAAAAGAGCCACAGAGTCCATTTCTTCTTAGAAGGTGCTTCAGAAGGTAGTGAGTGATGAATTTAATTGATTACAATGAGTAACATCAGCGATTACTCTACAGGCGACGAGCGGGCATAAATGTCAGTTGTTCTCGCCGCTGCCAATGTTGCACAACTTAACCACAAGCCACTTTAACCAGTTTTCGACTCGTATTCTATTTATTTCTCTTCTTTCAAGCGAGATGTGTTCTTTGCAGAAACATTACGATGAGCAAACATTAAGATGTGTGTTAAGTAATTGCAACTGGAAGGTCGCCACCAGCAGCAACATCTGTCGCTGTGAATTTATTTGTAAAAATTTTCAAAAATATTAAATGATTTGTTAATTTGTAGACAAGTCCATAAAAATACTTTTCAGTTGCAACATCGAAGTGTGGACAATCTACCGACGCCATCACCCACCTTCGCCCTCTTCCCTCTTTTTTCCCCAGTGGACGATCTTTAAACATCGCGCAACATTTCCAACGTGCTGAAGGTTGATCTTTTACTCCATTCTTCCTAGTTGTCGTCGTTTATTGCCTTCTCGTGTGCAGTAACTCTCAAACGAGGAAGAAGTTAAACGCCATGGATTGATGTACTTGCAAGCGCATCGGTGCAAATGGTTCACTTCGATGCAGTCTCGAAATGATGTCGAATGTGCAGTGATGCTGTGTACAGCTTTGAACGATTGATTCGCGGTTGTTGTTGGTGTGAAATGCCATCGCCTGCCACTTGAAGTGTTTGCAGCTTCTGTTTCGCTTCGAGTGTAACTTAAAACGCGTTTGATTTCCATTTGGCTGCATTGAATTGGACCAGATATGAATAGAAAACCATATTAGGAATACTAAACGCGCTTAAAGGTTACCCAATTTAAATAAAATAATAATCAATGGGCGATTTCAGCTGCATTCTAGTATTTTATTTGTACTTTTTTTTTTAAACATTTCTCCTGCTTCTCTATTTTCAATTCCGATAAAAAGAATCTATTTTGAATTACTCCTTAATGAACAGGAGATTCTTTGGCGGATTATTTCGTATAGAAAGGAATCTATTTCGGTATCGAAAGAGCGCAACATTTCTAATAACCTTGCAAGATTCCCGCTCGGACATCTGTGACTGCATTTTCACTAATTCTTTGCGGAAACCTCACTCAAGATCAGCTCGAAAACTGGCTGCAGTTCAGAAGCTGGCAGTTTGCCAGTTGCGCTCTGAAAGCAGTTGAAAATGGAGCTCACCGCAGTGAGACCAGCGCAAAAGTGACGGCTAAGAAGCGGCTGCCTCCTTGACCATGATTCAGAACGCGCTCTAATGACCTTAATTCGCAGAACACTTCTTTTAAATACCAGCGAGGTACTTCGGCGTTAAAAGCTCATGTTTTCCTTGACATTTAGAGTCAGAGGCTGATGCGATGTCAGCTCGGCCGACATCAACTTTTAACTCAACCGCATTTCGTATGTGTGTGTATTTCGTGGCGCTTTCGTGCATTCTTCATGTTTTTAAGTAGCCTTAAAAATTATGAATCAATGCAAGAATTGCCAGAAAACGCGTCACAGCCCGCGAGCTCCGCAACGTTATTTAAGCGGCAATTGAAACCATCGTCAATTAGGCAATCAGTGCTGCAGTTCGTCCATTAAATGTCAGAAATTCTTGAAAATATTTGGACTTTTATACATCTTATATTTATATTCATTTAGCGATTTAAATATAAGTCACGAAAGCTTTTTGACAAGCAAAATGCAATGAAGTATTTCTAAAATTCTTCATATTTTATTGGGTATATTTGTGGATTATACAACGAAAACTGCTCAAATTACTTTAAGGTCCCGTTTCAAAGAATCAAAGAACGCATCAATGGATTAAATGTTATTTAGATTAGCTTATTTCAGATAAAGTTTTGAAATACTAAATATAAGAACAAAATAATCTGCATAGCTTAATTTAAGCATAAATCTGATTTTTGATTCCTTTTATCTAACTAAACAAAAAATTTTAAATTGTTTAACTAATTCTTAAATTGTCTATGCCTTTTTGAATGACTCAATTTGTATTTAATGAACTATACACCACACGCTTAGCTTATGTCTAAAAATAAAAAATAAAATAACAAAAAAATAAATATAATTTTATAAAAATTTATATTCTCAGCATTTAGAAGCATTTTTGTATTTAAAATAAAAGATTTAAAAAAGCTTTCAAATGAATGAAAAAAAATGCGACCTAAAATTATGCAAAGATTTCTGCCTAAGCTTTCTGCAGCACAATTACTTGGAAATGCTAATGCACATTGACGGGTGCTGATTTCTTCAATAACACTAATTTTAAAGGCAACCACTCTTTAGTTGGTTACAGCGTAATTATCTGCACTTTCAGCGTAATTATCTGCACTTTCTACGCTCTACGGTTCTTCATTCCTTGTCCACTTTAAACTTGGCTGTAAAGCACGATTCCAGCTCGCATCACAAAATTGGGACCGCCACAACTGAATGAGTAGTTCAGCCGAAGAGAGTGCCTTTGCGTTATGCTACAAATTAAGTCCCGCTTCTTCTTTTTGGATCCCTAAAATTAAGCAACACATTTTTTTTTTCTTCCAAATTTCATCGCTCCGTTTCTATAGCAAATCACAAGTTGTGACATGCTCTGAACTTCGTCACAATATCGATTCAATTGAGACATTTGAGAAAGATTAAGAAAAAATCGCATAAACACTGTTAATCCAAATTTAAAATTTTCTACTTTTCTGATCACTTTCCTTGGAAAATACAGTTTAAGTTCATTGATCCTGAGATTGTTCACCATCCTCCAGATTTTTTACATCTTTCTTTGACTGAAATATTAACTCATTTTCTGAAATTAGTTTTTCTATAATTAAATTGTTTAGGAGTTTATTTGATAATAGAAAGTTTTGTGCGCTTTTTAATGAATTCCGAATTTCTTTCGAATGCTGGCAAAATTTGGAGCTTTCGGCTCCTCATTTTTCAACATTATCATGTCTGATTTTTGATGCCAACAAACATTCAAGCCAAACAAACATAGGGCGTGGAAATTTTCTATTTGGCGCTCTTATTCTTATCCTAACGATTCCTCCAAATTGGCCATCGGTTGAAACCAAAGGACTTGGAACCTTTTTTATCTATTTCCTATATTATAGTGAAAGCAAGAGAAAGTTCCGTTTCATGTGGCCCCAGTTCTGGTATCTCTTTCTCCTTCTTGTAATCTTTGGTTCATTCCGAAGAGATTGCGAACTCATTTGCTGACTTTTCTAAATTTAATGTGTAAATAATGAAAAAAAAAACTGTTGAAAACTTCAGTCAATTTCTTTCTGCTACATTATATCACTCCCTATATGACAAGATCAGACAAAGGAATTCAGAACCTAAACTCGAACTACTCAACACCTAGAAGCAGTCCGGAGTTTAGCTCAAACGCAGTTGAGGGCGACTGTAATTGGAATGCAAACTTGAAACAACAGAAGAAGCTGTGTAACTGTGAGTGATCCCCTATCCCTGCTTCCGCCGCTGCAGGTGACCTTCGCAGAAATGTCAACAAACCGCACCCAACAAAAATCAGCAGCAGCGCGCTGACCGTGAATTTGGCCGTATTTATTGCAGCAATAAAAATTAATCGCTTAAATTCATATCGGATTTGTCCACTTAGTTGACTGAAATAAGACGACGGCTTTTTACATTGGCTAAATTTTATTTTTAATATATTAAGTTGCTACTTGCGAAGTAATCTGAGAACTGATGATACTTAATTTCATTATCAAACAATTTTTCTTAGCAAGAGATATCGATCTTTACATATATTCGTTAAAATTAATATGTACAAGTTATGGAGCAATTGCATGCGAAGATGAGAAAATGTTTTAAGTCGCACAGAGAGAGTGAAAAGAATCGCAACCGCTTTTAAGCATATCAATACATGAGAAATGATGTAGAAAAGGTTTCTGCTGACTACAAAAAGGGTAACGATGACGAAAGCTACTGCTAATTTGAAGAGGTTCCATGATGTCCAAAGCGAGGTTCAGTTTGCAATCTTTGATGCTGTTCTTCAACGGAGAACAGGGATAAATATTGTTGCTGTTCCGATTCCATTCTTCCTGTTTGATGTACTTAACTTATCCCTGATTAGAATTGATATCCACAAAGTCTTCTGCTCATCTGTCGCTCCTCGGGTGGTCTTAGAAGTAAAACGTCGTCGTTTCGTAGCTCAAAGCGTCCTCGGTCGTTGTGCGGTACTCGCTCCGCTGTCTCTTCGAGTCGCGCTCTGCTATTTCGCGCTGGGCTTTCCGGATGACGTCCCACATTTCCTTGGGCATGTTGTCGATGCGGAAGCCGCGATGGTCAAACATCGGCATCTCGCCGTTCGCTCGACGCTTTTCGTCGACGTACTTGAGCGCTCGTGCGATGGCTTCCGGGACGGGAGGCGGAGTGGGAATGTGTTCGCCCTCGGGCATGAAGCCTCTGTTGTTGCTCTTGTAGTTCACGCGGTACAGCTGCCCGTCATCGCCCGTGTACTCGTAGTAGCCGGTGGCGTGGGTGCCGCCCCTGTGATGCACTTTCGCCTGTTCTTCGCCGTATATGCCGTTCTCGGTCAAGTACCTGAATATCGTAGCAAAGGAAATCAGTTATTTGTTGATTGGCTGACTTGAGTGTCTCTTCTTTGGGATATGTGCCAACTTTACTTACGCGTGGTCGTATTTGTTGTGCTTGCGTTTCTCCTCCTGGTGCAGGATCTTGTGGCGGCCTTCGTCGTCGTACTTGAAGAGGATGTTGCGTGGCGTGGTGGTCGTTGTCGTGGTTGTACGCTTGGTGGTGGTGGTGGGTTTCTTTGTAGTCGTGGGCTGTGTGTTGGATTGTGTTTGATGCAACAGTTAGTGTTTGAGTGGTTTGTGGATCGGTCGATGAGGAAAATTATACATTTGTGGTTAAGTATCAAGGAAATATTTCAATAGTTCGGCTGGGATGGCCGCTGAAGCTGCTGGCTGTCATGCAGGATGTGTGCGGGGGAAAGTTAAAGCTTGAAGTATGAGTGAATGAGCGAACGCATGCATGTGTATGTGTTGGTGTATTGTGTATGTGTTGCGTGCCGCGCTGTTATATGAGGTTATTCGCTGCGTCGCCGCCGAAAACGATGTTCGATATGGACTTCAATGGACAAAGTTCGAACCTCGGACGTAGCGGACGTCTTCTTCTAGCGAATGGCGCGAATGCGTTGCGATGGGCTCGGTTTTTTTTTTTTGGTGGGTTTGAGTTGTGTGAGGGTTGGATTCTTGGATTCTTGCATGCGTTTTATTTGGATTTGTGAGTGTTATTCGCTGGGAGAGTATTCGGTTGCTTGATAGTTTGCATGCTGTTCTTTGTTATGTGGCGCGATTTGTGGCTCATACTCGGGGAAACCGTATTCCAAGCGTATCGCGGGAACTTTAAAGTCAGCATTACTTACATGTCTGCGAAAGAAACGAGATGGATCATTAATTAAATTCTGAATGCACCCTCCAACAGAAGGTTAAAGAATGGATCCCATCTCAATTGTGAATGGGCCACATTCTCCAATCCGATCTTCGAATGTTTACTCACACATAAGGCCTGTCGTCGTGGATGTAGGGTATATTGGAGCCCGAGTAGGGCCCGTAGCCGCCATCGTAGGGATACGGAATGTGCACATATTTGCCCAGCTCACGATTGTCGTGAACGTGGCGATACGGCGGTGCGTTGTGCATGTAGCGACCTGCGATCAGAGTGGAGATTGAATCAGAGGAAAAGTGAGTTAGTGCGATTAAATCTTGGAATGTGTGTCGTTTATGTGGACGTAAATATATGCAAAAAAAGCGTCTAAAAGTTACTCTGAAATCATTTAAATTTAGTGGATTATGCCGAAACGAGAACTTCTAAAAGATTGTGCGTTAGATTCACAACTTCAACCTGTTAATTGCAATTTGTACTTTATATTTACGAAGACATGTTTGAGGTGAGGCATGCGTTAGAGTTGTGCGAAGTGATTTGATGTGAATGGAATAATCCGAAATACTTTTGCTTTGTGCTTGTGTTTTTGACAGCTCTTTGTTGTCAGCTTATCTTTTGTAAGGAAATTCAGATGAAGACGCAGCAGTATTTCGGAAAAATGAAATGAAATGAAATGTGTTTTGTGCCAACCCCACAAAAAGTCAGAACTGAAAACTCGCGATCAACTCATGGACCTCGACAAAATCTCCATCTACAACTCAGTTGTCGACATTTTAAATTAAGACCGTTTTTCATTTGTGGGGATTCAATTTCTGGAGAATAGTAATGTATTTTTACCCGCTGAGTCATAGTAGCTGCCCGAAGAGCGGCCTAGAAGAGAATTGGTTACGTTATAAATAGGATCAACATTGTTACACTAAAATCACTAAATAATCTCAGCCCCTTTTCGCCTGATCTGCAGTCAGCATTCAGCACTTGAGCTCAACGATTCAGAGTTCAACGATCAGTAGAGATGAGCTCGGTATGCAGTAGAATTGAGTATCGAGTGCAGCTGAATGCGAATGTTAGACATCTACTTGCTACAGAAGTTAATCGAAATCTACGTTACAACTTTTAAGGAAACACGTATCGAGCGATTAAGTCTAAGGTGTCATTAGACTAGATTCGAAAGTTAGTAAATTAACTAAAGTTGTGTCTACTTTTAGAGCTCTACTCCGAGAAGCTGTGCAATTGAATACCTTCGTTATTCAACTTGGGGTTGTATTGGCCCTCGTTCGTTGCCCGATATTTCTCGGCGCGAACCTGATTCGCCTCTGAAACCTGATACTTGCCATTATTGTGTTCAGCGGGAATGCAGCTGCTCAGAGCGATGAGAGTCTGGAAATAGAATAGAATTTGCCATCTGATTAGAAGAGTGCAACAATAAAGTAAAAGACTCAAAAGAAATTTAATAAAATATGAATTGAAAATTGCCAAGAATTGAATAATGCGATAAAAAATCTGGAATTAAATAAATACTGAATTTAATTGCATGCTTTAAATTATGCTGCAATGCATTAGAGCCAAAAACTTACACATGATTCATGAAATTCAAGTAAATTCAAGTGATCGTATAAAGAAAACAAGTTATTATTAATGATCGGACGTTGATGGGAATTCTTCAGATTGGAATTAGTTGCTCACGTAGGCAACGAAATCGATCGAAATCTATTCGCAGCTCTCAAAATAAGCAACTCAATTATTATTTGCGACTTTAATTAATTCATTTATTAATTATTATTGGCTCTGTTTTGACTTTTCGAAGGTGGACTTTGCTAAAATCTTCGTAATTGTTTCCATGTAGGAGCAAACGCGAGCGGATGCAAGGAGGAATTCAGATCTGCTTTAGAACGATTTGGAACGTGCAAATTGAAAACTTTTGCGTAGCTATATAAAAGCCAAATACTTTGGAACACCTTCACAACTTTCGATTGTATTGAAATTTTCACTCAGACGTCTGATATTTTATCGCCATTTCCAAAGTTCACTTTGCATCGGTCACTTTGGCGTCTGTCATTAATTCCCGACGGATTCGCGTATCCAGGCCCCAATTTAATCTCTCCCTTCCTTGACTTCTTCGAATATCGACTTTACTCACCGCAATTTTAACGAGTAATAAAGTTTTCGAATGCATTTTTATTACTATTTGGCACACTGAATCACTGAATCTGATCTTTTGTTACGTTTACTGTTTCAGATATGATCACAAAGCTTTTATCCTGGCTGCTGCTGGACGAGGTAATCCTTTCGGTTTGGGTGCTGCAACTGATGTGTAGGAATTCGAGCAGTCGGTCCGATTTATATGTGGATCGCGTGGAGATCGGAAATCAGCTGAGCTCAGCTCGGCGTGCGAATTGTTTTCGTCATTGCGCGATCGCTCTGCACTCTTGCTGAGATCAATAATTCTTATTTGCAAGCACAAGCTCGATATTCTTCCGATTTCATTGAGACTCGTTTCATCTCACATCAAATTTCTCCCTCGCTTCTGTTGTTTTGGAGTTAATTCAAGAGCAAGGTTCATTATTCCCAAGGAACAGATTATCCTGTGACAATTCCGCAATTAATTAATAAACTAAAAAACTTCTATAGATCAGTCACATTATCCGGAATCTGAGGAGATTTGAAGAAAATAAGTTCCTGATTATTTTCCGTGGCAAATCCAAACCTGAACTCATTCAAAAGAGAACTCACAAAATACTTGGCGACATGTTAATCTCCGTTTAATGCACGGATTAATATTGTAGACAATCGGTGATATATTTAATCCTGATAATAAATTAATTATTATTTCATTAAATTAAACGATGGAATTAATAGTTATTCGAAGGTGAAGCAAGGCATCGGTTCATGAAAGATTAAAATGGTTTGGGCGGACGTAATGCGTTCGGGTGATGAGTTGAAGAAATAATTATATAGAGATTAAATAAAGTTGGAGAAATTTCCGGAAGTAGGAGTAATTATTGTAGATGTGTTTTATGAACACAGATCGTATCGAAATACAAAGCGCACACGGAAATAAATAGACGCAATTTTCAGATGTGAAATAAATGTTGGGTTAAAGTGTATTAATTAGATTTTCCATATCAGATCAATAGACTTTATCGCAACATTGAATTTAGAGCGCAAATAAAATAATTTTTACTTTGTGTATAATCAATTTTTGTTGTAGTATTTCTGATTTTACTGGAAATGTTCCCATTCAATGGGTCAAAATTGCTGTAATGTAAGGCCGAATATTGTTATCAAAATTCTGGATCATTTTTTTCCTATCTAGTGCCGGAAATAAATATAAATTCCATGGTTTACTTTGATTTGTTTGTTAATTTAACATTTATTGAAAAGCCTCCATTTTTTGGTATTTCACCAAATGACGTTTTCTTCAGTGACGTAATGAGGTAAATTTCGTTAAAATTTTAATAAAAAATGCCCACGAATGCCTTGCATCTAGCAGTAACAGTTTAAGTTTCCGTCCATATTTCATTTCGAGTTGGAATTTTTAAAGTCAATGTCAGAAGGCAAATAAACGCGTTAAACTCCTCGGCTTGAACGGTTTCCATTTCATGTAGGAAATTTATTGACAGACGTAAGGCAAAAATTTTACGACTACGAATGTTATTAATTTAAGATATTATTTTTAACTGCACGAATTGATCTTTGCTTATATCGGATAAGCCAACGACCAGGACCGGATCAGGCTTCAGTAGGAGCAGCAGCAAAACTATTTAAAATTGTGTGAAGAATTTCGGAAATTTGTGATGTGTAAAGTAATAATGCCTAAAGTCATTACTAGAAGCAATTCCTAACTTTATTCTCTATGTCTTTCATGCGATAATTATCGAAATAGGCTGCGATGTAAATGATACTCGTTCTCATTCCTTCATAATTGAAAATATAAGAAAGGCCTTTCACGGGCTCTCGCCTCAGCTTAGGAATTATTCAATTTGATATAGTAACAAATCGTTGAAACATGTTTGACTAAGGATGGCGGCCCTGACTCCATTTGATCCGTGCCATACTATATGTAAATCTAAGTGGCAACATAACGCATAAACTGTGTTATCGACGGGCGAGCGTTGTTCGTGCTCGATCATAAAGTCGCTTAAAGATAACCATAAATCTGTAAAAGCAATAAAGCCAATGGAGCCCCCAACGAGCATTTAGATTGAGGAAGTGCTGTACTACAGTAGAGCCTCGACTAACATTACAATAACTGGAATCATGGACACGTAGTTTCGGACCAACAGACGGCAAATTTAACGAGATATTGAAATGGAAATAGCTCATTGATTAGATCATGATAACAAATCCATATATATACATGTCTTTATCTCTTTATAAATACAATTGTTATACCTTATTATACATCATCTTCTATATATTATTGCTAAAAATAATTGATATCTTGTTTTGCTGAATTGGGATGATTTTGAGATAATAAGAAATTTGCAAAAACTGCTTCTCATCTCTGATCTGTTTTAAAAATATTTACTTCAGATCTCGTTTGCTAAAATTGCAATTTAAATATGCAATTTCAACTTTATTTTTAAATTTCGAAGTTTTAATTAATATAATAAACAGGAAGCCTGTCGATTAAAGTCGCAGAAATGCCGAGAAGAAGCGAGTTTAAGATTAAACGTCTCTGTTTGTCGTCAATAACGGTGACTTTAAGATTTCAAAACCGAAAATCATGACTAAAAACTGCAAAGGTTACTTGAAAAAGAAGCAAAAAGATGTCTTCAAAGAGGATATTAAAAATATTGTAAAAAGGTCTCGCGGGGCGTCCGTTGATCTCTGATCTCTGCTGCTGCTCACGTCATAAACTGATCTCATTCACGCAGATTCACAAAATCATCATCATCGTTCGCTGCTGTTCGACGCCGAAATCTGCCAGACAAAGCAACGAAAGTGAAAAAGCAACGCAATATAAAAAACTCAATGCATGTATTTGAGTGCAAATTATAAGCATTTATTTCAAAATCTTAATCGCAGGCTTCAATTGCTGCGATGTGTGATGCTCTTCACTAACCTTGATTAGCTCGGTTCGTGTTTTGGAACTTGTGCACCTAATAAAAGCCATCGTTTTGATTTCGACTTCGGTTTTACCCAAGCGAGAAGCATTGAATTCTTATCGGTGTATTCACTCCTGGCGCTCATTGATGCCCGATGATTTATGCGTGCTTTCACCCGGTCGCCGACTGACTTCTCATCCGCAGATTTGCGACTTATTCCGAGCAATAATCTCGCCCCCGGCTGAGGTTAACATTGCGGTCACCTTATTAGGAACCGAGAGATGCTCACTAAAGTTTAATGATACCTCCAATTGAATTTATTGCTTTTAATTTTGAACGTGAGTCACAAATCCTAAATCTTCCGATTAATCTAGTGCATTCTTCGTATTTAAAGCTTTTTATATATTTTATTCTGCTAAAAACTCTATCTAAAATTGCGATTATTATTTTAATATTTAAGGTAACATTATTTGGGTGTTCATGTTGCATGTCACAGGCACTAGATTCAAGTTAATCCAGTTCACGACAGAGAAAATAAACCAGTTCCAAGCTGCAATAATCCGAAATTTGTAGATTAGCTGACATTAGAATACCGTGAAATACGAGACTCATTGACGTATTAACTTGAACCTATTTAATTAAAAAGCAGATTCCACTGGAACCGTAAATTCTTTGAAAAAACATCAATAAAAATTCCGTTTGATTTCGAAGCGTAGGACTTCAATAAAAATTTTGTTAGTCTATCGAATGAATCAAATCGGAATTTCATAAAAAATGTAGCAGGAAATATAAAGAAAAAAAAAATACAATAGAATGAGAACGTAAAACAGAATTCAAATTAAGTGAAGAAAGCTCCAAACAAGACAAAACGAAAGTAATATTTAAAAACAATTGCAGCCATTTGAGAAGTGATCCGAAATCGCATGATATATGCTTGTGTCGTGCGATAAAATTGTTTATAAAATGATGGGAAAGCAATTTAGTAAATATTTACTTAAAACAAAAGCGTTTAAAACACTTTTAATTAATATATTAGGTCCTTTTACAATTGTTTTCTTCTGCTATTATTATTATTAATGATATTTATTGTTATAAACCTAAGAATTCATTAATTATAGCTGAAATCTGGACATTTTGTTTGTTGCTTTGTGCTCTGTACAAATAATTATACATAAATTAGTCCATGTTAAACATCATAGATATACCGTTTATTAAGACTTGAATTAGAGTCATGAATTGTATCAGAGCTCAACAACTGTAGTGACCACGACTTTCCTAATGATCTTTCTTTAAAATCAAACGTTCAAAGTTTTGGAGATTCTGGAGATCGATAAACTCTCGAATTCTACTCAACTTTAATAATTTCCGCCTGTTAATTCGGGGCGAGAAATGCATTCTTCGCTTACAGATCTCGAAATAAAAATCTCATCTTATGAAATCTGACATTCCAAGAGCATCAAGTGAAAAAGTCGCTTATTTAATTTATTAGCCGACTGCAGCATCAATCATTCATTAATTTGTCTATAAAATCCATAAAATAATTCGAAGTATTTTAATACGTTTTTTATTTTCCAGTGTTGGAAACTGTTGCAACTACTTTCGAAACTTTTATCATTTCGACGAGTTGTTGTAAAATCCTTATATCTAATAATTTGTGTACTTTGTAGTAGTGAAAAAGTAATGGGAAGTGGTCCTTGTATTTCTATTGCAATTGGAGCTTGTAATCAGACCTTTAAGAAGATATTGAACCATATATAAAACGTATCAACTAGGAATGTATTCAAATGCAATAAAATAATAGTGATCGCTTATAAACACTGCATCGACGCTCAGCATTGGCACGGAATTAGAAGCTTTACAGTTGCAAAACGATCGATTCATTAATTTATTGAAAGTCCATCGATCGATTAGTAACATGTGTATTTATTTAAAAGATGTTTGAATATTTAATGAGCTGGCGTTAGTGTAAAAAACTAGCGATGATCGTGCCAGCAGCTTCAATTGCGAAACATCGGTCGAGGCTTCTATTCGAGTCAGAAACCTGAGCAAAGACGCTCTTCGCTTGGCAGGACTTCGATGTACACACAGCGGAAAAGCTAATGGGGACTTTCCTACACGTCATATCGTCAAAGCAAATGGATCTTTTCCTGAAACAGCTGTTGCTCTTGAGTGGGCTCCATATTCAACGTGGTGCCATCTTTCCTGTTGCGCTGTTGTCATCGTGTGCTCCCAGCTATTCACAGTACGTGGAGCAGGACAGCGTGCACAGCTCGGGCAGACGTGAGGCCGAGTTGTCCGCTGATCTTGGGAAATATGTGCCCGACAACAGAGGCAAATACACACACATACACATCCCCTATGATGGAGGTTACGGCGACAGAGGACTCAAATACGAGAACGACAAACGCGGCGGCGCCTTCCTACCGCGAGAGGAGCTACCGTTAAAACTGGGCCCTGAGGATCATCTGCGTTTCATGATCGATTTCAATTTCAACGGAAGTGGCTGGCAGGTGATACAATTCGAGTGGATCCGCGACGACGTCGGGGGCCATCAGTTTAACTACGTCAATGAAAACAAGTTGTGGGACCAGCTCGGCGAGGAGGAACGTGCCACTCCAGAGCCTGGCAATGACACGCTGGCAACAAGAGTTCATGTCGACGGCGAGTACATTCCGGGGAGCCACAACGAATCGACGGAAGGCGGGCAGCAGACGAACAGCGTAAGTAAAGATTTCGAACGCTGATTTTGCTATTGCCTCGTAAAATATTTTACTTCCAGCAGGACGCAAAAATTCAGAGTGTCATTGCTGACATATTGGAATACATTCGGAAAAATATTATAGTCAATTTGCACTAGGGATCCATTTGTCAACTATAGAATCTCAAATGTTATAGAGTAACGAAATGCAGCACTAAAGTAAATTCGCTTGTAAAAATAATTCAATGCAATTCAAGTTTAGCAGCATTTCTACTTAAATTATATCATGAAATATTCTCTAACATGGAATATATACAAATATAGTTAATTGTTAGGGACCTTGTGTAATTTATTTCAAGAAAAACAAATAAATCACAAATTTTAAACTGCCTGACACGCAATTTATTGTTCCATTTATTTACGAGTTATTCTTTGCTTCGTGCAATAAAATGCCTAAAAGCACACCATACAAAAAATGCAACGCGTAAACTTGTTGAAATTGCAGTTTTTGTTGATTACTTCCAATGGAAGGGCATTAACCACTGTGCCTAAAAACGCACACAGTTTTGCAGCGCTAAAAAACGCATATCAATTGCTGCGCCTCGATTTTTAATTCCACCTAAAAAATGAACAATTTAGCGATATTTATTACATATCTAATATTACAATTATATATTTGTTTTTATGTAAATTAGCGTAAATATTTGCAGATAATGGAAACTATGTAGTATGGGTGATTATGGAAGCAACTCAATGTAATTGCAATTTCTATTTCTTAATTTAATTTAAAAAAAAACCCAAAAATGAATGTTTAAATACATTTGTTTCAAGCAAATTCAAGAAGAATTCATTAATAGACAATGTGTTTGTATTTAATAATTTTGTATAGCACAAAACTTTATTTCTTCTGATTTCACTGCTTGCGGAAATAATTTATATACAATTTTATTTAGCAAAGAATTTCGTTCTGATCAAATTCAACGTATTTTTTCCTTAAGTTCTAATAAACGACGATCCCGATATCCTGATGTATTATTAAATTTCGAGTAATTCTCTCCAAATCAAATGAAATCAATTTTTTTTTTGAAATAAATATAGAAAATATTTTCAGGCAACAAATAAAGAAACAAATAAAATTAAATAAAATGAAACGAATTGCGATAATAATGTTTTGTCCCGAACACAATATTTAATTTAAAGTGGCGGATGATATTTTTCCCAATATCGATATAGTTTTAAGAATTACGGCAGAGGGCGTTTGTTCTTTGTTAAAAAATTCTTTAAATAGTTGAATATTTTGCCATCAATAGAAACAATGTTGTTTTTCTATATCTGTTCTGTTTTACGTTTTGTTGTAATGATTTGAAGCTATTTTTCCCACAATATAAACATCGATTTGTATATTAAAATAATTTATTCCCAGCATATATAAATTACATATTTTATTTTGTGTAAATAAGTGTTAATTAAACAGAAAATTTTGTTAAAACATTAATAATTATGTTAATTTATGTGTGGACTGTATCCGAAACTGGTCGCTATTGACCATCGCTGCTTGACCGGAATTCCCCATTTTTGGCCGCGTGCGCTGTCAGCGTGGGCGGCTCCGAGACACAAGAGAAGCACCCAGTAAAGCTATAAAACAACAGCATTCATCTTCTATAAACCACGGAAAATATATGGCTGGAAGTACCTGGATACGAACTATTATTTACCTGTTTTACTTGTCCGCTTTGTATTACAGCCGCAGCAAAATTTGTCGAGTAATTTATTTCATAAAGAATTTATCTAATTCTCAATTGCAAACATTTTCGAAGGAATTATTTTAAATAATAATAAATAATTAATTAAAAATTTAAGTTTAGATATTTTTTTATACAAAAATCGTTAAAAATGTACTCGGTTTCATAATATGCATTAATTATGGTGATCGGATGACATTATCTTTTTAGCAAATTTTCAACAAGAAAAGTTTAAGCCAATATTTAAACAATTCAAATGCTAAAGGTTAATTGTACATAATTTTTGCAGATCTGTAGAAGAAATTTAAAATAACTTCAAACAAATTAAAATTTTAAATTATTATTCTTAATTAATTTAATATTTAATTCAATTAGTTTCACTCTTAGCTGCCGAAATTTTACATTCTTCTTGGTCAATCGTAGATGGTCGTCGCTAATGATAACTAATGACTTTGTATTGCATAGATTACAAGCAGATTATCTGCACTAATCTCTAGTAATTCTAGTGCTAAACGTTGGGGCTTATTTTGTTGCACACTAGAAATAAATAAATCAATTAAATGTAGGTTGCTTACTTAAACTAAAGGCAGTCGAATGTAAATCCGTTCATCAGCTTTTAAATTAAAGGCCTTTTTTGGAGCCAGTTTCGATAATTCTTAAACATTTCTTTATTACTGTATTTTCTTAATCATATTTCAGTTTTGGGTTTAATTAAAATTTTTCACAGCTGATTAAGTTTATGATATACAACGAAGCCGTAAAAAGCAGCTTTTAATAACGCTATTAAAATTATTTAACTTATTTGTTATTAATTGAATTATTTGTTATTATTATTATTTAAAAAACACCAATTAATATTATTTTACGAGAGTACTAATAAAACTACATTCTTCAGTACTTGAAGCTGCAGTTAAGAACATCTTGCTGAAATATTTGATCTTTACCTTGTTTACCTGTGATTTCAGGAACAGGAAGCAATCAGTCGAGTGAGAAGAACTCAAATAATTGGAAGGTCCAATCGCGCGGTGATTAAATAAATATGATGTGGCCATTAACAATATTGAAGTGGACACACTTGCCTTAAAAGCAATGCATGATAGATCAAGTAAAGCACGAGCAAAAAAGCAGAACTCTAAAAATGCTAAATTAGCAATTAAGCACACTAACTTAATTAAATAGATATTTATAAAAGCGATTCCAGAAAACTATTATCGGGATTTATTATTTGTCTGCGCTAGGAGTAATAGAAGTCGGGGCAAAAAGTAATAAATAAGGAATAATAAAAATAAACAAAATAAAATACATACTAAATAATAAAACAGCTGTAAAACCATAAAATAAATAAATCAAAACAAATAACTATTAAAGGAGAATAGACAAAAAAAAATATTACACTTATAAAAGCGAAATAACAAATAAAATAGAGAAAGAATAAACACTAAAAAAACCCAGCAATCAGAGACTAATAAACTACTAACAAGAGATTAAGCATATCTCTACGGATTAAGATAAAACCTCCGAACATTAAAATAACCTGTGAAAAAGCTAAACTAAGCACTATCAAGTATGTTAATAATACAATGTTCAACTGTATAATAACCAAAATGTAATGTGGAAATCTATAAATAGCAATAGCGAACTTAATTAATCCTTTGAAAGGAGCTCAATTGGTTCTGATTTGCGTGGGTATTCTTAGTCCAATTACGTTGTGTATCCGAAACTAAAAGTAACAAAGGCATCAACATGAATTTAAAATAAATAAATAATCTTTAGTCTAATCTTTTTTTTTAGTTAATAATCTTTATTAAATATGTTTTCGTATGTTAAGAATATCTATTTTAAGTGAATGTTTACAAAAAACACTCTGTAATATAATTTTTTGTGGAATAAATCTTAAATCTAAATCATGAATTTACAAAATTTATCCACTATAAACTGAAGCACTGAATACGCTTAATACTAACGCTAATTTGGCTCAATGAAATATAATCTGTCGGGCATTGTTTGTGGCGCGCTATAGTTCCGAGAGAACGGAACTGTGCTGTCGGTTCCGTTTATAGATTCCCATGAATACTTTTGCCGTAAAGAGAAATAGACGTATAGCGACGTATAGACTATATAGAGAAAGACAATAAGACGTATAGCATACGAATTCTTTCTATATCTATATATCTATTAGAACTTCTGTGATAAAACTGAGTTTGCGAATATTGCACCGTACCTGGCCGAATAAACCACATCAGGAAAGAATTAAATATGCCAATATTTAAAAGTGCAATTATAGATTTCATAAAATGATTATAAAGAATAGTTTTAATAATCATTATATTTAAACAAATGCTAAACGTAACCTATATAAATATCTACATGATACTATATAAAAATAGTACTATATATAATAAAATACTATATATAACAAAATATATATAAATTTGTGTTTATCATTATTGTGTCAAGATTGTAATTTGTCCCGTATATTTTTCAAGGTAGTTATGGAACTTTGCAACTTTATATCCAATTTTCTATGAGTGATGTGATTGTGGCGGAGTTCCTTATAGAATCTGTAATCCGTCGAACCTCACAACATTCGGAACTTAAGGTTGGGTTGTCAATTATTTCATTTCGACTTTATTATCTATTCTCCGTCTTCTTCCGAATGATGCGTGTTCGTATTATTTAACAAATTTAATTTAACAAAATTTCGCCCTCAACTAAAATTTTTGCAACTTTATCACGCATTTGAAGAATAAAAAATTAATTTCGTTTCGTATAGATCTTTATTAATGTAACACTGCTGTAAACAGTGCAATTATTCAAATGTTCAGTACTTAGTAAATTCTATAAGAAGTAACAGAGTACGTTAAATGTGTCTTTCTTCGAAAAATTAAATTTCAAATTAATTAAAAATGCAAAAGCAAAGACTTCGTGGCTTTCTGGTTCGTGCTCATCCTCGACCAACTCCCTTTTGCGCTCCTTTTTCTTGAAACACGGCGTATCGCTCATCCTCTTCTGTTGCCCAAGCCTCCAGGTTGATCCTGCGGTGGTGGCGCCGTAGCTAAGTAGGCGAGGGCTTTCTGGATTGCCGGCGGAATCGGCGGTGGCGTGGGCAGATGATCGCCGCTGGGTTGGAAGCCATTCTCGTCGGCGATGTAGGTAATGCGGATCGGCTCGCCTTCGGGTGAGGTGTAAGCGAAGAATCCCTGAGCGACCTGTCGAAATAACAAGAGATTGAAGAACACCGAAGACTTTAATGCTTTTATTTGAAATAATGGGACCCATAAGAGTCCTCGTTTCAACAGCGTAGTCATTTCTGCTCTTCTTGTCTGCAGTCGATGGCAGTCAATGGATTCAAACTCAAAACTCAAACTCAAAACTTCTTAGTTTTACTATTTTCGTCACCGTGCACTTCGAAAGGTCATGCCGACAAAATTGTCTGTATTGTTGTTTAATGTCACTGCCCACATTTCTTGGCTGCCATTTAGCAAATCTCTAATTTCATTTGATGGGGAAAAAGAAACGAGACGATGATGCGGACGATTTTGAATGTAGGAAGGTTTGTTTGTTATTTTGTCGTCAGTTGAAATGTTGCAGATCGTTTAACGTTAATGTTATTCATTCGCCGTGCTTCAACGAGCAGCCGAACTCATCGTGGCCGAAGTCATCGTGATTTATTACCTGACCAGCGGAATCTGTGCCGGCGTTCTTCAGGTAACCTTCCTCCTCGGCCGTTATGCCGTTGCCGGTCTCATACGAGTACTTGTAGGAGCCGTCAAAGTTCACCTCTTGCTCCTGGCGTATGATGGGAATGGGCGTGCCCTGACTCTGTGGACGCGCTGCTACCAGGCAGCACAGTAGCGTCGAAATGGTTAACGCAGCCTGTGGTACATAAGAATAGAGTGAAAAGAAAAGAAAAATAACATTATCCAAGAGTTTTCTTTTTTTCATTTCAGTAATCAACTAATTTCAATTGATTAGCATTTGTAATGAAGATAATAATTGCTTCTTTTCATGTATCCCTTTCAGAAGGATCCTGGCATCGAACGTTATTGCAGCAGAATCACGTTATTATTATTAACTTTACACTTTTCTATGATAGCACTTTGATTTTAACCGCATCCTGATCACATTTCGACTCTTCACTTACTATGAACTTCATGTCGTTGTGAATTCTCCTTTATTTGCACCTTGGTCCTTTTCGTTGAGTGTTTTAATAACTCCACGAGACGCACACACACCGCACTAATAAAAGAGACCGAACCGAGAGGACGTCCCAGAACTTTGGGCTTGGAACAGAAACTGTGAAGTCGGATGTTTCAACGGGAATATTTATACCCAAAAGCACGGCAAACGGAAATCTGCTTGAACTTTACATTACAACAGACGCAACAAAAACTGCAAGAGCGGCAGAAGAAGAGGAAGGCAGCAATACTACATCTGCAACAAGCCAGCAACACCTTCCTCATTTGTTGCTATAAGCTCAGCGACCAGATCAGATCGCAGAGAAACATGAATGAATTCTGCGGTTGCCTAGACAAATGGAAGACGGGCAGCAGGAGGATCTTTGAGTGTGATTTACTTCAAAGCTCATCGAGGTAGAAGAAGCTAATAACAAGTAAAAGCTCAAACCTTAGCACTGACCACAACCAACAAAAGTCGGCCACACAAACAGACACCCACATAAACACACAGAAGTCTTTTTCCAGTCGTCAGTTAGCAACAATCAAGACAGGAAGATTGAAGAAGCTCATCTCTTAAGCTGGTCGCAGTCGTTCATACTAAAGGCGAATACCAGCTGAGGGCTGAGCGGAAACGTTGATTCCTCGGCAACCGAATGAATGGTCAAAAGCGGCAAATTGTTTTCTGAAGACTCTTGAAGCTCGCAAGTTTGGACATAGTTGCGATGAGCTGTTCAATTGATGCAATTATCGTGAATCACTCGCTGCCGCGCCTCACAAGATTCTCTCGCTGTTGATGTGTTTGTTCTTAATTTCAGAAGATTGCTGAAATTGTAGTCAATTGATACCGAGTTGTTTGAAGGTTTCTTGATTAATTGCCGAAATTCAGCAAAAGAACGGCAAAAGAAGGAATTCGATTCGTTAAATTTGCATCATAAACCTATCAAAGAAGCTTAAAAACACGTGAGTCGCTCTCCTGTAGCTACAGAATCTGTCTTTGAATGCTTCAAATGCTGTAAATGTCAAATATTTTGACATTATGCTTTATAAAAGTGGTTGTTAAGCTTTTGCAACTGAGCAGGTTAGTCAATAATTGCATATTCTACATCTTTAGAATTTCTTCTCTTGCTGCAATTGAAAGCTTGTCACTTCAACAGCAAAAAGCATCTATGGAATAGCAGAATTAATCGATCATATTTTAATGCGATGCAAAAATAGTTTTGCAAACACTTAAAAACTGAATTAATCGCCTTTTCGTCTGTTCAATGGAGACATCTGTTGAAGGCGACGTGACTAGAAAGAGTAAATCATATTAAAGCTGGAATTTTAATAAGAAAAGAAAACCAGTAAAGCTACCGGCCCGGCCGAAGCTTATATATCCTACATTTGTCAAACCTTTTTATACCCTCCACGCTTTAAAGGGTAAAGAGTATTTTAAATGTTTAACGCCTAGAACTAAGGAGATAGATACAGTAAAGGTATATATATTCGTGATTAGTTGATTCAGCCATGTCCGTCCGTCTGTCTGTCCGTGATCGTGATTCACTGGAAAAACTTAAAATATATCGGAATGAGATTTGAAAGATATATTTTTTGTTATGGCGGATGTTTCCTATTGAAAATGGGCGAAATCGATCAAAAAACACGCCTACTTTTTATTCCGAAAATGCAGCTACCTCAGCTTTCATTCTATAAAATTTGGATGAAATTTCATTAATACGAGTATGTGTATTAACATCGTCCGTTAGTTTACCAAAAATGGGCGTAGTCCGCCCACATTTAACAAAAACGTCATAACTGGGAAACGAATAGAAAAATTTTCCTGAGTTTCAAAAACAATCGACCACGCCCATCAAGAACTTAAGAATAAAATTTCAGCTTCAAACTAATTCCTAAAACTGAGAAATAAACACAAAAAATTTCATAGTTCCCAGTAAACCACAAATCGGATTCGGATCAGATTCGGATCCGAAACGGATTCCGATTCGGAAACGTTTTTCGGATCCGATTTTGTTAATAGAATCGCATTTGTTTTGGATCGGAATCAGACATGTTTTCTGGATCTGATTTGGATACGAAACGGATCCGTTTTGTCGGACTCGGAATCGGATCCGAGCCGGGACACGTTTTCCGGATCCGAATCGGCCACCTTATGTCGGATTCCGATTTTGCAGAACACTGAGCGCCCTGGTTAAACTTTAACCAGCGGCTGCGTTTGGTTTACTGTGGACTATAAAAAGTGCACGTGGAACTGGGCCGATGTTAACTCCTTATATATATTATTACTATATTATGTTATATTATTTTATTTTTATTTTTTTTTATTTATTAATTATTACTCATATAATATATAACATATAATATACTAGTATCCCTTCTTCTGTAATTGGTGTTTATGTAAAAAGCGGGCGGATCGCGGCCATTTTGGTGAGTTATTTGCAACGTATTGCGATTTACACAAAACTAAGTCTAGAATCTGAAAAAATCTGTAGCACAGAAGAACTCCTATTTGTTATGTACGCAATGAATTCGAGAACAAAATTCAAGCTATAAACTTAAGTTAAACATAGATTTATTAACAGAGAAGAGTGCATATTTGTTATGAAAATTAGGTGTTTCACAGAACCGATTTCAATACCAAACATTCCAGGATGACATAGAATATAAGTGCAAAATTTCATCGCGCTAGCTTCGTTCATTCTCCTGTCATCGCGATTTCCGCAGACAGACAGACAGACAGACATGGCGAAATCGGCTCAGGAGGTGACACTGATTAGGAATAGATATACTTTTCCATACCTATATATACACTCATTCCTTCAGATAAAGGTATATATTAGAGATATGCCTTTGAGCACATATCATGAATAGCCGATGTAGTCTCTAAATAAAAGTATGTTACAATTTAATTCGCCATAAAGACTACATTCGACGATAACCTGTAACTTTGGAAAACATTTCAAATATTATTTAAAGAAATAAAGTGGAGTAAAGACACAGGTTATCGTGGAGAATCGGATTTCGGATAAAGTAGCCGATTGTAAAGGAGCGCCTTCATTACACGACTTCGTTCTCAGGCGAGCTTCCTTCTTTTCGATCGATTTGATGTTCGTTAGAAACTTGTTTCAACCTGTTTGCATTTGTTGACGATTTTTCATTTGTAATCTATTAATGACTTAAATGTTGAAGGGGCAGCTTCAAAAACCATTCTCCAAACATCAAACTGTCTGTCGGCACTCGCGTGCTGCTACTTGGAATTTCATGTAAATCAAAGCAAGTTTCAGAAATGTCACTTCTTTTTTGAAGTCGGCATGATCGCGCTTGGAAGGGTTTTTAGTTTACTAAGGAGACGAATTTAATTTTAGTCTAGTATAAAACAGCGCCGTGTACCAAATTGCTTTGCATTTCGGTTAGTTTGGTTTGATCGTTCAGAGAGTCGACGGAAAAAGGAGCTTCAGCGTAAGTGTCTCGATGTATAAATATGCATATAATACCGAAGTACGCCTGGTAAACAGAGCCGATTTTATCGGATAATTTTGACTAAATTTCGTATTTTGTCTGTCAAAATTTCTATTATTTCTGCCTTCGAAAGTTATTTTTGTTAGTCCTTGAGATGTTCCGGGCAGATGAGGTTGGGAAACGTGAAAATCCGTCCCTAAAAAGCGATGTCAGATCGTTCTCCATAGTCCGCCGATGTCGAGCGATGTCCTTCACAGCTTTGAGGCCTTTCCTTTTTTAATAGGCTTCAAGGCTGCTCTATCGTCATCTCTTCAAGACTGCTCAAAACTCACCTCACTTTAGTAAACCGTTAAGTTACGATAAACAGATCTAATGATAAGTAAATACTACTTTAGATTATATAGCAATTAGGTATACTCAGAACGGAGATACAAAGGAGTCCCACTCCAGTTACTTTTTGAGTGATCATGAGACAAAAATGCGCACATTGAATGCTGAGTATCTACATGAAGCCTCGAAGTCAAATTTGATCGAGGAGAGGTTGTGAGTACCTCGACAAGGAAAGAAGCAAAGTGTTTGCCAATATACACACCAGGAAAAAGAACTCCTAAACTTGTTATGTACCACGGAGGAACTACAAGCTCTGTCGAAAACCTGTGCAAGTTATCGTTATCGTATATATTAAATAATCCGCAAATGACTCCTCGACTATTTATGTATTTTCTACTATAACAAAACACTTGATTTTATTTAAAACAAAAATGTTTTATTTTTTCCTGTTTTAAAAACTTCCTCCTACTGAAAACATTCTACTGCGAGGTTTTAGCGTGGTAACCATCTTCATCGGCCACATACGAGACCTTGACGTGGACTCCCTTTGGCGACACGAACTCGTATTCGCCGCTAACCACCCAATTGTGATCGCCCTTCAAGATGCCTTCCTGGACAGCTTTGATGGTGTTATCCAGCTCGAGCGCGTACTTGAAGTTGTCGACATTGACCTCGGCGTCATTGCGCAAAACCCTCACGTCGTCGTCGGCCAAAGCGATCGCCAAGAAGCAAGCTAAAACAATCTGAAATGGACGAGTATCGAGCAACGATTCCTGAGCAATGATTTCTGACTAAAATCAATTTCTGTACTCACAACAAATTTCATTTTCAATTATTGGGATTTGGATACTGATGATGCTGCTTCACGCTCTTGTCTTTTTATACTTGAATTTCTCCAGATTCAAAATTGCAATATAAATAAGTGAATAATGCAAATTTAATAGAAACTTGTTTTAAATGCTTTCAATTGTAAACGAGTAGAAAACCAGTCAAAATTTTAATTCTTCGGTCCAGTTTAAGTTATGGTTTTTTATTAAGAATTGGAATTCGCTGGCGATATCTGCCGTTAGGTTCCAGACAGGCTATTAGGTAATCCAGGCGGGAGAGAAGGTAAGAACAACTTCACTCTGTAGGTTAATCATTTTTTTGCAGTCCACACCGAAAAAGGCATAACTGAATCATTCACTAAAAATTATGTGAGTTTCTTTATTTCTTTGGCGATATTTGCTATAACTTTAAATAATGTATATATGTGTAGAATATTTATACATAAATATTTTTACATAAAGATAAAATAATATCCAGTTTTATTAATGACATGTTTACTTTATATTTTAGTAATTATCACTTTTATAGTTCGGTTAGAAATATATATATATCCCAAACTTCAATGACCTAGTAGTTTTAAATGTTTTTTATTGCCCACCATTTCAGGCAAGATAAAAATGACAACCCAAAAGTTCAGACAAAAGTCAAATAGATAAAAGAAAAGTGTTTTCCCTTTTACTACGGAGAATTTATAAGTTGTGTACTATATTATACACCTTTTCCACTTGTAATTCAGAAAGCGGCATTTGCAAATTGCAAAGAAATTCTATGGCAACTCTGAATTACAAGTGACGCTTTCTGAATTACAAGTGGAAAAGGTGTGGAGAAAGTATGTCAATATTATCAATTTCTTCGAAAGAATTGAATAAACATTGGATTGGTGGGATAGACTCCTCCGGTTTTTTCACTATGTCCCATCTACAGTATAAACATCGACCGTTTAACCCATTCTTCAGAGATGCCAAGGACCTCACAACTTAAATAAACTTCCAAAATTATTGCTGCTTCGGCATTGAAAGAGGCTCCGAACAAACATACAATCGCGGAAGTTTTCTTGATCTAAGTTCCACAGAACTGACCTTCCTCATTTAAAACACTTTTTCACTGACATATTTTTTCCATCGTTAGCGAAGGGAATTTATTTACAACGTTTATAGTTTCATGGTATCATTAATTTTCGTGCCAAAGTTCACCTTAATAAATCATTCCTTGGGCGGATGCGCGGCGATGTAAGCCAAGGCTTTTTGGATGGCTTCTGGGATCGGCGGCGGCGTGGGTAGAAGCGGGTTGGCAGCATCGACGTGGTATCCGTTCTCATCGGCGGTGTACTGCAGCGAGACCTGTTCGCCCTCCGGCGAGACGTACGAATACTGGCCGTTGACTACCCACACTTCGCCGCCCTTTAGGCTGCCCTGCTGCTCGGCCCTGACCTTGTTGTCCAACTCGTACGCGTATTGAAAGCTGTCGGGGTTGACCTCGGCGGCGTTTTGAAGGACGTTGACGTCGTTGGCAGCGAAGGCGACGGCCGCAAGGCAAGCAAGGACGATCTATTTCGACGAAAAGATCAAAGAAACGATAATTTGAACGTGTTTTCCGCAACTGAACAACTGATCCTCGAGCAACTTACAAAATATTTCATGCTGATGCGATTTCGTTGATGTGACTTGTTTCTATTTACTGATAGTCCAAAAGTTGGGGCAGTCTTTTTATACGGATTTCCGAAATTTTTTACACAATTTTAAATATTCACATCTTGACAAACCCATTTTTTATTTGTAAACACGCATTAATTTGTAGTTTGCTTAATTATCTATAGAGCACGATCAATAAATTATTTCTTTTATTTTATCTATCTTTCTTTGTTAGTATCTATTCTTTGTTAGTATATTTTTTATTATAATTATAAGGCGATGGCGAGATGATGTGAGCCATGACCTTTGTGTTTACTTATAGACACCGTTCGGAAGCAATTTTCAGTGACTGATCACATCTTCAGACCACAGTGACCAACGAATGTTCCATGGACGGTGAAGGAAATCGACCTCCGACTGCAAGGTCGCACTGCGTACTTAATTTCCATAAATAAAACGGAAGCTGTAGCTACCGTCGTAAGGAAATCTGTATAAAACAGCAACGTTCGACGTGCAATTCGTCACTCAATCAACTCGGTTCTCAGCAGCGAGCGACAATGCAAAATCCTATCAAATTCGCTGTAAGTTTCAATGAATTCGGCAGAAATGATTGAAAAACCAAGACTCATTAATTTCCGTATCCTAGATCGTCCTTTCCTGCTTCGCAGCCGTCGCCTTCGCTGCCAACGATGTCAACGTCCTTCAAAACGCCGCCGAGGTCAACCCCGACAGCTTTCAATACGCGTACGAGTTGGACAACAAGGTCAGGGTCGAGCAGCAGGGCGCCCTAAAGGGCGGCGAAGTGTGGGTAGTCAACGGGCAGTATTCGTACGTCTCGCCGGAGGGCGAACAGGTCTCGCTGCAGTACACCGCCGATGAGAACGGATACCACGTCGACGCTGCCAACCCGCCGCTGCCCACGCCCCCGCCGATCCCAGAAGCCATCCAAAAAGCCTTGGCTTACATCGCCGCGCATCCGCCCAAGGAATAAGCGATTTTAAAATATGATTCTGTTTAAATTGGTTTATGAAAATATTATCAATGAAAGTATCTAAGATGATAATATTATGTAATATAGTAATAGAATATAATAAAGTAAGAATAAAATAATATTTTCCGCTTTGAATATTTATTTCGATTTACAAATTGTCCTTGTTTATCTCGAAGAAGGGTATTTGAATAAAACGAGTAAAAGACGAGTAGCAGACGAGGATTATTATTTATTTTAGACGTAGCTTTCACTTTCAGGGTTCTTAATTCTTCGTTATAATATTTTCGGAGGAAGTCTGATAAAAGTTGACATCCTTGCAAGCACTCGAAGTAGTTCCTAACGTAGCTTCATCTTCGCAAAACGAAGCACAACCACTTGAAGAATGTTCAAACAAAACAATGTAATAAAAAGTAGTTCAATACAAACGTAGAAAATACGTAATAATGCCCAGAACGTAGTTATTAAATCAACCGGTTTCTCTAATGAATAAAAATAAAACAGAAAACCAGTTAAAACAACGGCCAAAAAAGACGAAAATAAGAAATACAAAAATAATACCGCGAATAATAAATTGATGGACCGCGGATAGTTTTTTAGTTGTTCCTAATTTACATAAAATTAATTGAAATTGCCAAATAATTTTTACAAATCGGCGTGACATTTTCGTACAACGTGAATCAATGTTTTTATGTTAGGTTTTAGAGAAAAGTGAAGAAGTTTCGCGTTTATTTTATAATTTTACATTGACATTGATACATTAATACATTAAATTAATAAAAACGCAAAGTTCGTTTATATAGCAGAATTAATAAATGAGTACAAAACAGATATAAAATTAAAATTTATACATTTATAAGCGATTGATTCCCAGTTACTTCAAAACTTAGAATTTTTTAAATAAATGAAACAAATTCTAAAATTATCAACCTGATATGAAATATTTCACATAACAACTCAATAAAAAGTGTGTGATGCAGATTCCTAACATGAATCATTTTATTAAATATTAATTAAAGTTTATTACAGAGAAACAGAGTGGACGAAACCATCAAAATCTACTCGATTGTTAAAATACTTTCTTGCGCAGTACTAACAAAGAGTTTCAATGTGATATTTTCATTGTCAAAGTCAACAATTTTGGCTCTTAACAAAATGTGTGTCACTGGCAAGTAAAGAAATCCGGGCACAGGGCTTAACCATGGACAGAAACGTCTGCAAGTCGCCGATCCTGCGAATCCGGTCAAAGGCACGGCAAAGCGCAGTGTGTGGAATGCGTGACTTGCATACACGATCGCTTTACGTTGGTCTTCCACGACAAGAAGTTTATTCCTATTCCTAATTCCTATGCTTGGCACGACGCGGATTGCTTTTCGTCTGCTCATTGCAATGCTCTGCGTTATGCATGTTTCGGCAGATAGTTTCGTAGACATTTGAGACAATAGCGGCTGACGTTAACACTCGCGGAACTCGCTTTGTGTTCCCCGCCCTCGAAAGCCGTCGCAGCAGCACTCATCTAAAGATCACTTGATTACCTTTGCGCTTCTGACTGAGTTCTCGTAAACTGGGTTTCGTGTTCGTACATATTTAATACAGCTCGTCGCAGGTTCTTCGCAGCTGCTGCCGCTGCAATGAAACGGACGACGGCGCATAGCTGCAATGGGCGACGCTCGTCTTCAGAAGACCGACAACTGGCAGCTGTAGCGAGAGAGTTGGAGCCGCTCGAAGATAAGATTGAGACAGAAGAGAGGAAAATACATCACTACTTTGTTGCTTTGGCAAAAGTGTCGAAGTGACCGTCAGCATTTCAAGTTTTTTTTAGAACTGATCATTCTGCAAGTTTATTTTTCTATTGTTGTCACTACACTAAAGAATTTATAGATTTTTGGTATTTCATCAACTTTTGTATATTTTTTGTAGAATTTTTTTAAAGAACATTTATCAAGAATTTTAATTACGTTTTCCGATGATGCATTAAATTCTAATAAACGTTAAAATAATATTAAGAGAACGTTGCGTGAAGATTGCTATTGAAATATTTTTAAAGAGTTTGAGATTTTACAATAAAACGGATGAATTAATGAAGGGAAACATTAAAAAGCGAACAACTGATGATTAAATGCAACATTAAAAGTTTAAATTTATTAATTGATTAATTATTAATTCATATAAATTGGAAATCAGACGTTTATAAGTTCAATAAGCGTCTGAATTTTAAATTAATTGTAAAAGATTGGAAAGAAGAAACTATACGATTTCTCGGCGATACTCAAATATTTATGCTACAATCAAGTAAAATTATTTTTTTGGTTTTAGGCAATGATAAAAGATTTGATCTAAAAACTAGCGAACAAATGAACCGACTGATTAGTACTTTGCAATGCAAACATTGCATAATTTTGGGCCGCTTTTTAAAATCTTCATTTCGACGTGCAAATATTTTCCGAGTAGCATCTAGAAATCAGTTTCAACTTTGAACTTTTACGAAATATTCCAATCATAATGAAGTTTTATCTTCTTTTTAAAATTAAGTTGAATTGAATTCAATTGAAATGAAACCTGAGGGTACACAAGCTTTCGCAATTACAGAGGCTCCTCTGCCATAAATAAAGGATTTCACCAAAGATTATAAAATACTATATCTATTTAATCTTTGCATTCTATGATCTTTGATTTGAGTGTTATTTTCCTTTTAAGACCGTCATATCGAACTATATAAAAGAGTTTTTACAGCAAAACCCCAAGAAATGTTACAAAATATTTCCTGCTTTTCAAATATTTACATTTTTAAAGAAAGCATTTAATGTAAAGAAAGTTGGATGAACTTCTGTGGAAAACCAAACAAAGCAATAGCACAAAATCCATGTCACGGCGGCCATAAATTTCTGTAATCCTCCGGAGATGACGAAATCGGATCGTGCAGCACTTGAATGAGTTTCTTTACAGATTCAAATTACACTAAAAGCCAGACTAAAACCAAAACTGATTGCTTACCATCTTGGGACATCCTTGATTCTAAGCTGAGGCTGGAAGTTCCCATGGAATTGAAGCCGCACACAGCGTGAAAGAGCGTGCATTTAATTCACAGCGATTCGTGTTGCGTACACAAAACATATTTTAAGCAAAGCCTCATTCATTCGACCCTCGATCAACAATAAAATGAAACAGGAAAACGACGAAGACTCTATTCACTTTTATCGCCGAGGTTCGTCACTTGGAAAGTCAACTGAATGAAGGCGAAATGCAGCGTTGATGCGATTGAAACTCATCATAATTTCAGTCTTTTTTCCACTGACCCAATTCTGGAAGTCGTTGTACTTGGCTGCACTTGGAAGGTCTCACAAAAGGTGTTCGAAATGAATGCGGTTCTCATGATTATCGCAGTACTTCGCTGGGAACGCGAATGCGCATCAGTGGATTGATGCAATGTTGACAAAGTGGAAACTCTCGTGTTATGACTGAAAGGAAAAATCGAGATCAGAATGTGATTTAGTGACTTAACTGCATTAGCAATGATTTCACTGGAACGGCGATTACGATGCTTGGCGGCGGTTGCGTGGGAGTTGGACGTGAGCACAGTTTTCAGAGCAGCGAGCTAATTTCGAAGACGTTGCTAGAGTCAGAGACGTGAAAAGTCTTGTGAAATGACTGCTGGCAAATGTGAATCAACTTCGATCAGTGTTCACTTCACCATTACTCATCACTCCGTCGATATTAACATGTATCACTCACATGTAACTGTAATTTATTACATCTCCTTGGGGCAACGTCTCCGTTTTTACCTCAGCTTGTGGTAACTGTCGCAGAATTTGCTTATGGATTTGTTTACTCGTGGCTCGAACGGCGTTCAAGGTGATCGCGTCGCTAATTTCGTGGCTGTAAAGTGATCCAGCAGCAACGAAGCCAGCGAATGCGATGTTGCGATACATTCTAAATTCTTCCATAATGGTTCTCATCTTCATTAAATTGCCCTGATTTGGCACACCGCCGTCGATATCGCTTACATGTCGGCTGGCGAAGGAGGAGGAGGTCCGCGGATCGATGTCATCCTCCCCAAAGCGAAACAATGACCATGTTCGGATTCACTGCATCGCTAAATGATGAGTTTCAGCTGCTCCCATTTGAAAATTGCTGTCGCTGTGTGTGTACGCAACATTGCTTAATTAGAAGCTTCGCAAAAGCATTAAGCAGTTTATGGATCGCAGCAGTTAATTCGCGAAATGCAGCTGCGTGTTGACGAGTTCCATTCTAAACGCTCAGCTCACTTTTTTGCCGCTTTTATTCCATTTTTTCCTCAATTTTCCGCCGGCTGCAAATACTCTAACCCGAAATAGTGACAAATTTGCGAACAGTCGAAATAATTGCGAATAAATGCAAGTGGACAGCAATGAAATGAATGAAAGAAATTTGAATCTTGAGGTGCACATTTAATTGCATTAGAGATCGATTTTTGAACAGATTTGAAGAAATTTTGTGCAGCGCTGTGTTCGTTTTCATTACCATTGACACGGCAACCGAAGCGATCCAATGACAAATCAGCGCCACAAGAATTGATTCGCTGCACTCGTAAACATTCGACGCACTTCGAGTGCAGCCGAAGAGAACGGCGCCGCCGCCATCTTCAGTGAAGTGGACAAAAATGTAGCGGCATTTTTGGCATCGGCATTAATTACAATCAAGGACAACTCGAGCTACTTCGCTGCATTGCTCCATGCGAGATCCAACAGGTTTCCAGTGCATTAATATCGCTCACGATTTGGGTCGAATCATTTACCGTTCACCCTGATCAGCGCTGAAGAAATGCGAGTGATAACTGCGATTGAGAATTCTTCATCCGAGATATTAAACAGCCATTAAAAATAAACAACTCCACTTCATTTGCTAACGTTGAGCACGTTCTCTGCTTCACAACGGAAAAATCATTAATAACGCGAAAAATTCTTGCATTCTTTGAATTATTTCGCAGCCCAACGAATTGTAATAGCAAATGAACAGCTACGATAGTAAAGAGTCTGTATATAATTAAGCATGACGATGCTCATATGAAATGTAAATTTAAATCAACTCTGCACATATTTTTTTTAAATAAACAAGACATTTTATAATAATAATTAATAACCAATAATTCAAATTTATTTCTTCTGACGAACTTCTGAAAATTGTTTGATGCATTGGAAAAACTGAAATAATTTTCAATCATTTTTATAATTCAGAATAAAAGGAAAAACTATATATATGATATAGAAACTAGATATGAAAATGCATATAATTAAAGTCATATAATAAAATAATTATACTTATAGTAGTCTCTAATCTTTCACATAACGGACGCTTCCTCAAAAGCATCTGAAATAAAAACAGAACAACATCCAAACAGAACACTTTGAAGAAACATTCCAATTGATTGGTTCTAATTGGATTGGACGTAAAAGTGCCCAGCAACGTTCCGGAGGCGTGTACATTCAGGGACGCATGGGATAATATTTCTTAGTGGGGATATAATTACGACAAATTACATGGCAATGACTTTTCTATTAACAGTTGGAAATTATTAGAAATATGATAAAATTAGGCTGTGACAAATTGGAAAGTTTTAAATCACGGATTCAGAGCTCAACAGAAACAGACAAGAAGTTTCTGAAACCACCCATAGAAGGGGTCGACGAAGACAATGAGTTTGAGGGATAAGTTTAAGAATGAAGAGAACGGATTTAGTCGATTTTCGTTCGCTGAATCTGGGCGATTGCAGTTCGGGGAATTCGTCCAACTCGCGGCAGAGTTCATCGTGGAAGAAGATGCTGAAGCCATGCGGAAGGAACTACATGAAGCCTTTTGCTAGCACGACAGGCAAATAAAAACTATCTTCCAATGTTGTAATATCCATAATGTATTTTATTAACATTATTTGATCAATTGCTTCGTATAACTGATAACAACAAAGAAATTACTTAAGCCTAAAACCACTTCATCACTTGAAAGTAAAGCATTTTTTATCGAATCGTCGATATTTACAATCTGTGAAGATGCATAAAGTTTGCCGAGATCGCGATTGACTCCAAACATTAAACAACAGTTCGAAAAACATTCTTGCGACAAATTGAACAGAACGAAAATGCAAATGAGCAACTTAAATCGTCTATAAATTGCTTTAAGTTGCTGCTTATCGCCGGCAACATCGGCGGCTGTTGTCACGTCGCGATGCAGCGCTAATGTTTGCCCGAAAACTGGCTAGGAACTCAACTCAAGCGGACTGCAGTTGACAGTGAAGCAGCGAGGCAGCCGACGTTGATCGATGCATTCCAAAACAACTGCGAGCGGCAGCTTCAGCCGCTGGGTCGAGGTTCGAAACGCCTTCCTCAAGTCGCGACGCGAGTGCATAAATTCTTCGGAGTTCTCAGCGCCGGCGGATGGCGGAACCTGTCGCTGACGTTGATGCCGCCGTTAGACGCAGTTGCAACTGAGCGGTTCTTCTTCGATCGCGGTGTGCGGCATCTTCTTTCGATCACGCATGGAATTTTTATGTCGTGGGGCCTAGACTAGAAACTTCGGGAGCGAGCGGCCGGAGCTGCTCACATCAACTTGAAGCATGGATTCACGTGAATCTCACAGCATTGCCAACATTTAGTACGATGCATTGATTGCGATTGCTTCATTTGTTGTTGGTGTTGTGGCTGTTGCTGTCAGATCTGACAAGATAAACCATTCATTCGTCTGCAACATCGTTCGTCGAGATGCGCCTTTCGCGTGGAGATCCAAATAACGAAACGTTTTCGTTGATAGATGCAATCGAACGGAAACCATCGCAGCCAGAAAAATATGACATAATTTTGGAAATAAAGTATTTCAGCGGCCGACGCGGAAGAAAGGGAATCTTTGGCATTTATTTGACAGTTGCAGTCATTTATTGGGCCTCAGTTTACGATATAAGATTTCGAGCGATAAGGTTTTCTCAGGCTCAGCGAAATGTCACATATTCCAGTTGAAGAGATGCGCGGATTAGAAATGGAGAGCGCAAAATCACTCAATCGCCAACAGAAGTCAATCTTTAATTTTCCACTTTCATTACTTTAGTATTCACAGAGCTCTGGGAGCAAAACGAAGAAGGATGCCAAAAGAGGGAATGTTATTTATTTAATTAAAATGCAAGAAAAATAATAAAAGGTTCATATTGAAGAAAGCGTGCAACATTCAAGGAAGGCGGAAGGTTTCAGAATCACAGTTTAATTACAAATCAGCATTCATCAAAGCTTTTCTGATGATAATCACTGCAATCGTGAATTAGAAACTATTTCGTCAGCTTCTAACGGCTAAAAATAGGACAAATTTTGAATGTTAATTCCAATCTACATTCGATAGTTCCTGTTTGCATGATGATTACCACGTTTCCAACTCATTGCAAACATCGAGAAGCAAGCAGCTCGAGCAGAAGTCTCATCACTCATCGAGCGGCTGAAATTCCCGAATGAAGTCATGAAGTCGACTCGTGATGCAAGAGTTGCAATCGAAAGCAGTACGACTTCCAAGTTCAAGAGCTCGCATTGTAGCGGCGATCGTGTGGAAAGCAAACGACTGACTGGCAGACTGACACACTGAATGCTGTGAGTTGCGAATCGCGGCACGTAATTTGATCAGCAACATGCAAATTTTACGTAATCAATGTCGATGCATCACTCGCAAAGGAAAACGGACAAAGTAAATGCAGCAAAGAGGAATTTGAAAATCTTGAACAGTAGAGCAAATCGCAAGACTTCCTTGCTTTTAACAATGTTTCGGCCAGTTTTTCATGATTCCAATCAAAAAGTTTACAAGTTATTAAGTGACCTTAATATTTGTTACAACAAACTCCTTTTGTTGTGGAAATTATAAAATGTATTTATTATAATATTTGTTTCGAGTTAAAGCAGAAAAAGTACAAAACCAGGTTTTTCTTACAAGATTGATTGACAGCATAAAAAGTGATTGCAGAGTTGTAAAAATCAAAAACTACATAACACGAATGTTAATCTTTTACTACTTTCCGAAAAACCATTTCTTCCAATAATCATTGAGTTGTGTTTTCAGACTTGTCTTCAAAATAATTTATACTTTGAAACACTATAAAATTCCTCTGCTGGAATAAATGGAAAACATATTCGATCAAATACAATTCAATTGAAGACTATCTGATCTGCAGTTCATAGAAAGATGATCAAGAAAGTCTCCATGATGATTTATTATAATATATGAATATTTTATACAATAAATTCTCTGACCACTTAAATTAAATTCAATTGTAGCCGTTGGCGGTTTGGTGCAGGATCAGTTAGGAATATTTTAGGGGAAATTAATGTACTTTGTATTGTCAAGAACACAGTCAGAACAGCAAGCATCAACACCACAATTCACATCTGTCAATATTACATGGGCTCTTGTGGGAAACTAGAAAAAAATAAAATTTCCCTCTTGCTGTTGTTGTTTGCTGTTGGGATTTGCATTCGGACAAATTCTAATTTTGACAACGTCAAATGCATTCGGCTTCTCCCTTTTCTATTGCGAAATAAATAGATATTTGCCAATAGCTTAAATTAGCTTGCTGATGAAGGGAAATTGCTGCTTGGTGTTCTGCCTGTGTTCTTAGCATAATGTTCATAACATGTAATCATAGAGATTATAAAACTTATTTTATTTATCGTTTATAATCTCTATGATGTAATAATATATTTAATAGTTTGTATTAACCGTTAATCTTAATGAGCTTATGCTTAAGAGTTTTATAAATTTACTCTTGGCATAAAAATTAGTGAATTAACTGTCAGATATTTTTGTAGTTTTAATGAAAATTGGATTATTTTATACTTGAATTTCTAAATTTGTTCATACATTCTTTTACTGTATCGCAGTGTTGCATATTATCATAACGTTCTCTGTACCATTAAAATAAGGTTAAGTTAAGCCTCGTTTGTACAGCTTTTTGAATAAATCTAATTAAATCTAAATCTGAATTTAAAGTGAAGCTTTCTGAATTTAAAGTGAAGCTTTCTGATTTACATGTGACGCTTTCTGATTTTAAAGTGACGCTTTCTGATTTAAAAGTGGAAAAGGTGTTGAAATAACCTTTGTAACGACGTGAATTCGTTGTCATTACAATTGTTGTGGAATTTTCAAATGTAATTTTACGTGCTCGTCTTTCCTTTTGAAATTTCCTCAAGACATTCACGTTTATTCGCTGCCAAAAGCAATGATCTCAGAATGAAAAGCCGCTTAGAAGATTTCCTTTTTAAAAGTGATTCTAGTTTTTCGTAAACTTAAACTCGATTCTGAGGATTACTCATGAATTAAAAGCAAAACTCGCCGCATGTGGAAGATGATTTTTATGTTGTGATAGATATTGAATTTGGGATTGAAATTAGAACACAGAAAATATATCAAAAGAAGCCGTAATGAAGCACTTCTTAGTTTAATTAAAATGACTGTTTCAGTGAAGATGACATTTTCTTGACGAAGTTTCAAAAGTCAAAAACATAAAAATTGTTAGCTACTAAATAATTGCCAAATTTCAATTAATGAAGCATCTTCCCTTCACTTTGATGTGCATAATTTTTAATTGATCGTGGTCAAAAACGTGGTATCGTTTTTACGAGCTCAGCTGAAGCTTGGCCGAAGAAGCAGAAGAAGTTTCTTAAAAGTAAAAGGAGATAATGAAAAATTTATGAGTTGAAGCAGGTTTTCGAGTAACGACGAGTTGATGGTTTCAGGTGTGTCAGGGGCATTTTATAGCCAACGAATTCCGCAGTTGGCTTTTAGGATGAATTTCTAAACAAAGTCCTGAATTCTCTTACGTAATATCTGCCAAGAACTGAATTTATCTGGGTTTATTTTAAAAATCTTTTGCAATCATTGAGTTCCTTCGCAATTAGAAAAATCAAACATGGAAGCCAGCAATTATTGCCAATGTTTTCGCCAGCAGCTCATCTTCAGCTCAATACAAACGCCGCTTAACGACTGACATCATCACCGACCTGCGGCAGGATGCGCGTTGAGGGGAGAGGGTTCATTCGCCGCCGCCGGCTGCTCGACTGCACTTCAAACGTTACCAATCAGAGACGTGGAATTTAGCGAGAGGCTGTGTTTTCATTTCATTAATTGAAGCCTTGCTGCTGTTGGCTTGTAGACTTCGCAGATGATTTCATGTAATGACAGCGGATCTGAATATTTTTCAAAAGGTTAGTCGATCGCGACAACTCGAAAGTCATCTGCAATTTAAACAAAATACTTGAGATTGGTTTTAATAACCGTGCCATTCAACTTACCTCAAGCCATTAAACACTTTGTTCTGAATCATTAAATTTAACATTTGAAGGGCTTTTGAATGCGCCGCGATATTGAAGACTTTCCGATGTTCTTCGGTGGCAAGTTTCGAATAGAACTCATATTTTCTTGAAGCTGCACGATTTAATCACGCAATTCATGTAATTGCAGTGGGATAGATGGGAATAATAATGGAAATACATACAATAGACTAAATGCGTAACCTTATTCTTTGCATTTACTGACTATAAAGTTATGCTAATACTTATTTTATAGAATTAAATTAAATTAAATAATTTATTCATAAAAACTGAGGAGGACGAAGAAGTTGCGGTTTCCTTGGCCAACCGAAATGCGACAAAACTTAAGAAAAGCATTTGTAAAAGATATTTTACTTCACATCTCTTGATTGCAATTTATTTCAAAATGCCATTGTTGCCTAGGACGCAATATTTTGTTCTAATGTAATTGTAAAATATTCGGATGCTCCGCGGAAAATGGCAACTTGAGGCAAAAATATAACACTTTGTTACTTGATAATTAAGGCTAGGTTAGTTATAGTCAGTTGATATCAGCTATTAACATCCGCCTGCTGCTTCCAAGCCTCAGCTTCGAACGACGTACGTACAGCGGAGCAGGCGCAAATGAATCGCTTTCGGATCGCTGAATGCTCGGTTATCGAAGAGAAGCTGCATCGCTGCTCTCTTGTCGGTTGTTTGGGGGTTTTTCGTCACGATCGATTGACGATTTACGAGTACTTTTACAACAAACACCACCACAGCAACAACAACAACAACACAATAAATGAAGCTCTCGCATAGATTTAAAACGCGAAAATAAAAGAAAACAAAAGTCGTTGGTGGTGGTTGGGTGTTTTTTGTTGGTGTCATTTTTCGTTGTCGTCGTGTTTGCCGGCGCAGTCGTGAACCTGTTCGTGCAACTTCGTTTGTAGAACTCTGCACTTCGCTGTTATTGTGTTGTTGTTGTTGTTGTGATCACTCGTTTTGTTGCTTATATAGAAATTGCAATGATGCACCCTGCAACAAACACAGCAACAACAATAAAAAAAACGAAAAAGCAATATCTTCGCCGAAATCTAAGTTGGAGCAAAAGCTGGCAACTCTATTTGTTGCATTTTTTTAAGATTAGCGCGCTTCGCAGAGCATATAAAAGCCAAGTTGTAGAAGTTTCCGAAGACACATTAGTTGCAACAATAGATCGGCCAACAGCAACAGAGCACAAACACTCGTGTTATTCAAAAGGACTTCCATAAAATTGGAATACTAAAAACAAATTTATACGAAAAAGTGATGCAGTGTCAAGTGTGTTGAGAAGCCTGTTCGAATTGATAAAAGTTGCTTCTATCTGAGTGTTTTACGAGCTGCAGCTGCTGCAACCACACCAACGACATCAACTGACTTGGAATTGAATCGTCGTCCTCAGTGAAATAGTAAAATCCAGCAGCAATACTTTTGGATATGCGAACGGTGAGTTCGATGATTGTGTTCGATGATGCTTCATTCCATTCGTGACAAAAAGTATTGTAAAGTACATTTAATTACATCTTTCAATCCTTTCAATCGAAGATTCAAAGCTTTTTAGACACTTTTACACAAAAAAACTTCCTTTACCTCGAAAAAATAAATACTAATTAAAGCTGAAGTCAATTGCCATTCACACCGTCACGGAGCGGACTTTTTGAAAACCCCTTTCGCAGTCGAAATTTCTTTGACACACCTGAAAAAATGTCCACTCTCCACTCTTCTTCCATTCTTTTATCAATTTTGTAAACAGAAGTCTCCATTGGTTCTCTGTGATTTCTGGTTGAGGGCTTTAAGGGCTCTCAGATCTCGTATGTATCTCTTTTAGAAAGAATTTAGAGTGCTACTAATTACAATTATTAGCATTAAATTATTTCAGGGTGATGAAAGTGGTTTGATGAACCGAATTAATTTAAATATTACAAAACTTTCTATTTAAAATTTAAATGTTATTGCATATACATATAATCTAAATTATAACCTTAATTGATACATATAAATTATAGATTATTTATTTATATTTTTTGATATTTTTTTTATATGTTTTATCTATTAATTTTCGTTAATATAGTTTGTAGTGGTTTTAATTTTTTTATTTAATATATGTTGATATTATCTATCACTCATTTCAAATTTTCTTTAACTATTTTAATTTTTTTTTTGTACTTTATTATAAATTTAATTGTTTAATAAATGTTGCCGTATTACAAAAATACCAAAAAAAAAATAATATTACACAATTCGACAACGTTTCTTCAATTAAGAAATTTAATTTCACACTTTAAAACTAAATTAAAATAATATTTTATCTCATAGCAAATTCATATTCACAAGCCTCGAATTCTCATCATCAGCATCACACCGATGTCGAATTTTTAATGATGAATTCACCGCTCTCAAAATATGAACACAAACAATTGAAGACAGCTTCAAAGTGACCCACATGAAGCGCATCAGTACTCCACAGCCGAAGCGGGTCCTTCCAGAGCCAATGCCAAAAGTGTTAAATGCCACGGTTCAGGCAATAAAAAAGCGCAGAGACGACGCTAGTCTAAAAAACGTTCATAGATCCATATGAAACTCGACTGAACTGACATTAAATCGCTTTATCGCATGACGACGCTTGATCAAAACACTGAATTCGGCACTACTTTAATCATAAAACGTCCTTAAAGACTGCGTTGACATTTGAGTATACTTTAAGGTCCCAGAGGCATTTTCATATGTTCACCGTAGGCAGTGCAGCGACGTCGAAATCGGCGAGCTGCAGTTGGCGTTGGGTAAAATATCCAAAGCTAGAAGAGACGGGCAAAAGCGTATCTGTTATTTCCCAGAAATACGAGCTGCAACTCTGAACGTCTTTTGGGAGCCGAAATGAAGAAGCTCATCTAAATCGTGACGGTGTTTTGCATACTGCGAGTACTTTGTCGTAGCAACAGAGCAGCATGCAACAGGCACCAAAGCGGACTCTTGTTCAAATTTAAATCAGGTTAAATCTACGGTCGGCTTGGCCAACATTTAGAAGCACAGCAAAAGGTGTGTCTATCGTTGAATGAGCAAAATACTCTGCCGAAAACAGTATCAATTGTCTATTGTTGGAAAACATGTTGTTTACTGTTTCCAACGCTGACGTAAAGACACATGCAACAATGCAGTAAATTGTACAATTAATATATTGTGCAATTTACTAAATATTTCTACAATAATTTGAACACTCTATAAGATTTAATATAATTTTTTAATGGCAAAATGTTGATAGAAAGCATTTCAACGAAGGTTTCATGTGATAATTATTGTTATTATAGCATTGATTAAAGATTCACAGATTCAACAGCGCCAAGTAGTTGCTAATATGAATATTATTTTGTGATGAAATCATCAGTTGAAGCAGCAGAGCACGTTTCGAACTTATGGCATTTGGAATGTTGCTGTAAAAGAGGACTGAATAATATACATTCACGTGTATTACAATAAATTGTTGATGTAAAGACTTTACATCACATTGAGACATGTTGTTATCATGTCTTATTTCTCATATGTTTCTACATCTCTAAATGAATTAAAAGTCAATGTTTCAGCGCCTTCAACTTGACCCATTTTTTAAATGAGTTTCATACCTCATTTGGTATGAACATCATCAGCAGCATTACAATCAGTTAAAAGTTACACTCGTCCAAACCATTTATTTTCGTTCGTTCACTTTTTCCAAGTGACCAAGCTTTTCTCCATGGCAGTGAACTTACATTTGATCCTTTGCCCTCATGCAAACAGCGCTGGGTCAACGAACTGCAGATGCGCCTACAAAAATTGGACAAGGTACAATAAAAAGCAAGAGCTCAAGCTATCAACAACTCCTGCTGTTTATGTTTGAGAAGAGACATGATAAACATCTGAGTCGCACATCTGCAATCAATTTAAACATAATTTATGCAACTTTAGCAAGAAATTAGTGATCTAGCAGACTTGCTTAGGAATAAAACTGAAGCAAGAGAATTAAAAAAGCAAGACTTGTTGCTATATAATGTCAAACATCGCAGTTACCACGATCGAATATTCTTCGGAGGAGAAGATCAAAAGTTGTAAAACGAAGCCGCAAAACTTGTGATAGTAAAAACAGAAAACACTGGCGCACTCGTGACAAGCTCAGTGAGAGAATCCCACGAGCGTTAGTGACTCAACATTCGCGGTCCAACCACGTTTGAACATACTTCATGCATAACTAAAATAGATGCGGAAAAAACAATATTTGTCTGTTAGTTATGAATCGTATCGAAATAGATGTCCCTTCAAGCACAGTGTTGCTCATATTTTTTTGTTAATATAATATACTTTTTTTTCGTTAATTCCATTTGGTACCATAATTCGGAATTAACGTGGAATCTGAACGTTCCATAACTTCATCTGGAGCAAATGAAGAAGCATACGTAAGTACGATACATGGGCTTAAGCTGAAATGTTTCTAAACTTCTTTAGATACATCAGTCGGTGTGGTATGGCGATTCCTTCTGTCGTTTCAAAAGTACAGTCTATTTAATTAGTTGATCATCTTCAACTTTTCGGTCGTATGTCAATGGTTTTTTTCTTCTTTGAAGAAAAGAACACATTTTTAGCCCGTTCTGTGACACTTCTCTATGCTCTTCTCAAAAAAGAAATATCCGGAAATATACATAATACGGACATAATATGTTATAATACAATGGCTATTTCATTTTTAGAAACCATCTAATTAAGTTTGATGGTTGAGAAATTTATGTTCGAAGACAGTAAAATAGGTGTATTGTAGCTCTTGAAATTGTAACAGATACTTGCTAAATATTTGTTAATTTCCCTAATTTTTTTATCCCTAAACAGCTGCTACTTGTGTCGTTTTTGGCGGTGACGCATGGTGCACGGCTGGACAATAAGTACCTACCACCTCCTGCCAGTGCAGCGACCGCCGGTGGTGGTCCTGGTTTGCAGGGTCCTGGCAGTAACGGCGGCCTAGGCGGCTTTAGTGGTGCTGGTGGTCCGGGACGTCCTTTTGGACCGGCCGGTGGCGGCGGTAGTGGGGGTTTTGGTGGTGGGCGTTCTCCAGTTGGCCAGCCTGCACAATCTTCGGGTCCAGTTATCCCGATATTATCATTCGAGAATGAAAACGATGGTGACGGAAATTATCGGTTTAGCTATGAGACTGGAAATGGTATAAAGGCTCAAGAAGAAGGCACGATCAAAAATAAGGGTTCAAACAATGAAGTGGCTTCAGTTATGGGTTCGTACACGTACACAAATCCCGAAGGAGAACTGGTTGAGATCTCATATATTGCCGATGAGAATGGTTTTCAACCGCAAGGCGACGCGATTCCGACCCCGCCTCCCATACCGGAAGCTATTGCAAAGGCTCTAGCTGCTCAAGGCATCTCAGCAGCACCTGGTGGAGGTTTCACTGGAGGCTCGGCAGGAGCAGGAAGTTCGTTCGATAAAAATATGCTAAGGGAGATTAATTATTGATGACTTCTTTTCAAGGTTATGGCGGGGCTGGTGGAGGCGCCGGAGCTGGAGGCTATGGAGGTGGAGGCGCCAGTGGTGGAGGCTACGGTGGTGGAGGCGCCGGTGCTGGAGGCTACGGAGGCGGTGCTACTGGTGGTGGCGCTGGTGGTTACGGAGGCGGAGCAGGCCGAGGTGGTGCTGCTGGAGCAGGACGTGGAAATGGTGGAGGAGCTGGTGGTACGAATTAAATATTTTCTCCGGTATCGTCCTAAATTTCCTTTCCTCTACTTGAAGGTTATGGCGGTGGTGGTAGCAGTGGTGGATTTGGTGGGTCGCGAGGAGGATCCGGAGCGGGAGGATACGGCGGCTCTACAGGAGGTGGCGTCGGCGGTGGTCGTGGAGGTGGTGTTGGTGCTGGAGGAGCTGGAGGATACGGTGGGTCCGCCGGTGGAGGAGGTGGCAGTGGAGCGGGCGGTTTTGGCGGAGGTCGTGGTGGTAGCGGTGGTGGCAATAGCGGTGCTGGCGGATACGGTGGTGGGGCTGCTGGAGGCGCAGGTGGTCGAGGAAGTGCTGGTGGCTCTGCGGGCTACGGCGGTGGCAGAGGAGGTGGATTTGGTGGTGGCGGTGGTGGTGGAGGTCGCCCTGGCGGTGCTGGCGGTATTGGTAGCGGTTCTGGAGGCGGATCAGGAGGTAGAGGAGGTGCTGGCGCAGGTGGTCCAGGGTCGCAATACGTTCCACCAGGTCGGCCTGGAAGCGGTGACTTTAATCCGCAGACCGGTTACAACTATTAGAACTTTACAAGGCATTGAATCGCTTCCGCTTCTGAATATTATCTCTCTGAAACTGCCAATCTGCCGGATGTACTCTTAGAACTTAAATATATTTTAAAATTACGTTCTTTATGCTTTCTAAAATCACGTTAAAAACCTGGTGCGACTGCCAAACACATTCTTAATCCGAATTTGCTTTAGTTTTTTCACTGTTGTATAAAAACGCCGGGTCGTGAAATGCCATTAAAGATTCTCCTTCAACGTCTCACTGAACAAAAGGACAAAAAAAAAGATTTTGTGTAAAAAACCAATTTACAACGATTAAAACAAATACTTGGATTATAAAAAAAATCTATTTTAATTTATATAGTAAAATCTTCCTTTTTATATACATTATTTTTAAGCAAATTTCAAAAAAGGGTACTCAAAGCAAACTTAATAAAAAAAGTTTAAAGATATAAAAAGCAATGTTTATTACTTATTTTACCAGTTTTGTAATAGATACCTAATTTGGAATATAACAACTAAATTTTAAATTTTTGACTACGATATTTAAATCCTTAAAAAACAAACTACTTTTGTATGGATACACAAATTTTAATTCTCGAAAAACCTTTTAGTTGTTAGTACGCGTCCAATGAATTTCGAAGTGTAGGCATAATACATATATGTATAATACATGTAGGTTAAGTATGTTACAGGTATGTATAGCTATACGCCTTTTTATTGAACTACTATTAGGTTATAAAATTTCGCACATAATATTTCCTTTTGTGGCTTTATCTATGTCATGTTTATTTGGTTTTACCAACAATTAATTTAAATGAATGAAAATTAGACATTGTTATTTCTCTTTTGGAGGCAAAACTTATTTTTTTAGATCACGGAAAGCTTCCCACCTTCATCACGGATTTACGGTAAAAGTAAACCTTTTTGCATAAAATCTATTGGAAACATTATTCTCTATTTCAATCGAATGGTAAACAGATAAGTACAAAATCTCATAAAAGCTGAGAAATTATTTTAAATTACTTACGTAAATTCCTTTTAACGTTTACTCTGCTTTTAGTGTTCAGGGGAAATGAAACGTATACGAAAGATGAGATAGCAGCAAAATGCAATATTTTCTTCATCCGGACCACAGCCGAAAGTTCTGGAATAATTACAATGCATAAATAAAACTTTAAGTAAAATACATATGTACGCTCTTATTCTTGTTTAGAATTAGAGAATGATCAAAAGAGAAGTGAAAAGGGTCACCACCGACACCGCAGTGAAAACACCGGGAAAAACAATATATCCGGGAAAAAAATATATATCCTATCACGCAATAAATGCGTTAGTGGTTCTCCCATTTGCGTTGATGTAGATGGGTTCGAATAAAGCCCAATATGAAACAGTGGATGACCTGGAGAAAAAAAACAAAACATAATATCAAACTTTATAAGACTATACAATTAAATAAGTACGAAAACACATTGACAAATTTTCCCTTACTCTTAAAACCATAAGAAGAAAAAGAAATTAGATTTATTTATATATATATATTTATACATGTATTTTGTTAACATTGAAATGTTATTCCCGATACTATAGTTCGTTCGAATCATTTCAATCATAGCTTGACAATAATTTTTACTAAAAATTAATTTGTAGCCAAAGTAAAACTTAACAATTAACTCAAAGATATTAAAAAATATCTGATATGGCGAACACTTGACTTCGTTGTAGCTGAAATAACTCAAAAATAACTTATAAAAAGTTGTACTTAGTTATGCAGAGAATCCTTCGAAACAAGTGTCTTTTCTGGTGCTAGCGATTGTAACCGTAAAGGTAGATTATTTTTGGATGTTATTGCACCCCTAAATACCAAGCATCTATGTATATAGTTTTTAGCGGTGTTTGGTTTCGTCGTATGCATGATATTTAAAGCTACCAATTCCATCGAATTTGCGATTTCATCCGAAAAGGAGTTACGTACACACATCACGATCAAACTAGTCGAAATGGATCCTGGGAAGGCCTAAATGTTTATGACTATTAAAATCTCAAACATCTACTTTATGTTGACGTAAGTATTCATAGTGAAAGCGCAACACATTATAGAAAAGTAATCATTATATAACTCGAAAAGATATTTTTTGTTACTTGAAGTTTATATATGTATTTATTATTCCATCCTTCGTATTTATAATTTAAAGCGAAAATTTCTGAAAATTGGTATGTGTCTTGTACAATCTTTAGTGTCTTTTCCAAGAGATCCACCAGAACAATAGTTGTTTTTTAAAATCAAAAATGTATTATTCAAAAATATTGTATGCTGCCTATTGATAACCCTGCGGGCTATTATCTCCTCAACGGAATAATGTTTGGTGTGATGGCATAAGAGATTGCAAGCATTTATCAGAGAGAATTAAACCACAGAATTATATTATAATTTCTATGATTAACCAACACAGTAGCTGCGCTCGCGCTGTTGTGTAATCCAATCAATAAAAGTAATGACATAAAAATATTATTTTCGTTTGTACCAGAATTTGAAAGAAATAAATAAAATAACAAATAAATATAATCAGCTGTTTTTAGGCGTTGCTAGATAAACAAAATAAATTTGTGCAGAGAAATTAGAATAACTTACGAGGAAAATGGAAAATAAATATTTTCAGTACGGTTTTGCTTGAATTCGTTTACGAATTTTGCGTTTTGATCAGCTGATTTGCAGTATCGCCAACATAAAAAATGCAGTAGCGCCATCTATTTTTAAAAAGTTCGCCCCCTGTTTCTAATATTTGGAACTAACGATAGAATTAAATAGTAATTCGAAAAAAATGAAACCACGAAAGTCTTAATCCGCACAAGCTTAGTACAGCAGATATAATCTTAGATTATTATTAAGATTACCTCCGGTAGCTACGCTGCAAAAACCGACACCATAAATATCAATAGTGTATTCGCTACATCGCATGCCACGTGAACTAGTTACAAAGTAGTCACTTTTCATGCAAAAAGGCTATTTACATTTGCGCGGGGGTGTCCTACGAATGGGTCAATTGGTCAGCGCTGCATTACCTTGGATTGGTTTTTTCATAAATACGTGTAACTAACTCGTCACTATAAGCACGTGGCTACTATTTTACCAGAAACATGTAGCTATTATTTTACCCGAAATATGTAGCTAAAATTATATTAGAAACTTATCGCAAAATTTCACACAATTTCCCAATCAATTAGTCCAATTAGTCCTAATTTTCCCTATCAATTAGTCCACTCGCAATCAACTATAAATTGAACTAAACTGCAACAGCATTCACTAGAAAGACCAAACTGGTTTTTTGAAAGCACATGTACAATAACTGTTCTATTCTATTCTATTTCTATAACCAAAAAAACCACAAAAAGTAATACGCAGAGCAAAAATTACGCATCAACCTAAGCAAATGCGTGTCTTTGGGTATCAATTGTAGACCAATATGCATTACATGTAACTAGACAACGAATTAGTGCTGTTGGAGTAGGTGTTTAATTGAAGTAGTAAACTAGCTAGTAACATAGAACCAATTAAATTAATTTTTGCAGAGTAGTTCTCGAGTAGCCACACCGATGCGTGTGTACTGTTGGAAAAAGTGACACTATCGACAAGGAAAATGACAACGAAAATCGCAAGGAAGGAATTCGATATTTGACACTTACCATTGCGAAGAGTTTTTGGGACATTGAGAGAGCATCTGATCAAATTGAAATGATGAGTGCTTCACCAATAGACAAATTGCAGCTTCTCCGTTTTTGGAAGTCATAATGGATCCAAGCTGCATCAGATCAATCAACGTTGTATATCTTTTTAGGCAATATAACACTACAATCTACACAATCTGCAATAATATTTCGTGGTTTGGATATAATCTAGTCCTCCTTTGGATTAACCAAGTCATAGTAAACATGATTCACATTTAAATTGAAAAGTCTGTAAGAAAATATAGTATCGACCCTAATTTTCAAGAAATCCGGCAATGGAAAGTTTAGAAACACTATGAAAAGTTAACATCGATCAAGGACTTTGAAATTGGGAAGAAATATTTAAAATTACTTTTTTTAATGAATTGTTGAACACTTTTGGCTCTATTAAATATACGTTTTACTAGTTTCAGTTCCGTCTGTGAAATATTCAATTTTCTAATGGCTTCATTTAGAGGAAATAATGGTTTTACGGAAGTGTGACAAATTTCAACAGAGGTGTTGTGATATAATTAAAGCTTTTCCTTTCAATTCCTTAGTATTTACAGTCTAGTTGTTGTCAATTATGTAAGGAAATAAGTAGCAAATATAGATTACTGGAATGTGACAGAAGGAACAGAAGTTTTTACACCAATATTATTATTATTATTATTACAATTTCTGTCGCTTCTAGAACAGCTGAAAACTCATTTAGCAAGTTAAAAATCATTTAGCAAACTATCGCTTATCGTAATCGAAAACAAATTCGCAACAAGCTTGCATTTAACCAAAGTTATTGATACTCGTACATTTGCGAAAACTAATACCGCGTTTACATAAAATGGTTTTTCCAGAAATTGGAAGTAAAACTTTTTAGGACCTAAAACCACTCGTAAACTTTTTAAATACCATTGAAATTGTTGTTGCAATTCCAGCGCTAAACCGAAATGCTTTTGGGTTTTAGCTTCACATTTTAGTTTGCAACTCAGATTCGAAGTTCGGAATTATAGGAACTTATGCTTCTCCTTGTCTAGTGCCAATGTGTTAGAAAGGGACAATTACAGGCGACAAACTTGTAGCACATATGTCCACACACATGGTAAAAGCTCAACTACACCAAACAAAACAAAGCAATAACAAAACACCTACTTTGCTTGACCGGATTATGTATGGAAACACTCAGAAAGCTCATCAGTTTTCGAACAGCTTAATCGGATTAAATATTTTTATGTAAACAGGGTATAAGGCTAGGAGGAAATTGTAAACTGAATTGTTAATGTATTAATTTATAGTTAGCAGAATATCAGCCTTTTATATAATAAATCTTTTATTTTTTACCTACTTCGTTTTTTTGACGTACACTTTTCTTCATATATAGTATTTCAATTGTAATAATCACTTCCACACCGCGACCCTTGGGATCTATTGTGCATGTCCTAATTCTAATCCAGGTTTAGGCTCTTTAGAAATTTAAGCAGAGTACCCGGATTTGTGTTTCAGGTTATGAAGTGAGGCACTTGTGGATAACCAAAAAAACAATAGCTTCCGAGTGCTATGAGATTTCCCTAGCATCGTCGCAATATCTGCAAAAGTGCGAGTCGGATAGTCCACTTTTTTTGCGGGGTTAGTTTAGGCCACAATGGCCAGTGAGAAAGCCGCAAGGATGTGTAGTTCGTCCCTACTTAGCCTCAGGGGCTTACTGGATACTCCTTCAGCTAGGGTAAGAAACCTTTTTGCCTTCCTATGGCCAGAACTTCTGTCTCAGGCACATGCAAATTCAGTATCTTCCCATTTCCGGACTACCTCCAGTTTATAGCCATTTTTAACTGAAGGCTCTTAGAGTCGCCTCGCTGTCAGAGAGCATATAGATGTGTGCACAAGAGCGCCTCCTACGAAGGCACTCCCTCACACATATCCCTATGGCGAAAAGCTCCGACTGAAAGATAGTAGCAAGCTTCCCCATTAGTATACTTTTTTGACATCTTGGACCCACAATGTCATCAGTACACATCAGTGGACATACCAGATTTAAGATCCCGGCACGAAGTTACAGTTAAGTAGAGAATGCCAATTTCCTTGGCATGTTGTCACTGAATATGACAATGGGCTCTTTGATGATAATATTTGCTAACCTCATGTGCCCTTTATGGTGGAAATCTTTCTAAACGCCGATACATATGCCTTCCTTTTTATAGTTAACGGTAGGGGCGGAATGTGTAAAAGAACACTGAGTAATGCCCACACTAACTAAACGGTGTAGTTTAGTGCATTCACCACACTAGTTTGATCAACATTGGTCCACCAGATTAATGCCGAGTAAGTAATAATTGGTCTAACAATCGTCAACAATGCACAGTAAGTGATTTCGGGCTAACTCCCAAGGTCCTTCCGCAAAACAGGGTACAGGCATCAAATGCCCTTTTGGCTCTGTAGATAACAACCTCAGGTGCAAGCCCAAATTTAGTGTCTTATCTAGAATAACAGCTACATATTTCACCTCTTTGAACAATTTGAGTTCAGTACCTCCAAAGATTACTTTGTTTAAAACCACATTGCGTTTTCTTGTGAATATACTAAGATGGTCTTGACAGGATTGAGCTTCAGACCCTTCTCCTCACACCACCTGTTTGTAATAATGATGGTCGGTGCCTACGTTCAGATATAGTAGGTTGGTTAGCCTCCAACAAGTAAACCATAGGTCATTAGAACCTCCTGTATAGAAACTCCTGTAATTTTATTTCACTTGATTCGACGGATTCAAAGAAGAAAACCCCTGCAACAACGGGCAGAATTAACAACGCCGAGGTAAGTTTCCACCGAAACAGTTTTAACAAGGACATTGATCCTAAACCGCATCATCAAGTTCTGCCAATTTAATAACCGATTTTTAAAAATTTTCACTACCTGCAAAGACCGATGTTTCGTTATATCCTATATCCACTGATAACAACTCACATGTTTTTTAACGCACACGAATAAACCATATATAATTATTATATTGATAGAAATGCATAAATATCAACGCAAAATTTAAGCAAGACAAAAAATAGACGACCTCCTCCTCACTGGATATTTGCTCACCCATGTGTTGGGTTTCATGTGCTGGCCTTTTTGTAGCGTCGGTACTGATTGTAGCCGAAGGGATTTACCAATTGACTGGCCCTTCCCTGCAGTTGTTGTGTGCCAAGTTGTTGATAGTTGGGCTTCTGCGTAGTTTGCTGCTGCTGCTGTCCGGATTGCTGTTGTGTTAAGATATCGTTTTGACGCTGCGATGTAAAATTCTGCTGCTGCTGCTGCGAGATTTGATCCTGCTGCTGCTGCTGCTGTTGCTGCAAATTGCCGCCGAGCTGTTGACCAGCTGCAATATTTCCCGAAGCAATGCTTGTTGACTGTTGATTGAATTGGTTGTCCAACTGATGATACTGTCCCGAGTTCTGTTGCTGATAATAACGTTGCTGCAGCTGCAGAGGTGTCAGTTGTGCTTGAGCTAATTGCGAAGTCGAACCAAATTGACGAAACGGAGTTCGGAATGGATTCAGATTCGGATTCGCATTGAAGCCAGCCGATTGGAAGGGTTGTTGCTGTTGCTGTTGTTGCTGTACACTGGAAATGTATTGCAGGGACTTGGCAATGCTTTCGGGAATGGGAGGCGGAGTCGGAATGTGGGCACCTTCAGCACGGAAACCTGTGGAAAATAACAGATCCTAAAAAGATGCTGGCAAAACAAATACTTTCCTGTCTCCGTGTCTCTACCGTTTTCATCAGCAATATAGCGCACAGTGATCGGAGTCCCCTCTGGCGAAGTGTACGAATACGAGCCCTGCACCACTTGCGCCTCGACGGATTCACCCAGACCGAGGTTTTTGACGAAGCCCTGCGCCTGTGCGGTTGTCCCATCAGCCGAGGAGTAACCGTAGGCGAAGCTGCCATCGTAGTTGAGCTCGTTCTGGTAGGCGGTGATGGGGACGTAGTTTTGCGGGTTGTACGAGCGATAGGCTGACTGAAAAACCGTACAGAAGAGGATAGTCAAAATAGTTAAATATTACGAAGGAAAATATCAAGGAAACAAATCATTTAATTTGTTAGCAGCCGTTTTATCGTATCGTAGATCCGTTTAACTGGTGCTTCCAAAACTGTTTTTGATTTTGAAGTGGTCACTATTATTATTATTACCTGTGGAACAACTGATGACAGGGGAGAAATTCCGCTCAATGAGGTTAACGACGACGTTTGTGAAAATGGATTCTCGGGAAATGCAACCTGTTGCTGTTGTTGTTGTTGGCGCAGCAGAGTCTGTCGCCGTTGGTACGGGCTTTGATTGAAGATGGAGTTCTGCTGGCAACGGCAAACCGTATTCAGCAACAACAAGGCAAACAAGACACCGATGTTGAACTGAAGAGAAAAGAAGTAGAAATAAATTCCCTAACCAACGAGTTTTTCCAATTTTTTTTTTTTTTTTTTTGTGGTTTGAATTAAAGTTGCTTTAAAGTTACCCGAAACTTGATGCTATTATCCATTCTAAACGCGTTCGAAGGCTTTAAAAAGGATCACAGGAATCTCGTAACTGTAAGTATTATATCAATATTATATTTTCGAAGACAGGAGAGCGACTTCCACTTTCGGAGTCGCTTTTAAAAGTAAAAACCGATATCCAAACAATCACTAGAACGCACCGAAAACAAGCCTAGAACGTAGCAGTCGCGAAACTAATTTGCAACAACGCGTGCGCCAAGCATTTATACAGATTCCGGTGGGCTCGAGTTCAACGTCATCCCCACCCACCTCTGGTTTCGAACGGAGCTACAGCTCAGAGCACGCGGTCTGCCGAATGCTTGCGAAGCGATCAGACATAAAATCGCGCAACTTAATGAGGAGCGATGAAGTTTTAAAGCTTCCTGTTCGAGCGCGGCGGCGTCTGCTGTTGAACTTCAAGCGTGTAGAACAAAAGCTAATATTTCCAGCAGCGCGCTGTAAGTACATGTAAATAATTGCAAAGCCAAGTATTCAAGTTCCTCTTGTTGCGAAGTCTCTCCATCCGAAAAGGGAAGAACTAAATTCTGCTTTAACTATAAATTTATCCATTATGTTGCGCAGTTATTGCAATTATTGTCTAATTAACAGAATATATATTATTAACGTTTCATTTGAACATTATAGTAACGGAATTTGAAATTTTTATTATAGAATAGTTTTGAAATTAGGCTAAAATCGGCAGTTTTAAAAATAAGCGAAAAGCAGCGCAGAAAAGAGAATTTGCCGGCCACGAACTCCAGCAGCCCATGAATTCTAGCATTACTTCCACGCCGTCTTAATGCAAGCTGAAATTTATTAGATTCGTATTGAGCTCTGACAGAAGGACAAATCAGCAGCAGCAGCAGAACATCTGCATATGATGCCGAGAGATGTGATTGCGCCAAATTCTTGCGATGCTTATCGATGCGATCGCTCGCTGTTTTCTGTTGGCTTATATTTTTTTGTTTTTGCCCTTCTTCACTTGACCAGAAAAAATTTCACCTTTTCATTGCTGAGAATTTATGTGCCAGCCGCAACGACAACAACAACAACAATTGATAATGTTTTGATGGTTTTTGTTGAGTTGATGTTCTGCGGTGCTCATAAAGAAAAAAGCTTCAGATTGTATGCTAATAAAGCAGATATTTCGCTGTAATCTAATTTTTCTAAAGGTTTGTTTTGAAGCATTTTAATTTTTCGGATTACTAAGCTGCATGCTTGTAATGATGCGTGATGTTAAGTGGCTGTGTTGGAGTCAAGGTCGGCCCGTCGATCGCCTCTTTTTCAACGGCAGAAATCCCGATTTTTAAAGGTAAAGTGGAACCATATGCTGAAATGTTGCGAATATTTATTTATTTATTTATTTATTTTAAATACATATTGTACACTAAGCTTAGCGTTATTCACTGGAACCGATTCCAACCACTCCTTCGAAATAAAGCGCAATTTCGCTATGAAGCTCGAATGTCTCCACTTCCAAATCCACACTCCTCGAAGTAGTCTGCAGCTGAATATGAACAGCGAAGCTGATCATCACAACTGCAAGCAATGATTTATCGCTGCTGCTATTAAAAGTTATTCTTGTAATTAATCAGTCGCGTTCAGCTCGTCGCGCCAGATTAGTCACTTCGCCACTTTATAAAAACGACAACTACTTAAGGAATCGATGATAAAACAGAAGCCAGAGCTGGGCACAAATTGTTCTCATTTGTCTAAAATTGCTTCTTGTTGGAATTACAGATTTAGTTCATTAAATAAATGAAAGGTATTAATGTTAAGCTGGCATCGCTGTTATCATATATATTTCTACATATATTAACATATATATATATTTTTTTTTTTGTAGATTCATTTCCGTTACCAAGCGCAGAAGTGATCATTATAATAAATCTTGCATTTCTCACTAGAAATATTAATATTTTCTCTCTACATTATATAAAATAGTCCACCCGGATTTTAATTAAATTCGTTGCATTTTTGATGCCTGAAAATTATATTTTGCTTCTGAATGTGTTTAATTTGTTAAAATTGAAAATAAAGCAAGGGTAAATGTTTTTTTGATTGTAAAAATCGATACTTTTTCAAAAATTATAGACAAGACTGGGTCTTGTTTCGATAGTTCTTTCGTTTTCTGATTATATAGTTTTTCGAAAAAAAAAGAAAACAGTTTATTTATTTCCCAATTATTATAGTGATTTCGTAAAATAATTCCACTGAACTTAAATGTGAAATCTAAATAGTTCTTCCCAGACTTCCCTACCTTTTCCAAACGGTTCGCACAACTTGTCCACAAAATAAACTTCGCGATAAATTATAAAATAAATAAATTTATATTTTCATTTACGTATATTATTCCAAAAATATTATTTTACAAATACCATTTGTTTAGTATCAAGAAGAAGGTTGTCTCTGCTGAGATGACAGATTACCATAATTTGGTTCCCTGGTTGTTAACTTAACAAAAGTGCTCTTAACCCAAGATGCGGTACCACATTCAAAAGCTTCTTGTTTATTTTTTACCTCAGGCAAAATTCTAATACGTTCAGGTATTTTTTGTTTGTTGTATCCCTGCAAATATTTGGAGGATTATCGGAAGCAAAAAAATTTGTATTCGGTTTGTTTGCTAAAATTGTCTAAAGAAACTATCTACCTAAATTAAACTTTAGTTGCTTAGAAAAGTTTTTGAATATGAAAATAACTGTTTTCTTCAACCTTACGTAAAAAAAAGAGTAATAGAAGAGGAGTCATAAAGAGAAGAGGGAGTCTTCTGAAAGAGTCTTAGAAAATTCTTCTTGAAAAATATTCCAGTATTAAAACCAGAAATGATGATAAAATCTGCGCTGGTTCCAACAATTGCAACCTCTTTCTTCTTCCCCATGCGATTAACCATTTACCATGGATATGTTGTTAATATTAAATGGATATCTTACTAACATTCTTCTTGAACCAAGGGCAATGAAAGTATAGGTTACAGTGAATGTAACGTGTAGGGTACAAACTCTTCTGCTACCCTACAAACCTTGGAAAACACTGATCTACGTCATCAGTTAGAAATTGATAACAACTTTTTAACTTTTTAAAAATTTATTGATCCTTTTTAATAGAAATGTAAGTTATTTTACATTGCATTGAAAGAATGACGTAAGTCAAATTAAATTCTAATTCACACAGTATCTAACTTTCTAATTACAAGACAATATAACACAATGCAACATGGATAAACGCTCTTGGAGTTTACATGAAAACAGAATGCAAAACTCTGGACCTAAATGTAAAATCATATGCTTAAAAGTACATTATTTCTAAGCAAAAACGGAAACAAACATGGCATAATAAAACAGGAAGAAAGAGGTAACCTATATCTGCAACAGGAAGAGATTTATGGTAAAATGTAGGACGATGGGAAACTTCTAAATTGAATTTTGGAGATCATACGTCTGATAATGTTCTTCATTAATGTTTTATGTAAAGATATTGCAATAAATTCATAAATACTAGAGTTTTTTATCGATTACTTGTGTTTGTCGTCGTTTAAAATGGAAAATTATAAATTTCATCAGGTAGATCAACTTGCACTATGTTCAACATGTTGCACAATAACATTTGAATTTGAATCAATGTTCACTGTGATTCTCAAATGATTTGCTTGGTGCTGTTTCTGCCTTCATGAAACTAAAAGCTCTACTGCATTTTTTCTTATTGTTGTTGTTGATGTTGTTTTATTTTTGTATCATATTGTGTGCCACGACTTTGAATACTTGTAGGCGGTTTTTAAAAGTTTCTTTCACAACTTCTTAAAACTGTATTGAGCCAAAGATTATAGAATACTAATTCTATAATCTTTGATTGAGCCTTTTTAATACAAATCGAAGTTTTAGTACAAAATTATGAAAGAATAACATAGTTTTTACAAAGAGAAATTAAATCGAATTAAAATGTTATTGAGCCGCAAATTAAATTTCAGACAAATAATATTATTTCAATAATACGATTGAATCGTAATCTTAATGAATGTCAATTTCGTAACAGTAAATAACACAATAATGATTAGTATTACAAAGTAAGTAAAAATATAAGCATAAAAAAACTTAGTAATAGTAATCCATCTACATAAGAAATCAAAAGGAACTAAAACTACAGTTAAACAGTAAAAAATAGGCAATTATATTGCTGCTGGATCTTACCTTTTTCTAAAAGTATTTTGTAATCGCGTAAAGTAAGAAATTAATGGTCATGTACATAATTACAAATTAAATTGAGACAGAAAAAAATTATTAAAAAAAAAAAATACTAAACATAAACTTGACATAATTAGAAATGGAGTTGGTTGATGCTAAATATTATTAGTTAATTGAGGTAATTCAAGCATTTTAAGGCCGAACAGAAAGCTTAGATGCTTCTTTGTCTTCCATGTCATTGAATCTTTCCGTGTCATTAATTTGCTTCACACGGAAACAATATATTCTATAATAAACATATTGTTTGTCTGTGGTTCTGCGCAGAGTTCACTTTTTTGAAAATAGTGAAAAATTTTCTTTATGCTGACTTTTGAATTCTAACCAATAATTCAACATTATTGCAATTTATAATTCGATGCTCTGCATTAAAAAATGATGAAGTTTAACAAAAGAAGTAATTAAATAATATTCTCGCAATAAAAACAAATGATTTTACACTCTTATTTATATTCTATTAAATTATTTAACACGCAACTCAACTTATTTAGTACTAAAATTTATTTATTAATTAATTTTTTCAGCAATCTTTATGATGAAAGTAATGCTATTGTGATTACCTTCTACATTTTAAAGTAGTGGAAGTGGAAGTCATGAGCTCCTCATGTTCCCAAAACCCATTTAATGTTTTCCCTTGCATCATTATTACGATTACATTTATTGTAGTTATTTCTAATAATTATACAAATCAGAAAATAGTATTTGTAGTTTTCGTAGTTCCAAAAAGCAAATATTTACAAAAATCATTTGACGTCGAAACAAATTAAAGTAAAACAATATTTAGAAGCCACAATCGTAGTTTATGCAAATTTAATGAAAGCAAATTAAGTATATAATCACTTATACAAGTTTATATTTTAAGCTAATAAAATGTTCACTGGCATTAATTTTAGAGATTTTAATTTCTTAACTGTGCTATTAAAGCTTTAGCAATAACGACGGAGAATGAATAAAATTATCGCTTAAAAATTGATCGCTGTTATTTTGAGGCGCCAGAGAAGCTTATTAAAAATGGGAATAATCGTGCTATTGCGAAAATTTTTAAGCAAGGAATATTTGTAAGAAAATCGACATGAATATTCTCCTTTGATATACCCCGAAAATTTGAGGGCAGATAGTAAACCGGACCCCAAAAAAATGATTAAAGTTCCATCTAAAATTCCACGCCATTTCTTTAAGTTCAAATAAACAATGAGTCAATCCGTAGACTAGAAAACTGAACAGAGTTTGATATTTAATCAAGGTTAAATTAAGGAGGAAGCTGAGTCCAACCCGTGGTAAAATGCAAGAAATTTTCAAGTTTCTCTTTTCCAAAATTTAAAAAAATGTCTGTTTAGAGGTCTTTCGTCAAGCGATAAAAAGACTCGTGAAGTCAGCTTAAACAGAGCAACTAATAAGTTTTTGGATCTCTTTGCTATATCACATCGTATCGAAATAAAGCAATTATAAAAATAAGTGAGTTATTGTCTGCAGAATGAGCTGAGGATCCTTTAAAGATTACAGCGTAAGTCTTTGCAATTCCATTTAAATAATTATTTATATTTCCAAAATATTCAAATATGCAAATATTCCAAATAGCGACCAAACAAAAAAAAAATAAAAAATACAAAAAAATGTACATGGAAATGTGTAAAGTGTAAATGTAAAAAATTAAAAATTTAATTTAGCTGTGCAATTTTTGTGCAAAATATAAGATATAAGATAATAAGAAATTAATTGAAAATGTAAAAAAATTCCCCTTTAATCTGATCACAAATTGTCACTATAAACTGCTGTTTTAGGAGGTGTTGATCATGCGCAATAAGTGATTGAGTATTATATGGATACAGTCTGCAGACAACTGCTATGGATGCTCATAAGTTTTGACAATGGAAATTGCTTTCCTCTGTCCACTGACCATATGTTTTATTCCTCTTCGCATCTCATGAATAAATAAAAGTCAAATACCGTTATAATCCGCTACAAAGCTTAAAAATGTCGTTTATATAATTCAATCAGCTCAATTCTATTCATCGCTTGACACTCTAAAGCAATCACTATGATATTAATTAAAGCCATATACGAAATCATAAAAGTTTATGTGAAAACCAATTTTATTAAATAAAAATGATGCGTTTTTAGGTTTGCGTAACTTCAAATAAAGTGCAGCGACTCATGGCGTGTTCGATAACCATCAATAAATTAGCGATATCAATTCAAATGTTACAGCCGCACGACGATCGTTCTGCAAGTACCGAAGCCTGTCTTCTGTCTCTGCTGCTTCCAAGTCGCATCGAAGAATGCAGGAAGAGCGAAATACGAGAAGTACTCGTTTTGGCGAGTAAAATATTTCGCTTCTCAATTCTGAAGTTTTGGCGAGTGTTGGAGATGCTGCGTGGGTCGAAGCACGTCTCTGTGAAATATTTCTGTCTCTTTTCTCTGGCAGAACACGTTCTTCTCCTTCTTGTTCGATATTTCTTAAAAGAGTTTGTATGCAGCTTTTGTAGGATATGTCGATTATTGGCTATTCTTATGAACAAAGTCCACAACAATTTATTTAATCTCTTAAAAAGCCTTTTGAGGAGTTTATCTCACAATTAATTCTCTTAAAAAGCAATCAGTAAGCGCTTTTTCTAATCGGTAACCGGTCATTTAACCGGATAGTCGTCTAAATGCTCGAGGTTCTACTGTTTTCCGCTTAGCAGACAGCAGAAAGTCTGAAAACCTTGTAAACAAGCGTCAGCAACTTGTTTGTGCTTGCAATTCTTGTGTTGTTGGCGTATTTGTTCGCTTGCCATGTTCAACGTAACTGAAGTACTTTTGATGGTGTTGCGATAAGCAACATTTGATTTTATCAAAAGAGCGTGCAAAATTCAAGCACTTTTCATCGAACCTTGAATGATTTTTAATTCCTTCTACTTCTGAATAGAATAATTATGAAATGAAATTAAAGCGTCTTAAACTTAATTTAAGCGTTCGATATCATTACAAAAACATCCACAAAATAACACTACAGCTAAAATTAGTTCCATCGGCATTTTTGTCATTTTAACTTCCAAAAATTATACGTGATTTGCATTTCCTTTCAGCGGAAGAACGAAAGGAAATCATTTTTAAATTAGTATTCGTTTCTCCCCTGAAGATGTGCTCAAAGGTGTCCCTACTAAATCCATTGTCTATTCTAAAACATTAACGGAGCACAAAAATGCCAAAAAACATGAAGTTAAGCGAGTTGATCTCGTCTTTCATTCAGATCACGTGTCCACTGAGATTCTTAGAGAAGCGTCTACATTTTGATGGCGTTTGGTTTATGGTGCAAATCGCTCTAACAGTTAAATAAAGGTTAAAATACATTAAACCCATGACTAAAATTAATTTCAATGGAAGCAAAGGCGCAATAGAGCGAAATTATGGCTCCATTTTGAATCATTTTCTCTCGCCAATCAATGTCATGATTCTGATGGCGTTGTTAATGTTGCTCCAACAGCGAACAGAAATTAATTTTGCCACTTTGTGAATTCACACCTTCGCATGGGAGGCGCTGCCGTCGACGACGCATTCCTAACGAACCCATGAATGATTCGCTTCAGCCGGGGAAGCTGATTCGAATTATTAGTTCTTGTCATGGTGCAAATATTAGAATCTCAAACAACATCCGCCCACTCAGAATCGCACCCATCGCCATGCTTTATGTTCGCCGGAGGTATGCAGGCTCTGGTTGGTTCTTCTTTGCCGCATCATCTCATCTCTGAAGCTTCTGCATCGACTTCGACTACATTCGCACGCAGCCGACTGCTGCAGAAATGGATCCGCGCCGACGACATAACGCCAAGAAGAAGCCTCGCCACTCGAACAGCGAAACCGAGGAGAGGTCAAACGTTCGACATTTCAGCCGCAGTAGTTTTCTTTACTGCTTCGTATTTATTAAAATTAAACCATGGAAATAGTAGCAAATGTTGTCAGTAGCCTCGGGCCGCTAAAAGTATTTTACGATTTCAGTATCTGTGAATCTGCTAATGGATTTTTTGAATCTGCTTTTTGAAGGCAGATTTAGCGCTCGGATTGGGATCGCCATTCTTTGAAAGAGTAATTCTGGAAAATAATTACCTTTTCTGTTCATTTCTGTCCTTTAACATAAAAATCCGTTAATATTTTTGGTGTATTCAACGTAATACGAAATTGAATTCGGACTGAACTCTTCTGCAACCAATTCGAAAACTTTATTTTAACTTAAATAAATAAAAATAAAATTTCAAAAATAGATGATTCATCATTTAAGTATTTGACTTGCTCCAAGGACGAAATATATCATAAATGAAAGGAATTTCCATTAAAAATATTGAAATTTATGCAATACTAATTAAATATTTAATTAAAATTTTAATTTCTTTTTTTATTAATGATGAAAATATGTCAAATATGTCAAATTGAAAAGATCAATCGTCTCAGATGCACCGAATTAAAATCATAAATCAACGAACAAAACAAAAAAAGAACGATTGCGACTACGCGAAACCTAATTTTTAAAATTATAAAATGATCGATTATCTGAAATACCAATCAAACGATTCGTATATTTGCACTCAAATGCCAACGGAATTCGGCGTGGTCGCTAAGACGTCTTCTGCAATGGATCCAATTTCGAAGAAATTTTTTTTTTTTTTTTTTGTTTAAAGCCAAACTGATGTCGTTTTGTGCTTTTGGTAGAAACGAGATTCCAACTGCTCGTTGTTGAATAAAGTTGTTACACATCTGAACAAACATTGAAACAAACGATAATTTCAGGTGTCTGTGGGTTTGAAGATGGCATGGAGCACTACCTTTTCCTCACTCTTCACTTCTAAATACAGTCATAAAAGGAACAAATTTGCTACTCAATAAAACTTCGGCATATCGAACTCCAGGAAATGGTTCATTTCAGTTTGTGCCACTTAAAAACATTTATATCCGGTCAGGGACTACTTCAGGCGCTTTTTTGTTTGTGGGTTCGAAATCTGTCTTTGAGTTGAGTCAGAAGAGCCACGTTATTGGATTAGCATCGATTGATTGCTAAGAACTGCTTCCACGAGAAGATGTTTTTATATATCTATTTGTGTAGAAGGTGTGCTTTGGGGCTGACCACAACAATGTAATAGTGGCTGTGTCTATATAGTATATTATGTACATACAATATACCCAAAATATCTCCGTTACATATTTATTTATACAATGCTTACCCATATCCAGAGTTGAACATTTTTGAGTACCAGTACCAGTCCTGTCAGTACTCAATTACCAGACCTTTTTCAAGTATAAAGGACTTAAAATGTACATGAGATAAAAAATGTACTGAAGTACCAAAATTACTAAATACATTATAGCTCTGCCTATATCCAATATATATAGCTTTTAGAAAATTACTTCTTCGATATTTTAAGTAAGTAAAAAAAGATATCCAGATGCTGTAGAATCTATAGATATATGGAGATAGATGCCAAATGATATGTGAGGTAATAATGCTTAGGTACAATCTTATGGGGGAGTATTTATAGTCACATTGCTTAACGAGAGAGGTAAAAAAAAATCTCCCACGTAGTACCCGATCGGAAAGTCGATAATTCCTCCTATAGAAGAACCTCTTTCACATTCATTAAAGTCAAAGGCGTGCCAAGGATGTTCAAGCATTTCTGTTTCTAATAATACACGGTCATTATACATATACCTCAAAGAGTAGATATAGTACTGAGCCATGTTCTGATTTTGATTATCGCTTTTGACTTTTGCGGTATGATGTTCCCGCAAAAGGCAACTTCAGGTTGTTAAATGCTAACGGAATGATTAACTTTGCAGAGATTTTCTTGCTCCACTGACTTCATAAAATACATTTGAATCAAACTGAAGCCGGCGGAGATGCATTCTCTAGTTGCCATTGTCAAGCTCTGCAGTATTATCAATAAATAAGTGTTACAACAATAAAAACTGAGACCATCAACGAATAATAATAACTCACTGAGTCACTCGCCAACGCTGGCTCCGAGCGCGGAATGCCAGAGAGGCGCGCCAACAACGAGCCCAAAATAACCGAACACCTTCCTCGGTCAAACGACTCAGACGAGCCAAGCAACAGCCAACATGATGCGAGCGACGGCTGCCTCAAAGCTTTACATTTGCGGCTACGTTTATACATTAGTTAAGCTGTCAAAATTATGAGTCTTCTTGGCTGGAGCTGCTTGTTGTTGTTCTTTCTTAGCATCATCCGATTTGAGGAATGTAATAACGCTGCATGTTGTAAGTAGTTTGAGTAAAGTGCAGGGCATTAATCGACATTCACTTCGCTGGCTCCTCGTTGTTCTGTGTCTGTGTGTTGACTGTGGAGCAACCTTTTGTTAAATTGTTAATAACAATTCCAGCCTCCATTGATTGAGCTTGAAGCTGGTCTTGGTCGTGTTTTTGGCCAATTTGTCATTTTCAAAAATCATTTAACTTCGCATCTTTACAACAAAACACGAAAACGATTTTACATAAATAACAAATAAAGCAAAACATGCCCAAAAAAGGTTGTTGCCTCACTGAGATTTCAATTAAATGATGTTTTCTAACAACTCGCAATTAATAAAAACACTTCGTTACTTTCGAACCTGATGCGGCCATTCAATATTTTGATATTTTTCTTAGTTTTCAGTTCGTTCTCGGGAACGTGAACGCGAATAGATCCACGATTTTTGGGGATGCGCTTCTTAATTAAATTTTCCGCTGAATGATTTCGACTTCAAGCACTCAAATTATTTACTGTGCTGTCAATTGTAATGCAAATCTGAAGACAGGATTTAAAGTCTTCGGCAACTTTTTCAATAAAATGCCGACAACAGAAACGACTTTTGTTACAGAAATCATTTTAACATTTGTATATTTCCGTTTTGTTATTTACACACTTCGCGTTGCACGGAACTTTACGCAGTTTCGCCTTTTTTACTTCTCGGTTTCTCCTCGTCCTCGATGTCCCTAGGTAGGTCCTTCGCCGCCTCGGCAACAGCAGAAATTTCCGGGTTGATTATGCTTCCGTATGGCACGAAGCCATTTCTGCCCGCCGTGTAGAAGACTTCGACCTCTTTGCCCTCGTCGTTGATGTACTTGTAGGAGCCCTTCACTTCGAGGGCCTCATCGTCGGTGCCGGCATCGACGACGACCGCCTCCTCGAGTCTGGACGTGCCATCGGCACCTTCGTATTCCACTTTATAGGAGCCGTCGTCCTTCTTCGTCGTCTCGGACTTCACAATCGGTATCACTTCGTATTCCTTGTCGCTTTCGGTGCCGACGGGAGCAGATGCGACGAATGTGGACGCTACGAATGCCAGGAGGACGAACTGAATGCATGTAGAAATGGAAAAGAAGACACAGTTGATGAGTAACTCACAGTTGATGAATAAATTTAGACGAAGACATATTCAACTGTAGCAAAGTTAATCAATAGCTTCAGTCCTTTCACACTCACTTACAAATTTCAACATATTTCTGAACTGTATTTTAAGTTGCTCGCTTTAAATATCGAGTCGGCTGAACACGAAAACGTTTGTGCTGTTCAAAAAAACACACTCCAGCGCTTTTATAGCCATTTTTGAAATACATATTTGACAAATTTAAACATGCCAAACATGTTGCGAATCCTCTTGCTTCTGTTTATAATCTATCAATAAATGTTCTGTATCTATATTCGAAATCTGTGCGTCGAAATGTCAAGGGTGATAATTCAGGGGCGAGGGAAGAGCGTGGGGTACGCTGCAGTCAAGCTCAGACTTCTTCAAAAAAAAAAAAAAATAGACTGTGTTTCTCTGAATAAAACGTATTTTGCATATTAATCGGGCGAAGTTAGCAAATCAGTGCCAGCTTCTGCCGTAGATCTTGTTATACAAAAATAGACCAACTACAAAAAGTAGCAACACAGACCGAAGGTCAACTCAAGTCACTGTTGGTCTTCGTCCATTTCATGTTGTGAGATGAAGAAATCTTAGGGTCATTTTTATTAAGCACTTTTATTGGTTATTTTTAATACCCAAGAAATATTTCTGCATTTTTATATTTAGTTGTTGCTAAAGAAAAATACACCACACTTCTATAAACGAACTCAGTTGACACTAGAGGAATACAAATGATATCGTTGAAATATGAAGTCCGCTATTTGTCATTTTTCACAGTCACATCAATTATAGTGACAGCAAAACAGCCGCGACTGCCAAATGAGTAGAAGTTGAGTTCATCCGGAATGAAGACCATCGAAAAACTGGAATTAAAACATCGAAATACAAATCGAACGCTTTTAAAATAAGTCGCTATTTCATGTGGCAACGAAATGCTAGGAAATTCTTTATATTTTTGAAAATGCAATTTAAAGTTATTTAAAATATAAACTCACTATGATATCATCTAAATGTATTTCAGAGAATATTTTGTGAGTTGGATTAGCAATAATGTTTCATTCCAAGTTGCTCCATTTGGGCAAAGATGAAGTTTCTCGTAATGGCTCTTGAATACACAAATACAGAACAATCGAATTTCAAAGTAGTTGGTAAATAAATCATCTGCATACGTTACATATTCCGAAGTCGTGCTATGCAAGCGACTGATAATTATTACCTGAACTTAGTAAAAATAAATGCATTTTCAGATTTAATATTAATAATGATGGGATGTGTATGATTCCCTCCTCCGACGATTATGACACTGGTTCCTTCAAAAGCTCCACTCTACTGTGATGCAATCTATATAATCGTCTATTTCTAGCGATCTTCTCCATTTGATATCAATTGCATTGCGAATAAGTTTCCTTTGAAAGTTCAGAAAGTTCTAAATTTCTTGTTTAAGTTCTTTATTAAGCATTCAGGAATTCCAGACAGTTCTTTAAACTCGTTTTTGTGTTAATAATTGGACAGAGGCGATTCGAATAGATGCTTGGAATTTTTCCTTCGAATGTGAATAGACAATGAATTCATGTGCTTCATTTAACAAATAAAATATTTTTGTAGCTTAACGTGTTTTATCCGGCATGAATTTAGTAATTGTAGGTTTTTCATTCTTCACATTTAAAAAGCCAACATTTTTAATATACATTTTAATAAAATTATTCAAATTATAACAGATAAAATAATTATCCAAATTTAATAAATTATAAAATTCTTATAAAAATCAAGAATAATATAAAATAATGTTGAATTTTTGATCTACAAAAATTAATTCTAATTTTTTTTTGATAAATATATCCACAATAAATCAACAATTTCCTACCATTTAGAGTAGTAATATTCAACTAAAAATTAAAAGATGGACCATTTTTTAAAAAGGCCGAGAAATTTGTAGAAATTTTTAAGGTCTAAAATAGTCAATGCAGTCCACTGTACGATATTTAACGCCAGCAGCGAAGAACACACAACAGCAACTAAGGCCGGGCTGTACGATTTTTGATGCCGCCTGCTCCGACTCGATTCGATCTTCAATTGAGGCCGTTTCATCTTCTTTGCAGCTCTATGCGAAAGACTCCTCCGTGCACAATGAAGGAAATTGCAAGACATGGAAAAGGTAGGAAATGTCAGCAGCATTTTACAGATCGAGCAACCTGATCGCCACAGCGGAGGAGGCACTTTGTTGGGCATTTGTCCTTCAAAAAGATGCCAGAGACACGATCGTCAGATTAACGTGTCGCTGTCTCTGCGCGCTCCTCTGCCGTGCAACGCATTGGACACTCGCACGTAGAAGCAATTAAATTTGCTTGATTTTATAGTATTTGTTGTTATGGTGTGCGTTCGGCAGTTAAGGTTCCGAGCTCTGAATTGTTTCCCCGCTTGCATTTGCACAACGATTTAATAAAGATTTGTATGATTTTGGGATGTTCTCCGCCGCTTCGGCGATGTACGAAGTTTGGGGCGAGGCGAAATCATTGTGGCGAATTAATTTGATGTGCCTGACATTTACCTGGTTTTTTTTTTTTGGCTATAAACAAATACTAAGCCTTGATAACATTTCTTCAATAACAAATTTCATAGCAAAGCACTTCTTCTATATATATTTATAAATATTTTTTTTGATCTTTGAAGTAATATTTTATTACTTATTTGCATATCTAAAGGAATACCCAATAAAAAGTCTTATTTTTTATACGGAAGAGGACATTTTTAAGCGGAATTAATTAAATTAAACTGATAATAAAATTTAAAATAATGTAGTATAAAATTATTCTTGCATATTCTTTAATTTCTTACTCATTCAGCATTTTTCATATTATGGTTTAATATCAAATTTAAGATCTTCATTATTATTTATTGTATAAGTCATCATCTTTCGTTCTGTACCTCAAATTCAATCAAACAATTAATTTTTCTGCAAAAGTAGTTCTGCGTCTTGTTAATACGCATAAATTAAATACTAAGTAACTTCCATTGCTATGGTTTTTGTACGTTGGTTGCTATGCTTGTGCGTGTTCAAAAGCTTTGGCAAATCTTCATAATATTACTCCCCCGCCTCCTTCCCAACAATTTTTATGGCGAGCTGCGAGCATGTGCAACGACAGCCTCTGTATTTGAATAAAGTTGCGCATACGCCTCAGTATCGCTGCTGCTTTAGTACATTTCTCACGCCCCTCCGTTCCCTCCACCAACTTTTTGACGGTGCAGCATCCACTGCTGTGAAGGTTCTGCTTTGTTCATTCTGCTTTTGCGATGCTGTTATTTTTGTCGATTGCTTTTGTTGCTGCCGTCGTTGCACCGAAAGTGAGATGGAAAATCTTAGCTCAGAAGCCGGCCGAGGTATAAAAGCGTTCGTCTTCTACGCTGAGTTAACCAGCATCATCCAGTCTTCAAGCCAAGACGTCCAAAAGCAAACGCGAGTGAAGAATTCATTAAATCGTGCAGTTTTCCAGTGTCCTAAAAAAGGATACCTCGGAGCGTCTACTTGGAGAAATTTTTAAAAGAAGAAAAAGGCGAAAGTTTAAAGGATATACGTCCTTCTATATAATTTTGCACAGAACAAAAGTGATCTTTTAAAAGTGAGTTCAACGTCAAGTGATTCTCTACACCTCGCATTCAGCTTCCTCAACGTGTCGCCTTACTTCTCCTTTGTTATAATCTCCAGTTTTATTTCAAAATATTGTTTGTGATCGAAAGTGCTTCTAAAATATTTATTTTCTTAATTTTATTTATTGAAAATCGATAAATTTGCAATTAAATTCAATATAAAATAATAGAAAACATACAAAAATATTAAAAACTACTTGATTTTTTTTACCAATCAGTTTGAAATTTAATTTTAATAGTTAAAAATAGCAGAAATATTTATTATTTATTTATTTTTAAAACATAAAAAATTTTTACAACAAAACAATAAAAATTTCATTTGCATTTGCGACCAAAGATCCAACGGAAAAAGTGCCTCGAGCAATAAGTAAAATTAATTGAGTCTCACGAAGCAAGAAGGAAATGAAAAAGAAAATATTTAAAAGGGCAAACATAGGCCCATTTTCTGTTCTTCTTTTTACTTCCTTGTTTTATAATGAAATTGGGCTGGTTTCTTTCGTCTGTGATTTATAAATCATCGCGCTATTTTCTTAAAGGTCATGAAGAGTTTCGTTTTCACTACGCTGGCGATCGCCTGCTGCTTGGCCTCGGCATCCGCCCAGATACGCGGCTTGCCTCAACCGCGCTCAAACTCCTTCGACGCAAACGCCGTAATACTGAAGCAGGGCTTCGATCTGAACCCGGACGGCTCCTACAACTACAAGTAAGTAGCTCCCTTTGAAAAGCCATGAAACTACAGAAAAATGAATCGATACAAACAACAAAAAGAACAGACACGCTCCAAATATAGAAAGAATAATAAATGCATTATTCAGTGGTCGAATTTCAAAGTGCTTCACACGAAACTAACTTCCTTCGACATTTTCCCTTCCCCTTCTCCACGAATGCTGAATAATTGCTTTTGCTCTTCACAGTTACGAAACAAGCAACGGCATTCGTGCCGACGAGGCTGGCTATCTGAAGAATCCGGGTTCGCAAGTGGAGGCGCAGGTGAGTCTTCAGCATCAAGCGGATGAGACGCGTGATTCACCGCTCGGTTTACAATTCACCTTAAAATTGTGAAATGAAGCGAACGGAAAGAGAACAGACCGTGTAATGAAATTAATATCTGTTTTGCAATGAGACCTTTGAAATAATTTTTTGAGTGCAAATTACGCAAACACTTTATCATTTTATATCTGACGGTAATTGCAGGTGATGCAGGGCTCCTACTCCTACACGGGCCCCGACGGTGTAGTCTATACCATCAATTATATTGCCGACGAGAATGGATACCGTGCCGAGGGAGCACACATCCCAACTCCACCCCCCGCCAGAGCTCCTGGTGGCCGCCTTTTCAAGTAAGAAGCCGAAGTTCTGCATCGGGTCAGCATCGCGATTCGTGAAGCAGCAAACAGAAAAATGCCAACATGAATAGATAACAACACCACAACAACAACAACAAACACAGCAAGAATGACCCAGCGAAAAGAAGCTAAATAATTATAATTTCCTTACGTGAAAATTATAAAACTATAAATGCATGGAAAATGGGCGCAAAATGGTAACGCCGTGGAAAATCGACACACTTCAATTGAGCACAGAACAACATCTACGACGACAATGATTGCAATTTTCATTATTCTGAGCCCACCTGAATTAGAATTATTTTATAAACCTTCCTTTGTCCACCCGTCAAATCCCACTCACGAACCTTGTCTTCCATTAACGCTATTTATTTAATTTTAATAAAAAATTTACTTTTTTTGCATACAAAACAAACACTTAGATTATGATTTTAAAGAATGAATATTGCAATAAATAAATTGCTTCCGAAAATTAAAAACGATTTCATTTATCTGCCGCTGTTATTAATAAAATAAGCTGCTTCCCTGTGAAAAGAGTCGCATTCCGTTGCCGTAAAAGGATGTTCTATGCATTTGCCGTACTTTTGTGTCATATCTTTACTTAATATTAATATCTAGTTAAAACCATTTGTAAATGCGCGGAATATATGAAAACGTTGGTAAAATGTTTTCAATTTTCATCAGTAACGATGAATTTTGCATTATTAAATTTCTTCCTTCCCTTTCTTTCTTATTCCTAAGCAATGCATTTACATGTATTACTATTTATTTTTAGCTGTCGCAATTTTACGGTAATGTAAATTCGTTCGGAGACATACGAAAATTTTCAAATAATCTACAAAGATTATTTTAAATAAAATAACACTAATCCTTGAAAAACCTTGAAAGTGTGTGCCAAGCCAACAAAAAAATAATTTTATCGGTGGAAGGTGGGTTATTGGGTTTATTCCCCTATTTAAGTGTGAGGAATAATTTCCTAAAAACTAAAATTATATTAGAAAAATACAAACAGAAGGAGGAATGATGTCGTTACTCCTGTAATTTGTTGAGACTTTTCCGATCGTTCGTGGTTTTGTTTTATGCATTCACATGTCGCTTAGCGGCAGTATTCCAGGTTTTCTCTCATCATAAGAACGAAAGAGAAAGAAAAGCTTTTTTCCGATCGAGTTTCTTTTACAAATGAGTTACACACTTCCATATATCATTTAAGTTCAAAATTCTAGCTAGACAAGAACTTCCTTATGGTCTTTTATAATATTTATATTTGTGTCAAATTATGAACAGATCTAAAAAGAGATTTTTTAATGAATCAACCCATCAACCACCCAACAACTGCAATAAACTAGAAAACTGATTGGTCGCTCCTGTCGATCCACCCGCTGCTGCAATGAAGGGTTTCAAACTAGTGGCCAAGGCGTAACCTAATTTCGCTGCTTGTGCACTGTTGAGGGACGAAACACCAGCAGCGCTACCCATCGAACCCGGTGACCCATTAAAGGGCTTTTGATAGCTGCTGAATGGGTTCTGACCACCGTAAACGCCGCCTGATGGAAAATATCCAACGCCATAACCATCAGGGTATCGATTTGGTCGAAAGCCCGCGGCACCGGTGTGATACCCGAGGTTGTTGAATAGCTGTTGCGTTGCCGTTGGCCCAGCAGCGGGGCGATAGCCGTTGCTGTACTGACCAAATCCGTATAATTCATTATGTGGCGCCGCTCCATGGAAACCACTCCCAACACCGTATGCTCCACTATAGCCTGGGTGCACAAACTGACCTCCAAAAGGTCTACTTGGTCTCAAAGCAGACAATCCAAGCCCTAGTAAAGGCCCTAACACGTCCAAAGTGCGACCTTGAGCAATCGTATTCCTGTTTTCAGCGGGCTTCCTGCGGTTCTTTTCATTCGCACATCGTGACAGCGTGAAAGTTACAGCAAAGCAAAGAATTCCGTAGACGATTTTCATTTTAAGAAAGCTGCTTCGCGTAATTTCTAGATTTTGCAGATGTATTCCCTCGTTTTCGTTTGATCGGACACGCTTCTTCTCAATAACTAAGCCAATAATTCGTACATATATTGCTTTTATAATTTTTCTTTTTTTGAAAAGGCGGAAGCTGAAACTCGACCGGATTCTGCTTCCGTCAAACTTAATTTCTGTTGTTCTCTTCTTGAGGATGGCAATAAAATACTTTTAGTAACAGTAAAATTACCATGAGCGATGAGATTTTACTTCCGTACATCTAAACTCAAAGCGCTTGCGTAAGCCGATTGCCAAGTTTGGAAGTTTAACGCTAATTTTCTATGCATGTTGCCAAATATCTGCTAAGGTCAGCGCACTCGATATGTTGCTCTCCATGCAGAGTCTGGTTTTGACGAAGTTGAAGGTTGCCTGAAGTTCACGGAATCAACAGATGAGCGATAGAATAAATTCGCGAAATAAGCGTCTCGTCGATAAGGTGAACTCATAAACACCAAGGTTGCTTGCGGTTAGAAGTGGTTTAGCGCTGCAAACAGTGGAGAAGACACACTTTATATTGCTTAAATCAATATAACTATGGGACACGACCCAAAATTAGGTCAGAAAAATCTTGAAGAGGCGCATGTTAAATGCTAAAGTAAATTCTAGAACTGAAATATTTTTCTTTTACATAAATATGCTATAAGGTAGTCAGTATTATTAAGAATTCATCGAGACAATATGCCGACACAAAATAAAGCATTCCTCAACGGAAACAAGTAACAGAAAAGATAATGGAAACCTTGAGCAACTCCAGAAATAAGATTTTTTTTCTGATACATAAGAAAGTGAAAACCTTTTCAGGCGTATATAAAATATGCAGATTATTAAAAAACACCAAATCTCGATTAATGCGTGAGGAGCGAGTAAATAATATTTCGGTTACTTGTTTGATCTGAAATGGAACTATTAAAGACAACGAAGCTATTAAAAATAAACACATATAAACGCCAAGCCTAATTCGTATAACAATAAAACAAAAGATTATTTAGACAGGCCGTTTAAAAATAAATATCATTGAATAAAGATATAAAACCTTTTTCAAAATTTATGACCATTAATGAAAAATATATAGTCACATCATATGAAGTTCCGAAAATGGTAAGAAACAGAAGGTTTTCATGATTGGCGAATATTTGGTATTAGCTGCAGATATTATAATGTTGAAAATATTATTTGAAATTAAATACGGCGATTTTATTCCAAAAGTTTTCTTTATAGAACAATGTCTATAGAGGATTACGGGTATATTCTTTATCCCGAATTGTGTAACGCATAGAACTAAAGGAGATAGATATAGAAATATATATATATATATATATATATATATATGTATATACATATATATATATATTCGTGATCAGCAAAACCTCCTTAGTTGATTTAGTCCTTCAGTCTGTCTGTAGCTCTGTCTGTCACATGGGAACCGTTGAAGATATTAGAATGAAATTTAGCAGAAATATTCTTTCTAATGTCGGGGTGTTTCCTTTTCTTGGGCAAAAGCGGTCAACAAAGAGGCCTCCTTTTTATACCGAAAACACAGGTGCCTCTGTTTTCATACTATTAAAATGGCATCGTCAATTTTGGAGCTATGTCGACGAAATTGCATTTGTGTATGTAACATTGTTCGTTAGTGTGTCAAAAATAGAGTCGTCCGCCTACTGGTAACAAAAATAGAAACAACAGAGAAGAAATCATATTGATATTTAAAGATTCGAGAGGCATTCGAGATTCGTTCAGACAGAATACAGTGCATTTTAGGGTTAATTATTCTCGTTCGGTGTCTCGAATCTCAAAGATATTACTAAATTAGTTCAGTGGTTAGCATATGTTATTAAAGGGTGAAGTCATAATGCACATCAAGAGATCAAAATTTAATGTACCATAGAGAAATTAATTTAATTACAAATGTTTTATTGCACAAATTATTACAGGTTACTTAAGATGTATAGAATCGAGGAAACGATGATTTAAAACTCATTTTTAACTATTTTGTAAAGATAATAATTTTCCATATACAGATGAAGAGGGGAAATTTACGAGGTCTCTACTGATTCCAATTTTAAAACTAGATTCTGTAAAAAAGACTTTCATGAAATTCTGGATCGGAACGAGAAATGAATTTCCCAGAATCTTAAGGAGATTTTGCATTGTAAATAGATTCGTTAGTTAGTTAGTTATTAGTTAGTTATATAAAAATTAAACAAATAGTCAATATAGTATATGTTGACGAAAATCAATTCAACTTCAGTCAGTTCAAGAAAGAAAGATATGAAAAAACCCACGCAGGTGTCACTTCGCTCCGATGACGCCAGCTTTCCGGGGAATTCCATATGTGATTTTTTTTCGGTTTGTTATATGAAATTTTATTTCGAAGTACTCTCGAATTATAAAAGCTTTTTTAATGTTAATCAAATATAATTATGTCTGTAATAACATGCGGCAATAAGATTTGAAAAAAAACATTTCAGCTGCAAGAATTGATCAAAGAAGAATTTTACTAATTTCTTAAATCAACGATTCCAAATTCCAAATGCCTCGTGTTTTGTACATATAAATTTATTAACTACGTACAATAGCATTACAGAAGATATCAAGAGACTTAAGATCCCTAATACAAAAATTTATTGTTTTAATTTTTTTTTACTTTTTAATGTGTCTATCAATATTAACAGAAATCACGCAATGAATTTGTTATTGCAATTTAAATCTTAGCTTAACAATTAAAATTTGTATATTTAAACTTCCACGAAGCTCTGTGTGTTGGTCAGCTTTTAACTAATTAATATATAAAAATATGTTTGTTACTTATTCGTAACTGCTTATTATTTATTAACATTAACATATTTATTAACATTCATCTGGAAGTTAATAATGGTTTTTATAACAAATCATTTCACACAGCAATTGATATTTTTATAATTCAAAAAGCCGTCAAGCAAAGTATTTCGCATCTACGTTTATAATTTGCTAGTCGCATTGTATGTTAATATTTATGCAATAAAATTGTTCTAATGATGTAATGAATTCGAAAGCTATCACAAAATATCTTATGTAATCTCAATTCCTACATTAGGTTACTCCAATAAGTCTCCAATATTGAAGTGTACCGATTTGCTGTTTAATATTATACTTACGTGCAATTTATTCTAATGCCTATGATCATAACAATATGTATGTATAATTTTCGAAATTGTATACTACAATATTTTACTATACCACATTCATTATCTTCTGTCATTCAAATTTAACAAGAGACTGCAGTTTTGAAAACAAAAGACTTAAGTAACAAACTCGAAATAAATTTTATTAAGAAAAAACATATGCATATTATACATTTATCCATAATTTCTTTTTAAAAAAGAGCAAATACAATTAATAAATTTGACCTCGAAGCAAAAGTAAAAGGATAAAAGCTTATAAATTTTAAGCAATACCAGTTTTTGCTTGTCATGAAATGACGAGTCAATTTGAAAGCAAATACATGAAACTTTTAAAATTCAAAGGAAGTATGACGCACTGAATCGGCGAAGTACTTCTGAAAAAAATTCTATCAATCAATTACAGGGCCCATGCGATAATGTGAATAAGTCCAATGAGTTCAAAGTGCAAAACTTGTTTTCCTTTTCTAAATAAATAACCAATATCCTCTATTGTACTTTGTGATTTAGTTTTGAAATAAGTTCTTTCTATTAATTCCCATCATCATATAATATCAATTTATTATTTAATTAACAAAATTTAAATATCTACGAGAATCTCAATCGTAAACAATATCGTAACGATGAACATTTTTCGGTTTTTATTCGTTCGCGTTGCTATCAGAGAATTTTTTAATCAAACGATCAGTGTTTTTACTGTTATAGAATAAATGCATTGCTAATTGTTTGCGATATACTGTTTCCAAAATCATGTAGATTCTTATTTATATTTACACGTTGGCTCTCAATTTGCACCTCTAAATAAATCTAAAATCTATATAAGCAGTTGTCATCGGGCGCAGAATACACAGAACGCAATCATTTATCGTTCAAAGAGTTGTGTTTTTTGAAGATTTAGAATTTCAGTTGAATTTAAGGAGCAGAGTTTTCGAGATGCACGCTTTTGTTTGGTGTGTGGTGGTCGGTATAATTGTGGCTGCTACTTCGGCCATACCTATTGACGAGCACACAGAGTCCGATGTCTACCAAGCAGAAACACTCCTTAACGTTGCCTCACAGGGACATGAAAATGAGTCGGCACGTCAAAGGCGTCAATTTGGCTTCGGCGGTGGAGTTGTTGGCATTCGTGGCGGATATGCTAGATATGGTGGATATGGAGGTGGATATGGAGGAGGCTATGGAGGTGGATATGGAGGAGGCTATGGAGGTGGCTACCGTGGTGGTTATGGCGGCTTTCGTGCAGGCTATGTTGGATTCGGAGGATATCGTGGTGGATATGGCGGATATTATGGATAAAACTAACGGCAAATTATTAATACTATTCCAAACTCTATTTACAACGAACATTAAATAAAACGTAATCTGTGTTAATACGACGGTAAGAAACACTTTGAAATTCTATTGCACTACGAATTAATGAACATCGACTGAAACGACTAGGAAACCACAGAGCAAATGCATTGTGAACATAAGAAAGTGAAAAATATTTAATAAATGAATTTCTTTACTATAGTTTCAACATCTTTTCGTGTCCCTTTTTTGTGATCAAATAGGAGATAACTCGCTATTTCAAGTGTTCTTTCAATTTTTTAATATTAAAATTCCGGTATTAAATTGAATGTAGTTGGTTGCTATATAATTATTTTAATGCTAAAGTTTCCTTTTATGAATGTCTAATGAACGGATTATTATTTTCCTTATAATTGAAAGCTATTGGAAAACTATACAGAATAATCTAATTTGATTTTATATTAAATTAAAACATAATTGACGCTGAAACGAAAAAATGTCTTTGCTATCTGTTTGCTATAGTTTAAATCCAAAAAAAATTATAAAAAGAGAACTGATCCAAAAGTTATCTGTAGCAAAAAATATTAAATTTATTTCCGCAGCTTTTGTGTTAAAATAAAGAACGGAATATTTTCGTTTTTTATCCCTGATAGACGCCTGGACCGATCCGTCCAGCAGTTCCGCGATAGACCACATTCTGTTTTTGTCTCAATGCGGGGGCTTGCCCATTGTAGAGAACGCCCAGAGGAGGTTGTCTTCCTGCACTAGCCACTACGGTTCCCTCAATATTAGACGCTCCATATGCGGGCCGTGCTCCATTGGCGACTCCTGCACTGAGAGCACCCAGAGGCCGCGTTGGTTTCCTGAACACTGCTTGACCCATTCCGCTTGCTCCAGCGTTGTTTCCGGCACCAGACCTCACTCCATACGCTCCTAAGTGGCCATAACGTCCAGCCTGACGTGATATGCGAGACGACATTTCGGGCGTTTTCCACAGCTCAGTGGCTTTCACTGCGTTACCGTGCATCAACACCGCGACCCACAGCGATATGGAAACGTATGCAGCCTTCATGACGATGAGTACGCGCGAATTCAAGGAGAACACTAACCGGTGTCGAGGAAACCCGGCGTCTTTTATATCTGAGCCTTGCACCTTCTCCTGCCGACTACTTGAAACTGCATCTTGAATAATTTTCTACAACGAGTTTAGTCTACGCATGTAATTTTCACCTACTTTCATCATCGCCAAGAAGTAGCTACACGCAACTGCGATGTTCTCTTCCTAAGAACAATCCTGTTTCGGAAAATCCAGTTCCTTACCATTTTTATTTTATCACATTATGCACTGTGCAGTTATTTTCATTAAACGATGATTATCCTCACTTCAACTGGTTCTAAGCTTGGGACCAACTCGTCGACTAGATGCAATTATTAATAGTAGTAGAAAGACAACATTTAGAAGAAGCCAATTCACAGAAATGCAACTCATTCCGTTATGTTCTCGCCCGACCCAGTCTACAGAATTGTAGATATTTGAATATTAACACCAAGCAACACTACACGAAAGATATATGTATTTAGTATAATTTTTTGTTAATGTAGTGATTAAATTGACACTAATAATTTAGATAGAACAGCACTATCAAGGAAGACCATCGACTGGAATGGAAAGAAACAAAGAAACCGTATCAAATTACTCAATTAATTGGGTTTAGTTAATATTATTAATTAATTACATTGTAATTAAGTAAAATACAATATTCGTGTTTAACGTGAGTTATAAAAACTTAGCAAGCTTCTTTTCTAAAGTCTAGATCATTTGAATACCCCTTGCATCATATTCCCCTGGGCAACACCTCCTTAAAAACGACGCTGAATCTTAACTCAACTCTATTTCATTATATTCCTTTGAATTTGTCGTATTTTTATTAATGTTCCTTAATTATCTTCTAATTTGTTTTTTAATTGGGTTCTTTGCTTCTCGATTGCCCTCACTTTAATGCACAAGAGAAGGTGAAGTTTGTTAGTTATAACACTTGCAACGGAACCAAATATAGTTGAAAACTATACTAGATCGTAAACGAGGTGCTTGAAATTATCCGCTATCAACCACGCGTTTGTCTAAAAAAGTCTTAAATAAATATGGCACATATTTGAACGCTGCTAACTACAACAACCTTAGTTTTTTGTTAGCGAAAGTTTATATTTTTATTTTTTATTTAATGAAGAAATTAGCAACTTGTTTAGAAGATCAAACCTTGAGCGATCGGACAACAAACAGAGTGAATATCAGCAATTAGTGACTGTGACACAGTGATGTGATATAAAAAGACTTACTCACTCTTGCGGATAATAAGTAACTGTGTCCCTTTGCACAGATGATCACTGTTCCAGAAAAATTGTAAAGTCTTTATCCGGCCGTAACTAAGAGCAGATTTTCTCCAATGAGATCTTTCGTGGTAATTTCTGTCCTCGTCGTCGCCTACTTTGGCTGCCTGACTGCGGAAGCATTTCCATCAACTCTACAGAATGGCAAAAGCCTTTCCCTAAGTTCGGCCAGCGATGAAGGCATCACCAATGGAGCATCGGATCCACTCACGTTGCTTGATATTGAACATAGCAGCGATCAGCTGCATCGGGATCATATATCAGCAGCTGATGACAAGCTGCATAGGTCTACCCGTAATTTGGGTCCAGGTTTAGGTGGCTGGGGCGGAAAGTTTGGTGGTTTAGGTCATGGGTTTGGTAGTTTTAGTGGATTGGGCTTCGGATTTGGAAGCTTCCATGGCTTGGGAGGAGGAGTAGGCGGCTTTAAACCATTCTTCCATAAATTAGGTTAATTAAACAATAAAATTAAGTTATGTCGTTAGTCATTATTACGCTTAAGTGTAACTTTTGTATAAATAAATTTTCGATTGTTAATAGACAAAACTACATTCTTTTTCTACCATTTTTGCAAATAAGACACCACAGAATACGAGTTTTTTATATATTATTAATAATATAATGAGGACTTGTTTATCTTTTTGTGGGAGTTGTATTCTCTCCTGTCTCTTTTTCCTTTCGTGACAAACGCCTAGTCAAGGCAACAAGATGCAACTACATATGTAAGTTCAACCATAGAGTATATAATATATAGAAATCGCACGCCATAAATGTTATTTCATACTGCTTTCTCTCCACTTTCAACCCTGCCTTCTCTCCTCTTTCGTATTATTATTTCTATGAAGTGGTTTTAGTGCTAAGCTATACATGTTTATATACAATGTTTAGATACTGGGACCTAGGTCCAAATCTCTATTTTCTACACAAAAGTGCAAGCAAGTATTATTTCCATGGCGCAAATTTTTATTATTGCTCTTCAGACGAGTTTATAACGCCGTAAAATTAACACTGCTGAATGTAATGAATTAGAGAAGGCATGAATACTGCTGAGGATACGCGTAGTTTTCTTGTACATTATTTTTATAGATCATGTGGACTGCACATACGTGTATACGAGTATGTATGCATGGATACAGTTCAAAGAGTCCAAGTTTATTCCGAATTTGCTGGAGTTTTGGACACTGCTTCGTTTTATTCACTTTTAATTAATGATTTGCTCGAGTTGTGAATAAAGTTTAATTGTTCAATAACCACGGTTGGTCACAAAATTATTAAAGCAAGTGAACTTTAGGTAGTTTGCATTATTTTGTTTGCTGTATTTTCAACAATAATTGCGTTTGAATATGCCAAAAATAGGAAATTGAATGTCAAAAGCAAGACACAGCAAGCTTGACAGCTGTCAAACTCAAGCGATGACACACAGTTATAGCTGTAAAGAGATTTCACGTGAACGGGATATTTTTTTAGTACAAAATTAGATGTATAGCTATCAAGACGCAACAGATACAAGTTCGAAATATGCTTCCGAAAGACCGAAAACATCCAAGTTTGAAATATGTTTGAAGTTGTTTCTTCTGGCGAATAATAAGAAAAATGAAGTCTGTACGACGAGAAACGAATTATGTGAGGAAGCTGAAACTGTGTGGTTTTATGATTACTAGCTTGTTGTTGTTGTCTCGCACAACTGACGAAATCGTCGACACCATGATCGATTTGTGGATTTCAGCGGGTGTTGAGAGGCAATGAAGCAACTTCTCTTCTTCTTCTTCTTCTTCTTCTTCTTCTGCTTCTTCATCTTCTTTTTCTTGTTCTTTAGCAATAACAATTCATGAATGATCGACTCTACTCAGCTTTGTTTTGAAGTTAGATTTATGGAAGAACTTTCATAGTTTTCAAATTTTGTGTTCATTTCTTTTAGCAAGGCCGTTTAGGGAATTTGTTGTGGACTTGTTGTAATTATAAGAAAATTAAGAAATAATCCTTCCATTATTGGTGAAATTTGTGGGATTTTTTCGTATGCAATGGTAGACATCAACGAGCATATATTATGAAGAGATTACAAAGGCGAATTCACGGCAAAAATATTTTGACGAGAGTTTCAAAGTTCGGGGACGGACCATTTCAGTCGACTCGAACTTCGTTTGCTTTTGTTTCATGCGTATGAGGCAGCAGAATGTCGTATAAACTTATGAAAAAAAGTGCTTCAATGCAACCATCGTGGACATACGATGTGTGAAGTAAAACAAATGAAGATTATAGGTTTCTCAGGCGTGAAGAGGCAAGGAGTACATTTAACTTCTTATTATTATTTTATAATAACAATTCTCCATCGTGTGCACAATTTTGGGTTTTATGACCTTTGAAACAATACTGTTTGTTGTTATTCCTTCGATGGTTGAGTATATGCCTTTACGCTTTGAATATCAGAGGGGGAAGAGAAGCAAGGAGTAGGTTCTGTTTATGATTTTTGTGCTTCTGATCATTTCACAAATTTTTACATTTTCAGCTTCTGAGCATTTTCGGCTTCTTCATTCAATTTGCTCCTTTCGCACTATGTCACTACAATTTTAATGAGGGTATAGAAAAAGGTAGTATGTACTTATATTAAAAAGTATTATTTAATTGAAGTTAATCTTTCGGTAAGTAATAAGTAGTAAAATAAGGAAAAATGCTAAATCAAAAAAAATTCAAATATAAATGGTTGAGAAATTAAGAATATCTTAACAATTAATGTTCAATGACAAATTACGAAAATTTTTTAGTTTTCCATATATTGTACTCTAAATAAAAATTGTTTACTTTGTATTAATTTTATTCAAGTTACGTACATTTTAAAAAAAACACTACCTTTTCTACACTCGAATTAAAATTGTAGTGACATAGTGCGAAAGGAGTAAATTGAATGAAGAAGCCGAAAATGCTCAGAAGCTGAAAATGTAAAAATTTGTGAAATGATCAGAAGCACAAAAATCATAAACAGAAACGACCCCTTGCTTCTCTCCCCCCCCCCCCCCGCCCCCCTGATAATCAAAGCGCAAAGGGATATTCTCAACCATCGAAGGAATAACAACAAACAGCATTGTTTCAAAGGTCATAAAACCCAAAATTGAAAAATTCTGCTTTGTACCTGAGCACACGTGGGGAATTGTTATTGTAAAATAATAATAAGAAGTTAAATGTACCCCTTGCGCCTTCACGCCTGAGAAACCAATAATCTTCATTTGTTTTACTTCACACATCGTATGTCCACGATGGTTGCATTGAAGCACTTTTTTGCATAAGTTTATACGGTATTCTGCCGCCTCATACGCATGAAACAAAAGCAAACGAAGTTCGAGTCGACTGAAATGGTCCGTAACCGAACTTTGAAACTCTCGTCAAAATATTTTTGCCGTGAATTCGCCTTTGTAATCTCTTCATAATATATGCTCGTTGTAGACATTGAACAACGAGCATGTATTATAAAGAGGTTACAACGGCGAATTCAATTTTGAGATCATGACGGACCATTGGGGACGGACCATTTGGTTGAACTCGAGCTGCGTTCGATATGGTTTGACTCTTATTAGGCAGATGAATTCTGTATGATTGCACGGTTTAACAAATGATTGCATATAGGAAGCGTGGTTGGATGCAACCAGCGTTGGCATATGATGTGTGAAGTGAAATTTTACGACATTGTTGACATTAGCGGAAGATGAGAGGCAACGGGGGAAAACGCAGTTTGTTTTGGTTTTGGTCGACTGCGGAGCAGCAGTAAGAAACAACAAACGAAGCTCATAAGTAAAATTTTATGACATCAATGAGTCGAGGCATTGCAAGCAAAGGAGAATGTGAAAGGGTAGGAGAAGGGAAAGAGAAGACTCCTTGAATTGAAGAAATTCTATTTTGTTTTGCTCGACTGCACTAACAAAATAAACGCAGGCTGTCCGTCTGCTAAGGTTGAATATGTTTTTTTTGTGCTTGGTTTTGTTTTTTACGTTGATCATTTGGTGATGTTTGATTTTTTCAGTTTCAGGTCATTTTTCGGTATCATTTCAATGGTTTAGAATTTGCCACTGTGATTTAGTTATTGGCGGAGGGGGAGAGAAGCGAGGGACTCTTTCTGCTTATGATTTCTGATCAATTTTTACATTTTCAGCTTCTGAGCATTTTTGCCTTTTTCATTCAATTTGCTCCTTTTCCGCTTTAACTACAATTTTAACTACAATTTTAAAATGTTACGTACATTTGAATAAAACTTGAATAAAATTAACTAAAATCTTCTCTAATTTCTAATTGAATATATAAATACATAGATATATTTTTCTCAATTTCCCTAACATTTTTTTTAGTTTGAATAAAACTTAATATTTACTTATTTCGACTTTATAATTATAAAGAAATCCGTATACTTACCGAAAGATTAACTTCAATTAAACAATATTGGCTTTATAATTATAAAGTCGAAATAAGTAAATATTAAGTTTTATTCAAACTAAAAAAAAATGTTAGGGAAATTGAGAAAAATATATCTATGTATTTATATATTCAATTAGAAATTAGAGAAGATTTTAGTTAATTTTATTCAAGTTTTATTCAAATGTACGTAGCATTTTAAAATTGTAGTTAAAATTGTAGTTAAAGCGGAAAAGGAGCAAATTGAATGAAAAAGGCAAAAATGCTCAGAAGCTGAAAATGTAAAAATTGATCAGAAATCATAAGCAGAAAGAGCCCCTCGCTTCTCTCCCCCTCCACCCATAACTAAATCTCAGTGGCAAATTCTAAACCATTGAAATGATGCCGAAAAATGCCCTGAAACTGAAAAAATCAAACATCACCAAATGATCAACGTAAAAAACAAAACCAAGCAAAAAAACATATTCAACCTTAGCAGACGGACAGACTGCGTTTATTTTGTTAGTGCAGTCGAGCAAAACAAAATAGAATTTTTTCAATTCAAGGAGTCTTCTCTTTCCCTTCTCCTACCCTTTCACATTCTCCTTTGCTTGCAATGCCTCGACTCATTGATGTCATAAAATTTTACTTATGAGCTTCGTTTGTTGTTTCTTACTGCTGCTCCGCAGTCGACCAAAACCAAAACAAACTGCGTTTTCCCCCGTTGCCTCTCATCTTCCGCTAATGTCAACAATGTCGTAAAATTTCACTTCACACATCATATGCCAACGCTGGTTGCATCCAACCACGCTTCCTATATGCAATCATTTGTTAAACCGTGCAATCATACAGAATTCATCTGCCTAATAAGAGTCAAACCATATCGAACGCAGCTCGAGTTCAACCAAATGGTCCGTCCCCAATGGTCCGTCATGATCTCAAAATTGAATTCGCCGTTGTAACCTCTTTATAATACATGCTCGTTGCATTGAATGAAATATTTCTTAATTCTACAAAAGCACTCACGTAATTGACTTATGGGTTATGCGCAAAATCATATCTTTGAAATAGGTTTCAGACAAGCGTCTGTTAAAAACTTTTAAGACAAAGAAAATTTTAACACTTAAAAGCGCTAACAGAATTTTAGTAAGTAACCTATGTATATGTCCTTTCTCAAGCACGTATCTTTAGCTTAGAATTGCAATTTATTTACGAATTACGTATATCAAGGACGCTAAACGGAGACCAAAATAAATTGATTCTAACTAAATATGACACATTTTTGATTCAAACAGTGCAATGTTTTTGTTTTGGTAAGAGTGAGATTAAAACTCACCGTTTTAAGCAAGTCTCTGGTTTGTTTGCGTGAGTTAACATAGAGAATTTACACAAAAAACAAGCGGGCTTTTTCCTGATTTGTTCCAAGTATCCAGCCTATCTAACTATGGCTAGGTTAAAAGAGGAGGCATGAGGTTGGAATTGTAGAAAAATTCTACGAACTCGCAAGCGAATTATGCCGGAAAATCTGTTTCGTATTTGGGAATACAATAAAGCGAATTTAAGCGTCATCGACGCCAAAAATTGAATTCACAGAGTAACGAACTATTTTTCGTTGCTAGGATATGCTCGCCGTTGTCCAGGGTTCAAGTGTGAAAAATAAAGAAGAACACGTCTACATTTATGGTATTTCTAAATTTTGATTTCTTTATTGTTCACTTTTATTAACTTATATCTACTACAATTTTCGCTCCTAATCTACGGCTTAATTCTAGGGCTTCAATTGAAAGCAATATAGAGTTGTATATAACGTTATAAATTTATATATATATAATATAAGTTGTTTTCGGGAAGTAAGAATATCATTCGCGTTTATATGGGATCAAGGAAAGTCTATTTGGAATACATTGAACACATATGCCTGTGTCCGTTTGCGTTTGGCTTCAACCTGTGACCCAAAATGTGCGCTCCGCCAAAATGCAGATGAAAACTATTTACAAGGAATATTCGTGTGTCACTGGACTAGTGCAGGGACTAGTCTGACGAGATCTGAATATGGTTTCAGCTTGTGAGCTCTCCACCAAATGCAGATGAAAACTATGAAACAAGGATATTTGGGTGTCACTGGACCAGTGCACGGACTAGTCTGACGACATCTAAATAAGGCTTCGGCGTGTGAGCTCTCCACCAAATGTGGATGAAAACTATGAACAAAGGATATTCGTGTGTCACTGAAGTAGTGCAGGGACTAGTCTGACGAGATCTGAATATGGTTTCAGCTTGTGAGCTCTCCACCAAATGCAGATGAAAACTATGAAACAATGATATTCGTGTGTCACTGGACTAGTGCAAGGACTAGTCTGACGGGATCTGAATGTGGTTTCAGTTTGTGAGCTCTCCACCAAATGCAGATGAAACCTAGGAACCAAGGATATTCGCGTGTCACTAAATTAGTGCAAGGACTTGAAACGAGCGTTGTTTTTGTTGTGCCTTGTTGTTGATCAGCCTTGTTGCGGGTAGGCCTTGTTACCGTTGCGCCTTGTTGCTGCTCGACCTTGTTGCACTCGAATTTTGGTGTTGCTGTTATGCCCTGTGGCCGTTGTTCGTTACCTCTGGTTGTAATCACCCCTTTTGGTGATTTTTGTGTGGGTGATACTTGCCTTGCTGACTCGGGTATAGCTGGTTCTTGAGATTGGTTGTACTCTGCAGCTGCGTCTTGTGCTCTGTGTGTAACTTGGAGGTTGGAGCATCTTACCTCTTGGTCTCCTGCGGACACTGTGTTGTGGGAGCCTAGGGTCAATGTTTCACCCACGCAAATGATTGTTGCACCTACTTCAATGAGGAAATCCATGCCCAAGGTAACGTGGTCAGTGGCCTCCTTCAGTATTAATAGCGCCATCTTCTTTGTGACCGTTCCCAGCTGTACGTCCACCTCTATGGCCAGATCGATTCTTCGGGGTGTTCCGTCGGCCATTTTGATATTGATGTTGACGTCTCTTAGGGGTCCTTCGGCAGCTATCTCTCGGGCTATGAACTCGCTTATGAAACTTCTCGAAGCTCCGGTGTCGATGGTGGCAGTGACGAGTTCTCTTCCCAGTGCGACCTTAGCGAAGATCCTGTCTGTTGTATATCCTAGGATTCTCGATTGATGCGAGATGTTGTCTTTCGGCTCCAGCAGCCCTCGTCTCTGCTGGGTGCCCCGTGCAGCAGTCTATGGTGCGAACGTCCTGTTTTCCGCATTCCCAACAGAAGGGTTTTGGAGCGTTCCGGCATTCCCTGTAGAAATATCCCTTTTCACCGCATCTGCGGCAGGCCGTGCTTGGATCCACGTGGCTTTCAGATGGAGCGGCTGACATCATTCGGTGATGTTCTTGTTTTGCTCGCCATGGTTCTTTCTGTATACGCGCCGGCTATGTGTCCTGACGAATTGCCTCAAAATCTTCTGCCAAGCTTACCAGTTCCTCTAAATTGGAGAAGCCCGATCTCTTGATGTATACTGTAATGCTTAACTTTCGTTACAACAGTATGATTTGATTTCTTTGTATCCATGTCCTTTTTTAAAAAACTGCCATTCGTATCCGTTTCGTTCCACGAAATGAGTTTTAAGTATTTATCAGCGTGTACATAATTTCACAATCGGATATTTCTTTTCTAGTTATTATTTTAAAGATTTCTCATTGTGTTTCCTTAAGACGTCAAGAAAAACAAAATTTCAAACCATTGTAAATAAGCAATGCTCGTTGGTATAGGAACATGCTCAGAGCATTCGATCTTCAACAGAAGCGAATTCTTCACAACTACAGAACTGAGTCGTTACTGAGTAAAAGCGAATGAGAAGTGCGCATTTGGGTTCATTTTTGAACAGCTGTTTTCGCTATTTTACAGCTAAATCGCTGAGAAACGAAGCAGCGCAGACAATATATCACACTATAATGTTGTAAACAGAACACCATTTGGAGAACGACAACTACTCGCACGAACTGTCAAAAATACATTGGCTCTTATGGGAATCGAGAAAAAAATCAACTGTACGCGATGCTCTCGTTTGTACGCACGACAAAATTCAAATATTTTCAATTTCTCTTGTATTTAGCGCTGGGTCCCGATAGCATTTACCTCCTCGAGGTGGGACCTGGGCAACGTCATGGAAAGAGTTCAGCTGATTACAGCGTCATTAATGGGGCTTAATCTCGCTTAAATGGGACGTTGGACTCTGCCCCATGGCGGCTAAAAAATGCATAGAGAGTATCCTTTGGTTTACATCTCAATAAGACCATGAATCATCCGTCATGGCAGGTTTCAAAATGTGTGTCATCTAGCTAGTGACTCTTAATTTCATCGTGGCGGTGAACTTTGATTTGCTTAGCAGGTTTACCTGCATGTTGCTCAATTGATGTGAAGTCTGAGTCGACTTAGTAGTGAACTACACGGTACTTGTACTTAGTAGCGAAAAGTCGGTCTCAAAAAGACGGATCGGTTGGCAAAAGTAGTGCAATTGAAATGAAGCCTGAGTCGACCTAGTCGGTCTCGTATAGATGGATCGGTTGGCACTGTAGTAGTCTGAGTCGATCCAGTAGTGTTTACATGAAAGACGATCTCATTAAAGACTAGTTGACTCTCCTAGGAGGAAAGACAGAAGATTTGTTCTATTGTAAGTGAAATCACAGGTGGTGTAAAGTAGTTTCTATGGTAGTTCAATTCAGGAGTAAAGTCCACCAATAGCTACTTGTTCCCCTACGCGAGTAGTTATTGGTGGCACAGGTGTATTGCAAGGTGTATTAAGAAAATCGGGTCACCGCTCTGATGTACGTTACTGCTAGTGACTTAGACACATAGCAGCCTTTGAATGCTCTAAGTACTCCAGGTTCTCTTCCTGGAGTATAGGTAACTTGTATCGGATGATGCAAGAGCTATGTATGTCAATTAATTTTGGTATACATAGTTACGCCTTAATCCATTTTCCTCCAGGTTCTCTTCCTGGAGGTTTCCTACGTAATTCAATGGAGGGTGTAGAGGACTAGCCTCCCTAGAATTTTCACAGATTCAATTGGTAGCCAAAAATTTATTTTTGGCGAGTCGTTCACCAGTTGGGACTTCACAGCTGGTACCATGGGAGCTCACGTCGTTCCAAGCCTCAGAGCGATTTGAGGTCGGACTCGTGGTGGCCGTGGTTGAGCTAACAAGTACAAAAAAAAAACTGTCTACCAAAGCAGTAACGATGAATGGTCTGTGAACCATGATTCGAGTAAAAGTTTGGTACCAAAAGCGAGTATTTAGATCCGTTTAGTTACTTAAATTGGGAGTCTGAGTTACTTTACTCCCATGCACGATGGCGTGCCGTGAAGTTAAGCTTCTCGAGGGCAGGAATTCACGTTAAACCCAAGGATAGTTGTATTTAGCGCTACCAACTGTCATTTTAGTTACGATTTATTACGATTAATTTAGAATTACGATTTAGTGACATCTTTAATTTCGGTCTTCACTTATCACACTTTTGGTTCATATGTATGGATATTTTAGCCAATTAAAACGCTAAGTTTTTTGTGCGAATAAGGTTTTGTAGTTCTTGTGTGTTTCTTTTTTAACAAAATTTTTGTAGAAAATATGAAAAACAGTAGATAGTTTTATGTACAAAAAGTTGATTTGTTCTTTTTTTTTGTTGGTGATTATTTTTCCCTTTTTCATTAATATTTCCGATGAATGACGCAATAACTAACTCTTTACACATCAACACTTCTGTTCAGAATTTTCCTTTTTTTTTCTTCTTTAGAACTTTGAATTGCAAAAATTTTGGTTTCAAATGTGGACTCTTTAGTGTGCAACAAACACATTCAACAGGCAAAGTCTGCCAACACAAAAGCGTATTATTACGATTTTAGAGCATGAATATTTCTCAATTGAAATAAAACGTTAATTTTACACCCATTGCTTCCAATCTCTTCATTCCAAAGCACTAACTGCAATCACTTTTTGTATTTCTCTGTCCTTTGATTTCGCCCGCCACAGAAAGTCAACAGCACTTCGCACTTCAGTCAACGTTTTACAACTTCTTATCTCCGACTTAAATTGGGTTATATTTTTGTACTAACGATGAACATTTCTTTCTATCGTTCGTTTTATTTCATTTCATGAATTCTTTTCGTAACCAATAAATGAAAATCATCACAAAAATAATCCATTTTGCTGTGTACTTTAATATATTGTTTGTTTTTCTGCGTGCTTTAAATATTTTGAAATTGGAATTCTTGTTGCTTGTTCTTCGAAAAAGTAAAATTGGACAAAATTGTGCGTTCTTGTCAAATTTCCAATTCTTTCTACATAAAATTCAAATATATATTTGTATGTTTACTTTTTGCACCCGTTCTCTTTGTATGCTTATTACCGACTGACTGTTTCAGAAACCACGCTTTGTTTCGAAGCGGCAGAAAGCAAACCGCCTCTGGAATGAGCGAATTACCGTCCGCTCACTCTCTGCGCTCCGACACAGAGCGTGGGTTTCGCCACACCTCACAAAGTATTCGATATCTAGGATTGTTTAGAACATCCGAATTTCCTTAACTATATAAACTATCCGTACTTGATGCCTAGCGCTATGAAGAAAAACAAGAGTTTCATTGCTCTCTCAAAAAATTTTGTAAACAAAACTTGAAGTTGTCAAAATTTCACTTGGAGTTGTCAAAATTGCATGCATTTTGTTTTTGTACTCTACTACAGCTAAGCAAAATTTCACTAATACTATGTTCGCACTAGACCGAAATTAGGCAATTTCGTTGCGTAGCTCAATTTCGGCTGAAATTGTGAATTTTTATACAATTTCGCCATACAAAAATATGTCAAATGAAATTGGGTTGACAAAGCAATTTCAACGAAATTGCGAACGAAATTGACTCAAAATGGAAAGCAACCATGGTTTTGTAATAGATTTGTATAATAAATTGTTATTGATCTGGCTGCACTGAGTACGTTTGACAAATAAATACAACTGTCGCAGTGATTGAATTGTTTTTTGAAAAAATGAAGAGAACCTAATGCTAATGAAACTCGCACAGTAAACAAATGAAACGTCAAATGAAATTGTGAATGCGAGTCCGAACACTTTCAATTTCGGACGAAATTGTCTCAATTTCGAAGGCAATTTCGAGCTAGTGCGAACATAGTATAAGCCATTTAAAAATAAAATTCAGTTTCCAGTCTTGTAGTAGTAGTCTTTGTCTTCTTCATAGCGCTAGGTCGAAATCTTCGTTTTTGAAATATGCAAATAAAGCCAATGGGAGTGGATTAAAAACAACTAATGCTTGTGTTAATTCACAAGAAACATATTTCAAGTCTTGCGTTTGTTCAATATTGCTTATTTTCAACAAAAATTGAAGTTAATTTTCATCAAAATTGCAAATTTAGTCAGCTGTTTTGATCTACCATAGTTTCTTTCATATGATCGAGATGCCAATGTTTTTTCATTTTAATGTTGATTATTTCACCACTGTTCAGGTTTTAAGGCATGCAGCATCAAGTACGAATAGTTTATATAGTTCCGGGGTTTCGGAAGTTCTAAACAATCCTAGATATCGAATACTTCTTATTTTATTATTTCTTAAATATTGAGAGCAATTTTTGAACCCTTTCAATAGTTCCACAGCTGAAAGTGTTTGTTCTTCTTAAAGAGGCTTCTGCGACTCAAAGACATAAATCTACTATAGAAGCAGTAACATATTAACACAGACAAGTCGGTGATATTAACTTCTGGTATGATAATTTGGCATCGGTTTCGTTGATGTCGTATACACTTTGGTATAATATATTCAACATTTTAATTAAAATGTTATATTATTATCTTTTACTGTGCGCATTATTTTTTATCGTGCTGTTCGCATAATTTTTATAATATTTATTTTATTTCGTTCGATCTTATTTTGATAATAATAATAATTTTAATATTATTAATATGAAATTTAATTGACCTTGTTTTCATATAGATTTTCTAATCTTCTATTATTTGTTTAATAGTTTATTTTATTTTGGATGATTCAATTTGACCAACACTAAACGGCATCCAAAAGAAAAAAGGTTACGGGGTACGCGATATTTATAACTAAAGGGTGATGTGGAAAGACACGCTAACGTTATAATTTAATTTCATTTTTTGAATTTCGCTTAGAATAGTAGTAAATAATAAATAAGAAGAAGAAATCTTTATACAGCGGCATCTTCTAAACGCATTAAACTTTTTCAACTATAGTTTGCTAACATATTCAAAGAAATAATTAATAGAAACGTTGTCCAGTTGGAATCCCTGCTCGTAACTCACCCCATAATCTTAAGATGGTGTGGTAACAAGCCAAACCGGAATATTTTTGAAGTTTACACGCTTTGTAACAGCTAATTTTTCGTTGTAAGAAAGAGTTAATTTCACTATAAGAATCACATACAGTGTACGTGAGCTCGCGAATGACATTTCTTTGGGGTCTCTCACGAAATGAGAGACCTTTCCTGTCTCTCACGAAATCTGCCACGCTCATTTGTACGATTGTTGACAATGGCCCTACAAACTTACCCGCCAAATTTCATTCGGCTGCGATCAATATGTCCCTAAATATTAAATTTAATCGATTTGCGATCAATATTTCCCTAAATATTCAATTTTACCGATTTGCCAAGACCCCTTTTGAGTTTGTTCGATGTTGTAATAGTTATTATGCTATTTGGAGCTGAGACAAATCCAACAAATTAAGCCTCATAAATATCGGTGTAGCCGTTCTCGAGTTATAAATGATGTAACTAACATGACTTTGGTTTATTCACATAGAAAAAGAAGATAGATGGAAGAAAGTAGAAGATTATAAACAAATAATATTCAAGTATTTCCAACAATTTAATAAGCCGCCGAAAATTTTTAGCGTCGGCCCTGAGCGGTCTTATCGCGGCCGCCGTTGTTCTTAGAGCAGCTCTCTGGGTATGAATGTTTGCCGGCATTTCAGAGATAATGAGAAAAATGTGCTCCGTGCAAACGTTTTAAAAATAATATTAATGATATTTACTCAAGCCTTAAAGATTAGTAAAGTTAGTATCATCATTGAAGTTTCGCAAAGGGTCATAAGATACAAAACTAATGTTTCTAAAACTAAAAGTGTTCTTTTATTGACCAGTTATTGCATATACTAATCAACATATACGTAAATACAAAAATTACAGTCTGAAGAAATTTGCTGCCATATAAATGTGAAAATAAATATGGAAATATGTACATGAGTCTGAAGAAACTTCCTGCCGTCATGCTGACAGAATATTGTGCATTTTGTCTATAATTCCAATAAGAAAAACTGTTTTGACTGATTCGCTAAACAAACCATATTGGTACCTAGCAGTACGTATAGATATTTTGTTTAAAACCTAGAAGACCTTAGTAGTTGCCGATGAAGCTATTAAACGCAACAATGGCGCTGTTCGGAGGCGTTTGTTATTTTTGAAAATACCGGTTGTTTTTTGCCAACCGAACCAATTATAAATTATTACATGCTATGGTTCACACAGAAGCGGTCACTCAAGCGATAGTAGAAGAATTAAAACCAGTGTTCCTGGATTAGTTAATCATGCCAAAAACCATTCAGTGTGGTCGCCAAACGGTCGGCTAAACCTACAGGGTATTGATTAACTATTAACAAATTATAATTAGAGTAATAGATTGTACTTTTCAGATATTGGAAATAGCTTCTAGCGAAGAAGACATCTTTTTACAGTTTCGATTATAAAAATCACCGAAAAGTTGATGAGTGTTTTTTAGAAATATGAAATATATGCGTAAATATTTCGAAAGAAATATTTCTGTGGATGGACCTTCGCAGTATCAACTACCCGCTGCAGAAGTTTAAACATAATTAATTCTTGGTGATATCACTTAACAAATTAAGCTCATGTAAATTCTATAATATTTATTGAGATTCGAATGGATAATTCGATAAATAAGTTAATGTAAATCGACTATCATGGATAAGAGACAAAAGGAGTGGTGAGCAATTTACAATTGAATGTACATATGGAAATCATTTTGTAATATTTAAGCACTATATAGATTGTTGAATAGCTGCAACCCTACAAGTTTTTTATGCTATCTCCACAATCAGATTGTGGAAACACCATATAATAAAAGACCTTAAAGTAGGGCCGTTTTCCAGTTAAACTAACTTGTATATGGAATGAGAAAATATGCTTGTTAAAAACCTAAGGAGTTGGTTCACGTTTCAATGTTTTTACAAAAGTTTTCTCCTAATCAATATTAACATCATTTTTATATTCTGATTGATATCATATTTGCTACACAAGTTATCGCTTGCAATCAAGGTTGCATCAGCAGCCTATTGCATACTTTGCGTTCGAAAAAAGTACTTCGATGATGAGCAAAAAAAAAAAAAGGTCCCCGCATAGAAATAGTAATAAATTAACTTTCAGTGTTTCACGTGTTCAAATTTTATTAACTCGCCGTCAGGAATCCAATCGAAACATGATACCTTCAATGACCTCAGATAATCTTTAAATGTTAACAAACTCGAAACAGTTCCCACGTTCAACTTGTTCCTGCTTTTGGTTTTTGTCGCATTTAGCTCCGAAAATATTCTCTCGGCTCCAGCTGTCGAGTGTGGAATGGGCATAACTGCATGGATAATCATCCCTAAATTCGGAAACGCATCATTCCCGCATTTAATTGACATATTCCAATTAGTTATGTTCCATTTCAAAACATAAAAAATCCCCAGTGGTCAATTTTTCGCTGTTTTGTTACGAATACGCAAATGAAGCGGGTACGAAAAGTACAACGTATTCTGGGCCATTTCTTTTTACATAGGTTTCTGATGGAAGAATAACGCGAGAAAGTACGAAACCAAGAATGTACTTCGTACTCCAAAATAATGGCGTTTGTTTTGGTTCTTTTTTTGTAAATACAAAAAACGAACAGTTGTATTGGTAGGTTCGTCTGTAGAAGCTTAATTGTCAAGCTTGGACTGCAGTTTTTACATGTCGAGTTCTGTATGTGCGCCACCAAATATTTGGCCTGAACGTATTTTTGTAGTAAAGCATATTATAATAATATGTATTAATAATAATTAATTAATAATATTATTATTATCTTGGGTCAACGGTATAATAAAGGCACGTGGTTAAACTTGTCGGTTTAAGCTCTGTGAAGACTCGCCCATGGATTACATCAAACGGAACCTTTCCTTCATTTGTAATCTTTAAACTTAAAGTAATAAGTACTTGAGTTACTACGAATTCGCATTTAAATTACTATTTCACAACCATCCTAAAACGGCGCTGTAACGCCTTAGAATGGTATTAAGGCCGGGAATGACCTGAAAAGATAAAATAATATGATGTGAATAATTTTGCCTAATATGTATTCTTGCTTAGAGCATCTATTTACTTGTAATACTTTTTCCGTGAATCCCACCGACCCTTAGCCATTATTTGATACCGACACCACTAAGTTTAAGCTATGGAAAAGGCTGTTAGCCATACGGTTGTTCTCTACCTATCTCTAGAAACTGAGTTTGAAAGAAAAAATAGGGAGTCGAAAGAGTTGCTTCCCTGCAAGACAGCTACCGTTTAATTGCCTAGTTATTTAAACAAATGAGTGTACCCTGCAAGAAAGCTACCGGTTAATTAACCGGTTATTTAACCGGTAGCATTGACCGAAGTTTCGGTTAAAGTTTCTATTAGTTTCTTAAGGACCTTTCAACGATACTAACCGAAACTTTTGTATACATGTGATGCCCTGTTCCTTTCTCTCGTACGTCCAACTTCATAAGCGAAAATGTATAGTGTTCTCTTTCGCACGTCGCAGCTCTCGGTTATTGCTACCGGTAAATTAACCAGTGAAATAACCGAGAGTAATAACCAAAACTTCGGTTATTGCTACCGGTAAATTAACCAGTAAAATAACCGAGAGTAATAACCAAAACTTCAGGGGAAAAAACTTCGGGCTACCGGTGAAAAAACCAGTAAAATAAAGTTTTTTTCCGTAGATATAAGGTAAAAAGGTTTTCCATTTCATTGTTTTATTGTCCTTAAGTATTAAATTCAATTTTATGAACTCACGAGGAAATGCTTAAGAATAAATTGAGTGAAGTGAATTCACAATTCGCGACAGCACTGATCGCAAGCTGTCAAGTTAGAATAGCAAAATAAGAAAGAAAGAGCTAGAAAGAGTTTAGTAATTGGTTTGTCACCGTACGGTCGATATCCCTTTCGCACTTGGAAAAGCTTCTGAAAATGTCATGAGAGAGTGTTAGTGAACCACGAAAAATTTCTCATTGTGTGCGCGACTCGGTTATTGAGGTCTTGCAGGGTAATAACCGAAGTTTCGGTTATAGTTCCTATTAGTTTCTTAAGGGCTTTGGGCAAAAAGTAACCGAAACTTTTTTATACATGTGATTCCCTGTTCCTTTCTCGCGTATTTTCAACTTCATAAGCGAAAATGTATAGTGCTCTCTTTCGCACGTCGCAGCTGTCATCTATTGCTACCGGTAAAATAACTAGGTAATTAAGTGGAAGTAATAACCAAAACTTCGGTTATTGCTACCGGTAAACTGGTGAAATACCGAGAGTAATAACTAGAAATTTTTAAAAAACACAGTTTTTGATTACGAGTATTTATTGTTTGATAATTATTATGATTTGTTGTTTGTTTAAAATTCAAAAATATCACATTGAGGATCTTATATGCACATGCAACTAGAAATTTAAATACTAATTAAATTCAAAAAATATCACATAATGTGAGTCAGTCTTATATGCACATGCAACTAGCTACTTAAATGCTAAGGCAGTTCAAAAATATCACGTAATGTGAGTCAGTCTTATATGCACATGCAACTAGATACCATAATGCTTACGAAATCATAATTAAAAATCTTCGTCATCGTTGGTCTGCGTCCTGGATTTAAATTTTTTCTGTTTGAGTCTGTTAAGCGACTTCTCCAGCGCTTTTTGTTGCGCCTCAAATTCAGTCCGGCCCACTGAACTGAACAGATCTGCAATTGGAAGTAACTAATATAATAATTACAATTTTACTACCGAAAGTGTTGTATGAAGACTTACCGCTTACCACTTCATTGAAGAGGGCACATTTTATTCCCAGACACCACTCTAATTGAAATAAAACAAGAGGTCGTCTGTTATTAGCTACTTTAGGACGCTCTCTACTGTTCCCCCAGTACCCTTTATTTTGAATATAGTAGTTTTCTGTACAATTAGAATGAAAATGTATCAAGTCAGCAGATGCTATTTAATTGAAATACCCACCGTAGCTGCTTTGAAATTAGCGCATTCTTCGAATCTTTGCTAGAAATCATGGATTGCCTGCATGGTCGTGAGTGAGATGGAGGATTTAACCTCCACCTCGTCCCCGATTATGTGCGCCACAGAGAAGCACACACGCTTCAGCAAAGTCTTGCATTCCCTTGTGGTTTTATGCTGTACCATGAATTCGCTCTTATCAATAGTCTGCGTTGAAAGATTCATTAGAATGTTTTGTAAATCCCGTTATAAATTTTTTGCATACTGTCCTGCTTCGCTTCGATGTTGCTCAAAGCGGACTACGCTGCTGGAACGGACTCGGCAGCAGGGCTAGCGTCCGAGTTGAATTAATTGAATTAAGTAAATCAATTTTGCGAGCACGGAAAAAACGCGTTTTTAATAAAGAGATTTGCCAATAGGATATAATTTAGTATTGCTTCTTATTTTTTGTAATTGTATTCAGAATCAGCTGGCGATGACTCGTGCTGATTCATGTGTTCTTGGAAGACCTGGTTGGCTATATTCAAGACATTCCCGGTATAGCCGATTTTGTTGTTGTTGTTGTTGTATTTGTTGTTGTTGCAGCACCCCACAACAACAAGCCCCGCCCCGCGCTCCGCCCCCATTTAGGAGATATAAGCCTTTTAAGTTTGAAACTTTGGGGGTCTATATCTCCATAATCCCGGCAAATATCGGAATAATATATACATCGATTAAAAGGTATTTTAAATATCTATAATCCGTATTTAGAGACATTTTATGAGAAACTTTTACTTTTCGCGTAAAACAAGTTTAAAGTTCTTCCTACTTTTTTTTGGAGGTTTATTATTTTTTTGAAAATGAAGTTGTTCAGAATGTTATGTAATAGTTTACATTTTAAGAAAATATAGTTAGTAACGCGTGTTTAAGTATTTTTTTTATCGAAATCGGTGCAGTATTTCCGAAGAAAACGGACATCAAAATATGCCAACACTACTTTTTAGCGAACACTATTTAATAGCTAGCAAAATAACAACTCAGGCAAAAAACTTCAGACCTAAGTAGCTGAAAAATTTTTGTTGTTGTTCATTTCAACAACAAAAACAACAACAAAAATTTTTCGCCTGCAGCGCTTCTCTAGTGTGCACAACGTTACAAAACAAAACAATTACTTCAATTCTTTTTTTTTTATATATTCCAATTACTTTATATACATTCATTTAATACTTATACCTTATAAACTAAACTATATACACCTTATAAACTAAACTATATACACCTTATAAACTAAACACCTTACATAATATCTTACATAATAATACAACATATACTAAAACATAAATAGTATTAAATATCTGACTCATCAGACTCTTCTTCACTATCAGACAAATGTACCGATTTTTTTTCGGCTGGCGGACTATATAGTTCGCCAGCACATTTTAAAAATTCGGATAAGGGTTCTATATCACGTCGCCTGCAAATTCTTAAAAACATAAATTTAGCGATATAACCACTAAAAAATGCCTTTTTGCGTGAATATTCCGGAAGGAAGCATTTCACGTGGCGCCATAACCCTTCGATTGTGTTCGTATGGGCGCCACTTTGCGGATCTGTAAATTTTTTCTGTGGTTTACAGTTAGGTGTTTATACCCCAGCTTATTTAAACACGTGTACGCCTACAAATTTTAAAAATTAATAAAATTTTTTTTAACAAAACAGTAAATAGTCATACCGGCCAGCAATCCGACATTATTGTTGTTCCAGGCTTTATCATCCGCTGCACCAGGGGAATTAAATCCTTCGTGGATCGTCCCTCCACCGGAATTAGGAAGCAGCGGTTACTCCCACGTTCCACCCCACCGAAGACCCACTGGTAGTTCACCTCATGGCCCACGTTATATTTCCTTTTGCCAAATTGACTTTCATCAATTTCTACAATTCTTCCGGGGCCACCCAGTGGTTCCTCCTTGCTCGTCGCAAAAATTGCCACTTCGCGGTGGAACGAACCCCAATCCACACACGTTTGGGAGCTAATTCCAACCTAAAAATAGGTGTTCCTCAACGAATGTAAATTTTAAAATCAAAATTAATTAAAAAACATTACCTCTCTTTTTATAAAGCTTGTCGGCACATTTTTCAGCCACAAATAACTGAATTTCAGTATTTTATAAATCGAGAGGTTGGACCTCTCGAAAAAAGTGCCGTGGCGAATGGACAATTCGCTGTTACAGTACACTTCCTTCTTACGTCTGTTCTTATACGGCTTCGAACAGCCCCAACAAAAACCGTCTCTACTTCTATCCCTTTTCCGAACTATAAAATCGTGTCCATTTGGACATTTCAATTTACCATTATTGGGCAAAAGAGATAACTTTTGAAGCTCCCTTATTGTCAATATTGTTACAACGCTCCGTTCGCCGTCTGGAAATAAATTTTCTAAAATATTCATGATGTTTTCACGAGCAAATCTAAAATTTACATGAATTCCTCAGGAATAACGGTTAACGGTTTCCGCAACATGATTGCAAAATCAGTCTTTTAAAATAATTCCCCCAAAATATTACTAGGGATTTATGTAACTTACATTACCGATTCAAAAAGGGAGTAGACTGTGCAGGTTTAAATATCGTTTTCTCCCAAACCACTGCACCGATTTTAATAAAAAAAATATGCAAACATGCGCTATTAACTATGTTTTCTTAAAATCTAAGCTACAATATATCATTCCAAACAACTTCATTTTCAAAACTAGTAAAGGTGTTGTCTACAGCCGGGCTGTAGCCGAAATACCCTACACCTTAAAGCTGCATATATACTCGCATATATATTTAGAAGTGGTGCGATATAATATACAATATATATATTATATATCTAATAATAAATATACAATATATATATAATAATAATAATAAAAACAAAAAAAATTTTTTTTAAAGTGGGCGTTTCACGCCCATATTTGGCATATTAACTGAAAGCATTAGTCTAAACCTACATATAAAATTTTCTTGTCTTCTCTCAAAAAGTAATGCTAATATGGCCTTTTTTAACAGGCAAAACAGAGGTACCTGCACTCTCGATATAAAAAGTAGGCGTGGTCATTGGGCGATTTTGCTCATTTTCAATACGAAACACCCCAACATAGCAACGAATATTTTTGCCAAATTTCATTTTGAAATCTTAATCCGTTCTCCTGTGATCGTGATTTCAACGGACAGACAGACAGACAGACAGACGGACAGACATCGTTATTTCAATTTCGGTGGTGATGCTGATCAAGAATATATATACTTTTCCATACCTATCTTGTCTAGTTCTATGCGTTACACACTCCGGTAGAAAGTGAATATACCCTCAACCTTAAGTTGTAGGGTATAAAAATAATAAACATCAAAAAAAAAAGTAGGAAAAACTTTAAACTTGTTTTACGCGAAAAGTAAAAGTTTCTCATAAAATGTCTCTAAATACGGATTATAGATATTTAAATTACCTTTTAATCGATGTATATATCATTCCGATATTTGCCGGGATTACGGAGATATAGACCCCCAAAGTTTCAAACTTAAAAGGCTTATATCTCCTAAATGGGGGCGGAGCGCGGGGCGGGGCTTGTTGTTGTGGGGTGCTACAACAACAACAAATACAACAACAACAAAAAAATCGGCTATACCGGGTAAGGGTAGATTTATTCCGACCTGGTTATTGATGAATGTTATACTGCAAAGTTTGCATATATATTAGCACGAGCATTACTCGACCATTGCGCAGCAAAAACCAAGGATCAAGACCTGCTCTATAGTATCCCAGTCATCGAAAGTCAATGCTAAATTATTTTTCAGGAGTGCAACAATTGCAATAATAGCATTTTTGGTTTTTTCCATGAGTTGGAACATCTTGCTTTAATTTCTACTTAGGTAAATTCATGTGTTTGAGCCTCTCGTAGTTTTTTGGTTCCCTGCTGCTACGATTGAAATATTCAACAATTGAAAACTCACTTTTGGCATAATTTCATTCATTGCTGCAAACAGCCTAGGTATATGACGCCATGCATTTAACCGGATGCCCCTGACTATGTCAGGCACATTATCGCTCAAATCGGCGGCGATCTTATTGCTTATATGCCATTCGGCTGCCACGTCTCTTAGGACGTGCTGCAAGTTGATGCATGTGTGTCGATGGCAATATACCTTGCAATGAAGAAGAGCTGTAGAATCGCCCGACGATATATCTATATAATATGCAGTCACTGCTATATAGGACTCATTATTTCATGAAATCCAACCGTCAGTTGCTTAGTAAACCGCCGGCGCTGCAATTACCTTAGCATGAACCTTGCTATAGGTCAAACTTTCTCTAGTGGGCACCCGAAACCTAGGGCAATGAGTAATAATTTCATATAGATTTTTCAACTTTGGCTCATCTACAATGCGAAGAGCGTGATGTCCTTTTGCAACCATTTTAGCAACTTGATTATTGTTGTGTGCTTGTGGGAGGAGCTACAGAGTTGGAACTCGGAGTTTTCAAAATAAAACGTCTATAGCCACTTTTAACTTGCTTTTATTATTGACTATTCTCGACCGAGCATCGGTCGTTTCGAAATTTACTGATCGACTATTTATTTATTATTTTGATAGGTACTAATTGATCGCTTCATTGTATTTCTATCATGATATAGCTTCTAGCATGCGAGTATTTGTTTAGTTTATTTAGTTTATTTATTTATTTATTTATTTATTTGTTTTTCAGCAGTGGTTTACAAGTAACATTTTCATATAATATAATTTACACTTTTAAATACATGGAAATAAATTCAAATTCTGCTAAGCTACTAAGGCTTGTCTGCAGAAATTGGATTAGATATCAAGATTTCAGACGTCAATGGTATTTGAGCACTGCACAATTAGATACTTCTAATGCTGTAGGAGATAATAACTCTTCAGGCGTTTTTTCCTTCTAGCTGCACTTCTTATATTACGCAGATCAACGGGTAGTTTATTTAAAATGCTGGGCATTGCAACCTCCAACCTATTTTTCCCATAATTGTATCACATATCAGTATCACATTCCTGATTTTCCCAACATATGTTATCGGCGTTATCGGCGTTTAAGTGCAAGCAGTCATTATCGTGAAGTATTAATTTAATGTTGCAGGACTTCATACGGGGTTGTTTCACATACATAACTTTAGTTTTAATAGCGTTTATAATAAGACCATTGTGATGTGACCATTTTGGTATCATATTGATTTGTTTCTGCATTATTTTAATCGACATCTCAACATTCTTATGTGATACTACGACTGCAAAATCATCGGCATAAGCGAATACGTCAAATTTATTCAGCAATTGCAGCAAATCATTTGTGAACAGAATCAATAGAAGTGGGCCAAGCTTAGAGCCTTGAGGAACACCATACTTAACTGGGACTTCTCCGCTAACAGAATGCTCTATTTTAACTCTATACATTCTGAGTTCGAGATAGCTCTTTAACCAATCATGGAGTTCCCCTCTTATACCTATGCGGTAAAGCTTGGTTAGTAGCTTTTCACGAGGTATTGTATCAAACGCTTTGCTGAAATCAATAAACAGCACCAAAGTATGCATGTTTTTACTCAAATATTCATTTAATTTAGATGCAAAATATCCCAGAAGTTTGTTAATGCTCTTCTCTTTTTGGAATCCAAATTGATTAGGATTTATTAGCCTATATCTTCTACAGAACGTGCTAAGTCTCCTGACCACAATCTCTTCCATCACTTTCTCAATAACCGGTAATATTGAAATCGGCCTGTAATTGCCGTAGTCCGATTTTGAACCACTCTATATATAGGGCGAATAATTGAAACTTTCAGTGTCTCATGTATCTTTGCCTCCAAGAAACTCTTATTCACCAGTGCTGTAATAACAGGAGTTAATGCATTAGCATGTTTCTTAAGGTCTTGGGGTCTAATGCCATCAGAGCCAGCTCCCTTCTTCTTTAAACCATTTAAAATGTTGAAAATTTCTATTTCGGTCGTTCTTTCGTTGTAAATTGAGTTTACGATGTCATCGAATCTCACATGTAAGGTGCGGCAAGAACATGCATGCATTATTTTATCAACGTTTTCTTTGAATTTAATGGCAAAAGTATTCGCGATTTCAGTCGACTGGTTGCAATTCATATTCCTAATTATTTTTTTTTTTTTCCCAAGTTTTTCTCCTATCATAACTACTTTCATAAAATAAGCGGCGGTAATAATTATTTTTTGCAAAAAGTTACCTCTTGTTAACTATATTACGAAAGGATTTGTAAGCACGCTCGCAAATGTAATCAGTAGGCTTAGATAACAATTTTGTTCAAGGAGCGTTTTCCTTGGTCGTGGCAGTTGCAGCACGTGAACTACAACTCCTGTTTCTTTATTGCTCCGAAAACCGAAGGTTGCAGCACTTGGAACTACAACCCTTCTTGTTACGAAAACGAAAGATTGCAGCACTTGGAACTACAACCCTTCAAAATATTAGATATGAACCGATGACCGAAAGTTGCAGCACTTGGAACTGCAACCTTTATGCGATTGTTGCGACTAGTTAAAACAGTGATTTTGTCTGAACCAACTTCTTTATTTTAATGACTTTATAGTACAATTTTTACCTTTACTTAGCCAATTGTATAACAGTAAGCTATACCTATACATACACTTAACTCATATTTGTGTCATATGCCGTTCGTCAATTCGCTCACGGCCGTGAGGTGAGGTCTCAGGTTACGGGCAGTCGTTCACCTAGCACGGCTCTTTTTTGGTGGTCAGCGAATTTGATAAACGGCCGTGACAGTGGGGTTTTAGTTGCAATTCTGTTGGTTGTTGACCCTTTCGTTTTTACTGTGGCTGCAGGCATGAACAAATTTCTTATACAATTTGTCCCTTTTTTCACAATCCTTGAGTAAGTCGTTATTCATCCAAGAATTACGTTTCCCTTTTTTATTTTTTGTGTTCTTGCGCCATGCATTATCATATATCAATTTGAAGGTTTCATATAGACGTGAATACAAATCATCAGCTTTATCACAGTCCAGAAATTGATCCCAATTAATGCCCTTAATTTGATCATCAACTCTATGATTATTAATAACCATACTGCTTTTAGCACTCTTTTCATAGCTGATTAAGCTGTAAATAAATTTACTTCACTGAGTCTCACGAACACATGATCAATGTTGGTACTGCTCTCTCTCTTGCCATATCTACTCTTGTGCTTAAATCATTGTTTGTGTTTAGCATGCCATGAGAAGATAACATATCCAAGTAATTGTCTTTAATTAAGCAAGAGCTCAGTAAATCGATATTCATATCACAGACAAGAAGAGATCTCGCTTTTACGTTAATATGAGAAAGAAGAGCATCTAATTCATGTATGTACTCGGCAATATTATGAGAAGGAGGACGATAAACAGCGTTGAGATAAATATTTACTGAGGCAACTCTCAATATCAGCTGCATAGCTTCGAAAGAGCGAACAGGCGGATAGTTGACGTCGTACGGAATATGCTCTTTTACATAAATAGCAATACCTCCGCCTCTACTGTTCTCACGGTAGACTGTTTTCAAGATCATTAATATTCGTCTCCACTAAAATTATAACATCCAAAAGGTCTATTACATCTTGAACTACTGCACGAAAGGAGATAAAATTCATCCTCAATGATCTTATGTTTAACAAGCAATATGAAATATTTCGGTTTTTAAAATTATTTTTATTTAAATCTGCAAAGCTGAATACGGATGTAGTCATTAATGAATTCATTAAAATTGGATTTAATTGATATAATATATAATAATATGAAAAGCGTGATAAATTAAATTAATAGGTAGTTTTGTATGTAGTGTATATTCAGAAAGAATAAGCGCAAACAAGGACATTACTAAAGTATTAATTTGGGCAAACTAATTACCGTTGTTACATTTAACCATGGAGAAAGAATAATTATATTTATAGTTATTCGTTTTTTATGATTAAAATTAATCTAAAGTTTTTACATCAGCTTCGGCGGCGACAGGTAACGCCGCTGAAGTGGATCAGCCGTATGTTGTAACTTCAGAATTTCCTTTTGTTTTAATAATATTTTATTGATATTAATTTCGCATTCGGATGTTCTACATTTCATAAGTAGAACCTTTATTTTCCGCATTGAATTTTTTCCCTTAGTGGCGATTCTCATTTTCTTTTTTCCTATTGTTTAAGACGCTCGGCCAAAAAGAATTCCAAATAGTTTAACTTCGAATTCTTGCTTTGATTCAATAATTCGAAGTTAACATAATTATTCATTTCTTTATTTTGCTTTAGCTGAAGCTGGAGCGCTTTGACCGAACTCTGGTGCTTTGCATGCGACGGAAAAGTGTTGCGCTTGCAATTCACTGTTCTCGGCCTTGACTCGACTGTTACGTTATTTAACGATAGCGGCCTTGAACTAATTATAATTTAATGTGGCCTTGAATATTATTATTTTGGCAGCAACATAAAAAATCGCTCACCCCTACGGAAAGAAAAATATTTTATGGGGAAACGATGGTAAATTTCTCCTCATTGTACATGCGGGTGTTAGGTGGCGATGCTCTATTAATAATTCTTAATTCATAGACATTTTCGTTAACAATTTTCTGTAGTTTTACATATCATTGACTATTACTGAGATAATTAAATAATATTATATTTTTTTATATTTTATATTTTTTCATTACTTTGTGCTGAATTCGTTGTTAACCTTTTATATACCCTGATTCTCAATTGCACTTTTGTCGTTCCTAATCACGAATTCTCAATACAGACGGCGTCGTTCAGCTGTTGAAAGAACGACTGATCGGGAAACGACGCCGCTAACTACGTAAGATTATGGGATTCTCAATTGCAATAGTCAACGACGCTACAAAAAAGTAGCGTCGTTCGAGAACGACAGCAAATTAGATGTCGTTCCAGAACGACATCAAATAGTAACAATGTGTATTTCAGTTATTTTTAATAACCATTCAGGTTTTTTTCTAAAGAAAGGAATTATGTTATGTGTATTATTATGTATTATTCTACTCCCATCCTACATTCTTTTTATAAATGCTTTTAATAAATTTGCAACCGCAAATATTCTCGATATGTATACATTTTCGGGATGCCGTTATTTTCCGAGAACTTCAAATATTTATCGCGTTGTCGTTTGTGAAAAATTGTGATTGTTTAATTTTAAAATGTATGTATGAATTTTGGTTCTGAAAAGGATCGATTGTTATTTATGCCTCCTTAATGAGACACATTCCGTGCTAGCTCTTCTCGGGCATCTGTAGCCACCTGAGTTGGTGGCTCTGTGCGGTCACCATCTTCAAAGCTGCTTTCAAATTCTGCGTAAGGCCAATGATTTTTATAGTGTATGCATATATTGTGCAAAGCACAACATGCATTCAGTACTTGCGTCACTCTCTCTCTGGGCAATAATGGAGAGTTCGCTCGCCCGACAAGCATCGAAATCTGTTGTCTCTCTTTATATATCCGGCTCCTTAATTCAGGGTTGGTCAATTCTTTGTAACGTAGTAGACACCACTTTTGTGTTCCTTACTGGAATTTACAAAATAATTTTTCGTGCGTTTATATGTGATTCCACACAACGAGCATTTGTGTTTATTTTATTTTATATTGGTATTTCCAATATACTCCAGAAGAGCACAGAATTTCATGAATTTTTCACATTAAAAACGCAAAGTATCGTTTCCAAATTTGCTTTTGTTTCATAAGTTTTCATGGACAATTTTTCCATTGAATCAAAATTCAACTAAATTCTGAGAATTTTAAAGCAGAGCTGCACAACAGCAGCAGAAATAAAATGTGATTGATGCGATATGATTTTGTTGTTGATATGAAAGATGAGAACATGTCAGTTAGATTTCTGTTTTTGAGGTGTTACATACAGCGGTCAATCGAAGAAAAGTTAATAGAGAGAGAGAGAGAGAGAGAGAGAGAGAGAGAGAGAGAGAGAGAGAGAGAGAGAGAGAGAGAGAGAGAGAGAGAGAGAGAGAGAGAGAGAGAGAGAGAGAGAGAGAGAGAGAGAGAGAGAGAGAGAGAGAGAGAGAGAACGGGAAAAATTCAAAGGCACTGTTCCAAGAGCGGTCGAAGTTAAGGGGAATGAATTTGTGGTTTTTACTTTTATTTTAACATTGTATTTGTTGTATATCACAGATTATGTGGTTGGTCGAATATTCGATATGGCTTTTTTTTGCACACCTCACAGTTTTGGAGCAGTAGTCACTTCTCCACTACACCTGTTCACCACATCTGCATACGAAGTTCGTCCAACTTTGACCTTGAATTACAAGAAAACGGTGACCAACGATTTTACCAGATTTGCAGCATTGATTGCTGTAAACAACCTCATGTGGATCCATCAACGACGATGTGGATCGTTTAGTTTAAGTAAATTGATGCCGAAAACGGGCATAATGTAAATTATGTTATCATGTACTCTAGTCAGTTATCTGTATTTCTAGTCATCAGTTTCCGGAATGCTTCCTCGAAAAAACACTACTTTCCTGAAACCTCCGCTTCAACGATGTAATAGACAATTACTAAAGTTTTGCGGAAAACGGTTTGAGGCGTGATCTCTTGGCGGTTAAACAGCTGCCAAAAACGCTTCTCCCGAGGACGCTGAGCTTGCAGGTACGGAAAGCAAATATTTGCGAGCTTCGCTATCGAAAATACTGTACGCGGAAAAAAATGCTTAGTTGTTGCAGAGCATTACTTAACAAGAACCAACGTGTTTATTTGGCTCCACTAGTAGATATTTTCGGTTTGTAACAGGCGCGCCAATATAAGTTTTTATTGCTGCCATCAACGGGTCGTTTTGTGCATCAGAGGTTTGTGCGATATACTTCAGCATAACTACTCCTGTTTCCAATAATTTTTTTACATTTTATAAATTTTTATGAACTAAATTGCTACAATTATATCAATTTTTAGTTTTAGACTACAAGAAACGTCCAAGCAGGAAACGTTTTTTCTCATTCGGATTCATTTGAAGATTCATGAAGAGTCAGGATAGCATTGGGGACAATATGTTGGTTTTTGTCGAATCATGGGGCTATATTCTTTCCACCAAAATTTGGATGATAGAGCAGTTTTTCTGGATCCATTAGTGATGCGACGACATTAGTTTTTCGAATTTTAATCCGGCGTTCGACATTATTTAATGCAAATTCGCATAGATTTATTGTGGCGTCAAAATTAGCATTGTCCAATTTTTTTCTTAACTCTGTCTTGATGTTTTCGAAAAATAGTATGCAGCAACTTAACGTGTAGTAACCCCCCGCCCCCACAAATAAATGGTCGCTTTTTCAAAAATTTGGAGAAAGTCGCAAAACTGCGAAATCAATCCTTTCCCATTTCCTGGAAGTAAAGCAAGCTGTTGCCGGTCTTAAAAAGCAAAATATTAATGCTGTCAAATTCAATGTTGCAATTTTTCAAAGCTCAGTTGGACTTGTTTTGCGTCATCCTTTCGAATTCCCAATTAAACACACACACACACACACATTTGATCCTTCTCCATCGCATTGGTATTTATCTATCCTCACATTTTCGCTAGGAAGAAGAGCAACCGTGAAGCACCGAAAACAAGACGAAGAAAACGAAAGCAGGCGGCGCAGAGTAGCGAAAGAAGGAGGCGTAGAAAAAGAAGAAAATCTAGAAACAGAAAACTAAGTTTTCAAAATTGCTTTAATAAAAATTTCTGCTATTTTTCCGTCTTATGTTAAAAAGAACACTTTTCACGGACAACAGCTGCAAAAAATCGGGGTGATGAACCTACTTGGATGCTATTTGGACTGAGATATTAGACCTTTCTATTAGTATTAGTTTGAGACATCATCTCAAACTGGCATGTTTCGGCGGAAACGTCCATGTCTGATCATAAACACATTAGGTTTGACATGGGTGTATCCTTAATCGACAATCTAGTCTACCGTAATACCAGAAAACCCGACTGCGATATCTATCGCTTCCATCTCGAAAAAGGCGCGAACCGCTCAGATTCCGCCATAAATACTATAAGTGAGCTTGAAGATGAAGCCAACATGCTTGTATGCCATCAGTAGCTCCATGATCAGGAGAAAGGTTCCAAATATGATCGTTCATTGGACCTTACACATGCTGAAATCTAGAATTGTAGAGCTTGCCCTTGGGGTATCGGTATCCTCATCGTCTTAAAGTTTGTGTCCTACAGTTCTTGCAATTTTTGAAGAAAACATACTTCTGCTCTATATCTTAAAACGCCTTTAGTTTTTTAACTCTTTGTTTTAAAACAAAATGATCAGTATGATGCAAGCTATGTGGAACACAATCGATTCTGCCAACATTTTGAAGAAATTAGTAACTCCTGCTAACGTGGCTCTAAACACTTGCCTTCAACTGCAACTTCCATTTCAGCGGCTTCCACCAGCTGCTCCTCAGCCCTTGTGATTAATCTTTGGTCGTACGGCGCTCCACCTGTTTTGCTTCGGGATAGTTTATTGAAGGACATTTTTTCTTTATGGCATGTTTCTGGTCACCTAGTATACAATAGAAGAAATGATGAATGCATTCATAATATCAAAACAAGTTTACCTTTCGCCTTATTTTCTGATCTTTCTCAGGCGGCCAGGCAGCATTAAGTTTTAAGGATAGTTTTTCTCATAATTTATTGGAGGTAGACTTTCCATGGGAGCAAGTTTCTGGAAAAAAATAAATATGTTCACTAATGAAATCTGCCATCAAAGACTGCGTGGCGTTGATTTAATTAATGTTGGTCCTGTATATATAACATTAAAATTGTTATCAATAAATATAAATTTCAGAAATTTTTAAACTTACATTTTTTTTCCTAAATTGTTCGTGACATATGAAATAACGGTAAGGATTTCCTACTACAAGATTAACAAAACAAATAAATATCAAATAAAATCATATTCACTTACCTTTTTAAGTCTTTAAGGCGGTGATTCCACTTGGGTAAAGTTACCCATGCAATTTTACTCTCTCAATGTAAAACAATAACACTTGGGTATTTTTACCCAAGAATATTTGATACTTTTGCTACCAAATGGCGTAAAAGTGGCGTCGAGCAATATATTATTATACTAATACAAAAATATAGAATAAATATAATTTAATTTAATTTTTGTTACTTTCTAGATGTTTTGAAAAACATAAAATTAAGTTACAAAAGAAAACATCATGCCATAATAATCAAACATAGAATTGAAAAAATTTAATTAAAAATATATCGGAAATACCAAATTGATCGACTCCTAAACAAGTCATAAATAGCATTAAAAAATTAGCAAAACTAAAACATTTATTTATGTGCGTAATATGTTAAAATAATTAATATAGAACGTCCGTACAACACATCCGCATTGATGAGCGGTCATCGTTGAACTAATTGTTGCTATGTCAACAGCTCAAAACAAATGAAAAAATGTACACGCACTCGAAAGGGTTTCCGTTTGTTATTTTTCCATACATTTTGCGTGCTAATCTGCCGCTTTCATTGATTTTACATACGTTTGCATACTACCAAACGGTTTTTGCTGCTACAGAACTCTGTTCTCCAAGAAAAACCAGCAAAATTCTTGGGTAAAATTTTACCCACGGATGAACACACGGTTCTCTCGTGAGCGAGTGTTCATTTTTGTGTTTTGCCGTAGAGCAACAACAAAATTTTACCCATTTGGGTAACTTTACCCAAGTGGAATCACCGCCTAAGACTTTCGAAAAACAATTTACAAAAATTATACTTTCCAAGTATAATTTTATTTTTTACGTGCAAGGCACCAAAGAACCTCCAAACAATGGAAATCGATATTTTGTTTGATAATACAATTTTTGAGTGCTTCTTTTATATTCTCCCCTAGCACTTTTTGATCACTTAGATTTTTTGTACCCTGCTCGGAGCCGTCATGGCTTAATACTCTGATTGTGAGCCATTGACATGAAATATTTATTTATTGATGACTAGCGTTTTTGTTGTGTGATCTCAAATATACTTTCTTGAGAGAAGTATCTGATGTTTAAATTGATTTAATGGTTTTTTTGTTGAATTCATTTGTGATCGATCACTGCTTTCAGCTGAATGCTGAGAATCACTTAGAGAACTTCCACTTCCACTTACTAAATTATTTAAATCTTGTCTAGAGAGTGCGTCGGCTACAACATTTGTTTATCGCGGTTTATAAATGATTTTAAGTGGATATTCTTCTATTAACCCTTCTTTGTATCATGATGGAAATTTCCATCAAAGCATTTAACACAAAACAATTTTAAAATCTGTGGTTTTAAATTTATGGTTTTGATTTTTTTTTGGCTGGTAACTTCTTGGAAGTTTCCCAAATCTAGCGGAGTTCCTTCAAACGAAAAAACATAAAAAGCCGTTATCAACACGTTGCATGCCAGCATTTCTTTTTAGCATTTGGATTTCTTATTGAAAGAGCAAATGTGACTGGTTGATGAGACTCCATATAAATAATTTCTAAGATTTTTCAAAATCCTTTCTCATTCGTTGCATATCTTTGTTCGGTTTCATTTAAAGTTTTTGATATAAAGGTTATGGGTTCATAGTTTTGTGACAGCGCAGACTAATATGGCTGGGTTATTTCTATTTCACTTCTTAATAATTTTTTCATTCTATTGAAATCATGTAAACCTGCTTTATCTAATGTAATATTTATTTTCTTGGACACATATTGTGAAGCTCGTCCATTCTCGTTAGACAAATTACTTCTTATAGGTTTGTCAATCGAAGCATAACCCTTAATAAAATTTCGATAATAACCCGTGAGTCCTTAATGTAACAAGGCAAGTTAATTGCCTTAATGTAACCGGTTGTGGAAAATTTCTTATTGTAATAACCTTTTTTAGGTCTGTTTTAATAATTTTGTCGCTAACTACATAACCAAGAAATTCTACCTCCTTTTCGAAAAAACGTGATTTTTCTAAAGACATTTTCACATGTGAATTTTTTAGTGTGTCTATTACTAATTTGAGATGGTGGGCCTGTTCTTCAACATTTTCAGAAAAGATTATTATATCATCAATGTATATATTACAGAATTTACCAATATAATCTCGTAAGATATCGTCGATTGCGCGTTGGAATATACCAGGCTTGGACAAACTGAGATAATATGTTATTTCAAATAACGATTTTATTTCTAAATGAGCATTATCTCACATAATTTGTTATTTCAAAATGCAATAACGCGTTAACGCAAATATTCTAGTTATCGCAAAATGCAAATGGTTATTTCAAAATGCGATAACTTCGCTTTTGCGATAATAACCACGCCGATGCGATAATTTTGAAATAATTTTTGAGATGACGAACTGAAAATGCGTGTTCATATAGTGTGCGTTTTACCGTAGCCCTGATCGGCAGCAGGTAAATCGACGACGTTTACAACAACAATTCATTGATCTGCAAGTAGAGTCCGCTAATGTGTAGATGCCTGTGTTGTTATTGTTGATTGTTTACAATGGGTGACAATAAAAGATTTGTAGAAGTGAAACTATTTCCATATATTTAAATGAAAAGGTCATTGAAATGTAATTGCTCGGATGATAGTCTAAGGCTAGTTAATTCTCAAACGGCTGCACCGATTTCGATGCGGTTTTCACTATTTTGCTCGAAATGTCCTCTAAAATCTTATTCATATCTTCAGAAAACGATTTAATGCATTTTGTTTGGTTCTGAATTGAGAGGAGCTATGATTAGGATTTTATCAATTGCTATTGCCATTAGTCTTCCGTTAATATTTAAATGAAATTAAAAGAAAAGGTATAAATTTTCAATTCGATTGTATGTATTAAAGTAACATTTATTAATTAATATCATTTGTTTATTTATTGATTTAACAAACCTATTTAATATTAGAGTGTATTTAATATTACAGTATATGATAAAGTTTTAAATCAGGTTACCATTACTAAAAATTAGAACAGTGAACTTTCGTCGAGGGCTAAGTATTTTTTAAATCTTTCGTTCCCTTTGGCGATTATAGTTTGCAATATTAATGTGCAGTTGGACACTTTACCACTGTGTAGTAATTTTTCGCATCGTTTCCTAACATCAAGCAGAGAGGGCAGTATAAAGCCAAAATAGGTGGATTCTTGTCCTTGGAGACGATGCAATGCAATAGCAAGTGGGGCTAAACATTTTACATACTCTTTCAAGTAGTTTACTTCACCGTTTAAAAACGGTTGTAATTTAAGCTTGGTGGTTAAAAGACGCAGCTTATCTCCCAATCGTTTCTTTAATAATTTCCGATGTTTTCGTATAAGAGGAAAACGTCCATAACGAGAAACATTTGCTTAATGCTTTGTCGTGTATAGCATGCAGTACCGGATTGTTTTTAATGGCATTGGGAATATCGCTTGTTGCTATTAAGATTAGCGTGTGTGAGCAATATCTGATATGTTGTGGCAAATTGGGGAATTCGTCCAACGAGGGAATTTCGTCTGTATTCACTTCTGCAGATTCACTGCTTTCGTCGCAACCGTATTCATTAAAAGCCTTTCCAAAATTGTTGGCATTGTCCGTGACGGTTCCCAATATTTTTGATGGAGGCAAGTTAAACTCTCCATGAACCTTGCTTAACATATCTGCGATACGATCAAAAGAATTCGTTCCTAATAAAAATATACAGAAGTTTAAAGAGTAATGTTTTAGTGTTATTCTAAAAATCTATCAGCTATCAGCTATCTCTTACAATAGTTTTAAATGAAAAGACTTTTAATGAAGCCAAATATACCTGGAAAACATTTGCAAGCTAGGGCTGCCGAGTTCCTTGTAAACATCTCCTTGTCGATCCAATGGCAAGCGACTCCAAGAAAGCGACGGTGTTTTCTTCCATATATCTGCCGTTGTACAAACAAACTCCACATTTTCTAGGGCATCTGTTATACTTATTTTTATTTTCGCAAACATAGTTTCTATGTGGTTCGTTAATTTGTGTCGTGATATATGCTGCAGCATAGATATTTGCATATGATTGAAGATATCACGAAAGTGTTGGTTTTCAACCGTGCTTATTGAAGTCAATGACTTGGCTACAAAATTGAGTACATTGAAAATTTGCTTTTGACAAACAAATTCTGACAGAGCTGGCAGGAGATTCATTCATTCATTCATTCATTGAAGAACTTCCACTTTGTATACACTAATCACTTTTTCTTTTTTTAATGTAATTGCCGAACTCTTGAAGTACACTGTTGCCATGCACTCTTTTTAGATGCGAGCGAAAATTTGATGTCAAACACTTCCTTTCACTTCTTCTGGCTTTTAAGCTTCCCGCTTTCTATTTTGGTTTGAGTTTCCACTATCCTGTACTGATTTGATTTTGATGGGTATTAAACAGGCGAAAATTATTGAATCGTCTAGGAAAATTCGCATTATTAAATGGTCTATTGTTATTAATGGGTCTATTGGATGTTTGCAATGACCTATCAATATCTATTGGTTCAGGTTTGGGCAAATTCGAATTTGGTGTGTGCTGTTGTTTTTCAAATTGAAGAGCAAAGTTGGCTCTTATATTGTTTGATTCCATCTCTTGAGCCTTAGCTAATGGATTTGGTAGGTCTTCTGTGGATAATGAAAATAGTATATTTGATAAAGGTCCGCTTAAATCTGTTATAAAAAGCCTTAAAGCATTTTGTTGGTCCTTTAAATTTAATTCGTTCGTTATAGCCGTATTTGAGCCATGAGTCATTCTAGTTTTTAGTTTTTGGTTGATTAAATTATAGTTTTCCATAATTGAATGATTTCCCTTCCTAAGAATACTGAGTTCTTGTTCTATAATGTGCGTTTGTGTGATGTATGTCGTTTTGTTTTTCTTTGATGATGTTGTTGTAAATAGTGTTGAGTTGGAAGAGCACTTCTTTCGTGTGATTTCGTTTTGGATTTGAGGATATTTTCTTAATGGCTTCGCTTGGATTTTTGCGCAATCGAGAGTGGATGCTAAGGTGGAAGGCACTGCTGTTGTTCACTGTCAAAACCAGAATGCCACGCACACCTGAGACCAAAGGCAGGAAGCCTACAGCCGAGCTTTGAGATCGCCTCTCTTGCTCGGTCGAGCGTCTATGTCGTAAGAGCGCATTAATACTCGACAAAGCAAGAGAGGCTATCCGGCAGAGAAAGTTTTTGGCGTCAACAATGTGTGTTGGTCGTTTATCATCGTAGGCGAAATCCAGTCGGCTTAAGATGGCATCGAAATTTAAGACCGTCCCGTGATTGGTTAATACATCATTAGCTTCTAAAACAATTTTATATCTTAAAATTGTTAATGCCGCAAAATACCTTCTACTACCGTTTACATATAGAGAGACAATTTTTGGCAGCTTCTTTCCAACTTACATAACTGTTCAATTCTCCAGAAAACTCTGGAAAAGATCTAATAATGTCTAACGACTCTGTGCAATTTATAGTTTCCTCAACTGTTTCGCGTTCAAAGTCAGTCACTATATTGCCATTTGTTAGTTGTTTCAGTTGAGATTTTAAAGGGTCTATTTCTGCCTTTAACGTGGCTTTCGTCGTCCCGTCGAGCTCAGGGTACTGCTAAACCTCTTCCAAATTCTATTGGAATGCTGGCGACATGGCTGTGTTAACCGAAATTAGTCTTGCTATTAATTCTGATGTTGTGGTCGTCATTTTGCCAAATTTTTGTGTCTATATATTTTTTAATGTTGCCTGTGTATTAATTATATTTAGAATAAACTAATTAAATCCTTACGTTGTCGCCTGAAGAAATAATACCTCCTGCTGTGGGTATGGTTGGATGGTATGGACCTGGTCTCTGTTCTTTAAAGCCTATCAGTGATGTCGCATTAATTTATTATTTCCTTATCATCAGATCCTCTATTAATCTCGTGTAACTGATTGAGTGATACGTGTTTTATTTCTTAAGTAAGTTGAAAATTCCTATATTTAGAATTTAGTAAATTTTAATACTTGAGGTATTTATAATTTTCATTTACGCATCATCATGAATTTTACCAGTTAGCAAATGTGTTGTTTGTAGGTTTCTTTCTTAATTGTAATTACTTCTTAATTTCACTACTTCGGAATTAAATTTTGTTCTCTCTATAGTCGAGTTACTTATTTATTAAAATGTTATTCACTGTTTTTTTTTCTCATTAAGCGTTGATACTTTTTCATTAAAATCTCCTGGCAGGAACGGCAATTAAAATTTCTATTCTATTTTTGTGATTTTAAAAATATATTTTAAACTCCAACCGACAACTTATAGCCTAAACACAGTTAAAGTTGCCGGATACAACTTCAATTTTTTCCAGCCGTCAAACTCTGGCGATGACACACAGTTATAGCTGCGTATTCGGGCGTCCATTGCATACAAAGGTTCTTTCTACACAAACAACATCTACACAAAAGAAGAAGAAGACAGCTCTGCCGCCAAACAAATGCCGCCAGATTAGAAAATAGCCGAATGCTGGCGGCGTAAGTAAGCGACGGAACGTCGTGGGAATCTGGAAAATAACTTTTTTCTCGTTGTCCATAAGAGCCCATGTAATTTTGACAGCTGAGTAATGAAGTTGTATCCGGGCACTCCAACTGTGTTTAGGCTATTAAACATAACATTCTTCGCATCGCAAAAGCATTTATTGTGCTTGTTGCTATGTCAAAGTTATTTATATTAGAATACTAGCTTTGCCCCGGTGCGCTTTGCTGCCCCACTAAAAATGTTAAAAAAAGATAAAGTTTGTTGTTTTCTAACTTGTTTAGAAAAAGAAAATATAAAAGATTGTCTAGATAATAGTGCTAAAATTATTCTAATGCACGTGGATAAACAATGTTTCTTGTTTGTCTGTCTGGCGCCTAAACGTATATATAGATTAATTAATCCACATTAATTCTTATATATAAGATATTTTCTGTACATAATAAGAAGATATTTATGAAAATTTATAATAATAATAATTATAATAAAAGATAATAAAAGATAGCGAAACCTTCGCCCGCTTCACAGGGCGAATACACAAAAGAAACTTGCGAAATTTCTTTTCAATTTTCAGTAAAACTCATCCACAATCAATTTCTTACAATAATTTATTTTCAAATAAAAAGGTCGAAAATGAAAATACTTTAAAAATTAACTTAATGCTCTTTGATAAACAACGTTTTTAGTTTTTCCATCTTTTGTGTTTATAAATAATGCAGAGGGTTTACCACAACGTGAACAACCAACATACAATTGTCCATGCGAGAAAACAGGTTGCTCCAAATCTAAGCCACAAATATTCAAAGTCTGACCTTGAGCTTTATTAATGGTTATAGCGAAGGCAAGACGGACAGGAAATTGAAGCCGTTTAAATTCAAATGGCATATCTGATGGAATCATTGGAATTCGGGGGATTAGAACGTTTTCGCCTCTATATTTACCACTCAGAATAGTTGCTTCAATTAAATTGGCCATCAGTTTTTTCACGGAAAGTCTGGTGCCATTACAAAGCCGTGGTTGATTTATATTTCGGAGCATTATTATCGGTGCTCCCTCTTTCAATGCCAAATAATGTGGTGGCAAGCCTGGCAAATCAAGTGAATTCAAAAATTCAGTAGGATAGTTCACTACCTCATCTTCATTTATTATCGTATCCACTGATTTGTATGCAAAAAATTGGCCATCTATTTCTTGCAAAATACTTGCATTTAAATCGTTCACGTCTTTATTTTTTCCTGCCAATATTGCGCGTTCGCTCAACCAATCATGATTCCTGTACTTCTGCAATATATTTGGAAACACACGTTGAACCAGTTCCTTTTTCGATTGAGTGATATTACAAAAATTGCTTGGTAATGTTATTAATCCGGTTGATTTATCGACTGCAACTTTACCATTCCCAATTTCCAAAAGTTGTTTTGAAAATTCAGCTGCAGAAGGATCATTTTGCAATTGTACACGTACATTTTGATTAAGACGCAATGTTTTAACATATTTCCACAAAACTGAAGACTTCAAACATGCGTTTAGCTCATCAGCAGCAGTAGATCGTGGAATGACAGGTAAAGTTTGCCTAAAATCACCTGATAACAATATAAAGGCGCCACCAAAAAGTCTTTCATTTCCTCGAAGATCTTGCATGGTTCGATTTAATGCTTCTAATGATCTTTTGTGAGCCATTGTACATTCGTCCCATACGATTATTTTACACTGCTGCAAAACTTTTGCCATTGCCGACGTTTTGGAAATGTTGCACGTAGGAGATTCAATCGTTGTTATATTCAAAGGCAATTTAAGTGCAGAATGCGCAGTTCGACCACCGTCTAATAAGGTAGCAGCAATTCCAGATGAAGCAACTGCAAGAGCAATTTTATTATCCGATCGTATGGTTGCCAGAATCAATGACAGCAAAAATGTTTTTCCAGTGCCTCCTGGTGCATCAATAAAGTAAAATCCACCTCCTTCATTGTTCACACCTTCCATGATTTTGTCATAAGCATATTTCTGTTGACTATTCAATTGTGGAACTTTTAACTGCACAAATGTTCTCAATTGATTACGATCATATTGTTGTTCACGATGCATTTCTTGATTAATAACATCATGAACTGCACGATTAGGCGCTATCATTCCTAACTGCACTAATATTTTGTTTGCAATCATTATACACATGTCTTCAATCAAAATCAAAGCTTCGTTATGCATTTCCGGTGTGATTTCTAATTCAGGATTTGAAACTGAACGTCGCACTCTAAGTAAAATGTCTTCCGTCATGTCATCACGAAATTTATGCCATATTTCAAATGGATTTGATGGACTGCATGTAGATATTATAATTGCAAATAATGTTCGTATTTGATGTGGAGATGATGAAATTACGGAATCAGCAAGTGTAGCTTCCCAATGCATATCATCTTCAAGTAGATTCAAACGCTGGCATGCTTGCCGATAAGTCGCACACAATTCACCATCGACTGTTCTTAAATCTTCAAATGACGTAGGACCACGAACGTTAATCAATAATAAACGCAAATAAAAACATTCATAATGATTTGGATGAACGGTATACACACGACCCAATGCTTCTGTAGAAAATACATTTGGATGGCCTCGTACTGGTTGCCCTTGTTTCCGTCTTTGAAAAACTTTCGCAGATTCATTCCATGTGAAATATCGTGGCACTTCAGAATACAATAACATTTTAGCAAATTCGTCATTTCTGCACATATCAAAAAATGAAGTCAACGTTGTTTTCGGTGGCTGTTCTGCTCGTTGCGCCGCATTCTCAGGTGTGAAGTACACACGTTGACCATTCTGAAGATGAACTGCCAAGTGCAGTACATTTGGATACCTTTCGTGTATTGCAAATGAAAAAATTCGCCATATTGCTTCATTTGTACTAATATAACGGCCTAATTGATATGAAGTGATTTCATCACTTTTATCCCCAGCAATTCCAAAATAGGCCAAATCACTTCCTTTGTTAACATATTTGCATATGTACTTGATGGATTTTACTGAGTTACAATACTCAACATTTATATGAGCACCAAAAGTTTTGGATAATAGCGGCGAATATGGAACGATCCAACGATTGTCAATTTTAATGTCTTGATTTTTGCATTTCACCATAACTGTTTCGCCATCATCTTCAGGTGAACGTCTACGATATAACGGATAACCATCATTACCAGAAATTGTTTCCGCTATTAATGCTCTTGGGTACCGTTTTGTGCATTTTCCTTCAGCCATGCACGGTGAGTTGACATTTAATGCCCCACATGGTCCATGAATCATGTGCTTCGTAACTGATTCAAACAGTCCTGGATCAATGATTGGATTAGGAATTTCGGCTGATATTACGCTATCAATTTCATTTGGCGTAATTTTATCAACTAACCAAACCAAAATATGTGCATGCGGAAGTCCTCTTTTCTGCCATTCCACAGAATACATCCAACATTGAACTTTTCCAAACACTTGTTGTTTGACAATAAAATCCATAAGCGTTTTCAATTTTTGCTTGAACACACGCGCAACAATATCGTGGCGATCAGAAGCACTTTGACCATGAAACATATATTGCTTTATTTCATTCCATTGAGGATTACAGGTGAAAGTAATAAATAAATCGGGTCGATGATAATGCCGAACGTACGTCATTGCGTCTTGCGCGTACTCGTGCATGTGTCGTGGACTTCCAGTATATGTTGCTGGTAATATTGTCATTTGGCCAATATCGTTGATATTCCCATCATTCTGAATTGCATCGCGCAAATGAATATATTGTTCGGATTTTAACTTTTTCTGATTAAATCGAATAAAATTCAATCGTTCAGACTCAATTTTAGCGTAAACATCAACTATAAATTGGTTGCAAAGCCTTCTACAATTCAATATATGATTAATTTCGTTCAGCCGAACCATTAATCTGTACGAATAATAGTTCATCGCACTAACTTTTTTTGCTGTTTCCAAGCCTGAAATAAATGCGAATATTAAGTATCAATAATTCACAAAATGTGTGATGCATTTTATTGTAACTAACCAGTTAAACGATGTTTCATCTTAATATTGAAATGGTAACCATCCTCGCCTTGCCAAAACAAAATTGGGTACTGCAACGCATCATAACAACGATGAGTTTCCGAAACATGCACAACACTTTGATCTCGACGATGAAGTACAATATCTCGACTGCTCGCTCCTTCATCCACAATTAATACGGCAACTTCATCAATTGTTGGTGCGTTTAACCTTCCAGCATGAATTCCACCAGGTGCTTTATCGGCCCGAATAACAATTCTATGAGAATCCGAAGGCATTTGATCAAGGGCAGTTTGAAATAATTTGATCAAACAATTTTCATCGTGAAAAAACTGCTGCAATCTTTCAATTATTCCTCTTCTCACTGCATTACTATCATTTGGATTTTGTGCCACCACACAACGCCGTTCAATTTCAACATCTGAATTTCCCATGAAATAAATTTGCAAAAAGGAATGATTGGAATCCAAACATGGTAATAACGATCCAATTCGATGATAGATTTGACCTTGAATCTGCATACATGAAACATTTGATTCAATCTCACGATAGAACTCATTGTTAGTGTCGTGTTCAGTAATTACCTTAAAAGTCATGAATCCATCTCTGATTATATTTGTGGCGCCGAAAGACGTCATTTGGAAACATGAATTGTACTGCTGTATTTTAGACAAAAAATGATTCGATTCTGGAGTCAAACCAGAAACTAATGACCTCAAAGGCTCAGGAGGAGGATTCAAAACAGGCAATTTTACTTGTCCATTTGCACAACACATTCCAGGAGTTTCCGATGGAAATTTCAATGCATTGCACTGTTCGCAGACATTAGTCATAGTTCCGATTGAAAGGCATGGAAGAGAACAATAGTCAACTTCACTATCATAATTGAAAGCAGCACGCATTACTCGCTGATTAATATTGTCATTGGCACGACTTCTAACAGCGCGATTGCGACTCATTCTCGCTCGATCCGAAGAATTACTCGCGAATCGTTCTTCGATTGTTTGAGCAGAACGCGATCTCGATTGACGCTCTCTTTGCTGTTCAAGTCTCACTTCACGTTCCGCTTCAGATTCACCTGCTCTAACAGATGCAACTCGTCTTGTATTATGAGTACGACGACCAATATTGGCGCCACGTCTCGGTCGCGGCATAATTATAACTAAAAAAAAAACAAATAATGTTTATAAGTGTTTATAGTGTTTATAATAAAACACATTTCGTCTTTTTCTTGATTCGCTTCGGTTTGCTGCTCATCACTTTTAAACGCTTCCATATTTTCTGTCATACGTAACACTGTTTTGGACTTGACACACCCGAAACAGAGTAATTAATCGGCATTAAGCCTTTTATAATTTTTAATTGTTTTTCAAAATTTTAAAATAAAATTCTATGTGTGTCAAAATAATTTGTCAAAACAAAGCAATAATGGAAGACATTTACAATTTACTTACTTCCATTGTCAAATTGAAATTCAAAATTAAAACGTCAAATTTATTTTTCAATTTACTTTGATTCCTCTGTTTTCCGTTATGCAAAAATAATAATTTTTTTTAAATGAAATTTTTTTAAATTATTATTTCACACAAACCTTCTACAGGCAAATAATGAAAACATACCAAAAAATCAAGCAAATCGGACTTCACGTTCGCATGTTATGAACGTACAAACGAACAATTCATTTTTATATATATAGATTGGTTCTCAAATGTAAAGGTTTGTAAATGGGAATCAAATGTCATTGCAGGTATTAACTTGTATACATTCCGTCGAAAATATGATGGCACATGCTAAATTTCTTTAAGTAAATCAACTCATCTGAGGGTTGCCAACTTTTACGTACTAGCTGGAAAACAAAAATATTACAAGTTTATAAGTACATTTCATAAGCAAAAAAAAAAAATTGCCACTTCGTTGTTTTTTTAGATAACATCGACGTTTACGTTTCGATATGTAAACTATATCTTTTCTTTTATTATTTTAAAATATTTGATAGAGTCAAGAGACAACATAAATTCGATCGATTCTTTTAATTACACAAAAAAAATAAATTATATCACATTATGAAGCAAAATAGTTGTTCTTTAAAAAACCCGATCGGCAGTCTTAAGTTCACAGTTTTAATTAAAATCAATAAACACGCATGTTCTACAAGATTTAAAACAGAAATGCTTTAAAGATATTTTGCATCTATCTTCCCTATACACTGATGGTAACCTAATATAGGGTTTTCTTCTCTTCGGAGATTTCTCCTTATATACATACATATGTATGTATCCCATATTTTACACTGAATTGAGATGTACATATGTATATGTAGGAAGAAAAGTGTCATAGTAAAATATGTATGTATTTAGGAACAGAAACTTGCCATTAGAAGAGATAGCGACAAAGCAAGAACCAATAAAAAGAATTGTGTAAGTCAGGGACATTTTTGTAATTGATCTGATATTTATTGGGAATATGGTTACTATATTAATAAATATAGTAACTACATAATATCTATGTATCTAGTAACTATGTATATTTTTATATACAGTAACTATATTGTATGCATGTATATCAAGTAACTAATCGAATCCATTGCACAAGCTCGCACAAGTTGATCGAACCTTTAAGTTGTTTTGATATAGATTGATTAATATAAAATTTTGTATTTTGTTATTTGTATTTATGTACATATGTATATAAAAGACAATGTCTCAAACTGAGCACAGTTGGCTTTTTACGTTCTTCCGTGTACACGATATCGATATACATATGCATGTAATACAATTTCCGCACCACCCAGTGGCGTATGTATTTTAGCTATTGTTTCTATTTTGGCTAATTAAAATCCGTGTTTATTCTATCGCTTTCTTTTTTATTATTTAAACTTACTACTGCTCTATAATATTTACACTTCTATTATGCTACAATTATATTTTGCTGCCGATCGTTCTGCGTATCGTGGCGTACGATCGCATGTACTCTCCGATGCGACTGTCGACTCTAAACTAACTTAATCAAGTCGCTCAACGGCCATGGCAGCATATCTCCGAAAATACGCCACCATGGCCGCGCCAACAAGAAGTCAGCGGCGAAGTAGCAGAGGGCTACTATTAAGAGAACCACAATAACGAATTGAAACATTGTTACTTATCAAAGTTTGGCTTCGTCCAAACCTTGTATTTATACCTACCCTCCGATCTGTCGACGTCGACCGATGGCAGAGCGGTGTCATAACCGCGTTCGTACGGTTTTTCATATTACTCCGGCAGCGGTTAGCTAATCCGCTAGCCGGCGCAACGTAAACATTTGGCGACCACAAGAGTGCCAGCAAAGCATTCCTGTATCGCCTGCAACAATGTTGTTGTTATTGTGCCTTACTTTGTGCTCGGGTATCGGTCGCCGACACAAATATTATTCTTCGCTTTCGTGCGGGTCGTCGCCACTTAAGTGGCCCATACACGATAAGCATGCGCGTCGCGTATTTCCTAGAACTGCGTGTTCACGTTTGCCACAGACTGGCGCGCGGCTCATTTCAGTTTTCGTCGCCAATGCGTAAACATGTACAAACGAAAAGCGGATAAAGTGATTGCGATTGCTGTCGCCTATATGAGACTAAAAAAACAAAAAAAAATAACAGACAATAAACAGAGAAGAATATGGGTTACTGAGTGGTTGTTGGAAAGGGAAAAACGATCCCATGTAAATTTATTGAAAAAGTTGGAATTGTCTGATCCCGCAATATTTAAAAATTTTTTAAGATTGGACGCAATAACTTATAACAATTTGCTTAGTTTAGTTACTCCCATAATTATGAAAAAAAAATACTCAAATGCGGGACGCAATTACACCAAATGAAAGGCTTTCTGCCACTTTAAGATTTCTTGCTTCAGGGCAAAGTTACGAAGATCTTAAGTTTCTTACAAATATTTCAGCACAATCCCTTGGCCAAATAGTTATTGAAACTAGTTTAGCGATAATATCTTCGTTAAGACCATACATTAAGGTAAGCATCAAGTTAAGTTTTTGTAAACAATTATAAATAACAAAATTCGAATTTAATTATTTTAAAGTCTTTGAATTTATTGTCGCATAATTTTATAAAATGGTTGTAAAATACTAAAAATAAATTTAAATTAAAATTTGCAAAATTTCAAGTATTATTGATATTCCTTGGAATTCAATAAGTCCTGAAAGGAGCGTGGTTGGGCGATGACCTCGTTGGAGAGTATGCGTACATTTTCGTCGTTTTCTGGAGACAGTGGTGCAGGAGGCGAATAGACGTTGAATTGGGGGCTTGAATGCGGAGTAGAAGCGAAATATCGCGGCTCAAATGGACGCCTAAAGTGTGTAAACTGCTGCTGCGCTGGATGTACTGCACTACTATAATTTAGAAGCCTCATCTGACCTTGGAGCAGTACATCGTCAATAACTCTTTTAGCGTAAAGTTTCTTCCGCAAAAATCGTTGCTTCATCCCTGGTTGCGTCCTCTCCAGCTTTTTCCATGTAACGCGTCGCTTTCTGCAGAAATTTGTTTTCCGCTGACATCTTCCTTTTAGAAGGATTGGGCTATAAAAATTGAAAACAAATTTATAAAATTATTATTTATTAGTTGTGTTTGTTACAAATGATTGCTTCTGTATGACTACATTTTACAGATGCCTCGAAATGCAGAAGAATGGAAGGCAATAGTAAGCGATTTTGAGAAGAGGTGGAACTTTAATAAGTGCATTGGAGCTATTGACGGAAAGCACATTACCATAAAAAACCCATGAAGTCAGGATCGTATTATTTCAATTATAAGAAAACCTTCAGCATTGTACTGATGGCAGTTGTAAATGCTAACTATGAATTCATAACAATTGAAGTTGGTGCAAATGGCCGAGTTTCGGATGCCGGTGTTTTCGGCCAATGTAAACTGAAAAGTCTTTGGGACGAAGACCTGCTAAATTTACCAAAACCGGATAAACTGCCGTTTTCAGATGACGTGGTTCCATATGTCATAGTTGGTGACGATGCATTCCCATTGCAGGAAAATTTAATGAAGCCATACAGCCGCCATACATTGTCGAAAGAGGAAAGAATTTTTAATTACCGACTATCAAGAGCTAGGCGCATCGTTGAGAATGCATTTGGAATTTTGGCAAACCGTTTTAGAGTTCTACATACTTCAATTTATCTTTGCCCAGAAAAGGCTGCTATCGTGACAGCAGCTTGCTGCTATCTACACAATTTATTAAGAAGAGAAAATGATGCTCTTTATTTAAGAAGAATTCCGGAAGACGAAAGCACTGAATGCACAAATTTAATGGCCTTGCAGCCAATAAAGAGTGGGAATGCATCAACCAACGCAAAAACTATTCGGAACACATTTTGTAATTACTTCAATTCTGTCGGCGCAGTAGTGTGGCAAGAACAATTTGCATAATATGTTAATATTACGATATTTTAATAAAAATGTTTTGATAAAATTTACTTACTGTTTCAATGTCCACAAAGTCATCAAATGATGCAAATGCCGGCATCTGTGTTTCCTGGTCTTGTAGAAAACCCAGCAGGTCAAAGTACCATAATGATGGCACATACACATCATCTGCACCAGCACCAGATTTTTCACTTTTTTTAATTTTATTCAATTCGCGCCTATATGATCCTCTCAGTATATTAATTTTTCTTTTTAATGCATCGAGAGTTATGTTTGGTTCATATTCTTTGCACAATTGTAAAATTTTTTGCCAAGATTTGTTTTTTTCCATTTTATTTTTATATATATCACTTTTTACATTCCATAATGCTGGCTCGTTTTTCAAATATTCAATAAGGTTCGTCAAAAATATTTTTTCGTGGTTCATTTTTCCGCCGATGTGCACTCGTTGACGACTCGAATGGAATGATTTTTTACATTGTTTTCTCATTGCTGTGCTCGCGCCGGTCCACAGACGACAAACATGCGTACGCGCCGCTTGCAGAAAATCAAAATGTTTTGAAAGCAGACGCGCCGCGTGTCAGCAAGTCCACAGACGAGAAATTTACAACGCGCCAAGCAGTTCTTGGAAATACGCGACGCGCATGCTTATCGTGTATGGGCACCTTTATCGAGGCGCGAGCGATCAGATATTTATTTATTTATTTATTTAACACTTTTACAGGAGGTGCCCTAAGAATGAGTTCTTTTTTAGGAGAGAAAAGTAACGTAAAATATAAAGAACAATAACAAATAAATTCAAAACTTAACTTAACTTACTTAACTACTTAACTAATAAACTTGTAAATAACAACTTAACTAAATTAAGATATTTTAGTGGGAGGAGAAGAGGAGAAGGGTACAGAAAGAAAAAGAAGTAAAAAGAAGAAGAAGAAGTAAGCTCTTGAATGTAGTGACTATTTAGGTGCTGAAAAAATGTTCCCAAGCAAGCCCCCTGAATGCTTTCTCTTTCACAGTAGTTTTCAGTCTGTTTGGTAAATTATTCCATAACTTGATAGTGCTGACAAAGAATAATCTCCCCGTGCTAAGGTAGTTGAACTGCGGAATTATTAGATTACGTGAACGATTGGAGCTACCAAAGCATAATTTTATAAACAAATAGCTAGGTAGCCCCGTATAAATTAGCCTGTGCAGGAAAACACAGTTACGAAAATTAATAAGGTCCACCTATGATAGACTGTCTCCGACCACCAAGTCGATCAAAGCGTCGTAGACCACAAACAAATCTTGCCAAGTTGTTGAATAAGACCCTTAATTTGTTCGTCGACACAGAATCAAGGTTACAATACACCAATTCGCTATATGTTATGATGGGCAGAATGAGCTATCGCACAATACTTCTTCTGGTTTCTACAGGGAGACAATTAGCCGCATAACGAAAATTACGTAAAACAGCGTACACTTTACTTACAACCACATTGACATGATCAGTACAAGTTAAAGTTGAGTTTATGCAAAAACCCAGATTTTTAATTTTAGATACAGTCGTGATCATCTTATTCTCTATATGTAATGAATATATATATGTAAGGAATATTGCTCAAATTAGCAGCATTACGAAAAACGGGTAAGACAAATGATTTGGAAACATTGAGTTGAAGACAGTTTTCACTACACCAGCGAGAGATATTCTTGAGATCGCTGTTGATTTTTGAGCACAAGTTGTCAATAAGTTCAACACTACTAGACAGGTATAGCTGCACATCGTCTGCATACCATGCCTATAGCCACATATTGAACAGTAGTGAATATTTCATTCAAAAACATTGTAAATAAAAGAGGTCCCAAGACGGAGCCCTGAGGAACTGCAGCCTCAACTGGCTTGAATTCTGAGTAAGCCGTATTAACTTGAACTCTTTGAAATCGTTCACATAAGAAGCTGCGTATAAGCTCAGTCGCATTAGGGGAAAATAGGAAGTACTTCCTCAACTTATGGCATAAGAGCGTATGATCCACACTGTCAAATGCTTTAGAGAAATCGAGCAGACAAAGAAGACTCACATTCTGCCGATCAAATTCTACTCTTATGTCATCAGTGATTTTGAGCATAGCTGTAGAGCAACTGTGCTTTGAGCGAAAGCCGAACTGAAAAGGCTAAGCAAGTTTTTCTTAGAGATGTAACAATTTATTTATTGATAACAATTTATCAATGATTCACAAACCTTGGAAAGACTAGGTAAGATACTTATGGGCCGAAAATCAGACAGTAGAGTAGCAACAGATTTTTTCGGTACTGGGATAACTATGGCTAATTTCCACAAGGAAGTAAAAGAGGAAGTAAGGAGAATATGGTTGATAATGGCTGTAGGGGTGAAATTAAGTAAGGTAGAATTAACTTGACAAATTTTATTGAAATTCTATCAAGACCCACCGAAGGCGATTTTATAGATAAGACTTCTTTGATAACATCAGATTCCGAGACATTCGAGAAATGAAATAACTCATCTTCATTATCATTGTAAGTTAATTAATTAGTCGAAAGGAACTCGCTAAAGTCGCTGGGATTTAGGCCAGCATTCGTAGACCTTAGACGCCCAAGTCCAACAGTTTTTAATCGTCTCCAAAGCTGCTTAGAGCCCAGATTAGGTTTAAACAGCAGCGCGGCGCGTTGCGTGAGGTCGCCTGGCGACACTTGTAATATAGCGCGCACTTGCTCCGGCAACCGGCTTGTCCACAAATTCTCCAATTTGTTTGACGTTTGGGCTACCGAGTCGGCGCATCTCGTTTAACAGTTGATACGGCCTTTTATCAGCGAGGTCCATCTCCGACAGCAGCTGTCGCAATTTCTGCTGCTCAGACGCGCCGAATTGCTCGAGTATTTTGGCTTTTAAATTTGTGTATTTATTTTTAGGGCGGTTTCGTAACCGCATCGAAGACTTGTGCCGACGACCGCGTTACAACGCCCACCGTCAGAAGTAATTCTCATCGTTGCGAATTGCGCTTCTAGCTGCGCGAACCACACCTCCGGATTAGCATTCAACTCCGACTTGCTTGCACGCGCTTGGTCTTCACCCGCGTTCGCGGCAGCGGTGTCGCCCACAGCTGGAGTCGTGTTATCTGGCGTGCTCGGGACGACTTACTTCCCGTGGGAGGAACGTTCTCCATTTCTATGTTTGATATTGTTCGTAGTCTCTTAGCACTATTTTAATTGCGCGATTAGCGAGCGCCAAAATTACACACGCTATACACAACACGATTATCTTGCACTGCGGGCACATGCACGTTTCTACGTTCGGGGTCACCACTTTAGCTATTGTTTCTATTTTGGCTAATTAAAATCTGTGTTTATTCTATCGTTTTGTTTTTTATTATTTAAACTTACTACTGCTCTATAATATTTACACTTATATTATGCTAAACTTATATTTTGCTGCCGATCGTTCGGCGTATCGTGGCGTACGAGCGAATGTACTCTCCGATGCGACTGTCGACTCTAAACTAACTTAATCAAGTCGCTGTACGGCCATGGCAGAGGGCTACTATTAAGAGAACCACAATAACGAAACCTTGTATTTATACCTACCCTGCAATCTTTCGACGTCGACCGATGGCAGAGCGGTGTCATAACCGTGTTCGTATGGTTTCTTATATTACTCCGGCAGCGGGTAGCTAATCCGTTAGCCGGCGCAACGTAAACATTTGGCGACCACAAGAATGCCAACAAAGCATTCCTGCGATCGGTCGCCGACACAAATATTATTCTTCGCTTTCGTGCGGGTCATCGCCACTTATCGAGGCGCGAGCGATCAGATATCCGATCGGATCGCTTGCGATGGCTAAATACCGCGCGCTATGTTGAGTGGCATGTACACTAGGGTGACTGTTATTTTTTTTTCGTATTTTCACTTGGCAAACCCCTTAAATTGATTCGAAATTAGAAAAAAATTATATATAAAAAATTTTAGATCGTTTGCATAATTATTGGGCGTGCCTTGAGCTTGCAAAGTTTGCTAAAAATGCTATTTTTCTCACTATGGCTGGCTTCAATTGTTCATAACTTCAGTAATATTTATTTTAGAGAAAAACTTTATTCACAAATATTAAAGGGCCATATCTGATGAACAATGTTGCTCTATATTAGTTTTCTTTAACATTAATATTTAATCCAGAAAAAACCAAATTCAAAAGTAACAGCGAAGTTCACATATATTCGCATTCTTTGCCTGGTGATTATTTGTTTTATTAAATGATGTAATTATAAAAAGTTTTGTAATAAAATCTCCTTCGTGCTCATAGGAAATTGTTTTTGATAGTTTTTGACTACTTGCATTATATATTGTTTTTGTTCCTCGTCCTTTGTGAGCATTGGTTTGTAGTCTTGCATCAATTTCACCGCTCGTTCAGCTGTATCGTTTGCCACGTTAATGTCATTAACGCCATTAATTATTAATGCCATAAACTAAGATCATTTTTCAAAAACGCTCGTTCAGCTGTATCGTTTGCCACGTTAATGTCATTAACGCCATTAATCATTAATGCCATAAACTTAGATCATTTTTCAAAAATGCTGTATTGATTTTAAAGCGAAGGAAAAAATTGTTTGTCTCAGAAAAAATGAACTGATCCATTCCGTTTTCGATAACCTGCATAATATTTAAATTTTGAATTGAGGCGCGTTTTACGTCTTCATCTAAAGTCTCACGACTCAATGCCTTCACCATATCTTTTTTTGACTCAACAGAAACACTGTTATCAAAAAATGCTAAAGCCACACATTCAGGACTCAAGTACCATAAGTGGTTTTTAAATTTGTGTAATGCAACTTGAGATATATCAGCATCAATTTTTTTAAAAGAATCCAGTTTTTTCAAAAGCTGGAAATCTTTGTATGGTGCTTGAGCAGCAGAAGAGGCAGAGAACCACATCTCAACATAAGTTGAAACAATAAAAATACATATATTACGTAAAGCTTTCCTATCTTTTTCTGCCAAATCAAATTCACGTCGAAATAAAAATATTTTTAAGCAGTATATAGCTTTTGCCATCCATCTCGCGTGGTGGACAGCAACAGGGGCGCGAAAAGCCGCATTGCGAATAGGTGGAGTTCTGCCAAGAAATATTAGTGTTAGCTCAAGAAACTCCCTGTAATCATCTCTTGGCTGTTTAGTTTTGATCGCATCATCCACAAATTCAATTATTTTATCTTTATCTGCTGTTAAATATTTTTTGACATCATTATCTTCCATTCCAGACTGATAATTATTTTGGTTTATATTTCCCCATGTATTTTTAGATTGTTCAAATATTTTTACTTTTGGGCTTTCGGTTTTGCTCATTTTAACTTCAAAGGCACTTTTTAATACGACTTCCAAAATGTGGTGACGGCAAGGTAGCCAAAGAAGCTGCTTTTGAAGACTGTGTTCAATAGTCGTACAGGTTCCATTAAAACGGCCTGTATTTACGGCAGTTGTGTCGAACACCAAGGCTTTTATATAATCTTGAAGTCCCCATTTAAATGTAGCTTTACAAACAGCAGACGCCTGCTCTCTCTGCCAGTTCCACTTTTAAGTGCGGGCACTTCAAGTAGTTGCTCCGTACGCCCGCATGAAATTATGACTGGAAGTCTGTCAACTTTTTCATTCCCAGTAAGAGCTGGTAACAGCTTTCCGTCCCAGTGTAAACAAATTGCACCAAGTTCGTTCTTGTTGAAACGTCCTTTTATATTTTTGAACTGTTCTGCTCTTATTTTTTCCCTTGCATTATGTATAGACGTTTTATTTATAATATAGTTTTGTACTTCAAGACCGACTGCTTCCACCACAGATATAATTAAATGCACTGCTTTTCGATCACTGACCTTGCAAACATCTAAAGCGACAGCAAGTTTTGGAGTCATTATATCTTTAAATCCTCTCATTTTTTTGGCGGGCGTTGGCATTACAGCTTTTGCTCCCACGACCTGCTAAAAAGGAATTAAGTGTTCTGATTATATTTTTGTAAGGTAACCCTGTTTCGTTCTCACGTTTTACTTATAATTTATAACGTTGAACTTACCTCATAGCTAGCAGCGATTTCGCTGATATCGCTCTCCGAACTGCAGGAAGAAAGTTCAGCCGTTTCATCTGAATAAAAACAGTACAAATAAATATATATTATACCATATTAAAAATAATATACAATGTCTTCTTACTAGAAGCAGCTAATGCACGATCGCTCTGTTCTTTCCGTTTTAAATGATTTTGTTGACGTTCTAACATTCGTTCTTCACATACTGCTGTTATGTAATCGATGCCATACATGAACCCAGGTCTACCTTTCTTTCTTTGATTCTCCAAAAATAATTTGTCCTCTGAATTTTTAATAAGGTCCAGTGCATTTTCACTTGCTATATCAAATAAGTCATCTAACTTCGACGTCCACCCCTCTTCTCTTTCTTTTTCCGTTTCCGATTTAATTTTAGAATTTTTATTCACCTTCCTCCATGCATTATATAAATCTTCAAGCTTTGTTATGCAGTGCTGCTTCGGGCCATTTGCCTTTCAAAACAATACCTTTATTTTCGTAAAGAAAATTGAAGTCAATATTAAACTGAAAAAAAAAAATAATAGAAATATTAAAAATTAATTACAGTGCGCTATAAGTTACCAATTCAGGCGCCCTTGCGTCTTTAATTTTTGGCCACTGCTCAAAGAAAGATGTAGTATTAGGCGTCATTTTTAAATCACTGCAACGCAAAGGAAACGTACGACGCCACTTCTCTAAGATATCCTTCCAGTCTCTTATAAAACGTTGGAGTTAAATTTTTTGACTGCTTAAAATTTCGCCATCGTATTCATCAACTTCTGGTACAGAATCGTAGCCATCTGTAGAGGTTGAAGGAGAAGCAACTGGGCTTTGCTCCTTTTGAAGTTTATGTTTAATATTATAGAATTTTGAATACAGCTTTCCTCTAGCATGCGATTTCTTTGTCCCCTTTTTGTAAAAGTAATCCTATAAATGTAAAAACAATAACATACCTTACAATAACGCGCATAATTGTTGTCAAGAATGAGTTTATTCTTGTGTTCCAAAGACAACTAAATTGTATTTGGTGCAATTCTGGCACTTAAACCAGAACTGCTTTATCCTAATTTGATTTAGGCACTTTAACCAAAACCAATTGCTGTTTGTAGCTTAGGCACTTGAGCCAAAGCTACTTGAATAGATATTCTGGAACACAAAGTTGAGTTACTAATGTTTTATTATTCCAAATAATTCTCCTTATAAACGAATTTTAAGACTAATACTATCATACAATTTTATTTACAATTATCAATACTATAATAATAAAAATGTAAAGTTGCATCGGTTGCACTAAATAGCCTGGGAATGAAATGATTCCCGTCGGCAACATTACCCGAAAATATGTCGCTGCTTTGCTATGCAAAAAATATGATTAAAAGCGCTGCTTGGGAATGCACGTGTAACATGAGTTGCAGCGCTGTCCGCTGTTAAAGGTAAAAGATAAGAATGGGCAGCGCTGCCTAAGAAATACAGGTAGAAAAGATAAAAATATGCAGCGCTGTCTGAGAATATTTGACGACGAAAATAAAGAATAATTGAAGAATGCTAAAAAATATCTGGGAACAAATAAGTAATTTGTCACCTTAACAATTTGTTGTGATTTTACCTGCCACAACAGTTGTCCTGTCTGGACTCGTACCCTGTAATGTTGTGGAGTCCTTTCCCAGTTGTTGTCCTGTTGCCTATTCACTTTACCACCACTTTATACACCATTTATAAACCACTGTAATTTTTCAATCACTTATTCTTTATTAGGAACTTGTTTTAATATAAATATTACTTAACACGAGTTTTGACTTCACTCGTTTCTAATCTACAACTCTAATAATAAAAAGACAACTTGTCTTTTTATTGACTCCCTAGTCAGAACCGTAACCCAGTTAAATTTGCATCGTCTCCAATGCTCTTGCTAGAATCTAGAACGTGAGCTTTGCATTGCCCCAAACACGTGTGGTCGTTCGCAATATTTGCAAGCTTCCGCGATCGTGAAACCAAATCTAGAACATGAGCTTGACTTGATTAAATCTAGCACTTGGTCACTCTATCTGGAGCGTGTGCTTTAATTTGAAAGCGTGTGCTGAGAAACTTCACTATTACGTTGAAGCCTAAAAATATATTCGCTTATTTGATTTATAAATTTTTAAAGCTTTGCTTCAAGCTTTGTTTAAATATACCGCTTAAGCTTTTAATTTTTAAGCTTAAACGATTGGTTGACCGTTCCGACCTACAACAAATTGTAAAAAAGAATGTTAAATTCCAGTGTCAAATACACTACCACAAAGGTTGTTCCTGACTAAATAATATTCTGATATCTTGGCTAATTTTGAAGAAATCCGACGAAATAAGGGATATATCATTTTCGATGGTATACGTAATTATTACTTCAATCAACTTGTTTCGTTTGCTGTCTGTTAACATATTATACATTTTGTAATATTCTAGTACAGCTCGCCCAGCTGAACTATTACATAAAATATCTTTAAGGTGCTGAAAATATGCAGAAAGCATTATCTGTTGAAACGTACTATAAATACTATTCTACTAATAATAGGTATTAGTAAATATAACTTTTGTTACCTCAAGTCTTCGGAACCCTAAATTTGTGCTCAAATTTCCATTACGCCACATAAATAATTTTTCTCGGAATTCCGATCTTTTACCAATGTCCTTAATTGCATTAGCGATGTCCTTTTCATTGAAAAATTTTAAATTTCTATCCGTTATGTCAGCAGCTAAAGTTTTAATAAATGTGAAATTTTTAATAACAAGTGAAACAGGCGATATAAGTTTAAAATGTAAGTATTTAAAAGAGTAGTAGGTATAGGATAGGATAGCAGTTTGAGAACAGTGTCAGTTCAGAGGACAGCATTTTTTTTTCTTTTTTTTCCGTTCCCCCTTTTTAATGGCTTCAGTGGAAGATATTGCTTCAAAGCTGATCGGCCTTTGAATTTTGTCATCGATTCGTCTATGCTCTGAAATGTACTTTCGCTTCGAATCTTTGGAAATGTCGTCTTGAAACAGCTTACCAACTCTTCTATGTAGTATAACTTAGTACAATTCTTTGGTTTCGCAGGATCATCGAAACACATCTTTGATAGAAGTGTTTGGAAGCGGTTGCGTGACAAAGAGCTTTTTATGAAGTCGTTTCCCAAAGATTTGTTGCAAGACCAATAATCGCTCATATTCGGCAGTTTATAGTAGCACATTACAAAAGTTACTCCCAAAACCAAACTAATTTCCCACTTGTCTGTTGCAGGAATAGATTTTTTTCTTCCATTTTCAATGGCAATCCGTTTGTTGGTGCATTCATCGATAAAAATAAATATGGACTTTGGAAACAACTTTTTAAATATTTCTAATTCACTAGAATCTGTGTTCAGATTTGCTAAAACATTGACACTCTTAGGAATTGGCATTTCAAGTTTTGGTTTGAAACATGCCAAATTATGGATTCATTCATGGATTAATTTATGGATTCAAATGCTGGAATAGGTCCTTTGTCATTACTGGCATCATCAAATTCCTCTTTTGAATTTTCCCCATGATTTGAGTATTCTGATCCCGAGTCCTCAAAATCAGTGGAACTTGCGGAACTACTCTGCATATCGTCATCTTCGCTTACAAATTCAAGCATCACTTGCTCTATTTCGCCTTCTCTAAGTCTACTTTTCATTCTGAAATAGAATTATTTTATTGCCACAGGGACGTTATATCCCAACAAAATTACCATTTGTGATGATCCCAATAGTTAATTTTTTTTCAAATTTTTTTTAAAAACAATACTTACGTCAAAATAATGATCTTATTAGTACTCACATTTTAATGCACTTATTTCTTATAATGCAGACCGTTCACTATAACAGTAAATTAAATTTTTACGCAGAAATCTTAAAAAGTGTTCAGTCACCGTCAAGGCTTTGTACAGGACTAAGTTAATTACTACGATTCTACAAAACTACACGTGATGGGATAACGGTATATTATTTTTTCAACACAACAAGAAATGTGAAAATAACCACTGGGATATTTTTCAGAAGCAATAGCATGTAGGAATAATTTTGCAGAATTTTTTAAAGTTGCTGTGAGATGCATTATCCCCAGGGTAGTGAAAGGGTTAACCAATTATGTGAATATAAAGTATGTAAATCTTTTACTTTTAAATAACCTTTGACGCGAGGGTTTCTTCCGTAAAAGAGTTTATATAAAAAAATTTAAGCGGCATATGTAAAATTCAATGTACGACTGTCTATGTCGGTTTACAACTTCATCACGTGGATTAAAGTTATTTTCCAAAAATAATTTCAACCTCCTTTAGCTTTGACCGCATACATTTTTCAAATGCTCTGATATATCTCCCCAACCTATGTACGTGCATTTGCAAAACCTGCATCTTTAAAGTTTTGAAATGAGATTCAATAGCGCCATTGAAATGGAAACTCATAATTTGGGAACAGAATGATAAAAAAGCTATATATTTTCTAGTATCAATTTTGCAATAACTGGAGAAAAAAATCTTGTTGCACGTGCCAGCTAGCACGTGGTCATGCTAGCTTCTTTATAAACTTTTTACTATATATTTTCAATTTTTTCCCGAAACGGGCTTCCTTTTGCTATACTTTCAAGATCAGTAGCATCAGTTAAAGGCAAACAATCAGTAAAGCCAGTTTCGTCCAACATGTCGTTTTCTGCTATTTGTGTTCGTGCTAACATATTAACATTTCTGAATTTTTTTTTACAATGTCAGTATATTTAGGAGATAATAAAATGTATAATAGATAGGTGAAATAATTTTGTAAATTCTTCAAAGAAGCAAAATGAAAACAGCCCCTAACGCTTCTCTTAAGAACAGTCTCACCGACACACTACATTGCGGAATAATTTATCAATATCTTTAACCATTATTTTGCAATAATGAATAGTACAAAACCGAATAACAACGAAATTAACTTTTGTTATTTTGCTGTCGAGAAATGTAGCGCATGCATTTAAATATTCTAATATAGAATTCATATTATTGCATTCTTTTAATATTGCGCCAATAATAGCGAAGCTTACATCAGGAAAGAATCGCTTTTAATACAAAATTCCTTTATGTGATGCAAAAATTTTTCAATGTCATAACTTGTATGATTGGATAGAATTGCATCTGCAACAGGAAATGTTATTTTTTCATCTGCGCTATGAGCTACAATTGAATACAACAGTATTTGTTTTAGTGCTAACGACACTTTCGAAACAACTCCGCGTGTTGCATACATTTGTAAAGTAAAGTCACATTTTCAGAGTACAAAATCGCTATACTTTTGCAGTATAAATATTTGGTCATAACTATATAAAAATGTTTCTATTCCAGTTGACAGATGTTGTATATAATGCTTATAATCTCCTTGGCTCATGATATATGTATCAATAAACGGATCATTATCATAGTCAAATGCCGCCGGTAACGCTTCTGAACTAAGCTTACGACAACTCCCTAAAGATCTTACATTTTGTTGTCTGCCAATTTTTCTCAAAGTTTCAGATTGTGCATTTAGTTTTCTTCTTCTGTACATAAAAGCTGTTTATCTGATTATATCGGCCTTTTCTACGTACCGATGTAGCTGTTGGAGAAATAAAACAACCTCTTCGGTTGAAGGTAATCGACAGACAGTTTATTTATACTATAAAAATGTGTATACTCTAACATGATGTCTTGCCAACTCTCTATTTTCATTCTCAACACTCCTTCTCAACAAATCATATTAGATAGAAATTATTTAACCAAAATACATGAATGAATACATATTTTACATTGTTATATAATCAAAAAACTCCCATATCTTTCATAAATCTACAATGTTTGATTTTTGCCAAATTCTTAGTAAGTATATCAGCCAGCATATCAGAAGTAGATACATACTTAAGCTCACTTTGTTTGTCCTTATAAGCTCCTGTTTAACACTATCGGTTTTATAATTGGAAAACCAATCTCGTGCGAAAGCTTTTTAAGGTAAACAGCTTCCTTTGCAGCTTCTGAAAGTGCCACATATTCTCCCTCTGTACTGCTCAATGCAACCACACGTTGTTTCTTTGACTCCCACGAAAATACTCCATTAGCCATTTTAAATGCATAACCGGTGAAAGACTTTCTATCACTGGCATCACTAGCCCAGTCGGAATCAACAAAACCCTCCATATTTTTCTCAGTTTTTTGGAAATGCAATTTTAACTTTGAAGTTCCTTTTAAGTAACGCAAAATACGTTTTCCTGTTATCTGATGCTCAAAATATGGATCTGCATTACACTGTGACAGCTTGCACACCGAATGCAAAATATCTGGTCTTGTGCACAACGCAAGATACATCAGTTCACCTATTAAGGATTGATATTTAGTTTTATCTGTTTTTTCAATATTATTTAAACAATTAATTTGAAAACCAGTCTCTAGCGGTGTTGCAACAGTCCTACAATTTTCCATGGAATGTTTTTTTAGAAGTTGTTCAATGTATCGCTCTTGGCACAAAGTGATTGCACCAGTCTCACCTATACGATCCACTTCCATGCCTAAAAAATATTTTAGCGGCCCTCCATCCACGACGAGAAACTTATCAGAAATTTTAGCTTTTATTTCTTTCAAATCTTCTTTGTATATGCAAGCTATTATCAAATCGTCAACATAGACGGCAATAATCCTATATCTGTCAGCTGTATTTTGTGTGTATACGCATGGTTCACTAGGACATGGAATAAACCCGATATCCATCAGGACTGAATTAAGCTTTTCGTTCCATTCCCTCCCGCTTTGTTTTAACCCATATATCGATTTCTGCAGCTTTAATACTTTCTCTGGATGTTTTTCATCAACAAAATACTCTGGCTGCTTCATGTACACCACATCGTGAAGCTCACTATTCAGATATGCTGTTGATACATCCATTTGTTGTAGATACATTTCATGTTCACAAGCTAATGCTATAATCATGCGTATTGTGGCAAAACGTACAACTGGAGAAAATGTTTCAAAATAGTTAACTCCAAATTTCTGAGCACAGCCCTTGGCGACTAAACGCGATTTAAATCGTTGAACACTACCATCTTTGTTTCCTTTTATTGCAAACACCCATTTGCAGCCTATTGATGTTTCACCATACGGCAGATCAACTAACAACCACGTTTTGTTATTCATTAACGCCTTGTATTCTTCCTGCATTGAACTTAACCATTCGGATCTCCTCTTTAACTGCCTCATTTATCTCATTTGCCTTGATCTCATTACATTTTGCAGTATTTAGGATATTATATTCCTTTCGCGGTCGACCCGGCTTACCTGTTTTTATTAGCTTCGGTCTGCCTGGGCCCATAACCTGTTGGAGAAATAAAACAACCTCTTCGGTTGAAGGTAATCGACAGACAGTTTATTTATACTATAAAAATGTGTATACTCTAACATGATGTGTTGCCAACTCTCTATTTTCATTCTCAACAGTAGCCCTCTTAATTGCATTTTTTTTTTTTTTGAGAACCAACTGAATGATAAATTTTTTTTCTGATCTAAACCCTACAACCTTGCCATTCCCAATACTTTTAAACTTAAATAAATTACAGGCGTTATCTTTGCAGTATGCATATGCGGTGAATGATTTTTTATTAATTCGTCATGTTCTAAAATTTAAATCGCAAGCGTTATTATAATTTAAATATTTCTCTCGAAGAATATCTTCAGGTAATATCTTTTTAGTAATTTTATCAGTTACTTATACCATTTCGTAGAGGCTGTCAATATTGAAAGCGTAATCAAATATATTACATTTAAATTTAAATTCTCTTTTTATTTTGGCCACAACCATTTCAACGTCTCAATTTAATTTCTTTTTATAGCATGATTTTTTCACGATATGATTTCAAAAAGCTTGCATTGAAACTCTCTTTATACAAGCCAAAAGAATTAAAATCTTGTGACTTGTGAAATGAATTTGTTGACATTGGTTTATTTTTCACTTTATGTGATTTATGCACTACCTGCTTAGTAAAAGAACTTAACTCATTAGAGTTCAAATTTTCCTATAAAAAATAATAAGAATAAATAATAAAGAAATATAATATAAAAGAATAAATACTTTTATATCATCAAGACGAAATATATATTACTAATCCTATAGGAAGCTAGTCTATAAGACACTACGCAAGAACTTTTAAGCTGCATGGAAATATCTAACAGCATCATTTCGGTAGACGTACGATAAAAAACGTTCGTAACGCCGGCGTTTACGAAGCTCTGCTCTGTTTGGTATTTCTTTCAATTTCCTTAGGTCTTTTATTTTCCGTTTGCTCTACACGACACCTTATTGATCTCATCTGAAATCGTGTCTTTTCTGTACACCAAAACAGTTTTTAACGCCTGGATACCACGGAAATTACCAACAAATTTTTTGAACGTTCGAATGTCAGGCATTCTGCAGACGCATTTTCTTCAGAATTTATCGACGCTTGAAAGAAAAACAAAGAAAAAGTTCGTTAGTCTACCGAAATGATGCTGTAAGTTTCTCCAACGTTACAAGTAGAACAAAAACGACACTGATGGAATACATCGGATTGTGTCTGTGTTTCCTTTTCGGCACAGACATCACTCTAGCGAGCCAATCTCGCAGAACTCTCAAATTAATATACATACAATATGAAGTTATTTAATTTAGAAGCAATATTTGTTTTTATTTTCAAAGTTATAATTAAGGAGTTGATACATAATTAAGGAAGCGCATTATTGTTATTTATTTATATACTCCTGTATTTATCATGCATTTTAAAATTCAGTAAAGTCGCAGTAAGCTTATCTCGCAAACAGCTTGCAATTAAATAGATTGACAAATAAAAATTTACAGAAAAACACAGTAAATTATGTATGCTAATTTTATTTCTATTCCTAGGTGTATTTGGTGTGCACGTTACTGCGACTTTACCATATACAATGTTTGAGAAATGCATTTAAGAAATGTTTGTAATATAACTGTGACTACAAACACAATTAACAATATAACAATTTACATAATTTAATCTTTCTTATCTATACGTATTAAATAATTTTTAAAAACTTTAAAGCTTCAAAATTTTCTTTTGCTAATGTAAAAATAGTCTAAAGTAGTTATTTTGTTTAGAAGAAAAGTTTAATTGAGAAATAACGCCTAATTAAAATTGTTATGAACGGTGGTAATTTTCGTTGAATCACGGTGAGCCTGTTACGGTTTGTTGTCACAGTTATTTAATTAATCTTACAAAGTCTTCCACTTCAGAGCTATTATCTTTGATGACACGTCGCTAGCAACGGCTTTTAGATATAGTGCAAATTGAAGTAAGTTTTCGGCTCAAAATATACATGAAATCACAAAGTTATGTGGTTTTTTCGTATTTATCCTATATGTGAAACATGTTTACTGAAAACTCCAAAACGTTTTGTAGCAATTGTGGCCTTGAACTCCTCACAAAGGCAATTTACGCCACGCCTCCTCACAAGGCACAATTTATATGAATTGCAAAAAAATCAGAAAAATACGCTCTTTAAAAGTCTAGTAGGTGCCAATATTGTAGGTGTGGAGAAAATTGCCATCAAATCAGGAACTAAACGAAATTATGAACGTACGAAACTATGAACGTTTATTTCTAAAAAGAGTACAATCAATTTGCTGCGATCTTAACATACATATATAATATACATAAAATAAATTAACTTACCTGCAGTTTGTCGTTCCTACTCGTTCCGATGGCAAAATTGAACTCTATTCTGTGTATGTACCTATGGTTCTTTTATTGATATCTTCGAAGAAAAGTATTGTTCGAACACGAATTATCAGGGGTGCAGAACGACAAACTACAGGCGGGTTTACAAACAAATTAAATATGACAAATTCTTAATCCACAACATCCCCGCCCCCGTGGATCGACCCCGATTCACAAGATTACTCCACATCCAGGATTGCTAGTTTGGATACCGGTCGTCTGGCAACACCGGCCGCTGTGCGCACGTCGACTTTCCTCACGACGCCATCTGCTCCTGGATATGTTTGGACGACTCGCCCTCGAGTCCACTGTTGCCTTGGAACATTTGCATCACATAAATAGACGAGATCACCTTCAATGATCGGTTTCGTCCGCTGACACCATTTTGTCCGACGCGTCAACGTCGGCAAATATTCGGCTATCCACCTCTTCCAAAACCTATCCCTTAATTGACGTGCCACTCGCCACTGTTTCTTTAAAGAGCACAGTTTTTCACACGGTTCCCGCGCTCCTGGCGTCTACGCAGTGTTAGCAGCTCCCAGTAGAAAATGGTTCGGTGTCAATGGCTCCTCCTGATCAACGGAGACAGGTAGGTGAGTTAACGGGCGGGAATTAACTATATTTTCCGCTTCTATTATAAAACAGCGTAAGGTGTGTTCTCGCGGTGCAACCTCTTTCAGCGTCAGTCTCAGGACACTCTTAACGCATCGCACCATACGCTCCCACACGCCACCTTCTGCTGGGTTTGATGGTGCACTAAAAACCCATTCTATTCCTTTGGAAGAAAGTTCATCCTGTATGCGGCCGCACTCAAAAACCTCTGAAAACCTCTTAGCCTCGTTACTCACGCCCACGAAATTTGTTCCATTGTCGGAACGTATTCGTATCGGAACCCCTCGACGATTCACGAAGTTTCTAATCGTCAATATGCACGCATCGGTAGACAAGTCATGAGCCACCTCCAGATGAATAGCTCTAACCACCAAACACGTGAACAACGCAACCCACCTCTTTTCGCAACGACGCCCAATCGTAACGTTAATTGGACCGAAGTAATCCATGCCTGTATATGTAAATGGCCTCACATAAGGCGTGATCCTATCCTCAGGCAGGGGTCCCATTATTGGTACAACCGGCTGTGCCTTCATGTGCCTGCACACGTAACATTTCGCTATTGTTTTACGCATCAATTGACGTAAACGTGGAATCCAGTACTTTCTACGAATATCACATATCGACGCCTCAACGTTTTGATGCTTCATCTTCACGTGGTAGTGCATCGTTACCAACTCTGTAAACGGATGCCCATGTGGCAGGATGATCGGGCGCTTAGATTCATACGGAATCCAGCTAGCTGCATCAACGCGACCATAGACTCGGAGAACCCCTTTTTCATCCATGTAAGGCGAGAGCTTGTGCAAAATATTATCTTTACTTATCGGTTGCTGCTGTTGTATAGACCTTATCTCATCAGGAAATGACTCATGTTGTACTTGACGGCAAATGAAGTTCTCCGCTTCTTTCAATTCAAGTACAGTCAAACTACTCTCTTCTGCCGCGCGCTCTAAATTCCGGCTTCTATTTGTAAATCGAATTACCCAAGCAGCTGTTCTTATGATTTTGGTAAAAGATGAAAACCGACTTACATCTACTAGTTGCAAACTCGAAACTATCAAAGTATATTTTGCTAAAAGTTCATCTTCATCATTGCTGCATTGGGAAGCATCTAAATTTACCATAAGTGGCCACCTCCTTTCGTCCTCTTGCAAAAATGGCGGTCCTTTATACCAACGTGAGCTTGAGGAGAAATTGACTGTAACATTTGAACGAGTCGCCTCATCCGCAACATTCGCCTTCGTAGGCAACCACCTCCAATTTTCGCTCTTAGTATATGATAAGATTTCCGCTATTCTGTGAGCCACGAAGGGTTTATAGCGTCGATGTTCACTGCCGATCCATTTAATAACCGTACTGGAATCGCTCCAAAGAACAAGACGTCGAACTTCAACTGTATGTTCCTCCATTATTGTCTTTGACAGCCGTACGCCCAATACAGCCGCCTGCAGTTCTAGCCGCGGTATTGTTAACAGTTTTAACGGTGCGCATCGTGTTTTAGCGCTTATAAATGTTGTGTCTATCTGACCATCGGTGTTTTTGTACCTCCAATATGCCACTGCAGCAAAGGCCTCTTCACTGGCATCAACGAAGACGTGAAGTTGGAGATCTCTTGGTCGTCCACTTCCGAAGTAGAACCTCGGCATATTAAATTCTATGACATTAGACAGTCGTTGACGCCACTGATGCCATGACGTGGCTATCCCTTCAGGCAATGGCTCATCCCAACCAACATTATGTCGCCATACTTCTCTCATGAGCGCTTTGGCAGTAATTGTGAAATGACAAAGAAACCCCTGTGGGTCGTATATCGACATCACAACGCTTAGAAGTTCTCGTTTCGTCGGGTACTTTGAGCCTGTTATGACACTGTTTTCGACGTAATTAAATTTTAATTTATACCTGAACGTGTCTGTGTTTGGCTGCCAATACATACCAAGCACTTTTTCAGCATATTGACTTTCTTTATTACCTATCGGCACCGTATCTGAATTTCCATTCAATGCTTTAAGTACCTCTTGTGAGTTACTGACAAAATTTCGTAATTCAAACCCTGCGTCTCTGTGGATTTCCCGTACCTGCAGCGATATGTCGATGGCTTCTTGAACCGACATAAAACTATCTACAAAGTCGTCGACATAGTGGTAATCAATGATCGACTTAACGGCGCGTTGACTATGTTTAACGTGATTCAAAGCATTTATCTTCTTTATATATTCTGCTGAACAAGGAGAGCATGCGGCTCCAAAGGTCATGGCTACCATCTCATATACTTCCGGTCTTTTCTGTTCGTCGCCATCTCTCCATAAAAATCTTTGCGCGCATCTATCCTCAGGCTGTATCAATATTTGGTGGAACATTTCTTTGATATCACCGCTAACGGCCACTTCTCCTTCCCGGAAGTGAAATAATATAGCTAGCAATGATTTCAACTGTTGTGGCCCTTTCAGCAAAAAAGAATTCAACGAGACCCCTTTGACTTCGGCGGCGGCATCAAAAACTAGGCGCAATTTTTCCGGCTTATTCGGGTTTGTTACACCGAAATGAGGAAGGTACCACGTTCGAGCTTCATTTAATTGTATCTCAGCTGGCTGCAATTTCCTTGCATAGTTTTTTGCGACATACGATTTGATAACAGCAGAGTAGGCAGAAGCAAATTTATCATCTCGCTTCATTTTGTGCTCAATACTGACCAGACGCTTAAAGGCCATTTGATAGCTGTCGGGTAATTCAATGTTGTCGCCTTTCCACAGTAGACCAGTTTGAAATCTACCATTCACTTTCAATGTGGTACTTTTTAAGATTTCTTTAGCTCGACTATCAGATTTGCTTTCGACCGGCGGCGATGGTCTTACACCAAAGCTTTCGTTATCGAAATATTGTGTAACCAGATCATGTACAGTCTGACCGCTGACAATACTTGTGTGTAGATTATAACTGTTTCCACACCTGTCATGTTTTGTTGGACCAAATACCACCCAACCTAACTTCGTGTTAGCTACATATGGACCCTCGTTATCGCGACCTCGCATTTTAAATGGTAGCCCTAAATGGCAGTTGTCAAGGCCAATCAAAACTTTAGGCACGGCGCTCTCATATGGCTGCACCGGTAAGTTTGGGTAACGATCAGACAGTTCCTCTGCCTTCAAGGTTTGCATTGGCAAATTAAGATTTGACACTCCAAATACGTTTTTTAGAGCATGTCGCTTGCGTTTTTTTAAACCGCTGATGTGCAGATTGACTAAGGCTGCATCTACTTGAGCGGTTCTACCACCGACCCATTGCATATTCAGGTTTCGTTGACAACCCTTCAAACCTAGTTCCTTTACCATTTCGGAGTCTATCATCGTTATAGACGAACCCTCATCTAGAAGCGCATATGTATTAACTTTCTTATTCGCACCGTAAAGCGTTACCGGCAATATTCTGTATAGTAAACTCATTGTTTCAGCTGCATTTACGGAACAATTTAATACTGTTTTGTCAGCAACAATAGATTTGGAACTAGTTGTGGGTCTACTTGATGCATCGACAGCAACGGGTTTAGAGCTATTTGCAACTCTGTTCTCTAAACTCTCATGGAGTAACTCATGATGCCTTTTGTTACAACCGTCTTTAAGGCATACCTTTTTGTCACGGCATTGACGTGTCTGGTGGCCCGGCTTTAAACATGAAAAGCACAGATTATGTCGCTTAACCCTTAACCATCTATCTGGGATTGAAGCATTTATAAAGGATTTGCACTTGGCATTTATGTGTTCAGACTTACAGAACGAACATTTTAAACTACTTATACGATGGTTATTGCTAGTATGTAACACCGGCCGCCTCTTACTGTCGACGTCTTGTACGAGGCAAATTACGCTAGCCAATTCATTTAACCAGTCACTAAAATTTACTATAGTAGGGTACGGTTGCAGTTGGGCGGCATACTTGGCCCAATCGATACGCTTCGTCATCGGCAACTTACTAACTAATTCTTCCAATAAAGTGGGATTCGCGAGATGCTGCTGTCCGTTAATGGACTGCAAGAATACCGAAAGATTTTTCGTCGCAGTAGCAAATGGTATAATCTGGGTAATCATATTTTCAGAGATGGCTGGTATTTCCTTTACTCTTTTTAGCTGACTGCGGATAAGCTGATCTGGCCGTCCGAAACGAAACGAGAGTTGATCTATTACTGCTCCCACGTTATCGGGGTGAATTAATAATGCTTTAACTGTCTCTCTTGCATCTCCAGATAAGCTTTTCTGCAGTCGTTGGTTATTTTCTAAATTTGAATAATTATACGCGGCAGTTGTTTGCATATATGATGCGTAGAAAATAGGCCAGTCTTCTGCCCTCCCTGAAAACGTTGGAAGCTCTATTAGTTTTCTAGGTGCTATGGCTGGCACATTATAAACAGAGCCGTGTGAAGATTGCATTTGTGGCGGCTGCATCTGTGGCAGCTGCATTTGCGGCAGCTGCATATGTGACGGCTGCATCTGTGGCAGCTGTATTTGTGGCGGCTCCATTTGTGGCAGCTGCATGTGTGGCAGTTGCATTGGTGGCGGCTGCATATGTGGCAGCTGCATTTGTGGCATACGCGCATGACAACTACTATTATTTGAACTTATTGAAGTTGCGCGGTTGTTCAGACTACATGGCGTGATTGCACCAACGTTGGACCCTATGCCATTTGCTACATTACAATTTTGGATACCAGCTGTGGCGTCTGTATACACATTTTTACTGTGCTGCGATATTGTAGTGGCGTAACTGTCAGACGTTGGTACATTTATTGGACCTGAACAACTAAACCCCGGTTTCGGCGACACGCGCGTACTAATCTGGCTGCCGTTTGCAGCAATCGGTTTGTTCATCGAAATTGATGGCACAGAATATGTTGAGGCTGCAGCAGTACATGCGAGGCTTTGGCTCAGAGGCAGGGCTACATAACTATCTTGACTTAGACCTGTGAGCAAGGTCTGCCCTTGTACTGATGGCTGCGTGCCATATCGCAGTGAAGCGTTAACTCGGCTTAACTGTATATTGTTTTGTTCAAGACTCACCTGAGTTGTTGCTAGCTTACTTTCCAATACGGCGATATGCTTTTTCATCTCCATAGCTTGCAAGTTAACTACTTGCATAACGGCTGCTATGGTTGGGCTAACAGAGGCTGTTTCAGTGGCTGCGTTTGGAGTTAGTGCTGCGGCGGCTGCGCTGGCAGAGGCTACGTCGGCTTGGGCTACGTTGACGTTTGTTGTTAGTGCAGCTGCGGCTGCGCTGGCAGAGGCTACGTCGGCTTGGGCTACGTTGACGTTTGTTGTTAGTGCAGCGGCGGCTGCGCTGGCAGAGGCTACGTCGGCTTGGGCTACGTTGACGTTTGTTGTTAGTGCAGCTGCGGCTGCGCTGGCAGAGGCTACGTCGGCTTGGGCTACGTTGACGTTTGTTGTTAGTGCAGCGGCGGCTGCGCTGGCAGAGGCTACGTCGGCAGTGGTTGTGACGGCTGCGGCTGAAGTCGTGTAGGACGCTGGCTGTGTAAGTTGACTTACCATTTCGTTATCATATTTTGGCGCGACGCCTGCATCTGTCTTTTGTAAGATGGCGGTCTCCAAAGGCACGCTTATTGGTGCCGTTATGTCGGACGAAGCACCCTCTGGTGACGAGGTTGTAACTGAAGTCAAAGAGGAGCCTTGGCTGGTCGACTTGGACATATCGCTTTTATTTTGTCGTTTCTCTTGATTACGCGCACTACGTCTTGGAGGCGTTCGAAGCATTAGTGCTTCTTGCAAGCAAAGGTTTCAGGCTTGACTTGCAAAATGGCGTCCGCACAATTCTCACCGTGTAGCACTGCAGTTTCGCAAGTGCATATATATAAAATGCAGAAATAAATTATGTGGAGAAAATTGCCATCAAATCAGGAACTAAACGAAATTATGAACGTACGAAACTATGAACGTTTATTTCTAAAAAGAGTACAATCAATTTGCTGCGATCTTAACATACATATATAATATACATAAAATAAATTAACTTACCTGCAGTTTATCGTTCCTACTCGTTCCGATGGCAAAATTGAACTCTATTCTGTGTATGTACCTATGGTTCTTTTATTGATATCTTCGAAGAAAAGTATTGTTCGAACACGAATTATCAGGGGTGCAGAACGACAAACTACAGGCGGGTTTACAAACAAATTAAATATGACAAATTCTTAATCCACAACAGTAGGGAATGTTTAAATACCTAGCAACGCCTATTTTCTTTTACATTCCACAAAGTCATTTTGTTGTTTGTTATGTATTTTAGGTAATTGTGCTCCAAGAATTTAAACTTTATAGATTGTGCTTATAAGTTTAATTTTAGTGATTTTTTTAAAATATAAAATATTTTTGCTTCAAAAACAGCATCCACAAAAAAACAACCCTAAAAATCGTTGCTAATTTCATGCTCGTACTGTGCACTACCGATCGCAATGAACAATTGACATATACTGAATTTATGATCAGCAAGCAATGTAGCGAATTCGTAGAAAGAAGAATGTGCCAGTGTTATTATTTATTGGCATAAATGTAATGCTTACGGCTACATGGCTTTTGAAATAGATGGTATTGCAATGTCGCAATGATAAGCGAGATCTGATTATAGCACTGTAGCATGTTATTGGATTTCAGTATTATTCAGTATTATATGCGTTACAACCATATTTAACAACTATATATATTATGTAACATGGTACTTAATAGCCTGTTTCCATAAAAAAATACATCCAGATTTGCGCTTTCGGTAATCGGATTACCAGTCGAGTGTTTACATAAAAGTTTGAGATTTAGCTACTGAGAAAATGTTGCATTTGGAATATTTTATTCAATTTTAGTATGCACATATGTTAAAACTTTTAAGAAAGACGATGCTATTAATAATCTTGAATGTTATTCCATTTTTGTATTTTTGAAAGATGAAGATTTTTACTTTATTTTGCGAAAAATAATAAAAATAACAATTAGAAACATATCAACAATTCATATCATATATAAAAATATCAGAGCAAGAACTTTCGAAAAAAAAACGTAAAAACACCGCGAAAACGCAAAAACAAGGAATACACAACCTCCTTATTATTATTATTATTAATGGGCCTATTATTATTATTATTATTATTGTGCATGCCCTAGTTTAATCCAGGTTAAGGCTCTTTAAATATTTGAGCACAGGATTGGTGTTGCAAATTTTGAAGTGCAGTAGCCTCCGATTGTTAATGGCCGGACAATCGCAGAGGACGTGCTCTGAGTTTTCTGCAGCATCACCACAGAATCTGCAAAGGTCCCATTTGGAAAGTCCGTTTTTTTTTTTTGGTGATAATTTAGGCTGCAGTGGCCAGTTAGGAAACCCGCAAGGATACCTAATTTGTTTCTGCGTAGCCTCAGGAGCCTTTTAGATACTCTGTCCCAGGCATATGCAAATTTATTATTGTGATGTCTCGTGCTTGCAGGTTGAACAAGAAGAGAGGTTTTATTTCACTTCCTTTTTTATTACAATTATTACTTATAACTAAGTTGACAGCTGATAACTAAAGGTGCGGTTACAGTGAAATATGACACTTAGAGGGCGCTATTCCACAACTCCCACCTCTACTTTAATAAGAGTTCAAAAAGATATAAATACATAAAAGGAAAATTATTCTTTATAATTTATACGTTGTAAATTTCTTAACTTACGATCTCTACCTTCGGTTTGAATCTGAGGAGCATTATCCCGTTCACCACCTTCTCCTGATGAACAAGTATTAGAATTCACTCCGCTTTGATGATTTATACTGCTAGGTTCTGCATATTCATTTTCTTTGCCACTTATCATTTGATTGATGTGTCGTTTAATTACATTATTATTACGCAGTAAAACGCAATTATAAGATTGGGGGCCAATACGTTCTTTTACTGTAGCTTCTTGCCACGAAATCTTATTTGGATTCGAATAATCGCGCACAAATACGTTTTTACCTGGTTCAAATGCCATATTACGGCTTCCTCTATAATTCTTTACATTTATTAACTGACTTTCTTTAATTTTTTTCTTCACTGAAGGCGGACACAGCATACTAAAACGTGTTTTAATTTCTCTCCCAAATAAAAGCTTTGCTGGAGATTCTCTCGTGGCGCAATGTTTAGTTGACCTATAGTCAGAGAGAAAAGTATTGACAATTCCATCCATATCTTCCCCTTCCCGTAAATTTGCCAAAAGTGATTTTTTTAAAGTTTTTACAAAATTTTCGGCTTGACCATTTGTTGCCGGATGGCCCAGGGGTGTTGAAATATGCTTTATGTTATTATGTTTCATAAACATCTTAAATTCTTCTGAAGTAAATTGTCGACCATTATCACTAACTAAAATGTCGATAACACCAAATCTTCCGAACATATCCCGCAACTTAGTAATAACAAAATTAGAAGTTATGCACTTGGTTTTGAACACCTCCACCCACTTCGAGAAGGAATCGATGACTATTAAAAAATAAAAATCCTTAACTGGGCCTGCGAAATCTATGTGAAGTCTAGACCAAGGCGAATCGGCCGGTGACCATGGTATAAGTGGACTTCTCTCTGGGCTTGCCTGACTGAGTTTGCATGAAACACAGTTAGAAATCAAGCTTCGATGTCAGCATCCATTTTAGGCCACCACACATATGACCGAGCCAGAGCCTTGGTTTTGACTATGCCAAAATGAGAATAATGCAACTGCTTTAGAATTTTACCGCGTAATTTTGTAGGTATTATTACCCTAAAACCTCATAAAATACATTCGTATTCCACCGACAGTTCATTTTTGCGGGATACAAAGGAAGCAAATTCTTTACCCTTTAGTAATTCTACGTTTCCCCTCTGAATTGATTCTCTTACTTTTGACAATACTGTATCATGTGCAGTTTCTCTTGAAATAATTTTAAAGTTCAAATTTAATTTGTTATCACAACAAATGTAATTAACGAAACTGAAATCATCCCCCTCTTCACTAACTGTTTGCTGAGGAAACCTCGACAAGTGGTCTGCAGAATTTTCTGAGCCTTTAATATATTCCAAAGTATAATTAAAACCGGACAAAATGAATGCCAATCTTTGCACTCGCGCAGCGGCCATTACTGGTAAACCTTTGTTTTCCCCGAAAATTGCCAAGAGTGGCTTGTGATCCGTCTGCAAAGTGAAACTTCTCCCTATTAAATATTGCCTTAATTTTGTCACACTAAATACAATCGCCAACGCTTCCTTTTGTATGGTGCTATAATTCTTTTCTGCCTGCGTAAGCGCTCTTGAAATAAAAGCTATAGGCTTCTTAGAACCATCCGCCCATACATGGGATAAAATGCCGGCAACGGCATAATTTGATGCATCCGTTGATAACACAATGGGTAACCTTGGGTTAAAATGTACTAGTATTCTATCGGACGTTACTTCACTTTTTAACAACTCGAATGCCTTGTGGCATTTTTCGGACCACTTGAACTTGACCTCCTTTTTTAGAAGAGGAGACATTTTATGCGCAAATCCTGGGATGAACTTCGAATAATAATTAATCATGCCTACAAAGGCTTTTACTTCCGACGTACTTTTAGGTATAGGTGCATCTAAAACTGAAGAAACGCGATCTTTATTCAGGCTCAGACCATTTCGGTCAATATTAAACCCTAAATAAGATACCTTGTCTTTAAAAAATTCACATTTGCTCTCATTGAGCCGTAACCCCAACGATTCAAACTTAGCAAGCACTAACTTGATCGTCTTAACATGATCATCAATATTATGACCAGTAATGATAATATCATCCAAATAATTGATTACATTTGGAATCCCCCGCAAAACATTTTCCATCGTTCTCTGAAAAATGCAGCCGGTTTTACACCAAACGGTAAGCGAGTCATTTTAAAAATTCCTAGATGTGTACTCCATGCACACAGCATTTGCGATTCCTCATCTAGTACTAACTGATTATAGGCATTTGAAAGGTCTAATTTTGTATATAATTCACCCCGCAATGATGCGAATAATTCTTCAATTAATGGTAGTGGATATTTTACATCTTCCAAATATTTATTAATAGTAGATTTGTAATCTCCACATATACGAATTTGTCCATCAGGTTTGATAATAGGAACCAATGGTGTGCCCCACTCTGAATTATCTACTGGCACTAAAACTCCTTTTGCTACTAATTCTTGTAATTGAGATTCAATTTTTGAACGCCAAGCCAACGGTAGGGATCGTGGCTTACAAAAAATTGGCTTCACGTTTTCAATTAAATTAAGTTTAACCGTACAACCAGTATATCGACCTAATTCGTTCGCAAACACATTAAAAAAACGTTTTCGTATGCTTTGTATACACTCTTTCATGCTACAAACTGAGTTAATATTGGAAAGACCGATACCAAACAAAACCATAAAATCGCGCCCTAAAATTGACGGACTACGCGTATTAGTAATGATGAAACGCAAACTTTTATTTTGCTGCTTAAACCGTACTACAGTAAGAAACTCACCGATAACATCAATTTTTCCTCCGTCATATGCACAGAACTTATCTTTGCATGGTTTCAACTTTTTCTCTTTAAAAAAATTTTCAAACGTATCCTTTGACATTAATGAACATGCAGCACCCGTATCCAGAATAAAATCAATCACCTTTTTATTTACCTCGACGGACAGTGTGAATGGTACGGACGAATGCTCTTCAGTTATACTATAAATAGAAAAAGTGGAATCATTATTACAATTTTCTTTACAAGGATTTTTAACAGAATTCATTTTTGATACTTGAACCGAAATTATTTGGTTGCTGTTGCACACGCTAGCTAGATGCCCAATTCTGTGACATTTGTTGCATCTACTGTTTTTATATTTACAATTATCGCTAGTATGATTTTTCCAACCACAATGTACACACTTCTTCTTCGCTTTAGTTCCATTCTGATGCTGCTGTCTATTTTTGTTGTTACCAATCGTAACATCTTCCTTGTAGTTCAAGTTTTTGGCTCCACGTGGGAATTTTTTTAGAAAATTAACCCCACTTTCTTGATCTCGTTCCGCAACAATTTTGGCCTCCATTACAAGCGCTTTTTTGTATGCACTTTTTAACGTCAAACTTTCATCTTCCTCACAAAATCTTTCGTAAATTTTTCCGCTGAAGCCAGTTACGAACTTATTTAACACAAAGTCTTGCAATTGTGCACCAAATTTACATCCCATAGCTAGCATCCCATAGATTTTTTAAGCCGGGCGTACCATACGGAGACTGATTCAGCGTCATGTTTCTGGGCCTCAAAAAATTGTCGTCTTTCTCGAAAAATGATTACCGGGGGAGAATAATGCTGGCTTAACAACACACACAAGTTACTGTATGTTTTCTTTATTGGTAACTCCGGAAAGCACAGCTTCCTTAGTAATCACTACGCATCAAGTCCAATTGTCCTCAACAAAGTTGATACCTTAACTCGGTCCTCTTCCACTGCTGCCTCCACAAAATGAGACTCCAGGATTTCTTGCCAGTTTTGCCATTTATCAACTCCTGGGCGAAATTCCCTTATACCAGTCGCCATTGCAGCAGCCAAAATGCTGCGTCTTCACTCGGCATGTTTTTATTATATTTGGTCGAATAAAGCGCGAACTGTCCAAATTCTTTGGGTACCGCAAGCAATAAAAAATTGTATTACAATTTATATTATAAACTTTGAAAAGCTAGCCAAAATGGTTATGTAGCCAATTTTTATATCCTCGTCGCCACTGTGATGTCTCGTGCTTGCAGGTTGAACAAGAAGAGAGGATTTATTTCACTTCCTTTTTTATTGCAATTATTATGTGACGAACTTTTTGCTCCGGGTTTAGCTGTCGGTGCCAGGGTCCGTACACAGACAAGTATCAAGCACGTGCTTTGTTTTCTCGAGCGTGCGAATCCTAGCCGCGCAAATGCAACGCGACGGAGGGAAAACGACGAATGCGCGACGGCGCAAACCAAATGGTCGTCAGCCTTAAAAAGCGATCGGACCACGTGGTAACGCAATGAAAAATGCAGTGACGCACTGACGCAAAGAAAGACGGATGCGCGACGGCGGAAACCAAATGGTCGTCAGCCTTAAAAAGCGATCGGACCACGTGGTGGCGCAACGAAAGAGCAACGGATACGCGGCGGCGCAGATCAAATGGTCGTCAGCCTTAAAAAGCGATCGGACCACGTGATTGCGCGAATGAAACGCACTGACGCAAAGAAAGACGGATGCGCGACGGCGCAAACCAAATGGTCGTCAGCCTTAAAAAGCGATCGGACCACGTGGTGGCGCAACGAAAGAGCAACGGATACGCGGCGGCGCAGATCAAATGGTCGTCAGCCTTAAAAAGCGATCGGACCACGTGATTGCGCGAATGAAGCGCACTGACGCAAAGAACGACGGATACGCGACGGCGCAAACCAAATGGTCGTCAGCCTTAAAAAGCGATCGGACCACGTGGTAACGCAGTGAAAAACGCACTGACGCAAAGAAAGACGGATGCGCGACGGCGCAAACCAAATGGTCGTCAGCCTTACAAAGCGATCGGACCACGTGGTGGCGCAACGAAAGAGCAACGGATACGCGGCGGCGCAGAACAAATGGTCGTCAGCCTTAAAAAGCGATCGGACCACGTGATTGCGCGAATGAAACGCACTGACGCAAGGAAAGACGGATGCGCGACGGCGCAAACCAAATGGTCGTCAGCCTTAAAAAGCGATCGGACCACGTGGTAGCGCAACGAAAGAGCAACGGATACGCGGCGGCGCAGATCAAATGGTCGTCAGCCTTAAAAAGCGATCGGACCACGTGATTGCGCGAATGAAACGCACTGACGCAAAGAAAGACGGATGCGCGACGGCGCAAACCAAATGGTCGTCAGCCTTAAAAAGCGATCGGACCACGTGGTGGCGCAACGAAAGAGTAACGGATGCGCGACGGCGCAGATCAAATGGTCGTCAGCCTTAAAAAGCGATCGGACCACGTGATTGCGCGAATGAAACGCACTGATGCACTGAGGAAACCAACAAATGCGCGACGGCGCAAAACCAAATGGTCGTCAGCCTTAAAAAGCGATCGGACCACGTGGTTGCGCAAATGAAACGACCGTAGCGATGATCTAGAATTAACTGCGATACTCAACCCTTGTTCATCCGTGATAAGAGAAACGGCGTTGTTTTGCTTATTTCTAGTTTTGATTACTTTATTTGTATAAATTAAACTTAACGTGAAGTACACTAGTAATGATCAACTGTCGTCGACGATGGCACAGGAACTAAGAGAGTGAAATTCGTTGTGCTTGGTTTTTTATTGTGGGATAGCGGGACTTTTCCCGGCGTTTCTCCTTTAATCGCATTGGTTCGTTGTGGGGAGGTGTTTACACTGAGGGTAAACTGCGTTCGTTGTGGGGAGGTGTTTATACTGCCATAAACTGCTCCTCACACTCTCTCCTTTCTTAGGGGAGGCGGCGATTGGCGACAGCGGGTGCTGAGAGGCGTGTGTTTAACGTGACCCGGTATCCCTCGCAGTTAAATTGCATCCTATGCCGACGTCGGCCCTGGAGTGTGTGGGTGGTGCTCTGGTCCCGGGTGATGAGTGATTTGTACCGTGTGGTAATCTCGCTGCGTCCCACGGCGGAGAATATAGTCGCGATTGCGAGCCCGGTGATGTCTTGGAATTGGAAGCGTTGGGTCGGTCCTTTCGCCGTGCCAGCTTGGGTGTCGGGGTGCTGAGCGGGAACGGGATGCGCTTCCTCGTTTTCGTCTACCTTCTCGACCTCACGGCACAAGTCGTCGTAGTAACGGCCATGGAGGGGGTCGAAGTATATCGACTCGCACGCTTCCGTACTGATGGTGTTCACCGCAGCACTGGGTGTAGTTCCTTCGTCGGGCTCGAGCGACATGTTGTCCTTGGGGATTGGGTCGCGTCTCGGCGTTGGTGGAGGGTGTAGTCCGGCGGCTCGTGTGCTTTCTGGTGACGATTCTGGTCGCGGCTGTCCGGTTATTTCTGTGTCTTCCGGCCTATCACGGGACGCGGGCGTGGTACCCGATGACATCAGAGTCACGGTCCCCAGGAGTTCAGGTGGCTCTTCATTGTGGATATCCAGGATGTCGTCCCATTCCAGTTGGTCCAAGTCGGTCGCTAGTACGGTGGGCGAGTTGGGTTTTTCCTGCATCGTCTAGCATAACTATCTTAACCTTAGGATCGCTCATGTGCCATATCTCAGTGGACTCCACCTGCCTGACCGCATGACCAGCTCTCCCTGCCGCAGCCGGACGTACCCCTACACCGCCTACCGCACCATCCTCATCCCGTACCTGTCCCTCGCCGTTTCCGCCTGCTACTCCGGCATCTGGTACTTCAACCTCTACCACTCTCTTAACTACCACCCCATCATGCATACGCAATGAACTGTCGATGTAGTTGACATTAACAATGATTGCCTCACTTATTCCGGCAATCTCGCAGACCACACATTGTGTCGAGCTAGTTTCTGTGGAACTGACCACTCCTGAGCAGTGGGATTACTGAACCTTGGTTGTCTACAACTTTCAAGTAGGGATATCTTTATGCCTAGCTCTCGCCAGTCTGATCGTTCCGTAGTACATAGACTTAGCAAAGATCCCAACGTGACATTGGCACCCACGACCGCATTTCCGATGTTGTAAGATCTTTGGTCGTTGATGGCTATACCTGATGAGGAAGCATCCTTAAACTGTTGCAACCTATCCGACCCTAAAACAGTGTACTGGAGATATCCGTGGCTATAACGTTTGTCCATTCCGATGCAGACGTATCTGGGCACATCTATCTGCTCCGCGTAGGCCCCGCCTAGATCTCGAATCATGCCTAAAATCTCGCCGGCAGAATAGACACCTGGATATATGGCCCTTCTATGATTAGCCGTTATAGCGGCACCAGCCGCACCTATATCTTCAACACCTGCAACTCTAGCCGCAGTAACCAGCGAGTTAAGCAGATCCACGTTGGAGAGTAGTGTTCCTATGCTCGCAATCAGTTGGTAAGCGGTTCCGTTGAACCCCGGAACTAAAGATTTCACATACGACCTTTGTAATCTAACGCTGCTTACGCTGTTATGAAAGTCACGGTGCACCTGCTCATCAGAAACGGCGACGAAGTTACGTATTGCAGGGGTGCTCCAGGCCTTTCCCATGGCAGTAGTGGCAGTATATGCTCTATCGAGGTTGTGGTCAACAAAGAACTCGATATTACCATTCAGAGCATGCATTTCTCGGTTGTGTATTGCAGCCATCACTTGCAGATATGAGGTGGGCCATGAACCAGCTAATTTACGAAGATTCTGGCTAGCCAGCTGGCTTAGATCCATTTCACTATATTTTCCCATGTTAGTCAGATCCGTTAATACCCCACATTCCAAGAGAACGCAATGAATACACACCTTCTTTTCCACTAAAGCGCGGGATAACCCCGTAGCTCCTAAGCGCTTGCATCGTCGGCGTCCTACCACTATTTCCGCTGTCTGGAGCAATTCCGCGCCGTGACCAACGTGCTGTCGCCTCGGCGTCCTTAGAGACTAGCTGTAGGGTGTGGCATCTGGCTATAGTATCCTCTCGTCTGGTGGTTGTCTCCCCAGCCAGTTTGACCGTCTGTCCACCGCAGCTGATTTCCGCTCCCGACTTTTCCAAGAAATCCATCCCTAAGATGAGGTGGTCCAAAACGCGAGGTAACACAAGTAGGTCAACTGCGTGTTCCGCGTGCCCTAGGCTTATCTTAACCGTGAGCATCCGGTCTACTCTGCGCGTGCTACCAACGGCCATCTGCACCGGTATGTCGACACTGCCCAGCGTGCCTTGGTTTATCAACTCTGCTGCTATGAAGTCGCTGACGAAGCTTCGAGATGCACCCGTATCGATCGTAGCTGTGATGCGCTTGTTTCCGATGGCCACCTTCGCCCACACCCGGCGGCCATCGCTCTTCAGTGGTGCTTCTATGTGTGAGGTTGGTCGTGCTTCGGGGTTCTCACCAGTCCTCGTTAGTGATGAGCCCCGTGCCCGTTTCCCGAACGGGCTCTGCAACAGTCTATTGTGCGCACATTTCGACGTCCGCAGTCCCAGCAGAAGAGGGCGGCCGGGCGTCGCCAAGCCCGCCAGAAATGACCGCCTTCACCGCAACGTCTACAGGCAGAACGTACGTCCACAACGCCTTCCTCTGGTCGATCGGCAACCATCCGATTCTGCTCGAGACGCCCGCGTTGCGCTGCGCCACGTTCGACGTGGATGCCTTCGTAGTCCTCCGCTAACGCCATCAGCTCGCTCAGGGTAGCGAAATCTTTTCGTCGGATGCACAGCAGATATTCGCTGCGACAGTTTTTATATATCCGCTGTAGCTGCTGGTCGGCGTCGTAGTTAGCTTGCCGCATTAAGCCCTGCATTGCGAGAACGAAGTCCTTGAAGTTCTCCCTTGGCCCTTGAGTCCTGCGTCGAATGTTGTCTTCCAGCTCCTCGAAGTAGCGCGTTGGTAAGAAAAACCGCGTGAAATCTACTTTGAAGGTCTGCCAGCTTTCCCAACGTCTGTGGTTGTTCCGATACCAAGCCAAGGCGCGATCTTTGAGCAGTTCCGGCATGGTCCGCGGAAGTGAATTCATCTCAAGGCCGTATGCCTCTGTAAGCTCTTCCACGCGCTCGATGAAAGCCAACGGATCTCTTCCCCCATCATACTTTACGGACCACTTCCTCACCTGGTCAATCACTGCTGCGTAATTTCTCACCGGGCTTGGCAACGATGTGTCTTCTTGTGGTCTTGCGTGGAGTGCTATGCTGCCAGTTACGTTCTGGTCGTCTTGTCGCATCGACGTTGATGCGCCTGGCATGTTGAGTTGGGCAGCGGCATCATCTTTCTTCTCTTTGGGGTCAGTGTTTGTGGCCGTTGGCGGCGGTGGCTGCTTGGCCCCGTACAAAAGGCGCGCGGCTTGATACGTCGTCTCCAATTGTTCGAGCAATTCCTCTTCCTCCCGTGAATGCGTCTGAGCTATGAACGCGGCGAACCGCTTTCGCAGCTCCTCAGTCGTGCCGCTGGTATCAAGGGAAAATGTTTCCATCTCCCTCCGTAGCTCCTCCTTCGACAAGGTATAGATCCACCCAGTCCTGTCCATGACTTCTCTTGTATTCCCCTTGTAACCGATGTTAAAATATATATGTCTCTGATCCACCAAATGCGGTGGGCTTTGCTTTTCCTGTTTTGTCTTATGCCTAATTTGTTTTACCTACCAGAGTCCCTGTTCGGGCGCCACTGTGACGAACTTTTTGCTCCGGGCTTAGCTGTCGGTGCCAGGGTCCGTACACAGACAAGTATCAAGCACGTGCTTTGTTTTCTCGAGCGTGCGAATCCTAGCCGCGCAAATGCAACGCGACGGAGGGAAAACGACGAATGCGCGACGGCGCAAACCAAATGGTCGTCAGCCTTAAAAAAGCGATCGGACCACGTGGTTGCGCAAATGAAACGACCGTAGCGATGATCTAGAATTAACTGCGATACTCACCCCTTGTTCATCCGTGATAAGAGAAACGGCGTTGTTTTGCTTATTTGTAGTTTTGATTACTTTATTTGTATAAATTAAACTTAACGTGAAGTACACTAGTAATGATCAACTGTCGTCGACGATGGCACAGGAACTAAGAGAGTGAGATTCGTTGTGCTTGGCTTTTTATTGTGGGATAGCGGGACTTTTCCCGGCGTTTCTCCTGGAATCGCATTGGTTCGTTGTGGGGAGGTGTTTATACTGCCATAAACTGCTCCTCACAATTACTTATAACTAAGTTGACAGCTGATAACTAAAGGTGCGGTTACAGTGAAATATGACACTTAGAGGGCGCTATTCCACAATTATGTTTACATTTCCGGACTGCCTCTAGCTTATAACCATTAGATAGTCCGCAGAACGGCTCAGGTCCAATGAAAAACCTCTGTGCCTCGCATTTGGCAAGGCTTCTCTTTCATTCCCCTCGAACCCTTTATACCAGGGATCCAACCCAAGGTAAGGGCATTACAGCTGCCCAATGCGTTAATTATGTTGCGGCAGTTATCCACAAATCTGGATCCAATCGTATCCGAGCCAAGGGCTTTAAGAGCCGCGTGGCTGTCGGAGAGGATATAAATGTGTGCACCAGAGAGCCTCCTACGAAGGCACTACCTCACACATATCTCTATGGCGTGTAGTTCAGCCTGAAAGATAGTGGCAAGCTTACCCATTGGTATACCTTTTTGATATTTAGGGCCAACTATGGCCGCACCAGTGTCACCGTTTTGTAATTTGGACCCATCAGTATACCAAATCTGAGCGCCGCTAAGCAAGCCTCCCTTTTTATAGTTAAAGTTAGGAGAGGAATATGCAAGAGGACACCAAGGGCAAGAGTTGGGCACGATTTCATTGCTCCAGTGATGCCAACACAGACTAAACGGTGTAGTCTGTTTAGTGCGCTAGACGCACTAGCTTGTTCAACCTTGAGCCACCAGACCAGGGCCGAGTAAGTAATAATTCGTCTCACTATAGTCACAAATGCCCAGTAGGTCGTTTTGGGGCTAACCCCCAGATTTTTGCGCAGAACCTAGTACATGCCAATACCCTAGTACAATACCCTAGTGGCTCTGCAAATAACATGCTGGAGATGCGAGCCCCAATTTAGCGTCCTGTCCAGGATAACACCCAAATATTTCGTCTCATTAAAAAATTTAAGTTCAGTACCTACCAAGATTAGCTTGTTAAAAACTACATTTCGTTTCTCGTGAATGATACTGAGATGGTTTTCTCAGGATTGAGTTTCAGACCCTTTTCCACACACACCATCTGTTTGTGATATTGATGGCCCGTTGCATTCATTTAGTTACGGTAGAATGGTCAGCCCCCACAACGTGAACCACGAGATCATCTGCGAAAGCCTGCATGCTCAGGCCCGATGCGTTAAGCTTTACGAGGAGCTCATCCATGACCAAAGTCCACAACAGAGCTGATAGTACCCCTCCTTGGGGCATCCTCTGGTGGCTTTAATTGATATATTTACTCCTTCTAAATTGCATGCATCTGGATTCCAGCATGCTATTTGTCCAAGTGATAATCATGGAGGATATATTCTTCCTAATCATGGAGGATCGAATCGCATCGTAAGATGTATTATCGAAAGCTCCTGATATATCCATGAAGGTGCACAGAGACTGTAACGCGTTCTCTATGACCGTAGTTAGACGATGAATAGCAGTCTCTGTTTTGACTCTGATTTGACAGTCTGATAGGCAAACTGTAGATCATGTAGAGGGGATGCAACTAATATTGTGTCCCTGATATACAAGTCCAGTCATTTTTCCATGGTTTTGAGGAAAAAAGAGCTAAGGCTAATAGGTCGATACGCTTTAGGTAGTTTTGCTGAGCCATTATTTACCTTAGGTATAAATACAACCCGTACTTGCGCCCAAGTCTTCGGTACATGTCCAAGCACTAAACCTGCCTTCAACAATCTTGTTAGAACTGGAATTAGTATACCGGCACCTTGTTGTAAAAGGCACCTTGTTGTAAAAGGCACGGATATATCCCGTCGGGCCCCGGAGACTTAAGGGGGCTAAAAGTATCTATAGCGGAACGCATTCGCTTCCTGTCAAAGAGTGAATCAGATAGACTTACCTCCCTCTTTGATACAAGAGAGATTGGTATAATCCCCTGTACACGCTGCGTAGTAATGTCTATGGGGACGCAATCTGTAAAGTGGGTGCTCAACAGTAGTGAACTCGTCTCATTAGGAGATGGAGTGTAACTCCTATCAGGCTTCTTGAGAGTACCTATGCCGTTGGAGTGATCCTTGGATAGGGCTTTCCTGAATCGAAGAAACTCTGGGAAATTTTTAATATCCTCACAGCTACGTCTCCATGAAGCCTTCTTGGACCTTCTCAATTGTTTGTTGTAGTTTGTTAGGGCACTTATGTATTCCGAGCAGTCACCCGTCGTTTTTACCCTATTGAAGAGCCTCCTAGTCTCGGCTCTGAGACCTTGAACAGCTTATCACACTTTCCCGTGGTCTGTGGACAACTCCTATTAAAGGCGTCTGTCGTCTTTTAGCCTAAACACAGTTGGAGTGGCCGGATACAACTTCAACTTTTTCCAGCCGTCAAACTCTGGCGATGACACACAGTTAGAACTGCATAACTGGGCGGCCACAAATAGATATGTCAAAATTTTGTAAACAAAAACGCAGATGTTCGTCGTGAAATTTCTGTGGCATAAATTCTAAATCTGAGAACATTTATTGAAAAACTAGAAAATTACATTTTTGTAAAACATTTCGTAAAAGTATTTGAAATGAATTACGCATTGGCCATAGAAGCAATTGAAGCGATAAGAAAAATCACGGAAATGGTGTGCATAGCCTTCAATGTCTATTTGGATGCACAAGAAAAAGCTCGGCGAATGTGGTGGGTTCGGCCAGTAAACCTGGCTAGAGATGAGCTGGGTTTTTTTGAAACTGGCACTAAGCAACTTTTGCTGTCGGATGAGGAGCCCTTTTTTAAGGCAGTCCGAATGGACCCTGCTAATTTCAAGTGTTTATTAGTGCTCCTAAAGGAAAAGTTGGTACGACATTCAAAACGGAAAGCCATAGCACCTGAAATCAGGCTTTCGTTAACTCTTCTATAAGTAACTTTGCAAGTTTTAAGTCGAATAATGTTGTAAGTAGATATGTATATTTTCAGATATTTAGCGCAAAATGTTAACATGCAAATGATTGCATGGACCCATAAGCTAGGGGCTTCAACTGTTCGTAAAACTGTTTACGAAACGTGCGACGCCATATGGTCCGAGCTGCATGGCATTTACTTAGCACCGCCTAATATGGGTGATTGGCAGAGAAATGCAGACTCGTTTTTTATAAGAAGTGGCATGCCCAATTGCCTGGGAGCTATTGACGGCAAGCACGTCAATGTTGTTCGCCCCATAAATAGCGGTTCCCTTTACTTTAATTATAAGAAAAACTTTAGCATAATTTTAATGGCTGCGTGTGATGCGAACTACTGCTTCACTTATGTAGACATTGGAGCTTTAGGAAGCCAAAGTGATGGGGGCGTATTTGTGCGGAGTAGATTTGGAAGGGAAATATTAAACGGGACGCTACAAGTTCCTTTGGACTGCCATTTACCATCATCCTCGGAAACATTTCCATATTATTTCGTTGCGGACAGTGCTTTTCCGTTGAGGCCGAACATTATGCGTCCGTATCCTGGACAGCAATTACCAGCGGACAAAAGATTTTTTAATGAAGCCTTATCTCGAGCTCGTGTTGTAATAGAGAATACCTTTGGTATCCTTTCAAGCCGGTGGCGTGTACTACGGTCTCCCATACATGCCAAGCCAGAAAATGCTGACAAAATTGTGTTGGCAACGACTGTGCTTCACAACTTCATGATGCTAAAAAGAGATACAAATTACTTCAACGAAAACGAACAAGATATGTTTGGAGACGGAGTCGTGTTGCGTTCTGCTCGGTTGCCAGCAGCTAATCGCTCAGCATCGTATGCGTTTTCCTTAAGGGACAAGCTGAAAGATTTTCTGTTCGACGCACCGTCTGTGTAGTTACTTTGTCATTGCTTGATATGATGTACTTACTGATGTTTTATTTAGCTTATTGAAAAACTTAAATTCAATTTCTCAAAACTTAAATCATTTATTACTTTTATTTCATTTCGTTTTAAATAATTTTTTCCTTACGAACTAGTAAACTAATAAACTTACTAACTAATAAAAAATGTAAAAAAAATAAGGTCTTTAATTTTAGGAACTATAAGGCAACGTAAATAAAAAATTTCAATTCACAGTTAAAAAAAAATTGTTGCAATTTTAATCATTGCGTTCAATATTGCGTTTGGAAGAATTCTGGATCGCATTGAAAACAGCAATGCGAACCACATCTTTAACGCCTTCTACATCGCTCTCTGGCAAATTGGCCGAGTCCAGCAACCTGCCGTAATTAGCGAACAGCCCCTCCGTTTTCGATACGCTGCACCGCTCACCAAACTTTTCGGCCACTCTGTTCGCTGAATCCGACATTTCACGTAAAAAACCGTGAAAAGTATCATGAAGTTGTTTCTAAATAAGGAAGCAATATTATTGGTTGGTTTAAAAAAAAGATGTAAACTACTTACAAGTTTTGGTGCCGAGGCATTGCTTGCAGCTGGCGAAGCGACTGCTGGCCCTGATATGGGCGACTCCACAATGAGATCCTGTTGCAATATTTGGCACGGCGAAGGGGTGTCGCATTCAGCCTCGTCTTCGGGAAGGTTGCTAGTGGTTCTACAAAAAAACGAAAACATGCTTTTTATTTTTAGTTTTTATGATTTATATTTAGTCTTACCTCCTGGAAGACTGCACTTCATCCAGGAAGGCCATGGCATTTGAGTGCCGCCATTCCTTCCTGCGCGATGTTGTGCCGCTTCCCGAAGCCACCAACCTCGAGCGCTTGACACGCCGATAGGTGTCCCGGAGCGCCTTCCACTTTTTGCGGCATACTGGTCCTTACATAGAAATAAATTGCAACATTATTGCACGATAATTATGAATAATTACAATATTAATCAGTGAATACTAATTAGTAAACTTACCACTGACATCCAGACGCGCGCCAATTTGCTCCCAGATAGCATCTTTTTTGAGAACGTTTTTGTAGTCTGGCGAGCATAAATCATAGAGGCATTTATAGCCCCTTACCTCTTCAATCATTTTTTCCTCGATGTCCATTATCCTAAAAATTAAATAAATCCAAATTAACAAAGAATTGTGCATTAAAAATTTTTATTACTTACAAATTGCCGGCTACCTCTATGCTTGCTGCTTGTTGCTTGTTGATTATTTTGATGGCAGTTGTCAAATCTCATAAACAACATACACAAAAAAGAAGAAGACAGCTCTGCCGACAGCAAAACGCCGCCAGATTAGAAATTAGCCGAACTCTGGCGGCGTAAGTAAGCGACGGAACGTCGTGGGAATCTGGAAAATAACTTTTTTCTCGTTGCCCATAAGAGCCCATGTAATTTTGACAGCTGAGAAATGAAGTTGTATCCGGCCACTCCAACTGTGTTTAGGCTATTTGAATGGAGCTCTGCAGCTTCCTATTCAAGCTCATCCACAGTACTAATAGGTTTTTCAAAGCGATAAAAATAAAGCGATACTTATTCCAGTCAGTTCTCCTGGGATTTTTGTAAAGGCGGCATTGCGATCTTTGAGTTGTCGAGCCGCCCACTACAAACCGTATGTGTCTATTAGAGAGCTGCACAAGACGTCTTGAACGCACTTTCAACACATACCAAAAATTTCAAACCGTGCAGTGCATTGTCTCTGTTACAATCACATAAAGACATTGACTGTCGTCTGCCAGCTTAATGGACGACACCACACTACACGAAGTCTCCCGATGACACGACACGGCACGATAATAATGTTTGCTTCAATCCATTGCGATCTTGAACAGAAAGGCTTGATTGAAAGAATGACAACAAATGACTTCAAACATGGCGGACGACACTACACTGCACTGCACGACACTAGACAACGCATCACCATGTGCGGCAGTATTGCAGGCTTGTCGGCTGGTATTGCAGGCTTGTCGGCGATGACGACATTTACAATAAAAACAAACAAATCGACCGTAAAAGAAAACAAACGAAAGGAACAATAACAACGCAGTTCATTTTACGCACAAGCGGAGCGTGTTTTTTGTATTGTTTTTATTGTAAACATCAGCGTCGCCATACCTCGAAATGAAATAACGATTTTCACAAAACGAGCAGTCTGCGTTCATCACCATGTACATAGTGCGTGAATTCGCACTATGTGTCGCACTATGTCACACTATGTCATAGTGACGCTATAGTGAATGAACGACACGATTTGATGATTGGTTTGAGTAGACGACAATGCGTCATAATGTCTGCATGTTGCAGAATGTTGTTCTGCAGATGTCTTAAATTGTTCAACAATTTTGAATGGAAGCGTTCATTTTTGAACGACACAACATTACACTGCACTACTGCGACACGTTGTCAAGACGTCTTGTGCAGCTCTCTAGTGTCTATGGTCAGACATGGATGCCTCTCGTGACACATGTCACTTTGTGATGACACCCGACATTTTATCGTTTGCCAAAATCACCACTAATGAAATCTGAAAGGGGAACAAACGTTAGATCTTTGTTAAGAATAAGGCCCGCCCTTAGACGGTCGCAATTGGTGCAATATATAACATTACCAACCGTGGTAGTGATGCCCTTAATGACTCCACGGTAAACCCAAGGCTCCTGAATGAACGCAATGTCTAAGGCCTCCGCCTGAAAGACTATGATAAACACTGCCGACGCTACCCTCGCATGATAGAGATTGATCTGCAGGCAATTAGTTTGCCTGTCCGTTAACCTCGCTGGTAGCGCACAGATTTGCGACTATTCTTGCATTCACGAGAAGCCACTTTCTTGACACGGTTGCCTTTCCATAGCGCCTTCTCCTCCAGCGAACCTCTTTCGTTTGTTTTTTTTTTGACCTTCCAATGCCACCAGCCTTAAACCCAAGTGAGGGACGCCAATTTATAGCTTCAGTGGTGGCTTTGTTGCTGTTGGGTGCCTTGGTAGCGGCCACCGCCTGACCTGCAGCCGCAGTCTCTGGAGCATTAGTCGCCTCGCGGATAGCAGCTTTTATGGTCGCGTGGGAGGTGCTCGGCAAGTCGACCTCCATGGATGTGGGAGCTATGGAAGTAGGAGGATTCTCAGGCACCTTGGCCACAGGAGGCAAACTAGGAACATTATTAGCCTTTGCCTTGGTCCTTAGGGAGACCATGCTGAAGCCATAGCCTTGTGATGGCGATCCTTCAGCGCCTCCGCCGAGACCGGGTCGATCACCAGCTCCAGCTCTACCACTGTACCTCTTTGAGACCTGCGAATAACTCGCCAATCTCCTACTCGAAGACCTTCGTTTTGGCCTTCGAGGAGCCTTAGCATATCAGGAGTCGATGTACTATCGACTTTGGGGAAGTAGCCGACGTACATTTAGTCCTTGGGGACCTCATCCTCCTGGATAATTTTAATACAGGCGTTTAGGCACCCATGCCCTAATCCAGTCCGCACCACATCTGTCTCTGCAGTTGATGGCCATCCACCCTGGATGGAACGTACAACTATTGAATTGTGGCTTCACAGAACAGCTTTTCAGTCTGCGGACCTCATCTAAATTACCGCATTGTACAGACTTCAGTTGTTCCGTACTCCACACGGTATGCGGATAATCCACCGGTGTAACACCAAGCTTAGCCCCGGAGGCCACCTCAGAAAAAGAGGGCTTCTGAACCGCGTGAGAGCCGCCGGGAGAAGTTGGAGTGGCTTTAACAGCCCCAACCTCCATCCGCCCGCCGACATCTTTAGCGATTCGAGCACCTTTCTTTGGAGGATTGGCGTCCGAAGTCGTATGAGCAGATCTACTCCTTTTCTGCTTAGATTAATCCGCATTCTTCGAAAGGCTTGCCATAGGCACAACAGCTAGCCTTCTAGCCTCCTCGATGCTGTGGCCCTTAGATAGATAGAATTTCAGCCGCTTCCTTGCAGAGCCGGACAGTTTAATATTATCGGATCGTTTATCAACGGTCGGGCCCACGGATGAAGGTGGCGAGTTCAAAAGCCCGTGCCCCTCATAGCAGTCACTGCATCCGCAGAGCATCGGTCACAGGCGCCGCATCAATACGGCACTTAGTAGCCCCCACGATTGCTGCCGTTCCTGATATTTCGCCATCTGATGCAGTAGTAGCCACAACAGATGGAGAAAGGCCGCAAGCGACCAAATTGGTTTGTTCAGGCACAGTAGTGTTGTGTTCCTCGGGATGCGAAAAATAGCCTGTTGCAGGGAAGTCCGCGTACACAACAAAAAAAACACTTTATTAAATTTATATTTTAACGATTTTACTTCTGCTTTTCAAATCAATCTTACTGTTACACATCAACATCGGCATCGTCACTAGACGGCGCTGAAATGGGTCAGTTATTCGTATGTCACAATCTCAAAACTTCTTAATTCGCGAAATTAATATTTTGTTGATATTAAATTCGCAATCGGATGCTCTACTTTTCTAAGTAGAACTCTTTTGTTCCGCTTTGCAATTTTCGCGTTTTAGTCGCGTTTCTTTTTAATGTTCTTTTTAATAAAAGCTTAAAACTTCTGCCTAAAAGTATTCTTAATTGTTTAACTTCGAATTGCTGTCATGATTCAATAATTCGAAGTTAACATAATTAGTCATTCATTTCATTTGTTTTAACAGCGGCCGGTGCGTTGACCGAATGAAACGAAGCAAAAGTGCTGTGCTTGCATTTTAACTGTTGGTTTTAACTTGGCTTGCTTCGACTGTTCTGTTTTTTAAGTCGATCGTGGCCTTGAACTAATTATGCTTAAATTGGCCTTGAATATTATTGTTCCGTTAAATTGGAACTTAGTTGTTGTGATTGCGACACACAACATCCCTCACCCCTACGGGAGGAAAAATTTATTATCGAGAAGCGATGGTAAATTTTTCATATATGTACATGTGTATGTGTATTAAATATCGATGCTTAATTTCATGATTCTTAATTTCTAGAACATTCTCGTTAACATTATTTTCGACCTTTCAGTAAAGATTACTGCAATACTTATATATTTACATTATTGAAAAGAATCCTTAGTTTTAAGTATAGGTTTTTACACATTTTGGAATAAAAGGTAGAATGCATCAATATATTGTTGTTTACATTTTTCTTTTTATCTATTTGTGTTGCTATTTTTGCGTAACAATTTTTGGAACTTTTCTTTCTGTTTTTAGTTTATAACTTTTGTTCTTATTGTAACGTCGTCCGTCATGTTGATATCTGCTACTTCTTATATTAGTGAAATCGAAACCAAAATGATGAAGCACTGCTGACGTAACATGCACTTTATGATTGGGTCGAAACAAGTGTTCCCACGACAAAAATCGCCGAACACCATCTGTTTCATGGAAAACGTTGACCATTCATTGATTTCTATTAATCGGACCAGGTGTTCCCACGATAATAAATCGTCGAACCCGTTTTGTCCAAAGGTGTCGTTATGTTTATTAGCTTGAAGACCACATTCGGTCTTGATGATATTCTCCTACAACGTTATTTTCATCATCAATTTATCAATTTAACCCTTAATAGCCTGATTTTTCCTTTTGAACTGAAAAAAATTGTTGTTATAAAACTCGCGGTTCCGAACGTCTTTTGTTCTATGACTTCCTTTATATGTAACGCCTATCTAAAATAGGTCAAAAATACCTGGTTGGTTCCTAGCGAAACCGCTAGGCATCCGGGAGTTAAAATGAAAATACTGGATTTTATATCAAAGAAATTTTGTTTTTCAATTTTTTCATTTATTTTCAATTAATTTTGGTGAAATTCGGCGAAACAGTTTTTTTCAGAAGAAAAACACAAATGACAGCACATTTTTGGCATCGAACGTTTGTACGTGATGTACATTTCGGATTCTTACATCTTGGTTTCCCTTCCTTGATCATTTCTGGAAAATGCCCGATGTTATCCAGACGAATGTCGCGGGGTGGTAGTGGAGCAGACATTGGGCGTTGACGTTTCGCAGCAATCTCTACTTCAAGATTGCTTGGTCTTCCTTTTCCAATTCGCATTTCAGTGCCAGATTTCGTCAAGCAATGCGCAATTTCAGACACAAATTCATGCAACACCTTTTTCGGTTTGCTCTGATTAGTCACTGCATGATGACGCTTGTATAAAATCCATGCATTAATTATGGCCATGTCACACATATGGTAGAACAAGCGATTTGTCCACTTGCGTGACTTTATACGACTACGGCTACGGCCCAGGGACGAATCTAAAAGGTCAAAACCGCCCATGTATTTATTATATTCATAAATAATGTTTGGACATTGGATGCTTTCCATAAATTTTTTCTTTTTATTATACCGCTCAACGGTTGCTACATTGTCGGCGCTTTGACTATCGGCCGAAAGATACGGCTTCACTCCCGCCATTGTCGATGCCATATTTACAATTTTATTGTCATTCCATGCAACTGTTGTCACGTCGATGCCATGGAACGTTCCAACATACTCTTCGCAATCACCTCGATTGGCAAATTTCTGCGGTAATTTGCATACCGGAATTCGTGGGCGGCGAACAGTTCCCAGAGAATAGATGCCCTGAGTTCGCAAATATACCATCATTGGAATCGATGTGTAGTAATTGTCGAAATATATGGCATGATTTACGAATCGAGGAACTGTGCGAGCCAATCGTACCACAACATTCGCCGACGCACCCAAGTTTGGTTAAATTCGAACTCATAGCAAAATCCGGAATCATCGCACATAAGAAACAATTTATCTCCCCACGGGTGCGGTTTGTCTGGCATATATTGTTTCAAATAATGTCTTATCTTTGTCGCACAGATTTGCTCGTCAACACACAATTTTCCACGCTTTGGTACTTTTTGAAAATTTCTGTTCAATGCAGTGATAATCGGACGTATTTTGTACAGTCGATCGTAGCTCGGATTATACTGTGGAATCTGTCCATAAATGCGAACTGCTTCGTCCACGCGAATATGTCTGCGAGTGCGTGAATCTTCGGATAATGTCGATAGCTGTTGGTCGGAAAATGTAGATGGCTCTTGAACATGATGGCGTGGCATAGTATCGTTATTATTGAAGTGCAAGAATTGGCGAATCTTGTCATGCCGATTTCGAGTCATGCAATCCATAATTGGCTTGAAACCATATTCACTCCAATATGATCGAATGCTCGGATATTTATAAACAGACATATAGTAATTGATTCCCATGAATCGTTTGATTTCATTTGGCGTGGTGTTGCATTGCGTACAAGTTGCTTTGTTCAACGATATTCGAAATAATATCGTCTGTCATGAAAAATCAAAAAAAATGAAAGGGCGATTCCATTGCCAATATATCCGATGTCAAAGAATCATCACCACGAAACTTAATCCAATTCGAATGCAATTGAAGACTTCTTTTTCGCCACAATGGCTTTTTGAAAACATCTGAGTCTTTATCAACCGATACACCTTCAATACACTTCCATACACTATAATGATCACAGATATATTTTTTTATTGCTACGATTTTAATGAGTTTGCCACAAAATAATTTTTTGAAAGTACGTAATTTTACAAAAATTTTTTTCTCGGGATGAGTTCATTCTCCTTAACATACATTTGCCAAATACAGGAGATTTCAAGCACCGAGCATCTCAAACTGTTGCGATGGGATCAACAAACAGTTTAAAGCCGCAGCGGGAAGTTTAAAATAATTTCGTTTAACGAAGTCTTGATTTTAGTCGGTTGGTTCCTCACGGTACCAGTGGGATATTAAGGGTTAACAACAACTTTATTGATTTAGCTGTAGCTGAACTGTTTCGCTGTAACTGAGTCGTTGCTGTTGATACCGCTACCCTTCCTTCCCCCCACAAGTAAATACATACTAAATATAAAAGTGTATAATATAATTGAAGTGTACGATGATTATTCAAACGTTGGCTTGCGCACATAAGCGCTTTTGCTGCTAAGCCTTATTAAGTTGGCAATTCTTGGACAAAAAACTTCCCTTTTTATACCCTACATCCGAAGGAATGAGGGTATATTCACTTTGTGCTTCCGTGTGTAACGCATTAAAGGAGACGTGGCAGGTATGGAAAAGTATATATATTCTTGATCAGTGTCACCTCCTGAGTCGATTTAGCCATGTCCGTAGTCTGTCTGTCTGTCTGTCTGTCTGTCTGTCTGTCTGTCTGTCTGTCTGTCTGTCTGTCTGTCTGTCTGTCTGTCTGTGGAAATCACGATTACAGGAGAACGAATGAAGCTATCGCGATGAAATTTTGCACGTATATTCTTTGTCATCCGAAACTCTGTGGGATTGAAAATGGGATAAATCGGTGCAGCGCCACGCCTACTTTTTTAACAAATACTAATTCTTTTAACAATATTTCAACTTGTAGACTTAGTTTTGAGCTTCAATTTTGTTTCCGAATACATCGGTACAGGTAGATTAAATTTTTAAAAAAAATGGGCGTGTCCGCCCACGAACATATGACATTGATATAAACCGCAATTCCAGAATAACGGTTGGAAGAATTGACTTGAAATTCGGTACGAATATTCTCTGCCATCATAGATAACTCTGTATTGAAAATGGGGAAAATCGGCGGAGTGACACGCCTACTTTTTTTTTTTTTTATAATAAAGGTTGCTGGGATGTAGGGTATATAAGCTTCGGTCTGACCGAAGGTACCCTTACTAGTTTTCTTTAAAAATACAAAGTTCACACTTAGCTGTTTTCCAGGATTCATCCTGCGGGATACGATTCTCATCTGCCTTTTAGCGAGTCCACTATTCCATTTGAAGGATGTTCCCTTGTACGTGGACGTCACATCAGGATTTGTTGGCGCTTCACGATGAAATTCGACTTCATTTGAGGTTCTGGGATTTTTTTTCAAAAAAAAATATATATATATATATATATATATATATATACTTATTTTGTCTTAAATGACAATTTGAAACGCCACACCAGAACTTTTCCTATCGACAGCTAAAACTTCAATGTCTTTTGACTTGTAACTCTTCGACTTCAAAACCTCTAAATCTTTCTATTCATAGAGCCGTTACTTGGCCTTCGGAAATTTTCCATCCGATTTCTCTTATTACTTTAATTTATCCTCATTACTTGTTATTCGAGCATACATATTTTTCGCCAAATTATTTCCAGAGAAACACTTCCAGATTTCAGCAGTACTACCAAAAAAGGTTTCCAGTGGTTCCCGAAATGTCTTCCAATTTAGACCACACGCAACAACAATTATTTAACGTAATAGTTTATTGTTATATTTTGTGAAAACGATGTAGATATATACTTCCTATTTCCATGATTTTCTGTTCATCAGACAGCAGTGAAGCCTTCAAAGGAAAAACTCGGGTCGAGGTACATACATATCAAAGACTACTACAAGACAGGAAAGCTCTTTCATTTCGTGAGAGACCCCAAAAAAATGTCCCTCCGCGAGCTCACGTACAGTGTGTGTGACTCTTATGGTGAAATTAACTCTTTTTACAAGGAAAAACTAACTGTTACAAAGCGTGTAAACTTCAAAAATAATCCGTTTTGGCCTTTTACCACACTATCTTAAGATTATGGGGTGAGTTATGAGCAGGGATGCCAAGCGGACAATATTGATATTAATTATTTCTTTGAATACTTAAACGAACGAAAAGAGAAAAAGTTCATAGCGTTTAGAAGATGCCCGCAGTAATGATTTTGTAGCGATTTAGACATAATGAAGTGTAAAGTTTTTATTGAATTTCAGGAACTAATTGAAATTATAGGAATTGCGTGCATTTCCACACCACCCTTGAGGTATGCATATTGGCGCGTTACCTTTTTTTTTTTGGGTGTTGGTTCCCCTGTAAGCCTATTTAATCACCCAATATAAAATAATAAATAAAACAAAATTAAGAAATATAAATGAAACAAAACTACTCCAATTACATTTCAAAACAATAATATCACAATTCATTTGTTACAATTAAAATGAGATCAAAAAAAATAAAATTAACTAAAAATTAAATCACAGACTAATATTCCGCTTTCAATACGATAATAAATATTACGCATTATACAAAATGCATTATATACAAAAGCAAATAAAAAAAATTCAATTAACATGCTAAAAATATTATAAAAAGCATAAAAAGGCGCTCTCCTATATTTGAAATATGATATATTATATTTCATTAATTATGAATGAGAAAGGCACAAATACTTTTTTGAAAAGTGAGGCATTGAAGCGTCTCTATTGAAATACTTTAAGACAAAGAATATTCTGACTAATAACTAATGCTAAAAAAACTTCACTGTTGCAATTACCACAACAAATGAAAGGCTCAATGGAACATTTTATTTCAGCAAATAAATATTTACCTACACCAATCTTGTGGCAAGCTTTGTTAAATAAATCTAGAAATTCTTCCTCTAATCTAGAAACTGAAAAAATAAAACTCTGTGGAGGCTTGACGAGATGTGCCTTTTCGTATGGTTTTTCTCTAGTAAATAAGAAATCTTCGGTAATGACTTCATCACCGAAATACGAAAGAGGGTTAAGGCATTTGTATAATTTGTAGAACTTTAAGTAAAGCCATCCACACACATAGTTGAAGGCCTTTTTTTCTAAAAATTGCAACTCGTCGGATGAGAACTTTACCTTAATATTCGAAATTAAGGGAGTTTCTGTTCCAGGTTGACTCTGGAAGTCATCCCATAAGGAATCCTGCTGGCTATCATTTTCGTCGACATTCAAGAAATGTAGAAAACTGGAAGAGTTACACTCGTCACCTTGAAAGTTTGGCAAAGATTCGCAATTTCCGTTTATTACTACATCAAGAAAATCGAAGCCCCAATGTTTTTGAAATAATCGACAGAACATGTCGGACGTTATTCTGTTCGTGTTTCCTGCACCTCTCCTGATATGACCAAAAAAATGTTCTAAGCTATCCTGACAGAGTTTCCTAGTTTTTATATGAGTGAATCCCTGTGCTGAGATTTTTTCACAAATGTTTCAATGCACTTGTTGTTTTTACGAGGTATTTATTCAGAAGAAGGATTTCAGTGTTTTATAAAGTTAAGGTTGTTTACATGGTTAATGATATTAAGGTTGTTTACACATAAAATTGTTTAATTACATTTCAGTGACGTATGCAAAAGATTATAATTTACATTATACAACATGCCTCCTTAAATTAATAATCTTTTGAACGTTTTATCTTTACAATAGTTTCAATGCTTCAAAAATTTTCTTAAATCTTGTTTTGCTTAAACTTTTTGTTAACAAATCGTCTAGATTTTTATTTGAATCTATTTTGACGATATCTATTATTCCATTTTCATAATTTTCATTAACATAGTGATATTGAACTTCAATATGTTTAGAGTTTTTGGTTAAATTGCCAAATTTTGCAATAGCAATTGCGCCTGAGTTGTCTTCGTACATATTGATCGCCTTTTCAAAATTTACATTAAAAGATTCCATTAGTAAGTTCCTTACAAATAAGGTTTCTGTTACCGCTTCTGACATAGCAATATACTCTGCAAAAGTTGAACATTTTGTTACTGTGCTTTGTTTGTGAGTTTTCCAAAAAATCAAATTTCCATACAATCTTATTAAAAAACCTGACGTGGATTTTCTGTCCACGTTGTCTCCTGCATAGTCTGAATCTACCATACAATCTAATGTATCATTTTGCAGATTATTGTAATAGGTTAATTTTATGTCTTTAGTTTTATATAGATATTTTAAAATTCGCTGAAGATATTTGTAATGTGTTTCATCGTAACAGTTTTGATACCGACTTAAATAATTTACGCTATATGCAATATCTGGTCTAGATCCTGAGCTTATATATAATAGTTCTCCTATCAAGTTTCTGTATTTTATGTTTTCATCCACATTTTTTGCTTGTTCTAATGTTAAATGTGGTTCCATTGGAGTATCATATAGTCTCGCATTTTCCAAATTATATTTCTTAGCCAAAGATTCAATATATTTCGTTTGACTTAAAGTCATTTTGCTTTTATCTCCACTATAGTCAATATCAATGCCAATGTAACTACCAACTTTTCCTAAATCTTTCATTGAAAATTTTTTCATTAAACTTGCTTTTACTTCATTTAACTTGCTCTCATTTTTGCTACATATTAAGAGATCATCTACAAAAACTAACAAATATATTGGATCTTTGTTTAAATTTTTTACGTATAAACAATAGTCGTAATTACTCCTCTTAAATTTTAATTTTTTTTACAAATTCATGAAAACAGTCATACCAAGTTCTTGGACTTTCTTTTTTAACTTGTAAACTTTATTGTCGTTTATTTCATAACCTTTAGGCTGATTTACATATACTTCTGATTTTATATGACCGTTTAGAAAAGCAGTGTTAACATCCATTTGGTCTATACACAAATTGTTTTTGCAACAGTATGATAATAAAATTTTTAAAGTTTGCATTTTTCCTACTGGTGAATATACATTTTCAATATGTCTTGTTGTTGAAAACCTCTGACAACTAGTCTGGCTTTATACATATTATCACATTTTTTCTTATAAATCCATTTCACATCTAATATCTGTTTATTATTTGGTTTATCAACTACCTGCCAAGTATCATTTTTCGTCAAACTGTCTATCTCTGATCTCATTGCTTTATGCCATTCTTTGGCTTCACTGCATTTTATCGCCTCGTCGAATGTATTTGGTGCATTTGCATTAATATAATTGACATATATAAAGTTAGTCACAGGATTTCCATATCTATTGACAGTGTTTTTCTTTCTATTTGATTTTCTCTGAACCGGTAAGCTTTGTTTGTTTTCATACTGGGACTCATCTAAACTCTCGTATTCATCTTCACTAGTATTATTGTTTACTTTATGTTGATCTTCATCTTCAACTGGATCTTGTTTTTTTGTATCTTTGATTTCTTCTTCTTCTTCTTTGTCCCCATTTTCGCACACGTGTTCGTCATATTCTTCTAAGCATATTAATTTTGTATTTTCTTCGACTACTGTAACATGCCTAGCATTAATAATTTTGTTATTTACTAAAACTCTATACCCATTAGTATTATAACCTACTAGAATACCTTGTTCCGCCTTATTATCCCATTTATTTTTTCTTAAAACTTCAGGTACTCTAACAAATACTCGACTACCGTAAATTTTCAAATTTTTTACATTTGGTTTTTTATTAAAGAATATTTCGTAAGGAGTTTTATTTTCTACTGTGTTTGCTATTGTTCTGTTTTTTAAATAGGCTACCGTTTTTATGACTTCAGGCCAAAATTTTTTACTTATTTTAGCTTCTCTCATTAAGCATCTTCCTATGTCCATAGCTGACCTATTGTACCTTACTGCTACACCGTTTAGTTGATGTACATATGGTGGACATGATATTAATTCGATTCCTTTGTCTCTAATAAAGTTAAATATTTCTTTATTTATATATTCTTTACCATTATCGCATTGTAACTTCTTGATTCTTTTATTGAATTGATTTTCTACTAAGTTTGCATATTCGATAAAACAATTTGCAGTTTCTGCCTTACTTTTAATGCAATATATTCGGGTACATTTACTATAGTCATCAATGAAAGTTAAAAAATACTTTTCACCCCCATAACCAGCAATATTGTGTGGACCATTTAGATCTGTATGTATAAGTTCTAAAATGTCCTTAGTTTTTGTTCTGTTATTTACAAAAGGTTCGTTAGGCATTTTACTTTCGATGCAGTTTGCGCATTTCATTTCTATATTTTCAATTTTTTCTGGTAGACCGTCTAACATTTTATTTGTTACTAACTTATTTAGATATTGAAAATTTACATGTCCTAAAGCTCTGTGCCACTTTTCTTTATCTGTTAATTTTGTTACATTTGTGAATATTATGTTTTTTTCAGTTTTAGTTTTAAAAAAACTTGTCATAGTATATAAATTTCCAATTTTATTGCTAATAGCTAGTAATTCCATGTTTTTATTATATACTTTGGCATTCTTGCTTTTTGCTACAATTGTAGAATTTGTTTCTGCTATTTTTGAGATGCTTAGTAAATTTTGTTTTATGTCTTTAACATAGTATACATTTTTTATATTTATTTTTTTTTGAGTATAACCTATTTTGAAATAGGTTTTAATGTTACCAACTTTTGTGGCTTTCAAAATTTTACCATCTGGTAGTTCAACATCAATTGGACTTTTTAAGTCTATATATTCTTCATAAAACTTACAATCATTAATAATGTGGTCTGAACAGCCACTATCTAATAGCCAATTTATTTGGTTTTCACTCTCACCTACCTCAGACCGCATATTTAGTTTTGAATTTCGTACTCGTACCATCCAAGCTTGACCGCTACTCGATTCACTGCTTCTTTGAGATTGATCTCTCGATAGGCCAGCCTGCAAACTAATTCCTCGTCCTCGACCTCTGTAGCTGCCGCCTCTTTTGAACTGTTGTCCTCGCTGTAATCTGTCTTCTCTGTTCTCTCTTCGACCGCTTCCATACCAACAATGTTTTTTGTAGTGTCCAGTTTTTCCGCATTGGAAACACACGCCTCTCGTTCTTGTTGTCGCTGCAAACGTACTCACATTTTTTTCCGTATATTCCGTGTTGATGTTCTTTTCCTTAATTTTCGATTTGACATAGTCCACGGTCCTTTCAGCTTCTGGAATTACATCGATGAAGTCGCCGATGTAACTATAATTCGACGGTAATGCTTTTAACAGGTATCGCATTTTTTCGGATTCGTCGATCATTCCACCTGCTGCTTTAAAATCATTGATGGATTTTTCGAACGCTATAAAAAAATCTTCTATTGAGCAGTAGTTCTTCAACTTTATTTCTTCGATTTTCGCTCTACAAAGGATTTGAAGAGCGGTTGATTTTGTTGAATATATTTTATTCAATTTTTCCATCATTTGGAGTGTTGTGTTGCACTCGACAATATATTCTAATTGCCTGTCTGACACTGTTCCGATCAGAATTGCTCTCGCCTTCAAGTCCTTTTTTTTCCAATCATTGTCATTTTCGTTTTCATTCTTAATTCTTATTGCAGGTTCCTTGCATTCCTTGTACTCTAGTAAGGTAAGTAATCTAAATTTCCAGCTAGAGAAATTTTCTCCATCAAAGATGGGTATCACGACGTCTTCAATTTTGGCCATTTCCTCCTTTCTTTATCTTTCGCTCTTTTTAGTTTTCTAACCTTCTGTTCGAATTTCTTTCGAATTTTTATCACTTTTTATCTGAGCTATTATTTTACATCGCAAACTTATATTTTACTTTTCAAAGCGATTGTTAGATTTTCTTTACTTTTGAGAGTTTATTTATAATTTTCTGACTATTTTTAAATTTTTCAAAAATTAACCTTGCTCTGCTACCATGTTGTTTTTACGAGGTATTTATTCAGAAGAAGGATTTCAGTGTTTTATAAAGTTAAGGTTGTTTACATGGTTAATGATATTAAGGTTGTTTACACATAAAATTGTTTAATTACATTTCAGTGACGTATGGGAAAAGATTATAATTTACATTATACAACAGCACTAATATTTATTAACCAGCCTTTAATAAAGGAAAGCGTTTGCCTAATATCAACTCCTACACTATTCTCTACCTTAGTTCCGCTTAAAAGTTCTTTAGCTTTACTGAGGAAAGCCGTTTGTTCCTGTGAACCGCAAAAACCTCTTCGGGAAGAACAAGCACTTTCAGCAGTGCAACTGTTGAAATGGTTAAATAATTCATCAAAAAAAAAATTATAAACTCAGCTGTGTTTGGAATTGTGGGAGCTTTTGAACCATCCAGAGCATCCGAACTGTACAAACTATTCATACCTGATGCAACTGTATTACTTAAAACTTGTACAGCTAAACGAACAGACATTTTTTGAAAATGGTGGGGTTTTATATGAGCTCCGGTTAATTTTGGGGCACACCTAATTGGTAGTTGCGAGTAAATATTATAAAAATGTTCAATGTCATTCCAGCTAAATCGACGATTATTAAACATAATTAGGTTTTTTGGATTTTCTATACAGTTGCGACTACTTTTTATCAGATGAGGTTGATCGTAATAAAAGACAATCTCTTCACCATTCACTTCGAAATATGGATGGGTCTCTGAAACTTTAACTAAATTTGCAAATTTAACAAAATTGGATACCTAATCGCAAACGAAATGACATGGGTGTAAATTAATTTTTTGGAGCTGTTCAATTACTTGCAAAACATATTTTTAAACATTTTCCCCCTTGCAGGAATTATGTAGCAGAAAATATGCAAAGGCTTGCTGCCACCGATCTCCTCCAATGCCCTTCACCATTAATACCATAACAGATTTGGCGATATTTGAACTGCGATTTTCATCTCCAAATTCCTCTAATCCTACTATCTTATCCTCTTTTTTGTTGTATTGCAAATCGAGTTTGAGAGCCATTTCGTCGCACGAAATTGAGACAAATCTTTGTTCAGGAGTGAAACTACGACTACGAAATTCTAAAGCAAATTCTAATATTGCAAATTGACAAGCCAGGAGATTTGGGCCAGTCACTAACTATTCGCTCGTCTGGCCAATCGTACATGGGTTTGAGGTAGCGGTAAGTTAAGGGGCACAGAAAATGAACGCTTAAGGCAATCATTTTTAATTTATCGTTATATCTACGAGCATTAGGAGGATGATAGATTTCTTACAATGATAGCTACGTTTCGTGGTAATCTCTGAATAGCAATATCCAGCACCTCATGCTCATCTTTTCTAGTAGTACCCTGCGCGCAATTTTTCGTTTTCTAACCTGGGCCTCATTTTCTAATCTGACTTTTTTTAATTCTATCTCCTGCTCAGATATTATATTTTTGAATTTTGCATTTAATACTGCAATCTTTCTCTTCCTAGGAGTGTTCTCAGTTAAAAATTTACAAGTTTGGACCTCCGTATCCGTTAAAGCAAATGAACTAGACCTAACTGAAGAGACGTGGTAATTGCTAGACAGTAAAGTTTTACTAACTTCGGAATTTTTACTCATTCAAATCTGGGAGAGCATCTCTTTTTAAGCGACTTTCCAAATACATGCTTGAGGAAAAATGTAGGTTGAATGAAAATAAATTTTTCTTAGTGGTGCCTATAATCCCTAGCCTTCGAAGCCACTCTTTCATCCTGCAAATAAAAAATTTTAATGTTAAACCTCAATGTAAATTAATTCATAACCATTCTAAACACCACGAAAAAAAACTCGAAAAGAAAAAAGACCGCTCATATAACGGAACATATTTTATCCGTTACAAAATACACAGTATTTATAGCCACATTATTATACTAGTTATAGCCACTTACCGTCCAGAGTCTTTGACTTCATCAGGAAAATTGTGTGTTTTATCCAGGGGGCTACACTTTAAAAGGCATTTAGGGCTCATTCTACATAAAATTAATAATGTTAATTAATTGTAAATCAATTTTAACGTACCCGTATACTTATCTTTGTACAAAAGTGATTCCAACTGCTGTGTTGAATTTCATATGAATGGTAGGGATCCCAGTACACTTTATTATTGTACTATTAAATGTAAAAAAAAACCGCCGCCATTCTACCTGTACCGAGTGTGAAAACCAACACAATTCTACAATTAATATTTGTTACATAAAAAGCCTTTGTCTTCTAAACATTATATACAAAAATTCAGTTTATACTATATTAAATAATAATTTGTAAACATTTAAAAAAAAAACAAATGTCTTTCAGCGTTAATGGCTGGCATCTCGATAATCAACATTAAAATTAAAAATATTGGATCAGCTGCAAGAAAGTGTGGTAGATAAAAACAGCTGACCAAATTCGCAATTTTGATGAAAATTAACTTCAATTTCTGATGAAAATAAGCAATATTGAACAAATGCAAGACTTGAAAAATGTTCCTTGTGAATTTACACAAGCATTAGTTGCTTTTAATCCACTCCCATTGGCTTTATTTGTATATTTGAAAAACCAATATTTCGGCCTAGCGCTATGAAGAAGCACAAGAATTTCATTGCTCTCTTGTAAACTTTTGTAAACAAAACTAGGAGTTGTCAAAATTTCACTTGGAGTTGTCAAAATTGCATGCGTTTTGTTTTTGTAGTCTACTACAGCTAAGCATAATTTCACTAAGCCATGTGAAGATAGAATTCAGTTTCCAGTCTTGTAGTATCCTTTGATACATATACGGTAGCCATGAAAGCATCATTATCGAAAAGAGCGGATTTAATTATCGTCATTGTATGAAGAAGTAGAGATCTGTATGAGTATTTGATGCCTCTAACTCCAACTCGTAGCAGAGCTAAACCCTGTAAAATCGCATTATATATTGCTAATTCACAGAAATTCTAATCAGAAACACTTTACCATTCGAGCATGACCCAATAGATAAACAGGTCCCGAACTACTCCTTACTAATACTAATAATAAAAATAATAATACTACATACATATGTACGTATTTATATAAAAAATAATTTTAAATTTCTTAATTTAGTAGAGATCTGTGCTACGTGGAAAGTCCGGATAATTTTGTGGTCTTTTAAGTCTCAAGTGTCCCCGGGTGGGAAGTTTTTCAGTTGTACCAGCTGTCAATGAGTCGCCCAGGAATTCGTGAGTCATCTTTACTTAATCTTCTTATTGAAAAATACTAGGAAATTATTAAAAAGCTCCATGATGTTTTACTGTCTCACGCACTACTACATCTACTCTTCTTAGGACGTTTTTCGGTGCCATAATTCATTCATAAAATAGTCGCTCATTGAAAAGGATGCCCGCGGAGTTGTGAGTAATTTATTTTGTGTTCTCCATCAAAAATCAAGCAAAAGTGCTGAAATGTAAGTTCTAATTATTTTCATATAGTTTAAGATTTAAGAATAGGACGTTATTGGGAAGCCAAAGCGATGGAGGGCGGAACTTTAGAGGTATCGCTTGCTAAATCTCTTCCAAGTGGTACCATTTTCCCTTACTACTTCGTTGCCTATAACGCATTTCCTCTGAAAACAAATTTAATGAGACTATGTCCGGGACGGACATTGCTAGAAGATAAAAAAGAGTTTAATGAAAAGTTATGAAAAAGTTATGAAAGGCTCGTGTTTACATTGAAAATGCTTTTGGTATATTGGCGAGCCGTTGGAGAGTTCTGCACACGAGCATACACGCCGAGCCGGAAAGTGCTGACAACTGAAAACGGTATCGATATAGAAGGAGATTTGAGACGAGAGACAACTCCCTTGACTTCCGTTCGCCAACCAACCGCAAATTGGTCTATAGCTGCTGCGTTTCAATTCAATGCTAAAAGATTTCTTAAATTCACTTTAAATTTATAACACTTCAGCATTTGCTTCAAGTAAATGTTTATTTATATTTATGTAATATTTTATTGTGTAAGGTATATAATTATAATAATGTAATAAAGAGTAATATATAGTTAAACAGAATTATAAGTGTAATGTGTGAAGTATTATTAAGCCGCAAGACCAAACTGCGACCGCAGACAACCGACGACTGAAAACGACTGTGCTCTACTGACGACCGAAGACAACTGTGCTCTACTGACGACCGAAGACAACTGCGCTCTACTGACGACCGAAGACAACTGCGCTCTACTGACGACCGAAGACAACTGCGCTCTACTGACGACGACTGACTACTTTTCTACATCCGGCCATCCGGCCATTCGACTTCATCTTCTTCTTCTTCTGACAGATCAATTTCTTCGGTTTGCTTCAATGGCTTCATGCTGTCATTGCAGGTTGATGTATTATTTGATCCTTCGAACTGGCCAGCTTTTTCCACGTCATATCGATTGTACCGTCGTTGTCTTATGATTTTATATGGACCAATATATCCGTTTAACAGCTTTCTTCCGGCAACAAATTGGGTTCTTTTGATTGCAACCAAAACACCCTTATTAAAAGGTATTTCTTTTTTCCGCCGCTTATCGAAGTTCTTTTTATATTCCAATTGTGCTCTTTCAATTTGTTTAACTGCTGCTGGTCTGGTTTCCTCTCTTTCTTCATTAAAAGCATCTGCGAGTTCCTTTTCTATTATCTCGTTTATGTGAGCGTCCATATCTGTTCTCATTTTTACGCCAAACATTAGCTCGAAAGTTGTAAATCCAGTTGTTCTGTTTTGGGTGTTATTTATTACTCGTTGAACTCTGTCGACGTGTTTAAACCACATTGCCGGCTTTTCTGAAGAATTTTATATAAAAAAAATTAAATATTCATTCGATTGAAAATTAGGATATGTATATAAGTATAAGTATAATAAATTAATTTTTACGTTAAAATTCTTTGTTTAAAAATTTTTCAATTTTAACGTTCAAATTATTTTTAGAAGATTTTCTAGAATTTTCTTTTTAGAGACACATCTCAGAAGAAGGAGACAGATCTCAGAACAAGTGCTAATAGTAATCGGACAAGTAAAATTAATGCATGGTGTTGATTCGGTATTCGTTTCTCAGCGAATGATCCGAAACCCAGTTTGATTGGATTCGTTGCAGTTCTCTGTAATCTATCCTCATTCTCCTTTGCCCGCTGGATAAGTTCATTGACGTGTTCGCTGATTTTGTGGTGAACTAATTTTAGCACGTACGGCTCAAGATCAGCTTCTGTGACCATGTTGGCCAATCCAAGTGTTAATAATGTAACACCTTAGTTGAGTAGTTGTAAGTTACTGAATTTATTCTGAATATTTTCTTGCTTTATATACAAATCTTAAGGTCTAATGCACAGCAGCAAAAATTACAGTGCAGATAACAAGTGTTACTTAATCTATAAAAGGGGAATCAAAAAGGGAAAAGATATAAATGAAGTGACGATAAGAAAAAAGGGTCGTGGGATTCGTAAACATTAGATATTGGACACCGTTTCTTATCGCCTTGCTGTCTTATGTTTGAACATTCTGCCGGCTAAATTGAACGGGCGGCGTTGAAAAATCGATCTTGATTCTATTTGTAGGTGAACAGCATTTATACTTTATGTACATTGATACTAATACTATTAGGACTAATACTACTAAAATTAATGACAAATGACCGCTTTTCGTATGAAATTGTAATTTTTTCAACTCGATGTGTGCAGACTTCAGTGTGCTCAATTGCTGCGATAGTTGGTCGATCTGCTCACTGTTGTTAATTGTCATTGTGTGTAGTGGTTTAATATCTTCTTTTGATACTGAGCTTATGTTTTGGACCCATACTGAAGCTCGAGCTGTTATTTGTTGGCTTGAGTCGAATGTTCGGGATGACGTCAAGGATATTCCCTCATAAATCGCGCTGCATCCAGGTTTGAGTTCTAAGATACCCTGAGGAGGCATCGTTAACCAATTGCTTTTACCAGTTTTGCAATTGATGTTCATATCAATTTTCTTGAATGTCTTGTAGATCCAATAATTCTTATTGGCCAGAGGGGTCCAAACACTGGCTTCCTTTGTTTCCTTGAACTTGCAATTTGTTAGCTTTAATTGTTTTAATGCAGCGATTTGACAATCTCGCCCAATTGCTGGTTTCCATGGCCAAGATGTCCGACAGACGAAGTGACCTTCTCTTACGTTTTCGCATTTGTTCAACTGTGACTCTGTTATCAGCATATATACACTGTTTTCGGGCTTGAATGCTATGTATTCCGAGCGGATTATTGGCATTATTATACGGTTGTCTTTTTCCAAAGGAAGTGGTATCATGCGATAGATATCTGCAGAATCCTTATCTAGCAAAGGTATTTTAGCATTTATTACTAGGCGCTGTTCCAACACGATTGCCTTCGCCGTCATCGACGTGTAGACATTTTGTAAATTGTTCCCTGAACGTGCTCCAGGAAGGGTTAAGTCTTCTGGAATATTTTTCTTGATATCCACTATTGCCTGTTGTAATTGCGCTGGCGTTAAAAGCTGTGGATTAATATGGCCGTGGTTGATATCAATAAGAAGATTAATCACTGATGACTGTACTTTATCACACTCCTGAATCATCATGTTTACTTGTAATGACATCACTTGAAATAACAACGCTATTTTCTCTTCATTTATTTTTTTAATGATTTCATCGCCAAATAACTTCAGATGGTCAGACATCTTTTTAAAAGTTGCGTTAACCTCTTTGGTTGTTTTCTTTAAGATATTGACTGTTGAATCCAGGACCGAAGTCTGCTGCTTCATCAAACGCTGTAGGTTATGTTCATTCTCCAGGATATTTCGCATATTTTGTTCCATCTACGTCCTGTCGTCCGCGTCCATCATTCCGAAGAGTATGTGATACAAAGATCCAACGAATTCAAACGGTGCTCTTTTATATCTTGCTTTCTTTATGAGCAGGTCGTTATTTTGCTTCAGTGCGTCATACTGACGAGCCATGGCTGAAGTCATTAGTTCGCAGATAATTTTGTACTCATTTAATTTATAGCAGTAATTCTTTAGAGTATTGATAAATGAAGGAATCTTATCCATTTCTTCAAAGTAGGGGTTTAAATCATAATAAACAACTAAATTCCAGTATGACTTTGTTGTTTCCATTGTACCGACGTTGTCCATGTAAACCGCAGTTTCGTTGGATATTTCCGTAGCAATCGCGCCAAACGTTCCATGCAATTTCTTTGATGTATGTGCTTTAACTTGACTTACTAGTATACCGAGTAGCAGCAACCATAATATCGCAGTCTGCTTAGTATTAAAATTTGTAGCTTTCAGTTTCCTGGCTGTTGACGTTAAATTTGACTGTACCTTAACCGCACAGGGTTCTCCTGGCTGAAATTCTGTATGCAGCGGACACAGTTTACGTACCGGACGTTTAGCTATCCCATTTTGATGTTTCAGCGTTACTACTCTTACTTCGTTGTCTCTTCCTGGATGAACTTCCAAGACTTTGGCTAGTGGCCATCGTGACGGTGGCGTGTTTTCGTCTTTGATGAGTACTATTGCTCCTTCCTTTATATTATCTTGTGAGTATTTCCACTTATTCCTTTGTTGCATTGTGTGTAAGTACTCATTTTTCCAACGATTCCAAAAATCTTGCCGCATTCTCTGTGTTAACCTCCACCTGTCCAAAGAAGAAATTGGAGTGTTTTCTATGGGCTGCGGATACTCCAGTAACGGTTTTCCTATTAAAAAATGGCCTGGTGTCAGTATGTCTACATCTTCATTGCTACTGTTGATTGCACATAAAGGGCGAGAGTTCAGACTTGCTTCTATTTGTAGCAAGACTGTGCTGAATTCTTCGTATGTTAACTTTGTTTCCCCTAAAATGCGTTTTAAGTGGTATTTCATTGACTTTACTCCAGCTTCCCATAATCCACCAAAATGCGGGGCTCCAGGTGGAATAAAGTGCCAGTGAATTTTTTCTGCTGCAAGAATCGGAGCTATTGTGGTATTGTTCTTGATGGCTGCCTTAAATTCCGTGTCTAATTTTCTTTCTGATCCAACAAAATTAGTGCCATTATCGGAATATATATGTGCAGTTTTCCCTCTTCTAGCGAAAAATCTGCGAAGTGCAGCGAGGAATGTATCTGTCGTGAGGTCACCTACGGCTTCCAAGTGAATTGCCTTTGTTGACATGCATATAAATACGGCCACATATCCTTTAAAATTGGTACTGATTCTTCAGCTGCAGTCCCAAATTTGAAATCGTTGCCCACTGCTCATGATATTGTAAACACTATAAATGCTGTTGACTTAAATCTACCTCAAATTGATGTATCTGATGAAAATAATAAGACCAATTATACTGGGACTGTGCCGAAAACTTTAAAAACTTCAAAAAGTTCAAAAGCTTCAACACCAGTTGTTGTTGGTCATGCCGCTCATTCAGGGAGGACGCTGACTGTAGTGGAACCTGTAAAAACCATATTCGTCTCTCGCTTTATTCCAGAGACGACTGTTGATGACATTAATAATCATATTAAATCTCAGTTAGGAATGGATGACTCTAGCATCACTATTAGGAAATTTAACTTTGGATCTCGAAGAGCTTATTCTTCATTTAATATTCGCTTGCCAAGTCATCTTATAAAACGTGTTGTTGATCCTTCATTCTGGCCTGATAATGCCATTGTGCACGAGTATGTGTTCAAACCTAGGCGCAAAAGTGCTAACTCAGGTAGCTTGCACCATGCTGCTCCTGCAGCAAAAAACTAATTGCCAGTAACGTGGAGATTGGAACTATAATTTTGTATCAGAATGTTAGAGGTCTTAATACCAAATTGAGAGATCTTTTTCTAAAAAGTAACGATTTAGAGTATAGAATTGTGGCTTTTTCTGAAACATGGCTGAAGTCCGACGTGCTAAACCTGGAAATTTTTTCGAATGCCTACACTGTCTATCGTAAGGACAGAAATTTAGTACAGTCATCTGTTACCAGAGGAGGGGGAGTTCTGATAGCAGTTGACTCCTCTTATTTTTCGAGAGAGGTAGCTTGTAGCTCCAACTTAGAAATTGACTTTTGCTGTGTTCATGTTAAAATTGGCTGTTTAAGTCTTTTTATCACTTGTTCATACGTTCCGCCAAATTCATCATACAACATTTACTTAAATCACGTCGAGTGTATAAGTGCAGTAGCTGCTAAACTAGGACCTGCTGATCATCTAGTGGTTCTTGGTGACTTTAATTTGCCTCAGGTAAACTGGGAAATGTGTGCTGACTCAGTTTTCCTCCTACCATCTTCTGACATAGACAATAACGTTATACTGCTGAATAACATATCTTCAAATGGTCTGGTGCAGATTAATTCCATACTAAATCATAACGGCCGATTACTGGATCTTGTTTTTGTGGATGATGCAAATATTTTTGAACTATCGAATGCTGAGCCGTTAGTTTTGCCGGAAGATATGCATCACCCAACATTGGAATTAAAAATTTTTCATGACTATTCTAAAACAAATATCATCACTCCTGTTGTGAGTAGGGTGTTTTGCTTTCGCAGAGCAAATTTTGCAGCTATGAAGTCTTACCTACAAAATATAAATTGGTACAACATTCTTAAACTTACGGATTATTCAAACTCTGAAACTATTGATGAAGCCATAAATTTGTTTAATAACTCCCTTCTGGATAGTTTTAATGTCTCAGTTCCGCGACGCAGTTCATCGAGTCGTGCTGGACCATCTTGGTTTACTCCTACTTTGAGGAAAATAAGGAGTTTAAAAACAAAGCGTTATAAATTATACTGCATGAATCGTTCTTCACACAGCTTTGCTGCTTACGTATCAACTAGATGCTTATACCATAAAGTTTGCAAGAGAGCGTACATCAATTATTTAATAAAGGTCAAATCTAATCTGCGTTCTGATCCTAAATCCTTTTGGAATTTTGTTAATATGAAAAGAAAAGTTTCCAGGTATCCATCAGTAATGAAACTCGATGATTTCGAGTCCGGTGAATCTGGAGCTATTATAGTAGCTTAGTTAACTATCCATTCCCTATTTCTTCTGGATTGATTACTCTACCAATCGTGGATGAGGAGACTGTTCTCAAGGCACTGAAGGACATTAAATGTAATTATAACGCGGGTCCGGATGGCCTTCCTGCATGCGTTTTAAAATACTGTGCTGATGAGCTTGCTGCACCTATTACAGCATTATTACAAGCTTCCTTACGCACGGGTTATTTTCCACGAGTTTGGAAGTCTTCATTTATTATTCCTCTGCACAAAGCGGGAAACAGATGTAATATTAGAAATTATCGAGGTATTGCTAAAATTAGTGCATTGCCTAAACTTTTTGAGAAAATAGTCACTGAACAAATATCCCGGAGTATTCATTCATTAATTTCGCCTTTGCAACATGGTTTCTGCAAAGGTAAATCGACGACAACAAACTTATTAGAATTTGTATCGGAAATTATAAAAAACTTTAAAATATCTAAACAGACTGATGCTATCTATACTGATTTCAGTAAAGCTTTCGACACAGTGAACCATAATCTTCTACTATTAAAGATGAAGTTATTTGGATTTCCAGAATGTCTACTTGTTTGGCTTCAATCTTATCTCATAAATCGCATTCAAATGGTTTTGTTTGATAATAGTATATCAGACAAGTTTGTAGTCCCATCTGGTGTTCCTCAAGGGAGTCATTTGGGACCGTTGCTGTTCCTGGTGTTTATAAATGACCTTCCTACTGCTATTAGACACGGCAAAGTATTGATGTTTGCTGATGATGTGAAACTTTTCCTAGCCTATAATAACAATATTGATGCTAATCTCTTACAATCGGATTTGGATTACCTGATTACATGGTGTAACATTAACTGTATGGACCTGAACCTAAAGAAGTGTAAGCAAATAACATTTACACGGCGTCAAAATTCCTGGTTCTTTAATTACAATATTGGTGGTTGTAAATTAGAACCTGTTACATCTATACTTGATCTTGGGGTAATTCTGGATTATAAACTACGATTCCATACTCATATAAATCACATTGCAAGTAAAGCACATAGTACGTTGGGATTTATTAAACGCTGGGCAAAGGAGTTTAAGGATTTTCATATTACAAAGCTACTTTATATAACACTTGTTAGGACTACGTTGGAATATGCATCGCCTGTTTGGAGCCCAAATTATGCCTGCTACATTTCTGAGCTTGAATCTGTTCAAAAGCAGTTCTTGCTCTTCGCTCTACGTCATTTTCATTGGGATGCATCTTCGAGGCTACCACCTTATGAATCCCGTTTGCAGCTAATTGACTTACCTTCACTCGTCAATCGTCGTAAGATGTTAAATGCGGCTCTCATTTTGAATATACTCTATGGAATAATTGATAGTCCAACCTTGCTATCATATATTTATATTAATGTTCCTCATCGCACTTTGAGACGGTATGAGCCGCTTTATCTAAGTATTGCTAGAACTTCATATTTGCAACATGAACCTCTACGGAATGCTTGTAGCGATTTTAATACTGTATATCCTGTTATAAATTTCTCCGATCCAATTTATGTAACGAAACAAATGATTTTATCATTTTTATCGCAACCTTTTTATATTCAATACCTATAATACTGTGAATTTACTTTGTATTTTGTCTGAACTATAAAGTTATGTAATACTTAGTTTAGTTTCTATTAAATAAATAAATAAAAAAAATAAATAAAAGACTTTTGTCCTCTACCCCTTGAACATCTCATTAATATTGGTCCGGCATAGTCAATTCCAGTGTGAGTAAATGGACACTCCGTTGACAATCTAGATTTAGGAAGATTACCCATGACCTGGTTTGCGCTTTCTTGACGATACCGTGAACACTTAGCACAATATCTTATGCATTTCTTGATTTCATTTTTTAAACCTAGTATCCAAAAATTTCTTCTTATCATTGACTCCATTAGCCGGTTACCGCCATGAAGGGTTTCGAAGTGTGTCCTCTGAACTAGTAAAGATGCTATTTTTGACTTGTTTATAATTATGGGATGTTTCTGGGAATAAGAAATATTCGCGTTTTGCAACCTTCCGCCGACACGAAGAATTCCATCATTATCCAAAAACGGATACAAGCTCAAAATTTTACTATTTCTGTCGACTGGTCGATTCTGTTGCAAGGCTTCGATTTCATTAAAAAATTCAGTTTTTTGATGATACTGAATTATAAGTTTTTCAGCTTTCATTAATTCAGCTACAGTTAGATATTCTACAAAATCGTGATTTCCTTTCACCTTCTCTAGAAAACGTAGTAGAGTAGCTGTCACCCTTTGTAACTTTGTCCATGAGGAAAATTTATTTGTCATACCATCGAAAAAGTGCGTTTTTGATAATGTTGCAGTGACATTAACAACAGGAATCCCATAGTTACATGACTCCTGTTTTGGCCAACAAGAACTTGACTGCGCTAGCCATGAAGGACCTTTCCACCATAATGGATGGTTTTTTAATTTATCGGCATGTATTCCACGAGATGCGACATCCGCTGGATTATCCTTTGTTTTAACATGCTTCCATTTTGCTTCTGGAACCAAGTTTTTAATTTCGCTTATCCTCTTGCGAATAAATTTGTCTTTGCTTTTACAATCGTGAATCCATCCAAGAACTATCGTTGAATCGCTCCACGCGAATTCATGGTGTTTTCGAGTACAGGAATCGGCGACTTTCTTCAATAGTTTAGCTAAAAGATGAGCTGCACATAACTCTAGCTTAGGCAAGGTTTTCTTATTTTTAATTGGGTTAACCTTGCTTTTTGCTGTTATTAGTGCTATTGAATTGTTTGCTTTTGCATACACTACTGCCGCATAAGCTTTTTCGGAAGCATCTGCAAACCCATGGATTTCAAAATCTTCGTCGCTCTTTATATTTATCCAGCGCGGAATCTTGACTTCTTGAACCAAAGGCATGTGCCTGATGAACTCGTTCCATTCTTTCTCTAAATCTTTAGAGACCACTTCGTCCCAATCCGACTGATGTATCCATAATTTTTGGATAAACAATTTCGCTGTTACAGTTACCGGAGTCAACCAACCCAAAGGATCAAATATTCTGGCAACTTCTGACAAGGCCTGCCTTTTTGTAATTGCTTTGTTTTGTGAGACATTCATTGCGAAGCTAAACTCATCATTCACTGGGTCCCACTGCAATCCCAAAGCTTTCACCGATTCATTGTCTTTAATTTCAATTATTTCGTTAATACTTTTTCTTGTCACTCCTTTAATTATTTCAGAATTATTGGATAGCCATTTCCGAAGATGAAACCCAAACTTTTCTAATTGATTAGAAATTCTTTTCTGAATACTTTTACAAGCTTCAATCGAGTCAGCGCCGGTCATCAAGTCATCCATGTAGAAGTCAGTTTTAATTATACTGCTTATATCCTTATCTGGACAGCGATCTGCAATCTCGAATAGTGTTTTTATTGCTAAAAATGGTGCCGATGCTGTTCCATAAGTGACTGTGGTTAGTTTGTATTCCTTTAACGTGTCCTTTTCGTCATCGCGCCATAAAATATGTTGATAGGCTTGATCATTCTCCGCTATCTTTATTTGTCTATACATCTTCTCTACGTCTGCCGTTACGACGTATTTCCATAACCGCCATTTCAAAATTATGTCAAAAATATCCCTTTGTAGTCGGGGACCAATGTACATAATGTCATTGAGGCTCTTTTGATTTGTAGTTTTTGCGGAGGCATCAAAAACTACACGTAACTTTGTCGTTAAACTCCCTTCTCTGATTACAGCTTGGTGAGGCAAATAATACTTGCCGCTGCCCTTTTCACTTACGGCTGTCATGTGTTTGCGATCCAAATATTCTTCCATGAACTTTACGTAGCCAGCCTTTAGATTTCTGTCACTCTTTAATTTTCTTTCTAATGATAAAAATCTGGCTACAGCTTGTTTACGTGAATCTCCCAATTGCTTATCATCACGTAGTGGTAATTTGACCACAAATCTACCATCCAAATCAACACGTGTAGTTTCATCGTAGATTTTTACACATTCTTCTTCTTCTTTCGATGTTGGTTCGTTTGAAGAAACTTCCTCCAGCTCCCAAAACCGTTCTATATTAGTTAGAGCTGAAAGAACCTTTTTATTGGCTGGCACTTTCTTCAGGATTCCTGATAATATCCAGCCAAGTTTTGTTGATTGACCCAGAATTCCTCCTCTTTTGCATACCCCTTCTTCCAGAATGCTGCCAAATATATCAGCGCCAATGACCACATCTATTCGATCAGATTTATTAAAAATTGGATCCGCTAACAGATAGTTATCCCATTGCTGAATGTCGTATTTAAATGAGTGATCTGGATGAGTGCCTGTAAGCTTAGGCAATACTAATGCATGAGCCTCTACTGCAAAGTTGCTCACAAATCTTGGCTTTATTTGCAAGTGTACCTTGAATTTTGATACACCAACTACCGAATCGCCGAGGCCATGAATCTCGGTTTTACTTTTCTGACGCTGCAAGGCTAGTATTTGTACTGCTTCCTCGGATATTGTTGTTACCTGTGATCCTTGATCAACAAGCGCTCGTAGGATCACTTCTTCTCCGTTTAATGAACGCACTTTTATTTGTGCTGTCGCTAAAATTACTTGTGCAGAAACTTCACCAGTAGTCATTGAGCAAGATGTATTAGGTTTACTATCTTCCGACGTTCTGTTATATTTCTTTTGTTCATCACTGTGTAGCATATGATGATGTCTTTTATTACAGTGTCTACACTTCAATTGCGGACTCGAACACTTTTTGTCCATAGTATGATTCATACACGTGAAGCACAACTTCTTCTTATATATATAAGATCTACGGTTCTCTACAGGCAACTCGAGAAATTTGCTACACATTGTTATAGTATGCCCAATTTTTTGACAGTAATTACATTGTTGCGGAGCAGAGTATAATGTAGTAGTAAATCGTTGAATTTTTTTGCTGTTGTTTTGTAGCCTTGTTGCTGCTTCTAACGCCTGATACTGTTGCTCTAGAAAATTTAACACGTCCTGAAGGCCTTGAATTTCTTTTGGCCGTTTAACACTCTGTTCGTACAAACGGAGACCATCTTTGTCCAATTTTCTCACGATTAATCGTGCAATAAACGGCTCTGCGTGATTAATCTCAATATTCATACCTTTTATGGCATGAATACATTCCATTGTTGTATCAAGCAGTTTTTTTATGCTTGATGCAGATTCACTGTTTACCATCTGCTGATCCAGCAATCTATCGACGTGTGAAGTGAAGAGAAGGCGTTTATTATCATAACGTTGTTTAAGAATATCATACGCTGCTTTATAATTGGCTCCAGTTACTCTAAGATGCTGAATTAACCTCGCAGCATCTCCTTTTAATAAGGACTTGAGTCGATACATTTTCTCGACGTCCGAAAACTCATCGCAATTATGGACTAAATTTAGAAAAAGGTCATAAAATGAGACCCATTCTTTTATTTCGCCGAAAAAAGGAGCAATTTTTATATCTTCTAATTTAATGTTTCTTGTTTTCTTGTTTACTTGTTGCTGATTGTAGTCAGAAGTGGGCATTGCTGACTGAAAGGCAAGTGTTTGAAGTGCCTCGTAATAGAGTTCCAAGATATTCTCCATTTCTATTGTTACATCATTTTGAGATGCACCAGTTTCACGTATTTTATCGTATACCTCTTTTAATGATGCGTATCTCTCTTCGGTAATCTGCCTTTTTACTTCCAAAACGGCAATTGGCTGCTCGCCAATTGCTTCATTAACTTTTAACAACCAATTTTTCATACTTGTTGCTTTTAAGGAAAATTGGTTCAGTAATTCGTCCTCCTTACTTGGCGGCTTTGGCGGCACTGAAACCTCTGGGCAAATAGTCTTCTCTCCACTTTGAGCATCTCCTGATGATGATCCCTGAGCGAATATCGCTAACAGACGTTGCACTTCTGTGACCAAGTTAATAATTCCCTCGTAGTAGTTTTTTTCGAAGTAGTCATCTGTCGTAATTCCCAATGCTAAAAGTGCTATGTTGTTGGACTTGAACTCCTCATACGCTTTTAGCAAGCGCTTTTCTAAGTCTGCTCTGACTGTAGAACGGATTTCCTTCTGTGTCAGTTTCCCGTGAATTACGATAATTTCGTCACCCAAATCCTTCTGACGTTCATACAATCCTTGTCGCTTAGCCATATTTACTCGATGCTTAGTTTTGCTTGAATTTTATATTTTTTCCTGTTCCGATGTCTAATCCTCGGCACACTTAAACCACTGTTTGGCCGTGATTTACGCCTATAAGTTGTAACACTTAAACCACTGTTTGGCCGTGATTTACGCCTATAAATTGTAACACTTAAACCACTGTTTGGCCGTGATTTACGCCTATAAGTTGTAACACTTAAACCACTGTTTGGCCGTGATTTACGCCTATAAATTGTAACACTTAAACCACTGTTTGGCCGTGATTTACGCCTATAAGTTATGACACTTTCACACTTATTAACTCTGGTGTCTTAGCCCCAGAAACGCTATATTTTCAAAACAATCTCTGTGTTTCCTCTTGTAATGGAACACACAGAAGAGTTTCTTTTTTATATTATTTTCGAACCTCTTACCACTGGTGGGGGAAAGTTCGAAATGTTTTTGTTTATAATTATCTTTAAGAATTCTATGAAAATGTTTTATATTTTCCTAATAATTTATTAGGTCGGTTCAAAACTCAGAAATTCTTACCACTGGCGGGGGAAAAATCTGAGCGTAGCTTCGAAGGACCAAAAATGTTAATAATGTAACACCTTAGTTGAGTAGTTGTAAGTTACTGAATTTATTCTGAATATTTTCTTGCTTTATATACAAATCTTAAGGTCTAATGCACAGCAGCAAAAATTACAGTGCAGATAACAAGTGTTACTTAATCTATAAAAGGGGAATCAAAAAGGGAAAAGATATAAATGAAGTGACGATAAGAAAAAAGGGTCGTGGGATTCGTAAACATTAGATATTGGACACCGTTTCTTATCGCCTTGCTGTCTTATGTTTGAACACCAAGAAATATTTTTTCAGTGGGTGTCTGAGTCGAGAGACTAGAAAAGGTTTCCGATACCTGCTTTATTGAGATTGACGCTTCCTGCAGGAAATTCGTCAAGTGTGTCTTCATCTGGATTAAATAAAAAAAAAATTGGCTTAAAAAATTTATTTAAACTACCGTAATGAAACTTACTTTTTTGGCGCATCCTCTCTTTGAAGCATTTAGTGTTGTCACTTGTCTTGGATGGAGTTACATTTTCTTCGGCCGGCGAGTCTACTTTCACATCCAGAGCAAATTTTACAGCTCGCTATGTGACCGTACAAACTCAATTAAACTTTCATCAGTGTGCATTCTGAAAATGTAAATTTATTATTAGTTGTCTCATTGTATAATTATGTTCTATGTGTTAACTTACTTTCTTCACTAATAAAAAAGCTTTGAAGTATTAATTAATAAGGCAGTTGATGAATTGCTTGACCAAACAGAAGCAAAAGACACAAAGAAGTAGAAGAAGAGCTTGTGCACATTTGTCAAAAATAGAAATCGAGCAATCTTGCGAATATGCGTTTTTTTATCTAAGTACGAACGTTCGCTCGTTCGTAACATAGGAAGTTATGAACAATTGCGTACGTATGGCTCGCCTATAAGTATCCCGCAGTTGCCGCCACTTTTTCTTGCAATTGTCAGCAGTAAAGTGCAAATACATTTACAATATCTTCTTAGTTTTTCTAAACTTCATTTTAAAATTGACCGATTCGCTGGTCGCAAAACTTAAAGGCTCTCAATTCCCCCTGACAACGGTATCTACATAATCTAAGGCCCAGCGTTTCTGAAACCCTTCCCGATCCCCCTCCTCTTGCCCACATCCCAAAAAGAGTGTTCCACGGAGTCCTGGCACAGATGCCTGGTTGCTAGATGCGAAAAACCTTGCTGCGCCAAGAACTTTCATAACTGAGTTAGGCTGGATATATTAAGGAGCCAACCTTTAATAAAATAAAACGCATTTTTATAGTTTTTTTATTTCAGAAGCAAAAGTATAATTATTATCACTTTGCTTGTATAATTATTAATCAGCTTGTATAATTATTATTATTATTATCACTTTGCACAAGCTGCTAGTGCTTATAAATTTATTATAATTTAAATTGTAATAAAGTGATAATAATAATAATAATAATTATACTTTTGCCTCTGAAATGTACTATTTCTAATAAATTGAAAAGAATTTTGGCTCGCTTGAAAAAATAATCCTGGCCCTCGCTGTGGCAATAAGACCTTTTGGATTGGCATTGTATAGCGTTGTTATTGCTGTTGAAAACATTAAAAAGTTCATAAAAAAACAGAAGGAAATCAATGGTGTTTTTAATTGTAGGGGTTTTGTGGTCATCAAACTGCTGATTTACATAAGGTTCGCATGGCCGAACAGACTGTATGTCTAAGTACCTGAGCCGCAAAAGACATCCTCATTTTTTGTAAATTGCCCGGATAGACCTGGTCATGAGTTAATTTGGGCGCGCACCTAATAGGTGCTTTTGAATCTATGTTGTGAAAATGAATAATGTCCATACCAACTGACCTTTTTTGTTGTCAAATATAATCACCTTTTTCTCGAAATTCTGCAAATGATAGTGGGTACTTTTGAGACGATGGAACGCGTCCTGAAAAAATAAGTTTTTTTGTTTATTGACTACAAAATATAGGGTTTCTTCAGTAACATTTGCAAATTTAGCGAAGCTCCTGAAGTTGGAACCTCGATCACAAACAAAATGACAAGGCACAAGGTTTATGCTTTGAAGATGTGAAATTGCTTCAAAGATATATTTTTAAACTAATGGTCCTCTATAAGTAACTTGCAGGAAAAAATAAGCAAAAGGTTGTTTCCAAAACTCATCGCCAATACCTAAGACCAATAGCATGTAACGTTCCGTTTTTTCAGCCAGCGTATACTCAGCAAATAACCACGGTTCAGTCACAGGAAAGGATTTATTTTCTGTGGACAACAAATTACTTTATTTAACAAATTCTTTGATCCTTGTGCACTATATATTAGATTTAAGGATAATCGCAGCAACTCTATTTCCGGCAGACGTTTTTATCAACACGCTGGTCCCTTGTCGCTGGAGAACGTTGTTGTTCACGGGCGTTGTTATCGACGGACGGCTTCTTGTAGTTGTACAAACCGTTGTACGTTCTAGTTGTAATCGACGTGTTGATTCTTACTTTGAGAAAACATTGTTATCGACATGTGTCCTGGCTGTGGGCGGACGTTGTTATCGCCGCGTGTCCTGACTGTGAACGAATGTTTTCTTCGACACGCGCCCTTACTATGTACGAACTTTGTTATCGACGCGTGTCCTGACTGTGGGCGAACGGTTATCGACACATGTCCTTAATTTGGACGGACGTTGACATCGACACGTCCAAACATGCATTAATGTCTCTAAAAGGAATATCTATTTGAATATTATCAACTACGCTCGACTGCGGTCTTGGCAAACTTTGGAATTGCTGCCATGAATTTTTTTGGATTAGCGTGTCATTGCTAATTCGGCTTAAGGCATCTTTCGTACTAATTGATTCGCTGGGCGCAAAACTTAAAGGCTCTCAATTCCCCCTGACAACTGTATCTACTTAATCGAATCGCCAGCGTTTCTGAAACCCAATCACCGCCTGCCCCCTCCTCCGAATATATCTCCAAAAAAGTTTTCCACGGAGTCCTGGCACAGACGCCTGGTTGCGAGATGCGAAAAAGATTGCTGCTCCAGGAACTTTCATAACTGAGTTAGGATCACTTTGCACAAGCTGCTATTGCTTATAAATTTATTATAATTTAAATTGTAATAAAGTGATAATAATAATAATAATAATAATTATACTTTTGCCTCTGAAATGTACTATTTCTAATAAATTGAAAAGAATTTTGGCTCGCTTAAAAAAATAATCCTGGACCTCGCTGTGGCAATAAGACCTTTTGGATTGGCACTGTATAGCGTTGTTATTGCTGTTGAAAACATTAAAAAGTTCATCAAAAAACAGAAGGAAATCAATGGTGTTTTCAATTGTAGGAATTTTGTGGTCATCAAACTGCTGATTTACATAAGGTTCGCATGACCGAACAGACTGTATGGCTAAGTACCTGAGCCGCAAAAGACATCCTCATTTTTTGTAAATTGCCCGGATAGACCTGGTCATGAGTTAATTTGGGCGCGCACCTAATAGGTACTTTTGAATCTATGTTGTGAAAATGAATAATGTCCACACCAACTGACCTTTTTGTTGTTAAATATAATCACCTTTCTCTCGAAATTCTGCAAATGATAGTGGGTACTTTTGAGACGATGGAACGCGTCATGAAAAAAGAAGTTTTTTTGTTTATTGACTACAAAATATAGGGTTTCTTCAGTAACATTTGCAAATTTAGCGAAGCTCCTGAAGTTGGAACCTCGATCACAAACAAAATGACAAGGCACAAGGTTTATGCTTTGAAGATGTGAAATTGCTTCAAAGATATATTTTTAAACTAATGGTCCTCTATAAGTAACTTGCAGGAAAAAATAAGCAAAAGGTTGTTTCCAAAACTCATCGCCAATACCTAAGACCAATAGCATGTAACGTTCCGTTTTTTCAGCCAGCGTGTACTCAGCAAATAACCACGGTTCAGTCACAGGAAAGGATTTATTTTCTGTGTGGACAATAAATTACTTTATTTAACAAATTCTTTGATCCTTGTGCACTATATATTAGATTTAAGGATAATCGCAGCAACTCTATTTCCGGCAGACGTTGTTATCAACACGCTGGTCCCTTGTCGCTGGAGAACGTTGTTGTTCACGGCCGTTGTTATCGACGGACGGCTTCTTGTAGTTGTACAAACCGTTGTACGTTCTAGTTGTAATCGACATGTTGATTCTTACTTTGGTAAAACATTGTTATCGACATGTGTCCTAGCTGTGGGCGGACGTTGTTATCGCCGCGTGTCCTGACTGTGAACGAATGTTGTCTTCGACACGCGCCCTTACTATGTACGAACTTTGTTATCGACGCGTGTCCTGACTGTGGGCGAACGGTTATCGACACATGTCCTTAATTTGGACGGACGTTGACATCGACACGTCCAAACATGCATTAATGTCTCTAAAAGGAATATCTATTTGAATATTATCAACTACGCGCGACTGCGGTCTTGGCAAACTTTGGAATTGCTGCCATGAATTTTTTTGTATTAGCGTGTCATTGCTAATTCGGATGAAGGCATCTTTCGTACTAATTTCGCTGGGCGCAAAACTTAAAGGCTCTCGATTCCCCCTGACAACTGTATCTACTTAATCGAAGCGCCAGCGTTTCTGAAACCCAATCACCGCCTGCCCCCTCCTCCCAATATATCTCCAAAAAAGTTTTCCACGGAGTCCTGGCACAGACGCCTGGTTGCGAGATGCGAAAAACATTGCTGCGCCAAGAACTTTCATAACTGAGTTAGGATCACTTTGCACAAGCTGCTAGTGCTTATAAATTTATTATAATTTAAATTGTAATAAAGTAATAATAATAATAATAATAATTATACTTTTGCTTCTGAAATGTACTATTTCTAATAAATTGAAAAGAATTTTGGCTCGCTTAAAAAAAATTATCCTGGACCTCGCTGTGGCAATAAGACCTTTTGAATTGGCATTGTATAGCGTTGTTATTGCTGTTGAAAACATTAAAAAGTTCATCAAAAAACAGAAGGAAATCAATGGTGTTTTTAATTGTAGGGGTTTTGTGGTCATCAAACTGCTGATTTACATAAGGTTCGCATGACCGAACAGACTGTATGGCTAAGTACCTGAGCCGCAAAAGACATCCTCATTTTTTGTAAATTGCCCGGATAGACCTGGTCATGAGTTAATTTGGGCGCACCTAATAGGTACTTTTGAATCTATGTTGTGTAAATGAATAATGTCCACACCAACTGAACTTTTTGTTGTTAAATATAATCACCTTTTTCTCGAAATTCTGCAAATGATAGTGGGTACTTTTGAGACGATGGAGCGCGTCATGAAAAAATAAATTTTTTTTGTTTATTGACTACAAAATATGTTTATTGACTCCAAAATAAGCTCCTGAAGTTGGAACCTTGATCACAAACAAAATAACAAGGCACAAGATTTATGCTTTGAAGCTGTGAAATTGTTATCGAAACGCTGGTCCCTTGTCGATGGAGAACGGACAGCTTCTTGTAGTCGCACAAAACGTTGTAGTCGACGTTTTGATTCTTACATTGGCTTGCGAGACGGTAGTGGTTGGTGCAGCGGCTGGTGTAGCTGTTTGTGCACTGATTGTTGCAGCAGGAGCAATTGCTTGTGTTTGTTGACATCGCACGCAGCAAAAGGTGCTCTTTCTTCAATTTTTGAGAGGGTGCTCTGCTGAATACCACTTTCATGTGATTCATTGTGTTTAAAATGTGCTGAAAATAATTTTTTGATAATTTTACCTTGTCCTTATGTTATTATATTTATTTTAAATTACTAATAACTAATATTAATATACCCTAAAATTGTTTACGAAATACGATTATCCATTATTGTTGGGATTGTAACAAGTTTTTTGTCTCAGCTGAGATAGACTCAGCGGCTCCAGGGTTCATTGTGGGTGGAACTTGAAAAAAACACTCACTTTGTAACGTTTCCGAATTTCAAACGATTGTGTGTCAACAATCTAGCACTGACGGAAAAGTTCAGCGCGGACGTTATATTTGTAACGTTGTTTCTCTGGCTAGGGTATGACTCAGTGAGTAACCAGGATCCAATTCACAGAAATATTTTTTTTTTTTGTGAAAACAATTGATGAAATCTTTATTTAATATAACTTGTTGCTTATAATTAATTGGCAGTACTGTCATTCGCCCTTCTCTGTAGATGCTGTCGTTGTTATCAGTCGCTAGGTTATTATTCTCGCCGCTGCTGTATGTTGTTTGAGTGGATGTTGAATGCGGTGCGATGATCACGTCGTTTGAAGTGGTGTCGAACCGTGTTGACGTTCGAGGATGTGTCGAACCGTGAAGACGTTCGAGGATGTGTCGAACCGTGAAGACGTTCGAGGCTGTGTCGAACCTTGAAGACGTTCGAGGCTGTGTCGAACCGTGAAGACGTTCGAGACTGTGTCGAACCTTGATGGCGTTCGATGCTGTGTCGAACCGCGATGGCGTTCGAAGCTGTGTCGAACCTTGATTGCGTTCGAAGCTGTGTCGAACCTTGATGGCGTTCGAAGCTGTGTCGAACCTTGACGGCGTTCGAAGCTGTGTCGAACATTGATGGCGTTCGAAGCTGTGTCGAACCGCGATGGCGTCCGAAGCTGTGTCGAACCTTGATGACGTTCGAGGCTGTGTCGAACCGTGAAGACGTTCGAGGCTGTGTCGAACCTTGAAGACGTTCGAGGCTGTGTCGAACCGTGAAGACGTTCGAGACTCTGTCGAACCTTGATGGCGTTCGATGCTGTGTCGAACCGCGATGGCGTTCGAAGCTGTGTCGAACCTTGATTGCGTTCGAAGCTGTGTCGAACCTTGATGGCGTTCGAAGCTGTGTCGAACCTTGACGGCGTTCGAAGCTGTGTCGAACATTGATGGCGTTCGAAGCTGTGTCGAACCGCGATGGCGTCCGAAGCTGTGTCGAACCTTGATGACGTTCGAGGCTGTGTCGAACCGTGAAGACGTTCGAGGCTGTGTCGAACCTTGAAGACGTTCGAGGCTGTGTCGAACCGTGAAGACGTTCGAGACTGTGTCGAACCTTGATGGCGTTCGAAGCTGTGTCGAACCTTGACGGCGTTCGAAGCTGTGTCGAACATTGATGGCGTTCGAAGCTGTGTCGAACCGCGATGGCGTCCGAAGCTGTGTCGAACCTTGATGACGTTCGAGGCTGTGTGGAACCGTGAAGACGTTCGAGGCTGTGTCGAACCGTGAAGACGTTCGAGACTGTGTCGAACCGTGAAGACGTTCGAGGCTATGTCGGACCTTGATGGCCTTCGAAGCTGTGTCGAACCGCGATGGCGTTCGAAGCTGTGTCGAACCTTGGCGGCGTTCGAAGCTGTGTCGAACCTTGGCGGCGTTCGAAGCTGTGTCGAACCGCGATGGCGTTGGAATCGTAGCGCTCGAGGCGACAAGGAGTAGCGTTCCTACCACTGGCTGCGGAGGGTGGCGTATGTCAACCTCCGTCGCCAACTTACTTCAACAGCTGTTGCCGCCCGGAGGTCCAACCATCCATAGGCGCCAACAACTCTTCTTGAAGAAACGGCGTGGTAGGACCGCAAAAGTACCTACGATAGTCGACAGGAAGTATGACTGTCTATCATCAGCTATCGTGCTGTCAAACTACTTCAAGAGGAGCTGCCGTCCGGAGGTCCAACCATCCAAAGGCGCCAACAACTCTTCCTGAGCAATTCACAGTCAGGTTACGGGGTGGTTAGAGAAGGAGAGGAAGGGCAGAGTAGTAAGCTACGAACGAACTTACCAAAAATCACTGCTATGCTGCTGGCTGCGTACACTGCGCGTGCTGACTGGCGCTCGCCGAAACTGATTATTTCGTGTCTGTGTTCCTCTTTTATACTCGTGGCTCTTGTTCTTCTTGTTCGCTGGGAGCATTACGTCGTTGTTGTAGCGTGTATGACAGCGTTGCCGTTTGACATTAGTTTCTAACTTATTATTAACATTGATCTTATATTTATTCTTATACGATATTATTTTCTAATACATTTTATTCCGCTAGTAATTGGTCGTAGGTCTAACAAAGTTATTATTTTCTATTTATATTCTCTAAAGTTCTTATAATATTATAGCGGACACAATTGCATATTGTTTATTCATAAATCGATCAATCTATTTATTTATCGATTAATTAAAAGATTAATATTAACAAGTACGATTAAATGCAAATCAATAAGTAATAGATACGCTTCTTCATTAAAAATATTTTATTATTCATAAAAATACAAATTCATTACTAAATACGAATATTATTATATATGATTCTCCATTCATAAATCAATTAATACATTTATTCATTCATCATCGATTAATTTCATAACGTTTTGCTTTAATAGTAAATAATTTGCTGTGTTCATTAGTACATATAAACAAAAATCATAATTCTTAATTCGTATAATAGTCAATAGTTCTTAATTCGTTGTATTTCGCGTACTTTGAAAATGAAATGAAATACATAAAAACAAAATGATAAAATAAATGTTGGGACGGATTTCTCGATCCGTCTCATATTTGATATAGTTTTTTATTTATATTCTCTTATCTCTAACAATGTGTGCTTATTCTATTACAATGTAACTTAGCCTAAGTCTTATGCTAAAGAAAGTTTAGTGGGAGCGGGAAAAGGACAGCTGAGCAACAGCCTCGGTACTGGTGCGACGCTTCGGTCGAGTAGCAATCAAAGAGTGTGTAATCAACTCCAAGGTTGATTAATCGTAAACAAAAAATGAGTATGAGCTAAAGCCCGTGGAACTAATCAACTCTAAAATTGATCAATCGTAAAAAAAAATCAGGTATGACTTAAAAATAAATTTATTTGCCTTGCGGCGCTAAAACTGAACCACTCACGAATGAGAAAAAGTCTCGCTTAACTGGTGAAGAGTTTCGCCGGTGGGAGACTGGTCGATTTACTAAGTGCAAAAGTGCTCGTTAAAAGCAGCACTTGAATTAAGGTTCTTAGGAATTGTAACTTCGGCATTGAACGCAGAAAGAAATCACGTTCGAAGTTTCCATGCTTCTTTTTAGCATTGTCTTTTCATCAGCTGTGGCTTCTGTTGTTGTTGTCGCTTTCCATATGTCTGGTTATGGAATCAGGTTTTGTCGTTGTTGTTGTTTCTTGCTTCTTGTGTTGTGGTTTATGAAAAGACCAGTCTGTGGTTGTTGTTATTTTCTGTAATTGTTATTCTTCTTCGTTTCTGTTTCTGTAATCGGATGATTGTTTTCGGCAGAAGTATTTGCAACGATGCTTGGATCGTTACAGGATATATATGGGAACGATATGTTGAGAATGCGTTTATTGGAAGCAAACATAATGATTTCTTGGGCTTTCCGATTTCGTAAGAAAAAAAATTCTTATCAAATTTCACAATATTAATTTCTTTCGAAAGAACTTAAATATCTTCAGCATGTAAAATAAAAAGTAATATTTTAAATAATTTACACGTCTCTCCCGATAGTCCTAAGTAGAGATTTGACGAATATTTCGTGTTTCTATAAATAATTTTGTTAGTAGTAAGGGCATTCTTAAAGTCAATATTAAAATTTTTTGAACTTATGTTATCAAAGTAGTGTTTTGTTTATAAATTAGTATTTTAAATATTTTATGTCAAATTTTATGTTAAACCTTTGGAATATTTATTTAACAGAAACGAAAATTTTAAGTTACATTTCAGAGCTATCGTTTTCGCGGGTTTTATGCGAGAGCTTAATTATTATATCTTATTGCTTTTCCTCGAATGGCATTGACCACATATATTTGATTGGTCCCCATGTTTTTATAGCTTTGGGCTAATGGAGTGATGATTTGTGGTAGGATGTAGGAGATGGCGCCAAACTATTCTAGACCAATCTTTATATCCTGGTTTAATGCAATTATTAAGAATACGGAATAATGAAACAACACGCGGTATATTAACTACAGTATATTTTCAAGAAGGGAAGAGAACAATAAAAAAAACACAGTGCAACTAAATATGCACAGAAACCAGATAGACAGCGACAAAGCTGCCAACATACAATTTTTACAAAAGAGTTGCCAACATAAAGTGATGTTTTGGTTTAAGATCTCCAAACAAGTTATTGTGTAAGATATGATGATCCTTTATCAAATTTTCTAAGTATTTTTTATATCAGTTTCCCTGATAATGATTGCTATGCTGAGAGCGGCTACGACGTTGACAGCAGTTGCGACGCTGAGAGCGGACGCGCCGGACCTCATTACGACCACCCATCCGCTTCCAGGCAGGTCTTCTTCGTCCACTAAATGTTGTAGGTCTGCGGCGAAATATTTTCCGCAGACTTTCTGGACGTAGCCGTACTGCAGTCCACCGTTCAGTACATCTGCAACGGTATCCTTCAAAATCTTCGGTTTTTTCTACAAATAGAAGACAATCAGAAAATGTGTTTGCTTGACCTTCACTGCTCTTCTTACCCCTACGATCATCTGCCATTTCTGTTGTGAGCTAGGTTAGGGTGGCGTGGCACGGTGGCTGCGGCTAGGCTCGCCGGCAATATTGGGTAGAGTTCTTGCCACCCTACCCACAACAGAAAAACATAATCGTGCCTTATTTGTTTTTTTTTAAAAGACAAGGAGCTTATAGAGGAAGGATAAGATGAGGATTAAGACAAAACACTAGTCACAAACAACTATGTTTCCTAATGGGTCATACAATACAAACCCTCTCAGACTCAGAATTACCTAATCATAAAACCTATCATACAACCACCCAGTCTCACCCACCACTATTCACCTAAACAAACAGAATACATTCAACCTATAACCCACCAGGAATCTCATACACGCTAGCACAATACAAACTACGTCATCATCCGTCTGTGAACTCTTTCGAGTTACAGCCTTGAACCGCACGTGGCTCAAAGTGCACCGCGGTTCCCTTAATTCTAAAATCTGTTCTAGTAACTGTTAGTCCGTGTGTTTATTTCGTAATATCTGTCATGTCTGTCCGTATGCCACTCTCAGGTGGACCCCTCAGGTCCACCAGCACATCAGCCTAAATGGTTGCAATTAGCAAATATTAGTAAGTTATGTTTTTGTTGTACTTCTTTTATCTTTTTATTGAATTGTTTTACGCTCACATTTTCTTCAAATTTAACTCAGCAGAATTCATGATCCAGGATGGCGCCATCATGAAGATCCATCTGTAAGTATCTGGTAGAATATTTAGCATTCAGTTGCGGAAATATATAAATGTATATACATAGCTGCAGAGAATACTTTAATAATCAAATCGAATTTATTTCTAATATTTAGCAAAAGAACTAGATTGTATTGTTTTAGTTTCAGTCATATAATAATATTAGTAAAGATAATTACTAATCCCAAAAAAAAAAAAAAATCATATAAAAATTGGTGGCAACCCTGCTTCTCCTTATGGAATTGCAAATATTGTGGCTATTTCTTCCGTTGTATATATATGTATATCTTTGATTTGTGATTCTTGTTGTTCTATGTGTTGCTTACTGTTGGTTGTTTTATTGTTTTGTTGAAATAGTTGTGGTAGTATATATATTTTTTTTTGTTTTTTGTGATGTTCTTAGTGAAACTTTTTAAAACATATATGTGTGTTAATCATTTTTCCGTACTGTTTTTATAAAAAAAAACTATTGATGTTGCTATTGTTCTTGTTGAGTTTTGTTCACTGTATTTTGCTTTGTTTTACTCTATGTAGTTTTTATGTGCATGTAAAAATTGGCGGGAATTTGTGTTTGTCGTATACATTTATTTGTATCACTTTTCTTGTATATTGTCTTTGTTGAAATTAAACTCTTTAATTGTTTTTTTTGTTTTTATTGGTTTTGGCTGGATAGTAGTTTTTGAGTTTGTGCCTCTAGTGCTGTTTTCGTGGTACATATGTATATTTATTTATTTACACAACTTCTTGTAGAGTTTTGTGAGAACTATTAATATTGCTGTTTTGGATGTATGTTCTTTGTATTATTGCATAATTAAATTCGTTTGTGGACGCTTAGATTTTCTTTGTTCATTATGTATCGTAGCCACGTGTCTGGTTATTTTCGACAGCGTTGCTGGTTCCTTAATAGTTTCTAAAACATCCAGTATTATCTGTCCATCCAGATTAGCCATCGTATCGAACAGAAAAATAAACCGATAATAAAACGGAAACAATATGTGGAATTAATGGCATCATTTTCTACCACCGAACGTAAGGGGAACCTTTCGTTCGTTTCTGATCACGGTGGTTCTTGAAACACAATTTTCTATCTTCCAGTATTCGCTTCGTTCAGCAAGCTTGCTTTCGTTCAGGTTTTTCAGCACTTCCACGAGGGAGAGTTTGGCTGTCAGTACTGTGTGTGTACATATTATTGCAGATATTCGTATTTTATGTATTGTATACTCGGTTGACATTTTTATACATGCAGATTTTTGAGGTTTTGTTTGCTAGATCCGGTATTAATAATACAAAGTGAAGTGAAGTAGAGTGATTTTGTGCCAAGAATTTTTGCCTAACTTTTAACTAATTATTTTAATTAGTAAATTAAATTATTTTATAATTTATTTGCAAACGATTTTGCTCTGTTAGCTGCGCAACAACATCGGCTTGAGTAGAGTTGTGTTCCCTTAGTAGGCTCACATTTTGCTCACGTCTGCGCCGGCGCGTAACCCTTGCAGGTCTGCCACCGAATTTCTGCTGTTGCTGGCATGGTAATGGGGACCTATTTGGCGCAACTTCCGCATTCGGATCAACATTTTCGAAGAACACATCGTCGTCATCAATGTTTAGAGAATAATTAATTGCTTCAGTTGGAGAATTGCGAAGTGGAGAGATGGCTGCAATATGAAAGCAAATCTTTGTAAACTACTAATTGAACACTTGCGCAAATACTTACTTTGCGTTTCCTCCAACATAAACTCGCGCGTATGATATGGAGATTCGGCAGTTGTTGCATTGCCGACTCCATAAACACGACCTTGTGGTGCAGCAACTGAGCCGTAGCCCATCACCTCTGTGGTCTCCTTTTCTATGCCGCGTAGCGGAAACTCAGTAAACGGACAATCACCTGTCCTCATCCTAGCCGCTGTGTTATCAGCAACTTTTTTCTTTGCCCTTGTCTTCATATCGGTCCAAATCTGATAATGCGTAGAATTCACTGCATGTCTGCAAATATTTCATGCTTCACTTACCTTCTTCCATTGCGCAGGTGATCTTATCGGTGGACCCAAACTGTTCAAAGTATTTGACGCATTCTCCCACTCTTTGTCGTTGCACTGCTTCGTTTGCCCAAATGTTGGTGCACCAGTTACCAGAAAATATTTCGCCCTCATTTCTGCCAGCAACTTCTTAAATTGTTGCTGCGTAGTTAGTCTGTAAAAGCCATAAACACATATGTATGTAGTTCTGTATTATACAAATTATTAAAATACACTTTCTCTTGTTCAAATTGATCGTCAGAACCAAACTTATGGAAACAGCGTCCGTTTAGGTCCACAAAGTGCAGACGACTACTCAATAATGAGAATGGGACGATGACGTTTAAAAAGAAAAAAAGTGAGAAGGAAAAGAGTTGCCACCCGTTATGAATGCGAATTCCACATTCTCGGCCATCCTGCCTTAGTGTTCGCCACGAACACTTCTATTCCAGGGTATGCCCCAACGTTTCATGTACTCAGCAACAGTGAGGGAATTTTTCGGTCCTTCATGGTCACCTAACTTAGCCACCTTATATCTTCCGTGACTCAGTGCTGCTGTAACTCTGTACGGCCCAAAGAATTTAGGTCTTAGTTTTAGTCCTACGCCATACTGGGTTCGCTTGATCGCCACCAAGTCCCCAACCTTGTAAATGATTTCCACTTTCCTTTTTGAATCATACGATTTCTTATTTTCTTCCTGGATACGACTGATATTTTGTTTTGCCTGTTGTCGTACGTTACCTCTCTCAGAATCTATCTCACTAACTAATTCCTCATCTAAGAGCCTTCTTAACTCGGTTTGCCTACAGGTTTTCATCTCTAGCCCAGTAAGGATACGAAACGGAGAGAACCTAGTACTGCGTGGAGGAGTATTATTAATTAGCTGCTGGACTTGACTCACATGTTTATACCAGAGCCCTGGTTGCTCCTGGCACAGTTTTGACAAGAGTGGTATTACAATTTTATGAACTCTCTCAACTTGCCCGTTACCTCTTGGTACACCCGTGGTAATAAGAAGATGCTGAATGTTATTATCCCTGCAATATTCTTCAAACACGAGTTGAAGACAGAGTTAGCCGGAGCGAAACGGGCGGAACACTATATGAAATGGCCATATTGTTGACTCACCTCAGTGTTCCGGCCCGTTTCGCTCCGGCTAACTCTTAAGGCTCTGGTCATGGTCCTCGACCCTTCCAGGCGCGGCTGAGGGCAACAATAAATTTTCGGCTTACCGCACCATCAACCCTGCACTCTGTCGAACCGCTTCTTAGCTCCCCACCCCCCTTTTTAAATCTTTAGACGTTCATCTTCACTTCGAAACTCACAAGTAAAGACATTTATTTCTTGAATCAAACTCAATATATTCACAAACAAATTACTTAAACACTATTTCTGTAACATGTATAAGTGTACAACTAGCCTTCCTTTCTGAAGCCTAAAAAAAATCCGTCAACTATGGCGTTTCAATAACCGCCTATTGAATTACCGTAGCAGAACCCCACCCCCTTTTTCTTCTTAGGAGAGCTCTCCGAAGTGGATTTTGCCTATCCTTGGCCGATTGACTCTACGACCTTTTCTTTTCTACGCTCGACGCAAGCAACCGGATTTTTTTACAACCTAGTCTGGATCACACTGATTCAAAATTACAGACCTTTATGGTAACAACTATATTCACATTAAGCAGATATGTAGGTAGATGGCTATAACTCATACTCATAAATAAATAATTATTACATGTAAGAACTCATTAACACTAAGCATTACATATAATTGAATATTAGACGTTATATTAAATTTACACGAATTTTACTTGCACAGAACAATGAATACATAAACTCTATATCTCCTATTAAAACTCGTGTTCCAAGATTTAGCTTCGATTACTCTTGCTTCCAATTACGTATCAAAAAAAATAATGTATACATAGCCAAAGGCTGAGATCTGTACTCGTCTCACTGACCAACGGTTACAATATTCTGTATATGTATATGATCAAGTACATAAGTAATCTGGTTTTGCTTATTTCAGCTTCCAATTGCGTATCAAAAAAAAATAATGTATACATATTTAAATGCAGCGATCTGTACTCGTCTCACCGACCAACGGTTACAATATTCTGTATATGTATATGATCAAGTACATAAATAATCTGGTTTTGCTTATTTCAGCTTCCAATTGCGTATCAAAAAAAATAATGTATACAAATTTTCTTATTTGATTGCTTTCGTTCAATTAACTTTAAATCAAATTTTAATAAAGACACAATTTGGTAATGTGCACTTAGCTGTACTGAAGAAGACGAATCCACTGCTCTTTTTCGCTTTTTCCTGGGGAATGTTGCGTACCGCCTTGCTCCTTCAGGATCATCCAGCGTCTCCGTTGTCTATCAAGGTTTCTTGAAACTCCTTCTTGGATTATGGATTTGGATCTGATTCTTTGCACTTGCGAAATATACATATATATATATATACAACTTATGTTTTTGCTTTTAGCACTTTTAGAATTTTAGTCTGGAACTCGACTTCCGAACGCGTCGCTGGTCTGTTTCGCCTATTATAGTACTTCGCGCTCCTCTCATACGCAATGTGCAGGTTCCTACTAATTCTTTCACGCCACAATTGTAGCTGGTCTGTCCGGCTCAGAACTCTCAGCTCACCATCTTCTAGTACTTTCAATTTCCTAGCCAACTCGTAATCCGTAACGTTGGTGAACATGTGGCAGCCGAACAATGCAAAGAACGGCGTCACACCCGTAGCTGCATGAACTGAACTGCGTAGTGCGCATTCTATTTCTGGCAAATGGATATCCCAATCTCGGTGTTCCTCGTTCAAATACGCCCTGATCGCTGCCAACACAGACTGGTTTATTCGCTCAGCCGCGTTTGATTGTGGTGAATAAAATGCTGTTTTCATATGTTTGATCTTGAAGTTTTCTATCATATTTTGAAATTCATTGGATGTGAACTGCACTCCATTATCACTGTGTACAATCTCCGGGACTCCAAGCTTGAAAAAAACTTCATTCACTAAGAACTGGACAACATTTTTTGTTGTGGCCGCCTTCATGGCTTTCAAAAATGTAAATTTCGAGAAATGATCTACCACTATGAAAATATAGGCATTTCCTCTCTTCGAGCGGGGATATTTCCCCAGGAAATCGATGTAAAGTTTTTGAAACGGACGGGCCGTAATTACTTCTTGTCCTATTCCGGGCCGTAATTCTACATTAACTGGTTTGGTTTCCTTACTCACTTCACATCTACCTATATACTGGCGTACTTGTCGTACCATCCCCGGCCAATAATAAAACTGACGCAATCTAAACAAAGTTTTGGCCACACCTCCGTGCGTTGTTGTCTCGGGTTCATGCGCTTTCGCTATTAATGTTGATGTCAATGCTTCCGGTACCCATAGTTTCCACGAAAATTCGTCTGCTGGCAGGTTATCTGTAAAAGTCGTTTTCTTAAACACGAGACCGTCTTTTACCTTTAAGTCTGGTAATCGCTCTGCGTTCTGCTTGATATTTTCTTTTATTTCCAGATACTCTCGAGATTGGAATTTAGTCGTCTCCATGTCCATTAATTTCTCAACTTCTACGTCCATTTCATTGACTGATCTAGACAGCATAGCCGCCACTACGTTGTCTGGACCTCTTCTATGTTCTATTTCAAAATCAAATTGTTGTAGCCATAAGGACCGTCTCGCCAATCGGCCGCTGAGGTCTTTGAGCGACATGAGCCACTGGAGACTCGCGTGATCTGTAATTATTGTGAATGGTAATAACTCACCGTAGGGTCGAAAACGTTTTACTGCCAGGATCGCTGCCAGACACTCCTTTTCGGTCACACTGTAGTTGCGCTGGTGTTAGTTTAATTTGTAGGAATAAAACGCAATCGGCCGCTCCTGCTTCCGTTCGTCCAGCTGATAAAGGACAGCTCCTACACCTACATTAGACGCGTCGCACTGAATGTAAAATCTCTTTGTGAAATTTGCATGGCCCAATACGGGAGCTGTCGTTAACGCTTGTTTCAACCGGCAAAACGCTTCCTTAGCCTCAGTTGTCAACGAAAACTTGCCACACGTCTTTTTCAAAGTGTCACTGAGCGGAGCAGCCAGTGCTGCGAAATTTTCGACAAAGCGGCGATACCACCCCGCGACTCCCAAGAAACTTCTCACCTCCCTTATTGATTTAGGTGGTGGAATGCGGTTTATCGCCTCAACTTTTTCGGGGTCGGTTCTCAACATGCCGCCTCCTAGTATAAAACCTAGGCAACTCTTTAAAGCAAAATTTCTACTTCTCGCGACCTACAGTCAGATTTGCCCGCTTTAAACATTCAGCCACTTCTTGTAAAATTTGCATGTGGGTAATAAAATCAGCTGTGATGATTAACAAATCATCTAAGTAAACAAATACATTTGATTTCAACCGTTCAGGAATTACTTTGTCCATTAATCTACATAAACGCTGTGCGGCATTACACAGGCCAAAAGGCATGACTGTAAATTGGTAAAGTGGTCGCCCAGGAACAGTAAACGCGGTGTATTTTCTACTTTCAGGATATAATTCAATTTGCCAAAACGCGTGCTTCAAATCGACACTACTAATATAATGCGTATAATCAATACGGCTAAGGATTCCGTCTATATTCTGTAACAGATACGCATCCTTCACCGTTTGGGCATTCAATTTTCTCGCATCTAGGCAAAACCTGTTCTTTCCTGGTTTCCGCACTATTGTTGTCCTATTGTTCCATGGGCTATCACTCTCCTCAATTACTTTTAGCTCTAGCATATTATCTATTTCATGATAAATTAGTTCTTGGACCGCCGGTACTGAAACAGTTAATAATTTAATAATTAAACTGTTTAATTTATTGATCTACAAACAACTGATCCTCGTACGAGATGCGTCTTGCTCGTTCGTAAACGGGGACATCGTCACTAACAATGATTTTCATATCTACTGGGTAGCTTTCGGGACATTTTGGCTCATAACTATCTACCAAATCTCTAGTCTTGTCTCGAAGGTTTTCTGTAAGATGAGATACCTTGATTTCAGAAATATTTGGACGATAATCTTCATCTGCGATTAAGCAGAAACTTTCAAACTCTGTCTTAGTCTCGTCATTCGTCTCAGCACTCATTTTCTCGTTAATATTTTCGTCCGTCATTTTCAAGAATTTCGATCCGGTTTTCGATAGCTGAATGTCAATAAGGTCGAGGATATTATTACCGATAACAACCGAGTAATGAATATCGTCGAGTCTGGTTACATGGAATGTGTTAACTAAATTGAAATTGTCGGCGCAGATTTCTGCAGACACACTGCCTAACGTGTAAATGGATTTCCCTCCTACACCGTGCAATTCCTTAGATTCGGTATTTATCTCTGAAATTCCTACTTTGAGCAAAATATCCTCACGCAACAGGCATAGGTCGCTACCATTGTCAATAAGTGCGACCATTGGTACACCATTTATTTTCAGGACTTCACATTTTTTCCTATTTATTGGTTCGGGGGTATCTTCGTCAATGCTATTTATATTTAAAGCTGTTCTTCCTGTTGCTGGTACAGACTTTCCATTCTTCACTAAACAATCGCGTGATCGATGACCCAGCTCACCACATTTAAAACACTTAATGTCTTTGCACGGACAGTCCCTAGCGAGATGGTTGACTTCCCCACACTTGAAACACCTGCGTTCAACTGTACCCGATTTCCTTATGTCATCACTGTTTCTGCGATATTGTTTATTGACATTACGACCTAATGAAACAAAGCCACGAACCCGTTCATAAATCGGAATTAGTGATTTCAAATGAGCAATTGATGTTGCTTGGTAAAGCGTAGCTTTATTTGCGCGGCTGTCACCGATGCCGTTTATGAAATAGGTAATCAGGCTTTGTTGGTCCAAAGTTATTGCGCTACCTATTTCCTGTAAGCTATATAAATATTCCCTCAAGGTTTCTCCAGCTCTATGGTGGCGATTTCCTAATAGGTAATGCACTTCAGCATCCGAGACGTTTTTCCTAAACTCGTTCAACAATGAACTTTTAAATGAGTTCCAATCTTTTATGCCAGTTTGGCTACGGATAAACAATTTTGGAGCTCCCTTGAGCAATTGTTTACAATAAACATACTTTTGTGTATTGTTCCAACTAAACATGAGAGCGTTTTCTTCAAAATTTTGGAACCATTTGTTTATGTCTTCTGTCTCGCCGCCTGAAAAACTGGTAAAGCTCTCTTCAACATCTTTCAAGGTGAAGAAGCACTTCCCTTGGGAATCTGCTGCTACTGCGTCACCATACGTTGACATCTCCTCTCCCTCCCTCTCGACATCATCCTCCTCATCATTGTCTATTAAATTTAAATGCAAAAGGAGTCTCTGTTGCAACTCTATTTTCCTACCATTGCAAGCAAGCTGTGCTTCTCTAAGTTTCACTCTCAATTCTTCGACCTTTAATTTCATAACGCTCGCTGCGTCCATCGTTTGGTTTTGTTACAAAATTTAAACTTACGAATGTATAAAGTTAAAAATTCAATACCTCAAACGTTCAAAATTTCAATTCCTCAAAGCTTACAAAAATGAAACATACAAATACTTATTTAAGGGTTGTTCTGCTCTTTCTGCTTTCTCGGCGGTAAACACACACACGCCTTGTATATTGTATCGTTGTTCTTTGTAGTTTTGTCGCTCGCAAATAATTATTTGCGGTTTGTATGATGCTCTGCTCTTTCTGCTTTCTCGGCGGTGAACACACACACGCCTTGTATATTGTACCGTTGTTCTTTATAGTTTTCGTCGCTCACCTTAACGGATGATTACCGTTTGGTTTATTTGGAATTCCTCCTCCGGCTGGTTGTTGTTGTGCTTGGGCCGCCACTAGAAATTTGGTAATTTCGACTTCCAAATTTCGACTTCGACTTAAAAAATGTTTGTTGGTGCTTCACGATGTGAGATGATGCTCACAATTTCAGCTTTAGCTTGAAATGTCACTTGGTGGTGCTCAGAGACGATGAGACCCCGGACTCTTCTAGTACCATCAAAAAATGCAAAATGAAAACACATGTACACTATACATGAGATTTCCCATTGAATTGTTTTTGCTTTTAGACGTACCGCTGCTACTATGGTTACACAATGACAGATTGAATGAGATATCCATTTACTGAAAACAATTCACAACTGATACAATGTTATAAAGGGACTTTACTGTTGAAAATTATTATTTTGCATGGAAAATAGAATAGAAGAATGGAATAGAAGAATTTCACTAAGAACTTTCACAGTCGTCATTTAAACTCGTGTTACAGCAGATAAATACCATGGGTTTTTAACATACATTTAAATACCGTTCAAATTCCTGCATTTCGTTAGGAAATGCAAGAATCTTATTCCCGCCCGAATTGCATTTTAGAATACATTTTCTTTCGCGCACCATTTTCCATGAGATCAATCAAGCAAAATTTTACAAGAAATTTTGAATAACGGAACTATTAACGTCATCGTATACCAGAGACGAATTCGTCTCTGTCGTATACTAATTTGTTCCGGAGATATTTGAATACGCATAAGGTAGGAATAAAAGCAGTTTTTCCTCTAACATATCTGCTTGTGTACAAATTGCAATTATTTCTGCTTGCTAATTTAAGCGCAATAGCAAAAACGATCTTTTTAATTATACTTCTTACGGTATTTAAATAACAACATTCCATTGAACAGCGCTTTTTAAGTGATTTTTACTTTTAAAAGCCCTTAACTTCTAAACTAAGTCTTTGCGGCAAATTTTAGTATTACACTATTTTTTGGATTTTTATAAATCCAAATTAGTTAACTATTTTTTACTTGAGCACGTATGCAAACATTTTCTCTAAAATATTAACTTCACTTACATTTTTGGATTGGAATCTCTGAACATACATTGTATCGAAGTGTCAGTGAATGTCACAGAAATAAAAGCGCGGGAGAAAAATCGCTAACTTTAATCAGTAATTTGTATTGAAAAACGTTGTTGACAACTTATAAGTTTTATAAAATAATGAAGCGAGAACATTTTTAAAACTGTTTCGTGAAAGCAATATCCAGGAATCTAAAAAAATGTGGTTATTTAGCGGAGTGAATATTGTACCAAAAACACACTTTTTGTGGTAAGAAGAAGAAGAATGTAAACACGAAATATGGCTTCGTTTGTTTTGTGTACGCAAAGCCCCCGGGGTTTTGCGTAAACAAAAATTTGCATGGATTTGTTGTTGGGATTCTCGTCGATTAACGCACACATGCATGGCATTTTTAAGAGTCAGGGGTCTCATCATCTCTGGTGGTGCTTCACAATGTGAGATGATGCTCACAATTTCAGCTTTAGCTTGAAATTTCACTTGGTGGTGCTACACAATGTGAGATAGTGCTCACAATTTCAGTTGAGCCCCCAAAATTTGTAGTTCTTTATTATACAAATTATTAAAATACACTTTCTCTTGTTCAAATTGATCGTCAGAACCAAACTTATGGAAACAGCGTCCGTTCAGGTTGACAAAGTGCAGACGACTACTCAATAATGAGAATGGGACGATGACGTTTAAATAGAAGAAAAGTGAGAAGGAAAAGAGTTGCCACCCGTTATGAATGCGAATCCCACATGTACTTTGTAATTACAAACTAATTCCACTTACCTTTTCTTACACATTTCCATATTTATTATTTCCAATATATTTTATTTATTGAGTGAAGTAAGAGTAAATACGAAATAAAAACCGAAATATAAAATTTTTCATTCGACACAAAATGCCCAATGCTTGAATTGTATGCAAACGTTGGCCTATTTGTGTTCGTTTCATTTGACAGCTAAACTCCGGTGTTCGTTCATTTGAAAAAGATCCAAAATGCTACATTTCGCTTGGAAGGCACAAATAGTATGGAAAGTGTTGTTGTTGAGTATACATTTGGAACAGCTGTTTGACGATTAGAACAAAGCAAAACGAATGATAACCCGAACGTTCGGTGGTAGAAAATGATGCCATAAATATTTGTTCACAAAAGTCTAAATAAAAATTGTGCTCGATTGGATAAATATTTTCATGAAAATCATTTCTATAATTTCTAAAACAAGTATTAAGAGTTTCCCGCTTTTATTTGCACGGAGAATTAGGTCACCTATTATAAGAGGCTAAAACATCGAAAAACATCGGAAAACTTGTTTTGTTTGGAAATTTCGCGTGATGAGTTTCCAATTTCTATGGTCACCGTACGGAAACAATTTCTTTCTTTCATTGATAACTTCCAAACTGATTGCCCCACTATTAATTAAGGAAGGTAGAACATTGCAAATATCGTAAATACATACACCTAATATATCATACATAATATCAAAAAAAAAATATTTTCGGCGACATGAAAAAATCGTAACTTGTTAAAAATACATTTATTTTTTATACCAGTATCTTCTATATTATCTATAGAGACATGGCAAATATTTGGTGCTTTGATCCGGATGACAGCGACGATTCGCTGGAATTCGAGTGGAATCCTAAAGCTAACAAGAAAGGTGGGATCCAGCCACGAATGAATCTGACTAATAACTGTAATTTCAGAGGATTGGGACGATGTCCCTGAAGATAAAGGCGCAGAAGAAATTCCACGCCTTGGCAAGGACCCAGAATATGAATGGGAGAAATATACAACAGGAATCGGAAAAAAGTTGCTTCTTCGTATGGGCTATAAGCCTGGAAAGGGGCTTGGTAGGGTTTTTGTATTTGCTTTAGTCATTTTACATGATCTGCAAAATAATGTTGAATTGAATGATTGTTGAAAACCAAGTATACTATTTAGATCAAGATTATCGCCAAGTATTAGTGCTAAATAGAAATGAATCTGTCTGGAATGTATAACTAAACCATCTTCTAAATGTTTTAATTCACTTATGAGAGATTTAAATGTTATTTCATTTCTCACTTTTTTAAATGTGTTGTAGCTACAAATGCACGATAAAATATAAAATCAAGTTTTGACTCAATATATTTGTACAATACAAGATACAACACAAATAGAATATGTATGTGAACCTAATGGATTGTTTACTTGATAGCCATCAAAATATAAATTGTATGGGATAAATATTTCTTCAGGTAGAATATTTTGAATTAGAATCGCTTAGAATTGTTTTATGAGATTCATACATATAATTATCTTTCAAAAACTCTACGAATCGGTGTTCGGTTAACCTTTTTGCAAATGCATTCTTTCATTCATTTCTTAATTCATCATTTACCGCATAAATATCTAAATTAAAGTCTGTTATAATGTTTTCAATTATTTGTGAAATTTTTTTGTAAAACGTCTGCTATCATTCGTGTTACATATGTTACATCCTTCTAGTTTTTTGTTTTTGAGTTTTTTGTCATAAAGATTCAATAGAATGCTTAAAATAGTATCTGATACTTATAGCGAGTTTTGCTTCTTAGGCTGGGATAAAACTCAGTCTGTCCAGGGTTCGTTAAAGGGGTCTCGCAACCCTCTAACATACAACATATTCCCGAATTGCTCACGTCTGTCTTCGCGACAGTCTAGCACTGACTCTGTAAGGAGTTCAGCTCGGACGTTGTTTATTGGTTTTTTTTTAATATTTATTCTTTTATTGTTATTCGCTTAACAATTTTTATACTTATACTAATACTTAACAATTTTTGTACCTAATAATGCGTACAATGGGAGAGGGGATAGAGCAGAGGCAAAAGTATAATTATTATCACTTTATTACAATTTAAATTAAAATAAATTTACAAGCACTAGCAGCTTGTATAATTATTATTATTATTATCACTTTGCACAAGCTGCTAGTGCTTATAAATTTATTATAATTTAAATTGTAATAAAGTAATAATTAAAAAAAAAATAATTAAAATTCGACACGTGCCCTTACTATGTACGAACTTTGTTGTCGACGCGTGTCCTGACTGTAGGCGAACGGTTATCGACACATGTCCTTAATTTGGACGGACGTTGACATCGACACGTTGGTCCTTGTTGAGTATAGTAGTATCAAGGATATGGACTCGACTTGGACCGAAACGTATCCAGAGTAGTTGGCAGGATTGAGCAAATCCTTACGTCACCTAACCCTGACAACTCTGTGGTTTAGTTGTAGTAAAAGCATTTTCCTTTAATGCATTAATGTCTCTAAAAGGAATATCTATTTGAATATTATCAACTACGCGTGACTGCGGTCTTGGCAAACTTTGGAATTGCTGCCATGAATTTTTTTGGATTAGCGTGTCATTGCTAATTCGGCTTAAGGCATCTTTCGTACTAATTGATTCGCTGGGCGCAAAACTTAAAGGCTCTCAATTCCCCCTGACAACTGTATCTACTTAATCGAATCGCCAGCGTTTCTGAAACCCAATCAACGCCTGCCCCCTCCTCCGAATATATCTCCAAAAAAGTTTTCCACGGAGTCCTGGCACAGACGCCTGGTTGCGAGATGCGAAAAACATTGCTGCGCCAAGAACTTTCATAACTGAGTTAGGATCACTTTGCACAAGCTGCTAGTGCTTATAAATTTATTATAATTTAAATTGTAATAAAGAGATAATAATAATAATAATAATTATACTTTTGCTTCTGAAATGTACTATTTCTAATAAATTGAAAAGAATTTTGGCTCGCTTAAAAAAAATTATCCTGGACCTCGCTGTGGCAATAAGACCTTTTGAATTGGCATTGTATAGCGTTGTTACTGCTGTTGAAAACATTAAAAAGTTCATCAAAAAACAGAAGGAAATCAATGGTGTTTTTAATTGTAGGGGTTTTGTGGTCATCAAACTGCTGATTTACATAAGGTTCGCATGGCCGAACAGACTGTATGGCTAAGTACCTGAGCCGCAAAAGACATCCTCATTTTTTGTAAATTGCCCGGATAGACCTGGTCATGAGTTAATTTGGGCGCGCACCTAATGGGTGCTTTTGAATCTATGTTGTGAAAATGAATAATGTCCACACCAACTGACCTTTTTTGTTTTTAAATATAATCACCTTTTTCTCGAAATTCTGCAAATGATAGTGGGTACTTTTGAGACGATGGAGCGGGTCATGAAAAAATAAGTTTTTTTGTTTATTGACTACAAAATATGTTTATTGACTCCAAAATAAGCTCCTGAAGTTGGAACCTTGATCACAAACAAAACAACAAGGCACAAGATTTATGCTTTGGAGCTGTGAAATTGCTTCAAAGAAGTATTTTTAACCTACTGGTCCTCTACAAGTACCATGCACGAAAAAATAAGCAAATGGTTGTTTCCAAAACTTATCGCCAATACCGGGGACTATTAGCATCTAACGTTACGTTTTTTCAGCCAGAGTATACTCAGCGAGTAACCACGGTTCAGTCAGAGGAAAAGATTTATTTTCTGTGTGGACAATAAATTACTTTAACAAATTCTTTGAGCCTACAATTCCTGTGCACTATATATTGGATTTAAGGATAATCGCAGAAACTCTATTTCCGGCAGACGTTGTTCTTGCTTCTTGAGACGGTAGTGGTTGGTGCAGCGGCTGGTGTAGCGGTTTGTGCACTGATTGTTGCAGCAGGAGCAATTTCTTGTGTTTGTTGACATCGCACGAAGCAAGGTGCTCTTTCTTCCATTTTCGAGAGGGTGCTCTGCTGAATACCACTTTCATGTGATTCATTGTGTTTTAAATGTGCTGAAAATAATTTTTTGATAATTTTACCTTGTCCTTATGTTATTATATTTATTTTAAATTACTAGTAACTAATATTAATATACCCTAAATAAAAATACTCACATGTACTAATGTGCGTCGACATGATCAATGAATTACTGCAGGCGTACACTGAGAACTCTAAAGTTGATTAATCGTAAAAAAAAATCAGGCTTGACTTAAAAATAAATTTATTTGCCTTGCGGCGCCAAAACGGAACCACTCACGAATGAGATAAACACCCTTATTCCAGTTCTCGCATCACGACGGTGACAGTTGTCGGAGTCGGTGTCACGTCACCTCACGAGAACTATTCCTGTTCCCGCGTGACGTGACAGTGGAAAGTGAGTGAACAGTCGCTGGAAAGTAAAACATATGTGGGAAATGACAGTTCAATTTGCTGAAATACCAGAAACTTTTTATTAGAAAATAGATTACATTTACGCTAACTTTAAGATGAGTTCTTTATTTTTATGGTTTTCTGATTCAGAGAGTGAATCTGATAGTCTTCTAGATAAATATAAATTAAAAATTAAAAGAATAAATCTCCGAAATAGTTCTAGGCCTTTGGATTTGTGTGACGAAGTGTAAGTTGAATGTATTTTTAGTAATGCCGTGTGAGTGTCATTTCAATTTACAGATTTGTGGGGCTCTTTCGAATCAACAAGGAGGCGTTTGCTTACTTACTGGCAATATTAGAGCGAAAATTGGTTTCGCGAAAAAGATGCTTTGCAGTGGCCGCGGATATTAAATTGGCCGGTGTGCTGCGCTTTTTTGCTGAAGGCAGTTACCAAAAGGGCGTTGGTAATGATTTCAATGTAGCGATAGCACAACCAACATTCTCCAAAGTGCTGCGTGAAGTAATAAATGCTTTGGAAACGGAGTTATGCAGCAGTCTTATTCATTTTCCCGATGAAGCAGAGAGACGCGAAATAAAATTGGCATTTTTCCGTAAATTTGGATTTCCTGGCGTTATTGGATGCATAGACGGGACACATGTGAAGATCGTATGTCCTCCGAAAAGTTACCAGCATTTATATTACAACAGAAAGGGGTACCATAGCCTCAACGTAATGTTGGTATGAATAGCATTGTTTGTCATATAGATTCATCTTATACACATAAAAATTTCCTGCCGTAGGTATGCGATCACAGAATGCGTATCAGATATGTCGACGCAAACAACCCAGGATCTTCCCATGATTCTTTTGTTTTTAACAACAGCAGATTGGACGTCGAACTTTCCGCTAACAGCATGGACATAATTCATGGCTTATAGGTAACGCCCATCTCGGCTTACATGTTCAGCTTTTTCCTAATCGTATTCGTTGATTGTATAATTTAAAAAGGTGACGCAGGGTATCCACTGAAGCCGTATCTGATCACACCTTTTAGAGGTCACCGAGATGATAACAGCAACGAAAGCAAATTTAATGAACGACTTTCAAAGCTGAGAAACATAATAGAAAGGACAATAGGAGTTCTAAAAAATACATTTCGCTGTACTTTAGGCGAAAGGCAACTACATTATAAACCTGAAAAGGCAGCGAGGATTGTCAATTTTTGTTGTGCTTTACACAATCTCCGCATAAAATTTGGCACTGAAGATGAACCCGAGGTTACAAACATAACTTCTGATGATATGTTGGATAGACAAGAGGAAACCGAAGACGACGTCGGAGTATCTATTAGAAATAATATAATGAATTCCATTTTTATAGATTAAAATTAAATATAAGTAAATTATATACATAAAATAAGTTGCCTCCTAATAGAAATAAAAAAACCAAATTTCCAAATAAATCATTCTCTATTTCATTTATCAAAAGTATATTAAAAAATCAAAAGTAAATCAAAATAAAAAATCATATTAATTGTTCGTCATTATCACTTAAAACTAATTACATAAAAATAAAAAATCACATTCATTGTTATTATCACTTAAAACTAATTACATAAAAAAATCACATTATTGTTCGTCATTATCACTTAAAACTAATTACATAAAAATAAAAAATCACATTCATTGTTATTATCACTTAAAACTAATTACATAAAAAAAAATCGCATTTATTGAAAATTTGCGATTTGCAGCTCCAAACGTTTTCTTTTCAATTTCATCACTGCGACGCTTTCGTTTAGGAGTTCCTCTTTTTTGGCTACGTGTCGCTTATATATTTTATTTTTCTCGTATAGTTCGGTGTATATTTTTTTTAAATATTTGTTGTGAGCCTCTAAAAGTTCCGGAATTTTTGCCAAGTTCTCCGTTTCTTTTACTAACAAATCCATCTTGGAAATTGGAGAATGAGCTGGCCTTTTTGCAGCTCTCGTTGTTGTGTGCCTGTTTTCCTGCTCTTCTGATATCTCTTCGTACTCAGGACAGTTGTTCTCATTTACTCCACTGAATCCATAAACGGGTTCAGAATGAGGCACCAACTTTTCCAAATAGAGCAAGCTGGCCAGCTCTTCCTCCATGGGCGACAGTGCAACCATTTTGTATGGGCCGCCACCAGTAGCAACCATCTCCTTCCTATTGTGGCTTACCTTCTTCTTTAGTTTCAATTTATAGTCGCTCCAAACCTGTTTCAAATTTAATACAGTATAACAATAAAAGTATAATCTTGTAGAAGCTTTTTGTTGCTTACCTTTTGCCAACCAGCAACTTGTCTAATGGGAGGTCCCATCATGTTTAAGTTTTCGGTCAACTCTGCCCATTTACTAGTAAAATTTTCACTGCACGTCGGATGGCCTTGAAGGTATTTTAAACCGCATGCAATCTGGGGATTGTTCTTCATAAATTTTCCCAACTCCTCAAATTGTGACCGGTTTGTAATTTTTATACTGCAATATAAAAATGTATTAAATGTAATGTAAAATGCAATATAAAATATTTTTAAACTTTTTACCTTTTTTCAACCTGCATGATGTCGTTACTTGATGCGCTCTCACTTGCAAAATGGTGGTGACAGATTTGTGGTATTTTACCGACATCTGTCGATTCGATTCGACAATGGGAATAGAGTAAAACACTGGAACGTCACTGCATACCGACAATTTTCGCATCGAAGCGACAACGGGAATGCAAATTTAGCATCACCGTGACAGTCGTCGCTTAAAGCGAGAACTGGAATAAGGGTGAAAGTCTCGCTTAACTGGTGAAGAGTTTCGCCGGTGGGAGACTGGTCGATTTACTAAGTGCAAAAATGCTCGTTAAAAGCAGCACTTGAATTAAGGTTCTTAGGAATTGTAACTTCGGTATTGAACGCAGAAAGAAATCACGTTGGAAGTTTCCATGCTTCTTGTTGGCATTGTCTTCCCATCAGCTGTGGTTTCTGTTGTTGTTGTTGTTTCTTGCTTCTTGTGTTGTGGTTTATGTAAAGAAGCAGTCTGTGGTTGTTGTTATTTTCTGTTATTGTTATTCTTCTTCGTTTCTGTTTCTGTAATCGGATGATTGTTTTCGGCAGAAGTATTTGCAACGATGCTTGGATCGTTACAGGATATATATGGGAACGATATGTTGAGAATGCGTTTATTGGAAGCAAACATAATGATTTCTTGGGCTTTCCAATTTCGTAAGAAAAAGAATTCTTATCAAATTTCACAATATTAATTTCTTTCGAAAGAACTTAAATATCTTCAGCATGTAAAATAAAAAGTAATACTTTAAATAATTTAAACGTCTCTCCCGATAGTCCTAAGTAGAGATTTGACGAATATTTCGTGTTTCTATAAATAATTTTGCTAGTAGTAAGGGCATTCTCAAAGTTAATATTAAAATTTTTTGAACTTTGTTATCAAAGTAGTGTTGTGTTTATAAATTAGTATTTTAAACATTTTATGTCAAATTTTATGTTAAACCTTTGGAATATTTATTTAACAGAAACGAAAATTTGAAGTTACATTTCAGAGCTATAGTTTTCGCGGGGTTTATGCAAAAGGTTATCTTATTAAAGTATATTTTTTTTATTCTTATTGCTTTTCCTCAAATCGCATTGACCACATATATTTGATTGGTCCCAATGTTTTTATAGCTTTGGGCTAATGGAGTGATGATTTGTGATAGGATGTAGGAGATGGCGCCAAACTATTCTAGACCAATCTTTATATCCTGGTTAATGCAATTATTAAGAATACGGAATAATGAAACAACACGCGGTATATTAACTACAGTATATTTTCAAGAAGGGAAGAGAACAAAAAAAAAAACACAGTGCAACTAAATATGACGACCACCCATCCGCTTCACAGGCAGGTCTGCTTCGTCCACTAAATCTTGTAGGTCTGCGGCGAAATATTTTCCGCAGACTTTCTGGACTTAGCCGTACTGCAGTCCACTGTTCAGTACATCTGCAACGGTATCCTTCAAAATCTTCGGTTTTTTCTACAAATAGAAGACAATCAGAAAATGTGTTTGCTTGACCTTCACTGCTCTTCTCACCCCTATGATCACTGCCACGTGTCGGGTTATTTTCGACAGCGTTGCTGGTTCTTTAATAATTTCTAAAACATCCAGTATTATCTGTCCATCCAGATTAGCCATCGTATCGAACAGAAAAATAAACCGATAATAAAATGGAAAAAATATCTGGAATCAAATATTTGTTCACAAAAGTCTAAATAAGAATTGTGCTCGATTGGATAAATATTTTCATGAAAATCAGGTTGACGCCAACGGCGTTCGGTGCTGCGGCGGCAATGGCAGCGTTAAAGTTTTGAAGATCAACGCCAGCGGCGTTCGGTGCTGCGGCGGCAATAGCAGCGTTTAAGTTCTGCAGATCAACACCAGCGACGTTCGGTGCTTCGGCGACAATGGCAGCGTTTGAGCTTTGCACGTCGACGTTGGTCGTTGCTGCGGCGGCAGTGGCAGCGTTTACAATTCGTGCCTTAATGGAGCCAATAGTTGGTACTATTGCGACATTTGCAGCGCTTATTTCCGTTTCATCGGCAGATGCAACGGTAGATGTTGTTGTAGAAGTACTGGTAGAAGTACCGGTACTCTCATTTAGGCGCGGACTTCGTCTTGGCGGCGTTGTATGTGTCGGCATCATTTGTGATTTAGTTTCAGAAATATGTGGAAGAACTTTTCAAGGTGTTTCCTTTTGGCGTTAAAGTGCACAAACCTTGACTTAAGCGAAATATTTACGCAATAATGACTATTTTATGCGTTTTTAGCCGCACACCTCGTATCGCACCATAAAGATAACTATTTCGCACGTCTAATACTAAATAGCTTTAATAACGCACTGTAATTGCTCGTCAACGTGAATTGAAAATTATTTCACAAGTTTTGGTATACTATGCCGCTGACTACATCAAAATGGCATCTATATATGTATGCCTTATACTCGTTTATAAACGAGCATTTCGAGATTGCGAAATAAAAATATGTTGGGAATTGTGCCGGTTGAAGAAATAGAACAGTTGCTGAGTTGCTGAGAGTTGCCGGTGCTGCCAACTACGGTTCATTCACAATTCCAATTTAGTGCTTACAAACAAATGGATTGTTACATTTGACAATATAAAGTCACTCTAAAAGGAATATCTATTTGAATATTATCAACTACGCGTGACTGCGGTCTTGGAAAACTTTGGAATTGCTGCCATGAATTTTTTGGATTAGCGTGTCATTGCTAATTCGGCTTAAGGCATCTTTCGTACTAATTGATTCGCTGGGCGCAAAACTTAAAGGCTCTCAATTCCCCCTGACAACTGTATCTACTTAATCGAATCGCCAGCGTTTCTGAAACCCAATCACCGCCTGCCCCCTCCTCCGAATATATCTCCAAAAAAGTTTTCCACGGAGTCCTGGCACAGACGCCTGGTTGCGAGATGCGAAAAACATTGCTGCGCCAAGAACTTTCATAACTGAGTTAGGATCACTTTGCACAAGCTGCTAGTGCTTATAAATTTATTATAATTTAAATTGTAATAAAGTGATAATAATAATAATAATAATTATGCTTTTGCCTCTGAAATGTACTATTTCTAATAAATTGAAAAGAATTTTGGCTCGCTTGAAAAAATAATCCTGGACCTCGCTGTGGCAATAAGACCTTTTGGCTTGGCATTGTATAGCGTTGTTATTGCTGTTGAAAACATTAAAAAGTTCATAAAAAAACAGAAGGAAATCAATGGTGTTTTTAATTGTAGGGGTTTTGTGGTTGTTAGAATTCATTAATTGAGGTAATACGTTGATGATTAGACAATGTTAATGAATTAGATTTGAGAAAAGAAAAAGTGGTTTTAAAAAGGAAAAGATACTTTAAACAAAAAGTGCAAAGTTACTCTAATAAAAATCAAGCCAGCTGTGCGAACGAACGAAGACCGCTGACACACGCCAAGTGACAGATGAATCGTGAAAAGGGTTGCCATCATGATAAGTCGAGAACACGCATATTTTTAACACCCCCACTTGTTGTCGACGTTATTCGCATTTTTGCCAAACATCTTGAAATTGTTATCCAATTTAGTGGCTTTGTAAGTAAATCTGCAACCTGCATCTCCGATGGCACATACGTGACATTAACATTACCAGCTTCTTGTTCCTGCCGAATTCTGTGATAACGCACTCCAATGTGCTTGGTTCTTCTGTGAAACTCCGGATTCTTGGACATTGCAATAGCAGCTTGATTGTCGACCTTCAATTCAGTTGCTCTCGTCATTTCATAACCAAAAGATTCTATTAATGGTCGTAGCCAAAGAAGTTCCTTCAACGCTTCCGAAATCGACATGTATTCTGCTTCTGATGATGAAAGTGCCGTAACTCGCTGTAGACTTGATGACCAAGCAATCGGTCCACCGTGAAACAAAAATACATATCCAGACGTTGATTTCCGATGTTCTAGTTCACCAGCGTAGTCAGAATCACAATATCCAATCAAATCATTCGAAGACTCTTTACTGAAGCATAATGATAAAGCTATCGTTCCCTTAAGATACTTCATGACACGTTTAACTGCTTTCCAGTGAAGGTCCTGTGGATTATTTGCATACCGAGCAAGTACATTCACGGCAAAAGAAATATCTGGCCTTGATATTACAGCGACATAATTCAAACACCCAACTGCTTCACGGTATGGAAACCGTTTTTCCATCGTCTTTTCTTCTTTAAGTCCTTCTATTAATTTTACGGATGGATCCATTGGAGATTTTGCTGATTTACAGTCTTCCATTCCAAAACGATGCAGCATTCGAGAAATGTAACCCTGTTGATTGATGTTAATTGTTTTTCTTTCACGATCACGAGTTATCTCCACACCTACGTAACATGATGGTTCATGATGTGTAATTTCAAATTGGGACTTCAATGATGAAATAAATGATTGCAATAATTCTTTTTGTTTGCAAGCTATAAGGCCATCGTCCACATACAAACACAAAATTATGCAATCTTGCGTGCCAGCTCCTTTTATAAAAATGCACGGATTTGATTGCGATTGCAGAAAACCATAAGAGACTACAAACTTATTGAATCTGTTATTCCAATTCCTGGATGCCTGTTTGAGCCCATAAATACATTTCTTTAGTCGACAAACACGACCGGATCCATCATCATATCCTTGTGGTTGCTGCATGTAAATTTCTTCTTCAAGAGGACTATTAAGAAAGGCTGTCTTTACGTCAAATTGCACCAGTTCTAAATCTTGTTTGGCGACTATAGCTAAAACAGTTCTTACCGATTCGTAGCGTACTACAGGCGAAAAAGTGTCAAAATAATCTATACCTTGAGTTTGACTAAATCCTCGAGCCACCAATCGTGCCTTATAACGTTCGATCGTACCATTTGATTGTAATTTAGACTTGTAGACCCACCGACACGAGACAATAGGTTGACTATTTTGCACTAATTCAAGTTCCCATGTTTTGTTTTTGACAAGTGATGCCATTTCATCATCCATCGCTCTTTTCCATGATTCGGAATCCTCTCGTACAATTGCATCTTCAAACGATGTAGGATCTAATGAAACCTTCATTGCAGTTATACGTGCGGTTTTATCTCGTAACACGCGATCCGTTGGGCAGCTTTCATTTTGATATGACTTCGATCCAATCGGTCGACCCCTTTTTCTTTGTGGTTCGATTTGCACTGCAATAGTATCATCATTCACAATGGCATCCTCAAACTGATCATCAGAATCTGCGGAATCTGTAGAAAAATCTTCGGCTCGAGGCTCCTCAAACTCATTTTGTGGTACTTCAACTGGTACGGGAAAAAGAACTTGATCCATTGCATTATCTATATCTTCAATTTCAACGTCAGCAACTCTTTCAACAATTTTCTTTTCAGGATTGAACACTCTGTACACCTTATTAGTATAGTCATCATATCCCACAAAAAACGCTTTTCTTGCTTTTGGATCCATTTTATGTCTCATCGAATCAGGAATACGCACAAAAGCCTTTGCTCCGAAAATTCGAAGATGAGAAATATCCGGCTTGATTCCATGCCATTCACTATATGGCGTCGTATTATTATCACCTCGATTTGGAACACGATTCCGAAGATATGCTGCCGTTCCAACAGCTTCTGTCCAAAGCAAAAGACGATCTGTTTTTGAAAAATCTGCATTAAACAACATGGATCTTGCTGAATCACAAAGAGTACGATTTTCTCGTTCTGCCATACCATTACACTGCTTTACATTTGGTGGTGACAATTCATGAATAATGTTCATTGATGTGAGAAGATCCTTTATGTCGCTATTGACATATTCCGTACCATTATCCGTTCTTATTGAAATTACTTTTCTTCCCGTTTCTTTTTCAGCCGCTATGAAAAACTGCTTGAGAATATTTGGTACTTCAGTTTTTGATTTCATGAAGTAGACTTTTCTATATCCAGATGCCTCATCTTTTATTGTCAAGAAATATATGCATTTATTCCAGGAGGTAACACCAACATGACAAACATCTGAGTGAAAACGTTGACCAGGTAAACATTTGCGTTTTTCTCGAGTTGGATGAGAACTGATAGTCTGCTTTCCAAGGTGACAAGAATCGCAATCGTCTCTCTTCGTCAAAATAACGTCTAAGCCATCAACCAGATTTCTTCTCACCATTGCTTTTATCACGTTGTCGCTCACATGACCCAGACGCTGATGCCAAAGTCCAATTGATTTAGCAGCCATTACAGAGGCTGATTGCGCTTTTACGCGAATGTATGGTACATACTGGTTGTCAATTCTTTTACCGCCAAGTATTGTCTTCTTCACGTCCATCAGTCGCATGATTCCGTGCCCGTGATAAAAACCATAACCTTTAGTTCTTTCCATAAAGGTAGTTGAGAAAAGTGACTCGGAACTCATATTTTCGCAATAATACACAGACTCCCATGTTCGTTTCTCCCAAGTAGTACCATTCACTGACTTTTCAATTTCAATGTCGCCAATATGAGTTGCCTTCAATGTTTTACCATCGGCTATGTTTAACGAAAGTGGAGAGACAAGCTTCCGCAGTGAGGAAAACCATTCGATATTACTGGTAAGATGAACACTTGCTCCAGAATCTGCAATAATATAACCATTAGTACTTGACTTAAAAACTGATACTGACAGTCCGTTATCATTCATTGCTTTGCTTTTGTCTTTTGTCCCTTTCCACGATTCAGATTTTTCTAATTTCTGCCAACAATCACGTTTCATGTGACCTGCTTTCCCACACTTATGACACTTCCCTTTAAATGTTTTCTTCTTGCTGCCAGATCCTGCTGAGTAACCATCCGCTGACTTTGATTGTGATTTGAATACATCGGACAGAACTTCAACCGGCCGCCCGGTAATACTTCTTTCAGCATTATTCAATTTTTCAATGAAAGAATCCAGTGACATCTCATCAGACAAAAGAGACCAACTTGTCACAAAACTATCATAATCTTTTGGTAAACATCCGAGAACTTTTGCCATAACCAATTTGTCGTTAAACTTGTCACCGAAATCTGTAGACTCCAGAGCTTCAATTTTTCGCACAATCACTTTTAGCCCTGCCACAAAGGTTCCAACTGTGTCCGTGGATTTCCAGCAATATGTGAAGAACTCACGTAATAATTCTAATAAAGCACTTAATGTTTTCGGCTCATAAAAGGTTTTCATCCTTTTTATTATTTCTGCTGACGTCTCGCAGTCGCAGACCTGATCAAACGCAATGCAATCTAAAGTTGACCTTATAATTGACCGAGCCTTGCTGTCCTTAGCTTTCCAATCATCTATGTCTTTAGCGTTTGTTACAGCCCCAGCCTCACTCTTGATTTTCTTTGGTTTCTCTGCCGTTCCGGCCGCAATCTCCCAAATTCGATAACTTTCTAGGACATCTCTTATTTCGATTTTCCATCGAGCGTAAGTGGGTTTCGTCAACTTGCTCACTCGAACATCTCTTAAGACTCCTTCGTCAGTCATCCTTTTATAACCTCAAAATTTTTGCACACGTTTTCTCATATAAATTAGACCAGCGCTTTAAGTCTCATAATCTGTTAGAATTCATTTATTGAGGTAATACGTTGATGATTAAACAATGTTAATGAATTACATTTGAGAAAAGAAAAAGTGGTTTTAAAAAGGAAAAGATACTTTAAACAAAAAGTGCAAAGTTACTCTAATAAAAATCAAGCGAGCTGTGCGAACGAACGAAGACCGCTGACACACGCCAAGTGACAGATGAATCGTGAAAAGGGTTGCCATCATGATAAGTCGAGAACACGCATATTTTTAACAGTGGTCATCAAACTGCTGATTTACATAAGGTTCGCATGGCCGAACAGACTGTATGGCTAAGTACCTGAGCCGCAAAAGACATCCTCATTTTTTGTAAATTGCCCGGATAGACCTGGTCATGAGTTAATTTGGGCGCGCACCTAATGGGTGCTTTTGAATCTATGTTGTGAAAATGAATAATGTCCACACCAACTTACCTTTTTGTTGTTAAATATAATCACCTTTTTCTCGAAATTCTGCAAATGATAGTGGGTACTTTTGAGACGATGGAGCGCGTCATGAAAAAATAAGTTTTTTTGTTTATTGACTACAAAATATGTTTATTGACTCCAAAATAAGCTCCTGAAGTTGGAACCTTGATCACAAACAAAACAACAAGGCACAAGATTTATGCTTTGGAGCTGTGAAATTGCTTCAAAGAAGTATTTTTAACCTACTGGTCCTCTACAAGTACCATGCACGAAAAAATAAGCAAATGGTTGTTTCCAAAACTTATCGCCAATACCGGGACTATTAGCATCTAACGTTACGTTTTTTCAGCCAGAGTATACTCAGCGAGTAACCACGGTTCAGTCAGAGGAAAAGATTTATTTTCTGTGTGGACAATAAATTACTTTAACAAATTCTTTGAGCCTACAATTCCTGTGCACTATATATTGGATTTAAGGATAATCGCAGAAACTCTATTTCCGGCAGACGTTGTTCTTGCTTCTTGAGACGGTAGTGGTTGGTGCAGCGGCTGGTGTAGCGGTTTGTGCACTGATTGTTGCAGCAGGAGCAATTTCTTGTGTTTGTTGACATCGCACGAAGCAAGGTGCTCTTTCTTCCATTTTCGAGAGGGTGCTCTGCTGAATACCACTTTCATGTGATTCATTGTGTTTTAAATGTGCTGAAAATAATTTTTTGATAATTTTACCTTGTCCTTATGTTATTATATTTATTTTAAATTACTAGTAACTAATATTAATATACCCTAAATAAAAATACTCACATGTACTAATGTGCGTCGACATGATCAATGAATTACTGCAGGCGTACACTGAGAACTCTAAAGTTGATTAATCGTAAAAAAAAATCAGGCTTGACTTAAAAATAAATTTATTTGCCTTGCGGCGCCAAAACGGAACCACTCACGAATGAGATAAACACCCTTATTCCAGTTCTCGCATCACGACGGTGACAGTTGTCGGAGTCGGTGTCACGTCACCTCACGAGAACTATTCCTGTTCCCGCGTGACGTGACAGTGGAAAGTGAGTGAACAGTCGCTGGAAAGTAAAACATATGTGGGAAATGACAGTTCAATTTGCTGAAATACCAGAAACTTTTTATTAGAAAATAGATTACATTTACGCTAACTTTAAGATGAGTTCTTTATTTTTATGGTTTTCTGATTCAGAGAGTGAATCTGATAGTCTTCTAGATAAATATAAATTAAAAATTAAAAGAATAAATCTCCGAAATAGTTCTAGGCCTTTGGATTTGTGTGACGAAGTGTAAGTTGAATGTATTTTTAGTAATGCCGTGTGAGTGTCATTTCAATTTACAGATTTGTGGGGCTCTTTCGAATCAACAAGGAGGCGTTTGCTTACTTACTGGCAATATTAGAGCGAAAATTGGTTTCGCGAAAAAGATGCTTTGCAGTGGCCGCGGATATTAAATTGGCCGGTGTGCTGCGCTTTTTTGCTGAAGGCAGTTACCAAAAGGGCGTTGGTAATGATTTCAATGTAGCGATAGCACAACCAACATTCTCCAAAGTGCTGCGTGAAGTAATAAATGCTTTGGAAACGGAGTTATGCAGCAGTCTTATTCATTTTCCCGATGAAGCAGAGAGACGCGAAATAAAATTGGCATTTTTCCGTAAATTTGGATTTCCTGGCGTTATTGGATGCATAGACGGGACACATGTGAAGATCGTATGTCCTCCGAAAAGTTACCAGCATTTATATTACAACAGAAAGGGGTACCATAGCCTCAACGTAATGTTGGTATGAATAGCATTGTTTGTCATATAGATTCATCTTATACACATAAAAATTTCCTGCCGTAGGTATGCGATCACAGAATGCGTATCAGATATGTCGACGCAAACAACCCAGGATCTTCCCATGATTCTTTTGTTTTTAACAACAGCAGATTGGACGTCGAACTTTCCGCTAACAGCATGGACATAATTCATGGCTTATAGGTAACGCCCATCTCGGCTTACATGTTCAGCTTTTTCCTAATCGTATTCGTTGATTGTATAATTTAAAAAGGTGACGCAGGGTATCCACTGAAGCCGTATCTGATCACACCTTTTAGAGGTCACCGAGATGATAACAGCAACGAAAGCAAATTTAATGAACGACTTTCAAAGCTGAGAAACATAATAGAAAGGACAATAGGAGTTCTAAAAAATACATTTCGCTGTACTTTAGGCGAAAGGCAACTACATTATAAACCTGAAAAGGCAGCGAGGATTGTCAATTTTTGTTGTGCTTTACACAATCTCCGCATAAAATTTGGCACTGAAGATGAACCCGAGGTTACAAACATAACTTCTGATGATATGTTGGATAGACAAGAGGAAACCGAAGACGACGTCGGAGTATCTATTAGAAATAATATAATGAATTCCATTTTTATAGATTAAAATTAAATATAAGTAAATTATATACATAAAATAAGTTGCCTCCTAATAGAAATAAAAAAACCAAATTTCCAAATAAATCATTCTCTATTTCATTTATCAAAAGTATATTAAAAAATCAAAAGTAAATCAAAATAAAAAATCACATTAATTGTTCGTCATTATCACTTAAAACTAATTACATAAAAATAAAAAATCACATTCATTGTTATTATCACTTAAAACTAATTACATAAAAAAATCACATTATTGTTCGTCATTATCACTTAAAACTAATTACATAAAAATAAAAAATCACATTCATTGTTATTATTACTTAAAACTAATTACATAAAAAAAAATCGCATTTATTGAAAATTTGCGATTTGCAGCTCCAAACGTTTTCTTTTCAATTTCATCACTGCGACGCTTTCGTTTAGGAGTTCCTCTTTTTTGGCTACGTGTCGCTTATATATTTTATTTTTCTCGTATAGTTCGGTGTATATTTTTTTTAAATATTTGTTGTGAGCCTCTAAAAGTTCCGGAATTTTTGCCAAGTTCTCCGTTTCTTTTACTAACAAATCCATCTTGGAAATTGGAGAATGAGCTGGCCTTTTTGCAGCTCTCGTTGTTGTGTGCCTGTTTTCCTGCTCTTCTGATATCTCTTCGTACTCAGGACAGTTGTTCTCATTTACTCCACTGAATCCATAAACGGGTTCAGAATGAGGCACCAACTTTTCCAAATAGAGCAAGCTGGCCAGCTCTTCCTCCATGGGCGACAGTGCAACCATTTTGTATGGGCCGCCACCAGTAGCAACCATCTCCTTCCTATTGTGGCTTACCTTCTTCTTTAGTTTCAATTTATAGTCGCTCCAAACCTGTTTCAAATTTAATACAGTATAACAATAAAAGTATAATCTTGTAGAAGCTTTTTGTTGCTTACCTTTTGCCAACCAGCAACTTGTCTAATGGGAGGTCCCATCATGTTTAAGTTTTCGGTCAACTCTGCCCATTTACTAGTGAAATTTTCACTGCACGTCGGATGGCCTTGAAGGTATTTTAAACCGCATGCAATCTGGGGATTGTTCTTCATAAATTTTCCCAACTCCTCAAATTGTGACCGGTTTGTAATTTTTATACTGCAATATAAAAATGTATTAAATGTAATGTAAAATGCAATATAAAATATTTTTAAACTTTTTACCTTTTTTCAACCTGCATGATGTCGTTACTTGATGCGCTCTCACTTGCAAAATGGTGGTGACAGATTTGTGGTATTTTACCGACATCTGTCGATTCGATTCGACAATGGGAATAGAGTAAAACACTGGAACGTCACTGCATACCGACAATTTTCGCATCGAAGCGACAACGGGAATGCAAATTTAGCATCACCGTGACAGTCGTCGCTTAAAGCGAGAACTGGAATAAGGGTGAAAGTCTCGCTTAACTGGTGAAGAGTTTCGCCGGTGGGAGACTGGTCGATTTACTAAGTGCAAAAATGCTCGTTAAAAGCAGCACTTGAATTAAGGTTCTTAGGAATTGTAACTTCGGTATTGAACGCAGAAAGAAATCACGTTGGAAGTTTCCATGCTTCTTGTTGGCATTGTCTTCCCATCAGCTGTGGTTTCTGTTGTTGTTGTTGTTTCTTGCTTCTTGTGTTGTGGTTTATGTAAAGAAGCAGTCTGTGGTTGTTGTTATTTTCTGTTATTGTTATTCTTCTTCGTTTCTGTTTCTGTAATCGGATGATTGTTTTCGGCAGAAGTATTTGCAACGATGCTTGGATCGTTACAGGATATATATGGGAACGATATGTTGAGAATGCGTTTATTGGAAGCAAACATAATGATTTCTTGGGCTTTCCAATTTCGTAAGAAAAAGAATTCTTATCAAATTTCACAATATTAATTTCTTTCGAAAGAACTTAAATATCTTCAGCATGTAAAATAAAAAGTAATACTTTAAATAATTTAAACGTCTCTCCCGATAGTCCTAAGTAGAGATTTGATGAATATTTCGTGTTTCTATAAATAATTTTGCTAGTAGTAAGGGCATTCTCAAAGTCAATATTAAAATTTTTTGAACTTTGTTATCAAAGTAGTGTTGTGTTTATAAATTAGTATTTTAAACATTTTATGTCAAATTTTATGTTAAACCTTTGGAATATTTATTTAACAGAAACGAAAATTTGAAGTTACATTACAGAGCTATAGTTTTCGCGGGGTTTATGCAAAAGGTTATCTTATTAAAGTATATTTTTTTATTCTTATTGCTTTTCCTCGAATCGCATTGACCACATATATTTGATTGGTCCCAATGTTTTTATAGCTTTGGGCTAATGGAGTGATGATTTGTGATAGGATGTAGGAGATGGCGCCAAACTATTCTAGACCAATCTTTATATCCTGGTTAATGCAATTATTAAGAATACGGAATAATGAAACAACACGCGGTATATTAACTACAGTATATTTTCAAGAAGGGAAGAGAACAAAAAAAAAAAACACAGTGCAACTAAATATGACGACCACCCATCCGCTTCACAGGCAGGTCTGCTTCGTCCACTAAATCTTGTAGGTCTGCGGCGAAATATTTTCCGCAGACTTTCTGGACTTAGCCGTACTGCAGTCCACTGTTCAGTACATCTGCAACGGTATCCTTCAAAATCTTCGGTTTTTTCTACAAATAGAAGACAATCAGAAAATGTGTTTGCTTGACCTTCACTGCTCTTCTCACCCCTATGATCACTGCCACGTGTCGGGTTATTTTCGACAGCGTTGCTGGTTCTTTAATAATTTCTAAAACATCCAGTATTATCTGTCCATCCAGATTAGCCATCGTATCGAACAGAAAAATAAACCGATAATAAAATGGAAAAAATATCTGGAATCAAATATTTGTTCACAAAAGTCTAAATAAAAATTGTGCTCGATTGGATAAATATTTTCATGAAAATCAGGTTGACGCCAACGGCGTTCGGTGCTGCGGCGGCAATGGCAGCGTTAAAGTTTTGAAGATCAACGCCAGTGGCGTTCGGTGCTGCGGCGGCAATAGCAGCGTTTAAGTTCTGCAGATCAACACCAGCGACGTTCGGTGCTTCGGCGACAATGGCAGCGTTTGAGCTTTGCACGTCGACGTTGGTCGTTGCTGCGGCGGCAGTGGCAGCGTTTACAATTCGTGCCTTAATGGAGCCAATAGTTGGTACTATTGCGACATTTGCAGCGCTTATTTCCGTTTCATCGGCAGATGCAACGGTAGATGTTGTTGTAGAAGTACTGGTAGAAGTACCGGTACTCTCATTTAGGCGCGGACTTCGTCTTGGCGGCGTTGTATGTGTCGGCATCATTTGTGATTTAGTTTCAGAAATATGTGGAAGAACTTTTCAAGGTGTTTCCTTTTGGCGTTAAAGTGCACAAACCTTGACTTAAGCGAAATATTTACGCAATAATGACTATTTTATGCGTTTTTAGCCGCACACCTCGTATCGCACCATAAAGATAACTATTTCGCACGTCTAATACTAAATAGCTTTAATAACGCACTGTAATTGCTCGTCAACGTGAATTGAAAATTATTTCACAAGTTTTGGTATACTATGCCGCTGACTACATCAAAATGGCGTCTATATATGTATGCCTTATACTCGTTTATAAACGAGCATTTCGAGATTGCGAAATAAAAATATGTTGGGAATTGTGCCGGTTGAAGAAATAGAACAGTTGCTGAGTTGCTGAGAGTTGCCGGTGCTGCCAACTACGGTTCATTCACAATTCAAATTTAGTGCTTACAAACAAATGGATTGTTACATTTGACAATATAAAGTCACTCTAAAAGGAATATCTATTTGAATATTATCAACTACGCGTGACTGCGGTCTTGGAAAACTTTGGAATTGCTGCCATGAATTTTTTGGATTAGCGTGTCATTGCTAATTCGGCTTAAGGCATCTTTCGTACTAATTGATTCGCTGGGCGCAAAACTTAAAGGCTCTCAATTCCCCCTGACAACTGTATCTACTTAATCGAATCGCCAGCGTTTCTGAAACCCAATCACCGCCTGCCCCCTCCTCCGAATATATCTCCAAAAAAGTTTTCCACGGAGTCCTGGCACAGACGCCTGGTTGCGAGATGCGAAAAACATTGCTGCGCCAAGAACTTTCATAACTGAGTTAGGATCACTTTGCACAAGCTGCTAGTGCTTATAAATTTATTATAATTTAAATTGTAATAAAGTGATAATAATAATAATAATAATTATGCTTTTGCCTCTGAAATGTACTATTTCTAATAAATTGAAAAGAATTTTGGCTCGCTTGAAAAAATAATCCTGGACCTCGCTGTGGCAATAAGACCTTTTGGCTTGGCATTGTATAGCGTTGTTATTGCTGTTGAAAACATTAAAAAGTTCATAAAAAAACAGAAGGAAATCAATGGTGTTTTTAATTGTAGGGGTTTTGTGGTTGTTAGAATTCATTTATTGAGGTAATACGTTGATGATTAGACAATGTTAATGAATTAGATTTGAGAAAAGAAAAAGTGGTTTTAAAAAGGAAAAGATACTTTAAACAAAAAGTGCAAAGTTACTCTAATAAAAATCAAGCGAGCTGTGCGAACGAACGAAGACCGCTGACACACGCCAAGTGACAGATGAATCGTGAAAAGGGTTGCCATCATGATAAGTCGAGAACACGCATATTTTTAACACCCCCACTTGTTGTCGACGTTATTCGCATTTTTGCCAAACATCTTGAAATTGTTATCCAATTTAGTGGCTTTGTAAGTAAATCTGCAACCTGCATCTCCGATGGCACATACGTGACATTAACATTACCAGCTTCTTGTTCCTGCCGAATTCTGTGATAACGCACTCCAATGTGCTTGGTTCTTCTGTGAAACTCCGGATTCTTGGACATTGCAATAGCAGCTTGATTGTCGACCTTCAATTCAGTTGCTCTCGTCATTTCATAACCAAAAGATTCTATTAATGGTCGTAGCCAAAGAAGTTCCTTCAACGCTTCCGAAATCGACATGTATTCTGCTTCTGATGATGAAAGTGCCGTAACTCGCTGTAGACTTGATGACCAAGCAATCGGTCCACCGTGAAACAAAAATACATATCCAGACGTTGATTTCCGATGTTCTAGTTCACCAGCGTAGTCAGAATCACAATATCCAATCAAATCATTCGAAGACTCTTTACTGAAGCATAATGATAAAGCTATCGTTCCCTTAAGATACTTCATGACACGTTTAACTGCTTTCCAGTGAAGGTCCTGTGGATTATTTGCATACCGAGCAAGTACATTCACGGCAAAAGAAATATCTGGCCTTGATATTACAGCGACATAATTCAAACACCCAACTGCTTCACGGTATGGAAACCGTTTTTCCATCGTCTTTTCTTCTTTAAGTCCTTCTATTAATTTTACGGATGGATCCATTGGAGATTTTGCTGATTTACAGTCTTCCATTCCAAAACGATGCAGCATTCGAGAAATGTAACCCTGTTGATTGATGTTAATTGTTTTTCTTTCACGATCACGAGTTATCTCCACACCTACGTAACATGATGGTTCATGATGTGTAATTTCAAATTGGGACTTCAATGATGAAATAAATGATTGCAATAATTCTTTTTGTTTGCAAGCTATAAGGCCATCGTCCACATACAAACACAAAATTATGCAATCTTGCGTGCCAGCTCCTTTTATAAAAATGCACGGATTTGATTGCGATTGCAGAAAACCATAAGAGACTACAAACTTATTGAATCTGTTATTCCAATTCCTGGATGCCTGTTTGAGCCCATAAATACATTTCTTTAGTCGACAAACACGACCGGATCCATCATCATATCCTTGTGGTTGCTGCATGTAAATTTCTTCTTCAAGAGGACTATTAAGAAAGGCTGTCTTTACGTCAAATTGCACCAGTTCTAAATCTTGTTTGGCGACTATAGCTAAAACAGTTCTTACCGATTCGTAGCGTACTACAGGCGAAAAAGTGTCAAAATAATCTATACCTTGAGTTTGACTAAATCCTCGAGCCACCAATCGTGCCTTATAACGTTCGATCGTACCATTTGATTGTAATTTAGACTTGTAGACCCACCGACACGAGACAATAGGTTGACTATTTTGCACTAATTCAAGTTCCCATGTTTTGTTTTTGACAAGTGATGCCATTTCATCATCCATCGCTCTTTTCCATGATTCGGAATCCTCTCGTACAATTGCATCTTCAAACGATGTAGGATCTAATGAAACCTTCATTGCAGTTATACGTGCGGTTTTATATCGTAACACGCGATCCATTGGGCAGCTTTCATTTTGATATGACTTCGATCCAATCGGTCGACCCCATTTTCTTTGTGGTTCGATTTGCACTGCAATAGTATCATCATTCACAATGGCATCCTCAAACTGATCATCAGAATCTGCGGAATCTGTAGAAAAATCTTCGGCTCGAGGCTCCTCAAACTCATTTTGTGGTACTTCAACTGGTACGGGAAAAAGAACTTGATCCATTGCATTATCTATATCTTCAATTTCAACGTCAGCAACTCTTTCAACAATTTTCTTTTCAGGATTGAACACTCTGTACACCTTATTAGTATAGTCATCATATCCCACAAAAAACGCTTTTCTTGCTTTTGGATCCATTTTATGTCTCATCGAATCAGGAATACGCACAAAAGCCTTTGCTCCGAAAATTCGAAGATGAGAAATATCCGGCTTGATTCCATGCCATTCACTATATGGCGTCGTATTATTATCTCCTCGATTTGGAACACGATTCCGAAGATATGCTGCCGTTCCAACAGCTTCTGTCCAAAGCAAAAGACGATCTGTTTTTGAAAAATCTGCATTAAACAACATGGATCTTGCTGAATCACAAAGAGTACGATTTTCTCGTTCTGCCATACCATTACACTGCTTTACATTTGGTGGTGACAATTCATGAATAATGTTCATTGATGTGAGAAGATCCTTTATGTCGCTATTGACATATTCCGTACCATTATCCGTTCTTATTGAAATTACTTTTCTTCCCGTTGCTTTTTCAGCCGCTATGAAAAACTGCTTGAGAATATTTGGTACTTCAGTTTTTGATTTCATGAAGTAGACTTTTCTATATCCAGATGCCTCATCTTTTATTGTCAAGAAATATATGCATTTATTCCAGGAGGTAACACCAACATGACAAACATCTGAGTGAAAACGTTGACCAGGTAAACATTTGCGTTTTTCTCGAGTTGGATGAGAACTGATAGTCTGCTTTCCAAGGTGACAAGAATCGCAAGTCTCTCTTCGTCAAAATAACGTCTAAGCCATCAACCAGATTTCTTCTCACCATTGCTTTTATCACGTTGTCGCTCACATGACCCAGACGCTGATGCCAAAGTCCAATTGATTTAGCAGCCATTACAGAGGCTGATTGCGCTTTTACGCGAATGTATGGTACATACTGGTTGTCAATTCTTTTACCGCCAAGTATTGTCTTCTTCACGTCCATCAGTCGCATGATTCCGTGCCCGTGATAAAAACCATAACCTTTAGTTCTTTCCATAAAGGTAGTTGAGAAAAGTGACTCGGAACTCATATTTTCGCAATAATACACAGACTCCCATGTTCGTTTCTCCCAAGTAGTACCATTCACTGACTTCAATTTCAATGTCGCCAATATGAGTTGCCTTCAATGTTTTACCATCGGCTATGTTTAACGAAAGTGGAGAGACAAGCTTCCGCAGTGAGGAAAACCATTCGATATTACTGGTAAGATGAACACTTGCTCCAGAATCTGCAATAATATAACCATTAGTACTTGACTTAAAAACTGATACTGACAGTCCGTTATCATTCATTGCTTTGCTTTTGTCTTTTGTCCCTTTCCACGATTCAGATTTTTCTAATTTCTGCCAACAATCACGTTTCATGTGACCTGCTTTCCCACACTTATGACACTTCCCTTTAAATGTTTTCTTCTTGCTGCCAGATCCTGCTGAGTAACAATCCGCTGACTTTGATTGTGATTTGAATACATCGGACAGAACTTCAACCGGCCGCCCGGTAATACTTCTTTCAGCATTATTCAATTTTTCAATGAAAGAATCCAGTGACATCTCATCAGACAAAAGAGACCAACTTGTCACAAAACTATCATAATCTTTTGGTAAACATCCGAGAACTTTTGCCATAACCAATTTGTCGTTAAACTTGTCACCGAAATCTGTAGACTCCAGAGCTTCAATTTTTCGCACAATCACTTTTAGCCCTGCCACAAAGGTTCCAACTGTGTCCGTGGATTTCCAGCAATATGTGAAGAACTCACGTAATAATTCTAATAAAGCACTTAATGTTTTCGGCTCATAAAAGGTTTTCATCCTTTTTATTATTTCTGCTGACGTCTCGCAGTCGCAGACCTGATCAAACGCAATGCAATCTAAAGTTGACCTTATAATTGACCGAGCCTTGCTGTCCTTAGCTTTCCAATCATCTATGTCTTTAGCGTTTGTTACAGCCCCAGCCTCACTCTTGATTTCCTTTGGTTTCTCTGCCGTTCCGGCCGCAATCTCCCAAATTCGATAACTTTCTAGGACATCTCTTATTTCGATTTTCCATCGAGCGTAAGTGGGTTTCGTCAACTTGCTCACTCGAACATCTCTTAAGACTCCTTCGTCAGTCATCCTTTTATAACTTCAAAATTTTTGCACACGTTTTCTCATATAAATTAGACCAGCGCTTTAAGTCTCATAATCTGTTAGAATTCATTTATTGAGGTAATACGTTGATGATTAAACAATGTTAATGAATTACATTTGAGAAAAGAAAAAGTGGTTTTAAAAAGGAAAAGATACTTTAAACAAAAAGTGCAAAGTTACTCTAATAAAAATCAAGCGAGCTGTGCGAACGAACGAAGACCGCTGACACACGCCAAGTGACAGATGAATCGTGAAAAGGGTTGCCATCATGATAAGTCGAGAACACGCATATTTTTAACAGTGGTCATCAAACTGCTGATTTACATAAGGTTCGCATGGCCGAACAGACTGTATGGCTAAGTACCTGAGCCGCAAAAGACATCCTCATTTTTTGTAAATTGCCCGGATAGACCTGGTCATGAGTTAATTTGGGCGCGCACCTAATGGGTGCTTTTGAATCTATGTTGTGAAAATGAATAATGTCCACACCAACTTACCTTTTTGTTGTTAAATATAATCACCTTTTTCTCGAAATTCTGCAAATGATAGTGGGTACTTTTGAGACGATGGAGCGCGTCATGAAAAAATAAGTTTTTTTGTTATTGACTACAAAATATGTTTATTGACTCCAAAATAAGCTCCTGAAGTTGGAACCTTGATCACAAACAAAACAACAAGGCACAAGATTTATGCTTTGGAGCTGTGAAATTGCTTCAAAGAAGTATTTTTAACCTACTGGTCCTCTACAAGTACCATGCACGAAAAAATAAGCAAATGGTTGTTTCCAAAACTTTCCGCCAATACCGGGGACTATTAGCATCTAACGTTACGTTTTTTCAGCCAGAGTATACTCAGCGAGTAACCACGGTTCAGTCAGAGGAAAAGATTTATTTTCTGTGTGGACAATAAATTACTTTAACAAATTCTTTGAGCCTACAATTCCTGTGCACTATATATTGGATTTAAGGATAATCGCAGAAACTCTATTTCCGGCAGACGTTGTTCTTGCTTCTTGAGACGGTAGTGGTTGGTGCAGCGGCTGGTGTAGCGGTTTGTGCACTGATTGTTGCAGCAGGAGCAATTGCTTGTGTTTGTTGACATCGCACGAAGCAAGGTGCTCTTTCTTCCATTTTCGAGAGGGTGCTCTGCTGAATACCACTTTCATGTGATTCATTGTGTTTTAAATGTGCTGAAAATAATTTTTTGATAATTTTACCTTGTCCTTATGTTATTATATTTATTTTAAATTACTAATAACTAATATTAATATACCCTAAATAAAAATACTCACATGTACTAATGTGCGTCGACATGATCAATGAATTACTGCAGGCGTACACTGAGAACTCTAAAGTTGATTAATCGTAAAAAAAAATCAGGCTTGACTTAAAAATAAATTTATTTGCCTTGCGGCGCCAAAACGGAACCACTCACGAATGAGATAAAGTCTCGCTTAACTGGTGAAGAGTTTCGCCGGTGGGAGACTGGTCGATTTACTAAGTGCAAAAATGCTCGTTAAAAGCAGCACTTGAATTAAGGTTCTTAGGAATTGTAACTTCGGTATTGCACGCAGAAAGAAATCACGTTGGAAGTTTCCATGCTTCTTGTTGGCATTGTCTTCCCATCAGCTGTGGTTTCTGTTGTTGTTTCTTGCTTCTTGTGTTGTGGTTTATGTAAAGAAGCAGTCTGTGGTTGTTGTTATTTTCTGTTATTGTTATTCTTCTTCGTTTCTGTTTCTGTAATCGGATGATTGTTTTCGGCAGAAGTATTTGCAACGATGCTTGGATCGTTACAGGATATATATGGGAACGATATGTCGAGAATGCGTTTATTGGAAGCAAACATAATGATTTCTTGGGCTTTCCAATTTCGTAAGAAAAAGAATTCTTATCAAATTTCACAATATTAATTTCTTTCGAAAGAACTTAAATATCTTCAGCATGTAAAATAAAAAGTAATACTTTAAATAATTTAAACGTCTCTCCCGATAGTCCTAAGTAGAGATTTGATGAATATTTCGTGTTTCTATAAATAATTTTGCTAGTAGTAAGGGCATTCTCAAAGTCAATATTAAAATTTTTTGAACTTTGTTATCAAAGTAGTGTTGTGTTTATAAATTAGTATTTTAAACATTTTATGTCAAATTTTATGTTAAACCTTTGGAATATTTATTTAACAGAAACGAAAATTTGAAGTTACATTTCAGAGCTATAGTTTTCGCGGGGTTTATGCAAAAGGTTATCTTATTAAAGTATATTTTTTTATTCTTATTGCTTTTCCTCGAATCGCATTGACCACATATATTTGATTGGTCCCAATGTTTTTATAGCTTTGGGCTAATGGAGTGATGATTTGTGATAGGATGTAGGAGATGGCGCCAAACTATTCTAGACCAATCTTTATATCCTGGTTTAATGCAATTATTAAGAATACGGAATAATGAAACAACACGCGGTATATTAACTACAGTATATTTTCAAGAAGGGAAGAGAACAAAAAAAAAAAACACAGTGCAACTAAATATGCACAGAAACCAGATAGACAGCGACAAAGCTGCCAACATACAATTTTTACAAAAGAGTTGCCAACATGGAGCATAAAGTGATGTTTTGGTTTAAGATCTCTAAACAAGTTATTGTGTAAGATATGATGATCCTTTATCCAATTTTCTAAGTATTTTTTATATCCGTTTCCCCGATAATGATTGCTATGCTGAGAGTGGCTACGACGTTGACAGCAGTTGCGACGCTGAGAGCGGACGCGCCGGACCTCATTACGACCACCCATCCGCTTCCCAGGCAGGTCTGCTTCGTCCACTAAATCTTGTAGGTCTGCGGCGAAATATTTTCCGCAGACTTTCTGGACTTAGCCGTACTGCAGTCCACCGTTCAGTACATCTGCAACGGTATCCTTCAAAAACTTCGGTTTTTTCTACAAATAGAAGACAATCAGAAAATGTGTTTGCTTGACCTTCACTGCTCTTCTCACCCCTATGATCACTGCCACGTGTCGGGTTATTTTCGACAGCGTTGCTGGTTCTTTAATAATTTCTAAAACATCCAGTATTATCTGTCCATCCAGATTAGCCATCGTATCGAACAGAAAAATAAACCGATAATAAAATGGAAAAAATATCTGGAATCAAATATTTGTTCACAAAAGTCTAAATAAAAATTGTGCTCGATTGGATAAATATTTTCATGAAAATCAGGTTGACGCCAACGGCGTTCGGTGCTGCGGCGGCAATGGCAGCGTTAAAGTTCTGAAGATCAACGCCAGCGGCGTTCGGTGCTGCGACGGCAATAGCAGCGTTTAAGTTCTGCAGATCAACGCCAGCGACGTTCGGTGCTGCGGCGGCAATGGCAGCGTTTGAGCTTTGCACGTCGACGTTGGTCGTTGCTGCGGCGGCAGTGGCAGCGTTTACAATTCGTGCCTTAATGGAGCCAATAGTTGGTGCTATTGCGACATTTGCAGCGCTTATTTCCGTTTCATCGGCAGATGCAACGGTAGATGTTGTTGTAGAAGTAATGGTAGAAGTACCGGTACTCTCATTTAGGCGCGGACTTCGTCTTGGCGGCGTTGTATGTGTCGGCATCATTTGTGATTTAGTTTCAGAAATATGTGGAAGAACTTTTCAAGGTGTTTCCTTTTGGCGTTAAAGTGCACAAACCTTGACTTAAGCGAAATATTTACGCAATAATGACTATTTTATGCGTTTCTAGCCGTACACCTCGTATCGCACCATAAAGATAACTATTTCGCTCGTCTAATACTAAATAGCTTTAATAACGCACTGTAATTACTCGTCAACGTGAATTGAAAATTATTTCACAAGTTTTGGTATACTATGACGCTGACTACATCAAAATGGCGTCTATATATGTATGCCTTATACTCGTTATAAACGAGCACTTCGAGATTGCGAAATAAAAATATGTTGGGAATTGTGCCGGTTGAAGAAATAGAACAGTTGCTGAGTTGCTGAGAGTTTATTTCTAATACCGAGAATCACAATTAAAAATATACATAAAATATTAAAAAATACTCACCGCAGTTTGCATCCGGCAGGCACGACTGATTCCAACAATGTGATCAATTGTACCGCCGGTGTTGCCAACTACGGTTCATTCACAATTCCAATTTAGTGCTTACAAACAAATAGATTGTTACATTTGACAATATAAAGTCACAATAAATAACACAATAAATACAATATTACATACGAATTCTTTACACAAACAGTTGAAAAACTAAAAAATGTGTAAAAAAAATTGATATTAATAAATATTTTGCTTCCAAAAAATGAAAAAACGATCAGTTTCATAGTATTGTGTCTTTCTTGTGAAAATTGCTAAATTGAAACAAATGCATTTTTTCGAAGTTGAAACACGAACTTGAAACAGCTTACCAGAAATTTTTCGGCGGCGTCAAAAAAAAAACAGGCTTCGGCCCCGGGTCGGAGCCGTCACGTCTTAATACTCTGGTTGTAGCATTTTTAATTTTGGGCCATTTTGCAATGAACGCTGTGGTATCAAGTGTCTTTAAATTTTTTTTTTTTTTTCGTATTTCAAAAGAGCGGTGCCATATGTTTAAAACATCCTCCCATTTTGAAACTTTCTTGTTGCTGGCGGAAATCAAGGTATCTCAATCGATTGTATTTTCGGTTGACGTTACAGGTGTTTATATTTTTATTTTGTACCTAATGTTGTGATATTTAGAAAATAGTCTCCCCTGGCATAAGCTTTTTTATTTCCTTTAATATAATAATAATTCTAGTTGGACTATGAAAATAAGTACATGAGTAGATATGCAAGCGTAGAAAAAATAACAAATGCACTACGAAACATGATTTTTCTTGTAGAAACTTGTCTCTAATTTGTTTGATAATTGATGCAAAGTCGGACGAAGAAAGATGAATATCGTTTTCTAATGTATACTCAAAGAATACATCAATTAGCTTGTTACGTTTGCTGTCCAATTTAGAATATTTTTTGTAAAATTCATTCAACGTGCGACCTGATGAGCTTCTTGACAATATATTCTTGACAGACTGAAAATTATGCATTAAAGAAGAATGTATAAAAGTTATGGTAATTGCACTGCCACTGCCTATGCAAACGGTATTAATCACCTCAATTTTTATAAAACTTGCTGGCGTGGTGTTCCTCGGAACTTCGCCCGTGTTCCTATATTAGCAATTGCGTTTGAGATGTCATTTTCGTTCAGATATTCTAAATTTCGGTGTGCTATTCCAGCAGCTACATTTAATTGAAATTAATTCAATAGATTAAAGAGTTAAAATCGGTCTTACCTTTTAATTCATCACATATACCGTACTTCTTGTTCCAAAGTACTACAAGCTATCACAAAGCAAAATAATTGGAAAAGTACACTTTTTTGGTTTGTTATTACAACATCAATGGATGGTGAAGAGAGTTAAGATCATGGATTAGTTAGAGTTTACCTAGAACTACAAGTACTTTACAAATTATTACTTGGTTTATATATGCAATCTAAATGCTTCTGGTACACGTCCTTCGCGGAGGAATATATGAACAAGTAATATGAAATGATTGGCAATTAACTTTTTCAGCAAATATTAATATCGTGATTATCATTCAGAATGTCATTTAAAGTCACCAATCTTGAATAATAAGATAAGATAAGAGAAACAGCAACGAGGACACCGCCCCCTCTTTTTAATAAAGTCAGACCATGATTTCTGTCTGTCCTATAAATTGTAAATTGCGGTGATAATATTTCCAAATTACAGACACTTTGAGTAAGCCATGTTTCCGTTAAAGCAATAATATCGTAATTAATACTGAACGATTTCAAATACAGATCCTTAAGTTTCGAATTCAGACCACGAACCTTTTGATAAAATAAATAAATAATTAAATCAGTTTGTTCATTGGAGCAATTGGATTTAATCAGTGTTTTGGATCAACAGAAACTCGAAAGAATAAAGAAGAATGCTTAACTTCAATTCCAAAGGGCCATATTGCAACATCCATAACTTTATTTAGAAGTTGTTCAGGAAATCCTAATTTGAAATTTATATAGCTCAGTTCGTCCAACGGAGTGTCCTTTTTAACTAGCCTATAGCATTTCAAGATCGAGGCGTGCACTCCCAATTTATTAGATAAGTGACTGACGATATTCTCCGGAGTTGTATCCGATTTGAAGTTCAACAAAGCCTCTGCTGCCTGGCCGCGCTGCACTGCTCCCAGGATTACATCGCCAATTCGCTGCAGGGCCGCTGTATTTGCTGTGAGAGCGGCTTTTTGCTCACCGTACATTCTTACCATCATACGATTTAGTTCTCTCAGCTCCGCAACAACTTCTGTTTGGGTTGAGTTGTGCTCCCTGAACAGCTTGACATTTTCGTCACGTCTGCTTCGGCGAGTAACCCTTGCAGGTCTGCTTGCATTTGCCCTCTGTTGCTGACGTGTAAATGGGGAAGTAGTTGCCGCAATCTCAACCTCCGCATTGGGGTCAACATTTTCCAAGAAGGCATTGTCTTCATCAACGTTTTCAGAATCATCAACCACTAATGTAGAGTTTAGAAGTGGTTGGATGACTGCAATATTCGGAAGCAAATCTTTTTAAACAATTCATTTTACACTTGCGCAAATACTTACTTAGGGCTTTCTCCAACACAGATTCACGAATACGATTTGGAGGCTTGGCAGTTGCTTCACTTTGAATCCCAAAAAATTGACCGTATGGTGCAGCTGCTGAGCCATATCCCATAATATCCACAGTCTCCTTCTCGATTTCACTTAATGAAACCTCTGTGAATGGACCACCACCGGTCCTCATTCTAGACGCCGCATTGTCGGCAACCTTTTTTTTTCGCCCTTGTTTTCATGTCAGACCAAATCTGAAAATGGCCGCATAATTTACTGCATGTCTGTAAATATTTCATCTTTCATTTACCTTCTTCCATTGCGCAGGTGATCACATTGGTGGGCCCAAAGAGTTGCGAATATTTGACACATTCTCCCACTCTCTATCGTGGCATTGCCTTGTTTGCCCAAAAGCTGGGGCTCCCGTTGCGAGAAATCATTTTTCCCGTATCTCCTCAAGCAACTTCCTAAATTGTTGCTGCGTGGTTAATCTGTAGAAGTTATAATTACAAATAGTTTGTAATTACAAAAGAAATCCACTTACCTTTTCTTGGACATTTGCGTATTTGTTTTTATTATCTTCACTATTTTGTATCACAAATTATATTTAAGCAAAATTTGCAGCAAGCAAAACCGTACCCTACATATGCAAACGTTTGCTTTTTTGTGTACGTTTGATAGCACAGCCGAACCCGGGGTTCGTTCGGTTGATAACGATCCAAAATGCTACATTTGACCTGGAACGCACAAATAGTATGGAAAGTGTTGTGAATTTGGAAGAACAAACGATCTACGTTTCTCAATGTAAACAATGGCTCTCCGTTCGTTGAGTAAACATTTTAAACAGCTGTGTTATGAAAAGTACAAAGCAACACAAGGAGAACCGAAACTTTCGGTGGTAGAAAATGATGCCATTAGTTTTGGTAATCTTACATTTTTTTGCTAACTCGCGCATACTAAGTTTTTCATTTTTTATGAATTTTCAATAGTCAACACTGTTTTAGGCATAGTGATTCAAGTGGCATAGTGATTCACCAAATTCAACACAACAAAATGTTCATTCAATGAAAAAGCAAAATCTGTACGAATACGGAGAAAGAATAGCTGAAAAATAGTGTTACAGTGTTGTAAGCTGTCCGGTTAAGGGGAACTAAAATACCCTTTGGTGAGAAAGAATGTGTCCACGTCCTGTTACTGGAGAGTTGTCCGCTTAAGAGGGAAACATTTGAGAAATTGCTAAGGATTTTTTTTGGTACTTATAAAATTGTCGGGAGGTGTACGTTAGGAGGGAGTACACTGTTTATATTGTTTATTTTTTTAAAATTAGCGATCACGACTTTCGCTCACAATACGAACTAACAAAGAAGCATATTCTCTGCAGACAAAAAAGTCTAGAAGAATTTATATTAAAATACAGACCTTTCACAAAATTAAAGACATATAGAGGAACTGAGTTTGTAAACGAATTAATGACAGAAAGTTGAGATTTCGTCAACAAAAGAGCACGTAAAAAAAGTCTTAAGTTTAAAGTCCTAAGTGTAAAGTCTTTCGAAAAGAATCATAGAGTGTTGTGAAATATGCGCAACGACATTACTTAATGAAAACACCTTGCCTGTTACTATATTAATGATGTTTATTTTGTTAACGATTAATAGTAAATTTAATTATTAGTTAGTGGACTGTAATAATAGAAGACGAAATTGTTTGTGACCCGATAGACTGACAGTGAATGCGTATTGACTAAATCTCTCGTTTAGATCGAGCGTCAATGTCAGATGACAATTAACGAGACTTGAAATGTATGTACCGTAACATAGTTACATATAGAAGTGCGCTAGAATGCGAATTGAACCGCTTTCTAAACATAGCGTTTTAAATGAATATCTGCTTTCTTTTACTAAAGCCTATGACTGGGATAACTGTATGAACTATTATATTTTTTTGGCCTACAATATAAGACATTAGTCTGATACTAGAAGATTAGTAGTAGTGTCAGGTACCAAAAGTGGCAAAAATGCAAAAAACGATAAAATCTATAATTATGGCACATGCGTATCTAAACGTATCTAATTTACAAGTTGGCTTATAACAGAAAACGCAATTTACAAGTTGGTCATTTGATATTTTTAAAATCAAGTAATTCAAAGTGCAAGTCCATCCGTAGTTCCATTTAAAATTATAGAAAGGAAACCTGTAAATTCCGTGATTGAAATTAATAAAAAATATAAACTTGTTCATAACAACTGTTTAAAAAAGTATTTAGGATCATTTGTAGATAACCAGAAAGAGTAGGGTATAATTAATCTTCTAAAGGGTGTAGAGTATAAAAATTTTGCAAACAGATTGCATGAAATTGGATATCATTAAATTCTTCATCATCCAAAAACATTGTTAATGGAATCATGATACATTTACGTTTAATGTTAACAAACGGTTCAGTTTCCGATCTTACTTTTACATAAAAAAATAGTAAAATGGCATTTGTGGCAAAAACTGCTTATTTTACCTCGACCTTATTTTTCTATAGTATATATAACCGCTATATACTAAAAAATCTATAAGATCTTAAAGCTGGTATCTAGATTGCCTTTTATTTAGCATAGGAGAATGCCTATGGATTTAATCTTCTCTTTTTATATTATGGCTATATACAGGCGTCTTCTCATATATTAACGTGGAGGTTTTATATACTTTTGTTAAAGCTTATTAAATTAAATTTAAATTATTTCATTTCAAAAGGTTTCCAATTAGCATAGTAACACTATGTTGACTAATTGTTTCAGGTCCTCTTTTGGTTGTTATTTACATTTTTCGCAAATCATGCAACTTTCAAGATAAAATATTGAATAATTTAATTAGTAAAAAGATGTTGTTTCAGACTGTGGAACTGTAAAGTACGAAAATGGCTACATCTAACAACGAGCATATTATCTACCTTTTCTACGCTCGCATTAAAATTGTATTGACAAACTGCTAAAGGAACAAATTGAATGGAAAAGTCAAAAATACTCATAAGCTGAAAATGAAAAATTTGATCAGAAGCACAAAAATCATAAACAGAAAGAGCCCCTCGCTTCTATCGCTCCCTTGATATGTACAGCACAGAGCCAAAATCTCAACCATCGAAGAAAAAATATCAAGTCATAAAACCCAAAATTAAAAAACTCTTTCGATTAGAAATTGTTATTGGAAAAGAATAAGAAGAAGGTAAATTTAGCTCTTGCCTTAAGCGTCTATGACACTTCATTCTTTCTGTATTGATTTTCTTTCGACAAGTTCATTTCGACGAGCTCAGCTAATGTAACAGTCGAGTAAAGCGTGTGTGGAAAAGATCAGCTATAGACGACATTAGTTAAAAAAATGCAGAAAAAATATGTGTGCTTTTACATTTTTCAGATTTTAGTTTTGACGTTTCTCTAATATTTATTGCAATTTATGCTTTGACTTCTGACTGACTGATGAAACGGAAAAACTATAAAAAATATTCAAATAATTATTTCAGTTCGAAACACATTTAAGTATACTTAGCTCTTCTGGGGTTTGTATAATGCAAGCAATAATTTTATCTTCCGTTTTTTTAGCGTACCATTTCGTAGGATATTCGTTGTATTCTACGACTTCGGAATTGCTGCTTTCGATATCTTCCACTTCCCATTCGTTTTTATAGAAAATACAAATATTGTGCAAAATGCAACAAGCATTTGTGATTTTCGTGGCCATCTCAGAAGAATAATGGAGTTCTCTTTCTCCGTACAAGCACCGAAATCGACTTTTCAGCACACCGAAGAAACGCTCTACAGTGTTTCGGGCACTGCACAGCTTCAGATTAAAATCAGCGGCGTATCTCTCAGTGGGCTCCCTGTATGGAGTCATCAAATAAGGCAGCAAGCGGTAACCGGAATCACCTTTAACAAAAACGTTTGCGGCTTTACATCATTTTATCAAAAAAAATAATGACCTTACCAAAGAGCCATGTGTTCCGTTTATCAGCGTCGTGTTGTGAGGCCATTTCTAAATGAAGGAGTCGTGGCTTGCACCCACATGCCTCGCATCGACAAAGCGTATAACCATGTCGTAGTCACAAATCTTTAAAAAGGGAAACCTTAAAAATATTACGTATTAATTTATTTGATATTTAACTCACGATGAGAGCATTTATGCTATAGAAACCCTTTCAGTTATAGTGTAAATGACGTTTATCCTGTGCAGGAGACACTATTTTGATGTGCGTCCCATCTACACATCCAATTGCGCCCGGAATACCATATTTTTCGTAAAATTTCTGCTTGGTTAGTAATTTTTCCTCTGCTGTCATATCCAGCTTTATCTACTTTGGACCCAAGTGTTCTTCAAATATATTTAGGTTTTCCCAAATAATTCGTGAAACACTGGGCGACATAGATTCAGCAACTTCGTTCCCAACGCCTTGCTGGTAATCGCCACATGCCACGAACCGCAAAAAAGTGGCAAGTTTAACTATTGGCGGAATAGCTATTGTCCTTGATCTGACAGCGTACCTTGAAGCGACCTCATTTAAAATTTGTAAGAAACATTCCTTTTTCATCCGGAAGTTTTTACGAAACCTAGTATAATATCAATGTAAATTTCAAACAAATAAAACAATTAAAAATATTTTACAGGTGTTATTTTTATTAGACACTACAACTATTTTCAGATTATATGTATGTATAAATAAGAGGTTAGTCGTATTACCCAAAAAGCTATTGCGGATTATCGCCATTAAATGAAGTACTCATTCTGTCCAGCATATCGAAAATATTATTTCTGCTCCTAAGTTCCCTGTGCCGAATTCTGCAGGGAACGATAGTACAGTCCTTCTCGTCCGTTGTTGGAAATTCCTCAAATATCATTTTCTCAATGACGGAAAATTTGCACAATATATTTTTTGTTTTTAGTAACTTGCTGATCACTTTTAATTTGTTTTTACTAACTTGCTGTTCTCTTTTAACTTGTTTTTTACGACAACTTGTTTTTTTGTTTGTTTAGAAGATACTTTACTTTTAGTAGTAAGCTTTATTGAGTCGATGACATTTTTCTTAAACAAAATATTTGTATATCTTAAACTAACAAAACAATATATATACTTTGACAACACCAGGTAATATGATAAAAGGTAGTTACTAAAGGAGAGGCGTCGTTGCCTGCTAAGATGTGCTCTATGTCAGTTGAATTTATACAGATCGGCGATAAATACATGGAAGAATTCCAAGGCTCTCTTAATAGGGAGCTGAAGGAGTTTTTTTTGTAGCTATTGTCGAGATATTGAATGTTTGATATGAAATTCTTCATAGCTCTGAGAGAATATTTCAATAAAGGTTCCACTCTGGACGTATCGTAGATGTATTGGTTCGAAAACTTTTTGTTTGGAGACTGAAAATTTTTCTCGATACATAATCGCAAGATTTGTCTTTCACATACTTCAAGTTCACCTGCCACCGACGGAGAGAACGAGAACCAGCAGGGAAAAGCATAAACTAAAATTGGTCTAATCATTGTTTTGTAGAAAAGAAGTTTGGTGTTTGTAGAGAGCCCGTTCTTAACACGGAAATACGGCGCTAGCATCCCTGATACACGTTTAGCTTTGCTCAATACCAATCTAGTATGATTGTTAAATTTGAAAAGGTTGTTGAAATTTACGCCTAAGTATTTAAGACTCGTTTTGACAGGACACTTACTTTCTTTAACGATTCCTGGAGGTGCCTTTCCAGAAGCATTCCTAAAGCAAATACATTCTGTTTTGTCGATGTTAAGCCTAAGATCCCATTTTTTGTAGAATTCCTTGATTCGCTTTAAATGAGTGGAGACAGCCGCCAAAGCTTCGTTAGGGAATTTTGCGTGTGCATAAACCAAGGTGTCGTCCGCATACAGAATTGCAACAGAGTTTGAGGAGAGGCTTGGAAGACTTAGAGAGTGGGGGAAGTCAGACAGTCAAAGATTGAACAAGAGAGGGCCCAGAATAGAACCATGGGGAACATCTCGATGAACTTTTTTCAGTGTGGATTTAGTATGGTTGATTTGGGTGAAGAAAAAACGATCTGTAAGAAAGCTATCAATCAGTTTGAAGATTATGGCAGAAAATTTGTTTTGTATTATTTTAAAGAGAAGACCGGCCCACCAAATACTGTCGAAGGCTTTCTCAACATCCAGTGAACAGCCAATTATACAATTCTTTTTCCTCAGGTTCTGCGTTATGTCACTGTGCAATTGAAGCAGGAACGTGGGACGTGGAATTTTTTTTCTTAAACCCGAATTGGTAATCCGATATGGGATCCAAAGCACTGTCTGGAGAGTTTTAAATTTCCTTAAAGATTACTGTAGAGAAAATTGCCATCAAATCAGGAACTAAACGAAATTATGAACGTACGAAACTATGAACGTTTATTTCTAAAAAGAGTACAATTAATTTGCTGCGATCTTAACATACATATATAATATACATAAAATAAATTAACTTACCTGCAGTTTGTCGTTCCTACTCGTTCCGATGGCAAAATTGAACTCTATTCTGTGTATGTACCTATGGTTCTTTTATTGATATCTTCGAAGAAAAGTATCGTTCGAACACGAATTATCAGGGGTGCAGAACGACAAACTGCAGGCGGGTTTACAAACAAATTAAATATGACAAATTCTTAATCCACAACATCCCCGCCCCGGGGATCGACCCCGATTCACAAGATTACTCCACATCCAGGATTGCTAGTTTGGATACCGGTCGTCTGGCAACACCGGCCGCTGTGCGCACGTCGACTTTCCTCACGACGCCATCTGCTCCTGGATATGTTTGGACGACTCGCCCTCGAGTCCACTGTTGCCTTGGAACATTTGCATCACATAAGTAGACGAGATCACCTTCAATGATCGGTTTCGTCCGCTGACACCATTTTGTCCGACGCGTCAACGTCGGCAAATATTCGGCTATCCACCTCTTCCAAAACCTATCCCTTAATTGACGTGCCACTCGTCACTGTTTCTTTAAAGAGCACAGTTTTTCACACGGTTCCCGCGCTCCTGGCGTCTGCGCAGTGTTAGCAGCTCCCAGTAGAAAATGGTTCGGTGTCAATGGCTCCTCCTGATCAACGGAGACAGGTAGGTGAGTTAACGGGCGGGAATTAACTATATTTTCCGCTTCTATTATAAAACAGCGTAAGGTGTGTTCTCGCGGTGCAACCTCTTTCAGCGTCAGTCTCAGGACACTCTTAACGCATCGCACCATACGCTCCCACACGCCACCTTCTGCTGGGTTTGATGGTGCACTAAAAACCCATTCTATTCCTTTGGAAGAAAGTTCATCCTGTATGCGGCCGCACTCAAAAACCTCTGAAAACCTCTTAGCCTCGTTACTCATGCCCACGAAATTCGTTCCATTGTCGGAACGTATTCGTATCGGAACCCCTCAACGATTCACGAAGTTTCTAATCGTCAATATGCACGCATCGGTAGACAAGTCATGAGCCACCTCCAGATGAATAGCTCTAACCACCAAACACGTGAACAACGCAACCCACCTCTTTTCGCAACGACGCTTTTAATTTTCGACGTAATTAAATTTTAATTTATACCTGAACGTGTCTGTGTTTGGCTGCCAATACATACCAAGCACTTTTTCAGCATATTGACTTTCTTTATTACCTATCGGCACCGTATCTGAATTTCCATTCAATGCTTTAAGTACCTCTTGTGAGTTACTGACAACATTTCTTAATTCAAACCCTGCGTCTCTGTGGATTTCCCGTACCTGCAGCGATATGTCGATGGCTTCTTGAACCGACATAAAACTATCTACAAAGTCGTCGACATAGTGGTAATCAATGATCGACTTAACGGCGCGTTGACTATGTTTAACGTGATTCAAAGCATTTATCTTCTTTATATATTCTGCTGAACAAGGAGAGCATGCGGCTCCAAAGGTCATGGCTACCATCTCATATACTTCCGGTCTTTTCTGTTCGTCGCCATCTCTCCATAAAAATCTTTGCGCGCATCTATCTTCTGGCTGTATCAATATTTGGTGGAACATTTCTTTGATATCACCGCTAACGGCCACTTCTCCTTCCCGGAAGTGAAATAATATAGCTAGCAATGATTTCAACTGTTGTGGCCCTTTCAGCAAAAAAGAATTCAACGAGACCCCTTTGACTTCGGCGGCGGCATCAAAAACTAGGCGCAATTTTTCCGGCTTATTCGGGTTTATTACACCGAAATGAGGAAGGTACCACGTTCGAGCTTCATTTAATTTTATCTCAGCTGGCTGCAATTTCCTTGCATAGTTTTTTGCGACATACGATTTGATAACAGCAGAGTAGGCAGAAGCAAATTTATCATCTCGCTTCATTTTGTGCTCAATACTGACCAGACGCTTAAAGGGCATTTGATAGCTGTCGGGTAATTCAATGTTGTCGCCTTTCCACAGTAGACCAGTTTGAAATCTACCATTCACTTTCAATGTGGTACTTTTTAAGATTTCTTTAGCTCGACTATCAGATTTGCTTTCGACCGGCGGCGATGGTCTTACACCAAAGCTTTCGTTATCGAAATATTGTGTAACCAGATCATGTACAGTCTGACCGTTGACAATACTTGTGTGTAGATTATAACTGTTTCCACACCTGTCATGTTTTGTTGGACCAAATACCACCCAACCTAACTTCGTGTTAGCTACATATGGACCCTCGTTATCGCGCCCTCGCATTTTAAATGGTAGCCCTAAATGGCAGTTGTCAAGGCCAATCAAAACTTTAGGCACGGCGCTCTCATATGGTTGCACCGGTAAGTTTGGGTAACGATCAGACAGTTCTTCTGCCTTCAAGGTTTGCATTGGCAAATTAAGATTTGACACTCCAAATACGTTTTTTAGAGCATGTCGCTTGCGTTTTTTTAAACCGCTGATGTGCAGATTGACTAAGGCTGCATCTACTTGAGCGGTTCTACCACCGACCCATTGCATATTCAGGTTTCGTTGACAACCCTTCAATCCTAGTTCTTTTACCATTTCGGAGTCTATCATCGTTATAGACGAACCCTCATCTAGAAGCGCATATGTATTAACTTTCTTATTCGCACCGTAAAGCGTTACCGGCAATATTCTGTATAGTAAACTCATTGTTTCAGCTGCATTTACGGAACAATTTAATACTGTTTTGTCAGCAACAATAGATTTGGAACTAGGTGTGGGTCTACTTGATGCATCGACAGCAACGGGTTTAGAGCTATTTGCAACTCTGTTCTCTAAACTCTCATGGAGTAACTCATGATGCCTTTTGTTACAACCGTCTTTAAGGCATACCCTTTTGTCACGGCATTGACGTGTCTGGTGGCCCGGCTTTAAACATGAAAAGCACAGATTATGTCGCTTAACCCTTAACCATCTATCTGGGATTGAAGCATTTATAAAGGATTTGCACTTGGCATTTATGTGTTCAGACTTACAGAACGAACATTTTAAACCACTTATACGATGGTTATTGCTAGCATGTAACACCGGCCGCCTCTTACTGTCGACGTCTTGTACGAGGCAAATTACGCTAGCCAATTCATTTAACCAGTCACTAAAATTTACTATAGTAGGGTACGGTTGCAGTTGGGCGGCATACTTGGCCCAATCGATACGCTTCGTCATCGGCAACTTACTAACTAATTCTTCCAATAAAGTGGGATTCGCGAGATGCTGCTGTCCGTTAATGGACTGCAAGAATACCGAAAGATTTTTCGTCGCAGTAGCAAATGGTATAATCTGGGTAATCATATTTTCAGAGATGGCTGGTATTTCCTTTACTCTTTTTAGCTGACTGCGGATAAGCTGATCTGGCCGTCCGAAACGAAACGAGAGTTGATCTATTACTGCTCCCACGTTATCGGGGTGAATTAATAATGCTTTAACTGTCTCTCTTGCATCTCCAGATAAGCTTTTCTGCAGTCGTTGGTTATTTTCTAAATTTGAATAATTATACGCGGCAGTTGTTTGCATATATGATGCGTAGAAAATAGGCCAGTCTTCTGCCCTCCCTGAAAACGTTGGAAGCTCTATTAGTTTTCTAGGTGCTATGGCTGGCACATTATAAACAGAGCCGTGTGAAGATTGCATTTGTGGCGGCTGCATCTGTGGCAGCTGCATTTGCGGCAGCTGCATATGTGACGGCTGCATCTGTGGCAGCTGTATTTGTGGCGGCTCCATTTGTGGCAGCTGCATATGTGGCAGCTGCATTTGTGGCGGGTGCATTTGTGGCAGCTGCATTTGTGCCGGCTGCATATGTGGCAGTTGCATTTGTGGCGGCTGCATATGTGGCAGCTGCATTTGTGCCGGCTGCATGTGTGGCAGTTGCATTTGTGGCGGCTGCATATGTGGCAGCTGCATTTGTGGCATACGCGCATGACTACTACTATTATTTGAACTTATTGAAGTTGCGCGGTTGTTCAGACTACATGGCGTGATTGCACCAACGTTGGACCCTATCCCATTTGCTACATTACAATTTTGGATACCAGCTGTGACGTCTGTATACACATTTTTACTGTGCTGCGATATTGTAGTGGCGTAACTGTCAGACGTTGGTACATTTATTTGACCTGAACAACTAAACCCCGGTTTCGGCGACACGCGCGTACTAATCTGGCTGCCGTTTGCAGCAATCGGTTTGTTCATCGAAATTGATGGCACAGAATATGTTGAGGCTGCAGCAGTACATGCGAGGCTTTGGCTCAGAGGCACGGCTACATAACTATCTTGACTTAGACCTGTGAGCAAGGTCTGCCCTTGTACTGATGGCTGCGTGCCATATCGCAGTGAAGCGTTAACTCGGCTTAACTGTATATTGTTTTGTTCAAGACTCACCTGAGTTGTTGCTAGCTTACTTTCCAATACGGCGATATGCTTTTTCATCTCCATAGCTTGCAAGTTAACTACTTGCATAACGGCTGCTATGGTTGGGCTAACAGAGGCTGTTTCAGTGGCTGCGTTTGGAGTTAGTGCTGCGGCGGCTGCGCTGGCAGAGGCTACGTCGGCTTGGGCTACGTTGACGTTTGTTGTTAGTGCAGCTGCGGCTGCGCTGGCAGAGGCTACGTCGGCTTGGGCTACGTTGACGTTTGTTGTTAGTGCAGCGGCGGCTGCGCTGGCAGAGGCTACGTCGGCTTGGGCTACGTTGACGTTTGTTGTTAGTGCAGCGGCGGCTGCGCTGGCAGAGGCTACGTCGGCTTGGGCTACGTTGACGTTTGTTGTTAGTGCAGCGGCGGCTGCGCTGGCAGAGGCTACGTCGGCAGTGGTTGTGACGGCTGCGGCTGAAGTCGTGTAGGACGCTGCCTGTGTAAGTTGACTTACCATTTCGTTATCATATTTTGGCGCGACGCCTGCATCTGTCTTTTGTAAGATGGCGGTCTCCAAAGGCACGCTTATTGGTGCCGTTATGTCGGACGAAGCACCCTCTGGTGCCGAGGTTGTAACTGAAGTCAAAGAGGAGCCTTGGCTGGTCGACTTGGACATATCGCTTTTATTTTGTCGTTTCTCTTGATTACGCGCACTACGTCTTGGAGGCGTTCGAAGCATTAGTGCTTCTTGCAAGCAAAGGTTTCAGGCTTGACTTGCAAAATGGCGTCCGCACAATTCTCACCGTGTAGCACTGCAGTTTCGCAAGTATATATATATAAAATGCAGAAATAAATTATGTAGAGAAAATTGCCATCAAATCAGGAACTAAACGAAATTATGAACGTACGAAACTATGAACGTTTATTTCTAAAAAGAGTACAATTAATTTGCTGCGATCTTAACATACATATATAATATACATAAAATAAATTAACTTACCTGCAGTTTGTCGTTCCTACTCGTTCCGATGGCAAAATTGAACTCTATTCTGTGTATGTACCTATGGTTCTTTTATTGATATCTTCGAAGAAAAGTATCGTTCGAACACGAATTATCAGGGGTGCAGAACGACAAACTGCAGGCGGGTTTACAAACAAATTAAATATGACAAATTCTTAATCCACAACAATTACTTTTTCGAGCAATTTGCCAACGTTGGAAAGTAAAGCAATCGGGCGGAAGTTCGAAATATCAATGTTATTCGCCTAAGAGAAATCAAATACACCCCAATCCGCTGCCTGCCTTCACTATGCATACATAAATAATATGTACTCTGATATGTTTTCTACACTCGATTGTAGTACATTGCGTATGGCGCCCTATTCGCTTTTCGCTTCGCTTGTAGCCTCATTTGGAATCGAGACAACAATTTCATTTTCGCTAATAAGTATGCAAAAGATATTTTCTAAATTCACACTTCACATTTATACACTTCGAATACACTTATAAATAAAAATTGTAAGTTCCGGGAGCAAGAGTGCTTCATATTTACGTTATTGTTAACTTAAATCATTACCTTATATAATTAAGATACTTTAATTCGTTTTTGCTTTTAAGATACAGGTAATGCATTGTATTATACCCTACACCTTAAGGTTGAGGGTATATTCACTTTCTACCGGAGTGTGTAACGCATAGAACTAGACAAGATAGGTATGGAAAAGTATATATATTCTTGATCAGCATCACCACCGAAATTGAAATAACGATGTCTGTCCGTCTGTCTGTCTGTCTGTCTGTCCGTTGAAATCACGATCACAGGAGAACGGATTAAGATTTCAAAATGAAATTTGGCAAAAATATTCGTTGCTATGTTGGGGTGTTTCGTATTGAAAATGGGCAAAATCGCCCAAGGACCACGCCTACTTTTTATATCGAAAGTGCAGGTACCTCTGTTTTGCCTATTAAAAAAGGCCATATCAGCATCACTTTTTTTATATGTAGGTTTTTATAAAAAAAAAAAAATTTTATATGTAGGTTTAGACTAATGCTTCCAGTTAATATGCCAAATATGGGCGTGATCCGCCCACTTTTAAAAAAATTTTTTGTTTTTATTATTATTATTATATACATTATTATATATATTGATTATTAGATATATAATATATATATTGTATATATATAGGAGTATATACGCAGCTTTAAGGTGTAGGGTATTTCGGCTACAACCCGGCTGTAGACAACACCTTTACTAGTTTTCTTTAAATTATTTCAACTTATAAGGTTGTATTTATGTTTTCAGTGTTGGAATTCTCTTTGTTACTTTTCTTTTTTATTTCACAAACTCTTCTGTGATGGCGGCCTATTTTTTTTATTTTTTAGCACGTTCTTATCTCCTTGACGAACTCTTTTTCTGTGTAACCATTAGTTTTAACAGCTTCTATGAGGAGAGATGAATAAAAGGTTTTAAATAATGCATACAAAATCAGTTCAATTTTAATTTACCAAAAGTGGCTGTCATCAAAGTCTGATATGTTTTTAGAGCCTGCTTGTCGTTGATGCCATCATAATTAAAATTCAATTAAATTAATTAATTAAATTTTAATTAATTTTTAATTAATTAATTTTTAATTAAATTAATTCAATTAAAATTCTGTGGAAGTTTTTGTATAGGCCGGTCGGTGCCAAAATTGTTTTGATTATGGCAATCTAAAGAATAAAATTATAAATAAATTTATAATATAACACAAATAATATGTATGTTTTTGATAACGATACCCACTTTGATAACGAGTTGCTGTTTATGATGTTAGTTGGTGTTTGCTCGAGGAAGTCAAATTCGCTGGTGTTGCTGCAAAATGTTTTCTTTTCTATATTTTCTCTGAAATCGTGATTATTAATATTTTCATTTTTATTGCCGATATTGTTATTCAGGGCAATCGTGAACAGGTAATTCCGTCGGAAATTTTTCGTTTTTCCCTTACAGGTATCGGAAACAATATTTGAAAAGGGGAAAAAAAATTCCGACGGAAATCTACCTATCGCAAAACTTTTTTTTACGGAAATTTTTAAGCGATTTGCGGCAAATTATTCCGCCGTAATTATGCAGCGGAATTTTAAAGTGAAAACATGTAAGTATGAAAATTAGCACCTAAAAAAAATGAGATGGAAATTTTAGAACTTAAATTCATATTAATTGTTTTTTTAATTAATTTTTAATTAAAAATGCAATCACTCGTGGGAGACGAAAATTTTCAAAAAAAAATTTGTCTTTATTGATTGTTTTTTCTCCACCGAAACTGGCATCCCTATCCATCACTCGCATAACTTTTCCCCGAAAATCTTCAGCAATTTGGACAGACATTCTGAAAACGAGGATTGAGCAAGACCAATCTCAAAGTCTTTTCCAACTCCCGTTTGGTAGCCGCCTTCCGCGAAAAAACGTAAACTCGCGCTGAGCATTACAATGGGCGACACAGCGAATGGCTTCTTGGAAGGTGGCAAAGCGTCGGAAAGAATGCTCAACAATGTTTTAAACATGTCTTTGTTTATTCTGTAATATTTAGTAAAGCTAAAATTTTGATTACTATGTAAAATTAAGCAATAATACGACATTTGTGAAATAACTATACATATACTCACAGCGATTGCGGAAGCTCTAGTGGATTCGTGCAATCCCTCAGATTTCTCCTTAGTTTTCTTACGATTTTATGATCTTCCTGATTTTCTTCATTAATTAAGTAATGCAATCTTGCACTTCTAAACATTTTAAAACTTTTTATTACAGCACAATCACAATCTTAGCACAACATTTTGTAAAGTGAGTAATTTTTGACGTTTCGATATTATGTTCGAATCAATGTTGCCCCTCTATAGTGTTGGTAGAAATAATTCCGTCGGAAAACTGTTCCGAGGGAAATTCACGATAGGCGGAATTTTTACGACGGAAAAATATTTCCGTCGGAAAAAAAATTCCGCCGGAGTCCCCGATTGCCCTGATTATTCTACTTCAAGTTGTACGCATGTATGAAGTAATGATTGAAATTTGATGATGTTAATACACATCTTGAGTATGAATTAGTGGAATTAAAACGTACTTCGTTCCATCAACTTCGTTCTTCGACAACCCCGACAGTGTCTCGTAAACCCCAGTTACAAAAAGAACAGATCGAGCTGAGGCTTACATTGGCTCTACAGCCAAAACTAGACCGGTAACCGAAAATTTACACGACGAAATCCTGTCGTGATCGATACAAAGTTTGTGGCGGCTAAGCAAACGTGCAACAAAAAAATAAGTGCGCGGAGGTTCGGTGGAATCAAGAGGGCGAGAGCTGAGAGGAGGAGGGGGAGGAGTAGGTGTTATTTCCCTCCCCCTTTCTATACCCACCCTACCATGGTTGGCGCGTGGGCAGTTGTTGCGCCAACCCCTTTTCTATTGTGTCGCCTGGCTGCGCGGTGCGGAACCGCTCACTCACCTGTCAACCTAGAAATGTTTATTTAAACCATTTTTCTTTCCTATTAAATCTATTGAGAAAACATTTCAGTTTCTGTGATCTGTAACTCATAAACGGCTTAAATGCTTCGTTTGAAAGATAGAGAATGACACAATTAATGCTGCTACGCAGTCAGCGTTTTTCATTCCTTTTGCTATTTTTCATCATAGCGGACCAGGAAATTTTTCTTATTTAAGCTATTGCTTTAAATAATATACGATAATTATGTATGCTTTCTTTGTTCTGCTTCTGACTGATGGTGTAAACAGAACACCATTCGGCTACCGACAAATACACGCACGAACTGTCAAGAATACACAGAAGCTTATGGGAATCGAGAAAAAAATAATCTGTAGGCGCTGCTCTCGTGTGTAGTTACGACAAAATTCAAATATTTTCTATTTCTCTTGTATTTAGCGCTACCGACTGTCATTTTTTGTGCTCTTCATGCGTCATATATGTACACACAAAGACTTTTTTAAATGGATGTGAATTTTTTGCGAAGTAAGTACAAAATTTTACTCGAGAATCAGTAAATATTTGACAGTTCGTGCGTGTATTTGTCGGTAGCCGAATGGTGTTCTGTTTACACCATGACTCTGACTCTGACTGACTCTAACTGACTCTGACTGAACCTGACTGAAACTCAACCACACGCATTAGTTCGCTGCTTCTGTTCTTCTTGGTATTGTTACTGCTTTTCCATGCATGCTTTTCTTCCATGCATTTGGCATGTGGGCAGTTTACTTATATTTACTTACATATATCCCATTTACATACATATGGCTTGTGCGCCGTTAACTTATACATTATGATATTAATTGATGTGTTGTTTCTTATGCTTTTCATATTCATATTGATATTTCTTGTTTGCTATACTTTATTTTCTTAGCTTGCTTTGTAAACCTTATATACTACTCCATTTAAAATGTAGGCGATAATTTGTGCGTCATGTGATGCGCTTAGAAAATGTTAAATAAAAAAACTGTCTCATTAAATCCGAAAACGTTTTACTTTTAAAAAAGGTACGTTGTCTTCTATGACATCAATTATATAATGTGTCATATAGTTTAACACACTCTTAAAGTTATTAACCTACTTTTCCAAACATACAAAATAAAAAACATGAAACGTGAACCTTGCTCCAGGCAAAAAGGGTCAAAGCAATTCCAACACTCAAAAGAAAGATTCTGCGGTGTCACAACATAATGTAAACATACATACATATGTACATATGCACAAATAGTTTTTCCTATACTGATTGCGCCCATAATAATTTATTCACTCCATAATAAGTTTAATTTTTTCTGTAAATCTGCGAACAGTGTATAAAGAAATATTTTGACACAGAATACTGCAAAATATTAAAATAAAAAATTTTACTATTTATAGACATTTAGCTTCATATCATTGCGTTGTTGTCTTAAATATATAAATACACATTTAGTAGACTTATTTGGTTTCTATTAAATTATGTTATTGTCATGAAAAGTAAGCTAGAAATAATTTTCCTTTATTAAGGGAAAATTCAGTTATCGCGGCGAAGAAGCAAATTCCTTTATAAACAATTTAAAGAAACAATCTATTATTAGCAAAAAATTGTTATTGTTATTATTATTATTATTATTATGAAGCTTAAATAAGGATATGTAACAAAAGCGAAAATGTAAATAAAAGCAAAATTCTGTAATATTGATTATAAGGTAAAATTTAAATGAATTCAAGTTAATAAAACAAACTTTAACCAGCATTTTAAAAATTGTATATTTTATGCTTTATATTCTTTTATTTCAGTTAGCCCATTATTCAGAAGAGCTAGATTTTTTTGAAAATATTTGAGCAGCCATAATTACGGGTATAAAATGTGAACAGTAACACGAAGCAGTGTTGGGAATAGAGTACGGCAATGCTCTATCGTCATTAAATCAACGTTTTCGCAACACTGACGGTTGTCTGCACTGTTTCCTGATAATTTTCTGGCGTTCAACATCTCGGAGTCATTTTGCTATCTCAAATCATTTTAGTACATTGTCTTATAAATAATTTTTGTCAAAATAAAACTTTAAACAATCATCAAGCCGTTAGAAGCAGAGCATAGAAGTTCACGAAGCAATATTGATGTTGGAATCCATGGAAAATTCACTTTGTGCTTCCGTTCGTAACGTAATAAGGAGGCGTGGTAGGTACGGAAAATTATATATATTCTTGATCAGTGCGACCTCCTCAATCGATTTAGCGATACCCGTCCGTCTGTCTATTTGTCTGTGCAATTCACGGTTACAGGAGAACGAATGACTTTAGCGCAATGAAATTTTGCACATTTCATTTTGTCTTCCTGGAATGTTTGGTCAATTTTGTCTTCCTGGAATGTTTGGTATTATGGAATGGGAATGGGACTAATTGCTTTTAAAAAGTTGATTAAAAATACAATTAATATAGATTAGAAAAAGAATAGAACTAACAACCAAGCCTTGAGGAACACCAACATCCATATAAACAGAGTCTCAATAACTTTCACTCGTTGCTCCCTATTACATAAGCAAGAGCAAAGCCAAGTATGAAAGAAGCCTCTGAAAGCACATTTAAATAACGCACAAAACGATCGAATGGTCAACAGTATCAATGGGTTTCGGGATGTCTGTAAAGAGAGCAGCACTAACTTTCTTTTGAGGCTAGCATAGATATTAAAGAAATATTAGAGAAATTTAAGAGAGCGTCTTTAGTTGATATTTCTTTTATGAAACCAAACTGAGAATTGCTAAAAAATTCAGTTCTGTTTAAGAATTTTAGCATACGATTCTTACAGCCTTTTTGAAAATACAGATAATAAAGAAATAGGTTTGTATTTGTTAGGAAGGTCGCTATTTTGAGTGCTTCTGGAAAACGAGAAATTACTTTGGTTATAAATATGGCAAAGAGCATCTATAATATTTAGTGCATTCTTTTTTAAAAAGAAATTAGAACCAGTAAAGGTATTTCTGGCGCGGCCGAAGCTGGTATACCCTACATCCGACGAATGATATCCTGCTATTCCAGACCACGCCCATGTTGGCAATTTATTTTTAACGTGATACGATGATTCGAGACTAAAATGTCAACTCAAAATCAAGCTGAAAAAATACGATAATAGCACCGCAGAATTCTTATTTGTTATATCTATGATAGCAGGGCATATCCGTATTAAAGACAATTCCGAATTTCAAGACAATTATTCTATTCGTTCTTCTGTAATTGCCGTTTATGTCAATGTTATATGTACGTGGACGGACAAGGCCATTTTTACACAAAAACTCGGCTACCTGAACTGATGTATTCGGGAACAAAATTCCAGCTCATATCTCAGTCTACAAGTTGAAACATTGACTCGTTAAAAATTTATAGTTGTTCAAAACGTAGGCGTGGCGCTGAGCCGATTTATCCCATTTTCAATACCAAACAGTTCGGGATGACAAACAATATATGAGCAAAATTTCATCGCGATAGTTTAATTGATTCTCCTGTAATTATGTGGAGGAGAATATCATATAACTTATCAAATGCTTTCGAGGGATCAAGTTCCAGGTAGACACTATTCCAAAATTCGAAAACAAGTTTACTATTCAAGCTTGCCCAATCAGTTTTATTGTTAAATGCTCGTATGTTCGGAATGACACTAGCAGAAGATCAATTGCAAACGATATCAAATTTTAAACTTAATTTTGCAAATGTATGTTCAATGCATGTTTCTGAGTTAACTGATATACGAGTAGGCCCGTTAATACAAGATTCTAGCCCATAAGAAATTAGTAAAAACAAATATTTGTCTACTACACGGTAAAAATTTTAGTTCAAATATTCAACGATATAATTTAAATTTATTCAAATATATAAGTACGATAAGAACTGAGTTCTTTTAATATACATCGCGAAATTAAATACAAATTGTAAACATTGCTTAGAACTAAAACAAAAATAATAAAAAAGAACAAAACAAATTAGAAGTTAAATAAAAGCGAGCAATAAGAGAAAAGAAAAGAAAATCAAAACAAGTGAAGGAAAGGTATGATAGAAAGAGTATAAAGGAAATAAAGTAAATAAGGGAAATAGTGGTCAAAAAGACAGGTACCTATCGAAAAAAGTTACCAATTTTTACCAAAGTACCAATTTTTTTCAAATTCTGCGGCAAGGAATTCCAAATTCGCACGGCATTAACAAAAAAAGAATCTAGTGGAGTTCAATGAATTAAATCTAGGTGTTAAGAGACGAATGTATCTGTCCGACAGCCCAAATTGTACCTTCTCATACAGGTAATAAGGTTTTTTGCTAAATATTAGCCTGTGCAGAAAGATACAATTTCTGGCTTCAAGGTAACGTATAATATCACAACCAAGAATACTTGCTCTAAACTGAGAAATATGGTCATATTTGCGCAACTCGTATACCTATTTAGTCGTGTAATTAAATGCAAGCTGTAATTTTAATTGAGACCGAGAATCAAGTTTGCTGTAGACTACTACAGAATAAGTAATGATAGGCATAATTAGTTGAATAACGAGTTTACGTTTAATGGCAGTGGGAATAAACTCTGTTGTTGCTCGTAGAGATCGGAGTATAAAATATATCCTGCCTACAACGTCATTTATGTGATTCGTGCACGTCAGACAAGAGTTTATTTTATATCCAAGATTAACAACACAATCAAGTAACTTTAGACTACTTCCACCTATTAAGATCTCAGGAATAATGTAATTTATTCTTTTCGTGGTCTTATAAATTGGAAGAACAGAGGATTTGGAAGTATTAAGCTGAAGATCATTTGAACGAGCCCATGCATAGATTTGGGAAAGATCCGCATTTAACTTGAAAGCCTGATCATCAACAAAATTTATATTACTTGAGATATTAGTTGTACATCATCAGCATATGCATGCAGAGTACAATAATCACAAACAGAAAATATCATTTAAAAATAATGAGAACAGCAGCGGTTCAAGAACAGATCCTTGGGGAACACCACTCGCTACAGATTTATAAGAAGACAATTTGTTACCACATCTAACTCTTTGCATGCGACCAGAGAGATAGTTATGTAGTAGTCGAACTGCAGCATCTGTAAAGCTATACACACATCGTAACTTCTGACATAAAATTGCATGATTTGCAGTGTCAAATGCTTTGGAAAAATCCAGCAAACACAACAGAGTTAAAAAGCCGCTATCATAGTCAGGCCGAATATCCTCTAATATTTTCAAAATTGCTGTCGACCAACTATGGCCACAACGAAAGCCCGATTGGTAAGGCGACAGAAAGTTATTCTCTGGTATTTATTGCGAAATTTGACTGGCCATTAGTGCTTCCAAAACTTATATAATGACGACAAAATGCTTATAGGCCTAAAATCATTGGGATCACACGCTGTAGGTTTCTTGGCTATGTGGATAACTATTGCCATTTTCCATTTAGATGGGAACGTGGATGAAGTTAAGCAAAAATGAAAAATATGGGTCATTGGCCTCAGTATGTAGTTAGCAATACGTTTTAGAAGCCTAATGTGCAATCTATCTTCACCCACAGCATCGGACTTAACCTTCATTAAACAAATGCCAACATCGACTGGCGACACTGCACTAAACTGAAAGATGAGTATGACTCTGACTCATAGCATTAGAAATGAAGTAATCATTTAGTATATCAGGATCAATATCACATTCACTGCTAGGCTTAGCTCCGATCCCTAATTTCTTTAGATTCCTCCAAAGCTTTTTAGATGGGAGCGATGTGTTCAGTTTAGCAGCAAAGTAATTTGCTTTAGATTTCCTTTTAATGCTGACAGCAGCATTTCTAGCTTGCTTATAACTCTCCCACGTAACTGAAGACGGATTCCGTCTCCACAATCCATGCAGCTTATTAATTGCCTCCTGAACACACTTTGTGAACCAAGGACAAGAAGAATTTTTAATAGTAACATTTTTCAGTGGAACATGCTTACAAAAGAGATTATTTATGATTTCAGCAAACACGTCAAGTTTGTCAACCACAGTAGCTTGGAGCCAGATATCCTTCCATAGAATAGACATTAGATCATATGAAAGCTCTGAGTAATTAATACCAATAAAATCATAGAAAGAGTAATTATTAGAAGTCACGGTATGAGAGAGATTTATATCCAATGTACAAAATATCAAATCATGATCGGACAAAAAGTATATCTGATCAAACAATAACAGTGTAGACTTATCAGAGACAAAAAAATAGTCAAGTAAACTTGGTTGATCACCATCGCAAAACCGTGTTGGCATAGAGCCGTTAACTAATGACAACCCGAAAGATGAAACATGATCAAGCAAAGATTGTACTGCACTATCACTACGCAATAAATTTATGTGTAAGTCACCACATAGCATGATGAAGGTAAAATCAGTTGACAGATCTGATAAATTTAAAAACAAGTCATCAAGTGCATGCCTCACAGGTTATACATAAGGCAAGTGAGCTATCATAGATGCCTATGCTTAAATATTCAACATCACCGTGGTCCGGCCTAAAAACAAAAATAGACTTTAAGGTATTACGGCAATATATTGCCACACCTCCTCCCTTTTTATCCCGTCTATCATTTCGGAATAAATTAAAATTATTAATGCTATACACAAGGTCATCTAAATCATCCCGAAACCACGCTTCGGAAACACATATAACATCGATAGACGAATTCTCAAATACATGCCGAGCATAGTCAAGCTTACTGGGATTAAGACTTCTGGAATTAAAATGCGCAACCTTAAGACCTTTGTAGCGCCCGCATAAAATGTCAACCAGATTCTTGTCAATGCCGCAGCCACTACTACTCGATGCAATCATTGGCAACAACAGCAAGAAGACAAAAGCCATTCACGCCATCCAGAAACATAGTCGACAATACAAACATTTCACCAGCACACCCTGAAATAGATAGTTACAAGAGAAACAGAGTGTAGAATACGAAAAAGTATTGAGATGAAGTTACAGGTAAAACAAAAAAAGTTTAGTTAGATTGACGTACTAATATACCAATTTTTCAAATAACGTAAATAAATAAAGATAGTAATAACATTTCGGAAAAAATTAAACGCAATCATATCTTGCTCCCTTATCTGTATTGCCGACAATAGCATTAAGTACATCCAAATCTTCAATTAATATCAATAGTAACGAAGACAGATCCTTTCCTTATGAACACAGAGGCTAACAGCTTATTGTGCTTCAACTTAAGAGCAGCCTGAAAGAGCGTCCGATCACACCTCGCCAAGCTCTCATTAATGTAGCAGCTAGATGAAGAGTCGATTCCCACATCACGTAATAATAACGTTGTATCAAAGACTATAGAATACAAAGATGTGCCACGCTCATACAAGCGAGCGTCCACGAAAAAATTCGAATGGGATTTACGCTAAATCCCAAAGAGCGAGAGAAAAGAAGAAAGAGAAAAATATATAAACAATGGATATATATACCGTGTTATTCAACTCTAAATTTTGTATGCGTTAGCCGAGATTGCTAGCATGAGGTTTTTATTACGGCGTACGTTAATTTGCCGTGGTTCGAATCGCGGGTGGGGGTTTAATTTTTTTATTTACATCGTTTTTTTTTTATTTTTTTAAATTATATATTTTATTATTTATTATTACTAGTAATTAAATATTCTTTTAACTATTGTTATTTTGCATGTTATTATCATTATTTGTGTTGTTATTTCCTTATTACTTCTCATTTTCCAGATGCATTTTGGTTGTTTATGGTTCGAATCCCGTGGAATGTTTTTTTTTATATTTGTTCCAGGAGACATGTGCCGGAAAAAATGGAAGGTGCTCCGGGACAGTTACAGCAGATCAAAGCGGAATGTGGTCCTGGCTTCTGGGAGTGCTGCGCCGTTATATAGGCGGAAGAAGTGGAGACACTCGGAAGCGATGTCGTTTATAGACAACACGCAATCTTTTAGAAGGTGAGTGCAGACAGATTTCATTTTTAATTTTGTATTTACGTGGTTTTAATTTGCAGTACCATAACAAACATAAGGGAGGAAACGGAAGATAGCGATAGTCCCCCCCCCCCCCCCCCCCCCATTGCCATCGCCATCGACGCCGCTATCGACGCCGCCACCGACACAGCCACCGACACAGCCACCGACACAGCCACCGACACAGCCACCGACACAGCCACCGAGACAGCCACCGACACAGCCACGCGCCACTCCGACGCCAAGCAACGCAAGCTTGCAGCGGAATGTAAGTCTACATATTAAATTTTAAACTATAAAATATACATATTTATTTCCTATAGCGACTGAACGACGTATTTGGGGTTGCTGCGCAGGAAATAGCAGCTTCGGCACAGCAGATCGCTGCTAGATTCGAACCAAGTCAGGAAGGGCATGTGGCGTTGGCCTTTTCCGGCTTGGTTCGAATCATAAAAGCAGCCAACATGACTGAGGCTGAAGAACGCCGCGTGGTCCATGAGGTCCAAACCGTAGTTTTTGGTGCGGTCCATGCATGGAACGCAATTCCACGCGAACAATAACGGAATTAAAAAATTCCTACAACCTTAGTTTAGTAGTAGTTGAATGAAATTGTTTTTTTTTTTTTGTTATACTGAAGTACCTCTTTTTGTTTTGTTTTGTAGTAGTAAGTTTTTGTATTCTTTTTTTGGATCTTCGTCGTTAAAATATGATGTGTCTTTCTTTAGCATTAAAAAATTGTGCAGCACTACTGTGGCCAAAACAATTTTGTCGACATTATCCGGCTTGGCATGGATTGGTGATCGGAGAACACGCCAGCGGCTTGAAAGAATGCCGAACGTATTTTCTATACGAACACGCGCACGAGACATTACTATATTGAAGTTCTGCTTGTCCGCTGCTAAATGCGTACCAGGGTATGGCCGCATTATATTTAGTTTCAACGGAAACGCGCTATCCGCAACAAAGTAAAACGGAAATATTTCAGAGGTGCCCGGCAGCGGGCGATCCACTGGAACTTCTAACGAGCCATTCAAAATTTGTCTCCCGAAAGCACTGCGCAAGAAAACGCCGCCATCGCTCTGGCTTCCCAAACCGCCAAAGTCAACATATGTAAAACAGTAGTTGGCGTCGCAGGTTGCCATCAGAACCACACTGAAGTGTCGCTTGTAGTTGAAATAGAGCGATCCGCTTTTTCTGGGACATATAACCGCGATATGTTTTCCGTCAATCGCTCCCAAGCAGTTCGGCATCCCAGTGTTTATATAGAACACCTCTGCGTTTCTCTCAAAGTCTGTTAAATTTGGTGGCGCTACATAAACTGTGTGTGTAAACTCCAGATGGCTTCACATGTCTCGTAAATTATTTTACGAACCGTGGAAATGCCAATTTTATGGGTCCAAGCAAGCATCTTCACATTGCAATCTTGCGCTAGGTATCTGAAGTTAAAAATTAATGAACACGTTCATATTTTGTTCAATCGTTAATTGTAAATACTTACAGAAGAGTTATGGACAGCCTGAGATCAGGTGCTATTGCTTTACGCGGCGAGTACCTCGTCAACTTTTCTCGAAGAAGCACGAGCAAGCATTGAAAATTTGCTGCATCCATCCTTGTAGCCATGAAAAAGTGTTCTTCGTCGCTTAGCATTTGCTGTTTCGTGCCAGTTTCATGAAAGCCTTGCTCATCTCTGGTTAGGTTAAGAGGGCGAACCCACCACCTCCGCCGCTTTTTTTCGATAGCATCCAAATATGCATCGTAGGCCAAACGCAGCAATTCGATAAGTTGTAAAAGGGCTTGGAGAGCCTCCAGCCCTTCCCTCGGGTTCATTTTTTAAAATAAAATTAAAACACAAAATTATACCATAGTGATATTTACTTCGTTCGGTACGATTTTATTATATTGTCAATTTTTTGACATGAATTGACAGTTGCCAAGCTTGTTTTGACAGACACTGCTGCTTTGCCAATGTGTTTAAATCCGAGCGATTTTTTGCTGCTGCTTATTGCTGCGGGATGCAGCAGCAGACAATGTGTTTAATGCATTAATATGTATACAATGAGTGCATTTGCTGAAATTACTTCAGCAGCCATGAAAGTTTGATTTGGCTACACCCAAAAAAAAATTATCGCTGTTTGTGTTCATGCGGATTTTTCCTATATATTATATAATGTTATTATATTTTATTGCAAAAATCATATTTTATGTATAACCCAAAAGTTTTGTTACGAATACGCTCAACTCTTCATATTAACACATCTAAATATATCGTTTTCCGTTGCTCTCAACTAAAGATACGTAAAACTTTAGCAAATAATTGAGATGTGATACTTTTAACGCTTGTACATGTGTGTTAAAACTTTAAATGTGTTGCAATATCCGTAACAGAATTGAACAAAAAGTAACTATTGCTTCGTACTTCTAAGTATTCATTTTCTTCAGTGCAGGTTGAGAAGTCATTCATACACATGCTTAAAATGTGACAGTGTGAGTTTGGACATCGCTGATTTAATCCAACCGAGCAACAACACCGCACAAACCAGTTTTAACATCATTAATTTTTGAGAGATTTTGGAATTTTCGATCAATTCGAAATCATCAATCTTCTTGATAAAATCCTCTCTCAGTTTGTTAATTTCTTCTTTGAAGGTAGTGAGAAGCAAATCAGTGTGATGTTTGATACGGTCATCAATTTGAATAATTGAGAGAGCAGCTGAAGTACAGTCAGAAGCCGGAGAACTACTAAGCACATGTGTAGAGAGTAGGTTTTTAGTACTTGCACTCTTTGAACCACTAAGCATTGGAGTAGAGACTGAGTTTTTAGTACTTGCACTCTTTGTTTGCAGCCTTGTCTTGCCTTCCATTATCTTCAATGTAAAAAGCGCAAAAGAAGAAACCAAAAAAAAGGCGGGAAGATTGTCTTACAAGTATATACTAAAACTTAAACTTAAATGGATATAAGTTTGCATATTTATCCTAACTAAAATGGGTTTGATTTTTGAACTTTAAGGTTTATCTCATAATAAGTATGAGTCAACCATAATATTGAAATTTGCATTTCAAGTTTTTATTAATTCATAGCAACATTGTCTTTGCTGATGCTATTTATAAGAAACTAGGAAATTAGACGTAGTAAATTAAAAATAAAAAAATATTTTGTGTTTAGTCAAATCAAGTGAGAAACCATGCGGCGGTCGTGTATATTGTAACTCAGCATATTCAATCTATTTGAGGCCATTGATTTCCAGATTTCCAACCAGTTGGATAATAGCCTAAACACAGTTGGAGTGGCCGGATACAACTTCATTACTCAGCCGTAAAAATTACATGGGCTCTTATGGACAACGAGAAAAAATTTATTTTCCAGATTCCCACGACGTTCCGTCGCTTACTTACGCCGTCAGAGTTCGGCTAATTTCTAATCTGGCGGCATTTTGCTGGCGGCAGAGCTGTCTTCTTCTTCTTTTGTGTAGATGTTGTTTGTGTAGAAAAAACCTTTGTATACAATGGACGCCCGATTACGCAGCTATAACTGTGTGTCATCGCCAGAGTTTGACAGCTGGAAAAAATTGAAGTTGTATACGGCCACTCCAACTGTGTTTAGGCTATAAGTTTTGCAAAATTACTTTGAAACATTGACGGGCATTCCAGCACATTTGTGCTGGAAGTTTTGAGTTTCTTAATATGTATACAAAGAGTGCTTCCAATAAAATTTCGTCAGTCGCTGCCAAGCCACCAACGTGCAGGGGCTGTACGCTGAGTTCGTTCATTTTGGCTACACCCGGAAACTAATCATGTTTTAATTATGAACATTATTATATTATATAATAGTTAATATTATTGTTATATAACATATTAATTATATATGATATTAAAAATAATTAATATATAACAGTTATTGTTGAAAACTCCACTTTACATTGTAAATTGCGGAAAAGAACGAAACACGCAATTTTTTTAGTTTCTCTCAGTGCTGAAAACAAACTCATCCGCACACATGCTTAAAATGTGATAGTATAAGAATGCCCGTCACTGCTTTGAATTTGTGATTTTCCCGGGGATGGGAAACTTGGAAATCTTTTAAGGCAGACTTCATGAGGTTTTTCCTTTCGTCCAGGTATTTTGAAGAACTCGATAATATCTGGAGGAGGACACAACCCAGAGTCATCTAAATCATCCCGATTTTAATTTCCCGACAGAATTAAAATCAACACAAGCATTCCGAAGAGATGTTGTAGATATGAAGTTTTCACAAGGCTTAAATGCAGCGGCTCATAATGTCTGAGGGTACGATGAGGAACATTTATAAAAATGTTATCTAGCAAGTAAGTGCTATCAATAGCTCCATATAATAAACTTACGACGAAGGCAGCATTCAACATCTTACGACGATTAACAAGTGATGGTAAGTCTATCAATTTTAGTGAGATTCGTAAGGTGGTAAGTTTAGAGATGCATCCCAAGGAAGATGACGCAAGGCGAACAGTAAAAACTGCTTTTGAACAGATTCAAGTTCAGCGATGTATCAGGCGAAGTTTGGGCTCCAGACAGGCGAGGCATATTCCAACAATGGTCTAACAAGTGATGTATATAACAGCTTAGTAATGAAGTGATCTTTAAACTCCTTAGCCCACCGTTTAATAAATCCCAACGTACTATGAGCTTTATTAGATATATGATTTATATGTCTATGAAACCGTAACTTCGGATCAAGAACAACTCCTAGGTCAACAATGGATTCAACGGGATCTAATTTGCATCCACCAATCATATAATTAATGAAGTGTGGGTTCCGGCGACGCGCAAAAGGTCAAACAGTAAATTCGGATCAAGAACAACTCCGAGGTCGAGAATGTATTCAACGGGATCTAATTTGCATCCACCAATCATGTAATTAATGAAGTGTGGGTTCCGGCGACGTGCAAAAGTAATTTGTTTGCATTTCTTTAGATTCAGGTTCATGCAGTTAATATTACACCACGTAATTAAAGAATTCAAATCCGATTGGAGAAGATTTGCGTTACTAATATTTTTATAAGCTAAAAAAAGTTTCACGTCGTCAGCAAACATTAGTACATTTCCATATTTAATGGCAGTAAGAAGATCATTGATGATGGTATGGTATGATCTTGCGGCATACCAGAAGGGACTAGAAATTCATTTGATACGTAATCGTTAAACACTACCATTTGATTACGACTACTGAGGTAAGATTATATCCAATCAAGAAGAGGTTTTGGAAAACCAAATAACTTCATCTTTAATAATAGAAGATTATGATTAACTACATCGAAAGCTTTACTGAAGTCAGTATATATGACATCAGTTTGCATATCATCTTTAAAGCTGTTGATAGTTGTCGATACCAATTCAAGTAAATTAATAAATACCTTCGCCAAAACCATGCTGCGTAGGCGAAATTAAAGAATGAATGCTCCGCGAGATTTGTTCAGTAATTATCTTCTCAAAAAGTTTACGCAAAGAACTAATTTTGGCAATACCACGATAATTGTTAATATCACATCTATTACCAGATTTGTGAAGTGCGTAAGGAGAACTGAAATAAAGCAGTAATAGTAATTGCATTTAAAGTCTTTTAATGATTTTAGAACAATATCTACATCCAAAATTGGCATAATAATCAATCCAGACGAAATGGAGTATGGGTATTCCTGTAAGCTCCTGGCTAAGCAATTATCAGGCGAAGTTTGGGCTCCAGACAGGCGATGCATATTCCAACGTAGTCCTAACAAGTGTTATATAAAGTAGCTTTGTAATATCTTTGTATAAATCCTTAAACTCCTTTGCCCAGCGTTTAATAAATCCCAACGTACTATGTGCTTTACTAGCAATGTGATTTATATGAGTATGGAATCGTAGTTTATAATCCAGAATTACCCTGAGATCAAGTATAGATGTAACAGGTTCTAATTTATAACCACCAATATTGTAATTAAAGGACAACAAACTTTGTCGACAAACTTTCGGAAGTAAAGTTTGAAGCTTTTTACTATAGATTAGTAGATGAGACACTCGAAAATGCCCTAATGCATTTTTGCTGGAATTACAGTGATACAATGAAAGAAAACTTTGATTCGCTGCAAAAAAAGTGTAGCCTCGCCGTAAAAAAGTGTAGCCTCGCCGTAAAATAATGTAGCCACGCCGCAAAAATGTTGTAGCAAGCATTGATGGAAAATTTATTTTTAGGGGTTTGTTTATCGAAACGTCAAAATAAATAATTATAGATATTATGTTTTTTATTCGTGAAAAACATGTATAAAACATAGTTTTAATGTTAATAAATATATTCTATCACATATTACACAGCATTTCCTAATTTGCTTCCTTATGTTTCCTATAAATGTAGTCGGTAATCAAAACTTTTTTGTTATAAATACACAGTAATGGGCCTAATTGCGAAAATATTTTGTAACGATGTTAGCAGAATAATATAAATGAAACTGAATACAAATTGTTACAAAATAGTTGGAAATTATACGTTATTGGCCTAGTTGGGGCTCTAGAACCCTTTAGCAGCTACGGTTGCACTGTTAAGAAATCGTACATTTTGATTGATAAAGAAACAAAAACAACAATGTGGTACTTCTCACGTATTGTATACGTGAGTTCAATATACCAAACAGTCAAATGTCAAACCAATTTTTTGAAGCGGCGAATAGCGAGTGTCACATATAATAATCTATGCTTTTTACGCCGGCTTCGCAGAGTCTTACCATGTGCGGTACAGCGTCGGGGATGAAATGCCATTGCAACTGGTGGTAGGCCAATTGTTTCGTGATGGAGTTCTTCGAGCGGTAGACGAAGTCCGTCCATTTCTTGACCATACCTCTCCGCGCGACTAATCGGTTGAAAGCGGCGACAAATACCGGCGTCGAAAGATCACTGATAGCCTCTAGATGTATGGCCTTCATCGCGAAGCAGACGAAGACGCATACATAGCCTTTGGTGATGTATGCGAGACCAGTGGCAGCAAAGGGGCGTGAAATCTGGGTCCGCTTAGGGAGTAGAGCGGGCACGATTTGGGCTTGCGTCTCCTTTTTGTGCAGGACACACGGTTTCCAACTATGAATCGTACTTTTCATAAGATTCTTTGCTTTGGGAATTCCGAATTGCGTTCTTAGCAATCACAACATGAGCGATTTGCCTCCATGCAAGTTGATGTGGTGCATGAACCGGATGAGAAGCCGGGAGTATTGCCATTTGAAGCGGAGGATGATCGGATGACGCTCATCATATGCTAGAGATGGGCATTATGCTAATCACGTACCAACGCGAAACAATCCATCTTCAGATAGAAATGGATTGAGCGAGAGAATCGAGCTCTTTGGTCCGAGGTTCATCTTTCTCGCGAGACAGCGAGGAGAACCGTTCCAGAGCGTCTTCGTAAAGTGGTAAGAAAGCAACATGCACATTGATAGGCTTGCCTTCTAAATAAGTCTCGGCCGAATGAGGAAGGTCAGAGTGAGGCCAGTATTTCTCGTTCTTTTGAAGCCAACCAGAGCTTGTTGTCGCGGATCTCAAGCGGGAACATGCCACGGCTGACCAAGTCCGCTGGGTTTTGCTGCGACTCAACGTGAACCATATGTGCGGAATCCGCTATCTCGGTGATTTTGGTGATACAATTGGCCACCAATGTGGTCCAAGTGCTTGAGAGGGGGCCGTTTAAGCCATGCTAGCACAATGGTTGAATGCGTCCAGCAATGCAATTTGTATTGCGGTAGATTAAGTTGTGGCAACAGTGCGTTAAGCATGCCAAAAGGGGCGCGCACCAGAGTTCAAGACGCTTTATGGAAAACGTTTTGGTGTACAAGGGTAAGATTTCGGAGAGTTTGGAGTGGAGCTTGAAGCAATCGGTACTTGCGTTCCACCTGATGCCAAGGGTTAATGCGGAACTGGCGTCTTCGATCTAGAGGAAGTCGGAGTTGGGAAGATTTTGCGGAGGAATGGCACTCAGCAGACTAGCGTGGTTGACACTCCACTTCCGTATGCGACCAGCTCATGACGCATGCGGTTTCACTGGATTTCAGAGCTGTGGAGGGGTGAGGGAGTGTCTTTTCAACATCTTGATCAAGCTGTTGAAGAGTACGAGTCGCGAGATAGGGAGCACAGTTGACGTCAAATGTTACGGTGCTAAGTTAGAAATATTGGATGTCTTCGGAAGAGGAATTTCAGAAGGGGATTCGCTGGTAGCGCGATTGTTGGGTGTGAACGAGGATTTGGCGGAACATTTTGTCAATGTCGCCATTGAATACATACCGGTTAGATCCGACTGGAGCGGTGGCCCTATGTAGAGGTCGTCATTGAGGCTCAGACCGTTCGAGGTAGGACAAGAAGATAAGGAAGTTAATAATTTACAGGGATAGGAAATGTTTTGGTCGGGGTGACTTTGGACATGTGATTGAGTTCGGCATATTCTCGAATCCCATTGTCGTAGATATTCTTGAAATCATGGGTTTTCAAGAGGCGAGATTCATTTTTTAAGAATTGCTTGAGAGCAATTTCTCGAGATCGACCAAGCTGGAGTTGAGAAAAAAACCTTCTTTGAAGGTCGAAAAGGAAGGAGGCGAAAACTATAAGTTGGTTGGTAGCGGCGTACAGCTCCTCGCAGAATGTCTCAGCGGGCGTGAGAGCAGGTTTCGGCGAAACCTCCTCGATTTCCCAGAAGCGAAGAGTTGCTTACTAGAGACCTCGTTAAAGACTCTAGTGGTTACCACGGGATGTGTGGGTTTTTGGCTGATTGGTAGTCGTGGATCTCTATGGGAGTCAAGCGTGAACTGTCAAACGTGAAACTCTTTACTTTCTAAAGGTGTTTGTTTTTGAGTTATGCATGAAATTTGAAAAAACCCCAAGAGAAGTATCCTTTTGGCGCAACCGATTCCATCCAAAAAGGGAGGTGCACTACTACTTATAAAAGTCTCAAATACCAAATTTGACCATCAAAATAATTTCTTGTATTTACTACGTGTACAAGAAAGTAAAAGGCAAAACACTCAAAAATCTTCATACGATTCATAACTGTGTATGAGCGAATTCTCTGAGTATCAGTGCAAACACACAAAAAAAGGAGTAGGTATAGCGGAGAGAGCGAAGCATTCAGTAATGCACCAACGATTCAGTAGTCGATAGGAAATAAATGGTCAGAGCATCAATGAAACCACATTAGTATTTGAAACAGAAACAGAGAAGAGCGCAAAACACTCACCAATTGAAAATATTTTTGTTCAAGATTCGCCCTCTTATTATTCTTTCTCTATGGTGCCACGTAGCCTACGTTGCACTTATTTTCACTCAATGCACTTCTCCAACCGATCAATGTGTAAGTTTAGCATAGCCAATAAGAATATGCTAAGTTGACAAAAATAAAATTTGTAAGTAGAATAAGAAGGAAAGAAAGGAAAGGGCGTTTACTTTCCGGTTGTTTAAGTTAAGTGTAAGTTATACAGATATAGTTACAGAATAAGTTACAATGTATAAATGTTAGTATAAAAGGGCAAGCTAGCCAAATAAAATAAATTATTATTCGTTGGGACAACAAAACAGTCCTTTTCACTTAAACGTAAGTTTGGCCTGGTGGCCATCATATATATATATATATATATATACTATACAAATTACTTCTTGTATGCCCAACTGTGTTTCAGGCATAACATATCCGGGTAGAATCTCATGTAATTTCTTTGTGCTTTTATGCTCGTCGTAATCTCTTCATGATCGTTATCCAGATCACTAAAAAACCGTTAAGGGAAATTTTATCTTATGTCAAACCTTTATAGGTTAAACAAATCCATGTCATGTTTTCATGTTTCAAAAATATATTGGCCTTATGGAGATCGAGATAAAAGTAGTATTTCCTGCTTACGACACGCTATTTCTAATTTTCTGTAGCAGCCGACGTAGAATTCTTTTCGCTTCTGTTTGTTTACAAGATTTGCCTGACTTTGAGAGTCAAATCAATACAAATTGAAGCGGGAAAAAATAAGTTGAGTGAGAGAAATGATTTGTTGTTTGTTATATATTATTTAATATTATTATAAGTATAATAATATTAGTAAAAATAGTATATTATTTAATTTTATTATAAATATTATAATATTAACATCATTATTATATTATATAATATTATACTATCAATATTATATTATGTTACACACCCCGTGACCTCTGTCTTGGCGCGATAATTTCCGTTAGCTCAACGACTCCTCAGGGTAGGGTTTTAACCCATCACGCCAACCAGTGATGTTAACAATAAAAAAAATTCCCAACAGAATTTTAATAGTTTAATATGCACAACAAGAATCACCAACGACTTCGTCACTGGCAAAATTTTTAACAGCTTGCACACACACACACATCTTCATACCCATTTCCTTCCCCCTTTAAATATTTAGACGGTCATCATCACTTCAAAACTTACAGGTAAATACATTTATTTCTTCAATCAAAATTAATAGATTTACAAACAAATAACTTAAACATTACTTCTCTGACATATATAGGTGTTCAACTAGCCTTCCTTTCTGAAGACTAAAAAATCCGTCAACGATGGCGTTTCGAAATCTGCCAGTGGAATTACCGTAACAGAACCCCACCCCCTTTCCTTTGCTTAGGAGAGCTCCCGAAGTGGATTTTGCCTATCGTTGGCCACTTGATTCTACGACCTTTTCTTCTCTGCGTTCGACGCAAGCAATCGGATTTTTTCAACCTAGTCTGGATCACACTGATTCGAAATTACGGAATTTTTTCGGTGACAACCATATTCAAATTAAACATATATGTAATTAGATAGCTATAACTCACACTCATAAATAAATAATAATTACATGTAAGAACTTCATTAACAATAAAGATTACATAAAATTGAATATTAAACAATATATTAAATCTTTAAGAATTTTACTACCACAAAACAATGAATAAATAAACTCTATATCTCCTAATCCAACAAGTGTTTCATGATTGAGTTTCGTTTATTTCTGCTTCCAATTGCGTACCAAAAAACAAATGTATACATAGCCAAATGCTGAGATTTGCACTAGGCTTACCGACCAACGGTTAAAATGTTTTACATATAAGTATATGATTTTCCGGAATTATATAAGCTACTTAAGACAGATTATCTTTATCACATTTAATCACATAAATAAATACTGTCTATTATGCGTTATATTTCATTTATTTGGCTATATATTTTCTATTGCACTGTTAAGAAATCGTACACATTGATTGTTAAAGAAACAAGAACAACAATGTGGTTCTTCTCACGTATTGTATACGTGAGTTCAACTTACCAAACAGTGAAATGTCAAACTGATTTTTTGAAACGGCGAATAGCGAGTGTCTCATCTACTAATCTATGCTAAAAACACACAGCTATGTATTAACAATGGTATTATAGCCGCCGATGATTTCTTGGCATTTCTGACTTCTAGCCTTTTTGGAAGTAGAATTGACTGGCGGTGAAGTCTCTGATTGTAGCTGACTTTTTAAAAAAGGGCGCATCAAAAAAAATTATATAAAACAATGCACTGCGGCGTTGGAGCGGCACAAGATTTTGGCAAACATCGTTAATTCCGAATTCCGGAAATTCGATACGGCAAAGTCAACGACGATTTTCTATTTGTTTATTATATAAAAGTATTGACGGCTTGTATCAGATGGCAATAGAATTTGCATACATGCGTTCACTTAAGACGTCGACATCTACACGTTAATATGGGAATCAGAGCCTAAATTATATATACCTCAAATGGTGTTATATTAATCTAAATTGAACAGGAAGCTCTACTTCCAAGTAGAAGGCATTACAAACGTAGAATATCAACAACGGCAACCGTATATATTTAAGGCAATATAGGCTTTAAATTTTTGAAGTTCATTCTAAGCCTTATTCTTAGCTCAGGAACATCTTTATACATTGGAGTCCAATAATTGGACGCAACTAATAATACATATTTATCTTGTGAATGATTATTTAATTGTACAATTAGTACTGTTAAATTTATTATTAGTGGAAGCTGACAACTTCGTGAAATGTTGAAGTTAGCGGATAATAAAATCTAGTGTGTCTGATTGGCCAATGATCCCGATCAGCGTAATATCAAATTTCCGTTCGCCAGAAATTCGCTAACAGCATCCGTCCAAAAAGTGGTAGCGGCAATTACACCAAATCTTTCGATTTTTCTGGGCACCAACCGATGTTGCATATCTCCGCAAGAATTAAGTAAAATAAAAAAAGAAACGCTTTACGTTTTTAGGTTGGCAAGTGAACTTCCAAACAAGAACAACAACAAGTAAACACGTACTTCGTCAAAAATTCCAATTATTTACCGGCAAGGAACATATTTTTCCTGTTCGTTGGATGATGTAAATCGTTAAAAGCATTTCGGTGGATTTCTGCGGTACGAAACCATTCAAATTATATACATATATATGCCATGATTATAATATAAAAGATTAAAACGAGAGTTACTGGATTATTAAATCGTCTATGAAAACATTTAACCTGATCGCAAGAAAATTTTATTAGCCGATTTATTACCAGGTCGGGTATTCATTTACTATTAACAAGTGAGAATTATTTAAAGAAGAATGATTGAATTTTTCAGAAATTGGAAGTTGTTTTCGACTATGAAGACATTTCATCATACCTGATTCGGAGCATCTGTTCGCTTCCATTACGTGGAACAGGAATTTAAACTTTTGGTATTCTCGATTGTAGGACTACATTTAGGCAATTAAACACATCCAAAGTGTATTAAAACGAATGACTCAATTGGAAAATTAATTTAAATTAAATTGGCAATCTTGGATAGGCAAACTGAGTGGTGAGCAATTTACAAATGAATGTAAATGTATAAATAATTTTGTAAGAATTAAAAATATGTATCTAATATATCATATTGGGATTTTTGAATTGCTGAAACCTTCCCAAGTGTTTTATATGTTGCTATGATTTTTTTGGAAACTACGTGTATTATAAGATCTTAAATTATCGAACGTTTTCGAGTAAAACTAAATTTATTTTTTTGGAATAAGACACTTAATGAAAATCTAAAGAGTTGGTTCACGTTTCAATGCTGTAATATTCAAATATCCGAGTTATTCGAAAATAACAAATTATTTTTGAACGTTTAGTTATTGTGCTATTACAACTATTAAAAATTAAATATAATCTGAATTATTAAGATCAGCAGACAACTTACTACTTGCAACTTTTATTTGCATTAATTAAATTTAAAATTCAGTGTGTGCTACATTACTGCTACTTATTGTTCTGACGCGTGCTATCCCTAGAAAACTATATTTGTATCTATGGCGGATTTTTACCATATCATGCTTTATGAATCTTTCATATATTTTGCTTTGACATCGTTTTTAGCAAAGCAAATAACGAACTTCAATAGGCAAAAGCAAGAAAAGAAACTACAGATACTTTTTCAATAGCCTCGGATTAGCTTTTATAAATACTTTTTCATTGGAGTAAAATTTCTAAACGTTTCTGCGTTTATACGGAGTTCCTCAGAGTTGGAATTATTTATTTTATTTTTTGTTCTTCATGTGCATGTAAAAATTGAGAGTTAGTTCTCGTTTCAATGTTGTAATTTTCAAATAATGGAAGGTTTAGTGGCTACTATATTCTACATATCAAAAATTTAAACTTCAATATCAAAAATAATTCAAATCTGATTAATATTATATCGGTCGAACAAGTTCCTGTTTGCAATTTGTTTTTAGAATTCTACTGTAAAAGTCAGTGTGAGCTACATTAGTAGCTGCGTTGATTTATTAGGAAATATATGGTAAATTTAGGAAATTTAAGCGTAGAATATCTCTACTCTTACTTTGAGTAGACTGTATTCTTATAATTATTGTCTGTTAAAAAAGAATATTTGCATCTGTGTCGGAACTGTGCTTTTAACTTTGATTTGCTTTGCTTTTGCACAACGTGCTGCACACTCTGGCACTTTCACAATATTTGTGTTCTGCTTCCGTTTACGAGCACATCTCATATGACTGTGCTGAGTTCACAAATCTCTTCGTGCTGGAGGCGATCGCTAAGCTAAAAGCACTGTCTTGTCGTGCGTCGATCTCAACTCCTTCTCTGTGTTGCTCAGAAGCTGACTACATTGTGAGTTAAAAAAATTAATATTTGTTTTTATTTTCTTAAAAAAATCTGCATTTAGTTTTATTAAAAGCAAATATTGCAAGTTTTCTTCGCTTAAATTATAAAAAGTTTTTGTTAAAAGGTTGGAGAAGGCTCTAAATCAGGCATTTCAAAGTCGCGGCCCTCGGAACATTTGCGGCCCACCTCATCATTGCGTGCGGCCCATAAATTTTTTACAATTATACTGTTATCATGCAAAATTTAATAGGTACATAATTAAAAAAAAAAAAAAAAATAAGAATGTACTGGTCCAATATTACGTTTTCACCTTTGTGTAATAGACAGACTGCTAAAAACGGACGGTAGTAAAATATGAAATATATTTTTGAAAAGTGCAACCGTGTGTCGAGCACGTTTCATATAACATAAAACAAGCTTGAAAATCCGGTAAATTTTATCTGCATTTTGTACTTATGATGAATATAAAATTGTCTTATGAATATAAAATTGTCTTAATTTTAAAATGTTAATTGATGAAGCCAAATAAAATTTAAAAACGATCGATTGGAAGTGAACATAGGTATTTCCAGGAAAAATGGGAGTGGAATATATTTTCATTCTAAAAGAAGCCATGTTATGTTATTTTAGATATTCGATTTTAGTGACCACTTCTTTGCTTTTATTCCTTTTTTTCCAAAGCGGGCTGGTGAGGTCAAAAAGAGATTTTTGAGTATATATCACTTGTTTTTATAACAAAGAAACTTAATTATCAGTTTTTACAATTGTAATTTTTTTTATTTGCAAATGATGCACAATTATTTAAATGCTTCACAGCAGTACAAAAATACAATAATTTTATTTGATTCGAGCAAACGAACGCCTAACCAACAACTATTTTTTTTTTCACCGGTTTCTTAAAAGCACTGTGTATGCCTTACTGATACGATTTGTGTCTTCCTTCAAGTTTCAAGTTTTACTTTATTAATTTGAATAATATTTACAATTGTTTTACACATATTCTTAGACTAGAAAAGATTAATTTAGTCGGCACAGAACGGGCTGCAATGAAGAACAATGAAATAATTTAAAATTAACGTAACTAATTACAAAATAACAGTTAAGTGAATGAAATAATTATGAAAAAAACATTGAATTCGATACACTTATAATAACAAATTGGAATTAAGTAATAAAAATTAAATGATAACTTAAAAAAATTTTACCTCTCTGATGGCTGGTATTCTTAATCTTGAAGAAGTTGTGATCAATGTCGTTGACTGCATGCGTTTGGAGATATCAGAATCTGGACGCAGGATGCTGACGAGGATTTAGACGAATGAAGCTGTCCGAGTGTTGCTCTGCACTAAGAATTAATCGCTTATCGAGGTCTGGAAGATAATTGCTGATCGGCAGAATATTGGCAGCATTATACAATCTTTCATTTGCAAAGAATTTGACAGAGCCAGGGTTCCTCCACAGACCAGTGCAGAAGCGAAGAATTTTCCTCTCGAAAAGCTCCAGCTTTCTCATGGCGTGCGGCGACATGGTGAACCACACTGGGAAGCAGTAGGAAACTGTTAGCCTGATGAGCTGTTTGTAAATGAGCAGCTTGGTTTTTTCACTCAAACCGTTGCGTTTCCTTAGAAGCGGCGCCACCAAGTGAAAAGCGAAGTTGGCTTTCTTCAGCGTGATGTAGACGTGCTCATTAAATTTGAAGAACGAAGAAACGTTAATGCCCAGGTATTTGTCCTCTGAAGCGCATTTGACTTCGCTTCCATTCGGTAACTCGATTGCGAGTTCTCGACAGCGACTGGCTAATACGCAAGAGACTCTGCGAGTCTTGGTGGCCGGAGTTCGAAAACAGATAAGTTCTAATTTCTGATGGTTGATTTTGAGGCCCCAGCGCAAGTAGTACGACCACAGCTTGTTTATATGACTTTCAACTCTACTAGTTGCTATTTCTATTTTGTTTTTTATATTCTAGTTTTTTTTTTTGTAGAGTCCACGTGATGTTCAGTTAAGGGCGCATTAAAATACTCATTGCTGATTTCGTCACATATGTCAAGTGACTTAATTTGGTGGTAGACACTTTATAATAATTTATAAAGATAATTTATATAATGGGCTGTCTTTATGTATGATCTGCTTTAATACTTGGTTTGAAAATAGATCTTCCTTGTTGTTCACTGTGTTGACTTGAATGTCACTGGTAACATTTTGAGCTTCAAAATCTTTTAGAACTTGCAATGATTCTTCAAAAATTTTATTTTTTTTTTTTATGATAGCAAAACTGTGATGATTGCTTTGAACCATTTAAAGAACTCCCCAATAAAACATATATTTAATGAGATGGCTATATATTTTTTTTAACATGTACCTCAAGTTATTATCAGATACATGAATCTCAACATCTTTAAAAACAATTTTAAGAAAGTGACTACAGCAAATTTGAATCGCAACAAATTTCAAATGATTATTCCTGTTATTGCACTTCATATAAAAGTCATAGCACGATCTCAGGAACGATTGTATCGAATTGATTTTTACGTGTTTATTAAACACTCTTATACAAAATTTTTTTACAGGTAGTAATTGAAGCAAAGCTCTAATCTAATCTAATTTTATTTTCTACGCAACTAGTCCTCAAACTTAACAAAAAGCGCTCAAGATCTTCTGAGAAGTGGCTGCATAAGAAAGCTTCTGCGACAGGAAAAAGTATACCTGAACATTTGTTAATCTCATCATTAGTGTGCGAAACCAGGCTATACAAATATATTCTCTTTGTGTCTTTTTTGTTTTTCTCTATTTACCACACGTTGCATCCATAAATATGGTGTTGCTACTTTTTTTTAAAAGTATTTTATGATTTTTTGTATTAAACCAAGTTGTGATATGGACCACAAATAAATTTCTAAAGTAATCACCGTCAAGGGAAATTACGCAGTCGTCGTCGCCATTGTTACCGTTCGTCTGGGGAGGAATGGTTGGATTATATAACTGCCCAGCCATATGTAAAAACTGGGTCAGTGGGTCCCTGTCAGCATCGTCCATGAGGTGCCGCATTAGCATGAATGTTGCTAAGTAGCCCCCAAAATGAGCCTTTTTCTTATGACACTTGGGCATGGAGCATTTTACATGTCTCCAGAGGCCCTCCTGCGTATTAGTTTGAGAAACACTTTCAGGATCTTTAAAAGTGATGCTGTGATTAACTGTCAAGTGAGTGAACCCTTCGTCAGCCAAGCAGTCGTACGCCTATAAAAACAAAAAACTTAATAAGAAATAATTCAAAGTCATACAAATACGTTACCTTCCAGCAGTCGGATATCACTGTCGTTTCTGGAAGTATCCAATCTTTGACAATCGGTAACAGCGTTGCGGTATTTCTTGCTGTTACCGGTACAAGGAAACACTTCAAGGTCCCACATTGAGTGCCTCCAAATACCCATTGGCCTACGACTCGTTTGCCCCGGTAATATTTTCGTCGACCATATAAACTTTCGTCAATTTCTACGATAGTACCGGGGCCACCAATTTTCTGCTTGCGTGTCATCATTGCATCGATCGCAACTTCGCGACAGAAGCTGGCCCAATCGACAGCAGTCATTTTCGAAATGGCCAGCTCATGTGCTATATCATTTTGGCTGTAATTCCGCAGCCACATGTAGGCGAACGAGGTTATTTGAAAGGCACTCAAGTGGGACTTTTCCAAAAACGTCCCAGTTCTAATGGACACTTTGTATCCGCAAATGCCGCTTTTGGTTTTTGCTTGCATATATAAATTGAATTCAAATTTATGTTAGTGAAATGTGATTAAAATCAATTAACTTTACATATAACAATAAGAAGAAATCATTTACTTAACGCCAAATAAATCCATCGATGCGAGAGTTATCTACCAGCAAGGTCATAAAGTGACCCTTGGGGCACCGATACTCCATCTCTTGGGAATAAGCCTCCACTCTCGTAGCGCTCTTACGGAGGCTTCATTTAGTTTATTATCCACGTTGTTAAATAATTTATACAATGCAAACATATTTATTTTGAAGTTATAGGCTGTTGAGCGTCCAATGTGTTTAAGAACTTTGAAAATTCTAGAAATTCGTGGAAAATTCGTTAAAAAACAATGGTAAATGTAAATTGTAACGTTACTCTTGTAAATATGTTCAGTACTCTCGTATTTAGTAAATATTCAAAAAAAATATCACTTGAATGTGTGTATAAAAAATTCGTCGGTTTGCGTGCCAGCTTTTCCAGCTTTTTGCCGCTTGTGTTTCTCTCGATTGTGAGCTCTTTCCACGGCCTTCTTTATGTTGCCCTCAAAAGCAGTTCGGCCCTCTGCACTGAAAACCTCTAGAATAAAAAGAAGCAATACATTTACTCCATCACAAATAAGTATATTATCTTATTACGATAGACATTATCAGCAAATAGTCTTAGGTCTTTCAAAGACCTTTTCTCCCACACCCCGTGCCAATTGAAATACCAAAGTAGTTCGTCCGTCATGAGCTTAGCACAGAGTCCAGCGTCCCAGTTGAGCCCTTGCCGCTGTAAACGTGAGTTTTGTAAGGTAAGCGAATTATGTAATTACAAAATTAAACAAGTGATTAGATAAATTAGATTAGTAATGAAATACCACAGCTGACGCGAACTCGTCATCTAACAGCTTCTGCTTAAGATCGTGGCACGCATCCATGGTGGACAGGGGAAGAGTCGCTTTGATAGTCGTTTGCAGCTCATCTGGGCTTTCGCCTGTCATACGACCCACCGATGAGCACACCTTCTTTAAAATAACTTTGCACTCCCGCAAAGTTTTTGTTGTGCCATACACTCTTGTTTCTCCGGGATCTACCGAAAAAAGGTCTATTATAAATTTTCTATTTTTAAGTTAAATAATTTTACCTTTGCTTTTCCACATCACTTTTTCCACTGTCTATTTTTTGCAATTGATTATGTTTCTTGTATTCTTACGCATATTGCTTGAAGCGCTTTTTTCAGCGGACAAGCAATTGGCGAATGTTTTGCGCTTCATTTCTTTACTTGAAATACAGTTTTATATATAATGAAAGATAACTACCACTTATTTTCGTTTATTTGTGGCACGTGTTGATTTGTCGGCTTTGTCACTTTTTTTTCACACTGTCAAAAAAGTGAGACAGAAAAGTCATAAAATTTTGCCATATCGCGTAAAATATGATCGTCATATAAAATTGTGAATATGAACGTATAATCACACAGAAAACGTTTTTGATGTCGTGACAGCCTTTTTAAGGAAATACTCAGTATTTCCCAATTTCGTTTCCGTTGTGTCGCTCTGACATTCAGGATATTTTTGATTTTAACGTTGTCCGTTCCCAAATATCTTCTAGAAGCTCGAAGGCTTTGGGAGCCTCTTCCATGGGTTCTAAATTTGTGCTAGCACGATGTGATTGAGAAATATCGAAATAACTGCCGTCAATTTCATTAATTTTAGCTTTTATTTAATTTGCCGATATCTTAACATATTCAGAAGGTCTGACATTTTTTTCCCTTCATGTAAAATGATCTTTTGACGTGAAAAATATCCTTTAACAGGACCATTAGATATTCTAGGTAGAGTCCACGTGGTGTCCAACCATATTTGTCCACATTGGAGTGAATGGACTATATTTGGACAATATATGTTCAGCTAAGGGCGCATTAAAATACTCATTGCTGATTTCGTCACATACGTCATGTGACTTAATTTGGAGGTACACACTTAAAGATAATTTATATAATGGGCTGTCTTTATGTATGATCTGCTTTAATACTTGGTTTGAAAATAGATCTTCCTTGTTGTTCGCTGTGTTGACTTGAATGTCACTGGTAACATTTTGAGCTTAAAAATCTTTAGAACTTGCAATGATTCTTCAAATATTTTATTTTTTTTTTGATGATCGCAAAATTGTGATGATTGTTTGAACCATTTAAAGAACTCCCCAATAAAACATATATTTATTGAGATGGCTATATATTTTTTTTAACATGTACCTCAAGTTATTATCAGATACATAAATATCAACATCTTTAAAAACAATTTTAAGTCGTCGTCGCCATTGTTACCGTTCGTCTGGGGAGGAATGGTTGGATTATATAACTGCCCAGCCATATGTAAAAACTGGGTCAGTGGGTCCCTGTCGGCATCGTCCTTGAGGTGCCGCATTAGCATGAATTTTGCTAAGTAGCCCCAAAATGAGCCTTTTTCTTATGGTACTTGGGCATTGAGAATTTTACATGTCTCCAGAGGCCCTCCTGCGTATTAGTTTGAGAAACACTTTCAGGATCTTTAAAAGTGATGCTGTGATTAACTGTCAAGTGAGTGAACCCTTCGTCAGCCAAGCAGTCGTACGCCTATAAAAACAAAAAACTTAATAAGAAATAATTCAAAGTCATACAAATACGTTACCTTCCAGCAGTCGGATATCACTGTCGTTTCTGGACATATAACAATAAGAAGAAATCATTTACTTAACGCCAAATAAATCCATCGATGCGAGAGTTATCTACCAGCAAGGTCATAAAGTGACCCTTGGGGCACCGATACTCCATCTCTTGGGAATAAGCCTCCACTCTCGTAGCGCTCTTACGGAGGCTTCATTTAGTTTATTATCCACGTTGTTAAATAATTTATACAATGCAAACATATTTATTTTGAAGTTATAGGCTGTTGAGCGTCCAATGTGTTTAAGAACTTTGAAAATTCTAGAAATTCGTGGAAAATTCGTTAAAAAACAATGGTAAATGTAAATTGTAACGTTACTCTTGTAAATATGTTCAGTACTCTCGTATTTAGTAAATATTCAAAAAAAATATCACTTGAATGTGTGTATAAAAAATTCGTCGGTTTGCGTGCCAGCTTTTCCAGCTTTTTGCCGCTTGTGTTTCTCTCGATTGTGAGCTCTTTCCACGGCCTTCTTTATGTTGCCCTCAAAAGCAGTTCGGCCCTCTGCACTGAAAACCTCTAGAATAAAAAGAAGCAATACATTTACTCCATCACAAATAAGTATATTATCTTATTACGATAGACATTATCAGCAAATAGTCTTAGGTCTTTCAAAGACCTTTTCTCCCACACCCCGTGCCAATTGAAATACCAAAGTAGTTCGTCCGTCATGAGCTTAGCACAGAGTCCAGCGTCCCAGTTGAGCCCTTGCCGCTGTAAACGTGAGTTTTGTAAGGTAAGCGAATTATGTAATTACAAAATTAAACAAGTGATTAGATAAATTAGATTAGTAATGAAATACCACAGCTGACGCGAACTCGTCATCTAACAGCTTCTGCTTAAGATCGTGGCACGCATCCATGGTGGACAGGGGAAGAGTCGCTTTGATAGTCGTTTGCAGCTCATCTGGGCTTTCGCCTGTCATACGACCCACCGATGAGCACACCTTCTTTAAAATAACTTTGCACTCCCGCAAAGTTTTTGTTGTGCCATACACTCTTGTTTCTCCGGGATCTACCGAAAAAAGGTCTATTATAAATTTTCTATTTTTAAGTTAAATAATTTTACCTTTGCTTTTCCACATCACTTTTTCCACTGTCTATTTTTTGCAATTGATTATGTTTCTTGTATTCTTACGCATATTGCTTGAAGCGCTTTTTTCAGCGGACAAGCAATTGGCGAATGTTTTGCGCTTCATTTCTTTACTTGAAATACAGTTTTATATATAATGAAAGATAACTACCACTTATTTTCGTTTATTTGTGGCACGTGTTGATTTGTCGGCTTTGTCACTTTTTTTTCACACTGTCAAAAAAGTGAGACAGAAAAGTCATAAAATTTTGCCATATCGCGTAAAATATGATCGTCATATAAAATTGTGAATATGAACGTATAATCACACAGAAAACGTTTTTGATGTCGTGACAGCCTTTTTAAGGAAATACTCAGTATTTCCCAATTTCGTTTCCGTTGTGTCGCTCTGACATTCAGGATATTTTTGATTTTAACGTTGTCCGTTCCCAAATATCTTCTAGAAGCTCGAAGGCTTTGGGAGCCTCTTCCATGGGTTCTAAATTTGTGCTAGCACGATGTGATTGAGAAATATCGAAATAACTGCCGTCAATTTCATTAATTTTAGCTTTTATTTAATTTGCCGATATCCTAACATATTCAGAAGGTCTGACATTTTTTTCCCTTCATGTAAAATGATCTTTTGACGTGAAAAATATCGGAAAATATGAAAAATACCTGTCGGAAGCATCAACGAAAATCTAAATGAAAAATATCTGTAAAATTTCAATAATATTTTTTACTGAATCAAAGAAAAATCGACTGGTTAGTGCGGAAGTTCGATGCAAAAAGGAAAGATTTATTACAAAAATTCAGTTCATGTCGAAAAAAACAAGTATAACAATTCGAGAATATATATTGTGTATACATAATTAGGTATATAACAGTTTTATAATACAAGATCTAATTCTCGTCAAACAAGAAAAGAGAGAAGTAGTATGATTAATAATAAAACTAGTTTGACTACAGTGGAATGAATAACTACATCTCGTAAGCAAATTCATATGGCGGAAACATTCTCCCATTCTTGAAAACTTCTGGTTTCAAATGTAATAACTTATCTATATGTATTCCTGTAAGCCAGTTTATAAAAACAATAATAAAAAATAATGAAGCGTAGTTCTTCTCATATCTAAGGCCCAATAGGCAAAGGACATATTTTATGGACATTCCTTTTGAATACTCCTGTTGCCGTTCGAACTGATACTACTCTAATCAAACCATCGCTACCGGGATAGGTCTCAACTACGCGTCCAAGCAACCATCGGTGGGGATGGGAGTTATCAGGAGTTAGCAGGCGTTAGGGCTTCCAAATCATTCGTATCTGATGAAAGTGGGCTAATTGGTCTTGAGTTCATTATCGCTTCAATTTGGGCCGTCACAGTAGATCGTTCCTCAAACGTTAGTGATGCATTGTTAATATGAGGAACCAACAGATGTTTTGCAACCTTCACTGCGCTTTCCCATAACCCTCCAAAATGGGGAGAGCGAGGGGGTATGAAATGAAAATTTACTCCTCTTACAGCGCACTCTTGTAATAACTCGCACTCTTCTTGTAATTTCGTTTTCGTGTTGTCGTTGAAGAATTGAGTTGCCAACTCCTTCATTTCTCTGGATGCTCCTACAAAATTCGTTGCATTATCACAGAACAGATCCGTGCATAATCCTCTTCTGGCAAAAAATCGTTTTAGCGCTGAAATAAAAGCAGAAGTACTTAAATCTGAAACTACTTCAATATGGCATGCTTTTGTTAAGAAGCAAACAAAAATTGAAAGATACGCCTTAGTAGGCTTTTTACCTCGGACCTTAAAATGAATTGAAATCGGTCCAGCAAAATCCATACCGCTTCTTTCGAAAGGCTTAGCGTTACCTACTACTCTGTATGACGGTAAGTTGCCCATAAGCTGTGTAGCTAAGGTTGGTTTTTGCCGAAAACAAGGAACACAAGCTCTCACTACCTTGCGGGTAATCTTTCTAGCATTTATTACCCAAAATCGTTGACGCAGAAAGGCCGCTAATGCTTGCGGTCCAGCGTGCGAATTTATCTTATGTAAAAACCTCACCAAGGCCATGGTACATGAGTGGTCCCCAGGTAAAAGAATGGGATGCATGGATTGGAATGAGAGGTCCGAATTTTGTAGGCGACCTCCGACTCGGATAATCAAAACTTGGCCCGAGTTATCTATGAATGGATTTAGTTTTTGGATTTTACAAGATTTGGCATATTTGTTTGACAGAAGCAATTCGAAGTCTTCGCAAAAACTAACTCGCTGTATGTTATGTATCAGATACAGCAGACCTCCTCTCAATTCTGCTACTGTCAATGCACCCACGCTCAAGGGTTTTTTGCGGACTATCTCAACCCATCTAAAAATGTAGCCAAAAACTGCTTGCAATTTTAAGAAATCATTTAAAAATTTACAATTAGCGCTAATGTCTTCGAATACGTTTGAAATCATTGCTAAACTGAAATTTAATTTTCTTTCTTCCATTTCACTTACATCACCACCAACCACAGGCATGATTTGTGGTGTCCACGATAATTGCGCAGAGCTAAGAAACTGTGGTCCTTTTCTCCATAATTGTGAATTTATTAAATCCTTAGGCAACATTCCGCCGGGTTTGAGCTCGAATCGACCTTCCGCCAACTCACATTTTTTGAAAACTCTTGAATTTGCGACACTCTATTTGCTATAAATGTTGACCATTTAGAGGGATGTGAATGTAACCAGTTCAGAACTAGTGTTGAATCGGTCCAATAATATACCGCATTTATATCACTTGGAAGAAAATGTCTTAATTGCTCAAAGAAATTAACAAGTAACAATGCACCTTGAAGTTCTAAACGGGGAAGACTTTGCGACTTAATGGGCGAAATTCGCGATTTTGCTGCAATAAGTTCGACCCACACATGTCCGTACTGGTCTATGGTCCTTGCATAAATGGCACAGCCATAAGCCCTGTTGGAAGCGTCACAAAATCCGTGGATTTGTAAACATGATTTATTTCAACGCGGTGCCACTAGTCGCGGAAATTCAATGTTGGAAATTAAGTTTAACTGACTGCGGAATCGTTTCCATTGCTCATGCAACCCTTGGGGTAGCGATTCATCCCAATCGAGCTTAAGCAACCACAGTTCCTGCATAAATATTTTACCCAACACTATTATAGGGTTCAGTAACACAATTGGATCGAAGAGTTGAGCCAATTCAGACAAAACTACGCGTTTTGTTATTTTTGCGGTTTTTTCGCTTGAGTAACAAAATCGAAATATATCTTTCGTCGAATCCCACAGAACACCCAATGTTTTACCTTCCTCGCCTGTTGGAATACTTAGAGGGTCAGAAATCTTATTCGCAGTCGGCAATTCACATAACCACTGTGCACAATTTGAGCGCCATTTATGTAGTTTAAATTGACCTAGACCTAGCAACTGGATAATTTCAGCCTGTACTTGTTTAAGATCTTCTATGGTGTTTGCTCCCGCGAGCATATCGTCCATGTAGAAATATTCAGTGACAATCTTGTTGGCTATTGGATACTCATTTTTGTACGTATCAGCTAAATATTTAAGACAACGTACCGCTAAAAACGGAGCAGACGTTGTCCCGTATGTTACTGTTTTTAGTCTCAAGGCTTTAATACGTTCCGAATTGTCCTCCCGCCATAATATGCACTGCCATTTGCAATCTTCTTTGTCTACTAAAATCTGACGATACATTTTGGATATATCAGCTGTTAAGGCGTAATTATAAAAGCGGAAACGAATTAATACTTCTAGAAGTTCGGGCTGTATTCTTGAGCCAACTAAAAGATTATCATTTAATGACATGCCATTGCTCGACTTACACGACGCATCGAAAACTACACGTAGTTTGGTGGTTAAACTCTGTGCCCTTAACACTGCGTGATGAGGCATAAAATATTGACATTCGGAATTTATATTCTCCCTGACTTCCTCTAAATGGTCTAATTCCTTATATTCGTTAATGAATGCTGTATACTCATTCTTTAGGTCACGGTTTTGGTCTAATCTTCGCTCTAGTGTCAAATATCTTTTTAAAGCAATATTATAGGACTCTCGTAAACAGCAGCTATTATTTTTAAACGGTAACCGGACCACCAGGCGCCCCATTGAATCTTGCTTGACTGTAGAAATGAATTGGTCTTCACAAGATTGCTCATCTGGAGTGACTAAAGACTTATTTACGATAAAGTGTTCACATTTCCAAAATTTTTCAACTAGTTCTGTTAACCTGGTAGCCTCTGGGACCGTGCTAGTGTGAACAGTCAGCCGCTGCATCGGACTTTCAGAATCTCTGCACTCGCCTGCTATAATCCACCCGAACAGCGACTTCTGAAGTAGTGGCAAATTCTCGCCCAGCATTATTTGGCCCACCGACAATATTTTAAAAAATATCCCTACACCAAGTAACATATCGACCATATGTTGACCATTAAAGTTGGGGTCCGCTAATTGAATATTTTTTGGTAGATGCCAATTCTCAATTGGAATTGCATTAACGGGCGCATACTGAGTTATTTCGGGCATAATCAGAAAATCCTGCTTTGCAACAAAATTTGTCAACCTTGATTTAATATATGTAGAAATTTGGCCCGAAGCGGCCGAAGTGGAACCACCTATCCCACTTATTATCATGTTTGTGCCATTAACCTTTATATTTAACCTTGCGGCTAGTCTTGAGGTGACATTTAATTGGCTACCTGAATCTAAGAGCGCTCTACCTGGTATAAATTTTCCTTCCCGATTTTGAATTAAAATACTCGCGGTAGCTAAAATATTTGTGGAGCATGATGATAAAAGCGATATGGGTTGTGCAGCATTAAGTTCATCTTTTGGGTTAGAATCCAACGTCAACGGCCCAGTGGTCTTTAAATCCTGTGGAACATCACGGTGAAGAAGTACATTATGAGCTCCTTGGCATAATTCACAGCGAGAACTCGTACAACTTTTTACGGAATGTTTCGCTAGCAGACAGAGTAAACATAACTTATGCTTCTTTGCTTCGAAATAACGCTGAATTGGATCTAATGCTATAAACCCGGGACATTTAGCCTGTTTATTAAACATCTTTTTGGGAAAATCTTGGCCAGGCGAAGGTTGGTTCCGCTGCCGTGAACCACCTACGCTTGGCGTGGTGTTAATTTCCCTATTTTCCAAGACCGCACATCGATTCGATATAAATTTCGAAAGTAGCTCCCATGATGGAAGCTTGTCAAGAGTGTTTCTCTGTCTACCTTCGAACGAATTAAGTAGAACAGAATTACGTTTGTTAAATCTTCGGCGCTGCCCAACGATTGCAGCGACCGAAGATGTGAATTTACTGTATCAACGAGTTCACGCAGACTGGCAGGGTGAGAATGTGAAATGCGATGTAAATCAAACAGTTCCCTAATGTGAGATTGGAATATAATTGGTCGATTATCGAATCGTGCTTTTAATAAACTTATCGCGTGGGAGTAATTTTGAGCTGTAACCTCTAATGATTCAATCGTTCGCAGCGGAATTGGACTAAGACACGATCGCAAATGAACAAATTTGGATAATTCATCCAAATCTTGCTCGTCATCCACCAGCGAGACAAACGTGTTGTACCAATTAGTCCATTCCGTATATTTGCCAGAGAATATTGGCAGTTTTAATTTCGGAAGTTTCACTGACCGAAACTGACCGAAACTGATCGGCGGAGCCGATAAACTAGTGCTATTAAGCGGTTGTCTAGCTAGATGATCTGTTTCAGTTGGATGCGAGCGGTTTCGCCGACATTGGGCAATAGCATGAAGTATTTTTGCTTTTGTTTCACAGTACAAATCTTCAATCACGTATCTTTTATTGAAGTCTGGCTCATCGTCGCCATATTGCTCTAATTCGGTTTGAAGGCTTGCCAACTGGGAAAAATTCGATTCCACTAAACTTAAACGCGTTTCCAATTCCGACAAAATCATCGACGCAGAACCCTTTTCTATTAATGACTTCGTACGTTTAAGCGAATTAATTAAGCTTTCGCGAGTAGGACACACTTCTGAGCCTTTCGAACCTTTTTTTGGTGCCATATTGTAGGTTGAAAAACTGTAACACTATAGCTAAACTACATATAAGCGGCTGCCGTGCATCAACCAATATTGTTTGTCTAATTATATTCTAATTATACTTATCAATTTCAATCTTGATGCTCCAGTTGTATGCCTTGTCTGCAACTTCCTTTTCGTAGAACTTCACAAAAAAACTAATATGTGAGTCCCTGTTCGGGCGCCATGTAAAATTTCAATAATATTTTTTACTGAATCAAAGAAATATCGACTGGTTAGTGCGGAAGTTCGATGCAAAAAGGAAAGATTTATTACAAAAATTCAGTTCATGTCGAAAAAAACAAGTATAACAATTCGAGAATATATATTGTGTATATATAATTAAGTATATAACAGTTTTATAATACAAGATCTAATTCTCGTCAAACAAGAAAAGAGAGAAGTAGTATGATTAATAATAAAACTAGTTTGACTACAGTGGAATGAATAACTACATCTCGTAAGCAAATTCATATGGCGGAAACAATATCCTTTAACAGGACCATTAGATATTCTAGTTTTTTTTTTTTTGTAGAGTCCACGTGATGTTCAGTTAAGGGCGCATTAAAATACTCATTGCTGATTTCGTCACATATGTCAAGTGACTTAATTTGGTGGTAGACACTTTATAATAATTTATAAAGATAATTTATATAATGGGCTGTCTTTATGTATGATCTGCTTTAATACTTGGTTTAAAAATAGATCTTCCTTGTTGTTCGCTGTGTTGACTTGAATGTCACTGGTAACATTTTGAGCTTAAAAATCTTTAGAACTTGCAATGATTCTTCAAATATTTTATTTTTTTTTTTGATGATCGCAAAACTGTGATGATTGTTTGAACCATTTAAAGAACTCCCCAATAAAACATATATTTATTGAGATGGCTATATATTTTTTTTAACATGTACCTCAAGTTATTATCAGATACATAAATATCAACATCTTTAAAAACAATTTTAAGAAAGTGACTACAGCAAATTTGAATCGCAACAAATTTCAAATGATTATTCCTGTTATTGCACTTCATATAAAAGTCATAGCACGATCTCAGGAACGATTGTATCGAATTGATATTTACGTGTTTATTAAACACTCTTATACAAATTTTTTTTACAGGTAGTAATTGAAGCAAAGCTCTAACCTAATCTAATTTTATTTTCTACGCAACTAGTCCTCAAACTTAACAAAAAGCGCTCAAGATCTTCTGAGAATTGGCTGCATAAGAAAGCTTCTGCGACAGGAAAAAGTATACCTGAACATTTGTTAATCTCATCATTAGTGTGCGAAACCAGGCTATACAAATATATTCTCTTTGTGTCTTTTTTGTTTTTCTCTATTATACCACACGTTGCATCCATAAATATGGTGTTCCTACTTTTTTTTAAAAGTATTTTATGATTTTTTGTATTAAACCAAGTTGTGATATGGACCACAAATAAATTTCTAAAGTCATCACCGTCAAGGGAAATTACGCAGTCGTCGTCGCCATTGTTACCGTTCGTCTGGGGAGGAATGGTTGGATTATATAACTGCCCAGCCATATGTAAAAACTGGGTCAGTGGGTCCCTGTCAGCATCGTCCATGAGGTGCCGCATTAGCATGAATGTTGCTAAGTAGCCCCCAAAATGAGCCTTTTTCTTATGATACTTGGGCATGGAGCATTTTACATGTCTCCAGAGGCCCTCCTGCGTATTAGTTTGAGAAACACTTTCAGGATCTTTAAAAGTGATGCTGTGATTAACTGTCAAGTGAGTGAACCCTTCGTCAGCCAAGCAGTCGTACGCCTATAAAAACAAAAAAACTTAATAAGAAATAATTCAAAGTCATACAAATACGTTACCTTCCAGCAGTCGGATATCACTGTCGTTTCTGGAAGTATCCAATCTTTGACAATCGGTAACAGCGTTGCGGTATTTCTTGCTGTTACCGGTACAAGGAAGCACTTCAAGGTCCCACATTGAGTGCCTCCAAATACCCATTGGCCTACGACTCGTTTGCCCCGGTAATATTTTCGTCGACCATATAAACTTTCGTCAATTTCTACGATAGTACCGGGGCCACCAATTTTCTGCTTGCGTGTCATCATTGCATCGATCGCAACTTCGCGACAGAAGCTGGCCCAATCGACAGCAGTCATTTTCGAAATGGCCAGCTCATGTGCTATATCATTTTGGCTGTAATTCCGCAGCCACATGTAGGCGAACGAGGTTATTTGAAAGGCACTCAAGTGGGACTTTTCCAAAAACGTCCCAGTTCTAATGGACACTTTGTATCCGCAAATGCCGCTTTTGGTTTTTGCTTGCATATATAAATTGAATTCAAATTTATATTAGTGAAATGTGATTAAAATCAATTAACTTTACATACAACAATAAGAAGAAATCATTTACTTAACGCCAAATAAATCCATCTATGCGAGAGTTATCTACCAGCAAAGTCATAAAGTGACCCTTGGGGCACCGATACTCCATCTCTTGGGAATAAGCCTCCACTCTCGTAGCGCTCTTACGGAGGCTTCATTTAGTTTATTATCCACGTTGTTAAATAATTTATACAATGCAAACATATTCATTTTGAAGTTATAGGCTGTTGAGCGCCCAATGTGTTTAAGAACTTTGAAAATTCTGGAAATTCGTGGAAAATTCGTTAAAAAACAATGGTAAATGTAAATTGTAACGTTACTCTTGTAAATATGTTCAGTACTCTCGTATTTAGTAAATATTCAAAAAAAATATCACTTGAATGTGTGTATAAAAAATTCGTCGGTTTGCGTGCCAGCTTTTCCAGCTTTTTGCCGCTTGTGTTTCTCTCGATTGTGAGCTCTTTCCACGGCCTTCTTTATGTTGCCCTCAAAAGCAGTTCGGCCCTCTGCACTGAAAACCTCTAGAATAAAAAGAAGCAATACATTTACTCAATCACAAATAAGTATATTATCTTATTACGATAGACATTATCAGCAAATAGTCTTAGGTCTTTCAAAGACCTTTTCTCCCACACCCCGTGCCAATTGAAATACCAAAGTAGTTCGTCCGTCATGAGCTTAGCACAGAGTCCAGCGTCCCAGTTGAGCCCTTGCCGCTGTAAACGTGAGTTTTGTAAGGTAAGCGAATTATGTAATTACAAAATTAAACAAGTGATTAGATAAATTAGATTAGTAATGAAATACCACAGCTGACGCGAACTCGTCATCTAACAGCTTCTGCTTAAGATCGTGGCACGCATCCATGGTGGACAGGGGAAGAGTCGCTTTGATAGTCGTTTGCAGCTCATCTGGGCTTTCGCCTGTCATACGACCCACCGATGAGCACACCTTCTTTAAAATAACTTTGCACTCCCGCAAAGTTTTTGTTGTGCCATACACTCTTGTTTCTCCGGGATCTACCGAAAAAAGGTCTATTATAAATTTTCTATTTTTAAGTTAAATAACTTTACCTTTGCTTTTCCACATCACTTTTTCCACTGTCTATTTTTTGCAATTGATTATGTTTCTTGTATTCTTACGCATATTGCTTGAAGCGCTTTTTTCAGCGGACAAGCAATTGGCGAATGTTTTGCGCTTCATTTCTTTACTTGAAATACAGTTTTATATATAATGAAAGATAACTACCACTTATTTTCGTTTATTTGTGGCACGTGTTGATTTGTCGGCTTTGTCACTTTTTTTTCACACTGTCAAAAAAGTGAGACAGAAAAGTCATAAAATTTTGCCATATCGCGTAAAATATGATCGTCATATAAAATTGTGAATATGAACGTATAATCACACAGAAAACGTTTTTGATGTCGTGACAGCCTTTTTAAGGAAATACTCAGTATTTCCCAATTTCGTTTTCGTTGTGTCGCTCTGACATTCAGGATATTTTTGATTTTAACGTTGTTCGTTCCCAAATATCTTCTAGAAGCTCGAAGGCTTTGGGAGCCTCTTCCATGGGTTCTAAATTTGTGCTAGCTCGATGTGATGGAGAAATATCGAAATAACTACTGTCAATTTCATTAATTTTAGCTTTTATTTAATTTGCCGATATCCTAACATATTCAGAAGGTCTGACATTTTTTCCCCTTCTTGTAAAATGATCTTTTGACGTGAAAAATATCCTTTAACAGGACCATTAGATATTCTAGGTAGAGTCCACGTGGTGTCCAACCATATTTGTCCACATTGGAGTGAATGGACTATATTTGGACAATATATGTTCAGCTAAGGGCGCATTAAAATACTCATTGCTGATTTCGTCACATACGTCATGTGACTTAATTTGGAGGTACACACTTAAAGATAATTTATATAATGGGCTGTCTTTATGTATGATCTGCTTTAATACTTGGTTTGAAAATAGATCTTCCTTGTTGTTCGCTGTGTTGACTTGAATGTCACTGGTAACATTTTGAGCTTAAAAATCTTTAGAACTTGCAATGATTCTTCAAATATTTTATTTTTTTTTTGATGATCGCAAAATTGTGATGATTGTTTGAACCATTTAAAGAACTCCCCAATAAAACATATATTTATTGAGATGGCTATATATTTTTTTTAACATGTACCTCAAGTTATTATCAGATACATAAATATCAACATCTTTAAAAACAATTTTAAGTCGTCGTCGCCATTGTTACCGTTCGTCTGGGGAGGAATGGTTGGATTATATAACTGCCCAGCCATATGTAAAAACTGGGTCAGTGGGTCCCTGTCGGCATCGTCCTTGAGGTGCCGCATTAGCATGAATTTTGCTAAGTAGCCCCAAAATGAGCCTTTTTCTTATGGTACTTGGGCATTGAGAATTTTACATGTCTCCAGAGGCCCTCCTGCGTATTAGTTTGAGAAACACTTTCAGGATCTTTAAAAGTGATGCTGTGATTAACTGTCAAGTGAGTGAACCCTTCGTCAGCCAAGCAGTCGTACGCCTATAAAAACAAAAAACTTAATAAGAAATAATTCAAAGTCATACAAATACGTTACCTTCCAGCAGTCGGATATCACTGTCGTTTCTGGACATATAACAATAAGAAGAAATCATTTACTTAACGCCAAATAAATCCATCGATGCGAGAGTTATCTACCAGCAAGGTCATAAAGTGACCCTTGGGGCACCGATACTCCATCTCTTGGGAATAAGCCTCCACTCTCGTAGCGCTCTTACGGAGGCTTCATTTAGTTTATTATCCACGTTGTTAAATAATTTATACAATGCAAACATATTCATTTTGAAGTTATAGGCTGTTGAGCGTCCAATGTGTTTAAGAACTTTGAACTGAATGATTCTATTCCGCGGAATTTATGGCGATATTTTTGAACAAAATGGAATGTTATTTTCCTGGAACCAGTAGCAATTGAAATCAAACGAGGCAATTTAAGACAAAAAATCGCATTTGAATGTGAGGTCCACAAAGTTGCATGTAAATTACCTTCATAATTATCATTAAATATAATATCATTATTGGACACAATCGGCGACTTTTTTGAACAAAATTTAACGTTATTTTTCTGGAACCAGTAGCAAATGAAATAAAACGAATCAATTTCAGAAAGAGAATCGCGCTTGAATATGAATATTACATGTAAATTACCTTCATAGTTACCATTTATTATAACATCATTATTGCAATATATTAACACAACAATAACAACAACGCACCGCAACAACAGCAGCAGTGGCATTGTGTTCAATGCCGGTGGACATATCATCGTCCGATTCTCCTGAAAGCGGAGGATCAGCACCGCGTAGCTGGTCGTAAAATTCCTCGATGAAGCTGAGCTGCATATAGATGCCATCAAGGAAGGCCCTCTCATGGCTGTCAACTCCAAAGCCGATTTGAACGGCGACATAGCAGCGAGGACGTCGCTCTACAAATCTTCCAATTGGCCTTACCGACCATGGCAAGTAAGATGGCGCAGGGCTTGTTAAAACCTCACGGAGAATTCACCTGAAAAAGGCGTATAGAATTAAAAATTTGGTAAAACGTACACAGTATTGCTGAAAGCAACCTGAAAAGTTCGTAAAATGCATAAAAAAGGAAATAATAGAAATTAATCTTTTTAATTAAGAAAGCTTTTGATAGAAGATTGAAAGCCTTCTCCCCTAAAACGTAACGCAGTCCCGAAATCGAAAGCAACTCAAACGCATTGCATTGAGTATCCTCTAACTTTTTCGAATGCTCTGCGTTTCGTTTTTTGAGTGGAAACGCAAACATAAACAATCTTGCAGACAGCCACAGTGCCCATGACACACGGTCATCACGATGAGAACATTACCCACGAACTAAAACGCATGTGTTCGGACTACAAAGCACTCATCGTGATTAGCCGTGTATCATAGGTTATTGCTTGCAGAAAATATATGATTGCCATGTATTCTGTGTGGCTTCGAATGGCCACAATTTCCAATGGAATTCGTTTATTATCGTTATTTATTGGTGCGCGGCAACAATGTGTATAGCAAAACAAAATTTGACATTTCCTTGAATGTATTTACATTGTACATTGCGTATCTATTATTTTTCTTTTAAAAATTATGGCGGGAGTATTTTTAGTGCGGTTACTTGGCCAGCGCGATGTATTATTATAATTATTATTATTATTATAATTATTTTTCATTATATGAATTATATTATCTTCATAATGGGCAGGTTTCAATCGAACTACCGCATGAATAAATCGGTTTTTGCGGATTTATTGGAGGAAATAGTGCCGTGGATGAAGGCAGCTTCTAGGCAGACTGCATTCTGGGTTCATTTGTTCGTTTCCTTGCAGCCGGTTCTTATCAAGCGGCTGTGGGAAACGAACATATGGGCAGTATAGCACAGTCAAAGATATCCGAGAATATATCTATGTGTTTGGATATTTTCGAGCGCCATATTTGCCGGAAATGGATTCAATTTGAGATGTCGGAGGAGGAGGAAAATGCCGAAACATATGTAAAAAGATGTATATAAATGTACCTTCCTCATCCATGCACAACCGTTTCCTTGGACCTTGAATGGCACCGTCAAACAGTCCAGGTCGAAGTATATTATGGGATAGAGCGAGAAGTTCATCAACTTCTTGTTCTATTGAAGTACCCGTCTTTTGCATCTCAGCATCGTTATCGCTTAACTTTTTCTTGACGCGACTTTTTTAGGTCAGTCCAAACCTAACATTAGGAAATAGTTTATATAAAAATGAATATAAAATAGCACCTTCATTTAAAACTTACTTTTTTCCAGTCGGAGGTTGTTTTTGTTGGAGGTCCTAGGCTATTCAATTGCATGCCGATTTGTGCTTATTCCTTTTCCCATTGCTGCCTTGCATTGTAACACGGGCGTGTTACATGCCATTTCTGGACGTTTTCTGAGTTCTATCAACAGCGTCCGAAATTGCATAGCGTTTGTTGATTTTGAACTAAGAGAAGAGACATATGTTGTACAGATTCCACAGGAACTTACTTATTTCTAAGTGCACATATACTTCAAACACAAGCCATTAACTTTTTTGTGCCATACACAATATGGAACACTTGGTATAAAAGTCAGTTTTATTCCGATGCAGCTATTGACTCGTTTTCAAAGATTATTTTTACATAAAAATTCACAGCACTTACTTTTTCATTACTTTTATTTTATACAATACACAATATGGATAACTATGTATAAAAGCCAATTATATTGCGATCCATTTAGTGTTCAAAGAGTATTTTTCCTATAAACAGCATTCTTTTATTTCGGAAACTAGAAGCAACTACTGAAAACCAAAGCCAACGCGACCAATTTGCAATCGTCTGATTTGACAGCCGATTTCTCTAGAAATTGAGTTAGTGGATACCTCAGAAACGCGGTAAAGTCTGCAAAGCATGTAAATTGTCAAAAAAATTCTGTTTGTGTACGTGATCGCGTTGTGGTTACTTTTGAGATTTCGAAGTTATTTTTGTTCGAAAAATACGAAAAGCACAAAACAAAACGAGAAGTGGCTGCATAAGAAAGCTTCTGCGACAGGAAAAATTATACCTGAACATTTGTTATGGCATCATTTTCTACCACCGAAAGTTTCGGTTCTCCTTGTGTTGCTTTGTACTTTTCGTAACACAGCTGTTCAAAATGTGTACTCAACGAACGGCGAGCCATTGTTTACATTGAGAAACGTAGATCGTTTGTTCTTCCAAATTCACAACAACACTTTCCATACTATTTGTGCGATCCAGGTCAAATGTAGCATTTTGGATCGTTATCAACCGAACGAACCCCGGGTTTGGCTGTGCTATCAAACGTTCACAAAAAAGCAAACGTTTGCATATGTAGGGTACGGTTTTGCTTGCTGCAAATTTTGTTTAAATATTTATAATGGTATATAATATTTATATTGATATATATATATATTGGTGATAATATTTATAATAATTTTTAAATATAAATATTTAAAATGGCGTATCTAATATATTCCCATTATCCCTTAATTTTCTGTTGCGAACTCTGCATGAAGTTGTTGCTTCGTCATCTTCCTCATCAGAGCTAGTCATCAAAAACCCAGAGAAAATCATGACAGCAATATATTGTTTATATTCACTTTATTGAATTTTTATTCACTCTATAAATGCTAGCTCTAGCAAAGAAACAGCTGACAATTGTGCATATAGAATGTGCTAGGCAAGCACAGGTATATCAACAGAATTATTGAATCGAAACAATCATGAGAAGGAAAGAGTTAACCGAGTATACACGAAAAGACAAATCTATAGTATGTATACACACAGTACTGGCAGCCAAACGTTTGGTCGGGAAGTGCTGGAAAAGTTGAACGAAAGCATGGTCGCTGAACGTACGGTAGACTGGAAGATAAAAAATTGTGTTTTAAGAACCACCGTGATAGGAACAACCGTAAACGTTCGGTGGTAGAAAATGATGCCATTAATCTCATCATTAGTGTGCGAAACCAGGATATACAAATATATTCTCTTTGTGTCTTTTTTGTTTTTCTCTATTATACCACACGTTGCATCCATAAAGATAGTGTTCCCAATTTTTTTTTGAAAGTAGTTTATGATTTTTTGTAGTAAACCAAGTTGTGATATGGACCACAAATAAATTTCTAAAGTCATCACCGTCAAGGGAAATTACGCAGTCGTCGTCGCCACCGTCGTCGTTAACGTTCGTCTGGGGAGGAATGGTTGGGTTTTATGTAAAAACCAGCCATATGTAAAAACTGGGTCACTTAACTTTTTCTTGACTCGACTTTTTAGGTCAGTTCAAACCTAACATTAGGAAATAGTTTATATAAAAATGAATATAAAATAGCACCTTCATTTAAAACTTACTTTTTTCCAGTCGGAGGTTGATTTTGTTGGAGGTCCTAGGCTATTCAATTGCATGCCGATTTGTGCCCATTCCTTTTCCCATTGCTGCCTGTTATGTCCGAACACGGGCGTGTTACATGCCATTTCTGGACGTTTTCTGAGTTCTATCAACAGCGTCCGAAATTGCATAGCGTTTGTTGATTTTGAACTAAGAGAAGAGACATATGTTGTACAGATTCCACAGGAACTTTCTTATTTCTAAGTGCACATATACTTCAAACACAAGCCATTAACTTTTTTGTGCCATACACAATATGGAACACTTGGTATAAAAGTCAGTTTTATTCCGATGCAGCTATTGACTCGTTTTCAAAGATTATTTTTACATAAAAATTCACAGCACTTACTTTTTCATTACTTTTATTTTATACAATACACAATATGAATAACTATGTATAAAAGCCAATTATATTGCGATCCATTTAGTGTTCAAAGAGTATTTTTCCTATAAACAGCATTCTTTTATTTCGGAAACTAGAAGCAACTACTGAAAACCAAAGCCAACGCGACCAATTTGCAATCGTCTGATTTGACAGCCGATTTCTCTAGAAATTGAGTTAGTGGATACCTCAGAAACGCGGTAAAGTCTGCAAAGCATGTAAATTGTCAAAAAAATTCTGTTTGTGTTGTAACGAACTTCGATTAGCCGAGATAATCTCAGCGGATGTCCAGGGTTCGAATTACAAGACCTGAGGTTCTATTGTACAAGGATTCGTTTATTTGAACTTATTTCGCTTATTTTCGTATTTACAATATATTGATACTTAAAACTAACAATGCGTGTTTTACTGATAACAATAGTACTGGTGGTATTAATAGTAATAGTTATGATTATGCTTGTAGTGTCTTCGTGGTCGTTCGGGCTCCGCTGGTGGGCGTACGCGCAACAGACGCAGCGGAGTTTGGTCGTTAGTTGGTAACAGCGACTTCTCGAAGGGCTTACGCACACAACTCAACAAGTCTGTTGTTCGCTGAGGGGCTTACGCACAACGGATGCAGCGATACGAAGGATAATCGTCAAAGACACTTTATTGAAGGGCTTACGCACGCAAATCAATAAATGTTGGTGCTGATCGCTGATGGGCTTACGCACAACAGATACAGCGATACGAAGTGTAATCGTCAAAGACACTTTATTGAAGGGCTTACGCACGCAAATCAATAAAAGTTGGTGCTGATCGCTGATGGGCTTACGCACAACAGATGCAGCGATACGAAGTGTATTCGTCAAAGACACTTTATTGAAGGGCTTACGCACGCAAATCAAAAAATTTTGTATATGTACTGTAGGTCTTCCCTGTGACTGTCTTTTATGAGGATTCTCTGCTCACTATTCACTGTTCACTGTTTTAAAGTATACTCGGGTTCTCTGCTAGGATTTAACTCTGCACTTCACGAAGTCTCGGCTCAAACTGAATTGAATTCCTGTTGCTTGGTTGTTCGGTCTTTTATAGACCACTTTTCCTTGCTTCCGTTATACGTTTCCCGCTATGCTCTGGCGTTGTCTCGTTTGTTCGAAAACAAGTTCCCGTTCTCCGCTATGTTCGATTACTTAGTTCGTCAACACGTTTATGTTGTTCCTGTCTTCCGTGTTTTCGTGTGACCTTGTGTGTTCTCGTGTTGTTCACCTTTTCAGTTTCTTCTGCTTTGACCTTGTTTCGTGTCACTCAACTTCGCGCTCACCGTTGCTTGTTTGCTTCGAACCTTTATTTCTTTTGTTAGTCCGTTATGTTAATTGTTATCGAACTATTATTAATTCCTGTTAGTGACTTATACAGAGTGATTATCATTGGCAATATTAACATTAGATAACTAATTAATAATAAATTGTTAATAACATAGTCATAATGCATTTCAACAAGTTTATTGTTCCAATTCATTCTATTTGTTACTAATTTTCTCACTTCATTTAATATATATATCCATGTTTATAATTTTCGTGATTAAACTCACTCCGTGTTGTGTGATAATTTCCTGCTGCGGGAAATAATCATCACAGTGTACGTGATCGCGTTTTTGTTACTTTTGAGATTTCGAAGTTATTTTTGTTCTAAAAATACGAAAAGCACAAAACAAAACGAGAAGTGGCTGCATAAGAAAGCTTCTGCGACAGGAAAAAGTATACCTGAACATTTGTTAATCTCATCATTAGTGTGCGAAACCAGGCTATACAAATATATTCTCTTTGTGTCTTTTTTGTTTTTCTCTATTATACCACACGTTGCATCCATAAATATAGTGTTCCTACTTTTTTTTGAAAGTAGTTTATGATTTTTTGTATTAAACCAAGTTGTGATATGGACCACAAATAAATTTCTAAAGTCATCACCGTCAAGGGAAATTACGCAGTCGTCGTCGCCATTGTTACCGTTCGTCTGGGGAGGAATGGTTGGGTTATATAACTGCCCAGCCATATGTAAAAACCGGGTCAGTGGGTCCCTGTCGGCATCGTCCTTGAGGTGCCGCATTAGCATGAATTTTGCTAAGTAGCCCCCAAAATGAGCCTTTTTCTTATGATACTTGGGCATGGAGCATTTTACATGTCTCCAGAGGCCCTCCTGCGTATTAGTTTGAGAAACACTTTCAGGATCTTTGAAAGTGATGCTGTGATTAACTGTCACAGATTAAGTGAGTGAACCCTTCGTCAGCCAAGCAGTCGTATGCCTATAAAAACAAAAAACTTAATAAGAAATAATTCAAAGTCATACAATTACGTTACCTTCCAGCACTCGGATATCGCTGTCGTTTCTTGAAGTATCCAATCTTTGACATTCGGTAACAGCGTTGCGGTATTTCTTGCTGTTACCGGTACAAGAAAGCACTTCAAGGTCCCACATTGAGTGCTTCCAAACACCCATTGGCCTACGACTCGTTTGCCCCGGTAATATTTTCGTCGACCATATAAACTTTCGTCAATTTCTACGATAGTACCGGGGCCACCAATTTTCTGCTTGCGTGTCATCATTGCATCGATCGCAACTTCGCGACAGAAGCTGGCCCAATCGACAGCAGTAATTTTCGAAATGGCCAGCTCATGTGCTATATCATTTTGGCTGTAGTTCCGCAGCCACATGTAGGCGAACGAGGTTATTTGAAAGGCACTCAAGTGGGACTTTTCCAAAAACGTCCCAGTTCTAATGGACACTTTGTATCCGCAAATGCCGCTTTTGGTTTTTGCTTGCATATATAAATTGAATTCAAATTTATATTAGTGAAATGTGATTAAAATCAATTAACTTTACATATAACAATAAGAAGAAATCATTTACTTAACGCCAAATAAATCCATCGATGCGAGAGATATCTACCAGCAAGGTCATAAAGTGACCCTTTGGGGCACCGATACTCCATCTCTTGGGAATAAGCCTCCACTCTCGTAGCGCTCTTACGGAGGCTTCATTTAGTTTATTATCCACGTTGTTAAATAATTTATACAATGCAAACATATTCATTTTGAAGTTATAGGCTGTTGAGCTTCCAATGTGTTTAAGAACTTTGAACTGAATGATTCTATTCCGCGGAATTTATGGCGATATTTTTGGATATTATGGAACCAGTAGCAATTGAAATCAAACGAGGCAATTTAAGACAAAAAATCGCATTTGAATGTGAGGTCCACAAAGTTGCATGTAAATTACCTTCATAATTATCATTAAATATAATATCATTATTGGACACAATCGGCGACTTTTTTGAACAAAATTTAACGTTATTTTTCTGGAACCAGTAGCAAATGAAATAAAACGAGCTAATTTCAGAAAGAGAATCGCGCTTGAATATGAATATTACATGTAAATTACCTTCATAGTTACCATTTATTATAACATCATTATTGCAATATATTAACACAACAATAACAACAACGCACCGCAACAACAGCAGCAGTGGCATTGTGTTCAATGCCGGTGGACATATCATCGTCCGATTCTCCTGAAAGCGGAGGATCAGCACCGCGTAGCTGGTCGTAAAATTCCTCGATGAAGCTGAGCTGCATATAGATGCCATCAAGGAAGGCCCTCTCATGGCTGTCAACTCCAAAGCCGATTTGAACGGCGACATAGCAGCGAGGACGTCGCGCTACAAATCTTCCATATTGGCCTTACCGACCATGGCAAGTAAGATGGCTCAGGGCTTGTTGAAACCTCACATCGAATTCACCTGAAAAAGGCGTATAGAATTAAAAATTTGGTAAAAAGTACACAGTATTGCTGAAAGCAACCTGAAAAGTTCGTAAAATGCATAAAAAAGGAAATAATAGTGTGGCGTTATTGTTCGCGGTTATAACACCTTTAAATAAAATAACTGGCTTTACTTATATTTTTACTTTATTAAATGTTTAACACTAGGTAAGTATAATTTAAAATCGGCGATTGAATGTGAGTCGCTCGTCGCGCGTTTGGAACAGAACTAACTTCTTCAGAGCGGCAACAAATCCCATAGGGTTCGCCACCACAGCTTGGTGAGTATATACTTCGCTCCGAAGTAAATGCTAACGACGACCAGCACGATGAGCCCCGTATATGCTCGAAAGCCGATTATGCTGCTGGTTTGTATATTCGGGCGAGCGAACGATCAACCCTTTATATACGCGTTCGCCGTCCCACGCTTTTCGCTTGCGCTGCACATTCCTGTACACGCTTACGAGTGCCCTACATTGTTTCAAACGCAAACAATGGTTCTGCATGCTGAGCCGCGCTAGCAGCGGAGCGACGCGCTGTCGCCTCCTGGTGTCGGGTGACGTCTGCTGAAGTGCTCCGACCGCCGGTGACGCTGCAACAAAGTACGTTGTTCTAAATATTTTAGCGGTGACTGTTTATTTAACCGCGGCTGGCGTAAACAGAATTTGTACGTTGTGTTGCGAAGTGAAGTCGCCACAAAAGAAATTAATCTTTTTAATTAAGAAAGCTTTTGATAGAAGATTTAATCTCTTTAGTAGGCGTCTTGATAAAGACGAGTTTGCAAGCGCTGAAAGAGGTCATTCACGCTGAGTGGCCAGTGAGTGAATGAGTCGAATGAAATGATCAATCAATGATGAAATGAGTGTTAGTGCTTAGAGTGCCGATCTCGTTCTTTTACGATTACGATTAAACTTTATTATTTCGAAAATTTGTTATCTACAATTCTGTTTACAAATAATCTTATAATTAGATAACATAATTAATAAGCGGCGCAAACATAGGCGCCAACTAAAACAAAGAGTGAAATTTATCTGAATTTGAACAGTGTAATAAAAATTATACCGCTCTATCCGCGGTGATGAGAATTGTCGGCTTTAACATAGAAGTTAGAGTCGCCGCCTGGATGCAACATCCAGCGTAGTGTGGTTGCTGTTTATTATGCTTATTTACATTTATATACATAAATGTATACATAAGTTATTTTATATACAGTTTTACATACTATACCTAATATTAACTTAAAATAAGCTTAAACTCGCACACCTCAGCGAGCAGTTCTCACTTCTCCACTACACCTGTTCACCACATCTGCGTACGAGATTCGTTCAACTTTGTCCTCGAATTACAAGAAAAGGATGACTAACGATTTTACCAGATTTGCTGCATTGCTTGGTGTAGACAGCATCGTTTAAACGGCATATGGCTTATTTTTGCACACCTCACCGTTTTGTAGCAGTTGTCACTTCTCCACTACACCTGTTCACCACATCTGCGTACGAAATTCGTTCAACTTTGTCCTCGAATTATAAGAAAACGATTACTAACGATTTTACCAGACTTGCAGCATTGCTAGCTGTAGACAGCATCGTTTAAACGGCATATGGCTTATTTTTGCACTCCTCACCGTTTTGGAGCAGTTGTCACTTCTCCACTCCACCTGTTCACCACATTTGCGTACGAATTTCGTCCAACTTTGACCTCGAGTTACAAGAGAACAATTTTGATTGAAAATGTGTGCCCCTTTGGACGCCCATAGCAACAAAAATGTCCTTTATATTTTCGTCGTTAATAAATTGATAAGTGAATATGAATGTATAATCACATAGAAAAAGTTTTTGGTGTCGTGGCAGCCTTTTTAAGGAAATACTCAGTATTTCTCAATTTCGTTTTCGTTGTGTCGCTCTGACATTCAGGATATTTTTGATTTTAACGTTGTTCGTTCCCAAATATCTTCTAGAAGCTCGAAGGCTTTGGGAGCCTCTTCCATGGGTTCTAAATTTGTGCTAGCTCGATGTGATGGAGAAATATCGAAATAACTACTGTCAATTTCATTAATTTTAGCTTTTATTTAATTTGCCGATATCCTAACATATTCAGAAGGTCTGACATTTTTTCCCCTTCTTGTAAAATGATCTTTTGACGTGAAAAATATCCTTTAACAGGACCATTAGATATTCTAGGTAGAGTCCACGTGGTGTCCAACCATATTTGTCCACATTGGAGTGAATGGACTATATTTGGACAATATATGTTCAGCTAAGGGCGCATTAAAATACTCATTGCTGATTTCGTCACATACGTCATGTGACTTCATTTGGAGGTACACACTTAAAGATAATTTATAGAATGGGCTGTCTTTATGTATGATCTGCTTTAATACTTGTTTTGAAAATAGATCTTCCTTGTTGTTCGCTGTGTTGACTTGAATGTCACTGGTAACATTTTGAGCTTCAAAATCCTTTAGAACTTGCAATGATTTTTCAAATATTTTATTTTTTTTTGTTTTTTTTGATGATAGCAAAACTATGATGATTGCTTTGAACCATTTAAAGAACTCCCCAATAAAACATATATTTATTGAGATGGCTATATATTTTTTTTACATGTACCTCAAGTTATTATCAGATACATAAATATCAACATCTTTAAAAACAATTTTAAGAAAGTGACTACAGCAAATTTGAATCGCAACAAATTTCAAATGATTATTCCTGTTATTGCACTTCATATAAAAGTCATAGCACGATCTCAGGAACGATTGTATCGAATTGATTTTTACGTGTTTATTAAACACTCTTATACAAAATTTTTTTACATGTAGTAATTGAAGCAAAGCTCTAATCTAATCTAATTTTATTTTCTACGCAACTAGTCCTCAAACTTAACAAAAAGCGCTCAAGATCTTCTGAGTAGACTTGGGCGTTATAGTTCACTAAAGTGATCGATCAATTTACTTCAATCAGCTGAAGTGAACTAGTTCGTTCATATAGTTCAATTGATAATTTAGTTCAGTGTTTCTATGGGATATCGTTTAAATGTTTATTTCGTTCACTGCTTCTACATAGTTTGATTGCTTAGCGTAGTATAGGACCAATAAGCAGTATTTATTTATTTATGTTTCTAAACAACAAGCAGATTTAATAAATTGTTTTAAAAAAAAAACTTTTGTTTCCGTTGAATAAGGCTTGAGGTGGCATCAAACTGTAATACATTTTTCTAAAGAAAGTTGATAAATCTGAAGCCTAATATTGTAATGATATAAATAATATTTATATTACTAAATCAATGGTTGCACTGTTAGATAAGTAAATAAACAACGGGTACAAGAAAACAAAAAACCATTCATTTATTTCACTTACGAAACTTACATAACTTATACCAACTTAATTACTAATATAATCTATAATCTAACGAGCAAAAATATAAACGTTTACCATTATAAATAAACTTCGTGTTTGTTTCGTTATATAATTCAAATCTAATCAGATTCCATCTACATCACATGCTACATCAATTTTAACATCGGCCGTAGAACCATCATCGTCACAACCCTCAGTACGTAACCGACAAATCAGCCAACCGCAAATTACGAAATTTGTTCGCAATTCTTTACCCATAAGTACAGTAAAACAACTTGATGATCAAGTTGCAAAAATGGTTGCCAAAGGGCACCATGCTTTCCGAATTGTTGAACAGGCCGAATTTAAGAAACTCTCTGAAATGGTTTCTAATTGCCATTGAAAGACTTTGACTTATAACATTTTGAGGTTTGCTTGACTACGGATGCGTGGACCTCAAGGAAAAATGAGTCCTATTTAGTTCACCGATAAACTTACAAGTGTTAACCTACAGCAAATTTTAAAAGACGTCACAAATGAATGGCAAATAAGCAATAAAATCGCAGTCGCTGTGGTACAAAAAGCCAATCAGGAAATAAGGCCGACAATCGACAGAGCGAAATGTGTCGTTGAATATTTTCATCGTAGCAGTCCGGAGTCGAAAAAACCCAAAGGCAGATGAATTTAGCCGAGCTAAAGCTCAAACAGGATGTTCCATAGGATTTTAAAAACAAAAGGTGCTATTATTATTACGATCGCGCTGTTAAGAAATGATGTAGCATTGACGAACGAAGATTGGATTATAATAGAATGGAGCTTGCCCGTCTTAAAATCGTTTATGAAGTAACTGTGGAGATCAGTGCAGAAGAAAATGTTACTTTGTCTAAAGTTATAGTTTTGGTCAAACTCTTACAATGTACTTTGGCAAAAATTACAACGAAGAATAGTAAGGTCACAGAATTACGTTTCGCATTACAAACTGGCATGGAAGCGCGTTTTCGCGGTATAAAAACAAATACACTTCACGCTGAATGATAACAGAAGATGTGATTTTCCGCTGCAACAAGCTGCCATTTTCACCATTGGGCTCTGGACGATTTGAAGCGATTTCTATAATTAATATACTTTTATAAAATAGTCTGTCTATAATACTATTATAAAACAGTAATCGGTTGAGATGCAATGAACTTACTTGGTTTTTCCGCTGCAACCAGCTGCCATTTTCATCATTAGTGTGGAATATTTGCATTGATCTATTAATGAATATACTATTGTAGAACAGAATTGTGTTTAGGTGCAAGGAACTTACTTGGTTTTACATATTGTTATGTAAAAATATTAACTTCGAAGCATGTTCAGAAGTTAGTAGAGTTCTTCTGTCGCTGATTATTTGAGCAGCAGCTGAAAATATTCGTTCGCATGGAACAGATGTCGCAACAATGCAAAACCTCTTCAGAATGAAAGTATAAAGACGGGGATATATATTTTTCCGGTTCGTCCACCAGAGCAATGGATCACTTTTTCTGTCTAAATATCCCTCATTTATGTATTTATCGAGTTCTACTATTGCTGCTGCTACATTGTTTTCCGGTCTCATGGTGCTTTTAATTTCCTGGTCATAATCGCTCCAGATACTATCCCTTTCAGAATCCGATTGATCAGCTTTAATATTGCAAGCAGTAGAGCCAGTTTCATCATCTTCTGTTATAACAACTTTTTGCAACTTTCTGTGTAAATCTAGCTGAGCGGTTTCGTAAGAAGATATGCTCTTGAACACTTTTTTTTAAATCGGTGGTCTAAAATGGTGCATTCAGCGTGAAGTGTATTTGTTTCTATACCGCGAAAACGCGCTTCCATGCCAGTTTGTAATGCGAAACGTAATTCTGTGACCTTACTATTCTTCGTTGTAATTTTTGCCAAAGTACATTGTAAGAGTTTGACCAAAACTATAACTTTAGACGAAGTAACATTTTTTTCTGCACTGATCTCCACAGTTACTTCATAAAAAGATTTTAAGACGGGCAAGCTCTCCTCTATAATAATCCAATCTTCGTTAGTCAATGCCAAATCGTTTCTCATCAGCGCGATCGTAATAATAATAGCATCTTTTGTTTTTAAAATCCTATCTTGCATATCGTACGTAGAATTCCATATAGTTGGAACGTCCTGTTTGAGCTTTAGCTCGGGTAGATTCATTTGCCGTTGGGTCTCTCGGAGTTTTTTGGAGGGCTGACTACTACGATGAAAATATTCAACGACACATTTCGCTCTGTCGATTGTCGGCCTTATTTCCTGAGTGGCTTTTTGTACCAGCAAATTTAAAAGATGCGCGAAAAAACCTATTTGGCGCCAGTCGTTTCAGCGGATCGCGCTGACTATATTAGCCGCATTATCGTTAACAGCGGCTGCGATTTTATTGCTTATTTGCCATTCATTTGTGACGTCTTTTAAAATTTGCTGTAGGTTGACGCTTGTATGTTTATCGGTGAACTCTTTGCAATCAAGCAGAGCAGAAGATAATTCATCCGATGACAAGTCAATGTAATGCGCAGTCACCGCTAAATATGACTCATTTTTCCTTGAGGTCCACGCATCCGTGGTCAAGCAAACCGCTACCGGTGCCATTAATTTAGAATATACTTTTTGGCGCAAATCATTATATATTTTTGGCAAAATTGTGTAAGTTAAAGTCTTTCTAGCTGGCAACCTATATCCTGGGTAATTAGAAACCATTTCAATGAGTTTCTTAAATTCGGGCTCTTCTACAATTCGGAAAGCATGGTGCCCTTTGGCAACCATTTTTGCAACTTGATCATCGAGTTGTTGTACTTTACTTATGGGTAAGGGCTTCCGAACGAATTCCGTAATTTGCGGTTGGCTGATTTGTCGGTTACGTACTTGTGGTTGTGGCGATGATGGTTATACGGCCGATGTTATAGTTGATGTAGCATGTGATGTAGATGGAGTCTGCTAAGATTTGAAATATATAAGGAAACAAAAATTAAGTTTTTTTTATAATGGTTATATTTTTGCTGTAGGTAGGTAGGTTGGATATGTAGGTTTAGACTAATGCTTTCAGTTAATATGCCAAATATGGGCGTGATACGCCCACTTTTAGTTTACATAGGTCATGGAGGGTTTTACATGGACTGTATTGAAAAGTATATAAGTTTCCTGAATAAAGGTGTACATAATATTGTAGTTTGTAAACCAATAATATTCTGTTGAGAAAAAAATTGTCGGGCAACGCCTCCTTATGCTTTCACTTATGAAACTGCATACAGCTATCATGACGGCATAGTTGTAGAAATTTCATAGGAGTATAAAGTTTTGCCTTTTAGAAGTGGTGCGATATAACTATTATTGTTACGTTGGGAGAAAATGAGAAAACGCAAAGCGTGAGTGTAAAAGTGGGTGGGAAATGTGGTACGTCAAATGTACTCACCCAAGACGGTTGATTTGGAGGTTTGGTGGATCGATGAGTGATGAGTGGTTGTGTGCTGATGTCGATGATGAGATTGATGGTGAATATGACGATGCTTAATGCCCTTTCTTCCAGGTAAAACGGAAAAACTGAGAAAACCAAATCCCGAGACGGAGATGACGAATATGGTGATGGATTGATTTTACTAGTTTGGTTGAAGATGTGGTGCTTGGTGATGTTGGTTGAACGATGGCTGAAAACGAAGAATTAGTTTTTGTTCTTGTTGAGAAAACGAAAGCGAGTGTGAGTGATTTGACTTGTTGATCGTGTGTTGATTGAAAAAAAAAAATGAGACGGAGTAAAAAACGGAATTCCAGTACCTGGAAGTCCAGCACCGCAAATGGCCATGGGAAGGCCGGGAACGGGAGAGCGCTGCCAGAGTGAACGCATTTCCCCGGGAATGGGGAGTACATTCACTCCTAGGGGGCGCCAGGGTTTTGGCGTGAACAATTATTATTATTATATATATATATTGTATATTTATTATTAGATATATAATATATATATATATTGTATATTTATTATTAGATATATAATATATATATTGTATATATAAGAGTATATTATAGCGCACCACTTCTAATATATATACGAGTTACGTTAAAAGTATACGTTAAAATTTTTATGCACGCTTTAAATAAAAATCACATATGTATGAGAATATATTCTTCCAAACTTCCGCCAAGTTTCCAAACTGCGAGTTAGGTGTATTTATGATCACAATATTAGTAATATGTTAATATTTAGTAATATAAATATTATTTATAGTAATATATTTATGTTTCAATTTGATTGTATATAAATTTTTATATAATATAATAATTTGCTATGTATATGCATATAATTAAAAATATATGAATGTTTATATAATAATATCATAAATATATAATAAATAATATCATGTAATTATTACCTCTGGTACAGACGATTCCGGCTGCCTTTCCAATTGCAATTTTACCAGAGCATGTTTGGTTTTAAGATGTCTGTTAAGGTTCCCTAAGGAACCCCCAGCAGTACTTAAGCACGTACAGCAATATCGGCACTTTGCTTTACTGTCCGGCACTTCATAAAAGTAGTTCCAAATATGACTATGGCGTTGTTTAGGCATATTAAAACTTATAATTTCAAAACTTAGTTTATCATACCGAACACGAGTTCTTTAAGCTAAATATTGCTTCGTTTTCTCAATTTTCTTTAGAAAAATACATTACAGTTTGATGCCACCAAAACTTTTTTTAAAACAATTTATTACATCTGCTTTTTGTTTAGAAACATAAAGTAATAAATACTGCTTATTATTCTTATACTACACTATTAAAATAGTATTTTTCTTGTTCTACTCCGCAACGATACAAAAAAACAACGCTGCACTTGAAGATAACATCCATATGTAATATATCGTTGGTAGAAGAGCAAGTGAGTCAGAAGTATGAGCTGTGAGCTAAAAGAGCTGTATGAGAAATTGAACTAGAAGAAGTGAACGAGATAGACAACTGAACGATATTCCATACAAATACTGAACTATGTGAACGATTGAACTATGTTGAATCGAACAATTGAACTATATTTTGGATTGTAGTATTAAAAAGTGAACTAAATGAACGATTGAACTATGTTGAATCGAACAATTGAACTATATGTTGGATTGTAGTATAAAAAGCAGTGGAAGAATGAGATGTTGGATCGAACAATTGAACTATATGTTGGATTGTAGTATTAAAAGTAAACTAAATGAACGATTGAACTATGTTGAATCGAACAATTGAACTAAAAGAACTATATGTTGGATTGTAATATAAGAAGCAGCGAAGAAATAAGCTGTTGGATCGAACAATTGAACTAAATGAACGATTGAACGAAAAGAACTGTGAGTTGTGAACTATGTCTTATAGTTCAGTGAAGTGAATAGTTCAATTGAACTAGGTCGTTCATGAACTACACAAGTCTACTTCTGTCTAATCACAAGTCTAATCTCATCATTAGTGTGCGAAACCAGGCTATACAAATATATTTTCTTTGTGTCTTTTTTGTTTTTCTCTATTATACCACAGGTTGCATCCATAAATATGGTGTTCCTCCTTTTTTTTAAAAGTAGTTTATGATTTTTGTATTAAACCAAGTTGTGATATGGACCACAAATAAATTTCTAAAGTCATCACCGTCAAGGGAAATTACGCAGTCGTCGTCGCCATTGTTACCGTTCGTTTGGGAGGAATGGTTGGGTTATATAACTGCCCAGCATTAGCATTAATTTTGCTAAGTAGCCCCCAAAATGAGCCTTTTTCTTATGATACTTGGGCATGGAGCATTTTACATGTCTCCAGAGGCCCTCCTGCGTATTAGTTTGAGAAACACTTTCAGGATCTTTGAAAATGATGCTGTGATTACCTGTCAAGTGAGTATAAATGAGCCTATAAAAACAAAAAACTTAATAAGAAATAATTCAAAGTCATACAAATACGTTACCTTCCAGCAGTCGGATATCACTGTCGTTTCTGGAAGTATCCAAACTTTGACAATCGGTAACAGCGTTGCGGTATTTCTTGCTGTTACCGGTACAAGGAAGCACTTCAAGGTACCACATTGAGTGCCTCCAAACTGCCATTGGCCTACGACTCGTTTGCCCCGGTAATATTTTCGTCGACCATATAAACTTTCGTCAATTTCTACGATAGTACCGGGGCCACCAATTTTCTGCTTGCGTGTCATCATTGCATCGATCGCAACTTCGCGACAGAAGCTGGCCCAATCGACAGCAGTCATTTTCGAAATGGCCAGCTCATGTGCTATATCATTTTGGCTGTAGTTCCGCAGCCACATGTAGGCGAACGAGGTTATTTGAAAGGCACTCAAGTGGGACTTTTCCAAAAACGTCCCAGTTCTAATGGACACTTTGTATCCGCAAATGCCGCTTTTGGTTTTTGCTTGCATATATAAATTGAATGCAAATTTATATTAGTGAAATGTGATTAAAATCAATTAACTTTACATACAACAATAAGAAGAAATCATTTACTTACCGCCAAATAAATCCATCGATGCGAGAGTTATCTACCAATAAGGTCATAAAGTGACCCTTGAGGCACCGATACTCCATCTCTTGGGAATAAGCCTCCACTCTCGTAGCGCTCTTACGGAGGCTTCATTTAGTTTATTATCCCCATTGTTCAATAATTTATACAATGCAAACATATTCATTTTGAAGTTATAGGCTGTTGAGCGTCCAATGTGTTCAAGAACTTTGAACTGAATTATTCTATTCCGCGGAATTTATGGCGATATTTTTGAACAAAATGCAACTTTATTTTCCTGGAAGCAGTAGCAATTGAAATCAAACGAGGCAATTTAAGACAAAAAATCGCATTTGAATGTGAGGTCCACAAAGTTGCATGTAAATTACCTTCATAATTATCATTAACCTTAGCTTTACCAATACCCACCCGGGTGACTTTTTCCTTTTTAATCGCTTGAAAACTCTGCGAATATTTTATCAATGGATTAATGATTTTATCTCTCTAAACAAATATATGTTTGCTTTTGTAAAACTTCCAAAAAAAAAGTTTAACTTGGTTGTTTATTTTTTTTTTTAACACTTTTGTCATTTTTTGTTCGTGGTTTACCAATACCCACCTAGGTGACCTTAGCAACTTTGTCTATATTTGTCAGTAGCGAATGTGTAAATAATTTATATAAATTTGTGACCTATTATTAACTTTGGAATTTTTAATTTTATTGCGTTTGAATACAAAAATAAATCAATTTTGTGTAAAAGGGCGTGTCGATTTTGAGGTAGTGCACTGACATTTTACGCACTTCGTTTGGACAATGCTGTGTTCTGCACAAACCGGTTTCTTGCACTGCATACAAAGTTGTCGGGTGTTCCTCTTTCGCTTCAATGAAGAGCATACGCTGCACTTGCCCTTATTTGTTAGGCGCCCGGTTCGGTCTCGCTCAGGAAGCGCATCGGCTTGAAATTCCTCACAGGCTTCAGCTACGGAAATAGGCTTTCCTATTGCAAATAGATGTAATAAAGTACCGTGACAAAGGCAAAATATAATAAACGTAATATGTACCTAAAATGCATTCCATTGCTATTCTGATGTGAAATCTTCCAGTAATATGTTTGTTTTTTGACGTGGCGACTATTAGTGGATAGCAGAGCTCTTATTAAATTACCTTCATAATTATCATTAAATATAATATCATTATTGGACACAATCGGCGACTTTTTTGAACAAAATTTAACGTTATTTTTCAGGAACCAGTAGCAAATGAAATAAAACGAGCCAATTTCAGAAAGAGAATCGCGCTTGAATATGAATATTACATGTAAATTAACTTCATAGTTACCATTTATTATAACATCATTATTGCAATATATTAACACAACAATAACAACAACGCACCGCAACAACAGCAGCAGTGGCATTGTGTTCAATGCCGGTGGACATATCATCGTCCGATTCTCCTGAAAGCGGAGGATCAGCACCGCGTAGCTGGTCGTAAAATTCCTCGATGAAGCTGAGCTGCATATAGATGCCATCAAGGAAGGCCCTGTCATGGCTGTCAACGCCACAGCCGATTTGAACGGCGACATAGCAGCGAGGACGTCGCGTTACAAATCTTCCATATTGGCTTGTTAAAACCTCACAGAGAATTCACCTGAAAAAGGCGTATAGAATTAAAAATTTGGTAAAAAATACACAGTATTGCTGAAAGCAATCTGAAAAGTTCGTAAAATGCATAAAAGAGGAAATAATAGAAATTAATCTTTTTAATTAAGAAAGCTTTTGATGGAAGATTTAATCTCTTTAGTAGGCGTCTTGATAAAGACGAGTTTGCAAGCGCTGAAAGAGGTCTTTCACGCTGAGTGGCCAGTGAGTGAATGAGTCGAATAAAATGATCAATCAATGATGAAATGAGTGTTAGTGCTTAGAGTGCCGATCTCGTTCTTTCACGATTACGATTAAACTTTATTATTTCGAAAATTTGTTATCTACAATTCTGTTTACAAATAATCTTATAATTAGATAACATAATTAATAAGCGACGCAAACATAGGCGCCAACTAAAACAAAGAGTGAAATTTATCTGAATTTGAACAGTGTAATAAAAATTATACCGCTCTATCCGCGGTGATGAGAATTGTCGGCTAGAGTCGCCGCCTGGATGCAGCATCCAGCGGAGTGTGGTTGCTAAAATAAGCTTAAACTCACACACCTCACCGTTTTGGAGCAGTTGTCACTTCTCCACTACACCTACTCACCACATCTACGTACGAGATTCGTCCATTTTTGACATCGAATTACAGAAAACGGTGACCAACGATCTTACCAGATTTGCAACATTGCTTGCTGTTGTTGTGGTGTATATCTGGGAGAGAGGTCCTTGCAAGTCCTTCGTCCCACTAATGGTTTTCTTCAGTTTATTGACAAGTGGTCCTGGAGGTCTTGGAAACGTTGCTATTACCTTTAGAAAACTCACACACAATTTTCTAATAAAACACAAGTTTATTTTTAGTTTAACTTCAAGCACACCTTGTCGTCGACTTTTTATTCGTTCAATCTTATGCTTAATTTACACCTTGGTTTACATTCTAATGTTTCTATAATTCTTATGCTAAGGGAACGACATGGGATATGTCACCAGTTAAATCCAAGCAAGATGCAAAGTCCAATGCTTTAAATTATGCCGAGAGTGCATAACTTCGCGGAACAGTTGTTCCGGGCCAAGTTAGCGTGTGCTGAAGGCACCGCCTAAAAGTACGTCCTGAACTATGGTTAATGGACAAGCTGTCACTGCTACATCGTCGTTGGTTGAAGACCATACTAATTGCTGCCTAAAAGTATGCGCAGCGAAAATGTGACGAGACTTAGCTTGATCCCTCCATTCTTAGAGCAAAAATTAATATATGTGAGTTAATCTATTCACATATATTAATTTTTCTTAGTAACTTATTTTATTATGTATTATGTTAGTATTATTTTTCTTATCAAGAACAGAAATGGCGAGGACAGTTTTGCCGAATTTGTTAATCCTTAAACTATGTATTATTAAGTTTGTAACATGTTTTCTCGGATGTGGGTCTATCGTAAATATATATATATATATATATATAGGTTTTTTTTTGTTTTTTTTTTATTTTTTTATATATATATATCCCTCTTTTTGTATGAATATAATTTTTTTTTTTTTTTATGTAAATATATTATTTATTATTATTATTCCCATTTAGAGTCTTATTTTGGCTATTGCAATAGTTCGTTATTTGCAGATTTAATGCGTTTTTTATTATTATTGTTGTTTGCGACAAGCTTTTTCGTCGCCCGTAATTAAAAAATACACAAAATAACTTCAATTGTTCCTTTTCACTTTATTCTGAGTAAAAAAAATAGCTTAGGCGAATAATGCTCAATTTGATTAAAAAGGCTGTTTTTATTCTGTTCAATCGACACAGAAAAAACGAACGAATGAAGAAGTCGGGAAGATGGCTGCCGGCACCAGTGTTGCCCCAGTAAGTGTTGCCGCCTTTAATGTTCTTGAGAACATTAACATTCTCCCCACTTTGAAAGACTCTGGCTTTCAAGATTATCCTCTAATGGCAACAAGGCTAACTTCGCGACGGCACGAGTGACGTTACCAGCATTGGTCCGCAATACGGCTACTCGAGGCACTCCATCATTACCAGGAATAGTGCGGATTACTCTCGCCAATGGCCATTTTAAGGGTGGTAGATTTTCGTCCTTTATCAGAACCATTGTACCGACGGCCAGTGCTGGTCTCGGTGATTGCCATTTAAACTCTCTGCTGCAATAGCGTGAGATATTCGGTGCTCCACCTCTTCCAGAATATCTGCTGAAGATACGTAACCCGTTGCCATCGGTCAAGACGATTTAAATTTACTGCGGTGACGTCAGGCTCGACGACGGATGTGAATGGAGCCCCAATGAGAAAATGTGCCGGCGTCAATACATCCAAGTCATCTGGATTTTTTAAACACGACTGTCCAATCGAGCGATACATGTGAAACTTTGCGATTTTTACAGAGGCTTCCCAAAGGCCTCCAAAATGAGGAGAGCGCGGAGGGATGAATTTCCAATCAATTTCCTCCTTTAAGCAATCCTGAAGCACCGCGTTCTGGCGCTCGTAGCTGAAAACCGATCGCCGCAAATCAGCAAGCTGATAAAGTTAGTAGCGTTGTCGGACCAGATTGTTTTCGGCTTGCCGCGCGTACAAATAAATCTTTTTAGTGCTGCCAGGAAAGCGGCTGTTGAGAGATCCTTTACTAGCTCCAGGTGTACAGCCTTGGTTGAAAAACAGATAAACAAACTGACGTAACATTTAACAGCAGCCCTGTTGCGGACTTCATTTTTGTAGTAGAAGGGACCACAGTAATCAATGCCTGTAATTATGAATGCACGATTGGCCTGGAATCGATCCTTTGGCAAATCTCCCATTATATGTTCGAATACTCTAGGCTTTGCGCGAAAACATATGATGCATTTATTGGTTACTCGAGCCACTGTTTTGCGGCCGCCTAAGGGCCAATATTGTAGACGAATAGCGGCCAAAAGGGACTGCGTGCCAGCATGAAGGTGTATTTGATGAAAGTGCATTATTATAGAGCAGGTTATGGGATGGTGACTGGGCAAGATTATAGGGTGGCGCGACGCAAAATCTAAAGTCGAGTGCTTTAAACGGCCGCCTACGCGGATTAGTCCAAAATTGTCCATGAAGGGAGAGAGCGAACGAAGCGAACTAGAATTGCCAATCGGCTTGTTTGATTTAAGTCTTTCATACTCATCGGCTAAATTTGAAATCTGAATGCCACGCAGCAATAAATGAGTGCCGTGCTGCAAGTCTTCGATATTGATGCAAGGTGCCCGTATTCTGTGTAAAAATTTATAGACGTAGCTATAAATACGCCGCATTTTTGAAAACGAATTCACATATTCGCAATTTATAGATGGATCCCTTTGGGCGGTTATGAGGAAAACCTTTCTACGAAGTTCAGGTATATTTGCAACAGGCAAACATGATTCAGGCCAGCGACTGCGATCGCACTTCAAAAAAGACGGGCCCTGCAACCAAAGTGCAGAGCGTCTCAGATCAGATAATCGCGCTCCCTTCGATAGAATGTCAGCCGGGTTCATTGTTGTTGGAACATAATGCCATTCAGCGTCAGATATACTCTGTTGTATACTACTTATACGATTCGCAACGAAAACATTGAATTTAGATGGCTCATGTCTCAACCAGGACAGAACCACACTCGAGTCCGACCAGCAGTGATAATCGCAGCGAAAAATTTCCATTTTTCTTATCGAAGTTACAACTTGAGCCAAAAGAGCAGCGGCGCACTATTCCAACATTGGCACTGTTAATGATTTGAGTGGGGCTACGCGTGACTTTGAGCAGAGAAGGTTAATTTTGACCATGTCGCCTTTACACGCTCTAACATATACGCAAACTCCATATGCATCCAAGCTGGCGTCACAAAAGGCATGAATCTCCACATCTGCATCATGCACCGATACGAATCTGGGAATAGACCACTCTTGGATATCGTGGATATCCTTGCATATTTGATCCCATGAAGATTGTAAAGACAGCGATAAACTTTCATCCCATTGAAGCTGTTCCCTCCATAAATGCTGAAAAAATATTTTTGCCTTTGTTATAACAGGACCGATGAGCCCCAGCGGATCGTAAAGTTGAGCAATTGTTGACAATACTGATCTCTTACAGCATTTTTTTGCGCTTTGCGCCGGTGCGAACGAAAATAGAAGATTGTCTGCTGCGGGATCCCACATAAGGCCAAGAGTCTTAGTCATATCATGGACATCACCAAGCTGCGCGATACTGTCCCTATCAGCAGAAGGAATTTCAGATAATACTTCAGGACTATTTGAACAGAATTTTCGAAGTTTGAATCCTCCTTTAAGCAGCAAGCTGGTTGTCTGCCGCATTAGCTGGATAACTTCCTTTGGAGTATTTCCGCCAGTTATCATATCATCAACATAAAAATTCTTCAATATGTTTTCCGCCCCCATGGGAAATTCCTCGCGTTCATAAAATGCTAACTGATGCATTGCTCGAATTGCTAAGAATGAGGCAGACTTTGCGCCATAAGTTACGGTGTCTAATGAAAAAATGCTTATTTTTTCCTGCAGTGATTTGCGCCAAAGAATGCATTGTAAATAGTTATCAGGTGCGGACATTCTTACGCATCGATACATTTTACAAATGTCGCCGGTTAAAGCTACGGGAAATGTTCGAAATTTCAGCAATGTTTGAAAAAGCTGAATGGTGGGCCCCGTCAAAAGCAAATCGTTCAACGAGTACCCCGTTGTGGTTGCTGCAGACCCATCGAAGACCACTCGGAGTTTGGTCGTGGAACTGTCTTCCTTCATGACACAATGATGTGGCAAAAAATATTGGCAAGTATTAGGTAATGCGTGGGGTACCAGAGACATGTGCCTTAAATCGATGTACTCATCCATGAATGCAGCATAATCAGCTTTGAGTTTGTGATTACGTTCCAATTTACGCTCTAAATTTTCAAAACGATGCAAGGCTTGCTGATATGAATCGCCCAATAGATCAACTCCTTGACTCATGGGCAAGCGCACAGAATATTCACTTGAAGCAAGACGCTTGCATGTTTCAACGAATTTATGCTCGCACTCCTGTTCCTCGTTTGTGAATTTAGTATCGGGATCTACAAAGCTTTCAAGCTCCCAAAATTTTGTAACCATTTCGTTAAGGCTATGGTTTGAGTCGACATTGTTTGTCTTTACTTGGACGCCAAGTAACGATGATGAGTGTTGGGCATTGTGCCCTCCGCCAGATATGATCCAGCCAAATCGAGTTTTTTGTAGAAGTGGCAATCCACGTGCGAGGTGAATTTGGCCCACGCAAAGCAATTCAAAAAATAAGGTAGCACCTATGAGCAGATCAATGTTCTGCGGCTTATAGTATAAGGGATCCGCAAGTTTTATATTTGATGGAATTTGCCAATTGGTACTGTTGACGATGGCGGTGGGCTGCTCACCTGTGATTTTGGAAACTATAGTAGCGTTAAGATTGACCGAATATTCGGAGAGTCGAGAAATTAAGCAAGAGTCGACTGCATGCGAAGTATTATCCATCTGCACATCGCTAATGCCCGAAACAGCAATGGGATGTCTCATTTTCTTTAATTGAAGCAAGTTAGCGAAACGATTTGTAATCAAATTGAGTTGAGATCCGGAATCGAGAAGAACGCGGCATGGAATTAAAGATCCAGCGCGATTTTTGGCTAAGACTACAGCCGTGGCTAGCAGCACAGTATCAGGGAGAGGCAGTTTTGTTTCGAATTGGCAAGCTCACTGCAGTGGATCGTGTCACAAATGTGTGTTGCTGCGCCGGCTCCACGTTTACAGAGCTGGTAACGGTACCAGGCACCTCAGCCGAGGGATTTGACACATTCAAATGAAGTAAAGTATGGTGCTTGAGATTACAAACTTTGCAAGGTCCTGATTTGCATGAGCTTAACCGATGCCCGTGCTTTAAGCAATTAATACAGAGCGCTAATTTCTTTATTTCTTTAAACCTCAGAGCTGGCGATAAATTTGCGAACCAAGAGCAGCTGTATATTAAATGCTTGGTATCATCGCAGAAAGTGCAACCATTTTTGTTATGATTGGATACAACAAATGATTTTTTGACGCAATTTGTAAACTTATTAAATTTTCCTACCTGATGGGTTGGATTTTTGCCTACCAACGACTGCTCCACATTCTCCAAGGTTTGACAGCGCTTTTCCAAAAATGAAACTAATGATTCCCACGAGGGTATTTCTTTAAGAGGAGATGCTTCCTCCCATTTTGTTTGCGTTGCAGAGTCCAGCTTTTGCAGAACTATTTCAATGATGATACTATCTGCTATCTGCTGCTGGGAAGACATTGATTGCAATGCGCGCATTTGGGAATTGAGATTATCGCATAGCTCTCTTAATCCTGTAGCTGCACTGTTGTCTAGCCTTTTCAATCCAAAAATCTCCCTGATGTGCGCCTGAAATATTAAACGTTTGTTATCGAATCTTTTTTTGAGTAATTCTATAGCAATGAGGTAATTAGCATCATTTATCTCCAATGAACGGATCGTGTCGAATGCTACACCCTTTAGACACGACCGCAAATGTTGAAACTTTTCCGTATTTGTTAGATCATCTTCGCTGTGCACAATTGTTGAAAAGGTGGAGAAGAAATCGGTCCAGTCAGTATAGGCGCCAGCAAAGGTTGGCAAATGTATTTCGGGTAATCTTGTTTTTGGATGTGACATTATGCGCAAGGGATGAGAGTCATCACGAGCAATTTGCTTCAAAGTCGAAGAACACGGCGAGGACCCAGCGCCTTGCCTTACTATCTCCGTCTGCAATGAAGCCTTTGCTGCCAGATACACTGCCTCGAAGTTTGCGCACATCGGGCTATCAATTTGGTCTAAATCGAGTTCCTCGAGACTGCTACGAGCGCTGCAAAATTCATTACGCAAGCGCTCTAAACGCTCCACGTGCAATTGCAATTCAATTTCGCTAGAACCCTTGAAACTTCCTTCCTCTATTTCATCGTGAAGCTTTGTTAGGTCTTTAAATCTTGCCTCAGAACGGCGCTTGAAAAGGTCTTTTTTCTTTCCAATTTCTTCTGAGCTCGGTTCTGACATTATACGGAAAAATTGAAAGTAACACGAACTACTAAAACCACGTGTATTTTCAGATTTTATCTATTACTCGCGAATATCACGTCGGGGTCACCAAAAATGTTTGCGACAAGCTTTTTTGTCGCCCGTAATTAAAAAATGCACAAAATAACTTCAATTGTTCCTTTTCACTTTATTCTGAGTAAAAAAAATAGCTTAGGCGAATAATGCTCAATTTGATTAAAAAGGCTGTTTTTATTCTGTTCAATCGACACAGAAAAAACGAACGAATGAAGAAGTCGGGAAGATGGCTGCCGGCACCAGTGTTGCCCCAGTAAGTGTTGCCGCCTTTAATGTTCTTGAGAACAATAACAATTGTCTCGTCGTTTATGTGTTTTATTTGTGTTTTGTTGTTGTGTACGAGTTCACATGTGCTTTTGAATATACAATTGGTACTTAGGGCTAAGTCTCCTAGAAGCGTGTTTTGGGTGTATGTGTATTTTCCTCCGTTTATTTTTACTACTAATTCATCTTGTTCTTCGATTTCGTAATTTTGGTTGTTTGTTATTGGTGTAATTAAATAAATGTCTGTATTTATATATGTTATAGGAATTTTTATTGCTATGATTAGTTTGTCGTTTTTAAGTGATACTACTCCCATTTTTATTAGTTTTACTTTATATAGATCTATATCGTACTCATCTATCTCTTGTTTTGTTGAAATGCTCGGGTGTACTGTGTTCTGTTTGGCTGATGCTATATTATCTTGTATTTGGTCAACTATATTTTTTAGATTCCTTAATTTAAACATAATGTCTGTATACATGAGGTGTCTGAATATGAAGGCGGTTTCTTGTCTGATGGCGGTGGAAGTATTTTTTGTATTGTTCCTATCCTGTTGAATGTTATTCTTTAATATTTGCAAACTGTTGTTGAAGTAGTTATTAATTTTTATTTGTTTGTTTAGTTGAGTTATCGAGTTATGGGAGTTTTCGTCTGTTATTTTTAGATGTTCTAAAATTTCTTGCCTGTCTTCGTCATCTATGACTCCAAAAAGCCATTTGTGTGCTGTTCCTACAATGTTAATTAGTCCTCTTTTGGTTCTGTCTTTCTTTGCATTATTTGGGAGTAGGTTTTTTTTTTGATAATAAGTTTTCTATCTCGCTGTTTATGATGTCTGTGTTCTCGACAAGAGAATCGTTAACGTTTTTTTGAATGTCTTTAATAATTTCAAGTATTTCGTATGGATCAATTATATTCAGAATCGTCATAGTCTGGTTTGCGATTTCTGTGGCTTGTAACCGTAGCATAATTTAGCCTTGTGTTTCTTGTAATTCGGTTATTTGTAGAAGTGATTCAGATGTGCCAATTATTGCTACCATGTTTAATATTAGATAAAGTAGTTTGAATGGCATTGTGAATTGCTGAAAAAAAGAAAAGAGAAACGGTGTATAAGTTGATGTTTGTAGTGTATGTAAATCGCGGTTCACTAAATGCATTGATCGTGTTAGTTTATGTTATATGTGTGGATGCTGTTGTGGATGCTGCTGTGGATGCTGTTGTGCTTTGCACGCGTATGTGCTCTTGTGAAGAATTGCATTCTTATAGCCTGAACACATAGGATGTTGCGCAGCAAAGCAGCAAACCAGAAATGTCAAAATTACATTGGCTCTTATGGCAATCGAGAAAAAAGTAAAATGGAGCAGCATTTGCTGCTTTTGCTGCTGGCAATCGATTGAAAATTTCTATTTTTGCTGCTTTGCTGCTGCCCTTGTTCTTTTTTTTTTTGTTCTTTGTTTATATTTTGTCAAGCATTTTGGCATTTGTGTGTTGTGAATTCATTTTTCAGATATAGGAACAAACAAGAGACTCATGTAAGTATTTTAATAAAAAAAGATGCATTAATTATTAAAATTATATAAATATATATATTATTGAAAATTATATATATATACCGCCATTATATATTCTTAGAATGGATGCCGACGAAAAACTAATTGAATACGTTAAGGAGCAACAGTGTTTATATGATTTGAGACACAGGTACTACAAGAACAATGCTTATAAAGACATGATATGGCAGGACATTGGAAGGAACCTCAATATGGACCGTAAGTATTATATCTGTAATAAGTGATCGATTAACATTTACATTTCAGGAGAAACTACGAAGAAAAAATGGAAAATACTAAGAGATGGCTACAGGCGCTTTAAACAAAAAACTGTCGTTGCATCAGGAAGCGCTGCACCGTTAGTTAGAAAAAGGTGGCGATATTTCGATCTTCTAACGTTCCTCGATGGTGTACAGACTTCCAGAAGGTAAGCAAATTTCCTATGTCGTTCTTGGCTATAACTTTTTCCCTTGCTCTATTTCAGCACTATCGGAAACACAACGAAGTCCCCCTTCCTGCACTACTCCTGGACACTCTACCGCCATCAACCCCATCACCATCAACCCCAACGCCATCAACCCCATCACCATCAACCCCATCAACCCCATCACCATCAACCCCAACGCCATCAACCAATCAACCAATCTCGCCGGCAACCTCGTCAGCCCAAGTAACCACAGCTAAGGTAACAACAGTTTTTTCGGTGGCTGTAACTTGTAAATTGAAGTACCAGTTTTTTTTTAGAAACATATACAGAATGATTTCGCCAACTTCTTGGGTGGTTTGACAGGCACGATAAAGGAATTCGCCAAAAGCTTCGAAGGAAAACAGCAGCAGACACCAGCGGAGGCTATGTATGCAAGCTATGGGAGATTGGTGGATAGCTCCAATGCACCACCGGAAGTGGTGGAGGCGATCCACCAGGATGTGGCCAACGCTGTCCTAGGCGGCTTGCAAAATTGGCGTGCAAGTATCAGATAATCCAATGGTAAAGCGCTACCGGAGGCAACGACAGTTTTTTGTTTAAAGTGCCTGTAGCTATCTCTTAGTATTTTCCATTTTTGTTTTAACGAAACCTTATTATAATTCATAATAATAATAATAATAATAAATAATAATAATAATAATTAATTTCAAAAATTAAAAGAATTGAAAAGCATAACAAATTTATTGTAAAGTATTAGCCATATATATTGTTACACAGAAAGTCTTTCAGGACATTCCTGATGTGGAAAGCAGCAGCTGTGGATCGATTTGGCGTCGTAAAATGAACAGATCTGAGTGGATTTGTTTCTGCTCTCCAATGCCCCTCGGCGCCATTCTCATTTTCGTCCACCAAATCGGTATTGAAGTAATGCACGTCCTTTTTCAACATCAAAAAATTGTGTAGAAGCACTGTTGCTAACACAATTTTGTCAGCGTTTTCCGGGCTTGCGCGTATAGTTGTTTGGAGAATTCGCCAACGATTTGCTAATATTCCAAACGCATTTTCAATATACACGCGAGCTCTTAACATACTTTTGTTAAAATTTCTTTATCTGCAGTTAAATTTTGGGCCGGATATGGTCGCATTATATTCGGCTTCAACGGAAAAGCGCTATCCGCTACAAAATAGTAATGAAACATCCGTGAGCCATCCGGCAAATAACGCTCTGGTGGGACATCTAAAGTTCCATCTAAAATTTGCTTGCCAAAAGCACTGCGAATAAATATGCCGCCATCACTTTGACTGCCTAAAGCTCCTACGTCTACAAAAGTAAACGTGTAGTTAGCATCGCAAGCTGCCAATAACACGATGCTGAAATGTTTTTTATAATTGAAATACAGCGATCCACTATTCTTTGGCCTAAGAATATTTATATGCTTGCCGTCGATGGCACCCAAGCAATTTGGCATGCCGGTTTTGGCGTAAAACAGATTAGCGTTATTAGTAAAATCGGTTGCATTGGGTACTGACATGTAAACATCTTTTAGAACATCCCATATTGCATCGCAAGTTTCATAAATGATTTTTCTGACTGTCGATATACCTATTTTATGTGTCCAGGCCAAGATTTGCACATTGCATCCTTGGGCCAAAAAACTGAGAATATGAATGAACATGTTTGTTAAAAAGTTAAGTATTAAACAATTTACTTACAGGAGAGTTAGGGACAACCTTATCTCTGGTAAGATTGCAGGTCTCCATGAGGTTCGTTGTAACCGCAATTTGAGAAGCTCTAGTAAACAGTTGAAATTTAAAACATCCATCCTCAGCGCTTTAAAAAAATGTTCTTCATCGATTACTTGAAGCTGCCTCATACACGTCTCAAAAAAACCATGTCTATCGCGGGACAAGTTGACCGGGCGAACCCACCATCTACGACTAACTTCAGAAAGTGCACGCTTATATGCCTCATAGGCCACACAAACAACTGCAGCAAAACACGAAATAAACCTTACTGCATTAATTGCGTTTTCCATTTTTTTTCATTAATCAGACTTGTATTTAACACGAGATCTCTTTACACAAACTTCTTGTTTACATTTTCTCAAGCATTTTGACATCTGCTGCTTTTGCTGCTCAGCATTCTATGTGTTCAATAGTTAAAATGCTGCTGTGCTGCTTTGCTGCGCAGCATCCTATGTGTTCAGGCTATTAAGCTTCGGTAAGCGGTAGTTTGATTTAATTGGTTAGTTCTCTGCTGTCATTTGAACAATTATGTTCTTTATCTTATTAGTCATCTAATTTTTGTCTTGTTAGTATTGGCAATGGTAAGTTTTATTTTTCGGTGTTGTTCATATTTTTGTGTATCATATTTTTCTTTTATTTTTGTGTTTAATTTATTCTATAAAAATTATTAATATTTTGTTTTCCTACAAGATTTGAAAATTTATTTCCTCTATTTATTTATTTATTATTGCAATTTGTAACTTACAAGTATAGTTTTGTGAAACAGAAACCTGCAAAAAAGTATATTTTTACAAACGTTTTGCTTGCAATACAAGTGCTGCACCTTTGTGGAACAGGCCCCTTGTCACATTTGATAATATTATTAATGTGATTTTTATTCATTGAGTGTTTGTCGTTGAGGGTAGTGTTGTGTTGTAGTGTTTTAATAGATTGTTATGATATTTTTTTGGTTTGGTTTTTATTGTAATTACGGTAGTGACTGGGCTTATTATATCTATAACATTGTAAGGACCTAACCATATTGGGAAAATTTTGTTTTTCCTAGTTTAATTTTTTAACAAAACCTTGTCTCCAATATTAAAAATTATTGGGTTTAATATTTTATTTAATAAAATTATTGGTACAATAATTAGGGGTAATTATAATAAAATTATTGGTTATATTATATAATAATAAAGTCGAGACCACGTCTTTCCTTTAGTGAGTTTTATTATCAACTGAACTTAATTTCAAATTACTTAAGCTTCAAGCTAGAACATAAAAGATAAAGAGTGAGAAAGAACAAATATGCTTATTATGTTGTAATATAAGAACTTGTTTGTTTGTCGTACATTATTGCGGTTCACACAGAATGTGCTGACGCTTGCGTCTGGCACTCTGTGGGAGCAGAAATTATAAAGAGATTAAATATGTGTGATTTCCCCACCCTTAGTGTTTGCTCTCCGGGCAAATGGATCGGGGTAGTCTTTAAGTTTCAATACAATTTTGTTCTTTCTCGCTTTACAAAATTTAATTCTAAATGTTAGGATTGCGATAATTACCAATAATACAAAAATCAAAGTTAGAGTAAAGCCACTTGTTACATTATTCTTAAATTCGATGTATTTTATAGTTTCTCTATTCTTAATACTTTGGAAATGCAGTTCTTCCAAAGTAAAGTTATTAACAGTTTTTGTAAAGTTTACATAATTCAAGGGTATAAGAGCCCCGTGATTAAATTTATCAAATAGATTTTCAAACACAAATTCATTTAATTTTATTGTACAGTTATCAAACTTAATTATGTTGTTGCCTTTAACAAAAAATGGCTGATCATTACAGCTGTGATCTATTTTAGTAACCTTAATTATTTTTGTTATAACTAAGCCTGCTTTTAATTCTTTAATTACTGGTTCTTTATTAACTTTTAGTTTACAATCGTTATCCTGCTGAAAAGAATTCCGCAAACAATGGTTATCATGGATCAGAAGGTTTTTCTTTACTAATATTTTTTCATTATTTCTGTATACCGTTTTTCCTTGCACAACAACCTCCTCTACTGGAAAGTCTAACTCTTCATACTGATTATTTGGAAAGGGTATAATAAGAGCTCTGAAATATGCTTCAAGTGTAAATTTTGGTATTTGAAGCACAAACACCAATTTACTTTCAAAAAACATTATGCTTGTTTTAAGATAAGTTGGAGTTTCTACTGTGACATTGTATTTAATCCTCTCTTCTTCGGTTAATATGTCGTGCGTTAATACGTTTTGTTTACTCATCGTAACAACGTCAGATATTTTTTCTATTTGCCTATTAAGAATGTTAAGGTCGGCATATGCTTGCAAGGTATAAACTTTTCTGCAGCATTAAGTGCCTTATTTGTCCTAGCTGTAATATTTCCCAGAAATGCGTTCAGTCTATTTTGTTGTTTGTTCACACTATCCACTACCGTATTTAGATTCTTAATAAGTTCGTTATTGATTTCCACTTGCTTTTTCACTTGATCTGTTATCTGTTTTGCGTTGTCGTCTAACGTTTGGAGATGATTGTAAATTTCTTTTGCGTCGTCGTCGTCCATTGTTCCCCACAACATTTTTAGAAATGATCCACCTATGTTTATTAGTACTCTTTTTGCACGGTGGCTTCTATACGCATGCGGAACCAGTGTCGCTGAGATGTTCGCGCCAGTTTAATTTCCCGTTGAATCAGGTCTTTATCGAGCTCATCAATAAGATGGAGTTGCATCAGATTATCCTCTATTTTATCCAAACAATATTCGAACATCTGCAAATCCACAATGTGCAATACGCTTAAGTATTTGTCTACTACCGCTTCAGGTTCCATTCTATAAATCACAAATCCGTTATCAGGACTTATCTGTAAGGTTTCGATTTCGTTTGCGCCTGAACATGTCACCAGTATCAATCCGACAAAAATTGCGACGAAGTCCATTCTGTGAAAGGACATTAAATTTGCTGTTTGAATCTGCGTTTAATTTGGGTTTTGTAGTATTTTTTGTTTCTCCTGTTACTAGTGTCCACTACATAATTACCATCTTTCCTAAACTGGGAGAGTCGTCTATATTTAGGACTATTTTTCTGTATTTCTCTATTTCGTACGATTGTGTCGGTTAAGTCAAAATTCTCATCTCGATTTTCGTTCAGTCTCTTAATTCTTAAGGTTTTTTCTATCCTGTATTGTTCGGCAAGCTGTTGGATTTTTTCCCTATCGAAGTTTTTCTCAAGGAAGTCGATTGGTCTTAATTTAGTCGTTGAATGTATAGTGTTGTTGTAAATTGTAACTATCCTATGTATTTTGTCTTCAGTATCTTCGTTTGCTACAGATTTATCAGCTGCCATTAATCTTATGTGTTCATTTAGTGTTCCGTGTAGACGTTCGACGTCCGCGTTACCTGTTTTGTGGTGGGCTGTCGTTAAATGAGTGTCAATGTTATTTTCGTTTAAAAATAGTTTTACGGCTTCATGAACCATGCACCTATCATTGTCATAAACAAGTTTCCTCATCTTTCCTAAAAATCTTATTCTTTCCTTAATTGCAGTAAGTTTAGACAACCACGTTCTATCAGATAGTTTGTGTACTGTAGCATATTTTGAGAATTTATCTATTGTTGTTAAATACATCACATTTCGGAATGGGAACCAAATGTCCATGTGGACGATGTCGTTAAATCTGCTAGGGGATTCACTCACTTGATATGGAAATTTGCTGGTCGCCTATCGAATTTGGCTAGTTGACACACTTCGCAATTATTTATAAATTTTATAATTAGGTGGAGTAGTTTTGGGTAGTAATATTTTGCTTTTAGCTCCTGAAAAACTTCATTAATACCGCGATGGTTATTTTTTAAGTGTTCTTCTTTTATTATACGTATAGCTTCATCCCTATCCGAAATTTCGACCAATCTTATTGTGGACTTCAGTACTTTTAAATTCCTATTGTTAGAGAAATATTGTACATAGACATCCTGAAGCTGTACAAAAAGTCGGTCGTCTTCACAAAAGACACACATGACGCCTTTATCTTTCAGCACTTTTCTCAGAATATCTACTAGATCGCTATTTTCTGTGACCGTTATGAAGTTTTGAACTTTTTTATGTTTAATTTGCATTATAAACTTTTCAGTCGGTCCTTTTCGAAAAAACAACTGATTTTTATAAACATTTATTGGTTTTTCTGTTATATAAATGTAACAAGAACTGTCTTCTTGTCCGCTATGTATTGTCGCCAAAGTCGAACTAGTATCATTTTGGTTTTCTTCTTCTGATGCTATCTCGTTGCTGTTCATTTCCAAGTTTGGCAATCTTGACAATCCGTCTGCCACGTTTGTTTTTCCTCTCACATGTACGATGTCATAATCGAATTCGTTTAGTTTTATTTTCTATCTTTGTAATTTAAGATTTGGCTCTTTCAGTGAATCCAGCCAGACCAATGGTTTATGATCCGTTTTAATAATAAATTTTCGGCCCCATAAATACTGTCTAAAGTACTTTGTTGCTGCTACTATAGCAAGTAATTCTTTTTCGATTGTAGAGTATCTACGTTCATGCTCATTCAATGTTCTACTGTAATAGGAAATTACCTTGTCGTTTTGCATCAAAACAGCACCCATTGCAAAGTTTGATGCGTCCGTGACAAGGGTGAATTTCTTTGAGTAATCGGGATAGATAAGGATTGGGTCATTCATCAACAGTTGTTTAAGTTTCTTGAATGCAATAATGTAGTCTTTATCTCCAGTGTTAATTTTTACTCCTTTCTTCAAATACTTTGTCATATGGTAAGCAATTTTAGAGTAGTCTTTAATAAATTTCCTGTAGTATCCGGTTATTCCCAAAAACGATTTTATTTCCTTTTCCGATTTCGGTAGTTCTATCTTTTGAATTGCTTCTACTTTCTGAGGGTTTGGTTTAATACCATTTTTTGTAACCAAATGCCCCAAAAATTCGGTTTGTTTCTGTAAAAATGAGCATTTGTTAAGTTGTATCTTGAGATTTACCTCGCTCAAACGTTGAAGTATTAGCCTCAGTGAATTTAGGTGTTCCTCAATGGATGTCGAGAACACTAATATGTTATCAAGGTACACGACGCATATTCTGTTTATGTAATCTGCAAGTACGCTATTCATCATCCTTTGAAAAGTGGAGGGTGAGTTTTTCAAGCCAAAAGGCATTCTCAAGAATTCGTAATGCCCAGTGGCTGTGGAGAATGCTGTTTTGGGGACATCCCTAGGATCTACTTCGATCTGGTGGAAGCCCTTGGCCAGATCGATCGTGCTAAAATAGTTACATCTCCCTAATTTGTCAAACATATCCTCCATGTTTGGCATGGGGAATTTGTCGTCCACAGTTTTAGCGTTTAGCTTTCTATAGTCGACGACTATACGCCACTTTTGAGTATTTGAATTGTCTCTTTTCTTAGGTACCACCCAAATAGGTGCGTTATATGGGCTGCAAGAAGGTCTTATAATGCCTTGCTTCAACATTCCCTCAATTTGTTTGTCGACTTCTTCCCTATGTACCTGCGGGTACCTGTATAACTTTGTATAAATTGAAATGTCGTCAGTAGTTTGGATTTTATGTCTTACCTCATTTGTAAAAGTCAAATCGTCATTATCTTTATAAAATGTGTTAGTATTGAACAAAATAAAGACAATTGTTCCAGTTGAGTACTTGTAGAATACTGAATTTATTTTTAGTTTTTCTCGGTTTTTATACATTTTTTCATTGTGGAATTATTTACATAGGTCTGGATTATCAGTATTGAACTAGGATAGAATTTATTAGAGCTAAGTGGTTAGTGTTTATTTAGGACTAAATAATCAGTGATATGTTATATACTATTATCTAAACATCTGTATTTTATCTGTATTTTAGTGGACTGTATTTTTATAACATTCTTAAGAAAGGTGTTCAATTTTGAACATTCTGCCGCCGGTCATTTAAGGCTGGTGGCGGAGAAAAATCAACAATAATGTGGTTGTTATTTTTACACTTGTGTCTTATGCAAATACATAACATGATAATAACAAGGATTAAAACTGAAATTACTGCTATGTGGCCGCTAACGTGGTGAATGCTAATTCTTCTCATTTCCAAGTTCTCAGACTGCAATACGTATACCATCTCGCGAAGATTGTCGATGTCTTTACTATTGTTGACCAGAGTTGAGATGAGTGGTTTTACCTGATGGTCAGCAATTTGGTCGATATTCTCCACCCAGGCTGATGAGTGAAGTTTTAGCTTTGATTCGGAGTTGAATTGTGGTGAAGTACTCAAAGTTACGCCGTTGTATCGAGCTGTGCATCCAGATTCTAATGAGAGCACTCCTTGGATTGGAAGTTCCATGTTAATGTGTGTGACATTTCCGCAATCTAATTGAATCTGAGCTGGCGAGAATAGTTTATATAACCATTTGTTCTTGTTGCTTAGCTTAACCCAGAAACTGTCGGCTTCCGTTCTTTCATATTGGCAGGTTGAGCTGCGACTTTGTTTTAATGATGATATCTCGCAAGACTTGTCTGTTCCAGATCTCCAAGGCCAATCACTGTGGCATAGTAACGTACCATCTAGGCTGGTTTTACATTTATCTACTTCTAGCGGCGTCATAAGAAAATAAGAGTTTAGTAAAAAGTTATAAACAATGTAATCTGCCTTGATTCTAGCCTTAATTACTCCGTTCTTGCTTAGTATGGGAAGAGGAATAATTTTGTAAATGGTTGATGATTCACGTGCTAGTAGAGGTATTTGTAATTTTATTACCATGCGAGATTGTGTAAGTATCCCTTTCGCTCTCATCAGATTATATACCTCCTTTAGCTCTGTTCCGGAACCTGCTCCAGGTAATTTTAAATCTTCGGGCAATTTGTCCTTTATATATAAAAGTTCTTTCTGTAATTGTGATGGGTGCAGAAGATTGGTATTAATTCGACCATGATTTATGTCAATTAATAAACTTATAACATCAGTTTGAACGCGTTCACATTCTTCGATCATCATGCTGATTTGTGTTACTAGTATTTGAAATAAGAATATAAGGTGATCCTTGTTCTGGTTATCTATCATCATTTCTCGGATGCTGTTAAGTTGGTCGTGGGTCTTCTGAAGGTTTCTGTTGACATCGTCTGTTGTCTTCTTTAAAATGTTTATTGTTGAATCTATAACCGATGTTTGCTTTTTTAACAAATTGTTTAAGTTTTGCTGATTGTCAATTATAGCGTTCATATCCGCTTCCATTTCCAAACGGTCGTCTGCATCCATCATTCCAAATAAAATGTGGTAGATTGATCCTACAAATTCGAATGGAGCTCTTTTCTTTCTAAGGTTTTTAAAGGCGAACAATTCTCATTTCATTTTCATTTTTAAAGGTGACCAATTAAAAAATGTCCGGGAGTTAATATCTCTATATCTTCTGTAGAATTACTAAGAGCGTAAAGAGGCCTGGAATTTAAAACTGCTTCGATTTGTGATAGCAGTGTACTCAATTCTTCATAGGTTAGTTTTGTCTCTCCAATTATTCTCCGTAAATGATGCTTCATTGACTTTACGCTGGCCTCCCAAATACCTCCGAAGTGAGGGCCTGCCGGGGGGGTAAAGTGCCATTGAATTCTTTCGCTTTCTAGAACCGGTGCTAATTTCGAATTATTTTTAATCACTTGCTTGAAATTTGAATCCATTTTTCTACTCGCTCCAATGAAATTCGTGCCGTTATCTGTATAGATGTGTTGACTCTTCCCTCTTCTGGCAAAGAACCTTCGCAGTGCTGCTAAAAATGCTTCTGTTGTGAGGTCACTTACCGCTTCTATGTGTACTGCTTTTGTTGTCATACACACGAACATTGCTATGTAACCTTTATAAGCTTTGTGGCCTCTACCTTTGGACGTTCTTATTAGTAGTGGTCCTGCGTAGTCGATGCCGGTGTGTGTGAATGGATGTGATACACGTACTCGACATTCTGGTAAATTACCCATTATTTGTGCTACTGTTTTTTGTCTGTATCTAATGCATTTAACACATGTGTGAATACACTTCTTCACCATGTTTTTCACCCCAATGATCCAATATCTCTGCATTAATGTACTTATTACAATACGGTTTCCGCCATGTAACGTGTCTATGTGGGCACTTTTCACTAATAAAGTTGCTGACTTTCCAATAATTGCAGGGTGCTTGCTGTTGAATGAGATTTCGGATTTTTCTAATCGCCCTCCCACTCTTAAAACACCTTCCTTATCTAAGAAGGGGTTTAAATTTGCAATCTTACTGTGGTGACTTACTGGATTGTTATTCTTCAAATGATGGATCTCTCTTGTAAAATCCACGGCTTGTTGATTTTTAATTATTATACGTAAGCTACGACTCTCTCTAACTTCCGTATTGCGGAATATTTGCTCTGTAGATCATTAAATACGTTACCATGTGATTTCGCTGTTGTTGATGTCATGATTATTTTTCTATCTTCAGGAATTATTGTTTTAGGCCAACAATCCTCATCTTTCGCAAGCCATGATGGGCCCTTCCACCATAATGATTCAGCTTCTAACTTGGCTGCTGATATCCCTCTTGACGCTAAATCTGCTGGATTTTGTTTAGTGTTGACATGATTCCACACTGCCGAAGGTATCAACTCTTGAATATCTGCTGTCCGTGTCCTAATGAATTTATCCTTGTTTTTGTTGTTTTTAATCCAATGTAACGTAATTAAAGAGTCACTCCATGCAAACATTTTCAAATCCTTACCAATTATACCTTTGACTTTGTGAAGTAATTTCGCCAGTAAATTGGCTGCACATAATTCCAATTTTGGCAAAGTTTTTCTGTTTTTAATGGGATTTACTTTAGTTTTAGCAGCAATAATAGAAACTACGGATCCAATTTTAATATATACTATAGCCCCATATGCTTTCCCAGACGCATCCGCGAAACCGTGTAGTTGATATGGAACGTTTTTTGTTGTACAAATCCATCTCGGTATTCCAATGGTCTCAATAATTGGCCAGTGTTGTGTAAGGGTTGTCCATTCTTTTACTAGATCAGCTTCGAGATTGTCATCCCAATCGGAGTTTATTGTCCACAGGTTTTGAATAAAGAGCTTTGCTGTGATTGTTATGGGTGCTAACCATCCTAAGGGATCGAATATCTTAGCTAAAAAAGATAGAGCTTTTCTCTTTGTAATAGATTCACTTTTATATTCGGAAATACTAAACATAAATTTGTCACTTCTAGGATTCCATTGTAGACCTAAAGTTTTAATCGTCTCGTCATCCTGTATTTGTAATACTTCATTTTCCTTTGTGTTGCATATGTTACGAGTTACCTCTTCGGAATTTGACGTCCATTTTCGCAAGTGAAACCCGAACTTGTGTAGTTGTGCTGATATGTTCCTCTGAATTTCTTGACATTCTTTGACGGTATCCGCTCCTGTCATAAGATCGTCCATATAGAAGTCTTCTTTAATGATTTTCGTTATGTCTGTATTGTTGCATCTGTTAGCAATTTCGTGAAGTGTTCTTGTTGCTAAAAAGGGTGCTGAAGAAATACCATAAGTGACGGTTGTCAGCTTGAATTGTTTAATTGGTTCTTTTTTATCCTCTCTCCAAAGAATGTATTGGTAATCTTGATCTTCTTCTGACACTGTCACTTGCCTGTACATTTTTTCGATATCTGCAGTAACAGCAAACTTCCAAAATCTCCATTTTATGATAATATCGACGATATCTTTTTGTAACCTTGGACCAATATGAAGAATATCATTAAGACTTTTGCTATTCGAGGACTTTGCAGATGCGTCAAAGACTACTCTGATCTTAGTTGTTGTACTTGACTCTCGAATCACTGCTTGATGAGGAAGATAATACTTTCCTTCTTCTTTCTGATTGACTTCTACCATGTGTCCCAAACTTTGATATTCCTTCATAAACTTTATATATTCCGTTTTTAATGTGTTGTTTTCTAGTTTTCTCTCCATATTTAAAAATCTCGCCATTGCTTGCTTTTTTGAGTCTCCTAGAGTTTTGTCCTTTCTAAATGGTAGCTTAACGATAAATCTACCATCTTGTGCTTGTTGCGTTGTCTCACAATAATGTTGTAGGCACCAGTCGTCGTTGGAATTATTAGCTCCGTTATCAATCTCTTCCAATTCCCAGAACTTTTCCAAACTATTTGTAATGGCTGTAAGAGATTTTTGGTTGTGGGTGTGCACCTGGGTGACTCCAGAAAGTATCCATCCCAGTTTTGTACGCTGACCTAGAATCTTTTCGATCTTGAAAATTCCTTCAACTAACAGGCTGTGAAATAAATCTCCACCAATTACAATATCAATTCGATCAGACTTATTAAAATCCGGATCAGCTAAAGTATAGTTTTTTAACTTTGCTATGTCATATTTAAATGACTTGTCCGGCTGAGTGCTAACCAATGATGATAAAATTAACGCATCTGTGGTGAATACTTCATTACTCAAAAACCGCGGTCGAATCTCTAGTTTCACTTTGGCTTTTACTACACCAACGACTGTATTTCCTAATCCTAAGAGCTCTGTTTTCGTTTTTTGTCTGGGCAAATTAAGCATTTGCGCCGCTGCTTCTGATATCGTAGTTTTCTGTGACCCTTGATCGATTAGTGCTCTAAGGGTTAACATTTCCCCAGTCACTGATTTTACTTTTACCTGAGCGGTTGCTAAAAGCACGGACAAGGGAAGATCTTCCTTCGTTATTAGATTAATAGTTTTATTCTTCATGGATTCTGTTCTTATTTTTTCTGCGCCTGCTACTGAATCTGAATGCAATAGTATGTGATGTTTCTTATCACATTTCTTACACTTGTAGTTAGTGTTCATACACCTCTTATCTATTGTGTGATTTAAGCAAACATAGCATGAATGATTGTTTCGAGCCCATGTGCGGCGTTCAGCTATTGCTAGTGATTGAAATTTACGGCAGTCCTTAATTTCATGACCTGAAAAGTTACAAAATAGACAACGCTGCTTTTGCTTCAAGTATAATGATTTTAATGGTTGTTGATTACTGATCCGTTCAGCGTTCTCATTTTGTTTGTTCCAATTTACTGCTTCTAATGCTTGATACTGTGTTTCCAAGAATTGGGTCACGTCGCTTAAGGCTTGAATTTCACGCATCTTTTTTATATTTTGTTCATAGCAACGTAAGCCATTATTATCTAATTTTCTTATTACGATACGTGCTATAAATGGTTCTGCGTCATCTAATTTTATATTTAATCCTCTGAGAGCGTGCACACATTCATTCGTCGTATCTAGTAATTGTTTTATGCTAGATGCTGACTCACTTTTAACTACTGGTTGATCCAATAATTTGTCTACCATCGTCGTAAATAATAATCTGCGATTTTTAAATCTTTGATCCATCAGATTCCATGCAGCATCATAGTTGGCATCAGTTATTTGAAGATGTTGAATTAGCTTTCCAGCTTCTCCTTTAACTAATGTTTTTAGTCGATACATTTTTTCGACATTTGAAAAATGTTTTACATCATGAACTAATTTTTTAAATAAGTCATAAAATGAACACCACTCATTAATATCCCCATAGAAATATGGAATCTTTATATCCTCCAATTTCACTGCTATTGGTTTCATTGTTTCTATACTTTGTTTATTTTTAATTAATATCATCGTCGCAGAGTGATAAGCGTTTTCAATTTCTTCCTGTTTATTTTCAATTTCCTCTTCATCTATTTCAATTGTCAATTTAGCAAAAATCGCACTAATATTTTGGAATTTTTGCTGCCAAAACGATTTAATGGTTTCTAATTCTTCTTTCCCTTTGTGTTCAATATCTTGAAGTCCTTCGTTTAGCAAGGCTTTAAAATTATCTACTAGACGATGATATCTCCTCATTAAATTGTCCCCTGGGCTTGTGACTTCAATTGAATGTTGAGTGTTTCCCGCGTCCCTAACGAGTTGCTGTTTCAGTGTGTTTGATTCTTCTAACATTACTATTTCCTGCTCTGATTTATGTTCTTTTTCAATCAAGAGTGATGAAATGTCTTTCACTAAACTTTTAATTCCTTCGAAGTAATTTTCCTTGAAATAATTGTCCTTCTGGGATCCGATGACTAACAATTTGGAGTGGTTTTTCTCGAATTCTTCCCAAAGGATATGTAGTCGATTTTCCAGCGTCGATCTTCGAACTACAGCTTCCTGTGCTTTATTGCTTATTCCTATAATTTCTTCGCCAATTTCCTTTTGACGCTCGTATAACTTTTCCTTTGTCATTTTGAACGGCTTTGTTATTTGTGCTGATAATTCTTGCGCCAAAATGCACTAATAAAATTGCACCAAGCCACTTGCTGATGTGTAGCCTCAGCACGCCTCACCGATGTATAGCCTCGGTTACGCTGATTAATTTTGCACCAAACACTATTTCACCAAAACACTTGCTGATGTGTAGCCTCAGCACGCCTCACCGATGTATAGCCTCGGTCACGCTGATTAATTTTGCACCAAACACTATTTCACCAAAACACTTGCTGATGTGTAGCCTCAGCACGCCTCACCGATGTATAGCCTCGGTTACGCTTACAACTTTATTAGCTGAAGACCAAAATTCTTCGTACCTTGATATTATAGGCGTCAAGCACGCTTTTTGTTATATTTCTGAACCTCTTACCACTGGTGGGGGAAAGTTCAGAAATTTGTATTTATGTTATTAATTTTCTTCTTGCTTCTTACCACTGGTGGGGGAAGCTCGAAGGACCAAATGAACAAAATAAAGACAATTGTTCCAGTTGAGTACTTGTAGAATACTGAATTTATTTTTAGTTTTTCTCGGTTTTTATACATTTTTTCATTGTGGAATTATTTACATAGGTCTGGATTATCAGTATTGAACTAGGATAGAATTTATTAGAGCTAAGTGGTTAGTGTTTATTTAGGACTAAATAATCAGTGATATGTTATATACTATTATCTAAACATCTGTATTTTATCTGTATTTTAGTGGACTGTATTTTTATAACATTCTTAAGAAAGGTGTTCAATTTTGAACAAGTATATTTCGAAAGTAGGCCTTTTAAGCTTTTTATCTCTTCCTCATTTAGATGATCTGTGTGTATGTATTTCATTAAATCTCTTGAATGTATTTTGGTATGAAAAATATTTGTTTCTTGGAAGTGGAAGAGGCGGCATCCATTCACTGAACGCGTGTAATATTCTTCCTCTTCTTCGTTCAGGAATAATATGATTATACTGTCATCAGTTGAAATTATTCGTTCTTTATAAGAAATGTTGGCATTTAGGCTGACTAAAATGTTATTTCCTATGAGTCCGTCAAATCTATCACCGAAATTGTATTCCAAAAATTCTACGTAACAATTTTCGCGGGAAAATTCTTTAAAAAGTGGTATTTTACATTTTTTACTAATTCTAATATCGTTATTACATGCTTTTAATGTTATATTAACTAGTGATTTCCATTTCTCATTACATACTCCAGGTTTAATGAGGCTAAACTCTGCTCCTGTATCAATTATGAACTTAAGCTTCCTGACTGGGTTATCGACAACTATATAGGGCATGTGTCTTGAAGGCCATTATTTGAAAATTTTGAAAATTATTCGAAATATCCATGGGTTCTACTGTTTGGTTTTGATAGTTTCTATCATTTCGGGTATTCTGAGGAGCATTAAAATTTCGCGATTGTCTAGTAAAGCTATTCTGCCGTAATTGTGAAGGGTTTGCTCGCTCCGTATTTCTATTTACGTCTTCTAGATGCCTCGGCTGAAAATAATTGGTTTGCCGCGAACTTCCACTTTGGTGAAAATTCCGCGATGCTTGATTATAATTCCGTGATTCGTGTCTTTTATAGCTATTACTATTATTATAAGATTGTTTTCTAACATAGCGATTGGTATTATTGAATGAAAGCCCAGCAAATTTCAAATAACCATTCTCTTTTATTATTGTATAGGCATCTGCCATTGTGCTTGGATTTCTACCTATGATGATGCCCTTAACCGGCTCTGGTAGATTCTGTTATGTTGTTCTGTTGTAGAAAATTTCTAGCACTAAATTTTTATTCCTACCTGCCTGCATTGTTGTTAAACCGTCATCCAGTAGATAAGAGTTGTTAAGTCTAACCAAAAGTTGATTTAATGCATCATAAAAACCTTCTATACTACTCGTACAGCGGCATAATGCGAATTCGTCGAGAATTCTATCCCTTGGTGTGTGTTCACCATGCTCCCTTACAAGCGTTGTTTTTAATTCTAGCCATGTTTGCACTTGGCCGTTTCTGGTAAGAGACTCTCTGGCTTTACCCACCAAGCGATCTTCTATATAACCTAACAGAATTCTTTTCAGCTCTAAAGTCAGAGGATCCATAATGGAGGATAATGATTCAATTCTTTTTATAAAATTTGGAAGATCTGCGGTATTTCCGTTAAACTGTTGTATTGAACAAATGCACTTTCTAGCTATCTCAAAATTCTCCATTTTAATTTAAATTTTTTTCTTATTAAGGCAGTTATAACAGCTAATAATTAATTATTGTATGATTTACTTAAATACTAAGTAGTTTACTTGTAAATAATAATTCGGCTGCCAGTTGTAGTTCCTTTTGATGGATTCGCTCCTAGGTTGATTTTTCTCTGCTCTTTTCCTTTTGATTCGCAATTAGATTATTTTTCTCTGCTCTTTTTCTTTTGTTGGATTCGCACTTAGATTATTTTTCTCTGGTCTTTTTCTTTTGTTGGATTCGCACTTAGATTATTTTTCTCTGCTCTTTTTCTTTTGTTGGATTCGCACTTAGATTATTTTTCTCTGCTCTTTTCCTTTTGTTGGATTCGCACTTAGATTATTTTTCTCTGCTCTTTTTCTTTTGTTGTTTCTTATAGTTATGTGTTCTTTCTTTTAAATGAAAAAGTATTTTCTTCCTTATCACTTTTGGATGTTTATACTCTAATTTTGTTTATCACAAAAGTATTGAAAGAAAGATCCTCTTTGTTACTTTTGGACAGTTATTATTATTTTATTTAATTGACTTAATCACAAAAGTATTGAAAAAAAAGGGTCTTCTTTACTACGTTTTGGACAATTATTAGTTTAGCACCACTGTGTCGGAAATAAATTCCTTTATCACGTTTTGCCAACTTTTGTTTGCCGACTGCGCCAATAATAAAGTCGAGACCACGTCTTTCCTTTAGTGAGTTTTATTATCAACTGAACTTAATTTCAAATTACTTAAGCTTCAAGCTAGAACATAAAAGATAAAGAGTGAGAAAGAACAAATATGCTTATTATGTTGTAATATAAGAACTTGTTTGTTTGTCGTACATTATTGAGGTTCACACAGAATGTGCTGACGCTTGCGTCTGGCACTCTGTGGGAGCAGAAATTATAAAGAGATTAAATATGTGTGATTATATATTAATATTGGGTTAATAGTTTAATGTCGTGTTGTTTTTTTGCTAGTTCTTTTGCTCTTTCTTGGTGTTTTTTTGCTAATTCGTGTGCTTTTTGAATCTGAAATTTTAGAATTTTTGACGGGTCTTCTGCGTTGTAAATTGGGGAGCATTTTCTTGTTAAAATTGTTGGGAGATTTGTATCAAATCCAAATAGTGTGAAAAATGGTGTCTGCTTCGTTGCGATGTGTGGTGTATGGTTGTGTACATGCATGGCTGCTGATAGCCATTGATCCCAGTTGGAAACGTCTTCTTTTGCGAAACTACGCAAATATTCTGCTAGTGGTCGATGACTTCTCTCCAGTGAGCCGTTCGCTTGTGGGTGGTATGGAGTAATATTTAACTTTTTGATTCCCAATATTTTACAGGTGTCTGAAAATACTTTTGAAATAAAGTTAGTGCCATTGTAGGTCATGAGAATTTTAGGGATTCCGTAACGAGCTACTATTTCATCAAAAAATGCTTTTGATATAGTGCTCGCTTCGGCATCCGGTATTGTATGTATTTATTGCCTAAAGTGGTTTCTGGTAAAATTCCGACTATGTCCATATATACCTTATCGAATGGTTTTTCCGGTGTGTCTGTCAAAACTAAAGGCATTGTAGTTAGTTTTGAGCTTTTGTTTACTTGGCATTTTGGACATTGTTTTACGAATGTTTTTATTTGCTTCTGCATACCAGGCCCTCGATATTGTTTTCGTATTCTTAGATATGTTTTTACAGCGCCTTGGTGGCCGCCTAGAGGTGAATTGTGGAAATCTTTTAGTATCGTTTGAATTTCTTTGGGGTCTGATAAAAGTGTTACGGATTCTGTAGTTTTGGATACATTTTTCGGGTCTTCTAATTCCTTTTCGGCGTCATTCGCCTTCGTTTTAGAACGGGTTTGTACGGTTGCAATATCGTTTTTCTGAGTTGAAATGCGGCTAAGGGCATCTGCGTTCAGATTCTTCTTGTCGGGTTTGTAAATAATTTCGAAGTCGTACTCGGATAATTTGTGTCTAAAACGAGCTAATCTGGAAGTTTGATCTTTTAAATTTGCTATTCCTCTGAGTGGTTGGTGATCTGTAAATATTTTAAATGGTCTGCCTAGTAAATACGCGCGAAAATTTTTTGTTGCCCAAACTATTGCCAGAAATTCTTTCTCTATTGTGGAATAACGTTTTTCAGCGTCATTTAGGGCTCGGCTGGCAAATGCTATTGGCTTGTCTAATCCTATTTCACCCTGCGATAAAACTGCTCCTAAAGCTTCATTGCTGGCGTCGGTTGTCAAGTTGAATGTTTTCGAAAAATCTGGGTATGCAAGGATAGGTGGTGAACTAATTTTTGATTTTAGAATTTCGAAAGCTTCTTGGAATTCTGTTGTCCATATAAATTTTGCATTCTTTCTTAGCAATTTATTTATTGGTAGTGCTAATTTTGCTGTATTTGAAATAAATTTTCTGTAATAATTAATTAGCCCAAGAAATGCTTGCACTTCTTTTTGATTCTTTGGAGGTTGTATTTTTAATACACACTCAACTTTTTCTGGATCAGGCAGTGCGCCTGATTCTATACACTTATGGCCTAAGTAAACTATTTCTTTTTTAAGAAATTGGAATTTCTTTGTATTCAATTTAAGATTAGTATTTCTTAATATATTTAGAACTTTACTTAATCTAACCTCATGTTGTTTTAAGGTTCTACCGTAAATAACTATGTCGTCTAAATATACGAAACAATCTATACCCTGCAAACCTGTAAGAATATGGTTCATTATTCTTTGGAAGGTTGCAGGTGCTCCGGTGAGGCCGAAAGGCATTCTTTTGAATTCAAAATGTCCTAATCCTGTACTAAAAGCTGTTTTTTCTCTATCGCTATCTTTTATTAATATTTGGTGATATCCACTGGCAAGGTCTAATGTTGAAAAATATCTACTATGTCCTAATTGCTCAAAGATTTCATCTATTCTTGGTATTGGAAAAACTTGCTTAATTGTAATATCATTAAGCTTACGGTAATCTATAACTAACCTCCATTTTTCTCTGTACTGGTAGTATTTTTCTTTGGAACTAACAAAAGTGGAGAGTTCGACGGTGAAGTGCTTGGAGAAATTATATTTTCGTCTAATAATTTCTTTACCTGTATGTTTATCTCCTCCCTGAGAGAGTGAGGAAGGCGGTATTGCTTTTGATTGATTGGAGGTGTATTTTGTAAAGTTGGTATCTCATGTTGCATTATGGTTGAGTCCGATAATTGTTGTCCCTCTAATAGAAAAACGTCGTGAAACTTCATACAAATATTATCTATTGATTCTCGTTCTTCTTCATCTAGGTTGGAATCTAATTGTAACTCTTGTAGAAGTTGTCTCACTCTCGATCGTTCACATATATTCGTCTCATTAATATTATTTATATCGAAATTTTGTATTTTATAATCATCAAAGTCTGAGTATGATACGCTTAAATTTTTTTTGGTATGATGAATCCTTTCTCTGACGATTTTAACAGTGGGACAATTGCTGTTTTGTCCTTTATGTTAGTCAGAGTTTCTGGTATATAAATATTTCGTGCAATTTGCTGCTTATGTATTATCGCTGTTTTTATGTTAGCGTTTATATTAATGGGGACTATTTTTATAGTTCTACTATCTATTGTTATATTTTCTATTTTATTTTGATCGTTTTCTGTATTTTCATATTTTACCATTGGTAGTGTTGTGATGCATTTTTTATTCTTATCAAAACATGAGATTTTTTTGTTATTTATTTTTAGCGTGTTTATCACGGATTGGTTCCATAAATTATGTCGATCGATTATTCCATCTGCAGGTACGCCTTGCTCCAAAGAAACAACGTGTAACTTGAAAGCAAGTTGTTTTACTCTGCTATGATTTATAAGAATTGATCCTTGTGTTGTTATGTGGCCGCCAAATGCTCCACATAAATTTTTTATGCCATTGGTATTTATTGGTAATGATTCTGTTAATTTACTTTTTTTTACTAAACTTGTATCCGCTCCAGAATCGACAAGTAAAGTGACTTTTTTAATTTTTTGTACCTTCGCAGGGTATTTCGATAAACACGTAATTTAAACTGTCGGATTCTGTGCAAGGATTTTGCTTGTTGAATAATTTCTCCCAATTTTCTGAAGAAGACTTTCGTATTATATTTAAATAAGTCTGTGTTGGCATTTATTGTTATTTCCTTTTCGCTATTCTGAAATAATGATACCAATGGCTTTCGTCCCTTTGCTCGATGATCTTTTCTTGCTTTGGTTTTTCCACTGTGCTTTTGTTATTCATTGTATTATTACATGTTGTGTTAAGTGGATTTTGTACATTAACTTGAGGTTGGTTATGTTCTTCTGTTATATTAATGTTTACCACAATTTGTTGCAAACGTATCAACGATCCTATTGGATGTTTGATTTACTGTTTCAACACAATTTGGCCTAAAGTTACTATTATTTTGGGGTTCCCAGTTTATTGGCCTTGACTGGGCGCCTGCTGGTTTCCCTGGAGATTTTCCCAATTTTTCTTGGCATTACAGCTAAAAGCCTAATGTCCTGGTCGGTTGCACCATAGGCATTGTTTAGAGTAATTTCTATTGTTTACATTATTTCTATTTATGTTATTGTTACCGTTATTGCTCGTTGAATTTTTAATATAACTATTATATTTTTAATATAACTATTAGGTGTCCTTGAATACTCTGAGTAATTACGATTCGTGTTGCTGAAGTTTTGTTTTTACTCTTTTATTTTTTTATTATAGTTATTGTTGTAATTTGTTTCATAATTGGCACCATCATTTCTTCGTATATTCGTTTGTGCGAATTTGCCAATTTTTCTGCTGTTGTTGTTAGCGTTGACTATTGCGCCAGACATGTTATAGCTTGCACTCCAGGGTTGCTGTTGCGGGTGTCTTGTTTCATGTTTTCTGCTTGTCGAGTCGCGTGGGTTCGCGCTGGTGCAACGCTAATTTTGTTCATGTCCATAGCGCAGACAAATTGTGCAGAACGGAGCATTTTTTCTGCTTAAGCACTCGTCTCTGGTATGCCCTTTTTTCCCACAGAAGGAACATGAGATATTCGCTTGTGAATAGCGACGTATGTTTTGTGTTTGATTTTGAAGTGTTTTGAAATTTGCAATATTTGTAGTTGTTGTTGTGTTGTGTGGGAAAATACTTTGTGTTTTGTTGCCTTGCTCCAAGATGTTTAAAACACTTATCGTTTGTTCTATTAAATCATCTACGTTTTGTTTGTTGAAATATTTAATACGTGGAGTCGAAGTTGGGGATCTATTAAGCCTGTTTTGAAAGCTAGAATTGTAGATGATTGCAGTTCTTGTAGTAATGCTTCTGACTTCTGACTTGCATATGCATGTTGAATTATTTCCTCAGCGTGTAGTTTCAATGAGATTAATCTTCTAGCGAAAGATCTTACTGATTCTATTGGATTTTGTTTAATGCTGTGAATTTTTTGTGTTACTGAAGAGAGTGTCACCGGCTCTAAATATGTGGATTTTATAAGTAAATAGAAATCTTCTAACTTTTCTATTTTCCTCAGTCGAATTAAATTGAACGCATCACCATTGAACTCTTGTTTGCTAACTCGCATCCTTGTGCACAGAGCTTTTTGAAACCAAAACTTCAACTTCTGCAACTTCGTGACAGAAGAACAAGAACTTTACATATAAAAATAAGAAGAAATTATTTACTTACCGCCAATAAATTGATAAATAAATCCATCGATGCGAGAGTTATATACCACCAAGGTCATAAAGTGACCTTTGTGGCACCGATACTCCTTCTCTTGGGAATAAGCCTCCACTCTCGTAGCGCTCTTACGGAGGCTTCATTTAGTTTATTATCCCCGTTGTTAAATAATTTATACAATGCAAACATATTCATTTTGAAGTTATAGGCTGTTGAGCGTCCAATGTGTTTAAGAACTTTGAACTGAATGATTCTATTCCGCGGAATATATGGCGATATTTTTGAAAAAAAGGCAACGTTATTTTCCTGGAAGCAGTAGCAATTGAAATCAAACGAGGCAATTTAAGACAAAAAATCGCATTTGAATGTGAGGTCCACAAAGATGCATAAATTACCTTCATAATTATCATTAAATATAATATCATTATTGGACACAATCGGCGACTTTTTTGAACAAAATTTAACGTTATTTTTCTGGAACCAGTAGCAAATGAAATAAAACGAATCAATTTCAGAAAGAGAATCGCGCTTGAATATGAATATTACATGTAAATTACCTTCATAGTTACCATATATTATAACATCATTATTGCAATATATTAACACAACAATAACAACAACGCACCGCAACAACAGCAGCAGTGGCATTGTGTTCAATGCCGGTGGACATATCATCGTCCGATTCTCCTGAAAGCGGAGGATCAGCACCGCGTAGCTGGTCGTAAAATTCCTCGATGAAGCTGAGCTGCATATAGATGCCATCAAGGAAGGCCCTGTCATGGCTGTCAACTCCAAAGCCGATTTGAACGGCGACATAGCAACGAGGACGTCGCGTTACACATCTTCCATATTGGCCTTACCGACCATGGCAAGTAAGATGGCTCAGGGCTTGTTGAAACCTCACGGAGAATTCACCTGAAAAAGGCGTATAGAATTAAAAATTTGGTAAAAAGTACACAGTATTGCGGAAAGCAACCTGAAAAGTTCGTAAAATGCATAAAAAAGGAAATAATAGAAATTAATCTTTTTATTTATTTATTTATTTAATATAGCTTAACTCGAATTAAAATTAGAGCTAAACAAAGAAAGCTATGACAGCAAAGGTCTCAAGCTATAAACATAATAAAGGAAATCGTGTATATAACTTAATTTGCTAGGTTGGCATTTCAATTCTACTTTCATGTTTATTTTCTTAATTTATTTAATTTTGTGAGTAGTAGCTTTTTTGTTTTTGGAACTTAAATCAGATGGTAAATATTACATAATTTCAAAAAATTGATGACTTTTAAGATGTTGCTGATGGTGGGGTAAGAAACACACTCCATTGAGTTTTTGTCCTTGAAGCAGGATTAGAATTAGTATGTGTTGAATATTAAAGGTGACAATACTGTCGTAAAAATTTTGTTGTGTCGACTTTTTTGATTTTATCGGTGTTAAAGTTAAGGAAACTGCTAATTGCTATTTTATTAGGGTTCACTTCTTTGTACCATTCCGAAGTCTGATTCCATATGTTCTGATTTTGTTTGTAAAAGTATTTTTTTATATATTTTGTGATGTCTCTTTCATTAATATTTTGAGATGTAACCAATGGTGCTTTACTGGCGTGTTTGGCTTGTTTGTTTGAAATTGTTTGAATTGTTGTGTTGAAATTGGTTTTTCATTTCTGGCCAGTAATACTGATTATAAATTTGTTTCAAATTTTCCCTATAACTCCTATGTGCTCTTGTATGCGTTTGGTTGATAATTCCTGCTTGATCTTCTGTATTTGTAATATCAATTGGAAAATTTCTCGTAAATACAAATTTAATTTTAAATTGCTGAATTAAAGCATTTTTTATTTCATAAAGGTTTTCTGGAGTGCAATGTATTCCGGTTATTATATCTGGTACTAGGAATTCTTTGAGTATAGTCATCAAATTCTCAACCGTGTCATACTCTATTATATGTCGTGTTTTACCAAAGTTTTTTATTGATTCATGGATAGTGAATCGATTTTTCCCTAAAAGAATCTGTTGTTTAAATTGGTTCAGCGGTTTTGTAGTTTCTATTATTTCTGTGTTATCACTACTTTCTGCTGAATGTTGTGTTTCGCAAGAGCTGTTAGTTAAATTATTTAAAGCTTGCCTTGATAGTGCATCAGCGACAACATTAGTAGTTCCTGGCTTATAAACTAATTTTGGAGCGAATTCCTCTATAAAGGCATGCCATCTCTTAATTTTAGCGTTAAGATTCTTTGTGGAGACTGCAAATGTTAAAGCTTGATGATCTGTATGTATTTCTAGGTCTGATACTCCATATAAATAATTTCTTAAAGATTTTAATGCCCAAACGATTGAATATAATTCCTTCTCATTGGTCGCATAATTTTGTTCCGTTGAATTTAATGTTTTGGAAATAAATATTATTGGTTTCTTATCCTGACTTAACACTGCTCCAATTGCTATATTTGATGCGTAAGTTGTTAAAACAAATTTTTTATTAAAATCTGGCTGTACTAATTCAACTTAATGTTAATAATGTTAATAATGTTAATTAATAATTCTTTTAATGTGTTGCATACTGTAATAGCTTCGTCATCTAGGTTTATATTTACTTTTTTTGACATATTTTGAGAGACCCTATCGTTTTCTCCCGATAAGTATTTTGTTAATGGTTTGGCAATCGTTGCATAATCCTTAATAAATTTGCTATAATATCCTGTCATTCCTAAAAAACTTCTCAATTGCCTTAGAGTTGAAGGGATTGGATATTCCTTAATTGTTTCTATCTTCTTCGGATCTGTTTTAATAATGTTTTGAGCACTTCTATAGCCCAATAACTCAACTTCTTTTTGATAAAATGTTGACTTTTCTAATGATATCTTCATATTGGCATCCCTTAATGTTTTAACTATTTCTTTCAAATCTCTAGTGTGCTGTTCTATTGACGCAGAATAGACTATAATGTCATCAATATAGACATGACATATTTTTCCCACAAAATTTCTTAATATATTATCCATGGCCCTTTGAAATATACTTGGAGCATTTTTTAATCCAAATGGCATTCTTAAATATTCGTACTTTCCATTGTTTACTGAGAAAGCTGTTTTTTCTATGTCGCCTTCTGACATCATTATTTGATGGAATCCCAATTCCAAATCAATCGTAGAAAAGAATTTCGCTTTGCCTAAATTAGATAATATGACATTTGTATCTGGTATGGTATATCGATCCGATACCGTTTTCTCATTTATTTTCTTGTAGTCTATTACCATTCTTAATTTCGGCGTACCATCATCATTTAGTCCTTTCTTTGGAACCACCCATACGGGCGAATTATATGGGCTCCTACTCTCACGAATTATTCCTTCGTTTAACATTTTTCTAATTTCTTTATTCACAAAAGCATTAACTGATAATGGATATGGGTACTGTTTGCTCCAAATAGGAGTTTCAACAGTTGTGCGTATTTCCGCTTTAACATCAGTTCTAAATGGTAAATTCATATTAATACTTCGGTGGCTTTCTTTAATGTCATTTATTGAACGGTTTCTTAAATTTGTTATTTCTTCCCTCTCCGAATCATTTTCAAAACGACTCGTATTTGTGATTACAGAGTTATTTTCACTAAAATTGTTATGCCTTTGTGTCATAACATCACATTTGTTAATGAAGAATCTTTCTTTTTCACCATTATGTGATAATTCTTCTTTTTCGAAATTTATTATTACATTAGCTCTTCTGAGCAAATTAGACCCTATGAGAAGTTCTGATTCCAGTTTCTCAATTTCATAGAATCTTGTTCTTATATTAAATATAGTGGCTTCACTATAATGAGTTATGATAGTGTAACCATTTATAGTTCGCACTCTCTTCTTAATCGCTAAAGGATATCTGTTGGGTAAGGTTTTGGGTTTACAGTAGCAACTAGTTGCTCCTGTGTCGACTAATATTCGTAAGGATCTGCTTGTTCCCCTAACTGTCCTGTAAATGTAGGGCAACTCCGGGCTTCGTCTAAAAAAGCACACTCGTCGATATTGTTGATTCTTTGTTGTTTATTTGGTTCGTGCAAGTTAACTGGTCCACTGTCTCGAGGTCTTTTACCTGTCGGTCCCGTAAAGGGTTGATGGAAATTATTTGAATTTCTATAATTATGAAACTGCCTAAAGTTTGTATTTTGATTCGTTCTATTCATTATTTGAGTCGATTTGTCAACATCCATCCCTGCAAGACAGCTACCGGTTAATTCCGTAGTTATTTAACCGGTAGTAATAACCGAAGTTTTGGTTATAGTTTCTATTAGTTTCTTAAGGGCATCGGGCAAAAAGTAACCGAAACTTTTGTATACATGTGATTCCCTGTTCCTTTCTCGCGTATGTGCAACTTCATAAGCGAAAAGGTATAGTGCTCTCTTTCGCTCGTCGCAGCTGTCAGTTATTACTACCAGCAAAATAACTGGTGAAATAACCGAGAGTAATAACCAAAATTTCGGTAATTGCTACCGGCAAAATAACTGGTGAAATAACCGAGAGTAATAACCAAAACTTCGGTTATTGCTACCGGCAAAATAACTGGTGAAATAACCGAGAGTAATAACCAAAACTTCGGTTATTGCTACCGGCAAAATAACTGGTGAAATAACCGAGAGTAATAACCAAAACTTCGGTTATTGCTACCGGCAAAATAACTGGTGAAATAACCGAGAGTAATAACCAAAACTTCGGTTATTGCTACCGGCAAAATAACCGAGAGCAATATCTAGAAATTTTTATAAGAACACAGTTTTTGATTACTTTTATGTATAATTACGTTTATTTATTTAACTTAACTTTTATTTAACTTCAATATAATTCAAAAATTATTCAAAAATATAAAGAAAAATTAAAAAATATAAAGAAAAATTCAAAAATATAAATATCACGTGATTTGTGTCTTATATGCACATGCAACTAAAACTTAAAAACTAAAGAAATTGAAAATATCACGTGATTTGTGTCTTATATGCACATGCAACTAAAACTTAAAAACTAAAGAAATTGAAAATATCACTTGATTTGTGTCTTATATGCACATGCAACTAAAACTTAAAAACTAAAGGAATTGAAAATATCACTTGATTTGTGTCTTATATGCACATGCAACTAAAACTTAAAAACTAAAGTAAAGTAAACGCCTAAATATCGTCGCCCTCGTTGGTCTGCGGCCTGGACTTAAACCTCTTCTGTTTAAGTCTGTTCCGCGACTTCTCCACCGCTCTTTTGAGTTGCGCCTCAAATTCATTCCTGCCCACTGAACTGAACACATCTGCAATTTGTATAGAAGTAATTAGTATAGTAATTGCAATTTTACTACCGAAAGTGTTGTATGAAGACTTACCGCATAGCAGCTCATTGAAGAGGGCACATTTTTTGAGGGCGCGCTTGTTCCATGCGCCACTCCAATTGAAGTACGACAAGAGGTCGTCCGTTATAATTTCTTTTAAGACGCTCTCTACCGTACCTCGAGCACCCTTCAATTGGAACATAGTTGTTTTCTGTAGAATTTGAATGAAAATGTGTTAAGTCAGTAAATGCTAATTTAAATACCCACCGTAGCTGCTTTGAAATCGGCGCATTCTTCGAGCCTTTGCTCGAAGTCATGGACCGCCTGCATGGTCGTTAGTGGAATGGAGGATTTAACTTCCAACTGCAGTTGGTCCACCTCATCGCCGGTTATCTGAGCCACAGAGGAGCACACACGCTTCAGCATTATCTTGCACTCCCTTGTGGTTTTGTGATGTGCCATGGCTTCGCTTTTATCAATAGTCTGCGGTGAAAGATTTATTAGAATGTTTTGTAAATCATATATTGAGCATGATTGCCTTTTTTTCCAAGGCATCCAGTTTGCCTTCTATTGCGGCCATCCTGGTCTCCATGGCAGCGCATGTGAGTTCCATCGCGGCAAACTTTCCTTCAATACCGCTCAATATGGCCAATATCTCTATGGGAAATGGAAACAAATAAAAACCGTTAAATATTTTGCATACTTACTGTCCTGCTTCGCTTCGATATTGCTCAAAGGGGACTGGGCTACTGGGACGGACTCGGCAAGGTTAGCATCATATTTTCGTTTGTACATTTTGATTCTGAAAGAAAAATCGGAACAGGAATTAAGAGCGTACGCTGAATTCAAAAAGAGCGATTTGTTCTATGATCTAATTAGTAGAGGCGATGTGTTATTTGAAGAAGAAATCATAACTGCTACGCGAATTCGTGAAGAAGGTGATGTAGTAATGGAATTAAAATGAATTTGTTGCCTGTCGGGATACAAAGAATTTATATATTATATCTGTTCTAGAGATAGTTATCGTATTACTACTACTTTCGCTCGCCACCAAAATCCCTAAGCTGCTGCAAGAACTGAGAGGTTCTTCGAAATAGTTCTCAATCTCCTCAAATTTTCTAGAGCGGAAAAACTCTTCCTTGCCTACTGTTGAAAAGGTGGTGACTTTAATGGCTCCATGTGTAATGCTAAAGCAGTAAGAATCCTTCTCTTTTTTTTTGGGTTTAAATAAAAAGATCCTACTTTGCTAGGTCGACTATAAACTAAACCTTGACTCTCGCGTAATCTCAAAAATATCTGCTGCAGGATTTGGTTGGGTTTGCGAACCTTCTTCTTTAGAAACTGTATGTAATTTTCAAACCTATACGCCGAAAAGTTCTCTAACGAGCCAAACTGTCGAACACAACTGGACAAATGGAGTAGACCATGGACATTGAAGCTTACTAAGTGGTCTCCGTATAATTCTAGTCGATAGTCGATTCCATTAAATCTTGCTTAGCATCCGCTGACAACGTTGTGTCTATTATTTCTACTATTTTTAAAAACGAGTCTAGTTCTTTATAGTTCCCACCGAAAATTGGGATGGGTTTCATAGCAGTTTCTATATTGAAATTCGCCATGTTTGTGGTGTTATGTATTGGTTCTCGTTTGCTTGCTTTTACTTGAGAGTCCGCTGTGTCACTGTCGGATTCTGTTTGCGACATTAGAAGATATTTTGCTTCGCGATACGTGTTTCTGAACGCAATTATCGTTGTCGTTATGTTTGTATCGTTTGAATTTTTTTTTTCTAAAACCTGCTTTATTTTACTTTTTAAATTTTCTAATTCCTTTAATTTTACTAAGACAGTTTCTGCCTTGTACGGTCTGTTTGGTGTCTCTTTTAAATTTTTTAATATTTGTTGTGCCTTTTGTAATATGGCATTTAGCTCTTCCATCTACACTTGCGTTTACAATAATTTTTTAATAACTTCTTCTGTTCTTTTCAATATCTGTTTATGTTCTACCATAATGTGTGTTTCTAATTTATTGGCTCTTATTTTGGTCTCGCATATGAAACAGTATTTAAACATGTCGTTGTATTGTTTCAAACTTTATTTATCAAACATTATTTGCTACTCCTAAATTTACGCGCTTATTAATATATTTTTTTATATAGGTTCTTATTTTATTAAATACAAATATGAATACAACTATTGTTATTAATCTTATACCTGTCACTTCGAAAATACTAAATGTTGTTACGCTATTATTGGTGTTGATGTTATTACTTATTATTTCTTCCTTCATGTCGCTGTTGTCCTCGTCTAGATAACTAAATAACGCGCCTGAGATTGCTGCTAAAGATCCCATGAATTTTATTAGCAAGTGTGGCTTTTGGTTTCCTTTTTGTTGCGCTTCTTCAGTTTTTTTTCTAGAACATCTATTTGTTCCCAGATCCTACATGCTGAGTCCCATGATAGTACATTTACAATGTCGGATACTAGATTTTTGAGATGCCTCAGCTGCTGTCTATCTCTGATCAGTTGTCCTCCACGTTTCTTCTGTTTAGGTATTTGTACCTTTGGAATACACCAACTTTCTTCTTCCTTAATAATGTTCTGTCTCCTTCGGTACTCTATAGTTAATTTTCTGGGGCCTTGTGCCGATATATTTGTTGCTTTATATACTGGAGCACTGTTGTCACTGATAGCCTCGGGAATATATTCTTCCGGTCGTGCCATATAGTTGCTGGATCGACTGATCGTGGTTGTTAATTTGACTGGATGTGGTTGCAGGATCGTGGTTTCTAGATCGACTGGATATGGTTGCAGGATCGTAGCCGCAGGATCTCAGAAGATTTCAGTAATCAGAATTGCAGGATCGCCATGTAATGTTCGTTGAACGAACGTTTTATGTAAAGAAATGACTTCCCTTGAAAAAGGTCGCCCTAATAGAGTGTCCGGCGTGAACGCCACTGGACGAGACTAAGCTGCCTGCACTTAAGATGGCACGCTCTTTTCGCCTTGGTCAAAAGCTGGCGATGAGTAATAGAAAAATAGCCTGATATGATTTGGCTGTTCAATTAACTCTGTCTTTATTCTGGTTCACCCGGGTTTTTATATCCAGAGTGATCCCATATTCTTTAAAGTGTAAGTACATTGACGTTATTACAAATATGTAGCTTAACAATTCTTACTTACACTTAATTCTATACGTCGTCTTTTCACCTCGCTTCACATTTTGCTTTCACTCAATAAAATTTATTTTGTTTATAAATTTTATTGAGTTACTTTTGAACCGATACCCAATCACAAGTTCAATTGGATTTTGGGCGGTTCAAGGATCGGATTACCGCTTGTGTGACGCTAAGTCGCGGTCATTGTCCTAGCATGTGTGAGTAGGTCAGTGCAGCGCATTCAGAATGCTTGCTTTGCACTTACCCAACATGTGCTGTTATGTACGGGAGTGGAGTGCGGTTATGGCGGTACACTACATCCGAATAAAGTCACAAATTCTTCTAACATTCCCTGAGCGATACTATTAAAAGTTTGACACGTTTTTTCGCAAGACAAAAGCCTGATACTGCCATGCAAAAGGAGAAAATGGTAATACAAATCATCCCTAACACAATCTTTTAAGATATATATTCCGGAATACAACAAAAATTGCCTAAACTCAGTGGATTTCCAAATTTTTAAATCTTCCAAACCTCGACACACCCCACCGAACTAAGAAGGGACATGCTTCAACAAAGAAGAAAATTTTGCTTTCATTCCAGCAATATCTCCTTCTTTCATTAGCAGCTTAAGTAGCTTCTTTGCGACACCTAAATCAACCAGATGCATAGGATCTAACGGAAATTGCGAAACCATGGAAAAGTTAAACTTTTCCATTACTGTTGGATCAACCCTGCAGTTTGTAGCATGGTGCATTTCATCTGCTCTAACTTTAAAAGATATATCACTTCTAAGGACACCAGATTCTTTGGAGAAAGCCGTTCGCCCTACTAAATGCTTACCTACCTGACAACATTTTGGACAACTATTTTTCCCATTGTGCCCTTGAACACTGGTGAGAAAAGCCCTGGCTGGACTGTCGCAAACAAACAACCTAACACTAAACTTTTGCACAACCTCACCGAGACCCACTCGCAAACCACACTCACGTAAATCGGAAACTTCTTTACAAAAATCCTTAATAAAATTGTCCACAGAGCACGGTTCACTAATACCAGAAAAACAAGCTATAGTGAAAGGCCTTTCCTTAGGGAAACCGACAATTGATCCAAAAATTGGCCATAATACTCTATTCGAACTTTTAAACACTTTCAGTCCATCAACTCCTACATCTATCTGCACTTCACTAACACTCTCAAGGAAACTAAAAGGTTTTGATAAAAAGTAATTTTGTATTCCTAGATAAATAAATTCTCCTTGGGACATTGGAATAACTTGAACAGGTTTTCTATCAGTGTTTAATAACGATTTGGCTGATAGTGGCAGTCCTTTAATTCCAATTGTCTTGAAAAATTTTTTTTTCAATGCTCATATTGTTCGAAAAAGATTTCCTCTTCATTTCAACAGTTTTTTATTTGTTTTGAACACGAAATGGTAATTTATAAAATAAATATTGAAAAAAACACTTCACCACGAGATCACGTTGTTTGCTGCTATGTGAAATTGTAAAAATTTTTGACGTTTATTTTTAGTATGTACAATGAAAGGGCAAGATAAAGATACACAAAAATTAGAAATTATCGAGTTCTCCTTCGCTCTTGGAAGTAGTCGAAGAAAAATTGTGAAGGTGTATTAGTGATGAGAGAAGACATTGTGGTTGTGTGCGCGACTCGGTTATTCTGGTTTTGCTGGGATTGGTTCTGGTTTGTTAATGAAATCTCTTTCTTTTTGGGGATGGTTAGCTCTGTGGAAATGAAAATTATTGAAACCAGTGGTCAAAGTATTATTTCTCATTCTTTCCATTTTTGTGGATATCGCAGTGTATTTTGAATTTAGCCTCGTGATTTCTATTATGATTTGTATTAAAATTTTTTTCAAATTGTAAGGCAAAACTTGTCCTTAAATTATTCGATTCCAATTCCTGTGCTTTTGCTAGGGCATTGGGTAAATCTTCTGGCGCTAATGAAAACAATATATTTGACAGGGGAGCATTCAATCCAGTGATAAAAACACGTAGGGCATTAAGCCGATTTTTCTCATTCAACTCTTTGGTCAAAGCGGGAGCAGAACCATGTGTCATTATAGTTTTATTTATTAACAAAGTCAACTTTTTGTTGACCTCATTATAGAAATCGATTAGAGAAAGATTTCCTTGTCTCTTGTTCTATGATATGTGTTGGACGTTTGTCCGCATAACAAAAGTCCAACCTTGCAATTATTGCATCCAAATTTAACACTGTCCCGTGATTTGTTAGCGCGTCGTTGGCTTCACCGACAATTCTGTTTCGTAAAATTGTTAACGCAGCGAAATATTTTCTATTTCCTTTTTAAAAGCGTCATTGAATTATTTATGGCGTCACGCCAGCTTACATATGTTGTAGCTTTACCTGAAAATTCTGGCAATGATTTTATTATGTCCAATGATTTGTTACAGGTTATTCTATCGTCTATTGACTGAGTTTCATACTCCGCCACTTCGTTTGTACGGGTCACAGCCCTTAGTTGATTTTTTAAAGATTCTATTTCTGATTTTAATGAACTTATGTTCGTTACTACTAAACGGTATATAAGATCCTCAACGTTTTGTTCACTTGTAGCCATTCTTGAAAAACTTTCTATTAAATTATACACGATTGATAATATATACTGCACAGATTTCTTAGAACTATCACGACCACTTAATATTCTTTAAATATACTTCTTTACTCTTAAACTTATGTTACTATGTTAATTCTTACGTTACTATTTAATGCGTGCTGCTTCCTGCTTCTTATTGTCCTCGGTATTTCTCTTCTTCAGTTTGGTTTAATGGGTAGTTGCTTCGTCTTTATAACTTTCCGCACTCTTCCTTTTCTCCTTTGATTGGATACTTGTTTCTTTGCTTTGCAATGTGTATCACTTTTCTATTGGTGATTTTTTTATTTCACTTTGCTGGCTTTATTTTCCTTTTGGGTGCACAAAATGTTCTTTTGCAGATTTAACAGTGTCTTACGACCGATTACTTTATTTAACTATAGGTTAGTTATTAGCAAATGTTTTAGTTGCTTTTCAAAAAGTACCGCGTTTTTACACTACTGCTTTTTATTTCAGAACTTTTAATTTCTGTGCCCCACGTTGGGCGCCAATTAATTTTTCTAGTTTAAGTTTGGTTTAAAAAATATATTTTTATTTAAGCTCCGAACTGCTTCCTTTAACATTCAATCTTAACATGAAGTTTCATACGCTTAAATCTACGCTTAAATACTTAACATACGACGTTTTTGTTGTGTATCTTAACGCAAAGTCCAATAGCTGGACTTTAACTTGTTTTTGGATTTCAAAGCTGGACTTTCAACTTCTTTTGAATTTCGAGTATTCAATCCCATCGATGAATACTCGAAGTGTCTGTAATATGTCGAATTTGTTTATTACCAACTTGTTTACCAGACGATGCGAATACGTTTCGTTCCCAGTCATGTTGCTTATCGATTGTAAGCAAACGCTTATGGGAACCTCTGGTTAACAGAGTACCTTAACTTGCATGAAGCGGATCAGAAGCCGGGAGTATTGGCAATTGTAGGGAAGGATCATGGGATGACGCTCATCATATGCCAGAGAGGGGCATGATGCTAAGCGCCCACCCACGCGGAGCAATCCTTCTTCGGAGAGGAATGGATTGCGCGAGAGGATCGAGCTCTTTGGTTCGAGTTTCGTCTTCCTCTCGAGACAGCGGTATTCGGTCGCGAACTGATGCCTTTGGGTTAGGGCGTTTCTGAGGATGGGTATGGTCGTGGAATCGGAAGATATACGCGATCACGCGAAGCGCTCTTGGGAGAGAAGAGAATCTTTCCAGAGCGTCTTCGTACAGGGGTAAACGAGCAACGTGTGCCTTGATGGGCTTGGCTTCCAAATCAGTCTCGCCGGATTGATGAAGGTCAGAGTGAGGCCAAAATCGCTCGTTCTTTTGGAGCCAATCAGGGCCGTGCCACCAGAGTTTGTTGTCACGCAGCTCGAGCGGAAACATGCCACGGCTGGCCAAGTCCGCTGGATTGTGCTGCGACTCGACGAGGAACCAATGGGTGGAATCCGCAATCTCTCTCGTTTTCGCGGAACTGGCGTCTTCGAGCTCGAGGAAGTCCGAGTTGAGAAGGTCTTGAGGAGGGATGCCACTCAGCAGGCTAGCGTGGTTGGCAGTCCATTTTCGCATGGTGAAGGCTGCCGATGGAAGTGCGGCGACCAGCTTGAGGCGCAGGCGTATAGCCGATTCGAGCTCATGGGAACCGCACAAGGCGTCATCCACATACATGCTGGACTTCAGAGCTGAGGAGGCGAGAGGGAGTGTCTTTTCAACATCTTGAGCAAGCTGTTGAAGAGTACGAATCGCGAGATAGGGGGCACAGCTGACGCCAAACGTCACGGTGCGAAGTTCGAAATCTTGAACCTCTTCGGACGAGCAGTTCCGAAAGAGGATTCGCTGGTAGCGCGATTGTTCGGGGTGAACGAGAAATTGAAACGAAATTGAATTGAATTGAATTGAATTGACTGGAGCGGCGGCCCTGTCTAGAGGGCGTCATTAAGGCTCAGGACATTGGAGGTAGGACAAGAAGCGTTGAAAACAACTCTCACCTTGGTGGAGGTGCTTTCCGGTTTCAGAACCGCATGGTGAGGAAGGTAGTAGCAGGAAATGTTTCTGTCGGGGTGACTTTTGACATGTGATTGAGTTCGGAGTATTCTCGAATCACATTGTCGTAGATAATCTTGAAGTCGGGTGTTTTCAAGAGGCGGGATTCATTTCGTAAAAATTGCTTGAGAGCAATTTCTCGCGAACGACCAAGCTGGAGTTGCGAAGGGAACCCTTCTTTGAAGGGGAGGCGGACGACGTATCGGCCGTCGGTACGCCGTTGGGTGGTAGCGGCGTACAGGTTCTCGCAGAATGTCTCGGCGGGTGTGACCACAGGTTTCTGCGTAACCTCCTCGATTTCCTAGAAGCGGGAGAGCTGCTGATCTATAGAGACTTCGTTGAAGAACGAGACTCTAGTCGTTACCGCGGGAGGTGCGGATTTTTGGGGAATTGGACCGGTTATTATCCAACCGAAAATAGTTTCTTGAGCTATGAGGGAGCCCAAGAAGTTTCGCTTAATTCCATCCAGGAGGATGAAGGGGTATAGATCAGCTCCGATCAAGATGTCGATCTGATCGCTTTGGTAAAACTGTTCGTCTGATAATGCCAGGTTAGGCATTGAATCGAAGAGCGTTCGATCGAGCGAGCAGACGGGTAGGTTGCCGGTGGGTTGCGGCAGCACTAAAACCGTGGCTTCAATGTGTAGTTGGGAATCTTTGGGGGAGTCCAGTGTGAATTTACACTGTTTGCTGACATGAGCAGTGACGGTTTCATTCACGCTGGCAATTTGTGCTTGAATTATTTTAGTGGGAAGACGCAAGCGTTGTTGAACACGTTCAGTGAGGAAAGTGTCTTCCGATCCAGGATCGATGAGCACAAGAGCTGGGTATAGTTCGTCGCGATGGCGGATATTCACCATAGCCGTAGCGAGAAGCACTTGCTTCGGACGCGAGGTGAAGCAAGTCAATACGTTTGAAGTGGGAGGGGTTGCAGTGTATACTGCAAAAATAATCGAATTGTTACTGGAATTCGAGAGCTTTACTCAATTTAGTTTCTGAACTGGAAATAATCAAAGGTTTGTTAATTGGAACAGTGTCAATAGCGTTTTCAGTCGTATTTCGCATAAAATTTACTGCGGAAGACACTTTGAAACGTATGAAGATAATTATAAGATGTCATATTGAATATATGTAGTTGAGAATTTTATTTACCACTTCTCGAATCTGCTGCATAATATGTCATGTTATAGTATTGTATTATTGTCGCCGGAAAGAAATAAAATTTAAATTCTGTCTTTTTAACGGAAGGAAGGAATGGAGTAATACCACCCACATTCCAGAGAAAATTGTAAATACTCATAATTTTTTGCCGTATTTTAGAAGGTATAACGAAGTGTCTTTTTTGGTCACATGTGTTCTCCATACGAAATACCTCGACTAAACAGTCCGACAAATAGAAGTCGTTTTAATAACTCATTCTTTTGTTTTTTTAACGTTTACGATTTTATTATTTTTCGCAAAGATGACGCAAGTTTTTGTGCATATGAACAATTTGTTGTCGTGAAAAGCTCTACTCACAGGGTTGTCCCTAAATTTTTTCAATGCCAAGAGATGCATTCAGAATCGTGAAAACATCACTCACAGAAAAACCCAGCAAAAACAGAATTTGCGTAACTACGCAATTTGACATACGAGCTGTGATGTGATTACGAAGTTTTGTAGTTCACTTCTATATAACATGAAGCAATTGCTCTGTTTGAATTTGCCACACAAAAAAGGGTCTAACTCTCGTAAATTGCTTTCGCTCGCGAAGAAAATATTGCTTAAAATAATAGGTACACAAATAAAATATTTTGCGAGTTTATTTATGCTTGTATATATTGGCCTTAATAATAACGTGTTCATATTAAATAAATCATGGTTGAGGTTGCAGTTAATAAAAAGTGATCAACTAAAAACCAAAACCAGAAAGTTTTTATCCTATATCTCTTTAACACCGGCAGCTCTTCGTTTTATATATACACCGCACTGTATTTGAGATTGCTCGTGTGGTTGCCGCGGTGTGGTTGGGGTTGGGGGCGCGAGGTGGAGAGTTGAGAGTTCGCATGGTTTAGCGAAGACGTAGTGGTAGCCACCTCGCGATGCAAGAGTGTAGGATGTCGTTTGGTGCACGACATGCAAGTGAAAGCACTCTTGCAATCCTTAAGTTGATGCGAATGTGCTAGACAATTCGTGCAGAACTTAAGGTTGTTGATTGTTGTCCATCGCTTGTCTGGCTGCATCGCCAGAAAACGCGAACAACGACGTATGGGATGAGACGGATCACTGCATAGGGGGCAGTTGACCGCGATCATGTTTGCCTGGAAGGTGTTCACAGGCTTAGGTGGGGCGGCATTACCGTCAGCCTCTTGGGTGTTGGTACGGATTTGCGGATGTCATCAACAGTTTCCAACGTCTGGAAATGCGACGTCAGAAACTCATCCATTTCTTTCCACGAGGGAATTTCGCCCTTCTTTGCAATCGAGCGTTCCCACAGAGAAAGGGTGGTTTCGGGTAGTGGCGACGAACATAGAACTATGATCGCATCCCAACTGTTGACATCGATGTCAAGCAGGAGAGAGCCCCGAGAGTATTATTGATTTCACGTTGCAGGCGTTTGATCGCGGCGCCTGACTCGTGAGTAACGGGAGTTAGATTGAAAAGTGTACGAAGATGAGAATTGACAAGGATTCGCTTATTCTCGAAGCGATCTGTCAGGTTTCGCCACGCTTGAGCAAAACCACTGTCTACGAGAGGAGACTTCTGAACAATCTCCGTGGCTTCACCGCGAGTCTTTTGGTTTAAATGGAACAACTTCTCGAAGGGCGAAAGTCGATTGTTCTGTATATAGAGCGCGGAGATATATATAGGCACATTCCCGATACTCGCTCGCGTCTCAGACGCTCCGTAGTTGTTTATTCTCTTTTGTGGTTTTCGTAGTTTTTCTTTGTATTTGACGATGGTTTTTGAAGAAAAACTACGAAAACCACAAAAGAGAATAAACAACTACGGAGCGTCTGAGACGCGAGCGAGTATCGGGAATGTGGCTGTAAGTCAATTTAGTCGAGCTGAGGAATCGCGTTAATTCAAATTAAATCGGAGATGTTTCGGATTAATTTAATTGATTTCGGAATAAATCGAATTAATCCAATTTAATTCAATTCACTCGCGGAGAAATTAACTGTGTTAATTCAAATTAAATCGGAGATGGATCGGATTAATTTAATTGATTCCGGAATAAATCGAATTAATTTAATTTAATTTAATTCACTCGCGGAGAAATTAATTGCAAGTTAAATCGAAACTATTTTGAGATTTGGAGGAAAAGAATTCGCGATGTCGTTGCTGAGTCGCTCGTAGGGATTCGGACGAGGCGCGGTGGATGAGCAGTGTCACCTGGGAGCGGTGCACTAAATGGCAGGTCGCCAATAAAACACAAGTGTATATATATTTTAAAAAAAGAACTTTATTTATTTTTGGTAATTTTTTTCTCGCCGGCACTGTACAATACCTAGATGGGATAAGAGAAAATAAGTAAAACAAAAAGAAATGTTTGGGAAATATTTATTTTTACTTTATCTACACAAATTTACAGCAGTGTGTTGTTATTGGTATTGTTGTTGTTGTTGTTGTATTTTATTTTATTATTTTTTGTAATTGATGCACTTTGGTGGCGGTGTCGTACGGCGTTCGTGTAACGTAACGAAACGAACGTTCGTCTCAGCGAAGAGTCGCGGGTGACTCGAGACGTTACGATCGTCCGTAGTGAATACGAAATTCACGAGCCGATTTATCACGCACACGCACACCACTTGTTTCACTTTTTGGCGATCTGAGTAATTCCGGGGGTGGAATTACTCCGCGAGTTTTATTATGCGAGCTGTTGCAGCTCACTTGTTGCTTTGCGGAGCAACGTTTGTACAAAAATCACGCGGTCGCGACGCCGAACCGAACACCAAACGGGGTGGAGCACGCACAAATATATGTTTGAATTTTATGAAATATAGTGTATAAAATGTAAAAATAATATAGTATGGTATAATGGCGTATGGGATGGGGTGGATTGAGTCGGATTACTTAGTAATCCGGCTCGAAGGACCAAAATGTTGGGTTGGGAGGAAAAACGATGTGAGATATGTGGGTTGAGGTTAATTTGTGAACTTTAATTAAAATTTGATGAACTCACCGGTGAGATAAGGGTGGCGAGTGATGGTGATGTGCGGAGTCGCTGTGCTGATGGTTATCTCGGTGGTATGATTTTACAAAATAAAAGTCAAATGAATATTTATCTCTTTGTTTATTGAGTATTGGTGACCCTGAAAAGGGCCGATTGTATGCAAGCGAAATTTTTAAACACGTACTGAACGCGCAAGTTCATCGCGTACGCTCGCAGCTGCTGGTGTGGTGTGTTGCTCTTCGCTCTCCGTCTCCATATTTTCCGGAAGCTCCGGCTCTGCGCTGGGCTCCCAATCATTCCTATGAAAAATGCATATATTATGCAATGCGCAGCAAGCGTTGATGATTTTCGTGGAAACCTCGGGAGAGTAGTGGAGACCTCGTTCCGATAGAATACATCGGAATCGGTTCTTCATTTCCCCGAAGCATCGCTCAACGACGTTACGTGCTTTGCACAACTTCCTGTTGTACAATATCTACACGTTATCGCGTGGTTGTCGGTATGGCGTCATCAGATACGGGAGTAGCTGATATCCCGCATCACCTGAAATAAGATAAGGTCAATTTAGAAGCAATCAATCGCAGCAGTTACACATAACCTCACCTAACAGCCATGTGTTCCGCTTCCCTGCATTATACGCTGACTTCAGCAAATCATCGACTACGCTCATTCTCCATATAAACGCGTCATGATTGCTTCCAGGCGACCTCGCATCGACAAATTTGATCACCATGTTGTGATCGCATATCTGAAAAGAAATATATTTTGTCGTAAACATAGTCATATGTATGTACAGAAATATTCCAACTTACCACCATGGCAATAATGCTGTAAAAGCCTTTGCGGTTGTAATATAAATGCCGGTGTTCGGGGGCTTTTATACGGACGTGAGTGCCATCCACACAACCGATAACTCCCGGCAATCCGTACTCACTGTAAAAGTGCTCCTTTACGTGGGATTCCTCAGCCTCTGTCATGTTGAACCGAATCCATTTTGGGCACACTTGCTGCTCAAATATGTCCAGACATTCCTTAATGAGCCTGGACATTTTTGATTGTGACATTGGCGCCATGTGCTCGTTCCCTACAGCCAGTTGGTAACTACCGACTGCAACGAACCGCAAAAACGCAACCAATTTCAGAGTTGGAGGAATTGCTGTGGATTTCCTGTTGCGCGCCATGAATGGAAAAACCTCCTCAAATAAGCTCTGAAAGCAGATTTTGCTCATCCTGAAGTTACTTTGGAAGCTAATCACAACAATAACATAAAATTTCAATATCCAAGCAATAATTATTATAAATTGCAACTTACAGTTGCTCGGGCATCTCTAGAACATTGGAATGATCCCTCAACATTCTGTGCAGGACAGCTGTCGTATTTTCTTCCACTTGACGTGATCGTCTGACGTAAAATGCAGCACTTGGTATCATTTGGATTGAATAATGACCAATTGAATAATGAATAATAACCAATGCGATTTATTATGTGATACAATGTGATTGTATTTACTGAAAGTTCACTTATAAAATTCACTTTTGCTTATAACATGTAAAAGGCGAAAGTCAATTGTTTTTTGCTTCATACATTGTTGCCACGCACTAGCGTTTACATTTTATATACACAAAATGTATGTCCACTGAGATTCTCACGAAGTTGAAATCGAATTGGCTGTATTTTTTGGTGTTTTTCGAAGTGCTTCCAAATTATTTCACCAAACTATATCAATTTTTACAGTGAATGGTAACACTATTCAGTCTGCAAACTATGACAGTCTGCAAGGCATGTTAAATGGTAAAAAAAACAGAAAAAAGTAAGACGCTGGCGGACGCTTGAGTTCCGAAATGCAACGTTCGACTCAGTCTCGCCTGCGCTGGCGTCTCGGGCGCTCAGACGAAGCGAGTATTCGACATGAGGCTGTTAACTTCACACGCACACCACTTTTTCACTTTTTGGGCGACCTGAGTAATTCCGGCGGTGGAATTATTTCGCGATTTAAGACGAGAGCTGTTGCAGCTCACTTGTTGCTTTGCGGAGCAACGCTTGCACAAAATTACGCGGTCGCGACGCCGAAGCGATAACACCAAACGGGGTGGAGCACGCACAAAATATTATGGTTTTTTGGGTGAAATATAGTTTATTTATGCAAAATAATAATGTTCTCACAAAATGTAGTGTGGGATGGGGTGGATTAAGTCGGATTACTTAGTAATTCGGCTCGAGAAGGACCAAAATGCTGGGTTGGGACAAAAGAGAAAATAGAAAAAGAGGTGTGAGGTTAAATTGGGAAAAATGGTGGAAAGTTAACTGCAAAATGGAATGGCAAATGTACTCACCGATGATGGTTGAGGGAGTAGCGAGATGCGAGATGATTTTGAGATTAGTGATAGCGATCGTGGTGAGTGTTGAGACGAGTTGATGATTCTTGCTAGGTTTTCGATAATTGCGACTTGCGTGGTGGTATCTCCAAAAAGCGATGAAAAAAAATGACGGTGGATGAGTGGTTGTTCGGTGATAAATCAAGATGTAGAGTTAGTGTGTTCGATGTGGTTGCCAAACGAAAGAAAGAATGTGTTGTAAAAAATTGTATGCTGCTGCGGTGACGTCCAAGAAGGTAAGGAAGTATATCGCCGGAAGTGTGTAAAATCTGGAAAAGTAGAAAAAATGGCCATGGGAAGGCCGGGAAAGGGGCAGTGCTGCCAGAGCGAATGCATTTCCAGGGGTGCGGGAAACACATTTGCTCCTAGAGGGCGTCAGGGTGTTTGGCGTGAACAGTGCTTAAGACATCGGAAGTTGTGCTTACCTTCGGCGAGAGTGTTCGGAAGGACAGACAGAGCTACATAATATTTCTATACATAAGCATCTCGTTTTCTCTAAACGCAAACGACATATAGATGTCGCTGTGTGCTTTACCAGAAGATGTCTCTGTTGCAGTCTCCCCTTTGACATACTATCCTCGGGCCGAGAGTACGTGAATACTATAAATTTGCATCTTCTTCGGGGTTTCTCGTCGTAGGATTTTCTACGTACGTTCCAAGCGGCATGTTTAAATTTGTTGTTGAAGAGGTTTTTATATCCAGTGTTGCTGACCTTCTTAGTGACTATGAAAGGCCCGTCTTGTTTTGCTACAAATTTTGTAGTGACAACCTGAGCTTTTTTACTAAGCACATGCGTGGTGACGAGAACCTTCTCACCGATATCAAAAACAGGTTGAGGTCTTCTATGTTGGTCTGTTGCTATTTTGTTCCGATCTTGTATTTGATATTTCATCTCCCTTGCATTTTTTAATAAACAAGAAAATTCATGAAGATAGGGAGTTATTTCCGGTAGAAAATTTTCTTTCTCTATTATTTCTCTTACATCCCGTTTTACATCATCTAAGGTTAAGTACTCTTCCAAATGTTAGAAAAGACGCAGAAAATCCAGTGCTTTGATATTTAGCGGTATTCCATGTATTGTGATTATTTTGCACGATGATGGAGAGTTGAGCCTTTAAACCGCGATTCTTCCTTTCTACTAGGTTGGCGTGCAGATAATAACCAGAAGAGAATTGCTGCTGAATCTATCAGCAATATGTAACCCCTTGCATTATGCTTGTAACGTTAGGGGGCGTGGGTCCGCGGTAACTAAATGCAATAATCAAAAAAAAAATTTATTAAACAAACGGAAATTAACCACTGTCAGGGCAGCTCAGCTCATCCGGCCGCTAACCAAGCGTAGAAAAAAGAATAGTACGCGGAGGATCTGTGGAGGTAAGAGGGAGAGAGACGAGAGGAGGAGGGGGGGAGGAGCAAGTATTATTTCCCTCCCCCTTTCTGTACCCACCCTACCTTGGTTGGCGCATTGGCATTTGTTGCGCCAACCCCTTACGTGTTGTGTCGCCTGGCCTAAACGGAGTGAAACCGCTTACTTACCTGTTAAACTAGACCAACGTCCATTTCAAATCATTTTTAAAATATATATGTCTCTAGGACAATATTATTGGTTTCTGTATACATCGCGTATAATTTGTATTTAATTGTATGGCTTACATTACTTAAAAGGAATTACATGAATATTCGTTACAATCGTTTTACCAAATTCGTGTGTTGTTAACCCATTGATCCAACACTAACTAATCCACATTCAGTGGATGATATATGTGTGCATGCACACACAAATCGACAAAAGAAAACAATATTATGCGGAGGATTGGTGGGAGAGAGAGATGAGAGGAGGAGGGGGGGAGGAGTTGATGTTATTTCCCTCCCCCTTCCTATACCCGCCCTACCTTGGTTGGCGCGTTGAAAATTTGTGCGCCAACACCTTACTGTGTTGTGTCGCCTGGTTGCGCGGAGTGGAACCGCTAACTCACCTGTTTACCCAAGAAAAATCAAGCCATATTCATACGAACAGAAATCATGGTTAAGTTAAATGTTTAATCAAAAGAAATGCGTCCAATAAAATTTTTAAGATTGACCTACAAATTTAACATTTTCCACAAAAAAAAATTTTCCAGGCAAAGATACAATAACTTTAATAGCTTTTCTTATTTCATCACATGAAGTTAATTACAGAAAGTTTTCTTAGACAGAGATAGACAGCAATTTAATTCCTTATTAACTTATTCGATACAACTGGATTTAATTTCATTAACCCTTCGATTAGTAGGAATAACTTTAGTTCCTTAACACTTCAATTATGTGAAAATAATTTTTCTAGCGATTTAATTAATATAAGTGAGGTTAATACATTAACAACTTAGTTAAGATAAATGAAGTTCATTTGTGTACCCATTTTAAATTAATTTAACTGAATTTAATTTTTTTTTTTTTTTTTTTTTTTTCTTTCAACTTGTCATTTTGCATTCTAAGGCATACTTTCGGTATCCATTAATTCAACATCTCAAAACAAAAAACAAATATTTGGTCAACGCGGAGACTAGTTTACAAATCCCACTTTCAATATTAAGTAAAAAAAAAATAAAAAACGTGAATATAAAATATGGATAATATGCTTGAATTACCATGTTTGTGAAATCTCCAAATTGGTGACGCCAGCAACGGACGTTCCTGCATCTGAAAAAAAAACTTACATGCATTTATCAGGTATATTCAATATAAAATTTATGTAACTATAATTTGACTGCGAGCCTTCGGGCTCCGATATTACAAAATGGACTCAGTTTGAGGTATGTAATATAAAATATATCGAACACAAATTATAAAAGGGGTTGACTGGGCAAAAAAAAGAAATCATACTACAGGCCTGAGGCATCGTCGTCTTCATTGTGCATGGAAAGTCAAAATAAGGAAAAAGTTGAACCAGTTGATTGCGTTACTGTTGTTCTTGTTGTTGTTGGTGGTGGTGGTGTTTTCATCTTGGACGAATACGAAGCAAAATGTTGCTGATCTGCCTTCGCTGATGTTGATGCTGCTTCTGATGCTCGTTTATGATTGTTCTTGGAGTTGAACTTCAGAAGAGTGTCTTTCTTTTGTTTTTTTTTTTCTTTGTTGTTCAGCCAAATTATTAATGATTAAGAAACTTGTCTTTAGGCTCTTCGTCATAATATTTTACATTCGTTTAGTTAGTAATAACTTTAGATTTGTTTATCACAATAGTTTATGTTTTGTTGATTCTTTTATAAAATCTTGTTAAATTTCTTCTTCATCAGTCATTTCAAGAATATATTTTTCTTTCTTTTCTGAGCGAAGTTAACTGCATTTTTGAAATTTTAGTCCTTAAAATATTTTTATTGTGCTTGAATTTATGTCTCGTCGTTGCTGCGATTTTTCGCTGTTTAATTTTCCACTCAATAAATCAATGAACATTCAATAATAACTTTTGCACTGTTTCTTTTTTTTTTTGTTTTGTTTTTGTTTGTTTTTTTCTCTTTCTTTTTTTTTTCTTCTTTTAATTCAACTTATAATTTTTTTTTTCTTTTTAGGGTTTACAACAATTTCCTTAAATATTTATGTTGTTTATTTTTCTTCTTGTTCACATTAAGAAAAGCTGGGATTAAATGGGATTTTTTTTTCTGCTGTTGCTGTCTGTTTTTAACTGTATGAAATTGTTTCTTCAAAAATTTGTGCTTCATTTATTCGTATAATTGTTATTTTGTGCCGACAAAGTGTAAAACACATACATTAAATTCATCAAAATATCCAAAGAAAACGCAAATAAAACTGCGACAAGTCAATATGATTGTCATTTCCGCTTTCTTATTAGTTTAGTTGTAATAAGTCCTTATAGGAACCAATCAGAACTTTAAACAAAGTACGAACGAAAGCTATTGTTGCGTGCGATGGTGATATTTTGAAGTGGAGGTTGTTATTGTTGTTGCAGATAATGGAGTATTTATTATTATTACACAGTTCATTTTCTTAGTTGTTGTTGTAGTTGGATTTGTTGCGTTATAAAATTGTTTGATTTATAAATGTAGGTTCTTTTTAATTTTTTTTTGTTTTCCTTTCTATTTGCTTTGCTTTCTATAGCAGCGCACCGCGACTTGTTTGCGCTTCTCTTATCACTTCCTGACTGACTGCTTTCCGAAACCACGCTTTGCTTCGAAGCGACAGAAAGCAAACTGGTTTGCTTCGCTCATTCCAGGCGCCGCCGCTGCGCAGCTAGCGACATCTCACTCCCTCTCACCATGATCGACTTTTATTGCAAGTCCCGTAGGATGGCGTGATGTGAAGTTCATAGAAAAAAAATTCTTCTAGAAACTTCGATCATGCCACTTTACGCGACTACTCTCTCCGTCGTCATGATGGAACGAGGAGATGCCGATAACCGCATTGCGGCAACGATCTGGAATGAGCGAATTTACCGTCCGCTCACTCTCCGCGCTCCGACACAGAGCGTGGTCCTCGACACACCTCACATGCTTTTAATGAACTGGCTTCCAGTGTCAGTCTTTAGACGACGCAGCATACCATATTTCATCAATTAAAGTTTTCGCACACGTTTCTGTTGTGGCTTCTTTGAGAGCAAAAATTTCTATCCAGCGACTTTGTAGTTTCCAATAGACCAGCAGGTATCATGTTAGTAGCGTTATAACGTTGGCAATCGATACACATTTTCACATGAGTTGTTATTTCTGCTCTTATTTTTGGCCAATAATATCTGCTTGATATATGAGCAATCGTTCGTTCGACTCTATAGTATCATGCACTTTTATCATCGTGCCAGGTTTTTAAAATATCTGCACGCTCATTTTGTAGTACCACAATATTTTTATCTTCATCATTGTCATTCCCCTACCAGTAGAGTATTCCGTCATTAACAATATAACCTCTGTCAATCCAACGTTGCATGTTTTCATCTTCGTTTTCTAGCGATGTTATTATTGTTTTTAATTAGTCAACTTTTAGCGGTTTAGCTTAGGCAAATCCATTTAAAACAGCCCATCTAGCTAGGCGGCCAAATAGAGATTTTACTGTGAGTAACGATTTCAATGGCTGGTCTGTCAATAGTAATATTACTTCTCCTTCGATATAACCTCTAAACTTGGAACATGCCCAGACGATGGCGAGTGTATTCTTAGAATCCTTAAAATGTTCTTACTCGCATTATTGCAAATATATTATCGAATAATTCTTTGTCCATCACTTTTAATAATTCCTAATAAGTCTAAACATAGAATTGTGTTGTAAAAAACCTATCAAAAATAAAAATTACATTTCATCGTTTTTTTTTCTCTTTCTCGTGAAGCAGTTATCGTTAACCGAGTTGGCGTTACTTTGTTTTTCTAAATTAATGAAATAACTAAAACGAATTGAAAAAATTTACCGACTACAATAGCAAATATATAGTACTTAATATATAGCAACTATTTTTTTTTATCGATTAGTTGAATAATGATTGTAGATTTTGTTTTAATGATTTTGTCTTGTCTGTAAATTTTTCAATTAAATAGTTCAACGATTGGACTTTTTCTAGCTTGAATACAGCAAACATATGCACTTTAATGACTATTATATGTAAATGAATAACTAAAACTATAATTTTACTTAACCATTTCAATGTAAATTATTTTAATTATTTTAATATTGATGGTTGATTAATAATAATACACAAATGCTATCAAACTCGTCGTTGTCGTCTAGACCAGTCGATAGTGTACACCAAGGTTTCATTTTGTCTGCGCTGTAAATTGAACTAAACTTTTTTTAGTGAACTGCATGCCCTTCAAATCTTCTAGTAGTTATTGATCATTTCCCAAAACTCTTACGACGACATATGAACCACGATATTTTTGCTCTATGTAGTTTTCGAGAATCGCCTGTTAACTGGAGCTCGCTCTGAACAACATTAAGGATCATCAATTTGGTACTACTTTGGCGTTTTGTGCTTTTTTTCAAATCACTTTTTCCACAAGTTGCGCTGTCTATTGATAGTCCTAAGCAGGGTTCGTAAATGCTCGCTCCGGCTCGCTCGCGCTCCCGAGCCGGCTCCGGCTCGGGCTCAAAAGAGCATACTTTTGAGAGCGCGAGCCAGCCGACGGCTCGGCTCTCAAGTTGTGTGGCTCCGGCTCAAAGAGCGGCTCGCTACAAATCGAGAGCCCGAGCCAGCAGAAGGCTCGGCTTTTAAATTTTGTGGCTCCGGCTCACAGAGCGGCTCCCTAAAAATTGCGAGCTCGAGCCAGCACGAGGCTCGGCTCCTACTTTTTTGGCTCCGGCTCAGAGAGCGGCTCGCAAACAATCATGAGCTGCTCCCTAAAAATCGTGAATAACCACTGGGTCAGCTAATCGATTCAGTATTTTGTTTAAGACTTTGCACAATTAGATTAACAGGCTCATGTCGGATACGCGCTCGATCGTCAGACGCTCGGTAGTTGTTTATTCTCTTTTGTGTTTTTCTTAAGTTTTGTTGGTACGCCAGCGTCGAATTTTGTGTTTTTCTTAAGTTTTGTTGGTACGCCAGCGTCGAATACCAACAAAACTTAAGAAAAACACAAAAGAGAATAAACAACTACCGAGCGTCTGACGATCGAGCGCGTATCCGACATGAGCTTGTAAGTTTAGAGAACAATAGATCTGGATATTAATAGCATGTTATACGTGATTTTCGTATGAATGACAGGCATTTGCTTGTAATTGAACATCAATTTATTATATAATAGTTTTATATTTATATTACAATAATAAATTTGGTCTAAAAAATAAATGAAAGAAAACATGACATCTAAAACAATTGGGTTTGGGAAAAGTGAATATATTATTATATTTCTTTATATGCATATGTAAATTTTCCTTCACTTGCTATTATGAAGCGTGATCTTAAAACAACCCTTATCTCAGCTGCGTCGACGATTGTTACAAAAACAACAACAACAGTGCATTCTTCTGGAAGCAGAAACCGCTTGTGCGTAAATGCTTGTATTGATTATTGTTGATTGTTTACTTTAAAGTGCTATGAAAGAATAAAGCAGACAGTTTTCACATCGATAGAAAATTTAGTGTTTTGATCTAAATGGAATTAATCATGCGATAACTTGCAGTTAGTCAACTCTTGAACGGTTGCACTGATTTCGATGCGGTTTTCGCCATTCTGTTAAGAATTTTTGCACTTTCCTCAAACTGTATTTTAAATATTTCCAACAATAATATTGAAATTTTATGGTTGAGCTGATTAACGCAACTATTGGAAGTTGAGGCAAAAACAAGATCACATTTTCTAGCTGAAAGTTAATTGGAATCAAAAGACAATTGCAAAGAAATATGGCTCTTTCGTATTCTAAAATTGTTCCATAACATTAAGCGATCGAGATGATTACTCACAATTGTATATTTGACCTCCGACATTTTTCAGAACAGCGGCGGCAAAAGTTTTATGAAACGCTGAAGTTTTTATTGCTATCCTTTGCTCAGATTTTTCGCCATTGCATCGGGGAATGTTTGGACGGATTTCTTTCTTGATTAGATGTAGATGTGTCGTAACGGAATGCCCCAATCTTAGTCTCGAAAATGTTTTGATTTTATTTTTTTTGGCATCTACGGGATATATATCTGCTTGGAATCTTTCATTGATGATTGAGTAGTGGTGGTGGGTGAACTCTCGCCAAGAGCGTTTTCTTTTAGCTTCGAGTAACGTCTTGATGTGGCGGCGCAAATCCATTTTTTCAGCTGTTGGGTCTCCTATGATTGGTGCGTGCGACGCGAACGTGGCAGTTTCGTCGGTTAGAGAGTTTCCTGGTATACCGATATGGCTGGGAATCCACAGAAGCTTAATTCTTGACTTGCTAGCGTAGATTATGTCCCTAATTCTTGTGATGATGTTCCATTGGTTATATCGGGGACTCATGATTGCTTGCAGTACTGATAAGCTGTCTGACCAGATTACCGTTTTGATTTTGCTGCGATGGGCGATCAGACAGGCTTGGAGAATGCCTGTTGCTTCTGCTGTGAAGATGGAGGTGAAAAGAGCTAGTGTTTTGGTAGAGATGCATTCTGTTTCAGTGACTACTGCATAGGAGACTGATGTATTTTCTTCTTTGGAACCGTCCGTGTACAGCATTTGCCACTTTAAGGCGTCGAATTTTTCTTTCTTTTCGTAGAAGATTTTTTTAAAAAATTCATTTGGTGTTGATTTTTTTTTGAACTTGCTTAGACTTGTGTCACAGGCTGTTTTGCGTGATGAAATGTGCATGGAAGATTGCGGTATTCGGATGTGTGCAGCAGGGAGCGTTATTTCCAGATCTTTGGCGATGGCAAAAACATTGTAGATGGTAGATTTAATTCGTGGGATTCTGGAGGCTTTTATAGTTTTCCTGACATCGTTGTTGATTACGGACGCTTTTGAAAAGATAAGTTTTGGAAGTAGTGAGACCGTGATAGCGTAGTACCTATCTTCGATGGAAGGAAGTCCCGATTCCGCCAGAAGATTTGAGATTGGGGTTGTGCGGAAAGCGTATAAGCTGGCTCGTATAGCTTGGTGATAGATGGGCTTGATGATGTTAAAGTTGGTCTTAGGTAATGGGCCGGAGAGGAATAATCCGTAATCAATTTTGCTTAAGATTAAAACTATAGTTAGATAAATTAAACAGTTTATATGTACGTAACTTTTTCGGGAAAGGAAACAAATTAAATTAACTCTGTTACTATAGTTCTGGCTGTCTGGAACGTTCATTTGTTCCGAGCCCATGTCGTTTACCGATTCAGTTACAATGTTTATATTTCTGTTATATTAGCTAATCTGGATGGACAGATAATACGGGATGTTTTAGAAACTATTAAAGAACCAGCAACACTGTCGAAAATAACCAGACACGTGGCAGTGATCGTAGAAGAGCCGTGAAGCAAGCACATTTTGTGATTGTCTTCTATTTGCAGTAAAAACCGAAGGATACCGAACTTTGGACTGCAGTACGGCTACGTCCAGAAAGTCTGCGGAAAATATTTCGCCGCAGACCTACAAGATTTAGTGGACGAAGAAGACCTGCCTGGGAAGCGGATGGGTGGTCGTAATGAGGTCCGGCGCGTCCGCTCTCAGCGTCGCAACTGCTGTCAACGTCGTAGCCGCTCTCAGCATAGCAATCATTATCGGGGAAACGGGTATAAAAAAAACTTAGAAAATTTAATAAAAGATCATCATATCTTACACATTAACTTGTTTGGAGATCTAAAACCAAAGCATCATGTGACGACCTTTTTGCTCCGGGTTAGCCGTCGGTGCCAGGGTTCGTCAACAGAAATTTGTTCTCGTCTCTTTAGAAATAACTTGGAGCGCAGTGTTCGCAGAATGCGACGACGGTGCGACGTCGATGTTGTCGCAATGTTCGCGTTAAGCGAACGCGCGGCGCAGATTTGGCAGCCGGCAGACTCAAGACAGAATGCGACGACGGTGCGACGTCGCTGTTGTCACGATTGCTCGCGGCAAAGAAATGTACCGCGCAGATTTAACAGCCGACAGACTCAAACCAAAATGCGACGTCGGGGCGACGTCGGCCTTGTTACGACGTCCGTGAGAAAGCGCGGCGCAGATTTAACAGCCGTCAGACTAAAGAAATCACTCTGACTGCACAATCAGCGCATACAAAGTGCAACTACGGCGCGACATCGGGGTTATTGCAATGTCCGTGAATAACGCGCGGCGCAGATTTAACAGCCGTCAGACTAAAGAAATCACTCTGACTGCCAAATCAACGCAGGCAAAGCTTTAACCACGACGCGACGCAGATGCTATTGCAACCTGTGCAGATTTTCCAGTCGTCAGACTAAAGAATCACTCTGACTGCGAAAATCGACAAAGTTCCAACCGCCAATCACGAGGACCCCAGCGTAGGTTTAATGTTTTGCACTAGATTTCCCTGTGGTTTCTCACCTATTGATGTTTGCTCAGAAAAGGATAAGTGTCTGGATTATTTCTAGTATGTAAGTGTACTTTATTTTCACGGTTTTGATTTACAAAGTTTGAGATCTGATGTTCTTACTTCGAAGATCGCAGTCGGAAAAGAGAGCGAGACCGGTTCCGCAGTCGTTTATATTGCCGAATAACGGTATTTCCCCGCTGTTCTATTTAGACATGGCATCGTGCATAATGGCGTGGTTACACTAACTGCTGCGTTAAACACCTGGTTAGGCTTGTAACAACTTTGCGTAACGTCGTTACGTTAAGTTGTTACAATCACTTTATGCTCCATGTTGGCAACTCTTTTGTAAAAATTGTATGTTGGCAGCTTTGTCGCGTTCTATCTGGTTTCTGTGCATATTTAGTTGCACTGTGTTTTTTTGTTCTTTTAGCTAGTGTTGCTACACAATAAAACCACTTTCTTCGAATATTTCAGTATTTTATTTTATTCTAACACTAAACTAATTGTCTATATACACTTAATCGGTTTCGATAGAGGTTGTAATATTATTGGAGGGTTTTGCCACTCGTGTGGATGCGTTCGCGTCGTGCGATGTATTCGTCTCGATGAGCGACTCTCAGAAGACTAAAAACTAACTTTAAGCAACTCGCTCAACGGCCATGGCAGCATATTGGCGAATATATGCCACCATGGCCGCGCCAACACAAAGTCAGCAGCGAAGTAGCAGAGGGCTACTATACAGAGAGTCACGATCACGTATTGGAACATTGTTGCACACTTAAAGTCTGGCTTCGTCCAAACCTTATATTTATACCTACCCTGCGATCTGTCAACGTCGACCGACGGCAGAGCGGCGTCATAACCGCGCTCGTACGGTTTCTCATATTACTCCGGCAGCGGGTAGCTAATCCGCTAGTCGGCGCAACGTAAACATTTGGCGACCACGAGAATGCCAACACAGCATTCCTTATCGCCTGCAACAATGTCGTTGTTATCGCGTCTTACTTTGTGCCCGACGAACGGTCGCCGACACACATATTATTCTCCGCTTTCGTGCGGGTCGTCGCCACTTATCGAGGCGCGAGCGATCAGATATCCGATCGGATCGCTTGCGATGGCTAAATACCGCCGGCTATGTGGAGCGGCATGTACACTCGTCAGCGTACATACCGCAGCACATGCGCATGCTTTGTATTTACTGTGCACATGCCCGTCCGCATGCACGCTCGTCAGCGAACACACAAACACGCATGTGCCTGCCACATCACTCCCCCTCCAGTGACTGTGTCACGATGAAAATGTAAGAAAGGACAAAATATTACATGTTATATAATGGCAATATTACAATTATACGAGATTCGTTTAGCAACTGCTGAACTCTCGTTATCTTTGTTAAATCTGCTTGGAACATGCACTCGTCTGCCGCTCCTGGTTACCGTCTGCGGTTTGGCCCCTGGGCGTTGACTCTCAGGCCGCTGATTGGGGGCTGTTGTCGTCTTTGCTGAGTGGATTTTTGGGCGGCCTCTTGGGCGTGGCTTGGCAGCTGGAACCACCGGCGGAGCCACCGGTCGCTGGCTCTGTTGGTTACTAGCGTCGTCTGGTAGGAAAGCTGCTTTCAGCCGATCGATCGAGACCTTAACCTTCCTGTCGCCCACTTGTAACTCGTACACTTTCTCGTTCCGCTGTATGACCTTGAATGGGCCGTCGTAACGTGGTTGTAACGGCCTCTGAACCCTGTCGATGCGCACAAAAACATGCGTGCATGTTGCTAGTTCTTGCTGCAGGAACACTCGTGGTTTGCTATGGTGGGTCGTCTGCGTTTGCGTCACCTTGCTCATTAACCGGCGCAAATTCTATACGAACTCGCATTCGTTGGCTTGGACCGGCGATGACGCCAACAGTTCTCCTGGAAGCTTCAGCGTTGCGCCGTACACCATCTCGGCCGGGCTAGCAGCGATGTCCGCTTTGTACGTCGATCTGAGGCCTAGTAGCACCAACTGCAGCACCTCACTCCAATCGTCCCGCTCGTAGCACGTGATGGCTGCCTTCAGCGTTCGATGCCATCGTTCGATGATACCGTTAGCTTGCGGGTGGTACGGTGTCGTCTTGTAGTGCTGGATCCCCAAAAGCTTATTCAGCTGTCTGAATATGTCGGATTCAAACTGCCGGCCGAGATCCGTTGTAATTCGCAACGGAATTCCGTAGCGGGACATCCAACCGGAGATTAACGCTGTAGCTACGGACTCGGCGCTCATGTTCGTCAGCGGTACGGCCTCTGGCCATCTAGTGTACCTGTCAATTATTGTTAACCCTTCTGTCCATGACAATTTTTACACCTTACTCTCCACGGAATAGGTCTGGCTGGACCTACATACGATTTGCATGAAAATAACTAAAAAATAATGAAAGATTTGAAGTTTTTTGATTATATTAAAATATATATCAGGTCTTTATTGTAGTTTACCATTTTTTTAAATAAACATTTTACTTATATATTAGTTTTAGTCTTTTATTTATACTTTTACTACATTTATATATACTTTTTTTAATTTTTTACATTTACTTTTCGTTTCATTACGTTAATTACATTTATTACAATAATATTGCTTACTACAATGTTGTAAGCAAACGGGCTCTTTGCAAACATAGCAGTTAAATCTTGTTTTTCGCTGTATACTGTCATTTGTTCTGCATATTCTGCATGACCTTTTCGAGTCGGCTGTTGTGTTACTGCCACTTGGTAGATTACTATTTGTTATTGGTGCTCCAAAAAAGGATTCAATGCCGTTTCTAATGGCAAACACTCCTATAGCCCGGGGATTAGTCATCCTTAATTTGATCTGAGGTGTAACCAGCTCCCTGATCAAAGAATGAAAAAATTGTCGACGATAATCCGTTTTATTAGAATTGTGATCATTCACGTTTTTATAAATAATACAGGATGCTAATGCTGCGACGTCTAACATATTGTAGAAAAATGCTAGGGTCCATCTCTTAGTTTGCCGTTTACAAGTGTACTCTCCTAACATCTGGTCCATGACGTCAACTCCTCCTTTATATTTATTATAAAATAAAATAGATTGTGGTTTTTTGGCCTCTCCAACCACTTCCATGTCGTAGTGAACTGTTGACAATAAAATAACGGCTTTGCTTCGCTTCGGTACGTAGGACACAGCTGCGACATCTTTCGTAAATCCGAAAACAGTAGATTGCGCTAGGCGACTACGATTGGGAAGCATTTCAATTGGAACACATTTTTTGTTTCGCCGAATGGTTCCAACATATGCCAATCCTAACTGCCGCAGTTTCTCCACTCCTTCGAGACTTGTGAAGAAGTTATCAGCTACGACAGTTTTTCCGCTACATCTGTACTTTGAAGTAAGTTCCAGTAGCACCTTTTCATTCAAGTTAACGGTCCTCTGATGTCCGTCTTCTTTTCCAGTATATATAATTCCTTTGCAGGGATATCCGGTTGTGGAATCACAGACCCACCACACTTTTATTCCATACTTCGCCGGCTTCGAAGGAATATATTGCGTGAATCTTGTCTTCCCTCTGTATGCGAATAGTTGTTCGTCAACGGTTATAACATTTGCTGGTGTATACGCAGTTTCTAAGTGATGATTCAGCATGATCCATATATCTCTTATGGGTGCTGCTTTATCAGAATTTTGTCTTTCTGCGCGCGTCCTGTGATCATCAAACCTTATAAAACGATTTATCGACCAAAATCGATTAAGCGGCATTGTCGATCTGAATACAGGATCTGCGGTAGTTTTCCAAAGCTCCCGCGTATGTTGCATGTTTGAGTGATTGAGGCCAGCTGCAAGGCAAAGTCCTCATCTGTGACTGGCTTCCAAATTTTTGGTTTATTAGAATTTTTCTCGTTGTAGCTCTTAGTTGCTATCTCGGCCTTTCTATTTGTGCAGCGCAGTATAATGTCCACCATATCTTCGGATATCATACTCTTGAAGATTCCAATGTGATCATGGGATATTCCACGTCTTGGGCAACCCCCGACTTCACGAATGATGTTGTGAGTTCTCAAACGGCCGCCGGCTGGAGGTTGCTTATACCATTTTGTATTATCACGTGCTATATAATAATCGCCTTCTTCTGAACAAGCTTGACGAGCTTCATCATTTTCAGCATGTAGCTCCTCCAGTATATCGTCATCATCACTATCTTCGATGTCAGTAATTCCTCCTACTAGTAATTCCGGATCCGCATCAGAGTCACCTCCCTCAGGAATATAATCCTCGTCGTCTTCTGCGCTGAAATCGTCGCTGTCAGATGTACCTGTTACATCATCTGCAAGTCTTCTGAGATATTCCTCTCTTTGCTCTTGATTCATAGGACGCCAGTTGAATGGTGGTAGATCCTCAGCCATTACAATTTTTATGCTTTCGACACTTTCAAGTATTTTTACTAAATGATAATAATTATCTTGTTACATTTCTTTTTATACTCTTTGCAATCGAATATATCATTTCCTAAAGTTTCACAAGTTCACTGTTAGAGTTTCCGAAATTGCAGGTATGAAAAAACGACCACCGAAATCAGGTAACATAGGTGAAAACATCTAAAAACCTCCTTCGATACAAGAGTCAAAAACATAAAAAAGATTTTGAACAATAGAAGGTGATAAGTTCAGGTAATATTAGAAACCACGGCTTTTCACAAGGGTCATAATCATAAAAAATTCTACGAACTTTTTAGGTGAAAACACCTGCAAATATAAATTTTTTATGAGGATGCAATAAAAAAAGTGTAATTATCTGCAGATGAAAGGATCTGTTACCAACAAAAATTTTTTTAACAAATAGATATATTATTCTCATATGCAAAATAGGAAAATTCACCAAAAGTCTGGCCAGACCTATTCCGTGAATTTAAAGGGTTGTTATAGAAAAAACCGTTTTTCTCGGTAAAAAAAAATTTCTAAATTTTTTTATTTACACATAATTAAAGGAAACATATACGCTGACAAAGTCAGGAAATTTCGTGAAAATAGCTCTGATATTAATATTAAAAAACTGTCCTTGAAAATGCAAAAGGTCTGGCCAGACCTTTCCGTGGACAGAAGGGTTAAACAGTACCTGTAGTCTCGTGACGTCGGCAGAGGACCGATGAGATCGATGTTAATATGCTCGAATCTCTCGCTCGGTTTGCTGTAGTGGTCGATGGCGCTTCTATTGTGTTGTCCCACCTTGCTGCGTTGACACTGGATGCACGCCTGCACATACTTTTTGACGTCCTTGGCCATCATCGGCCACACAAATCGTTCCTGTAGGAGTTTCAGCATCGCGCTCACGCCAGGATGTGAGATGCCGTGCAACTTCGCTATCACGCGCTCCCGATGACTTTGCGGCACGAGGGGTCGAATTTGCTGATGCGCGACGTCGCATAAGATAACTCTGCTGCTATTCGGTAGCGCCATCTCCTTAATGCACAACGACGACTGCTCACCCGCTCCTTTTACAAGATCTTGTATCCATGGATCGGCTGCTTGCTCAGTGGCCAGTTCCTCGTAATCAATGAGGCTGGACTGCACGTTCAGCTGCTGGATCCTTGACAGGGCGTCTGCTACATCGTTCGCTTTTCCCGGAATGTGACGCACGTCTGTTGTGAACTGGCCGACGTAGTCGAGGTGTCGCGCCTGTCGCGGTGATGCCCGTTCCAGGTTCTGCTGAAAAGCGAACGTCAGCGGCTTCTGATCCGTGTAAATGGCGAAGTCTCGGCCTTCCACCATGTGTTTCAAAAACTGGACTGCTTGGTACATCGCTACCAGCTCACGATCGTACGTGCTGTATTTCTTTTGTGCATCTGTCAGTTTCTTCGAGTAAAAACCGAGTGGTTGAGCTTCACCGCCAACAATCTGGTGCAAGACTGCGCCTACTGCGAAGTCTGATGCATCGACGTTAAGGGCCAACTCTGCGTCGGGGCCTGGGTGATGTAGCAGAGTTGCCTTCGCCAGCCCGACTTTGCACTTGTCGAACGCCGCACTTGCGTCCTCGGTCCATTTTAACGGAGCATGGTCTTTTTTCTTATTCCCACACATCAACTCTTGTAGTTTCATTTGAGATTCCACCGCGTGCGGAATGAATCTTCTATAAAAGTTGAGCATACCCAGGAATCTTTTTAACTCGTGCGCCACAGTCGGGCGCTTGAAATCTTTCGATTGCAGTGGAACGATTCTTTCGCTGCTTATTGTGTGGCCCAGGAACTTCACCTGCGGTTTTCCGAGGTCGCACTTGGCCACATTGATTGCCAGACCGTTCTCGCGGAGCAGTTGAAATATTCGCCGCAAGTGCCGCTCGTGCTCTTCATTATCTTTGGACGCCACGCAAATGTCATCAATGTACACGAAAGCGTAGTCGGTTTCGTTTGCCAAGATGCTATTAATATGCCGTTGGAAAGTTTGCGCTGCGTTGCGCAAGCCGAACGTCATGAATTTGAATTGGAATAACCCAAACGGCGTTGCAATGGCGGATTTTGGTATATCCGACGGCTCGATCGGAATTTGGTGATACGCGCGCTGCACGTCTATCGTTGAAAAGACGGTTTTCCCGTAGAGGATGTGCGTGAAATCTTGTATAAACGGTATCGGATATCGATCCGGAACCGTGACCGCGTTCAAGGCACGATAATCCCCGCATGGTCGCCAGGATCCGTCCGGCTTTCTAACCATATGGAGCGGGCTTGACCAGTTGCTGTCGGACGGCTCGCAAATTCCCTGATCGGTCAGGAAACGGAATTCGTCCATTGCCGCCTTAACCTTATCTGGCGCCAGCCTGCGTGTCGCTCATTGTCGTTATGTCATGAAAATCCGCAAGTAACTTTGCAAACGGATCGTGCAGGTTATATGTAAAGATCCGCCCTTTCGCTGGACGGACCGCGCCTTGCACTTGAATGTTCGTGGCCGGGTCGATTAATTTTTCGTTTTTCATATCGACGAGGATGCCGAAATGCTTCAAAAAGTCAGAACCTACAATCGGGCTGCTGACTTTTGCAATAATGAACTCCCAGACTCTCGGCCTTCAGCCCGAGGTCCAACTTAATGCGTTTACGTCCGTACGTAGTTATGCTGGACCCGTTCGCTGCATACAGTTTTTGCATGTCCGGCGCTCCGAATTTCTCCCTATAGCTGGGCGGAACCACCGAAACGTCTGCGCCGGTGTCAATCAAATATTTGCGACTCGTCGTCGAGTCTGCAACATACAGACGAAACACCTTACCTGGCTTCCTGGGTGTTGAACTTTTTAGTTTTTTGCCCACGCACAAGGTGGCCGGCATCGCGTTGCCACGTCGCCGTACAGCTGGTGGTACCAACACATGCCGTCGCGTTCACGCTGTCGGGCCGTCTCCCACCTACCGGGAAGCTGCTGCCGCTGTTGGGACTGGAACCGCGGTGGCCGGTTCGCTTGTTGCTGCGGTCGTCCGCGCTGCTGACGCTGTTGAATACTACGCGGGGCTGGCGAAATTGCGCGTCCTCGGCCGCTTCCACCTACGTATATGTAGTCTTCGTCGTCGGATACCTCAGCCGGCCGTGGCGCATGCTCTAAACGGCGTCCGCGACCAGCGGCGCGACGCGGATGCCGCTGCTCGTACAGCGCATCCTCGAGCCTGTGAAGCCGCTTCTCCAGCGCTTTATTATTCCGCTCTTTCGGAATTGCTCCCAGCGATACTTCACACGTGCCAGACGAGCCCGTCACCTCACTTATTTTATCCGCCAGCGCGGGGCGTTGCGTAAGGTCGCCTGGCGATGCTTGCAGTATAGCGCGTACCTGCTCCGGTAGCCGACTCGTCCACAGATTTTCCAGTAACTGCTCGGTGACGTTCGGCTCACCGAGTCGGCGCATTGCGTTTAGGAGCTGAGATGGCCTTTTATCCCCGAGGTCCATCTCCGACAGCAGCTGCCGTAACTTTTGTTGCTCCGACGCACCGAATTGCTGGAGCATCTTGGCTTTTAAGTTCGTGTATCTACCCTTTTCGGGCGGTTTCGTAACCGCCTCGAAAACCTGCTCGAGCACCCGCGACTCGATCGTGCCGACGACCGCGTTAAAGCGCGCACTGTCAGACGTAATTCGCATCGTTATGAATTGCGCTTCTAGCTGCGCGAACCACACTTCCGGGTTCGCGTGCCAGAACGGCGGAATTTTCATCGTAACGCGCGCCAAATCATTGTCGTTTAAATCCGCACTGTTCGCGTGCGCTTGCTCTTCACTGGCGTTCGCGGCAGCGGTGCCGTCACTTGTTGGAACCGTGTTGTCTGGCGTGCTCGGGGATGACTTACCTCCCGTTGGAGGAACGTTCTCCATTTTTATGCTTGCTTTTGTTCGTGGCTTCTTAGCACTATTATGATTGCGCGACTAGCGAGCGCCAAAATTATACACGCACAACACAAAATGATTACTTCGCACTGCGGGCACATGCGCGTTTCTTTTAAACGTTTGGGGTCACCACTTTAGCTAGTGTTGCTACACAATAAAACCACTTTCTTCGAATATTTCAGTATTTTATTTTATTCTAACACTAAACTAATTGTCTATATACACTTAATCGGTTTCGATAGAGGTTGTAATATTATTGGAGGGTTTTGCCACTCGTGTGGATGCGTTCGCGTCGTGCGATGTATTCGTCTCGATGAGCGACTCTCAGAAGACTAAAAACTAACTTTAAGCAACTCGCTCAACGGCCATGGCAGCATATTGGCGAATATATGCCACCATGGCCGCGCCAACACAAAGTCAGCAGCGAAGTAGCAGAGGGCTACTATACAGAGAGTCACGATCACGTATTGGAACATTGTTGCACACTTAAAGTCTGGCTTCGTCCAAACCTTATATTTATACCTACCCTGCGATCTGTCAACGTCGACCGACGGCAGAGCGGCGTCATAACCGCGCTCGTACGGTTTCTCATATTACTCCGGCAGCGGGTAGCTAATCCGCTAGTCGGCGCAACGTAAACATTTGGCGACCACGAGAATGCCAACACAGCATTCCTTATCGCCTGCAACAATGTCGTTGTTATCGCGTCTTACTTTGTGCCCGACGAACGGTCGCCGACACACATATTATTCTCCGCTTTCGTGCGGGTCGTCGCCACTTATCGAGGCGCGAGCGATCAGATATCCGATCGGATCGCTTGCGATGGCTAAATACCGCCGGCTATGTGGAGCGGCATGTACACTCGTCAGCGTACATACCGCAGCACATGCGCATGCTTTGTATTTACTGTGCACATGCCCGTCCGCATGCACGCTCGTCAGCGAACACACAATCACACATGTGCCTGCCACATTCTCTTCCTATTGAAATAATTTGTTTATACTCTATATTCTTTGTACTTTGTAAAAAAGATTTGATTAGTAGCTTATGTAATTGAGCTCAAATATTTTCTATGATGAATAGAAAATTTTTCAATAAATTTTTCATTCTAATTTTGCTGCAGTTCAAAAAGGTTGTCTAATTTTTATAGAATAAATTCAAAAGTTTATGGGCCCAGACACATCGTAATACATCATCATTTTTGGCTTTTAAATCTTAAATTTGTTTAGACCTTCATTAGAGTGTTCTTCAAAGAATTTTTTCAAGGATAGTGAAATAGTGATAGGATAGTGATAGTGAAGTGCAGCGAGTTTTCTTGAAGAGAATTTTGGAAATTTGGTCGCAGGAAAAAGGCTGTTTTGAAAAGACGAGGGACATGAAACAGGATCTGAAAATTGAAAGGCTTAATGATAGTAGCCAATGGGCAGTCTGGAAATTTCATGTGAAGATTTCATTAATTGCTGCCGATGTGTATGATGTTGTTACGGGTCTCGAAGGGAAGCCAACCGAGGATCAGCAAAAGAGAAGTTTATGGTGCAAGCAAGATGCAAAGGCTCAACAAATTAATGGAATCACCGTTGGCAAATCGCAGATAACACATATAGTGAATTGCAATACAGCGAAGGAGATGTGGGACAAGCTACATGCAATTTTCGAGAAGAAAAATGAGACCAGCTTACTTCATCTTCATCATAAGTTTTTCAGTTTTGTTAAAGAGCCATCTGAAAATATCGTTACGTTTATTGCCCGTCTCGAAAAACTGGTTGAACGATTAAGAAGCTTGAAAGAGAATATATCAGAAAATATGGTTATTACAAAAATTATTATGTCATTACCTCCAGAGTACGGAGCATTTGCTAGTGCGTGGGAATCAACTTCAAGAACGGGTCAGTCTTTGGATAATCTGAGAGCACGATTGATGATTGAAGAAGATCAGTTATTGTCAAGAGGTGCAGCAGAGCCTGTTGAAGCATTAGTCGCAAGAAAATCGCATGGATTTAAAAAACGACAGAATAATAGTAAGTCAAATGAAAATTCTAAGGGTATCAGAAAAGGCAACTGTTTCGCATGCGGTAGTGAAGGTCATTGGAAACGAAATTGTCCAAAGACCAAAAACGCAGGAAATAGTAGAGATGGCCAAGCGTTTACATCTGATGCTTTTATGATGCTGATATTCAAATGAGCAAAGATAGCTGGATATTATGCTGAGAAGCAAGTCATCATACGACCAATAGGTTAGACTGGTTTAGTAAATTTGATGAAATTTCGAAGACAATAAAGATTGCGAAAGGTACCATGAAGTGTTCTGGTATAGGTACCATCAACATGCAGTATTATGATGGTAAATTTTGGCACCGAGGATATCATACTGACGTAGATAACGATTTTTTTAATTTTAAAAATTGGTTTTTCCAAGAGTATCTATGAGAGAAATCAATTCCCAGGATGCTTAACAGTTTTACTTCATTAATAATTTTGTTGTTGGCATAGATATTAAAACTTGAAAAATTACAATTATGTTTACGACAGATGTAAAATTTTTTTGTTTTCTCGAAGGAGATTAAGGCATCAGAGTAATCGGTCCAAGTGTGACGAAGGCTATACGACGACTGTATTCTGTACATGGATGTTTGTTTTATTTTACGGTCGATTTGTTTGTTTTTATTGTCAACATCGTCGTCGCCGTAGCAGTGGACAAGCCTGCAATCATAGAGATTATAAAACATAGAGTTCGCATTCCATACAAGTTTTTTACACACTTTTCTGGCTTCATTTTCTATCTCTTATAAACATTGTATATACCAAAATGTTTCACTGATAAGAAATGTATCAGAAGGCCAAAGCAAAGATCACGAAATGAAATATTCTGCAAAGAAACTTTTATTGCCCTCCATAAAAATGCAAGCCAGGTAGCATAGAGATTATAATCTCTATGCAGGAAGGCTTTTTGGTCGCAATATTGAAGAGATGAAAGAAGAACTAAGAAAAAAAAATTATTTTGCTGTGTTCTCTGTGTATTTATTTTATGCAATATTATTGGACATTTTTTGATTTTACAATGATTTGGTAAAAGTCACGTTTGGTGTCAAACTTTTGTGAAAGATAAACTTTGCGACCGTAGGGTGAAGTTAGGAAATATGCATTGAAATATATATATAATATATATATAATATATATCTCATATCATAATATATAATCTCTATGCTGCAATAGTACCGCACTTTGTGATGCGTTGTTGTCTAGTGTCGTGCAGGTCAGTCTTCAATTCTATTTTGACATTTACATCTATAATTATTAATTAATCAATAATAATAGTATTATTTGACAAATTCAATTTAATAAAACTTTAAAATATATGTAAACATATGTATATCCCAAAGAAATAAATGTTTTAATAATAAAATAAATTAAATAAATTGTATTTATAATTTAAAGCATATTGTTGTATTTTCTCTTTATTGTAAATTCACCTTCACTCTTATCTTTATTCGACTCACCTTAGGAGACCTGTAAGCATGTGTATGTGTGTGTGTGTGTGTGTGTGCCATTTTAATTCACTAAGCGGTAAGGCTCCGCAGATTGACTAGGCGAGCAGATGTCGCCGAATTAGGGAGAGGAGATGTAAAAGAATTCTAAGTTCAATTGAGTAGATTCACTTTATTTAACTTACACTTTTCGACTTTAAACACTTAAAAACGAACTGACTTTTTCAGGACTTGAACACCAACTAACTCTTATAAAACTTGAAAACGAACTAACTCTTTAATTCTTTGCGGGAGTTGGTTGCAGGCCAAATCGCTCAATTAAATTCTGCAACTATCTCAATAATTAATTTGAAGGTGCAGAACTGCCAATTTAGCGTTTATTAAAACAAGCGCTATTTCCGTGGCTCGCACTGAGGTTCAACAAACCGTCAGCTCAATGACCGCTCGGTCGGTGACTTTTTCGGTGTCACCTTTCTTGTTGTTTATGTTTTATAAAATAACTCACTTGGCTTTTACTGAATGCCCAAAAGTATGTGCTGCTAATACGTTAAGCGTTTTTAGCAGCGGGCCAGAATGTTATGTTAGTAACAGTGTTAAGCACTGTTATAAATACTTTGGCTGATTTTGACCTACAACATCCCTCCACCCCTACAATAAGAAAAAATTATTATCTGTAAGAGGATAATTTTTTCTTTTACATATCTTATTAAATTAGGTTCTACGTATAACACAATTATATAGTTCTTGTAGTCTGTCTACTTCAATATTTACATTACAACTTTTTGACATAATTTTAATTAATTTAGATATTTTATTTCTTGTGCGCTAAGTGGTGTCTTGGACATAGTAGGAATTTTGCCAGAAACTGTGTCAGGCAACAAATATATTTTAACTTTCCAAGATGATTTTTCTAAATTCATGGCATGCGCAGCCATCCCAGACGCAGAGGCAAGCACAGTAGCTAGGGTTTTCTATGACGAGATTATAACACGTTTCGGCATACCAAGACTGTTAATAACAGATAACGGTACAAATTTCATTTCCAAATTATTCTCAGACACTTGCAAACTTCTAGGCATTAAAAAACTACACATAACACCGTATCATCCACAAGCAAATGGTTCGTTAGAGCGTAGCCACCGACCTTTATCTGAATATTTACGCAGTTTCGCTAAGGAAGATGGTTCAAATTGGGACCAGTGGTTAACAGCAGCTATGCACGTTCATAACCATACGCCTCATATAACAACAAAGCAAACACCTTTCCGTACTTTATTCGGATTTGACATAGACATGCCAACGAATTTAAGACGAAAATGTAGTCCAATTTACAACACAGACGATCCAAATAAAATATTAAAATTCCAAATTCAAAGAGCACATGAACTGGTACGAAAACACCAGGATGCGGCCAAACAATTATCAAAAAAACAATATGACAGCAAATTGAATCCTGTTAACTTCCAAGTAGGCGACAGAGTTTTATTAAAAAATCAAACGAGAAAAAATAAATTTTCACCCATCTGGACAGGCCCGTACGGGGTCACACAGATTACAACACCGGTCACAACAGTAATAAGGATAAAAGGAAAGGATAAACCATTCAATAATAATTTGCTAAAATTATTTAATAATTGGTAAAATGGATACAGATTAAGGTAGGTACATATAAGATGGTGGAGGGTAGCAAATATTGATTAAAGAAGTATCTAAATATGTAAGTACTCACGATACAAGGATATTACACATAATTCATAACCACGTAAGAGTTGTTAGAATATATATAATATAATAAAATTGTAATATAAAACTAAAATATTACATCAAATCTAAAATGATACATCAAAAACAAACCACGAACGTCATATGCCGATTTTTAAACAAAAAATAAGCTACAATAACAGCACCAGAAGAACGAGCAGCACAAACAACTGCATATATATAAGTTTTAACAAACGCAATAGTTAAAGATCCATAAGATTTAGGCACGTCAATAATATGAGAAATCAATTTAACCAAACAACAGCATTTATATAAATTCTAACCAATAAAGTAATTCGTCACATAATAAAATTGCAATTGTAGAAATTGAATTTGAAAAAGAAACAATGCTATGCAATAACATTATTAATTTAGCAAAAATAACCAACGTTGTAATAAACAAAACGACAAACCAACCTAAACTAAGCAACCAATAAAGAAAGAAAAACTAAACTAAGAACACAACACAAAACTTTCAATAGCAACTGCATCTAAATAAAAACAACCACAAAATTTTTTTTTTTTATTTGTTTTTAGTAAATATTTTTATTTTCAATAAAAATATCCATAGTAATAATATGCAATACACAATACACATTACATTTTCATTCTTTGTTTAAAACCACTGCGAAACACGGTGGCGGCGACGGCAACAAGCCAAGACCGACAATCCGTACAATGACTTGGCAAAAGCCAATGATGGCCCGGAGAACTTCCCAGCTGGGACGAATCTGAAAATCCTGATTCATCATCAGGATAGCGTCGACGACTGGATCGTATATCCACGTGATATTGTTGATATCGGCACGAAATGCATCCAAATAAAGTTGGAGAGGAGTGCAATAATTAACAATAGGAAGAATTTCCATAATACTAATTTCCACAGAAATTTTTTATTTACACATAATAAATATACAGATATGTATAATAAATTATAATATATCGTCTATTTAATATAAATATCACATAACATCGATGCATAATCGTCCGCTGTGTACTTTCACAATCAACGGAAGAATGGCAACAACTTGATTTGTGTGCAAGCGTTTGGCTTTTTCTGTGCGTTCCATTTCTTGAAAAAATAGCGTTCATTTCGTTCCTAACAGAAACTATTAAATTGAAATCAAATGCTAACAAAAAAAAATAATTCAAAGAAACAACAAATGAAAAACTTTACTATTTCAGGATCAACGATGTAAAATGGAAAATCTTGTGCTATGTCTGCCGGCTTTCTAAATACAGCTTGCCTATCAGTAAACCTTTATTTTTTAGTCTACATTCAAGTTCCTTCCGCTCTAGATGTAAGACACAATATTTGAAAAAATCCCTGTCTGCCTCCTCTACGATTTCATTGGTTTCAAAACATTGATGAATCGTTACTGCTACGTTGTCCTCCAGAGTGATGTCAATTTTTTTCCTTTGTAACTTAAATTCTTAAGTCATGCAGCCAAAAAAACCAGTGTTTAATTCTGTGTTGTAGAAAACATTTAGTCCATTTATCGTTTAAATTCAAATCGAATAGAGATTCAATAGCTTTGGATGCAGCGATTTTTCGATTTCTGTTTTGAAGGATAATTTGAGCTAATTGATCTCAATAGATTTTAACTTCCATTTACTCTGCGATGATATCATATCACATCACTCACGAACTGAGGTCCCTGTTAGAGCGCCAGTTTAAGCTTTCTCGCTATATTTTAGTTTTAAAAAAAATTTTTATGCTTGTATCCTGAAAGCTATCGGAAAGTACGTTGACTTCAAATTAACCCTTTAATTCTTAAAGCTCTGCTGCCGTCGGAGTCAGCTTTCCATGGGGGCTTCTGTCGGTAGCATGATGCAAGTTGATGTTTTACGTGACTTTTTCCAAGTTGGAGTTTGTTTAAGAATGTGAACATTTGTGATGTTCCCTGCAAAAACCGAAACAATAAAAATCACTAGTGAAATCACTAGACCGCATGTGACGAAAACTAGTTACGAAGTAGTCGGTTTGCATTCGAAATGGCTGGTTACATTTGCACGGGGATGTCTTACGAATGGATTAATTGGTCCAGCGCTGCATTACATTGGACTAGTTTTGTCATCAATACATGTAACTAACTTCGTCACTATATACACCCGTGGCCAAAAAAAAGCCGCACTAGTAGCATCTCCCTAATCATGCATTGTTTTTCAAAATAATTGTAAGTACCTGAAGGGTTTTATTTTTTTTTTTTATATTATTTGAGTCTACAGCCTCTACATGTATACAAATCATTTGGAAAAAATCTAAGAGTTGACCGGCAGATAGATTGGCACAAAAAAGGTGTAAAATATCAAAATGTCATCTTTTTGACCTTTCTTAATTAAAAGGTAATAAAATAAAAAGGGTTGAATTTATTTGGGTTGTGTTATTTTTATTACGGTTAGATATTCTTAAAAATCAAAAAAATTTGGTGTTTTTTTTTTCGTTTCTTTCAATTTTCTTTTTTTTAATATTTTGTTGATCTTCCTTTGGCCTTCAATACAGCTTCCACTCTTCTCGGCATTGAATCGTAGAGATTTTCAATGTGGATTTTTATTTCTTCGTCGTACCAGACATTGTTTATAACGCTTCTTAGCTCCGCGATGGATCTCGGGGACTTTTCTTGGATTTTTCGACCCATAATTCCCCACAAATTTTCAATAATATTAAGGTCTGGGCTGTTTCCTGGCCAGGACACTGACAATATTCCAATATTTTCTTTTAATTTTGTTACCTGTAAATAGACAATAACCATTAGAATGCATTTCCAGGTAAAAATCAATCGATTACTTACAGAGCGAGCTCGATGGCAAGGTGCACTATCGTCTTGAAAAAGTGGGTTTTCAATGTGGCAACTCAGATCTTCGATTGTTGGGACCACACCTTCTTTGATAATACTTTCGTATTTTTCTGCATTCACGGAACCCTCCAGCAGCAATATCTGTCCAACTCCGTGATACGTTATGCATCCCCATACCATAACATAAGATGAATGCTTAACTGTTCGAAGAATGCACTCATCGGAATATCGTTCTTTAGATCTCCTTCGAACTGTTGCTTTTCCATCGGGCCCAATCAAATTCAATTTCGATTTATCAGAAAATATCACATTTCGCCAATTAGTAACCGTCCATGTTTTATGCTCCTTGGCCCATTCTAATCGCTTTTTCCTCATAACCGTTGTTAAGAGCGGTTTTTTGGCAGGGCGGCGAGCTGTAAGTCCCATTTCCGTCAGGCGTCTTGAGACAGTTCTTCTGCTGATTTGCATTCTTAGCTTATCCTGGAGGTCTCTTCTTAGTTCCCTAGCAGTGTGGAACCGATTCCGAAGGACAACTCGATGTTGGCGAACTCATTCTGGAACTCGGAGTTATGGTCGCTGACTTGGCCCTTCATTGCGTGCTCTACGGGTTTTTCTCGTAGATGTGGAATGGTGCCAAGATAACTGATGAATGCTCTGAGAAGAAAAACGGAAATAATCAAATATTCAGTTTATAAATTGCGAGTCGGAACTTACTCTCGGTCCAACTTTAAGCAGTCAGTACCTGGTGAGTCTGCGTAGACCTACAATCGGTGTTTTGCAGCGCCTGCTCGCCAAACTAGTCACAAATATCGATCTTCGCGTGGTGTAGTGATTTTTGGCCTCCCACTTCCAGTTCTCCTCTGTATGCTTCCGGTTTCTTGAAATTTTTTTAAAACTTGTCGCACTGTGCTTTCATTACATCCAATTGTTAGAGAAATTCTTCTGTTGGAATAGTTTTCTCCACTTAGTGCTAGAATACGACCTTTTTGTTAAGGTTCTGGAACTCGGAGTTATGGTCGCTGACTTGGCCCTTCATTGCGTGCTCTACGGGTTTTTCTCGTAGATGTGGAATGGTGCCAAGATAACTGATGAATGCTCTGAGAAGAAAAACGGAAATAATCAAATATTCAGTTTATAAATTGCGAGTCGGAACTTACTCTCGGTCCAACTTTAAGCAGTCAGTACCTGGTGAGTCTGCGTAGACCTACAATCGGTGTTTAGCAGCGCCTGCTCGCCAAAGTAGTCACAAATATCGATCTTCGCGTGGTGTAGTGATTTTTGGTGCGGCTTTTTTTTGGCCACAGCTGTACATGTAGCTACTATTATACCAGAAACATGTAGCTAATATTGTACCAGAAACATGTACAATATTGAGTGCCACAGCTCAATTCTAACTGAAATAAAATATGATTTTCATATTCTAGCGATATGTTTAAAACACAGTTTTATTTGCATATTTTGGTTTTTTCTAAACACACCATCCGGAAGTGCCTTTTCTTTATTGCTTGTAAAGCTTCCCTCAAGGACTTGTCTGCATTTCGTTCTCCAGTAGATATGGAAGCTAAAACGAAGGCTTATTATCATCAATAAATAATCATTAAAATGGCATAGTTACCGCATAAAGTTTTATAAAAGAATCAAATTCCTTTAGGCTTTTTTCCCCATGAGAGCCATCTACATTTATTTGCACGCACAAATTTCTGGCAAGTATGGCCTCCAAGTTTTTCTTCAAATTTCCTTGTATGAGAAATTTGAAAACGTCAATCTGTAAAAATTTAATAGCTTGTACTCAAACATAATTGTAATTTATAACTAAATGCTTACATATGACTCTTTGTTTTCTTGCTTCATTTTTTGATTAATATCTTCTAACTGCTCTTCACTACATATAGGGAAGCATGAAGAGAGCGAGATCTTTTCCGCCTCTCTCCCAACTAATTTATCAATTAATGCGCTTTGCTTCGCTAAGACTGAATACAGTTGCTCCAATTTTTTGCTGTGCTTGGAAGCGGCATCTAAGGAAAATTTTTCATAATTCTTTCCTTACTCTTATATAGCAGCAATTAATTACCTGTCTTGGAGTTTTTCATTTACGTCCTTACATGAGTTACATGTGGTCTCTCCGAAAAAGCTTCTGGTAGTTAAATTCCTGATTTTTCTCAAAGACTCCATCTTTTTAGTTATTGTTTTATTTTGCGTTTTCTGGAAACACTTACAAATAATTTTTTAAAAGTTTTTATTGTTGCTGTGCAGTATTGACACAACAAGAAGCTTTTCGAGGTATGGCAAAACTAAAACTTTACATTGTATGTCATTTGTGCTAAAGGCTTCTTCATTGGATCCCGGGAATTTATCAACTAAACAGATGCCCAAAGATGATAGCGAGTCTACTGGTTCAGTGAAAAAGCTTCTGGCATTTAAAAATCTTTTTCCGGCGACATAATCGCCATCACCCTCTCGAAATGCTTCTATTTGAAATAGAATGTATGGTTTTATCGCGCAGAAGTTATCAGGAGGTTTGATGCTAAGCCAAAAATTGTCGGAGAAAAACCTTGTAATTTTAAAGTTACGGACTTCGAACCCAAACTTCTTTTCTTTTATAAAGATGGAATTATCATTGAAATTTTGAAGTTGAGCTAGAATATGCGTTGGCTTGCGAACACTCCTTTTCAAAATTTGTAAATAATTCTCAATGTCCTAACAAGAAAATTGTCCTATTTCTCCAAATTTCCTAACATCTTGGGGTAGATGCAGCAAGCAATGAATATTGTACGACATACTTTTTTTTTTTCCAAAAACCAAGGGGAAGTTTTCAACAAATAAATGTATCATTAGCTCTGCTGTTCCAATATTGCGCAGAAAGTTTTTGGGGCATAATAGAAGCCGACAAGCACAGTGAAATAAAAGAAATTCATAGTACAAATCCTCATGGACTTTACCTTTTAAAACGAGAATTCCTGTGTGCAGCAGGAATTGCCTGAACTCAGTTGCTTTCAAATTAGGCAGCTCTTCGGGGCTTCGTGGTAGACGGACGAAATCCTTACAAATATGAGGTCTTAATAGCTGTATATGTTCCGATATTTTTTTGTTATTCAGTGAGATCACTTTAAAAACCGTTTCATTTTTATAAATTTTTGTTAACATTTTTTTGGTAATGCCAAGTCAATAAGATGCATGCTATCAAAAGGGACCTGGCTTATCATGTCAAGGCCAACCTCTTCAAATGGAGTTCTTTTATTTAAGTAAGATATTTGATGATGGTGCAGAAATGTTCTTCGAGCAAAGTCCTCACCAGTTATCAGTTTTCCTGAATTTGTAGCATATGTAAGAACTTGGTCAATTTTTGATGCAACCTGCGTACACTTTGGACACCCCTGCGATGATGCATAATATGGAATACCGCAGACATATGCCTTCGCAGGCGCATCACATATTAAGGCCCTAATTCTCACAGGAATTGTTTTGTTCTCTATCATAAAACCGGTTTGTTTCAGTAACTTATATTCAGTTACGAATTGTTCCAAAAAGTCATTAACCTCTGTTGGTTTCTTCTTCCCTTCATAGATTCCAACTGGCATCACAGAAATGTTTTCCATATTAACTACCTTCATCAATACTGGCCATAGCTGTTTTTTAGAACTTTTGTATAAAGGCAACCCATGAATATTGAGGTCAATCAGCACTTCGTTACAATAGTATATTTCCTTTAGAATTTTTTACGTGTGCATACTTTTTCCTTCGATAGTTGAAGCAGTCACTTCTTAAAATTATCAAAAGTTGTTTGAATGCTTTATGACTTATTCGGTTCTTAAGAAACCACATTTTTAATTTACTTTGCAAATCATTTTTTTTCAATGCTTCATGTATATTATTTCCAACGTCGTGGACACTTGACGAAACATTTGATTTATCGACGGCAACCGCATCATCGAGTACATCACTTTTAACGCCCTTGAGGTTTTCTTTCATACATTTATTAAAAATATCCAATTTTCTTTTCTTTATCCTTCTCAGATTTCTTTTACTAAGGCCTTCCATTTCGATAAAAGTCTGAAACACTTATTGAAATTATACCGCACTTATCACAAATTTAACACACAATTAATTTTTAAGATTAAATAATTTTGTCCACTCACAATCAACTATAAATCGAACTAAACTGCAACAGAACTAACTAGAAAGAACAAAGTGGTTTTTTGAAAGCACATTCAAAGTAACTGTTATTTCTAAAAACCACAAAATTATACAGAAACCAGAAAAGTACAAATGAGTGGCTTCGGGTATCAATTAGTCTACTACGTCTGCATTACATGTAACTAGACAACAAAGTAGTCCTATTGGATTAGTCGTAAGATTTGTCTAATTGGACTAGTGAACTAGGTAGTAACACTGTATCAATTACCCTAAAATTTTTGCAGGGTTACTTGTGAAAATTTTGGATGTTACCTTATAGCAGGGTATGTAAGCGCACGCTCACGGTCGACCGCGGTCGCCTCATTTTTTAACCCGACCGCGTGCGCGTGCGTTAAAATTTTTTGGCAAAATATTCGCAGGTAAAAATGTAAGATTTTGAATGCATATGGAAATTAATTTAATTTTATGTATGACAAAAACATAAAATTGAGATAAACTTAAAAATTTTTGCTTTAACTATTGCATCTCTAATGCTACTATCTCTACTGCTACTATCTCTAATGCTTATGATGTTTCTCTTGTAATAATATTGAATTACACATACTTAATAAAAATAAGATAACGTACAAATTAATACCAATAGGTAATATGAATGATATATTCATTCCAATTTATTTTTCTATATTCCACTTACTATATATTTTCGATTAAAAAATTTTAAATTTTTGTCCGACATACATTACATCGCGTGACAAATGTCCCTCGATGGACGTTTGAAATAAAAAAATACTTTATTATGGAAGCGACAACTACTTCGTTTGATTACAAGTTTTATTCTAAATCTCATTTTAATATTTCTTATTTTATACATTTAATTAAGTGAAAAATGAAATTAAAATAAACAAAATGCTGATTCGGCTTTTCGGTGGGAATGGTATTTTCTGGGTCCGGACACCGTAGGTCGTTTTTCCGGTGTCAGGTGTCCTTCACTATCGGCTGGATGACTGTTGTTGTTTTTGTTGTTGTTGTTGTTGCAATCGGTTTCTTGTGCTTCTAGCAGGTTGGAGCCGCTTAGGGTCGTTAACGTTGCAGGGACGAAGGGATGACATAACTCTTGCGCGTGCGCTTAAAAGATTTTTTATTAAAACCGACCGCGTGCGTGTGCGCTAAAAATTAGTTAGATTAGCTGATTGGTGTCCATGTTGTCCTGTTTTCCCAGCTTCTCCTCTAATTCGATTAGTTCCTTGATTTTGGACATAAAGTGATTTCTGGTTAACAATTTGTAGTTGAAAACGTCCAAGGTGTCGTTGCCTTTGAACTCGGCCAAGTATGTGAGCTGGCTAAGCTGCTGTTGAATCGTTGGAAACTGTGAGCGGTTAGTTGCTTGCTCTTAACTATGCAGTTCGGCTGAAGTTTTAGGCAACCGATACTGCCCAAGGTGAACTGAAATGAGTCTAAATTGCACAGCGGGTTTACTCGTACGGGTGTTTTCATTGCGAAAATCTATTCATTAGTCTTCATCAGTGCTTGCCATGACCGGTAAGCAAAGTTTATTATAGTCACACTTCGCCTTAGTATCATTGTTGAAGAATCCTACCTCGCACGTACACACACACGAGCCCTGATTGTACGTTGTCCGTATGTCATGACAAAAGTACGTATTGGCGTCTACCATTGGATACTGCTGGATGACTGTGGCACTAGTTGGGAATTATGCATCTCGATGAGGCGTAATCGACAAATACTGCGTGGACAGTGTCGGGAATATTAGCGTGCTGTTGATCATTCGTGGTATGGGAACTAAATTGAATAGTATAAAGCTTCTATCATTGGTCAGTAGAATCTTTATGCTGAATATAAAGTGAGTATACGAGACGCCGGCCGATACCTTTAGTTGCTTGTATATTGTCACTACATTTTCGTTATGATTAGGTGATTGTGTGATTGAGATAACCCATTAGCTTGCAGTAACCCATTAGGGAGCATAGATTCATGAGACCAGACTGGTTCATATGAGTAACATTGTTCAGCCAGTGTATTTATACTGAACCTTTCCTGTATTCTACCCGCCTCCTTTTCTTAAAAAAAATAGTTTATGTGTGTGTGTTGATGACCCCTAGGCGAGGTTCCTTTTCTCTCTTAGTTTTAGATAACATCAGTTGTTTGGATATTATTAGCTTACGTATTAGTTGTAGAAAATATAAGCAAACGAAAATTTTATTTCTACCAGCAACTGCAATGTGCTTCTCAAATGATTTCGAATCTTTCCTAAGTATTTCCTCTGTCAGTTGAATAGGTGAAAGCAGCAACGGGTGAATTTTGCCATGATTGACGTCTGTTAGAATTGAAAGTATTGCTGTTTGTGTCTGTTTCAGCTCTGCCCTAATGATCGTTAACTGAAGCGCAAGAGAGGTGTAAATCTGAAAACCTCACTGCTTGCTGAAGTAGTCTTGTTGCTTATTTAGGATGCGTTCGACTTCAGTTAATTGCTTATCGATCTCGTTAAATTTTGTAGTTATTGCCCTTTGATCTTCCTTAATTAAGTTGATTGTTGAATCCACTACTGACGTTTGATTTTTTAGCAACGTCAGTAGATGTTCTTGGTTATCCGTTATCTGGTCAATTGTTGCGGACATCTGCTCAGCGTAGGTTGAGTCTAACACTCCAAAAAGTGTATTGGCGATATTGCCGATCAGATTTACTTTTGACGTCTGGATTCCATTATCTTATCTTTGGACTTCAATTGCTCCAGATCTAGGAGGAATCGATCCCTTAGCGCGTTGCAGTTTGTATAATTGTTCATGTGTCGGCATAATCGACTTATCGCAGCTGTTCCTCTCTTAAAAGTAATTAAATTGGATTGAAGCCGCTTGATATCAAAGAAAGCGACTAGATTCCATTCAGCGGTCGTTAGCTTTATGATTCCCAATCCTTCAAAATAGATTCCTGGTGTTGTGTCATATCTTGTTATGGCAAATGGCGCAGCTATTGCTAATGGTAGCACGAAAAGAATACAGAGGAGTGCAACCAATGTATTGGTCGCATCGCACTTGCGTTTTTGGGTTACTGACCCTGCTGTTCGCTTCCGGCACTCCCATCAAGCGGATCTGATGGTAATTCTACTGATTCGACCTTTATTGGTAAAGGCGATAATCGATGAATCGGCCGCTTCCATTCTCCTGTAGCGGTTTTCACTTTCACTACCCGAACATGTCCGTCATCTCCCTTATACACCTTCGTGACCCGTCCTAGCGGCCAATTGAGTGGTGGTATGTTGTCTTCTTTTATAATGACCATGGCATCAGGTTCGATGTTTGGTAAATGTGTCCTCCACTTAGCTCTTTGTTATAGCCTATTTAGGCACTCTGCCGACCAGCGCCTCCAAAACTCATGCTTAAGTTGTGTTACTAATTTCCATCTTGTCTGCACACTAGTACTAATTTGCTGGGATGAAGGATCTACTTGAGCCGTTAAAGGTTCTCCAATCAAGAAGTGTCCTGGGGTCAAAGCGGTCAAATCATTCGGGTCTGCAGACATTTCTGTGAGCGGTCGAGAGTTTAGAATTGCTTCAATTTCTATGGCCACCGTTTCCAACTCTTCATATGTCAAGGATACAGTTGAGACACTTCTTGTTAACAAGTATTTTGCAGATTTCACTGCAGATTCCCAGAGCCCTCCGAAATGTGAAGACCGGGGAGGAATAAAATGGAAATTTATGCTCTTACTGCAGCAAACATTTGTGATTTCCTCTCTAGCTTCTGATGAATATAAGTGGTACAGTTCATTCTTTGCACCGACGAAATTGGTTGCGTTGTCACAAAATATGTTTTGGCAATGCCCTCGCCGGCTTATAAATCGCTTTATTGCCCCTATGAAAGCTGCTGTGTTGAGGTCTGACACCAGTTCAAAGTGGACGGCTTTGGTGGCGAAACAGCAAAATATGGCGATATTCGCTTTATGAGGTCGCTTCCCTCGGATCTTGTAATGCACTTCAAACGGTCCACAGTAGTCAACACCGCTATTAATAAAAGCTCGTGCTGGGCTAGTCCGTTCTGGAGGTAGATTCCCCATAACTTGATTTAGCAGCTTGGGATTGTTTGTTTGTTTGTTTAGAAGGGCGTGTGGCTGCCTTGGACAACGCCACGTCCACCTAGGCCTTACCGGCCCATTGCGAATGCCCTTAAAACGTCCCGTGGGGCTCCAATAGCAGCTACCTAAGCCTCTCCAATTGTAGCCTACCCGTCATTTATGACAGGTAAAGGCTGTGTAAAGGCGGCTTTAGAGCTCCTAATCATCTTAAGGAGATCCTTGAGCGGAAGGACTGCGATTTCCGAAAGATCAGCCACGAAACCAAACCCGAACGAATTCAAGCGTCGGTATGCTAAGGCTGGGCAGCGGCATAGCAGATGAGCCACGGTCTCCTCCTCATCAGTGTCATCGCAGCATCTGCAGTGATCCACTTTGGCACCTGGTTTCCATCTAGATACCATGTCCCCAATGGGACAGTGCCCCGTGATCGCTCCAACGGTCAACCTTAACTGTTCCCTCGATAGATGAAGTAACAGCCGCGATTTGCTCCAGTTAAATTGACGCCATATAGTAAGCGTCGTAGCACAATCGTTCCTGTTGGACCAGTTACGATTGGCTTCGCTCGTCACCATGGAATCAATCATTCTCTTGATAATGGAAAAGGGCGCGTATAGTGAAGTATCAGCCTCATGGAGTCCCAATGAAGCGCCCGTACGCGCTAACAGGTCTGCTTGCTCATTGCCCTCAATATTTGAATGGCCTGGAACCCAGCAGAGCCTCACGTTGTGGCTACTTCTTAGCACTCCCAGCTTACTTCTGCACCTCATAACAATATCCGATTTCACCAAGGGTGATCCTAGTGCTTTCAACGCAGCCTGACTGTCCACAAAGAAATAGATAACCTTATTTGTTAATTTTTCCTTACAGACAAAATCCGCTGCTCTTTCTATTGCGAAGATTTCCGCTTGAAAAACGCTACAGACTTCTGGCAGTCTGTATGACCTTTGAACGTTGAGCGTCTCCGAGTAGAAGCCCGCTCCGGTACCTTCCTCAGTTTTCGAGCCATCTGTGAAAAACAAGAGCCCTTCGGGAGGGCCTGCGTTTCAACATATCCCAGTCAGCTCTACTGGGGAGCTCTATAATGGATACCCCTTCAAAATCCAGCCTCGGGAGAATGAGATCCGTCTTAAAGGATAGGTTCTTCCGAGGACCCAAGCTCAGTTTTTCCAAAGCATGTAGCACACTGGTGTGTCCAAAACTTAATGCCTTACAGAGATTGAGCTCCTTAAGTCTAATGAAGCTTTTCCCTGCCGAGCCCATGATAAACGCATTGAGGGGTAGAAAGTGCAAAAGCATGTCTAACCCTGCTTGCGGAGTGCTCTTGGCTGCACCTGTTATACTTAATGCCACACATCTTTGCACCTTCGATAATATCTTCAGGTTACAGCTCTTTAGAATCGCCTCCCACCAGACAAAACAGCCATAAGTAAGAATTGGGCGGACTATTGCCGTGTACATCCAATGAACAATGTACGGTGGCAGACCCCATCTACCACCCATGGCCCGTTTGCAGGCGTAGAAAGCGTTCAAACCTTTTTTCAACCTCTCAGCAATGTTCTGCTTCCAAGAAAGCTTACGGTCCAGAACTGTGCCGAGGTACTTTACGTGACCAGAGAGTGAGAGCACATGCCCGTTTAGGCTAGGTCTCTCAAAAACTGGAATTTTGTATCTCCTAGTGAAAAGGACAAGATCCGTCTTAGCAGGGTTTGCCTGAAGACCATTCTTGTCCGCCCACATCATCGTTTTATTCAGTGCCAGCGACATAAGTTCACTTATGGTCGGCAAAAACTTGCCTGAAACCAAAATGGCTATATCGTCGGCATACGCTATGGCTTTAATACCTGTGCTATGAAGTGTCCTAAGTAATTCGTCAGCCACGACAAGCCACAGCAGAGGTGAAAGAACTCCTCCTTGCGGAGTGCCGCGTGTGACTCTCATACAAAGGTTGCTTGCACCAAAGACCGGACTGATGACCCTAGTTCTCAGCATCAACATTATCCAGTCTATAATGGCGCTTGGCACCTCAAAGTACAGTAGTGCCTCCCTAATAGATGCTGGTTTAACATTGTTAAACGCGCCTTCTATATCAAGAAACGCTCCAAGTGTATACTCTCTGACCGCTATTGATCGCTCTATTTGAGAAACCACACTATGCAAAGCACTCTCAACTGATCTACCCTTTAGGTAGGCATGTTGAGAAAGGCAAAGCTTGTGTGTTATTCTGTCTCTAATATATCTATCCACCAGTCTCTCCAGTATCTTTAAGAAGAAGGAGGAGAGGGAGATGGGCCTATAATCCTTAGTGGAGAAGTGTGACGGCCGACCTGCTTTAGGTATAAATACGACCTTTACGCTTCTCCATACATTAGGTATTAGGTTCATCCTAATACAAGCTCCGAAAATTTCGGAGAGTAGTGGTAGAACCGTAGGCATGGACCTTTGAAGCATAGCCGGTATTATACCATCCGGCCCCGCTGATTTATAGGGCAAGAAGGACTCAATCGCCCATGCCACCCTGTCCTTTGCTACTATTTCTCCCACTACCTCCGGCTCGTGGAAAAAAGAGTCGCTAACAGGCACGCGCATTGGCCCCGGAGGATCCTCAGATACGTGCTCCGTACAGCCCGGGAAATGTGTGTCACAAAGAAGTTTCAGAGACTCCAGGCTGGACGAGGTCCACGTGCCATCAGCTCTTTGCAGGCAGCTGGAAGCAGGAGATTTCCTGGACAGCAGTTTGCGGAGTCTGGCGGCATCATTGACCTCGCAAATTGAGTTGCAATAAGACCTCCAAGAGTCCCTCCTGGTAGCCCTGATTCTACTTTTATAAGTACGAAGACCAATCTTATAATGAGACCAGTCCTCGTCCACGTTCGTCAGTTTCGCCTTATTAAAAAGCTGCCTAATTGACCTCCTCAATGCTGACAGCTCTGAGGTCCACCAGACCGGCTTGGCCTTTTTAGGCTGTCGGCTGACAGGACATGAGCTATTAAAGGCATTGAGGATACCCTCCGAGACAAGCTGGACCAGGCTGTCGGTATCCCCGTGCAGATGTCTAGCCCTCTCTTTAGATAGATTGTGCTCGGCCTGCTTGGAGAACCTTTCCCAGTCCGTTCTTCTCGGATTTCGAAATGGTATCGGGGTTGGTAATTCTGTGGAAATGTTGAAGAATATCCTTTGGTGGTCCGAAAAGGAGCACTCCGTGGATACTCTCCAACCCACAATATCAATATTTATATCATTCCTAAGGGTTAAGTCTATGACTTCTGACCTGGTTCTGTTGCTAAAGGTAGGAGTGTTGCCCTTATTGCATATCACCAAGTCGTAATTTATAATGAAATCGAAAATAGACTCACCCCTCTTATTAATATCGCTGCTGCCCCATTGCGGGTGGTGTCCATTAGCATCGCATCCTATGATTAAACGTTGTTTGCTAGCACTGGCAAACTTTGTTAGCTCGCGGACTTGATGAGAGGGCGGGTCCGGCGACTCAAATGGGAAGTATGCAGACGAGAGCAGAATTGTGTCCTTCTGCTTTGTCTCGCATACCACCGTGGTGAGGTCAGAGTAGCTGTAGTTAGGGAGAAGAAAAGCATTAACATTTTTCCTTACCAATATACAGGCTCTCACCTTCTCGGTAGTATCTGGCACGAAGACTCTATAACGCGGTGATCCTAGTCCGGCAACCCTACCTGTCATAAGCCAGGGTTCTTGTACAAGGGCCACGTCGATGTCCTCTTTCATCATGACAAGGAGAAGGTCGCCACTAGCCGCCTTACAGTGGTGCAAGTTAATTTGCACCACTTTCAGCTGCCTTTTTGGCGACATCCTCAATGTGACCAGTGGAAGGCACGCGGATCTTTAGGGATCCTAAGCCAAACCGAATGACTCCATCCGCTCTTTTGATGGCTTCTAGGGACTCTTGGCTAGTGGCTAGCCAGAAGTTCCTACCGCCATTTTTCGGGACGTTGGATGAGACAATCTCCCAATCCTGTGCCGCTATCGAACGATTCTGTTTCCTAATTAGTCCCAGTACGGATGCCCCCGATTCTGGGACTGGGGGGGGGATCCAAACCACGACTAGCGGTCTCAAAGGTAGGGACGACCGAGGCAGCACTTCTAGTTTGGCTTTAGGCCACAATTCCCCCAGGCCCCCGATTACGGCCTTCAAGAGATCCAAGGATCTCTTGTTGCCGCAGTTGACGACCTTCACTCCCCTTTGCCAACCAGCGCCTTCAAAAGCTACCTCCTCCTCCCCCCTACTATCCTTCATCATTTCAGACAGCAACTTGGCCTCCACAAGAAGCCAATTCGTCGGTACGATCTTACCGTCAGGATCCGATCTGTCGACGATGGCAACCTGCAACTCCTCCTGGACCACAGAGTTTACTGTCCTTTTTACCTTTTTTACGTCCTTCTTCAGGCTCTCGTCCGCCGACCTATTCCTTTTTTCCGCCTTACTAGTAGACGGCACGGGTTGTGGGTCAGTTTCAGGAGCCGTTATGGGCGCAGGTTCGGATAATTTCATTTCAGGTAATAAAGACTGTTGCCGAGAGTTAGCCGTGGTCTTTTCAAACTTTGCTACCTTCTTGGCGTTCAGTCTTTTCATATGAAGCTGTTTTTCGGTCAGCGTAGACGGGTCCAACTTTGCCAACTTGCGAAGATAACTCTTCGCGCGTTTATAGGCCCTGTTGGCTTTGTCCACCTTCGACCGAGAGACAACTTCTAGTTCCGTCCCATCATGTTTTGTGCTGCTAAGCGGTCCCTCCTCCAGTAGCGCAGCTTCAGCTTCAAGATCTATCATAGTGGCTTGGCTTGATTGAGAAAGAGTCATAGACTCGTCCTCGACGGCCTCGCCAATAGACAGATCCAAAAGCTGGGCGCTGCAGCCATCTTCGGGATCATCCTGAGCAGCTTGCAGTACCTGACGCTTGTCACTGTTAGTGACGCCGTCAGGAGTTGCACGTCCGGTACGTACATGGTAGTTACACCCGTCACCCTTCGTCGCCGTCTGTGCTGTTTCCTCCACCTGTTCGTCCTTTTTTGTATTCATGTTGTGTGTCTCAATTTTATTCCCACGAGTAGCGGACAAAGGGAGGTCCACCCGCACAGAGGTCCTTGTGTGAAGGTAAGGCTAAATAGTGTCGGAGGTCGCCAGGTGTCCGACACGCTCCGTTAGAGACTGAGCTATTTTTAAGTCTGGGTCCTCAGCCTAGTAGATCCTCGGCACGGGTCGCTTAACACCTTAATCCAACCCAGAAAGAAGGTGAAAAAGGAATAGATATAGAAGAGTATAGTATTGAAAGGAACAGAGAGAAAAGACGGAAAAAAGGAGGTTATACCGCCCCCCGATTCGGTCGCCAGAGCCTCGTCGGTTAAAGAAAAAACAGGGGGTGCCACGAGAAGGTGAGGATGACTTTTGCGTGAGAGAGGCTGTACGTTCCGCTTCATCCGCCATACCCCCCGAAGCTTGGGATTGGCTCTGGAGCATTTAACGCAATGTTGAACAATAGATCTGACCATCAGCTTTCCTTTTATAGGGCAAAACCTTTGTCGCACTAGGGCGAGCAAGAGTTGTGGTCCACAGTGAAGATGAGTAACGTGCACTCGTTGTATTAAAAGTTTTACAATGGGATCATTGTATGGAAGGAGCATTGGATGCTTGGCGTCATAACTTATCGTTGCTGTAGTTAAGCGACCACCCACACGAATAACGCCTCTTTCATCCAAAAAAACATTCAGAGAGGCAAGCGTACTACTCTTGTATACTTGTTCACCCTTCGAGAATACCTTGATTTCTTCCAAAAATTCCGATTGCTGAAATGTTTTTACTATAAACACCAAAGAATCGTTTAATTCCTGTGGTGAAAGTTGGAGCTGATTGTAGTCTGACACTCCTTTGAAACGCTTCCCGTTGGATCGTTGTAAAGGAGTTCCTGTGCTGTATTGTATACACTATTGCTGATGGGTCGGCGCTGACGATAAGTGATGCTGATGCTGGCATCGTGCGTTTTCATTCCATGTCATTTGCTATGGATAAGCTTGGTATAAATTTTTGGCGGCCAATTCTCCTCTACTCCGTGCAAAAACACTGGCCCGTATAACCATAAATTGCAGCCTATTAGTTTTGTCGGCAAAATTCCTCTGGATAAAACACCAGCTGGGTTGTGCTGTGATGAAACATGACGCCATTGTTCCGGCAACGTTGCCTCTTGAATAGCTGCAATCCTCCATATTAATGTGTTTTCATGCGCAAATTTTGTGTTTGTTGTATGAGTTTCTTCATAATAATCGTACAAAATAATCAATATTCTTGCGCAGATTTGTTTCTACATTCTTATTTCTTTCTTCTACAGTTGCGCTAATTTGTTTGTTTTCATCACTGCTTCTTCGCCTTCACGCTTGTTATTTACTCAACTGTTGTCAGTTTTTACTGTTTATTTATGCTAATCATCATAATGTAATAGCTTGGAATCAATGCGATTTTTCGCGTCGTTTTTTGCCTTTTGTTTGCTACGCAAGAGCAATCATGTTGTCTCTTTTTAACCAATGTCAAGCGTTCACTTATAAGCTCAACATCAAATTATGTTACAATATAATATAATGCACATATGATACATGGATTAAGATACAGATTAATTATGTATAGTATGTGTACTTGGCTACTTTTAAAGCAGCAAAAACTTGCGATTAATTGTTCCAAAATGTCATGCAATTTATAGTTTATTCACATACTTGAGTGATAAATTGTTTGGTTTTTCGTGTTACTATAATCAGAACCAAGGTTTTTCGGTTCTTGTGTCGTTTTTGGATGTAATTAAAATATTTATGTAGACCATCACACTTTCATGTGGACTTTAATGTAGACCATCACACTTTCATGTGGACTTTAACGGGGTCGACCGAACCCGTTAAACGAACGAACTACACTTTTCGTGTTCTTCTTACCGACTGAGTTTTTCTGAAACCTTTGTTTCGAAGCGGCAGAAAGAAAACTGGTTTGCTTCGCTCATTCCAGTCGCTGTCGCTACGCAGCTCGCGACATCTCACTCTTTCTCACCATGATCGACTTTCATTGCAAGTCCCGTAGGATGGCGTGATGTGAAGTTCATAGAAAAAAAAATTCTTCTAGAAACTTCGATCACGCCACTTTACGGGACTACTCTCTCCGTCGTCATGATGTAAAGAGGAGATGCCGATAACCGCATCGCGGCAATGATCTGGAATGAGCGGATTACCGTTCGCTCACTCTCTGCGCTCTGACACAGAGCGTGGTCCTCGACACACCTCACAAAACAGGTGATGCTCGGTCACCTGTGACCAGAGCAGCAGCTGGAAAAGGTGGCAAGCCCTGAACCCCCTACCAAATGTCCTTCGCGTGGTATACGCCCATCGGCGCGCCTGTCAGGTCTACCAAACGATAACAAGAGTTACCCAGAACCTCGGCTTCCTTGGCGGGTATTCCCGTTGGCGCTAACTTGGCACAAAAGTAATCGGCCTGTTTGCTCAGCTAGAAATTTCTTCGAGTGACCAGCTGACGCACTCTGAAAGAACGAACCCTCGACCTGAGATTATACACTCTCCGAGTCAGAGTCTTTTTTTACTCTGGTGGCTAGATGCGCACCTATCAGGGCCAAACACAATCCAATCTGGGCAATGTTTGGCGTTTGAATGGCGCTACCCGAGACTTTGCGCATTGCAGTCTCTTCTGTTTGGCACCGACGAAGCGTATGTATATTGTGGCGCCAAAAGCCTCCGTTGACCTTCCGTTGTTGCAATCGAAAAGGTGACGAGCTATTTTGAAGTTGCCTTGTATGATGGTCAACTGATAGTGATTCGTCCCATGACAATTTTAACTGCCACAGTTCCTGTATGAATATTTTTGCCATTACTACTATCGGTGCTAGAATTTCAAGAGGGTCGAACAGTCTAGCAAGGTCTGTGCTTACTTTTCTTTTTCTTATGCGCTTGTAAGTAGACAAATTAATCTTGATGCAAAATTTATCCTCTTTTGGAGGTCATGTTAGCCCCAGGGTGTTGATCGTGCTCTCATCGCTTGACAGGTCAAGGTCCTTTTCCTGATTGTCGGCCGTTGTTGTGAATGATTTGCGCTCTATTTGTGCACTAGTTGACCAAACCATAGTCCAAATAGAAGTTCTTATTAAGGAACTGAACTCCTAGCGGATGTGTGCTGCTGTTTTCTGTCTCAAGGTGCTTAAGGCATCTGATTGCCAAATACGACACCTGCTTCGTTCCATACGTGACTGTGTTTAGTTCGTAGTATTCGAATGGCTCACTGGGGTCCAGATGATCTCCAGATGATCACTTGGTATCTTCTGTCTGCGGATGGACGAGAATTTGTCAATACATCTTCTTGATATCTGTCGTAAACACGAACCGCGGGAACCGGAAACGTAGTAGTGCTGTAAATAGATCGTCCTGAATAACGGACCATGTCATTGAGCGATGTTCCCAATGAGCCCTTCAAAGATGCATCGAACACGACGCGCAGTTTCGTGGTCCTGCTACCAGTAGTGCGTTTCTGTAACTTCATCGTTAAATTATCTATTTCTATGACTTCACATCGATTCGATCAGTTCTTATCGATTGCGACAGTTATAGTGTCTCTGTAACATCAAATCGATAGAAGTTCAAAACGTGATGGAATAGGAATCAAATCGATATACTGACAGCAAATGAGAAATTTTTCACATAAAATGAGCGACTTTCTTTTGCTTTTTATGGGTATTCAGTGGGAACGCAGGAATATGCTGCGATTGTACATGCGCAATCTAAGGGACAACTCCGTTCCCTTTAACATACCAGAACCGCGCTTCAATGAGCTATTTCGCTTCATTAGGACGGCAGCGTTGGACTTACTCGAGGAAATAAATCCGTATATGAGGGAAGCAATTAGGAACACTTATATTCCCAACTCAACAAGGTTGTGCGTCGCCCTGCATTTTTATGCAACAGGGTAAAAATGACAAGATAAATTTATGCAGAAATATATTTTGTTTCCCATGACAAGTGAACAACAAAACTTGGTTCGACATAACTAAGTAAAATATGCATTTATCAAACATAATGAAAATTGAAGTATACGGGTATTGTTTGTAAATTTCAGATTTTTCATAGCTACTGGCTTTCCAGGCATCCTTGGAGCCATAGATTGTACGCATGTGAAAATAAAAAAACCAAAAACCGACATTGAGCATTGCTACATCAATCGAAAAGGCTACTTTTCCAAAAATGTGCAGCTAGTGTGCGATTTTGACCTGCATATACTGGGATGCTGTGCAAGGCTTAACAATTATTTAGAAGTTCAGTATGGTGATAGTGGTTCGCTTTGTTGGTTGATCGGTGATTCTGGATACCCGCTCACAACCATTGCTTATGACGTCATTTAGAGATCCTGCGACTTCGTGCCAACAAGAGTACAATGATGCACATATCCAAGCCAGAAATTGTGTCGAACGGTTAAATGGAGTGCTGAAGAGAGTGTTTTCTCTCCCATGATCGAGGAATAATGGTCAGTCCTCCGCTCGCCGCAAAAGTTATCAATGCATGCTGCACCTTGCATAACATTAGGAAAATACACGGTTTACCCATGATGGAACCCAACAACCATGCAAGTTTTGACGACGCTGATGTCGTTTTATCTCTAAACTCAACCTTACAGGCAGGAAGAGCTGCTAGCGATAGAATAGCTGCAAACTTTTTTTAAGAAAAAGGTTCATAAACTTGTATATGTTTAAATCAGCAAAAAGATATTTATTTCAAAGCAGTAAATACAAATAAGAAGTAAATAGAAATTATTTTCGATTCTTTTTAATACGCTACTTAAGAGCATTTCTTCATCTTAGCTTTAGCGATGCAAAACAGACGAGATAACAGAAATCAGTTCTTTTTGGCTTTCAAGTGTTTCAGTAAGTCTTCCATTATGTTTCAGTAAGTTGGTGATTTCACCTAAGCTTTTCATCATCTCCTTATGATTGCCAATACTTATGTTTTTGGCCTCTATGAGGCACTCCGTGCCAGGTTTTAAATCTACTTTTCAAGGATTTTTCCTTTTTCAAGGATTCACGATTACACGATGCGATTTCTACGATTTTTGGGATGCTCTCCTCCTCCAAGACATCCTCAGTAATCTCTGCGTGGCTTTTAAAATTTCCGTTCTAAATTGACAAAACAGGGAAACCAGTACATATGTATTTACGGTTTTTGAAAATTATAAATTTTAAAATTACATGTATACCAATCACCATCGAACATGTCGCGTGAATTCTATAACTTCGTTGTCTACAGGTTTCAAAGCTGTCGGACCTTCACTTGCTGGTAAATTACCAGTTTGGTTGCGGAATGCACGATGCTTACTGTATGATTTTTTCAACTTTCATTGCACAAAATGTAGAGAGCATAATTTAAGTTCTTGCCTTTTTCCATTGTTCTGGTTGCTTCAATGCCCCAACCATAGCATTGAGGTCAGCAGCCACTGCAGCTCATACGTCTTCGTGCTCCTTCCTTGCATTTTTGTAGCGAATTGCCTTCTGCCAACGCTCCGATGCGCCTTCATTAAATCCAGAAGCCGGAGTTTTTGACCACCAGAAATTCTTCCACTCCTTGATTTCTATATAAAAAGATCGATTATTTATTTTAATTAATTTTTCAATTATTACCACGTGTACTTTTATTGTTTAAATGCTTACAATTTCTTTATTTAAGTCCATTTGCATCAGTATGTTCACAGCTATATTTGTTATCACGGTGTTTAGAGCTGGCGATAGGAACAATCGTTAAAAATCGATTCGATTGGTTTACAGAAAAACTTACTTTAAAACATTCCTGCAAGGTGGAATGGAAATGCCTACAAATCGAGATTTATCGAACATTATTAACGATTCCTTACAGAAACCGTACAATCGATAGTGACGTCAGGATGACGTAAAATCGTTAAAATGTGTCGTGTTGTGGTGTATATCTGGGAGAGAGGTCCTTGCAAGTCCTTCGTCCCACTAATGGTTTCCTTTAGTTTATTGACAAGTAGTCCTGGAGGTCCTGGAAACGTTGCTATTACCTTTAGGAAACTCAAACACAATTTTCTAATAAAACACAAGTTTAATTTAAGTTTAACTTCAAGCACACCTTGTCGTCGACTCTTTATTCGTTCAATCTTATGCTTAATTTGCACCTTGGTTTACATTCTAATGTTCCTATAATTCTTATGCTAAGGGAACGATATGTGATATGTCACCAGTTAAATCCAAGCAAGATGCAAAGTCCAATGCTTTAAATTATGAAGAGAGTGCATAACTTCGCGGAACAGTTGTTCCGGGCCAAGTTAGCGTGTGCTGAAGGCACCGCCTAAAAGTATGTGCTGAACTATGGTTAATGGACAAGCTGTCACTGCTACATCGTCGTTGGGTGAAGACCATACTAATTGCTGCCTATAAGTATGCGCAGCGAAAATGTGACGAGACTTAGCTGGAGTCTAACTTGTGACTCACAACATCCCTCCATTCTTAGAGCAAAAATTAATATATGTGAGTTAATCTATTCACATATATTAATTTTTCTTAGTCACTTATTTTATTATGTATTATGTTAGTATTATTTTTCTTATCAAGAACAGAAATGGCGAGGACAGTTTTGCCGAATTTGTTAATCCTTAAACTATGTATTATTAAGGTTGTAACATGTTTTCTCGGATGTGGGTCTGTCGTAAATATATATATATATAATTTTTTTTTTGTTTTTTTTTTATTTTTATATATGTATCCCTCTTTTTGTATGAATATTATTTTTTTTGTTTTTTTTATGTAAATATATTATTTATTTTTTTATATATATTTTTATATTATATATATATATATATTTTTTTTTTTTTTTTTTTACCTCTTTGTATAGTTATGTAGGAAGAATACACGTGTTAGTGTTACAGGTTTGTTTCCTTTTAGAATAGATCCTGGTCTGCGATACATTTTGGATACTTGGAGTTGAATAGTGCGGATGTTGTAACCGTATCGAATTGTTGTTCTCCCATACAATGGTCTTCGGTTGTGCTGTTATCAGTAGTATTACGGCTGTTGTTGGTACCGCCCGCCTGTTGTAGACGTGGTGAGCATGTGGATGGGTGAATTTGTAACGTACCGATCGCCGGATCACTGAGGAGCGTACTCTGCTTCTTGCTGCCGACTGGGCTCAGGGAAAGTGGGTGTGGGCTGTCTCCATGTGATCTTAAGGGGGAAGTTAAGCAGATAAGAAAATAAGCAGAGGTTTTTCAAAACGAAAACAAAACCCCGCATATCCTACAGATATGCCCGTTGCTCTGCAACAATAAAAGGGGACACGAGGAAAAAAAAATCATAGTTAAAGAAAACAATCTTGTTGACGTGCGGAATACTTCAAAATAGAGTTACGTGGCGGAGACGGTTGTTGCTGTCTTCGCGCTTCTTTACCCTCCCATCCTGCTAAAAGTTTATATGAAACGTTTTCTTTTAGCCCTCTTTACGTTAATGCATCGCTTACCCTGCCTTAATAAGACAAATATTTACGCCATGGTTTGTTCGCTGAATTTATTCAAATTTAACATGTTGAAATTATGTGGATTTTATTTAGTAAACGGATCATATATAACTAATAAACATACAGAGTTGCTTAGTTGCTAACAGCTTTCTTTACGTTTGGACCTAATAGAAATATGATTAAATTTTTATTACTTCTTCACATTAGATATATATATATATATATATATATATATAACTACATTGACATGTAAAAATATGTCTTTCCATCTACGAGATTTCAAATATTATTATATTAAATATTAAATCTTATACACGCGAATTCAAGCGAAATATTAGCGTCGTTTCCGACTCTTCCAAAACTGACAAGGGTATATATTCTTATATAATTATTTGTGTCGAAATCAATTCACTTCGTTATTCCCTACCAATGGAAGGACAAAAAAGAATACAAAACGAAGTTACGACAAACAATCGACGTACGTAGCCGAAGTTATTGAATTGGCCAATACTTCTTTAAACTAATGAAAGCTTACATACCTTTTCCTCCGATTTCCCTGGTTACCAGTGGGACGTTGAGCTCAGCGACCGCATTCGGTAGCAATCTAAGAAAACAGAATCGAAGGAACAAATGTAAATAATAATGACATTTAGAGAACAAATATACCACCAACACTATATGTTCGTAAGTATATGCATACTCGCGTTTACACCGATCTCGCGCTTATGTATTTCGCTAAGTGTACTAAGCCGAATGTAAAAGTGTACTAAGCCGAATGTACAAATAATTTATATACAACCCATTAATTACATTTATTACAATACCAACACTTATCGTAAATCTAATCTGATGCAAATATGTATGAGTGTGTCCTATTGCCTATATGACTGTATGTGTAATATGTAAAGCAAGTGGTAAGTTGTTTAATAGGAATACATAAATATGAAAGAAAAAATATACGAAATTTTTACATACCTTTAGTTCCTGTTTCTTCCTCGGCTTCTTGTGTCCCTCTTTTAATCCATCAATGTATATACGCACATCAGGTGTCGATACCGCGTTTGCTGCTTCAAGGTTACTTGATCGAAAACTGTTCTCTTTTCTCTCGTATGATACGCAGAGAGCTTTAGCTTTTGAAATAAATCAGTTTTCTCGCATGACACTTTCTACACTGCATGGAGCTTTAGCTTTTTCTTCGAATAAAATGGTTTTCTCGCATGACACTTTTTAGACTCGCGGTATATAAATTGTATAAGCTGGTTGCTGACGAGTTTACTTATATATTTTTAGATAAGTATTTTTAAAAGAGAATTGGCTTCGATTAGTAATAAAATTTTCTCGAATTATTGTCACCGGTTGCTTTAGTTACTTCACTAAAACCTTTGCCTTAAACCACGTTTCTCTGTAAGACGCTTAGAACAATCACATTTAATTTTCACTTTGGTTGCTGCGTTTCTGAGTACACCTTTTCTTTTTATAATATAGTTAATTTAGTTCCAATCCTTTTCGTTATTGGATTTAGCAGTCAATACCAATTTTTAGGTTTTCTTTGTAAAGCTCCTGGTGACTGTACTTTTCACTCGAATTTTATTTTTTTTTAAAACTTTCCGCAACCGACTTGTCTGCTTGAAGTCACATTATAAAATCCCCGTTTCAACTCGATCTCTCCCTAGACCAAGCGTCGCATCATTTCACCTCATTCCCTTAACGGGACCTTCGCTCTCCTTTCTCACTTATTTAGTTTCTTCGCCATCCTTCACTCTTTACTTAGAATAATCACGCCAATATTTGATTAGTACTCATAATTGGAGAAGAGAGAAAACAAAACCGGTTCAAAGCTATGTAATCTCTTCAAATTTAAGCAACTGGACTACAACCTAATGTCAAGGCTACTTATTTATGTATAGTGTAGTTATATACACATTATATTCTAATGTATTATTACCCTTGCTAATTATTTAATTTTCGACGTTTATCACAAATTGGGGCTATTTAATGATTTTGGTTCGGGTCTAGAGACACGTTGTACAATACGTCTTCGATCAAATATGTGTTCAATACTTTTCAGGTGGGGATTCATCAGGTGTAAGCTGCATTTTTAGTGTTACATTATATAACCTGAACCCACCGTGTAATTTGCTGATTATCGTGTGATTGCACGCGTAGATTGCTTTTTTCAATCCAAGTGATTGAATATCTGGATCCTGTACCCCTCTATCCCTTAATTTTTTCCTCTGTTTTCTATAACAAAATTTTTGCTCTCGTTTTTTTTTTTTTTTTTTTTTTTTAAAGTATCCCATAGTAGGGTTTAACAACTTTTATGTGTTGTATAGCGGTTCTTGGTGTATATGTACTGTTTCATTAAAGGTGCTATAATTAATTTAAGGAGTAATTCCTTCACGGTATAATTCACTGCGGAAGTATGTGGAGATGTCGTCATTTTTATGTTAAGATGTCGCCATTTTTATGTTGAGATGTCGCCATTTTTATGTGGAGATGTCGTCATTTTTATGTGGAGATGTCGTCATTTTTATATTGAGATGTCGTCATGTTATCTTCTATGTCGGTTGGGAGTTATGATGATGTTGTTTTCTTTGTATTTTGAGCTACGATTGTTCCTTGTGTGGGCTGGATTCTTCCGAGTTGGCTTAATTTTAAGTTATCTAAATAAGTTATTAAGTGTGCTTTGATTGTGCTATGTATTAAATGTGCGTTGTTATATTATATAGATTCGATAGTCCTATGTAATATCAATTGTATGGATACTTTAATAGTATGTGGTACGTTTTGGTTGTATACTATGCTTCTCTGTTGTTGCTTTTTCCTCTTTTGTATGTGTGTTTCTATCTTTAAGTTCTATAGTAGTGTGTTATTTGTTACATTAACTTTTATTTTCTGATTTTTTGAGTATATATTTACAAGTATAACTATGGTAATAATTAATAATAGTATTGTTCCAATGCCAATTCCATATGAAATATTCTTATGATATTTGAATTCTTTTATTTCTTTTAGGTTTTCTATTTGTTGTATTTCAATTTTGTTGAACTGTGGTAATTTTTGTAATGTGTTATTTAATTTTATTGTGCTTAATAGAAATTTGTCTTGTACAGTTACTTTTTTGTTAGTGTATGTTTTATTTAGAACCGTTATTTGGCAGTTTGCGAGGCTTAGTAGGTAATTCCCATTTAGAGTCTTATTTTGGCTATTGCAATAGTTCGTTATTTGTAGATTTAATGCGTTTTTTTTATTATTGTCTCGTCGTTTATGTGTTTTATTTGTGTTTTGTTGTTGTGTTCGAGTTTACATGTGCTTTTGAATATACAATTGGTACTTAGGGCTAAGTCTCCTGGAAGCGTGTTTTGGGTGTATGTGTATTTTCCTCCGTCTATTTTTACTACTAATTCATCTTGTTCTTCGATTTCGTAATTTTGGTTGTTTGTTATTCGTGTAATTAAATAAATGTCTGTATTTATATATGTTATAGGAATTTTTATTGCTATGATTAGTTTGTCGTTTTTAAGTGATAATACTCCCATTTTTATTAGTTTTAGTTTATATAGATCTATATCGTACTCATCTATCTGCATAATGTCTGTATACATGAGGTGTCTGAATATGAAGGCGGTTTCTTGTCTGATGGCGGTGAAAGTATTTTTTATATTGTTCCTATCCTGTTGAATGTTATTCTTTAATATTTGCAAGCTGTTGTTGAAGTAGTTATTAATTTTTATTTGTTTGTTTAGTTGAGTTATCGAGTTATGGGAATTTTCGTCTGTTATTTTTAGATGTTCTAAAATTTCGTGCCTGTCTTCGTCATCCATGACTCCAAAAATCCATTTGTGTGCTGTTCCTACAATGTTAATTAGTCCTCTTTTGGTTCTGTCTTTCTTTGCATTATTTGGGAGTAGGGTTTTTATTTTTGATAATAAGTTTTCTATCTCGCTGTTTATGATGTCTGTGTTCTCGACAAGAGAATCGTTAACGTTTTTTTGAATGTCTTTAATAATTTCAAGTATTTCGTATGGATCAATTATATGCAGAATCGTCATAGTCTGGTTTGCGATTTATGTGTCTTGTAACCGTAGCATAATGTAGGCCTGTGTTCCTTGTAATTCGGTTATTTGTAGAAGTGATTCAGATGTGCCAATTATTGCTACCATGTTTAATATTAGATAAAGTAGTTTGAATGTCATTGTGAATTGCTGAAAAAAAGAAAAGAGAAACGGTGCATAAGTTGATGTTTGTAGTGTTAAGTGTGTTGGGAGATTTGTATCAAATCCAAATAGTGTGAAAAATGGTGTCTGCTTCGTTGCGATGTGTGGTTATGGTTGTGTACATGCATGGCTGCTGATAGCCATTGATCCCAGTTGGAACCGTCTTCTTTTGCGAAACTATGCAAATATTCTGCTAGTGGTCGATGACTTCTCTCCAGTGAGCCATTCGCTTGTGGGTGGTATGGAGTAATATTTAACTTTTTGATTCCCAATATTTTACAGGTGTCTGAAAATACTTTTGAAATAAAGTTAGTGTAATTGTCGGTTATGAGAATTTTAGGGATTCCGTAACGAGCTACTATTTCATCAAAAAATGCTTTTGATATAGTGCTTGCTTTGGCATCCGGTATTGCTACGCTAATCATAAATTTTGAGAGATCGTCCTGAAAAGTTAGTATGTATTTATTGCCTAAAGTGGTTTCTGGTAAAATTCCGACTATGTCCATATATACCTTATCGAATGGCTTTTCCGGTGTGTCTGTCAAAACTAAAGGCATTTTAGTTAGTTTTGAGCTTTTGTTTACTTGGCATTTTGGCCATTGTTTTACGAATGTTTTTATTTGCTTCTGCATACCAGGCCATCGATATTGTTTTCGTATTCTTAGATATGTTTTTACAGCGCCTTGGTGGCCGCCTAGAGGTGAATTGTGGAAATCTTTTAGTATCGTTTGCATTTCTTTGGGGTCTGATAAAAGTGTTACGGATTCTGTAGTTTTGGATACATTTTTCGGGTCTTCTAATTCCTTTTCGGCGTCATTCGCCTTCGTTTTAGAACGGGTTTGTACCAACAACATGTTCATACGGCAAAAGTTTATATAAATTTACATGCGAAGCAAAAACGATGTAAAATGGAACACTGAATACTTGATAGAACTATGGTCAGTTATGTTAAGTTACGTATATCGTTATAGCACGTTTACATAAAAATCAACCTTATTCCAGTTCTCGCATCACGACGGTGACAATTGTCGAAGTCGTTGTCACGTCACCTCATGAGAACTATTCCTGTTCTCGCGTGAAGTGACACCGGAAACAAGTGAATGAAAGCTAAAAAGAGAAACATATGTGTGAAATGACAGTTGTAATATCTGCTTTCTGTATTGGCCGCCACCAGTAGAAACCACCTCCTTCCTATTATGGCTCAATTTCTTTTTATCTTCAGTTTTTTGTCGCTCCAAACTTGTTTCAAATTCAATGCAGTACAATAATAAAAGTAATAATATATCTTTTAGTAGCCTTTTGTTGCTTATCTTCAGCCAACCTGTAACGATTCTAATGGGAGGTCCCATCATATTCAGGTTGTCCGCTTATTCTGCCCGTTTACTGTTAAAACTTTCACTGCTCGTCGGATGGCCTTGCAAATATATAAACCCGCGCGCAATTTGCGGATTGTCTTTCATAAAGTTTGCCAACTCTTGTTTGCCTCAAATTAAGGCCTGTTTGTAATTTTTATACTGCCATAAATATGAAGGTGTTATTTATAAAATACGAGATTATTACAAATATTTTTAAACATTTTACCTTTTTCACCATGCACGATGTGGTTTGTTTTTGCGATCTCACTTGCAAAATGCTGGTGACAGAATTGTCATTTTTTGCTGCCATCTGTCCATTGGATTCGACAAGGGGAATAAATAAAATACTGGGACGTCGGTATTTACCGACAATGATCGCAAAAAACCGAGAACTTGAATGCGAATTTAGCATCACAGTGAGAGCTTAACCACAATAGCGCTGTGACTGTGTTTTTGGAATGCATGTAAATCTTACGGGCTGGAACGACGCCCGGCGTCGTCAGAAAACAAAAATTTTTGTTGATTGCGAAAGAGGCACGACTGCGTTTGTGTTTTTCTCTCAAAGAATGATGCCTACATTCACTTTCAAAATCTCACTTGTTCTACAAAAGTGAAACAAAACAAAACATATGTTTTTGGCATGCTTTGATTACTTTGATCATTATTTTGATTTGTAATTTCTGATTTGGTAAATTGTTCAGGATCGTGATGTCGAAGTTGATCGATGCAAGTAGCACACAACCCACAAATTTCACGAGTTCTGTTAACAGGTCGAACCCACCATTTTCTTTTGTATCGTCGTCTCTGACGAACAATCATATTATATACTTTAAATATAATATTCAGATTCAATACTGTTTGCACTATTATGTACTTTATCAAATTTAATTTGGCTAACATCCTCCAATTTCCGTGCATTTTGAACAATAATAATACAAAAAATGTTATTCTTAATCGCAAGTGAGAGCTCGACGCTGCGACGTCACTGCTCCATTCTGTGCCGACTGTGCTAACAGCGGGGCCACATAAGAGCAGCGACAGCAGCAGCAAAACTCTCATTTTCGCTGTTAGCCTATGAAGAGAGCAGCATCAGCAACAGCACTATATGTCATTTGTTTTCAAAAGAGCTGATGTGAAATTATTATGAATTTGGTTTATTATTTTTCTGTATTGAATCAATAAAAACTTTCAATATGATACCTTATTTAAGTGTTATAAGAATAGCGTTGCTGCAAATAACAATTGTGTTGCACATTATATGTAAAGCACACGATATAATTATTAATCATAGACGAAAGCTCCGTAGACGTTGGTGGGTAAGACCAGTCAATAGGAGCCGAAATCGATTAGGTTTTTTTAGAACTTGCATAATGCAACTTCGGCTTCATGATGCAGAACATTTTTTTAAAACGGTTCGAATGGATCAAACTAGGTACGATTTGCTTGCAAGCCTCTTGCAACAAAGGCTTTTCCGAAAGTCATTTACACGTCCCATTCCACCGGAAGTACGCTTGGCGGTGACTCTCATGTATGTTTCGGATTACATAAATGTTGATTATTATATACATATATGTATGTAGGTATTTCTTCTCTACTTATAGGTATTTAGCTCATGGTTGTAGTTTTCAGTATCTAGCGTGGTCATTCAAACTCGGCGTAAGTACGGTCCGGAAAATAGTATATGACACCTGCGACTCAATTTGGGAAGAACAAACATAGATGAGTGGCAGCGCATATCTGAAAAATTTTTCAGCGGCACCGGGATGCCGCATTGCTTAGGAGCAGTCGATGGAAAACTCGTAAATATTGTTTGTCCCAGAAGAAGCGGTCCGCTCTTCTATAGTTACAAAAAACTTTTGCCATAGTTTTGCTAGCCGCCTGCGACATGGACTATACATTCACTTTGGTGGATGTAGGCGTCTTCGGCAGTCAAAGCGACGGAGGGGTATTTCTAAGAAGTACTTTTGGCAAAATGATTCTAGAAAATACCCTCCCAGTCCCACCGGCAAAAAATTTACCAGAGACTGACGTCTGCTTCCCACATTATTTTGTTGGTGATAGTGCTTTCCCGCTGCGAACAAATTTAATGAGACCATTCCCCGGAAACTTTTTGCCTACAGACAAATCTAACTTCAATAAAAAGTTGTCCAAAGCTCGAGTTCGCATAGAAATTGCTTTTGGAATATTAGCAAATCGGTGGAAAATCCTGCAGACAAAAATTACTTCTTCAACAAAAAATGCTGACAAAATTGTGTTGGCCACAGTTGTGCTTCACAATTTTTTAATGCTCCACAAAGTTAGAAACTACTGCACACAAGAAGACATCGAAACATTGAATACTGACACTTTGCGTTCCGTCAGGACCACTCCTCTTAATAGGTCTTCTCAAACCGCATTTCAATACCGAAATATATTAAAAGATTATCTTACAGAATACGAACACAGAATTGCACATATAGTATAACTTTTTATATTAGAACTCACCAATTTGTATTTCTTGTACGTTAATTTTTATATAATATTTGCTAATATTTGTTAATAAATAGTGAATAAAATACTTTTGTTAAGTGTAAAAAGAAAATTTATTTCATATTTTCTAAATTTCTCTTCTTAATTTCATCTATTTTTGAAAAAGTTACATAAGAGAGGTAGCTCTCGATTTCCATCACCTGGTCCTCAGATAATCCCGACTTTATGATCCTGTTGCCGAGGCTCACCATCAGCTGAATTGTGCCATTGCTGTAAGCTTTCTGTTCACTCAAAACTTCACTAAGTTGCTCCATTGAATTTTGAGCGGCATCTAAGAGGTTATGCAGCTCCGCTGGAAGTTGCATGCCTCCTCGATTTTTTAAATTTGGTACCTCAATTAGCGTCACTTCCGCAACTGCGTTGGTAGCGACTGGACTGCTAAGCGGTGTGCTGCACAAAGTTGCTGCATTGCAGTCAAAGCTGAGGGCATCCGAAACTAGCTTGTGCTTACCGCCTAGTGGAAGAAACATCATCCAAAAACTTGAGCGAATTGAAATATTTCCAGCGCATAGGTTCTGCTGCAGCGCTACCAGAAGGGAGTTCTAACTGGTTCCTGTACCTTTTGTACCTGTCGCGTAAGGTTTTCCACCTTTTCTTGCAAGTAGTGGCTAAGTTTCCATATATGAAATAATAGCAAAAAATATACATATATATATAAGTAGTTGCAAAATAATATATAACTAACCTGTTTCATCCAAATGTATGGCGATTGTTTGCCACACTCTGTCCTTCAAATATATATTTTTATAGTTTTGTGATTCCAAATCATATAGGCACTTGTGCTGCTCCACCTCAGCAATAAGTTTTTCTTCAAAACTCATTTCTGCTTTTTCCTTCTTATTTGTATTATTTGTACAATTGTCAAAATCATATGTTTTGATGATATTTTATTTTGTTTCATTCCTATAGAATATGTGAAATTTCGACTAAAAAAGTAGGCAACACTTTTTCAGAGAAAAAGAGCGTAAGCTCTGCTGCCCAACAAGATTCTATTTTATTTTCCCTACTTGACAGCAAAAACTTCCATATGATTTGCCTGTATTTCATTTTGCTGCTGCTGTCGCTGTATGTAATACGTTCCTGGCTGTCAAACAAAGTAGTTGTTTTTTTTTTTTTTTTTTGTTTTCTTTTGTTTGTGATGGTTGATGGTAGTACATCTTTTACCACGAGTGTTTGAAAGTTATACCACGTGTCTGTTCAGAGCTACTAACATTAAAATTATAAAAGTATTTTCCATTTATAAAAAAGAAAAGGAAAAGGAAACATTAAGCAAAAAATTTCCCGTTGCATCATCAGATATTTTGCTAGTAAACGAAACGGTTTGGTATCACTACCAGTGATATCACTGTTTATTTTACCGATAACAGTTTCAAGTACGTCTAAGGGCGAAAGGGTGCGATATACATATACTCTTGTACATATGGAGTCGATTTTGAGAGAGACTCAAATAGACGATCACACTTATACAAAAGTTTTGGATGCATTTTTTATAGGTTTGTAACAGTAACTTTATTTCCACACACGTTGGCAAAACTCATCATGAGTTTTTTGTTGAGCAGAACGAGCGATTCTTAATATTTTAAGAGTTCCATAGTTTAGAGTTCTGTATAGCTTGGGAGATAGTTTTTTAATAACTTTGAAATATATTGAAAAATAATTTATATATTTATAATCAACTTGACATCTTAAAAACTCGTTTGTACATAGCTCTTTTCATGGATAAAATTAAATTTTTTAAATAAAACTACATATTTTTTACTATTAAAACTTAATTTAATATGTGAATACTTTAATTAGTCACTAAAAAACTCTTATGACTCTGCTGTGGAAAATGATAAAGGGAAAAAAAGCTTTTTATTTATTTTTTTTTTTTAATTTATTCATTTATCATATCATATTTTCATAGTACATAAGAGTCGACCTCTTAAATAAAAAATACCAATAAAAACAAAATAAAGAAGATCATTTAATTTTCTTTCACATTAACTTTAATATTCCAATTCCGTGTTTCTCTTTTAATGATTGCTTATGTAAAGACTTTTTAGTCAACCTTACTAATTTTAGCTAAATAAAATACGTGTTTTATTGTCGTTTTATTTTCTTTATTATTTACACTTAATACCGTTATAAAAAATTTACACTAAATGCTGCGGCACTTATTATTACTGCCGATCGTTCGGCGTATCGTGGTGGACGATTAAGTGAACTATCTGAGGCGACGGTTTATTCTAAACTAACTTAATCAAGTCGCTCAACGGCCATGGCAGTGTTGTACTTTCTAAATGTTGTATATTCACCTTCACTTCTAATTTGTTTGACTCACCTTAGGAGACCTGTAAGCATGTGTATGTGTGTGTGTGTGTATGTGCCATTTTAATTCACTAAGCGGTTAGGCTCCGCAGATTGACTAGGCGAGCAGGTGTCGCCGAATTAGGGAGGGGAGATGTAAAAGAGTTCTAAGTTCAATTGTTTAGATTCACTTTATTTAACTTACACTTTTCGACTTTAAGCACTTAAAACGAACTGACTTTTTAGGACTTGAACACGAACCAACTCTTATAAAACTTGAAAACCAACTTGAACTAACTCTTGCAAAACTTAAAAACGAACTAACTGTTTAATTCTTTGCGGGAGTTGGTTGCAGGCCAAATCGATCAATTCAATTCTGCAACTATCTCAATAATTAATTTGAAGGTGCAGAACTGCGAATTTAGCGTTTATTAAAACAAGCGCTATTTCCGTGGCTCGCATGGAGGTTCAACAAACCGTCACCTCAATGACCGCTTGGTCGGTGACTTTTTCGGTGTCACCTTTCTTGTTGTTTATGTTTTATAAAATAACTCATTCGGCTTTTACTGAATGCCCAAAAGTATGTGCTGCTAATACGTTAAGCGTTTTTAGCAGCGGGCCAGAATGTTATGTTAGTAACAGTGTTAAGCACTGTTATGAATGCTTTGGCTGATTTTGACCTACAACATCCCTCCACCCCTATAATAAGAAAAAATTATTATCTGTAAGAGGATAATTTTTTCTTTTACATATCTTATTAAATTAGGTTCTACGTATAACACAATTATGTAGTTCTTGTAGTCTGTCTACTTCAATATTTACATTACAACTTTTTGACATAATTTTAATTAATTTAGATATTTTATTTCTTGTGCTCTAAGTGGTGTCTTCTTCGCTATTGTCCTTGTCTTCTAGTATCTGATGGCCCATCGATGTCTCTGCTACTTTTCTGGTCGTTTAATTTGCGTTTAATTGCGTGTTGTGTTGTTCTTCTTTTATAGGTTGGTGGGGGTAGCGGTGATGGTTGGTGTTGGCATTTGTTTTTTTTTTTTTTTTTCTCTATGCTGTTACTTGTTGTATTTGTTGTGTTTTTCATCTATTGTGCGTTTTCCAAGGGGATGTGGTATTTTTGGTAATTTTCAAATTGTCGTCTTTTAGTTATTGATTGTTGGTGCTGCTCTTCTTTTGTACATACTTCAGCTATTCGAGGGTTTGGTGAGTGCTTCAGTTTTTGGTTTTTGCATGGGTTCATGCTATGGTATGTTAATATTATAACTGCTAATAATGTCCTTATTTTTCTGAATATCATTGTTTCTGCCGTTTTAAAAAACGTTGTTGTGAGTTTTAATTCTACCAACTACGTTGGTGTTCTGCTTAATAGTTGTTATTTTAATTGTGTAGTTCCCACATTGATGTCATTATCGGTTGTTTTGGCTTTATTATGTCGCTCATACCGATTGTTGACCCTTCTTCTTTATTTGCATGTTTCTCGAGTTTGACATTCAGACGTGGACGGTTGCCATAATTTTGGTGTTGTAGTTAAACGATTGGTCTGTGCACCCATATTAGCGATTTTGCTATTTCAAATTTGTGTTGTTATCCACTAATTGTTATATGATGCTGTTGTGAGGAAGTATTTGACTTGCATTCCTCGTGTAAAATGTCGCACCAACTTGACGAGCTGTTCACTAGCTACCCTTCCCTGCCGATGTAGGTGTCGCCCTTTGCCTGCCGTTGTTGTTCTCTGGGTTGTCTGGTCAAAATTAGTTGTGAGTGGTTGTGAGGTTTTGGTGTTCCCACAGTGTTCGTGTTGTACTTAAATATGGTAGTATGTATAAAAAAAATATATATATATGTATATTTTCTCTTTTTATTTTTTCTATCTTTTTTCTCTGTTTTGTTTTTATTAATTATTTTTTGAACTCTTTTTTTTTGTGTTAGTAGTGCTTATTCAATTATATAATGACATTATCGTTAAATAGGATAAAATACAAAAATTTGAAACGATACATAACTAACAAGTTGTAAATACTGATTTCACTTGTTGCATTTTAAATATTTATGTTTTTTTTTTTTTTTTTTTTTTTTTTTTTTTTTTAATTTTTTTATTGCTTTCCATGTTTGCCTATTTTTAGAATAAATGGTGTTTTATTTCTCTTATTGATATTATTTTTAATAAAAATCGTCATTATTAGTTCTATTATTCTTTCTCAAATTTTCTTTTTAAATTTTCCTTAACAGTATTAATTATTCCTAACAGTATTAGGTTTTCTTAAGTGCTTTAATTAGTTTTAAAGTTCATATTACAATATATCGTATATTTTGCTACGTATTAATTTAACATTAGTGATATTTTTTATTAATGAAACTTGTAATTTCTTAACTTACATATATTTGTTTTTCTTAATTTTTCTAAACATTGTTCAAATTTGTTCACAGTATTAATTTTATTAACATTTCCTAATGTATTTTATTTTCCAACTTATAAAGAATCTAGTTTTTAGTTCTTATTTTTATAACATTTATGTTACAGGAACGTATATATATTTTTCTATTACACGTTTAATATTTTTATGATCATGTTCTCATCTAGATCTTAAATCTTCCATTTTATTCTTTTTTATCCCTTTTAATTTTCTTATCGTTAGCCTTACATATTTTACATATATTCTATTTATTTTATATTACTTTAGGTACGTGGTATACATGTATAATCTAACTATGTATACCATTATATGTGCATTTATTAAACTATAATTGCATATATAATAAAAATTTTGTTGCTTTATTTTTGTCAAAATTGTTTTGTTATCTTAATTTCCGTTATCCGCACGCGTTTCGTGTTACCGAATAAAATTTTTGTTGTTCATGTTTCTATTTGTTTTTTTTTTTTTTTTTTTCTCTATCAACATTGACAAATGCTTGCGTTGCATCTTTCTGGGTTTCGTACCCGCTTCTAAATGTGTTCTGTCTAGTGTTTCGTTTTTTGTGTTTTGTAAAAAGTTTTTAAAACTGTAAAGAGAGAGAGAAAAATAAAATCAAGAATGCATCTTATGAAGACTTGCATGAACAACGGTTATAAGTGCAGCGTCAGCTATTTCTAAAGAGTAGCTCTTTGGTTTTAAACTGCAAATTATGGGTTAACTGGAGTATTTGCTTCAGTTCAACATTATCATTCAACGTAAATAGTCAACATGGCAGGACTTTCTGAGGATTTTTGCGCTGAGTTCCAGGATTTTTTGGATGCCTTCTGCGTTGCAGTCTGTGACGTCACGTGGGAGTACGACGCTGTGGTCGACGTTATCGTCGGCCTTCACGAAAGGTTCCAGGCGGATCCCACCTGGGATATTTTACGGGCTATGCTACTGATGTGCGAGGCCCTTGTGCTGATTGTTGGCGAATGTGTGCTGCCGTTTGCACCACCATCGCCATTCTAATGTATACTGTAAATGCAACATGTGATGTACACAAAAAATTTTAATAAAGTGTATCTTAGAAAAACAGTGTTTGTGTTTTTATTTTAGTGCTTTTTATTTATTGGTTGTTGTGAATTTTGGTTAGATGTTCGGATTATTACAACGTTGGTTAATTTCTGTTAATTTAACAATGTTACTGGATAATATTGATTCTTTTTCAAATTCAATTTTTACAATTGCAATTTTATTATGTGACGAATTACTATATTGGTTAGAATCTATATAAGCGCTGTTGTTTGGTTAAATTGATTTCGCATATTCTTGACGTGCCTAAATCTTATGGATCTCTAACTATTGCGTTTGTTAAAACTTATATATATGCAGTTGTTTGTGCTGCTCGTTCTTCTGGTGCTGTTATTGCTCGTCTTTCGTTCAGCTCGAAAAGGATTGGGGTACGCCTTGGTGGTGACGGTGGTCGGATTTGAGGTCTTGGCTGTCTACGAGTGGCCATTACTTTTGGTGATGCTGTTGGAATTTCTACTGTGAAATCCGGAATTTGTCGTGCTTTCCAATATTTCGTAATTAGGAAAAGGATTACTATAAGACTAGTGATTGCCCCCATACTTATACAACCTGTTGTTTCCATTACGTGTTGTTTCTCTATTACCTTCCTGACAGTATGTTCGTTCTGAATTTCCTTCCTTAGCTCTTCTAGTCTTTTTCCCCCTTCCAAGATCGTATTTCCCACGTTTAACTTGTCATGTATGGTTATTGGTTTTAAAATGTGGTTGTTGTTTGAATTTAATGACGCAGACCAATTACTTTTCAATACTTCTATTATTGCGGTATGATTTGGTGTTTTGTTTACTATATTCATTGTTGAGTTGATGTTATTTTCATAATTCAGTATTATGTCTTTTCCCACAATATTGCAATTTTCTCTCAACTCAATGTGGCCAAATTCTTTTAGTACCAAAAGCTGACTGTAATTAAAACATTGAATTTCAAATGTAGTAGCATTTCGTAAGTTGTATAACCACGAATTCTTTGCGATTAGTTTAACTATTATTCCAGCAGTGCTTGGTACCGCTATTTTTACACAATTATTTTCATCCAATCTGTTGTGGCTTAACAACGTTATTTCACAGATTTTACTGTTCTCCTTCAAAACGCTTGTCGTTTCCTTGCACACCCAGATCTCATTTAATTTATTTCTTGCTCCGTCATCATTTACTTTTATGCATTTATCTAGGTTCCTCTGGGAGAGACCTTGAAATTTCCAATCTTGTTTTGATTCTGCTAAATAATCGAAGGTTGTATGTGTAGTGACGTCCCATTTTTCGTTTACGAAAATTGGAATTGTATATGGTTTTTTAATGTTGTATACTCCTATTTCTGGAAGTGGAATTTTTATGGCTATTGTTAATCCTGTGGCATCATGGAATGTTTTCACTGATGCCAGTTGGTGCAAGTTGAAAGTATTTTTTACACACCATGCTGCTTTTCCTGTTATATCCAATGTGTTTATTTTATTATGTAGATCTTCTGCACTTATGATCGATGGGTGTAGTTTTCCTTGGTATAGATCATCTAATATTTGGATTTCCAAAGCTTGCTGTCCCCCAATTTCTATCAGACATGCCTCCACTTCTGTTTGCACCTGTACCATGCGAAGCGTTATTTCAATGTTGTTTAACTCCCTACTAATGTGATCATTTATATTGTTTTGTTGTTTAATCGTAGTATTTAGCTCCGTTTCTATTGCATTTATCCTGTTCACCGCTGCAATAACGGGTGCTGTTAATTCTTTATAATTCGTTTCCATTACGGTTATCTGTTTCTCCATTATTTTATAATGACTCTTCTGTCTGTTTTCTAAATTTTTCAGGTGATCAGTAATTGTATCTGCATCTTCCTGATTCATTGTACCGAATGCCCATTTCAGTGCATCACATATGAAGTTTAATGATCGTTTTGACCTGGATATTTTCGTATTTGTGTTTATAATTTTCTCATTCTTTTCCAACTTTGCTAGTATTCCTCGCATAGTTCCGTCTATTGAGTCGCATATTTTCCCCAATTTTAATAATATTAACTTCCTGTTTACTGTTTTGCATAATCGTTTAATAGTAATTGTGCTGTTTTTCAAATTCTCTATTAATTTAGTGTAATCATAATGCTCGAACCTTGTGAGCACTGTCCATTCGTCGTTGTAGAAAATCGCTTCCCCAATTTTTTCGAAATATATCGGTGTCAACGGTAGTTCTGTTACAATAACCGGATTCGGTTTTACACCCATTCCTAGTATTGCTATTGTTAGTATTATCCTCATCATTTTTTATTATCCGCTCCTAAAAAAAAATAAAACAGTTTATTAGCAAATTTGTTTAAAAATCTGTATATGCCCTTTGAAGTTTGCTTTTGATGTAATATCTTAGTTTTATATTACAACTTTGGTACATTATATATATTCAAAGAACTCTTACGTGGTTATGAATTATGTGTAATATCCTTGTATCGTGAGTACTTACATATTTATATATTTTCATTAATCAATATTTGCTACCCGCCACCATCTTATATTTACCTACCTTAATCTGTATCCATTTTACCGATTATTAAATAATTTTAGCAAATTATTATGGAATGGTTTATCCTTTCCTTTTATCCTTATTACTGTTGTGACCGGTGTTGTAATCTGTGTGACCCCGTACGGGCCTGTCCAGATGGGTGAAAATTTATTTTTTCTCGTTTGATTTTTTAATAAAACTCTGTCGCCTACTTGGAAGTTAACAGGATTCAATTTGCTGTCATATTGTTTTTTTGATAATTGTTTGGCCGCATCCTGGTGTTTTCGTACCAGTTCATGTGCTCTTTGAATTTGGAATTTTAATATTTTATTTGGATCGTCTGCATTATAGACAGGACTGCACTTTCTTCTTAAATTAGTTGGCATTTCTATGTCAAATCCAAATAGTGTTCGGAACGGTGTTTGTTTTGTTGTAGTGTGCGGGGTGTGGTTGTGAACATGCATTGCTGCACTTAACCATTGGTCCCAATTTGAACCGTCCTCCTTGGCGAAACTACGTAAATATTCAGCTAATGGTCTGTGGCTTCGCTCTAATGACCCATTAGCTTGTGGATGATACGGTGTTATATGTAATTTTTTAATTCCTAGTAATTTACATGTGTCTGAGAATATTTTCGAAATGAAGTTTGTGCCATTATCTGTAATTAACATTTTTGGAATTCCGTATCGCGTAATAACTTCGTCATAAAATGCTCTTGCTATTGTGCCTGATTCTGCGTCGGGGATAGCTGTGCATGTCATAAATTTAGAGAAGTCATCTTGAAAAGTAAGAATATATTTATTTCCACTTGCAGTTTCGGGTAAAATTCCTACAATATCCATATACGTCTTCTCAAAAGGACGTGTTGGTGTATCCGTCAGTATCATGGCCATTTTGGTTAATTTCGAGCTTTTATTCGCTTGGCATTTTGGGCATTTCTTTACATAATCCTTTATTTGCTTTTGCATACCCGGCCATCTGTATTCTTTCCTAATTCGCAAGTAAGTTTTTACTGCTCCTTGATGACCTCCTAAAGGCGTATTGTGGAAATCTTTTAATATGGTTTCTATTTCTTTTGGATCTTGTAATAAAATTGTTTTACTCTCATTTGTGAGTTCGTCATCAGGTTCAACTGATATTATTTCTGGATGTGCTTTTTCTTTTATTGCTATATTTTCTTTTATCTCTTTTGCTTTTGATCGTGTTTGGACTGCTGCAATTTTGATGTTGTTGGCATTGTAAGGTATTCTACTTAGTGCGTCCGCATTTAGATTCTTTTTTCCCGGCTTATATATTATTTCGAAATTGTATTCAGATAATTTGTGTCTAAACCTTGCTAGTCTTGAAGTTTGGTCTTTCAAATTTGCTATGCCTTTTAAAGGTTGGTGATCTGTTACTATTTTGAATGGTCTGCCTAATAAATATGCTCTAAAATTCTTCGTGGCCCAAACAATGGCTAAGAACTCTCTTTCTATTGTAGAATACCGTTTTTCCGCGTCATTGAGAGCTCTGCTCGCAAAAGCTATAGGTCTATCTTGCCCAATATTCCCTTGCGAAAGGACGGCTCCTAGAGCCTCACTGCTTGCATCTGTTGTTAAAATAAATTCCTTTTCGAAATCTGGATATGCTAAAACTGGTGGTGTTATTATAGCCTCTTTTAAATTTTCGAATGCTGTTTGGCAATCCTTTGTCCAGTTAAATGCCGTGTCTTTTCTTAGTAGTTTATTTATTGGAAGAGCTATTTTTGCAGTTCCCGGTATGAATTTCCTGTAATAGTTTACTAAACCTAGGAAAGCCTGTACCTCTTTTTTATTTCGTGGAGGTGGAATAGTTTTTACACTTTCCACCTTACCTGGGTCTGGAAGAGCTCCGTTTTCCGAGCACTTATGTCCTAAGTAAACTATTTCCCTCCTTAGGAACTGACATTTACCGACATTCAATTTTAAGTTGTTTGCTCGCAAAGTTTCGAATACTTTCGCTAACCTATATGCGTGCTGATCAAGGTTGCTGCCGTATATCACTATGTCATCCAAATATACAAAGCAGTCTATTCCTTGTAAGCCGGTTAGAATATGGTTCATAAGACGCTGAAAAGTTGCTGGCGCTCCTGTTAGTCCGAATGGCATTCTATTGAACTCGAAATGACCTAAAGCGGAGCTAAATGCTGTTTTTTCTTTATCTTTATTATTTACTAGCACTTGATGGTAACCGCTCGCTAAGTCCAAGGTTGAGAAGTATCTGCTGCTACCTAACTGATCCAATATTTCGTCTATTCTCGGAATTGGAAATACTTGTTTTATCGTAGCGTCATTTAACTTTCTGTAATCAATGACCATCCGCCATTTCTTTTCGCCATCCTTCCCGCTTTTCTTCGGTACTAGAAGTAACGGAGAGTTCCATGGCGAAACACTCGGACTAATTATATTATCTTCCAACAATTTGTCAATTTGTTTGTTTACCTCCTCTCTGTGCGCTTGAGGTAAACGGTACTGCCTCTGATTGATTGCAGGTTGATCGATTTTTGTCGGAATAAAATGTTCTATGGTGGGTGTGTACGTTAGTTTGTCACCCTTTAGAAGAAAAACATCATTAAATTTTGTACATAGACTCATTATGGATTCCCTTTCTTCCACATTTAGTGAAGGATCCAAATCTAGTTCTTTCATCAACAAGTCAATTCTTTGCCTTATATCTGAACTAACCATAGTGTTAATGGTTGTATCTTTACTCGGCTCTTTATATTTCCTAAAATCACTGAACTCTGGTGTGAACATTTCATCTAAAATGAAATCCTTTTCTGTTGAATTCAAAATTGGAACATTAATCTTTCCTTTCGTTACATTTACTAATGTTTCACCTAAGAATATCCCTGGAGCTATTTTAAATTTATGGACTACCACTTGCCGTAGTTTTGTTTTTATACTAATCTGAGCTATACATGTAGACCTAGCTTTCACTATGCTACTGGTCGCATGTGTTAATTTACTTCCCATTTTTACCAGTGGGAATGTTATATATTGTTTTTTTTTATCAATGATTTCCAACTTTTTTATTATCGAATCTAGTATGGACTTATTCCACAAATTGTCCCTGCCAAGTATACCATCGCCTGGCAAACCCTGTTCAAGTGGCACCATGTGTAACGTTAAACCTAGGTTTGGCCAGTTACAATGTGTAACTTTGACAGTCCCTTCTGTGGTGGTACAACCCCCAAAAGCCCCATTTAAAACTCGCGTTTTAATTTTATTAACAAACGTGTTATCCTTTATTGATTTCCTTTTTACTAAACTAGTGTCCGCACCAGTGTCAACCAATAAAATGAGTTTTCCATTTTTTGCCCCTTTACAAGGGAATTCTATGAACACGTCATCTAATTTGGTTTCACTTAATGTTGGCATTTCGTTTTTATTAAAAAGATTATATGTTAACCAAGAAAATTTTTCAACTACACTCGCCTTATGATATTTCGAAGCAATTCTATTCATTCTTCTTAATAATTTTATTTTGACACTATTTGCTAACTCAGTTATATACTCAATATATTTTACTATATATTGGTTAACATGTATTACCGTTATTTTCCTATAGCTGAGACACACAGTTTCTACAATCGACGCATATACTAACTGCAACATTAGTATGGTGACTATTAAAAACTGTGCTCCAACGTTAACTATTTTCTCACTTGTCAAAATTGATGCATTTCTTATTTTCTCTTCTGTATACTCTTGTTCTTCTACGTGTTGGGCGTTATCTTTGTTGCTCTGTCTAGTCTTTTTATTTAAACAATTAAATGCTTCTGAAGCTGGTAACGCTTCCACGATCTTTTTCGATGTCGGATTAACAATTACCACTTCAGCTGGCCTGGATTTACTAATTTGTTTGGGATCCCAGGTTATTGGCCTCGCCTGGGCCCTTGTTGGTTTCCCTGAACCATTTGCCAGTTTTTCTTCGCCTGACAGTTCGCTACCATGTGGCCCTGTCTGTTACACCAGTGGCACACAATTGTTTCTTTACCATCGGTCCGTGTTGTATTTCTAAATGTTGTTCGTTGACCCATGTTGTCTCTGCTGTTGTTATTGTTATTCGTTTTCCAAGGCCCGCTTTCTTTGTTAGAATTGTAAGTTTCCCGTATTTGTGTATTTCCGTATTGTCGTGAATCATTTGGCTGTCTATTTGAATTGCTTAAGTTTTGTGTTCTATTTGCATTCTGAGTACACCTCCAGTTAGTTTCATGTCCATAAATTAAACACTTAGCACAGTATGGTGTGTTTTTCCTAATTAGACAGTCTTCCCTCGTATGACCCCTTCTACTACAAAAACTACACGTTATATTTGTTGTTGGTTGCTTGGAAAAGTTGTTAGTGTAACTTCGTTGTGGTATGTCGTTTTTCCTGTCAACTTGTTGTCGGTTTACTACGGACTGCCGAAACTGTGTTGTAGGGTCGCTGTAAGTCATGTTCTGTTTGTGTCCTACCATACCAACAAACTCGCTGGTTTGTCTAATCTCTGCTTGTCTTAACTGATCAGCAATACTTACAGCTTGCTCTACAAGATCTTCTAGTGATTTGTCCGCTGATCCTAACAAATGTAGTCGCAAAGTGCTGTCTTTTAATCCCAATTTAAAAGATTTCATTACGGACTTTGTTATTTCCGCGAGCAGGGCCGCATCGGAGTTACCTTTGTATACACTAGTAGCTATATCTGTCGCTTGTGACCCTAATGACATAAGACGTTCTGCAAACTGCCTTATATCCTCAGTCGGTGATTGGCGTATGTTCTGTATTTCCGTCATAACTGTGTCAAGAGATTTGTACTGTAAATAGTTCTTTTTAATTGTTACGCAAAAATCTTCTACAGTTGCAAACGTTTTTGAGCGCAATAAACTGTATGCGTTCCCGTGAAGCCTTTGTTTTATGCATGCTAAGAAATCTGGCATATCTGTTGCTGATATATTTCGTTTCGCTAAGTCGCAACCTTCTATAAATTTATAGACTTCATTTCGAAGATCCGAAGATGGCGCCCCAGAAAACAGTGGTACTAATCTATTGACGGTTTTCGCGATTTCTTCTATACCCATTTTTATTTTGTGTTTATTTCTATATTCTAATTGAAAGGATGTATCTTTTGGACTAACCACGCCTGTGTTTATTTTTTGTTGTTCAAATAGTTTATTAACTACGTCTGCTGACTGCTTTAAATGTCTATTTTCTTCTGTTAATTTTTGAATTGTTCTTTTTGCGTCGTCTAACGCTGCACAGTCTTCTTTTCTTTCTCGTTCGTATTGATATAATGTCCTGTTTAGCGTTTTTTCTGTTAATCCTTTTTCTTTTAGCCACTCTTTAAGCGAATTACTTTCTTCGTCTGCTTCCTTTAATAGCTGTTCCTGATGTCTTATACTAGTTAAGCTTTCTTCGTACCTACGTTTTACCGATGCGAATTTTACTTTCCACTCTGCTATTTCGTCTTTTCTACTGTCTAATTTTGTATTTGTTACCAAGATAATTTCTTCTACAATGGCATCTGCCTTTTCTACATTTGTTATATTGCCCAAATCTCTTAATTTTGCTCTTATTAATTCCCAATTTTCTTTATTTCCTACTATTTCCTTTAAAATATTATAAAGCTTTGATACAAATTCTCCTAATTCTTTTTGTAGTTCCTTATGATTTTTTTCTAGTTGTTTATAATTTTCTTCTAACAAAGATTCTGCCATTAATCACTCATTTAATTTTATCAAGTTTCTTATCTCCTACTGTAATTGCATGATTAGTTAATCGCCCTGTTTATTCAAATATTTCTCATTCATTTTTTTTTTGTTTTTGCTTGACAATTCCCCTTTTTCCTACTTCTAAAATTTCAATGTCAACTCAAAACTATCGCACCACCGTTTAACTGGATTTCGTTTTGTTTATTCTCTATTCGTTCTATTTTTTCTACTTCTATAAATTTTTGCTGATTATGCATCGACCTACTTATTGTGCATGGGTTCATTGAACGCTTGCAAGCACTGCATCTGTTAAAATGTTGAGCTTTTAATTTTAAAACAGTACTTTTTATCTTTATGTTGTGTTGAAATTAAGCTTTTGTTTCAATGTGAATTGTTTTCTTTAAAACATTCCTAATTATTTGAAATTTAAAAAATCAAAGGAAATAATGTGAAATAACTTTTCCCTTTTCATTAAATTACAAAACACCACTTATCAACATATATTAAGCGCTTAATTCATACAATAAAATCTTTCAATTAAGTATTCAAATCATCGCTCAACGAAACTAAGCGATTTGCATGCATTAATTTCGATTTTCCCGTAACTTGAAATATATTTGTAGAACTTAAACTTGCTTTTTGATTAAACTGAATAGATGCTCTCTTCCCGTAAATGAGAGGTGTGGAAAAAATTACTCGGAATTTATGCAGATAATCGTTGGTTGTTTAGAACCATTATAGAAATTGTTACAAAAAATTTTGTTTCCCTATTTTGGTAGGTGTCATGGCACATAAACCAATGACAGCCTTAAGGAAGTTTTTTATTGTTTATCTAGGCACTTTAACCAAGACAAACGCTGTAAAGAAAAATACTGCTCAGGGCACTTAAACCGTGAGCAGAAGAATGTTATAATTATTAAAAATGTGTTAATTATTAAAAATTCAATACAATTAATATTTCTCACATATTAATATTTTTCACTTTTACTTTTATTTTTCGCGATTATTGGCTCGAAAGCCGGCTGCGCCACTTGTTGTACTTTCTAAATGTTGTATATTCACCTTCACTTCTAATTTGTTTGACTCACCTTAGGAGACCTGTAAGCATGTGTATGTGTGTGTGTGTGTATGTGCCATTTTAATTCACTAAGCGGTTAGGCTCCGCAGATTGACTAGGCGAGCAGGTGTCGCCGAATTAGGGAGGGGAGATGTAAAAGAGTTCTAAGTTCAATTGTTTAGATTCACTTTATTTAACTTACACTTTTCGACTTTAAGCACTTAAAACGAACTGACTTTTTAGGACTTGAACACGAACCAACTCTTATAAAACTTGAAAACCAACTTGAACTAACTCTTGCAAAACTTAAAAACGAACTAACTGTTTAATTCTTTGCGGGAGTTGGTTGCAGGCCAAATCGATCAATTCAATTCTGCAACTATCTCAATAATTAATTTGAAGGTGCAGAACTGCGAATTTAGCGTTTATTAAAACAAGCGCTATTTCCGTGGCTCGCATGGAGGTTCAACAAACCGTCAGCTCAATGACCGCTCGGTCGGTGACTTTTTCGGTGTCACCTTTCTTGTTGTTTATGTTTTATAAAATAACTCATTCGGCTTTTACTGAATGCCCAAAAGTATGTGCTGCTAATACGTTAAGCGTTTTTAGCAGCGGGCCAGAATGTTATGTTAGTAACAGTGTTAAGCACTGTTATGAATGCTTTGGCTGATTTTGACCTACAACAGCAGCATATCTGCGAAGATATGCCACCATGGCCGCGCCAACAAGAAGTCAGCGGCGAAGTAGCAGAGGGCTACTATGACGAGAACCACAATAACGAATTGAAACATTGTTATCGAAGTTTGGCTGCGTCCAACTTTGTATTTATACCTACCCTGCGATCTGTCAACGTCGACCGACGGCAGAGCGGCGTCATAACCGCGTTCGTACGGTTTCTCATATTACGCCGGCAGCGGGTAGCTAATCCGCTAATCGGCGCAACGTAAACATTTGGCGACCACTAGAATGCCAAAAAAGCATTCCTGTATCGCCTGCAACAATGTTGTTGTTATTGTGCCTTACTTTGTGCTCGGGTATCGGTCGCCGACACAAATATTATTCTTCGCTTTCGTGCGGGTCGTCGGCACTTATCGAGGCGCGAGCGATCAGATATCCGATCGGATCGCTTGCGATGGCTAAATACCGCGCGCTATGTGGAGCGGCATGTACACTCGTCAACGTACATACCGCAGCACATGCGCATGCTTTGTATTTACTATGCACATGCCCGTCTGCATGTACGCTCGTCAGCGAACACACAAACACACATGTGCCTGCCACAACTTAACCTTAACAATTTTCTTACATTAGAACCCAAAGAATCATCCTCTTGTAGTTGGCTGACGGCTTACATCTCATTTTTGCAGTTACTACTAAGGGGCCTCGTTTCCTACTAATCAGGAATTCTGAATTTGATGTTTGAGTCCCGTTTATGTTCTGGAGCCAATGATGCTTTTGTTATGTATCTGGTTGATAGACCATCGATACCGTGTCGTATAAGTCTCAAAATATTTCCTTGATTTTTTTTTTCGAAGCGGACTTAATTCCAATTTATTTGCTGACTATAAACTTTGCACCAATGGACCCACGTTGGGCGTCAGTTAAGTTTTCACTGATTGCAAAAACTAAAAAAATTCTTTTTCGGTCTTTGCGACCTTCTTTATTAAATTCAAACCTGAGACTAGCTTTTACAAAACTTGCTTAAAAATTCTGCGAACGTCGTCGGTTCTGTGGGAAGTGTTTGAGATCGTTGCACTTGCTGATCTTGCATTTCTTCTGCGTGGTAGCTTATTTACGGAATGTTAACTTGAGTAATGTTAACATATACATATGGTACAATTCGCGTTCTCACTGATAACATCGCCTGGGCTACACGCGGTGGCCAATTTCCTCTCAATGTGCTACACTCAAGTTCTCTGGAAAACCGGATAATACGGCGGCTTATGCTATAATTACACCAACCTTGCTGATCACGCATTTGAGCTATTTTTCCCAACTGCGACGACAAATTTTTAAGATTTCCATACGATTTAACCAACCAAATTGAATGCATTTTGAGCAAATGCGACCAAAATGTGGGAAAGAATAATATTTTAATTCAGTCTGTTGCAGTGATAAAGAAATTCCCAAAACAAAACAAAAAAAAATTTAATGAAAATATTTGCAATTAGGTCTTCAAATAATTGATTAACAAAATTTTGCCATACATTGCAACAGAATCAAAAGTGAATTGGAAAATATGGAGCCACAGCACAAAAATTTTAATAAGCTAAATAATAACTATTGCAAAATTGTGTGCTTTCACAGATAAAATTAGTGGATGTATGCAATAATTTCTGCATATCTTACAATTAGTTAATTTTTCCAAAATTCAATCGTATTTTAAATTTTTCAAAACAGCTGATGATTTTGTCAAACCAAATGCAAAAGGCGGTGTAAATGGGTTCAAATATGCAATTACAAATGTGCGATTTGCGGTTGGTGTAAAAATAGCATTAGCAACTGGACTGTCTTACTTACTTTTCTGGTGTGATTTTTTTGGCACTGTCAAATAATGAACAAAAGTGGTAGTAGATGCTTATAAAAATTTTGTATTCTATCATTCTTCCATCCACATTTCACTTTAATGACGTGGCGTTATTTTTCCAAACACATGAAATTGCTGGCATGAAACGTGAACCTTACTCGTGGGTAATCAAAGGGACCCCACGTAAACCTAAAACTAAACTAAACAACGAAAACTCCAGAAACGTAGATATGATAACGCAAAAAAATATGTATAGTAATTGGTTTTTTGCCTTATGGGAATGAAAAATAATTTTGTCATAAACAAAATATTACAAAATGAAATCATAGCGCAGTGTTAATAGAGATATTTAGCATATAAGGTTCATATCATTACGTTCATACCATTCTATCTTCTCTCTTGAATTTATCAATCAATATTTAGAAAATATTTTCCTTTATTGAGGGTTAATGTTTTATTATCGTCGCAAAGAAAAAAAATTCTGTAATTAATGTAAGCAAGCATCTCTATCTTATCCCATTATTTCTGATCTCTATAGTAATACCTCAAGTACATAGAGTCCGTTTGCGTCCGTTAGCGTAAATTACCGCATGGAGATAAAGTAGAAATATGTGCAAACATATCAGAGCTAGTATAAAGGATCCGTGTGTTTCGTGCGTAAACGGTTAAAAGTTGAAATCATTTCAAATTTTCTATCCTGCAATCATTGTTTCAATAAAGCTAAATTGTATTGCAATATATTTTAATTAGTAAAATTTTTTTTCGTGAAGCCATTGTGAGACATTGAAAAACCAACTAGCATATGGCTGTGGCGTTACCAGAGATGAAAAAACATTATAGTTGTTAACTACAAATAAAGGGAGCATCATGAATTCAAGCAATTTAATAATAATGAATTAAAATGAAGTAAAAATTTGAATTATGAATAATGAATTTAAATTTTGAAAATACAAATAGTGAAATACTCTGGTTTTTTGTACACAAGATTTGTTTTGATTTTTTCACAAGGGTTGTTGTTGGTTGTATCCGTGATTGATCCACACATTTGAAAGTGTTCTATGTAACTCGCTTAAATATTTGCTTGTCGACATCCGTTGTAATAGAATTTCTACGGATGCGCACGGAAACGGATTCTATGTACATAGCATAGCATTAAGCATTAAAATTGTTGTGTTTTTTTATTATGTCGACAGATAAGTTAAAATTAAAAATGTAAAAAACAATAAAGCAGCAAAATTTTGACTGCAATACGAATTATACAATAGAAGTAATAAATATTGTAACCAGTTTTTTCTACATCGAATAATTTATGTTTAATATTCTTTTGTTTTAGTTTACTAATAATATAAACAAATTCTAATACATTATTACCTAACAGATATTAATTCGTTAATAATTATTGGCATATAAAGTGGATTCATACAACCGAACATAGGCTCAATTTTACAATACAATTATTTTATTTATTTATTTATTTCATGTTCATGTTATAATGTACAAATAAGCTGTTGCTTTTAAAATATGTACAAAAGAAGTAAAAAATATACAAACTTCAAGTTTCAATTGCAATAAAAAAAAAAATACATTATACGTTATAAAAATATTATAATTCTTTTTATTTTTTTTTTTTTTTTCTTTAAACTTAATAAAGATTTATATTTATCAAGCTGGTTCTTTTAATTTATTATTCTTTTCAGTAGCGTACAACTCGATATCTAGTGACCAATCAAGTAGAAAAAATATTTCGACAACACTCGAACTGTCATAATTTTTTTTTTTTTATAGTCGATTCGAGTCGCGTCGAAATTCTTTCGGTTTGAAAATAGCTAAACAGATGACGCACTAATTCGAAAAATTAAATGAAAATGAAAGTATAATCGGCAGAATCTGTATCATATTTTGGAGGGAGGGGAAGCGATAAGTGAAAATTTATACTTATATGTTGTTCATATTGTTTATTTGCATTGCAAATATTTTCAGTTACTCATAATGTAAGTATCCTCATATAATATTAAATTTTAATATTTAATTATTAACCATTTGTAAAAACTATTACTTTTTTATTTAACGAATTTTATGTTTAATTCCGGGCAAAATTCGAGACATATATCCATCATATAAGCAGCCATTAATTCCCTTTGCACGAAATTTATTTTATTAGTATTCCTGCTAAGAATAATCATTACAACTTTTTATCTTACACTAACATATATTTAAATCAATAAAACAGTGCGTTATTTTATTTACTTTGTTCAGAAGTTCATACTTAACTACACCGAAGAAGGTATCCAGTACATTTTTTACTCGACAGCTCACTCTTTATCGATACCCATCATACCAAAAAATTCAATTTCGAAAAATTTCGCTTGCTATAGAATGCTGCGCCTCGTCCTCTGATCGTATAAACTTGGATATAAAACAATTACAACTATTTAGAACAAGTACTTTTGGAGACCAATGGATAACTTAAAACTTTTTTAATCTTGATTAAGTTTCGTCTAGAAACAGCGTAACGCATTTCGGTAGATTTGCAGTCCATGTCCAACGACAATGACTGCAAATCTACCCGAAATATTAGTAAAAGCACACTAACTGGAGGTTGATGGATCAGAAAAAACAGGTAAAATTGTCAAAAGTAATCAATGAATATATAGAACAAACACATAACACTTATAGGCCGTAGAACTTGTCAATTTTGTCTAGCTTTCTAGCAAAAAAGAATAAATTTATATTATAGCCCGAGAAATAGTAATTAATTTATATTATATGCCAAAAATTCATTGTTACCCTATTCATTTAAAATATTAAGAGTGAAAACATTTAAATGTAAATATATTTTTCTTTCCAACGTATGTATTGCTACAATATATTACCGATCTAGCGGCTTTCATACTCTCTTTGACACCCACTCCCTAAAATTTAAGAAACTTCACCTCCTTATTATATATATACTGTAAAAAATGAATTTTTCAATACAATTCCAGAAAGTCTGCTATATTCGTCCTGGCCGATTCTTAAATACCCTTAACCCAACAGATTGGAAAATTTTAACGGAACAAAATAATTTGATTTATTTAGATTTTAATTATTTTAAATTTTCCTATTCGACAATGCTCTAGTCATAGCACCTCGATGTTTATAGTACGGTAATTCCAGCGAAGTTTGTAAAAAGTAAGGATTGCGAGAAGCAAGCCAACCGAAATATGAATGAAGGTGAGCAGAGATTAAGTGTGAACTTACTTGAGATTTCTTAGCGCCTTATACGACAGTAAAGTTGCCTAATTCATATAGGAAGCACAATCAATTATTTCTAATCAAGGTTTATTTTATGCATATGTATGTATATGTATATAATCGAAATTTTGTGGATTGGAACTGAAGCGATCTTTAGCCATTGAGCGCGTGGATCGTCAGAAAGGCCGTAGAGCACAGCCGTAACTAAACACGCGATGCCCGAGTGGTATGCTCCGCCAACATTGCACGGATTTTTGGAAAACAACGCATTAGCAATGGAAAACTTTGGCGATCTAATCTTGTGAAAACAAAATTTTTTGGAACTGCCCAAGAAGCTTATTGGGAATCACAGAGACACAAACCACATATCGTTCAGATGAGTGCACGTCCTATTTCTTTTATTTTTTTTTATTGTTTCATAGTCTAGAGCTGCCACGACCAGAACGTAGGCGCCACGCCAATATTCACCTTGTTTGTCATAACGTCATATTGGTGATATTCACCTCACATATACGACGTCAAGAAAAGAAACGAACTGGAGGCAAATCAACCGAAATGTTAAGCTGGCAACAAAAGAACTTAGTTTAACCCCACTCAAACACATATTTGCTCGTCGAAACATTTTGGTTGTGCCGTATAAGAAACTAAGACTTTCAATAAAAAAAATGTATATGAGATGGCTGCAACCCCAAATCCATTCACACCAGAACAATTTTAACTCACCCGATTTCAAATATTAGTACTGTTATAGTGCGTTTACACCGCTTGTTAAATGTGTTTGAGTCCCAAAGCACATGCTTCGGTTCACGTTTAGCCATGCAAAATTCAACTGTTTCAATTTCTCGTTTAAATATAAAACACAATAAAAAACCGAATTTTTCCACGGAAAAACGACAGTAAAGTTTGTTTATTGTTTACAAACAAATATTTTTTTATTTCAACTTGTTGTTTCCAAGCAATATTTGGTTATTGTTTACAAACAAAATTTGTTCTTAGTAAATTTGTGGTTGGCAGTAGGTTAAACACTAAAACGTCAATAACTCCGAAAGTAAGTAACCTAAGGTAGCGTAAGTACCGTTGAAAAGGTAATAGAGAGATGTCTTCAATAATGTCATACATTGTTTGATCCACTTCCGATTAGTTTGGAAGTTATGGCTTATATACGATAATGTAGGTCATGTGACCTTAGAAAAAACGTTTTTCCTCGGTAATTAACACGCTGAGGTATACAAAGACGTTTATATTATAAAAGTATTATTTAACCTTCAAAACGATGTATAAATTATTATAGTTGTTATTTCCATTACGCTGTAGATACGCCGAATGAGAAGAAGTGAAAGTAAATTGAGTGGGTTAGTGGCATTGAGTAAATTGTAAAACTTTCTTGCGTTGTTTTTGTTTTTTTGTTAAGTTATTATTTAAAAATGTATGTTAGTAACTTTAATAATAACTTAGAAATACCTTAAAAACGCTATTTTTAATAAGTTTTTTGTACACTATTGTTGAACATTTCGATATTTTTAGGCGAAACTATGTGAGGTACGAAACGAAAAATTTTATAACTGTTGGATTCAGGGGAATATCCTGACGGCTACGCAACTGTCTTCGCCTCCTGCTTCCGAGCTAATTCTACAGCACTCCAACTAGTATCTAACATGATCTTGTTCTTCTTTGTACTTTTTTGCTGATTGAAAACATTAACAATGTGACAAAAAGAAGTAGTAAAAACTTTATTGCGGTACATAACGATCCTGACATAAAGAAAACGTGCAGGAAATACTTGTTGTTAAATTTCATATCAAATAGCTGTAAATCTATTGAAGTGGGCACCAATTAATGTTATTTTTGTTGTAATATACGCCCTCAGATACGTCAAATCCGAAAAAAACAAAAAATTGGCTTGACTCATATCGTCAAATTTTTACTGTCAGAAACTGCTGCTATATCATTGTGTTTAATTCCTGTCTGTTGCATCTTTATCTGTGCTTAAATAATCAATTTAAATTATTCCTTGTATTTCGAGATGATAGCAACGAGCAATATACCTAAAGAAATTTTATGAGATTCAACTCGTTGTTTTTAAAAAAAATTGGGACCGGAGTTACAGCATGTTTAGACCGAAGATTAACTGCATCGAAATCTTTATTCTAAATTTTGAGTGTTTACACTCGCAGAGAAGATTTTACTTGTCAATTGCGCTATTTATAATATACTTGCGTTGTTTGTTTTACAAAATGAGTGAACAAGAAAAAATAACTTTTTTAAAGATACAAATGATATCAAATTCTACAAACATAAATGCCAAAAAAGAAGCAATCCGACAGATTAGAAGGAAACAGCGCAGATCTCGGATGAGAATAATCTTTCATATGCGGAGGACAATGCAAATATATTCGGCTTTACTTCTCCAGGAAAAATATCGAAACATTTGGACTATTGTAAGAACCTACTCTAGCGATTTGCAACACAAATAACTTTTCTCTATCATGCAGGAAAGATATGGACATTTCTGGGAGCGGGATATACCCTGTAATGATGAAGTGTTTTTCAAAAAGAGTTTTAGGATGAATCGGAAATTGTTTTTTTGGTTTTATGTGAAAAGCTGAGTGGTCTAACCAGGAGAGATACCAACTACAGGAAGTGTATACCACTACAAAAACGTGTAGCCATTGCCTTATATGGTTTGAAATCGGTAGCAGGGTTCGGCACAGTTGGAGCCTTATTTGGTGTTTCCAAGTCGAGCGTGTGCGTGATACTGAATGAGTCCAGCAAAGAAGTTTGTCGGGTTCTTGCCCCTGACTATTTAAGTCGTACCGTATACACTTAGGGGAGAGTGATGGGATCAGTAGATGGATTTGAGAAGCTAGGGATTCACCAATGCTTTGGTTTAATTGGTATGTTATGAAATTTAAGTAATCCTTCTTTTCAAATAAATATATGAGTTTATTTTGAAGACGGCTGCCATATTGAAGTAAGACCCCCAGCTGAAGAAGCTATTGATTACCATAATTACAAAGGATGGAATTCTATGGTGCTTTTGGCACGCGTTGACTATAGGTTTGTTCAAATAGTCAATTAGAATTGCTAAAGCGCAAATATTTTTAGATGCAGATTCATTTATATCAATGTTGGAGCTCCAGGGCGATGTAATATTTCCAAAATATTCGAGTCAACTGAATTTAAACGAAGAATAGAAGAACAAACTGTCTTCAAACAGAACATCAAGCTAATAAACGGGGTGGAGGTTCCAGTTGTCCTGATCGCTGATTCAGCATCTAGATTTAGTACATATATGATGAAACCATATCCGTTTTGCAGCAGACGGTAAACAAAAACCTTTTAATTGTTGCCTCTCGAAATCAAGAAGAGTTGTTGAGAATGCATTCGGGCACATAAAAGCCCGTTTTCGTTGAATAGGCAAAGGAATCGACAGTACTTTGGTGAATGCTTCATTAATAATTAAATATTGTTGCGTTGTGCACAATTTTTTGAACAACCACAATGACATTATTAATAAAAAGTGGATGCAGGCACAAAATAAATTCGAAAGCATAACACAGGCCACAATATATTGACCTAAGGAACCAAGATCCTGCAGCAGAAGTTATAAGAAATGCTTTAGCAGAATATCTGAGCAAGTTATTTTGCAATATTGCGATAATATATAAAAAAAATCGAACGTTTTTTATGTATTTGTTTGAACGGAAAACATCTAAAAATTGTAACAGAATGTTGGTTCGTTCGCTCTCCAATACGTTGAGATCGGCTTGTAGAGCTAGTGACTTCTCGTCCGTTCTTCTTGCGGTGGCGAGCTCCACCTCCATCATCTCCCTGCTCTTTTGTAACTCTGTCAACAGCTGTTGTTGAGCTGATTTTTGGTTTGTTTCTTACAGGTTCATCGCCAAATGCAGATGAATCTGGAAATGACTCCGACAATGTTTCGCTGTTCAGCGGCGTCGACGATCGCGCAGCCACTTCGGCGATATCAATACCTTTCAACAGAACAATAGAAACAATTGTAAATTATCAATTGAATACATAATAAAGAATAATATAATTGGAATACATAATAAAGAAAATATAAATTAACGAAATCACTGACTTTCTTTCACTACCTTGGTGAGGTTGTCTATCTTTGTTCCATCAGTTAGTTTGTGGATTTGTTCGTATAGTGGCCAGTTCGACGTCGAAGAACCGGACCCCAATTTTTTCTTTTCATGAATCAATTAATACCCATCGATATTTGTTAGTTAAATTGTGTAGTTTTATTTTTATGTCGGCCGCCTCGAAGTTGTGCCCATATGTGGACAGCTCATCCGCCATCTCTGCGTATATGTGACCATTTTTTCGAACACCTCGCAACTGCTGGTACTTCGCAGCCCACACATCAATCAGAAAAGTTTCTGCCACCGGGCTCCAGACAGAACGCCTTTTCCTTTTCCTCCTAAATTTAAAATAACAATTATTAATATTTATATATATTAATATATTATATATTAATAAGTAATAATAACTATAGAGAAAAATATTAACTTACCATTCTCCATTCACTTTGTGTCAGTTTCATTATAAGAACAGAGTTGCAAAGGTTTCAGTTTTCATAAATTCCCAGTATTGTAAATAAAATTATCGAGTTTAGTGTGTAATTTAACTTATAATCCCGCACTTATCGAGATTTAGCATTGTATGGTGAAATGTTTATAAATCGACAAGATAAGCGCGATAATATCGATAAAGTTGGTAATCTTGCCGTTAATCTTCGGTCTACACATTCTATTATGGCATCATTTTCTACCACCGAACGTTTACGGTTGTTTCTATCACGGTGGTTCTTAAAACACAATTTTGTATCTTCCAGTCTACCGTACGTTCAGCCACCTTGCTTTCGTTCAACTTTTCCAGCACTTCCCGACCAAACGTTTGGCTGCCAGTACTGTCTGTATACATACTATAGATTTGTCTTTTCATGTATACTCGCTTAACTCTTTCCTTCTCAATTTGCAGCAAGCAAAACCGTACCCTACATATGCAAACGTTTGCTTTTTTGTGTACGTTTGATAGCACAAACGAACCCGGGGTTCGTTCGGTTGATAACGATACAAAATGCTACATTTGACCTGGAACGCACAAATAGTATGGAAAGTGTTGTTGTGAATTTGGAAGAACAAACGATCTACGTTTCTCAATGTAAACAATGGCTCGCCGTTCGTTGAGTACACATTTTGAACAGCTGTGTTATGAAAAGTACAAAGCAACACAAGGAGAACCGAAACGTTCGTTGGTAGAAAATGATGCCATTAACCTCGCTTCGAAAATAAAGCGTTAGACAAACGTCGACAACGAACATACGGCAGAAACTACGTGTTTGTGTGTAGGCTCGAAGCGATGTCGCTTAATGAGTGAACGCTGGACGAACATTAGCTATTAAATTGTTAATGAGTGGAAAGGAATAGGAAAATTCTGTACGTTTTTCTTTTTTGGCGAAGTTTGATATTTTCAGCTTCTGGTCATTTCTTGCTTTCTATTCAATTTGCTCTTTTCGCACTTATTTAGTACGATAGTTTGAAAGACTACAAAACATTTTCTTTATTCGGTAAGCATTTTGATGATTCTTCCATAGGAGGAAAGCAACTAAAAAAGGCAAAGAAAATATTTTAGATTGATGATAGCAGAATATTATAAACGAAACTGAATACAAATTGCAACAAAATAGTTGGAAATTATAAGTTATTGGCCTAGTTAGGTGTCTTAAACCCTTTTTCCTGTCAGATTTTATGGAGATTTCTATCCACATCTTGGGACATTTTGCAAACACATTCACATTTTTGTGTGATTTTTGTTTATAACTTGATGTTTGTTACATTTTATTTATATAATTTATAGCTTCTTTCTATAAAAATTTAAATCTAGATTTCCGCTTTAGGTAACCTGATTAGCAGTCGAGTGTTCACATAAAAGTTTCAGATTTATTTTAGCAATCCCAACAGCTATTTTCCCAACTGCTTTTCTCTTAAGTTTCTTCCATCGATAATTGTTGGCACTTTGTGAACGGTAGCTTAGGCGGGGTGTCCGGCCTAGCCGTTGCCAGTATAAAATAGTATATAGAGTTGTCAGTATAAAATAGTATATAGAGTGGATTTCAAATAAAACATGCGTGTATATTATAACAAGTCGACTATTATATAATTGTTATTATATTTATTATTCAATCTGAGCACTCTAAAAGCGAGTGCTAACACTAATATTGTTAACATCTATCTTCGCTTGTATTATTTATATGCAAGTTTATTAATGTTGTACCTTATTTTATCTTAATGCTGTAAACACATAACTTTTGCCGGCGACAACGACAACGACAGTACTGTCAAAATAACATGGGACCTTACGGGAAACGAGAAAAAAATAAAAAGTCGTCGCTGCTGAAGCAAAACTGCGACGCTAAACTGCGAAATTTTGGATTTTCTGCAGTTGTCGCCGCTCTTGTTCTTCTTTTCTCCTTGTTTACATTCAAATTGACATAGTGAAATTCTTACATCGTGAAGTTTAAATTTTTTTAGTTTTTAAGATATCGAAGTACAATTATGAAAATAAAATGTTCCTTTTTTATAGATTTATTTTACTTTTATATAATATTTTTTATATAATATTTTTTTAATAATATAATATGAAGTGTACATGATTGAATACAAATGAATGATTATGAATAAAATAACATTGAAGGATAAAATGTTCAGATATTGTTTCGGTATAAGTAATCTTTTAAATTATTCCTCAATTCAAATGCCGCATTTTGAACAATAGCAACAATCGTAGTTATTTTTATTATTGCAATAATTGTTTTCATTACCATATTATTCATATTAGTTTATGAATTTATTAAAGTTTGGCGCTAATTAAATATTATAAATCCACGAACACTTATTTGCCTTCACAACAAATTTCGTTGTAAACAAACTTAATATATCTCTGCCTCAGTCTCTGCAGCAGCGAAATTTGAAGTAAATTGCAGTTGTCGTTGTCGCCGGCAAAAGTTATGTGTTTACAGCATAAGACGACAACGACAAAAAACCCAAAATTTCGCAGTTCGGCGACGGCTATTGAATAGGCAGCGACGTCAGTTTAATTTTTTTTTGTCGTTTTCCGTATGATCAATTGTAATTTAGAAAGTAAACAGCGACAATTTGGCTCTGTGTTTATATCAAAAATTTTACAGTTCGGTAGTTTGACGGAATAATTTGGTTTTCATTTAAGTTATACACACTTTCTTTTTGTATAAGTAAGGTTAACAATATTGTCTCAATAAAGTTGAGTTGAATTGTAACCAGCGGAATCAAAATGCAACTCTTAAAATGTGGTCTCTATTGTTTGAAATTATTTCAATCTATAGCGATGTTTTTTAATAACCTTTATACAAGAATGATAGAATACAAGATTGCGCAGATCGCGTTTCAAAAATGGTTCGTTCTGCGCATCTACGTCACAGCAGTATGGAAATATGGCCGCACTGTGAAATTAGTATACAAACTGGAAGTAAAAGTGTAAACATTGAGCTAAATTATTGAAATTAATAATAATTGTGCGGTTTTGTATGAAATGATTGTAACAATTGTGTAAAGTGAACATTTCTTATACAGAAAAATCTAAAACAAATATAATAATAAGACAACGAACGATGCAATGATCTCGCACAACAATTGGAAAATTCTGCCAAAGAAGCGAAACAATTTTGTGAATTATAATTAAATTTCTGAAAAGGAAAAAAATTGTATCTAACGACCAAATAATTGGAATAACTATAAAAATACAATTTTATTGATTTAGAATAAATTTATTGATTAAAAAATAAATTACATAACAATTTAACTTATATTACATTACATAATAATTTAACTTATATTAACATAAATTGGTAAACTATGTCATGTATGTAACTATGTAACGAACTTTATTATTACATTATTATTAGTTCAACTTACATTTCTTTTTCTAAGTTTTCAATTTCCTCAACATATTGACTTGAAACTTCTGCTCTTATTTGGCAAGATTCCTCCTCGACATTGCAATTGTTTATATTTAAGAGCTCCTCCAAATGTCCATTGAACACGGATGAATCATTTTCGTCATTCTCTGTAAAGAAGCTGATGTTAATATTTCCACAATATGTTTGTTCTGTTGGCATACCTTCGTGTGATGTATCGTAATCTTTACTCTTGAGTAATGTGTCGATTACTTTCTTATTCTCCCGTCTATGGTTTCGTTCGGCAACTTTTGAAGAAAGCAATTGGATCAAATATTAATGGCACAGCTTCAAGCTTCAAGAGTCTCTTCTTTGCAAATCCTATTTAATTTAGACACATATTAATACCGAATTAAAACTGAAAAATTCTTTAAAAAAATGCTTAACCATTTCAAATTGCATTTCATTTTCGAAGTCATTATAGCTAAAATGTTTCATGCAATTAACTGCATTTTTTGAATCGAAACTTTTTCTTTGCCGGCAAAAAATGTTTCCACAACTTCGCACGGCTATTTTCGCGAGAAAATTTGAAGAAACTAATTTCACTTGTTTTGTGGTTACCAAAACTATCACAGCCTTTCACTTTGCACTACATTTTTAATTTTTGGCTATAATTGTTATAAATTGTTCACTTAAAAAGCACAATATTCACTTGTTTACAGCCAGAGTTAAAGCAATTTATACGGGTGTGACGTCATGCACTGGAAAGCCAGCTGTCAAAAATTTGGAAATCGAATAACGGACCTGCGCAATGCGCAATCTTGTATTCTATCATTCTTGACCTTTATAGGTTATAAAATAGTTCATTAAAACACGATGAGGGAAATTCCAATCTTGCAAGCATTAAGCGAAGTTAATAATGAAAACGACTGTATTGTTAAATCCTTGTTTCCAAATAGTCAAATATGGTCAATTAATAAAATAAATTGTATAAATTATATAAATAATTGTTGGGAGGTTACTCAACTGTCAAGTCAAATGTGCGAATCATTTCGCGTTATTGATAGACATAATTTGAGATTTTCTTCATTGTTGTGTAATGCGCCTCCTTCGCAGTCTATTAATCTTATATTTTATTTAAAAAAGCATATATCCATATTTGGAATCCATAATTTTTTAAAGCAATGACTGAAATCACATGTAAGCCAAGTTTAGGTCTGTATAATTTTACTAATCAGGACTTAATTTATATTTGTATTTATGTTCGAGTTTAAGCTCTGAGGACAAAATTACGGCGCTAAAGAAACCGGTACTGATATATCGCTCATCTCTAGTTCTATCAGTTCATAAAAATACAGATTTCAGAAAACGAATGTGTTGTGTTGTGAAATAAGAAAAGAATTTTCAAATATTGAAAGTGTTACAAATAATTATATATTTGTGTTTACTACTTCTGTGGATGGCGATATAATCGACTAGTTTGGCCAACACGTTCTACTTTTTTGGCAGACAAAACTAATAATAGCTAACATAAATACATAAGTGAACAAATTTTTTATAAGCAATCAGCATCGGCCGTTTAGAAAGTAAGTTCGGGGAAGAAAGCGAAAACCATATATATTTCGCTATATATATGTATAGTTAGCAAGAATATATCTATCTAAATATACCTGTATATATATAAACGTCTTAATGACCATATAATCCTCGGATTTGCCAACCAATTTCTGCGTTTCTCAATGCATTACAATTAAAAAAAAATATGTGAACTGAATTGCATTAAATGACAAGGTGATCCATAAAACCAAGAGTTGCTTTTCAATCTTTGCAATTAAAGGATTGACATATTTTATAACAGAAAGCGTTGTTGCGCCAATAAAACAGAAACTATTGTATAAGAATAGCCTTTTATACATATGAGGCAAAATTTGAGTAAAAATTTCACAAAGTAGTTCAAGGCCGCTTTCTACGCAAAGCCTTCCTCCGAATATGCTCATACTATGAAATTTATTTGTGTGAGTTGAGCCAGCATTTATATCTCTATATAAATTCATGGAATTTATTTACACTTGTAAGACCTGTGCTATTTAAAAGTGAATTTAGTTCTTTAAATAACTTTGAGCTGGTTATGGATATGCGAACATATCATTGCAAACTTTTTTCTGCTATTTCACCCTATGAAATTAAGCCGTGAAATTTATGCATGCAGTGTCATCCGATAATGTTTGTTATTAAAAATTTGCACAACGGGACTAATTTTAGCCTGAATTTTCAGCTGCAATTTTAAGTTCTAATAAACCTCAACACGTTGAAAAAATTAGTTAAGCAGACGTGCTCCGCCCAATGTTTTACTTACGTAAGTCGCAACTAGAGAAAAACAATTTTATTCGAGTCTACCTCAAAAAGAAAAGCCTACAGGCAAAGACTATAGAATACAAAGATGTGCCACGCTCATACAAGCGAGCGTCCACGAAAAAATTCGAATGGGATTTACGCTAAATCCCAAAGAGCGAGAGAAAAGAAGAGCTTCGCATAAACTAAGGCAAAACCCTTCGCATTTATCTCTTTCATATTCGGCGATTGATGCCGGTTCGTCTATCACCCACCCCTTCGCATCTATCTGCTGAAAAAATTTCGTGGCCGTTTTTTTGTTCTACGTGGTACATCTTTGTATTCTATAGTCTTTGCTACAGGGCTGTAGCCGAAATACCCTACACCTTAAAGCTGCATATATACTCCATGACCTATGTAATCTCAAAGTGGGCGGCTCGGAAGATAAACTATAATTCTAGCTGCTTAACTATTTCTGTGCGTTACAAACACCGGTACTAAGTGCGTTTACTCTCAAAATTTATGTGTAGGGTATAAAAATTTATTGCAATACTGGGTGGATGGTTAAAAAGGAGGCGTGGCCCGCCCATTTTTTTCCCAACAGAATATTATTGGTTCGCAAACTACAATATTATGTACACCATTATTCAGGAAACTTATATACTACTCAATACAATCCATGTAAAACCCTCCATGACCTATGCTAACTAAAAGTGGGCGGATCACGCCCATATTTGGCATATTAACTGGAAGCATTAGTCTAAACCTACATATAAAATTTATATAAGTTTAAAGTATATAAGTTTCCTGAATAATGGTGTACATAATATTGTAGTTTGCGAACCAATAATATTCTGTTGGGGTAAAAATGGGCGGGCCACGCCTCCTTTTTACCCATCCACCCAGTATTGCAATATATTTTTATACCCTACACCTAAATTTTGAGAGTAAACGCACTTAGTACCGGTGTTTGTAACGCACAGAAATAGTTAAGCAGCTATAATTATAGTTTATCTTATATATCTTATATATACGAGTATATATGCAGCTTTATGGTGTAGGGTATTTCGGCTACAGCCCGGCTGTAGACAACACCTTTACTAGTTGATAGTTACGGAGATAATTCAGTTTAAGCTCAAGTTACTTCAAAACTTCTTTTCCTTTCCTCTCTTCTGTTGTTATTGCTATTTCTATGGCTAATTATTATTTCGGAGTTGTTGTTGTTGTTATTATTTCTATAATCGTTGGTTTTTTGGTAATTTTAGTTTTTTCTACGTGTTGTTGTTATATGGGTGAGTTGTTTCTATTGTTGTGTTAATATATTGCAATAATGATGTTATAATTAATGGTACGTTGCATTTTGTTCAAAAATATCGCCATGAATTCCGCGGAATAGAATCATTCAGTTCAAAGTTCTTAAACACCTTGGACGCTCAACAGCCTATAACTTCAAAATGAATATGTTCGCATTGTATAAATGATTTAACAACGGAGATAATAAACTAAATTAAGCCGCCGTAGCAGCGCTACGAGAGTGGAGGCTTATTCCGAAGAGAAGAAGTATCGGTGCCCCAAAGGTCACTTTATGACCTTGGTATATAACTCTCACATCGATGGATTTATTTATCAATTTATTGGCGGTAAGTAAATAATTTCTTCTTATTTTTATATGTAAAGTTAATTTATTTTAATCACATTTCACCAATATAAATTTGAATTCAATTTATAGATGCAAGCAAAACACCAAAAGCGGCATTTGCGGATACAAAGTGTCCATTAAAACTGGGACGTTTTTGGAAAAGTCCCACTTGAGTGCCTTTTAAATAATCTCGTTCGCCTACATGTGGCTGCGGAACTACAGCCAAAAGGATATAGCACATATGCTGGCAATTTCGAAAATGAATGCTGTCGGTTGGGCCAGTTTCTGTCACGAAGTTGCGATCGATACAATGATGACACGCATGCAGAAAATTGGTGGCCCCGGTACTATCGTAGAAATTGACGAAAGTTTATTTGGTCGACGAAAATATAACCGGGGTAAACGAGTAGTAGGCCAATGAGTGTTTGGAGGCACCTTGTACCGGTAACAGCAAGAAATACCGCAACGCTGCTACCGATTATCAAAGGTTGGATAGTTCCAGAAAAGACAGTGATATCCGACTGCTGGAAGGTAACGTATTTGTATGACTTTAAATTATTTCTTATTAAGTTTTTTGTTTTTATAGGCGTACGACTGCTTGTCTGATGAAGGGGGTTCACTCACTAGACAGTTAATCACAGCATCACCATCAAAGATTCTAAAAGTGTTGCTCACACTAATACGCAGGAGGGCCTCTGGAGACATGCAAAATGCTCCATGCCCAAGTATCATAGGAAAAAGGCTAATTTTGAGGGCTACTTAGCAAAATTTATGGTGATGTTGCACCTCAAGGATGATGCCGACAGGGACCCACTGACCCAGTTTTTCCATGGCTGGGCAGTTACATAAACCAACCATTCCTCCCCAGATGAACAGTAACAATGACGACGACGACGACTGCGCAATTTCCCTTGACGGTGATCATTTAAAGTAGTTTAACCTTATTTTAAGTTAATATTAAGTATGTAAAAATGTATAGTTTAACCTTATTTTAAGTTAATATTAAGTATGTAAAAAGGTATAGTTTAACCTTATTTTAAGTCAATATTAACTATGTAAAAATGTATATAACATAACGTATGTATACATTTATGTTTATATGTAGATAAACATAAAGGAAACAGCAACCTCGGTGTTTGTTGTTGTTATTTTTCAAAATAAAAAAATTTTTAACAAAAATCTAGCTATTGTTGTTGTTATTTTCCAAAATTTGGCGCTATTGGTGTTGTTCTCTCTAAAGATTCCAAGAACTAACGGCACCAGTAACAGTAAAATAACGGTAAATTTGGCCAAAAATTTCGCACGGCCGAGACCCCTAAATCTTACCAAAATAATTATTAAATAATAAAATGATAAAAAAATCATTAATAATAAAATAATTATTATTATTATTACATGAATAACTCAGTTTCAACGAAGCTAATATTTAATTTGTTATTCGTTATTAAGGGCCCTATTCTCATTTACAACTTATGTTGTAAGTTGTGTTGTCTAAGCAAAATCGGTATTACGGTTTACAACTTTGCTGAAAGTTGCCAAGCTGGTTGTCTTTCGAAGTTGTCTAAGCAAAAATGATGTCTATTCTGGTTCACAACACAACCTCAGTTGTGTTGTCTTATGTGTCAAAATCAGACAACACCTAGAGAGCTGTTGTAATCAGCTATGTTTGTTGAAAGGGTCGCATGTTTAACGTGAATTTGTTGTCTGACGCGAAAATAATGGACAAAAAATATAATGTAATGCAATGTAATTATTGTATTTCAGTGATATTTATTAATGTTTAAGATTTTACGAGAATATGAAGTGATATTTTTTTGAAACCGCATTGTAATATCAACTGTTCAACAATTCTTGCAATATTTATGGTATGTTAATTTTCTTCTTCCGGCTAGAATAAATCGACACCAATTTCCATTATAATATTTATTTATCTTTAATCACAATTGTAAACAAACCACAGTTTTTATTTTGATGCTATAAGTACTGTACGGCAGGGTTACAGATCTGGCAGTAGTATTAATTGCATTTATTTTTTTGGTACTAATTTGAAATTTTGTTTTTATAAATAAGAGTAGAATTTATCCACCAGAACAATATAAAATATCTCTACAAATATAGCAGCATACATTTCCATAGTAACAACACACAATTTGGTGCTTTATTTTGATTTTCTTAAAGACTCAATTTGAAAATGTGGAGTATTTTGCATAATGCGGAGTGTAACACTACTAAAGAAAAAAACACATGCATATTCAAGCAACTGAAACATCAAAACTGTTGGTGGCTTCGAAAATTTCTGCCTAAAGTTCGACAAGACAACTTACAACTTCGAATGGTTGTGAATCGTAATACGGAATTCGAACTCAGTTGTCTTCAAAGTTGTGTTGTCTTGAAGACAACACAACCGATGTTGTATTGTAAATGAGAATAGGGCCCTAAGATAAATTATTTTCAACTAAAGTAGAACAAATTTAATAATAGAATTATACCAATACATTTAGCTTAAAAGAAGTACTTCCTCCGCATTTTTTTTTTTTTTTTAAACAATTAAAAATACCCAAAATTTCTGCAAAAGATACTGGAAACATCAGCCAAATTAACAAACCGGCACGAATCAGACTTGGGCAAATCATTTTCCAATGCACAAATGTCCGCTAAATGGCGTTCCCTATGCGTTGATTGAGCATAATCAGGCTTTAAGACAGAAATAAAAACATACAAACAAACACAAAAATAACAGCACAGCGTAATAATAGAAAATAAAGTGCGTGAAGTTAAATTCGTAGCGAACTTAGCGCGGACACGAACCATTCAAATTCACCACTAGCAATTTTCAATTTCACCACACTTCGCTATGTTCAGTGTTTAGGATAAAATGGCGAATGACCAAGTTGGAGTCCGAGTGCATGGATCGGACTAACGTAGGAACAAACTAGAAGGATTAAGCTTTAAAAAAAATAAACTTCAACATTGTTTGGATCAACCGAGTATGCTTCCCGATGATTTAAAAATTGGCCAGTTTGTGGTGAATAACTGACTAGGATGAAGTGGAAAATGACCAAGTTGGAGTCCGAGTGCATGGATCGGACTAACGTAGGAGCAAACTATAAGGATTAAGCTTTAAAAAAAAATAAACTTCAACATTGTTTGGATCAACCGAGTATGCTTCCCGATGATTTGAAAATTGGCCAGTTTGTGGTGAATAACTGACTAGGATGAAGTGGAAAATGACCAAGTTGGAGTCCGAGTGCATGGATCGGACCAACGTAGGAGCAAACTAGAAGGATTAAGCTTTCCAAAAATATAAGCTGCAAAATTGTTTGGATCAACCGAGTATTTTTCCCGATGATTTGAAAATTGGCCAAAATTGTACTTTTGGATGAAGTGGAGAATGACCAAGTTGGAGTCCGAGTGCATGGATCGGACTAACGTAGGAGCAAACTAGAAGGATTAAGCTTTAAAAAAAAATAAACTTCAACATTGTTTGGATCAACCGAGTATGCTTCCCGATGATTTGAAAATTGGCCAGGTTGTGGTGAATAACTGACTAGGATGAAGTGGAAAATGACCAAATTGGAGTCCGAGTGCATGGATCGGACCAACGTAGGAGCAAACTAGAAGGATTAAGCTTTCCAAAAATATAAGCTGCAAAATTGTTTGGATCAACCGAGTATTTTTCCCGATGATTTGAAAATTGGCCAAAATTGTACTTTTGGATGAAGTGGAGAATGACCAAGTTGGAGTCCGAGTGCATGGATCGGACTAACGTAGGAGCAAACTAGAAGGATTAAGCTTTAAAAAAAAATAAACTTCAACATTGTTTGGATCAACCGAGTATGCTTCCCGATGATTTAAAAATTGGCCAGTTTGTGGTGAATAACTGACTAGGATGAAGTGGAAAATGACCAAGCTGGAGTCCGAGTGCATGGATCGGACCAACGTAGGAGCAAACTAGAAGGATTAAGCTTTAAAAAAAAATAAACTTTAACATTGTTTGGATCAACCGAGTATGCTTCCCGATGATTTGAAAATTGGCCAGTTTGTGGTGAATAACTGACTAGGATGAAGTGGAAAATGACCAAGTTGGAGTCCGAGTGCATGGATCGGACCAACGTAGGAGCAAACTAGAAGGATTAAGCTTTCCAAAAATATAAGCTGCAAAATTGTTTGGATCAACCGAGTATTTTTCCCGATGATTTGAAAATTGGCCAAAATTGTACTTTTGGATGAAGTGGAGAATGACCAAGTTGGAGTCCGAGTGCATGGATCGGACTAACGTAGGAGCAAACTAGAAGGATTAAGCTTTAAAAAAAAATAAACTTCAACATTGTTTGGATCAACCGAGTATGCTTCCCGATGATTTGAAAATTGGCCAGGTTGTGGTGAATAACTGACTAGGATGAAGTGGAAAATGACCAAATTGGAGTCCGAGTGCATGGATCGGACCAACGTAGGAGCAAACTAGAAGGATTAAGCTTTCCAAAAATATAAGCTGCAAAATTGTTTGGATCAACCGAGTATTTTTCCCGATGATTTGAAAATTGGCCAAAATTGTACTTTTGGATGAAGTGGAGAATGACCAAGTTGGAGTCCGAGTGCATGGATCGGACTAACGTAGGAGCAAACTAGAAGGATTAAGCTTTATAAAAAAATAAACTTCAACATTGTTTGGATCAACCGAGTATGCTTCCCGATGATTTAAAAATTGGCCAGTTTGTGGTGAATAACTGACTAGGATGAAGTGGAAAATGACCAAGTTGGAGTCCGAGTGCATGGATCGGACTAACGTAGGAGCAAACTAGAAGGATTAAGCTTTAAAAAAAAATAAACTTCAACATTGTTTGGATCAAGCGAGTATGCTTCCCGATGATTTGAAAATTGGCCAGGTTGTGGTGAATAACTGACTAGGATGAAGTGGAAAATGACCAAGTTGGAGTCCGAGTGCATGGATCGGACCAACGTAGGAGCAAACTAGAAGGATTAAGCTTTAAAAAAAAATAAACTTCAACATTGTTTGGATCAACCGAGTATGCTTCCCGATGATTTGAAAATTGGCCAGTTTGTGGTGAATAACTGACTAGGATGAAGTGGAGAATGACCAAGTTGGAGTCCGAGTGCATGGATCGGACCAACGTAGGAGCAAACTAGAAGGATTAAGCTTTCAAAAAATATAAGCTGCAAAATTGTTTGGATCAACCGAGTATTTTTCCCGATGATTTGAAAATTGGCCAAAATTGTACTTTTGGATGAAGTGGAGAATGACCAAGTTGGAGTCCGAGTGCATGGATCGGACCAACGTAGGAGCAAACTAGAAGGATTAAGCTTTAAAAAAAAATAAACTTCAACATTGTTTGGATCAACCGAGTATGCTTCCCGATGATTTGAAAATTGGCCAGTTTGTGGTGAATAACTGACTAGGATGAAGTGGAGAATGACCAAGTTGGAGTCCGAGTGCATGGATCGGACCAACGTAGGAGCAAACTAGAAGGATTAAGCTTTCAAAAAATATAAGCTGCAAAATTGTTTGGATCAACCGAGTATTTTTCCCGATGATTTGAAAATTGGCCAAAATTGTACTTTTGGATGAAGTGGAGAATGACCAATTGGAGTCCGAGTGCATGGATCGGACTAACGTAGGAGCAAACTAGAAGGATTAAGCAAACTAAAAATACTCGGGTGATCCAAACAATTTTGCAGCTTATATTTTTGGAAAGCTTAATCCTTCTAGTTTGCTCCTACGTTGGTCCGATCCATGCACTCGGACTCCAACTTGGTCATTTTCCACTTCATCCTAGTCAGTTATTCACCACAAACTGGCCAATTTTCAAATCATCGGGAAGCATACTCGGTTGATCCGAACAATGTTGAAGTTTATTTTTTTTTAAAGCTTAATCCTTCTAGTTTGCTCCTACGTTAGTCCGATCCATGCACTCGGACTCCAACTTGGTCATTCTCCACTTCATCCAAAAGTACAATTTTGGCCAATTTTCAAATCATCGGGAAAAATACTCGGTTGATCCAAACAATTTTGCAGCTTATATTTTTGGAAAGCTTAATCCTTCTAGTTTGCTCCTACGTTGGTCTGATCCATGCACTCGGACTCCAACTTGGTCATTCTCCACTTCATCCAAAAGTACAATTTTGGCCAATTTTCAAATCATCGGGAAAAATACTCGGTTGATCCAAACAATTTTGCAGCTTATATTTTTGGAAAGCTTAATCCTTCTAGTTTGCTCCTACGTTGGTCTGATCCATGCACTCGGACTCCAACTTGGTCATTCTCCACTTCATCCAAAAGTACAATTTTGGCCAATTTTCAAATCATCGGGAAAAATACTCGGTTGATCCAAACAATTTTGCAGCTTATATTTTTGGAAAGCTTAATCCTTCTAGTTTGCTCCTACGTTGGTCCGATCCATGCACTCGGACTCCAATTTGGTCATTCTCCACTTCATCTTAGTCAGTTATTCACCACAAACTGGCCAATTTTCAAATCATCGGGAAGCATACTCGGTTGATCCAAACAATGTTGAAGTTTATTTTTTTTAAAGCTTAATCCTTCTAGTTTGCTCCTACGTTAGTCCGATCCATGCACTCGGACTCCAACTTGGTCTTTCGCCATTTTATCCTAAACACTGAACATAGCGAAGTGTGGTGAAATCGAAAATTCCTAGTGGTGAATTTGAATGGTTCGTGTCCGCGCTAAGTTCGCTACGAATTTAACTTCACGCACTTTAGAAAATATGGCACGATTATTTTGAGGGCGCCAATTTAACTAGCAAAGATACAAACCACAAAACTCACCACTGTAATTTTTCTAATTCACCACGTTGAGATGCATATACAATTTCTTCTATTGATAACATTATTGACAAAAATAAATCATTTTCTTAAAGTTTTAATTTTTTGAAATGTTAATCAATATTTTTTTTATTGAAGGTCGAAAGCTTTTTCCCTACATTCATTGCATTGCATTTATTTTCATCGCATATATATATGGTCAGAATGAAGCGACAAGTGCTTCAAAACGGTGAGGTGTGCGAAAATAAGCCATATGCCGTTTGAAAGACGGTATTTACAGCAAGCAATACTGCAAATCTTGTTAAATCGTTGGTCGCGGTTTTCTTGTAATTCGAGGTAAAAATTGGACGAATTTCGTACGCAGATGTGGTGAACAGGTGTAGTGGAGAATTGACAAATGCTCCAATATGGTGAGGTATGGGCCATTTCGCCGGCGACTGCCAAATGGAATCCCTCATATTTTGTTGGGATTGCGGTCGAAAGAGCATCAGGGAGCGAGATTGCTGCCGTAAGTAGTAGGGAAACGAGCACGCCCTGCATATGAATCGTAGGAGTGTATAAAAGGCCCAAATACCTCGAAAAACAGCACGAGACTCCAAATGAATTGGAGGCAAGAGCTGCACAATTATCCCTTTTATTCTAAAAGAGGTACTAGACGAGTTAATTCATTGGTTTGATTTTAAGGGCACAAATGGTGGCGATTAAAAAAAAAAAAAAAGATTACGTCCCGGTAACGGCGCACAACGAAGGCATTCAGCTACCAACAACGAATTCATGCTTTCATCAGCGAAGAACTAAAGGGATTCGGCAAAATTCAAGGAACCTCGAATATAGCCATTCACCCTATAACCATGTGCGATAAACAACCAATAAAACAAAGGTATTACTTTCGTAACCCAGCAATGAAAAGACCACCACTGAAGAGGTCGATAAGCTTATCAAGCCGGATTGCATTGAACCATTTTGCAGACCACAGCGTAGTGCACCGATTGCAAAACGACGCCAAAATTTATTAGTAGCGTGTACCAGCGCAACGTATATTGGCAGATCGGTATAGTGAAAACCAGCAAGAAGTACTCTTGCTTCCCTCGGCTTTCACAGAAACATGCCGAGGTCAGGCGACGGTCATGTCCTATGACGTTCCTTCGGCAACTGCTGCAGCGAGCTCTGCATACAGTGATTTGCAGTGACATGGAGCCCGTAGCATTCGCTTATCTCGATCAGCGTGACATAAGGAAAGTATTGCGCCGATTAAAGGAAACAAAGTTATGGCTCAATGTCGTGGTATCGACGATTTGTGACAAACTTCGCCAAAGTGAAATAGCCGCTAATCTCGCTACTCAGATAGGATAAACACTACGGGTAGAAATTCTTTAGTCGGCTCTAAGTATACGGGTGTGTGTTCATAACATCGAACCAGTCGTTAGACTGAACTTATATATGTACATACATACATTCAGTTTACTTATATGTTCATAGAAAATTTTTTTAGTTCATAGAAAACTGTAAATAGTTGATGGCATTCTTTTCAATTTGTCCCATCCAAATGATTCATGCTCGCTGCTCTTGTCATGGCTTGGACAATGGTGTGTGAGCACTTTGTACAAAAGTTTTGTAACAATTTTTACTCTTTGTGCTCCGCTGACGATGAGTTGTAGGTATTTTACGTACTACAATCAAGTCACTTGATGTAATCTTCAGCAAATCAAAAATAGTGTCAGCCTTCACAATTTTCTCATTAATAACAAAACCAATTTCAAGAATATGATTTCCAACGAGTGTTGTATGTCGGAATGACGACGGTTAACGTTGGCCCGGTTTACTAACCCTTAACCTTAGTAACACATATTTTTGGGCATGTGTATATAATTAAAATTAATTTTCACTGGCAGTTTAGTGTCTGCAATTTAACAACTCGTTTGCACAGTGAACATAAAGAGTGTTAAGTAGTGAACTATTGTAGTGATAAAAAAGTTATTTCGAGTAACAGTCGGCGTCTATAAATTTTATCAATAAAGACATAAGAAGATTAACGCGAGCTAAGTTTGATACGTGTATGCTTAAAACTCAGTAAGCTTTAAACTCAGTAAATTTAGAGTCAAGCTTTCCACTTGGGTAAGGTTACCCAAATGGGTAAAATTTTGTTGTTGCTTTATGGCAAAACACAAAAATGAAAACTTTTTGACGAAATGAAAGAGAACAGAGTTCTGTAGCAGCAAAAACCGTTTGGTAGTATGCAAATGTACGTTTAATCAATGAAAGCTGCAGATTAGCATGCAGAATGTATGGGAAAATAGCAAACGGAAACCCTTTCGAGCGCATATACATTGTTTTATTTGTTTTAAGCTGTTGTCCAGCAACAAATAGTTCAGCGACGGCCGCTTATCAATGCGGATGTATTGTATTGTACGCTCGGTCTGTTTTAAATATTTTAAAGAGCGTGAAGTTAAATTCGTAGCGATCTTAGCACGGACACGAACCATTCAATTTTACCACACCATATTTTCAGTTTCAACACAACTCATCACACACCAAACTATAAATTTTGTTAAAATTACTACAAATTTATTTCGTAAAGTTAGTTTTTATAATTTTATATTTTTTAAAATTACACTTAATATGTTTATAATTAAGTCTGAATGTTCATAGCTCATTTTCTTATATATTTTCGTTGTGTGTTGGTGGTCAGGATGAAGTGGCCAAATGACCAAGTTGGAGTCGGAGTGCCCAAATGAAATATGTTTTGCTGCAAAGGGGAGGGAAGAAGGTTTGCAAATAACTAGATTTTAAAAAAAAAATTGAATAGCGGAAGGTCGCTTTCGAATTTTTGAAAATTGGGTATTTTCATTAAAAATAAATTTGATTCTGCTACTCGTCGGCGCTGCTGTAGTTGCAAGGTTGAGCTCGCTATTATGTGTGATGGCGGTGACACTTGGTTTCACTTGGAGTGTGCCAAGCTTAGTAAAGCTGATATTAAAGCACTGGGTGATCTTGGGAATGCGTCTCGGAAGACTCGCCAATACATCGTTGCGATGATTGCTCTTGCAATCATCTTCTAGAAGAGTTCCAGAAGAGTCGCATATTAATCGAGCTCTTCCAACAATCGTTCAAATGTTTGCAGGGTTCGGATTTATTAAATCGTCTTGGTTGTGATAAACTTTAGCGGCAAAACCAAAATGTACTAGATGTACTAATAAGAATGGTTGCAAATAGGCCATTATCTTTAAACTGTATCGATTCACTTCTTTCATGTTTTAATATGCTTTTCATATTCAAGGTCACAAAGGATCAGTCAAAGTGCCCAGAAAGATGGCAGCTGAAATAATGACCAGCGAGGCAAATTGGGACCCCGGTAAGTTATTCATATTAATGTCCATGTTTCTTTTTTCCTTTTTGTTAAACTTATATTTACAATTCGTAAATGATTTTATATCAGCATTAAAGAGTTGATAAAGATTTTTACAATTTCTAGCACTTTCTAAGCTTATCACATCCTTAAAGGAAACAGAGAATCTTTCAGATGATCAAGAAATCGATTTCTTAAAAACTCTACTGCAGTCGAAAGAATTAAATGCATTAGTAAACGTACACAGCAAAGTGGCCAAAATAGGACGCGATGATCGTTTGGCGCCGGTACTTTCTACATCAACACAGGTATAGAGAAAGATTTTTTTATATCATTGAAGTGAAACCCTCTACATACATTTGATTCAGTAGATACTTTACGAAGTTCTGGAGCAGTTGTCAATGCGCTGCCACCTGAGCAATGATTGCAAAGAAGCGTTTTATCAGTTGCAAGACACGCATCTGCAGGTGGATTTATTTAAATATAAAAATAAGTAGAATAATTCGTTTATAATTATATATAATATTTTTGCTTAGAGCCTACTAAGAGCACACGATGCCATTGCCCAAAAAGACTTCTATCCTCACCTGCCCGAGGCACCCATCGAGATGGACGAAGATGAAGAGACGATCAAAATTGTGCAACTAGTGAAAAGCAACGAGCCGTTGGTAAGTACAATTTATCAATAGAAGTGTAATTTTGAACAGTCATGTCACGCATTCATTCCTACTACATTCAATTATGAAAAAGCGCGTCGTCCTGTCTCGACCTTCACACCTTCAAACACAAAACACTTCGTGGTTATAATTGTTTAATAAAATAAAATATCTTACAGTTTACCGTTCACTTAAAGGCATATTTCTATCTTTCTGACGTGTCTTATTCAGACACGTTAAACAAAAATTGCTTAGCAAAGGTGTTGCTTTATTGCCACCTACATTAATTTTCACACAAACTTTTAGTGCGTTTGCACTTAATTCTCCCAAGAACAAACAGAAATAAATATATAGTTGACAACGACAATATAATTTTTGCATACAAGCCTAACTTAAACCTTAGGAAACTATTGACGAACATAAAATATAAAATACCAACAGAACAAATAAAAATGGTCTACGAAATAAGCTGCGAAAGCAATGAGATAGAGCATTGTGACGAAGCATACATAGGAACAACGAGAAGAGCTTTAAAAATTAGAATGACACACAAGAGAAAATCAAACACGCTTTAAGCCAAGAAGAGTTTGAGCATACTACAAAAAGGTGAAATATCAAGAATAGCTACACCAACTAATTTCTTTTGACCAGCAGCCCCTTTAATATAATACCTATCATAATGTAGGTATTACATTAAAAAACCACAGTGGTTTCCTGAACAACACTTCGTATTTATTATTATTATTATTTATTCTAAATATTCTATTCTTAAAGAATATCAAATTCTGACTTATGTATAAAGTTTATTAAAACTACGCACCAATAATGAAACATTCATGTCATATACCACCAATTGCTTTCCGACTCTCCTTTTAAAAAGATCCTGATGCATCCTAGAAGAATTAATGTGCGTCTACATTAATGCCCTCCTCTTCTATAGTCACACACAAACGCAGGCATTCGCTGAGGTTCCAACTGCTTCTCAGCTAATCTCACGTCTGACACAAAGTCTTATTATGATGTTTTAAAATTAGCGATTCTAATGTCTTTAGATTCGATCAAAAAGTTTGTAAATAATAAAAATTCGAATCTGCTACAAATATTTTGTCAAGTGCAAAAATTATTATTTTTGTGTATCCAACGAAAAATTATTAAAATCTCTTTTTTTAAATGACTGCTGTCAATGTTTCGTTAAATGCCGGAAACGGTTTCAAGAACTCTTATAGCTTGTTAAGTCGATATACATGATATTTTCTGCTTATTTTCTGACATGGTGTTACTGTGCTTACGAACGAAACGAACGATCCAGAACTGTTCAGGACGAACCGAGCGTTTAAACGGTAAACTGACCTATATTCCTTATAACATAAAATCGTTAACATTAAAAAAGTTGACTTTAATTGTCACTAACATAATCACACTAGAAACCATTTTGTACACTTTTCACTCCGGTTTCAATGCGCCATATAATAATTTCAGTTGTATTCATTTTCTTTAATACTACTGCATATATTTAATATTTGTCTCTGTTATCAAATGTTTCAATGCTTTATAAAATATTAAAACAAAATATTACGAACTCAGTCAGGAGCACAAAGTGCGGAACCAATTGTTGTAAGTATGTACAATGTATGTGTGTGTCTTATATGTTTATTTAACGCCCAAGAACTTCACAATATAAACAAATATTCCCAACGCATAGGTACAATGCCACAATATGTATATTATAGTATATGGAAACATCAAATTTTTGTTTACACATTGACCGGTTTTTATCGTATTTAGATTATTCTAGTAAAACATGAAAGTATTATCACAGACAAATAAATTAATAATATTATATTTAATTGTGTATTTCCGTTTTAGGCCAATTTACACTTGAAATATTTAACACATTGGAATAATTTATAACTTAAATTGGAAGCCATATCCCTCGAAAAATTCTTGAAATTTTGCCATTTTAATAACGCTTTAAAGCTTCCCATAGACTTACATATGTCTTGATGGAATGTCTTTGCCTTGGTTAATAAACTTCCACCGGCTTCAATTGTTTTCACTAACCAAAAGTGCGGCTGCCAATTGTAGCATAGAAGAGTTTGAAAAGGAAGAACATTTATAGCGCACATCATTTCTGTTAAGCACAGATTTTTTAAAATTTTTATTCATAGCCGTTTCCAAAAATAATATCTGAATTCTCTAGTAGGTTTAAAGTCACTCTGATTTTTAGGGGGCCACTATTAAAACGGACGAGGATAGCGGCAAAATCATAATTGCGAGAATTATGCATGGAGGTGCAGCAGACCGCTCGGGATTGATACACGTGGGCGACGAGGTGATCGAGGTCAATAACATTAATGTGGAGGGAAAAACACCGGGTGATGTTTTAACCATACTGGTTGGTAAAATTGTTGAGCGTAACAGACAGCAATTTAATGTATATTATTACAGCAAAATTCTGAGGGTACTATCACATTTAAACTTGTTCCTTCTGATGGTAAGGGTGGTCAACGTGAATCCAAAGTACGTGTACGTGCACACTTTGACTACAATCCGGATAATGATCCCTACATACCATGTAAGGAGGCGGGTCTATCATTTCATCGGGGCGATATACTACATATTGTTTCACAGGTGTGTTTCAGTAGCGGCAGTCACGCTTCCATTTCATATTCTGAAACTTCTTATTTCTCTTTCATAGGACGACGGTTATTGGTGGCAGGCTCGTAGAGAAACCGAGCGCACCGCACGTGCTGGACTTATTCCTAGTCGAGCGCTGCAGGAGCGGCGCATAATTCACGAGCGATCTCAGCAAGAACCGAACGAAAGCAATTTAAAAAGTGGGTCTTCCTAATACCAATTAAAAACATTAGTTAAACATTTCGTAAACCATTCCTTTCGAAATATATTACGCATATGTGCTTACTCATTGCTCATGCCTGCTTTTAATTCTCATCCATCATTTTCCGCTGTTCGGCCTGCAGTAGGTTCATGCGCTTCCATTTGCACAACCCCTCCCATTCCGCACTCCAGTAGTTCTTCCTCTTGTCGGCAACCCAAAACTAAAAAGATCATGTACGATCTAGCAGAGAATGATGACTTCGATCGTGAAATGATTGCCACATACGAGGAAGTCGCTAAACTCTATCCTCGTCCGGGTGTATTTCGTCCCATTGTATTAATCGGAGCACCTGGTGTCGGCCGAAATGAGCTCAGGAGACGCCTCATTGCCAGAGACCCCGAGAAATTTCGAAGTCCAGTTCCATGTAAGTCTTTTAAAAGGACGTTTATTCTGAAAATATTAACTTTAAAGAACTTTGTAGACACTACTCGAGCCGTGCGCACTGGTGAGGTCGCCGGTCGCGAATACATCTTCGTGTCCCGTGAAAAAATGGAAGCCGATATTTTAGCGGGCAAGTTCATAGAGCATGGCGAGTACAAGGGCCAACTGTATGGGACTTCGGGGGAGAGTGTTAAGTCAATAATTAGCGCTGGATGCGTTTGCGTACTCAGTCCACACTATCAAGCCATTAAAGCTTTGAGAACAGTCCAGCTGAAACCTTTTATGATCCATATAAAACCGCCGCAGTTCGAAGTTTTGAAGCAAACTCGAAACGAAGCTAGGGCTAAATCAACCTTCGATGAGACAAATTCTAGAGGGTTTACGGTAATAGTCGGACAAAATTGTGTGAAACTTATTGCTAAAGCATTATAAAAGAAACCTCATAATGTCCTATAACTAATTTCGATTGCAAGTTTGCAAATCGTTGTTGTTTCATGTTTCGAATGAAATCTCATTGAATTAAAATCGTTTGCCTCATAAGGCAGTACTATTCCAAGTCTTGATGCGAGTAATCGATTTATTTAAACTAAAGTCTTTAGCGATTGTTTAATCTATTTTTAATAATTGAACGTATTTTATTATTTTAGGATGAAGAGTTCAGCGACATGCTGAAATCCGCCGAACGCATTGATTACCTTTATGGGCACTTTTTCGATGAAGAGCTTTTGAACGACCAACTAATAACAGCATTCGAAAAGCTTGTCCATTGTGTGCACCGCTGTGAAAACGAGCCACTTTGGGCTCCAGCAGCATGGGTCCAATAAATGACGTTCTGATGTATTAAAGAAAGATAATTCGGAAGCAGCAAATCAAACGCAAATGCCAAATAAAAATATCAAAGGAAATAAACACCAAAAATTTGTTAATAATAATGATAGTTACGGTTCAATGACCCTTTTTACAACACACAATTATGCAAAACCCGTTATTTAAGTAATTACGTAAATGGTAGCGGTGTAAAAAACTACTACCGCATTTGTAAGCACCTGTGACCCTGTTGTGATTAGTCAAGACGGAACTTGTCGGAACAGGAATCTATATGTTGTGATTCCAACCGCAACTCTGTTAGGTCATATTCCCCCGACTTAACTAGTCGTATTATAAAAACCATAAATTCTTAAATTTTTAAGCGATATTCTGTTGTAATTTCAGAGTTTATAAATTGTATGAGTGTTCATTCGTTATCAAAAATCCATATCAATTCAAGCAAGAATGACGTATTCCATCATACTTGATGTAAACCATTATCAGTAATAATAATATAATATCGTCCTACGCTGTCGGAAAATCAAAGAGGCACCTTGCACAATTTCTCCTATGCCTGTAAAGCGAATATTCAATATGCCAGAACCGAATGCGAAATGCGTATGAAACAGGTTTGAAAGCGGATCTGGATTGGAGTTTAAACACATTGCAGCTGTGACTGCGAAGGTGTTCCTCTCATTAGCGCAGTTGGCACAGAATAGAGCAGTGGCGTGCCTCTTACGCAGTCTACAAAAATTATGTTTTAACGACGACACACGGCTTCGTTCCAGTCCATAAGATTTACATATATTCCGATTTTTCAGTCGCAGGCAAAGCTCCAATGTGATTAGGCTGTTATGCAAAGCTGTTATGATATGCAAGATAGAAAACAAGATCACGCCATGCGAAGCTTTCCAATAGTTTTTCATTGCCTTTTAAAGTCGCAGTGAAGTTTGAAATTTTCTTTGGGGGAAAAAAGGTGCATACACACTATTCGTAGTTATTATTTCGTACAGAACAATTTGTGAACAAAAATTTAAAATCCAAGTGCTGTGCAAAATTCCACAAACGAATATAAGTTTCTATTCTGATGGCTAATCCTTCAGCGAGACGACAAAATTTTCTTTGTTTTTGGCGCACAATTGTATGCTACCATTCTAGTTCTGAAGTAAGCCTACTGCGTTTATTATACTATGAACATGTTTATCGTGAAAACTTGTGAGAGTTTGTCGTTGAGAGTGGAAAAAATTGGGTTTTCTATTTGCCGAGTATTGCTCGATCGCTAAGTCACAGCCTAACTCATATATTATTTATTTGAACAAGTAAAAATGTACCTCAATGTCAAAAGAAAATTGACAAAAGAACGACTAACTTAAGCAACAAAAACTAAAAAAGTGTTTATTGCTAAAAGAAAATTGCATCAAATATAAACACCTATATAAACTGTACCTAAAAAGATCCTTACAGAAAAATGTTATATTGGATAATTAAATTAGCCATAAGCCTCCTTCTTGAAATGAACTGAATTCAAGCTTGTCAGACAAAAATCATGATCATGTTTGTCTGAAATGACACATCTATATTTTTCTCTTGTAATACCTATTTCGAACCAAAGTCAATGTATAAATCATAAAAGCTAAAACAAGAACAGTGACAAAATATTTTGTCAATTAGTAAAAAATTCTGTATGATTGTTAATTTTTTAAATACATATGTATATTAACAATTGCCAATGGGCATGTAATTCTTTGTAAAATTATGTTTAACTAATAAACTTTAATAAAGAATTTTGAGACAATAAATGAGCACATTTTCAAAAAAGTGCAGGGTTTCTTATTAATGCAGCTTATGGTCATGTGTTTTGTGACGTATGAAGTAAAAACGGCGAAAATAAAGCTGATTTACATAAAGAAAAATCGAATTTTTATTTAAACTATACCCTTCCATCTATATATGTATTCTTCATTACCGTTCATTTCCATTCATTTCACTTACTTATTTATTTTGTTTACACTTATTTACTTATTTCATTTACCATTTCAAATAGATAAAACCAATAACAACAAAAAACCTAAACTAATTAATAATTAGTATTGAAATAAAATAAACTATTTAAACACATGCAATAAAATCACGATTTGTTTCATATTTCACGTTAACATATAAAGAAATGCCGCGCTGCTAAACATGAGTAGAATTCAAGAAATAATTCTTCTTTTGAATTTTGGTTTCCTGTTTTCCGACGTGGTGGAATGAATTGATTATTGCCAACGAATTTCCGTTCAAAAACGGAAAAGTACACTGAAGATAGCACATCGCCGAAACCGGTCTATATACCTCACGCGGTATGACGAAAATTCGTTCAGGTTATTTTAAGAGGCTCGAGGATGAGATTCATCGTCAATAGTTCAACGACTACGTTCTCGACATAATAAATAGGATGAGCCATGCCAAGTTTTCGTGCGAACAAACGCTGGAGAAAGGTTACATATAATTGCAGTACAGAATACAAACGTCAAACATTCGCTAGCTGGACGAATTAACCATAGCAGAAAATTTTGAATGTCTCCACAGAAATTACGGATTTCAGCCTTAAAGAATAAAACAGACCAGCCATTTATGAAAACAACAGACGCTGCGGCAAAGACGGCCACATATCTAGAAGTTCTCGAAATAAGAGTGTTTTATTCTGTTGGGAATGCGGTCGCCGTAACTTAAGAACGATCACCTCGGGCAGGAGCACCAATGCGGCCACCAAAAGAATCTCCAATAAGGTTTGAAGAAAACCATCCACCAGCTGTCTAGCTCAACAACAGTCTAACGACATCCATCATTGACACTAGAGCAACATACAGCTTCAATCGCAGCACACTGCAGATATCCTTCGCGCGTCACGTAATTCAACATGTGTGAACACCGAAGTAGTAATGTCAGATGGGACATTAAAGACCTTCACGGAGACGCTAAAGACGCAGTTCACAGACTTAGTGCGTTGCGAATAATTAGTGGATTCCGCACAGTGTCCGACGACGCAGCAGGCGTTATAGCAGGTCTTTTGCCAATCGATATTTGGGCTGATGAGATGAAGCGCATTTATGTTCGAAGATCATTACAACGCACCTCGACACGAGCAGCAGCCAAAGAAGACAGAGAGAAATCGATTGAGGTATGGCAGTCCCGTTGGGACGCCTCCACAAAAGGTAGGTGGACGTATTCGCTCATTACCAGCATAGCATCTTGGATTAATAGATCCCACGGAGAAACCAACTACTACTTGACCCAACTACTTGACTAGTCACGGTTGCTTCAGGAAGTATCTATTCAAATTTGTACACGACTGTTCGCCATTATGCCCTCTTTGCGCAGAAGACGAAGACGCAGAGCACGTTTGGTTTAAGTGTACGAGATTCTCTATGGATATCATGCACATGAGCGACCCAACAAATGTAATCGAGCATATGCTTCAGTCCCCCTACAACTGGGGAGTCTTTAACGATATAGTCACGAGGGCGCTGATTGAGCTGCGAAGAATCGAAAGGCTTAGATATGCGGCAGGATTAAATAGCTAAAAAGGGATGTGTTAACGCACGAAGAAATAGCTTGATTGCTAACCAGCCTCTGCGAAGTAGTACCTAACGGCAGTCCCGCAGAGGAGAGCGGTCTGAAGTGCGCGGGGGTGTGGTTTAGAACGTAGGCACCAGGAATGGTGAGTCGTGCATGTCAGTGGGCCGGTACACTGGTCATACATGAAAGTCCACAAAAAAAAAAAAAAAAAAAAAGTGTAAATTAAACCTAACTTTTTACCTGATAAGCTCCCCGCTATTTGTTGGCAACGGCTATTATTAGCGTATATTCACCCAACTATATGCCTATCCGCTGAACTAAAGTCGGGAAGCCGTGCGTTTCAGTTTGTGTATGCACATTAATATTACGTTTTTCGATGTGCGCACGCGACTTCTGATCGAAGATTGCAAAGTGTAGATATGATCTCTGGCTTCGTAGTGTTGTAATCATAGCGACGAGAGAGCAAAGTATCCAATCCACTCAGATTTGAATGTTACCAAACTAAAATTATTTGTTGCTTAATAAACGAGCACACGAATTGCTAACTTCTGACATATTCGAAAAACGTTGAGTAATTGTACGAGTAATTGTACGCGTAATTGTCGTAAATGGCAATGAAATATTGATATGGTCCGAGGAAGTCGAACTAAGTAAAATGGGCCAATTATGCAAACTAAAGCCGTTTTTTCGCCATCTCCAGTAACGGCAGCGGCGCGAGGACCCTCTGGCAAGGTGCTCCACATTATTGTTGAACCAGAAACAAAATAACTGACTCGTTGTATATTGTACACACAATATCATGGAGGTTGTTGCTCTCATTTTCTCGTAATGTCGTGAACATCTTTACATACACCACACAAAAATCGATAGATATATTTTATATTATTTATTTGTAAATAACAAACATGTAACACTAATAAAAATAATAAAAAATTATACTAAAATATATAATTGAAAATCTTTTACTTTGTTACATAAATTGAATCAGAAAATTTAACAACTCATGTTCAAAAACATACTAAATTATTTCTAAATAAAAAATGTCACTCCGTTAATGTCGAAGGGCTTGGAAACGTGACCGTTAGCGAAGCTAATTCACTTTCATGCGAATTATTTTCTTTTCGCCATGGTATTGGAACTCTTTTAAGATTTTTTATAAATAACTCGTCTTCAATCATAAATCCACAGTTCTAGGCCGTGTACGTAGTAAAAGACCGTGTATTTTGAAAGCAGAAAAAATGGGAAAGGATATTGGCAAGATTGGTAATTTTCTGTACAACACGACATTCGGAATCTCGTTTTAGAGATAATATAAATGTGTTGTCCTCAAGCATAACTACACAGTTGAGAGATTATTACTAGAATTCTATTTTAAAGTAAAATACTGTGTGGAGTTATTGTGAAATCTTAAAAAATTGCAAAGGTCTTTGGTAATTCGGGCGAATTTCAAATAAAGCTCAAAGTCATTCAGTTATTCACTCAATTAGTTAATTGTTTTTCCTGCTCATAGTAAAAAAATAAAAAAAAAATTAAACTAAACACCATGTACCAATTCAGTAGCAGCTTTTTGTTTGTTAAATTTCCTCGAAATGTTTAGGGAAATGTTTTAAACCGAAGAAGAAGATGTTTCTACGTTCACTCGTTTTTTTCTATAGCATTCTTCTATACAACACTCTGTGCTGTGTGTGTACACATGACTTCGAGCGGCATTATAGACACATGTGTTACTCCCAGCCACAATCTATTTGCGACGAAAATCTTTAAAATTCTGGCTGAGTTGCACAAACACGAGAATTTGATTTTGTCCCCGGCCTCGATACAAGCTGCAATGGCCCTGGCCTACCTCGGCGCAGAAGGAGCTACCGCACAGGAAATTCAAAAAGGATTGCAGCTTGGTGTTGGAGATAAGAAAGCGATCATCAAGAAATACGGTGAATTTTTGAAGGCCAACTTCAACAATCAAAATCCTGGTGCTGAAGTAAAGATGGCGAATGCAATTTTCTTGGATGACACTTTCAAGCTCTCATCCAAAATTGAACGATTGGCTAGGCAGTCATTTAACTCTACATAATAAATGAGTGGGTGGAGAGTAACACCAATCGCAAAATTAAAGACCTACTTAAAAAAGGTTCGGTGAACGAAGACACCCAAACCGTGCTGGTAAATGCACTGTACCTCAAAGGAAAATGGGCTGTGCCGTTTGAAAAACAGGAGACAGTAAAAAAACCTTTCTACGTAAAAACATTCGTGCGCGTCGCAGTCGATATGATGAGCCAAACCGCGCGGTACAAGTACGGCGAATTCGAAGATTTAGATGCAACTGTTCTGGAAATGAATTACGGTAACAGCGACTTAAAAATGATGATATTACTGCCTAATGATGTCAACGGATTGAGTGCTTTGGAGCAGAAATTGGATAACATCGATGTGGAAAAAGATATCTCTGCGAAATTGAAATCTAAAAACGTAGATGTCCTACTGCCGAAATTCAAAATTGACTTCGGTATCAATTTAAAGTGCCCACTTTTAAAGGTATTCCTTGTTTAACGGACTTTACAGTTTATGATCCAAAACATTGAATTTATATTTCCCAAACAGTTGGGCGTAACGAAACTATTCACGGACAGTGCAACTATAAACTTTGCAGAATCCAAAGCAAAACAGAAAATTTCTCAAGTACGGCACAGAGCGTATTTGGAGGTAAACGAGGACGGCGTAGAAGGATCGGCAGCGACTGGAATAGGTAAGCATGGTTTTTTTTGGCAATAGTCATTTATATTGAAGCGTCTATTGTTTAAGGTTATATCAAAGCATCTCCTATGTATGAACCAAAACTATTCAACGTTAATCATCCCTTTGTGTTCGTTGTTCGCAACAGAGAGACAGTGTTTTTCATCGGTCACGTAACAAAAGTCTAAATTAGCTAAAATGGGTATTGCAAATTGGATTTAGATCACTACTTATTTGGAAGTCGAATCGGTTTACTTAGGTATTGTAAAACATTATTTATTTATAATATATAATGTTAATATAGCTATCTAATTATGAACGAATATTTTCCAATAAACAGTTTTTTTTATGAATTGGACCAGTAGGTTGTGACATATTCTTTTGAGGTGCTTATGTTCCATAAAATTCCGAAATCTGTAGCAGTTTAAAACCAGAAATGACTCGGCCTTTTATGTCGAAACAATTGCAAATATGTGTCAAATATTGCCTTTTAGATATAAAAGTTTTAAAGCGATGAAAGCGACACTTTGGATGGGATCTAATTGATGACTCGACAAGTTGCAGTTCATATGGTCCTCTTCACCTAGAAAGGGCATTTGAAGGAGAACGCGATTTAACATAAACTTTTAACGTTTAATAAATTCACGAGTAACTTGTCGAAAGGTTTATTTTACAATTACCGTACAGAAATTTATTAAATTGCATTTAACATTAGTGCTCCGTTATCTTACTCAAAACAACTGATAGTTCTTTACTTAAAAATTAATAAATCATCTTCCATTTGCCGTCAAGGCTAAGCAACGGAATAAAGAGACAAAAACTAAGGCGTTGATTTCCCTTGGATAAAATTATCCAAATGGGTAAAATTTTGTTGTTGCTCTACGGCAAAACACAAAAATGAACGCTATCTCACGAGAGAAACTGAGAGAATAGCGTATTCATCCGTGGGTAAATTTTATCGAAGAATTTCGCTGGTTGTTTTAACAACAGAGTTCTGTAGCAGCAGAAAACGTTTCGTGGCATAAAAGTGTAAGTAAAATCAATGAAGGAGGCAGATGACAATGGAGAATGTGTGGTAAAATAGCAAACGGAAACCCTATCCGAGCTATAGTAAATTTTTTTATATGCTTTAAATTTTATTAGTTAGCCGTACGTAAGACACTGTCCAAAAATGATCGTCATTTAACACTAGAAAGCAGCTGCGTGAAGTCACAAAAAGTACGGCATCCAGAACTGGCGCCGCTGATATTAAGAAACCAACTTTGAGGTCTTTTTCTTTGTTCTGTTTTTTGAGGCCTACAACAGAAATAAGGCAGAGTGAGTCTAAAATGGAGACCATTGGGCCAGAAAATGAAAGCAATTTAATTTCTTTTAATACATACATTTGTTTATTAGCTTCACTTTCAGAGTTCAGGAGCAAATTATCAACAATTTCAAGCAAATAATAAAGAATGCTTCGACGCAGATGTCCAAAAAGTAAACTTTCATTGTTTACTCATTTCAATAAACAGAAGAATTTTTAAATAAATAGTAGTCCCTATTTACAAAAGTTTTAAAATTTACTCAACATAATATCAGTTGGCTTTACATTTGCTAATTCTGTGACCCAGTTCAATTTTAATTCTTTTTTAAAAAACTCCAAAAATGACTTTGGCACATCCTCTCGTTTTGAACATCCTCTAAAGTTTGCAAGGTTCCTTTAATTAGCCCTTTGTAATTATGGTATCAACTGCTTTTAAAATCAGAAACGTTTACATTAGAAATTTACAAACAGCACATTTTTCAGAAGTAATCTCTAAAAAAATTAATTTTTTTTTTTTGGTAATTAAAATATATTGTTTCAGCCGTGTTTTTTTAATGAACTATATAGTTCTTCTCCATACAAGTGACACTTATCCAGGTTTTATCCAGGTTTCTATCGAGGTTATGGGGAAATTTGTAAATTCCCATTTTGTTGTAGTATGCATCCAATCACACTCATTTGACTTGACACTTGCGTAAGCTCCCAACAATTATTTATATAATTTATGCATTTTAGTTAAATTATTTACTATATTTGATGATTAAGAAACAGAAATTAAGAAATACACAATCGTTTTCATTCATAGCTTCCCTTAATGATTTGACATAAGTTGAATCATAAGTCCCTAATCGTTTTTTTAATGAACCGAATAGCAAGAAGCATACTATATGTATATATCCTTTTTTCTTCGGAGTTAAGCCGAATGTAAGCCAAACAAATGTCAGCAGAATTCTGCAGAGAGGCCATGTTCAACTGGAAGACGAAGTTTACACATTTCTTCTCACTTCTCACTCATGTCCATGAGGTGGTGGATGAATTCTTGCAAAGCAAAGCATAAAAGCTATAGGTTGTGGTGTGGCTTTTTCGCAAAACCTTATGAAATGGAAATTTGTTTGTTTTGCAAAGTTTGCTATAAAATTGTGCAATTGGACTTTTGCAAGACCATTTTCAACAGATCGTGGACTGCCTTGAAAGAAATATCAAGGCTATTTATCGTCTCGTTTAATACATTTTTAGAGGATTCGTAGTGAGACTAGAGAAGACAACCGTCAGTATATAAGAGAACTGGAAAAGAAATGTGAAAAAACTGTAAACTTGTAACTCTAGAGCATAACGGGCACTGCATAATTTTAGTGCATATAACCAAATGTGGCTATGTCGCCACACCTACAAAAAGCTAATTTGACATATTATGGGATCAAAACAGATGTTGTTTTTTTTTAGTATGCATTTTTATTAGGAGAAAGCCAAAGTAGACTTTTTTGTTAACTTTTTTGTTGTAATAGTAAATAACAAAGAATATCCGCCATAACAAAGAATCTCGCCGAGATCTTCAACGCTTCTCCTGTGATCGTGATTCCAACGGAAAGACAGACATACAGATCAAGAGTTACATATACTTTTCTAAATTTATCTCCTATGCGTTATATAGTTCGGGACTAAGTGAAGATAGCGTTAACCTAAGAATGATAGATGATAAGATATGCATTGCGCAGCTTTGCTATTCTATGTCAAAACAATTTGATAGTGAGTGACGTTACGGCTGCCTATAAATCAAATTTGAATTAAAAATATAGTTTCCTCGCGAAAATAGCCCTTATAAATAATAATAGACAGAGTTTCTCGAACTTTGTACAAACTTTGCAGTTCTTTGTACAAATTAAATGTATGGTACAAATTGGACAAACAGAATATTCAAACATTACCATAAGCTCATTTACAGGGAATAACGAGAACGAATCGACGTTGCTTATTGCAAATTGAAAAGATCCATAACCAATATTGTATACATACTGTTGGTTATATACATATATACTCGTTACCATAACTAAACTATTATCTGATATTGCAGCGCCGGAACTAATTAACATGATTCTTATGGCTATTTAACAAAATGTAATTGAAAATAGAATATAGATTTGATATTAGTAACTTATTTAATAACTCAATGCACTTACGTACGTAGTTGTGCACTTCCCGTTTTGGATGCAATCGGTTGCGCCAAAAGGGCACTTCTCTTGGCGGATTTTTCGAATTTCATACATAACTCAAACCCAAACACCGCCAGAAAGTAGATATTCGGAATTTAGGGCTGCTATAACATCCAAATCTACTTTTTTGCTAGATCGCTATTGCGTAGAGGACATTTCTCTCGAAGTATTCTATATTATTCATCAATAAGCTAGAAATTTTTTAATTAAAATTATTTCACACACAAAGAAAGTCATGTGTTAACCACATCAGATATTTTATATTATTAAAGTAATCAATTAAATTGTCTTTAAATATAATTTGCTATTTTTATTTAAAATTGAGTTTCGCAGTCTTCTTTTGGGCAAATGTTCCAACTGTAATCTTCCGAATACAGTCGAATTCGGTTATAACTTAATTGCGTCGTAGCAAGCGGATGCGCCCGGACGACGCTAAAACCGAAACTATAATTTTAGCATGAGAATTATACCGTGATTCAGAAAGTCTTCAAGTAAAGTCTACAGCAAAGTCGTTAACCACTTAAAATCCACTATCACAAAGTCTATAGCTGAGAATAGACTTTCGTTACGTCGTAACAACTCCTTCGTAACGTTGTTTGCTCAGCCATTGGTGTTGCCATGGTAGCAGAATTTGTTTGTTTTGTTTTTCTATTGTATTTTTCCCTTAATATGGTGCAAAATATAAAAAGAATTTTTATAAAAATATATTTTGCAAATAAATCGTGAAATTCAAATTTAGTGAAAGTGATATACAAGAGTTTTTCGAAATGTTTTCCTTGGTGGCCTACTATTTTCACGACGACAGCAACACAACAGAGGTAAACATTCGCGCTCGGAATCGTGAGCTTCGGGACGCTTCAAATATTTTTGATTTGCCTGAATCTGAGTAAGTTTTTAAAATCAGTCATATATGTATGTACAAATTTGATACTTTATTAATTAATTTAACACTTAATTAATTAACAGATTCAAAAGAAATTTTCGCATGAGCAAGGATTGTTTTCACCAAATATTCCAAGAAATCGCTCCGAAAATGAAAATTCCATGTACACAATCGGCAATTTCATATATATTTAAAAAATTTTATTCTATGAATTTATTAATTTTTTATTCGTATAAGTGTAAATAAACAAAAATAAAGGTAATTATTCAAAATAAAATAATAATAATATTCATTAGGTATTAGGAACATTCATACATACATGAATTTCGGTAAAAATTCAGTGGAAAACTGCATTTCTATTAGAAGTCTACAGCTCAGGGGCTGTAGACTTTATTGAGTCGTCGACAACCACTGCTATAGACTTTCTGATATGGCTTTTGTAACGACCGACACGTAACGCTTTAGCAAAAGCATAGGGGAGACACAACGCGTTGACTTTCAAAAGTCGTCGGTAGACTTTCAGAAGTCGTCGTTGACTCTAACACAACGCGTTGACTTTCAGAACAAAAAATTTTGTTGAGTGGTTGCTAAAAGACAACGGCAACCACTGATATAGACTTTCTGAATCAGGGTATTAATTATGTTATGTTTATTTTTCTTAATATTGGATATTGTTTCGCATTGGTATATGCGAAACAGTAAATTCCTTCGCAAGAATTTTATTTGTTTCATCAGCTTCCAAACGTTGAAAGTATCATTGCAAGGCATGCGAATTGATCACTCAACCGTGTCTGATACACTTAGCGGTAACGAATTTAATTTCATACAAATATTGAAGTATTCAAGATATTCAGTGTTGTGCTGCTGCTGCAGTCGCTTGCGTTGCTCGGTATGCATGTAAAGATTTATCAAATTCGTACAGACCAAGAAGATACAATTACATATATGTACATATACGAATATATACACGCAAATGTATAAGCTGTAAAGTTATTTCTTGTTTAATGATTCCAGTTTGGTTGCCTGTCCAAATTCTAGTCCGCCCCTAACTTCGTTTGTTTGGCAATGTTTCCTATTGTGCGGTATATTTGGTTTGCTGTGTTTTTCGTGCTGTTTCCGCTCGATACCTGGAGCAATATACTGAAAATGAAGACAGCAACCATTCGCATGTCATCTTCCTTTTCTGAACAGGTTCCGTGGTAAAGGGAATCCGGAACTAAAATATCAGTGAGCAAAACAATAGCAATCGAAATAAAAACTGACCGCAGTCATGGAATAATATTTTTTTTAGTTTATCAGCAAATTAGAAAATTCTTCACTAGGCCACCTTCTCCATCCTTAAATGGAATGACTTAACAAAACCACCACACTAACCAGACGAAAAAGAAAGCAGACGAAACTCAGCCCATGCTTAGGGACCCAATACTGAAATAAACTTAAAACCATAAAGATAATCTAAACAAATGGTAACTTAATACAATAACCAAACTATGTTCTATGGAATGGTTTCTTCTATGGAACGTTGAGTTCGATTAAGTGGGGCTAGTTCCGAACAACGCCCAAGTACCGGCTTATAAGAATTTCAAAGGGGTGAAACATCATAATCCTACGTATTAACGTCCTCCTAAGAGTTTAGTCGACATCCGAGGTTCTAAATAAATATAAGTTATTAATATTATTACTTCCTTGTACACGAAGTAAATACAGAAAAGTATTATAATCCCGAAATGTTTCGATATTTAGATTTTAATTGTAATACACATTTTGACCATCCCTGAGTCCATTTTGACCGTGACATGGGTAGAGAATGTAGGTATTTACATATTGAAATTTTAAATTTTAGACCCTCAAGAGAACTAGTCAGTCCTTCCCTAATTAGTTTTAAGTCGCTTCTTTGCAGGAGGCCGTTTCTTTCCCTGAAAATCTTGTTTGCTACCATAAGTGGACCTATACATAATCCTTAAACGGGATTTGATGCATATATGAACCGTCTGAAAAAATTCTCTTTAAAATCACAAAGTTAATGCAAAATCAATAAAACTTCTGATACGTTTAGGGGTTTATTTTTATACCCTACATCCGAAGGAATGAGGGTATATTCACTTTGTGCTTCCGTGTGTAACGCATTAAAGGAGGCGTGGCAGGTATGGAAAAGTATATATATTCTTGATCAGTGTCACCTCCTGAGTCGATTTAGCCATGTCCGTAGTCTGTCTGTCTGTCTGTCTGTCTGTGGAAATCACGATTACAGGAGAACGAATGAAGCTATCGCGATGAAATTTTGCACGTATATTCTTTGTCATCCGAAACTCTGTGGGATTGAAAATGGGATAAATCGGTGCAGCGCCACGCCTACTTTTTTAACAAATACTAATTCTTTTAACAATATTTCAACTTGTAGACTTAGTTTTGAGCTTCAATTTTGTTTCCGAATACATCGGTACAGGTAGATTAAATTTTTTAAAAAAATGGGCGTGTCCGCCCACGAACATATGACATTGATATAAACCGCAATTCCAGAATAACGGTTGGAAGAATTGACTTGAAATTCGGTACGAATATTCTCTGCCATCATAGATAACTCTGTATTGAAAATGGTGAAAATCGGCGGGATGTAGGGTATATAAGCTTCGGTCTGACCGAAGGTACCCTTACTAGTTTTAAATTAAAAACAATTATAAAAACGGACAAAGTAAAAAAATTTTTTTTTTTTTTGGAATTTATAATTTTCGGCAACATTAGAACCAAAATTTTTTGTACAAAATACACAAGAATCCTAGAATAAAAATATAAATTTGCAAGATGTGTGTGTTTTAGCCAATTGCCTTTAAAATTTGGGTAAAAACATTAAACTTTAGCAGAAGCGGTCCTAATTGAAGACGATTCATATATGCAGCAGTGCGCGTTGAGTCATACTTTCCTTCAATCTGCCTTTTCCGAATACATATAGAATATGAAGCGGTATGATGTATTTATGAGTGCCAATAAACTCATAGATGTAGTAACTAGAAACTAATGTAAAGGTTTGCGAAATAATTAAGAAATATGTTGCGAAAAAAGTTATGCTCCGAAGAAATTGCCCAAATTCCATCGTCTAGCGAATGTGAAATGGATTCTGAAAGCGATACTGAAGCAATTGAGGCTGATCGAATACTGATCTCAGAAGAGAATTTGAGTGACATTGCGGATGGTTTGTTTCTCCGCGGTGATAAGCCTGATGTCGGTCACTCTTCACCACCTACCACCTCAACCGCAAAATTTGAGGTACCTTCAAGAGGTCAATTGGGAAAGCTCTTGTGGAAACGGAAAAATTTATTACTGACTGAAGATGAGGTGAAATTTACGGGATCTTCAAAATTTCCGAAAGAATTCATCATCTTCAACATCTTTTCAATTCTTTTCATATCTTTTTGGAGAAGACGTTATAGAGCACATCCGCATGAAAACTACATCTTACAGTGGACCAAATGACCCGAAAAAACCTATAAATGCTTCATAGACAGATTTTCTTAGTTATTTCGCAATTTTAATCTTTTCATCTGTGATTAAATGCCCCAAGATGCGATTCTACTGGAGTTCTAACATGGGCTTCGATTTAGTCAAAGATGCAATGCCAATGAAAAAGTTCGAAAAATTAGAACGCATTCTTCACTTCAACGATAATACCACCTGCATAGCGAAACGACGACAAACACTATAAGCTCCACAAGCTGAGGCCAATAATAGAAGGTCTCAACAAAAATTTCTGCAAAATTCCAATGGAGGAACGATTGTGTGTGGATGAGCAAATGTGTGCCGCGAAAGCTCGCCACCATCTAAGACAATATATGCCACAAAAACCACATAAGTGGGTCTATAAACTATTTGTGCTTTGCAAGAACAACCTTCAATTTTTCTGTGAGATATTTCGGCGCTTTAAATACTTTGAGTAATTTTATTTCTACTCTAGAGATGGTAAATTAACAAGAGTTCTAATGGGAAAACACATCTGTTCACATCAGGCATCTTCAAAAATCTTCTGCGTAATGGATTCGCTGGACGCTGCGATGTTATCTCGTTGTCTCTTGATGGCACCAAAATTTCTCCAATCTCGACCACGAAATACCTGGGCATTAATTTTTCATATTTGTTTAAATTTAACAAACATGAATATAATGCCATCAATCGAGCTAACTTTGCTCTACATTTAGTGAGGCTCTCTTCAGACGTCGCAGTGGTCTTTCAACTCGTACAAAGCTGCTGCTATACAAGCAGCTCATTAGACCAATCATTAGCTATGGCTTTCCGATTTGGTTCAGCATTTCGCCCATAGCCATGAAACGACTGGCTATTCGAGCTATTCGAGCGAAGAATTCTCCGACACTGCACCGGACTCTGGCGTCGACTCGGCTCTCTGAAGTATTATTCAAACGAGTCCCTATAACCCGCAGCCAAAATTATGCCACTTGCGGAATATTTGCCTATGCTGGCTGGACGATTATTAACAAATATTGAGCTGCATCATGACGCCGAGATTCGAAGCATTGTGCAATCTCGGGAGGAACCTGATCAACGATATCTGCATGCAATTGCGATTACCAACGCCGATCACAACTTCTACAAGCAGCGAAGCAGCAATCAGCATCGTGGATAATGATCCACCTTTCTTTACTACTAGTTTTTATATTATCCGCTTCTGTAATTTACATTAATCATTTATTCAATTACATGTAATTTTTTTCATATTATGTTTTTTAATTTCACGAATATTTTGTATTTATGTATTTATGTAAACCCTTTCTGTGTAACATAATTTCATTGTTAGATATAAGTTTAATTATAGTCCAAATTGTAAATAATTATGCGATTTTAATTAAAGAAAAATCTGAATCTGAATCTGCAAAAATCTAAATTTTGTGCAATGGTGTGTATACAACATTATAGTAAAGAAAAGATATTGGCTGTTTTTAAAAGAAATTTGGGTATTTAAAATTTATGTATATTTCTATGTACATACATGTATATTTATACCAATAAAATTTGTTCCTCGTCGGGCTCTCGCTCGAAGTTAAACTTATCTATTTGGCCACTGTTCTCGGAAAAATTACAAATAGATTGAAAAGGCTCTTTTGAAAAGTGACTTTCCAGCGTCCATGTGAACATACTATAAACACCGAAGGGTACAAACACGACAATATTGTGCAATACTCAATAACCGAAGTTGTGACACCATTTCGTGAACTCGCGAAAAAAGTCTTTCAACATTAATTTTATGCTTATCCAAAGTTTAATGATTTGAACCTTACCACAAGTGCAAAAGCTCCTGAGAGAATCGATGCCATCTTCCTGCCGTGGTAATTTCAAAAAACACGCCTGGTCAACAGGGAATGATTTTGCGGTCCACAGAAAGAGAAAATGTGTCAAGTCGAACAATAAACAAAAAGCTAAAAACCAACAGAAAACTCACAAAGCAACATCCATGAAGGAGCGCAATATATATATTTTTGAGGACCTTAATTGAAATACAAGTGCAACCAAGAAGATGCCAGAGAAGCCAGCGTCCTAAAGAAAAAGCTGCAGGTTACTTCGTAAGCTTGTCTGGAACTTGCTGAAACTTGATTTGGTTATTATTTTCGTAAATTCGCTTAAATTCAATCGCGAAAGCTATGTAAAAATTTAATTTGAGTTAATTTATATGTAAAAGTTATTTTAAAGTAAAACTTAATGTATATGTTAATAATTTAAGAATTTAGCGACACTTCATAAGTAGTTTTCTGTGCTATCAGAAGAATCAAAGAAACGATTTATTCTCATAAAATCGCTCATAAAATAGATGTTCATCTGATATAAGAGTTTTGCTTTACAGTACTATGCTACATGCCTATACCGCAATGGCGTAAAATCTTTGTTACAGTGTTCTTCTTCCTTTTCGAATTGTAAACATGGTTATACTTATGTTCAAATACATACTAAATAATTTCTAAATAAAAAATGTCACAATTATTATTAACTCAATTTACATACTCCGAAGCGCGGCCGCTAGCGAAGCTAATTCATTTTCATGCGAATTATTTTCTTTTCGCCATGGTATTGGAACTCTTTTAAGATTTTTTATAAATAACTTGTCCTCAATAATAAATCCACAGTTAGGAACCGATTTCTAGACCGTGTATTTTGAAAGCTGAAAAATGGGAAAGGATTTTGGAAAGTTTGGTAATTTTCTGTACAACACGACATTCGGAATCTCGTTTTAGAGATAATATAAATGTGTTGTCCTCAAGCAAACCTACACTGTTGAGAGATTATTACTAGAATTCTATTTTAAAGTAAAATACTGTGTGGAGTTATTGTGAAATCTTAAAAAATTGCAAAGGTCTTTGGTAATTCGGGCGAATCTCAAATAAAGCTCAAAGGCATTCAATTATTCACTCAATTAGTTAATGGTTTTACCTGCTCATAGTCAAAAAATAAAAAAAAAAAAATTAAACTAAACAGCGTATAACAATTCAGTAGCAAGTTTTTGTTTGTTAAATTTCCTCGAAATGTTTAGGGAAATGTTTTAAACCGAAGAAGAAGATGTTTTTCTACGTTCACTCGTTTTTTTTTATAGCATTCTTCTATACAACACTCTGTGCTATGTGTGTACACATGACTTCGAGCGGCTTTATAGACACATGTGTTACTCCCAGCCACAATCTATTTGCGACGAAAATCTTTAAAATTCTGGCTGAGTTGCACAAACACGAGAATTTGATTTTGTCCCCGGCCTCGATACAAGCTGCAATGGCCCTGGCCTACCTCGGCGCAGAAGGAGCTACCGCACAGGAAATTCAAAAAGGATTGCAGCTTGGTGTTGGAGATAAGAAAGCGATCATCAAGAAATACGGTGAATTTTTGAAGGCCAACTTCAACAATAAAAATCCTGGTGCTGAAGTGAAGATGGCGAATGCAATTTTCTTGGATGACACTTTCAAGCTCTCATCCAAAATTGAACGATTGGCTAGGCAGTCATTTAACTCTACGGCGAGATCCTTGCATTTTGCGGACTCTGAAGAATCAGTTGACATAATAAATGAGTGGGTGGAGAGTAACACAAATCGCAAAATTAAAGATCTACTTAAAAAAGGTTCGGTAAACGGAGCCACTCAAGCGGTGCTGGTGAATGCACTGTACCTCAAAGGAAAATGGGCCGTGCCGTTTTTAAAAGCGCTGACAAAAAAAGAACAATTCTTTCTGAACCCAACGGAGCGCGTCGAAGTTGATATGATGAGCAAAAGCGCGCGGTACAAGTACGGCGAATTCAACGATTTAGATGCAACTGTTCTGGAAATGAATTATGGTAACAGCGACTTAAAAATGATGATATTTTTGCCTAATGATGTCAACGGATTGAGTGCTTTGGAGCAAAAATTGGATAACATCGATGTGGAAAAAGATGTCTCTGCGAAATTGAATTCTGAATTCCTGAAAGTCAATCTACCAAAATTCAAAATTGAGTTCGGTATTGATATGAAGTGTCCACTAACAAAGGTATTCCTTTTTCAAGGAAATCTACACTTATGTAATAAAATATTGAAATTTTATTTCCCCCTCAGTTGGGCGTAACAAAACTATTCAGCTACAATGCAGCTATAAGCTTCACAGAATCCAAAGCAAAACAGAAAATTTCTCAGTTACAGCACAGAGCGTATTTGGAGGTAAACGAGGACGGCGTAGAAGCAGCAGCAGCGACTGGAATAGGTAAGCATGGTTATTTTTGGCAATAGTAATTTATTCTGAATCGTCTATTGTTTAAGGTTTGGTTCAAACTTCTGCTGTGTATAATCCAAAACGTTTCAACGTTAATCATCCCTTTGTGTTCGTTATTCGCAACAGAGAGGCAGTGTTTTTCATCGGTCACGTCACAAAATTCTAAGTTAGCGAAATTAGAAATTGCAAACTGAATTTAGATCATTACTTATTTTGAAGTAGAATCGTTTAACTTAGTTATTTTAAAATATTCTTCATTTATTAGAATAAGATTTGCAAATAATCGCATTTTCTTTTATGAATGGAACAGTAGGTTATTAGATATTCTTTTGAGGTACTTATATTCCTTAGGAAGACTTTCGTTCGCTCCTTACATCAAAACTTTCTGCGAAGCTGTACGTGATATTAAATTTCCGAAATCTATAGCAAGTTTGAAACCAGAAATGACCCGGCCTTTTATTTCAAAACAATTGCAAATATCCTTTTTGATATAAAAGTTATTAAACGATGAAAATGGTTTCCTCTTTACGAGATGAACTTACAAACGTCATGATTCATTAAAAATGTCAGTGACAGCAACCTTTGCAGTTCGAACGTCGGCTTTCCTGGCGACTCAATCGAATCCTTGGTATACTTTCTCAACGCTGTCCCCGCGCAATTGGTTTATTTCCAGGCTTGGCACCTTTCCGCTGTTCGCGTTACCATAGGTACCCTTTCTCGCGAAAATTTGTCCCGAAGGTGTCGCCCAATTCCACTGTTAGCCCATTAGTAACTGTTTCCGTGGCTAATTGCATGGATGAACATCGTGTTCGTCTACACTTGGTGTCTGCGCTGTTTTTGCTTAACCCACAATGAAGTGGTTGGGTGTGAGTGGCTCTTTCTGACTCGCTTCTATCAGCAAGTGTGTCAGAGGCCTGGAATTGAAATTATTTTCTGCTTTATTTAGAATGCTCTGAAGGGTGTACTCTCGAGGTCCAATCTCCTTAAGCGTGTAACGTACGATATTTTTTGCTGAATGCACCCGCTGCCATAATCAACTTCTAACGGATTGGGCAGAGAGATAAAGAGCCACTCAATGCCATTTGACGATTCGACCTGTAAACGATCACAATCAAATACATTTTTAAACTTCGCTGCCTCATTACTGAAATCGATAAAATTAGTGCGGTTCATACAATCGCGGATCCAATTCCGTGGGCTGTCAAAAATGTTCATTAAAAGTGGCTGAAAATAATCTAAAGCCGTGTAGCTGAATGGATGGACGAACCACGTCAATCCTTCGTTTGGCGAAGGACCCTTGATCGGATTGGTTAGTTCGGCTTGCCGAATTTTGTAAACTGGACATTAAGATATGATGCTTCTCACCAAGCGACTCGCAACATCCTTTGGTTTTCTCAGTAGAGTGTCAACTTGTGTAGTATGCTACGGGAGACTATATTTGTGCCTTTCTCAATATCTTTTACTTCCGTCGCAAAATGCTCTCTCTGTACAAGACGGCAAATAGTGCTGGTATCCAATCCTCTTGCAGTGAGTGCAACCGTAATATGACGTGTAACATTATTCCGTCATAGAGTGATGAGCTGTACACCCAAGACATACTTCTGAGCAGGTTAAGGAAAGGCGAAAATCTATTAAATTCGACTAAACAACGACTTTCCAAAATCAAAACGTGTTGTCGGTACAGCTCCTCGTCATAATCATCACCCAAAGGTTTCATTCGCTCCTGTTGCAGGCCAGTTCCCTTCAGGTCTCCTCAGAAAATTAGGTCCATTGAGCAAAATGTTTTCTAGCGCGAGCCTATAACTTTGACGCGTTTCCTCGTTAGCGACTTTTTCTGCAGTGGACAACCATCTACAATTGGAGAGCTGTGACGAATGTAAAATTTCCGCAATTCGGTGCGCCAAAAAAGGCGATGCACGCTATATATCAGTTTTAGTAACCTTGGGTAGAGCTGCAACTAAGTACGACTTCATCTTTACCGGTTCCTGTTGAAAGTCGCGAACGTCGCTCCCGGTATACTTCGCAGAGCATTCACTCGCTATTCGCTTGCTAAAATCTATCTATCTATGTTATGTGGGTGTACTAACTAAACAGAAGTAATGCCACTGTTTTCCTTGCTTCACCAGGTAGTTGTTTCGCAATCGGATGTGTAAAAAACGGTCTTATCTTCAGGCTGACCGGAAAACATCGCAGCTCTTGTAGCTTTCTAGTTGATCAGCATAAATACTGAATTTTGAGGATTGGACCTTGGAGCATGTTGTACTAACACGCTTGAGGTTGACGGTACATTTAATGATGGTGCCACAGAGGAAGCGAGTGTCGAACGTGAGTCGCGGCTGATGAGATTGACGTTGGGTTGCTTGTCGCTGCGGCTACATGGGCATCTTGCTGACTTTAACTATATCACTTTAACAACATTGAAAATGTTCATCAAACAACAGAGCTGCAATGTGAAGCCAAGAAAGGCAATATTATTAATTTATTAATAGCAATCATCAGTTTAGTAACATTAAAACTAAACATTTGGTTTTCTATCATTCTTGGGTTTCTGTTTTGTTGTTCACTTTTATTGCTTCTGTTTTGTTGTTGTATTATCGCTGGTGGGTTTTTACTTACTTTTGGATTTATGTATTGTAAAATATTTACATATGTTTAGGCATAAGAAGAGCGTTTTGAATTTGTGTAGTTTGTGAACTCTGGATGAGATCGATGGTGGTATTGAGTGGTTTGGAAAGAAAAGCTTGAGAAGAAAGGAAAGCGCAATTTGTTAATGGAAACCAAACTTATTTTTGGGATTATTTGATTAAAATTGAGAAAAAGCAACCCACAAATATTCAACCAAAAATAATAAATTCCTTAGTTAATGTTTGTGCACGGATGTGCATTGATGTCGTTTTATAGTCGAATATTTGTTATTTTTAATCAAAACACAGTGATTAACTTTTCTTTACAAACTTTATTATCGAGGGTTTCGTAGAATGTCTTACCCGATATATAGATGTATTTAATAAAACAAGAAAGTTAATTTACTGATTCGCTGCTCAATTTTTAATACTTCACTTACAGCAGTCACAATTAAAAGAGATCCAAAAATGTTACCTTCGGTGGTTTATCACTTATCGTCGTCTATCTTTGCCTGTGTTTTGTTGTTGTGGCCGTGTCACAAAACTGCGTTTTTTATAGCTGCACTTTCCTATGGTCTTATGAGTAACTGTCGATTCACTCTTTGATTGGGTTTTTTTCTTAGAATAGTGGTTAGACCAGTTTTGTTTTGTTCTTCTTTTTTGTGGATCGTAAGTTTGTAATGTGTTGACTTTCGACAATTATTATTTCTATTTTTCCAATTTCCACTATCAGTTTTTATAACGATTAATTTTGTCAATATGTATATTGCAAGTCTTAGACTTTGAACGCTTTTTGGACGCTCTCTCTCTCTCTCGCTCTCTGTCGCTCTCTCTGAAGTAATCTGAATATATTATATTATATTTATTTATATTTATATTATAGTTTTGCACAGTTTTCTGAAACTTGAAATAACGCGCAGTTGTTTTATCAGAATTAATAGTAAAAACTCTCTCTCTCTCTCTCTCTCTCTCTCTCTCTCTCTTTCTGCTATCGCTCTTTCTCTCTCTCTCTCTCTGCCTGTGAGTTAGTAGGAAGCAAAAATAAAAATTTGCATATCGTCGAAGACAAAAACGTGAATTTCATTATGAAAAAACAGAAAGATTTTCTTAATTTTCCGAAAATACCTACAAAAAGGTCTATCATTAAAATTGAATAAAACGTTGACGTATTGGTATTGTAATAACAATTAATCACTCTCTATTCATACATTAATTTCACAAGCCGACTAAAAGACTTTTGTCCACTATTAATTCTCTTGCTTCACTCCCAAATTACTTCACAATTACTTAAAACTCAACAAATGTCCAAAAGTCCTGCATAAAATGTGCATACCCAAAACCGAGCAAAATATTATTTTATTCTTGATTGCTATGAACAGCCCTCAGATTCATTGGCGTTTGCCCCTTTATTGGGTGCAATGATAGGTTTACTGGTTTGTATACATTTTCTTGTTCGTCTTGTTTCTTTTTTCTATGTTTATCAGAAATTAAAAGTAAGGCCAGAAATTACACATGTAATTACATTTGGTGTGAACTCTAGACGTATATTGTATCTTATTATTTTTTTTTTGGTCTTTTACATTATTATACGCTGTGTAATGGAATATTAACAATAAAGAAAACTTCGAACTAACCACACTCCTTTTCGCTATAATTGCTAAGCCATTTTCTCTCAACCAAAACAACGAAAGTCTTAAACGACTACGTTACGGTCTATGCAGGCAAATGGGAATGCAATAATTTCTATAGTTGCATCTCAAACTAAAGTCGCGCCACTCAAAACGATCTCGCTGCCTTTACTGGAGTTCTGCGCTGCTCACCTAGCCGCAAAACTTGTTAAAGGTGTGGTATGGAGGTAAGTTTATAGCGACTGGCCGATACATGCCTGGACTACTATAAAGTTGGCCCATCCAAAGCGATGCACAACTTTCATTGCAAACCGTATTTCAGAGATTCAGGATGATCTAACGTCGCATGTTTGGCATCTGTGCGCTTTGAAAACAGCCCAGCGGATTGTGCTTCAAGAGGCATGGCACCTGCCGATCTGTTAGAGTACCACTTATGGTGGGATGGGTCAGTGTTCCTCAGAAATGCCACACAATTTTGGAAGCATGAAACGGCAGCCAGTTTGGAAGAAAGGTCTAAAAAGCTTGCTGCCCATGTTATAACAGTAGAAGAACATTGGAAAATAAAAACACATTTTCCTTCGATTATTACGCTCAGTTGAAAAGAGTCACCACATCCTTGATAAGATGTACTTCTTGAAGCAAATCGCGTTCTTTACCGTTACGCAGCATTCATCTGGCATTGCAGCCATTTCTTGACGAACAAAAAATTTTTCCCGACGGCGCAACATTAAAATATGCAATAGTCACCATCGATGTTATACTTCCATAATGCACATGTACATGGCGGTCCGCAAATTACGTTAACCATCTTGCAACGCCGCCGTTCGATTGTAGAGAATGCAATTTAGTACACAACGTGTACCATAAATGTGTTTAGCAGCTTGAATTCAGATTCAGATTTCATTTATTTAAAATTCGAAAAAGTATATACAATTTGTCTTATAATTTAACTTAAATAAGATACATTAACTTAGTCGGCACAGAAGGGGCCAGACTCAAGAACATTGACATTACAATTTTTATTGCTTAAGACTAAACAAAATGTTTGAGATAAATTAACCTAAAGTGAAAATAATGAAATTGATGGTTATAATTAACCACGATGATGGCGCGGATTCCTCTTGCTGTAGAATCCCAGCTCTAGTCCAGGCTGCAGGACCTGCTGAATAAATAGGTATCTGTTTTCCGGCATGATGAAATTGAGGAAAAGCTTTTTGATTTCCTCGTCCGTGTGATCAGTTATGCTCATAACGATGCGTTTGGAAAGGTTTTCCATGTATGTGTCGATTGGAGAAATTTTTGCCATCAGGTACAAGGAATCGTTGGAGTAGTATTTTACTGAGTTTGGACGCCGCCAGCGGCCGACGCAAGAACGAAGCACCTTTCTCTCGAAGCGACGGAGTTTTTCCATAAGTGTGGGGGAGATGGAAAACCAAATAGGGCATGCGTAGCTGATGACAGGTCGAATCAGCTGCTTATAAATAAGTAGCTTTACGAGGCGGCTTTTAGCAGCTTGAACCACTCTCGTGGCGTTCAAGTTTTGGATAACTTACCGGATAGTCGTGCAAATTACCCTCGTAGTTTTCTAGAAGCGCCGTTTTCTGGTCCTTATTCATTCAAATTTGCGCATGGACGAGGAAGTAAATCTACGCGAGGCTACATCTGTTCGTTTATTAGCATGAGCACTGACTCAATGCATCTGAAATTCGGAGGAGATCTCTCATCAACTAAGTTTATTAAATGCTTCAATATGTTTATTAATTCGGGGTTTTGGTTTTTTTTTTTTTGTTTCGTAAAGAATAGATGAGATCTTCCAAATATACCAATGACGCATGCATGGACGATTCACACCAGGTGCGACTACGTACTAAAACCTAACTCCTTTTGTGATAGGACTAAACAATCGAGCAGACCACCTGAGGTGGGAAATTTTTCGTCCGATCACTATCCCACCAGAACGTAGCTTCTGCACATGTGGAATCTATCCACCTCCGTTCTCATGACCAAGTTCTGTGACATTACGGCCAACCTTCTGCTTGCTCCCGCTGTTCACTTGCACATTACATCTACCGCTGTCTCATCCTCTTCCAGGCACAGACTGCAATGCCTATTCTTAGCAAGACCTATCTTTCTGAGATGGTGTTTAAAGCAACGAGCATATAACGAGCAGTGTATATATGCTCGTTGTTTCCAGTTTACGCCACGCTACTGGCACGCCGCCGGCTCCCAGTTGTCGATCTTTTTCTAATTTTTTTTGTTTCTCTTTGTTTCCAAGATTTGTCGGAGCTTTGAGAGGTAAATCAGTGCAAATTGAAACGGAAGAAAAATAAGGTGAGCATTTCGATCTTTTCAAAGAAAATTATTTGTCGTTTCTAATATATTATGTGATATTATTATAAATATTTTCATATTAATATTATTACATAGTATATTATTTAATATTATTAAGACTATTATAAAATTATTATTATTATTATTATATTACTTATATTATATTAACGCTATATTATTAAGTATAACACTATTTTTAGAGTATTTATAAATATATAAATATTTCAAATATTTATTGTTTGTATTATGTTGATATTTGATTAAGTTATTTGAATATTTCACTATTTCGTTAAATGTTTTACTGAAACAGTTGCGTGTACTTTAATTTCTTCTGTTGCTTTTTTGACACGAGCTGGCAGCTGCCTGTTGCTATTGTTAGGCTCAATTGCTGGAACTTAGCGGCTTTTCCAGGAGACGCCAGCTGCCATACGTAAGAATTTTTTTTCTCGAAAAAAATATTTATTTTATAATATTTTTAATTTGTAATATTTTTGAATTTCGGTACACTCATCGATTGAAATAAAAACAAATATTATTACATACCAATAATAGTTAATACTACCAAAACTACTACATTTTGTTTTTCATTGTAGTGAATGATAAAATTTCCCCTTGCATTTCCTGCTGAAGCAATGAGTATTTTTCTTAGTAGGATATTGACTTTTTCATACCATTTCGACTGTCGGACAACGTGTCGTATGAGTAACTCCGGAAACAGGAATGGCAGTAATGCTAATTAAGAACGACAAGAACGACGTTATTTGACATACACATTTCTGAATTTACGTTTTCAAAGCCTCTGCGCGTTTATACGATAGTTAAACTGCTTGCAGCAGTTAATTTTGAATTCAATACAATAATAAAGAAGAGATTAATTTATTGTTAAACTTCGCTCTTTTGATGTTTTATTTAACAGATAAAATCGTTTATTAATTTGGCTTACTTCATTATGTTTTTTTGCTGATAGGGTTCTTCCAACAGTCATTCGTTTACTTATCTGATTTGTAATTAATAGTGGAATTCTAAGTCACTACTGTCACTTTTAGCTTCTTAGATGACGCCGAGTCACGACTTTTATTTAGACTATTTCATATGGCGGGCGTGGTGCCTTAGAATATCATTAAAAAAATGTAATTGAAGAATATGCAAAAAAAAGGTCCACGCAAGCCATTCACCTTTTCAAAAGTGACTCTTAGAATTCACAATCCTTCTGAAAAGTGACTTTTTCGTCGTCTGCTATTCATTTCCACGTTCCTCTGAACACTTTCATTAGCTCTTCGCTTACTGTTTGGATCACTGCGTATCATTAGCATTTTTATTTACTGCATTTCTCTTTTCGGTTTTGTCTCCTTAATTTATTAAGGCTCTTCGGTCTGTAACTAGATCAGATGGGATATAAAATATGATACTGCGCTTTTTTTATGTTTTCGATATATTACAGAGGAGTCTTTAATAGAAACAGTTTGTTACTTGTAGTTACATGGTTTTTAAAATCGCTGAACAAAATTTTAAATAAAAATTGGATTTAGATTCTGTGGCTTTTAAATATAAATATAATTATATAACTAAATTAATACCAATTCCCAGGGATTTTGCCTCTTTCGCGATACAACTTTTAAAGCTGCAGACACGAAGGATAATAGGATATTTGTTTTAGTATAATAAAGTAGTTCATGATCTGGCGTTTAATAATATATTAATATATTATTATTATATATTATTATTATTATATTTAATATATATTTAATAATATATTTTAGTTAAGTATATATTCCAGATATAAATATATATGTACATGGCGTGACGCATTTCGGCTTGTACTGTGTTCTGGTTATGCGCTATTGAAGTGTGGTCTCCTCTCTTCTATCTGTAGTAATGTAATCTGCATTTCTAACTGTTTGCTGCCTATTTGCATTGCAACCCATTCATATAATTATTCAGTTGTGCCAACATCTGCAAAGGAAATATGCGAAGTTTTAATTAGTGTTGTTAATTACAGCTAAAAGGACGTAAGGATATACTGACGGTAGGATTCTTTACATTATGAAAGAGAAATAATAACACAAAGTATCATCATATAACGAAAATACTACAAAGTTGGCGAAGAAAGAAATTGAGAGAAGGAATCATAAATAAAACGCATATAGGGAAAAACTAAGAAACCATGAAATTTAGCAAAGAAAAGTAGACTAGCCGATGCTTCATCTGAGTCGTGGAATTGCCCAAAATATTGCTGCCAGCGTCTTCAATTAGAAACCGTGCACAATTGACAACCGTTCATGATTGCACAGTGCTGCGTCTTCAAGATTTACTGACCTTTATTTGCTTTATTTAGTTTTTAATTCCCGCGTCGCTTCTTATTATTGTTATTTTATTATTTGCTTTATTGAGTTAATCAATTGAAATAAATTTCCAATTATTTTGGATTTTTACTTCCTTGTATAAATTAATATTACAATACCGTTTTCGCCCATAACTGAGTCAATTTTCTCTATGTACGTCCGTACGTATCCTCCGAAAAGTTGTAGAAAGGCTTCCAGAAAGTATTAGAGACTTTTACGTGGCCTAATTGTGCACCTCACTTTTTGGATGGGACGAAGATGGCGCCAAAAGGACACATTTCTTGCGGAATCAAACCAAAACCAAACACCGCCAAAATAGTAGATATTACGTACTTGTAGCTGTTACGACATGCAAATAGATTCCTCCAATCTCCGTTACAATCCTTAGAAGCCAAAAAACACTTCGATAAGAGGACTTGGTGCAACTTTATGCACAACTAAATACAAGGTTTTTAATTGATATTAATTTGACGTACAAAGAAGTCATGCACATATCAGGTATTTTTTTGTTGTTGACAGACTTTGTTGTTGTTTTATTGTTGTGGAAAGTAGTTTTATAAATGCCAAATAGAACGACAAACAATGATTTCAAATGGAAACATGTCGATTTGAAACTTTTACATTTTACATTTTACAGAACGAGTGCATTGCCGAATCTTGCTCCTACACTCTACAACAGATGAAACAAAACATCTTTATTTATTTCAATTTTAATTTAATGTTTAAATTGATATTTTTGTTACCTTTGGTACTGATAGTTTAGTAAGCAGTGGGCGCTTATTTTTGGTATAGTAACCGCTACTGTTACTAGACTAGGCGCTAGTGAGAACTGCAACTTGGTGCTCATTACTCAAAAAATTACTCATATTTATAGTCCTGTTTGTTGGTCGATGTTGTTACCCATTTCTAAAAGCAACCATCTCGCCGTAATAGAGGATATTTGAAATTGTTTAATTTTGGTATCCTAAACGGTTCTGTTGTGACCGCGATTTCAATGTAAACATACACACTGACCGACAATCAGATGGATGGACAAGGCTAAATCAATTAAGGCTCATGAATTATATTTATACTTTCCTATGAATCCTGTAGCTCTATGCGTTACACACTGCTGCTTATGACGACAACAATTACCACATTTGTAGTTTTGCTGGCGATACGCATCGAAAAAACGACATAAAAAGTCGCCAGCTTCTTTTGAAGTAATTTTATCGCATTCTGAAAATGGCCAACCGAGCCGAGAGGCAACCAAAACCACAGACGAATTCAATGCAAAATGATCAAGACTTACTGCTAAGACATTATCTGCTTCTTAATGCCCAAAAGAATTGACATATTATGGAAGCATACAAAATTTAAAGATTACGAAACGAACACTGAAAACCCGAAATGTTGTCACTTGGTTTCGGTATTTCTTCTATGAGGTTGTGAAGTATTCCCTGGCACCAAGAGCTGAATCCCCTCGAGTTGTTTATTTATGTATGTATATCTTGAAGTAATTCGTCATTAAGTTGGTCTTAGACTGTTGATTTGACCGCTTATTAAACTCTGATACTTAACAAACTGACCGGACCTTGCGAATCGTAGCAAAATTTGTAAACATCAGCTGCTCCCCGAAACCACATACAGGAAAAGTGAACGAATTTGGAAAGTGGACGTCGCTTTGTCTCGTAAACTGATGAAACACTGTGCACGGTGGAACAAATTAATACTCACAGATACTTTGCATTCTCTTTAAAAGGGAAACACTCTTGAAAATGGGTTTAATTCATCCGTTTTATTTAATTCCAAGGATGAATGAATTAATTTAATTGGAGACGTTAAGGACAATTGATCCAAAAATCATACTCGCATGAGCAATGCTTTTATAGTGCAATTGTTTTGCAAAATATAAATGCATGTCTTTATATTTGTGTAGTATAGATGAGAACAAAGGGAAACATATTCGATCTCTATTTCTGAGAAAGCGATTCCTCATAGGAATAGATGGCCTTATTCAAGAAGCGACTGAATGACTTGGCATATACTAATGTTTAAAAAATTGCCCTAAACGCCCCTTTTGATGACATATCATGCACCAGAACAACCCTACCTACTTTCCTACCATCTTCAAAATCTTATTATATTGAAGGAGTAATCTCAATAGATTCCACATGGGTCCACATGGGGTTGCATAAAGCAAAAAAAAAAAATTTCATTTCAAGTAAATTGAGGAAGAACTTTATTTTAATTTTAATATTGCCTTTGTCTCATTTAGAGCAGCGCCGTTAGGAAAATTCTTTGCAATCACTTTCTACACTAAATAATTTTGTGAAAGCCTGTATGGCAAGTAAGATTCTCAACGGGGTAAGGCATGTGTTTAAAATAATAATCACACTAATAGTAATTGACACTAATTAGCAATTTATTACTTTTTCGATCCGAATCAGCGCTTCGTCCTCGCTTTCCATCAAGGTCAGCGTCGGAACGCTGTGTTTATTTTAATGTACCCTGTCCAATTGATCTTACCTCTTCCTTTGTCTGTTGTCGGTTGCCCAACATGATTGATTTGTATTTCCCGAACTCGTTGCACACGTCAGTATTTATTTGGTAGCTCTGATTCTTATTAGTCCTTGTTCTTTGCATGCATCTGAAAAAAATCATCGCTGAGTTAAAATTAGGTTGAAAAGAGAACGAGAGCGGTATAAAGGAAATCAAATACAATTAAAACTAGTAAAGGTGTTGTCTACAGCCGGGCTGTAGCCCGGAAATCAAATACAATTAAAACTAGTAAAGGTGTTGTCTACAGACGGGCTGTAGCCGAAATACCCTACATCTTAAAGCTGCATATATACTCGTATATATAAGATATATAAGATAAACTATAATTATAGATGCTTAACTATTTCTGTGCGTTTACTATCAAAATTTAGTTGTAGGGTATAAAAATATATTGCAATACTGGGTGGATGGGTAAACAGGAGGCGTGGCCGGGCCAATTTTTTTCCCAACAGAATATTATTGGTTCACAAACTACAATATTATGTACACCATTATTCAGGAAACTTATATACTTTTCAATACAATCCATGTAAAACCCTCCATGACCTATGTTAACTAAAAGTGGGCGGATCAAGACCATATTTGGCATATTAACTGGAAGCATTAGTCTAAACCTACATATAAAATTATCTTGTCTTCTCTCAAAAAGTGATGCTGATATGGCCTTTTTTAATAGGCAAAACAGAGGTACCGGCACTCTCGATATAAAAAGTAGGCGTGGTCCTTGGGCGATTTTGCCCATTTTCAATATGAAAGAACCCAACATAGCAACGAATATTTTTGCCAAATTTCATTTTGAAATCTTAATCCGTTCTCCTGTGATCGTGATTTCAACGGACAGACAGACAGACAGACAGACAGTGAGACAGACAGACATCGTTATTTCAATTTTGGTGGTGATGCTGATCAAGAATGTATATACTTTTCCATACCTATCTTGTCTAGTTCTATGCTTTACACACTCCGGTAGAAAGTGAATATACCCTCAACCTTAAGGTGTAGGGTATAAAAACGTGGCGAAAAATATGACCTCATCATCAATTGGTAGATGCACAGAAAAATGCACCATGTCTGCATCAAGATATTTTAGTCTTAAAGTAACCACCAAGATTTTTCTTCTTAGAATAACCTTTATGCAGTCCTTTCGACTTTCAGTCATTATCAGTGAATGGATTACAAAACAAGGTCAGCGAACATTTATTGAAATTTCCACAGAAAGAGAAGTGTGAGCATTTCCACAATTGGGAGCGTAATAAAAAAGGCTTTAATATGATTCTGCATTTACCTGTTCGCTGTGATGTAAACGACGTAGCTACAGAGCAGTGTCCCATCCATGTAGCAATCGTAACGACCGCCGTCGTTTTTGTTGATGGAAATGAGCATAAAGCCACCATCTGCGGTTTCGACATACTTCGATGGCGTGTAATTGATTTCGTATCTAAGCAAAAGGATATTAAAACCGAATTTGTAATTACTTCAGGCAGAAACTTCAAAATCTTCAGCAGCAGCAAAAACACTCGCAAATCGGTATTCCGTTTCCTTGTTGACATACAGCCAATAGAACAAAAGCTCTTTTGTTGCATTTGTCAATACTTTTGAAAGTAATTCTGTCCAATCTTACCACTTTCAAGTTTTTTATTACTAATTTCAAGTTATTACATCGTTAATCACAGGTATTCGCACAAATACGAAAGCATCGTGGATGATTGCGAAAAACCTTATTTATTTGCAGTCTGCTTAAATGCTACTTGGTAGCTCCGACTTGTCATGGGCACTTACCGACCATTCTTTATCGAATGATGATACCACTTCACGTTCTTCTGCTTCAGCACTTCGGGTATCCTAGCGAAACAAGACAAATGCATTGTGTTGCCATATGAAGCCGTTATCTTTTTCCATAGCACGCTCGTGTCGCAGACGGTAGAGTTCTCGTTGCCAACATCCTGAGCTCTCAGCAAAGAATAGCAATAAAAGAAAAGGGAAGCGCATATCAAGGCGGATGTTTACATAACAGAAACAGCTTTGCTACTCTGTCCCGGACTTACCTGCAACAGGCCCAATTGGTACGGTTTGCAAGCGCCCAGCTGCCTGTTCCAGCCGCAATATGGATCTCTTACACAGCGATAGCAGCTGTCGTAGCGTCGGCTGCACATCGCCAGATCGATCTGCTTCACACTGTGCTTGGTGGCGATGTAAAGCGACCTCGTTTTCTGGCTCAGGCCCATCTCTTGGATGGGCTCATTAGGGGTGATTTTCAGAACATCGACGAGATCTGAGTGGCGCTCTCCGTTCTTGTTAAATTGTACAATTTTGTAGACCTTGCCGGTATTGGTGCCAGCGAAGTACACCAGATACTCCTGACTTAACTTATCATTGCGAATCCTGCAACCACAGAGACAATTCTTATTACAAAAAAATTCCTTATTAGTTCTTTTGTAACGAGAATTTATTTGGATTCCAAACGTTGCAGGAGTTTCTTAGTGAAGAGAAGTATCGTGAAGAATAAGAAAGCCCATTTCACTTGACTTCCTAGACACTTTGATTGGGCGATGTTAACTACCAACATGCTAAAGTTCTTAACATAAGTAAGTGAAAGACACAAATAAAAATGTAGCCTTGACTTGTTTTAAAATTCCAATGCAAGTTGGGTTTTTTTGGTGACATCTTGGCATCAGCTCTGTTCGGGTAATTTCCAGCTCAATGGAGAGGCTGTCTGACGTAGATGATATAGAACTTTAGACTAAGAATTCCGGCAGCGAAAGCCTAACAGCCTTTCTTGCCAACCGGCGAGAAACACTTACTTGTCCACAACTAGATTCGTCAGGAGGATGTCCCTCTTGTAGAAGACCGGATTGCCAAACTCATGATTGACTGCTTTGTCCATTAGCGGATGCTGGCGTATGAAATGCAACACTGAGTCCGGAAGCGTGGTAGTGTCGTCCATACATTTGCCAGGCCGTGGCTCGGGCACTTTCAAGTTCAGAACCGGTAGCCATGCGGAGTTTGATGTGGCTTGTTCCTTAAATTTTCCTGTGAACAGAGAAAAGGTATCAGAAATATCAAGGAACAAAAAGAATAAATTGCTTATGATGCCTCTTTCTATCTGCACCTTCGGACATATCCGACAGACTTGATAAGTTATAGAGCTCACTCGTTCGGTGCGTCCTTCGAGTTGTTTTGTCGATCAGCTATTCTTGATGTTTCAAGTTTTAATGTCAATAAAATAGGACTCAGTTCAGTGTCAACCCATAGCAAAGAAACTTGAAGGGCATTAAGTGCTCTGGTTCTAAGATATTTTTCAAGTTACATCCACTGATTGTTAATGACTTTAAGGATTTTGAAGAGAGACTAGTAACTATGTAGAAGTTTTAGAAGTGTTTCGAATTGAACAGTAGCATTCTTTTGACAAAATAGGCAAAAAGCAACAAATTGCCTTTTTTTTTAAATGTGTACAAGTCATCGCCGAGTCGAGTATAGAGTCATATGCGTTAGCTAAGAGAAGGAGTTTAGTTTTCCGTTTGTTTGTACATATATCTTATTATTATATTATTTGTTGTAATTGATAAATGGCGTTCATCCTATTGTGCTGTTTCATTATAATCGGATTTGTATTCGTCCAATAGCGCAGCGCTTTGGTGTGTATTTGTTCGTGGTTAATTCGTGATCAAAATTGGTGTACAAAACAAGACATTCATGTCTGCAGCGCTTCAGGAGCAAATGTGCTTAACGTGATTAGGCGACTTTTTATGTTTTCTTTTTGTAAAGGTTTTTTTACCGGTCTTCTTGGAAACTAGGAATTTGTATTAGACCTAGTTATACAGCCAAGCAATAAAAGTCTTAAATTACAGTTAACTCATAGTGGTGACGAGTTCACAATTGAAACTCACCTTCGAAAGCTGCGTTGATGTCGCGTATGTCGTAGCTGCATACTGCCGAGCCCACGATGCCGTTCGTGTTGGTCGTGAACGTTGCGAAGAATTTCATGTCGTCGCCGGGCATTTTGTAGACGGACTGGATTTCGTTGAAGTAGAATGGGAACTCACTGGAGATGCTACAATTTATACGAGCCTTCAAGTAGGTCGCCCAGTTCTGGGTAACTGGTTCGTACTGGCCGCCGCCGCGGTCATTCTTACAGATACGAGCGATCCGCGAGTAGATAGTTTTTCCGCAGTTGATGTGTTCGACGGCGTTTTCCCGGAAGAAGAAATAAACGTACTCGCCGATATCAAAGGATCCCACGAATTGCGGCTCTGCGAATTGCAAAAAGCGTAGAAATGCAAAAACAACATTGCTTAATTGGTATTGATGCTGAAATAGGTAATATTGATTTAAAATATATGAACACATACAACTTAAGGTCAAGCAGTTTTCATAAAAATATCGACATCGATACAGACATCGCAACAAAAGGGTACTGTAACCAAGCTATGCTTGCCACCCTGACAACTGACCCCTTTGCACTCATAAAGAAAGGCGAAACTTACCATCAAGCCATAAAGAGTTGTATCTCAGAGTGCGCTTGAAGCTAAGCTCCTTGCGACCGGAAGTCAAGTTGTACAAGTCCGGACGATATATTACAGAGTCGGCCTTCATGAAATCCGCAGTTGAGGCCGCGTACTGCAAGGGAGAATGTAGAAAAGAGTTGTAAAGTTAAAAGTTGTAAAAGTTCCCTATTTCTCTTCCACGAAGTCTTTCTTTTATGATCATTTACTTGAACGACTTCAATTACTATTTATCAAGTATAAAATATTCATTTCCAGCCAATTGGCTTACCAGAGCCGGTAAATCGTATGGATTTCCCTTCTCCACGTAGATAGCCGTAGAGTTATCTGCTGGGTCGTATGGACATTTTCCGATACCCTCGCCGATGCCAGACACATGTTGAGATGGTGAAAGATGAGTTAGGTTCGTCTACAGATCAACAGAGAAGAGGAATGAGAATACAAGCTGGTATGCAAGTTGGAGCTGAGAAGCACGTTGAAATCATTTATTCATCCAGCAAATAATATTTGCTGTGATGAATTGCTAGTAGTAACAGTAACCGAATGGCACGAAATACAAAATATTCACTCTCTACCGTTGATCGTCTTTGAGTTATGCCCAAAATTCTCTCAAGTCGTTTTGATGCGACCAAAAAGGACAACTCGACGTTAAACAAATATCTCAAATACAAATTTCAACTTTCTCCAGCTCTCCAGTAATGAGGGGATTTGAGGGGATTTGTTTATTAACAAAGTCTTTACTTACATTTATAACGTAATCCTTCGGGTTGAATGCATTTGTGCCGCAAACATACAAACGCGCGCCTGCATCCATAGGCTGAATGACCCGAATGTGATTGCGGCATTCCACCTCCTTGGAAAGAATGATAATGTAAAATGAATTTTATAAACGAAAGTTAAATTTAAAAAGTAAATCAGACGAACATAAACTAAAAATGGGCAAAATGTTTAAGCGAAGCCAGAAAGGTATGAAAAATCTCTTTGCATTTTAAATTCTGGAAAATCAAATACCTACTATCGATTTGCACTAAGAGTTTTGCAAGCCTAACACCTGAAATACATACCATGCCTTTGCCCTTTGTAATGCAGCTTTGGATGTCCGATCGAGAAGGTTTCAATATAAGAACGTCTCGCTAAAAAAGGGCAAAGAGAACGAGATTATACGTGGGAAATGTACGAGAAAAAAAGCTCTTGTGTGTGAAGATAGTTGTGTCAACTACTTAATAGAACTTCGTTATGTTATATATGTTATGTTCAATATGAAATATGAAATATATGAAATATGAAACATTGTTATTACTTTAACGTTAACGAACTCAAAGAAACTAATATTCAACGGATGCGTTATTTGTAATTAAATTCACGATATTGGACACGTTGGTAATTTTTAAAGTGCATCTAGATATTTACAGTAATCTGAATATATTATATTATATTTATTTATAGTTTTGCACAGTTTTCTGAAACTTGAAATAACGCGAAGTTGTTTTATCAGAATTAATAGTAAAAACTCTCTCTCTCATTTTCGTTAGAGTGTAGTGTATGCAGCGCATAATTATAACAACGTATCCTTTAACTTGTGTGTAAATATTTGTGTTGTTATTGTTTTATTTGCATTACTTGCGAGTTATAATGGAGTTTGGGAAAGTCAGAAAGATGCCATTGTTCGGCGTGGATCAATATTCGTTCTAATTGGTCGCATGCCGCCTTAGAAATATAGAGGCTGGTTTAACACTTAACCGGCTGCAGTGATAGTGACGCGGTTTTCACAGTTCAATTTTTTTTCAAAATGTATGTATACCGGAGTATGAATGCCTCTTTATAATGGATTCAGATTCCTTGCTTAAAATAGAGATACACATTGTAGAGATATACATAGAATTTGTATAATTGGTGCAAATATTGAGAATGGTGCAAAATCTTTTATGTTTTTGTAAAATTTCCATTCGGCTTTTTACTTACGTCGCATCTTGACTGGCTGATATTTTGTAAATTTAGACGAAATATACGATCCCTGTAAAAGAAATAATGAAATTCATTACCAAATATAAGAACAATAAAAACAAAAACTATGATTGTATTTCTAAATGAAGAATGCACTTAAAGAAATGAAGATTGATGTTCAAGTCGAGAAATTAAGGTCGATGTTGCCCGTACAATTTTTGTAACTTTTACATCTGTCATGAATGCGGAATAAATGTAGGGATTATTCAAAGAGCACTTGTAATTACAAAGAACCGCACTTGCACAGCTACACTCCTATTTGTATCTACTGTAAGATCGAGGAAGTACTTATAAAGAGAGCCTCCAAGCGACGATATTCACAACCGCGAGCATTTTTGCCGGCAGTTCAATTGCTTCAACTGCAGCCACTAATCTTAATTTTGTCTTCGTTCGTGCCGTTGTTGCTTTGAAACTGCTCTTTGAGCAGCACAACAGTACACAGCAAATGAACTGTGAAAGGAACTCTAAGGATACACAATCATCGGACTCGCGAAAGGGGCACAATGATAGACAGACACACATTCACAGCGGTAGATACTAATTCATAATTACGCATTCTTGCATCGTGCCAAGCTGCAAGCTTAAATGCTTTTTTATTGTGCATCAGAGTAGATGAATACTGAAGAGATATTGCGCTGAATGTGCGAATATTCCCTGTATTTATTTTTACCTTAATTTTTCTTCTTCTTTTTTGCTGATGTATCGCAAATACTTACATTGCGCCCACATAAAGGGCGTTGTTCTGATCATCAAAGTAAAAACTTTTGTAGTGCAAGGGACCGCAGCTGAAGTCGCGCACATGATCTGAAAATATAAAAAGAAACTTTTGTTAAGCAAAATTACTCACACAAAATACAGAATAATTCATTTTCCGAGCCGTGCAAAAGAGAAGGCCAACACCTAATTTAAATATTCAGGGATAATAGGCAAAGACACATAAATGAATCGTTATACGCAGAGCCCAATACTTGCATATGAGCATAATGAGCAGCAATTGAATGAAACTTTGGTCTAAATTGCACTTCCCTTTCTCTCCATTCCGCTCTTTTCCGCCAACACTCCATGTACTGTCGTATAAAACAAAGGCTGATGCAAATACATTACCTTCGATATAATTTTTTTTTATACATATTTTGTCATTGTTTTTTTCTGTTAAGTGAAAAGGCTTGCAATACGAACGGCAACATTTATGCTTTTCTTTAGTTAAACTCTTTTGTAATGAATGAAAGTAAGCAAATATAAAATACAGCGCTGGTGTGTATGTGTGTGTGTGTTACCTTGGAAACGGAATCGTGAAAATAATGATGCAAATATATTTCTCTATCTTCGACGAAAGATTTAACTGATGCGGAGAAGGACAGAGGACGGGGTTTTTTATGCTTTCCAGCTGCTTCTTAAGGGAAAAGTCAGGGACCAAGAAACCGAAAGTTAAATTAAATGTTTGAAAAATGCGCATAAATGGATTTGAGAGATTTGAAACTGTACAGACTCTTGGGAGGCTTTCGCGCATATACAAACATTGTGTGTATATAGTACTATTTACTAGTTAAATAGCTGTAGGAATTGTATCCAAATTTTTTTAACCACTACTTTTTAAGCTTTTAGTGCAATAATTTTGGTTTTAAAGATATAAAAAGAAATATATCCATTCCCAAACCGCTAAGTTTTCTTTCTTGTTAAGTTACTTGGGTAACTCTTTCAAAGAAGATGCTTCCCAAGTGGAAGAGGTCGCCCTAATGTGTGTCCTGGCGTAAACGCCGCTGGACGAGAAGGAGTGCCTGCAATTAAGTTGGTACGTCCTGTGACCAAAGACGCCTTGCTACGTTGCTGGCGTAGAAGTAAATGAAAAGCCTTTAATGATTTCCGGCTAGATTGATTCTGTACTTTATGTTGGATCTCTCGGCATTTTATACCCTGAATGATTCCATTTCTCATAGAGACTATAGAAACTCAATCACGAAATAAGTTGTATTCATTGAGATTGGTCTAATATTTAATTTAAGTGGAATAGATACATCTATTTTTTTTTATTTTCTTGTCTTCGGCGAGATTGATAAGATAATTACTGCCGCATTGAAAACTTGCACATCTTCTTCATTGTGCACATCATTTCAACGGAATATTAGAACTTATACAGAAGTGTAAAGCAAACAGTAGCAAAGCAGAACGCGTGCAGAGCGCGAGAAGTACGCCACGTACTAACTAAAAAACTTGCGAACATCACGCATTTTAGGAGGCATGCACGTACAATAATATTGGTGGATAGGAAACACAAGCAAGTTCGCCTTCATTTACTCTTCTGTATCCATCAAGCCCACGCTCAGAAGACGCTCAGTTCGCGTGCCTTGGTGGCTACGCACTCTTTGGGAATTGAGTAAAAATTAAAAGTCGTCGCTGGCTCAGCGTGCGGCTGCGAAAAAACACAGATGAAGGCGATTTTGTCGTAGTAGCTGCTCTTGTTCTTGGTTTTTGTGTGCTTGCCTACAGTTTGATCCGCAGCGGAGTCTCAGCGGCAACAGATTTAGGACAATTCCCAACGTAAAAATTGTTTAGAGATTTTCTACGTGTTCAAGTCATAAACCAGAAGCAAAGTGGCACTGTCACGCTTAACGAGAATTTCAAATAAAATAAAGGTAGGCGTTGGCAAATTTATTTTAACGTCATTTTTGGGTCGGGTATTTTAAATTTTGATGTGAAAAAATGGAATTAATTAAATTGAATTATTCAAATTAAAGATTTAAGTCTAGACTTCGAACTCCTTTGGTTCTAATAAATTGCGTGCTTCTATTAATTCGGCATCAATTGAACATATGTACATCAAATGTTTTAGTAGAAGCAACGCACATTGCCGTTATGTGCCAGTCGAGGTACATATGTCCAAGCAAAACCAAGAATAACGAGGTAAGTCCAGCAAAACCAAGAATCACGATATCACTTGCCTTGATAATAACTTCGTTCGTCCTTCACTACACTTCTTTCTCATAAATTGTGTGCTTCTATAAATAATTTTTTAGTGTGTGATATGAAATGAAATGTTCTTTTAATGAAGATAAATGTGTATAGCAAAACAATCAGGGCAATCGGGAATTTCGCAAAAATTTATCAGGAAATATTTTTCGGCTCCTAAAAATTCCACCTATCATGAATTTCCATTGCACCACTTTTTCCCGGAATCATTGCTACCAACAAAACGGCTATGTTCGATTCATGTACGGAGTAATTGTTGTTGTTTTTTATTTTATTGTTATGGTCCTTCAAAATTTGGAGCTTTATGGCCTCTACCTCCCCCTTTTTAACATTAGCCCCGTTTTTTTAATTAAATATATAGGGCTTCTTGCTATCCAGTTCCATGAGGAAAATTTTAACTTGTGTCCAATCATTAACCGAAGGTATGAATGAAAACGACCGTGTATTCAAATATATCAAATCAAATCAAATAAAATATACTATATTTATGAGGTTTGGAAATTAGTACTGGGCATTTCACAACATCCTAATATATATGTATGCATGTACACAGTACAGTCCTAAATCTTTAAAGACGAATACGCTTGTTTATCGCAACATACAGGGGCAGACCTCTTTCAAAATGTATTCGAGCAATAATTCACAATAAGAGGACATTCGATGTCGAAGCAACTATCGTTATAATTAATTTTGAAATTTTTGTCTTTTTAAATCAAGAGCTTCTTCTAAAGAAAATTAAATAACCCTGAACCAAAGCGACACTGTCACGCTCAACGACTCTTTCCAATAAAATAGCAGCAGGCACTGTCAAATTTTTGTCAGGCAGATAAAATTTAGATATTTTAAATTTGTAAATTTTTTTTTTTTTTTTTTTTTTTTTTTTTTTTTTTTTTTGCTATATTTTTATTTGCAATCTATCTTAAGATAATAAGCAAATTAACTTATACATGAGGAAAATAAATGTACTCTTGACTTCGTTGATCCTACTCCAATGAGTAGAATAACATAATAAGAACAGACTTTACAAAAAGAAGCGTAGTTTCAATGCATATACTAATTACAATTACATAGAAACAATACAGTTGAATTAACATTGAAAAATTACAATTAAAATTGAAGTTAATACAAATTACATAAAGTTTATTTCCTAAATGGCAGATCTAAAACGTGATATCTTTTAAGCCTTAATGTCTCATGACTTGTGTCTAAAAGAGATATGGCTAACGTATTTACATGTTCACTAAGACGTAGTAAATAACAGCTGGACTTATAACTCATCGTTTCCTTTACATATGGGATTCGTAGGTCTTCGTGTATATTTTTATTGGAGATATACCATGGTGCACCAACAATTCTTCTTAAGGTTTTCGATTGGTATCTTTGAATTTTTTCAACAGTAGAGTCACACGCAGTGCCCCACAATTGAATACCGTATGTCCAAATAGGCATTAGTATTGTTTTGTACAAAATGATTTTATTTTGGAGGCTAAGCTCAGAACGATTTCCAATTAACCACTGCATTTTCTTTGTCTTGATGTTAAGTTGCTTTTGCAAAGCTTTTACATGGCTACTCCACGTCAATCGTCTGTCCAAAATGAGACCCAAATATTTAGCTGTATTGTTTTGAGGTATTACGTTGCCATATATGTTGACTCCAGGACAATTCCCTCTTTTCATGCTAAATGTGGCATGAGTAGATTTTTCAGAATTAACAATAATGTTCCAATTTTTAAGCCATTTTTCCACTCTGTGTAAGTGGTTTTGTACTAAAATTGATGCTTCAATTTCAGAGTCATGAGTAGCTAATATTGCCGTATCATCAGCATATGTTGCGATTACTACGTCATCATTTATCGGCATGTCAGCAGTAAATAATGTGTATAACACTGGTCCTAGCACGCTACCTTGTGGTATACCTGCCTCTATATCGCAAATTCTAGACTTTTCGTCTCCAATTTTAATATAAAATGAACGCCCCTTTAAGTATGAGCTGAAGAACAAAAAATATGGCGCTGGGAGAAGAGTTTTGATTTTAAACAAGAGTCCTTTGTGCCAAACCCGATCAAAAGCCTGCCGTATATCGAGAAACACTGCTGAACAATATTTTTTATTTTCAAGAGCATCGGTAACTTCATTAACTATACGGTGACATTGCTCAGGTGTCCCATGTTTATGCCTAAAACCGAATTGGTGTTCAGGAATTATGTTGAATTCCGCTAGGACTGGAAGCATTCGTCGAAGCAATATTCTTTCGAAAATTTTTGAAAATGTTGTCAATAAACTAATTGGCCTGTAAGATGTAATGCATGCCTCCGGTTTGTTAGGTTTCGCAATCATTATTATCTCAGCGCATTTCCACTGTGTTGGAAAGTGATTGAGACGAATTATAGAGTTGTATAATATAGTTAAATGTGCCACAGCTCTGTCAGGTAGAAGTTTCACAATCCTTGCGTTTATTAAGTCATACCCAGGACTTTTAACATTGTTTAGCTTCATAATTTCTGCGTAAACTTCTTCGGGTTTTGTAGGCGTGATTGGTAGATCCATTTGGCAAGCAGCGTCCAAGAAAGTGTCTACTTCACTTTTTTGATTAGTGTCAGCTAAATCAAATGGCTGAAACGTTTGTTTCAAGTGCTCAGCGAAGGCATTCGCTTGAACACTTTTTGATCTGCACCAATTTCCGTGATTATCCTTGAATGGAACATTTCTTTTCATTGGCCTCTTCAAGTATTTGGTAGCTTTCCAGAGACTATACTCATTAACCTTGGATGTACCAACGTTTTTCATGAAATTAGAAATACTCCTGTTTTTTTCCTCCATTAATTTGGTTTTCAATATTTTTGTAGCTCTGTTGAGATTTAATTTGTCTAGGGGGCTTCTGGTTATTTTCCATAACCTCCTCAGTGTTCGCTTTTGCTGAATAAGTTGCCTGATTTCAGAAGATGTACGAAAGACGAGATTTTGATTTTGATTGTGTGATCGCTGTACTGGAGTTGATAATGCAGCTGCTTCATGCAAAAGAAGAGTAAAATTTTCAACTGCTTCATCTAAATCATGTCCAGATTTAAGTGAAATTTTGTGATTTATTTGCGAGTTAATGAATTGTTGAAAGGAGTCCACGTTTATATTTCTATTAAACACATTACATTGATAAGAGACAGTGTCAATGATTGTGTTTAAATGCAGCAATAATGGAGAGTGATCGGACGATAAATCATCGCAATCAGTCATGTGTAATGTTTGACCCGGAATTCCATTGAAAACAACAAAGTCTATTAAATCAGGTAGTTTTCGTGGATCGGTAGGCCAATACGTTGGGCGGCCGGTAGACAGTGTGGAGAAATGGTTTTTAGTAACACATTTGTAAAGCTCACGACCTTTTGGGTTGATTAGTCTTGATCCCCACCAAGGATGCTTAGCATTGAAGTCTCCGCCAACGATAAACCTACCACCCACCTTGTTGAAGAAGTCCTCGAAGAGCTGACAATCCAAATTAAATCTTGGAGGACAATAGATCGAATAAATTGATGTTAAACAGTTGTTTAGCTTAACTTTAATACCAGCTGCTTGTAAAGACGGCTTACTAGTTTCTTCTGTCACATAATAATTGATCTGGGATTTTATTAAAATAGAGGCACCACCATGAGCTCTATTATCTGGATGATTAGCTGTTATTAAATCATAGCCTTTAATTCTGAAATAGCTTCTTGACGTGAAGTGTGTTTCAGAAACTAGCAATATATCTATAAAGTTTGAGTGTAGGAATTCTTCTACCTCTCCCAAATGATTTGAGAGACCGTTGGCATTCCATAAAGCAATTCTTAAGTCTAATTGCATAGTTTGGTAATAATTACTTGTAACATTTGCATTAGAGTATTCATGAGATCATTTTGCTTATTAATCATGACTTCTATTTTTTCAACAAGGCGTGTATCATTAATGTTAGAAGTGGTTCCTCTCACAGCATCAGCATATGATATATTGGCAGAGTTTAGTGGAGCTTGTGTGGTAAGATTACTTTGCGCGATGTGATATGTTCTCTGCTGGCGATCGCTAGGTCGAAAGTTATTATTACTGTGGTTTCTTTTCTTAACTAATTCTTGGTAGACCTGACAACCCTTATAGTTAGCAGTATGGCTCTGAAGGCAGTGAATACAACGTGGAGGAGTATTTTTTTCCTTTGTGCATTCGCTTGAGGGATGATCTAGAGCACACTTTACACACCTGAAAGCTTTTTTACAAAAAGACTTTGTGTGACCAAATTCTTGGCAGCGATAGCATTGAACAAAATCATCTGTCTTCCGAACTGGCTCAATTGTGACAATTGCATTGAGAAGATGCTTTATATCATATACACTTTTGTTGCTAACATCTGGATCAATATCAACGAAAAACAATGGAAGTGGCTGCTTCGTTACTCGACTTTTGACATTCATTACGTTTCTTACTTTATGGCCAAGTAAATTTAGTTCAGTTTCGATTGATGATTCAGGGGTTGAGTGATGAATTCCTTTGATAACAAATCTGAATGCTCGCTCTTGCTTAAGTTGATACGTATGGAAACTAATTTTTGATACATCCAGGTGTTTAACCAGCTTTCGATAGGAATCAACATTATTCACCATTACTCTAATCTCGTTTTTTATTGACTTGTACGTGAAACTATTAACAGATATGACTTTAGTGAAATCAGCAATCATATTACTTATATGTGACACATCTGGTATATATATTGGAGGTGGCTTTTGCACCTCTTCAATGTTTGTTTTGGTTGATATATTTTCTTCGTTGTCCAACACTAAAAATCGGTTTTCACTTACAGGTGCAGTTTTCTCGTTCTGTATTTTATGTCTTTTGAAATCTTGCTGAGTTGTATCATTACGATGGCGTTTATTTGTAACTGTCTGCCAAGTCATGTTGACACTCATATCGCTATGCTCCATTGCAAATAAAATGGCAGTTCTTGCTAATTTTTTTTTTTTTTTTTTTTTTTTCTTGGTTTTGCACAAATGTTTTAGTTCGAACACAAAGAACGAGCACAAAGTGCTTTATCTTAACACTAACCCAAGTGTCACTACTGCAGGCAGTTTTTATAAGTATAAGCTATATAAAAATGGGGATTTTATATTTAATATTTTATTTTACAAATTTTAAAGTTTTCAAATTTTCAAACACGTCCGAAACATTGTATTAAAAGTTTGTATTTTAAATGAAATCAGAACCTTTTGGTTATAATGAATTGAGTGCTTCTATTAACAACCCAAATGCTGATGCTTTTGGCCATCAAAACTAAAAAAAAAATTAGTAAGACAACTAAGTGCCCATTGCCGTCATATTTATTATCCAGTCGAGGTAAGTACAAGCATAACCAATTAGCTAATAAAGAAGAAGAGTATGTGATTCCTTTACAATCACGATGTGATTTGCTCTGGTAATACCTTTGGGGTTTCCTTCACTCCACTTCGTCCGCTGGTGTCGTCAGAAGTAGTTTATAAGGTGTTAAAAGCAATAAATTTTTAGTGGAACTCGCAGGGTCATGAAAAGTGGTTACCGTACGGCGGATTAGGAACTGTCCTTACGCAGGTCGCTTGGATCGTTGGATAATGCCAAAAAAAAAAGGACGACTGTTGACAACACCGGATAACTTGATTACGCGTGTACAACTATGACGTTTCGTTATTTGTTAAATTTTACGTTACTGGCAAATACGAATCATCTCGAGAACCCTTCGGTTATCGACAATTGTACTGTCAGACTAGACATTTACGTTATGACTTCATATAGGGAAGCTGTTACGAATTGTTGCACCAGTTCTGACGCCAGCAACGCTCCAGATATGTAGTTCAAGGCACGACAGAATTTCTTTGTTGGTGCAATTCTATTTTTGGCATTTAATAACGATAATGTGGTTGTATTGGTATCCACCGTTTCCTTATAAACCAAAGAAACAAAGAATTTATGGTTTAAATCTTGCAATTTTGCAAAATTTATTGATTTCATTTATTTATACGACTACCACTAATACAAATGTGGCTATGGAACTTTGTTGTGAACAAAACCGTATCAATTTCTGCTAGTGAGCACTTTAAAACTAATTCCGTGATAAATTCTATGACATCAAGTTAACATAGTTCTCCTCTGGATTACGTTTACCAACAGTAACGGCTCATTTAGCGTTAAATCATGAAGAGAAGCCAACGCGAACGCGTTGTTTGAGCGACGGTTGCGGGAAATCTCCCATGGCAAACTGCAGCAATACCTTTTGTATGGCTACAAACAGATAGTAATGCATGATAAATCCGATGACGACGTAGTTAAGATAGTACAAACATAAGTTTTAGTATTGAGCTCCCCTTGGCTAAAGGAACATGAGCAAATTTTTGTTTAAAGTATGTAAAATATGTGTCTAGTTAAACGAGTTTTTCTATGTTTGGACAGTGCTAAATATTGAATCAAATAGACTTCTAATAGAGTCAACAAAGTATAAACTTTAATGGAAGAATATGTTGTTAGTAAGTAATTTCTCAAATTAGCTCTGCTGATTCGTTTAGGTTCGGTTACTTTGTGCTGAGTAATCAAAAATTCAAATAATCAAATAAATTTATAATTTATAGGTTGTTCTTAATATCTTAGGCGGTAAAATATTGTTGTTGCTTTACGGCAAAACACAAAAACTAAACTCATCTATATACATTTTTGGTATTAAATGAGCAATTGAATGACTTATTCGATGAGCAAATTGATGAGTTATTCGATTGAATCATCAAACTTTAAATAAAAAGGAGTTTTTATTTTGCAACCAAACCCTCTTAAAATAATAGCAATACGAATTCTTTTAATTGATAGTTATCTCCTCTCGTTGCAGTATACAATCACCATGGAACCAATTCAAGGAATCATACTTCTTGATGATTGGCATCGATGAACATAAACTTTTGGCTGACGAAAATTAAGACATAACTACATCAATCACAATGGATGCCATGATATGAAGGGTTACAATAAGGTCTTGATATAACAATTTCCTGAATATTCTCATTGATTTCATAAGTTCTCCTTTTTTCTCTTTAGATGTCAGAGAATACGTTTCCGAATTTTATGGCCGACCTTGCTCGCTACGATGAGCGACTGCCTTTGGTTTGATGGTGTGGCTAAAATTGACTTCTGTCCTTTAACAAGAAAATCTGCGAGTAAGGAGCAGCTTATGCTGAGGATGAGGTTGGCATAAGTTCTACTAAAAGGCTTTCAAAATACGCCTAGGGAGTTTAATCTACGACCATTTATTATGGCCTTTCAAGATCATCTGGTGCATAAAAACATTTCGCATTATCCCCCTCCAGATATATTTTTAGCACCTAACTTCTTAGCTGATAAGCTCTCCAGTGCGTACAAGAGCCGATGGTGCAGTTTGTTGGCTTAGGAATATTATTAGCGTTAACGCTAATCGATGTCGCTTCGGCGCTATTGCAGTTTCGCTAACCATTTGAAAGCGATTGTCCTCACGTAACATATCCATGTTTACTTGTGACTCCAAATCATTTGATCGGCATGTCGTAATATATCTCCATTCGGTGAACTAAATCCGTAAACCATGGGTTTCAGTGTATATATACGGATTAATATTGCGTTCTTCACTAAGCGAACGCGGCTTCTGATCGAAATTGCAAATTGTAGATATGACCCTTGGTTCTTAGTACGGCAAAAACTAAGCAGCGGCACTAAGAATCCAATCCAACATCGATCAGAAGGCGCGTTCACATAGCGAAGAACGCGATATTAATCCGTATATATACACTGAAACCCATGGCTTACCGATTTTAGTTCACCGAATGGACATATACTATGACATACCTATTAAATGATTTGAACTGAAACCCACTGCGTTCCGACTTTAGTTCGCCGAATGTTATATTTTTGTATTTGTTTTGAGCCCCTGCGATGGATATATTTTATTTTATTTATTTGTACAATAGCAAACATTGTTCACTAAGCCGATCTTCTATAATACACAAGATTGTAAGCATTATCTAAATAAAAAATAGCAGAAGGAAACAATATCAATAATAACTGAAGTACAATTAAAGATTTGTCATAGATACAGAGGAACTTTTCGCATTATCAATTTACACCAAACAAAATGTTATAAGTTTCATAATTCAATTACCTCGTACTTGAGGAAAGCCTCAGAACAAGTACAACTTTACAGATCTGGAAAAACAAATAGTCAGTATGATCAAAAGAAGTTGATACACTAGTTTCGAAATAAAAACCAAAGGAGACATTGAACAGATATTAGCACATTTAATGTACAGGACTGTAGCCTTTATGCAAAAGTATCTATAATGCGAAAGGATATCCTTATAACGAACTTTCCTGTTCGTCCCTCTTTTGCTGGGATATGCTCAGTCGAGCCGGGGTTCGTTGCAGAAAATTTGTAAATAAAAGAAACCCTTTTAACTGTGCAATGCTTTTATTGATGGTACTTCACTAATGTGTCCATGCAAGATAGTTAGAGCACACTGTTTCACACACACATTGTTGGTCTCGATGGTACTGTGATGGATGCTCGTTGTAATGCGACGATGTGGCAGCAGTGCGTTGCGTCAGGCGTAACGTGACGATAATGTGCGTTACAAACGTCGTAACGTGGCGATGTTGTTGGTCTGCGATGACACTGTGATGGATGCTCGTTGTAACGCGACGATGAGCGTCGTTGGCGTTGTGACACGTTATTTGCGCGACTGACGTGCGTATGGCGCAGAGACGCAATTATCTTCCTACTCTACCTCTGCTATCTAGCGGCGGATTGATGTGACAAATAAGATCGACCTAGGAGCGGAAGTAAAACTAAATACTGCCTCGGAAGAAGAACTTGACCATTAGCAGTATGTCTACGGGAATGATTCACTTTTATCGAAAAGAAACCCTGTGTTGTTTAATCCTAACGAAGCGGATGTTCGCTGAAATATCGGGGGAGAAGAGCTTGATCACCAATATTTCAACTGCGACCTAGGAGCGGAAGTGAAACTAAATGCTGCCTCGGAAGAAGAGCTTGACCATTAGCAGTATGTCTACGGGAATGATTCACTTTTATCGAAAAGAAAAGACCTGTACTGATTATTCCTACCGAAGTGGATTTTCGTTGAAATATCGGGGAAGAAGAGCTTGACCACCAATATTTCAACTGCAACCTTGAAGCGGAAATGAAACTAAATCGAAGAACTCTGAATCTAATTGCTTACCTCTGCACGAGTCCACACGTCTTTCTATGTCAAGATTAGTCGCCGAAAAGAAGACCGATGCTTGATTGCTGCGTGTTTTATATGCGTTGGTTTCTCGCTTCGACTCGCTTCTCGAACTTTCTAAAAGCTCTTCTGTTCGTTGTTATTCTCTGCCTGTTCGCACTCTGCTCGCCTCAGAGAGAGCTTTCCGTTGTATTTGTGTTGTGTTGTGTCCCATGTGTATGAACGTTGGCTTGGCTATCTTCTTGGTGCATTGTGTATTTGTGTTCCAGCGTGCTCTCTATTCTAGTTTACACAATTCAATTCTCTTATATTCTGTTGTTATTATACTCATAGATCTAAGAAAAGCAGATTATTTTTCTAAGATGTGACATTTAAAGGGGCCTTCTATAAAGAAGACTACTATCTTGCATATCAAAACTGCACGAATTTTTATAAAGGGTTTTCCAATAAGAAGTGTAATTTTAAATAGCCCGATATTTTGGTAGCTGTTAGTTTTGACATTTGACAAATAGAAAGTACGTCATTACTAAAAATTGAACGATACACGCTGCAACAACGCATTGAAACTATTAAAATTCACTATAAAAATTGCGAAATTTTTTCAGTCACAGTTCGGAAAACTAAAGCAATTTTGGGTCGTCGTGAAGCACCTTGTCGGACCGCAATACAGAAATTGGTGGAGAAATTCAAGCGGTTGGGACAAGTTAGTGCTGTGAAGAATAAAACCCATGCACGTCACTCAAGAACAACTGAGAATATTGCTGCTGTAGACCAAAGTGGTGAGGATAAAACCTGTTTGTCCATTCCTCGTCGTTGTTTGGAATAGGCATTCCACAATCGTCATTACACCGTATTGTGCATTAAGACTTGGGTCTTAAGACTTACAAAGTTCAGTTAACACAAGAACTCAAGCTGGCCGATCATCAACAACGTCGTGTCTTTGCTGATTATTATTTTCAGTCTAATAAAATTTGTGCTATTTGGAAATAAAACATGTATACTACTTTTTAAGCTTTCCTTTTCCTATCCATCAAATTAACGATGGAAAAACATATGCTCGCATTAAGCAATTGTTGTATTTTTGTGCTCTTATATATGTTGTGAAGGAAAATAAAACTTAGTTTTCTCACAATGCACGGGTGTAGAACCTGGACGCTGAGCTTATTCCTTGAAGATCGTCTTCAAGGAATGCAGTAACTTTGAATTGTGCGAATTCAAGGTGGATTAAATTCTGCATTATACAATGCAAACCAAAGCATCATACAATGCAAACAAAATATACAATGCAGAGCAAATAATCATTACAACATCGGTTTAACTCAAACAAAACGAAAGAACAATCACTGCACAAAAATGATTAAAAAAAACACCCAAAAGAAATGCGACTGAGTAAATAGGAGCAGTATCCCACAAAAACTGGTTAGACAATGACTACCGTTATCCTGAAGAGTATAAAAGCTCGGCTCCGGTGATCCTTCTTCTATTATAAAATACTAATCCTTGTTTTGTGCTCTTATGCGGAGACATTCTTGGTCCTTACTATCCTTGATCCTTGCTAAGCTTGATCCTTGCAAATCTTGATCGTTGTCTTGTGCTCTTATGCGGAGACATCCTTTATCCTTGCTTAGTTTGATCCTTGCAAATCTTGATCCTTGGAAATCTCGATATTTCAGCGTTGCGAAGTTATTGTTACTATGTAAATGAGGGGAGCTTATAGCAAATATGTTTCAACTTTTAAAAACGATTTGGAATCCATTGTTCCCACTACAAAATGAAATATTATTTTGGCAAAGAAAATAACACAAGAATCTTTTTCAATAATTTCAAATTCTTTTTCTCGCCACTGCCGAATCTATTATAACGTCTTTTTTCCATATTAAGCATTAACTAGTAAAGGTGTTGTCTACAGCCGGGCTGTAGCCGAAATACCCTACACCTTAAAGATGCATATATACTCGTATATATAAGATATATAAGATAAACTATAATTATAGCTGCTTAACTATTTCTGTGCGTTACAAATACCGGTACTAAGTGCGTTTACTCTCAAAATTTTGGTGTTGGGTATAAAAATATATTGCAATACTGGGTGGATGGATAAAAAGGAGGCGTGACCCGCCCATTTTTTTCCCAACAGAATATTATTGGTTCACAAACTACAATATTATGTACACCATTATTCAGGAAATTTCTATACTTTTCAATACAATCCATGTAAAAACCTCAATGACCTATGTAAACTAAAAGTAGGCGGATCATGCCCATATTTGGTATATTAACTGGAAGCATTAGTCTAAACCTACATATAAAATTTTCTTGTCTTTTCTCAAAAAGTGATGCTGATATGGCCTTTTTTAATAGGCAAAACAGAGGTACCTGCACTCTCGATATAAAAAGTAGGCGTGGTCCTTGGGCGATTTTGCCCATTTTCAACACGAAACACCCCAACATAGCAACGAATATTTTTGCCAAATTTCATTTTGAAATCTTAATCCGTTCTCCTGTGATCGTGATTTCAACGGACAGACAGATAGACAGACAGACAGACAGACAGACGGACAGACGGACAGACACCGTTATTTCAATTTTGGTGGTGATGCTGATCAAGAATATATATACTTTTCCATACCTATCTTGTCTAGTTCTATGCGCTGCACACTCCGGTAGAAAGTGAATATACCCTCAACTTTAAGGTGTAGAGTATAAAAAGACATTAGTTTATTAATGTGCAGTTGGTTAATTGATTTACGTGTAGCTATATCATTGTTTAAAATTCAAAATTCGGATTCATATATACAACACTTTCTTGGTTATAGTTTTGACATTTAACTTACAATTACCTGTTGCTAAATCTATCTCAAATATCAGCAAAGGAAAGGCCATTTGGCGTGCCTTAGCTTCTGAATAAGCGAAACTGTTCGAATAAACTTTTGTAATGTCTTCAAGATCTTCAAATTCTCTCAACGGTAAACCAATTTTTAATGGCTTACCAAGCACTGGAAGAAGACGGACGCATAAAATACGATCTGAACGGTTTCAAAAAAGTGAGCAACATTAGGGATAACATAAGAAGTTGCAGAAGAAATTCATCAAAGGCAGAAAAGGTACACTGAAGAAGAAGCGTGGTAACGCGTAAACATTTTTCGGTCAGCAATTCATTAAAAGAAATTCAGGTATAAGACAGAAAGACCCGAGTAAAAAGCAAACCAGAGACTGAGTTCATTTTAGAAAAGATAAAAATTATTCTTTTACTTTTAACATACTGATTGATTTCAACCTCCTAAAACTACTTTAGCTTCAAAAATACGCCATTATGTAGCGCTTACCGTTACCAATGGTGGTGTTGTCACAGCAAGGCTGTTCTTGATATAGATTCCAGTTGGCCCTATTATCCGAGTGAACCGTATCCGTGCATAAGAGGAGCACGAAAATCAGCATCGACGGAAAAGTGGAAGCTCCCCAGCGATGCAGCTGCGGAGATTTGCTGCTAATTTCCGGCATTATTCGTTAACTTCAATTGCACTGGATGAAAATATTCCCCTAGGTTTTGAGAAGTTGGAAGATTTTAGTTAGTCTATAAAAATTTTTCACTTTCGTGTTCAAAATAACAATAAACTTCAATTGTTCGCCTTTAGTGAGCGAGTTCTACTGAATTTAGGCACGAACTGCTCGTATTATGGCCAAGAATCGTCTTAAATAAGCAACAGCAAATGCTTCGTAACGTAGCGTTTCTGAACGACGAAGGCAAAGTCGCAAACAGCGGCACTGAAAAGCGTTTTAATCTCTCTTGTAATCAGAGCCAGCAGTAGCTCCAGTACACCGGAAAAACAAACAAGCAGGTGTTGATCAAGAGTGATCATTTTTGGGTGTTGTCATTATTAGAAGCTTGTTATAAAAACAGATCTTGCATACAAGACGTTATTGTTTTTATTTTAAGCGCAAAAAAAATTATTTTACAGGTACGTAAAATGAACAAACAACCATTTTAAGCTTAACCTTAAATTGGATTTCACAACAATAAAAGAGGCTTCTACATAAAAATAATTCATCAGCTTGAAACTATTTGAAAACTTAAAAACAAAAGAATATATTATTTTGGGTGCTGCAGTGTTACGAAATTACTGTGGGACCCACAGTGTTAATTAACCCAAACTATGAACTTGAACCACGCTACTGAACTTGAATCTGCGCACGAATTTGGACCACGAATTAAATTAAGGTACGAATTTAAGATACGAATACGACTTCAAAAACATAAACCATATTTTAACAGTATTTTAATTGAATTGAGTACTTTTTTAATTTTCAACTAATTCAATACGGCATTTAACGGAAATTATTGCGTGCACGCGTGGAATAGAAGTTATTTTTCTTTATTTGCATGCAGGAAGCCTCTTTTCGAATCTTAGTGGAACATAGTAACTGAACGCTTTTTATAGACCTAAAAATTCGCATAGGAATTATTTAAAATAGATTAATTTAATCTTTTCTTGGCGTTGTCCTATGTAATATGTACAATATAAGTACATGAAAACTCAGTTCATAATGAATAACTGAAATCACAGTTAGTTATGGAATCCCTAAAAAAGTACCATTGCCCGCTTCCCCAACGGAGCTTAAATTCCCGCAAATGGAGGCACTCAACATGAGTTGAATAGTATTGTTGCCATTGTTGCTCTCGCCTGAAATTCAAGTGCGAAGGTGATTTCCCAATTTCCCTCGCATTGTTAAACATTCGTCGTACACCTGCCAACCGTGTGTTGACCTTGCTTCCTATAGAGCTAGCTTTTGAGTTGCTGCTGGAAGAACTTTCAAGGGTAGCCACTGTCTTTGAATGCTATGGTACAAACGCATTCACACGGACGTAAGGCAAACGTTTCCCGTTGCGAAAACAATTTTTGCACGCCTCGACCAAAAAAAGGGAGATTAAAACTATTCCAAGGAATGTGGGTTTTGCTAGACAAGTATAATTCATGGTTCTTCTTTCATCAGGTTGGAAAGTGTTCATACGACTTCGTACCTTAATTTATTTAACACCATCAAGGATCTGATAACTGCTAATAACATTTTATGTAATACATAAGTAAGTGTCATAAGTAACAAAATGTTGTCCCGCTTTCGATGCACATGAAGAAGCCAAGGATAATGAAAATGGAAAATATTGTCACCGTCAAATCGTTGCTCAAGTAACACTCCATATTATTACTTCATTTGCCTTTTTGGTGACTTCGTTAGAACCATTTTTGTCATTAACGTAGACATGATGTGATTCTGAATCAAACATTCGATGACCTGAAACATTAATTTACATATGTATATAACGAGCAACAAGTGGACAGATAGACAAACATATATTGAACTCTTTAAGAAGCGATTGTCCATACATATGTACATATATATATAGTATGTGTCAGTTTAAAGAGTTTTAAAAGTTGTGCGATTCACGAACCTTCGTCTATCTTATTGCTTATTTACTGTTATATAAAATTCGCCAGCACCTCACTTAATTCACTTTCCGAATTGCCAAGAAGCTGTTGTGTTTCAAGATGTAGCCATGTGTCATAATCGTCTGTAATAGTGTCAAAGGTTTGCAATGAAATCGACCTAGTTGGTGGTTTGTTCGTCGCCAGAATTATGGTTTAAATTGTTTTGGTAACGCTCCAGAACCTCGGCACGATTACAGGAAAAAGAACTTTTAACCTTTCAAGTGTTCCATTTCTAATCTTACCGAATCTTGAGTTCGGATTTTTTACAAGAATTCCATCAATTCTAATCGCATATTAACCACATCGCATTTTTCGGTGCTTAAGAGGAGTTTTCAATGAATTTTAAAATAAATTGGAACTTTTTGCAAGTGTGTCGCCTGATGAGCTCAACCACTTATGCGAAGTTGCGGCTGGCAGGGTGACGGCCGTACTAGCTGATGGAGCTATGGTGTAGTGGAGGTCGCCAGACGCATTGTCTGCGATTTCACGAGTCTGTTTGTTTCAGAGGTTGAAACTCTGAATACGAACTTGACTACATCCGTGCATTAGTTTTTCATTTGCATAGGTTTTGAATCTCATTTTCTGCTTCTGAAGGGAAAAGGTGAAAGGAAAGGAAGTGTTCTACCGCGATACGCGTTAATGAAGAACACAATCCATTTATTTCAGACCAACACGCTGAAAATACTTAGCAAAATGATGAATCCTTTCTTTCGGTGTTGCATGATTTTATTCATAAAAGTTGTTTGTGTTTTTTTGTTTCGTTAACGTCGTGTGGCGAGGATAGCAGAGAAAAGCAGTCTCCCTGGTTTTACAACAGACAGCGATGGCTATGGGAGACTGTTCCTTGGCTGTGGATGGTTTCGGGTCGAAAGATAGCTCAATGTCTCACGACTGAGAGGAGGTTTAATTGTCAGGATGTTCACAAGCGGACGTACGCCAGTGGTTAACGTATTCGACTTATTCCGGTGGTGTGCAAAGCAAATAAGTCGCATGCAATCGTAGACTTGCACCGGGTTGGCTCACAATATGCCGTCTTCTTTCTCACCTTAGCTTCTTCAGTGAATTAATTAGCTTTGAGGTGGATTAAAGTTTGTGATTTGAATGGAATGCAATTAGTCAAAGATGGAGAAATTAGGTTTTATTTAGTTTACTATCGAAAGGAGAGTGCTAAAAACGGGAGGAAGTAAAACTACCCGAACTCCCCTCCAAGTGCACGATTCATGACTGAAGCGAGTTGATGGGAGTTGTTCCTCTGAAGCGGATCGCGAGGCATATCATCATTCCCGTTAAAAGTACCTCTTACAGTACTAGACAAATTGAGACTTTACAACAGCAGCAAGAATTACAACATCGATCCAAGTGGCTCTTACTGACTGACTGACTTTTTACAGATCAAGACTTCTTCAATCTCGGCTTATAGTTCGAGCCCGAAGAATTGACAAGACAACGCACTAAATAAGATTTGTATGACTGATGTAATGAAAGAGAAAATAAGAAAGTGGTTTTTGAGAATGACGTCTGTCAAAAAAAGGATAAAAATAATTAAATTTAAACATAGAATCGTAGGACAGCGCAGGCCTTTGGCGGTTCTGTCGAGGCCACTAATTAAATAAAAAATTAATTTTCATGTTATCATAAATTTTAATTTTAACTTGTCATTCAAAAGCTTGTTATAGTTCTACACATATATATATGTTTTCTAGATATTTCGTTACACCCTTAATTTTCTCCCAATTTGTTAATTGAAGGAATTTGTACTTAAATTGTTGTTTAATAGCTCCATAAAGTTTCAATCTTAAATAAACAAAAAGAAACGTATAATATTGCTTTATTTTTTCGTTTATCTCAACGTGCCATGCCGCTGTAAGTCTAAGTGAAGTACTAAACAAACACGTTCTAAAAAGCATTACTTTTGATTGAAATATTATGTTACATTTGTGTCTGATTTACAACTGAAGTCATGTGATTTTAATCTTTTCCACACCAAATTCAAATTCCTCAAACATCACGAACTGTGAATGTTTACAAAGTACTAGTTTAGCTTCACAGCAGACTTTTATCACCAGAGAATACTTCTTGTAAGCTATTAGATTACACCGACAGCTCCACGCTGAGACAAACTATCAGCCACATAAAAGTAAATTTAAATCTTTTCTGCTCCGCTTTTCAAAAGCATTATTTAATTTCAAATGTTAAAAAATTCAAAGAAATAGAGTTGTTGCGAGTGGCGAATATTGTTGGGCGAGGGTTCCCACGTTTATTCAAATAAGTATTTAAATTTCTAATAAGCTACACAATGGACGAATCTGTTTCTTCTTATAGGCCGATTTTGGCTGCCATTACAAAATTGTGAATGAATAATCAGTGCAGTCTAAAAGTATGCAATCGGTTCATCGCGAAGCTCAGTTGCCTCAGTTTAAGAAGAAATAAGGTTATGCTTAATTTTAAGGATCCACATAAAATAAGAAGCGAGATTTAATTTGTAGCATATTGCAATTGCACACTCTTTTACTACGTTCAAGCTCCAATTTTAATGCGAAGTTAGGGCATAAATTCCATTCAGCCTACATAGTTAATTTTAAAAAGGCGAATTCGGTGTTTTGAAGCGTATAATAAAATGTATTTGGCTTTGGCAAAATGTAAAAAAAAATATATGAATTATCCGTAAGAAAAATGGTTGATTTTGGAACCCCTTTAAGGATTATCTTAAGAATTTCAGCGATTTAGTCATCAATTCAATCAATTTGAGAGCAGTTATTTGAAAAACTTTTTCCTCGGTATAAATGCTTTAATTAATACTTACAATTATTATATACTTTAAAATTATTTTCCCACCCGACATATGTTTTAAACCTACAGGCTTACGTGGTATCATAGTTTTATAAAGTCAAATAAGGAATATGAAGTTGTTGAAGTCATCTCAAAAGAACAAAGCTTTCCTTAAGAATTGTACACCCAAACCAATTTTTAACCAATGGCCAAAACTGTGACCCTTACTGAGAAATACATAGGACTTTTCAACTTTTAATTTCGCCTTTCCACCCAGCGCTGTAGAATTGCGCCACTTTTAAACTAACGAAGTTTAGAACTGAGAATTACTTAAACTCTGCATACCAACCTTTTATCTATTATTTATCCAAGAATTATTAATGATGGATCAATCATTGTTCTTGTGAAAAAAATAATTTAAATGAAACACAAGATTACATTGATATTACCTGAAAACTTTATTCTTTTATTCTTAGAAGGATTTTATTCTCCGTGCAGATTCGCCTGTTGGGAGTATATGCATATTCAATGGCGGTCAAGTAAATTTTTCAATTCTTATTACAGCCAATTTCAATAAATTTATTTTGGATTTGTCCAATATAAAAGCAAGTATGTAGATGTTGATCATATCCTGCTATATAACAGATAACAGATAACAGATAACAGATTTATTCCACGAAAAATTATATTACAGAGTGTTTTTTGTAAACATTCACTTAAAATAGATATTCTTAACATACGAAAACATATTTAACAAAGATTATTAACATTGAAATTATGTGCAAAACAACACTTAACATTTTAAATTCGATTACATTTAATTTCCTTAAAAAAAGGCAAAAAAAAGGATAACATTATTATTTTTTAAAAAAGAAAACCTAAACCTATACAAACTTAAAGAAATAACTTAGCCTAAACTAAAACTAGTGCTAGTGCTAGGAGACAAAAGATTAACTTTTATGCCGTGTTGTACACAGTGTCAATTATATTTAAAGAGTTAAATCTTCTGTGATAAAACATTAACTTATTATTTCGATCGAAAAGCAGATTGCTCTTGTTTAACAAGAGAACATGTGTTGAAGACAAACAACTTACAGAAAGTGTAAGCGTAGGACTTAACATTTTCTCATATAACTTTAACACCTCACTGTTATCGCTATATACCATCTTATTCAAAAATTTAATGGCCGATTCAGTTAGGAAAGTATCAATCCTCTTTATATTTGCAGCCCTATATAAAGTATCATTAGAGTAATAACTAAGGATACCCTCCGCATTAACTGTACAATGCAGACCTGTGCATATTCTTAGGCATTTCCTCTCAAAAATACGGATCCGCTCCATTTGAGCCGATGAGATGTGAAACCAAACTGGAAAACCATAAGCCAGCGTTGGTCTGACTATCTGTTTATAGATGTTTATTTTGATTTTTCTGTTAAGGCAACAGGAACCCTTCAAAACCTTTAAATACTGGAAAAACCTTGCTTTAGCCTTACTCAGCACATGGTCAATATGCGTAATGAAATTAAATTTAGCATGCAGTACAACACCAAGGTATTTAATTCTGTCCTTGTAACATATGCTTCTATTGTCAATTTTAATGTTTGGTACAAACCTACGCGTATTTGGATAAACGTTACATGAAGTGCCTTTAAACAATGTACATTCGCATTTGTCAATGTTCGTTTTCAACTTCCATTTTTCAAAATACTTATGAAGATCTTTAAGATGACTATTTAATTTATCATTGCTCTTCTTTTGTCTGGGAGCTGAGCTAAGCAGTAAGATATCATCAGCATAAATAAGTGTAAGAATTCTATCTGAAGAATCCATATCATTAGCTGGTTCAGGAAGGTCAGCTAAATACAAGTTATACAAACTTGGACCCAGCAAAGAGCCTTGAGGGACACCTGCTAGAATGTTTTTTATTAACGATTTCGCACACCCATGCTCAACATAAAATACTCGATTCGTGAGATATGCGTACAGCAATCTACACAGAGGCTTACCAAAATTTAACTTGACGTATAATTTATAGATAAGACCCTCAATCCATACTGTGTCAAATGCTTTCTCAAAGTCAAGTGCCACCGCAATCGTGCCCTGTCTTTTACTTAACTTCTCAGCTACATAATCAGACAAAAGACACAACGCGTGAACAGTGGAATGATTTCTTCTGAAACCAAACTGTCCATCTTTAAGTATATTATTATCATAAGCATGATTATCAAGCTTTTCAAGAAGAAAAGACTCAAAAAGCTTGCTGACATTTGAAAGCAATGAAACAGGGCGATAGCTTTCAACACTCTTGGAATTCCTACCAGGCTTAAGCACTGGAACGACTTTTGCAACCTTCCATTTTTTTGGAAAGTAGCCTATGTTTATACAATGATTAAATAGTATAGCAGCGTATCGCCAAAAAACTGAATCTGTCTTTTTTAAAATACAGTTGCATATACCATCACCACCTGAACTTTTCTTGTTATTCAGTGAACTTAGTTTAGACTTAATATCACATGGCTTAATAAATTGCGAATAGCAAAAGTAATTAGCATCTGATATCGTTAGGTCAGCTAAAGAGCTACCGTCAGCCTTGAAAACACTGTTGAAATCGAACAGAGGTTCTCTGCTGTTTATGAGATCAAAAATCGCTGCATTTACAGTACTTGCAAAAGCATCATCCCCTAAGTGCAAATTCAGTTTATGCACCTTTTCAAATTGTATTGCTAAAGCATTTACTTTGTCAACATTAGTACAGAGATTTACAGTAGTATCATCAAATGTGTTGCGAGTCACCATGTCTGGAATTTTAACACTGCTGCTAAGTCCACAGAGGTTTTTTATTTTTTTATAAGTCCTGTTGTTCATTTCAATCATAGAAAAGTAACTTTCCCAGAACTGACTTTCAACTATACGAATGCTATCTTGTATAATTTTGGAGATATTTCTAATTATTGCTCTAAGTGTATTTTGTCTTTGTGGATCCAAGCAACGTTCCAAGGCGCGTCTAAGTCGTTTTTTCTCCGAAATGTAGTCTAATACATTTTGCGGGAGTTTTATGAGACCTCTATTCTTAACTTTTATTTTCGGGATTGCTCTCGAATTAATAGCAGTAGTCATTGCAGCATTTAAAATATCAATACTAGCGTCAATTTCAACTTCACTTGCAACTCTATCGACTGGCAGCCAACCATCATCGAGATTGCTTGAGAGAATTTCATTAAAGACTCTTTTATTCACATTTTGAAAGTCAAATACAAGCTTCGGCTCAGCTTTAAGAACATTTTGGCCTATATTAATAAGCATTTCAACCGCTTTATGATCGGAATCAAAATCATGAACCCTCAAGCGATCAACGTATTCTCCTGCCGTGTCAAATTTAACATCGACTTCTGGGGAAACTAGGAATAAGTCAAGAAAAGAACTAGTAGTGTTTGTAACTCTGGTTGGATATTTCGTTCGAATTATCTGAACCATAGGGTTATTGCCTAGCCAATTATGCAAAACATTACCATTAGTGTTTGCAACCGAATCACCCCATTGAGGATGTTTCGCATTTAAGTCACCTGCAAGTACAAACTCATTCGTACCCAGCGACTTGATTAACAGCTCAAAGTCATTTATTGACAGCTTATCTTGAGGCCGATTATATATAGCCACAAACGCTATTTGTCTACCACCCGAAAGATATATTTTAACAGCAGTATTTTCAGCAGATTCAGTCTTTTCAACTTGAATAACATCGTGCTTAAAATTTTCTCTAAGGCAAATTGCGGTACACGTACCCTGACGCGGATTACTCCGACCTCCCCGATTAGCCTTAACTGTCTGCCTTATAAAATTGTAGTTTTTAAACGTCACCGCATGTCTACTACTGAGGCGGTGTTCAGCAATTAGAACCACATCAGGCTTATGTTCCTTTAAAAACAAGTCAAAGCTACGTCTTTTAAGATTCGAAACAATAGAGTTAACATTAATAAATATACATTTAATGGGCTTTACCATTGTTATTTAATCTTAAAGAAGTGAGCAGATTAAATAAAGCCATCGTCTTATCTTCGTCGCATGTAAGCATTCGGTAATGCATTGAGAAATTATTTATTTTTGCAACACTTTGATAAAGATTGCTTCCAAATAATCTGATGCATTCATCGTTAATGCTTTTATTTTGACCCAGTGGTTGCGCTGAAAGTCTGTTATTTTTAACTGCCGAAGCATACGATACGGAGTTGCTAACTTTAGTTGATGGAATTGCACTCTTTACTAATTTCTTAGTATCTATTTGATTGACGTTGCGGCTTTGCAAACGTTCAACTCTTTTCGGGCAACCGTTAAAATTGGCAGTATGACCCTTACTACCACAGTTAACACAACCTACCAACACACCTATCTGTTTGCTAACTTTCCCAGTATCTGGGTCTGTAACCGCAAATACCTCACAATTTAACTCTTTTGCAGGAATCCTGCATTCCCCTGGCTTATGGTCCTCCAGACACTTTACACACCTATATGGCATGTGACAATTACTCGCCACATGCGAGAAACGTTGACAGTTTTTGCACTGAATTAATTTGGGAGGTTTTAGCTTCTCCAAACCCACGCTACAATTTAAAATAAATTTAAGATTAAAGAAATCTTTTATATTAGAGTCCTTGCTCAACTGAATCAGCCAATTAAACTTTTTAAATTTTACTAGGTTAAGTATTTTAATATCTAATTTTAAATCTTCAATATACGACAAGATGTCTTCCTTTTCGTAATCAACCGGTAATTTCTTAATCACAATTGAAAACGGCTTCTCACCGTTTGGTGTATAAGTATAAAAATTCACACCACAAGACGAAAGGTGATTTTTAATTTTTATGTAGTCACTTAGCACTAGCGTACAAATATTGGTCACTTCTTTGCTAATAATTTTAAAAGAAAAATTTTTGTGACCAAGTAATTTAATTGCATCATATATAATATTTTTCTGGTTGATGTTGTAACATACCAGAATAGGCGGTTTGTCATCCTTCTTATGGTTGTCAACCTTCTTGGTGTTGGAGGCAGTTGTCATCCTAACCTTACTAGCACTAGGCCGAGTATTAAGTTCCGGGTATTCCTTCAGATTACCAGTTGTTTCTCCAGTATTGTCTTCTACATTGTCGTATTGCATAATATCATCAGGCACGGATACCTTATTAACGATGTCAGATCTTGAATTTTGATTAAACACTTCATGCTGATTGTCTATTGTTGGTTTAGTGACAGCACTTTCGGAATCTTTTTTTTTAATTTCAATTGTTCCTGCTTTTATACCATTTCGAATAAAAGACAGTTCAGCTTCTATTTTTCTGCAGTAATTTGCAAGCTCTGCATTTTGTTTAGTAAGCTGTTGGTTTTGCTTATTCAACTGCTCTATTAACTTTTTTGTGTCCATATTATCAGCATGCTTGCGCTTTTTACGCGTCTGAAATTCATTTGAGTCATCACTCAGCACACTAAATGTATCAGCCGTAACTTCACTTGGATTACAGTTGCTCGGCTTTCCAGATGAACCTGGAGCACCCTCATCAAAACAAGCCTTCAGAAGGCATTGTCTCAATGATTCCTTACGTAAGTTCGTATTTCTTGGTAAATTAGTGACCAATGTCTTATCCGGTGGCACTTTTTCGGCCACCACAGCGTCGACCACTAACGGATCCATAAAAAATCAAAATTTTCCAAAAAAAAAATTGAAAATTTGTATTTATTTATATTTTTTTATATTTTTTTTTTGTAGACAGAAAAAGCACGTCCGATCAGCTTGAAATAATTTTCCCACATTCCTGCTATATAACAATGCTTACAACATAAATTTATTTTACTATTAAGGATAATACAACATGCACTTTGAAAAATCAACATATTTTTCATTACAAATATTTTATTTTTATAAAGAGCGACCTTAAATTTCAAACCAGGTAACCAGATTTCTATTGTAAATATTCATTAGAAACATTTGCCAAAAACCGTCTTTGAAAATTTTAAAGCGCGCTTAATTCCAAGAGGTTAGTTTTTTCTGAAAAATGAAATTTTTAATGAAAAATGGTTAATTTGTCAAAGCTTTTAGAATAAATAAATATCCTAAAAAAAGGAATCTTTTTTTAAGCTTACAATAGTAGTAAATACATAGTTAAGATAGAGATTAAAAAACGAACCTACATTTGGGACCATTTAGTTCTATATATCCGAAATACTCCTTATTTTCTGTCAAGGACAAGACAAGATGTTAGTATGTTTATTCATGAATTGGTACAGCTATTAATATATGCAAAATTTTAAAACAAAAGTCATACCAAATTCGAATGCTTACAAGAACATGTTTTTAAAAAATAAATTCAGCCTGGAAGCAAATTTAACAAGCAAATATGAGTTGTTCACAAATCAGCAAAAATTGTTTCGTTGTTCTTGCAAAATATTTACTGCTGCAGTATAAATTTACCAATGATTTTTAATAAATTTCAGCGACTGAATCGCAATATTAACATCAAGAATGAGGGAAAACGGTAACAAACGCGCACAAGTAAATTTTTGTGTGTTTGGAAGCAGCAGCACTAATTTGAACCAGTTAAAATGTGCTTCCATCGAATGAATCTTATATACGAAAATAAAGATAATAAATGTACCATTACGCCGGAAGCATTTCTCCAGAAAGGATGTCATAATGTCTGCTCAAATCAATGCCATCCAAGAGCATATCTCATTTAAATTGAATTTAAATATGGTCCGCGAAATTTTAAAAACATTTCACGATGAACATTTCCAATAATACAAGTATTTTCAACTAAAAATCAATATACTGCCGTAATCCATTCATAAGATGGCGTTAGAAAGATAAGATTTCGTACTAATTATTTGAATTTTTGATTCAATCTAGTGATCGGATCTAAGGAAAGGTAGAGTAGCCAATTTAAGAAGCTAATTTAAGAAGCTAAGCTAATTATTATATACAAATTTAGATCTGTTTTACTTTTTCTGTAGCGAATCCTGGACATCCGACGAGTTATCCCGACTATAGACCGGGATGACCAGAAGCAGCGTTACAGTGGCGACCGAACAGGGACCCTGACGAAATAACATTTATTGTGCGCCTCACCATAGAGGCAAGAATCTTAAAAATTACACTAAACGGTAACTATGGGAAAAACAGCATGGATCTATACGTTAAAAAAAGATTGCGGGAATATGCCGAAGAATTTGGACTGGAGTTTGAAGGGTCCGTAGAAGAATTGCGAAAACTACTCGTAACGTTCGCCAGCAGCGCTACGCTATCAAAGGAACAAGAGAGACGCCTCACTGAATTAGAGGAATTGCACACGCCCACCTTGGTCAAGACACCGACGAGTCCCAATGTGGCAGACGGACATCATCGTTATTATCTTCATCATCATCATCATAATATAATGCAATATTAACGAATGATACACTAATTTATAGATATTTTGTTACCCTTATGCAGTTCTGGAAAAATAAAAAAACCATCTATTTTTGCGTAAGGAAATTCGCGTTTTTCTCTTTGACCAACACGTGCATTTTCTCTCCCTTCAACAAGAAAATGAAATGAAATAAGTTCTTTTAATTACTCCATAATTAAACCTTCGAAGTAGAAAGTTCTACTGACGCGTCTGAAATGATTCAGCTAAACTTGAGCGTTTCTCTTGAAACTTAACAAGGCCCATATTCACAATTTCCACAAATTTAACCTGTATTCTTTATTGGTGTATTTCATCGTTATCACTGCACACTTACTTTTGCCCTTTTAGTTTTGTGTCTTTATATGTGAACATGTCTTCTAAATGTTTAGTCTTTTCAATAAACAATTCACTGAACATCCCGTACTGGTTTTCCCGTTGTTTCCACATTGCTTATAATAACTTTATTTGCAGCTTAAACAGACTTCTTCTTCATACAAGGCACTTCTTTGTTTGCTCGGCAGCAGTTGACTGACTTAAATCCTGCGTTCAGGTCTTTTTACTCAGCATAGTTTCCAGTTACCGATTGCAGTTCAGTTTTCTTTGGCATTTCAGGAATTTGCTTCTCTAACTTTTTGAGAAAATACACCAAATCCCAAAAAAGGTATTTGCGGGATATTATTTATGTATTGGGAACATTGAGTGTCACAGAATTTTCACACAACAATTCTAATAAGAATATTGGGATATTTGCACGCTCTGGTCTCTCTTTTTGGCAAAAAGATGTGTTGCAAGGGCAACTGGAAGCGCAGTTTTCGGCGGCTTTTTTGAAGAATTTTGAATCAGGAAAATAATGTTAGAAAGAGAAGGAGTGGTGGATAGCGAAAGAGCAACAAAAAAAAACCAACTGAAACCAGAGAAAGCGGCGTATTTCCACTGTCGCAGATGTGACTTCTGTTCTGTTATATCTTTAACAGTCATGTGCTTTCTCTTCATTTAAGGACACTTTTAGAGTTGGAACAGCTGATGTCTGGATGTCGTATCGACAAATAATCTTAATAAAGAGTTACTTAGTTGCTTTAACAAATATGCACATAAAATATATTCGGTTAATTGACTATATGCACAAAATGAGAGATACTTGGTACGTTAAGTTTAGAAGGTGTAGGATTATTAGATACTGTATGAAATTGTTATTGCTCGAGAATAACCGTAACCATATATAATAGACCGGGAAACGTTTTCTTCTGTCCAAAATCCTTAACGAAATTTTTTTCTCCACTTCTTTTAGTGTTAACAAATATAATTTATTTTGTTGTGTCTCCGATCAATCCACTTTAGTTTAGGGATCAACATGTCGTCCGATCAGTATTTGTATAGCGAGTTCCATCGCTTCTGCGTGAATTCAGCAGGTTTTTCGTACGTCGTCATTGGCATAATCCAGTGCATCTGTTGTTGCTATTCCAGAAAACACCACTGCAGAGTACTAAGGAGCATCACTTTCCCGTTTAATCATTCGATCCTAATAAACAATTTGAATATAATAATAATAATCGACCATTGCTGCTTCCTTGTTGTTGTTTATTTATTCAATTTATTAGTTCTTTGTAAGTGAATTATGAGTTTACAAAGTTATTCATCAGCCCTCTATATATATTTAAAGTTTAAATTTTAAACGCAAACTTTTCTGTTACTGTTTTTATTTAGATAGTTTTAATGTATACAATTTTCGTTACTGAGTTTTCTACGAGGAAAATAAACACCACTTTTTTGTTTTCGCGGTTAGTTTTTGGTTAGATTATTTCTGAATCTACTGAAGGCTTTTTATGATCGCAATATTTTATTACTACTATATGTATCTATTGTCTCTTTCACTGTACAACCAGCAAAAAATTAATATTGTCTATTAAATTACCCACTGTTTGTTTTCTCAATTTGAGTATGCCACATCCATGTTTAAACAGTTCTTTTGTCGCCGCCTTGATGGAGCATATATTTTTCGTTAACTAAGGTCATGTGAACTCAGCTGTGCATATTTATTTAGAGCAGTTAAAACTAACAGCTAATAAGAGCAACTACCTTGGATTATTTATAGGCAAAGCCCTTGCCGACCATATCAACTCCAATTCTCTAATCATTACTGGAGTAGGAAACAGGAACTGGAGTTGTACGTCTCGGTTGGAGGAACTATGATTGCTCTTTATAAAAGTTTTTAATTCTTTAGTTTTCCTTATTTTGTGCTTACAAAAAACACAAAACTTTAAATTGTAACATTTTTCGTCTTTTTTTATAGCTTTAGTGTTATTCATAAGAACTTATTAATGCTTAAAGAACTTATAACAAAATTTAAAATAAAAACTCATAAACCATTTTGAATTTATCAAGATAAATATATCAGTATATGAATGGAATACTTTGTAAAGCCTTCATAAATTGAAAATACTTTTATCTAAAATACACTTATAAAAATACACTTATAAGAAATTTTATAATATTACTTTAAGTTTCTATATAATATTAAATATTTAGTAAGTTAAATTCTACACTGTTAGAAATATGGGGTCATACAGGGGAAATATTATTCCACTTCTGAACCTTTTTAGTTTAGATCTTAATATATATAATGAAATACGACGCAATATTAGCAGAGCATACGGAGGGCTGCTGTTCGAATCTCATTGGAATCAAGGAAGCAATGAGAGGAAATAATTTTCATGGATCCGTAAATATCATAAATATCATAAAATACCATAAAGTCCTCATAAGAAAATGTTAATGGGACATAACAGGAGTATAGTGTAATTCTATTCGTTTCAATTTTAAACATAGCTGGATTAAATTTTAAACCAAATATAATATACCAATTATAAGCTATTATATCAAGAAAAAGTTTCTTAAAATTAAGGAATTATTTCTCTAGTTGCATTTTTCTTCCTATCGTTCGTTTTATTTACAATCAGACAATATTTTACCATATTTGATGGACCAATTACTTAAAATCGATTCTTCCTCGGTATAAATTACTTCATTAAAATCTTAAATTTATTATGAACTCACAAAAACCTTTGTCATCCGATTCGATACCATATCTAATAATCATTATTCTTTATTACGTGGAATGTAGTCGAGCGAACGTGAACAATTTTCCTCCAATTAATCAAAATTATTTGGTTTTCTTGGATGTTCTATTAATTTTCTTATTCTTTTAACATCATTTCTCAGGAACTAAGAAGAGGTCAAATAAAAATCATTTTCCTTACATCACTTTGTTAAACAAAATTAGGCATAGCCTTTCAACCCAAACTTTTATTCTGAAATACTCATTTGATACTTATACTTATTCATACTTCAAATTTAAATAGTAAAACATGGCTTCAATTTAATGCCTTAGCAATATTTCGCAAAAGCTTTGAGGAAATAAAACACCCAACCACAGGTTATAGTATACTCTATTTTATTCTCTATTCTATAATCTTTGCTGTGCCCCAACTTTCCTTCACTCAGTCAGTAAGTTTACACGATATCATTTTGTGATTCGACAGGGTCGCCGCAGTAATGCGGAAACTCACCACACGAAAAGGGAAATCAAAAAGCACACTACAAAAATATTAGGAATTTAGACTTTAACTAAAACATTAGGAACAGCAATTTTCAAAATATATATTACTTGTCTCTTTTTTTTCTACAAATTCTAGTTTTTCCATATCTCGGCGACACATTTCATAAGTTGTTTTTACTGAGTCACTCATCAGTTGTGAAATGTGATTTTTTGAAGCACTTTATGGGTACACTTAAAAAGTTACCGTAATTGCTGCTGTAAAAGGATTCGTTTCATTTATCACCGACGCAAAATATGCCGATGTCGAATGCGGAACAAAAAATTTGTCGAAAATCTTTTACATCAACAATCTAACATCAGCCAACCAAAAGCTCTTACATGAAGTTAAAGCTACATTTAGGTGCGAGTCTTCAGTAAAAGTTTGCTTTTAGAAGAACAATTTAAAAAGGTTAATCTATTACTAACGCACGCAAAATTTGAAACTGACTGAAGTTGATAAAAGTTTGCCTTTTGAAATCAGTAATCAAATAATTACCGAATTTGATGATCCTTTTAATTAAGTGATTTAATTAAGTAATCGTGATAAACTTAATAATTCTACTATATAATCTTTTATCTATGTATTTACATCTATTTCTTGTGAGATTAAAAGGTTACGTTTTTTAGGATCAAATCCTTTAATTGGTAGTATTCTATGTGAGGTGTAACCTTTCATATTTGCATTACGATTCTTGCTCACAACATGACGTCTAGCTTCTTCTGTAAACGCAGAAAGAGTTTTTCCACCAAAAACAAAATAAAACTGGATGATGCTCCATCCAGTTTGGAAGCAAGGTCATTGTACTGGTTTTTAGAATTTGTCATTGTACTGGTAGTATTAGTAACTTCGTTGCTTACCAACTCTGTAACGACATCGATTGACTCGATAATTCGAACTATGTGCACCAAAAAATCACAAAAAACAGCAGAATTGGGAAATCCCAAGACAACCTATTATTAAAAAATTAAAACACCGCTATTAGAAATTCCCAAAAAAATAGATTCAGGATAGATAGATTCAGTACTATCACTTGGTAGAGTAAGAAGTCAACTAAGCGTAAGATACTCCGGCTGTAAGTAGGTTCTAATTGAGAAGTACGTCGTAAAGTGTAGGCGCGTGTGTCGAGGATGGTATCAAACCGGTTTTCTCGAAACTTCGATTTCATACTTTTTGCAAGTGTTTGTCGAGCCAGTATTTAATTGTTGGTGATGTTATGACAGAATCTCACCCGTCTTCGGATAACTTAATCTATTTCTGAACATAATTTATTTACTTTGAATTCAGTCTTCACCTCATCTTTGAGTGTAAGTGACTTTTATTTAGAATCGTAACATTTTTTTTTTGCCTTCCTGGAATGCGAAGAGGTAAATTGAAATTGTTTATTCACAACTTGTTAGTTGGAAGCACAGCTCCGGAAGCACGTTGTTTGGCTTTCAGACAGCATGACATCAGCTAAAAATGTTTTGCATACCTTCTGTTGTTGCTATTGTTATATCTATTTCTATAAATATGCGTTGGCTTTGCCGACAGAGTTGCTATGCGAGGGTAGAAACTTTTTACAATTAAGAGGGGTCGTGATATCGCAGAGAATGAGAATGGATGGGGAGAACTATGCACTTTGAAAAGATATGAAAATAAAAGCTAACCAAAATAATACGACTTTTGTGTTATTATTATGGATCTCTACTTCGTCATTTTCACATCAGAGAATCTTTTTATTTGATTATTTATTTATTGATATTGTGGACTCTTAAAGGGAACTTTGAGAACGCCTTCTTTCTGAGTGAGAAATAATTTTCCATCCGCGATCCACATGTACAGTCGCAATATCCTCCGGTTCGCAATCACTCTTGAGCCATCACCACACCCTGCAGAGCATTTCTGCTTAAGTATGGCAGGATCAGTAGCAGGCAATGAAGAACCTACATGGATTTCCTAATCCATGCCATGAGAATCAACCAATTTTCCCGCAGAAGGGAAAAGGCGGAGACGCATCACATCAGAAATTCTTTTTCAGTCGACTGCTTAAAGTTTTCAACAAGCTCGAACTTAAATTTTCATTACATTTGCACAAGTAATCCGGAGCCGTTGCTTCCTTGCCTTCCTTTAATATTGAAGTTTCCGCAAACCTATGCGTTTAAAGTTTCCTTAGATTTTAAAGAGGTCACAACACATGCAAGGAAATATACACACACACTAGAAGAAACACTGCAAAGTTTTACGAAAACGAGCGTTTTATCGTTTTAACGGAAACTCTCAACTCTATCCAAAATACTGTAAAAACTCCTTAGAAACTGTCAAATAAAGAAATCTCAAATTTTCAAAGGCTTTTCGATTATGATTTATATTTAATTACATTAAATATTTATATTGCTCCCTAAAGTGATGCTTTTGTATATCTGGACTATCGTAGATTCAAACCAACAAATTTTGCTCCAATTTCCTTTCCCTAATTTTCTCTATCCTTTACATTCACTTCTAGAAACTATAACTGTATTTGTTTATCCGTTTGAAGCAACCGATTGGAAGGAGTGTCGTAAGCCGGCTTTTTACCATTATTACGTATTTCCTTCGATAGTAGCTTCCGCGATTTGCAATTGGATGTCTTCTCTTCAAACAGTTTTCGTTCTGGTGCTGCTCGATTCCCAGTGCAATATGTTAAAAGTGACATCAAGCAGCAATTCAACCAACCAACACTCCTAGCTAAGAAATGCCCGAATCTCAGAGGACCCACCACATTGAGAAACTGACGAAAATAAAACAGAAGATAGCATATAGATAGAATGAGGAAATCCGGAAATAAAAATTTTGTGACCAACACAATAGCAATCAAACGAATTACGGATTTTTTCACGCCGCTCGAGTCTCGTATGCCCTACCAACCAATCGTATATATGTATAATTATATTGTATTCCTTTACACATTTTGAAAGCATTTATGTTGAAGCATTTAATGTTGACATACTAATTTTAAACGATTGAGATTCCCGTTTACGGCAGAAGTTAGCGGATTACACCCACTTTGCTTGGGAAATCTTTTTACCTTAAGGCGATAATGTCGACAATAAATTTTGAGTTTAAATTTCACAAGCTATAGCGCACAAGCAATAAGAAGTGACATATTAATAATTAAGTAGGCAGTAATTGCCATTTATGTCAATGCTATGTGTATGTGGGCGGAAAACATACATATTTGAAAATTTTTCTTTCGTGCGAGGCGATAAATTCGTGAACACAATTCTAGCTCTAAATTCACTCTAATTGTTTGCAAGGATACATATTTGTTTCAAAAGTAGTCACTGGTCTGATTATTCGCATTTCCAATACCAAACATTTCATAATGCGAAAGAATTTACGTTTTATGGCGCTAAAGTTATCCTATACTCGTGATTTCAACAGACAGACGTGGCTAAATCAACTCAGTATGTGACGACGGTCAAGAATGTACATACATATCCATATATATTCCCCATTCTTGTTCGCGCCCCTTATTCTTGCGCACAAAGTGAATATAGACTAATTCCATAGTGCGCACGGTATAATTACAACTAACGTCAGTAATAGAAAGCTTTAAAACATCAGTTCGGGTATATCTGTTCCTCTTTTTTGTGGTCTTGACCTAGATTGAAGTTGAGTTATCGAATTGCCGAACATAGGGCAAGTAGCGGCTTTTAAAACTATTGCAACCTAAGTTTTGAAGTCCTCATGATAGGTTTCAGGCAAGTTGTTCAGTGCCTGTACAATCCCTTCCAGTGCTCAAGTACCATACCTTTTTCAAGTATAAAGGACTTGAAATGTTTTTGAAGGAAATTACTAAAATATTAATAGTCCTGAATACATTACAGCCCTGGTTTCATGTAAGTTAGGCGTCATTCGAAGTCCTCATTGAAGTCATTTGTAAGTGAAAACGAGTGGCATATGTTATGTTTTCTATAGTTGCTTGAACAGAAACTACAAAATGTTTCAGATGATAAGTGTTTCACTTGAATATTATTGGCACGTTTTGTGTAGCTTAGTCCGGATGTCCAGCAGTAGGATAAGGAAACAGCCGTAGATGTGCGGAGAAGTTGGAAAAAAGTCCAAATCTTCACACTTTTTAACGTGTTTGAATAAAAATACACAGGAGTAATAACTCGTCTGTTGCAGAATAATCAGCTCATGTTAAAAATATATCGATTAGAAAAGCACAATGGGAAGAATCCTATATTCTATTCTCCTGCCTTAGTAATTTCGACAATTCAAAACAAATTCCATGCCCTTGGGGGAATTTCTGCAAGTAACAAAAACGCTGATAATTTTACAATCTTCAATTTGAATATATAATATTAGTCCTTCGAAAGAACCACAATCAAAATGGTGCATCTGTCATAATTCTACGCCTCCTTGCTACGAAACACAAGAAATGGGATGAATCAATCTTGGATCTGAAAACATTCAGCACTACATAATTCAATTACGAGTTATCGTTCAGCCAATTTGGAATGCGAAAACTCAGCCCGAGGTGAGCCTTGCTTTGTAATTCTGTTGGCGGAAACCGAAGATTTTGTGTGAGGTCACCTCAGGCGAGTCAGATTTTGATAAATGTATTGAAGTCTTCTATAAAATATGCATTCTTAATCGATGTGTTATAATGAAGCAGGGTGTGCTCAAGGGAAATACAGCTTTATACGTACCTTTATAAGTTAACATGCGAAAAATTCTGCTCTCACTATTGCAGTGGCGCTAAAGGAGAACGAAAAACCAGTTTCATTTCTTTCTTGGTGTTTGTTTCTCCGAGAAGGAGAGGGTAGGAAGATGATATATTTTCGAATCTTCAATCCAATGTTGCCTTTGCTGCTAGAGAAATCGCTGCTTGCCTCATATAAGTTTTTTAGTAGTAGCAAGAATAAAAATATTATTTATAGTGATATATTGGTACATAAATGGGTAAATAAAGACTATACTGTAATAGTGTTTTTTGCAATTAACAGTGTTTAAATGGAAATCACTGCTTATTCTGCAAACCTTTGCACATTCGTACCGGCGATCCATCATATTGCAAAATTTTGAGAAGATATCAACAGTAAACGGACAGTAGCAATAAGAGAGATAAATAACGGTACAGCCAGAATTCGAACACGATTTCACGGCGTAGATACGAGACACACGCGAAAATGTGTGGAAAATGTAAAGTGAACCTCAGTGTAGAACGCAGCCATGAAAGCATAGCTTGTGTGCATACGAAAATAGCGGGGTCCCAAGACTTATTGGAGAAATTAGTACGCTTATTAATATTTATATATTTAAAGTCCAGTAAGTTCCAGGACATTTAGCAAAAAGACAGAAACGTGAGCGACTGTCGCGCCAGCAGATGGACGGACAGGATAATTTCGTAGTTATTGTTTCGAAACAAGTTGATTCACGGCCAAGTGTACGTGTTAATTTCTGGTTCTTCTACTTCTCTTCCGGAAGTTGGCCATTCCCACAACGGGAGGAATCGGCATTCCGTTGAATCTGTCATCCAACGTTTCTGCTTTCTTCTACTTCAAAGGACAAGGGGCAGTGCGGTGGTATGTGAATTTATTTATAAGGTCAGTTGGTTCGACAACACATCCCTACGGATGCCTTTGGTAGCCCCGCCAAAAAAGGTCGTTTACGAACACCTATAGCGATCCCACATCCAGTTTTTAGCTGCTATCGTTTGATCTCCACGACACTCCTCGGACTTGAATCCTTCGGCGCCGTTTCGCAGCTCACGTTACGCACAAATGTTTGCACTCCAAAAATTAAATGTCGCCTAGTGCAACGGAAGAACGAGGAAGTCCCTCGTCTCACGAATGTTAGCACAAAACGGCATTCCCCAAAGACGACAGCGACTGCCTTTGAAATCGTTTTCTTCGCCTTCCACAAAGACACCTATTACAAGCATTACCCAAATGTCACCTCATATCACTGGTTGCGTTGAACGTGTCACAGCAGTCAGTTCGGGGGAAAAAGGTACAGAAGGCATCAATGCATTATTTAGTAGTAGAGTTCGTTGTTCTCGTAGCAGTTTGTGGTTGTGTGCGTTGCTTACGAATATTGCGACATTTTACGACTGAAGCTTAAATTTGTCTTGGCTTGCCTCGCTAGCAGACTACTTAAATATGCTTGTAAAATATTCATGGTTTTTTTCTGCCATGTCAAAGCTTGTAGGAAAATTAAAGTTCGGTAAAAATACAGTAGCATTATTGTGGTTCTTACTTCTAATTCGCAAGTGAATGGTTTTCCTGATAAATTAAGCATTTTGGAAGGTATAATTTATTTCATTTTTATTGTTGTTTATTTACCTTTAACAAAATAAATAAAAATGTATTTAAATCATAACTTTTGTAGTTCACAGCCATGATAACATCCGAGAAATCAATGTAGTTATACCCTACATTCGAAGGAATGAGGAGGGTAAATTCATTATGTGCTTCCGTTTGTAACGCATTAAAGCAGGTGTGGCAGATATGGAAAAGTATATATATTCTTGATCAGTGTCACCTCCTGAGTCGATTTAGCTATGTCCGTCCGTCTATGTCGTCTGTCTGTCTGTCTGTCTGTGGAAATCACGATTAGAGGAGAACCAATAAAGCTATCGTGATGAAATCTTGCACGTATATTCTTTGTCATCAGAAATTTTTTGGTATTGAAAATGGGACAAATCGGTGCAGCGGCGCGCCTGATTTTTTAACAAATATGAATTCTGTTAACTGGTCCATATTTCCACTTGTGGACAAAGTTTTGAGGTGGAATTTTCAGGTTCAGGTAGAAAAAATATATCGTGAAAAATTTTTTTAAAAAAATGGGTGTGTGCGGACGAATATTCTCTGCCTTCATAGATTCCTCTGTATTGAAAATGCGAAAAATCAGAGGAGTGCCACGCCTAATTTTTATTACAACGAAAAATTCTTCGGAGCTAATATCCTATTTAAGCTTAATTTTGAGTTGAAATTTTAGCCTCGAATCATCGCATCACGTTAAAAATAAAGTGCCAATATGGTCGTGGTCCGTCCCTTTGATATATACTGCAATAATAATAGAAGGAATAGTAGTATATCGTTGGTCGGATGTAGGGTATATCAGCTGCAGCCGATCCGAAGATACCTTTACTAGTTTCTGCTTAAATTCACATCGTTTTTATATAATTCAATATTTCTATTTCGAAAAACAAAATTTTTAAGCTTTGAACCTGACAATTTCCATTTGGTCCGATTAAATTTCAGCTTATCAAAAATACTTTATAGTTTCCTTATTTTATGGAACCGTATCTGTAAAAGTGCGACTACGGATTAACATCTACGTGACGTGTGGTTATAAATTCGTTCTTCTCTGTAGAGCTATGCTTATATTTTCATTTACAGGACAGGTAACAGTTTGACTTTGTATTAAAAGATCCTTAGCAAATTTATAATAGAAGGCGCATAGTTTTGTATAAGGATTTCGCGTTTATTGTTGCTTAATTGGTTCTTTTTCATCAGAAGGCGTTATAAAATAAATCCTGACTAAAGTCCTTATTCCTCACTAAGACTATTAATGGAATTTAAGTAAAACAATCACCTAATACTAATGTTGCAGTTGTGAAAGTTTTGTGGAAACGCAGTTTATCTTCGAGGAAGAACGAGGAAGAATCTCTTCTGACAACCTCGCGTGCTCTTGGAATCAGTGATGTTGTCGTACCTTCCCAAGTCAGTCAATCTTTTTTAGATTGAGAGTACGCTTAACTACAACAAACCTAATTCTAATTCTTCTAAGTTACCAGGGATCAAAGCCACTTACAAATTTCAAAATATACAGTTTCTACAATGCAGTTCCCTGAAAAATTTCACGAATTCTTACATTTCAATAAGAGCAGAGAAAATGCAAAATGAGAGCTAAGTACAAAAGTATATCTACTAGTGAAATTTTTTAGTATAAAATAAACGCTTAGCGTTAAACGACATCTACAAAATCTTACATTGTTTATAAACTGTGTGATCTTAAATTCATTAGCTTCTCTGCAGTGTTAGTGCATTTCCACTATTCCGTATTTAAATACAAAAATCAAGACAAACTGAAATTGGCGAAGCTGCAAAGGACTTAAAATAGCCAGGTCATACTGGAAACTTTAAAGGCATGCCTCGCCATTTCGACTGAACAAGTAAACAATGTAATAAAGAGCCAATTTTAATTTAAAAGAGGTTTACTAACCAAAATTAATACTCTTATCGATGGAAACCCGTGGATCTCGGTGTTGACAAGTTGTACTAGAACTTGTATCTAGATTGCCTCTATGACAGGCATAAACACGTAATCCCAGCATGAAGCAACAAAAAGCATAACATTCATGAACATATGTATAAAAAACACGCTGGGGTGAAGTAGCCACGGACAACACATGTTATCGTGTGTGTTGGCTGTCTGTCGTCTAGGAATCCAATAGAAACGATTCAAGAAGTGGAAAAGTGGAGTGAAAATGGTTGCAATAAAATTATTGAAATTGTGTTTTGATTGCCAGAATGACAACTCGCACGAGTGCCAAATCGGAAACAGTGAATAAATTTCGACAAGAAGAAACTGGATGAAGAGACGATTTGAAACGATTAACTTAAGTGGTAGTGGGAGACTTAACTTCAGATTTCATATTTTGCAAGCTTATCTTGTGGTTGAATAGAAAATCTTACAACTATGACACGAGTTCCAGAATGTGAGGGGATACTGTCGATGAAGCATGAACATTCAATGTAATAATGTAAAACATTCTGAGCAGAGAACTCAGGGTCACAGCTTCATCCGGATAAAATACGAACGTTTCTTTGTGAGCATCAACAACTTTGCAGAGAAGAAAATCCCGAAAACCATAAAAATTCTGCTATAAATCAAAATCGTCTTCGGTTGGATGATCCCATTTCTCTTCCCCATCGACAGAACGTCTAACGAAATCTTCCTCGATTTTAATAAACCATCAAAAATTATTAACTTCATAAAAAACCAGCAGCAAAGTTGGAACTTTTTTGACTTCAGAGTGTGAGAAACAAACGGAGTTTGTTTCGAGCTAACAGAATCTTGTGCAAACTTTTATTAAAGATCCGCTGGAGAGGGCGATGCAGATATTGCGACGGCTGCTTGGCTGGGCAGCCACCTCAAATGACGACGTTTCAATTCCGAGATCACGATAGAACGCGAGTAGAAAAGTTAGATTAATCGCTTGGCAATTGTAAAGGTAACAGATAGTAAAATAGTCCTGTGATAAGACGACAGGCAAAAATGTAATGGCTAATTTAACGACGTTTCATCATAATTCATTCATATATTAGATTTCATTGGTGTTTAACGAACCAGTTGGTGCTGAAATCTGCGAAATCGAATGCAGTAGAAAATACTCGAACGCAATAAACTGCACGAAGTTTTATTGATCATTTATTAAACGAACTTCGGCTTCCCTTTTAGTAGAATTTGGTGCGCCTGCTATCAGGTCGATTAAAGTCCTTAATTCGTAAACAGTATCTTTTTTTTAACAACCGAAAAAATGCGTTGCAAATTTATATAAGGTCCCATTAAATCGAAACCATGATACATATAGAGAGCTAAAGATGAATTTTGAATGTACTGCAAAACTTGCAGTAGCTGAGTGCAAAAAAAATTTCTTAATCAGAGTTGCTCTTTTCCCGTATCAGTTTAAGCAGTGACTGTCTGCTGTCTCCTTCACCTCAAATTACGGAAAATTCGTTCGTATTCTATTCCACAGCTAGTGGACTTATTTGGATTATTACTTATTATTTGGATTATTGTGTGTGTGGCCAATTTCTTGCATTCAAATCATTTAAACACATTGGCTTTAACGAATGAAACGGCGACTTTGTCATCGCCAAGGAACTGCGAGAGGAACAGACACTTCTTCAATAGCGGCTGACAGTTGCTTTCACGGCTGTCGAAATTTCCGCGTTATGACATTTTGCAAAATATATAAACTTTCCACGGCAATTAATTGGGCGAAGATAAACTTGAATCTTAAGCGCCTGCCAACGTAATCCATTTCAACATTCCAAACCGTAACCTGACGCACTACCTCCAGCAAGATTAATTGTCCGGGTTGACACTTGTCTGACGTTTGTCTGCAGTGATTTACGCAGAGGAAATATATTTAACAGGTGAATGCCCTCCTTCCATTGTATTCGCATCTTTCCTGTTGACATTAAATAAAAGTGTAATGTGTTGACGAGGAGTGTGTACAGCAAAATCCATTGCGTATTTATACACAACATGCTGAAGTGTAAGTAATGCAATTTTAAAATCACCGCTGAGTGACGAGACTTTGCTCAGCTACACGAAGCTCTCATCCGCTTCTCTGAGAAGCTGAAAGATGGACTACTTATACCAAACTCCGGCCACAAATACAGGGCGTGGGTTGCAGGTTTGTTTAAGAAGGAGTTAGCCTCGTGTGGAGCTGAGCGCCGTTTAACTCACGGCTGTTGATGGCGGGGGGGATAAAGTACCTTGCAGCCATCTTGCGTGATTGTTATTAACTTCTGTAGCGTCAATCGATAGAGTTTTATACGAATGATGGCTTCATCACTTCCGCAGCAGCATCGACTCATCGTAATTTCGCCATTCTCAATGACTCATTAAATGCTATTGATTAATTGAAATCGACTCCATCAGAAGCAAGCGAGTTCGCATTGAACGCACTTTCAATGGATGAGACCTCGTCCACAGGAAGCGACAGCAATAAAAAGCCATCAGCCCGCGAAACATCTGCAAAATAAAACTCACTAGGAGTGAAATGAGTTGGAAAGCCAGTCACCAACAGCACAGGCTCGGTGTCAGTGCGGCCTCTATTACATCATCGTTTCGGTTTGTAGCATACGACGAAAAATGCCTACTAAGTTTCCTGATAAACCTCTGCAAATGAGCATCGTTACTGTAGTGCGTGTGACATTTGACCTTACAGTTGGTTGTTTGACAGGGAAATCGTTACTCGTACGTTGGCTACTCTAAGTGCCAATCAATCGATCAATCTCGCATCAGTGCACTGACAAAAATTCAAATTATTATTAAAGATCACTTTCAGTCTTTTTCTTCTTTCATAGTCTTTAAGAGGCATTGACCATATAATATATAGACAGTCCATTTTTTCGTCAGCAAACTTAAGCTAAACAAAGTCTCAGGGGCAGATGCTGTTCAAGAAGTAGCGATGAAATTACTGGCTATACGTAATGACTAAGATGAGTGCACGGATCATAGACTTTTCGAAAACGCCAGAGAATTTTATAAGCTGATTGCTGATGGACATCGAAGCTTGGAATGCACAGCAGAATGTAATGAATCAAAAGTAGTAATGAAAAATCAGAGAAGGCGAAAAGAGACCTAATAACTGCCTGCAGCAAGTGAGATAGGCTACTGGTACACGATACTATTATGTCTTTCTATAATTGCTCTCATTTCTTCACGTAGCACAAATAGACACGTTACACATAAAAATTTTACGAAATATTTTTCATGTAAATAAAATAAATTAATGGTTGTATTGCGATTTTATTTTTCAACTTTTACAGCTTTTATACTTAAAAGCTATATACATACATTATGGTATTTTATATGTATCTGCTGCAAATACAAGACACAAGATAATTCAATTGTAAAATTTTTCCTAAGTAAAAATCTTTTTTCCTAAGTAAAAATGTGGTGCTAATTGCTTTTTTGCTTCTTTAATTTGTTGCTGTTGGTAGTGCTGCTCGTTTCATTTATTTTGCAAAGTACGATGTCACTGATGATAGGAGCTGATTATAGTTCTTATCATAAACAAGAGTTCATTAACGATGACGTAATGGGAAAAGTTCGGAAGCTGTTGCTTCTCTTCGCCGAAGAGAAGAAACATCACTACGAAGAGAATTATGAGCACTTTACTAGGGAAGACAGCTTCTCAGCCTCATCTCCCTATCCACCACTCCGTCTTTTTCTCTCTCTGTCTTTCTCCTTCCATGAAGGTCATTACGAAGTCTTCGTGTGGTTCACATCGCTGTAGTCTTGAAAGCACAATCCTGTTGCTGAAGTGGGATGTGCTGAGGTCTCTAGTTTCTAATGGGTGAGACGCTGAAGCTGGAGATAATTGTGGTAGTAATTTATGCAAGGGATTGCATGAGTCGAGCGCCAAATCAACGGTTGTGGCATCACTGGTAGATGAAAACGCGACAATCATTGTGCGAGATGTGACAATTTCGTGAATTCAAGGAAAACCTTATTTGCCTATTTGCAGTACAACACGAATGATGTATTCGTTTGGCGATAACGTTATTTGAATTAAAAAAAAAGGATTCTTAAATTTCCAGCAAGAGCTTTTAAAAGCACGAGACAACTTTCGAACCAATTCTCCGCATCCACACCACGAATTGGAGCTGTATTCGTGTCGTGGTGATTCCAGTAAATATTCTGCTGCACTGCTCTGCAGTCTGTTGAAGTCAAAAACCGTCCGTCAACCGTCGTGAAGCAAAAAGAAAACCGAATAAAGTTTGCGTCATTTTTTTTCCAACGATAACAAAGAAGAAGCGCAATAAATGGAGCCAAATCGAGTCAAAGCTACCAGCATTTGAATTAAGCTTTTAAAGGCTATGCGAGACCTTAACAACTGCTGCGGTCAAGGAGGTCAAGTGGGCGGGAAACAATAGAATCCGCTTTCTGATGGCCCTGCGCTGTTGAGGCCACGTTGAACGTTATGGCGCTCGCTTCATTTAATTCAAGCTCAAGTGCAGCTAGGAAGACAACCAATTAGACGCAAGAAGAGCTCGACGGAGCTGCGAAACCGACTCTGACCATCAGATGACGCATCTCAAGTAACCTTGTGGGCGTTGTTGTTAATGATGCGATTATTCCAAGGAACTAGTGTTCGCGGCGAACATTAAATATAAATCAGAATAAACCGCGCGGAAAAATTGAAATGAATTTACGAGAAGATTCGAAGAAGTTTTTGGTGGAGCAAATCGTAAACCAACCTTTGAGCTCACATCAAAGTATTTATCGTGTTATTGGTGCGCTTAGTGAAGCAGCCATTTGCCAACAGGTCTTTCAACGGAATCCTCCCATCGTCGATCGGCGCCCGTCTGTCCATTCATTGAGCTCCTTCTGCTTAAAAGATGCAGGCAAAAATATCGATGGGGATGGACCCTTGTCATCACGGAACTTCTCGAAGTAAACATATTGTGGCTTAGCGTTTGTTCTTTACTCATCTACGCTCCATCTGCGTTCCTTTGGTCTCACAGCGGGCTTTGCGATATAAAATCAAACAAATCTGCATTCATACAGTATGCAACTGAATCCGTTTTCATTGCATGTTTCCACTTATGTCCTTTCATTGCATCACGCTTCACACGCACACCACAGAAAGTTCATTCCACCGAAAAAAATTCCCGGAATCGTTGTGTGTTCTTTGCATGTTGTGAGTCCTGTCACCGTCTCCTCTTCACGCGGAACAAACCAACTTATTTATTCAATATGAATGCCGTGGCAGGGTGAGGGAATCGGAGAGGAAACTTTACTACAAACGCCCGAGGAATCGCCAGGCTAAAGATGTTAACAACAAACAGCGCCTGCAACCAACTTCTTTCTATCTGGCATTTATGACTGGAAATTATAGATTACAAAAAGCAGCTCTGCTTAATTTGCGAAGAAGCGACTCGCACGAATATTCCTGGAAAATATTTAAACTATGAACTCTGCGCTGGCTCCACGCCTCTCCGCCCTTCGTTGCATTAGGTCCGAATTCGAATTCATTCTATGACGATTTGTATAAATGCAACATTGGACACAAATGTCTGATGTAGAAGTGGAAGCGACTGAAGGCAGGCGCTGTAAAAATTTGTTTTCCGAAGAATGCGCCTCTTTTCGGCATGCAATGAGCCGCATAATTATTGACTCCGCGTCTCCCTTTTGTTCCATTCTTTCTCTATGGTTTATGTGGAGGGATTCGCATCGACTGAAAATTATAGTTCATTAAATTAATTAGGAAACATGACGTTCTGAATCAAGCTCAAAAAGAACTCAGAATTTTCCTTTGCAGAAATTAAATATTTAGTAAATGCTTTAAAAAAAAGTATAATGATATATAAATGAAGTTCCGAATAGAGCTGTTCATGTCATGTATCTGCTCGCAATGATGACGACGTCAGTCATTCTGACACAATTTTATGTAGTCCTTATTTAGTCCTGGGAAGCAAAGTGCTGCATGTGATTACACAAAAATGCAGCAACAGACAACTTGGTTGATTTTCTTCCCCTTTTGCACACTCAACCGAAGCAATTGAATGCCTTTTAATCCTTTATTTATTCTTATAAATTTGTTGGCACGCCGCAAAACATACGCTTGACTTTGAATCCACAACCTCGACCAATCGCAATCAAAGCACCACTGGATTAGGCTGCACCAATAATATAGGACAAAGGTGTCAACCCTACAGCCTTTGTATTTAAACATCAGTTAATATTCATTTTCATATATCAACATAAAATCTACTCACACACAAAAATGCATGCATTTGTGATATTTACTAAAGTAATGTATGGATTTGTATTCGAGAAAAATAAGTAAGAAAAATAAAATTCCGGTCTTATGCGCACCTCATGTTCGAACCACTCAGAGTTCCAGAGCAACTGTTCGCTACTATATTCGAATGGTTGGATAGAAATTGCGTACTTGAGTATGTGAGAGATTCAAACTTAGCCGTTGTGTATTATATGCACTGTATATTCAACTTGCAAGCGTATCATTTGAATATAGCTTTGATCTTTATCCCTCTATTTCCCTTTATTTGTTCGTGTATTTCCATTTCTTGTCGTCTTAGCATAGACGCTACTTTATTTATTATTTACACTATATCCGTTCTGCATGGAAATAAAAATCCATTCGGGAACGATTTTTGTTATCGCCGTTTTACTGCATTCTAAAAGGACTAAATGTTCATTAAATCTGTTGTTGGGGTTTATTGTGGAATGGGTGTGGAGAGGTTAAATTCGATTTGCAAATAGCAAACGTTCCCGGCAGGGAAAGGGTAATGACAAAGTCGGAATGACACAACAGTTATTGGGAAAAGTCAGTAGCGCGGAGTCTTCACGAAGGTCTTGGGCGGTTCCGTTCAGGTCCTTGTTCACTGCTGGTCATCGATATTCGATGGTCGTCGCTTGTTTAGCTTTAATGACACTTTAAACACCGTGTTGTGAAAGCATGAAATTGATATCCTTTGGCTTTTTTAAGTCATTTCGTCCTTCCGTTCAGACTGGTGGTGAAGTAACACGAAAGACTCGCTACGTCGTTGGTTGCTATGCTGCCAATTATCCTTCAATTATCGACACGATATTAGCGGCTAAAACTACTACAAGAGTCGACATGCAATTTCAAAGCGTCGACAATAAAATTTATCTTTTGACTTGTCACTCTCAGCTAATTTAAATTTAATGAAATTCAATTTCATTCTAGAACCAAACCAATTCTACAAGAAATCATCTTATATTACTCCTGCCGCAAGTTTTTTCAATTGAGAAGAAAGTTACTTAGAGGCCTCGACTAATGATGTCCTCTTGTAGTGACATCTTTCAGCCCATTCTGAATTCTAATGCCGAACATCCGGACAGTATGGAGAAATACCGTCTGCTGCAACTTCGTTTCCTTACTCGGAAATGTAATCGTAATAAAGGGTGGTTTTAGGTGGACCAAAATAGTGTAGGACCTTCGAATAAAATTTTACGACGGTCTCGCTCTTATTTATATAAACGGTTAAATTTTTTCGTTCTGCTATACAGAAGTATTCTCAATTCTTTATTATTGGAATACTTCCTGAAATATGAAATATTGAGTAGATTTTTATTGAATATAAGTAATTTAAAGAGGATATAGCACACATGTCCACAACTTTGTGATATCATGAAAGATTTGAGGCAAAGCGCCGTCGCTTACAGTCGTTCCATAGTAGGAGACAATACTAATTTTAGCCGTCTCGCCAGAATGGTAAATACGGCAATATAGCGAGAGTTTGAGGTGACTTTTTTGAAACATATACTATAACCTTGCCACCATGCAAAAATACCCTCCAAAATTTTTATTTAGAGGTGTGTAACAGTTTGACACGAAAGAGTCCGTTATAGCAGATTTAACAATCGAAATCTTTCAGAGAATGGTGCCGGCGACAGTCATAGCGGCAAGCGACTGGAGCGATTCTCTTGTCCTCAAAATAACATTGGCCTTACGAGAACCAGAAAAAAGTTTTATTTCCTCTATCTTTAGCGATTATGTGCTTCGATAATACTTTCTACCGATACTTTCTCCACCGACTTTGATCGCTATGACTGTGTTCGTCACATTAGTCTCCCACAAGGTGCTTGTAAAAATGTACCCGACTACGTCATATTCGCTTATATATTCGCTAATATTTCACTGAAAATTGAAGGTTTAAAAGGGATTTTACTATTACTATTGCGTCTGTTATTCAGTCATTCGTCCATATCCGCGATCAACTAAAAATCCATTCTTACGCCGAAAACTGAAATATGTTTCTGTTTGCATGCTACTGAAATCAGAGGTCAGCCTTTTTCGACCGATGCAATTCAGAGAGTTGATGGAGTCGTTGGTTAGCTGCGCCGAGCGTCATTATTACAATTTGTGGTTGTACGGCGGGTAACGAGTTTTTCCCTGTTTTTGAAAAACTAGTCGCATGGAATTTATTTTCCCTTCGGACTTGCGAATTCAAATGATCGAAAAGTCCAGTGGAGAGCAGGGAGACAGAAACGGCGGCCTATTTGAAGGCTGTCGCACTCGAGTTCCACGTTGATTCCTCTGTCCAGTTCTTTGTTTGTAGTGGTACGCAAACACATGTAAATAGTTTTGCGGTTGGTTGTGCTTTGTACTTTTTAGCCCAAAAATAACCAACCGCTTTAATTAGACTAACACGCAGTGGCGTTGATGAAGTGAAACAATGATTCGATATTGCTGTTGGTGTATGTGCAGTGGGCGGCATTCAATTTAAGAGCAATTATTTCGCCTATTTACCTAATTTTGTTCAGACCGCGAACGGTAGATGGCGCTAATCGCTTTTTAAGTGAAAAAAATTATTTGTGCTCATGTCGCCCGGTGTAGCGCAACTCAACGTTGTTGTTTTAATAAACTGGTTCTTGCGGTGTATTAATTTCGGCCTTCGTTCAGCGCTACCATTAAAAAGCAATTGCCTGGGAATAGAGTCCATTAGCAGTCCGTCGAAGCATTTGTTTGGGAAATAAAGTCATTGAAAAAGAAATGTTCCCCTCCACGTCAAGGAATTTCTTCTTGAAAAACTCCAACGCCTACCGTAAAAAGACGGCAAACAATCCAGTTTCAAATATTAATTTATCTTTCAAATATGAACTTATTCTTTATAAACAAAGTATATTTTTTACGAATAAGAATGTGATTGTAAACGCAACAATGGAAAAAACAACCCACAGACAGCTGAAATATATGAATTAGTAATTAGAAAAATAACAAGTTCTTGTAAATTACAACTGTTACCTTTGTCCCGCAGGACACATAGGTTTAATCGGAGTAACTGTTTGGAATGTCGTTTTTTTTGTTAAACAGTTTAAGAGCCTTGTCTTTTTTATATGTCTTAAGCATTTCTGGATTTAGGTCTTTGTGAATGTCGGCGTTGAACACATACCAATGTATATTAATTCAGATTTCAGACTCAGATTCAGATTTTCATTTATTTAAAATTCGAAAAAAAAATATATACAATTTGTCTTATAATTTAACTTAAATAAGATACATTAACTTAGTCGGCACAGAAGGGGCCAGACTCAAGAACATTAACATTACAATTTTTATTGCTTAAGACTAAACAAAATGTTTGAGATAAATTAACCTAAAGTGAAAATAATGAAATTTATGGTTATAATTAACCATGATGATGGCGCGGATTCCTCTTGCTGTAGAATCCCAGCTCTAGTCCAGGCTGCAGGACCTGCTGAATAAATAGGTATCTGTTTTCCGGCATGATGAAATTGAGGAAAAGCTTTTTGATTTCCTCGTCCGTGTGATCAGTTATGCTCATAACGATGCGTTTGGAAAGGTTTTCCATGTATGTGTCGATTGGAGAAATTTTTGCCATCAGGTACAAGGAATCGTTTGAGTAGTATTTTACTGAGTTTGGACGCCGCCAGCGGCCGACGCAAGAACGAAGCACCTTTCTCTCGAAGCGACGGAGTTTTTCCATAAGTGTGGGGGAGATGGAAAACCAAATAGGGCATGCGTAGCTGATGACAGGTCGAATCAGCTGCTTATAAATAAGTAGCTTTACGGGGCGGCTTAATCCGTTCTGCTTCCTCATTAGCGGTGACACGAGGCTGTAGGCGAAATTTGCCTTTTTGAGAGTTTCCCTGGCGTGGTCGTTGAACTTGAAGAGTTCGCTAAAGTTGATTCCCAAGTACTTAGTCGCTGTCTTGCAGGGAACTACGTTGCCATCTGAAAGCCTAATGCTGATGGATCTGCACCGTCGAGCAGACTGCCGCCTGTTGCTGCTAGTGGACGGAATTCTGAAGCAGATAAGCTCAGTTTTCGTGGCATTTATCTTCAAGCCCCACTTCTCGTAATAGCTCCATAGTTTGTTGATGTGCGTTTCTACACGTTGAGCAGCTATTTCAGGTGACAGCGATGTTGAGTACGTTATGGAATCGTCTGCGTAAAGGAGTGTCTTAGTGCGGGCACAATTGGGTGGTTGGTCGGCCGTGAAAATGTTGAATAAGGTGGGACCCAATTTGGAACCTTGCGGTACGCCAGCAGCAATCCTTCTAAGTGAAGATTTTTTCCCGTTGACATGCACGAAGAAAACTCTGCCTTTTAGAAAGTCAAGAATGAGCTTGACCAGGTGAGCGCTAAAGCAGAATTGCGTTAATTTGTACACGAGCCCGTTGATCCAAACTGTGTCGAAAGCTTTCTCAATGTCTAGAAGACAGGCGATGGTATACTCCTTTTTATTAAGAGAAAGAGTGACGTCGTTGTGCAGGTTTATAAGCGGATGAATCGTGAAGCGCTTTTTAACGAATCCATGTTGCTGACTAGGTAAAATATCTCTCTCGGTGCAGTGCGAGTTGATCAGCTTCAGAATTTGGGCTTCGAAAAGCTTACTGATGCAGCACAGAAGCGCTATTGGTCTGTAACCTTCCACTGACTCGCGGTTCGATTTCTTCGGTACTGGCACAATTTTTGCTTCTTTCCAAGCTCGCGGGAAGTAGGCATTGTTCATGCAGTTGTTGAAGAGAACTGTCAACAGCACGATCAAATGTCAGGCAATCTTTTCAGCACGTAATTTGAAATGCCATCTCTACCTGAAGATTTTTTTGCCTTAGAAAGCAAGACGATGTTGCGCCAAGGCTCTGTTGAACATGGTGTTCGTGCACTGAAGTTCCGCCTTTACGCGTCTGTATTCATCGTTGATTGTGTTGAGATCACGCTGCAAAATTCTCTGCAGTTTCTTCCTAAGGCGCTGTCTGTACGCCTGGATAGCTTGGATGTGATCTGGCAAGTGTGCGAAAGCATCCTTGCTTGTGACTTGGGTTTTTTGCTCTTCTAAGGCACCAGAAAGTGTGGTTTCGAAATCCAGAATTGCCTCATCGATTTCATTGTTTGACAGGTTTCGCGTAGTTGAGAGATTGCTGATTCTTCTATTCACCGAAGCTTGGAAGAGGTCCCAGTTGACTTTATTCAGGTGCACTGCAGTTTCGGTGGGTGGCCGTTCACAGAATATGTTCTGCGACAGTTTGATTGTAAGTTCCACGGCATGATGATCGGAGTCGCTTACATGCGCTTTGCAGGAGAAATTGCGAAGCTCATTCAAGAGGTTGACAAGGTTCGTTGAGCACAGAAAGAAGTCCAGCGTCGATGGCGTAGCAGGGAACGTCCGTAATGGCTGTGAGACGATTGTTAACGAGTGATCGTCAATATGCAAGTCTAGCCAATCGGCAATTGCATTTCCTTGGGTTGAGCAGAAGTCATCGAACCATAAGTGGTGACGTGCATTGAAATCGCCGCCTACGACGCAGTAGGTGTGTTGACTGCACAGGCTGGAAATTTTGGAAAGGTCGTTCATGATGCAGGACCTGGTGCTGGCGCAGCGAGTGTAGGCCGAAATGACGAGGAGCGTCTCGTCACCAGAGAGCTTGATGACAACCGCGGTGGCTTCGGAGCAGGATAGTCCCTCAATGGGAATTTGATTTGCAGGAAAGTTGTTCTTCAGGAAAATTGCTGTGCCTCGGCAGTCTGCAGTCTTTGGATTTTGAAAAATAGCGTACCCGGGATGGCTCACCTTGTGTCTTCTTGTGCTGTTAGTTTCCTGGAGGAGTAGGATGTCCGGCTTGTGAGCTTTGATGTATAAGTTGAGCGCTGCACGCTTGGCATTGGATACTAATGAGTTCACATTGTAAGTGAAGATTTTGAGCTTTTTTAATCGGAACATAGTTCACAAATTAAGGATCCCAAAACTCTTGTTTTCTTGGAGTCGTTCAAAGAGCCGTAATTCTTTGGAATGATCATCTTTGCCTTCTTTATGATGGAAAGCAGGTCTGCTCCGAATAACCTCTCGCCGTCGTCGAAGAAATTTACTTTGGAATTGGCTGTAGATTTAACTGGCCCCTTGAATGTATTAGCTTTGACAGATTTTTGTCGAGTGGCTGGAATTTTGTCTGCTGAAGCAGCGGCAGCTACTTGAGCAAGGCTGACGCCGCTTTTAATTGCTCTTTTCGCAGAAAGGGCAGCGAAGTTGTGCTGTTCCTTTTTTTTTTGAGCAATTCTTTTGATGTTTGCAACCTTTTCCTTGTATTTAGGGCAGCCTAAATAATTAGCGGTATGGCCAGTTTTTTGGCAGTTAACGCAGAACACGTTATCGTCTCTGGGGTTGGATGAAGATCTTGGGCAGGAGCCAGGTCCGTGACTTTCGTTGCATTTTACGCAGCGATACTTCATTCCACAGTTGGATGCAACGTGGCCGAAGAGCTGGCAGTTCTTGCATTGCGTAATGCCGCGTGGCTTCAATTTTTCCCAGTGAACTTTTTGGTTCAAAACGTAAGACATGCCAGTTATGCAGGAGATATCGCTGTCCTTTTTTAATTCTATGATAAAGCTGTTGAGCTTCATGTTTGGGCGCGTGGATTTTAAAGGTGCCACTGAGATGGCTTGGATGTCGTTTGACAGCAGTTCGGATTTCACATCCTTAGCATCAAAAGAGTGATGGATACCTTTTAGAACCAACAAAGTTTTTCTGTCCTCTTTAGGAGTAAACGTACTGAACTCGGTTTTGTTGGTGGTGAGAATTTCCTTAACGGCGTCGAAATCTTTCCTGGATTTAACAGTTACCACTGATTTGGATGAGTTGACGTTGTTAATTTTTATGTCCAGATTTTTCTGCTTTGCTGATTTATTCAGCTGCGCGACGCTGAGCCCAAAGCAGAAGATTGGTGGAAACGAAGCCGAGTTGGTTTCCTTGCCGATGTCATCTTTTGAAGCCGCTACTTTAGCCGGAGCGGTGGTGGGTGAGCCGTCAGAGGTAGGCGGTATAGCGCTGTCTGCTGCTGTTTTACCAACTTGTCGTTTAGGGGATGGCGAGGAGTTAGGGGTAGGTGCCTTCCTTTTTCCTTCTACGTTGTTGAGAGAATCGGTGGCCTTGTTTATGCTGGAAGTAGCGCATAACAGGCCATCTTGGTCCACCTCCATGGTGTCGCAGACAGTGGAGTCGCTGTCCTCGCTGATGGAGTCCCCTGGAGTGGTTGTAGCATCAGATTCGGAACTGGCATCTTGCTGGTTATTTTCCAGCTCGTTGATGAAGCTGCGGAGGCTGTCTAGCAGAGGGAGTAGAAAGTCCATGCCATGGCGGTCAGATCCTTTCTTAAGGAGCTTGAGCGCCGAAGAATACTTCTTCTTAACTCCGCTACCCATAGAGCGGATACCTCTGAAATGAGAAAAGAGAAGAACTTCTGAAAAGACAAAAGTTAAATGATTAAAAGGAAAAGCCTTGAAAAAGACGATTGTTGTTGCGCAGGTAGCGAAACAGGAATTTAAGTAAATTCCAGCGGGTAGTAAATAAATTTTATCTCTTAGAGATGAGCGTCTTGAAAAAGACGATTTCAGGTCGCAGGTAAAATGTTTAAAGATGTTTGGAGAACAGGAGTTATTAGAACCTTCACGATCGGCTGACAGTGAAAGAGTGTGTTCCAATGTATATTAAAAATTTGTTTCAGCAATTTAAAGTTTTGGAATGGCCGTGTTTGAAGCCATCTGGAAACTAAAACTGCCGTAAAATAGGCTTGGTCTAATGATGTTTTTGTTTATTAGGAGTTTACTTTTGTGCTTCAGTCTATTGTTTTTAAGAATTGGATAGCCCTGTCTAAGGCTTTGGAAATGTCGAACAAATCAAATCAAATCAAATTTTTCGGAAAAGTCGGATTTTGCTTCGGCTGGGGTATCGTGGTTACTACGGCTTGCTTCCAAGAGGTGGGATATATCCGAAGGTGGAAAATAGCTTTATATATTTTTGTCATGTCTTCTAAAATATTGTGTGTGAGGTTTGTTATCAATTTATTCGAAATAATGTCGTCTCCGTGCGCTTTTTTCACTTTCAGTCGAGAAATTTCCCTCTTCACCTCCTCATGTTGTCTTCCCGGAGAATATTTTTGCCGAGGGTCTGATTACTTTGTTAGTAAGCGGAGGATCGTCGATTTCGTCGTCGTCACTGTCGTCTGAAGATGTTACGATTTCTAATAGTCTTCTTAATGCCTATTGGTCAGTCGTAGTCGTTATGTTGGTCAATGGTATTCGTACGCGAGTTTTGGTCAATTTTATTTTTAATCTTATTGATCAAAAGTTGTATCACGAAGTCTGTGTCCAAAGGTGCATTTGGCAGCGAGACGAAGTCTTTTTTCGATAGTGCGTCAGAAAAGATGCGCCAGTTGTTGGAGACGGATAGGATATGAGTAGTGAATCTGGAAAAGGACTGGTTTGTGGTCTGCGCCGAAATCTACGATCACCATGAAGGTGACTTTGTAATCGATTGTATCGGACCGACGTGAGTAGGTTCGTTTTTCTCAATATTTAAATACAAAAAGATTTAAAAAGGAAAAGCAAATAAGCAAAAGGCAAATTATTAACGTATTAAATATTCTGAAAGAAAAACCTCTAGGAAAATCAGTATTATCTAATTTCTTTTTCAGAGGTTATTTCCTCAGTGATTATTTCATGGCACAATGAACAAGGTAGGCTTATCCCAGAGAGGCTCTCCTTCTTTTCCTTAATTCTACAAAGTTCGAAATTTAGGGCAATTTTTTTATTTACCTTTGTTACTATTGTTTTTGACAGCGCTCGTTTTTTAAATTTGTCGCCTCTCTGGGATAAGTATGCTTGGTTTATTATGCTATGGATTAGCTCCACCACGTTCGCCAACAAATTGCGAATGTCTGGTGAATAAAGATACACATTACGAGTATATCCCCTACATTTTTCTACATACTCAGGAAAGTAAATGAAGATCCGCGTCTTCTGTTGCTCGTTCAATCATCAGCACCTCATTAAAAGGCAATGTTGTGCGGGGAGGTGGTTCCAATGTGTTGTTGCTTGTATCCGGCTGAAAGTGATTGAGATTTTCAGTCGTTGGTAAGGATGTGCGCCGATCTACGTGTTGGTTTTTACATTTGATGGCCTATGTGACTTTCAGCGGAAATGCTTGCAACGAAAATTAATTCGTAGTCGACTTTGAAGGCCTACAAATGCATTAAATCGGCATAAAGTGAAACCATCTCTAGTAGATGAACAAATATGGATTTGAAAGTTTTTATTGCATGAAGAAGTACCTAAGTAAAGAAAATCCGATCTTGTCCCAATTTTGGGAAAAATCGGATGTGATGCTGATTGGATTCCATTGCATTATCATTGTAATTTGCAGTACTAAAACAAGTAGTAAACATTTTCACAACAAAACACTTTGAGCATTTTGGTCAAATGTTGCTCCGCTTTCTGCAGGTGAGTCTCAAAATTGAAAAGGGAATAAGAAAACATGGAAAACATGAAGTGCGATGAAGTCTGAGATACGATTTGTAATAACTGAAAATATTCAATAAATGAAAATGCATACGTTTGAAATTTGCTTGTCCACTCTTTTTCAATGACTTACTTTAGCAAACAAAGCCTCGATGGACTTCTAATGGACTCTATTTATGCAATTGCTTTCTAATTGTAGCGCTGAACGAAGGCCAAAATTAATACGCCGCAAGAACCAGTTTATTAAAACTTTGAGCTACGCTGCTTCCGTCAACGCAAATAACTTTTTTCCATTTAAAAATCGATTACTGCCTTCTATCGGTCGCGCTCTGAACTAAATTAGGCAAAACGGCGGAATAAATTCATTTAAGTTTGATGCCGCCCACTAGAGAATCATTGTTTGTTGTCCATGAACGCCGCTGCGTGTTAATCTAATTGAAGCGGTTCTTTTTCGGGTAAAAAATACCAACCAAAACCAAGCGCAGAATTGCCGCCATCTCTACACGTGGCAGCGTTTTTGTGTGGATGCGTGCGAAGTATGCTATTTGCATGGGCTTGAAGGGTCATTCATCCTACTGTATCACAAAACCGAAAATTGTAATGATGTGTGACGCACAGTGGGAAAAAATTCCCATAATCTCAAATTCTGAATTCTGTTTTCATCTTGAATGAAAGTTATAGCTTCCGGAAGCTGAAGTTTATACCAATTATAAGCTTTGTAAGGAAAACAAAAATAGAAATATACTCCCTAGGTCCACGTCTTTAGTTAACATTTTGTTATTTTTAAGTTTTCCAAGGCCACAAAATTGCGTACGCGAGGCAACGAGCAAGAGATTTATGACACGTGCTTCCACTTTAAATGCGCGGCCAGCGATTGAGAATGGCCACCTTATAAATTTCACGCTTCTATGGAGGTTTGCAAATATTTGCAATAAGAAGATATGAAGAATCCTACGTAATAAGAAGTTTAAGAAAATATGCGCGCGATTTTTTGGACCTTTTGCCGCCATCGAAACGCGAAATCCCACTGTGCGACGCTCAAAACTTTGTGAATTCTGAACGGAAACGGCTAGGGAAATATTTTTGTAGTATAAAGAGTTGGCTTAAATTTGATCGTTTCACAAAATCCGAAAGTGTCCTAAAAGATGGCAATTCAAATGGATTTTTTATGAAGTTTTTATGAATAAAAAATAGTTTTGATTAAAACTTCCGTTGGGTTTTTTTTTTGGTTTTTAATTCGCCAAGAAAGTAAAATTGTTTTTTTTTTAGATTTAACAAAAACGTTTTTCTATAGTTTAACCATAAATCCAAAATATATATCCACTTCGATACCATCCTTTAAGATCTTTTAATCACTGAAGCAATGAAGATGTAAGAAAACTTCTATAAAATTTCGACTACTGGTCAAACGCAGTTTATCGAAGCTTCAGCGACACATCAATTGAAGTGCCCCGTAAAATCGCTTTTAAATTATAAATTGAATTTGACGAAATAAATAAACTTGGCGGCGACCACGACAGCGATGATTGACGACGACTGAGGCGATGACTCTTATTTTCGACGCGTCGTTGCTTTGTGCACGAGGTGCTTTAATATTACATGTCCACTCTTGTAGTCCTTTTCAAAGCTAATATCGTATCCATAATTGAAGGATAATGGTCAGCACATAAACGCCTAACGACGTAGCGAGTGACTGGCCAGCGACTGGGTCCCAGCGCCGTACAGTTCACTTCGTGCCACTCCCACTTCGTGCCAGGCTAAGCGACTATCACAGGAAGGAAGAAATGACTTGTCATACCAAAGGATATCAGTGTCATGCTCCAGCAACAACGGTACTTAAAAATGCCATTAAAGTCTTACAACCAACAATCATCGGCTATTGGCAGACGAAGACGTGGACGGAGCCGCGTTGACGTCCGTGAAGTCTCCACGCTATTGACAGTTGCCAATACATACATATGTCATTCCACCCTGATATTTTTTAAACTTTAAATCGAATTTAACGTCTCCAAAGCCCTGCTAGAACAATAACTAAGAGCCGATTTAATGAACACTTCCTTTTTTCCCCATGCAGTAAAACTGTTGACAAAATTACTTTTGTAGAGGATTTTTATTTGCATGCAGCACGTATATTCTTTGTAAATAATAAATAAAGTAGGGTCTATAGTAAGACGACAAGACATTCATCGAGCCATGAACTGTGACATGAACTGTGAATATTTTATTAAGCGTCTTTCAGAGAACTATAATACAAAACATAATTCTTACGTGAACGCCTTATTATTATTTAATACCATCGAGCGAAGGGAGAGACTTCTCCACTGCCATTCCGTAATGTAGTTGCGTGGTGAATATACACCCAAGCTTATTTCTCACTTAAGTACTAAGCTATTCAATTGTTCTTACTTACGGTCAAAGGCAGACGTTTTGTGTACTTTTTCGCTTTTAAATTTGTTTCTACAATATTTCACACTTATTACACTTCTCAACAGGCGCAGCAGCTAAAAATCAGTAACAAATTGGCGGATATTTTAAGAAAGTCGTTTAGCCTACGCGGAAGGTTCGCCAGATCAAGTAATGGAAACTTGGAAAACTTCTAAGAACATACTGAAGCCTGAAACCTTACGTAGGAGCTAAGTGTTTCTTTATCCGCTAACATATGCTTCTTCCATCCACGACTTTAGCTGGCATAATCTGCATAACGAGGCATTATCCGCCATGCGTGGCATCAACGTAACCAATTCTCATTTCATTATCGCCTTCCTTAAAAAATAAGTTTCTATATATTATAAATTGTTCACTAAAAGTAATACTTATGTACAATTGAAAGGTTATGGCTGCAAGACCTTTCCTGTTATAGTAAGTATGCTTGATTTCGGGCGGACATTATTGTCTTTATGTGTCCCATCCATTCACATCTGAGAGATGTACATATTCAAAAAAAAAAAAAAAAATCGCCTGTATTAATTTTTTACCCTCCTCTAAAAATGGCATTCAAGTCATTTCGAAAACGAGGATTGAGCAAGGCTAATATCGTAGTCATTTAGTCCAGTGCCTGATTTGTAATGACTTTCTTGCAGGCGGCAAAGCGTTTAAAAGAACGACGTAATGGCTTGAATAAGTCCGTCTTTATTCTATAACATTTATGAAAGCTGAATTTTTGTGGATTCTGTAAATGTGAAATTAGACTCTCTCGCTATATCATAATCTTCCTAATATTCTTCTTGAATTAAAATATTTTCTCTGAACTCTATTCAACCACCAGAATTTTTTCACAAAATATACTCAAAAATGCTCGCTTTTGAGGTTTCGAAATTATGTTCGTATTATTATATTCAAAAAAGCAATTATTAACTTTTCCTCTGCCTAAAGCATAGGTCCAATACAGACTCTCTTCTTATCCCTTCTTTTATTCTCTCTGTTATTTCTACCCTTACTTGACTAGTTCTTAAGTTGTTATCTATTAATATTATTATAATGTTAATTGTTATGTATAAAAATTGCTATAATTTGTTAATTTTCGCGCTTATTGTTACTTGGTGTACTATAAGAGACATATAAAGTCTAATGAAATGAAAAATGAAAAATATTCCGATGGAAATTTACAATAGGCGGAATTTTTACGAACGGCGTAGTTCCGATTGCTCTGATTGTAGTCCCTTTGTTGGCGATTGGGTGAGCTTGGACAATCCAACGAATGTTCATGTGTATGTTTCCCGGAAAGTGCCGACAAGTTGATGAGAATAAGTGAAGTATTCAATTGCTTCGTGTGCGGATAATAATCATCCTGCCAATCAACAAATGTTCACAGAAAGCAACAACAGCCGACAATAATTCACGACAGGAACCACAACTAAATAAATGCAATCAACTCGGAACTTCTGTTGCTGCATTTTTGTGTAATCGCATTCGTCGCATGTTACACGAAGTTAAGGACTCGTGTGGCCGGCGCCATGGGTGGCTACTCGCAGCAAATTGCATTCCCAGAAAATCTAACTAAACGCAATATTAACAAAACTCCAGACGTACCTGAGTACTTAATTAACTTCTGAATGAATGACTGCTCATCATTAGTGCACAGAATTGCGTGGACAGGAGGTCCGCTTAAGTCTTTTTTCATTATTTGAAAGTTATGTTTAAATATATTCTACCAATTCGTCTTCATTCCAAGATTTATGCTATCCATTTATTATCGTTTATACTTGTTTTACGATGTCATATTTCTCTTACCAGCAATTAATCAAAATGTTATTTCTGAACAAAAGATTCTGCATTCTTTTCGCCCAATAGTTTGATGAATTGCACTTTTCAGTCGATGCCGAATGCGTCCACCGATCGGTCGTACATAAATACAAATGGTGGCGCAGAACCAACAATTATGCGCCTCAGTGCATGCCGCAGACGCGCATTCTTCTGCTTCCAGTTCCACCAACGACCTTTATACCCAATGTTGCATTTATACAAAAAAGGATAAAATGTATTCGAATAGGGACCTGACTCAAAGAAGCACGGCGTTTGGCAGGAAGCTCACAGTTTAAATATTTTCCAGGAATATTCGTGCGAATCGCTACTCCCCAAATTAGGCAGAGCAGCTTTTTGCATTCTATAATTTGCCGTCGTAAATGGCAGATAGAAAGAAGTTGGTTGCAGGCGCTGATTGTTGGTAACATCCTTTGCCTAGCGATTTACCGTCCAATGGCAGCGAAAGCCTTTTCTTGTTTGTTTCTCTTCCATTTCCTTCTGCGGCCATAGAGGACAGGACTCACAACATGTAAAGGACACAACGATTCAGACGATTTTTTTTGGTGCTTCACGAGATATGCGATGAAAGCGTCTTTCAGAAGCATTTTTTGACGTATTGCCTCGAAAATGGGTGTTTGAAAGGCTTCGATTTATGTATTGATGACTAAATAATAGGTTATTTGGTTAAAAGCTGTTAGGTAGCAGTTTTCAGATATGGACTTAGGGACATAGTTACACTATATGCGAAATGACTGTTATCAATCGGTTTCAGTGTTGGAAAATTAAGCAGCTCTCTAAGAGTTATTACTGTAAAAGCAATAAGAAACTGTTACGGATTTCATCGTACTACAGGCAAAGTGTCAGAAGTTTTGCTGCTTAGTTCATAACAAATCCGGCTCCAATTTCGTCGCTATCCACTTCACATGCTTCACCTGCTTTTTGTAAATGTCGCTGCAAGGCGTATGTGTACTTACAATAGCCCAAATGCTAATTGCAGCCAAAGACAACCTTTTTTCTGAAGCTTTTTGATAGACGCATTCGGCGACGGAACTTTGGGTAAAAGAACTTTGAGCTCAACTCGGAGATTCGCAGTTGTCATTCTTTTTTGTGCTACAAGGATGAAAACTCTGTTTTATCGCTGCTTCAGTATTTTAGCGTTGCGTTCGTGAAGCTGATATAACCTTACTTCTGCCAATTTTGGGAAGTTTGCTTTATCGCCTAATTTCCAGTTGTTTGTTTAACTTTAAACTTCTTCCTAGGCTATCGTCAAAAAAGAATCTGAATAAATATATTTAAAACTGAAGTATCTGACGGTTTTCCTCAGAAATATACTTGGGCGCGATGAAGTCAAGTACTCCTAAATAAATTCATATGTATGCCCCAAAGCTTTTCATATCCAAATTTATTTTTCCATATTTCCATTTCCATATTTGTTGAATGCTATGTGTTACCGTTCAGAACTTACTAGAGCTCATAGCCAGTTTTGGATCTAAATGGATACAATAAACATGAGTGTGTTAAGAACTGCGACAAATTAACGTTTATCGCCGCAGTAGGTGCACTATTCCGTGACGAAAAAGTCCGCCTACGATGGATGTGACTTCGTGACCGTTTTTGTAAGCATCCGTAAGCATCCGCATCTTTTCCAATCTTTGAGTTGTTAGCGAACAATCATGCACGAGCGAAACACGCAGCACGACGGCGCCGAACTGCACTCGTAGCACTAGGAGCTCAGTGGACGCACGGATGGCGACGACCAACGCTAAAGGACCTGTTGGCAAATGGTCACTGCAAGCTGCACTACGCAGAGCAATAAAATGAGGAATAGCTTCATTTGACCTCAAAAGTTTCTTTAAGCATGCGGAACCCATTTCGCTCCAACGCAAACTTCTTCGATCCCTATCAGGTGAATTTATTTCAATTTTTCCGCACGGTTTATTGTGATTTATATTTACATTTAATGTTTTCCAAGAAACTCTAGTTGCTTAGGATAATCCATGGTCAATAACAACGCCGACGAAGTAACTCTGATGCTTCGCCTGACGGTCGGAAACTGCTTTGCAGCTGTTTCGATCCTTTCTTCATCCCGATTGCGTCTTCAGCGTCGTCCCGCTCGCTCTTAAGGTTAAATTAAATGAAGCGAGCGCCATAACGTTCAACTTGGTCTGAACAGAAGAGGACTTTCAGAACCGTTTTCCTCCCACTCGACAACTTATCTGCTGAAAATCAAAAATTGATTAGTGGCAATCAGAAGTTCTTGAGGTCCTGTGTATACTGCGAAAGCTCAATTTAAGTGCTTCCGCTAAATTTATTTCGCATCTGGTTGTTTTGTTGTTGGAAGCGCTAGTTACAAACTTTAGTGAGTTTTCTGTTTTATTTTTGCTTTCTAGCGGTTTGCGGTGTTGTCGACAGAGCAGGAGTCGTCTCGGTTGACCAGTAGTGTTTGTTGAAGTCACAAGGTCACGAGAACTGCTGCGATTCTCTCAGCCATTAGCTTGAATTTGCCATTATGGACTGGAGAAGTTGAAGACATCAAACTTTGGAAGAGAATAAGTGGATGTTAAAAAATAAAATAGAAAACAGAATAACTTATAGATTGTGTCGTAGTATAGATTTCAATTTTTAATTTTTTCTGCAGAAAAAAATGTTGCTGTTTTCTTGAAAAAAACGGCATCCTTCAGTGTTGCCAGATTTTATTAGTGTATCGATGCACGGAATTTCCTTCATAAATTATCACCAGTTCATTGTAAAATGGGTATTGTAAAATTAACAAAAATTATTTATCAAATTCACAGTTTCTTTAACAAACTCACATTTTCTTTCACAAATAAATCTATTAGCATAACAAATATGAGCTTATACCAGTTTTCTTAAATTAAAGAAGTACAAATTGTCTGTTCCATGCATTAACTTGCTTTATAATAGTTTATATGGTATTCTGTAAATAATTATGATTTTTGTGTAAGAGTCTTTGTGATCCATTTAAAAATATGTCATTCACTTGAAGTAAATTGCAGTTATGAATATTGTGAAGATAAATGTAATCAGTGGCTTGGAAATGTTAACAGTCTTAAAGGTTTTTAAAAATTTGATAAAACCTACCCAATAATGCACAAATGAGGAAAATCGGTCCGGTGATACGTCCACGCTATTACCATCCTTCATCTAAACATAGAAGCTGTCAGTGGGGGACTAGCCCTTCAACAGGAATGCTCGAACAGGTCTTTTAAGCTCGGAAACAATTTGCAAAACGTCTAAATAAAGATCAATAAAGTATTTATTCAGCTTATCTCAAAGTAAGAATAACTATTTCGCTGTCATCCAACTCTAAGTCCAAATGTCACACGATGACAGCAGAACGTATGACCGGCTCTGTTTCCCTCATCCACAGAAAATGACCATCGAGTTCCCCCGCGTCATTAACACACCAACGATGTTCGCTGGCAGATGTTTATCAAGAAATGCCATAAAAGTGAAGTCTACTACATACAGAACGATTATGTAATAGAGAAATGCCCCGCAGTGACCCTGAGCTTGTTATGGTGACTGTCTAAATCCGGAAGGCAAGTAACTTTCCAACTCATTTCACCCATTTTGATGAGTTTTATTTTGCACATGATTCGGTTTCGCTGTTTACTACTGTCGCTTCCTTTGAACATAATTTTTTCCATTAATATACGTGCACTCAATGCGAACTGCTCGGTTTTGTCTGAAGTTCAACTCATTAAAATACTACTTTCTAATGAGTCATTCCGGATATCGAAATTACGAGGAGTTTTCGATGCTACATGGGAAGCCAACTTTAATGATCAACTGTGTCGATTGTGTGCATAAAATGCAACTTTATTAAAGATGCAGCAGTACAAATGTGCAATGATGAAAGGTTGCTAAAATGAGCCTAAACATATTCCACTTGATGCGGATATAATGTATATATAATAACTTCGTTAGCCTTAGTTTATATGTGGGGTCTCTGAGCCACGTAAGACCTCGCAAATCCCTACTAAAATTGTAAAAGCCTTTCCAACAGAGTGCAACAGAGCATTCTTGAGCACCACATCCAACATCGCTGGTGCGTCGGCACGTTTGCAGCTCCTCCTTAGGCTAACTCCTTCCAAAAACAAACCACGCAACGCACGAGTTTGGTCTAAGTACTTCATCTTTCTGATGCTTGGGGGTGTGGAAGAGTGCGTCATGCTGCTTCACGAGGTCTCGTCACTCAGCATGTTGTGCATAAATACGCAATGGCTTTTGCTGTACACACTCCTTGTCATCACATTTCCATTTGCATTTTTATTCAATGTCAACACGAAAGCAGCGACCACGAGGAAGGAGAAGCGTCGGTAGAGCATTTACATTTTAAGTAGTTTTTTCTGCTCAAATCACTGCAGACAAACGTCAGACAAGTGTCAAAGCTGGCAATTTATCTTGCCAGAGGTGGCGCGGCGTCAGGGCGGACTTGTACGGATGTACGTCATGTTGCGGTTGAACGTTGAACTGATTTGCGTAAGGAGCCGCATACGATGGAAGCGACCGATGAGAAATTTCCTGAAAAGTGTCCAGAGCGTCACCACAGTTTATCTCCGTCCAATTAATTCTCGCGAAAATTCATATATTTTGCGAGGTGTCATAACCGGGAATTTTCGATAGCTGCACTCGAGGCGACTTCTGCTGTTAATGCGCTTTACTCAGAAATGAACTCGTCCTCGCTGCAGTATTCTGCTCGTGCTCGGCTAGGAAGTGGTATGCATTAAGGCGCGAAGCGTCAATTCATTCACTTAACAGTCGCTGAAAATCCGCTAGGAACGTGGTGGTTGTTGTCAACGTCGGGGTCGTCCTTGTTTGTGCTTGAACCGTGAAAGCAACTGTCAAGGCTCTGATTTATATATTTACATGCTCCAATGCAAGGACGTCAGAGAACGCGCATTTCTGACCGCACTGACTGCAACGGGCAGCAACGACCACTACAAGTGTTGCTCCCTTTTCAGCTGCGTTCGCAAAGTGTTGCTGTTCGAAAATATGTGAGTCATTCACTTTCCCGGCAGAACTCGAGTTCACTGGCAGATTCTCGTCCACGACAGAAGCTCCGCTAAAACGTTAATGTATTTTTTATTTGGAACACTACACTCTGAAAACAAGCATCGATATATAAATAAAATTATTCTTTTTTTAAGAAAATTGACCATGACTTGCCTCCTCCATCTTTTCTTTTCTTTCCCCTTTTATTTTCAATTTTCTTTTCTGAGTTTAAGTATACATAATTTTCAAAACATTTTCCCATTTTTAAGAAAATTTCCTGAAAATAAAGCAATTATTTCTCCGGTTGCATATTCTTGCTATGTTTTTTTCTTCCCACTTTTATATTTACAGTGTTTATTACATTATCAATTGCCAATAACTTTTCCTTTGATTATGCCTTTTATAAGAAAAGAGTCTCAATTAAAAATATTTCTCATGATCCATGACATATGATTTCCTTGTACGTTAATGATTTTAATAGAAAACTTGTATTTAGTTACGCTTAAAATTGCACCTTTCTTAATAGAAATAACCTTTGACATCAGCCGATTGCAAGTAAAATTGGAGGAGGACATTTGGATAACAACCTTTGGCTTGGCTTTCAGCTGTGCTTAAATTTGAAAAATCCTGTAATAAAAGAGTCTTTTCGGCGCAACAGATTGTAATGTAGTTAGGAGTACATAATTGGATCTTATGCAAAAATACAAAACCATATGGAACAAATTCCTGCTCTCTATCTGCTATCTCTATACAAGAATTCAATAAAATCCTTCAATACCAGTGTCGTTATTACGAATAATAGAATTATTCGACTGTTACTCAGTACATCTGTCTGTCTGTCTGTTGAAATCACGATCACGGGAGAATCGTAAGATATCGGAATAAAACTTGGCAAAAATTCTCTTTGTTCTGGCGGGAGGCCTATTGAAAATAGGCAAAATTGGTCAAGAAACACACCTACTTTTTATACAGAGAATGCAGCTATCTCTGTTTTCTTCCTATAAAATTAGTATTTTGACAAATTTCATTTATGGTTATATATTAACATCGTTCGGTAGTGTAGCCAAAATGGGTACAAGTACCATAGGCAACTGTTCTCTGTTCTCATCTGGGGCTATTTATCTACTGAATTCTAGAGGTCCATATTTCCGGATCCATCTAATTATTCGATGTTACGGGAGTCGTCATGATATTTTACCTACAGATGGTGCTGGATATTCGTTAGAATGCGTAATGCGCTTGAACACTCATCCTTTGTTGCTTTCTCTTGTGATTACGTGCGAATCTAGACACAAGTTAAAATTTATACGTCGGCGTTTGTAGCATTATTAATACACATCCAAATATGAACAAATGGTTCTTGGGGCAATATTATGCATTCCTCTTAGTCTAAATAGCCTCCAATGGGCTAATTTTCTGAGGTTTTCTAAAGTTTTAGTAGGAATTGGTTAAGGAAACTAGGAGAAAAAACATTGATCAGAAGGGGATCGCTGGAGTTCCTTCCTGGTTCTACAGAAAAGAGCGAACTTATAATTACGGGTCACACAGAAGTTAATCCGCAGTTTAATACTTTATCGATACGATTAAATAACACGTCCTTAAACATGAAAAACTAAATCTTGGGAAAGTAAACTATTTACTATAATTATACAAAACGGAATTGAATTTAATTAAAGAAGAGAGGATGTATTTTTTAAATATTCACGTCTTAATGAATTTCGGCAGCATTATCACCATCTAGTACAACGTTACTATGCCAGAAAAAATCAATTACTGGAAAATGGATAAAGCAAAAGCTCATTAAATGAAATTCGTAACAAAGTGAGGAATTTATTCACAGAAGGTACTTAAGACTTTATTGCAGATCAAACATGACGTAGTAACTTACGCCACGTCTTCTCGAAAGGTCCGCTGCACTTCTTTTCGATTCAAATGCCAGACCTGGAAATTCACACCACGGAAAGGGTTGAAATCTATTGCCCGGTCGGACCCCTGGTTTTGACAGCCGTCAGGGGAAAAATTCCAGATATCGCGATAGTTTAGTAGCCATTTCAGAAGGGTTCCGCTTGAGGTGTACGCAATAGTTTGTGTCGTTAAAAATAAAAATTGTAAACAGCTTCACACTTCGACTGCTATGGTAAGACGCCAGAGTACAAATTAAATACCACATTCAAGGAAATCACGTGCGACTGAATTTGAACAGATATAATTTCCTTATTTTTGGGGCAATTTTCAAGGAAATTAAATTTCAGTTGAGCAGAATTGATGAATCATTGCAATTCCGAGAGGTTTTAGTAACTTTTCGCCATCAACGCGTTTTCACTGTTGTTGCCGCTGTGGGCTTTTAAGTTCTCCTGAACGCATTGCAATTGGCTGTAATAAATTTATATTGCTGTGCAGCAATTTATACAAAACAAGCTTCATATTTTGCAGAGAGTGAATTCAAATTAAAAGCATGTTGGATTTCTTTGTCGGCTGACAACTTTTACACTGAGCGGTGACGATTTGCAATATCCTTAAAGAAACAATGTCCAATCAGCTGTTGAAATATGTAAACAGTCTTTCATCTGGGTAGCTGCAGTTATTTTTAATAATCGATTACTCAATATTTCCGCAATTCAACGAATTTCTTGTCCAAGCAGCTTTTATTGGTCGGTGGTTGACTTCAATAATAATAATAACCTTTTCGTACTAACTTTAACTGTAATTTTCAACAGAACAAGAATTATTTTTCGGTCAGTGGAGTTTATTAAAATTTTCATCATTTTGAGAGTCGTCTTGGCGATTTCTCAGTCGATGTCGGCAACTGTTGCAAGTCGGAGGAGCGAATAACCAGCAGCTTGAATACGAATAAAATCAACTTCTGGGATGCATAGCGAAGGAAAAGGAAACTTTCATTACGTGATTTTGCCAGCACCATCAACTTCACTCACTGTGGGTTTATTCATAGCAGATTCTGCAGGTAATGAAATAGGAACTTCGGCGTTGTAGCTCCTTATACCCAGCAATAAGAAATTGCAATAAAATTCCTGGAAATGTAATTGAGATATTGCCATCTACCGTTCTCTGTAAAGTCCATATTTTCAACACAAATATTTACACTGAACGAATTTGAAATGTTGCAGTTGAACGGTTGTAATTTGTCACTGCTCTGTTTGAACGCAACTGATATTTAATGAAAATGAACTCTAGTTCAAACTGGCATTAAAAATAGGAATCGAGAGATGGAGATTTCTAACAACGACTAGACTGGATAATTTGCTGTGTTTTTAAATTATAAGGAATAATAATAATAATTAATTTTATGTGCTAGAAGTTGCGAACTGAGATGTTGAAATTCACCACAATTAAGAAATCAGACTATAATGGTTATGAACTGATGATCTGACCTCGTTTCAAACTTGGGCATATAACAACTGTCTTAGTCTAAATTCACACAAATCCAAGGTTCTGCCAATTTATAAAAGACATCTCCGTTTATTTTTAACATAAAGCGCGATGAACACATATCCCGTCTAATTCAATAATGTTCAATTGCTCTCCTAATAATCTCCTAAAAATACGAAGTCCGTTATTCCTCCAACGAATATTACATTATTGTCGGCCAGAATATCTTTTTCAATTGTTTAAATTTGTCATCTCTCCAAGATCGAACAATTTAGTGCCACCGACATTCACAATCTTGATTTCCAGGCTTCAGTTATTGGTTAACGCAAGCCGCCTATGGAACTCCCTCCCGCCACACATTTAAAGACCGCAAAAACCAATTTCAGTCTGCCTTGTTGAACTACTACAATGAAGCAATTCTCATCAATGAAGCAATTTCTTAAACTTCATCTATAATAAACTTACCCTAGAAATATCACTTACATTATAATTATTAACATTTATTTCTTTTATCAATTGTTATCGTTCGCCGTTGGCAGTAGCTAGTAGGTTTGGGTGTTTGCGTGTTTTGGTGTTTGGGTTTTTGGTTGTTTGGATGTTTGCAGGTTTCGTTGTTTGGTTATTTGGTTGGTTGGTTGGTTGGTTGTTTGCTTAGTTTGTTGTTTTGATGTTTTCGTTGTTTAGGTGTTTGGCTGTTTGCTGCTAGGACAACGACTTCTACTACTAAATAATGCACCGATGCCGTCACACTTTCAATGCCGTGTCTGTGGCGTTGCACTGGGTTTCTGTGGATGGCAAAGAAAACAATTTCAAACACAGTCGCTTTCGTCTTTGGAGAATGCCGTTTAGTCCTAAAGAGAGATCGTTGCGGGACTGCAATTGCATTCGTGAGACGAGCGCTTTCAGTGTTTCCATACCACACTAGACAAGACTTCTTTGCGGCGTGTATATTTTACCGTGAGATACGACATAGCTATGGTGTAGTGAAGCCTCACGACTGTTGCAGATGTCAATCGATAGCCTGCAGCTATGTGTAGGATGTTGGAGGTCCATTGTAGGTGTTTGCAAGTAGAATCTGTTGTGGCTTTAACAGGAACTGACATTCGCTAGAATGTTTCCTCAGCTAGACTATTATCCAAGTCCAAATTAATACGTAAGTGCTGCGAACCGTAGAGCACTTCAGACTGTGATTTCGACGTACTTAACTGTTAAATGTACGATAGCTTACGAGCACAGCATGGACCTATATCGACGTCGAAAGTAGAGCAACTTTCAAATGAGTGTACATTAAATCCAATAAAATTCAGCGAATTTCATATCCAGGAATTTTAGTGTTTTCGAAATCACTTCAGCAATATACCTTGACAATTTCTGTTGAAACTGAACGACTTATCCGAAAGACAGCGTATTCATTGAATAGCATCAGTGTGTTGGTGGTGCAGTCGAAGAGTTAACATCTGACGTACTCTATGGGCCAGAATGAAATCAGAAGCATTACTTAGAATATAACTCAATGGGCCTTTGGTTCTGAGATATAAAATCCCTTAATCATAACTGTATGTGGATTAAATCCTTTGAAAATTCATGGTAGAATTATAAGAGTAAGTTTTGCCCAATGTGGCGCTTTGTTTAGAGCTTTTGAGACGACGGGCCTCTTGTCTTATGAATGCGTTCTAGTCACCAGCAAACTAATTGACAAAAGATAGCTAATGTAACACTAAGATGCATAATTATCAGTACAAATTGCACTTGGTACACAAACATTCAAATGAAAGGAATGCAATGAAAGTGAATCTTAGATTCGTCGTGATCTACGCGTGACGACGGCATCACGAGTTGACTTCTAGAATCTCACCATAGAGCGCTCAAATCAATGTGTCAATCTTTCATCAACTACTTTACAGTGTCACATATACAATATGGTATATATAGGAATATATTGCAATATTTGCAGAGCAGCTGTAAAAGCCCCAAAGAAACGACAATTAAACTTTAGATTTCAAGAAAAGGCCGTCCAAAAAGAGCTGCTTTTTATATAGTGGTTAAATTATATAGCAGACAACTTCTTTATGACGTGAAAACAGGGTGGATTAATTGGAAGGATGAAGGAGGGAACGATGGGCATGAGGACCTAAAATCAAGGAAATACGAATTCGAACGGAAAGGAGAAAAGACAAACAACCTTAAAATACGCGTGTCTGTTGTCTTTGAAAAATACAAAGGCATAAATAACATTTCTGTCCTGAAATAGGCCGTGGAACAACTTGTTCCCAAAACATTAACCATGAAATTATATTGTCCGCCCCTCTGCTGACGCAACTCCCACTCACGGCATTCCTGACGATGCGACGAAAGTGTAGTCAGCTTTTCTATCTTCTTGCTAAATGTCCGGAACTTGCCATTTAAATAAATAAATATTAATAAGCACAGCGTGGTGATATCTCCAACAAGTTTTGGGCTTTCGCTGCGGTGAAGTTGGAAAAACAAAGATTTTATGGCTGCGTTTTATGGTGGCTTTCACTTTTCGCTTTCCATTTCTATTCGATTTACTTCATTTGGTTTGTGTTCCCTCGAGTTTTGGCTGTGGCTTTTATCGATTTGAAGTCGATTACGCTTTGTACCTTCGAAAAAGGTTACCAAAGTTTTTATGTGGTGCGAAGGAAACTATTGCTTCAGGATTACACTACAAAATGAGTTTTTCCTTAAGTACAGCCCTTCATTCAGAATAAAACATCGATTAAGAAAGAATATTTTATAGAAAGGTACAGTTCGTTTGTCAAAATCTGGCAGATTTCCTTGCTTTTATATCGCGCTTGCTTTTATAAGGCGATCTCAGTCCTACGGAGTCTTCGGCCTCCGCCAACAGGAACAAAAAGCAATTCCAACCTCGGGCTAAGTTTCCCATTCGCAACTGGATGAGCGTCAACTTATAATTGAATTACGCAGTGTTGAGTGCTTTCAGATTCCACATTGCTTCATCGCCTTGTGCTTCATCGCGAGGAGACGTAGAATTATGACAGATGCAACATTTTGATTGTTGCTTTTTGGAAGGACTCGCTTTTTAAATTGAAAGATTGCAAGTAATGTGAGTCTTAGTATTTAGATCGGTGTCGAAGCTAGTGAAAGCAAGGGAAGCAAAATTTTTATTAATAAGAAATATGGGCACCAAAATTTCTTTTATGATATTTTTAGAATTGATTTTTTATATTAGAAGAGGATTATAATTTAGCATACCCACTATATATATATTGTTGATCAGTGTCACCTGCTAAGTCATTCAGCAATGTCCGTCCTTCTGTCTGTCTGTGGAAATCATGATTACAAGAGAACAAATTAATGTAACGCAAAACACAGCAACAGACAAATAAATAACAAATTGCAAGAAACAAATTGAGGTATATTTTTTGTCATCCTGCAATGACTGGTATTGGAAATGGGCAAAATCGGAGGAGTGCTACTGCTGCTTTTTATAATAATTGCCAATTATTCGGTGGTAATATCTTATTTTTCAAAGTGAAGGCTTAATTTAGGCTGCAATTTTAGTCTGGAATCATCGCATCATGTTACAAATAATTAGTTAAAATTGTTAATGGTACACGTACATATCGCATTGACATAAACGTCTATTACAGAAGAACGAATAGAATAATTGTCTTCAAATTTTGTACGGGAAGATCGGAGGAGCGCTTTGTTATTCTTATAACAAAGAAGATTTCTTCTGTGCTAATTGTTGAAATAGTTGAAATTTTAGTCTGGAATCATTGCATCATTTTAAAAATAATTTGTTAAAATGGACGCTGTCTGCCTTCTATTGACATAGACGGCAATCTTTCCGCCAATCTATAAACACGATAGCTACTCTTGCATCACGGTATCTGTTTAGTGGAGGAAGGTGAAGGGAAATCATGTCCCAAACGACGTGGTGTCTATTCCCTTCTGGGACTAGGTTCTTTGATTCCAAAGCTAGCTGTGTGGCTGCTTGGATGGCGTTGGCATACTGTCTTCCTTTTGAGAGTAATGTTCTGGGAATCGAGCGGAACCAACACAAGAAACACGTAACAAAAATATGCTGAACAATAGAAAAATTGCCATCCAAAGAGTCGGCGGGTGAGTGGAATGTAGACAGGCAGCTAGAAATTGAGGCAGGCACAGTTGCGAACTGCAAACGCCAAAATCCCTTAATCCCTCACGTAATTTTATTATATTTTTTTTGCATTGTTAATGCAATATTTCATTAAAGCAAACAGACATTGCACTCCTCGACGATGTTTGAAGGGAGCACATTCATTTGCAGACATCAGTGAACTTCAAATATAACTCGAATTTGCTAATATTCAATCGCAAAGAATTGTATCAGTTAAGGGTGAAAAGGTTTTCGACTCAGCACTGGTTTCAAATCGCTAACCGAATAAACTGAAATTTTACATAAGTGACTGTAAAAAAGAAAAAATATTTGGAAAAATTAGGAATAAGAAATTGGACAAAACTGGGATTTTCTCTGAATGATCTATGAAAGTGAAAAGATTATCCAAAGTTTTCGATAGCAAAACCAATATTTAATTTATTTAAACAGAAATTTTAAAAAGGTTTCCTTATGTTGCAGTTTCTGAGGTAACAGATATTTGAATAACTCCCAACGACATTTTGACTTTCGGTTAAAGCTAAATATAAAATAGTCGTTTTCTAAAACTTCAAAGCTGATTAACTTTGTCTACAGTGTCATGTACAACATCCGACTTTAGGTCTTTAAAGGCTAAAGAGACAAACTATAAGCGTACACATTTGCGGAAATTTTACGTGCACCGTAGCGAAACAAAGGCCCCGGATTAACTCCGCAAATGTCACGAAAATACAAGTTCGAGTTCAGGTGCAAAACTTTCAGTTTGTGAAAAACTTTAAGCAATCGACTTGAAAATACTTTCTCTATGATGCTGCACGAATACACGTCTAGCCAGCGCCATTGCGAAATTTAGTTCACTAAATTTATAATTTGTATTTAAAATATATTTAAAAGGATTATTTGCCTGCATGTAGGAACTTAATGGACTGTACATCGGAGATGTGAATAAGAACATTTGGTCAGAAAAAGATTCTTGCATATGATAAGCAAGAAAAAAAAATAGAAATAAAATAGAAATAAGGAAATTTGGCAAAGTCCATTTGTATGCCGTAATTTTTCATTTGACTTCCATCCATAGTTTCTCTCGCTAAGAATAAAATCGGCGGTGCGGAAAAAATCTGTAAGCTTCCATTGAAAACATCCGTAAATATACATCCTTCGACGCCTGATAATTATAAAAAATGGTAGCTATTTTTCCCCTTCTTGCAAGTTAAATTTCTCGGCAGAACTAACGATGGAGTCGGCGGACTCATGGAGACAGTAAAACAGATATTTAAGCAATCAGACATAATAATACCAATAGCAAAATAACAGCAATATATGCGGCACATTTCCATCTGATGTCATGGTGTCTGAAAGCCAAACAAGCTGCTTCCGGAGCGGTGCTTCCAAAACATAAAAATAGTCACGAAGAAGCATGTTCAATAAACAATTTCCATGCTCCTCTTCCGCACTTTTTTACATTCCAGGAAGTATCAAGGCTACAAAAACGTGCAAAGCGTTGGAGATTCCTTGAAGGGCAAGAAAAGGGTTGAGCTTTACACACCATAAACTCAGGAATATTGTAATGACATCGGCAGGAAATAAATTCGCCCCCCAGCAAAAGTTGCAAAAAGTAAGAAATAGAGTTGACATTTTTATTTCGAACTCTACGAATAACAAAGAAGGATTCTTGAAGTAAAAGAAAATCAAATAAAACAAATTTACAACTTTTGCCAAGTTTTATAATTTTCGTATTAATGCAATATGCGAAAGAATTTAGCTCCATCACTTGGGAAAAGTTCAAGAATTTGTTTATTTTACGGTTTTTATGATTGAGAAGTTTTTCAATTTTTTTTGAGGAATACCTAAGATTTCGCAATTCTTTGCTTTCATAATTAGCAGGAAATTTGACCTATTTTCCGTGCTTAATTATCCATTACTCACTCCGCTCTTAAATTATTTAAATTTTTCGCATCCCTTCGAACTGCATAAAAAATAAAAGAATACTCAAATTTGGGTTTGTGGCTGTAGTTTATATACAGCCCCGTGTCGGACAATAATACATACACGTACATATATACTATTGTAATGTGGTCAGTATGAAGTTTTCTATTCTATTCTTCTATTTGCAAACAACAAAATCCAAGTGGAAAACTTTCAATGCTGACATCTATAAAAGTTTTGTTTGGAGCTAAATGCAAATGTTTTCACTTTCCTTATCATGTTTCCCCATCATGTTTCTCCATCGTGTTGTGAAAAGGCATCAACACAAATCGCAAATAGATTCAAGAGACAACCACATACGGTCCAGCCGACAAATGGCTTCCTGAAAGAGGAGGTGGGAGGATGTCCATGCGTCATACTATATGGCTGAATCCCACTCGGCTAAGGAGTTAGATCACATCTTTTCTATTCTCGACTTACATTAACAACGGCACTCGGAGGCGATGTTTTATTATAGCTTAGAGAATATCCATAAATATGTTAAATAGTGGCCATTATGAGGTTATCCCGGCACCGTTTCTTCCCAAATGGTTTTAAAAATGCTAAGCATATGTCTGAGTCTCTCCACACGGAACTTATTTAAATTTATGACTGCTGCGTAGATCAAGGAACAGAACGGACACTAACAACGCTCTGGGCAGTTGTTGAAGTGGTTGTTGTGGGTCAGGGGGCTTCTTTCGTTGATGATTCCCATTCTCTGCACTATTTTGCAAATCTAAAGCTTATTTGGCCTGCCGTTAAGAAAGGGGTGTGAAGTTGGGGGCTACCCGAAAAGTTAGCAAAAATTTCATCAACATATGTGCAGCATTCTTCTGAATATTGCATATAAAACAAGTTGGATCCGAAGCGATTTGAAGTTGGGATAAGGTTAAATTCACTTTTAAAATTAAATCGGTTTTCCGTAAATTCGACGTCAGAATTCAGTTAAAATTGATCATCAACATTTTTTGAGTGTTTTTATTTCTCAATCTCCTGATGAAGGTATTTTTTTTCGTTTATTCGTTTTTGTCTCGTCGCAAATTGCTTGCGTTTGTCTCATGGATGAGCGGCTGGAGTCGCCATTTGTCTCCATTTGCGTGTCCTTGCGCCTGAATTCGTGCAGCGGTTTGCTCCTAGGACGAGACGGTGTACCGCAAAGTGTAGCTCAGGATCCCAGCCGGGAACAGAATCTCAACTTCGTAAACTAACTAAAATATCTTTGGAAGAAGTTGTTATTGCCAATTCTTATGTGTTGCAAGCAAAGCAAATTGCCTTTCAATTCCCTTGCCTATCATGGCACATTGCTGATGCACATTGGCCTAGCGCACAGAAGGCAAGAAGTGGGTTTGTTTGTGTTCCGTTCCAATTTCTATAAAGGCCTTCATTTAGAATAAGTATAATTCAGAGTTTGTACAGTTAATTTCTGTTGTAATAAGTCAGGGCAAGCCGAATTCACAAACTTAATAATATTTCGACAATATTGGCGTCGATAGAAGTTCATTTGTGGTCAGGTCGTACCGCCGAATTAACTTTTTCAGGTTCATAAATGGTGCTTACACGAGCGAGAAATTTTTGTGTTTTCTTATTCTTTGCACCATTCTTGTAGTCTTCGTTGGTGGCAAATGCTTGCTGAAGCCCCTTTGAATGCTGCTGAAATCAAAACTGTTTCGAAGGTGCTTTTCTGGCACTTTACGGGCAGAGGAAACAAGCATTTAAACGCTTTAAGTAGAAAGTGCAGAATGTAAGAGAGTAGCAAGAAACCGGATTTAAATTAAAAAAATGAAGCAACAGAACAGAAATCGGAACGAAATTGTCCGTCAGCACCAGACGAGTTCGTACTAGCGCACACGGGCACGAGCGCGAGTACGAGCACACGACTCTTCGTAAAGAGACACGAATAAAGCTTCGACTATTCTTTTTATTGCTTCGCCTCGGCGAGTCTTTGAAGGTGTTGAGCATGTTTTACGCTTAGTTTTTGTGTTGTCAACTTGGCTTTTTCCCTCCCCAAAATAAAAATTAATTTTTAAAAGCATAGAACACACACACATGCAGTTCGGTTGATTGTTGTTGCTTTCCAGAGTCACTGTTTCATTTCGAGTTGGACTCGAGTTTCATTTCACTGTTCAAGTTTCATTTTATTTGGTGTGAAAACTGAGTTTGGCGACACTTCGCAACTGGCACATGTTGAAGCGTACGTGTGCGTTTCTGAGTATTCGCTTCGGCTGGCTGCATTATTATTCAAACAGTTGACGGTTGACTCAGTTTTGTTCTTAAAACAGTTGCGCTGGTGAAAACTGTGGAAATACCGAAATTCGATTTTTAATTTGACCGGAAATGGCTTTACTCGCAGGAAAAATTAAATTAAATTCGTACTTCCAATTTTTAAACTATTTTTTAGTGACATTTAATAGAGGGAAGCGCCCGGTTCTGGCTTGCAACACAAAATTGTGACCGTCACTACTGAATTATCAGCGCAGTCTAAAAGTATGCAACTGCTTTGGTTAAGTGCGATGATCATGCGAGACGATATTAACCGTATTTTGTAATGAACTATATAGTAAAGTAGCTCTTGCTATGCAATTCAATGTGTGTAAGTGAAGAAGACTGTGTATTGCCAAATTTCTGTTTCAAATAATCAAATATACCAAATTATATAAATAAATTGTATGAATTATATAACTAATTGTTGGACGTGTCAAGTCTAGTCTCTGTGCCAAAAAGTAGGTCTTTAAAAATTTCCCCATATCCTGGATAGAAAACTCGATAAAACCTGGTTAAGTGTTACTTCTATGGAGAATACCTATACACCTAAGTCTGTTTTTACACGGTAGATTGGTTCCAGAAGAAGCCGTGTAAAAAAAACCGTGTAAAAAAGACATTGATCTTATACAAAAATGGGTGATTTTTTCCTAATCTCTAAAACCTATTAAAATTAGTGAAAAACAAGAATTTTTAAGAACAAGAATTCATGTTTATTTTATTAAATCAAATATATAATGCTTATTTTTACAAGCATAGTAATTAATGATAAAAAAGATATGCACTCTAATCTTAAAAGTAATATAAATTAAATGTGTGGCAAGTTCAGGAACTAAAAAACTATGTTGTGAACGAAAAGAATAGGTTATTCAATTTTTAAGGTAAGAAATGCTTGCTTTTAAACCCATGCTTTTTTATTGGCCATCCAATTAACCGGCAATGTATCAAAATCGACACCTGTCATTGCTCGAGGCTTTAATGCACGATTGATAAGCACGATTGATAAATTTCAAATCGTGCTAAATGGAATAAAATCGTGTAAAAAAATTAAAAATATTCAATTTTCAAACCGTGTTATATCAAAACCGTGTACAAAAAGACCGTGTAAAAACAGACTTAGGTGTATAGTTCAATCAAACACAACTTGTGATTTACAATAGAAGCGATAAAATTTGGAAAAAAAAATAATGTTTGCGTACTTTTAGGGATCCAAAAACTAGAAGCGCAATTTAATATGCACTGATAATTGAGTTGTGACGGTCACTATTTTGCGATGCGAGCCGGTATCGAGCTGTTAAAGTAATGTACAATTTTTCAGACGGGCTTGAAAATAGTCTTCTTCAAATTAAATGAGTTCTATACTTGTGAGTGAAGTGACAATCACATACGCAAAACATACGTTTGGAGAAAGTGAAAATTTTGTATTTTAAGAAACTTACATTCAGGGGCGACTTCAAATGAAATGGAAAAGACACGAAACAAAATCCACCCTCGCCACTGGCTTCGGCGATCGCAAGCAACTCGTGCCTGCCGAGGTGTCAGGTGTAATTGACGAACAAACCGCAGAATGTGCTCCACGAGTAAATGCAAACAGACAGCTGCACACGGCATACTACGGTACACACGCCTCCCTTCTGTCTGCACTGCGATTGCATGAACTCCAATCAGAATATTATCGGGCAGAAGCAGTGAAACGGCAGAGAAGCATAAAAGCGTCTGGCAACGAAGTGCGAATGTTGAAAAACGCACATAGAAAAGCAGAGGATCGAATTGCACACGTTCAACAACGAGACTAACAATAAAACAAAACAAAAACAAAACATTTTGCACTAATCCTTCCCCACCAACCCTTGAAGAAGGAAGGTGAAGTTTGTGAGACATCGAATTCAATACGCTCAACAACCGTCAACCGTCGTTTGGCTGGGGAACAACAACTTTTGCCCTCCATCGTGCAGTAGCTCATTAAATTAGGGGACAAAAACATTCAATATGGGAATCGATTCTTGGATTGGCTTGATGCAGCGAGCAAAACGGGAGAAGAGAATCGTCGAATGGTCATTTACAAACATTAGTTTTTGGCAAAGATCTTAAAGCGAGAATTAAGGCATAACTTGATATTAAGAGTCAAATAAATAGCTATCACATTCGGTTATGATTTGATTCGAGATCTCAACAAGAAAACCTTGCGATATCAACTTTATAATATTGATATCAAATTAGCGTTATCACAAAAGCAATCACGATAATTTCAAAGTGTTTCAACAACTCGCACTCCACAATCGATAAGTTATTGATAAGATAACGAAAAAGTGGAATTTATAAGAATAAAAGAAATATTTTTGAAATTTCTGGCCATTAATAAGGGCTTGTTTTGTTTCTATTTTCCACAACGTACCCCTCAGTGGTTAACTGAAATTTATGACTGGCGGATGATAAGAGAATTTCATCAAATTCAGCCTTCGTTTTTGATTTTCGTTGTCGAGCACTCAGCTCCCGCGTTGCTGCGTAACCTTGTCAAATGACAAACTGACATCATTAAAAATTACCGACTTCGAGCATGAAATCATATTTAAGCAGCAGCAGCTAAAAATTATTACTTTTTTATTTCAAAATAAGTCAGAGAATGCGGAAAACTGAAGTTTTTGCTAGATTCCTCGAAGCGTCAGCTTTTAAACTGGCGCCATTTTTCTCCACTTAAATTAGTGAGTTTCCCATTTTGGAGAAAAAGTTACGAAGAGTAATTGCCATTGGGTAATGGGAGCCATTTGACATCTCCTCCGAGCTTCTTTTACTTGTCACGTTTTTTGAAGTGTTTCCGTCTATGATTTCTTCGTAATTTTACGTAATTTCGGTTATTTGGAAGACATAATGTCTCCATCTAGGATTGTATTTTTTCCTTTTTCATGTAATATTTTTGATCTTTACACGAAACAATTAACAAAGTTCCTAAGATTTCGGAAAAACACGAATATGGCGCTTTTGTTTTTCTAATAAACGATTTTTTATATATTATATTCAATTATTTTGTTCAACTGTGACGCTACAGGTTTTCTCCTATATCATTCGAATGAGGTTTTTCACATCATCGAATTCGGAACCCACTAAAATCTTAAATGCAAACCCAAATCTATTCAACTCCATTCTCTAGCAAATTAAGAAACACCGCACTCCCTAAAAATATGCAACATTTTCTCATGAGCTCAGTCGAAGTTTCGCTGTCTTGAACTTTTCCCGTGTTTCTTTTTCTATTCATAAATTTTTGAAACTGCGAAGTTAATGTGATAATCTTGATGCTAATAAATCTTGAAAGCGTTGCCACTCTTTCATCTTTGCAACAACTTGATCCAGCAGTGGGTTTATAGAGGCCAAGGGTCTGCTCGAGTTTAGTTGAAGCCATTTTGTATGAGCAGCAAAAAGGCGGCATTAAAATGATAGCAAAGTTTTAGAGGAAAGTTTCTCGTAGTGAGGAAATGAGTTAATGAAAATGTGTTTTCTGTTGGCGTTTGCAGCAGACGGACAAGTGAAGCTCTCAGATCTGCAGGCGGACGGTGAATGGACGCATGAATAAGTGATGGTAATTAAAGCTGACGTTGTACTTCCTCATTACGGCGCGCAAAATCGTGTATTTCTGTAGGGTAACTCCATCCCTTGATATGCGAAAGCGACAGCAAAGAATCGTTGTGGCCAGTCAAATGATTAGTAACAAGAAATTCCTCACTTCTGAAAAAGAAAGGAAAAGTCGCGTGATATATCAAGAGTTTGACGATATCCAGAAATGTTGTCAGGGAAGCGGAGTTCAACTCTAAGCTACGATATAATCCACAGTGATTATGAATAGATTATATAATAAAAATAATAACTTCTATTACATTTGTAATTGTAACAGAAAGAAGATTAACGCTAGGCATTAACGCATGACCACATTATATTTGAGGTTGCATTGGCAATGGATTTAACAGTTAATGCTGTGCTATAAGAACCAAGAACTGTCCATAAGTTGGCCCACAATAATTTTACTAACTAGAAGCCCCACTTTCATTTGTTGTAGGATCAAGAAATCGCGAAGACGACGAGAAATTAATTAGTGTTTAATTAATTTTAATTATCCGATGAGCCAAACAAGAAGTTCTAGAATACCGATTTTTCGAATGTCCCTCGTAACTTTTAAGATTGCTTCCAAAGGTAATGCTCTATTCTATCTTAAAGTTGTTTGAATAGATTACTTTTGGAAATATATTCATATAAAATTTTTAATACAAACTTTTAGTTTTTAAAGAAAGCTCAGTTGAAATGTTTTTTCAAGTATAAAATCACCGGCGCCGCAATTCCATAACTGCGAGGCTGAATGAAATGGCTCAAAATTGAATCCATCGCCAACGCATCGTCGGCAGAAACGAATGGACACCTGTATCTAGTCTCGTGTATCCTCTTTCATGATATTCGCAGCGAAGAACAATATGAGAAAAAACAAATAAAAATAAAGGCAACTCATGTTTGTTCGCTGTGTAACGTGACATGAATATTAATCAGTTCAGGTTGTTCGGGTTGTTGCCTGAGTAGATTTTACAGCTGAAATACCCTTCTACCACTTGTTTCATAATTCTTCGCTCCTAAGCGTTTCACAGGAGAATGCTGAAAATGCTCAATGAATTTTGGGTTGTATTTCCTTTCCGTGGATTCCCCATCAGTGACAAATGTGAGTTGTGTAATTGATTTCGTCTTTGGCCTTTCCACTTGATTTCATTCACGTGGTTTTGTAGATGTTTACTTTTATAGAATTTCTAGTAGTAAAGTTCCATTACGATATAACCTTAAGTAATAGCCAAATCAAGCAAAGATTTTCCAAAAAAAGTTATTTTGTGATTTTGAGTTAATTAACATTTTTGTAAATTCATTTATTTCTCGAAAATTTCTTTTTTCTTCTACAAATTCTATGTACAAATTCGTCTTTGCTTTCTCTACATTATTTAATACTATATACAAACAGTTAATACATCGTTTTAATCGTTGTTTTATCTATGAAAGAGGTAGAAGAGATGCCAAATAATTCAGCAAAAAAAAAGTACAGTGTTGCCACCTTTAGGTGATGGCAATCAATATCTATATCAATTTACTTTATAAACCTACGTACATAAATTAAGCGGTGGAACCCAACATAAATGACTTATATACATATGTATATACATATCTATAGCAGTACTACAGAAATTCTTACAAGGATATCCTATAAGTAATCGTTATAGCTATTTGATTACAACTAAAAGGCTTCAACCTTTAGAGTCTTTGGCTTTCGTTGTACCCAACGCATTTCTACAAATGCAATATTTTTTGGCCTGCTTATCGGCGACACACTTGGAATCGGCTTCGTAACTATTCAAGCGGCTGATGCTCTCCACATCCAGCTCGACCGTTTTGTTGCGTTGGTGGTAAAGAAGCGTCGCTTCGAACAGAGCCTTCTTAGGCTGGACCTCGAATTTGAGGCGATACATATATTCCGCACTCGAGTCAAAAACCACTTTGCGAAAGGTCGTCTTGAGACTATGCAAAGCGAGATCACTACACAGCACAGTGAAGTTTCGCCTCCGCAAGTACAGATTCATTTTATCAATGACCAGCCCCGCGATCTCCTGCATTCGCTTGTCGCTTTGGACAACTTCATACGGCGCGCAGGTGCACCAGTGGTCGGGAATGCCGGCCGCAGCGCAGGTGCGGTTCTCCGGTACCGCTCGGAACAAAGACTGACACTGCACACATTTCTCCGGCGGTTGGAAATGCTCCTTGCCGTCACTGGCCAACTCTACGAGGTGCTTCAGAGTCATGTGGAGGTCGTACGGCGACGTCAGTCGATGTTTGTTCAGCTCCAAGGCGCACACAAAGTGAGGATATTTGTGCGAGAACCATTTGGGCAGGGAAAAAAAGAGCATTGGCAGACGTTCTTCGAGGAAGCCGGACTGCAGATTGTTCAATGTCCCCCATCGCATCCCGTGATCGCTGAAAAGAATTACGATCGAGGTCTCAAAGACACCCGCTTCTTCGAAGTCCTGCAAATAACCCTGTACCACGTGGTCCATCGCAGATGGCATATCGTAGCAGTTGTGACTGAAGGAGTTAGTCCAAAAGAGCCCGAACACCGGCTGATTTTTGTACCGATTGGTCAGTTGAGTGGCGAAATCGAAGATGTACTGCGCGGAATGACGCATTCCCAGGCAGTTGAACAGTCCGCAACGCTTCTGCTGCACAAGGTGATCTTTGAAGGCCGTGATGAATGGTCGCAGATAGTAATCGGTGGGCTTATTTTGGAAGCCGCGCTTGAGGTAGTTAAAGGTGCTCATGCCAACCTCATCCTCGGCGTAAGCAGTTCGATACCCGTACTCGCGGAAGTTTTTCCAGATCAGCGGACAGGAGTCAATGCCGCCCAAGGCGTGAACATCGCACTTTGCTCGAGTTAGTCCTTCGTTGTAGCCAGCAAGCACAGCCATTAAATTCGGAAAGGTATTGTCGCCCATCTGGAGGTAAAAGGGAACCTGTGAAATTAAGGCGCATATTAAAGAGTTGCCTAAAAGTTACCTTGTTATAACCCTGCATCTCATGCCATCCTTTGCGCTTGATGTAGTTGTAGGTCTTCACCATCGTCCGCCGAAAATTGATGCGCGAGAGTGCATCGATACCAATCATCAATACGCTGGGTTTCCTGGAGTTGGATGTGCTGCTCTTTGTTTGGTTCTTCATCTGAATGAAAGAGAAGCCGTCCACCTGCAACAATTTAGTGTAGTTCGCCGAGTAACACTCCACAATGATGCCCTCGACGTGCACTGGAAGCACGAAATCTTGGTGGAAATTGCTGCAGGGAAGGAGGCTGCACGAAAAGATGATAGCAATCAATTCACGGAATTTTTGTTGCTGTTAGTATTATGAGAGGGGACAGGGACAGTAGGTCTATATTGTATATCTTCGACTTCTAGGTCTATTGTAGACACGTCTTTACTCATGCCGCAGTGTCTTCTAAACCAAGATTTTTAAGAAAGCTGTTTGCCGGTATTATACCGGCTATAATATTGGGATATTGAGTCCTATCTTATTGAAAATTATGGTAAATTTGTACTCACGTAATTCGGTCGTCGTCGTTTGGTTTACGCACGATCTGCTTGTAGCAGCAACCGATGTCGCCACTGAAGTTGGCCGAAGAACGGCCAACAGCCTCGTTGATGTGCAGCAGGTATTGCTGCAAGTTCTCATCGAAAATTATCCGCACCATTCGGTCACGCTTAGTGCAATTCTGCAATGGCAGTGGCTTGTATATCTTCATTATTTCCGGCGAAAAAGGATTCACAAGCGGCATCTTACAATGAGAGGTGTTCACGTAAAAGCGACGTTGCGAAGGCGCGTTTTTGGATCGCTTCGCAGTAGCATTTGAATGACTCCGGAGCTCTGAAAATAGGTCCACTTGCATAGTTATTCACGCGACTAATTAATTGACCGTGCTCAACTCACCCACTGCTGCCGTTGGCTTCGATTTGGTGTGGCTTCGATTTATCGTCGATGAAGTGCTCAAGCTCTGCCGCTCCAAATGACCCATGTATTTATACTGCAGCAAGACGAAAAAGGTCGTTGTCGCTGCACATATATAGAATATGAACAGAAGAATCGTCTTGTGGCGCATTAGATTCGAAGACATCGTCGCACACTTATCAAATTTATGAGTGCTGAAAAGTGTTTTAACAGTTTAAAAGTGACTAATTTTAAAAGCAATTAGTAGAGAAATGTGGAATATTTATTATAGAGAGATCGGCAAGCATTTTCGTTATGCAAAACCGAAGGTCGTAGGACTTTTGTAATGATTTTAAACTGATCGCAATGTTGTTGTGCTGTCTAATCAGCACACACAACTGAAACTCACACACAATTCTAATAATATAAAATCTACAGCACAAATCTCTAGAAATATTGTGATCACAATTTGTAACTCTGCACAACTGCGGTGTTTAACTAACTAATTACTACGCTCGCCAGACTTAACATTCAACGTAACTTCACCGAACCAACTTTACGACGTTTCTTATCTGCGGCGTTTATTTTTGAGGGTTTTTAACTGACAAAACTCATTTAGTTATAGTTTGGAAGTTGCAGCAAACGTGCCTAAATTGAAATTTGGTCGTCTCTTGCCTGAATTTATTTGACTAAGTTATCGTCAGAGAAATGCCCGTCAAGGTGTAGCACTGCCGGAAGAATAACGATTTATCGCAAATTGAAAACTTATATCGCGCGATAGTTCCTCTGTTTATTACCGCGAATAAAAAGCAACAACAAGATATCGGTACCTATATCAATGGCTATAAAAATTTCGGAGTGCCAACAGAAAAGTGATTAGAAAATTTTGAAGTTCTTAAAATTAGAGGAAATTTTCATTTAATTTTGAAGACTCGTGGTTCTGTTTGTAGCTGAAATTCGGTGTTCTAAATTCGTCGGAATGAAGCAATATTAAGGCGAATCTCGACAGGTCTATACACAAAAGGGTTTTAGACGGAAATTCGTCACTCGTACATCATTTGTTTTGATTACAAGTTTTAGTTCCACGATTTTTGCTCGGATACTAGATTGGACTTTACCAATTTTTATGAGGATCCTGAGAAGACAACTACATTTATTTTCCCACTGCTGGAGAAATACACATTGCTTATTTTTCATAACTGATGAACTTTGCATCAATGAACAAATAAAATAGCTTAGAAGCATTTAAATTTACTTAGCAACAAACTAATTTGGCTTTTTATTTTATATTTCATTTCTTTACAAACAAAAACCATATTTTATTCTCTTGCATTAAATAAATATCAATTTTTCTCTTTGAAAATCTTTCTTTTGCATCTTTTTAAATCCCTAATCTGACCTAATCTAATCCAATCTAGTCTAATCTCTTTCTTAATCGAACAACTATTTGCCCATTAACTAATATAGATTAATGCAGACTAGAGCTAATACCAGATGCGTTGCAACGATCAGTTTCTTGCTATTTCTTTCAACTTGTATCAAAATTCTTTCATATACTAACTGCGCTCCGTAATGAACTCTATAGAATTGTAGCCTACGTCGCAACATCAAAAGAAATGACGATATAAAAAAATCTGAAAAACCTTTTATTGCTAAATTGTTTTTGCGAATAATCCAATACACTAAATGAGATATATAAATTCTAATAAAATAATGTGAGTAGAAAGCTCACACAAATTCGGATGTCCGTTTCATAGTCCTTATAGCCCGTTTATGTGCACCCGTTTCATACCTTGTCGGGATTGTCACCGTCACAGGTCGGAGCTGCTCCGAAGAAATCAGGAAATTGCTCTCCTCTACGTACAATATACGACTGACTGCAGACTGTATGAATAGTTGCTACCTATTTTTAGTTGTTCAGTTCTACGCCCCGATTTACAAGGCACACCAACTGTTTTCTACTCGTAGTAAAGCATGCACCGTAAAAAGTCCAGGTTAATTTTTAAATATTGGTTTCGATTCCAAAATTATTTACTATTTTAGCTAACCGAAAACATTCTATTGTCTACGGGAGTATTTAGTCCAAGAGTGCTTTAAATTTTTTGTCGTTATAAAAAATTCAAATACAGAAGATATTCGGGTCAAAATTGCACCCAAATATTCCAACATTTTTGTGAGCTTTTGGTTTCATTTTTAGTATAATGAATTATATTATACTTAAATATTATACTACAAAATTAATTACATTAATGCGACATTTTTACGAATTCTTTTCTTGTATTCCAAATATTTTAAATACTATCAAAATAGTTTAAATACCAATCTAAAATTTTATACCGTGTAGATTTTTATAGGAAAATATTGTAAATAAATCAATTGAATTCAGAACTATAGTGAAAACAAATTTTATGATTTTCTTTTTTATTTTAAAGTAAAAACATATGTTTTTCTACTTTCAACAATTACAATCACACATATTGGCTATATCCAATTTGTTGTTAGCTACAACCAGGGTTTCCCAACGCTGTGTCCGTGCTGTGACAGTTACCGATCTGCCCGTCCTTTTATGACCACAAGAAAGGACTAAACCCAAAAATATTCCCCTCGTCCCCACAAAAATTATTCCGCGTAGTCCAACCGCTTGAATTTGAACTAGAAGGGAGATTATACATCACCATAACCCTTTACCTAACAGTCAGTTTTCATTAAATCTACAGTAAAATTCGCAAGGTCATCTTTGCTTCTGTTAAGAGTTCCCAATGACAAATCTAAGATTGTGCCAACAATAAAAGTTTTGTAGTTTCCTGATGACACTTTTGCAACTCTTATAAAGAATGCAAGATAAGTATTTTTTCCAATTAACACTACGTTCCATCGTCTGTTGACACCGACAGCATTTCTCAGCTAGCGGCTTTTGATGGCGGCAGAGCTGTATCTGTTTGCTTGCAATGGCGATCAGATTATGCAGCTATGAGTGCGTCTCATCGCAAGAGTTGCAGGTTGCCAATATTCAGCCGCTCCAACTGTGTTTAGGCCCTTCAATTGACCCTCTGAATCTGAACTTGTTGCTCTCATTCCTTGAATCGTGTTTGGCTATTACTCTTCCAAAGGTTTGTTGATGCTAAACACAGCCAACAGCTGTATCCTCTCTAAAGGCGGCTATTAACTAAAGAGAATAGGCATGCGTGTTGAATTCATAACAGAGAAGAAACGCGTCAAATATGTAGAGTTAAAATACGCCGGCTCCACTGTTCGCACGGATTTCGCTATTCCTACAGATGTTGTTACTCCAATTATTTTCAATGCTTTGACTCCATCTTGGCCCCTTGCTCTCGCTCTCTGAAAAAAACAGTAGCTGCCCTTGGAATATATCTCATTTCCAGGGAAGAAAAGAGAGCAGATAGTGCAAATCTCCCAATATTCTTATTGGATGTGGTTGCATGAGTATTCTCTCAATTTTTCCAAAAACTCCCCACAGTCCGGTTTTCTTGGAAGTTGGGGATTTTTTATTTCTAAAAAATTGAGCGATCCGAACTGATGTAAGCCGAAGAAGACCGAAGAAAACTAAACTGCAATCGATGACTGGAAATGTTGCCGAGCCAGACACGTCGTGCATTTCTGCACGCAGCATTGGAATCAGTCAGCTGCCGGCGAGCAAACAAGCAAGTGCGTTGTGCGAGAGCGAAGTTTATATCCTCTACAAGAAGAGTTAATTTTTTAGCCAAGTGTAACCAAAGAAAGCAAATACGCATTTGTCAGTCTCTAAATGTTAAATGATTATTAATTGAATTGTATAATCAACGACACAAAATTATTGCGGCGTGAATGTTTTAGTGAAGAAACTAAAGATTAAAAAGCTACAAATATAAATAGCGAAACAAAGAATAAACGTGCAGAAGTAAGTGTGAAGTGAAGCAGAAAATTGTATAAAATACAGCACACAGCAATAAAGAAAACAGGTTACATATTTGAAACTTGCGAATGCGGACGAGTCTTTCGAATTTCAAGCGAAGCGCTAAAGTTTAAATGAAGCATTTCAAACGCGTCAGCAAATTTTCTACTCCGTAAAACGTTCTTGGTTAAAGTGCCAAAATTTTATTTAAAAATGTTGCCATTGGATGCTTTCACAAGACAATGCAATTCGGGTTCTTTTTTATAATTATTGCCGGCACAGGAGCGCTTCGAGGCAACCAAGACGCAGGTTTTATTACTTGTTTAAAAGTTTACCAGATGCCATTTTGTGTGAAATGAATATTTAAACTTCAATCACCACAAAAATGTCAGATAAAAGACTTGTTTAGAAGTATAATATCTTCTCTTGAATTCATGCTGGAACCCCTCACTGTCCAAGGTGCAAAGGACTGACTGCATAATCAGATGCATATGGGAATATTTTCCATTACTTTCTTCATTCCTCTCCATGTTAATTTGCTAGCAAAACTTCTTGAAGACATGCCAAGGTATTTGCACCGTAGACGTTTAATTATGTGGCAATTAAAAGTAGTCGTTATTTTTATACATAATTTACATTATTTTCTTTCGTTTCTTATATTCTGCGTTCGTTGGCTCAAACTGGAAAACTATCCGCCGTGAAGCGCACCTGTTCTTTGCCGTGAGGTTGTGACTTCCTGAGCTCTTCTTTCTTTTCGGGTTTCTCCTGCTCATCATCAATAAACCTGCTGTACGCACTTCACTCCTTTTTAATGCATCCCTCGGAAACCGAACTTTTTTGCATGCTTCCCTGGTTGAACTGTCGCAAGCCGCCGATTATAGCTCGTCGGCCTTCCCTGCCGCTTCTCGTAGCCTTTCTGCTCTCAGTTCAGTTGCTGTAAATTCCAAAAGCGAGCAAAACAAAACGCGTCCAAGACTTCTTTGGCCTCTATACGAACGAACGAAAAGCAACGCGCTGAATTGACGGGTTTTTGGACTGTGTTTTTGCTTACTTCTTAGAGTTGTCCAAGTCGTTGCTGCACGAACCGCAGATATGTTCTTTAATGTATTTTTTAGCCATCTTGCTACTTCTTGCAGTTCTTGTTCTCACTCTTAGCTGGAGCTCAGACAAAAACCGGATTTTAAGGTTTTTGCATGGTTCTTGTTCGGAAGACACGGCACAGCATGGGTAAATATCAGACTGCAAAAGGTTTGCGGAGATTGTGGAGACGCGGATGACTATAATGGCAGCCGCTATGTTCATGTAGCTTGCAGCAAATGGTACATACTGAAGAGCAAAAGCAGAAGAAGAATGCAGGGTTTGCCATTTTAATTTCTTGATGGCTGGAATTAGTTACTATGGACTCTTTTTGACATCTTGTTGTCAAGGAAAGGATTTTACTAGATGTGGTTAATGTGAAAGCGGGGAAGATCATATTACAGAAACTGTGCATATCAAAATTCTGCATTTTTCAGCGATTCAAGCAAAAATATATGTTATTATCATTACCATCACAACTAAAATTAACATTATCTTTATCATCTCTTGTTGGTTTGTGTAACCCCAAAAAAAACTCTCCTTTTAGGGTTTCTGTTCCTCTTCTTCGCTCCTTTTAGCAACGGCCAAAATATAGTGGGTCACTCATTCTTTGCGATGCATTGAGCCGAAACATGCTCCATTTAAGCCACTCGGCTCTTTGTTGTGCTTGTTGTTGCTGCTCTAAAGTGGCCATTTGTCTAGTTCTGTAAGCGCCGCTTTTAACGGTAATGATGATTGCTCTTCGTTGCGTTCCTCATCTCCAGCGCACCAGAGGCCAACTCGCTTCAGACCTTCTCGTATGGGATAACGGGGGAGCTGCTCTCCATTCACTTCACCCCGAAATCCTCCACTTATTGCAGCAATGTTGGATTTTTCTGTTTTATAAGGCTTTTGTTCGTTTCATTTTCTAAACGCTGCTGCTTCTGTTTTTAAATGTCAGGTTACTCTGTGTATTTGTTCCTAGGTCCTTGGTGGTCCTTTGAATTTTATTCGTTCTTCTATTATTACAATTGAGTGTCTAGACTCTGCTTTTAGTAAAACGACTGCCAGATTGTATAGTAAACTCACTGCTGATGGGTTTATTTTAACTCGACGAAGCTAACACTGAATTGAAGCAATTTTCGAGTCGCAGATAAGCGACATTCAATGCAGGAATTAAATAATTGTTGATAAAAGTAATCAAAGATACAAACAGTGTTTATACCAGTGAGGCATGAAGTTCAAATATTTTTTACGAAAACTGTGTGCGCTCTAAGTGTGATTTATACTACGACATATGAAGCCAGACACTGCCGGAATTCAAGAGAATGAAGCTGTAAACGTGATGCTGAAACGAAAGCTATACAATGACCAATTGCGGTCCATATAGGAGCTCAGAATCAGAATCGTCCACTGATGGCACGAATAGGCGCTGGAGGTTATAGTGAACTTTTAAATCACGAACCGAAGGCCACGTTCATTGAGACTACGATGTGGCGGCTACAAACGAACGCTTCGATAAAGAAATCACGAGATGCTATTTTGCTATATTTTTCCATCCATAATTTGCGATATGCTGCTAGGATTTGATGTAGACGTCCTGCTTCGGGGAGCGCAGTAGTGACGATTCGCAAGTGTTCCTTGTTCGGGGAAAGGAATCGATTATCGATCGAATGTCGGAGCGTATCACCATGATTTCGTGTGCCTCAGTGTTACGGATGCGGTTTAAATTCATCACTTGATGGCTTTTAATCCCATGAAACAATCTGAAGTTCAGTCCAGGGAAATCTTTTTTAAAGCAGATTGGAGGACAATTCCCAATTGAACTTGATCACAAATCTATGGCTGAATCTTTTCATTTAATACAAACGTCATAAAGCTAAATATGGACTAACAAACTTATTTTCAAGTGCTTAAAATAATGAAGAACTTTTCCTGATCTAATCTATTTTTGTATTGATAGAATAGGTTAAGGTTTACGCTGGAAAATAGTATTACATTTTCTTCTCCTCGTGTAAAATTGAAATAGAATCAAGTGACAGGAAACGATATATTGATATCATATAGCTTCATTCATTGTAATTATTTGTTTATGTAACTATCATTTATGGAATTTTGGAAAATGCGAGAAATTGGAAAAAGGAACCTGTACTGTACACTGCGAACTTTCTCTGAGAAGTTTTGATAAATTGCGTTTGTTGAGTTGCATTCTCTTAGCTCTTGAATAACCCCTCCAAACACAAAAGTTTAATTCCTTTCATGCACCTTAGGTAAAAAAACAGCTGCATTGGTGTGTTGTCTGCATGCTCGCTTTCATCACTTTAACTCGCTGGACATGGAACCCTAATTCGACCCAAATCAGCCACAGCAATTCATTCTCATTCATTAAGCTCATTCTTTCCGCTTCTTCTCTCTGCTGACCGCTCACAATCGTCGGCAACAAAGCAAGAACAACTCAACGCGTTTTTGAATACTATAAATTCACGGAACATCAAAAAACAAGAAAAAAAAAATTCTGGGAATGTATTTTCAGGGTGTTGGTCCGAAATAAATGGATTTCCATGCTTTGTATTTAATCATTAACGCACATCGGGGTAGAGCTCTTCGTTTCCCGTTCGCTTTCGTCCTCAAAATGTATGCAAATGAAAAATACATGCACAGATGTATTCGGGTTCATGTGCACAGTCTTACTTTTCCAGCAACAAACAGACAGCCCAACCACTCATGGAATCGCAGACAATCCGTTTGGCAACCTCCACACCATCAGCCACTTCGCATTATTTGTTTAGCTCAGCAGGTTTATCATCATAATCGTTTATCGTTTCGGTTGTTATAATGCACCGGTGTGGAGCAGCGGGAGAGCTTCGCAAAAAGGGGTCCACGGTCTCCAACTGTACATTAGAGCACGATATGCGGAGATACAATCCCAGAAATTCTAAATTATTACTAAAATTCTGGAGGTTGGAATTGATGGAATTCTGCTGAAGATTCTGGACAGAAGATTCGATAAAATTTCAAATTCTATGGTCTACGGGTTTGAAGATTTTCTTTGTAGGCGTGCTGACTTCCGCGGTGTTCATAGAAAAATTTAAGCCATACTTAAGCAAACAAACTACACACAAAATGTTTTAGGACACCGCAGCTTTTAAAAAGTTCAGACAAGTTCGAGTTATTGGCTGCATTATTTGTGAATTAAGCTGATGAATGTCACTAATTTTGCAGCCCATAAAAGGTATATCGTTGTGAACAGTCTTCTTTGAATGCCTTGCTTCCTGTGCAAAGCGGTGACTCAGTGCATCCCTAATGCTTTTGTGTTTCATTATTATTAATAAAAGGTTAATAATTATTTAACCTTTTTAAAGGCTTTTTATAAATAAATAAGTAAATTTCCTCGTGAATCGGACAGCTTTTCTGAGGGCAGAGTATGCAAACCTTCAAATTAGAAATTGATATTAAAAGTATTGAAGGGAAATCTCAAATTCGGTTTCATACAATCTACTGTAAAAAGCTTGGCCAGCAGAGTTTCGTCTTTGACTGCTTTTCGTTACCAATATAGTACAATTCCGTTGAAATTAAATAAAAGAGGAATGAAGTTTGCGTATAAATCTGTCTACAAAGAATACATTGGCTTCTAATTTTTCTAATTTTTCACCTCTCAGCAAAGCTAAAATTGAACGCCGAAATAACACGAGTATCAAACAAGGTATATTTACGACTGTGATATAATCTCTTCATATATAGTTCGTGGTTGTTTGTCCATTTGTCCACTTGTTGTTGCTCTGAGATTTGATGGCTTTGCTGGTTGCATCATAATTAATACTCTCAAATAACCAAATGTGTTCGATTTTATTTGCAAATCAATTTGGTTCGAAATGTATTTTGTGGTTGTGCATATTAATATTTTGGGCATCGGTTGTTTAATTTAGAAGCAGATGATGTCCACCTAAATGGCAAATATCATTACAACGAAGTCACCAAACAAGACAAATGATTTTAATAATATGTAATAGTTTTTCTCCTTAATTTGACGATTGATTGACTGAATTCAACTCAGAATTTTCGATTGCATAGACAGAGAAATAAAAATGACATGGACCAGCTTCTGAAAATTGTCCTCGAAATCCGAATATCGAAATCAATGTATTATATCAAAACGACGTGTTTATCACTTTTATTTCTAAAGCGGCGCTTCAGCAATAAGCGACACGCACTTATTTATTTATCGCTCACATTATTTACATTTGTTATCGTATCGTGTTTACGAATGACTCTTTGCAGTGCAAATTGCATTCAATGCCGCCAATCAGGCCGCTTTACACGGCACCGAATCGGTCACAGCCACTGACAGACTGAGTGATGGACTCGGGGCGGGGTGGGGGCCAATTAGCAACTGCGTACTCGTAGGTAGACCGGACCTGCTCGCCGCAAATTAAATTCGACCGCAACTGTTGCAACCCCATCAAGATAATCCGACACATTTGCGATTGTATCAGAAATCAATTTTCAGCTATTTGCAATAATTTGTAAAATTCGAACGGTGTGACGGGCCGAGGGGAGCGGATAGGGAGCAGGACTGTTGGTTTGTTTTGCTGATTACTCGATTGAGTGCAGCGGATGATGAGACGCAGCAACTGTAAATGAAATCTGATAACGCGACACTACAATCCCGACTACAGCAACAAGGACGACGTTAATTTTATCAGAATTACGTGACTTTACATATCCGTTGGAGTCCCTCGCACTGACACGTCACTCCGAACGGGAAAACCGTCGCACGCAGCACTGCGCTGAGTGTGTGCCTGTGTGGCTATTGCTGTTGATGTTGTCTGATGTGATAATCCGCTGGAATTAATAAATAAACCATTAACAAATAAACTAGGAAACCTCGCCGCCGCCTTCGCCAACGTCCGCCGTATGAACACTCGTTATCTTGACACCACGGATTCATAGTGAAGCGACTGAGCAGACGGACCGCATTAAGCGACGGACACCAACGAATGACTCCTCGACGGACGTCAGCAAACAAGCGACACTAAAGTGCATATGTTTGCGTATGTCTTTCCGTCCGTCCTCCTTATCAACCCTCAAACATCGGCAAATAAATTTCAGCGTTCATTATCAACGCACGTTTGCACACAGACGTCCGTAAACGCACGCACACAATTGAATCATCTCGACTTTCAGCGTAGTTGGGTACTTTTTTCGATAGGGTTTGACGGGGTGACTGCGGCCAAGGCTTAGGCCTTGATTCCTCGCCCTTGGCTTCATTTCGGACCGGCCTGAACTCCTTGCCAAAGGTGACCTTTTGCAGCGAGATCCCGTTGCTCTCTTTCGACCCCCGTTCCTTTGTGGAAGGAGGTAATTGCATGTTATCCGCAGAGCCTTCGTTATCCTTGACATTATCAGAACAAGAGCAATAATTATAACAACAACAGCACCTGCTATAAACACAGCCAGCATCCACGTCCACCGGAACAGGCATCACTATAGGACGCTCCGTCAGTGCGCAGCGAGGGGAACATTAGTCAACTCTGCCCTGTAAGCAGCAAGGAAGCGCCTTTTCTTGAATCGAAATGCTGCAATTATATTATTCATATATTTCGGCCAATGCAATGAAATCGAAATGGATTGTGCCGGAAAATCCTCCTGCCACAAGGTGACCTTGTGCGCCTGATGACCCTGCACTGAACCTGACCCTGCGTCATCCTCCGTAACGACTTTCGCTTAAATTCAATCGGGTTTGTTTGCATTTCCCAGAGACGACAGCCGTAGCTCGGTGCGCGGCTTGAGGTGCAGTCACCGCAGCGTTGAGTCGGTGTTTATCTTCGCCGTCGCTCCGTTCATTACGTGAATGCGGTCCACTCTGTGTGCAGACGGAGCAGCAGCGGCCTCTTTCCGTCGACTCGCTTTGTTTACCATGCATCGTTTTTTGCTTGTTCGACAGGATTAGCAACAGAAATAGCAAACATTTTATGTTGGTCCTGCTTTTTCCGAGGTAGATCCAGAGAAGACACCCTTGCTGCAGACACCCTCGAACTCACACCCTGGTACACGTCCACTCCTCCTCCACACACTCTCAAAGCGCAGGCAGTGCAATTGAAAACGGTTCAGTCGCTATTTTTTGTTCTGGTATCGAACAGTTTTTTGCAAGACTTTTTTAGCATGGAGCCAAGCTGCTGCTTTGATGTTGATGAAGTGTAGTTGTTGCTGTCTTGTCGTTGACGCTTCCGCCGACTTTCAGCAGCGTTTTTCCAACAGCAATAAATACACTGAGCGCAGTTTTCCATTAACTGCGGAGAATTTAGTAGTCGTGCTTTAGACTTTGCTGTTTAAATGTTGTTTAAGTGAACAGTTCTTCAATGTCTCTTTATAAATGTCCAAACTATTGTTTGATTTACGTCATTGTATTTGTAAGATTATCGAGGTTAAAATAAGAAGCGAATTTATTATTAAATGCAGACCCAAGCTACCCCAAGCCAAGACATTTTCTCAATGACAGAAACAACTAAACAAACAGAGCTGAAAAATAATTAGTAAAGCGCCCATAAATAGACTGCTGTGGGTTGTGATAACTTGAATATTCAGCGAGAATCGTTCAGTAAATAACGATTACCTCAGTACCGAGGACACATTAAGAAACCACATTTTTACAATCGCACGATTCACCTCAACAAAGATTTGTCGATGAGAGTATTTTTTATTTTAAGAAGTTTGCTTTGCCAGTATCTTTTCCTTGCACACCCTCGTTTTCAAAATTTAACCGCAAATTATGGGGAATACAGACTTTAAGAAAAAGGTTCAGCAGAGACATTTGCTCGCGAGCAAATCCAATTATCATTTGGAGAATCTAATCCGGGACGTTATTTTTTCCATTGCACGGCTGAAGTTGAACTTTTATTAAAACGTTGTAAAGCCAGAATATGCAGAAATTTATTTATACTTGAACTGTTGTCACCAAGGGCGATTTATATCATTTCTCCTTAGTAATTATCAGATCCCTGATGAACTTGAATAAACTGCGGTATGAACTCGGTCCAATCTCATGAAAGAACAACCATTAATTACGCTCGTCTAACAAAAACCACATTCCTTGGAATAGTTTTCAGTCGGCTTTCTTCGGTCGAGGCGTGTAAAAGGTTATTTTCGCAAGCGGACAGCAGAATCCTGTGCAACACAAACACGGACTTGCGGTTAGTCGTCGCAACTTCAGTTGTCTTGTCACCAAAAACAAACAAAGACAAGAACTCAAACAAATGCAAAAGGAAAAGATCGAAATCCTTAAATTGTTGTCCTTTCTCTTGCCACACACAAGCAGAAACAACCAACACCACGAATCGCAAGGAAAGGGTTGCCGCGGGTCCGTCAGTTTCCTGCATTACGTTACAGTCACAGGGGCATGCATAAATAAATCTTTGCCTGTGTGTCATGTGTGTGTGTGTGTGTGTGTGTGTGTGAGCCATAGCCAGCATTCAACGACAATGGCTACCCTTGAAAATTCTTCCAGCAACAACTCTAAAGCGAGCAACTCTGCAAAAAGCAAGTTCAATACACCGTTAGAAGCCAAGTCTACAGCGAATGTTTAACAACATTCGGAAATGAAGTTCCTAATGTGGAAACTTGTGCTCTCTTTACACATGCGCTTTGATCATAAAAACAGCTCACCTGAAATTCGCTCTCTTTACAGACCCTCAGCTGCAAGAGCAACAACTTCAACAGTTCCTTTTTTCGCTTCTACCTCCGCCGAAAGGATATCGCCGCTGGAACTGAGAACCCGAGAGATTAAAGCGCTGCTCGGTCCTCGGGACTGCGGCTCCGTCTTCGTCGTTCAGCGACGGGACGCTACGAAGCATTCGCTGTTGTTTATTTAACGCACTTCGTGGTCGTCGTATCGGACAGTTCGTGTCTGAATTCCGTAGAGCTCGGTCGTCACAGCAAATAAATCCCGGAGCGACGAAAATTCATCTCCCGAACGCGTAAAGTGAAGAATTCTGATAGACTAAATAAAGTGCATGAAAAAATAATTATATATATAAAAAAGGAAAGAAAATCATAGAAATTTGTATATCTATAGAGTTACTAAAGTGAAAAAGATATTAAGTGCTGTGTTATATCTACATATACCCAGACAATTGATGCCTGGAATTAGAAATATTTTCATCAAGTGAAATACTTTAATTTTTTCAAATAGTTGCTAAAATGTGCGGCAAATCATCGCCGTTGTGGCACTTGGGAGCTTTGACTCTACCGTCGACGCTGCTGCTGCTCATTCTGTTAAGCGCGGATACTGTTCACTCGGATTATGAAAACACTTGGAATTTGTACTACGAACAGCCGTGCTGTGCCGGCAGTTTCAGCGGCCATCACATTCGACATCACAGAGGTGAGTGCAGCGCCAATACACGGCTAAAATTTAGCACTAAGTTAGACTTAACACTAAGAATTCTAATCATAAAAGAAATACTAAGTTCAATCGTTCATAAAAGAAAATCGGTTTATAATCTTTATTTGAAGGTTCCACGTGTATTTTTTGAGGATTACTTTTTAGTTATTATTATTACTAAGGAACTTGTTATCAGATGAGTGTTGAAGAATCTTGGATACCTTTTGTTGGTAATAAATATTCTAATTTTGAACTGAAAAATTTAATAGCCAACATAAAAATTCTTCAAATAATTTTTGGTATTTTGTATTTCTCTCTGTACTTTACTTGCTCCACTGCCGACCGAGAGTTTTATGTCTGCTATTTCTGCTGTTCCTTCTATTTCTCTTTGGTCTCTTTCAACTGCTTTGGGTATTCTTAATGTTCACAACTATTTCGAAATCGTTAAGCATGTATTTTATGTGTCCATCCTCTGTTACTGCTTCCTTGGCCAAAAAAATTTTTCCAGCCTATCGCCTGATCCCATAGATCGAAGTCAGCAGTGAAAATTTTTTAGTTCCGATGCCAAAAGCAAAAAACACCCAATGGAGCACAGAAATCCCAAATGTAGCTCCACGAAAACCGCTTAAATCGTCTTTTTGTGGTTCTTTTCAATCCTTCCTGTTCTGCATTATCCTCAATTTACTTTCTTGCCGATTTTCTTGTTATCCTTGTGTCAACTTTGCAGTCGATCTGCGCGGTCCAAACTTCTCTTGGCCCGTCCCGCTTTCTCGCCTTTGTCCTTTCTTTGTACAAAGCGCCGAAAATCGTTAGCAAAATTGTTTTTCTTCTATATAAGCCGCTTTTGGCTGCCTTTTAATCCGTTTTCTAAATTTTTCTGTAGTTCTTCACGACTTTTCTATTCACTTGTCCATTTCCTCCATCGATTTTTGTTGTTCTTTGGTGATGTTTCTTGCAGTCTTTGCTCTAAGTTTCTCGTTGGTCTTTCTAGGTTCCGCAAACGACCATTTTATTGAGTCCTGCGAAAAGGAGACTTGCATTTTCTTCATCGTACTCCTGCTACAGAATTAAAAGTTTCCTGATTGTTCTTTTTTAATTGGACTTTGAAGTTTTTTACTATTACGGTTTAATTAGTTTTCAAGTGTTATTTTTATGGAGTGAACTTTTCTTCTGTTTCTTGTTGTTTGTTTGGGAGCACGGACTTGGTCCACAGTCTGGAATGGAACCTTTCCTTTCTTGATGGTTTCACCTAATATTACCAACGAGCATTGAGTGATTACGTCGGGGAAACCCGAATACGAAATGGCTAAAGGAGCTGGTAAGACGAAGCTAAGGAGCTGCTTGAGAAGCTAAAACAAAGACTTAATTGTAGGGAAATCAATAAATTCGATTCTGAGTCGTTTCTGCAGTGGACGATGAAAATTGGAAAGCTTCACTACCCGTTGCAGTACAAAGTATTTGCAAACCGTAACAATTGTTATAACTAGGAATTGCCGAGATTTTATAGTGATTTTTATTGGTTTGGGATTTTATGAACTAATAAAAAAGCAAATTTTACTTTAACGATCACTGCAAGTTTTGCAGAATACTTCTCTGCAGTCTTCTGTGGTCTTTAGATTTTGGTGTGCAGTATTTAAGAAATTTCTGAGTTAAGAAAGTAGCTATATATAATAAAGTAGTAGGTATATATAATAAAAAACGCAATAATATAACATCAAAGTACCTAAAACTAAAAAATTAATTTAGTGTTTAGTGTTGATATCCTTTTATTTGTTTTTTATATAAATGTAAGCTAGTTTTGTAGTATTATTTATTTTTCGTGTTACTTTTGTGTTCATCATTGTATAAGAATTTCAGTCAGTTGCTCGCTACAGAAATGGGTCTCTAGAGATGGGTATTGAGTTTTCATACAGACTTTTACACTTTTTTAGTAATCTCTAAACTGTTTTAATTCCATTGTATTGACTTCGCGTGACCAAAAACTGCCATAAGAAAAAAAAAAAAATATCTAAACTCGCAAACCAAGCAGGAAAGCAAACGGTGCTTCATCAGGTAATCGTGACGAATTCAGAACAACACGCAACAAATTAGTGAAAATTAGGTAAAATCCAAGCGTCATTTCTTTTGCGGACGTAACCACAGCGAACCGCAACTTAAACTTTACTAAGTGTCCAGACCTCAGCAGGAACACGCGGAAATTTCTACGCAATGCCATAAAGAACAAAACTTAAAAAGAACACGTATCTGAAATGAAACAAAATGGAGCCGAAACTTTGGGGTACAAAATTAAATGTTTATGCTGTTAATTAAAGAAAAACAAACAGGAGTTTAATGGCCAATATGATGGACCACCGCTCCACTCATTTGCACTTACGCCCCACACCGATCAAATCCATTCAGCACGCTTCCCCCACCCGACTCCATGAGGCTCCTTGCAGCACACAATTCCAAATGAAGCACGCGAAAAATGGCCACTGCGAAGCAGACAGAAGCAGAATATAAAAGCCACCAACAAAATGATGAAAAGCAGACTGAGAAAAAATAAAAATAAAACCCCAGGAAGGAAATGCGAAGGGACCAAAGGAAAAAGTTTTCTTGTCCACCGTCAGCTCCCGAAACTTTGCATCAATGTTTGTCTTCGAACTTAAGGAATTTCGTACGCTTCACTACTGCTTTTGTCCGTCCCCTCCTTCCCATCATTAGCACACCTTTTTTATTCACCGCTCTTTTCATTGTTTGTGGAGCACGAAAAACAGTAGTTAGCAGTCGTAAAGCACGGCCAAAAAGCACACAACGCAGCAACAAGAGTTCACAATAAAATGGAGCAGAATAAAGCACGTCGGTCTTTAAGCTGCGTGAACCCTTTGTTTAACCCTCAGATGGACGGGTTTATGGCTGTGTGGCGTGTTCCCTGTGGCAGGCGTTATTCGAGGCGGAGGTAGGTGCTGGAAAAGACGGTGGCGAGAGATCCAGAAGGCTCCAACACAAACCACCATCATAAAAAATGTAATTAACCGACAACTTATGCTGTAATTGCAATGAAAACTCTCATAAAACATTGTTCGGTGTTCCCCGGTTACCTAGTAGCTAGGTTAAGCGCCAAATCTTAACCTTTTCCTTTTTTACTGCCACGGAAATAATTGCATGTGTACACAATTGCAAATGTTTGCATTGCACCTGCACCAAACCACACACATTTATAGGTCCCTAAGCTTCTTCTTTAACTGGAGGGAAATAATCTTTTGCAGAGAAATAAAAACTGTTGCAGATTCGAAATATATTTTCTTCTTTAAAGACGTATAAAGAAAAGAAGTTAGCTTATAACAAACACTCAGGATTTATCTATTCTAAAATGGTTCTTCCCTCTAGTACGACTTCGTTCCAAATCGTGAGTAGAAAGTCGAATCTAATTGAAATTTGAAATAAGATTTATTTGTAATTTAATTTCCATGTACGTTAATATCGTTATTTATATAGTATGAGTGAATGCAACGATTTTAATCGCTTGTTTTTTGTTTTCTCTTTTATTGACAACTCGACACCTTTTTTGCAATTAAACTGCTGCAATACTGCGAACATATATACAAAAATTCAGACCCATATGCATGTATGCAACCATAAATCGCTTCTCGCTTGTTTTCGTTAATGCAACTGTATCATTTTATTTACTTTTATTGCCAAACACTGTGGCGTGATTTATTGCCAATTCGGCAACATGCGGCTTTTTCTGTTGCCCAGCTTTGAGTTTGAAATTTAATTACTCATTTTTTGTGCCGGCTTTGCTTCCAACAAAATAAATGAGTTATTCAGCTTTGGCCCACAATTCAGTTTAAAAGACTTTTATTGGCTTATCATAAAGAACTCGCTGATATTCTGTACACTACTGATCATTTATTTTGAAAGGCTGTCAGAAATTAACTTTTTCCGAACCTTTCTATTTTTTAATTAATCTAAATTTTTCCAAAAATCCTTGTTTGAAATTCAAATGTTCAGTTTGGATTCCATATTGCGCGTTATTCTGTTTCTCAAAGGGCGCTTTGGTCCACACACTTGGTTAATTTAAAGATTTTCACTGCCAGCGATCCAGTTTTAATGAAATTGAATTAATTTGACACTTTTATGTGGTTAATTTTATTGCCAGGCCGTTAATGAATTCCTTTGTTGCTGCTGCGGCTGTTCTTATTTGTGGCTCCCGTGATTGGCTTTTGCAATGTGTAATTAATTTTCCACCAGAATCGCCAAGAGTTAAAAGCAACAAAAGCGCCCTTTGCGTGATGTGATCATACCCTTGGGTCCGAAAGTCCAGAAGCGGAGAGAAGAAGAATTGTAAATTCATAAAAAGTCTTCCCGCTGCTTGTTTTATTTTCTTATCCAATGTAATATTAATTTTTTGGGGCGGAAATAATTAGTTGGAATTTTTTTTTAAAAGGTAAAATATAAAAATTAATAACTTATAAAATAGTAAGCATTTAATTATAGTATTTTTCTAGTCATTATCTAATTGTTGGCTCTAGTTCCTAGTAGTAGTACAAATCAGATAAATTTGTGTTTATAAAGACAGAAATAGTCGAAGATAGAATTGAATATAATTTTATACCTAAAACCGACTTAAGAAAATACAATTTAGAATTATAGTGAGCACTACTACGTCTAAAAATGATCCAATAATTACTAAAAAGTCATCCGTTTCGTGACTCGTATGTTAAACGATTCAATTCATATAGGAAGCGGTATCCAAACACAGCTAAATCCAGTCTAGTTCTACGCCTCGATGGTGTGTATTACAAATCCAAATACAAATATTGTCGTATATCCAAACAAAATCCGTTAAGTGTATAAAGCAAATTAAAAGCAAACAACCTAAGTTGACCTACACCCACGACTTCATTGCGGTCAGTTCCTAGTTCAGCACCAAACCAAACCAAACTCTTCAGGGTCCAAAAAAATATAATAACACCGATGACAAGGAAACATGAAATACTTTAACGGAATTAAACAATAGCTTTTGGCCCAGAGGCTTTCGTTGAAGCGTGTGACACGAAAATATGTTCAATATTTTTGACGAATGTCGGAAAGGAAAGTATAATAAAAAGGGAACGCAGTAGTATTTAGGGAGAATGAAGATTACACTCCATGAGTAAAACAAAAAAATTTAAAATATAGATAAAACGATTAACGATTTATGAAGGAGTGGATATGGTCATTGGCTAGGCAGAAACAACGAGTTTAATATATTACTTTAATATATACTCGTTGGTAAAAACACATAAATTCCGAAAAAGTTTGTCTTCCAAGACTCACTGCTTTGGATTTGCTATAATAAAGCTCAAGACTGCTCACTTCCTCCGGCTAGAACAAAACTCGTGGCTAATCCCTTCCAAATATTACTAAAACCTCTCCAAGCAACAACTCAATGAACAAAAGACAACGACGAAAGAAAATGTCATGATTAGTATCCATTAAAAAGATTTTTTATTGTTAGCCTCTTTTCGCCTATATTTGCTAGTCGAAGAAAAAGTTTCCAGTAATTATATGCATATTAACCATTCTATAATGACTTAGTTTTTCAAATATTTATATTAAATATTATTATTATTATTACTTTTATTATATTGATATTATATTAAATTTAAGGAAACAGGTATGTGTTTTTGTATATTTTGTATTGAACATTCGTATTGAACTAGCGAATATTTCAACAGTAAAGCTTATTTGGAACACTATCTTCTACACAAAATTTAAGCGGAATACCAAAGAAGAACCAAGGCACCCCACACATAGCAAAGGAACACCAGACCTTTCAATAATTTTCCAACATTAGTTTTCTTAAATTCCGCTGGTCGTTGGTCACACTCCATTCAGCATATACGATATATACAGTCCGCCCCAGCTATTGATTGACCCGGTTCCTTACTAAGGGCCAAAAGAGAAAACAAAAGCCAATGCCGTTGAAGTATTAATTTAGCAAAGAGGCGATTTTATTGAGGCGACAGAACAAGGAATTAATTTAGAAGAAATAGTGAATAGAGTAATAATAGAAAGATGGAGATGGAGATGTCACACAATGACACCACCAATATAGTATTTAAAGATTGGTATATTCTTTGTCAGTAATCGAGGTCACACAGAAGTAAAACAGAAAGAGAAAGTAGAACAATCGAAGTGCAAATCATCGCACTCAATGAACATGTGTGCATCAAACCTCTTTCCTTATCCGCACATGGTTCCAAGTCTTTCCGTTGTTCCTTTGGATGACATTCTATTTGTGTCTACTTATGGGAGTTCTATTCACACATTCACGCTTCTTAACGTCTCAGAAGCAGCCAGATCCCTCAGCGGCGATTAATATATTTACGTTTCACAAACAAAAGCATTGAAGAATGCTGATTCGGGTCGGGAAAGAGCCACAGCAAAACCATAAAAAGAACCAAATCAACTCTGTTAATCGTTGTTCCCTTTTCCAGAGCGTGAAACTATGCATCGGTTGCATTAATGGGATTTTATGCTTTCCGTTAACTGTTTATAAATTAAAATCCGTTCAGAATTTAAGCGATTTCAGGCTTTTGGAAACTTCAGAAACTTTAAATTTACCAGATTTTGAATATATTCAGCAATACGATATATGCAACTTCTACAACGAAGTATTCTAAGTAAGCATTTGGGGAGACAATAAATAAATGCTTCCGAAAATGGAGCAAACTTGATCACTCTTGATAAAATGTATTGTTAAAAAGGAACTTTGGAGGATTGTTAAAAAATAATTGGATTGAAAAAAGGAAAGGAACACTCCCAGTGACAGTTGGTACTTTAGTGTGTATTCTACTAACTCTTCTCCTCCTTATTACAAAAACTCGCAACTTGCAACGTTTTACGATCGCCAATAAAAGTTATGACAGTTTTATTATGTTCCCCGTTTTTGTCTCGATTACAAAAGCGTTACTAATGCTGGCACCATTATTCGACTGCCTCGCATATAAGCTGTGATGGGAGTGATTTCAACGAGCGAGAGCAAGAACATGTAACTTTAGATATGAATACGTTTCGGTACACAAATGTTGCTGTTGTGCGAGCACATAAATATTTGTGTTCAAATTATTTCCCTTGTCCACAAACACACACACACGCGCGCATTTGTGTGCATATAATTAAATATGCCATTGTTGCTCTGGATAGTACTAGTTGTTGTTGCTGCTGCTTTCCATTTTGAGTCTGAGTGAAAAACGTTGTATTGATCTAACTTCAGTTATGGCGAAATATTGTAAATTGTTACCTTCCACTCGGAGCACCCCAGCGACTTGCATTGCATTCGCTTTTGTTTGTTTGCAACGTATTTTCATAAACACAAAATAATGGCTTTGTTATTGAAAGCATTGCGTAGTATACTCTGGGGCGTTTATTATTTCCATAACGGCAAACAACATTCCCAAAATATTTGACGCACCCAGTACGAATTTTCGCAATTAAAATTAATAAAAACAAAAGAATGTCTAAATTGCTTTTGCATTATTCGAAGCAAAATTTTCTTCCTTAACCTTTAAAGTAAATGCTTAAAATAACTTCAGGAAAATTCCAAATCCTAAATTTTTGTTAATATAGTTTCGGAGAGAAGCCGTAATTTTGCAAATCGTATGGTTAATTATAAATAAGCGATTAGGATTGCTGAAGGCATTTATAATCGCGCCGCAAATTATGCCAGCGAAATGCAATAAAATTAGGTACGCCTTTATAACTGCAGCCAAGATGACCATAATAACAATAACAATAAAAACAAGCATACACAAATGGGTTTGTTTGGGTTCCCGACAGTCGCGGTTGTTGTTGGCACTGCATCTGGTGTTGTTGTTATTGTGATGCAAACCACAATTACGTTTATTCAAAATGACTACGCCGACCAAGGCATAACACAGCACAACAATAAAGAAGCAATTATAGCCTAAATTGCAAATAAAACCGCCGAAAAGTATGCAAGAGCCGTCGTGAACTCGTTCGGAAAAAGTGAAAGCCACTCAATTTTTCACATGAGATCGCACAAACGCTGTGCTGTGTAGACAAAACTTCCCTTTTTTTAAGGTTAACAGAAATTGTGGCAACAAAGAAAACGTAATCGTAGCTAAATCAACGCACTTCACCTGCACAAAGTCCATCTACGACGTCGCTATTTTGAAGGGTGTCGCTTAGAATTACATAGAAGTATGCAGAAAGTATTTTTATTGTAAACTTTAGCATAATTTAAGAGCATGAACAATAAAATTTGAGACGGAGGGCTGCTTTTTACACCCGTGACGCGGAAAACGCGTTGCACATGCTGTTTCATTCCATGAAGCCGAAGAAAATGGGGGACAAACCAATGTCAGTTGTAATCGGCGAAGGAGTTGAACTTGTTCTTTAAAGCCATGAAAAATTTTAAGTGCAACAACAAATGTAGGTGAATAATGTCATGTAGTTAAAATCATTCGTTATTTTGAAGAGCCATAGCTGCCGACTGCTGCATTGTAGCAGATGGTACCTTGTACGCCCCTTAATTTATGCACCCCTTTTACTGCTATATTCTTAAATTTAATTAAGACGCCACAGAAAACAATAAACATAAACTGGAAACAGAGCAAGCAGACTGAGAGCAGCACTTCGAAGCTGGGTCCAACACGCCCAAGTAGAAATGTAACGCCGCACACAGCTCGAGGCAAATATGAGCTCAATTTGCCTATTCCTATGTCCGGTTAGAAGTGCTCGAAAGTAAAATAAAGTGGCGATCATTAATTTTTTTATCATTAATCAATCGGATCGTTACCCGGATTGTTTTTGTTTTTTGCACAACATTTTCATCAGCGAAACAATCTGTGCTATATATCGCCATAATGCCATACCATTCCACGCTGGCCAGTCCACGCCGACTCTTAAAGGATGTAATCTTCAATAAATTCAAAACCACAGTTATGACATTATGCTTTCCATTAAAGGGTTTAGGTTTAAGGGTTAAGTTTTTGTAGGCCAAACTCATTTCAAGGCTAAGATTGCTTTTCATTCCCTTCGGTATTTTTGTAGTTGTTGCTATTCAAGTGTTAATGGAAATTATATGATCTTTTGTGATGGCTTTCCTATGTTAGTTCAGGGTTCATGAGTCATAACTATAAGCTCATAAGTTATGACTAATTCCCCAAAACTTATATACGAATATTTAGAATTAGGTACACTTAAAGGGGAAACGTTTTTTAAGCTTTTAAAATAATGAAGTCTTATCTAATAACGTCGAAAATATAATTTCGGAATACTCCGTTCTTATATTAAACAGTTTAATTTAATCAAATTCATCGCACACACGATACATTCATACAACCAAGTCGCCTATCGTACATTCGTGTTGATTTGACATAAAACTGTTTGTGTTGACAGTCAACATTCATTAAAAGAGTATCCAGGAGGCCTTAGCGACTCAGCACGCAACCTAACCCTGCCTGGTTCACACATCGCCCATCAAACTTTTCCCAAGCAGTTTGCTACAAACGCTGCCTGCGGAAAAAGGACGCTGTACTCTTCGTTGAACCCATCTACAGCCGTCATTTCTTATCGTGTTCATTATTGTTGTTCGTATTTAGCTTTGCTGCCGATTTTTTCTTTGGGATGTGACACGCTCACCTTTCCACCACACACATGAAAGCGCCTGGATGTATGCCTCAGAATAAAAGGGGCATTCCGCCCAATGAAGGATTCAAAGGACGCGCAACTTCATCAGCGCCAGCTTTTCTCTATTCATCAAAGAGAATGCGTGGTTTTGCTTTCGCGGAGGACGATTGCGTAACAAGTTTCTCAAGGCGGCACTAAGAGTATAAGCATACTTTTAGGTGCAATATATACTTAGCTCGTGGTGTTGAAGTACCTCCCAAGTGTCTGTGGGAGAATATAGAGAAGAAGAGAAGTTCGCAACCAATAAGGAAACATGTGGACACTGTAAGGACCTAAATTTTGTATCAAACATTTTGTGAAGAATTCATACAAAGAGAAGCAGAGGGAGAACTAAGCGACAGGTGGGAGATTTGCATTGACTAACGTAATGAATGGTCCAGTAACAAAGTATGAGTTAAGAAAAATAATGAGGGGAAAAGAAAAAGAAAGAATTTTTAAATTTGTGTATAGTGACATGCATCAGTCTGCATTCTGTATTGAAGATATTCAGCCCTAAACAGCGCTATTCAAAAAGTTGTTTGACAGCGGTAACAATGGAGAAACACCGCCCGAATATTGCGTGTATGAGAGGAGCTCTCTACTATTGGAAACCTGTATTTACCCTCAGCGCCTAGGAAAAAGAAAGCAGTCGCATGGTTGGGTCTCCGTGCCGTGCATAGGCACCAAATTAACAAATAAGAAAAAGAAATATGTTCCAGCCAGCAGTGCGCCTTAAAGTATGCAATTAGAAGTTTCCACATTCGAAATGCTGGAAAATTAAAGCAAATCAAATCAGGTTGGGATTTTGAGGAGGGTCGCTATGAACGACATGCGAGCCAAGTAATAAAAGGCCTGCGGATGGCTTATTAACGGAACTACAGGAAAAATGCTACCAAACAAAAAGAACGCAGGGCTGAAACTGGGTCAAATGACTGCAGATGTAGCAATAAAATAGGAGGACATGTGAAGCTACCACGTCAGTCGGAATATCATGTCAGGTATTCGATAAAAAGAAGGAGCAGGCAGCTATGGATTTAAAAAAAAGGGACCGAATCTACTTAAGTGCTTTAGGCAACGCAAAGTGATATAAAGCCGAGGAAACAATTGCAGGACTCTATGCGGCTTTTTGCATTTATTTCGGTAAGGTGTTGCTTTAGTGAAGTAAACACAGGGAAAATCCAAATCCAAAAATTAAAAGATAAAGCAAAAAAAAAACAGCCTGATACACAAGAAATGCGAAAGAGAAAGCTGGAGGAGCAGCGATTGTTGTTTAAATGTCAATGTGTCTTCGATCAGACGAAGCATCGCTAAACTAATATCCGTCCGGACTCATCCTTCGACGAAAGTGTGAAATAGCATTGTAAAGGCTCCGTTAAAAATATCCACACTAAAAGTCTAAAGTGTAAAGTCTGGCCATGTATATTTGGATGCATAAGTGTTTTTGAGTTTGGTTCTAGCAGTGGGCAAATGGGTTGCTGTTTATAAGACATCTTCTGCCTTTATCAGTCATGACGCTCATACATATAGGCGCTCACACTTTTTCACTTTCGAGTGAATGTATAGGAAAAATGTAAAACAAAAGCTTGTGATAAAAATAATTTAATTAGCTTTTAAAAAAAAATTGTACTCGTAAAAGCAAATTTAGTTTTTCTCGATGCAAATACAAAAAAAAAATCATAACTTTTTAAAATCCAAAATTATTCTGCTTTCATGTTTATATTTAATAAAATATCGATTAATGAGTCCACCTTTTTTATTAGAAATATTCTTGCTTTCCCTATTTATCGCTAATGTTTTCTTTTTAATCTATAATCAATAATTCTTATAAGTTTATTCGCACTTTTATTTTCCTTGTATTAAAATCATAACAAAGGGCTTCTATGCTAGGAATGACATAAAGGAACATATTTTTACTAAGCTCCTTTGCGGAGTAAAGGGTGAAAACCACCCTCGTTAGACACGCACTCCACCGAAGAAACATTCGTTCGGAAAAGGCGCAATGTTTTTATGGCGTTTGTTGCTATCTTCGAACCCTTGCCAAGGAGTCGTTAATAAGGCCATTTATAAGACATACGCAGTGCGAGGATTAATAGAGCCCTTGCGACGAGAAATAAACATTTCTCGCTGGAGTGCAATACAAAGAAATTATTTATGACTGCATGTCATTGATTCTCTTCTGCATTCGCCCCTTCTGACGGTTCATCCATCTAATCTTACGAACGAATGTAATTGCAACTTTGTAATAAACTTGCGAATTAATTTGCCTGCATGTAAACATCCCCTTCCCTCAAGCTGCCAGCATTCGTGTGGGTCGTCTTTCCTTGGATGGCACAGTGCATGGACTGTTTTACCTTCTTCTCTTCTCTGTAAGGTCTTTGTACATTTCCTCCCCTCGGCGAACATAATAATAACAACAGCGTCGATGGTAACTTTTCATCTTTGTATTGCTATGGAATATCGAGCACTGATTTATGTGATTTTGAAGTTTTGTTATTTAATTAATGACGGAAACAAATTCTTCCTGGGGCTTGACAGTTGTTCTTGACTCGATGTTGCCGTTGCTGCCCTCAGCTTTTCATTTTGTTTGACTTCAAGATTAATTAGCTCGTGAAACGCAAGCTTCCACGGAGTAGTTTCAGACTGTCGTGACTGGCCACGTTACTCTTCCTTAGGATGCGATACTTTTTCGCAAATTTAAGTTATCTCTGCTAGACGACGAAAATCGGATTACGAGTTCGGAGCCTTTTCCGGTTTCCTGAATGCAAATAATCTATAGACATTAAAATACACAGAAAGTTGCATAATTAATGTAGACGCATTAAATCTTTATTCTTCGCATTAATGTACGTTAATTGAAATTCCAAATTAGGAAACTATATTTAGTCTCCTTAATTATTTAAGGGAAAGCCTTTACGTTAGTGGAATCAACACAGGTTTCGTTGAACAGTTAAAGTGGTCCAAGGATTTTACACAGAGTCTATGCATAAAAATTTCAAAACTCGTTATTTCTACACGTGACTAGGTACTTTTCTATCTCCATCTGTCATTTTTTGCTCGTATCTTATACTGCAACATTTTCCATTCCTTCCCAATTTTTTTTCTCAGACTTCACAGTGATTCACCCGAAATATCGGAGACGATTATTCGCTTTTTTGCGCAATCTTATCTTTTGCTGAGCGCCGTCATGTGGGCGACTCGGTACATGCCACAATATGGAAGGGGAACGGTCAGCCGTCTCGCTTCAGCTGCTCGCTATTCCCATGATGTGAAGATGCCAGAAATTTACATTCCTTAAGAAGACACGAGGATTAAGAGTTGCCCGCGAAATTGTTGGACTTTGTTATTTTGCAATTTCGACGATTGTTACATCTTGCAAAAGTATGCACAACAAATGCACATTAATAAAAAGTTTTCTGTGACAGTTTTCGCCAAAGACATCGCAGCGACGTGGAGGCGTCGTCGATTTACTTTCAGACCCGAACCTACTCAATTGTTTGCATATAAACTTCGGCGAAAAGTGGCAAGGGTGGACGATAACAAAATACGAGCGATAAAAGGAAACAATACAATACAGAAGAACGATGAAATGTATTAAAGACAACTTAAACGTAATCGTGGACGTGACATTTCCTAACAGAAACTGTGCTAAGGAGCTTTCTTCTCGATCTACCGCTTGCTACCGTTTTGCCTCATCTCTCAACCGAACATGACCTCTGCCAACACATCCCCATTTCAGGCTTTGCATGTGTCTGTCGTGCTTCTATTCTTATGCGTTGATTTTGCTTTGCAGACTTCTGCTGACATTTGCCTGGCGTACATTTGCCTTGAATCCGATGAAAAAAGGCATGTCAGAGGAATTTCGAATGAACAGCAAAGAATGCGAAATCGATGGAAGTCCCACGGCTTGGAATTGTGCGCCGGTCGGGATGGCTAAAGGCGCCTTCATGACTCCCAATGTTAACCATGAATTTCTATTTAACAGCCTTGACTTTAAAGATTCCCTACTGCGATTTATAGTTCTGAACTTAAAGTTTTTAATTTCATTTCCATTTTTATTTCAATAAATTAACGACTAAAGAAAATAAACTAACAATATATGATGTGATAAGCTTATTAATTTAATTTAATTCCGTCCTGGAATATGCTGAAAATTCATAACGATTCACACTAAAGTTGATGCATAATTTCCACTTCGTTAGTGTATATTAAATTGATTAACTGTGGAATTAATAGTAACTTATTCAGCTAGATTTATTGTCCTTTTTAAGCCCACTTGGCTGCTTGCTAAATTAAGCGTTTATCATTCATCCCTAGCCAAAGCTATAACTTCGAACTAATTCGCCGCAAATCCTTTTACCATTTGCCACTTTTGATGTGCTGATGCTGCTATTTTATGACCTCAGCCAACACAACGGTCCACACGCAGACTGTGTATCGTTGATCTCTTCATCGACGTCCGTAGCTGCGGAGAAAACTCATTGCATGTTGCACGAGGGAGCAAAGAAACAGAAAGAAGACTGACAAGAAGCTGGAAGTTGGAGTGAAGCTAAAGACGTATACGGAAACATTACTCTGTCTAGACACCTTCCTCGTGCACTTCACAGCGATTTCTTGAAAGATGCTGCTGCGTCTACTTAAAAATTGGTTACAGCTTTTTAAGCAAGACCAGCACAAGAAGCTGAATAACCTACGACCTGAGCTGTTTTGATCTTTCTGTTTTGCTTCGTCTTCTTTTTTTTTTCTTGAATATGTGCGTTTAATTTGGCAGAAAAGTGAGACGTCTTCGCAGCCACACTGGATGCCAGACAGGCTACAGACTCACGTATAAAGAAACAGGAAAGCAAAGCAATTTTAAGATTCATATATACGTATATGTATACATTTACCGTTTGGAAAATTTCGTGCAACTTGCGGCTGTGAGTCACTGTGTAGCCAATTTCATAGAGATGGATCAAAAGTTGGATTTCATGCATAGCAAATCCAGAAAGAGTGCTATATTCGGCATGGCCGAATCTTGAATAGCCTGCACCTAAAATTTTTAAGAGATAGATGGAGCAAAATAATTTTATTCTATTCGTTCCTCTGCTTATGTATGCTTCTGTTAATAGTGGGCGGACCACAAACGATTTTGGCACGGACATGGTTACTCTATAGAGAAAACTGCAATTTGACATCTTAATTGAATAATTACGGTAATACACCATTTTTATTATTTTTATGGATGGTAGTAGAGGTATTCTCCATATAAAAATACCCGCCACAGCAGAGGTATTCCTACCGAATTCTATTACGATATTTTCAAAGTGCCTCATGTGATATTGACTTCAACCGTCAGGCAGACGGACGTACATGGTTTAATCTATCTATTAAGGAGGTAACGCTAACCAAAAATTTATATGCCTTTCTATATATTCAAGTTCTATGCATTACATATTTCCGTGCTATGCCGTCAATCGTTGAAATTGTGTATAGTATGAAAATATGTATAACATTTGAAAACGGAAACTCACTTGTCACAACCAAAACAGGAAATGTACTGCCTTCGTTTTTAAATCCTTATTCCAATAACAAATCGGAAATTACGCTAAGAAATCAGACAGGTGTTCGTTTGTATCAAAATTAAATAAATTAAAGAATATAAAGAAATACAGCAGAGGTGCAGTAGCGTGAATATTGGATAATTTGGATAGGCATCAATAGAGAACTTATAATTTTTAACATTCAGCTTGTTCAATGTGAAACATTGAATTCGTTGAATACAATTGCCGTTTAGGTTCAAACCTTTACTGCATATAAAAATTTGTTTAAAAATCAGAGTAACAGTTTCCCTGGAGGCAGTTATAGGTACTTACCCAAGAGTAATCTCTATGACAGCAACGTTATTTTCAGAAATATTTATATACTATAAATGATAATATAGAAATGCGAAAGTCTGTCTGTCTATCTGTTACCTTTTCACGGCTAAACCGCTGCACCGATTTTGACGAAATTTTACATGGAGACACCTTGAACCATGGGAAAGGACATAGGCTACCTATTTTATGAAAGGTCGGCCTCTAAATTGTTGAAATGGCCGTGGCAATGATATACTATAAATGACCTAGTCCCTGATCTAAATATAAAAGAATTTGGGAATGAATGCATGAAATACCTACAGACATAATGATTACGTACAGCCTCTTCTTAATGGCCAATCAACACATCACAGCCTTGTCGAGGAGAGGTCAGAACCTTCCGAAATTTGAATAAAGCAATCCGTTTTTGCTCCAGCTTAAAGACTTCCGCACGGCTCAACAGCTTAATATACTTTGTTGCAACTTTAATGGGAACCATTTGTGACCGTCCCCATTGCGTTCGTTCCAATTCCATATCTCCGTGTCTGATCCAATGTAAAATATGAACGCTCGATGCGGAATAGCGTGTGATATATTTGCATTCACACACAAGGACTCTTTTTTCCCACATACAATGCACCACTTGCTTCACTGTAAAAATGCCGCTTTTCTAGGTTCTCTTCGTCGAACTCTTCCCTTCTTAGTGGTTCTTTCTCTTTCCTCCTTGTGCTTTGCTGTGCTCGGTTCTTCCTCTTGTTGGCTTTTTCTCCGTTGAGCTGACTTTATCCCAGAATGAATGTCCGATATTTAGAGTTGAATCCAGCTCGTGCGATAACGTTATTCAGCATTCCAACAGACTGCGGAATCGTAGACACGGAGGAAAAACGTACGTAGAAGAACAGAGGCAGAGAACGACTGAGAGATAGACAAAGAAGGAAGAAGCGAGGTGCAGAAAGATGTGTGTAAAGAAGAGAATAAAGCAGCCTTAAAGCCACATTATCTGCTTGAAACAGATGCCGAGCTGCACAAATGCCGGGCAGAAAGCGATGCGATTCTCTTTCAGGAAAATTGCGGCACGCTTTATAATTCCCGACGTCGATTTTTTGTATATTTCCGGAGTAGAAAAGCAGAAGTCTCTTCAATTCTTTAAACGCGTTGGCGGTAATGGATATTTGATTGATTTTTCTCCATTTGCGGAACGAACTGAACGAAGAATAAATTCAGCTTTTAAAATAACGGAATTAAACTCAGATCTTCATTGTCTTGGGGAACGATTAAGCGAGAACCTGTGAACGTTATAATGAGAAATATAGGACGGTCACGTGATCCTCGGTCAGTTGGTTTACTGTATTCTTTTGATAAATTAAACACCGAAAACCTAAAATGTATACGCAAACGTTAGAACTGAGGTGAGTCCAAAGAATAGAGGTGACTGGCATGCAACATTCTTAGAACGTCGTCGGAATTGAATGTAGCAAAGAAAACATCAGGCAACACTGCATTAAAAACAAAGTAACTACAAAAAGACTTCATAATAAAAAAGAATCAAGGTTTATAACAATAAAAATGGAACGAAACAGGCTCGCAAGCTTAGCTGACAAATCGTTGTTGTGTCACAAACTGAAACATACAGACAACAGGTAAACATCTGATCCAGTGGCTTAAATATTTGATGAAATCCCTTGCAAGGATATAAAAAGGCAAAGGAATGAAAGGAAGGGAAAAGGACAAAAAAAGAAATATAGTAGTAAAAGGAACATGAAGCGAGAACTAGGTTATCATGAAATAATATAGAAACAACATAAAATAAGGCAAGAGCAGACCCAATGGATGAAATTTATAACTGGCTTGTGTCCTGTGGCTCTGAACCATGATTCCGTTGCCAAGCCATTGAAAAATAGAAAGCCAAGTTAAGAAATAAACAAAAACCACGACTGCAACCACAATAAAAACGTCAGCCTCTTTCGTTACAAGAAGAGGATTTTCTAAAACCGCATAAGAATTTTATGTTTATCAAGAATGCTGTTCAGTCATTCAGGGAGATCAATGCAAAAATTCCTCAAAACCGCGCTTGTAGACCTCTCGTGCTGAACGATTAGATTGCGATCCTTTGGCAAAAATCTAACAATATGTACTGGAACCTTTCCCAGATTAGAATAAGTTATTTTCCTCCCATGGCCATACACAAGGTGCCTTAGAATTGCAACTTGAAGGAGTACAACTTAAGGTATTTTAGGTATTTTATTTAAATGCCAGTAGTACAAGAGTTTTTCATTTTCATTTCAGTTCATTTGCTACCTGATAACCTTTTTAGACTTCTACTTGAATTAGATTTTAACTAAAGCGTTTATATGAAGGCCCTCAGCTCTGACAACGGCAACAAACAATTATCCTCGTTATCCTTGGTCTTGCCGGTCAAAGGAAACCAAGAAATTGCATTAGATTTTCAGGTTCTAAACGAATTTATTTGTTTTCGCATTTTTAATTCATTTGGGCACCGCTTGGGACCTTCTTCCTTCCCTTTCTTTTCCGAATGCAAAATGAGTTATAACTAATATAATTTGAACTGAAGGATTCTGAACAGAGACTGAAACATTGGAGCTGGTTTGCTCTTGCGACTGTATCGACAAATGCAGCAACAACCTCAAGTAGTAGCAACATCGACCGTCTTTAGAACTCGCCAGTTTCACATTTAATGTGCACTAATGACCCCGTTTGTCAAGATGTCAACGAGCGGAAATGCCACGAAGTACGAAAGCTCTTGAAAGAAGAAAAAGGAAGTGCGGCTCGTCCTCTACACGTGACGCTATGACGCCTCTTTCGCTTTCTCTCCCACTTATGCAAATAAAAATGGAAAAATGACGCTAGAAAGAAAGAAAACCGAAATCAATTTCAGGGTAGATTAGAAACGCGTGAAGATGACAGCCAGTGACAGCTAAAGACTTCTGCGCTCTTTGATTCTTGGTTCATTTCCAGTCCCTGCAGCATATTGTCAACACCTGAAGTAGCTGCTCGGCTCCATCTTCATCTTTTGCTATTTCCGCTTTTGAATTTCGCTGCTAGTCACGACTTCGGCTGGGTACCAACGCAACTTTCTGGCTGGCGATGCATTCCTTGCATCGTCTGCTTTTGTAAGGCTGTCACACCTACAGCGACTGTCGAGATTTCCGTCGTCAACATTCCGCGGAGTAAAATTGCACGGATGAAGAACTGCTTGTTTCTTTCGGGACTTGATTCTCCCTGGCATTTTGTGTCTCTGCTTCGTGCTAATGTTTGACATCTGTTGCGTTGTTTGTTTGTCTTTTTTGTTCTCACAGATTTTATTAAAAGATTGAAGCTTCAAAGATGTTCTGTATAACTTCAGATTAATCAGCTTAAACTTAATTCTTTTTTCATCTCAGTTGCCAAAGTCCGCTTATTAATTTAGTTTATTCAGTGACAGCTTAAAAAATTCTCTGCACTGCTCCGTTACATACTTAACGGCCGTTACAGCACCATTAGCAACTAGCATAACAACGAGTGTTCGGGGCCAAAAACTACGAACTGCAGAGAATTGTGGTTCATTGCAATCATCGCCGAAAAGTATGTAAAGTTCAACAGAGAATTTTGATGGAATTTCATGTGTCCTACAAATGGAGTAGCACTCAATTCAGTTCACGCTAGAGTTGATATTTAATTTCTTATAGATTTTAGTTGAAAGCCTACTTTGTAGCAACGGAAACTGTGTCGCAACAAACTCTTCCACATTATAAACAATTTTTCAACAATGAGAGCTAGATTTACACTAAGCGATGACTTGTTGTATCTCTCAGAAAAATCTTGATAACAATCTCTTTATGTAGCGTCCATGCAGCAGCATTCATTGCAATGCATTCGTTTACATCAATAAAACTGAGAATAGAGTTGATAACGTATTCAGATGTAGACTTTCGTTAACAGCTTCACAGAAACAGATTCGGAAGAACATTGAAGTTCAGGTTTTTGTTGTGTTCTGACATTGGATTTGCATATGGAAGTCTGTCGTTTCGGTCGCTCGCAGCAAGCTGCTGTTGATTAATACGTGCATTTGTGTTGGCATGCGCTGGACACAACTGGGTCAAGCGTTTACACACCGCACAGAAGCTTCCTCTCCTCATCATGCAACAGTTGCAATTCGCAGAATGTTACGTAGTTGTTGCTGTACTGCTGCTGATGTCCTTGTTAACGCAGATGGCATAGTTTCGTTGTTTGGTGATGAGAGATAATAATTCCTTTGCAGTAAGGCGCGCACTCCGCCTTCGGTGAGTGGCGATGCGTTAAAGAGCCTTTTTCCTCACTGAGACAACGGGGCGTATGAGTGACGTTAATTTGCCTTGTTCGAGATTTCAAATCTCCGGCCGCACTGTTTAGTCTATTTGTCTAATGAGCGTTTGCAATTCTTAAGTTTCTGGTGAGTGCTGAGGCAGAAGGTAAGAATTACCAATGGTGTTTGAATAGTTTCACAATAGATCCCAAGTTTACTGCTGCCTCTTGGAATGCCGTTACATTGTTGTGGTGGTGGACGCTTAAGTTACATTGCACGGTACAGTAAAAGCATAACATAGCTTTTGCACGCATGTATTTCCTGCAGATAGCTATAATTTTCTATAAATCAAAGAAATTTAGCGGTTTGCAAATGGATATAATTCTTTTTATATCTGCAAGCCGGAAACCGTGAAAGCATAACCTCTGTGGGTCCCAAATGTTGCGCAAATTTCTTGTAGAACGCTCGCACGACTTACAACTTGCAAAATTCTCGCACTAAGCATTTAAAAAAGAAACGGATAAATAAATTTGGATATAATTCCTGCCACTCCCACTTTCTTCCGGCGCGCCTACTCACGTTTAGTACGACACACGCAAAAAACAATATTTGCATATGTGTAAAACGCCTGCCAAGAGTCTATAAATGTTGTGTCGAGGGTAGGGAAATATATTTGCATCATTTGTTTTACGATTCCTCTGCCTTCAATTCCTCTGCTCTATCTCTCGCTCTTTGAATTCTCCTTGCGTTGATCTTTCCGACAGTGAAATGGGGAGCAAAAGAAATGGAACTGAGGGCGGAGGTTTCCTTTACGTGCTACTCATTGGCTTTATTTCTACTTCCACTTAAATTACTGTGCCACGCGGTCGAACAGGTACAATAATATATATATGAAAACCTGTATACCTATGTGCGTGCGTGTGTGTGCGTAAACTGTTTGTGTGGCTTTGCATCAGCCTCTTATCACAGTTTTGCATGCGGTTAACAACAATTTGCAAACAGAGCAACTTTCCATCTTCGTGCGGTTCCTTGTATTACCATAAAGAACCTTAAAGAACCTTATTTTTCTGGTTGCTCCTCTTCTATTCTCGAAAATCTCCAGGAATTCCTCTTCAAACTCGAAAATGAATTTTGATGAATGAATTGTCTTCAAATTTTTCGAGACCTATGAGTGTTAGTAACAATCCATAAAAGTAGTTTTTTGCTATCTTCTCTCTCTCCCATGTGCTGTTAAGCATGGACTTTGAACGGATTCCTGCGTGGTGCTGCATAAGGACAAAAGCTGCATAAATCCAAAAGGAACAGACTTAAAAATAAAGCTACCAAATATTTTGACAGCTGTCAGTCGCAAAAAGTGGCTCGCTTTCCCTTTTGAAAGCTTTTAAAGCGTTAATTGTCCTTCTTCTTCCTTCTACTGAAATGTTATACTCTATACAACAAGTTATACTCTTTAATTTGAATAATAAAAATAACTAAATAAGTACAAAGCATCGATACATGATTGATGCCACCGCAGCACTTTCCACTAAACCTCCGCCTAGATACAAACACATACGAACACAGACTTATACAGCTCAAATAACGGATTTTATATTCATAGCAAAATCGTATGTTAATGCTTCATAGAAGGACGATAATAGACCGGGAGGTAGAAAGATGGAAGGGACCAGAGAGGCGAAGGGTGGTTTAAATCAATGAAGATGCAAAATTGTTTGCCGGTTGCGAATGATGTGTTTTGTTGCTTATGCGTGGATTAAGAGATGTTTGCTGAAATATTATTTCAGCCAAAAATTGTAATAAGTAAATGCTTACGTTACTAAAGAACAATTTTTTCCTGCGAACGTTTTACGCTGTTATTCGTTTGGCAGAACTTCGCTCTAATATCACGCACTCGCTACGTTGGCTTTTATGAAATTACATTGAAATGGAAAGCGGCACGCGTTGCTTCTAAACAGAAATTCATACTATAGCTATATGTTTTGTATGTTATAGATATGCAAACACTCTCGTTTAGGAAGACATTTTTGAACATACGTAAATACGTTTGCGTAAAGCATTTGACTGTCTATACCAAGAAGTTGAATGAAAGCGACATTAATGCAAAGAACAGAAGCTCTGCACATATACAAATTAATATTACATCAGCATTTAGGATCCATCTATTGGTGCTATAGAAACACCGCAGTCAATTTGAAGTACTAGACGCTTATTCCAATCCATTGCGTGCGAACTATGGATCAAAATGTCTTTGTACTTCTCCTGATTTACATAAAAGGAGCCCGAAGAAGAGATCCGAAATAAACCTACATTCACTAACCTACTTTTAATTTTTCTTTCACCATACTTTTCATTGTTCATTTTCTTTCTCTTTCCCTTCTCTCTTTCGTTTCTCATATTATCTTGCTGCTTTTGTTGTTTAATGATTTAATGATTTTTTCTTTTATCCTTTATTTTTTAAAATTAATTTTCTGTTAAAATTTAGTGTATATTGATGTGTATATTATAGTTATTTTTATTAGTTCTTAAGTTGTATTAGTATTCTTTGTATTTTCTTAATTTTCTTTCATTAGCAGTACTATAAAAGACAGCAGTGTAACTGTGCGGTTGTATACATATTTAATTAAAAAAATTGAAATTGAAGGTGACAGAATTTAACTGAAAAGTGAACTGAAGAAGTCAAGGAAATTTCTGTTGGTTCGTAATAAACTAAAATGAAATGAAAGAATAATTAGAAAGATTTTAATTTCCCAATGAATTGTTAAAAACTTTATGGTAAAAAAATGCTGATAGAATCATAGACAGATAATATTTTTCTTCTGTTAATTCTCTTCTTATTTCCTTTTCTTCTTATCGCATTCTCCGTGGCCATTTTGTGATTATGCTTGAGCTTGTTTTGGGTCTATCGCTGACAGACGAACTGCGAAATCATTTTGTGCCAGGTTTCGTCAAGCGAAAAACTCTTCGCAAAACAATTATCCATTTTTATTCTATTGTATTAATGTGAAATTGTTGACAAAAATGTAGTTGGAAAACGTAAATGGAAAAATGTAAACGTAAAAAGCAGGAAATAGTTGATTGCGAAAACAATAAACGGTACTTTCAACGGTGAACGGTGGCAGAAACTTCGGTTGCTGGTTCTTTTTCAAGAGCATCGTTTAAAGGAAGTTTAGTAATATTTTTTATTAACTTTCGTTACAGTATTTATAAAAAATGGCTTTTGAAGCATGCAGCTTTTGAATACTAAAGATGACATATAACTATATTTCTGCCTTGGTAAATCAATGAAAGCGATTGTAGTCCACCAGAACCATAAAGTTTACCACTTTCCCGAAAACACACCAAAAATAGTGTAAAATAATTAAAACTTAAAATCGCTTTTCAATGTAATTGAATTGATTTCTGCTTAAGCAGTCGAATTTGTTGCAAAGACAATCATATTTTGTCCCTCGAAAGCGTTTAAAATTCCAAAAAGTTCAATAGTTATTATAATATTATAGAATTGTATTATTATATACATATATACAATTAATATTCTGATCTTGCTGCTTATATGATTATTGACTTTAATATTGAATTGTTGCGAGGTATTTTCTACTTTATTCCAAAAATTATTTTCGTGCATAAGGAATCCTAATTATTACACATTTGTTGAATTAACACTAACTGAAATGCCAAATTTGTCCTAACAAAATTTTTATCTTTTCAGATCATGTGCGCGACTTCAGCTGCGGTCCTTTGCACTACAAAACTTTCTACTTTGATGATCAGAACAACGCCCTCTACGTGGGCGCAATGTAAGTATTATCGGCATCAAAAAACCAGAAAAAAAAAGAAGAAATGTAATTTATAAGGACGTCATTAATTTATAAATTAAATATTCGCCACTTCAGCGTAATATTCTCTCCGAAATTTATCTACTCCACTGTGACACACACATTCCTCAGTACACTTTCTTAAATCTAAATCTCTGCCCTTCGCACTCTGAAGTCCGTGCATATTTCATTTTCCGAAAGCACTTCAAAATTGCAGCTTGCCACGCTTCTGGAATACGTAATTATGAATTAGTATCTGTCGCTGTGAGAGAGTTTGTGTCTGTGGCTGTCGGTCTCCTGCTCCTGCCGCCACTCCTGCGATTCTGTATCGATGTATGTAGCCTCAGAGTGTCTGTCGCGGTTCAGTTCCTTCATTTGTTGTGCACCGTTGCGCTGTTTAAGGAGCATTTCCAAAACAACGACGGCAGCGAAAGGAAGACAAAATGAAGATTAATGGCTGCAGTTGAAGCAATTTAACCGCCGGCAGAAATGCTCGTGGTTGTGAACATCGGCGCTTGGAGGCTCTCGTTCTAAGGACTTCCGCGATCCTAGAGTAGATATGAATATGAGTTCAGCTATGGAACTGTGGTTCTGTGCAATTACAAGTGCTTTTTTTTTTAGCACAGAGACGCAGCTGAAACTGGAGACTCATGTTTCAAACAACGCCGCTGACCGTGCGATCGCCGCCTGCGTTTTTATGGATTAACAAATTATTTCCCACATTTTAATTTCATTTGAGTTGCCTTGGGAACTGCCTCTGCTGCTTCTTATCTCCCTTCGTCGTTCTCACTCAACGACTGCAACTTTCCGCCGTATTTAAGAAGTCTTCCGAAGTTCCTTTGCCACACCGGAGCGGGAAGGAGCCTTCACACCTTTCTGAAACTTATTAAACGCCTGCTTTTAGCGGACTGTTGACAAATGAATTTTACATAAAAACATAACCTTTTGTCGACTTGTTAATGGTATGGTTCAAGAAACTTAAGCAGATGGAGCTCCTGTTTTAACGCATGCAAAATAATGTAATTTATTTGTTGCCTCTGTACATCACGACGTAGAGGACAGATTTAAGGTTCAGTGCACGAAGTAATCATACAACAAAAGCCCGTAATCAGAGTCCTGCAATCAAAGTCCGGTCAGTGGATGTGGCAGTGAAGAACAGAGCAGCTTTTAAATAAAATTCAAGCAGACAAAGGTAAACAATCGCTGAAACTAATTCCGAAACCGTGCTACGAATCACGGCGCAGTTACACAGACTTGTTGCCAAACACGATTAACGCAGGCGGCGACAAACTTCTGTAACGTACGACAAACAACAATCGACGGTATCGAAGTTGAAGCACGACAGCGACAGACGGAAGACCAGACAGGCAAAGAAAACAACGCTTTTGGAGACTGTGACGACTTGAAGAAGGGGAAAACACGAAATCATTTTTTATTTTCCTGAAATGTTTCCTTTGACTTTGATGTAATCCACCTGCACACGCTGTTTTGATTGATTTCTGCGACATCAGCCCGAACACATCCTGCTTCGAAGGAGCCCCAAATAGAATCCGTCTTTTGCAAATGACTTTTATCCATGCGAATTTTCCTACTTAACATGACACGAGAGTGAAAGTGACATCAACCATCGACGGAGACAACATCGATAAACCGTAAATCAAGTTCAATATTAATTTTATTCGAAGCTTTCGAGGGTTATCTATAGCTAAAAATCGTTTAAAGCACAGTAATCTTCTCAATTTTACAAGAATAATTCCTTTTAGTAATGAATTTCATTATTTCTATTGCAGGGATCGAGTATTTCGATTGAATTTGCAAAACATCAGCCAGTCAATATGCGAGGTGAGTGAAAAGCCGATAAAAATTCGTTTCTAAACTGGAATTTAAATAAAGACTTCCTTTATAAATAATATGAATAGGAATGTTAATAATAATATGCACTTCCGATTCTCCTGTTCTTTCCAATTTCGTTCAACCATATAGACTATAATATATACTCGTATTATAATATCTATAGAGTAGAGTAGAGTAGAGTATAGAGAGACAGTTGCAGTAGAGTTTGCAACTTTTTTTTATATTTCTTATTTAAACTATTTTCTACTTAAAAGTTTGTTTCATAAAAGTTCAATAAATCTCAGTATCAATTACTTACAAATACAAGTAATTGAGACGACATGATTATTGGCAGAAATAATATGGAAAAGAATAGTTAAAGGGGTCTGAAAGAGAGCGATGATGGAAACAATAACAAAAACTAAACAAAGATCAAATTTAGTGCATACTGGGTCTCAAATGTTGCTAAATCAAAATGTTAAACGCCTTCTTTTTCCCACTTCCATTTCCTTGTTAAAGTTTGTTCGCTGATAGAAACAAGTATCAGTTAGGGCGACTGTGACATGCCTCCTTTCATCCACCTCCATGTATTCAAGAAGAGGTGTTTTACACAACACACACTTCACACTCGCTCAGGGATAAGCAAATAGATACGCTGCAAAGAGGTTGCCTACTCGAACGATAGCAAAACGTCATCTGAGAGCAGTACACATTTTCTGACACTTCGCCAAGGGGTGTGTAGACGTAGGACGCAACAAGGGATGCGTGTTGAAGGTGTTTGTTTGCCGTTGCTTGTTGTTCATCCGCCCCTCATGAAGTGCATTTGTCCACTGAGCTGAACACTTTCCTCGGCGTCATGTTCGAGTGCAGTTAATTCCATTGTCGGTTCACGTGTTGTGGACCCTCGTATTTACTGCGAAGTGGAACAAGTTGTCTAACAGGGAACCTACACAAACGCACTTGATTTGCGGTTACTTTAACTCTGCACTTGAATATTTATTCAGCGTTGTTTTAAATCTTATTTTGATAGGTTAGAAATCAAGTCCACTACAAAAAAGAGTATGTATCAGCATCAAGAAAAAATTATCATGGAAATATAAAAGCTCCTAAGCATCTCACAATGCAATATTTAATATAATCCGAAAATCATGGTTAAAATAAAAGGACAAAGAAAAGATACCGAATTGGTAAAGAAATTTTTAAGTTAGCACCGATTTCTTTCAAAGTTTTTAACCAGTAAAAATATTCTCTGGCAAGATTTAAGGCCAACATTATTGTAAATAACTTAAAAACTGCCACTACATAATTAAGTAAAAGAAAACCCATTGAAAAGGAGTTGTTCGAGTTGGAAGCACTCCTTGACTTAAGAAACCCTGAAAGAAACTCATCGACTAGCGCCACAGGAAGTGAACAACTCAAGATCTATAGAATTGCATTTGCTCTGCAAATGTAACACAGTGAAGCAAAGTGTGTGCCGATGCGAGGAAAAACTTCTCCAGTTTTATCTTTTGCATTTCTTCAGCCTCGTTCAGGATTTCGATTACAGAGCATTTCCCATTGCTGGATCTAGAGGAAAAAGAACACGAACTCCTCAAGACACTGACCACACCTACAGCATCGACGCCCATCGACGCTTTTGCAATCTGTGAGCACCATCGAAGTCATTTCAATTCTATTCTATGAGGCAAAAAGTCATCACGCAAGTGAAGCAGTCAAAGGAAGAATACGGAGAAGAAGAAGTAGCGGAGAAGATTGACTGAACTTGAACCGGAAACGGATATTGAGAGTTGAAGTGGACGAAAGTGAGGACGAAGCCAGAAGAGCAAAAGCAAGTAGACTTTAAAGTGCAATTGCTGAGCACTAGAAAGCAGAGTGTAGTTTGAGCGTGTGGATGATGATGGCTGAAGGTCGCAATTCGTGGACGCTGCATCCACCATCCAATCACGGTCTAATCGCAGCCTTGTGGTCCAATACCACGCTTAAGCGATGTGTAAAAGTAAATAATGCAATTTGAAGGAACAGGAAACAATCAAAAGAAATGGACTGCATTCAGGTCAAAAAACGAAACGACGAGTGGCAAAAAATCCACGTTCTCGTCGTCGGTTCTGTGAATCTGTATTGGAATTAAATTGAACGTCGTTTGCTTTGAAAAATGCGAGTACTTTTGCCATAGTTAAGTAATTTAATCACATGAATATTTATTTATTTATGGGCTCCTTTGAAAATTTTAAAGACTGAAATCAATGTCTTTCTATAAAGATTTCAGCTAACGTGAACTTCTGAAGAATCTCAGAGGGATTTTATCAGCTTCTTTAAACACATTGCACACACTTTGAAAACTTTCGATCATATGTGACAAAAGAAAAGTAGAAAAGCAATGAATTTCTTCGTTGACAACTATTTAATAAAGGCTGGAACACAAATGTTGAACTTCCGCTCTACTTTCAACAGAATCCAATCGAATTATCGAGCTTCCATATTACATAAAGTTTCTATGACGTCAACAAATCAATTCTATACATTTAATTCAGGATTCTTTTCTAGATTATTCAGAAAAAATCCTAAGCGGAAATCGGACCTGGCCTTTGACGATTTAAAACTTTGGCGATCTGCGAAGCGAAGATGGATTCCTGCTTAAAGTTTTATTAAATTGAAAATTAAAATGTGGCTTGGACATTCTCTGGGTTTTTTTATTGTACTTTTTAATTCCTTTCCAAATGCCTTTGACAATCTTTTATTTGCCTTCGTCACAAAACGAATAAACAATTCTTTACGTGCTGTGAATATCGAATCACATTCGACTATGAATTATTTTGAGCCCCGGAGAATTTTTGGGAGATGAAAGATTTTTGCACGTTCCAAAGTGGACCAACATTTCTTCAATACTGTGAATTATCCCGTTCGAGTTTATGTTTTTGCATAGTTTCAAGTAACGTGACGGCTTTTCAACAAAATTAACACTATAAAAACCCAGATTTTGTCATAAAACGCAAATCAGCACAAACGATAAAAATGCGAGTGACTTTGGACTTCTTGGACTTTGTTTATTGACTTTTTCCCCTCTGAAATGTTATTCGTATTGTTCAAGCTTTTAATTTATGCTGTCGATAAATTTTTAGCCACTTGCAACGGTGCCGCGAAGTCGTCTGGAAGGAGGAGGGGCACATTCACAAAAACTAACAAAATAAATAAAAGTGGCGCAAAGTTAATAATTTAACTCGATCGCACACTTTTGGAAAATACGTTCGGATTCAGTTTAACTGTAGCAACAAAAATCTTGACTTAAATCCCTTCTTTCCCGCTCGTTCTCTCCCTTTCTCTATCTATCTACCTCCTTCGAATTTATGTGCTTTCAACGCAGCTTCTTCTTTCGTACTGCTGCTAACTTTTAATCTCGTCCTCTTTTGCTCTTTTTTAGAGGGACGTTCTTATGCTGGAACCTTCTGGATCGGACATCCTGAGCTGTGTGTCGAAGGGCAAAGGCGAGGTATGTATCCAACGTGTACCCATCGCACAAAAAAGTGTTAGTAAAGCGCTCCTTACTTCTTTTATCCTCCATTAATAAATTTCATATTACAAAGATATGGAAATAATCTAATAAAGATACGCATAAAAAGCCCTTAAATACCTCTCAATTGGGTAACAATATTGGTTAATTATCAAATGAATGCGCCCCAAATTTCATACATTTAAATTTTTCCTGAGATACAAATAAAAACTCTGAATTAAAATTGAAAATTTCAGAAATTTAAATGTAATTTTCTGAAAATATCTGGACTAGAATTAGTGGAATCATGAGTATAGTCATAATACTGAGAAATTAACTCAATAGAAGATAGTACATTCTTCCTTCAAGAATGAGAGAAATCACTTATATAGCAAATTGGTACAATTCAGTTTATAATTGCCGATATAGTCTTGTTTTCGCTATACTATATATAGTACAACAAAATCCCAAAATTCTTCCTTGAGTTTTTCTACTTACCTATGCAAAGCTTACACATTTTTTATTATGTTGTATCAAAGCTTTTGCAAGCTTATAGATAATACCATTCGAAATAAATTAATATGAGAAATAAAAACTCTATCTCGGAAAAGATAAAAATGCAATCGATCAATGTTCAGAATTCAGAACAAATGACAAATTTCGCATTTTTGTTTCCGAGTTTATTCCATTGCGTCTACATTTGCCAAACGATTTGCATAAGGTTAATATTGGAATGTCGGTGAAGAGCTTAGATATAACTTTAAAAAAATTTTTGATGCAAATAATGACTTTCTCTGCGTACTTCAGCAGCGGCCACTACAAGGCTGAGATCCACTGGGAAATCCTCCTTTTTCTTACATTAAAGACAAAGCATTACGAAAGAAATTATTGACCAAGTTGACCATTATCGACTAAGTACCATGATTATTTTTAAATGATATTTTTTCTCTTAATTGAATAAAGCAGCAATTTCAGTAAATTTAATTGTATTCATGCAAATGTCATGAAAAATATAGTCTTAGACCTATGAAATAAAGAGGAAATTGAAATATTATCAGTTTTAAGGACTACAAAGAAGTTTGGGACTTTATTAACGACGATATTCGGCTATCTTTAAATATTTATATGCTACAAAAAGTAATGCAAACTTTATTTTATGTTCCTTTGATTTAATTTTCATTTTCATTTCGAATTGTGCTTTTTATTTTACTTTTGTTCTTGTCGTCTGGTTTCTTTCAAGAAGGTGGAATGCCGCAATCACATTCGGGTCATTCAGCCCATGGATGGAGGGGCGCGGTTGTATGTCTGCGGGACAAACGCACACAATCCCAAGGATTACGTTATAAATGTAAGTAAAGGTTTTGTTAAGTCCAATATTTTATAGAGTAATTTGTGTATTTCGTAAAATTGCTAATATTTCCCAAGAAATAAAGCAATAGAAAAGAATTGAAAACGTTTGTCTATTAATGAAACTTCTATCTTAAAAAAAGGCTTGTCGTAGTAAATTCTTTAATTAAAGCTCAGAATTGGAACAGTCCCTCCTCCGATTCAAGTTATAACAACTGTGACCCCTTTCAGACCCACCGATTTACATTTTTATTTGCTCTTCTTCGTTGTTCTCTGTCTATTCTCACTCCTCTTTCTGTTCATCTGCAGGCGAACTTAACTCATCTCTCACGGTCTCAGTATGTGCCGGGGATTGGCGTGGGCATCGGGAAGTGTCCCTACGATCCGGCCGACAACTCGACGGCTGTGTACGTGGAGAAGGGGAACCCCTACGATTTACCTGCTCTGGTAAGCAATGTCAATGGGGCGGAAATGAATATTCAATGGCAGAAAAATGCTTCATAAATGTTAATTGAATCGGAATTCAGAGAAAGGAGTGTGAAAGAAAGCGATAGGAAACTTTTAACTTTAAACCTATTTTTGCATTTTTTCCCTTGCAGTACTCGGGCTCAAATGCAGAATTCACGAAGGCCGACTCGGTCATATTTCGCCCGGACTTGTACAACCTCACGTCCGGTCGAAAGGAGCAAAATTTTAAGCGCACCGTGAAGTACGACTCAGTATGGCTTGATAGTAAGTATTGCCGTTTGGGTGAGGTATACAGGGTCCATGAGTCATGATTAGTTTTCAGCGAGCGCTTAAGTATAGAAAATGAAAAGATTTCCGAATGAGATACGATTAAATGAACACTTACCTTCTTTAAAAACTGATAATCTTTAATCGGCTTCGTGGGAAATCACCTTTACACGTTTCTGCTAATTTTTTGTAATATAATTTACAGAATTTTATGAGTTTCGCGAAGTTTTCAATGACCAGTCGACTGATGCGGCAAAAATATCGATTTCCGTTCAAATGTCCTCTGCAAATGTCTGCCAATCGACAGCACTCTTTGCAGAAGCACTTGCATTTAATAACGCGGTATTTTGTTGTTATGTTTCGCTGTCGGTTATTATTGTGCATTCGTCATTTAAAAGCAATTTCGTGTTTCCTGTTGGGACGAAATTAAATCCATTCGTTGCAATATTGTTTTTTGATTACTCATTTCATGTTTTTCCTTCATTTTTCATTAACCCCAAAATTTATGCACTTGAAAAAGGTTGGATTTGAACACAACCAAATTTAAAACTTGGAAACTTTAATTAGAATTTCAAGGAATTTAAAGCTTCAACACTAATTGAATAATTGTCGTTCCGCAGAACCGAATTTCGTTGGTGCCTTCGATGTCGGCGAGTACGTGTATTTCTTCTTCCGGGAGAACGCCGTGGAGCACATCAACTGCGGGAAAGCGATCTACTCGCGGATCGCTCGTGTGTGCAAGAACGACCGCGGCGGCAAGTACATCATCAGCCAGAACTGGGCGACGTACTTGAAGGCACGCATCAACTGCAGCATCTCCAGCGAGTTCCCCTTCTATTTCAACGAAATCCAGTCCGTCTACAAAATGCCCGGCGACGACATGAAATTCTTCGCGACGTTCACGACCAGCACGCACGGAATCGTCGGCTCGGCGGTGTGCAGCTACGACATCCGCGACATCAACGCAGCTTTCGAAGGTGAGTTGAAGCTGTGCACGATTGTGAGCTATTGTGGAAGACGAATGTGACTGTGTCTGTCGACACCCGCAGCACTATTAATAAACAGTTTCCGTCGCAAGGTGTTGAAGGCCACGCAATTGCTCAAATATCAGATAAGATAATTAATAAATGTTGTCAACTATTCCTTCAGCAAAGTGCGCTGAATGAATTTGTGTTCTCTAATTGATGACTTTGAACCGGAAGAAGTAACAAATATTAATTATTGGAGTTGTACGAGTTGTCCGAAGAAAACGAAATGATTCATATTTCACAGTTAATGTGAACTGAAGTGCTTTTGCCGATTCGTGTAAAAAAGAATGTTATCTAAGGAATCTAACAAAATTCCAATGAAAAAATGAGCAATGTTTAATTTGTAGAGTTGATAATTAAGTTGCTCTGCAATTTAAGTTCCATGAGTGTCGCAATTCCAAATTCTTACCTATTTTCTGACAAAAGACTTGGACTTGGACACATTTCCCTTGATTTTAGTCAAAGTTTGTGTCGGCAGTTCGCATGCCAAGAGTAATCACGCACCGTTGATCTAAAGTAAGCGCGACATTTGCGCAAAATGCCAACATCTGCTCTTGCAATACATTTTCACCCAGAAGTGGATATACTCCTGTGTCTAACATGTCGCCTGGCAAGGCTCTCACTGCTCAAGAGTTATTCCACTCGTATTTCCATGCACCGCCATCATCCATATAGAACCAAAAAAAAAGAACTGCTGCCATGAAATTGTTTTCGCAGGTGTTGCGAATTTAATCCCTATTCCATTTTATTCGTAGCTTGAAATGTGGCAGAGGGGGACACGCTAATGCTTCCTTTGCTATTTACTTTTCAAAAACTACTCGCAGACGGACGGAATCTTTTTAAATCCGTTATCAAAAAATACGTTCTCAATTTTAAAGTAATAGAATATTTTAGCTTTAAAGTCTTTATTGATAATTAACAGTTCCAGCAGAACGGTCACTAAATATATGAAATAGAGCAACAGAGGTCCAAAAATGTTACAGCTATTTCCAATATGTACGCTAACTTCTTCACTTCTAGAGTCTCTTCAGCAACTTATCACTCGTCTAATGAACATTTTACGATTTCCTCTATATATCTATTGCTCAGGCAAGTCTTTTAAGTGCGGCTAATATTCCAAATTACATATATGTACTATATATCATGTATTCTTGAATTTCTTGAAGTAATTAGTGTTACCAATAAACATAATCTTTTCATCTATTCACTTCGATGGGGATATTTTTCTAAATTGTTATAGTCCCCTTTATTACTCCACTTGATAAGTTTGAAAGTCGAAACATTATTAATTACAGTGATATTGCTATATTTCTCCGTGGCAACATGGTTGTTGTATTGCATTCATAGCTTTCCATAACACTACATTTCTTTCCTTTCGGCATGGAAACTGTCCTTACAGATCCTTAGGGATTTCACATAGAGTTTTAAGTTATAAAGCATAAACTGCTCCTGATCCCAAAAATTAATTTCATCTTTTTTTTCCAATCATATTCAAACGATCGTACTGTATCCTTTAAGGAACCATTAATCTGAAGCTTACTTCTAGAGTTCCTCAAGAAACTCCGCAACTGTTTATGATTTTCATTTTGGAAATTTAAACAGAAGATTTTAAATTTCTTTTGTCAGTCTTCATCATTCTCTTTAGGATTTAAGAACTGTACTATACTTCAGTTATTAAAAAAAAAAAAAAAAAAAAAAAAAATAAATAAAAAAATTAAAACAACAGCTGCTTTACAATCGTAATCGTAACTAATTCGCAAAGAGTTGAGTTTACTTTTAAAGAACTTAGCTGAAATTTCTCTGAAAAAGTCTCAATGTAATTTACAGTCCGTCGATGTAGCAGAAAATAATTTGTGAACGTTTATCTTAGCATCTCCACAAGTTCATTGGTTCTAGAAAAATGAAAAAAACCTCTCCGATCTCTGTTTACAAATGATTGAAGAAACTAAATTAAGAAGTATTTTTGGCAATTCTGCCAGCACCATGCGGAAAACCATTCGAAAACCACAGTAATTAATTTTGACCAAGTTTTTTTGCGCTGCCGTTGGCAACATTCTAAAAACTTAAAAGTTGAACTGTCAAGAAAAACACATCAACAAAACAAGTCGAAGGATGCAACGATAAAGTTCTTATCTGGCTCGCTCTGAGCGCTCGGGAGATGCAGACAGAAAGAGACATCATCAGCATTTCCCGCTTTTTGCTCGTTCATATTTCTGATATCTTTTTTCTGTTTACAGGAAAATTCAAGGAACAAGCCACCTCGAACTCCGCTTGGCTGCCGGTGCTGAACTCGAAAGTGCCCGACCCACGGCCCGGCACATGTACCAACGACACTTCCTCCCTTCCGGACTCGGTGTTAAATTTCATACGCAAGCATCCGCTAATGGACAAGGCGGTCGGCCACGAGTTTGGGAACCCGGTCTTCTACAAGCGGGACATCCTCCTGACAAATCTGGTTGTGGACAAGTAAGTGTTTTCCTCGATGGGCGGCAAGAAAGGCGGCTGGGACGGTGGTGCCGGAATTGGTAGTCCTAGGATTTCTCTCATTTCGCTTAAGAAGCTGCCAAAACCAAGTAAATTTTTAAGTTTGGCCTTTTCTTGATTAAAATATGTTCGAGTGGTTGATCAATTCGTTGTTTTGGCGCCTAAGATGCTTTCAAGGTAGTCACAGTGTTCCTCAGCGCACTCCTTTACCTTATAGAAGTGTTGTGACGTTTGGAATCCCCATAAATTCTCGTCAGAGCAGCGGAAAGCAGAAACAACGACACCGCCGACATTTTAGCCGCTTAATTATGCTGCCAAGCATTTGCCAAATAATTGTTTTCGTTCATTAAAAATTGTCTGCTTGCTTCCTCTCTGTGTTTGCGTTGCAGGATTCGCATCGATAAATTAAATCAAGAGTATCTGGTGTACTTCGCTGGCACCAATACTGGCAGCATCTACAAAATCGTGCAATTCATTAAGTACGGCCAGCGCCATTCGAACCTCCTAGACGTCCTGGAGGTAGCGCGCAACGAGCCCATCCGCGAGATGGGGCTGAGCCGGAAGACCGGGTCGCTGTACATCGCCACCGAGCACAGTGTGAAGCAGATCGACCTGGCGATGTGCAGCCGACGCTACGACAGCTGCTTCCGCTGTGTAACGGATCCGTACTGCGGCTGGGACAAGGAGCTCGGCGCTTGCAAACCCTACCAATTGGGCCTGTTGCAGGTGAGTGCTCAGACAGCCCGTTTCTGTTGTTGCTTGTCCTTATCCAGCGGAGATCCTTAAATAAACATTCTCCTTATCTTCTGCTTTTTCTTTCTTGTGTGCTTCTTCGGTGTTCGCTCGTTGGCGGGAGCGCAGGATGTCGGAAACGAGACTTCGGGCATCTGCGACACGAGCGTGCTAAAGAAGAGGATAACGGCTTCATATGGACAGACGCTGCATTTGTCTTGTTTCGTGAGGATTCCCGAAGTGCTGAAGCAGAAGAATGTGCAGTGGTATCATCATTCGACGGAGAGGGGACGGTAAGTGGCTGAGGAGAAGTCGGAGATGGCAGATAGCACTTTAATGGAGTGCAAATGGGTTGCTGGAGTCCGTTTCGTGCGTTAGTTTACTCTGATGAGATGAATCAGTGAGTGGCGGAGATTTGATATCTGAAGTGAAATATTCTTCAAAGAAGTTCAAAGTTCCAGTGAAAGTTGTGAAAAATTCTTTAGAAAACTTTTTTTTTTACTGAATCCTTTTTCGCAGTAATCATTTAAGATGCTGTCGTTTATAATGTGAGTTGTGGAAGTGGGAGTAACCATATCCTGAAGTCGCACTCAAGTCTTCAACCAACGAAAACACGCTTTAATTTATTAATCCTATTATTATTATTATTATTGCATCGAACCCTTTCAAAAGTATTGACAAACTAAAACCGAAAGATTTTGTTCTGTTTTCTGTAAGTCCGCAAGGAAATGGAAAACTGATTTCGGGCGGAATTTTTTGCTGCTGCTGCAGGTTTTCAAATTTCTGCCTAAACTAATTAAAAACTTTTGCTTTAATTTCCGTTTGCTTAGATACGAAATCAATTACACGCCGTCGAAGTACATCGAGACCTCGGAGGGAGGCTTAGTGCTGATTTCCATCAACGAAGCCGACGGCGGTCGTTACGATAGCTACTTGGATGGGACGTTGCTCTGCAGCTACAGCGTGAACGTCGATGCGCACAGGTAATGCTTTGAACGCTATTCAGCCCTGCTTAATGCGAATACTGCCGAAGTTCTGACACATTTTCAAATTCCAATAAATATCCGCTGATTGTTCACAGTCTTTCGAAAGCAAAGGCTTCTGACGAAGCTTCACATCCTGATCCAAACTTAACCATGGAAAATTTCGGCTTGGTTTCTACTTAGATAATGTAGGCAATCTTAGGATACTGCTTTGTGGTTACCTTTAGAGGAAAACCAACACTTATGACAAGTTCGAGTCTTAGTTGTCTGAAGCCAGTTGCTTTCGGTAGGCTGTTTCAGTCATCAACTACTGACGGGCTTACAAGCTTCGTGGTTATTTCCGGGCGCAGATGGGCGTCGATTGTGTCCTTTGTCACAGACATTCCCGCTCTCGTTCCGCTTTTTTTATAGCAATTCTAATGCAAGGCTGCTTTTTCCAGATGTACGCCGCCGTCGAAGAAGAATGATTATCAGAAAATCTACTCTCACTGGTGCAACGAATTCGAGAAGTACAAATCAGCCATGAAGCAGTGGCAGGCGAAGCAAGAGGTAAGCAAGCGAAGGGTCTTCGGCAAAAGTAGTTGGAAAGTGGGGTGAAACGTACGACCGTTGATTTGAGATCGAAAAAGCAATTAAATTAACAATTAGTGTCATGTTGTCTTATTCTTATTTTAAATGCATCCCTGAGCCTCGCTAAGACCGTTCTTCGAGTAACTTCCTGTAGCCAGAAAATTGAATAAATTCTCCCCACGGCTCTGCTGCAACAGAGACAAAGGCGAGAAAAAGATTGAAAGAAATGCTCAGTCCCCAGTTCCCCATTTCCCCATTTCCATTTCCTTTTCAAATCATTTAAAGTTCCTCCCGATCTGTTATTCCGTTAATGGAATTTCTTAACGGAGCCATGATTGACTTCTTTAGAAGAAGGGACAACGATTAAATCCATATTTAGCGACACTTTTCCGCGATTTAGTTTGTAATGCAGTCATTTGGTGAAGCGAGTGTTAAAGGTTCTAATATTTACGCTTTGTTCTTTCGTAGCAATGCAACTTCAAGGAGAAGGTCAGCGGAAAGCATATGAATGAAGTCTACAGCAATGACGCCATCGTCTGACCGCCCGGTGAGTACCTAGGCGTGATATAGAGCCGAAATTTGCGAAAAATTACAATGTTTTGTTTAAAGACAGCTGCCAATCTCTGAACTTAGATATTAATATTTATTACATCATTTCCTTTCTCCTAGGCACGACACATCCCCATTAAAGACTGACATTTTAGCTTCTGAGAGACAATATTTCCATACCTTATCAGCAGATTTTTATTTTAAATCATGATTTCGATGCTCGGCAACAAAAGCAACCTATAGATCGAACTTTAACATTGAATGCCACTTGAATGACGAATGCGACGAAAGAAGACAGCAGGAAGCAGCGACGATGCTGCTCACTACTACACGAACGAGGGCCCCATGGAAACGTGGCCCCCGAACACCTAACAAAAGAGTTACTAGAGCCAATCCTGCCACAGACGAATGAGTGAAACAGTGAAGACGAATTTTATCAGCCTGCCTAAAAGTATGCTGCAAAAGATTCGTGCGAGCCAACCAACGAAAACCCGTGGAAACAGACACCACTTTTTACCGCAGACTCCATCAAGTAACCGGTTTTAATTAAGTAGCAGTTACAGTAGCGATAGAGGCCGCTCCAACGCGGTCCATTTCAGCCCTAAGTTATGCAAGAGTTTAGCGATTGAGCTCTTCGCAGTGTGTAAAATAAGCAAAGCAACATTCTTAGTATTTGTAGGTAGAATGAAGTAGGATGTAAGATCAGCAACACAATTCTATGGACCCAACAAACGAGCTGTCAGTGTAACTAGTTTAGAAAAGTATCTACGGAGAAAATGGAAGCGTGTTTCCAACTTCACTGTAAATAGCAACGTAGACTTAAGGCGTAGTTACAGTTATTTTCCGTTCGCGCAGCTGCACACGTTGTTTTTGTAAATAAAGAGAACTCTTTTTGTGTTGCATTCGATTGTAAAACGAGGCATCGTCATAGTGCGGACAATGAAAAAGCAACAAGCAAAAATAAAGTAAACATAAGATTTAAAAAAAGGCGTAGAAAGCCGATGGAAAAAGTGAGATCCATACAAATTGTACATAATTGTTACATATACAGTAATAAATCTAAAATAACAAGCAAAAATATATATTTTGGTGAAAACTTAAGTTGAAAATGAGTTGAACGGCATTCTTTAGGCAACAGCGTGCGGCTCGGATGAAGCTGTGGCTGCGGCGGCCGCTGCGCTCCGCAAACACCTCTTCATCGCTGCCGCAACGAGACGCGTTGCGCATGTTTATGATAAGCAATAAAATAAAACAAATAATTGTGAATCTTACCTGCTACTTTAAATTGAAATCAAAATAGAAGCTCAGCACGAAGCATCCGCAAGCTTCGAAACTCCAGATTTTAGACTCTAAGCTTATGAAGTAAGGATCGAGGGAAAGCGAAATGAAACCTTTGAAGGAAAGAAAACGCTTATCCTCTGTTGTGCTTTTGTAGTTCGAGGTGTAGACAAAATACGAGTGTAAAATAAGTTTAAATTTTAAGCCATGAACTGCATGAACACCTTTCAAAACTAAACGACTTCATCAAAAACCTAATCGGAAATGAATTTAAATTTAAATGAATCCCCAATGAATGAATGCATTCGGTCGCTGTCTTCAAAGTGAAGTCGATCGGCGACTTTACTTTCGTTTTCTGGAGTTTTTCACCACGAAAAAAGCCGCTTCTCATGATTCAATTGAAGAAGTGCTTGAATAATACGTCAAATGTGCGTGTTATTAAAAATTTTATCCTTTTATATAGCAACCTTCCTCCTCTTTTCTAGAGTAAAAGAAAGAGTCAAATAATTTTAGAATAAATTCTTAACTTTAATGCTACTGTAATTGAATTGGCCAACATTTCTAAAGGTTTTCAATTTCTACTTCGATCTCAAGTTCTACACCTTTTCCACTTTTAAATCAGAAAGCGTCACTTTAAATTCAGAAAGCGTCACTTGTAATTCAGAAATTAACATTTGAAATGTTCTCTGGCATTTCGGAATTAAAAGTGACGCCTTCTCAATTACAATTGACGCTTTCTGAATTACAAGTGGAAAATGTGTAGTTTTCTGTCTTAAAATGGTAAAGAGTAAATATTTCGTCCTTAATAGCTTTGTCCTTGCTCATTCCAACCCCGAACGCAGTAACAAGTGAAGTACGAATATTCTATTCGTAAATTTTGTAACAACAAAATCAGAAAATAGTGAAAATGTTATAATTAAATAAATACTTTACTAAATAAATTACTAAGTTTAGGAATTTAAGGCTTGCAAGGCGTGAGTGGGCTGCAGGTGCGAATGGCTGCGTGGATGTGGATGAGTAAAAGAATAAACACGAAACTGTAAATTAAATAAAAAATGTGAAATGTTTTGTATGACAATCACATGAAATGGAAAAAGCGTATTAAAAGTTAGTCCGTAGCACTCAGAATTTAAGTAAAGTAAAACCTTTATAAAGACAGAAAATCATTTAGTTTAGCAACGTATTTGCAAGTTTTTTCTAAGAGAAAGTATTGTAATTAATTGAATTTTAAACACTATGAAAAATAAAAAATCAATAAAAATAACACTACAACACATCCTAAAAACTTTGTCGTTTAAATCAAATACTGGTTAAGGGCTCAGCGGAAATCGACTAAAAAGCAAGGTAAAGAGTTTACATGCACAAAGAATCATCTTAAGTTGCCCTCGAAACAGGAATCCAAAAGAAGGCAGAACTCAACGACTTCAACTTTGCGCAATAAGGAAAGTTTTCTAAGCAAAACAGCGTAGAACCTGGGATTTATTCACATTTTCCTCATTAATAGTTCCTTCATTCTATTAGAACTGTCGTAAAATAAAAAGTTTTCAACAAAAATTTGGAATTATATTTATTATGTGTGGTTTTGCCGAAATTCTTCTGATTTTCCTCATAGAACTAGAAGGAGGGAACTTTAAACTCGAAGGTAATTAAAAAGCCTGCAACCCTTTTTAAATGGGTTGGGATAGGAGTCGTTAACATACACATAATACCTTTTACGGTGTAAGATCATATTCTAGAATTACGGTACCATTTATTTCCTCATAATAAATATTTTGTGGGGCTCGTAAATAATACCTACTTATAGAAGAAAAAATATATAATTTCAAGAAACTAATTCTAAACGAATAGAATTTTTGAAAATCCTTACAGAGATTGGGTCGATAAAGATATACCATGTATATCTTTATTGCATTTTTTGTCTATTTATCTATATTTAGTATCGAAATTAGTGTGCCGTGATTAATAAAGTTGCCTCGCATTGTTTTGACTTAATATCAAGCGGTAAAGTCCAGAATAACGCCTCAAAATTGAACCTCTTCATTCTGAAGCTGCGACATTGGATCGTAATGAAATCCGAGAAATGTAGTAACAAAAACAGAAAAAATTGGCGTAGAAGAAGCTGTGCTTGCGCTGAGAACAAATGTGCAGGATTTCGCTGTTACAATTACGAATTTGGACTTCAATTTTTCGCCAACATTGGATCACGTGAAATCAATTCCAGAAAAAAATTTTAGGTTTACTGTATTATGTATATTATATGACATTATATGATTATGATTATTACATTATATTATATTGAAAAAGTATATACGAATTTCATTTGAATTTCACATTGGAAAAGTCTAAATGAATGCATGTAGCTTCATGGGGTGGAACTTCAGTCAAGGAGCGTATTGGAAAATTCCAAAATTGAAAGCAATTGGTTTATGCTATTTATATATAAGTATATATTATGTTTTTCACACATAAAAATTGATCTGGTATTTAGCACAGAAATTTATCGACTAGTGCTACATAATAGGGATTTATGACTATATTCTCGCAATCATCTCGATCTTCGTCTGTTGTTCGAGATATGCACTTTGACCTCTCATTTAGGAAAAAAATACGATTTTATATTTTACGGAGTCTTTTCAACAATGGAAATATATGGCAGAATTTAAGGCAATATATTTTTGGAGATCCGAAATATCTAGATCCAGTCTTTCAGTCTGTCCTTCCTACAAAAAACTCTGCTAGTTCCTTTACATGGCAAGTAAAATGATTATTAAATTGATTCATTGCCTGAATGATAATGAAAGGTTTGCAAATTGATCTTGATTTCATGTTTTTGAAATTGGTCTGGAAATAATGTGGTGTTTACTAAACGCAAAACACTAACTAAGAATGTCACGATTTGCTACGAATACTTTGAATAGGCCGTGCTGCAGAGGATATTCTCGAATAATATTTGCAAGTTGTGCTACTTTTTGTAGTACTACGACTCGTAATAAGTCATTATTCTTACAATTCGATTGGAGCTAGAAGTAAGACAGAAATCAGCCCACTACCAAAATTATTGCTATGGCTTTGTGATAATCGGCGATTGAAAATGTTTCCAGGGACATCCCGGTCTTTCTTTGGACAGCATATGGATGAAGTCCACTGCAACTTGTCGTAGCTACCTTCGAGTAGTAGAAAGTCACCAACTACTGCAGGGTTTCCTCCATTCTTGAAGACCGCAATTCTACAAAAAGGATCCACCACAGAGATTAACGGAAATGTGGACCAATCACCTGTGAAACTCTAGCATTTATCGCAATATTTAGTTGCCCTTACACCGCATCTATTATTTAGTGTTGTTGGTAATTGCGTTATTCCTGATCTTGGTACATCCCGATTCGATTCGAAAGATAGAAATAAAGCTTTAAATATAAAATGTTTACAAAAGAGGAACAAAATGCGTTATTAGATAGATCTTTTAGATCTAAGCAAAGTCAGAGGCCTTTATAGTTTTGCTCATAGAGTGCATCTCTGTAGGGCAACTTCACATCTCAACGTCCAACCTCTCCTCGAGTACCGCTTCTATTTTCCTCTGATTATTATAATTATTGGTAATTTGTGTCGATTGAAATAAAACAAATGAATTAAAACCCAGAGGATTTTTATTAAAAAAATGAGTTAGTGATCCATCCCCCTTGCACCGACTCACTTAACCCATCACTTACCGACTCAGTTAGCGACTCAGTACCACTGTTTGCTCTGCTGCTTTCCTGCTCCATGACGTCGCTTCATTTTTCGACATGACCCGTCTTTGGCGTTTATTTATAAATGCTTTCATCTCCCCTCAAAATGTAGTCTCCAAGAGTATTAACCCTTTATCGGTTACCAACACTTTCGACGCTTCTTCTCGTTTCCTGGTGCTTGTCAAAAGCGTTTTGACATTATTCAATTACAGGGTTTTTTCGCTGCTGTTGTCGTCGACATTAAAGTTGTCATTTATTAATTAAACTCTGAGTTGTACTCAGAAGGAAACCTTAAGTAGTGAAAGGGTTGAAGTAGTGACAAATGGAAGCTTAGTCCGAAATACATCTACAAAGAACTCTGCTACGTGGAGAGAGGATTTAATTATGTTAAGATTCACTCTCTTAAAGCGAATCATCTAAGTACAAAGTGAAACGATCTAAGATTACCTCGCAAAAGTCAAACTTATCTTAGCTACAAATCTCGTTACAATGGATTTAGGGAAGCTTACAACGGTCCACAAAGTAAAAATATCCCGACTGGAAACTCGAATACAGATTTGCAAAGGTGGCACATGAGGAATTTTATAGAGATATGATAAAATTATGAAATATGATAAATAAGAAATTAAAGTTGTGTGGAAATTCTTGTCGTTTCCCAAAGCACGCGTTACGAACGCAGTTTAATTATTGTTCTTCGTCCTTCTCCGTCGAGTGAACGGAGCCGATGGAAAGAAAACACATCAAATTTAAAAAGTATTTCAATTAAATGCGATGATTTTATCAAAACAGAAGCACAGAGTAGAATCTGAGTGGTGTTTTTTTATTCTTTTTTTTTGCTTTTAGAGTCCATCCACCACAGCGAATATCAAGAGAAGAATTCCTTTGATTTCCTTCGATTCCCTTCGTGTGCGCTTGCCTCGGACTAAATGCACACTTTTAATGTCCGTCGTATTGAGACTCATGTTGCATATGAGTGCGAACAGCAGATTTCCCACGACGAGGACTTTCGTGTTTTCTCACTGAGGAATTTTTTGCTGTTATCCTATTTTTCCACTTGCGCGAATTCGAGTTCAAGCAGTGAATAGTTTTGTGTTGATGTTTCTCTTACAAATTGAATAATATTTTTTAGTGTACGCAACAAAAGGATTCATCAGAAATCCACTTGCTCTCACGAAATCCTTACACCGTTCCAATAAAATCGTTCTAATGAAGCAGCGAAAGTTTTTAATGAAGTCTTCACAATCGGGCGACGCTCCGCGCAGTTCATTAACCCATTCACCGCCGCCGTGGCTTCAAGCGTTCATAATTCATAGCTTCAAAATGGAAACTTGTTCTTGCATAACATTAACATTTCGGCTAATGCCAAAGTTATCATTTATTCAAGCGTGCAGCTCGCTTCCATTCCTCGCCGCGTCACCCATCGGCCAGCAGCAGCGCGGCAGCCACCAGCTGACGACGTGCTTCGTAAACTTCTCCAGAGCACGATTCGTCAATAGAACTGCGATGAAGTCTGCTCCTATTTATTTGTGTTTCGCTTCGGGAAGGTGTCGGGGGGCACGTGAGCGGCCACTGTGTTAACACAGGCGAACGAACGCGACCGAACACACGCTTTTATTGACGGCAGCCGACAGCGCGGCGTGGCTCTGGCGACATGCACTCGATTAGCTGCATGCAACTTTCATGTGAATGTTTCGAATCCTCTGTTATTTATTTGTGTAGCAACTATGAATTACCGCGTCCCTTCGTCGGATGGGGCAACGGACAGACGACGTCCTGACATCACCCACAAAACTATGAACAACGCCGCGATTCCATGATTTTAGAAAGAATGCAGCACCCAGACTAACAAAAAACGCGCCTGCTTTCGCGGGAACGAGAACGGACGAGGCAGAACTGAAAATCTGGAAATGTAGAGGACAGTGTCTCCGTCGTACAGTGCTGGCTCTGTGGACGGCTGCGTTATCGAAGACTTCCTCAATTTGTCAAATTAAAACGACTGCCGCACGGCGAAAGAATTATTATGCTACGTGCAGCTTAGCATTGCGCAGCTTGTTTAGAAGCAATCAGCGATTGTTGCATGCGACCCGCACAAAAGCGAAGCGGTCGGAGGCGTGTCCGCATGAAAACGCCATTTCTGCGGAATTGGAAAGCAATACGCAATTGAGGCACCAAAAGAACCCAACGCCTTCTTCGTTCGTGGAAGCGAGTGGGTGGAGAGAAGCGACGAGAAACCCGGAAATAGTTGGACTATAATTAGCCGTGTCTGATTCAGGGCTTGATTAAGTCAACCTGCTGAAAGTGCGTTTACAGCTGCTGCAACTCTCCGAAGCAGAGCTGCAGTCGTGGAAGAAGTCGCAGAAGTCTATCATCACCTGAATTACCTCCGCCATAGCGAGGATAATTACGTTAATTCAATTCAATGTTCGCTTCTAAGCTGCGGATTATTTCATTCTTACGCAATAAAGACTTAAAGTCAATAAAAAGAGTTAAAAGTAATTACCACGAAATTCTTGCAGTAATTCGGAGAAGAAGATGAAGTTATTAAATTGCGCCTAAACGAACATTGGTCAGCCATTTTTTAGATCACGGATTCATTAATTACACTTGAAGCCGATCTACTTTTCTACAATAATTTCTTAAAAATCTAAATACTTCCTTCATGCTATAATTTAGTATTTACCCACTGTTAACTGTATCGCATGCCTTTCAATATCATCGATGATTACATACGAATTTTGTCGAATGTAATCGTAAGCGAGAACAGAACCTACTTACAGGCTTCCTTTACAGCGTAACGGATTTTTCGGGACGACTTCATTTGCAAATTTCGAGGTTCATCGAGTTTCTTGTCATTGCTGAGACAAAAGGTGAAAATAATGTTGTATTTACATGTGTTCGTTGCAATATGAATTTAAAACTTTTATAAAATTAAAAAAATAAAGGGAAAGTTGCACATTTAACGCGTTTTTTGGATGAAGAAATTATTATTCTTGTTTCGACATCGGTCAACGACCAAGTTGCTGACCGTCCTTATCGAATGGAGTCCGCTCTCATATCGCACGACCGCTATTGCCTTATGCTGCGCCAGCATAAATACCAACGTCAGTGATCGCCCTTGACTGTGGGACTCAAATGCAGCGACCTCAATATACTGACGCAGTCACAAATTAATTTCCTCAATTAATATTTAGTTTTATTATTATTTTTATGTGATTTTTTTGATTTTAGCATTGTAATTCATAATATTAAATTAGTAAATAGAATCATCAAAACATAAAGTCACCGAAGTGGTAAGTAGCACAGTGGTAATTCTTTATACAATTCAGTTATTTATTAATTAGTTGACATTAGTAATAAAATGTATTTCCTTCAAAGCGGATATAGAAGCAGGTGGATGCACAGAGAGAAATTCTTGAAATTCTAGTATATGAATTAATCTGTATTACCCTTTGATTTCTACCGAATAACGAGCGGGTATTGTATGTATTTGTTTTTACCTTTGTAAATTTTACCGTCGCTGTGTACTATAAAACCTAAGCTCAGTGAACAATATGGTTCTATTTCAATTTAATAAAAAATAAATAAATTTACAAAGGATGTAAGGAACTGATTGATAAATTTAAAAGAAACTGTAAAAAGAGACTAGCAAATATATACAATGTTCGTGTTAAATATCTGGTATGAACTAAAATAAAGGTTGAATTGAATTTATTTGTATTTTTAACCAATAAATTTAAGTAAGTTTTACTGCATTTTAAAAGAATAACATACGACTAAAATGTAATTACTTAAAAACCCCGATTTGCTACAGTATCCTACTTTCTAATTACAAGGCAATACAAAACAATGCAAAATGGATAAACGCTCTTGCTCCCGGATCTTACATGACATGAGTATGTAATCTTTTAAACTAAATATAAAATCATATTTGAAAACAAACACATGAAAAACAGAAAGAGATACCCTTTATATATTGTCTACCTTTGGTCATTAAAAACACTTGCTATGCAGTTATTTTGACTCAAACAAATTCTTTAAATAAATGTCTCAAGAATATCACAGACATGAAGACCGATTGAAGTTACTTTTTATGGGTTATTCGTAATTTTTTCCAATACAAAAGGTTAGTATTTTACGTTCACGTATTTCGATGATGTGGGACTTTATATATTTCCCAGTTACACCGTAATTGAAGTAATGTAATGAAGGGAAATCGAAGTGAAATAGCGCAATAACCATGATTAATGATACATGGACCATATTTAGGTATATCAATGTATGCAGGTATGCGATAGGTATGCTAGTAGGTATAGCACTGGAGCAGTTGTATTATTCGTTAGCTGCTGGGAGTGGTTTTTATTAGGCGTGGTAAAAAAACCGATTGGTATTTAATAATAACAATCGGTAATCCAGCAACTCGTGGAGTTAGGCGTGTTCCGTCGCTCTTTCGGCAAAACGTTAATAGAAGACGCAGTAAGGAAGCAGGCGGTCGTTGCCGCAATCCTGTTTACATATCTTAAGATAATAAAAACAACAAATCAATTAAAACTTTGCGCTTTTCTATAAGTAAACAGCACTTGAAATGCTGTGAGTCAATAATTCCACAACAACAACAACGGAGGTCTACACTAAATAGCTAATTCTTCGGAGGTTGCCATCAGGTGCGCGTCTGCAAAGTTTTCTTTTGTCTGCGGCATGTTGCAGGAGCAGCTCCTTGCTGAAGCGCTGATCTTACGTCTAAGTAAACAGCAGCGAACTTCCGATGCGGGCGCTCCAGCCAAGACCAGTTCCAGGAGCGGCCACAATAATTACACCAACGGCACCTGGAGGAACAATGAGCTCGTAATGATAAAGAGTGACTTCCAGAACAGTGAACAGCAGGTGGAAACGGGGAACATTTCTCACTGTTAAGCCAGAGAAACCAGTCGCAACTGATGCTGGCCGATGGTTTGCGAGCCACGAAGCTCCGTGCAGCCGCAGCGCCCACCACCCACGATGTGCGACTCCCGGGCCGAAGCGTAGCGGCGAAACTTACGCAGCCCATAAATTATCCCAGTTTAAGTAATGCGAGTCGTAAAATATCGCAGAGTAACATTTACGGCGAAGCAAAGTGAAATATTTAAGAACATTTAAGGAGCAACCGACATAGTTGCCGACGAACCGAGACGTCGACGGGGAGACACGTGAGAAGCTTAGGAAAATCGTAGAGCTACGACTAGCACTCGGCGGCGGGGTGCAGGCAATTGATGGCGGGCTCTTTACACGCACGGGACTGGGATAAATGCACTCCAAGGTCTGGAGTTTTCGTAAAAGTCTTTGGGGAATCATCAGAATGCCGATTGCTCGATTCTTCACTATTGATGTATAGGAAACATCAGCAGATGCGTCCCCACCGATCCGTTCTATATCAGGACATTTATTTAGTCACTTGAACAATCAGTTGAGTCATGGCAAAGATGCCGCAAAAGAATCGGATACCTTGGGAAGACAGAGGAAGGAAATCACATGAATATGCCAAACGCCAAGTGCGCATTCGATTGCTGAGTTGGCAGCTCCGATTGTTGCAGGAAAACGCTGCTCCGGAAGTCAGCAAGCATTTCCATGTTTGTTCTGTCTTTTCTGTTGCTTGATTTTTCATACACGATTTTTTCTAACATTTCCCAGTCTCTTATGGGAGCGATTTGTGACTACTATAGGAATAATATTAATATTATTTAGCGCAATCGTTGAGGCGTATTATATCACCTGCAGATATCACAGTTCGGTCACAAATGGGTATAAAATGGAACCATTCAATCAGATTCCTTTCAGACATAACTGATTGAAATAAAGTTGGATGATTCCAATCAGATGTCCCCCAATTGAGACCTCTAACTGGAATCTGACTGGTAAATGAGACCAGTACGAATTTCTTCTATTGCAGTAAGAATGAATATCGCAGAGTATTTCTTTACTTAATGCCTTATATTTACCTTAAACACCTGTTAAAGAAACCGGTGCTGCTACGGGACAGCAAGTGTTTTTGATTGAAGTCTTTTCCCGCAGTCAAGCAGCCCGAACAATCAAGTGCAACCGCAGCAACTCATTTCAATGATGTTAAGATGCTGTTGAGCAGTCGTCGAGTCCTTATTTGGCAGCTACGCGGGAAGGCAATAAGCGGCTGCAATGGAGAAATGCCGCCTAAAAGTACACAGCAAGATTTGCATAAACCGTCGCTGCAATGCAAATGAGAGCGAATTGAATGCAGTTGCCATGGCGCAGCCTTTGCGGCGAGGATGAACGGCATTAAAAGAAGCTTTAGGTGAGTTTGAGGTAAGGAACTGGAGCCTCTTTCTGACTGCTTTATGCTAATAGCAAAGGCACAGATTTAAGCACACGCTGATTCAAATAAAAGATTCTCAGGTCTTTCGATAAAGGAGCCATTTTTCTATTATCAAATGTAGCCACGATTATAAGATTCAAAATATTCATTATTTTGTAAGCCTTGAAGCATAAAATGCTCATATTCACTATTCTAATATCCCTGAACTGTTAGCATTCGGTCCCCATGATAAGACTTCGAAGAGAATCGGCTTCAGGCTGTTGACGTCGATGTCATTGCTGCTCAGAGTTTGCAACGTTGTGGACAGATTCGGCGATTTCTGCAATCAAAACAGTTACCGATGGGAGTTCAACTGCGTCCGAGCCACTTACCAAAGACGTTTCCACCATGACTACGAATTCAGGACTCTTCAGAGCCTCATAGAACGCCTCGAACACCGCACTGCGTTGCCGCTTCTTCGTGATCATTTCTACGTAGTCGCCGCGCGGCAGATGCTGTGCGAGTTCCTCGACGAAGGACGTGAAACTGTGCACGGCCTCGGGAGCGCCTTCGTCCGAGAGCAGCTCCATCTCCGGAAGGTTGGCGGTTACATGGAACAATCTTCGTTGCCAGTCCATCAACAACGACTGCCCCACATCAGCGCCCGGCAACTCTTCGACGGCGTTGAACGACGTTGAGCTTTTGTTTTGGAGATGCAAGAATTCGAGAATGGCCACAATTTCGGGGATGCGTTGGACACTCGTCAGCAGCTGCTTGCACTCAGAGCTGCGTATGTATTTCGCAGCTTTGCGAAAGTTTCTATCCACGACGTAGTGCTTGGCGACGATTTCGTCGACTGTGGCGGCGGGTATGAGGTGGAGGAAGTCCTTCAGTTCGTTGATAATCTCTGGTGACAGCTGCGATGGCAGAGACAAGGCTTCCTGTGGAGCTCCAAGTAGGAAAGTTGCTGATATCGTGAAGTTGAACAACACTAAAGCGGACAACATAATTTGTTGTATTAACGTCGGGCACTTCGCTAAACGAACGGTTGATTACTGATTCACTCTACTCAATTCTTTGCTCCCCTCGCTTAAGAGAAGACTTCACTCACTCTGCGTTTGTTTGTTGTCCCAAAGCGGGATAGAGAACGCTGCGCTCTCAGAAGTCGAACCTCTGATTGCCTCTCCGAAGTTTGTTTACTTAACAATTGATAAGCGCGCTCTCTGAAACGACTTTGCTTGTTGTATTTGCTCTACTTTGTTATGCGATTAATTACAGAACAAAGAATGTTAGTTGAGAGCAATGGTAGTGTTTGTTTGTGATGACGAATCGGGCATCGTGTTATGTCGACGTCGGTGGGCGACTGACTGTCCGAGATGTGATTCTCTGATAAGAAAAACTGTGCTCGTGGAGTTCTGAGGCTCGTGTTTAACGCAGGCCTTTCACGGATTGTTTAGGTAAAAAGAAATGAAATATGTGCTAGAATAAATTCCGCGTAGAAGAAACTGATTTTTTAGTACATACATTGTTTATCCCAAGCTTTAATAATAATTATTTAAAATCTTAAATGTGGATGAAATTCCTTCAATTTAGGTGAAAAGAGTCACATTTCCTGTGGCTTGGGATCTTTTCTGGGACATGTGTCACTGACCAAAAAATTATATCGAGTTTTTACAGGTCGTTTTTAGTCGTTTTTCAGTGCTTTGCTAGGCGAATATTTCGCCTAAATTCAAATGCACCATAAAATTGCAATAAAATTGTGTGAAAGCGCATTGACAATGGCCATGTTTCGCTCATGCCGCCTCCTGCGCCCTCAGCTCGATAAATAATTCAATGAAGACCGCCAGGACATCGCATTATTTATTAATAAACTATTTACAATCGCCAGTGGCCGTTGTTGCATCGTTTGCATGCTCTGCGGCCGCCACAGTTTCAATTCAGCTCAATTCAATGCAACTCAATTGTCGACAAAAAATCTAATAATTCAAAATGCAATTCAAATTCCCAGCGGCTGCGAAAAGCCCGGCCGTCGATGGAGCGTGGAGCAGCAGCGAGTGTAGAAGTGGCGAAAATTGGCACACAACTCGCCATAAATTCACACGGAATTGGCAACTCGCTTAAAAGGGACAGCAAATAAAGTGCTTGACGACAGCGCCACATGCGAAGTCCGACCCGAAGCGCACTCGGCTGATATACGGCTGCGAGTTGGCGTTTTTTGGCCGCGCTGATTTGCATTTGAAGTTGGGAGGACGAGGAACACGGGGAGAAGCCTACTCGCACATAAATCGCATAACGCAATAATTTAAACTTTTATATAAATTTTTTTTTCTTTTGGTCCTCCTCGCTTTGACCTCAACTCAACAAGATATTTAATTAAAAAGCCCGAGCTCGGAAATAGCTGACTGAAGCTCATGTTTTAACCCGCAACAGGCGCCCATTGATTTCCGTAACATTCAAACCTTGAACAAAAGCCGAAACTTCAAATTATTCTCTCAAAAGACTCCCAAGAAACGATCTATTTTAAAAACATCGGAGTTGAGTGGGTTTTCGAAGACGCTTTCAAGTGCAGAGAAGTCCTTTCTGCTCATGCAAGGTTAAGCCTACGACCGGACATTCGAAAGCGAAAAATAGGTGATTTATATTCACCAGAATAGAGCGAAAAAAGCCCAAACTTTATTCAAAATTCTTTATTTGATTAACAGGTTTGAAACGTTGCTTTCGCGGAATTATTTGAGCTTCCTGCGGGATGCTTCGTGTCAAGTGTCGGCGGAATGAGTGACTGGCGGTTGCATGTGAATAGAAAATATATTATTGATCAAATCAGAGCGGTCAAGAGCTAGAAATGCAACATTTTTATAGCCGAAAGGAAATGAGAATCGGGTCCTTTCTTTCCATTTTTTGTGATTTGAATTTCGAATATTAAATTAGAAAATAAATAAATAAAATTACAATAGAAAATACGCTTTTCATTGTTCATTCCTCAAAATCCATGCATAAATTTCTCAACTTTTCGGTTGAGTTTAAAGTGTAAATTGTATTAAAATCCGATTTAAATTCCGACAAAAGTGTTAAAATGTTAGTCTTTCATCTCCTTTCTTGCAATTCATAAATAACACGTTCATTATTATCATAAATCCCTCAAAGGAGCTGATTGCAAAGACCGAACGACTTCAACAGCTCCACTTTGTCATTTATCCTGAAGCTGAGTGTCCAAAAAATGTCATTTGGACGATTCGTAGATGATGTAATAAGATAATAAAGCGTGGTTTTATAAGGAATTGACTGGAAATGATGTGTCTGAGAAATTCTGGAGGAACCTCGTCTCTGGCGTTGCGCCCTCCTCACTTTGCAGAACTTTTATCACCTTCGCACCCACTTTTGCAATATCAGACGTTGGCTTGTCTCGTCTTCTGCCCCTCGTACTCTCCGCTGCTCCATTGAAAGGTCCGTTGGACTCCACTCAAATCTGTCCCGCGGCTGAAATTCAATTTGACACCAGAAGACGCTCGCTCTGCTTTGTCCAAGTTTTGTTAGAAACGAGAGGAATCGTCAAACAAATGGCCAAGGGAAATTAAATGCTTTTCCTGCACTTCGACTGCTCACGGACATTCGTCTGCTATTGATTTGAAATTTATTCGATTATCTTTGAACCTGAACCTGAAATCTGATGAAGGCGACAATAGAAAAAGAAATAGAGTCAAGGAACGCTTATGAGGAGTTTTTCCTCTATTGATGTGCGTTCTTGGAACAACGAAAGACTTCGTTCGCCTGGATGAAGGTGCAGAAACATCCCTCCATATCCATAGTTTCCCGTTGCTTTGTGTTTTGCATCTTTGACTCATCTTCATTTGGAGAAATCCAATAAATGTTCTATGCCTTCTACCTGAATCCCAAAAACCGCCTCCAAGAAAAGCAAATACATAAACTTCAAACGCAAACAGAGCTGCTCCGAGGCTCGAACAGCCGCCTGAACGATTACCTCCTCGGCTGTCGATGAAGGGATGAAAAAGCCGATTAAATGAACGCGTGACTTGTTGCGGCGTCTCCGTTCCGAAAGCGGTTGTCGTTGTTGTTGTTGCTCAGCCTCTGATTGAGATGCTGGTACCAACAACGCCCAACTTCAGAGAAACTTTTCCGGCTTTGGCAAACATCAAACGCTTAAAAGTCGCGAGGGAGAAGGGGAGTGGAAGTAAAATGAAGACGGACACTTTTTATTGTATAAGAAAATATATAAAAGTTTTGAATGGGAAGTTTGAAAGCAGCCAATAAAACAAAAACCGGATTCGCTGTTGGCGTGTCCCGGCGAGCAGTCGACTGGAAGGATCCACCTCCACAGGCTGCCGGGACAGGCAGGGAAAGTGAACTTCGCCTCGAATTTTAAAGAAAACATCAGAGCGTCGACTGCTAACACAGAATCGAATCACCTCTAGCGTCTTCTGGAGTCGTTAACCCGCCCTTTGCACCGAAATGAGTGAGAAACAGCAGCAAGTACAGCAGAGGAGCTTCTACTTTCAATACGTTTATTTTTCGGATTGGAAATTTATCTTTCAGATCGACGCACATGCAGACAGTTTCATTTCCTCCGCTGCGAAGTCCGCCATTTATCAATAGACTTCTTGGAACGTACGTGTTGTAAATGTTGCGAGCAGCAGAGTTTTGGTGTTTGTGTTATTGATTTATATTGGGTAAGGAAGCGGCGATCCAGGAATAAAAAGCGGCGGTGCGGCTTCAGAATGTCCCCAAGAAGAAATACGCTTTCAGAGAGTCAACAATCCTCGTTATGTAGATACCGTTATTATGCAAAGTGAAGATCAAGTTCCTCAGCTCAGCCGAGTTCTGCAACGAAACGAAACAAAGCGACAGTAAAAGAAATGGCAGAAATGGTCGAGGATTGTGGATGTAGGTGGTTTTAAGAACACATCATCGAGGAACGACGTCAATTCAATTTCCAACAATGTGCAATTTACTTATGTTTATTAAGGAATGTGCAGGACTTCGGCGACCAGACGTGCCACTAGCGGCTTTTCTTATCGACTGCGAAATGCAATCGACTTCGGTTTAAAGCCGACTTCAAGAATTGCCTTGAGTTTCACTCGATTTCGATCCGTTTTCGTTATGGACTAATAGAAAATTCAATTCAATTTTTGGGTGTCTCCATTTGGAGCTGCCTTTAAACTGAATTGGGGATAATTCCATCAATTCCCGAGCTCAGAGTGGGAACCCATTTCAGGTAGTCGCAATTCAAGGCTAGACCTTACCATATAAATTTCCGTCACGTTCGCGTCAATTGGCAATTAGAAGAACTCCGGCTACAAAAAAGAATCAAGCGGAATTTTAAAAGGAATTCGCTCCAAAGTTCGTCACAATCAGATGCGGAAGCGAGCGAGCTGCGGAAGCGAAAGTTGATTGGTGAACAGACGAGGGGAAGGACGACCGCTCCGAAATGTATAAAGTACTAGGAAAACAGCGCAACCGTTTCACGATACGGAATTTCCCTCACGTTCTCTTTATATTCATGCAAATGAAAAATGGAAGGGCGCCGAACTTAAGGAAAGGACACGGACACAGCGACGCTGCAGCTTCTGCTCCGCTTCGGCCACGTTGAAAGGCGTTAATTTGGTGCTGAAAGCGATAACGTCACTTTAAAAGGTGCTTTTTCGGTGTATCCATTTCCCAGTCGTTGTTGTCGCTCCCTGGGTCTGTGTTTAAATGGAGCGGGGACCAAAGTCGGGGCGGCAAAAAACAGGAAACTGGAAGGAACTCTTTTATTTCTATTCGGACGCCCGGAGCACGTCCTGAATTTTTATTTTTATCACACTTTTGATGGGTTTTTGCTGCGCCCAACCACTGCAGTGCGCGAAGCTTCCCCGCGTCGTCCTCCCTTCACTCACCTCCATTCTGTGCAGTATTCTGGCGAATTCGGGGCTGCCAACATTATCGACGAGCTTGGCAAACTGTTCGTCCGTCTCGAGTTTATCAAAGAACGTGGTGAGAATCTGATCCTGCGGCAATACGTCCAAAATGCTGTCCACCAGCCCGTGTAAGCCGTTTAGACTCTCCGCTGGCTCAGTCACTGTCGTTGTTGCTTCCATGCTGACATCTTTTGCTGCAAGTTGTGCACTTTGCATCGTTCGTGCGGCTGCTGTTGTTGCAGCGACATCTACGAATGTGTTTTCAATGATTTCTACAAAGAAAGTAACATAAAAAATACATATTAACAAACAACCTTTGAAATTGCATAATAAAATATTTAAAATAAAATCTATTTCCTGAAGTTGCAAGCTGAAGCTCGGTTTTTCGTAATTTAAGTAATTTTCAATTCAGGATTTCGCGTTACTTCAATTATCTTTCTTTCCCCTCATCAAATGATTCTCTACTTTGCCAGTTTCTGATGGATTCTCCATCAAATAACGCCAACATTCATCTGCGTAACGTCTTCACTTTGTATGTGGCCAATGAATAAACGGATGTGCAAAGGGTTCTGAATGGCTTCTGGCTCCGAACATTGCATTAAGGAAAGCTGACGCCGTATCACAACGGAAAAGTTAAAAGGAAATCAATTCCGATGCATGAAGTGTGACCTGAATTATTAAACAGCGTTTAATTACGAGTTCTGGGACAAAAAAAGCCGGATATCGCCCATATGTGAAGCAAAATTCGCTTCTCGAAACACATGAGCACCTCGGAATGATTTCCAACGTGAAATTTCAATATCAAATGGTGAATTACGACCTATAATTACAGGTTTAATATCGCCACAGATAATAGTAAAGGAAAGACTTGTTTAAATAGATTGATTCTACTTCTATTTCTATATTAACTACGATCAAGAGCGTTTAATACAGTTTCAAGTCTTCTTCCTCACTTCCTACCTTCATCACTTGCACTGTTGGGGCTTCGCTGTGGATCTGCTCGACTTTCGGCTGGGCGATTGCTCAGGTTCGTCAACGTGTGGCAGAAGCCGATGACATCTAAGCCACTCGCATTCAAATAAGCCAAGAACTGCGCCATTTCCGGAATCGCGATGATGCGTCGCTTCAGCTCGAGGAAGTCCCGCCCACTCAGGTAGGCGAACGCCCGCTGCACCTCCGCATCATTACGGTAGTAATTGGCGACAATCGCCTTAACTTCGTCCGCCGGGATCAGTGCAACAAAGTCGCTCATATCAATGCTCGGGCGGGGTGCGAAGGGCGGCGATAAATCGTCCGTTTGCAACTCGATTTCGCGTGGAACGGCGCCGTCCCCTTCGTCCAGCTCCTCAGCGCCAGCACCAGCGGCGTGGGACTCGCAGGAGAACGAGCAGGAGGCCGAAAAATCATCGACAGCGAGCAAATCAATTTCAGGGATGCCACCCTGATACGAATCTCGGTCCTTCTGCAGCAAATCGACTGGCAATTTGACGGTTAAAAAAATTAAATCATCCGCTGCAGCAGCGTTGGCGGATGTGTCCATCATGGATTCATTATCGAGATTACGCTGGTGGTGCACAGCCGCCCGTTCCCCACCCGTCACGACGGCGCCCTCCAGCGTAACGAGAGTCGTCGTGGAGTTGGCGCCGAGGTCCGCGTAGTCCTGCTCCGCTTCGTCGACTAGCACAAGTTCGTCCTTGCGGCCGAAAGGCGCGTCCACCGGCAGCGCCACCGTCAGCTGCACAGCGTTCGAGAGCCACACGAGAAATAGGGGCACCCGCGTTAGAGGAAACATGTCACCGAATCAAGCGATCGTCGTCGCGCTCTTTGCTCTTTTTACCTCTGTCGCCGAGCGAGTTTTCCACCGACCGAAGCGCTCTTTCGCCTTTGACCGCAGCTTTCGACGGACGCCAAGCTACTGGCTCGAGCCGCGGTTCCCCAACGCGACAGAGCTCAAGCGAGATTTTGGAGACTTTGTAGAATCCGGGCGCAATCACGGTCTTTGTGTGTAAAGCCCGGAATCGCAACCTCGGCTGCGGAGGTGGTCGTTGATTGCATTGATAATTCAATTACGGGCTCATTTAAGGGAGACGCGATAATCTTGGTGTTTGCGGTCGCCGGGGGCGAGGGCGTCGCCTGCATGTTGAGTGCTTTCGGTTGGTTTCAGCGAACAAGCATCGTTCAGTGTGAATCAATTTAACAATAGCGATGCAACGCCAGCTTCCAAGTAAATTAACAGCCTTCGTTGGAGAAATTCCATGAAATACTCTCGGGTTCAATGTATTCTTAAGGACTTTTTTAAGGATATATTACACAATTCGAGGCCTAGGAAATGCGTCAAACACGACGTCAATATCGAGCATATTGCTTTTGATTTAATGGGCTTTCGCTCCTACAGAAGCGCCTTTTTCCAGTCCATCTAAACTCGGTTTCAAACATCTACGACATCAGATCAAGTGAGGCAGTTAAAAAGCTCCCAGCACCTGAAAGTCAACTTCGATGGAGGCATTACTCATTGACATTGGTTAAAACGAGATCCGTAGTTCATCTCTTTCTGACAACTGTCAAAGACGGAGTCCGTATTCGATTCGGAGTCGGGGTTCGTCGTTAGTCGTTCCGTTTTACAACCAAGGCAAAGGCTCAACTTCCTGCTTAATCTTTATCTCAGACTGTTGCGAAATTCCGTTGCTATCCAGAGCCTAATGACTCGTCTTCGGAAGCAATCAATTACTGAGGCTAATTGAAAACATTCAAAAGTTTAATGGAACCCAGCGTCATCGGAAAGAACTCAAGTGACTAACGAAGTGCGTCTCCGTGGAATGCCGCCAGCTCAGGATGCATGTGCGTCGTAAAAAGCCATTATAATGTCCTTTCTAAAAAATGCCATGATTAAAATATCAAAAAGCGTCTGAAAAACTGCGCTGCAACTCAGGAAAATTCTCGCGCGATTCTCAGAGTTGTCTTCGGCGCCTGCGGATCGTAATACTTTTTGCAGCTCGCTGAAGTTGCTCGAGAAGCCACCGAGGAAGTGCTTAAAATTAATTTTCACTTTGTTGGAACATACTTTGCATAGTTCGGGGCTTTCTGCGCTCTTCGTGCCACTTCGGCTACCAAAAAACATAACTCAACATTTTGGAAACCGCCGAAATGAAGCCAGCCCAAAGGAGCAGCAGAAAGCAGACCAAGTAGACAAACATTTAGACAGCCAACAGTGTTGAGATAATGCTGTGTCGGCGGGAGGAGACAAGTCGAGAGCAAGGCGCAGAATGAAGAGTGGCAACAGCTGACATGATGAGGCAAACCACGGACCAGACTTCATGGGATACGGCGAAGGAGCGAAAGTGAAGTCGTGCCGAAGCCAAACTGCACTTAATTAAGTAAGGACGACAACAAATCCTTATTTATATGAACTGGCACCTGAGACCTGACATGGAACGGGACCAAGGCGAAAAGTTTGCTTTAAATGAGACGCTTCCATCTCCTTAGTGCTGCTTCGAGGACTAATTATTGGTTAGAAAAAGGTCAGGAAAGAATGGAAACTATGGTTAGAAACCTTTGAAGTGATCTGAACCCATGTTCAGAAAATTATAACGCTTCAAACGTTTTATGATTGAATGCAATTTTATTCAATTTGAAATTTATCTAATTTATGTGAAAAATTCCTCATTCATTTCGATGCTTTGTAGAAATTTGAAATGGTCGCCAAGAGCTCGCAATCGAACGCAAAAGAACTCACCACACAAACCATTTGCAGCCGCCTTAAGCCCAGAAACATTACCGCAAATTAGCAAAAGTTTTCGCACTCCGCCGAATGCCGGAAACTCTGTCGGCTGCGCTGAGTTGCAACAACTTAACTGAAAACTCTGCGCAGTTGCTGGCAACCATTCCGCCCGGTTCCCCTCACGCGGAGGCATTTCACAAGCTGCGATAGGACGGAGTGAAATTAATTTCGGGTCTGTGAAACTTTTAAGTACTCGTGCCTAAAATGTTCACAACATACAATAAAGAATCTTGCTGCTGTTGTGTAAGTTTGCTGCTGTTGGCTAAAGATATTTATTGCCAGGAATGTTGGCCCAGCACCGAGGTGTGAAACTGAGAGTTGCTGCTGCGTTGCCAGCAGATGTACGAGTCGATGGAAGACGTGGGATAGGAGTCGATGTTGCCGTAGAAACGAGGAGTTGCACTTAACAGTCGAATGAGAACCTTGTCTATTAAAACTGCTGAAGTGTTCGAATTATTAAGTGAGTTCAGTATTAGGCAAGCGTGTGTAATAGTTTTAACATTTTAAATTGTACAATAAATGACCGAAGATGTCAATAAATTCTACTGAAGAATGAGCAAAAGCAACGCTAAATTAACATTGGTGAAGTCAACATTTTTCATATTAAGCTTCTATTGATGAATCCATCAGCTGTTGCTCAGCATCAACAAACAGAATGGGGAGATACACATAAGGAACGCCGATGGCAACGATAAATCACGTCTATAAATCATAAGGAACACAAAGTGTCAATAAATGACATGCTTATAAAATAATGCACTGAAAATTGACAATATAATGTCTGTTTATCTGGCGAATTGATGGTGCCTTGCTGGCGCTGTCGAGGAGGGAAGAAGAGGACGGTGCAAAATGATATCGTTTAGCTGCCGGCAGAAAGAAGGCTGTTGCTTGGTGCGTGTGGCTGTGCCCTCGACATGCTCGCAGCGCAATATTGATTTAAACATCCGGAAATGTGTCAAGTGGTCCATTAACGGGACGCTTCAACGCACTGCTGTCCGTCACGCGGCGTCGTTGAGGCTCTTTTCGCCCACTTGGCGAAGGCGTGCGAAGTCGTAGCGCAACTGTTTCCGCTGCGGGTCTGCGTGTTTGCGGTCGCCTCCACTGCTGCCTCTTTATTGCACAAGTGCATCCAATTCAAGTGATTAAACGTATCAGGAAGGGACGCGGAATGGGCGAATCCACTGAATGCCTCATTTAGCGTTTCTTTTTGATGGCTGCGTATTAATTATGATTGTGTGTAATCGTCTGTGTCGCAGGTTCAACACGAAACCCGCCGGCGAAACAATTCTAGGCGAAGTTCTCCTCAAACTGTCATCAAGATAAGTAATTATTACATTAGATATATACATAAATAGACAGACACATGTTCATTATCTTGAGTAATGGCTTCGAATTTACTGGGCGACGTGTGCTTAGGATTTATTTATGGGCAAGATTCAATCGGACGCCACACCTAAAACTTTGATTGTTTATTTATGAGTGCCAACCGAGTAGAGATTATTTGGATTCTGATTGTGATTGAATTGGATGTGCAGCTCTGAATTGGGACATCCAGTTCGATTCCAGTTGGAAATATGGCAGACATCCAACTGTATTCCAATTCAAAATGGAGATCCAACTGAAATCTGAACATGTAAAAGCCGCTAGATCCCAATTGGAAATAACGACCACGATTCCAAATTGAAACACGGTTTTATTTCAAATTATTACACAATTACAAGTATATTTATTACAAAACTGCAAAAATATAAAAGGAAGTGATGCTGACTGCTACAGATTATAAAGTCCAATTCAGATATCGCAGTTTGCTCTCAAGTTGGGACAATATCGGATGATCCAAGCAGATTACATACGAGTATCACACTTTGTTAAATAATCCAGCCTGGTTCCGAGCAATTTTTGAGCTCTAACACGAATCTGACTGGCAAGCGGGATAATGCCGCGTTTCTTTTACTCGGGGATGCAAAAACTCTTAATATAGCAATACTAACCTGTATTGGAACTCTGAATTGCGGTCTACGGCAAGGTCTTTCGGTTCTGTTTCCAACGCGTTTACAGAGGTAAGCATTTAGCGAATGTACCTGCGATTTTCGAAACGAACTCGACTAGTTTCGTCCAGTAAGGAGGCCAGGAAATAGGGACGCATTCTATAAGCCTTCATAATTTGTAGTTATTTATAATCTTGCAGTTTACAGGTCAGTACCGCCGAATGAAGTGTGTTGCTTTTCAGGAGTAGCCTTCGACAAATGTAGAGTATTCGGGAATTCCTTGCCCTTGTCCCATTATACGAGTATGTGTATAGATATTAATTTTCCGTAAACTGAAATTTGATAACATTTTGAGTTTGGTTAATGTCATTTTGTGCGGTTGTTTTGCTTAAGTAAAGTTCAATCTATGTGCATATGCCTGTCACAGCCGATGTTGTGGATGTTTGTCTTGTTTTTCCTCACAACTCATAAAGAGCCAGCAGCACTCTGAGCCATTAATCAATTAGACCGCATGCTCCCAGGAGGTCCTTGCGGGACACACACTTTGTCAATATTTCCCCTTCACGGCGATGTTCGATGTTCGCTTGGATCCAGACGCCAACCACTGCATGGACCTGGGACTAAAAACGTTTTTCTGTGTTGGGAAAAAGTAACTTGATTGCATTTAGTGAAGTGATTTTTTTTTTTGCTACATCCGAATTCGAGTTTCTGCTGTTGTTGTTGTTGTTGCATGCCAGGGACTCCCCCAGCAACTCTAACAAAGAATCAATAAGTTCGCGTTTTTTCGAACACCAGGAAATTTATGTTTTTTATATATTCAAAAACTTTTTGAAATGTTTATAAACAGCTCAAAACCTCATGATTATTGAATCCGTATCCTGCTCTCAGGTATTCGTAATAAATTTTAAAATTACTCCCTCAAGAAATGCTTAGAATTACAAAACACTTCAATTTACATCTAAGGAAATTCTTCTAGACTAACGACGCTGTGTTTCCTTTTCCATGCTTTCTATCATCATCACTTTTTTTATGTAGCAGAGATCCTGCGAATGTCTTGCGTCGAACTTCATGGTAATTTATTGATATACTGAAGCTGAATTATGGTTCCTTTGAGGATACATTTTCGAACCTGAAGCTGCAATGGAAAGGTTTCGGATGTTAAAGTCTTCAAATCCTTAGGAAAAAGCAACAACTTTTTCAACTGTTGCTGCTGCTGCATTGAAGTATGCCTGGAAAAGCTTCCGAGTGTCTGTGCTTATTTAAAAGAGGGGAGAAACACCACTGAATCACTCCGTAGTTCGATATCGAGAGGGTTTTTTATTAATGGCGTATGATGGGCACTCGACGTAAATCGGAGGCTACGCTGAATGCTTTATTGGTATTGCTCCTTAAAATATTTGGCATATTGAACTCTGTTGCAGGAATTTGTTCCTTTTGCAGTCTTAATTTAATACAGAAATAGTTTCGTTACATTTCCGAATGTGTTTCTTGATTCAAATTCCACTGATCACCGAGATTAAGGTTCAAATTTGACAAATGACTCCGAGTAAAACACGAATTCAGAAATGAATTCACGGAATGATTAATGCGAAATGAAGCGGTAGCTAATCACAAGTATCCGGCGATTTCTTGCTTAACAACTTTAACTCCGAAAGAATGTGTTGTACCAGAAGTAAATCAACACGGAAACCACGCTGCACGCAACCAATTTGCAGCGCAAAGCGTATTTCTTCGGAGATCCGAAATGTTTGCGAGAATTGAAAGCGGACTTGATGGCGAAAATTTGCTGTCACTGAAGTGGACGTTAAAAAAGTAGAACGTAGAAGAGGACGACAGAAACAGGAACATCGAAAGCAGTACCAACATTAACGCCTTCTGCCGTAATAACGACCGCAGAGGAATAACTAATAACCAATAAGAAAAGATACGAGCAGTAACCGATATCCGATAGACTTTTACAGGGAGCGTCGACGCCCCAAACTGACGTGGGGACCACCAAGACAGCAGCACTGCGAAAGTTTCGGCGAACGACCCACATATTTCTTAAGCACAGAGCTGACAGCTTCCCACACGCATGTCACGTTCACCAGCCACATCGATTGTTCCTCAGGGGCTGACATTAGAGTCAGTTAACACTGAATGCCAATATTAAGCACCAGTCAAAACGAAATCCTTGTGGTGCTGTAAAACGCTGCGGGAAGTGTAAAAGAGACCCCCGAACCGTATTCTTTAATTGAATAGTGAAAATGGAGACCCGAAAGTGCCAACTAGCAACGTCCGCAAATCATTTCTTACCCTAACTTCAACAGACAAAATATTTTCCATGCTGTTAATAGTGTCCATGTAGATTAATTATTAAATTTCTGACAATTTGAAGGTTGCCGGTTGAGATACCGTATCCTTGTGGTGAGATCGTGCTTCATCCCATGCTATTTGAGTTTTCTTGTCCTACTTTCTGCCAAGACTTCAATTTTCCATCTTCTTTTCAACCTTCGAGTAAGATTCCTAAGGAGCTGAGGGTTTCTTTATCTTTTCTCGCTTTTATGTGTTGGATTCTTTTTGTTGTCGTAGTCCAAGCATCCCATCAAAAGACCATGAAACTCTTTTCGCTCCTTCCTTTAATCAGATCCGTCGAATTATTTTCATGTTAAGAAAAATTTCATTGTACGACTTTCCACTATCCGACTTTTAAATACTGCTTTACATATATTGCAAGGTATTCATGTAATTTAATACCTTGTAGATTTTATGATTGATATTAAGATTCCATTTCCAAGAAATACATATTCGTTTTCTGCACTCAGTCGAAGGAGTGCGCCTGCCGTCAACGACAGATAAATGCTTCGTTGAAATGGATTCAATAATCAGAGTTGCCCTCTTCAATATTCAATTTTGGCAACCTCTGCAAATCAATGGCTCTTGGGTAACTCGATTGTTTTACCAACATGTACCAATATCAGGCAAAGCAACACACTGCAAATCCTTGTAATCCCCGTCATGTAATCGAGTATTTGTTTCACTTTGATGTTGGTCGACCCTGCTTTGAGTCGTGGGATACGATGGGATGAGTGGACGGTACAGAACAGGGCGAGGGAAGATTTCGAAGCCGCAATGCCGAAAAAACAGTGAAGAGTATCCAAGTCAGCCCCAAATTTCAACCCTGAGCAGTCATCAAGGCAACGGTCGCACCTGTTCCCTTCCGATTCGCAAAAGGTATTTGTAAAAATTGCTCGCAGTTGCACAGCAACATCAGTGACAACGACCACAATAATGACTGCTGCAACTACAACGTCGATTACCACTCACAGGCGGCTAAACAAAAGCATTTTAAGCACTGAGACCATTGACACTGAATTGAATTCCTGTCGACGGTGGAATCGACTCCAATCGCCACGAGTCGATTGACATCGGAGCGTTTTTCGAGTTCTTCTGCTTGCACGAAACACTAATAAAAGTGTGACACGAGTCCTTATTCCTTAAAACACTCGTAGGTTTACTCACGTTTCTGTGTTTGAAATAAGTCGTTAATTTTTAGCATTGAATGCAGTCGGAGCAAGAAACTTCGTCAACAAAAAGTTCCGTAGAAATTTCGAATTTATTTAACATTATAAAAAAATCAAGTTGTGAAATAGAGATTCCTTTTAATTATAAGATTAGTTTTAATTTTAGTTTATTTAATTATTTTAGTTAATTTAAGGCAAATGTTTAAATGGATCTGGCAACTCTGTCAATCATTCGTCCGTTCGAAATCAGTTCAAGTCCGTTCAAATTACGTACTTGAGCCATATTAAAAACACGTGTCCGGCAACAATACGCTTCCTCTATAAATCGCTCATTGAAAGAGTGATTACCTCTCCCCTCTCGTCCGCCATCTGCCGTTCCGCAACAGATCTCACCCATTGACGACGAATGCAAAACAGAGCAGCTTCTGCCTGGGAGATAAAATTTAATGAAATGTCAATGAAACGCAGAGCTCAGGGGCTGCACATGGATAAAAAATCCAATTTCCTTTGTGTAATTAACACACGCAAACACACACACAGGTGCACGCTTAGATGAATGCGTGTTTTTGCAGTTCCTGTGTTAAATAAGAACGAACTTTGCAGCTACGTTTTTAATCACTCTCCATCCTTTTTTGCTGCCCTCTCCGTTTGCTTTTCAATTGTAAATCAATTTAAACCATTTTACCTAGTTTTTGCATTTTTGCCATTTTGCTGTTGTTGTTGGTTGTGTTGGCGTTGTTTTGTGGCCACATACGAACTCACGTTCGTAGCTGCTGCGAAGCCGCAAGAATCGCTTTGATAACGAAACTTGTTATCGGGCATTTTTAGGAAAAAATCATTTAACCCGCTTTGCAGTCGGCAACAATGTCCATTCGCACCAGCAAACAAATGCATTCCCCTCCTTCCGCTCCTTACCTTTTCCGGAAAACGAACACGAATCCACATCCAGACAAATCCGTTGCTGGCTCTCTTTGTGTTTATTATGAACTTTTGCGGTCTTCTATGCAACTGACGTGTTGATAATTACCAATTCGACTTTCCTGGCCCCAGTCTCGAGCCAACGACCGCACAAAACAAGCTTCCCAGGTCGCCAAATCTAATGAAATTCGGTGCGTTCATTTGTTGTGGACTCAATTGCACAATGGCATTTATTTGTGCTTCGTTGGGGGCGAGTGGATCATCATCTGAATCGAAAGTTTTTACTAACTCTTTCCTCGACATTTTGTTTTGCCATTTCTTTTATTTAAAATGCGAATTTTTTTTTCCTCGATCGCCAAATTTTAAAGGAACTTGTTTGAGAGTCTTGCATATGTTCATTGCATAAAATACTCCCTTAAAAAATAGAACTCGGCTAAAATTTTCCCGATTGCAAAAAAAATAATAATGAAGAAATGACCAATTGCAAGCTATGATCCATTTTATAATCAGATGAGACTCGTAACTCTTCTCAACGGTTTAGACTTATCCAAAATCTTCCATGGTGTTAATAATATTCTATTATATTCTATGCTTCGTCATGGCTTTTGTTTTGGTATTTCTGAAGTTCAGTTTTATTAAAAGCTATTTAGCTAAACGATCATAGCAGACAGACAAAGGTATTCAGCTTTCAAACCAAGTTTGAACGATGTAATATTAAAACCTATATAATAAAAATTTCATGCCCGTTTGTCCCGGCTAGTCTCAGAAACTATTTACCCTACTGCGGCAAAACTAAGTTAGGTCAAAGTTCAACTGACACCGGAAGGTTTTCAAAAACTGGACCCCTTTGAAGTGGCGTGGCAAGTTTTGAAATGGAAATATTACGAGAACTACAACGCGTACAAAGAAAGAAATGTTAAAATGTTGGAAGAAGTAAGGGAAGGGGAGACAGAGTACGTTAGTGGACGAGTGAGTGTGGTAGAGGGACAGAAAGTGTAAGAGGGACGGAGTATAGTTCTACCGTCACGAAACATAATAACTGCAGCTTTATGTCAAAACTATATTATGGGCGGGACGAATTACGCCGGGTGAGCCAGTATACTGTAGAGTGAACTTAAATTCTGTAAAGATGAAGAAAAGCCTTGTTTTCAAAGTTTTCAATCCATTTCCAATCCAATTTCAGTAAGCTTAGATTTTGAATAAAAATAAAAAAGAATGTCAATATGAAAGCTGGAATCCTAAATTAACCCTTTATCTGGTCATGTGACAGTTATGTTACAAACCCTAATATTAATTATAATTCTACTATTTTTGTTGAAAGTCGTTGTGTTGGCTTTTGTTACACAACTGGCACAAACTGAACGTTATATAAAACTAAAAAGATAGAATGAGACAAAAGAGTATCGACATATTTTTGGCGCTAAAAGTGCATTGCAAAATATTTTGCGACAAAGCAACACGTGGGTGATATTCAATTACAAAAGCTTTATAAATATAGTAAAGAAAGTTACTTCTTGTATTTCATAGAGTGATTAGATATAAAATAAAGTGGTTTCTAGTAAATTCAAATAGAGGTAAGTCATATTCTACTCGTATATGCGAAATTTACGTTTGTAACAAATTATGATAGAATTTTTAAAATTCCCCCATTATTGAAGAGTTCAACAAGAATTGCAGCAAAATTCCTCTTGAGCAGCATCTTTGCGTCGATGAACAGATGTGTTCCAGTAAAGCTCGCAACTTTTTGAAGCGGTATATCCCTAATAAACCTCACAAATGGGTTTATAAAATATATGTTCTTTGCGGCTCTTCCGGATTTGCTTACAAAATTGAACCAGAAACCGGCAAAGAAAATGTTGTTTGGCGTAACGAGCCTGACTTGGGCGCATCTTCTAATGTGACTGACACGAATGATTCCACGGAACCAAAACTTCCAATTTTTTTTCGATAATTATTTCACTTCTCTTCCACTTCTCCGATATCTGCGAAGTGAAGGGATTTTTAGTGCTGAAACGATAAGGCGAAATAGAATCCCTAACTGCAAACTTCCAATTGAAAAAGAAATGTTGAAAAGTGAAAGAGGTTCTTCTGCGAAATACGTTTGCAATGTTGAAGGTACAGAAATTGCAAAAGTTTCATGGAAAGATAACAAAATTGTTAATTTAGCGCCAACATTCGTCGGTGAAATACTCAAGAGTCTAGTAAAAAGATACGGCAAGGTAAAAAAAAGATATGTTGAAATCCCACGTCCATTCATTGTTGGACAATACAATGCTCACATGGGAGGTTTCGATCTTATTGATAGCATAATGGGATGATATAAAATTAAACTTCGCAGCAAAAGCTGGCAAATTAGGATGTTTTACCATATTTTGGACTTGTCCATGGCGAATTCATGGCTTCTTTATAAAAAAATAAAAAGTGGGGGCAATAAAGCCGATAAGCTCCTACCTTCAGCACAATTTCGTCTAGAGATAGCCGAAACACTTTTAAAGCTTTATACAAAGACCAGTTTAAAAACCAATAGACCGATCGAACGACATATACAAGCCAAAAAACGCAAGGGCCAGGCTCAGCATGCCAATATGGGCAGAAGAGAGAATACGATGCAAAATGCCAAATTGCCAAGGCGTAACACAAACCTTATGAGACAAATCATCATCTTCCTATCCTATCCAATCCTATCATCTTCTATACAACGCTTTCAGTCATTATTACATTTCTGGTACATACCATTTTTTTATAAATAAAAAAGTTAATATAACTTTAAAAAATTTTTTAAAGAAACGTGTTTTCTTATTTTAATAATAGATAACAAAAAATAATCGTTTTAGGTTGAAAAATTTCATTGCCCGATAAAGGGTTAAAGAGGAAGTGCTAGGATATACCCAAAACATTCCATGTATTCGATATACAGACGGAGCGCAGCTATAGATGGCTATGTGTACTCTATATACTCGTATAAATTTTTCAGACGTTATATTCATTTTAGATGGATTTGTACCTCATAATCAATTCCATTTTTCTGCATAAATTCTATACCGGGAGTCCTTCCTATTTAAGTGAAGATTTGCATTTACTGGGTCTGCCAGAGGTGGATTGTATTATAGAAAAACTGGGACAATAAAAAAAAACAGAAAAAAGAAACTTGCAAAGTATTTATTTACACATTTTTTTTTTGCGGATATAGGTTTTTAAGATTCTGTTTAGATATGTATTGTGTTAACGCGTTTAGATCTTGCCTCTAAAATCAAATCAGTTAAATTTTTTAATCATCTTTTGATAGACGCATAGTCTTCGGATTCTTTTCTAGAAGAAGTCCGGTTGGAAACCTTTCATTACTTTACAGTATTGATCAGTATATTCTGTATAGTATATTTATACCCTACTTTCGAAGGAATGAGGATGCATTAAAGGAGGCGTGGCAGGTATGGGAACGTATCAGTGTCACCTCCTGAGTCTATTTATCTATGTCCTCTGTCTGTATATCTGCCTGTGTAAATCACGATTATAAGAGAACGGATGAAGCTATCGCGATGAAATTTTGCACGTATATTCTTTGTCATCCTAAACTATTTGAGTTGGAATTTGTTCCCGAATACATCGGTTTAGGTAGAAAAAAATTTTTAAATAAAATCAGCGTGTCCGCCCACGTACATATACCATTGAAATAAACAGCAATTACAGAAGAACGAATAGAATAATCGTCTTGAAATTTTGTACGAATATTCTCTGCCATCATAGATTCCTCTGTATTGGAACTGGGGAAAATTGGAGAACTGCCACGGCTACTTTTTATAACAAATACGTATGTAATGGAACAGTAAAGTTTGGTAAGGAGATCATTCGTCGAATGTAGGGTATATAAGCTTCGGCCGGGCCGAAGATACCCTTATTAGTTTATTAATATAATATTTAGTTTTCATTCACTCTGAACTTTTGACCTAGATTTTAATTATTTACCTTTGGGGTGTAAATCAAATTGTAGTTTATTATTCATTGTCTGAAATTAGCACATGCAGCAGCAGCGATTTTTATCTCGCTCCACATCGCCAAAGTCCAGTGAACGCTTCTCCGTCCTGTCCCAACGACTGCAGAGGCGAAGGCGCTTTGAACTCCGACCTGAAGAGTTGCAGAGTTTTCAATTCATAATTATAGAGAACCGACAGTCACAACTTTCTAATGGCGCCGAGCCGTAGTTCAATTCATGCATCGATGTTGAGCTGGCGTTGATAGTTGCCACTGTCGGCAGTGGGTGATTGCCATTCGCCCGGCAGCTGAATCCGGGCAGGAGCTCCGCAGGCACCTCGTCTCTACGCCAGACGAAGACCCAAGCAACAATGGGAATTAGTACCCATTGTCATGAGCTCAGAAGTATCACGACGGTCATGTTTCGAGGTCCTCCCGCTCCCAGTACTGCTGTCCCCTCCACCCACCGGAACAACACGAAAGTTTCGAATGCAAAATTTAATTTTTATGCACAGATGCGCAAATAATTTAAAAATGCAAATTCGCAACTCGTAATTTTTGCATTTGACAGGCTCCACAGACATGTGGGAATTATTATCAGTGCTGTACCGTTGTTTTTGTTGCTGTTGACGTTCGTTTGTGCGGTTGTTGTTATGCAATTAAATTTAACAAACATTTATTTGTTGATTTGAGTTTGATTCACGTCAGTCGCAGCTCTCGCATTTGCAGTATTTACGGATGATTAAAAAGGGAATTAGTGTAAAGAACAGCTCGACACGCTTCCCCACCCACCGCCCACCAACCACAGAAGACTTCAACTAAATTTATTTTCCATTTGTTCCATTGTCGCATTTCAACGCTCCAGGATTCGATTAAATGCCAGCGCTTAAAATACCATAAAATTAATTTAATTCCTTGTGATTTATTTGCCATTTGAGTTTAAAAGCTATTAATTTTTGTGTCTATTCTCTTTGGAAGAATGGGTTTTTCGGACGTTTGTTGTTTTGGGCGAAAATGTTTTGTATTACAACAAACATTGAATGAGCAACAAGAATTTTGAACCAGTTAGAAACCACTTCAGCTTCCTTTGAGGACTCGAATTTCTCCAAATGACATGGGAAAAAACTGGGAACTCATCACTCCGGGAACTGAATTAGTGAAACCTCCACGAAATTCAATTCCATCAGAGGCAGGAAAAACGAAGTGTTTGCAATGGAGCGGTCAACTGCGCCAAAGCCGATGACAAACGCCCATGATTGGGTTTTCTGGATTACGTTTCTGGCATTAATTTCAATTGAGTAATGACTATTAATTAAGTAAAACGAAAATAAAGAGTTTGATTTTAACAAAAAATAAATTTCTTTTTTGAGTTCTTTAATCGTTTCTTAAAGAACTAAGAATTTCTGAAGAATTTTCAGGGTCGACAGATGACTGATGCTGACTTCGTGTGTCAAATTCTCCGCCGAACGACGATCAAGAGTCACGCAGCAGGATGCCGCATTTCCTTGGAGTCTGCTTCAGACACACGCGGCTGTTGATAGCGATGTGCGTAGCGCTTCCGAAAGCCATAAACTTTCCCGAAGACGACAGAAACGGAGAACACAGAATAAATCGATTTGACATTCGAAAGTCTACTGTGCGTCGAAGGAGGTGGAAAAGCAAACATCCCAAAGATAAACGAACGCTGAGCAATCAAGCAAAGAGAATCACAGCGCGTGGAGGCGGATGACTGAAGCAGGATACGAGGCAGCTACTGAAGGTCTCGATGCTTTCGGCCGGGTGCAGTTGCTAGAACGCGTCACTTGATACCGCGAGGTTGAGCGAATGCGATTACGATTCCGCGTGCTGCGATACACAGTGCAAATGTGTGTGTACTCCTTGAATCCTCGGCACTTTAGAAGCAGCTGAACTCAACCGAAGCTCTACCGAAGCTCTACCGAAGCTCAAACGTCTGTTGGCTGGAGTGTGGCTCAGTTTCGGTTGGACGGAGGACGGAATCCCTCGGTAAGACTGCGATTTGACGCCTTTCACTGCTTTTGTTGCTGTTGCCGTTGCTGATGCTGCAGTCGACGGATGTTTGTTGTTGTTGCAATTGCTGCTGTAAACGTTCTTGCTGCCATTTATGCAATATTCATTTCCTGAATGTTTATGATGAGCCTCTGACTGCCTTCGTTCAGGCACGACAAATGCCTCCATTGCTGTAGCAATTTGTACTTCGGCAAGCGTGGAACTTTTCCGTGAGCTGCACTTAAAAGTGATTAAATATAAATCAATATTAGGGAAATATATGGATAACTTAAGACTATCACAACTTTTTCCTCTCCGCTTCTCTCTCTTTTTCCTATCAGTGTATCCTTTTTTAAATCGCCTTTTTGAGAGGCCATGAACGAAACTATAGGAATTATAATTCACTTTATTAACCTCGTTATAACGCATTTGCATTAAAACACGTCCTTGGCTCCTCTCCACTCGAAACCCGGGATAACGACGCACACGAAAGCCGCATCTGTTGACGGGCTTCAACCTTTCAGCCTTTTCTGTCATCATTGAAGGAGATTAGCATAAAAGCATCGAAAGTATGGAAATTTGCATGCGGCTTTGTTTGCTGTGGCATATGCGCCGAGACCGCAACAGCATCCAGTGAAGGGTGATCAGAAGCACTCATCACAGCCCCAAGCAACTAATGCAAAAACGATTCCTTGTGGGCCGTAAATTCCCAGCACCCAACCGACAGTAACCCGCACTCATTTCGGAAACTCCTTGTTTATTAGAAACGTCCTCGGAAACATCTTGAAAGTGGATTTCACGAGCTTTCCTGACATAATTTCAACTTTTATGACTTCGCAAATGAAGTTAATGAAAAGTGTGTGGTCTTTTCAGAGATCTCGATGGACTGCGGGTAGGATTTTGAGTGTGTAGTCATATAGATTGGAGCACCAAAGCGCCAAAGAATCATCCGTTTGGGTTTCCTTAAGCATTCACACTCTTTTCCTGCGCTTCACATGACGTGTCAGATGTAATATCGCCGTTATAATCTCCGTTAAATTGAATATAATAATCCATGGCATGTTGATGCTTCCTCCTGCCTTCTCCACACTCTCTTCTTATTACAACCAGGCAATTATTATTCGGGGGCATAGATGAGGCTTTGTTATGAATGCGAGGCCTGCATTTGACGTTGAGTTTTAATTGCTTTGATGTTTTCGCATAAAGCACGACCCTCGATTTGCATACAACCCTGAAATCTCTCTTCCTCTTCCCCCGCCGAAATCTCTATTGAAGGCCGGCCTCATCCGAGCTTCCTGTGCTAGAATTTTATCGAAATTTGACACTGAAATCACTTACTTCTGACAGTGACAACTTTATGCACGTTGGCGAGTATCTAAAGGAAATTTCGCCCACTCCGCGTCGATCCGCAATTTGCACCTCAGCGGATACTCTAGATAACTGCAAACACGTGGTAACCGTAAAATGGAGAACTGCGGCTTCGTTGGCAGCTTTTTTCGTGAAGTGGGATGCCCACGAGTCAGTCAATGGAAGTGATCGATGCAGCCTTTTCGCATATGAAGCACACGAAGAAAAAAGTCCCATTAACTGGCTAAAAGTGCACCGCTTGACTTTATAGTGCAAGAATTAATAATTTTTACCATTGACAATAGTTTATGGAGTTAAAATGATTGTTTTCTAACATTTAACGACTTTTATTGCTTATTTCATAGCAGGTAAATTTCTATTTATAAGGAATACATTAAAAATGAAAATATTTCTACCATTGTTTGTATAGTATATCAAATAAATAGATTTATTATCGAAATATTGTGTGGCTTCTATTGTTTTGAAACTTGTATCTATTACTACAATGGTGCAAGACCAGAATTAATACAATAGTTTCAAAGTTATAATTATAATTAAGCTCGCCTTTTATTATAAAAATTTTTTTGGGTGCGGAATCAGTTCCGAATTCACATTGTATTAAATTGAGTAAGACGAGCTTCGTATGGGCTTTAAGTTCTGTGTGTGTGTGTGCTTTTATTGGTGTATTTGCGAATTGTGAAGAACGCATTCAACGAAACTCACCGCCTCCAGCGAAGCCAGCAACACACAGCTTCCATCATACGTTCAGTTGATCCACTGAAAAGCGGGAAAATTCTGAAATTTCAATTTCGTCGAATGCTGCAGCTCACATCGCGCCCAGCCGCCCAAGCCATCCCCTCCTTGGGAAGCTCTTTTAATAAATTCATAAATATTTATGCATGCAGAATCGAGGCTCGGTCCAAACGCATCGGCTGCGGTCGGCTGTTGCTGCTGACGTTGCTTCTGCTGTTGATGTTGACTGCCGAGCAGTGCGTGCTCCGCGCTGGTTTCTGTTGCTTGCCGGGCGCCGAATGCGGCCAACAGGTTTAGCGACTTGATGAAGCACGCTGCGAGATGCGTCGATTGTGCTGTGTGCGGCGGTTGTTGCCTCGAACGCGGCGAAAAACCACAGCCAAGAATTTCCATCATTAAAAAGGCCAAAATCTAGTTTTCTGAGCAGTGATACTATGGAAAGCGCCAAGTTGAGAGCATTTCAAATGGCCACACAGCATTCACATTATGTTCATAGTTTTCCTACAACCCGAAAAATCCCTCCCTTTTTCATTGAATTTGAGTAGAAAGAAATCAACGTTTCCAGAGAACTCAGTAAAATAAAACCTTTGGGGCGACGGTATTTGTATTGGTAATTATAAATAGAAAACGGTATTCAAAAGTATTTAACACTTTGAAGGTTTGTGGGCAATTCTCGAACGTATTTCCCTGTCTGAAGGTTCTAAAATGTAAAGTATCAAAGAAATGGGTTTCAAATACAATGTTCACACTTGAGTGAGTGTAGATTTGTCCCACTGTGCACCGTATTTCGTCAGCTTACTCAGCAGAGCGACGTCCGTATGCAAAATTCATTCGCTTTTCGCAGATGCGGCTTCGGGAAGCAGCCGCCGTTCGCAGATTGGGCTGCACTGCGCCACATTCGATTCAGGAATGCGCCTCTTCTCGGTCAGTTGCTCAAATAGCGGCGGAAGCGATGCTGCTCAGCGAATTACATGACATTCCAAACACAGTCCAGCGACGGCCCGGACCACGCCGATGACTGAAATCGTCTGAATGCCGAAACCGTTGCTCTTGGCGTTTCCAACAATTGGCATTTCCGCTTTTACGGGAGGCGTTATTTTCGTTTTGCCGATCTCAGCCGCATTTTTCGCAGTCCCACTTTTATTTGCATGCTCATTCGACATTCGATGCCATGAGTGTTGCCTGTGTGTTTTGTTGCGTTTGTTTCCGCCAACACTCGCTTTGATTTACTGCGAAAATGGCTCGGAATCAATTTGTTTTTCGCATTCGTGCGGATGAGTAACCAAAGAACTTTCAAGTGCGTCTTTTGAGTAAATAAATCAACTCGATGCTTATCTAAAAATGACGAGCAACTGAATAACGAATTATTCACAAATTTGCAAATCATTTTCAGCACAATCTTTTCTCATTCACGGCAACTAAAAAACTCCGCGGAGGACATAAATTGCGCGCTCAGGATGTGGTTAAATTTCATTTCGCGCATCACGGATGCTGTTTCCAGGCTTTGCAAAAACCCGTGACAAACGAGACGGTGATTGAGTTGTTTTAAAGGGTCGAAAAAATCCGCTTGTGAGCAGTAAATCATCTGCGATGTGCGACTGCACAACGAATGCCTAAAAATTTGACAGATGAAACAGCAATCTTTAAATTCTCTGACCTTCCGTCGTCCATTATGCGAATTAAATCTAAGGTCCTTGCGAATTCTGTTCGGTTTTCATTGGTTTGCTCCTCGGCGCCGCTGGACGCCTTCATGAAATCGATGAAAAGACTCAAAAAGCAGGCGAAAACAATTATTATTAACAATTGTCGCTTTCGCTTTTTTAAATGTCGTTTTTCCGCTGCGTGTCGCCAGCAACATCAGCAATGTTTCAATTGTTGCTGTCACCGGTTGGCATCACCGCAACAATCATACGCAGCTTGCGGCTGTGCGAGCCTCTGAGGGGAAGAAGTGGGTCTTCGTCTGCTTTTTATAATTTGTTTCAGACACATTAATCACGAAGTGGGCTCGGAGCTGCTGCTCTGTGTGCGTGTGTTCTCGGTCCCCCGTGTGTGTGTTGGCGTCACTTCACTCTGCTTCTGGTCGGCCGTGCGTCGCTGAATGACTTTCGCACTCACGGACATCGTCCGGTTTTTCTGTTGATGTTCATTTCGGGTAATAATAATTTTTACATGTTGCTGTTTTCGTTATGACCTGTCACTGTCATTCTTCCGGCAGCGGGAGGAGGGAGAACTTTAACACTTTGCTAGTTAATATTTCAAATGACTTTGATAAGGAAAACAAGCATTCAAATATAAATCAAAACGGAATTCGCATTCAGCTTCAAGTTACGAGAGCAAATTTCCATTTTTTATCACATAAAATTCGCCCTAAAAGTTTCCACTTGAATTCATTGTTTGGCGTTTTATTTGACGTTTAAAAAACCACTTGTCAAAACAATCGAACAACAACAAAGTCTGTCAACAAGCAATTAAAAAATAAATGAAATTAAATGTAATTTCGTATTCAATCGATTGACTCAACAGTAAAAATAATAAAATGAATAACAGACGACTTCCGCTTCGATGCCGCAATGGAAAACTAAATAAAGCAAATAAAGCTCCATTTTCAGGTGCAGTAAATCCCTGAAATGCAACCCTTTTGAACAACTTCAAAATTATTCCACGATTGCCACTTCTGCGTGGTATTTATTCGCAATCGCTGGCAGCATTTTTTTGCGCAGTTTCACGAATCGGGAAACAAGCACCGAAAGTCGCTTTGAGTTTTAAAATTAGCAGCGAATTCGAGGCTTCTTTTGACCGCGCCTCCGAGTGCAGACTCCAATGCGATTCTCTGCAGCAGCGGATCCACGTTCGACCTCGTTTCTGCTGATTTCACTTGGAGCTTCATTTATGCGATGCAACTTGTTTCAGCTTCGGTCAATCATGCGTGGACTGCTGATTCGTGTCCAAGACGATTGTAAATCGGTCGCCGCTGCTTGCTCGGTCTGCATTCAGCTGCGATCTCTGCTCCACTAACGAGTGTTTGTCCTGCAGGTAAACGATAAGTAAACCGAGCTGAGAAGCGCTCCACTTGATTGCAAACCCGTTTCGTCTTCCGGCCATTCTTTGGCATCACTTGAACTTCTTTATTTAAGAATTTCGTATTCCTCTGCAGGTTCCTTGTTGACCTTTGTTCATTAGAAGCTCGATTTGACTGCTAACAACGAGTAGAATGCGCCAAAGGCTCCTGTTTCCTCATAAAATTGACAGAAAATAATTAAGAAACCGTTCAACGTTCTTTGTCAATTCAAAGTTAAAATTTTGTAGAAAAAATTGTACTGACTCCGGGTCTAAAAAAGGATCTATTCATGGCTCTAAGCCTAATAAACGTCCTTGTTTCGTTGTTGTCGCTGGTTACAGACACACAAAAATCTCGTAAAGCGGGAATCTTGAGATTAGAACCATGATTCCACAAATGATTGAGACCCAAAAGTGACCAATGGGAAATACTGGATAAAAGTTCTGGATAACCTACGGTTGAGGGATTATTTATTGGATTATTATTCATTACAGAAGAGATGCTTCAGTTGCACTCTTTGTATATAAAGCGTTGCTTAAATCCTTCGAATTTAATTATAATCTATAATTTCCTAAAAACGATCAAAGGTAAGAAAACTTCTCGAAACCTTCAACTTTACTTTAAATTGCAGACTTTTGCAGACGGAAACTACTTTGTGTTATTCATAGACAAGGAAACTTTTAATTTCAGAGAATCGAATGCAGTTCAATGCATTTTTATGATCGTAGAAGTTTCTGAACTTCGCTTCGTTTTTATTAGTGTTTTCTGTATTTCTTTTTAATTTGAAAAGATGAGTTTTTTCTTCACATCCTTTCCAACCTTTCTTCAGTTTTTAATTAATCATATTTTGTGTTATTTCTTCTCCGGCCTGATTTACACATTTCCACCGTCTGTGTCCTTTCTTCCTTTCGTCCTTTGAGCTGTCAAGAAAATACTAATTAAAAGTTTTCGAATTTTCTTTGCAGATTTTGCTATTTCTGAGTCGTTATTTGAAGTTGGCTCAATGCAAATACCCAAAAAAAAAGACGTGTGTTGCAATTGGAAGATGGTGCACGAGGATATGGACGAGAGGGGACAACGGTTGAAGAGTGCTCAAAAGGAAGGCGCAGTAACAAGCAGCAAGAAAAGCAACGTGTATCTCGTCATACAGTCAAATAAAAAGCTGTCGTTACCCTTTAACCCGAATATTCTATGATTTTCCTTTTTTGCGCTATAAAAATTGTATTTCAATACGGGAAAAAGGTTTGCGAGAGTGGAAAAGTTGAGTTTGTTTAATTATATTTCAAAAATCACAGCACAAGCAACAAAAGTTTCCTTCGGATCGATTCTAAAAGATTCGAACAGCACCCCAAATAAAATCCAGTTACAGACTCACAAAATGAATGCAACAAAAACAGCGAAAACGCAAACAAAGAAGAATACATATGGCAAATCTACGCAGTGATCCAAGCAATGGACAACTAATAAAATTGGTTAAAGGGACGAGGAAATCAACTGATTGAGTTCCCATTCTGGGAAATTCCATTCATGGCGATGTGAGCCGCTGCAGGATGGCAATTCGAAGGGGTCGAAGGTCAAAGTGGATGGTTTTTCGCTTCGATTGTAAAATTATTATCTAACAATTATCTCGTCCGGAATAACTCACAGCAAACAGAGCAATCTTTGCTTTCGATTCGTTCTAAGTTCTGCTTCGGTTTTAATTATAAATCAGAGAATTAAACACGAGATTTTTTAAGATTAAAGCAAAATAATAAAGCCGTAAACCTTGGAGATCACATTCTGATTAAAGGGAAGATATTTTACAACGATTTAATGATAAAATCAACATCGAAACGTCGGAACTTTTAACAAAATGACATTTCTTTGTTTCTGTTATTTCTGTGAAACGTTTCCGTCTTTTAAAGGTTTTCCCAAAGTCCTCATGCGCCACGAAGTCCGGCAAACTGCAATTCAATTCAGCTTTCGATGCTTTCCGAATCATGCAGCGATGCCTAAACGAAGTTCAAGTGAGATTTCATGCAACAGCTCTGCACTTTTTCCTGTTACCTCGTTTGCACCCATAAACGTATTTCCCGGGATCACACATATTCACAGAATCGTCCATGAAGTCAAAAGAGAGATGTTTCGGTCAAAATGGTACATTACCGTTAATGAACGACTCTATTAATCTACGTTAGCGAGGTTAGTTTAAAACCGTGCCATTTACGAACTGAATGACGTCCAAATGAGCAATTCACAGGCAGTCACCTAAAAGAACCACCGAAAATGGCAAACAAACTTCCCAGGACAAGGTCCGAGCGACATCTGGAATGTCACCGAACTCAGTCAAAGCCGGCACCTTCATTCAGCTGCTTGCTGGTGGTTCATGTCGGATTTCATGGTGGCTGCTTGTGCACTGAGCTGCACGCTGCCCAGAAGCAACTCATTACATCCTCTCCGTCCGCTGGCGGCGCCACCACAACCCATCCCAAGATTTCTAACTAATTAAATTATACATCGTAGTCCAAACACAGACGACCTCCATGCAGGGCATTGCAAGTACCCAGCATCGCCGTAAAAAGATTGTTCGGGAAGCAAGCGAGGTTACAGTGGGCAAAACATATTCAAAAACGAGTAAAAAGCAACAACGTGGGTTACTTTCGCTTTACAGAAACGTTAAATTGCTGCCTCGAGTTTTAGTTTCGGGTAAAAGATTTGTCAGTTTGCTCCTCGTCTGTTCGTCAGTCGTGTTGCCACAGTGAACACGTGTCTTCGGAAGGTCCACAATCCAAGATACGAGGCCTTTGAAGGTCGATAATAGTCATTTCCATAGCTACATTCAATGCATCTGTTCTACTTGTGTTAGGTTATTAAAAATACCTCCAAGGAGACGACACCGCCTCCCCTGACACCCTTCAAAGCCCAACGGAGTGTGAAGTGGCCCAGAGTCGTTGGTTTCGGTTTCTAGGCGGCTGCTTTACTTGCTGAAGTTTATCTCGTAATTTCATTTATTAAGCAAGGATTGCAAGAGTCTTTTGTGCGCTGGGATCCGCATCCTGCTCCGAGGATAATTCGGTAAATGTGCTGGATAAACAAACCTCGGCCTGTCGTATGAATGAAGAGCTTTCTCCATGACGACTGCTGCAGCTCTTTCGGTGTTGCCTGTGCGGAGTGGTGTGCATCGCACAGTGGGACGAATGAAGTTGAGCCTACAATGTAAGTAACTCGATTTTAGTCTTTCCCAAAGTCCTCTAAGTGTGCGTTATATCAAAAGGCTCACATTAAAGCCATAAATTTAAACGCCTTCGTTCATAGAGTCGCCATATCCAAATTTGACAGTTTAACGAACAAAGCGAGTTTCTGTCAGGAATGAAAATTAATGCACAGCGCGATCGTAATGAGGGCAGAGAAGTCTTGCAGCGGTTGCTAAAAACGCGTCGCATAGTATGCAACACTTTGTGCTAAAAGGCGCGCATTAACTGAGTAACGAGTGAGTGAAAGCGTAAACAAGGACCGCGTTGCACACAACATTTAATGACATCACTCTGCAAGTACATCACTGGCTGTCTGTCAGTCTGTCTGTCTGAGTGTCTGTCATTGTTATCGCAGCAGTTGCTGTGTACGCAACTTCCTTCCCACTTCTGACGTGCACAGCATCGCTCATTCCCGCTTTCGCTCTTTCTCTGGCTTTGGTACTGCTCCATTTTGAATCTTGTCAATCAAAATCATCGTCGCTCGCGCAAGTTTCCCACCAGACAGCCGCATTTCGTGCGTTAAGCCGACGAACGCTGGCAGCACTTTCAGCTTGGATTTCTTGTTACTTTTGGAGCTTCGTGCGTTTGTGTGTGTGTGTGTGTGTGTATCTGTGTGCGTGTTTCTTGTCGCGAAGAAGTTTTAATCAAATTCTATCCATTTTTGCAAAAGTTATGGCGAAAATTTCCGAAATCACTTTTACGCGACTCTTAATTGAATTTAAAATTTCTGTGAGAGATTTTGTTTTAAAATTACTCATCCTGAATTTCATTAGAAGTGACAAATGACTTTAGCAAAAAGACGAAATCAAGCCCCTTCCAGTTCCGCCTCCGCCTTCAATTTATCATGCAAATGTTAATGCTCGATGTTGCTCTTGAAGTTTATCCAGCAACTCAGAAACTATTCTTTAAATAAATAACTAAAATATTCTGCATTGGAAGCTTAACTCTTTATTTCAAACGTGTGGTATTCCCGATGCATTAAAGTAAGTAAAATTTAGGAATTAACCTCTGATTAAATCCTCCTTGGGCCACTTTTAACTGAGCCGGCGAGGGTCCAACGTGTCTGGCAGTCGGCGTGAAATTTTAATGAGCAGTGAAAACTGGTTGACCTTGAAAAAGGAGCAACCAAAAAACAACTCGGAGTGGAGCCACCCGCATTCAGCATCGGGACAAGGAACCGACGATGGGTGAAAGGAGAGGTTTGGCATAATTATGCAATTTTAGAGAAAAAACTTCTAGCACGTCTCAAAAGGACGAAAAAGATAAACACAAACGAGGTTCTTCATTGACGTATGTGGAACTCTCAATTATAATTTAAAGCTACACAAGTTTTTTGGCCAATTTGATTTATTTAAAAATTGTAAAATATATTTCTATATAATAATAAGCAATAATGAAACCTTTCTGCTCACTATAGTAACATAAATTTTATAAATTATTCGGATTCTTCGCTCTTAAACACGTTGCTAACTCCTCTGATGTGAGGAGCTTCGCTGCTATAATACAATTAATAAGCGCGTTATACAAGTCCTTCAGGGGTGAAGACAACAGCTCCTTAAATAACAAACGCCGGCGGTTGAAACGTCGATCAAGAAAACTTGTTCTTCAATATTTCTCCCCAGATCCATCATTCCTCAGCTTCATTCTGGTTGAGCTTCTTCTGGCGCTTCTTATCGTCTTGTTGCCATCACCTTCCTTTATTTCACTCCAGTTTTCGAAGCTTGGAGCAAGTCTCTTCATCATCTGCACCTCATCAAAATGAAATATTAATAAGAAAAGAAAATCTTCGTAAATTGAATTAATTCTATGGCAAAATTTGTTAATTAACAAAGTTTAAACAGAATGCAATTAAAACCACACAGACTCAGTGCCACGTCGCGAGTATTTGTAAAAACGTGTGTTTTTCGCAGCTCATGCAGCGCTGATGATGCAAAATTAGACAACTTCGCATGACAAGTTTGAGTTTCCGGTGTCTTTTGTTCGTGCAGCTAAGAAATTGACGCTGAAATCCATTCATGTCACCAAGGAACCTCGTGAATAGTTTTGAAATGGTGTTGAGTGATGAGTTTGGCGCCGAAATAAATAAATAAATAAATAAATAGACCACAAATAAATCAGCATTAACGAATCTTTTTGTAAATAACTTCCTTTATATACCCTCAGTAGGTTTTAAAGACAATTAATTGCATTAAATAGTCTTTCAATAAGCATTTTACTATAAATACACGAAAGGAAAGTCCTTTTTCTTGTGTTTCCGTCTTTAATGTTCGTTAATTTAATTGTTCGTTTCATCGTGTTTGTTTTTTTTTTCTTGCTTAATACAAATCTAATCGCTAAAAGGTGACAGGCAGCTAAAATTGAATAAAGGAAACGCCCGTCAACTCCGGCCGACTTTGTGCTCCTTCCACTTACCTTCGAATGTAATTAAACCTGATTTCTAATTTGCACTTTAGTGTTGGAGGTGGGACACGCCTCAGCTCAGCCCACATAAACAAGATAAAACAATGTTTCGTTAACGATGAAGAACAAATCAAAAAAACTGCAGTAAATTTCATTATGTTTGCGAACAAAGACTCTTAAATGATGTCACCTTCATTAAATCCTTACGGATTCTCATCCTCCTGTGCGGCGATTTAATTGAATCTGACGGCGGTGTCACCATCGAAGAGATTTCTGTTGACTGATTAGACAAACGACCAACAACAGATCGACAGAGCACAAGTAGATTAAAATCCTAATTGCTCCTTTCTCCTGCCCAACTTAAAATAATCGCACTTTAAAAAAGGAAACATCAAGGAGAATAACGTCTAAAAATATCCTCTAAATACAGCTTAGAGCACTGTGAAGTTCGTAGAACAGAGAACTCTGGGAGATGCTGAAATGTTTCGAAATAATTCTCAAGCAGTTCTTTGAACGGAAAACGTTTACCAATCACTGAATGCGTAGCGATCAGCAGCAAAAGGGATTCAATTTGAACGGGATTTCATGCATCGAAGCCTCTTTTTGGTCAGTATGAATGTCAAAATATCGACGACGACACAAGGAAAACATAAGCATCGAAAAAGAAACAATTCTGCTTGGCGTTAGATAAGAAAGGAAATCCGAAAAATAAGTTTCCTGCGCTGAATGCGATGCTAACGAGATTCCGTTATAATATGCAGAAATATATCCAGTTCACATACACATGCATACATATATAAACACATAACGCTACATTCGACATTGCTATTTGCTAAGATGATGAAATGCAATTCCTGGCTCTTTGGGAGAAATGCTTTTGCAGGGAAGCGTAGGAAAGAAATTTTGAGCAAACTTGATTTGTGCAGCTACACTTGCACGCAGCACACATACATCCACAAACACCGCCTTTCATAACAGCAGAAAGGCAACAAGACTCCTTTTCCCCGCTCCTAGATGCAGATTTTCAATCCGCTGAAGCGTGAGCCTTCGTTATTCCTCAGAAATAAATGCGGAAAATTGTGTTTATATTGCATTTCTTCGATTTTGCAGTTTTATGCTCCTTCGTTTCTGTTGAGTGGGAATAAATAAATAAAATACACTTTATAAAATCCACTTGAAAAAATTTCATGGGTTTCGCTGAAACTGTTACACAACAAATTCAAATGTCCGCCACCTTCGAATGCAGTGAAAATATTCCTTATTTTCTGCTTTGATCCACTGCTGATCTTCATTTGAATCTGTCTTGATTTTCATATTGATGTCTCTTTGATTCATTGTTTATCACTTTTATTCCCTACTGAACTTCTGTTGGTCTATAGTTCATCTGATTCCTTCCTGTCGATTCGTTCTAGATCCTCTTTTAACTCCCAGTGCATTCCCAGTATAAGTTCATCTGTATATTTAATTATCTTTATGTTTGTGTATAGAATAGAGGTTCTTTTTCACTACGATCAAATACCGATCACTTCTTGTACTCTTAACGATTTAACAAGTCGCTAGATTTTCTCACAGTGCATTATTTCGACGAATATCGTCGCGAATTGCATCACATCGCACGCTTCAACGGTATTAAAATAAATATTTCCGATTCGAATGTTGAATTAAATCGCAGAATTAGCAGTGGAAATATTTGCAACAAAACCTGCTTCAGTCTGTTGGCAAAGGCGTTGCTACACTGAAGCGAAATAGTTTTCATAATAAGATGACAACATTGAAGCTTTAACAAATACCGATTGTCAATATGGAAATCGTTTGATGGGTGAGTGTACATCGACACGCCAGACTTCACGAGAGATCTGAAAAGTTTGTAGCGTTCAACTCCATTCTTAAACTGTACAGTCGCAAAAAACACCTTTTTCTCATTGTAGGTTAGAATCTGTATATGGTACACTAAAGGAGTCTATCAATATAGGCGAATTTTAAGACGGAGATAAGCACGTCTGAGTCCTCAAACCGAGGAACTTCACCAACGCTCCTTAGTCATATTCTCTCATCACAAACCAATTTTTAGGTTTAATCAAAGGCTAAAAGGAGGAATACATCGTAGGTTAATAATTCGCTACACAATATTTTCTATATAGCATCAAATGGTTATGATATAACATTAGAACAGGGATTGATTAAATAATCAATAAAGAAATTGCTGAGCACCAAGTGTGCAGTATATCATCTATGGAAGCCGTATTTTAATCCTTTAGAGATATAACTAAAAAATAAATGTATAGGAATATCATGTAGAGCCTTTTTTCTTGCTGTTGTTTTGAATTGTTTTTGTTTAATTTGAATTTTCTTATATTACATAAAAAGTACAACTTTTGTTGGTATTTTAATCAAATGGATTTGATTCTGGGTGTGTTTAGCGCCCAACTTCATCACACAGCAAAGAAAATGAGTAACGACTTCTGAATTACGACTGACAGACGGTCAGGAATAGGAAAACTCGTTCTTAAACGACATTTTACTAAAGATTGCGTTAGATAATTAGATTAACTTAAGAATTTAGAGCTAATGTTGTAATACGGGAAAGGAAATCACCTTTTTTTTCAGGTGTTGGATAGAAAATGGAGCCACGTTCCATTTCCGTTCTTAGTTCTGCATTCACATATTGTCCCCTATGTCGCCTTTCCCTATAATCTGAATCTCTGTCTATTTTTAGAGAAATCCCTCCAATCTTTAGACAGTGAATCTGATTACGTTACGTCCTGTGTTGCTCCTCCATCTTCAGACCTTCTTCGGGCCATTTGTCATCCGGTCCACCGCAACAAGGTTGCTTCTGCCGGTGCTTCACAGTTTTGATCAATTTATCTTAATTCTGTTAGGAGAGCACATTAACCTAATGAAAGGAAAAGAGCGCAGGAAGACCGAAATGAGAGCACGGAAACAAGACGATGTACAGCGAATGAAGCAGTATTAAAGTGTTGCCTCGCTCTTGAAGCGCCTCATCCCGGAGGTACGAAGCTCAGCCCAGCTCAGCTCCATTCAGCATCTTTGTGGTTGCATCCAATCGATGGCAGGGAGCGGCGAGCGGGAAGCGGCTCCTTTGTGCAGGTGATGCTTCACTTTCACATCCCTCATTTATCTCGTTTAGCGCTTCGGGAGATGAATGCTTTGCACTCTGTCCGCCCTTAGAACGACGGCAGAGGAGAGGAGCGAAGGGCGTCTGCCGAGAGTTCAAAGGCGCTGAAAATTGCTGCTTTAATGTTTCATGTAACGAGCCAACGAGCGACGTGGCTTGACGGCAGCAGTTGGAGTTGCCAAGTATTTGCTTATTAATGATGTTGACCAGAGTGACTTGAGGTAGTCTTGGGCGGAGGGGAACGAGCGAGGCAGCTGAGATAAATGCTTCCCCTGACTCATTGCAATTAGCATTTCGATTAGTGCCGTTGATAGTCAGGGCGTGGTTTATTGTCCGGTGCTTTCTTCTTTTTGAGAATATACCTTTTCGATACCTGAAATAATTTAATAAAAGGAACCACAAAAGCTTCACGCCTTTTCTTTTCACCGAACCAAAACTACCCGAACATTCCGATTTTGGCTCTAGACAACGTTTAAATACCAGTATTGTATATTATAATGTATATATGGCTGTATGGCCATGTAACAAAAGTGTTGAATTTGAGTCAAAAAAAAATAATCACCGCAGCCTAAAACTACGCAATCGATTTCGTTCCTTGCGAAGCTAATTTTGTCCCCATTGAGAAACTGTGGAGATGTTCAATGCAGGTCACAATAGAAATGCCACCACTGAAAATGGAGGAGGAAATATTTTGGTTAATTTTAAGGTTTTCTTTAAAAGACAAGATTTAATATTTACCTTGGGCTGAGCTGATAATTCAGTTGTGCTGTTCACAATTTAGTTACTTCACTCAGAATGGGGCTGTAAAATCCCTACTTTCTTTCAGTAATCTATAAAACTAAAACTCAATATAAGTACAAGTAGTTCAATTAAAAACTGCTGAGAATATTGAAGTCTGTAATATAATATCTGAAAAACATAAATGTACAAAAATATCAGACTTATTAAAAAGATGAAATGAAAATTAAAATCCCATGAATAAAATCGTTGTTCCTCCGCAATCTTCTCCTTATTCCTTGTTCATCCGCTCACTTCCTCCCATTGAAACTTATTATTCTTTAAGGTATTCTTTCTGCTGTGATATTTAAACTTTTTTTGACTCTTCCAAGTTTGTCATTTGCTCTGAGTGTCCTTGTTTTATCTCCGCCGAGTTGAATGCATTAAAGCGCAATTTCAATTTGCGTCGCTTTTTGTTTCCTCGCACTCGTCCGTCGTTTAGCTATCGAAATCGGATTTCCATGTCCTTCGCTCAAGTGGCGACTGCTTCATTGTTTTTTCCGAAAGGAGCAAAGTGAAATGCTAAGAAAGCGCTCGGCGTCTTTCAACAGAAGAGATTTAAATGCATTTAACAAGTTTGCATAATTTAGAAGAAACTTTCTCCAACTGAAATTAAGTAAAAAAGCAGCACTTGCCTTCACATCTGACGGTCTGTCGGTATCCAGGCCGCTGTGGGAGCAGGAGGAACGGAAACAAGTGTTTCTCGGATTGTGCGAATTCCGAGTGAAGAGAATCTTCAACAATAACAAAGTCGCATTTGCTGCCGTTCTTCGTCCAACACCTGCACCGAGTCTCACCGAGCGATGCTTTGTTTGAGTGCTCGGACTTTGTTGCTCAGGTAAACAGACTTTGTTTATAAATCCGAAAAGAATGGCGACAAGAGCGCAGCGCTGATATTTAAAGCCGGAATGAATTAGAGTTTCCGAATGTATGCCATGGAAATTACGTTAATAGCGATTTTGGCCCGAAAACGGAGCCGAGTTGGCCTCTTTAATTAAAAATATATATCTTTTGGCTTTTCTGCTGCAGTGTGAGCGGAATCTAGGTTGGAATCCGTTTTTATGCTAATTAGCAGAGGATTCAGTGAAATTACATCCGAGCTGAATGCCGAGGGAGATTCTGGCCGAGGATTCACGAGGATTTATTGGAAGTCGCTGGCGTGAAACACACGGAACGCGCAGCTCGAAATCCAGCTTAAAGAATGAAATTGTTGCAGTTGCAAACATGCCAGGAAGCGAAGGATTAGCGCCACTCTGAAGGAAGCCCGGGGATTAAACGTCTTCTGCGACTTGTAGCAACTTTCACGCACGAAAACAGAGAACAAGGCAATGAAAATGAATATTTTTAGTTTACTTAAATTAGTAAATCTTTCATATAATAAAGCATATTATAAGCAACATTCAAGGAGAATACAATCGCTTTCTAATGCTTGTGAAATTATTAATACCTATTAAAACTCTTTGCACTTTGTTTCTCTTTGTGTATTGAGCTGTTAAGCACAAGTTTAATGTTGCTGCAACATCACAACATCGTTTAGTGTTGTGTAGACATGTTGTTAGAAAATTGCAACATTTACTGAACGGCGCTGGCTAGACGTGTATTCATTTGTTGCGTAAAACACTCGTTAATGAAGAGAAAGATGATGAATATGGGATGGGGATCACGCAACAAATGAATACACGTCTGGCCAGCATCATTCGACATTTCTTGATTTAACATTTCGACATTTCTTGATTATCCTTGTTCAATAAAGAGAAATACCGGCGTGGAAAAGAGCAAGGTGCAAGAGTCGTGGGTCTTCATTGACATAAATTACGCTCCATATTGATTCCTCGCTGCTTTTTAGCTTTGCAACGCGTTCAGGAAAAAGTGCAAATATTAAATCATGCTTGAAACAGTGGAATTAGCAGCTAACGAACTATGAATGCGTTTTTCCCGGAAAATATTAACCCGGACACGTTGCTGCTAACTTCGCTGCCGTCGACTTCCAACTGCGAAGTGAAGAAGCGACGTCAAATGTCAAAGCAGTCGGTTTAAAAAGTGCAGAAGCAGCGACAGAAGCAGCAGTTGAAGCAACTAATTGCACAGACCAGTCAACGGTGCATTGGGAAAAAATGTCTCTCTTTCTCTCTCTTCTTTCGAGCATCGTTACATTTGTTTTATCTGTGATTTCGGGTTTTCCGGTCGTGGCCGCGATGCAGGAGCCACGAGATGTCCTGCAGTTGCTCTGCTCCGGCGGCGACTTCGAAAGGAAGTCATTTGCAATTTAATTACTACGAAATGGGCAGCAGAAAAGAAATTAATTGTCCACGAAATGCAATTATGTCAGCCTGCGAACTGAATGCGCTCTGTTCGTCCAAGTTTCTATGTCGCGGGGCGGGAGGTGAAGAAGAACAAGTTGTTGAAACTAAAAAACAAAAAAATCCAATTTACTCGCTTCTATCTCGATGTGCCTTGCGTTTTTAGTCTGTTTCCTTCGCCGCTTTGACACTCAAAGAGGAGCGCTTCGAAAAAGCACTTTTGCTAAAGAGAAAAATAAATAGTAGTAGAAGTAGTAGTAGTAAGAGTAGTAGTGAAGGTAGTTGTTGCAGTGAATGTCGTATGCAATTCTTTTCTTCTTTTGCATCGCTCCGAACCTGAACAGTTGCTCTAATTTCTGCTCTCCTCTTTCGGCTTCGCTTCTCGTGGCTGCGGTTGTAGTCGCCGCTGCTAATTGGATTTAGCCGAGCACAAAACCATTTATTAGCCAAGCATGTAATCTCAGTAACCAGCGCCTCGTAGTGCGGTACATCGGAGGGCTACAAATCCAACTCAGGGACAATCGCTTTATTAAACACGAAACAATTAGCGGGAGCGTATTTAAGTGGAAGATGAACGAGGAGACGAATACCAGTCTTTGGATAACCTAAAAGAAAACGGACACAAAAATGAAATTTACCCTTCAAACAAACGAAAAACATGATTTGAGATGATTTGAACACATCAATGATTTATTTATGGGTCATAAAGGAAGTCGGATTGTAGAGGAGCTCCGCTAAATCCCATTAATTCAGGACTTTGCACAAATACAACCGCCAACTGATTTTCCTTACTGGATCTTGCTGTAGTCCCACCTCGGATGAAGACTGGAATTTGTTTGTTATTCTATAAAAGAATATTTTAATATCCTTTCGACATGCGTTCACTTCACGGATGAACGCTTTCTCTGCAAACAGCAGTCGGCTGTTCAACAGGACGCGAAATAATATTGAATAAAGTTTTCAAATCAACCTTTAAAATGGCTTTAATTTTAGTCTTTGATTTGAATCTTATCCCCGTCCGTTTCCAACCCTTTCTTCAGGTTCTGGTGTGTGTTTTTATGGTCGATACACACACCGAAGTCCCGCTACCTTCGAGGGATGCACCACACACAGCAAAACAAACACAAAAGTTTCTGCTAAATATTTTCGTACAAAAAGGATGCAATTAATTTCGAAAGGACGATTCCATTGGACAGCTATAAATAAATAGCAAGGAGGACGTGGAACGAGCACCAAGCCGAGTGGAAGGACGCCGAACAGTGGCGATGATGGCTCAAAACGAAGCTCAGCGAAGTAAAGGACAAAGAAAGACGAGGAGAGACGGACTCAGTTGTAATAATTATCGGCGCCAGAAGCGATATTAGTCATTATAGTTCTCAGAAGCAACTGAAACTGGATTCAAACGGGGCTTAAAATTTATATTTTCCCCATATTCTTCAGTAAATATTGCAATTCGAGCTGCTTTCACTGTTCGCTTCGTTTTACGGGCCGACGACAACCGAAAAGTAACTGAAACGGAAATTGGTAAAGGATTAGAGCCATAACTTAACACCGTCGTCCACGAAGCCCCTCCCCGGCACCCGCTGAGCTACTCCTAACTCCTTGCCGACATCGGCAACGGAATCCAACCACAAGAATTACACGAACAACTTCGTTCGCTGTCCAAAAGCCCGAGTAACTCTTCAGACCGCGTTGAACCTGAGCGTGTGTGTGTGTGCGAGTGTGTCTCGGTGTCTGTGTTGGCTCTGGTGGGCCAAGGCGCCAGAAAAGGGCGTTTGCGACAGTTCAGTGTTCACGCTGTCGATGTGAAACTTTGCATTTTGCAGGAAAAAATTACAAAAGTTTCAAATTTATATAAAAACTTTGTATGGCGAGCGGCGAGGGGGAGAGCATCGACGGACGGAGCCACGGAACAAGCGGCTGCGAGGCGTGGCAACCGATGAAAATTTTAAAGCCGGGGCAACATTTACAATGATAATGGAAATCGTGTTTGCACCCGAAAAAGCTGTTGAAATTGGAAACTAATTTTAATTATAAAAGCAAACTGATTTTTAATTACTACTCCTTGAAGTAATAAGCACGTTTTTTGATGAACTATAATGCATTTCTAGGCCCCTGAAGTCGGCTATGAATTACTGTCGACTGAAAGGATTTCCGCTGAAAGTCATCGCCGGCTGTCAAATATGCAAATCCTCACGCAGGTCGGCGCACATCCGGGCCCACAACGGAAAACCTCAATCACTCTGAGCCGCACAAACCGCCGACCAGCAACTTTTTGAAGCCCCTCCCTCGCACATCCGCGCGTTTCCTTGATTTGCTGCTGCATGAGTGCGCAACGGAAGACACGGTTGCACTTCAATTAGTTTGTTGAGCATGAGAAGCGCGGATTTGCCAGCAGATGATCGCAACTTGCATATGATTTGCATCGTTATTCACTTGAGACACTCGCAGTTGTTTGCTGCCGTGAAAGAGCAATTAAATAGTATCCAACTTTATTAGTTTTTCGCGAAGACAACAGGCACGACCTCCAAAGGATCTTCCTCCGAAATATTTACGATTTGTGGTTTCCACCGAAGCTGCATTTGGAAATGCAAATAACTCGGCTTCTGATTATCTGACTGCTTCTTTATTGCGTTCACTAACAAATTCCGATGTCTCACTTCATTTTCCTTCCATCAACTTCCTTAGACTACAGAACTTGTGAATATTTTGCCTTGTCAATATTAGTGCCATTTCCGATTATCTTCCCATCCGTCATCGCATCGTTTTGCTTGTGTGTCTTTCTGTCTCCGTGTCTGTGTGGCTGTCTGTGGGGCATGCAGCCAGGATGTCGATGACTTTCGTTCTCCATCGCCTCGTCAAAACCCAAGCCAAAAATTTCAATAATGCTCTCTAGACTAGAATAATTGTTTTGCCAAATGGCGTTGGTGGAAGAAAAGCAGCAGCAACACCAGATGAAGACACAGCAACAACAACAACAACAACAACACTTTGGGAAGATGTCAGCGAGAGTCCTTAAAGTATTACAGCGAAGTTTAATATATCTGTAAATGTGGAAAAAATTATTGATTTCTTGAGTTATTAAAAGAAGTAGTTATGCATGTGTACCTTAAAAAAAATGCATAAAATAATGTATTCATTGTTGGATTATGTAATATGCGAATTACTAAATCGCAAACAACCTCAATTTTGCTAAAAACCCATAATTTTTAAATAAATTTTAAACAATTTCTTAAAATAATTATTAAAAATAGTCAATCTTCATCTGTCCGTCACTCGTACAGGTTTTTCCCATTGTTTTTAATAATTTCCGACAGAAAATGTTCGGTTTTTCGACTTGGCTGACGCTGAGCAACTCTACAGCCTCTGAAAGAAAATCCTTTAACAGAAAATTGAGAGCATTCGATGTTCTGCGGTGCATACAAACGCTCAAAATCAATTTTTTAATGTAAGAAACAGTCGAAGAAGTTTTCTTTTAAGATTATGACTACGAAGTCATCTCGCGTCCTTGAAAGCTTTGAAATAACTCTGCATGGCTTCTTTCTATTGTGATTTCCAGCAGTTTGCCGTTTGTAGGGTGCCGTGTATATGTAAAAACCACGACTTCGTACCTTCTGCCGCTGTGTTAATTTGTTATTAATGGAAATTAAAAATTAACACATCCACGCAACTTTTCCCAAGCTTATTTGCGGTTAACAACAACCGCGTCGAGGAGTGGAAGCGGGGGAAAAGCGAAGGGAGAAATTAAAGAGTGCAAATTAACACTTAATTTATGAACAGTCATGGAATGTTTTTAAATAACGTCAGAAAGAATCGTCAAATGAATAAAAACAAACAATTTCATTTCATTTTTTTTATTTTTTTAGAGCTTGACCCGGCGATCGGAATTCATTTGGCGCTGCAAGGCTTCAGGATCGATAGTTGGGCTTCGCTGAGCAGTCAGCGGCCACGCCTCCTTCCCCCTTGGACAGCAATTGCAGCACACTTAACAGTAAATGTTTGTGTTTGCGGATCTGCACATTAATTTTCGCTTAATTAATTGTGGAAAGGTTAAAAAGTTTCGGCCGCCTTTGTGCATAGCTGAGCGAAGATTTTGCTTCGGTCCCGACTATCGGTCCTTAATTGGCGCTTTTACGGGCTCGAAAATCCGGCGGAACGCGAAATAAATGCATCAGAGTGGAATTAATATTCGTTACATAATTTATGTTGATAATGACGATGATTAATGAGAGCGGCGACCAGCGACTCCAATTAATTTCATTCTGTTCTGCTTTTAATAAAGCATTCGGTTCTCTCTTTTCAATATTCAGCAACATTTACGAAATGTTACAATAGAATTTAATGTCGAAGCTTTTATTTATTCGATTATAACATAAAGTGAATAATTTTACTTTTTAACCTTTCCTTAACTTTTCCTCATAGATATTTTTTAAAATTTGTTTAATTATATATTTATTAAGTTGAAAATCAGTTGCGTTGAATCTCTTTTAGAACATTTCCTTTTGGACCTGCCTCTTCAAGAGTTTCGAATCGCTACTAAATTTTGAAGCATTTGATATTTAATGAGGACCACAGGCTGTGGACCAAAGACCTGCTGGGATCTCGTCTGTTCACGTGTCTCCACAAGCAACTATCAGATTTTATTTCACTACGTTGAAACTGTTTGCGGTCCTGTTGACAGCTTGCCGCGTCTCGAGTTCGTGCTTTGTGCGTGGACACACTCTGTGTTGGTGCTCATTTGTGATCGTCGCTGCGAGGGAATAAATGCATTTATAATACGGCTCGAAGGACCAAAAATTGACTAACAATAACTGCAATAACGCCGCCACACGCGACCCACTCGCCGCAAGCACATCTCCGACAGAATATGTGTAATAAAGAGCACAGTCGCACTCACACACGCACGCAGAGGCTCGCTTGTGTTTCGTGCGTCGGCATTTGTTTGCATATCGTGCTTAAATAGTGCCTCAGGGACTGCATTCGCGGTGCTCCTGTTGACGATCTGCAGGGAGGGAGACCGGACGCGCTGCAGGCCTTTCAGTGGTGCTCTTTTCATGTTCGGCGCTCAGCTTTTCAGTGCTCGGGTTGCCTTCATTTGCGCTTAGGTTTAATTATTAATTTAGTGTCTAGTCCGTGGCTGCTCTGTTGTTCATCGCGTCGTTGCAATGAAAGATTGCAAGTGAAAGGAAAAATAATTTATGTAATTGTGTTTGTATTCTTTAACTATATTCTTTAACATCTATTTAATCACTTCTTTGTTCGGAAAAACATTTATTAGCTTGCAGATACTATTCATTTATTTGTATAATCCATTATTGTGTACAAAATTGAGTTATTTTAGGATTTTCTCTCAGAGAAACTATATTTTCGATGGAGAACGAAGATAATTCCATAAACACCCTGTGAAATTTCACAGAAACGACGCACTCGAATCTACTTCGCTTTATTATGAGCCGATGTTTGCTCCAAACGTGTTCGGACAAGCCACAATCACGCCATATTGACCATAAAAGCCAAAGTACCATCTCCAAACAACCACAAACGCTCACCCACACGAACACACAAGCAACGCACGAGTACACACGGAGCTACCGTCGTTTAATCGTTTCATCATCGAGCGTTGAGCGGAGCTTCTAAGCTCGCCGGTCGTCATTTGGTGTGGGTGTGTGTAACCGTTATGTTGCTTTACCGTCCAACGAAGTCCTTCAACGGGTTGAAAAAACAGTCGATCCCGGATGAACAGAGGAAGGCTGAGTAAAGTTGAAGTGGTGCGAGGTCCGAACTACAAATACGTCCATAAAACTTCGTCAAATCTGTCGCAAAAGAGTCTAATTTTCAGAATTCGATATTGTTGGGCTACTAACTGCTTCATTTCCGGTATTTATTGGTGAGCGAGTTAAAGAAGCCTCCAAGGGAAAAGCCTAGAATGCAATGAGCTGCAATGAATACCCACTGATGACCTACACCCGAAATACTAACGTCGACGCTCACTGCACTCGCCGAAACTCTTCAAATGAGCAACATTTGCCACTTAAAAATATCAGCGGTGCCTGGTCAAAGAACGGCGTGGCAACGGAACCGGGAATAGGTCCCAGCCTGTGGATATTTATGCAAACAGGAGCATCGATGCTGGGGATGCATTTGTGCGCGAAGTTCGATGAATTTTCTACAATTTTCATATTCGACACAGAAACTGAGGAAACACAAACAGCCGGAGTTGGAACCCGCCGATGCCGTCATTTAAAGGATTCTGCAGGAGGTTACGAGGAGTGCGGAGGCGGGATTAAACCTTGATCCCTTAAACCAACATTGGACCCGTTTGATGGCTACGGACTCGAACAGCTTTTGACTATCAATGTGTATTCAGTGAATACGCACACAAACAGACTCTCCACACACACACACACACGCATACAAGCCCCGGAGGCCAAGAGAAAGGGTTCAAGTGGATGCACTGTTAGACTGACAGACCCGCTACAAGCAAATAGAAAAGCGCAAATATATCTACTGTATAAACGTGTGTAAATATGGCGTTGGTCGCAATTCAAGGCCATCCGCGAGAAGGGGAGGTGCATCCCTTCAGCGCAGAGTCCTGCTCGTCAAATTTTGTGCATATTCAGCACCATAACGACTCCAATTTGCACACACTTTAATTGAATTTTCCACTTGTTTTTGCTGTGCAATTGTTTGTTTTCGAATCTGTATTTGCAATAGATTTAATTAAGTCCGGCGCAGTAAATTCGGACGAGTCAATGGTTGGCTCCAGAGAAGGACCCACTTTAAGTGAACACCATTTCGGGATCGTTGAACCAATTTTTACTTGCATAAGGTTCTATAATACCACTGAAATCGGCCCAATGATTTGAATCTATGCCCACTAGCCAAAGATTTCTAGTGGAATATCAGGTTATGATTAATTGAATTGGAATTGCTGGGATCTTATTGCTTCATACAGAATCCACATAGCTCTGGATCGAGCTATTGCGGGTTGTTTTATTCAAGTCGTGCTTCAAAGCTTCGCATTCACTGTCTTTTTTAATCTTCAGAAATTTCGTCGATGAGAGGAGCGATTATTCCCTTCTTTTGCGGTGAGAATATGAAACGTGGATCGCTTTCGAGCAGCGGAGGTGACTGACTGTCATAGAAAACACTTCACAGAAAGCGCGATTTTAATTTTGCACTCTAGTGGGCACGGCATTAAGCCGAATGAACGCGCTCCCTGCTCATCCGATGACGCAAAATGGTTCCACACGAAACGCAGCGGTGAAGGCGCGTTCATGGACGACGACGTTATTCTAATTAATGTTAAGACGAAGGTACTGCTCGGAGGAGGGGAGCGATTATTTCGGGTGTATAATAAAAATAACGCATAAAAACTTAATGCAGCCGAAATGCGGCGTTTGAAGACGCAGCCACGCGGAAATTGTGAGGGTTGGCAGCGGTTATAAAAAGTTACGAGGAGGCCAAATCACAGCAACAGAGAATCTTATCCTTGGAAGAGGATGGATTCCGAGCAGCGCTTCATCAAAAAGATGAAAGCTTGTACGACGCCCGACCGGGAATTAAACCGGCTGTGACCTCAAGGAGCTATCGGGTCTCCACGGGCAACAGGCTGCTCTGAATTGACTGAAGGCGTTGCCGCTCGGAGTCTTATTTTCCAGCTGAGCGACGGCATCATTTTGTGGCGATTACTTCATGAATTTGCGTTGTTGCAGCAGACCAGAGCGGGATTGAAGTAAGAAATAGGTGACGTGGAGAAGGTCGGGTTGCCCCAATAATCAAAGTGATAGATGAAACAGAGGAATTAAACTAAAATAAAGGACTACACTGTGTTGGACTGTTTCTTGATTGGACTTTACTGGACAGTAAAGAGTTCAAATGCAACCGTGAAACCAATTAAAGTTGTCTTATCTGAAGAAAGGTTAATTATTTAACGAGTCCGAAGCTGAACCACGCTCCTACTTCCAAAGCTATAGAATAGAAAACCCCTGAATCCTGCTGAATCCCTGATGTACTTTACACGCCTCTTTATGAAAGCGAAAGAAAAGGGAGAAGAACGCAGACGGACAGTCACCCGCCCTCGTTATGGAGCACGAAATATGAACTGAGCTCTGAAATCTAATTTTTTACAGCATAATGAATTTATAGAAATAAGAAAAATCGCTATAAACCGAGTTCAACAACGCAGGGAGTGGATGATAAATCCGCGTGGGGTGGGGCGAAAGAGGAAGGCGAGAACAAAGGCGAGAAATGCAAATTTTTAGTCTGCGAATTATGAAGTTTAACACCTCATTGAACATGGAGAGCGGTTGAAGCGAGCAGAGCTGCGTTGGGTTTTATATTCAAATTGCTTTTGAGGTCGTGTTCAGTGGGAAAAAGTGGAAAGACATGGAAAAGGGAGGAGCTGCGAGGCTGGAGGAAGTTAATTAGCACGATTTTTACGACGCCAAGATTCCAAAGTTGGGAAAACTTCATTGCAAAAATTGAAAACCGAATAAAAATGCCAAGAATTTATAAAAAATTCATGAACTACTTTTATTTGAATTAAATTCAAATGCGAAATAATTTCTAAAAAACATGTTTCCACAACGAAGCAGAATGTGTTGAACGATTGTTGCTTGTTGTTGAAGTGACTGCATTCGTTGCTGGCAACAATGGAAAGAAAAGTTTTTCATTTCAATTAAAATCAATTAGTATTAAAGAAACCCACAACAAGGCAAAAAGTAGTCAGAAGCAAACATGGACAGCAGCAGCTTCTTCACTGACTCGAAACTCTGCAAAATTTAGTTGATACGAGACGAGTTAACGAATTCATGGGCAAAAGTTGTGCAAACAACTCGTGCACACAACAGAAACTCACAAATATCGCGCACATACACACATTCACTCGCAAATACTCACTTACTGACGGAAGCATGAATATGCAAGAACTCAACTTTGCACACTTGCATCCGCTCACCCCACCTACGAGAGGACATTCAAATGAAGCACCTAGAACGCATCCTTGTTATGATTTCGACAGGGTTTCAATCGGGTCGGAGTGGCGTGGACACGGGTACGGTTCTTCAGGCCGATTGATATTGAAGGAACTTGCTACTCTTTTTTGTAGTAAAACACCGAAAACCGAGTGTCACTGCGTCTTAGGGATGCTGCAAGGCGTTATATTGTCCCCAATTTAACTGAAATAACATACGAAAGAATTACTGATTCAAGAAATAGCCAAATGTTGAGTTTCCTTCATATATAACCCATTTCCTTTCCACCTTGAACCTATCCTATTCACTTTAATCTGGAAGCAACCTCTTGAAAAGAATTCAGAGGTATGATTTTTCTTTTGTAACAAGCGACGTCAACCTGTTGGGTGAAAATTCCACTCCTTCGCCAATACTTTTTTTTGCCTGCGATCTGCTCTTTTTGTCGTCACAAACTCCGATGCGCCATGCAAATGCAGGACATGAATTCGAATTCGAGTTCGAATTTGCACTTGAATGTTAATTTCGGTTATTTGATTTGCTGCATGCAAATGCGATTGTACCCGGTGTAGAGTCTGTGGGGATGCTACTGGACGATGCAAGCACCGTTGCATCGTTTCCGTCATCGCTGCGTCGGAGCAGACAGGATAATAAAATTGTTGTGGGTGCTGGAAGCAGAACTTCACCCGGAGGAAATGCAAATATGCAAATTTTACAGCGGGTCTGTAAGTGCATAAATGGCTCGCATTAAACTGGTTTCCAGTGAACTCACCAACGCATCGAACGCCTCTTGGTTCCGTGCGAGGTTTCTCCTTCTTTCTAAAGATGCAGATTTTTCTGGTCATCCTCGGTTGAGCTGCGGCGGCGAAGTTCCTTTCAACAAAGCACTCAATCGTCCGACCGACCGAGCAAGCGACCGCCCGGAAGTGCCGCCTTGTTTCCGGTGCAACTGCTGTTGTTATTGCTGCTTTGTTCCTGCTTCTGCTGCATTAATTTCTATTCATTCTACGGCATTCAACTGTCTGCTGCTTGCTGATATGCAACTTGCTCCACGTTGCATCTTCCGCTGTCTTCATCCTTCAGCTGATGGAGCCGGAGCGCCTTCAATCTGCCTGTCGCTCCCAGCGGAGTCTGCATTCGTGCTTTCGTACCCTTGCACATGTTTTCCCTCTCCGCTTTCACACTTCACCCATCCACTCCAAAGATTTCCTGCAACACCTTCCCTTAACAGCCGCCCGCAGCTTAGGACCTCGTCTCTATGGTGTTGGAAGCTCCATGCTGGGTGCTGTGCCGGAATCCGGAAAACCATAATTATGCAATTTCTTGTCAACATGTTACGGACGCATAAAATCTTCCCGAAAAAATTGACTGCTGTTGCGGTTGGTGTTTAGTTTAAGTGGAGTCGTGGCGCCGCTGCGAAGTGTTGGGCAAATGGGGGCCAGGAAATGTTGTTCCCTATTTGAAATGCAAATTGGTCGAATTCAGGACCAGCAGTTGAGGTTTGCCAGTTTGCGGTGGTGTAGCGGTCAGCCTTAAGACGACATCAGAGCGGCCGGGTACCGGGAAACGAAAGTGAGTTAAGGACCTACCCTTAAGGATCTACGCGCCTAGGGAAAATGCTTCTAATGTGAGTGGTATTAATGATGTTCTGTACATTAGAGAAGGCGTGCACATGTCTTCTCTTGCGGACAAAATTCGAAAGTCGAGTATCGAGTAATTCATTCCGTAAACAGACCGGGAACCACAATTTTGGGAATTTCATTGCATTACAAAATTATTATTCATTGAATAATTGATTGGAAACCGTTTCCCCTGTCGATTTTTTTGTCGTATTCATTTCATTCAAGCAGAACTCCTTTCAGAAGACGGTAATGAGTTAAGACTATGCGGTTCCATTGACGTAGAATGTTGCAGGATAAATTGGCAAAGTATAAAGAATATTTTGTGAATAACTTATGGATAACAGGAAAAGATTGAGATAAGGATAACATTAATTATCAATTTGATTAATTAAGAATCTTGCTGTCGTTTGTAAAGCTTTTTGTGTGGCATCGAAGAGGTTTTGCTTAATATATGTAAATCCATTCTAATATATAAATGCGAAAGCCTGTCTGTCTGTTAACTTTTCAAGACTAAAACTAAAGGGGTGGTATATAGGGTATCTATTTCGCCAAGTACTCTGCCACGCGCACGACCAGCGGCTAACCAGCTAGTCACGGGTAACCAGTTAGATATAAACAAAAGGTATTTTTGTTATAAAGAAACCTTGAGCTGAATAAAACGCACGTCCGACTTGGATGAGATTATAAACGCAAATGATTTATTAAGCATATAATAAGTATAGTAAAATATCTGATGTGGCCAACACATGACTTCCTTGTATGACGGCAATTGTATGGTTTTATTTCAAGAGCGGTTGATATATTTTATTTATATTTTAAATTTGAAGTTTTAAAAATTTTAAATATTTTTACTTCCATAATGAAAAAAATTTCATAGGCTTCTCTTAATTTAATTAATTTAAATAGTAGTAAGTAAAAACAAGGAAGTACAAATTAGTTTCCACACAGCTTTAACTATCAATCGTACTAATTTTGATTTCCTTGTTTAGTTCTGTTAGGGTACAACCAATTTTTGTACAAGATATAGCAGCATAACATTCATTTATCATTATCATTTATGTAATTCGGATAATGCATGCTTCGTGTTCCTTTGGCGAAGAGTCCTTTTGGTGCGAACCATCATTAAAATTGCAGCTACATAATTGTGCCTTGTATAAGCACCAAATACAAAATAGTGTGTACTTTCTAGGAGTGTTTGTTTTTGAGTAATTTTTGAAATTTGAAAAAAAGTATATGAGAAGTGTCCTTTTCGCGCAACCGATTGCATCCAAAAAGGGAGGTGCACAACTAGGTCTTATAAGAGTCACAAATACCAAATTTCAAGTTTCTACGATTCTCCGTTTTTAAGTTATTGAGGATACGTACATACGTACAGACGTACATACGTACATACGTACATACGTACATACGTACATACGTACATACGTACAGACGTACATACGTACATACGTACACACGTCACGACCAAACAAGTCAAAATGGACTCCGCGATGGTCAAAATGTGTGTTACCATCAAAATCTCAATATCGAAATTTTTCATGATTACAATACTTTCTTGTTATTACTACGTATACAAGGAAGTAAAAACAGTGGGCGTGGAATATGTAGTAGAAGAGAGTAGTAAGAGAAACAAACAAAAAGAGTGTAAATGTTAATTCTATTCTCAACAATTTTAATATAATTTTACTCCAGATCTGATTAAAATGAAGTGTATGCAAAGGCTCTAAAAATATTGAAGGATCTACTTATTCATGGCCACAGCGAAATATCCTTTATGTTCACATAGAAATAGACGAGTCCTCGCTGTGCCAAGTGATGTAGAGTTGCCATCTTCACAGATTAATTTATAACAGCATCACAACAAAACGTGCTCACATTCACTTCGCTCCACTTCGTCGCATTTCACCCCTTCAATGCCTTCCCCACACCGCGGCCAATTGCCTTGCGCAGAGTTCGAATCCTTCTGTCGGGATGCTGAAGCTGAAGCTGCTGCCGAGGAAGTGTTGTTTGCTAATCCTAACGCTTGGAAGTGTCTGCTCGAGTGATGTTAACATGCACTTGGATTGCAAAAGCACTTTTCTCGTCGTCAACGCCGCCAGCAGCAGCTACAGGAACGACGACATCGTCAGCCGCTGGAGCAACAAGCAACAACGACGGCCCACAACAACAACGACAGCTTTCCGAAACTAGGGAGCCCGTAATCCGTCGGCAAATAAAGGCGATTAATGTTATTTCGGTCTGATAAGAGTTCATCGTGACATATTCAACAAGCCGCAGGATCTCTGCTGCTCATCAGCCAAGACAAAGGGCGGAATAAGCAACGGCGAATAAATGAGACCTCAAATTAGGAGATAAATGAGCACATGAGATCGTTCTGCAATCCGGGCCTTGCGCTTTAGGGGAAATATGTAATTGAAACCTTTTTTGAGGCCTTGAAAATTGACTGTATAAATTTCCAATCAATTCAATCGTCGTCCATTCAGATGAACGTGTTTCGAGGCGCAGATTTCATGTATCCACGAGCGGGTTTCATTTTCCGTGGCTACGCGGAAACCCTTTAAAAGCTCAGTCAACATTTTAACGCACGATTAGTTGCTGAACCGCACCTGCTGTGGCCTTTGTGAGGAAGATGAAGGTCTCGGCTGCCCTGTTGTAGTTCTGAAGTGTTCGGTTTCCATCGATTTCTGTGCGCTTATTTCGATTTTTGCCACGCAACGAGCAACAATCAGTTGAGTGCGTAAATACGCATTTCTCGTGTTTCTAAGAGAACGGCAAATCTCCCTTTAACGCCCTTCAACGCCCTTCAACGCCAGCGAAATGAATACTTTTGCAATACTTGAAAGAATGAAAGGGATTCAACCGAACATGAACGCGCCGCCCAACTGCGTCTGCATCTCGTGCTGGCGGCCCGTAGAGCTGCTCCACTTTAATGCCGCTTAAAAGGAGTCACCGAAGTAGAGGCGGACCTGTAAGGACGAAGCTCTCCCCTCGCAGCTTGCTGCTTACGGCTCAATTGCTTGAAATAATGAAAATGTTGTGTTTGCAAATACATCGGATGCATGTGCACCCTGTCGATGGGCACGTGAGCCGAAGTGAGTGTTCCGTTTGTTGCCGCCGCGTCGTTTTGAGCGATTGATGTGCCGCAGCAGCGCAGATTCCTTCCGCTCGAATGGCACTAATTTTAAAATCTATACAATTCAATAAAGTTTTATTACACGACGGAATGCGGATTGCTGGCAGGGATGCCAATTTACTTCCATTGGAATTCGTTCGAAGAGTCGCCGTCTACGACGTTTTTTGATGTTGTGGTTGGGAAAGCAACCAGCGTGCATTTAATGGATTGCTACATTAATGAAAAATCGGCTGTTGCTGATAATTCTAAACAAATCATCATCTGGAAATTCCTTGGATTCGCAATAACCATCACAAATGCGACTTTGGGTCATGCTTATAAAGGATTTAATTTAGCATAGAATCGTTTCCCAAGGAGTTTATTCTATTATTATTTATTTTTTCCCTAAAGGAAACATGTTTATCATTCAGGCTGACGGGTTACGCGAGACTCAGCGTGATGAATGACTGAGCTTTATAGCGTCCACTTCGTTAGGCTGGTGCTCCAAATGGGGCACACAGCAAGGCGCCTCACCTAACAGTCGAAAGTGGAATCTCACGCGTTAATTCAGTCATGAATCATCTGGAAGCGACTGGGGACCAACTCAAAACTGCCTCATCACTGCAATCCTCCACCAAATGCGCCATTCACTCCACTTTTGTAATTTTATTGTAACAAAATGTAGTTTAATAACTTTTATGAGCAGCTGCTGCGTCACTTCGAGTTGCCTTTCGAAGGTGTTGCACTCCACGCAAACCAAGATGAGAACCTTCAGATGTTTATGGAGAATATCGAAGTCGGCTTATCAAAAATCCTAACAAACAAAAAAACGACGTTTCCACAATCCACAGTACATATGCCTAAAAGGTTGAACAGTCATAGGAGCAAGAAGGAAGCGTCTAATTCAGCTGTCAAAATCAGATTGGCGCTTATTGGACGTCAAGATTCCTATTTTCCGTGTGCAGCAAAAATAAAAGTTTATTTTTCTAATGTATTGATGGATGAATTCAGAAAAAATTGCGGAAGATATTTTCTTCTGCGATTTAAGCAGTTGTGGAGAAATTCTGTTAAAGCTTTAAAGGTGTAAATGCTGGAACCTCTTAATGTCCATTGAGGTTTAGTAAAATCGCCTTTTTAAAGCCTTCTTCGATTCACTGAAACATCGATTAGAACTAAGGATTTCTTGTGTTTCCGTTTTGAGAAGTGTTTCAATCAAGGATTTTCTAGGGAAGGGCATCACACTTCAGCAAATATTTCCATTGACTGTTTAACGTCTACTTTCGGTAACTGAGGGATTTAATTGCAGGTAAATGGTGTTTTGGTGTTGATGGTGGTGTTTTGTGTGGTTCGCAGACCTCAGCGAGTGTAATTTATCAACATGCCGAAGAGGCACACACACACACACACACACACCAACGTCGGTTGCTGTTGTTCTTACAACTAATACATCAACCAGCATTACCACCAACACCAACGCGAAACCAATGACCAAACAAATAAACATTGTTGTTTAATCAACAAAATAACAAACAAACGAAACACTAACGAACTCGAAGCAAACAAAGGACCCCGCACACACACACACACAAAGCAATGCAATGAAATCATGTCATGATTACAGAAAGCCATTAAAAAAAGGGTTACGATGGCCATTTCGGAAAATCAAGCGGAAAGAAACGTGAATTCAAGGAATGCAACAAAGCAAACAACGTCGGGGGAAAGCAACCGAGAACCAACACAGTGTTTCGGCGTGCTCAATGCGACAGGTAAAAGAGAAAGGATTCGGTCCCATTTATCATCTCCGCCGCCCCGCAAAACTATGATTATTCAGTGAATCAGAATGGGATGCAGCAGCCACAAAAGCGCTTCAACGACCAAGCAAAAAGACGAAGTGTAAAGCAAAATGGTTGCCTTCGGCGAAATCGGTTTGCCCAAGATTTCGTTTGACAAGATTCCACCTTCCTTCGACCACCATCCGCAAAATCCCGGCCGCCCGTCTTGCTCCTGCGATCCAGCAACTGTTTTTGATGTATGGCTCGCAGCTGAAGTGAAAAATCCGAACTTTAAACAAATCAGCAGCAGCACCGGCTGCAGGAACCCCCACACCCACTCCTCCACTTCATCCGGAAAGTAAAGTGATGGACTTCGGGGCAGCAGGTGGAGAAAGTTGTTTGTAGTTTCCTTTGTAGACCCAACAGTTTTATAGAGTTGGCTGTTTGCATTCCTTCGCAAACACCTATCGACGGGCAGAGGCGCAGAGGATAACAGTTGTCGTTAGTGTTGACTACGTTGTTAACCTGCAGCAAATATTGACCAACCTCGTCGGGTCTGCTCCCTCTCCGATGGAGCGTGCTTTGTCCTGATTTAAAACAAGAAAGATCGGTTGAACAAACCGTCGCGGTGAGGATTTGCTCATTTTTACAGCAACATTTTCGGTTGTGACGAGTGCATAGAGAAATCGACACACAAATAAAACGATTAAGTAATTAATAAAATGTCGTCCACCAAAAGTTACTTTAACTTTCATATTCCGCGCTGTCAGTTTCATGTGGCACTACGATAGTCGGCTGTGACATATTCCGGGCGCTGAAAACGCCGATAGACGCACAGCAACAACTCCGCCAGCAGCCTCAACACACGCGTGTTGATTACAATAAATCATCAGCAGAGGCGGCTGTGCCATGGCGACGACATTAGTTGCCCAATTATAGATGGTCCGTCGGTCGGCATCGCCGCACGGATAATGATTGAGGTGAATCGGGCGCGTCAGCTGATTTGCAATGCTTCTAGGTCACATTCCTGGGGCCTGCGCTTGTGCATGTGTGACTGTGGGTGTGGCGTTGGCAAGATGCTTGCTTGCGGCTGACAGGTAATTAATTTGCAAATGTCAAATTATGGCGCGCTCCTGCTGCTCGACTGAACAAGTAATTATTAATGACTTAAACCTGTATCGGTCCCGTAGTTTAAAGTCACCAAAAACATGTCTTTAGTTCAGGGAATTTTGGATTGCACTTAAAAGAACAGGATGTAAATCTCCTTTAGAGAATGAAACGAACTGAATTTTAGATTCTTACAAATAGAATTCAGAATAACTACTTTAAGCTGAAGTCCATTCGAAATAATCTAAAACCAATCTGCAATAAGGTGTAGGGATAATTTAAACACACTATAAAAAATGTAATTCCTGTGACTCACTTAGAGCAGTTTTCTTCCTTGGTTTTTCTTTTGGTTTTCGGCTAAAAGAGTCCCAGTTGCATTGCGTAGTTGCTGTGCTTTATCAACACTTTCAAAAGAAAAACTTTATGTCTATTTTATGCATTTGTATCCTTATCCGCGTCCTCCACGAGAACTGTTTCCACCGCGGTTTAATTATGGCGTCGTCATTTTGATTTTACGCAGTCATTTTCGTTTTAACGGTCGTAATAAATCGACTTTGCAGAACAAGGAATTTATATTTTTTAATTAAAGTCTTTAATATGAATCTTTACATCGGTTTTTAGAAATCCTCAATTCTTAATCGTTTGTTATAATTACTAAATAAAAACCAAATTGATTTAGGAATACGGTAAAGTATTCCTCAATTTTTAAACTCATTGTTTAAAACCCATTGAAAAATTAAACTATTTGATATTTATCCAATTGATTAATTTCTCTAAATTCCACTCTAGACTCTTCGATAAAAGGAATTTTTTGCGGCGCCAAAAACGTCGGCGTCAGAGGTCAAGACGTTTCTTCTCGTCCTGCTTTGCCTCTGCACCAAACCGATAGATAATTCCTCGTCGAGCACACTGCAAGGACTCACATAATCATCACTCTACATCCTCCACCAGCCGCCCTCCCTTGGCCCATCGTCATCGTTGCAGGGTCGACAATTGTTTGGCGGATATTCATGGCTTTTTAACACAAAATTGATGTAATGCAATTATTTTTACTGTTATTTTCACGATGCGAGGGCGCTTCATGAACCATATAAATTCCTTAAGCGAGGCGCCATCGCTGAGGATAACGAATGCAAACGGCAATAGAACCGAAGAAGAAAAGCCATTCGAATACTTCTTCGATTCGTTTTACTGTCAGTCTATATTCGTAAAAGTTTTAAGTTGTGATTAATATCGTGAAGACAGAGTCCGTTGCGGTCATTCCTCGTTGATCCTTGCAGTAAAATACCCGTAAAAATCAATACTAATAACAATTAAATTTAAATGGTGAGTGATAAAGTATCTACTATTTATTAACTGCAGTTGCACCACAATGAGACGACTGTGTGTTCATGCTCATCTCTTTTTAATAAAAACAGGCGATTCAAAGGAAGAAAGGGGAATTCCCCATAATACTTGGCACAAAGACGACGCTGGCTGTAATTTAACGGTTTCTATACTTCCATTGCTTGGATTTACATTATGCAGAATTGGACGAGCAATTGGTTCCTCGGTCTTAGAACCATCGAGAATTATATAGCTTTTGCTTTTCACGGGAATTTCTTTCGAGGTCTTCGAGACCAACAGCAATTCCCGTGCCTTAGGTTGTCCTCCAGTGTAAATCTTCCTCCACCAAGGAAATCGAATCATGTTATATTTAATTTGTTTCATAATTCTATCAAAGAAAAGGTAAATCACAAATTGAGAACACAAAGTTAAGCGAGGCTTTCAAATCATCTTCAATTCCTGTAGATCGGAAAGTTGATCGTTTATCAAAACCTTTTTCTCTTTTAACACAAAATTAGCTGCGGATAAATACACAGTTTCTACTAATTTTCAGTCGCGTTTTCTATAATTATTTTCGCGGAGAAGAATCGCATGTTACAGCTGAGAGCCTCTGGGTCTCAGACAGAGAAGAAGACGAATCGAATGTTTACTTGCTGCAGAAGACTCACTGCGAGTTTCTTCCAGTGAAAGAATGGAGCTCTATATTTTGGTTTCCCACAAACGCGTGTTTGCTTTTGGAGTTTGTTTTGTTTGCAGCTTTCTTTGGCGCACATTAACGCTTGAGACGGCAACAATGTCGTCTCTCTGAGGTCTGCACTCCGCGAAACTGTTTCACTTTCGCATAGTTAGCGTCTTTCACGTGAAAGTAATCGACAAGGTCTGAAAGTGAAACTGCTTTCGCACGCGTATTCGGAGTGAGCTGCAAGTATAAAGACCACTCACACTGCAGCACCTGAACTCAGTTGGTGACTTTGCCGGATTTGGACGCGCTCAGCACTCAACATGCGCTGCCTCGTCGCCGTCTTCACGATTTTATTGACGGTCTATAGCATCGCCGCGGACCTCAAGTCGGACCTGCGCGAATTCGCCGCTTTGATACCGCGCCGCCGCATCAGTTTCATTGCGGCGCGTCACTTCGTGCTCGACAACCAGTTCCGCAAAGCCTACAGCTACATTCGCGAGCCGGATTTCACGGGCACCTGGCAGCAGGTGCGTGAGACGCCGGAGTTTCGCCGAATATTGGCCTACATCAAGAACACGGCAGACGTCTACGACCTGACTAGCCTCATCGACAGCATACCTCTGAAGTTGCGAGCCTTTCGGATGCCCACGCAACTCCCACCCAACCTGATGTTCGCTCGGGACCTACAATCGTTCCTAAAAGAGGTCGTGCGCTCGTTGCCCAGAGCGCAAATAGCAAGTTTGATGGGGCGCAAGGTTCGTGAAGGCGGTGAGTTCTCACGCCTCTACAAAGCCTTGAGGCGGGACGAGTTTCGGCAACTGGTAAACCAGGCGAAGGTAAGCTCAGTGAAGTTAATCCATTCCCAGAGACAAACTATATTTCAGCCCCTTTCCAGAACTCAAAGAACTTGGCAGCACCAATCGCGAAGCTTTCAGAGCACTCCATCAATGTAAATGAACTGATAGACATCGGATTTTCCGTACTGAACTGGGGTCCATAAATAACTCCAAGCGTTTGTGTAATGTAATGCCTACTTTAAACGATTTTGTATTAAAAGAAGTAGAAGAATACTTCACGAATTCATGTTTTGATCTATCGAAGTATCGGGTGATTCTATGGAATCTGTTGCTGCACGAGGCATAGGCGAACAATCAGCACTACTTGGGTTTGGAAAACCTCTAGTTCGTAATGTTGTTATAGGTGGTCTGCTGGGGACCACGTGGATGTTAAATAAGATGGTTGAGGTTAAATATATGAGAGCCTAAAAATACATAAGAGAAACAAGTTGCACCGTCAGTTTAAGACGCGTTTGTGCAACGGTGACAGTTGCAAACTTATTTCATAGTTTTATGTTAAACAGATTTAATAAAGTCGGTGGGGAAACATGTGTGGGCCGGCTACATGGAAGGACGCTACGTTGTTGCCAACTCTTGCAAAGGCACGCTGTTGGCAACACTGCGACTGCCACTAAAAATTAAGTTGCAACCGCCGCGAAGCGTAAAGTGATGTAATGGTCTTTGCGCTGCTTCTTTGCTCCGCCGTTCGTTCGCTTTCGGTCTTCATGCATTTTTCCACTGCAGACTTTGAGGCGGCGCGTGTGTCGTTAACGATACCATTTTTCATTTGCGAATACGCGCAAAATTAAGAGCCAAGCATGTGAGCCCGCATGAGTTCGTTATGACTTCCGCTCTCTGCTCTGCTTCAAGGATTGCGCGCCAGGGCCCGTTCGGAACATCCATTTCATTAAAGCGTAATAATGACTTTGATGACTTTGTCGTCGTTGTTGTCCTCGTTGGTGGGCACTGCGTTGTTTTTGTAGTTGTTGGCTGCGGCGCCAATTCGCACGCACTCGCGAATGCTTCGTCCTCCGCGCAGTTTTTCGCTGTGCTGAAACGCGTAGGAACAACGAAAAGACAATTTCGAACAATGCTTGTTCCAGCAGCTTCTTTGTTCCTTTGCTGTTCGTCCTTCGTCATCCGATGCACTGCGGCGGTCGTTGTTCTGCTCAGTTCTTTTATTCATGGCTGAGTATGTGTGTCAAGCGTTTATTTGCCGGTTGTTGGTTGGCTTTAAAGCGTTGTTAGTGAGCATTATTTTAGATGCTAAGTCCCGGGTCGACATTACTTTTGTGGGATTTCCGTCGCCTTAAGGGAATTATTCCCAACAAATGCGATGAGACACTTCCAACGACCTAGAAATAAAACACTTGGCGATTGAAGCGTTGAGTCGCTTTCAAGTTTTTTGGTTGTTCTGACTTCTTTTTGTTGTTTTGTTTGCATTCATTACGTTTCTAAGAACTCTGAAGTCACTTGAAGAATCGAAATAAAACTTTAATTCATCGTTCTTTTCTCCTGTTCTTCATAACAGAAGAGGTCTTCATAAGAGATTTGTGTCTTTTTATTAGAAATACTCTTAAGAAATCGTCAGCTTTCCTCTTGTTTTCCCCGAGGTTCCTAAGTCATCCATGGGTCTGTACAGAAGCTTTGATGCTCACTTCTGCTATCGTTGCACCACTGCAAAGGCGAACACGTCGAAGGAGGAAGTATAATCCTGATAAGAAGTAGAATTCACACCATTCGGCAGATGATTATTGGAGCTCACCTTAAACTGAGTAATCATCAATCGCATTACCGAGCTGTTAATCTGTGAAAACAGAGAGATTAGCAGCAGACAGGCAGAAGTAAACGTAGAACAACAAATCAAAGGAACATGTAAGTGTTTGCTGTTTGCAAACGTGTTCGCCTGCGTACCTGGGGCCTCCGAAAAGTTATCCAGCAAAAGCAGCTTGGATGCTCCTCGCCCCAGGATTACTTCACGGCGGATAACCACTTCCCTTCCTGCAGCGCACAATTGAAATTTCGTTTTCATTCCTTGATGGAATTAAGTAAATAATTGCTACTTAAAATGCTCGTCAGGATCACGACGGCTCCTGTCATTCATGTTCATTCGGTCGGTCGACGGTCGTTTGTGGATGTGTTTTCGCCCTCCCGACCTTCGCCTCGCCGCATATCAGCCACGAACGATGATATCCTCGGAGTTTTTTGCCCAGTTTGTCTAAAATGATGCGGACCTCTTTGTTGCCCCACTCACGATGGCTTCCGCCCTCGGCTTTTAATTCGTCTTCATTTCAGCTGCAAGTGTTTTTGTCGTTCTGCTCGGGTTTTGTGTGCATTTGATGCGTACGTGTTCCGGGATCGCTCCTCGTTATGCTTGGGAAATTAGCAAGCAGTCGAAATCCACGTCCGAGTTTTTGCTCTGTACAACTTGTGCATCAAACAAGTTGTTCTAATGACGACAGCCCCCGCGAACGGGGAGTTTCTGGGATCCTCTTCAGCACTGCTTTAAACAGAACTTTGTTTGCGTTCGTTTGACGAATACGAATTTTCCTGAATTCGTCCTAAGACAAATTCAATTTCAGTTTATAACTAATTTCGGTATTTCCTCTGTGTACAAAGGAATTTTATTCGGTCAGATTCTAGTTCAATAATCCTTTTGTATTCAGGTTCAGTTTGTCTCATGAATGGCTTTTGAAAAACTTGCATCAGAGGCTTCGATGGCGCCGAGACTCGGCTTCAGGTAGATAGACACTCAGCCGGACTGCTTGAGCCGATGGACAGACGTCGATTGATATTAAATTCCGGCAAAAATCACCTAAAGTTGTCGTTGACAAAGCGTAAAAGAATTTCACCTGCATGCGGTGCGGGCGGGAGGGTCTCGGATGCTCGGCATCATAGAAGCGCCACAGACAGGCAAATGGACAGAGACTAATTGACGATGGAGCCGAATGCTTAACAAATTGGCAACAATTACGAGTAACGTGAACCAAAATGATGGAAAAACATTTAAATCCTCCCTGAAAGCAAAACTGCAAAAGGAAAAAGAAGCAAAAATGGGAAAATGGAAGAAAACGAAATAAATTCCACGCAAGGATGAGCAAGGAATAAAAAGGATTCCGAGAGTCAGGTTAATGGAAACGATAACGAATGAAAAGGTCGAAAATCAATAAATGAACAATAAATGAGCAAAAGACGAATGCACAAAAACAGAGAAATGAAAACGAACAGAAAACTTTTTCCTAGTAAGCGGCCGACTTTTGACGAATTCCTCAATGATGACGACGCTTTAAATTGATTGATTATTCAATAAATCGCAAAACATCACAAACTTTTAAGCGATACCGAAGAAGAGGCGACTGATTTAGATGAATTAAGGTATTGATGAATTACGGAATTTCGTTCCCAATAAGTGAATCTTTATGAATGTATTTCCAAATGATCTCTGAAGATAGTACAACTGAAATAAAAAATTTCAACTAACAGCCTGACTCTGGCTCGAGACACATTCACAATTTACAAATTTTAATTTTATTTTATTTTATTTATAACGTGATTTTAAGCATGAACAACATTCGATTTATAATTTTGTGAAACTCATAAATGAATAATCAGTCCCACCTATACTCAATATTTAAATGTTCATTGTTAATATTGTCTCATTGAATTCAATTTCTATTTAATGCACATTTATTAATTCATTACAGTTTTTAATAGTGTTACCAGTTTGTTAACTGAATTACTTTTACTTATGTATATCACTTTAAAATGGCTCAGTAACATTTCACGTTGAAATTGAAAGTAATGCTGTATAAACTAAAAATTATTTGTCGTAATCATTCGATAATATAGTAATTTCTCCATACTAAACTATTCTTTATAATTCATAAATTATTCGTAGGTCATTCGTTAGTCACAGAAATCTGTTTGAAGCTTATGTTAACATAACAGAGAATTGTACTCAAGCTAACAGCGTATTTTGCAAAGAGAAACTAAAATCATTACGAGCTGAAAAAGAATATGGAAAGAGCGATTCTGCGCACGCGGTTCCGTCGGAGTACACTTCCCAGTTATTAAACTGTTAAAACTTATTCCCAGTTTTCTATACAGGGAATGAACTTGAAATTTATTGACCCTATTTTCTAACAAAGTTGTCAGTTTAAATAATTAAAATAACAAGTAAAAAAATTATTATTATCTAAAAGAAAGATTTGTATATTTTTAAAAAGTAGAATACTTTTGAATCTGCCGCTAAAACCACCAAAAAATTTCATGGATCAAAATGGATGCCGTATGAAATCATCGATAAAAAATTTTATTTATTTTTAGATTAGATTTTTAAGGTCATTCCTCGCCGATGCAAATGGTCGACGTTAGGGACTTTGTAAACATCTGCTAATCACTTTTTCACACGCATTTAATCACTCCCTTCGGCTGAAGCATGATGAGCAGTAATGCGACGAGGACATGACACGCACATCCGCACGGAATGCTGCCAACGAAAGTGTGTTTCGAACACAAATAAAAAGGCCTTTCATAACGCAGCCACACGAACAAACACACTCATTAACACATTAGATTCCGATTGGTTGATTTATGAGTGGATGCAAAAGCGCAATAAAACAAAGTTAAAACAAATGTTCGCGCCTAATTTATAGTGCTTTTGGGGTTAAAGTGAAATTTATTTAAGAGCTATTGAGCCGACTGAAAAGTGCGAAGCCATTCAACGGAACGACTCGCCGAAATCAACAAATTTAAATCTGTGCATCCAATTAAATGTCACTCATACCACGTGTGGCTTTTGGCTGCGTTTTAAATACGCTGGAGACTACACCGAACACTTATTCAATGCTCTTTCCACGGTTGTGGCCTGTGAACACATCATCAATGGATTTCCGAAGTGACTTGGTTGCTTTCTGGCGACTTTGTTACTGGAATTTGCATGATTTTGGTAACCCGCGATAAACGGGGTAAGATTAGAATTGGAACACGTGAACGGTGCGCATTGATAGCAGCACGCACTGCGAGTACCGCAAAAGCGATGACTTCCGGTCGCTCGTTCACGAAACCAATGAGCGTGAAACTGTTAATGGGCGATGGTAGCTGGTTCGGCGTCGGTGGTACTGAAGTTCGGTTGCTCTGTCACCTTATCTTGCGTTTCGAATGCGTTGTTTATGGTTTTAGGATGTAAAATCAAGACTGATGGTTGTTGTTGTTGCAGTTCTCTTTTCTCAAATTATATTAAAATTTATGCTTCTCAGAAATTAAACTTCCTGCCTGTCGAAGTTGTATTCCCTTATGAACGGTTAACGGAGTTTTATTTTTAAACTAATTTTTAATTGTCTTTAATTCGTGGGCACATTTTTCACTTTAAAATCATAAAGCGTCAATTTCCAATTCAAAAAACGGCGTTTCTACAGCAGAAAGCGACACATTTAGAAAGTTCTTTATAAATTAAATTACAATTAATATCTGAAAATTATTATAATTAACAAAACTGAATGGGAAGAAATCGCATATGTTAGGAAAGAGTTTACACTAGAGTTAAGTTCATTACACGAATATAAGTAAAAACTGTCTTTAATTGCAAATTGCAACGAATTTAAGAAGAAATCTTTCTGTTAAGGAATAATTATCTCTTTTTAGAGGACTTATTTAATAAAATTTAGGACAAAGGTTTGGTGCCGCTTAATAATTCGCCAGGAACGACCTCTTAAAGGCACCAAAATAATCCGACAGCCGCGCAACGTTCGACATGTTTTATTTATCCTCTCACGTTTTGCATACGTGATGATTGAACGTTTTTGCATGCAGCTCGCGTCTCTTTGACTTTGACCAAAAGCTGACAAAGACAACCGTGAACAACGGCAGCAGGACATTACTTTTCACGGTGCTACACTCACGTCGAGCACCGACATCAGTTGCTGTGAAAAGTAAGAGAAAAAGTAATTTCAATTAATTAGTAATTTCAAGCAATTGTGTCAAAGGAGAGCTCTAAAGGGGAAGTTGACGCTCTCCTCACTTTCGCCGTTCCTTGTCCTGTATAAATACCGAAATATCCAATATTATTTCAACCAGAGAGGAGCCAAAGCTGCCACAAAGCATACGAAGCAGCAAATCTCCGGTGTCCAATTAATTAAACTCCAGCTCAGGTAGCTCCCGAAGACGCACGATACGCATGGCTTGGGCAACGATGATCACTGAAACCAATGATTAGCTGCCACCTCCTCGCATGTGAGTTCCTGCGAAGTTTCTATTTCCGCGTGCGCTGAGTGTTTATTTAACTCAACTTTCGACTTTCTTATTTATTTTACGTGGTTTTCAATTTAGACTCAGCGTTATTCAGCATCGTCCGCGCATTTTACGAAAATAACGAGCGTGTTTATTTCGGTTGTAATCACTGTGGATGTGCAACGAAGATTTGCTTGCCCCCTGTTTGTCCGTGCTGTTTGTTGTGTGTCTTTTCCAACCAATTAAGAGAAAATTAAAAACCCACAGCAGACAGAAGCTGAGTTGCGAAACTTGTTTCTACGTGCGACTTTTAATTGCTCGATTTATTTGCGCAAACATTTCATGTTTTCCGTGGAGTTCGCCAGGACACGTGCCGCCGAGCTTGCAGGCAGCCAACACGAGCAACAGTTCGCGCTGCCCGCCGACTGAAAGGACTTGGAAGGCTGCCCATTAAAGGCAAATACTTACACTGAGATATAAAGCAGGAATAGAGAGATTTAATCAACGTCAGCATCAAGGAAATCTTAGCTTTCGCCTGAGTGTTGATCGCTTTTGGACTCGACTCAAAAGCATTTTTAGTTTACGATTTCCCTCAATCACAGGAAGCCATTCAGCGACATCGTTAAGTGCATTTGTGTTGTCTTTAATTGCAGGCATTCAACCCGAAATGGCAACCACATCGAACCCGATAAAAGTCGATGTTTTCAGAGCGTCGCCGCTTTAAAAGCCACTGCGAGCCTCGAAGACAACGGCAAGGGGCGCTTGCCAAAAGCCACTGCAAGTGGAAATTGGCAATTGAAAAGGACAATCATACGCCTGTCGACCGAAATCATTCTCGCAGTCATAAATAACAGCGAATAAAAGCAGCACAAAACTATTCACTACTGCGACAATTGCTGCTCTGGCCAACTGACAGACAGTCGCAAGGATGCCAAGAAGGCACCTGTTTTCCTTTTATCCTTTTATCTCCTTGTGTCCATGAATACAAACAACAGCAGCACAGCCATCGCAACAGTCGTTGTATTGCATACATTTAGGCGTAGCTTTTACAGCATGCATTTTACTCATGATATTCAGCACGTCTCCAGACGAATATATGTTTGTACCTAAAATAAAGGAGTAGAGAAAAAAGGATTTCACACAAGAATCTCCCCGCAATGTGACTCAGCCCCGTTAAACAAGTTTCGGCTATAAAATCTATTTTCTCTTGCGTTAAAGCCAATTTTTCCACTGATGCATCGCCTGGCTGCCAGCGAATGCGTTGCAGCAAATGTGTGTTGAGTGTGTGTGCTTCGTTTGTGTCCGTGCAGGCATTGAAAACTTTCTCTCTCGACGCGCCTGCCTTAGCATCAGCCACAGAAACCACAAGTAAAACTTTTCTCCACTGACGATTGCAATTAGTTCCATCTGAACATAAATTAACGTTGCCAGACTTAATTCATGAGCGGTTAAGTTTTGTGTGTGTGTCGCAGCGTGAGTGCAGCAACTCAGAGAAGCGTTTTGAAATCCATTTTCCCTGCATCTGCACGTGGAAAACATGAAATTAAGGCTGGAAAAGATGCGAATTAAACACTGAAATCAAGCCCAATTTTGAGTTTTAATGGCGTCAGGACTGAGAGCGGAATGCTTTGCATTTAACACATATACATAAATTGCGCCTTCGTGTCCAACAGCCAAGAAATTAACTGCGCTTTGACATCAGTTACGCTTCCTTATGATTTACGTCGAGTAACGGCCGCACAAAACTTCAGTTAAACTCCCTTTAATTTGACAGAGCAAAGAACCCGGGTGAAGAAGCAAGAGAAAAGCATCATCGGGCAGTGAAAACTTGAAAGGATTCCGCAAGGAATCTGGGAATTGATTGGGCTTCAACTCAGCGCCAATTCCGTTCCTCGTTTCGTTGCTGCTCCGTTTTTAGTAGTGACGGAGAACAAAGCAGAATTAAGGGAGTTCTTGGAGAGACTTTAAAAACAATTAAAGCCAAATTTCAGCTCGCAATTGTTGATTAGTTATGCTAATCCTCACTCACTCGCCAACGCCAAGAAAGTTGTTGCTTATTTACATAATTTGGCAATCAGCGTTTCTACAATTCTCGGAACAGGTGAAGCGATGGCGCTGTTCCTTTTGTGCTTCCGTGTAAGTGTTTGTTTGAAGTTGATGAAAAACACCGAACGTTGTCCTTCCTTCAGCTGTGATTCGTGGCTTTTATTGCTGCAAGTTTGTAGTCGAATAAATGTTTGAACTGCAAAAATTTCAATCTGCATATTTTATTATTTAGCCACTATATTCTATAAAATAAAAATGAAAAGAAATATTTAAGTAATCATAACCGTTACTGATAAATGTTAATATATATTTAATGATAAATAACATAAATTCCATCGCCATTCACAAAAGCTCAAAATATCGACCACAGAAAAAATCGAGAGAATTAAAAAAACAAAAGAAGATTTGCAACACAAGCAAAGATTTTACGTGGCTGCACCGTTTTCCTGTTGGTGTTTATGGCTGCGTAACTTTTGCTAATGAGACAGTTATTACGTTGTTACGTTCTTTGATAACGTCACGTACATTCGCTAAAAGAAGCTGAGTTATTAAAGCGAAACTGTCTTTCTCGGAGCGCCTAAAACCGTGCTCCGCTATTAATAATAATAGAAATAGTTGGCCAAAACCCACCAAGGCACAGGGACACAGAATCACTCTAGGAATGTATACAAAATACTGCGCCATTGAAGGCAAGACTCTTTTTTTGTGTGTGCGTGTTTGCCTTTGGACGTTTGTAATTAAGGCCTGTTCACGCATCTCCCTCCTCGCAGGTGCACCATTTCGAGGAGCGAGTTCTTCTCGGCTGATTATTTACGAGTTGGCGAGTCTTTTTGCCAACGACGCCATCGCTGGGATGTTTGTTCGGGCAATAAAAACGTCAATAAACTTCTCCGCAGCACGCACAGCCGATCGACAGCGACAACTTCAGTCGCTCGGGCCGTAAATTAAAGTTCGTAAGCGGCCTCAATTTCGACAGCAAGAATTCGCCGCGTTCGTGTCGCTCTAAAACGACATAAACGTCAGTTTTGAATGAGGCTCTGCGTAAATTAAGGCGATAATCATAGACCATTAATTAGCTGGCGTTTGGGAAGGAGAACAGCGAACATCAAACAACTGAAGCCAAACGTCGGTCATGCAAATGGACTGAACTCGCCCCGGTCCGCCGCCTGCGTCAATGACGCACGGTTCGTTCGTGGAGCGTGTTTCGAGCATTTGTTTTACTATTAAAATAATCTAAATTAAATCCCCTCGAATCGCTGAACTACGGCCGGCTTCTGATTACCATTTAAAGAGGAGAGTTCAATTGTTTCATTAGCATTTCCGTCTCTGATTATTTTTCATTGTTTTCGCCGCGGCACTGATCCCAAAAGCCCACCGAATTCCCGAATTAAGCACCGAAATGCAAATTAAATATATGTAATTCCCATCCCGCAAGTATTTCAACTAATTTTAAACGAATTCCCTGCGAATTTTAATGAATTTCTGCACCTCTGACGTAGGAAACGCGAATAATACATGATTTGGGTAATTATTTCGTGTTGCTATCACATCTAATGAGCACCAAGGAGTCACTTTAGAGAACTGCAGGGATTGGAATTATATCCTCATCCACTTTGAAAGCAGAGCCAACCATAATCTGTTCTAATTACAATTACTTCGTTTCTTAGCTCCACCTTCTAAAGGGAAGAGGATGATTAATTCAAATGCTATGCCAGGATATTCAACAATTGTTCGGATTTTATAGATATAAACAAGGAAGTAGTGACTCAAGCTCCTAGAAAGGTACGCGATTTGAAGCTCCGGTAAGCCAGACATGCCGGCACCTCCTCTCGTTTCAGAAAAGAGCACATAAAAGTTGAAAGAAAAGCACTTTTGTCTATAAAAATAGAGACTGTTTTTCGCTCTGGCCGCGCGAGCTCCCCTTCTGCAAATCTGCATATTATTTCACACTTTGATTGAATATGTAAATCCAGGTAAATGAATTCAATTTCACAGGCGATCCACAAAAAATATTCGCCTCGCCGACTACGCGTACTCTTCGAAGCCATCAACGGCTTTGCATCGAGTGCAATAACAACATCGACAGCAGCATCTTTGTCGCCATCAGAGCCGTGATTATCAGATCCGGCATCGCTGTCGTCGCCGTCGTCATCATCGCCAGATCCCAACTCATTCACTTTCAATTTAAGCGTGCGAAGAATTCGCCTTTTCGCCCCACCAACGCGTTAACATCATATCCTGGCTGTTTGTAAAGCAATCTGATGGATTTCGGTGTCGGATTCACGCTGAACGAGAGCATCCTTTTTCAGCGTAAACGCCCATCACTTTGCCAATGAGATTCTGTACTTTTCGCAATATTCCCGTAGATGCGGTGAAGAAGTGGGAGGAAGGAGCGGCACTTTCCGTTTGATGAATCTCGTCATTGAAATTTGAAATCCAGCGGCAACAAGGTTATTTCGCTGAAAGGACTTTGCGAAGGAAATCGCAATTTAAGTTTGTTTATGGAACGGACTAAGAAAACAGAGCGGCTACGAGACCGTGCGGGAGAGATACAGTTCTATTTACGGTTACTTATATTTATGCATGCGTGAAAAAAGTTGATGGAAAAAATTGCGACACTGAAGGGTTTTTATAGACAACAAACAAACTTTCCCAATGCACAACATAGCACAGTTTTTTTTAGCCGCAGAAGGGGCGATTATTGAAACAGGACGTCTGTGATTATATGTCGTCTGTTTGTCGACGACAATATATTGCCAAAAGGATTATGTTTTAGACGAAATCCTGTTCGAGAAACCCACGAGAGACCACGAATACATTGAAAAACAACAGACATTCGGAGTCACAATTTAAGAAAAAGAATATCTTTAAGTCTTTAGGACAGTTTTCTTTCCGAATTGTTCGTAAAAGACTACAAAATGAGAATATTTATAGATGAACAGTCTAAACAGTTCCACTTCTAACAAATAAATAAGTGACAATGTTTATCCGTTGCCCGCATTGGCTTTGGTTCGATGCGGAAAATATTGGGCGCCATATTTCTCGGAACTACGAAACAAGTATCAACTGGTTTAGAAATGGTTTTTAGCGAAATGTTAGACTTCCATAAGCCGAGGAGGGCACGGGCCAACTCGAGAAAGCGTCACACTTCAGGACGGGAGTACAATTGTGAAAAGCATAACAAAGCTAGTTTTCCTGACATGGTGCTAACATAATTAAAAGTAATAATCGAGCAACTAAGTACATTACGAGTATGAAGAAAATAGAGATAAAAGAGCAAAAAACAGGTGCATTAATATAGTCGATTTATTTTTTGTAGAATAAGGTTTTTCGCCCTTTATAAAAATATTGATTTATAACAAAATTATAATAAGCTTGTACTTATTATTGTATCCATGGCTTAAATTAATTCAGAACAGATTTTTCTCCTTTTCCTACTGCACTAGAAATTTTTATTTCAGATTTTTGGTCATTTTATCCTTTTTTCTTCGTGTTCTTTTCACCGGCGCCTTTTTTAACATCCGCGCCGTCACTAGGCTTTTCCTTTTCCTGGATTCGATCCGATTTTTTTAATTCCGGGCCGCCTGATGGTGTCGAGTCAGAACTTGCTGCGGCTGCTGGTGTCGGATCAGGTACTGTGGCTGCTTTCAGGCCTTCTTCATCATGCTTTTGCTCTTCCGGAGTATGCGGCCAGAAAGACGTCCTTTTCCCTTGAATGTGCCTTTTTGGGTAGTTTTCATAGAAATCCTCCATAGTCATTTGCTCGTAAGGAATCATGTTTTTGATGCGTTCGATTTCAGCTTCGTACTGCTTGATGCGCTTGTTCGACTCGACGATGTATTTTTCAATATCGACCTACAATAATTCGAAGGATAACCTTTGAACGTTTCCACATACCAACTTATCATTAACAACACTCACCTTAACTTCAAGTTTCGCCTTTTCTATTTCCTCGAAGTACTTTGCGGTATCCAATTGGTCCCGACTATCGAAAACCTTGTTCAGCTCCTCGTACTTCTTCTCGAATTCATCGACCATCTGCACGTATTCGGAGCGCACATGTCCTCGGTAGTATTCCCAGTCGATCTTTGGTAGGTGCTCCGGGTACTTCTGGAGGATTCTGTGGAGGAGTGAAATGGAGAGGTAAGTCACAGATGTCAAGTCCCTCGCCCACGACGCTTACTTCTTGTACTCGGCATTCTTTTCGCGAAACTCCATAAACTTTTGGAGCTGATTTGGCGGCACTCGCTTGTAGATTTCCGAAAACTTTACATTCGTGAATTTTTTACAGGCCATTATAAATACGCGTTATAAACAGAATAAGAAATATATAATGATATTAAATCTACACAATATTGGAAGAAAACTGAAAATAAATATAAATATTTCCCAATTGAGCGAAATAGACTCGTTTTGACAGCAAACGAAAATTAAAATATGATGACAGAGATCATAATAGCAAAGAATGCATAGAAAGAAATACAAGTGCCTACGAATGGTCTGTAAAACTGTACCGTAGCATAGAAGAATAGACACCTAGAACAGATGGAACCCAAAAGGGCACATTTGGTTTTGAAATTATAAAATACTAAAAAAAATTTTAAACGATGATAAATAGTTCTTTCAATAGCCATAAATTTTTTGTGTATAAGGTAACACTATACTACAACTCTATGTATAAACCAAAAACTAAAGGCAATCGACGTATTATTAAATTTTCTAAAAACTGCAAATATTTTTCAAATGGAGATTCTGGAAATTATACACAGCACAAGCACAGTAATTTTAATTCAATATTGGAGTATTATTGCCAAATAGGATTTTTAATCGGAATAATTAGGATCTTTGCTATCACTGAAATTAAGCATCTTGCTGAAGTCAAACTATGGATACCATGTGTTATGCAATACTTGAAAGAAGTACAAAAGTAGAAGAAGAAAGTGGAGCCAAAATTCTTTTATTGCCAAAATTGAAATTTTTGGCTTCAACTGATTGTAATCGAAATTGGAGGAATTTATTTGGATAACAGCGCCAAATAGAAAATTTCCCGTCTTGATGTGGGTTTGGCTTTCAGTTGTGCATAAAATTGCAAAAAATCCTTTAAGAGAAATGTCCTTTTTGGAGATCCGATCACGACCAATAGGGAGGTGCACGACTAGGACTCCTAGCAGTCGTAATTTCAAATTTCAACTCTACGTTCTCCGTTGTCGAGTTATCGACATACGGACATAAGTACATACAATACTTACATTAAGATATTTTCTTGTTACTTCCTTGTATACGTACTATACAACAACAAAGAAGGTATTTTTTAATACAATATTTTCAGTTGTTCTTGAGCGACGTGCACGGGTTTTATTCTTCACATCACTAACTTGTCCCAACAACTCGAAGTTTTTCACCAATTTCTGTCAAACATATCAAACATTTATTCCATAAATATTATCCCCAACAAGGAGCCTTGATGCACTCCTGCTAAAACGCTTTTAATACAAGATTTCTTACTCCGATCGTCAACATAAAATATACGATTCGTAAGATATGTGTACAGTATTCTACACAGTGGCTTACTGAATTTTAAGTTAACATATATTTATAGATAAGGCCCTCAATCCACACCGTGTCGAATGCTTTCTCGGAGTCAAGTGCTACCGTAATCGTACCCTGTCTTCTATTTAACTTTTCAGTAACATAATCAGATAAAAGGCATAAAGCATGGACAGTAGAAAGACTTTTCCTGAAACCAAACTGTCCATCTTTAAGTAATTTATTACCATAAGCGTGATTATCAAGTTTTTGGAGTAGAAAAAACTCAAAAAGCTTACTGACATTTGAAAGCAACGACAGCTTTTTACACTTTTGGGATTTCTTCCAGGCTTAAGCACTGGTATTACTTTTGCAATCTTCCATTTTGTTGGGAAGTACCCTATTAGTTAGTTATTAGTTTTGCGAATTTTGTAATTTTTGTAATTTTAATAATTTCAATGCACTGTTGCAGCATTTTTAGTAATGGCGTAGTTTCTACTTGTTAAATGTCAAAAATAACAGCTTCAAAAGTGACAGCTACCGAAATAGCGGGCTACTTAAAATTAACTCTTTACCTACCTCTTACTGGAAACCCCTTTACAAAAACAAAAATGTTTGTTTACTACGTATACACGCAGCTATAAAAAGAAAAGTCTTGCCAAGTATTTGAACTTATATTAATAGCCGTGTACCCAAAATTTTCTCTAGACCAATCTTAAAAGAAGAATTAAGACATATTAGGGTTTCTTAATTACTACTCTTGATTTTAGAAAGATTCTTTTTAGTGTGTACCTAATGTTTTCTTTAGAAAAGTTGCTTAGAATATGTTATTATGTTGAAACTGATCCATTATATAATTTCTCATATATAACAAACAATTGAAAATGAATAATATTGTTGAGTCTTTTTTATGCAATTAAAAATATTCAATTAAAATTAAAATTTGTCACTAAAATTTGATTTTATAACGTATGTCCTAAAAATATTTAGACGCTCGCATCATTTAGAGAGTAATTGTGTTCTAGACTAGAGTACTTATAACTAACTTAAATATAATTTAAGAGAAGGAGAAAAACAAACGAAACCACATAGACAGTAAAGAAACCTTTTAATACATTTTGTGAGTGTTCATAAATAAACACCCAAATAAAAGTGGTTCTTCGTGGCAGTTATGTTGTGTCCAACTAAACAAACACTATGCTAAAAATATCAAAAATAAAATTGCTTTCTTGGCAAAAAATTTAATTGACGATTGATCAGATGATTCCATAAACTGAGTATAATAATAATAGTAATAATATAAGATAAGGTCTTTACAATTCTCAAATAACCGTAGGTAAACTTTAAACCAACTCGGAGAGCCATATAATATTACAGGTCTTATACAGATTTTATATTTAGTTTTCTGAGGTAAACTTCTGTTGGAAAAAGTAGTGGAAAATATGCCTAAAAATCTTATTGAATTTGCTGGCATTTCAGAATCAATTAAAGAACTCGACAGAGTACTATATACGATCGGATGCAAACAAATAGCTTCCATTTCAGACGTGTGAATAATGAATATTTGTATTAATGCACGGTGAGGAAAGAATCGTACAATCTCTATGACTTACAATAGAGCCTTCGCAACAAGTACTTAGGACCGTTAAAGTGAATTCAAATCCGAACGGTATTCTAGTTCTTGGGTAGTATTTGTGTAATGATTGGCTTCGAAATGTGCTACGACGGGAGAGTTTATAATGCCTCATTAATATGCTGGATAGAGTATTGATTTGATTCAATGACTTAGAAACTTCAAGAAGCCAATAAAATAGAAGCAACACTGAATTATTCGTGCATCATAAATGAGACATTTAATTGTAATCTGAGTCGTGCCACTCCATTGAAATGGCGAATTAATTCAACGGCTGTCGTTGCCGCTGGATGCTTTGAGCCACTCAAATACGAAAATTGTAAATTCCAGCAGGAAGGACGTCAGAATAGCCAAATGCCAGGAGTTATTTGCACTCCGGAGAAGTTAACCGCTGCTCGTGAAGGAGACGCCGGACGTCGGCTAGCAGAAATCCTGCCCCGAGCAAGTCACTTTCTACCTTGTCAGCTGGGATTTAGGCTGTCACCCAGAGTCGTACCTGAGCACAGGTAAGAAAATAACAAACGAGACCCGGTTACAACATGAATCGGCGGAGGCTGCCTCGGACCGAAACGCCATGGAATCGAATGAAATTCAGCTCAGAAAATTCGAGTTTGCGCAGTCATCGGTGTGCAGCTGTCAAAGTGACATTTGCTCAGTGTTCGAGGGTAGTTTTTTTACCGGAATTGGAATTACTCTCAGTTTGCTCAGTGCCATCGTGGGGATATTTCAGCAACGGCAGTTTTTCTACTAAAAACCACCCTTGATAAGGGTGAGAAGAGCGGCGCTGGTGCGTTCTTGCTCTCGCGCGTCGGGAACGGTGTGGAAGTGAAACAGCAAACGTCAAACAGTCTCATTGTCTGTCCGCGTAACTATTCTCAGCTCGCGTAATTCTTCGTCGGATCTTAACCTTTAAATTTGCAAAATTTCGATTATTAAAAAAGAAATTAAAAAGTGCGTGCTTTCGAAAGAGTCCGAATCACACGGAATCGGCAGTGAAATCATCGTTTCTTCTTCCAAAACTGAAATTCGAGTCGTGTGTCGCTCAGTTCCGTGATTACAGTGCATTTGGATGTGTGTGTGTGCGCGTGTATTGATCCCCTCAGTTCGCTGAAAAGAAAAATCAAATTTCAGAGTCTATTTGAAGATTCTATAATATAAATAAGTTTTGCTAGTGCTCATAACCAAGTCGCTGCTCATCGAACAGACTTTTGTAAGTATTTTTGGTCTTTGGGAGTCCATTCTGACATCGTCCTGGGTGTGTATTTTACACTTTCTTTTATATAATTTACTTTTAATCAACAACAGCACGAACACTCGGGTTTGTTTACTCCCAGCATTGCCAGCACAGAAATCCTCCAGGTGCTTGCGAAACATAATAACAAAATCAGAGTCGAACTTTGTAATTTTAGCTACGCTTTATAATGAAGTTTATATATGTTTGGTATATCCAAGAACGGTGAGGGATATTTTATCTTATGACAATTTCCCAAAACCTGAAGAGACAACTCAATAAAACCTGAAAAACTCTATAAATTCATTAAAAAAAACCCACTTTTTGTTGTCGCATGAAGTCTGATTTTTCCCAGTGTTGCCAGCTGCTCTTAATATTTACTTATCTGTCAGAAACAAGAACATTCAAAATTATACATATAAATAAATATTTAAGAATCATTTTCTATTCAAAGATTCATCGAAAGTTGCAGGATATTAACACGTAAAGGGAACATTCGTAAAATCTCCTTTTATTTTTGCTTACGATTCATTAATTTATTTATTAACAGCCACATTCCCGATACTCGCTCGCGTCTCAGACGCTCCGTAGTTGTTTATTCTCTTTTGTGTTTTTCTTAAGTTTTGTTGGTACGCCAGCGTCGAATACCAACAAAACTTAAGAAAACCACAAAAGAGAATAAACAACTACGGAGCGTCTGAGACGCGAGCGAGTATCGGGAATGTGGCCGTAAGTCTTCTATAACTTCAGTTAATTGTGAACACTCTGCGCAATAGAGAGTTTGTTGGGATTTACACCTTTCGCTTGCTGACTTTAATGAATTTTCAGAATAAATTCATTTGTTTCCTCATGTAATCGTTGTTTTTAGTTACAGCATTTTATCGCCCACTCACAACTCCTCAACTATTGCACATTCGGTGTCTGTCTCCGTATTTATTTCCGCTTTTGTTGAACATAAACCGTTATCCGGGTATTTGCTCCAACACTAATGAAATGTTCAAGTGCTACTTAAGGCAAGTCTCAACGACCCATAACATTAGCATAATTTGACTGCGTCTCGTTGACAAAGTCGAAGATGTGAAGAAGGATTCGTGAACACAGGATCTGTGATAGTGATTCCCACTCAGCACCCCCCACAATCCTTGTTACTTGTAGCAAGATTTTATTTTGTTTTCTGCAAAGATGTACGCACATTTTTACCCATTAAAGGAGCAACAAAGGGAATTTCATTAAAGGCCGTTTATGTTCTCGTTTAAAGTATATTTGCTGTTGTTGATCAATGGTAATAAAGTCGCAACAATACATTAACTCGTTCAATAAATGTTTCATTAGTAAAAGAGCAGAATTCAAATTAGTTTTACCTAACGTTGAACGAGGAAATATTTTAATTCATCCTGTAGATGTTCCCGCTAGCTTCAATTTTACAATTTGTTTATTTTATCCGTATTAAGACATTATCAAACAAAAATTGTTGGGAGGTCCTTGCAAAGCTTCCCGTTTCTATTATGAGAGGGTTTATTAAAAAGCCTTAAAAGTGTTAACGTTTCATTACTTAAATAAAATGTCTTCCTTCTTCCGTGAAACTTAAAAGTGTTTCATATCTTCCAATTTCTTCCATATTCATTTCATGTCACTTCATTTTCTTTTTTATTTCATAAAGGAGGTACAAAAAAGCCTAGTAATCTTCAACTTAATTGTACGAGCTATAAAATAATACATGATAGGCTGTAAGGTATACAAAATGTCGAAGGCGTCTGGGACAGCCTCATGTTAAACGATTGCTGTCGGTTTGAAATTCAATTTGGTGCTTCAAATGTACCCTAGAAATAAAGTACCAATTGATATACATAATTTCCCAGGAAATTGTCGATAATAGGCTGAATGTAAAGTTGAAATTTTTAATTTTGAGTCAATTTCTGAACTGATTTCCATTTGGATGTCAGTTAAAGTTTTATTTTAAATTTCTTTGTGTATAGAAATTTTCATTTATATACGTTTCTTTGATAAAAGATCCTGAATTTACACTACAAGCCAACATAAACGTTCATACATCAGTATTAAGTTGTTTCGCTGCTTCTTAAACGGCACCAAATCTGACAATTAATTAATAAATTCAATTATTAATATTGTTCGTTAACAAATCTTCATGAAGACAATTCATATTGTCTGTTATAGCTTATAAAACAAGTTAATTAAAATTGTTCTATATAGTTTTCTCTATAAGATAAAATGATGATTAAATACATCCTCATATCGAAAAATAACCATCAATTCAACGAAATTTAATAATTATGGCGCGGAAATATAAAAACGAGTTGAAAAAATTTGATTTCTTTTTTAATTTTACTATTTATTAATGGTAAATAATTTAATTTACTTATATAAATTTCATCGCTGTGGAAAACTTTGTTCATTCGACATAATTTTAATTTAAGGTAATATAAATAAAACTTCAGTGAATATTTTCCGAATTAAATATTGGTATTCAGGCGTAATGAAGGTTTAACAAAAGCTTTTCTCAAATTCACCTGCCTGATTTGGTCAGAGTAGTCTATAAAAGAAGTCCGAAAGTATTTTCTGTTCTCGTACCACCTTCGTGCGGAGGTAGCTTAAAATCCATTACAAAAATTACAATTGTTAACGAATAATTTTCAAATACTTTATGCCTTTATTTAGCAGTCTTTTTATTCACTAAATAAAAAATTTACCTGCACAAATATCAAAAAATTTAAGAACTACCTTCGTTTAAAATCCCTTTGTAAATCTTGGGCCGAGTGCGGCATATTATATGGTAGTACTATTTCGTGATGGCATGGGTCAGTTGGCGTTTTTAGTAGTTTTGCAAGTTAAGCTATGTTAGATAAGTGGCAGATAATTTATTACCTTAATGTTTTTGTTCTTAGCTACAGTTTCTTTGATAATTTGTTCTAATATCCACAAATACGTCAAAATTGATACAAATCGAAATCTAGGGAATTTAACCGTTGTCTTAGCCTCTGGTAAACATATTTCTTGCCCATTTGAAAATATCTCAGAAATAGTAAATGCAAGCAGTGGCCTAAATTTCATCTCTAGATTATGCATACCCGATTTTAGTTTACAAATCATATGACATTATTCCAAGAAATGGAAAAAGAAATTTAAATTATTTTATACTTCAATGTTTGAATTGGTAGGAAATGTACTATGTATTTAAATGAATTAAATGACATGATTTGCAAACATATTGATTATGTTATGAAGTTTTGCTTTGTATTTATGCACAGCAAGTAAATACAATAATAGTTATGCTACAAAATAGCTTAAATTGATATATGTAAATTATTTCAAAATCCTGCATATGATTTTTATAAAAGTGATATATGTGTTATATAAAAGTAATAACAATATCAGAAATTTCATAATCAAAACAATACTAGTTTTTAATAAAATTTACAGCCAATTAAAATACCTTAATTGGCAGATTTTGCTGCTATATATCCACCGATATATGCTCAATTCTTAAAAAATCATAGTATATCGTATTATCAACCGGAAACTAAAGCTTGTTACACCACTTAAAATGAAAAGTTCTGATCTTTCTTTCGTGTGTATTTCAACAAAACTAAAAATTACCATAACCGCATGTATCTTTACCATGTCTTAAAAACGTATTCAATAAATCAATCATTAAATATATGGAAAATTTGATTTTCTAAAATATTTTTAATACATGAGACCTACAAATATGTATATCATGAATATGTTTATATTAATTATTATTATTAAAATTTTAAGGTTAGTGAAACTTTTGACTGGGTGTGTATTGTATACAAAAATGGAGGAAAATATTCCTATCTCATTAATTCTAACATGAGACGCGGCTTCTTCCAACCAGAGATAATCCTAAATCCAACCAGAGATACCCCTAAATACACTTTGCTTCTTGTATTTGAGGCATACCATGGAGTACACAAGAATAAATTAAAGAAAAGGAACCAACTTCATATGAATTTTAGTGCGCGTCACTATTTCTTTTAATTGGGTATAATTTTTATGCTAACAATTGTATAAAAAGATGTTTAGAGATCTAAATTCCAAGGTGTCCACAATCATAGGAACTTAGGGAAACCTACTAAACGGGTCAGCAACCAAAAAATCTCTTTAGAATGAATGAGAACTAAGTTTCAATCTGCAGTCTCCCAAGAAACATTCACTCGCTGCAAAAACGACCAAATTTATTAGATGATGCCTGTATATAGTAGGCCTCTGATAGCCCACAACGCATCTCATCCATTTCCTTAAAGTTCTCCTTTAGGCCTTAGCATCTTCAGTCACACAAAAAAATAATATTTTATTTGAAATATTAAAAGATTTGGTGTATATCGAACCACTTCAAACAGCTTAGAGGCCTTCATTTCTGCTTGATTCGAATGGAACAGGTGACCGCTGGACCGTCACTCATCCAGCATCCATTTTATGTCGAATAAAGTCCTGGGCGTAGTTGCTGCAGAACGATTTTTCTGCGCAAATTCTTGGCCGCAATGAAAAATTATTTTCAATTTCAAGCGCTGTCGGCGTTAATAATTGGTCCTGATGCGGTGCGGCTTGAAGGCCGTCCTTGGAGACAGATCCGGGCGCACGCAGCAGAACCGAACTGTCACTCGGATGGCCACTCCAAGGACGAGCTGGCAGCCGGGACATGCTGCTGATGGATGTGCTTGACACGGGTTCGTGTTACGCTTCAATAATGATTAAGGATGCTTCGACGAAATGACGCTGCACGGTCTGCGGTCAAAGAGGCCAACGTGGAATTTCTTTGGAAATGTTTTCAAATAAATGACTCGACAGCATTTTCATGGGTCTGGGGGCGGGAGGGAGTGGCGAAGGGAGGCCGGCTTTTTAAATTAAAATTGGAGATTCGTTGTACGTCTAAAGAAGGTTGGCATCGCAGCTGTGCTCCGAGTTCGTGGCAATCAAGGGAAATCATTAGTTAAGGCTTAACACCGGATGTGCGCCTCGGCATATGCTAAATTTTTCGCCTTTCATGCTTCCTTTCCGCGTTACGTGGAGGAATTGCTTTCTTTTTCTTTTTTTTTTTGTGAAGTTTTTGTAATTTTTCTTCTTCCAGATTCGGTTGTTGTTGTGCTTCTTTTGTGACTTTTTCGCTGCTGTGAGCTCCTCTGTCGCTTTACAATTTGTTGACTTGTGTTGAATGTCAACCACTGCGACTGGAGAAACACTTTGTTGGCGTTGTTCCTCCGGTTGCTCCTCTTTCAAAGCCATTTCCGTACAACAACTCGTCTGACAACAGCAACAACAACAACAACAGGCAGATTGTGCAATGAAGTCGTGCATACGTTATTTATTATTTCGCAGAGTTGCCAACGTTCTTTTATGCGAGTTGTTGTTGTTTCTGTTACTCACAAAATACAGCTGTGTGTTCGTGTCCTTGTTTATACCGAAATAACATCTGTCAAGTGTGTCTGTCTGTCTGCAACTGCGACATGATTCTCTCGTGTTGAGACACATTTAAATTTCTCCAAGATAAAAATTCCCTGAACTTGGACGGATTCGGAAGTGTGAAGACAAACCGAAGCGAAATATGTGCCCTTTATTCATGTCCAATAAATCGTGAGAAGGAATCTAGTCGAGGCTGGTAACAATCCGCTTTGAATCCCATTGGACACCACGTAGTTTTTCTTTTAAGGTCCCAGGTCCATAATTTACCTCGAAATGACAAACAAAATCCATTGAGGGTCCTTCTCCGTTACGCGTTTCTACATTTAAATTGATTTTGGTCATTTAAAAGCTGTCCAAATGTCTGTCAATAAATCGCTGAATGCGAAGGCGGTGCAAAGACCACCTTTTCCTTATAAATGACCTACATATCAGCTACAATTCAACGATAAAAATGCAATATTTGTGATGTAAAAATGTGTTTCTGTTCTTTTTTCAGTTGTACTTCAGAACGTGTTCTAAAAAGTGTTAAAAAGCAAAAGCAACTGACGCTAAATTAGAGCAGCACCTGCAGCAGCGGGCGTCATCGACCGTCCTTGGCGCTTTGTTCTATTTCCCAGCAGCGAAGCCTTCTCAACTGAAGAAGGGACTCTGAAAAACTCAACAAAAGAAGACACGAAATGACGGCAGCTCATCCGATGGCAGCACTTGTCCAGAAGCATTCAGTGCTGCTTCTGACAGTTGTCGTCATGTTGACACTGTTTACAGCGGCCATTCGTGGCACTACCGAAGAATTGTCGCCAGGTAAGTGAAAGAAGATCAAGCAAATAATAGAAAGCAGAACGGAAAAAGTCCAACTAAAAATGATGATGCGAGAAAAACAACTGCATCTGAAGTCAATCGGTCTTTAAAATGTAAGTTTCCAGTACTTCGCGTCAGGCTGAATAAAGTCAAAGGACCTTTGAGTCAACTCCTGCTTAATTCATGATTTCTTTTTCGCAATTGAAGTTGCGTTCTTTTGTCAATTGTTTTATGAAGTTCAGGCAGCAATAGAAATAATCAAATCTTTCGTTCCTCATCATAATGTCTATAATTTTGAAAGTATCTTTAATTAAATCGCGTGATTGACATCCACATCGACTTCTTGTTGGCAGACAACACAGAATGACAATTAAATTCTTTATTAATGGTCGGCATCATTTCGACCGTCCTTTTTTAATATCTTCCGACAATCTTTTTATTCGGATAAAAGCGCTCCTCGCCGAAACAAGGAGCGGCAGAGGGGAAGAAGAGGAAATCCATTAGCCATTGTATTGTGTCTGCATTAGGGACGAAGTGACAACATGTCACTTTAAATAGCAACGATTTGTACTCTGCTCCAGTCAAGTAAACATTATCAAAATTCTACAAGTGGAAGCTCGGCGAGACTCTCGTGTGGTGCGTTTCGGAGGACTGCGAAATTGGCTGGAAAATAATGGATTTGCGGATCGGATTTCTTCATCCCGACAAGTAATGATGAATACGTGGCGTTTGCCAACCGCATAAAGCTGCCAATTTATCATTCTCGAAATGCCGAATTATGGACTGACGCACGTCGCTCCGCAGGAAAGGGAACGAGCGGGAAGTCACTGACTAGGCAGCTTTTTAGAGATAAGAATTGAACAGATACGAAATGAATGGAGTGCAGCTGAGCCCTCATTTATCTCTAAAAATAGATTTTCATAGCACTTTTATTAAGTTCTTAAAAAGTTGTTCCGGAAATGGGGAAGGAGTTTCCGCCCATTTTCCTAGTTTAATACATTTTTACCCTTTCAAGGCGATAAAAAAACACCTGGATAACCAAAGTGTGGTATTCGATGTGATTTCGTCAGGAACTTTCATTATTTAGCCATTACCACTCATTATATTCCCATTAGACTGACAGAGCACTGTATATAACCCCATGGGGAGACCACAGCAACAACAATGGCGTCTGTTGCGTGTGTCTTTGTCCAATACTCGCATCAAACCCGGCGATGGGCCTCCAAACTCATTAAGTTCGCCACCGTCGCACGACTGCTGCAGTCAAATGTCACATTCACCACAGATAAATACGTCTCTATTAATCATCATTATTCCAATCAACATCATTGCGTTGCTCGCCAGAGTCAAAGGCTTTTCTTTATCATTTATTTCCCCAAACAACACGGAATTCCCATTTTCCCGCAGGACGAAACTTCCACCAGAAGCAGTTAATACCTTAGAAGGGGCTCGTTGCGTGGCTTCTTTGTGCTTTCGCCTTCGCTGTGCAATCATTTGTCGTCCAATATTCATAATTTACTCCTCGGCGGAAAGTAGACATTTCTTTGACCATCTTGAATTGAAATTTATGGATTATGTAAAAGGAGCATTTTGAGGAAAGGTTTCACAAAGGGTCTCGCCTTCATTAATAACGTCTCCCAAACTCACACTTCACGACCTCAAAGGACAATTCGTAAGTGCTTCTTCAGAACTCTGCGGACTCTGCCTTTCAGCTTAGAGCTAAGCCGAAGAAATGTCGCTCATTTGACAATTCGTCTGTATCCATTTCTTTCTGAAGCATCACATAAGTCTGGGAGTGAAGAACTTCTGAAATATTGACCTTTTTTGATGAAGTTTAATGAGTGTAGAACTGAATCCGGTTCATAACATCGAGGAATGCGAAGGGAGAAAAGGGTTTGCGGATCCTCATGAATGTGTTTAATCGAAATAATCACTGCTATCCATCACTGAATGTTTTCTCGCCCAGACTCCTTGTGAGAGTGGTTTTCAGAAGGAGATTTTCAAGGGCGGATTCAAATTTGTAGTTGTGTGTTCAGCGGCAGTCGTGCAGAAGTTACAAGGAATTTTTAGGTAAATCTTCGATACGTGAGTATTTTTTACCTAGAGAAGCAGAAGAAGCACACCTGATGAGAGTCTTTTGAATGAATGTGGGTCTTTTATTGGGACTTTTGGCTGCACACGCTGGCAAACCCGGCCAAAGACAAGTGAGAAATTGATGACAAGCAGGAAAACGCTTTTTTCACGACACTTTTGCCAAGACGCTTGCCAACGTTCGCCAAAGCAATTTTATGCCAACCGACATCGGCATCAGATAAAAACCCAGGAAGCGAGAAGCTTTCGAAGAGGTGCAAAATTGCGGACGTGCAACCAAATGAACGAAAACCAATAATCGAAAAATTCCGAAATGCACTCCGGGATGCAGCATAAAAACGAGGAAAGAAGACGAATCGAGGCAGAGTCGAGCGCTACAAGAAATGGCAAGAATTATGGGAGACAAGCGCTGCAATAAATTTCCAGATGTTACAAGTGTTGTTTACGGCTGTTGTTGGTGGCGGGGAAGGGGCGTGACTCCAATAAAACTCTCCACTTCGAGTTTTAGGATGCTACGAAAAGGAATTTAAGAAATCGCATGATTTTTTCTATGCAACGATAAAAGATTAAAAAGCTATCGAATAAATTACAAATGAGGACAGATTCCAGATCTGCGAAACCGTATAAAGTCCCCGTCTCGGTTCCGTTGTCAAGTCTGGAGACTCACCCAGAAAGCGAGAAATGGTAGACTACACTTAACTGAACCCATTTTGTGATAGTTCAGATGCTTATGATGGGTTAATACCTGTGTTCAGACAAGCAAAAACCGTTGCTATTTGCTGTTTTCGCATCATTAAAAGCTCCTTGACTTCAAAGGAGACTATAGCTGTTCCTGCAATTAAATTCCTGGACATGGTGAGCAAATGTTTGCCGACACACAGCGTGTGCAAGCAGCACTCAAAAGTAAATCTGCTCTTAGAACAAGCGTTGAGTTCCTTTGATGACAGCGCTTCGGGTCATCATGTTGGCTAAAACAGAGTAAATCACAGAAATTTGGTTGCTTACAGCTTTAAAAAAAAATTAGGGACTTCTGCTTGTGGAAAAATAATATTTAAATTTCCAACCAAACAGAAACATCGACGTTTATCATCGCTAAATAAAGTCATGGTCCCCTTTCAAAGGGTTTCATTGTGAAGATCTCCCAGTGAGGCTATTAAATGTTCTGTTCGTAACCGGATTTGAACGACGGGTTTTGAACTATGGCAAGAATAATTTTTATTTTGGACAATTTAACATTTTCTGAGTGGGTTCCATTTATAGTACCTTTTGTAGCCGACGTGTTTATGGTGTGTTTGCAGGATCTCGTCTATCGCAAGTCGCAATTTCTGCATTTCCAGCATGGAAAGGAGCGCGTAATGGAATTAGCGGAAAGTGAACGAGAGCGAACACGACAGGGCTTTTAAGTTGACTGCGTCGGGGAGCTACGGGCGTTAAGTGACGCTGCCAAAGACCCTAATTTCAGCATTTGGGAGTCCCAACACCGAATCTAAGCAGCAGTCCGCGTTGCCAACTGCGTCCAATCTCAGCATCAAGCAATCGCTGCATAAGCATCCCTTGCTGGGGTCCAGCAGCGTCCTTTACTCGCCGCAGCATCCACTTTATGGCTCCCGTCTACTCCCTGCCATTGCGAAGGGTTATCTTTCGACTCTTTGTTGTTACCGTGTTTTTTTAATGCCCGTTTTTTGTCACTTGTCAGCATAAAGCTTTTAGTCTGTTGCTAATTTAATAATTCTAAAAGGAAAAACGACAGTCAAATTATGTTTCTACCACTTTGTGTTTAGCTGAGGGCGCCCCAAGGATCAAAGGAAGCTGAAAAAGGTGCGACACAGCGAACCAAATCCGCTTTTTCTATTCAATTTTGAGGCTTTTCCACTTCAATAAACGCTGGTTTTTTGATAGTATTTCAAAGTTTAAGCGTTGAAAAAAGAAATCAAAGATGTGCTTTGCTCCTCCTTTGGTTTCATTTAAGTATTCGTTGACAATTCTATAAAGCATCCTGGAGGAAAGAGAGGAATCCAAGGAATTCCGAGCAATTTCAAAGCCCAAGCGAAATAACATTCGCTTTGAATGTGTTTTACTTCGCCGAGAAAACGGGAAACGGAAACATTAAATGGGAAATAGAAGTAGTAAAATGATGCATTGTGGTGATAGTGAATGTTGCTGTGAATTTCGGGAGCAGAGACGCCCCGGAGAAATCTAAAAAGAGCGTCGAGCATCGCGGAAGATGTCCAAATTCCAGTCAGATCCCGAGTTATGGTTTTTGAATTCGAAAATATATTCTATCCAAGTGCACAATCGGAGGCGAGGTGTTCCTTAACACGTCCTAAACAAAAACTTTCCAATGCTCTTTTTATGAATTCAATTATTTGCCACCCACGTTTGTCCGCCCTTTTCCACGTCCTCCTCCGCAGCAGAGATTCAAGCAAATATTTGCTTTTGAGTTCGCTTTGCAAAGAGTCGTTTTAGCTTTGAATGGAGCCAACTGCTAACTACGGAGCAGTCAAGTGTAGAGCGAGTGGTGTAAACTGATCACACGGAACGCGCCACAAAAGTGAGCAGGCCACAGGTACACAAACACCCTCCTCTGCCGCCCCCGACCTTCACTCTACACCCGACGCATGAAGTGATACCTTGTGGATAGTTTTTCAAGTCTTTTCTGCGCTTCACATTGCGGATTTTTGCTTCAACAGCAAGGACAGAAAAAATGGTTAAAGCAGCCGGAATTGAAGTGCCTTTTCATGCTCTATTTTTATCGATCTTTAGGACAAACATGACTTAAATAAAAGCTAAATTTGCGAACGTCGGAAGTCTGAGCAAAACGTTTTCCAAAATAATCTCTTGAGGCCAATTAACTGAGTGGATCAGTTGGTTAATTGGCAGTCGTTGATCAGTTATTGGTTAATTACATCGACGGTAATCTAAGTAATGTCGAATCTGTGATTCAATCGAATTCAGGAATATAGCACACTTCAGGATCCATATTATATCAAATGAACTTCAAGTGGAGAATACCGAAATTCTAATTAAAGTTTACAATTGGTTTTGAGAAAATGTCACAGGGACATTAGAAAAATGAATTGAAATTCAGATCCTTACAAATGGATATCATAATAACGAATTAAATTTTGAGAAATTTGTATTTGTAATTGCGAAATTATTTACTGGACACGAGAATCTTTTAGTCTTGGGCATAAAAATAAGAATTCTTAAGTCCAATTTAGATATTCGTATGTATAATTGAACAGCAATCAATTATCAATTATTGAACAATCTGAATTCCTATTAAATATTTCTAAATACATCTAGAAAACGTGTAGGTATTTCGGATCTCTGGGAAGTAGTGAAAATGTTGCTGGTTGATTTTCTGCTTAGATAATCAACTCGCAAAGCTCACATCGAATGGAGTTCCCCGCAGTAAATTTACCTAAAAACAAAATTCATTTGTGGTTCGGTGCATTGAGTCAGTGCCTTCACCGCAACCCGAACTGAAATGCCTTTTAAATGTCGAGACACCCAAATTTGCTTCGAAAGCAGAAGCTAAACAAATGCCGAGTTTCGACGCTTCGAAATTCCTCCATCAAACGTCCGACGTTGATGCGGCTTTCACAGTTGATTTGAATAAAACCGGAAACATAAAAGCCCCCAAACAAATGTACGTTTGGACGATACATGGGCGATGTTCACGAAGGAATACGCGAATAGTTCTACAGCAAATAGTGAAAAGACGGAAGCACATTTAAGCTTCTGCAACTGTCTGAGAGATGAAAAGATAGACAACAAATAACAGTAACTGAAAAATGTTACTTACTCTAAAACGAAGGAGAGAAACAAAACAACAAACACGCGGACAGACAGAAAACATGATGAGAAGATGTATCATGGATCAAACGGAGTGTTGAATCGACGTCGAAGTGCATAAAAGGTCCCTAAAATATGCAACAAAAAGCTACCACACTGAACATATAGTAAAAGTAGATATAGAAACATTTGAGTGTCGGGTAGAGAAGGGAGACGGGAAGAAGGGCGCTAAGGAAATAAGCTCTACTCTCCGAAAAGTTGAAGTACCAAATACAAAGACGGATCGAAATGAATTCAGAAATGCGAATTACTTAAAAGAAAGGCAAAACTAGATGCAAGAAGAAGACGGATGGGACAGGGGCTGTGGCCAAATGAAGAAGCATGAAGAACACGTAAACGATGCGCTGACAGACTTCTCGAAAACGTCGAATCGCCGCAAAAATGTTTTCGATAGAAATATTTGCTGATAAGTGCAAGAAAACGTTAACAACTCAATATTTTGACATGCGCCGAAATTCAAAGCTCGTGCTTTCGAACATCGACTAAAATAAAAGGACATCAGCAGAAATTTTGAATCTTGAAGTAAAGAAATTCATGTAATAACTTGATGATTATTGCTCCACGTTTCCCGTCAAGATGAGAGTTGAACGCAGCTCCATACAGAATTCCCAGACACTTCCGACGGCGTCATTAGGAGTAGAAAATGTTTAAAAGTGAGGAAAGAAGCTCAGCAATTAATTGCCAGGTGAAGTCGAGTTGAAGGAAGCAACCTCGGATTAGGTAGGAGCAGCCGATAAGTGAAGACATAGTGAAAAAAGGGCTGCTTCTAATTTTCTTCTTTCTTTATAAAAAAAGAGTCTGCGAAAATCGTTGAAGAACTGAAACGCAGCTAATTAAAGTGAAGGCTGAATGCAGTCGAGGGGAAGCTTCTGCCTCCAAATGGCAATTATTCGCAGCATACTTTCGGGTGCTGATAATTTCTTAGAATCAGCTTCTATTTAAACGTTCCATTAGCGATCCAGGCACTGTAGACATCCGTGCTGCCAGGCCGACGGACGGACGCTTGTTAGAATCCAGCAGACGAAGGTAAATAAATTCTTCAAGCAAACAAACAATAATTCTTCTGGTCTGAAAAGCAGCCAGCAAACAAAAGCGCATTCATTGTCTTCACTGAGGAAAGTGAATGAGATCGCGAGTGAGAAGTGGACGAAGAAGAAGAAGAACAGGCCGACTCAGGACTTGCTGTTTAATTTGAAATCTTCAATTTATTTCGTCCCGTCTTCACTTGCCGCTGCCCTCGCATGTCCTGAACAAATAAGCTTCATTTCATTGTCCTTTCAGAATAATAATTGTTGCAACAAATGGACTCCATTCTACTCGGAGTCGTACTTATTGCTGCTATAACTGTGGGTGTGGCAACGCGAAGAGGCTTCGCTGTGGTCACAAGTTGCAAAAGTTGTTGTTGTGTGGTTGTTGTCAAGGGAATTCATTCGCTTTGATTCAAATCTCAAACAGAATTATTATTTTCTTGCCATTGTGTTTTGAAGTTGCGCCTGAACTTATGCAATTATTATTGAAATGTGCAGAGCCAAAGTATTCAATTGTTTCTTCGAGTCTGGAATCTTGGACGTAATCTCTTGAAGTATTTCGCTCTAAGTACTTGGAAAACATAACTTCAACAATATTCATGTACATATATTATAAAAGCCGCAATAATTTCTTTTATTATTTCGTTGTATTATTTCCAACCAAAAAAGGCTTTTAACTGGTCAAAGGCGATGTGTTTGTCACTTATTCGCTTTTTAAATGAAGGTCCTGCATATTTCGATCGAAATGTATAATTAAATCATGAGTTTTATAAAACATGAGCTCCTGGTTCTCATAGAGAATTAAACTTAAAATTGTCTTAAAGATTTGTTTATTCTTTTTCTTGTTTTTGGATGCTATTTTTAACGAGCATCTAAAAATACCTGCTACTATTTCCACAAAAGAACAATGAATCAACAAATTCAAGATTTTGATTTGCAGACCTTCAAGAAGACAGTAACTAAGATAAAATGATGAAATGAATAAAAAAGAGGTTATAAAGAAGGGAAAACACGAAATGTGCACAACGCTTTGTCCTCAGAAGCAATAAAGTTGCAATATTGTTGTTGACCCGATTCGTTGTGTGCTGCGGACGCAAATCACTTGGATGCGGATTTGCGGAGCATCGGACAAAAGACACGGCAATTTAATTCCGGGCACGTAGCCATAGCGAAGCAAACACAGGGTCCAATAAAGGGAAATCTTCTAATTGTCATCTCCAAAAACCAATTCAAAGAGGAGGCGGGTTCGTAGTCGCAATAGACTGAATAATGTTCGCAGGGCAAATAATGGATATTCAACAAAGTCAAATCCAAATCGAATTTCGAGAGATTCAATGAACGAACAAGTTTCCAATGCCTCAAAGTTGCGAATATCCATGTAATAAACTTGATATGTTACACCGAAAACATAAAGACGAGCCTCATTCACAAACACAAAGCTCAGGTCCGACCCAAGGTATTTCCGCCACGGACCAACTTCAGTCAGGTTCGCAGCGGGAGACTGACGACTGTAATGCAATTTCAGTGAATTGCAATTCCAAAAACTCGATTTTCGCATTCCAGTTGGCGAACATCCACTCAAACACAGCCACGCAGGTGCTTCTCCTGCCTGCGATGTTCCTCGAGCTGCCTCTTGATGGAAATCGCACAAGATGCGATTTTGCTGTTGCAGTCAAATCCGCATTGTGAGATCGCAAATTATGATTGACGACCGACAACACATTCACCAGGACGTCAGGCAGTCAAAAGCGGTTCCAAGCGAAATGCTCCTTCGTCCTCGCTTCACAGTTGTCATCTTTGGCAAAGGAAAAACCACGGATCGCTTACAGAAATCTACCCACATTTTGCGGTTGAATGAATCGCAAAGCTTCCTTTTCTATGCTTCATGTTGAAGTATACTTTTAGGCAATCAGTTATTCGATACACTGAAGGAGAACTTGAGAAGGAGTAAGAGTCGCCCTCCGAGCTAAGGAGCTTCTTATGCACATCCTTTTTATCTTATACATCAAATAAGCAGGTGACGGTATCGGAGGACGTCAGGGAAATGAATAGATCCACGATACGATTGAGCAATTCATCCATTCGCATCGGCGTCTGTCGAACGCGTTGTGTTTCGCCTTTAACTGGCGAAGGGAGCTACGTTTGGAAGCAACGAATGTGTTGCGAAGTAATTTTAACTGCATCCTGCAAACGTCTCCACGGATATCCATCATTTCCCCATTCTCACGAGCTCAAAGTATTTTCTTGCTTTAGCCGAGCTTCTGTCAACTTCTCCTTGCAACCGGCAGCCATCATTTTGCTGCTAGGATAAAGCTATGTGTCGTCCTTGTGTGCTTCGAGTGAGCCAACTATCGATGAAGGATTAATTTGTTTAAAAGGCTGCCGAGCAGAAGAAATGTCTTCCCCTTTCAGCACCCAGTTTGACGTTTCAGTTGAAATCAGTGTCACTTTATTCCCATCCTGGCTGCAATCCCATCTTTTGTCAACCTGATTCACCTGCGACTCAAATCTTGCCAGGTTCCTAATATCTGGCAACCTGAGCAATATTTAAGCAGCCTGCGACTGTGTTTGCAGTGTGATGCGGTTGAAGGCGAATCAGATGCTGATTCCTGTTCCTTGCAGTCGTCAATTGCTGTCCGTTTGCATGCAGCCTGGTCTGCGGTTTCGTCCTTCATCCATCGCTGCTCTGACGATGTCCTGAAAAGAGTGTTCACTCGAAAGTGTTCCTTCCGCCTCCACATTTTACACTGCCCTGAATCGATATGTGCTTCCGTTTCGTCGTGTTGCAGGTCCTCCCGACCACATTTCGTCCTCATTCGGAAGCTTAATTTCGGAACTCTGCTGCTCCTCTGTCGCATTAATCCTCAGGCTAATAATTGACTACGCATGTATGTAAATAGAAGGCTTCCGTATTTGTTTCTGTTTGGCCATTTATGTACGACACAGAAGGCTTTCGAAGGTTTAATCCTTTGGAAATCGTCCTGCATGAGTCCAAGAGTAGATTATTTGCAGCATATTAAAGCGGATAATGTCGCAGCTGAGGAAATGCTTTATTTTTTTAAAAACAAACAAGAAAAGAAGGCAATAAAACATTTATAAACACTTAAAGATTTAAGAATGTCAATTCTACAGCTTTTCCTATTGTAGATCCGAAAATATCATTTTGATTTCAAAAATGTTCAATTGTAGTTCAGATTTCATCATTTATTTTTTTCAAAATTAATCAGGTTTTTGAAAAATATCTTAAAAGCATATTTATGTGGATTATGATTATTGTATCGCAATATTTCCCTATGAAATTGCTCATTCAATAGTTTTTAAAGTGCAATAAATTAAAGCTATTTATCTATATTTATATATAAACTTTAATTTATTAAATTTTACTACTACAAGTGAAATTTGTTAATAAATGAAAAATTGTGAACTACAAACGGAAGCTCTGAACTACAATTGAATTGAATTTAAAATATTAAGTGTTGTTTTGTACGTAATTTCAATGTTAATAATCTTTGTTAAATATGTTTTCGAATGCTAAGAATATCTATTTTAAATTTACGTTTACAAAAAACACTCTGTAATATAATTTTTGTGGAATAAATCTTAAATCTACAATTGAAAATGATTATAATCAAAATGATGTCTTTAGATAATAAAGTGAATATTTCTGATAAATACTCCACAACTATTTAAACTAAATTATTTAAATCGAAGTTTTAAAAAGGATATAGGTCCGAATTTCCTTCTTTTCCCCACTGTTCGTTCGAGTCTATTAAGCTGGCTGATCTGGACTGTAAACAGCTCCAGCAAATGAACTCTTTCGTTGTTCGTTGCGTGAAAATGTCACATGAGTGCACGTCACTTTTCCACAGCATTTTACACAAGGATTTATTAAAAGCATGGAATCAAATTTTGCAAAATTTATACCAACTATAAAAAGTCACACAGGTCAAAAGTCAGGTGCGGAGAGACGACCGAAAGCTTTATTATAAAACCACTTTAAATGCATGTTTTGGAATGAGCACGTGAAAGATTTTCTAAAAGCATTTCAGTTTTTCTCTTTGATGAGTATGAGCGTGATGCGGGAGCGAGGGGAGGAGAGAAGAAAGTAAGTTTCTTAATGCAGTATTTAAAGTACTCTGAGGAAACAAAGTAAACAACTTCAGGTTGCGGAGGCGGATGACGGATTGTGGCTCGTGTATTTAACACGACGGAATTACGACGGTCAGCTGCGGTTGCTCGGCGGCGACTGGCTTCTGACAGCCTCTGAAAGTGCGACAAAAAGCTGCATGGCTTTAAAAGGAGCTGTAACCGAGCAGCTTTAGATAGAAACCGACTTCATGTCACCTGGAAAACTTCCACTCTCAGCTCATTAACGAAGCCCCCTAGAACGCTGCAATGCAGATGCAACAACTTTTTGGCAGTTTATAAATTACACAAAAAAGCATTTACGAAAAAACAACTGAAATTCGTCGATTGAGTGGAAGCAATTTATTTTAAATATATAAAATAAAATTTTGTATATATCCTAAATAAAAGTTGAATAACACAAAAATATTTAATGATTTTCTTTGAGTTTAAATTCGAGTTCTAAAATTCAATATCAAATTTCCCACGGCACATAAATTGCCACGGTGAATTAATACCAAAGCGTTTCAAGAGGACGCAAACAAACCTGACGACTGCGAGCGAGTTCACTGCCAACGAAGCAGACGTTTACATCAACTTGACTCTTATTCACAGCCAGACGAGCAACCCGACAAGGATTAATGTCGCCCGGATGGCAGACGCAGACGGCATTCAGTCACTCACTCATTTCGTCAGCTGCCGCCGCCGCCGCCGTGCCTCCAACAATCACTTGATTCCAGCTAAAACTTGTCACAAGACGTCACGTGGAAGTCTCGCGATTTTCGTTTTGGCTTTCCTTTTGTTTTCGAAGCACTGCAGACTCAAAAGCTGTGGTTGCCGCCGCTCCTGCCTTCTGTGGAGGCCAACGTAGTGCGCTTAATTACAAAAGGAACAAAGCGCGTAACTTTGCATGCAGGCTTTGACTCGATTATGGCGAAAAAGTGCAGCGGAGCAGAGCAGCAGACGGTGAACAGACGCTGAACGCACTATAGACGCTTAGCAGACTAGAAGAAGTGACTCTGAAGTCTGCCTCGGCCTTTAAACGTTTGTTAAACTCTACTTCACTCGATCGAAGCGGATTTAATGCAGAGACTCGTGGGAAAAACAGAAAAGAAGAATAACAAATGGAAAACTTAGTGAAAAGTGATGTGAAATCGTTCGAATATTTTAAATCTTTCGTGAAATCCTTCAAATTGATTTTGAATACAAGTTACGTTAAGGAAGCGTCTGAGTTCATCTCTTTGCACTTCCTCGGCAAAGAATTTCGTTGTTTTCGCTCCCTCTTCACCTAAAAGTATGTTTCAATTCCCACACATTTCCCATCCGCATAAACATTTCCGCCAAAAGTCTTGCCTTTACAACAAGTGCACTTAATCACTCCGAATGGGAAACCGAAAACAATTTAGACGCTCCTCATCCTGCCGACGGCGCGACTGCCTCGTGTTCTCACTCCTTCGGCTCACAGATTCTCACCAACGATTAGGCAAACGTTCAACATTTAAGCAAGGAGCGACCCTCAGCCAGCGCACGAACACTTTCATTGCCCAAAGACAGACGCGGCGCAGTCGGAGTGCTGTGTTGGCTGCTTCGCTCCGACAGAACTCATTGCCACTCATTAGGGCTTTTGTCAAAATTTAATTGCAGCGTTCTGCGCGCCACTCCGCTCGAAAGCGAGAAAACAATGACTGCTACATGTTGGGTGAGTGAATCGCACAAATTAAACGAATTGAGTTGCATACTTGACGGCGAAGAAGCGGTCGAGGGTTAAGCTCGGGAGTTCAAATTATGTTTCGAGTTATGAGCTCGAAATAAGAAGCGATTCAAATAATATTCGTAACAAATACGAAATTTCCCAAACATTCCATCTGCTGTTTTAATTAGAATCGAGCTCGGGAATTAAATCCATGCATTAATCAACATTACTTTAGATCATAAACCCACAAATTAATCATAAATGAAGCCGAAAAGTAAGCAAAAATTGCGGTTATACTACAAATTATATTATAAATATTATAGTTAGTATTATTTATGGTATTTATAATGTTAAAAATGGCTCAATGAATTTCAATTGAAAATCGGATTTCATTCCATTGTATTTCAGATTTATTCAAGTGGACTTTAGATTAAAGACAATTATAATTTAATTGTAGAATCCTCAATTTTATTTTGATTAAAGTCTATATTCTTCAGACTTAATAATAATGACTAGGACTGTCTACAAATATAGGTATATAATATTAGGCGCAGATCTTACAAAGTCAAATAAATTATTAATAAGAATTTTGAATAACTTCTGGGCGTCAAAAATGGGTGTGCAATTTGCGTAAATGGCCATGAAAAATTTTTTCCACAGTCGCTGTTGTTGCAGTGCAGCTCCTCTCATTAGTGACGCGCCTAAAAGTGTGCAGCAGCTGTGTCTGGCGGCACACACGGCTGAGTGCAATAATGTAGCTAACCTTGCGGCGGCGGCAGCGACAGTGATTGCATCCGTGTGTCTGGCGCGTGTTTGTGCGGCCCACAATTCCCAGACGGGGTGGCGCACTGCATCCGCTCTGAAGTTGGAGGCTCGGCTGCCCTTGACAGACTGCTGCAGCGTCTGGCTGCATTCCGATGCGCAGGATTCCTCTAGCAGCTGAAATCTCGCGCGCTGATGAATGGATGAGTCTACGTCTGGAAGGTCGCCGGTGCGCGGAGGAGGGGACGCGGAGGAGCATTGAAAATATGCAAAACCAGAGCCCAGAGCAGGACAATTGAAAGTCGAGTAGCATTTTCCGCTTTTTATTGCATTCCCCTGCTGTTTGTTTAGATCGTGTGTTGCAGCGGGCGGGGCGAGGGTGGGGGCGGGTGCGGCAGCAGACCAGACTCCGGACGAGTGGAGTCTGGAGCAAAGGCAGCATCCGCCAGCAGCGCTTCAACACGGCAACAGCACAGAAATTTACGTGACGCGCCTTCTTCAGTATTAATTCTCGAATTTTTTCGAAATTGTGACAGATGAGCGCCGCAATTAGGGAATCGCGAACATAACGGGACGAAGGCGAGTGCAGCAGACTTGAAAAAGGAGAGAAAAAGAACTGAAAACTCCATCAAAATCAATATCGAAAGCATCAGACGCAGCGTGAATTTGAAGTGAATGTGAATAAAAATTAGAAGAAATATTTTATAGTTTCAGCGCGTTAATCTAAGTTTAACTTTAATTTAAAACTTGGTCTGTGAAAATATGAGATGAAGTGTTAATTTAATGCTTTCGAACTTTTTGAAATTTAAATTTAAAATCATTTCGTTTTCGAATTATTATGGAGCTTGGTTTAAAAACTTTGATGTGATTAAAGACAATCATGTTCCATTTTTGGTTTGTACCTGTAGCTAAAACAACAGCAGACAAGAGCACATTAATCATCGCTTCTTTGATGCATGAATTAAATCTAAAGACTGACGAAACTTACGGCCAACGGCGTGCGGCGACTCCCTCGTTCCACTGTTTTCTATCTGTCGTGATCATGAGCATTATTTCAATTCTTCTGTTTTATTTTTAGTTGTTTTTATTTCCTGTTGCTCTCCTCGTGCTCAGTCAGCAAAACTCTTGCTGCGAGTCGGCGTTCCTGCTGCGGATCGTTCCGAGGGCCAGCGAACGGCTGGAAGCGGAACCTCGCGCAGCTCTGCGCAGTTCAGTGATCTTCGCGTTGGTGCTGCAGAACGACGTGTGGCGATCGAATTGTGAATAAGTTCCCATTGTGTGTATAATTTTAGTGAAATCGTTGAATTGAAGAATGCGAGAGGCGTTTTTATTTGTGTATGGAAAAGAAAAGCGCGGAATAAACTCGGGAATCAACACTCAAACAGAAAAACGAAAGCAATTTAAGAAGCGAAAAACCTATAAATAAACTTTTGAAAATTTAAAAACCATTTATTTACATCTTTCAGTGGATATCGAGTGCCACAAAAGTATCTTTCGTGTCTTCTTGTCTCTTTCCTTTGTTGAATTTCTTGTTTTGTTTCGTGCTCGTTTTGCTCTTCTGTCTGTACCTCGATTTTCGGCACCGTTCGCACCGATCGAATCGCCCGTTCGACAGTTTGTATTGCGGTCTCTCTTTGGCTGCTTCTCAGCCGCTCTCTGACGTTCTTTTGCTGAGATAAGCCGAAATTCGTGGTGCTGTTGTGTGTTTGTGTGGGTCGTCAAAGGCGCAGAAACTGGTTTGCGTTTTCTTAGCCACTTTTTACACAATTTAAGGAAAAGTCAGGAATTCAACTCAGTGCTGAACCGGTTCTTTGTGTAGAGAATTGCAAAGAAAAAAGTGTTCAATAAATAATTTTACAAATAAAAATTTCAGTTTCATTAATTTTAAAATGGAAAATAGAAGAATGTTAAATTTTTGATGAAATGATTTCAAAATCAAAATTTCCCTGTCCATTTCCGATTTAAAAGTAAATTTTTCCGCATCTTTTCCAACTTTAATTTTGCGGATATTTTCATTTGAAACCATTAAAATAATAAACAAAAAAAAACCTAATTGGAATTCAAGTAGTGAAATTTAATGAACTTGCGTAAAAACTCGATATTTTTTGTGGGAAATATTTTTATGTTTGTGTTGATTCAGATTTCATGGGAAGCAATCAACAATCACTTGTGACATAGTTTAACGGAAAATAGCAGCATCCACCGAACAAAAGTGGCTTAATTTAAAGAATTATTATTGCATAATCACGCAGCGGCAAAAACAGAAATTGCTACAAGCGCAACAACGTTTGCTGAGCTGTGCAAACAGTCGCAACAAATAAATAAATAAACACAGTTTTGGAGAACGCGAATCAGCGCCGGCTCTGGACATGTTTCCGCACACGAACGGCTCCATAATCCCATCGCGGTTGCGGTCCGCGCTCGACGCGCCGCTGCTGCTCGCGGCCCTCTGCTTCCTGCTGGCGGTCGCCGTGCAAAACGCATCCTGCGATTACGAGAACACATGGAATTTCTATAACGAGCAGCCGTGCTGCGGCAACGAGCCAACGCATTACGTCAAACACAAAAGAGGTAAAAATTGTTTACCGAAATAAGTGAAATCTAGGTCCTTCTAAAGCTCTACAGGGTAAGGGGGGAAGAGGTTGTTCAATACTATCAATAGAATCGAATTTAGCCAGAGGAATCGCGTACATAATTTCATAGTAATTGCTTTTCGAAGTTGTGCTGGAGTTGTTACCAACAATAATAATGTGAATCTTCGAGGTTTAAAGATAATTTCAAGCCACAAACTGGGATTTCTGATTTACAAGTGAAAAATATTTAAAAAGCAGCCGAAAAATCCTCATAAAATCAGGAGAAATCCAAGTGCCTCGATCGTTCTCCGGCTTGATTCAGATTATTATTGCGAGTGCGTTTAATATAAACACAAAAAAAAAGGAATTTTGTAAATCCACTCTTGAAACAATTGATAATTTTCGTTATGTTTTAATGTTTATTAATTTAAATGCACTGCGACCTTCGATTACCGCAAAATATTTAAATTCAATCACATCCTTTCAATGTTTTCATAGCGAGTGATTTAATATTTGCAGACAAACATTGACTCATTTAATTTTATTAAAAATCTGCTTTATTAATTGCAATACAAAGCTCAATAATTCTTTAATGTTGCATTTGATTTGCAGTGACTTTTAATTTACTATTAAAGCACAATTACGCTTATAAATGATTCCACTTATCTGCGGAAATGCATATTTTTAATTAACTTTTGACGGAGTTAAAATTCGTCACCAATTAAAACCCGAATTCTTTCCTCAATTCGGTTGCTTTTCACTGAATTTCGCGACTCCTCATTCCAACAGATCGAATTCGTCGTCTTCCTTTGGGAGGATCGAAAATAATCCGTAAATAGCATTTCTATACAGGAATCGATCTCGGAAGTGATCAAGTATTTAAACCTTTCTCTCTCCGGATGCGAGACACACCATCAACCGATTGGCGTCTGGTCCAGTGGCTTAAGATGCCCACAGACGCCTTCACTAACAACTTGAGCGATTCCTTAATCGCGTCACGTCCTTCCCAAGTACTTTGCCAGGATATTTCAGTAAATTTATAGGAATGTTTGGAATTGCATGCATGTGTTGCGGGAATGTACGAGGGCCAAAGCGATTTCGATGGGTTGAAAACATGGGTGAGGGCGGCGCGAGGGGTGTGTGAATGTGCATCGCTGCACGTGAGCTCATAAAATGCACAAAAACCGGACAGCGACACAACATGCAATGAAGGCAAACGGAGGACGAAGCCTGCAACAACAACAAGGATTATTTACACATATCCGAAGCAGGAGGAAAAATTTACAACATGCATTTTCTTGAGCTACAAACAAGCAGACGACACACAGCGAATGCAAACTGTGGCAACGCCAGCGCCCGTCTTCCAATGCATAAATTATTCCACATCCTAGCGAGCGAAAGGATCTAAAATGTTGGCGTCGTTGTTGCTGTTGTTGGGCGTACTTCAGCTTCTCGGAGACTCAGTGATGAAGATGCCAGAAATGCTTCCTGGAACACATCGTGTTCACACGACATAAAAACGCAGACATAAAAACAGAGACGACGGCCACTTCCTGAAAGTCCTTAGAGGCCCTTTCATTGTCACAGAGAAAGAATTCTGCACGACTCGTATTTATTTTGTGCTCTCGGTTCTTTTATTGCACGATAAAAAGAAATAAAATAAGAAATTTAATTTCAAAAATTTAAAAATGCGAGTAGACGGAAACAAAGTATCGGAAAAGTAATGGGTCCAAAATTTCCTGATGGGACGCATCTTCAGGGGAAAAGGCACAAGATGAGTTTTTCCAATTTTCGGATTTATTAAGAGAAGACTTTAAAGTTTTAAATCGTTTCGCAAGTAAAATTCATGGAACATGAACACTCGGTACCCGAACTTTTGAAGTTTTTGACCTTGTCTGCAGCCATTGAACTGAGACTCTCAGAGAACGTGTCCAATTCTGGGCAACAGCGTCAAGCATGAACACATCAATGACTTAAATGCAGTCATTACTTAACTCTGTAGTGTCGTTGCTTCGTTCTTTATTTCTCCTCTTCGTCCGAGTGTATTTTTCTCCTCTTCCTCCGAGCTGCAAGCCCAGCCGATCGGCTACCTGTTTGAGTCCGCCATTGACATACAAAATAATCAGCTCGTTAACGTGGCTCTGTCCCAAGTGGAACCTTAATAAAGCCGTCACATTATTTCAACGGCTGCTCGGAAGAATGACACAAAAGAAGGAACGACTAAGAATCGAACCGAATCAAAGGAAAGCCGGCGAACACACAATAAAAGAGGAAATTATTTCCTAAGGAAACGACATTTAAAAATAATCCTCGAACTCTAAAGAAACATCTGCTGTGGCTGAGCATAGAAAACGTATTCCATATCACTTCAGCCTTGAGTTATTTTTAAGTGAGTCCTTCTGAGAAAATCCTTAAATAATTTCATAGCAGAATGAGTTACAGAAGCAACGACAACTTCTCTACAGCCAGCAACAATTCGTGTGATTAAAACCAGGGAGGCGTGGCTCCTCCCCCGTCCCCCACAAACACAGAGTCGACAATTAAAATCCTCAACATGCCTTCATTTAGTCGAAGCTGCTAAAGCATCAAACAAGCGCCTTTATTTGTACTTTTCGCTGCCTCTGCTGCTGCTGCTGCCGAGGATTGCTGCAGTAATCGTGGGCGATGTGGGAAAAATTGAATCGACGTCAATAAAAGCGCAACAACAACCACACACGTCGCCACTTTCCCATGTCCTTTGGATAAAGTAGAACAACGCAATTGCGTCCGTGTCCACGTCCATGTCGTCCTTGTAGTCAATGTAGGTGTCGATTTGCACTCGTTGCTGCAGAAAGTGTGTCGCTCGAGCTGTTGGAGGGAGACCGCCTTCCACAGGACGAGAAACAGCGATTTGCTTGTTTTATGGACCACGCCAGCCACGCCTATTTTTCGTCATTTCCTTGGCGTGGGACAGTTTATTGGAAAAGTTGCCCAGTTTATGAACTCTGGCGACGTAATAATCCGGCATAAGTCAAGCATTATCTCTTCCTTAACAATATTAAAGTTGACTTAAGAAGTTCGGTTCCCTTCGGTCCACGTAAAAGAATTTTTATACGTATTCTATTACCAATAAATTGTAGAAATACTATACTATATATCCAGTAATTCAATATATTCTTAATTCAGAATCAAAAAACGAATCAATATTTCATTTTATATAGCTTTTTATTTGGTAAAATGTAAAATTCGGAAGTAAAATTTAGATATCCTCAAGTGAAAACCAAATTCTGAATTTCAATGGAGTATTTTGGACCCCCGTTGAACGTAATTTCCTAAACCCAAATCCGTTAGTCTGAAGTCCATTTGTAAGAATCTGAATTTCAATTGATTACATCTGAAATAATGTTTAAATATTGGCATTATGACCAATATTAACAAAAGACCTAGCAAATATTCGTTCATACAAGATTCGATTTACATTGAAATCCCATTCTTTCGTCTTTATACGGAATACTAGACGATCTGCCTTCGATTTATCATACAACATTTTATCAGTATTTTTATTTACATAGAAATCTGTTCTCCTGACCTGCATTTCTTCGCTCTCAGCTATCAAATATTGTTGGGAAGTTGTGCAACAGCGAGTTACTCGCTGCTCTGTTCGATTCCCCAAGCATCGGAATATTTATATGCACATTTAATGCTGATAAAACAGCGAAGTTCATAGCAGAAATGTAGTCGGTGCTCCGACATACAATAAATTGAAAAGTGATTGCATTCTATCAGCAAAGTTTTTCGAAAATGTTCCTCATTCGCGGCTGCAGGGACTCCGACGAAGTCTTTCAATTTTCACCGTCAATTGGCGCACATTGCAACACCATTAAAGTGCAGCGAGGAGCTCCGAGAAACTTTTCCAACTTCAGGTTCCAATGGGGCACGAAAGCGTTATCCTGCGATAAGGACGAACGAACATCGGCGACGCGAGCGAAGCGTGCGAAAATCGGTTTAAGCATTGCAACATTTTAGAAGTTGGCGGTGCTCAGCGTAAGCGTGAAATGCATTTAGTGAGAAGGGAAGAGAATAATGGAAACGATAGCATATTTCAAGGCGCATTTAAAGCAATGCAAGTGGAGTCGGGCGAAGATGGCGACGAAACAAATACGATTGCGAAAGTCTGCGTTGCGTCATTGTTGCCGACCTGAGAAAACTGGAGACGGAGGGGTTAAACACGAAGACGGAGAGGTTAACACTTTAATAGCTTTTCTTTCGGAGTCGAAACTCCATAGAAGCGAAGAAAAGGGCTGCAGCGTAGAAAAGAGTCCATTTTGAAGATTTATTTACACTTGTAAAAAGGTTTTCTGTGGAAAGATTTAGTAGGTAATTGTTGAAAAATTGTTTTTTAATTCTGATTCAATCGTAGAATTGACCATTATAGGCTCAAATACTTTACAATTAGTGACTACCTTCGTCTCGTCGATCACCCGGATGTGAAAACCTTATGCATATTCTTATATTGCCTCTCTGAAGTCATTTCTGATCAATCCATTAGGAATTTAATTACTCTTCTCTTTGGATTTCGCATTCCACTTGTTAATGATATGAATTTTAATTAAATTTCCTGACATTAAAGCCCTTAAAATCTCGCAACTGTATTAAAACTTTGCTTTGGTTTTATTCATATTGATTCAATTGCTTCTTCTGCTCCGATGACTCCATTCACTCGAACAGGACTTCAATGAAACATTCTTCATTAATATTCATATTCTACTTCGTATTTAGTCCGAATTTCACAACAACCGAGCTGCTGCAGTCTTCTCGAATGTCCTTAATTATTCACTGCTCACTGCAAATCATTTCATATCAATTAGCAGACATGGAGCTCAATTCTGGAACGTCAAATACCGAGCGATGGCCTGGTCGATGTGTGGTTGTTTATTTACATACAAATACACTTCGGTATCTACTCTAATAGCATTACGTAATGCTGTACCACGAGCTGCTTAGGGTTTCCTCCACGACATGTGAACGCCTGCAATAATTTGTAGGTCAAAATTGTTTCGAGTCGATTGCGGTCGGGCTTCATTTCGAGAGATGCTGTTGGTTGGATTGCTGTTGATTGGATGTGACCCCCTCCTTCATTCCGCCGCTTTGCTGCCTGATATTGGATGTGCTTTAATTGTTATTGCAACCGCTGCCACAGCAACCAGAAACCTTAATTTTTCAAACCGAAGCACAAATCTTCGTCCTGCCAATAGAATTTCTATAGAGGCGTGTTTCTGGCTTCAACACGAACAAACTCCTTTCAGGAAATGATTAAATGACTTCACGAAGTCCAACAGAGTATATATATAGAGTATTTCGGTGATGTGCACTCGATTTATTAAACTTTTATTACTATTTAAAGTCACTTTATTAACTGCATTTACGTGAATTTTCCCTTTTAAATTCAGTTTAGAAAAGGAAAAAACAGTAACACAAAATATTATAGTGAATGCAGACTATCATGGATTAATCGATTATTTAGTTTCGCCTACGACTTGCCTGAATTCGGTGCTTTAATTCGCCATTACTTAATAATGAGTTCATACGACTTACCCCAAGTTTGATCACTCCCAAAAGTGTGCTACGAAAACACTATAAACGGCGCGCAGTTCCGATAATAAAACTCGTGCTGTACATCTTCAGGTCCATCGAAGGCTATAAAGAATGAGAAAAGAGGTCCATAAAAAGTAACGACTTGACATTGGTTAACTGATGCCTTTCTTAACGAAAGGAAATTGCAAAAACACAGCGATTCAACAAGCTACACAAAGGATTGCTAAGGTCTATATTTTGCCTCTAATAGAATTATTATTGGGCCTTTTAATGGAAGTATTATTGATGACTCTCTCGCGGCAAGACTAAGAACTTTATAAATATAAATCTGAACTTGCAAATAATAAATCAATCCAATGATCCGTTAAAACAAAAGAAGTCCTTTGTTCTTTGCTCCTTTTGTTCTTGCCTCTGCCTTTCTCTCGGTGTTTTTATTTGTTAATTTCATTTCGTGATTAAAGAAAGACTCCTACAAGAGCGCAGACTTTATTAACACACTGCTTATTGTTGCAGCAGTTATGAATTCCATTGTGTGGCGTCTGCTGGAGCACCTGCCAATTTCACCATCAGCGAAGATGACTTTTCGCTTGATTCCCTTCTGTCCTTTAGTAGCGCTGTTTGTTGTGCTGTGTCGATGGTTTTATTGCACTTTGCTCATATTTCAGAGTTACTAATACAGAGCCGAACACCTGCCCGTTCCAGGTTCTGCCGTATAAATAAGAAATCCACGGCTGCGGCTTCTGCTGCAGCGTTTTCCGAGCTGTATTTTTAGGTGAAATGAATTTTTATGATTGCCATAAATTTCAATGCATTCCGTGGTTTTCGATGTTTTCCTTTAGCTCCCTCCCACTCACGAGTTTTTCGCCTCTTTGGCTCAGCACTCATACATACAAAATATTATCCAACAACACAAACCTAAAAAAGCGACACCACGCGACACCCGCGCGATCCTTCTTCGTCTTCGCTCCGCTGCAGGAAGTTTCCATTTTATTGTTAATTCATTTTTAAGGATATTGTGTGCACACATGAAGGCAGCCACATACACACACACACACACAGAGCCAGGGGAGATTTTTATGAGTGCAGCATCAGCGAAATGTTTAAATGGCGAAACGCTTTTATTGCTGTTCTGGAGGTGGATCGGCGCCATTTTCGTGAGCTCAGGTGAATTCGGAGTTGCCACGGCAACGAATTGCATATAAAATATTTTATTGCATCGCCTGCTCCTCGTCCATTTCGTCTTCAACTCGATTACTCGCCGCTTTTCCTCTTTTTATTATTTAATTATTTTCTTATTAATTGCTTTCGTGCAACCGCAAATGGCTGCGAATGTGCATTTATATTCGTGTGTGTGTGAGAGACGATAATTTTCCATTATCCTGCAAGTCCTTGCCGCACTAGGAAGTGGTCAATCGCGTGTCTAGGCTCCGGAAAACACAGTCACAAGTTAATTGCAATTAATGCAATGTTTTCCGTGTTATCCTAAAAAAACAATTGACAATAAATAATTGAAAGCTGAAAAATCGAAATTAACCACTGCAAGGATGCTCGAAGGATTCTTCCAACCCAATGAATGCCAAAACATAATTGAAAATATTTAATTAATAATTTATTGGCGCCAATGTTGAACGCTTCAAGTATTTTTATCACCTTCGTCGAATTCTGTGTGAAAATATGGATTTCCTCTGAGTTCTGAGCGAGCCTTTAAAGTCCTTAATTTAACAGTTGACGTTACTGATTCGTCGCTTATTCGATTCCGATTCTCTTTTGCTCAAATGGCTGCATTATTGTCCCTCATTCGCAGTGATGATTGCAATTTGAGGTCGTTTCCAGTCCGAAATGAGGCACATTCAGATTTCCGTTGCCGAGGTTCTTTTTCCAAACCGTGTCCGTCCCTCGGCAGCTGCTGTTCACAATTATTATTAACCCATTGTATGGCCCGTCGCTCCTTCCCGCCCCAACACCGCACAATGAACACATAAAGACCGATCATTTGCGCATTGAACAGTGCTGCCAGGAATTTGTATTTTCCATGCGCCCTGAAGAATTTTCGTCGTTTGTTCGCAGTCGCTGCTCCTGAAGAGAAACGCAGTGCGGCGATGAGTGGGACGATGGAGCGGCCGACAAACAAAAGCTGCAAATTCTCGTCCTGAGGCGCCTGTGAAATTGTTCGTTGGAGTCGGGCGTCGCAATCCCTATGAACAGGAATGTTGAAGTAATTTCGGCTAAAATGTGCGAATTTGTGACATGTTTGCAAATGGCATTTGTTGGGGAAATGTTTCGAAATTCCTTGTTGGTCGTTCGATGTGGTTGCGCCGGACTCCCGTCGGCGTTATTCGCCAGCGGCTGAATGCTTCCCTCTAGTCTCTTCAATGGCTACAATTTAAATTCGAACACAAAATTTCGGTGCGTTTTTAAAATTAACCGACAGAGTAGCCACTTGAAGAGGTGCTGCGCCGTCCGAGGATTACTTCAAAGTAATAAAACAAGAGTTACGCGCCATAAACATTAAATCAGCCACTGTACCTGCCACTGAGGAGGCGATCCCCGAATTTTTGATTCTCGGCCACCCATAAAACTGCTGAAAGTGGCTACTCTACAAGAGCAAAGTGAAAAATGTTAATCTCCTGACGATTTTCAGATTAAAGTCGCTCGATGGTTCGAACAAAGACCGAAATGGAAAAATGGGTGCCTCTGGTCCGGGAAGCGGGAAGGAGGACTCCGCGGGCTGCTTTTTTCAACTCTGCTCGCCAAAAAAAAACGGAACGTGGAGTGGAAACAATCAGCCAAATCCTCAACAACAACGAAAAAGACTGAACAAATGAAATTATTGGCAACACTGGCGATCACATGGGTTTTTTTAAGTTTTTTTTTTTGTGTGTTTCATTGCTGTTGAAAATGGAAACCGCAAAAACACGGGAATTACATTCATTCGCAGTAGATTTCGTACTCGAGTTCAAGTTGCTTTTCTATTTTTATTTGTAACTTTTGTCAATAAATATTTTTTATGGTGGTCGAGGAATTTTTGGGAAAATGCACGGCTTCGGTGAATCTTTTTTTCGTTTGTCCAAGTAGCTTTTATCATCTGCTTTATGTGTAAATAAGGACGAATGTGTGCAATTGTGGATTCAAACTAATTGCGGAGAGTTTTTGGTTACTTGAAACCATGAAAATAGACGCAAATGAGCACAGTTAGTTTATAATTCTATTAAATTATATAATTCCAGTACCGACAAACATCTTTAACGCATCTTTTCATCTTCTGTTACTCGTCAGGGTTTCTCCATTTATTTTATTCCTATCCTACAAAACCCACTCCTTCAGTAATCGTACTGAAAACAATGCCAATCATATAAATTTCCCCATAAATGAAGTGATATATGGACCGTAGTTGGAAGGAAACCGAAAGAACTGCGACTATTCTGCCCCTGCCAAAAAGTATGCTGTACTTTTATTGATGGCAACAGCAACTGGGGGCAATTTTACCAGACGATTGCTTGTTTTGTTGTTGTTGTTGGCCGTACTTGTTCATGGGTCATGTATTCGCAGTTTTGGCAATGGCGACATACAATATGTTCCATTTCCTTCCGTTCCATGCCTTGCTTATTTTTATTGCTATAATTCAGAAGACGAAAACAGATCAAGCAGCGAAGTCTTTGCTTTTGCATATGTATCGGAAAAGATAACTGATAGCCATCTATGGCTGAATGTGTGTGCGTGTGTGTGTGTGTGTGTGGGTCTCCGCAGAATTATTTCAATTGAAATGCAAAGCTTGAAATTGAAAGCGTAGTGAATGCGAAGAGTTAACAAGTTAAGAATAAACACTGTTTGCGTTTGGACAAAGTTTATTGCCAATTTTATGCCATTGTAATATTTTTATTGACTCAGCCTCGTCTATGCACAGCCACTAGAAGCGGTCGCCGCTGCAGGATCCCAGCGAATCTCAGCAGAGTTCAGCAGAGCGAGACTGAAGTCGTCAATTAACCGGAACAAAGCAAACCAACCGCAGCAGATGATAAAATAACTTGTGTGTGACGACAGAAGTTACCGCATCAGTGACGACATCGAAATATCTCGCATTTATTTTGCGACGAGCGAAGGCGGCAGTGTTTTTGGGGTTGCTTGCGGAACACTCCATTGCATAGTTTATAGCGCAATTTATTTCGTATTTGCATGTTTCATTTGAATTGTATTCTTCTGTGAATTTAGCTCGTCTTCGAATTTACCTCAAAGTTTAAAAATTCGCGTTAAATTGCCGACTTTTACTTCCTTTCTAAGCATATCGATGTTTTTTCGTTTATTAATACTTAAAAAGATTCAAATTCGCATGCTCCTCGGCTTTGTGAAGGCCTTTATTATCGCTTCAATAAAAGAGTGCATCACATTTATTTCCCGTGATAAAATTTAACCCATTGAAGTCCATTTTTATGGAGCTGAGATAAACTCAGACGTTTATGTCGTCGTTTAAATGGATTCGCTTTGATCTAAATGTTGAAGACTGAAATCCTTTACGACAGGAATCATCCTGCGTAACATAAACCAAATCGATCGGCAATAAAAAGGGGAGGAAGCTAATTGCGGGGTTCATCGGGCTACAATTGAAATGTTTTTCTGCAGAAGGAAAAAGTCACTCAGCGAATTAGAGTCCATTTTCGAGCTCCTCTATCGACTCTATTAAAATCCAGTTTCTAAACAAAATCCTCTCTACAATCGCACATTCGATTGAGTTGAATCTCTGCAGAAATATGACTGCAGAATGGAAAAAATTGCTACGATTTTTGAACATAATTTTTCACTTGAGGGTTTCTTGTGTGAAAGCATCAGATATTTTTTTGGGTTTTAAAATCTCTGCACTCATAAAAGAGGAGAATAAATTCGGAAAATGCGAAAGCAACGATGAATGTTTATGGACTCGGCAAAACGATTGACATCGGCGATGGCTGACGGTGGATTCGACCTCGGCGAGTGTTTGCATTGGACTCTGTTGAATGTTTTTCTGCTGCTCCTAAAAGCATCCATGCTAAATGCAATTTATTTTTTGATTGAAGCGAGATTAAAAGTTCGTAAAATTGTGAAATGAATTTGAAATTGCGTTTTCCTCTTGCGTTTCGTAAATATGTGTTCAAGCAGCATTCATAGCGAATAATAACAGCGTAAACAGCACACATGTCTCTAAGTATTTGCATAAAAAGCTTAAATGATTGCTGCAGAAGAAAGCACTCGTGTTTGCTTCTCTTTTTATTTTATTCAGCAACAATATTTAATGTCAAAATGAGTATCAAGGACTTTCAGAGGCAATTCTATTGATTTCTTCTCTTTGGATTCAGTAAATTGTAAAAGACGGCGGCAAAGTGATGTCTGCTTTTAGGGGGAAATAAATGCAAAATCTTTTCATTCAAGGTATTGAATTCAGAAGCGTTACAAATAAATCCAATCAGAAATATTTTACTAACGTCATTTAAATTACCAAATATTTAAGTGGCTCACTTTGCGCCATGGGTACATCTTTCAAGTGTATTTATTTGAATATCAGCCGCATCAATCGTCAAGATTTTGGAACTTCTGCAGCTAAGATCGAAAGTTACCCGCTTTTGAAACTTCAAAGTAATATTTCGAACTATAAAATTGCGAAAGTGAAGACTTTTAATCATTTATTCTCTTTAATTTAACATTTTTTTAAGTGGTTTTCTTTAACTTTCTTTAATAGTTCTTTTCCCTAGTCCCTTTCATGCATGTAACTAAAGAAACATCATTATTTTTCTGTGTTATTAATTAAATTTTTATTACATTTTCCATTTATTTCTTTTTAATCATCAAATAAATAAATAAATTCGCTTCGATGTTGCAAAAGTTATTCATGAACATGACTGCAATGGAAACATGTTGAAAATAACAATTCAAAGAGAAACTTTAAACCATAACAAAGAAACGAAGCAAAAATCCTAATTAGAAGCGAAAGTCGAGCGTTTCTGTGCTCCTTTTTTGTTCTGTTCCGTGGAATTCATTTAAAATTGCAGCTGCTGCGCGGTTGACAACGCAACGCAACAAATTATTAGTTGACAACGTTGCTCAGCCGCAGCTGAAGTCAAAAGCTGCAACTGAAACGCGGTTACGACAACAACTTGCAGCACTTCGACAGTTTAAGCTAATTAAAGGAAGTCCTTCCTCGTTCTCCTGAGAGATTTGAATGCAAACAACGGCTCAAGGATAACGAGGCTAAAACAACAAGCGGCTGAAGGGTTCCTTTAACCTTTTCCCGTCGTTTCGCGTTTAACTTTGGTTTCAATTTCCATCTTTTGACACGTTCTCTCAAAGTTACGAAGAAGTGGAAGAATTAATAATAAAAAAACTGTATTTACCACAGATCCTTAACCAATTCAAACATTGAATTAATCTGAGGACGTTTTCGTGCCTTAAAATAACCTTAAAAATCATTTATTTCTCGGTCTGCGCTTTGAAATTCGAAATGAAAAGCCGAAGTAACCGAGAATTCCTTTGTTTAGCGTAGTCAAAACACGGAAATCCTTTTGTAAATAAAACGCTATCCAAAGCGTTTGTCTGAGAATGTCCTTTGTTTACGCTTTGCTGTCCTTTGGCTTCAGTTGCAAGTATTTTCAAGCTTCAATACACGGCCAAATAACGGCGTAACTATGAACAATGTAGAAGTGTGTGTGTGTGTGCTGCCAAAGCTTTTTTGATTTCCGATTTAAAGAAGATTCCAACCTCATCTGAGGCTGCTTCTTCGGAATCCTTCGCCTCTTTGCATTTGTTGCTGGTGTTTTTTTACTCTCCTTTCTCGTTGTCCTTTGCTGAAACGGAAGTTTGTGAGCGTTTCAAATGACTTCAAATGTTGTTGATGTTGCTTTCAGTTCATGGCTCGGCTCTGGTTCAGGTTTGCGTATTGAGTAGGAAAATGTATTGTTAACAATACTAAACAACGAAAGTACCAACACAATCAGAGACTCGCACACACGCAAAACAATAACAGCATCAAACAAACAATAAACCTTTAAATTTGCATTTTGTGATTTCCGTTGGCGACAAGTTCTGTGCAAACACAATTCTTGGGTCCAGAAAACTCTTCGTCCGTCCGAAAGAAGAGTTCGTAATATTTGAAACGTAGTTAACAAAAGAGGACGCTCCCTGCTGATTGCAGAACTGCTTAAAAAGTTGATCGAGAGGAATTAAATATATGTGCAAAACTAACTTTCATGTCGCAAATTCCTTTCTTCGCAAATTTCTTCTATGGAAATGAGAAAATATCGAAAAGAAAATATTCATCAAAGGAGTAGCAGAAGTAGTAACAAATTTTCGTATCTCCCCTCGTCTTTTTTGATCGACTTTTCAACATTTTTTACTTATATCAAATCTCAACTCATATTCAGCATAAATTAATTCTCATTCAGTCAAAAGGACATTTGTTTAGGAGTTGCCTCTGTGTCTGGAATGTGAATATTATTTGCAATTCACGTCTTTGCTTTAATTAAACAGCAAAACGAATGCTGGCCATGGTTTCGCCAATGATTCAGCCGTTTTTGATGGTTCCTCGGTGGTTGTTGTTCTAATCGCCGCATGTAGCCACTTAAGGCTCTGTTTGCAGTCGTGTTTGTGTTTGCATTGGTTTAAGTGGACGCCATTTATAAAAGGCTGACCGGGCGCTAAGGAACGGCGGCTGAATTGTTGTTGATAGGACAAAAACGAGAGTCAACAAGAATCGTCCTCGCTGCGAAAGCAAATTAATTGCCTTAAATAAGGATGTTGTTTTTTAATCGGCTTTTTATTTCTGGCCTTTGTGTGTCTCTTTGATTTAATGTGCCTCTGTGTGAGATGGCAAAATATTTACAATGGCCTCTGTTGGTTGGAGAAAAGCGGATTATATATAAAAGTCCCGAAATAGAGGGGAAATATGCCTAATAATTTCAGTTTATTCTCGACTTCCTCAGAGACCAATGAGTCTTTCCCTAAAAGTAAGCAGAAAGGAATTCGAATGCTAAGAACCGATAAAAATACTGATAACATTTAATTTAGTGTCCAAAGATGACGATTCACTTTCACGTCCATCGACTCGTTTTAACACTTAATTTTCCGTTATTAAACTGTTGTTTATAGAAGACATTAAATAACGCCACTTCGTCCCCGGACCCATTCAAAGAATGCCGTCGACTTCCGATTCCTAAACACACATGACATCAAGCGTGTAAACAAACCTACTTTGAACTCCATGGCGTCCTTTTTCCAGTTTTTTCCCTTTGCCTTGCATCAGAGATTTTATCGCCGTGGAAGCTTGTCTTGTTTCCTCTTTAAGGAAGGAAGGAAAAGTAAACAAAACATATGTAGATATGTCAGAAATGTCAAGAAGTAAAACGAGAAAACGTCGACTGGGCGAAGGTTCAAGTGAAATATTACAAAAGGAATTTCTGAGTAGAGAAATAGAGGAAAAAGGAAAGCGAAATGGAAAATATAAATCAAACATTTAGCGATGTCTGATCAGCTTAAAAAAGAGGTGTGGGTTCGTAGAGCTAAGAAAATTCAATGCTAAACAAGTTATTAAAAGTCTATTATCATTTTTTCGGCTTTCTATTATTTTCTATACACATTTGTAAATTTTCTATAAAAACCTTAAATAAAATTTTATCCGGAATTTTATATCCTAAATGTCGTCCATCCATTCGAAAGTTGCCATAGTATAGTCGACTGTAAACACGTGTTTTTTCGAATTCCGTTCAGTAGCAAGTGGAAAAAGAGTTCCCTTGTTTCCCTGCAGGACTTTCTCCCTGTTCGCACATCATGAAGCGCGTACAGCAATTGATTAGAATTTCAATTACGGTCTGAAGAAGCGCTCGAATCCACATCCACAGCTGGACTGCATTCGGGGTTTTTTTGGCATTGATTGTCGAGTTCCCTATAGAAAAACAATTTCCATCCGAAGCTGAAACGTTGTTCCTCGGCGACCGCTTCAAAAGCTGGTCGAGTTTAGATTTAGATTCAGCAGAAAGTGCGACTCGTTGTCCTGGGGATTACTCGGCGTGGAGGACGGCGAGGTCATCCCTTTGACAGTCTGACAAACAGCGCATCGTGTTTCGAATTTTCGCATTCATTGTTTATCGCTTCACTCTTCGCTTATTTCATTTGAGAAATATTGAATGAAGTTTACATTTTTCGAGGATGCTTTCCAATAAAATTCAAAACGAAGCGCGTTCGCTTCTACGAGATCATTAAATAAACGAAAATAATAAATAATGCAGCGATGATTGACCAAATAGAAATGAATTTTCGTTTTATTCTGCTTTTCAGATCATGTACGTGAGTTCAGCTGCGGCAAGCTGTATTACAGGACCTTCCACATGGACGAGGAACGTGACTCCCTTTACGTGGGCTCCATGTAAGTGTTGCCGTGCTGCAAATATCCGTTTTGCAACATTGTATGGTTTATGTGCGGAGCTGTCGCCATTACTAAAAGCGACCGCAATATTTTTACTTCTGAACTTAGTGCAATGTCTCACTTTTTCCCTCTCTCTCTCTCTCTTTCTCTTCCGCAGGGACCGCGTCTTTCGGCTTAGCCTGAAAAATATTTCATCTTCGTTATGTGACGTAAGTAGCAAATCCCGCTATGGCCCTGATTTGTTTCAGTTTTCAGGCGATTCAAAAACCTCGTGCAGCACGACTAAAAAAATCTCAACGAAAGCAAATCCGAAAACGAAAGGAAAGAACGGGAAATGTCCCAAATGTGTGTTCATTTGGAATTGAAGTGAACGAAATTGAAGGGGATTTGAAATAATACGCTTTGAAGCGGCAGCAAATCGGGTCCCAGAGGTGACTTTGCAGCTCCCGCCAGCAGCAAATAGTGACACTCGCCCAGACATTGTGTGAAACAAGCCAAAACTCCATTAGACACGAAATTCCAAACAACTTTCTACATTTTTAATGAAAATAACTCCCTTGATGTTCCAGTGGCGCTGAACAACCAACCGCAATAATGCAAAAATAATGAAAAAACAGCGAGGAAAACAACCCGACACAAATATGTACGAGTCGCTTTCGGTTTTTAGACGACAAGTTGTCTATAGTCCCGCCTGCAGACCAAACTGCGATTGTAGTAACATTTTGAGCAGCTTCAATTAAAGAGACGAAGGCGGATTTAACACTTTAATTTCAGTACAGCAAACAGTAGATTATATAAAGAAGAAATAGTATCCGCCAAGGTGATTTGGTGATTGATGGAGGAACCATTTTAAATCCGCTGAGGCATAAAAACTACGTCGGATCTATTTCAGGGCCAAAGATCTTTTGAATTCTAGGGAATAACTTTGATTTTATGATGTTAGACGTCGGTAGGTGGGCGTCTACTTTATTTAGAATATCCTTTTGAATATTTTCAATCCATTACATTACACAAAACTGCCCTGAAATAAAACACTGCCTGTTATTTCTACTTTTCCTTGCCTTGCCTCGTATTTTTGGAGCTTCCATTTCGGCCTGTTCAAGATGCAAGCACCGAGGGACACGCTCCCAAAACTTATGTTCCTTTAAGCAACATAAACCGCAATCGCAGTGCTAGTGCTTTTCCTCCCCAACTCGTATGAGTTCACCTGCTTGGTTAATCTTGTGCCCGGCCGTTTGTCAATTTTTCGTATTCCGTAGTCTGTGTGCTCGTGGAGGCTGTCTCCGGGGATGACTGACGGGTTGGCAGTCGGCTGCGGCTCCTTAATAATTCATGTTCTTCGGTTTTTAGTGTGTAGCGAGCGCCTTTTTACGAGACACACGTTGCTCGGCTCCATTGCAGTGTGTTTTAGTGCTGTGCTTTGCTAATGGAGCTGCCGGCGCCTGGTTGCGGTGTTGGAGGCCTGACATTTTCTGTCAGCTCTATTTTTGGACTCTTCGCTCCATCTCCTACCTGATTTATAAATCAATTAACTTGAAAGCGTGTCTATTTGACGAAGTGGAAGCCCTTCCGCTAACGTCGGTTGGTAATCGCGTTTCACACACCGCAACACTCCGAATTAATTCAGTCTCTGAGTTGGTATTAATTGGAATTTCGAAATGCACCTAAGAATCCATCCCAGAAGTCGTAGTGCTGATCTGTAACTCTATGAAATTGTATTCGCTTTTAAGCTCATTTAAAACGGACGTCGTGTTAATGCTTAAGGTTCTTTACACTCATTTTATTTTTGCTTTGACAAATTTCATCAACACCGTCGCAAAGTGTAAACAAGCTGTCAACTTTATTTACGCTGCACACACAGCAATAACGGCGTTTAGTGAAACAGCAACAGCAAAGAAGCAAAAAAGGATTTCACAGGACCGAAGAACCTTCAGTCAGACACACACACACGTCACCTTCGCCCCGAATCTGAAATCTGTCGTGATAAGTGTTAAAAATCGCCCCAACCAAACACCGAGGGTGTCAATGGTGGTGGCAGGGGGAAGGACGGCGTCATGGAGTGCAGAAAATTAAATTAACTACGTTGACTGATGTGCTGTGGCGTGGTCGAAATAAATCTATTTTATCATGAAGCCGGCAGCTGTTGGAGCTGTCATGAAGTGTTGCCAACTAAAACAGAAATTTCATGGTTTCGATATACTTAGGATTTTATTGGAAGAGGAATCATTTTAAAGTTTGTAATTGCATTTCTTTAACAGCACCTCAACATGTGGCAACTTTAAGCGAAGGAGGATCAAAGCAGCATCCATTTGTTGTATTTGTCTTTTAACTCTTTACGTTTCAATCATCTTCTTTTGTCTTTTTTCTGTCCCTTCTTTTGCCGTGCTAATATATTTCTTGCCAGCATCGGGTATTACTTTTCAGATAGCAAAATCCGAGTGCTTTTGCATGTGACTGTTATTTCTGCTCCGTCCTCACCTCGGCAGCACACAAAATCACTCCTGTCACACCTTCTCGACACTTTGATGTAATCGTATTAAAAATCGCTCCAATATCTTTCGAATAAATACGTTTTCCGGAGAATCCCTCGAGTGGAAAATTGTCAATGGTCTGGAAAGATGCACCTCAGAATGGCCAAGGATGCGATTCCTTTAGAGAAGACCATTAAAGTTATATTCTAAAACCTGTGAACCTCTGTCGTTCTGCTCCGGTCTCAAGCCTCCTCCAATGGCATTCATGGAGTTGTATTGCCCGTCTATGAGTTCAGTTCCAGACAACTTTACTGAACCTTGACAATGGTCTGCGAGACGTTTTAGTACCAATTCTTCATCCTTCGTCCACAGACAAGGCAACACCAACAACGTGTCAGATTGCATCCTTGATTCTATCTCCGAGCAGAATATTGCGTAGCTCTGCTCGGCTCACATCAGCTACTTGAAACCATGCATCAGCAGCGGCTGTGGATGCTGCAAGTATCTTTTTCTGGCTGTGACGTTGTCAACGACGCAATGACAATGAATGATAACAACCTCATTGAAAACACCTCCATCTAATATAAAACTCATGTGGAATTGTGTGTGCTTGGCACGTTGTCTCGACAGCATCTCTCCGGAATCAGTGCAGATGGCGGCGGCTGTGGATGCTGTCGAGGCATTCTTTTGAGACAATTAAGCAATTGTCTCAGTAGACGTGTTTGCCGCATCCACACGTATGTGAATAAGTACTTAAGCAGGAGAGTTTTTGGATGTGAGTGCAATTATATTACAGCTTTCGGCAACCTTGATGTCCTTTACATTCGCCATTTCCCAGAAGAAGCGACCCAAAACACGTCGCTTCAGCGTAACTGCTTTAAACTTTACGCAGTGTTGCTTAAGCAGATTTCTAGGATTTCTCCAATGATTTCGATCCTGCGTGAAATTCAAAATCCTACCAAAATTATACTATTGTCATTGCAACACGTGTTATAATGAGAAGCACTTTGTTGCTCCTTCGAAGCACCGTTGCACCTCTGAGGAAGCTGCTTGGACTATAGAACGTTAAGTACTTGAAGTGTGTACTTCAGAAACTTTCGATGACACCTGCGCGAGCTGCCCAAAACTTGACATGGATTCAAGACAGAAACAAGCAGGAATAACACTAGTTTTTTAGTAGAACAGAGAAGATACAGGAGACGAAGAAGCTAATGAGCGTCTTAAGCTGAAGTCTAATGAGCAATGGATATCCTACATGCATGAGCAATTAAATTAAGGTAACAAAACGGCGAAATTCCTAGACGATGTCAGGCAGAGAAAACCGCAAAGAAAAACTACCGAAGACTTGGCGGAAGTCTGCAAGGATTACAAAAGTGTTTTTAGTCAATGCGAAAAGAAATGAGATTAGTTAAAATGTAAAAGGATACACACGAATAAAGGATTTGTGCTTGGGATAAAAACCATGGGGTAAAACACTAAAAACCCCTTTCACAGGTCTCAAAAACGAATGAAAAAGATTTGTTGATGTAGAATTGCCTTGCCAATTCAGCGTCATTGACATTGTTCAATCAAAAGCGTTGGTAACTTGAAAATATCCTTGTAATTTTATGAACTGCTTTTCTTTCAGCGTGACGTCATCAACTTGGAGCCAACGCGTGACGATGTGGTGAGCTGCGTGTCTAAGGGCAAGAGTCAGGTAAGCGGCTTTAATCCTTTGATAGCTGAATCCACTTTTTACGGCGCGAGACGCGAAGAGTGTTGCCTCCGTTTGGGTTCATATATTCTCATTCGTTCGTTCTAAAAATCCATCCGCGGTCTATGGATTCCATCTGAAATCCCCTCCCCCCAGGATACCCTGATCCTTACCAGGAAGCCAGAAAGCTTTTCTCTTTCAGCCGGAGCACGTAACGAGCTACAGAATGCAATTTCTTGTGCTTGCTTCTTTCGCTCATCCTCCAAGTTCATTTACCGCGTGCATCCTTTGCCAGGATTGCGGATCTACTTGCGCGATTGATTGATTTCTATCCTGGGTACTTGAGCACCCGCACAAATGCAGCCGTGTCACCTCCTCTACCTCATTACGACGACTTTGTTTCTCACATATCCTTCAAAATACTTTTATTATATAAGGATTTTCTTCCGCTCGCGTCGCTCCTTGCGTTCCCAGCATCCCGCTGCTGCTTTTATTCGGAATCTCGTCAATTTATTCGTGGCTTCAATTTGTACGCGTGGAAAAATTGGAATCGCACGCTTGCGCTTCCCGGTTGTCATTTTCAATTTGTGCGCCATAAGCGAATTATTGCCAGCCATCAGCGAGGACACCAACCGACCGGGACCTCCCTCTCCCCGCCCCTTAGTCCTCCGCGACGAGCTGAAACCGAAGAAAGCAGCTAAAAGACCCACCAACAAACGTCGTTCCTCTTAAGCACGGTTCTTTGCTTGATTTCCTTCCATTGTTGCAACTCTGAATTTTATTCATTGGATACAATCCTCGCCATCGTCCCACATTCATTTCTACTGCTTCCTTCCCCTCTCTGGCCGCTGCTGAAGTTTGTCGAGGGGACGAATTGGATTTCTCAGAAATCGCATTACGTTTGCTGGGAACATATGAGAAAAAGTAAAAAAGATGGGATTTACCGTTCTTTTCAGACTTTAAATTTGTCCCTCCATCATCGACTCCCCTCTCCGTGGGTTGTCCCTGAAATCCATGGAGATTCTTCTTCTGTGAATCGAGTTCCATGCAGTTATTCTGCAATGAATAGCATCTGGTGGCATTAAAGCTTAACCCTTTACCGCCGAAAGGGACATTTTCACCGGGATTTCATTTTATAGATGTGAAAACGGAATTTATTAAACTGTGCTTCCTCGCTTATGCCTTTTAATTGATGTTTAATAAACGGTTATTTGGTGGTTTTGGCTGAAACAATTGTATAAAACCATAATTATTCCACCTACCTACCCAAGAGAACCTTTCAATACCCATTTAACAGAACCCGAACGTAAAGAAGGAGAATCTTTTCCGTGGAAATCTTCAGGATGTCAATATACACATGCACGACCCCAATCTATGGCCCAAACGTTCTATTAAACAGCACAGTTGTGTCACATTACTTTTTTCTACTTGCTCGGGTTTTCTCTTTGCAGGTCTTCGATTGCAAGAACCACATCCGCGTCATCCAGCCGATGCAACAAGGCAACCGACTCTACATTTGTGGCACAAATGCTCACAATCCCAAGGATTACGTCATCTACGTAAGTATCAATTGGAGCACAAATGGGACAATGAAAGTGGGGCAACAAGGTGCGAGTGGGATGAGGCTCCTCTTAAAGCTCGGGAAAGCGGGATCTCGAAATGATTTCTTTTCGTAGAGCGAACGTTTTATGTTGCTTTCAATGAAGGGGAATATTTCTAAAGACTGGCAACACTGGTTGATGGCAGCACACATGAAGTTATTAGATTCTAACTGCGATTTCTTCGGTGACTTTGTTGCATGAATACAATACGAACCAGACGAAAGAGGAGACATTTTCCAGCACTATACGAGTGGTACACGTCACGTTCCACTTTCTATGGGTTCCTTTGAATAACAGTTTTGGTACATTTAAGATGACTGTCAAGCGAAATCCCGCAATAAATTTATTTAATACAAAACGTGGCTTTGTGCGACCAAATTGGTATCGGAAAATATAAGTAGTGCTTTTGTGAAGAAAATTAAATAAACGTTAAAATTGAATGAGTTAAAATAAAGGAAACTACGAATTATTGACGGAAGGATATCGCAAAATACAACGGTTCTTTCGTAGTTCTTCGGATCCATAAAGTATTGCTAGTTCCAAGGGACTTATATTTCGATAGAAAATTGGTCAAAGATCTCGTGAGTCGCTACGTTTAACAATCGAATGCGAAAATGCGTTTTATATATTTTTTGAAATGGATGAAGAAAGAAATAGATTTTCAAATTCTGAGCAGTTCCTAAAATTTCGGTCTTTGCTAAAAGTTCAGTCTATGATTTTCAGAAGGAAAAGAAACGCAGCTACGTTGCAGCCTTCCGTGAAGTATTCTCATAGAATATGAAACACAAAAACTGGGAAACATGAAATAAAGCCCACACACACACGCACGGAACACAGGAAACGCACACGGCAACAGAGAAACTTCCCGTTTCCAGGATTATTTGAGGAACGTGCCGAAAATTTTACGAACTCTTTTGAAAGCGACTGCGATGTTATGTGAAATTGGCGTAGGATGGTGAAAGCGGGCACATCTGGGGGTCTGCGGATCGACCTGAAATTGTTTGCTGTTTGTGTGTTTTTATTTGTATTCTCAGCAAAATGTTTTCTAATCGGTTTTCGTTGTTTGTTGGGCGATTTAAGCCGTTGTAGTCCCCATTTTCCTGTTGTGTACAAGTCTCATTCCGCCCGCAGCACCAACGTGTCCTACTTAAAATTCTCTGGCGCTCTTCTTGTTCCAAGTATTTATTTCTAACTCTTCTCCTTGTCTGTTTACTAGTCGAACTTAACCCATTTGCCTCGATCGGAATACATAATCGGCGTCGGGCAAGGCATTGCCAAGTGTCCCTACGACCCGCTGGACAACTCAACAGCGATATACGTGGAGGAGGGCAACCCCGGCGGACTCTCTGGCCTGGTGAGTAGAAATTTGACCCATGAAGCGCTCAATATATTTGTGACCTCCTAAACGATGTCAATCAAAATCACAAAGTCATTTAAAGATACTGCTTCAGTAGTTTGGCGTATATATTGCTATATAACAACCACAAACTCCTTAAAAGCCTATTTTAATGGGTATGTAAAAACCCACTGAGGATTGCCTACATGAACTCAAGTCGTATTCATTATTAATTTATTAGATAAAAATAACAGTTTAAAACCTAGATGACTAGATGATTTTTCTGCTCTAAATAAATATGAATTATTTACTTAAATTAATTTCTTTCCCGTGTTTACACTGAAGATCCTTTTTTTCATTGCGCAATATTTACTTTCGCAAATTGTTGTCGAATCACCCTCCGAGGTAAACCAAATCCTAACCTCGCCACAGTAAACACGGTTGTAAAAATAACAACAACCCATTTAAGTCCTTCGGATAAACAGAAACATCAAAAGTGGATTTTCCTTCTGCGAACTGCTTCAGAGATTTTCAATTTCCAGCGACTCGGATTGGTTTTCTTTTTGTTTCCACGAGTAGCACAACTGTTGTGTTTCTTCAGCAGTCCTGCAGCCCCTCCTCGTCCTTCTCGTGCAGAAGAATCACTTAAGTGCACTTTTCCGTTTATGCATTTTTGATACGCAATATTTACACAAATTCTACCATTTTCCCGTTTATCTCATCGTCATCTTCCCCTCTCTCTCCGCTCTTTGCAGTACTCGGGCACGAATGCAGAGTTCACGAAAGCAGATACCGTAATCTTCCGAACAGACTTGTACAACGTCACGGCGAAGCGTTTGGAATACAAATTCAAGCGCACCCTCAAATACGACTCCAAGTGGTTGGACAGTAAGTATTTCTCAAGGACCCGGAGAAGCTGCTCCTGCGGAAGTGGAGCGCTGCATGTGGCTATCACTGGTGACAGATTTCGCTGATAGATTTTGTTTATTCATGTGTCTGAGTGGATTGAATACTTTCGACGATGACGTGATCCTACTTCTGCTCGCATTCGTTGTTTTTTTTTTGTTGTTTTGGGGGTGATTTATTTCCATGCCAGAAAATCAGCAGGCTTAAAAAACCATTAAACATAGAACACAATCATTTAACCGCGAGGCTTTTTACAGAGAAACCTTCAGAGCAATCGAAACTTCAGCGACTTCGCTACATTTTGACTTCTATGGAATATCAACGGAAGTCTTTCGAATTGACTTTAAGGTTTTCAAGGCTTTCATTTACCACGAATTTGTTGTCGTCCGTAGAATACCAAACCATTGAGTTTATTGGCCTTTATAAATTCCAAGTTTGAGTAAAAGCAAGTGAAAGTATGGATCCGAAATTCCTCTCACCCAAACCATCGAAACCCAAGCAATCGTTTAAAATACTGGCTCATTATTTCCGGCGAAATGAGATCTGGAAATATTTACAATTTGCATACATAATTAATGGCATTTTGGGTTTTCCTGAAGCCGAAAACCGGAGCCACGAACTTCAACGCACCATCCAAAGCCACAAAAAGAAGCCACCGTAACGGAGCTCCAGATTTCATTAAAATTATATTCAATTTGTTGCAAGACTCATCGAGAAGTGCAACAAACTTACAGCAACAACAAACAGTGACTAGTCTCAAGCAGCCAAACCTTCGTCGGCGCTCTTCGTTGTTGTTCGTGAAGAAAATCGGAAAAGTTTTCATTTCGAATTTCCAACGACGACAGAAATTAATAATTTTTTTTTTACCTTGAATATTACAAAAATACGAACCTCAGCTCGAGTACAGTGGGTAGAAATCGTTCCATTTTATTCATATACATTCTCAATAAAGAAATAAGAATATTGGCAATAAAGATATTTTATTGAAGTTAACGTAAGCATTTAATATTTAATTATAACTATCTAAGTCGGGTCATTGTCCTCACGAAACCCCATTTATCTTGCCATATAATAAATCTACGCAAAAAAAAATTAATTAAGATGCAGCATAATATAATTGAAGGCGGTTAAAAAGACGATAGCGAGCACAAGAACTCATCTACGGCGAAGCAAATGCCACTTTCACCGGTGCGGGGCGAAAAACCGAAACTTGAGTGTGACAACAGCGCGGAATTAATTTAATTTTCTTTGCATAATCTTTTGAAAACTCATCAACGGATAAGCAGCTTATTGATAGCGAGGTTCAATTAAAAAGCCCTTGTTCACCACTTTGTTTTTTCGCTCTTCTCGTCTCCGCAGAACCGAACTTTGTGGGCGCCTTCGACATCGGCGACTACGTCTACTTCTTCTTCCGCGAGACGGCTGTGGAGTACATCAACTGCGGTAAGGCGGTCTACTCGCGAATAGCGCGGGTCTGCAAGAAGGATGTCGGCGGCAAGAACCTCCTGGCCCACAACTGGGCCACCTACTTGAAGGCGCGCCTCAACTGCAGCATCTCGGGCGAGTTCCCCTTCTACTTCAACGAAATCCAGTCGGTCTACCAGCTGCCAATGGACAAGATGCGCTTCTACGCCACCTTCACGACCAGCACGAATGGCCTGATCGGCTCCGCTGTGTGCAGCTTTCACATCAACGAGGTGCAGGCGGCTTTTAGCGGTAAGTAGTGCGGATTTGAACGGGACCGAGGGTGACAGAGGGTCGAGTAGAGCAGGAGTTACGGGTCAACTAACAGCATGTATACATATCACTTCAGGGATGCAAGAAACCTATAATGTAAAGAATATCAGTAATTTCATTACTAAAGTAGTTAAGAATTAGGCATCAGTTTATTGAAATCAATCCAAACGTGGGGAAAAAGGACTGAGGCGGTGATGACTGTAATTCTTAGCAGTTATTTGGAATTCTACACGATTTATATTTACGGGAATCGAAACTCAAAGCTGAGACATTCATGCGAGCATATCTCTTGCCGCGGGGATATGCTGAAATATTCCATAAACAATGTCTTAAAACCTGTAACATATATTGATAGGTATATAGTAGAAGACAAGATGGTAATCTCTCCGTTCGGCATGAGTATCGAATCCAATATTAAAGAAATAACAAAAAACAGACGTTAGCAAACGGTCCTGTTACCGTACCTTGATGGGACTTTATAATGAAAAACCTTAGAACGAAATTAACTGCCAGATAAAAAACAATACCGCAAAAGTTGAAGGAGGACAGAGTTAAGATCGCAAATACAAGTTAAAGTCGATTTTTCTTTCTCGAATTCAGGAATTTTTAAACTTTTTTACTGTCTGTGTTGCAACATCGAATGCAGCATTGTGTTTTGTGGGGAAATATGTTTAATTGTTTGGGGATTATTTGTCTCCTCTCCATCATCGCATAAAAGCACTGATGGAAAATCTGTTGTCCAATATAAAAATAAGGATTAAGCAGCTCTGGTTTTCTGCTCTCATCCGCAGGCAAATTCAAGGAGCAATCCTCGTCGAACTCGGCCTGGCTGCCGGTCCTGAACTCACGCGTTCCCGATCCCCGGCCGGGCACTTGCGTCAACGATACCTCGAATCTCCCAGACACGGTCCTGAACTTCATACGTTCGCACCCGCTGATGGACAAAGCTGTGAACCACGAACACAACAACCCGGTTTATTACAAACGGGATCTGGTCTTCACTAAGCTCGTCGTTGACAAGTAAGTAATGCCATCAGCTGGCTGAATCGAAGCGTTGAGCTGTCGCCTCCGACTGCAGCTCGTTCGCCGCAATTTCCGGTGCCTCCGAAGTGCAGAATCGTGTTCATGGCAGGCAGCCTCCAGGGAAGCAGATTTGGGTAAAACTTTAGTGGGATTTTATCGGAGCGTTTCGTTGGGAATACAGAATCGCTTTTAGTGCATGTTTGTGCAGCAGCTTTTGGTCTTGACTTCAAGAGTTGAGGTTGGCTTTAAAACTATTGCACTTGCTTCGAACTAACCCCAAAAATGGAAGCTTTCACATGTTGACTAAAGGGAATTTGGAAATTTTGTCGTCTTTCTTGAAATGTTTTAGCTAATTTTAAACATCCTTCCTTGGCAATGCGATATCAGGTGCAGAAAACGTCAGGTTTCAGCTCATATCACTGCTATCAGCTGTCTGCACAAATCCAATTGCGATAAAAGGTATTAAAGACTCACAAACGAATCAGCGCAGAGCGAAGGACACGCAAATCCACGCAGCAATTAATTAATTATCCGTTATTACGCAATATCAATTAATAACAAATAATTTTCAAAAACTCCATTAATTCACAGCTCTTTTATATGCTTTTATAGCGCATCTGTTGCCCTTTTTATCTGCGACGGTGTCTGTGTCCGCGATGGAATGCATATGTGTGTGTGTGTGTGCCGTGCAATTAAATGCTGTTAAGTTTTAAATTATTTTTTGATTAAATTTTAATTCATCGCGCCCGCGGGTAAGCGCCAATCGCGGAACCATTTCGAGCACAGGAAAAAGAATGCATTTCGAATGTAAAATTTTTATTGAGTTGGCAATTGATTTGTAATACGATTGCATGCCAAATAATTGAATCGAATTGCATTGCAATTGATTGCGATCAATTGAGCCGGAAGCGTTTTATTGGCAAGCGCAGGATTTTAGATAATTACTTGTTAAAGTTTTATTTTTCCCTTCCTCGCGCTGCCGGACCACGAATCGGAAATGAAACTTTATAATATCAAACTGAAACGGTGAACACTTCTTCGCTTTTAATTACATATCAATTGCCATTATTTTGCAAATTAATTTTCCCTCTCGTTGCCCACGTGGCGACGACGGCCTGAAAAAGCGCCGCCTGCGATGGCCACGAATCTCGGCGCCAAACGTAAAACGATTCTTAATTGTTTTTTAATACAATTGATTAAATATGCACAAAAAATCCTCGGATTATAATGGCGACATACACGCATGCATTCGCGTCGACGAAAGCCCCGGTAAAAATGTCATCGTTAGTCCCTTCGCCAACCCATTTCTGGGTAAGCGTGGAAATGATGAAAATTGATTGTTCTGAAGGCCCAGAAAAAGTGCATAGGAAACACCAGAAGGAAAAGGATACTTACAAACCTTTCTGTGAATTTTGTCATGAAAATTTACCCATTACAAGTTTATAGAGTTTTGATACTGGGGCGTTTCGGTCTTAAAATATTCTGAGCGCAAATGTGTTTGTGCGGGGTTTTTGTTGCAACTCAGTCGCGGCATTGTTGCTGCTTCAATATCAATTGTATCGCCGTCACTGATACCACGTTGCGCATTCCATTCCTTGATTTCAGGACCGATTCTCGGTCCTCGTTAATCCCAAGTCTCCATCTCCGTCCACGTCTTTATCGACAGCAATCGATTATTAATTATTAAATGAGCGAAAAATGTAATTGATGGTCGCGCATTTCAGTGAAGCTCCGAGCTATTTTTGTAGGAATTCAGGTTTTCCTTCCATTCCAGACACATTTTTCTTTAAATGTTGGTCCATTACATTCTCTAAAAGGTTCCTTAAAAGCCAACAGGTCTCATCCAATAATAAATAATTCATTACATTCAAAATGCGTGTCTCTCGTAGAATCAGAATCGACATCCTGAACCAGGAATACACCGTGTACTACGTGGGGACCAACCTGGGACGCATCTACAAAATCGTCCAGTACTACCGCAACGGGCAGTCGCTGTCGAAGCTGCTCGACATCTTCGAAATCGCCCAGAACGAGGCCATCCAAGTGATGGAAATCAGCCAGGCGAGGAAGTCCTTGTACGTCGCCACGGACCTGCGGGTCAAGCAAATCGACCTGGCCATGTGCAATCGCCGCTACGACAACTGCTTCCGCTGCGTCCGCGATCCGTACTGCGGCTGGGACAAGGAGGCCAACACCTGCCGCCCCTTCGAGTTGGACCTGCTGCAGGTGAGTCAGATTCCGGCACTGGAATAAACGGAACGAACGAACTCCCGTTATTTCTCCCCGTTACAGGATGTGGGCAACGAGACGAGTGACATTTGCGACACGAGCGTCTTGAAGAAGAAGATCGTCGTCACCTACGGACAGAGCGTGCATTTGGGTTGTTTCGTCAAAATCCCCGAAGTGCTGAAGAACGAGCACGTGACCTGGTTCCATCACTCCAAGGACAGAGGACGGTACGTAGTCGGGCGCATGCAAACGTAGACAAAGTATCGTTGGTGGTTTTCAAACTCGCTTTCTTCTTCTCTCCTCTTCAGCTACGAAATCAAGTACAGCCCCATCAAGTACATTGAAACCACCGAACGCGGCTTGGTTGTGGTGTCCGTGAACGAGGGCGATGGCGGCCGGTACGACTGTCATTTGGGCGGGTCGCTCCTGTGCAGCTACAACATAACCGTGGATGCTCACAGGTACAAGGGTCGCCTCAAGAACCGTGTATTGAATTCAAGATATTGAGGCCATATAATATGATATTAATGTCCTTTGTGACCTCTCCATTAAGTTTTCGTATTTATTAAAGCATGTACAGTCCTCAATTATATTTAGTAGAGGATAAGATATTGACTAGAAATTTAGTTTTAGTAATAATCCTTTCTGTATCGCTTGGTTCATGTCCTTTATCGTTCATTCATAAATGAGACTAATCAATAATCCCTTCGCTCCCCAGATGCACTCCGCCCAACAAAAGCAACGACTATCAGAAGATTTACTCGGACTGGTGCCATGAGTTCGAGAAGTACAAGTCCGCAATGAAGTCCTGGGAAAAGAAGCAAGCGGTAAGTGAAGTCCCACAGGCGGACATCGACGAATCGGACCGAAAGCACCCGACCGACCCGCCGACGACCTCGATTACTTTCACTACTCACAAATCAATTGTTTGCTTGCGTGTCAAAACTTGTCCCTTTGTACACACAACAGAAGCAGAAGAATACGAAGTGAGTGACGGCCTCGCGTTGAGGTTGTCGATCGACTTCCCAGCGCATTCCCCCCTTTTAACGAAGCAACTGTGACACACACGAAGCTTGTTGTTGTTCGCTTCGTCGTATTTCCCGCTGATACTTTAACTGCTTCCACTGCGAAAGGCGAGAAATACGCAGTTTAAAAATACAGCACAATTAAAATGTAATTGAAATTGGTTGCTTGTACACATTCAATTGGAATTATTACCTTCTTAGCAGGTGCAAGCGTTTATCCTGCTTCTCAGTATCATTTGACGCACACTCTGATGTAAATAATAAAACCAGGCAATTTAAATAATAAAATAGCTGGAATTTTTTAAGCAATGAAATTTCTCCCTAAAAACGGTTGATAAAATCAACTTCTTAAAACTCTCACTCAGACACGGACACACAAAAAGTACAGCAACTTTTTGACAGCAAACAGCGAATATGTCAACGAAAAAAACTCGCACAAAGTTTTTCTCCCATGCTATTTATTTGTCGTTTGTTCTCTTCTCCTCTCACTGTAGCAATGCTCGCTGCGACAAAACTTCAGCAATCAACATCCGAATGAAGTGTTCCGTAAAAACAACGTCTGATATCAGAATAAGTTCACGCTTTCGCCGTCGTCGTCCATAAAACTTTTCTCGATAATTTATTAATATGCAGCCGGACAAGCAGCCGAGCAACCGAGTCGCAGCCCTGGCAGCCGCCATCGAAAACCCACACAAACGAACTGCAGCTTCAGAGAATCACCATGTTCACAAATAAATATACTCTTAGCAATAAATAAATAAGTATTCGGTTGGTAATGTTAAAAGTTAAGGATAGAATTTGTACCCACAGCAATTTTTACGAAGCACACAAAAAGCGAACATAGCGAAATCCCCATGGACGAAGGAAGGACATGAGTGAATGACCGACACCAGCCCCGTATAGCGAATTAAAAGCCTCTAAAAACACTTAATCAACCGCAGAGTGAAACAACTGAAAAGCAACGCGGTATGTCGACCTTTTGATCATTTAATTCCCCATTTTTCGGAAAAGACCTTCCAACGTAGAAAATTCATAGAGAAATAGACGCGTTGTACTGATAGCATTAAGTTTCGGAAAGCAGGTCGATTTATTTTCTCATAAAGCTGTAAACAACTCCAATGAATGTGGACAATTTCCAAACTGCTTTGAACAAACGGCTTTCAATGATTTCCTCTGCAGTCCACACGCAACAAAGAAGCAATAGAAACGCATGCTGAGAAAGCAGCACGAGAAGCATTTTACTTAGCAAATATTAATAAGCATTTAGCATTTAATCGAGGAGCCGAAGTGAAGGACTAAGAATCATTAGAAACGAACTCGAATTCATCATTTTGAAGCAGGAATAAACAAGAAATTATAAACACATCGCGCTGCAATTAAACGCAATTCTTCATATCATCTTCTAAGGAAAACTAACAAAATCTAAACAAATCCTAGCTTAAAATTAAATTTTTTAAGCAAAAACAAAGTAAAGCGAATGTTAAAGGAGTTGAACAAATAAAAGAAATTTAAATATTGATATTATAACTAAAGAAACATGGAAGTAAAGTGAGGTAAAAAAGTATTGTAGTTATTTTAATATTACAAGTAAAATTAAGTGAAATTTTGTAATGATTTCTTGCTTATTAAGTTTTATTCGATAAGGTTTAAAATTCATAACAACAGCAAAACTAAAAAATAAATGTGCAAAGTTTTTTATATAAATAATGAAGAGCTACGCTTTCACTGCATTTTTATGTATTGGAGAATGCATTTCATCGACATCTCCAATCATTTCGTATACTGAAGACTACATCCAAGTCCTTTATTTACACTTTTCGTATTTACTAAGATTTTTTTTACGGTTCGAAATTTCTTTTCGAAGGGACTGACTGGAAATATCGTCAAAATTATTATTTTTTATCTAGTAACTTGCGCAATCGATTCTTAAGTAGTTATAAAGCAAAAATATTGAATAAAAGTATCAAAAAAACTCGAGACACTTTTCTTTGCTGTATTTTAAAGAATTCCTGGATTATTTAAATATTGAAACTAAGCTAAGAAAGAGTGAAGGAAACAGATATGAGATGCTTGCCTGGTGTTATTCAAGTCACAAGGTTTTCATAAAGAAATTCTTCACAGCGTTGGTTCAAATTTGAATTGCTGTGTCTGAGTTACAAAACATGGGTTAAAGTTGCGCTTAAACACACACATACACAGACGTGTTATTCGCCTAGAATCACGCTCCATCCTCAACCTACATCAGCAGAATTTTCCATTTCCGAATTTTTCAGACGGAGAAGAAATTAATTAAAACTCAACCCGAACGAAACTCGGCAACAAAAATGTGGCGAATGTGCATATGAGAGCGTCTGTGGATGTGTGTGTGTGTGTGCTATTCGAGAAGAAGAAACAAAATTTCTATTTTCTGAGCGCGTCGAATGCGTTTAATACTGCGTTGTGTGGAAATCGGGGTTTTCTCCGTTTTCTGCAGGTCGCGACGAACTTTAAAAGCGCCGAACTTCAAAAGTTGTGGAAAAGTTGGCAATTAGTAGACGCTTCAGACCTTCTCCAAAACTCTACTTTACTCTGAACTCATGATTGCTGCAAAGGACGTCCTTGTTTGTGGTAGTTTTTAGCTCCTTCACGTTTCATTGAAAGACAAATGACACATCAACGTCATCATCAGCGCCAAAAACAATACGAAAACCGTGAAATGAAGGCAGAAAGGCGCTAATTTATGCAGCATTAAAACTGAAAAAAAAGAAATGAAATATTGGGAATTATGAAGGGAAACAACAGAACACATTCGATCACGGATTCTTTACTTTCTGATTCGTTTCCATCTCTTGCCCAAAATTACAGCATTTTTACTCATTCCTTTGCTTGCATCGTTCGGCATAAACTCTCATTTTATAGCGATTTGTCGCATTCATTAGCATTTCTGAGGGCGGGACTCCACTTTTCTTATCTTTGAGCAGCGCTTAATTTTTAATTACTTCTTCCGCGATATTGAAATTCTGAATTATGCGAAGGTCTGAGCATTTATTGCAAAATATGTGGCTGCAAGAATGATGCGAGGAGCATAAAAGGATATAAAAGAGAGGAAAATCTACTTACAATTTAATTAAAATTAAATAGCCACTCCCAGAAGAATCTAAGGCTCCTTCGTGTTCAGCAACAAGCGAGGACCTGAAAGAATATTTCACATCTTTTTATCGGGCCGAAAATAAATTAAACACGCGGAAGATGAATGCTTCAATTTAAGTGTCAGAGCGAAGGAGGCAAGAAAATACAATTGGAGCGGAAGTTTTGCTTTAAACTGCGTGGGAGCGAATCCGAAAAAGAGGCAGCGAAATTGTGGACGCAAAGCAGTCTATGGACCAGCAAAACGGCGACCGAACGACATCAAAAAAGATGTTGCTGAAGATTACAGCCGAACCAACGCATTAAAGGTCAACCGAAAATATCCCAGGTTTCCCGAACTGCGTTTCGCCAACAACAGAAATCGACAATGACGCCTCAACAAAGGACGTTTCTGTGCTCCGTGTTTGTCCCTCTCCCGCTGAATTCATTCCCCATTCGCGCCTCTTATTGCCTCTTCATCGAGTGCAGCATCAAAGCCCAACATCGCATCCGAAACAAGCTGCTGGAGCTGTTTCCCATTCTTGGCCCTAACCCCGCGACCCTGCGGCAGAAAATTGTTTTCAACGCGTCTTTTAACTGTCCACCGCGAGGATGAATGTTCTTTCTGTGGACTCTTGTTCTTCACGCCGCCTTCCGTCCGCATTCACACGACACTTGCCTAACCTGACACCAGAAAGTGTTGCTTTGTTGCCTACTCTTAGGCGCTGCTGTAAAACACTAAATTATTCCTTGGAGCTGTTTGTCGGCTGCAGAAGAGCAACGGGAAACGACGCGAGGTTGTGAAAAACAATTCTTCTTTTCGCTCCATTGAATTAGTAAATCTTTTGCCCTAAACCGACAACAGTTAACGGTAACATTAAAATTTATGTAAACATTTTGCAGAAAATAAAATTAAGTGGAAATTTCGATGGAATTGAAAAGAATATCAAAGCAAGTGGCGAATCCTTGGAATAAAATTAACAACTTGGAGTATTTTAAATTGATTGAGATGGTTTTTTTGTCTATAATCAAAGTGACTCGCAGAAGATGGCTGAAAATCATTGAATTAAACGAAAAAACTGTTCCTTAAACATTTTAAAGCACTTTTCCGATGTCTATGAAAATTATTTAGTAGTCGTTTCGATTCTGCTCGGATGTAGATAAGCTCAACACAGATTAAATGCACAAAACTCACGGATAACTTCTGTCAGCGCCCATCAAGTGGCTTATCAGCTCGGAAACACAATCGTTGCGAGGGAAAAGAATTTCGCACAAAGCAAAGCATCAACGAAAACAACAACAAAACGGAGAAAATGGAAAATGAAATCCTCAAAATAACCACAAAAATTTCACGCTTTGTTGAGAATGATTTTTCTTAACTTAATTCTGCACTTCACTGGAAACCGATTCACGTCCCAAACACACCCACACAAACACACGCACACATGCACAGGCTGAATCAAGAAGCGGAAGAAAGAGATGCAAAGCGAAAACAAGTGCAAAAAGGAACCGATTTTGACGAAGAACAGCAACAACAAAGCAAGCAAATCATTATTAAGATACAATTTTTGCTCAAAGCCGCCTCCGAGTGAAGAAACTGGGGAAAAGGAAGCGCTTTTAATGAAGACGTTCGCGTTCTCTGCTCAGCACAATTTTTATCTTTCTGGATTCATGAAGACAACAAATAATTTTTGCCGCTCATTTTCGAAGCTGTGAATGAATTTTTTACCTTTTCCTCGTTGTGCTCCTCGTTGATGTCTCGAGCGAAGAATTAACTGAAGCGTGTGAAAGCTGCTTTCGCAACGTTATCAGCAAATAAAAAGAATCCCACTGATTTTCTATTTATTTACTTGCTGCTTTATTTTCCACTCCAGCGCCTCGTCGGAAAAGATGTGGAAATGCGAAACGATTACGGATTCCCCCAACGCGATTCTGCCGGGCGACGGAGGCGGCTTATGAACGCCTCTACGCGTGATGCTTTCAATTAAAATCCCCAACGACATGTTGCACGTGCCACCATTTAAATCGGACTCACTTTAAGCTTTGAATTTAGTTCGCCTCTTGAAATCTTTTTAATGCAGTCCACGAAATTACAAATGACTTTTTTTAATATAATTTTAAAGCGATTTTGATGGCATAGAGCTGGGTATTGACGGAGGATCTATTCCCTCCTTTTCATCATAATTCTTTAATTTAATTTCTTTTCTCGATTTCTCCAGAAACCATGAAGAAAGCATGGAAAGAACTTCATTAAATCGAATTAAATAAATTTGAAATATTTGTGTTTTACTATGAATTCATTCAGCGACTCCACTGAACCGAAAACCAGCAACGTCCATTAAACACCGAACTTTCTATATCTCTTACATTTGCTCGTTTATGATTGCGGCTTACTTCGGTTATCAGTTGCTCGTCCCTTCGCACAGAATTTGCTTATCACACCAACAAAAGGCAGCTTCCGCTCGGCTGCCTAGAAACAAAAGCAGGCGACCTTCAGCCCAGCAAAAGCCGGCCGAACTTTAATGTCGGCAAATACTTTGCGAGCAGCCGCTGACAAACACCTCCGACTGTCGCCTAATCCTCTGAAGCCGTCCGAAAACATGGCAGGACGACATCGAAGCCAACTGTGGCAATATGTGAAGGATCTGATATCTGTTATCCTGGCGCTGCTGCTGCCTCATCTGCATGCGGCCTCGAGTTATTTGTGCAAATTTCATTTCACACAAATGAAAATATGGACCGCAATATCACATATTTTCGCCTGAGCCCAGGTGCTGCAGCTCCCTTAAAGGGATTAGTCGATGGGCTGTTGTTTGGTGACAATTGAATCGAGTCGGCTTTTTCCTTGGTGCCACCTGAAGATGGTCGAAGGTCCCACACTCGCCCTTCAGGTTGCAGCTTTCAAATATTGACTCGGCTTAAAACAGGCTCCAAGCAGCTCCAAGGGAAAATAGAGCCGAGGTTGACCGAGCGAAGGAAGACCGAGCAAACAAGTAGACGGACGGACGAACAACAGCTGCGAATGCAAATGCAAATAGAAATGCCAATACATTCGGGTTTATTTAAATATTTGTGTGGGAATTGATAAGAAATTTCAATTATAAATTTCAATGCTACATCCAATGCGAAGGCTTTGATCCTTGCGAAGGCCAAGCATCCATTGTTTGTTGCTGCAACTTCGACTGAGTTCTTCAACTTCTCTGGAAGCTGTTGGCTGCCCCTTGAAAAATTCATATTTTAATTACAACTCGGAATATTTTACGGCAAGAAATTCTGCAGAAATTATTTTATTTCAGTTCAATTAACAAGGAGCAACTCAGGGAATTTATTGTCAGAATTTCGAACGTCTTTAGATGCAGAAGGATGTGTTCGAGAAATTGTTTCCTAAAATATTTATTTAATGCATTTTGCTTAGCTTCCATTTCTAAATGTTTCCAACGAAGACAAGAAAGAGGAAGAATTGTGGCTGAAAGCGAAGGAAGTCGGACGTGATTCGTGAAAAAGAACATTTTTAAAGGTTCAATAAAAACAAATCCTGAAATTCAAAGACTTTAATAAACAAATTCGAGTTGAATCTCTGTTCCTTTTTCTTCTTGTATTAAAAATTTATTCACGCCACGAAAATACGAAATTTCTGCATACCACAAAACGAACAAAATAAGAATTTTCCCCACTCTAAATCATTTTGCCTGCTTTTTTAATTGGTAAACATGAGTGTGGTTGTTGTTGTTGTGGGTGTTGCTGTTGCATAGAACATAGTAATGCTTGTTCTTTAGCATCTTCTAACAACGTGCACAAAATTCATTCGCCCCGACGGCAAACAATTAAAATCAGGCAGCACTTTAATCCGCTTAACAAAAGCAGCGCAGGGAGAGAGATGGATGTCGCCTCGTAGATCCCGTTGCTAGGACGAAGGAGGATGAGGGGGCCGAGCTACCCGACTGAAACCGAAGAGCATCGAAATCAAGAAACTCTTTGAGTCTAAATTATGGCCGCAGGATTCTTCTGTTACACCTTTACGCCTTTACCTCTATACTGCCTCCTCGTCGAGACTTCGAGAGATCCTCCGTAACTCACAGGGACACGACGAGGAATGCCTCAACCGGGCTCTGAGTTCAAGCAGCAGAACGAATGGGAAAAGTTCCGCATCGAGTGCGAAAATGTATCTTGGAAAGGGGCGAAGGAGGTTGGAGGAATGGGGAAGAAGTTCTGAATCGCTGGGCTCCAGTAATGCTCAAGTAACGCCATTCTCCATTGGTTCCATTTTCTATAGCACTTCGTTCAGGAGCTGTTTAATTGACAGCATTTCACTTCATGTTGCATTCCTAAATAGAAATTTAGGATAGTCTAAAGGCCTTCCTTAAAACTCCCCGAACTCTGAAACGCTTTAACCTTTGATCAGTGATTATTTAATCTTTCGAAGGAAAATCTTCGGAGGCTTTATAGAATCACTTTTCTGATGATGATTCCAATTGTACTGCCCAAGCTCCTACTCTATTTGGTCCTTCCTTTCCCTTAGGGCCTATAATTCTATTCTGTTAAACTGCTGCTACTTCTAAGGTAAATGGTAACTATATCCGCTTGATGGGGAAATAACTACGAAACTGGGTAATTTTTGGGGCAGAATTCTAGCAGAAATACCCTCTGCAGTGACTGTGTAACCCACAAAAGCAATCCTGGTTTCACAAATCTCAAACAATTGCTGGAAACTAAAGACTAAAACTAAGTTTCCGTTAACTTTACCAAAAGCTGTTTGGATCTGATGTGTATCGCTATAAAATTTGTTATTATTGGCCCATTTTTGGGATAATTCCAGATACACGCATTGCCTAAAGACTCCTTCATGTCTGGTTGGCGATTCGGAATCAGAAACCGTTGATTTGTTCAATCCTTAGCCCGTCATCAAGGATATTATCGAAGCACAATCATATCATAGAACGACGGCGACCTCCATCCGAGAATTACATTAACTACTGCTCGACAAATGCAATGACAACAACAGCCACCACCCACTGTCGGAGTGATTACAATCTACGCACGATTTCACGTCTGAATTTGCTCCGCCGCCCGCAGAACTGAACATGGGCCACATTTTGACAGCACGAACCGAGCTGCCAACAAGTCGGCGGATATCTCTGAAGACATCCAGGAGCAGCTTGAGAATGCTTCCTTACGCCCCTCGAAGATGTGTCAACAAATTGTCATAGCAGGATCCTTGTTGCTGTTCCCGTGGAGCTGTCGAACCACGGCCCCGAAACAGTCACCAGCCAAGAATGAGCTGAAAAAACAGCGAAAACAATTGGCAACATTTAGAGGGGGAAAAAACTGGGGTTGGTCGAGCGATGGAGGGGAAGCCAACACAGAAACGACAAAAAAGTGGCGAAAACTTTTCGACGCCAGAGGGCAGCAACGGAAATGAAGCCGAGAGCAGCTCCAGACGAAAGACAAGCAGCGAAGAAGGAGGCGAGGCGGCGGCTGACGGACGGAGACGACGTTTGTCAGGCAGAGATAAGTTTTCCGATGCCGACTGCTGATGATGAACACGATGACGTGCGCCGAGAATTTATGGCTTTTGCGTCTGAGATCGCTTTGCGGAAGCTTCACTGGGTCCCTGATTCAATGTAAGGGAAAAAAACGAATTTAACCATTCAAAAAGTCCATCTGCTGATGACGATTGTTGTGCATACATTATAAAAAACTTGGATATATTTTTCGGTGTTGGATTTTAATTGAAAATCAAGGTTTTTTAAAGTAAAATCATTGTTTGAATATTATCAAATATCACGCAAACCTCCAATTGAAAATTCCAATTGGAAATGAGCTCTGCATTGTGAAGAATCCAATCGTGGATTTGAGACAAGATTTACTGTTAATTTCAATCAAACTTCAGTGAACGCTGTGAAGAGTAATTAAAATAATGAATTGAGTCTGTGTTTATCTTCAATATACGCAACTTTTATGCTTCTTAGCACTTGATTCAAATGAAGTGCGCTTGGAAAATCTCCGTTCTTTCCTTCGTGTCTTCCTGAAAAACGAGTTAATTTTCCGATTCAGTGGCTTCGCCGCTGCAACAACGAACTAAGCTGATTGCGCATAAATATTCAATTGTTGTTGGAGCCTTGGTCCTGTTCCTGGAGCTTGGAAAGCCACTTGACGCTTGGTCCTTTTGTGTTGCCGTTCTGTTGTTGCTGCTGCTTTTAATTCGACCGCATTTAAACCTATTTAAGAATTAATATGTCTGCATTGCAAAGTTTTTGTTAGCCGCTGCCGTTGTTGCTCTCCTCTCCTTCGTCCTTCTATCCTTTGGACAGCAGACGCTGCAGACAACATTCAACAAAAACATTCGCGCTGCGTCAAGCGGCTAACGGAAAATATTAATTAATTCCACGCCCCTTTTTCATCAACAGACCCAAAGCAACCTGAATCTGAGTGAAAGTGGAACGTTGTCCGAAATTAGACTGAATGAAATTTAAGAGCTGACTAAAACAAGGATGAAGCAACTCTTCATGGGAATAAAACGTTTAAAATTTCCCATAATAAATTATGAACATTATAAATAATGCGCCTTTAAATCTTTCGCCTAAATATATGCAGCAAATCACGGGTTTTAGGTGTTCGTTCCATTGCATAAACGTAAAACACGTTTTTGACAGCAGCACTTTTCTGGCTTCGCTTAACACGTCGCAGTTTTTTAGTACACGCCCCCTCATCTTTGCCCCTAAATCATTTCATATTTTTTATGACTTCTTATGGAAATTTTTGACGTTTTCTTTCATGAAATGTTTCAATTTTTTCCTATTTTTCTTCGCATTTCGCATGTAAGCGATGTTTTTAGCTGTGATTTCCTTTGTTCCAAATTATATTCGGCTCTCGTTGACGTTTATGCTTCTTTACGTAATAAGAAACAAATTCAAAATGTTTGTTGTTGCTTTTAGTGTTGTTTAAATGAGGGAAGAAGAAGATAACGCTTGTTGTTGCTGTTGTTTCCGGTGAATTAAACGAGAATAAAACAAAGTTAACAGTTTGCATTTGTTTGCATATAAAGTGCAATTTCATGTTAAATGGAAGGTTAAAAATGTAATTAAATTCGTCGTAATGTTTGCTTCTTCCTCCGACGTCTTAATTGCGTTTATACGGATGTGTGTGTGCATGTGATTTGTGTGTGCGTGTGTGTGTATTCAAGACCAAGGACATACCTTAATCTTCAACTTAAACTCAGTTCGCTTTTGGCTTTAATTTCAGGATTTCAGTTGAAGCTTTTAACGAGTATTTTTAAGCAATTCAACTTTAAAACTAAAGCAGAAAAGTTGAGCACAAAAGCTTTTTTTTAAGCTTTTCCTATTTTATTCACAAAACGAGACTCGACTGTAAATATTTTTAATTTAATCTTTGACTTGTGAACAAAGTCTTAGAAACGCAAATTATTATTTAAGGGACTTTCTAAGGTCCTTTGTTGACGTGCTTTACCGTTAGGTGCACATGAACATGAATGATAAACAAACATCATGAATAAAATGAAATAATAAATTGAAATGTCAAAGTTTCGTGTCAAATTAATAGAAGTCAGTAGCGAAAAAGCAACAGCAACTCGCAGCACTTTGAAGGGAGAGAAAGGTGCAAAGGAGGCGGAGGAGGCGGAGGAGAGCGACTCATATGAACCAACTTTTCTCCACAGACAACTAAAATCAATTTCGAAAGCTGTCATCTCTTCAATTTGACAATTTCATTGCTCCTTCAATGGGTTTTCCAAAGACATTTACGATAGCTTCGAACGTGCCACGGTTTCCATCTGTCAAAGGGAATCCAGGGGAGCGGAGGCGGGGACGAAGGGTTCAACGTTAAAACTTAACTCGTCATATGAAGCGTTGCCACACTTTTGCGCAATCAGCGATTCTATGAAAGTTAAATGAAGTCATTTATTAAAAACACTTCTTCAAATTGTTTCTTTATCGGAGCGGAGAATGAAAAAAAACTCACATGGAGCGAAAGTACAAGCAATTTTTTAAAATTCTGTTGAATAAAACGAAATAATAGAAAAGTCTAAGTAATGAATTTGTGCTCATTTTTGGAGTCTTGAACAAAAGAAGCAGTTGACATCTCACATTTTACGAAGCTGTAAATGACGAATGGACGAAGCAGCTCCGGCTTCCGAAATTTCCCATTTTACCAGGAAATTACATCTCTATTTTTATACCCTACACCTTAACGTTGAGGGTATATTCACTTTCTACCGGAGTGTGTAACGCATAGAACTAGACAAGATAGGTATGGAAAAGTATATATATTCTTGATCAGCATCACCACCAAAATTGAAATAACGATGTCTGTCCGTCTGTCTGTCTGTCTGTCCGTCTGTCTGTCTGTCTGTCTGTCCATTGAAATCACGATCACGATTCGAAAATATTTCGAATCACATACAAAGCGTTATTCAAACCGTTTTGTCTATAAAAATGCTAAAGTATTTCCGATGGGACTTTACGTTTCTGACATCTTGCACAGATTTGTAAATAGAATTGCTTGTCACGAGAACAATTGCATTCTTGATATCTTCAACCAACAAAGAGTTTTTAACTCGTCGAATTCCACGTATTTATCACCTATTGGCTTCATAAATGAACTTCCGGTAATTTTTGACCTAAATGTATCTTTATGTCATGATTTTTATAAATCTTCAACCCCCGGTACTCATAGAGGCTAGCATTAAAAGTGTTTTAAGGGTTTGTTTGCTCTTTTTCTTGTTCTTATTTTTATCTGTTACTTTTAGATTATAGTTAGTATTAAGTCTAACATTGTACATAGTTAGTTTTAAGTCTATTATTTTAGGAGTTACACCTCCAAATCATGTTAGCTTCGGGAGCAAAAGCGATCGCCTTTTATGTTATTAAAATCTTTAATTTGACCTTGTCATCCTTAAGTCTGATACTGATGTATATCCATGTTTTATAGACAATACATTATAGTCTTTAATTGTAACAATTTGTTAATTGAATTACTTGTTCTTATACTGTTATTCAAAATGGCTCAATAAATTTCAATTTCAATTTCAATTTTGGGGTGTTTCGTATTGAAAATGGGCAAAATCGCCCAAGGACCACGCCTACTTTTCATATCGAGAATGCAGGTACCTCTTTTTTGCCTATTAAAAAAGGCCATATCACTTTTTGAGAGAAGACAAAAAAATTTTATATGTAGGTTTAGACTAATGCTTCCAGTTAATATGCTAAATATGGGCGTGATCCGCTCACTTTTAGTTTACATAGGTCATGGAGGGTTTTACATAGATTGTATTGAAAAGTATATAAGTTTCTTGAATAATGGTGTACATAATATTGTAGTTTGTGAACCAATAATATTATCTGTTGGGAAAAAATGGGCCTCCTTTTTACCCATCCACCCAGTATTGCAATATATTTTTATACCCTACACCTAAATTTTGAGAGTAAACGCATTTAATACTGGTGTACAAGTGGAAATATTTATTATTAGATATATAAATTCTATATATATACGAGTATATATGCAGCTTTAAGGTGTAGGGTATTTCGGCTACAGCCCGGCTGTAGACAACACCTTTACTAGTTTCTTCTAATTTTTGTTCGAATTTCTTCGAAGTCGACGCTTATTTTCTGGAAATTTTCCCACTATGTCAACCATTAAGCGAAATATTGCATGAAAAAGTAAAGATATTGCTAAATTTCGTTTGCATATAGTCAAGAATAGTATTGGCCAACGAGCCCGAGTTCTTGAATTGCTCGATTAAAGGTAAAGTACATCAGTCTGTGAATTCAAAATTTCCTTTCACTACGTTCCACAATCCGGAATTTGTAGGGAAATTTACTAAAGTCTAAGAATTTGCCATGCGTTGGCAACCCTGGAAAAATACCGCATTCCTTAATCGACGGCAAAGATTGAATGAGTGAAGAGGAAGCTATAAATCATATGTGAGTATTTTCAATTACAGCAGATACTGTAACTTTTATACACCCGACTTGAATAATGAATTCTTGATCAGTTTCTTTGTTGTTGATTGTTTCTTCATCTCCTTTCGACTCCTTACTCCATCTTCCTTTAGATCTTTGCTCAGCTCCTCGATTGACGAGTTACCTTCTGGAAATATTCGTGGCGGTCGTCTGGGCTGATCTGCTCACTCAGTCGTGAATCGCATCCAGTTGAGTGTGAGTAACTCGTTAACTGGCGGCGGTGATAAAGCAATCATACGTGGCTCGTGCGGAGAGAGCAGATTCCGATAGAAACGGCACTGAAAGAACAAAGGGGACCTCGCCTTCGTTCAAAGACTGGCGCAGGTGTCTTTGATGCTGGCATTTCGCTGGTTCATCCAGGATATTTGACATACTCAAACGCACCTCGCGTTCTGTTGTCGGTGCTGTCGATGGGCGTCCGTGTGACTGTTTCAAATGCCGGGAATCAGATTCGTCTTTAAGTTCGATGCTCATTTCGCTGACGTAAATAAATGCGTCCTATTTTCGCATTTATTTCGCTTGCTGCGTTTTGACTTTCGACTGGAAATTTAAGGTGTTTATTCAACGTCTTCGCGTCTGTTGATTGAAGCGGAAATCACATTTTCCATAATCGTCAGTTGCGACGTTCCTCCGATGACTGCGATTAAATAAACTGCGGTGATTAAAGGATAACGGCAGAATTTTAATAAAGCCACGAATGCAGCGAAGGAGAAGTTTTTCGTTTAATTTCATTCAATCTGCCATGGAATCATTGATGCGTCCTTAATGAATGACTCAAGGTGCTTTGAACTGCGCCGTTCCTTCGGAATGAGTATTTGTGGAATGCCGCACAGACTCATGCACGCAACACACACCCACACGCACTCAGAGTGCGTCTCAGAGTTCACGCAATCGGTGCTCGACAAATATTGCAAATTGCTTGCTTCTCGACTCTCAGGGGACAAAATAAACATGTAAATGTTTGGCACAGACGCAGAGCAGGATACATTTGAATGCACACACACACACAGACTCGAGAAGTCAATGTTTGTCGTTCGGAAACATCTACGAACGCATCTTCACTGCAATTGCAGGGAATTGTCCATGAGCAAGAACGTTTAGGCAGCAATTATGTCCTGTTTACACTGACAGCAACAACAAATCGACGTCGTGAATACAAATTTCCTTGTAAGACGTCTCCTTTGATTCGCTCGGCTGTCGCTCGGCTGAAACTGGAACCCAAAGGACGATCGAGTGCCACGTCCAAGGCAGCAACATCCCTCGAAATCATCTCTTCAACTTTCCGAAAATCTCGTCACGTATTCCTCACCGAGAAGCTCTTAAATCTCCGTGTTTATTAAATCTCCGTATTATTTACTTTCTTGGATTAATTTTCTCATTTCTTCGGTCGGGGTCTGCTGCTTCCCCGCCCCTCGACCGCCCTGTTTCCGATTAGAAAGTTGATTTATTTAATTTCCCGTCCAGCGAAGTTTTGCATAATTAATTTTGAGCGCATTTAAGAGAAGCCAATAAATTCTGAATTCATTTCTTTTTCCTCGTAATCACTCAGGAATCGTTCGGAAATTGCACCATTCATTACAGCCATCGCCCCGTCCCGCCCCTTGGCCACACTTCAACATTTTATTTCACCAACTATAAAAAGCAACTTAATTGCAGCACGCGACCTTCATTACGTGCTTTTAAAGGTCCCGCATTTCATTAGGGGCCGAAGCGACTCCGTAAGATTTTCCCATGATTTCTTGATGCCGTTTTTACTACCGTGAAAGTTTCAATTGGACTCTACAGACTCCACGCTCAGTTAATCTTCCGTGTCCGTCCCCTGATGCATCGAGGGCGAACTTCTCGGGGCCAGATAAAAAGTTTTTCACTTTAAAGCAGCTGCTAAACAGAAACTTGAAACCCGTGCGAATGCATTTGAATTCGGCCTCCGTTAAATCGAATAATCTCCACGGGACAAATTTCGCATTCTCCTTCGACGGCATTTCACAAGTTTAAAGAATGTTTTTATGAAATTTTAGAACTCTTGCGAATCGAATTATTAAATCCTGGAACGGCGATAAAATTGACCAGTTGCGACGCTTGAAAACTGATTCAGCGACGGAGCAGCTCAGCGTTTAGTCTGTGACGTATTCCCATAAGAATCGCGACTACAGCAGCCACAAAATATCACAGAAAGATACGTGAATAATGCTATATTAAAAGCACCTTTAACAGGTTAAAAGGAAGCCAAACGATGAGATCAGCAGATAAACAAAAGTCAATTGAATATTCAGCGCTCTTCTGCAGTCACTTCCTCCGACTCCTTCGATTTCTTCGGAGAACTGCCGGTACCGACTGAAAACTTTTTTAATTTCGACGCGTAGGAAGACGTCGGAATCCTCAGGCCAAAATACACTAATAAATCGCTGGAAACCGCTGGCGAGCGAGTGGAAAGAAAGTGGCTGCTGCTTGGAATTAATAAAACGCGGAAAAGCACATTTTAGAAATAATTGCACTGTGACAAATGTCTCAAGTCCTCCGCTGAAAAGCTGCCACAGATGGCGGGTTCACAGGAGCTGACGGATTTCGTGCTGCAGTGAAACGATGGAAGTTTCGACATCGCTCGGAAGTCAGCCTAATGAATTGCAGCACCGAATGTCTAACAGTAAAAAGAGGTTGAATTTATTATTCCGAATAATATTCATCCCTTTTTTATGGTTTAATAAAGATTGAATTATCTGTAGTTGATGTTTCCATTGAATTCACACAGTTAAAGACTCGGAATCCTTTCAATTATCGCAGACATTCGAGCTCTGAGTATTCTGCAGCGAATGCCTTCAAATATTCTCTAATTAACCAAAAGCTTTCTAATGTAATCTACGTTTGTTGCTAATTAGACACAGCAATCGGCTTGAGCAAGCTCCGAAGCAGCCGAATTCCAGGTCCAATATTGAGTTTGGTTTCGGGTGCTGCAGTGCCGAGTGTTTGCCCAGTGACCCTTGACTGCGAGCAACACCTGCTGCCAGTGCTGCCAAGGCAACTGACAACGAGCAAGGAGCAATTATTGGCGAAAGCACGACCGCCGCTGCGATGTCCTCGTCAATGCTCGTGGTCCCACCTGAGTGCAACTCTTCGACGGATCCGAGCTGCAGCTGTTTGGTATTTAACTGCTTGAGCGTAACTTGATCAAATTTAATTTGGCATTTGGCATCACTCCACTCGGTCTCCGCATCGACGCACCTCTGAGTGGAGAAGGCGACGTGTTGCGGGTCCTTCATTTGGATTTGCCAAGTATCCATGAAACTGGCAACCGACGTCGTTTTCGGTTGCCGCCAACCTGAAATTTATTCACCAGGATTCGAGGTACATAAATCAAGAGCTTCTTCAAGGCTTCTTTTGCCTTTCTACGTAAACAATGCATACAATTCTTAGCAGGTGATAAATAACTCTTTGTTGGCCACGCAGAGCCAAGCTGAACACCCTCTGGCGGCGGTTTGCTGCGTCAGTCTTCACTGCAATTCGTTGGCAGCCCCGGCTTCGGCTCTGGCTTCATTTGGCTTTGATTAATTTATGCTAATTTGGGAAATTCCGACTTTGTTTAATTTAGTGCTTCAGTTTGTTTAGATGCGTCTCTGGAAATGCGAATGTGTTCCGAGGGCTTCACATCCTTGTGACAAATTAATTGCTGTGAATCGTTCCTTTGACTCCATTTAACATTTCGGTAAATATTGACTTGTCAAACAAACGTCTTCCTCCGACCAAATTCCACTTCGAATGCGATGCAATCAAAGATTCAAAGTCAATCAAATCACGCTGATCCTCGCTCGACATTAAAGCAACAAAATCTCCATCAAGATTCAATATCAAAGCAACTATTTCGCCTTTTCTTCCCCATTGAAGGACTCCACTTTCAAGGACTGAGCTTCGAACTACAAAGAAACCTGTGCGAAGTTCACCGAATCCGTTCGAGTTGCTGCCGTTTCTCCCCTCGACAAACGCGCTTAATTCAATACACAAATAATGGCCAAAGGAAGAGAAAAGCTAATAAAATCAGCAGATGATGGTCATTAGACCGAAAAGTAATTTCATTTATTTGCAAACTCGATTTGCTTCCTTGTGTATCCTTCGTATTTAAGACGCGCCATAAAAGCAGCAGTCGAATCTGGTGGTCCTTGGGCCCGAAAAAAGCTGCGTCATAAACGTAAATCCTACCATCAGCTCCCCTCCACAAACTCCCAGCTGCGGTCGCGTCCTGGTCAGGAATTAACAACAAAAACAATGTGTGGAAAATCGAACTGCGACCCACTCGAAACCCGGCCGCAATAAACGATTTTTTATAGATTTCCAAACTAATTTCGGAGCAGCAGCGAAAGTAATTCCTCAGAAATTTACTGGGGCCAACAACGGAGCCAGGATTTCGAGGCAACACGGAAACCATTACTCTTGCCGTGCTTCCTGAGCTGCGCCTGCCACTCGACCTTTGGCCACATGAAAACACTCCCTTTCCTTTCATCGGAAGGGTCATAAAACGGAGCAATGGGTTCTGCGTTCAGCGACGAAAGACCTCAGACTTAAGAACTTTAAAAGCCTCACTCTTCACTAGTGGCCAAATGATTAAAGCAGTGATGGAATGGCAGTGAATGAATATTTCCATATTTATAGCATGAATACTCTAAGATTCATGCCCTGAGTTTTCAGGGGAATTTAAAGAGGGGAGATGAAGAAAAGTCAAAGTTTTGGTTACTGCGCAGACGAATTCCATGAAAATCGTCGTCGTGAAACAGACTGAATGAAGGAGAAAGTCACAGGCGATGTTGCATTTAATGTTTGAGTCCATGTTGCATGTAATTTTGAAGATTTCAGGAACCAAATATCAATGTAAAGCACAAAATATAATACTTCTTCTTTAACCTAATTCAGTACTTTCAATCTATTCGTGAAAATCAGATCCGTGTCTCTTTTAATCCAATGAAAAATCGCTTTTAAATGCACTCTTCAATAAAGAATTTATAGGCATAATTTAAATAGGATCACACCAAAGAGTCATTTGTGTTGGTCGGCAAATCCTACATCAACGAATGCAATTAAAGCTGTACGGAAAAGATATATTATCACTTTTTGCCGAATATAAATGAAAGCAGTCATTTACGCAGACAGACAACACGGAAATGTGAACTCCTTTGTAAGGAAAACGAAGCCTGAAAGGGAGAAATACAAGGAAAGAATCAAATTACTTAGTAGCAACGAAATGGACGCTTCTATGCAATCGTTTCCAGAACAAAAGACGGAAAGGAAAGTGAGCTCACATCGCAGACAGTCGGATGAATCTTCTTCATTGACTCTTCCCTTCACCATTTCTAACACAACCGAGCATTGTCCGGAAATTATAACAAGGACAGAAATAACAGCGCAAATGTTCTCTCCTTGAAAATCTTGTCGATGTCAGAAAAGAGGAAAACTTATGTCCAACGGCCATGAAAGCGCTGGCTACTTACAAGCAGAAAGGTGAGTCCTTAAAATTTATGTCAATTGCATTCTTCTAAAACGAATTCGAAAGAGACTTTCAATAAAGTGTTGAGATGAGCGGGGAAGCGGCGAACGCTGCACTTGCTGCAATTATTTGCGATTTTTATTCGAGTGCTGAAAGGACACACGATTCATTGCCTGAAATGAATCGAAATGAATTGAATTGAAGTGTAAGTGGAAGCATTTTATTTGTCATCCGACAGCGCGACACCAAAGGACATCCACGGAGAGCGGAAAGGAACTGCGCGCTCTATTGTAGTCACTCTGGATGCAGCAAGGAAGTGTTGCTGACGACAAGTGTTTCAATGACACTCGCTTTTATTAAGCGCTTATAATTTTGAAAGAAAGGAAATTAAAGGAAAATGCACTCTTCTCATTAGAAATGGCATCGACAGTCGCCTTCGTCGGAAGCGAAAATGCTTTTCCGACCTAAATTGATCAAAACCAACTCGTAATTATTATTTAAAGGCACTAATACTGCCTCATGGCGCTATAGACTTCCTCTAAACTCAAACTTGGGTTTTTGCAATCCAGTCTTTTCCTAAATAACTCAATACTTACAACAAAATTCCCCTTTGAATCTCAGGAAATCGTTTTTCAGGGAAGAAAACATTCCATTAATATAGGGCACGAGGAACGGAGGATCCAGAGGGACCCTAGCAACAAATTAAGAAGTCGCTGCTGAATTTGCAAGCCCAACTCAACCGGAACCACTCGAGGAACTTCGAGGCAGCAGAGAGGAGGGAGTCCGTACAAGAAGGTGCCTCAAAGGTGCCTCCCTTCATTCCAGAAGAAGGTGCATAAAAACTCCTTCCTTTGCATAAAAACTTTTCACTTTTTACTCACGAGGGGGAGTTAATTAAATGATGCTGGGAATCGAGTAAAAATACGAAGTCACTCCGTTTATTTAGATGCGTAAATAACGCAATTAAAGCTTTGAGTTCATTTGAGTTGCATTGAGTGAAGCACTTTTCAGTTCTGCGCCACGAAATCACGGGGGAAATTCAAAGTTACGACGAAGACAAAAGCGTTCGGCGCCTGCGAGGGTGCGAGGGTACTTTTCCTGATGGAAAAGTTGCAAAGAAGTTCCCTGCTGGTCTCCGTTGCTGCCGAACAAATACGAACGTTTTTATTTGAGTTTTGTCGGTTGTGTGAAAAAGTCACTCATATGTGACAGTTCATGCTTCAAAGCAGTCGCAGTCTCCCGCTCTCTCTCTCTCGCTCGCTCTCTCCATTCCTTCCTCTCGCAAAGACCCTTCGCAAGCGTTGTCATTTCTCATTAGGAACTTTGCCGAAGTGGCGCAAAGTTGAGAGCAGTTCGAGAAGAAAACACTTCGCTCAAAGCAACTCGCACATAAAAAATGCATATGTTTTGACAAAAGTTATGAGCGCTAAAACTTCTATCAATAAAAAGAGTTTTGCTTTCTCCTTAGAAATATTAACTGGATACCGTTGCAGTTTACTTTAAGAGGCGGCGAAGAAGCTTCAGGAAATAAATTCTTGTGAGTGAAAAAAGTTAAGTCGGAAGTTTTTCCATTTCGAACATTCGTAAAACGAAAATAAAAATGAATATCAATCAGGAGAAAAACAGAAAGTAACTTTTTACAGTTATTACGCAAGAATGTTGCAATAATCTTTATGAGCATTCGTTGTTTTGTCGTTGGAAAGTATTTCAAATGAATTCTTGTCGTACGGAGGAAAACGACTCTTTCGCTGCTTCCGAATCTAACACCCGAACTCTCAATAAAACACGAGTTGCCATTAAGCGTTGCTTTGTTCATCGCGCATTCGTAGAGAAAGCTTTTCACGAGCTTCGCACGTCCGATCAGTGGACGTCGTCTAGTTGAAACTCGTTTGATCCACAGACGAATTGTTTGCCGACGACGAAGAAACCAAAAAACATGCCCAACAACAACAACGACGACAAAAAGCGACGAAAAGAGCCGAAAAGCAACAATTGTAATAATTTACATTCTCTGCGAAGCTACCGTCCATTTATAGCGACGGTTACATTCGTTTCATGTCGTTTCCTGTATTCAGCAGCCACGAGTTGTCTTTGCGTCGTGATATATTCATTCGTAGCAGCGACTGCATGTGTGCGTTTGTGCTCGCGTGTGTGTGACAAGTGCAGATATTTCCATTTGGTCCGCAAAATTAACGTGGTTTGTTGGATGCGGTTTTTTAATTATGAATTATTAAACTTTGATGACAATTTTCTCGTTCACAGTTCTGCATGTAAAACGTCGCATTGCCAACTTTTTTATAGTAATCAAGTGAAAATATTTCACACACAACTACATAAGCATTGCTATGCGTGTGTGTGCGTCTCCTCATAATCATCCACTTTAATTTAATGAATTTTATAACATTCATGGTTGAAATTAAAACTGAAAATATGAACATAAAACACTTTAATTGCGAACTCAAAATTCAATTTAAATATTAAAATATTAAATACGAGTTTCAGCGGGTGCAGGAAACGCGGGATTTCCCCTTCCCCTCTTTTTAATTAGTCTATTATTAAGTGTTGTGTATTTATATATTTAAAATATGCAAATATAGGTTATGAATAATTAATTGTTTGTCAAATTAACGCATTTGTTTTTATTCTTTTTTTATGTTTGTAATTTTTAAAATTTGTGGAAATTATAAACTTTATTGATACAGAGAAATTTCTGCGAAAGATGGCGCTGCAGTAAAACCATTGGCAATGAATTATAAAGCAGTTTCCAGCCACAACCGAAATCGTTCCGTGGGGAGCATTACTTTTGCTCCGATGAGGAATGGCGATGCTTCAACTGTAATACAAATAACATAATAATTCGAATAAAGTTATTCAATTCGAAAACTACATAGAAATAAATTCCAAATTGATCAGACTAATCCGCAAAAATAGCTAGTAACATTCTGATTTTGAATAGTAAATATTTTAAATAATTAATAAATAATTTTGCAACTAATAAATACTCCATTCAGCATCAATCATTTCCCCAAATTCATCAACATTGAAACATCAATCTCCATGGGAAGAATTGTTTAAATTCTGACATTTTAAGCCTTGCAGCTCTAATTTCTTCAACTCAGAGGTCCATTTAGACTTGAAAGTGGAAGACGTGGAACCTGTGATCATCCTCAGCATTCACATTCCTTTAATACTTAATTCGATCAATATTCCCACATCAAGTTCCATCGAAATATCAGCTAAAGACTGACTGACCGAGTCATTAATATAGAAATTAGTACCGAAAGTGATGAATATCGAAAAGAATTACAGCTATTTACATTTATAATAAACTTTGTTGAGATAATATAAAATAATTTGTAATGTAATTATAGATTTTTGATCCTGGAAGCAGTCTGCAATCTGCTTCATTAACTTAGGAAAACTCTGATGTATGCATTAACATTAAAACTAAGCTTGGCACCATACTTGAATCTTTTAAATTAAAAATTTTGTGGATTAATTGGTCTATAATATCCACAAATGATTATAATTCCAAGTGCAAATAAGTAGCGATCATTTGAAGCTTTTAAAAATGTGGATCAAGTGTGAGGCAATCGACAATAAATGCCATATTAGACAGGGAATCACACATGGTATTGAACTTGTTTTGAACAAAAATCGTAAATGTTAAAGAATGACGAAGCATTATGAAAATAGAGGGAATCTAATTTCTCCATTTGAATAATGAAAAATTGCGGTCTTCATGGGAGGAGGAGGAGGAGGCGAATGTAGGGCTTCAAGGAACCGCAGAGCCGCTGATGATTCTCCTCGTAATCGCCCAAGCCGCAATTTTCGTGCTTCCGCTGCATTTTGCGGTACTTTTTCGGTTTGCAGCCAAACACACATGGAGATATACGCGTATCCTGCGCAGTCCTCGGTCATGTAAATATTTTTGCAAATCCCTGTCGTCCAGTCGAAAAACAAACAGTTTTGCAAAATATTTGGTCAACACCTTCGAATACCAACAGTCAAATGCACACGCACACACACGCACACACACACACTGCAGCTAGGTTTTGAAAGCGACAACAACAACACCGCGAATGTGTGATTTATTCATTCGGTGGATGGACCGTGGAGAGGGTCGAAGGAAGTCGTTGGAGGCTGAAGCGGCGGAGGAGGCGCTCCTTTATGCGTGCTCCGAATATCAAAGCCGACGATGAGTGGATTTTGGCGGTGGAATGTCGCATGTGAGCAACTGTTTTCAATTTAAAAACGTTGAAATCCATATTTTTAAAGCACTTTCTGCTTTATTTAGTGGCGAGGGCATAAACAAGCTGGCAACGCTGCCACATGCTGTGAATATGCTTTTTGCTCACATATTTCCAGGCGCACTCGAAGCTTTTAGCGATGTTTAGACGTCGTGTGTTTGCGTTGTGATTGTGTGCGTTCCACACCGTATTTCATAGCAATCATGTCAGCTTGTGGTCAATTACTGTGTTGGCAGCTCAATTCGTGAAAATGCTAAAAACTGGAAATGGTTTTGTCGCTTTTAATTGAGCACAACGAATCGCCTGCAACCGAAAAGCACTCAAGCCAATTATCGGTTTTTTCTAATACGAAACATGATTAATAAATGACATGTTTAATAAAGTTGTGCCGTTTGCTTGGTAATCAGAGTTCATTATCTATTTATACAACGACTTGGCCGTCCGTTCAGCATCCGTCTGTCGTCAGGCGACGTTTAAATGCGACTAAATGCCGCTCGATGTGCATCTCACTTGGCTACGTGACTCAATGCAGCGTGTCTCCTCATCCGCTTCCAAAGTAATTCAATTTTCTTCGATTACAACTCGAATCGTTGCTGCCACCTTGTGTGTGTGTATGTGTGTGTGTTTGCGTGTGCTTCTGTGTTCGCTCGAAGCTTGTTTTACTAATTTAATTACATGCGACGTTTTGTAGTTATTCACTTACGCTTCGCTCCGAATCATTCTGCTGCAGCCGAAATCGACATTTAATCGCCTCTAATGGAATTATTTCGGTGACTTGTTGCGAGCTTTGGACAATTTGAAACATGTTTGCTTTAATTAAAAATGCAAAAAGGAATCAATTAAAGATCAATCGTGTAAAAGCTAATGACAGCTCTGTGAATTTCAAAGCAGGAGCCATTTAAAAATCTGGAAGTATGCAATTTATAAAAGGAAAATAAAATCCCTTTTTTTGTGATATGAAATTTAAAATTTTCCAATTTTAATTCACATCGCTTCATTTTTTAAGGTTGTCGTAAAGCACATGTTGGTTTGTTGCTCTATAAAAGTTCTTTTTTTTAATAAATCAGGATTTCCTTAAGACTTTCGTAGTGCAAAATCTCGAAGCTAATATCAGTCTTCCGACTAGTGTAATGTTATCCTGTGAATGTGTCAGCCAAGATATCTATATCCAGATTCTCCATAATGTGACCTAAGGTATTCTTTACTCCTTTGAACGGCGTGGAGTCGACTGATTTGCCTCATTTTCTTCTAAATTCACGTGTGTAATATTTTTAGTCCCTCGTGAGTATTTTTATTCCAATTTATTTAGCATACCACTGACCAACAGCGTTTTCATGATTGCAAATAAGCTCAGATATTTAAAAGAAAGCCGCGCTTTTATGTTTTCTTACTAATTGTAATCCTACCTTTCTTATTAAGCAGTAAAATTTAACAATTTATTCATATATATTTATGTAGTTTTTCATTCCGAGTTCAAATAATCATGAATTTATACATTGATGATTACATTGAGTCGATGGATTTTGAACTACTGCCGAGCGAAGGTGGTTGTAGGCGACAAAGGAACCTCCTTACGTGCTTCCTTTACAGCGTAAGATTTTCGCGACTGTTTCGCGTAATTTTATTTACAAAAACTGAAATTGAAGTCAAAATTTATTGAGCTATTTCAAGCAACAAAATAAGTACAATTAATTCGGTTAACAGCTGGTAAGAATATTAAAGATTATAATGTATTATCTGGAATAAACCAATGTGCAACAGTATCACAATAATTCTGATAATTCAGTTGTGCCATTCACAATTTTGTGATTCTACCCAGAATCAGTGGAATTAAGACATTGACTAAAAGATTGGCACATGATTATAATTATTGTTTATAAATTATATATTTTATTATACGGTTATGTTATGGGAATACCGAAGGAGATAATGTATTATATATTGGAGGAGGGCATTGAGCTCCATTGTGATTCCTGTGAGACATTCCTCTGCGATTTTGCAGAGTTTGGAACATCCACCGCTGCGCTGTATAAGTTCCTCATTAAATAAATAAAATATCTATGCATACATATATGCTAATGACTACTACCCACAACACCTCTGTGTTCTTTGAATCCTTTTTTTCCATAAATTTCGAATAATTTCAGGTACTTGTTTACGTAAGTATCGGAAAGTGAGTATCGGAGCCCAAAAGGAAAGCATTCATGAGTACAACTCTTCGATTTTTGCGCAATTTGCATTGTTAAACATTCTTCCAAATGCGATTTCTATTCAAACGAAAGGTAAGGAAAATATGCGAAGATACCAGTGAAAACAGAGCCTCAATTCGAGGTGAAAATAGCAGCAAAACAACCAGAATCGTCGCCAGAAATCTTTTTCGGTTGGTGCTAAATAATTATTGGGACGAATTGCATTAAATATTGTGCTATGAATATATTATATTTTATTTTAAATATATTTTTACAATTATATTTTAAATTTTCTAAGAAATATCTTCACAAAAATGTTTATTATATTATTTTAACATTTTAATTAATTAAAAGACTTTTTAATAATGTTTTGTATTCAATTGTATTTGACTTTTAATTATGTTTAATTTTGTTTTGCAGTTCGCTATAACAAGGATATGTATTTTGTGCGCTGAAGGGTTTCTTACCCCTGAAAGTTCCCCCCTGAGTGCGGCTCTGGAAGCGGCAAGCATTGAGCCTATGGCTTGAAACTGCACCTTCCACCGTCACGCAGCTATTGAAAAATGTTAACAAAAATAGGCTAATAAAAGTGGAACTGGAACACGAATAGCGGCGGAAGGAAGATCGTTGTTGGTGCTGCCCATTCAACATCCGGAAAAAGGCATCGTTTTCAGTAGCTGGTGTTTTTTCGTGATTATGGAAATGAAGAAAACATTTTGTGGCGAGTGTGCTGCTTGAAATGAATACCTTGCTTACATTATAATTCCTGTTGTTCTCTTCGCCACCCACACAAACACACGCATTGTGACCATGTTTCTGCAAGAGTGAAGATGAAACAGAAGACATTCCAACAAACACAGCTGTACATTTTATTCACCAGCAACAACAACAACAACAACGCAGGAAAGAAGAACAATCAACCGAGCAACGAATTGATGCGGTCTCGGAATCCGAAGATGTTCCGAATGTTTTTACGGCGAGCAGAGTTTGTATTGCCAATTTTAGATGCACAAATGTTTGGTGTCCGTGTGTGCGTGTGTGTGCGGTCCAGTTAAATATTGTGCTTGCGGTAACTGCAAATTCCGAAGTGGTCTTTCGAGTACACTCAAGTAATGTTGTCTGGTTTGTTTATTTGTTTGCATGGCTGCAGGATGTGTTTGAGTGTGTGTGTGTGTGAGAATATTCGCCTTCTAAATGCCGAGTTTTAACAAGCGAATTCACTTAAAACGTCCTGCTGCTGGCAGCTTCCTTCAAACTACACTCAGCACAATCAGTAAAACTTTCGATTATGTTCACAATGGATGCGGTTTCTGCATTTATGTAAATCCATCACCAAACTTTGAAATGGATTTCAATTGATTGATTACAACCATTACTTTCTCTCTAAAATGTGTTTTTATTCCTCGTCAAGCTCCTCAACTCAGAAAGGGGGAATATTTTTCAGTGTAATGTTGATTTACGTGAGCTGCACTCGAAATAAAGCATTTAATTAACATTGGAACATCATCGACTGTTGTTTTTCATCATGCTAATTTCATTCTTGTTTTATTTCCATTCGCATTGTTTTCATTTCATCCTCTTTAATCCGAATTTGTGAACATTCCATCATTCATTCATCCACGGCGCGCAGAAGAGCATTTAAAGAGCTGCTCAAAGGATCGCAGGGTTTTCAATGCCACAAAAAATGGGTTTAAATGCATATTTAATCACGAAATTTATTTATATGGATTTTTGAAGTGTTTTCGCAGCTTCTTGAATTAAAAACGACATCAACTTTCGACTAATTTTTAGATTTTTCAGACAGCTTCTCATAAAAATCCTTCTTGCTACTTATGCTTATTTCTATTTCCATCACTCCATCGACTTCGGATTCTTTATAAACCGCTGAAGCTGTGATTAATCCCTTTTGCTTCTTGACAAAGTGAATCTGATGATTCTGGCGTCACGCTTTGTGAAAACTCTTTCAATTCATGTTCATCAAATAACTTTAGAAAATCCGCAAAATAAACTCCTTTTCCGTTTCTCCTGCGACAGAGGAGCAACAGCAGCTGCAGCTTCTGGATTTATTAACAGCCACGTTCAGGTAAATCAACGACTTTTGATTGTTTTCCCGCTTTCCTTGCGTCTGTCCCTCGCAGTCGTATGGAAAATCCGCGCTACAGGGCGCCGCGATGTTTTCAATTTCTGCTCATTTCCGTTCAGTTGCGCGTGCAGACAAACTTCGAACGTACAGAGAAAAAAAACCCTGCAGATTGTTGTGAAGGGTCCATAAACAGCACTCAAAAGATGAAGGATCAGCGGGGTGCGGAGGAAAGGAAGTGCAGAAAATATGGAAAAGTTTTTCGATTTGTAGCGTCAATTTCTGATTCTGTTGATTGTGCTGAACGGCATCGAATGGGAGCCAACAACAGCAGAAACATATTTTCCTATGTCGAAATATCATGTAATAACAATAACAATAACAATAACACTAACATAACTCAGCACAAAACCAGAAACAGAAACAGAACACGAACTAGGAACATGAGAGGCGAGAGGAAAAAATAACTTGTGTGAAAAGTTGATCTTCGTTTTCGCATTTCACCAAATCAACTGCTGCGCCCAATCCACTCCGCCACAGTTAACATTGTTGGCTTCTATTAGAGGCTTCTGCAGCCGAAAACTTTCTCTATAAATCGTAATAAAAGTGCAAATTCTCGCAGTTTCGCAGTGGATTAGCTAAATCCACTCGGCGCAGTGATGCCAACGCAACGAAAGCAGCAATTCTTTTGCCTACTCACTTCGATGCTGATTTTCAGATTTCTCCTGATGAGAAGTGAAAGTTAATTGCAAACTTTTCTTTATTCTCCTTCTGTTATTTCTGTTCGGTTTTCGTATTGCTCGAATCCTTCAAGAATACAGTGCAACCTCGTTTAACACTGAAATCACTCAAACAAAGGGTTTTATTAGTCGAGATCTCACTGTAATTAGTTTTAATCAGTGTTTTCATTCTTTCTGTTTTCCTTTTACTTCACCTATAGCAAACTTTTAATAGGAATTATAATGCATAGTGAATTATAATGCGAATCGAGCCACACACTTCGAAGCCGCAGCCACTAATTAACTTCGATACTAAATGGATACTAATTAGCTTTGCTTTTTCCCGCAAAGAAGACATCCGGGAGCTAATACCAAAAACGAATTCCATCAAAAACTTATTTATTGAGATCCTAAGGATTACGAGTCATTCATCTCTGCTATTTCCAGTTTGTGGTTTTCATTGAAGTCTTGGTATAATGATATCTAGAATATCCATGCATAGATTTGTACATATATTTGTTCATTTATAATTCGCATTCATTTATTCCAGTCAGAACCTAGGGAAATGCTGGTCTGGTTAATTAATTAATTCGAAGAGAAATAATTTCTTTCTTGTCGAAGCTGAAATTATATTAAAATGTGAGTTATCGAACCTCCTTCGATAGAGTTTAACCGAAGACCTTCCGCTCCGTAATCCTGAAATGTGCTTCTTACTGAACACCGTCTGAACTCAGCAACTTACTTGCGAGGATTGTATAGAAATCCATCAGCGTAATTTATCTTGAAATCCAGACGCGTCTTTTTCTGATTTGAGCTACATTTTTCCTGGTGTTTACTTGTTTAAGAACTTAGTATTAGCTCTAGAGTTAACAAATTAGATGCATGATGTGCAATCGTCAAGTCTTCTAAAGAAGATTCCGTCCGAATATAGATAGATATCTACATGGTAAAGCTTTCCTTCGATGGTAGAGCTTCCCTTCAATAATCATTACCACTTCAGTTGGAGGGATGAATTACATTTCACTGTTCCATATAGATGTGCTATGTCTGTCGTTTTGTCGTCATCTGGTCCTGAAGAGCGACATCCGAACCACAAAGATTAGAACACGAAGTGCATAAGCGTTATTAGCTCTGAGCGTTATACTGGTCAAGCTCCATCCCAGCAAAAGCGCCAAGTTTAACCAGAAAACTGATTCAAGCCAAGTTTTCCTTCTCCTTACCTTCAGACATTTCTCTATCTTTTGCTTTCCAATGTAATTAAATTACTATGCCCATCCAATGCTATTTAAAAGCCAGGTTTATATCACGGATTATTTTGTGATTAGCGACATTTTTCGATCATCATCACGTCCTAATCACGGTTGATTTGTTTTCATCCATAGAATAATTAATTATTTCATAAGAATGTCGATTATCACTCATTCAATCACAGAAATTTATTTTGTAACTTCACGGCAGGAAGAATTATGAAGAATTTCTTTAAAAATTGCTACTCGGAAGGCGCACTGCATCTGGGTTCTTTTAATGTTATCCAGGTAAAAAACAAGAAGAGAAATTTTATCCTATACTTAAACATTAAGGAAAACCTGTTTATTGCTAAATCTCATTTTTCAAATAACGAGATGCAATTTAATTTCTTGATTCAATTAAGTTATATATTAAGATGATTATATATCACGTCATGCTTCCAAAAATATCTGCAGTTGCAATCTGATACACTAAAAAAGTGAGGACAGCCTCAGATTGGTCAGCGACTGAGAATGTTTCTAAACAATTTGTTACAAAGCAGAAGGAAAATTCTTACAAAAGCAGAAGGAAAACACAACAGGGAACAAAAATTTCATATCTTTATCTACTGCATGAGGAGGAATTGTAAAAGTGAGGATTGTTTGGATCGTAAAACGTGTCACTTTTTGAAATGGCGACGGAAGGCCCAAAGTATCACCCTTATTTGTACTATATCATTTCGCACACAGGAACATTTAAGCAAGCGCATTCCATGGCTTTTTAGCAAGCGACAGCTTATTGAATGCAAATTTTGGCTCGTCTTTGAAGCGGCAACAAGCAGCAGTAAACAATTCCGTCAGTCGAAAAGTAGTGTGTAGTAGTACCAATTACAGTGTTGTTAATGTGTTGTTCGTTCTGTGGCGTAAAAGTACGAACAAAACATTAAAAAGTACCGGCTACAACGAAGTTAATCTGCGGTGTAAACAGGCTTTATGATTTGATTTCGATAAATTAAATATTTCCGTTTATGGTTCAGAACTCAGCTAATAATATTCACAAACCTCGTGCCGAATTTTCCAAACTTCCAGAAAAAAACTCCAAAACTGTGCAAAATGTAAGTTTTCCAAGGTTGGAAGTTTTGGGGTTACTGGAAGTCCACAGTTTCGTTGCCTTTTCCATTGGTTTGGATACTGAATTTTTTTTGGTTGGTGAAAACGACATGTGAATAGCTGAGGCGTGAACCAAACATAGAAAGTGATGGGAATAGGAAGTGGAAACCCCAATAGGAAATTTTGATCCTTTTCTGGAGTTGAAAAAGCTGTTAAACAACACAAACAGTTTTCTATCATTCTTGGTTAATTAGATGTTGATATACCAATGACTATATTTAATTAATATTAGTAATTCAGACAATTATTTTTTGTCTGTGTTCTTAACTAATAGAAAATTTGAAGTGTTTATATACTTTTGTTACTATTGAATTTGAGGGTTCGAGCTTATAAATTTGTCGGTTATGTGAAGTAAGCCTACTGTGTTTATTAAATTATGGTCTAATCTGCTTTATTTCGTTGTTACTTCCTCGTAAGAAAAATCGAAGAAAAATACTGTGCATAAACGAAGAAAATTTCTACAATCGACAATTTTATATACTAAATTAGTTAATTTAACTAAACCGTCTCCTTCGTTTTTATTAACTTAAATTGTGAACGTAATTATTATTATAAATTCCTAATTCAACCTGAATTAAAGTTGTACTGTCATCATAAATTTTATAAAGTTACAATCCAACTGTACGCAGCGCTTTTAAAAACCAATGAATCCGATTTTAATATGAAGAGGAACTACAATATTTTGTTTGGACGAAAAGTAAAAGAAACAAAGTTGGAGAAGTAAGCAATATAAAAGTTGCTAAAGGATCCGTTCGGAAGTCGTTGAAAGCAGTATTTTCTTTTGAAAAAACTAAAATTAATAAACAGTGACATCTTTCATAAATCTTCCGACTGTTGTAGCCATATATAAGGTATGTCAAGTAATTAATAATTATTAAAAAAACTCCGAACAAAGTTAACACAAATGGACAAATTTAAAAAGACAAATTAATTAACAAATTTAAAGAAATACATAAATATTCACGGATAAATATCAATAATTGAGCGCTGCTAGTTATCAGTGCTTTCATTAAATAATAATGAAAAAAACATACTCAAATTGTAAAGAATTTTGTTTTAATTTATTAAACATAATACTTGATATTTGAATTTTCAATACGTACGTGTAGAAAAATTAATATCGCCAAATTTATTAATTATTTGGGACAATTTCCCTCACAGCAACCAAAATACTTTTTTTTAAATCCATATAATCTCATAGAAAAAAATCTATACAATGCCCATACGTAGCGTCGGACGATCGTAAGATATCTGTCTTTAATACTAATACCAAATCAATTTGAAAAGAGCTCAAACAAGCAAAAATCTAAATATTTTTACTAAGGCACTTGGACAATGTCAATTTAAAGTTTGTTAAATCCATTTTCCAGTCTTTCAGTCCAGGAGTATACCTTCTCGAAATGGTCGTTGCAGTATTGTTAACCACGTTTCCTCACTAGGATTACTATTTTCAAGTATCAATCCGGTTTCAGAGCTCAATTCAGTACGACCACTGCTCTGTTTCACTTAAAGTAGGAAATATGCCGGGGTTTGGACATCGATGATATAGTGTACCTTGTGGTGCTCGACTTCGGTAAGGCTTTCAATTGTGTTGATTGGGGTATTTTGTGCATGAAGCTAAAAACGGAATTCTCTTTTGCTACCAATGCTTGCATTTCGAGTGGCAGGTCGTGATGACCTCTCTGGTAAACTTTCGCTTAGCAGTGGTCTAGCATTTTGGGCTTGTTATTGTTCACTTTATATATAATTGATTTACCAAATTACGTTTCTTGGTCTCAGGTCTATATATTGGCAGATGATATGCAAGTGTCTCTCTCAAGGTGATATTATTGGAGATATTATTGTATAAATAAATAAATTAATTAGAGCCCTAGTGCTGTAATACACTCTGCTTTAGGAAATGGGAGAGTGGGCGTAGAGGGAGAAACTAAAACTGTGGAAAACAGTTAGAAGAGAGTTACTCAAAGCAGTAATAAATACTTTAAGGAGAGATGTAAGCATTGTTCCGGTGCAAAAGCGAAGACAAGGAAATGGAAATACTTCATAAGTATGAGCTTCATTGACGCAGTTCCAAACACTAACAGTAGGGTGTTTATTTTTAAGGAAATGTTCTTATTTTTACCACTCTATTGATTGTATTCTACAACAGGCGTATTTCCAATTTAACGGCAGATTTCTACTTGAGGAATCTTATGAGTTAGCATCCACTAGTCGCGGAGTTCAAGAAACGGGTAATGCCCCAGTGCTAAGCCGAAGATATGTCACTTATTTGACAGTTCATCTGTATCCATTTGTATCTGTAGTATCATATAAGTCTGGGAGTGAGAACTTCTGAAATATTGACCTTTTTTGATGAAGTTTAATGAGTGTAGAACTAAATCCGGTTCATAACATCGAGGAATTCGAAGGGAGAAAAAGGTTTTCAGATCCTTATGAATGCGTTTAATCGAAATCACTGCTTAATGAAAAATCTGCGAAATCCATCACTTAATGGTTTTTTTTTTTGTATCTTTCTCAGGATTGTTGAATGCGAGACACGCAGTCGATCCTAAAATGAAGAGAACGGAGCCAAATTTGTGGACTTTATTAGAGGAATTTCTCTTAAACGACAATAAATCTGAATAATACGCATATACATATTCGTATATGCAACACTGCGAGCTATTATCGTTGGACAGCATCCAGAAGAACAGCGTGGAGATAGAAGAAATAGTTTTTCACTCTTAATTATATATAATCAATGTTGCTATGGTGCGATGTGGGCGTTGAATTTTGTATACTTTATATCTGCGTTTTGATTTCGTCTGCGTGGCCGGGAAAAATATCTTAGAACTCGCATTTTAATAGAAGATATTCTTGTAAAAATTACAAGAATAACATTAATAATTACGCAGAATAACATTTAATTAATCCCGTTTCATATCTGGCGTCCATATAATACAGTCGCTACAGCATACTCAAAAGACATCATAGCATTACTGGAATACTGGACATTGCTAATGGATTTACAGAAAAATCCAAGAACTGTTAAAGTAAAACCGAAACCATTCCACCTTAAGCATTCTCTAATTACATCTGCGAAATACAGGAAACTGACTTAAAAATAAATACCTGTCAACTATAGTTCTTGACTTATAAGACGCACAGGTTTAGTTTTCAAGGTTTATACATGTTAGTATTGGCAGCAGAGGAAGACAGTTCTTAAAAGCTGTCTAAAATTTTAATAAAAATGTTTTCAACTTGTGGTTTTATGTATGTAGGAATGTTTGCAAGGTCTGTACTAAAACGCAAATTATGCAATAGTATTCTTCCCATACCAAAGGCTGCTCCGTTGCCTGATTTTCCATTTCTTAATTTCATTAAATTTTCTTTTTTTTTGGCTTTTGTAAAACTTGAAATAACTTAAAAAGTTTGTAACTATATCTAACATTTCACACAATGATTTAAAATGTTACAAATGCATTTCAAATGGTTTTATTTAATTAAAAGTATTTCAAATTTAAATTGCATTGATGTGCTAAAATTGATTTATAATGTAAAATTCTTCTTCAATAATGTTTTATTAAATAATATTCTATGCATAATCTGTTGTCCTTAGCTGTTTCACAAGAAGCTGTTTCTAAATTTTCAACTTACAGCAAATATTCAACAGCAACAAACTCTCGACGTTAGTTTTCTACATTCCTACGATACTTCAATTTTAATTCCATGTAGTTTTCTATATATTATTAAATTTATAAATTGTAAATATTAATTCTCTCCTACTACCGACATTCTTCCACTATTAATAGAGGGAATCATCCGAGTATCACTATCATTTAACAGCATCAATGCGATCATATAATGTAACGATATTTATATATATATTTTCCGAATATCGTATGGTAAACAACAAATAGCGAAATTTCATTATTTCTTTATTTCCTTATTTGTTTGTTTCTTATAAATAAATAAATAGCTAATAATTATATGTTGTGATTCTTATAAGAGCGACACTGGGTCTCTACACTTTCTCCACTTTTAATTCAGAAAGCGTCACTTGTAAATCAGAAATCGTCACTTGCTATATGATGTTATATGGTCAGTGATTTTACCAAGTTCCAACAAAGCAACAAGAAAAGCGTGTGGCCACATCGAACTCGGCGCTGTTTTCGAAGTTGGCTTTGTTTTCCGCATGGAATTGCTGTGCTGTGTTTCCACCTAGGAATCTGGAAAGTCTTTTGGGGTTCTTTTCGAATACGCGAGAGAATGTGAACTTCGGGAAACCTTCGTGAAATCGAGAGCGAGTTTTAAAAGCAACACTCCATAGAATCGTGGTGCATTTGGGTGCTTTGCTTTTAGTCAGATTTTGAGTTTCGAATGAAGAAGTTTGTTGGAAATGTCGTGTTCCGAGTTTTATCTAGCAAAATTACTTTAAAACAATTGAAATCATAACAAATGCATTTTCAGCTGGTGAGAATTTTGAGAGTTCTTTCTAATTAGAAATTATTGGTAGTTTAACATCAAAGTTATTAGCTTTTTCACCAAAAAACCCCGAAACTCGGATATGTAATTTTATGAAGAGAAACGGAATAAAGTGCAAAGAGCAAAAAAGTCCTTTCAGGACTGCGCCGGAAACGTGGTTGTGTGTCTAATTTTCTTTTACTATACCAAGGAAAAAGAAATATTTTCCTCCTCAGAAAAGGGGTGCGGCGCGTGAGCGAATCCTTCTTTAAAATAATCGTAATTATTTTACTAAAATTAAATATTATAAAAAAACATCGAGGTATTGTGAATACTTAAACTAGTGCATATATACTAAATAAAAAGTTCGCAATGGGCGGAATTTTGTGATTTGATTTTGTGAGAGATTTTGACAGCTGATTGAGTTTTATTTTACCCTGAAATGTCAAAACAATGCGAGCAAATCGACTCGGTGCCAGTCGAGGCTCTGTAGAGAGATATGCCGATAGGAGAGCGCGAGAGAGAAAAAGAAAGAGAGCACAAAAGCAGTCTGAAGGAGGAATCCTGTCCGGAGCAATTTGAGGTGTCAAATTTTGACTGCTGCGTGTAACCGAGAGCAAGTTATAATTTTTTTCGCACTATAAATGGTAAGCTTCAAAATATATCGCAACTCATTACTAGTTTAATTCGCTTTATTAAAATATAAATTTATTAAATACTCTCTTCTATTATTCTGCGTTCGGTTGCAAATTCTCTCATTAGCTTTGTCACTGAGTCTCTCACTCTCAGTCGCTCTTCTCTAATTCTTCTTCTTCTTCGCTAAACCCTTCTCCAATTCTGAACCTACATCAACGTCTCCTTCTATATCCTTTTATCAGATTTTATCGTTACCATCCATTAAAAATTCCTCTACAGCGCCTACGAATTCAATTCTATCCCGGAATGGATTAATTTACCGTTTTCTCCTCTACTAAAATTTTTTTGGAGGCTCGAAGAATGTTTAGTAACTTCCCGGATTCGGTACAAATAACAGAATGACGCGTTTTTCAAAGTCTTCAAAATATCATATTAATGAAATATTTGTCCTTCATTCGCATCATCTCATAAAGATCCCTATATGTACAAATAAACGTGCAGAGTCTTAGAGCTCTGTTTCAGCCCTCTCCTCTCCGTCCGGATTAACCATTACCTAGTTGAGCGTGAGCTGCGTAAATTGCCCATTAGTGAAATAATTAGCGAACGTCACTCTTCGGTTCGGATTCCTCCTTCTCAGTGGTCACTCGTTTCACTGTGTGCGTTTCCTGTGATTTGTAGGGTGGACCAATGAGCCACAAAAGAGGGTAATCAAAGTAGCTCCATTCGACTTCCTGTTTCTACAAAACACCTGCTTATTTAAACGGTTAAGGTTATTAATTTGTCATTGCGGTAGGTCTTTTCCAATATGTTTTCGGTTTTGGTCTTAATAACGGTCTAAAATGCCGTTACAGTATATCTTTCTTTTCTCGTTCATTGGCTTCACACTACTTAAACAAAACGCTGAGCCTGCTGTCGAAAATGTCTCACAATTGTCGCCTCCCAACTTCTTCCGCACTCGATCAGGATGTTATCTAAGGATAAAAATACAGGTAGGAACCCTAGGATACAGAAGTCAGGACATCGTCACGGCGTGAACATTTTTAGTGTTGCCGAGTTTAATTACAATTTATAATTCGAGAGCAAATTCGCAAGAACCAGAGGAACATCGACCACCATTCGAATGTGTGTGTGTCTATGCAACGCGTTGCGGCGCTCTGGTGAAGGAGGCGGTGGCGATGGTTGAAGACCGATTGCACGGAATGACATCGATGTTTGTCTGGTGTTAAAATGCAATTTTTGCATGCATTGAAGTTGGCTGCACGCAAACAACAAGCTGCGTGCGTGTGGCTTCTTGTTTGCGGCTGTCTATGAATACGTGAGTCCCCGGCAGCCGAACGGGCTGGCTCGGAACGACCTCTGGGTAGGAGAAGTTCATGTCATATCTGTTTGTGGTTCTGTTTGCGACACCAACTAAATTTCATGCTATTTACAAAGGAGCTCTTCAACGTGCTGCTCTTTAATACTTCGAATGCTCCATAAACCTTTAAATTTGACTTCAATTGCAATCGACTGGAGTTACTTGAACTACACAGCGGCCTACGATCCGTAAATCAGGCGATACAGAGTTCAAGAGATCCAAAATAAATTATACTTTGTAATTTCTTGTACGTAATTAAAACAAAAGAATTTGAAAACCGTGAATAATTTCAATATTCCGATTTTAATGGAAATATTTCATTTCACTATCCCTGAATCCATTTTGAGTAGTTTCGTCTGTACGTTTCTCGATAACTCGAAAACGGAGAGTTGCAGATAGTTTGAAATTTTGTATTTGAGGTCCCTATAAGGCCTACTTTAGCAATTTACTTTCCTGTAGCAATCGATAACTTCATAGAATTTTACTCATAACTCCACGCCGACCAACGACAGAGTATATATTTGCATTTGGCGCTGTTGTAACATGCATTCGGTTATTGTTGCTACAATAATGTCAATTGTTGGCCACATCAGATGCTTTCCACGAAGTTTCTACACAAAAGTGATGTTCATTCAACTCGGAGGGGACACCTCGGTCCCAGCCGCATGTTTGCACTTGGATAAATTCCTCCACTCAATCGGAGCATTGCTATTTTTAAATCACCGGAATAGAGGTCTTCGCACAGAGCAATAAAATAAAAAACCGTATTGAATTCGAAATGGAATCTGGTTTCGCTGCGTTTGGAGATTTTGTCAGTTTCATTCAGCATACGGCGAAAGTACCGCATGTGTGGACGCAGCTGTAGTGCCCCATCATAAGCGACGATAGATCAATGGATTCAACAACAAAAGAATGTATTTGAAAATGCGTCAAGTTGCCTTGTTGATGGTGCGATTAATGAAAGCACGACGAAAACAAATGCGGTCGTGCTTGATGACGTGGAAAATGCGTTGATCAAGGCCACAAAGTTACCACAGCGGCATAACTATATCATTGCAAAGGAATAGGAACGAGGGGCCAATCGTCATTATTTACACCATGCGATTTAAACTCAACCCCTCAACCGAAAATCTTCCTGCGGCCTACGACGAGAATCTTCATCGCATTTAAGCACGCTGCTCAGATTCCCCTCGCTCTTTCCGCGTACTTCACATGAACTCTTTTAATTGGATTATCGCTGTGATGTCGGTGGGCGAAGACTTCCAAACACCTACGGAATCAATCAACAAAGAAGCAATGGATTGCAGATGGCATTTAAAGGCATTTGCTTCACGGAGAAGACAACAAACAAATGTTTTATGGGTTTCCGTTGCGCTTGACTGAAGTTTTGCGGATGTTGTTCGTTTTTTTCCTGACATACTTTACAATTAATCAGATTGGGTCAATCGATTGAAACGGTTCCGATCTGCTGCGTATCGATTGGGCGGCGAGTGGACCTGGAAATTTCTATAGAAGAGAATTTTCATTTACTGTTCTTGATAGAAAGTATTTCCAAAAGAAAACATATTTTTCTGCTTTATCATTCGTTCTAATCTAAAATAAAGCTTCGTATATCCTCATCAACATATAATATTATTCCTTATAATAATAATAATTCCTTATAATTCCTTAATTTCATGATGCATCTTCGCCATATTTTATTAAATATCAATAAATTCCACACTTCGTGGTCGGTAAATTTGATCTTTTCGTTGCCACGATATTGAAATGCGCATAAATGAAAATACATCAGCCACGAAAATTGCTTTGATGTCGATTTCCTTTGTTGTGTTTCGATTGACCTCCCTTGAAGGGCGTAAAACTATTGAAATAACAAACGGCGGTGTTTGAGCCGCTAAATTGAAGTGTGCCACAAAGGATCAGCTCAGCGGCCTTCATTCCCGGAGGCATCACGTACGCAGCAACCACGTTTGTTGACCATGTTAATAACAACGCCGCTGACGGCAGCCACGACGTTGGCGACACGAACAGCAACACAAAAACATGTCTCGCATTAAGATATCTCAGCAACGTGCCAGGAACAGCGCCAGAGCAACGTGCAAGGAAACCAGAAGTGGCGGCCGCTGCTCTAAAACCGAAGCCGATGAAGTCCACGCTGCTCTGGTTTGAACCATCCGTAGGCTGAGGAATTAATTAAACGCTTTATGTGCAATTTACTTTCAAACAGTCTTTGTTATTGCAGTAAAACAATGACGTTGATTGGGGAAAGAATAAATAACGTGGAACCGAGAGAAGAGTGATGGGAGTTAATGAATATACGGACATTAGAATAAACCGTTGAGGGACAGTTGAAAGACTCTTCCAGTCCCGGCGACTGCATGGACTTTGCTTCGTAATGTTTAGGGAAAAAGATTCCTCATCGATTGAATTGCTCTCCTGGAAAGGAGAGAGCAATGAGACTTTGTTTATGGGTGCCCACGTGCGGACGATCGCAGTGGCGATACAAGTTTTCAACCACAAAAAGTTTTAGCACTTCAAGAACTTCGCAAAATCCAAGAATACGTCAACAACTCGTTCACCAACTCAAGGCATCGAACGTGCGATAAGATGCAATCGAATGCGATGGAAAGCGAAAACTTCCAGATTACAGAATACTCTATTCCACTTGCACATAAAATCTTTGTTGTCTTCCTTGACATTGGTGGCAATCTTCACTTTTGCCGATGTTGCGTTGCGTTGGTTTTTTAATTATGAATTTCCAAGTGAGAAATAAATTTTATCATTTATGAATGAACTTTAAAGAACTTTTGCTTAAAATTCTTCCTATTTCGTATATTTCAAGTCAAATGTGTCATTTAAATTGAAAAGTTGTGGAATTTATGCTTATATTTGAATATTAAATCAAGCACAAACTAAAAAATTAATTGCCTTTCACAGGATTTTTTATTTACTTCACAGTTTCCATTGAATTAACTTGAATTACATCCGCTTGCATCAATAAAATCCTTTTTATCATCTGTTTTTATCTTAAGAACAAAATAATGTCTTCTCCTTTACGGCTTCTTTGTTTACCAAGATTTGTTCAGCCTACTTATTTCCATCTCGTTCCTTCTTCGAAGCTGGTTCTTCTTTATTTGCATTGCTTTTGTGTTTGTTGTTGGTGGTGTTTTGCGACTTCCCTGATGCTATCAATGTTTACAACTCTGTGTGACAGAATTCCTGGCATAGTGCCCAAATTGGTGCGAGGTACACCCAACGAAATGCAATACATGCATCCACCAACCTGATTCCCAGCGACCACAATCTCACTGCAAACATCCTTTGTGACTCATGGGCCAAAACCATTTAAAGACGATTTATTTCAACTGGTTAAATTTGCTAAAACCAGCAGCAAGTTGACTGTAGAATTAAATGACAATAACAAGAAGCTTTCCTGGCAGACGCACCTCAGTGAATGATGCCTAGTTATTTAAATAGATCGATGTTTAATGTTCGCTATTAACTGCTCTTGAGATCTAAGACATTTAATGAGCCGGTCCTTTAGCAAACGCCATGCATTCATTGAAACAATTACCAGAGAAATAGCGGGAACAATTTTCTATTTTGCGCCGGATTAAATCAGTCTGGTAAACGCACCACTTAAATACTCCTCGACGTGTACATCAAAAACGTAAATCGATGCAGAAAGCAACAAGTTTTTAGTACACCTTTTACGAATCATTACGAGCGTCGATTTTACGAATTCATTTCATCGAATGGAGTCAACAGAAGAAAGCAACACAAAGCATTTGAGGCATAAAATTAAGAAATTCCCCATGGAGCAATCTTTACGAAAAGAAAACTATTATCAGCCCAAAACCCAAAAGCGATGAATTCAGCCGTGGAGAATGTAAAGCCTCATCATTGAGTCATGTTTATAGTAATTGTGGTCTCCGGAATACCTGTGAGGAAACTGTACATGGCGTAGTCGTAGAATATTACTTCTTCCAAACACATTTCGCGGGCCGCCCTGAACGACCTCCGCTTCATTTCTGGAAAAGTTGCGAATCTCGGCGACGCCATCATGCGGCATAAGTTGCAGCCACGACTGTTGCTCCTGTCGTGGAAGGTTTGATGAATACCGTTGCGGTTATTCGCTGCGCCATTCCACTTTTGCGCCACTTCCTTCCGGTTTACAGCGGAAAATGTGTTCCCTCGCTGAGTTTTTCCGTTGAAAGCGCCTAAAATATGAGTTCTCTATGCTTGTTGCAACATGAATTTGTTTGTGCTGAAGGAGCACATTTTTTTCGTTGCGACGCCCTCCTCCCGTTCCACCCACTTCTGGTCGGCAGCAGAACTCGACATTCTTTGTTGGCGCAGCACGTTGCCAATTTTGTCCTTCTAAGGCTTTTCATGTTCGTGTTTCGCGTTGCTTTCATGTTTGCATGGTTTTCAGTGTAGTACATGTTTATTTGGTGATATTACCTATACAAATATACTTATTAAAGTGTGGGTTTCGGTTTTCCTTGATAATGTATTCGTAGTGCTTGGATTTCTTGAACAAGTTCACGAACGCAATCAGGCATGAATGGAAAAGTTCCCTGTAAACAAGCATCGACAATAAATAAAAGAGTTTATTGCTACCCTACAAATCTATAGTTTTTACAGGTAATTTCTATTACAGCTGAGACAATTTTCTAAATTACATGCAAATTTGTGTTCTATAACTGGCATACTGAAAGTTTTTACCAAATCTTTAACAAATCGTGTTAATCGTTAATTGTACTTTTTAATAGTTTTCTGCACTCCGAAGAGTGAAAAGATATCGACACTTGTTTACAAAAATAGATTTTTTAAAGATATAGATATTTAAATAGCAAAAGATAAAAATTGACATCTTTAATAGTTTATATAGAACAAAAAGAAACTGAAAACAAACCAAAAATCAACCCATACTCAAAAAACCAAAATAAAGACAACAGATAATTTCAATGATGGAAAATTAATAGCAAAAGTAATATATAAACTGACAAGCATTGGCAAACAATACGGAACTGGTTAGAACTATTATACTTATAAAAATGTGTCCATAGTCTATTTAAGAGGATTTAGTACCATTTTAAATACATTTATTTGTGACCGGGGAATATCTATTTCTAATTTATATCGAGAATATTCTATTTGTAAAAATTTCCAAAGCAAATTTGGTTCAGGTTAGTTCCAGGTCAGCTTCTGACTTTCTTCAAATCATTACATTAAGGGATTTCCAAAAAAGCTCGGTCTTAAAGGACAAATATATATAATATATATATAAGTATATATATTATATATATATACAATATATATACAAGTATATATTACATAACCAAAATTTCATTTATATATTAAAATCAAGGGCCAATTTAAAATTCATATATATATTTATATTTCTTATATATTTTTTTTTATTGTTCGTATTTTTTTATAAAAGTATATATATATATTTATTTGTTTTATTTTTTTTTTTTTGTTTCATAGTTTTTTATTGAACTGGATAATACTGGAACTGGATAATGCGACATTCGGTGAATAAACGCAGTTTATAATGAAAATATTTTCTATTAATGCTACTAATATATAAAACAAAAGTATAACTACAAAAAAAACATTTCTGAATTGAATAGCACTGCCTTCTTGTGGGTGAAATAATTTCAATTAAAGAGGTCGTACTTAGTTATGCATAGAATTCGTCAAGAAGTGTCCTTTTTTGGCGCTATCGACTGTAACTGGAAAGGTAGATTATATTTGGATATTACGGCAGCCCTATATATACTATATTTTCTAGCGGTGTGTGGTTTTAAGTTATGTATGAAATTTGAAAAATCCTCCAGGAGAAGTGTCCTTTGGCGCCACCGATTGCATCAAAAAAGAGAGACAATTCAAGGGGACAACTAAAATAGTCTCAAATACAAAATTTCAACTTTCCACGTCTCTCCGTTTTTCAGTTATTGAGGATAAGTACATATATACAAACAGAGTCTGTACTACAGACGTACATACGGACTCAGCGATAGTTGAAATAGGTATTGAAATTAAATTCTCAATATCGCAATTTTTCGTAATTACAATACTTTCTTTTATCACTTGTGCTTGTATACACTACATATACAAGGAAGTAACAAAGTCGAAAATAAGCATATAGTAACAACAGCAACTGTAAATTTGTAATTTTTAAATATTACTGTATAGGTTTCCATTAAATAAATGTGTGTGTGCGTTATTCGCACTATTCTTGGGACTATTCTCAATCTTCTACATCTTTTCACAGCTTATTGTAGAAAATACTTTAAAATTATTAAAATGAAACAAAAACTCATTTTAACAACTTCAGGAAATCGAAGAAAAGCTATAAACAGGAGATGCATGCGAGGGAGGAAATCTTTGACATAGTTCACATCTGTGACTGTGGTGAAAGATCCTTAGAACGGAGTAAATTGTCAGATTCCTAGAGAGGATCAGACGCTCGTAATACAGTTACTACTATAAAAACTTCGAGAGAAAGGAACTGCAACTGAAAGAATAAGAAAATAATGTATGTTTATTATATACAATCCAAAAGTAATAAGAAAAGAAAATAAAGTGGGTATTCTCGAAATTATAACACATTTGTATGTGCAAACGAATGAAAGCTGCTCTAAATTCAGCTCACGTTTTACGCTTTCCTCCTTCAGTTATAAATGTCAATGCAAGAAGTGGTTGCGATGATGTCTACGGCGAGTTTTTGTCAGCACTCCAACAAAAGAAAGACTCAGCTAAATGTAACAGCTGCGCCGAAAAGTGGGGACGAAAACAAAGCCATAACCACCTGTAAGCGTAAAATTGTTTGGCTGTGTGAGTAAGCACGCCATTGGAATTCATCCCTTCACGCCTCGGCGAAATCCAAGCTGCTGAAGCGTCGCTCCGAGTCATCGTCTAAGGATCTGAGTGCGACTAAAGATTAGATGCAGGAACGCAATAAAAGAGAAGCGCATGTGTCCGTGAGAGCAAGCAAATGCATCTCTGTGTGTGTGAGGTTTATCTGTACTTTGCCGAAAAGCGTTTGATGTGTGGCGGGTGGGAAGGCGGACTCCATTTTGGTGTCAAGTATGGCTAAGAGGCGAAGGACAGCTGCGGACTCGTTGTTTACTGCAATTCGGCCCAATTTCAACTGAAAAGGCAGCCCAAAAGCAACAACATCTGCTGTCAATGCTTGCTTTTAACGATGTATTTTCCTCCTTTCTTCGTCGAGAAGGTGTTGTGCGGCCTTCGTGTTACATGTCCTTTAGAAGCGTGAGTTGAGCCGTAATCAAGCGCTCAAGTGATTCCATTTCCTTTCGGGCCATTTAAATGCGGTCTTCCAGCCTCTGCAGGGGCAACCAGAAGGGATTTCCGCCCACAGGCACTCATCTAGTAAATTAGCTGTTTACTTGTCTACGCATTGGAAGCAACTCCGTTGAATGAGGCGGTTGATTGTGACCCACATCATTAGAAACACCAACTTCACCCCTCCTCTTCTCCCTTTCTATGCAAATTCAGAAGGTTTATCTAAAATCTGTGCTGATATTAATTGGCATATATTAACATTTGGGTTAAGCGCTTCTGGCTAGAAGTGGAGACACGGAATAGAAAAACTTTTTTCTTGCTCGACTCCGTATGAAAAGAACTGAAGAGGCTTTCAATGCTCCAATTCTAGTTCGAAATGGCACTTTTATGGCCAACAGAACACTTCTCGGCTCAAATGGGTTAATGTAAGGAACTAAGTAACTACATTGCGTCGTCTTTTACACTCGCACATGAATGCATTCCCACATTTCGCTGGAATCTACGAGTATTTTAAAAGTTTCGCAGCATTAAAAACACATTTCTCCGAAGAGTCGAACGCCTACTAAAACTGAGCGTTGCTGAGAGAACCCGACGAGACACTTCAATCTTGAGTTGAAGCTTGCACCTTTAATGGAGTCATTCACAAATGCAACTCTGCGCTGCTGGACGCAGTTGTGTGTACCGAGGTTGCGCTGAAGTTGAGCTCACGAGAGTGAATTTTACTAATTAAAGACACATACGAATAAATGAGCTCACACTTCACTGACTGACATAAAATCTTTTCCAAAAAACGCATAAAGGATGGGATTAAATAGGGATTAAATATTTTCCATATGCTATTTCGGTCAAAATATATATTAGTGTTCCTTAAATCAGAACTGAGAAAGTATCCTAAAACAATTTATAACCCTGAAATACTTTCATTTTTATAAATATTTTACTTTTATTTTATTTGAAACTATTAAAAACCATTTTTTCATTATACAAAAAACTTGAAAAAGCCTTCGTCTGGTCTTTTAAAGGTCTTTAATTTCAAGGACTGTATATAACGTGCTTTAATAATATTCTCTCGGTGCGGAAATGTTTTTCACCGATGTGCGGTAAATGCCGCTGCAGAAATCTCATCGACTTGTCAAAGGAAGATCCAATCGATTTCTTTCTTCCTTTGTTCCATTTTCCAAGACACGACGGCGTCTGTTTTGCCGCGGGAGTCTTCAAGTTTCATGGAGCCTTTGACATACAAAATCCATGGGGAGGCGCACCAGAAACATGTACGTAACTCAGCAGCATTTCGTAGGACCAGAATAAAATTGGAGAGCTCTTGGAACAATCTCGGAGCAGGTTCAAAGTTTGTGCAGCAGGAAATCAGAACCGAGAATGAGTTCACTCAAGTGCAAACGAACAAAGCAACGGAAAACAACGGAAATTAATAAACGGTCCGGATTCGGATTGCGCAGCGCTTTAAAATCCGTCACAAACATCTTCGAGATCAAAATAAACCGCAGTCTCAGCGAAAATCTCTTCACTTCATTCACTTCAAATAAGTTTGTTCTTTCGTCATTATCCTGTGACCCATATTTGTTCCCATTCCGTCAAAAGTTTATGTCGTTTCAATGGCACCTTTGACCCACAATAACTTCATCTGCGACAGAAAACTATCACAAATAAATAAAACATCCCACTATCAAAATTTCGACTGGATTCTATGAATAAATTTTCAATGAATCAAGTCAGCCAACGACACTCGTTGCCCTTTCGGGAATAAAAGCAAAACGTCAACTAATTTCAATTCTTCCTCCTCTTTCTGTTGCCCATGTGTGACTTTGCGACTGGCGCCATGACAGACGGCCTCTGGGTGTGTGTGAAGAGAGTTTAATTTTGTTTGTTTGGCAACCCTGACGTCAGACGAATTTAACGATAGTGCCTTTTTCGGAAGTATTGTTCGGGTATCTGCGAGTGTTTCGGAGGCTGCGCTCTCGCTTTGCAGCCACGAAACTCAGAGCAGCTTTTTGCTCAAGGGTTGAAGTGGGACTCTCGGAGTCTTCAGATGGCTCGTAACTAAAACTAGGTTTTCAATTCATTATCAATGTAATTGTTATAGTAAAATTGTCATAGTTTTTGTAAATATGAATGAAGAAATATGAATGAACAATCAAATTGTGATTCACAAATGCAATAATGAAGACCTTTGTTCATTTCAGCAATATTCACCCAGCATCGATGAATGAATAAGGCTATAATAAAGGGTACAAACCTTTCATAATTTCACATAGATATCTCCAAAGTACAACATTTATTATTTCTCCATGAATTATTTTATTATTTTCCCTCCTTAGAAACCATCTTCACAACAAAAAACATATTTAAAACTTCAGCTAATTTTAAAACCTTGGGAGTTGGCTCCGTTTCTGAGGTTTATTCGATAGGTGGAAATCTAAACTGGTTCTTAAATTTCCAAAGTTTAGTAGTCTCAAAAAATAATCAATAACGCCCGCGAAATTATCTTTTTATGGCCACATAAACGCTCTTAATCGTCCATGTTAAGTAAATGGCATAAACAGCCGCTTGTGAACTTCAACCTTCAGAGTAAAAATCGGATTTGGGACGATTGCACGGCGACCGTGCAGCATCGCACTAGTCAACAGAAGCAACAAGTTCAGAGTCCAATTAACCAACGTTTGACACGCTGTCAGAATTTAACAAATTAGCCGTTGCTGCAACTGTTCGTCTCCTTCCTCCGCAAGCGTCTCCTCGTTGCCAACATCATTAACATACTTTTGGCAATTGTTGTTGCCTCGACAAAAAATACACTCAAAGAAGCTGTAAATTGCATTACTTCTGTTATACAATCAAGGAACAAAAGCATAATGCAACGCTTCTTTTAAATAAAAACGTCACTAAGGTTCTCTACTTCAAATATACTTAAATTAATGATGTAGTCCTTAAGTGGCAGTTTGTATTATAGACTTATTATGTAGATAGTTTATATCATAGTTGCAATCCAAGATTTTTCTGTGTGTAGTGAAGCTCTCCACTTTTGCTGACCTCGTTTTGTCACTTGACTCGAAGCAAAGGGACTGAATTCATCCCCGAAATACACACGAAAACGTCTGCACAAAGCACAGATTCTGCCATCGCATTGCACACATCTGCCTGAAAGTGGCTGACCTCAACCACAAGCCTCTTCCACAGATGTGAATACTGGTCAGCTTCGGGTCTTCTTAGTAGGCGATTATAAAAGGAAGCCTACTGGAGGTGGTGATACGTAACCTCTGCTGCGAGGAGGACTTGTAATGGGTTCGTAAGAGATTCGTAAGCAGTCTCAACTAATGACAAATCGAATAACCACTGCTATTTAGGAAACAGGAGTGATAAAAATGTGACCAAATATCTCCGTGTGTACAGCGTGCTCTATATTCAATGGTTCCAATTTCCGATTCCATTTCCGCGCTTTCTTTCGAAGCTTCGTCTATCGGAATGTTATTTGTTGGTCTTTCGGACATGTTTCCAATTTGTGTCACTGCATCGATAACAACGAAAAATACGATTAAATTACGAGGTCAATGGAGGTTATTTACTGACTGCAGAGACCGGTTTTAAGGACATCAAAAATTTCCTTAAAATATAAAAGTTGTATTTCTTAAATTATAACTTCAATTTAATCCAAAACGAGCAAAAATAATATATTAACAATCTAATTTTTGCTTACAGAAAATATGAAGATCAATGCAGCAATGGCCACTCCGATTGAGGAAAAGGTTGATCAGCATTTAAAGGTAAAAATACTTTTTCGGGACATTGAAACATAGAAGCAGAGGATTCCTTCGTTCTTTCGTCCGCAAATCGTATTCCTTTATTCTTCCTCTGCTTTCTAAGAACATCTCAAAGTTGTGTTCAATTTCATTCCAGTACAAATCTTGTCGCCTTCATAACAAATTCTTGTTTCGACATAAATTCTATTATACTTTTTGCCATGTATTCCTTTATCGTTTGTTTTGCCAAATGTAATCTCCAGAGTCACAATTGTTAATTAATTTTCGGTGTTCCGTGGGATGTGTTCTTCCAATTCCAGATTCGCATTGGGATGGTCAACGTCAGCGATGGCAAAAGCAAGCCTGAACCCCTTCGGCTGAATCTGACGATGGAGCTGCTGACGCTGCAGAAACTCGAGGTTGTCACACCCACGAATATGCTTCATAACGGTCCGCCCATAGAATCGAAGGTGAGTGCGGAGAAAATCGAGGTTCGGAATAATAAAACAAGTGCTGAAAAAGTGAATTCTGCGTAAAAGGGTTTCAATTTAATGTGAGTTACTCGGGATACATTTCAGATGTGAAATTTCGGTTATAAAAATTGTGTAGCAACATCGAAAAGAGTCAGGATTCCGGGTGTCTGTTGCAATGCAATTAAATTGCATAGTTTTCGGATGCAGGCCATTTGCTTTGCTCTTCAAATGGTCGGGTTGAAAACACCTTGCATCCGCAGCTTCACCCTGTCTGTCTTTATTTACAAAAACATTATGGCATTAATAATGAAACGCTGAACAGAATAAGTAAACAAACTAAAATCCTGATGCAGGAATAAAAGAATCATAAATACGACAGCCGCATGTGAGTGTCACCGGAAGCTCGGGAGGGGAGAAATGGCGGCAGGAAGCAGTTGCAGGTCCTGTAATTGAAACTCCAGTAACCTCAGCGCTTCGGTGACGTCTCATGGCGGAACAAAGGGATTTGTGCGAAATGTTGATTCTTTAACGAAGTTGTTATTCATATTTTCCTGAATAGAAGCCTTTTTTGTTCAACCGGGAAATGTGAATGTAACCAATTCGAATCCAAGCATAACAGAAAAATATTTACACTCTGTAACGAATTTAGACGAATATTGCGAGCCTTTTCATGTATTCACAGGAGCGCATGGTGCAGATCACCCGGCAGAAGCAGGGCGGGCTCGGACTGAGCATAAAGGGCGGCGCCGAGCACAAGCTGCCCATTTTGATATCTCGCATCTACAAGGATCAGGCAGCCGACATCACGGGTCAGTTGTTCGTCGGCGACGCTATCATCAAAGTCAACGGCGAGTACATCACCGCCTGTCCGCACGACGACGCCGTCAACATCCTGCGAAACGCCGGCGACATCGTCGTCCTCACAGTGAAGCACTACAGAGCAGCCACGCCTTTCCTGCAGAAGCAATGTGAGTCTCTGGATCCATAGAAGTTATTAAAGGGATGCGTTATTAAAGAAACCTGGACAGAGATCGCTAAATGTGACCTAATAGGGTGCTACTTCTATTCATGTTCGCATTTTAGTCACTTCTTCCTCTCCTGTACTCGTCCTGAACTTCCCTGACTTCCCTTCAATGAATACTTTCGTCAATTTATTCCTTCTTTTGAGTTTTGTAGTCTTGCGTACTTCCATTCTTTGTATGTTCAGCTTTTAATTAAATCTTCCATGAAAAAAAGAAGTCCTTACACGGAACCAAGGGCTGCCTCATTGTCAAAATGTCCCGTAGCGCCCACGGTTTCCCGGGCTACCCAAACGCTTTATGACGCCTCCCGCTTGAATGCGGCGACGTTGGCGTGCGATCTCGACAAAAACTAATACTAAAAAGACCAGCAACAAAGGCGCAACAGCTCCTAGACAGCAACTGCGCAACAAAAATTTCGATTCTGCCTTTGACTACTTTTGCCACGTTGCGTGCAACTCTTCTGTGCTTTATGTCTTTTTAATTGCAATCGGGTTACGCTTTTGTTGCTGGCATCGCCAGTTCTCTGCTGCCTGAATGTGTATTTTAATGATTCCAGGTGTCGTGATAAAAAGAGTGGAAACTTAATACGCCCCGTAATTATGCACCCTTTTTATGCTCGTGAAACCCATATCCACGCTGCTGAGAAAAAATCACTGCATTCGTGAAATATCCTCGAACTAAAAATAACAACCACAGTGCGATAAATTTACATTAATGCAACATTTCGTACAGCGACAATGTATCAAAAAAATATGCAAAAAATTTGATTTTGAATTGAATTTCGCAAATTCTACAAATTGTGGACTGCAAATTGAATTGGACTGTGCGACGAGAGTGAAAATAACAGTGCAATTAATAATATTGAACAGCTGCGAATACCGCACCGAATTATTTATAACATTTGATTGCATTAATTTATGCTTATGGAACTTTCTGATAAAAATCAAATAGTTTTTTCAGATGAGCTTTGTATAGGGTTTCCGATCAGTAAATGTCGAATGAATGACCGTCACAATATATGGAAAAAATGATAAAGTTTCATAAAAAACAAAGTAAAGAAGGAAACGAGGAAATCTGTGTAATTGTGTGTACATTTATTCATTTATTCGAGAGAGATGTATGTAGCTATGGTTGAATGGAATATTTTAAGTTGACGAAGGTTTCACCAATTTTCGGTTTTGGGCTTAAGTTCAGATGATATCTGTACAAAAGATTTTAATGCAAAATTTCTAATAACCCCAAAACATGACTTTCACATTTAATTATGAATATTGCTTCATAGTAGAGTTGTTTAGCTTCCGATTGCACCGAGTGAAACAAAATTTTGGAAATTATATTTGGTTGTTGTAGCAGCATAAAGACTCAATTCTCAACGCTTTCTGTATCTGGAGCTGTGCTCACCCAAATCACCTTGATTCCTTTACGCATTCTTCAGATTTGTCGCAGGTTGATGGCTGAGGATGGAGCCATTTCGAGAAATTCCTCTCACATAAATTCCTATTTCAAAAGAGTCTTCCACAATATAATTTTTTATTGTTTGTTGTGTTTTTCTAAAATATAATAAATTGCTTTGTCTTTTCCTAATATCGAATATCTTTCGAAAACCTATGCTAGTCTTTCAATATGTTTTACTGAAACCTTCCTTTAGAAAATATAATTTTTGTTTATATAATTTCTTTTAATGGTTAAAGTTTAATTTTAAAAAATCACCCAATTTTTTTATTAAATTATGAAAGTACTTGTCAACTATGAAACATATTCCGAAAAATTATTAAAGTATAGTGCGTGGTTGTCTTTATATTCCCGCATTTCTATTGTTTTCAGTTCAACAGTTTTTAGTCTCATCACACTTGACGTATTTCTAAAATCTCCCTTCCCCCGACGAACGACTTTTTCGACGCCCTGGTAAATATTTGACTCTACGCCACTGGACAGCCTCGAAGGAACTTTTGCATTCGTCTTCAGTTTCGCATTTCTCCGCCTGCGTCGCGAGCACTCTTTCAATTATCCTTTCTCTCTCCCAATTGTTGCTGCTGCAGTGTCAAAGGAAACTCCCGACTCCGACAACGACGCAACGTGCGCAGAGCTGAAGGCTGACGAAGGCTACAAGTCCTCGGTGAACAACGGCATGATAAGCAGGAGCTGTAGTCGGCCGATGTCGATCTGCTCGGAGCCGGAGAAGAAGTGGGTGGATGTGGTCGCAGGTAGGTTCAACGCATTGGGCTGTGATTCCCCAAGGAACATCGAATGTTCCTTCAGACATTCAGCACTTAGGAGCTACGATCAGATACTTTCTGTTGTTTAAAAAATTCCTTTGTTTGTCGATACACGAATTATTTTAAATAAACTTCCGTTTAAAATCCAAAATTTTGGCTGTAAAGCAAATATTCAAGTTCTCATAACTTAAATAAATTTCCACTTTTAATTGTTTCTGTTTGTTTTTGTATGCCGCCTCAGTGCCCCTTATGATGGCCTACGTAACTCGGTACATCTACGGCACCGACAAACTGCGCCCCAACGCCTTCGAGGTGCGCGGCCTCAACGGCGCCTCCACCGGCATAATTCACTGCGATGATTTGGCCATTCTGAGCCAATGGCTCAAGCTGATAACAGACAACGTCGTCGGGTTGACGCATCTGCAGGTGAGTTTAAGTAGCAATCAGCTATCTATTGGTTAACTGATTATTATAGTATTATTTTGGTTGATTAAATAAGTAAGTCACGTGTCTGCGGTATCTCACTGTCCAATTGCAAGGCAATATAAAACAATGCAAAATGAATAAACGCTCGTGCTTCCGGAGATTACGTGAAACGAGAGTTTGTGATCTAATTTGTCATTGCTCACTTTTAGGCTGCGTTTATAATTCAGTGGCTAATTTAACAAGTTTGCCCGAATACGGTTGTTAGTCACCGGAGAATTAAGCGCTGAATCAGTGGTTGCTCATAGTTTAAGTCAGCAACCAGGCGGCTCCATCCTCTTTGAAACACTGTTCTAAATCTTCCACACAAAGGACAACAACCACCGACGTATCTGCTGTAAAGACGAAGCGAGGCACTCAAATCCGCAACACACACAAATGAAGCTGCATCCGGAACAACAGCCGCTTGGATAATTTCAATGAGTGCACTCGCATTGTCCACGAAGCGTTACGCGCCGCGAGAGGAGGCCAGGGACACGGTGATGAATACGTATGCATTTAATAAATGGAGGCTTTCGGTAAAGGAAGGCCTTTCAAATCCAGTTTCCGAAATAATGTTCGTTTAAGTGAAACATAACACGAGTTTCGATTAGCTTTTAAGTGTATCTAATCTTCTATTTGTTTATTAGGATAATTTGTTAATTCTTCCTCTTTCGGTGTCTCTTCCAGATGAAGCTGTACAACCGAAACTTCACAGTCGGCGAACGCATTGAGTACATGGGCTGGGTCAATGAGGGAATCATTAATAACAACATCTCGTGGCAGAGCTACAAGCCTCGATTCCTGGTGCTCAAAGGCACCGAAGTGATGCTGTTCGAAGCTCCTCCGGTGAGTAGATAAACCTTTAGAATATTCACTGCTTTCCAGAAGAAATGGAAGAGTAGCCAATAAATCACGCTCGGTTTTTATAGAAAATCGATGAATTTATTGAGATGCATTTTGAAATGACATAATTGGAAATAATCGCCTTTTTCTGTTCCTGTTTTACTGTCATCGACTTCCGCTGGATGCAACCGCGGATGCTGCAGCAGCGATGGAGAGAAAAAGACTTGAATTCGAACAAGTTGGAAAACAGGAAGCAAATCATTCAAAAGTTCAATAAATCTTCGCCTTTTTCCTTGCGATTCCTCGATTCCGAACAGTCGAATACAGTTTAAATGCGATAAAGTGAACTAAGGCGAACTGAGTATCCGCAATTCGGTGCTCACAAGTAATAACCGCGTAAGTCCACTTAAGAAGGAGTGGAATTATTGCCACAATTAAATTCACCTTCTTTTGGAGTAATTTCAAATTTAAGCTTTTTCTTGTAGAAAAGTTCTTATTAGATTTTGCTGATGTTGTCTCATTTTTTAATTGTACTTATAAAAGAATAGAAGCAACTTTATTTGATTTTTCTTTCGTGAGCTGTTGACATTCGCGCGAGTTCACTGTCAGCAGAATTCATGCCATTTCGCTGCTGTTCAATTTCCGGCCGTAAAATTTTTGGCATGGAAACGGATATGAGTTGATTTGCGAACGGAGGCTCCACAGCGTGTCACGGAGGAACACGCACGTGAAGCATCCGTTTTTGTTCCGTTTTCCGCGGAATTTCTACAAAAACAACTCGAAATTGCACTTCGCATTTGAGTTTATTGCCATTTTTACTTTCAGTTCCTTGCTTTAATACATTTTTGGCCTTAATTTGTACGACTGCGGATGAGCAACTACAGAAATTGTTTCCATTAGAAGTGATTTCCTGCTGTTGGATTAAACAGAAGTGGTTAAAAGTTGACATTGATTTTGACTGAATCCTAACCAACAGCTCGAATATCTTCCCTCATATTATTATTAAATCAGAAGCTTATTTAATTGCATTTACATGGAGGAATCCTTCAAAGTTCCTTAAGAATTCAAAGCAATTTCCAAATCAAATTCACACAGATTAACACACACACAGCTCGATTGATTATGTATTGAAATAAAGTGTCTCATTTTATTTGCGTGTGTGTGTATTCTCAATACGTTAACGCGTCTTCCTGTGACGAATGTTTGCTGAAGGCAGACAAGCGAAGTGACGCCGGTGCTGACTGTAATTGCAATTGGCTCTGAACAATTGACAGGCTTCACGAAGGCGACAAGCGGCTGGCAGACTCTTCGACTGACTTCAGCATCCAACGAAGAATTAAATGCAGGAAAATAAAAATCAATTTGCACCAGTGTTGATTGGTTGTTTGTATCTGAAACACAAAGGGAATTTTTTCGCGCCGTTCTTAATGAATTCAACGCGTCCAACCAAAAAATTCGTTGTTCGCTGCTGCTCATATTTTTTATTACTCTGCACGCGGTGTATTTACAAGTGAATGTCCACTGAATGTTGTTTGTTTGTCTGTTTACACGTGTTCTTAATTTTATCCGCTCAAATATTTATTTGTTCCTTGATAAACTTAAAATAAATATCCGCTCCGACATCTTTTTGCGAGTGAATTTTTTTTTGTTAACGCAGTGTGTAAATGTCCACTTCTGCAGGGAAACCAGCTTTTTCCGAATTGTTTCCGCTTCCACAGCAATATTTACACTTTAAGAACATGAACTGAGAACGGTGCATTCGAGGTTTAAACTTCCTCGACGTACTTGAGGCTATCCTTAATATTCGTCGTTCTTGCGGATCCAAATAGGCACAAATTATGAAGGAATACCTGGTTAAATAAGCTAATACAGCGTAATGGATATTTATTAGACCTTTTACTTCTTTACGGCAGAGAATATGTAACTGAAGAAGCTTTATTGTCATTTAAAGCCTTTATTTTAGTTACTTAAAAGAAGTTGCCATTTTTTCGATGAAAAGTTTAATAATGTCACTATTTTCTGCAATTTAGAATTTTCATAGTCCGTTTTTATTATTCATTGAAAGATATTCTTTGTCTATTCGTACTTTATCAAAAAACGAATCGATTTGAGGAGTTCAGAAGGAAGCATTCTACAAATGGTGGAATTATAATTCGTGTTGTTATAGCATTAATTTGTATGACTGGAAATCTTAGAATTAATCTCCGAAAAAAAGAGATTCTTCGACATCGGAGAATCTTTTTCCTCTGAACACAAAAAGAAGTTTACGAATAAAAATCCTAAATGATAATTAAACCGTGTTTTGGTCTTTAACTATTTTAGCTCTTTTGCACAAGTCGATATGTGAAAAGCTTCGATTTAAGCTTCGGTTCGAGTTGTAAGGAAAACCAAAAATAACTCTAATCGTAGCCTAAAATTATGTCTAGGATAAACAGCGCCACCGGAAGAAGGCAGGCGCGAGGGCGGCAGGAAACGCAGAAACAAGCACGCAAAAACAACCACTCAATAACTTCTTGGGCGCCCTTCGATTGCCCGGCCGATGCCCACTTCCAGGAGCAACAAACTGATCCATTCGCTACTGCTGTTGTTTGGCACGCAGCCCGAATTTTAGACATTCGACATGCTTCCAGCGGAAACGATGACACGGAAACCGACTTCCCTTCAACCCCAAAAAAAAAATCAAATTTTCCTCCGAAAATGCATACGAAAAGTAGTCCTACTCCTTCCCTTGTTTTTTGAGTAGATTCTTGATCATTCACCAGATTTATTCATTACAAATGAAGAGACTTAAAAGCAAATTAAACACTTCACTCTATTCGTCTATGAGTCTTTTCCAAATTCGCTAATGATTCGAATGGCGTTCGGTGCTTCGTTGGTGTCACACATACTCAATCATCCTCCCATTCATTTCCTCCTTCCCTTTTTCAATGTGCGCTTTCACGCTGTTTCGTTGCTCTTTCAGCTCAACGTCGCCGGGCTTTCCAAGGCGCTGGTTGTGTACAAAGTGTACCAGACGATGTTCCGCGTCGTCAAGGAGTCCGAGACGGTGGACAGTCGCCAACACTGCTTCCTGCTGCAGAGCTCCGGCCACGAGCCGCGCTACTTGAGCGTGGAGACGCGCCAGGAACTGCTTCGCATCGAGAACAGTTGGAATGCGGCGATTGTGACCAGCGTAATTAAGCTTGGGGTGAGTGTTGCGTTTTACAGTTGCCACTATTCACAGTCGAGCGAGCTGCTTAAATATTCAATTAACAAAGTCGCATTGAGTCGCAACTGGCTCCATAAATAAACAGTTATTTTCACTTTTGTGGCCGCACTCCTTCGCAAGTTCAAATCTAGGCCACTCTGCAATAAAGTTCAACTTTTCTCCTTACTTCAAGTGCTTAAAAAACCCAACAAAAGCTTCATTAAACTCGAGATATAAAAAAGATTAATTGTCCCGAAGGATTTCAGGAAAAACAGGCAACAAAAACAAATTTCGTCCGATCAATCATTCGTTGAGTAAACAAAGATCCTGAGAAGGACTTATTTACAATTAATTAATATCAATTATGCGGTCATTAGTAACAAAAGCCTAATTCAAATAATAACCACGAAATCTCTTCTTTTTCTCTTTATTTTCAATAATATAAAACTTCTTTGTGAAATGCTTTCTAGCGCAAGACTTTTGCTGTTTCGCACCACGGCAAAAGCGGCGGCCTGACCCTTGACTGGCAGGCGGGCTTCTCGCTGGCCGAAGGCGCTGATTCGGCCATCGTGTGGCAATACAAATTCTCGCAGCTGCGAGGCTCGAGCGACGACGGGAAATCGAAGCTGAAGCTGCACTTTCAGGATCACGAGACGCGAGCAATCGAGACGAAAGTGAGTCTAAATGCGAGAGGACGGCGAGGGGCGGAGGAGCTACAGTCCGTCCTCACTTTTAATGACTGTCGATGCGGTTTAGAGAGTTGCACTTTTGTAAATTACATCGTCAGTTCAGGACCGAAAATGCATCGCCATTTGGAGACCTTTTGTAAATTATCTCGAAACTCTTGCTGCTCCCTCGCCTCCTTTCGCTAGTTCTTGTTTTCTGCTTTAAATTTTCTCCGCTTACTTTTAATCACCCTGAAAACACCTGTTTTTGGGGGTGTTTTTCGATCAGTTCCCGAAGTTGTTGCTCGCAAAGTTTTGTGTTGCTTTTCATTCTAATAAACGCTTTGGAGCACTCGTTACGAGCTCTTTAAATCGTAGTTTTCAAGTTATTCTGCATAATTTTAGGGTAGTGAAGAGGACGAACGAAAGCTTTGAGGCGAATGTTCAGAAGTCAAACAAAGGAAGTCGCTGAAGCGGACCGAGCGTTTCAATTAACTGAAGCACTGCCTCGGAGCTGCAATCGTTCTCTTCGATTATTAATTAGTTTTAATAATATTCTGCATTCTTGAAAACGCTTCATCAAATTCCTGTTGCTAACATTTTCCATTCTTGCGTTTCTTTTCTTGTTTCTCCATTTCGCCCTGACCAAATTGGATGAATGCTCCGTGTGCAGGAACTCGAATGTCAAGTGCTGCAAAGTTTGCTCTTTTGTATGCATGCCTTTTTGACCGCGAAGGTTGCTTCGGTCGATCCAGCATTTTTGAGTTCTATTCAGCAAACCTAATCTAAGTCTCACAGCGAACGCACGCCCATCGAGAGCTAACTGAGCTGCGCTGATCCGGCGGCAATCGAGCGCAGTAGGTACACGAGCGGGGAACACAGCCCAGGAAGCTCTTATTTTCATTGTCCTAGCCTTAACTTTACATAGCGCTACATGAAAAAGAATAGCTAATGTTATAGGAATATTGTTGTAATTGTCACACGATTAACCAAGTATTCTAAGTCAACTCTTTAAGTTAATCTACTTTTAAAGAAATCAATTGCACGAAATGGAAAATCGCAGAAATACCATCACGGAAGAACCTTCAAAGCCACTTGCTTCACTCGGACTTCTCCGTGAAATTAGTTAAGATTTGTTTAACTTATGCACTAAAGAAATGTAACCGAAACGCTTTAAACAACTTATTTAACAGTCATATTCTGGTTGTCACAAAACTGCGCCACTCACGACTGAATTACCACCACAGCCTAAAAGTATGCAGTTGCATTCGTCCACTAATTAAATTACAGACGTTGATGGTGAAAAATTACAATTCATTTTTAATTATGTATATATATAAAAACATATATAAAAAGCTGAACTTCAAATTTTTTTAACAAATTAAAATTTCCAAAATACGAAATCTTTTTTAAAATTAAAAATTGTTAGTTTCAGTCATCGATATAGCATTTTTCAATCCTCAATTGAGATACTTGTTTTGAAATATATTTTTTTAAGGCTAGACATTTATTCACAAATTCTTAATTTAATTTAATTATATTTATAATTTTACAAAAAATAGTTGTTAAGCCTGCTTTTGGAATTTAGATTTAAATTTTTACTGAATTCAATTGAATTAATTTTATTTAACCTGATTTTTCAACATTTTAAACTTACAAAATGTAAAAATAATAATAATTATAGCACAATGTGATTGAATACTTTTCGGATGCGCTGACAATTCATTTGTGACTGTCACATTTTTTGTGACTTAACCTGAACAAGTCTTTAAATATCAATTACAACTAAAATTACATATAGACGACGTTCATTTGTTAACTTCGCTGTACGTGGATCATTCGGCTTTGCGAAACGAAGTCGACTGTGAAACGAAACTTGCGTTTCCTCGCTTTCGATATTCGAAACTTCATCCTCGCTTCATTTTCGGCAATGAAATCATTTGCACACTTGCATAAATGTAAATAGTAAATTTATACACTCTCGTTAAATAACTAATTCCCCAATCCATTTAAAGTTAAATAGAAACATGCAATTAAAACTTGTAACTTCAGTTTGAAACCCTAATCAGAGTTCTGTTAATTAATGATGTATTTAATTGACAGATTGTGCTTTTAGTTGTAAAAACCAGGATTTGAATTGGAAAAAATGCTTAAAATTTATCCATCAAACATCGAATATATATAAAAACGGGCCTTTAGAAGGCGACGCTTTCCATTGTGTATCTAAGTCATCCTCAGAAGCTGCAATTCTGGTTGAAAAGTTAGGATATTTATCGCATATTTCGATCTATAGATAGGCGCCACAATTATTAACGATCAAACTGCATTTAGTAATAGAATGAAACTTGCTTAAAATACGAAGTAGAGGGAAATCGAACATAGAATAAAGTAAAAGACTGTCAATCGATGTGCGTTGAAATCAAAATCTCGTAGACAAAAGACTTCGGTTGATCGTCAATCCATTAATAACCGCAACTCAAACACGGAAATATCAAAATAGATTTAAATGTCGCATATTTTATGAATCATCCATGAAACAACGTATTTAAATGGACCACTTTTTAGTGATTGTATTTTTCAGCTCATCAATTCACCCAACAAATGCAATTAAATCAATTAAACGCCACGGAAACACAGAAACAAAAGAAATCAAAAAATTAAAAACGTTTTAGTTTGTATACACACACAAAAAAACTCAATACATGCATACATCCGTATACCAAAATATATATAGAAGCAGCATTTACATTGTATTGACTTTAATCATAAGAAAGAATTAATTACAATAATTATTCTTGTCAGAAGCCGAACAACCGACGGTTGTCTAATTGCTTAGCCATAAATAGAATTCCAACCATTATTTGCACGAATTACAGTCGAAAGAAATGCACCTTAAATTTAAATACAATTACAATTTTACGCTTATTAACACAATATTCAAGTCGCCAGCAGTCAATTTAAGAACTATTTTTACATTAATCACTTCTTTCATTCATTAATCACCTAAGAAAGTCTCCTCGAGCAAATTCAAAAGTTAATTGAAGCTCTACTAAAAATTCGATTGCCTTTTAATGTAACTTTACCAATAATAAAACGATCAATTGACTTTAAGATTAATTGAATTTTCTCGTTAATTCCTATTTTTCCCGTTACTAAAGTTTTTCGTAAATGTTCCACGAAATGATAAAATTTCATAGTAAAAATTAAATTTTTGCCACGCTTAATTAAGGTTTTATTAATGAAATTAAAGCAGAAACTCTTAAATATTTAATATAAAAATAAATAAAATAAAGACTTGTTTACCATGTTGTTTAAAAAAAATAGATTTTATTTATTTTTGAATTAATTTGCATCTGCATTTTTTCGAGACACACACACGAAATCATAAAGTGCTTATTTTGTAAATAATTGTAGCTAATTAAATGGAAAATCTTCACAGTGAACTTTAATTCACATGCAAAATTCGCTTTAACTGAATTTATTATATAGCAGAAAAATCAAACGAAAACTTAATAAAGACTTGAATTAATTGGTAGAATTCGAAAACTGGTTTAAAACATTATAAAAACTTGAAAAATATGCGAAAATATATATAAAATAATACAAAAATTGATTTTGGTTTGGATTTAATTGAAAATTCAATGGAAATATTGGATTCATATCATTTAAACATTAAATATTGTATTATATTATGTTGTAAATGTGTGAATAATGAACGGAGGAGGGCTTTTACTGCTTCTGCACTATATGAGAGTTTGAAAAGATTGACTTAGCGTAATTTGAATACGAGGAAGCAGACTTTTTTATTGCAGTAGGAAAGGTGGGTGAATCACATGTTATTTTCATACCTTGGCAACGTGATTCATTGAAGGTAATTGCTAGTTAAACAATATTAAATGCAGCAGTCTAACCAAAGCGCTGCAGTGGAAAATTACTTAAATTAAAGGGCAAAAATGCCTTCAGGATCTGTTAAGCAAAAACATCTGACAACATCAGAAACCTTCTACGTTTCTACGTCAAACGTTTGTGGCTTTGTACATTGAAATGTCGGAAGTATTTTGCTCTGAGGTCCTCCTTGAAAACGTGCCTTTGAACAGCTGTGAGGATGCATGTCTAAAATAGTTATCAATCGATGGCCTTCAAATGCTCGACGTTTAAACAATTTGTGTGACAATTTGATGGCTGCATCATAGATAATAATTTTCTTTATAAATTATATATTGAAACCTTTATTTAATTGCATTTAAATCGAGCAATGACGATCGCAAAACTTCTTCTTTAAGGTAAGTAAAACGACTATTAAAAATAAACATTTTATTTATGAATCTACATCAATTTCAAGCATGTCTACGCCTATTTTTTTGATTATTCCTTTTGTAAAACGTCTTGTAATTTATTCTTCTACTTCGATAATTCAACTTTTACACAAAATTTTACATTCGTCGAACAGCTTTCAACGTCTGACACTTTTTTGCGTTTTACTTTCAGGAATCACTGTTGTAATAATGTTTATCACTGTTTTTCACTAGAAACAAGGCCGCTATCAATCGCCCAAGGTTATGCAATACTTTTTCCTACGAATTCTACATATCCGCCACAAACGCACGCTTCTTGAACTCCCAAAAACAACGGCGTTCGGCGTAGTTTTAGCACCAAATGTATTTAAACTGCACTCGTTATTAGAATAAACGTTGAAACTTATTCATTTGAAAAGTTGTTTTTTTATACGCATTTTGCTTATTATTAATGAAATAATTTAAAGAAGAAATAAAGAAGAAATTTCAAGAATGCTTCATTCATATAATTTTTCTCACCATGAATTCTTTAAATTACCACGAGTTCTGCTTTACACCAGACGCAGCAAATAACGACTCGTTAGCAAACACAACAACGATCGAAAAAGCTTCCTTCTAAAGCTCTCTTCCAGCGAGTTGAAGTCGTCAAAAACTGGAAGCTTGGAAAAACTTGGAAATTTTGTATGCTGAGGTTTGCGTCTCCGCTTCAAGTGCCGAAGAAGTTTCATGATAAGAAAAAGTCGTTCAATGGACGCTAGTGGTGAAAATGAGCGAATTTAAATTAAAAAATGATTCCTGAAAAATTAGTTATTATCTGTGGACAGAGAAGTACATAAATTTGCAGTCCGACGATCAAACGGATTATATTTATGTTTCGATATTTCATTAAATTCTGCAAATAAAACTTCGACGCTTCAACGAAAAATGAAAATAATTTATTTATTTAAAAAAGTCTTAAAGGAATATAAATTACTATTTAAACATTAGCACATGCCGGAAAGCTTTTACTTCGATTGAGCTTCCAAATGGCTGTATTAGAAGCTCAATACGATTGCGTAGACGAAACAAATTGACAGAGTAATTAAATTACACGTGATGAAAGTTGCAGTTGAAACAATTAGAAATGAACATTGACAAAAATATATTCTTAAAAATATATTCTTGGTTGTTTATGGTTGGCCCAAAACTTCTCCATGGCTGTGTAGAAAGAGCTTTGAACTTTCCATTTACAGTTTCACCAAGTTTTACTGTTTCAATACTTAAAACTAAAGAAATGAGAACCACAGAAAGAAAACTGCATATAAATTGAATGTCTTTGAATACTTTGTTTAGTTGAAATGCACCTCAAATGGCAAATGAATTGTTGCAATAAGCATTTAATATTTACAGTTATTTGCGTCACTTTACAGTTAGGTTAAAGCTTTTATTGTTCCCATTGTATTTACAGTTATTAGCTTTTATTTAGCTTATTTACTAAACGAGAACTTTTACTTTTCGACGTTTTTGCATAAAAAACTGTTAAATTTCAATAATTTTAATCTTTTATGTTCTTTCCTTTAATATTTCTAATATTATCTATACAGCATTTTGGATCCTAACAACTACTCTAATTATGCGCCTGTTTTTTGTGATTACTTTTCAGTTTAAGGATGCGAATTTTTCCAATCACTCAGCAGTGATTCGCAATTATTTTTTCAAATTATAGCTTTAAAATCTGTGTTTATGTGTTGCTTTCTCATCGCCTGTTGGCTTGAACGAAACCTAAGTACGTTGTTTCCGAAATTTCCTTGTGATTGTACAAAATGCGCGTCCCTTCGTCGTCTTTAAGCCTAAGAAACTTTAAAAATTAATCCTAAATGCTTCCTGCTAAAGCTAAACATAATAAATTTGGAATCTGGCGAACGGTCGGTCTCAGACTTCAGCGGCGTCCGCGGAGGCTGTCAAGCGGACCTGCGTCGCCTCCGCGGTGATCCCGTTCGCGGAGACATGCTGATCCCTCCACGGCGTGGTGAGTATGCGCAAACGCTGTGGTGGAAGAGGGAAATACATTAATACGGAAATAGTTCCAGCTCCCATGGGCTGCTGCTCACCTGCTTCAAATTACCCGGCGTCACTATTAACTTGTAAATGGCCATTCCCGGTATCATCACCACTGAGGAACCGGCGATGCACCAGCCCAGGGCATTGGCCCAGCCCGGATAGACGTAGTGGCCGTAGCTGAGCGGCTCGTACCCGATCAGGCCGTACACTGTGATGAAGAGCAGGAAGAGCGGCGCTACGAAACGCCAGCAGACTCGCCAATAGGTGCCCGGCGAGAAGCCGATCATGTCGCGGATGTCTTCGCAGAATCTGTTGGTCCCTGCAGGAGGCAAGAACGTCAATATTAAGTGTAAATGGAAGCTTCCTAAGTTATTGAAATCCCACAAACTTCTGAATCTGTCTTTAAAGATTCTTTTCTCAGACATTTTCGTACCATAAATCCACGATACTGCGATGGCTTCAAAGAAAACCGCCACCAAAATCGAGTAACCCGCCGCGTATCTGTCCAGCAGCTGGAAGAAGTAGAAGCCGCCTTGGGTGCAGCTGGCTAAACCCACCACGAAGTACAACGAGAAGAGGGCGGCCACGAAAATCTCGCGGTTTTTGCCGATCTTCGGGAATTCATCACTCAGAGCCGTGATGATCGCCTCCGAACCGCCAAACTGTAGGAATATATATCGATTACAAGCATTAGCTACTTTTATAGTCGAACAAACTTACCGAACTATCCAGGCCCAAAGTCAGCAGCATCATAAAAAAGATGAGCGCCCAAAAAGTGCTCCCCGGCATCGTGGCGATAGCAGCGGGATAGACAACGAACACCAATCCGGGGCCCTCTGTGGCCACGTCCTCGATATTTTGGCCCGACGTGTGCGCCATGTAGCCCAGCACTGAGAATATCACGAAGCCAGCAACGAAACTGGTTGCCGAGTTGATAAAACTGGTCAAGAGTGCGTCTCTGAAAGGAAAAACCAAGCCATAGATCACTTGGGATCACTTTGTGCTCTATATAGTCCATAGTTACTTGTAGACATTATTGTGATATTTGTTGTAGGACGCATAGGCCAGTAAAACGCCGAATCCTGGCCCCAGCGAGAAGAACACCTGCGTGGCTGCATCGACCCACACCTCCGCCTTGTAGATGGCCTCGAAGTTCGGGTTCAAGTAGTACTGGATGCCCATGGCGGAGCCCGGCAGAGTCACGCCGCGTATCAGCAAAATGAGCAGCACTACGTACGGGAAGAGCGCCGTGAACCACACCACCTTCCCGGACGTGCTGATGCCCTTCCACAGCGAGAAGTAGCAGATGAGATAAACCACCAGCAGACACGCTGCCATGTCCCACTTAACGGCGCCCAGATCGTGCAGCCCGTCGCTCTCATTCAGCTCGAGTATATAACGACTTCGGAAGAAATACGACAAACAAATCGTGCAACACTCAAGCTGTTCCTTACGCTACATTTTGGGATGGAGGATCTTGAGACTTACTTGAAATATTCCGACGCCGCTGATTGAAATCGTTGCGTTTCGAAAGGTGCGGGAGTTGAAGAGGTGCGTGTAGCGTTCCATGCGAAGGTTTCGTTGCTCTCCGTGGTCCACGTGCGATTGCCATCCATCCAAACATCGCTCTCATTTCCACCAGCTGTCACTTTGCTCTGAACTTCGAACTGCGATCAGAGAAAGATTGTTCGGAAAAAGGGGTCCCCGCGTGAATACGAAGTCACACTCACCGCTCTGCAGTCCTCGGTATTCCAGACGTTGGAACACGACGTCCACGGCAGCTTGTTGGTGAATGAGGCAAAGAAGAAGCGCAGCGACCAAGCAATTATGACGTTATAATAGAAGTCAACGTAGAAAGCGATCAGCACCACTGCGTAACCGATTCCTGCGAAATGCATTCCATTGAAATCATTATTAATAATTAATAATAATAGAAAGTCGTTATCAGAAGTGGGTTGCGTACCTTTAAAAAGTGGAACCAGGCGGCCCCAACATGTGATGGCGCCCTTGCGGTTGTGTTGGCCCAAAGCCAGCTCCATATAGAAGAGCGGAATACCTCCAACCAACAGCATGATGCAGTAAGGAACGAGGAAGGCGCCTGCGGAGGATGGAGTCAATCAGAATCAAATAGATCAGCATTAAAGGAGTGCGGCCTGTAGATCTATTGAGCCTCCTTCTCGAGCTCAGAGCCGTTGTGGCTCAACGTTTTATAACATTTCTTATAGAAATTCATTGGGGTAAAAATATTTGTATTTCTATTCTTTCATATACTAATAATCTAATGAGCGATTGACCACGTTATCAGGAGTTTCCTGTAGAGGAAGTTTCCAGCATCACTAACGACTGAATAATCTTTATTTCTCATTATTCTATTCGTTCATCCTTTTATTTTCGCTTAGTTTTTTTAAAATAACTATTCAAGGTTCCCTTCTCCGCCTGCTTTCGCCTACTTTTCCCGTTAGTAACACTGTTAATTGCAGCCTCTGAAAACCATATTTAAACCACGTTTCGTACGCTCTCGACTTTCACTCAGCTTTTGCTTTGCCTTTCATCTCTCCGTCTTCTGCTGAAAATTACGATTTTAACTCAATTTCAAATGATTTTCCACGCCTCAATTTTCTGCTTCTTCAACCTGCGACAGGTCAAAGAATAGGGCGTGCTGCTCCATTGTATCGAGGGAAAATTTCATTACATGACGTCATTATATTAGGGAATATTTACAGCGAGGTTGCGTTGTGTGTCGCTTGATGAAACCTCGGGCACATTATGTCCCTTTCATTCGTGTTAGGAAAGCAATAAAACAATTCCGAAAACAATGCAAATTAGATTAATACGACGCCGAACTACTTCGGGAACCGATTCCCATTCACATCGATACTTTCCAGAAGGAAGTTGCGGAAATTGCATGAGAAAAGCCTCGCAGCTTTTGACAAGTGAAAGGCAAGTTAAAAGATGTGAAACTGGAGCCATGCAGGAGCGAAAGAGCAAAAACAGAAACGACAACTCATAAAAAACATTGTAAAAGAACTTTATTAAATTATTACATCAACGAAAATGGCATTTTCATCACTTTATTATTAATTATTACCTTCCATAAAGACTCAGAAGTTTTTCTAACCTAATTTAAAAGATGCTTTGATAACAAAAAAAAAAAAAATACTTAATTTCATGGATTTGTTAAGGTTCGTTTCTCTTGTTTTAAATGGACAAAATAAGGAAGATTTTTAAATGTGAGACCTGTTCAAATTACTAAAGACAGCTTTCACCTGTTATTTTTTGTATAAATGCCTTGAAAACTTGAATAAATAAAAGTACAAAATAACAACAATGACTAACTTTAAATTGAATTTCTATTACAAGGATTGTTAAAAGCACATGAAGCTAAATGAGACCAGGAGAAATAATGGGCGATGATTGTGTGCTTCCGGGGAAAAGCGAAGGCATTCAGAACTTTCTACGATAAATATTCGTTCTCAAATGTCCACAGAATCTGTCAAAGTGAAATGAAGTGTGAAGTTACGTGACTCTTTGTTAAGAGTTCCCCTTCGCCCACCAGAAAACCACGCCACTTACCTGCCTGGACACTCACACCATCGACTCTACGCGTACCGCAAATGAAACCAAGTCACTTCTCAAAACGCAATCCTCAACGCGATGCAAGAAGCCACGACGTCGACTTATCCTTTCGGCAACAGAAGTCATTCATAAGTAATACGAAAAAATCATTTTCCCGGCTTTGCCGTTCCTTTCTCTGTTGCTCGCCCTCTCCTAGCAACGCAAATGCGATTATGACGACTCGATTTAGTTGTCATACAAAAGCACTTAACTTTGAAATTGTTCTTGAGCGATGATGGCGATGATGATGCTGCCAGGATGTGGATGAGGAATGGGTCCACTTTCGCAGGAAGTGCCTTCTAATAGCACTTCTACGCTCAACTAGTGCCTGTTGAGCTGGGATTTTATCCTAGTTTCGCGGAGTGAGTGTTCGTGTGTGTGTGGTAATTTATGTAGTGTGCGAAGGCGCTGAGCTGTTAAGGCTTAGAAATCCGCCCAGAATTATTGGTCTTTATAGTTAGAGATCTATCGTTATGGTGCTTGATTACAGTGGCTCGTATTAAATCTAATATGACTCCATTATGACTTCATATTTTACTAGATTTATTATAAAGAAAATCATCTTGGAAATGCTCTGAGAATATTGCACTAAGCCTTCGTCTCTATTGACAAAGTTATTGAAATTATTCTACAAAGCGATTTGGAATTCTTTATACTACATATAAAACAATACCGGAAATCCGCCGAAAGTCGTTTTTACCTTCGAAAGGAAAGGAGGGAACTAAATACGCAAAGGGACTGCATTATATATAATCTCATTATATTTCTCAGCTCATATTTAATACAAAACGCAGGCGTAATAGATTTTCCCAGCTGCAGTACTATCAAAACCGATTTTCTTTCATGTTTTTATAAATTTAAATTTCTTGTTGGCATGCAAAAGTCTGATACTGTTCAAAATTTATTGTTTTTTAGGTATTACATTACAGACGTTAATTGTACCAGAATATTGAATTTTCCTTCTTCCTATATTGTTCTTTAAAATGGCCTCTCCTCGTTGCCCTTAAAAAGTTTTTCGAGCGTGGATTTCTTTTACAAACGCTGAAAATTCCAACCAGATTCCGGCGACCGTGTCACCCGTGGACGTTACTTACCACCTCCATTTTTGTAGCACAAATAAGGAAATCGCCAAACGTTTGCCAAATCGACCGCGAATCCAATGACTGACAACAAGAAATCGACCTTTCCGCTCCATGTTTCACGCTGTTCGCCGGCCTCGCTTCCGTTCCGTGCTATTGGAGTCTTTGTTATTTGTCCGGAAGGTACCATCGCCAGAGCGATGACTTCTCCCTCTTCCCTGGCGCCGTACTCTGAACCTGTAACTATCACAGTCAATCATTACTAATTTTGATTTATTTGCGAAACTTTATAATGTTAAAAATGCCTGAATATGAAACCAAATATAAACTTTATTCGTAGTTTCATCAAATATGGAGCTATCCACCGGAATGACGCTAATTTAAGTCTTTTGTTTGGTTCGTGCGATGGAATCGGGGATGTGTCAACCTTTCAAATGTACGGCATGGAAATAGATAAAAAATTGAGCACTTTACAAGCATTCGAACAATTGTAAAAGCACGCAGCCACTTGAAGAGCTTCAAAGTCATTTGCATGTGAACGATGACAGAACGTCGATTCAGGTGTTCGAGTCCAACTTGAAGCCGACAAACACGAAACTCTGAGTGCTTCTGAAGGCAGTCGATGCAATAGACTGGACTCAAGCTGTTGTTGTCGGTCACTCAGTGGAAAAGTGAATTGGAACCTGTTACAAAGGATTTCCGAGAATCGAGACTTAAAAAACAAAAATATCCGACTCATGAATGAAATCTTGTTATCAAATATTATTCCACTCTACAACTCGAATGATCTGTGACTAATCTGTAAGCAATTAATTTAAGTTAATGAATCTAATATGGAAATTAAGTTAATTTATGCATTTTTATACTACATCGAAAGAGAGAAAAACCATTCGAATGCGTAGTCAACTGAAGGTCGATAAACTAAATTTTAAAAATGCTTTCGATAAACATTCTTTTCTTTGAACAGAAAATAGTCTCGAATGAGTTTATTTGCAGTGCTCTGAACCGTTGATGGAGGAGCCTCTTCTTTAAATGATCCCCGCTTGAAGGCCCCTAAAAGTGATGTCACTTGAACTTAATTGTCCCGTAAACTCATTCAGAAATCTCTTGTTTTCATAATCGTTTATCTGCCACTTGTAATATATTCATATTAATTAATTAGTGGGAAGCTGCTTAGTGCTTTGCTTGGCAGTTGACTGCGTTTTATGTTCCTAATCTACGATCTGTGCAATCCTCCACACAAGAGCCAATTACACAATAATAATTATGATGATGACGATGTTATATAAAAATCATGGAATGTCGTATTCTATATTCATTGCTTGGAGGCTTTTCGGTGTATTTTCGATCCAAGAAACGTTTCCAAAAGACGAACTGAGGCTTTAAAGATGAAATAATTTCGAATTTCAGGGATTGCAGCTAGGAAAGAATGGTCCAAAAACTGAATTGTTTGAAGCAGAAGCTTCAGAAACTCTAATCAAGAAACATATCAATCTATATAAAACCTTCTAAGCAATGAGATCCATGATCAAGTAAATCAACTGTAAAACAAAGTGTAGTATATTTTCTTTATTTCATTACCTGGAACAAATTTAATATCTGAATAACGTGCATCAGCCATTTGTTTTAGTCCTCGTTCAATTGCAAGGAAGCTTTAGTAAAACTCTTTGTCGATTGTGCAAAAACTGTAACAGATTCAGCAATGAAATATTTGTAACTATATTCTTTAAAGAAAACCCGAAAACTTTGGGCCTGCGTTGATTTTACTGACGGTTATTAAACAAAACCAATTTTTTCGATCTATTGTTTTGGTCCAATGAAAAATCGCCGCTAAAATCGCGGCTTCCACGGCACTAAAAGCGACAGCATCCAACGCGCGGCCCGATCGAAACTCTACTGATTCTGAAATTCTGCGCGTAGCGTTGGACGACGTGGACCGGATCATTAGAACGGCGTTAGAGCTGAAAGCAAACAGGTTGCCGCGAAGCTGCACCGAACGCCGATGGGAATCTGTTTGGTCGAGCGAGCGGACAAACGACTAAACAAAGCGGCCAGAGATTTGAATACACATCAGATTATGTTTATGATCGGTTAATACCTCGTTGCGGCTTTATTTACATTACTTGCATTAAGCTAAAAAGCTCAAAAACACTTCACAATCTCAAGGTTCTCCGATGGTCAACGGATTAAACGAAATCAACACGCAATATGGGTTTCGCTACTCGTCCTACTCTGCTCTAATTTTACGAAAACCAATTAATGCATTATTTTCAGTTATTGACACAAATCTAATTCTCAAGTCAAATCTGTTGGCCAACTTTCAATTATCAGCCTCTTTGAATGTTTACTAATTTTTATCGATAAAAGTAAAAGCATTTCAAGATTAAATAAATTTTCGTTGTATTATTTTTGGTTTTATTGTAATTATTATTAATATTTAGATTTTATTAATATTTACTCCACTCGATATCACAAAAAAGAAAATAAAACTTCTTTCTGTTTCATCTTTCGTTGTTAAAAACAGAAAGAAGATATTTCTGATATTCCCAAATTCTTTTATAAGTAGGTTTTATTGTAATACTTGTAATAGAATAAAATTCTATTTTAATTATCCTATTTAATTACCTATTTTAAAAACTTTAATTACCTATCTACAAAATTATGTACAGGACTTAAAATTCAACTGAAAATTCACCAAGTCAGTTAAACGAAATTAAATCTTTCTTGCGAAAATCATTAACATACTCTCAATATTTTCATAAAATGTACAATGAATTTCTGAAGTTTTAATTACGATCTGCTAAAGAATTAAAATTGAAATTTTAGATTAAAAATCTGCTAAATTTTTAAATAAAATTGAAATTAAAACAACATTTTTAATTTACGATCTGCTAATTTAAATCAAAATTATCCCGTCGGCATTTCAATACTAGGAACTCAAAAACGATCTAAAGATTTAATGGTAAATTATTTCATTAAAAGAAGTTAGAAATATTTTTCTTTTATTAATAAAAGTTTAATTACAAATAAAAGTGGCTTAAACTAACTCAAGCTGAAATCCAACTCCATAATTCGCCATTCACTCGACTTTTATAAGGATTTGGACCCGAAATTCTATATACACAATTTAAGTATAAATCTAAACTTAAATCCTCAGTGAAATATAAACCTAATAAAATATAAAAATAGATTTGCAAACTTGTAAAAAGAAATGAATTAAAATTTTGTTGCAATACTTTTCAAATTGAATAAAAATACATTTCAAATTTCATGGAGCTGCAGGAATTACACGGATCGCTATATTATATATTTACCTTAAAGAGTAATTTCCAAATCTTGTTCACTACTCCGGAAACATGTTCTATCTTCGTGCGGATAAAGGAGTTCATTCAAGCATTTTACAAAACTTGTTGATAGCAGATCAACAGATATTCGAATATTTGGCATTTGAATAATCCTCCGTTTAAGAACCGACTGAATTTAATGCAGAGAAAAACGTCTGGAAATGAATTTTGTAGCTGGGTTGGAATTATTTCCAACCGTTGCACTGCACCACTTTTCAATATTCTTCTGAACAACATCAAAAAAAATACAAAATTTATATTCTGCACAAATTTAAAAACTGTTGCAACACAAAAACATTTTGTCCACAATTTTCGGCCGATGGCGATGCTGAAATGACGACTTTTCGAATGAAGACTTTCCCTTGTGGCAGCTCCTTTTATAGGCCTTGGCTGGAGTGATTGTGCCACAAGTGCTGCCGACTAAAGCGGAATCCTTCTGCCGCCGCTCAGATGTTTCTGGAGTCACTGCATCGTACGTCAAAGCCAAGTCGCTGGCAACGCATGCGCGCTTTGGAGTGCGTCTGAAGAGGGCGGCAAAGTGGAACCGGACGACGTTTTTACGCTATTCGTTCGTATTGTTGCTGATGCAGTCGGAAACCTGCTGCGAAGTGCGGCTGCTTCAATCATCGTGCTGTCAACGCAGAAGGACAAGCAACATCATTGAACGGAACTGGAAACGAATTCGCACTTCCGCTACCAACAGCTTTCAACTAAAAGCTGTGCTTTATAATTGCGAGTTGTTGGAGATTCCGATCTTTTCTGTTCCTTACAAAAAGAATTTAGAGTGCAATGAGCATATTTTAATTGACATTTTATATAAATTATAAAATTACGCATGTACAAAAGGATTTAGAAAAAAATATATTTAAATTCGAATACTTATTTTTAAATCTATTACATTAATTTACATAAATACTAAAGTAAATGTATTTCTTTTTCAGCAATGATATTTCTGATCTAAAGTTTGGTTGTTTTTGATAAAGTTGATTAGTAGATTATTAAACGGATATAGTAAAAAATATAATATTGTAAAAACTCCTTTGCATTTTCGAAAATCATTGTTTTTAAGTTGCTTTGCTTCAACACTTTTTAATACTTATTTTAAAATTGCTTTTAAAATGGAGAACTTTGGTTTGAATGCATTGCAATCTACACAACATAATTAATTGAATTCACTATTTCTTATATTAAATAATTCGCTATTTTTATATTAAATAATTCTATTGAAAATTAAATGAAATAATTCGTTATTTAAAAGCCGTTCGTTTAACTGACAAGTGTTGAAAAGAAGTGACTGATTTGGTGCGTTGAATCTAAAGAGCACATTTTCAAATATTCGCGCAGACATTTCTAAGCAAATCCATCAAAATATTGATCCAGTCAACCAACACGAGATTTTTACGAGCTTTTCCACGTTTAAATATCCATTAGCATATATTTTGAGAGCAGGAAATTTTGAGCGGTTGAATTCTGAGAGTTAAAACATTCAAATAATTGAGAAGATGCGGAATTTCGAGTCTCCCGAACATTGAAAACGTTCCCAAAAAATGAGAAGAGTTCGTTTCGATACCGATTCGAACAAACTTTGGTGCCGTTTCATAAATATTCTTTTAGAAAATGTGTTTGTGTGTGCGGAAACTCGCAGCGATTCGAATTCTTCTGCTCCGCGTCTGTCAGTCGAAAATGGACTCTTCTCGGATCCGGTGCATGGGAAATGTGACACAAAAATCGCCTCGCGAAATTTCGTAATAAATCGCTTTTTAAAAATAGAAAATTTCCGCTTTCTAATACGATAATTTCAAGGCAACTTAAAAACTATCACTTTCTCTGGTTATTAACATTTCCTTGAACCTTAACCGGGCAAAAAGCGATCGGAAAAAGTGAATATTTTAAGTTTATCGAGTGTTAAGATTCGATCAAACAAAAATCAGTGAAAAGTTGCAGCCTGCATAAATATAATAACCAAGTCACAGTGGGTATAAATAAAATGTCGCGGCGCCACAGAAGAAATCTTTCACAAATGGATATAAAAAGAAATTATGTTAAAATGTAAATTACAAAAAATTTCGCAATTTCGAGTGCAGAGAATAAAAGAAACAAAAGATATTCTTCACCCTAAAATAAAGGCAAAAAAGAAATTAATATGTATATTTCATTAATTTAAGTGTTGCCTCATTCGAGTGTCGGAAAATTGCGACTTTTCGTCCGCTTGATTGAATTGAGTTTAATAGACTTTCAGATGTTTGAACAGTGTTGAGGCATTCGAGGCATCGTCAGGTGCAGGAACATCACTAAAATGCACAAATAAATTGCATCTAGAATAACGAATAACAGATAAAAAATATAACTAATGAAGAATGTTATAAAGTATAGAAATGAAAATAGGATTTAAAAAAAATATATGTGGTTATGAATCTATGGATAAAATGAGATCAAAAGCAACAATTGTTGTTTGCATAATTTGAAATAACTTAAGAACATTTCAAACAAATTTTGCGGATTTCTTTTGCCATTTTCTGCTATACTTCGGTTTATTTTTACATTTTAGTTAACTTATTTTCGGTCAAATAAATAAATTAACATGCAGAATATTTGCATTTCTGCATTTCATTTATGTTTCAATGTGAGTCACAACCATCGCAGCTTCGTCTGACTATTAAATGAAAAAAGAACTGCACAATACATCAGTCAGATTTTTTTCTGAGGAAAAACTATTTGATTTATTTTAATTTATATTATATATAAACAATGTTTTCCCTCTCCACTATTTTTTAGATGTTCAAACAAGCAGAGCAGAGTCAATGATATGTTTTATAATAATTCCTCGAATGATTCGCTGTAAAAGAACCAAGTTTTTCCTTTCCGTCTCCCAATTGTTTTTCCATAATATTTTATATCTGACGTTTCCCTCGTTAAGCAAACATTGTAATTCATGTTTTATTACGAAAAATACGTATAAAATGAAGCAAATGAAAAATGTACTCAAAAGTCTTCCTGGAAAAAGCAACAGTAAATAAATAAAGGAAAAGCCTGTAAAAATAAAATAAAATACAATAAAAATAAAATACAAAAAATACGTTTATGAAAAAAGAAGAATTTTTTTAATTTGTATCAACAGAGAAGGTTTAAAATGGTAATTGAAAGATGCTAAAAATAAAATTCTTCTGTTTGAAACTGTGAACAAACCTTCAACTTGAGCGATCGTCCAGCAGATTCATTTTCGGAGTGTTTCAATTGCAAACAACAGATGAATTTGAAATGCAGTGAACATCGTATTGAAATTCTAAACACCGAAAACGAACCATAAAAACTGAATTGAATATCCGCAACATCGATGTTTGTTTACTTGAAATTTTACCGTGAATAATTGTTCAGTGCAGTGCAGAATATATTAGAGCCAATTCGATTCTTGACTCGTCTCGTATCTGTTAGCATATTTATCTATATATCTGAAAACTCATCTGCACGCCGCTCAGTCAATAAATATTTCAGTTTTCGTCAAAGCGGAAGTCGTAACACATGTTCCTGAACTACAGCCGAAATGTCCAAAAAACCACGAGGAAATATTCACAAAATACGTGAATTTGAGCTGGAGAAGGTGAGCAAGCCAAAAAACCGGCATCTAAATCTTTATTTAGAGCAAAAATAGACGCTGCTTATGGATTAAGTTAAGGAATAAGCAGGAAGAATGGCGAACAGCAACGAGAAATGCTTTCGTTTTATTTCAAATTTTGAACTTTCTGTTACACTGATCAAATTTCCTAAATGAGCAGTAATAACATTTGAAAAAGTTGTATTAACCGTTAATTAACTAATAATATTTTGCAATTTATGAATTACAACATTTATTCTCTAGATTTTCTCTACACTTTTCTTTAAATGTTAAGATTTCTTTTTTGTAAATTTTGAATTTTCTTTTATAAATTTACGGTTTTAGGTGCTAAAATTTATCATTTTGCGAATATTTCAGATATTTCGCAGATATTTCATACCAAGAAATTTAAGTTTAGATTAGATCAGGTAAAATTCTTTAAAATTTAGGCAAGAACGTGGCTAGCCGTAATTTTCCAATTGGTTTTCTAGCAGAGTCAATGGAAATACTCAGCTTATGCAACAATTTTTTGCACATTGAGCGTCGAAATGTGAGAAAAAATAATGGACAATTGCAGTTCATGAAAAATAAATTGATCAGCATTGAGCTGGAACTCTAACGAAGAAAAGAAGTAATCACATAAGAAATACCTTAGATAAAAGCGAAGTTTATGAGCGATTAAATAAAGGCACAAACATTTAAATTTCACTTGGAACTGATGAAATTTGAGTTATAAACGTTTAACTTCACCTTCACTTCACGTTCACTTTTTTTAATGTGATTTTCCTCTTCATTTTTTCATCATTTGTTCAACGATGTTTTCGTATAAGTAATAATTAATAAGTAATAATAAAACCGATGTAGAAATTTTGATTGACGGATTTTACGCATCCCGATATTTCACTAAATCACCGGCATTAAATACTATCAAATTGTCTATTAAAATTAAACATTATTATATATCTATATAATTAATATCTATTAAAAAGGCCGCCATTTCCTTTCCTAACATTATGAATTTTTATTTCTTTTTCTTCAAAAAATAAATTATTACTTAATTACAAAGAAGATTTCTCTGCTAGCAAAAAAAAAATTTATCGACTGAATGGATTCTTTTATTTGGTGTTTTTTTATGTTATCTATTTCTTAATTGTTTCAAACACCATTGATAGTAATTAGACGAGCTTCAACCTGAAGCAGGTGGTAAATTAGACATTTAACTTTAAATTTATTCATGCAAAAATATACTATTAAACTTTTGTATATGTTTAGTGCAGTATTTTGCCATTTTCGCTAAACGGCATATTTAAGAAATCTGGGAATTTTCTTTATAAGCGATTAACAATTTTTGTAAAAAAAATTATCGGCAGACGACTCGACGTTATTACAACAATTTATTGCTGGTCAAGTGCCAAAAAACCACGAATACGATGTTAAATATGCAATAGAAAATGAAGAATTTTCGTGTTTTCCTCCTGTTACACAATTAAATCAGACGAATTCGATGATCCAATTTTCCAACGTAGGCAAATGATGAATAATATCACAGAATAAAAGATAATTTATTTATTTGTGTGATAATACAAAGTGCAGTCGATTCACTGATAAACGAAGAATTCATGAGACTCAATGAATTAAATAACTACGAATTAAAATATTTTTGTCTCTTCTTCATCAATCTTGGTTGAACACTGATGAGGTTTTTCGCAACTTTCCATAGATCCATTTGGTCGACGAGTTTGATATCCTGCAAATAGTCGGCGAAGGATGGTTTGGCAAGATTCTGCTCGTGGAGCACCGCGCCTCTCAAACCGAGATGGTTCTGAAGGCCGTTCCGAAGCCGTACGTATCGCTGCGAGACTTCTACAGAGAGTTCCACTACGGACTGCACTTGGGCGTTCATCGAAACATTGTGACAACGTACGACGTCGCCTTTGAGACGGCCGGTTTTTACGTATTCACGCAGGAATACGCGCCGATGGGTTCGTATTGCCCTTTGGCATCGCGACTAGTTATTAATTGATTATCCAACAAATGTGCTGCAGGTGATCTCACATCAAACATAACGGATACAGGCGTAGGAGAAGCATACAGCAAACGTGTAGCTAAACAAGTGGCTTCAGCCTTGGACTTCATGCACACAAGGTCCATTTCCCACCTTATTTAATTTATTTTAATGCCCCGGTTGAACTCTTTTTATTCTCCTTCTCACAGAGACATTGTGCACCGCGATGTTAAACTGGATAACGTGTTGATATATCGCTCCGACTTCTCTCGCGTCAAGTTGTGTGACTTCGGTGAGTCGTATCGGACGGACACGATCGTGGAACGACGCAACGAATGGCTGCCGTACAGCCCGCCCGAAGTATTAGAAATAAAGCCCGAAGGCACATACAAGTAATGCCCAGAAAACGCCTTAAAGATGCTTCATATCTGCTTATTGCTAAATTCGTCTGCATAATTTCAGAGCTGATCCCAACCATGACATATGGCAATTCGGAATCGTGATCTTTGTCTGCTTGACGGGCTGCTTGCCGTGGCAAAAGGCCGCTTCCGATGATCCGCGCTACGTACGCTATTTAGCTTGGCATGGCGCCATGATGCTGCCGATACGACGCACCCCGAAACTATTTAAGCTACTCTCGTCGCGTGCGCAAAGGATGTTTCGTCGTTTCTTGGAGCCACGAACGGATCGACGGCCGAAAAACCTCTCCGACCTGGCAAAGTTCTTGGAGGATCGCTGGTTAGCGAAGACGGCGGAAAAGGAAATGGCCGAGTACGAAACGGATGAATTGTGTCCTTCGATGTACTCTTTCCACAGCAGCCCTGATGAAAAGCACCGCTTATTGTACACCTTAGCCGATTGCGGTATAGAAACCAATGTCGATCGGCAGACCAAGAAGAATCGCATCAAGGATTGGATTGAATCGTCCGTTATAGCAGAAGACGAAGAGGTAATCTTTCCAAAACTTACAAACAGTTGACAAAGAGTAGCATAGAGCTTAAAGGTATTTCCTATTCAATCCTAATAATTTGTTCCCAGGAAGAGAATGAAGAAAGCGCCTCTGCTTCGCCATCCTCGTCGGTCTCTCGTGAGCCTGTACCGGGCCACATCTCCTCAATACGTCAGGAAGCGGAAAAGACTAAAGAAATCAAGAGCACACTGAAGGACGCTACGCAGAAACATTTCGACCCACGTACCGGCGTCCTTCAACACGGGCCAAGCGAAATGGGTGCGTCGGCACTACAAAAATCTGCCAGTCCACTCTACGCCAGCAACGCGTCAATGACGAACAACTGCGACAGCCTGTGCAGCAGCATGCTCACGCTGGGCTCGCGCCAGGATCTACTCGCAAGCAAGTTGCAGATCTATAATTCCGATAACAACTTGGACCAAGTAGGTAAGTTGCAAGAGCTTTTATTGCCGACTAACTACCAAAGATCCTCCTTAACCAAATAATTTTACATTGAAACCTTTGGTTAATCACAATTCGCACTTAGGCGGCGTGGATCCAACAGCGTGCATCCCGACCTCTGCTCATAACGCAACAGGACAAAATGGAAGACATTTCTTAGGTCTGGCCAATGCTTCTCAAATGCTTGCACAAATTCCTATGGCCGCCAGCAGTGGATACATGCTGCAGGCGACACCATTGCAAGATTCCCATTTCAAGCGACAACGGAATGGTTTTCAAGACAGCGCCTATGAATCGACTGAAGCCAATGAAGGCTACTCAAAAGCTTTGAGCAATATGCAACCTCCGAACGGCGAAACTCAAGCCTTCAGCAGCGTACGAACTCAGAGCTCCCAACAACAACGAATAAACGCAAGCAACCTCGCAAGTAGTATGAAAGACACCGCCTACGATCGACCCACCGCTACAAACAGCGACAGGAAAAGAAGATGATGTGTATCGCATCCAGAATTAGTTTTAAATATTTAATTTTTAATGTTGCATTGTAAGTATAAGAATAATTAGAAGTTGAAAAGTGAGTGTTATTTTACAACTCTTTTTTTCATTTTTCAAAAGAAATAGTTAAAAAATGTTGTTTCAGCAACGGAAAACGGTCATGAGACGTCGCGACCCTTGTCTTGATAATTCTAGTAAACTCTAAATCATAAACTAAATCATAAACTAATCGTCAAGCAATTTGAACACTGTAATATTGGCTCTAATCCAATGTATGTCTTTTTGACGTAAATAATATCAACCTAAACAGATCTGATACTCTTCAATTCAAATTAGAATGATTCTTATAAATAAATCATCTAAACACAATCAGTCACTCTTTAATACTACTACCATAAAAAATCTTTAGTTTTACATGGCTTTCATGAAACATTCATGTGTTTTAGGTGTTTTATATAACCAAGAAATGAAGCTGACCATATTTCGCAGAGGTCTCAATGCCCACAAAAAAGGAAAATGAAAGATAGTGGCAATTTCAGATATCTCAAATTTTTACCATCTTGAGCTTTTGAAAATCACGTCATTTCATTATATTAATATTTAAATGTGGACCACTCATCCTTACTAATCCTTTTCCTTTTGTACTACACACGACTGTTAATTGCAGTCACGTTTTCACTTTGATCGCGATTTATACACAAATTGAACATTATGAATGCAAACATTGTCTTTAAAACTTAGAAGAGATTTTTATTAAATAAGACCGGCGCAAACATCTTTTCAAATGTGCAAACTTTTTACTTCAGAGGAATAAATCTCGAACTGTGTGTAGCACCAATGCCGGGTCTACCGTGCTTGACAGGTTTGTACGACAGAGCAAACTCTCCTAAGTAGTGTCCAATCATTTCTGGTTTAACTTCCACCTAGAATAGTTCATTGTTAGTAAAACGCTAAATGGAATACGCGGTCGTTTTAACAAACCTGGCCGAAATCTTTGCCATTATAGACGCCAATTATGGATCCAGTCATCTCCGGAACAATAATCATGTTTCTCAAATGCGTCTTGACAATCTCCGGCTTTTCATTTGGTGGAGCTTCTTTTTTTGCCTTTCGCAGCTTTTTTATCAAAGCCATCGGCTTTCGCTTCAGGCCGCGTGAAAACCTCCTGCGAGCACGGCTGTGCATTAACTCAGCTAACTGATTGCTGCGGTAACAAAATATATGAAATATTTATATCAACTTTGAAGAGACCAATAATAATATTAACCTACTTGGGCATGTCCAACAATTGATCCAAGTCAACTCCACGGTAGGTAAACTTCTTGAAAATACGTTTCTTCTTAATAGTTTCTTCGACCTAAAAGGGCATTAAGAAAAAAATCATTTTTACACATCGTACATATTACATATTTCTACATATTTCTGTTTGTTTTGCGAAATCTTTGAACTATAGAAATTCTAGAGACATTTTAGTGATATATATGTTATCCACTTTTTCATTCATAAGTTTCTGTAGTCCAATGAAAGATGTTCACAAATATCTCAGATTTTTAATAAAGATTTTACCTCTGCCATCTTGACAATTTTATTTAAGAGAACGGAAAGGAGATCATGGAAATGCTACCAAAGCCACGTTTTCTTTAAACGCTTGGTACGATTGGAAGGCGCCACCTACTTGTCAGAATAAACACAAGAGTTGCCTTCTATAATAAAATACAAACGTAATTATTGTTATTATGATACAATGATTTTTACAACGGCACGTCAATGTGATGCGATGCGAATATTAAAAATCGCAGTTGTCACTAATCTCTACTTCAAACCATGGGCAAAAATTATTAGAAAAACAAGTTATCCTCTCACTTCGATTCGAATATAAAGCGCCAAATATCCATAACATCGCTGGTGTGTTTTGTTTCGAAAATACAACAAAAAGATTAGTATAGTATAGTAGAATAGTATTTAAATTAGAGATTTCAATTAATGATATAAGAAATTACCATATTTTTCTATATAAAAATACTATTTTGATACATTATTTTACATACTAAATTTAAAGATGCTATATTTGCATGAGTTTATTAATTTTTTAAGTGACGGTAGAAGCTTAGAAAGATGTTCACCGTCAGTAAACATAATAACTGACACTTTTGTCCAAATGTAGTTTAGGGCTAGTAATTTTATAAAAAATAATATATTTTTATGCATAGAGTTATAAAAAACTATAATTGTTCGAACGCATATTATTAACATCGAAAGGAAACTAGGTTTTACTACTGTGTACGAAAGAAACGCATAACTGAGTAGTTGCATGCAAAGAGCAATATAACAATGGCTTCACTGACCAAAACAAAAGTCGTAAAAACTCTCAAGTGTCCAGACTCCTCAATGTAAATGTAAAAGGAGTCAAAAGTGAATAGGTATAAAATATTAAGTGACTCCAGTTGAGACTCAACAATGTGAAAACCGCCCAAGAGAAGGTCTTCCGGGTTTCTATAAGATTTCGTCTCTGCTGTAAACCAATGTACGGTGAATACCCTCGTTGTGTATGGTGACTGTAGAATCTGGATTCATCATTTATTTTTATGAAAATTTTAATAAGTTGCTAATTTTTTTAACTTTGCAATAATGGAGCTTTAAGAGTATTATTATTATTAAAAGTATGATAATTTGCTTGTGTCTGCTAAATTGTAAATTGAAATAAGTTTTTGTGGTATAACAGAAATCAGATTTCATGAAAATAACACAAATGAAAACTTGTTTTAGAGCAAAAATAAATCTCGATTTGCAAATAAGTCTTCAATCAAAAACTTCGATAATGTTTCGTTCCTTTACTTTCTATAAAACTAACTTTAATCTAAGCTTGGCTTAGGCTCTAACTATTTGCTGACGTCTACGAGTTTTATATATTTTTATCTACATAATAAGGCTACAACACCACCGAGCCGAGCCTATCATCCGTCGAAAGTGACATCTAAATCATGCAAAGAGCTGAATAAATATAAAGGCGAATTAGTAATTAAACAAAGAAAAGGACTATTCATTATTTTAATTATAAATAACGAGAAATAGATCTGTCATCAGCTTAATTCTTATGTCGGGATCGATCTTACTCTGTTGGCCGTTATTCTACAACAAGCGAACCATCACTGAAGGTTGTTTTACTACACAAGGTAAAAACAGTTGCTTCGAAGAGATTCTACTAGACCAGCTACTCAGATATAGGACGACGCTGTGAAAAAAGCAATTTATTATATTTAACTATAATTTTGCATAATTATTTACTCTGTGGCCAAAATGTTTGCGCATTCTGCTCATGTTATGACTTTAGCCAACAGCATTATAGGTGTTGGTATATTGGCGATGCCGTTTTGCTTCGAAAAGGTATGCACATAACTAAATGGTGTTCGAAAGGTGCTAGAATCTCAGCAATTAGTGTCGAATTTTTCAAGTAACCAGCACATTATTTTCATTTCCAAGTGCGGTATAGTTTTAGCAACCTTACTGCTAATAGCGAGTAATTGGGTAACCCGAGTCTGCTGCCATTACCTCATAAAATGTTCCCTTTTGACGCGCCGGAAAAGTTTCGAGTTTCTAGGTAACATTGTAATTTTGCACAAGTTTTCATTCAGTAATCGATTACAATATATTGTTTTAGGATTTCATGCTTTTGGTACTTCAGGAAAGTTGTTAGTAGAGCTGTGTATAATCGGCTATTTATTGGGCACATGCATCACATACTTTGTTGTTGTTGGAGATTTGGGGCCACAAATAGTTACAAAGATACTCTCGCTTAGCAGCCCTCACTTCCAGTTGCGTACATGGGTTATGATTGCTGTAACAGTAGTCTGCATTTTGCCTTTGGGAATGCTGAAGAACGTTGACAGTTTATCTACCGTTTGTACAGCCTCGATCGGATTTTACCTCTGTTTAGTAGTCAAAATCGTATTGGAATCAGAGCAGCACGTAGTGGCAAATGACTGGATAGAGAAAGTAAAGTACTGGCAACCGTCCGGCATTCTACAATGCCTGCCAATTTTTAGCATGGCTTTATCTTGCCAAATGTAAGAATAAGTGTTTATATTAGTAACTAATATCAATATAAGTGACTTAATTGTTAAATACGTCAATTTATATAAAACTTGACAACAGGCAACTTTTCGAAGTCTTTGAGAGCATTAACAATCAGAGTGTGGATAAATTGAACGGCATTGTAAAGCACGCCACGTGGATTTGCACTTTTGTTTACATAGCTGTTGGTTTTTTTGGTTACGTCGCGTTTTGCACACAGTCGTTTTCAGGTAAGAAGCAATAAAAACTGAAAGGATTCGGCAGTATAGTTCATCGCATTTACTTTGTAGGAAACATTCTAATAAACTTGTCCGAATCATTTGGTAGTGATGTCATCAAAATGGGTTTCGTGCTTTCAGTGGCGTTCAGTTTTCCGTTGGTTATATTTCCATGCAGAGCGAGCATATATTCATTGCTTTATCGCAAGGTAAAGGAAAAATACAAAATACTCAATGAAATTCAACACTTTTAATGATAATTAAGCTCACGAAATTACTTAAAAATTAGCAAAGTTATATCTTGTGTTGTGATTAGTATTTCCAAGCGAACTTGGCTATGTTTTAAGCAGACATTAAAAGCTAATAATAGTCTTTTATTTGCACTTAGGGCTACGCGGATGCTAGTGGCTACATTCCGGAATCACGCTTTAAAGCTATAACAATTTTTATAGTAACTTTTGCCCTTTGCATTGCTCTGATGATCCCCTCTGTGGAGCTTATTATCGGCTTGGTTGGTTCGACTATTGGTGTCGCTATATGCATCATGTTCCCAGCTTGCTGTTACCGCATGATAGTGAAAAAAGACTCCACAGAGCGCATTTTGGCACATATTATTCTAGTCAGTGGTTTTTGTTTAATGATTCTAGGCACATTTGCCAACTTAAACGCCATTGACGCGAGGCGTTCCGGTCCGCATTTAGATGTTCCAGCTGCTGAGAGTATTGCAAAGAACCCATTAACACTCTCGACGAAGGAATGGAAGTTAGAAGCAAAGCAAGAAGTATCGGACAATTTAAGTCAAACACTAGAAAAGGACCCGTCCAAATTGCAACAAAATTTAGAGAAATTTGTAGACGTGCTGGAAACGAAAAATCAGAAAGAACTTGACTCGTTGGCGAAAGCGAATATTACTGTAAAAATAACATCTCCACCACTTCCGTCTGTTGATGTAAGACACGAAACTTTTGAAGAAGTGAGATTGGAAGATCCGAAACATCAACAACCACCTAAATTAATTCCAAAGGACATTCCAAAATCAAATAAAGAGGAAGCCATCGATAAGACTGCACAGAGTGTTTCTGTTAAAAGTGCATCAAGTGACAACCTTTTAGTTATTAATAGCGATGCCATACATAAAGAGGAGGAAATTGTAGCTGAAGAGCAAAGGCATAAAGAAAGCCAATCGGCGAACGATGAGCTGAAAAAGACGCAAAATGAGCTCAAGAAAACTAAGGAACTACTGAGGCGTACTGTTGGGGAACTCAAGCAGGAGCTAGCAAAGCAAAATGAAGAAACACAGAATTTAGTGGTTGAAAAGTTAGACGAAGTCGTCGAAAAGGTAAGGCAAATCGAGCAACACGTAAAGAAAAAAGAATCAGAACATGCAACAGATGCACAAAAGTCTAACATTGAAAGTAGAGAACATGCAGTTCTCAAGACGAGTGTCTCAGCTCCTACAGCGCCTGAACCATCCCATAAAAGCGATGTACTCAACGACAAGGTTCGAAATTTGACCAAATTAGAGCAGCAGTTATCCATACCGCTGCCACTGTTAATAAACGCATCTTCCTTAGACACTCAAGCGAATGTGTTGCCGTTAGAAAAACACTTCGTAACAGCAGACATATTGAACAATAACGTTTCTCAGCGAAAGGAGATAAAAGGTATGCAAATCAAACTGGATAAAAGCGGAGCTGCCATTGAAAAGGAATCTTCTAATGATGATAAGGAGAAAGAAATACTCACAGAAAAGAAGTCTTCAATACAGCGTGATTTACTGCAGTTCGAGCCTAAGTTAAATGACAATAGCATAACTGCAGGACTGCCATCACTCCCCGCAGCCGAGCAGAATCAAAAAGAACGCGTGAAACGATCCAGCAGCACGGTTGATGACGGCCTGAATTTCAACGCAATCCAATCTCGATTCGAACAGGAACATTCCTTGCCCTCGCTGAACATAGACACGTTAGCGGCGGCTGTTGGCAGCAGAAACATCGACTTTAAAATAGGTCGAGATTTAAAAGCTGTTGAAGAAGATGTCACCAATTATCATAGAAGCAGGAAATGAAGAAAAACTCAGGCCAAATTATTGAAAAATCGAAAGACTTCATAGGTTTTAAGATGTGTAAAAAGATGTATTCATCCACAATGTTATCAATGTACAGTGATCCTTAGAAGGAATATATTATTTTTGTATTAGTGATTATTACGCACAAGCTGCATAAGAAATGGACAAAATGTATTGTGAAATATGAACTTTATGTATATATGTAATTATAATGTTAACTATAATGTTGAGTTGAGCTTTTCCCGAACAGAGTGGACGATATTTATTTAATTTAATTTGTTTAATATTTATTAGTTTATGAAACTAATTTTAAATGTAAATATAAAATAATACTGAAACTCATTTGTATTCGGTAAATTTTGATGTACGATTGTGCAAAATGTTTGTACATATATAAAAAAGCAAATAACGCACTTTCTTTGCAGCAATTGAGACAATAACAAACACGTTTTTCCAAAAATCCATATCCACATCCGATAAATTCGTCGAGATTCGTAACCCCAAATGAAATGAACACATTAAAAATAAACTTAAAGGTATTAAGAAACATTACTTACTATTTGAAATGACGTTGGACATAAATGAAATCAAAACTGGGATGTGATTTTGTCTCCCTGGACTCTTCATACTTTCGAGACTCATTTACTAAGTATTAATAAATAGATAAGACAAAAGAGAAAAAATACCCTCTTCTGTGGTTTAAATTGACTTCTTATACAAGTAAAATTACTGCAACAACCACCAAAGATAATTTCCATATCTTAGCGATTTCGTTGAAGTTGTAAATAAATTGCTTCTGAAGTTATAAATTTGATGGCTCAAATTATTAATTAGCGTTTAAGCAAATTAGGATTAAGATTGATTTAATTTCATAGGTAACTTTTCTGGATTCAAACCAATGAGCTGACATTAAAAATATGATTGTAATATATATTTGATAGCTAAAGATAATAATGAACTAAATTCTTTAACTTACAGTTAAAGTTTTTTCCAAGCAGTAGAAGATTCTGTTTTATGTAAAAATGTGTACTTTAATTTATATTAAATCGTCATTTATTTCATTTTCTATAGTGATACCATTACAAGGCTCTTTTACGACTTCCACAAATTCTTCAGTATTTTTAGAGTTAAATTCTTGAGTATATTTAGTTGAAAATTTTAGTAAAAGCAATTTCCAACGAACATTTTTGAATTTAAAAGGCAATAATGTCGTAAAAAGGAACATAAAAAAGGTCTAGAATGAATTTGCTGTGAGTTTTTGATATAAGGGCGAAGAAGCGTCCGTAGTAAGGAAACGAATTTTAAACCAAAACGAAAACTTTTCCGAAGATACTTTATCCTGACATCATCCACGTTTAGTTGATTTCCAAACCAATTAGTTTCTTCTTGAAGTGTAGGCACATTTACAGGTATTCTTCCAACACGCTGCCATTTCAACCACTTTCATAGGACTTCATCGAGTTGTTCAAATCCCGAACTCGTTCTTATTTTATAATTTATTTTTCTTAATAATGGATATCGTTGAATGAGGAACACTGAAGTCTTTCGCAACATGCTTTTCATCAGGTTCCAAAAGTTGTATTATAACGTTTTTTTCTTTAGTAGAAAAATATTTTCTTTAAATTTAGCTTATTAAGTATCACGGGCACAGTTACGATGCTGCTCTAATAAATTTGTAGATTGCATTAGGAAGTTGTAATATTTCGCTCTTGTTGAAATGGTCGCAGGTGACAGTTGCTTCGCATTTGTGTCGATATAATTGATTGATTGATTAAATATTTATATAATTGTTCAAAAAAAAAAATTATAACACAGAGTTTATATAATTTCATTTCATTACAATTGAATCATGTCGGAAAAAAATCAATTTAGTGATCCAAAATTTAAAATTTTCATCATAATAAAAAATATATTTAATTTCGTAATTTCAATACCACTTTTAATAGCAAGAAGAATGTACAACAGATTTAACGTAAGAGCAACCTTTGACCTTATGCAGAACTGGCTAATGCTAAACTTTCAATGCAGATGTTCAACATTCAATCCTTGGAACTCTATCCTCGTCGACGTCGGACCGAGTTTTACCATGAGCCGCAACCGAATGAGGAATACCAGAGTCGCTTGTTTGAGCACTCAGAAGACAAGCTGCAACATGTGCAGGCTTCTTGTCTCCGACTGCCACCTACACGGGAATCTGTGCGCATTAATCCACCCAGGAATTCGGATATGCGCATGCTTAGAGATAGTTATTTTTCGTAAAATTTTGCAGATGCGAAGTCATCTACAATCTGCGATGGAGAAAAGCATCTACAAACTACGAGCTTTTACAACGACACGTGTCTGTCCGACGATCGTTTGAGTTAATTGCGATTTTTTATTCTTTTAAATTACCACTTTAGTACCTAATTATAGAAATACTTAACATGTATTGAAAAATTTAATGTTGAAAATGTGAAGTTTAAATAAACACTTCGAATTATTTTATTAATTTACAAAAGCCTTTGCACTAACACAAAATAGTCGTATGAAGCGCATCCTTTTTAGGACAAGAGAACGCCACCTGCAACATCAGGTTTTAAATAAACTACAGCTATAACTTTAAATCTATCTTCTTCTGCAGGTGTTAGACATCGCCTCTTAACGCGTTTAGATCTTTTATCACCTGAAAAAGGGGAAAAAACGATTAACGGTTGTTGGAGGTAACACGAAGACTTGCCTCCATGATCGCTGCTATACTCCACGCTTGGGTCCGACAGGAGTCGGGACAATAGGCACCATTTTCATTGGTTAACTCTGGCAGGCCCCGCCAATGTGATGTCTGAATTTCTTTTAGATGCGCTCTTAAAATGGCCCTGAACATGAAAGACGAATTAAACGATTCGAATTCATTGAAAGTGCAGCCTAGATTAATTTAGCGGCCCCTTAGGAATACTCACCAAACTTCGGCGATTGTCTCTGGAAAATATCCACATTTTCTCGCAAATATCAAGCGTGCTCGTAAGTAATAACCGATGGGCCACACCCACTCGGGACCCTGATGATAGTTGGCACCGTGAGCTACAGTGCAGTCGGTGGAATCGTTGCTATTATCGTAATTGCCGCGATAGTTCCAGTCATCGGGATCCAATGTCTTCATTCCAAGTGGCCCCAACAACGCAGAGCCCGCTTGCTCCAACGCCTGCCAGGCGTGTCTGGCATTAAACAGCTCAGGCGCAACTACCATGGCGATGGGGAAATTGCAGCGGAGCTGATAATCGGTCCAACCCTGCGAGGCCCCATACGTGTCCTTGTAGATATTCTTCTTGTTAGCCGAAGGCGCCTTTTCTTCTGCAGTAACGAAGAAGTGCTTCTCGAAGTTGGCCTGGATCAAGTCAGCCCATTCTTTCCACGTCCAAACAGTTTTTTGCCCTGTATGACAAGTAATTTTATATATAGTTTCCTCGATCAATGCGCTTCAACAAACTTTACCATTAGGTCCTATCCGTGTCACCGATTTATATGGAATAACCGCCTTTTGGCTTAGTGTCTGCAGAAATCGCAACACCGCCATTTGCAGGCCTACGAGTTCGACTGCAGAACCATCTCTTGGCGTTGACGGACGTCCACGATTGCCTGCCTTTTCCGATGAACCCATTTTGTCCATCCAAGTGCCAGCATTCGCCGCGTTGCCTCCAAAGACGAAACCAGTTTCCGGGTGCACGCCGATCTGGTTATTGAAGCCCTTCTCCGTCATGTGAGCATCTATTTCATGGCCAGCGTTGCGTTCGCGATATTGCAAGCCTTGGAAATGAACTTGCAGCGCGTCCTGCATCACGTCGTAAAGTAGCTGGTCACAACGACCCGGAGGCATAGCATCGCTGTCGTCCGAGGGGAATATGCGCGATACCTTGTCTTTCAATATAGCGCTACCGTTCGGAGCTTCCTCGACGTACTGCTTGATGCTGTGCATCCACCACCAGACAGCATCTCGGCAATTGTAGCGCGGTTTGGTGCCGTCATGCAGCAAATTCGGTATCAGGCCATGGCGCAGGCATTGCCCGAATCCCAGGATAATGTAGCGGGCTTCGTCAAAGCGTCCAGTCAAAAGCATTGTGCCTCGAAGTGCAATGAACGTGTCCCTGCCCCAGCAGCGCATGTAGCCGGTGGAGAAGTGCGGCAAACCGGCGGAGAGTGTTACATAGTGCTCCGAGGGGTTCACAGGCGGATTAATCGCCGGACTCAGACAAGGAATATTTGCCGATTTGCAAATTGATAGAAACTGCAATGAGGCCAAAGCGAGCGACTGCGTAAAATTGTGTCCGTTTTCAATGTAACTGTTGGGAAGCGGTTTACTTAAGCAAGAAATATAATCGATTAACTAACGTCGCTTCTACCTTGGCATCAGTGTGTAGACGTGCTTAACCAAAACAGCGTAGACTGCACTCACGATGGCGTCAAAGTAGCACGGAATTAAGTAGCGCGGTACGTTTTTCAGAGGCGTGAAGGCAGTATTCAACCACGCTGAAAGGGCTTTAGTGCCATCATAGTTCGACAAGCGATTCACAATATAATCTGTTAAAAGAAAGAACTCGGTATCGATGTGATCAAGTAGAGATTTATGACCAACTCACCAATCATCCAGTTTCCGAGCCTCAGATTGTTGCAAATTGGATGTCCCAGGTCGTTTCGCGGTGATATTTCAGCCAAAATTGAGACGAAGCCTTGCAGGCCGCAGTAGACAGTTCCGCCGTAGCCGGGAATGTCGTACGATCCGCCGCCGAAGCCCATGTCGCGCTCTTCCTGGTCGCACATAAACAGCACGCGGTTCATGTCGACCAAGTTCATTGTGGAAAGCACATCGCATAACTCCTTGAATAGCCCAGTTTCCGATTGCATGCTGCTGCAAAGATCCTGCACCTCCTCGCAACTCTTACGTTCGTTTGAATGAAGAGAAACTCTATGGGAAATTTTGTGTGTTCATAAAAGGAGCTTTTTAGATGGCAAATCAAAAGAATATCAGCTACCTAACGGCCACAATCGAACCCGGAAGCAAGTTTTTAAAATTCAGCTGCGTTATGTTGCCATCGATGTAAGGAGTAGAAGAGAAAATGTTCGACTTCTCCAGTGGCAAATGCTCTCGCAGCGTGAGCTTGAATTGTTTGTAGCCTGTGATGAAGTCATCGTCTTTGTTGAATGGTGCGGGGCGGTCAAAGGGTTTGTCGCCAGTCATGCTCAACTCGGCCTCCAGTATGATTTCGTCCAAGGCACCCTCGAAGCGAAGCGGACGCACTTCGGTGGGGCCTGCATTCGGAGGCGGATACGCGAACGCAGTGTGAGCGACGAGTATTACGCTCTCGTGTGTGACGGGCGAATGGCGTGTGACAGCGACTATGTTGGGGTCCATTTGATCGACGTACACCTGAGAGAATCCCTCTTCAGCCAGTTGTCCGTGCAACAGGTTTAAGGCGCGTTTAGCAGCGATGATGCCCGTGTCCAGGTCAACCTTTTCGCCCCACTCCGCGTACTGACGCGCTTCATCGACAACATGAATCTGAAAAACCAAAAGCGATCGTTTTCATTGTGAATACCTTCAAACATCCTTAAAACAGATCTTACGTGGTGCGGAACGAGCTCATCGTAGCCGCGATTGCTGCCTGTGGCGCAGCAAGCCATCGACACAAGAGCAGCTGAAGGCAGCAAGTCGTAAACAGATCGTTTTTCCACTGGCGACGGATTGTCGTGTGTCAGATCCAGCAGCATTGCGTGAGCAATATTCGGCGCCAGATCGCGGCTGGGATTGCTGCGGAAGGCACCCACGGGCTCCCCGCCATAACGGTGCACTAGGCGACCTTCTTCATGGGCGTCCCAAGCTGACTGAGCTTCGCGTATGAGAGATGTGATGCCGAGGCGATTAACGAAGACGTTATCAGTAGCGTCGGAGTTTGTGAATAGCTCGGCGACCACGTATAAATCTGGATTAATCTCTCTGGCTGCGTCCAGCAAATACTCTGCCACGTGCAACGGCGTCGAGTGGCAATTATCCAAACGTACGCCATCGAAGATCCGGGCTGTAGTTTCGACATACTGCTTCATGTGCTCCCACAGATACGGGCTGTCCTCCGGCTTTTGCCCATAGCGCAACTTGACACTGTCGCCCCAGGCAATGAGTTCGCGCTTCAGATAAACATTGCCTCGGCCCGCTTGTTCGGCAGCGAAGTCCGCCAGTGGATCAGTGGAGCCCATCACCCATCCGTTGTGGGCCATGAAAAACTTCCCCATTTTAGCTTCGTACATCCCCGCCTCAACTTCCCGCAGAGAGCGACCAATCGCAATGACGTGCGTGAAGTACTGCATAAATAGAGGATGCTTTTCAGTGATGCAGCGCAATCGAGGTCCATTTTCCGCTACGCGATCGTAACGTACGCCCGACAAGCAATTCCCGACGGCGCAGTTTATGTAGCCTTGAATTTCGCAGCGCACTGATTCATTGAGAGCATCCAAGTGACGCCGAAAGGACTCCGCACACTTGCGAAAGCGCGACTCCTCATCGAAGCAGTCGCCGTGGAAAGCGTTGAAGATGTCCAGAGCCAGATCCAGGTCGATCTTAGCACCAAAGCGCCGAAACGCTGGATCCGGCATTAGTTTAATCTCGCTGAAGCGCGACACCTTGGCAACGTTTTTGGGAGCTGTCCGCGTGCGTACCTCTTGCATGAACTCGTTCACATATTTCATCACATCGCATTGATATAATTCATGGATGTTCACCTTGGGCAGGTAGACGTTGTGGAGCTGATACTCCAGCGATCGTACATGGTCCTCGTTCTCGATGACTGCCGGAACTCCAACGTGTTCCAGCAAACCGTCAGCGACGTCGTTGCCACACTGCAACAGCACCGCGTCGAGCAGAAACGCTGGTCTGAGGTATGGACAGGTGAAGCAGGAGTACGTAGCTTCTGGGTGGTTGCGCAGCCAATCGGATTCATTCGCCGTGTGGTTGAGGACAATATCGCAGATCGAGGCAATCTAAAAGAGGACGGCGTAAAGGAAACACTTACTGAATGCGCTTAAAAGAATAGAGAAAGCGTCGATCTTACTCCCCACTCTTGACGACACTTCCGTATGATCTTCTCCACATCCTCGAAATCGATCCTGTCGTGCTGAGCTGTTGCGTACTTTGGGTGTACTTTGAGCTGGTTGCGCAGCGAATACGCGGACCCGGAATTCCCCAGCTGCTGAATGGGCGTGAAGTGAATGACGTTATAGCCGGACTCCTTGGCCACCCGCAGCTTCTTCTCCCATGTGTTGATCTTTCCCAGCAGCTTCGTGAGCACCGTTTGGCAGCGAATGGCGTCGAGCGGGATGACCTTTTTCGCCTCGTCCGGCCCAACACGCAGCGTCGGCTCGACTTGGACGTACAGCGATCCGTTTTTGTCAGTCTCTTTCCTGTATAAACCGTTAAATAGTGATTATAAGCGAGATGAAACAGCGAGAAACAATTCAAAATACCTTTGTTTGTAGCGGAAGTAAAAGCAAAAGGTTCCGGACAAGTTCATTTCACTCTCGCAGAACAGATCGGTGTCCACAACGTGAGCGTATGGATTCAGCGTGGACGTAATCTCCTTGCCATCCCTGCGATGCCATTTGAGCACCCTGTAAGCGGTGCGTGAGAATTTGCTGCCTGAAAAGATTCACTATTACTTCCACAGAAGCTGCTTGAGCTGCTTTGCACTGTACCCTTCGCTGGATAATTCGTGTAGACGACCACCTCCTTGCCCAGTAAGGACACATCCGGATGTATGCGCAGCAGAGAGCCACGCTTCAGCCGATAAATGATGCTCTCTGCTTTCGTTCCCTCACAAATCGGAATGTTCATGCTGTCCTTGATGTGATTCTGGTTCCGCGTCGGAGTCTGTTTCAACTAACCAAGAGTTAACAATAAATCTGCTGTTAGTAAATCTGAACAGGGTCAATAAAACATCGAAGTGCTCGAATTGAAATGAATCAATGATATTAAATCTCTTTTTATAACTGCTGCGATGAGTGCGATTGTGGGAATGCTTCAATATTTTCATTAGTTGAAGTACTACGAGTATTCAAACACTCATGAAAAGCACTGAAAAACTACGTCGTTTATTTTATTTTATTAAGTTACATTATTTACATTATTATTTTATGAAAACAAATGAAAGAAGACTTTGAATAAAGTTAAATAAATATAAAGAACAAATGCATTTATTGATGAAACGCTTTTATGTTTTCAGGAAGTTAATTGTTGGTCTGTAAAAGTGTTTAATACCTGAAGCGTTAACTGAAGTGTTAACTGAAGCGTTTAATAGCAGGGCTTCGTTCTAAAAATCTGAGTTGCATAGATTTTGTTAATCACGTTAATTAACGGTGAGTGGGCTCAGTTAGACTAAACAAGTTCGCACAGTTTCCACTGCGACGAACATACATATTTTTAGAACATGGTGCTGATTAGAAAATAAGTGATGCATGGAAAGTGCTTGATCCATGATCCACTGCCAATTAATTTCGAACGAATCCAGTTCGTCATTTAAATCTTTATTACTGAAGCGACACAGTTTTCAAAAGACTTTGCTTATCGATTGACTTTTTAATACTTTTTCATGTGTAACTATCAACTGTAACTCTATACGGTACCTATATAGGCCTGATATATAGGTACATATATACTAAGTATGTACACAAACTCACACACACAAACAGTTGCTTCGTGAAGAGCAACCGAATAAAATTATTTAGTTACGATGCGATGCGATGCGATGCAGTAAAATATTAAAACACATCAATTTAAATATTTCTAATTGGACATTTCCTAACTTCATTTTGTTTAATCGTTAACTGTACTGTACCTCTTTAGGTTGTGCTTTTTTCATAGATGCTCCCATCTTTTCTGGACCGATGCTAACTGAGCAATCGTCGTCGCTTTCTTCGGCAGCTCCTTCGACACTACTGCGTTCTGCGGCCGTCGCTGTTTCACCTTCGGCCGGCCGATCGACGATGTTGACATCGTCGTTGCTCGTCAATCGCAAGTAGAAGTCGATGACGCAGCGAGAGACGTACATTTGCAGGAAAAATCGTAGCAACATGTTGAAATTCCGCTTAGCGAAATCGTGAATCCGTTCCAAGGCTTCCTTGAGCGTTTCCATTTGTATATATGTATTTTATATGCAGTTCTTCAGGCTCGTCAATGTTTTTTATAACTGTCGTATTTTTAAATTAATGTGTTCTAATATTTATGCGAGAGCAGCGATCTTTACTTCTGCGTAACAGGCTTTTCTCTAAATGAATTCTAGACTGATCGATCAGACGACGATTTGCGCTTTGCCCGCACTAATGACTTGTTCTTTTAATCGCTTTCAATGATAAGTACGTGGAGAGAGGTCCAACAATAAATACCTCATTTCACAGGGTGCGACTCTGGGATGTTCAAAGCAGTTGTTGTTCAGTTCTTGGCGCTAGAAAGTCGTTCGTTCGTCCTTTTTTGTAATCGCACCCAGTATCAAGCTTATTGCAATTTATTTCTATTCTTGGATCTGCTAAAATATAACAATTGCGGTAAGTATAAAGGCGCTTCTAAGTACTTCTTATTTGTTTGTTTTTTAGCGATGCTGAGTTCACGTTGCAATCGATTCAATCCGCATTCAATGATTCATTTTGGGAGCAGACGAGATATGCTTTAAGAGGTCTTCTCGTTATATTTTTTTTTTTAATTTTCTAGTTGACTTGCGAGGAATGAAGATAACAATTAATTATATTTTCTTTATAATTTCTCCCATTCGCTTTGGGATCATTTTTCCCATTCTTTTACAAACAGAAACATAGCAAATTCCAATTGGAATTAGCAAAAGAAGTTCTAACCTGAAAACCATTCCTTGTTCAGCATCGCAGCATCAACGACCTTCATAAAGACAAACAATACAAATTTGTACATCACAGATCTATGTATGTACATATGTACATATATCAGAATAAAAATAAAATTCCCTTTAGGGATTTATGAACGATGTTGAAAAAATAACTTCATTACTTTGTTAATCGAATTGGCGAATCCAATTGTTTCAAGACAAATGCAATGTCCTCGAAATGTCCTCACATTTAAAGCTTATGTAAAAAGCGTAAACAAAAAAGTACTAAAAGCGAAAGCAGCAGCTGCGAATATGAAAGTAACTCCGTGTTACTTAATTAAATTCTTAATCACTTTCAGTTGTCATTAAAAATCTAATTTCTTGATACCTGTTAAAGTGATAAAATTGAAATCTTGTGCAACTTCTTCCTGGTTTTCACTAATCCAATGCGTATCTACTTTTTAGAAACTGATTTAAATTCGAGCACTTTTCAGCGGCACTTTCATTGCAAAGAATAGTTTTCGTATTGCTAAAAACTGTTTTAATTAAATCAAAAGTCTTTTCTCAATCTTTACCTGTGGCATCCGAAAAATAAATCCGCGCACCAATCAGTTTTATAATTTCCAAGAGTTTCAAGGTGACCTCTGCAGTGCCGAACAGCTGATTCAAAAGCTGCTTTTGGGCATTCTATTTTAACTCTTTTTTTTTTTGCGATTTTGTTAAGTTTCGCCGCTGACGTCACAAATGCTATGTCACAGATGCGTACATAGCACAGAAGACGAGTGGCATTTCTGTATACGCGAACGGGGGCCGGTTGTTCGGTGAACAGGTGTATTTAGTAAACAAAACACTGAACAATGAAAAAGCGAAAGTGGCATGAATTTCAGTTTTGTATTGGTTTTGTTTACGTTCCGAATTTACCGACGCTTTCTTCACACAACAGATGCTTTTAGCTTTTAAGCACACATCAGAGTGAAGGAAAAGCTTCTCGTTTGCCGAATGTTGCCACGCTGAAACCACGCTCTTTCTGGAGCAGAGTTAAAATTTCGTAAAAATTTGAAAAATTCCAGTGAAGATGTCAAGAAAAGCTTTTTTAGAATGGATAAAATGGATGTAAATCCCAAATATCATTTTTAGTTGATTGTAGAATTGCTGAATATTAATGAAAATTGTCCACGAAAGGAATCAATATAATTACAATAACGATTCTTCAAATGCCATCATAAGAATATATTTCAAACATTTGCTAAAATTAACCGTTTGTACAAGTTAAAATTAATTCGTTATTCCTATTATTATTAATATTACTTATAATTTTCTCTTTAAGTTAACAAGTAATCCTAAAAATACTAGACACATTTTAAGTACTTCTCCTGCGTTCGCCTGCTGTTAAACAAGCCGTTTCCATCTAACTAACATTTTATATAAAGTTGTACAATTTCGCGGATTGTAACATTTTGCTAAGAGTTTCTAATAAATAACATTGCAAATAATACATATGTACGTAGTAAATATATCGATTGTACCATTTTTCGAGAACCATTTCGCAATTTCTGCGCTGTACTCAGAGATCAACGGGGGAGTATTTCGAAAGCAGCGGCGGCTGTTCTCTTCGAAATAAGTTGAATATCACTTTTTCACTGCGTACACCAATGGAACCGATTCGTCGCCATGCGGATTATCCCCCGATGAGCTATTGCTGACGCTGTTCCTTGCATTGTTTTGGCTTTCGATGTCGTCGTAGTCCACCGACGAGGAACGCACCAGCTTGAACTGCGGAGCCTTATCGCCCTTCGTTATGACCAGCGAGGCGGGACGTGGTCCTTGAAAGATCTTGGTGCTTAGTGCAATCTACAGCGTATAATTCACTCACTTTACCTGATGGTGGTCTCTGGTTGCGCCGATCCGACGCGGTCTTTGCACCTGGCGTGCATCTCTCGGAAACATATTCAATGTTGGTCGAATTTTTCCTGTTGCCCGACTTGATAGACACACGTTTCTCCGTTTTGACGCTGCCCTGGTGCTTCAATATCGAATCACGTCGTTGCTGCAGCGGGGAATATGAAGCGTTTGATGCCTGCACGTTGTTTGTATCCAATGCGTTCGCCTGCATTTCATCATCTACAATGATTAATGGATCTGAATATAATGGTCGGAGTGGGCCGATATTTCGGAAGCGTTGTTCGAGGTAAAACAGACGACTGCATTTCGCAGCTGCTCCTTACAGCGAACCGAATAACGATCTGAAATATGCTGTGGCTTTGAAAATGATTGCAGAAATGCACATGCCCAAATTAACTCAAACGAATTCATCATCCGACAAAACTAAAAATCCAAACTTGTACTATAATAAAAATAATACAAAGGCAAATTCAATAAAGTCCAACATTGACAACAAGGAAATACGTCAGTTTATAAAAATGGTGAATGATTTAGTAACGTTTCCCACTCACCAAATGGACGAGGATGACCGAATTATAGTCATCAGTCGTGGGTCGTGGGTCGTGGGTAGGGAAGAATGCCAACACCTCTTTTCAACTCTTTTCTAACGCCGGACCTCATACGAAAACCGAATATCCCGTTGTTATAAAAGCTTTTGTAAAAAATATTCTATAGTTTATTCTTTACAGAAATTCACATCTTTAAATTACCACATATCTTATTCTATAATGTATTAGAAACACTTATTTAAACTGCCTTAAGCAAGTCTGAAATCACATTAACAAAAGGTAATCGAGGTTTTATAGCAATCATTACATTTCCTTCGATATATGGTTACAAAGCCAGATACATATGTGTCTGTGCACCGTTTTACAATGTTAATACCATTAATTCTACATTTTTATTGCTGTTAAAGCAAGGATTCTTTCACACTCAACAAATAAACGTTGTCTTAGTATTGAATTAGCTTGCACATGCATTTTTTGTTATTGTTAGTTTACTTTCTGTGTATTTTGACAACTTTACTACTGAAAAGTGGTCTATATAAATTCGAAAAACATTTCCCATATGTAAAATCTGAGTGTAGCACCATAAAACAATGAAAATCATGAAAATAAATTTTGAAAATAGTCTTTTCGTTGAAGAGGCAAGCAAACAAATATCGCGGCTTAATTAGTATTTTTTGTTTCAAATTAAAATAGGCTGGTGAAAGTTAAAGGAACCATGAACGAATCCTTGATTCTGATTCTGCAAACTTATCGTCGCGTTTTTGTGTATAATTAAAGTGCAATTCGTAGTCAAGTTGAAGCTTTTCTTGCAGATTTTAAACTAAAGAAAAATAAAATAATATAATAAATTTATAAGAATTAAAATAAAAAGTGCAGTGAATTAAATATTGTAAATGTGTGTAGAAGTTTAGTATAAAATTATGTAAATATGATATGTTCGATTACGAAAACAGAAACTCTTGAATAAAGGCAAGATTTTAATTGTTTCTGAGGACAAACATGTTGTTCTTTTATGAGTTTTCTTTTTCCGGTGTTAGTTATTGTTGTTTCGTTAATTAATAGTGCGTATAGTTTACTACAACAATTTTGGAATCGCACAGTCGAATATGTTTCACTATTTGCCATTCTTTTATTGCTACAATACTATTTACAATACTGTTGCTCAGTGAATACGTGAATACTTGTTATCGTTCTATTTATCAATATCTTAAAGTAAATCTGTTATTTTGGATATTAAGCTGGTGAATTATGCGGTAAATATAAAAATATTACTGCTGCATACATATGTTAGCTCATGCAAATGTCATTAATAATCGTCTTTCCATCAGTTCTTTGCGTTTAAAAAATATTAAAATTGAAATGAAATCTCTATTAAAGTTATGACAAAAGTACACCTCCAGGAATTTGGGTATTTGTGTGGCTTTATAAAAAAGTATACTGAAATCGGCTCCTTCATTTATAGTCTTTATTCAAATTGAAGCCGCGAGAAGTGAAGTTGATTTGATCAGCGTTGCTTCTCATACACCTTTTCCAAATTCTTACTATTTTCTTACTATTGGAACCACCCATTACCAACCCAGTTCTATAACTTGGTGTCGTCTACGCCGTGTTCACTGTTGAAACTTGGCCCAACAACTACAGTGGGCAGCGGCGAGCGAGGACCCGCGTGGACGGGGTCGCCAAGCAGGTCGTACTTCTGGACGGCGCCCTGCGCATACACCGCGATTGTTGCGTTGTCCCCGACCTGACCATGCCGCATGCTGAACGTGTCGATTTCTTTGTGGCCCAGATGGGTGGGAGCAGGAGCAGCATTTACGCCGTTAGCCAAACCACTACCACCACCAGCACCAGCACCAGCACCAGCACCATTTCCAAGGAGCAACCCGCCCTGAAAGCTCTGCAGCGAGCTCGAGCTTGCACTGCGCACATAAGCATTATGGCTCGGGTGATGATATTGATGGAGGTGATGATGCTTTTGATTGTTCAGATTGCTGTGGCTGTTATTGATGGCATGTTGCAAAGCATGGTTAATTTTCTGTTCGTCGGATGGTGAACCGAACTCCGATAACTCGCGAATCGGTGCTAAATGCAGTTGTGCGCCTGCTGCTATCATCTCACCTGTGGGCAAACCGGACGGGCTGGCACGCTCGCTGCAGCTAGCTACATCCTCGAATGCTTCTTCGTTCAGTGTTTGCAAGGCGCCGCATATCATCTGCTCCTCCAGAGTTACCTGGAAAATGGATGGCAGAAGGCGCCGTCGTGAGTTTCAATCAAATTCAACGGAAACGGAACTGTCTTTAATAAATTCCAACACAAAAAATGCACGATTATATAGTAACTAAGAACGAAAAACCGAAAAGATGAAAATGGGAAAAAAGGGATTTTAAGTTCACATTTTCACTGTTTCCAAAAAATCAAAAATTAAAATTGCATGGGAAACAGATTCAGCTATTAATATATTTTTCTTTCTACTATAATACTTTAGAAGAAAATGTCAAATGAAACAATTTATTGATCGCTTTAACTCAACAGATTATTATAAAGCAACAGATTGTAATTCGTCTTTTAAATTTCTAAATAAACGTATTTATTAAATGATACAAAATATTTAAACAACAACGAAATAAAAGTTTCAAGGATAATGCAAATGGGCTGAGTAATAAACTTTCTTGACACATTGATTGTTCTCATTAATTATTACGAACAGATCTATATAATATTTTTAAAATAATTTTGGTTTAAATCAGGAAGCGTAATGTTTATCATTCATTTCTGATCCGATCAGAAATAATCGCTATATTCTGATCGATCACAATTAAAAAACGTTTCTATTTTATTTCACTTTCTCCGTTCTGATCGATAGGTTTTCCCGCTAATTTATTTAGCTTCCGATTTGACTAAAGCTAGGTTTCGTTTGGCTTAGTTGATGGAGCGTGATTTCTTGGTGTCCTTGAGGAATGTTTTCCGTAGAGCCACAAACGCCTGAACCAGGTTCTACGGGAAAACTTGGGGTGCTAAAATGAACTATTGGGCATTGGAGACTATTGCAAGTCCGGTAATATCATATTTGGTATAAATTTGGAGGCCCTTGTAAAAATCACCTATTATTATTATTAATGGTAGGGAGTAGTACACTGCGACCTGTTGATCTATTGTGCCTCCTGCTCGAACTTACAGATCCTATACGAGCCCTATCCTCTCTGAAGCTGATAATTGTACTCAGCTTCACGGATCTTACTCATGACTGTTTCAAATATTGCCAGCCTTACAGTCGCCAGCGAAGCGACTATTTCTTGGTAGGTTCTCTTGGTTGTATGTTCCTAGCGCCTTTTTGGAGTGCTCCAAACCTGGCTGATTATTCCAGTATTTTAAACTATAACTAAAACTCGATCTTCGAGTCCTGTCAACTCCTTTACTTCTAATTGCATACCAGCACGCGAATTTTCTATGGAAACTTCTTTCTAAAGCCACGTCAACATGATAAATACTGATCTAAATGAAGTATTTAATCCTCGCTGGCTATTAATTATTTTTTCAATGTCAAATTGCTGTATGAAAAATCGAAAATAACCGTTATTTTTGGTGTGTGGTTTTAATTATTCAAATCTTTCGCACTGCTTCCCTCAGCCCATTCGCATTATTCTCAGTGTGGTTAAAAGTGTTTAGTTTTTATGATTGAACAAAAATACATGGAATATGGAAAAAAGAATTTACAGCATTAAAATTACGTAAGCAACAATTAATATAAATCTGTTTTAAAGAAACTTAATACTCGTATTTATCTACGGTTTTAATAAAATGTAAACAATTTTTTAATTGGATATAATTACAACTATAACGACAACAACAACAACAACGATCGCAAGCACAATAAAGTTTTAAAGTTATTTTATTTTGCGTTATGAGTATAATCTGCATTTTCTTTTACCTGAAGGTATTCGTAATCATGAACTTTTGGCTGCATTTGGAATAGGATCAAAGGATTCAAAAACATAATAAAGTATGAAATTTTTTTTGCTTTTTCTGTATACGAACCTAAAAATATGTAAATATATGAATTTGGGGTTGTGTGGAAACCCCCCGAGAAGCGAGATCAAAATAAGTAAATGTGAATGTTTTTTGTGCTGTTGCAACTCTATTTCGAAATTAAAAATGCCGTACATTTTCGATATCGAAATAGTGTTCTCCAAAAAGTTCTCAAAAACCATTAAAAAGAATATTGGAAATAGAGTTCCAATAATCTAGTTCAGTTCTCTCGTCAATATTTGACTAAAACTTGATCACGAATATACACAATTTCAAAGAAGCAAAACAAAGGTCTCTGTGTTCAAAATTATAGTTCATACAACCCAATGCATACAAGAAGCTCCTGATGCTGTCTAATTCATGTGTTTTGTTGACATTATAAACTCACCTGCTTTTCCATGTGGCTCGTTGTTGAGTTCTTACGTGAGTGTGGCTGACTCAGCGGCGCCAGCACCTGAGTTTCACTGCTGTCTTTGCTATTGGAGGGGGCGACGGCGAGCGGTACTTCGGTAATGGCGGGCATTATCTTTGGCTTACGGAGAAACCTTTCGCAATCACGAAGTGTAGATATAAGCAGGCGAAACATTTCCCAATGCCCGAAATTCAAGCCTAGCACCTAAAAAGAGGAACACCGACATTAATACTATCCACAATAATGAGTTGAATGCTTTCTCTTCGAACCGTTTTTAAATCATTAATATCACAGTATTTAAGTACGCGTCCTGTGATGGCGTGTTCTTTTAGGCGCGGTCCCAACGTTGGCAGCGCTGGTTTCAAATCTTCAATACGCTCGACCAGGCTGATGACTCCTTCTGCTGTCAACTCGGACAGTTTGGTTTGCAGAATATCGTCCTACAATAAATATAACAAGAACAACGTGTTTTCATAACATTCCACAAGTCTTAACGAACAATTTAATCTCATTTAACCTACGCCAAACGATTCCACAGGAGAGTTGAGAAGCGGAGTCAGCTGCAGATCTGTGCTGGGGCTGAGATTGCCATGCTTCAATTCGCTGTAGCCATACTCCGTGCCTTGGATCATTGGATAGGACGAATACGCCGAGGGCAAAGGCATGAAGGATGTTGGAGGAAAGCGAACCTGAGGCTGCACGGATGGCTTAGTTTGGATCGCGATCGAGCCCTCATCCTCAATTGCTTGTTGGTCTTCTACAAAAACCAAATATACAAGTTTATCATTTAAGTTTTCTCTCGAAAGTTTTGCACCTTTTAAAACTTTTCTCAAATATGGATCCAAGTTTATTGTGAAGGGAAGAAATATTCTTAAATCTGCCACAAGTAAATCAGATTTATGGAACTGTAAAAAGGCATCCAATTTTCGCTCGTCACGGTCGAGCTCAAGTAAAGGCGCAGCTTCGCGCAAGCATCCCAATTTCGGTCGTACTCTGCAAAAGGAAGACACAAACTTTCGACTTGAACGCATAATTTACAAAAGTTCCTTCTAACTTTTCATAGACGCTTTGAAGAGCCACATTATCATCCAGAGTGTCCATGAACTGATCGTGCTGAAGTACGATCATGCTTGCCCGCAGCGGCCATTGCTCCGTCAGATTAATCCACGAGCTCAAGCGATACCAGCTAAAATCGATTTGGAAAGCTTTTAATAGGCGAACTGGAAATAGAAAGTTATTTATCATCGAGAGCATTGACGCGGCAATTCAAAAAGATATTAATAAATTTACCAGTAATGTAAATGACATTCATTAGCCGCCGCATACTTCGTGGATTCACGTCGCTGAAGTAGTCATCAGTCAGTACGATCTTCGATAAGTCGAGGACGCCCTGTGGATTTTGTCCCAAGCGATGGAGATTCGAGCCAATGGAACTCGCTACGGATTCCGACATTCGCAACTTCTTGCCGATACCAGCAGATGCTGCACCAACACTGCGGGTGGGACGTAGTTTTTCCTGGCTGGACATGATTTCGGAGGCATTCGACAATCGACGTGCGGACACCGAATGACCCAATGCAGGCACGCCGTTATCTTCAGCTTGCAAGTCGTTATAGGTGCGTTTGAAGAGCAAAGCTGTCATCTGGGCGCGTTGCACCTTTCGCAAGCCAGAATTTTGCAAGTATACCGGCAGATGTATTAAATTACGCAGAAAGTCGTGACCACCAATTCCGCCTTCTGTAAACAAGCGTCTACTATTCGCCTCTGCCGCTTTGGCGATGACGTGAGGGTCGACAGCTATGAGCAGAACGAAGGGACGGTTCGGCGAAGAGAGCAAAGTCTGTATAGCATTCAGCACAGAAAGTATTCTTTCGGTGTCGCAGGAGTCTAACGCGTCGACAACACCAACGAGACGGCTTTGTTGGTTTGTAAATGCATCGAGACACTGTAATGGCAATAATCATTTATGTGGAAAAACCTGTTCACTAGACTAGACTAGACTTACCTTAACCATATCAGTCATCATGGAAACCTCTGAGCCCAAAGCAGTCAATGGAGCACCCTCGTTGCAGCGGACTGCACGGCTGAGATGCCTGCCCTGCGACGTGAAGAGTGATGCGAATGCCTTGGCAATGATGTGCAGATTGGTGCAGACGATGGTAGCCAAGACAGCGCAGATAACGTATAGGGAAACGAGGATCTCTTCACGGTCCGAAGGAGAAGCGTATGAAAACCAAGCTACAATCAGCGAAATACCCGCTATGAGTGTTAAGAGGCCTAATTCGAAAATCATTACATTCGGTATACAGCACACACGGCGCCAGCGCCATCCAGAAGAAGTTTTCAGCGCCTTGGGGCGGAAGGCACGATAAAGACGAGTCGACAGCCAACCATAGTGTAATTCTATAGCTTCGAAGAGTGAGGCCAGCATATGGGCGACGGCGCCATCGCCAGTTGGGGAGGCACTACTGGCCTCGGCGAAATGAAATCGCACCGGCTTGGCTTGTGTATCTGCCTGAGCGCCGGGCGGATGACAAAAAGCAACCTGCAGAATGAGGCGCATCTTGCCGATGCGTTTCATCAGGCCGTGATGAGCCGAATAAGCCCAATATAAATCCATGTGGTAGTTGGCATACTTAACGCCGGCAAGCAACAAGTACGTGAAAATAAGGAAGGTAAAAGAGGCGCCCGAGCCCCACATCACGGACCATGTCGACAGTCCAACAATGCTACCTAGCACCAGTGCTATATGCAAGCAAACCAGGAAGAGCAATCCACTCGTCTTAAGAGGTGGTTCCGCCCACTGCCGTGCAAAGTTATTCATCTCATCGCGCAGCTTGTTCAGCAAGAAGCTTTTTCCGCTTCCCCACTTTGCGTAGAGACCGACGGTTATAGGCGTTGTTAGCGTCGGCTCGCTCAGCACATCGGCTAGTGCTGACGAGTATAGTTCATAGCCGAGCATCCCCTCCGAGTCCTCGTTCGTGTTGAGGCGGCGTGCTCCGAACACCTGGCCAAGAATCGTTTTCTGATGAATAGTGTCGATGCCGTAGGGAGTCTCGCCTGCTTTGTTGGCCCGGTAAAGCAGCTGGCTGTTTTTTGGGTTACGAAGCAGTGCCTCAACGATCGCTTTGGAACGTGCACGCATTGCTATGTGCAAGCATGTATCGCCACGCTTATCACTCGCTCCCACTTTGGCTTTGCGCTCGAGCAGCATTTGCACCATATCGATGTTACGATTACGTACCGCCCGCAAAAGAGCTGTGTCACCGTCTTTGGTCGGGGCTTCCAGATCGGGGTTCGTGGACAACAACATTTTGGTAATGTGAATGTGGCCCTTCTCGACAGCGGTGTAGACAGCCGTTTTACGGTCTTTGCCCTGAATGTCGACATCGGCATGTTTCTTCAGCAGAGCCTCAACGACACTACGGTGGCCGCCTTTGACGGCATGGATCAGTGGAGTATCACCAGCACGATCTTGTATGTTGATGTAGGCACCGGCAGCGATGAGAGCCGAAGCAATTTCCTGTAACAGAGAAGGATAAGAATTTAAAACCTTCTCCATGTCGAAGTTAAACCTTCTCCTACTTGAAAGCCCTCCCGGCCTGCAATAGCCAAAGCTGTCAGGCCGTCCTTGTCGAGCGCATTTACGTTGGGCTTCTTCTCCAGTAGCGAAGTCACGCAATCGGTGTGACCTCCCGATGTGGCCACCAACAATGGCGTCCACGAGTACATACCAGCAGTGTCGACGTTGGCTCCAGCCTTCAGCAGTGTATCGACTATATCAGCGTTACCTTTTCGACATGCCCACACCAGGGCAGTGGTGCCGTATTTGTCGCCCACATTAACCTTTGCTCCCCGCTGTAGTAACAATTCGACTATTTCCTTAAAGCCGCGCCCTGCTGCCCAAAGGAGAGGTCCGAGATGAAAGTTCCCGTGCGAGTTCACATCAGCACCTTTTTCAAGCAGAAAACGAACGAGGTCCGTATGTCCGCGATATGCTGCCCACATCAGTGCAGTCCAGCCGCCCTAAATATGAGAAACCAAAGAAAACATTTTCAATATTTAACCTTAAGTCGCCAAGGCTTAGATTTACCATATCGCGGTGTTCCATATCTGCGCCGTGATCTAGCAGAATGTGGACGATATCGTGGTAGCCGCCTTTCGCAGCATACAGAAGGGGCGTCCAATTGTCGCCGTCTTCGGCATTCACTTCGGCTCCACGCGAGATCAATTCACGAACAAATGCAGTGTAACCACGCCCAGCAACGATCATAAGTATCGTTGTGCAATTCTAAAATATGCCAACGGTTATCGGGCGATTATGTATAACTGTATTACACCCGGAAAACTATTTTTTAAACTTACTTCATCACGATCATCGGCAGATAAACGATGGCTGTCTAAAATCGCACGTAGGCCCGACAAATCATTAGAGTCCACATATTGCAAGAGCGCTCGATGTCCTAGTGAACCCATAGAGTCTCCGTAGCGATTGAGATGCTATGACGAAAGCGAAAGAGAAAGAGGAGAACATGCAAAGGATTAATTAAGCGTTACTAAAAGATAGGAGAAGCATGCTTTCGTGCCAAGCCTTGGTAGGCCTAAACAATCAGCCTATTCAGCTCATATATACATCCAGCTAGAAAAGTTACTTCAGATCCAATGAAAAACGATAAAGTCAAGTTATAAATTTATATTCGGCATTTTACTACTTTTTGAGGAAACTATTAAGCAAAATTCCTGGAGAAACAGTGAAACAGTGAAGGAAACATCGCATCAGTGACAGTGCGGGAAAATCTTTTTAAAATATATTAATTTTGTTAGATACTGTGCTTAAGCGTTTGATATAAATATATAAAGTCATAATTGAAAAGAACAGACCAGTTAAAAAGCACTAAAATTCATGGTGAGCACCGAAAAAATTTATTCACAAAGAAATTAATTTCAGCACGATGCGGATACGAAAATATGTTTACTATTCCAAGCTCCATTTTTAAAAACGTAGAAGTTTAATCCTATCCATAAAGTAAAACATTGGCCTATATTTGTAATGAGTCGAAACTCTTAATAACAGTTATAACAGTTTTTCCCCGATTTTAAAGATGTGAATGATTTGCAATAAATTTTGTATAGACTTGCTACATATATTATTTTTCGCTATTAGTAATCACGGTAATTAGCGCTTATTCGACATGTTGACCCTAAGACTTTCCTTTGAACGAAATGCTGCGGAAATTTTTGAATTATTAACTTAAGCTTTTCAATGTTTTCTAAACTTAAATTAATAATTGTTGCCCTTTAGTCACAAAGAATGTCATAGTATATATCAATCTATGTTTGTTTTTACAGAATTAATTATGCACTAAAGTAATGCTTAATGAATTCTAAAATATGAAATTAGTGATGTTATCTGGACAGACGATCATAAATCAATTAACACTTTGCGATCATTATGAGAAAATTATGCGTAACTTCGAGAGAAAAGAAAAGATAAACGAAATGTTCGTTTAGTAGCCGTTTTTCGTTAAGAAATTTTGAAAAATTGCACTCTTTGCGGGTCCAGCAGCATTACTGCTCCTAGAAGCCACCTTTCGTTTGCTGTATGCCTCATGTTACGAGTAGCACATCTGTCCTGGACCGAGTAGTGTGCACTGCTACTAGCCGTAGATATGCTATGATTAATTTCACTCTATTTGCGTCGTATTTAACTTCACGCACTTAAAAAACAATAATAATAAAATTAATTGTATAAAATTTAAGAATCACAATACAAATCACTGTAATCAGCATGCAGTATAATAAATGTTTAACTTTTTTTGAAATGTTTATATTTGTTTTTGCATCGTTTATTTTAGATTGCGCTAAAATTTATTATTGTTTACAATAGATACTAATTCCGCGAATATATTTAAATTATTTTTAAATATAAAATAAGACAAAAAATTTAACAGAATAAATGGGAAAAAGAAAGACAACAGTTCCGCCAATCGAACAAGTGAATTCTTTTACTGTATTCATGAGCCCTTTTCATACGTTATTAATAATTATTATTAATACATTAATTAAATCATGAAAAAAATATTCTGCTTTATTAAAAAAAAGTAAATTCTACTGGAAACCGCGGAATGATTATACGAAAAATCTCTGATGGTTATATAAAGAAATGATTCGGAACTGGAAAGGCAATTAATATTTCCGAATAAATATGACTGCTTAACATTTCCTATGAAATATTTTCAAAGATAAAAGGAAATATTTTAGATCCAATCCAGTTCCGGAATCATTAAGCACAACCCCAATAACTATACAGAAATCGGAAATATAATCAAATCACAAGCTTGTAAAATACATTTCAACAAGTTAGAAACATCGCCTTAATTTCTGCTTGAATACAACCTATTTTCTTTTTAGACTTTAGTTTCTTTGACAATAAATTTGCCGGCTTAGAATTTAACTCAAATGCTAAACAAATCAAATAATATTATATAATTTCTCACTGAACCATTTCTTGGACTTTATCTCATAATCAGCTCAAGGATTTGACGAATCTTTTTTTATGTATCATGGAGGATGTCAACTTTTAGATATTTAATTAAGCAGTTGGATTTTTATTCCAACAGAGTTGACTACGCTTACATAATTGAATTACTAATGATTTTACTAATGATTATACTACGTCCGGAATTAAATTAACAAAAACTTCTGTTACTCGCGGTGAAAAACCGGAAAGAAGACCAAAACAGGTTGATTACAGAGTATAAAACTAAGACAAGTTCTCCGCTATTGTATTTGTTTCAGCTTCAGAATAATTCGCCTTGCTTTCGACAAACACAAAAAGTTAACATTAAAATTATTTCCCATAAAATGCCATGTAAACACAATGAATTTAAGGTCTTAATGCGAAGATAAATAAAGTCCAAAACATGGTTGTATAAAGAGAATAAAAATATAAGTTCGAATACTAACGTTTTTGGTTTTTTTCTTACTCGGCGACCGCAAGTTGTTCAAACTCAGTCGCGACGCGCTCAAAATTATCTCATCCAAACTCTTTGATAATTTCATCACTATTAATGGTCCGCACCAACGACTGAATGTCAGCGTTCAGTGTTCAGCATCGAGTTGAATCTTCTTCTCATTTAGACCAATTTATTAACAAATTTTTCCAGCCACTTGTCGCGCCACTCGAAGGCGAACGTTTCAAGGTAAGGTTTTTTCCGATGGATCAAATAGAAAATAATAACGTTGGGCAAGTACACAAAGTACCTTTTAACGTTGTAAATATTTAAACGCAGCCGAACCGAGACAACGATTCGATATTTCATTCGAACGAAGCAGCCATCGAAATTGTGCAACAGCAAAAATGTAAAATGAAACAGAAGTTGTCCAATTATTGATAAATAAGGCTTTTTGCGGCTGCATTTCAAATTTATCAACTGTGTTCGCTCACGAATGATTGAATGCAATGGGAATAAGAGTTTCTTCGCCGTTGATGATGATAATTAAAGGCGGACAGGGCGACGCTATCGTGACGCGGTCGACGAAGTCTTCAGCGTTGAAGTCAGTTCCGTCGATTATATTGACAATGCGCTTGGACAACTCGCACAGACACTCACTTAATCACTGGTTAAACCATCTAGAAAACCGGCCGCTCATACCAAACACAGCACAGCAAATATACGAACGAAATATAGTTTAGTTCATTCTTTTCCGAGAAGACTTTTCTTCCACTTTTAAAATTAAGATGGTTTTTCTGATATTATTACGCTATTTATAAACAAAAACCGCATCACGCAGAACTCAATAGACACTCATAGAAGAATTTACACATGCGCTCAGCTAAACAAAAATAGCTCATCACTCCCTCCTTCCAATGCAGCAACATTATTGCCACAAACCGCTGCAAGTGCAACGTCGAATTAGTGAAGACCGATCCGATGACGTCTGCTTAGATCAGTGTTGAGTGTGTGACTGCGCTTGGATGTTGTCCACGCTGCCATTTAACTTGACCGACAGCCTCACAGCAAGAGCAGCCATCAGCCAGACGCGGAGCGGACCGAAGTCGTTCTTAAGCAGCAATCGACTGAAACAAGCACCAGCACCAAACAGTAAAATACGATACGCGGATGAAGAGGGAAAAGAACACAGCGGAAGACGTTATATATAGTGGCTGATCGAGATCCAAAGCGAACATTTAAGAAGCTGTATTATAAACTTCATCGCTAATGTTGATGTGGGGCAGCTCTTAAAATTAACGTCGAATATCGTAAAAGCCTCTTCGGGAATTTATGAGTTGAGCTCAACAACACATTGAAAATAAATGTGATGTAGTTATTTTCGTTTCGCAATAAAAAAATAGTACCAAGTAGTTTCTGATCACCTTTAAATCTATAAGTTAATTTATGGTTGTTTTTATTGGAATATTTCTATCACCATCACACAAGAAATCGCTGAGAAACCAAAGTCCAGTTCTTCAGGATTCAAATGGACGAAATTAGACTCTTTCAGCTCATATATTGAAATATTTAGGCAGATCCATGAAATAGACGGCTGCAAAGTGGCACGGAATGTGTTAATAGTTTCTTAAGCATCTAATTGGATATTGTAAATTATATTTTGTAGTAAAAAACTGGAATTAGAATTAAAAGTAATAATGACCACGTCAAAAGTTCTTGAGAAACTCGCGCCTTTTCATTGGAAAAAGAAAAATAAATATTGAAAAATCTTGTTAAAATAGGTCAAATAATAATGCACTGTGGCATAAATTTACATATACAAGTCATAACAACTCAATTTCGATTCAATTTAATTAACATATGTACAACTAAGCAAGCTGCTAGAATTTATAGAATTTATACTTATCGAATAGAAGTTTTTTAAACCAGATTTACGACTTGCTTAAAAATTACTTACTAAATGGATTACGAATGTTTTTCTAGTTAATTTTTTAAATAACATCATTACGGCTGCTTGCAATACAAAAAAAAACGCTAACAGAAACATTTAAAGTAATAGAAGCAAAGTGATTCGTGAAAAGATCATGCAATCTATAAACTAAGTAATCATTAATCAAACAGCAACCATTAAATATTAACATTGCAGCAGCAACACACACGCAGTGCATTTTTAAGAGATTCCACGAAATACTCAGATAAAGAAATAATTCATCAAGAGATTAGCAGTGGCTGGAGATCGCCCAATTGCAATTTTCTCAATAACAGATATGAAGCTGATATCTATAAAAGGAAAGGAACAAAGCAGCAGACAGAATCATTAACGAGATCGTTGCATAGATGCGAGTAAATACGATTTTTTAGCTGGTAAAGAGCACAGCAAAGGTTAGGGCAATGCTCTGAAGGCGAAGAGAATTTTCCACGTTATGCTATGGAGCAAAGAGTTAAAGGAACGCATTAAAAGCGGCAGCTCAGACACTAATAGCGATTTTAATTAGTTTACAAGTGTTCATTAAGTACCGCCGTCGTAAGACCAACGTGAGAGAATCGACGCAAAGCCAGGTTGAGCTGGCTAAAACGACGTCCCGGACTGGGAGGCGCATCCGAAACGTTACTGTGCAGCTTTTGCCGCTCGTACGGCGATGAAGCACTACTCGGTGTGCCAACATCACCAACGCTGTCACCATCAGCGTCGAGATCTCCGGCGGCTGCTTCAATGATAACGAACTTTGGCAGAAACACGTTCGCTGAGTTGCAAGGCTGATCCACGGCGTTGCCCGTGGATGATCGACACAATCGGAACTGTGGCCACTGCGGGTTATCTTGCTGCTCGTTTCGAAGATCAAGTTCGTGGTTCTGCTTTCGCTTCGGCGGCTGTCGAGGGGTGTAACGCTCATCATCGCTGCTGAATTCCTCCTCAGCAAACGTGGGCAGCTTCAGGGTCGGTATGTCACGTAATCCTGTGTCGTGTATTTCACGCACGAGTGCGCCAATTGTGCGATTGTTATTCTTGTTGCTGCTCGTCGGGCTGCACAGTGGCTCGTCGAACCGATAAGAACAATTGCTTTTATTCATATTTGCAAACTGCCAAAGGAAAAAAGCAAACAACCGATCGCTGAAGGCGGAAGATGTTTTAAAATATTAATATTGTATTTCAATTTTAAAGAAAGTGACGATACAGTGACTCAATGTTTATCAAATCGAAACAAAATACTCATGAAAAAGCTTTTGGTCGTTATTCTTAAGTAAATAATAAATTATTCAAAATTAATTAAATCGCTTTCATTTAAAAGTTTACTCAGAAAACTGAACAAAATAGGAATAATAAAAAAGAGGCGATTGTTAACTGAGTTGTTATTGATCAATAGTAACCAAATAGTAGCAATACCAATTAAAATTGATCAACTCAATCATCAAAAATTGCTTTGAATTTGTTGTCATCCTAAAGTAACAATGTAGAAACTGGAATTTTCAAGATCTTGCAGAATAAATTAATGACAATACAATACAAGTTTCGTCATTAATATAAAGGCGAACTTCAAATGAAAGTAAATTTAGCATGGACATGAACCGTCCAAATTCACCACATCAGAATCTTAAATTAACCAAATTTAAATTCGCTACGCAGGGAGGATTTTATTTTATTAAAATTACTACAAATCTCATATTTTTTTTGTTTATATCCATTCGAAATAATAACTAATATTTATATAGTATTTTTAATAATGTCCAATATGTTATTTAGGGGTTTTTTTAAATTGATATCGATAGCTGGAGGAATAACGCTTTAATAAATGTTAAATTCAGACATAAAGTGAACGTCGGAGTTCTTTTTAATGCCTTCGAATGATCATCACACACATTTATAGCTGTGTACCGTCCATTATTTGCGATATAACAATGGCTTTTTTATATTAACTCATTAAAACTGTACCTCCAAAGAAGTTGCTCTTCTCGACAACGAGTTACGCAAAAATCCAAACGAGAAAAGGCTTCCGTAGGACTCCGATTCGATAGCACTTAGCAAAGCGCCAGACGAACGAGGTGGGGATGGCAGAGGATTGAGAGGAGACACCTCCGTAACAGCCCGACCGAGATGATCCAAATTCGGACCATCAACATGCATTCCGCTACTTTTTCGATAAAAACTTTTGTGGTTTATTGAACTTTATTGGTTTTTTGCTAACGACAAATAGTGAACATTAATAAATGAAGAGCTTTCATTAAATAGGCAATCAAATAAAACACATGTTTACTCTTAGTTCTCATAGAAAATCGATCCCGTTGGATTTTAGCGGCCGTGACCACGCGGTTTAGGTGAAAAACTGACGCGTCCAACAGCTGAAATCAGTGAAATTCATACATGCATATGATAATTTCCCCTCTCTCATTGCAACTATCTACTTTACCTCTTTCCCCACACCACAATTTCAATGACTTAAATAAAGAGAATAACGGCTTTTGGTCTCGATGAATTCTAATCGTTATTTGCAGCAAAATGTTATAATGATAGCAATATAACGGATATAATCTAGTTATAAAGCAGTGATTATAATCATTAGACTGCTAAATATTCTTAGGTGATAATACGTACTAGATTGGTAAATGTATATCTATATTAAACTCTGTTTACAAATAATTATTTCGTTCTGATAACTTATTTCTAATCAGCTTTTTGTGTTAGCTAAGAAAACTTTTGCAGTAGAAAAATCGAGAGTCAACAGAATTTATATTGGAGCAGTGTTGTGAATTTTGCATAGGTTTTTTCCAAATACGTAGAATTACTGATGATTAATGATTCTATACTTAATTTAAAGCGTGTGTATTTAAAGTGTTTTTAAAATTGCAAGATTTGCTGCAAATTATTTTTTTTTTAATTGTTTGCAATTTCTTATGGTTTATTTTGTAAGGCAACATTCCTTTGAATTATTATGTAAAACAAATTTTTTCAATATCGTCTTTATTATCTCGATCGCAGGATGGCCTCACAAGTTCAATACAAATTGAATAAACGGAATACTTACTTGATTCCTTATCTTATACTTTTTATGGACTCTTTTAAGAGCTGTTATGGTATTTTTGCCAATACAAAGCACGAAGAACAGCCGTCAGTATAGTCGATGCATGTATTAAATAGAAATGATAAACATTAAATACAAGAATTGTTTTTTTAGACAAACTAAATATGAATTGAATATATCCGAGATACCTGTTTCGCAAACTATTTAATACGATCTCCCTTCTATTTGCCTAGATTTATTGTTTTTGGACGGTTTTATTCGTAGGCTTTTTGCTACGTGGAATGTGTACCGGGCACTATTATTTCAGAAAGCTGTATTTTGCTCAGTTAACCTAGATCATAGTAACAATCTCCTACATTAAATCCTATATCGCACATCCGTGAAACCTTTTTAGAATATTTGATATATTAAAACAGTCGGATTTTCCTAATTTGATCGAAGTCGGATTTCATAACTCCACTATTTGAATTAGAATAATTGTGCCAAATTTCGAATTATTATCGTTATCCTGTTACTAAAATAGCCATGTGCAACGTCGAGAAAAAATTCCCGCTTCGGGTATGCTCCCCAAACCGAGAAATTGGGCTATAAGCGCGAACATTTATATATTTACTTATTATTAAAAGCAAGCGTGATAATGGACCGAATTTCCCAATTATTCCTATTAAACAATCCATGATGACGATGCCATTCTTTCTTCTTTACTATTCTTTACTACCACTTATGGCCAAAAAGTCTAGGCCAAGTCCATTGTTGGGAATATACTTTAGCCTGAGGCGACGAACTGGAGACTAACGTTTCAGCATCAGTCACAAGTTGCAAAATTGAGCTATCATTGGTTTCTCAATAGCAAACCTTTCATGATGATAAAGAATATTCGTGTCAAATATAATGGCAATGCCTTCATTCGTTCTCCTGTAATCGTAATTTTTACAGGACAACAGCAGAACAGAGAAACACTGTGAAAAATTGTTTTAGATTTTAACAAGTAGAAAATTTGCAATACGAGAACGAGAGTTTAGTTTTGTTTTTTTTTTTTTAGCTTGAGGACATGCAGAATGTACCATTTAGTTTGTTTCGGTAAACTATATATATAACTCCAAAAATTCAAAAATAAATACTTGAATGAATTCTTCATCTTCTTTTTGTTGGTTATCAGATTTTTCAAAAACTCGTCTTAATTTCTTCTTTTTTAATTTATCAGTGGTCATATTTTGGCATTAGATTTACAAGTGTGAATCTAAGTAAATGCAAATAAATAAAAAAATTATCAATAATTCGCAGCTTTTTATTATAATTCAAATCGTTCTTATATAGTACTAAACATTTCGCTAAATTTAAAGATGCGATTATTAAAATCTATGATTATTTTGTAAAAAAAAACTGAAGCACAATATTGTTAAATTTAACAAATTAATAATTTTACGGTTATTAAATAAGAAAAATGTCTTCAAATAGCTTTTTATCGTTGCCTATTAGAGTACACGTAATTTCTACGGCTTTAAAGGTCCTCTAGAGTTAGGTTAATAGTCTGTATACTCAACTAATAAATAAAAATAAAAAATAATAAATTTTTGATCCATTTTATATTGTGTATTAAAGTTTTCGTTGTACATTAAAGGAACTTAGTTCTTTTAGTACTAGTGAATAAATGAATATAAGTACTAGAAGAAACAAATAGTTAAAAATTAATTATTAAATCAAATTGAAATTGAAATTTATATATAGATTTGAAGTAAGTGATTTGAGAATTATGAAAAAAAGCTTATGGTTAACTATGTTGAACTTACGGGTAAATAATATACAAACATATAAATATCAAAATTCGATCGTATTTTCCATGATAAGTGGTTTTTTAATTATTGAACTTATTAATTATGACGAATAAATAAGGAATGCATTTGTCAAGTACTCTTGAAATTTTTTCCATAGGAAGTCGTTTTTCTGAAGTGTATTTGAAAAAATCTGATGATTAGTTCATGTCTAAAGTAACTACATACATCTGAAAAAGTGTAAATGTATTTTAGACCAGTTCAAAATGTTAAATTATAAACAGTAACCTAAGGCAAATGTATTTGTACATATAAAACGAATATGTATTATAATACTTAGTATACTGTGCTTGATTATCTTCGAAATAGAGTAGCTATTTGCTCGGTGATAAAAATTGTTTGTTTGCAGTTATATTTTCCATTGGCTTCCAAGCAATATATAATGTTTTAATCGTTTTTTTTGAATTCTGCAAGTGCTTACAAAAATATCTCAATCAATGTGATGATCTTTAGGAACAACAACCATGCAAAAGACCCTAAACATCGATCAGAAAATTGTCTTTATTGTTTAAGATTGATTCTAAAGGATAAGATAAGGTAGGATAGGATTTCTAGGACTCACTTCAAAGCTCACTAATAATTGAAACTAAACAAAACAAAGCTTCAACTGCGTGATGTTTCACCGAAGTGACATTCGATATATTTATTGAAATGATGATGACGATTAACAAACGCACAAATCCACTTACAGCGACTTCACTTGCAGGCGATGACTTGTAAAGTTTATCCATGAAATTAGATACAGTGAATATTGGCGAATTTTGATCCATGTTTGCACACGATTTTCACGGAATTATTAAAGCGAAATATGTGTAAGTAAATAGTTAATCAATTTAGAACAAAAACTAATAGAAAACAAAACGATGGAAAAGTGGCAAAGTTTCGAAATTAAACGTTTTATTCTTATTGCTGGAATGCGTATATTTCTCACTAAAAAACCGAACAGGTTGGTTTGCTTGGCGATTACTATCTGCTATCTGGGCTCCTATCTCGGTTCAGAAACGATTAATTTCAGTTTCTTGCGTTCCATATCTGGTTCGGCGGCCGACAACTCTTCTGGTGGCGTTTCATTATCGTCTTATTTGAACTTCTCATTTGATTCTGCTTATCAAAATTAGTATCAATTTGATGCCTGCTTCTTGCGCTATCTAAGATTGTGTTGGAGGTATTTATTTACGTATTTGTTGTGACTAGCATTAAAGCAATCAAAATTTATTTTCTTGTTTTCAATTGTACAATTGTGCGTAAATCAAAATCTATGTGCGACTTATTTTTTGTGCTTATGAATGGATCAATAATATATATTGGCTCTGCCCATTGAAGTGATCTTTGTCGTGTGATCTTTAACACACAAGGAATAAACTGTAATTTTATGTAAAGGCAACGAGGATATATAGTGGTAGAGGTAAACACCGTGTACTTAAATTGGACTTTAACTAGCAGGGACACAAACCAAAATCTCACCAGTAAATTCTTTAAATTCACCACGTTTAAATAATTTTCTCTTTCGATAACATTACTGCAAAAATCACGAAGTTTCTTAAAGTAATGGTTTTTTTTATTGTTTTCATTTTGTTATCTAATCAGAATGAAGTGGCCACTGCTGCAAGAAGCTGAGCTGTACCAAAATAAGCCGAATATCGGCTGAAGGTATTGCTTACAGCAAACGATGTATGTGGCAGTAATTGTAAAATCCTTTTTACGCTCACAACAAAACTTGTTCATCAAATTCCTATGCAAAATTAGGCTCAATTTATGTGGAAAATTAGGCAAACTTTGAAACCGATTTATAAGAAAACGCCTCCTAAAGATTTTACTATTTTTGCAGCATTGGTCCCACGATATTCCCAGGAATATTTGCCAAGAAATTTGTTCACAGGAAAATGAAGACGGTGAAGAGATGCCGCTCATCCAATTATCTATATATACAAATATATATTATACGCAGATATATTATGTCGCAATGTTTTATATGGAGGAAGCTATTGCACCTTTAAGCAGAGTAGAGAACTATAAACAGTAAAGAACAACTTTTCCAATTCGGAGTAAAATACAAAAGAACGTTTTATCAAGTAAGCTATTATATAGCAGCTATGAGTTCGGAATTAAAAATATTCCAAATTAGTAATTTTCTCATATACAATCGCGAAAGAATTTTAGGCTTTGTGCGAACCGTAATAAACGTAAAATTTTGTACGCATTTTCAGTAGTATCAAATATGCATTACAAACTAAATAGTATGAAATATGCAGGATAAAAATTGTATGAAGAATCCATATATACTTCCATGTACTTATCATATTTATGTACTCACATAATAATAATTATTCAGTAATAAATATTTTAATTTATTTAATTTAAAGAAGGAGTTATTGTTTCATTCTCTGCCTTACTTACTACTTATGTTAACATGAATGAAACATGTTAACTATAGATTTATAGTTGCAGTCTTACTTTTTGCCTTGCAGAATGGATTTTTCAGTTAACTTTCATCTAATTGGGCTTTTTTTTGTATGCATATTTGTCGAATCTAAACGTATTCATGTCCAATTTTATGAATATGTTTAATTAAAAATTTATAATAAACATTGTTATAAACAAATTATTACATTGCGTGCAGTTATATTCGAAAACTCCATCGCGAGTTTACCAAAGACACAAACCACAACAAGACTTTCGCAATTACATAGCAGGCGTAATGTAAGGCGTCACTCAGTAACTTCGAGCAAATATATATTAAAACCTTTGCTCAACAACAAATATAACTTGAACAAATGTTTAACTCATTATGGAGATATACAAATAATATACACATATCAAAAAAGAAAAAAAACAAAAAGAATTCAAATCTGTTTTTTTACAAAATATTTACGGGTTTAGAAGAGTTTTAAGAGGGAAGCGTTTACCCGCCCATCTGACTTTTAAATCTTCCTCAGACGAAGTAAAACAATAACATAAAAAAATTGCGTGTGATTGTTTAGTTTTGTGATGTTAGATTAACAATAAAATTTGTACGCAATTTACTTAGTATATTAAATAATTATAAGCAAATACATATTCGCAATTTGCTTGTCTCCTACAAGTCATAGCAACGAATCTAAAATCTTATCATTAAAAAAGCAATTAAAAAGTTGGATGTTTCAGATTTCAATTAAACAAACGGCGAGCGAAAACAAACAACAATATAAAATATATGAGTTGTCAATTTCGAAAGCCTAAACGTATCATTTTTCTGAATATGGAAGACCTCGTTGCGCAATTTAGCTTTATTAATGCTTTATTGATTATGGATAGATAAATTCCCTTAATTTAATTGAAGGTTTCTGCATATAACAAAAATGGATTCATTTTATTGAATGGTATAAAGTGAAAAAGGCATTCGTTAATAATTGCATTAGACCGTGAACTTTAAACATTTTTTATCTATAAAAAAATTATTAAAACATTTTAAATTATTTAATATACTTAAACTTCTTTCTTTGATTTAAACGTAGACTCGAGGAGTTTTCTCACAAATATGTACATATTTTAATATACAAATGATAAATAATGGACAATATTAATAAATTTAGCATTATGAATAACCTAAAGGCCAATTTGCATTCAAACGCTAATTGTAAGAGAAATGGCAAAGTTGTTTAAAATGTTGTGGCTTTTTAAACCGTATAAGTAATAAAAAGTCTGTACATATAGTATGTATATTCGATGATATTAATAGCTATTGATTTGAGCTAGACTTAGACCTTTAAGCTTACCTTTAACTAAGTAGCACATAAATTAAACAACATGAGCCACAAGCAACAGTATGGCCAGTGAATGTTTTCTATAAATGTCCAAGCTTTAAAGAGATGAAGTAGATTAAAGATGTCCTTGAAAGCGCAGTTAACTAGGCCCAGTTTCAGATACAGAATTGCTGTCACCTGACCTTGATTGGAAAGTGGCTTTCGAGTTGCGGCCACAACGAACAGTCGATACAAAATGTAAATCGATCCGAACTGATTTCTCGATTACGTTGAATTTTATAGAATTACTTTTCAGTATTATAGCACTATGGATATGTGCACAGAACAATAGCATTTATAATTTATATGTAAATTTGCAATTTAATTGATTTTTTGTTCATTTGTATCGCTCTGTAAATGGATTACCCCTCCGAAACGGAAATTTTTCCACGTACATATGTAAGTATGTATAGTTTTTTCATTTTTTTCTACACTTTGCAATCGTTTTTAGGAATTACTTTTTCGCTACTCCAGGATTAATTAATAAAATAAAGTCTGTACCATCAGAATTTTCCAAGTATGATTAAAAAAAATATGTGAAAATATTTGCACTTTGTTCCAACAGCATTAAAACTCTACTTGCTGCAATGAATGCAGATGTTGTACATCGATAGTATGGGATTACTGCGTGTGATTTTAAAGTTGGTTAAATTTCGAATCTTTCGCTCCTAGAATCAAGAACAGATTTCCTGGTAATGCAAATTCCATAAAAGTACTGCTTAAAATTCGTAAAAATACTATTTATAAGCACACGGTTCATAGCACAACTTTAAAATCGCAAAACAAAAAGATAAATAACTCCTCCACTAACAAAAAAACATATGTTACACTTAAGGTGCTAATTCTCAAGTACGCGTGTCGCCTTAAGGCGGCGACGTTTTGAGAGACGCGTTTTTCTAAAAGTTGAATTCACAAGTACGCCTTTGCCAAAGGCGACTCTATCTTACGTCGCATTTGCCTCTACTCGTAAGCTCCTCGGCATTTAGTGAAAGTTGGTGTTGCCAATAAAATTTTTTAGCATTGAAGCTGTGTTTAATTAATAAAAATCTATGAGGAAAATACATCAAGCTATAAAATTATTGTTTTTTTAACAAATTTTGCTTGCTAAATATACTTATGATACAGAATAGGTGAAATAATTAATTAGAACCTATATAATTTACGTATTTTCAAAGAATTTTCGGAATTATTGAAGAAAGAATTTATACAGATTTTGCTTAAATTTTTTTGGCGTGCAACTCTGATTCAGTTCATAGATTCATTTACATTTCCTCGAATTCGATAGTTGAAAATTAACAAGTGCTAATAAGATAAAAATATTGGATATTATGGATGCCTTAGCAGAATATCTCGTAGAAGATATTACTATAGGTACTGCTTTCCAGTTGTAAAAATATAACTATAATTCAGAAAATATTTTAATATTTATGTAATAGCTAACAAATTTAAAACTTTACCCCTTCTTTTTGGCTCCATTATAAATCTATCACAAAATCACTATAAATACTTTAACTGTGGTTTTCGAAGTTCTTGGAAAATAACGGAACATGGATCGTTAATCAAGGTTTTCGTTTGCAAACGATCGGAGTAGATTTTTAAATAATAATACCTATCATACCTTGATAAGCCGCTATGGCGACAATGTTAACAGAATACGAAGATTTATTATTTTCAAAAAGTAAATACTATTATATATTCAAATGTTCTCACATACATCGCATAATATATAAAAAACAAGAACTATAACTACTATACCATTTTTCTACATATCCATAAATAATTAGGAAAAAATTACAATTAGCTTTACAGCTATGTTGAATATTTATTTCATACAAAATGCAATAAACAAAATAATGTGTTTTATATGAAGCGACACCTAAGGCGACACCTAAATAGCTGTCGCCTTAAAGGCGTCGCTTAACTAATCAAAAGGCGTCGTCTGACATACTTGTGAATACACTTTTCTTACGTTTTTGTCGCCTTCGGCTTCGGAACAGATGTTTTGCCGACAAATGAAAGACGTCGTCGCACTTCTGGGTACCTGAAGGCAACATTTGTCGTCTAAGGCGACAAACGCGTACTTGTGAATTAGCACCTAAATAAAATGTCATTTCACGCTGATTTTTTTTTCTTACCGAAATGTTACGTTTTTCTCTTATAATTGTATTTAGGAAAACTTGGCGAAATTAATAATAAATTATTAATTGCAGACAATTAATAAATTTAAATACAATTGATAAATTTGTAATGACATTAATTACCACTGCCTTATATAAAACATTCAATGGACGTAATGTGCGTCGATGAAGACTAAAATAGATTGTCACGATACGCGTTCGCCACGATTCTCAATTTTGCGATGTAGCTTTTACTTTTGAAAAATTAATAACAAAAAAAATTAATTTTCTTTATTGATGCGTGAAAATAAAACGAAACCTAGACTTTTTTAAAGAGAGCAAAATTCTAAATTTTTTCTAATATAACTAAGCATCATTTACATGTTCGCCAAGTATATCGGTTTACTGGTAAAATTGAAAAATTCACTAAAATTAAACTATTAATATAAGAATAATTTTTTTGTACCATTTGAAGGGAAAATTTAATTTAATTTAATTTTAGTGAATTTTTTAATATTCAGTTTATTAAATAAACTTTATTTGTCCTGCAAAAGCAACATAAAAAACTTAAAGTAAAGTCTAAATTAATAAATAAAAAATTCTATAGTCTTTGATTACAGCTATGCATATTATTACTGTTACGACGAGCATAATTGAGGGAACTTACGTCGTGCACTTGGTCTTGAATATCTTACTGTTTGGTATACTCATATTTTATACTCCGATTTTACTTTCAAGGTTTATTTAGAAACAATCAGCTGTTCCATGGGCACTGGGATAGTTTGATTGGAAACAAATCGAAACTATCAGCAATTACGTTTTTAAGTTACGAGTCACCGTCTTTTAACGTAATTTCTTTTACGTCTTTAACGATAAATGAATTGGACGTCAACGACATCCAAATAATTTGAATTATGGTTAATGAGCAAAAATGATAAGTATTCTATCATTCTTGGTTCGTGAGCAAGAGCTGTTCTATGAGGTACAGATCAGAAGATTACTGACAATTCGCAACCAAAAAACTAGACGGTTTGCTGCATAATGATAATAGCTGTCGCAATTACACAGTATTGAATAACATAAAATTTTAGAAAAATGGCGAATCAGGTGATGACTCCTCAGGAATCCGGAGAATTCATAGTCAAACAAGCGAAATACATAAAAGTGTGCCCAGCCGGAATTACAAAACTGACAAAGGAAATAATCGCAGGACTTGAAAGAAATGATATAAATGTATCTATGTTTTCTCAACACGAGCTGCATCCCAAAGCCACTGACTCGCATGCAGTGGACTGGATTTTCCTGGTTGATACACTTAATTTCTGCTTTTGGACACCAGGTAAATAGGAGCAGGAATATTTTGTAATGCTTATATTATGTTTCTTATAAAGCTAACTACACCAGGTATAAGGTCAATGGTTACACTGGATATTTTGCCCTCTGTGCTGCCATTAATCGCTCCATTGCGCAAGGCGTCGACGTGACCAACCCTCACTTTTATGCAAGTATTGATGCAACATCATTAGAGCATTTGTTACGCTCTGATGACGGAGAGACAAAAATACCATTGCTCCAAGAACGCGTTGATTGCTTACACCAAGTAGGATCCTGCTTAGTCAATCGATGGAGTGGAAAATTTGAGAATGTTGTCAAGGCTGCTTCTGGTTCTGCAAAAAAATTACTAGAACTAGTTATCACCGAATTTCCTTGTTTCCGTGATGAAGCCGAGTACGAAGGCAGACGTGTCGCATTCTATAAAAGGGCACAGATACTTATTGGTGACTTATGGGCATGTTTTCAAGGAGGTGGTCTGGGAGACTTTAGCGACCTAGATACTATTACCATGTTTGCCGATTACCGTGTTCCCCAAGTTCTGGTTCATTTCGGATGTTTGCAATATAATCCCCAATTGATGGAAGTTTTAAAGCGGGATGAAATCTTGAAAAGCGGAGATCGAATGGAAGTTGAAATACGAGGTGCCTCCATCTATATAGTTGAAAGAGTAAAAAGTGCAGTGTTTGCAGAGTGTGGTGAAAAACTTACATCTTCAGACCTCAATTCTATAATGATCGACCATTTTCTATGGGACTATAGGCGGCGACACGCGGAAGAACTGGATCACATACCATTTCACAAAGTTCTCGGCGTCTACTATTAAGATTCTATTGCATGTATTCCCTCTAACATTCTTGAGACTATACAATTGAATAAAAGTAAACAAAAAATCTAAGCTCTTCATTCGGATTGGGAAAAAATTTAATTAAAAGAGTAATAAAACTTTATGTTTTAAAGAGGGCGCTGAAATATGAAGGCTTTTTTAAAATATTCATAGCGAGAAACTCTACTGAGATAAGCTTCACGAAAGTTTTTATTCATATCGTTATTTACATTCTTATAGCTTAATTGGTTTTGGTTTGCCAGCCTGTGCAGCCAAGCGTTCCTCACATCGTTTCTTAGCTTCAGCTCCAGAAAGGTTTCCCTTACGTGCATACCTTTGGTTGATCAGGAATTTCACATCCATCTGAAAAAAATTTGTAAAATCATTATCTACAAACAGTGCCAATATGGAACATCAGAGCATGTTCATTGTTCACACTTACACCTAACGTCGATTCATGTCGCTTACGAATGGGCCGTTTAATTCCATTACGATGAGCTTTTCTGTTTTGATTGTGATTAGTGTGATTCTTTGATTTAGCCATCTGTCCGTTCTACCAAAACTACTTCCATTCATAATTTGTAGTCAGAAAATAAGAATTAAAAAAAAATATTGTTAGTTTTATTTCAGAAGCATTCTGTAAATAGAGTCTATTCATTAAAAATAACATAAGATATCAAAAGATTGAAGATTTTAATGGATTTTTAAACCATTTACCTATTTTCAGAAGCTACTTTTTTGACAATTAGCGGAAAAGAAGGTTACTGTCGAAAGCAAAACTTGGTTGCATTATTTAGGAATATTAATTAAAGATACGATAGGCCAGAATCGAGAAATTGGTAATGGGCGAGTCTACATGGTGCGGAAAAATTGGAACTGCATACATTTCGATAAAAACATTTAATCCGCTAAATGGCTTTAACATATGATGATTTTATGCTGCGTATTTACATAATTATGCTATAAACACATAGAAAATCGTAGATCGTTTCCACGGCGCGAACTGTAAAATTACATTACATTACCTGTTATGGGAATCGAGAAAATATTGAAGAGTCGGATCTTCCTCTGCTTGCGGCTGTGATTAAAACGCAAATTATTGCGATTTTGTCGCAGTCGTCGCTATTGTTGTTCTTTTTTGTGAGTAGTTACATGCAATTTGACAACTAAAACTTTGACAACTAACTTAAGTGTAGTCATCGAATGACTACGGGTTCACGCCCATTCTCATATCTTTTTGTACGATTAGTCGGAGCTAGAACTGCCTAACTCTACGCCTTGTCGCCCCACGACTGTTTTGCTGTACGATTAATCACCTGTCCCGTAACCTTAGGACCTTAACCCGCCACTTTACTCGTTGCGTTTCTTGCTTGTTTTGTTGTGGGCTTTTCGTAATTTTCCAACAAAAATAACTTAGAAATCTCAAAAGTAACCAAAACGCCAGTAGGAAGACAAAACCAATTTTGTTTGTAATTTCCATGCTTTGCAGACTTCACTGCGTTTCTGAGGTATCACCTAACTCAATTTCTCGAGAAATCGGGTGTCAACCCAGACGATTGCAAATTGGTCGCGTTATGCATTCTTTTTAAATTTTAGTATGCCCATATGTTACCATTTAAAAAAAACTACGACGTATTAATAGTTTTGAATATTATTCCATTTTTGAATTGACGTAAGTGTTATTTCCGAAAAATACCAAAACTTTAAACTTCATTTTCCGAAAAATACGAAAATATTATTCGTTAATACAATTTATAAACGTAATCATTTATTAACAAAATAATTTTTCAACATAAACTGAAAAACATATTAATAACATAGTCAAAAATGTCAAAGGCAGCAACTAAGTGACTTGTTGAAGAAATACGTAAAAGTAACGAGAATTTGCTAAACAAGCGATACACAACCTATTTCTTCAACAAGGAGTTGTGCACTAAAATAATGTTGTAACAGTAATGTAATGTCATGTAAATAATGTTTTAATGTTGTTGTAAACAAAACACCATTTGGAGAACGGCAACTACACGCACGAACTCTCAAATATTTACTGATTCTCGAGTAAAATTTTATAATTACTTCGCCAAACATTCACAACCAATTAAAAAAGTCTTTGTATGCACATATATGACGCATGAACACCACAAATGATGACAAACATTTGAATTTTGTCGTGCCTACAAACGAGAGTAGCGCCTACAGTTAATTTTTTTCTCGATTCCCATAAGATCAATGTATTTTTGGCGTTCATGCGAGTAGTTGTCGTTCTCCTAATGGTGTTCTGTTTTTGTTTTTTTTTTATTTTTTATTGATTAATCTTACACAATAAATCTTAAGATTAAAGAAAGCAGGAGCACTAGCTGCCAAGGCTATGAGATCCAGAGCAAAACAAAATATACGAGTTGGCGTGATATTAAGAGAGTAGAGACTAAAAAGTGAAATAGTGTGTATACTACTGTTAGTGACCGCATTTAAATCTGTTCATTGCATTTTTTAATGAAATATGTATCAAGTTCACATTATTGGTGTAATTAAACTTAGGATATCGCAACCTGAAAAATTCTTAAAATATAATAACCTCAATTTATGAAGGTAAGTACAATTAATATTTGCGTTATTGTGAGTTCTCCATTGCATCGGGAACAGTTGGGACGGATTTCCTTTCCTTCCTGATTAGATGTAGATGTGCCGCAACGGAATGACCCAATCTTAGTCTCGGAAATGTTGTTATTTTAGTTTTTTCGGCGTCTACGGGATTGTTTTTTTTTTTTTTTTTTTTTTTTTGTTGCGGGTGGAGAGGTAAAAAATGACTGACGTATCTCGGGCCGTCGTCACGGACACCGGTATGTGCGGCTTGCACGCACTGAAAAAGTCCTCTCCCAGACTTCGGGAGCCTTTTTTCCACACCGGGACCACTTTCGTATTACTTCGGGGTGGGGCTCCACTTATGTCCTACCGGACGACCCTCGTTGCACCTGCGTCCAGGTCCCGCTTTTTTCCACGAAGCACTTGCTCTGCATACCGAGCCACATGGTGCCAATTCTCCTCATTACTCAACATTATATAAATAATATTTTCAGCGGTGATTGTACCCACTACTGCTTCCAGAGTGTCTCTCTCTCTCTCTCTCTCTCTGCCAACTGTCGCAGCGAAAAAAGGTGTGTTCCGCGTCGTCAATTATCCCATCTGCGTATATGCATTGCGGGCTATTCACTTTGCCCATTCGATGCAGATAGCTGCAAAAGTATCCATGTCCGCTCAGTAGCTGTGTGAGATAGTAGCCAACTTCCCCAAATCTTCTGTCAACCCGTACAGAAAGCATGGATATGAGTCCATCTCCCGCGCGATTCAGAGTTCCATCGGCGTTGCCATTGCTGCAAAGTCTGCATCTTGGCTTCCTCGGCTGTGAGTCTTGGTGCCATTGATTTCTTAAGCTGCCATAATTCCTTCCGCTCATTGGCCAGTAGGTCAATAGGTGGGCAGCCACTGATAACAAGAATTGCTGCTTCCGAAACCGTGCGGTATGCGGATGCTCTTCTCAACGCTGCAGTTCGCTGCACCGCCGATAAAGCTTTCCTGCGGTTTCTAACTTTTAACGCGTCGGCCCATATTTCACTGCCATAGAGGAGAACAGACATTGTCACCAACATGAGCAGTTTCCTTTTGCTCTGGGTTGGGCCACCAATGTTGGCCATTAGCCTGCTAAGTGAACCCACCAATTTAGCAGCTTTTTTTGCCGCTTGTCGAAACTGAGCCCAATACGTCAGCTTAGGGTCAAGCCTTACTTACTTCGTCTACAGCTCGCATGTCAACCTCCGGCTAGGCATGTCTTCTCGTGAATAGGAGTAGTTCTGTTTTCTCCGTCGCTAGGGTAAGGCCGCGAGAGTCTAACCAAGCGCGCGGCCTCAACATAACCTGAGTTAGTTTCCTCTGTGCCTCCGTCAGATTGCGGGCAGTGATGACGGCCGCAATATTATCAGCATATCCAATCGGATATGCCTTATCTGGCATCTCGACGTTAAGGATGTCGTTATAGGAGATGTTCCAAAGGTCTGGTCCGAGTATCGATCCTTGGGTCACACCAGAAGTGATATTCTTGCTTCGAAGGCCAGTAGTTGTCTCATAAGTTAGTCTACGATTGTTGAGATAGCTTCGCATTATCTTCCGCAGGTAGGCCGGTACTACGGGATAGATAGCTGCTTGGAATCTTTCATTGATGATTTAGTGTTGGTGGGTGAACTCTCGCCAAGAGCGTTTTCTTTTAGCGTCGAGTAACTTTTTGATGTGGCGGCGCAAATCCATTTTTTCAGCTGTTGGATCTCCTATGATTGGTGCGTGAGATGCGAAGGTGGCAGTTTCGTCGGCTAGAGAGTTTCCTGGTATACCGATATGGCTGGGAATCCACAGAAGCTTAATTCTTGACTTGCTAGCGTAGATTATGTGCCTAATTCTTGTGATAATGTTCCATTGGTTATATCGGGGACTCATGATTGATTGCAGTACTGATAAGCTGCCGGAGCAGATTACAGTTTTGATTTTGCTGCGATGGGCGACCAGACAGGCTTGGAGAATGGAAGGAAGTCCCGATTTCGCCAGTAGATTTAAGTTGGGGTTATGCGGAAAGCGTATAAGCTGGCTCGTATAGTTTGGTAATAGATGGGCTTGATGAAGTTACAGTTGGTCTTAGAGTATGGACCGAAGAGGATTATACGAGTGGATGTCGCTATCCTAAGCGAACCCTAACAGAACAGGACTGATGGCACATGGGTGTGTGATCAGTCCGGTAAAGCCGCGATATGGAATCGCAATGGAGACAAAGCAGGCATGAGAGTATGCAAATCAGAGATTGGCTTTGTGTGCGCGGAGATTAGCGGTATCTTTATATATAGCTGTTATCTGCCCCCAAGTCTAGATATGTCGGCGTTCAATAGGATAATGCAGACGTTGGTGCAAGATGCGCGCCAAATAAGTCCGGTAGTAACTGCTGGCGACTTCAATGCCTGGGCCTTAGAATGGGGTTCAAAATGGACAAATGCACGAGGTAGATCCCTGCTAGACAGTTTTTCAACGTTGAATGTTGTCTTGCTGAACACAGGATCAGCGCACACGTACAGCAAAAATGGTAGAGGTTCTGTAATTGATATTGCTTTCAGAAGCCCAGGTTTGTTTACAAAGACGAAGTGGCAAATTAGTAGTTGCTATACGCACAGCGACCACCAAGCGATCCAGATCGATATTACATTATTTACTGGGAGACAGACGACACCGGCGGTTCAGAAACGATCGTGGAATGCTGACACATTTGACAGTGAGATTTTTCTGCAAGTGTTGAGTGGCATGGGCGCAAGCGCAGGTCATGGACGGTATAGTGAAGGACCTCTTTCCACTGCAGCCGCGTTATGTAAGAGTTGCGCAGGAAAATTTTCGATTCGTGCCTAGTGTAACGGCGGCGGAGGTGATGCAAGCTGCAGCCAAGCTAAAACTATGCAAGGCGCCAGGGCCTGATGGGGTCCCAAAAGTAGCTATTAAAACGCTGGCAGTGAATCGCATGGAATGGCTAAGAGGAGTCCTTGATCTCTGCATGAAGGAAGGCGTTTTCCCTCAACAGTGGAAAAGGCAGCGACTGGTTCTACTTCCAAAAGGAGAAAACCAGCCTACATCGTATCGCTCTCTATGTATGCTGGATACTGCGGGCAAGTTACTGGAATCGGTAATCAAAGAGCGCCTACAACTAGTGGCAGATATAAGAATGTCTGATATGCAGTTTGGTTTTAGAAAAGGAGTCTCAACCAATAATGCTCTCCAACTGGTGAAAAACATTGCTGAGGCAGCGGTTAAAGGAAAACGCTGGAGTGGCGGCGCAAAGCAGTATTGTTTAATTGTATCACTTGATGTTAAAAATGCGTTCAAAAAAATGCGTACCGCGAATTGGCAAAGTATTCTCGAGGCGCTCATGAGCTTCGATGTTCCTATTTATTTATATAAGATAGTGAGTAGCTACCTGAACGATCGAATGCTCATTTATGATACTTCAGAAGGTAGCAAGGAGTATCAGGTAACAGGAGGTGTACCACAGGGATCCGTGCTGGGCCCACTGTTATGGAATATCATGTATAACGCAGTACTGCAGTTGAGAGTGCCTGATGGAGTGAAAATTGTCGGATTCGCAGATGATATTGCTATCTTGGTAGTAGCGAAGCATCTTACGGAAGTAAAGGAGACTGCGGACGAAGCAGTGTCCATTGTAAGGTCATGGCTGTGCAGGACGGCGCTTAGTCTAGCTGATCACAAAACGGAGTGCGTGCTAGTGAGTAGCCGAAAAAAGGTGGAATCCATTTCTGTCAAAGTGGGCGATTGCATGATAGTATCTAAAGCCTATATAAAGTATCTGGGAGTGATAATAAACCACCGACTGGCATTTAAGCAACACGTGGAGTACGTACAGCGCAAAGCAGCTACGGCTTTTTGCGAATAATGGCTAATAATAGAGGGCCGCGGCAGCGGAGAAGGCAGCTATTGGTGGGCGTCGTTCAGTCAATAATTCTTTATGCGTCACCAATATGGAAAGAAGCTTTTGCAAAGCCTAGTTATGTACGCGGGTTAAATGCCACATATTGACATTGTGCGCTACGAGTGTCTTGTGCCTTTCGAACGACATCCTTCGACGCTGCACTGTGATTGCTGGTTTGATCCCACTGGATCTACTAGCCAAAGAAACTGAATCGCGTAAGGCGCTCACAACGATAGGCAGCAGGAACGTGACAGCTAGCAGCAGTGCAGCCAGTGAGGCGAGATATATGGCCATTCAGGAGTGGCAGACTAGATGGCAGAATGGTGATAAGGGCAGATGGACACATAAGCTCATTCCAGATTTAGAGCCTTGGTTGAGTAGACCTCATGGTGAAGTGGATTTCTACTTAACACTGTTCCTGAGCGGACATGGGTGCTTCAAGTCCTACTTGCAAAAATATGGTCACGAACGAGATCCCTTCTGCGATCATTGTGGCATGACGACCGTAGAGAATGTGCAGCACGTATTTTTCGAATGCCCTCGCTATGATGAGTTAATAGGAGAGCTCCAACGGCTGATAGGAAGCTCCAATCGCCGCAGAAAGTATTGTGCTGGCCATGCTGGATAATAGTGAAGTTTGGCATGCGGTAAGCAGAATGGCTGCGCTGGTGATGATTGAGCAGCGTAGGATAGAACAGGTAAGAAGAGCAAACGAACGCTTTGACTGACCTAATAACTGACGTTTGAGCCTTATCGCTCCCACGGCCTCCTGACGTAATACCTAGCGGTGGTCCCGGGGGGAACATCCGTGCCGACGAAAGGAGATGTTTAGCGGGTTCAAGTCCCGCACTGACTAAGGCTTTCGATGCTTTGACTCCTCGTTAAATAAGAAAAAATATTAAAAAAAACAACAACAACAAATACATACACCAAATAAATACATTCAGCGAGGTGGTTAGAAAGATTCGCAGGACTCAGGGAAGAATTACTTCTGCAGCTGGGAGAAGATGCGGTAGTTTGTTGCCTGAAGAACGGGTGTCTGTTGATGTAAGGTATATAGATGAGGTTACAACAAAGAAGACATAGTTCTGGCTATCAATCATAATTGCAAATAAGCGGGCTATGTAATGAGGACATCGTCAATTTGCGAACAGCGTATGGCTACATTAACGGCAGAAAATGACAATTTAAATTAATTAATTTAAAAATTGGCTGGGCAAGTTGTCGCATTAAAGAAAATAAGGCGCCGATCCGATGTTTTAGGTGCCTCGAGATCGGTCATATTGCGAAACTTTGCAAAAGTGCATGTGATCGCTCAAAATGTTGCATAAGGTGTAGAATGTCATTTCGCCAAAAATTGTAAGAATGATCTCTTGTGCTTTTTCTGCAACGATGATCAATCGAAGGATGCCAAGCACAGTACTGGAAGTAGCAAATGCACCTTACGGGAAAAAGCGTCTGTAACCCACGGTAAATGAAGTTTTTACAACTAAATCTAAATCATTGCGAGGGAGCTCAAGATCTTCTGCAACAAACTTTAGCCGAGCATGAAATAGACATTTCAAAAATTGCAGAGTAGTATCGCAACAAAAGCGGAAACAGATTGTTCTGTGTACTTTTATGGACATATAAGGAACTTTCGATAAAACATCTTATGATGCAATCCGATCCTCTATGATTAGGAAGAATATTCCATCTATGATTATCACTTGGACAATTGCTATGCTGGGATCCAGACGCATGCAATTTGAGCTGGGAGGAAAGAAGCGACCAGTCAAGGCCACCAGAGGCTGTCCTCTATGAGGGGTATTATCGCCTCTGTTGTGACCTATGGTCATGGATAAACTCCTCTTAAAACTTAACTCATTGCGCCTGAGCACGCAGGCTTATGCTGATGACCTCGTGGTTTACGTAGTGGGGCCCGATCAACCTATCATATCTGAACCTATAAAGCGGTCCATCAGTATCACAAATAGATGGTGTCAGTGGAAGGGTCTGAAACTCAATCCTGAAAAGACCATCTCAGTACCATTCACAAGAAAACGAAATATTTTATTAAACAAGCTAATCTTGGGGGTCACTGAACTTAAAATGTACAATGAGGCGAAATATCTGGGTGTTATCCTGGGTAAAACGCTAAATTGGGGTTCGCACCACAGGGATGTTATGAGCCGAGCGACAAGGGCATTTTATGCCTGTACCAAGTTTTGTGGAAGGACCTGGGGAGTGTGCACCAAAACAACTTACTGGGCATTTGTGACTATTGTCAGGCCGATTATTACTTACTCTGTGTATTACTTACTGTGTGGGCATTACTAGCCCAATGAAATCGTGCCCAACTATGGGCATAAGTGTTCTCTTACACATTCCTCCCCTACCGTTATTTATAAAACGGTAAAGAAATGCTTAGCGACGCATTATCAAAGAGCCCATTATTGAGGTCAGTAACAACATGCCGAGGAAATTGGCATTCTCTACGAACTATACGGTTGTTATACTCGACCGTAGTGGCTGGATACTAAACAAATTTATTTTTCCACCGGGCGCTCCAATCTGGTATACTGAGGTGCGGGCATTGTGGGCCCTAGATTTCAAAAAGGTATACCAATCAGTAAGCTCGCCACTATCTTTCAGGCGGAGCTATACGCCATAGAGTTATGTGTGAGGGAGTGCCTTCGTAGGAGCCTCTTTGTTGCACATATCTACATCCTTTTTGACAGCCAAGCGGCTCTTAAAGCCCTTAGTTCGAACGCGATTGGATCCAAATTTGTGGACAACTGCCGCAACATCACTACCCATCTGGTCAGCTGTAACACCCTCACACTGGGTTAGGTCCCTGCTCATGAGGGATTTGAGGGGAATGAAAGAGAAGATTGCCTCGATAAAGGCAGAGCACAAAGACCTTTCATTGGTCCGGAACCCTTCTGTGGATTAGCTAAGGGAAAAAAACTAGTAATCCGGATATGGAAAGAGACTGAATTTGCACATGCCTGGAAGAGAGTTTCTGTACATCGGCTGGCAAAACTATTTCTTACCCTAGTATCTAGTAAGGTCCTGAAGCTAAAGCGGGACGAATTAAGCATCCTTGCTGGGTTTCTGACTGGCCATTGTGGCCTAAGTTACTAATCTGTCAAGACTTTTTGTATCTACCATTCACATCTAAATAGTGCGATTTTATCATTTTCCGTGTCGCAAATTTGAGTTCAAATAATCATGCTAAACTTTCTATTATAATCCTTTTATTACTATTTTTGTTATAACAGGAGGGAGCACCCATTTAGAGAAATTATTGTAATTTGTGTTGGTAGACTCGAGAATAAAATTGCAGATTCAAACTCATTGAACAAGTTTTCTTTTCCCCCGAAACGATGAAATCGAGCACAAAACTACAGCTCACACCTCAGTTCACAAGTTAAAATATTGACTTATTAGCACAGACTTCTTATTTGTAAAAAACGTAGGCGCGGCACTGGGCCGATTTTCCCCATTTTCTATACCAAACATCCCAGGATGACAAAGATTATACTGCAAAATCTTAGCACATTCAACCAAGCTCATTCTTTCGTCTGTGATTGCAATTTCCACAGACAGACGAATAGGTACGGCTAAATAAACTTCGATGACAGATGATTAATCCTCCATTACTGTATTACAAATTGAAGCACGAAGTGAATATACCCTCAATCTTCCAAAATCTACATAGGTCACTAAAAAAACCTAGCTATAGTATAATATAAAAATTTATTACCAATATGGATGTACGTGGGGAAATAATTGCATTAATAAACTTCATCTCTATCAAAACCCGCAAAGCTTTTGAAGCATTTGGAAAAAGCAAACTGTTGCCCACTTCTCTATGTTTTCCATATTAACAAAGAATATTAAGATTTCAGTAGTAAATATATGACATTTATTTATGTTACCATTTACTAAAACTTATTTTCTTGCTTGGTTATTCTGACGCGCCATGTCTTTCGGGTAGCTGCGTAACGGTGGTGTTCGGATACGACGCGCTTCCTTGGATCTATTACGCACAACTTTTGAATGTATAGCGCAAGAAACGCAGTAATGCAGTTTGGCATACAACTTGGGTAAAATGTAACCTATATAAAAAATCGAATAATTCTTTCAAAACGTACGATTAATGAAAACGAAATAGCTACGTACCGTCCCATATGGAAGCCTCAGATATATCTCTTACAGCAGCAGCTTCAACTATATTTCGGATAACAAATTTTTTTATTGCCTTATCCTTAGGCACACAACGTGCACAATTAGTGCAACGAACAGGTTTTACGTGACCACGGTTGTGCTTACAACGTCCACCATTACGCCTTTTCTTAGTCTAAATAATGTAATATATTTTCAAAAGAGTCAATTACTAAATAATTTAACTTAATAAAAATTAAAAACGTGGACATTTTAATTAACCTCACCATAGTTCAACCACTAGCTTTAGTTACGCTCAGGAAATAGGCAGAATCAATTCATAAGAAGTTAGCAAGAGAAGAAATTTCAGCGATAATTTTCAAATGTGTTTATCATATCTAACAATCGTCGCTATACTGACGTAAAACATAATTATTGTCGAATTTAATAGCATAAACACAATTGTTGACACTAGTTAATGATACTTACAAACTGTACTGAAATGACACAACAATCAAAAGAAGCGAATAATAGAAGAACAAGAACAAGCCTTCGGCATTTTTCTAAATGAATATAAATATCTGCACTGTTCAAACACTAAGTCCATTGCATGAAATACGTGAAACACAGTAGGACATATAAGAGGCAAGATGCAAAATCAACTGTCAAAGTTACACAGGTTAAAAAAAATAAATTATCTATAACAATCGTATGTAGATAAACATACAATTGCATACGACTTAGCTCTATTTGTAATTTGACAAATTTTGTTGTGAGTTCCTGACAATTTCAGAACGTCAGTACCAATTTATTCAACGAAAAAAATATTTCACACATTTTAATGAGATATTTAATGAATTAATAACTCATATATTGTAGAATGGAGCCGCAAGAGGAGCTAATCGAGTCGTATGCTCCCACGAAAGCTCTTGTATCTTGAATACGAGATCCAAAATTAATGTTGCCTCTCGTATGTACAACTATGTTTAAAAGCAAAACACAGAGCAAAATTGTCTTAAGAAAAACGAGAAAAAATAAAACACACGCCGCTGCTTTTGTAAACATCTGCGACAAAATACAATTTTTGTATTTGATTTTAGTATTTGTCGGAGCTCTTATTCTTCTTTTTGTTGATGTGTTTATATACAAGATAGGAAAGCTATCTCATATCGTGAGAAACCTCAAAAACATGTCCGTCGATAAAACGATATATGCGATAGCTGTGGTGAAATTCGCTCTTTCTTACAAGCTAAAACTAGCTATTACAAATTCCGAAAATATTAATAAATTTTTGGCTTGATACCACACCATCTTCAGATTAATGTGGTGAGTTACGAGCAGCGACATTAACAGTAAAGCCTGAGACACAATTGGACGAACAAGAGACAAAAAACAAATTTACTTTTATCTTTTGCTTAAAACACGCACATAATTGGACGTCGCGAAGAAAGTACAGAATCTGCCATTTTCGAGATGTGCTTATAAATATTAATAAATAACATTTAAATATGGACGCAGTGAAATGTATAACTGCGATAACATCAATTGTATGCATCGTATTTGATGTTAAAGAAGTTTTAAAAAAAGACGGAGATGGTGGGTTCGCCCGGTAAACTTGTCACGAGATGAACTCGGGTTTTTTGAAACCTGCACAAGACAACTACAATCCACGGACGAGGAGCACTTTTTTAAAGCGACCCGGATGGACGTCGCAAATTTCAATGCGGAAACCCATATCACCAGAAATTCGCTTATCTCTTACACTTCTGTGAGTATCAAATTTGATGATTGCAATCTTAATTTTGGTTTTATTTATTTCATCATCACTTAAAATTTCAGATTCTTGGCACAAGGGTGCAACGTACAGATATTGGCTTGGTGCCACAAATTGGGTATCTCAACAGTACTGAAAGAAATTTACATGGCACTTCCAAGTTTAATAGACTTTGAAACGAATGCGAACATGCTTAACGCCAAAGCCGGAATGCCAAATTGTCTTGGAGCAATCGACGGAAAGCATATTCGAATTGTTTGATCGAAGAAAAGTGATTCACTATACTTCAATTACAAGAAATGTTGCGTGATGCCTTCGGTTATGCAGAAAAGAAAAAAAGTAACCGAAATGCCGATCCGACTAAAATGTCCTGATGAAATTGTTTAATCTGAAAAGAAAAGAATTATTTAGTAAAATATTTTGTTTGTCACAACTTACCACCAAACGTCAAAAACAGAGATGACATCCCTGGTCAAAAACTACTCTGGATACTGAGAATGAAGTGCCGAAAAAGGGGGCATTGTTGACGAGTAGTATATTTTTTTTTTAAGAAATAGAGGCGATAGTAGTAAGAAGGCTTGCCAGAAGAAAAAGAATATGAATGAATTTCCGCACATGCTATTCCACAGAGAATACCAACTAATTTTCGTTTTCGCGCCAACGAAACTGTTGCTGTCGATTTCTGAGCGCCTGGTAGAAAACTCGAAAATGGCCAGAATTTCTATGGAGCGATGAAGCCAGAATATATGTATGTAATTTTTCTTAAGATTTTAGACTAGGACGGGAACGGAATTTCGCGTTAGATTTTTCTAGAAAAAGAATATTCTAGAAAGCGAAAAATTCCGAGTAGAAACCAAAAGGAAATTGAAAAGGTTTACCGTAGGAAAAGGGAGGTGCCTAAGCAGACTGGGAGATCAGCTAAACGAAAGTTTGTGATTCCACTGGAAATGCTATGGAATGCAAAACTATAAAAGAGAAATTCTAAATTGAAACAGGGATTGAAGAAAATTAAGTCAGAGTGTTCGGTGCGCTGGTTAAACAACGGTCAGTTCCGCGAAGGCAAAATTTGTCTTAGTCGAGTTATAAGATGAATCGAACTCAATTATAAATGTTCGACGGGTAATGTTTAACTATTTATATATATGGCAAATAATTAAAACGTTGTGAAGAATTCACATTTTTGCCGTAACGTCTAAATTGAATATGGAGCGCGGACGGCCATCTAAATCCACGCTGAGTTTGCAAAGACTGATCCAGGAATTGAAAATTTGAATTTTACTGCCAGAGCGAGAAACCAGCACAATAGTCCTGTACACCAGCACAATAGTCCTGTATACCAGCACAATAGTCCTGTATACCAGCACAATAATCCTGTATACCAGCACAATAATCGGGTACAACTGGAAAGCTAAAGGCGAACGGAAGCAGCTAAGTCGAAAATTATATCATTTAATTCAATAACTTTACTAGATTCATGTAAAATAAAAATCATAAATGTGTCTTTATATATATATATATATTTGTAATGTTAATTCATTTTGGTTAGTGTTATTTTAAATATTGGTTGAATTATTAGGATTATATTCTTTTGTCATTGTACTCACTATTCGTTTTTTTGTAAATGCAAAGAATTCATTGTATATAAAGAATTCAAATCTATTGTGTTGAGGGGTAGCAGCCCAAGGTAGTGAGTGTACCGCGTGATTAGAGAGGGGGTTAACATTTTATTTTATTCCTCTATAGCATTAGAGAGCTCTCTCATGTTTAGGGTTGATCGGTAAGAGGTCGATCGATACCGCGAAAATTCGAACATATCACCACTACCGAAAAGCTTGCGAGCTTCGGTTAACGTACCGTGAGGAAATTTTGTAGTGCAAAACTTAGTTTATTATAGTAATAAAATTATTTAAGGATGAAATAAAAATACTTTTTATTAGGGGTGACGGACGGGGATAAGGAGAGGATGGCAAAGAGAAAATCTCAAAATGTGTTAATAGTGAAATTTTGTTTAAATTTATTGTTGCTCCCGATTCGCGATCGGCTGGGTTGAGAACCTGCCCGAGAAAAATGAGCTAGTCGGGAATGTAAGCCGTCGCGAAGGCAAACGGGTCACGTAACAGAAACCATAGAGAAAGAATAACAAGAGGCCGAATCAGCGAAATTTACTTGAACGCCAAATGGAAGCGGGCAGTCCGCAAGGGAAATGAAGAAACGAAATGAGTGCAAAATGCGTCCTCAAGGAGAGACTAGCAAATTTCAATAAATTTACTCACGCATACAGCGAATATTTCTTTTCAATTATTCACTCTGTTTTAGCATACCTGAAACTGTTTCGTTTGGTTGTGTGTGTGAATAATTTTTAAGCATCAACATTTTTTAGCATTTCTGGAGTTTCTGAACTTTGTTTGCGATGACCATCGATTTATTTGAGTCGGCATGCTGGGTGCAAAAAAGCCCTATAAAAAATAAATCTTTACAGGAGCACTATTATGAATACATATATCTAATCTCTAAAAACTAGCAAATATGCTAAGTTTTAACACAGTTCAATTTTGATATGACTAATTAAAATTTTCTTCATTTTAAACTCGTAAATATTTGTTTTACGATTTCCGAAAATAATTTCTAAAGCTTTCAGCTTTTAGGCAGTTATTTAAACTGCTAATTACTAAAAATTTCAAAAATTTCAGTTTTCTATAATTGTACTGATCAAGAAGGTCGTCCAAACCTCCTTTATAGAATTTCTAATGTAAAATTGCAGCAGTAGGCGCAAGCACAAGAAAGCAAAAACAAATGTACAAACATAAAAATCCATACGAAGCCACTAATTATAAAAAAACACAAACAAAATAATGTCCAGAAATCACAAAGTTATTGTTATGTATTCACACATCTTCCTTCGACATACATACATACGCTCTTCATTTGCTCCATAAAGAATCAAACAAAAAACACAAACAAAACAGTACTAGGAATAATGAGAAGGAGACGAATTGGCAAAATGTAACAAGAGACGAAATTACACTAACAATCTGTAAACGATCCGGTAGTGGACAGAAAACCTTTCTCAGAGTACGAAAGCAAAATAAAAAGCAAAACACTCAGAAATCTTCATACGATCCAGACCTGGGTACAAATTCTCAGAGCATCACTGCAAACACACAACACGTGCAATAGGTATAGCATAGAGAGCGAAGCATTCAAAAATCTATCAACGATTCAGTAGTGGATAGGAAACAAATGCTCAGAGTACGAAAGCAAAAGCAAAAAAAGCCAAACACTCAAAAATCTTCACACGATCCAGAACTGGGTTGCCGAATTCTCAGAGCATCAGTGCAAACACACAAACAAGAGCAAAAGGTATAGGGTAGAGAGCGAAGCACTCAGCAATTCATCATCGATTCAGTAGTGGATAGGAAACAAATTCTTAGAGCATCAATGAAAACACATTAGGATTTGCAATAGCAAAAGAGAAGAGAGAGAAACACTCAGCAATGAGTGAAAAAGATCTAGCACTGGATCGCCAGTGGAAAATATTTTTGATCAAGATTCGGCCTCTTGCTATTCTTTCTCTATGAAGAAACACTTCAGCATTGTGCTTTTACCTTCTTGTGACCCCAACTACACTTTTACCTACGTCGATGTGGGTGCACTGGGAAGCCAAAGCGATGGAGGCATTTTTGCTCGTAGTATTTTTGGCAGAAAAATTTTGGACGGAACTTTAGAGGCTCCGCTTGCTACATCTCTTCCAGGTGGTACCATTTTCCCTTACTACTTCGTTGCCGATAACGCTTTTCCTCTGAAAACAAATTTGATGAGACCATATCCGGGACGGACTTTATCAGAAGATAAAAAGTGTTTAATGAAAAGTTATCAAAGGCTCGTGTTTACATTGAAAATGCTTTCGGTATATGGGCGAGCCATTGGAGAGTTCTGCACACGAGTATACACGCCAAGCCGGAAAATGCTGACAAAATTGTGTTAGCTAGTGTCGTACTACACAATTTCTTAATGTTAAAAAGGGGCACCCATTACTTCCGCCCAGACCTGGTGGATAGAACCGAAGACGGTATCGATATAGAAGGAGATTGGAGACGAGAGACAACACCATTGACTTCCGTTCGCCAACCAACCGCAAACCGCTCTATAGCTGCTGCGTTCCAATTAAGAGATATGCTGAAAGATTTCTTAAATTAACTTTGAATCTACAACAGTTCACCATTTGTTTCAAATGAATGTTTATTTACATTTATATTTTATATATAATACAACATTGCAAACAAAATTACTCATACAAAAATAAAATAAAAACAAAAAATTCATTCAATAAAAATATTCAGTCAATTCATTATTTAATATTCAATCAATAAGACAAAAAAAAAATTCACAGCTTCATTGCTTTCAGGTAATAAAGTACATAATTCAATCTTAATATTCTATCAATAATCAATAATCTATCAGAGAAATGCAACGAATCCAATCGATGTCGTTCTCAGAGGTATCTCACTTCGTGACGATACTTTTCAGAGACACCTTTGAGAACGACATCGATTGGATTCGTTGCAGTTTTATGCAGTCCCTCTTAATTCTGCACGCCGTCAAGAAACCCCATAGCGTCAAAATGACGCTACTTTCGTTTCGGAAGAGCTGCGGGGCTGCCTGAAGGAACTACATCCGCACGCTTCGCTCGCCGGTAGCACGCTCGCAGCCCCATCCACCGTTTCTGGCACGTTTCTCCTGTAATGGAATTATTGCTGTAGGACTAATGTTTACGATGTTATTAATAGTATATACTAACCGTCTACACCAATTTCCTTGCCTATGTCTTTCCACAGTTTTATTTTATGTGGAACATTTTTGTAGAGACTGGACTGCAGATCGTACAATTCACGGTGGGACCTCACAAGCTCAATTAATGCTTCCTCGTGTTCCAACCTGAAAATATTATTAATTAAATTAAATATTATTAATTAATATAATATGAATATATTATTAATTAAAGTGTATTAGTAGTTGTTATAATTATGTATTTATATTCTTTTAACTTACTTTTACTTTTAGAAAATACTTAAATTGTTAAATAAAAATATTGAAGGCACTTGAAAATATTTGCTATACAAAAAACCAGAGCCTGAAAATAACTCTTATCGAAATGACCTTCTTCAAAAAAGTCAACTTTTAACTTTAATTTTAAAAGTTAAAAGTTAAAAGTTAACTTTTAACTTTTATTTAAAAGTTAAAAGTTATAAGTTAACTTTTAACTTTTATTTAAAAGTTAAAAGTTATAAGTTAACTTTTAACTTTAATTTAAAAGTTAAAAGTTATAAGTTAACTTTAAACTTTTATTTAAAAGTTAAAAGTTATAAGTTGACTTATATTTTGGAAGGTCATGGAAAAAAGTCTTCTGAAGACTTTTTCCAAAGACTTTTTTGAAATAAAAGTCTTTTTTAAAAGTCTTTTTTAAAAGTCTTTTGAAGAAGAAACGCAACGCAGACTGTGGAATCATATGAATACATACATGTACACGTAGAAGATGCTTTCATTTGGGAGAAATTAAAGTAACTTGATTATCTTTGTTTCTCGTTCTACACTGGAAATATGTCAATATGATTATCGATATATTTAATAAAATTTATAGAAATTAATATCATTTTGCATCTTAGACAATTCGGCGTGCTGAATATTTCATTTGTGTGCGCAGAATGTCGACTCAGAATACTCTGCGTGTGTGTATGCCGCGCTTATCAGCTGCAGTTACAGCAAGGACAATGCTTTGAAACAATAACAATGCATGGTTTCGGTTGTGCGTGAATGATCGTTTCGTTGTTGATTGTTTACGTTGAACGGATATAAGTCATTTGATAAAGAACGATTGGCTATTATTAAGATAAAAATATCATTAAAGGTATCAAAATAAATTAATAGCATGCTAATCAAAAGTTAGTTAACTTTTAAACGGCTGCACCGATTTCGATGCGGTTTTCACCGTTGTACTGCAAATTTTTTACTGAAGCCTATTTACGGATACATATTAAATAGTGTATTTTACTACGATTTTATATCTAAACAGCGACGTAAAAAATTCTGTGCTAGTAAGTAAACTTTTGCGCCGCTTTTTTAGCACAAAGGGAAAATTTGCAAACAACTCATAACTAACAGAACGCTACCTGCAGATGCGTTCAAAAAAACCTGGCGGTTGTGTTTCGGCTGCTGATATTGTTTCTCTTTTCTTTCTCAATTTTTATTGAGAAGAGAAATGCAGTTAATGATGGGAATTTCCTAAACCATTTTGCTTCCACCCTTCTACCATGAAAAGGAAAAAAAACACAAACTTCCTTAAAAACTTCAAGCAAGTGTGCTTGCACTTCAGGTACCATTTTTTCAGCTTAATTGATTCTAACAACATATGTATGCGTTGTAAACGGCATTCTTTAAGGATTTTGAAAATTTTATTTTCGCTACAGTGTAATTAACAAAAAATAAAGAATACGCGTCTTTCTTATTATGTATTGAGTTTTATTAATATTAAATCCTTTAAATGAGATTCTGTTAAAGCAGTTCGTCTGTTATTTAATATTATTTTTAATGCGGAAAACGCCCGTTCCACAGATACTTGTGTTGCCGGCACTCCATGAATTAATTGGCCTATTTCGCCAAGATGCGTGTATGTTAACGTCTCGTTCCAATACTCTAGAACATTGATGTCCAATTTCGACGTGTTTTTACTAAACGTTTTCGCTTCTTCAAAGCAGCGATGTACATACTCCCCTCCTTCCTCACTTTCACTTGAAGAATTCTCGGAAAACTGCTCCAGATATTGTTGAAGCTTTGTTTTGCTTGTCGATGAACTCGTCTCTGCAGATGTGCCGCTATTTTCGATATCGCTGCTCGATTGCGTTGCAGGCATATGAGTAGTAGTTCTTTTTACCTTATGAAAAAAGAAATACAATAAAAATGTTATGCTACCAAATGCTGCTTTGCCTACCTCGTCCAGCTTTATTATAACTGATTTTATATGCTTCAAAGCAGAATTTTTAGCTTCAGCTGATAGAATCTTGTTAAATCTGGGATCAAGATAAATTGCTGCGTTCACCACCTCGTTATTAAAAAGCGTCTTTTCCCTTTTTTCTAGTAGGTTTTTTGCGGTTGTGGCAATTGCACCTGTCAGACTACCAATTTCGACTTTTGTTTCCAGCCATATCTAAAAAATCAAATAATTTTGAATTAATTAGAGCTCCTCTTATCAGAGGAAGTGATTGATAAATTAGGTTTATATACATAGTTTTACGTTAATTTTCTTACTTTAAAAAAGTCCCCAAAGGCCATTTGCTCTCCTTGGAATCTTATTGTGGCATCGTTTAAAGGCTTTAAAGATGTTTGGAGTTCATTGAGAGTTCCCCAATCATGCTCAGATATGTCTAATTTAACGTAATCCGGAATATTACTTATAAAAGTCCTCAATTCAGTTATGCGTTTCAACATAAGGTACGTTGAATTCCATCTTGTGGGCATATCCAATTTTGGTATTAAATTAGTAAAAGTTTTCAGAAGCTGCCTGTTTGTGGGTGTTCGTAACGTTTTTGATAAGCTGCGCATCTAAAAAAACCGAAATAATTACAGAAATTGCTTAATATGAAATTCTTGGCAGTACTTTTTCAATAACAGTTGTTATTGGAGAAATTCTAAGCAGGTCCAAGACGGCTAGCTGCATCGTATGAGCCGCACAGCGTATGGAGTGCACACCATCCCATGTCTCTAATTTTATATTATCGAAAGCATTATTTTCGTCTGGTAGTTCAATTTCGCTGCAATCCTCAATTTCCGATTGAAGAAAATCTACTGCTTTTATCATGTTGCGGCCATTATCTGATGTAACTGAAATTTATATGTTGTCAGTCTTTTACTAATTTTTTAAGTTTGTACTTTAGCATACTTTAAGTATTTCTTAAAGTTTTAAAAATGGTTACGCGTGACTGTATAAATATGCTGATTGTAATATCTTACCTGTGTATATTTGAGAAACTGTTATCTCATATTCAGCAAGGACTTTTTTAATAGTCTCCGCTATATATTCGGCTGTATGCGACCTTTTCAGCTCCACCATATCCAACGTTCTAACTATTATTTCTCCGTTCTTTGCAAATTGTGCATTTATCCCCAAAATGCCTCTACCTTCACAGCTCACCGTGTCAATTTTCAAGCATAATAAACGTTTTTTTAAAGTTTTTATAATGTTTTGCTTTAATTGTAACTGTCTTGCACTCAAAATTTTGAATATGTTATGGGCGTTGATTACGTCCATACCCAAACCTTTAAAAATTGGTTGCAGGAAAAAACGGAAAGATTTCGAATCTAATGTGGCAAAAGGTATATTTTCCTTTGCTACCAAATCCACAATGTTTGCCACAACTTCCTTTTCACTAACTTCAACACTTATTTTTACTTGTTTTTCGCACTGCGGGGAATTTTCTTTATTGACTTCTAGCATCTTAATAAAAAACTGTTCATGTTTTGTTTTTAGGTGGCGTTCTAAATTTGTCACATAATTTCCGCAGATAACACTTGAGCACTTTTTACAAATATTTTTGGTGCCGTTTTGTACGAATAATGCACGGATAAAATCTTTACTTTTCCGACCCATCGCGCTTGAATAATGAACATGTAGTGAAAATAAAATTTTCAAAATCCTTAAAGAATGCCGTTTACAACGCATACATATGTTGTTAGAATCAATTAAGCTGAAAAAATGGTACCTGAAGTGCAAGCACACTTGCTTGAAGTTTTTAAGGAAGTTTGTGTTTTTTTTCCTTTTCATGGTAGAAGGGTGGAAGCAAAATGGTTTAGGAAATTCCCATCATTAACTGCATTTCTCTTCTCAATAAAAATTGAGAAAGAAAAGAGAAACAATATCAGCAGCCGAAACACAACCGCCAGGTTTTTTTGAACGCATCTGCAGGTAGCGTTCTGTTAGTTATGAGTTGTTTGCAAATTTTCCCTTTGTGCTAAAAAAGCGGCGCAAAAGTTTACTTACTAGCACAGAATTTTTTACGTCGCTGTTTAGATATAAAATCGTAGTAAAATACACTATTTAATATGTATCCGTAAATAGGCTTCAGTAAAAAATTTGCAGTACAACGGTGAAAACCGCATCGAAATCGGTGCAGCCGTTTAAAAGTTAACTAACTTTTGATTAGCATGCTATTAATTTATTTTGATACCTTTAATGATATTTCTATCTTAATAATAGCCAATCGTTCTTTATCAAATGACTTATATCCGTTCAACGTAAACAATCAACAACGAAACGATCATTCACGCACAACCGAAACCATGCATTGTTATTGTTTCAAAGCATTGTCCTTGCTGTAACTGCAGCTGATAAGCGCGGCATACACACACGCAGAGTGTTCTGAGTCGACATTCTGCGCACACAAATGAAATATTCAGCACGCCGAATTGTCTAAGATGCAAAATGATATTAATTTCTATAAATTTTATTAAATATATCGATAATCATATTGACATATTTCCAGTGTAGAACGAGAAACAAAGATAATCAAGTTACTTTAATTTCTCACAAATGAAAAAATCGTCCACGACTATATGTATAGATGTACTCATATGCTTCACATATGCATCTTCGCAGTCTGCCAGTTGAATTTCTTTTTCGAAAGACTATAAATTGAAAAAGTCTTCAAAAGACTTTTTTCCAAGACTTTTTTCCGAAAAAGTCTTTGAATAACTTTTTCCAAAGACTTTTAAAAATATAAGTCTCGGAATAACTTTTTCCAAAGACTTTTATATTTAAAAGTCTTCAAAAGACTTTTTCAAAGACTTTTAAAAATAAAAGTCTTCAAAAGACTTTTTTCAAAGACTTTTAAAAATAAAAGTCTTCAAAAGACTTTTTTGAAAGACTTTTAAATTTAAAAGTCTTCAATAAGAGTTATCGTGAGACTTTTATTTTTAAAAGTCTTTGATAAGAGTTATCGCAAAGACTTTTTCGATAAAAGTTATAAAAGTTTCAACCTCTGCAAAAAACACATGTGAATGTGACGACGAAGCAGAAGAAGAGCTTGTGCATATGTGTCAAAAATAGAAATCGAGCAATCGAACGTGCAAGTACGAACGTTCGCAGATAAATCATTTTTTTCTTGACTCCCATAAGAGCCTATGTAATTTTGACAGTTGATTTTGTACTTTGTCTCTTGTTCGTCCAATTCTGTCTCAGGCTTAAGGAAAAAAGTTTTGACACAGTTGGTTGTACTTGTGTGCGGCTGGTTCTTCTGTTTTTCATGTACAGAACACGCAATGTGTATCTCTGTTGACAGTATTCATGAATACACTATAGGCAAGGCAAATAATTCACACAAAGTTCGGCTCGAGCCGAATATAATAATACACTAACCCATTGTATTATTATGTAAGCATTAACAACAAATTAAAAGACAAACACGTATGATTTTGTTTTTTATTTAAGGCCATTTTTTTCTCCACGTAATATAAATATACTAAAAATAAAAAAAAAAATTAAAACTATTTTTAATTCAAACGAACGAAGTAAAGTACTTAAAAATATTCTTACCATGCTGAAAATTTTAAAGACGAATGCCAACTTCTTATTCACAATTCATCATGTTGCAACGACGATTGTGGAAATAATTGATGAGTGTTTATTGCACCAGCGAATAGTATGACTTTTTTGAATGCGGCTTTACTTGAAACAGACAACGACTGTGGTGTGTGATGTACAACGTAAACAAATGGGTGATCAGCGATGAAAGTTTTTGCTTCCGTAACAGTATTTAAGGATCTCTTTTTCCGTACATACAAGGCTAAGTAAAAAACATAGAATAGAAAACACATAACGCACATGCAACTATCAACGAGACACTGAAGAGAGATCGAAATACGAACAGATTGTATAAATCGTAATAACTTGGATATGATATTTAAGCTACTTGTTCACATTTAATAGCAGATTTCAGTAACAATTACGTAGATGTATTTGTAGCAAAACTTACCAGATGCTGCAGCTGCCTCTGTGCCGTCCTCATTAACTTCAACAAAAGCTTTATGGACGATTTTGCTAACCTTAACAGAAGCACCTTCATCTTCCAGCATATTACCCAGTTCAGCGCTGTCGGAAAATAAATGATGAATGCCCAACTGAAAGAGTAGATAATTTAATCAATTGATAGTCGGATGACAAGGGATTACACTTTGGTTATATTTGAAACTACCACCGGACTTTACCTTTTTAAGTGGATCCTTTAACTCTATCGAAAATTCGGCCTTGAATTTTGGAAGTTTAACGCTTACTATGCTTTCGTACATTGCTTCAGATATCGCACTCAGCGGAAAATGTTTTAGTTTTTCTTGGAGATGTTGTAGACCGGTTCGCTTATTTGGCAGAATTACCAACATCGATACGCCTGTGTTCTGGTAAGGGATCTCTAATGCCATGGCATCTAGTTCAGGTAATGTTGCGTATAGAAAGGAAGCTTGAATACTCATCATTGGTATCTGCTTTGAATCTGAATCATTTACATAAAAGTCTTCGTCCCGTGTGTCTTCCTCGTTGAACTTATAAAGCCATTGAGCCTTAAAGTAAATCGCGTTGAGCAGGACCAAAGTAGTGTCATTGGTGAAAGTACTCGATGAAACCAAGTTTGTAATATGACCATTAGTTATTACCGCAACCCATTCGTTCATTTTATTTGCAGCAGTTTCACTGTCTTCAAAGTCAATTGTCTCAGCGGGAGCTAAGAGCTTCCCCTGGCTTATCCTTTCAAATTCCTGGCGTAGCTGATAACCCTTGCTAACGTATATACGATTCGCAAGTACAACATAATTGCTGTTCTTGTATTCCTTCAATAGATCATTAAACAATTCCGCCATAGTTGTAAGATTTGAACAGATTAGACCGAGATTTTGATCTATCTCTTGTGCAGTTTCACCAGTGGCACCAATGCGAGCTAACGATAAGCACGATTGGATTGCAAATGGAGAGAAAATTATGTTCTCATGACAATTTTCCTCGCTTAGTATTCTAAGGAGATTCACAGGAAATTCTTCAGAGTTATGCGCAAACAGGTCTTGCTGCTGAGAGTTGTGTGTGCTCCATGTCGGGCATTGTTGAGCTAGCGTTGGTGGTCTGAACAGCTTGTGAAGTTGGAAGAAATGCTATGCAACACAATCCTTGGAAGTACACTAGGAATAAGTCTTAAATAACATTGTTTTATTACCAACCAAAACAAATATATGTTTCGTAATTTCTATGTTAATAGGTTTAATTTTTACTATTACTGTTATGCATTTCTATACTTTTTTTGTTGTTCATACGAATCCGGAAGGATTAACTTTTGTTAAAAATTTTTAGCGAACGAGCACGCGGTCGGGTTCAATAAAAAATATTTTAAGCGCACGCGCACGCGGTCGGGTTCAAAAATGACTCGACCGCGAACGTGCGCTTACATACCCTGCTTTTTATACATGTACATATTATCCACAATTGAACTAGTAAAATAAAATGATTTTATTCTCATAAATTATATTGCAGATCTCTTCGATTAGATACAGAAAATAAGTAATATTTAAAGTAAGTATGCAACAACTAAAAACTATTGAAATAGCAGTTTAGTATCGACGTAGTATTTGGATTTTTCACAGAGACGTTACCGCCAATTATTATTAATGGTTCAAAATCAGTTAAAAACCTAAACTCATTTACAGGAAAGCAATGAATAATACGTCAACCCCATCACAGCGCAGAGACATGCGCTGAAAGAATAAAAGCCGGTTAAGCCTAGCCGCCGCTAGGCCGGAAGTTATATGCCGGCTGAAAGAACATAATATTTTAAAATGTTTTGCATATAAAACACTTTTAATACACATCTTTTATTTCGCATACACGTAGTAGATAATGTAAAAATTTTGATTGCGGTTGCAAAGGAAAAAGATTTTTTTAACATTATTTTATGCATAGACAAATTGGAGAATTGTTAACAGGTTTCTAGTAGCTTTTATTATAATTATTGATGCGACTCGAGGAGTTTAATGTACTTGTTTCGCTCAGTTTGCAATTTTAATTCGTTTAATGATATTTTTATTCTTATTTATAAGCATAAAAAGAAATTATGTGATATTTATAAAAATAACATATAAATTCAGGTTATACATTTCTAGAAAAAGAATAACATTGAATTAAATATTGGCATATCTGCATTTTGGTTTCACCTCCGTAGTAAAATCATCATGTAAAATGTTACTCGTTTGCAATCTACGTATGTTTTCCGGTACTATTGCGAGTACTATAGTCAACGAGTATATATTAATATCATACTCGTTGCTAGAGTAGTTAAGTAGTTTGCTAATTTATTACTATTTATCAAAAAACATATTTATCTAAAATAAAATTGCCATTGGAGTTGTTAAAAAAATCTATTTATTTAAGTAACGCTTCAACATAGTTTGATCTCTTTTGTTATTATTAAATTAACAACATTTTTAGTGTAAATTTTTTCTAACATACAGTTTTTGCAAATTTGGTACTATAATTACTTATTTTAAGCAATTATGCTAACAATACATTCGAGGTGAAAATGGAATCTAAAAATTTCATCGAACGAGGAATCCAAGCAAATATAAATCGTTCTCAATTTTTAAAAAATATACTCTTGTTGTCAAAAGAAAAGAAAGATGTCCCGGGAACGAGCTTGCTTTTCAATTCCCGAGTCCAGACTCCGATGCTGAGCGGTAAGTCGAATTATTTATTTATTTTATTTAGTGCATAATTAGTTTGTTTAATAATTAGATAGCGGGAGAAGTTTATATGCCTGTGGAAGGCACTTCTCTCGCACGGGTAAAAGAAAGCTACTAGCAGGCTCGCTTCCGGATTTAGATTTAAGTGTAACGGCGGAGATCAATGTAGTATCTTCAGTAGAAAACTTAAATTTAATGGAATGCGACTTTGAGACAGATTATCCACCAATACATGGCATTGATGGATCATCTGAAAAGCGTGGCACAACTTCTTCTTGTAGGGATCTCCTTCCATTATTTGGAGCTACTAACATATTTGACCCTAACGACCCACTGCCAACGCTTGAGATGGCGGTGCGCACACCAAGGAAGGCAATGAGTCGTCAGGTTCAGACATCAATATTTTTAACTAGTAGAACTCCAACAAAAGTCTTTTTTGCGTAAAGTCGTTAGAAAATTGAAAACACAAATTGTAAGTCTAAAAAAAGAAATAATTAAAAAGAATCGGATTTTAAAAGTAAAGGAACATGAAATTGAATGTGTTAAAATGGAAAAAGATCGATTACAAGAAGAAATTATTCTTGAAAAGTTTGAGAAGGAAAATTTATTTGTAGAGTTTTGTGAGTCTCTCCCACCCAACTTAAGACTTTGCGTTGAGAACAGTCGTTGTAACAGTTCCCGTCATCCCAACGGCCGCCGTTACGATGACAAACTAAAAACTCTTGCTTTGGGAGTTTACTTTTTGTCACGACCAACGTACCGATTCCTCAAAAGCATTCTGACCTGGCCCGACCAGAAAACCCTTCAAGAGTTCGTTTCAGACTGGCCGAAGTCACCAAATGAAGACGCAAATTTTCGGCAAACCGAGCGAGTCGGGTATCTCATTATCTCTGGGCTATGATAAGCTAAGAAGCAGGCTCACTGTACTTCGGAATCGGTAAGACCTCCACCAATTGCCAATCAGCAGGGAAGCAAAAGGAAGTGAGAACTGAGGCAAGAAAAATTAACCTTACGAATTTTACGTGAAGTTGTAGTTTGATGTTCTTTGTGGACATGCAAGGGTGCATTGGCTGGACCGCAATATCTTGTCAAATGTATAGCAAAGTGGCTCTAACAGTGTCATTCCGGGAGGCATTCGCATACACAGGGGTAGGGTTGGAAAATTTGTTGGTAATTTATGTTCTTACCAGGCGGTAACAGTTTTTTTTTGGCGTACAGATTTCTGACGGTAAAACAAAGGTGTAGTGTGGAACAAACAGATAATAATAGACGTACAGAAATCGAAGGAAATACCAAACTGAGCAGAGCTTCGCCAACGCCGACTTCGTGTACGCTAAAATACGATCGCCTGCCGGAATGATACTGTAAAAGTTGTTTTTTTTAACCTTCGTAATCGTTAAGTATGGATCGTAAGTTCTGATTCAAACACAAAAATACTCCACGGCTTGCTATCAAATGTTTATGTCTGATAGCTTCGTTATATCAATTAGATTGTAGCGACAATTAGATTTTAATTAGATTTCATTTAATGCAGCATGTTTAGTGATTTGCTCACCAGACACGACCTGAGCACATCCCGTCATGTTCCACTTTTTTCCAAGCTTTTCCATACTTTTTTCCCAAGCAGACTGCCTGCAGCAGGTCAAATTTCTGTAAAAATGCGAATTGATAATATTAATTGAGTTTTAGTTAAAAAAATTACTCTACCCAACCTTCTTCATCAAATTTTTGTTGACAACTGAAATCTGACTGAAATGAAATGACATTTCTTTCCAATATATGTATTGCTGTTGAGGTGTAATTAGGTGAATAACACGTACACTGTATGTGAAAAAATCTGAAAAACGAAGACGCAAATTTTCGGCAAACCGAGCGAGTCTCCTATCTCATTATCTCTGAAGATAGCCAACTCTGCCGTCCGTGCGTAGGAAGTCCTGAACCTGGCTTTCCATTAAAGTTTCGCAGAGCTTAGAGATTATTGGCAGAATGCTGATAGGGCTATGATCTAAGCTAAGAAGCAGGTTCACTGTACTTCGAAATCGGTAAGACCTCCACCAATTGCCAATCAGCAGGGAAGCAAGAGGAAGTGAGAACTGAGCCAAAAAAAATTAACCTTACGAATTTTACGTAAATTTGTAGTTTGATGTTGTTTGTGGGCATGCAAGGGTGCATTTGCATTATCTTGTCAAATGTATAGCAAAGTGGCTCTAACAGTATCATTCCGGGAGGCGTTCGCACACACAGGCGTACGGTTGGAAAATTTGTTGGTAATTTATGTGCTTACCAGGCGCTAACAACTGTTTTGGCGTACAGATTTCTGACGGTAACAAAAATGTGTAGTGTAGGACAAACAGAAAATAATGGACGTACAGAAATCGAAGGATATACCAAACTGAGCAGAGCTTCGCCAACGCCGACTTCGTGTACGCTAAAATACGATCGCCTGCCGGAATGATACTGTATATGTTTTTTTTTTAAACTTCGTAATCGTTAAGTATGGATCGTAAGTTCTGATTCAAACACAAAAATACTCCACGGCTTGCTATCAAATGTTTATGTCTGATAGCTTCGTTATATCAATTAGATTGTAGCGACAATTAGATTAGTGAGATCGGTTGGATGGGTTCTCGGTTTCATTAAGCGATGCCGCAAGGCTGACCACATGTAGCTGCAATTTAAAGGTCGCCATGTTCAACAAAAATATGCGTCTGCTGACATGCTGAGGACGATAGAGCGAAAGCAGTCAATTCCAAAGGGAAGCTCGTTGCAGGCGGTAAATCCGTGTGTCGATGCTTTCGAAGGCTTATTTCTGTTAATGGACGAATTAAAGCATCTTCGTACTAAAGACAAAATTAGTAGATAGTAACTCATTCTCCTGAGCAAATGAAGCACATAAACTTTAACGCAGCTACTTGTAAAATAAGACGTCAAATTTTGATTCTTCAACAGCGTCAACTGTTTAAAATTTACACACATTTAAAATATTTCAGTCTTTTCGGAAATGCATCATTTCCGTAGCTGACGATTTAAACACGGATTTGCGTCGTTTTTATCCATTTCTATTACAAATTCAACCACGAAACTAACCAAATTTTAAATAAATTTTTTCAAAAAAATCAAAGACAAATAAGTTTTCGAGCTTTTAATTCATAACTTATTTAAATTTACTCATATGGAAATTTATATTGACTCCTGCTTTCATACAATTCTTTATCCAAAATAACTTTACAATTTGGAGCTCAAATTTTACCTTAGAATTTTAATTTTATAGTTTCGTTACGTGACCCATGAAAAAGACTGCCTGAGTGTTACGAACAACGAAAACAAAGGGATGATCAGCAAAGAAAAGTCTGCGCCAAACTAAAGACTTCGGGGTTATCTTTATATCTAAAAAAAATAGGCAGACACTTGTTAAAATAATTTGTTATTGGCAAAAATAAACATGTTTACATGTCGCTGCCGATGCTTCTGTACCGGCCTCGTTGACCTCCAGAAAGGCTTTGTGCTTTGCTTCTGAAACTTTCTGTTGGTTGTCCGCCTCGAAGAAATTTAGTTCTGCAAGGTCGCTGAATAGTCTTGATACACCTAACTGTGGGTAGTAGAAACACGTTATACCGTTGTACTAGTGAAAGGTTTGTGCTGATATTATACGGATTGGTAAATACTTCTAACAAATAAGTTTCGAGTCATAATCATTATATTTATATCCTTAATACCTTTTGCAGTGGCTCCTTCAAATCGACATCGTGCTCAATTTTGAATCTCGGAAGCTTTAGCATTACGTGTTCGGTGTTTAATTTTTCCGAGACATCCTTTTCCAAGTCGATATTTTCCAATTTCTCCTCCAACTGACGCAGTCCATCCACATCTTTGGGCAGTAAAATCATCATTGTTAAATCACTGTTATTATATTTCATTTCCACAACAGTTGCATTCAAATCGCTGAATTCGCCGTATTTGTAGTCGTCTTCGCTGAACATCATATCCACTTTTACACGCTCTTTTGAGTTTACAGAAAAATCGTCCTTTTCCGTCGACTCCGTCACAAACGGCTTGGCCCATTTGGCTTTAAGATAGAGCGCATTCACTAGTAAAGCGCTGGTGTGTTTGTCTATCAAGCCTGGTTGGAGTAGGTTCTTAATTTTCTGATTTGTCTGACTCTCCACCCACTCGTTGATGTTGTTAATGGATTCATCAGAGTTCGCAAAATGCATGGACTTCGCGGTAGAGTTTAATGACTGCTTAGCCAATTTTTCGAGTTTGGACGAGAGCTGCAAAGCGTCATTAACAAAAATTGCACTTGCCATCTTTACTTCAGCACCGTTTTCCTTGTTGATGTTGGCCTTCAAAAAGTCGCCGTATTTCTTGGTGATCGCTTCCTTATCTCCAACACCAAGCTGAAAGCCATTTTGAATCTCCTGCGCGGTATCTCCTTCCGCCCCGATGTAGGCCAGAGTCATGGCAGCTTGTATAGAGACCGGAGAGAAGACCAAATTTTCGTTCTTACTTGACTCGGAAAGAACTTTGAAGATCTTCGTCGCAAAGAGGTTGTGGCTCGCACTGGAGGATTTTTCTATAACGCCGCACGCCGCCATGTGTCCACACACGCATAGCAAGGTGAAAACGAAAAATGCTGCGGAGAGAAAAGAATTCTGCTGTGAAACATGCTAAAATATTTTTCAGTGATCTCGCTTGTGAGAGTGTTTGCTTAAATTTTACTCAAATTGCTGGATATAACATATTAAAATAATACATATCAAGGCTTTCTGCGCTGCGGATTACCAATTAAATATAATAATGTTGATATAATCGCGTTTAGTTAGTCAAGAGCATTTTTAATACAAGTTTCACCAATAAGACGATCGTATAGCTATTAGGAATCTAGCCACAGTTTCTCATCGGCAATCTTTATTTTTGTGATGCTAAATGCAATACTCGCTTTTTAAGTTGCACTGTTCACTGTTCTAAGGTTCACTTGAGAACAAATTCTGTGATATAAAGTATGAATTTCTGTTCGATGATGAGACCAGCTACAGTAATTTCAAAATGGCTATTTGTCGGCTTATTGGTCAAACTTGTTTAAAAAATGTTTTTGACTAAGTGCGATTATATTCAAAAATACCTTTGTTTGTCGTTTTGTTACTTACTTTTTATTGAAGGAGTCATAACGATTGTGTCTATACCAACTTGAATCCTTTTTAGTTTCAAAATATCTACAACAGCTATTTGATTTTGAAATAATTCTTGCTTTGAACTATGAAATTCGATTCTTAACTGCGGGAGTAATCTGCAGAACAGCTTATTTATATCATATCTCGACAGTGTTTTCTTAGAACTTTATCGCGAAAACAATTAGTTTGGGATTTTTAAAAACAATTAAGTTTATGAACGGTATTTCCACATGATAAGGTTGATAAAAAGAGTTACAAATTATTCCGCAAACTATACCTATATGTATAAATTGATTTGGTAATGATGATAACGTACAAAAAGAAATTTACGCCTTACTTTTAGCCTTCTACGTTTATTCTGGAATTATTCCGTTCTAATAAATCCAATTGTTTCTAATCAAAAATGAAAACAAGATTGCGCCTTGCGCAGTTCCGTATTTATTTTCGTTTGTGGTGAGTGAGGAAAATTCTTCTGAAGTGTCGCCGTTTGTAGGTACACTTCAATCAGAATGAATGAATGACTTTGGGAATGAATGTCAATGTTGTTTGATGTAAAAAATGTTGACAAGGTCTATAAAAATAATCAAACATATCTTCCGATTACATTCTTCCACGAAAACGTAAAGCGTTCATATCCCAGTAAACCACAAATCGGGCTCGGGTCCGAAAAGAATCCGTTTTGTCGGATTCCGAGTTTACTTATAGAATCAGCTCCTTTTCGGATCCGATTTTGCTGGTATTCATTTCCTGATTATCCATATACGAGTCAACACTGAGCGCTCTGGTTTACTCTTTTACACTATTGTAGTGCGCCGAAGGTTGGCGACACCTGAAAAACGATGTTAACATTGTTAACTGCAAGTGCAAGAGAACTCAGTCAGCGCTTGTTGTTGTTCGATCATATTTCAGTGCGCTTGCTCGTGCTGTGACCCAACTTATTGAATTGACACACTTACTTAGATATCGTATTAATTATTGAGTGGGTCAATGAAGCAATGCACAAATTCTTAATGTAAGCATTTCTCATAAGTTATTTTGTTAGAGAATTAGTATAAATAGATAAGATTTTGTTAAATAAAGTTAATATCAATTCTGAACCAAAAACTGACTGATATTCTTTTCGGCTCTTCACAGAGCTTAGCATTTATCGGCTCCTCACAGAGCTCAGTAAAAAGTCGTGCGACCAATTATGGCGCATGTAAACAATCGGCTGCAGAGCTTAGTAAGTACTGAAATTTTGTTTATAATGCCTTGTTAGGACTATCATCCTTCTCATAGGACCTCGAAGTAGATAGGCAACAAGCATTACACTATTTACTCTGGTTTACTTATTTACACTATTTTACGCTGAGAGCTGCGGCTGTGGTTGGAGTTAAACCAGAGCGCTCAGTGTTGACTCGTATATGGATAATCAGGAAATGAATACCAGCAAAATCGGATCCGAAAAGGAGCTGATTCTATAAGTAAACTCGGAATCCGACAAAACGGATTCTTTTCGGACCCGAGCCCGATTTGTGGTTTACTGGGATATGAACGCTTTACGTTTTCGTGGAAGAATGTAATCGGAAGATATGTTTGATTATTTTTATAGACCTTGTCAACATTTTTTACATCAAACAACATTGACATTCATTCCCAAAGTCATTCATTCATTCTGATTGAAGTGTAGCTACAAACGGCGACACTTCAGAAGAATTTTCCTCACTCACCACAAACGAAAATAAATACGGAACTGCGCAAGGCGCAATCTTGTTTTCATTTTTGATTAGAAACAATTGGATTTATTTGAACGGAATAATTCCAGAATAAACGTAGAAGGCTAAAAGTAAGGCGTAAATTTCTTTTTGTACGTTATCATCATTACCAAATCAATTTATACATATAGGTATAGTTTGCGGAATAATTTGTAACTCTTTTTATCAACCTTATCATGTGGAAATACCGTTCATAAACTTAATTGTCTTTAAAAATCCCAAACTAATTGTTTTCGCGATAAAGTTCTAAGAAAACACTGTCGAGATATGATATAAATAAGCTGTTCTGCAGATTACTCCCGCAGTTAAGAATCGAATTTCATAGTTCAATGCAAGAATTATTTCAAAATCAAATAGCTGTTGTAGATATTTTGAAACTAAAAAGGATTCAAGTTGGTATAGACACAATCGTTATGACTCCTTCAATAAAAAGTAAGTAACAAAACGACAAACAAAGGTATTTTTGAATATAATCGCACTTAGTCAAAAACATTTTTTAAACAAGTTTGACCAATAAGCCGACAAATAGCCATTTTGAAATTACTGTAGCTGGTCTCATCATCGAACAGAAATTCATACTTTATATCACAGAATTTGTTCTCAAGTGAACCTTAGAACAGTGAACAGTGCAACTTAAAAAGCGAGTATTGCATTTAGCATCACAAAAATAAAGATTGCCGATGAGAAACTGTGGCTAGATTCCTAATAGCTATACGATCGTCTTATTGGTGAAACTTGTATTAAAAATGCTCTTGACTAACTAAACGCGATTATATCAACATTATTATATTTAATTGGTAATCCGCAGCGCAGAAAGCCTTGATATGTATTATTTTAATATGTTATATCCAGCAATTTGAGTAAAATTTAAGCAAACACTCTCACAAGCGAGATCACTGAAAAATATTTTAGCATGTTTCACAGCAGAATTCTTTTCTCTCCGCAGCATTTTTCGTTTTCACCTTGCTATGCGTGTGTGGACACATGGCGGCGTGCGGCGTTATAGAAAAATCCTCCAGTGCGAGCCACAACCTCTTTGCGACGAAGATCTTCAAAGTTCTTTCCGAGTCAAGTAAGAACGAAAATTTGGTCTTCTCTCCGGTCTCTATACAAGCTGCCATGACTCTGGCCTACATCGGGGCGGAAGGAGATACCGCGCAGGAGATTCAAAATGGCTTTCAGCTTGGTGTTGGAGATAAGGAAGCGATCACCAAGAAATACGGCGACTTTTTGAAGGCCAACATCAACAAGGAAAACGGTGCTGAAGTAAAGATGGCAAGTGCAATTTTTGTTAATGACGCTTTGCAGCTCTCGTCCAAACTCGAAAAATTGGCTAAGCAGTCATTAAACTCTACCGCGAAGTCCATGCATTTTGCGAACTCTGATGAATCCATTAACAACATCAACGAGTGGGTGGAGAGTCAGACAAATCAGAAAATTAAGAACCTACTCCAACCAGGCTTGATAGACAAACACACCAGCGCTTTACTAGTGAATGCGCTCTATCTTAAAGCCAAATGGGCCAAGCCGTTTGTGACGGAGTCGACGGAAAAGGACGATTTTTCTGTAAACTCAAAAGAGCGTGTAAAAGTGGATATGATGTTCAGCGAAGACGACTACAAATACGGCGAATTCAGCGATTTGAATGCAACTGTTGTGGAAATGAAATATAATAACAGTGATTTAACAATGATGATTTTACTGCCCAAAGATGTGGATGGACTGCGTCAGTTGGAGGAGAAATTGGAAAATATCGACTTGGAAAAGGATGTCTCGGAAAAATTAAACACCGAACACGTAATGCTAAAGCTTCCGAGATTCAAAATTGAGCACGATGTCGATTTGAAGGAGCCACTGCAAAAGGTATTAAGGATATAAATATAATGATTATGACTCGAAACTTATTTGTTAGAAGTATTTACCAATCCGTATAATATCAGCACAAACCTTTCACTAGTACAACGGTATAACGTGTTTCTACTACCCACAGTTAGGTGTATCAAGACTATTCAGCGACCTTGCAGAACTAAATTTCTTCGAGGCGGACAACCAACAGAAAGTTTCAGAAGCAAAGCACAAAGCCTTTCTGGAGGTCAACGAGGCCGGTACAGAAGCATCGGCAGCGACATGTAAACATGTTTATTTTTGCCAATAACAAATTATTTTAACAAGTGTCTGCCTATTTTTTTCAGATATAAAGATAACCCCGAAGTCTTTAGTTTGGCGCAGACTTTTCTTTGCTGATCATCCCTTTGTTTTCGTTGTTCGTAACACTCAGGCAGTCTTTTTCATGGGTCACGTAACGAAACTATAAAATTAAAATTCTAAGGTAAAATTTGAGCTCCAAATTGTAAAGTTATTTTGGATAAAGAATTGTATGAAAGCAGGAGTCAATATAAATTTCCATATGAGTAAATTTAAATAAGTTATGAATTAAAAGCTCGAAAACTTATTTGTCTTTGATTTTTTTGAAAAAATTTATTTAAAATTTGGTTAGTTTCGTGGTTGAATTTGTAATAGAAATGGATAAAAACGACCCAAATCCGTGTTTATCTCGTCAGCTACGGAAATGATGCATTTCCGAAAAGACTGAAATATTTTAAATGTGTGTAAATTTTAAACAGTTGACGCTGTTGAAGAATCAAAATTTGACGTCTTATTTTACAAGTAGCTGCGTTAAAGTTTATGTGCTTCATTTGCTCAGGAGAATGAGTTACTATCTACTAATTTTGTCTTTAGTACGAAGATGCTTTAATTCGTCCATTAACAGAAATAAGCCTTCGAAAGCATCGACACACGGATTTACCGCCTGCAACGAGCTTCCCTTTGGAATTGACTGCTTTCGCTCTATCGTCCTCAGCATTACCTTTAAATTGCAGCTACATGTGGTCAGCCTTGCGGCATCGCTTAATGAAACCGAGAACCCATCCAACCGATCTCACTAATCTAATTGTCGCTACAATCTAATTGATATAACGAAGCTATCAGACATAAACATTTGATAGCAAGCCGTGGAGTATTTTTGTGTTTGAATCAGAACTTACGATCCATACTTAACGATTACGAAGGTTAAAAAAAACAACTTTTACAGTATCATTCCGGCAGGCGATCGTATTTTAGCGTACACGAAGTCGGCGTTGGCGAAGCTCTGCTCAGTTTGGTATATCCTTCGATTTCTGTACGTCTATTATTTTCTGTTTGTCCTACACTACACATTTTTGTTACCGTCAGAAATCTGTACGCCAAAACAGCTGTTAGCGCCTGGAAAGCACATAAATTACCAACAAATTTTCCAAACGTACGCCCTAAGTCGAGAGCTCTGCCGCCGCAGTTTCTTTAGAAACCATTGACGCTGTGGTCAAATACGCAGAATAACAACGAAATAAGCAAAAGGAGAACAGGAAACAGCGCTGCTAGGTGTTTGCGAACGCCTCCCGGAATGATACTATTAGAGCTACTTTGCTATACATTTGACAAGATAATGCGGTCCAGCCAATGCAGCCTTGCATGTCCACAAAGAACATCAAACTACAACTTCACGTAAAATTCGTAAGGTTAATTTTTCTTGCCTCAGTTCTCACTTCCTCTTGCTTCCCTGCTGATTGGCAATTGGTGGAGGTCTTACCGATTCCGACGTACAGTGAGCCTGTTTCTTAGCTGATCATAGCCCTATCAGCATTCTGCCAATAATCTCTAAGCTCTGCGAAACTTTAATGGAAAGCGAGGTTCAGGACTTCCTACGCTCGGACGGCAGAGTTGGATTGATCGTTGAAACCAAAGAACGACCACTAATTTGTTTGATATTACTGGTGAGATAAGTCAGAGTATTGATGAACGATTGCTTTCCTTCTTTATAGTGTTTGATTTCAGTAAAGCCTTTCATCATTTTAATTGGTCTGTGTTGTGTGTGAAACTCAAAACTCGCTTCCATTTTGCCTTATAAATGTCATCGGGCTTCTGTTGTTACTTGCTGTCTTCGGGCTTGTTTCGGGTTCGTGCGCCCCAGGTTTCCATTCTTGGTGCGTTGCTTTTAATACTTAATTCAGTGTCAGAATGGGTATGTCAAAACTATACTGGTTTTAGAAATTTTACAAGAATATCTTCAAGTGATTTTGAAAAGTTGGCGGAACTTATATCTCCAATAGTTGCAAAACAAAACAATAATTATAGGAAAGCTGTTTCAGTAAACGAACGCTAGCTATTTCTTTGAGATTCCTTGCCACTGGGGACAGCTACTGTTCGCTTTCGTACTTGTTCAAAGTTTCGAGACAATTAATTAGTTGCATCGTTCCTGAGATATGCGCCGCAATAATAACTGTTTTGAAGGACTACGTTAAGGTAAATAAGAAAAAAACCCATATACTTTTTCGCACATATTTTATTTTATTTGATAATTTTGGCGAACTTAAATGCCAAATGAATTATTTAAGGGTATGGTATGGCTTTTGGAAACTATGTTGCTGAAAACAGGCTGGCGATTGTTGTAGTGTTGAGGCCAACAATGGAGACTACGACGATGGTGTTGGTGGTTGGTACTGACAATACAACCCAGTCGTCATAATTGCGTCGTAAACGAGATTATCAATGTCTCCTTGAACATGAAACAAAAGTCTGCGGTCTGTTATATTCCGTAGGTTATTCGCCACATACCCCCCCCCCCCCCCACCCCCCCGCCCCCCAATTAACCGCTGATTTCAGTCCCATATTTCGGAGTTTTGCTCCACTTCAAAAATTAACTCTTAGTCTATAGTAGTCTATAATAGTCTATAGTAGAGTTGGTCCACTCCATGTTTGCAGAGCAGCAAAGTCATTTCAAACGGAAACCAAAAAGCATAACGCGGTCAGCTCGCGTACAGAATTTTTGGTGGATCCGCACCTTAAGACTGTGTATGGGGTGCTTCGTGGACTTTATTTAGGTAAACACTTCCTACCGAGAGATGCCAGGCTGTGCCTCGTCAAACCTTTAATAGTACCACACTTCCTATGTTATGTTTATGGTGGTCACATTGCGGCGTGTTTCAGGAAGGTCAGCCTTTGCGGCTCTCCGGTTTGTGTTCTCAATACGCAGAAGGGATCCCGTTTCTACGCTAGTCAAGGGTGTTCTGGGATGGACCTTGAGGCCTTTTTTAAGTTTCGTTTGCTTCTCTTTTTCTACTATGAGAAGCTCGTACCAGGTCGATCATTTGAGGTTAGGTTTCATAGATTCGTGCTATTATGCTTTGGAATAGGTTGCTCGTATGATTAAAAATAATAATCTAACTGGATCGGTTCAAATTTGAATTGGCCGACTTTTTCAGATGATGATGGATGTTTTAGGCCTGTTGGTTGTTGTTGGTCACTGCAGTGGTGGCCTTCTTTCTTCATAGTTCAGTTTGCTGTTGGCCTACTGTCTGCTGGGCGCGCTTTTAGCTTTGGATGAATATGTACTATTTAAAACGTCTATGACCTTGTATGTATTGCTTTTTGAAAATAAATACATAAACAATTTCTGCATCCATGTACCAAATATTCTCTTCAAGAAGTAATATAAACCACCGAGATTTATTAATGCCCACAATCGTAATAAGGTGCATAATAATGATTGTCGACGAACACAAGCCAGTGTGATACTGACTCAGGAAATTGATTCTTCCATTGACTGGCGTTAGGTCAATTCTTCGAGTAGGCTACTAGTGGACCATATATAGAATTGATGCGAATGGACTGTTTTAATGAACACAAAAGGTGATCAATAAGTATGCAAACTTATTTGACTCGGTTAGTGAGGGGGAAATAGACTAACGTACTAGCAGACGTGAAAACCAATACGCAAGCAAAAATATACAACAAATAGCATCCCAACCCAGCAAATCTGAGATCTGCAGTAAAATCTCAAATTAAGAAAGTGCTACAGAACAGGATTATCAGACCAAATCCACACGATTTGAACCAGAAGAATTCAGAATTCGTAATTGATAATTGATTTCATCTGAATAACATGAATTGGTTTAGGCAAAAATTAATTCACATTTTTAAAGGTGCCTAGTGAATGTGTCAGCAAGATTTCAACGCTGAAGAAATGACGTTAAATGCTCCGTCATTGGAATTTCGTTCTATACAAACACGACACGATAATTTACGGGAAAACTACTTTGCCAGCATTTGAATGCTTAATAGTAATTTATAGAAAATTAAAAGATTGTAGATTCAATAAAAAGTAGAAATATTATAAGTAACTAAGTATATTTAAATGGTTGTATTCCCACAAGCTAACAGGATTTATCAATTTTAATATTTATTAGATTAATTGCGGAAAGTTAAATTTAACAAATAATAACTCCTTCCATTATCGTTCGATTTTTGCCGTCGAAGCACAAAAACAAACAACAAAAAAGATCGTCGAGATACGTTATCTATACGATTGCCACGATTTTGATAATTCGGCATGTGTGCATTATAAAAATGAAGTATTTTTCCACTATTTTTCAAATACAAATAAGTTTATGATAGAGAAACTAATCAAAAATGTTTTAATGACTTGTTTACCTACTATAAGGCCAAAATAAAAATTCAATTGAAATTTAATGGTTTGATTAAAATATCACACTAATTTATTGGCGAAATCGAAAGAGAAGAGCGTAAAGTAAACCCCAGCTTTACTTTTTTTTACAAATGTGTAAAATTTTGAAGCTAGCTAGCTTCTTTAATAATGGAAGAAAAAGATATTTTATTTGTCAGAATTATTCGTTAAAACTGGTTGCCCAAACTCCAATATGTTTGGTTGCGCCAAATAAATGGCATGCAGCTCGGAACAAATAGCATCGCATCTATAATTTTTCTAACAGTGCTCGGGCCAAGCTTAATTGCCATGGTTTTATCTGGAAAGTAGCACTACCAGCACCATGTGCGAATAAGATTGAAAATTTTACATTAGCGTAAGAGCCAATCACCTCTCTGGTGGCTTTCTGGTGGATTTTTGTGACAGTTTGTTAGTAAGCAAAGGTAGCAACAAATATATTTCTCCTCAGAAATATTGTCGGAAGCAAGTCTTATAACTTTCTTAGAGCAAATTGCTGTCGGCTTCTATTTCGTGGTCGCACTGATCACTTTCGCCTTTGGATAGGGCGAACATCGTATGCTTCCAATACGAAGTGCACCAACCACAAAAAAAATTATTCAACATTGTTCTATAAACTTTACGTTTGTAGTAAGACTGGCAATTTATAGCATTGTTAGTTCACTAACAGTTGCTACATAATTCCCGAGAAATCGGAAGCTTGAATGCCTAATCACTTCTTTTTGGGAGCTACTACTTCTACACAGTCTCCGACATCGTTCGAGCATAAATTATTACTGTTAGGGATACAATGGCTCTCGCTTGATATGAAAAACGGATCTTGGAAGAGGTGCATCTAAGAGTACCTGCCAGATCTTACCAGGCGTAAGACGTGGTATCAAACTACAGCTCCGACTATTAGGAAAAGCTTAGTTATTATTTGGGATGTTGTGGCGAGAAGTGCCAACGTCCAACGTTCCGGAGTGCTTAAAAGATCCGTCTGCTAGCCGTCTTAGATCTTGGCCATCGGATGCAAGAATTTATGGGGCTTTTCGATCGAAGCTGTTTCACAAAAAAGAACTAACTACGAAACATATTGAGTAGCATATGTTATGTGTTCTTTATTAACTTTCTTTCAAAAAAAAAAAGTTAAAAATATTGCTATCATTTTCCAACATTACATAACCAAAAGCTCAGTGTTTATTGTACAGCTGACGAATTAAATGGGAAAGTTTAATTTAAAATTTATATTTAAATTTATAGGTCTATTCTCGTAGTAAAATTTTGCTTTACATGCTGGTTTTTCACAAACTGTCAATATTTCTATTCTTGCTGTAAAATAAAAGCTCTTTTCTTTACAATTTTGCAAAGTGCCAAATAGGTCTTGACAACGAAATTTTTTTCGATAAAATTAATGAAAATTATCAAATAAAAGCTTTTTATAAATAAAAACATAATACTGAAGTTGCATATAAACAAATTATTAATAAAAAATGCAAGATATAGCAATTATTCTTGCTATTGCAATTTTCTTCCAGAAAACGAACATTTGAACGAACAAACGACAACAGCTGTTCACGACTGACAACAAGAAACACACAGATTTCTTATTTGCGGCTTGTTCCATTTTGTACTGTTCCATTATGTTCTATAATGCCAAGCCTTCATGCTGTCACTTTACTGCGAGAATAGCACTGCAAAAAGTTTTTACAAGACGATTTACAAATTCCCTTTACTATTTCGTGTAAAGCTTACTACAAGAATCACCCTATTAGTCTGTCTATTATTAAAATTAGTAATAATTTTATAATTATTAATAGTGCAAATTTTTAATTACTTTTTCTTTTTCTTTCATTAGTACCAAAAAAACCTAAAACTATTTGTTTGTGATGTTTGCATGTCAGAAAGATATGAAGATAATTTTTTACGTTATAATAAATTTAAAAATATTTATGAATATGATGATTCTTTGTGTTTTCTCCAATTTATTAGTGTAGTTATCATAAATAGACAGCACACTACTGTTAAAAATAGCGTCAAATTTTCAAGCAAAATAGGTATGTTATGTAAAAAAATAAAAATACTACCGACGACCACGCCTAAGGAATGTCAACTTTCGAATTCACAGTCCAAATTCAAAATTTAAATCTAATTTTACTTTCACGAATCTTATTTTTCGAATGTTCGTTACGCGATTTGGATTAGACACACAAAAATTCCCAACATCTATGGAGTTTTGAGCATAGATTATTAGATGTGACACTCGCTATTCGCCGCTTCAAAAATCGGTTTGACATTTGACTGTTTGGTTTGTTGAACTCACGTATACAATAAGTGAGAAATACCACATTGTTGTTCTTGTTTCTCTATCAATCAATCTGTACGATTTCTTAACAGTGCAACCGTATATGCTAAAGGGTTTTAGAGCCCCAACTAGGTCAATAACGTATAACTTCCAACTATTTTGTAATAATTTGTATTCAGTTTCATTTATACAATTCTGCTAACATCGTTCTAAAATATTTTCGCAATTAGACGGCTAATTATATATTTATAACAAAAAAGTTTTGATTACCAACTGCATTTATAAGAAATATAATGAAGCAAATTAGGAACTGCTGTGTAAAATGTTATAGAATATATTTATTAACATTAAAACTTTGTTTAATACATGTTTTTCACTTATAAAAAACATAATATTTATAATTATTTATTATGACGTTTCGATAAACAACCCCGTTAAAATAAATTTTCGATTAGTGCTTCCTACAAAATGTTTGCGGCGAGGCTACATTATTTTACGGCGAGGCTACACTTTTTTACGGCGAGGCTACACTTTTTTTGCAGCGAATCAAAGTTTTCTTTCATTGCATCAGTGCAATTCCAGCAAAAATGCATTAGTGTATAAAGGACATTTTCGAGTGTCTCATCTACTAATCTATGGTTTTGAGTGTATTCCTCTTTATATTCAAACTGACCGTAAACTACAACCATCTACCGCGTAAAAGTCGAGTAGTGATTGAGAGTCGTCACAGGTTAAACATTAAAAGTCTAGTTCATTATAAACCACTATGTTCCAGTTAGCAAATTTAAAATATTAGTCGACTGTTTTCATTTCACTGTGCACTTAATGACTCATTTTCATTCACAAACAGTTCTGATCGAAATTTTCCTGATTCCCTGACATCATCATAAGCGAAAATTAATACGAACCTGCGCAATTTCGTTTCCATTTCTGATTAGTAGCGATTGGATATATTAAAATAGAATAATTCGAGAATAAACGACGAACATTCGCTACAGATTTTTGGCAAGTACTTTTCTGTCTTACGAGAGACATTCAAAATGTTATCTTCTGATTAATTTTGTTATTTTGGTCACGTTTACAAAACGTTGAAACCTAGCAGCTCAGTATTCCACATAACTGCGGAAGGTAAGCCGTCTTTTTTACTATTCTCTGCTTCCAATAAGAATTGTAAATACATACATACATATATTCATCGTTATCATTATCAGAAAATTTATTTATACATAAAGTATAGCTTTTTGAATCATGTGTAAATCGCTGATTAAACCTAGCATCTGACACAGCGCTCATAAATCTAATTGTTTCTGAAACCATAAACAAAATGGATTCGCGATAACGTTCTAAAATATTGTGTAGATATTATAAAATAAGCTGCTCTTAAGAATAGTTAGCAGTTGAGAAGTGAATTTCGTAGTTCTAAGCGAGAATTATTTTAAAATCAAATAGCGTGTGCAGATAGTGTGTGAGAAATTAAAAACACTGCAGCCTGGTGTAGAGACAATCGTTATGACTCCTACAATTAAAAGTAAGCAATGAAAACGAAAAGCAAAAGCATTTCTATTACAAATTTGATCAATAAGCAGATTGTATAGCAATCTTTAGAACGAAGAATATTGGGTTGGTGTATATGCAATTTAAGCTTACTTCTAAATAGGAAAGTTTAGCTTTCGCACGGTTTATAATGTTCGTTTGTAAACAGTTCAACTTATAAAACGAGTATTGCATTTGACATACTCGAAACTAATAAAGATCGCTGTGCCTAGTCTTGAAATAGGTACACGATCGTCTTATTGGTGAAAATTGTATTAAAAATGCTCTTGACAAAATAAGTACGTCAACATTGTCCAGTTATTTAATCAAGAGCATTCACCATTCAATATCCGAAGAGTTAATAAAATTATCAAGCAATTCAACTAGTTTCTTTAAACGTGTATTTGTGGTTAGTAGTCGACATCCATGATCGAAAGTTCGACCAATAATATTATCAGTTCCATAGTATAATAGACACAGTAGGCTTATCTCACAGAGGCGACATATTAATGAACAAAAGCTGTCAAATTCAATAGAAAAAAAATTCAATACAAAAAATTCCTCTCGAATATCGTAGTCTGTGATAGACTAAACACAACCATAACAGTTGGCCTCTGATCAATCTGTCTAAAATGCATGGGCTTTGAAGGAGAACGAGAAAAAAGTACTATTCGCACAGTCTCGTTACGCCACGCTACTGCAACGCCGTAGGCTGCTAGCTGTTGATCTATTTCTAGCTTTCTGTAGCAGCCAACGTATTCTTCTTCTTCTCTTCTCTTTGTTTAAGCTTTTGCCTGAGCTTTGACAGGCAGAACAGAGCAAATTGAAGCGGAAAAGAATTATTATGTTATTTTAATATTTCACTATGGCGTTATATGTTTCACGGAACCAATTCCGTGTACTTTAATTTTTTTAGTTGCCTTTCTGGTTTTATTTACTCACTGGAAGTTTGCCGGCTTCTCCAGCCGATGCCTGCTGTTACGGTTGTGTTTACCTTATGAATGACAGATCATCTTTGCAAGATTTCCCCTTCTGAGATAAGCAAATACCATAAACCAAATAGATTGGAAACTTAGAACAAATTTTAACGGATCTGTTTGCAAAAATGTGCCATATTTACTGATGAAATAAATTTGTTTTGATGTCCGTTTACCGCAATATTGTCATTCGTAAATAATTTTCAATTGGAAGCTAAAGATAAGTACGTCAACAATTTCTTTTGTGAAAAGAAATTTAAAACACTCGAATCTCATTCAACTTTTTATTAAATATAAATATTCGAATGTCTCTGGAAATGTGTTTGCGTGTGAAAGAGAGGAAACCGTCTTTATAGTGTTCCACACATTAACAAGGGTAGCAGTATGTCCTGCGTTTAAATATATGCATTAGTATTAGTACATATTTAAATAATTTATATTTTTTTATATATATATATTTGAATTAATGTACAAACGTAACCCATGGACGAGCGTTATGGTGTCAGCGATTTGGTGTTTCTAACAATTAGGTAGGCGATTATATGTATGCTCACGACATTTTTCTAGTAAACTTTTAGCTAGTTGAACGCTTCGGGAAAATGCTGCTCCTGACCAATGCTTAGTGACTAAAAATGTAGCATACATAGAAAAACAATAGCTCTTCTGTAGGATTAACCTTGTAGTATTTACTGTTTAGATCTTAAAACAATATTAGCTGTAGCTGCAGTTGGGTGACATAGGCCTACAGAAGAACCGAACACTATAAAAAAATTAGTAACGCGTCGTAATGTTTACCACATTGGTGGTGTGGAAACCACATAAATGTATTAAAAGAGGGGTGAATTTTTTTTCGCGTATTCATAATTGTTAATAGTTTATATAAACTTTATATTAAGCAATTCCTCCCAAACACTCCAAACATTTCAAGAAACATTTTAAAGTAGAATTCGTTTCTTTTCGCAGCATTCTTCGTTTCCACCTTGTTGTGCCTGACTGTGAACATGGCGTCGAGCGGCGTTACAGAAAAATCCTCCAGTGCGAGCCACAACCTCTTTGCGACGAAGATATTCAAAGTTCTTTCCGAGTCAAGTAAACAGGAAAATTTGGTCTTCTCTCCGGTCTCTATACAAGCTGCCATGGCTCTGGCCTACATCGGTACGGAAGGAGATACCGCGCAGGAGATTCAAAACGGATTTCAGCTTGGTGTTGGAGATAGGGAAGCGATCACCACGAAATACGGGGATTTCTTGAAGTCCAACTTCAACACGGAAAACGGTGCTGAAATAAAGATGGCGAGTGCAATTTTCGTCAATGACGCTTTGCAGCTCTCGTCCAAACTCGAAAAATTGGCTAAGCAGTCATTAAACTCTACCGCGAAGTCCATGCATTTTGCGAATTCCGTTGAATCCGTGAACAGCATCAACGAGTGGGTCGAGAGTCAGACAAATCAGAAAATTAAGAACTTACTCCTACCAGGCTCCATAAACGAGGACACCAGCGCGTTACTAGTGAATGCGCTCTATCTTAAAGCCAAATGGGCCAAGCCGTTTGTGACGGAGTCGACGGAAAAGGACGATTTTTCTGTAAACTCAAAAGAGCGTGTAAAAGTTGATATGATGTTCAGCGAAGACGACTACAAATACGGCGAATTCAGCGAATTGAATGCAACTGTTCTTGAAATGGAATATGATAACAGTGATTTAACAATGATGATTTTACTGCCCAAAGATGTGGATGGACTGCGTCAGTTGGAGGAGAAATTGGAAAATATCGACTTGGAAAAGGATGTGTCAGCAAAATTAAACACCGAAGACGTAATGCTCAAGCTTCCAAAATTCAAAATTGAGTTCGATGTCGATTTGAAGGATCCACTAGGAAAGGTATGTGGGAGATATAATTATGCATCGAAACATATATATCCCAAAGTATGATAAATACATTTTTTAAAGGATTTACCAATCCGAATAATATAACCTCTTACCATAGGCGTATCTAGGTGGGAGAATAGGTGGGCACAGCTCCCCATGTAACTTTGGTGCTCTCCTAGGTTAATTGATATGTAGTAATAAAAGCTCATATCATTAAATTTCCTGTCAGGCTGGACTCACCAATAGCTCCACAACAAAACCCTAGCTACGCCAATGGCTTTTACTGGTCCAACGATACAAAGTGTTTCTACTCTCTGCAGCTAGGTGTATCAAGACTATTTACTGACAATGCAGAACTAAATTTCTTCGAGTCGAAAACTAAACAGAAAGTTTCAGAAGCAAAGCACAAAGCATTTCTGGAGGTTAACGAGGCCGGTACAGAAGGATCGGCAGCCACATGTAAACATGGTTATTTTTGCCATTACCTATGTATTGTAACAACTGTCCATTTTTCCAGATATGAAGATAATACCAATGTCATTGAATTTTAATCAAAAGTCTTTCTTTGCTGATCATCCCTTTGTTTTCGTTGTTCGTAATACTCAGGCAGTCTTTTTCATCGGTCACGTAACGAAATTGTAAAATTAAAACTCTAAATTATAAAAATATTTTGTATAAAGAATTGTTTGAACGTCCGAGTCAATGAAAATTTTTCATATGAATAAATTTAAGTGAAATGTGAATGAAACACTTGAAAACTTTCTCTTTTATTGGTTTGAAAAAATTTATTTAAACTTTGGGGACTTTCTTCGTTGGACTTTCAATACAAATGGATAAAAACGAGTCGAACATCCGAGTGCAAATCGTCAGCTTTGGCATGTGTTCACGTGAATTAAAGTAAGTTATCGACATTAATGCAAATATATAATATTAGAATATATATTGTATTCGAAATAGGATACTACTTTTAAAAAAACAAGTAGATTCACGAGAAACACGTGAACCCATCGTATTAGCAACCAAAATATTCAGTTAAAATAATGTATGTAAAGAAACCCTTTATTTTGAATAAAGTAGAGAATTTTTATGTTTATTAGTAAGTTGGCATAAATCTTAGATAATAAACTAGCCTGGAATAAACATATTAAGGACAGTGTAGGAGGATATATGGCTTAGGATAGGGCTTAAGACCCCCGTGCCGTTTACTGGATATACACTGCAATGACTAGACCCACCATTGCTTATGCCTCAATTGTGTGTTAGCCTAAATCGCACCAAAAGACCATACGAAGGAGACTATATAGGATCTAGCGCCTGGCGTGCATTGGTGTTACTGGAGCAATGCGCACTTCTTCGACTATTACCTTGAGGCACTGATGGCTTCCGTTGCATTTATTTATTAAGAAGACGGCGGCGCTCGAAGCATTGCGCATGAAGGCGTGTGGCACTTAGAACGTGTTCGAGCTGATGGTTGGGCATAGGCGTATTCTTGATCCTGTTCACACCGAGATCAGAGAGACGCTGATGCCGATAGATGTTATGAGCAAGACTGAAGCCTCAATAAAGTGGCATTACACCCTCATAACTGATAGCCAGACGTCCCATTCTAGTGGGATAGAAAAACGACCCAATTCAGGTAGTCTGCTTCGATTATCCCACTCCTATCACAAGAGGAGTGAAGGCCCAACAAAGCAATGCGTAGGAAATCTGAATTACGAATACACGGTATCATATGTGAGCAACCATACAGTGCACAGTAATGGTTTCGTCAAGTTCGTACGCGTTTGTTAGGAATTTAATGCATAAATATCTTGCGGTCTGATCCTCAGCGTTTAGCATATCCCATGCGTATTCCCTGTGAAGGATAGCAACGGGAACGAACTTCACTCCCGTTGCACAGCTTATCTCCGGGTTCGCTCTTCCTCATGTGGTCGGTATCCGTGCAGAGTTTCTCACCGTGCTATTTTTTTATTTTTTTTTTTTTTGTTTATTTTTTGTTTTATTGTTTTCGCCTCGTATGGAAAGCAACGAACATTTATACACAAAGAGATAACATGAGATTTTACTCGTTGCTTCAAAAAAAGATTGGCTCCATACGATTGGAACTATAGAGGAATAGATAACGCCGACTCCGGAGCAGCAGTAAGAAACAACAAACGAAGCTCATAAGAAGTAAAATTTTATGACATCAATGAGTCGAAGCATTGCAAGCAAAGGAGATTTGTAATGATTGGAAAGGGTAGAAGAAAGGAAAGGGAAGACTCCTTGAATTGAAGAAATTCTATTTTGTTTTGCTCGATTGCACTAACAAAATAAACGCAGTCCGTCCGTCTGCTAAGGTTGAATATGTTTTTTTGTGCTGGGTTTGGTTTTTTACGTTGATCATTTGGCGATGTTTGATTTTTTCAGTTTCAGGGCATTTTTCATTTCAATGGTTTAGAATTTTCCACTGAGATTTAGTTATGGGTGGTGGGGAGAGAAGCGAGGGCCTCTTTCTGCTTATGATTTCTGATCAATTTTTACATTTTCAGCTTCTGAGCATTTTTGCCTCTTTTTATTCAATTTGCTCCTTTTCCGCTTTAACTACAATTTTAACTACAATTTTAAAATGTTACGTGCCCCTATTGTCAGATACCTACAGCTGTGATCACAACGCACACTTGAACAACGGGCAGCGCCAACTGCTGGCGAACTTTTATAGAAAGTATATGTTAAATTCAAAGTACTAAGTAGCAAATTTATAACGTAGCTTCAAGAAGAAGCTACCAAATTATGAGCAAAACAAAAACAGAAAACGAAAGTGACATCGTCAAGATTATTCTTTTGACGCTCTAAAAAGCAACAATAAACAAATGCAATTTTACAAAATATTTATTAATTGTTTACTCGAATATGTGTATACGACAACAAGTTTAAACAGCAACATCCGTAATGTTTTCTTTAATAATTTATTTAATAAGATGCAAATTTATAAAAAATATTATAGCAAAATATAAAATTATTCAGATAAACTCATTGCGAATAGCAATTTAAATCAATAATCAATTTTTGATAATATTATACTCAGTGAATCTAGTGTTTTACTTTTATTGCAACACTTTTAAGGGTTTTCTGAAAACCGCGAACTATGCTTAATGTTTTCGTGTATATCAACAATGGACGGATTGGTGTCGATTTCGTGCCAATAATTCTTCTCTTCATAAATACGATTAAAAACTTTGGACACCTTACGTTGAAATTCTTTCTTTTCGTATCTCTGATGTGAAGTCCAAAACTATCATGAGGTGCAAGGAGGCGCTTGGAAGCCTCGTAAGGGACAACACGCTGAAAATCTTCTGGGTTCCAGGGCACTCAAATATTGAGGTCAACGAATGCTTCCGAAATGAAAAATTAAATTCGCTACAGAATAGATCCGTAGAGCGCACTAGAAAAAGTATTCGTTACTTTTTTGCATTTACAATTTATTTTAACAAATGTCTGCAATTGTCCCAGATATGAAGCTAGAAGCTCTTTTAATTTATATAAATATACAAGCTTTTTTGATCATCCTTTTGTGTTCATTGTTCGTAAATCAAGCCGTTTTTTCATCGGTCATGTAGCAAAATTGTAAATTTGTACATTTAAAATTGTAACATATTCATCGATTCAAATACACAAGCAATTTCAATTATTTTAAAATCAATTACACACTTATTTTAAATGCAATTAATTTATTATGCAGTTACGCATATTTGAAAATTAAAACAATTATAGTGATTTATCACTCGGCAAAATGTCGAATTTAAGAATGATCATAAAGTTTTACTGGAAGTTGATGGCAACTAGTTACATGAGAAATGGGGAATAACTGCAAGTCTTATAGCAAAATATGCAACCATCACAAAACCCAGAATAAAGGACACCTTCTTGATATTAGCTCTGTTTACACCTTTAACAGAGCGAACCACGTCTCCATTGTAGATGAAAACGTTACGACTCTCTTGGATGAATTCCGCTTTCATCTCGTCATCAAAATCTTTATAGTACGAGTTCAAAATATTCCGCAGTTTCGCTTTCAATACGGGAATAGGTTGTGGGAAAAACGTAGCAGAGCATCCAGGAGGAGCTATTTTAACTTGCTTTGGCATAGGTCGTGACTGTAAATCGTCCGTTTTGAGTGGCATCTCCTGCTCATCCTTAATGTCCTCATTTTCCTCAGCTTTTCCTAGCCAGAGCTTTCGTGCAATCATTCGTTTTCTTTGGAGTAATTGTCCACCAGACATAAGAGCCATATACATTTGAAATGCGTAGGCAAAGAGTAGCAAATTATTTTTTTTGGCCACTTCCTCTAAATGATCAAGATATTTTACTACACTTGGACGGACTGCATAGGTTTTCTTCCAGTCCTCGCCAAAGAAAAAGATAAAATCTTTCTCGAAACTAGCTGTTCGACGCAGTTCAGATGGTAGCAGGTCTTCGGAGAGGTTGTTTTCTAAAAATTTGTAAATCTCATAAAACGATAGTAATCCATCCGCCCACACTCCATCATCCGAGAGAGCTAAACAGAAAACATATTAGAGAATTCATTTTTTTAGAGTTATGAATACCTAAAGCGAATTTTGCATTCACCAAAACATCGCTGATTTTGTGCACATCTTTTGTTGCCGCTCTCAATTCCTTTGTAAAAGTCATGTCGGGTTCTTCTGATTGATTTGCCATTTTTTAATTTTTTTTTTTTCGTAAAAAGGTTTAAACGACTGGAATACCGATATCTAAAAGCTGATATGAAAATTTTCTCTGATCAAAAAAAAGCTATGAGACTGACTAATAAAAATTTTCCTAATATATTTGAAATGCTGTTAGCTGAACTGACAAATTTCTTTGTATTCGTTTGTAAAAACTCACAACAAAAATCAGCTTTTTACTGTTTCGGTGTAAAAACGCAAATTTTTATCAATTTAAAACTGAAGCTTATAAATACAAAATAAGTAAAGTTTGCTGTGTAAAATGGACAATAAGATTGCACACAAACCGAATTAAACTCCGCTACACAACACAAGCTGACGATGATGATAGCCACAGGATTCGGAAACTGTTGTTTAGGTCAATGGCTGGGAAAACTGACTAACTACCTGGAAAACTTTGGTTAATAATTCGTCAATCAAAAATCAAAATAATGTTTTTAGGACTGACCGACATCCTGTTTTTTTTTTTGTCTTTTTGTTGTATCCGACTCGAGTCTTTTTTTGTCTTGATAGGTTTCAGTACAAAAAATCCAATGGCACCTAGAAGAGAGACAACTTCCTGTTATATTTGGCCTGAGTCCAAATACTATATAGTCTGTAGTAGTAGTCCGCCTGACTTTAGTTCCTCTTATATTTCCTGATTGCTTCTTTCGCTGTAAGAAATGTGCGTAAATGTAGCAAGGAATTTTAGCAACGAATTTTAGGGTGGTTTTTTTTTAGATGTTGTTTTCGAAACAGAAATTTGGTTCTATAAGTTTTATGGCATTTTCACAGTAGATTTGCAATCTTCGCCTATTTTGTGTGTTATTTATTTATAACAAGATTTTGGAATTCATATATATAATTTAGCTTGCTTTTAATTCAAAAGAATAAACTTAACCTTACACGTTTTTTTAGTTTAATATTTCGCTTAATGGTTTGACATAACATTAAAAATCCTCATCGTTTCCTCATGGTAACAACCCACACAGTTCATTACAAATTGCAGATACTCATAATGAATATGGTCACGATCGGCACAAATGCCACTTTCTTCGTTCTAGATGCTATTAGCAGAGTCATTACCAAAAACCCCAACTTTAACCCGTACCAACTAGTTGCTGAGTTCAATATCTTTATTTTACGTTAATTCTATTTTCTTCATAATATGTCTCCATCGCAGATTATAAGCTTGATTATCGGCTCTTTCTTGGTTTTGTCTTTCATACATACAATTTATAATCCAGCTTTGCTATAATTTATTTAATATAAAATTAACGACCCTTTGAACAAGTATGTAAAAAACCAGACGACATCGTTGACTAAAAATTTTAAGTAAATTTTTAGAAAATAGACGTCACATATTTACGTTGGTGCACCATGGTATATCTCCAATAAAAATATACATGAAGACCTATAAGTCCAGCTGTTATTTACTACGACTAAGTGAACATGTAAATACGTTAGCTCTCTCTTTTAGACACAAATCATGAGACATTAAGGCTTAAAAGATATCACTTTTTAGATCTGCCATTTAGAAAATAAACTTTATGTAATTTGTATTAACTTTTAATTTTAATTGTAATTTTTACAATGTTAATTCAACTGTTATGTTTCTATGTAATTGTAATTAGTATATGCATTAAAACTAAGCTTCTGGCTGGCATGGGCCGGCCATTTCCGTGGCGTACATGTAGCGTTCGCAGGAGTCGGCCCAGCTTACGACGTTGTCGGCCGGCGACTCGCTCGTTTCCCCAGGCTGTCTCTTCGATGTCGGCCAAGTCGCCCCCTTTCGGCTATATGACCTCGGCGAACCGCAATAAGAAGGCGCCGAAGGCGTTAGTATGTGGCTGCTTGGGTACCCCCAGTAACCGGCTGGGAAATGCTTCGGCAGAAAAGAGCTGTGGGCTAAGCGCACCACCAATAAAGTAGATAATTACTATCCGATTACCTAACCAAGTCAAGAGTACATTTATTTTCCTCATGCCTTAGTCAATTGGCTTATTATCATAAGATAGATTGCCAATCAAATATTAAAAAAAAAAAAAAAAAAAAAAAAAAAAAAAAAAAAAAAAAAAATATGTACGTTGTGAACAACCGAACGCATTTGTTGTTACTGCTGTGGAGATATGCAAATTTGTTGTGTTGCAATATTGCTAGCAAGATGATGAAATACAAGATTGCGCAAATCAGCGTTAAAAAGCAATTCGTCCATCTTCCAAAAAGCATATGCAACAAGCATATATTGCATATATATACAATATATACTCGTTGGCATATATACATAAAGATATTACAAAGATCGACTAAATTGATTGTGGTGAGGGTTGCCAATTATGCCAAGAAGAAACGTAGTTCCGCTTAGAGAGCTTCAAGTTGTTCTTCCACTGCCTTACATTGCAGCAAAGTGCATAACAGTTAATAACCATTTTCTCCGAAATTTGCACTCGAAAGAATTATGGTTTTACATAATGAAGGTAATTGCTTTGGTAATATGAGAAATATTTGTAGCTGCAAATCACAGAAATACTGCTGCAGTATTTCCGGCAATAAACAGTATTGCTTTGTTGCCTTCCGAAGGCAACGGAAAGTATTGCATTCCCTTTGCCCTGCCGTCAAGTTCGAGTGCAAATGAAAGGCAATTTGCAGCTCTATAGCAAAGAGCATATATTATGCTTGCTGATTCTGATTCAAACTGCTTCACAATTACATTAATTAAAAGTTTTTTTTTTTTGCTTACCTCTTACGTGTATTTAATCCTGGAAAATGAAAATACTTTTACTATAAATATTGATGAAATTGAATTCAGACTTATTTGGAGAAATCGCAATAGATATCTTTGTTTCGGGAAATATCGTTTCGTAAATTTCTGTCGAAATGTTTTAATACATTTTCTTTGTAGTCTCTTTTTATTGTAGCAAAAACGTCTTTCTATATTGCCCATTACCAAATCATTAAATAACGCACAATTAAATCCTTGTAAATTAACTTAATCCACTAAGTAATGTAAATTTACTACTTAAATTTATTCTAAATAAAAATGTGCAAACAGATGTGTGTTTTTGTGAGAGCTTTATTATAAGTTTTTGCAATAATGTGTAAAGCACTAATCGAATAACTCATTCCGTACCTCATCAAATCGGTCATTGAATCGCTCACCGAAAAGCTCATCCAATGGCTCATGGAATCGGTCATCGTAATGTTCAGCTAATCGGTCATGAAAGCACAAAATAGTAAATAGATGCGTTCAGTTCCAGGTCGCTAACAAAATTCAGCACGAGTTTCATCAAATTGCTCATCATGAGCTCATCGAGAAACTGCTCATGAGTTTTCTAGTGAGGATGTTTGCAATCTTGGGTGATAAGGGATTTCCCATTGCGTAAAAGCTCTACAACTGTTTGATAAATAAAGCTCTGCCATTGAATTTGTATGCTCTTCGCTAACATCAAAGACACAATTCGATGCTGGCGGCAAGAAATGATTACATTTTATAGCCGTGTGCTATAAAATATATCAAATAGTGATTAAGTGTTTAAACTTTGTAATCAAGGAATATTTCAACTTAACGATGCTTGCTCTAAAAGTCTCTGTCTGATTTTTATGTCTGCTTTATTTACATTGAACAGCCCTAAACTTTTGTGTCAGTTTTTTAATAAAATTTTGTTGAATTAAGACAATAAGTAGGCATTAATCACCATTCGTTTATTTATTTCTTCACCCTCAAATATCCGACCTTTGCATTTGCTGTAATTTCGTGTGTTTTCACCGCTCATGAATGGCCATTTGATTGACATCCGCACATCAAAAAGTTCTAAATATGGGTTTCTCTGTAGATTTTGGTTGTGCTTTCGGTCAGCCAGAAATTAATTTTGGTTTCTTCTGAAAGAAGTGCATGGAGAGAGGGAGAGCGAGATAAAGATTGTATGTATATTGACTCATTTATGTTCAAGAGTTAATAAAGATTTGGCAAACACCTGAAAGAAAGGCAAACAGAGTTTTAGCCTGAAATCGATTTGTTTTCATATTCTACATTCGAAGGAGTGCGGATGTATTCACTTCCGTTAGCATGCATTAAAGAACTATGGATAAGTATTGAATCAGAGTTAACAAAATGACTTGACGGATGTAGAAAATATAAGCTTCGTCCGGACCGAAGATTCCATCACTTGTTTCTTTTTCTTTTATTTCAACTGTTATCGAGTGGTAAGAAGCTAACAATAGCTTGGCTCCTTCCGACATCGATTGGACTTTCATCTTAATTGAAATCCTATGCACAAATGCATTTTTTAATGGACAAATATCGGCTATCTATAAAAAATATATCGATTTCTAACGAGTAATTTTTATATTTATTTATTTTTAAATGGGCAACAGAAATTGCTATCAACTTTCATTATTTAGGAAGCCTTAGATGAACATTCTCTAAATTTCAATGCATCTTTTCACATCATGTTCCAAGTTGCAACAATTACTAACAACAAGTTGCAGTATGTTGTAACAAATTCGAAGTTGTCTCCTTACAGAAGCATTCTATAGAAAATATTTCGAAATACTTTAAGTTCGAAGCAAGGCTTCCCCAGTTGATACGATGTCGATGTCGAAACTGGAATACCTTTTATAAAATGCTCATATATAACAGTTTCTTCAGACTGAAGTCCGAACAGTCACACTTCGAATTTCGGTTTTCGACGTTTCGAAAGGCCTTCTCCTCTGAAAATATATATAAAAACTGGAGAATGGCGCCTGCGCCTGGATGAATGGATTTTGCCATTGAGGTTCCATCATCAGTTTGAAGCGAATCCATTGCTTTTTTCATCTTATTATAAACAATGCGGGAACTCAAACTTATTGTCGTCTGATGTTGTGTTTTGTTGAAAGGACGTCTTCACAACTTTTCCGAAGTTCGATTCTAGCAGCAAAGTCTGTGTTTTCCTTCCTCACGACGAGTTGTGTTTTTAAGCCCGCGGGAGAGCGTCTTGTCGCAGTTCCTGATTAAATAGTGATGTGTGCGGTTCGTTAAAAGCTACTCGCATCCATTTACGCAGAAAACTAATTAAAAAAGGCAATGAGTGTAGTTCTGAAAAAATTATAAAAGTTTACAAAAGTTAACTAAATTGAAAGCAAAATATTATCAACAAATTTAAGCTGTGGTGAAGCTAAAAATATTCTAATTTGTTTATTTAAAACATTGACGCATAATCTACATAAAGCAACAATAAAAGAAACTTGTTGGCTTTCGCTCATTTTAATATTTCGTCCTTTCGTACGTTCGAATTGGGTTTTCGAGGTGGCAGACTTTCGAAGAGTGTCATCGGATTATAATTGACGGTATTTTCAGATGTTAAGAATCTTTGAACTAAGTTAGACGCTTTTCCTGACAGAGTAGTTGCTCTTTCTTCACTTAGATTTATATTGTAAATAACTTTTTCATCTCTAAATTAACCGCAAATAATAGCGAGTCGGTAAATACTTAGATATCTATTATATACAATATTATAATATGTATTATATTTGAATACATATTATTTGTAAAACAGACTGCTGCCGGAATGGAGGAGATTCTGAGGTATTTTTCACCTAAAAATTCCCACAAACAGTTCCTACTATTACACGGACTCCATCGAGCATCGTTCAACAATTTAAATGCAGACTTTCCGTTTGTGTAATTATCCATTTGCAATAGAAACGTCTTTGCCAAATTTCCAATAATTCAGTGAAGAGAACAACGAAATAAATGCCGGAGATCTTTTGTTAATAAACGTCTCTAATAAATCTTGAGCAATTTTAGACTCCAATTTGAATATTGTACATGAACGTATATCGAAAGAGGCGCATCATATCAATTGAATCTTTGCTTCAAGCTTTAAAAATGGTTTTTTGAAAACTTAATAAGAAACTTATTCAAAGAATGTCATATGTACTCCGCGGTGCCTAGCAAACTGTATTCGAAATATGATCAAGAATTAGGACCTTGAATGGCTGTCATTTTCTCTTTGCCGAGTTTTCACAAATTACATTTATAATAATATCAATAAATTCCAATCTTTAACTCAATCTCCATCACCTTCACAATCACCTTATTCAGCCCCTTGAAATTATGTCAATCATACGTTAAAAACAACTTAAAAACTTATTTAAAGAATAAAGCACAACTTCTGCATAAAATTATTTATTCAAAATGTACAAAGAAATAAATTAACAATAAATTATACGCTCATAAATGAAAACATTAAAAAAGATTTGCTAAGAACGTAGATTTTCATTCCTTAGATCAATTTTCCAATCAGTTCACATTTTCCCTAAATCAATGTCAGAACTTAAAAATATCGGAAAATCTTTAACTGAAACGAGAGATGGAATAAAATTTCGAACGAAGGAATCAGAAAGGTAATAACAATATTTAAAAGGTTAATCAAAAGGAAGTCAAGAATCGCAGCCAAGAAATCCGAAGATCATGTTGGAATATTCGTCTAAATGATTGTTCAAAAGAGAAAATCATCAAATACTCGCAGCAGTTAAAGTAGAACAGAGGCCAGCCAAGATATACGATAGAAGGAGCTCGAATAGCCGACATCGTAATCCGTTTAATTACAGCAAAAGTCATTTTAGATCTGTATTTCGATATGCGATGTGTTGGCTTTCAATTCGGTGCTCTGAGGCGAACGAAGTCTACGCAATTAGTTTGTTGTGTAAGAAGTGAGACGTCGATGATTATATAACTCGTTATCGGAGAATTCATTATGGTTCGAGTTATGTAGGGTTTTTTATTGTTGTTATTATGGCGAGAAAGGATAACTGTTAGTATCCTTTATTCTACGGTTGAATGAAGTTAACGAACGAATGTTTTTGTTAAGTTTAAAAGTAGCTTAGATTTTTAGTTAGAAAACTCATATTATTCAATTAATAATTCCCATAATTTTAATTTTAATATTTAATTGCATTTATATTTATTGAAAATATCTCAATTTAAGGATGCATTGAGATCAGGTTATTTGCGAAAAAAGGCTTAATAATTCATTGATTGATTGATCTGTGCGTGGAATTTAATTAACTTTCTACGAAAAAACTTTGTTTCTCTAGAGCAGTGATGGCGAACCTATGGCACGCGTGCCACGAGTGGCACGCGATAGATTTTTGGTGACACTCGAATTTTTTACGATTTTAAAGTAAAAATTTTTACAAAAGAATTTTTGCAAAAAATATGTAATATTATTTAAGTCGATTTAATTTAATAATAAAAAGTAAGAGCGTTCTCTCACTTCTCAAATAACTGTAGTGGTTAAAGTCTCAACATAGTTTGTAGGTACACAAACCTTTATTAGAATATATACACGTTGTTCAGTTGACATTTGCAACGAGTGTATGTGTACTCGTTGAGTTGCTTTTAAAATTTGGTAGCTCTAAAAGCGACCTAATAAAAACGTTTTAAAATAACAATAATACAATTGCTGTTATAATTCTAAGAACAACATTTGTGTTTATTATGCAAAGCCTACTTAGATATGTATGTATTTATGTCTACAAGAACTGTTGTTTTAAAGTTTTTTAACTTGCTCTTCTTTAAATTCGATTAGTAATTTATAGAGAACAGTGAAAGACAGAAGTGAAGTTTAATTTAAATATTAATTGGTATGTATTTTAGTTGTTATTCTTTTCCTATATTGCAAAATTCGTAAATTTATTTAAATTTCAGTAAAAATTATAAAAATGGCAGCTGTAAATAAAAAACAAAAACTTGTCGAAGCTGGTAATTCCAGCAGACAATTTCAGAGTTGGTGGACCGAAATGTACGGTGTTGTTAAAAAAGGTGATAAAGCTATATGTGAGCTATGTTCTGTGTCAGTGGTATGTAGAACATCATCTGTAAAAAGACACTATGAAACAATTCACAAGTGGCTTTTTGACAAAAGCAAAGATGAACAAAAAGAATATATTTTACGAGTAATTAAAAACAAAAATCTGCAGTCGAATGCTTTAATCAAGTGCATGAATAAGAATTCAAATACCGTAGCTGCTAGCTTTGAAGTCGCTAAAGTAATTGCCAAAAAAGGAAAACCGTTCAGCGATGGAGATTACATTAAGAATGCATGGTTAGAATGTGTACCATTTCTCTTTGAGGATTTTGCGAATAAAGATAAAATATTTCTGCGAATAAAAGAATTGCCTATTGCTCGTAATACAATAAAAGATAGAATTCTGAAAATGGGTAAAAATGTAAAACAGCTACAAAAATCAGATATAAAGTTATGTGATTTTATTTCAATTTGTCTTGATGAAAGCACCGACATCACTCTTTCGGCTCGATTAGCTATTTTTGTTAGATATTTTATTGGCAATGAAATAAAGGAAGAATTGATAAATTTGGTATCTTTACGAACAACTGCCAAAGGTACAGATATTTGCAAGGGAGTAACAGAGGCTCTTTCTGAAGCAGAAATAGATTTTTCAAAAGTCGTATCTGTAACTACAGATGGTGCACCTAGTATGATTGGGCAAGAAGTAGGATTTGTCAATTTATTTACAAAGTGTGTTGGACATCCACTATTGGGCTTTCATTGCATAATTCACCAGGAAGCGTTATGTGCAAAGAACGGTTTTAAATTAGTTGAAGACGTGATGAAACTTGTGACCAATATAGTTAACTATATCGCCGCACATGCTTTAAACAAAAGGAAGTTCGAATCTTTGTTAAATGAAGTCAACTCGGTGTACAATGGTTTAACTATGTATAATAATGTTCGTTGGCTTAGTCGCGGCAAAGTACTTCAACGTTTCGTCGAGTGTTTGGATGAAGTTCGGATGTTTTTAGATGATCAAAAACAAAATCAGTATAAAGAGTTATCAGATGTTGAGTGGATATCAAGATTAATGTTCTTTACGGATTTTTGCGCTCATTTGAATGAGCTAAATATAAAATTACAAGGTTTTGGCAAAACCATTGTTAATATGTTTGATCTCATCAAAGCATTTGAAGCTAAGCTAAAAATATTTAAATGTGACATAATGAGCAGAAATTTCAAATATTTCCCTAATTTAAAAAAATACATGATGGACTTAGAAATTCACGAAAAACCTGATGAAACAAAAATTATAAAAGAATTTGACAATATTTTAAAAGGTACAATTGAACAATTTTCGACAAGATTTATACAATTTCGACAATTTGAAGAAACTTCAAAATTTATTACTCGTCCAGATATTTATACATTCGCACAGTTAAATTTATCGATATTTGAGTTCATGAATTTAGAAGATTTCGAGATGCAATTGGTATATTTTCAATCCAGTTCGATATGGAAACAAAAATTCATAGATTTGAGAATCATGTTGGAAGAAATTGAACGAGATCGATTTATTGGAGCAGTCCATAGAAATGCCGAAAATGAAATCTTAAAAACTTGGAAATCTATTCCAGAAAATTTTTCTTGCCTTAAAAGAATAGCAATGGCAATTTTAACAATTTTTTCATCTACTTATGCTTGCGAAACATTGTTTTCTTCGATGAATTTTATTAAGGCAGATATTAGAAATAGACTCACAGATGATAGCAGTACCTCTTGCATCTTATTAAAATCTACTAGTTATGAGCCAGATATAAAATATTTATCATCCAGCACACAACAACAGAAATCTCATTAATAATGATATTTTATGTTTTTTTTTCAAATAATAATAAAAAATTTCATTCCTGAATTATTCTTAATTTATTTATATAACTACATAAAAATGTGAATTTTTTATTTGATTTCAACCGTATTTTTTTAAAATATTTTTTTAATAAAAAAATAATCTATTAACACAAAAATATTTGTCTATTATTATTGTTCTGAAATGTATTTTCACAATCATATTATGCATTGGTTTTATTTTATTTTACGGCACGCGTCATATTATTTTATAAAAAAAATATATTTATGACACGCAAGCTCAAAAAGGTTCGCCATCACTGCTCTAGAGTCTAGAGTCTAGACAAATGAATATTCATATTCTTTCATCGTTGAAATGTCGCCAATCCTCGTCTCAAAAATATTTATTCGATGAATCACATTTGACAATAGTATTTTAATCTTCAATCAATTGAATAAATGGAATCAAATTCGTACTATCTTCTGCAACAAAAGTATAAATATTATTAACATAAATCTGGATCTATTTCTGTCAGTTGAGACAAAAGAATACATTCATGTATTCATAGAAGCTTTAATATTTCGTTGAGTCTTTAAATCAACTGCTGAGAATGTGAACAAGTGAAAAATAAATCTATTGATAAGCTAAAAATGGCAGCAATCTTGTTTCTTAGTGAAACATACAAATTTTCTGCTTCCAATTCGTTGTGAATGATTCACTTTAAAAATTCAACTCAGATGAGGATCACTGGGAACGGGAATGTAGTTAATATCTTCACAATGCTTTTGTTCGACTGCTCACAAGCTTCGTCTCTTCGAATAACATAAAAAATATATCTTTATGGAGAGTTTAAATGCAGATAGAATTCGTTTATTCGTATCCACGTTTTGTTGGGCAGTAATTGTGCATTTATCACTCCAGCGGTTGCCCTTTGAACTTCGGCCAAGTCACTTTTCAGCGTCTATAAAATACACACAACCACGTTTTTTATCATCTTCTCTGTTTCACATACGATTGATGTTTATTAGCTGTTAACGTTTCAAATCTCACCTTTATTTTTCACCTTTTCTTGAGAAAAAATAGTTTCTGTTGTTTCGATTGTTTATTTCTTTTACCTATGCGATTGTTATTCGTTTGGCAGATGCTGACTTCGGATAAAAACATTTCCGATAAATTTTAAGTAAGTGCTGCAGTTTTAAATGGGAGCCGTTGAAGCTAAAGAAGAACATTTCAGAACAAAGTTTGAAGGACGGAACTCTTTATATTAAGTCTTTACACTAATGACATGCAATTTGGTTAATTCAATAAAAAGGCGAAAGGGATGCTCAAGCTACCAATCGGTCTTGAGAGGTTTTTCAACGCTTTGCTAAGTTTAAACTCAGACGAGAGGAACTCCGTCGTGTTCAAATACACGACTCAAGCATTGCCTTTGGGAATGATGCACTTTCTATGCTAAAAGGTTAGTTAAAAGCCGTTTAAGCTGTTGTAATTGGAAATAAATAATGTTTTTCATCGTGATTTGCTAAAAAGCGAAACATTTTTAGCTTGATGATGAACTACAATAAATGCGTATAAATGTGTGTGTGAGTACACAATTCTTTGCTGTGTTAGAATGTGAGCGAACGTAATTAAAACTAAACGATAAAAGCAAGTCACAGCGAGCATGTGTTTGTTTCCGGCGCCGCACAACTGGATGCTTTCCTAGCTTCGCCATTTTTCCTTCTTCAAGTGATGAGCTTTGTTTCAACTCGGTTTGTGTTTGTATGCGTCGGCATCTGCTTCTAGAACTTCGAATCCCCACAGTTGCGATGACTCAGCGCTTCAAAGTGCAAAGAACGTTATTAAGAGCTACGCTTAGGTTGCTTCCCTTCCACGGTGGGCGAATTGAAGCCAGATATTGCTCAGATTTCCCTTGAAAAGTTACGGGAAAAACCGAATTTTCCTCTCCTAAAACAAAGACAAATAAGGTTTAAGTTATCGGATGATTTAATTGGATTTATTTAAGGTTTAACCAAAAGTATTTCCTCGTTCAAGTCTCCCTTTTGTGTAATTTGGACGCCGTTCTATCCCACTGTGCACAAATACAGCAGATGCACAATGAGTTTATTCACTTCATGGGCAAGCATCCGATCGTATTTAACTCATTGTCATTAAGCAACTTTCAGCCAGAACACAGCGTGGCCGGGGTGAAGTTTATGTTGTTGCCACTGCGGGAAGGAAGCAGAAGGAAGCAGAAAGCCACATCAGGTCTCGCTTTGAGCGGTATTTGGGTCAACCGCATTTATTTATGGAGTTATTTGTTGCTCACTGCTTGGCTGAGCGAATTGACCTCTTTGCCGTCTCAAAGTCACCCCATATTTTGCACGCAGCTAGCGAAACGTGAGAATGTGCAAGTTTCGAAGCAAAGAAGAAATTGCAAATTGACCGAAGATGTATTTTAAACAGCTTCTCGCAAATAAATCGAACTTTCTCATGTCGAAACTATCCCAAGAGTCAAGTTTGCAGACGTGATTTCTGTTTTGCCGTTGAAATGAAAATAAGAGGAAAAGAAAAGATATTGCAAACTTTTTCGTCGAGTTGCAAATGTTTTCTGATGGCAGTAAAATGATGACAAGCAGCATTTCAACCGTTAGAAAATAGATTTGTCGACAGCCGAACATACAAACACACAATATATAATAGAAAATCTGCAACTCACGCTTCCGTCATAGATTTTTTTTAGAATTTTAGAGCCGGCTTGTTTTAGCGGCCAATAAAAGTTCTTTATAAAAACAAATCAAACTTAAATAAGAATAAATTTTGTTATTTCGATTATCTGCAAACATGGAATAACTTCAATTTAAAAAGTGCCTCAAGAATTACTTTAAATAAATATTTATTTTGATAATTCAAAAGAAAACCCGTTCAAATGCAAAATAAAATCTTTCCTTGTTCCTGGAATCGTAACTTTGATTATTGCAAAATGTCCTTCGTAAAAATTGCAAAGAATTAACCAAGGAAATAATAAATAAAGCCATGATTTAAAATGTTCTGAATAATTCGAAAAATCGCATTTATTATAGAGGTTTAGCGAAGTCACTGTCAAATGGGATTCGTTTGGCATTAATTTAAAGCCAAATTCGATTAAAAAGATATTAAAAAGTGTTTAGAAAGTTAGCATTTAAGCAACAACAACAACAAAAGAGTTGTTCACGTGCAAACGAAATCTGTTTTCGACAAGTTTTTGTTGGCTCAGAGCGGAAGCACACATACAAAAGCAGCGCATTAGAGTTGCTTCGTTGAGGAAGCGAAACGCGCCGGGAAAGCAGCCAGAAAAGAGGAAACTAATGACCAGTAAAGTCGAATTTAACCGCTTCCATTTGCATCAGCTTTCAAAGTGAAGGCGAACATTTTTTGCAAACATTTTAAGTGACATTTCCTCCACGTTCCATGAATGAAACTCCTTCTATTTGCAGCGTGGCACTCAGCCTGCTAAATACTAAATGTTGCCGTATTTACACTGAGCTGAAGTTTGGCTTGTCGCCACAGACACAACAACATTCAAAGTGCTGTTGATGAGTAGACATCAACGAGGCGGCGACGGCGACAAACAGATGCTTTTAATGAGTGTTGTAAACCGCTTTCGTTGTTCTTTTGGTCTCTTGGCGTTCGTTGTGTTTGCTTCTGCGGTCGCCAGCAGTTGCCGTTGATTCGAAAACGTTGCTTCGCAATGATAAGTGGCCGGCGAAGTGCACAGACTTAATTGCAGAATTAACTGCCATTTTTAACTGTGTATTCTTCCTATAAAAAACGTCGCTTTCACCGTCGTAATGCTGTTGCTTTTTCTTCCATTTGAAGAACCTAAAATCCTCCATCAGCCGAAAAAGAGTGAAATTGTTTTGCTACTGTATAAATTTAAATACACGTGCCACAAAAGTCTGCACTCGCTGCGAGGTGGTTGTTTAGGGAAAATTAAATTTCTTATCGAACCGAACCCGAATCACAAGGAATGCCAACGGCGCTTTCGGTCCACTTGAAGAGGGCGACTCGCACACACAGTTTAAATGAGCGCCCTTTTTTTCTTCACCCTTCTTTTTTTCCTCTTCAAAAGCATTGTTTTGGGGGAGGAATGCGACTTCATAGATAATGATTGCCAAGGGGGAGGAAGCGGAAAAATGTTTGAGTTGCGATGTTGAATTGATGCTTTTCGTGATACTTTCAACTTCTGCAAATTCAGTTCGTCGTTGGAAGATAAAATACAAGAAGTACAACACAAACTTTCCTTAACGTACCCTTTTTTGAATCTAAAGCAGCTGAACTGAGGGTTAAGAAATAATTTAATTCACTCAATCAGCGGAAACTGATGTAAACTTAAATAATAAAATTTTAATAGACGAACAAAGAAATACAGAAAATATAAGTAAAGAAGAAAATAAGCAACAAGGAAAGAGAATCGCCATAATTTCAACTTTTTCCTTCTGCGAACTCTTTTCTGGTTACAAATGAAACACGACTCAGCCTCATAAACAAATTCAAGCAAAAGTATATGAAAAAAATTAGATTCGTATGGCTTCAAGAATTTGACCTTAAAAGGATTGTCAACCGTTTGCCCAAAATCGTTTCAGAATTTCACAAAAAAACCATATGATTTTTAACAGGAAAATTTACATTCGAAAATATAAATTTTCATTCATTAACTTAACAAATAAAATTGTAAATGATTTCCTTCTTTAAAAGTTAGTCCAAGTACAAAAATTAGTCCTTTGACCATTGTTATTATCGAATTATTATCAATTATCATTAAATTATTGCTCATTTTCTAAATATTTTGGAACGTTTGTTATTTTTTATACATATATAATATTTTCCGGCAAACGTAAATAAAAAATATCACTTGTTGAAGCTGCGGCGGCGGCTGTGCATTTTGTTTTGGCTTTAAAAGAGGTTGGAATTAAGCTGAGGCTGAAGCTATATTCCCCTTCCTTCACTTGTTTTGTTATATTTTTAGTTGTGGTAAGCCGAATTTCTAATTGAGTCAATAATACTGATTGTGAAGTTATTCTGTTGCCACTTTTAAATGCCAATAAAGCAACTATGAAGCGACTTTTATCGCTCTTCGACTAATGAAGTTTTTATATTTTAGTTTTTTGATATTTTTAATTAAATTGAAATTTAAATAAGGTGAATTGTTGGCAATTAAGATCAACCGCAAGATCAAAGTCAGTGGTCATTTCTGTTGCCACTTTAACTGCTTTCAAATCAGTTGTCATGTTTTTCTACGGTTGAATGTCAAGAAACGATTAATGTCAAAGTTGTGAGACTGCGTCTGTTTAGCTGGCCACGCCTAGCAACATAAAGCGACCTTAAGATAATCAATCGAACTTCTATCTGCCGTAGTGTTAAGTGAACTTCTTCTTTGTATTCAATGAACTCCTAAGAATATGCAATACTTTTCAACGGTGCATGTACTTTTTGAAGTTGAATTTTTTGTACTTTTTGAACGTCAATATCCTAAATTCATAACTACTAAATTCGGATTTTCTTTATAAAGTATAACTTTGAACTTTTTAATTTTTCAAAAATTTATTAAGCCATTTTAATACAAATGTAAGTTTCTTTCTTAAGCAATCCTTGTACTTGACCCAATCGTGTTTAAATTGAATTTCCATCTTACATTCGAAGAACTGTAATTAAAAATCTAAATTATTTTATGTGTAAGTCGGCATTTTAATGTCTAATAAAGGTTTAAAAGTTAATTTTAAAGAAGTTATTAATCTAAGGGTGAAGTAAATCATTTAAATATAAGCAGCATATTTATCTATTTTCCTTTGCAGATAAATCAGTAAAATTAGAAATGTTGTTACGAAAGAAATAATAATAGTGATATTAAAGACTGGGAACAAAGTCGAAAACGAATACTGAATCGCAAGAACAGATTAAATTAATTACTACAACCTTGCAACAACATATTCGAACAACAAAAGTAACAAAGATGAATGTGCCACAGATCAATACACGAATTAAAAAGGTATTTGCACAGCACAATTGAATGGAATTGCAACGCAGAAGAGCCCGCCACCATTTTCGAGAACAATGCGAAGAACATCAGCAAAAATTACCAACGTTATTAATATCAATCGTAGCAGACACCGCACGCGACGGCAGAGCAACAACAGACTCCATTAGAAAGTGGATTCTTTGAAAGAATACAACAGACAGCAGATTAATTCCAGTGTTCGGGAAGAGAAAAGAGCCTTTGTTGGTGCACGATTCGACTGTAAATGGAAATCAATCTGAGTTCCTTCGCTTGATTGCAGATATGCGAGCGGCATTCAGCCGGACAGCGACACTTGAATAGAGTGAACTGCTGCTTGAACCGCGCTAACAACGGCTCCAATCAAGCTGCATCATGGCCGACCTGGAACGCATCCGGGTGGTTATTTTGGGTGGTGCCGGCGTCGGGAAAAGCTGCATCATCAAACGCTTCCTCTTCAAAACGTACACGGACAAATATCGAGCCACCGTAGAGGATCTTTACAACCGCGAATACGACTTGGGTGGAGTGACTTTGAAGGTGAGCTTCAGTCGCTGCTGTTAAAATGCATGTGCAAATGAAAAAATGGATCGTAGGTCATAAACTTTCTAAAACATGTCAAGATCTTTGTCCCCATGTAATAATTAACTTTCTTTAGTATTTCATTTCTCGCTGTTACAATTCTGCGATGCATTCTTCTTTGATCTGCTACATTCCTTTTATCTCTATTCAATCAACTACAGAAAGTATTTCTCGATATAAATCTTATAGCAATAGTCCTTATATAGTCCTTGGGACACCTACCGTTCGAGGTGAAACCTCAACTGCCTATAATCGAATGAGTGAAGACTTTAATAAAATTTAGTTCCAGGTCACTCATACGTCCCGATGAACCGTAAGTTTAATCAGATTACAAGTAACTCCAGCCGCAGCTACTTTGAGTTTCAATTAATACACGAAGTGCTCTATGAGAGAGCGTTTGCTTTAATGAGCATGTGAAAGTTTACCCAGATTTTACCTCCTTCGGCACTGAACATTTATTGAGCACTGCATACAAATGTTTCACTCTGTAGATGCACGGACAAAGATACGCGTACATAAACTATACCATGGTTAATGTTTGGTTCACTTGAATCCATTGTGTGCCAAAAACAGCTAAAGTTTTATTTCAGTAGTTTCGATGTCTATTCGCAGATATGCGTGCTACCGACCGAACTCATCCCTTTGAGTACAATTCTTTTCCAAATACAACTGTTGAAGTTGCAAATATCAGGCAGAAATTCCTTCATGTTTTCAGCAAAACGACTGTTGGACAAGTCAAAAGGAATTCCTTTATGTTATATCTCCACATCGTAAAATTTTCTCTAGGATTTCAAAAGAACTTGAAGCAGCCTTGGATTATGGATGTTTAAACGTGAAATTTGTCTATAATATTTTGTGTACATTTAACGCACTTTATTTTTGATATTCTAAAGCTATGTCCAACTAAAGATTTCCTTTTCGCAATGATTCCAATTCCATATCCATAAGAATTCCATCCGCTTCTGTTAAATTGTTAAATCTCGAAGAAATCTCGTCGTTTTTATTCGTGTGGCAATTAAACGTTTGTTTCCCTTGGATTACTGCAGATTTTCAGAGGTCAAATGAAAGAAGGTTGCCGTCGCAACGTGCAAAGCAGATTCACAAGCAGATTAACAAGCCCCAGAGGAGTGGCTAAGAGTCATTAACCAGAAAAAACTGTGCTGCCACACCCATCTCTAAGTTTAAAGAACGAAATGCATATTGTGCAAATAAAATGTAAATTGTAGAGAAAGTTATGCAAATGTTGAGTAGACAGCAGCACAGAAAATAGAATTCTGACGACTATTTGAACATTAGCAAAAACTTATCTTTCCTTCGTTAGCCATCGGTTGCGGCAGAGGCTCCTCAGGGAGAACTTAATGGCTGATGGAATCGTAATTAGTCTGTAACGCGAGTGCAGATATGGAGCGTATTGTAGACATTAAAGCTCCTAGCGAGTCAGTGCAATGAAAAGTCAATGGTTTTCTTTAAATCGCTCTACGTTTTGTGTATTACATGCGAGGTGACGACTTATCTGTTCCGCCACGTGATCTCTCCCCTTTAATTTTATTATAGACAGATTATTTCTTTATTAATAAGTTAGTAATTATTACTGAATATTATTACTTCATTAACTTTCAATTTTCTTGATGACAATGCCTCATTTTGTTCCTGTTAAGGGAAGAAAAGAATTTGAGATTAAACCGAGAATGAAAGATTTCAGGTTTTTACAAGCTTCAATTGAACTTTCCAGAAGATTTCGCAACTTAGTTCAGCATCATTTTTACCTTTTCGATAGTGAAATAGTGAAAATATTTGAGAGAGAAGAGAATTTAGTATGAGAAACCTGATAGAAGCCAAAAAAGACTGCAAACGTTGCTTCAGAAAGGCGATGAAGATGTTTAGGAAACATTTCTTCTATCTCATCTCTGGAAACTGCAAGGTCATCCTTCGTCTAACATAAACAACAAAAATTTAAGAAATTTAAGAAATCTTTAATCGCCGTAGTTGATGCATGTAACAGGGAAATTTTTTATCGAACCAACTGATCAATAAAATGTTTAGCGTTGCCGGAATTAACGCTTAATTTGCATCTATGAACTGTTTCATTAGCACAAATTTTAACAGTAACTTTCCAACACGAACTCTCCTTTCGCGAGGAGATTTAAGAGGTGCAGAAGCTCACAAACACACCTACTTTTCATCTGCTTGCAGGTGGACATCTTGGACACTTCCGGCGACATGCAGTTCCCCGCAATGCGGCGCTTATCGATCGCCACGGCGCATGCATTCATGTTGGTGTACGCGAGCACGTCTTCGCCGAGCTTCGAATGCGTGAAGCAATGCTTCGAGGAGATACGCGAACAGCGAGCGGATTTTCAGGTAGGAGTGAACAGAAACTTAAAGGGGCGTCCTTTGGTAATAATGGAGAACCGGACAAGATGGAGTTTGAAAGGGATTTGGATTTCGGCCGTGTTCAGCTGAATACGTAATATCAAGCATAAGATATTTATAGAATATCGATTAAAGATCAAGATAATATCTTAAGTTAGTAGCAACAGTAAAATTTATTTTGATTGAAAAGTATGTAAAAGATTTAGGAAATAGAATCACAAAAGCAGTTGTGAAGTGGTCTTCTTCGACGATTAAATAAATTCGCCAATCTTTCACAAGTAAAAAGATACATTTTTAGACTCTTTTTTTTGCCTTTGTTTCCTTCAGGACATTCCAATTGTCATTGCCGGCAATAAATCGGATTTAGCTGCGACGCACAGGGAAGTCAGGCTGGACGACGTAACGGATTGGGTTTTCTGTGAACTCCCCAGACTGAGGTAAGCAAAACCCAAGGATTGAACTGTGTCCATGTGGACCATAACAGATTTTATGTTTCTTTGACCCTTTCGGCTCTTTGTCGTCGTTGTTGTTATTCTATCTAAGACTATCAAATCTCTGCTTGAATAAAACAAGCTAATTTTGTTTGAAATCCATCATCCATTCATCCAAATCCAAATCCATCCATCGTCACTCAATCAATACCTTGTTAAAGAAATAAATTCGTCCATTTTTCAATAAATCTCATCAATTTTTAACTTTTTTTGTATTTAGTAATATTATTATTTTTTGGTTGGTTCGTGTAACAGTTTGTTACGCGGCAAGAATTAGCATCGTCCTTGTGACCTCGACGTGGTGTAATCGACGTTTAAATTAACTGTTTGAATGGCGAATGATCGCAGCCATCGCCGAATGCGATGTGATTTGCTAATTTTGTCCCTCTTCGTTTAGTGAAGCGCTGCCAAAAACGGTTGCAAACGAGGAATTAGGAATGCAGGCAAATTGCGAAAGATGAACGTCTACGGTTACAAATTAAACGGCTCCGGAACTCATTATGAACGAGGACCAACGCAACGGATTTTCCTGAATGGCTGCATGTTGAGCTCATGAATGTTCTATGGTGGGATTTAAGGAGTGTTCAGGTTGCGAAAAACCTCATAAAAGGCGGCGAATGCAATCATTGCGGCCGCAACGAGCCGCTGCTATTAGCAGTAAATTGCAACGAAGCACGAACGAGGTTTAATGCACCTTTGCACGGAAATCCTTTACACACACACAGCCACAAACTGCAGTCATTGTGATGCAATTAAACGGAAAACATGACGCACATTATAAAGAATACAATATTCTTCGTCAACCTGCATTTTGTTTAATGCATTAACATGCAAAAGACTTCATCTGACATTGTCGAAGGCTCCACAAACAACTTTCAAAATCGTTCGTCTGCTTGAAGCGGTATTTTAGCCATTTTCTCGTCGGCTGCAACTCATCTGATCTTAGCACAACAGTTCTTTCCTTTCTAAAAATGAGTAAAGCTAGTGTAAAGGGTGAAGAAATATTGAATATATAAATTGGCTGGCGAGTCATTCGAGGCGCTTCACCTTCCATCTGTCTTCTTTCGTTATTCCTATTTCTTTCAACCCACTTTTCCTGTTGTTAGCTGCGTCTCAACTGTCGTTTGGGTCTGGTTGCATGTCCTTGGTTCAGTCTTTACTCAGTGTACATATGAAAAATAAATGTGCAAGTGCAATAAAGTCTCTTAAACATTGTATTTCTCCATCTAAAATCTGCGAAAGGTGTGAAAATAATGTAATAAAATTAAATTACTCCAAACTTAATTATTTATGCAAAAATGTTGCTTAAACTTTGTGACTTTTATTCTCTGTGACTCAATAACCAAGCAATCGAGACGGATTCAACCACCGTTGACATTATACCAAAAGTTTTCACTGCACAGTTTTCACCATCTTTGATAAAAATTAAAATACTCTGAAAAGAAAGAGCATTTTAATATCTTCCAAACTTTTTGTGGCGACAAAAAACCTTTCGTAAAATTCTTTCTTCATTTTTATTAAGTTTCTTTAAAATATTAAAGTCAACGAGTTAATTTAATTTTCAATGTTTCTATTTTTTACACGTCTGCGAGTTCCAACCATAATTTTCCTCCATAAGCGATTGTTTATTTAATATATTTGCTATTTCGTTGCTTAATATAGAATTAATAATTTATTATTTATTATTAATTGACAAATGACTGTCGATAGACAAAGCTTATTGGCATTTTTATTGCCTATTTCTATATACAAAATTAAAGAAAAGACTAAAACACAAAAATGGCAACAACAACGATTGAAATAATCAACGCAAACTTTTTCAATTGTAATTAAATATGAAGGAAAAAGTTCTTCATTATTTTAACAGCGATTTCACCTCTGCGATTCTAGGGCAAAAGTTCTCGAGTGCTCAGCGAAGGACGATTACAGCATTACGGACCTCTTCAAAACGTTGCTGTCCTTGTCGCGATTCCTGCCCGTCGGCAGCACCAACGATGGCTCCACCGGCGGCCTGAAGCGCCGCTCCTCGGCGTACGTCAGCGCCTCGTCGAGTCGAAGTAAGTATTAAAACAACAATAAATGTAATGGACCATTGAAGCAGCGTTCAAATATCTTGCAAAGTGTTGCAACTTCCACTCCAAACAGAGTTGCCAATGAAGAGAACTTTGCCAAGTGCAATTCCAATTGGATTATTCTTTTAATATTGAAGTAAAGTCGAAGTTAAAGGGATTTCAGCGGGATTCAAGCTATTCGATGCTTCGGATGATGTGACAACGATTTCAGATTTATTTTCCAATGAAAATTAAATGAGGAGAATCTAGAAAGGAATCTAATGGAATCCGCTGTTGCTAATTTTTTATTATTAATAGAAAAAGAAGATAAAAATAGTAAATATACTTTTTATTGCACTTTTCATTGCATTTGTCGATAAACGTGGCGCTCATCTTCACATCTAGCATTAACATGGCGGATAAACTCCTCGCAGAAGATGAAAAAAGAGCAGGAAGCGGCAATAAACGCTGCTCGAAAAACTTTTTCGAATTTCTGTCTTCAATTTTATCTGAAGTGGTATTTGCGAATAAGGAATAACAAAAGCCATAAAATTGTTCAATTAAAATACAAAAAAATATAAAATTATTATTTATTTTTAATTTATTACATTAATTAAAAAATAGTGTGAAATAATAAACTTTTATTATGGAGAAATTCGTTGTAATTAATGTCGTTTGTTTTACTTTCTAATTAATTAAGCTGATTGTTAGTTTCCATCAGCAGCTGTGAATTGCTTAATTATTAACCCGCGGTTAATCGAGCTCGTTTCACGTTTGATTGATTGTGGACAATGCCAAAGGCTAATTAACGAAATAAATGACTTGGGCAAATCGAGAATTTTATTTCGAAGGAATTTAGACACAATGTTGAAATGATTGTTGCTTTTTGTTGTGTTTTCTTCGTTCGCAAATTCCCCGAAAAAGTGGCAAAATCGTTACAGACTTCGTTTTAATTCGAAATAGATAAAAAATATCCGCTTTCTAACAGCAAAAATTGTGATCAGTCTGTTGACGATGCATTCTTTTTGGTTGCGTGCACTTAAATGCTGTCTGTTTGCACATTTGAGCTCATTAAAAGTCGTATTTAAGTGAACAAATGACGTAAACAAGCGACGAAAGCCGCTCAAACAACCACTCAAGCTTAGATAGAAATTTATTCATAAATTTATTATACGCATTTAATTATGCACTCGTCTAATAATCAATCGCTTCTCGCCAATATCTGCACAGTGGGGATTTATGAATTAATTCATAAGCCACTCGTCACTTTTATTCATAGATTCCTTCGTCTGAGCTCTTCAACTCTTCATAAGCGTTTTTCGATGCTTTCGGTAATCTCCAAGCAAGCATTCGGCGAGTGTTTAACGAAACACTTACGTAAGCACGAGGCCCTAAGTTCAGCCTTGAGCCGCATTTGAATGAAGTGAAGCTTGAAAAGGGAATATTTTAGATACTTTAATACTCGGGCATTGCCTTAAATTTCTCCCTGAAAACGTTTTATTGCACATATCCGAATAACTTTGAAAAGTTTTGCGATTTACAGACAAAAATCGAAACGCGAGTCCATCCATTTCAAGTGAAAAGAAGTCTGCGATTTTCGAAGCTGTGGATCCGGCAACGAGCAGCGCTGAATCCAAACTGAAGCCGAGATCAAGGTCGGTAGAATCAATCCTGAAAATAACTTGAATAATTATCTTATTAAAAATCACTTTAAAATCCGATGTTTTGTCCATTTTCACAGATCTTTAATACGACGGGCGTCGCGCAAAACAAAGCAACAAATAAATAATGCATCCGATGACTGCAACGTACAGTAAAAAGGAGACTTAACAGAGGAGATGCAGCAAGAGCATCATTAATTGTTCCGAATGTGAGAACAAAAATAGCAATTATGTAGTTTTAAAATCCCCGCCATCAACTTCCAAGCTGCAACGCATTTGTATGGGATGTGTAATTGTATGTGTTTCTACGTAATATGAAGCAGAATAGCGTCATGCGTCGACTTCATTAAGTGAATTATGTGAAAAAAATGTTATTAATGTTTTATAATTGTATTTAAATGTACACGAGAAAGCAGCTTAATTACATACGGTGATAAAATATGTAGAATAATGAAAGCGGATGTGAAATTTGTTTGTTTTTGTATACGAATTAAAAAGAATCAATCAAAAAATATAAAAACACGCAACAGAAAAACACACACACACACACCGTAAATACACATACAAAACTATATTGCTTCAATCCTCCACTCCTTAAATGGCTATTTAATGGATTTCGAACATTTGAATGAGGTGATTCCTAAATGACTTAAAAGAAGAAACTTTTCGATGATGTTATCCAATAACATGAACAATTTATATGTATAAACATGCACACAATTAATTAAAGAATATTCTACGTTACGGGACCAGCCTTTATTTGCATATCGACTAATCAAATGTGTTTTTTCGCTTTTCTGACCGCTTTTCCTTTTCTCTAATATATTTTTTCTAGAATCCTAATTGTGTCTATCAATTTTTATATCTCCCCGTATAATAATCGTAAACGAATTTAATGTTTTAATCCATTTAAACCATTGATTTTATAACATATCTCTTATATTTATAGACTCTGTTATAAGCTCTTTAATAGCACTGTTAGCTCACAAATTTGTGTGTCACAGTTAAATGAAATGTTAAAGCACAGCCTAAAAGTATGCAAATTTATTATGTGACAAACTACCTGTTCACAAAATTCAAATAGGAGTTTTATTATGATGACATAAATATGTTTGTAACAACAAATAGACTCAAAAAAAAATATTAAATTGTAATTTATATAAACTTATAAATATATCTATAACTTGATTATTATAAGCTACCTAAGTAATATAAATTTTATAGAAATAACACAAACGGTGCAAAACAGAATTATGACCAAAATTACATTTATTTTTATTTAAAATAAGCTTGAAGACCAAAAGAATTTATAGATAGAAGTTATAGAGCATCACTTATTATCGATTCTCGGCAACTTAGTTCAATATTTGTAGTTTTCAGGCAGTGGAAATGGAGTCGCATTCACATTAAGTAAATTAAGTACCTTGAAAAGCGATAGAATTTAGATAAAAAATTTGATATTCGAACAGTTCAGAATAGACAACGTTGTTAATCAGTAAACGTGGTTACGTAATCGCATATAAACTTTGCTAAATGAAAATATAGTCACGCTGTTGTATACAATTTTCAAAGAAGAAATTCGCATCAGTTTTCTATAAATATGTAAAATAAACTGCGCTGTGGTTCTGATAAAACAGACTCTTTGAATTACTAAAAATACTCTATTATGGCTTTTTCCGGGAACAAATGTTTTACTAGCTACAAATATTTATTCTCTGAATCAATTTGACATTGAAAAATAAGGACAGTGAATTAAAAAATTATTGAAAATGAAAGCACCTTTCTCCAGACAGATATTTGCTCATCATAAACTTAGAGAATTAGAACCGAGTGCCATAAAAGATGAGAAATTTGTTAGATATAAACTCATAAGCAAACTCAAGGATATGAATCAAAATCAAAACTAATTGCAAATGGACTCAATATACTACAGGATATCATATTAAATGAAGACACACATTTACGAATTTATTTGCCTTGGACTACAACATCCATTTTAAGCAATTGATTAGTTTAAAAGACATCACAGTCCATTGAAGCATCTTCACCTATGTCTGTAAATATCGAGCAATTCAGAGCGCAGTTTCATAGATCCCAAAATTGCGTTATTTAGCTAAGTAAGCAAAGCAGGAATTTCGTTTAGAATTTTCTCATATTATTTATCAATGTGCGATTTGAATGAATTGAGAAGTGATGAAGCGATCAAAACTGTTCAGCACGTTGTTATCGATTTGAAATAAAAGAAATATCCGTAAATATTCCGTGAGTTTTCGTTATCTAAAATTTTAAATTCGCATCAACGGATTTCTGAGCTTTTACACACCTCGCCCTTTTTCTAAGCATACGAATGAATACTTACGATGATCCAAGTGAGTTGTATACGAGCCGGATGCTTTCCTGGTTTAAACTTATTTGAATGAATCATGCATGAATACTTCCTCTAAAAACAGGTCAAACTATATCTAAAGGTGTGAAAGCATGGTTCTGCATATTGGCGAGACACCAGCGGCAGAATTTCAAATTTTAAAGGCCTCTATCTCCTAAAGCCTACGTGTGCAGTGAACAATTTTTCTTGTAATTCTCATCAGTTCAGGGGAAAAGGAACCAGTAACAAGAATAATTCCAAAATTGCTGAGATTGTCATGATCCAATCCTGCAATATATATCTAATATAATTTAGCTATTAAACACAAATTGAACAATTTTTAGTGTATGAAACGTGAAATATGAAACTATTTATTTTATGAAAAGCTTCAGTGACACAAAACTAGGTAAACACTATTTCTACATCTTTTCCATTGTTACACGTGAATTCAACATGGCGGAAAAGTGGACGTCGAAACGACTTTTGAAATCGCAAATTCATTGCGTTGCAACTCGTTTTCTCTCGAACATATAAAGAGGAAGAATATCGAATATTATCAAGGCGAATGAAAGTTTAACGAATGAAAATGATAAACATTTTTATTATTTGAAAGTCACAAATATTAATAATAAACAACGTTTTAATGACACTTGTAGCTTGATTAATTTTTCTCGAATTTGCTTAAATGCGTAAATCGATGCCTAAATCTTGGCAACGTTGCAAAATGTTCCCAAGAATCTAAACTATTCGCTAAAGACGTTCGATTGTAGTAAGATTCCTTATTAATAATTCAATAAAAGACTTAAAAAACCACGCCTGGTAAATAATTGACCTTAATAATTATTGAGTTTCTATGAAAACATTTTAGTGAAAACTTAGTTGATTTTTATATTATTACATTTGATGTATAATATAATAATAATAGCATAAAAGTGTAATGTTCATAAATAAAACCGAGAGAAAATGAATTGATTTGAAGATTAGTCTGACCAAATCGAAGGCGACGAGTTCTCTCAGACTTCGCTATTAGTTTGAACGTCATCTAACGACGTTAAGCATAACGCAGAAATCAATGCAATCTGAGCCATTGATACATGTAAAGGAAAGAGAAGACTAGAGTAAATTGCGTTTACATGACGTGAAACGCTGTTGATAATAATTGGCAATTAATAAGCGCAATGATAACGAACGGACTTGCTTAACATTAACGTTCTTTGAAGAGAAATGATTTAGTAAAGATTGTTGTAATCTGAGGTTTATTAAAATTTCTCAGTCGACGGAAGTAAAAACGTGATCCATCTCCGTATTCACCACACTTCGCAGCGCATGTCAAGCTTGCGCAAACTGGTGCAGTCTTCTGCTGTTGTATTTCTGGTGTCCACAAGAAAGGAAATAAATTTCTCAGTCCATAGAAGAAAGCGTATCAAAAGAGTTGAAAACTTGAAAATGTTTTAGTTTTTACTTTGACCGTGTACATCATCATCGAATTAATTGCAATTAAAACGTAGTTACGACGTAGCAGTGGTTATCATGGTTGTATAATTATTTTCTAGCTGCGAAATGCTGCTTAGAAGACAGAAGAATCGATTTTTCTTAATCTTAATGTCAAACACAATCAAGCGTTCGGTTTGCTAACTTCTTTCAAAAGCGTGATCTGTAGTAAGTAATTCCGGATTCCTTAACGTTTACATTACGTCATTGTTTATAATTTCTCTATATCTGTATTGTTTAAATCGATAAAAGTCACACGATAACAGTCAGTATGATTTCTGCCTCGTTAAAGAAAAACGTGCTCGTTTAATTTTTAATTAGAGGAATTGTGAATGCGTTAAAAATGTGAATATATTTGCGATTAAAGAATCGAAAGCGAAACATTACAACAAAAAGATTCAAATTGTGGTTAATTCAAACAAAGCTTGTTTGCATTTCGTTGGCGACATTTTAGCCTAAATAACTGTAAGTTAGTCAATGTTAATTTTTGTGTTTGGTGTTTGTTGTATGTACACGTGATTTGTGTGTGGCTTGTGTGCGTGTAAAGAATGATTTATTCCATATTCAAGTTTACATGACTTGTAACCGAAACTTCAAATTGAGGTATATAATGCATGTGTATGTGTATATTATGTAATATACCAACAAGCATTTGGCCCCAAAGGTCAACTGATTGAGATAAAGACCCAATTATTAGAGAAGAATTTCAAAAATAGGAAAGAATAGCAATGAAAAAAGCCGTTTTTCGTAAATCCGCGTTAAAAATTTCAAAAAATGTTTATAAAAAAGTTAAGAGAAGAATACAAAAATTCATGTTTTTACGATATTATTGAACTTTTTACTATATTTTATATCAAGATATGGTCTTTATTTTGATTATGTTTTATTTTGATGTTATTGACGTTCTTTTGTTCATTTATTGAAAAGAAACTAATAATTTTTACTTTTAATTAAATCTCAAAAATTCACTTCAAAAACTGTAATTTTAATAATTAATTAAATGATACACGATAAGCGTTGTTTTTGTCAAAACAAAAAGTTTTAGTAATAATTTCTAAGCCACTTTTTAACTTTTTAAAAATTTATTGAACAATTTTAATACAAAATTTCCAGATAATTTCCATGCAATTAATTACTACAAGAATATGACATAAATGCTAAAATATTTATTACAAAATACAATATTATTAAATTATTTTCTGTTTCATTTTAAAGTTTTCTTTTTGTGCAACAAATAAAATTGGAGCAGTAACAAAAGGAGATCGAAAATGGAAGCATTTTACAAAATGATTTTCGATGTAATATTTGTGTTTTTTCTGGTGATTGCCGTCAGTGTTCGCGGTACTCTCGGCCAGAACACACCGCAGCAACAAGTTTGTCCGGAACAGGGCGAAATTTCTCCATGCATCTGCACTGTGAAAAAGAATGGCCTCGATATTTTATGCGAGACCACAGATCTGAGCCACATCACCAAAGCGATGAGTATTCTGAAGGGCAAGAGCGCCATTATATTCTACTTGAAGCTGCGCCACAACAACCTGCCGAAGCTGCAAGGATTCGTATTCTTAGCGCTCGATATTCGCCATTTGACTATACACAACAGCAGCTTGGCTGCTATCGAAGAAAACGCACTCAGTTCTTTGGGTAGTAACAAAATAAATAGATTCCAACAATGCCTTTTCTAATGACTGATTATTAATTCATTTTCAGGAAAGGGACTCACTCAACTTGATGTATCTCTTAACCAAATGAAAACCGTCCCATCGCAGGCTCTGAAATACTTATATCATCTGCTAATCTTGAATCTCAATCATAACAAGCTGACAGTAATTCACAACAATGCATTTGAGGGTATGGACACACTGGAAATACTTACTTTGTACGAAAACAAAATCAATCTTGTCGAAGAAGAAGCTTTCAGGGGACTAGAAAAGTATTTTGCTGCCTTAATTTTAATATTTCCTTTTCATTTCCTTATGAATCTTTTGTAGGAAACTCAAACGACTGAATCTCGGCGGTAATGAACTGAGTTCGGTCCCGCAAAAGGCTTTATCAATTTTGGATACACTTAAGAAGCTGGAGATTCAAGAAAACAAAATAAAAACCATCACAGAAGGCGATTTTGCTGGTAAGTTTTAAATATAGTTGGGTAACTACTCGGCATATTTATGTAGTTAATTAGAGTGCCTTCAGATGTTCTCTCTCGCAACCTGTTGTACTAATGTACACATTTGCTATATTTACAATTAAAATGGGCCCTTCGAGTTCCATGCTAGGCTAAACTTGGTACTGCTTTACATTTACACTTTTCAAGCCACAATACGTCTCACTGAGTTGGCTTTCGTCACCAAAACCCCGAAAACCGAGCTCGGTTATCTCTTTTTAGACATGTAAGGACTTTTCTGCTGCTGCGATAGCTTTAAGGACGGCTGCAGAGCGTTTCAGAATCGCCAAATCTTTGTTTCGACTGCATTTTTCGCCCGAAAAACTTTCGCTCATGAATATATCTAACCACAATCCTCTGAAAGTGAGGACATTTAAAAGATTATATCGGTTATTTTGGCATTGCTTTGACCAATCATTTATTATATGTATTAGTAAAGATAAACCCGCACCAATCTCAATAAAAATCCCTAATATATTCGGTTTTAAACTTAATAATTTATTTGTTTTTCGTCGTATATTGAATATGATCGATCAATTGCATTATGCATTGTTATTAAAACGTTTTAAAAGCTTAGAATTTATTATTTTTAGAATTGAATATCGCATAAATGCGTTTCACAATCGCTTAAAATTGGGTTTCAATATGGTTTCGGTCGATTGTTCAATTCATTATGAGTTCGAGAGATGTCGACTTTTTGCTCTTGAGGAAATCAGCATTAATAAATCAACAATTACGAAAAATATTGGGAATTCTCTTCGCATTTATACAGTTTATAGATATGTACATATGTAGCCGTTTTTTTTCATAAGTAGCGATATTTTGTAACTTTTACTAACTGTTTTAATTATCACGTTTTAATCAGAACGTCGCTCCGATTGCAATGATGACCGAAAGACTCGAACGAAAAAAAACGAATCGAACGAACCGAACCAAACGAACGAACGAAACGAACCTGTCGCATTCGCTTCGATTGAATTGAGCCACTACAAACACCACACAATTTCTAAATTATTTCAAATCGCTGATTTCATTTAGGTCTTGAAAACTTGGATTCGCTAATTTTAGCGCATAATATGATTACCAGAGTGCCAGCTAATGTTTTCACACATTTAAACCTGTTAAATTCACTCGAATTGGAAGGAAACAAGATTCATTTCATCGATCAGGACGCCTTCAACGGTTTACAGGGTATGTTTACACTATAGTATTTTAGTTTAAACGCCACTCGCTTAATACCACTGACTATATAATTTAGTTACAGCCAAAAATCCATTATTCTGTACTGCAAAGGTTTCAGTAGCCTGGATCACAAATAATTTCTTACTCTGATTTTCCTTCAACGTTCTCTTATCTGATTTTCTCCAATGTCTAAAATGTGTGGCTATTCAGCTTAACTTTTAATTGAGAATAGTAATTCGTAAAATATTAATCGTCATTTGTAAATCAGAAATCCAATTATGAATCAGACAAAACGTTTTCGGATTTACAAACGTTTGATTGAATACTCAGACAAGTAGAAAGATAAAAATAATACACTCGAACGACTTCCTACGTAGATTGGCAAACGTGTATAATATTTTCTTTTAATACAAAAGCGAAATATATAATTTAATTTTCCAAACTTAAAAACGAATCATTGGACTACAAAAGTAAAATAATAGAAAAAAAACATCAAAAACAACCACGTGTGAACAAGGCCAAAACGAAAGAACGCATTTAAGTACTAAATAAATGCATGTATATTACTACAAAGAGATGGCGCTTTGTGAAGAATAAGCCAAGCTCTGCCATTATTTTGCTGATTTTACTTACCATTAAATTCGCAACTTCAAAAATTATCTTTGCGAATTCCTTACAATTAATTTCTTTCAGTCCTTTCTTTTATATTAACCAAATTTTAGTAACTTTGACAAATTTAGTGCCGATTGCGGCATTTAGTGCGCCATCTACCCGCGATTCCTAAGTTGAGCACTTGATGGCAGAACATAATAACAACAACTATAGGAAACGCGTCACTGCGGATTCGCAGTTTCGATAATTATATGAAACCAGATTTTGAGTATCGCTGTGAGAGAATGACTTCCGAACGGAAATCAACATTTAAAATTACAATTTTTAAATCTTTATTAAATGGAGTAAATATAGTCTAATTTGTCTAATTATTGTTATGAAAAGTCAGACAAGTTGTGTAATATTCTTTGGTTATACGTTTCTTTTATTATTCCCGTTTTTGTTAAATTTTATTTTTGTCTTCGTATATTTGTTGGAGAATGTTAATCTCTCCTTTTTAGGTCCTCGTGTTTATTTATTGACTTAAAAGTGATTTGAAAGTATTTAACATACTTTTTAACTAACTAAATAATTAAGTATTATTGCTCTTGTATACAGAAAATCTCCAATATCTCCGGTTGGGCGACAATAACATCCACGCAATACCTTCCGAAGCTTTGCGTCCTCTCCACCGACTGCGCCATTTGGACCTAAGAAACAATAATATAAGTTTTATTGCCGAAGACGCTTTCACTGGTTACGGCGACTCGTTGACCTTCTTGAATTTGCAGAAAAATGAGTAATTTACAAACTGAATTTCATTGATATCTGAAAACAACAACATTCTGTTTTGTAGTATAAAAGTGCTTCCCACAATGATTTTCGAAAACTTGAACTCATTGGAAACGCTTAACATACAAAACAACAAGCTGTCGCGTATTCCTCAGGATGTGATGGACCCAGTAATGGACACATTAAGAATAATCGATATTACAGGTACACAAATGGTCAATAATCAAATGTTTATATTGAATGGTGGAAAATGATCTTAAAACTAAAACATTTTAAGTGTATGACGAAGGAATGAATTTTTTTATTTTACAATGAACTATTTACAATAAATTACGATAAGTATTATACGAATATTTTTGTCTGGCATTCAGATAATCCATTGGTGTGCTCCTGCGAACTGACATGGTTTCCGAAACTGCTGCAAGATTTGAAGAACAAGGACGACGAAATGGCACAAAAGAAGAAGCCGTTGTGCCACATGCCTGTCGAGAACCGGGAATATTACGTCCAGACCATGCCGCTGGAGAAAATGCATTGCGCAGGTCTGAACATTATGGCGGCTACATCCAGCTCTGTTTTCCTTGCATCGCAATACATCACGCCAATGATGATAATATTACCCACTTCTGCATTATGGATGGTTAGATTTTCATTCTATATCTAACTGCAGAGCGAACGATCGACGTTGTTGTGTGCTGCTCTATTAAAGATCGGCTAAAAAGTGGACTTTAATCCACTTCCTTACATACATATCATGTTATGTGATTACAGACAGATGATGGAAATCTGTTCCTTATACATATCCTGTAGAGAGTTGTCGAAAAACGTAGATTGAACAACTCGAAACTATTGGCTTTTACTAGAATTTCGCAAATATTCGTGTTGTTCGCCAGAGAAGTCTTTTCGTTAATGTTGTGAAAAGCAATCATTTCCCTTGAGCAAATCATTAAAAGGGATTTTAGAAATATTTTTAACATAATATGGATAAGAATATGGATAAGAAAAATATATACACTTATTATTTCACGTAGATATATATGAATGTATATTTACTTGAATTTGGCAAAATATAATCTTGTTGATATTTTAGCGATATTTAAAAAGTTATAAGACACAGAACTGATTACGAATAAGTAGTTTGTCCTTATTATTTGTTAAACTTTATTGAAATATAAAGAAGTACAAGTTGTCGTTTGTTGAAAGCACCAACAAACAAAAATATTCATTATTCTCCTCGAAGAAAAAATGAACGCGTTTTATATATTTTCTCTGGTCTTTGTTGCTCTTCAGTAGATCTCCTTAAGTTTCCTTTAAAATCCCGATTATTCCTATGTTTAACAATTCCTATATGATTACTTTTAATGACTTTTTAAACTATTACATGACAAAATAATATCGACGATTAATTAAGTGCGAAGAAGATATTTTTAGTTACTTGGAAATCATTTTTAAATTATTAAATTCTTACTTGGAAATCATTTTTAAAAACATTCGAAGACACAAAATGTTTTTTCTTTTTATATTTATTTAAAACGTTTTATTAAATTTTTGGTCACGATGAAATGTTTTCATATATCCTCGGAAAGTCCTAAATTCATATTTCTAAAATCGGACACTATTTAATTAATATGCAAAATTATTGTTAAAATAACTTCCAAATTAGGCTTTCCAGAAAAAATTCCTTGAAGTGAATTTTAGATCGAAACATATCAGTTTTTATGTCAAAACATATCACAAATTAGTGTATAAGATTTTACTATATAAAACTATTAATTTATAAATATATGTATTTATTTTAAAAGCAATTAACATTTCCTCTATTTACACTATATTTTAAGATTCTATTAGCAACATAAGCAACGGTTATTGGCGATTTCTGCTTGTAGTGAACATTATTATAATTTTTATGCGATAAAAATGATATTTTTATGCTAATATTTTCTTAATGTTAATATAGTACATTAATATAATATCGATAATTAAACTTTATCAGAAGCTAAAATACATTTAAAGCTTCAAAGTGCTGCAGGTTGATAATTATTTACATATAAATATAGAAATCAGAAAAATGTTCATTCATATTTAAAAAAGCACGAATATTTTCTATATATAAAATAATTTTTCCCATTCCTAAATTCAACAATAACTTATAAAATGAGTAAAAGAATTTTTTGAATATTATAGAAACACTTATGCACAAACATTTGATATAGAATTTCCTACTTCATATAAATTAAATTATATTAAATTGTTTATTTCAAAGAGATAAAAGATAATTCCAGAAAAATATATTAGGTATACACTATAGTGGATATAGACAGACGTACATATGTATGTTTTTTTTTGTAATATAATATTTGAAAATATTACCAAAATAAGTTGGCTTCCAGACGAAAAATGGGTCAGATTTGAGAGCTTCTTATTTTATGAAATATTTCAACCCATTCGTTACTACGTTTACTATATCTTTATACGAGTACCATTATAAATATCGTTATAACAAATTTTATTGTCATTATTCATTTGTCATTAAAGGTTTTTTTCAATTAAAATTTGTAATTTTATTATTATTGTTATTGCAACGGAAGCATTTTATTTTAGAATAGGCTCAATTTTTAGATTGCTGGAAATAAAGGGTTTTAGCTAAAGGGAACCCATTGAAAGTACTCGCAACCGGTAACGTATAAGCACCCATGTTAGGAAAGCCGAGGAAGTCTCCACACGACAGATCAGGCAGATAAACGTCGTCCAGAATCTCGAATTTGAAGTAATACATAAATAAAAATTATTTTAATTAATTTAGTCAAAATAAATAAAAAAATACATAAAACATAAATAAAGAATAAGGAACTCAATTTAATGAAACAATATATTTACTGTTTGCTTATACTAATAATTAAAAGTAGAAGGGAATTTTTCGAAAAATTTTTACTCATGCCTTCTTTAAAAAAACTTATATTACCCAGTATTTTCAGAAAATTGGAAGATTGAGCGGTAGTTCGAATTTTTCCCATTATATATTTTATAATAAATTTTATATTTTAAAAACCAATCAACTTTAGAAGTAATGTCAAAAAGAATTCTCATTACTTGCTTCATTCTATTAATTTTATCTATTTTTTGTTCAAGATTTGAATTTAAGGTTGCTGTTAACAGTAAAACATTTCTTAGTAATAAAATAATTCAAACTGAAGGGTAATATAATTATAAAATTGTTAAAATAATTTATTTTTTATAATTACAGTCATAAAAATACCTTGTCTAGCGCATCGCAAGTTGGTCCCCAAATCGATGTCTTGAAAGTTGGCAAGTTTTCATCATCCTGTAAATTAATGTTAATTATATTTCAAATGAAATTATTATTTTTTAATTGTTGAATTATTGTGAAGAGATGATGTCCTTCTCACTGTTCACTTCGAAAGAGAAGTTCTCGTCCAGGATAACTTTTGTGAAATATGGAATCTTTAGAAATGTCAGCATGACACTTCGATTCCTTTTTATAAGATTTCGTTAAGGAGATATACATTCATAAATACTACTTGCCAAGAAATGAACAGCAGTCACATGCTGGTGGTCATACAAAATACAATTGAAGGCTCCGTAAACTCCATCGTTGAGATAATACATTTTCGTGTTGACTTTGGCAGCATTGCGCGTTTCTCGCTTTGCGTGAATTTTGCAAATAAGTGTGCAAGCAGCCGCAACAAAATATCGTCCTGGCTCTGCAATGATTTCAATGTCCTCATCATCAGGAAAGTATTTCTCAATCGAAGCATTAACGATGTTTGCAATCTATGAATAATAGTTTTAGTTAATAATAATGTTAATAATTCTCATTTCCTTCTGTTGTTTTACCTTTGTAAAGCTTTCATCATCGCTGCCCGGAAATCCTCCTCCGATATCAAGCATTCTCATTTCCAAGCCAATTAATTTGCCAAATTTATATAGATTGTGAGCTGAATTTATAGCAACGTCATAGGCCAGATAATCACTGCAACCGGACCCAACGTGAAAACTAATTCCTATCACCTTTGAATTATAATAGAAATTATTACAACTGCAACTTATTAAAATTAATTATATTACTGGAAATTATTTACTTTTTACTATTCAGATTCAATTGTAGATACTTGGAGATTTGCTAAGACTACAAAAATGCAATAACATACGTTGAGTCCTAAGCTTTTGGCCAATAGCATTAAAGACGTGGCATCATTCTCAGCATCACAACCGAATTTGTCGCCAAGGGGACACTGAGCATGCTTCGCTTCGCAGCGGAACCGAATCACCAAGCTGAGAATATGTTACGAACAAAGACGAATCACGAAGTTATATTAAATGCAATTAATTACTTTGCCTGTGGATAGTTGCGATACATTTTATACACTTCGAATTCATTGTCGACGGTTATCGTTGTTACGTTTCTGTCACGTGCGAAGTCCAAGTGCGATGTAGGTTTGCAGGGATTAGCAAAGATTATCCGATGTGCCTCCACCCCCATTTCGAGTACCTATTTTTTCAATAGAATTTACAATAATATTAAATTTTTATTTTAATGCTAATTTGTTATTAATAAAATTAAAAATTAAAAAAAAACTGAAAATAAATAATCACTCTTGAAGTAATTATTCTGTGGTATAATTAGTAATTTCTGTGTTGCTTTTATAATTCGAAAATAAATGTGTTATTGGATTAACTAATTGTTTAACTTTAGTTTAACGATAGTTTAACAATTGCATTTTGTTAAATTATATTTAACTATCCTTTCCATGCGGAATAATCTTTTATTTTTATGTCATTCCAAAAAATCCTCCACGATTCCCACACATTCTAGCATTCCAAACAAGCAACAAATATTAGTTAAGCACATCAATTTTTATGTTTAGATTTCTGTTAATTTTTCAATTTTGAAGATTAATAATTCATTGGGATTGTTTTGCTTAAAGTCTAATGAGTAGTCGACTGAATTGTTTATGCTGTTCGTTATAATTTTTAACAGTATATCATAAAAAGCTCACCTGTTTTATTTCATTTTTTGATGCACAATCGAATCCAACTCCGAGATCTGCCAGCGTTTTTATTATCAGGTTGTCATCGTTACACTTTACGGCTGGAAAGGATTTTTAAAGGTTTTTTACTTTAGTGAAAGGCTGTCTGTCAGTGTTCCATTTTACCGTAGAATGGTTTTATGCGTGGCAGCAGCTTTTTCCATTCATTAAATTTGTCAATAACGCACGTAAGATTGCAAATATTGACCGCTTCATCCAAGTCTTTAACAAACGCGCTTTCGATCACATCTTTACACTTTAAATCGCCCTGAAACGACTGAATTTCGTTCGTTTCACACATTTTCTGCTCGCGACTGATTGAAATCACAGCCGATGAATATATTTAATACAATAACTTATTTCAGTTTTATAATGAAACTATTTTGTACAAGTTCAGACGTGATCAGCGGGGTTATCAGTCACTGTTTAATATACAAATACGATGCACTATCGATTATGTGATCTAATGAAAGCGTTCTGTGTTCGAAGCCAAACAAAAGTCAGCGTGAGAAAAGAAAATAATAAATTAGAAAGGAAACACATTGTGATACTCGTATATAATGGTAAGATAAGAAATTTTATAATTTTCCTCTTAATAAGACTGATAATATATAGAGTTAGCCATGGTTTGCTTTATCTCCAAGCAAAACAATTTGATCGATTTGATGGAATTACAATTGAAGCATTTGCTGCAAAAATATTGAAAAATGTTTCTATTTAATTAATACACAGTTTCGAATATTTTGCAATGTTAACAAAGAAATCGCAAGGAGAGGATTAATAAGAAAATTAAATAATAGTTCTTGTATATCTTTCCGCCATTTCGAGATTAGTTTATGTTTTTTTTGTGCTCAAGTAACTATATCCAATCAGAATTATTCTACACTCCATCGGCTGATAAATCAATCTTCTTGATTGCAGTAGTAATTCGATCGCTGCTCTTCGATGCTTCGATTTGACCTCTGATGTGAATTTAAAATTTTTATAAATCGTGTCTGCGGACAAAGGAAATAATAACGAAACAATGGAAGCTAATTTATTGACCTCCTTTAGAAGGCACTAAAAATTTATTAGCAATCGAAAGTTGCATAGGGATGAAAGATTAAATGAAGCTGTGCGAACTTATGTAGCTCGGGTGAATGACACTGCGAGGCGTGGTAATTAATTCAATAATTGAATTATAAGCCTCAATATTTGAGATTGTAAATAATATCGAACTCTCAAAAACGACAACTAAATTAAATTTTGCATGTGTGCACTTCATGTTGTGGACGAAGTCGCACAGATAATGAAGGATGTGTCCCTACGAACGAACATTAGAACTCTCACAAGCGGGGTTTTAAATCAATTGAAATGAATCATGGAAGTAACCCCGCGATGGCAATAAAATAAAGTACCGAATTCGAAGTTCGTAACACGTGCATCCGAAGTGCAATCGACGACGAACACAATCAACGAGGTCAAGAATAAGTTCAGCCAAGTTCCGAACACGTAGTGACAAACAACTCACTGATAACGTAAAAAATCTTGCTTCAATGGAATCGGAAATTGGCACATAATCAATCAATTGATAATCATGATCAGCACAAAAGGGAAACTGCGTGGATTTGTAACTCTTTTCTGAAACAGAAACTTTTGAATTTTTCATACAATTAAATCAAAAAACGAAATGTCAAAATTATTGAATGATCATCGTTGACAATCGATCAAAATCCTATCCAAAAGTTATTTTAGTGGCCTTCTTAAAACCGCATCTTTTCGGAAAACATTAATGGACCTGATTCACAATGGTAAAAATTATCACCGCGGCAAATGATTGCAAGGGGCGTTTTACAATTACAATTACGAGTTGCGCCGTGAGTGATGTTTCAAATCGTTTCCCCGATTCACACTCGAAAAAACTTACCATTAATAATTGAAAACAAGTTTTTCTACTCGTTTTATAAGTGCTTCAAGTGCTTAAATTCCTCCTTTAACCATTAAAATGTCATTTGTGTGGGTTCCCGCTTTTAAAAAATACTGCATTAATGTTTTTTTTTTTTGCCCACTTTATGATATTTTGATATTTTATTTATGCGATTTAATGATATTGTGCATTTATTGCTCTTTTATCATCTCCTTTGTAGTTATTGTAAAATGTGCAATAATTCTTGAATCCTGGCTTTTACTATACATATATTTGGTTTATTTTCTAGATTTAATTTTATATTTCTTTATACATATAATTCCAATTATATTATTGAACTCAAAATTATATTCGTTAACACAATTGTTGCTGCCTTTAAATGAATTAGATTCATTGATTCATTGAATCTGTTTCCTCACAGCTTAAATGATAATCAGGTGAATTGTGAATGGGAACTGTAAATGCGCGCTTTGCATCGATCAAGATATAAAATTAGTTGCAAAGAAAGTAACTTTTTTAGGCCGATTGTTTGCTACTTGAAATTAGAAAGAAATGCCACGTAAGTTAGAAACCGAACTGCAAACACAATACACTTTGTTGTTTAATCTTTCGATGGACGGTGTACAAATTATAATAGAGACTCGCACTGCGCACGAAGAGCTGTCTGCAGCCCACCCCTTGAAAGGCAGTAAGCAATTCAATTCATGCGCGTGCAACGATACTTCTGTGCGTGTGTGTGTGTCTGTGACAATAGTTAACGTGGGAATCACAGTGGAGACTTGTTTCTCACGCACTTTGAGCACGTGCGTTGCAAAAGCGCGAGCAAAAGCAAAAGCAAAGCAAGCAACACATAAACACAAACATATTTTTACGGTGCACCCCAAAATGAAAGTGCATTTTAGAATGTCCCACTGTTTGCATGAAGGTAACATTGATCAATATAGAAATCATAATTCTTTATTAGTGCTTCGTTTGCTCCTGAAAATCCAGAAAAACCAGAAAATCTATAAATTAATAATAACATTTATGATTTTTATTAATGTTTGGAAAAACAGCGTGAATTTGCTTAAACGTAAAAAGATATTAAAAGTAAGTTCGAAATTTTACATAATAAAATCATTAATCATTTTTTATATTCTAAAACAATAATTTCTCAGATTCGGTAGTGAAGAAATCAGGGTAAATATTCACATTTACCCAATAACAAATTTTAATAATATATAACTTTTAATTTTAATAAAATAAATAAATTTAATACAGAATTAATTGATACATTTGATTAATGTATTCAGAAGAGACCTGAAACGCCGTGAATTTTCAAATTAATATATTTTAAAAAGGGGTTCATGTGTTAATATGCGTTTCGTTCTTTTTTAATTAATTTATTTTTACTCATTAGTTCAAAAATATTCAATTCATAACTACTACTTTGCCATCGAAAGTTTATAAATTAATTTAATAATAATCGAATTGATTTGAAGTGCAAGAAAAAGTGCACAGCAAGAAAATACTTAAGTAAATGAATTATATTTTTTTGCAATTTTTGTATACAGATTTTAAAGAAATTATTATTAGTAATTTGCAAAAATTATTTAAAATGAATAACAAAGAAATTGCGCTTAGAATTGTATTTTATACATTTGATAACAAATTTATACATTTGTATATTTAATGTTATCTCAAAACTTGCAAACTACTTTCAATTCATAATTCAACTGCTGTTTTTTACACAATAGTGCATCATTTCTATGGATATTTTATTGCTGTTGCCGTGTAAATTATTGCCAAAACTTTTGCATTTTAAATTTTAATGCAATTCTATTTATTTCGAATCTTTGTACCTTCTATGGATTTTTAAAATATTCTTAGAAAAATTAATCTCTTATTTTCTCTTTCTTGTACACATTTAACATTTAAATTTTATTCACGACTGCAGATTGAAATATATTCCAAATTAAAAATGCACAGAAACACACTGTCACTGAAGGTCCATCTATTAACCTTCTTTATTAGCTTTTATTGTACAGTTTTTATATCTTCTTTCTTTGAAAATTCTTTCCAAATTTTATAGCCGATGCAAGTGTTAGTAAAAAAACCGATTTCCATCCATTCTCGATATTTCGGTAGCCATTATTTTCTCTACTGCCTTTTGCCTGTTCGAAATTCATCTTATTCATGTATGGAAAAACTTATGCACTTTCTTTTTCAACCCTATGAGCCAATACTTCTTTATTAATGTACTTATTCTTCGGCAGTCACTCCCCTTTTTCTGTTTCTATGTGAGCCTTTTAACTTCTATTGTTACTAAGCATTTTGCAATAATCGCTCGTAGATAAACGAAACTTCTGAATTCTGCAATCGCCCCCAAACGACAATTACAGTTACCTTAATTGCAGCAGCTATGCTAAGTATTGCTTATCCGATTTTAATATAAAACGAGATCTTCTCCAGACATGAAATCGATATGCGCCATCTTTTGGTGTGCAAATCCATCTTGGAATTCTACTCAATATAATTGACGCTCGATATTGTGTCCGGTTGGTCCATTCTTTTATTCAACTGCATTTTCGATCCTTGAATTTATATAAGTTCTGAATAAAAACTTCTGCCACAGAAATCTTCTTTTATTCGTCTTTTCTATCAGTTGGATTTTATCCTTCGGCGATCATGTGAACTGAAAGCTTATTAATTCCATTTTTAATTATTGGGAATTAAGATATTGTAAGCTAAATATTATTACTCAATTTCTCAACATGGTCTATTAATTAATCGGTTTAATTTGGCTGTATTCCTTACTTGGTTGCGATATGAACAAATACTTTAATTACCGTAATAAACTGCAGAAACTAATCTGCACAATGAAGTTTAGGCAATCTCAACGTAGAAATCCTTTATTGTTTCTAGCTGCACATATTTCAATATAAATCCTTGTTTTTTGTCTACACTCTTTCTTATTACTTTATGGAATTTATTATTTTTTTTTTGATTATGTTGAAAACTTGATTTCGATGCTAATTTGAATATGTTATAAAATATCGTTTTTCTCTCAGTGTGCTGATTTTTATAATGAATAAATAAAATAAAAAATAAAATATTTTTTTGTGAATAAGCATTTGGATCTTTACATTTAAATATTGGTGCACCAGAAATCAATCTTAGTTATAATGCTTTCTTGTCGAACTACTTCCAATTCATAATGAGGAATCACTGCTGCTTTCGATCGGTCTTATGATACTTTCGCTACTCTCAAGTTTATCTATTAGTTTTCATTAGCGTTCCAATTGCAATATGACGAATTTTCATTTCGTTAAAATTGATTCCCATCTTTCCTCACATTATTTTTCTTTATTTATAACATTCTCCTGCTTTTCGATATTATTTTTCCATTTTTGCCTAATGATCTTCAAAACTTTTATCGCAGATTAGTCATTTATATATATTTCATCTTTATATTGCTAATATCGTCAAGTCCTTAATCATTCAAGTCCTTTCACACATTCCATGATTTTATACTTCGAAGTTAATCCAAATATATATATATATTATATTTTTCGTATATCTATAATTGAATTGTTATTGTTTCTTTGTGAAAATTTTATACTTCTTTCTATTGAGCAAACATCTGATGCTTCCTATAAGTGACTTTCTTACGTGAAATAATTTAAATTAAAAATTGCTCCTAATCTTTTAATAGAAGTCTCCTTTGGCTCAAACAAATAATTTAGTTCATTTAGTTTAGTCTGTTATAACATTCAAATATATTCCTCCATGGAAACCAAAATATATTTGAGGAACAGATTTGGATGATATAACAAAACTAAATAAAAAATTTACACTCTCCATGTTTTTGCCTTTGAGTTATCCACTAAATTCGATAAATCCTTCGATAATAGCGTTTGGCGCTACCGATTGCATCCAAATTGCAACCGATTGCTTTCTGGTGCAAAGCTACGTCCGTTTTCGAGTTATGAAGGATACGAAACCAGAGAAACTGGTAAAATCTCAATATCGAAATACAATATTCTCTGGTTTTCACTACACATAAAAAGAAATTAAAAAGCACAACAAAATTGAGATTATTTATTTAATATGTAAAACAAAAATTAATGATTTAAGAAGAAGAATAGATCGTTTAATATTATTACTCCCTTTTATAACTCTTCTAAGTTCTTATTGCATAAATGGAAAAAAGGTTTCACTTATTTAATGTATAAGAACTGGGAGCAATTAACAACAATTAACAAAAGACTGCGTTCGGACGGACCAAATCGCAACTGTTAATAGAAGTAATTCGGCGTTATACTACGCATCAGTTAATGGAAAAAGAGGCATTTTGTGGACTGGAGGTAAGAGCCAATGTCTGAGTTAGACTTTTCCAAATATAATCATCTGGTAATGCGTGAATAAACTTGCGGTTATTGAGCGAAGGGACAGTTTTGACGAAACTAAATAATGTTTCCATGATCTCAGCATGAAAAAGAAGTAATAATATGAAGACAAGATTGGTTATTTTCTTTATAGCTTTTAATTTAGTAACTTCTTACCGATTTTGAGGGATATTCTGAAGAATGCTACAAAAAATGGTCTCTAGACCTTGTAACAAGTACAAAAAGAGGATGGTAATCAATTAGTTAATAAGTGTTGATGAAAATAAGTTTCTCATCACTCTTTATAACAAAAAACACTTCATTAGAAGAGAAATACTGTTTAATATTGTATCGCTCAACTGTCTGATTAACAGCGGTACCAGGATAATTTCAGTTATATGACTCCATTTCAAATGATTACTATTTTTACATTAGTTTTGAATCTATTCCCTTACTCATTATCATTCTATCGTACAGATAACCAAGAATATATTTGTGAGAATGAAGCGATTAACAAGTCGAACAGCGGAACAAATGCCAAAGCCCAAATTTAAAACAGGAAAAGGAAGCAGTAACCAGATTTTGCACGCCCGATTAACTGAACCGATTTACGTTAATCTAGTAGCAGTTAATTTATGTTGATGGCGTTTTAACTAACGGACGTGTTAACTGCAAATACGGCCTAAGCCTAAAGGATAAATAAATCCACAATTATTCTTCGCGAGTTGATGAAAAGCGAAATGGACAGAAATTGTTCTTTATGCGATTGATATTCATGTGCATTATGGTCACTTTTATAGAGAAAATCCTGGGCATATTAAAGAGATTGTAGAACATGGAAGTCGTGACGGAAGCCATACTTCATTAATTAACCGCTTTTGACTTGCAAACAGAGATGAATAAAAATACCAGAGAAGAAACACGATTCCCAATCTTGTGTTAAATGGAAAAGAAATGCTGACCCATTGATAATAGATGTTAAGTATTTTGATCTGGAAATCATCCTGAGAAATGTCATCAAAATTAAAGTAGTGACTGATAAATTCGCCAAAGAATTTCCAAGAGCTGTTCCCCAAAAACCTAAATACTGACATCGAGAATAGGCTTGAAGAATATATTCCTTCAATTTGGTGAAGAGTCCTGAATCTTAAGTTCACAATCCTGAATCTTATAAAGAAACTAGCTTTGCCCCGGTGCGCTTTGCTGCCCCACTAAAAATGTTAAAAAAAGATAAAGTTTGTTGTTTTCTAACTTGTTTAGAAAAAGAAAATATAAAAGATTGTCTAGATAATAGTGCTAAAATTATTCTAATGCACGTGGATAAACAATGTTTCTTGTTTGTCTGTCTGGCGCCTAAACGTATATATAGATTAATTAATCCACATTAATTCTTATATATAAGATATTTTCTGTACATAATAAGAAGATATTTATGAAAATTTATAATTATAATAAAAGATAGCGAAACCTTCGCCCGCTTCACAGGGCGAATACACAAAAGAAACTTGCGAAATTTCTTTTCAATTTTCAGTAAAACTCATCCACAATCAATTTCTTACAATAATTTATTTTCAAATAAAAAGGTCGAAAATGAAAATACTTTAAAAATTAACTTAATGCTCTTTGATAAACAACGTTTTTAGTTTTTCCATCTTTTGTGTTTATAAATAATGCAGAGGGTTTACCACAACGTGAACAACCAACATACAATTGTCCATGCGAGAAAACAGGTTGCTCCAAATCTAAGCCACAAATATTCAAAGTCTGACCTTGAGCTTTATTAATGGTTATAGCGAAGGCAAGACGGACAGGAAATTGAAGCCGTTTAAATTCAAATGGCATATCTGATGGAATCATTGGAATTCGGGGGATTAGAACGTTTTCGCCTCTATATTTACCACTCAGAATAGTTGCTTCAATTAAATTGGCCATCAGTTTTTTCACGGAAAGTCTGGTGCCATTACAAAGCCGTGGTTGATTTATATTTCGGAGCATTATTATCGGTGCTCCCTCTTTCAATGCCAAATAATGTGGTGGCAAGCCTGGCAAATCAAGTGAATTCAAAAATTCAGTAGGATAGTTCACTACCTCATCTTCATTTATTATCGTATCCACTGATTTGTATGCAAAAAATTGGCCATCTATTTCTTGCAAAATACTTGCATTTAAATCGTTCACGTCTTTATTTTTTCCTGCCAATATTGCGCGTTCGCTCAACCAATCATGATTCCTGTACTTCTGCAATATATTTGGAAACACACGTTGAACCAGTTCCTTTTTCGATTGAGTGATATTACAAAAATTGCTTGGTAATGTTATTAATCCGGTTGATTTATCGACTGCAACTTTACCATTCCCAATTTCCAAAAGTTGTTTTGAAAATTCAGCTGCAGAAGGATCATTTTGCAATTGTACACGTACATTTTGATTAAGACGCAATGTTTTAACATATTTCCACAAAACTGAAGACTTCAAACATGCGTTTAGCTCATCAGCAGCAGTAGATCGTGGAATGACAGGTAAAGTTTGCCTAAAATCACCTGATAACAATATAAAGGCGCCACCAAAAAGTCTTTCATTTCCTCGAAGATCTTGCATGGTTCGATTTAATGCTTCTAATGATCTTTTGTGAGCCATTGTACATTCGTCCCATACGATTATTTTACACTGCTGCAAAACTTTTGCCATTGCCGACGTTTTGGAAATGTTGCACGTAGGAGATTCAATCGTTGTTATATTCAAAGGCAATTTAAGTGCAGAATGCGCAGTTCGACCACCGTCTAATAAGGTAGCAGCAATTCCAGATGAAGCAACTGCAAGAGCAATTTTATTATCCGATCGTATGGTTGCCAGAATCAATGACAGCAAAAATGTTTTTCCAGTGCCTCCTGGTGCATCAATAAAGTAAAATCCACCTCCTTCATTGTTCACACCTTCCATGATTTTGTCATAAGCATATTTCTGTTGACTATTCAATTGTGGAACTTTTAACTGCACAAATGTTCTCAATTGATTACGATCATATTGTTGTTCACGATGCATTTCTTGATTAATAACATCATGAACTGCACGATTAGGCGCTATCATTCCTAACTGCACTAATATTTTGTTTGCAATCATTATACACATGTCTTCAATCAAAATCAAAGCTTCGTTATGCATTTCCGGTGTGATTTCTAATTCAGGATTTGAAACTGAACGTCGCACTCTAAGTAAAATGTCTTCCGTCATGTCATCACGAAATTTATGCCATATTTCAAATGGATTTGATGGACTGCATGTAGATATTATAATTGCAAATAATGTTCGTATTTGATGTGGAGATGATGAAATTACGGAATCAGCAAGTGTAGCTTCCCAATGCATATCATCTTCAAGTAGATTCAAACGCTGGCATGCTTGCCGATAAGTCGCACACAATTCACCATCGACTGTTCTTAAATCTTCAAATGACGTAGGACCACGAACGTTAATCAATAATAAACGCAAATAAAAACATTCATAATGATTTGGATGAACGGTATACACACGACCCAATGCTTCTGTAGAAAATACATTTGGATGGCCTCGTACTGGTTGCCCTTGTTTCCGTCTTTGAAAAACTTTCGCAGATTCATTCCATGTGAAATATCGTGGCACTTCAGAATACAATAACATTTTAGCAAATTCGTCATTTCTGCACATATCAAAAAATGAAGTCAACGTTGTTTTCGGTGGCTGTTCTGCTCGTTGCGCCGCATTCTCAGGTGTGAAGTACACACGTTGACCATTCTGAAGATGAACTGCCAAGTGCAGTACATTTGGATACCTTTCGTGTATTGCAAATGAAAAAATTCGCCATATTGCTTCATTTGTACTAATATAACGGCCTAATTGATATGAAGTGATTTCATCACTTTTATCCCCAGCAATTCCAAAATAGGCCAAATCACTTCCTTTGTTAACATATTTGCATATGTACTTGATGGATTTTACTGAGTTACAATACTCAACATTTATATGAGCACCAAAAGTTTTGGATAATAGCGGCGAATATGGAACGATCCAACGATTGTCAATTTTAATGTCTTGATTTTTGCATTTCACCATAACTGTTTCGCCATCATCTTCAGGTGAACGTCTACGATATAACGGATAACCATCATTACCAGAAATTGTTTCCGCTATTAATGCTCTTGGGTACCGTTTTGTGCATTTTCCTTCAGCCATGCACGGTGAGTTGACATTTAATGCCCCACATGGTCCATGAATCATGTGCTTCGTAACTGATTCAAACAGTCCTGGATCAATGATTGGATTAGGAATTTCGGCTGATATTACGCTATCAATTTCATTTGGCGTAATTTTATCAACTAACCAAACCAAAATATGTGCATGCGGAAGTCCTCTTTTCTGCCATTCCACAGAATACATCCAACATTGAACTTTTCCAAACACTTGTTGTTTGACAATAAAATCCATAAGCGTTTTCAATTTTTGCTTGAACACACGCGCAACAATATCGTGGCGATCAGAAGCACTTTGACCATGAAACATATATTGCTTTATTTCATTCCATTGAGGATTACAGGTGAAAGTAATAAATAAATCGGGTCGATGATAATGCCGAACGTACGTCATTGCGTCTTGCGCGTACTCGTGCATGTGTCGTGGACTTCCAGTATATGTTGCTGGTAATATTGTCATTTGGCCAATATCGTTGATATTCCCATCATTCTGAATTGCATCGCGCAAATGAATATATTGTTCGGATTTTAACTTTTTCTGATTAAATCGAATAAAATTCAATCGTTCAGACTCAATTTTAGCGTAAACATCAACTATAAATTGGTTGCAAAGCCTTCTACAATTCAATATATGATTAATTTCGTTCAGCCGAACCATTAATCTGTACGAATAATAGTTCATCGCACTAACTTTTTTTGCTGTTTCCAAGCCTGAAATAAATGCGAATATTAAGTATCAATAATTCACAAAATGTGTGATGCATTTTATTGTAACTAACCAGTTAAACGATGTTTCATCTTAATATTGAAATGGTAACCATCCTCGCCTTGCCAAAACAAAATTGGGTACTGCAACGCATCATAACAACGATGAGTTTCCGAAACATGCACAACACTTTGATCTCGACGATGAAGTACAATATCTCGACTGCTCGCTCCTTCATCCACAATTAATACGGCAACTTCATCAATTGTTGGTGCGTTTAACCTTCCAGCATGAATTCCACCAGGTGCTTTATCGGCCCGAATAACAATTCTATGAGAATCCGAAGGCATTTGATCAAGGGCAGTTTGAAATAATTTGATCAAACAATTTTCATCGTGAAAAAACTGCTGCAATCTTTCAATTATTCCTCTTCTCACTGCATTACTATCATTTGGATTTTGTGCCACCACACAACGCCGTTCAATTTCAACATCTGAATTTCCCATGAAATAAATTTGCAAAAAGGAATGATTGGAATCCAAACATGGTAATAACGATCCAATTCGATGATAGATTTGACCTTGAATCTGCATACATGAAACATTTGATTCAATCTCACGATAGAACTCATTGTTAGTGTCGTGTTCAGTAATTACCTTAAAAGTCATGAATCCATCTCTGATTATATTTGTGGCGCCGAAAGACGTCATTTGGAAACATGAATTGTACTGCTGTATTTTAGACAAAAAATGATTCGATTCTGGAGTCAAACCAGAAACTAATGACCTCAAAGGCTCAGGAGGAGGATTCAAAACAGGCAATTTTACTTGTCCATTTGCACAACACATTCCAGGAGTTTCCGATGGAAATTTCAATGCATTGCACTGTTCGCAGACATTAGTCATAGTTCCGATTGAAAGGCATGGAAGAGAACAATAGTCAACTTCACTATCATAATTGAAAGCAGCACGCATTACTCGCTGATTAATATTGTCATTGGCACGACTTCTAACAGCGCGATTGCGACTCATTCTCGCTCGATCCGAAGAATTACTCGCGAATCGTTCTTCGATTGTTTGAGCAGAACGCGATCTCGATTGACGCTCTCTTTGCTGTATGAGTACGACGACCAATATTGGCGCCACGTCTCGGTCGCGGCATAATTATAACTAAAAAAAAAACAAATAATGTTTATAAGTGTTTATAGTGTTTATAATAAAACACATTTCGTCTTTTTCTTGATTCGCTTCGGTTTGCTGCTCATCACTTTTAAACGCTTCCATATTTTCTGTCATACGTAACACTGTTTTGGACTTGACACACCCGAAACAGAGTAATTAATCGGCATTAAGCCTTTTATAATTTTTAATTGTTTTTCAAAATTTAAAATAAAATTCTATGTGTGTCAAAATAATTTGTCAAAACAAAGCAATAATGGAAGACATTTACAATTTACTTACTTCCATTGTCAAATTGAAATTCAAAATTAAAACGTCAAATTTATTTTTCAATTTACTTTGATTCCTCTGTTTTCCGTTATGCAAAAATAATAATTTTTTTTAAATGAAATTTTTTTAAATTATTATTTCACACAAACCTTCTACAGGCAAATAATGAAAACATACCAAAAAATCAAGCAAATCGGACTTCACGTTCGCATGTTATGAACGTACAAACGAACAATTCATTTTTATATATATAGATAATTCGACGACAAAATTTTTAATGAGTGACAGATAAAAATAAGTTTAAGAATAATAACAAAATCGATTGTAGATGAATTTGATTCATTGAAATAAATTATTCATTATTTGAAATGAATATTCTAACAAGGACATTTTTCAACAATTTAAGAGCCAATTTAAGGAGCTCTTCAAAATTTATGAATTTCCTAATTTTAGTAAATTCCTGGGACAAAGTTTCAGCTCGACAATTTTGGTTACAGTCATTAAAGCATCCGTAGAAATCTCGGTATTTGTCCTTTATCCTTTAGTATTGAATTTATTTGCTTTTAAAGGTTATTCATTCGGCTTTCCTTCACGGTCGCCAATAATTAAACCAGACCAAACGTTGACCTAGAAACACGCACCAAACACTTGTTGGAGATGCACACGACCGGCGCAAGTTTGGGTCTCGTGGCGTGCACTTGCTCCATCGGAGGTCGTCGGGCGTCAACAGAGCAGCCGGCATCAGCTGCAACTGCGTAGTTACAATTTCGAACGAGAAGCACGCAATACACAGCAGTTAAAATAGATAATTGCCAATATTCTTTCTTGTATTTAAAATGGAAATGCTTCACTGCTGAATATGTTTTTCCGTCGTATGATCAGCGCATATTGAGAAATTGTATATGTACACAAATGTATTGTAGAATGAATGTTGTTCTCCCTCGCCCCTCGCCCTTGGAAGTAGCCGCGTATCATGATCAGCAGCGAGTGGCTGCACTCACCCTTGCCCATTGGTCCAAGGGCTGTTGAGTGAGGGCTGTCGGGGTGGTTCGGCGTGGCGACGCAGCACACAGCCGAATGAGGGTTGTTCCGCGGTATCGTTTTTATTGGTGGCTGCGAGCTGCTCAACGCCTGGCACACGGAGTGACGTGCGTTGGTCGTGCGTCGGGAAATCAGTCGAACGCCGTTCGCACACACGATAAGTCACGTGCTCCTTTTAGTTTCGATCGAAAGTCTCTGAGTTTGCCGGAAGCATGGAACACAACCTGCACAACGCACCTTTGCATTGGGGATACAACGCAGCATCGGTCAACATATCGCAGAATCACTGGACTCCGCCGCCCCAACAGAGAAGCAGTCTGAAGCGGGCGCTCTCCGAGAGCGATTGCGACGAACTTTACTCGGAGGAATCCTCGAAAGAACAGTAAGCATCGTGAGACTTCAATTTCGACGACGGAAGCAGCTTCAAACATTTCTTAACGATTGAATTTTTGGCGTTATTCATTATGCTTTGCCTTATCTCACAGGATCTCACCTGGAGAACCGGGAAGTTGTCAATTGATGAGCCGCAAAAAGAGGCGCGGTGTCATTGAGAAGAAACGACGCGATCGCATCAATTCTTCGCTGTCGGAGTTGAAGCGCCTCGTGCCATCAGCCTACGAAAAGCAAGGATCGGCGAAATTGGAGAAAGCTGAAATACTGCAATTAACCGTGGAGCACTTGAAGAACCTTCATGCAAAAGGTAAAAATGAAACCATGACAAAATAAACAAAGAAATTGTCGTAATCAAGTTAGAATTGATTCGTTCACATTTGCTCGCTGATTTCTAGTGTGATTTAGTGAAAATCCAATTGGAGTTAATACAATGAGTAATTCCAAAGATTGTGCAATTACAAAATCAAAAGTTTGTGTAGCTGAACAAGCTTCAAACACGACAAGGAGATTTTGAAAAACCTTGCTTGGGATTATAAGTAGCTAACCAAACTCTATTTATGTGCATTCCCGTCTCCTCTGACGTTCATCTCTTGTGATTTTTTATATGTGAAACAAAAACAACGATTAGAACCAGAAAAGTTGCTGATTCTAATTAGAACCAAGTGCTGACAAGTGAAATACTGCGACTTGAAATTTGACGCGATGAAAGTATTCGTTTTATAGGGTTTACTAACAAATTATAAACTTATAAATTACGGTTTTGACAAATTCTAATTTTTACACGTGCGAATCGAAGGTTTTATCAATCGTGCAAAATCAATGTAATAAAAATGTGATTAACAGCCCGATTCTGACTCTCATCACAAAATTGTGCCCATCATGAATCATAAGCGCAGTCTAAAAGTATGCAATCGCTTTTCTTCGCTAAATTGTCCCAAAAGAGACGATATTGTGACGATGGTCACAACCTCACAAGTAATTAACAATAGAAACGATGTGACATTTGGAACAAAAATGTTTTGCTTAATTTTATTCAGCGAAAAACAAGAACGGAATTTAATTTGTAGCACAATGAGAGCCAGAATCTAGCTGCTATTCGTATATTTAAATTATAAATGAAAGATTCTTTCCATTGTTCAATGGCGACGCGAAAATCCGCAGAAATCGGACTTTTCTCCGATTGGAGATTCGCTCTCCAATTCTTCTTATCTCCAATTTTTCTAAGACGTAATTAATTTATTTTTATAGTTAAACATTAACTCAAAGGACTGAAGGGAAATTTATTTGCTTATTTGGAAACATAGAAACAAACATTGTAAATAAAGATCAAAGACAGAGAAAAAAAAATTATAATATTATAGAAATTCTTAAGTGTTGTATTTAATTAATTCATTTATTTTCTTGTCCTAGAATGTAATTCTTTAATATTATAAATTTTTTTAAATAGAAAATTTAACTATTTTAAAATAATTGATATTGCGAAACGGTGATTCCACTTTAAAAACGAAACATTTTTTTATGTAATGTAAGCTAACAAATCAAGGAAGACTTTTCATTGAATAATTTAATATAATAACGAAAGTTAAGGAATATATTTCATGTTTTCCAAATTTGAACTCTTTGAAAACATTTAATTAATTTGCGTTTTCAAATAAATGTTAAATTGTACAAATATATAAGGTTCCGAGACCTTTTTTGTACTCCATATTGAAATTAATAAATAAATAAATCGGTTCTTTAATTCCAAAGGAAAAATTTTTATGATATCAAAAAAAGTTTTTACTTTAAAAAAATCATATTTTTTGAAATCCTAAATATGACTTTAGAATATAGTGAAATATAAGCAATAAATTATTTTTTTTTATTTTTTAATAAATTTTTTATTTTTATTTCTATAAAAATGTAAAAGCAAATTTGGAAATCAGCTATGCAACATTTTAAAGGAAACACCGTGAGAAAATCTGTGAAAATTGAATTAATTCGGAAATCAAATTTTAATGAGTTTGTGTAGAAAAATATAAATCTCAGTTTTCTGTATTGCTGCATGTTGCAGTTTTCTTATAATTAACCTTGAAAATTAACTAATCGACTAATCGCCGAAAACAGTAAACGAATCGCCGATCGCGTGAATATATATAAAAAATAGTGAAACTGCATTGACAATCGATTCTTTAAACACAACTACAAAAGCTTTAATTAATTGCTTCTGTCTTTCGTTGCACTCATTCCGCCTGCAGCAAGGAAAATGCATCGATGTGAACGGCGAATGCAGTCGCTCCTTTCATTCAGTTTTTCCCACCCTTCGCTTCCAATGCTTTTCACTAATGCTTTTTCCAGCATTGAAATTAGCGTGGGAACCTAAATAATACCGCATATAATTTTCACCCTTCATCGTTTATTGCAAGCAGTGGTTTTTTTTTTTGCCACTTGATTTTTATTTCGATGTGGTATTTAATGCGTTCACTTCTGTGTTTCAGGCATCGACACGCTCTCCTACGATCCTCAGCGCTTCGCGATGGACTATCACATCATCGGGTTCCGCGAGTGCGCCGCAGAAGTGGCTCGTTACTTGGTCACGATCGAGGGCATGGACATTCAGGACCCGTTGCGGCTGCGTTTGATGTCGCATCTGCAATACTTCGTCCAGCAGCGCGAATTGTCCGCAAAAAGCTGCGCCAGTCCGGGCGCGAGCTGGACGTCGCCGGCGCCGAATGCCAGCTACCAATCGAACTGCGCCGCGGCACCGTACCATCAGTCGTACGGCCCGGCAGCCTACGTGCCCAACTTAGCAGCGCCCATTCAGCCTTATCCGACACTCAGCTCTCCGCCGACCACCCACATCATTCATCACCAACAGTCGCCAGCAGTCCATGGGAGCCATCCGAACGCGAGTTCCGTCGCGGCGCCAAGCGAGACGATGCCACTGATGAACAATCCGCCAGCGCCGCAATCGCAACCGACGCATCGCATTCAGCCGCAGACGCAAGGACTCCCGCCGCAAACACAACCGCAACCAAGCGGTCATGAGAGCCATCACCAGCAGCAGCAGCAGCAGCAGCAGCACTACGCGCAGGATTCGACGCATCAGGAACACCAGGGCGCCACGTACATCGAGCTGACGAGCAGCCAAGCGAACGCCGAACATCACAGCAACCTCGGCTCGCCCAGCGCCAACCCGCTGAACTACGGAGGCACTCCGGCCGAGTACCCCGTCAGCGTCGGCCAGGTGTACAGCCCCAACAGCGGCTTGAGCTACGTGGCAGCGAACGGCTCGAAGCCTTATCGTCCGTGGGGCGCTGAAATGGCCTATTAAGGATCTCTTAGAAAGAACCGCAATCACCGAAACGTTTCATCACATTTGTACAAAATACTTGAACGGTTGGTTTGCATGTTCAAAGGTTGACTCTGATCATTAAGTGGACATATCTGGGGAATATCTAGTCAAAACATCCCGATTTTCTATCTCTGAGCGAAACGCTCCTCGATTAATTTGTTATTTTCGCTATTTTCGGATCGTTTGTACGGAGATCAACACGAAAATCGATAAATTTACATCTCATTATAAGGAAATTCTATTTATTTTAATAGATAAAGAAGACGGTTTCACCAAAATTTTAATCATTACTTTCTTTCAAGATGCTGTGATCTAGTTAGCAAAATTAAAAAAAACAGATAAAATGCACTAAAAAAGTAAAGAAAAGTACTCTATTTTTCTGTAGTATCTATATCCTTTTTTTAATTTTTCTCTTTTATATTTTTATTCTCTTCCTTTCATTTCATATTCGAATTCATGTCGTTACGTTAATTAAAATGTTATTCCCTTAAATTTTAACTCGAGAAGAATTAAATAATTTTAACTGTTTACGCACTAAGAATTTAAACATAACATTTTTTATATTTATATTTATTATGTCTTACATAAAAATTAACACTTTTCCTATTTCATATTTTAAAAAATATATTTACTTTAATAAATTAAATTCGATTCAAAAAAAAATTAACATTCATTTTAAAAAATCTTAAGCTTACATTTTTAACAACTAAAACAAAAATGTGCCGAAGCAGAAATATTTATTGTCGAATACCTTTAACATTGTCACAATAGAAACTTTGTATGATTTCAGTATTTGCAATTATACAAAATTATTTAATGGTTAATTTACTGTTTATTAAATGTAAAAATTAACCGCTATTAATTTTTTATTCTCTTCGGTAAACATTGAAATTATCTTGAATCTGAGCTTGGATTATTATCAATCTGAATTTTTTTAGAATCTGATTTTGGAGAGTTTGATTTTGGAAACTATCGATAATATTAAAAGCAAGCTAAAATTACTAACCTTTAGCATTTAATAATAAGTATAGCTTTAAGTTCAAGTTAAGTTTAAGTTATTTAATACATCCCTTTGATAAACAGCTAAAATAGTGCAACTTTATTTTATAAAGTTTATAAAATAAAGTATAAATAAACATAAATTTAAACATAAATATAGCCGATTTATTATAATTTAAGTTGTAATAAAGTTATAATAATAATAATAACAATCATATACAAAAATATATATTTTTGCATATGTACACATATAGAACCAGAAATAAATAAAACTCTAAAATCTTTAATATATTTAAAGCTTTATTCATAATCTTTAATAGCTTGCAACTATTTTCCGACTTCAGTAATTATTATTATTGATCCATCAGATATTTAAATAAATTTACCTGAGACTTTTCTATAGCAAATTTTTTAAATTTTTTAAAGTTTGACAATAATAAATTAAATGTGTGTTTAATATTCAAATTTCCAAAAAACATGTCACAACAACGTTTCTTTTTTTTATGCTCAATTAATTTTCAATATACAAATGATTAATATTCCACACACCGCTCACAATGCTACAAAAATTATTGAACCAGCCGCTATATTTAATGAATTTACCAGTTGTTTTATAGCCAAAATTCTTTTTTTTCCACTTGATTGCATCAAATGGCATTGAGTTATTTTATTTGATAAAAATACAGGCGAATTTATTGAAAAACATCGTCGGCGGTTTCCCTAACTTGTTGATTTCGGTTTTTCCAATCGTTTTCCCCTTTGAAGCGCTGTGTTCATTTGCTTTCGATTTCGTCTCCGTGAATTCGTTATCTCGGGGGTAGTAATCAAATACAAGTTCATCCAAATCAGGGGTGTTTATGGGAAAGCGTGGGAAATAGATGCAAAATAATATCTCACGAAATACTACCCTAATATTTAAAGTAATCGCTCGCCAGCAATAAATACAACGTTACCAAAAACTTTAAATAGAGTCCATTTAAGCTGCTAATAAGGGTTACGGCGACCTAAAATGAGGCGCTGGTGTTATAAATAAAAGTTGGTAAAATAAATAAAAAATGCAAAAGAACACAATTAGAATTTTGGTTACGGATTCAAGGCACTATTACATCGATATATATTCTCTTAATTTTCAGAAAATACACGAAGTCTCTTGCTCAAGTATTGCGACTGTCGATTAGCGACTTACTATTTCCATGACCATCTCTTGTAATTATATTTTAGATATTAAACAAAGACGAGAAAGATCTAAACAATGTTCAATATTAGGAAGTTACCCAACCGCATAGCGAATACTATAAATAATTGGGAAGTGATATTTAAATTGATATTCACCCTTCAAGCGCTGCTCAAACTTCACAGCAGCGTCATCACTGGTCTTAATAAACTTGAGTGCACTGTTGCATGTCTTCTCGATATTGAGAAAGCATTCGACAGCATTTGGATCAAGGGTCTTGTTTTTAAGCTCAGCTCGTTTGGATTTCCCCGTCATCTAATCAGGATTATTGCCGATTTTCTCTGCAATCGTTCGTTCTTTGTGCAGATTGAGTCACACAATTCATCAAGAAGAAGGATTTCCGCTGGAGTGCCGCAAGGATCCAAACTTGGCCCGATACTTTTTAATATATACACGTCAGACCAACCAAGTAACTCTTCTCGCTGCGCAACCATTTTATATGCCGACGATTCAATCACCTTCGCTTCTTCCTTATCTCCGGAAATTGCTGCCAGCAGAGTTGAATCTCACATTGAGAAACTCTGGTTTTATTACCTCAAATGGGGTCTTAAAATAAATGCACACAAGACGGAACTCATCTGCTTCCGAAATTCGTCATCAAGCACCCGTAACGCCCGGCTGACACACGGATTCGCAGGACGTTGCGAGGCCATTTCGTTGACTCTACCGGATGGAAGCGAGGTTACTGCAACCTCGGCCGCGAAGTACCTGGGCATATCCTTTTGCAGTTTGTTTAAATTCAACAAACACGTCTACAATGCAATCAATCGAGCCAATTTTGCTCTGCATTTAGTCAGGCCACTCATCAGACGTCGCAATGGTCTATCTACACGGACAAAGCTGCTGCTATACAAACAACTCATCAGGCCAATCATTAGTTATGGCTTTCCGATCTGGTTCAGCATTTCTCCCACTGCGATGAATCGACTTGAGTTACTTGAGCGAAGAATTCTCCGACACTGCACTGGACTTTGGCGTAGACTCGGCTCCTTGAAGTACTACCCAAACATGTGCTTATACGACGCAGCCAGAATTAAGCCACTTTCAGAGTATTTGCCTGAGCTGGCTAAACGTATGTTGACTAATATTCAGCATCACAATGACGAGGAAATTCGAAGCCTTGCGCAGCCTCAAGCGGATCCCGATCATCGATATCTTCACGCACTTGCCATTTTCAACGCCGACCACAATTTCTACAAGCAGCGAAGCAGCAGTCATCATCGTGGTTAATGCTCCACAGGCCTCTATTTATTTTATTTATTTTATCTCCTATTGTCTTTAATATCAAATATTTTATTTTATATTATTAAATCACCTCAATTTTACTTTTGTATATTAACCTCATAAATTGTCACCCCTACTGACTTTATTAATACCCTATTGTTATGTAAACCCTTTAGTGTTAAGCATAATTTCATTGTTAGATATAAGTTTAATTTATTAACAAAATTGTAAATAATTATTCGAAATTTTAAATAAAGAATCTTGAATCTTGAATCTTGATCTTAAATTGATATTCTGCGCAAAAACCACCACTTTTACAGTGACACATCCTCAAAGGTTGATGCTACCTCTAGTGGCTCGGTAAACCCATTTTGGAATACTGAAAAATTTCAGAAATAGAAATCCCTTCAAAAAAGAGATGAGAAACCGCTGAAACAGTACCGCTGAGGGTCCAAACAGGATATTTATTCAGAAACTCAATTATAATGTCCTTCAACGTTACCAAATGACGATCATTGGTTTAACGCATGGAACAAGAATAAATAAATTCGGATGTAAGTGCGAATAACTTCAACTGATCTCTATCTGCTATTATTTTCGTGTTCCAGTCTGACTTGCGGTATAAGCTCAATCTTTGCAGCGAGGTAGTTTCTTAATAAAACAATCTACACAGTATTCTCTCTATACTCCATAAATATCCTTATATTCCTACTCATTCCTTTTACTGTCCCCTTCTCTCTTTTCTTTACTCTTTCTCTATAAATTTAATGTTATTATTTAACTAATCTATTAACAAATTTACCGAGACTATAATTATTTTATAAGATTTGTTTATAACCCTAAAATTAATAGCGATTATGCTAAATAATCATAAACTTTAGTTAATTTTGATTATAAGTGAAAGCTACTTCATTACTTTGACTAGTTAATGAACAACTTTCTTGCTTTAACGTAAATCAGAAAAATTACATTTTTTACTGTCGCTGATTTAAAGTTAACGAGTCTTTTAGGAGAAGTTATGAGGAAATAGAATTAACGAATAACTAGTTAGTCATTGCTGACAACTACGTTTCAAATTAAGCAATAAAATTCAACTTTCCAGCAGAATCTCAACGTACAAATAACAGCATTATTACAGCATCTACAGTGCGAGTTTTGAGAACATATAAAGAAATATAGAAACTGATAGAAATACATCTTTATTAATATGAACCTAAATTATACAAATCATAGTTTTAAATGCACTTTCCGGTGTCCTCGTTAATGCCACGGTACTTGATTCGGATTACTAATTATTCCTTTCTTGTAGTATTTCGTAGTGGCGCCGGATGTGTTGCTACTATTAATCGAATGTAAAGCTGCCTCGTATGTGGGCGTGGTACCCTCAGCTTTCAATACAGCGGCACATCTCCAGTTTTTTGAGTAGTTCACTTTAAAAAAATAATAATCGTTTTCGTTTATTATTAGTTTAACAATTAAATATGCAACGTTATGGCAGACTTTATCATCAACAATTTCGAAGTAATATCCACCTATTATGTTAACTTACTTCGCCATATTCTGACGCAACCGTCGTCTCCAGTTGACGCAAGAATTGTGGCCATCATATTCCAGCAAACCCGCCAGAGGGGGCAATTGTGATCAGTGAATTTTACCGTTTGTATGTCCAATTTGCTATTGCCACTAGAAACATCCCTGGAATTGAGGTCAAAAGAGGAATTTTGTTAATTTCAAAAATATTTCAATCGGTAATTACTAATAACCACATCATTAGTTTACAAGAGAGCTTCCCGACTTCTCTCCGTTATTTTATTAAGGTTAACAACAAACATAAAATAAAAAAACATGCGCGAAACGGTCTAGTAATAAAAACCGAGGGTGTTCATAGTTAAAAAATGTTCTCGTGTATGATTTTGAATAGGTTGATTTTGAAAAAGGATTTCAGCGTTATGAAATCAAAAAAATGCATACTAAACAGAATAGAAATTCAGTTTTTCCGAATCTCTAAACCAAACGCTCCGTAGATCCATTAATTTTTATCGCATAACTAGTAAGGATTTCTTCGTCCCGCCGATGCTTATGCATAATCTACATCTTTGAAGTTTTTTTTATATCCGTCTTTCTCAATTTTGCGTATCGAAAATTTACAAATTTACAATTGCGCTCGGCTCACATTAATGAAAACGAATATAATCCAAAAATGGAATCGAACACTTGGTGGAATTATTTCACCATTCCTACTCTTCGGACGAACCACAGTTTTCAGGATGAACTATTCGTTTTTATTGTTTCCAAGACTCTTCACAGAACGAGTGAGAATGGAATCGAACATGAAAAATCATTCAGTGTTGATTGTCTTTTTTTTAGCGAATGATTCGAATGTGCGTTTTATTGAATTGGTTGCAGTTGCAGTTGCATTTACGAAAAAGTGTCAAAAAGTATCGATATTTTAACGACAACATAGGTAATAAATTTGATATTAATTACATTTACTGAAAAGTACTCACGGTAAGCTTTTAATGTTTATTATATATAGATCCTTACTAGCAACAGCCAAGACATGAAAACTGCGGCCAACGTTGGGAGAGAAAGCCACGTCATGCACAGGCTCAGTTATTTCATTGATCGTTTCTAGCTTAGTACATTTACGTGAATTTTCACTATAACCAAAAATTAATACTTTGCCTGTAGGGGTCGCCGTTTCATCGCTTCCAGCCTAGAAAATACAAATGCATAGTAACAATTTAGCAAAATAACAATCAAAATTTTATACATACAGCAATAAGCTGAGAGGAAAGCATATACGTAGAAGGATTCCAGGAAATACAACTTAATGGCAATTTATTTCCAACTTCATGCTGAACGGTCCATTGTGAAAGGTTCATTATGTCTGGCGCTTCATAAATACGAATGATCCCATCAGCAGAAGCCGTTGCCAGTACCAAACCAAGGTATTTGGGAGCAAATTCAACAGAAGTAACACTGGTTCGACTGTCAACGAGTGTGGTTCGCCGCACCCATCGTTTTGTAGGCGTCATTGTAGCAGCAACTTTTTCACCTGATAGCTCCTCCCAAACGGAAGCAGTACGATCAAATGAACATGTTGCTAAGACCTGTCCGAATTCCGGATGAGCCCAGGAAAGCCGCCAAACTGATCCGGAATGTGCTTTCCAACTATTAGACACCGACCACTTTCCTCTATCATCTTCGTCCCACACCTACGAGATACAAAGTTAACCATTTTTGTAAATCGGAGGTATCAAATGGAAATAGAACTACTTTAACGGTGTGGTCACTGGAACATGTCGCCATCCGTCTACCGTAATAATCATAAGCAATATCATGGATAACGTCCTTATGATCAGCAAAAATTTGATCAACTTCAAACATTTTAACTTGTGCCACTTGATAAGAGAGACCGCCCTTGCTGGAGAACTTGTTGGCTCAACTGTTCTTTAAGAATGACAAAGCTGCGATCTGGGAGGCTTATATCGCAGATAACACAGTTTGGAAACTTAAAAAAATCTGCTGACCCAAAAATATCCCGCGTGCTATTTGAGTAAATTTTCTACGTGAATCCACCTATTAAAATGGTAAACTATGGTTTATTTATATGACTATAAGCAGAGAGTATAGATATGTAAAGAGATTTCATGAAGCCGCCTTTCCAGCCTTCCACAAACTTTCAGTAGATGTTATTAGGGTCAAACTTGTATGAACAATTGAGGTTTGAGAAAGACATGTTAGGATTACGTTTTAATATGTTCGATGTTCTCATCGAAAAATCACTAAAGCATGACAAAGATCGTGCTATGATGAATTATAGAGAGCTAGAAAGGGTAAAAAATTTTGGTTGTGTTATGTTTGCGAAACATTTTTTCTTCGCGGGTTATTTCGCATCCTATTATACACAAGTTTTTTCCTTGTTTTCTGATTTATGTTCTGCGTGTATGGTTGTTGTTTTACACAAATGAAGCAATATTCGTCACAATGATCGATACGATGATTTCAGCGGGCGACGAAATGCAAGAAAGTAATTCGCTTTTTTATTGTTTCTTTACAATGAAAAAACATGAGCAGTCCATCTACTCGGATTTCTTTCTATTTGGGTTTTTAAAAGAAGTTTACTTTCTGTAATTTTTGCATGCTACGTTTGTTAGTTCGAAAATAAGTAGACTATTTGATTTCAGTTTATTCGGTTGTTTTTATATATTAGAATACTATTAAATTCATAACTTCTTATTACATAGAGATATTTCCTTAGCTTATATTATTGAACTCAGTTATTTTTGTAAAGTTAATTTAAATAGATTTTAGAAAAAGTTTCTAGTCTCACTTGCATAGCATGTAAAAGAACTTGATATGCCGACGAAAATAAGTCGGTTTGCTTTTGTTAGCCATTGGTTTATGTGAAAAATATTAAAAATATGTAACTTTAGAATCTTCTTGTAATCATATACAATTATATCAATCAGATGTTTGCGTTTTTAGTCATGAGAGACACCACACTAAATCACCTCGTTTTCTTATTGTAAAGAAACATGAATATATTGTGAATATGTATGTATGTACATAAATTATGATACTTTACATAATTTCTATTTATTTTGCAAATTTTTTTTTACGAGGTGATTTAGTGTGGTGTCTCTCATGACTAAAAACGCAAACATCTGATTGATATAATTGTATATGATTACAAGAAGATTCTAAAGTTACATATTTTTAATATTTTTCACATAAACCAATGGCTAACAAAAGCAAACCGACTTATTTTCGTCGGCATATCAAGTTCTTTTACATGCTATGCAAGTGAGACTAGAAACTTTTTCTAAAATCTATTTAAATTAACTTTACAAAAATAACTGAGTTCAATAATATAAGCTAAGGAAATATCTCTATGTAATAAGAAGTTATGAATTTAATAGTATTCTAATATATAAAAACAACCGAATAAACTGAAATCAAATAGTCTACTTATTTTCGAACTAACAAACGTAGCATGCAAAAATTACAGAAAGTAAACTTCTTTTAAAAACCCAAATAGAAAGAAATCCGAGTAGATGGACTGCTCATGTTTTTTCATTGTAAAGAAACAATAAAAAAGCGAATTACTTTCTTGCATTTCGTCGCCCGCTGAAATCATCGTATCGATCATTGTGACGAATATTGCTTCATTTGTGTAAAACAACAACCATACACGCAGAACATAAATCAGAAAACAAGGAAAAAACTTGTGTATAATAGGATGCGAAATAACCCGCGAAGAAAAAATGTTTCGCAAACATAACACAACCAAAATTTTTTACCCTTTCTAGCTCTCTATAATTCATCATAGCACGATCTTTGTCATGCTTTAGTGATTTTTCGATGAGAACATCGAACATATTAAAACGTAATCCTAACATGTCTTTCTCAAACCTCAATTGTTCATACAAGTTTGACCCTAATAACATCTACTGAAAGTTTGTGGAAGGCTGGAAAGGCGGCTTCATGAAATCTCTTTACATATCTATACTCTCTGCTATAAGAGACCTGTTTGAATACGGCGAGTTCACAATAAATATTATTTTATCTACGCTTACCGCGCTATAATCGATAAATGCCGTCATGTCAGCAAATGATGGTGAGATTGAATTGCTGGGATGAGACCACAATATTATTATTCTGGATTCTTATGTAGTCAATAATAGAGAATCCTCAATCCATTTAAAGTCGTTTGCAGTATTGAAGAGTTCTCAGTTCAGGGTTTTCATATAGATAATGAACTTTTGTTTATTAGTTAATTGATGATATTCATTTCTTTATTTATTTATATTTTAATTATTTGTTTGCCTAATAATTATAAAAGTGGGATCATAATTTTTCCCAAGAATTTTATGCAAACCCTTCATATTCTAAAGTCAGACATATGTTCCACAAAGTAGTTACCACAGAATAAACCATTCAAATCATTGCTAATTTTCGTTGCTAAATATACGTTTGCAGCGAACTTCCATCTGTGGTTGGATCAGCTGTTGGTAAAAAAACAGGAAGCACAAAAAGAAATCTGTACTGAGATATTTTGAGGTGTTTACCTAGAATTTTGTGAATCGCAAGGTAAAATTGTAATAAGCAAATAATAGTTTTCATAATAACTTCAAAATTTTTATTCAATTCAATTTGTCATTAAATCTAATGCAAACGAAAAAACTTCTGGTATTAAAATTTATGTTATTATAATATAATATCGTGAAATATGAAACAGCTACGTTGTAATAAATAGGAACGGCAAAGTGGAGCATAAAAGTAACAAAGAAATGAAAACCGTATTCTATCAGGAAAAGATAATCAGAGCAAAGTGCTTCAAAGCACAAAAAATGGCTATCATTGGGAAATAAAGTTAAATAAAGAAGAACCACCAAAACCTAAACTTCGTCAGGAACGATACTGCACAAATCATACAAACTGCATGGGTTTAACAGCTCTTTAGCTTAATAAAGGTTTAATACGATAATAATTAAAGTAGAAACGTCAATCAGTGGAAAGGAAGCAACGCAAACAAATGAAAAGTGGTGAAGCAAAGCGGCAGCTCTTGTTTTAATAATTTTTCTATCAACAAATCTAGTAACAACCTGTACTGTCTATAATGGAGGAAGAAAGTAAGTAATATAATTGCAAGAATCCAAGAAATTTTAAAAGGTATTGCTATATTTTACATATTAATCTGCTGGTTAAAGTTTGCTTCTCGTACTGGCGTGCCATAAATTAGTGATTACTCAAATCTTTTGTAAAAGTGCAAGAGAGAGAGAGAGAGTAACTGAATACAAGCATCGACCTTGTTTCTAATTGGACAAAAAAAGCTCGCGCCATATCATACGATGTATGATCTCCACTTCTCGTATCTCATGTACCTTGGCACTCAATAATGATAATGTATACCGTATGTATTACAGTGGTGCAAGAGTAAACAAAATTGGAAGAAACTTGAATAACTTACGGTTTTAAATAACAAATCCGATCTAAACACGCGATTGTCAGTGTGTAGAGCACCTTAAATAATTTATTTAGTTTAAAAATTCATGTTAATTAATGTTAATGTTTTTTAACCGGAAGACTTACTCGAGATATATTGAAAGACGTCACATTTAGAAAAATAACTGAATGTGATTAGATAATAATAAATTAATAAGAATTTATAATAATAAAATGGAATTTTGACAATTATAATATTGACTCAGTATTTCTTTTTAATAATAATGTTTACGAAATAATACCTTCAACGTAAACATATCTTTATGAAATACTCTTCTTTATATTTGCATTTTTACTCATTTGTTGTTGTTTATTGTGTATATATAACGAAAAAAAAAAATCCAGACAAGTTCTATAGAAGTCCCAACATAAAAGCATATTTTTATTCATAAGTAAGTTAACAAAATGAGGTTTTTTACATAAAAACTGTAAAATGTATTCAATTCTGTATCTATATTTCACTTTTTCTCATCTGTTACATGCATTTTAGTTGTCGCAGCCACTGATTTCACGAAAACTACGTTATTGTAATTTATTTATAATAAAAATGAAAGTTTTTGAATTTACTTTTTTCTACCTTTTAAGTAAATATTTTCATATATGTTCTGTTTTTCATTTTCCTGCTAATCTCATGCTACTTACCTAGTACTCCAAATATTTTGTTTTAATATTTCGCTAAATTGCCATATTTTTGTTATATAGAAGATTGCACAATGCATAGCATAATTTTAATTGGGTTTTTTGGACGAGATAAGCTATTAGGCCATAGAACCGAGTGTATAATATTAAAAAGTAGCCCCTGTACCGAACACAGTGGATAAAAAATAGAAATTGTGTGCAGCGGTGCGAATTTTACACCAATAACGAATAGTAAAAATATCGTCACAGCGTTTAACGTTCGCTTCTTAATAATTAAAGCGGCATTTGAAAATTGTTCACCATTAATTCTCATAAGAAAATGTATGAGAATTCTACTTCCAATTTAGCAAGCGAAATTCTTGGCGTACATATCAAATGCTAATCTGCTTTATTCGAATTCAAATAATGTGTGCACTCAAATCATACATTATCGGGATTTGAATAAGCTCCGTGTACACACACACACACACATCCATTCGCAACAGCCACTTATGCGACCTCGAAAGCCCTCAGGCGATTAATATATAGAATATTGTCTTATTAGAAAAGCTATCAGCGTCTGGTAAGCGAAACAGTTTTGTGCCGAGGTGATGATTATTGATTAACTAAAATAGGTTTCTGGAATTTAGTCGACGTGGAGCAGCCCGGTATTGAATAACTAATTCTAAACTATTTTTAAGTCATTTTCCTATCCGCTGTAAATATTGCAGTTTGAGTGAAAGTTTCTATAAATAATTTTAGGCTAATTAAGTGTAATTAAGTGTTTAGAAAGAAAATATGAATATTAAAAAAATATTTTAATTTATTTTATTATACTCTCCAATTTAATCATGTACAATTAATCGTGTTATTATTGAAAACACAAATTAATTTGTAATGTTTACATTTTTTATATGTAGATAAAACAACTGAACCAAAGGAAGTGTCAACGAATTTAACAAAAAACAGCAATCGTATTAAAAAAGTACAATTTTCCAACGAAAATATAAATAACGGAATTAGCGAGGAATTTCAATCAAGTCACAATAATATTGAAATGGGCGACTCTAATTCTGATAGACCTAGCTTTTTGGTTCGAGCACATTTTCGCTTTGTTTTTCGTTATATTAAATTCATATTATTTTAAGGTTGGCGACGAAATAGATGCCAGCAATATCAATGATATAGCAGAAGCTGCGGATGATTTTCCACAAAAAATTCAGAATGATACTCGCCCAAATGGTGAAATTTTGGAACGGCGAAAACGTCTGAGGTGAGTGAAGTACATAAAAGTGAAGAAACTTTTCTTTTTTTATTTTATTTCTAACTGAAAAAGAGACTAAAAGCATGATTTTTGATACGTGAACGCTTCGCTTCTCAGTGAATTTGCTCATAAATTGCTCGATAACAAGATTTAAAGTGCGCTCAAAATTGTTTCAAATTAAACATATTGCATTCTCTTTTGTTCAGCAAGTTCACTATGTTCGTAGTTTTGTAATAAAGTGTCATATTGCTATTAATGATGTGAGGCCGGGTCTCAAACGAGGATTAAATTGCACTCTGATACACTACAAATAGTGATGCAATCCTCAAATTTGTATATATGGCAGAGAAAATTTGCATGTTTTTGTGTTTGAGTCTCTTGAGGCAGCTGAAATGGTTGGCCTCAAAAGTGAGGACTGTGTGGATCGTAAGTTGTTCCACTTTATCAATTTCAACTTACTTCCTTCTGTTACATTAGCATTCTACAGATTTTGGGTTGTTGTCTCAGATTTAAAAACAAAACAAACAAAAACATTTGAAAATTTACATATTTTCCTATAAAATTTAACTTGCAAATTAATAAAATAAACCGGATTTTCTAACACGCGCAATCATTTTGATGTTACTAAAAGTAAACATTTTGAAAAATAAAGTTAAAGCAAATAATTATTATACTTTGCTCATTAATTTTTATGTTTTCATGTCTTTAATTAATGTTTAAAATTTTCATTTAAAGGCCAAGCATGTCGCGGGGAACAGGTTTGGGTCAAGATCGTTATCAAGATCGAGATTTTCATATTGCTACCACTGAAGAATTCGTGAAGAAATTTGGTGGAACAAGAGTAATAAATCGCATACTAATTGCTAATAACGGAATCGCTGCTGTGAAGTGCATGCGCTCAATACGCCGTTGGTCCTACGAGATGTTCAAAAACGAACGCGCTGTGCGTTTTGTTGTAATGGTAAATCAATAAAATGCGCAATTAAAGTTGTTGATAAAGTTTATTATTATTATATTTTATTGTAAAAGCTTATTTTGTGTACTAGGTGACGCCTGAAGACTTGAAAGCGAATGCGGAATACATTAAAATGGCGGATCACTACGTGCCAGTTCCAGGTGGATCGAATAACAATAACTACGCCAACGTTGAGTTGATTGTAGATATTGCACTTCGTACTTCAGTTCAGGTATGAATCCAACAGCTTTGGGATCATTTAACTTCATATGACATCAGATAACAGATTATATACACACACAAACACACAATTAATTACTATATAAATAATATTTAATTTTTAAAGGCCGTTTGGGCTGGATGGGGACACGCTTCAGAAAACCCAAAACTTCCGGAACTACTGCATAAGGAGGGCCTGGTTTTCCTAGGACCTCCAGAAAGAGCCATGTGGGCGTTGGGAGATAAAGTAGCTTCTTCGATCGTAGCACAAACTGCAGATATTCCTACCTTGCCTTGGTCTGGTTCAGATTTAAAAGCTCAATATAGCGGCAAGAAAATAAAGATATCTAGCGAACTGTTTGCTCGTGGATGCGTTAATAACGTTGAGGAGGGATTGGCAGCTGTCGCTAGAATTGGTATAAATGATCTTAGGTATTCAAGGCATTCGTATTAACATTTGTACTCTTTGTTTATAGGATTTCCTGTAATGATAAAAGCATCAGAAGGTGGCGGCGGAAAAGGGATACGGCGTGTTGATTCCGCCGAGGAATTTCCAGTTTTATTTCGTCAGGTTCAAGCCGAGGTGCCAGGTTCTCCGATATTTGTAATGAAGCTGGCTTGCGGAGCACGCCACTTGGAGGTTCAACTGCTCGCTGATCAATATGGTAACGCGATTAGTTTATTTGGGCGTGATTGCTCCATTCAGCGACGTCACCAAAAGATTATCGAGGAAGCTCCGGCAATCGTAGCTCAGCCAGAGGTGTTTGAGGTGATGGAGAAAGCAGCCGTCCGCTTGGCCAAAATGGTTGGCTATGTCAGCGCCGGAACCGTTGAATATCTCTATGACGCTGAAGGGCAATATTATTTTCTGGAGCTAAATCCGCGCTTGCAAGTGGAGCACCCATGTACAGAAATGGTAGCTGACGTCAATCTTCCAGCCTGTCAATTACAAATTGGAATGGGCATTCCGCTCTACCGATTAAAAGACATTCGACTTCTATATGGCGAATCACCATGGAGTACATCAATTATTGATTTCGAAAACCCTACTAACAAGCCGCGTCCCTCAGGCCACGTTATAGCCGCCCGTATTACATCTGAAAATCCAGACGAAGGCTTCAAACCCAGTTCAGGCACCGTTCAGGAGTTAAATTTCCGTTCGAGCAAAAATGTTTGGGGCTATTTCAGTGTTGCGGCGTCGGGTGGGCTACACGAGTTCGCTGACTCGCAATTTGGCCATTGTTTTTCTTGGGGTGAAAATCGCCAGCAAGCTCGTGAAAACCTTGTTATAGCTTTGAAAGAATTGTCAATTCGTGGAGATTTCCGTACAACAGTCGAGTATTTAATAACTTTACTCGAAACAAACAGTTTCCTTGATAACACTATAGACACAGCGTGGTTGGACGCGTTGATCGCTGAGCGCGTGCAGTCGGAGAAGCCGGACATTCTGCTTGGTGTCGTATGCGGTGCTCTACATATCGCCGATAGGCAGATAAGTGAATCGTTTAGTAGCTTCCAAACGTCGTTAGAAAAGGGACAAATTCAAGCAGCGAATACCTTAACAAATGTTGTCGACGTAGATCTTATTAATGGTGGCATTCGCTACAAAGTCCAAGCCGCAAAGAGTGGTACTAATTCGTACTTCTTATTTATGAACAAGTCCTTCAAGGAAGTGGAAGTGCATCGCCTCTCCGACGGTGGTCTTTTGCTCTCCTTTGAAGGCGCCTCCTACACAACGTACATGAAGGAAGAAGTCGATCGGTATCGCATTGTTATTGGCAATCAAACGTGTGTGTTCGAGAAAGAAAACGACCCGTCGTTACTTCGCAGTCCGTCTGCTGGGAAACTAGTGAATCTTGTGGTTGAAGACGGCGCACATGTGGCAAAGGGTCAGGCGTATGCCGAAATTGAAGTAATGAAAATGGTGATGACGCTGGCATCACAAGAGGCTGGCACTGTAACCTTTATGCGCCGTCCAGGAGCTGTGTTGGATGCAGGCTCCATTTTAGGCCATTTGGAGCTAGACGATTCATCGTTAGTAACTAAAGCCCAGCCGTATAAAGGTGCCTTCCAGCAACCGGAAAATCCTCCCGTTACTGAAAAATTGCATCGAGTGAATAATATCTACAAAAGTGTGTTGGAGAATACTCTCGCAGGTTATTGCTTACCGGAGCCGTACAATGCACAACGCCTTCGAACTGTTATCGAGAAATACATGCAGAGTTTGCGTGATCCATCGCTGCCGCTGTTGGAACTGCAGGAAGTTATAGCCTCAATATCAGGACGTATTCCAATTTCAGTGGAGAAGAAAATACGAAAGCTTATGACCCTTTACGAGCGGAATATAACAAGTGTTCTGGCGCAATTTCCCTCCCAACAAATAGCCAGTGTCATTGACTGCCATGCGGCTACATTGCAAAAACGCACGGACCGAGATGTGTTCTTTCTCACGACCCAAAGCATAGTGCAGCTCGTTCAGCGCTATCGTAATGGAATACGTGGTCGCATGAAGGCCGCAGTGCACGAGCTGCTTCGTCAATACTACGACGTAGAGTCGCAGTTTCAACATGGACATTACGATAAATGCGTTGGCCTTATACGCGAGCACAACAAGGATGATATGCAGACTGTCGTGAATACGATTTTCTCACATTCTCAGGTGGCGAAGAAAAATCTGTTGGTCACCTTGCTGATCGATCATTTGTGGTCGAATGAACCTGGCCTAACCGACGAACTTGCCAACACATTGAGCGAATTGACATCACTTAACCGTGCCGAGCATTCACGTGTTGCGCTACGTTCTCGACAGGTCCTAATCGCCGCACACCAACCTGCCTATGAACTGCGCCATAATCAAATGGAATCCATATTCCTGTCAGCTGTGGACATGTACGGCCATGATTTCCACCCAGAGAATCTGCAGCGTTTAATTCTCTCGGAAACATCCATTTTTGATATACTGCATGATTTCTTCTACCATTCAAATAGAGCAGTATGCAATGCCGCCTTAGAAGTCTATGTCCGACGGGCGTACACTTCCTATGAGCTGACTTGTCTGCAGCATTTAGAGTTGTCTGGTGGTTTGCCACTCGTACACTTCCAGTTTCTCCTACCGACAGCACATCCAAATAGGTTATTTGCATTCAAACTGCTTCGTTTATCAAACAAAGACTAAAGTGAGGATTTATTTTCAGACTCATGTCATCAGAGGGTCTTCTATCGACTACAGAAACTCTGGGCTCGACCTATCTGCGAACAGGTTGCATGGCAGCATTTGATTCCTTTGAACATTTCGAGCAGTATTCAGACGAAATTCTGGACTTACTTGAAGACTTCGTTTCTCCGGCTTTTGTTAGCGCAAAGGTACAGCCTGCCTTCCATGCCTTCGCTTGTGTTTCCTTGCAATGAACATGTTTTTATAGGTTCTTGAAGCTGTAGATTCGATATCGGACGGCCGCTTGAGTACATCGATTAATGTTTCGCTCTCGGACCCAATATCACGTGCAAACGCCGCCGAAGAAGCTAAGTCAACGGAGCCGATACATATTGTGAGCATTGCTGTCCGCGAAACCACTGAAATGGACGACTTGAAAATGGCTCAAGTTTTTGGTGCATTTTGTAAGCTGCATCGAGATGAATTTTTCCAAAGACGAATTCGAAGATTAACTTTTGCTGCACTGAAAAGGTATAAATGCAATCGTATAATTCATAAAGTGTCAGTTGTAATAAATTTGGTAGCTTATTGCACATTTATTACATTTAAAATAAATTGTATATAAAAAATAACACTAAATTAAACGAGTAAAAAAAAAAAAAAAATACAATGCATTAATTTCAGGCGGCAATTTCCAAAATTCTTTACATACCGTTCACGGGACAATTTTGAAGAGGACAGAATATATCGTCACTTGGAACCAGCTTGTGCATTTCAGCTGGAGCTGAATCGTATGAAAACCTACGACCTTGAAGCTTTGCCTACGGCCAATCAGAAGATGCACCTCTATTTGGGGAAGGCTAAAGTCTCGGCGGGTCAGGAAGTCACCGACTATCGGTTTTTCATCCGATCAATAATTCGCCATTCAGATCTTATTACGAAGGTATTTCGAACAAATAAACTAAAAATCTAAAAGTTAATTTGATCGTTTTTAGGAAGCTTCATTTGAATACTTACAAAATGAAGGAGAACGTGTACTTTTGGAATCCATGGATGAATTGGAAGTTGCATTCTCGCATCCTCATGCAAAACGAACAGATTGCAATCACATATTCCTTAATTTCGTGCCCACTGTAATAATGGACCCAGCTAAAATTGAGGAATCAGTTACGAAAATGATCATGCGCTACGGGCCTCGTCTCTGGAAGCTGCGCGTACTTCAAGCTGAACTGAAGATGGTTATCAGGCAATCGCCTCAAGCATCCACGCAGGCGATACGTCTGTGTATAGCTAACGATTCGGGCTATTTCTTAGATATTTCCATGTACACCGAACACACAGAACCGGAAACAGGCATTGTATGTGGATTTCTGCTAAATGATGCCGATTCTTTTCCTTTTTGACAAACAATTCTACATTTCATAGATCAAATTCAAAGCGTACGGTGCAAAGCAAGGAGTTCTGCATGGCCACCCGATATCCACGCCTTACATGACCAAGGATTTTCTTCAGCAAAAACGTTTCCAAGCTCAATCAAATGGCACTACTTATGTGTACGACATTCCCGATATGTTCCGACAAATGACCGAACGTCATTGGAAGGAATTTTCAAAGGCACGACCGACGGTTGACATTCGAATACCCGAACAAATTTTATTGGATTGTGTAGAATTGGTTTTAAACGGAGATAATCTAACAGAAATCCAACGCTTACCTGGAGAAAATAACGTCAGTACCAACTACATTACAACTGCATACATAAATTTTAATTAACGTATATAAATTTTATGCTCGAATTAGTGCGGAATGGTCGCTTGGAGAATTTTACTATCCACGCCAGAATATCCAGGAGGCCGTGAAATTGTAGTAATTGCAAACGATTTGACGTTCATGATTGGTTCTTTCGGTAAACAGGAGGACATATTGTTTAAAAAAGCATCTGAGTTGGCAAGATCGTTGAAAGTTCCAAGAGTAAGTTCAGTTCTATTATGTTTAAAGTATACCTTTGCTTACGCGGGGGGGGGGGGGGGGCGCTGGTAGAGTGACGGACATAGGTAGTCAGCGGTTCCCACACCACACCTTACCCCTATCCTCTTCCCATATCCCTATACACCTACAAGGGCTACTACAATGGGCCTTTTAGGCCTCGGTGGAAGTGGTCGACCTGGCCACATGCCCTTCTAACCTAACCTAACCTAACCATACCTTTGCTTCATATCGCCCACAAAAACTAAATAAATGTGTGGTAGAACTGACGATGAAGTAATTGAACTTTTTAGCTCTTGATATTCAAAAAAATGCCATTTTCGTGAAGAGAAAGCAGGCCAACAGTCGAATTTATGTGAATATTAATGGACTTATTTTCATAGCATTTATAAACCAGAAACAACCCATTTAAGAAATATAACATAACACTTCAAGAAGTTTTCAGAAACCCATTCAATATGAAAGAAATGTAAAGAGTTGAAATGTGATTTGTGTGTAAAAATAATTATCTCACTTCGAGACCTTTAAAGTTACGACTTTTTTCATCCCAAATGACATTTTTATATGATGCTCGGATGACATTCTTTTGAGCTATATGATATCGCTGCTTATTCTTAAACCTTAAACATGTTTTATACTATTTTGCGATTTTAAAATATTCTCCTTCGAAGACATTCTAACAAGAAATTTTCCAACTTAGATATACATATCCGTAAATAGTGGCGCCCGGATTGGTCTTGCGGAGGAAATCAAATCCATGTTTAAGGTGGCATGGGAAGATTCTGATGAACCGGACAAGGGTATAAAATACCTTTTTCTAACTACGGAAGACTACAGCAAAGTCGCGAATTTCAACTCTGTTCGCGCAATTCTTATTGAGGACGAAGGAGAACCGCGCTACAAAATAACCGACATCATTGGAAAGGCTGAGGGACTAGGCGTAGAAAACTTACGCTATGCAGGTCTGATTGCTGGGGAAACTTCTCAGGCATATGAAGAGATCGTAACTATTTCCATGGTAACGTGTCGAACGATTGGCATTGGTTCGTACTTGGTACGTTTGGGGCAGCGTGTCATACAGATCGAGAACTCGCACATAATTCTAACAGGGTATGCGGCTTTGAATAAGGTAATTCGCCGCATTAACTATATATATACACAGCTACTATAGCACCGCTTTTTGCAGCTGCTTGGTCGTAAGGTTTACGCGTCGAACAATCAATTGGGAGGCGTTCAGATTATGTACAATAATGGAGTTTCTCATAAGACTGAAGGTGAATGAAATTATTTAATTCTTTTTATAATATCGCCCATTTTCTTTTGTACAGCAATCGATCTAGACGGCGTTTATACTATTCTAAAATGGCTTTCATACATTCCTGCTTTTATTGGATGCGATCTGCCCATTGTGATTCCCAGTGATTCAGTAGACCGCGCAGTTGGCTTCACGCCAACCAAATCGCCCTATGATCCGAGATGGATGCTCGCCGGTCGAGTAAACCCTGGTAAAAAAAAAGCTTTCAAAGTCATTCATATATTACCTGATGTCACTGTGATGCTTCTTTTAGTTAGTACAAACGAGTGGGAAAGCGGTTTCTTCGACAAGGGTTCATGGAATGAAATAATGAAGCCTTGGGCCAAAACTGTTGTGACTGGTCGTGCACTTCTCGGCGGTGTTCCGGTTGGGGTGATTGCTGTCGAAACCAGAACCGTTGAGGTTGAAATGCCCGCAGATCCCGCGAACCTCGACTCAGAAGCAAAAGTAATAACATCTTCACATAGTTTCCGTGATTACTGCAACAGTGTAAATTTCTGTATACCCTTAGACAATTCAACAGGCTGGCCAAGTCTGGTATCCAGACTCTTCATATAAGACAGCGCAAGCTATAAAAGATTTCGGAAGAGAAGAGTTACCGCTTATAATATTCGCTAATTGGCGCGGTTTCTCCGGCGGCATGAAAGATATGTATGAACAAATTGTTAAATTCGGAGCCTACATTGTTGATGCTCTGCGGGAATATAAGAAGCCAATTCTGATATATCTTCCACCGAATTCTGAGCTTCGTGGCGGCGCCTGGGCCGTTCTGGACTCCCTTATAAATCCACGATATATGGAAACATATGCAGACCCGGAAGCACGAGCTGGAGTCTTAGAACCGGAGGGGATTGTGGAAATTAAATATAAGGAAAAGGATCTAATAAAAACAATTCATCGCTTAGATGCCATCACTATTGAGGTAAAATTTAAAGTGAAAATCTACTATTAAATATGCACATTAAATTGATTTCATAGCTTAAGAAACAAAATGAAGAAGCTCTGGCCTCCGGCGATAAAATAAAATCAGCGGAACTGGAAGAAAAAATCAAGGAACGCGTTTCTAATTTGTTGCACGTCTACCACACGGTTGCAGTGCACTTTGCTGATTTGCATGACACACCAGAACATTTATTAGAGAAGGGATGTATTAATGAAATCATACAGTGGCGAGATTCGCGTCGGTGTCTTTACTGGCGTCTACGCAGATTACTTTTGGAGGATTCATTCATAAAACAAATTCTAAATGCACAGGACAGTCTGTCTGTAGGCCAAGCTAAACAAATGCTTCGCAGATGGTTAGTTGAGGATAAAGGAGCCTCAGAGGTACATTATTTATAATAAATAATGCAATGGGAACTATCGAGGTATAATACAATGTTTTTAATTATTATATTTAGGCATATATTTGGGACAAGAATGAACAAATGGTCCAATGGTACGAAGAACAAAATAAATCCGAGTCTACAGTTACTAAAAATATTAACGCTGTTAAGAAAGATGCCATCATCTCAAGAATAACTTTGATGCTACAGGTATGTAAAGCCAAGAGTACATTTTTTGAACAGTCCTTAATTTGCTATTTGGGTCTTTTAGGAGTGCCCCGAGGTGTCACTTGACGCTGTTGTTAGTATATGTCAAAGCTTAACGCCCATAAATAGAGGAGTAGTTGTACGCACATTGGCACATTTGGAGCTTAACGAAAACGAATCGAAATCCAGTATACAAGGATAATTATTTTTTTTGAAAGAATTCACTTTCTTGAATAATAATTTAAACATTTGTTGCTGGTACATCGAATTCAATGCTTACGCAAATGGTTATCAGAAAAGCGATCAAAACTCGCTTAACACACACATGCTTGCATGTATCTTTGTACATATATATTTCGTCATTATTCTATGTTAATTTTTTTACGAATGCATATTTTCAAAGTTACGAAAGTTTATGGATATTTAGTTTTCTTTTTTGCCTATTTTTTAATAATGAAAAGTGTAATTGATAAAAAAGGTTGCATGGCTTCCAAGCACAAGGATAAAAATATATTTGATATTAAAGCATATACATATATACTAGATATCAAAGCATTTAATTATAAAATGTTACAGTAATTCTTTAAATCTTAGAATAGATAATCCAATATTTGTAATTTATTTAAGTCATCATCAACACGTCAAAATTTGGAATACTTGCAATTAATTACTTGTCATGTAGAAGTGAAAATTTTGTAAAACATCAAAAATCTTATAAATTAAATTTGTGGTATGAGATTTACTCATTAACTTTTGTAACATTTTTAGTGATAGAATTATTGTAAATTTAGTCAACCCGCTTTGTTTTGCTTCAAAGCTTCCTCCACAAAAAAAACAAATGGAACGAGGGGAATTAATTTAGCGTGCCTACCTTTTGAGTTAATTTTAGGAGCGATCTGGGAACATAACAATAAAATTGGACACAATGGGAATATCCAATAAAATTAAAATCTTTGTCATTGAGCATTTTTGTCCTATTTCGTTTTCAAACTTCTTCTATGATTGTCTATTTGCTAGACATGTGAAAGTGCAAAATAGAACAACCATCCATCATAATTAATGATTCTCAAATCATTAACTACTTCTAACACAGATAAACGTATATAAGGTCGCACGCCATACATGCTATTTTTGACCGCTTTCTGGCTTCATTTTTAATTTCTTATAAACAGCAAAACGTATACAGAACAGTAAATTTTTTTTTGCCTTCCATGAAAAGGAACGGCGTCATAGCTGCGTTTAGAATCGAGAATAAGGAATACTTTTTGGTGTTGTGTGTACTCATTTTATGCAAGAGTTTTAGAGAGAGTAGAGTTTCATAGTTAGATAGGTAGATTTCCGTCGGGATTTTTTTTTCCCTTTTCGAATATTGTTCCCGATACCTGGAAGGCAAAAACGGAAAATTTCCGACGGAATTACCTGTTCACGATTGCCCTGAATTTTGTAAATTTTTCTTTACGTTGCGTGTCGAACCTTTGTGTAAGGAATATCTATTATACCCACTATGAAAGCGTTTTTAGCACATTTAATAGATTTGATAAATAGTTTAGATTAAGCTTCAACTGCGAATAGTAAACAAATTTCATACTTCAAGACCAAAAATTTCTGAAATATTCAGAAAATGGAATATTTAAAGCAATTCTAATTTAAGAAATTGGTTATAAGCTGCATTTCTAAAGAAGTTTCCACTAATCGCAAGTTAGGATAGTTACGGAAATAGAAGTATGACATTATTTTGGCAAATTGGGCAAATCCAAGCGTAGGAATACATTTATAACTAGAACAGGGTTTTTCTGTTTTTTTTCTGAAAGAAAATATAAAAATTAAAGAAAATAAAATAAAATTAAACTAGTTATGATAAGACTTTAATTCATTATCAAAATCATCATCTCTTTTCAAATCTCATTTGATTTTTTATCGTGTTTCTCTTAATTCTACCTACTAATAATTTTCAAGCATCCAGCATGCGTGCCATCCAGTCTGACTCTGCAGCTGCTATCTTTTCAATAATTGAATTAACTTGATAGCACAAAGATTGTATCTGTCGGTCCCAAAGTGGCAAAATCTCACGATTCTCGAAATGGACTATTCCAGAAATTTGATCAATATGTCCATTCATGCGTCCTTCGGTTATCATTTGCGATGCTATGTTTTCAGCTTTGGAAGCAGATATTTCCAGTAGAGCTCCAAGTTCTTCGAAAGTTATATTATTATAAAGTTTACTTGCTGACAAAAGATTGTGCTCAAACACTGCTCTATCAAGAATAGAGGAACCATCAACAGTGGAAGCTTTCTGGTGCGTTTGAAGAAGTGCCTCGAATTCCTCCAACTCAGACCGTCGTATAATGCGATCCAGGTACATTTTCTCTAATATCGAATACGCTGGCAAGTGCTGACAGCGCTCATCCTTAAAGAGAGTGGCCAACATACGGGAACGCTGTTGTCCTGCTGAGGCAAGCACTGTACAGATGAGGGCTTTCTTTAACGCCGTCATTCGCTCTGTTTCGTCGACTATAGAACGGTACGAAAGCTCATTGTAACGCTGAGCAGCCTCAATAAATTTCCGGCGGTAATCTAATACGCGGGCATAACAAACTTTGTACAAAACCTTTCGGAAAGCAAAAATAAAACCATGAAAGAAAGACAGAAAGAAAAAGAAGAACTTAGTATAAAAGTATAAAATAGTATAAAAGAAAAGTATATTACATCAAGAATAATTTTAATATAGATTTCTTTACCAAAAGCAACTTATACTCCGATATACTATATCTTATTTTATTAAAAATTTTATTTTTAGTATACAAAATACCTGCAATTCTTCACAATTCGTTTCCGCATGCAATAATGAAGCTCGATTTATATAGGCTTCCGCTAGCACAGAATCGTTATCCTCTAAATAAAGTCTTGCAATTTTTAAGTACGTTTCCAACTTATAGTCTAAAGAGTATTGCTTTTGACCGGTTTCTAGAGGAATACCCACGAGAACTGAAGCTGCTTCGCGCCATTGTTGATTTCTCTCATAAATTTCAGCAAGATGCTGCCGAATCACTGCTACCTGTTCTTCAAAAGAAATCACGCGGGGTTGTACTTTATCCAAAGTAAAATGAGATACCAACATTGATACGTCATCCGGAAGTTTTGCAAGATGCGTGCCAACATCATTTAGAATCTGACGTGATATAACCAGGCTTACATGTTCATTTACAATGGCCTCTACAAATAACTTTAATGTATCGATCAATTCGTCTCCAGTATTAGATAAAACATTTTCCAAGATGATTCGATATCTGTCCGCTTGCTCCTTATGAGTTCCAGAAAAGTTTGCCAGTGCAATCAGTTGCATCCGAAGATTTGACGTATTCATTACCATATTGCAGCACAAAATCAATAAAATATGTTTGATGCCCTAATCTATTATGACTAAATAAAAGACCAGCAAAGTCTTCATCAAGTTTCCTCCAACCTAAGCACTTCGGAAATTCTAAAATATCGCCCACAAAATATTCGCGTTGGAGAAACACATTTCAATTTCCAACTCGTTCCGTTGCTATACATCGTTTGCAACAAAACCCTAATTCAGATAGTCAGCTGAGAGTAGTCAGCTTCAATTACAAAAGTCATCCGTTTGATACAACGGCGTAGTCATAGAGTCACTTTTAAAAAGGGGAATTCAACTTTCGTCATTCTAGACATGGTTATTTCTGTTCTTCGCCATGGTTATTTGTAGGAAAAATTTGTTTACTGGCTAACATTTTTTTGCTATCAAATTTTGCTTAATGCCACGTTACACGTCTATCAAAAATCAAAATTTTCAATGTGGTTATTGTTGTCTGAAAATTTTGAGAGAATTCGCCACTTTTTCGCCGTGATCGCCAAATGACGGAAGTGATCACAGCTTGACCATCGACAACGACAAGTAACCAGTGTTTCTCAGGAAAAGAGATAGATAAAAAAAAGGCAAAAATAATTTTTGATTTTGTTTTTTTTTTTTTTGGTGTTCATTGTTACAAATCTCATAAAATTGTTTTTGCTCTCGAAATAAGGTCTATTAATTTAGGACAATGCTGTAAACACCTATAATGAAAAACTTGACCGCATCGGTGTAGCAAATTTTAAAATGGATATGATATGAAAACTACAAGAAGTAAGAAGATGAAATTTTGCACGCTGCTTGCATCTGCCGCTTCTCTTTAAAACAATTTTTGGGAGAGACGAAGTTCGCCAGTCTTCTATATATATAAAAATTTGATGTCTGTTCGTCCGGCCAATCTCAGTAAATATTTACCCGACGATGGTAAAATTAGTGAGGCCTTAGGTTAACTGCAAATGAAGGTTTCTGTATCAAAAGTATTTATATAAAAACAAATATTTGTAAACCATAAACAGTTATTACAAACAATCATAAATTGAATTGAAATGTTCGGTTTTCCCTGTTATGAAGGTTCCAAAACAAATTTTACATGCTTAGTATTGTGCTTTAGTTTTAAGCATGAAGTTGAACACGTTTAATTTGTATCGCTATACGTGAATTTAAGCATGTTCTTAGGGACTTAAGCAGGTAAACACGACTTAAACAAGCGGTGTAAACGTACTGTTGTAGTATAGAGGGAGGGGAAGGAAAATAGTTGGAAATTATACGTTATTGGTCTAGCTTGGGCTCTAAAAACCTTTAGCACCTACGGTTGCACTGTTAAGAAATCGTACACATTGATTGATAAAGAAACAAGAACAACAATGTGGTACTTCTCACGTATTGTATACGTGAGATCAACATTCCAAACAATCAAATGTCAAACCGATTTTTTGAAGCGGCGAATAGCGAGTGTCACATCTAATAATCTATGGTTTAAAGTGGCCCATAGACGAAAAGCATGCATGTCGTTCATTTCCTAGAACTGCATGTTTACGTTTGCCACAGACTGGCGCGTGGCTCATTTCAGTGTTCGTCGTCAATGTATAAACATCTCCAACTGAAAAGCGGATGATACGTTTACGATTGAAAGAAACAATAAACGCAGAACAATATTGATGAATGAGTGGTTGGAAAGAGAAGAAGGCACCCATGTAAAATCATTGAAAATGTTGGAGTTATCCAAACACACAATATTGAAATATTTTTCAGTATGGACGCGCCGACATATAATTTTTAATGTTCATATTTCATGCAACATTTCTATTATGTTTTAATTGTTATATTTGGCCCAAATCCATCACACAATTGAAGAATTCTGTGCCATTGGCTTTCCACTTTGTGTTTGTAATTAAAACTTCCAAATGCCACAATGCCGACTATTCCTTAAATATTTCATTAGGTTCGTTAAAAAATTTTCTCCGTATCTCTACTCGAATAGAATGATTGTTTACATTGCTTTTTCATTGCCGTGCGCGCGCCGCTTATTACAAGAACATGCGCCGCTTACGGCAACAATAACGTAGTAAAAATTCTCGAGACTCTGACTCCTCGGTGTGGAATAGCAGTTGAGAGTCAAAATGAATACGCATTGAAAATGAAGTGACTCCCGTTAAATCTCTTTGGTGTGAACTCCGCCCAAGCAGTTATTGCAAATACGCGACGCGCATGCTTGTCGTCTATGTGTACCTTAATCGACACTGGGCCCATAATCGGATTTAGTTCCATTGAAAATTGTTGTTGTGTGATTTAGTTGAAATCCAGGAATAAAAGTGGATTTAGGAGTTCACATCTCTGGTTCGAAGTTCGAAATTATAGCTTTGTCTCTTTCTACAAGTATAGGCTACATCCAAGAATGATAGAAAACAAGATTAGGCCATCCAACAACAAAAAGTGTTTTCGTTCTGCGCAGCTACGTCATTGAGGACTCTGGAAGTCAAACGGTGAATATTAAGGTCGCTACATATGGTTCAAGTTCATGAACTGGAAAGACGTACGAAGAGGCAATTGAACAAAGTTTATTGAAAATACAATATTTATTAAAATTGTATTGAGTCTTTTCAATCAACATTAATACCCCGTTTACATAAAAATATTTAATCCGATTAAGCTGTTCGAAAACTGATGAGCTTTCTAAGTGTTTCCATACATAATCCGGTCAAGCAAAGTAGGTGTTTTGTTATTGCTTTGTTTTGTTTGTTTGCTTTTACCATGTGTGTGGACATATGTGCTAATAGTTTGTCGCCTGTAATTGTCCCTTTCTAACACATTGGCAATAGACAAGGAGAAGCATAAGTTCCTATAATTCCGAACTTCGAACCTGAGTTGCAAACTAAAATGTGAAGCTAAAACCCAAAAGCATTTCGGTTTAGCGCTGGAATTGCAACAACGATTTCAATGGTATTTAAAAAGTTTACGAGCGGTTTTAGGTCCTAAAAGTTTTACTTCCAATTTCTGGGAAAACCATTTTATGTAAACGCGGTATAAAGGTTAAGGCAATTTTAGTTAACAAATTACAAATCTAAATTACATTATTATTATTAATTAATTATTATTTTCCTGTTCAGAGTGAAAACAACAAGTGGATTGTAGAGCAGAAGTGTGTTGCACTTCTAGCCATCTTCCATCTTTCCAGTCCTCAACGACGCAATTTATTGGAAAGCAGTGCTGGAAAAACATAACGGACCTGCGCATGGCCAAATCTTGTTTTCTATCAAGAATGATAGAAAACAAGATTTGGCCATCAGATTTGGTAAAAATTTGTATTCTTATACTTATTATTATTATGAAGACTGATATGAATATATTATTATTATTATGAATATTGTTGTAAAATTTCACTTTTTATAACGATGTGCGCAAACTTCTATTCAAAATGCGACATGACGTCATATGTTGTGTCCGTACCTGTCAATATCGCTGTATGGGTATTTGTAATGTAAATTGTCTAGTGTTAAGTCAGTCGCAATAAAGTTCTCGATTAGAAACAACGCATTCCAAGAGTAATTATCGCAACAGGTCGCTACCGCAGAAAATATTACAACATATTTATTGGTCCTTCGAGCCAGATATAGAGCAACTATAACTTACATATAAGAGTACAAACGCATTGTACCACTTAAAAATTTGCAAAAGCCGAATTAAGCAGGTATTAAATTTGCTACGCTAACAGCAAGGCCGTCAATTAACGGCAATTGTGTATCGCCCTATCTCGCTTCTATTCGTTGTGCAATTTTCTGTACATATACATATTTTTTGCATTTTTCTCTACATGACATTTTCGGTACATTATGTCGAATAGCATTAAAACACGTGATTCCGCGCTGAACGCTATTAAGAGATATATGCACAAAAGCAAAAACGATGTGATCCTCGAAAGCTATGAACATATTACAAGTTACTTGCAATTGCTGAACGAACAGTGGGCAAGGTTTATCGAAGCACAAGACGCCGTGGAGCTCTCTTGTGGAACGGAGAGCATAGATGCAGAAGAAATTATTCGTGAGCAAGCTGAAACTTGGTATGCGGAAGCATTGGCCAACCTATCAAGAAGGAAGAGCATATTCGCCGAAGCTTCCCGTGCGGTGAACAGTAGTAGTGTTGTTCAAGCGACGCCATCAATTCCGTTGCCCAAAATGGAGCTGCCAACCTTTGCAGGTGAGTCCGTCGAGTGGATTCCGTTCCATGATTCATTTCAATCCTTGGTGGACGCAAACAACACTCTTACGAAAGTCCAAAAGCTATTTTACTTGCGGGGATGTTTAAAGGGCGAAGCCCTAAGTGTTATAAGCAATCTTAAAATCTGCGATGCAAATTATGACGAAGCGTGGCAATTACTTAAGGCGCGTTATAAAGTGATGCGCGTTATTGTTGAAAGCCACGTCAGGAGCATCGTAGCTGTTAGCCAAGTGAGCACTGACTCCGCCAACGCTATAAAAGAGGTTCTGGACCCTGTGCTGCAGCACATCTGCTCGTTAAAGGCACTTTGTCGTCCAGTCGATTTTTGGGATGACTGGTTGGTACATACCGTCGTTACAAAATTGGCTTTAGAAACCCGAAAGCAATGGGAACTGTCACTCGAGACTGATGACCCACCAACATTTGAACAATTAAAAGGATTTTTGGAAACTAGATGCCGTTCGCTAAATGTCTTTTCTTCCGCTTCAATAAGTTCAACAATCGTGAGTAAATATTCCGCTAAAGCTCTTACCAGAAAGTCAGCAGCTGCATTTCATACTGTAAACGACCAAAACGCAACATCAGAAAGTTGTGCATACTGTGGAGCATGCCATCGGATCTATGACTGTGGAGAATTTGTAGGGTTACAAGTGGACGCTAGAATCAAATCGATAAAAGACAACGGTGCTTGCTTTAACTGTTTAAGTACACTACATTGGAGAAATCAATGTCGCAGCAAATCAACGTGTCGCCAATGCAACAAGCGTCATCACACCCTTCTTCACCAAAACGCACCTTTCATACAGGGTGCTGGTAACCACGAAGATTCTTCCGACGCCGCTAACGCTCTAATGGCCACGCAAACCTCGCAAATAGGGAATAGTGGTGCTCTGCAAATTAAAGCTGGCGATGCGGTTCTATTAGCCACTGCCTTGGTTAGCATTCAGGACAGTGCTGGCCGCTGGCAACCTGCTCGCATCTTGTTCGACACCGGTTCCCAATCTTCTTTCGTCACGAATTCATGCGTACAACGTCTTGCGTTGCCTCGCAGAGCGTCATCCGTTTCAATTACAGGCATCGGAACGGCTCAAGGAGGCCGCGCTAAGGGTGAAACGTCATTACTATTGTCATCACAGTCAACTGCCAAGGTTTATAATATCAGCGTGTTAATTTTAGCAAACATCACAAGCCAGCTCCCGCGGTGCAGCATACCCGTTACTTCCTGGCCGCATATAAAGGATCTGCCACTTGCTGACCCAGATTATATGGTACCCGGCCCCATAGACGTGCTCATTGGTAGTGATACGATGGATCAATTTCTTTGCTCTGAAATCCGCAAAGGGATGCCAGGGTCACCAATGGCACAGAAAACCACCTTTGGCTGGGTGCTCTTCGGCAGGGTGAGCAACGTTAAAGATCATGGCATATGGACGCAGGCATTATACTGCGACGCAGAGTTAACAACAACGCTAAGCAAGCTCTGGGAATTGGAGGAGTCGCCGAAGCGCCAGCATCTCACCGCTGAAGAAAAATTCTGCGAAGAGAGTTTCCAACTAACGCATCGTCGTGCTCCTGACGGACGATTTGTAGTCGAGCTGCCGTTCAAAGCTGATGTAATGCTTGGAGAGTCGCGAAACGTTGCTGTTCGAAATCTGTGGCGAATGGAACGGCGTTTTGCGCGAAATGAAGACATGCGACAAAAGTATGTCGGGTTTATGGAAGAGTTGATTAAGCTTAACCATATGGAGCCGGTTCACGGTATTACGCACGACAGCTACTACATGCCGCATCATGCGGTTTTAAAGGAAACCAGTTCGACAACGAAGCTTAGGGTCGTTTTTAATGCTTCGTCAAAGTCTTCTAGTGGATGGTCATTGAACGACGCTCTTATGGTTGGTCCACAGTTACAGCAAGATCTATTCGCAATATTGGTACGATTCCGAACGCATCGCTTTGCTTTAAGTGGTGACGTGGCAAAGATGTACCGCCAGGTGATCGTCTCTCCGAAGCATACAAATTTTCAACGCATCGTATGGCGCTCGAAACCTACGCTTCCCATCCAGGATTACAGAATGTTACGAGTTACTTATGGAGTTGCGTCGGCATCTCATCTGGCCGTTAAAGCTCTACAACAGACGGCGAAGGATTCTATGGACAACTATAAGCATGCTTGCAGCATTATTCTACGTGATTTCTATATGGACGACCTACTAACTGGTTCATCGAACGTAGCGGAGCTTCGAGTGCTTCAGAGGGAAATTTCAGCAGTTCTAGATAAAGGTGGATTTACGTTAAGGCAGTGGGCGTCCAACAGTTTGGAGCTGATCGCGGAGTTGCCTCAGTCAGGAGAAGGTATCGACCATTATTTAGCAGAGAGTAACGATGTGCACGCGCTAGGGCTTATCTGGAAGACAACTGAAGACCTGCTGACCTTCGCGATAAACTTAAGGAAGCAGCCTGAAGTTCTCTCTAAAAGAGCATTTTTATCCGATGCGAGCACGCTGTTTGATCCCTTGGGACTTCTATCGCCCTGCACGATACGGTCGAAGATATGGTTTCAGGACCTTTGGAAGACGAATGTTGATTGGGATGAGCCAGTTTCTGATCAAATGGCAGCTCGGTGGATCGCTCATCGTGACGGCTTAAAAACATTAGCTGAGCTTAAGGTCGAGCGTTGGCTTGGTTGCGGAGTGCAAGGTTCTCACATGGAATTGCATGTTTTCGCCGATGCATCGCAGCGTGCCTATGCGGCCGCTATATACGCGCGAACCACTCAGCCTGACGGTTCAATCTCGGTCGCTTTGGTCGCATCGAAAGCCAAGGTGGCTCCACTGAAGACAACATCATTGCCACGTTTGGAATTGTGCGCTGCGCATTTGGCAGGGAGCCTTGTAAAAGCCGTGATAGGAGGTTTGGGTACCAACGAGTATCCGATATACGCATGGACCGACTCGACGATAACGTTGGCGTGGTTGCAAGCCCATCCGAGTCGATGGGTCACGTTTGTTGCAAACCGCGTCGCAGATACGCAAGAAACTTTACCATCAAGTTGCTGGAATCACGTGCGCTCTGAGAACAATCCTGCGGATTGTGCTTCTAGAGGCGTCGCACCAGTCGAGTTGCACCAACATGAGCTATGGTGGTATGGTCCCACTTTCCTGAAGGCGTCCGAGGCTTTCTGGAGGGCGAGCGCCAGAGCAATGTACGCTACGGAATTAGAACAACGGCCAACCAAAATCATCGCTCATATTAGCGCTGCGCCAGAGCACTGGGATTTGTATGCAAGATACTCATCCTATGCGAAACTGAAAAGAGTTACCGCTTACATGTTGCGGTTTGTAAGCCATTTACGGTCTCGTAAGATAGCTGGAGATCGGCAAGTCGGTCCACTTAGCTGCAAGGAAATTCAGCGAGCTGAACTCGCGTTGATAAGGTATACTCAAAATTATTACTTTTCTAATGAAATTAATAGTTGCAGAATGAAAAGACACATAGCCCGTCGAAGTAGCCTGTTACGATTGCAACCCTTTCTGGACCATAGTGAAATTTTGCGCGTCGGCGGGCGGTTGAGACACGCAAACGCGACCAGCGATGTAAAAAATCCAATTATCGTTGCAAAAGGATCTCCACTTGCAGCGTTGATAGTCACTGAGATTCACCAATACACGCTGCATGCTGGCCCCCAAATTATGCGCACGGTTCTACAGCGTCGCTTTTGGATTCTGGGAGTACGTAACTTGCTTCGCAGCGTATACCACAACTGTGTTAGATGTACCCTATTGAATCGCAAACTTGCTCAGCAATCTATGGGCGACTTGCCAGCCAGTCGCGTTATATACGCACGAAGTTTTCTATGCAGTGCTGTCGACTTCGCCGGTCCATTTCCGTTTAAGTTTTCGCATGGAAGAGGATCAAAATCGACAAAGGGTTACATCAGCTCATTCATCTGTATGAGTACGGGAGCGATGCATTTGGAATTTATCGGAGATCTGTCGACGGCGTCATTTCTCAATGGCTTTAAGAGATTTATAAACCGACGCGGATATTGCAATACTGTACATTCCGACAATGGCACGAATTTCGTCGGTGCGGACGCGGAACTGCGCAAAATGTTAGAGCGCTGTTTGGCTGATGATAGGGTACGGAATTTTTTCGTCAACTCAAATATTGTGTGGAAATTCAACCCACCAGCGGCCCCACACATGGGAGGTTATTGGGAGATTGGCGTGAAACGAGTAAAGCACCACCTAAAGCGCGTGATTGACAGTACTCTTTTGAGCTATGAAGAGTTCAGTACCGTGCTAACTGAAATTGAAGCGTGTGTGAACTCTAGACCGCTTTGTGCTTCAGAAACTGACGCTGGCGAACTAGAAACTTTAACTCCTGGGCACTTCCTAGTGGGAGAACCGTTGAGGGCCATTCCAGAACCTGAAGCCCAAGACTTTAAGGGAAATTTACACCAACGATGGCACGCTATATCTTCAATGCGAAGGCATTTCTGGAGACGCTGGTGTGACGAATATTTGACAAGTCTTCAACGCCGCACGAAATGGTTTCGCTCTTCCCCAAACTTACAAGTGGATGATGTTGTAGCTGTGCTCAACGAGGGCACACCGCCCACTAAATGGAAACTGGGCCGGGTCTTGAAATGTCATCCCGGTAACGACGGCCACGTTAGAGTTGTCACGCTGAAGACGAGTGATGGAGAGCTAGTGCGTCCTGTAGTGAAGCTCTGTCTTTTGCCGACGAAGGAGCAAGCTCTCTTCTGACGGAAGTGGCGCCTTGATTATGTATCAATAATTTATATTGAACTTTGTAATTCGTTCAAGGCGGGCGGAATGTTGTGTCCGTACCTGTCAATATCGCTGTATGGGTATTTGTAATGTAAATTGTCTAGTGTTAAGTCAGTCGCAATAAAGTTCTCGATTAGAAACAACGCATTCCAAGAGTAATTATCGCAACAGGTCGCTACCGCAGAAAATATTACAACATCATATTTCACCCCGGATGACGTAAATGCGCAGAACGAAGCAAGTTTCGTGAGCTGATCTGCGCAATCTTGTATTCTACCATTCTTGGGCTACAGCGGCTAGACCCAAGAATAATAGAATACAAGATTGCGCATTGAGCAGGTCCGTTATTCGATTTCCAAATTTTTGACAGCCAGCTTTCCAGTACATGACGGCTTTCCAGTCCTTACATAATCCGTAACCAGGATAAATTGCTTCGACTCTGGCTGTAAACAAGCAAGTGAAATTAGTTTCTTCAAAATTTCTTCGCGAAAATAGCCGTTCGAAGTTGGGGAAACATTTTTGCCATTCTTGGGCTACAGCGGCTAGACCCAAGAATAATAGAATACAAGATTGCGCATTGAGCAGGTCCGTTATTCGATTTCCAAATTTTTGACAGCCAGCTTTCCAGTACATGACGTCACACAAGGATAAATTGCTTGGACTCTGGCTGTAAACAAGCAAGTGAAATTAGTTTCTTCAAAATTTCTTCGCGAAAATAGCCGTTCGAAGTTGGGGAAACATTTTTGCTACAAAGGAAAAAGTTTCGATACAAAAAATGCAGTTATTTGTATGAAACATTTTATTCATAATGACTTCGAAAATGAAATACAATTCGAAATGAGTAAGCATTTTTGAAGAATTTTTCGGTTCTATTCGGTATTAATAAGTGTCTAAATTAATAGGATTTGCAAAGAAAACACTCTTGAAGCTAAAGCTGTGCCATTGATATTTGATCCACTTGCTAATAGCCAATTGCTTTCTTCAAAACGTGCGAAAGACATATTACTCATAACTAATAGCCTAAACACAGTTGGAGTGGCCGGATACAACTTCAATTTTTTCCAGCCATCAAACTCTGGCGATGACACACAGTTATAGCTGCGTAATCGGGCGTCCATTGTATACAAAGGTTTTTTCTACACAAACAACATCTACACAAAAGAAGAAGAAGACAGCTCTGCCGCCAGCAAAACGCCGCCAGATTAGAAATTAACCGAACTCTGGCGGCGTAAGTAAGCGACGGAACGTCGTGGGAATCTGGAAAATAACTTTTTTCTCGTTGTCCATAAGAGTCCATGTAATTTTGACAGCTGAGAAATGAAGTTGTATCCGGAAACTTCAACTGTGTTTAGGCTATAAAGATTACGATACTGTAGCACCATACGAAGGTATGCCAGAAACGGAAACTATGCAACGGAAACAATATTGTGACATAGCTTCCCAATTCAAATATAAGTGAAATTATTAAATTAAATTATTATTAATTACGAATAGAATGCCGAACGAAGCATTTTTGAAACGCGATCTGCGCAATCTTGTATTATATCATTCTTGCGGCTAGACCACATTATAGCCTAAACACAGTTGGAGAGGCCTGATACAACTTCAATTTTTTCCAGCCGTCAAACTGTGGCGACGACACACAGTTATAGCTGCGTAATCGGCAGAGAGTATAGATCATAGATTAGTAGATGACACTCGAAAATGTCCCTTATACACTAATGCATTTTTGCTGGAATTCCAATGATACAATGAAAGAAAACTTTGATTCGCTGCAAAAAAAGTGTAGCCTCGCCGTAAAAAAGTGTAGCCTCGCCGTAAAATAATGTAGCCTCGCCGCAAAAATTTTGTAGCAAGCACTAATCGAAAATTTATTTTAAGGGGTTTGTTTATCGAAACGTCAAAATAAATAATTATAAATATTATGTTTTTTATCCGTGAAAAACATGTGTAAAACATAGTTTTAAAGTTAATAAATATATTCTATAACATTTTACACAGCATTTTTTAATTTGCTTCGTTATATTTCCTATAAATGCAGTCGGTAATCAAAACCTTTTGTTATAAATACACAATTATGCGCCTAATTGCAAAAATATTTTAGTATGCTGTTAGCAGAATAGTATAAATGAAACTGAATACAAATTATTACAAAATAATTGGAAATTATACGTTATTGGCCTAGTTGGGGCTCCAAAACCCTTTAGCACATACGGTTGCACTGGTAAGAAATCGTACACATTGTTTGATAAAGAAACAAGAACAACAATGTGGTATCTCTCACGTATTGTATACGTGAGTTCAACATACCAAACAATCAAATGTCAAACCGACTTTTTGAAGCGGCGAATAGCGAGTGTCACATCTAGTAATCTATGGTATAGATATCTATACTCTCTGTAATCGGGCGTGCATACAAAGGTTTTTTCTACACAAACAACATCTACACAAAAGAAGATAACTTTTTAACTTTAATAACTTTTTTCTCGTTGTCCATAAGAGCCCATGTAATTTTGAGAGCTGATTAATGAAGTTGTATCCGGCCTCTCCAACTGTGTTTAGGCTATTATATACTGGCATTTATTTTAGTGCACATTTGCTTGTTGAGGATGGAGGTTTTGCAATCCTTGGTTTTGCGTTTTCGCTGTGTTTTTATGTATTTTTTCAGAAAGTTCTTTAGTTCTTGCCTCTTATATTTTTAAATATAATATTAATTGTTAATATGTTTCCAATTTATGTTTATGAATTATTTTGTTAATAAATTTTTATCTTTATAATTTATTTTATAAATTAAGTTCTTGATTTGTTAACATATCACTAATTTTGTCGAAAATTTCGTTGCACCTTATTAACTCGTTGCACATCTATCTGCTCTTGGGAATTTTTCAAACTTCTTCTTGTTTTTTTTATTTACATATAACATGTTATTTGTTACAGTTTATTTTTATCATTTACTATACTTGATCATTTGCAAAAAGGAATTTAGGAATGCGCATTTTTTTCATACATAATTTCTCTTATTGGCTTCAAATAAGCTTAAATTATTTTGTGGATCTTCGCCACACAATTGACAGATCGCGGATCATGATCGAGATTTCTATCATAGATGACTACAAGATGAGACATTCGCTATTCGCCGTTTCAAAAAATCGGTTTGACATTTGATTATGTTGAACTCACGTATACAATAAGATCAACGAAATCAATGTGTACTATTTATTAAACTGCAACAGTAGATGCAAAGGGTTTTAGACCCCCCAACTAGACCAATAACGTATAATTTCCAACTATTTTTCAACAATTTGTTTTCACTTTCATTTATAATATTCTGCTAACACCATTCTAAAATATCATCGCAATTAGGCGCATAATTGTGTATTTATAACAAAAAATTCGAATACCGACTGCATTTATAGGAAAAATAACGAAGAAAATTAGGAAATGCTGTGTAAAATGTGATTGCATATATTTATTATCATTCGATATATGTTTTATACATGTTTTTACTAATAAAAAACATAATATTTATAATTATTTATTTTGACGTTTCGATAAACAAACCCTTGCTTGCTACAAAATTTTTGCGGCGAGGCTACATTATTTTACGGCGAGGCTACACCGAGTGTCTCATCTACTAATCTATGCTCGTATGCATATGAAAAGTATGGTTTTGTATATGAAAAGTATCACACTGTCTCTACAATTAATAAAATCATTCTAATTTGGAAATTGAAAATTTTTTAAAAAAGCGACTATAAGAAGTATACCTGGCGAGAAAAACAAATGGTATTTCGTAAAGAAGAAGAATTGGTGGCATAGATGACATCTCTGGTTGGAATATATTAAAAACTTTTTTGGTCCGTTTTTGAGCAGCTTGGAAATATAAAATTTTTTTCGGAGTGATCCTGGTGTACCAATAAATATTACTAATTTTACACTTACGCAAATTTTTTAACTTAAATGTGTTAAAGAGTACTAAACCTTCTTTCTATACGGAACATTTTTAAAATGTAGAACGGGTGTGTTATTTCATAAATAAATTTGAAGCATAATTGCATCTTTACGTATGTGTATATATATCCATATATTATATATATTTTCCACAATTTAGATATAATGTCAATACACTACAAATTTAAAAATGCCCTTAACGTGGACACTGTTACTTTCGATGGTCTGCACATCTCCGTCGGTGACTTGAAGAAATCAATAACACAACAGAAGCAACTGGGCAATTTTACCGATTTCGACCTAAAAATAACCAATGCGCAAACTAAAGAGGAATACACTGATGAAGCACATCTTATTCCAAAAAATACGTCTCTTATTATTGCACGCATTCCACTTGCACATGTTTCAAAAAAGACTTGGGAACAGCATTCATTTCAGCAAAGTGTTTCCAAAGTTTTGCCCAAAGTTGAAAAGAAGGTTATACTTGATTTGTCAAAAATGAATGGAAGCGAAGAGGAAAAAATTCAAGCCATGATGCTCCAAAGTTCTGCGGATTACGATCCCAAAGGGTATCAACGAATAAGAGGTCAAACACAAACAGGAGATGTTCCAACTAGCTATCGCTGTAATAAGTGCAAAAAAGGCGGTCACTGGATTAAAAATTGTCCATACATTGGAAAAGATCAAATCGATGTAAAAAGAACTACGGGAATACCGAAATCTTTTCGAGAAAAGGATGAGAACAGCCTACCAGAGTCAAATGTGGTGGTTAATTTAGGTTGTACAGATAAGAATGAAGCAGTTCCAGAAGATCTTATTTGCAATATATGTAAAGACATTTTCACCGACGCTGTAATGATACCATGCTGCGGAAGCTCTTTTTGTGACGACTGCGTAAGAACATCACTACTGGAATCAGAAGACAACGAGTGTCCCGACTGTAAAGAGAAGGGCAGTTCACCAGGTTCTTTGATTCCGAATAGATTTCTCCGGAATTCTGTCAACACATTTAAAAATGAAACTGGATATAAACGTATGGAGAAACGAACAATAGCGAAGGCTATTGTATCACCTCCTATAAACTCTCCGTCTGTAGATGAATTACCAACGCCAGCTGATTCGAATGAAGTGGAGCAACAGGAGCAGACGCAAAATAATACTCCGAAAATATTGCCAGAGAAGTGTGAGGATCAGAATGGAGCAGGTGGGAATTCTGAAACACAATGTACAACAACCGCTGATATAGAATCTGATTATGAAGATAATATTACTGTTACCGTGCCCATAGCATTACGCGAGAACCAAGCCTATAAAGCACGACCGCCTGACGATAGCAATTCGCGAAAATTGATGCCACCTGGATTAGAACAGTCCGCGAGCTCAGAAGCAGTTTCTAGAAATTACCATGCTCATTCTCCAAAATCAGAAGAAATTACTTCAGGAGGCAATGTTGAGGTAGTGCAGAGTGGGCAAAATAAGCATATATCACCACATGTTTACAATTCCAACATACCTATCCACAATGTTATGCCGCGTGATATTCTACCAGTGAACATTGTTCCTGGAAACCGTGGTCACGACATGTACCCCAGACATCCGTATAACCACATCCCATATCAGGGCCAGCTTGTCCGAGGTCCGCCAATGAATTATAACCGTATGCCACAAGCACCTTGCAATAACTACTTTCCACAGCCGTCATATAATACACATTCAGGATACCATATGCCGGAAAATCCTGCTATTCGGCCTGTAACACCGTCTATTAATCTAGCATCGGTATATCAGGGCGTTGCTGCAAAAGTGGGATCGGGAGTTATTGATGACCCCTTAGAAGCATTTAATAGAATTATGAGAGAAAAAGAACGTGAACGAGAACATCAACGATCACCGAATCGCAGGCGTTCCACATCAGTCGATAAAAATCCCCGAGGTAGACTTTCTCCTCAAATGCTAAGACGTAATCGCTTGCGTACTTCACCATATAATCACAAGGACGACCGAATAATTGACTCAAAACCAAGAGACAGGCGCGGATATTCGCGTGAGAGGGAAAAAATTTCTGAGCGCAATAGATGGCGAGATTTAAGAAAAAGCAGACGAAATTCAAGATCCAGATCACGATCTATACCTACGACGAGAAAAATATTACCGAATTTGAGTCGGCGCAAATATTCACGAAGTAAATCGCCAGTAGTTGGCATGAGAGTTCATCAGTCAATCAACCCACGAAACGTTCGAAGGAGCTCTGACGTGCGGAGTAAATCTCCGGTGCACAATTTTAATCAAGGTAGAAATATTGGACGCTCGTTCCCATATGCTCGGCCAAAAATCAATGTGAACTATGAAAACGATAAATTCAGAGATAATTATAGGGGGCATACTTCAGAATTACATTCAATTAAAGAGCGCCACAAAATAGGAGATGAGCATAGGGAAATGTATGACATAAGTCCTCCTGGAACATCTGAACCTCCACCACCAGGTTTTGATAACACCATTACGGATTTAATTGCGACCAACCAACATAACACTGAGCAGGAAAGGGCTCATATGCCTGATATCTACGAAAAGTATGTATCTAAAGATTTCGGTGATCGAAAGATGTACCGAAGAGACTTATTGAGTGATAGATCGCCAAGGTCAAGGTCTAGTAAGATAAGTTCCGACGATCTACCAAGGCAAAGCCGAAGCAGATCTGTATCAAAAGAACGATATATTAAAACGGATCCGATTTCGTCGAAAAAGCCTAACTTATTAGAAAGTAATTCGAGAGCTCCGAAAGATTATGAGAGTCAAGTCGCAAAGCGCAGACGAAATTCGGATGATATCGATTTGAAGCATGACAAAGCATTCGTTCGAGATGGTTCAACGACATTGAAAAACAGCAAAAACGAAACTTTGCCTAGCAATCGTAAGGAATCTGTGGATGAAGAAGTTAATTTAGTAAAAAAGAAGGAGCAAAAACGATTCGATAAAAAAGAGCAGAAAGTTGATAAAAAAATCAAGGAACGTAAAAAGAAGAAAAAGTACAAAGACGAAAAAGATCGAAAAAAACAAAAGAAAAAAGAAAAACTATCCGAAAGAGAAGACGACGTTATGGAAAACAGTTACAACGTTGAAGTAATGGACGCGGAAAATTCCGAACACACACCATACAATTCTAATAATGATAAAATAAAGTGTGAAGAGAGTCAAGATCTAAAAAGGGGCAAGGAAACTGATCTTGCGCACAAGAGGAGTGAGTCAAAAATTGAATACAGCGAGTCTAAAATTGAAAATATACATTCCGATTCCATTTTAGACATACAAAGTTATGAAACAGATTTCGATGAATTTCAGCATTACGGAGTAAGCAGAACATCTACATTACCCCTGCCAGCTCTATCGAAATGGGAACGTGAAGATCAAGTAATATCCTCAGCGAGTTTCAAGGAAGAAAGCGATGGCGGCTTCAATACCAAACCATCTGGGAGCAAATGCGATAAAGTTACTGAGGAAGTTCTGCGAAGAGCTGAAAATGCAATATTCTCGCGTGATAACAAATCTAGGCACGCAGATATTTCAAATGTTTGTTCTGACCGAGAAAAAAGTTATAATTTGGAAAAATGTTCTAAAGATAATGCAGAACGAGTCCAAATAACTATACCAATAAGTAGTAGAGCGCAGCGATCCATAGAAATTATGGAGAATAAACCCATAAATATTTCATTATCGCCAGTTATTAAAAAATCGGTGAAGGACCGTTTGGGATCAAAAGTCGTTAAAACAAAATTTGAGCTTCAAAATAAAGCCGAACCGAAACAAAATGTACACAGAGAGCGTTCAAGAGATCGTCGGGAGCGTTCAAGGGACTGCGTTAAGGAACGGTCAACGGAACGATCAAAAGAGCATTCACAAGGGCGTCCGAAAGATTTCCCAAGAAATCGGTCAAAAGATCGTCGCCGGCCGAGCAACAATGAGCGGCCGTTGAACCGAAATGAAAACGATAAATATAGAAAAAGTGAAAAAAGGAATGAGAAGAGTTATCAGACAAGTGGTGAGAAGTCGGCATCATCTTGTAGTTCTAATTCAGAAATAGATTCTGATGATGTAAAACAGAACAAAAAACGAAAACACAAAAAAGAAAAGAAGCGAAAAAAACATTCATCATCGTCGGATTTGGCCGACGGGTCGAAGAAAAAGCATAATAAAAGTAAGAAAAAATATAAAACTTCGAAAAAAAATAAAAACAAAATATAAAATCCACAACTGAGTAAAATACTTTGTTCTTATTATCTTTTGTAGTTATTATTTTTTTATTATACATGAAATATAACAAAATTTTCAAATTTAATACTTATTGTTTCAAGCTATATTATAATATTTAATAGTATCATATGTATATGTACTTGTAAAGAAAATTTTGGATAAGTTTCAAACATAAATAAAGAGCAAAGGAATTAAAGAAATACATAGTATAAGAATGTAAAATTGGTTTTATCAATTACAATATTTCAATTATAATATATGCAGTAGGTACCTTTCGGGATATAACTTGTGAGCATGTGGTGGATATTTGGTAATAGAAATCTTTACGGAGTAAATTTAATTATAAGGCTGGGCCTTTTTACTGGTTATTTGAAAATATTTTGTAATCAATGACGATTGATATAAATATCATTTTAACTTGTTTTAGATAAAATTCTCAATCAAGCTACCTTTCACTTCAATTTTATAACTCGTTTTTTATAAGTGTCTAATGATTGAAAAACAAATCATATATATTCTGAAATACTAATAATTTTATCAAACAATTAATTGGTAATCTTGATTCAAACATACTTAAGGATTTCTTGTCCAATGGCTGACAATGGACCAGCGACGACAGCGGCTGGCACAACTGCTACAGCCAGTCCTGCATCAGCTCCTGCTGAGGTATGATTTTTTGCGCCTGACTAAGATTTGCATTACAATTTAAAACCATTAAAGCCAAATGAAAATTTAAAAGATTGAGCAATTCTGTTGAGTTACATACATATGTATATGTTAAGCAGTTGCGATAAGTTAAGAAATTAATTTCTTGTAGACAATTAATAGCATATGCATGTATGTAGTACGTGCATCTTTATGTACCATTTGCGCTCCACTTACCTAACCGCCAAATTATCCACCAAAGCATATGTCACAAAGCAATTGTACTGCATAATGTCAACTGACCGCTTAAATAATGATAATTGGAAAATGGCGGATTCATATTAACGTTTTGTTATTATCTTTTTGACTTGAAACATCACAATTTTATGAGAATTTAATAAATACTGTTTAATAAATAATATTAAAATAAAGCGGCATATCATGTTTTAGGAATTTCATATATTTTTTAGGAACAGATTTTATACATATTTTAGGAATTTTTTTTTTTTTCGATAAAAAGGGACAAGGTCCCATTTGCGTTAGCTTTATTTAGTCGAGCATATATTCTTCACTCCTGAATAATACACAACTTTTAACCAGAAAGTATGCTACTTCGGCCTAGTCGAATATCCTACATCCTCTGGATGAATTCATGGGTACGTCCGTTAGGCGGGCGCCATCCTTTTATTGTGAGCATTCACACTTGGAATATATTTCAATATGAGACGCTGAACGGCAAAGCATCCTTAAAGCTGACTTTATAAGTGCATTTTTATTAGGAAATATATTCTGTTGGTCTCTTACTTAGAGATACACATACACATCAGAAGTTATTCCCCTCTTTGCATATGAAATTTTGATTTATTTCATTCAATGTTGCTATGAAGAAAAAACCACTAAACAATTACATCTTATTGATCTAACATCCTCACGGGGTTATATAAGATAATGCAGAAGAACGCTTCTGATAAGTTTTAATTTTATTTGTAAGTATTCGTATACGGTGGGATTAATTACTTACAATATCCATTAAAACGACACTGTTGTGTTCAATATTACTTTAACGTAATCGTTGCAGCAATTTTAAGGTTTCGTCTTATGGGCATCATTCCGGGAGGCGTTCGTAAACACTAAGCAGCGCGTTTTTCTATTCTCCTTTTGTTTTTTTCGTTGTTATTCTGCCAGCGTCAATGGTTTCTAAAGAAACTGCGCTGGCAGAGCTCTCGACTTTGGGCAGGCGTACGGTTTGAAAATTTGTTGGTAGTTTATGTGCTTTCCAGGCGCTTACAGCTGTTTTGGCGTACGGATTTCTGACGTTAACAAAAAGTTGTAGTGTAGAGCAAAAAAAAACCGTTTGCATAGGAAATGCCAAACTGAGCAGAGCTCTGTCAACGCCGACTGCGTGTACGCTAAAATACGAACGCCTCCCGGAATGATGCCCTATATCTTAATTTCAAAATAGTAAGTTAACGCTTTGTTTCTTTTTTAGAAAATTTACAGAAGTTCCGCGAAGACATTAGCTGCTCCAAGGAGGTTGAGTAATGCATTGACAATGCCTGCAGCTAAAGTAAAGCAATGTTTTACCAAATAGTAGCACATTTAAATTTAACAATCTTTTTAAATGCAGCCAGTTATGCGTTTCTTACCGACATATCGTTTGGAACCTAAATATCCGCTAAATAAGGAAAATTGTGAAAAAATTATTAAAAATGTAATGGATAAAACATTTGACGAGTTTGTGTACACAGCTAAAAGCGCAACGAACTTATGTGCCCATGTCAGCGATGAAATAAAAAATCGAATTAAAAATCAAAATTATGACAGGTGAGTGATAATATGCATGTAAAATATTTTTCATGCTTTGCCTATACCGCGACATCGTTTCATCTTCAGCCACGCTCCTTCTCTTCCTATTCCTCGTTCCCTCCAGCACTTCCAGTTACTTGCTTGTCCTACATTCTGCAATAAAAGCCGCGGCAGCCTCTTTCTACCAACCATTTTTTTATACAATCTGCAACCATTTCACATCCTCTCTAAATTTTTTCAGTTTTTATTTTCGTAAGAACTTACTACCTGAAATTAAATTTTTAATTGTTTTAGAACTACATTTAAATTATATTTGCTACTACTTCGGTACTCAGAACTTTTCATATGATCATTTATATTAATTTATCAAAAATTCCATAGATACAGATATATTTGTATTGTAACAATTGGAGAAAAATTGATGCAAGGACTGCAATCCGTAGCAAATTTTTTGTGGGATCCGACTAGAGATGGACACATTTCTTATATTTATGACAAACCGGAATTCTTCGCTGTGGCAACCTTATTCTACTTGTATTATGATTAATTAAATGAAGATTGAAGTAGTTTAAACTTTATATTTACGCATGAACATAAATGTATAAATACATAAATATAATAATGTAATAAAAAATCAATGTTATGGGTTAAAATATTGTATAAATGCAAACAACAATATCTGCGTTCTTAAATGATCTATATAGGTTCTGCTATGCAAGAACGATGAGGGAAATTTTACCTTATAAAAAACCATTAGGAAACCATATTAACCATAGATTAGTAGATGAGACACTCGAAAATGTCCCTTATACACTAACAGCCACATTTCCGATACTCGCTCGCGTCTCAGACGCTCCGTAGTTGTTTATTCTTTTGTGTTTTTCTTAAGTTTTGTTGGTACGCCAGCGTCGAATACCAACAAAACTTAAGAAAACCACAAAAGAGAATAAACAACTACGGAGCGTCTGAGACGCGAGCGAGTATCGGGAATGTGGCTGTAATGCATTTTTGCTGGAATTGCACTGGTACAATGAAAGAAAACTTTGATTCGCTGCAAAAAAAGTGTAGCCTCGCCGTAAAAAAGTGTAGCCTCGCCGTAAAATAATGTAGCCTCGCCGCAAAAATTTTGTAGCAAGCACTGATGGAAAATTTATTTTAAGGGGGTTGTTTATCGAAACGTCAAAATAAATAATTATAAATATTATGTTTTTTATCCGTAAAAAACATGTATAAAACATAGTTTTAATGTTAATAAATATATTCTATAACATTTTACACAGCATTTTCTAATTTGCTTGGTTATATTTCCTATAAATGCAGTCGGTAATCAAAACTTTTTTGTTATAAATACACAATTATGCGCCTAATTGCGAAAATATTTTAGAACGATGTTAGCAGAGTTGTATAAATGAAACTGAATACAAATTTTTACAAAATAGTTGGAAATTATACGTTATTGGCCTAGTTGGGGGCTCCAAAACCCTTTAGCACATACGGTTGCACTGTTAAGAAACCGTACACATTGATTGATAAAGAAACAAGAACAACAACGTGATACTTCTCACGTATTGTATACGTGAGTTCATCATACCAAACAGTCAAATGTCAAACCGATTTTTTGAAGCGGCGAATAGCGAGTGTCACATCTAGTCATCTATGATATTAACAGCCTCATTACGATATGCGAAGTTGAACAAAAGCAAGCTGCTGAATGAAACGTATACTGGAGGAGAGAAAATTGTGTTTTAAGCAACGAGCATATATACACAAAGAGATTACATGAGATTTCTAAGAACCGCCGTGGTCAGAAACGAACGGACGGTTCCATTGACGTTCGGTGGAAGGAAATGATGCCATTAACAGAGAGTATAGAAATGTAAAGAGATTTCATGAAGCCGCCATCCAAGCCTTCCAGAAATTTCCAGTAAATGTTATTAGGTCAATGCTATTCTCTTTCTACAAATGTATAACGTTAAAAAAATCTCTTTCCTTTGCAACAGCAACAAAACTTTCCACATTATTAAGTTTTTTATATGCAAAACATGTTAAAATATTATGTTCCTTAAATTGACCTTGTATGAACAATTGAGGTTTGAGAAAGATATGTTAGGATTAAGTTTTAATATGTTCGATGTTCTCATCGAAAAATCACTAAAGCATGGCAAAGATCGTGCTATGATGACTTATAGAAAGCTAGAAAGGGTACATGTAGCTGAACAGCACAGGTATCGCAAGCAAATTGTTAGTCCAAGAAAACAAAAGCAAAAGAGGGATAATGTGAATAGCCATGTTCGTGTGTAAAAAAATGTATTCGCAGCCAAGAGTACCGCAGTGAAAGTAGTCTGTAAATTTAAACAATAGTTAGTTAGCTCTGCGAAATTTAGGGGAAATTAGAATAACAACAGACATTCAAGAAAGTTGAGCAAAATTATAGCTAATGTTAAACTATTATTCGAAATATTGAATAAAAAACACCGTGTATTGCTATATACTACATACCATTTGCGAGTAATCAAATGTTGCAAATTATATAGATATAATTTGTATGCAAAAATACATAAAATTTTAAAGTTTCGAATTTTCTCAAAACCTGGGCAGATACCTAGACAAAGCTTTCCGTGTTATGGGAAAAAACGTAATCAGTTCATTAAAGGCTCATTCAGACAGAGTCCATTTACCAAAGAACTCAGTAAACAACGTAAACGCAATATGTCTGAATGAGCCTTAAAACACACATCGCATTTCAAGTACATCCGTTGGAAAATGCTATTTAACGTGTAATATCTGCTGTGAATTACTAGCAACTCTGGTGTAGCGTCGTAAGTATTCTCGTCTTTTTCGTCGTGGTGACTAAATTGTGAAATGAGAATATATTTTTATTATCCGGTATGTATAATCAAATTATAAAGCTATTTAGTTTTTAATTTAGAGTTCTTAAGTTCATAATTACAGTGCCGTTAAAGTTAAAATAATTTTGGGGACTTCTTACTCTGCACAATATATTTTCACCCCATTTCAATTCCATGCATGTTGTAAAAATATCTCTTTCGGTATATCTTTCGTATTGTTCGCAGACAATTTGCATTATTTATTATTTGAGCATACATATGTCGATGTGCATATAATTACATCTTCCGTTGTTTATGTACATACTTGTATACCATTTTCAAGGTATGGATGTATATAAGATATTTCAATGTTAAAATGTCCCATATTACTGAGCATCATTTGAAAGGCAGTAGAGTAAAGGAATTAAACTGATAACTGCACAAACATCCAGATTTTGTTTATTGGGTGGATTACAACAAAGAAACCTGCATCTATACCTCCTGTTTGATCTCCAACTAGGGTGAAATGAGTTAATCCTGGTCGTTTATAACAAAAAATTACACTGAAGCCTAACCTAACTTGACAACTGATGACGGACTTTCGTTCCCAAGTCTTGTCTTTCATCTATGCTAGGTGCTTTTAAAAAAAATTGTCTTTAAAAATACTTATTAACAGTTGACGCAATCACATACCGTCTTATAGCTTATGTTTAATAAATATTTGTCGATGAGTAGGACTACAATGTAGCAAATTGTTTCTGTTAGTTCATAAATTAATTGATTTTTACACATCTTTTTTTAGTGTTGATTTATAGCCATCTCAGCCCAGAGTTGGAACCATAACTATTACAATCCGAAATATGAAACGTAGTGCTTCGCCATCGAGAAGTAGCATACTAAGCAAGCCAGCATATTCAGCACATAGAACGATGATTGGCCGAGGATATGATAATGGAAGTGGTATACCTGGCCATTCACCAGAACGTTTGTCCCCTGATCGCTTACGTCGTCGTTTAGGTAGATCTCCCAGTCCTCGGTCACGGTACGGCGTATCACCACATCATGAAGAATATATGAGGGCTACTATTCCGGAGAGGCCCACATACAAAGTGCTTTGTGTAAGCAGTCTGCACCCAAAGGCATCCGACGATTTTATTAAGGAAACGTTATATCGCGAATATAAAAAATTCGGCGATTTTAGCATTCGTATATCAAGTGATCTCGATGAAAGGGTTGCTTACGTTTGCTTCCGAACACCAGAAGACGCGCGTGATGCTAAACATCACAAACCACGAGTTATACTTTATGACAAGATGGCTCTAGTGGAACCTGTTTATGAATCAACATCAAGAAATGAGTACAGGTGAGATATGAATGCGTCTTTAAATAGTAAGCATTTCAAATGTTTTATATTACAGACCACGAACACGATCAATAACACCTCCTGATTATGATCGATATCATTACCCTCGATCTCCGATAGGACCATCTGAACGCAGACGACACCCAGTAGACCACTACGATCGCTATGCACCGCCATCAGCCCATCCCCATGGGCATTTTAGAGCACCGCCACACGAATATCCAGTAGCACCTCGTGGCCCGCCTCTTCACCACGTAGCACCACATATACATGCCCATCCCCCCCAACCACATCATTACATGTCGCCACGATACTTAACGCCACGACCACATGTCCCTTATGAGAAACCAGAAAACAAGAAAGATAAATTCCCAAATTACTTGCATCACGTTCAACCAGAAGACGACCCACTTGCTACTCGCACATTGTTCGCAGGCAATTTAGAAGTGAACATATCCGACGAGGAATTGAGCCGTATTTTTGGGAAGTACGGCGTTGTCGACGACATTGACATTAAACGCCCACCACCAGGTACAGGCAACGCATTTGCCTTTGTACGTTATCAAAACTTGGATATGGCGCACCGTGCCAAATTGGAGCTATCTGGTCAATATATTGGTATGGTATTACATTTTTTCTTATTAATATTCGCATATTAAGATTGCATTCTTAAAGGAAAATTCCAGTGCAAGATTGGTTATGGTAAGGTGACACCGGCTGCTCGAATTTGGGTTGGTGGTTTGGGCACCTGGACATCGGTCACACAACTAGAGCGCGAGTTTGATCGTTTCGGCGCTATAAAAAAAATTGAGTATCAGAAAGGAGATACAAGTGCATACATACAATATGAAACAGTTGAAGCAGCGAGCGCTGCTGTAAAGGAAATGCGTGGCTTTCCACTTGGTGGTCCTGAACGTCGCTTGCGAACTGATTTTTCAGAAATACCTGGAACAACTCCAGCACCTCCTTTTAAACACAAGAGCAGCTATGATGATCCTTCAACGGAATTTAAAAGACCTGAATATGACTACCATTATGACGATACTCCTCACTACGTTCCACGTGGTGGCTACTCACCATACCCACCACGGGGTGGATATCGAGGTCGTGGTGGTTATCGTGGTCGTGGGCGCGGTTCTTACCATGGCGGTTATCAGAATGACGTGCACCGTCCCGTTCATGCTGTTGCACCAACTGTTTCAAATCCTCCGCCAGCTGGAGTCGAAGATGAATGGAGACGTCATTCTGCAGACGTGTATGAAAGCGCTCGATCGGGTTCACGGGAACCTATCGCAGACCGTTCTCGTTCAAGGTCACCGCGTAAACGAGCCCATTCACCTGACTCCGAATCGGATACGCCTCGACGTAATAGTAGTTTAGATACAGCACGCAATATGTCAGACATTACCAGGAAATGCACTGTGGTTTGGAACGGTGCACTCATTCTTAAAAGTTCTTTGTTCCCTGCTAAGTTTCATCTAACTGATGGAGATCCTGAAATCGTAGATTCGCTTATGCGTGATGAAGACGGCAAGCATAATCTACGCATAACTCAAAGACTGCGCCTCGATCCGCCAAAGTTAGAGGATGTTCAAAAGCGGATAAGCTCCTCATCGGCACATGCTATTTTCCTGGGTTTGGCTAGTTCCACTTCCGTAGCTGTAACTGAGGACAATTCAGTACAGACAAGACCACTGCGAAATTTGGTATCCTATCTCAAGCAGAAGGAAGCTGCAGGTGTTATATCACTTTTAAACAAGGAAACTGAAGCCACTGGGGTTTTATATGCTTTTCCCCCATGTGATTTCTCTACTGAGTTAATAAAGCGAACTTGTTCCAATGTGACTGAAGATGCCTTAAAAGAGGATCACTTAGTTATTGTTGTAGTGCGTGGAGGTACTGCATAAGTACGTTTACTTATGCACAGCATTTAAATGGATAATGCAGTTTTAGACTATTTCTAAAAATTTATAGAAATAATTACGTACACTTTCCAAAAAGTTCGCGAAGAGGTAATGCTTGTTTGTTACCTTTTGCCGACTTCCTAGTAATTTTTCAGCAATCTTAGTCGGCAAAACTAAAATCAAATTGACCGACCAGTGGAATATCCCTTATTAAAGCAGATCAAAGTAATGATTTTAAGGGATTTATTGTAAGTAATTATTTGTTGGAAATTAACTAAATATCTTCCTGCCACTATGTATATTTTTGATTTATGAATTCGATGCTTTTGTGGTTCATAATGCATTAAACACATTGTCTGCTGCTGCATCCCGCAGCAAAATGGAAGTGTCAAAATTACATGGGCTCTTATGGAGGTTGAGAAAAAAGTTGATTTTAGCTCTGCTGCGTGATTTTGCTGCATGATTTTGCTGCTGCTGTCCGGCTATTTCTACTGCAATTCGGTTTGACAGCAGCAAAAACGAAGTTGTTGTTCTTTGTTGCTGTCTTTTTGTTTATCTTTTCTGGTGAAATTAATAAGGTATGTATAAAAAGTTTGTTTTGACAGACACTGCTGCTTTGCCAATGTGTTTAAATCCGAGCGATTTTTTGCTGCGGGATGCAGCAGCAGACAATGTGTTTAATGCATAACATTAAATTTAGTACTTAAGACTAAAAATTTGAAAAAGGTTTGCAAGTTGGAGATTATTACTCCAACTTCTTTAAATTGGAGTATATTGAAATACAAAGTTATACAATTGTAAGAATATTCTAATGTAAGACGCAACGGGGTTAATTTCAAAGAATCTGCTTTTGTAGAAAGCTTATAGTGAGCTTACATAGCCTTAAAATTGTTGGTGAATTAAAATACAACTTTAGTTGAATATCCTTTGTGTTAGTGCATTCTAAAAGAAGATGTTATTATTTGGTGATCAAATTAAAGTAGCAATTCTTATAAGTTTACAAAATGTGCTGTGTAATTGGATCCTTCCATATGCAAGAGTGTAAAAATCTAAATGTAATTTAAATTTAGTTACGCCAGAAATGTGAAATACTGTAAAATGTAGTGAAATCTGAAAAATGCAAATTCCAGCACAGCGTTTTCCAATGGCAAATAGTCCAAAATTGAGATATGTGTATCTGTTAATAGTTGCATAATTTGACCAGCGAACATTTGCTCAGTGTTTTGCTTTTATACTTATTTTAAATAAAATTTTTATGTGGTATAAGTTTGATTTGACATCAGACTGGAATAGACATGTGCAAATATAAGTGCTGTGAAGATGTTGCTTCAATTGGTTGCAAGCACATTGGAAGAGAACGTTATGTAGCATTTGTTTTAAAATTTATTTAAATCCAATGGTTTTACAAATGTTACATTGTTTTCTTAACAGTTGCACACGGCATGGTGATTTAGTAATTTATTTTGATAAAAGCAGTTATTTGTATTAAATTTTTGATTGTAACAGCGGACAATTTTGTGTTATGTGAAGAATTTAAATATTAGCTAATGCACAAATATATATAAAAATGTAAATGAATCAGTAATTTCTGTATATCTATATACATACATATAATAAATAAAAATTTTTGAAAGTGTACGTAAAACACACGATTTTAATTTACTATTGCAGCAATATTTGAGTGAAACGCCAGCATACAACTATTTTATTATTAAGCAATACAATAAGAACAAGTTCTTTTACCATAATAATAATAATCATTTTGGATAGAACAGCAGTACTAATGATAATGATTGATAGTAATGTTAAGCAATAATGTATATGGACGATGATCGATAATATGACAATGATTTGAAGATGAGAAGAAATGAGTAAGAATTAATTATAATGGAAGATATGTGGAAGATAAAGGTCAAAGAAAAGAATGTTAAACGAAAATCTAAATTCTTACAGTAATTTACCTTATGAGTCGCCGTAAATCGTTCCACAGTAGAGAGACTACGTTAAGATCTGAAGATGTGCAATTTTATTATTTACAACTAAATTTACGAAAAAATTTTTTTACTAAAGTGTGTTTGTAACACTTCACTAACGGTTATTGCATTTCTTTTAAAAAAAACGTCCAAGCATTTCTAAGGCCAAGCATTTCTGCTTGGTATACAGACACATACCGCCCCAGACATAGCGTGCACGCCAGGTCCAACTCTGCCGAGTAGACTCCAGCTCCAGCTTTGCCTTCCATCAGCGACCCATCAGTAAACATACTGATGTCGCTCCTCCCACACTCCATATTCGTTTGGCCATCAGTTATGAGCATACTGTGCCTCTTCGCTGAGGGTACAACTTTGCTCATACCATCCAGTGGCATCAGCGTCTCCCCGACCCCGATGTTAACAAGATCAGAATACGCCTATGCCCCTCCATCGCACCAAATCCATACCAAGTGCCACACGCCTTCATGCGCAGTGCTGTGAGCGCCGCCGTGTTCTTAATAAATAAGTCTAACGGAAGCAAGCCCACTAGTGCCTCAAGGGCAATAGTCGGGGATGTTCGCATTGCACCGATAGCGATGCACGCCATACGCTGGACCCTATCCAATCTTTCTCGTATAGTCTTTTGGTCCGATTTGGGCCACCAGACAACCGAGGCGTATGCAATGATGAGTCTAGTTATTGCAGTGTAAATCCAGTAGATGGCCGGGGGCTAGGCCCCAGCCTAAGCCATATACGCGCCTACACTGGAAAAAAGCCTTCTTCGCCCTTCGGATCTTATACTCAATATGATCGTTCCAGGATAGTTTACTATCCAGGATTACTCCCAGATATTTAACGTTCCTAGAGATCTTGATTTCTGCACCAAAGAGATTAAGCCGGCTCATCTCCAGACCTTTCCTCCTTCTTATATTTATTTATTTATTTATTTATTTATTTATTTATTTAATAGAAACTAAACTAAGTATTACATAACTTTATAGTTCAGACAAAATACAAAGTAAATTCACAGTATTATAGGTATTGAATATAAAAAGGTTGCGATAAAAATGATAAAATCATTTGTTTCGTTACATAAATTGGATCGGAGAAATTTATAACAGGATATACAGTATTAAAATCGCTACAAGCATTCCGTAGAGGTTCATGTTGCAAATATGAAGTTCTAGCAATACTTAGATAAAGCGGCTCATACCGTCTCAAAGTGCGATGAGGAACATTAATATAAATATATGATAGCAAGGTTGGACTATCAATTATTCCATAGAGTATATTCAAAATGAGAGCCGCATTTAATATCTTACGACGATTGACGAGTGAAGGTAAGTCAATTAGCTGCAAACGGGATTCATAAGGTGGTAGCCTCGAAGATGCATCCCAATGACTGCTTTTGAACAGATTCAAGCTCAGAAATGTAGCAGGCATAATTTGGGCTCCAAACAGGCGATGCATATTCCAACGTAGTCCTAACAAGTGTTATATAAAGTAGCTTTGTAATATGAAAATCCTTAAACTCCTTTGCCCAGCGTTTAATAAATCCCAACGTACTATGTGCTTTACTTGCAATGTGATTTATATGAGTATGGAAGGTTCTCTCTTCTTGTAAAGAGAATCATGTCTGACGTACTAGCGTGATGGTCACCTCCTGTTTAATGCACCACCTCTCCACAGTTCTGAGTGCATGCCTCATTACATTGGCAATGGTGTCCATGAACATTCCAGAAACCATCAAAGCTATATCGTCCGCATACCCAACCGTGTGTATACCCATCTCATCTAAACTTTGAAGGAGACCATCTACCGTTAAATTCCACAGTAGTGGTGAGAGGACACCTCCTTGCGGGCACCCTCTCTTTACCCTTCCCCTAAATTTCGACTTTCCACACTGAACATTGATTGCCCTATGTTTCAACGAGCTGTCCACCCATTTAATAATCAATGGACTGACCTCCCGACAGACAAGAGCATCACGCAGTTTTCCGAAGCCTATTTTGTCAAAGGCACCTTCTATGTCCATAAATACGGCCATAGTAATACCTCCGACGGCTAGCTTCTTCTCCACAACCCTCACAATTTCATGCAGGGCAGTGTCGGTAGATCCTGCACGATAAGCATGCTGGAATCTACTTAACGGTCTACTCACTAGCGTTGACGTCTCCAGAAAATCGGCCACAATCCTCTCCAACGTCTTTAGTAGGAAGGACGTGAGGCTGATTGGCCTGAAAGACTTCGCCGCAGAGTAGTCGCCTCTTCCAGGTTTGGGGAGAAAAACTACCTTTGTTTCTCTCCACTTATTCGGAATGTATCCTGTCGCTAGACAAGCTACGAATATTCCATGAAGTCTTTCAAGAAGAACATCAATGCCCCACTGAAGTAGGGCCGGAAATATTTCATCCAGTCCTGAAGTTTTGAACGCCGAAAAGGCTCCAATAGTTCTTTTAATTGCGTCCATAGTCACTATCTTTTCCGCCTCCCTTCTGCCACTCCCGCTAACCCTTTTGCAGGTATATGAAAACGGCTCATTAGAAGATAGGCGTCCCGGAAAGTGTACTTCCATCACTATCTGCAGAGATTCACCCATAGTTTCTGACATTGTGCCATCCACTCTTCGTAGAAGGCCCAACCTCGATACAGGGTCTTTCGATATTGTCTTATGTAATCTACTTACATCCGACATATCCTTTGCACTACTACAGAAATTTCTCCACGTCTCTCTTTTACGTCGACGAAGAGTTCTCTTTAGTAGCCTTTTCTGTTCTTTATACAGGTTCCATGATTCAGGACTTGCCCTCCTCATATGCCTGTTAAAGGCCTTCCTTGTCTTCTTTTTCATGGTCTCAAGTTCGTCATTCCACCAAGGTGTCTGACTCGCTTCTTCCACTACTGATTTGGGACAAGCTGCGTTGAATGCCTCAGTCATAGTCAAAGTTAGAACCTTGACTTCGCTTTCGACATCCGCCGTTGTTCTAGGAACAAGAAATTGCTTATTCGCTAGTAATTCCCTTAACACTTCAATGTATTTAATACCGTCCGTATTAGCGGGAACCCTTCGCAAGATGCTACTGCGTTTTTTCCTGGAGCCATAGAGAATGCCGAACCCAATAGCCCTATGGTCGGACATCGTTGGAGTGTCCAGTACCATCCAGTCCAGTACCCTCTCCAGCATCCCTGAATGAACCAACGTGATGTCGATAACTTCTGCTCTGCGAGCATCCACAAAAGTTGGTTCGACACCCCTGTTTGCAATATACAAGTCTTGCAAGCCTCTCCTCTGTGATTGTCGCTATTGCTACCCCACACAGTATTGTGTGCATTAGCATCACAGCCAATTACCAGCCCAGCGCTCCTATCAACACAAAAATGCACTAGTGCTCTAACCTCTCTAGTGGGGGGCAGCTCCGGCGCATCATATGGAAAGTAGGCAGACGCTAAAAAGAAGGATCCTGCACCATCACCTATCCTTACCACAGTAAGGTCCGGTGTGCTCAAGTGAGGACAGAGTACTGCTAATACTCCGCGCCTCTCCAAGATGCAAGTTCTCAGTCTGCCACCCATCTGCGAATAGGGTGGCTCTGCTACAAGATAAACCTCGAATCGCATCATGAGATATCCAGGTTTCTTGTATCAGCGCAATATCTAGCCCTTCCCCCACAAAGTGCCCTACTGTGGTGTAGGTTGAGCTGAATCACCTTTCATTTAGCCTGGCCCGGGCCCACCTCCCGCCCCGACTTCCATCTCACCGGGAAATGACCGCCGGTCCGTGCCAGAGGACGCTCACATTTCATCCTTCCGGAATTTGACCCGCAGTTGAGCTTCGCTCCTGCGCGCTCAATTGCAGCGGCCTCTTCCTTCGGGCACCAAACCGTGAGAATGACGCCTTCGTTACCTGCAGCACCAAACTTACCCGCGCGAATAACCCTCCATTTAGAAGTGTCCTTTATGCAGGCATTCTAACGCTGCAGCCTCCTGAGGATGATGTCCTTGGACTCAGTTGTGCCGTGAACAAGGATCACCATCTTCCTCGCATCCCTCAACACACTAAGCCGATCCACACTCAGGCGAGCATTCTCCCACAATCCTTCCAAACTGCCTAAGCGCCGAACCAGCCATGCCTTGGATTCCTGATTCTTGCACTTTAGTACAATGAGTCCGTCTTCCAAGGTTGCGTTGCCCACAAACCCAATATTACCGCCTTCCGCATTTATCCGACTCGTGCTGGGTTTCCCCGCTGCAGCTTGACCAACACTAGCGGTGTCCACTGTTCTCCGCACGTCACGATCCTTAGCGCTTAGAATCATCCGCGGAACCGAAGCAATTAACGGTGTACCGCGATATCTTTTTGCCGGTGTCGATGATTCTGGCGCGGGATCTTCGGGCGAGAGCGCACTGAACCGCCGAGATAGCTTGTTCACTGCTCTCTTCGCCCTCTGACGCTCCCTCTTCCGCTTTTGCTTCGCCCGCCGCACGAGCAGACTACGCTCGGCTTCCGAGGTGGCGTCAGCCATACCAGTTGGTTCGACGCAGGATCCGGCTGACCTCTCGGCCTCCAAGGAGACTCCATTGTCCTTCTTCACCTGCGCTTCTCCTACTGGAACTACATTTAGGACTGTGGCTGCGTCAGCTGACCCTTGAACATTTGCAAATGTTCCAGGGTCCACATTGGCAGTTGGTTCAGCTTACCAATATCTGAGGACACTGAACCCTTTTGGGGTTCCATACCCACAGACACCTCTGTCCCCGTTACATCGGTTTTTTGTTTTCCTTTATTGTTGTGATCCATAAAGTTCCCACGAGTAAAGCGGAAAATACAGACCATCCCAGCAGAGCCGCTTACCGGGACTAGGCATTTATTACTATCGACCTCGCCTGACCAGTTTATCCACCCGTCAGCCATGCAGGTATACGGCACGGGTACCTCAACACCTACACCTTCGGTGGGGATATTTTATTGAGGATAAGAATAAAATTATCCCGTTACCTCAAACCCTCCTCCTTTATCCGGGCTTGGGACCGGCACCCGACCATGGTGGACCATGTTCGTGAGGCGGAGTTACAACAACAAAGACTTGCTGAAGCAGTTCTTCAGGAACAACACAACATCAAGCTGGAACAATTACAAATCAAACGGCAGGAGGCAGAGAGGAAGGAAAACAGTTTGAAGGAAGACTTGAACAGTTTAAATTGCCAGGTGGAAAATGAAAAGACAAACACGATGTCGTTGGCGACAGAGAAACAAATGCAGGAGAGCACGTTACGAATGCAGTTACTGAAGGACGATCTACAGAATGAACGGAACAAGACCAGACAACAACACCATCAACTTGAAGCCATAAAAAACTTACGAGGCGACAGCCTTACAAATCGAGTTGGGACAGGAGCAAGAAAAAGAAGAACATCAACAAAAGGAACAAGGACGTCAAAGAGAAGCCATGGAAGTAGTAGAGAAAGCAATAAAGGGCATTAAGCGAGATGACAATGGCATACGCAAAACTAGTTAAGTCGAAAACGGAAGCAGCGATTGGGCGAAGTAAACTACTAGAATAAGCAGGCGACTCAAGGAAACACGAATTGTGTCTGCGTCACGTAAGCCTGGCAGTAAGTCACTTCACCGACTTCTCAAGCGTTGCCATGTTTGTTATGCGTAAGCCCAGTAGCAACAAACAGTAGCCATTTTTGTTGTGCGTAAGCCCAGTAGCAATGTTTGTTGTGCGTAAGCCCAGTAGCCTCACCGCAAAAATTTTGTAGCAAGCACTGATGAAAAATTAATTTTAAGGGGTTTTGTTTATCGTAACGTCAAAATAAATAATTATAAATATTATGTTTTTTATTCGTAAAAAACATGTATAAAACATATTTTTAATGTTAATAAATATATTCTATCACATTTTACACAGCATTTCCTAATTTTCTTCATTATATTTCCTATAAATGCAGTCGGTAATCAAAACTTTTTTGTTTTAAATATACAATTATGCGCCTAATTGCGAAAATATTTTAGAACGATGTTAGCAGAATTGTATAAATGAAACTGAATACAAATTATTACAAAATAGTTGGAAATTATACCTTATTGGCCTAGTTGGGGCTCCAAAACCCTTTAGCACATACGGTTGCACTGTTAAGAAATCGTACACATTGATTGATAAAGAAACAAGAACAACAATGTGGTATTTCTCACGTATTGTATACGTGAGTTCAACATACCAAACAGTCAAATGTCAAATCGATTTTTTGATGCGGCGAATAGCGAGTGTCACATCTAATAATCTATGGTTAACACACTTAGAAACCTTGCCATACGGTATACAAATAATGTAAATTTTGGACAAATGGAAATTGATTTCAATCTTAATTATTATACAACAAATAAATACACGTCTAGCCAGCGGCAATCCACAACTTTCCTCGCATCATGAAATGAAACCACGTGATGCATGATTAGACGCACTTACATACACTTCGAAGAAGTTCACGTCTGTCGAAACTTATAACTAATCAGTAGCACTTAGTTACGACGGGAATATAAAACAATTTTGATATTTTACTAAGTTCGAAAAAGCTGCTTTTTAGGGGCGTATATAATAATATTTTGTGGGTCGAACTCGCCATCGCTTTACTGGCTTGGTCGCCATTCAATCCAAGGAAAGTTTTAAAATTTTCAGTATATCAAAGTCAGAATTGTTGTCCATGGCTTATATTTTTCACATTCAAAAATAAATTCTAAATACTTCAGACTTTTTTTTCAATTAAAACGGCTCCAATCAAACAGATTTGAAGCAAGTTGGAGTTCAGCTATTGTGGAGCTTGTATCCAAATATGTATTTGTCACTATTTAGTCAACTAAAATACCAGAAAACAGAAAAATACCCAATTTCGGAACGGTAAAAGTATCGGTACATATATAGTATCGATATACATATATATTGGTGATCGTGATTGTAAGCATGTACCTTGCGGCTAAGTACATGCTGGCAAAGCTGTGGTGGCAAGCCGTTTGGGACTTGCTGCCTTTTTAGTTAGTTAGTTCTGTTCCAGCAGCGCGTCGAGCCACTCGCATTCAATTTCCTTTTCGCTAAATATACTTACCTAGTGTTTAAAATTAATAAAGTAACGATATAAGTAAAACAGTCTTTTATTTGAAGGTGTATTCTCAGCCGCGAACAATTACGCCACAAGGGCATCATTCCGTAACACTAACGAACATAAAGTTCTCTCTTTTGTTTTGGTTATTGTTTTGGTCGAGAAATTCTGAAGAAACTGCGTCGCCAGAACCCTTGGCTGACGATAAATGAACAATAATAAATTTGTTGGTAAATTTACAGTTTAGTTTTGGTGTACAAAAAAGGTACGATTTCTGGCGTGAACAAAAAGGTTGTCGTGTAGAGCAAACAGAAAATAATCCATGAACAGAAATTTTAGGAAATGCCTCTCGGCAGAATTTTGCCAACGCCGGCGTGGCTTCCAATCACGTTCGTTAGTGTTACGGAATGATGCTCTAAGTGTATATTGGAATGATGACCGAGAAAACAGAGAAATGCGATCTGCAATCTTTATTCCCATCGCCAAAAAACAAGGTATAAAACCAGTATAGAACCATGGTATAGAACCAGATGCGTAAGTGGACCATACGCTTCGACGATGGAACGGACCCATAGGAGTTTGTCGAGAGATTGGAGGAACTAGCCCAGGTTTATGGAATTACACTAGACTCATTGCCTAGAGCTATGCCTAAAATAATGCATGGGAAGGGGCTTGATTGGAGTTATGTCACCAATATGAAAATATTTTGCGTCATCGCAACACAATATCAACAAAAGAGGCTAAGCATCGTACTATTGACTCCGAACCAGAACCTCTAAGGAATATGCAGTGCAAGAATGCCCCTCAACACTGACAAACTCATTAAGTTTTACCTGAAGTGGGTGGAGCATACACCAGCTCCATCGGGTAGCAGAACCGGGTCGCTTGTTTGAACACGTTATTTTATGAGTGCGTGCGTCGAACACCGTCCGATCACTCCAGTGTCAGACGGCAACCCTACGGGTGAACACAGACGGCAGTATTGGTAATACCAGTAAATAGCGACAAACACTGGTTTGCGGCAGTTGTCGAGCGCAACGCAAGCAGCGATGAACAATTCGAGGGGTTTAGAATAGTGGTCCTGTACTCTTTGGGACCCCACCCGACAAGAATCGCAACGGTTGCTGCGACAGGTGACTCGACCAGACGGTAGGTCTTCAAACCCAGTCGAGTGCTGAGGAACCTACTACTCCGGAAAGAATGAGGCTTAAGGAAGTGCGGAAGTCCACTGGTCTTAGTGAGGCAGGGTGCAAATAAGAGCTAAGAGAACTAAGAACTAAGAGCCCGTGGAATAAGTTGAGGCTAGATCCATGGTGGGTCCTACGGCGAAAAATAATGGAACGTCAGAATTCCCCGCCAATTGGAGGCTGACGTTAAAAGAGTGAAGGTGCACAACAAGAAATCTCGGGTTCTACCGCCGGTGAAGAGAAAAGGGATATCTTCTGCTGGGGCCATTAAGGGCATTAGAATGGCGATAGTCCCCAAGTCGTTTCCGGAGAATATACTTACTCGTAAGGAGCTCGGAACGATTGAGGAGGCGTTCGCATTACCTACGCTGCCTGGTTGGGAGGTGACCTGACCGGAAAAGAAACCGCAATGCTGCAACTGCTAGTGTCGCAGAAGGAAGGCCTCCAAACTAAGCTCTGGAGAATCTTTAGAGCTAAGAACGAAGGCGGAAATACCAGCAGACGTTGCTTCTAAGTTGGTACTCGAAGTAGCAAAAAGCCAAGTAGTGGAATAAGCTTTTCGCCATCTATCTCACGAGAGTGAGGGTATGAGTAAGTGCATGCACATCACCAACAATGCCCCAGTGAATCTTCACCATGCTAGAGCCGCTTCGGCAAATATCGTACGGGAAATGGTCAAGAAGCAACTTGACATGGTGTTGTTACAGGAGCCCTGGCACTACAAAGGGAAGATAATAAGGGGGGACTATCAAGTAGCTACACGCAGGTAATATATGACAGTCGTAGCGAAGCCCCACGTGCGGTTATACTACTGAGGAAAAACACTAACTACATATGTCTTTCAGAATTCCTAACCACGGACTTGGTAGCGATATCTGATCATAGGTTCAAAATTAAGAGCTTACCCGTTAAGAGGGGAGCAATGAGGAACCCAAGGCTAACCGTCTTTCAAATGTATGAGGAACAACTCAGAGTTAACATGTCTCGCCTTCAACTCAATAGGAGACTCACAACGATACCAGAACCTGAAACGGCGGCAAGGGAGTTCCAGCAAACCATTACTACCTCATTTGAGTCCAGCTGTCTTATTAGGAAAATTAACCTGGAGAGGGAAGTACCGTGGTGGAACTCAACACTAACAAAGTTAAGAAAAAAGGTTCGTAGGCTGTTCAACCGGGCAGCACAGGCCCACAGAAGAGGAATGGGCTTTCGCAGGGAAACTGTGCTCTCAAGACAGAGTGAAGCAGGCCCTTGGGACGTCCAAACCATTAAAGTCGACGGGCTATGATAATATATATCCCATACTCTTACAGAGGGGGAGATATTATGAAGCCAATACTGTCAGTAATACTGAAAAGTAGCCTAGCTCTGGGTTGCATACCAGTAACATGGAGGCAAACAAAGGTGCTTTTACCCAAGGAGGGGAAGAAAGATTTCTTTGTCACCAAATCCTTCCATCCAATCTGTTTGACTTCGTTTCTATTAAAGACCGCAGAAAAGATAATTGACAATTTTCTACAGAACGATAAGAGAAATGAGCTTAAGCTCCATCCTCCTTAGAATGGAAGGAAACTGCCCTCTGTGCCTTTTTAGACATAGAGGAGCTGTCGACAATACGTCGAATGTAGCAGTTAAGGACACACTCAACAGCAAGGATATCCACGCCTCCGTCGCAAAATGGTTAACTGAAATAGTAATAACTAGGAAGGGAACTGCTACGGTAGGAGATAAGCATGTACAAGCGAACACAATTGTGCCATTTACAAGACACGACTTTTTCCCAGGTAATTATATATTATTTTGACATTATAATAAATTATTCTTCTTTTTCCATTGTTATGAAAACGTCAAGAAACGAATTGTAATAAACAACACGATTGTAAAAGAATGAGAGATTGCCGGAGACACATTAACGCACAGACCCTATGTAAAGGGTTTTCCAATAAGGACTTGACAACTTTTTCTCAAAATAAATATATATTTTAGATTTATATATATTTTATATATATAAGTATTTTAAAAAGTTTATTATCGGGTTGAAGTACATTTAAAACATTTATGAATGGAACTCTAGTTTGCTCTTATGGCCACGTTTGCAGCGGTCGATTCGTTGGACACAATTTAGCATGACTCGGCCACACATTTCGGCCGAAACGGCTGCTATTTCGCGTTCAATGTTGGCTTTGAGCTCTTCCAACGTCATCGGCTCATTAGCATAGACCATGACTTGACGTAGCCGCAGAGAAAAAAATGTAGAGGCGTTAAATCGCACGAACGAGGCGGCCAATTGACTTGAACATTTCTTAAGATAGAACGCTCATCAAACTTGTTCTTCAATTAATCGATTGTAACGTGTGCTTTGTGGCGCCGTCCTCTTGAAACCACATGCTGTCCAAGTCCATACATACGGGCCAAGAATAATTGATAATCATGGAGCGATAACGACCACGATTCACGAGGCGACCACTATCGTCGACGAAAAAATATAGCGCTATGACGCCGCTGGCATTCAAACCGCAGCAAGCAGTTATATTTTGTAGATGAAGTGGTTTTTCATTAAGCACGTCGATTTTCACCCGCCCAATACCGCGTATTTTGTTTATTGACAAACCCATTGAGCCAGAAATGAGCATCGTTACTGAAGATGATTTTGCTATGAAATTTATCATCTCGACGCATCTTTTCCAAAGCCCAATCGGATGGCTGCCCGTGAAAGCTCGATGAAAGCACAATTTTTTAATGTTTTCACTTCAATTACATTAATGGTTTGATTTTACAATTAGTTTAAGATTCTCTGAAAAGTAATTTAGTAATTCAGTTTAAGCTTCCCTTCCACCACAATGATGGATTTCCACCAGAAGAATATCAGCAAAAAACTGCATTTTCATGCATTAAACACATTGTCTGCTGCTGCAGCCCGCAGCAATAAACAGCAGCAAAAAATCGCTCGGATTTAAACACATTGGCAAAGCAGCAAACAAACGCAAAGCAAAACAAAACACAGCAACAAAGAACAACAACTTCGTTTTTGCTGCTGTCAAATGCTGCTGCAGTAGAAATAGCCGGACAGCAGCAGCAAAATCATGCAGCAAAATCACGCAGCAGAGCTAAAATCAACTTTTTTCTCAACCTCCATAAGAGCCCATGTAATTTTGACACTTCCATTTTGCTGCGGGCTGCAGCAGCAAGCAATGTGTTTAATGCATCACGCTGCGCAAACCACTACAACATACAAAATTTTGGAATTTTTTGGAAAGTGCAGTTTTTGATGACTTATTGCGTTAAACACAGTCGGAACAACAGGCAACAGCAACAATAATGGCTTATACTATGTTCGCACTAGCTCGAAATTGCCTTCGAAATTGAGACAATTTCGTCCGAAATTGAAAGTGTTCGGACTCGCATTCACAATTTCATTTGACGTTTCATTTGTTTACTGTGCGAGTTTCATTAGCATTAGGTTCTCTTAATTTTTTCAAAAAACAATTCAATCACTGCGACAGTTGTATTTATTTGTCAAACGTACTCAGTGCAGCCAGATCAATAACAATTTATTATACAAATCTATTACAAAACCATGGTTGTTTTCCATTTTGAGTCAATTTCGTTCGCAATTTCGTTGAAATTGCTTTGTCAACCCAATTTCATTTGACATATTTTTGTATGGCGAAATTGTATAAAAATTCACAATTTCAGCCGAAATTGAGCTACGCAACGAAATTGCCTAATTTCGGTCTAGTGCGAACATAGTACATATTATTAAATTTAAATTCTCACTGCAATATGTCAATAAAATAAAATAAAACTTTTAAATCGCGACTGAAATCCTAAAGAAAATTAGTCACAGCAATTTGCAGTAAAATTAATTTTTACAGTTTGAATTTTTAAATTATCAATGTAAAAAAACACATCGAACGAATTTTGTTTCTGTCAAAATTAGCCCGACGACAAAATTAATAGTACTCTACCAAGAATGATAGAATACAAGATTGCGCAGATCGCGTTTCAAAAATGCTTCGTTCTGCGCATCTACGTCACAGCAGTATGGAAATATGGGCGCACTGTGAAATTAGTATACAAACTGGAAGTAAAAGTGTAAACATTGAGCTAAATTATTGAAATTAATAATAATTGTACGGTTTTGTATGAAATGATTGTAACAATTGTGTAAAGTGAACATTTCTTATGCAGAAAAATCTAAAACAAATATAATAATAAGACAACGAACGATGCAATAATCTCGCACAACAATTGGAAAATTCTGCCAAAGAAGCAAAGCAATTTTGTGAACTATAATTAAATTTCTGAAAAGGAAAAAAATTGTATCTAACGACCAAATAATTGGAATAACTATAAAAATACAATTTTATTGATTTAGAATAAATTTATTGATTAAAAAATAAATTACATAACAATTTAACTTATATTACATTACATAACAATTTAACTTATATTAACATAAATTGGTAAACTATGTCATGTATGTAATTATGGAACGAACTTTATTATTACATTATTATTAGTTCAACTTACATTTCTTTTTCTAAGTTTTCAATTTCCTCAACATATTGACTTGAAACTTCTGCTCTTATTTGGCAAGATTCCTCCTCGACATTGCAATTGTTTATATTTAAGAGCTCCTCCAAATGTCCATTGAACACGGAGGAATCATTTTCGTCATTCTTTGTAAAGAAGCTGATGTTAATATTTCCACAATATGTTTGTTCTGTTGGCATACCTTCGTGTGATACTACAGTATCGTAATCTTTACTCTTGAGTAATGTGTCGATTACTTTCTTATTCTCCCGTCTATGGTTTCGTTCGGCAACTTTTGAAGAAAGCAATTGGATATCGGCAAGTGGATCTAATATTAATGGCACAGCTTCAAGCTTCAAGAGTCTCTTCTTTGCAAATCCTATTTAATTTAGGCACATATTAATACCGAATAAAAACTGAAAAATTCCTTAAAAAAATGCTTAACCATTTCAAATTGCATTTCATTTTCGAAGTCATTATAGCTAAAATGTTTCATGCAATTAACTGAATTTTTTGAATCGAAACTTTTTCTTTGCCGGCAAAAATGTTTCCACAACTTCGCACGGCTATTTTCGCGAGGAAATTTGAAGAAACTAATTTCACTTGTTTTGTAGTTACCAAAACTATCACAGCCTTTCACTTTGCACTACATTTTTAATTTTTGGGTATAATTGTTATAAATTTTTCACTTAAAAAGCACAATATTCACTTGTTTACAGCCAGAGTTAAAGCAATTTATACGGGTGTGACGTCATGCACTGGAAAGGCAGCTGTCAAAAATTTGGAAATCGAATAACGGACCTGCGCAATGCGCAATCTTGTATTCTATCATTCTTGGTACTATACTATAGCAACAAACTGGAAAGCAAACTTTTATCTCAATGTCCATATGAGCTTACGTGAATTTGACAATTGAAAATGTATCTTGTCTTCTGTTGCTTTGACTGTGTTTAATTCTTAGCTTATTGTGATTTACTATAATTGAAAGTGTCCAAAATAGTACGAGAGTATGAGCACTGCAACCATGCTTCCTCACCTCGATAATACACACCTCGATAAATCGTCGCGAGTGTTCTATTTTTTTTCGTAGTGGTTTCTAAAGTTAAATTAATATTGTTTTTATTGTCTGGTATGTATAATAACTTTATAAACCTATTTAGATTTTAATTTATAATTCATACATAAGTAAAATTATCATAACTGAAGTTTAGTTATAGGTTTAGAGAATTTTGGATGTATATTTTAGGAACTGGTATTTTGAAGGCTTTGTAGTTTTTCAAGTAATAGTTAATTTTAGGAATTTTTAGTGTTAGCCTAAAACTGCTTTAATTCCGCACTATCAGTGAGAACTACCGGGGTCAGAAGTCTTCCTTCTCATAAATCTGGCCACATAATCGCCAATAACCATGCATCTTTGAGATGCTTGGTGGGGCTCCTATACCTTAGCTAATAGCTTCCATTGAATAATGTTACATGTAATTAAAAGATCATTGTTTTCCCTATTTTTAATATCAAACATTCCCTAACATAAAAGCATATTTTTTATTTACCAAAGTTTATTTACTTATTTAATAAAATATCACTAATAGTACAAAAAAGGTCACAAGACCTTGTGCTATGTACTACAGAACAATATACATAAGAAGAAATGTGAAAATAAATACATAAAACATTATATCAAACTTAAGAGCAATACCTACTTATATTCCGTATCTTGCTATCATGACCTCCAACACAGTCGTGTGGACATGATTATATTGACTTTGGAAATGATCCTGATCAAAAATGTATAAACAAACGTAAATATATATAATAATAATGTCAAATCTTAGTCCTTTTATTGACACGCGAAATTAACCAAAAATGCATATCCACAATTATTTTATGTTAGATCAAGCCCAAACGGCATTTACAGTGTTGGCCAAACAATTAGCACAAGTACTGCTTTTTAAAAAAAGGTCTTCTTTTTTATAAACCTATGCTTTCAATATTAATCATTTCCTTTGGAAATGTATTTAGTAATGTCATAGCTTAAAAAGAAAAGTCATTTTATAATCAGAACAATATTTATTCATAATTTTAATATATTTTAAAAAAACAAGTAAATTTTTAAATGGACAACGAATTAGCACACCTTAAATATCCATGAATTTAGACACCAAATTTTGAAGATTCTTTAATATTTAGTTGGATAACCTTTTTGCCTTATATAGGCTTCCAGTCTTCGAGGCAAACTCTCAACCAATTTTTGACACCGACTTGGAGAAATTGAATTCCATCCCTCTTGAATTTCGTTCCAAAGCTCAGAGCAATTTTTAGGTTTTTTTGGTTCTACAGCCTTTTCTACGTCATTCCATAAATTCTCAATGGGATTGAGATCTGGACTTTGTACTGGTCATTGTAAAACATTAATTTTTTGATCGCCTATGTACTGTTTTACTAGTCGCGATGTGTGCTTGGGATCGTTATCGTGCATAAACGTCCATCTCAATGGCAAATTTTCCTCTGCGAAAGGCACCATGTGGTTTTCTAAAATCCCTTTATAAATGTGTTGATCCATTTTTGTATCAATCTTAACAATTGGTCCTACCCCATGCCATGAGAAAGCAGCCCAAACCATTATACTCCCACCACCATGCTTTACAGTTTTAAATGTGTATCGCGGGTTCAGCTGTTTTCGTGGTGGACGCCATACATGCCGCTTACCATCAGATCCAAATCGATTGAATTTGGACTCATCGCTCCAAAACACGTTTTTCCAAAAGGATAAAGCCTTTTTTCCATATAATTTTGCAAACTTTAGCCTGGCTTCAATATTTTTCTTTGTGACCAATGGTTTCTTTTGTGCAACATAGCCAAACAAGCGAGCCTCATTCAACCTTCTTCGTATGGTTCTACTGCTTATTACTATCTGATGAGCCTGGGATATATTTTCCTTTATTTGCTTCGATGTAATAAATTGATTTTGCTTGGCTTGTACCGTTATTAGTCTATCCTCAGCACTAGTTGTCTTTCTGGGAGGCGCTTTTCTGCTTAATTGGTCACATGTTTTGTATTTTTTCAAAATACTCTAATGCGTTGTACACCATTTTCCGCGAGCGTCGAATGTCTTTTGCTATTTCCGCAATAGTTTTGCCGTTATTTTTCATGGAAATGATAACTCGTCTTAGTTCGGGAGTACAGGATATTTCACGACCCATCTAAAGTAAATTTCTTAAAAAGTTACAATTTACAGACTATCTGTAATGATTATAAATACTTACTCCTTTAAAAATTTACTGCTCTTAGTTCAATTAAACAAAATATCTGATGTGGCCAACACATGACTTGCTTGTATGACGGCAATTGTATGGTTTTATTTCAAGAGTGGTTGATATATTTTATTTATATTTTAAAATTGAAGTTTTAAAAATTTGAAATATTTTTACTTCCATAATGAAAAAAAAATCCATAGGCTTCTCTTAATTTAAATAATTTAAATAGGAGTAAGTAAAAACAAGGAAGTACAAATTAGTTTCCACACAGCTTTAACTATCAATCGTACTAATTTTGATTTCGCTGTTTAGTTCTGTAAGGGTACAACCAATTTTTGTAAAAGATATAGCAGCATAACATTCATTTATCATTATCATTTATGTTATTCGGATAATGCATGCTTCGTGTTCCTTTGGCGAAGAGTCCTTTTGGTGCGAACCATCATTAAAATTGGAGCTACAAAATTGTGTCTTATGTAAGGCCCAATAGTATATACTTTCTAGGAGTGTTTGTTTTTGAGTAATGTATGAAATTTGAAAAAAACTATATGAGAAGAGTCCTTTTCGCGCAACCGATTGCATCCAAAAAGAGAGGTGCACAACTAGGTCTTATAAGAGTCTCAAATACCAAATTTCAACTTTCTACGATTCTCCGTTTTTAAGTTATTTAGGATACGTGCATACGTACAGGCGTACATACCTACATATGTACACACGTCACAACCAAACTAGTCAAAATGGACTCCGCGATGGTCAAAATGTGTGTTACCATCAAAATCTCAATATCGAAATTTTTCATGATTACAATACTTTCTTGTATTTACTACGTATACAAGGAAGTAAAAAGAAATTAAAAATATAAATTAATTTGTCCGCGTGCTAATTCTTTGGCCACAAAAAATTGAACTTTAAAAGCAACGAATGAAAAGAATTCTAACGTGGATTTCAGGCGTATTCACGGATTATACATAAATGGTTTAAACATACCCGCAAGAAAACGATGAGACGATAATAATTAGTATATTTTGGATTTTATGTTAGAATAATGCACGGTGTGCTAATTCTTTGACCACCACTGTATATATTTCTTAGATAATTAGAATAAGGAAAGAAAAGGTTAATAGTAGAGTAAAGATATTGAGAAAATATATAGGAAGAGTTTATGCTTAAATTGCGCAGCGCCGAAGACATTATTTTAAGATTATGGAATTGACGCTCAGATATTAGATAACGATTCATTTTTTTCATTTTTTCATTTATTTGTTCAATAACTGTACAAAAAAGGTCCTAAACCTTAAATCAATTGTACTTAGAATGTAATTTATTAGCTACGATATTACTTAAAAATAATAATAATTAAAAAAAAAAAGAAATCTAATAAAAAGAACAAAAAAAAAACTACCCGTTCGAACATACAAAAAAAAAAAACAACAAAAAAAATGAATAAAAGAAAATTAAAGAAATATTATGAGAAGTCCTGCAACCAGTGTTCAAATCACAGCAACAGTAGGCACTATTGCAGCAACAATCCCTCAAATTATAGTCATGTAGGAATAAGTCAACTCCCAGAGTACAGCCTCAAAATAACACTTCCAAAGGCACCGACAGAAGCAGAGCTCTTAATCTCATTAGGAAGAGCATTCCAGGTTCTTATACTTCGGACGAGAAATGACTGATCCATAGCCAATGATGAGAAATGAGGCAGTATTAAAAACTGTGATCTAGAAGATTGACTGAACTGAAGTCTGTCAAAAAGAAACTTTGGCGTTCGGTTCTTAATGATTTTGTACAGCATAATGACACATTTCCAATTAAAGAAAGATTCCAACGGCAGCCCAATTAAAAATGGGACTAAATGTGATACAGTGAGAAAACAAAACGAACCACAAAATTCAAGCAAGTCTTCAGTTTCTTAATACAATCAACACTGCCTCCACTGAATATCTCGCATCCATAAGTTAACAGACGTATGATGAGAACCTTCACCAACAAGAGCCTTCTCTCCTTAGGAAGAATATGTTTTATCATTTAAAGCTTTCTCAAAACCAAATCGATTCGCCTCCTCACTAGCGCCACATGCTCGTCCCAAGACATCGTGTCTGAGAACATAACACCCAGATTCTTGGCAGTCTGAACGAAAGTCAGGTCAACGCCATCAACGGAGATCTTAGGCAACGCAGCACTAACAGATCTATTAAAAATTGCCATGGCCTTCGTTTTCTTCACGTTTAAACTCAGTTTATTAGCAGAGGCCCAAGCAGCAATCGCAGCTAGGTCCTCACTTAGCCACCCTACCTCTCTACTTGCGTCAATACCCCTACAGCCAAGTAACAATTGAACATCATCTGCGTACATGGTGACCATCGAATGACGCACCACCTCCGGAAGGTCGTTCATATAAAGAAGGAAAAGTAAGGGCCCAAGCCCGACCCCTGAGGCACCCCACTATAAGTTTGAAGAAATCCAGAGCATTCCTCATTTGCCAAAACACACTGCGTTCTGCCCGACAAGTATGAATGGATCATCTTAGACGCCACAAACTGACCGTGTAAACTGTAGTCTTTTGTATATACAGCATGGGTGTTTTTTCCAAACAATTTTATGCAGTAAAACAAGAGGTTTAACTGACAGAATATTGTCAAGGAATATTTCGTACAATCGCGCTGCTTCACTTAGCAAATATTTCACACCCATTAAACAGCAAAAACATAAAACTTATTCTGCAGCCGGATTGGCGTGCAATTTTGGGAGCTCCACATCGTCCGCAATAGGAATACACCCTATCAACGGTTATGTTGTGTGATTATTCCACGTAAACGTCTTGTTAAAATGACCAAGATTTTTACGTGCTTCAGAACGTTCTAATATTACCTAGTCTAACTCGGGGGACAAATTAAGATCTACTATATTCGTTGCTTAAACACAATAATGCAATTAAATTTGCAAGAGTTAGAAGTAACTTCAAGCAAAGATAAAATTCCTTCGTCTTCTCAACTGCAAACTCTGTTCCATTAGATCGTCGCCGCAAACTATTTTCAATCCCATCCGTTCCATTTCTCCTCGATTACTCCAGCCACTAATATCTACATCTGCAGACTGCGATAGAGATCGTCCTCAATTTTGATTTAATATTAATATTCTTGTCATGTAATTTCGTATATTCAATAATCTTATTTCATTAAATCATGAATTTTGTAGTTGAATTGTAACGTAAACTTCACTTTTGAGTTTTTTGTAGGGCTATGTATTTGTGCCACATTATTATATTTTAGTTTTAAATAATTTTTTTGTAAATAGTATATAAAATTATCGAAAAAATAAAGTTTGAACTTGAACTTTGGATCAATCATAGCCATAAGCCGTGTTTTTTTTAACTATATGATTCTTGCTATCCGTTTCACTAAAAAACCGATAAGGGAAATTTCAACTTATGTCAAATCAAGCGAAGTTATGAATGAAAACGATTGTATCGCTAAATTTCTGCTTCAAAATAATCCAATATAGTAAATTATATAAATAAATTATATAAATAATTGTTGCGAGGTTACGCAAGTGTCAAGTCAAATGAGTGTGATTGGCTGCATAATACAAAAAAGTGGGAAATTGCGAATTTCCCTATAACCTCGATAGAAACCTGTATAAAACCAGCGTAAGTGTCACTTGTATGGTGGAGAACTATATAGTTCATTAAAAAAACGGCTATAGACGTTGTCTCAGTCGTGAAATTCAAAACGTCTTCAAGTCATAGAAGATAATCCTTTACGTCGCAGTTATCGCTATTTTTCCCTTCTACGAAGATTTTTGTATAAACTATGATTTTAAGTGCTGACAAATTGTATTTATACAAAAATTGTGTTTTACGGCCACATTCCGGATACTCACTCGCTGTGAGCGCCCGAGACGCCAGCGTAGCCGAAACTGAGACAGACTTTGTATTCTGTAATCCAAGCGTTTGCCAGCGTCAATCAGCGTCTTGCTTTTTTTAACTGATGTTATGCTTTGCAGACTGTCGTAGTTTGCAGACCGAATAGTGTTACCGTCCTTTTTTGTAGTTTGGTGATATAGTTTGGAAGCACTTTCAAAAACACCAAAAAATGCAGTCACTTCGATTTCAACTACGTGAGAATCCTAGTGGACACATATATTATTGTATATAAAATATGAACATGAGTGTGTGGCAACAATGTATGAAGCAAAAAGCAACTATTTGTCTTATCATAATATGTAATAACAACTAGAACCTCCATTTGACTTGTTCGTGTAATATAGCAAGCAGCACTCGATACCATTTCTACTATTTCTGTTCGAAAATGAACCCTTACATGAAACGGTAGCACTTGTGAGATATTTTTTGATAATTAAAAATTAAAATTAGTTTCTTTATTAACAAATAAATAATTAATAATTTAATAAATCTACCTTTAATAATTAATAAATTATTAGTTATTACTCAATAATTAATAAATTAGTAATTATTAATTTAAAACCTAATAAATTAGTAACTATTAATTTAATAATTGATAAATAAATTTCTTTAGCAATTATAAATTTATACCGTGATTCAGAAAGTCTATATCAATGGTTGCCGTTGTCTTTTAGCAACCATTTAACAACATTTTTTGTTCAGAAAGTCAACGCGTTGTGTCAGAGTCAACGACGACTTTTGAAAGTCTACCGACGACTTTTGAAAGTCAACGCGTTGTGTCTCCCCTATGCTTTTGCTAAAGCGTTACGAGTCGGTCGTTACAAAAGCCTTATCAGAAAGTCTATAGCAGTGGTTGTCGACGACTCAATAAAGTCTACAGCCCCTGAGCTGTAGACTTCTAATAGAAATGCAGTTTGCCACTGAATTTTTACCGATATTCATGTATGTATGAATGTTCCTAATACCTAATGAATATTATTATTATTTTACTTTGAATAGTTACCTTTATTTTTGTTTATTTACACTTATACGAATAAAAAATTAATAAATTCATAGAATAAAATTTTTCTAACGAAGGTCTATTCTCAGCTATAGACTTTGTGATAGTGGATTTTAAGTGGTTAACGACTTTGCTGTAGACTTTACTTGAAGACTTTCTGAATCACGGTATTATTCATTAAAAACTTCGTTACAAAAATTTCTGTCAACCACAACATTTTTGTTCAAGTCGGCAACTGTTTTGTTCCCGTCTCATTTCGAACCGACTCCGTTTTTCCGGAATGCCTCGACTAAAGTTTGACAACTGATAAGGTCTGCAAAGCAGGTAAAATACCAACAAAATTATACAGTAAACGCCAGCGAGCGACTGCGTCCCGTCTGGGTTTTTGGCAGCGCAGTTTCTTCAAAAACCATCGACGCTGGCGTCAAATACAAAGAAAAACTACGAAAACCACAAAAGAGAATAAACAACTACGGAGCGTCTGAGACGCGAGCGAGTATCGGGAATGCGGCTGTTAATGTTTGTGTTCAATAATTGAAGACCTTGTAAAATGTTTTTTTTTGCAACTAAATTACTGTTTATAAATTTAGGGAAAAGTTTAAAGTAATCTTAATTATCCGAAATGTGAGCAAAATTTCTTTCATTTAAAAAGCTTGCAACGCTGCAACAATTTGTCGGTCATTAAAAAGAGAGATGAATACATTTTTTTTTTTTTTTTTGCGGTAAGGAGGTAAAAAATGCCTAACGCATCTCGATGCCGTCGTCACGACTCGGTATGTGCGGCTTGCACGCACTAAAAACGTCCTCCCCAAACCTTCGGAACCTCGTTCCACCCCGGCACCACTTTCGTATTACTTCAGGGTGGGGTTCCAGCTATGTCCTACTGGACTTCCATCGTTGCACCTGCGTCCATGTCCCGCTTTTTAGAGCGTAACACAAGCTCCACATATCTGGCGATATGTTGCCAATCTTCTTCGCTTGATAACATGGTATCGATTATCGTACCTGCGGTAAGGTGGCCGACTAGCGTTTCTAAGGAGTTTCTCTCTACTCGCCATTTGTCACATTCGAAGAAGGTGTGATCTGTATCGTCGAATTCACTATCGCAATATATGCACTCGGGCCCGTCAACTTTACCCATGCGATGTAGGTATCCACGAAAATACCCATGGCCAGTCAACATCTGCGTGATGTAGTAATTTACTTTTCCAAAATTTCTATTTATCCATGTGGTCAGATCCGGGATGAGTCTGGCGGTCCATCTTCCGCGCGTATCCGTATTCCATCTAGACTGCCATTGCTGTATAGTTTCCAGCTTGACTTCCTCCACAGCGGATGTCGAGGCGTTCTCTTTTCTTAGTTCCCATAACTTCTTTCGCTCGCTGGCCAAGAGATCTATTGGGGGACTGCTACTAATTACTAGGATTGCAGCTTCCGAGACTGTACGGTATGAGCATGCAACGCGCAGGGCGGCTGTCCGCTGCACCCGGGCCAGGACTCTCCTGCGATTCTTTACTTTGAGCGCGCTGTACCATATTTCACTTCCGTAAAGTAGGGCAGATATCGTCACAGACATAAGCAACTTCCGCTTCTTTTCTGTCGGGCCGCCGATATTGTCCATTAGCCTCCCTGTTAGTGCTGTGATTTGTGAGGCTTTTTTTGCCGCATGCTGGATTTGTGCCCAGTACGATAGTTTGGGATCTAATCTTAACCCTAAATATTTGACAACCTTTTGCGTTTTTATCACAGCGTCTCTGACCCTGAAGTCAACTTCTAGTTCCATATGCCGTTTTGTTAATAGAAGCAACTCGGTCTTCTCTGTGGCCAGACTAAGGCCGTGGGAGTCCAACGACGCTGTGGTTCTTAGCATTACTTGGTTCAGTTTCCTTTGGGCGTCGATCAAGCTTCTAGCGGTAATGACTGCTGCGACATCGTCAGCGTAGCCTATCAGGAAGGTGTCGTCTGGCATCTGTATCTTGAAGATCCCATCGTAGTTGGCGTTCCAAAGGTCTGGACCAAGAATGGATCCTTGAGCTACCCCGGAAGTGGTCTCCTTGCTTAGGACTCCTGTGCTTGTCTCATAGTAAAGTTTACGAGCATTTAAATAGCTGCGCATTATTTTCCTTAAGTAGTAAGGTATGTGGAACTTGTTCTCAAGCGCATCTATGATGTCTACCCACCTTGCGCTGTTGAAAGCGTTCTTGATATCAAGGGTGGCGAGAAGAACAATGCGCTTGGAATGATGATTTCCGCGCTGTGCCTCTGCAACGGTGTTGTTGACTTCCTCTATAGCTCCAAGAGTTGACCTTCCTGGTCTGAAACCATACTGTTTTTTGGAGAGTCCTCCTACAGCTTCGATGGCTGCTTCCAGTCTAGGTTTTAGTAGGCGTTCTAGCAGCTTTTCTGCTGTGTCCAGCATACATAGTGGCCTGTACGCAGATGGGAAATCTGTGTTTGCTTTCCCTTTGCTGATAAGGACTAACTTCTGCCTTTTCCATTTCTCTGGGAAATAGCCTTCCAACAGGCAGGCGTTAAACATGTCCAGCAGTGCAGTGGCGCGCGAGTTAGCCAACAGTTTAAGAAATTCCCCTGGGATGCCGTCCATGCCCGGGGCGTTATTATTCTTTAGCGTGCCGGCGGCTAGATTGAGTTCTTCTTCTGTGAAGGGGGCAGATCTTCTTGCCTGGTAGTCTCTACTCCAAGTGAGCTTATATCATGCGACGGGAAGAGTGAGTTGACAATACCGATCATCTCGTTGGCGTCGAGTGTGATTGGCGGGGACCTAGCGCTAATCTTCTTCACTACAAGTTTGTAACCGAGTCCCAAGGGGTCTTTATTTAAGTCCTGACGGAGTTCCTCCCATTTTTCTTTCTTGCTGGTACGTATAGCGAGCTTTAGATCTTTCTTTAGTTTCTTAAGTTCTTCCCCCTCTGCTGTTGCGGCGTGCGTTCGTCAGGCTCTGGTGTAAATTCTTCTACTATGCATGCATATAGCTCGCAATTGTGAGATTTCGTTCGTCCACCAGTAAGCGCTTTTCCTGTCCCCTCCAGTCTTTAATCGCGGCATAGCTTTACTGCAGGCTCGGGTAATGCATCGCATGGTCGCTGTCACCTTGCTTCTTGCATCGCGGGCATTTTGTGCTCTGTAGATGTTTGAATCAAACTCAGCAAGCAGAGTTTCAGCATTTAACTTTGAGGCGTTCCATATACGAGTGCCTTTTTTATTCCAGCTCTGAGCGGTATTTACCGGGGCCACGATTCTGTAACTGATATATTGGTGATCGCTCCCTGTGTAATCTTCCAGAACTTTCCACGATGAAGTAGCGTGGGCCAATTCCTCCGAAACTAGGGTTATGTCCGGTATAGTGCCTTCGCAACCTGGTCGCCGGAAGGTGGGCACAGAGCCCGTGTTAATAACCAGGAGTCCCAGCCTTGCAGCCATATCCAAGATGAATCTGCCACGGGTGTTTGTGGATCCCGATCCCCATTCTATAGCTTTGGAGTTAAAGTCACCAGCTATAACGCCTCCAATTTCCAAAACCTTATCCTCGATCACACTTAATTTCTCTTTAAATTCTTCCATGTTGTCGCTTGGTGTAAGATAACAGCTTATCAAGGTATAATGGCGCCCACGAATCCAAACAAAGCCGTTACCACTGCCTGAGCCTTTGACAACAAACTTTGATTTTGTTGTGAGCCATATAGCCGCTGTTTCTGAGATATCCTCAAACCATCTGCCATTACATTTTTTTTATATTGCTCGCTAATAATGATGGTGTCCGCGTCCCGCTCTACTATAAGTTGGTCTAAGAGCGCGTGGGCGGTAGCACTTCTATGCATATTAGCTTGCAGGATATTCATTTAGATTTGGCTTTACTAAATGCTATGCATCTGCTGCTCCCTGGTATATGATCCACATACTCGCATCCTGCATCACTGCAGAGACAGCACTTAGGCGGGTTTGTGCAATCTTTTAGCTTATGCCCGGGCTGTCCGCATCGAATGCACACATTTTTCCTATCTGGCCCAGTACAGCACCATGCCTGGTGATCGGGTCCAAAGCACCGGAAACATCTCTTTATATCCTGATATAGCTTCATTCTACAGTTTATCCAACCGATTAAAATACGATCGCTTTTCAGTAGTGTGCTTGCATATTCCGCTGGAAGATGGACGTAAGCCTTCACCTGTTCTCTCTTGTTTGGCCCTGTAATGTTTACACTTGTTTGATCAGGTATACTGCTCAGGATTTTACCTACAGCGCGTAGGACTTCTTCCTGGGTGGTAAGGGAATCTAGGTCTCTTATTTCCACGGTGGACTTCTGTTTTAAGTCGGTAATTACCGCGATCTGTTGCATGTTTTTCTTCAGAGCTTCGCTAAATTTTTTCTCCACCTTGGCTCCTTTCTCAAGCTCCAGCAGGAGTGCACCCGTTCTAGTTTTCCTGATCGTCCTTACGTTAGGCATTGCGTCCTCTGCATTGACCTTGGTGCGGAGGTTCCGTAAGATGTCAGCATAACTGTGCCCCTGTTCCGGCTTGATAAGTATGGCGTCTGGCCGTGTTTTAAGCTATCTTTTCCCATTCTTCATGTATTTATTTGCAGCAGACGTTCTTGGTATGATGTCACGTTGGTTCCGATGGTCTAATGCTGCTCCTTCGGTGTTTTCCTTTGTGGTTCGCGTTCGCTTCTTCCTGGTGCTAGCTGCGGTCTTCCATCCGCCAGTTTCGTTTTCGCAGAACTTTTTCCCTGCGGAGTCAACAGGGCTAGAAGCTCCTCGTTTTGTGGCGGCTCTTGGGGTCTCCTGGTTCGTGTCAGCTAGTTTACTCTGCTCAGAATCCTTTTTAAAAGCGGTTACCTTTTCTGCATCTTTCCAGCTTCTTCTATGGCTTTCAGCAAAGTCCAGAATTTCATCCATCTCAGCAAAGCCCTCTCTCAGGTCCATGCTTACGTTTTTCTGTCTTAAGAAAACTTTCTTCATTTTGCGGAGTACACCTCGTAATTTTTGAAGCTCCTTCTCTTCTGCAGATTTCATTTTAGCTATAAGCTCCTCACGAGGGCATCTTTTTATGCTGTCGGCTAGTATCTCTGAAGTACGAGGGGCGCTGGTAGCGCTACCCTTTTGTGTGTTTCTACCTTCTCTGCGATTGTTCGACTATTGCCCGTTGGTGTCTCTACCCCTTTTTTTTGCGATTGCCTATTCACCGTTGTTATCTGCAACGGTGAGCGTTGCAGCCTACTACTCTTATGGAAAATAATAGTCTCTTCGTCGCAGTCGCCACCTTCCGCGAATGATACGGAGCGCTGCGGCTCCTGCTGCCGTGGTGTTTGTGATTGGCTTTTTGTTGTGGTTTTTGTTTGTGTAATCTCCATTTTATGTTAAAAGGGTCCCCGCTTGAAGCCGCTATCTCCGTTCGTTGCGCAGTCGCCCTTTATTTGTCCCCGTGGTTATCTGTGCATGCAGGGAGGCCACGCGAGGGTTGACACTTATCCTTATGAGATTCAGTGTTCAGAGCCAGGACAGGCGCTAACCAGGAGGAATACTCAACTGGACCTGCACCACCAACTTAATGGTGACGAACTTCGAACGTGCTTCAAGACCCGCCACGGTTTTAACGGGACGGCGGCGGTTGAAGCATTAGCCTGAAAGCCGTTTCGGCAGAATTTCACTTCTGCTTACTAGAGTAACAGAATACTGCAACCGTCAGCCCAAAAGCAAACATATCCAAACATTTCCATTTTCTCCGGTACATTTCCTGTCGTCGTCGCCTATTTCCAGGCCGCCGCTCGCGTCAGTTGAGCGTAACAAGCGGATGCTTGCTGGCCATCCAGGGGTCTCCGCTTGGAGGTGCGAGTCGACTTGGTACAGCCATGGGCCAGGATCGCACTGGCCTTCGCCATGTTGAAGGCAATCAGTAACTTTGCCTGGAATGCCTATACCCATTTGACCCCCGAGATGAATACATGTGTGCATCAGATATCTGCATGAATACATTCACTATTATGAGTCTCTAACACAATTCACAAATTTATGAGTGTGAATGTCATTCGCATTCACAGGGTATGAATGCCTTTAAGATTCTGGTTATCAACGGCACTGAAAAAATTTCATGTATGAAGCTTTGTTTAAACTGTAAATGTCTTCGAATTGCTTCAAGTTTTATACTATTTCACGCTGGTTCTAATAATGGTTCTAAGCATATTACAGGTATATTTCATTTGTTTTTAAATACAACACCTACTAAATGTAGATAATTTTTAGTAAAATTATATTTTCCATTTATCTAAAAAAAGAACATTATACTTTTATATGTTGCCTACCTGTTTTCATAATGTCAAGGAACAATAGTATAGTAATAAGTAATAATAATAGTATAGTAATAACAAATATGAATGTTGAAGAGACTGTGAATCATGTGAATTTTTTCCCTTCTCAAGTGTGGATTTGCCTGTGATTCAATGTTTGTGAAAGTGAATTACCAGACATTCATAGGCTGTGAATGTGAATCCTGCAGGCATTCATATGCTGTGAACCATTTACATATTCATAAAACGCATTCATGTATCTCTCTGGTGTGCATGCATGAATGTAATTTTCTATTGATATAATTTGTAATATGTATATTTTAGAATTATAATCATATACTGTATTGAGTTATATTCATATCTATTGAGTATTTTCGCAATTAAATTTTCTCATTCGCGGCAAAAAATTTTCGAATTAAATTTAAATAAAAAATTACTAAAAGTAAATGTAAATTATTAACTTTCTACATACATTTCAATTGGTTATCATACACAATTTACTGAAAAATTCCATTTCTAATGCATAAAAGCATTCGCTCCTCAACAGCTTAACTGTAAATGAGAAAAGATTGACCTCTAACAAACTCCTAATTTAAGAGAGCTTCGTTCTTTGTACGCTCTTTAAATTAGCGTCCCTGCATACCCTTTCCGTTATCTTGCCTTTCCCTATTTGTTGCCTTATTGTATCTTATGTTTAATAAATATCTGCAATGTAACAAAACATCTGTTTTTTATTAATTTATAAAATTGATTTTTAGTGTTGATTCATACCCAGCTCGATACAGAGTTCTAAATATTTTTCACGGCGTCAGCAGCGCATGACAAATCATCGAGACACTGTTGATGTTGGGCGCGTAACTATTAAAATTGGAAATATGAAACATAGTGCTTCGCCATCTAGAAGTAGCATACTAAGCAAGCCAGCATATTCAGCACATAGAACGATGATCGGCCGAGGATATGATAATGGAAGTGGTATACCTGGCCATTCACCAGACCGTTCATCACCAGATCGTTTACGTCGTCGTTTAGGTAGATCTCCCAGTCCTCGGTCACGGTACGGCGTATCACCACATCATGAAGAATATATGAGGGCTACTATTCCGGAGAGGCCCACATACAAAGTGCTTTGTGTAAGCAGTCTGCACCCAAAGGCATCCGACGATTTTATTAAAGAAACGTTATATCGCGAATATAAAAAATTCGGCGATTTTAGCATTCGTATATCAAGTGATCTCGATGAAAGGGTTGCTTACGTTTGCTTCCGAACACCAGAAGACGCGCGTGATGCTAAACATCACAAACCACGAGTTATACTTTATGACAAGATGGCTCTAGTGGAACCTGTTTATGAATCAACATCAAGAAATGAGTACAGGTGAGATATGAATGCGTCTTTAAATAGTAAGCATTTCAAAGGTTTTTTATTACAGACCACGAACACGATCAATAACACCTCCTGATTATGATCGATATCATTACCCTCGATCTCCGATAGGACCATCTGAACGCAGACGACACCCAGTAGACCACTACGATCGCTATGCACCGCCATCAGCCCATCCCCATGGGCATTTTAGAGCACCGCCACACGAATATCCAGTAGCACCTCGTGGCCCGCCTCTTCACCACGTAGCACCACATATACATGCCCATCCCCCCCAACCACATCATTACATGTCGCCACGATACTTAACGCCACGACCACATGTCCCTTATGAGAAACCAGAAAACAAGAAAGATAAATTCCCAAATTACTTGCATCACGTTCAACCAGAAGACGACCCACTTGCTACTCGCACATTGTTCGCAGGCAATTTAGAAGTGAACATATCCGACGAGGAATTGAGCCGTATTTTTGGGAAGTACGGCGTTGTCGACGACATTGACATTAAACGCCCACCACCAGGTACAGGCAACGCATTTGCCTTTGTACGTTATCAAAACTTGGATATGGCGCACCGTGCCAAATTGGAGCTATCTGGTCAATATATTGGTATGGTATTACATTTTTTCTTATTAATATTCGCATATTAAGATTGCATTCTTAAAGGAAAATTCCAGTGCAAGATTGGTTATGGTAAGGTGACACCGGCTGCTCGAATTTGGGTTGGTGGTTTGGGCACCTGGACATCGGTCACACAACTAGAGCGCGAGTTTGATCGTTTTGGCGCTATAAAAAAAATTGAGTATCAGAAAGGAGATACAAGTGCATACATACAATATGAAACAGTTGAAGCAGCGAGCGCTGCTGTAAAGGAAATGCGTGGCTTTCCACTTGGTGGTCCTGAACGTCGCTTGCGAACTGATTTTTCAGAAATACCTGGAACAACTCCAGCACCTCCTTTTAAACACAAGAGCAGCTATGATGATCCTTCAACGGAATTTAAAAGACCTGAATATGACTACCATTATGACGATACTCCTCACTACGTTCCACGGGGTGGCTACTCACCATACCCACCACGGGGTGGGTATCGAGGTCGTGGTGGTTATCGTGGTCGTGGGCGCGGTTCTTACCATGGCGGTTATCATAATGACGTGCACCGTCCTGTTCATGCTGCTGTATCAACTGTCTCTAATCCTCCTCCAGCTGGAGTCGAAGATGAATGGAGACGTCATTCTGCAGACGTGTATGAAAGCGCTCGATCGGGTTCACGCGAACCTATCGCAGACCGTTCTCGTTCAAGGTCACCGCGTAAACGAGCACATTCACCTGACTCCGAATCGGATACGCCTCGACGAAATAGTAGTTTAGATACAGCACGCAATATGTCAGACATTACCAGGAAATGCACTGTGGTTTGGAACGGTGCACTCATTCTTAAAAGTTCATTATTCCCTGCTAAGTTTCATCTAACTGATGGAGATCCTGAAATCGTAGATTCGCTTATGCGTGATGAAGACGGCAAGCATAATCTACGCATAACTCAAAGACTGCGCCTCGATCCGCCAAAGTTAGAGGATGTTCAAAAGCGGATAAGCTCCTCATCGGCACATGCTATTTTCCTGGGTTTGGCTAGTTCCACTTCCGTAGCTGTAACTGAGGACAATTCAGTACAGACAAGACCACTGCGAAATTTGGTATCCTATCTCAAGCAGAAGGAAGCTGCAGGTGTTATATCACTTTTAAACAAGGAAACTGAAGCCACTGGGGTTTTATATGCTTTTCCCCCATGTGATTTCTCTACTGAGTTAATAAAGCGAACTTGTTCCAATATGACTGAAGATGGCTTAAAAGAGGATCACTTAGTTATTGTTGTAGTGCGTGGAGGTACTGCATAAGTACGTTTACTTATGTGCAGCATTTAAATGGATGATACAGCTTAAGACTATATCTAAACATTTGTAGAAATAATTACGTACACTTTCCAAAAAAGTTCGCGAAGAGGTAATGCTTATGTGTTGCCTTTTGTCGACCTTATAGTCTCGCAGTTTGTAATGAATTCTCATAATAATTTTTACAGCAATCTTAGTCGGCAAACCTAACTTCAAATCGACGAATGCAATATCCCTTAAAGCAGATCAAAGTAATGATTTAAGGAGTTTATTGTAAGTAATTACTTGTTAGGAATTAACTAAATATCTTCTTGCCACTTTGTATATTTGTATGTATGTATTTTGCTCTATGAATTCGACACATTTGCTTTTCATAGAAATTACTTTAGTATTTAAGATTAAAGGAACAATTTTAAAAGGTTAGCATGTTGGAAAATTCTCAAAGCTTCCTAAATTGAAGTATATTTAATTACAAAGTTATTAAAGGATTTTCCAAAGTAACACATAACGGGGTGAATTTAAAAGAATCTGCTTTTGTGAAAAGCTTGTAGTGAGCTTACATAGCATCAAAATTGTTGGTGAATTAAAATACAACTTCAGTTGAATATCCTTTGTGCTAGTGTATTCTAAATGAAGATTTTATTATTTGGTGATGAAATTAAAGTAGCAATTCTTCTCAGTTTGCAAAATGTGGTGTGTAATTGGATCCTTCGCTTTATCAATATGCAAGAGTGTAAAAATTAAATTTCATTAGATACGCCAGAAATGTGATTTACTGTAAAATGTAGTGAAATCTGAAAAATGCAAATTCCAGCCAAGCGTTTTCCAATGGCAAATAGTCCGAAAATGAGATATGTGTATCTGTTAATAGTGCAAAAACTTGCATAATTTGACCAGCGAACATTTCCTCAGTGTTTCTCCGTTATACATCTTTTTGAATACAATTTTCTATGAGGTACAAAATGGTTTGACATCAATGTGCAAATATAAGTGATGTGAAGATGTTGCTTCAATTGGTTGAATTTCCTGTTTTTCCATTTCTTTTTGGGGAAAGCACATTGAAAGAGAACGTTATGTAGCATTTGTTTTAAAATTTATTTAAATCGAATGGTTTTACAAATGTTACATTGTTTTCTTAACAGTTGCACACGGCATGGTGATTTTGTCATTTATTTTCAACCAAGTTTAGTTATATTACAGTTTTGATTATACAGCAGAAATGTTTGTGTTATGTGAAAAATGTAAAATTTATTTCAGACATATATTTATATACATATATATATATTTAAAAATATAAATGAACCGGTAACTTTAATAAAAATGTTTGAAAGTGTACGTAAAAATTACGATTTTAATTTTCTGTTGCGGCAATTTTATATGAGTGACAACAAATTGATTAATACATTTGATTTGATGGTACGAATTCTGTCAACAAGAAAAAGGTATACTGTGGAGAAAAAGTTATATACTTATATGTCCACACCTAAAACTTTTACACAAACAATAATAATAATTAATAAGGTTGGAAAGAACAAAAGTACTAATAATACTGAATATTAATAATCTTAAGCAATAATGAATGATAATGTGTCAATGAAATTAAAGAGGGAAATAAATAATAATTAGAGTGAACACACAAAAAGTGAACGACAAACCAAACTCTCCGAATCCAGTGCTCCTAAGAATCGATGCATTCCAGAGTACAATAAAATATGCTATATCACCAATTTAAATTTACACCTAATTATGAAAAATCAATTTTATTGAACTTTTTCAGTTATTAACATTTCTCTGTTTGTTAATTTGAGGAGAGACTGAAATGCAATGGATTACTGCGGAAGTCCTGACTGATTTCAAGATTTTTTCGTAAAAATTGGACAATATTAATTTAATTTTAATTTGAGTTGCACGTCGAATTTACTGAATTATATCAATCAGTCACATGTGTTATATTGAAATGATATTTCTTTTACCTTAATCTTTGATTTTAGCTAACTAAAATAAAGAACTGAAAAAATTAATTTATGCTAATGTATTTTATGAATAAAATAATATGCATTTCTTGCATCTTGCCTGAAACACAGTTGGACATACTGCCAGTAGCTGTTGCTTAAACTGCCAGTAGCTTTATATTTTTTAATGTTGTAGTCCACGGTTCTTCGGTTCAAATTCAAAAGCTTAGCTATTTCGCGGTTACTTTTACCGGTGCTATGGTGGGACCCTATTAGTGCACGCGTTTCAATAGATAACTCTTTCTTATCTGACATTTTTTTAAAATTTTTTGAATATTTAAGAAAACACTTCAACTAGTGTTAAATATAGAATGAAATGCAGATTGAAATTTGAGAAAAATAAGATTACCCTAACTGCCTGCATCCATATTTATAATGACCTTTGGAAAAAATTGTAAAAAACGGATTTTTTACCTGTACTACTAATTTTGAATTTTTCATAGAAAAGGGGTAACTCACTTGACCTACCTGTTTGCGGTACAGAAAAAAATGTTGGCTGGTAATTATTACCCTCATAATTAGTGCTTAATAGTACAAATATTTTTTTTAACAATAAAATACCTGGCATTTGAATAATGACGAATCATTGGGGTGGGTAAATACTTTTGGCCGGTAGTGTACATACAAGAGGCAAGATACAATATCATCTGTCAAAATTATACATGGTCTTATAAAGACTGCGTCGAATAAAATTGTCCGCTACATTTCTTTCCGTAATGTGCTATTGAAAGATTTAAATTCAAAAATTTTTATCTTAGTAGCGTTGAATTAAATGTCAGAAAATATTATGTGGACGATTATAGTCAATAAAAATGTATTTAACGCGAAAATGGCAAGCGAAGTGGAAGTGCGAAAAAATATGGTTAAAATTTCTCAAAATAAACCTCAGTGGTCTTTTAAAAAAATTGCCAAAGAGGTAGGGGTTAACCCTAAAACCAATTCTCGCGTTATTAAGCGCTTTAAGGAAGACCTAGGTATTGTTCGGAAGAAAGGTTCTGGCAAAAAGAGGGGACCACATGATCGTAAAAAGGCGAAGAACGTTGTGACCATTCTGAAAAAAGATCCAAGCATATCGGGAAGGCAATTGGCGAGGAAGGCTGACTGTTCAGAATCGTTCGTGCGCAGGACTAAGAAGGAAGCTGGGCTGAAAACGTACAAGGTGCAAAAAGTTCCGGATAGAAACGCCGTCAAGAATGAAACCGCAAAACAACGAGCTAAAAAGCTGAACCAAAATTTCGTTAAAAATTCGGATGCTGCATAATGGACGACGTGACATATGTTTTAGCGGACTTTACCCAGCTTCCTGGACAGGAATTGTTTACAGCCGATTCTCGAGGAAATGTCGCTGAAAAATTCAAGGCCAAAAAGATGACAAAATTCCCAAAAAAAATCCTTGTTTGGCAGGCAATTTGCAGGTGTGGCAAAAGGAGCAGCGCATTCGTGACATCGGGTACAATCAATAGCGAAATATATATGAAGGAATGCTTGGAAAAGAGATTGCTTCCATTTTTACGGCAACATGAAGCGTCCACGTTTTTTTGGCCTGACCTCGCTTCATGTCACTACAGCAAAACGGCCTTAGAGTTGTTTCAACGGAATGAAGTGATTTTAATGCATAGAGAAGCCAACCCACCAAACTGTCCAGAACTAAGGCCGATTGAGAGATACTGGGCTTTATTAAAAAGGGAGATGAAGGTAACAAAAAAAGTGGCAAAAGACCTTCAAGACTTTAAAAGAAAGTGGTCTTCAGCAGCTGTGAGGGTGTCAGACACTACCATAAAAGCATTAATGGACGGGGTTCTTGAAAAATTGAAACTTTTTATTAAAATATAATAATTCTTAGTTTCTTATTTTTTTTTTAAATCTAAAATCAATTTGCGAAATAAAATATTTTAGTTCATAAAAATCGGTCAACTGGTTCAAAAGATTTCATCATTTTTGCAGCAGACAATTTTATTCGACGCAGTCTATAGGAATCAAAAAATAAGTTTTAATCATAATAACATAAATACGTCAACAAAACATTGTGCACATGCAAAACATTTCGAGCAATACATATGCTCGAAACATATTCTATGCGCAATCATCGATTGCAAAAACAAAATAGAGCGTTTTGCTTCATTCTTCAATGCATTGAAATGAAAGTTGAGAACATCTTTTTAACATTTCTGTTTTTGGATTGTTAAATACAATGGAAAATAAAAGTTGCTGTAGGACCACAACATATAACGATATCGCAGTCGTCGGCGATTTTTCTCTCAAATTGGAAGTTTCTTTTCCTATGAATTGAGTAACAGAAGCTTTGTATGCGTCACACTTACATCGTTTTCAGTCATTTTAGGGGCAATATGAAGAAAGGTAGGCAATAATATTCTGGAAAAAATGAGAGCGTGGTTTAGAATGGTCGAAAAATTAGAAATTTGTGCTGCGACGAAAGAGAGGCTGCGACGTGTTTCATTTCAGTTTTTTATAGGAATATAGTCGTCGTCTCCCATGTCGCAGTGTTGTGGTCCTACAGTAAGTTTTTAGTATAGCGAGAGGAAGGCAAAATTTAAAGGCACTGATGAATGATGTTATTGGTCGAATAATCGGCCACCTCATGACTAATATAAATTATAAGTATGCGAGATCCAAGTATGTACGTGGTTTGAAAAAAAAAAGAAAAATATTGTGTCCGACCGTGTTCAGGCATAAAGAGCCATTAGCCACAGGTGTATCGAGTTTCAAATGTATTTCATTGTAATTACGTCAAAACTATTTTCCTAAGCATTGAAAAAAGGATCATTTTAATGATACACTTTGTAAAGTAAGTGTTCAGTTATTTTCTTATGTATGTATGTATATCTTGATTTATTATTTCTATTGTACAAAAGACGAAAGGAAAAGCGATGTTTCTCTAGCTGCGGTCACATTTCAACTGCCGACAGGAAAAGAGAATAGAGGTTTTTGGGCTACCAACAATAACTTCGTGCTGAAGCCTTTACTTTTACGATTTCGGTATGGCCGGTGTGTAACGCATTGTTTGCGGACAATTGGGTGATATGGCAAGGCGATTGCCCCATAGCAACTAAGCTCTACTAGCTAGTAAAAAAGTAGTAAAATAGATGATCTAAACATCTGCGTAACGCCCAGTTTAAGACCTTCTTGTTATACAAGTCTTCCGTAGTTTGCGCAGCGATCTGTGATGCATTGACGAAAGGTCTATCGCTAGTATCAAGCCTTCTTCATATCATATTTCTTCTTCATGAGGAACATCCGCCTCCAAAACTGGGAATCGACTGAGAATTTCGGCGTTAGCCATTTCTAGGGCGGTTAACAGATTGCAGGTAATGCTTCGAACTTCCCAGGAAATGTTTGTGGTCAGTGATGATTGTAGATTTTCGGCCTTACAAATAATCGTAGAACTTCCTTACCGCTGCAGTTATTGGTTCTTTGGCTCTTTGAGTATAATTACGTTCGGCTTCAGATACCGTTCTCGAATAAAACGCGATCGGCTTCCTTGACATTGGTAGCGTGGCAAAAATGTGGGCGTAATGACCTTGAGAAATTCAAAACTAAAAGTGCTATATCCCGGAAACTATTAAGCATACATAATTGCATTTGGTGTCGTTGGGAAGGTATTTTCATTATGTCCATCGACATCCATCATACATGAACTTCAACTGAATCCAAAAATTAAGAAACTATAGTCCTATTTTTGAAAATTGTACTATAATGTAAGTAATCTTTTTACTTCCTTGTGTACGTAGTAAATACAAGAAAGTATTGTAATCGCGAAAAATTTCGATATTGAGATTTTGATGTTAACACACAATTTGACCATCCCTGAGTCCATTTTGACTAGTTTGGTCGTGACGTGTTGACGTATGTACGTATTCTCAATAACTCGAAAACGAAGAGACATAAAAAGTTAAAATTTTTTATTTGAGATTGTTGTAAGACATAGTTGTGCACCTCTCTTTTGGATGCAATCTGATTTTTCAAATTGTATGCATAACTCAAAATCAAACACCGCCAGAAAGTAGATATTCGGTATTTAGTGCTACTATAACATCCAAATATAATCTACTTTTTGGCTAGATCGCTAGCGCAGAGAGTACACTTCTCTCTAAGGATTCTATATTATTCATAACTAAGCTGCAAATTTTTTAATTGAAATTATTTCACGCAGTAAGAAGTCATATGTTGGCCACATCAGATATTTTGAAAAAGAAATCAATAAGTATATCCAACTCCTACGCAACACAATAGTCTTCTGTGGTCAATTCTAGGGATGTGCGTGTACGTCCTTCGGCCTGCCGGCCTACGTTCGCGCTTTTTAAAAAAAAAACCCCTAGGTATATCCAACTCCTTAGCAATAGAATAGTCTTTTGTGATCAATTCTACGGTGTGTGTCCTTCGGCCGGATTTTGTGATCAATTCTATGGTGTTTTGTTTTTTTTTTTTTTTTTTTTTGTGTGTGACGACTACGTACGAAAGCATACCCCACAGAGCACTACCACTATCCCCCATGGAACCGATGTTAAGCATTACATCGTGGGGCTGGTTAGCATTCATGCTAACTTCTTGTGTATAATTTTACAAGCGACCTACTCTATTTCTGATCTGCTCGGCTTGACGTAACTCCATAAGAACCTGTGTCTCATGTGCACTTACGTGGTTCCAATTTCCAATATTTTCAAGCATATACCTAATAGTGGACTTCGGATCGGTCAGCAGCAAACTCGGTGCTCTGAAATGCGGGCATCTGAGAACACACACTCACTTAAGCAATGTGGGCACTCAGACGATCTTTGGGTCGTCGTCGTTTGGGTCGTTTTTCGTTGATTCAGTACAACGCTCTTGCCGCTCAGCGATCGCGGCTGCTCCTTCTTCTAACTGTACTATATGCCTTCTTGTGTGTTCTGTTTGGAGACGATAACTCGTTTCATTTCGCACGCCACTATATCAATGGGGATTATCGATGCCACTACACACGTAGCGTCGGCTGAGGCTGTACGGAAAGCGCTAACAACTCTAAGCGTACTTGTTCTATGGACACCCAACATCCGTCTTCTTGATGATTGAATATTTAGCGTACAATATTATAGTATTTACAATTAAAGCTAAGATCTTTCTTCTGGGAGGTTTCGGCCCGCCAACGTTTGGTCATTGAAACTAACGTTTTTTGCCATTTTTTCAGATGCATAGCTTATATGCTGCTTGAAGCTGAGTCGATTGTCTAGCAGTACTACGAGGTATTTTATCGAGGGCACTGAGTTTATATTTAGATCACCTATTTGCACTTTCATGTGTTCTATCTTTTCCCAGCTGGTTATAAGAAGTACTTCAGTTTCGTGCGCTGCAAGGTCAGGACCTACCTGCTAACCGAGTTTGCGGATATTTCTATAGCTCTTATATGCTTTCCCACGATGGCAATTGCCAAATCGTCGGCGTAACCTCTAGCTGTCACACCGCTTGGAAACTGAAACCGCAGCATTCCGTCGTACATAATGTTCCACAAAAGCGGACCGAGCACGGACCCTTGTGGGACACCTGATCTGAAGTAAGACTCTGTACCTTTTTCACTATTGTATACCAGCTTCCGGTCAGATAGATAGCTCGCTACTATATCGACCAAATATTTCGGAACATCAATTGTTCTTAGCGCCTTTAGTACTTGTACCCAACTGGTCGTATTAAACGCGTTTTTAATGTCTAGCGTGATTAGTGCGCAGTACTCCTCCTTTCCATCTCTTGCCCTATATTGCGCTGGCTTCTATTTGAACCAATGCGTTTACTGCATCGACAAAGCGACTGCTTTTCATCTATGAATGCCTGCAGACGCTCACAAATAATTCTCTCCAGCACCTTGCCAATCGTGTCCAAAAGACAGATTGGACGATGTGAAGATGGTTCTTCCAAGGGCTTTTATCTCTTGGGTATTAGTACAAGACGTTGTACTTTCCATGTGATTGGAAAAACGGCTTCTTCGAGACACTTTCCACACATGCATGCAAAGAGTCTGGTTTTCTAACGATGGCAGCCTTCAGTACTCTGTTGGGCACCCCATCCGGGCCAGGTGTCTTAGCGTCACCGAACTTAGCGCACGCCTCCTCCACTTCGTTGGCAGAGACTGGTGGAATTAGTGCGGTCGTTGTGCTTACCATTGTGGTATCCCTTTGCGTCACGTGCTGCCTAGGAAATAGCGTAGATACAATTTTTCTTAATATTGTATGGCACGTAATCTGCGGTGATCTATTGCTCGTCTGCTTCTTCATCACGACTCTATACCTAGTACCCCAAGATTTCGCTCCGTTTCCTAAAAAATGAGTTCATAACAACAATGCGCTTTGCTAATCTTAATGGCCTGCTTTAGCGCCTTGCGAATTATTTTTAATGCAGCGAATTATTTTAATTTAAACGTTCTTGAAAATATGATTTGCAGCGTAATCGCTGACAGCGTCGCCCCGCTTGCGGCACTCTGTTCTGAGCAAGCGAATGTTATTGTCTACGCAATGTTCTACGAGGCATCGACGCATCTCATGCATCAATTACTGCTGCATTTATACTCCTGGCAAACTTTTCTGCAGATACAGAAGACGATTGGTAGGCATCAATCATTACATCGAAGGCCTCTTTGTCGAAGGATAATTCCCTCCATTTTGGATCACTTGGTTTTCCCACATATTTTGACAAATCTATACGGCTTTCTATAGTCAAGATGACAGCCTGGTGGTCGCTGTGCGTATAGCCTTCGCTTACCCACCATTTAGAGGTCCGGGCTAAGTATGGACTAACAAAAGTGAGATGTATAATCGATCCTGCGCCAGCTTTTCTATAAGTAAATCTTCGGCCATTGTTAAGCAGAACCAAATCAAGTGAAGCAAACGCACCCAACAAGCATCGGCCTCTGGCGCTAGTGTGCTTGCTGCCGAACTCTACCGCCCGAGCATAGAAATAACCGCCAATTACAACTCGCGTTCTGCTTAATGCATCTGCCACAGCATTTTTTGGAACTCGTTCTGGGTCCACCTAGGAGGAGCATAACTGCTGTAGAAAGTTATTCCACTTACCTCCGCCCTTACGCAGGCCGTAATTGATTCGGAGTACCGCGGCACTACAAGTCCATATCGCTGAAGTACTTGACTTATCAGTCGTCCACTTGCAGCTCCTTTTGAGTTTATATGGCTCGCTTACTAAGACAAGGTCGACGTTCTCTTCTCTAACTGATTGCTCCAGAAGGGCTTGAGCTACTTCACAGTGATTTAAGTTTATTTGAAGTATTTTTATCGCTTCCCCTGTGATAGTGCGTCCCTGAAGATTAGACATCTGCTACCTCCAGCGGTATGTTTGGCATCCTTCTATTTATCTATCTTACAGAGCATACACAGCGGTTCATTTTTGCAGTCTCTCGCCAAATGACCCGCAGTGCCGCATCTGATACAGCATTTTGATCGATCACATGTGTTCTTGCATTGGCTCGATAGGGCATCGAGTCAGCCTATTATTTTCCCGAATACGACAATTTACCCAGCCAATTTTAATATTTCCCACTTTGAGCAAGCTGTTCGCATTTCCTGTCGTAAGTTTAAGAGTGTCCGCTTGCTTACACCCGTAGGCTCTTCGAAAACTCACGATATCATCAATAACGAAGCCAGTACCTTTTATACCAGTATGATGAATAACTGCATCAAAAACATCATCCTTGGTGGTAATCTCGACTACGTCCTTTATGTTGATGGACACGCACTGCTTAAGGCTACATACTGTACCTTGCTGGGAAAGCATGGCACTTACAGCCTTCATGAACTGCTGTGTTTTTCTCCCTTCACTTTCATTTGTAGGAGGAGCTCTCCTTTTTGTGTCCTTCGAATTTTAGAGACTACATCGCTCAATTCAACGAGTTTGGCATCCGTCTTAACTTTCCGCAAAATATCAATTCCATGTCCAAGTTAGCACTCGCGAAAACAAATCACACGATCCACTACAGTATCGTACACGTTCCAAATACACAATATGACTTTGATATAAGCGTTTATAGCAAGAAGAGAGCAAATCCTGCAGAGCAAAGAGAAAACACGACCGGTTTATAAACTCTACCCAACGAATTCTAGGGTGTGTGCCCTTCTGCCGGCCTACCTTCGCGCTTTTTTACAAAAAAATCCCTAACCCTTTCACTACCGCGTCTTAACTGGCGAATCTAAAAATTTTTTTAGTGTTAAATTTTCATTTTTAGGTTATTTAAAAATTTTTTGGTGAAAAAAAAAATAGCCTTCTTATAAGGGCGTGACAGAAATAAGATGTCCACTTCAGTGGACATGAGTAGCCAAGGTAGTCATTATTTCGTGAAGTTCTATACATATTGTGAGCTCAAGTAAAATAGGTATTTATAGGAAAGAATGTTTTTATTAATAACGAATTTTAATTGCATTCTTACATTATTTTAGTGTTTCATTCAACTTATTTTTGGTGGAACTTAAAAAAGCAATCCGAATCGCGTCTAATACACAAATGAGCTTCGCATTTAGAGCAATAAAAAAATGTTTTTTGATTGCATTTATTCATTTTGCAACTAAAATAAATAAATTTGTTAAATAAATTTGTTATTTTCAATATTCACTTTTGAAAAATACTTGTTTTAGTATGTTAGAATTTTAATAATAATGTTATTTGTTGTAAATTTCTAATAATTTTGATGAATAAATTGGGACATTTTTTTTTTTTTTTTCATTTTGCAACTCATTGCATTTTTATGGGAAGAGTCGAAGAGTGGTAGGTGATCTATTTGATCAAAACGAGTATCGATAGCTGGCTGCACGTAATAATTAGCTCTCTTTGACTTTGTCGCATTGACACCTTCATTGTCAAATTCCGAAATGTACGAGAAATTGTGCGAAGGCACGTCAGTCAAACTTGATGGCTGACCGCGTTTTTTTAGAGTTGTTGGGCAATGGTGACACGTAGAGAAGTGTTTGAGCTAATCCTTTTCTAAATGGAATCAGATCCATATGACTAGTTACAGGGATACCATTTTTGTCCGCATCTTTCCTGTATTCGAACCAGCTAGCGACAACCGCCATATCAAAGAAGTGCATTATTGCACGTAGAGACCATTTTTTTGATTTTATAAAGATGCGATATTGCAACATTTGGTCGAGTAGGTCAACACCACCCGTTGTTTTCGGTTTTGTCATAACGCGTAACAACATCTGACTGATCGATTCCAACAAAATTTGAGGCCAAATAAACACCTTTGTTATCGTAACACTTTGTGACAATTACTTTCAATATGCCCATCATGCAATGTAATGCGAAAAACTTTTGTATCTCTGCGGCATTTGTAGGTTGGAAGTTTGAACTTTGTTGCTATATAGAGTAATGTCATTTGCAGCATCGTCGAAAAAATCTGGAGACTAATATTTTTTAAAGTATTCATATTCTGTCTTTACCTCCATCACTGTGGTTGCAGGCTACTCAAAATATGCTTCGTCTAAACGCTCGTTATTGCGCGCCTGACGCCACTGAATATCTTTTTTATCCGTTATATTTATTAAATCATAATCTTCCACGACAGCGGAATTGATTGGTATTGGTTGCATTGTTCTTGTAGCTTTGGTTCTTAAAATACGTTGAGAAAAATAAGAAGTGGTCGGGGCGTTATCCTCAGCAAACGAAAAACTGGAGCTTGAAGATATTGTTGATTGGTGACATATTTGGTCTACAATTTCGTCATTTTCGTCCATAGCTTAATTTCCATAATCATCAATCTCCTCTTTCTCTCCTTCATCTAATTCCTCCAACTCATCCACTTCATGACCAATCGGCTTTCGGCAATAAAACGATAACGGTAGTTCATCGTCGGACTCATCTTCAATCTCTGATAAGTTGTTTAGAATATCGATAAGCTCCTTTTCAGACAGAGGCTTGCGTAGACTCATTTCAATTCTATATAAAAAGTAATATTATTTACATCACTTGGCTACTCATGTCTACTAAAAAGGACATGTATAAACATGACTCTAACACACCCAGCTGTAATGCGATTTTTAAAAATCTTGAGTAGTATTGTTAAAAAGAGAAACCGAACCACAAGAAAAAATCCACATCAGCAACAAACAAATTTACACATTCAATTTTACAAATAAACTTTTCAAATTGCAAAAATTCCAGAAACGTGCAACCTACCACTACAAAGATCGAAAAATTACTGAATTGGATAGCAATATAATAGCGAGTTCATGCATGCACAATAACGACGTTGGTTTACAGTTATTTTCGTTGAAATTGCGCAAAAAAATTTGAATTCTCATTTACGTGGTAACTTTAAATCCATGTCCAATACAGTGGACGTCAGTAGTGAAAGGGCTAAGTATATCCAACTCCTCTCCTAGGATCCGATGAGTGCTACTTTCCTCAGTGCCTATCGTGGCACTAGAATAGCAAATGGTTTCTTAATTGTTCTTCGGGCACGCGATAGCCGTTTATTAAACTTCAATTATTTTGTGAGGCGGAATCAATTATTTATTTATTTATTTCCCTAAACAAGTATCAACTATGGTGTACAAAAAAGATCACTAGATCTTGTAAGTATTGTAGTAACAATAATGAATAAGAAAATATAACTTAGATATGTACATATAAGGAACTGGTACTACAAGTAAAATTAGTTTATATTATATAATGAGGATAAAAGTAAGTTACAATTTTAAAAATACAAATTAATTTACAATGCACGCATTAGAGCTATATTAAATTAATACACTTATAGGCAATGATGGTAAGATACTAAATTGGATAGTCATAGCAAAAAAAAAGAATATGGCGTAAAAGTAAGTGCAAGATAGAAGTAAGAGAGAATCCTCCCGAAATGTTGCGTCGGCTATAAGGTAGTCATTGCAGTCAATCATATATTATCCAATATACATATCTAATATATAATAAATATAAAATTACTTCGAATATATGACAATACGAAGCGCCATTTCGTTTTAAAAAGCAAACCTCGAGCGTCGTGAGAGATTTTATGGTAAAGTTTTTATAAAGCCGATCAAACGCCGGTAACAACGGCAAGACTCTTGCGGCAAGACTACATGATAAAAATATTATAACCGCCGAAAAGCTTGTAACCTTGGATGGAACGCAAAAATAGCATTTCTTTCGGCTTAATCGAAGGTAAAATCAAGACGGCACTTCTTTTAAACGTCTGATTAATTCTATTCGCTTTAGCCCATACTTTAGTTCGAAATAAACTAACTAGAAAAAAAAATTTTGGAATATCCCACATGCGCTGATAGATCTGGGCATTTTTAAAACTGGTACAATTAGAGTAGACAAATCTGCATATTCTTTACGTCTTTTTTAGATTATTCGTTTGCGAGACTCGATTATTATTTTTATTACTGGTAAAGAGTATTCTAATTTAATTTAATTTAATTTTAATGCATAAGTAATCTTCTTCATTCCATGTAATTGTCTTATACAGCTTATAAGACTCTTAGTCTTGGAGTATAATGAATAGGAAATAAATAAATGAAATGAAATGAAATGAAGAGTAGTGCACTGCGACCTGTTGACCTATTGTCCTCCTGCCCATGAGGTGAGTATGTGAATTCGGGTTTCCTTATGCCCTATGCAGAAGCTACATACTACTCGTCGATAAGTCCTATAGTGTATAGGTGTTTCCTTATTCTGCAGTGGCCCGTTGAAAACCCGAAAGTTGAATTTCGCACAAATGTCGGTAGCAATTATCTCATCTTAAAAGATGCAAAAAGAACCTATCGGTTCCGAGTATTTTATTCTGGAGCGTAAGACTCAATCCCCAGCACCGCTGAGACTTGATTAATGTAATGAAATTTGTTGTCCACTACACGTCTTTTCAATAACTCTGGACACAAAATCGCCTACTTTTGTGGGAGATGCCAATTCCACTTACAAAATATCAAACGCAGTAGAGACGCAACCTTCTTGATCGGTTTAGTACGCACATATAGAGGAAATATGAAATAATGTTCCCACGCGACAATAGAAATTAATAAAGTATAGTAATTTTCGGTCCTTAAAGTTTAAAATAATAATGCATTTACATAATATATTTTACAATTTTTTATTAACTCTTTTTTTTTGTAAAACATAGCATAACGTTTTCATAGAATTGTTTTATAAACAGAAACATTTGCTTAATTTTGTTGTATATAATTAAAAATTTATCTAATAATGACACTATCACAATATCTTCTATATAGCATATCCTCTTGAATTAATATATCTATGTCTCCATATACAACATTCGTACACAAGCCTCAATTAATATCTGATAACAATGATCTCCGAAATTAATAATCCATCAATAAAGAAAATTTTAGAAAATTTCCTTTTTTCATTTTATACAGCGTAGTGCAACAAATGCAATTCAAAATTAATTAGGATAGCTTGAATGAACACCTCGAATATATTTATATGTATATATATATAGTTATTATGTAAATATGTACGTTCTAAAAATATATACAAATACATTTGCCGTATATATTTTTTCAATCCGTAACTACGAACAAAACGCAATTATTTTAATATTTAATACTGCTACATAATGTATATAAACCATCCCATAAATTCGTGTAATTATAAATTGCTATCCCCGATACTTCAAAAATACTTCATTCAGAATTCGTTTCGCACAAGACGCACCAATAATTTAAGGCGTGTAGGTGAAGTCGCAACAAAAGAGAGTTACTTAATTCTCCGCTCCTGCCTTTAGTCAGAAGTTCGATAGTTACATTGTATGTATGTTTGTATATTGAAAATTTATCAATTTATTATCTTGGTTTATCTTAGATTGTGATGTTAAATCGTTGCTTTCACATTTCATTATCACTTTAGAGGGTGTGCATCTCATGCGGAATAATCTGTGTATCGCATGCGAAACTCAAATGTAAATGTACTGCTTTAAAATAGATAAAATAATGGCATTTTCTTAAACAGTTCGTCAATAAATTGCGTTTTGAAACTTTTCAAATTTTCGTCAACAACTCATCTAGTTTTAAATGCTTCGGCAGTTCTATTTCTTCCAATTTCACATCGCTGTATTTGAAGACAACTTTAAACGGATGAATAAACTTTTGATCCATGGTAAATTCATCATTGTGAAACTGAAATATATTAGAAACACATAAAAATAGGCCTTTAAATTTAATAGGATCTTTAAAAAAGGGGTTTTTACCTTTTGGCGTGCATTTAGCTTTTCCGTTAACTTTTCTAGGAATGTATTAGTAATTTCGCCTTCGCAATCGTCCAGCTTATACGATTTCATTACCTGTTTTGAAATGCAAATAAAGTAATAAATGTACTTGTACTTTAAATTATAAATTAAAGTTGAAAAGAGAACGTACTTTAAGAACTTGAGCAGTACTGAGAGAGCTACACAAATCACAGATACTCTGCACATCTTCTTCACTTTTCCGCGACTGCAACAATTGGGAAATTTGATTGAGAGGACCCAAAGGGACAAGCACGTCGTTAGACTAAGTAATAAGTAATTATTTTAAAGAATATATAGAGAACTGTTTGCTAATCACGCAATATTTACCATTTTCCTTTCGCGAACCCATTCTTCGATTCGACTCAGATTGTAGTTAATTATCATTCCTGTTTGCCACATGCATATGTCACCACGTAGCATCAAGCAATTCATCGCCGTTGCACATATAAAATACAGTAGCTGAGTGAAAATCTGCTCCGAATAACATCGATGCAATCCAAAGTGTTCGAATTGCTTGTAGAAATGTTCCAATTGATTAATAAGCTGTTTCCAGGCAGGAGTTGTTTCATGCTCCGGCGACGAATCCATTGACAGCATTCGTCCGCGTAGGCCTTGCGCTTGTTTCCCCCGTTGAATTTCGTCATTTTCCAATATAGCAGGTTCTATATACGGTTCAATTAAACCATGGATTTGCTTCACCAGCGCTTGGTACAAATTGACAATAATTTCTAAAACAACGCGTCGATATTCGTACAAGTTGAAATTTTTCAACTGTTGTTGATTTTGGCGCTCGGAATTGTACTTTACATATTCCTCAACATCTCCATATTGTTTAAGTAGATTGAGAAGCCTAAGATGAAGAAACCACTAATGAAAATGTATTCCATTTTAAGAATATCTCAAATAAAGTCTTTGTACATCTATGAATATTCTGAAATTACTCAAAACTCATTAAGAAAATTAGTCAATTAGTAAATCTTCTATATGGAATCATATTACTTACAATTTAGTCTGTAATAATAATGAATCACTTTAAAAGGAATCTCTTACGTTATTGAATTGACAAGCCACAAGATTCGCAACTCCGTTACATGTTGATTTCGGTGCATCTTTTTAATTTGCATGACAAATTTACTTAGCAATTCGCGTACATCATCGTCGGCATTTATTAAATCAGTATAACTGCGTAGAAATATCATGTAATGCAGCTGTATTGGAAATTGTTCTCGAATTTTACCGTATACACATAAATATTATGTAGGCTGAGAATCCAGGTAGCAGGCCGATAGCAAGTCTAGTCGTCATCGAGGTTACCAAGCGATGCAGAATTTTATCGAGGTCTTTGCTAGAGAATTTTATAACGCCTACGAGTTATAGAAAAGATATAAATTTAACTAAATTTTCCCTAATAATGAAACAGTGACAACAAACCTTGAAATTCAGGTACGTTTTGTTTGTTCACATTAACCAAAGATCTGCTTTCTTCAGCATTACTTTTCGCTGGAATGTTCTCAGAAATACCATATTCCTTCAGCTTGAGCGTTAGTTTATTGTTACCGCACTTCAGAGACTCAAATTTACGTGTCAAAGCATTCATGTCATCCTACATATTGAATAGTTATTGGACACAGATTAGAAATATATTTAGCTAACAACTGTTTATGCATAAAATTGCATACCCACCTGCAGCTGCGAGTATTGCATAAGTGATTTTTCCAACTCAAAACGAAGGTAGCGTTCATTTTGCCGCAATGAATCAATATCCTTGTCTTCACAGCCGTCCACACCCGATTGGAGGAGATTGTATAGCTGCAGTTTGTCGTTACGTAAATCCTCAATTTCTTGCGTCAATTCAGCCAAACGAGCGTTGTTTTCCTCAGTTAAGGCCGTCAGTTCCGATTCCAGCTGCCTTTAGAAACAATTACAATTAGTAACAGTCAAAGATAATACGAATTCTACTCACTGGTTAACTAGCTTTTGAGCTTGGAAAGCCTCCATCAGCTCGTTACGATTGTTTTCTCTTTCCTTACTGCACACTGAAGCCTTTCCCGTGCCGAAAGATTTCAAAGATTGGCTTTGTTGCTGCAAAACTGCTTTCAACTGAATACATTCATCACGGCGTCGCTTTAATTCCTCCTGAAGTGCGTGATATTGAGCTAAACAGAAAAGTGTGCCAATAAAAAGTATGCCAATTTAGGTTGGAATGAAGAGGTAAGTTGTAAATGAGTTGCAGGGTTGTCTAACAACAGCTGTGTACCTTCTGTTCTTTTTTACGATCAAAAATATATAAAGAATATATTTATTTCTCGTAAAATCTGTTCTAATTGTATTGTGTTCAATATTTATAATATAGATATATATGTACGTATATAACATACCATACAATTCCTGCATCTCTGCACCTCGTTTGATGCTATTCCGTAATAATTCGTAATCATTTCTTATTTTCTCATTTTCAACTTCCAACTCTGAAACTCTGCAAATTTAAAAGCTTCGTCCATTCGTTTTCTATTACGAATTGCGCTACAAATATTTACCTTATTGAATCTTCTGTGGCTATATTACGGCTCATCATTTTGTCCAATTGCTGATGGAGTAGTTTGTTCTTTTTCTTCTCGTCTTCCAGTATGTTACGCAATTTTAAAATCAGGCTTGTGTGACTGTTACGCTGAGTCAACGTTGCGTCTAAGAAAATACATTTAACAAAAATAAGCGAAGGTGGCAACTTCGGGCGTGCTTGAAGCAAACAGAATTCAATATGCAATACAATATAGCCTAAATCCGTACGGTAAACGACTATTCATTGGGCAGATTACAATTTTTGTGATTTGTTAAAATTTTGTATCAAGATGTGAAATTCAGATTATTTCTATTGTCGATACCAAAAGATCCGCCACATGATAAAATATGTTTGCTGAATTTTATTTGGAAACTTGTAATTTTCATTGAAGTGTTGTAATTTTAATTTCCACAGACAGACGAATAGAAAGAGCAAAATCGGCTCTTGGGAGTGAAAGCATAAAGCATAATTTACCCTCGGATGAATATTTTTCAAATTTCTACAATTGATTTGATTATTAGAAAAAATAATATTACCAGTATTTCCAGTTGAAGAAAGACCGTATTCATTTTCGGTTTGGCTAGGGATTTGACTTATGGAACCTGTCTGATGGCAATAAGAAATTTTCCCCTTCTGTATATTATTCAATTCTTCCTTGAGGATGCAGTTCTCCTGCTCAATGATTTCTTTCTCTTTGAGCGCCTTTTGATAGGCTTCATTAATTTCGTTTGTATCCACCTCTGATAGCAAACGTTCACGTTGCAACGTTTTATCGCATTCCGCTTTCCTTGCCAATTCAATCATTCCATCAATCTGTTTGCGTAGGTTTTCGTTTTCCATTCGCCACATGTTCTTATATTTCGCCCATTCTTCTTGCGTATGGTCCTTTTCTTCCAACAATTGAATTTTTTCATCGCGTTCTGTTTCCAGCTCCTTGTTTATGCACATTAGAGAACTGTCTTTCTCAGCCAGTAAATGCTTCATCTGTTTGACTTCGTTTTCGAAGGCTTTTTTCAATTCAAGTTGCATTCTGAAATGGTGAATTAAATTCAGTAAACAATTCACATTTTTATAAATAAACTCTTTATAGAATTTGGACAAATAAACACTATGCAATTTATAAATATTAATAATTTCATTGCTTTACTTAATATTTTCCTTAGTATTAGTAATATATATATAAATAACAAAAAAGTAGCTGAGGTAATAATTTAATACTTACTTAAGAACCGTGATCTCGCTGGTTTTCTTTTTCAGGCCCAAGTTTTCCCGATTCAATTCGTCGATTTTCTGCTGCATGGTAATGATTTTTTTTTCAAGTCCTTTATACATTTTTTGAATATGGGATATTGTCTTTGCCTCAGCTTTCATACGCTTAAAGCGGCGACGGGCCATGAAGGCACGAACGGCGGCTTGACATGTAATTATATCAGTTCTTCTTTTGTTATAATGTCGTCTCGCCAAATAGCCACGCACAAATCTTTGGATTTGTATAGCTTTATGTGTTTCCAATGCTTCCTGGAAGCGTTTGCGAGCGATCATTCCGCGTGCATATTGCTGAATGCCGCATATAGATCGACGCAAGCGATTATAGCGTCGCCTGCAAAGCCAACCACGTGCGAATTTCGATATTATTAGGGCAGCGCGATCCTCTCTTATTTGCTGAGCTTTTCGACGAGCTAAATATCCACGAGCATAACGCTGTATTCCGATAGCTGTTTTCTGCAAATTTTTATATCGCTGAATGTATATAAAACGCCGGACTACTGATTGTATAATAGTTATATATTTTTTCCTCAAATTTGCCCGAATTTGCTCTAAATAAGCGACCTAGAATATAAAATGTAAATACTATATATATATGTATCTTTACTATTAGACGTATCTCTTTAAATTTAAAATAGTATTTTATTTACCTGTCCAGCTCTAAAAAATATCTGTGTGTTGCCAAAGCGATATTTATCCGCATCGGAAATCCATTTTTCAACAATGTTTGAACAGGACTTCTTTAAATTATTCTTGTTAATTAAAGATCGGTGAATTAATAACATGTAGCGTATGTAGAAATCATGGTAGGACCAGCGAGAAGGAAATCCAGCCGCAGAAATCCGAACAGTTTCAAGAACTCCACATGCACGCAACTGTTGAACAATTTTTGGAGCTTCCCACTTGAAAGCCATCTTGCTGTCATTTGGCTTTAATATATTTATTTTTTAATCATTTAAAAGTTGAAAGTTGTAGTCAAAGGTTTCTCTTCTATAACATACCTTAATGCAACGGACATAATGAGGAGTTGTCGCATGCAAAGTCATGATGAGTGTCGATAAGCTTTCACGAAATTGTAAACCAACCGAACGACGATGTTGTTTCGAAGAAAACAGCTGCGTTATTAATAAATTTAATATAAGTTTGTAATTAATAGAAATATTGTATTAATGCCTGAATTTACTAAAAATTACCTGTTGCCGCTCTGCACTTATAACAATTCGTCCTGTTGTTGCCTTTTCGGAATCGCCGGAAGATATATCTGCCTCTTCCAATTCCATTAGCTGCCTGCATAAGGACATCTCCGACTGATGAATAACATTTACTAGTTCTTTGGACACAGTATCCCGATTTTTTTCCAAAAATCCGTGCGCATCGTAATGAACTATGTCAGAAAAATGCTTCACGGAAAAACCTAATAATAATAGAATTTATTTGTTACTTTTATTTCTTTTAATATATTAACATTATTGGACTGTTGTTTACTTGTTGATCCAAATCGAGGTTTTTCAAAATGAGGATTCTTGCCGCATTGCTCGATTATTTTCGCAGCCCAGCTCTCATCAGAACCCTTCGGCATCTGGATGATCATGCAATGTAAATTCAAGCATATAGAGTACTATGTAATATAAAGGAAGTAGAAAATTTATTTTACCCTGCACTCTTCGTCTAGTAAGTCCAAAATTCCTAATTTAGACTCAATTAAATCAATGCAGGGCTGGTTATCGTAGAAATCAATCATTGCCCACGTTATACCTTCATTCACATATTCTTTTTGTTCTAATGTGAAGACATGTTGATTAAATTGCTGCTGTAACTTCTCATTGGCGTAGTTAATGCAAAATTGTTCAAACGAATTGTTTTGAAATGATTCAAATCCATAAATATCCAGAACTCCTATGAAACAGTTGTGCTTCCGTATGTTGTTTAATGTTTTATTAATTACACTAACAATATATTTAAAAAGCTTTGCATAAATATGCTTCGCCAAAGCATCTCTGGCAGCCTGCGCCGATGTGGTATTATTAGGAATAAGAACGTTTTCATTAACCGATTCAATTTGACGCACTAAAAGCCATTTGCGCAGTTCCTCCGACTTTATTTTAAGCATTTCACTTGCAACATGAAGATTAAGGTCATTTTGCTACAAACCAATTTAAAAAGATTTCTTTTAATATACTCAAATTTAGGATAAATTTTATTTGGAAATGAGGAGTGCTGCATAACATAAATATAAGAAATAATTTTTATATATTAAGTACTTACACAAATATCACAGGAATCTGGGTCTAACTCCTCGCAGTCTTTTTTGCATGTATGAGCAAATTGTATATTACCCAAATGTAAAATTCCAGCGAGTATTTTCAGAATATCAGCGATCTATCACAATATGCTATAAATATATATTGGATTTTATTATTATAATCAAATTACTTTCTTACTTGATCCATATTAAATCCTAACACCGACATTGCCAATAGAGTTTCTTTAAACTGCTTTTTATCCGAAACGTTTTCAATCTCTGGACACTTTCCCATGTTCAAATAATTGAAAGTATTTTGGTGATCTAATGGAAGAAAAAGACAGGAAATGTTAATGGAAAAGATTGAGTTAGCATTCAAAAATGGGCGATGTATGAAGAAGTTTTTTCAAAGAAAGTTATTTTCAAGAATTTCTATTTATAACCGTTATGTTCTCATTAGCATTATTTACGGCAATTAAAACATTTATTTTAGAAGACGAAACGTTGTCAAAAAAAAAGGGATCTATACATAAAAACTAGCTGACAATGACGAGATACTACAGAGCAATAGATACAGGCCTTTGAATGGAATTCTACATGTACATGAATATAAGATTCTAAATAAAATATTGAAGCTTGTGTTGGAATTCAGAGGTGATGATGATGACGGTGTTCGTATGTATATGTTTGATATTAACAGAGTTTAATATTACCAAGAATCAGTTCGGGATGTTTGTGTCTTGACGAACAAAGCTGGTAGAAAATGTGGTAATTACGCTCTCCTATAGATTGGAAGACGACGCGTGATTTTTCCAGCAAATACGTATGCATTGTAGCTCCAGTTAGATTCATGACACTCATATTGTTTGCGAAATGCAATTTGGTAAATTTACCAAATCTTGAACTGTTGTCGTTTCGAGTAGTCTTTGCATTGCCGAAAGCTTCTAATATAGGTGAAGATGCAAGAATCTTTCTTTCGACATCAGTCTCTGACTCAGAGCCACCAACAGATGCGAAATATCGCATTATATACTTTGCAGAAACCGTCTTACCGGCCCCGGATTCACCACTTACAATTATGCTCAAATCACACCCTTCACGTTCCAGTTTTGTATAAGCGTCTTCGGCAACGGCAAATATATGTGGCTCTAATTCACCTAGCGACCGACCACGGTATGCCCGTATTATACTAGCGCTATAAAGTGGTAGTTCCGCGTATGGGTTTATAGCCACTAAAATAATACCGCAGTATGTGTAGATAGACTGACGTTCTTGGAAGCGAACCTTCAAATTATATAGTACTCCTGGCTCATGTAAGTAAGACAGCGACGTGAGGTCATTTTGTCCAATCAGTGTCGTAGGATTACGAAGAGGTGGCAAGTCTCTACCATCTGATTTAACCGCAATAACAGCAGATTGGCCTAAATCTTTAATTATATTTAGTGTAGTATCCCCAGATTTATAGTCGTCCAATAATGTTGCTCCCACCCATACTTCTTCATTGTGTGGAATCCATATTTTAGAACCCTATAAAAAACAAGTTTAATTAAACATATTTATGCATTTCTGAAAGTACAAGTGTAAACCACGTTATTTCAACGGGCAGTTGTAATCTAATAACTGCTCCTATTTCGTATCCTACTGTAAATCCAATAAAAGTACACACCAGACCTATGCCTTGATTAACAACGAAGAAAACACAATAAATTACATAAAACTGGATTTTGTTTTTAAATTTTTCGTACTATTCATCTCATAAATGGTCCATAATCTTCTATGTGTTGCTTGTTGGAAATTTCATAATAAATATAAACATAAACATATATAATATAAACATAAACATATATAATATAAACATAAACTTATATATAAAAAAAATATATAAGGTTACTTGTAAAATTGATTTTTTTATATATAGCCATGTAGGTCATACAAAACTGGTTATTTGTAGTATTCTATTGCTTAAAACTCATTCATGACTATGATTTTTTTTATCCACAAGAAAACATCGCACAAGCAAATAAAAAAGAAACCTGAATCGACAGATACTAACCTTTATTTTTAAAAAACAAAAAAATAATCCTCGGATTGCGCCCTGCCTCTGCGTGGATAAGGACACTTAAAAAACAAAAGATCTTGATTGGAACGACAGCTCTAACATTTTTCCATCAATTTGCCCGTAGGCTTTTAAAAACATACACGATAAGCTCAATTTTCCACATTGAAGATATAAAAAAGGAGCTTTTCAATAAATCGACCGCTTTCGTCTGAACCAAAGCCAGCTCTCTAGGATCGAAAAACTAGTTTTATATATGCAGATTTTAGAAAAGTGCAACTTAATACAACTAGTAGATAAAAAAAAATTATACTTGAAGGAATCCGTAGAAGTACCTTTTTATAGATTTCTTCGTTTGCCATGATGCTCGTTTTACAGCTTAATATATCTGACACCTCCAAAAAACCACTTTATTATATTTTTAAAACCGACAATTTCTGAATAATGTAGTTAAACATAATTATTATAAATTTAGAATTTTATTGAAAATTTTGATAATTTTATTGACAATCTAATCAGATTGACAACGTTCAATAAGAAACAGTGTTGAATGTTTTGCTGAGTTTTCACCAACACTAGGGCAGAGATTACACTGACGACCAACAAGAGCTGGGTTTATTTAATAAACTGTATAGGTCGGCCGTTTTCACACTAAAGAGACATGAGACAGTTCTTGTTCATTTTTGACTCTTGTAGCATTTACATTGAGGAGACTAAAGTCTTAAAACTCTTTGGCACTTGCTTTTTACGAGCGCAAATATAGCAACAAAAGTTTGCAATGATTTATTGGGTTTATTTGTGGATGCTATTCATGTTAGACAAATATACTTAATTTCAAAAAATCATTAAAATTGAAGTCTAAATTGCAGAAAACTGGATTTCGTACAGTCTTAGAGGGAGAATTATGATCTTTCTTTTGGCCTTATATCACAAATCTACGTATTTAGCAAATAAAATAATTGGTAATTTCGTAAACAGGACTTTGAGGAATCAAACAGTAAAACGAATTTCCTTAGTTATTTACACACAGTTTTGGTATCGAAGAAGATATTACAGTTCATGTGGTGTTGATTTTACTAAATTCTATATGGAATAGAACATATTTGTTTGTCAGAGAGCCTAGTAAACCCGCGAAATCAATTTGAAAATATCTGGAGAACGAAACTAGCTAGAAAATTAGTCAGTAATTAACTCAGATAATGTTATTTGTCGTTTGATTCTACGAAGTCGTGTTATATTTTACAATTATATTTATTGGTTGAATACGTAGATTTTTGATATCAGGCGTAAAGTATGAACATAATTTTTTCCTTAAAACTATAATAAGACCTTTTTCTGCGACTATGGTTAGTTTGTATTGATGTTTTGAAAATGCAGCCTATTTGAGCATACTCTCAGAAAGTAGCATCCACAAGTAAACCTTCCTAAAAATCGTTGCTATCTTTACGTTAATTGCACGCATTTCGGCTGTTTTATATTATGACTTTTCGTTAACAAAAAGAATCGCCATTGTGTTGGGATTGATGTCGAATTTAACGTATTAAACTATGAAATATTAATGTTCAGAGCAATATGTAATTGTTTGATATTAATAAAAATTGTTATATACGAAAACAAAAATCCAATAGGTAATTACCATATAATATTCCTTTTTCGGAGATAAGTTCCCTGCGTGAATTGTAAATAAAATTTATATGGAAAGTGAAAGCACTAGATTACCACATAGAGATCGAATGGCGGCTTTTCGCAAAAGAGAGCATCCTTCGGATTCACCCAAAATGATTTCCTCTTTGTTGGAGCAAACTCCAGAAATGTACTCAACAACTGCAATTAATAACCTGGATGTGACTTTTGAGCCTACTGTGGAGATGATGATTGACGATTTCGACGATGAGCAGACTTTAAATGAAGAAGAAGCAATGGCATCCTTGGAGTCACAAGATCCTCAGGAGGAAATAGCTACTCTTCAAAAAGAAAGTGAAATGCCAATAGAAGAGTTGTTGGCAAAATATAGAGATATTCTACCACTTCCCTCTAAATCAGTTAAACCCAAGGCAAAAATAGGAGCTACTATCAAAAACAAGAACCATCCTCAACCTGAAAATCTCATAGACATGGGACGGTGCGAAAATGACTGTGAAATACCTAATACAAAAGCTGAATCAACAAAAGAAGTAATTGTAATTGATAGTGGCGAAGATGAAAATGATGATGAGATAAATAGAAAGCATTTGGACAAGTCAACAGAAGACACTAAAAATATTAATGAAGTATTAATGGTTCATCCAAGGGAGAAAGAGCCACCACGTCGTTCTCATTTAAAGGATCTATACCCGGAAAACTATTCTGATGAATACACTCAACAAGGTGAGTACTCAAACATATGAGTAGATATCGGAAGCCTTTAGCAATATTCAATTAAGTAAATATACACAGCATGTACAATTTAAGTACTTAGATCCGGCGAGTGATAGGAGTCTTAACAGGACATTGCCTTTTTGGGGCTCATGCTAGGAGGCTGGGCTTTTTCTCGAATGATTTTTGCAGGAGCTGCAGAGATAAGGAAGAGGAGGAGACCGTTTCTCATCTCTTATGCAGCTGCCCAGCCCTAGCTCAAAGGAGACAGGCCCACTTGGGTGTCTACTTTTACAAGGACCTTTGTGATGTGAGTCCACTCAATGTGAGGGATTTAAATCGCTACATAAATAGCACTTTGTGGCTAACATAGCCTTGAGGTGGAGAGATCCATATGGCATCACAATGGACCTTCATGGTCTAAGTGTGTTCGCATGAACAGCCATAACTACCTACCTACCTACCTAGATCCATTTGACAGCGGATCTGAAATCTGTTTTTAATTTGTTGTATTCATTTCCTTTTTAATTTGTACTGGAAATGTTATCTGTGGCAGTCTGTTCCGTAAATCAGGGATTTCTTAAAGATGATGTGTGGGCGTTCTGCATATTGATCATATGAAAATTTCTGTGGTAGTAACTGGCGAAGTTCCTGCTGAGATTTTTTATTAACCAGTTCTTACCTACTTATCTTAAATTGTTAATTGCAAATTAAAAGAAAACAAAATAATGGCACTTTTTTGTTGCATTGACCTTAGAAGCCAGTACCGCATTCTACTGCTACACATGAACTTTGTACAATAAGTATGAAGACATTGCATGAAACATTTCTATCCAGCAACATCGAAAGTCTTGTCCAAGCAGAATAGAGAAAGCATAAAAACAACAAAGCGAAGTCGCTTGCAGAGGTTTCTAAAAAAATTCAATAGATTTTATTGTGTGCCTCAACGGTAAGAGGCAGTGCAACGTTCGGGATTAATGGTAGTAATAGTTTCGCCCGTCTTGACGGACAGAGTATGCGCGCATCTCTGGGATGAGTTATCTTATATCTTTAGGGCAAAAGGTTGGACATTTGGTTGACCGAATTAGCCGGACATGATCGTTTCCAGATATTTCGGAGTGCCCCGCGACCCACCTAATTTTGATGCGACCTTTAGCTGTGATTATTGAGTTTTTAACTGAGTTGACGATGTGATTTTTGCCGTTGGTGATCTGATTGCTGTCACTGCATATCAAGTATTTTCCTTTGTTCGTTTTTGCATATTTCACTGCATCTTCTACTGACTCTGATGTGAGCGGATTATATAAATTGATTATAATTCTATTAACTATTTAAAAAATTAAATAAGCTATGTCTGTATATAATTCTATTAACTATTTAAAAAATTAAATAAGCTATGTCTGTCCGTTGAAATTAGGATCACCGTCGAAGAACCGTCGAAGATATCGGAGTGAAATTTTGACGAAATATTCGTTATTACCGCGGGATGTTTCCTATCGAAAATGAGCGAAATCGGCCAAGAAACATGCCAACTATTTAAAGCTATAATGCATATAAATGTATTCGCTTATATACTAGCAAAAAGTTGAGAGGAGCGTATGGAAATATCGAAATAAATTAAAATTTAAACAATTAAAATTGTTGCTCTATTTAATTTTTTTAAAGTTTTTAGATGTAGCTTGCCGTATATAGCACTAATTATGGTTTATGACTGTTTTTTGGAACTAAATTCGTTCGTTATAAATCTCGTTATCGTGTCCGCTTAATAGTTTTTGCAGTCAATTTTGGATTGTATTCTTCGTTACGTTTTTTTAACGTAAGAACCAGATCCTTTGTCGCCAAACAAGACAATTACTTTCGCCCGTTTATAAAATGTTGATCCATCTTTCTGTAGTGAGAAAACTCCTTCTTGAGGTTTATCTGCTAACCAACCGATCTTTTGCAAACTTTATACCTTCGTATATGTCCTCAGCCGTCAAACACTCGTACGACGATGTACGAGTAATGTAATTTTGTGGATGTAATTTTGTGGAATTGCACTCATTCAGAGTAATTTATTGCAGTCAGTTTTAACGCAAGCTGTTATATTGAGCTCTTTTTATGCTCTGTGACAAATTCAATCTCACTTCAGTGGCGTCGTACAAATTATCTGGCGCCAGATTTCGGCTGCACAAATGAACCTACTCACAGTCATGCTCTAGACAGACCTTAGTTGACGCTATGTTATTTACTTGGCTGATGTTTTCAGTCCAAATTCGATCATTCAGTGTCGTGGTTGATAAAACTTCAAGTGAATTGTGATGCCATAGTAGAGTCTGCTGTAAAAGAAAAGACTCTATTTTTCTTTTCGGATAATTCTATTTTAACATTGTCATTCCATCGACTGTCGTAGTTGTGATTGTTGTTGTCTTCTCGTATTTCTTCTATGGAACCAGGTTTTGTTGTTGTTGTTGATGACATTTTCATACAAATGTCGCTTTTGTTTCTTTCACGACGCAATGCAAGACATGTCATCTACGTTGTCTTCGACTAAAAGATGTACATATAGCAAAACGCTTAAACTGGTATAATAAGTACTGAAAGTGATTGATGACAGTATTCAAGTCATTTCGTTAATGAGCACTTGTACGACAATCCTGAAGAGGACAATCTGCAAGACATTTCTCCTAACATGTCCTCAATAGGAAGTCAAATGAGGGATTATCTTAACGAATCGTTAATGATTGCATCCTTAGCGACGTCAGGAACTGCGGGAAAGAATCAGTGTGTCGTTTTTGTTGCCTAATCTCTTAGTTTCGGTGCTTCTATTTGCCGTGTCTACTCATGTTTGTTGGCATGTGAATACTTTACTATTTTTGTCTTTTCTTGCTCTATCCTATCCTAAAAACTAAAAACCTATTTTCTATCATCTTCAGTTACCTTAGAGACTATTTATGATGCGGATGATGACGAAGAGGAAGAAGAAGACGACGACGAAGATCTCGATTCGGAATACGCAAGAAAAACTATTATGGTTGGACTTGCCTATCAAGCTTTAATTCCAACTGATTTGTCCAAATATGGTGATGTGCTACCGTATGAAAATGAAGATAAACTTATTTGGGAACCAAGCCAGGTCAGCGAAAAAGAAGTGGAAGATTATTTGATGAAAACGCAGGAAATAAAAAACTACTTATCTGAGAAGGAGGGATTAACAGCGAAAGAGAACTTAGTAAGAGAAGAAATCGATGTTACTGGCAAATATTCAAGCACGTTATGTAAAAGAACACAAGATAATACATCGGAATTACATAAGTCGAACAGCGATTCCCAGTTGTACCCGGATGTCACAAATGTACTAAGCGAAGTAGCTGCTCAAAATGAGATACCCAAAGTTGTTAAGGACAATGAACAGGCAAGAACATTTCGTATACATATATGTAACCGTAAAAACTTACGATATTGAGATTTTAATGGTAATACACATTTTGACCATCCCAGAGTCCATTTTGACTAGTTGGGTCGCGACGTGTGTACGTATGTATGTAGTCGCAATAACTCAAACACGGAACGACGTAGAAAGTTGCAATTTTGTATTAGCGACTGATATAAGACGTAGTTGTGCACCTCCCTATTTGGATGACATCGCTGGTACCCAGAGCACACGTCTCTTGCAGGATTTTTCAAATTTCATGCATACTTAAGTCAAAACCAAACAACGCCAGAATGTACATAGATATTTGGTATTTAGGTCTGCTAAAACATCCAAATATATTAAAAAAACAATTTTTTTGCTAAGTTTCCTAGCAAAAATAGCCGTAATAACTTATGGACAGAATTTTCCCAGCAGAGCAGAAGTTACATTTTCATATTATGTTTATTAGTTTGACAGGTCGACCATAGGCGTTCCTCTGATGACGTATCTGCGTGCGCAGAAGGAATAAATTTTTAAAGGCCGTCAGCGAAATTATTCTTCAAATTTATTCACTCTCGGATATAAGTATTATTTTTAAAAATGATTTCAGAGACTAGTTTCTTTACATAAGCTGGATTTAAATGGATAAAAAGAGAAATGTTTACCAGAGAAATATATTCCGCATGACCTCCGTAAAGATACATGAATTGGAATAAACGATTCTAACTTAGCAAAGATTCGAACCAAAATTACGAATACAAATTCGCTATTTATCATAGTAGCTTCAATAGTAGAAATCATTTGACCAAAGAATAGCGATAGAATAGAAATAGAATAGAAATATTTTGGGCAGCAAGTCAAATATCAAATTTCATGAATATTTATTTATACAGTTCAAGATTCTATTTGTAAAAATATTTTAGATCTGTAAATTGAAATGTCATAAAACATAATCTAAACGAGTGGAATATGTGGTTCGAAGGTCTATTTCAATAACTTTTAGAATCACCAAAAACTGTTTGTGCCCTCTGGAGGATGTGGTCACAAATTATAAATTATAAAATTAATTATATAAAATTAAATATAATAAAATTAAATATAAATATAAAAATTATATTATTATAAAATTATTATTATAAAAATACCAGAGTACTACTTGGATTACGACCATTCTTTAAGGATTGATGCACGGTAGAGAAGTTCCGCTGTTCTGCGCAATTTTTCAAAGGAATTTTTCATACATGAACCCGTAATTATTAAAGGATTTAATAAAAGCTACATTTTGTCCTTAAGAGCGCCATCTTTAAGTTAATATGAACTCGTCGGGCAAATTATGTAATTTTTCTCGGAGAATCAAATTCTGCAATGAAAGATTCTGCCGTTTAAGATTACTATCTTTTCCACGTGGCATCCAGAGAAGATGGCTGTGGAGTAGAGTGTGGTGTCACTGGATGTCGATATACATACATATATTGACTTGGTTCTAACGGATTAAAATTTTCATACCGTTTTTAATCAAAAGTACATTTTAAGCATTCAGCATATGATTTGATTCATTTCATTTATTTATTTCCTATTCATTATACTCCAAGACTAAGAGTCTTATAAGCTGTATAATACAATTACATGGAATGAAGAATATTACTTATGCATTAAAATTAAATTAAATTAGTTTAGTTAAAATTCAGTTTGATATTTCTACGTGAATTCATCCATACGTGAAGTTCTTTTCGGTTTAGATTTTTTTAATATAGTAATATAATATATTTTATAACAATCCTAATTGAAAAATGATTATATGTACATATTTCTGTAACTGTCTGCGCATGTAACAGTGCGATATAACAAAAAATCTAATAACAAATTTATTATCTCTTTTGTAAGGCTCTACATTTGCTTGTTCAATGTGGCTATGATTTCAAGGAAGCCTTACGACGGAAACGCTTAAATGCTGTACCCTTAAGTGGCTCCATGAGTATATGGTCAGAGGAAGAGTGTCTCAAGTTCGAGGAAGGAATTCAAAAGTTTGGCAAAGATTTTCTAAAAATACGACAGCACCAGGTAAAAATTATAAATAAATGCATATACTTTATATGTTCTCATATCTTTTACTACTAAATATCATGCCAATCGCAGGTTAGAACTCGATCTATGAGTGAATTAGTGCAATTTTACTATTTATGGAAGAAGAGCGAGCGTCGTGATCATAAATTTGTTGATTCTGACACCGTGGATCATATGGATATGTACTTAAATGAAGGTGACTACAATTCGAATCCCACATCCAGCTCTAACATAAATGCCGCTAATTGTCTGTCAGATACATTGAACACTAGAAAAGGATGTTCAGCCTCCCCAAAAAACTATTCAATAATGACAGGTAATTGAAGCCTTCTTTAGCAAATACTTGAATAAGTACACAAAGCTTCATTGCAGGAATATCGCCTCAAAATAACTTTGCAACAAAACCAGGTCATATACGACGTCATAGCAGTTTTAGCGATAAATATGTTTCACTGGAAAAAAACGATGGACAAAATGTATTAATGAATATAAGAAAATGAGTTTTATTCATTTAAAAATCATTGCAACTGAATGAAGTGTATCGTTTTTGTATAAAGTACAATTTCTTCTGTTCAAGTCAAAAATTGCAAAAAAAAATATTATATTTAAGGTGATAAATACATATATTAACTTTAAATTTAGTACGCATTTAGTATATTCGGATTTTATATTAAATATATCAAACGCTATTTTATATTTTGAAAATTATTTATGTAAAACGCTATTTTATATTTTGAACAACGTAAGAGAGTTTTTTGAGTATTTTGAAGCTCATACTTATTTTTGTAATAATTCTGAAGTAAAGCATTTCTTTCTAAATGTCTTTTTTATAGGAAAGAAATTCACGAAATGATGAAAGTTGTCGCATTAAGCTAGGCAAATACACAAAGGCATACGAAGCCTCGGGAAGAGATCGTAATTGAAAACCAAACACGATATCCTTTGCTCTGCGAATACGGGCAAAAGTTCGTGCGTCGTATCCACCAAATTACGAGATCATGCATGAAAGCTGCACGTCGGCCGTCGGTTCTTGTTGCGTTTTTCGTTGGATACAAACAAATTCTTCCAACATCTTTTCGCGTTCTGTTTGTGAACTGTTTGTTTTTTTGGCTTTCCATTTCAAATGGAGGTAATTTGCGAAGTTGAGCAAAAGCCTCTTATATGGGATTGCAATTACAGAGACTATAGAAACACTATTAAGAAATTAGATGTATTGAAATGTAGAAATTGGTCTTATATTTAATTGAAGTGGTCTGGATACGTCTGGATACGTCTGGATGATTTTCGTTTCTTGGGCAATATCGATAAAATATTTACTGCCGCAGTGCAAACTTGGACGTCTTCGCTGTTCACGTTCGCGTTCATTTGCTCTTCTGTATCCACCACGCTCGCGCTCAGTTCGCATATCTTGGTGGATACGCACCATTTTGTTTGTTATTTCTATTTCTCACTATTGATATTGGTCGAAATTTCGACCATACGATTTAGAGTATAAATATGTACAGTATGAATATCGCAGTTTCGCGAAGTGTTATTATTATCGCACCAAAATATTTTTCTATAATTGCATTTCATATATTCCTTTTAACTTGGTAATAATATTTTTTGAAGAAAGCAAAAGTAACATTTTAGTTCATATCTTCAGCATATGGGACAATAAACTATATTCGCTATATTTACTGCAGAGCATAGTTGTGGATGAACTCTTGTGGGATGCAGGTTTGTACCGCCAAGGTTATGCCGACGTTATGGTCATACTATGCCGAGCAAATTTGAAGAAGCTTTACGTGGAAGAATCCAACGGGGGCTAAATATAACAAATCCATAGTGCAATACAGTAGGCCTCAATCCGAGTGTCATTCACAAGAAAATACAAATTACAAGCATTAATCGCATTGAAAAGATGGGGATGTAATCATTAATCCTGCGGTGGATATGTGTGATAAATGTCAGACACGTTATCGCATACGGAGCAGTAGCATAGCCGACCAAATCCATCCTAAAATCTGAAGGCGCGATTTTAGCCAAGATACAAGATTGGCGTGTATATGTATAACTAGAGCCATGCGTACTTGTTCGACATCGGCGATGGAAGTCCTGTTAGACCTAACTCCTCTGCGCATGCACATTCAAATGCAACCAGAGCGGACCTTCTATTGGATTAAGTATGGAAGTAGTGAAACTGTTTTGGAGCCATATGGAGAGCTCAGAGGATGGAGCATGCCGAGTATATCATACCACATGAAAAACAATATAGATGCAGTTCTCAGAGATCCTTTAAAACTGAGCTAAGCAAAAAAAAGGATCAAGAGGACTAACGGAAACTAGTATACAACTAGGTCAAAATTTGATCGCACGTTATGGTCAAGTGGTTGATCACGTATGGGTCAGTACTGTACTGTAATAGTTGTGTGAGAATGCCTCGAGAAACTTAATCCCCTTGGACCAAATAACAACTTGTACCTTCTATGGCTACGAGCACATTTTGGAGTAAAGGCCAATGAAGAAGCCGGCCCCTTCGTAAAATAGTTTGCCATCACTGCATTTGTAGGACCAAGTCTTTCCGGAAACGCATCCTCGCTCATTTCGGTACACTAAAGGTCAAAATATAAGATAGTGGATCTTAGTTTATAAGGGGGTACTTCAAAAATTTTCTGGAAGGAATAGGCACCAGATATCAATTTACTGCCCCATACACCAAGCTTGCTGTTGGGAATCAGCGCGATTGGGTAAATTTCTTTCAACAACTCAGCTAAGTCGGGCACTACTGGACATATCGCTGCCTTTCTTACGCAAGGGCGTGAGTTGAGACATCCAAAGGCCAATATGGCTGGATGACAGTACAACTAAAAGAATGCACAAAGAATGAAAACCTCAACAGATACCTTAGAAGGCGTGGAGCGGAAGAAGGAAGCAGGCACGTTCCCTGCGATGAAGAGGAGAGGTCAAACAGCTAAATTTACTGCGTGCCACACGCTTACCTACCCCTGCATAAGTAATGCACGATAATTCGTGCACACTCTTTCTTTTATTAGCAACCTTATTTCGTCAACAGTCTTTGGGTCATCGACTCCCAAGATGTAAGCCGTCCCATCAAGTGCGATGAGCGCTCGCGATGATACGCCGCACTTTGAATGAAAATAACAAAAAAAAAACAACCATCAACTAAAAACTATAACACGGAAACAAATGTGATTGCTAATTATTTTTGTTGATCACCAAGAGACAACCAAGACGACAAGAAATCAGAAATGTCAAAGTTGGAATATTTTCGAACATAGTTTAGGGAAATTTAATATAAAAGAAGCAAAATTTGTAAAATAAAATCAGAGTTAATTCATCAATCAAGAATTAGTTTCCTTAATTACTTTTAAAAAATCGGCGACACGTATTCACCAAGTAGCCCATAGCTCGCCTGTCTCCTGATTACATTCGGCGACACCTGATCGCCTCTTCAATCGTTGGAACTGAACTGCCTATACCAAAAACGGTACGGCAATGGGTAGGTGTCAAAGGGGCTTCGCGACTTCCTACATTGAGTAACCACAAGGAACTGCACGGGGCAAACGTCCATATCGCAGCTCGGATTTCAATACCGACCTCTGTATGCAAATAATACGCTGTGTATGCAAATGGCGTTCGGAGGCAAAAAAAATGGAATGTGAATTTTTGTAAATTGAGTTAGAAGCTGAAAATATTCAACAGTGAATATATTTATGTAGTTCTTTTGGTGGACAGCTAAAACCAATATTGTATAAGTCCGCCAGAAGCGTCGTCCTGGTGACTACACCAATAGACTGCAGGCAGACGATAAAGAATAATAAAATAACACCTTCATTTTTGCCGATCGTTAGACGCAAGCTATAGCTGTTGTATTCAGACGTCAATGTTATAGAAATAAAACAATGCTTTTACAAAAAATGTCTAAGGAAATATATTTTCAATCAATGCTTGTTTTACATATGAACACACACATTTTAATTGCAGTCATCAATAATGTCAATGGCGTTGGAATTTTTCTTTTTACGGAGTACGGAGTAACAAAACAAATAAAATCATTCCTATGACTATGAAAGTAGGTGACTATCCCTGATGTGTTTCTCTCTATTGGCACATAATGTGAACGGGACTTTTTAGGACAGGCTGGCGACTTACATATACATATAGTAGTAAAAATTAAAATATTCATATGTTTGTAGTTCGAAATATTCGTCAAAAGTTTAAATCGGATTACGTATCTTTGAACCGAATTTTTTGATCTCGACAGGCTTTTTTCTTGTATTAATTGTTGCTTTTTCGGTTCTCTTCGTATCATATTTATACTAAGAATCTTTTTCTTTGATTCCAAACAAATATTTTGTTGCACATAGGAGGATCTGGGGCTTTAGTTTTATGCCTGGTTTTTACATTTTTATTCAAAATTGAATTTTGAGTTATGTGAAATTTAAGTATATAAAATTTTTAAGGTTTCCACGCCGCCATCTTCAAAAGGACGCACGCTTAAGTCCTTTCACTTACATCTAATTACATATTTTTTTAATACGATTTTTCATTCGTAGTATAAAGTAATTCTATAAAATTAATCGATATATGTATAACCCTGAGTCGAATTAGATTTCATAATAGTCCCATCTTTATCATATTTTAAATATATGCGTACATGTTATAAGTTTTCAATACATATGTATATTAATACACGTTTATATATATATATATATAAAAAAAAGTTGGAATTTTAGACTCTCTTTTAAATTTGTAGACAGGAATTTTCGTTAAGCATTTGTAATGATGATTTTAAATAAATACGGGAAATTTTTCGTCCGTTACGGAAATCCTTCTTTTAGTAAAAAGTAAATGAAAAATTATTTGATTTATTTTAAATGCGGTTTGACTTAGTTAAGAGCTGTTGCACATTGCATAATAATTTTATCATTTTTAACACAACATTAGACAAAAAAAATATAAATTAATAAATATTGGAATAGCTTGGCATTAAATAAATCCGTAGATAAATTTATATTAATTAAAAAAATATAATACTATGCATGCTGGAACACATGAGGAACATCAAACCGACTTTTATCCAGATAAATGAACTTTATCTTGTTTGTTAACTGCTGTCAATTTCAAAAACTAATCTAAACAAAATCCTTGTCAATAAAACCTCTTAGAAACTAAACGTTCATTATTAATTCGTAAAATACAAATGTACAAATTTCTTAAAGTTCTTTTTCTGGTCTTTAAATGAGATGATGAATGAATTTACAATATTTTCATTTTTATAAAATTATTCTCATTATTAGCTTCAATTGTTAACTGAATTTTAATAATATTTTTTCGATATTATGGAGTTTCGCTCTATGATCTTCAGTCTCAATTCGTTCGATAACATATACATACATTATATATCAGTTGTCAAACTTGTATACTTTCGCTATTAACTAGATTTTAAAAAATTTGTACTTTTCGTCAGTCGTTATTTGTTGTAACTTTATAAAATGTAGCGTAATAGGTTCCATTCGTTTACAGCATACGCGTGCTTATAGTGCCTTAGTGTATACAGCCTTGCGATAGAACGCATATTATTTGATATATTTTGGTTTAAATGCTTACATTCTATAAGTTGTACTTCAGATACATGAATTATTCTAAATATTGCTGAAGAATTGGTACTTAATAGGGCTTTACTTAAAAGACTTGGACAAAGGTTTTATACGGGTTCGAACCCTCTTTTGAGTCAGGTGACAATTCAATTAAGAAAACAATTCTTCCATCAGGCATCAGAGCAACATCGCATGTCCTGTCCTTTTCATCCAGATCGCGAGGCATTAACGGGTTTATTGAAGGACGTATTTCAATCTGAAAATATAAAAAAATAAATTACGAATACATTTCATAGTATAGAGTCACAGTTCGGTCACTAATTATATTGGAAACACTATTTTATGCGCTGCTTAGAAATTTGTTACATATCGAGAAGTTAATCACAAATTAAACACTTGATCACTGATTAAATAATAAAATAATCTAATACTATGTTCGCACTAGCTCGAAATTGCCTTCGAAATTGAAAGTGTTCGGACTCGCATTCACAATTTCATTTGACGTTTCATTTGTTTAGTGCACAAACAAACGTACTCAGTGCAGCCAGATCAATAACAATTTATTATACAAATCTATTACAAAACCATGGTTGTTTTCCATTTTGAGTCAATTTCGTTCGCAATTTCGTTGAAATTGCTTTGCCAACCCAATTTCATTTGACATATTTTTGTATGGCGAAATTGTATAAAAATTCATAATTTCAGCCGAAATTGAGCTACGCAACGAAATTGCCTAATTTCGGTCTAGTGCGAACATAGTATAATAGAAACTCGACAATGTTTCCTATGAAACCCTCGTGATCTTCATTTGGAAATTTGAATCGATTTGGACCACATTAAAGATTCGCTAAGAACAACTTTGTGGCTGTTGGAGCATTTATGCTGACTTATATTAAGCAAACATCGATGAAAATTCTTTTACGCTGCAAAGGGTTTTGCCAATGGAGCAAATGGTCACATAAACTACATCTTTTTCACTTGTAATTCAGAAAGCATCACTTGTGAATCAAGCAAGCATCGCAAAGCTGCGGCTCCACTATACTTACATCCCAGAGGTAATCCATACTAGGACTGAAGACAACAACGCGTTGATTTTTCGAATCTGCAACGATAATGCGCCCATCATCATCACAACACAATCCTGATGGACGGTTAAACTCCTGAAATCCCGCGCCTTCCTGTCCTTTGACGGATAATATCTGTGGTACAAGCTGCATTACAACTTAAATTATCACTTACATTTGTTTATTAAACTTACTTCATTTTTGTCGGGATCAATCAAATACAAGCAATGATTATCAAAATCAGAAACAATAATATTTCCTGTGGGTGTGTAGCAAACACCACGAGGCGATGCGATGCCTTTGTTCAGTTCATGGCTATCGAAGACAATTTGACGTATGAAACGCCCCTCGGAATCAAACTGCTGAATGCGATGATTGCGCGAGTCTGTAACTACAATTTGCCGCCGTGAGTTAACTGCAACATCCCATGGGTATTGAAATTGCCCGTACTCCTTGCCATAGCTGCCGAACTTATTGAGGAAAGCTCCACCCGGAGTGAAGATCTGTACGCGATGATTATCCTTGTCGACAACAATTATACGATTGTCTAGGTCAACGCAAATCCCTGCAGGTAAATCGAATTCACCATTTCCAGGACCTTTCGTTCCGAATTTAAATTTGAAAATGCCATTCGGCTTGAAAATTTGAACGCGATTATTGCGGCGATCGGAAACTAATATTTGGCCTTGTTTATCGACGCACACTCCCCACGGTCGGCTGACTTCACCATCGCCTTGCCCTTCGATGGCAAATGATAGCGACAGTGAATTGGAGTTACATGCTCGCACATGTTCGACGCTGCCCGCAATGGCTTGAACTGTGCGTGGTGCTCCGAAGAGCAATCCCGGCGAATGACGTCTAATACTAAGCTCCCATTCAAGGCCAGCATTTGGCAGGATGGCTGTCGTCGCGCCAACCTGGAGTGGAGTGCGGTACTCAGTTTCACGATGCATCGGTCGTCGTGAATTTGCTGGTAATAAATTCTTTGACATTGCAGTGGGAAGTATTACGCCGCCGACATCTGGAGCTCCGGCAACAGCCATGTTGACGCTGTGCACGGTTTTGTCATCGACGGGTACAATAGCACCCTGATTGCGAATGGTTTGTAGAAGACTGTAGTCCGGTGGCGCAAAAGCAAAAACCTCCTGCTTCGGCTGTAGGTCCTTGTAAACGGATGCAAATTGCTCCAGCTGTCGTTGGCCGTTTGTAACTTTCATGGCGATCTCTATGTAGTCCATATTACCAGAGTTCTGGGATACTTTGTGCAACATATCGGATGTTTCTGCCAAACCCGCCAACGCCGACTTAAGGCCAGCCATTTGTTCATGCAATATTGCTAGCCGGCGTTGACGTACTTTTTCGACAAGATCTAGTAGGAAGCGTTCGCGATCCTCTATCGTCATTAAGAACTGCCGAAATCCTTTGCGTATGTTATCGCTCAGATCGCTACAGTTTCGCTCTGTTAGCCGAATAAATGCCAGCGCTTTGTCGATGCTACTTTTAATGCACCTAGTGCCAAGGCGACTGCTTTCCAATGCCGATTCAATGTTATCTTTAGAATCATCGACGAAGTGCTCAATGGAAGCGTAATTGTGTTCTTTGTGCTCGCGCAATGTGCAGCACTGACAAACGACTTTTTTACAGAACTCACAAACATAGCGCAACATCTCATTATGCAAATCGCACATGTAGTTTGTAAAGGACTGATGAGAAGTGGTGCATGACGACATACTGCCCGTTGGAGAGGTACCGATCGGCGTTGGAAGTGATATGGTAGAGTGGTTGGATGACAACGGACTGATGTGGTGTCGACGATCGCACTCCTCACACATAAATTCATTGCAGTCCAAGCAGCGGATTATAGCACTTTCTTCCCCACAAGCGCAGCCGATGCTTGAATTATTCGATTGCGGCGACAGTTTTTGAAAACGCGGCACCGTTGGTACAAAAGGTACTCCAAAAATATTTGGCGCTTCGTCTGTCGCCATCCGAGTGTTAAATATAAAGTCACTATTTGGCGATGAATTACTAAAAAACAAAAAAAAAAATAAAATTAGATTATAAAATTTAGATATTGACTAAGGATTGAAAGTCGATAGAGGTGTCGTCAAACATATCGTTTCTCTATGTACAAAAACGCGTATTACCGTCGTCTTTCACAATGGCGACTGCACAATGTGACTCTCTGGGTAGCTAGGCCTTAAGGCGGTTTTTTTATTCAAAGCACTGAAGAATTCAATACAGTAGAAGAGGACACATAATTGCTGTAGTAAAATAACTAATGGTATTTTGCAACGACACTATTTCGGAAAATTCTTTTCTGGAACAAAGTCCTTAACACTCTGAAATTGCCAAGAACTTGTGACAAGTTACGCTACAGGCTTACAATTTACACATCAAAACTTTTTTTGAAATTTTTTTTCTGTCGTTCGTAGCTGTAGTCGATCATTATTTTTTTGGTGTGTTTACATTCACATTGACTTTTTTGAAATAAATGTTTTTAGGCTGCTTGATACCAAAAATATATTTCCGTTTAAAAAACGTGGGTTTTCAGTTAAGCTAAGATCATAGCATAAATAGTAAATAAAAACATGGTATTATTTCTTAAATACAGTACGATAAATCATCATTTTTGGTCAATCGTCATCCATTGCTCGACATATAAATATATTATTTCGCGTGCGAAGTTACGGACATTTTCATATCTTTGAGTAGATAAATTCCTAAATTTTTAAAAGAACTTTTGATTTTTACTTACAAATTGTTTGAAGTCCCGGAAGTCACTATTTGCGTATTTACATCCCAAGAAGGAAATGGTTCCATTATTCCAGCGAGCAGACGTTCGGCAGTCGTCGTGTTTGTGGAATTTGAAGTTGAATTGTTGACAGCCATATTTATTGAATTGGGACTGTAAGGCAAATGTTCCATTTTTTAATTGCACAAATTACGATTGAAACACTTTGTTTTTACGTGGCAAGTCAAACTGAAAACACAAATATTTATTTAAAATGCTTTCAACGTTTAAGCAAGATGTATTCAAGTACATATATTAAGAAAATTAACTACCGATGTTAAATTTAATGTAATGTAGTGAACGGCATCAACACGACTAAATCTTTAATGTTTGCGATTCTGCTTTAAGGATAAAGCATTGCAACGATGAACTTATGCGGAAAGGATGTATTTGTGCAACGTTTTGGTACCTATACCTTCCTTAACAATACGCATTTATATACATATGGAAGACAGGCATTCAAGGAACAGGTAGAGAAGTTGAACTTACAGCAATTCCAAGAATTTCGGCAAAAATTCGGTATGTATGTAAGGTTTTATATTGGCTAAGGCTCACTCAATTATAAAGATGTATGTATCTATTTATTTTTCCTAGTAAAAACCCATTATGATTCAGGCTAGTTCGACTCGAAAATCCACCTTCAATCTGCAATGTTAATATGTAATGTTTTCTCTTCTGTCTACAAGAAAGTAATATGGCATGTCGAAAAATGTTGCTGTTAAACCGTTGATCCTAAAGAATTTCGGTGATCCTCAAACTCTAAGAATTTTCGGCCATTAGCTGTAGTATATTTTTTTATTTGAAAGTATGAGGTGAAAATGGCGTTAATTGCTCTATGAATTGTGAAAAATAACTGTACCTTTTTACTGTACTTTTTCTAGTAGAACATTGCCATTTATGGACATTTTATTAAAGGAAAACATTAGGGACTAATTGATGAGGAAACAATTTATATACAAAAAAAAAATAAATGTCTACCAAAAAATGAGGCAGTTTATTAGTACTTAATTGATTTATTATTAATTATATTACAAAATTGGATATTTGCATTATTTGAAGTCTATATCTCTATGTAGACTAAATGTTAAAGTAGATTAGCGATGAAAAGCGTCGTATATGCTGTAAACACAAAGAAAAACATTTTCGGGACGACTCGCATCTCTCAGCTGCCGACTGCAAAATAGGTTTGTTTACAACGAAATAACTTTGAACAAAGCGAATGCGCAACGACCAATAAACCAAAATATTGCAGTTTGCCGTAGCAGTTTTGCTACAGAAAGCAACTAAAACTTTTTTAATACTTCCCAAAAGCCGTCTAATTTAAAGATATTTATCGTTGGAGTGTGTGGCAAAATACTGTCCTTTGACTTTTACTCTCCGGATTTAAGGGTGCTAAACAATTAATATAAACAGCATGTCAAACGTCAATATTAAGCATTTCACCAACCAAAGTACTGAAATTTAATACAAACAATCAATCGCGTTGCATGGGTGCAATGTAGTTGAATGTATAAACGCTTCATTGCGGATATTTGTACGTAAATGCATTTAACATAGTTCACATCCAAAATATATACATATTTGAAATTTATTTTCATGCTTACTATACTATAGTAGGTCATTATTTAATTCCCTTTCATATCGCTATTCTATTCCAACTAAATACTTAGATGTGTATATAAACACGGACTATATGTGCATGTATAAACGTACGCTGTATTGTAAGTTTGCATGCATGTATAGACACTAAGGGTAAGTTTACTCTGTAGACAAACGCTTCTGCGCTGGTGGCATCCTCGTTTATTTTTTTATATTCCCAAAAAAAAATTGTTAACTTTCAAAACATCGTGTTAGTATGAATTTTCTGATATACTTACATTTTCAGTTCATATTAAGTTCATCGATATTTCAATTATCATTATTTATTTGAACAAACTTTTTGAAATGATCTGAAAAGTCAGAATCATTTTTGTTTTTGCAGCTTCCTTATCAGAAATTCAATGTTTAACTTTAAAATTGTTTATTTTGAATTGAACTTGTTTTTTTTTTTTTAATATAGTATGTTTTTCGTAATATATAATTAGTTAACGTAACTTGAAAGCACTTTATATTGCAGTATTTTTATATCGATTTTAAGAAATACGGGAGCTCCTTCCTTCTGCTACTCCATTTTATCCATGACACAGATCCAGTATCACTTTAAGTTACCATTTTAAATACATTTTAGTATATACAAGACTGAAACTGCACTCGTTTTGTGTGTATTCGATGAAAGCAGAAAAGGAAATGTGGCAAGGATTTAAGGAATAGAACAGCACTGCAAAGAGAAAAGTAAAAGCAGAGTTTCATTTCAGGCCTGAACAATAAGGGTAGGAGTTCAGTTTAACAGTTGCAGTTGTAGTTGTAGCTGTGCGTTCAACCTTCATTTAGCAAGGAATCACATGATTATATACATATGTATTTACATGAATCTTTATACATATTAAGTTGATGTGTTCTTTTGTAATGCCTGAAATTCGTTATGGAAAATATAAAAACTATATACATCCTTGCTGAGAATGAACTCCACGATTAGCGACGTCTGTGTGTTCCTTGCTTGGTCAGGAAAGCAGGATTAGAAGCATGTCAGAGAGCGAAAAGAGGTTTCGTCTCCAGATTTCGCTACTAACTGTCATCATTCGTGATGGATAATGATAATTGGGGAATCGGAAAACAGTATCCATTAAGGAATTTAACGCAGTTGCACATTTTAACTGTGTTCTAGAGATTAAAAGACAGATTATTAACCAAACAGAACATAAGAAAAGTTTAGAGCGAGTTTTGTAAGTGATTCCAAATCGAACACATCTCCAAAACCCTGTAAAATGTAAGATTGACAGGTTTGAATGCTCTGCTCGTATCTAGTAGTAGAAAAAACCCGCCATACTACAAAAAAAAAGAAACATACGCACACATAATAAAAAAGTATTAACTTTTTACGAAGGTACAACAGATTAGTTAAAACAAGCTTACGATATGAAACTATTAATAGTAACTACTTCGCTGTAGCGCGTTTCAGCTTATTGCGAAGCGTTTTTATGAGCTCGGACAAACGTAGCTTCAAAACCGAATCAATAAAAAACGTGCGAGCGCGCGAACGTAAAGTGCAATGGAATCTATTAATCTCAATGTCAAATCGTGTATTCGCTGTACTAAATATTTCAGTTAATGTAAATAGCCTTGAAAAATCAAACATGCTAAGCAATAGAAAAATGTAATAAGTGCGTCGAAAACTGTGCGAAATTGCGTCGATCAAAGCTAAAACTTCTTCCTTTGTTAATTACCCTTTCCCTTCCTTTCTTGTTTTGCTACGAAAATTACGAATTAATACACACGTGACTTTCTTTCAATTGTAAATATTGTTTTCATATGCAATGACTTAATAAATCTTTAATAAATTCTTTTTTTTTTTTGTACTGAACGAGTTTCAACTAAACGGCCTTCAATGGAGCAACAAAAACCAAAAACGAATATTTAATTTCGTGCGTCTGCTAACACGATAGTGTAAATTAACATGGAATAGAATCGCAGTATAAGACAAAACTTGTTAAAAATCTTAAGAACAATCTTATTTCAATCAATGAGTTTTAAGAGAAAAAAGTGCTGTTTCGCTTCTCTTCTCTCCACAAGGGCTTTCGTAATAACTTCTCGATTCTAATAAGTTGCCACGCAAGGTTCCATTTTGAACTTGGCTTTGGCTTGGCGTACTTGAGACTTGAATAATTGTATTCAGCTAATTCAATTGCAGAAAATAAAAGTAATTGGATAATTAGTGGAAACTTTTCAAATGAAGACATCGATATGCTGAAAACAGATAACAATTCTGCAGTGATTGAAATCGGTATGAATTTGAAACAAATTAGATTTTTAAATTTGGTCTCACAACAACCCTCATCATTGCCTTAATATGAAACATCAGGTAGAGTTTTACCAATGATTTTAAAGGCCAATTTGTTCTACACCATTCAATCTCAAAATAAGGCAGATAGCAAAATTTTAATTTTTTCAATTAAATGTTAATAGTTAATAAGAAGAAGATGACTATTAAGAAACTCGTGAGTGAAAAACAAGTATTCAAATTCAAAAAATACTAAAATTAAAATTATTTAAAGAAGAATTCGAAAAAGAAAAAACATTTTTTGCGATGTGCTATATTAAGATGTACGTTTGAAAACATTGCATTCTTAAAAAATAAACTTAAATTTCACTTTTATTTCACTCTTTGAGTGAACAAAAAAATTCGAAAAAAATAAGGCAAATACCCCGGAGTTGATTTCGCCGAAAATTAATTGATTTGTTTTAAAATGTCCCAGAGTTGGACTAAAAACAATTTGTGTTCAATATGAGATGGCGCTTTACAAAAAGTGATTGTTGCGACACGCAGATGGCGCTTAGCACCTTCTAGAACCGCATGTGGTTCTCTGTGCGGCGGAAACATTAGTTTTTATAAAGCACCATCTCTGTATTGAACACAAAGGAAATAGTTAACATGACAACTTTGATAGAGTATTCATCCATAACATACTCTTAACTTTACTTTAACATAATTTAATAGCAATTTTTGCGTCGGTTGTGTAAATAGCCAAATAAGCAACGACAATCAACTTGGAAAACTTTGTGTATTTGTCGTTCTCCAAATGTTGTTCTGTTTACAACTTAATACTTAGATCTTTTATTTTTACAGATAGCTGTCAAATTAATAATATGGCAAATGTAGATGATGTGAGTGATATTTTGCTAAAATGTGTACTTATTTCGAAAACTAAATAAATGTCTATCTTTCTAAACACTAACAAAGGTAATGCAAAGATGCCGTTCTGCATTCGCCAGTGGAAAAACAAAAAGCATCGAATTCCGGTAAGTACTAATGAAACATACAACTTATACAGTTATTTAGTGGAACGTTAAAATCATCTGTAAGTTAGCGCCACCTTCAATATGCTGATAAAGTTTGCAAATTATGTATATAATTTAATATTTCATTAGGTCCACAAATCACTCACACTACAGACTGCAATAAAAATGTACTTTGCAACCTCTGCTCGTAGAAAAACGAGCAATTGCTATATCCGTTTTATATTTATATTTTTTTTCATTAGTTATATTCAAGCTTCTCTCACTTTTATTGAACATATCAATCAGACTTGGAGATCAAAGTCTGCAATCAGTTGAATGACCAACAAACTGACTGCGAAATTAATACACGGAATAGATATGTACATACTATATAAATATACATATACATAATAAGTCCAAACAATTACCTACTCGGTTGCGTCAGATAATGTAGTAGTTTTTCATGAAACCATTTTTTAAGATTGCTCTTTAAGTTTCATAAGATAATTTTTATTGAATATCGTGCAGGTCGAAGTTCAATGACAGATTAAAAATGCGTCTGAGCACAACCAAATAATTTTTTAGAAATATCGATTGATTTTGATCATGGGAGGTGAATTTTTGCATTCTTTGTTAAATTACACGAAGCAATTTTTATGAGATTCGTCAATTACGTCGTTTAAAAATAGCAAAAAAAAACTTTTCATAGTAGCACGTCGATGTACTAATTTTATCCACAATTGTATTTTGTCCATAACAAAGCGGCTCGTGGAAGGTTATTGGAGGTTATCTTATGTTTCGATAATATTTACTCAGCCGCTGCTAGAACACAGCAAAACCAAAAACACGAAAGCCGAAAATTGTGCTGTTGCTGTGCCGATATCTCTGCTGTGAAATCAAAGCAGTCCGAAGTTCATCTGTGGAAGATTTGTTATTGCTTTCTTCCCTGTAAACTAATGCCATTGTTCCTGTTTTTGCGCCGCCTGTAAATAATTTATGTACATAGTTATTGTAAATAGTATATAAGTTGCATGGTATTCTGAAGATGTATTTTGTAAGCCAAAATGTACATACAAATTATCGAATAATAAAGTTTATAATGTAATGTAAAAAATGATTTGTAAAATCCGTTTCGCTTTGTATTGAAGATTAAAACAACTGCGAAGACTTCTGCAAATGTATGAAGAGCGGGAAACTGACATGCTCAATGCCCTCGATGCCGATTTGAGACGTCCGAAACAAGAAAGCTTGGTCGTTGAAACGGAATACTTGAAGAACGACATCAGACACATTCTGTACAATTTGAAAGATTGGTCAAAACCTGAATTGGTAACTCATTGCAATAAGTTAAAATGAATAACGAAATGGAACGAAAAGAAGAGTGAATTATGCAAGTTATTTTACCTTTCTTTAAAAACATTTCAGCCAAAGAAATCATTTGTTAACCTTCTCGACGGCGTGGAAGTAATCAGCAATCCCTATGGAGTCGTTCTAGTGATTGGGGCTTGGAACTATCCTTTGCAGTTATTATTAGTTCCTGTAGCCGCTGCAATCGCTGCTGGTAACTGCGTCGTTATCAAACCCAGTGAAGTTTCAATCCATTGTGCTAAATTTATTGCCGAAACCTTGCCGCAGTACTTGGATAATGCAAGTGTTTACCGTTATGACCGAAGTATTACTTCTTCTTTTCTAATGTCTTTTCCGAATTAGGAATGTTATCCGGTCATTTGTGGCGGGCCAAATGAAACCAGTGAACTCTTAAATCAGCGTTTTGATTACATTTTCTACACTGGCTCAACGAGGGTTGGAAAAATTGTACACGCTGCAGCTAACAAATATTTGACTCCAGTAACATTGGAGCTCGGCGGCAAGAGGTGAGCTTTAATTGTATGAATCAGCTTATTTATTGTTTGTTGGTAATGCAGCCCGTGCTATGTCGATAAATCAGTTGATCTACGAACTGCAGTGAAACGTGTGCTTTGGGGCAAAATGATTAATTGCGGCCAGACATGTATTGCACCCGACTATGTTTTGTGCTCAAAGGAGATTCAAGACAAGTTCATTGCTGAGGCGAAAGTTGTTTTAAAAGAATGGTACGGCGATGATATCAAGGGCAGCCCAGATCTGAGTAGGATTATTAACCTAAGCAATTTTCAGTAAGTGTTTGGAAACGGGAAGATTTTTTTATTAGAGGCGCTTGACGCTATTCTCACTTAAGACGTTTGCTTAACCTTCTAAAATCCGGAGATATCGCTATGGGCGGTAACTATGACACCAGTGAACGTTTTATCGAGCCAACGATATTAATTAACGTGAAATCAGACGATCCTGTTATGCAGGAGGAAATCTTTGGACCCATTTTACCTATTGTCACAGTGGAAAATGCTTATGACGCTATAAAATTCATCAACTCCAGGTAAAAGCTATATATATCTTATGTTATAATTTTATTATATAATTTCCTTTTCACCTCGGATCAGAGAAAACCCCTTGGCACTATATGTTTTTACAAAAGAAGCAGATGTAAAGAATTTATTTATCGCAGGCACACAATCGGGAGGAATGTGTATAAATGACACAATTATGCATTATGCTGGTAATATTTTTTTATGGTTTTAATGGTTTTAAACAGAAAAATAACATGAGTTGAAATAGGGATCTACGACATGACAATTTAATGTCTTCTAAAAAAAAAACAAAATTACATATAAAAACCCAAAATTATTATAAATTTAAACTTAATGGAAACTAGTGTTGATTTATTTGTTAAGTGTTTTGATTACTGTTCCATATATCTATATATATATATTTATATCCTTTTTCTATTTCATTGTAGTTGACACACTTCCTTTCGGAGGCGTGGGACTGAGTGGAATGGGCCATTACCATGGCAAATACGGTTTTGATACTTTTACATATAAAAGGGCGTGTCTAAGTAAAAATCTGAGCTCTTTTAGTGAACTTTTAGCATCGTAAGTAAACCATTTTCCATTCCGTGTTACGTGTGTTAACTATAAAAATGAAATTATTTTGTTTTTTTTAGCGGCCGTTACCCACCATATTCCGATCGTAAATCGAATCTATTAAATTTTCTGTTGCGGAAACGTCGCCCTATGCCGAAATTGTATTTCTCTCATGTAATTGCTGTGTGTGTTGGTGTAGGGATATCATTTTTAGTGAATTATTATGTGCAAGTGAGTAGCAGTCGTTCGATCAATTCCAATGTCTAAGAATTTCTGATGTTGTACGTTAAATACTTTATATTCTTGCTACTGCTATAATTGATACTCACCAATCATTTTTTTTTTCACCACTACATCATCTGTACAAAAGGGGAAATTTTGATCTCATTAAGGAAGAGTTTATTTGATATTCAACATAGCCTTAACACTACGATGGTAAGTTCAAATGCAAATCGCATTTAAACTAGATTCAACTCAATTTCGTATAATACAATTTAATAATATTCGCACACAGACTTAAATTTTTTGAGTTTTCTATAAAGCTTTTCTCTTTGTTTCAGGGTGATTCATACTGTCACATTCAATTCTAAAATAGGGATATATATGGGTCCTGTGCATTCAACGAACGATCGTACATTAACTATGACTTCGAACATTGTTTTTAATTTATTTTGGGATAAATGAAGTTTTTATTATTCTATTATGTTTTATTTTTAAACGCGGTATTAAGCTATTGTGTATAAAAAACTATATATTTTGGATGTTGTTTTTCATATTTTGTTATTGTTTATAAAAAAATACATTTTGTTAATGAAAAATCCTCAGTTTCCATTTCTTTAATTCTTGTAGATTTTACTAAAAAATGAAGTCACAAATAGTGCAGAAAATTGCACATCAACTCTCTTCAAATTTATTTCGTTTAGTTGAACGTTTCATCTGCCGACATTTAGTAAAACATAATTAATAAAAAAAAAAATTGTTATTACACTAGTTACAATGAAAAAACGGGTTTTTCACATACATCGAACCACTGAACACGATATTTTTCACATTAGAAATATTGTAATAAAATAAAACATGAAACTTGGAAGAATATGGATGAAATGTGGATTGTTAATTCGAACTTTATACAATCTTAAACAGAAGTTATAACGAATATTCACATTATATAATCAAGTTCATAACGAAATGCTGCAAATTGATTCATAAAATTTGCTGTCATTAAAGTCCGCCAGTCGCTCAGGCCATCCTTATTATGCGCACATTCAACATAGCAGTGAGCTATAACTTTGGAAAGTGGTATGGCAACGCTGTCGTTCCTTTTTAATCTCTCCGCATCTGAAGCCGTGTGAAATGGCAGGGGGCGGCTAGTGTCAGTCCGATCGATATATAACTGGTGAGAATATTTGAACTGTGGATCATACAGAAAGTTGTCCATTAGCATTTGCTTTTTATTATCTAAGCAAACCGGAAATGTTACAATCTCAAATTGTGTTACTTCCGAAGGATATTTATTGAGGGAGCGTGTTATGGAGTCGTCGTTACTGAGTTTGGTTCCAGGATAAACAAACTCATTTGGACGCAACAATAACGTGTATTGCGCATTATTCAAATTGCGCATGATACAGTCTGTCCTGATGATTTCATGAATTCTTGAAGTGTTTTGTATGGCAAATGGGAAGTTAAATGGGAAATAGTGTATCTTTAGATTAGTCTTTCGTAGAAGTTGTTGAATATGCACAGGCAACGCGTCGCTATTGTATACAAGGACCTTTTTTATGCCAATAATTTCATGATATAAGAAGAACTGCAACAGACTATTTTTGTGTGCCGAATCGGGAATGAGTTTAAATTCGACCATATTGAGGCAAATAGACACTTCACCATCAGATTTTAAAAGGTTTCTATTTGCTTTTGACATAATCGTATGCAGTTTTACTTCATTGCCTTCCTTTGCATTCGCCTCTTTAAAAACAACAGATTTAGGCATTTCAACACTGCGACTTAGAGTGCAAGAGAACCAGTATGTTTTGTATTCCACAACTCCTGCAGTATCTATTTGGTGAAATCGAAATTTCCCTGCAACTCTTTTTCGGTCATTAAATATCAATAAACATCTATAATTCACTATGGATCCTTGTCTACCAACAACGATTGCGTGTGCTTCTCCTCCAGCTATCGACTCTTTTGTGGACCAATATGCACCGTAAGCGTGAAACCCATGTCCAATTGAACTCCATACCGGCAGTGGATATGCTGCATTATAAAATTCGTCTACATGTGTTGCGTTTCCGAACGGCTTCTCTGAGAAGGAGGCATCTTTACGACCGAAAAAGTTTACTACTTGCAACACGTCCTTCAATCGGTTGTTTTCGCTTTTATAAATGAAAAGCAGGATTAAACTACAAGTACAGCCAATAACTAAAGCTAGTTGATGATATTTTCGCATTGTTTTTAGTTTAGCATTAAAATGTAATTGATAAATAAAGCTAAGATATTTCCGACGATAACGTAAAACTATACCGTACTCTAATTACGGTATAGAGTGTTCATTATTTTATTGGCAGCACTCCTCCTCGAGACTAGAAGTTTGATAAAAAAAGTCTTCAAAATCAGCATTTTCAAAAAGACAGCATAATTTTGTATGGTGTGGTGGTTCTCACAGGGAAAATGCTGATTTTGCTGACTTTTCTTCTTCTTCCATCGAATTTCACCACGATGGTGAGAGAGTAATTTGCTGTAAACGACGATTTAAGAAATGGTTGTAATTCAATGAATGTGTGTAAGATAAATCTCATGAAAATGGATTTATCCATCCACTTTTTATTGCATTCGTTATGTATTGTACTATGTTGTACGTCACGATAAGTCTCTTGGACAAAAATATTTTTTAACTGAAGAGGAATAATTTGTTTGTGTTGATTTCGCATTTGTTGCATAGGATGGATAATGACGGGGGAATCCATCGATTGGAAGGTAGTAGGTATTTCAAGAAGAGGACCGGAGGTCAAAAGACCTAAAACAGACGTCGAAAGTTTTAAATTGCCGAAAACTTCGTTGCTTGGACTGGATCGGTTGTAGCTGCAAAGCCGTAAGGAACAAGAGGAATCGCAGCGCTTAATTTCGTTCAAAGACAACCCTCTACGCAATCACGGAAGTCATCTTATATTCCCTTGACAAATCGGAGTGGTCCACGGAAAGTCGCTCTTCGAGACATGGGGGAAATTATGATGACGAAACACCGCGACCTTCGCCGGGCCAGAATTATAATGCATGGGCAAATTATCGCAAAAGATCCGGTGCTACTCCAGCGACAGGACGCAACTGTAGGCAGCCATGGGGAGAAAGTCAAGAGGAACGCGATATGTGTGAGGAGGAGCAACGTCGTTTACATCGAGAGTGGTACAATGATGAAAACAATCCTTTCACAGGTGCGAATGCCGATTACTTTAGGTGAGCTTTAATAAAAGTCTGTGCGACTGCTAAAAATACTTATTCCATGCGCAGGAAACGAGAAGAGATACTTGAACAGAAACGTACTAAGCGTATTGGTGCACAGCAGCGCCAAATCAATAAAGATAACGAGCTTTGGAAGCGCAATCGTATGTTGACGTCTAGTGTAGTATGTCAATTAATGTCAATGAGGACTTCGATGAAGAGGCATTGGAGCGCGTTAATCTGCTTGTACACATTATACCACCTTGTCTCGATGGACGCATAGTCTTCACAAAGCAACCAGACCAGTAGGTCCCGTAAAAGATCCCACCTCGGACATGGCACAGAATGCACTTAAAGGCAGCTCCCTCGTGCGTGTGTACCGCGAGCTCCTTCTGTCATACGAGATAATTCTGTGGTGATCATTGTAGGAGAAACTGGCCATATAACTTCCGCATGTCCATATGGCGAGCCGTAGGTTCTGGAATGCAATGCTTAGTGGTTGCTCCATTACTTCTCATAGTTTCATATCAAGATGTACTATGGGTTCATTTGCTCGCACGCGTATTGTCTCCTTCGATTGCCGTCAAAGTGATGGACTCCGTAGGCAGCAACTCGAGTGTTCATCGAGGGACAATTCGTCCAGAGGACTTCCTATCGATTTTAGCAAATTTTTTTAGCAGTTTAAATAGACGGTTTCTGTATCATTAGTTTTTGAAAATCTCAACCGAATTGAGGGACCGTGGCTTTAAAGGCGTAGGCAGCTGAAATCGGAGATGCTGATTTGTTAAACTGTGATAAGAATTCCACACCCCTGATGGAAAAACCAAACATATTGTGCATAAAACTAACATAAAAACTCTTCAGTAGACCCAGGATCTCGAAAATAAACCTAATAATAATAATAAATTATTTTTTTTTTGTGTCATCATGGTATTTATGTGAAAGAAACGAATTCTATTTTAATATACATTCGATCACAGAGAAATAATTTATTTGATTTGATTCTTATTTATTGCCTTTTATCATCAAATCGGTTAATTGTCATTAATATTATGTAATAAAAGTAATAGACAAGAGCACGAATCTAGTGAGAAAATACTCGGACACTTGGTATGGATGCAATTGTCCAAAACCATGTATATTACATCCGCAATTAACGCCGATTCTTTTCCTGTTAAATATAAGAAAAATCGCAAGTCTCCAAAATTACAGAATACGTGTTCAAAAGCAATAACCAACATTACCATCTTCTATGGAATTCTAACTTTTATCATAAACATTACAATTTATAGTCATCGAATTTTAGTGACACTAAGAAACATTTAATATTAAATATTTTAAATGTATAACTGTATGTATGTATGTATGTATGTAAAAGTGCATTTATTTTAAACGCTGCATAATTGCAGCGTTTCTTAAGCCTGCACTATCAATTGTTGCTGAATTGTCGCTGAGTTCACGAGTTGGAAAAGAAGAAACGAGAATGTAGTTCCGGTTTTCATATTGTGGACGAGCGCTGCAAGGTTGATTACTATTATATAGTTTATAGAGAAATATTTAGATGTTTACTTCTCAATATAATGACGAATATCAGCGATCGTATGTGTTAGATTGAATTGTGCTGATAATCTTGATCCATCCTCCAATCGAATTTGTAGCGATGTTGTTGGTGCAGATGCGTCTAAATTTAATTGTTCTTGGGCTCCTTTTTCATTGCATTTCTTATTGGATTCGTTTGAAGGCAAATTATTTGCAGCATCATCCTTTTGAACGCTTGGTGCTGGGCTATTAACCAAATGCCACTCATAAGATTTACGTGCATATATTATTTTATTTTAAATATAATTATATACATATATGTATAAGCTTTTATACGTGCCTTCCAAGAGTGTGACCAGAGCCTTTAAAATTTTTTACAGAAACGGATTTTTTTTTGTAGTCTTCTTGACGATGATCTTCAACATCAACGTTAACCATCCAACCCATTTCCAGTAATTCGGGGGGAATTTCACTAAAAAGTGACGCTAATTATTGTAAATTTAAAATTATTATTAATTCTCTATATCTACGTAAATTGTGTAATAAAATCGAACTTTTTTTTTGTGGTTCTTTTGTAGTTATTTTATACTTGGGCACCGATTTGAATACGCCAACATGAATAATTAACTTCAATACGAAAATATCTGAATTGTGGCACCACTATTAGGATCATTTACCAGCGATTGGAAGAAATTTTATCGTATTTCCAAAAGGATCTATCATCGTTTAACATTGTAAAGCTCTACCAAGGAATGGCGAAGTGTTTGATTGTAAAAAGGAAAAGTGTTTGTATTCAATAAATGCGTGTCATCTGGAATGATATTTAAAGAAAGCCTTCAAGTATCATTGGATAGAGCTTTACAATGGTTTACAAAAACCACAAACAATGCATTCATTCGACCTGAACGAAATTTCCCTTTTATAATTCTATTAAAGCAGGAAAATATCTGGAAAGTATTACCATTCAATAATATTGCATAAATTCAAAGAGTGATGCATAGTTTTTGCTTCACGTATTGCAAATAAATTTAATGATATGTCAATAAATTGAATAGAGCTAAATATAAATACAGTATAGCCATGAAATCAAATAAAATTCTTTCAGTTTATATATGATTGGGCACGAAATATTGAAAAGGAACAAAATTGAATTAAACTGAAGTAATTGTAATTTTGATTTGATTAAGAAGTCTCACCCTCTCATTACAGTTTCCAAAAATTCCTTGTTATCTGGATCGTCATACAGACGCAGTTCTCCATCATTGATGGAGAAGCCCTGACTCCACAACTTGAGAATGACGGTAGGTCTGTTTGGTTGTGCCGACTCCTGACTTGTTGATTTTACAATTGTGTGATCAGTGGTAGACATACCCAAACGTACTCCCTGACCCCAGTTAATGCCGGTTGATGTCGAAGGGATAGGTGTAGTTTCGTTGGAACTCTGCTCATGCGCCATGCGAAACATGTCAGTAAGCTGCTCTCGAAAGTTTTTACGTTTTGGGGGTCCCAAAACCTGCTGTCCAGAACGTTCTGAGCCGCCAGCATAAAAAGCCTGACCCTCTTCACCGTCCGATGAAGGCTGCGCCATATCATTTAAAGTTGCAAATCTAAATTTGGAATATTACTTATTCACATTCTGGCAAAAAATTTCTTACTTGGGTTTAGAAGACGCTTTCATAGGAAATTTTTCTCCAGAATCATTCTTTGCAGTGGTGCTACTAGAAAACTGCGCATTGGACCCAAATGCGCCTTGTGAAGGTTCAGCTTCCTGGTTAGGGTCTGCTTGATTACTTAGAAAATTCGAAAGTGCCTCCTGTGCATACGAGAGATGTTAGTAACCTTATTTAATATAATATTAACTTTAACTAAAAAGTAGAAGACATACTTATTAAATATCAGACAGTTTCCTAAACGGATTTCAACAAATATTTATGGAATGTTCATATTAGTGCGTTACACTATGCTCGCTAGTTGGATTTATCATAAAGCCATTTAAATTTGCTTAGAATTTGCAAACAGCAAAATGTAAAAATGTGAATCAAAAATCATCAATGTTGATTGTTTTAGGTGTGAATGATCCTGCAACTTACTTTCTTATAGAAACTTAGGTCTTTATTTATTTGACGAGATAACTTAAAAATATATTTACACCGTAGTCTTGTGTCTGTAGCAGTAGCAAAAACACCGGTGAAAAATGCATGCTGCACGAGTGGTTGGGATGACAAGGCTTAAAACCAAATTGGAAACAAGATTGCTCAGAGAAAACGGATTTTTGCATTGTCATTGGTATTAGAAATGCACTAATTCATCAGAACAAACTAAACTCATCACAAATAGGTTTTGTGAAATGCGATAAAATATATTAAGTCACCTCTAACATCCAATTGCTGCTGGATAAATAGAATTTGGCGATGTCCTCATCACTGCCACTAATTTCTATAAATTGTGCGATCAATTCATCATGGTTGTCCATTTCAAAACTTTATCTTTAAACTGCCTAGTAGGTAGATGTTAATAGCAAAATGATTTGGTAAAATTAAGGTGCTAATTCACAAGTACGCGTTTGTCGCCTTAGACGACAAATGTTGCCTTCAGGTACCCAGAAGTACGACGACGTCTTTCATTTGTCGGCAAAACATCTGTTCCGAAGCCGAAGGCGACAAAAACGTAAGAAAAGTGTATTCACAAGTATGTCAGACGACGCCTTTTGATTAGTTAAGCGACGCCTTTAAGGCGACAGCTATTTAGGTGTCGCCTTAGGTGTCGCTTCATATAAAACACATTATTTTGTTTATTGCATTTAGTATGAAATAAATATTCAACATAGCTGTAAAGCTAATTGTAATTTTTTCCTAATTATTTATGGATATGTAGAAAAATGGTATAGTAGTTATAGTTCTTGTTTTTTATATATTATGCGATGTATGTGAGAACATTTGAATATATAATAGTATTTACTTTTTGAAAATAATAAATCTTCGTATTCTGTTAACATTGTCGCCATAGCGGCTTATCAAGGTATGATAGGTATTATTATTTAAAAATCTACTCCGATCGTTTGCAAACGAAAACCTTGATTAACGATCCATGTTCCGTTATTTTCCAAGAACTTCGAAAACCACAGTTAAAGTATTTATAGTGATTTTGTGATAGATTTATAATGGAGCCAAAAAAAAGGGGTAAAGTTTTAAATTTGTTAGCTATTACATAAATATTAAAATATTTTCTGAATTATAGTTATATTTTTACAACTGGAAAGCAGTACCTATAGTAATATCTTCTACGAGATATTCTGCTAAGGCATCCATAATATCCAATATTTTTATCTTATTAGCACTTGTTAATTTTCAACTATCGAATTCGAGGAAATGTAAATGAATCTATGAACTGAATCAGAGTTGCACGCCAAAAAAATTTAAGCAAAATCTGTATAAATTATTTCTTCAATAATTCCGAAAAATCTCAGAAAATACGTAAATTATATAGGTTCTAATTAATTATGTCACCTATTCTGTATCATAAGTATATTTAGCAAGCAAAATTTGTTAAAAAAACATTAATTTTATAGCTTGATGTATTTTCCTCATAGATTTTTATTAATTAAACACAGCTTCAATGCTAAAAAATTTTATTGGCAACACCACCTTTCACTAAATGCCGAAGAGCTTACGAGTAGAGGCTAATGCGACGTAAGATAAAGTCGCCTTTGGCAAAGGCGTACTTGTGAATTCAACTTTTAGAAAAACGCGTCTTTCAAAACGTCGCCGCCTTAAGGCGACACGCGTACTTGAGAATTAGCACCTAATTAATGTACAAAAACTGCAGAGTTGCCAGTTCTATAAAAAAGAATTATGACACATGAATTTGTAATACTGCCCGAAGCGAATTCAATTCTCTAAATAAAACTAAAGTAAAAACAAGAAATTATTAAGTAAATAAATAAAACAAATATCAAAATAAAATAAAAATAAATAAATAAATAAAAAAAAATCAAAACAAGAAGCTATTAAGTTAATAAATAAAACAAATGTCGAAAAAATAATAAGTTCATAAATAAAACAAATGTCAAAAAAAATTAATAAGATCATAAATAAAACAAAAGTCAAAACAAGAAATTATGAAGTTAATAAACTAAAAAAAAAATTTAAAAACCAATGTCAAAGCAAAAATTTAATAAGTTAATAAATAAAACGAAAGTCAAAACAAGAAATTATTAAGTAAATAAATAACCTTATGTGAGGAAATTGACATGAACTGATACATACATAGAAATTTAGTCATTAATCGCTGTAATATGGCATATATACATAAACAATATATATTTTCTTACTCTTAGTACAACACCTACGAAATTTTGTGATCTTTTTTGTACGCCTTAGTTGATACTTGTTAAGGAAATTAAAGCAATAAATAAATTAATATATGTAAATATATATAAAGATATATGTACAATTATTAAAATAAAGCAAAATGTGCAAAATGTGAACTACGAAAAATAAAGAAACGATCAGAAAAATAAAATAGTAGTAATCGTAGTAGATAGAAAATTTAATCTCTGGGAACTAATAAAGACATGACACCTGTGGTATAAGCAAAACATTGCTGACATTGCCGCCAATTTAAGGGAAATTTTACATAGGTTACATTTTATAAATACTATATTAAAAAAGAAAGAAAGAATATTTACTTCGATTTACAACTATCGAAAAAACAACAAGCAAGCTGTTGGCTGTGGAATTTATCCATTCATTACTTACAAATACCATATTCTGGCAGGCATAAGTTGTTAATTTAATATTATTGAAATAAAGCAGTAAGAGCAATTTCTCAATAAAATGTCGGATCCAATATCTCCTGGTAATGCATATAAGTCTCCGGAAGTACAATCAAGGAGTAAGTAAATACGAATAAATCTGTAACATACATTTTGGACCTGCTCCCTTTATAAATTGTAAGACATTGGAAGTTTAATTTAAGAAAGTACATTTCAAGTCCTTTATACTTGAAAAAGTACTGGTACTTGTGTGCCGGAAGGACAGGGTGCAAGGACAGCTCTGCTTGTGGGTTTCATATAACAGAAAATATTCACTTTGGTAACCATATTACAGGCGCGCACTCAATAATTCGATATTAATGAATTGAGCAAACTTGTAGAATATATTATAGAGTAAAAAAATTCAGCGAAAATATTCAGTTAATATTTTATTTTGATATTCAAAACTAAGTGCATTAAATTGAAAGTGTATGTATTGACTAAGACAAATTAGATAATCTTTCATTAGTTAAGTCGTAACGGAATTTTGCAAAAGATAACATCCAATCTATTATGTTTTTTTTAAATAACTTATTCTCCACTTTTTTCTTAGGATTGTCACAGATCGACGTTGATACACCTATGCGCATGGGTCCACCTCGTAATCCCATGGATTTAAATGGCCAGGTGACTTCACCTGGCGTTATAAGTTTCCCACCAACGAGTCCAGCACAGGCCAATGTTGTAAATGTTAATGAAAATGAATTGAGCTCACCGTTAAATTATGGAACTCCAAGGTAAAATTAAGATTCATTAAAAATTTTTCCTGTCATCATTGGCTAAGACAATTGTAAGCCAATATAGGTTATAATTTCACCTAATACAAAATTTAACGATTATGTAAAGAGCACAATAATGGTTTTTTTACATTCTGGGGTACATATTTATTTGTAATATATATTATCTACAGGTATAAAACCCGTACGCAATATAAAAGACTACAGATAGATTCAAGCTTTGCGGAACAGCATTATTCAGAGGAACTTTACGAAACATGTGGCCATCAATTCTTGCAGAGATTGATCTACCAGAAGCGCCACAATTGTGCATTTGTTTTATTACAAACAAGGAGATGTAAAGTGGTAGTAATTTACGTTTTTTTATGAGGTTTTTGTTGATGTCCTTGCTTTGCCAATATTTCTCTTTGTGTTTGAATATGAGATTATTTAAATTTGTGGTTGGCTTCTGTTGAAGTCTCGTTAGTTTTCATAATTGTTCATTGATTGAGCTGCGTTCGATGTCGGTTTGAATTCTACTCTTAATTACTTCAATCGTTATCTCATTTCTAAATAGACTTTAAAGTATCAGAAGTACTCAAGTTTCATACACGCCGAAAGAAAGGAATACTATATTCAAAAGATTTTTGATTTCAGTTCTTTGGGTTCCATTCTGACACCACGCTCAGGGATACGCGGCACTCCGCTCAGAGGTCGACCTGATATACAAACTGACAGACGCGTTCGGCAAATGAACATTGGCGGAATCGACGGAGTAAGTTGCCTAAATTTATGTGATATTTATTTAATTTATTTATTAAAATTTATTTTTATTAATTTCACATAGTTGCAGCCGATCCTAGAAAGTAATTTATCTGAAACTGAGGCAAATGCAGAAATGGTAGAAGGATCACAATTCGTCATATGGGGAACGAACGTTGTAGTTAGCGTATGCAAAGCTAAATTCAAAGCGTTCCTAATGCGCTATATTGATCCCGACGTCGAGAAGGATGAAATATCGGAAAACATTGATGTCAATCAACCGCTTTACATCCAAAAACTTGAAGAGATACACACACTAGAAGAACCATACTTAAATGTTAACTGTGTGCACTTGAAAACTTTTGATATGAACCTTTATCGGCAGCTCATTTGCTATCCGCAGGAAGTAATACCGACTTTTGATATGGCCGTAAATGATATGTTCTTCGAAAAGTATCCAGCTGCTGTCTTGGACCACCAAATTCAAGTGCGACCGTTTAACGCTGATAAAACGCGAAACATGCGTTCCTTAAACCCGGACGACATCGATCAACTGATTAGTATCAGTGGAATGGTGATTCGAACATCGAATGTCATTCCCGAAATGCGCGAAGCTTTCTTTAAATGTATCATATGCTCCTTTTGCACTACGGTGGAAATCGATCGTGGACGCATAGCTCAGCCAACACTGTGCACTAATTGTAATACAAATCACTGCTTCCAGCTGGTTCACAATCGCTCGCACTTTTCCGACAAACAACTTGTAAAGCTGCAAGAATCTCCAGACGACATGGCGGCTGGACAAACTCCGCACAACGTCCTTCTATATGCGCATAACGATCTGGTGGATAAGGTTCAACCCGGTGACCGCGTCACCGTTACAGGCATATATCGGGCAGTTCCTTTAAGGGATGCAAAGTTCAGTCGTAATGTCAGAAGTGTGTATAAAACTCACGTTGATGTTTTACATTTCCGGAAGGCGGATAGCAACCGTTTGTACGAAGAGGAAGAGGGGTAATTGAAATAAACGATGTAATAAAAAAACAATTTATTGATCTACATATATTTAGCAAGGATCATATTTTCCCACCGGAACGTATTGAATTACTTCACACACTCTCTAAAAAAAACGACATTTACGATCGTTTGGCTAAAGCCATAGCACCTTCAATTTTCGAAAATGACGATATAAAGAAGGGAATACTTCTGCAGCTCTTTGGTGGAACTAAGAAAAAACAAGCAACGTCGGGTAGACAAAACTACAGGTATATAATTCAGTTCTTTAGCTTTATACTATATAGAATCTAGAACCTTTGTGTAATTTTACTTGCAGATCTGAAATACATATTCTACTCTGTGGTGATCCAGGAACATCCAAGTCTCAGTTGCTGCAATACGTTTACAATTTAGTTCCGCGCTCCCAGTACACTTCTGGAAGAGGCTCATCAGCTGTCGGCTTGACAGCATATGTTACGAAAGATCCAGAAACACGACAGCTCGTTCTGCAAACGTAAGTTCTGAGAGCAATGATTGATTTGTTTTACATATATATTTAACTACGTTGTGGTTTTTAGTGGAGCGTTAGTTCTTTCAGATAACGGCGTTTGTTGTATTGATGAATTTGACAAAATGAATGACTCGACGAGAAGTGTTTTGCATGAGGTTATGGAACAACAAACTCTTAGCATTGCCAAAGCTGGTATTATTTGCCAGCTAAATGCGCGCACTTCTATTTTAGCAGCGGCTAATCCCGCTGAATCTCAGTGGAATAAAAACAGAAACATAATAGATAATGTAAAATTGCCGCACACACTTCTTTCTCGCTTCGATTTGATATTCTTAGTGTTGGATCCTCAAGATGAAGCCTTCGACCGTCGTTTGGCCAGTCATTTAGTTTCTCTTTACTATACATCCAGACAAGAAGAGGAAGATACAATGTTTGTAAGTTGAATTCATTAGGTAATAACTTTCTATATATTGCCAAGATTTTGTTTAGGATATGAGTTTACTACGTGATTATATTGCTTACGCGCGAGAACGTTTATCGCCGACGCTATCAGAAGAAGCACAACAGCGATTGATCCAGGCTTATGTGGATATGCGAAAAGTAGGTGCTGGGCGTGGACAGATTTCTGCTTATCCTCGACAATTGGAAAGTTTAATTAGGCTTTCTGAAGCCCACGCTAAAGTGCGCTTAAGTAATACGGTGCACGTTAAGGATGTGGAAGAGGCTTGGCGGTAAGTTACATTTGCTGCTCCCTCCATGGTTGTGCAGCTTAATAATATTAAGTAATTGTAGGTTACATAGAGAAGCCTTAAAACAATCAGCCACAGATCCATTATCGGGAAAAATCGATGTAGGTATTTTGACCACAGGCCTTTCAACAGCAGCTCGTAAGAGGAGAACCGATTTGGTGGAAGCCATTAAAGCGAATATTAAAAGAAAAGGAAAAATACCAACTATTCCTTATCAAAAACTTTTTGGTGAAATTAAGGAGCAATCGCAAATTGTAATTTCTTATATATTTGAAGCTGCAAGTATGAAAAAATCTTTGAATTCTTTTTTTTTTTAGCTTATCACCCGTGAACAATTTGAGGACGCTCTCAAAGAAATACAAGAAGAAGGCTCAATTGTTGTTATGGGTAAAAATACAATAAGGATATGCTGAAAAATAATCTAATTTTATTTATTTACTAAAGTTCAGTTCTTAAATATTCATAGTAACGATACAAATATAAAGTTTAAAGCATTGTCATTATACTGTTTTATTAAAAGTTTTTTATTGTAATACACAAACTTTTGACAACTTATTTTGCGGTAAATCTACGGGCGATTCTACAGCCGTAACGATTCCAGTAGCAATAGTTGCACCATTCTCTCGTAGAGTAAATGTTTGGCCTATCGTCATAACCATTTTTCGATGAAGTATTAAGTTTATTTGGGCGTGGTCTCCAGGCACAATCATTCCATCATAAGGAACTATAAGCAATTATATGCAAAAAAGAAAAAAATAGGCAAACATTTTAATCAAAATTAATAAAAAAATTTACTTGTCCTATCATACAATATAAATTACGCCTTCCTAACCTACTTGAGCAAACTAATTCACAATTATAAAATACTGAATTAAATTATACGAGTGCTCTAACGACTTTCGTTGAAAAAACTATACCGAATATAAATAAAGTATATTAATTCATATTTTTGGTTACTTTTTGCTTGAATTTTTCAAATGGACTTGCCAATGTATTTGCAAAGAAATGTTGAAAAATTCGGCAGCTGTGTTTTAACTTGAGCATACCTCCCGCTGCATTAATATTACCCATTAATAAATATACTTATTAACCCAAAATTATTACATACTGATATCTATTCTGGCGGGAACGTTCCATGTTAAACTGAATAGTTGCTGTATGTATTTGGACAATAACGGTTTTTTACGTCCACCTTCAGACTTTGAGAGCAAATATATTGAAGCTTTGAAATAATTGGACATGATTTGCGACGCAGTCGCACATAAAATCATTCCACGCTCAATGCTTGATATTTTAACTCCTCGAAGAAGCACACCAACATTCTCTCCAGCCAGTGCCTATAAAAGTGAAAAAATTTGAAATATGTTTTACACATCTACAAGAAAAAAAAATCGTTATGTATTGAATATAGATATGCTAGCATGCATTGTTTAAACATTGTTTAAAGGGACAGAAAATAAGTAAGTAAGTAAGGAGTAATAACAACTGCCGCTTTTATTCAGAACTTCATTTTTGCGAGATCAAGTTCGCCTGGTCAGCTAGGTTTGAATAGAAAACATAATTTCATTATTATGGCGGCGTTTACAAACCCCAACACGTACAAAAACATAATCCAAAAATTCAACACCGATAAATTTCAATATAAAGAACCGATTTTTACTTTTACCCCGCGAGGATAAAATTTATTCAGGTTTGGCCATATTGAAACTGCCTTACTAAAGGACCAATTAAATATTCATAACACTTTTGGTAAGAAAAACTTGTCGGTACTTGTTTATAAATATTACGGAGACTACTTCTAAAACCATTTGATCTGTCGCTCTAAATGTAAATTGAGAAAATAATTCACTACGCTATTTGATATTGCTTTTTTATACTCACAAGTATGTAACTCACGTTGACAAAAAACTTTTATAGTCCCAGATCAATTTCAATAACCTAGAGATTCATTCATCGCAAAAATAATCATTATACAAAAGTTGCAGAAGCTCATAGATGCTACGAAGCTTTTCAATAACTAGCCAATAACTATTTTGGATTTTCCCTTTGGATATTGCTTTATTTCTTTTAATTTTAAATGCAGAAGTAAGGTTCCAGAGCTCAGGTCGTAAATGCAGCTGATTGTTACATTTCTGTGTTTTTAGTTTATGAATTATAAAGTCAAGTTTTCGAGACTCATCAAGTTTGCTTCGACGGAAAGAAAAGATTCAGATGAGACACATAAGAAATAAGTAAAAAAGTATTTTCAAATATTCCAGTGAGCAAACGTCTGAGTGAACGAGACAAATATAAGTCCCGCGATACTTTTATGGAAGCATATGAAATCGTTAATTGTCGAGCGAATTTTTGTAATTATTTCTGGAAAATTTTTGTTTAGGCGGTGATTCCACTTGGGTAAAGTTACCCATGCAATTTTACTCTCTCAATGTGTTCATCAAATTTTTACCCCGAAGTGATTACACTTGGGTATTTTTACCCAAGAATATTTGATACTTTTGCTACCTAATGGCGTAAAAGTGGCGTCGAGTGTCATAAAATTTTACAGATAGCTAATAATATGCAATCTATTATTATACTAATACAAAAATATAGAATAATTATAATTTAATGTAATTTTTTTTAGTTTCTAGATGTTTTAAAAAACATAAAATTAAGTTACAAAAGAAAACATCATGTCATAATAATCAAACATAGAATTGAAAAAATTTAATTAGAAATATATCGGAAATACCAAAATGATCGACTCTTAAACAAGTCATAAATAGCATTAAAAAATTAGCAAAACTAAAACATTTATTTATGTGCGTAATATGTTAAAATAATTAATATAGAACGTCCGTACAACACATCCGCATTGATGAGCGGTCATCGTTGAACTAATTGTTGCTATGTCAACAGCTCAAAACAAATGAAAAAATGTACAAGCGCTCGAAAGGGTTTCCGTTTGTTATTTTTCCATACATTTTGCGTGCTAATCTGCCGCTTTCATTGATTTTACATACGTTTGCATACTACCAAACGGTTTTTGCTGCTACAGAACTCTGTTCTCCAAGAAAAACCAGCAAAATTCTTGGGTAAAATTTTACCCACGGATGAACACACTGTTCTCTCGTGAGCGAGTGTTCATTTTTGTGATTTTGCCGTAGAGCAACAACAAAATTTTACCCATTTGGGTAACTTTACCCAAGTGGAATCACCGCCTTACTACTACTTTTTTTTCTATTTTTCTGAATAACGTCTTTTTCAGAATGTCAAGTTAGATTAACTGGGACCTTAGTAACTATAAATCGGCTTTACTAAACGACTAAAAATAATAAATTGTACATTGTAATTGTACATAATTGTTTTCAGTCCAGTTAAACACGCAAAGTTATTTGACTCATTGAATAAGTTACTTTAATTACATTTTCATTATAGAGCTTAAATTTTAAATATAATTTATAGTAAATTAATAGTTTACTTCAATTTTTCGAAATACCTTTGTAGTGCTTTTACGGAAAAGCTGGATATCGCCAATACTCGTTTTAATGTGTCTACTGAATCCTAATAAATCCGCTTCATCATTTTTTAGAATCGTACCCCTTTTAATAGTTCCAATTGCAACTGTTCCTCTGCCTGGGGCAGTAAATGCATTATCGATTGGCAAAATAAATGGCGCATCAAAGTCCCTTTTTGGGATGGGAATATATGAATCGATAACATTCAACAGTTTCTCAACAGATGGCACTCCAAATTTAGATTGGTCCCCATTCAGCGCTAGCAAAGCAGATCCATAAATGATTGGGCTTTTTATACCATCCAATCCAAAGTCTGTTAGCAGCTCTCGCATTTCTATTTCAACAAGATCCAACATTTCGTCGTCGACCAAATCTGCTTTGTTAATAAATACAACGATCTTGTCTATGCCGACTTGCTTTGCTAGCAGTAAATGTTCTGTCGTTTGAGGCATCTGACCGTCTGTTGCGGCCACAACAAGAATTGCACCATCCATTTGAGAAGTGCCCGATATCATATTCTAATCCAGGAGAGTAATATTATATTTGAAAGACATTTTACATGAATTAGTTAACTTCCCAATCAGCTAGAGACTAAAAAATAGCATAGCTCAAAATTAAGGATAATACAATGTTAATAATAATAATATCTCTATTTTTCTATATTTTTCCCGGAACTTAAAGAAGTTAAATTTTGTAAGCAAAATTAATAATTAAGTGTTAGGTTTTTAAGATTATAAATGAATGTAAATAATAATAGTTTGCTAAGATTTAAGCAAATGTGGAATTGCTCACTTTTTAAAATATAATTATTCTGGAATAAAATTTTTGAAATCGCTTTGAAATACAATATTAAAGGAATTATATTTAGAAACTGCAAAATAATGTGCGCACTGCAGGATTTGTGAATGGTGTAAAAATGTAAACGTTTTTACGAAATTCATTTTATATTCCTTTTTTATAACTTGAAGCCTATGTATCTGAAACCTTAAAATAATAGCTATAAACATTCATCAAACATTTTACAATGTACGAAGGCAGATGTACGATTAAACACTGGAAATGAACCTTTATATAGTCGGCATGACCTGGACAATCCGTATGTGCATATGTCCTCGAAGTGGTTGCATAACCAACATGACAAGCATTAATTGTAATCCCTTATGAAAAAGAATATCTTTATTTATGTTTACACATTTGCATTTCTTATACCTCTTTTCTTCTCTTCCGGAGCGCGGTCAATTTCATCATAGGAAACATAATTGGCTAAGCCCTTAGAAGCAAGTACTTTAGTGATAGCAGCCGTAAGTGTAGTCTTTCCATGATCGACATGACCTATCGTACCAATGTTGCAATGTAACTTTTTCTCACTTACAGCAGTTGAGTTGCATCTTAATTGATTTAAAACTAATTGTCCACTTGGAACTTTTTGGAGTTGTTCAATGTCATTATTTATTACCTTCACAATATTACTGAAACTCTTATGCTGATCTAAACATCTATTTTGGAAACTTTTAAAAATTTTAAATAGTGATGAACACATTCCAAAATGCTTGCCGTAAGCGATGATTACAAATAAAAGTGGTCAGTTGCGGTCCACCAGAAAAATTACTCTCATTGAGTACTTATTAATAAATTTTAATCTATGAAATTTTTTGTTTGCCTCACATTGCAATCAGTCGACTGGCCAATCACTGAAATTGTTTTGGTTTTATGTGCACAAATGCTAACGCCGAACTTTGATCTGCGCCGGCAGAATTTCCACCGGCTTGATGTCAAATTGGTCGAGGCGGCTCAAAATCGGCGCACATTTCGGTCAGCGGATTCATCCTTGAGACAATTAACCCTCATGAAAGTTGACTGGAGCATTTAATCTGTCTGCTGTCGATCTGGCCAAAGAAAGCAAAATTTAATGGAAAATAATAATTGTTGAGTGGCGTAATAAAGTAGTATGCATGTTTTGGAGTAAAAAGGTGAACGTATATCGAATGCTTTTCTTCCTTTCTCTCATTACAATTTGGCCTCTGCAACAGCAAACAAAGTAATTGCTACCATCAGAAATCAGTGGCTCCTATTTTCTCACAGCGTTGACATTTTTGTCTTGGACTATTTTAGCGAGAAATAGTTGATGTTCTAGAGCACGGGGGGTTTTTAATCAACTGTATAGGTTTTCGCAATCAACTGACATGTTACTTTGTATTTATAATTTTAACAAAAATCGCACGATTTTTGGTAAAATTTTTAATTTCTAAAAACAATAACAACAACACATAAATAACAAAAATGCACCGAAACAACAACACATGATAGAAATAACAACAACAACAGACAACAACTTTAGCCGAAGGCCTCTGTTGCTGGTTGCTAAGCTTTGTACTCAAAATTGTAATTGTATTACCTTTTTAATCAATTCAAAAAAAAACCTTTACCGTTTCTTTTTTTAAAATTCAAAGTACTTTTTTTTAAGGCCAATGTTATTTCAGCTCAACGGTCGCCTCTTCAATTTCTATTTTTTGAGCAACGAACCGGAGTCGATCTACCTAATACATATGTATGCGTATATGCTTAGATGGGTAATAGATGTTCATTTCCCAACACCCCAATTACATCAACTGTAAACCGACGGAATCACTAAAAAACATCAAATGACCGAAAATCTTATCTTTATACTATTTTATTAAAAAACTAAATAGTTACATTCTATTTCATATGCAATTATTTTAAACATGACAATCGTGCAAACTTTTAATTGTGTGCATATGTATATATTCTCCTTTGTAAAATTACTCGGTCGATAGCTTTCCGTTTACTGCTGAGATTTCACAATTGGCTAATATATTAACCATAAAACGCAAAGCGACGCAACACTCGGTCGAGGAAATCAAATGCATCTGCGGAAATCGTGTGCCACGAAATAAGCTTGTGGATAACAATCTATACCTATGTATAAATGCCCTTGCTAAATAGAATTCCATTCATAAATTCGCAAACCAACCTTTTGCGTTGGACGCAGACATCGAATGGTTATTTACGATATAACAAAAGACATCAGAGCTCACATTCAACAATTATCTATGTAGTTCTGTCATGCAACCATAATAATCATTCTTAAATTATTGTGTTTTGTATTTCAAAGTTGTACAAACTCCCGATTTTGTTCGTGTCCTTGATTATAACGCAGATTCCGACAATAAAACCTTCTATGTACCACCTAAGTCATCAAGACAATGACCGGGAAAAATATAATATTATGAAAAAAAAGTTATGCAAAAATACTTTGATATCCACCTTTTATTTAATAATTTACAGGAAATATGTTCGTGGAACTCTATATGAAAACAGTTTTCTGTTACCTTTGTGGTGGACTCTCTGTACTAACGGAAATGATATCTTGGAGTCGTGGAATTGCTTCACATGTGTACGACGGGTTTTACTAGCTGGGATAGAGTCCACCTTAATAATTTGGATAGAATGAGCTCTGGCACGGTGGCGGGCACCCATATCTCTATAGCACTGAGTAACTGCACCTCCAACTGATAAATCACGATACTCCCGATACATGTTGTGGGTACCCGAACGAGAATCATAGCGCAACCAAATGCCGAAGTTTTTTATTTTAATAGGTGAGGATTCGTAAACTTGTTTCAGAGATACAATCTCTCCTGTTGTTTTCTTAAACTTCTTTAGTTGCCGTAAGAAGTACCAAAACCGAGATTTTGCGACGATTTTATCTGGAGCAAAAATCCTCATTTTGTACAACGGTGTTTGGGGCTCCTTTTCAGTAGGCAGCTTTCTGCCGATAACTTCATATTCCACCAACTAAAAGTGAAAAACATTATAAATGAGTATGAATATTACGAAATGAACTTATTGTAAAAACCATCGAAACTTTATCTTGCAGTTTTACATAAAAATCAACAAAAAAATTAACAAAATCTACCTTTCCTTTAGCTTTCATGTTGACAGCGTGAAGAAAAAGGAAACGGAAGAACCAAATGCTAATTTACACAAGTTATATCTACGCCGATTTTACCAAAGCGACTGAATTTACACTGATATAAAACACATTTGAGGTTATACCATAACCACAGCGCAAGGGTCAGCGACAACAGTTTGTCGACGGCGTTTGCATAGGCAGCGACATCAGGTTATTTTTTTCTCGTTTCCCATAAGAGTGTGTGCAATTTAGACAGTAAACGGCGACAATGCCAGAGACATTTTGGTTCTGTGTTTATAGCAATATTATAGTATCTACGCAGTTGGAAGGGACGGACACATCTACATTTCTCAGCGGTAAATATTATATAGACATACTTTTCTGCCTTAAGCACAATTAGAAGCACAAACGACATGAAGAAAATTAGCTGTCAAAATTACATAGGAACCGAGAAAAAACTCAGTAATATAGGCACATTCATATTTAGATAAAGATACTCATTTTCGCAAGATTTTTCACATTGGTACAAACTCTTCTTTTGCATTTATAAAAAAAAATATTTATTTCTTATCAACAAACCCATTTGTGAAAAAATATTACAGTTTTTGTATTTTGTTTGCGTTCAATAATCAATTTTGTGCGTATTTTCAGCAAAAGATAAAAGTACAAACGTACTTTGTCTCTTGTTTCAATTCTGTTAATGCACTATGGTTCTATACACTGTACATCTTTGTTGTACAATATGGATTTATTGTATAGCGTGCGACAATGTTGTGCAACTCAAAAGTAACCCTGGTTGGTTGTATGAAGATCAAAAAATTTTGATTACTTTTTATAAAAGAGTGTTATACAATAAATAAATACCAGTATGGAAAACGAAAAATAGAATTTTGCCGACACCTGCGGCATTCCTCCGACAAGGCGAATATATTGTAATATATACAATATATATATCATAAACACAAAGCAAATGGTAAGCGACAACGACAACGACAGCTTACGTCAAATTGCCGCAGCAGAGGCAACAACAACAGAGGAAAAAAACAACAAGAGCGGCTACAATACACCACACCAAAATTTCGCATTTTGTCGACGGCGTTTGCAGAGGCAGCGACGGCAGTTTTTTTTTTCTCGTGCCCATAAGAGCGTGTGTAATATAGACAGTAAACGCCGACAACGACAGCGAAAATTGTCTCTGTTTATAGCAATACTCGTTGTCTCCGATACCGTGGGGCTATTTTCTAATCTTTTGGCTTTTGATGGCGTTAGAACTGTCTTCTTCCTCTTTTTTTGTGTGTTTGTTTTTTGTGTGCAAAAAAAATAATGTCCACGCTGACAGCGATAATGTGGTAGTATCCGGTTTGTGGATTTATTCCATTATTATTATTATTAATGGGCCTTCTCACACTGCGACCCTTGGGATCTATTGTGCATGCCATAATTTAATCCAGGTTAAGGCTCCTTAAAAATTTGGAGCACAGTACCCGGATTGGTGTTCCAAATTTTAAAGTGAGGCACCTGTGAATCACCAAAGTACAGTAGCCTCCGATTGTTAAGTTCCGGACAGTTACAGAGGACGTGCTCTGAGGTTTCTCCATCATCGCCACAAAATCTGCAAAGGTCCGAATCGGAAAGTCCGATTTTTTTGCGGTGATAATTCAGACCGCAGTGGCCAGTAAGGAAACCCGCAAGGATACGTAAATCGTTCCTACTTAGCCTCAGGAGCCTTTTAGATGCTCCCTCTGCTAGGATGAAAATCTTTTCGCCTGCCGGTGGCCAGACACTCTGTCCCAGGCACATGCAAATTCATTCTGTTCTCATTTCCGGACTACCTCTAGTTTATATCCATGTGATAGTCCGCAGAACGGTTCAGGTACAATGAAAGGCCTCTGTGCTCCGCGTTTAGCAAGGCAATCTGCTCTTTCATTCCCTTCGAAGCCTTCATGACCCGGAATCCAACCTAACGTAAGGCCATTACAGCTGCCCAGTTGGTTTATGATATTTCGGCAGTTGTCCACAAATCTGGATGTAATCGTATCCGATCCAAGGGCTTTAAGTGCCGCCTGGCTGTCGGAGAGGATGTAAATGTGTGCACCAGCGAGCCTCCTACGAAGGCACTCCCTCACACATATTTCTATGGCGTGTAGTTCAGCCTGAAATATATTGGCAAGCTTACCCATTGGTATCCTTTTTTGGAATTTAGGGCCAACTATGCCCGCACCAGTGTCGCCATTATGTAATTTGGACCCATCAGTGTACCAAATTTGTGTGCCTGGTGCGAAATTAAAATCGTTAATTCTCCAGTTAGCACGGTCAAATATGACCACTGCATAGTTCCTAGAGATTGCCAGTCTCTTTGGCATCCTATCATTAAATTTGACAATGGGCTCTTTGATGATGATTTTAGCAATCTTCATATGCCCATTAAGATCCCCACCCTTCAAGGTTGAAATCTTGTTAAGTCTGAGTGCCGCTAAGCAAGCCTCCCTTTTTATAGTTAAAGGTAGGGGAGGAATGTGCAAGAGGACACCAAGGGCCATAGTTGGGCACGATTTCATTGCCCCAGTAATGCCAACACAGACTAAACGGTGAAGTTTGTTTAGTGCGTTAGACGCACTAACCTGTTCAACCTTGGTCCACCAGACCAGGGCCGAGTAAGTAATAATCGGCCTTACTATAGTCACAAATGCCCAGTAGGTTGTTTTGGGGCTAACCCCCAAGGTTTTCCCGCACAACCTAGTACAGGCATAGAATGCCCTAGTGGCTCTGCAGATGACATGCCGGAGATGTGAGCTCCAACTTAGCGATCTGTCCAGGATAACGCCCAGATATTTCGCCTCATTAAATAATTTGAGTACAATACCTCCCACTAATAGGTTGTTAAAAACCACACTACGTTTTCTCGTGAATGGTACTGAGATGGTTTTATCAGGATTGAGTTTCAGACCCTTATCCGCACACCATCTGTTTGTGATGTTGATGGCCCGTTGCATTCGTTCAGTTATGGTAGATTGGTCAGTTCCCACAACGTGAACCACGAGATCATCTGCATAAGCCTGCGTGCTCAGGCCTAATGCGTTAAGCTTTACGAGGAGCTCATCCATGACCAAAGTCCACAACAGAGGTGATAGTACCCCTCCTTAGGGGCATCCTCTGGTGGCTTTAATTGATCTTTTTGCTCCTCCCAGCTCGAATTGCATGCATCTGGATTCCAGCATGCAAATTGTCCACGTAATAATCATGGAGGGTGTATTCTTCCCTATCATGGAGGCTCGAATCGCATCATAAGATGTGTTATCGAAAGCTCCCGATATATCCATGAAGGTGCACAGAGCAATCTGTCTTGACTGCAACGCCTTCTCTATGACCGTAGTTAGGCGATGAATAGCAGTCTCTGTTGATTTGCCAGCTTGTTAGGCAAACTGCAGATCATGTAGAGGGGATGCAACTAATATTGTGTTCCTGATATACAAGTCCAGTAATTTTTCCATGGTTTTGAGGAAAAAAGAGCTAAGGCTAATGGGTCGATACGCTTTAGGTAGTTGGGCTGAGCCATTATTAACCTTAGGTATAAAAACAACCCGTACTTGAGCCCAAGACTTCGGTATATGTCCAAGCACTAAACTTGCCCTGAACAATCTTGTTAGAAGTGGAAGTAGTATATCAGCACCTTGTTGTAAAAGGCACGGATACATACCGTTGGGCCCTGGAGCCTTAAGGGGGCTAAAGTATTTATAGCCCAACGGACTCGCTTCCTGTCAAAGATTGAACCAGATAGACTTACCTGTCTCTTAGATACAAGAGAGATTGGTGGAATCTCCTGTGCACGCTGCGTAGTAGCGTCTATGAGGATACAATCTGGAAAGTGAGTGCTCAACAATAGTGAACCTGTCTCACTAGGAGATGAAGTGTAGCTCCCATCAGGCTTCTTGAGAGTACCTATGCCGTTAGAGCGATCCTTGGATAGAGCTTTCCTGAGGCGAAGAAACTCTGGGAAATTTTTAATTTCCTCACAGCTGCGCCTGCAAGAAGCCCTCTTGGACCTTCTCAACTCTTTATTATAGTTAGTTAGGGCACTTTTATATTCCGACCAAGTGCTCGTCGTTTTTGCCCTATTGAAGAGCCTCCTAGTCTCGGCTCTGAGGCCCTTAAGAGTAGCATTCCACCATGGGACCAGCTTATCACGCTTTCTCATGGTCTGTGGACAACTCCTGTTATAGGCCTCTGTCATGTTTGAATGGAGCTCTGCAGCTTCCAATTCAAGCTCTTCAGCAGTACTAATAGGTGTTTCAGAGCAATTAACTATCCCTTCCAAAATAAAGCGATAGTTATCCCAGTCAGTTCTCCTGGGATTTCTGTAAGGGCGGCCTAGTGGTCTCTGAGTTGCCAAGCCGCCCATTGAAAACCGTATGTGTCTATGATCAGACATAGATGTCTCTCGTGATACATGCCAGTTTGTGACGATGGCCGACATTTTATCATTCGCCAGGGTCAAGTCAAGTACCTCACTCCGGATGGAATTGATAAAAGTCGGTATTGTGAATAATAAACTCAATAAGGTACTCACCCCTAGTATTGGTGTCCCCGCTGGCCCATGTAACATTATGGGCATTAGCGTCACAGCAGAGAATCCAGGGAAGCTGTCTGTGCTGGCAGTAATCAACCAGAGCACTAATTTCTCTTGGTGGTACAGCCTCAGAGTCCCCCGGAAAGTAGGCAGATGCAATAACTGCTTCCACCTCCCCTTTAGCCGAGGGCACCTTTGCCCAGACGGCTACAATATCAGCAGTGATGAAATCTGAAAGGGGAAGAAACGTTAAATCTTTGTTAAGAATAAGGGCCGCCCTTGGACGGTCACAGTTGGTGCAATATATAACATTACCAACCATAGTAGTGATGCCCTTAATGGCTCCACGGTAAACCCAAGGTTCCTGAATAAACGCAATGTCTAAGGCCTCCGCCTGAAAGATCATGCTAAGCACTGCCGATGCTGCCCTAGCATGATGGAGATTGATCTGCAGGCAATTGGCTTGCCTGGCAGTTAACCTTCTTGGTAGCGCGCTCATTTGCGGCTATTTTTCCGAGAAGCTACTTTCTTGGCACGATTGCCTTTCAGTAGCGCCTTCTCCTCCGGTGAACTTCTCTCGTCTTTCCTGTACCTTCCAGTACCACCAGCCTTTACACAAAGTGAGGGACGCCACTTTATGGCTTCAGTGGTGGCTATATTGCTGTCAGGTGTCTTAGTAGCGACCACTGCTTGACCTGCCTCCGCAGTTCCTGGAGCGTTAGTCGCCTCGCGGATAGCAGCTTTTAAGGTCACGTGGGAGGTGCTCGGCACGTCAACTTCCATTGGTGTGGGAGCTATAGAAGCAGGAGCCTTCTCAGGCACTGTGGCCACAGGGGCAAACTATGCACATTATTAGCCTTTGCCCTGGGCCTTAAGGAGACCATGCTGAAGCCGTATCCTACCTTGTGATGGCGATTCTTCAACACCTCGGCCGCGTCCGGGTCAATCGCCAGCACCAGTGCTTTTTTGTGACCTGCGAATAACTCGCCAATTTCCTACTCGAAGACCTTCGTATTGGCCTTCTAGGAGCCCCAACATGTCAGGAGTCGATGTACTGTCGACTTCGGGGAAGTAGCCGACGTACAATTTGTCCTTAGGGACTTCATCCTCCCGAACAACTTTAATGCAGGCGTTGGGCCATGGATTGAGTTTGGGCACGCATGCCCTAACCCAGTCCGCAGCACATCTATCCCTGCAGATGATGACCATCCACCCTGGATGGAACGCACAACTGGTGAATTGCAGCTTCACAGAGCCGCTTTTCAGTCTGCGGACCTCATCTAAGCTACCGCTTTGCACAGACTTTAGTTGTTCCGTGCTCCATACGGTATGCGGATAGTCCGCCGGTATAACTCCAAGCTTGACGCTATTGGCTACCTCACTAAAAGAGGGCTTCTGAACCGCTTCAGAGCCGTCAGGAGATGCAGGAGTGGCTTTAACAGCCCCAACCTTCACCTGCCCGCCGACCTCTTTGCGATTCGAGCACCTTTCTTAGGAGGATTGGCGTCCGGAGTTGTATGAGCCGATCTACTTCTTTTTTGCGTTGGTCGATCTGCACCCTTCGGGAAGCTCCCCATAGGCACAACAGCTAGCCTTCTGGCCTCCTCGATGCTATGGCCCTTTGATAAATAGAACTTCATCCGCCTCCTTGCAGAGCCGGACAATTTAATTCTATTTGACCGTTTATCAACGGTCGGACCAACTCATGAGGGTGGCGAGCTCATAAGCCCGTCCTCCTCATCAGTTGGTATGTCTGCGTCCGGACTTATAGCAGTCACTGGATCCGCAGAGCATACGTCAGTTACAGGTGCCGCATCAGTAAGGCACTTAGTAGCCCCTCCGATTGCCGACGTTCCTGAGATTTCGCCTTCCGATGCAGTAGTAGCCACACCAGAAGGGGAAAGGTCGCAAGCGACCAAATTTTTAAGTTCAGTCACAGTAGCCTGTAAGTTATTATTTTTTCTATTAGTCTCCATGAAATTCCCACGAGTACAGGTGTCAAAATGTCCACCGAGACATAGCCCCTACTATCCCGGTAAGGCTAATTACAACCAGAGGGCGCCAGGTATCTGGAGGCCGCCGTTAAAAGACACACTTATATATTTATTCCATAGAGCAAGACTGGAGCAAAACGCCAAGGTTTTCGTCGGCATTTTGTCAAAATAAGGGCTTTTGTGCTAATCAAAAAGAAAGAAAGAGATGTCGCTGCCGAAGCAAAAACTCGTCGTCAATCTGCAAAATATTACAAATTTAACGATGGTCGCTGTACTTGTTTTACTTCTTTAATTACTAGTAAATAAAAGAAAGTATTGTAATCGTTAGATATATCAATGTTAAGATTTCAAGAGTAATACACATTTTGACTAGTTGGTAGTGACGTGTGTACATCTGTACGTATCCTCAAAAACTCACAAACAGACACAGGTAGAAAGTTGAAATTTTATATTTGAGAGTCTTATATATTGAGGCTCTCTACAAGACCTAGTTGTGCAGCACGTTATTAAAAAATTCAAATCCGATTGCAGAAGATTTGCATTAATAATATTTTTATAGGCTAAAAAAAGGTTCACGTCGTCGGCAAACAATACATAGTACATTCCCATATTTAATGGCTGTAGCAAGGTCATTGATAAAAATCAAGAGCGTTAACGGTCCCAAATGGCTCCATTAAGGAAACCCAGAAGGGACTTGAAATGCATTCGGCATGTTGTTGTTAAACACGACCATTTGAGTGCGGTTACTGAGGTAGAGCATTAAGTAGAGCTGTAGGAAAACGAAATAACTTCATCTTTTATAGTAGAAGATTATAATTAACTACGTCGAAAGCTGTACTGAAGTATATATATATGACATTTGTTTGATTAAACACTTGTCTAGTTTCGTTTCTTTGGTTATCGAGTTCCACCGACCACCAGAGGGAATAGGTCTTCCCAGTTCTGGATATCAGACAGGAACGCTTGCTTTATCCCTTTCTACTTTATGGGCAATAACGACTGCACGCTCTACCTTGGCTGCGTCAAGATCATTTGGAGAATACTGCAGCTTAGACGACAGAACAGGTCTGAAACGGATGCAGTCTCTCAGCATTCCTATAGATATGTGATTTTCGTGAAATGAAGAGGATACCGAAACTGATCATTCTAATAGAACTACAGGTGCAAAAACAACTTTCAGTTAGAGAGCATTAATGATATACTCAGAATCGATAATCAATAATTTCTTCCCAACCCATGAATACAATAATGTTTAAGCTACAATACTTTAATTGCAATGTCTACCTAGTCGTGAAAAGGAAGCATTCCGTCTGTATGAAAAATACAGTTCATTGAAATCATGTTCAGTTTGAAATCATGACTATCTGAAAAACATTTGCCAATAATTTTGACCACTTATGAGCACAATTTTAGACCGCTATGCTAATGGCTTATAAACCGTAGCCCATTTAGGTTTCATTACAATTGAATAGTTCTAAAATTAATAGTTTCCAAGAACCTCTCTTCCATTTCCTCTCCCTCTCTCCTAAACTAAATTCCTCCCACTCTTCTTCGCGCCTGCTCCTCCTCTACAGAACAGTATTGGTGATGAAAATCCCATTCAGAATTCAATCAGTATGGATAATTCGTAGTTTCCATATTATACTGGCCATTTCAACTATTGGCATCCTCATTCCAAGCACTTACGCTTTTTCTGTAGGCGTTCGCCATAAGACTCAAAACGCGATGGTTAGTTGTTCGAACTAACATAGACATAGTCTGCCGACCGATATTTCAACGTCTAATTTCTAATTTGTGGTAATTAGATCACGAACTTACATATATGACCCCAGTAAACAAAAACCTACAAAACCATCAACTACCGAAATCACTGATAATAATTATTATCAACTTTTTCGAATATTCTATCTATGAAAGAAAAATATATTACTATCATTATTATTCTATCACCCAAAAATTGTCATATTTAATTCTCTTTTTTACTTCCTTGTTTAATTTCGTATTTTTTCAGTTTTCTTTTTTTTCTGATGTAACTTTTTTTTTCTAATATTTTATCACTGAAGTTTTAGTTCCATACAAATGAAAAATACAAATTTTCGAATTTTTGCAAAACAACAATCAGTTAAATCGTTCCAACCGTTCTCAATTGATGGCGTTACATAAATTTGGCACTTCATTTTTATATATAAAGATTTCAAATCGAGATTTAAAAGAAAACTTGGTTAAATTAATATACGTTCACTCATCATACATTCGCTTCCCACAACTTGTGTTGTTTAAAGTTATTTAAATCAAACCAAAATAAAAAAGCAAAATATATCCTTACCGGTGACAGTAACAATTAAAAGAAATGAAAGCTAAGGAGAAATTTAATTTTTATGTATTTACTACGAAATTTTCCTAAAGTCGGATAACAAAAATAATAGTTAATATTATCAGAAGGAAGCCTGCGGCTTCCGGTGTAATAAAAAAAAATCCAGCAAAAGACTCGTTGTAGGTTAAAAAAATTAAACAATAATTATTGTAACAATATTTATATTCAAGTACTCCAGAAACATTTACTATTCATCAAGTCAATTAATTCGAGAAATTAATGTTAAGTGGTCATATATAAATGATGAGGCCAAAACTATTGTAAAAGAAGAAACGAAATAATCTTCCATTTATTTTTTTTTTTAGTAATGTAGTAATTTAATTAATACAGTAGGTAGGTAGGTAGGTAGGTTATAACGTGAAGCCAGTCCTTTTTTATATTAGATTTGAAATATTACAATTACTTACTTATTGACCCATTATGTCAATGTCAAATCCCACTACACTCCACATTATAAAGTGGAACATGTAATTTATATAGGAAGTTTTTATTTCAAATTAAATTTGTTTTGTATAAAAATTAACGTAATAAAATTTGATTCTTATAACAGCAAAAGCATTTTAAATTCGTTTTGTAAAAAGGTTAACCTAATACAAATTCATTCACTTCAGTAATACAAATTGATTCACATACATATTTAAACATATTTTGTATAAAAATGAACCCTTTTTTTAAAAAAGTTGTATGTACAAATTAATACAATACAATTTGATTCATATAAGCGACTTCTTCTTCTGTTTGACACCGTTGGCTCTGTTCCGTGACTTCTTTGGCTTGACGCAGTTGTATGCCTTTGTTTCGTGATTTCTTCTGCTTAATGCGATTGTGTGTCTTCAAGATAACTTTACGAATCTGTGACTCGAACGAGACACGCCCTTCTGTGATGTATACATCTGAAATCCGAAACGGTATAACTCAATTAAAAAAAAAATCCATGGTCTGAAAGCAATTGTGGACATACCACGCAAAACTCCGTTGAAAAGTGTGTATCTTTTTAATGCCCGTTTCCCCCATGTTCCATCCCAGTTAAAGCGACATAACGTTTCATCTGTTATTATAGTTTTCATAACGGTATCCAGCGTGGCTGTTGGCCGTTTAATCCGAAGAAGAAATTTTTTCTAAAGAAACGGAATTTGGCATATGTACTTTTTGATATGAAGTCAAGGAATTACCATGGCTGAAGCAAACTCTGGCTCCTCCTCCAACTTCTGCTCGATTTCGTTTGCACCATCCATAGAATCAATCGGAAGTAGATCCCCAATTGCCAACTGCCCACCGTCAACAGTTTCAACCGTCATGTGGGCTACAGATGAAGAGACTTTGTTCATGAGCTCTTTGCACTCTCCTATGGTACTGTCCTGAGCACTGTCGCAGAGCTGCAAATATTTGATGCTAAAAAATGACATCGAAAAAACTTAATCAACGCACCTTGTTTTCTATAGCCTCCATCCTCTTCTCGATAGCTGCTATTCGTCTGTTCGTATCCTTTGTAACTCGAAGGATCTCTATGTGCATGAAAATCAATCAATATCGTAATTAATGTCATTGAATTGGACGAAAAAAAAATTTGAACCCATACCCATATTTAAAAATTCGCCTTCCGGTATATGAGATATTTTTACGGACTTCTTTTTAGTGTTAAAAAAAGATTTTGCTGACGAAGGTAAACTTTTAACGCCTGCTCTCGTTAAACTTTGCAGCAAATCTGTAACAGCGTTATGGTTTATATTATTCCTAATCGCCCAATACTTAATTTCACTGCACATATCTTCATTCGTAGTGTTGAAAGTGAGGTTAGACACATCTTTAAAATGTCCCGCTAAATACCTATCGTTATCAAGTGAAACAGATTCACATTCTGAAACAGGTCGTTCCACAAGTCCACTAATTTCCCTATCACTTGATTCATATTTTAAATCGTTGCTGTCCCCAAGTCCACTAATTTCACTAACACTTATTTCCACTTCTTCACTAGCTGATACACGAGCAAATTTTTCCAGCTGCCTGTATTTTTCTGCGTTTTGATTAAAACGTTTTTTTTCCAAAGAAACATAGTTCGAAAAGGTTTTTCTTTTCATAACTTTATTATTTACTTATTTGGTTTGGAGATTTAAATTTTTCTTGACCTTTTTATAACACTTCAACTTCAATATGCACAGAGAAACTTCGTACATGCGTCTTTTTTGACAGCAATTTCAATTTCAGTGAGACTTTATTTTTATTTTTTCTTATGTTTTCAGATGCATTTAGTTTTCTTTTTATTAGTATTAGATTGTAACGTATTATCTAATTCGCGGTGACAAATGATAGCACAACTTCTTGCTGGTTTTGGTAAATGTACATCGCTAAAAAGCGATTTTTAGAGGGAGGTTTACAAAGTTTTTGCTTTATATATTTATTTGACATAAAACAAAGGCTGAGACGGTGATCACACATAAATAATTTTAGTCGGTTTTCGAATACGTGCCCAGCGGGTTTTGAAAATGCGCATCTAACCTTTTCGTGAAGTCAATGCGCATTACCTTCTAAAGTTCAAATGTGCAGTCACAATGCACGCTCGCATGTGAAGATAATAGCTGAAATATTCGAGTATGTATCCAATTTCGAATTTGTTTGAAGAACTGGAGCTCTGCTCATTATTTTTTAAAATATATGAGAGAGAGAGAGAGAGAGTATATTGTACAATATATACTCGTTGAACAATCTACACAAGGTGAACGATTGGTGAAATGATTCGTCCCAAAGCCAGCGATTGGTAAAATTATTCGTCCCGAAGTGAACGATTGATACAAAGATTCGTAAAAGGCACGAATCTTTGGATTGTATTCGATATATATATTATCGTTATCATCATGTTTTATACATGTTTTTCACGAATAACAAACATAATATTTATAATTATTTACTTTGACGTTTCGATAAACAAACCCCCTAAAATAAATTTTCCATCGGTGCAAAATTTTTACGGCGACACTACACTTTTCTTACAACTCACAGATCGCGGATCTTGATCGAGGTTTCTGACATATCGCAAATCTTGATCGAGGTTTCTGACAGATCGTAGATCTTGATCGAGGTTTCTATAATAGATTTCGAGTGTCTATTAACCTATGCTTGCAATTCAGAAAGCGTGACTTGTAATTCAGAAAGCGTCACTTTGAATTCAGAATGCCATAGAATATTTCTATGCAAATTCCAAATGATAACTTCTGAATTACAAGTAACGTTTTCTGTGAAAAGTGTCGCTTTCTGATTTACAAGTCACGCTTTCTGAATTGGGAGTGACGGCATCTGAATTACAAGTGAAAAAGGTGTAAACTAATTATTAAAGTTAACTAAATTAACTGAAGATCGTTTGTTTATTATTATTTTCTTAGTTGTTTGTTTTACTTTGGGTAATTCAGTTTACCTCCGCTACATATTTTAAACGCGGGTATCATTCCGGGATGCGCTCGTATTTTAGCGTACGCGAAGTCAGCGTCTGCAGAGCTCTGCTCAGTTTGTAATTTCCTTCGATTTCTGTGCGTCTATTATTTTCTGTTTGTTCTATACTACACCTTTTTGTTACCGTCAGAAATCTGTACGCCAAAAGCACATAAGCGCCTGGAAAGCACATAAATTACCAACAAATTTTTAAACCGTACGCCTGCCCTAAGTCGGCTGCTCTGCCGACGCAGTTTCTTTAGAAGCCATTGACGCTGGTGTCAAACACACAGAATAACAACGAAAAGAGCAAAAAGAGAACAGAAAACAGCACTGCTTGGTGCTTGCGAACGCCTCCCGGAATGATACACGCAAAAACATTTTCTAATAGTTTTGCTCAAAGAATCAAAGAAATAATTAATAGAAACGTTGTCCGGTTGACATCCCTGTTAATAACTCACCATATAATCTCATGATGGTGTGGTAACAAAACAAAACGGATTATAAAAAATTTCTATTTCTGCTTTTTATCATCCCGCCAATATTTGCGGTTGATTTCCCTTTCATGTTTTTGTCAAAGTCCAGTCTCATAACTTGATATTTATAAAATAATTAACAACAGAAAAAATAAAAACATAATGGGAATAAGAGATTATTTAAGCACAAGTAAACCAAAAATTAAATGGATTGAAAACATTTATCCTGCTGTCCCGGAATTGTGTCGTGAAAGCAGGATATTTTACAAGTAAGCATTTCTTTGTGCTCATTCCTACTTACAAGGAATCATTTATTGCAGAAAATGCCTTTTCAATGAATTAACTTTGGTTGTTGGTGACTATATCTTGGTGTCAAATGCGGATTCTGCAGATCCAGATACAGTTAGTGGTTGTGATGTTGCGAAGGTCCTTCACCTTTACGAATTGCAAGAAATATCGACTAAGGATCCGTATAGAGCAATAGTTCAATGGTATTCCCGTCCAGAATGCTTGCCACACAAGGAATTTGACGATGATGATATTTGCATTAATTTTAGTTGCGAAGTCATTGAAGATCACCGTTCGTATGACGCTGATATTTCTCTTGAAACTATTTTTTGCAAGTGTAAAGTAATTCTCGGCACTGTCTCTGACTCTGCTTCTGCATTACTTCAACATGCCAACTTAAACACGGATGGCCATATATTCGTGTGTCGATACAAATTCGTTAAAGTTAAACGATCTTATAAGTTGGTCCCTCTGGAATCTATGAATGGGATGAATATGGATTTTCTTAGCAATACAGCACATAGCCAAACTGCAAATAACTCGACGCCAAAATCCAAAGCAATAGCGGAAAGTAACGTCGAATTTGTAGATATTGACGAAATATCTTGTAAAAATAAAGTTTCTCCTATTAAGATAATTGGAAGAAAAAGAATAGTACGACTACCATCGCATGGTTCTCATACGCATGGATTGAAGACTGATAATCACCGTCCAACTATTGCAGAGAAATCAGACTGTAATAATAGCAAAACCATGAAAGATCTTAATTGCCACAATAATGAGAGCCACCTTCGTCCATTAGAAAGGTAGTTAATGTAAAAATGTTCGTAAGGCAAATTTTTAAGCATTGCATGAAATAAGTCAGTTTAAAGGAATATACCTCAACATTTGTTTGTTATAGTTGTTATAGACCTATACGAGAAAAACCTTAACACGGATGTGACATTCATGCAATTATATTTAGCGTAGATTTCAAGTAGTTCATCTACTTAACATCCAATTTCATTGCACTACACATTATATACAACATTTTATTTTTAACCATTTTACATTATATTGTATTGCTTTACGATTTATAATTATATTTATAGCTACTAGTTTTATCGTTTATTTATATTTATGTTATATTTTTGATTTACAGAGGTTGCATTTAACCGGTAAATCAGCGAAATGTGGAAACTATTAAGTAGAATAGTATTTTGTTTAAGATCTGTTGCATATTTGTAATTTTCTATACTTAATGATTAAGTATATTAATTAATGAATAATTTTACTTAAGAAGGCGGTCAAGACGGTTTGTTTCATTCGATGATGATCCTTTAAACATTCCTGAGAAACCTGAATACATACCTCAGCTGCAGGCAAATCGCGTTGGATTATCTAAAAATGAAACTCAAGAATTTAGCGATATTTACACCACACCCAAAAAGAAATCTAAGCATACCAAAATTGACATGACGCCTACCAGTCGCAGAAGTATATTAAAGTACAATGATTCTCCAAAAGGTACGTAATTATTTGGAATATGGTAATACTTCAATTTAATTTTTGATGTGTAGAATTTCTCATCAAGTATTGTGCACACCTGCAGGAGTGCAATTGAAAAAAATGCTTGCAAGTGATGGTTGCTGTATGAAAGAAGGCTTTCGTGAAACTAATGTCGACGCTACGATAACACCAAGTAAACGCCCGATAAATCGTCATGTCACCACGCCATCAAATGCTTCAAACACATTTAAATCACAACTAGACGCTGTTCGTGAAAATTTACATGTCTCTGCGGTACCAGAAAGCCTGCCATGCCGGGAAAATGAATTTAAAAATATATACACGTTTCTGGAGGGGAAAATAGAAGATCAATGTGGTGGTTGTATGTATGTCGCTGGAGTTCCTGGTACGGGGAAAACGGCTACTGTCACAGGTGTTATTCGTTTACTACAACGTAAAGCAGCAGAAAATCACATACAAAACTTTGAATATATTGAAATTAATGCCATGCGATTAACTGAGCCCCGGCAGGCGTATGTGCAAATATATAAACAACTGACGGGAAAAAATCTATCTTGGGAACACGCCCATTCTCGGTTAGAGAAACGTTTTACAACTCCTGCACCTCGTCGAATGACTACTGTCCTATTAATTGATGAATTGGATATTCTTTGTAATCGACGTCAGGATGTCGTTTATAATATATTGGACTGGCCAACTAAGTCTGCTGCTCGCTTAGTTGTGGTTACAATTGCTAATACATTGGATTTACCGGAAAGGCTCTTGTTGGGTATGTGTTAAAAGACCAAATTTGGATTATTGCATCAGTTAATTTTGTGATACAGATTACTTTACCTATTCATAAGCCGTTCTTTTATATAATCTAGGCAAAGTAACATCACGTTTAGGTCTCACGCGATTAACTTTTCAACCCTACACTCACAAGCAATTGCAAGAAATAGTTACAGCGCGTCTGGGGTGCAAAAACGAAGCATTTAATAGCGATGCTGTTCAACTAGTTGCGAGGTTTGTATTTGCTATAAACATTATGTATAATTGCTACTTATTCACTTCTACTGCAAAAGGAAAGTCGCTGCAGTTTCCGGAGATGCACGCCGTGCTTTGGACATATGCCGTCGTGCAACAGAGATAGCGAATGCTGCAGCTATTAATTCGGATTCAGATAGAAAATTGGCTGTAAACATGATTCATGTTCAACAAGCTTTGTCGGAAATGATTGCTAGTGCAAAGGTCCAAGCAATTATTAACTGTTCCCGAATGGAGCAACTATTTTTACAAGCTGCTGTTGCTGAAATTACTCGAACAGGAGTGGAGGAAACTTCATTTATAGGAGTTTATATGCAAATGGAGGCAATAACAGCTTTCCTGGGCAGTGCGATGCCATCAACAGGTATATCTAGTAATTTTTATTCGTAATGTTTCGGTATTTTGAAAGTAATTATCTAGCCAAGTACTTATCGAGACAAGCAAGAATCAATACCAAATATCCTTAATTTTGGAATAATAAAAAGAGCTAATTACATAAATAATTTTGAAATATGGAAATTTTTTTCCTTTTCATTTCAGGTGTTATGTTGAAAATATGTTCAAAACTCGGATCACAACATCTCATTATTTCGGAGCACTCACAAAATGATATTTATCAAAAAATCTTTCTAAATGTTAGTATGGATGATATTCATTATGCACTTAAAGTTAATAATTCTTAGTCTAATACAGCTCCTGTTAACTTGCTATCTTTAGGCAAATATATGTTAAACTATAGTTCAAAAATATAACAATACTATTAAAGCATTCGTATAATGCTTTGGGTGCAAATACTGAATATATAAATAAGTGGTGGCGAAAGAATATTAACAAAAACAAGTAAATAGTAGTAGGAACCATTGTTGCAACAGTAAAGAATGATGTAACAATTTGTAGGCCATCCCGTGTAGTCGTCTCTAAGCTCTTACTATCATCGAGTGGTTTGCCTTTGGATGCCCTCAGCATATTATACTGATTATTCTCATACATATGCATTAACAAATATAAATATGCATTAAATTGAGCATTGTACGTATTGAATGTTACGAAAATTGCAGCAAACAAGGGATTGTAGGTATTTTGGCCGATGTAACCAGGATTCAAGTCTATAGTTGCTAAACTATTGGAGTTACCCTGAAAATGAAGATGTTCATAAGTGAAATTATGAAAAAGAAATAGATAAAGATCACATACTTGATAAAAATAAAACATTTTCGATATTACAAAGGTAATAGCCGCCTTGTAAGTGAGCGACTTGACTTCGGAATATTTCCAATATTTCTTCGGTGTTAAACGATCACACAATCGATAACTTTCCTGCAGAATCAATATCAAGGAAAACAGTAAAAGGACGTTGTGCGGTTTGTGCAGTAGTGCTGAGATTAACAATGAACATGTTAGGTTTGTTTTCAATATTCCGATTATTGTTAAGTACTGAGATGGTTGCTGTTTTCCGTACTTTACATCATATAACATAAACCTCATGGAATACAAACGATTTAGAGCTATCAAAGCCAAACAAACCCAAAAGCATGTCAGAGTATATGAGGAACTGCGAGAAAAGAAGCAAATTTAGTTCACAATATTAATATATGTACATATATGTATAATGAAACATACATTGAACTCTTGTAGACTGGGAAAACTACGGCATTAGTAACTCCTCGGTAGCAATATATTAGTAATAATGCAAAAGTCGAAATTACAAATTGAAGTGTTGTAGTGATGGGATGAATACAGAAAACTAACATGATTAAACCTAAAAATAGAGAAAATACTTCAGATTTACAGCTCCAATATGTAGAATGGATATAATATATATCTAAAATAGGACGAAATGATGCAGACAGCGTTGGCCAAGACGCAGCCAATTTTTTTCTGCTCCTTTCAGAAGCATGTCGGTTTTTTCCTGCGGTTTTTTCTGTTTAAAAGCAAGACCAAAATGGATGGATTGCTATAGAGAGCTCTTGAACCTGAATGTTCAATACTGACTACGCGTTGTGAAGAACCACGCTCTGCTCGAGATGCCACTGCTTTTACTAAACAGCGGATCTAGAGAGGAAAACTCGAAAAAAACCCGTAAACCCAGATGTCACCTGAAGCGTGGCTATAGGATGAATGGCACTACGTTAGTGTGTCATAACGGTAGCCTCAAGATACCTGGCGCCATCTGCTTGTAATTAGCCTTAGCTATGCCTCGGTGGACCTCTTAACACTTGTAGGAATCACATGCATCAAAATAAAAAAGAAAATATACAAACAAATGCACAGTCCCCAAAAATATTGACCAGGTCATTGAACTTTCGCCATCCAGCATAGCCACTACAACCGCAACTGACTTACTATCGCTTTTGCTCCTCTGAACACAGGTTCGTCCAAAACCGGATGCCATATTAGCGATGGCAGCGGACATTTCACCGAATCTGGAAACAGGCTATAATGCTTAGAGGCGCTTCTAAAAGACGGATAAGGATTTACTTGGCCAAGGGACATTGTATAAAGGAGGCCAGAAGTATGGCTTTGGAGCCTATGAAACAAGCTCGATCCATCAACACGACAATCCCCTCAAAAATATCTCTGAGCTCTGCGGCAGGAACCACTTCCAGTTGAGGCCCACACAGCGACGACTGTATATCCTAATACGGTCGAGAAGCTTTCTCTGTGAGGTTGCCGCTGCACTGAAGCTGGATATTGCCTCAACCTATTATCTTCATACCGTATGAAGTACCGAACAGGTGAAAGCCGTGCAACATGGCTCGATAAAACCGCTATTTACGGGGAAGTGATAAAAAACTAAGCTTGTACGATCGTAGACATAGCTTTTGTATACTTATGTGCCTATATTTATTCAAATGGGTCAAAAGTTGGCTTACCTAGAGCGAAGAAAGCGCTTAGCCATACTTTATTTGCTTCTTCGTTCAGAATATCGCCAAAATCTTGCAGTTGTTTCCACTTATCTCCAGTTTGATTAAGTTTTTTCAAGAGAGCTATTAGTACAAGCAGAAGAATAGACCACCGTAAGTACCAGACTTGTAGTAAAATATGCGCTTTTAGTTCCGTCACAATAATTCTTCTTTGAGACATATTTGTCATGAAGGCTTCTATGCAAAGAGCAATTATTAATGTTGATCCAAAGTAATACCATGTCTGATGTTCTTCCTCTATGAAAGATGTAGATGCCAACGAGAGCGATTGAAAGAGGAAACAGGCTAAAACTGCACGTGGAAGAGGTAAAATGTGACGTACAGCTGGCGAAATTGACAGCAACCTCTTTAATAGATTTGCAAAAATAAATATTGAAATACTTGTTGGCACAACAAGAACACAACACGAAGTCGCACTCGCTTCAATGTAGTCTACGAACTTCCCAATGAATAAAATACACGTAGCTAGACCCACATTAAGCAGGCATTGCTTCACATTAGGTAAACAAGGCTCAATAGAAGCCGATAAGAATGCAGACATTGTAATGTTGATTGTGACCTAAAAACAATGAAGATAGATTATTAATTTCACCAATATTTCTATAACAACATATACCAGAGTTGATAAAATAATACCAATTGTAATTAGTTCATATTTGAATTCTGCCGTCGAGTCGACTAGTGTATTAGATAATTCCATTGAAGCTCTTATGTAGTCTTGCTTTGATTTTTCGAAAGAATATGAAGATGTTATATTCTCTGTACGTTTATATTTTAGGAAATCAGCATGCATTTCGTTTGCGGAAGTTAACCAAGCGTAAGAGTCTGAAAATGTTAGGATAAACGTTAATCGAAACTTTTTAAATTGTTCCTGGTCGATTTTCTGCGCGAATGCTGATCGATTGAAACAAAATTCGAAAGTTTTCGTTTTATAATTATTAATAAAGTCGTCTAAAATTGTACAAACGTGCGAAGAAGACATAAGATAAAGATTTAAGATTGGTGTGGATTGGAATGAATCCTGCAAAAGACCTTCAATACTCAACCAAGCAAAGCTTACCTGACTTGTTGATTGTGTGGCCAAATCTGTTGTGTGCGATTTTCAACAAATGCATTGCGTTATAATGGTAAGCATAAAGTTGATCTTCTAAAGCCATGTGATCAATTAAATCGGGAATAATGCATCCTACAGACTGCTTTGGTATTTCTGATGACATAAGCACAGCCAATGTTGCAGTTAAATCTATTTGCTTAAATTCTTTTACATATAACCTAAAATTTGAATATGTTATAATGTTAGGTAATTCTATAATACATATATTTAATATTGTTTACTTTGGTTTTGATTTGAAGACACAATTGTTTCGAAATACCAATAATGGCACCAAAACTTCTTCCATTGTTCCTCCGCCGTGGCCACCGTTATCACGCATTCCATGGTCTCCAGTTACTAATAGAATTCCATTTGTCATGTTCTACAAAAATTTCCGTTATACTTTGTATTTTCTTTATTCAATGATATGATTTTAATAATATTATAAAAGTCACGTTAAATAATCGAATGTAATTAAGTACAGATTAATATACATAATACAATTATTATTCTTATTTATATAGTTCGATCAGTCGAATAATAATCATGTAATAAAAAGGTCTTTAAATATTAAAGATATGGAGATGAAAAATTTAGAAATTTTATTCTTACCCCGAATATTTGTATTTTCTCGATGACCTCGTCCATTTCCTTAAGTTTTAGTACAATTCTGCGACTAGTAGAACCTTTCACATGCCCAATGTGATCTAGTCCCAAGTAATGTGCAATGAATATATTCCAGTCAGTATTCTTCAGCTCACGTAGGATTGTATTTGTGACATTTCGATCGCCCTAAAACGTTTATTTAAAATATTATCACTACTTTGTATGTTAAATGGACAGACACTGGACGATGCACCGTTTCCCCTCTATGATTTTTACTATAAATACATGAAATGCAATGACTTCTTTTTCATAATAAAATGTGTTGTGTTGAAAATGTGCAAAATCGAAACATTTTAATGAAAAAGACATCGAAATCGTTATCGTTAAAGATTTTAAAAATAAAATTCAGTGATGAATAAAATTCGCAATTCTTATAATAAATAGTAATAGATTTTACCTCGTAGAAATCCTTTACAAATAATGAATCCGTATTTGCTTTCTGGCGCTTAAATATATTTGGAAATAGATTAACCCAGAGATTGTCGCCGGCAAAAATCGCCACGTCTCCATTTTTCCTTATTCGATGTAATAATGAGTCGTCCATTTGATCAGGACTACCCAGATTTAAGACTATATCTGAGAAGCTGGACAATGAACCGCCCATAAGACTTTTTATACGAGGTAAGGTTACTGTAGGAATGGCTGCTTCCATTTTTAATTTTATACAAGCGTTGTTAAAGGCGAATGGCATGTTCGATTCCCTAATGAAGTCATGCCGTAATGCATCAATGATCATAATCACAATACGTTGAGATTGTTTCGTCGGTGGCGATATTCTGTAAATATTAAATGATAATTAAAGATAAAAGGTTTTTCTCATTGCAACAATTTTACGAAAAAGGGAAATTTAGTAGTTCATTTTCAAATTTCTTTTGAGCTCATAAATCCTTTAGTTAATTATCAAATGTATACGTCCATTTCAACACTGCCTGTTTCAAGCTCCATGTGTGAAACCGAGCTGCAACGAATACAATCGAAAACAGATTCGCTTCATTCACTGAATCATAAATAGCGAGCCTATACGTCCGTTCTGAAGCGAATACGAAGCGATATCTTCGAGTGCGTTTTCAACAAGCTGCTAAACTTCTTCGAAAAGAATGTTATTTTGTTTTATTACACAACATTAATATGAAATTAAAAGTATATCTACATATTTACGTACTTATGTAAGCCAATGGATGTTGGTCTATCAACTGATATATTCATATATTTTTCATTAAAATTTATTGGAAATAAACCATTTAGAAAAATAAGTAAGCCGGCAAGAAACAACACCAAATTAACAAAAAGAAAACCAAAGTTCTGGTTTTTATTCATTCTGTTTCGCGAATAGAATTTTCTCTTAGAACACAAGTATTTCGTTATTGTTTTTTATTGTAGGATCCAAAAAAGTTTACAATCAACTTTTTGGCATGTAAATTGGCCAATTCGTATAGCCACCAAATCTTGTGGTAAATGTTTATCTTTTCACAACTATTTCTAATCATTTTCTCAGTTGATGTCAACCTTGATTGTTGACTTTGTTTTGTCTCGCTCTGGACTGCATTTACTGGCGGCTGTGTTGCAAACTATAGTGTTGCTGAAAATTGTATTTAAAAGGTACAGATTTTAAATGTTTAAAGATCATTCCGAAATTTAAGAAAATTAAATAGAGTTGTGCCAAAGTTAAAAGAAACATTTGTTTACACATATGCGTGTTCGGTTTGCCACGGCAATAAGATAAATATATAAGAAAGAAATTTAATAAAAAAAATTTACTTTGTCTTACGTTCCTGCACGTCTAAATAGTAGTGACATATAAAAAGGTAGCACGAATGAATGTACATAAAAACGTATCTAATATAGTACGAAAATACAACCTTGAGACGAATAATTTAATTCATTTTTCTGAGCAATTACCACAGCAGAGAGAGATTTGCAATTGAACAGAGTTCTGAGTTATCAAATAGCAGCTGGCGGGTGAAGTTTTTGTCATTAAAGGTAATATTAGAGAAATACAAGTACGAACATTATGTCGGAACAAATAACAACATATTCGCGCAAACAAGTTGCCGAACACAACACCAACAAAGACACATGGATAGTTATTCATAACAATGTTTATGATGTTACGACCTTTTTAAATGAGGTAAGTTTGGGTTAAGTATAACTTAAGTGGTATATAAAGTCACCGTTTAGGCTTTGCCTCTGATGCACATTATAGATAATGTAATAATCGCTCATATATAACTACGTAGATTGTGGCCACTATTCATGATTCTATAAATCTTAGCTCGCTTGAATTCTAGATAAGTGACGCCTAGGTGTTCGTTCGTGTGCATTCATTAAATTTGTGCATACTCATTTCCGTTAAGTACGTCTTATCAAAGATCAGAAGTTTCGTAATCATTCTATGTATGGAATATATTATATTCGCAACCAAAAATAGTTTTCAGTAAAACATTGTATATCATTTTCAGCAATGATAGTTTACTTAAAAATCCAGTCTGTGCATGTGCTAAAGCAGTTTTCTAAATTATTTGTGTAAAATATTTATAAAAATCTAGAGGTTGGTTCACGACTCTTTTTTTACTGTAGATAATATTAAGTACATATATTTCTTCAGTGACGTATACATTAGCCGGGTACCTAACACTGGCGCATTTGAACAGAGCACAGTATAACGTCTCTGAACCGTACGACTGAAGGAATGAATATATTAACTTCAGCTGAGATAATTTTGTTTGTTGCTTATGTACATAATTGAATGGCAATTCCGACATCCTCAGAGACAGCGGCACTTCCTTCATTCTCCATCTTTGCTAAGCCTAGTATTAGTTGCTTATTTTATAGTAGTAATAATTAAAAAATATGTCTTTCTTTTAGCATCCAGGTGGCGAAGAAGTCTTGATTGAGAAAGCTGGCAAAGATGCGAGTGAAAACTTTGAAGATGTTGGCCATAGTTCCGATGCTAGGGAAATGATGAAGAGATACAAAGTCGGTGAACTTGTGGCTAGTGAACGTACAAACGTTGTTGAAAGATCTGAACCTAATTGGGACAATAACCACAGATCTGATGAAGCTTCTTTGAAATCATGGCTGGTGCCATTAGTCATTGGCATTTGTGCTACAATTTTCTACAAATATTTCTTTAATTCGAAACAATAATAACTTTTCCGATTTGCCTCACAGTGCAGTGCAGACTTAATGTAAATTTGTATGGGATAAAATGATTACTGCATTTACTGTATATGTAATATATTTTTTGTTGCAATTTCAGTACTAGAATTAAGTAAATAATGGTTGCTGTATTTTATTGAAATAATAAAAATATTAACTTTATTAGTGTACTTTTTGATGGTAACAGATAAACTTAGTAGGTAAAATGGTTTCTGCTATAAAAATTAGATCAGATATAACACAAAAAAAAGTCGTTGGGTCTACGATGGACGAACGTCGTCTTGAATTTCGAATATATGCACATATCTTAAAAGAAAAGCGACGGAAAGGTACAAATATCAGAGAGAAAGTAAGTAATTTCAGCATCTTCGCTTCTTGCAAAATATTTTTATAATTTTGTGAATACATTTCACAAAGTTGAAGATATCTAAAGTGGATTACAGCTTGAAATGTAACAAAACTCTGAACCCGAACATGAGAAACACAGCGTTTATGTATATTCTTAAAGGAAAAAATTTATTAATATTTTTTTAATAACGATAATTTAATTATATTATAATTCGAACTTATAAATATTTAATTTCTATAAATAGAGGTAATATATTTAAAGTATCTGTATATTCTGGCGTTGGTGATCGGAGCAGTTCGACGGATGGTAATTGTTGAAATGGCTTCTACTAACGAAGGGACTAAATTGTTGCTGGGATTGAATTCCATCGAAGCTGTTGTTTACATCTGGAGTCGTGTCATTAATTGGATCCGTATTTTCGAATAGATCCTGCTTACTTAATACTTCCTTCAATGGGCACATATAATCTTTTTCTTGCAGATTTTCTGACAGTTCTTCTACCCAATTTGTCAACGAAAGGCGGTGCTCATTGGTTCGATTTATGTGCATATGTTGGAAGGCAAACGGCCATGACTGCAAATGAAAAGAAAAATCATAACATATTTTAAGATCTTTTGCGTGTTAATTGAACAGTGATTTCATTCCTAAGACATAAATAATATAGCGTTGCATTAATAGAGTTTTTTCTGAATTAATAAAATTGAATAAGCTGCGAATCAAATCGGCAACAAAGAAACACGATGTTGGTGTTGGTTGTCCTGGTTGTTGGTTGTTTTTTGTCCAATTTTTTTTGAAAATAAGCAATATTGAAGAAATGCAAGACTTGAAAAATATTCCTTGTGAATTTACACAAGCATTAGTTGCTTTTAATCCACTCCCATTGGCTTTATTTGCATATTTGAAAAAAGAAAGATCTCGGCCTAGCGCTATGAAGAAGAACAAGAGTTTCATTGCTCACTCAAAAACTTTTGTAAACAAAACCTGGAGTTGTCCAAAATTCACTTGGAGTTGTCAAAGTTGCATGCATCTTGTTTTCGGAATCTACTACAGCTAATAATTTCACTAACCCATTTAAAGATAAAATTCAGTTTCCAGTCTTGCATAGGTTTTGCTTCTAATGCTTGCGAAGAAATAATGAAAATCTTGATACTTTTTCGCTGAAGTGTTAAACACGTTTTTTTTTTTTTGGATAATGGCGGAATATTATACTAAACACAAACAATATTCATAATATTCGTTCTATTCTTTCTTATTCTAAAGTTATTCTAAAACCTCTCCCTTGGCCTTAGAATTTACTCAATAGAATTTTCAGATTTGTTATTGAAATTTGAGCCCAGATCGAACCATTGCCCAGTTGCACAAATTTTATTTGTAAATTTAACGGTACACTGTTGGAAGATTTGCACGAAGGCAATGAAAAGAAGAACAGGATAAAAGTGTAACATAAATATCAGGCAATGGGCGAATAGAATAGTGCATAGAGAGAGAGCGATTTAAAAGTTTTTGTAAACTACACTAAACTTAAAAACTGCACTTAGATATCCTCTTAAATACAGGTTAATTATAATTTATTATGATATTAGGACGTGATAAAATGGCTTTGCCTCTTTTTAAGTGTTAATATTAACTCTTTCGTGATAGGTGTGGCCCAACCTTGCTATGACTGAAATGAAAATAACAGTATAACGCTTCTAAACGGAGACTTAGCACGATTATTGTAACCCAGGTTTCCAGGGAATCGGGTATTAACCACGCTCGCCGAATGTAGGCTACAAGAACTTTGGTTTCTTATAAGTGTTTGGAGAAAATAATTTACATAAAAAGTAGAAAACACTATCTTTCAAAACTGAATAAATTAGCCTCACATTAAATGAATTAGAACATGGCTAAACTTTAATTTATTCATTCATTCACTTATTTCTTGAATTCTAAGCAACTACATAACTAACGAACTTTTGAAATTGTCCACAGACAGACTAAAACATTACCATAAAAAGTAGAAAACAAATTTTAAATATATTTCTGAGTATAAAAAACAATAGTACAGTAGAAATAAAAGCGCATTGAAAAAAGTACTGAAGCCAGTTCTAATATTTTTTAATATAATAATTTTAATATTTTAATATTTTGTAATATTTTTTTCATTACGTAGCCCACGCAGCATTCTTTATATTTTTGAAATAACCGTCTTCAGTTTTTCTTCGAGTTTTCCGGTAGCACCGAGCCCATAATTGTCTTGCAATGCTACAAGCCGCCTTCTCCTCTCACTGTTATAACTGATTCAGTACAAAGGCGATCTAGTTCATCCGTGCGGCAATTTTTTTGGAATATTAGTGTGTCTTGAGACACGCTACTTTAAAAGATAGCTTTTCCATCATATCCTTTAGAGATCGGCTACAGCTTGCTACTAGCGCGGAACTTGTGAATGTTGATTCCAGGGATATCTACATAGGATGTCTGATTACCCTTCAGACAGACAGAACAGTGCCTTCCGTATGGTCATCACTTGTACCTGGAAGACGCTGCATTGGCCCGGAAAACGTATTTGCCTTCTCTCCAAGAATTTAAAATTAACTAATTCCGCCAATAGTTTTTGAAAATGTACAATTGCCATATGTCGATAATGCTAATTACCTCGGGCTAACAATTAATCAACATCTCATGTGGGATGAGCAAATTGCACACATCCGCCGCAGGGTTTATCTTATTCTTAGGAAGTTGTATGCTATCAAACATTTGCTTCCCAGATTATATAGCTCTTGTTTAATACCAGATTTTTATTATCACCATTCCGGCGGTCCTCTGGTGTCGACCCCTTTATGCCTTTTGAATTGAATGAGCAATTTTGAAGTTTAATGTCCTTTCAGACTCTCTAAAAGATGGCGGAATCTCTTATCCGTTCAGATCAAAGATCAATTCTAATTCTTTGATCCAACCAAAACAATAACTTTGATATTCTGTAACATTCCTAATGATGTTTTGGAAATGTTGCCTATGGGAATTTCAATTCCTACTGGACCGAAAAAGATATTGAGTAGAAGTTGAAGTTGGTATGTGTTTAAAATTCTAAATGTATATTATGGTAATTTTGTGTGCAATGAAAATGCCGTTTTTCTGTTGTAGAATTAGGAACGAATGCATATTTATAATTTCAATCACAAAAGTTCACTTTGCAACACTGGAAATAGTAACAATTGTGAAGCAATTTTTTTAGAAAAAGCAATTTTGAAGGTGTACCGCTTATAACGGCATTTTACACACGAAAACAATTTAATTTAATTGAATTAAAATGATTAAAGTGATCTTCAATTAATATTTTTCAGAGCATCTACTAATTTGTTACTTCTATTCTACTTTTAGTTGAACGAAAGAATTTATTACGCGAGTCAGATTTAAATCGTTAATTAGCCCATTAAAAAAATATTGTATATCTCTAGCGTTTACATAATTCTAGCCCATTGTGCACTTTCAGCTCTCTGCGGCTGTATTTATTTACAGAAGCACTCGTTCATTACGGCCCCTTAGAATGAGCAATAAACAAACTTAACACATCTATAAAAACATTCAATATAACAAAGTAAGGGGGAAAAAAAAAAACAACAAACAAACAGATTCCATCACTGAAATGCGACGTTTTTTTGGTAACGATATCAAAACAAAACGGAGCAGCAGCAGCCGCTCTCAAACATTTTCTGCCCCTCATATTTTTTCGCACACATGGATTCCTTGTGGTGTTATTTTAAATGCCTCACCAAACGTTTTGTTTTCAAACGTACAGGGAACGTGTGCCTGCACATTGCCATAAACAATGCTGCCAATACCAATAAATAATGATTGCGTAAACACATGCATTAGTGTGAAGAGATTCTGTGATGTTGACACAACATAAAAAGTTGATGAATTTTTAGATTTAGCCTTTGTGTAAGATTTATCTACATACATATTTGGTTATCAACGAAAATTTCCATATTTGTAAAGAGTGTTTTCCAATGATTTGATTAGTGATACAAATGTTATTACCATTTAATATAAGAGACGCTCTCACCTTACGACAGTGTCACACATCTTTAAAAATGCATTGTGAATATTCCAATCTGAATGTAACTACCAAAAGCAAGAACAAGAGAAGTGAATAACAACGATTCCCATAAGAAAGCGCGTTCGATACTTTGACACTTTTTTCGTTGGCAAGTCATGTGCAAAATGCATTGCAATATGCGCAGTCTCATCATACCTTTATAATTTAACTACACATTTTAATCATGATGCAGTTTTATTTAAACTTGTGATTAGAAAAGTGATTAGAGTCCACAGTAGTTTTAATTTCGAAATTGTCAGAAGTAATCTGAAATTTTGTGTGTTATTTACATTGGATCAAGTTACAGGAAATTTCAAAGACGAAAGACTAGTTTATATGACAACTGCGTAGAATCGTGGAGTAAAATACAATGTCAAAGGTGTTATTAGTGTAAATATTATATTGTGAAGGGAACCAACCACTTAAACGTGGTTTTTGAAATATATTTAGCGATGAAATTACTATAAGCTGTCCTTGTCACGATGCTCAAGCTGAGCAGTTGAATTTTCACTAATGCATGTTGCGATAATTAGAATTTATTTATGTAGATACGTAAAAGACTTTTTATAACGTTATTTTAAGTGCGAATTTAAAAGTAGCTAAAAACTATTATTAACTGCATTTGCTTAACAATTTGAAACATTGAAATTACACATGAAGTTTTAAACTTACCACGTTTTGATGATAACTTTGCGTGTGACTAGGTTCCAATGTTTCAATTCGAATGCGTGTTTCCAACGGATTTCCTGCTTGTTTTGAGTTCTCAACTTGACTCATATCCTCTGTAAGCGCTTTCAGCTGTTTAATGTACAACGTTGCCAACCTCAGGGTATCGAGTTTGGAAAGCTTCGTGTCTGGGGGAATGTTCGGCAGTTTGGTTTTAAGGCGACCGAAGGCCCTCGATAAAACTCGCATTCTCGCTCGCTCTCGTGCGTTAGCTGCGTTGCGTTGTAACGGTGGGATGTCGCTTTTCGTGTCTTTAATGGAAAAAAGGTGTAATTTTTAACGTATTAACGAAGGAACATGTGTAAGAATATAAATAAACATCTACATAATTGAAATCGTTATCTTTTAAAAGATTGTTGAACATATTTAGTTTTAATATATTTGTTGTGTGCGAAAGTTAACAGGACTTTTCAAAAACCAAATTGAATCAACTCGAAAGAGGGAAATAAATGTTGACGTTGCCGGACATTTTAAGAGTTGTCAATTAATAAGTTCGAAAGGTTGAATTTCCCAGATATTTGAAAATTGCTAAACAATTAAAGACCCTTTGACTTTCTGTTTATACAATTAAAATTAATATTGGGAAGTAATTTGATTGAAGTATTGATTCATTGTTAAATTATGCAATAATAAAAATTTAATAATTTTAAACTTAATTTAATTTAATTATTTAAAGTTTAATTTAAATTTTTATATAAATATTTACATTGTTCAGTTAAGCGAAATATTTTAAATTTGTTATTATTAATTATATTTATATTCTTTCTTATATATTTCTTATTATGCGAGAATTATATTTATATATTATTTCTTTTAATGCATATACGAAGTGAGAATCATGAAAATGATTTCAATATTTTATTTAAATAAATAAACTTACCGTCGAAAGAGGAATCGTCATCGAAATCCTGTTGAAATTTTTTGCTGCTCGGCATTTTTTGCTGTTTATTGAATTCACTTTTTAAATAATTGTGTAATTTTCGTAATAAATGTATAATTTTTTTTCAATTAACAATTTTAAATATATAGGAAAATTATGTTTCTTCAATCTTTTATTAATCGGAAAACTTGAACATTCCTTAGGAAAATGTTTGTATGTAGCACATGGGAAGCAGGAGCCTTAAAAGCAGCCGGCTCGCATCACTAGTTCTGCGTTTCTATTTCAGTCCATGAAAGGCTGAAAATATATGGGAAGCGTTGAACACATTCAGATTTTCCTCAACTTCGTGGCTAGGAATATTTTTAGAACAAATGGGAGGAGTTTTCGACGCCCAACGCGACATTGTGCACTGCCATTGGTTGGATCTTCATTTATAGCATTTGAATATCTAACACTCGCCAAGGATCGTCAGTTGTCCATAAAACAAAACAAAAAGATCTGTAAGCAGTTGGATTATGCACTGATGATTTACTTTAACACCAGAGATATTAAATGATTGGCTCGATGTTAATTTAGACGCATGAGAATACAGAAGAATGCATTTTAATCACTAACTGCAAACATTAAATATGTTCGCTTTAGAGTCCAATAAAATACTATTTTCAGTCCTACTTTTATCCAATCTGCAATTGCTCTGCCAATTGGAAGGGATTGGAAACGTTTTCCAATAAACGAAAAGTAACGTTCATTCTATATTCTATAAAAATGTAATAGACGGCGATTGCATTTGCGAATCTCTGCTGGAAGAACACAAAATTAATCAATTCTTAAACTAACTGATAACGAGTGATGAAAAGTCGATCACATACTTCGTGAAAAATATCTTAACGTACGAGGTAATTGAAGTCACGTAATGCTGCGTGTGTGTGTGTGGTGTAATTGGCAACATTTCATAATCACCTCGATCTACGATTCGACAAGCGTTAAGTTCCAATATGTTGAAATATGTTGAAATATGTTAATTAGATAACAGCTCAAATTCTCTGCTTCAATGGAAGTTATTTGCCGATCAGATTGCCAATTTTTCCTAATTGGAAGATGCTGAAAATGTTAACATTTTACATTTTCATTCGCATAGAATTCGTTCAGTGCATGTTTATCTGCATTATCGTTGTTTGAATGAACTTTTGTGTCAATTCGCAATCGAAACTTCAGGTCCAAATCTATTTTCAAATGCGCGTTCTTCGAGTCAATCATTATTTCGTAGAATTTTATTATATTATTGTCTGGCATCCGTTAACATGTGGAATAACGTACGAGCCGGAAGAAACATCCAAGCGAGCAAAGCTACAAAGTTTCGTTTGCATCCAGCGAGAACATTTGCGAAGGAGCGAGCGAGGCAGCCAACGAGCTTCCCCTCCGAGGCGGACGTGGTGATAGTTGGAGGCGGGTCAGCTGGCTGTCACACTTTTTACCATCTCGCGAAACGCGGCGTGAAGGCGGTGCTGCTGGAGCGCGCCAAGCTGACTGCTGGAACCACCTGGCATTCAGCCGGCCTGGTGTGGCGCCTGCGACCGAGCGATGTGGAAATTCAGCTCCTAGCCGACTCACGGAACATGTTAATGCAGCTGGAGGCTGAAACGGGCCTCGATCCGGGATGGATTCAAAATGGAGGCATTTTTATAGCCCATACAAAAGTGAGTTTGCGATCTGCATGCCTACAAAAAAAGCTGTTGCATGTTTGCAATTGCCTTTATTACAGATGTGTTAACTTTATTCAGTGTAAACGATTGTTTACTCTTATTAAGCTCAGTGCATATTTCGTCAAAATATACCTAAAGACATTAGAGAGAGAGAACTGTTATTCGTGTTTTTGATACATCCACGATTCGCACACGATCTCTGACGAATAGTAAAAGCACTCGCCACGAATCGTACCAATGGTCAAATGAGCCGAGTAAAAAGTCATAGAGAAGAGAGTCATAGAGTACAATCGTTGAAGAAGCATACTACTTCTACTACTTTTCGTCTTCGGGACGAATGTTATCGCGACAACTCTCGGAACGAGTGCGAATGGTAATCGGAAATCATTGCGCAGTTTTGATTGAATATTCATTTCTAAGCGAATGATCCCAAACTACGTTTTATTGTTATTGTTTTTGTTCTCAGATGTACATGAACACACATCTCCAATAAAACATAACATGAAGAGAGTGTAGAAGAAGCACATATTTCGTTTGATCATATACAATTATATTTTTTTTTTTTGTCACTGATTTTCCCATTATTCGTTGTATCGTTTTTGCTTTCGTTCCTCTTTAATTATAAGTAACTATGTACGTGCCGCTTGCAGGTTACACTTTCTCTTTCATGTAAGCGAAGAGAGCAATGGTTTGAGCGGAGAGAGTCGCGTGCTGCAGCCGCTCTGATTTTGTTTCGACTTCTTTCGTTCGAAAATGTTTTTAGAAGTTGACAAAAAATTGTGCAGTTGTTGTGGGTTAAAAAGATTCGTAGAAACTCTAATCGTCAGAGTATCGCAATGTGCTTCTAATTTCAGACTCGTCTAGATGAATACAAGCGCCTGGCTTCAATTGGCGATGTCCTCGGCATAGAAAGCCACATCCTCGATGCCAAGGAAACGCAGAAACTATTTCCCTTACTCGACGCTGAGTCGTTCCTGGGCGCTCTGTATTCACCCGGCGATGGCGTTGTAGATCCGACGATGCTCTGCACGACGCTAGCAAAAGCAGCAACGAGCTATGGAGGCCAGGCAATCGAAGAGTGCGAAGTTACTGATTTGCTGGTGGAGGACGCGTCGCCTGGCGGCCGGAAGAAGGTGCTCGGAGTGGCGACGTCGCGGGGGAATATCAAAACGTCGACTGTGGTGAATGCTGCCGGTGTGTGGAGCCGCGATTTGATTAGGAAGCACGGATCGTTCCTGCCTTTGATCGCCATGAAGCACGCCTACGTTGTTTCCGAGACGATTCCCAGTGTGCGAGGTCTGCCGAATATCCGCGACCATGACTACTCGACGTACTTTCGGATCCAGGGCGATGCGATCTGCATGGGCGGCTATGAAGCCAACCCCGTGCTGTTGGATGCGGTGCCTCGGGACTTCCACTTCGGTTTATACGACTTGGATTGGTCGGTGTTCGAGGCGCATTTAACTGGTGCTTCCATGTTGTGTCCCTCCTTCGGAAAGTTTGGCATCAAGAGCACGATTTGCGGCCCCGAATCCTTCACACCAGATCACAAACCATTGATGGGCCCCGATACGAAGCTTTGCGGTCTGTTCCATAACTGCGCCTTCAACTCGGCCGGGATGATGTTCGGCGGCGGTTGCGGCCAGCAAATAGCACTGTGGATACTGAATGGGAAACCGGATCTGCCTATTTTCAGCTTCGACTTGCGTCGATTCACGGAGTCGCAATGCCGAAGCTTGCATTGGATCAAGCAGAAGTCACACGAGAGCTACGCAAAGAACTACAGCCTGGTTTTCAAGCACGACCAACCGTTGGCGGGGCGCAATTTCCAAACAGATCCGCTGCAGCAAGACATGCTGGAGCAGCGGGCGTTCATGGAGGAGAAGCAGGGCTGGGAGCGACCAGGATTCTTTGCCGCGACACCAGCCCCCGTATTGCCCTATGACTGGTATGGCAGCTATGGCTATGAGTCCCGCAAAGACGACTCTTACAAGCGCCTGCTTGACGGAGACTTGAAGTACGATCGATTTTCGGCGCATCATGATCTAGTCAGTAAAACTTGTTCGCTTTTTGTAGAATACTGAATGAAATCTTTATTTTCTTCTTTAAATATTTCGCCTGTGGATCTGCGTGTCTCCGCATGCATTCGAGCTTAGATAGGAGCAGAAGCGCTTGCTTGCCGAAACAATGCGGCACTTTTCAATATGAGCTATTTCTGTAAACTTTACCTGGAAGGTCCACAAGCAAAGGAAGCTGCCGATTGGATATTCTCGGGTAAAATAGATAGCGACACTAAAAGGTATACGCAGCTTTTAATCATATGCATGAACATAAAGGTATATTCCGTTCTCTTCATTCTCAGTCGAAATTAACTGAATTAATTAAAAGACGCAGCTAATCATTGGCATGACATCATCGAAGATAACCGCTTGATATTTTATACCATATCACCTCGATTTCTCATATAATTGTCACTTATCATTTAACCATAGAGAGAGAATAACAAGAGATCGAATCAGCCAAATGTACTCGCTCAGAGAAACGTAGAAACGCAACGAGTGCGAAATGCATGGACACAGCAGAGGAGCAAGCACAACGAGTATATATTGTCTACCTTTTTCTATTCCCGCATTAAAATTGTGGACGAAAACAAAGTCGAATTCCTTCAACTCACAGAATCTTCCTATTCCTTTCCACTCATTAACAATTTAATAGCTGATGTTCGTCCAGCGTTCACTCCTTAAGCGAGAATACAATTCTGCTTTGCTATGATCGTCGTCGCGAGCGTACACACGAACACGTAGTTTCTGCCGTATGATCGCTATCGACGTTTTCTAGGGCTTCATTTTCGCTGTCACCTTAAGTCCGCGCACCATCTCGACGTGCTCTGTAACGAGTAGCCTGCGTTGAAATCTCTTTATAATATATACTCGTTGGCAAGCACTTTCAACATTATTCACTCACTCATTTGACGTATGCGTGAAAATGTTTCGCTTGGTTGTGTGTGCATAGAGACAGAATTCTTTTTATTTAACAAGAGGACGAAACTTGAACAAAAATGCTTTCCATTATCGATCCAGTACCAGATCGTTTTTCACTCATTGCTGAGTGCTTCCGCTCTTCTCTTTTGCTAATGTATTTCCATTGCTGTTCAGAGCATTTCTTTCGTGCTATGGCCAACGAGCATATATACATAAAGAGCTTACATGAGATTTTACTCGTTGCTTCAAAAAAAGATCAGGTCGCAACGATTTCGAACTATGAACAACTATAAAGGAATCATGTAATCTCTTTGTGTATATATGCTCGTTGCTATGGCTACTTCCCTTTCCTTTCCACCGAAGGAAGCGAGTAAGGAATGCTCAGCAACTCTTCAATTTTCCTCTTCGTTGTAAGCAAATAATTAACGGGTTGATTATCTGCAATCAGAACTACGCAATCAATAAATTGAAATTTGTTAAACTTGAAACATTTCATTTCATTTTTTTTTAAGTTATAAATTCATTCATTCATTTGGTAATTCAATTCAATACCAAAGTTAAAGAATGCATGTGTTTTCCTACATTCCTTTAAAGCCTTTTTTGTGAACTGATTTAATAAAAATCATGAATTATTTCTGCTTGGATTCTTTCCTTGCTGCTACACAATTTAATTTTCAACGCGATTTTTTAGAATTGTTTATACTTGTGCTCTAAATGACTCCGGAGGCGTTGAGGCCGACGTGACTGTTTGCGGTGTTGCTCCAGGCACGAATGCGGGGCTGCTCGGTCGTCAGTTTGAGTCGCCAGGAATTTACATTGTCGCCGGAGGCGCATCTGCCCACTACACACACGCCGTGATTGCCGGCGAGGTTCGTAGAATGAAATTCAATGCTACAGTTCACGATGTAACCGCAGCGTTGGGCGTAATATCTGTGCAAGGGCCGCGAAGCCGAGACATACTGCAGACCGTCGTAGATGCCGACCTCTCCGATCAAAATATGCCGCCCAATTCGACGCAGTTGGTGAAGTGGAAGGACCACACGAATGCTGCTGCTGCTGCGTGGGATGCTCGCGTGATGCGCGTTAGCTTCGTGGGCGAGTTGGGCTACGAGCTGCACGTTTCCAGCGCGTCTTGTTCGGCGTTGTACCGACGTATAATGGCAGCTGGCAAGGAATGCGGTCTTCGGAACGCAGGCTACCGCGCTCTGTATTCGCTGAGCAGCGAAAAGGGCAACCATTTGTGGGGCTTCGACCTGCGCCCAGATGACACGCCGCTGGAGGCCGGCATTGCCTTCACCTGCCGCACGAATGGAGAGTACAAAGGAAAGCAAGCAGTCGATGAGCAGCGATCCGAAGGCGTGCTCAAGCGATTAGTGTACCTGAGCTTGGAGGATCGGGTGCCGATTTGGGGCCTGGAAGGCGTTTATAGAAACGGCGAAGCGGTTGGCTATCTGCGGCGTGGCGAGTATGCTTACACTCTCCAGAAACCCTTCGGCCAAGCCTACATTCAACGGCCCGATCGAGGAGCTCTAACAGCGGATTTCATCACAGACGGCGATTACGAAATTGATGTAATGGGCCGAAGATACAAAGCGAAATGTCACTTGAAGAGTCCCTTCGATCCCAAAGGAAAACGCATCCTTGGCATCTACGACTAAAATCTATTTTCGTCACAACTGAAATCCGAATTCGATGTTTGCCCAAGTTGTGAGTAAAATCCAACCACAGCCAAACAAGCTTCACACATATTATACATAAATAGCACTGAAATCTCTTCTTCCGGGAAGGATTTCCATGAACGAACTCTCAAGTGGCTCTTCACAGGTAACGTAACGCAAGAAAAATTAGTTTCGGAGCCAGATGTTCCTTTGCATTGCTTCAATTACTCTTCTACATTTCAACACATCAACCACTTGCCTCAATTTTAATAAAGAAGTTATTACATAGATAATTTGTAGTGCAGATGTTTTCTCGGAAATTTGTGTGTGCATTTGTTAGTTTATGTTACAACAGCACATAAAGTGACCAGACACAACGTCGCCCGATTCACAACTGCAACGTCTGGTAATTCCCAATAAGAATTCTAATAAGCACATTTTTCGTTTGACTGCTCTGAAATGGGAATAGAATTGAATGGGGAGAAAAGAGAAATTAGCTTCAGTGTTTGAACATATTTATTTTTTTATAATTTAGCGTATTCCAGTGGCTCGTATTTTAGTATATTCAGTAAATATTTAAATAGTTAGTTCAACTTCGTTAACCCCAACAATATTTTCGTTATTTTCGTTAAAAGCTCATATCTCCTAAACAGTGCGTGGCGAGGGGCGTAATTAATTTTCTGGGTACTTACTACAACAGTTGCGCTTTACCTCTATTTTAAAATTTGATATAATTTCCTCGCCATGTACTCAAGATACACCTTAATATTTTTCAACACTTTCAGATTTTATCTACCTCAAATAAAAATAAAGTGAAGATTAACAAAGCAACTCGTCAAATAAAAATGGAAGTGTCATTAATTTTTGCTTCAATCACGATTTGACGGGATTTAAATAAACGTAAAAACGAAAATTTTTGAAAACCAAATTTTATCTTTCTTCAAAATTATAATAACATTTTTAATTTTTGCGGGAACTTTTCAAATGTTACAGCCAATATTTTACAGCCATGGTATTTTTAATAAGTTTTTTATTTTTGGGCATTTATCAGTAAATTAACGGTTGCTACGCTGAGAGTGGCTACGACGTCGAGAGCAGTTGCAACGATGGGAGCGGGCGCGCCGGACCTTATAACGACCACCCATTCGCTTCCCTGGCAAATGTTGTTCATCGTGTAGTTGTGCGGGAAAGTATTTTCCGCAGACCTTCTGGACGTAGCCGTACTGCAGGCCACCGTTCAGTACCTCTGCAACGGGATCCTTCAAAACCTTCGGGTTTTTCTGCAAATATAACGCAATCAGAAGATTTTTGTATTTGATATTAAAATAAAGGTATATTTATTTATAAAACACTTCCAAATAACTATTGTTGTGTTGAATTGGGTGGGTCGAGGGGCGGCTTTTGTTTTGCTGGAAAGCTACATAAACAACAACAAAATTTAGTTCGTCTCATTAATTAGTTAAAAACGGTAAAATTTTTTGTTCAGTTCGATAAACAGAATCAGAAATATTAATTGCAGCATATACGAAATTAAAATCCGAGCAGGCGTTCCGAAGAGGCTCATGCTGAAGATATGACGACCTGCGAAAACTGAAATGCTAAGGAATTCGATGATCCTTCCATAGCTAAAGTACTATTCACTGCTTTGGTGAGACCAATTCTTGAGTATGCATCGGCAGTTTGAAGCCGTTGTTATCAATACAATACAGAAGCAGTTTTTACTATTCACCCTACGCGTCTCCATCGGGATGAATCTATTAATTTCTCGTCTTATAAATCCCGTCTACCAACACTAGCTAATCGACGGACAATGTTAAATGTGTGGTGTCACAGATCCATCGTATCTAATAGAAAATATTCCACTGAACGTCCCTCGGTGTACGTCAAGACGATATGAGCCTTTTCATTTCAGTTTTCGCAGGTCATCATATCTTCAGCATGAGCCTCTTCGGAATGCCTGCTCGGATTTTAATTTCGTATATGCTGCAATTAATATTTCTGATTCTGTTTATCGAACTGAACAAAAAATTTTACCGTTTTTAACTAATTAATTAGACGGCTTTCCAGCAAAACAAAAGCCGCCCCTCGACCCGCCCAATTCAACACAACACTAGTTATTTGAAAGTGTTTTATAAATAAATATACCTTTATTTTAATATAGTATCAAATACAAAAATCTTCTTATTGCGTTATATTTGCAGAAAAACCCGAAGGTTTTGAAGGATCCCGTTGCAGAGGTACTGAACGGTGGCCTGCAGTACGGCTACGTCCAGAAGGTCTGCGGAAAATACTTTCCCGCACAACTACACGATGAACAACATTTGCCAGGGAAGCGAATGGGTGGTCGTTATAAGGTCCGGCGCGCCCGCTCCCATCGTTGCAACTGCCCTCAACGTCGTAGCCACTCTCAGCGTAGCAACCGTTAATTTACTGATAAATGCCCAAAATAAAAAACTAATTAAAAATACCATGGCTGTAAAATATTGGTTGTAACATTTGAAAAGTTCCCGCAAAAATTAAAAATGTTATTATAATTTTGAAGAAAGAAAAAATTTCGTTTTCAAAAATTTTCGTTTTTACGTTTATTTAATTCCCGTCAAATCGTGATTGAAGCAAAAATTAATGACACTTTCAATTTTATTTGACGAGTTGCTTTGTTAATCTTCTCTTTATTATACCCTACACCTTAAGGTTGAGGGTATCTTCACTTTCTACCGGAGTGTGTAACGCATAGAACTAGACAAGATAGGTATGGAAAAGTATATATATTCTTGATCAGCATCACCACCGAAATTGAAATAACGATGTCTGTCCGTCTGTCTGTCTGTCTGTCTGTCCGTTGAAATCACGATCACAGGAGAACGGATTCAGATTTCAAAATGAAATTTGTCAAAAATATTCGTTGCTATGTTGGGGTGTTTCGTATTGAAAATGGGCAAAATCGCCCAAGGACCACGCCTACTTTTTATATCGAGAGTGCAGGTACCTCTGTTTTGCCTATTAAAAAAGGCCATATCAGCATCACTTTTTGAGAGAAGACAAAAAAATTTTATATGTAGGTTTAGACTAATGCTTCCAGTTAATATGCCAAATATGGGCGTGATCCGCCCACTTTTTAAAAAAAATTTTTGGTTTTTATTATTATTATTATATATATATTGTATATTTATTATTAGATATATAATATATATATTGTATATATATATGAGTATATTATATCGCATCACTTCTAAATATATATACGAGTATATATGCAGCTTTAAGGTGTAGGGTATTTCGGCTACAGCCCGGCTGTAGACAACACCTTTACTAGTTTTTACTTGAGGTAGATAAAATCTAAAAGTGTTGGAAAATATTAAGGTGAATCTTGACTACATGTCCAAATTATACCAAATTTTAAAAAGAATCAAACACAATACATATGTATCATTCTCATTATCACCAGATGGTTAAAAATTCACGTGCAAAATTTGAACAGAAGCGGTTATATTGCAATATTTGTTATATTATATACTATTGCTTATGCGGCAAAGGCTGCCAGACATAAGTGGAGAGTCAGCGCATAGCCAACGATGAACACTACAAAGTTTGTTGTCGTTAATTGCCGTGAATACAGCGATTTTTAATAACTATTTTTCAAAAACGATTACCCTTTCTGAAACCTATTTAGGCTAGGGGAATTGATTATAAGCTCAAAAACTAAATACTGAAAAAATCATAATTGCATCAACGTCAAGTAAATAATATATTTCCAATGCAATTACATAGTTTAGTTATATCTTCGTCTGAGGCATGTTCAGCAGCTAGTATTGCGTTGCCCAATGCTATAGTTTCCTTTGTTGTCTTCGCGTTAATCCAGATGCGTCCATTTAATCCGACAGCAATCTCATAAGGCATTTCTACTGCAAGCGCTCGCAAAAGTGGGCATTCCTCACGAAGTATCGACCGCGCCAAGTTAAGGCTACAATTAAAAACAATGCCTCCTGTTAGGAGACCTAGCTTTCCTTTTTTGCCAACAGAGTTGACACACACTAATTCGGGCTCTAGGTCACGGTGAGCCATAATAAGACGTGCATAAACCAAATCGCCTGGCTTGATATCAGGTCGATTTTTTTTTGTTGCCGACTCGAATGCCATAAACGAAAGAGTAGCTTGTTCGTGAGCACCAATATGGACACGGAAATAATCCCCTGACTTAGAAGTAACCAACCCAATCACAGTATCTCCGCGTACTGGGTTATATCGTTTTTGATAGTTGTCCACCCAGAATATGTTGGGTTCTTTATGTATAAGTTCTCCACATTTGCACGCAATAACTTGTTCATTATCACGTCGTAAACCCGGCCCCAGAATTACTTTTTGTGAAAGTGCTAATTCTTCAGCGGCTAACACACGTTCACCGGCCATAATAACTTGTGCCATTCTAATTTTAGATGACTCAAATTCAAACCTTAATTTTTAAAAATAAATATTTGCGACTACGACAAAGAGTTTATGATATTGACAAGTGAACGCCTGCGCCGACAACAATCCAGCTGAATATCGGCGCCGGCGATCATTTTTTGTGCCTTTGATTCTAGGTCGCTGAACATTTTTTAAAAGATTAGCCGCCCCATATATGCGGTTAAGGGGGAGTACACACTGGTGCATCATGCATCACGATTTTGATGTTGTTTTGCTAACAATTGTAAGAAGCGCAAACGGATGAATTTGACGCCTAGGCATCACGGCGATCATTTCATGATGCACGAAAAGTTGTGCGTCAAAGACTCACAAGTGCTGCACGGTCATGAAATAAAACTGCATTGGGAGTAAAATTAAGTACTTTTTATGCTTTTTGTGATAATTTTACTACGTTTGCAAGGTAGATCGCATAAGCACAGAGTAAATGGTCAGCGACAACGACAACGACAGCTTACGTCAAATTTGCAGCAGCAGAGGCAAAAGCAGATACACACAAGTTGTGAAATCACTGTAAACACACCCAGGAAAAAAGAACATGAGCGGCGACAACGACAAAAACCCAAATTTCGCATTTTGTCGACGGCGTTTGCAGCAGAGATAACGAGATGCCTGACTCGCTCGGGTTTCCGAAGATTTGTGAGTTCGTTTTTTCGATTTCTTCACGTACACTGTACGTGTTATTCACCCGCGACGTCACATCTGATTGGGTTTTTGAACTATGCTGATGTTGCTGCGGCCATAAAGCGCACAATCGTTTATGTTACTGCACTCTTCAAAAACGAATTCTGCTGTATATAAATGTGCTGTAAAAATGTGTTGATAATATTGTTCAATAGTTCAATTACATGAGAGCATTAATAATTCATGTTTTTATGTTATTATATTATAAATAAAATTATAAAATGGTACTTCTTCTTCTTTGAGGTGAAAAGATAAGGAATTTCGTGAAATTATTACTGTACGAAATTGCCAAAAGTGTGTGGTACCAAAATTGTACTTTAATAATGTTCGTTTTTTAAAAATAACTCAAAAAGGAAAATGAGATAAGGCATTACATAATCAATTAAGAATTTCAAACACATTAGTGTAATTTTAATGTAGCGAAAACATGTTTTTCCTCAAAAAATATTAATATAGTAACACTACTTAAGTACCATAGTACATGCAAAAGTACGCGGAAAAATACGCAGTTTGCAAACGGGTAATAAAATTCACTAGTAAGGTGGAAATGAAAATGTAGATATGCCAATACTACATTGATGCTGTTTTCTTTCTATTAATTCATAACCTTAATTTATAAATTATTTTTAGAGAAGATGTATAATATACTTTTTATATTATCATAAATAAGTAAGAAAAATATTATTGAAGTGTTTTATGAGGAGTGGATTAAGGTAAAGTTAAAATGCAGCCAACGAAATACTTTGAAGCCCTCGCTATGAACCACAATCATTAAGGAAAGGTTATATAATGTTAACAACTAGAAAGCTGTAAAAAATCTGAAATGTATTATTTATGCCAAAAATAAAAGTCTTGAAATATAAACAATAATTTTACTTGGTAAACGGAACCCAAATATGTAGTTGGATATTATTCGCATAATAAAAACGTGTATTAAATTTCCTGTAAATACAAGACATATTAAAATATTCCCTAAGATTTTTTATTTTGCGAACATTTAATACCATCACTATATATATACACGCTTAATGTAAAGTAATTAATATTTATTTAAAATAATAAATAATTTATTTTATTTTCACAAGTTTACAATTGAGTTGATATCTCAAAACAAAGTGTTAAGGCATACATAAAATATTGTAAACAAAGGCAAAATCTTGTCGTCTCTGACCCGTCATCAACGGGTCGTCAAGAGGTGAGTAGGGGTCTCTTGTGGGGAGTTATTCATCAGATTTCCAATTTTTCGCGAACACTTCTATACAAAATTCCAAGTTTTTCACGAACACCAACAAACTTCTGGAACCCGAATGGGAAGCCGAACAGTCGCTGGAATAAGTCATCCATCTCGTTATCTCTGGTTTGCAGAGGCTCGACGTTAGTTTTATTTTTTTCTCGTTTCCCATAAGAGCGTATGTAATTTAGACAGTAAACGGCGACAACGACAGCTCTGTGTTTATAGCAAGAAGACCACAACCATTATGCAGCAACACGACAACGGCAATACCGACAAGCAATACAGTAGTATTGCCAAAGGGTCATGACGCCTTAATGTGAGTTACCACTCAGACGTCAATATGAAGAAGCATTGAAAATGAACTGACTCCCGTTAAAACCGTTTTATGTAAATTGCACATAAGAACAAGCGGATGAATTGATTTTTCTACTAAGGACTTTATTGAAGTATACTTTATTGAATACATACATATATGTACGTACGGGTGCCTGCAATTAAGCTGGCACTCCTTTGAGTTTGATTATTTGCTAAGCAATGATTTTTGCAATGATGCCAATTATTTTTGAGGGCGCATGGCTCTTATTCAATTGAGTTCCACTTTCGGTTTCATAATTGGTGTCGCGCATGAAGCTTTGTTGCCTTTGTTCGCTTCTTATTTGTATGCTTGTAAGACAGCCAATACGTAAAACTTTTCCGAAAACACCAATGCCGTAAGTGCGAAATCGTTTCATTGATTTAAATACATGCTCAAAAGTATGTGTTAATAACGTTAAGCGTAAACACGGGCCAAACATTTATAATAATAACGAAGTTAAGCGTCGTCATTAGTTGGGAAATGAAGCTTTTATTATTGTACTTGCGGATTGTACAGATAATATACATATGTAGCTGTATTAATTTGGAAGAGTACTGTATAAGAACTACTTTTGTTTGTTCTGAACCAAAGAAGCTTGAGAATAACGCAAACAACGTTTCTTGAATTTAATGTCTTTTATTTTTGTTTAGAATCTTTAAATGTGACTATTAAATAAATCTTCTCGGTTTTTATGTTTATTTATATATTCTGTTACTACTTCATCCATAGTTTCATGAAAAGAAAACATGTCTTCGAGTTCGCCTTTTAGTCTGCACACAACTTGCAATGAGTTGCGGTTCCAGTTCCAGCAGATTATATTGCAATTGAGCGATTTGAGATCCTCCACTAAATACAAAATATTCTGTAAGAGAATTAAATACCAAGTTAAATAGTAAGTAAAAAATATATAGAAAAATATCAAATAAATTCGTCAATAAAGTCGTTTTCACACCAATGAGACAAGAGACAAAATCGTGTTCTTGAGAAGATTAAAATTTTTAATTAGTCCCATACTTAATATGATCGCTCCTGCGGCCAAAATCTACACAGAGCAGGATCTCTGGCTATGGTAATGCAACTAATAATACAAAAACCTTCATAAGTTTTCAAAGTGTTAGACCAACCTTGAAAGATCCCTTAGACCAACCTTGAAAGATCCCTTGCCTGTCTGGTACCCAAACTACGGTTGTTACATTGCTGAGATTGAATCGGTTCAAAATCAGTTCTTACTCTTTGCGTTGCGTACCTCTCTGGGGATGTATGTACATATATGTATTCATAGTTACTATATTTAGTGCTATAGGAGCTATTTACAGTTCATAGTTGCTATATAACTTTTATTTAAGCGTTCCTCATCTTACTCTCAGACGTTACAAGTCGCTTCATTTAAGTCTTTTGCGACCTTCATATCAAATGAATATAAATTCTGTATATTGTGTTATTAACTTCCTGATTTAATATACTTATACTACTCTATTTATTTATGAAATATTAATTAAATTTCATAAATTTCGGATTGAATAAATTAAGCCGAAGAAAAAACTTGATACAAACCATTGCTACGGTGTAATCCAATGAGTGAATTTGGCTGCCGTGAATAACTACAAGCTCGATATTACCTTTTTGCCGGTTTAGAAAGCTTATAATTTTACTTTTCAAATATTCAGCTGCAGCATAGTCCAGTTTCTGTTGAACATTGACGAAGGCCAATGATACTCCATTGACCTGCAAATGATTCAAATTTTAATTAATAAATGTTAAAATAAAACTATACAAATAACCTCCTTTTGTAACAATTCGAGTTTAGGTCGGGCACTACTGTAGAGGATAAAGGATAAGTTGACCAACACTCCACATATAATTCCGTACTCAAGGCTCCACAACAGACAAGTCAGACAGGTAACAATAAATGGGAATAAATCCAGTTCTAAAAATAGTATATAATAATGACCGGAATGAGGTTGAAAGCAATCAGGGTCACAGGATCTCGCAATCGGTATAACGGCTCACTTACTTTTAGATCTCCAAATGGCTGAAATGTGCCTAAAGTCCAATAACTGAGTCATGGCAGCAATAATAATTGCTGCTAGAGAGGCTTTCGGTATATAATAAAATGTTTGAGTGAGTAAAGCTAAGGCCAAGAGAACTATGGAACCGGTCACTATTCCGCCGAGAGGAGTCTTTACACCGCTGGCATTATTTACGGCAGTTCGAGTAAAAGAGCCTGTGACGGGCATCGAACTGAAGAAGCTGCCAAGTATGTTGCATATGCCCAGGGCCACCATTTCTTGAGATGCATCGACAATTTTACCTTTGGCTGTAAAGAAGAAGAAGAAGAAGACGGTGTGTCGCGTTCTAGTATTCTGATTGAAACAGATTATGTATAATAAATATGGCGAAACATTTAAAAATTAGAAACTTACAGAAAGCTTTCGAAATAGCTACAATTTCTAAAATAGCTACAAGCGGTATCAAAGCTAGCGATGCTCCGACGTTGGATAACATCCCAATAAAGGATACATAGCTACCGTTTTCGTTGGTAGAGAAAGGCGGCCACTTGAAGTCTGGAAGGCCTGGTGTGATATTTCCAGTGATGCGAAATGGATGAGTCCCTTCACTAGTGAGGAAATATGCCAGCGTTGTGCCAATTATCACAGCAAATGCGTTCCGAGATAGAGAAATGTACTTGAACAGTATTCTATTACCAAAACTGATGTTCCCCAGTTTCTGTTGTGATAAATTTAAATGTCTGACAAATGGATTGGATCACTTCTTATTGTAGTTTGTACACACCTTCATACCAAATAAAAAGCACAAAGTAAGTACTCCAAGAAGGGCATCGTTACGTCTCGTTCGAGTTATCGAAGTGAAAAAATTTATCCATGCATTAATGAATTCATTTGAAGAACCTGTGTAAAATAACTCTGCATAAGTCTTAATACTGTATTAAGTGACCCTGTCCCCTTGATCAACTTATTTAGGTTAAAGTATGGAGTTTGGTTATTTTGTGGGCATGTACTCACTCGATATACCGAATAAATTATTAATCTGTGCGCTGGCAATGGTCAGAGCTGCTGCAAAGGTGAAAGCGGTCACAACGGGTATGGAAATAAATTGTACCAGAACACCCATGTTAAGCATTCCTAGAGCAAAAATTATACACCCGGAAAGAAAACAAATGATTATGGCGTAGTCGGGACTGAGTTGAACATATGGATTAACCATCAAGGCCATAATAGCTGTTGTAGCTGTTAAAATCATAAAATTTATTTTCAATATTTTTGTCTTGGATTAAAGAAAGTTTTCACCAATCGTAACATCTTTACACGACCCAAAGATGACATATGTAAAACCGCCCATGAACGCCGAATAGAGACCATATTGAGGGTCCAAGCCAGCGACAACTCCATAGGCGATAGCCTGTGGTATAGTGGTGAGAGCGACCGTTAATCCGGCAACGAAATCCAGGAAGAGGAAATTCAACTCATATTTCGGTAGCCAAACAAGAATAGGCAGTTTTCGGGTTATATCGCTTGAACTGCAAACCCTCTTAATAAACATCTGTAAATATGTGAAGTTCCTGATTGAAAGATCTGCAATTGTCCTATATTAATTATTATTATTAATTAATTTTCCCAATGCACTAAGAGCACAGTGCTTGTTATTGGAAGATAGCCGAAAAACGACTTTCAGATATAGCGATAGGTGCTCAATTCAGTTCAAAGCTCATATTGAAATACATTGAGTATTCATATTGTATTAACAGTACTAAAAACTATTGAATCATTACCACAAAAATATTCTACCGTTAGGAGGACCGAACCGCGGAAGTCCTACTAAAGCCTAATATAATCATAATTATCGAAAGCAAAACTCCAAAAAATACTTTTGCCACTTTGATGTACTGAATTTCTTTGTTTATCACACACTAATTTCGTATTATAACTCAGTAACGAACCACTTCTTGTCGATTGCAGTCCGATTCTGGTTTCTCCAACACAATCGACCGTCTGACACAATCTCTGATAAGATTTATCTTTATTTGATCGTTAGAAACAATTTTAAGCATATTTAGGGTAATTTCTTCGTTATCTTCGTAAATAAAGCTTTATGTTTTTAATACTTTTAAATGTTTGCAATCTAATCTAATCTATACTGATTAAGCCAGTCTTTTCGTCGTGCGTCGTTTGCTATTATTCCAAACAATATTATCGATTTCAACTTAGTCTTGCAATTCTGGTGCAAGTTTTAAATTTTATGTTTGTTGCCAACAAAATTAAATATTTAATTTCATATCTTAAATAATAAAACAAACAAAAAATAGAGCTTTGAAAAAGCGTATAGCATGGTGAAAATCTGATCTCGAAAACTTTAGACTCTAGAGCTTTAGAGCGTCTAAACAATAAGCGTGGTAAGCCTTCAAGCGATCCCCAAACTCCCTAATTTTGAAAAAACAAAGCCACAATTTCACTCCCACGCGAAGCAAGGCCAAAAGAAAATGCTTTGAAAACTCCACTTTCCAAATCAATAACAGCTCCCGCTCAAAAAAAATCTGGGATGATATTAAAGCGATCACCGGTAACCATAAACAATCCACAATATCTTTCTTATCCACTCCCTCAAGAAACCTCTATTCGCCTGCTCCTATAGCGAACCAACTCGCTTTCCACGGATACCTCCGCCGACCAAAGAGCGTTAAGTTAAATTCGTAAATCCATCGCGATCTTAGCAAAGACACAAACCAAAAACACGAATTTAAATTCGTATTTTGAGCCATTAGCTGGCATTGCTAATGTAATTAGTACTTTTGTTCCAAAAACATTGTTAAAAAAAATTGATTTTGAATAAATTTTATACACCGTTGAAAAGAAGACGACGAGACCATTTCAACGGTGATTGATTTTTGCGTGCACAAGTTAGATTTTGGTGTCAGCGAAAATACCTATTCCGAAAATACCTTCCCCCTCTGCGGTTAAAGAGTTTCGTCCCATTAGTATTTTGTCATGCCTTTCTAAATTAAGAGAAATTATGCTTAAAAAACAAATAATGTCTTTTTCGTATACTGATGATAGAGTTGACACCTCTGATAGTCAGTTCGGCTTCAGGTCTAACCAAAGCACTACAGCGGCGTTGTTGAACGTGACACAGGCGATTCTTCTAAACATGGATAACAGGAAAATATCACTTCTGCTACTGCTGGACTTTAGTAAGACATTTAACAGGATAGATTTCTCTATTCTATTTCTCTATTATGTGTGGGAAATTAAGGAATCAGTTACTACTTGTCGGGCGTAACGCAGTGCGTTGTGACCAATTAGGAGTACTCTGGTTTTCTTCACACTCATAGTGAAGTGCCTCAAGGCTCAGTGCTTGGGATCATACTTTTCCTTCTTTATAAAAACCTTTCGGGATTGGTACGTCATTCGATGGTCAACATTTACGCAGATGATGATCAATTGCTGCTTGGCGTATTGAAGCAATTAACGGTGTACGGTTCTGGGGTGAGTACGATTTTTGGCGTGAACAAAAAGGTTGTCGTGTAGAGCAAACAGAAAATAATCGACGAACGGAAATTTTAGGAAATGCCTCTCTCGGCATAGTTTTGCCAACGCCGGCGTGGCTTCCAATCACGTTCGTTAGTGTTACGGAATGATGCCCTTAGACTTTTTACATAGAAGATTGTACCAGCTATCATAAACCTTTCCTAACGGGTTTTTATTGCCGTCGGAAGCTGCGAGAAATCACCAATTTGTTTGAATGCATATTTCAATTTCGAACCTTGCTACCTTGCAGTAAACTGCAAAAATAGTGAAGCCTGTTTGATGGCTACGACAATTGAGTATCCTAATTAAGGGAAAATCTCAAAGACAGCAGCCTAACGAGGAGTATATAAAAACTTCACTGTAAAAGGATTGCATTTTCCAGGGTGTTTTGTTTCTCCTATTATTGCAGAAATAACTTGGCAAAATATTTTAGTTTTATGTATCACAAAAACAAAAAATCGAGAAAAACCTAAAATTTATTGCTTTAACTATTGCATCTCTAATGCTTCTAATACCTCTAATGCTTCTAATATTGCCTGACTTCTTTACTAAAAGTTATGGATAAAACGACTTTTTCGATTAAGGTTATAAAAGTTTCAACTTGCAGGCGTTGTTTTTGGGGCTGATTTGGTGTTGTTGTATGCCCCCAAAATTTCCTGCCGCCGGGCTCTAGTTACTGAGACATAGCCCTTTAAACTTTACATATTTGACGCTGATTATCTCCTAAACTATGCGAGATAACCGGACGCGCTAATACCGTTAGATAGATACTTGCAATACCTTTCTCTACTGTTAAAAGTGTTTTTACCGGAGAACCTATATTTTTGTGTGAAAGGCCCTTTTACTGTTTTTAGTACTTTCTTTTACCTCAAATTATTTTTGGTACTAAATAAAATACATTATAATGTGGCATAATTATGCAGTTTTTATAAAAGCCGAAGCTATTACTCTTATGCTGGTTTTGTTTTATTAGAATTAGTCCACTAGTTTATAAGAAAATTGATTTTAAAATCAAGATTATATACTTTTCGAACCTATACATTTACACTTTTTACATATTCTTTTAGCGCAGAGTTCCGCAACGATGATCTGGCAGATAAAATGGGACTGGCGTCTGAATACCATTATTCGTTGAAAATTCCATTAAATGAAATTATGGTTTCCTTACCTCTATGTGAAAAATTTTTATGAAAAAAATCGCGCGATTTTTCAGAAGGGAAAGATATTGCAAATATCTATCGAACGGCATTTAACGCGACCGGATATCTCCTATAGTTTAGGATATATTCAGCGTCAAATAGATGAAGTTTAAAGGGCTATATCTCAGTAATTAGATGCCGGCGGCAACAAAATTTGTGGTCTTTTTAGTCTACAACAACACCAAAACAGACCCAAAAACAACAAAAAATTGAGCCTTTCTGCAGCGGTAAAAATGTTCCATTCCAAACAATATTATCGATTTCAACATAGCTTTGAAATTTCGTGCAAGTTTTATTTATATTTCACCATAGGTCAGAACAATTAAAATTTGTTTAAGTTTAAGTTTGTTGCCAACAAAATTAAAAATCTGAAATAATATTTTAAATATTAACTATTAAACTTTAACATTAAACTTATTAAGAAATGAGTTCCAACTATTAGATTAGAAAAACGTCAAAAGAAATCTCCGCTGCAGATAAACGAGATAAACAACAAGAATTCAAGTTTGTTTTCTGAAAGTTTGAAAAAGACTGAAAAAATTGGCAATTCTTTTCTATCATTCCTGAAATTCTATCAAATTCTGAATATTAGTTTTCTGTTAATTAATTAAAGTAATTAATTTGATTGTTGTGATCAAAATTGAAATAAAAAGTAGTTAACTAATTCATTTTCATTTTTATAAAATGAATTTTTGGGATTGTACTACAGCTTCCGCAGGCTGTTTATATTTCACAAAGGTTTAGGAGAAGAAGAAGAAAAGTAAACAACAAAAAGTAAAAAAACCATTATATTTTGGTCTACCGGACCCAGAAGGAAACAGGATTTTAGGAAAATTGATTCATGAAATTTTATTATTTACATATTGCGAATATTTATGGATTGTTTTTAAAGAAAACGAATTCATTTGTTATAACAATCCTCAATTAACTGCATAAAGAAAAAATGCTTTGCTGGAAATAGAAACAACGTAGGAAGTGGAATTGCGGCAATGGCTACCTGTATTTTGTGCCGTCAGAAATTGGATTCAAATATTTCAACCATTGATATATTTTCCATTGATGGTATCCGTCTAAATATTTCCAGCATAATTGCAAAGCACTTTTGGCTGAAAGTAAGTGAATAATAGATTCAGTGTAATAATTTAACTTAATTTCCAAAATATACAATTCTGTAGCCTAAAAGTGGAATTTCTGAGGGACAGCTAATCTGTTTCTCTTGTTGGGATTCCCTATTGCAATTTCACCAGTTTTATCAGAAAGTTGAGGTAGCCCACAATTATTTGGAAACGAAAGATGTCATTGCAGAAGATGTTGAAGCAGATCCATTTGGTAACGAAGTTGCTCTGAAATCTGAGGAGATTAACAGCGCTGGTCAACTAGCGGCGGCATTAGGAGAGAATTTCTTTGATTCTGGTAAAGAACATTATGCAAGAAGGAGTTACTATTGCAAATTCTTCTACTTTATTCTTTTGTGTGTGTTATAGAAATTAAAGTTGAAGTACACGACTTAGATTTGCTGCCACAAATAGAAATAATCGAAGAGAAATCAAGTTTTAGTGAACGGACATTACGAGCAAATCGACGCGACAGATCGAAAGAAATCGCCGCTGCAGATAATTGTTCCCCAACAACAAAACGTATTAAGCGTGAAAAATCCCAGTTTGCAATACAAGATAATGCATCAGAACATGAGCTGGCCTTAGACACTTTTCTAAATGCCGCCAACAACACCTCACAACTGGATGAGAAGCTAACAGAATCATCCGATTTAAATGATAGTCTGTCATCTTTCAAGAAGGCGCTAATAGAAGATAGGCCCCATAAAAGACGTGGACGACCAAAAAAGATAAAACTTGAAAATAATGAGTCGACAACAGCGAATTCTGAAAAAAGTAACGCCATGCTGGTAAAAGAAGAGGCGCCGCTAATTGGCGCAGATGGTAACGAATGCCCTGACGGGCGCGACGTTTCAATTGCAGAGGTCGATGTCTCTTCCGAAGACAGTTCTTCCTCAAGCAGTAGTAGTGATTCGGACAGTTTGCCAGATATCGAACCATTAGAAAAGTACGCTGAAATTCCTAAACGGATTGTTGTCAAACCAAAGAAGTATCGCAAGCGTCAAAAACCTTTAGTGCCACCGAAGCGGATGACACGTGAAGAGATCGATCAAAAGAATGCACAGCAAGCGGAGTACGACAAGATTTTAAAACAATTCTTCGAAAAGTTTTCTTGTCCTAAGTGCAACCTTCTCGTGATGGACTTTGGCACTATGAAAAAACACTTTAACGCCTCACATAATGATAGCGGGTATCTGTTGTGCTGCGGGAAAAAGTTCTTTCAGAGAAAAACGCTTGTCGAACATATCTACGTTCATTGGAATCCCGAACATTTCAAGTGTACAAAGTGTGGAAAAATCTGCCAAGATAGCCGAACACTAGAAGCCCATGAAAACTTTCACGTACAACCGCCAGAAGTTAAGGAAAAGAAAATCTATCAGTGCGAAAAATGCCCCAAATCATTTACAACAAAGGCTGCTTTTGAATATCATTCGTATTCGAAACACGTTCCAAAGTCGGAATTCAAATTCTCTTGTTTGGAATGCAAAAAGAAGTAAGACTATTTTTTCAAGTTATTTTAGTGTTTGTAAAAGAGTTTTATAGTCAGCTCCGGCTCAATTGACTTGAACTTTACTGACACAGTGCTGCGTTCGGGATTAATGATGGTGTAATGATGGTAATAGTTTCAGCAGTCTTGACGGTCATAGTATGCGCGCATCTCTTGTGTAAAGTTGCCTATATCTTTAGGACCAAAGGTTGGAAATTTGATTGACAGAATTAGGCGAACATTTTTAGCAACAGTGTCTTAATGATAGTTTTCAGATATTCCGAAATGGTCCGCTATCCACACAATTTTAATGCGACCCTAGCTGTGATTATTAAGTTTCTGAGTTGACGATGTGATTTTTGACGTTTAGTGATCCGATTACGTTAACAAAGGACTTGCTATCGCTGCATATCAAGTATTTTCGTTTGTTCGTTTTTGCATAGTTCACTGCATGTAGTATTGCTACTGATCAAAGACTATACAAGACAGGAAACCTCTCTCATTTCGTGAGAGACCTCAAGAACATGGCCGTCCACGAGCCCACATACACTGCATGTTATTCTTATGGTGAAATTCACTTTTCCTCAGGTAAAACTACCTGTTACAAAGCGTGTAAACTACGAACATAATATATTTTGGTTTGATACCACACAATCTCAAGATTATGGGAAGAGTTGCGAGCAGGGATATCAACCGGATAACGTGTCTATTAACTATTTCTTTGAATCTGTCTTTGAATGAGTGCATACTATAGTTGAAAACGGTCAATCGTTTAGAAGATGTCGCTGTATAAACATTTCATCTTTTTTCTTATTGATTATTTTTCTTATTGAAATTCATAAAATTAATTGAAATTATAAGCTTTGCGTGTGTTTCCACACCAACTTTTAGTAGCGCGCTACCTTTTCCCTTTGGATGAAAGATACAGATTAATTGTAGTCAATACGATAAAATATAATGTGCTCATTAAAAAATGAAAATATACTACTTAAATTAAAATATTGAATATATTATACAAAAGTGTATACGACACCAAGGAAACCGATGCCCTCAATAAACATATCAGAAGTTAATATGTTAGTGTTTATATAGTAGATGTGATGTCTTTGTTCCTTTGAAACGCACAAACTTCTTTAAAAGAACAAAGATTTTCAGCTGTGGAACTAATGGAAGAGTGCAATAATTTCTCTCAATAATTAAGGAATAGTAAACTGAAAAGTATTTGAAATCTAGGCTTGTTTGGTGCATCCAAAACTCATGAACTTTATAAACTATCCATACTTGATGCAACTGCATGTCTTAAAAGCTGTACAGCTAGACGAACAGAAACTTCTTAAAAATAGTGTGGTGAAATATTCAACATTAAAATGAAAATACATTGGCATCTCGGTCATATGAAAGAAACTATGTAAGATAAAAACAGCTGACTATATTTGCAATTTTGATGAAAATTCACTTCGTTTTTTTCGTAAAAATAAGCAATATTGAACAAATGCAAGACTTAAAAAATGTTTCTCTACCGCTATGAAAAAGAACAATACTCATAGTTTGCTCTCTCAAAAAGTTTTGTAAACAAAATAAAAAAAGTCAAAAATTCAGTGAGTAGAATAACATAATTAGAAAAGGCTTTACAAAAAGAAGCTTAGTTTCAATGCATATACTAATTACAATTACATAGAAACATTACAGTGGAATTAACATTGAAAAAATTACAATTAAAATTGAAGTTAACACAAATTACATAAAGTTTATTTGCTAAATGGCAGATCTAAAACGTGATATCTTTTAAGCCTTAATGTCTCATGACTTGTGTCTAAAAGAGATATGGCTAACGTATTTACATGTTCACTAAGCCGTAGTAAATAACAGCTGGACTTATACCTTATCGTTTCCTTCACATATGGGATTCTTAGGTCTTCGTGTATATTGTTATTGGAAATATACCATGGTGCACCAATAATTCTTCTAAGGGTTTTCGATTGGTATCGATTTGAATTTTTTCAACAGTAGAGTCAAACGCACTGCCCCACAATTGAATACCGTATGTCCAAATAGGCATTAGTATTGTTTTGTACAAAATGATTTTTTTTTTGGAGGCTAAGCTCAGAACGATTTCCAATTAACCACTGCATTTTTTTTGTCTTGATGTTAAGTTGCTTTACAAGTTAAAGATAAAATTCAGTTTCTAGTCTTGTATCGTCTTTGGATTAGAGTGTTGGTATGGATGAGGCAGCTTCTTGATGATAATATCTAAGATATAAATAATGTTTCTTGAAAGTATAAACCTTATCGAAAACTATGCCACAGGACGTAGCTGGACAAAATCTGTTAGTTATTTACCGATACATTTACGCGAGGACAACACTCCTTTTACAAAAGTGAATAATTTGGGTTTTATTGCTTATTTCGGAAATAATATTGTTGAATTTGTTGGCGACTGTGGTAGTACCACAAATATTAGTAAAGATTAGTAGTCCTCCGCGTATAATAAGTGTTCAATTTTGGAATATTTTGCAATAATTTTGCTTATTTCATTAAAAGCAATTATAAGCAAGAGAGCAGATAAAGCCGCCTTTGGATCGTACCAAAGGATCGTAAATTGCCATTAATTAAAACTCTGTTAAACAGAATTTTTTCACAAAATTGAAAATTTTTCGTCCAATATTTCATCTTTGAAGTTGTCGTAATACCACGTGTATGTCTATTCTATCGAATGCTTGTCGAAAGTCAATCGAGAAAAGTGTAACGTGATTTCTGCTGCTCAACGTGGTCGTGACGTAGTGATCTAAGCCCAGTAAAGCGTCCAACGTACTCAAGTTCTTTTTGAAGCCAACATGATTATTAGCTTATAAGCTAATTTTTGCTGATATTTCAGTTTAATCTGTTGTCAACAATTTTCTACAGAGTTTTGCCCATACACGGCAAAAGAGAAATTAGACGAAAGCTATTCACAAGACACGAGTCATTGTTGGGTTTTAAAATAGGGACAATACTTTTTTTTTAAATGAAGCTGGAATATTCTTAATAATGGGATATCAGATTCTATCTATTCCAGTGGGTAGAATCGGCTAACGGAAAAGCCGAATAGAGGTTTCCTGAGGGAGTGGATAAGAAAGACATTGTGAATTGTTTATGGTTACCGGTGATCGTTTTAATACCATACCAGATTTTTTGGGCGGGAGCTGTTATTAATTTAGTGAAGTTTTGAAAGCACTTTTTTTTTGCTTGCTTCGCATGGAAGCGAAATTGTGCCTTTGCTTTTTTGTATATTAGGGAGTTTATTTTTTTAGGGATCGCTTAAAGGCTTGCCACGCTTGTTGCTTAGAACCTCTAAGGTTGTCGAGATCAGAGTTCCACCATGGTACGCGCTTTTTCAAAGCTTCATTTTGTGTTTCATAGAAAGGTGAGCAGCTTCTCTCATTATTTTTAGGACTCTAGCGGCTTCTTGGTTAATATTGTTGGAGAGGGGTCTGGAATCAGAGAGCTCACTGCAGTTCCTCTTAACTTAAACCAGTCAGCTTTATCAGTAATGAATTTTATCCTATTGCGGTTGGGTGTGGGAGTGCTTGTGTTGCCGTTGATAGTTATCGGGAAATGATCGCTGCTGTGTTGGCTATTTAGGGCTTTCCACTCACATTTAGAGAAAGGGAAATATCGATGTCGGTAAAAGACGTGTGTGTGGATACATGGGCAAGAGATCCATCATTAAGATTATGCGGCTAAAAGTGAGTAGGAAGTCCTTCACAATTTTCCCTCTGGCGTTATGGGTGTGGGAGCCCCCATACGGCGGTACTCCAGGCGTTAAAATCTCCACAAAGAATAACAGATGTCGAACAGCTGTTTATTAGATTGTGCAGATCGGAAGTTGTAAACTTTTGATTTGGCGGGATATAAATGAATATTATTGTAATTTTAAGAGGTAGGTGCAGCTCGATAGTTATGGCTGGAAACAATGAATTAATGGGGCTGACTGAGTGCGGAATATGTTTTTCACTAATATCCTACACCTTGTAAATGGCTTTCGGTTTGTGGAAGGTTTATAAAATAGTTGATGTAGTTTGAAGGTGGACTTATGTTATTAACAGACTGTGGGATGTGTGTTTCTTGTAAAAGGATTACTGACGGATTTTGGGAGTTAATTAGAAGTGAAAGTTCCTCGTAATTTTTGAACTACTCATTCATATTCCATTGCAAGAGGGTGAGCATGAAGAAAGGAAAAGAGAAGTAATTAAGTAGAGGTAGTTTCTAATTAATTAAAAAACAAAATATTGTATTTGGGTCTGTGTTTATAATTGGTGATGAATATCGATGTGGGGAATATTAAAATTGATAAGGGATTCAGTAATATTAGAAATCGTGAACTTTATTTTATTTTCGTATAAGTATTATTCAAGGTTGCAAGATGATGACACAAATATCTGTTGAGTTGGTGAGGTGGAGAAGACGAGAGAGAGCCAGCAGTAGGATTACTTTGAGATCAGTTGATATTAGACAGAAATTCGGTAGATTGGCTAACAGCAACGTTCGGAGTTAGCTGTGTGTTTGTTTTTATAGCGAGTTTTGGGTGTGGGCTCTCTGTTTGAGAGACAGAGAAGTTGTCCAATTGAAGATTCTTGGAAGCAATCTAATTAGTTGTGGGCTTTCGGTAGATGTTTGCGGTAACAGCTTTGGCGAATGTGGCGTTAGTTAATGGTAGTGGTTTCGTATCATCTGATGCTGCAATGATTAAAAATTTAGGATCTTTTATCAAGCTTTTCGAAGTACAGTCTGAAAAAATATTGGAGGAACTTCTTTTTCTTATGTTGCTCATGTTGTTCATAGACAATTATGGAAAACGGATAATAGGTTATGACAAAAAAACTTTTACAAATCAAGTATGAGCAAAAGCAAATTAAGTATAACGGAGATTATTACTAATCAAATATAAACAAATGTAGAAATCGAGAGTACAAAGTAAGTGATATATATGTACAGACGTGAAATTGTAACAATAACTGTAAACGCAAGGAAACAAAATTTACAAATAAATAAACTAGTAGTCCTGTGGTGGTTGAACATTTGACCAATAACATCATCGATCAGTGCCTTTGAATTTTGCTACCCTCTCTTTAAACTAAAACTTAGTTTTATTTGCAACTATATTGAACAGCCCAAAAACCGAAATGTTAAAGATATGTTTCTGTTGCTGAAGAGAGAACTTTTATTTCAACAACAAAATTTCTTTAATTTTTGAGTAATTCCTCCAAAATTATATATCATTCATTAAAATTGAATAAAAGGTACACACTCAAAAAGGTGTTAAAAAACTTTTTGTTGACGTATTTATATTATGATTATTATTATTATTAGTTGTAAGGAGTAGTGCACTGCGACCTGCTGATCTATTGTGCCTACTGCTCGAGCTTATGTACATTTCATGTACGAGCCCTATCCTTTCTAAGAAACTGATAATCTTACTCAGTTTCACGGATCTTACGATTTGCACACCCATGTACACTGCCTCAAATATTGCCAGTCTGGCAGGCGCAAACGCGGCACATGAGGTGAGTATGTGAATTGGGGTTTCTGTGAACCCCATGCAAAACCATGACTGGTCGTCGATATAACTATGGTATATAGGTACTTCCTCAGTCTGCAGGGACCCCTTAGAAAACCGGTCATCATTCGTAACTTATTTCTTGGTAGGATCTTGCATTTTCCCAAACGCGCCTGGTTGTATGCCCCTAGCGCCATTTTAGAGCGCCCCAAGCCTGGTTGATTATTCCAGTATTTGACTATGAGTTCTTGTTCTTCGACTCTCAGCTTCTGGTAAATTATATTCGGTGCAACTCCACAGAACGATCAAGGCACTAATGTCATACCGTATCAACTCTAGGGTTGTATTGGAATGCCTTGAGAAACTTAACATGCTCGGAGCAAAAAACAAGTTACATTTATTGTGGCTACCAGGGCATGTCGGTATCAAAGGCAACGAAGAAGCAGATCGCCTAGCTAGAGAGGGAGCTAATACTTTACTAGTGGGGCCCGAACCGTTCTGTGGAGTTGCACCGAATATAATTTACCAGAAGCTAAGGGCCGAAGAACAAGAACTTAGAGTGAAATACTGGAACAACCAACCAGGCTTGGGGCACTCCAAAATTGTGCTAAGGACATACAACCAAGCGCATTTCGGAGAATGCATGAACCTACCAAGAAATAGGCTACGAATAATAACCGGTTTTCTAACGGGTCACTGCAGACTGAGGAAGCACCTATATACCATAGGAATTATCGATGACCAGTCATGCAGGTTTTGCATGGGGGAAAAAGAAACCCCAATTCATATACTCACTTCATGTGCGGCGCTGGCGTCTGCAAGAATGGCGATTTTTGAGACAGTGTACATGAGTGAGCAAAGTGTAAGATACGTGAAGCTGAGTAAAACAATCAGCTTCCTGGAAAGGATAGGGCTTTTACAGGAATGGTAATATCGAGCAGGAGGTACAATAGATCATAGGTCGCAGTGCACTACTCCATACAACTAATAATAATAATAATAAAAACTCCACAGAACGGTGTGGGCCCCAATTGTAAGGTGTTGGCTCCTCCCTAGCCAGACGACCTGCTTCTTCGTTGCCTTTGATACCAACATGTCCTGGTAGGCGCAATAGATGTAATTTGTTTTTTGCTTCGAGCATATTAAGTTTCTCAAGGCATTCCCATACAACATTTGAATTTTACATATCTGTCAATAGGAATTATTTCAGCTTGAAGGATGCTTGCATAAGAGGCCATCGGTTCCGAATATTTTGTTCTGGGGCCAAGGACTCCAGCCCAGCAGCGGTTGTCATTAAGGACCCATCCGAATATCAGGTTTTTAAATGTATCCACGATATACGTGTTTGTTAGTCGTTCCCATTCTTGTTGTTTAATTCAGTTTTAAAGAATTTACTAAAACGGAATTTCTGTTGCATCCTGTCTTTTGGTAAGAGATATTAAGGGAGTTTTCAAGGACCTGACTTCTCCTTCCAGGTCTTGCCAAAGTATCGTCATTACTCAATTGCATCCTATAGTGCGCCCTCTTTGCCTGCATTTGGATATGCAGATGTAAAGGTGTCAATTCCAATAGGACTTCCATTGGTAGCGTGGAACTAGTACCCATCGCTCTGGTTATGACAAGCAAGCCAGTCTGTAACCTGTTTAAGGTTTTGCGTGTTATAATTTGACTCTGCAGATCATTAGGGATGTGATAGCTCAGTTGCCTCAACATGCGGCTTCCATTTTAGCCTTCGGTCTAAAGTTACACCCAAGTACTTAATTTCCTTCATAAATATACATAATTTCCACTCCATCCATTATTATTGGATCAAGTGGCTTAAACTTGTATTTTCTTGCCAATGTCGCAATTGTAGTTTTGTTTGCATTGAGTTTGAGCCCCACCATTTTGCACAATTGTCTTGTTATTCTCATTCCCTGTTGAATTCTACCAGAGAAAGCTTTTTCAAATTTGCCTCGACATAGTATAACTATGTCATCAGCACACCCTTGTTAGTAGAGTCCTGCCTCTGTCAGGTTGCATTAGAGCTTATCAACTACAATGCTTCACAGCAATGGAGAGAGTACTCCTCCCTGCGGTCATCCTCTCGTGGTGTTCACTTGTACATTTCTATCTCCTACCGTAGTAGTTACCTTCGTTGTTATTAGCATTTCAGCTATCCATTTTGCGACGGTGGTGTGGATACCCTTACCGTTGAGTGTCTAATGTCTAAAAATGCACACAGGGCAGGTTCCTCACATTCTAAGAAGTTTTCGATTTCTTCCGTCAGCTGGTACAGTTCAGTTTCTGTTGACTTACCGGCTCTGTATGCCTGTTGACGCGGATGGAGCTTAAGCTAATTTTGCTCATCGTTACGTAGAAATTGTCAATGATTTTTTCGACGGTCTTTAATAGAAACGAAGTCAAGCAGATTGGACGAAAGGCTTTTGATGAGAAAAACATCACAAACACAACCTTTGCTTACCTCAATGCTACTGGTATGTAACCCAGAGCTAGGCTACTTCTCAGTATTATTGGCATTATAATATCTCGCCCCTTTTTTGAGAGATACGGATAAACTTGCACTCTTTGATAAGACTTTGTGAAGTCTAGAGGACTCAGACGTTTCTGTTATATATTCGTTGAATTTGCGGATATTCTTTCGTTTTGCCGCTCTGATTTCTTTATTGTAGTTAGTTAATGTCGCAGTATATTCTGCCCACTCCGGTATTTTTAGCCCGGTTGAACAACCTACGAACCTCTTTTCTTAAACAGTACTTCCCTTGCCAGATTTATTTTCCTAATGGGACAGTGGACTTAAATGAGGTTTGCTGGAACTCCCTTACCGCCGTTTCAAGTTCTGGTCTCCTATTACATGACATGTTAACTCTGACTTGTTTCTTATACATTTCCCATTCGGTCCGCCTTCGCTTCCGGATTGCTCCCCTCGTAACAGGTAAGCCATTGCTTAACGTAATAGCGAGTACTTTTTGCCTTACCCTAGTCATGTATGTTGGTGTATTACCAACATTATGAATAACTACATTTTCTGCCAGAATATATTTTAAAAAGTACTCACATCGTTGTTGATGCTTCCCAATGCTTCGTTGTGCGCATTACTGTCACATTCTAGTATCAGTGGTATTTTGTTGCGGCGGCAGTGTTCCACCAATTTAGTCACGGTATCGGTGGGTACCCGTGTATTTACCGGCAGCTCTATCGCTATCCAAGTCCCTGGTTAGGAATTCTAAAAAACATGTAATTAGTGTGTTTCCTCAACAGTATACACGTACGTGCGACCTACCTGCTTGTAGTTACTTGATGGTCCCATTATCTTCCTTTTGTAGGCCCAGGGCTCCTGTAACAACACCATGTCAAGTTGCTCCTTACCCGTATGATATTTGCCGAAGCGGCTCTAGCATGGTGAAGATTCACTTGGCAATGTTGGTGATGTGCATGCACTTACTCTTGCTCGCCATCTGTCAGAGTGGAGTTGCTGGTCCCTAACAGGTTTGCTTCTGTCATCTCATCGATGTACATTGCGGTATGATCATGGTCGATACACTCACTCTCGTTAGGTAAAACATCGACCTCTGTCACTACCTGGCTTTTCGCCACTTCGAGTACCAACTTAGTCTGCTGGTATTTCTTCCTTATCGGCCCCAAAAGGTGTCTTCCATATTCTATTTTTGGTTCTATGCAACCAAAACTGTACCTGATAACTCAGTTCTAAGACTTGATTGCTTCTGCCGACCCTTTCTCCATCGCTATGGTCATAACCTTCCCATGACCCTTGTCCTTAGGTCTGAAGTCTCTCGAGAGCTTATTTTGGAGGCCTTCATTCTGCGCCACTAACAGTTGCAGCAGCATTGCGGTTTCTTTTGCCGCCGCTTTAGGAAGACACGCCGTTGCCATTTGAATGCATGATATTTCACATGCATACGGTCAGCTCAACTCCCTTCCAACCAGGCAGCGTACGTATTGCGGATTGAAGCCACTTCCTAGTGCCCTCTCCCGCACAATCAACCACTATAAATCCTGGGCGAAAGTGGATACCGTCGAATTGGATTTTGGTTCTCCAAACCTTAACCATTTCGGATACGAGCGTCTCCTCAATCGTTCCGAGCTCCTTACGAGTGAGTATATTCTGTGAAAACGACTTAGGGAGTATCGGTATTCTAATGCCCTTAATTCTCCACAGCATAATATATTTCTGTTCTCGTTGCCGGCGGTACAACGAGAGACTTCTTGTTATGCACCATCCGCCAGTTTTGTTTCGGTTACCTCCCGCATGGGTTTTTTTTTTTATTTCTTTCTTGCATATAATTCCCACGAGTGTGGGGGAAAGGAGGTCCGCCATGCCATATCCCCCATCAGCATGGTAAAGCCATAATTACTCATCGAGGCGGCCAGGTATGGATGAGGCTTCGTTAGAACACAGCCGGTATTACCTGCTGCGAACCATTCAGTGGCACGGGTCGCATGACACCTTGCCTTAGGGGGACAAGTTTATCGTCTTCCACGTCTAGATCCTAGTATTTTGTACAAACAGTGGCACCTCGAGGAGAATCTGGCTCATCACCACGTACTACAGTACTGATAAGTTATAGGCTAGTGGTCATTTTTAGTGGGTGCTTATACAGGGTGGCGCTAAATGATCGATATAAATTGCTATGAATGTTTAATAACTTTTCTATTTAATGAATTATTATTTTTTTTTTTTGGTGTTATAAAGTTTATTAATGGGGAATATTTTTGGCTTAAGTATGAATAATTATATCCTGCAAGTGATTGCCGTTTTCGGCTCGTGCTCTTTCCAGTACATTTAGCATAACTTTTCGTAAAATTTTCGGTGTTATGGCTTACATTTCATTGCGAATGTTTTCTTTTAGCTGTGGTATGGTGGGTGGCTTATTAATATATACCCTTTCTTTCAAATAACCCTAAAGAAAAAAGTCTTTAGTTGAAATCGCTTCTGCGCGAAATAATGCGTTCGAAATAAAATTCAACAATTGCTGATCGCTGTTCTGTTGTGTAGTATTCCATTTCAAATTCCCCAAGTGTTCTTCACAAAATTCTGGAATAAAAAAAAAAAAAAAAAAAAAAATTTAAAAAGTTATTAAACATTCAAAGCATATCGGTCATTAAGCGCCACCCTGTACTATGATACTATTTTACAATTTTTTTTGAAATAAACACAAATTTCACGACTGCTTATGAAAATTCAAACATTAATGCAAAAACAACAAACATTATTTCAGATTACCGACTGAAAGGAAGCTGAAGGACCATATGAAATATATGCATGATCCTGAAAGTGCAATCATCTGCGATAAGTGCGGAAAGAAGGTGCGTAGCCAGTCAAATCTCAAGAAGCATCACGAAATCGAACATTCTGATGTGCCGCGTCCAGTGCCTGTTCCAATGCAATGTGAAATATGCGGCACGTGGTTGAGGCATCTATCTGGCTTGAAGCAGCACATGAAAACGATTCACGAAGAGGCTGGCGGTGAGCACAGATGCCACATCTGCAATAAAACGTCAACAAATGCACGTGCACTCAAAAGGCACATCTACCACAATCATGAATGCGAGCGCAAATTTAAGTGCACGATGTGCGAGAAAGCCTTTAAACGACCGCAGGATCTCAGAGTAATTTTTAAATGAAAAAATGACCACTAACGTTATACGTTGCTTTTTCAGGAACACACTTCGACACACACAGGTGAAGTTCTGTACACATGCCCGAATTGCCCCATGACGTTCTTCTCCAACGCAAATATGTACAAGCATCGTCAGCGTTTGCATCGTTCTGAATGGGAAACTGACAGAAAGAAACCAAGACCGCCGAACATTATGCAGCAAGCTGTGGACGCAACTGCAGCTATGAAAATGCAACAAGCTGTTGGCGCCAACTCAGCGTTCTTCGCAAATAAAAACGATTTACGCTTTAACACAGACTCAAATAAGGATAATTATTAATAGGTGAACAGAAATTCTTATAAGATTCAACACAAGTTATTTGTAAGTGATTTATAAATGCATATACGTTTATTTTAATAATAAATACATACATGTATATATCGTATGTATTGACATACAGGACGCTCAAACTATTATTTGTTATCATCCCAAATGACAACTCGCATTGATACCTTTCACGAAAAAGATTTAAGTACTATTAACTAAAAAAATTTTTAGAACCTGCAATCTTATTCAATCTTCTACATAATGAATTTTTAAAGCTTATAATTTTGTTTGCAAAATGCTCGTTTTATATATTACAATAATTCTATCTGCATAAGTTATTATCCGAAACTATTACGTTAATATCGTTAGCGTTTCTCTCTTCAAGAAAACGTAAACTAAAAATATTAAACGCTTGGTTTTTCTTGTGTTGCTTGTATTTTTGAAAGTTTTAGTTTGTCAATCGGATATAAAACTTCTAAATCTTTTGTGTTGTCCTAGTATATGCATTTTTTAAGTCGTTATGATTGGTAAAATATGATTTTTATAGTTCCAAGGTTTATAGCATTTGTTTAAAACATTTCCAAAAGGCCGCGTATCTTTTTACTTCACTGACAGTGTCCCTTTTAATCTCAAATTTTGTACGAAGACCACTTTTGCTGGAAGAGCGGATGTCTCTGTAAAATACATCAGCCATAAACAAAACAGTCACAATTATTTGCAGAGTAAAAACGATCCGTTTTATAGTATAAAAGATGAAAGATACGAATGAAACCGTGACCGGTTTAGTTAAATAATCTGCCATCATGTCATTAGTTCCAATTCCAGCAAAGTCGACAATTCGATTGTACCTCTTTTCTCGTATGAAATGATGTCGTACATCAATATGCTCGGATCTTGCCAAACACTTACTTGATGACGCCAAATGAATTACATATTGATTATCGCAATAAATTCTTGTAGATTTGTTATTGAAACCTGAATTTAGTCCTTCGTCAAGTTCACGAAGCCAAACAACTTCTTGGACAGCTGCTGAGAGAGCCATATTCATTCAACTTCTGTTGTTAACAAAGCAATAGTCAGCCGATGCTTTGTAGACCAAGATGTGGCACTGACCTTCTTTCGTCAAAATCACTTGCCTAATCGGAGTCCGAAAAAACTGTCAATTCATCGCTTCCATGTTTCGAGTATTTTAATTAGAGTAAGCGATGCTGCTTACCTTCTGCGCATGACTATTGGAAAATGTTAATTGCGTGAAAGTTTATTTGAGAATGAGATACAATTTTTGACAGAACATAAAGACATACAAACAAAACATGCTTGATTAATAAAAACAATTCGTAAACAGGTATATCAATATACAGTACATTTCAACACCCCCACTCGAATTGTATTTACGAAAATTCTAAGCCCATTTGTTTAGAAATGTATTTGTGCTTGTCGGAACAAACTGGTTTTGTCATCATATCATTAGTTGATACTCCGCAAAATATTACTTCATTAAGTCTCTTCCGTTCTCTTAGGAAATGGTGACGTACATCAATATGCTTCGATCTTGGGTGATATGCATCAATAGAAGCCAAATGAACCGCGCTTTGATTATCACAATAGATTGTCGTTGGTTTCTTGCAGTCAAAATTTATATCAATTTCTTTCTCTAATCCTCGAAGCCATATTACTTCTTGTGTAGCAGCAGATAAAGCCATGTATTCTGCCTCAATTGTTGATAAGGCCACGGTAGGTTGTTGCTTGCTATTCCAAGATATTGCACCACCTTGTAGAATGTTAACATATCCAGTAACTGATCTTCGATCTTCAGTGCCATTGGTCCAATTTGAATCTGAATATGAAATTATATCCTTATTACCCTAATTCGAAAATTTTAGCGTGCAAGCGGCCGTTCCTTTAAGGTATCGAAATATTCGCTTTACAGCAGTCCAATGAGACCAGAATCTTTGTGAAATTTACTTAAAAAATTAACAGCTTTTGTAATATCCGGTCGCGTACATTGTGCTGCGAATAATAAACTTCCAACTGCTTGTTGATAAGGTACATCCTTCATCAATGGATCAACTGATTTTGATTTTTCTAATTTCTGATTAACGTCAAATGGAGTTGATACTGGATTGCAATTTTCCATCTTGTATCTTCTAAGCATTATATAATCCTCCTGATCAAGATATATATTATCATCTTTTCTCTTTATTCTCATGCCAAGACATTTTTGAGCATTTAATTTTGATTTCAATTGATTTTTAAACTTTGTGTCATTACTATACAATAACATATCGTCAACATATAACGCCAAGAATGTCATTTTGTTATTTTTGACGTTAAAATACACGCATGGATCTACCTTTGAACGAATCATCCCATATGATTGCAATGCCAAATCCAGCTTTTGATTCCACACTAAACTAGCTTGCTTTAATCCATAGAGTGCCTTTTTTAACTTCAGAACATGGCCTTTTTGCATTTGAATTACTGATGGAGGTTCAACATATATATCCTCCGTTAAATCCCCTTGTAAAAACGCAGTTACAGCATCCATCTGTTCAATATCTAGTTTGAAACGAGCAGCTAAAGCAAATAAATACCTGATAGATATGTAGCGAATAACTGGAGAAAAGGTTTCTTCATAATCTACTCCTTTGCATTGAGTATAACCTTTGACGACAAGTCTAGCCTTATACCGAATCGTCTCATTTGGTTCAATCTTCTTTTTGCAAACCCATTTTATTTCGATTGCGTTGCAACTTTGTGGTTTTGGCACGGAAATCCACGTTTGATTTTCTTCCAATGAACCCAACTCACTGTCGATAGCTGCTTTCCATTTAAGATGATCTTCATCAGATAAAGCTTCTTTAATCGTATTCGGCTCATCTTCGTACAGAACAGCTTTGTAACCAATCCAACTTCGAAGTTTCTGTTTTGCAATTCGTTCACTACGTCGTAAAACCTGTAGTTCCGCATTTGGAGTTACTATTTCTGGAATGCAATTTCTGTCAAAATTTTCTTCTATTTCATTGTTGTCATCCGGTAATGCATCTATTTCCCCCACTTCATTGTTATTGTCTGGTAACGAGATGAATGACAATGAATTGGAGTCTGAATCTCCCATATAATTTTGTGACTCCTCTTCATGACTATTTGAAGTATAAAAGTAAAAGTTGTCTTCAGATTTTCCTAACAGTGAGAATTCCTCTAAGTTTTCTTCAAATTGCACATCTCTCCGAACGATGATTTTCTTGCTTTCACAATCGTAGACTCGATATCCTTTAGTTGTTTTTCCGTATCCAACAAAGATGCACTTTCTTTATTTCGAATCCCATTTTTGTCTATTCTGCTTGGGTACGAATGCCATTGCTAAGCATCCAAATATTTTCATGTGACTTACATCCGGTTTTCTTCCCGTCCACAATTCTTGAGTAGTACATTTCAAAGATTTATGAGGACTTCTATTGGCGATATATGTTGCAGTTTGCACTGCTTCTGCCCATTGGTAACTTTGCGTCATATAACATGCATCTTGCTTTTTCCGTTAAAGTCCTGTTGACTCGCTCTGCCAATCCATTTTGCTCCGGATTAAAAGGTACAGTTGTTTGATGTATAATTCCAAATGATTTCATTAATTTCTCCATACTTTTATTTACATATTCTGTTCCATTGTCACTCCTAAATATTTTTATTCTCTTACCGTTTTGATTCTCAGCCATATTTTTGAACTCCTCGAATTTTTCGACAACTTCAAATTTATTTTTTATAAAGTAAATAAATATCTCGCGAGTGAAGTAATCGATGAAGGTGACAAAGTATCTACTTCCTCCTAAAGACTTGACTTCCATTGGACCACAGACATCGGAATGGATAATTCCAAGAACTTCTTCAGCTCTACTTCCAGCATTTGAAAAAATTCCTCGTAGGTGTTTTCCTTAAGCACAGCTTTAACAAAATGTTGTTTCTACAGCATCTTCCTTGTATTGAACTCCAGTCACAAGACCATTCTGCAACATTTTTAAATTTTCCTTATTCAAGTGACCAAACCTTTTGTGCCATTTCTTAGCCGAATCGTCCAAATTAGCTATGAATACTTCTACTGGTTTGCTCATGTCTAACTTGTACATGCCATTTTCACTTGAAGCGGTAACAATAAGTTGGTTTTTGTCATTAAAGACTTTGCATCCAGATTTATCAAATGTAACTGTATTGCCCTTATTTACCATCTGACTGACTGAGAGTAGATTTTCAGCAACATTTGGTACATATAGAACTTCTCGAACTGGAATTGATTGAATTCCGCCATTTTTTATAACATTTAACTGAATGTCTCCTTTAGATTCCACTTTCAGAATATTGTCATCAGCAATCTTGACATCACCAACATACCGCTTTGGATGACGAATTAAGCTTCCATCATTCGTCATATGAGCCGTAACTCCACTGTCAACATACCAGTTTTTATTGTTTGAAGTATTTTTCGTCAAATTAGTAACGAACAGAGATGTCTCCCTTTTTGGTGCATCTTTCTTCCATTTCTGGTTACCTTTTCCTTTCTTGATGGGACATTCAGCACCGAAATGTACAAATCCATTGCAACTAAAGCATTTACGTTGTATATTCTTCTTCTTGTAATAATTATTATTTTTGCTTATTAAAGCCTGATTCTGCAGTAATTTTTGCGCCACTGCTTCCCAGTGACATTATCATTGGGCGATATAGTTCCGGAAGTCCCTTCAGCAACAAACAACCAAGCCATTCATCATTAACAACAAATCCAATTGATCCAAGCTTTTGTGATGTGGTTACAATTTGTGAAACGTAGTCTTCAACTGAACTGCAATCATCTAGTTGAACGGAGCATAGCTTTTGTAGTAGTCCCACTTTCGTGTCCAGGCCAGAGTCTTCAAACAGACCTTTTAAAGTATTCCATACTGCCTTCGGCGTCGTGCAGTCTCTTATATATACATACAGCGATTTATCCAGCGATAAAATTAATGCCTTTTCCTGATCTGATACACTTGTATCAACATCATCAGATATACACTTCTATAGTCCATCCAGCTTCAATTGTGCCTCAATCGCGACTCAATCGCGAAACTCCAAGTTAGCCAATTTGTAGAGCCAACGAGCTTTTCGAATTTATCGAACATTGTTAAACCAAAATTTTTGTATTTTCCTTTACAAAAAAAAAATTTTAAATTCGACGCGACACAGTTTTTCCTTTTATATATATACTATATGTAATTAAAAACACGATTAACATCGCCCAGGAAATCTAAGCGGATTATTACCTCACATACATTACATCATTACTTAAGCAACTAACTTAAGTTCACCCTTCTTCTACCTCTCCTTATTTCTGTAAATTTATGTTGTTACGCACTTTTTAGCCGAAGGCCTCTGTTGCTAGTTGCTAAGCTTTGTTCTTAAAATTGTAATTGTATTACCTTTTTAAATCAATTAAAAAAAAAAAAAAAAGACCTATTGGAAAATGTTATTTGCGTGAAAGTTTATTTGAGAATGAGATACAATTTTTGACAGAACATAAAGACATACAAACAAAACATGCTTGATTAATAAAAACAATTCGTAAACAGGTATATCAATATACAGTACATTACCACAATTACACACATACTTATAAACTTTCCTTGTTAAATTCAACTCTTTAACGTAGCCTTGATCTAATAATTTCATATTATCTACTCCCAAATGACCAAATCTACGATGCCATAATCACTATGTGCAACATATATTTTTCTCGTGTTAGCAGTTTTTAATTTATACAAACCATTTACTGGACTTGCCCTCGCTATTATTTTCGTTGTAGAGTTTATTATACGACATCCACTTTTATCAAATATAACACTTTTGTGGTGATCAACAATCTTCTTAATTGACAACAGGTTCACACCTAAATCTGTGTAATCCTTCGCCGCGTGATAACGAAGTTTTAATTGAAACATTTCCTCTACCAACTGCATTCATTGATGTTTTGTTAGTTGTCATAATTTGACCTTGAAACAATTTTACTTCTTCGAAATTCTTGCGATACGATGTCATATGATCACCGCTGTCGATATACCACTCAATTCCTGTAGCCTCTGCTTGGATCGCTGCAAACATAGATTCGCTCTTACCTTTATAGTAGATGACACTCTGAGGCAAAATGTCCGATTCCATTGCAGTTGAAACAGCGCGTTTTTCTCTTTTTGCCTGTTTTCGAGTTTTAATTCTTCCGATTTTTTAAATAATTACCTTTTTTTTTACATAAGGGCACTATTTGAAGAGGACGGTTCAAACTTTACATCTTGAAGTAATTTGATTTTTATTGCATCCACAGTAATAGACTTTCCACTACTTCCAATACTCATGATCATTGGTTGATATTCAATATGATATGATACTCCATAGTGTAAAATCGTGTAATCGTCCTTCCGGTTTTTGCACTCGAGCCTTGTAATAACAACATTGTATGCATGCGGAAAGGTACTTTTTACATATTTTCGCATTTTTCTACCGTAATGTGCCATCTTGTCATGACACTGCTGTACAATTTGCAATCTGACTGCGTTTGCGCTTTTCCGAAAAATGCTGCTTAACACTGCATGCTGAGTAAGCAGTTGTCTACTTCTGCTGTTATTTGTATGTCCCGCGGGCTCGACTTCCTTGGAGGTTCTTCTGGTGATCGACTAAGAGCGTCTACGTGTGCCATACTGTCATCGTTACGATTAACGATTTCACAATAGTATTCTAAAATTTTCAGAAACCAACGAGCAATTCTCAGAAGAAGTTCCTTTTTATACCCTACACCTTAAGGTTGAGGGTATATTCACTTTCTACCGGAGTGTGTAACGCATAGAACTAGACAAGATAGGTATGGAAAAGTATATATATTGTTGATCAGCATCACCACCAAAATAGAAATAACGATGTCTGTCCGTCTGTCTGTCTGTCTGTCAGTTGAAATCACGATCACAGGAGAACGGATAAAGATTTCAAAATGAAATTGGGCAAAAATATTCGTTGCTATGTTGGGGTGTTTCGTATTGAAAATGGGCAAAATCGCCCAAGGACCACGCCTATTTTTTATATCGAGAGTGCAGGTACCTCTGTTTTGCCTATTAAAAAAGGCCATATCAGCATCACTTTTTGAGAGAAGACAAGAAAATTTTATATGTAGGTTTCGATTAATCCTTCCAGTTAATATGCCAAATATGGGCGTGATCCGCCCAGTTTTATTTTACATGGGTCATGGAGGGTTTTACATGGATTGTATTGAAAAGTATATAAGTTTTCTGAATAATGGTGTACATAATATTGTAGTTTGTGAACCAATAATATTCTGTTGGGAAAAAAGGGCGGGGCAAGCCTCCTTATGCTGTCACTTATGAAACTGCATATAGCTATCATGACAGCATAGTTGTAGAAATTTCATAGGAGTATAAAGTTTTGCCTTTTAGAAGTGGTGCGATATAATTATTATTATTATTATATATATATATTGTATATTTATTATTAGATATATAATTGTATATATATACGAGTATATTATATCGCACCACTTCTAAATATATATACGAGTATATATGCAGCTTTAAGGTGTAGGATATTTCGGCTACAGACCGGTAGACATCACCTTTACTAGTTTTCTTTTACCTTCGCCATTGCGGAACAATCGGTCGTAAATGTTTACCGATCAAATACACACGGAATCGATCCAGCGGCTCGACTACAGGGAGTACTTCCAATTCGTAGGCTTCTGTGCACTGGAGGCTATAGTACGATATTGGCTGCATTGTTTTTCCTTCAGAGGAATGGAGTAAGATTCCAGTGAGTACCACACTGCTGGCATACGTATGCAGCTCATGGTTTGCAGAATAATCATATAATCCCAGAACCGGATGACTATTTAATTTCGTAATGATTTCCTTTTTTTTGCGCATCATACCGCACAAACGTAGTTTCCTATGATTTTCGCAAGAGCGGTTATCGGTTTCGCAATTAATGCGCAATCACGAATCACGAACTTCCGGCAAATTCCGAGGAACCCAAGGAAACGTCGCACATCTGTAATATTTAAAGGTTGTTTAAATTTTTTTATCATAAATACCTTTTGTGTCGCTGACGAAATTCCGTCTTTGTTGATAATATGGCCGAGAAAGGGTCTCGGTTGTTAGAAAAAAGTACTTGTCGAGTCGAAGTATCCGGGAACATTTCGCTTTTCCTTTTCCTTAGCAAGATGACGTCATTAAGATAAGCTTCTCCAGATCCTATTTTCGCCGCGATTTTATTCATCAATGCTTGAAAAACTTACGGCGCATTCACGAGTCCAAAAGGCATGCCGTTATACTCGAAATGTCCTTGCGTTATGATGAACGCTGTGTATTTACTTCAGTTTTCCTCAATTTCGATTTGGTTATATCGCATGCGTATGTCAAGCACTGAATAGAATGAATTTCCGGATAGCTGCGTAAGTTAGTCTTCGATGATTGGCATTGGGAACGGTGTTTTCAAAGTAACTTTGTTTAATCACCTATAACAACAAGCATATTTTATAAAGAGATTACAAAGGAGAATTCACGGCGAAAATTTTTTGTCGAGATATACAACGATTAGGGACGGACTTGATTCGACTCGAGCTTCGTTCGCTATTGGTTGATGAGTATGAGGCAGCAAAATGCCGTATAAACTTTGCAAAAAAGTTCTTCGATGCAACCATCGTAGACATACGATGTGTGAAATAAGAAAAATGGAAGATTGTCGATTTCAGAGACGAGGATTGGCAAGGGGTATATGTAACTTCTTCTTGTTATTTTACAATAACCCCATTGTCTGCTTATGTACAAAGCAGAATTTACCAATTTTGGGTTTTATGACCTTTGAAATAATACTGTTTGTTGTTATTTCTTCGATGGTTGCGATTATGCTTTTGTAATTTTGCATATCAGAGGGGAAGAGAAGGAAGGTGTTGTTTCTGTTTATGATTTTTGTGCTTCTAATCACTTCTAATAAAGTGCGAATAATAATAAAGTGCGAAAGGAGCAAATTGAATGAAGAAGCCAAAAATGCTTAGAAGCTGAAAATGTAAAAATTTGTGAAATGATCAGAAGCTCTAAAATCATAAATTTTCAACCATCGCAAAAATAACAAATATTATTTCAAAGGTCATAAAACCCAAAATTGAAAAACTCTGCTTTGTACCTGAGCAGACGATGGGGAATTGTTATTGTAAAATAATAAGAAGAAGTTAAATGTACCCATTGCCTCTCTTCGTCTCTGAAATCGACAATCTTTAATTTTTTTTACTTCACAAATCGTATGATTGCATTGAAGCACTTTCTTGCGTAAGTTTATACGGCATTCTGCTGCGTCAGACGCATGAAACAATAGCGAACAAAGTTCGAATCGAGGCAAATTGTCCGTCAGTGATCGTTGTATATCTCATCAAAATATTTTCGCCGTGAATTCGCCTTTGTAATATCTTTATAATATGTGCTCGTTGCCTATAATCCGTACATAGTCTATGCTCTTCACTCTTTTTTTCCACAAGTACTATGGGTAAAACATATGGCGATTCGGATGCTCGTATTATGTTATTTTTCATTAGTTCGGAAATAATTAATCTTATAATTGTTCGCTTACTGAAAGCAGTGCGATAGGGTTCACGTTAATTGGTGAATTCCCTCAAAGTTTTATATTCAGTTTTACTGGCTGCATCTGCCAACATCTTTGATGCCTACTGAGAACCTTTGGCGTCACCTGTCGATGATCGCATTGAGTTCCGAAATATGGTTTTCACTCAGTTGTTCACCAATATTAATATTGGATTTACTTTCCATCCAGCACTGATTTCTTTGAGTTATAAAACGCTTACCATCGCGGCATAATGCGTCTTTAAGGCACGGTCAGACAGAACGCGACAATAATCTCCGCCCGGCGGAGATATCGCGAAGTATGTCAAACAGAACGCGGTACAACGTGGAATTATACAAGTCAGTGGTTTGTTTCTGTTAATAAAAGAATGCCGTAGTGGTATTACATGATTTCATTGCATGGGATTTGTCACTTTCTCTAGGGAATTTGGTGATGTGACATGAAAAATTTCTCAGGCAAAAGTATTTCTTTCTCAAACGAAACATTAGTGCAGGAATTGTCAGTAGTGTAAAAATTGTTGTCTTCATCTTAAAAATAATTTGAAGTGTATTAATTGAATCTGTAAAATATGTCTTCCGAAGAAGAACTATTGTCGCTGCTACTTGCGAAAAGGAGAGCTAAACGAAGGCGGCTATGGGTTAGCGAAATAAATCAAGCAAGGGAGCTGTTTGGCGAATTCCATCATCTATACCGAGATTTAGAAAATGATGATGAAAAATTTTGGACATATTTCCGGATGACACGAAGCAAATTTGAAGAGCTTCATGAGCTGCTGAAACCACAAATTGAGAAAATGTAAAGCAAAATGCTCTTAACAGCTCAACATATGGCAACGCATAAAATGCCGTCCAAAAAAGTTCTATACTCACACTCTTCAAATACACACATACTTGCACAAGATTCTGTAAAATTTCACAACGCTGTACTCGGCGGAGAAACCGCGCTAGTGAGCAAAAAATCTTACGCCAAAGTGCGCGTTTTCAGTGTGACATGCGCCATAAGTGTTACAACTCAGAAAACAACCGCTCCACCCGGCGTGGCGTAATTATCGCGTTCTGTCTGACAGTACCTTAACCTAGCAGAATGTTTTCTGAAATGCGATTGTTATCCACCACAAGGAAATCCGTTATGAAAACATTATTGACAATTATAAGTTCTGGCGACAATTTTCTGGTGCTAATGTAATTTCCACCAGCGATTCCGAATTACTAAGGTCTGATGCAAAAGATTTTCGAATCAGCGTTCAATTACGTCATTCTGCACTCGATGGGAATAGCGCTACACACTTCTATTATTTGGTTCAAGAAAGCTCTTGTTCTACTATTCGGTCGTTGATGCCATTTATAATATGACTTGCTATGGCATTTTTGGAAACCTATTCTTTTAGTCCAATAGAACACATTTTATAATAAAAGTCCATGACGTGTTTGTTCAGCTGACGTTGCCAATTTTATTTGTACAGCGGCAATGTTATCCTGACAGGGAAAGTCTTTTAAAAATTTAACAGCGAAAAGTGTCCAAGATTCGTACACTTCTTGTAACCCGTCCACCCAATATTTAGCGTCTTTCTTCATTTTTTTTTTTTTTTTGTGTACCGCAAATAGGAGAGAGTGCTCACGCCAGCCTTAAAATTTTCGATAAGCTGTTTCGAATTCAGTGATTTCCCTTCCGACGAATTAAGTTCTTGTAAAATTGCAATTATATCCCTTACATTTCCGCACGGATTGGTGAAAGGTGTCGTGGATTGCGTCGATGGTGTAATCGAAAATAACGGCGCAGACGGCAACGAAAACGGCATATTACCGTTGGGTATGTTTCTGTATACTTGCTGAGTGAGTGTTTGGAATCACATTTTGCGATTCAGCATTTGATGTGCGATGCTATGTCGCATTGGAAAATGCATTTTGAAACGTGTTGCGATGCAGAAACCGCATTGGAATGCACCCTTTCCCACTTGTGTTGCGAAGCAATCGTCCAGTTCGATGGTTCGTTTGTAAAACTACGGTGTACCGACGTATTCGGCTGGAAGTTCGCGAACTCAGAGGCGTGTTGTTGAACCACTGAAGTGTTCAGCTGCGTATAAATTTGTTGTTATTGTGATTGAAATTGTCGACGATGTCGCTGTCGCTTGCAACGGCGGCCGCTCTGCAAACATTTCAACAGCATCTTGCTTGCTGCTAACGGTACACCGTGTGCCCATTGCGACGCGTTAGATTGTGTATCTGGCAAGGAGTATATAATCATAAAGAGATTGCATGAAACATTTTTTTCCAGCAACACGATGTTTCTGTGCGGAAAGATTAGGCCTACTGCGCTGTCACCAGCAAGCTGAGCAACGCAGAGCAGAGAAACCAGCAAAGCAGAGACCCGAAAATTGCACCCGAAGTGTTTTTTTGCTTTTTTTTCTGAAGTTTTATGGTCCCTAACGCGGTGTTGTTGTCGTGAACAACAGAATCATCGTCGCAATGATCGATTTGTTGATTTCGGGGGATGAGAGGCAACGGGGCAATTCGACCTTTTCTTGTTTTTTTACAATAGCAAATTATGAGCAGTAGTCATTGTTTTGTTTTCAATTTTAGTATTTGAATGAAATTTCCATTTTTGTGATTTTGCATATGCTGTGGATGTTGGGTTGTGAATAAGAGTAGTCTTCGCTTATAAATTATGACATTTTATTTGTAAAACTTTTTATTTTTTATTTATAAACGTAATACAAAATTGAGTAAAATAATTTAAAAATTTTCTTGTTACTTACAATCTCATTGGTTAACAAATTAAAATTTCTCATCAATACCTAACGTTAAACAATACCTGCGATCTTCATTAATTCATTCATTTATTTGTAATTTTATAGATTAAAAGTATAACTAAGCAAAATTAAAACAGCATTGTTTTGCCTCGATAATATCAATCATGATATAAAATCGATCACGCATATCATATGCAAAACGATTGCTGCAAGTAAGGCCAAATCCTCGTACGCACACAACCACTCCGAATAAATTCGCACATACATAAACCTAATTTCTTATAAAACGTAACAGATTAATTTTCGTACGCATATCAATTGTTTCTACATGCTACAATAGTTATAAATCCACAGCATCTAATATATAAAAGAAACCCATTCATCTCAAAAGCCAATGAGACATACTCTTTCCAACCTCTCAAAGGTAGCATGCACAAAATCAGAAATCTAAAATTTCTACAAAAATATAAATTGAAAAGGAACTGAGCAGACAGACGACTACTAATGATTTGTTATTGTAAAGGTACAAAAAGAAGAGAAGTTCCCTCATTGCCTCTTGTACCCCGCTGAAATCAACAAATCGATCATTGCCATGCGATTTCGTCAGTTGTTCAAGACAACAACAACGCGTTAGGGATCATAAAACTACAGAAAAAAAAAGCAAAAAACACTTCGGGTGCAATATTCGGGTCTAAAATTTGCTCTGCTTTGCTCAGCTTGCTGCTGACAGCGCAGTAGGCCTAATCGTTGCGCACAACTTTTACAATGTTGCCCGCAACAAATGTTTCATGCAATCTCTTTATGAATATATACTCCTTGTATCTGGTTCCTTACATTTTTCGTGGCGGTTGGACGTTTGCGTTTTCTTGAGTTTGTATACTTACTAATCTCTTTCCAGAGTCGCTTTATTTCGGAGTTGTCGTTGGCGATTGTCGTCGATGCGTTCGCCAGATCGTTACTCGTGGCATCTTTGTCATCGTAATTCGTATTCCTTGTGGACCTGTCCATATCCGTCACGCCACATTCGTAGAGGCTCGCCCCAAATCGGCTTTATTACCACTGGTCTTCATGTTGAGCTGCTGCAATTTCGCTCTTAACTCCACAATCGTGTACTCGTTCCGGCTCATCCCACTTCTAAATAATTGTCACGCGCACGAGTGAAATAGTTAGACAAAAGATTTCAAACAAAGGAGTGTATAATACGTAGAATGAAATGTCTTTATTTAAAACGGTAAAGAAAATATGTAACTGGTCACGGCGCGAACGCTGCACGTCAGTACACGTTGACGGTTGGAGACGGACTGCAATTCTGCCGTTTTAGCCGTCACTGCTCTCGTTCTTGTGTATACTTTTCTGCACAGTCGCTCTGCTCGCCTGACAGCTCGGCCTTTCCTGATTCAGCGTCTTCCTCGATCTGTTGATTCTTCGCATCGAAATCATCATCGCTATAGGCATCCACGTTGGGTGGGCCACCGCACCACGACTTTATTCTATCGGTAGAATACACTGTTAATAACGGTCATTTTCGAGGCGTTTTTTTTGATTACGTAGGGGTTCGAATATCTTCAATTTTGCTCTTTATTTCATTATATTTTGGACTGCTTTTTCCCTCATGGAATGGAGTTCTACATTCGGGATTTTTGAATTCTCCAGTTCGTCGTTAGAGTCTATACACCTGGAGAATCACGTACCCTAAGGTCGCTGGAGTCTGTACACCTGTAGATTCACGTTTCCTAAGGCCGAAAAAGTCTATATACCTGCAGATTCACGTACCATAAGCCCGCTAGAATCTATATAACTTAAAGACTTTAACTTTGAGATTCACGTTCCTTAATACCTGGAGACTCACGCTCCCTAAGGCTGCTAGATTCTATATACCTGGAGATTTACATACCAAAAGCCCGCTAGAATCTATAGAACTTGGAGATTAACGTTCCATAAGGCCGATAGAGTCCAAATACCTAGCGATCCACGTTCTCTTAAGCCGCTAGGATCTATATAAATTGTCACGTTTCGTATGAAAAAACGCTTTAAATTTTTCGACGAAGCGATCGTGTTCTTTACTCGAAGCGTTGAGAAAATGTTTAGTCTACGAATAATTGACTGTTGAATTGGCTCTCTTGGCTCAGGCGTTACGAAGTAGCGAAGAACGTAGCTGATTAGATGATTTATTATGAAGCGTTAGAAAAAATAATGAACGAAGCGAAGCAGCCGAGTCTTATCGATGTCCTTCCTTGCTCTGCGAAGAAGTGGCGAAGAAAATATAAAGCAACGCGGAGTAAGCAACCGTACTCGGCGATGTCTGCTGACAGACTGCCCTTATGCTGGAGATTAAGAATTGTTATACTTGTTTCTTGCAGAGCTGCAAGACGGACGTCGTTTCTCTTCTCTCTCTCTCTGCTTTGTATTAATTAATAATAATTAATAATGTTACTTGTTTTCTTAGATAATAATAATATTGATTTTGTTTTTAATTTTAATTTAAGCTTACTTCGTAGTTATATGAAAAGTAAGTTAATTTAAATTAATTTTTGTTTCTTAATTAGCTTACGTACTAGTTATAGAAATTATAAGTTTTGTGTATTTTAAGGTCAGTATTTTGTTGTTAGTTTACATTAGAGATAATAAAGAAAAAGTAAAAATATAGAATAATCGAATATATAAGGAAAAATGTGTGCTCATAATTTGACACAAAAATTATGGCCATCACAACTCGAAACCAAACACCCCTCGAAAGTAGATATTTTGTATTTGGAGCTGTTGCACCATCCAAATAAATTCATCCCATTTTCATTACAATCGGTAGAAGCCAAAGAAGTCACTTAGATTAAGGGACTTGTGCTATTTTATGAATAACTAAATAAAACTTTTTTAATTGAAATTATTTCACGTAAAAGAAAGTCTCAAAAATCAAGAAGAAATTTTAAAATTTTTTCTATAATTATTCTATTTAGTAACAATAACATATGTATATATTTTGTATAAATTAATGTAAATTAATGCATTTTACGCTGCATAACAATACCTCATACTTTTAATTCATATATAAAATCAAAATTTACAAATGCACGTTGTTTATGAAGTCGTTGGCACAGGTGTAAAGTAATGAAGCCCATTTGTCTAAAAGATTCAAGAAAAAACCCACTAGTTGTTAGGAATTTAAATGTGAAGGTATTATTATTATTCACTTACTGCCATATCGTATTCCGTGATGTAGGCCGGGATCTCCAGCTGGTCCTTCGAAATAACTGAATACAAGTGTTCCACGCCGTCCAAAGAATGTACTTTGGCTTTTATTGCAGGGGTGATGAAGTGGGTAAACCACCAGGTAACCATCTACGTAATAAACAGAATAGTCGATTACTAAAACGTGGAAAAGGACTACAAAGAGGACAACAGCTAAGTACAAAGATGTCCAACTGCCCTAAATGAAACTGATTAGAGAAAATTCAATCGAAGTTGTTGAAAAAAACCATCTAAAGTTTAAAGGAGTGTAAAAATATATTGCCAACAATTGTTTGGCAATGTTTTTTCTCAACAAAAGCTATCATAAGAATTAAAAACTTGTACGAAAGTAATCCTTGTTTTGAGTTATACATCCTTGTATTATACTGTCTATGTTCTAACCTTGGTCCACATTGTAGGATGCACTATATAAAAGGCTTTCAAGTTCTTCTTGTATCTGTTGGAGAACGGGCAGCGTTTGGCCGTTATTAACTTTTCAGCAGAGATCACAACTACTCACTTGTATGGCAGGACGTTGTACACATCGCGCAGCCAATTGTACGGCGGCTGATTTAATGCAGAGGTCAACGTATGAAAGTAAGCAATTACATAGTCGCCTTTAACGATGGGATCCAGTAATTTTATTAAGTATAAAAGTGCCTAATCGATGATAAATGAACGTCAACTGTTGCAATAGTTGCAATGCAAACAACGGATGAACTCACCTTTTCCAAGTTAATGCTGTTCACGGGGAACCATTTGCCACAGAACACAATCACAGGCCTCCCAAGACGATCAATTCCACTTTGATAAAGGCATCCGATGCCAGATATTTCGGTTAAGTCTTCGACTTGAGACCGCCGCAGAAGACGCTCGTACCTGTGACGGCGAAGGAAGGAATTTAGTTATTAACAGCATAGAAATCAATTTAAAAACAAGGCTTATTGAGATTTAATTGTCGTTATTGTATTTTAATTATGATTGATACCACTGACGAATTCTTACAGTATTCGTAAAAAGTCCGTCTTCAGGTCATTGAAATGTTGTTAACGATCTTCTTTCTTAAAATTAACGTTAGGATAAATTTTGATCGTTCATTTCATTTACTGCACCCATAAAAGCCGAAAACGCAATCACGAATTTCAATACAGTCGATTGCATTCGATTCAATTTCTAATTAGCATAACAAGTTCTTCTTTTTAGAATTTTGCGAATTAGTATTTACAGCTTTCTGCTTCGTTCACGTCAAGGTTGAAAGAATAACCTCATTTCTGATATTGAATATTGAAAAGAAATTAGAGAAGCTAAAACACTGCAGATATGTTTTAGTGTTTAGTGAATCTTCTCATTTATATTTACATTCATTTTTACAATACAATATTTTTTCTATGCCAATTTAAAGATGTGTTAATAAAAAATCAATCAAGTGTTTCGTGCATCGAGCGAAAAATCGTAGTGATAACAAAATTTATTTAAATATTTTAGAAGATTTACATAAAGAATAATTTTATATAAATATTTAAAATTTTAATTTAAAGATTTTTCGCTATAATTAATTCGGAACAAAAACTTCTTTGTACACTTTATTGCATTTAGCTGTTAAATGAATAAATTAAAAATGAAATGAAACAAACTGAAATCTGAAACTTAAGCATGCTCTTAATGAATATTTAAGTAACTTTCCATTGAAAGGAATTGTGTAGGTACTTCGTTTGAATATTAACTATTAATGTACTATAAATTGAATATAGAGTAAATTCGATAAAATCGTGTAATTGCCAGGATTTAAAACTAAAGATATTCCATTCCAAAACGTTCCACGGACAGAAGACGTTAATTAAAGACAGAAGTTCCGTTTTCGCAAGTTTATTTTTTCACAGGTTTTTTGGAAATCTGATGAACGTAAAAAGATAACAAACAAAATACGTTCGTTAGCTGGATATCGTGAGTAATGAATACGATTTCTTCCGGGGGAGCGGTGAATGCATACAATATTCGCATTTTGTGTAGCGTGTTTATAGAGTGCACTCAGTGTTCAAGCCCGAAATAATTGAGGGAGAAAATCCGCAATAAATCACTTTGTGGAGGTCGTTCTTGGGAAATCACTTTAATCAGATGCTTTATCAACACTTTGATTTAAACTTAACGGATTGCTGCATTTATTAAACCTTAGAAACATGTGAAATACTAGAACGACGCAGTACTTTAGCACCTTAGGAAATTTTGATTTGTTTCTCAACAGCATCGCTGTTATTTTTTTGCATATTTACAAATTAACATTCTGATTGGATCCCATTTAAATACAATTCTTCTGTTTCAACGCAAAAAAAAATTTCATGTACACTTTGTTGATAATTCAATTTGGTCTTTAAATGGAATTGAACTCTGTTCGAACACTTAACGGTTTTTTCTCTATAAAACTGACCTTTCTTCGGCTGTTTCAATGGACGCCTCGTGAACTGTTTCGGCGAAATTGTTGCTGGTCTCCTGCATTGAGTCAACGCAGCTCAAATCAATGGACGTCATACCATCCACCATGGTCATGCTTGTCTCACCAGCAAATGTAGCCAGTGTAAAAATAAGTCGCACAGATGGGTTGAGGGTGAGTAACTGAAGGACAGCCAACCAAATGTTATTGGATATATCGATTTAATGCGAAAAATTGCAATATATGTAAATGTTTGGTTTACACGAATAGACTATTCCGCTTCACTCTTCACCTAATCAAACAAACAATTAATTATAGCTACACATTTTGTTTATCACTAGTGTGTTAATGAAGATTTCATGTTACGGTATCGAAAACAAAATCAGTTCACGCGAGGAAAAAATCGCACTGTTCTCGCGAGAGTGTGTTTTGCAACTGACGTCGACCAAACAGGCTGCGAAAAAAGCTCAAATTGTAAGCACGAAAGTTCGGGGAAACAGCTACGTGATACGAAAATAAACGAATGCCATCGCACATTATATGGAATAGAAACCAGACAGAGTCAGAAAAATGCTAAAGAATTGTTTAATGGATTAAAAGTGTTTACTGACAAAAAAGTATTACTCTAGAAGGGGATTTATTTCTGTACAACGAAGTTAAGGTTAAATAAATATGACGTACTGTTTACAGCATTATGCTGTACATCGACGTAATTTCGTATAAAAAAATATACAACATTTTTTAATTATTTCATTTATTCTAATCTGATTTTCTATATACTATTCTTGTTGTCACTTATGACGATGCAGCAAAGATTTACCTTCAAAGCAAAGCAAAGATTCATTCGGATCTCTTTTTCCGGCATGTCTATGACTATGCCAAAAGCATAAAAGGGGAGGAAGTACGTCATAGTTTATACTCCTTAGCGAAGGAAGTAAATTTCGCTTTCGTACAAAATGCGAATGTGACGTAAGACCTACATAACAAACGCCTGCACAGTAGACTATAAAATTCCTTCTTATGACAAGGCAATCACATAATTCCCTGAATTTATGGTTAATAATTATGGTTCTTAATTTCTTCTAGAGAAACCTGTTCATTACAGATAGTTATATACCTTCGTGAATAATCTATATAAATACTTGATAAAAATAAAACAGGTGGAAAATTCTGTTATCTGATTAAATTATAGTTGTTATATTATGATCTATGCTGATAAAAGTTATTTGCATTGCTTCTTCCAAAAACACGGACGCTGATAACAATGCAGATGTTTTGATAAGCTGGAATTTTTTAAATTTAGTCGAAGTAAAATAATGTAAAATGGAAATAAATCTACACCATTTCCAATTGCAAATGGAAGAGAAGAGAACCATTGAAATTAAGATTTTCTATTTGTAATTGAGAATAGAACTTGAGAAACTAAATTTTTATGCTACTTATATGATTACTATATGTAATAAAATACCTTTTGAGTAACACTTTATTCTAAGAAACTTTAAACTTTATTGTAAAAACAATGCAATTTAATATTAAGAATAATTACATACATATATCATACATATGAACAACAAAAAGAAACGATGCAATTTATATACAGAAATGTAAGAAAATATACAAAGATATTAAATTCGAATGGAGTTAAAAATGCGTTGAACCATAGAGAAAGAATTTCATTATGATTATTTAATAAAAAAAATATTCTTTGTCTCAATTTCAATTTGTTGTTTTCTCAATTACAAATAGAAAATCTCAATTTCAATTGCTTTTTTATCACTTACATGGGGCGAATTGTCATTGACAATTGGAAATACAGCCTCATTTCGGTACACGTACGCATGGTCTAATAAACAAGGTTGGCATATCTCAGAGAGGCTCTCCTTCTTTTACTTTATTCTTCAGTACTACGATATTCGACGGCCATTTTTTTATTTACTCTTGTTGCTATTGAATTTGACAGCGCTCGTTTATAAATTTGTCGCCTCTCTGGGATAAGCTTGCTATGGTCGTTATATTATGGACGTACGAACGTACAAAGCAGCACAGTTTTCTGTTCTCTTTTTTGTTATTTTCGTGGTTTTTCTGCGTGTTTGACGCCGTCGTAACTTATTTCTGAAGAAACTGCGACGCCAAAAACTCTGACGTACGATAGAGGAACGTTCTAGAAATTTGTTGGTAATTTACGTGCTTTCCAGTCGCTAACAGCCGTTTTGATGTGGGCATAGCTACGCTGACGTCGTCGTCGCGTACGTTTACGTTCGTACGTCTGCCGATACGAGGCTGATAGTTTATAATGCATTTAAAGTGCTTAAAACTGAGTGAATTAGTTCCTATAAAATGGGCTGTAAAATCTTAACGACAATTTCAATTTCCGTAAAACGAAACGTGCAATGTTCGCTTTATAGGATACGTATTGCAATTCAATTAAAGCTAAGTGCTTTTATATACGCGGAAACCCATTCGGCGGAGGCGATGCTCCTCAAGAATTTCATAGTTTGGAATAACTGCTACGTATGTATGCATCTTCAAGGAAGAGGAAAATCTATATCTTTTAAATTTTCGACAGAGCAGAGCGGAGCAATTGTCCCTAGGAATTCCCAGATAGTTATGACAAATGACAAATGTTTTTTCTGGGTTTCTCGGATGGTGTTTGCAACTGTTTCTTCACATGTTAGCTCTGCTATAGTTTGCCCAAACATGGTTTTGTCTTTAGACCTATTTCCTATTTCTCCTCCTATTACACTCTAACAACCAGCATTAGTGAAGTATAGTTTCATACATTGTATTTTACCGATTGTTTTAAGGCCTAACAGTCTAATTCTAATTCACGCTGCAACTTTTACTTTAAATATTATTACAAGCAGATTTTCATTTAAAAAATAACCAATATTTTAATAATCAATTAAAGCTACGGCATCAAATACACTGAGGCTACATTTGAAAAGTATTACTTTTAATAATACTTAAAATAAAATTGCGCATCATATAGCAAAATTCTCTAGAAAGAGTAAGAAATCCCATTTATTTCCCAATTAATACGGATTCTACTATTCACAGTCACGAACAGCTGACTTGTGTTTGTTATACCCTACATCCGAAGGAATGAGGGTATATTCACTTTGTGCTTCCGTGTGTAACGCATTAAAGGAGGCGTGGCAGGTATGGAAAAGTATATATATTCTTGATCAGTGTCACCTCCTGAGTCGATTTAGCCATGTCCGTAGTCTGTCTGTCTGTGGAAATCACGATTACAGGAGAACGAATGAAGCTATCGCGATGAAATTTTGCACGTATATTCTTTGTCATCCGAAACTCTGTGGGATTGAAAATGGGATAAATCGGTGCAGCGCCACGCCTACTTTTTTAACAAATACTAATTCTTTTAACAATATTTCAACTTGTAGACTTAGTTTTGAGCTTCAATTTTGTTTCCGAATACATCGGTACAGGTAGATTAAATTTTTAAAAAAAATGGGCGTGTCCGCCCACGAACATATGACATTGATATAAACCGCAATTCCAGAATAACGGTTGGAAGAATTGACTTGAAATTCGGTACGAATATTCTCTGCCTTCATAGATAACTCTGTATTGAAAATGGTGAAAATCGGCGGGATGTAGGGTATATAAGCTTCGGTCTGACCGAAGGTACCCTTACTAGTTATTATTAGTATTGTTATTTTATTTTACCGCGAGGGGACTGTATGTTTATGGTATTATGTTATTGAGCATCGAATTCATTAGTATTCAGTATCATTTACTGCTTCAATTTATTTTATTTACACTCGCAGAATCAACAGAAGTATTTATAAACTGAAATGTTAAAAATGCTTCCATGAACTTAAGTGCAGATGGAATCTTCATCATGAATTGGCATAGTCCTACCTATCTTAACAGATAGACATAATACTCACCTATCTTGGTTTTCCATTTGTATCCGATCATTCCTCACGATACTATTAAAATCTTCGGCTGTTATTCGATCTCCGAGCAGACGCTGTCTATCCAATTCGGTCTACAAAAATAAAAATAGTTTTCCTTTGAATCGTAGAAACTGACAATGATATCCTTTTCAGGTAAAAATTTTAGAAAATCGGAGTAAAATCGGAATAAAAATATAAAACTTTCTCACAAACGTCGAAGATTCTGTAATAAAGTTGATTGATTCTGTTTGTACTATATATGTTATTAATAATCCATTTATGTATATAGTAATAATTCTCAATCATCGCCCAGAATTTATTTATTTATTATTGCACGAAAGCCAAGCAATTTCTCATCTATCAGAACTATTTATAAATACATAAGTATCGTCCATAGCATGGTATATATTATTACTGGCCCACAGTCCTCGCCTGTTGAAGCGAGAATCCCGAGCAATGAGGTATTTATCTTGGGAAGATCGATATTTATGTTGGATTTCGATGCAAGGATTTTTGAACAACAATAATAAAGGAAACTTTATATGATTTCCTGGCGGCACTGATCCTGATCTTGATCTATGGATCAAGATTGACTGTGACTCAGGTGGCAGCAAAGTTGTGTGTTCAAATGAACTGCTGAGGATGTGAACACTTGAAAAATACTCTCATTTATAGGAAGTCTAAAGACACTCACTCTTGCTTCCACTTCGAGTTCTTTTATTAAACATAAAAATTGAACTCAGTTCAGGATCAGTGGCGAGGGTAAAAAGCTAAACTGCATTATAATAAGAAGGTGGCGATATTTCCTTTTACATTAATGCTTAATATTCGATTTCATAGCTACAAACCTGCGATCCAATGTTCGAATTGAGGCTCAACCCATTCAGTTCCGAGAGAGCGCATTCTGCATCTGATCTACCGAAACTTTTCATATTTGTTATGCACTTGTCGAATTCGTCATCAGCTGAAATGTATGAATAGGTTTCAATTGCAATACAGTTAAATCAGAGCAGATATCAATCATTTACAGGAAAATTCAAATGAATCGTTAATCATTCTTTAAATATAGTATTCGCCAGAACTATTTATACACAGTTTATTTTGAGGGCAAGCACAACTAAATACTAGACTTTCGTGCTATATAAATCAGTGTGTATAATTGAGTCGCTTGAGTACATTCACTCTCTTTATCTGAAGACGATCGCAGATACTGCTAAGGAACGCATGAAGAGGTTGAGTATTTCTTCAGGAAAGCGAAGAATAATCTCCATGCTTGCTTGTGATGTGATGAATTTATTTTATCTTGCGTTTAAATAGAGATATAAACAGATGATAAGAGTTTTGTTTTTCCAATGTCGCCATCTTGCACGAATTAGAAATATATTTATATAGAAATAAATACAATTTAAACATATAATATATGTAGAAAATCTTGTATAAAAATTTCAAAGCATGTCCACAAATATATTCTTGGAATTTTAATTGCATTTATTGAACAGAAGCATTTGACTATTTTTAGAATTAAAGAATATCAGTTTTAATAACAGATGTTTGCAGTTTGAATCATTGCTCACATTCAGTTCATTGAGGAGAGAATCACATCTACATTAATTAATTGTTTATAAAAGTTTTGTTTTAATTAAAAATGTATGTAAATATGTAAGTAAATATAACATTTCATCGTCTGCGAATTTTATAAAATTCAACTAAAGTTTCGTTTCGATTTCTTAACACTAAACAATTTTTTTAATTATCATTTTCCTAGAATTGACAACTATTCAATGTTCAAAATATGTTTAGATCAATGATTTCAGCGGTGGTATTATTACAGTAATATAATAAATAATAATAAAAATATAGAATCGATCGACATTTGAAAATATTATTGTTATTGTTATTATTTAATTTAATTTCCTTAATGAAGTCGCTGAAATGATATTAAAGTCAAGTAATTTATTCCTCATACTCCTATTCTTTCGTTAGAAGGAAAGTATTTCCCTTTTATATAAATAATATATTCATTGAAAAATTGCAAGGAACAAAATAATTTTATTTAGATTTTTCTATACATCCGCCGTTATTTGTTTTTGTAATAGTGGACAAGAAGGTTTGAGCACTATGGCTCATTGGCTTTTTTAAATACTTTTATTACGAGAATTTACAAATTTCGTTCGTATAGCAGCCCAACGGCAGCCAAGTTTTCAATGCAGTTTAAGTTAGTACTTTAAGAAAATGTCAATTCTGGCAATTCTGTCTATCTGCTCCAGCTGCGATTGCAAATTATTTATTCAACTTTTCGGGCAATGTGTAAACACAGGAACATTTTCATTGCTAGTTTTCATTGTGGCAGATTAATTATCCATTGAAATTATTCAGTAACAATGACAAAACTTTATTGACTTCACTATATCTTAGTTTTACTATTAAACAGAACAAAGTAGAGCAATTTCTTTGATTTAACAAGTTCATTAATGACAAAAGAAATCCTATTGGTAAAATAAAATTTTACTTAAAAACGGATGTCAAAGATGCCAATTGTCTCAATTAATTACTCAAAAAATTTCCCCAAAATTATCCCTTTATTTCCCTTTTAATAACATTAACAGCGAGCGCTAATCCTTATTTGTAATCACTCATTTGGAAACCGTATCATTTGTAGAGGTTAAGATTATCAGCTGTTATGTCGTCTGAAAAAAATATTGTGTGTCGTAACATAATTTAGCAAATGTGGGAATTATCCCTAATGAATTATTTTATTGTGTCATTTCCAGTTTTGCCTAATTTTGCCCTTGCCTAATTTTGGCTTTTTGTCTGATGCCATTCAAATGTAATATAATGTATAAAGTAACATATGCAAATTTAAATAGATTTGGTTTCTTAAATCGTGTGAAATCAACAAAAAATTTTTAATATTGGGTTTTTCATTTCGGGAAATTTCTTTTCCAACCTAATTTATATGAGAAAATAATATTTTAAAGAAATTGCTAAATGAAAATATCTTTTAAAAAAATTCTATTAACTTAAATTATTAAATATTTAATAAAATTAAAATATTCTATTAAATAACTAATCTTAATATTAAAAAATAAAACTATTGCTGTAACCTATTAATTTTTATATTGTAGTTAATGAGTATTATTTAATTTATGTAATTTATTGGATGTTTAACAACACTTTCGAAGTAAGATTGAACGTAAGTGACGCCATCAACAACAAATATTAAATTTACACAGCAAAAGGACGCAGATAGTCGAAGTCATCCAATCAGATAAACAAAAAATATAAAAATTTGTGGGGTAATTAAAAAAAAAAATAGGTTAACTATGAGGAAAAATACAAGATTAATTTCTAAAACACGTCATTCCTCTCCTTTTTCCACACGCACATTTATTATAAATCTCTGAATATTAAATAAAAATTCATCACTATTCGTGTCATGATACCAATAAAAATATTGAATATTCTTTGAACTTCAATGGATTTAATTTTGTGGCTTTTGAAGTGTTCAAAATTTAACTATGATACAACGAGATTTCGATTCAGGTTTGATAAACCTAGCAACTACATTTTCCCACTTTATTTTGTAGATTTAGATTAAATTTATTTTACTACTAAATAATGAACTGTATTATTAACATTTCTATTTTGAAACGAATTTGATTTAACTTGACGAAAATTAGCGCAAATTGTGAATTACCTATGCACAGTGAATTGCTTTCTTAACTGAAGGAGAACGATGTTTGGACACAATAAGTGAACTCAATGAAACGTCGAAGCTCTTCTAATCTTATCTATATTTTATATTTCTTTAGCACTCAATACGAAGCGCACGACAAAAATGTGTCATTGGCTATTTACGACCAAATACGACAAATAATCTGTATAATATTTACATTTATAGGTATTTCTTCTAAACGAATTCTATTCTGGAAGACAATCTTCAGATCTGCAAATCCTTATAATCGAGGTTTATGTGGTGATGAATGAAAATTGGAAATATGTTATATTGAAATCTAGTAAAAGCAAGCTTCAAGCGAAAGCGAATATTAATTAAATAAATAATTCAATAGATATCCTATTCTTGATATTGGAAATGGTAGCCATTTATTGATTCGAAACGCATTCCAATTCGAAACATTATCCTAAGTCGAGTGCGACGAGAAATAAAAATTGAGTTCTCTTAAAGATAACAATATCGAACGCACAAAACAAATTACGATAACCTGTAATATATTACGTCCTACTTTATATATTGTATTTATAAAAAACCAATTTATATAGTTCGCTTTTATAAAGCAATTATTCGTCGATTGTTTAGTGGGTCCATTATGATTTATGGACGTTCTTATTGGAACAGTTACCTGTAGCCAGCATGCAAGTTGCTTTGTGAGTGATTCAGGTTTTCCTTTTCGTAAAATAGAGGCTAATCGTATGCAGTAATAATGCGAACTGCTGCTAAGTCTGCAAATACATTTTGATGAAAGATGTGTACATGGGATTATGTATAGTAGATTTTACCTTTAATGCTCTTGATGCTTTCCTCCTTAAACATTACAAAATGGTTATGTGCTGTTATCAATTCCTCTTCTAAGAGTTGCTGAATCTAAATGTAACTCCGCGAAATCAAGTGCGTGAAGTTAAATTCGCGTTTTTGGATGTCATATTCGTGTTTAGCGGAGACACAAACCATAAACACGAATTTGAAATTCGCGATTTTGCTCATACATGTTGCTGAGATTAAGGCGAAAGAAAAAATTAATAACATCCGCAATACAGCTTTGCAAAGGAGACCTTTCCAACGATGTATAGTTGATCCGTGCACAAGCGGAACTTTGGTGTCAGAGGTCGCAATTGCTTCAAACCATAAGAAGAATTCAGTAACAAAACATATGTTTACTGCAATTCCAATATAGTTTTTTAAAGAGTACTGAATTTCTTCAGTCACGTTTTCATCTACATCTTTAAATATTATTTTAAGGAAGTGGCTGCAGCATATTTGAATCACTGCCAATGGCACAGCCCTTCTCCTATTATCATTTAAACGCATACAAAAGTCGTAACTCGACGATAAGTACGATTTTATTGACGACATTTTGTTGGTTTTGTTGAATGTTCTTATGCAGGCTGCAATGGTAGCAAAGCTCTCCAGTCTGTCGCCACTCTTTTTGACAATGGCCATATTATTTTATTTTGGAGGCAAAACACTTTTAAATTTAGTAGGAACCTTTCGATATCCTCAGAGTAACGGCTGCTTCACAAAAAGCTTCAGCTATTGGGAATAAAATTCTAGATACCTTCGTATTTTCATCATTAATATGCAATACTAGGCTGTACAAAAAAACTCTTTTGGTATCTTTCTCAATTCTCGAAACAATACCTCCCGTTGCATCCATGAAAATAGTGTTTCTACTTTTATTTAATAACACTTTTCGGTTTGGTTGTAATAATTCTAGCTGTGACATTGACCACAAATATATCTCAAGCGGCTCAGATACTCGTTGAACGAAAGATTTATATTTGTGTTCCCGTCTAATTTTAATAATATCAATAAACGGATCAGGATCGCGATCAAAATCACGACTTGCTTCTGATTTTATTTGTCGTGCTGCACATAATGGAGGTAGGCCTTGGTAATTTCCCACCTTGCACAAGTCTCGCGATTGTTGCCGCAACTTTATATCGCGCCAATTCGAAGGAAAATGGTTCAATATCTCTTTTTTGGCACGACTCGCTGTTACAAAAAAGTCAAATGAATACGAATGCAAGCGATAATTCCCTTAGCAGTAAAGGTTTTATTTTCATTTCCCTTATGCGCCAATGTAATTGTGACGATTGAATTTGCCTCTTGCTTCAATGAACAAATACAACTAAAGAAGAAATGCAAGCTACGAACCATTCTTCTAAAAATTATTGATATGCGTTTCCGATTACGTTTGTTATTTGCAAATTCGTGGCAAGCAGACTTCTTGTTGCATTTAGAAATTTTACTGAGCGAATTCAAATGGTTGAAAACTTCGCGAAAACTTTCGTTGTCTTCCACGTATTTCTTTAGAAGCTCCAAATTAACCTGATCACTTTTGATCAGCTTAAATAAAATTAATTTTGTTCCTTTCAAAAAAAAAAAAGGTTCACAACTCATTTCGCACATTTAAACTGTCCAAAGGTCTGATCCAAAATAAATTTAATTCAAACATTGGACAATAAAAATCTCAAATAAGAGAGTTAAATAGTGTCAAAGCGCTTCTGAGAATTAAGCATGTTATCCTTCGAATTAAAATTCCACGTATTACAGGGAATTTCACTTCCTTTTTTTTAATGCTTAAATGACGAGTGGATTTGAATTCCTAGAAAACGCATAGGAACGAAAACACTAGTGATGCAAAATTTGTAATGAGAGTACCTATTGCGATACCAATGTAAGAAAATAAAAATCTATATTAATTTAAGTGTTTTATTTTCGCTGGTTGCTGGTTGTATATCGGATTGATGGAAATTCACGTCCAAAAATGATAATTTTTGCTCAGAAAATTGACTAAGTTCAAGTGACCTCTGACACCAAAGTTCCGCTTGTGCACGAATCAACTATACATCGTTGGAAAGGTCTCGGCGTCCTCTTTTCAACGATGTATAAAACTTTGCAAAGCTGTATTACGGATCTTATTAATTTCTTCTTTCGCACTACACCTTAATCTCAGCAACATGTATGAGCAAAAACGCGAATTTCCAATTCGTGTTTATGGTTTGTGTCTCCGCTAAACACGAATATGACATCCAAAAACGCGAATTTAACTGCACGCACTTGATGCGAAATCACCTATCCATAAAAGCAGTTAAATCGTAATCAATTACAAAGAAATTGCCACCGAATTTAGCGATTGTCACAATGTTTATAACCTATAAATAAAAATAAGAAATTAAAATATAAATATAAATAAATAAATACAAAAATTAATACTATTTATTTCTTGCTTGCTACATTATTTATAATTTAATTGAACGCGAAGAATTACGAAGAAGCTAGACTTTCAGCAGACTTTCCACTTGGAAAAAGCAAAGAAAATAATCTTATGTTAAGAACAATGAACTAATTAGAATTGATAGCTCAAGCTTCAAATTGACCTTCAATATAAAAATCAAGAATCAAACCAACTTTGTAATCTTCTTCCTCTTTTCTGAGTTCAGTTTCAGGTGAAGTAATTTTATATACTCACAAAATTACTTTTGTAAGCAACTTTTTCGCAGGTAGCAACTCAAATTTCCATCTTTTTAAAAAGCATGTTTAAAAAATTTAATTGAATAGATGTACTTACTTATTGTATAAAATAGAAGCAAACCATCTATAAATATTACATTAATCGTCATTAATCCTACTTCGGAAAATCGTCAGTCAAAATTTGTCTATAATTCTAATAACTGTTTTTTTCTATAAAAATTGCAATGCAATCAGAAGATAACGACAATGGTTCTTTCAGTGACAGGTTGAAATTCCTCGAATACAGCTTAGCATTTATTTTAATCTGCAAGCAAATGATCTACGCCTTCCAATCCGGTTTTTTACTCGTTTCTAACGTAATTACATAAGATACTACCAAAGACAATATAATATACTCGAATGGATGTGTCATTCATTGAATTGATGTCATGCTCTCACCTCTCTCTCTCTCTTTCGTCCTAATAAGAACACCTGTTCAATAGTACATTCAACGCAAACAGACTCATAGAAATGGAAGGAAAATTAGCAGAATTAGCTTTTGTAAACTGGTTTCCGATTTGGCATATTCACAAGAGTTGCACATTGATTGAATGAGGACAACAATCTTTACAGAAATTGGATTCTAAAAATTCTTATAAGCACTTTGGTCTTAAACTAGCGTCTGGTTGTCTACTAGTAGAAACTGAAAATTATGAACAGAGCTAAGGCATCGTTTTAGTTAGAGAGAAAGCTGCAATCCATAAATTTTACCATCTAATTTGATCGTACTTGATTACAGTATTATTATTATTTAAATTAAAATTTAGTAGTTTTATTAAAAAACCACAACTTTACACCGACATTTCAGTTGGCTTTTAATTGGTTTTATAAGCTTAAAATTCCAAACCGAGCTCTGCTGGCGATGATCATCTGCATTTTTAGAATCGGCTGAAGCAGTAAGACTTCTAAAGCCATAGATTGTTAACTATACTATGTTTATGTTATGTTTATATTTCAACCAGTTGCGCCTAAGCGGATGTATATATGTATATATCTGAAACAACTCACATTTAATATTCCAAAGTTCATTTAACAAAGGGCCTTCATTTATTTAGAAGTAGACAATAATTTTATAATCTTTTATGTAAATCAAAGAATTTATTAATCATTTACTGTTAAAAACGATTAATAACAATCAAACAACAAATGCACAATATTTATTCTACCAATGAAAAGAACCGATTGTTGTTCAGCAAAAACACTAAAACTGCTTAAAAACAAACAGATGCTACTTTATTGTGCACAGTGTTGCCACAACTCCAAAAATAATATATCTGATTTTCTTTTAAAAAATTGTGTTTATAAATAATCACATAAATATTTTTTTGAAAAAATTTCTTAATATTTCCCTTTTACTACACCTTTTCAACATTTAAATCAGAAAGCGTAACATTACAATCATAAAGCGTCATTTGTAATTCAGAAAGCATATTTCTTCAGTTGCTAATATTTTGTGTCTGATTTTCATTATATAAAATAATTTATTTGTACTGTTAACGGAAATGAAATCAAAGGGAGAAATTTCCTTTCATATCTGCATTAACTCTTTAAGAACGCAAACAAGACAGTTTAACGATCTGAATGAATTATGCAAACTTTTACAGAGTTGATATATCTATATCAGATCAGATATATCATACAAAAATATTTTATCTCTATTTACATATAATATCGCTTCACAGACCTATTTTCTTATCATTATGCGAAGTAATAATAATAATTATAATAACATTATAAAAAGCACCAAAAGACTTTTTCTGAATCTAACGCTTTCTGAATTACAAAATCGGCTTTCTGAATTAAATGTGGAAAAGGTGTATAGTTCAAAATACAATATCAATGGAAAACAATGTGTTCCACAGGAGGTGGCAACAAATTTTAGGGTTAATAAGTGGCAACAATGGTTATGTACTAAACTTTCAATTTGTTCTCACCATGGATGCACCACTTCGTACTTGCGTACTATTTTGAGTACATTTTTTAATGGCGGAGTACGGATTTTCAACCCAGGGTACATAATATTTTCATGACACTTGGCAACTCTTTACTCTATTTACAAAACAAGAACCAAAACAAACGCCATTATTTTGGAGTACGAAGTACATTCTTGGTTTCGTACTTTCTCGCGTTATTCTTCCATAAGAAACCTATGTAAAAAAAACGGCCCAGAGTACGTTGTACTTTTCGTACCCGCTTCATTTTCGTATTCGTAACAAAACACTATCGAAGTACTTTTTTCGAACGCAGAGTACGTTTTGTGCCCGTCTGCAGTACTATTGCAATAGGCTGTGGATGCAACCTTGGTTCTCACGCGTACTGTTCCGTTTCTTCAACACAAATAGAAACAAATCACGCATATACCCTGCTAAACTGCGAACGCACGCTGGGTCGGCTTGTTGGTTGTATGAAATTAAAAAAATTTTGATGTTTTGTACAAGTTGCTTCCAAAAAATTGAATTGACGACTTTTTAGGCAGGTGACAAGTGTTTTCGTTTGTTTTCTAGAATATCGTCGTTGTAATTGAATTCGAATAAGAAAAGGTTGTTTGAAAGCCAATCAGTGTTGCCGTATTACCAGTAAATAATGTCAATATGTCACCAATAAGTTGGCTGCTTTCATCTTCCTCTTTTATTTTGATATTATTGATCTGAAAATATCTTTGGCGCCAATATGCGACTGCAATATCATATAAGCAACTGCAATATCAGTTCTGTTTCACTGCAATATCAGCTCTGAGAATGTTATTGAAAGAAACAACTTTCCACGAGAAACTAGGGCTGCGATCTTAAAATAGCTCTCTTTAAAAGAAGAAATACTGTCGTTCGACAGAATTTGCGTGGCGAAAATACTGTCAAAGGAAAATTACATATTCACACATTACATTGCAATCGCTTGAATAATCATGTCGCTAGAGTTTGGTCACCTGCATTAGAACTATTTACGACTGCATTTATTCTACAACGGAACTGAAACGAAATGGGAAGAAAACATGTGTGAAGACAACTTTAACTCGACGTGCCACTTTCGCTTGCTTTATATTTCACTGTAACATATTGGAGTTATCGGTTTTTCTTTACAGACAATAAAATGTGGTTTTAAATGAAGAGATAGGTTTTAGTTGTTTTTTGTAACTCTCTGGAAGAAATTGGAATATTATGAAGTGACAACTGTATTCTAAAATTACGCAAAATTGATGACATCTGTTGGCATTTATCACAAGTTGGAAGTTTTCAAAATCAAAGAATTTGGATGACGGTACAATTTCTTGTGATTACATCAAGTATTCCTCTTGAAGTTGGACAGCTGGAGAATATTAATGTATATAAAGTTGGAATTTTAAAAAACAAAGGAGTTGTCAATAAGCAAAGAATGTGAACATTTGATTTGAGTTTACAATACCTGGAATTCATCATGGCAACAGAAAGGCACAAACGTTTAGCAGATATTATTAAAGACTGTCACGATCATTTACGAATAATGACAAGAATACATGGCCATAGTCGAGCATGGGAAGACCATTTGAAGTGTGAAGCCGCTTTAAAAGAATATGCTGACGCCATGAGTGAGCTAGCCGTGATTTGGGAGCAGAACGCGGTAAGCTCGAGCCGAACGGTTCATAGTCGCATAAAATGGATAATCGAATATTGTAGAAAATATTTTTACACGGAAAATATATTATTAAACAAGCGGCAGCGCGAAATGCGTTTGCTACAATCGTGGGAAAACTGCGACGTGTCCAACTGTGTTATAATGGAGCCTATAGAAAAGATAAAATTGTTAGACGTCGGCAGCTGCTTTAATCCATTTCATGCCGAAAAAGATTTCCAAGTTACTGCGATTGATCTGAATCCAGTCAACGAAAGCGTATATCGCGGTGATTTCCTTAAAATACCAGTGCGAGATATGGAACGACCTGATGTTGTTGTTGTCGATAACAACGTATTGGAATTGCCCAGCAAATACTTTGAGTGTGTAGTCTTTAGCTTACTCCTAGAGTATTTTCCCAGTCCATCTCAACGTTTATTATGCTGCCAAAAAGCTTACGATTTACTTAAGTTTGAAGGTATTCTGATAATAATTACGCCAGACTCTCAGCATGTTGGAAAAAATGCAAAACTAATGAAAAACTGGCGCTATACAATGGCAACACTTGGATTCAGTCGTATTAAATTTGAGAAACTGCCGCACATTACATGCATGGCCTTTCGAAAAGCGTGCGATCCTGTTGTTGTTCACCGCTGGGCAATGCTTCATCGAGAGGAATACATGACGTCATCAATTGGTATACCCCAAGATTCATAGTTCCGTAATAACACAAAAAAATTGGAACTGGCAAAGCACTTTCTACACCTTTTCCACTTTTAAATTAGAAAGCCTCACTGAAAAATCAGAAAGCGTCACTCTTAATTCAGAAATGCCAGAAAAAATTTCAAATGATAATTTCTGAATTACAAGTGACGCTTTCTGAATTACAAGTGACGCTTTGTGATTTACAAATAACGCTTTCTGATTTACAAGTGACATTTCTGAATTTAAAGTGACTCTTTCTGATTTAAAAGTGGAAAATGTGTAATGACAATAGAAATAAGAATACCATGAAACTTTGTTAGATTTCTATGAATAGTCTTTAAAACGCTCAATAAATGAAATAAATACTTTTATAAAATACAAGAGAAATTCCTTTTAATTTAATAATTAAATAAATAGAATTAATTTACTGTATTATTTTCTATCGAATGTGTTGACAAAGTAAAAGTATCTGGGGTCATTGTGCCATGTATTAACCAGAGCTGTAATGTATTCAGTACTTGGTACTTCAGTACATATTAAGTCCTTTATACCTCAAAAAGGACTGGTACTTGAGTACTGGAAGGACTGGTACTGGTACTGAGTACGAAAATGAACAGCTCTCGTCTTCATTGACTCTCTTCATCAGGCAACCGCCGTCGTCTTCACAGTGCAGGTAACTTCCTTACGTGGCGCTCACCAGGGCTTTCCTTGCATACTTTTGAATTTACGGTTATTTACGTCTTTTGACATTGCATTAGCTATATTTTTGGAATGCCGCTACAACGTATTCAGAGTGACATATATACTTGCCGTTTCTGTAAATTTATAAAGGAAAGAAAAGCCGATGAAACACGACGGTCAAAAGTGATTCAGTAAATTTTCTATGCTACAGACGAACAGCAAGCGAGGTATCGATATGTTTCCATTTATTTTGTTCGGAAGGCAGACGAAGATGTCTCTTGAATGACGAAACTAAAAGAAAATGTTTGCACGTTTCCGCACTTGGTTCGCAAAGTAATTTGTGTTTGAAAAAGAAAATTTGAATGAAAGATAGTTCGGCTAGGTCCTTGATGCTAGTTCCGGACGATCCCAAATTCTCAAACATTTTTCATGATTATTCATGAAATCCTTTTGGCATGAATAATGAGGCTAATAGGTCTCTTCTCGTAGTAAAATTTTGTTTTACAACGCTGGTTTTTTACAAACTGTCAATATTGCTATTTTTGCTGTAAAATAAAAGCTCTTTTCTTTACAATTTTATAAATACCAAATAGGTCTTGACAGCGATATTTTATTACATAAAATGAATGAAAATGATCAAATTATTTTAGTCATTATCACTCGTTTTTTATCGTCGATTGATAATATTCTCATGCGTTTAAAAGTTACAGGTTTTTGGCCGGTTGTCGGCAACGTCGAAATTATTTGTAATGTGTTGTAATTTAAATAACAAACAATTTCCAACAGCAAAACAGCTGCGATATAGTATTTATGAGCTGGCTTTTTAAACTCTTCAAAATAGCATTTTTCTATATGTATTAACAATTTATAGATTTTACAAACAGTGGGAAAACAATGTAATCTATCTTCTTCCTTTTGACATGAACAAAACAAGTCGAAACCGAATCCTCCAACAATTAAGATATAACCAAAGAAATTTACTTCCTCCTTTCGTATTTCGCCAATTATGAGTGTATGAAACCAATTGGCATTTTTTTTGCATTGTAAATCAACGTTTTTCGCCAAAACTTCGAAACTTGTTTTCTTATAAAAATGTGAACATTAGACAGGGCAATCAAGAGAAGCAATGAATAAATTGTTCATACAACTGTAAAAGATGCGCCGATAAAGCAGTTCTTGCATCTCTTCATAAATTGTTGTTAGTGTTGAAGTTATTTTTTTGAAAGAAGATTATAAACAAAATTACAAATACAATAATCAGTACATCACAAATGAAAAGCAACGTATTTAAAAAAAAACAAAAGACAAAACTCTGTTCGCTTCTAGAACAGAGCATCACGTCCAGCGCTGCACCAGTAGCACTAAATCCTATGAAGAGGATGCGCATGCTCGTTCATATGAAAGCGTAAAGCGCTGGAAACCGAGCACGATGGGAAGTTCAAAAAACCTATACATAAATTTAAATAAGTACATCATCATCTCACCTTCGAATTGACCATTTAATGATGAAACTTTGTTTGTTGTTTTGTTTGATCCAAGTTTTTTATTTTATTGCTATTTCGTTTATTTTTATATTATGTGTATATATGTATATTTGTATTTATGTGTATATAAATAAGAATAAATGACAGATTTCCTATGAATTACACACCAACGCGTTTTCAATTTTCTTCATACATATGTAAACAATGCGATTTGACAATAGATTTTAACAGTAGAATAATATTAATTCTAATTTATATTATTAAAAACCAACAAGAACAAATAAAAACATACACATGGACATGTGTATGTAAGCATAACCGTAATCTACATACATTTGTACCTACATAAATATGAGTAAAAATGACAAAGAATAATTTTATAGAAAAACATAATTGTTAAAAGTACAAATATCAATATAATAAATTCTTATTAGCTATTAATATTCACATCCGGAAAAATCTAGTACATTTTCTATATTTGCATAGGTATGAATTTACTGTACACACACACACAAATACATACATAATTTGTATGCACGATTGAATTTGCTAATCAGTGTTATGCCATCAATTGTATGTATGGCACATGCATAAATAGATAAAAAAAATCAATTGCAGATGCTGAGTTTGTGTGCAGGAAAAGAACGAAACGCACGTTGACGGTGACTTTATGTAAGGCATCAAAAACTTGAACAATGAGAGAAAGTCAAACTTAAAAATATTGCGATTATTAAATATGTACGGTTATTAAAATTGTAATTATGAATATACAATAAAAAAATTAAAAGATTAAGTCAGAACAAGAAAAAAATGATCTAAATTTTCCAACAACGATTTCCATAGAAGCGACACATCCGAATAGAAACGTAAACATTATTATTATCGCACGTTGTTCGTGGATTTGAATTGAGTTTGTTACAATTGTTTTGTTTCGTCTTCTCGATTGGGACACATTTTAACTATTATCTAACTTATTACCATTCTAAAAACTTTTTATATTCTTAAATTAACATCACGAATTTTAGGTTTTTCACTTGCAAAATAGACAAATTTCATAACTTGTTAATTGTCTTTTTCGGCATTCGCTAGTTTTCGACGTAAGCTTCTGTTACGTGTAAACGTCTTGTTATAATTTCTTTTTATAAATATGCGTTTTATTTCTAACGCACGTACATAATTATTTTCATATATTTTCTAGACGAATCTACCGTTTAGTTAGCTTGTTAACGAATAGGATAAAAACAGAAGGACAGTTAATAAATACATGTACATTTATTTCACCTTTTAATGTGGTGGAAATATTACGAACCACAACTAGATGCGACTGAGCCTCTCTCACGCAGAACAATTTTAAATACACAATCTTATGGGAGACTTAAGACAGCAACGCTGAGCGAGTTAGTGATGTAAGGTGCTGCCAGGATTTAAAATATCCCAAAAAAGATTCAGTGAGAGAGTGGCGCGTTTCAGTAGCTGTAATTGTGGTTCGCATAAAGTAATTGTATGGAGATGAAATATAATAATCCAAATTTTGTCTTTTTTTCCTTTGATCAAAGTACAAAGTTTTTATTTTAGTACTGTGTGTTTTTTATTTTGTCGTAAATATAATCAAAGTTCGCCATTAATACATTTTCAATTATGACAAAACAGCTACATAATGCATTCAAGTTTACTTTACTTCATCATAAATATATTAACACACACATCTCTGAGCATACAATATATGAAAATATTTAATTTCATAATGGCTGACGATATTTAGAGGATATCTAGTAATGATCATTGCTTCTACACAAAATTATATCATACCTAAATGTACATATTTGATTTGAAAAGTATTTATTTGTGGTCATTGGAAGTGTACATTGACATTGTGATTAGACGAGTACGAGCTGCAAACAGTGTTAATACAAAGGTTAAATATTAAAAAAATAGAATTTATATGCTGCTGCTGTTATTCCATTTAGACGACAAGCTTTCAACCATCTCAGGATGAAACCGAATTTAGGATGAACTTATTAGCGATCTTTTGAAGATTATTTTGTTGTGAACGAACCACAGACTCCGATTTCCAAATCATTCCTCAGCTTCATATTGGAGTGTGTTGTTACCTTTAAATGTTTGCTGTCCATTATTTACCACTTCCTTTCCTTCAATACAAGGCTAGTGTTTTATTTTCACTGTTTTCATTTATGGACATTTGATTAGTCCTGTACGCGAAACGCGGGATAAACTGCATTCCGTCGCCTCTGATTCTGATTTGAATTGAATTCTATACGTAGTACAGCACGAAACAAGAACACGTAAATTTACTAATTTCCCCTTGCAAGCAAAAGTGCTGCCAGGTTTAATCTCTGTATGAAAGTACTTTTAAATGTTGACATACAAAACAGCTGATTGAAACACGTTACCTTTTGGCAAAATCGATCCAACTCGGAATCAGTGGCGCTGGGAGTGCAGCTCATGCTATCATTTCTGGCGTAACGTATGTGAGTATATATAAGATTCTACGTATTTCATTTGAGGTGCCACTGTGGAACGTGTGCATATGTCTTCGGGGTGGTCAATGTGCAATGTGTGAGTAGTATAAACATGATTCCTGCTGTACAATATAGGCGCTAATCTCGACTGGTGCAATGATTCATCTGTCATAATGCTGAAGTTATGGACGATTTTTGGCTAGACATCGATATCGCTAAACATTAAAAATTGGCTGCATTGAAGGAAATGGTTTGTTGTCGTTGTCTGTTATGGGAACGATAGTTTAGCTGTTTCGTGGTTATAGTAGTAGTTTTGGAAGGTTAGAGACACACATGTACTGATGATCTTCGCAAAGCTGTCCATTGATTTGAGTAGGTGCAGCCGCGTCGGTTTCTGTCGAAATCAATGCAAATCACGTGCTCACCCACGTCGAGTTGCATGTGCAAATTGTTGCAGGAATCACGGGTGCATAATACACACCGTTAGCGTAAATCAGTCCAAGTGGTCCAGATGGTATTTGTATGGTTTGTGGAGGAGGGCTGCTCAATGTTGTGTTCAAAAGCATTTGCTGCTGTTGTTGGATCTGCTCGAGTATTTTCACAGTGCGTTGTTGTTGCTGCTGCTGTTGTTGTATGTACATCGGTTGTGGTTGCTGCTGCATGTCCATATTCTGCTGCTGTTGCTGCTGTGTCGTCTGATGATGAGATACATACATTTGCTGGGATTCCATGTCCATGACAACCTGCTGCTGCTGCTGCTGTTGTGGTTGCTGTGATTGTGGCTGCTGTTGCGGATGATGTTGCTGCTGCTGCTGCTGCTGCTCATAATGCACCATCACCTGCGTCTGCTGTCTCTGATGCTCCTTGTATAACACCTGCGCAGCCAGATACTGTATTAAGAGCAGTGTTTGGCGTCGCTCGTGCCCCATGAGACACACCGTCGACATCTCGACCACATCGCGTAAATGCATAAGATATTGATACTGCAGCGGCTCCTCGTCGACGCCGCAGAAGTGGTCCGCCAAATACCCGTCCAGCTTCAGCGTTTGCGTGGCAATGTCCGGGAAGTCGATGAAGAATCGCGAGCACATGTAGCGCTCCTGCGTCTTCATTTGCTGCGGGTCGATTGGCACATAGTTGCGCACAAGCAGATTGCAGTACTTCAGCAGACCGCCGCCGCGTATCTCCTCCGGCTGCCGCGTTGAGATCAGTTTCTTCTGCAGATGGTACATCGCTTCCTGGAAGTCTCCGTACACCGACTCGCCCACCACCGTCGGGTAGAAGTTGTCCGAAATGGGAAGTGCGGCACAGTCGTAGAAGAGCAGCAGCGAGTCCAAAATGATTTGGAACGAATCGACGGAAAACTCAAATTGACGGCGCATCGTATCGACGAACTTCAGTTCTACATTCTTGTGGCCACGCTTGCTGCCCAGCGATATCAGAGACCAGCGGTCGCCGTCGTTGTTGTTGTTGACCTTAACCATTTTACCAACGTACGCCTCCTTCAGAGCACAGGGCATGATGCGATGTTTGCTGGTTGCGTCCGGTAGCAGGTCCATCAACGTATTCAATACCGCATTCTTGACGCGGTCGAAGTGACGGGACGAGGTGAGTTCGATGGCATATATTAGATCCAAATCGTTGTATGGCTGATCTTCCGAAGCTAAAACATGACTAGCTGCTCCACCGTTCAAGCGTACGTCCTTGACTATCACACCAGCTCCACCAGAGCCAATGTCCGTCTCCAGTTTGCGCCGCACTAAGTTAACCAAGTCTTTTAATTTCACTTCAAGTGTAGGAAAATTGCCACGTCCATGGATGTAGACGACATCGTCCATGACGTCGTTGAGTTTGCGAACCTGTTCGAATGACAACACGGCCAAACGTTGAGCCCCGCCGGTGTCCACGTTGTCCATGGAGCCGTGATCGGATGTCGTCGATGCTATCGATGAGCCGGAACTGGACGACAGCGGCGGCGTCTCTGTGCCGCCGTCCGAATGGAAGCCATCGTCTATTTGGAAGACATCCATTCTTTTGGATCTGTCGTGATGGTACGTCGAATCCAGCGTATCTTCTTCTAGCGTCCCGCACTGCAAGCAAGAGGAGAAGAGCGCGAATTACTTCAGTTATTTATGCAGTGTGACAATTTACGTATACGAATTTTAAATTAAATTTTCAGTTCAAAAAGTATTTCGAATGTCATGAAACAAACAACAAACATGATAAAAATATCGATTTTCTATATGTAGCTGTTTATCTACACACACACACACACACACACACATACATATATTCTATTCTATTCTATTTATTTGTAGTATAAATGCAAGTTTAGAACATTCGAATGATCGAAAATGCGAAACCAGACAACAAAGTAGTCTTGTTGGAGTAGTAGCACGATTTGTCTGATTGGAGTAGTGAAGTAGCTAGTAACATTGGACCAATTAACCCAACAATTTTTGCAGGGTCGCTAAAGCTTGACTCCGCCACGAATATTCATTTCAAACTCGACACAAACCGTTCAAAGCGTGATAAGAATTTGAATAACATTTGTAATCTTTCGCTTATACTTATTTTTCATTCGTCGTTGAGACCTGCGACTATAAAAAAAAAAAAATCTAAAATAACTTAACGATTGGATTTGGTTTATGAATTGCCAAAAAAAAGTTTGTTGTGAAGTCTTTTTCTCTAGTTTGTCACGCTGTCGAACTTATAAATAGCACCTAGAAATCGATTATAAAACGCAAGTAAACGTTTCATTACCATCGTAATTAAAGTCCTCCTCTTTTCTTTTAAAATAGTAGTTTTAAAGAAAATCGTATAATCTGCTTAAAAAAGTCTTCGCTTGGCTTTTGTTTTGGTATGTGTAATAAAATCAAATAAATTATCTTTGTGTTGCATTAGGAAAAAAAAACAACACACACACGCGTGCTTTGTTTAACGTTGCGACACGTTGACAGTGAATTCCTGAGTGGTTCAAAAACAAATATATATTTATACGAAATTTTTCATTATAAAGAGGAAAATCTTCACTAGAAACATGCGCAGAGAATCACCGAATTAGACAGATCATCGCTATCTACATCAGCCACAGCAGAAGTTCGACTCGCAACTAGTCTAATTTATATATGCGATAGATGTAGGTATTTTTCTTTCAATAAAACAATTAAATTTCCAACAAGGCATAATGAAAAAATGCCTATTATAAAATATGTACGTAAATATATAAAAATACTTCTATAGAATATAAAAATTTACTTTTTATAGAACCCTTTATTAAGAAATCTATTTATAAATCTATTAGAAATCTATTTATAATATAATAAAAAACCCCGCATGTGAAAAAACCTTTCCATAAGTTAGAATTCCCCAAACCTTAGATTAGCCTACGGGAAATTTATATGGGAATTTATTCATATCTATTTACAGTATGACCTCGCTTGTTCCGACACGTTGAACTCTTCAACAAATCGACGCTAAGCAAAAACGCAGCAAATTTCCTGGTTCTAATTTGAGTCATAAGTGCTGCCATATTTATCCGATGAATAAAAATATTTGTCAATATTCACATGCTTGTTAACATACTTAACAGCTGATTTAAACACTCAACTGTGCTGCCACTTGATCTACAACGTTACGTGCGCGTAAATAGCCACGATTTTTAGGGTGGTTTTTGTGTTGCTGTGGCCAAAAAAAGATCGAGATCAGGATCAATTCAGTGACGGGACTTCGCTAAACTCTAAAATAATCAGTACATTTCGGCTTAATTTAGAGTTTAGTGTTTGCGAAATGTAATAAATTACACTTAAATAAATCATATAATATCATGCCATGTCTCCACCACACATTTTCTTTAATTGAATTACTTATAATCAGCTCAGCAAATCGACTAATCTCCACCAACTGACAAAAGCGAGCTATCATTTGTTTGTTTGGAACGTATTTGTTTTGACGTCTATGAAAAAGTAGTGAAGCCAACGCTGAACTTTGTGAATCTAACTGTCACTCGATTGTTTTATTTTCTTCTAAATCTTTATAATCTGCGATGGAGGCATATCATAACGTATTGGATCATTATAGCAAATGGTGCCGTAATCTAGAAATTTTATCGAAGATTGGGAAGCGCTTTGGTTATCTATTTTTAGCTCCTGAAGCCAAAATAACTTTGCGAATTATTTGTCGTAATACATCGCATGTCGAATGAGTAATTTCCATAGGAATTTTGATAGACATCAGTACAGCCCCCGCATAGAAAATATTTACATGAACAATTTAAATGTTTTATTTACTTTGTACGATTACGCAACGCAACTGATTGAAATCAATTCGATAAGAGCGTTATTTAAAACTTTCATTCCTAACATTTCCCTGAAGCAACTGATAAAAAACAATTAAAAATTCTACTTTTAAAGCAGTTACTATTATTATTATTATACAAAAATTATTTTGGTCGATTCTGATATTTTTATAGACTGAAGTGAATATATCTGAACACATGACTTCCTTGTACATGAAATAATTCAATACAATTTCAATTACTTAATTAATGAAGGGAAATCTTGAATTATTATGTATGACACATAATTATGGAAAATTATTATTATATTAGATTTGAAAAAGAGAAGCTTTCTATTGCTGAAATACAACCAAAGCGACTGAATCGCTGTCACACAGATTTTACACATAATCTTATGGACGACTTAAGAAACGAACCAGCCGCTGTGTGAGTGAATTGAATTAGATACAAAGGTTTAATTTAAAAATTAATTTTAGTTAAAAAATTGTATTTAATTGATCAATTAGAAATCGTTTATAAAATCATTTTTGATTTTTCAATTTCAAGTTTTAATTTTGATATGTCAAATATAAAATATTAAGTAACTTTTCCAAGATTCCGACAAAGAATTGACAAAATTGTTTAGCATTAAATTTAGTAATTTGAAAATGAATTTATTTTAATTTATCTCACAAAGAAAGAGTCAACAAAATTTGGCAATGTTTGCTTCTATTTATTTAAGATTGTTGTTGAGCGATTCAGTCACTTCAGTTCTTTTTCTACAATTAAATGCAAGAAAAACAAAAATGCAAAATTTAAATCGGGAATATTTTTGTATTTTCCCATCATTAGGGAATTAGAAATATTTTACAGACGACATCAACGACAAACGACGATAACAAACTCAAAAATTGCAAACTTTAATGACATTTTGTTCAATTGTAAGGGAGTGATTAGTCATTAAGGTCGTTTGGAGGTGTAACAGCGTCTAAGCTATAAAATTGCATCTATCCGAATACCGAAAACCTGTTCGAGTTGACGTCGAAAACTGATATCTTCGGGAAATAGTTATATATTATTTTTATTTATACATATTTTTATACAGTCTTTTTCGCAAAATCATTCTTGTTGACACGTATGTAAATGTGATTGCCACCTTTCTTCAATGAAACAAGGTTGCCAACGCATCTTGACTTTTTCCTTACGGGATTTCCAACCATTCAGTAATTTTCTTTAACATAATAAATTAATTAATATTTTAATTTTTATATTTTGCTTTATATTTTCTGATTAAATATTATTTAATAAAGAATATAATTTTAATATTGTCTATTATTAAACAATTATCTTTAAAACTGTTCAAGATGTGACTCTGCAATTTTCATTACAATCTTCGGTAGAAAGAGAGACAGACAGACAGACAGACTGACAACAAGGATGTGCAACTGCACTGTACAATAAATTTCGTTAACAATTAAACGATTTGCGTGCTGCATAGCAACTTGACTTCGGTTGAGATTGCAGTTTGACCTCAAGAATCACAACAGCAAAAATGAACGAATAAAAATAAATACAAATTGTATAAATACAATTATTTTATATATGTACATACATAGATGCAAACAAAATAGCTATCAATTTAGAAACGTCGAAATATACATAAGCAACAAAAGGTGATTATTTCTGTGTGTTGATGTGTTGTTTTTTGCAATAAAAGACTTTTATTTGTGTTTCTATTTTGGAAAAGTTTTAGGAACCGGCGATTGTGAATATCTATTAAATATTCTTATAAAAATATGAATTAATTATTTTATCTCAACTTATAAACAGAATTTATAATAGGAATTATTCACAAATTAATTCACAAAACAACTTCGTTGCTAACCTTAATTTTAGCGTTTAAAAGCAAAACTCAATAAGTGTTTTGTGTGACTTTCCAACACCAAAACTTTTGGACAACTGAAAAAGACAGACAGACAGACAGACAGACATCACGTGCTTCCGTCACGAATACTCAAATATTTTTGACTACAGTTGCTAATGACGAAAGTAATAACTTTCGTTGCAAGTTATTCATTTATTCGCTTTTGTTACTGTGCACTTTTATCGTCTGCTTCAGTATACAACGTGTTTAGCAAGTATAATTAATGAATAATACTATGCGTGCCATTTTTTCCTTATTCTATTTGTTGCTAATGCAATTCATTCCGAAGTGATAACGGAAGTTCAGGCATTACGTAATTTTCCAAGTGAATTTTAGATACATACTTTCAAGTGTTTCCATGCAATACTACTAAAATTGTTGAATTTTTAAAAGATTATTCGTATTAAGTAGTTTTGTAGTATGTACTTTTCAATTGTTTTTTACAACCCTGCAATCACGCTGGTCTTCTAGCAAATTTATCAGTCTTTAAGAAAACCTCGTCTTGTATATTTTGCATTAACATGAAACAAATATTATAATAAACATATATTGAAATTTCCACAACAGCTTTCAAGTCGTTCCTAATTCTAATCTGGATCTATTTTGGCCACAGATATAAGTTTAATTCAGTTGTTTGAAAATTGTAGTTAATTTTTTATTTGGAAAAATTTATGCATGGATAAATATTGCATGTGTAATAATAATTGGATAAAAGGATGATTAACGATGTCATGTAATGGGAAATTCTATAGATTCATCTCCACATTCAACAGCAAAATCGAAGCTGCTACTGGCGACGTTAGCAATTGCAACAAACATAAATGTTTTCAGCGTCTCGCAGCCGAAGAAGCAAACTCAACACATTCCGCGCTTATGCAGTACAAATAATCTAAAGAAGAAAAGTGAAGGGAAAATCGAAAGTTTTTCGTGTCTTAGCTGCATATAAAGTAGCCAGCAGCAGCAACAGCAGCAGCAGTAATAATTGGAATTTAATTAATGAAATCTTATGCGGTTGTGGCGATTAATAAGTCGAATCAAATCAATCCGAAGCAATCTGCAACTGCACAAACAATGAGTGGAGTGGAGTGGAGTTTACAGTTCGTCGTTGCCACACACCGTTAGATGCAAGACGTCAGAAACCGCGCATGCTTCGCTCTCTGCTTACCGACCGACCAATTGCATTTTATTTCCTTTCGCCACACTTGTAATAAAAACAAAGATATCGCAATTGCCTATACATATACTGTATAGTATATATTTGCGTAATTCCATTTGTATACAAAGCCACACAAGTCTAAAGAACATCCAACGACGATTTATTTATTTACTATTTCAATTTTTCGAATAATACAAAAAAAAAAAAAAAAAAAACTCAACGACGTCAGACAGATTGATTTCGTCGAACTGAAATTCCTCACGTTAAGAAATTGAAAGATACTCGAAATATAATGGAAGATGGACGTTAACTTGTATAACCATCAGTTGCTGTATTTGCGGATAATTGTAAACGTTCTACCACTAACAATAGCAATAAACTACCAAGAAAATTTTCTTTCTATGAAATGTCATCGAAAGATTCCGCTAAATTAATATTTTGAGCCTGAACGTAGAATAATAATTCATTCAGGATCCTCGTTAGTTCTAACTTAAGGCACTAAAAGGAATTACGACTAGAATTCGTGGCTAAATTCCGAATTTATCCATATAATATTTTCTCCTTGAATTTAGCTTCAATCATTTTAAATATGGAGTTAAGAGAAATTCTAAAGGGAAAAAGTATCATCACCAATATTTTTGAAGCGAATCGTACTGTTTATCGCCGTGTGACACATAGATAATCCCGTCTCCTTAGCCGATTTAGCCATATCCGGCTGTCTGTCTGTCATGTTGAGTATGGACAAACACAATTTTCGTTCTCTGATAAAACATTTTTTTTTGAGAGGCAAAACGACGAAGGAAACAAAAGAAAAGTAGGATAAATATTATGGGGTTCATGCTCTGTCAGACTATACCGTCAAATATTGGTTTCGAGACTTCCGTGGGGCCGCTACCGATCAAGAGGACAATGACAATGTGACAAAAAATACATTCAGTTGTGTTCCCTGATCGGGAAGTGAAGGTGCGCGAGCTAGCAAATACCACAAAGATGAGTACTGAGCACACATGCTCCATATTTTGCGCAATATTCTGCATATGAAAAAGTTATCCTGACCAGAAACACGAACGCGAGCACTTCGAAAGAGTTTTTGGACTTGCTGATGCGGAATCGGGCGGACTTTCGGGCGTCGATTGTTTACTGTTGACCAAACTACACCCAATGGACTGAAGCCGGCACACGAGTGCTGCGAAGCTGCCGAAGAAGGCTCAATGGGTCGGTCGGAAAGGTTGGACTACCTCGAAAAAGGAAAAAGCATCATCAGCGAGTATTACTGTATTACTTACAAATCTTCCGAAAAATTACTTTTCAGAGGGGATCAAGAAGTTTGAAAATTCCTGTAATTCCTGTAGTGTTTCAAGCCAAGAACTATATTGAATAAAACGAAAAACATTTTTGAAACAAACTTTTTTCATTTCAAAGGAGATCATCCCACCTACTAGATTAACATAATAAATTAAGTTTTTTCCTGGCTAAGAGCGTTTTGCCACAATGTTACTGCCGCTTCAAATGTACGTATTTGAAGAAATGGCTATTACCGAAAAAAATATAAATTGGTGGCGTTTCCCGCGGTCCCTAAGCATGTGGAGTATGGAGGTCGGTGCGAAAAATGGGCCTGAGCGATGGAATTGGCGAAAGGAATTTAGGACAGAAATATAAACTGGAACCTGAACGTATAAGTACCATGGTCTCGCTGTTTTTTCACACGATAACAGCATTATTTAAAAGATTTCAAGAAAAGAAGGAAGTAAAAATTTTCATTGAAAGTATTGAAGTATTGTCCATCACTAGCGACCAGATTCTTCCATCTTTCTGCGAGTATATAAATTCCCGTCAGAAAAACTTCGTCTTTTGAGGCTATTCAAGAATCCATTGTATATGCGTAATTTTTTTTTTTTTTTTTTTTTAAAGTTCGACGCATCAATGGAAGTCGATAGTCGGTATTGATCGGTCAGTCGGTCTTCCTTCAACTTTTCGTTTTCAAAGTTTTTCGGTGCGCCAGAACTAAAGTGAACACTGAAATGTAAGGTTAGATACAGTAGTGCCTCGCGTGAGTGTTACCATTTGAAATTTACAAACGGTGCGATGCTGCTGCCATCTATGAAGAAACAGCGAGAACTTATTCAAGACCCTGGTATATATTATGAAAGGCTTCCGGATTAAAAGTGTTATTATTAGTGTTATTATTATGAACAATGGAAGCTAAGAGGCGAATAAACCAATCAACTGGTTTTTAATTGCTATTTAATTGGCGTCATTAAAATATTGTTTATTAGAAATAACCGTAATTTAACCAATTGTATAAAACTGATACAAATACGTTTTTATTTCAGTCTATTAATGTTATGACAAATTCGAATGATAACAATAATGTAAGGCTTTATGAATTCCATCCATTAAGTACGTCAATATTAACTTAGACTTTTAACAAGTTTTATCTAATGAATAAATAAATTTGAAATGAACAAATTGAGTGATAATTATGAGATGCAATTAAATTACATTGAAAAATTTACCCTCAACAAAGTTTTCGAACACAATGCAATCTCTTCTCTGTCATCGAAGTGATTCAACAGAATCGTCTGAATTCAATATAGAAAATATCAAAAGGCTCAAACTTTTCCGATTTCATCATATCTTTTGATGATTACGTTTTTTATTCAATGATAATCCCTAAATATTGTTTAAGCATGAAACTATATTAATTAGCAATAAAAACACAATATAAAACGGACAGAAAATCATCATTTGTTGCTGTTAATTTGATTTGGAAATAGAATCGCTGAAAAAACAAATGCGCACAAAGTTGAAAGAAAATCGATCGATAATGTGAATGCAACAAAAGAAACGTTAATTGCTGTCGTTATGGTTGTTGCGTCATTGCATTTAAAGGAAGGTTCGTCGTTCCATTGGCTGCGAAAGTAGAATTTTTACAAATCGAATTCGAAAGTGACTTCGAACAAGGAATTCGTAAGCTTTTTTAGCAATTGCGAAATACAACTTTATTGCCAGGTGCAACTTTCCTCTCAGCTCAAATTAAAGCAAAAAAACCTGTCAGCCATTCAGTGAAGTAAATGTATTCAAGAAGTCACGATCAATTTTCGATTGAAGACTCAAATCAACTATTACAATGAATTCAAATCTATATTGCGATTGATTGAATTTATTAAATGATTATTAATGATTTTACTGTTACTGCATAAAAATCAAATAAATTCAATCGCTAAAATCGCATTGATGCATTTGTATTAATTTACGTTTTTGAAGAGTAGAATAAAAAGCGCCTCACAAACGCCTTTATGATTACCTTCTCATTATAGGACTCAATCCAGTTCTCTGATTTCATGTGCAGGCTTGTTTGCTCGTTACACAGAATTGAATACGTTGATTAACTGAAAGTGTTGCTCTATTTGTAGAATAGAGTTGCCAACTTTGTACGCGTCGAATCGGGATTTCTTTGTCGTTCGCCGCCGCTATTTTTTTATCGAATGATTGTCATATATTGCCTGAAGTTGTGAGTCGTGTTCGAGTCAATGGATGTTGCGCGACCAACAACTAGAATTGATTAATTTTTATTCTTTGCAAAATTCTTATTAGGTACTCATTTATTAATTTAGTGAATATTCACGAAGCACATCACAATGGATATATTTGCTAATGAACATAATACACACAATTCAATGTGTTTGGAATGTATTCTTTTTGAAGCGCCGAAATTCACCTCTTCAGTAATCAATCAAATCTTCCAACCATTGAATAAAATTTGCCAAATATGCAAAACGACGTAAAAGCTGATTCCGTAACTGAAATCGAAATTCGAACAACAACAACAACAAAGAAATAGTTTTTTGTTCTCTTTGAACAGATGTTTGTACGTTTTATATATGTATATATACAAAATAAATGTAGGTCTGACGAAGACTGGTTGCAGCACTCGATTACGCGCAGAATTTGTGTATCTTACGTTTCGATGTGTATCTTCGACTGGCGATACTCTATATTAACGAATGTCAAAGTGCGCTTGCAGTCTGTCCGAAAGCTACCCGAGAATACGTGGATTTCAAACTGCGTACATTTTCCACAGACTTCTTAGCAGAGAACAGCAGCCAAACGAAAGAATCTATGTACGTCGTGTTTTCAGGTTAAAGTTGACTCGCTAAACCAACGTTTAAACACACTCTCGTTTTAGTTTTGAACACTTTCAACGTCTTTAAATAGAATGTGCTGCAGTTCCAATATTCGATGTTTTTGATTATTTAAAATACTTCAAATGTCACAGTATCGACTTTTCACATTCGTACGCGACCACACTCACCGAACGACTGAATGTTTCAAGAGTTCACTAATTTCACTCAATGACTGAAGTAAAAAGCTCCAAAGAGAATTTCAAAGCTCGCCATCATGTATAGTATGTGCGAGCTTATAGCTCAGCAAGTGTTGGTGTGGTCGCTGATGTATTTAGCAGGCAATCGCTTTGAGTAGGCAACAGTGGGTAAGTGAGTAGGCGGTGCGAAGGGGAGGGGGTTAATAGGTTTTTCGGAATGCTATCAAATTGTGCTGTATAAAGTATAGTATAGATTTTGCAGGTTGAATGGAGGAGCACTTGGGTTGTTCGAATTGCTGACGTCGGTGATAGTAATGATGTTGTTGCAGTTGAAGTGTGGCTGGTGGAGTGCTAAACGAAGGCTGCAGCCGCCGCCACCACCAGTTGCTATGGCCAATGGTTAAATGTGGCTGCAATCCACCCCATAGCCACGTTGTGCTTTCTGGTGTCATGCGAAAGCTAATTGTGAAATATTGACGCATCTATGGAGCATTATGTGAATAATGATGTAATTAGTAATGCTCGTTCCGCAAATTACAATACAAAAACAAACGCCGAAAAGAGTAGAGAAATGTGACTACGTGAATAAATGAATGCGATGTGCGATTCGTAAGTCGAGTCACTTGAATTTCTTCTGGAATTCGACGTTAGAAGTCGAACATCCTGTTTCCATGGCTACAACCCTAAAATAATCCACTCTGTCGCCACACCTCGTATTCAAAACGACGTTATTATTACTTAACACGACGCTGATTCTGCTGCTGAACCATTTAACTGCGGCCCAACTCGAAACGATTAAAATAAAATAAACCACTTTCGAGTTTTAATGTTTTTTCTTTTTCTTTTTTCGTTTCGTTTCGTTTCGTTTTTTGTTTTTTCTGTTTTTGTAAATCATTCGTTTACTATAGAATTTTGTTTTGAAATACATTTTGTATGTTGTGCTATATAAATACAAGTTTTTTCTAGTATACGCGGCGTTCATGCTGTAGCTGTGCTGTTGTTAATGTATTCGTGTTCGACGATTTTGATATTTAAACATGGCTTTCATAGCAATCAGATACAAACAAGCGAATTACTAAAAAAAAAAACACAGAAAAAAGACAGACTGAAAGAAATTATCGCTAAGCAACGATTGTAAATTTTTATTATTTAAATATTTTATTTTGCTGAAACTTTAAAAGTCTTTCTTTAAACATAAAAATATTATTTATTCAAAAAAATATATAGCCAAAAAAACGCAGCTTTTGCTTCACTTTTGGACAGCAAATTAATATTAAATTGAATTCAGCAACATATTAAAAGCAATAAAAACAAAAAAATTGGAGTCGCTGATTATGTTTTTGTTCTGCGCAGAGAATCTTCAAAAAGAACGTCGTCATTTTTAACGTAACAACTCTGAAAAAAAAAGACTTTCTTAACTCGTTGCTGCCGGTCGCTTCATTATATTTACATGTGTTAGAAGTCAGCTTCCTCGAATCCGTTTGTCAGTCGGGAAAAACGCACTGACGAGGAATCGCCATTAAATTTCACTATAAGCGATAACGTAGCTAAAATTGATATCTCCTTTTATTTTTTGTTGGTGAACGTATAAACAGAAATATTATTTCTCGCACTTTCTTAATCAGTCGACTGCACAATGCTTAAAACTCGCATCTTTCCGTCACGATTTATAAATACCGACTTCACTTTCGAGAAAGTCCTTTCTGCACCTTTTCCGATTCATGATTCTTTCAAAACAACAAAATGTTTGTTATTTCTTACGGTTAATCTATTAAGTAATTAGTGTACCTTCTTTATTATTGGCATTTATAATTGAGCAATTTTAATTTCGGGCCAAATTTACTTCGGAATTGCGTTTTCTATTCCTACCAAAAAAAAACCTGAATTGCCGCTGAGGCTTTTCTTCTATTTTCTCTCCAAAACGAAATCAAGCATTATAGCCTAAACACATCGAAAAAGACGGCAGACAAAGACATCTGGAAGCTGGAAAAAATACATTGGTTCTTATGGGAGTTGAGAAAAAAGTTTCATTTTCCATTTTGCATTAATGTTTTGCATTAGGATTTGTTCTAATGCAGCTGCATGCAAGAATGATTTGTTCCCAAAAGGTATTTTATTTCCAACACTTCCATGGGAATTTAACAAGTCTACTGAAATGAAACTAGAAATCTGATCATCAGTGCAATTGTAGTGGTTGCAGAGGTTGGTGCGTGGCACTTGCGGCTACTATTCCTACAGAAAACATGAATTTCTGAATTGAATGAATGAATTTAAAATTTGAGATTGATTCTATTGCATGAATGGATCAATTATTATTATTTTCAAGTTATTTTCTTAAATTATTGCAGCACAAAATGTTCATACTTGTGCTAAGAAAAATTGGAAAACAGATGACAGCTGATGCTGTGTCGTTTTCGATGTGTTTGCACTTTCCTGCATTTGTCTGCCGTCTTTTTCGATGTGTTCAGGCTATTATTCTATTTAATTTCAATCATTCTTTCTTCTCTCCATGAGAATAATTTCCCAAATGAGAATAATTTCCTTACGATTTCCCAAATGAGAATATTCACATTTGAATAAAATGCAAAATGGGAAATGTGTTCAAAATAAAGATTTTGAATCAGTCTACGTCAGGGCAGAAAACAAAAAATCCCAAAAGAAAACACTGCGAATGTGTACGAAAATAATTTTACGCATCTTTTAAAGCTGATGCAAAAAACGATGTGAGCAGTTAAAGAAACAAATCGAAAAGCCATTAATTGGTCCTGTAAAATTCTTTGTAAAATATCCTCTCGTTTCATAAAGAATTTCAATCAAATATTTGCGTTCAAAATCAAGTTTGCCAAATGCCACAAAATCGTTTTATTAGATTATTTAAATAAAACACAATTGAAATTAATAAAGTTGTGTAAACACACTCAAATTCTCCTTTACGAATACCGTCATCAACTATTATTTTGAAATATTGACGAATAAGAAAAGTAATTTGGAACAAAGGGGCGTTTCTTTGCCCCTTCTTGATTTAGCTAAGATAAAATTTTTGTTAATAATAAAAAAAAACAAAGTTATTTAATTATATGTTGTACTATTAGAGCAGCACGAATGGCTGCTTTTCTAGTAGTAATTCTATTTGGCCTTGCATAATTTATAATTTTAATTGTAAGCACAATCAGTAAATAAAGAAAAATACACATTTTTATGTTTTCTTTACTATTTTTTGACATTAAATTGATTTGTAAACAATTGAAGAGTTAAATTTTACTCTTTAAAGTTAGTGAAAGTAAACTTCGTAAAAACGATACAAACAAAAGTACGAATTTAAATGTGCTTACGTAGCAGTGCCAAAGTAGGCTGTCAATCAGCAGTGGTTATTTTTCGTTTTAGCCAAAAACCAGCAATGGTCTAAACGTGTTCTGTTTCACCTACGTGAACACCTACGTACATATGTACATATATCGAAACTTTAAGAGCTACAGAACTTAATTTGACTTAGGAACTTATCACTTCATTCTTCTTCAAAAAAAGGGTTTCAAGGGTTTTTGCTTTTTGTGTGTTTTGTGTGGCTTGAAATATTCTACATACTACTTTCAAATGGATTGAAGTGCAGATGAAAAAATGCCATGGACCCAAACCATACATTGCCACATACATACATTCCTACATTTATTTGTTTGTTTGTTTGCTGTAGACGTAATGCTTAGTTGGTCAGTCGCTCGCCGTTGTCGGTGGTTGCTGCTGCTGCTGCTGGCTTTCCGAAAGACCTTGCTTTCGATTTACATTTACTAACCATTCTTAACCCGTTCGTTCTGCTGCAAAAGCCTGAGTAAATATAATATAACGATAGCAACAACTACGAAAAAAAACAGCAATAAATACTTCATTCTTTGTTTGAAGTACGGCTTGTGGTTTTATAGCTGGACTTGGAATTAGTTAGAAGCACCGTTCAAGACTAGTTTTTAATCGCTTTTTCATATTTTTATAATAATTGGGCCAATTTAACGCCAACTAAATTTGTTTGTGGGACCGTGTGCAGCTATTCGAGTTTTAGTATTGAGCGTATACAGCTTAAAAACTCGAAGAATTTATCGCATATTTTGATTATTATTATTATTAAATTACAATAAATATTGCATATTTTCTAGAATGTAATTTATGAAATTTATATATAAAAATTCAAATATATTTTTTTTTATATATTGCTTAGGTAATAGTAAAATTTTTACTTTGTTGCCAAATAATAAAATTATTTTGAAGAAATTATTAATTAAGTGGTTTTGGCTACAACAATTCCTATTATTATAATAATTCCTAATAATTCTCGTTACTATTATTATTATAGTTTTTAATAATAATAATATTACTTATTAATAAGATATATAAATAAAGAAGCTTCATCATAGGCTAATATATCACAAATTCCTTAATTATTTCTTGTCCTCTCGATGTCAAAGTTGTGAAAAGATAAACTCGCAAGAGGAATTCCGCCAAGATTTAGGTACATCAGGTTACATTCAAATCAGGTGCAACTTGTCGAAAATTTATTAGAATACAAAAGACCATTGGGGAAGAGTTTCCGAAGGTTAATCGCAATATACAAATGAAATTGAATGACCTCAAAAGAGCTCAACAAGATCATCGCAATATTATTAGCAAAGGTCGCAGGCTGCAATGTGATGGAAACAAATTGAGAGCGACTCCTTTTCTCTGCTGTGAGAAAGGCGAAGGAGTGTCGATTCGATGCCATTTCGTCAGCAGTGCAAGGGAAATACTAAAGTACAGAAATAAAAAAACGTAGTTTTGCGTATATGTTTCATCTGATCTGAGCTTAGAGTGGAGTTGCTAGCGTTTTTGTCAGTGTATATAATTGGGTCTATAGTTTTCAGCATCACGACGAAAACCAGTGACGACTTCACTACATCTGCACAGTGGGATAATTAAGAAAAAGCCATGAACAAATAGTTACAGTGGCATTCAATAAAATATATATATAGTATAAAATATGAGCTCAAGAACCCGAAAACTCTTTCACATGTCTTCGTATTGAAATTTCCGAATTATGAATTCATGTCGACGAATAGAGAAACGTATTTCTTATTTTAATAATTAGACTTATTAAATATTCAGAATTTACTTGCTAATTCTTCGATTGGAACTACTGTGCTGTGGAACGTCGCTGCGTTGCTAGACACCTCAGCCTAAGCCAAGTACGAAGCAGCAAGCATCAGCGTTCTTCTTGTGCTGTGATGCGATGTTTATGTAATCGGAGGGAACGAGCTCTGTCAGCTGTGTTGGTGCAGATCGTTGGTGCATTCGGTTCACGTTACCTGCGAAGCCAAGATTGGTAAGAATGGCCGATGCCGATGCCGCCGCCGCCGCCGCGTTGCTACATGTAACAACTCACAGAAAAGTGAATGTCTAGCAAAAGTCCTTGAAACAAAAAACCAATCTTTCCAGTTCAGCTTTGGCAACACAAAAGTTGCAGTGAGCGGACGAGGCAAAGAAAGGCGCGGATCGCGTCGGGGCGGCGGAAGCTATTTGGAGCTTTTAAATTCGAATTAAGCGCAGCTTTACCACGAATCTGTATGCGTTTGCATTTGCTTGTTATTTGACAAAGTAACTGAAAGACTGATCGTGCCCCGAATCACACTTTTCTCGCTGCTTCACTTCGCAGTTGGCAGTTGGCAGTTGGCTGCCGCTGAGCAATGGGAAGGTGAAAGGATAAATAAAGGTAGATATTGTATAAAACAAAACATATCTTAATTCTTATACTAGATAAATACCCCGACGATGACAAATATCTATGCAAATAAATGTACTATTTTTAAGTTAAATTATATATCAACAAAAAATGTAGACAAATTTAATTAATCCTTTAGCTTATTATAACTAAATTAATTTATTCTTTATTATGCAAAATGCACTTTCTAATAACTCTGCGTTGCTTAGTTACGAAAAACCGAATTAAATACAATATAATTTGTTAATTTAATGGCTTCATTTATTTCACATTTCGGAATTTCAACTTTTAACTTTTACGAATTTTTATTTTTATTTTCAACATTTTTTGCAAGTTGGTGAATGTCTTTAAAAAACCAGTTTTGAGCAGGTTCGCTCAAAGAATTACTTAGTTAACTGTGTAAATATCTTTAACGGAAATGTAACAGCAGATAAAATAAATTCGCTTGGTATTTTTCAATAATTGACACTATAAACTTAATGATAATAATAATAAAAATATTCGTGTATTCGTGGAATAGACAAAGAAATTACGAATAATCCATACGACTCTCATTTAAAAAAACCATGAAAAGCAATTCAACATCTGTGATCCCCGAGATATTTGTATATATTTTTGTGGGATATATTATTTCAACCAAAAAAAAATTATTGCCAACGCTTCTCGTCTTTTTTAGTTAAAAGGAATTTTAATAGTTCAGTAATTTATTTTCGTTAACATATTTAATATTGCTTCTCATGTTTTGCTATATAGATTCCATTATATATTTTCCACTTTTTTTTGGAAAATTAAAGAAATCCACCTGTTTTTTCGCAATGAGATTCGCCTTTTTCTCTTCGACCAATTTTTTGTTCATGCAAACACACACACACATCTATCTGATAGCATTTTCTGAGCGCTGATTGCAAAAACAAAAGAGAGCATTTTGCTTGAATACGCGTTCAGATGTGAGAGAGGCGAGACAAAGAATTTTGTTCTTATTGAAATGAAAGTTGAGAGATGTTCTCTTACAGTGGCAAATAGAAGTAAGTTTTTAGTTAAGAGAGACGTAGAGAAAATTCAAAGGCAATGATCAATGATGTCTACTAATATATATACTAGTAATATATATACTAGGCAATGATCAATGATGTCTACTAATATATATACTAGTAATATATATAAAAATTAAAGTTCTGACTCACTGACGATTAACGCACAGGCTAAACTCTTGGATCTAGAATGGTGAAATTCTGCACAAAAGCTTTCTTTTATGATGTATAAAAGGTAGAAGAAAGCTTTCTGAATTAAAAGTGAGCGAGATCTACATCCCAAACCCAAGTTCGAACATGTTTCACGCGACGGCTTTAGTGTGATCTGTTTTCGAATTCTTTCCATCGCTATACTTTATTAATAATATACATATATCATTTTGGAACCAACATATCTTAAAACAAATGAATAGCGTTAGAATTGTGGTGAAATAGCGGTTAAGGAAATATGTGCTATGGTTATTTCCGTCCATGACAAATTCATTCGGTAAAAAATATTTGAAAAAAATTAGTTTACATAAATTGTTTCCTGTCACACCAAAAATTTAGAAAAATTGGAAATAAAAAATATGACAAAAAAAAAGATAATAAAATACGACTATTTTTGATATGATACGAATAAAAAAATTTGACATATACGCCTGTCCACATATATAGCAAGAATGATAGCACACTAATGATAGTAATCCATCTTTCTTGGGCACGTAGTATATTAAACAAAAATTGATAATAATTCTTTAGTCGAGGGAGCGAAGGCGAGAGGATATGAAGTTTGGCACGGAGGGCGAGGATACAAATCCCTCAAAGTGTATCTGCAAAACTATTGAAAATATTAAATGCAAGTTTGGATTTCGGGCTACGGGCGGCTAGTTTAAAATAATAACGTCATTTTAAAAGTTCATATGTAGAATAATATAAGTCAGAAAAGTCAATATATTGTATTAAAACGTGGAGTTGTGCGGGGAGACACTTAAGAACAATCAATAGAATATTCTTAATAACTTTAGATTGAAAAAGTGCTTAATTTGCTATCTTCAAAAGTGACCCACACAAAGATAACAAAGATAAAGAGGAATTAAAATAAGAACAACTTAGTTTACAAGCCATAATCACTCAATAGTCGTTTGTTGTCTTTTCTATTCAAAGCAGAGCTTGAAACTATTATAACTTTAATCGAAAAAGCCGAATGAATGAATGAATGAATAAGAGTTATCCAAAACTTTTAAATAAAAAAGTCAGGCAATAAATCTTATTCATAACTTTTATTTTTCCATAAGATTTCCATAAGTATAAAAAAAAGTATATGTAAATAATAAGAAGTTTTCCATAAGAGTTATCCTCTGACTTTTAAATTTAAAAGTTATCGAAAAAAGTTTTTGTCCGACTTTTAAATTAAAAGTCTATGAAAAAAGTTTCTCAGAAACTTTTATTCTTGAAGGTCATCGATAAAAGTTTCTATAAAGACTTTTTCTTCGGGCTTTTTTAAAATAAGGGTTAAAAAAAAGACTTTTTCACTGAAGGAACGCAAGCGCGCAGAGGACTGGCGAGTGCATTAAGATTGTTGATTTTTCAGCGGTAGATTTTTCACTGCATGTGAGAAATGGAAGGAAGCAGTTTAGATTAGAATTAGCTATAAATCAATAAGTAATTTAAGATCTTTCGTGTATAGAGCAAAATACATTGATAGATATTCATCGACATATGCAAATGGTATATGCACAGCAGGTTTCGTGTAAATGCAAATGTTGCATTTAATAAATACATTTTGTTAAAAAATAATTTGTGGCAAAGATAACTGCGTGATATTCATCAAATCTTTTTAAAATCATCATTCATGTTCGCTGCCTTATCAGCAGCAGGGCTATAGAGCGGCATCATGCTTTGAAAGAACTCATTGTTGTGCTTGTGTATGAATGTGACTATGTTGTTTTTGTTGCTGTGTGTTTACTTTTCATGGCTTACGAAGAAACTAAAGAAGAAATACGTTTGCAATTTATTTAGATTTATTTAGGAAAACTAACACCTTCATATAAATTTGATTAGTCGCACGTTAATATAAACTTAGTCAACTTGTAAACGGTTGCTCCGATTTCAATGCGTTTGTCACCATTCTGACAGAAAATCTTTCAGGTTTCCGTATTTGTACAAAAATTGTTAAGAATAATTTTCTAGATGTTCGCTTTCCAATTATGGGCGTTTGAATTACGGCGATAATTTTTACAACGCAAAAACCTTAAAAACAAATTTCGCAGACAACGCCATGTCTTAGAATAGCTTTGGGTCACCATCCACTTTTATTTTAATGTAAGACGTGGTGAGTGTAACGGAAAGTTAACTCACCGTCAATGAAGTGACTTTTAAAATACGACGTCCATCACTCAGGTGACTTATCACTATCTCTCAATAGAAGCTTTCTCGTACGTTACGCTTTGCTCTATTCCTAACAGAGCTGTACAAAAACGTTCGCTTACCATTTAATGAGTCAATGTCTACATTGAGAAACGGAAACGGCTCCAAACGATTTGTTTGTTTCCATTCCGACGTGGTATTCTAGTTTTTTTTTAAGATCCTGATCTAATAAAAATTAGTCACAACTGCATTGAGTATAGAACAAGGGAATTTTCAAGCCGTCGAACGATCCTGCACACGAGTCTACTTGAATCGTATGTTTTCACCACTCGAGAAAAAAATTTGCGCTGAAAATTCTGTTTACAAGGTGAAAAATGTATCATTTTTGTAAATTGTTTTTATCCTTATAGTACGTTACAATGTAGACCTAAATTCGAATTAAAATTGGAGCTTGAACATAGTATTCTTCGATAAATTCGAGAATAAAATTTCAGTCCAAAATCCAGTCTACAAGTTGAAACATTGGTCTATTTATATTTGAAGACCAGTCCGTTTTTTGCCATATTCAATACCAAACATTTCAAGATGAAAAATAACAAATACGCAAAATTGCATGGCCCCAACTTCTTTTGTTCATTTGTATTCGTGATTTCCACAGGCGGAGAGACATTGATCAAGAATGCTTTTCCCTTCGGTTGAGAATGAGAAAAGAAATTTAAGGAAAACCATTATCGCAGTGGAGCATACACAGACAATATTTCCATTGAGAAATAGTGATACATATTTCTTTGCATATAATGTTTAAAAAAAAAGAATAAATATTAAGAAAATCATAAAGAGTTTCAGAGGCATAAGCGGTTCCTAGGAAAATACAAAATTGAAATATTCATATTCACCACGCACTCAAACACACCTCAATACCTCCATGACAAAAAATGTGATTAATTCGATCGGTTGGAGTAGCACTCAGTTAACTGACACAAACTACAAACGCTAACTGTTAAAATGCAAGGAAATTAATGCATTTCAAGTACTTGCTGAATGTTTCTCCTTTCTGCTTTTCTGGATTTTATCAGTCCTGCAAGCTCGATGCGTCTGTACTCGTTTGTTTTAGTTGGATCGTTTTTCGGTTGCCTTCAGCGAATAACATCCTTACCCAGAGAGTCAACTAGTGAAACGACAACGCTTTCACAAAAAAAAAATCAGCTTTGTGAAAAGTCGTTACCTAGAGAGCCACTTTGTAAGTAGTGCAAGTCAAAAAGAAAATTAATTACAGCAGAAACTGCGACTGCTGCTATACTTTTACAGCAGAAATATTCGCAGCACAAAAGCATTCACAATAAATGAAAGTAATAAATTGTAGTCTTCCAATGTGGAAATTAGAGCGAGTAATGTAGCGAGTAGGTATTAACAGCTATACGCAAAGGAATATTGAGATACTTCTCATATTCATACTAAGATGTCAGATAAGAAATCTGTAGAACTGCCCAAAAAGGATTAAAAGTAACTTAACGAAGTTGCCCGAAGCATTCTCTCTCTCAATTTACATACGTATGGTTACGTAAGTACCGTACAGCTTACGGAGCTACTCGTCTTCTGCTTGACATTCTATGAGAACAGTTGTTGGGAATTTACTCGTCTGTTGTTGGGAATTTACTCGTCATTTAGTCACAACTGAATTATCAGTACAATAATTTTATGTAACGTATTAAATAAAACTATTCATAAAAGTTACCAATGTTCGTGAAATATGGCAGAAGAATCGTGCAAAAATGGATATACAAAAGGCATTTTTCAAGTCGGATCTGCAATCTCAGGAGGCACTAAAACTAATCTGCAGAATTATAAAGCTACAGATTATACTAAAGAGATTCTCGTTGTAAACTTGACGAAACTGTAGTATCAAATTGTAGAGTAAAAATATGCGGAGAGAGCTTTGCATTTCTAACGTAATAGAACAGCAGAAAATGTTGTGTTTGTTGTTGTCAGTGTTGAAAAGATGTGTAACATGACGGCGATTCACGTGTTCGGTTTCTTCAAGGAAAACGCAATAGCAAAAATAAGTTACTACAATTTTCTCCATTTTCACTTCCTTGTTTACATAGTAAAAACAAGAAAGTATATTTTGTAATCGCGTAAGATTTCGATATTCATATTCTAATGGAAATATAAATATTACACGATCGATGAATCCATTTTGACTAGTTTCGGCATGAAGTGTTAATGCATCCTCCATAACTCGAAAACTCGAGCAATAATGAAATTTAGGTAATGAATGTCAGATTCCAACATTCGATTATTAGTCTCTTTAATTTATCGGTTGTACATTATACCGAAATTATAATTAAAAATAATGATTAATTACTGAAGTAGTTACATAAGTTGCGGCGCACCGAGACCTCTCTTAGTCTACCTTGTGTCCAGCACACAAATCCTACGTGAATAATTATTACCTATGCCTATTTTTCGGCGAGATTTTCCTCAAATTGCAATGACCTGTTAAGAATGAAGTTATTTTTATGAACTGATTTCTAAATAAATGTTTACATACTTTAGAAGGTTTTGGTTAAATGCGACTTCCTTGACAAAGCATTCTTTCGAGCAACTACACAAGAGTTGATTTTAGGATTTCAGTTCTTTATATATAAATACTAAAACTATATTAATCAATTAAAATTATCGAATACTTCAGCAATTTAATAAGACTGTTTATATGTATATATAAATTTTCTAATTATTATATTCAATCGATGGAAAACTCACCTGCATTAAAGGAAATGATTTGCGGACATTGCCTATTCGCTGAATTAATGTTAATCTGTGTACGTCTGCGAGAGCACAAAGGATGTTAGTACCCGAGCAGTCAGGTTTCGCCGGAACGAGAGATGAAAAAAGCTCTTTTCGACGTTCGGCGTAGTTACGATCGAAGGAATATCGGTGATATTTATTGTTTCCACGGTAAGAGCTGGCGTCCGTCTGAGCAATGCGTTGCATTTGTGACGGAGAACTAAGCATGCTGTACACTGTGTCCGAATATGACGAGCATTTGGAGCACGGAGAAACTACTTCTGCTTGGTTCTTCGTGCTTTTCATGCATACAGCGCCTAATGCATCCAATTGAAGTGCCTGCTGTTGTGAGTTTTCCGCATTGGTTTCGTCGCTGGAGATCTTTCTGTTACCTACATCCTTTTTAATAGCTGAATAATTATTTGTAAAGGGTTTCGGTGTGAATAGATTGGACTGTATTTTTACGCCTGTTGTTGACTTGCTATTTTTGTTGTCTTGGCCAATTTTTGGTTCATTGCTATGACATGAAGTACGGTACCAGTTTGGAGCTTGCTGCTGCTGTTTTTGCTGGGTATTCCTTTTCGTACATTTAGCACCGTTGCTTTCAATGGATGATTCAGTATCTCTTTTTATATCAGCTTTAACGACGGCTTTGGTCTGCTTCTTGGATGGCGTACATTTCTTATTTGGCTGTTGATTCGTTAATTCAGTGACATTTGTGTGTATTTTGGCTTTATTCGGCTTGCCCTTACTGCTAATAATGGAATTACTCTTATTACATTGATTCTTCATGATGCCGAGATGATGATAAGCGTTTATGACGCTTTTCTTATTTCTTGTGCTAAATGTTCCTTATTTCTGAATTTTAGGTTATCACCAGTTTCAATTCAACACTGTTATTAGAAGAAAGCTTGTAATATCTTTTATTTCCACTTGTTACGATTATTCACTTGTACGAAAGCATGTCCAAAAGCAGGCATACCAATAAAAAATAAAATTAGAAGTATTGCATTCGATCAGCACTGCGAGCTTTTTTACTAAAATGCTTTTTCTACTTGTTTACGTGGTGCAGTTTACATTTTTCAACAAATAACATTTAAAAGCTTTCGTTTTATACATATACTTTCAGTAATGTTGTTCAAAAATTTTACTCTCGGAAATTTACGATCGTGAAAGACTTCGGCGAATCGTCAGGAATTTTTCCATTGTCCAGAACAATCATATAAAAGAGCTGCGAATGGTCCACGCGTTCAACATGCCGATATTTGACCTTCCAAACATCTGCTAGAAGTTTCAGGCATTTTTCGCGCTCTTACGACAATCGCCAAAAATTTTCGCAAACGTTCAAATCAATTATGTTATCTATACCTAAAAGTATTTATACCACTAACTATTAATTGCCATTAAAACCTGGTTGCAATTTATTCCAGTATTTATATTCCTGTAGTACTTCACTTAAAACTTAATTTCTATTTAGAGCAAATCTTACAACAGAAGATAAATGGCAGAAATGTTGCCGAAAACTTCTTGCTATTTTTCCCACAAAAAACCTTGTCCTTAAAAATCACAAAGTGCATACAAACTATATAGAAAACTTGCGAAGACGCTTGCGGCAAAATTTTAGATACGGCGTTTTTTTTTATGAACGCCGTTTTTAGGTTTTGCTATCCAGTTCGCTAAAAGACGATGATGAAAGCACAAGTATAAGTGAGAAAAATATCTGTTGTTAAATATATTTATCGAAATAAACGAATATGTTAAATAATATATGTATAAATTGTATCAGAAATCATCTCATAAACACAAAAGAAAGACAATTAGATAGTTTAAAATTTTCCAAAATCTGAATTGAAACCTCGATAAAACTTGGCCAACTCAGTGAGTTCTACCATAGATTAGATAATCTATGAGTTCTACCTCGAAAAAATACATTTTTATAAAAAATTTTCGGCTACATTCAAGACATTCCCAGTATAGGAAATACTAGTTTTCCTTTTTAGTGGAGATACTATCAGAGAAGCGTTACCTAGATATTATAATACGCCGCACCGCGCCGCCCCCATTTAGGAGATATGAGCCTTTAAAGTTTGAAACTTTGGGTATCTATATCTCCGTAATCCCGGCACACATCTAAATAATATATACACCGTTTAAAAGGTAATTTTAATATCTATAATCCGCATTTAGAGACATTTTATTAGAAACTTTTACTTTTCGCGTAAAACAAGTTTAAAGTTTTTCCTCCTTTTTTTGATGTTTATTATTTTTTTGAAAATGAAGTTGTTCAGAATGTTAACAGATGTAATAGTTTACATTTGAAGAAAATATAGTTAATAACGCGTATTTACGTATTTTTTTTATCGAAATCGGTGCAGTACTTTGGGGGGAAACGATCGTTAAACCAAATAACTTTTCGTTTACTGATTTTGACATTCATTATCAAATTGCTCTGCAAACAAAGGAGAAGAGCAAGAGGCTTCCAGTCGCTACAATGGAATGTTCTTAATGCAAGCGCCTGAAGACGTTTTTGAACAAGACAGAAGTTTTATTTTTTCCTCGTTTCCTATAAGAACATGAATAGTTTTAACAGATAGAAACCGCTACGGTCGCTACTCGCTATGATTATTTGGTCCTATAATACTTACATTGCGACTGAAAAACTTTTGCTCTTCTCCTTTGTTTGCAGAGAAATTTGATAAAGAATATCAAGCATTAAACACAGTCAAAGCAACAGAAGACAAGCTAAATTTTTTAAACTGTCAAATTTATATAGGCTCTAATGAAACTCGCGCAGTAAACAAATGAAACGTCAAATGAAATTGTGAATGCGAGTCCGAACACTTTCAATTTCGGACGAAATTGTCTCAATTTCGAAGGCAATTTCGAGCTAGTGCGAACATAGTATCAGCCTAATCTCCAGCTTTGATTGTGTTTAACGCATTATAGCCTAAACGCAGTTGGAGTGCCCGGATACAACTTCATTACTCAGCTGTCAAAATTACATGGGCTCTTATGGACAACGAGAAAAAAGTTATTTTCCAGATTCCCACTACGTTCCGTCGCTTACTTACGCCGCCAGAGTTCGGCTAATTTCTAATCTGGCGGCATTTTGCTGGCGGCAAAGCTGTCTTCTTCTTCTTTTGTGTAGATGTTGTTTGTGTAGAGCAAACCTTTGTATACAATGGACGCCCGATTACGCAGCTATAACTGTGTGTCATCGCCAAAGTTTGACGGCTGGAAAAAATTGAAGTTGTATCCGGCCACTCCAACTGTGTTTAGGCTATTAATCAATCAGTTAACGAAAAGTTATTTTCGGCTGGTAATCTTCGCACTGGAATGAATGGTCTCTAGGCCAGTCACTTCTTGGACGAACCAAATTCTACAATGATGGGTGGAAGAAACGTTAGCTGACTTCTACTTCAGCATACTGCGGGCACAGCGACCGTATAGATTGCCCAATGATAGTACTTTCTTTCAAGCCGAAATATTTGCCATAGAAAGTTCTGCTTAATATGTTATTGAAGAAAAGATGCCCAGTAAGAATATCAACTTCCTTGTTGACAGCCCGACGGCCAGCAATATTTGCTGTGGAAGTGAAGTCCAGAACCGTCCTTATGTACAGGAAGATCCTCGGAAGCCACACCCGGGACAATACAGAGAAGCGCGTCTGGGTTCCTGACCATTCAAATATTTACAACGAGCTGGAGGACCGCATTGCCAAAAATGGTTCCTCACTGGAGCCCCACATGACTGTCTCGTCGGTACATAGGCATCATTTGGACATCTAAAAAGAATTATTGAAAACAATCAAGAAATCACGATACTATATATGCTCGTTGCTTTATTTTAGCGAGTAAGTCACCGCCAGTAATTGTGCGGTCAAAATTGCGTGAGAAATATTCAATTTTAATAAGAAGAGAAAGGCAAGGGAATGCGAAGAATAATGAGAAGGTGAAGGTGCAGGGTAGGAGAAGGATAGCGAGAAGGCGAAGGGAGGGAGGATTGAGAACAATAAAAAGAAGGGAAAGGGAAAGGATAACGGGAAGGGAATACATCCTCCGTATCGAAAAACGTGGGTGTTCGAGTGTTTGTGGATTTTATGGTTACGAAACAGTGAGGAATGCGAATGTGAGGTATTGTCCAAGTGTTCCTAATCTGAAGTCGTCGTGAACAACATTGTTATAAATCGGATTGAGAGATTAAGACTTCTTTTAAAAGGTGTCTGACCATGCATGTTATTTCGGTAGATTTTTATAATTGCTTAGGAAGGCAATAATTTCTGTTCTAGTTAAAATTATGCGGAGTATAAGATATAATTAATAAGGTTAAGAAATTCAGGTTACAAACGAAGGAATTGATGTGAGTTCGGGCTTTCTGCAATCTTTATCAGGATAGAGACTTGCGTATGACTTATTTGGTTAAAGTTGGTTGTTCTCTTTTTGGAGCATTAATAGTCTACTTTCTGCTTACGTTTTAATTTCTAAAGAGACTTTTTCCCTCATTAGATAGGTTTTGTATACGGGACAACCTCTATAATTTTCAGGATCGCCATTAGTTCATGCAGTAGGGATCGTTGTCAGCACTGGAAGTCTTTATGAATTCGCTAGGCTCTTGTTTTTCCATGCGTCTAACACATGAGTATTCAAAATTACAATGTTTTGCGGCATTGAGTTCTGATTTTTTTTTTTGACATATACATCAGATTAGCTGATTAGTTCACCTTCCCTCTCTTTGAAAATTAATTCACATCGTGCGACCTTCACCTAACGACTTATTCCTAAAAAGCTTTCTGGATCGAAAAGTTCCTCTCTTGGCCGGAGGTTTGGAACTACCTTCTATTTACAGTTGGATCTAACTCCTCTGATTGTACTACGGTACGAAGCTACATATGATTTGTTGTATCCTAATGCTCCTCCGCATTCGGCATTACTTATTCCGCTTTCGTTCCTTATCGTAGCGAACCAGGAACTTTTTAAAACAACGAGTAGAATCTCATGTAATCTCTTTATGTATATATGCTCGTTGTAAATATAACTACTCTGATCTGAAATCCAATCTTTTGTCAACAGTACTGTAAATATTGTAAATATTTCAGCTGTGTTCATGCTTCGCTGTTGAAATGTGCTATCCAAATCCAAAGCAAAGCTATTTTGAGAAAAAAATTTCTTTCGCAGCACAGCGATGTTACAATTCTATGTAGATACTTTTCCTGAAGTTAAGTGAAAAAACTCAAAATTAACGGTTTTCTTTTGGAATTTACAATCTAATTTAGTCGTGCTGTTAGCCCAACAAAAACTGTCCGGTTGGACTGCTCGTACTTAAATAAGTGCATAGTCGTATGTGTGTTATTATTATTATTATTATTGCCTTTAGCATAAAACATTGGCATTTTAGTTTTAAGTATATGGCATTATTAGAAATAGTTAAATAGACTTGCAAGTTAAACTAATATAATATTTTGAAGAGAAATGTCCCTATTCCAAGTGCTGCAGTAGTAATTAAAGTATACAAAGTTCTCCTTAAGACCTAATAAAGTAAAAGGGAAACCATATTAATTTATGTCTGTGTACGAAATATGAATTAAAAGCAGTATATACTCTATCTTGCCACTTTTTATTCTCGATGCATTTCTTGTATGGCATCCTGGAGAACGATACGCTATTATAAAGCGGAATCCAAACACTTGGGCAAACCCAAAACAACATTGTATCCAACCACTTCCGGCAGCGAAAGGAGGGACGTTTTGTCAAGTCGCGCATCTAAAAATGCAAACATTAAATACCGAACGAAGTTCAATTATATAAATTTTGAATGAAAAGGTTTTATAATGTAGCTTACCTCAATATAATTGTACATGGCCAGATCACAAATGCCATGTGCATCCTCCCAACGTGAACTAGTGAACTCCTCCAAGGCTTCTTCCAAAGTTATACCTGGCTTTTTCAAAATTTTCATCAGCAGTGAGCAATCCTCCATGCCGGCATTCATGCCCTGGCCATAATACGGTACCATAGCATGCGCTGCATCACCAAGAAGAAGTGCTTTAGATGTGACGTGGTACGGATTACACTGCAACGATTATACCATAAAAATCTTTATTGAAAGTGGAGTTAAAATTGGCATACCTTGACTGATACTAAATGTTGGGGCTTCGATTTGAAAAAGTCTGTGACCAGCTTTTGCCTTCCAATCAACGAAATCGCATCAGGGAAATGTGTTAGAAAAAAACTCATTAGATCGTCAGAGTCGTGAATGCTATCAAAAATCTTAAAAGGCATGGAAAGTGTTACTGTAAAGGATTTGTCTTGATTAGGCAGCGCAATCATCATGAAAATGTCCCTCGGCCAAATATGCAAGTAATTTTCCGGCATTTGGAACTGAAAAGATTTTAATAAATTTTGTTATTGGTAGACTTTTCCCAATAAAATCGTTTATTAACAGAAGTTTACCCAACGGCACCTATGTTGAGATTTCAGGGGTAAAGGTTAAAACTTTGTAGTAATTACAATTACATCTCTAAAATCGAGGATTGAAGCTTACTTCATTTAGGTGCCAAATTTGAAAAAAATTTTGTGCTAAGGCAGTAAACACAGCTGCTTATTTAATAAACAGGACCATCCAAGGGTCTTAAGGATGTCAGAAGAAATATGGTCGGGAAGAATTCCGAACCTGAAATACCTGAAAGTATTTGGATGTCTAGCAATTATTCATATACCAAAGAAAAACAAAAGAAGCTTGATGCAAAAGGAACAGAAGTAGTCTTCATAGGATATAGTGAACATCACCGATGCTATCGGTTTTATGAACCTGTGAGAAATTAGATATTAACATCCACAAACGCTGTATTCCTTTAAGACAAATTCTTCGATCAATCCTCCAACGCAACGATGAATTCTTTTATGCAGATACTTCGAATGATGAAGTAACAAAGTCAATTGGCAACCAACATAGAGGAGATAATGAAGAGGAAGTTTTTCACTCCGGTGATTAAGAAAATGATGAAAACAGAGAAATGAGGAAAATAGAGATAAAGAAAACGAAGAAAATGATAACGAAAATATGAATAACGGAAACGAAAATAATGAAGATGATGAGATTGTCAGACACAAAACAGAGAATGAATCACAGATTTATGTATATACAAGAACCGAGAAGATCGATAAGAGTGTGTAAGTCCATTCGAGGAAGATATGTGATATATATATAGCTAATGATATGCATGACGAATATCTAAAAAACATAACAGAAGCAATTGCGAGTCAACACTTTGAAGAATGATGGAATGAAAGAAAGCTGCAATGATGGATGAGTACAAGTCATTAATAGAAAATAAAACCTTGGATTTAGTAGAATTACCAAAAGGATAAAAAACTTATTCAATCCAAATGGACTTTCAAAACTAAACGTAATTTAGTTGGCGATGTGGAACTCTGATGAAATTCCACATGAAAGTCTGTAATCCGGTGACAAAGCTGATTGATATTAATCAAAAAGTCTCCAAAGACTTTGCTCACAATCTGAAGAAGAGAAGACATATGTATATGAAAACCGTGCCTTATCAAAGAGCAATGAGAACCATAATGTATGCTGCTCAAGTAATCCGACCAGATCTATCGCTTGCAGTGGGGATGCTGTCCAAATTTAACAACAATCCATGGAAAGCACATTAAGTTTCTGTGTTGCAGGTATTGAGACATATGAAAGGCGCTATTAATTATAAATTGAAATATAAAAGAGAAGAGAACGGTCTATTAGAAGATTACTGCGAAGAAGACTGGGCTAGCGATAGAGATGATAGAAAGTAAGTTACAGGTTACAAATTCTACGAGTAGCATCAAGAAGGATGCATTTCTTTGGGATCCAAGAAACAACCAACAACTACTCCCTCCACTAAAGGAGCAGAATATATGGTCTCAGCATTCACCTCACAAGAAGCTTTGTGGTTATATCATCTTTTTAGGGAATTATGCACTTTGGGTACAAGTATAGAATTTTTTTTGTGAAAATAAAAGTCCGATATTAGGCAATTTTCTGCGTGAAAGAAGAAACAATAATTGCTCTAGATTTACTTAACACAAGAACAATATTACAAAATACATATAAGATATTTTTAAATTGAGTATAACAATTAACTTATCATTACCTCTCCATTTTTATCTGGTATGCATAACTCCAAATAGCCGTGTTCTATATACTCCTGGCTAAAGTTGAATCCCGGTAGTTTTAACATTTGTAGACGGACAGTGCTGAAAGCTCCGTCGCATCCTATAATGAGATCCGCTTCTGCTGATTTTATTTGTTTTAAGTCGGTGCTACAAATGGAATTACAATTTTATAAGTCGGTGCTGTCAAACTTTACCAAATATTTGCATATACAGTCAGTTATTTTAAACGCACTGTTCGAAATTCATTTTTCCATTAGCAATGTCTGTCGAAATGAGCTTCTGTTCGAAGTGGTAGCGAATATTAGAGTATTTTTCACCAGCTAAAAGAAGAGGAAGCCAAGATAAAAATTATGATAATCTTTCGAATCGATAACCTGATAACAGAACTTCGTTGAGACGCTTTCGTCCAACCGAGAATAGACAATGTTTTGTACAGGGATCATACAGAACCACCGACGTTTTGCCTTTGAGATCGTGTAGCATTCGGCCACGCATGGGTATCGCCGTTGATAGGACTGCCTCTTCCAGTCCAACCTCAGCAAGAGCAGTGCGCCCCCGCTGGGACAATGCTAAATTAATACTGCGACCCTGCACCAGTTCATCATTTCGTATATCTTTTCGATACTCATACACATCAATCTCATAACCTTTTCGTGCCAGATTAAGTGCTGCCAAACATCCTACCTAAAATGAAGAAAGCAAATCTACTTCGACTCCAATTAAAACTAAACTAAATATTATAAAAATGATGCAATTACATTGCTTATTAAATTATTTTATTTCTGAATAAACGTTTTAGTTACGAAATTAAACGAATCACACGAGCAACGAGTAACAGAAGACTCTGCAGACCCAATTGTTAAGGGCTCTTCGTGATGAAGCACGGAAGAATTTTTATGTACAATCTTCCGTGAGACGACAACTTTAAAAAATGAAAACATAGCGAATATCAAAAATCGTCGTTATTCTTTCGATCGATTTTCAAATCAACACACTTGAGCGAAAATGTTAGGTCCGTAGTCAGTGATGTCCTTTAATATGGAATGATTTATGATGTGAAGAAGACGTTCTAAATATTCTACATATTTTTAAAAGGGAAATTCTAATTTATGTCTTTCTTTCTCGCTAAAAAGTAGTTGAAAATTTGCATTCGCTTTAAATTCATTGTTTTGGGATATGTTATCTTAATTAAACAACGATATCTTTCGTATATACTTATCTTTGATAAAATGCGAATAATACTAATATAACATATTTTATGTCACTAAATGGATAGACTACGACATATTTTGAAATTTACTTGGAACTTTCTGGATTGACACTAAAACTAAAGACAGACAAAGCAGAAATTTTTCTGTTATTGAAATGGAAGACAACTAAACAGTACAAAAAAGGACTGCGGTCAATTGAGCTGATAACCAAATTTTCAGATTTGTTAGCAATGTCGATCTTATAGAAATAAATTATTGTAAATTGAAGTGCCTTTAAAATTTTAATGTTTATGCTATAATTATTAGAGCAGCAGTTATGTTTGAAATGCAAAGAAGAGCGAAAAACGAAATTTTCTTCTTGACCGCGGGACTTTACTCTACTCTGCTGAGTATTTTTTTTTTTTTATGAAATGTGAAGACGGAGAAAATAATTATAAAATTATATTAAGTTACTTCATTCTTGTAAATAAGCAAAAACCCTTTTTAAAAAATTTTAATTGATTAATCGACTAAAGAGCGTATAAATAGCAACAAATTTAAAACTATATATATTAAAAACTCACCAAACCACCACCGATAATGGCAACTTTTAGGGTGTGGATCTTGACACTATTATCGGCTGGGTGCGATACTCCTTGAATTGACATCACGATTATGATTCCAGCAAAAGTTGATCTTTAGATTATGTTTATCTTGAGCTGTACTTTTCAGGGAGGAATTCAGCAAAATTCCTACTAGGAAAAATCTATGCAAACTTATCTCTTCAGCAAACGCAAGCTAAATGAAGCTAAACTAGAGCGGACCGAAGAGAAGCATGAAAAAGATGCTTACTTATCTGGTCGCAACGAAACTGGTTTACAAAATACCGAATGTTATCACACGAGCATCAGCTATATTCATCAAGCTATTTACTTGGAGGTATCAAGTTATCAGTAATGGAATTATTACATGCATTCATAAAAATATTTTATTTAAAAAATTTATTAACTCTTAAACTTAAAAACTTATTGACAATATAATAATATGTCGTTTTAAATAATGTTCACAGAAATAAATAATAATAATTAATATTTTAGCTGACAATTGAATCCATTGTTTTGTTGCTCGCGGTCTTCTGTGCTCTGTGCACATTACGATGTAAATAAATACTGCACAGATTTACTATTAAGAAACGCATGTCTGTTTTACTTCTTCTTTTAGTGTCTACTTCTTTATTTATAAGCATAACTGCGATATCTGGCGAATGTACAGAACTCATTCATTCATTCAATCGAACCGCAAAAACAAAGAAATGGAATGACAGAAACTGGAGCGAGCGAATCATTGTCGTCTCAAACAGATTTTGCCTACTTTTTATACGATTTCTTTAAATATCTGAAGACATGTATAAACCAACTTATGCAGTTATTAATTATAAATAACTTAATTCGCAGCGTTTTTCAGACAACCCCGGAGTTCGTAATTCGAACAAGACATCTTTCTCCAGAACAGCTGTAACAACTTTTTAACACAGTCAGGATTCTAAGGTTCGATTCTTGGGTAGAAAACGAAGTGCCGTCGTCTTTTCTTTCGTCCATCGATAATCTCATTGTGGGAACACTCAGCCAATATTTTCCCAGCGCCGGCCTTAATTCTGTATTTGTGAATGGCTGCGAATGCTGTAAATCTCTGCTTTCACTATCGCTGTCCTCATCCAATAACTGCTGCTCATCATCGGCAAGAGTATCTTAAATTAAAAAAATAAAAAAATAAACTTTAAATAAATTTGTTCAATATATACATATCAATACGTCTACAACATAGCTTCATTATTAGCTGTAAGTATAGTAAAATAAAAAATAGTAAAAAATTGAACAAGAAAATAAACTAACAAAAAATTTGCCCTTAAACTAATTAATTAGATATCGGTCTTTTCTTGTCTTTTGGATTTATCCTCCCTTTTTTACGGATTTCGAGCGAAAATTCGTCTAGTGTTAGTAAATGAAGACATGATTTAACGCAATGAGAACACTTAAAAAGAAATCACCACTAAATATGTAGTAGATCTTTGATATTATATCACAAACCTTTCTTAATCGTTGCATTAAGTTCAACCCTAACTAAGATATTTACAAATAAGAACACTATAAAATGTTGAGAAGATAATATCCGCATCAAATTAGCCAGGCATGTGAGCCAATATTTGCCTAAAACAAAAAAAAAAAACATTTAGAATACTTTGTTTAACAGAAGAGAAATTTAAAAATTTACAATTTATATTTTGTTTTGCATTCATCAAATGAAGGCCCAATGCTGGCAATGAGTCAATTATTACTATCTTGATATTGCTGGCTTCCGAGAAAGAAGTATTCTTATTTTGAAGCTTATCAAGTAGGCCATTCAAAATTTTGAGAATTCCACTCACTGAAAATGTACGTTCAACTTTTATTCTTTCCATTATCTGACCTATTTCTGTTTTGCCAATATTTCGTACTTTTAGCATACGATAGATTCGCGTTCCCACGCATTCAGCCTTGGTATCAATGTAGAGAACATCACCGCACCGCATGGCAGAGTTTACGCCAACTGTTAGGCATAGTTGAGTTTTGCCCGCTCCAGCCAAACCACAAACTTCTAGTAAATAGCTCCCGCAGAATGCGGTGTTCTTCAGAATTGAGTCCAAACTATAAGAAAATAATTGCGTGTAAACTACCACCTTGTTATTAAAAGGTCTATAGGTTTTCGTGTGATATTTACATATATGTACATAATACATAATTACAATTTTGCGGAGTTTAATTTAAAGTCAAGTTTGCATTTATGCGTTTTTTTGTTATCCTCATTTAGAAAAAATTAGCTAGTTCATTAAAACAATATGCATATTTTAAAACTTGTCATCTTACAATGCAAAAGGCATTACAACAAACAGTGTCTACAACTAATGCGATTCGTAAACAACGTAATTCGAAAATGAATTCGGATTGGAAGTGATTGCTAATTATTATTGATATTTTTCAGAAAAAAGTAAAACTATTTAATTATAAAAATAATGTTTCTTATTAATTGCAGCACTTTTGTCGAGGTTCGTTCAAAGGTTTTTAATGTTCAAAAATAATTAGGATGTTCACAGTTTCGTGTTGTCTAGAGCGGGAGTGTTGCTGCGTATTAACTTTAAAATAATTTGCCATCTGGTAACATCGTTTGTTGTGCTGTGTATGCAAAAAAAAAAAGATACCACTAGAATCTGAAATTGCCATACGTTGGCTAGTGTCTTTCAATGCCTTTATTTAGATATTTATATATTTACATCTACCAGGCACGCCCTTACAGATTACGATACAATCCTTTCTTTCTTTCGTATTAAACTTCATCCGCTGTTTTATTCTTCAAAATTCGAATTGAAGTTTTATGCAGTAAAATCACTGGTTCCTGAGTAACGAAAGTTCTTGTGTACATGCAGAACAGTAGACAAAAGCAGTGGAAGAAGAACCAACTAGCCCACATGGCGCAGCTAATTAATTTTAGGCTTTGCAATAGTCCTTGATAAATGTTCTATTTCTTTTATATGCAATACACCTTTCGTATCTTCCGAGATTATTCTACCTTTCAAAGGGGATATATTGGCTAACCAACTATTAATTGGTTATTGACCAACTATTCAAAGCTTCCATTATTTCAGAGCATGGAAAGTTCATAACAAAAGAGCAATGTTAGACTAATACAAAACAAAACGCTCCTCCCGACGAAATACTTAGCGGTGGTTCCGGGAGGAGCAACCGTACCGACGAGAGGCTCTGACTAGGCTTTCGATGCGTTTACTCCTCGTTGATTAAAAAAAAAAAAAGACTAATACAAAACAAAACGCTCCTGTGTCACTTGCTTCCTGCATTATTAGGATAAGAATTCACTAATGAAGTCGGTTTTCAAAAATTGCTTACTTTGATATTCCTGTGCTGAAGTTAAACCGTGGAAGGTACAATGTTTTCAGGTACAGGCAGGACATGCGAGATTGAATAGGGCCATACTTTCTTAACATTTCTAGTTTAATGTTGTAAAATGTTTTTTTTTTCAAGTTTGTTATTTTGCAGAATTTTTCCTCATCAGCAGCTAAGAAGTCTCGTACCGTCAGAATGCCGTTATTCTGAAGTATTTGAATAACATAATCCGTCAAAGCCGAGTTTTGCAGCGAACTCAAAGGAAACATTGGCCTTGCTTAAAATGAAATGACATTTTACACATTACATACTAATATTATATATTTAATTCGAAAAATTATTTACCTTTTGTTAATCTGAATTTTTAAAATCGAATTTTTACGGTCGAACAGATTTATAGTTAATCAAATTTCAACCGATAAGGTACACGATATTACTTTTTTTGTTTTTGGTTTTCTCTGTGTGACTTTTTCGAAGTTTTCAACTTTATTAAACACTTTTTTCTTCACTTCTTCATTAAATTATATTTGGCACCAAACCAGTTCTCTTGAAAAGTGTGTGTTACTTGTGAAATGTTTTTATATGACCGCAAGTGCTAGAAGGGTAAACAAATGCTTGACAGCTTCGATTCATCCATTAAAAAAACTTCATCCATTAATAAACAACAGAAAGTTGGTCAAGTATAAAGAGATGTGGTCAATCCGTAGATTATATGGCAGCCATTATTATAAATCCTTTTATTTCTAAATTTTGGAATCCAAAAGCAAATTTGTTAAAATTGGTTAAAAATAAACTCCAAACTAGGTTGGTTCACAATGCGTTTTTTACAAAAACTATGGGCGAATTCACATTGTAGAGTGACTACTAGAGTCGGAGCAACGAGCATATAATATATTATGAAGAGATTACAAAGGCGAATTCACGGCGAAAATATTTTGACGAGAGTTACAAAGATCAGGGACGGACCATTTGAGTCGACTCGAACCAACGAGCATATATTATGAAGAGATTACAAAGGCGAATTCACATCGAAAATATTTTGACGAGATATACAACGATCAGGGACGGACCATTTGGGTCGACTCGAACTTCGTTCGCTTTTGTTTCATGCGTATGAGGCAGCAGAATGCCGTATAAACTTATGCAAAAAAGTGCTTCAATGCAACCATCGTGGACATACGATGTGTGAAGTAAAACAAATGAAGATTATTGGTTTCTCAGGCATGGAGAGGCAAGGGGTACATTTAACTTCTTATTATTATTTTACAATAACAATTCCCCATCGTGTGCTCAGGTACAAAGCAGAATTTTTCAATTTTGGGTTTTATGACCTTTGAAACAATACTGTTTGTTGTTATTCCTTCGATGGTTGAGAATATGCCTTTGCGCTTTGCTTATCAGAGGGGGAAGAGAAGCAAGGGGTTGTTTCTGTTTATGATTTTTGTGCTTCTGATCATTTCACAAATTTTTACATTTTCAGCTTCTGAGCATTTTCGGCTTCTTCATTCAATTTGCTCCTGTGAGCCGTGAGACGAGAGCTGTGAGCCGATGAGACGAGAGTTGCTCTGAGCCGAGGCGATCGGCTCGGGCTCTGAGCCGTAAAGAGCTTCTCTGAGCAGCTCTGAAGTGACTGTCGATCCTTCTGCAGTAATTATGTAAGACGTGATCATTAATCTCCTTATAAATGTCTTTGATTATAATGCATGAAATAGTAAGCAAAAAAGTCGTTCTTCTCGCCGCTGCTCGCATCAAGGCGTTGTCACCAGAGCTATAAAAACTTGAATGCCGAGTGATATTAGACTCAGAATCCCAATAAGTTGCCGAGTGATATTAGACGCGATATCTGACAGAGTGGTCAGGCTTCTAAGTCCCGAGTTTTATTTCCAGCTACTCACCATCGGGCACATTAAACTTTAAGGAAATGGCCCAATCGTGAAGAACAGCTTTGGTAGGAAGATTGACACTGTGCAAATACAACTACAACGTGTGGAATACGCTGCGACTGTGACAGGTAGCAGAGCTCATCGAAAGTTTTTGGAAGCAAGCAAGCCAGAATCCAACATGGCTCCAGACGAATCTCGACTCAAAACACATTTTGCCCAGAAAACGTAGTATGGCTTCCATTTCCCGTTGATAAATTCTTGCTAGGTAACTCCCAAAACTAGACCTAAATAGATTTGTAGCATTGAAACTTCGATTATCACGCAGCGACTACTTTCGAATTCAATAATTCGATTTAATGGAAGAATATTAGAAACTTGGCAGCAACAGATATGTTAGAAATCGAGATCGGAAAAACATTATCACCGAAATATGTGATTCAGCACCATGCGCGCTGAAGCCACAGAATACCACAACACAATTACGTGTGGTATTTGACGCCTAAGCGAAATCATCATCAGCGATCTCACTGAATGACATCATGCACCTAAAATTCAAGACAAGCTGTTTGCCATCCTGTTAATATTCAGATTACCCCGAGTTATCTTCACTACCGAAGCGTCTTAGAAAACCTGTTTCGGTGGACCAGTTCCTTATTTCGAGGATCCACCTTAAAGAAGATCTTAAATACCATGCACCGATGGTTAAATATAGGCAACGCTATATATATCTAGCAACCAAATATGTCAGAAACTATCAAAAAGCCGATTAGCAAAATATGCTTTTGGGATCAAGTTGTTGGCTGGGACCATATGGATCAGTTGGCAGAAGGGCCGAATCTTGCAGCTTAAGTGAAACCATACTAATGCAGCAATAACTCAACGAGTGGTGCGCAACGAAAGTGGTACGAAAATCAAAACACAAAGACTCAATCAACCAAACAATCCAACAACAAACAACCACACAGCCAAAAAACCGAACAACCAAACCAACCACCCAATCAACCACCCAACCTACCAATCCCACAAAAAACCCGTACACCCAAACAACCGAAAAACCGAACCACACAACCAAACAAGAAACCAACCAAACACTCAAACCACTAAACGCTCAAAAAACTAAATACTCAAACAACCATAGAACCATACATCCAAACACCCAAATACCCAAACAACCGAAAAACCGAACCACACAACCAAATAAGAAACCAACCAAACACTCAAACCACTAAACGCTCAAAAAACTAAACACTCAAAAAACCATACATCCAAACACCTAAACACTAAAACAACACCACAAACAAATAACCAAAAAAACAAACCAAAAAGAGACCCAACAACCGAAACACCAAAACACCCAAAAACCGAGACATGGAAAAACACCAAGATACAATCAACCAAACACCGCAACACCAAAAATCCTAAGACCCAAAAACCAACCACCCAAACAATGGAGCACTCAAAAAACAAAACAGTCAAACAACAAAACACCTAAACACACAAACACCCAAACAACCAAATGACCGAAGACCCAAACTTCAACACCGAAACGCACAAACAACCAAACAGTCAAACAACCAACATCGACCAACAACCGAATCACCCAAAAATCCAAACAACCGATCTAACCAATCTAACAAACGAACACCTAAACACCCAAAAATCAAAAAACCAAAAACAAATGAATCCAAACACCCAAACATGCAAACACCAAAACACCCCAAGACACAGACAATCAAACACCCAAATAACCAAACAACCGATTAGCCAAACGCACAAACAACAAGTCATTCAAACAACCAGCACCCAAACATCCAAACAGCCAAAAACCTAAACAACTGAATGCCCAAATACCCAACCTGCCAAAAGCCAAACAACCAAATAAACAAACACCCCCACCACCGAAACAACCAAACAGCAAAACAACCCAACCGCACAAACATCCAAAAACCCAAAAAACTAACCAAGCAAACATCCGAATACCCAAAATTCTCAACAACTGAACAATCCAACAATCGAACAACCAAACATCCAAACACCCAACCACCCAAACATCCAAACAACCGAACAATACAACAATCGCACACCCAAACATCCAACCAACCAAACACCAAAACACCCTAAACACAAACAAAAAACACCCAACCACCAAAACAACCAAACAGCCACACATCTAAACACCCAAACACAAAATCACCCAAAAACCCAAAAAACCGATCTAACCAATCTAAAAATGGAACAAACGAGCACTCAAATACCCAAACAAGCAAACACAAAAAAACACCCCAAGGCACAAACAACCAAACACCAAAAAAACACCCCAAGACACAAACAACCAAACACCAAAAAAACAAACAAACAAACCGTTAAGTACCAAACAACCAAACACTCAAACAACAAAACACTCAGACAAACAAACACCCAGACACTCAAACAACCAAATAAACAAACAGCAAAAAAAACCGTATATCCAAACACACACACAAGCAAAAACTCAAACAACAAACACTTAAACAGCCAAACACCCAATCAACCACACATAAACCCAAACAAGCGAACACCAAAACATCCAAACACTCAAACAACCAAAAATCCAAACAACCGAACACAAAAACACTCAACAATCGAACACACAAACGTCCCCCACCAAATACCAAAGCACCCCAAGACACGAGCAACCAAACATCCAAAATACCCAAATAACAAAACACCCCAAGACACAAACAGCAGAACAACGAAACACCAAAAAAACCGGAGAGCCAAATAACCAAATACTCCAAACAGCCAAACAACCACCCACCGAAATACGCAAACAACCAAAAACCCAAAAGCCCACACAACCGAAAAACCGAACATCACAAACAAACAACCAAACTAAAAACCAACCAAACAATCAAACACCCAAACATCCAAAAACATAAACATGCGAACGCCAAAACAACTCAAACAACAAAACACCCAGACAAACAATCAACCCAACCACCCAAACAACCAAATAAACAAACACCCAAAAAACCGAACATCCAAACACACAAACAAGCAAACACTCACACAACAAACACTTAAACAGCCAAACACCCAAGCACAAAACCAACCAAGAATACAAAAACCCAAACAAGCGAACACTAAAACACCCAAACACTCAAACAACCAAAAATCCAAACAACCAAACACACACAAACTCCTAAACACTCAAACAACCAAATAAACAAACACCGAACTACCGACACAACCAAACAGCAATAAAACGCAACAACCCAATCACCCAAAAGTCCGACAACCAAATATGCAAAAAACCAAACAAACGAACAAATAAAAACACCAAAAAACCAAGCACCGCCACACCCAAACACTCAAAAGAACGAAACACCCACACACCAAAATAACCAAACACCCAAACTTCTAAACACGCAAACACCCCAGCACCACCACGCCCAACCACCCAAACGCCCAAAACACCTAAACAGCCAACAAGCAAACACCCAAACACTTAAACAACCAAAAAACCCAACAACCGACAAACAAAACAACTAAACAACCAAACAGCCGAACACCCACACACTCAAAGACCCAAACAGGCAGACATCCAGACATCCAAACACTCAAACACCCAAACGGCCAAACATCTAAACACACAAACAACCCAACAACCAAACACTCAAGCACCCCTACACCCAAGCCCCCAAACGCCAAAAACACCCATACACTTACACATCAAAACACCCAAAAAAAGCCCAACCACCAAACCACAAAACCAACCAAACATCTAAACGCCCAGACATCCAAACACCCAAACAGATAAACGCCCACACACGCAAACAGTCAAACGCCAAAACATCTAAACACACAAACAGCCCCACAACCGAGCAAACATGAAAACCGAACAAACAAAACAGCTAAATAACCAAACACCGAAGCAGCCCCACATCCAAGCACCCAAACGCCCAAAACACGCAAACACCAAAAAACTCCAAAACCCAAACAACCAAGGAACCATACAACCGAACATCTAACCAGCAAACCACCAAACCAACCAAACATCGAAACGCCCAGACATCCAAACAGACAAACGCACACACACCTTGTATTCTAAGCGACACTCTGTGGCTCTTGTAGTACTAAATTATAAAAATTGTTAAGTAAATATAATAAATACGATACTCATTCCCACTCCCACACCCAAACGCCCAAAACACCCAAACACTAAAAAAAAACCCAAACAACTAAGGAACCATAAAACCGAACATCCAACCACCAAACCAACCAAACACCTAAACGCCCAGACATCCAAACAGACAAACGCCCACATACCCACACACGCAAACACCCAGTAGTATTCTGTACTACGACACTGATGATGGAGTTGAAAAACACATACTAAGAAAATGAGTATCTTAAGGATCTGTCCTTGGACCTATGATCCAAGAAATGATGTGACCTCCAAGAAATGATGTGACAAAGAGTTACTCCCTTTGGAATAGTGCAACATATGTGCAGCTCCAGCGAAGCGTGCGAGGTTAGCTGCATGATTATAGCTCAAATAATGCAACTGCAGCGTCTTCATAGGCAAGCCGAGAGCGGTAACGAACGTAGACCGACCTAGTAATTGACGATTGAGCAGAAATGCTCTTACGGCCTCCTGACGTAATACCTAACGGTGGTTCCGGGAGGATTACCCTGATGACGAGAGGAGATATTTAGCGGGTTAAAGTCCCGCAATGACTAAGGCTTTGAGGCTTTTACTCCTCGTTACAAAAAAAAAAAAAAAACCAAAACACCCACACACCCAAACAAGAAAATACCCAAACCAAGCTCACTTTACTTCACCTCACCACACAACACCAGACCTCAGCTACATATTGCCAGCGGAGTGTTACCTACTGCCAGCGGAGTGCTACACGTTGCTAGCGGAGCCCTACCTACGGCTATCGGAGCGCTCCTCAAGCGTCCCTCAACCACACATCACCATCAACCGTCGCTCAACATCAACCTTCAATCTCAATCTCAACCTCAACATGAACCGTCCCTCAACCTCACGTCACCCTCAACCTCACGTCACCCTCAACCCAAACCTCAACCTCTCCCTCAACCTCTCCCTCAACCTCAACCTTCCCTCAACCTCACCTCACCGCTACCCTCACCCTCACCCACAACCCTAACCTCAACCTAACCCTCAACCTCAAACTCAACCGTCCCTTACCGTCACCTTAACCTTCAACCTAAACCTCAACCTCAACCTCAAACTTAACCTCAACCGTCGCTCAACAGTCCCTAAACCTCAACCTCAATCTCCACGTCCATCTCAACCTTCAGCTAGCCGTAGGTAGGGTTCCGCTGGCCGCAGGTAGGACGTCGCTGGCAATATGTAGCGCTCTGCTGGCAATATGTAGCGCCCCGCTGGCAATATGTAGTGCCCCGCTAGCCGTAGGTAGCGCTCCGCTTGCAATATTTAGCGCTTACCTAGCCGTTGGTAGCGCTCCGCTTGCAATATTTAGCGCTCCGCTAGCCGTTGGTAGCGCTCCGCTGGCCGTAGGTAGCGCTCCGCTTACCGTTGAGGTTGAGGTTGAGGTTGCGGTTGAGGTTGAGGTTGGGGATGAGGTTGAGGTTCAGGTTGAGTTTGTGTTTTGGTTGAGGGACGGTTGAGGTTGAGGTACGGTTGAGGTTGAGCGACGGTTAAGGTTGAGGTTGAGATTGAGGTTGAGGGACGCTTAAGGAACGGTTGAGCGACGGTTGAACAACCTAACAATCAAATACCCAAACACTCAAACAACCAATACCTAAACACCAAAACACCCCAAAACAAAACAACAAAACACGTAAACACACAAACGGAACAGCGGACTCTACCTATGGCCAGCGGATCGCTACCTGGTAGATCACGCAAAACTCACTCCGGTGGCAGTAGCTAATGCTCCTCTGGCAGTAGGTAGCGGTCCGCAATAGCTGTGGTGTGGTGAGGAGAGGTTGGTTTGGCTTGGCTGCTTGGCTGCTTGGCTGCTTGGCTGCTTGGCTGCTTGGCTGCTTGGCTGCTTGGCTGCTTGGCTGCTTGGCTGCTTGGCTGCTTGGCTGCTTGGCTGCTTGGCTGCTTGGCTGCTTGGCTGCTTGGCTGCTTGGCTGCTTGGCTGCTTGGCTGCTTGGCTGCTTGGCTGCTTGGCTGCTTGGCTGCTTGGCTGCTTGGCTGCTTGGCTGCTTGGCTGCTTGGCTGCTTGGCTGCTTGGCTGCTTGGCTGCTTGGCTGCTTGGCTGCTTGGCTGCTTGGCTGCTTGGCTGCTTGGCTGCTTGGCTGCTTGGCTGCTTGGCTGCTTGGCTGCTTGGCTGCTTGGCTGCTTGGCTGCTTGGCTGCTTGGCTGCTTGGCTGCTTGGCTGCTTGGCTGCTTGGCTGCTTGGCTGCTTGGCTGCTTGGCTGCTTGGCTGCTTGGCTGCTTGGCTGCTTGGCTGCTTGGCTGCTTGGCTGCTTGGCTGCTTGGCTGCTTGGCTGCTTGGCTGCTTGGCTGCTTGGCTGCTTGGCTGCTTGGCTGCTTGGCTGCTTGGCTGCTTGGCTGCTTGGCTGCTTGGCTGCTTGGCTGCTTGGCTGCTTGGCTGCTTGGCTGCTTGGCTGCTTGGCTGCTTGGCTGCTTGGCTGCTTGGCTGCTTGGCTGCTTGGCTGCTTGGCTGCTTGGCTGCTTGGCTGCTTGGCTGCTTGGCTGCTTGGCTGCTTGGCTGCTTGGCTGCTTGGCTGCTTGGCTGCTTGGCTGCTTGGCTGCTTGGCTGCTTGGCTGCTTGGCTGCTTGGCTGCTTGGCTGCTTGGCTGCTTGGCTGCTTGGCTGCTTGGCTGCTTGGCTGCTTGGCTGCTTGGCTGCTTGGCTGCTTGGCTGCTTGGCTGCTTGGCTGCTTGGCTGCTTGGCTGCTTGGCTGCTTGGCTGCTTGGCTGCTTGGCTGCTTGGCTGCTTGGCTGCTTGGCTGCTTGGCTGCTTGGCTGCTTGGCTGCTTGGCTGCTTGGCTGCTTGGCTGCTTGGCTGCTTGGCTGCTTGGCTGCTTGGCTGCTTGGCTGCTTGGCTGCTTGGCTTGGTGGTTCAGTGTTTGCGTGTTCGGTTGTTTGGTTTTGTTTTTGCTGGTTCCTGACATCAAACGTGTTTTAAATCAAGGTTGCAGCAACAGAGAATTGTGTGCTTTGAAATATGATTGGAAAAAATATTTTACCAACTCGGAATCCTTCCGCCTATCACAGTTGCACTAAAACTATTCATGCAATATCTATGGAACGCCAGATTCACTGGGATGAATCGCTTTAGGCAGTAGTGGCCCCTTATATTTACATGGAAGGGAAGACAGTTGGGGAACCATCTTAAAGAACAGTTGATACAATCTGAGGAGGAACGAAAACCAGAAGCCAACGTAACAAGCCCTACTCACCCTTTCGCAGAAAACATCATATACAAAATCAGTGATCGAAATTCCTTTATTAGATTTTAACGGATTTTTGGATGCTTTATACGTTATTTGATGAACTATAAGTCAAGAATACGAGCCAAATACATCTTACACGATTTAGACGAGGCACTCATTCCTATCGTCAAGATGCCTCCTTCATTACAATTGACGAACGAAGAAATTTTGGTTTGCTTCTGCAGAATCTTACATACTTTTGCAGGATCGATCGTGCCTTAGTTCTCTCCTTACGATGCTAGAAGCTCTGTCTTGTGTAGGCAAGTGGGCGTTGAGGTGCAAAGTGGAAATTGTGATTCTTGTGAATTTCTTACACAAATTTTGGGAAACCTTCCCCATCATAGAATACAGTCGACACGGCCATTTGTGAACACTGAGGTTGACTACTGTGGTCCCTGCTACAGACACTACAACATTCGTGAAAAAAAGCAAACAATAGCCTACATCGAGGTTTTCTGTTGCTCTTCCACAAAATCCGCACCTCTCGAATTCGTTCGACTTATCAACAGATGCTTCACTTTGTGGATTGAAAAGACATCCATGAGATGAGAACATTGCCATAGCGAAAAATCATTGGAGCCAAAAATCAACTAAAGGAACTACAACAGAGTACATACTATATTCCGCTGAAGCACATGAAACATTCACCAGTGATGCACGAGCGTGTTCTACAAGGCTAAAATTCGGAAAAACGTTGCCATCGCGCATATTAAAAACGAGTTTTGGACTCGCCGATCGCGGAAGGATTGTTACGACTTTCAATTAAGGGCACGATGGAAGAGTTCGCACAGAAACCTCGAGGAAAATAGAATCGTTGTTATACCAGAAGTGTTGCGTGACGCTCCTTTATGTCCAGAGCTGGAAATAAACAAAGAAACCAGATCCATAATTATTTTCGTTTTGTTAAAAAAGTAAACTTACCTGTAGCGTATGCAAATGCGTTTGGCTTAACAATGTAAGTGTCAAATGGACCCATTGGAATATTCTTTCATTTTACCGCAGTTTTTTTTTGCGTTTTGTAATATGGAAATAGTATAAAGGCAGAAATAAAAGAGAGAGTAGGAATTGAGAGAAGAGAGAGAACGCCGAAACAAAGATAGAGAGGAGATGGCGCAGCTGTCTACGAATTATGTGCGCCTGGTGGGTGAAACCGTATTTAGCTATGCAAAACTGGAGTGTTGTGATGACCTTGGAAGAGTAAGTTCCAGAAGATTCGAGAGAATATTCTACGCGTTGGCGTGAGAAGATCATAAGCGATCATTTACCGAAAGATTGTGGGAGGTGCGTAAACAAGTTTTTGAAAACGGTCAAAACCTGAAGGGTATTGGAAAACCAGCGCTACCTTCAAAGTCAAATAAGAAAACGAAGAATTCTAAAACGAGATTAAGAAATCAAATCGGAAGAAAACGGTCGTGTTTCTTGTGGTGGTGTCACCAATTAAAGTTTAAAGTAATTTTTGAGTACATATATATATATATATGCAAGTGTGTTTTGCAAGAAAAAGTCCTGTACCAGAAAACTTTAACTCAAATAGTTGTGATGAAAACCTGGAGTGGAGATTTCCTCCAACTAGGAGCAACGCATACCGATTGAATGCTTTAAACCAAACATACAATAGAAATTCTGTAAGTTCCATTTGGACAGGAGCCAGGACAACGAGCGACCTTAATAGGCTGGCGATTCAAATTTTTCCGGCACCTGGAGAGATCTTCTGAGCACTTACATCTTAAATCTTCGCCTGCAGAATTGTTGAGCGGTGGAGGTGTAAATAAAACAGCTAAGTGAGATCGTCTTTTTTTTGTATGTATATAAAGCCAGCCATATAACAAAAAAAAGGGCAAACGGCGCAACGCAATTTAGCATCCCGAGTGATAATAAAAATTCACTAAGCAGAACCGCCGTAATGATCATTAGGTGACGGTAATATTCTAGCTAAGTGTGGTGAAATTGCGACAGAATCCGGCGTGACGCTGGTCTACGCCCATTTCAAAGTGAGCCTAAGGTAGTTACACTTGAATTCGTTACATATTTTATATTTGCTGTACCGAGTTTTAATAATTTTCTCGATAATTTTCTCATACGTGTAATTTATCGTTACTGTGTGATACTTGTCTTTACCATTTATTTATTATTTAGTTCATGCGTTGATTGATTATGGTTGATTTATTATTTTTTTATGTTTAAATTGTAATATTTACGCAACAAATTCTTTTGTAACAAAAGAAGAACTATTAGAGGGCGGAAAAGGGGAGAGCAGAGGGATCAATGAATGGCGCGAAATTTGGTCTGAGAGAATCATAGTAGGTTCTGAAATTCGCTACTGAAGAGCTCTTCCGTGGAGGAATAATAATTTTCGTTCGTGTAGCATAATTTGAGTTTTGTTTTTACAATCGCTGCGCGAGCCAATTCCACTCTCGCTAGGGTTGAGAATTTTGTTGTGCGGTAGAATACGTATTTGCCGTAAAACTTGTGTGTTCGAAAACTTTTATATATATATGCGTGATTATATTTAGGACAGCTGTTGTAAATTATTTAAGGAATCTCTGTCATACAATATAGATAAACTTTTGGTAATTAAAAGCATAGATTACTAGATGTGACACTCGCTATTCGCCGCTTCAAAAAGTCGGTTTGACATTTGATTGTTTGGTATGTTGAACTCACGTATACAATACGTGAGAGATACCACTTTGTTGTTCTTGTTTCTTTATCAAACAATGTGTACGATTTCTTACCAGTGCAACCGTATGTGCTAAAGGGTTTTGGAGCCCCAACTAGGCCAATAACGTATAATTTCCAATTATTTTGTAATAATTTGTATTCAGTTTCATTTATACTATTCTGCTAACAGCATACTAAAATATTTTTGCAATTAGGCGCATAATTGTGTATTTATAACAAAAGTTTTTGATTACCGACTGCATTAATAGGAAATATAACCAAGCAAATTAGAAAATGCTGTGTAAAATGTTATAGAATATATTTATTAACATTAAAACTATGTTTTATACATGTTTTTCACGGATAAAAAACATAATATTTATAATTATTTATTTTGACGTTTCGATAAACAACTCCCTTAAAATAAATTTTCGATCAGTGCTTGCTACAAAATTTTTGCGGCGAGGCTACATCATTTTACGGCGAGGCTACACTTTTTTACGGCGAGGCTACACTTTTTTTGCAGCGAATCAAAGTTTTCTTTCATTGTATCAGTGCAATTCCAGCAAAAATGCATTAGTGTATAAGGGACATTTTCGAGTGTCTCATCTACTAATCTATGATTAAAAGAATGTTGTCACAATGAAACGATAAAGCTTTCAAGACGGGTATGGGGGCTCAACACAGGAAGAAGGAGGAGGAGGGAAGGTAGACATTTTCAAACCACCATGTTTATGCGGGATGAAGGTGTCCAAAAATTATTGTTACCCTCAGCCCGCGCTTGATAGGATTGAGAACCGCGACAAAACGTTCACTGGGTAAGCCGGGTTGGAGAAAACCAGGACGGGTAAGCTGAGGTGGCATAACAGAAGACAACACACTACCGTTAAAATGTCTATTAGAAAGGATTTTTAAAATGTATAAAGCCGATGACAAAAAGGCAAGAGTGGCATTAAGAGGAATTTTGAAACTCCCCATACCCCTTCGTTGTTACCCGTGGCAGCGAAGCAAAAACCGACGACGCACAACAGCAAGATGGCAAGGGACAGAAAACCCCATCAAAGGATAAATCTCTCAAAGTGATCGAGGCTGGCTCCATCCATAAAGACGATAATGCTAGATCTGCTCATACCTTTGGCAGCTGTATCATCAGTCAGCCTCTCAACGCTTCAACGAAAACTCAACCCGTACTGTGCAGACTTGGGAAGAGCTCACTTATTATAGCTGAATGGAAATTGATCATTAATTAATTTATAATTTGCAAATGCTGAGGAACAATCTGGAAGAATAAAATAAAGGTAAACTTGTTCAGGATAGCTTGTCCAAAAAAATGCACTTCCAGAGCGATTGCAAAACTTTGAAAAATATGAATTATTATTGCAAAAGAATAAGAAGAATAAGGTAAATTTACCCTTTGTCTCTCCTCATCGATGAAATCAACAATCTTTCATTTGTTTTACTTCACACATCATACAACGAGCATATAATATGAAGAGATTACAAAGGCGAATTCACCGCGAAAATATTTTGACAAGAGTTACAAAGATCAGGGACGGACCATTTGAGTCGATTCGAACTTCGTTCGCTTTTGTTTCATGCGTATGAGACAGCAGAATGCCGTATAACCTTATGCACAAAAGTGCTTCAATGCAACCGTCTTGGACATACGATGTGTGAAGTAAAACAAATGAAGATTATTGGTTTCTCAGGCGTGGAGAGGCAAGGGGTACATTTAACTTCTTATTATTATTTTACAATAACAATTCCCCATCGTGTACTCAGGTACAAAGCAGAATTTTTCAATTTTGGGTTTTATGAACTTTGAAACAATACTGTTTGTTGTTATTCCTTCGATGGTTGAGAATATGCCTTTGTGCTTTGTTTATCAGAGGGGAAGAGAAGCAAGGGGTTGTTTCTGTTTATGATTTTTGTGCTTCTGATCATTTCACAAATTTTTACATTTTCAGCTTCTGAGCATTTTCGGCTTCTTCATTCAATTTGCTCCTTTCGCACTATCTCACTACAATTTTAATGAGGGTATAGGATGTGCAAAACGCTTGGTACTCTTTGTTTGTAGTCATAACTTTTTCACTCCCAATTCGATAATAAATAATAATAAATAGTCGATAAAAATTCAAAAAATTAATTTCGGTTTTTTTTTAACTCTCTTTTGTGGTTACACGTGATTTCATGACTCAAACGAACTAAGACTGCTTTTTCTACGGCGCGTTTTGTTCAAGTATTTGTTGTGGAAAATCGTGTGTAAAACCGTATTTTTTTTGTTACTTTTCATCTTTTTATCATATCACACAAAATCAAAAATACACAAAATTTTATGAAATGACATGTCGTTCATCGTTGGCATTGTAGACTTCTGTTAAAACGCAATGAAATTTTTCTACAATCGTTTTTGATGTGTTGAGGTTATTAACTAGCTCGTTGGCTGTCATCGGATATAGGCAAAAGACGTGGCGTCCTTACATCACAAGTTTAGTTTCCGCCATGTTCTCAAGTCGATCAGCTATCGGTGTGATTGTACTCATTTTATTTAGCAATTTTATTTAAATCATTTCTAAGGAGATTATAAGGATTAAAACCGTGCGTCTTGTAGAAACAAAACTCTAAAAATAAAGGAAACAATTATCTGTACAGGCAGTTTTAATTTGCATGAGCGTGCGTAATTTATGCGAATGAAATGTTTTACTGTGAATCAATTGTGATAATTAGTAAAATTTTTTTGCTTTGCGATACTAAACCATTACTCCTTTTCAAACCTATCGATTTTGAATCTCGATGGTGTGCAGAAATTCGGAATACTTGTGATTGAAAAAACAGTTTGAGGTACGTAATGTATTGCAGAGTTACACAGTGTGACTCGCATTGTCATTAATTGTTTGGTTAGGGCAGAAAATTCAACATGGCGGATTTGGTTTTGCCAAGCCGATTACACTGCAAATTGTGCGATGACTTCTTGTTCAGAAAACTTGTCAACGTAATATGAATATTCTATAAAAATATATGTGAAGTATTATAAATTAATTTCAAATGTTATTAATTGGTTTTAATATCGAGATACATTACAAATATGAATTTGTTCTGTAGGTGCTATAGCGCCCAAACCTGCAAAATCGAACATAGCTCACGGAAATTTGTTTTAAAAATTAAAAATAGTTAATATTTGTAGAGGTGCATTGAGGTTATAGTGTCTGGATGTATGATGGCAATATGTAATAATTATAATTAAAATTTATTAATCTAAGTAACATAGTATACATGTATGGATATGTACATATACAATTCTGCATATTATTTCGGGTAATGCTAAAGTGGGTAGCCTTTAAAAAGCAGAACAATGGCGTGCACTTAATTGTATATTCTATGTGCACGAACCTGTAAGCAATAAGGATCACGAAATAAAGGGTTTTTTGCAAGAAAGTACTTTTTAAAAGCCGTTTATGCAGTTTATTAAACATAAAAGATAGAGATAACCTCCATTTGCAAAATATAAAAAAATTAAACCTAAATGGAAAACAAAACCATTTTAAAAATAAAAAAGTGGAAACTCGATATACGCTAGCAAGAAAAAGGAAAAATTGAAGAAGTTCGTTCGGATGATGACAATTTCTTGGAAGAAAACCATCATCATAGAGCTTCTAAAATTGTTGTGGATATAGTCAAATTAGAGAGATAGCAACACTTCTAACTTTGCCAATAGCTATTCTAATGTTCTAAATTGTGTATTTTTAGCTTTTGTGAGATTTTATATGATTGATATGATCACAATAAGTCTATAAATGCTTCACTTTTGTAAGGTTCGTTTTTTGCTTGTGACATAGAGATCATGCTAGCAAACTTGTTAAGGAGCTATAAGCTTGCAGTCGGTTTTTTGATTACTGTCTCCTGAAATTATTTGAAATCATCAGGTATTGTGAGCACGCATACTTCTTAACGAACATTATATCGGTTACTTCAGTTCGCTCTAGGAATTATGATGGTACTGGCAAATACCCTAATTAGGGAGAGGTCTGTTATAATAACGGATACTTGGGTACGGTATAGCTTTCCCTTGTGTTTAAAAGCACGTCATGTCTTTTGCTAGCTTTAAGCGATAATGATTCTCTTGTATCTGTACCTTTTTTGATTTACAACTTTCTTTCTGACTTACAACTTTCGCTTTGAAAAGGCGCTTTGTAATATATATGATAGCCCACCATAGCAGTTACAGTGCTGTGATGTTGTGACTTGAAGAACACACCGATAGTAAACGTGTTTATGGCAATGTCCCTTTCCGCTCCTCTATCCCATTCCTTTTTTATTATTACTGTATTACAATAGTTTTATGATTATGCACTACTGATAAGTTTACAAGAGTGAGTATGGTTTCTTCGGGATTTTCCACTTTCTTAGAGACGTACGCACATTGGGTTGATCGCACGTATAGTTCCGACATAGGAAAACAATCTCAGCCTGTTGGGATATTCAGAGTCATTAATAGATATAAAAAATAACGGAAAACGATCCATTTAAATTAGTTTTGTTCGAGAACAGAACATAACAAGCAAGTTTGGATTCTCCGACGAACTTCTCCGGTAAGTCTGACTATAAACTCCCAATAGTGCACTTCGAATGGTGATGCTTCCCAGTAGAGTCCGCTAAGCAACCTTACGTCTTCACTTGGTGGCGCATGCTTGCAATGATAACTGTGTAGTGTACCTACTAACCCGCGCTCCGCGGTTGTATATTTTAAACAGCGTGTACTTGCGCATGTGGCACATCTAAAGAAGGTGTGATCTACATCGTCCATGTCACTATCGCCATATATGCATTTAAGCCCCTCGCAATTTTACCTGCACAGGTGAGGTACATTGGAGACCAAATATGTTTAATATCTTTAAAATATCAACCTTCTAAGAAAGATAAATAAAATAAAACCACATGGTATTTACGATGGTATCCAGTAATAATTTCCAATAGTAATTTCAATGATCCAATGAAACAAATGATTCCATAGAAATGGTGGTTACGACTGTTGGTTCCTATGAACTACTGAATTGAAATGGTCATAGGTGGTCCTCTTCTCTTCTAGTTGCGGCTCTTGGTTTTTATTAAATAATGTTTGCATATTTTGTAGTATTAAATAATCTGGCTAAACAATAATAATAAATACCTGGGAGTGTGTTAGAGAGAAAGTTAGACCCAGTTATAGGCAGAATGAGTACAAGGGAGGGAGCAAAGTTCTATGAGCCCTAGACTTACTACAGACTCTTGAAGAACCAGATTGGACCAGATTACTATCGGAGCCAGTGATCTACTAAATTCAGACTTAAAAGAGCGAATAACCTTCCTCATAAGAAGAACAAATACCATCAAGGACTTTTATCACACCCGTAAAGCAACTCTGCCCATCATAAAAACAATGCTATAACTAATGTAACAAATTACTTTCACTTATATAAAAAACCGGGTCAGATAGTTAATTAAATGAATGAAGAAAATTATTATATAGAGGAGCCTGGGAGTCCTTTTAGGCTTTCTACATTATTTCCGTATAATCACATAGTTATCTATACACAAACAGAATAACTCGTTGTTATTGGATAGCATTGTCCTTCCTGTACCAACTGCCGATAGGGGTTACATTCGAGATACTGATATAAACAGCCAGCGATCATACATTTAAGAAAATATTACTTACTACGCACCAAAGTGTGGCACACATCGTTGTCGACATGATGACACTTGTCATTTCGAATGTCTTGTTGCTTTCTTCAATGCAATACTGTCTTCTGCTTACAATTAAAGCTACTCGTGTTGGCTTCACTCAAAAGCAAAGCCTAACACTTGGCTTCACTCAAAAGCAAAGCCTAACACTACATATTTGATTCGTATCAGGCCTAGAAATCGAATTTGATCACGACAATTGAATGCTGTGATTCAGTGTTATAGGCAAATGAAGATATTTGTCCAGCTACGTAATAGCGATCTTAAAAGGACGTTTTAGTTAGTTATATTACCGAATATATTCATTTTAAACTTAATGTATATTAGATAAATATTGTTTTAATATTTGATCAAGTGTGGGGAAGCGCGTTCTTCTTTGTAGCGAATAAGAATAAGTAAAAAAGTCACTTTTTGATCACGAAAAACCGAAAAGGTATTTCTTTAATTTAAAGCTAATTAGAATAATTATATTTTTTTTTTTTTTTTTGACCGTGCAGTCCTTTTCCTAAAGTGTTGAAATTTGAATGAAATTAATGACTGTGCGTGTAACTGTGTTTTTCTATAAAACTTCTTGCCGCAAAATTCAAACACATTGTAATTTCGTTTTAGATGCATCAAACATGAATGCAGGTGATTCAGCAGGAGGGGGGCATCAAGGCCGTAGTCCGGCCCCTCCTGCTGTGCCAGACCGCAGATCAACTTCATTGACAGCAAACAATCAAGCAATCCCCACACTAGTAACAATTGCTACGACGCACGCAACAAATTCTAATACGAGTATAACGCCAAAACGAACAGATTCAAAACCATCATATAGTGAAATATCGACGTCAAGTAGAAGTTTTCAACAAGTTTTCACCCAACAGCAACAACAACAACAATTGCAGCTGCACTCGCAAGAAGAGGCGGTTGTGCCGTTTTTAAGTGGATCTGCGGTTGTCACTTCACAAGCAAATAATCACTCACAGCATCATATGCAGCCAGTTTCTGGGCAGAACGTTGCAGGAGTAGCAGCATTAACAACCGTGTCCAATACACATCCAAAGCACGATCGTATTTTTGTATCTCAAATAAAAGCTCCGAAAATTTCCTATTCAGCAACGTCGTCGTCGTCTCAACCAACGGCAGATGTTTCTTCATCACAAGTGAAGCGTATTAAAATCGACAACGTAGCAACGGATAACGTTGTAATAGGAGCTGTAGGCAACTTGGTAGGCTCCTTATTACCAACAGTACCGTCTAGCGGAAACCGCAACAGTTTTAGAGCTGCAGCAGAAACGACACCGAAAGACACCATCACATTAAAATACCTCATTATAGAGAAAGAATATTTACGTTTAAAAAGCATTAAAGAAAAGTTTGTTATATTACTTATAAAATTAGAAATTTAATTTACTCATATTCTCTGTTGCAGACATTCTGACCATGTTGCGGAATTATTTTACTTGGAAAGCGGTAGCAATATGATGGACTATCCCGCTTGGAAAAATAAACCACCGAGCACACAGTTAATTGACTTTTGCAATGCTTACCGTTTAGATCAGTTAGAAAACGAAGAAGCTGCCGAACTAACTGCCGAAGCAGCAACAGCTAAATTACAGCAGGAGCAGGAGGAGGCAGAGAATATAGCAACAGTTATTGGAGCGCATAGTAGCCAGCAGCCAGTTAAGCAACAGCCACAACAGCAAACAGAAACCAGCACGACGGTGAGTGTTGATTTATGTATGTATATAGGAACTTATGTTTATCATATGATGTTTTTTATGATGATAAATTGTCACTGACCGAGACCACTTGATCTATTTTTGAACGAATGGTCTCTTTAAAAGGATGTTCGCATTTGCGAGGCATTTGTCTGATATAATTTTAATAATTTTTGTTTTTGTATAAATGTCAAATTGAACTTTAAATAATAGTGCTTCAATTACGATTTTCCAGAACGCATCGAAGTCAATTCTTCCTTCAACAGTACACATCGCGTTAAAAAGGAAGCGAAGCTTATCATCGACGCCAAATGTCATATCTGCTGCAACCACTGTTACACCATCCACATCCACACTCCTTGGGCAAGAATCTAGTTTGCCCCAAGGAGCGGAAATAAAAATTCCAGCTGTTGGTGCCACACCTGTTGCTGTCTCTACACAACTACCAGCTGCAGTTGTTCAATTAACTCAGAAAGGTACAAAATAAGAAATATTTGAAATTGCTTGCTCTTTTCCTTTCCTCATTTCCTTGTTTAATTACTCAGTACTAGACCACATTTACTAGTGGTATATTTGAATGCTAAGATTATAATCGTTTTCTTTGTTTTGCTAATTGTTAAGTTGCTCAATTCTGTATTGCGAAGCGAACTTGATTAATCCTATTCCATCAATCAAGTTCCAGAGTCTGCATTTTCGCATCATTCCTATTAGATAAAGAATATTAGGCCAATTGTAATGTCGATCACACATTGCAAATAAGAAATACCATTACGTAAGGAAGAAGATATTTTTTTTAGGGGCATTAACAGCACTTGTATAAGTATATATATCTACGGAATACCGGGAAATTGGAGTTGGAATCAAATTTCTTTCTGTGTAGTTCTATGCGTCTGCAGTCAATGTCTGGAGAACACATTATCCCTTATCCATTATATTTATTTACAACTACAAGCGAGTATTCACTAACTGATATACAAATAATCCCTCTGATACGACAATAATATCCCAATACAGTTCCTATTCTATTTTCGCTATTTCTCGTGCATAAATTCACCTTGCCGATAATATAACAAAGAATATTTTCTTACACTACAAAATTATAAGTGAAGGCGTATTTCAATTAATATCAAACGTCTGAAAATGTTAACTGGACTGAACGAATACTAAGCTAAATAAATTTATTAATTAATAGGATAAATTAGGCGACTCTTTATTAGAATTCACTTCAAAATTTCATCATTGCTTCAGCGGAGTATAAATCATGTGATAGTTGTGTGAATTTGTTACTTTGTCTGTAAATATTAGTTATATTTAGTCCTTTAGCATGTACTCTGATACAATTTCATCTATACCTTACACATCGTAAGTGGCCTAACCCAAAATATTTCTCCACTATCCTTTGCAGATCTTTGCAATCAAGTTTGTTATTTGGGTGTGTCTTTATGGAAACTACTAAATATATTTAATTGGTGTTTATATATCAAGCCAAATACAGAAGTTGCGAAAGATGTTCAATCTATTTTTTTTTTTTTTTTATTTTTTTTTTTTTTTTTTTTTTTTTTTGTTTGCTGCTGTTCCAAAAGGTTAAAATAATATTCAAGAGTTTATCGACATCTTTGTCCAAAAAATGTTACCATAAGCTCTCCTACTTACTCGAAATAATTTGTCTTTTCTGATGCATTTCCACCAACTTTTGGTTTTCCAGAAAATTTCTTCCACGCATTTAAATCTTGATCGATATTCATCGATTTTTGCAGTTGAGTTTAGTGTCAAAGATAATTCATAAATACATGGCATTGCTTGAGATCTTTATTTATATGGCCGTTTCAATGACGGAAACTCATTTTCTTGTAAATAACGTCAGTTCTGTCCTGATGGGTACGGCAAGACCACTTAAAATCTCTGTTTACATATCAGAGATCTTCCTGATCATCCTTCGAAAGAAACTGCAATCGCATTTCCTCATTTTCAGGAATGCAATTCAATCTAAAATAGTTCTTTAAAGAGATGGTGTTTTGGGCATGTGTGATCCTTTTTGGGGAGAGATTGTTTCTCTTTGTGCGGTACACAAAAAAAAGATTGTTGTTTGCGAGTACGCAACAGAAGTAAAAAAAAAAAACCAATCGACAATCAAATTATTTGCAAGTCCGTCGGATACAAATTGCTATTGTAATTCCTCGGTCCGTCCCATTCCAATAGCTCCGGAAGTGTGCCACGATCCATCCTTGAAGTTAACGGACAGAGGATTCGACTGAGACTTGGATAAAATCATGGAAAGCCCTGGCAGAGTCTTAAATCTACTTAATGTATCGCAGAAGGATGACTGTTGTTTTATGCAGAACAGTCTAATTCTTTTACTTGAAAAAAAGGCTGTTTCTTTGTGGTTCCGAAACAATATCTTGGCTGCTGGTGGTACACAAAACTAATAAATGTTGTATTACTGGGATATGTAATTAAAAAATAGATTTTTTTTTTTTTTATATAAGACCTTTCTGGTGTTACCAAATGTTTCTATGTTGTTTGTTTTTTTTTTTTTTTCTTTTTGCGAAATGAGCAATTATTGGTTTCTATTTGTCCTAGTCTTGTAGTTCAATTATTTTTAAAATTGTTAATTTATAACTGTCAATTATATCACAATTATATCATTATCTAGGTCATATTCCAGGTAGACCTTTAGGAGGTCGCCACGGGATGGTGTTTGGTCAACTTCCCGGCCCTCCTGCAGTAGGAAACTCTTCCTTTACTTTGGTGCCAGGTGCTTATTTTTCGCAAGCAATAAAAAATATTTATTAGTTTTTGTAATATTAAATCGTTCATCGCTGTATGGTTGAAACATAATTGGAAAGACAAAAATCTAAATACAACACATCGAATGTAAAGAAAAACGGAGCCTGTTATGGATATCAAGAAAAAAGTTTTCTATGAAGAATTGTCTTAAAATAAAGAGACAAACACGTCTTTGTGTTGCAGATGATCCAAATAAAAATTTTATATTCTTCATTTACAAACAAAAATTGAAGCCTAAAAATATTGCTTTTATTAAATATTGTGCCGCAAATTATATACTTTATAATTAAAAATTAAATTGAATTATTACATTTTCGAGCAAACAAATTATTTCCTGCTATTTCATTCCGTTTCGTTTCATTCCAAACGAAACAGAATTCGTTTTTCCTTTATTATTTTAATTGGCAGCACTTTTTGAAGTTTAGTGTGTGATGTGTGATTGCGTTTCGTCTGCAAGAGAAAGACTCGCAGATAATTCAATAGAAATGTATTTAATCTCTTGTGCTTCCAATTGTGTTTCAGGGATTATGCAGTAACGCATTTCCATTATTTGGATTACAGCAGTTAAAATGTTGTTTCTAGTAATTATCTGTCTGTCTTTTTACAAGAATGCGTTGAAAATTTTTATTTCGTTGAAATTCGTACGTGTATTAAACTTATCTGTCTATATGTTTTACTCTTTGTTATGGTTTTCTAAATTATGATGGAATTGCCACTTGAAAAATCTTTCATTATTTTAAAAAGCTTAAACGATTAATTAATTTTACGCAAATTGATGCATTTTTGAGAATAGTCAATTTAAATACGCCCAATTTTTCGTTATTTCGGTAAATTTATAAATGAATGCTATCGATATGAATTACTGCACGAAGTCTATTTTCTAATTGATTTGATTATATGTGTATGTATATGGAACTATCGCAGTACTTAATTTTAATTTAATTGTAGTTTAGTCCTTTTTAATATGTTTGCATTTAATTGGTATTTTTGGCTCTAAGAAGAATGATACAATAGAACAATCTTAATTTATATGTTTCTTGCTCTGGGTTAAATGGGTCTAATTTTGTAAGATGAATTCTAGAAACTTGTACAATTTGTGATTGCGCAGATACATGTATGAAAGTAACACACGAATTCCGCCCACTCATTTAATTGTAAAATAAATTTAATGCTCAAACTATTGAGACTTCTATTGATCAAATATCCGCTTGTTTTTTGGTGCTAAATGCTTCCATTTGTTATGAAAATATTAAATACATATATGTGATGTTTTTTCATACTTTATTTTATTACTATAATATTTCATTTACATTTTTATAATATAAATACTTTGAATATATGTATGTGTAGTTACCTTAAAGAATTCCCAGTTTTGTGTATTTATAATTAAGATAATTTAAGTTAAATTAAACGATGATTCAGCTAGGCATAAAAAAATACATATGGAAGAGAGAAATCCTTTCTGTTGCAGCATTTTTTTTTTTTTTTTTCTAACTCATTTAGAAATTGTCATAGGACAATTTTGATTTAATTTTTTAATTTTTGATTTTATAAATTAATTTTTTAAAATATCTTTCACTACTTTTGCATCATAAAAAGCATTTTCTTGCCCTTAAATTTGGTCTGAAAAACGTAAATGGATGCTAAATTAATGTACTTTTATTGTTCGATAGCAAAGTGGACTTTTTCATATTAAAGTTCACGATTTCATCGTGCACATGATTCTTATTATTTAGGTTTTTTGTTTATTAGCATTAAAATAGTTATTATTTATGATCTTAAAATCACAACAAACGAAAGGGCTTTAAATTAGCTCACAATTTTGAACGTACCCAAATCCTTCAAATCGCCTTTCAAGTCCTTCGGCGGGTTGAAGTCTTTTATTCACAATTTTTGGGAACGATTGCGTCAGAAAGCAGTCGTTGCGGCCTCGTTTCTTTTCCATTACCACAAAAGCGAAATTTTTCCGTAATTTCACCACACAGCTTTTTAAGGTGTGCTCTAAGCTTATAGTCCCTGGTGAAAAGCTCAGATATTCTTCGCAGATTGTTTTAGTCTAAACAATGACCAATTTTATCATTGCTTTTTTACAAAGACTTTCCTTCATCAGAAAAATTTCTGAAGTTGTTCCCCTTCACTCTTCGCATACTTTGTTGAATTCCTCCACGGTACTTTCCAACTCAAGTGGACTATAAAGTCTATCTCTAGTTATCACTTGACTTACATGCAACTTGTGAGTGTTTTTTCCGAACGGTCTTAGGATTTCTTGAACTTGAATAACTTGGATAACTTGAAGCTTCATTGATCCTTTGTTGGTGACTCTCCAATGTCGCACAGATCTTCTGATCCCGCTGGTAGCAGATTTTATAAAAGTACACATTATACAGACAGCAAAGGCGACATTATAACAGTCCATTCTAACAGGTTTAATAGTAGTTCATAAATATTGCTCTAACTATTCTAGTGCTTTATGAATTTGTAGGAAACCAGATAGTTGTGTATTATCAATAAACTGGTCCAAATGTAATGCCATGTCCTATCCGTTTACTAATTCAAAATAATGGCCTTCTAAAATATATACGGTGGTATTCTACTTTGTCGAATCTCCATTATATCCATTTCTCCACACAATACTTCCATTTTCCTCTCCGAGCGACTTCGGTTTCTTCTAGTGATAAATCGCAAAATATATAATATATATTGCACAAAATGGTGAAATTCTGTATTGGGTGACTGACTGTCTGTCGCTGCAATAATTTGAACCTATTAAGTATATAGTTCCCAATATACTTACCAAGAACTACTTTCTATTTCTTTTACTTTTCTTAATATATTATGGAAGTCGCTATTCAATCATTTGAGAAAATCTTCAAGACGAGAAAAGTCCGCCTGTTGGATGTATAACCTTTGTGCTTTCATTTCGCAGGACGTCCCACTGAAAGGACGTTTTCCCAATGTTGTCGCTTTCTCTTAAGGGTATTTTGTTAACAGTTTTTTCTAGACAATATTACATTATTATAATTGGTTTTAAATTTGAAGGAGCTACGAATGCGATAACGTCTATATTTGTTCTGAGTTAGTATAGAAACAGTTTGGTAAAAGTTTTACTGAATTTATCAGTATAGTTTTAGGCTATCAATGAATTATTTTTATTTTAGCTTTCGTAAACCTTGGAGTATGGATGTACCCCATAATTGCATGAGTGTAGTCATTTCTCCAAGCATATTGCTTTATTTAATACCGGTAAAATTATATTCGATCACCGTCATAGCCGTACATCGGCACCAAACATCTGTGTTCTTCGCCTACTTTTCCCTATCTACCATTCCCAGTGGGATTACCCTGGGAAAATTTATTTAAGTTGGTAGGAGAATTATGGAAAGCGCCTCAGGTCACTACACCTAAATAATTAGGTCAACAGCTTTATTAAGTGGAAAATTGCCCTTTGCTTTAATTTTTGCTGCACTTTCGACGGGCACGTTGAAAACGTAAATATTATGGGCTAATAATCATTAATCAGTTTATATAGATTCTTCTTTCATTCACGGTGTAACAGATTTCCTATATACGACTCATGCAACTTTCTTTTTTGGGTTATGGGCTTATATTTCTCTTCATGTATCGTTGCATAATTGTGAGCATCATGATTAAATAATTTTTCGAGTCTAGATATTTTGGCAATTGGCAAATTTTAGCTAATTTCTTATTGTATGTATGTCGATTTAATAGACAAATTTAAACTCAGATGTCTTTTATATCCAAAGTGATTGATGATTGCATGGCAGCGATTTTGATGTATTAGTTTTTTAATTTTGAATGAAAAAAAAGCATGAACTTTGTCTTAATGTTATTAAGTGTGAGTTTATTTTAAAAAAAATGTAATGTTTTATTTATTTTTTAATAAAAGGTGGCACTCCACTTGTTCCCCATTGCAATGCAAATACTTCTCCAGCTTTGCGCCGCAATGGAAATGGCATTGATAAAGAAGTTCCAAACTTGTCAACTATTGCAAAAGAATCTTCTGCCAACTCGCCAAAGTCGCTGTACTCGTCATACTTGGCTGGAGGTGTCTACCCAACAGGTGCTGCAGCAAATGAGTCAAATAATACAACTGATGTGGCACATGTAGCAGCTGGTTCTTCAAACAGTGTGCAGGAGTTTTCCTTTAAAGCAAAACAGGAAGTTTACGTTATGCAACGGATTTCGGAGCTGCAGCGAGAGGGATTATGGACTGAAAAACGTTTGCCAAAGCAGCAGGAGCCAAGTCGGACAAAAGCCCATTGGGACTATTTGTTGGAGGAAATGGTTTGGCTAGCAGCTGACTTTGCGCAAGAGCGTAAATGGAAGAAGAATGCAGCTAAGAAATGTGCCAAAATGGTGCAGAAATACTTCCAAGACAAAGCCAATGCAGCACAAAAGGCGGAAAAAGCTCATGAACTACATTTAAAACGTGTAGCTTCTTTTATATCGAAAGAAATCAAAATGTTTTGGTCGAATGTTGAGAAACTCGTAGAGTATAAGCATCATACGAAAATTGAGGAGAAACGAAAAAAGGCACTCGATCAACATTTGAGTTTCATTGTGGATCAAACTGAAAAATTTTCGCAGCAACTGGCAGAGGGTATGAATAAAAGTAATATGGATTCAACGATAGCAGCAAGTGCAGCACCTAGCATCAACTCGAGCAGAATATCATCACCAAAAAGAGAGGAAGCCAACATATCTGATGGTAAAGTACAGTTTTATACTTAGTTTCGTTATGTCATCATTCACATGGCATTAACATGAATGTAGTTATTTTAGTGCAATGCTGTTTGTATTTGCTTCATATTTATTTTACTCTACTGTTTTAACTTCTACAGACGAGTTTCGCCCCGTATCTTCGTCTGAAGATGATGAAGAAACAATCGCTAAAGCCGAAGAAGAGGCTGCGAATGTCAATGAAGAAATCGCAGCACTTGAAAAAGAAGCCAAAATGGATTTAGATGATTTTATAAATGATCTTCCCGTGGGCTATTTGAAAAACCGTGATAAACTAGTAATAGAAGACCGAATTTTTACATCTGCAAGTGATGATACTGATGATGCAGAGTTCGAAGCAGACGATGTAAGTGAAGATGATGAAAATACGATTAGTCAGCAGGAAGCAGAAGAAACCGAACTGGATCACAAGAAGGAGTTGGATGAATTAGAGGTGGGTTGTTTAAGGTTTAGTATTTAGTGCGCAGAAAAAAAAACTTTTTAATTTAAAAAACTTCTATTAAAATTTCTTTTTGAAATGCTAACTTCTCAGGCTGATAACGACCTAACTGTGGAGCAACTCATGAAAAAATACAAATCAAAACAAATCAACAGTAGTCTAAACCGACAACGATCTAAAATGGAAGTTGATTCTGACGATGATGATGATGATGATGATGATACAGAATCTGATGCTGAATCCGAAGTCGCATCGGACAACTCGCCCGTAGTTTCCGACAATGAAATGTCATCGTCGTCTGATGCCGAAGAAGAAGACGACAATAAAGATGGTCTCAAGAGCCTGTTGGAATATGTAAGATAATACTACTATTATATTTACTAGTAATCCTGCGGTGTTCGAACAATAACATCAGTGATAAGTTCCTTTGAATTTTGCCTCCCTCTCTCTCTCTCTATACTAAAAACTTACTTACAACAACGGAAATGTTAAGAACATGTTCTCAGCTTGCATTTCAATAATAACAAAATTCTGTTCCTCACCTCTCTCACATTTATATGTATTGAAGAATGAAGCAAAGTGCTCCTTTTATTGTTGCAATCATCAAAAACATTGCATTCTCCTCTGTACAAGTTAGGAATGAAGTTAGAGAAAGTGCATATGTTTTGTTCGAAGAGATAAACGCGAATTTCATTTCGAAAAGTAGAGTGAATTTCTACTTTTCTACAAATTGATGGTATCATTCATTCAAATTGAATAAGAGAAATAAGGGGTGCACAATTAATAATCGTAGGTGTGCACTTAATTCTTTGTATACTATTAACTATTTCGATTACTCTTTTTAATAACATAATAACAATAAGTTACATTTCTTAGAATGATACAAATCAAGATGATATGATTAAAGATGCCGCCGCTCTAGCTGAAAGTATACAGCCTAAGGGTAACACGCTATCGTCCACTAATGTTGTTACACCTGTACCATTTCTGCTGAAACATTCGTTGCGGGAATATCAGCATATTGGACTTGATTGGTTAGTTACTATGAACGAAAGAAAACTGAATGGTATTCTCGCCGATGAAATGGGTCTGGGAAAAACTATTCAAACGATTGCTCTGTTGGCCCACCTAGCTTGTGTTAAGGGAAACTGGGGCCCGCACTTGATCGTGGTTCCTTCATCTGTGATGTTGAATTGGGAAATGGAGTTTAAGAAATGGTGTCCCGGCTTTAAAATACTTACATATTACGGCACGCAAAAGGAGCGCAAATCAAAACGAGTGGGATGGACGAAACCGAACGCATTCCATGTATGCATTACATCTTACAAATTGGTTGTCCAGGATCAACAAAGTTTCCGTCGCAAGAAGTGGAAATATTTGATTTTGGATGAAGCGCAAAATATTAAAAATTTTAAGTCGCAACGTTGGCAATTGCTGTTAAATTTCTCGACAGATCGGTAAGTTCGACCACATTAGAAATGAGTTATCAAAATTTGCACTATAATCAGTTGTTATTTAATTGTTTTCTTGAAATAATAACTACGCTTGAGTGCATAAATAAATTCTTAACAAAGTCCATATAATAATAGAACACCTCCTGTGTTTTTTTTTTTGACATTGTTATGAAACAAAAACAAATACAGCTTCACAGACCCTTAACGTATATGGACAAAACTGAGCCAGTTAATCACTTTTTAGTACGTAGTGTTTGTTTTATATAATACACATGCCTTGTATTGTATAAGAGATAAGAAAGTATATTTGTATGTATATATGTCTATATCTATTCCATGAATTTTATCCTTCCTTTTTTTTTGATAACTTAGCTAGAGAACCTTCTTGCCTAGTTCAAGTTCGCAAACTCTCTAATAGACTGAAAATAGTGATTGTTTATTTAAATTGTGATGGAAAACTTTATTATAAAATTGTTTCGCAAAATGCTGCATACTTATGTTTCTAATTTTTTTTAATTTTCTAGGCGATTACTACTAACTGGTACTCCTCTTCAAAATGATTTGATGGAGTTGTGGTCCTTGATGCACTTCCTAATGCCATATGTATTTTCATCACATCGCGAATTCAAAGAGTGGTTTTCCAATCCAATGACTGGAATGATTGAAGGCAATATGGAATACAACGAATCGCTCATTAATCGTCTGCACAAGGTCTGTACCGAGTACGTAATGAGTCTAAAAGATTTCAGTTATTTTTTAGTAAAGCTTAGCATTTGGTTTTTTATATTCATATATTAAAATCATTCAGAGCAGTGATCAGATGGCAGTTATTCATTTCAAATTACTTTTGTTGCTAGAAGCAGGATGTTTTAAAAAGAGTCCAGCTCCAGACCGTATATAAAATATACGCGGACCGCCCGCTTCTATTGGTCGTTCGAGTAAATTTGGCTGATTCGGCCTCTTGTTATTCTTTCTCTAAGATTGCAGCCATATTCTAACTTCCGATTCGCTCGTAATCGGATTTGATTCCTAACAGTTTTTGCTCGAAGGTGTTTCATTTCATTTCATTTATTTATTTCCTATTCATTATACTCCAAGACTAAGAGTCTTATAAGCTGTATAATACAATTACATGGAATGAAGAATATTACTTATGCATTAAAATTAAATTAAATTAGTTTAGTTTAAATGCAGTTTTATATTTCATTATACACATTATAATAAGCTGAAAAATAAGGTGAATAAGTAGAATAATAGTAGAAAGTAAAAGAAGTCAAGGCAGAAAAATCAGAAAGTCAAAAAGAAAACAGTTGTAAGAAAATCATAGACAAGAAGAAATCATGGAAGAGAAAGAAAATAGAAAAATAACTAGAAAAATAGCTATCTGTGAGATTGTGCAGGAGTAGAAGAAAAATACTGTAAAATAAGCCTCCTGAAATGCGGCATGCTGGTTAGTTTTTGTAGATGAACAGGCAAGGTCTTCCAAAGCCGAACAGAATAAATAAAAAAATTGACGCTCTGAGACCAAACAGGAATACCGAAGTGGCACAATATTAAAAATTCGGTTAGACTGGGTCTATATTGGGTGTTCTGTGTTCGATATGGGAATAGAATTTTTGTTTAATCAGCGGATTTATGGTGTTCTGAATAAATCAGATCAAGTTTTTAATTCCGGATATTTGATATTTACTCAATTTGCTACCGTTTGCTTTAGTTTTTTTTTGAGAGCGAAATAAAATCTCGTCTACATTTGATACAACAAATTCTATTTAAGAGTCAATTTAAAGAACATTTTGATTTTGGATTTTATAAAAATTTTCTGTATTTCTTGGCAAAACAACAAACAACTGGAAAAGTGGAATACTATTAGCGGTCATAAAAATTACTTTGCGATTCATTTATTCTTCCATTTTTCTTTGCATCTGCAGCATAACTGATAATACCACTGCTTTCATGTCTTGCATTGTTTGTCTAAATGCGACGGATTGCAAAATATGTCGATTGCTTAAAAATATGACTCATTCGAATGATCTTACTTCAAACGATGATTTGAGGCTATATAATTATTTTCTATCTATGATAGAAGTACTTAATAATAATAGGAGTACTTCATTTCCAGTACTTAAAATGCAAGTAGTGGAAAGTCCTGGCGAAAGCTTTTGCAAATATGATTTTTTAGCAAACCTGGTTTCAAACTAACGGTTCTTTTAATATTAGACATAATAACTACTGTCGTTTTGTACATGCGGTAACAGAAAGCGTGCAAAATATATATTCTTGGGGCAGAAAGCGTTGTCAAAATAATAGGAGTGTTTAAGAATAAGAAGTAAATATTCACATTAATATTCTTTTAAGTACAAAATTTAGTTCACTATAGTAATCTTATTGTTAGAGTTTGTATTAGGAGTTTTATATTAACATTCTTCCAAAAAAAAATTTACAGTGGGAAGAGGAAAAACACGAATTCATTTGTCAATTGATTAAATGTTTGAATTCGTTTAAGGAAATATAAGAAATACTTGGTTTTGGTGCTTCCACAATTGCTAATGAGCTTAAATATGTTGGGAAACCAGAAAACAAGGGAAGAAAAAGGAACACAACGACGGCTGACGACAGCTTAATTGTGCGGTACTCGCGAAAAAATCTCTCTGCATCCTCCAAAAAGATTCGGGACGTGGTCAAATTGCCTCGAATAATCATGTCACTATTTGCAGAAGACTCCTAGAGTCCAATCTTTTTGCTCGTAGTCCCCGAAAAGTACCTCTCCTTACTTAGAGGCACCGGGAGTGCCGAGTAAACTTCGCTAAAGCACATGCCAATTGGACACTTTAAAAATGCCTTTGGAGTGATGAGAGTAAAATTGTTCTTTTTGGTGGAACTGGTTCTCGGCAGTATATTCGTCGTCCGCCGAAGTCAGAATACCTACCCCAATAGACAACAAAAACCGTGAAGAATGGTGGTGCGAAGATCATGTTGTGGGTCCTACACATCCCATAAATGGCATAATGGACAAAAATGTTTATGTCGATATTATGGAACAAGTCATGGTGTCATATGCTGAATACGAAATGCCGCTAAAGTGGGCCTTTCAACAAGACAACGACCCAAAACATACCAGCAAGAAGACTAAAGATTGGTTCCAAAGTAAAGGTGTTGACGTTATAGCTTGGCCTCCATAGAGCAATGTGAAAAAACAGGTTTCCATTTCGAAACCATCCCATAATCGCAAGCTTTTGGGAAGTTGCTGGGGTAGCGTGGAAAGGTATAACCACTGTTGAGAGTGCCAAAAACTTGTGGACTCCATGCCACGTCGTTGCATGGCTGTGCTTGAAAGTAAAGGCTACACAACAAAATATATGTATATATATTGCTGGAATAATTTTGGAAAATTTATGCTTTTCACACGGCCAGTTGTATGTGGCTTGCTCCCGAGCTACATTTGTTGGGCAAAAAAAAAAAAAAAAATTGTCTATCCGCTGGCCTTAATATGAAGTAATAAAATTTCCAATTTGCCTTTAATACATGCGTTTTTTTTATTGAGCCCGTATCTACACCATATGCAAGTTATTCTGTAAAAAATTTTTATGATAGGTATTCCATGGATTTTAATTTAAAGGGCGTAAATTTCGTTAAAAGCTCAATTTATATCGTGTAGTAATACAACGCTAATGTTTGCTTAGGGTCAGCTAGTATTATATATTATGAAAAATAGTCAGGATTTCTTCACGTTTTAAGACAATTAATGTAAAGAAAAGAGTGAGTTCATGTTTTGCGAGCTTATGTTATCAAATGCACTGTATGCCACACTACTACGTGAAGACAATTCCTCATTTCACTTCATTGATGACATATTAGCGATGTGTCTTGCACATTGTCCTCTTCGCCAATACCGGATTTATTGTCTTGTACGTTGTCTTACATACTAGTTCCCAGTAATGACATGTCTTGACTTACATCAATCACTTTCAGTATTTAAGCGATATTTGACGACGGAGGTCCAATAATGGCCTAATTCAGAAAGCGATACTTGTTATTTAGAAATCATTTGGAATTATCATTCGCGAATTTTACGAAACAGAAGGTGGCCATATTGCTACAAGCAATATAACAATAATATGCGTCTTCTGTTTATTCTATGTTGTCTACTACAATTATTTTCTTTGCATTCTATTCTAACAGAAGCGTTGATTATTATATATTATTCATAAGCCTAATCACAATAACGACAAAGAATATGTAAACATAGACGATTCCAAATTTAACTGGTCCCTTAATCTAAGCTCAACGTAATAGTGTGATGAGTTCTTTATTTAACGAACTTTATCACAATATTTTTCATACCATATAAAATATACGATTAAAAGTTTTAAATTTGGAATTAGTCGTATGCAGCCATGCTCCGAATGCAATTGATTTCTAAATTGATTTCGGATTTAAATTCCCATTGAAATTTGTGGACGACTGTTCTGCATTTCGGTGGAATTCACATGTTCAAAAGGAATAAAGGAATTAATGTTTCCTACAATATTAATAGAATAGAATAGAATAGAATAGAAGATGCAATTTAAGTTAATAATAACATGAATAAAAATCGTTTTTGCGCCCGTAGTTAACATGCTTAGCACAAGTTATACCTTGGCTAATAAATTAATTTTGAATTATAAAATTTTATACTGCTTAAATTAAAATTTCTTATTTATATACATATGATAAAAATAATAAATGTGGCCAACAGGTCGCGTCATTACACCGGAAAAAAATTAATTTGTAAAGTTGTACTCAGTTATGCATAACATTGACCAGTTGCTTGAAATGTCTTGTTTTTACTACGTAAAAAAGAAAGTAAAAATAGTATCAGATGAAAAATAGTATCAGTCTTTGCATATTTTTCTTCATGTAGAGAAACTATTGATAGCTATAACACATTTCCTCAAATTAAGATCCTAATGAAACTACTGTAACTCTAACTCTTTGCTACTGATAGGCGTATTCTAAACATTATTTATTTTTATATATTGTTAAAATATTATAGAATTTTGTTCAACAATTTACAATTTATATAACTTTGCCATTTCTTTTATGATAGGTCATCCGTCCATTTTTACTGCGAAGACTGAAAAAGGAAGTGGAAAAACAAATGCCGAAAAAATACGAGCATGTAATCATGTGCCGTTTGTCCAATCGTCAGCGTTACTTGTACGATGACTTCATGAGTCGCGCAAAGTGAGTTTGTATACAATTTTATTGTTGTGGCTGTGAAAGAAATTGTGATTATCAAAACTAATTATCCTGCATGTCTCTTCTTTAAGGACAAAGGAAACTCTGCAAACTGGAAATTTGCTAAGTGTCATCAACATCCTGATGCAGTTGCGCAAAGTATGCAACCATCCGAATATGTTCGAGGTCCGACCCACCATTTCCCCATTTCAAATGGATGGCATTTCGTATCAGGCGCCACGTTTAGTTTGTGATATGTTAGAGTACAATCCTTTCAAGGTAAACTTATTAAAATTTACTTTAAAAATTAGCTACTGTTTATAATATTGCTGTGTTTTAAAATGATGATAAAATGTTTCTGATTGGAAACTTGTCTCTATTTTTGAGATAAGTTTCCTTAGAAGATGGTCGCAATAGCGAGGCATTTGTCTGATTATATATATGTACATAATATCGGCAGAAATACTTTCATTTAAATTTACATTTTATCAATAGTTCTAAGTTATTTCGGAAAAGTATTTCTTTGTAGGATATTTGAAAACTTTCAGTACGAGTTTCTTAATTAAATTGCAATTTGTTTGTTATAGTTACTTGGAACTTTAATTTTTTTTTTTTTTGCAGCACATTGATTTACAATCATTGAACTTCATATTATGTAAATTGGAGTATACATTGACCGCTTATGCATCGTATAAATCACGGCTTCTGGCACCACGGCCCAAACTAATAGAAGAAATCGATTTACTCCCAGAACCACCTCCTCGATGCCCTGCGGGAGAATATAGGTTTCACGTACGTGTGAGAGATGCACAAGTTCAACGGGATTTGAGCACGCACAGCTCAGGTCAAGTTCAAGCAGGTTCAAGTCCTGCAATGAAGACTGAAAATGACAAATTGGTGCCAATACATAACGTAGGCAAAGCTAGTAATCGCATTAAAAGCGTAGTAGATCGTACTATAAACCCAATAAATTTCTCCAAATTACAAACATCAACTGAAAGATTGTCTACTAAAACCACCACACAATCTAGCCAAGCAGTTATACTTGGCGCCAAAGCTGCTGAGGCAACTAATACCATTGCCATGTTGACAGCTGCCTCAACAACAACAACAACGCCAACTCCTTCGCCGACCACAGCAAAGATTGCAAAGATTGTTCAAAGTGGAAAACCTTATCTCCTAGTAACTTCTTCAGGGAGTGCTAGTGGAGATGCTGCTGCTGCTGCTGGTCGCTTGACTCTAGTATGTAAGCCGACTTCGTCTTCAAGTCAGAGTGTGGCGAAAATAGCACCCAGCAGCGTCAATTCGAACAAGAATGCAATGGTAAAGGCGCTGGCACAGAAAGTAAAAACTACCGCAGAAGAAACGGGAATGAAAGCCTTTGCTGCCGGAGAAAAGAAAGTGGTGAGTTGAGATTAATGTAAATGAAATTGCAGTTAATAGAATTCACTAGAATTTTATGGATGGATATGGGTCTGAAATAATTCTTGTGAAATACTTATTACTTACTTTTTCGTGTTGCTTACAATTTCCATAAAAGTTATTAAACTTGTTTATTCGGTAATTCCCAGATTGATTGTATGTCATTTTTAGAAAGCCGAAGATGACAATTCATCGGAGCTCGATCCTTTGTACAATATGCCGCAATTGCTGCAGAAGCGGCAAAAGTGGCGCTCTGCGAATATGAAGTTCATATCGAAAATAAACAACAGAAGAACCGAAGCTGTTCCCATTTATGGGGCGGATTGTAGGGAAGCGCTGGAAAAATGCACCACACCGATTGATCTCATCCAATTTTCTAGCTGGCAAACACGTGGTTATACAAATTGTAGAACAGCGATGGTCCGCAAAGACAACTGGACGCTTAGTGCGTTGCTTAAGTCGTACGAACGTCGATGCGAAGAATTGCTTTCCACATTCGCCAACTTTATCATTTATGTACCGTCGACTTGTGTGGCACGGCAGCGCTTCTATGTGCAGAATTTGTGTTCAAGTCGTGTACAACAGCAGTGTAACATTGAAGCTACGATTACAAGAGAATTATCGTCGAAATTGGCGCTGTTGCACCCGATTACATCCGCCATGTTGACACAATTCCCCGATCCACGACTGATACAATACGATTGTGGCAAGCTACAAAGGCTGGATCTGTTATTGCGCGAACTGAAGTCGGGACAACATCGTGTGCTGATATTTACGCAGATGACGAAGATGTTGGATGTTTTGGAAGCCTTCCTCAACTACCACGGTCATATTTATTTGCGTTTGGACGGCTCGACGCGTGTAGAGCAAAGACAAATCCTAATGGAACGATTTAACGGCGACAAGAGAATTTTCTGTTTTATTTTGTCGACACGTTCCGGCGGCGTAGGCATTAATTTAACAGGCGCCGATACAGTTATTTTCTATGATTCCGACTGGAATCCGACGATGGATGCGCAAGCTCAGGATCGTTGCCATCGAATTGGCCAGACACGCGATGTGCACATATATCGCTTGGTATCGGAGAAAACTATCGAAGTAAATATCCTGAAGAAAGCTAATCAGAAACGCATGTTAAGCGACATGGCCATCGAGGGTGGAAATTTCACGGCTACATTCTTTAAAAGTTCGACCATAAAGGATCTTTTCAATACGGACAACCAAGACCGATATATAGACACGGTCAGCTGCAGCAAAACTGTGGAATTTGAGTCGGAGAAGCAGTCGCTGCGCGTCTTTGAGACTGCACTTGCTGTCGCGGAAGATGAGCAAGACGTTCAGGCAACAAAAATTGCTAAAGCAGAGGTTGCAGCTGATTTGGCTGAATTCGACGAGAACATTCCGATTGAAGATGCGACTGTGGATCATGCAAATAATCCCGCAGCGACAGCAGAAATGAGCAAGGCTGACCTAGAAGTGCACAACTTGGTGAAACAGGTAAAAATGCATTGATTATTTCTATGTGAACACGGCAAGCACTGTACATTAGTGAGAAACCCGATGAAGTTGTATCAAAATGTACGGTGCTAATAGCAATTGGAGACGTTCAGACATAGTTGAAGCTTATTAATTGCTTAATTATATCACTCAACGTCTTATATGTACATTTCTCAAAAATTTAGCACATTATGTTTAGCATTTTTTTATCCGAATGTTTTAAAAGGCAGCTAAGACAATGAACGTGTTATTGAAAATAAGAATTTTTAAGTGAACTCATAACGTAAAGTAACGCCAAAATTATCCTTGTAAAAGTTTTACTTCTGCAGCTTAGGTTTATAGTTGCTGTTACTACGTGAAAATAAACTTTGCTCAACAATTGTTTTCGTCGTAATATTATTTTATTCGTCCACGTATTTTAACCACAGAAAATGTTAAAATACCGTGGCTTCTCGTTACAAATTTTTGCTAATTTCCGTACGTCAGTCTTCAATGATGACTTCGAGTAAAAAGAAAGAAAAGTTGAGTATTTGCTTGATGACAGCTGTCTTCTTGCAGGGTTGCTTAAACCGTAGTAGCCACACAACAGTTGCTTTACGAGTATTCGGTTTTGAGCACGAATCAACGAAATGCTTCAAAGAAAGGCTCAATTTTGGCGTAACCGATTGTAACAGAAAAAGGAGCTACGCATCGAGGTCTTTAAGAGTCTCAAGTATTAATAAGAAGAGTCTCTCAGTATTAATAAGAGTCTCATTATTCAACAACTTTTCGTTTTCGAGTTATGTCACGACAAAACTAGTTAAGCTACATTCGTGGATGGTTTAGTAACGAAATATCTCATGATCTGTGTTATTCCATGTGACAAATCGTTACTAAAGCAGCAAGTAACTTGATCTTTATCGACTCGTTCACTCAGCGAAGAAGGAGTAGACGACACTCAAAGAAAATTTCCATGTGGCTTTAATTTTGAATAATTTAATTTATTATTATTTGACAAGCGTATCAATGGAGTTTCCAAGCGAACATTTCCAACTTTTGCTTTGCATCGAGATCAAAAGTGAATGCATCCTGTAGGACCTATTAATTGGGGGTTAACCTTCGTCAACGATGGTGAATGAGCTCCAGCTTCTTTAGCTTAAAATCGATATGACTCTACAGACCAATAATATTAATACAAATTAATAAAAGGCCATCATTATTTATTTAATATAAGCCTAAATATCAGATACAGAGGCATTTTTTATTATTGTTAGAGGAATTTTATCATGGGGGAAAACGTTCAGAAACTGAAACATTCGTTAAAAGAAAAATTACTGAATTACGAACATGTTATTATGTATTTAATATGAAGATAATAATTATAATTATAATGAAAATGTCTTTATTTTTATCGATTTCATCAGCTTTCTCCGATCGAGCGATATGCTATGCGTTTTGTAGAGGAAACTGGTGCTTCTTGGACTGCTGAACAGTTGCGGGCCGCCGAAGAAGAGTTGGAAGCGCAGAAACGCGAATGGGAAGCAAATCGTTTGGCTGCTCTTCTGAAAGAGGAGGAAATGCTCAATAAAGAAGACACCGCTGAAGACATGATTACTTACAGCCGAAAGGATGCAACAAATCAGGTTAATACGAATCACGAAATTATAAATAGATCGAAAAAATCAATTCAGTCTAAGAAATCAGTATGCAAAAAAGAAATAGATAAAAAACAACAACATATCTCTAGTACGATGTCGGGGAAATTTAAATCAACATGTAGATTCTCCTCCAGGAAGAAGTTAAGATCAAATAAATTTAGTTTATCGAATAAAGTTGATGCTAGTAGTAGCACTATGGGTGGGGCCGCCAATAAACGTGGTGGCAATGATAATAAGAGTGTGTTTAATGAAGACTTGTCCGTGTCGACGAAACCTGTTAGAAAGATAACGCGTACATCAACAGCAGCAGCAGCAGCAGCAGCATCAGCAGCGTCTGGAGCCATTAATACAAGTGATTCATCACCGAAAAAGCACACTGACGAACCAATTCACGATCCCTTAGAAGTTCCTGTTCAGAGACGCACCGGCGTAAAAAATCAAAAGTTATTAAGTATATCAAAAAAACGCAAACAACTGTTGAAAGCGCAAGATGATAAATTTCCATCACGAAATAAACGAAGTAAACTTGTATCGAAATCTATTTCGAACGATGAAGCTAAATCACCATTGCGTAGATGTGGTAATGCTCGTTTTCTGAGAAATACTCCGGCAGCAAAGGAAACTACAAATCGCGCTGTTCCGCAGCAGGAAGTGAAAGAAGAAGAAAATTCAAACAGTGATATAGATTCTTCATCGGCCTGTAGCATAGAGAGCGAAGAAGCAGCCTCCGATAGAGAATCGGATGACAATGAAGCTGAGTCCGACACTGGTAAAAGTCGTAGAAAAGCTGTGGGGAAGAAAACGCAACCTAACGACAGAAAAATTGTATTCGAAGATTCAGTGAAATACGAAACGGAAAATAACTGCACACTTGATGAACAGACGACAACGAATTCGAACAGCATGGACCGTTGGGATGCTCATGCGCAAATACAAGACACGGCCACAACAAACTCCACTTATTACAACGTTTCAGAAGAATCCGAATCCGATGATCAGCAGCACGAGAGTTCGGCGCCGACGAATTTGCTATTGGAAAAAAGTGTTGCGCCTGTTGCCGCAGCAGCAGCAGCACCAGGACGCTATCAGCGCTCCTCATTGACTGGAAGCTCCGTTATGTCGACGCCTCAACAGAATCAGATCGATGTTAATAGTCCGCGCACGCGTTCGCGAGGTTCCGTGAAAATTAATCTGTGGACCTTGGATGTAAGTCCAGTTCTTCCCGGCATTAAACCGCAGCTACAGAAAACATACAAAAGGGACACTTCAACAATGCAAACAGATGCAGCAGCAGATGACGCAAAGAAAAGTAGCAACAATGATGTTTTCAGGAATCCTATTGCTTTAGATGAAAGCACAAAATGTGATTCTAAAATTGAACTCGCATCAACACCTGTAAAGCTGCCGTCTATGAAATTGAAAGCTATGATTAAAACTAGAAGGCAGCGTAGAAGATTTCAACAAAGTCCATCAAGGACAAGCGTTGCTTCTTCTTCTTCGACTACTCCTAGCAAGTCCAACAATTCAAATGCCTCTACGCTGCATCGGTGGCTGCTTAAGACGCCGAAAGTTGCGCTGCAGCGTCACGTAGACGCTGAATCCAGCGCCAGTGAAGAAAGCGGCGTTGTTGAATCGCCGACGCGTGATAGTTTCGCAATGGAAAATGGTTCCACATCCTGATGACTGTGAAGAATCGTGTAAAGCGCTGCGGACACACTCAGTATTAACATTTGTGGTCAATTTTTAATTGCAATCAATCGATTGGCTTATTTGACGACATATTTCGAACATTTCGCTGCACAACTGCTGCACACTTTTGTACGATTTTGTATCCTTTTAACTGGGATGACTGCATGTGATTACATGACATGGATTATAATTATTATTGCCACTATTATTTTCAATGCTCATCTCATCTCATCCATATATAGTATAAATAGAAAAAAATACTAACTAGCAACGTGTATAATATCCAAATTTAAACGTAAACAATCTTTAGTCTGTATATACTGATATGTAATTGGTATATACGCATGTATATATACCATTCTTTATTACATGAGATATTTTATTCAATCTAATGTTAGTTAGTTATACGTAGAATTAATTAATTTATATATAGATTAACAATGAATAATTATTGTAATTAGACGCAGTTTAAGTTAGCTTAGCTTAGCTCTTAAAATAATGAAGAATTGTTTATGTTTTTCCTACGTATTTGATGCTTTTTTTATTTACAAAAAAAAACAAAAAAAGAAAAAAAGAGAAAAAAGAGGAATAATAATTATCTAGCTCTCTCTGTATGCATACAGAAATATTTGTGGTATTTTAATTGTAAATTATTAAAGTTTTAATAAGGCGTTTAGGTGATAGATAACGTTGTTTTCTATTTAAGCATTATAAATGTATCCGATCCGCAAGCAGCATCGTCTTGGGATCTGAAATGAATAAAAAACTAAACTTAAATTTTGTTGGTTTAAATTACGTTTAAATCACAATTTAACAATTGTTTTATTATTTAAATTTGATGTTGGTTCATTTAATAAAAGAAGAAGAAAGACAATTTATAATCTTTGGCCTTTGATAATAATAATAATAATCATATATAAATTAGAAAATTAAACTTATAAAGAGTTCGTTATAAAGAGTTTTCATATTTTATCTGTAGAAAATATGGATCAGTGAACGTCATCTATATATCGACAATTCTGCGAAGTGCAAAAGTTTGTTTTTTTTGTAATATTATTTTCTGAAAAAAAGAATTTGTTTTGGTGTCTTAACAAAAAAAAAACGAGTAAGAATTATTTAATTCGATGACTATTGAAATCCTTTATTAATATTCGTTTGCTTTCAATGGAGTAGTTTGGTTAAATGCAAAATGTTGTGCTGATTTGTTCTCTGAGAAATCTTAAGTTAGGCACCAAAACACTTTGGTCATGATTGGTCAAATGTCTTCTTGCTAACCAATCCTTACTCCACACACACATCCTTTGCCATTTCGAAGCGGCCATTGATTTATTGTTGTTGTTGTTCTTACTTTCTTAAATGAAGTTGTTGTGTATGTAAAATGCGTCGTCGCTAGTCGTAAACATTCTATTATAAACATGTATAAATTTAAGTTATTGATAACAAAAAACAAACAAACAAACCAAAACAGATTCAACAGAAAATAATATTTACCGGCATCTTTTTCTTTTCTTTTCTCTCAATCGGTGGTGCTTCATCGTAATTGAATGCGCGGCAATTCATTTGTGTGTGGGTTCGGCGTGCTTTCGGTCGGATGTGTGCGTGTTCGACAGGTCTGGATATCTGACAACACATTAGAGCAAATGCCGGTAAGTAGCAGCTGTGGTATCCTTTGCTATTGGTGTTATTTTCCCCCAATAATCATAGATGTGGTGCCCGCCGACGCCTCCGCAAAACTGCGATGACGTTTACATCGATTATTCACTGTCGTTTATGTACGAGACGACGACAGTCATTCAGGAATCCGAATTGCCGCCTGTTTACATTCACAGGGACTTCAAGCGCAGCCGCGCCGATGCTGGATTCATGTTGGACGGCAGTCGTCGGCCGTCGAAAATCCGCAAGGAAGACAACTATTTTGCGCCACGCTCGCTGTTCGATCGGCCATCGCCGGCGATTGCAAAAATCCGCCGCGATTTGAAATTGCAACGTTATCGCGGCGTATTTAAGCCGAACGTTCAAATTCCCGGCATAAAGAATCAGATTCCTCAGAAATCAGCCACTGAATCGGAAGGAATGACCGAGTGGGCGATATATGAGGATTTCGCCATGATCTATGTCCTTGCAAATATGCAAGGTTTGCCGTGCAATCTCATGCCACTTTCGCCTGGCCACACCACCAACTGGGATTTGGTAGCCGACGTGGTCAATCGTAACTCGAAGACGTACCGATCGCCGAAGCAATGTCGTTGGCGTTATGAAACGGTGGTGCTGCCGCGAGAGGAGGGCAAAATTGTCGAGAGCCCGAAGAAGCACAAGAAAATCAAGAGCGCGATGAAGGCTTTAATCAAAGGCCCCATAAGATCGCTGAAGACTGCCCAAATATACGCCGGCGACAATAATATCAGCTTCATTAAGATGATGCGCTCGAAGTTCGATTGCATTAAGGCGGCCTATTTGAAGAAGGCGCCGCAACCGAAGCGCCACTTTAGTGCGCCGAGCCCCATGAATCCGAAGCATGCCGAGGTACTGCAGGAGTTCGGAATCTCCAATTACGATCAACCCATTTCTCCGCTGAATATTGCACTGATGAAGGCAAGCAAAATGCGGGAGAAACAGCGCGGTCACTTGGCGCCGCCTCAAACGCCAGTTTCCACGGCGAGTAGTCAGCAGCAAAATGTGCAGCAAGCTCAGCAGCAGCAGCAGCAGCAGCATCAAGTCATTGCTACGCCTGCAACACATTCCCAAACAGCCTCAGCAACACAACAGCTGCAAGTGCAGCAAATTACAAGTTTACCTCAGCAGGCCGCAGCATCGAGTGCAATTCTAATGCAGCAAACAGCTCAACAACAGCAGCAGCAGCAGCAGCAGCAGCCAACGCAGCTGCAACACGCTGGCAATCAAAGTCAGGCGATAGCGCGCACTTCCACTGCGTGTCACCAGCAGGGATCGCAATTAGTCAAAGCGATAGTGACTCCACAAAGCGGCCTTATAACCGCTGGTCAAATACAGCAGCAGTTGGCGCAACAATCCACGGCCGCCTCTCAGCAGCTGCAGCTGCAACCATCACCGAATCTAGTCGCCGCACCATCGTCGGTCTCCGTGGTGCTGTCCACACCATTGCAAAGCATATCGTCCAACGTGCACCATCAGATGGGCGCGAATGTGACTTCTACGACGCAGATCGTGTCCATCGCTCAGTCCATCACGTCCAGCACGTCTCAAATGGACAGCATCGTTCAAACGATACCCTCGCAGTCCATTCCGCAAGTGGTATCCGTTTCACAACTGGCTACGGTGGGCACAGTACTCACGACATCGTCCAACATGCCTCATGCGACGAACACAACCGTCGCCACACTAAATACGTCGGCGCTGCGAGCTCAACGCATTGTTGCCACTACATCGACCGCTCTTCAGGATGTCGTGCTTCAGCAACGACCCAGCAATCAGAGTCCCACGATTGTTTCCATGGCAGCACTAGGGCCGAACGTCACGCCGACTCAATTTCAGGCAGCACAACTGCGATTGGCCTCCATGCCCGGCAGCACGCAGCAAGTTGTTGCTAAAGGCATTCCGCTGAGTTCTTTGCAGCAAAATGCAGCGAAAATCGGCGCTGCCAGCGGCAACCAACCAGCACACATTCAACTCTACAGACAGCGGCAGCAATTGAAAGTTCTGCAGGCAGGACAGGCTGGCGGCCAGACGGTTCTGCAGACAGCCAGTGGCCAAACAGCGCTCGTTAATTCGGCCGGGACGTTGATCCAAGGAGCCATAGGCTCTGCCACCGTGCAAGTTCAGCAGGGTCAGAAGATAGCAGTGGCTACTGTTTCGACTGGAAATGCTGCCAACGCGTCGCCTGGCATCGTCACGTCTGTGGCAACCGTTCAAGTTGCTCAAAGTCAGGGACGGGCGCAGTTTATTAAGCAAGTTGCTGCGAAGCAAGCAGCTATCGCTCGCCAGGTGCCGGAGAGTGAAATGCTTCTCGTTAAGCGGCAAGTGTTGGGCTCACATACAAAGGGGCAAGTGCTGCAGCAAGCGCACTTGCTAACTGCTGCAACAAGCGGCAACGTCCAAATAACACAACAACAACAACAACAGCAGCAGCAGCAGCAGCAGCAAAATGCTGTACTAGCTGCAGGCGCTTCTTTGCAGCAGCAACACCAGCAGCAAGTGAGTCAACAAATTGCCACACTCGTCAAAACATCCTCGGGAACGGTTTCGAATGCCAGCAGCGGACAGACCATTGCCATCGGCAGCGGGCAGCAACAGGCAACGGTAAACATGTCATTGTCACATCTGAAACCAGGCGGACAAATAAAAGTGACGATGGCCAACCAGTCGCAGATGCGTCAACTTCAACTGCAGCATCAGCATCTGGCAATAACGCAGCCGCGAAAAATTAGCAAAATGACACAGTTAACTGCAGCGCAGGCGCAACTGTCTGTGGGTGGGTGTCAGCAGCAAGCGTCTGTATCAGGTCATCAGGTGCAGTCGGTCGGCAGTGGGTCCACTCTTCAAAAGACGGTGGCCGGCGGTAGTAGCGGCTTGCAAACGCAGCTGGTGCACATTCAAAACCCAAAGGCACTTCCTGGCTCCGTGACAGTGCAGCAGATCCAGCAAGTGATGCGCCAGGGACAGCAGAACACGTTGGCAGCTACAGGACTAGTACTAGGCAAGACGAGTGTTGGCCGTGTGATTCCAGTGTCAGTCGCTACTCAACCGAACCAGAGGCAAACAATACAGGTAACATTTTCAGCTTTTTCACTGCGAAATTGTGTTCGATTGCGTTAATAATAATAATGTTATTTGTTGTAAATTTCTAATAATTTTGATGAATAAATTGAGACTGTGTGTGTTCGATTGCGTTGAGATATTCAGTATGAGAACGTTAATAATTGTTCTGCTTGGTAGGTTGTAACGGCGGCATCTGCTCAGGCTATCGCTGCCGGAGGATTGCGTGCTCACGTGGCCGCGGGACCAAACATTTCCGGGTCCATTAAGGTAACGGCGAGTGGTCAGGGACAAAATCATGGACAAACACAACAGGCACTCATTACAGCTCTGCAACAGCAAGCAGCTGCTCAACAGAGCCATCGACAAAATGCGAGTCCCGTGCGTTTGCAGGCGTCTGTTGCGGGGAATCTTGTGACTGTTATGCAACAGCAGCCACAACAAAGCTGCACTGCCGCTAGTGCACCATCTTCGATTGCTGCCTCAGGCTCCGGGTCGACACAGCCCGATGCCGTGACGATAACGCAGGCCAGCAGCCCCAGCGCAACCAGCCAACTCGCTTCGCAAGTAGCAAGTCCACAGCATGTGCGAACATTAGTAAAAAAGAAAATTATGCAAATCCGTAACGAGAAAGAATAATTAATGCAGTGTTTAATGCAAGAGATGCTCCTTCAATTTGCAACAAAATTGCGGCTACCCGAAAATTATATCAGTATTTTACGAGCATAACATTTTCTGTGTTACGTGAAAATCAGGAAGGTTATTTTTACATTCGCCTTGGGATATATTAATTATAGCAATGTCGTTCAAAATTTAAGTTCAAACAGTTAATTTTTGTTTTGGTTGATTTGATGATCATAAAAACAAATCCGCTATAAAAAACAGGAAACTGGATATTCTCTAGAAATAACTATTTATAACCTATTTATTTTAAATATAAATTGTTGTAATTACAAAACGAATGATTAAGTGTCAGAGCTATAATATAGAAACTGTGAATAAATCTAGAACAACTTTTGTGTAGACTCCCCTTCCGATGAACGCATATCTCACTCATCCCGCAATTTTCAATGGATATTAGTTTTTTTATATGTATGCGTATGCGTGGAGCAAGCACTTCTGCGTGGCTCTGACGGATGAAGGCGCCAACACACGTTGATGCTTTAAAATAGCATTAAATAAAACTGAATTGCAATGTAACTAGTAGCGTATAAGTACTGTAATCTACTGCTATTATTAATTAATATTGAAACTATTTTTAATTCTATAATATATATTTTAATTGAAGACTCTTTTCCTAGTATTAAATTATATTTACAGAATTATAGAGTAAGAATCATAAGTAAGATGTAAATAAAAACAGTATAACAGTTCATAAAGAAATTGGGAATAATTTTGTGTTGAAATCTGTCCAATCATAGCCTGCGTTGTCATAGCCGAAGTCGTTGTCACGTCGCCTTACGAGTGATGACTTCGTTATTTGCAAGCTTTCAGTATACTCGTAATCAGAGTGACAGATACTGAGAATCTGGAGGATGGGAAGAGTTTAATTTAATTGACAGCAGTTATCAAAAGTTATCAGAAAATGTGCTGGGACGGCGGTGTTGATCGACAATCGTCATACAGAAACGACAACTGCAATTGGAGTGTATTTACTGATCAGGCTCGTAAACGCAGCGATGTGAAGCCGCTATGATAGGTTTTCATCGAGTTAGTGTATCTTTTAGTTTCCCTAGGAGATTTCACTTGTTTTACTTTTACTATTGTCTTTAGAAAATGTAATCTCGTTCCCAGTATAACAGTTATCAATTGTCATATGTCATTTGCGGTATTGCCTTTGTGCCAGAATGTAATAGTATAATTCCAGCAATTGCCATAAATACTTCTATTGTGGCAACCATATTATTAACTCACTTAGAAAAAATCTTATATTAAGCAATGGTCGTATTCAAATAATGTGCGTTCCCGGTCATTCCGGAATTGATGGTAACGAGATTGGAGATACCGTTGCTAAAAATGTCAACTAAACACCATCGTTTAAATGCCCTGCTTTTGGACCGAAGGACATTCCTCGTTTCATTTAGAATTATTTAATTTTTTTTTTTTGCGTAATACTTCAAGCAATCACAGAAGACGCGGTTTCGCGGCCCTAGTGGCGTAGCTATTGTGTCAACCCCCACTATAAATGAGGGGAAATCCCTAGTTCTTCGTAGTGAAAGCTTGTGTCAAATGGTGATTATAGCAGAGATCTCTGTTTATAATGCTATTAATTCCAAAGGAAACTCGATACTACTCCATGTTTAATTTAATTTTGTAGTTTGCGCTTAAATTAAATGAAATCCTGTAATCATTTTTGAATATCACATCATCTACTTGATTGCAATGAGCTTCAATTTAATTAAACTTTAGTGCGAACGAAGTTGCCAATTTCTTGTTCTGTTCCACCTATGGGAAACTGAGTTGAAGCAAGTTGTGTTATGGCCTTCTATCGCCATAGCAACCAACAGCCACCATAGCAATAATCTGTGCTCACAAAAATCGTTTTGTTATTCTGTGTTAAAAAAAAACAAGCCAAGAACAAAAATGTCGCTGTTCAAAGTCAACTTCTGTTGGTCAACTCAATGTCCAGACACCGAGGACAACTACGATGGCGCTAGTTTACTATGCGCGCGATTTGGCCTGTCTGACTCGGAGAAGGATTACATCGTCGTAGCATCCCACAGCGGCTTTTTGAGCATTTTTCAGCCACATATCGAGTGGGAAAATGCTGATGAAAGCGGAGGATACTGCGTCACAGACTTGCTGTTGGAGACCAAACTGAAAAGTGCGATTCTGGGAATTTATACGGGTAAATTTAATGGGTAAAAAAAGGAATAATGCGCTTTTATGAGAAGCATTTCAGTAAAGTTTCGTTCTTTATGTCTGTTTATTTTCCAGCAACACACAAACCGAAAATATTCAACTGGCAGTTTTACATATAAATTCCTTGGCAATTTATAACCTCCAGATAATCAATGGAGTCGCTGACCATGGCAGCCAAGCTTGCCTCAATTTGTTGGTGGAACATTTCTTTAAAAGGGCGGCTTTTGCCCTTTGCATGGGTCATTTTGGAAAGGTCAAAGGACGTGAATTCTATTGCGTCGTCCATCTGGATGGAACGTTGACCTTCTACGAACAGGACGGCATCTCGTATGAATGCCGCTTCCCAGGATGCAGGCCGCTGCCCTCTCCTGTGATGTACTGCGAACGTACCGACAGCTTTGTTCGCATTGGAGCCGCTTGGACTTTGGAGTGCTACACGTAAGAATTTTTATAAATTTCCGTTCTCTGCTGAATTAATTCTTTCTCCTTTTTCCAGTTACCAGGACCTGGCACATGCCTCGATAAATAAGTCTAGGTATGAGCCGGCCTGGATAGTATGTTTGGGAGAGGAGATTTTAGACTTGGCAATTCTTCAAACAAAGGAGTAAGTAAAGCTACTGTATATGGCAGCAGTAAGAGACTTTCGGGGGAGCAGGGAATCCCAGTCTAATTCATATTGCAATTATTATTCCATGATTTTTATTAATTCATCTGCGCAGGAATTCTTCTTCTATAATTTTACTTGGTGAAAAAAACTTAATCGGCCTCAATGACAACGGAAAACTAGAATTCATTTTAAAATTTGAATATTCGCCGAAATGTTTTTATTCCTTTCTTGTGGGTTATTATTGGGGTAAGTTAATTGAATCACGTCGACACTTTACCTCCATAGACACGTATTTCAACATCCATTGAAGAATCAAGCTCTCGACTGATCACAGCGATTGTTTCGGAGAGCGGCAAGCTGCACATTTACGACGGCACGAAGTTGATTTGGGCAGCACAACTCCAACAAGAAGCGCCTGTAGCTGTAAAGCGTTCCAATTTGAATAATCTATCCGGCGGCATAGTTACTCTGGGGCCTACTGGGCAGCTCGCTGTCGGTTATTTAGGATCGGAGTTGTTCACCTTCACGGCGGCGCCTTTACGCAGCTACAACAGCCACTCATCGGCAACGGCGTTGAATTTCCAACAAGCCTGCAAGGAACTAGCGCAGCTGGAGCAAGAAATAAAGGAATCGATTGACCTGGACTACGTGGCAGCAGTCAACCAACGTATTGCGGAGGATTTACTCGTTACCTTCGATATCGATTCGAAAATACATCCGCCGAATGAATTCGATGCGCTGTTAATGGAAGTGCCGGCGAATGTTGCAGTCCTCGAGCTGCCTACGTGCCGGGCAATTCTGAAGTTGCAATGCAAGACCTTCTTCGCCGAGATGCAGATAGCTTTCAGCATGTCAGCAGGTATTCGTTGCAGCCAAGAAACAGTCACATACACAGACGTGGATTCGGGCACGTCGAAGACTCTGACAATGGACTTTTTCATCGCTGAATTAGTTCATGTTCAGAGCACACGAGTCGACGTTCTCATTTCCGTCATCAACGCAATGGTAAAGGGACAAAATATTAGCCGTAAGTTAAATTAGCTTCATTAATAACTCCTTTTTCCAAGGGAATACCGCGCGTTATACTAAAGTCTTCATTCCTGCCTCTGGAAATGTTTTTCAAGCCGATCTTACCCGCAAAGACGGCTTCCATTAAATTAACCTTCAACATAGAAGCGGAAATGGTTGAACCAAAACTAAATAAATTCTTTCCCCAATTTATCGATGACGAAACGAGCGATCCTCACGCTTTGGGCTTAGCATGCAGCTTTCCAATTGGGGAGAGTGAATTGGAAGTAGTTACTATTGTGGCTGCGAAGAATTCAAATAGGATCAGGTAATAAATCAATAAAATCAGATTCAAATAATTGGAGTTATTCAATGCATCCAAGTTTCTTATATTCACAGAGTCCAGTCCGACAGCCTTGAAATGTTCCCTTTAATAATGGAGCACTTAATTTCGACAGCCAGAAGCAAAACGGGCAACAACAATTCAAATATCGATGAACAGAACGCAATTAGAGCTGGAGCATATTTTCCCTCTCATGAAATCCTTCACAGAATAGACAAGCACAGAGAAATGCAAGAGAACATCAAGAATCAAACTGTATTAAAACAAGTCTTCTTGGCAATAACATTTATTATTTCGTGCTGTTGCTGTCGTAGGTCGTCATGGACGATTTGTGGTCCCAGTTCAAGTCTTTGCAACGGCAGCTGCAGGAGAAGGCCGAAGATCAGCACCAAGAATCACTGCTCATACAAATAGAGCAAAATTACGAGAATCTCATCGCAGAAGGAGACAAGTTGATAGAAATGCGAAACAAGGAGAAAAGGTACGCATAGTTAAGTCGTTGAATCAGAAAATAAGAAATAATTCTGATAAGAAATCGCCAATTCAACTGGAAAGCCAATGAGAATTTTCGTTTTTTGTATAATTCAAAGTTCCGCTAAAGGCGTAGATTAAATGACTTCAAATGTTAGGTATTACTTTGAATTATTGACTTTGGATTGCTTCCTGCCTAGGCTTGCTTCCAACTTGTCCATTGCCATTGCTGTGGCCAACCTGATAATTTCATGCCTGCCATTGGATAAGAGGATTGTGAACATCACTTCGGCAATACTCTGCACTCCTACTGACGACTGGACTGAACAGGTCAGAATACTTTCTGTACATTTTAATGCATGTAATGCACCGGAAAAATTAAATGTAGAGTTGGGAAGAATCCATGTCACCAGGAATTTCGATGCTACATCATTACGGGCTCCTTGATCGCTCCCGCAACCCATCGAAGGCTTCTGACCACTGGAATACTTCATGGGACGTCTTCGACTTTAACCGGTTTAAGCGAAATTTCCTAACTCTATTCGACCGGATTTTGGGAATTTCTTCTTCAGCTGACCAACTGACGCAATCCCAAAACGTGAATTCAATTGCAGAACGTGCGCCCTCTGACGTTATTAATTTTGTAGCTGAAGATTGTTTCAAAGAAGAAGAGGAGGAGGAGCATTCAAAGAAATTCATCCAAAAGGCAGCTTCACAGGACGAGGGCAAAATTCATACCAAAAACATAAATGAAAATTCAGATTTCACAGATTCGGATCTGACAGCCGAAACGTCAGATTGGGTAAACGAAAGTTACCAGTTACCATCTTCCGAAGAACTCTTTAATGATCTGGGAATATGGTGGTAATATTGACCTGGAAAGCAATGGGCTAAGCTAGAGAACAGTAATTTTAATGATTTCATTTCTAACAATAATAATATTAATAAAAGTTCAAAAAAATGTGAAATATTTAAGAATTTTATTCCAATCATGACCAATTGCAATGCATTGTCGGATTATTCAAAACGTTGCTGAATATTTGAAGCTGAATATTGTTGGGAACTATCGAATAAAAATATCGACTTATTCGATAGTTGAAAACTTATCACTTAATCGATAGTTCTGAACTACTGAATTCTATCGAACACTTCACCCATTGTACTACTGAAAACAATGAATGAATTCAGTTAAAATCTTTCATTAACTATCTGTCGATATTTAAAATCACTTGATAGTTCCCAGCACTAAAGCTGAAAAAATACTTTGCAGATCAAGAATGAAACTTCGTTGTATTTTCAGCTGTACTTTTTTAGTGATCTATCGGCATCTTCGCCATACAACTTACAGATCTCCGATCTTGATCGACGTTTCTATCCCGATCTTGGAAAATTTTTCATACCTGTTACGACTCCTCAGTTGTCCCGTCCGTGGTTCTTAACACTTCCTGGCGCGGGCTGAGGGTAACAATAAATTTCAGAAAAGAATTTACTATTCGTTAAGTCGTTTCCATCTCTTTCTTTCCCTCTCTCTCTCTCTCTATTCTTACCTCCGTTCACCAAACCATCATCTTTCCATCCCTCTGAACCACTTTTAACTTCCGCCCCCGCCCCCTTCAAATTATACTTTAGCACTTCATGATAATAATTGTATCTTTAATCATACTTTGCACTTAAGACTAGAGAACAAAACATTATGTATGATATTAAATATATGAACATATAATACAAATGAAATTATAGTAGTCGATTCTCTTTGGAATATATATATATATATAGTTTTCTTTGACTAATTGTGTCACTAACTCAACAAAATATAACCGTTTTTCCCAGTGGAAAATATGTAAGGTTCAACAGGGGTTATTTCAATTTTCAAAACTGTTTCTTTTACCACAATTAACCTCACCGGGAAAGCTCTGCTGGTTTGGGGTGCACGAAGTGAATTTATTGAGTTAATTAAACTATACGTTTTCTAGCCTGTCTCACCCTAATTCTACTTCCTTCTGGTACTATGGCTTTTGAGACGCTTCTCGATATATTAAGACAGTTTATACATGAAAAACTGCCGCGCAAATGAAAACTGTTCTCTCAAATCGAAAGTGATTTTCTTTTGTATATATATATATACCAAATTATAAAAAAAACAAATAAACTGAAATTGAATCTCACGCTTTACACCTAGTCACCTCCCTCGTTACTTCTCCTTGTGATTTCTTCAGCCGGTAGCTCTTCCACAGGAATCGCGTAAATTCTTGCTGTCGCTTTTATCGTGGTTCCATGCGTCGGGTTTAAATATGTCACTGACCCATGCCTCTAATCGGAACAGAATCATTTTTGGTTATTGTTCCGACGATTTTGTAACGCTGGTCAGACGAGCTGCATTCTTGCTGTCCTCCTCCTTGAAGCTGGATTTTTTTTTTATTTTAATGTCCACTACTTCGTTGGTCAGGAGCATTTGTTCAACTTAAAATTTCTTAGAATGCAAAAACATTTCCGACTTAAAAACCGCGACTTAAAATTTTCTGCTTCTCTGCTCTACCGCTGTTCAAGTGCTTATCCCCGGCTATATTCAAGACATTCCCAGTATAGCCGATTTTGTTGTTGTTGTATTTGTTGTTGCTGTGGCTCCCCACAACAACAAGCGCCGCCCCCCGCTCCACCCCCATTTAGGAGATATATATATCTCCGTAATCCCGGCACATACCTCAACGATATATACATCGTTGGAAAGGTAATTTCAATATCTATAATACTTGTGTAGAGACATTTTCCCGGAAAACTTTTACTTCTCCCGTAAAACGAGATTATAGTTTTTCCTACTTTTTTTTTTGGATGTTTATGAATTTTTTGAAATTCATAAACAATTCAATTCAACTTCAATTCCAATTGAAGTTGTTTGGAATGATATATTTTAGCTTACATTTTAAGAAAACATACTTAATAGCGAATGTTTACGTATTTTTTTTATTAAAATCGGTGCAGTGGTTTGGGAGAAAACGGAAATGAAAATTTGTCAACACTACTTTTTTAATTAGATTTGCATAGCCAGTTTCGGTTTTATTTACCAGGCGCTCATAATAAGAAAGACAGCTGTGCTATCTACTCTCCGTTTACTCTTTGGCGTTTACTTTTCCCACCTAATTCCTACTACTCATTCATAAAATTCCTACACTCTCTGACTTCTACCTTTGTACTCTTTTCGCTGCTCTTTGCTTACACCACAAACAAATTACAAAAAAAACTGCTGTAAAACGAGAGCACATTTTGATGGGTTCGTTTGACCATCTACATCGTTAACCCTTACGCAGCTGCAGAAGTTACTACTGGTAAGTTTAATTTATTAATTGAATGAAAGTGACTTTCATCATTGTGAATGTCATTATTCCCTTTTTCAGATTAACATTTCCCACCAACGATGCGCGTTCCGCAACAAACCTCCCAATTTTTGTGTGTTTTTAACAAGATGTATTTTACAGTTTATATATATAATTTCCCATATTTTATTATTTGCAAACACAAGTTTAGCAATTCACAGTTTTTCTCATTCATAATTTCGCTTGAAAGTTTGATACAAGGTGAAATTTCCCTCATCACTAAAAAAACAATGTTATAAAGAGCAAAAATCTTTACTTGCAGATGCTGGAATTTGAACTCATGAATTCTTACTATTAAATATTATATTTAAATTTTTTTCTTGTCCTTATATTAAGTGAAATTTGAATATTGTGATGACTCCGAACGGAAATATCTAAGGAATAATATGTACATATAATCCGAAATAATAGAATTATATATTATGTAGCGTGATGTTCCTCTGTCCTGCGGTAGGATGGAATTAGCATTGAAATTATATTCAAATATAAATCCCCTACAAGGGAATTATAAATTAGCATTATAATATATTATTTTGATTTAATATGGATCAATGTGTCACTTACCATCAGAATACAGAATAACAATGTCGATACAATGGTTTCGAGAATACTGCGTTCTAGCCGCAGTGTTTTACTCGATAGTTCGGCGAGTACTTTTCTTTTGTTGATAACGAAGTGCACGAACGTAGTAAGAAGACAGGCTTGCCAGAAGCAAAGCCACGAATGAATTTCACGTTTTGGCTGAAGTGAGAAACCGAGTAGACGAGGAATGTGCGCTAGCGACAAGGCTACTGTCGAGTTATGAGCGCCTGGTTGATAAACCGAAAGTTGCCATGTATTCTGATGATCTTGATCAGTATGACTTTTTTAAAGAATTTTGTAGCAAAAATTACCGTGTTTAATAACCAAAAAAAAAAGGTAGTTGATTATGGAATAGAAATCATTGTTCATTAGTGGTGATTGACGGGGAGAGGGGAAGGATGGCAAATGGAAAGGAATGGAAAAATTTTAGGATTCATTAAATGCATTTTTAAAATTTATTGTTGCTTCCGATTCGCGACTGGCTGGGTTGAGAACCTCGCTGGGAGATTGAGCTAGTCGGATGCGTAAGCCAGCGCGAAGTCAACCGGGACACGTAACAATTAAATGAAACGAAGTTTATTTTCTGTTGCCTTTTTGATTTTTAACAATACTAAAAACTTATATTTAGCTAAATAGTTATTATTAATAACTCCTTGTCTGAGGAAATCGAAAAAAGTAATGAAACCAGCTTTCCATTATTGAAACTAATACAATTCTGCAGTTTGTTTGCAAAACACGAGATCTAAAACAAATCTGGCTTCACTAAAAGACGACAACACTGATGGAGCTGTGCAATGCGGAATCTTGCTAAATATCATTCTTGCATTTCCAGCTATTCCTTTAGATTGTTATTGAACTATGCTCATAATTTTGGCATCACTGAAAACTATCCCAAAGTTCATTAAAATTTAAACTTTCTCAGCGACTGGCACAGCACCGCAGGTTCTATTCTTCCACCTCCCGAGGCTCTAGCTATGGCTCAGCAGTGAAAATAGTTCTTATGTATGAAAATAAAAGCTATAATTAAAAGATTATTGACAGAAGAGTTGACCACCAATTATTATATATTCGGAAACTTGAAAGTGTTGTATGTTTAGTTCTAGTAATTGGGGTCAACTTCTTCCTTTTCCGAACACAATCCTGGATAAATAGGATTTTTGTACGTCAGACATTTGGAAGCAGGGTATCCGGCGACGTAGACCGGAGCATCTAGAGCATAGAGGGAGTCGTAGTTGCAGGCAATATGGTATACGTACAGCGTGGGGTAGTCGCGCCTAGTAAATTGCATTATTCCACAACCTATGCGGGAGGTCTTATCTACAACCATCTCAGCGAAGTGTCCGTATGATTGTCTGCGAAAATATACATAAAACAAATTACATTATTTATTACTATGCAACTAACATTGGTAACGTACAAACTCTCTGTAGCTTTGAACTGGCTGATATAGCTTTTGTCTATTAGCGGATATTCATTGAACCACAAACCCACTGCTTCTTCAATGAGACTAGTCACATTCAAGTCATGGGTTCGATCCCGCGAAATGGCGCACAAGTTTTGCCCAGAGTTTTGAAATCGGTACGTGTTGTGACATTTGTCATGGTCCAAGATGCAAGTGTGTAGATTCAGTACAGCTAAATATTGCAATTCATCATCCCAAGTCTGAAAAGAAATATTTTCTCATATCAATTTCAATTTCTATTATTCAAATGCGATGGATCACTTTCAATGTATTCAAGCCCTTAAATTTAATTCTTGTCAAAATTTAATATTTCGAAACTGTGCAACTGTTCTTGGTGTGCTTGCTTGATGATGTGGCAACATTAGCAAATGTCCTTTTTCGCTTTTGGTGTCATTGTTGATTAGAATGTTTGGCAGCACCAAATACCAAACATTTCCAATAGCTCAGCTACAGCCGCACAAAGCAACAAGGAAATATATACATGAAAATATCGACGCGTCGGTGAAATTCATAACTTTTGAATTTTAAAAGTGACTGCGATTTTGCATTTCAGGCATGCGTCGTGCAAGAGAACCGTTGCAATGCGTCCGCCGTATCACTGTGTGGGCCTCTTCTAGACCACTCTGAACTCTTAGTAGGCCGAATCGTTATAGGCAACCGAACAAGCAAAAAAATACTCTATTCTATCTGTTTGTGAGTTCAATCAAACAGCTTTTGTACGGCTGTCAGCCATTTTGTAATAAGTCAGACATCAGAAAATTTTCTACCCGACGAGATCAAGATTTTTCCGAAATTTTTATACGAAAAACAATCATAAAGCTCTCACAGCTTACAAACTTTAATCAAATTGTGCAGCGAAATGCGTTGTCGCACTAAAGTGCGCACTATCGCCATCGTCGATTCCGATGACGAAGTTCAGCCGGAGGAGGATTCCGAGGAGGAGTGGCGTCCAACGGCTTCGTCCAGCAAGAAACAGAAGCAAAAAAAGGCAGTTCGTACAGCCGGCGATGCACCGCGAAAGCGTGGACGGAAACGCAAAGCGACCACAACCATAAGCAAGCCGCCGACGAAACGTTGCCAAACTGAAATGGACGATGATAACCAGGACAAGGAGAATGATTCCTATAATTACGATGAGAATATCGTACGTTCCATATCGCCGATACCGTCCTTATCGGCCATACGCTCCTTATCACCAATACGCTCCATTTCGCCAATACGCTATGTTTCCCCACTACGGTCCTTGTCGCCACTCAGCTCCATATCACCCGTACGCTTCATATCGCCAGGGAATCTGGAGAGCGAAGAGTTGCCGTCGCTGTCCAACGCAGTCAGCGCCGAGTTGGATATGTTGTTGTACGACACCAATTTACCTGAGCACTTACTGAACGACCCAGAAATATTGACGAATCTTACATAAAATGCAGCCCAACAAAAGCAATGTATGTGGATATGAGCAAATATAAAGAAACATTGCCTAAAAGTAGACTACATTTTTCTTTCCAGGCAAACTGAGCGGCTTCACAAATGCATTGATTTATTATGGAATGTTACAAATCCTGCCCAAACTGATGTACGATTTTTACTTAAATAAATAAATATACGTATTTATAAAATTATTTCCCATGTTAATCTGTATGCGATGTTAGTTTGCAGTAGATTACAGTTACGTAATAATAAATGGGGAAATTTTTATTGATGGAAACTCTCTTTTCGATATGCTGCAATATTGCAATCATTATTAATTTTTCACAGCACGTTCAAATTATGATATTTCTTCAGTGTTCCATTTTAAACAATACATAATATATTTTATAAAATTATAAAATATGAAATTATATAAAAAATTATATAAAATTATTCCTCTAAACTATTTCAATCTTCAATTGACTCGATTTTTTCCAGTCTGTTACTCTGTCTTCTCATTATTCCCAATGTTTATGAATGAATGATTGATTGATGTTAGTGATGAATTAATTAAATAAATAAGGAGTATTTATGTATGAAGTATTCTAAAAACTTTGGTGCAATTCTTTTTTTAATTTAAAGAATCTTTCTATTCCTTTCCACTTATTACCGAGTTAATATCTGATTTCATACTTAATCAATCTCTGACAATAACTTAATATTTCTGATAAGATTCTTATGTGATGAATGAAAAGATTATTTCGAATATTGCTTATAAACTAGCAAAAGAATGAATAAACAACAGAATGATCGAATAGTATTCAATCATTTATATCATTTGCATACTATTATTGCTATTGTTTATTGCTATTTCTAGTTTTTCAGTCTTTTTTCCTACTCACGCTGAACTTAAATCTTCCTTGTAAAAAAATCACACAAGCAGAAGTGCTGCCAAACGGGTTGTTCTGAGAAATGTACAAGAGCAAGATATAAAAACGCATATTCAAATGGAATATTGAACTGCTTCCGTGTTGCTCGTCGTTTCATTGAATGAATAATTAATTAGATTTGTTTTTTTTGAATGATAAAAGAGCACTTAAATTTGGTTTTGTTTCCTTAAAACTTGACTTAAAAAATATACATATAAAAGTAAGGAAACGAACCACTGTAGGCATTCGAGCTGCTGGCTCAAATCCTGGCAAAAGTCCTAGTGCGACGAGGTTCCTGAGCTTGTTGTGGCCGTCTACGAAGAGTTCTTTAAGGTCTGAACTGTCGATATCCACGGAATCGGGCATGCAGCTCTCACTAAAGTTCTGCACGGAGAATACAGAAGGATTTAGTTACCACAAGCGGATGAATCCAAGCGGATGAGGAGCTTACTCCATTGTTTCCACACGCTATATGACGGGTTCCTGGTGCACATAAAATAGGATCGCACCAGCCGAATGCCGGCGAACACAAATTCAAAATTATACCAACGAAGTATAGATAGATCAGCGATCGAACTGTCATTTTTAGGTAGTTTTACCCAACTGGACCAGCACAGCACTTGCTTCAATCTATAATTATCTAATATTTAAGCCACTAGATTCGGAGCGGAACCTCTTTCAACTACTCATAATATACAAATGAACAAGATAAAGTTCTACCTTTTATTAAAAAGTTATTTATTTATGTCTGTACGTCTATTTACACATACATAAATATGTTTAAACAGAACAACATTTGGAGAGCGACAAATACACGCACGAAGTGTCAAATATTTACTTGTACTTAAGTTGTAAAAAGAACAACATTTGGAGAGCGACAAATACACGCACGAAGTGCCAAATATTTACTTGTACTTCGCCAAAAATTCACATCCATTAAAAAAGTCTTCGTATGTACATGACGCATGAAGAGCAAAAAAATAACAGTTGGTAGCGCTAAATACAAGAGAAATGGAAAATATTTGAATTTTGCCGTACCTACAAACGAGAGCCTACAGTTGATTTTTTCCCCAATTCCCATAAGAGCCTGTGTAATTTTGACAGTTCGTGCGAGTAGTAGTCGTTCTCCAATTGGTGTTCTGTTTAGAACATTTGCATGCATGAGTAGAGGCTGAGAAGAACTCCAAAACAAGTTTTAAGCTTAAGACTACTGAAATGTAAATTTCTAATGTTGATTTGATTGCTGTATCAATATTATTATTCATATGCATATTTATTATGATTTATTAGATATAATAAGTATTTGTTAGGAAAACGGCTTAACGTCGTTCTCGTAACAGTTGACACATGGCATTCGAATCAGATGCTGCTAATACATTTAGTACTGAACTCATGCTTACGAAGGCAAACAAATAGTTAAGCTCCAATGAGGATGTGGTGCGCTCCCAATCGGATATTTCAAGAGCTTGAAACTTTTATAACTTTAATCGAAAAGGTCGCATGAATAAGAGTTATCCATAACTTTTAAATAAAAAAGTCAGGCAATAACTCTTAGTAACTTTTTGAAGAACGTCTTTTGAATAAGAGTTATTTTCCAGCACTGGATTTTTCTCTTCATTTACACAGACCAGATAGGAATTACTGCTGTGTTGGAAGTACTCATCAAATTGGAGCTATTGCATTGTATTTTACTTTATTTTCATTTGTGCACAGTTCGTACAGCCTCTAATAATGCAGCAGTAATAAAGAGATGAGGAAAATCAGCCATAGAGCATTAAAACTAATAATAAATAAATCAAAAATTAATTGTTGCTCTCCCAATTCCATAGATGTGGCTATTGGCTATCAATCGATTGCTGTAATTTCGATTTGAATCCGTAAAACGATTGTATGATGTTTGAGCTCTAATTCTTATTTGAGTATTTCTCATGATTATTACATGTGACATCTCTGCTAGAAAGTTCTAATTAGTATACGCACACATATGTACTAATGCATAGGTGAAATTTATAGCAATTCAAAATAAGTAATTTTGAAGAATATGGTGTTTATTTATGAATATTATTACGAAAAATTAGCTGCGTTCCAGCTGTTCTGATCTAACTCGATTATCGTGTGGAATCCTAATGAAATCATTGCATTTAGCTGGCGCTATTAATGAACAATTTATCAATGAATTAAAGATTTACTGATGAAAAGAAATTAATTCTCAGCTATTTCTTTCCAGTTTAAATTTTTTTTAAATTCTGATTGACAGTTCATTCACAGTTTCAGCAACCTAAATGGAAAAAATCGCTATGATGTCATCTATACGCCACCATTTTTCTGATCTGCAACGTAAGTTTTAAAGCTACTGGCCGGAGTGAAACTCAATCCGAAAAAATAGTTGGATTGAAAATTTTTTGTTGTTTTGCATGTAAAAATTTTCAATCCGAGTGACAAAAAAAAATATTTGTTCTAATATATTACGTTTTATAAGGCATTTCTTAATTTTCTTCGTAACATTTCTTTGAAATGCAGTCACTTACCTGACTTCATCCTAATTGCAAAAATATTTCGAAATAATGACACTAAAATATTCCAGATACTCGGTACTCACCAATAGGAACTAATAAGAAATTACGAGGAAGACTTGAGCAACGAGCATAATTCATGAAACATTTAGGCCATATGAGCAACGAGTATATATGTATAACAATATATACTCGTTGATATGAGTAACGGCCAGCGACGGACCATTTGACTCGACTCGCACTGCAGTCGATATTGTTCGTTACAATAACAATTCAAAAGGCATATTTTTTGTCAATTTTCCGTTTTATGACCATTTGTGAAATGATATCTGCTCGTTGGGCGAGTAAATAAAAAAGCAACGATAAAAAATATACAAACCACGGTTGTAATATTTAGCAGTTGATGCCGAACTGATTGTTTCCAGCGAAAGGATTTCTCTTTCTGCCTTGGAATTACAGCTGTAATTCTGATATTGCTTCAAGTGGCGTGCTTATTTTATTTCGACGACCAATGAGCGAGCTTCATCAGTGTCCAAATATGTACTCGCAGGCAAGCTTTACAAAGTATGATAAGAAATAGTTAACGCAATTACAACTGCGCAAAACTTGTAGTTCGTGTTATTACTTGTAGTTTGAGTTTATTTCATAAAAATTCGTCATCATAACTTTGTAAAAATCCATTTATTTTATCATATTTATTACAAATCTTATATGCAACTTAATAGTAGTTCACATTTAAATAGTACAATCTCGGAATTACAGTAACCAAATAATATCATTAAAGTAATGGAATTTTATATAATTAATTAAAATCAATACACTAATTTCATTCATTTGTTAAATAACTTTTTTATTAGGTTATAAGAAATAAAAATAAAAACAATTCGAGAATAATTTTTGAAGGTGAGAATTTGTCAGTAAAATTGATTAATCGATATTTTAGTTTGTCTCTAAACCTAAGCTTATTGACTAAATTAAATTAACATTTAAGAAATAGAGCATATAATTATCTAAAATTCGGTTAAAATTAAATCAAATACTGTTCGTAAGAATGCAATATTCATTATATACATATATGTATATATAAATTAAGAAATTATAGGATATTTATAAGTTACATAAATTTTATAATATGAAAACTTATACTATAACTTATAATAAAAAAACTTCAAATCTTGCTCAAATGCCTAAAATAGAGTGGGATAGAATGCAGAGATTTAGGCCTTTATTACGGATAAACTTCACTGGGAATTTTTTTGAACGCTGATTTTTTTATGGGTTTCGTCGTTTTCCATTAAAAACGACGATTTCACAGAATTTTTTTATTTACTTTCGGTACTATTGAATTTGACAGTTTTAGTCTAGAAGCACAATGCAACGATGCCAGAACACAGTTGTCAGCGACGTTCATATTCTTATAGCTTAAACACATCCATGTCGTATCGCAGCCGACGTATGGGTCAAAATTATATTGGCTTTTATGGAGATCGAGAAAAAAAGTAGTATTTAATATTATATTAATGTCATATTATTAAATATTATTTATAAATATTTTCAATATTTATTGTTTGTATGATGTTGATATTTGATTATGTTATTTTAATATTTCACTATGGCGTTAAATGTTGTAATTTCTTTTGTTGCCTTTTTTGAGACTTGAGCTGCCACACGCTATTGTTGGAACTAATCACTGGAACTTAGCGGCTTTTCCAGGAGATGCCAGCTGTCATATGACATGGATGTGTTTAACCTCTTAGGTGCTAATTCTCAAGTACACTTTTGTCGTCTAAGACGACAAATGTCGCCTTTAGCAAGTCTGAAGTACGACGCCGCCTCTCAATGTTCGGGAAAACAGCTGTTCCGAAGGCGACGACGCTTACAACGTAAGAAAAGTGAATTCTCAAGTACAACAATCAAACAATTTTGAAGCGTTGGGCGACGCCTTTAAGACGACAACAATTTTGGTGTCGCCTTAGGCGTCGTCTTATACAAAACTTGCACTACTTCGATTTTATCCACTATTTTTGTGTGAATATTCACATTTACCTGCAAAAATCACGTTATTTAAGAACGCAATATGCTTGTACTGTATATGCATCGGAATATAGTATAGAAGTTATAGCCCATGTATTTTTTATGTATTTATCTACTATATGTTAGAAAGTTTGTATTTGTTTTTTAAAAAGATATGTGGTTACTATACAAAGTAAAATGTAGCTTAAAAATATTTATCAAATCTAAACGATTTGATTTATCAAATCTAAACGAGATTTGCAACCGAAATCTACAATTCTGTGCGATGTCCCGTTATTTTCTAAGAAGTTCGAAAAGCACATTGAAAAGTTGCGAGTGTTTTTCAATTATTTTAATGGAGCAAAAGAAAAGGTAAAACGATAAATTTATTAGATGTAATATAAATAATTAAAAAGTTTCTTAAATACAGCTATTCTTTCACAACTGCAGCGCAGTTCGAAGTTCTGGTCTGTGAAATGGAGCGGGCGCCTGACCTCGCAAGAGGAACTCCATTATTTAGTAGTAATAAAAATAAGGTAGAACACGATTGGGGAGATATTGCTAAAAAGTTAAACACAAACGGTCCTCCCATTCGCAGTACCTTCGAGTGGAAAAAGGTTAGTTAATGAACTTTCTTATTGTAAGGAAATGTTTGAACAAAAACGTCTTAACGATATGATTAACTTCAGATTTGGCGTGATATGAAGGCCAGAGTAAAAAAAAAACTCAGCGAGAATGAGAAGGAACTACGAAGCACTGGCGGTGGACCCAACCGCTGTACTGTGGTTTTGCAGTTGGAGGAGCGTGTAGCAAATTTATTGCGGACAAGGTTGATGTCGAATCCGCCGGGTGCGGTGTTTTGTTTTGGCAATGATCCAATCCGTGACACACCAACAAAGCCGGCCGGAAGCTCATCAGCAGCAAAACGCCGCACAACACAGCGAGCAGATCCATCTCCAAAAAGACGCCATGAATTGCTGTGCGAATGTAAGTGCATGAAGTTAATTGAAGCAAACCAAAATTAACAAAAACAAAATTAATATAGCCGAAGAGCTGTTGACAGAGGATGAGCAGATCTCTTTTCTTCTAGAGGAAGAAAATGATGATTTGGAAGCAATAGCGACACCTCGCGCTGAACAGCGGCAGTTCATCATGGGCCGAACAGGTTACAAGAGCCGCTTTCAGGAGAAGCAGCTCGATTTGTTGCAGACACAGGTAATATTCGTCTTGTTTTTGTTTAAGAAAATGTTTCCAGCTATTATTTTAGATTTCCAATCATGAAAAAACGAAAGATGTCCTTATGAGGATATCTGCAGACATAAGTTCGATTTCAACATCCATGAAAGAAATAGCCACTGTTTCTGCAGTGTGTTTGAAATTTCTGAAGGAAGAGGCAGAACGAAGGAACATAGCGGCAGATGCCTTACTACAGCTAAACCGCCAATAACCCTTTTTTTTAAAAATAATAATTAAGATTTTTATTTTACGTAATTGAAATGTTTTTTATTTTTTTTTATTATGAAGTTTGCTTTTTTAATTTTTCAAATATAAATAACAATAACGAACTTATCTGTAGAATTTCAATATTTTCATTTTAATTGTTAAAAAATATAAATGGTAATAAAAAAAAATAAATTAAATAATATCTGAGTACAATCGCTGCCGATTGCGGACGCGGTTGAACCCTTCGATCTCCGTTTCGCTGTCAACATCTTCTATTAGGTATTCGGCCAAAGAATCCATTAGAAAATTAGTCCTTTATATTTGATGGTAAAATGTTTTAGGTTTTTTTAGCACTTGTATACAAACATAAACGTACTCTTCAGAGTTGCTCGACAAGAAATCCAAGCAAAATTTTTTAATGTACTTCGCTTCAGTAAAACCCAAAAAAAGCATACAGAAAACGAAATTCTGTTGTTTAATATTATTTCCCCCCACTATTCCTTCTTATAACTCTATGTTTTTAGCAATTTTTGTGAAAAAAATAACAATTTTTTAGGCTGAAAAAAAAACCACCCAAAATTTTACTAATTAAACACAGCTCCTACCAGTTAAAATTTTATTGGCAACACCAATCTTTCAATAATTCCCGAAGAGCTTACGTGAAAGGCAAAGGCGACGTAAGATAGATTCACCTTTGGCAAGGTTGTACTTCAGAATTCCTCTTTTAGAAAAAGGTGACTCTCAAAGCGTCGTCGCCTTAAGGCGTCGGTTGTACTTGAGAATTAGCACCTTAGTCTTTCATTCGTCGCAGCTAAAATTCTTAATTTTTCCTCATTTTTTTAAATTTACTGGCGGTATCGAATCGTTGCATTTTGCTTCTCCAATTAGTTCATAAATTTGTCGCCCCTCTGGTATAAGCCTACTGTGTTTATTATGCTATGACCGAATGTGTAAAACAACACCGAAAACCTGTTACGAGTTTCGAAACGAATTTCATATTACCGATTTTCATTCCTGCGCGAAAAATGTAATATTAGACGAAAGCAAAAGGTTGTCGTGTCAAATATTGCAGTGATTCTAATAGTGTTTAGGCTACAAATACTATTTTTAAAGAAATGGAAACGTTTATATATAATATTATATAAAGCAAAATATGTTTATTCTAATAATAAATTTCCACAGATCCAAAGTTACAACGCCGTCGCAATTCGCATTGCTGATAGAAGAACTAAAAAAAAAAACGACCAGAACTGGCCAAAGGAAGCACTGCGCTCGGCTGCAATAAGCAGCAATGTGATAATTTGTGGGCAACGATTGTGTGTGAATGAGGCACGCCGTGGAATAGAAAAAAAGTACTTTTTGAAATATATTTGCAAATATATATTGCATACATTTTGAAATAATATACGTATTATTTTGGTGTACGTTTCGGGCGGATTTAAAACACGGACGAATAAAAAATTAGCCTGCAATGCTGTTGGGCGCAGAAGCTCTCACGCCGATGTAGGAGTAGGTGGATAATATTTTGAGCTTCAGCACGAACGTCTACGCTCATGGCTCTCTGCGACATAGCCGAAGACCGAACATTATTGGAAAAAACAGTAAGAAATTTGTAAAAACTTCTTTTTTGTGAATTATAGAAAATCATCCCGTTTGCAATTGCAAATTAAATCTAATAACTGCGGAATTCTTTGTTTAAGCGTGCAGCTCTACTGCAGTCGCAGAACCGTCGACATTATCCATAGCGTTATCTATACAAGGTTGAATCTGCCCATGATGTGTGGTTGAAGCTGGAACCTGTGTATGCTCCAATGGGTTCTGCTCGAAAGGCTACATCGTTGAGAAAGAAATTACAAGAAGGGAACATATAGCTATAAATAAGTTTTTTGACGCCGTGAATTAGAAGGCATGAAAGTCGAAATTAATGGACGACTTATTCACTATAATGGTTTTGTATAGCCTTACTATATGGAAGCATTAATGAGAATATGATGTAAAAAATTCCCAAATGCAAAAATGTACCGATTAAAAACCTTGGCTAAAAGAGAAGCTGGCCAAATAATCCAGCATTTACAGATAACTGATGTAAAATATAAAGCAGCATGGTATTTATTAATAAAAACATTTCACAATCGTAGATTATTATTTACAAAAATAGTAGACAAAATACTGGATCAACCAGTTGTCAAAAGTGAATCAGCATCTAGCACTAATCAATTATTAGATACTACATATACATGCCCTCAAAGGATTAGAAATTAAGTTAGACGCTGCAGAACCTTTCACTGCTCCCATCGTGATACGAAAAGTTGATGATAATAGATTACGTAACTATAAAGCATAAAAAACGACAAACTCAAGACTTAAGCGACGTCATGCTATTTTTAGAAGCACAACTTCAAGCATTAGAAACAGTAACGTAGAATAAGCAAAATGTGTGAAGGTATGGCGGGAATGCGGCCAACGTAAAATCCCTGAAGACGTGTTTTCTTTCCAGCGATTTTTAAAATTATTTTTCAAAAAATCCTGTTTCAACTTATCCAATCCATTTAGATCTCGCCGCATCTGCGCTTTCGATGCTTTATCATCCATACAAACTAATAAAAAGAAATAAAAATAAGGATTGACACGGCTCCAGTAAGTGCTGTGTAAGTGGCTGCCCTCCTACCCCGTCTCGATGGAGGCAGTTGGTAACGAGTTTGGCGAAATAAGCTCAGTTCTGGCTAATAAAAGAAAACTTAGCGACGACTTGGGTGATAACAGATTCAAGCTTCTAACACTTGAGCCTAGCTCTCGATTCATTCCAAAGATGGTAGTGGATGAATGCTCGCACGCCGATCTCCGATCCACAAAAAACGCCGCAGATACTGCTTTTACTAGTAGTAATAAAACATCAAACATTGTCGTCAATCAAACCCTGCAACAACATAGGAACAACTACACGGGTGTGAAAATCTGCCCATCTGGACTTAAGAAAGCTGCAGACTTAGTACCTAGCTTAGATACATTATACATTCTTTACACTATGAGAGAAAGTGCAAATTTCTTAAGAGTAGCAAAGTAAATAATCAAAAACCGGTTTAAACCGTTATCTACGAATAAGGAGAGGACATGTAATCAATAAATTGATCCTATTAAGATGTAGTTTACAAAATGACACGTGTCAAACCGGTAGTCGCAGAAATTCGAGAGTTGATCATTAAAAAAAAAACACTTTAAAGGAAAGCTATGCAAAAATTGCTAAAGATTTAGGTTTATCAAGAGCAACTATTCAATCTATAGTGGCAAATTATAAAAAAAATGATAATGTCGCTACTCGAGTAAGCAATCGTGGCCGTGTTTCCAAGAGTACCACGCGCGAAACAAACGCATTAGCATCACTAATCAAACGGGATCGTCGGGCTCCGGTCAGGAATGTAGCAACAGAATGGTCTCAAGCTGTTGGGAAGACCATAGGACGAGAACGGACCAGGCAACAGTTAAAACAAAATAGGATATGGTTTCTACAAGTTATTTACTGGAGCATTATTTAACTACTAGGCCAAGGAAAAGCCTCTGTTAACTGCGGTGCAGAAGAAAAAAGGACTGGCGTGGGCGCGGTTTATTTTATTACTTACAGTTACAGTTATTTTTAGCGATAAATCGAAACTTGACGTTTGTGTTGGTGACACAAGGAAACGGATTATTCGTAAGAAAGATGAAGCATATCACAAGGACTGCCTTAAGCGGACAAAATAATTTCCAGCAATTGTTATGGTGTGGGTATGTTTTTCGGCAAAGGGTGTAGGGAAGCTGCGTTTTATAGAGGGTACTGTAAATGCACCAAAATACATTCAAAATTTGGAGGAACACCTGCTAACATCGGTACCCATGTTACCCACTTTTGATGAATTCATTTTTCAGCAGGACGGAGCTTCGTGCTATACTGCAAAAATAACAAAAAAAATGGCTTCAAGATAACGAGATTGATGTTTTGGACTGGCCTTGGTCCAAGGGGCCAATGTGAGTCATGTTTATTTAATGAATTTCTTGATCTTTCCACTGTACTCAAAAAGAGTCAAAAAGTCTATAATAAATATTAGAAGTGGGATTCCTATTGAAATGAAAAGACTGGTGTACTTGAAAAGACTTGGCGACATTAGGCGGTGATTCCACTTGGGTAAAGTTACCCAAATGGGTAAAATTTTGTTGTTGCTCTACAGCAAAACACAAAAATGGACACTCGCTCACGAGAGAACAGTGTGTTCATCCGTGGGTAAAATTTTACTCAAGAATTTTGCTGGTTTTTCTTGGAGAACAGAATTCTGTAGCAGCAAAAACCATTTCGTACTATGCAAACGTATGTAAAATCAATGAAAGCGGCAGATTAGCAGGCAAAATGTATGGAAAAATAGCAAACGGAAACCCTTTCGAGCGCGTGTACATTTTTTCAATTGTTTTGAGCTGTTCACCATAGCAACAATTAGTTCGGCGAAGACCGCTTATTAATGCGGATGTATTGTACGGTCGGTCTTAATTATTATTAATTATTGTTGTGTAGTGCCCTCCATGAGGTAGTAGTAACATAAGCATATGATTTGTAATAGATTAAGTGTATGAATTGTAATGAATTAAGTATATATATTGTAACGAATCTTTGTAATAGATAGAGGAAGATGGAAACGCAAAAAAAGTGAAGCAGCATTCTACGTTTACCTGAAAACTCGAGTACACCTTATTGGCGACGAGGATTTAAAACACGTTTTTTTTAAAAAGCAAGTTTTCATTTTATTAAGTGGTTTAGCCGCTAGTGAATATTATTCACAGAATGGAAAATAGCAACACCGCAGTTACCAGCGGAGTTAGCACAGGTAATGAAAGTTCATACATAGCCCCAGCCTCGATCACAGGAGTACGTGAGTACCGACCGGGAGTTGATAATTGGAGGCATTGGAAAAAAGTGTTGGATTCGCACTTCATAGAGGTAGGCTGCGAAGAGGACCGTGTAAAAACATCGATTTTGCTAAAGACGGTTGGTTTGGAAGCATATGCCTTACTAAGAGAGTTGTGTACTCGCTTGCGACATTGGACATTGGAGTGAAACATATTACGCACATAAATATATGTTTTAGTTTTGCTAATTTTTTAATGCTATTTATGACTTGTTTAAGAGTCAATCAATTTGGTATTTCCGATATATGCTGCTCTTCCTCAGCCATTTAGTGATGCAGTAAAATTATTTACTAAAGAACAAACTTTTCCTAGACTTTCAAATTATTTACCTTATTATTTTTCTCCAGTATTTCTCCAAACGGCATGATCGAGAGATGGCATAGGACGCTTAAAAACGCCATAAGATGCTACAAACACGACGAATGGGTTCCCATTCTCCCACTCGTTTTGCTGGGCCTGCGATCAATTTTTAAAGAAGACATCGGCGCGTCTCCGCCGGAAATTGCCTTTGGCACAGCATTGAAAATCCCTGGAGAACTCTTACAGACTAGTACAACGAGCGCTGAATTCGTAAAAAAATCTACGAAGACTGATGTCAAAGGTTACACCGGCACCGGCAGCACACCACGACCGCTCTAAAGTTTTCATGCAAGAAGACTTGCACCAGCTTATTCATACGAATAGATCAGAATCAGCGCCCACGGTGCGAGGAACCCTACAAAGTCGTGCGTCGTTGCGAGAAGTATTTCCAGGTGGAAGTGAAAGGTAAGCGAAGTAAGGTCTCGACAGGTTGAAAGCGGCGTTCATCATCACACCTGGTGACGAAGAGGTACCCGATAGAAAAGATACCGACAAACACCACAGCATCACGCAAGCAGCGACGGCGAACCCGCTAGAGGCATCACCCCAACCACTAGTGGTTGTATAATTTCCGCAACAGCAAAACATTCAAAGCAGATTGCAACATAGGTTCAACAACAATTACACTAAAAGAATTGGGAATATTAACAGTAACAAAAAATTGTGTCATATAAAACAAAGAGTTAACAATAGAATTCATTGAGGACCATGAAAACACAACACCCAGCCAATTACTAAAACAGACAACAGTAATTTCATACAGTTCTTGAAAAAAAAAATCTATCGTCTAAAATGGATAAAGGAACAGAGCAGATTAATTTAAAACCTGTCATGATAACTGATAACGGTAAATTACGTCAAATCCTAGCGGCGGAAGAAAAGTCATTCTCAAGGCCTGATTATACTCGCGTAACGCAAGACACGCGTAACGTAAGAATGTCAAATGCCTATCCTTTTACATTAGTTTGTGTGTTTGCTGGAAAGAATAGCCGACACGCAACACGAAGTGTTTTACTCAACGTAAATATCAAAAACGATTTGATATTTTCCTTGCGTTACGTGCTTTGACAGCTAAAATCGTGATGCCATATTGGCTGTGTTTACATAATTATTCCGGCGTTTTCAGTTGCGACTGTGTCATTGGTGAGTACAGATCAGTTGTGCACATTTTTTTACTGCATTTATTACATTTATTTACATTACATTTATTACTAATCGATATATTCATTTTCAGATGAGAAATAAGACGACGAAATAAAAATAACAAACAAAACATCATGTCAAACATTGATGATGAAGTGCTGGTGCAACTGGTGCGCCAAAATTCCGGAATTTACAACAAATTTTCGCCAAAATATAAAATGCCAAGCGAAAAAGAAAATGCATGGATGAGGATTGCTGCACACAAAAAAAATATGCCTAATGTAAAATTAATAATCCAATATCAATTTTCATATCATATCAGTTTGATCTGAAAAAATGTAAATGTACTTATTTTCCTGTAAATCCAACATATAACTTATCCTATTGATACGAAAAAGCTCAATGTGATATATTAATCGGCTATTTTCGATTTTCGAATTCTCTTTCGTAACTTTATCTTGACGGCGTCTCTCTCACGAGAACAATTCTACATGAGAATTTTTTCCGTCGTCATCCACAAGAGGAATTAAATTGCAATCCATATATATATTTTTTTGGTCAGTTGTGCTGTGAACATTGTGCGAGACAGAAGTGAAAGTTATTTGGCGAGATGAGTGAAGATTTAACTGCAATTTTAATAGAATTTAATTTGGACAACCACATCAATAACTTTATTGGTTTGTATAGTGGTATAAAATAAAATTATGTTATTAGAATATTTATGTAAAATTTAACAATCCGCGAAACGGCATACCTAACGGCATACCTAACGGCATAAAACAATTTGCGCATGTGTTTATTCGTGTGTATAGATCTGCAGACTGTACGCATTATTTGGAAATTTATTTATGCCGTTAGGTATGCCGTTTCGCGGATTGTTAAATTTTATCAAATTGTTGGCGATAGCAACACAAAAACATACATACATATGTACATACAAAAGAATGCCCGTTATTTAATGGAAAACATTTTAAGTACGAGATCGCATACATAGTATACCGCATGGTGTAAATAAATCCAGTAGTAAAAATTTGTGAATTCAATAGCCGAAACATACTTAAAATCTATACTCGTGTCAAATGTGGGTGACTGTAGTGCAAGTTTTTTCGTGTCAGCCGTTTCTTCTGTTCTATCATTGTTAACATGTATATATATGTATATATGTATGTATAGTTTCTTTGTTTGGCATGGATTTTCAGGCTGCTATTCCGTTGTCTAATTTCTTATTAAAATCGTATATTTTAAATGCAAATTTTTTTAAGAGTGCGGAGTTTCCTACGATCGTTTGAAATATATTAATAAGGAAGACATTGAAGCCATATTCCCTGGAAGGGAAAACGTTGGCCTACGTGCAGAATTTCGGGAAAAACTTTTTCTCTGGAAATTGAAAAATGTGAGCTACTCCCTATTTAATTTTTATTTAAATAATCACATTTGCCTTAAATCATTTGAAAAGTTTCCTGAAGATAATCCGTCGACCTTAAGCGGAAACACAAAAGAGAATGAATGGACTGAAAAAAGTTCACGTGAGTCAAAAAAAGTTGGCACCATATTGGAATTGTCTCCCTTTGGTAAATCATTAATTTGTGAATATCAAACTAAACCACTCGATAATGGCATCAGGAAAAAAATTGTTAATGTGATAACTGAGAGTTACTTCGATCCCTCTATAAATAAATACAGAGTGCCTAAGTGTTGGGAGATAGAAAATTTGTCCGAGCAACTTGTGGAAGTCTTTCCTTCAGAAAAAAAAGAAATTTATTTTATCGCAAGAAGCGAAAATGGGAAGGCAAATCCTAGCGGTTTGTTAGCCAACAAATTCAACAACTTGAATAGGAAAAAGAAGTTAAATTTCAATATTGAAGACACTGACAGCCACCATGGCAATACGGAAAATGTAAAATCTGATGAAATTTCAATTGCGAAAAAAATTAAATATATGAGTGGCGACGAAAATGAATGTGAGGAGCTGTGGCGCCTTTCTTTTCAATATCGGAAACATTTCATTACAAATGCCAAAAGTTTACAATGCATTTTAGACGAATTTCCTTTATATAAGCAGGCCAGCGGCGCAAAATACGTAATTTTTTCTATTTTTAACTATCACTTTTATTTAGCATTCTTAATATTTTCAGATTGAACACGATTTTGATGCGCTTTTTCCAGAAAAAAGATATCACCTTATAAACAAGTGGGACAACCTATATCAAAAATTACTTGCCTACTACAAATGTAATATCAAAGACAAATTTTATTACAAACTGCTTTCAATCTTGGAAACAAATACTGCCGACAGAGGTACAATTTACGACATAATATTTCATATTTCTTAATAATAAATTTATTCGCAGATAGCAAAGACTGCATTTGCTTTATTTTACTCCACTCGATAATTAAACCTTCATTTCGCCGTGCAGTTGAAGAAAACGGATCATGCGCAATCAGAAAGGCTACCATAGCTGACTCCGTAAACAGCAGCATCATTCACGTGAGGACATTAAACGATATCCAGCGCAGAAAAGAGCAAATACATAAGGATGCTATAGGGAACAACACATCGATTCAGCCGTTTATATATGTCGTGGGTTTAGAACTCCATAGTTTAGAAGGATATTATGTAAGCTTTGGTACTGCGGTTTTGAAATTCCATTCATTCCTGAGCGCACTTGACACGTGTTTCAAAATTTTTCATACATTTCATTTAAAATATTCGAATGAATCGCTCCAAGTTTGGATGTTTATCCAAAAATTTGTTTTTGAATTGTCGACTGACTATGACATCAAGAATGCTATAGTTTCGCAGTTGATAAACGATTTAAATAATCAGACAATATGATCTGTTTTTTTTGCGACAAAAATTTTCATGACATCTCAAAACTATGTACTCACTTTAAGAAAAGTCACGGCCTTAGTCAGTATGATCAGTTCAAATGTGTGCACAACAACTGCGGTCAATTTTTTGTAAATTTATCAAGTTTTCGAAGACACGTTGGGCGTCATTTAACCAATCCCAATGTGAATTCTAAGAAAATTTCTGCTTCTTTGAATGAAATAAATACATATCAAAATAATGCAGCAATTCAAAATGAAGCTTCCAATTCAGAACTTGTTATTTGTCAAGAAAATCCAACTTTCAAAGAAAAGGAAAATTTTTCAATGTATGCGCAAGAAATTCTAAAAAGGTGCGATCAATTTTTGTTACAATTACATAACAGAAATAATCTGACTAGAAAAGACGTTATATATATTCAGGAAAAATGTACCAGTTTCATGACATATTTAACGGAAATAATTGCATCAAAAATTTTAAATTGCTTGCCTGAAACAGATAGGAAAAATATAGAGGAATTTGTAATATTCTGTGGAAAGCCTTTTCAAAACGTTCATACCGAGCACAAATTTTTCAAAAGCCTACAATTACTCGACCACTTTGCTAAGCCTGAATTCTTTTCTGTAAGCAATGAACTTATTGAAATGACTCGCAATTATCGTCCTAGCTTAGAAGCTGGTAACATTCGAGGTTGCATAATGCCCCTTGATTTTCAGTTCCGTAAATTTTTTGAGCTCCCTTCCGTGTTAGAGTGCACCTTAAAAAACATAGATGAGTTAGTTAAACATCGCGATATAGCTCACTTTGCGAATTCAGCTTCATTCAAAGAAAAAATAGGTAATTATAACAACAAAAAAGTAATTCCATTTTTCTTGTTTTTGGATGGTTTCGAAATAAACAATCCATTAGGAAGTCATGCTAACTCTAACAGCATTTGTGGAGTCTATTACAGCTTTCCTGTAATACCCCAACATCTCTTATCAAATTTAGATTATATATTTGTAGCAGCTTATTTTAAAACAAAGCATAAAAAAATATTTGGCAACGATCCATTCTTGAAACCATTACTTGATAAATTTAAAGAGTTTGAGGACAAGGGTTTACAAATTCGTACGCCGAATGGCATTGAACGTATTTATTTCCTTCTTTGTAATATTTTGGGTGATAACCTAGGTCTAAATGATATTCTTGGTTTCACAACCTCGTTTAATTCAAATTTCTTTTGTCGATTCTGTATTAGAGAAAAAAGTCAAATGCAATATGATAGTATTGCCTATCCACAATATGCACGGTCGTTAGAGAATTATGAAGCTGCTATTCTGCAAAATAATGTGAAATTAACTGGCATAAAGACGAATTGTATATTCAATGAATTGAAATCATTCCATGCCACGACAAATTTTGTAGCAGATATAATGCACGATGTATTCGAAGGCATTTGTAGATACAACTTATCGGAAATATTACAGTACTTCATTTGTAATAAAAAGTTTTTTTCTATTGAGTCTTTCAACTATAGAAAGCAAATGTTCAATTACGGAGAGACGGAAATTTCTAACATTTCCCCGCCTATAGAATTATATAACCTTAAAAGTGCAACCATAAAAGCTTCTGCTCGAGAGATGATGACTTTGCTTCATTTTTTTCCACTAATTATAGGCGATCTCATTCCCTCTGATGACATTGTGTGGAAATTCACAATAACTATGATTGAAATGATAGATATATTAATGAAGACTCACTTTGATTGCTTTTTGCTTACTAAATTAGATACTCTTATTCAAGAACACAATAGAAGCTATGTCGAAATTTTCAAAAAACCATTGAAACCCAAATTCCATTTCCTTACACACTATGTTGAAATCATCCAAAAAAGTGGGCCGCTTAAGCATTTATGGGGTTTAAGATATGAGGCAAAACATAGGCTGGCAAAAATGTATGCGCGGAACATAACTTCAAGAAAAAATATTGCATATAGTCTTGCATTAAAAGCATCTTTGAAATTTTCATACTTCCTTAAAGAACAAGAATACGGCTTTCCAAGTGCTATTGCATATGATAAATTATATACTTTAAATATTGAGAATTGCGAGTTTACAAATAAAATAAGCAATTTAAACGAATTTAAACATTTGTTTTTAAATAAGAAGTCCATATTAAATTTGAATTACAAAGGAATATTATATAAAAATGGTTATTTCTTAACAAGAACGACAAATAATATTACAGAATTATTTGAAGTTAAGGAAAAGCTAATAACTACAGAAAACAAAATATATTTAGTTACTCAAAAATATAAAATTGAAAGATTTTCACAACATTTTCAGTCATATGTTGTGGGTCCGAAATTTAATGATTTAGAATTAAGAGATATTGAAGCTTTCGATGGGCCACCAATACATATCTATTACATTCCAGACGGTACATGTTTAATACGAAAAAAAATATTTTAATTGTTTATAGCTTAATTATGTTTATTTATGTAGAAGGGTAATTTTCAGTTAATTAATGTGTATTTTGATACTTAGATGTAAAATTTTTGCGAAAAAAGACCAATAAAAAACTAAATCATAACAAAAAGTATTGCGTTTTATTTGAGGGTTCAGCTTTGAAGTACAAATTAACAATAAGTTATATTATTCGGACATTTCGTCATATTTTTTTAATATGAAGTAAGGTGAAAATGACTATACCAAATTTCATTTATACTATTCTACTTATTATTTTTACATGAAAAATTATTAAGTACTGATATTAGAAAAATATCAATTTCCTATGAGATTATATAACTTTGAAGTTCTCATGTTATTATTTTTACATGAGAACTTATTAAATTCTGATATTAGAAAAATATCAATTTCCTATGAGATTATATAACTTTGAAGTTCGAAAAGGAAACTCTGATATTTTCGAAATATCATTTTTATATTTATCTTATCGGTTGTAAAATGATATGAAAAAACGTAACATTGACTATCATATCACGTCATTTTTTTTTTGTGTGTGTGGCAGTTGGAGCACCAGGTATTTTCACTTTTTCTTTTGAGGAATCGCAGGCATTCAATTAATTTGTATTTTCAGTTGAAGCATGCAAGACGAGATGGCGCTCATTGCGGGAAAAGTACGGGCGATACAAAAAAAAAAATGGAGCTTCCTTCGGGTAGCGGAGCGGTTGGCTGCGATGCGCATAGTTTTTTTGAAACTATGCGCTTCTTAGAGCCGTTCGTCGCGCCGAGAACGTAAGTAAAAATGTTTTATTTTAATAATTAATAATGAATGCTTTCTTTTCATGCAGAACACGATCATCGCAAAATATTTGTGATGTTCCCGCTATTGAAGTGGGAGTGGAGGAAGAGGAAGTGGATGATCCTCCCATCATCTGGACAGGCGATAGTTCGCCACTACCCTCGCCAACAATAAAAGAAACGCCAGGGGGCTCGCCATTTGCGGATTCCCCGACACCTTCTTCCGGTCGAGGCTCACGGAAAAGAGCAGCTGTCGATGTTGACAACGCCATCTGTGGTGCCGCTGCTTCCATCCAGACGTTCATCGACCAGAAAAACGGGGCGGAGAACGGAGCATTGTATTCATTTGGCGAGTTCATATCAAAGACTCTGATCGATTTGAAGAGCCCGCGGAAGCGTGCCAGGAAAATGCATGAATGCAGAATGTCCGAACTTTTCATAGGAAGGAACACTTTCCGATAGTATCCACATGATCTTCGGTCCCAATTAATTGGCCGAACACCCCACCGCCTATGACGTGTGCGTCTTTGCTGGTACAACTGGCTTAATTCCAAAAACTTGCAGAAAACTCCTAAATATTCCATAGCTAATAATTTTTTTTATACGTTTGTCGTTTAAGGTTAACTAAAACAGCTGTTTATTAGAATTGCGATTTTTCATTTATTTTTTTATTAATTATAGATATAAAAATTAAAGAAAATTAAAGAAGAATTATTTTCAACTAGAGTATAACAAGTTAAGTAGCAAATATTAGCATAGTAATAGAATTGTACGCATACAATTAACATAAAAGAAGTACTGCCGCAATTCTCAAATGTAAAAATCCCCACAAAAGAAGTGACAATACCCAAACAAAATTGCTACTAATTATACTGGCAACATCAGGCAAATGAAAGAGCCGGCACGAAGCAGACTTCGGCAAATATTTTTCCAATGCACAAATCTGCCTTAAGTTTCGTTCCCATTGCGTTACGCGAGTATAATCAGGCCTTTAGCTTAGGAAGATGACATAAAGAAAGCAGCAGCTAAACACGAATAAGGCAGAACTAAAAACTCATCGAATCTACAGGCCTATCAGTGACAACAATAATAATAATTTTGTTTATAATAACGCTGCTACGTATAAAAAAGGAAAGGCCACACGCTAATACATTAACGCAGCAAGCGATACAAAGACCAAGAATAGGAGTTATCCACGAGCCAACACTAGGTGACGAAATATCATCAAACTTCAATGTATGAAGTCTAAAAAATATCAACGAGCCGTTACGTCAACAACAGCAACAAATAGAAAATGTTAATAAACTTAATGAACCTTAGAATACATTCCGATGGAGGAGTTATTATATCGAGCTTAGTCACGTACTGGTGGGAATAAGAGCAGTTTGGTAGCAACAATACAGGTCATGCGACAAACATCTATTCCCTCGACCCTGATGGCAAACTGTTATAATCAACCGATATACAGACAAACTACCAAAGCACTTCACAATTGTTCCCAATTTTAAATAACCGTTAATATATCTATTGTAATAAGAAACCGCTTAAAAAAACAATCATGAAATAGACCAGAATATTGGCGGCATCCCACGACGCTGAAATCTACATAACTTCAACTACAATGCAACCCAAACGTTAATAATGTTAGCAGCAACATCGTCTCGAAGCGCTAGTTGTCAACAACATGGAAAAGAGAAACATCATCTATATCGTCAAAAATCATCATCAGCTGACGCTGCATCAGTCATTCATTTTCATTTACACACATGATATAACACAATTACACATTTTGAAAGAAAAATATAAATAAACCTAATTAAGCAATAATTAAGCTACTTCCTCATGAATATAAAATAATGTAAGAAGGGTGGAGGGATGTTGTTGGTAGGAATTGTGAAAGCTATCCAAACTAAACAAAACTTACTTAAACAATTGTGAAAGCTATCCAAACTAAACAAAACTTTTGTCACATTTTGGGCCATTGTTAATAAAGTTTCACGCAACACATACTTTTTGGAAAAATGTGAAATATTCATTAAACGGAGAGGCGCTCATTCCAGTTCGTGTCCGCATTTCGGTTATCGGCATCTTCACTTCTCAACTTGCCGATGGACAGACAAGTTCCGTAAAGTAGCGTGATCGAAGTTTCCAGAGGATTTTTTTTTCTATGAACTTCGCATCATGCCATTCTACGGCAAAGTAAACCAGTTTTCTGCCTGCAGCTTCGGCACAAAGCAAGGGCCACAGGAACCAACCACAGAGCTTGAAACTGACCATTTTACACAAGATACAAGCGATACTTTTACACAACGTTATACTGACACACTAGTCGTTAGTGCACCCTTCAGCGTAGTGGAAACGGATGTAAGACGCTATTTTGTGGGTTACTGTTTGAAAGCAAAGCTTTTTCGAAAAATAAATTGCGATGAATGTAAGAAGCATGTGGTCAAATTGGACGGTTGTTATTTCGATTCAGAAGCTTTCATAACTAAAAAAAATTACAGTGAAAGTAAACTTTTGCTGAAAAATTCAACCAATCATTTCTTTAACATATGTAAGAGCCACTTTGAGGTATTTAAATTTGTTTTTGACGTTTTGACGTTTGACGTTGTTTTGAAGTTGTCACAAGCCTCTTCTTAAACCAAGAATACTGGAAGAGTGCATTGTTAAGACAAATGAAAAATATCCGAATTGGTTTGATCCATGCACGAATTGTTATGGTCACACAAAAATGATACTCGGTCATCTTGTGGAGGTTTTAATAAGAAAGAATGCGAGCTGGCTGAAAGAAAAAATGACCGATGCTCCCAACGCTTCAAAAGTAGAATGCACAAAATCCTAGAAAGCCGAATTTCGTTCATAAATGCAAATTGAAAAAAAAAACTTAGCGGACCGACCACTCTCTGCTTCGATGCTGGCAAAAGAACAAGAAGAAGACGATTTGTTTCCTTGCTTCTCATCACCCGCTAAAATCTACAAGTCGGTCATAAAAAATGATCCTTAGGCACAAACAACAACAAATCATATTGGTGCCCCTCCATCCCTTTGTGTGCTTTCTGCATTCATTTCATTTATTACTTCATGTGCGATCGAACCGTATCGAACCAATTTTAAGTTGACTGCCTTTTTCTTCGCGAATGGACTTTCCTTACAAATGTTGGCTTTCGAGCTATTTCAAGTCGTTTGGTCAAACCATGTGTATGATTCCCTTGTCGCTCCCAATTTTGCTTCATATCGTTGGTCGATTGGAAAGTCTCTTTATTGGAAATCTCTTTATTAATATATACTCGTTGCTCATATTAGCATCATATTAGATTTAATAATTGCTGTTGGTATCGTAATAAATGTAATTAATATATATGATGTTGCACGACGCTCCTCGGAGTTGCTTAGTTCGGCTGGAAAGAGAGGTTAAACGCTACAGGAGAAATTTAATTTGTTCAATTATTTGCCGAGACCAAGCAAATGTCATACAGCTGTCAAGCAGTCCAAGGTGGCAACACCGTCATTATTGTTAACCATCCCTGTAGTAGTGTGTAAACATTGTAAACTCTGAAAGGAATTTGGAGAACAAAACACAGAAGTAAGAACTGATCTGCAAATTCTGAACGCCTAATACGCAAAAGCCGAATTGTTTATTGAAAATCCAGTTATAAAGAATAAATTTTGTATATAGTGTTAAGACTGGCTTGGAACATACTACTTGAACATTCTCGATTGTTCCAGAACAAAGTTTTCGCGGGAGCAAGAATGGATTGCAGGAAATAAGTAGGTATGTTTTGTGGGTGGAGCCAAAAACCTATTAACGATAATCAAAACCGGTTTTCTTTAAACGGTACTAAAAGCAAAGTCGTATTAGGAACACCGAAATTGGACTGAGGCGAAGCAGAAGATTTTGTGAAAGCTAAAGGGGATTGATATTCTGGACATTGAAAGAGGCATTCGTGAGAGTGGCCAGCGACAAAGTGTGTAAATCACAAACTTTTCAAGTACAGTCGCAAAATATTATTTCTTTGGTGATTTTTAATACGAAATGTGGAATGCTGACACTGCTTAGTGGATGGCTACTTGAGTTTTTTTTGACCATCCATAAGCAGAGAGATCCCGAAAAAGGAGGATAAAAGAACGTTGGAGTTCCCTGCGCGATTCTGGAGCTGGGTTTTCAAGTAACAATATGGCGCCGGCATCCTGAGTAAGCGACGCTTTAGAAGTTCAAGATTGGAAGCACGTCTCTTTGGATTTTTTTTTTTGAAGTCACGGCGCCGAATATACTACACTCAGCTAAGTGAACGTTTTGTTTTATGTAATTTATGGCGATAGCCTATATCATTCACGACCGGGTCGAGTAATTCGAATTGTGGTGGGAATAGTATAGTACCTAAAATTGGTGATGTGCCTCTGAACAAAGTTCAGAATAAAACGTCGTTATAAAGTTGGCAACCAAGTATTCGGCCAAGCACGGTTCGAGACCGGATTAAAGGACCCTTGGAGCCACCATTTTTAGAAGACGTCATCCTTGTATTTAATCTTTTTTGTGTATATTATGTTTGATGATGTTTTGGTCGTATTTTACTAGTATTATTAGTATTTGTAATTTACTTGTATGCATATATCTGCATTTCGGTGTACCAAGTATGTATTAAGTTTTCCAATTTTTCATTTAGGGTGAGATTTTGCGTGGGAGTCACATTTAAGTTTATATGTATTTTTTTTGTAATAGTTACTGTGTAAGGGTGTAAAGAAACAGGGGTAACAGAGAATTTCGTTTTTTTTTGTTTTTGTTTTGCGTGGCGAAACATTGAAAAGATTTGTCGTAGCTACAACATCTTCCTTACCTGCAGAGCTCTCCCGGTAGGATTCCTTGACGTCTGTATAGTAGATAAAACCTTGTCGTTTAAATCTGATTCGCGTCTCTGTGAACTTAAATCTACGCCCATTTCATTGATTTTGTGCACTCCCAACTTCAATAGGCAATAGTGAATTTAATTTACACTTGTACGTCGAAGTTTAAGCTAAAGAAAATCTGATTGTACGTTCAATCTCTATAAACCAATGTTAAATTACCCAATGATGATATTTACCATTAAAGTCTAATTTTATAACGATGACGTTGTGATTTTTTTTTGATTATTAAGGGATATAGGGTCAGCGTTGTTTTCGGGAGGATGGACAGACGAACGTGTTTAAACACAGCGGTGTAGTAACACTTCCTTTTATTGTTGCCCCCGTCCGTGACTGGGAGGGTCAAGAACCACGCCCCTGAGCACTTAAGCTGGCCGGTAAAAAACTCAGTGCGGAATAAGCGGGGTCACCCAACAATGAATTATTTGTACGTTCGGCTTAGTACACTTTTAATAAAGCGAAATACATTAGTACGAGATATGTGTAAACGCGAGTATGCCTTTACTTACGTACATATAGTATTGTTTGTATAATTGTTCTCTAAATGGGTTTTTTATTTACATTTTTCTTCGATTCTGTTTTGCTATATCGCTACCGGATGCGGTCGATGAGCTCAACGTCCCACTGATAACCAAGGAAACCGAAGGAAAAGGTATGTAAGCTTTCATCAGTTTAAAGAAATCTTGGCCAATTTAATAACTTCGGCGACATTACATTGTTACTCGTAACTTCGTTTTGTATTTTAAGTTATTTGGTCCTTTCAGTGTAGGGAATAACCAAGTGAATTTATTTCGACACAAATAATTAAATAAGAATACACACACCTGTCAGTCTTGCAAGAGTAGAAAGAAAGTCAACATATTCGCTTGAATTCGCCTATATAAGATTTAATGTTAAAAAAAAACAACAAAAAAAAATCGATACCTAAACATATATGTATGTATATATAAATAAATATATATAGTATATAGATGTACAGTACAGATATTAAAACAAATAAAAAGAGTTGAAATATATATATAATTGTGTTGAACCGACATAAGTAAAATTGTAAAGGAACAAAAACAAAAAACTTATAATTAGAACAGAATAAAATCATATATATGCATGAATAGCAAAACGATTCAAAGTAAATAGAGAGAGAGAGAGTCAGCTATAAGATCAACCGGTAAATTTTAGCTACAGGGTCAACCGGTACAGATTAGCTACAAGTCATCAAGAAACTACACAAGAACAAAAGAATAGAAAACCAAGGAAGCAGAGGACACTCAACCACGTAATCGGCAACTAGCAGCGTGTAATGTATGCGTTTTTTTTTTTTTGTAAATAATATGTACCTAATAAAAGTAGGTCATTAAGTTATAAATATATATAATTTAAGCGACGTTCGAGTCTTCTTTTGAGTGTATAATAAATTCATTTGTTATTTTTCTTTTGTCTAAAACCTGATGCAGGCAGGGTATTTGTTCTATTGGAAAATTATAAATATTGTAATTCGCAATTAACACCCTGATTCTGAGGTACACCCGACGTCCTAGGATGGCGACGCCGAAATGTTCACCTCTGGAATGAACGCGTATTCTGAGGTACACCTCTGGAAGAGGTGACTCGCTTTTTTTTTGGAAAACAGCGCGACCGAAAGATTGTTTCCAGTTCAGTGATAACAACCCGAACTCTTTGTTTTGTGCCTGTGTGGATTGGAAAAAAATTCAGTACACAAGTTCCACAACAATATAATTTTGCATTTTTTTCTTCAAATTCTTACAAATTGGCAGCAATTCGTGTTACAAAATTATAAAATTGATTCATGGAGAAGTTTCATGGACAAATAAATTGATTTTTTGATTTCTTTTTTTTGTGTTTTTATTGCAGAAAAATGCTTAACAAAATTTTCATTGTTAGCCAATCATGCAACTCTGAAAATATTGTCAATAAACATATTTTTGGCATAGTTCCTTCTCGATAGCTCGAAAGAAATAATAAAAATGGACTCGTTGGCAGAGTATTTAGTTGAAGAGGTTGAAGAGGAAATGGATTTCGGAGATAACCGCGCCCGAAATCGCCAACTACGCGATGCTTCAAACATCTTCGAACTACCGGAATACGAGTAAGTCAATAGAAATAGTATTACAAATAAGTAACGATGTAGTCATTCACCGAAGAACTTCCTTCTTTACAGGTTCCGGTCTAATTTCAGAATGGGCAAGGAATGCTTTCGGCAAATTTTGGAAGATTTTCGTCCGAAAATGAGCACCCAAAGTTATACCACAGCTGTTCCTAAGGAACAGAAACTGGCATCATTTCTGCGTTTTCTGGCGTGTGGCAGCTACCAAAGAAGCATAGGAAACGCTTGCTTCGCGGTCGTTTCGCAAGCGACCACTTCAAAAATAATTGCGGAATGTTTGGACATCTGCGAGAACCACTTCTGCGGCAAGTGGATCTCAATGGAGATGTCGAGTAGCGAGGAAAATTCCGCAAAAAGTCACTTCTTTCGCAAGTTCGGCATTCCTGGGGTGGTCGGTTGTGTTGATGGCACACATGTTAAAATAGTTAGCCCAGGCGAAGAATGGAAACACCTGTACTACAACCGTAAAGGTTTTTACAGCATAAACGCTATGATGGTAATGTAATGTTTTTTCCATCTTTGTAAGTTATAATATCATTGATTTTTTTTCAGATATGTGAATAAAATATGGTGATACGGTGCGTTGATGCGACGCATCCTGGGTCCAGCCATGATTCCCATGTTTGGACGATTAGCCCTGCCGATTTTTATTATAAATCGGCTTATAATTCCGGCAAAAGGAATACATGGTTATTGGGTAAGGTGTACTACGCTGCAAATGTTAAACGGCACTCACATTGTTCTTACATTCCAGGTGATTCCGGATACAAAGTGCTTCCATACTTGATGACACCTTTCCGAAGCCCAGCCGCACCGCACCATATTGCCTTCAATCGGAAACAGACAAAGGCGAGGAACATCATAGAGAGATGTTTCGGTGTCTTAAAGAACCGTTTTAGGTGTTTGCACGGCGAACGAGCGCTGCATTATTCGCCCCCAGAAAGCAACGCAAATAATTAATGCATGTTGCGCTTTCCACAATGCGCTTGCAGTACATCATTCCATATGTATCACGGTTTTTCCCACCTCCAGACAAATGTCCTGAACGGTTCGGTTTCATGTCTGTCCTTTAATTGCCAATTCTTGCTCGCTAGCCGAATCTCCTGACGCCAAGACCTTATTTGTCTGGCTGACTCTCCAAGTTCCAAAGCTTCACGCTTGAAAAATAAGCATTGAACGCATCAGATTTTAGTTGAACACCTGCGAAACACCTTCCAAAATGCTTCTCAAGACGCTCGCTTCTGCCGACGCACTCAGACATTGTCTGCATATTTTATTACATTCGTCTGTTCTTTAATTGCTGCCGCTTTTGCTCGCCAGTCCGTTGGCGCCATAGCCGTTCGTCCGAAATCTGTCTAAAAAACCCATTGTTCTGTTTGCAACCTTCCAGGTAGCTTCTGCTATTTGCCAATGTCAAACTTAGCTCTCTGCTGGTGTTTATGTACGTGTCGAAAATTTCATGGCCCAGCCAATGAGAAACCAGCAATCAGTTCGTTTTCTCCTCTTCTCTGTTTCTCCCGCTTGCGCAGCTGTATAATTTTCCTTCCCTGGTTTTTGTATAGAAAAACCTTTTGCATGGTTTCTCAGACATTCGCAAAAGCGAATATAAAAACGCTGCAACCAACTTCAAACACACAGTTTCGTGTTGTCCAAAATCGCGTTCGGCTGATTTTTAGAATAGTGCCGGTTTTTAAAAAATTCGAGTGTCAGTCCGGTGTAAAAAATAAAATCTATGTGCGGTTAAGTTTCCTTCGCAACTGGTGTTCCTCGTGTTGAACAATAATCAAAGAATTCCTTCCAAATCTACTCTCTTGGCATCAGTTTTAAGCGTTATTCAGTGTTTTAAGTTGCATTGCAACCAGTGTATTTCATGTAAATAAAAAATGAACCGAAAGATAAAAATCAACTTTCTTGACGTCTCTGTGATGTGATATCACAGGTACCCTTGTTTCGTTTGCCAAAATTCACATCCATCCGGTGCTTAAATTTGCACCGCAACGAGTAATTTTACCGTATTTTTGTTTTTGGATAAACCAAGGAATTATTACAAGATTGATCTCTTAAAAAATCACCAAGTCAGCCATCCATAATTGACAAGGTAAGAATTTTTAGTTAAAGAAACATTTAAAATCTTAATTCTCCATTTTATAATTTCCCCACAAATATTAAACCCCCACTCCCCACCAGTTTAAAGTCAACTGATGAGTCCTTTGGCCTGGACGAAACGTTTTGATAGCCTATTCTGCTTTCTCAGTCTGCATTCTTTAGTTCTTCTAGACCAACCTTCAAACCCTGACATCTTTAGGTCTTTATATACCTAGATTTTTTACCCATTTTATATTTTTATCCATTTATTTTTATTAAATATATTTGAATATTTACCGCGTTATTTAACCTCTGAGCATGTGTTGCCATTCTTACGCGCTTCCCATCCAGACGGTGATCGTTTCCGACAGCTCTCAATTAAAGAGATAAAATTTGTTTTACTCGCCGTGCTTTTATAAGACAAAATGTAATGAGCTTGGTTGGATTAACACATCACCCACCGCGGGAATAAATTGGATCAACGGGTTCAACACATCACCCACCGCGGAAATAAATTGGATCAACGGGTTCAAAAGGGGAGTGGTTCGCGGGGAGGGAGGACCTGCTCAGAGGAAATAATAAAAACGAAATTAATATTTTCGTCCATATTCATGGCAAAAAAGCCGATCAACATCCATTGGTTTTCCTTTTCTTTTTCTCCTTCGTTTTACATAGTTTACAGCAAGAGGACAGTTTTAAAATGCTTGACCATAGGGACGGTAGCCCAACGCACGCGACGCCATTGCACTCAACAGTTTTTTATACGCACTTAAGGAAAGAATAAGTAGGGGAGAAAAGTGAGGAGTTGGAATACAGTCGGGTGGAGGGGTGATCGGTTGCTCTCCCCTTCACCTCACTGCCATACTCCACATGCTTAGGGATTAATGTTAAAATATTTTTAATTGTTTTTAAATTCACGTTAAACTAAAATTGTAAATAGCACATTATTCAGTGCAGAAAGGGTTTTTACCATTTTTATAATTTTTATTTCGTTAATATTAAATTAAATTTAAAGTTTCTCGGTTAAAATCACATTTCTTTTAACGTAAAATAGCTTCAAAAATTTTTCAATTATTTGTAGTAATCACTTTAATATAAAATTCAAAGTTCGCGATGCTTTTAGTAAAAAACATTTTACTAAGTTTTTTACGACATTAATTGCATAATATATTTGAAAAAACGCGTTCTAGCTAGGCATGCCAATTTATCGTTAACTCTATTATTATTGCTATCTGTATGGTTTTTATTTCTTTGTATTCTACGACAAAATATTATAATACATTATTTTTCATTGGCAATGAATTAATAATTCCTGATATTTCGTTAAAAATAAACTATTAATTGCAAAAACATAACATAAATATTTTTCCTAAATGCACAACATGCTGAAAAACCCGAAAATATTGCATGAATTTACAAGCGACGTCCTAGGATGGCAGCTAATTACCTGCCATCCTAGGACGTCGCCGTTTTGACACTCTGACGTCAAAATGTGTACCTCAGAATAGCTAATTTCACGATTTTTCCAGGCCGACGTCGAAAATAACAGCTGGCGACGTCGAAGGACGTCGCCGACGTACCTCAAAATACATCGGCGCGTCCTAGGACGTCGACGTCGCCCAAAAGTGTACCTCAGAATCAGGGTGTATATTTATGTATATGAACAAGGAAAAGAAAAGAAAAAGAAAATAAATGACTAATCATTATATTGTTGACAACATGTGCCAACTGGACATAAATTCTATGAATATAGAGAATTTAAAGTTTCACATCCAGTTAAAATCGGTAACGACGAGATTTTGTGGGGTGTTAGTGTGGGAAAAATAGACATTGAGGTATACAATGGCAGCTGTACAATGTCCCAGCTGTACAGATGAATTTGTTTTCTCAAGGCCGGTGTCTGGACAAAGGCTACATGCTGGTGTCAAATTCATCAAAATGTGAGTTTCGAGATGGTGAGCGTATTGTAGCGATGGGTGTTCGCCAAAAGGCTTCATATAAAATGCTAATGAAAACCAAACTTGCCACAATTGCAGTAGTAGCTCAGAAGGTAAAAAGGGAACCTTCTGAGCCTTCTTTTTTTGTTTTACAATTTATCAATATGTTGTGTACAAAATGTGCATCGATTTTAAATAATCATTCTGAGATAATGTCAGTAATCAATTCTTTAAAATGTGAAATTGCTAAACTTGAGAACATTTTTATTAAACATTTAAAGTATGACGTGGAAAAAGCCAAATGCGCTAACGAGAACGTGATCATCGAGCAACTTGCTACATGAAGGCTTCGCCCCCGCAAGCAGAAACTTGTAACAAAAGAGAAGGTTGACAATCACTCAAAACCTGTTTCCAATGTTACTGTTGTCGACTCTGATTCACACGCTCCTATGAAAAATAATGTCAATTCTTTTTCTGCTGTTATTGAAGAGAATGAGTCTGCCTCGAATTTTGAATTATGCGATGATGCTTCTTCGCCTTCTTTTAACACCAACGATTTGTTCCAGCTTGTTGAAAACAAGAAGCGGTTAAATAGGAAAAAGCGCAATAATAATCGCCCTAATAATCGTAAAGTTTTTGGTTCCGATATCGGCACTGAATTAAACGTTTTACCTAAGAATATGTGGGTTCATATCTCGAAATTTAAAAAGGATACAACTCCTGAATATATTCTGAATCACATTTCAAAAATATTGGATATTCAGTCGTCGTTCTTAAAATGCTAAAGACTAGTAAAAAAAAATTCATTGTTGGATGATCTAACTCATGTTAATTTCAAACTTGGATTTCCGGAACAATTGCTGACTACAGTTATGGATGCTTCAATTTGGCCATTTGGAATCCAAGTAAAGAAATTTTCTTCATATCCAAAAAACTTAAAACAAATCTCTCCACTGAATTAAGAGATTCCGTTATTTTAGTATTATATCAAAATGTTCGTGGTCTTCATTCCAAACTAAAAGACCTCTATTTGAAGTCGTTTTATTGTAGTTATGACGTTATTGCTTTCGCAGAAACTTGGCTCTCTGACAGTATTTTTAATTATGAAATTTTATCTTCACATTTTACGATTTATCGGATGGACCGAAACTTTTGCCGGACAGACCGATGTGTCCTAATTGCTGTTAAATCTTCTTATTATTCACGAAACACACTGCTCACGTCGTCAAAGAGTGGCTGCTGTATTACGCCCCACGGCAATTAAATTCACCCCCCAGAGCCCTGACTTGAATATTATTGAGCACGTTTGGGAGCTTTTAGATCGAAAAATTAGAAAACACCGCATTACCAGTGCTTCCACGCTGAAGAAAAAGTTGACTGAAGAATGGTCAACTATAACATCTGCAGAGCTGACAAATTTGGTTGAATCAATGCCCAGGAGTTTGCAGGCAGTTATAGATGCTCATGGTGGACCTACCAAGTATTAATTTAGACTATTAATACTATTAATACGTATTAATTCGAATCGTACGTAGATTTTTGTCATTGCTTATTTTTCGTCTTTTGTTAATAATTTTCTTATTTTATATCCGATTCGTTTATTTTTTGAAAAAATATGAATAAAAACACAGTAAAGAGAAGACTGCATCATTACTTTTTAAAAAAACGTTTTGGGGATCGTTGGATAGCAGAATTGGGGGTCGTAGGTACACTTTTGTCGGTCACTGTATGTTATATGTTCATATATTCCGCCAAACTCTGCGGTGGAGGTGTACCAACAACGCTATGATTACATACGTGAAATAAGTAATAGTCTGTTACACACTGAGCGGCTATTGGTAGTAGGTGACTTCAACATGCCTCATGTCTCTTGGAAAAGCAGTCGTGATGATTCTCATGTTCTACTACCATCATACAATTCGCCGTGCTGCAGCTTCTTAGATGATATACGAGCTTGTGGATTATTCCAAATTAACTTTGTTCTTAATCAAATTAATCGTTTGCTTGACTTAGTCTTCATTGATGACAAAGAATGCTTAAACATTTCCCGTACGGACTCTTTGGTATTTCCGGAAGATTCGCACCATCTTACATTGCTTCTGCAGTTAAATGGTCCAACAAAGAAACGGTATGATGAGAACGCTCGCCAACTTAATAAGGAATTTAACTTTTCTAGTACTAATTATGTAATTATGAGGAGTCAATTAAGTAATATTGATTGGGATACGGTTCTATGCTCCCTCCTCATCTCTCAAACATTGTATGAGAGCTTTAAAACTGCAGTGCCGTTACGTCGCCCATTTATTGATCATGAACCTTTTTGGTTTTTGTTGACGCCGAAAGCTCCGCCTGCCGGGTAGCCTCTCTGGTTTTGTCGAGCGCCAATGCGCTCACGCAACATTGACGCTCGGCCGAGCCAGAGAGGCGATCTAAAAGCTCGATTGCAGGCTTTCTGCTTTTGGTCTCGGTTCAGTGACGGCACTTGAGCTTGTAAACTAGACGCGACATCACCAAAGTGCTCGAATTTCATCGCGGTGGACCAAATTTAATGATAGTTTCGGAGATTTTCCAAACCTTGTTGTATATATACATTGAAAATTTGTGACACAAGTTTATTACATTGAAAACGACATAATTAATAAAAGGCTTTACAAACACTGTGGATATTCTCATAAATATATGTTGCAGATACATCCATCAAACAGATTATTTGATAATCCGCTAAACATTGGTCCTAACGAGCCGGATATTGTGCTCCAGCGCATCAACCAGGGAACTACGCTTCGGCAGACACCAGTAGAGGTACGTTTTTTGGTGCATTTCAATATTTAAAGATTATATACTAAACGTGTTGTAAGAGACTGTACCAGAAAGTCGTCACTTCTTAGTAATAGTACTCAACAATCGCTAGCGTCAGCTGACATTTAAGCGCCCTTGAGTTTCTGAATACATAACAGAAACCAGTTTTTTGTTTGCTCTACTGCTTGTACTATACGCTTAGTAAAGCAATTTGGTAGTTACGCTCTCGCGATCGCTCTTTTAGAAACCAAAAACCCACCATCTTTGCCAAGAGCAAACACGCTCTTGGCAAACTTTCCATTTCAAAGTTCTGCGCTCTTATTGAAGCCAAAACCACCAACTTTTGCTGGTCTTTGGTTCGTGTTTGTTTCACAACACGCTCTTTGCCCACTCTTTTTGATAAAGTTGTGTGCTCTTTCTGAAACCGAAAACCCACCACCGGTTGCTGGTCTTTGGTTCGTGTTCGTCTCGCAAACGCGCTCTTCGCAAAACTTCCAATAAGAAGTTCTGCGATCTTTTGAAGCCAAAGCAAAATCCCGATCGCTTTTCTAGCGAAACTGGTTTAAAATTGAAACATTATTTTCGGGCATATATTTCGCGGTGAAAATAATATACGTGATAAAACACAATGAAGTCGCAGTTCGTACTTTTTTGTTAATGGTGCTTTTGCCTTCCATTTCGTGGTTAGTTAATAAAATTTCGACACACACACACGCGCTAGCTACACTGTCGCGATATAGTGCAGCACTCTCATCATTGGAAGCGAACGTATGTAAATAAGAACACGCCAGCGCTCTGCTTATTGGAAAGCAAAAACGATTGGAGGTATTTCGGAAAAACCAATACTTCGTTCGCTCGACCACCGCAGCAGATTAAACATATATTCGTGCGTGAAAAATAGTATTAAAACATTTTTATCAATTTTCCTGCACTGCCCAATACAGTGCGGCAATCAGGCGTTCAGCGATGGTTGAGTTCAACGATAGGTAGAGAATATTATGTAATGTAATTTTGTTCATTTACTAGTTGTGGTAGCGTCACGAGGCGAAGACTGCGGTAAGCATTTTTCTTGTATAAATTTGTCATTCTGTAAATAATCTTTTTAGAAATAAACCTAACGTCAACTTTACCATCATTATTAAAACCATTGCGAGCGTTTGTTATATTTCGAGCCCGAAACCACAACACCGTACATATTTAACTAATTCATTTCTAATATTTACAGGAGCACAGATAAATATAAACAACAATAATTAATTGATTCATCAGGTAGACAGTCAATACAGTTTACTACTGAACTGTAGTTCATTATCACAAACCCAAAGGAAAACAAACAAATATTCTAGAAATTAATTAAGAATTTTTACATATATAATTAATTAGATTCTCTACTATTTACAGAAGCGCAAATAAATGAAATAACAATAGTACAGAGATAGCTAATGCCAAGCTGGTAGTGATAAGATAGAGGAATCGAAATACTTGAAAACGAAATAGGGCCGTCGTGGCTAAGAAAAGAAGCACCAACCTTCTTTTAATAAAGTTTTCGTTAAATATTCTTACAGTTTCTTAGCTGTATATTCGTTTGGTATACACAGTCATAAGAAAATGTAAGCACTTATAAATTAACAAAGGAGCAGTATTTGCATTTTCGGAACAAATATTTGTCCTTTGAACTACTTACGACGGCACTTGCTGTTCCCGCAACGCTGGTTTCTGTTGGAAGAGCTTTCAGCTCTTTGTCACTGATTTTAACGAAATTAAGGGTTAAGTTGGCAGAGGATACCATAAACAACATTTTATTGACCAAAGTCAATTTTTCGTTACTACAAAATGTTGAACTTAGCGCTGTTACTAGTTAAGTGTATTACTTCAATTATGTACATATGTGATATTTTATTTTGTAATCAAAAATAAAGCAACAAACAGATTGTTTTATATATACAAATACAAATACATACAATAGAAAAATAAACTAAAATAATATAATATAGAAACCAAAAACTTCTTTGTCTCTTGCATTTATATACGGTCGTTGGAGAAAGCGAATATCAAGTATCCTAAAGGGTTTTTCATATTGAGTAAAATTTCATTATCTGCAGGTCACAAACCCCAAAAATCGGCCGAAATAAAATAATTTACGTGTTGAATCCTTGCAAAAAACTACCGGCAGAACTGCAGAAAAGGACAAGAATAAGGCAATAAAAGTATTAGAGCTTCATAACAATCGTTCGGAATGCTTCCGTAAAGCATGAACAAGGTCAAATGTACGGAGTAGTGCAATTATTAACAGAATACATAAGTCAGTTCTTTCGTAATGACTAATTATTTGTAATCATCATTATTAGCCTTAGAATTTCTTAGTTTTCAAATCTTTAAATTAATATTAAGAAATTATTATATTATTATTGAAACGAAACTCGTACTACCGCACTACCACTGCGTGGACAAGCAGTAAACAAAAACCCCCGGGCAAATTGCTTAGCTAACTTGATCTAAAACAGATTCCGTAACCGATACAATCAGTACGAGAGAAGGATCTGGTCTATATTTTTATAAACTGCAGCAACACGTTCAGCTAATCTAGTTTACTCCAAAGAAGTTAAACATTTAGAGCCAATGCCTTTATCAAAGAAGTGAACAGAATTATTTTCACATGAATATATTCGTAAAAATTAGATAAAATTGTTACTATAATTATGTTGTAATAAAAGTAAGCACATATAATACTCTAATTAAAAAGTGGTCACAGGTTACCTTAAGTAAATGATAAAACCGTAAAGGAACATTTTAAATTTGTAATTTTCGATAGATTATAATCATTTTTTTTTTGTCGGGAAGGCGGAAGAATGTTGTATGTCGGAATGACGGCGCTTAACGTTGTCATTATCGTAGATATTTTGCCCGGTTTACTAACACTCGTTATGTTACCTTCGCACTTGGCGGCAGCTCATCGTGCACTTCACCCGGGCTAGCTTGTCACTCAGTGTGGTTCTCAACCCTGCTACCATAACTCGGTACATAACAATAAAATTTCATTCAAAAAAAAAAATGATTTTTTTTTTCTTCCTTTCTAAATATCCACTCCAGCCATTACAATTGAACCTCTCCGTCGCCTCTTCTACCCCAACGATAATGAATTAACGCCGCATAATAGTTAATGTCTTTTCCATGATATTTATTATAATGTTTAAAGGCTTATTAAAAGTTAAATCTAGCTGTGACACAATGATTGGGATAAGTATACAAATAAGATTTAATATTTAGACTACATATATATTTTGATACACGTTTATCCTAACTTCCTTTTTTTCCTATAGGTATCATAGTGCAGTCACAGAAAATCAACTTTAATGGTATGAAACCACTCAATCTACACCCAAACTTGTAAGGATCCTAAGGAGCTCCCTATAGATCTTATAGATTAGCGAACTCTTTTCTTGGAGATATTCGCTCCCGATTATCACTCCTATTTGCCCTTCGTCGACATCACGAAACCTTCACAAAACATCACCAGAAAATAGTTACCAAAAACACAAATTATAACTTCGTTTACGACGTTTTGAATTTTCCTAAATTCTGTGTACTTTCTACTAAACAATTACGTAGATATACATTCTATTCGCTTTCAGATAGTAATTTAATGAATAAATTAACTAAATTGCATCCTTTAAGCAGGAATAAGCGTCTTATGAAGCTCATTTATGGACCCAGGACTCGGCAATAGAATATACCATATCTCATACAATTGACGTTCTATTGTTGATGGGACACGTTATTTCTCTTTTGTATTTCTTTTTTTTTTCTTTTTTTTTGACAAGAAGAAGAAGATTTGGTCTTTAAATTATCAGGTCGCTTTAAATATGAGCATCATACATAAATGCAAATATAGCATTCACAAAAAACATTGCTATACACACTAGGTGAATATATATATATATATATATATATATATATATATATATATATATATATATATAGGCTAAACAGATTTTTAACATAAATTCATTATATGTATATGTAAATTTTTTCTTTTTGCTTATCTGCTTCCTTAATGCGAAGATCAGTTCCAGGATTGGATCGCTGTCCGAGGATAATTCGCCTCCTTTACCAAGCCACCGAAAGTTGACCTACGTGCACAAGTCAAGGACAACAGACGAGGCAAATAACAGAACAAGTTCCCGTTTTCTATGTTCTGCTCTGCCGATTGACTTTGCTTGGCGGATTCCCTCAATCATGTGTTCTTCCGCCGTTTCCTTTGTGCGTTCCACTTCATGCCTTCTCATTAGAGAAGCACAAAACGGTAACTCGTTCTGTTATTTGCCTCGTCTCTTGTACTTGACTTGTGCACGTAGGTCAACGTTCGCTTGCTTAGTTCGTGGTGCGTTAATTTTTAATACTTCTAAAAATTATCGTGTTAATTTTTAATACTTCTAAAAATTATCATCACACTCCCTCCTTACCTCGGAGACTGCATCCTTGCATCACTTTGCTAGTTATCCTCTTTGAACTTTATCTTACGCGTGTCCAACAGTGACGATATCTCCTTAACTATAATATTTTATAATTCAAAACTTATCCTATTTCTTATATCTATCAATTTATTTCATATAAAATTTGTATAATTATTTATTGGCGATGATTTTCTTGTGTTTATTGTTTGTCGTAGAAATGCCATTATAATTATAAATCTATTAAACTTAATAATATAAGTCGTAAATAGTTGTCAACTTCAGCTTTACGAGATAACTGATGATACCGCTGTGCATCATTGTATCAATGCCATTTGATAGCGATAATACCCTAAGGAATGTAATGCTGACAGACGAGGAATGAAGTTGCTTCTATCGGCTACAATTGTGTTTAATCAGTACTTAATCAGCTGCAATGCGAACTGTTTAACTGAAGTATGAGTGAAAAATGAAGATCATTGAAGATGTGAGAGAATTGTTTAATCTTTATAGCAATTTCGTAGATGTCAAAGATAATCTATTGCTATTAAGGTTAGTTGTTGTGTTTTCCATCATTGTTCCGTGGGTATATGTACTTCAACACTTTTGTTAACATGTTTTGCTAAAGTTTCCAGATTTCAACGTCGCTATAGCTGCTATACCGGACCTCACCTGATTTTGGAGGTTGTGTTCGATGGAGGCGTTCGGGTTTAATTCTTAGTGTAGTGTACCTACTGTAAGGCACTGCTCACATCTACACCCTGATGATCGTAAAGTGAATTGAGTGCTACACTGCACTTATTTTCACTCAATGCATTTCCCCAAACGAGCAATAGTTAAAATAAGCATAGCCAATAAGAATATGCTAAGTAAACATAATTATGAATAGTAAGTAGAGCAAGATGGAAAGGACGCAATGGGCGTTTACTTTCTTTAGAATTAACTTAAAGGGGCCCCTAGACCACACAAAATGCTTGCACAAAATCTGTCAGAAAAGCTGTTGTACAAAATTTTGTGTAGTGTAGGGTCGATTTTGTGTGTTTGCGCAACGGTTGTGTAAAACCAAAATCATTTTGATTTTCGATCGTTTTGTGCAAGCATTTTGTGTGGTCTAGGGCAAAATTGACTCAGATCTGAAGAATTTTCGAAGGAGGTGGACGTGTGGACGAACACATCGAATGTTCGCTTTTTTTCTGTTTGGGTTTTGTAGTGTTTAGTATAATATTATATTACGATTAAAAAAATCTGTTTTGTTTTTGTAGTGTTTAGTATTATATTACGATTAAAAAAATCAAGAACCTGATGGAAAATAAAAAATTTTGGTCGGAGTTTATCGAAGAATATCGAAAATTGCCGTCTTTATGGAAAATTAAAAGCAAAGATTATTCCAACCGCGTTAAAAAACAATACGACTATGATGTGCTAGTGGAGAAACTGAAAGAACTTCATCCAGACGCCAATCGTGAAATGGTTGTTAAAAAAATCAACAACATGCTGCGAGTGTGTCCATCGTGATTCCTAAAACAGACTGATTTTTTGTTTATGCTTGAGTCAATTTTGTGCTTATGCTTGAGCTTATTTTGTGTAGTGTATCGCTGACAGACGGACACACACAAAGTCATTTTGTGCAAGCATTTTGTGTGGTCTAGGGGCTCCTTAAGTGTAAGCAAAACAAATATATATTTTTCATAAGCTAGCATGTAAGAAATTTTGTATAAAAAGTGGCGCAAGTCTTGAATAAAGACAATTATTATTATCCTGACTTGTAGTACACAAAGAAGGAATTTCATTTGAATAAATGTAAGTAAAGCTTTTAAGGCTGTAGTAGTCTAGAGAAGTAGTAGTTGAACTAGTACTAAGTATATGATGTGTACAACCCTGTATAGTATGTATTAATATTAAGATATGTACAACCCTGAATTGAATAAATTCTTCTTCCGGTTTTTGGTGTTGAGCGAAAAGCACGCGTTTTACTTAAATACATTACAGTGGCGACGAGGTTAAAAATATAGTAAAAATGAAATCTAATGGCATCCAGAGCACAAATTAACATGCCGCAGTTTTGTCTCGGTAGAAATTCGTGGAAAGTTTTCCAGAAGCAGATTCAACAATACTTTATCGCTAACGAGGTTACTGATGACATCAAGAAGAAAGCTATATTGCTAACAGCTTTGTCGGAAGAAGCGTATAAGATGCTAGAAAATTTATTAAGTCCAAAAGATTTGGAGGCAACAACCGTTACGGTGGAAACATGCATAGATGCGATGGCATTGCAGTTTAAGCCTACTTTATCGGGTTTGGCATAGCGTTTTGCATTTTACAAAGCCGAAAAGGAACAATCAGAATCGATAAATGATTGGGCGGTGAGAGTGCGGGAGTTAGCAAGCAACTGCGAATTTGGTGTTAATCTGGAAATGGCCTTACGAGATAAGTTTGTTATGGGATTGGAAAAGGGTCCAGCCCGAGACAAAATCTTCTTGGAAAAAGTCACTGTGACTTTGGACAAGGTAGTTGAGCTAGCAAATACGGCAGAATATTACTTGGCACAACGTGAAAAAAGTAAGGATAAATGCGAATTCAATTACATGCATAACAAGCAACGACAAAAAGAGAATCAACAGCAAAAAGAGCAACAACAGCAACTGGAACAGAGAAAAAGGAACAAACAGAAGCAGCACCAGCAGAAGCAGAATCGGGAGCAGTGTCAGGTATGCGGTTATACAAATCATTTGAGTGAATATTGTAAATTTAAAAACTATAAGTGTAACCAATGTAAACAGCGAGGGCATTTAAAAAAAATGTGCAAATTTTATAATGGTAATTATTTAAATGAGGGAGATTTAAGTTAATTTTCGTTCTGTAGTGCTGGCGATGAGCCAATTTAGTTGAAAATTATGACAGATAAAACACCGTTAATAATGCAGTTGGATACCGGTTCCCAAAATAACGTAATATCTGAAAAAACTTTCAATTTATATTTTAAATGTAATAAGTTGCGCGAAATTGCGATGATCTTAAAAGCATACAATGGCAGTAAAATTGAGCCGCTTGGTGCATGTGACGCTGTAGTGGAATACCATAACCAAAAGAAACCTTTGGTATTTATCGTGATTAGGGGAGGTGGACCACCCCTTTTAGGGCGAAATTTTTTAGCAGCATTTGAAATAAATTTAGCAAATTTATATTATGCAGAAAAAAATTTGTCGCAGGACCAAAAAAAAAAATTTGTGTGTTGTTTCTCGGTTGTCCAATTGTGTCTCGGGCATTATACTCCCGATCACGTATTTTCGTTATGCTCTTGTATTACGTTGTCGTCTTTAATCTTGATGAAACTCTTTGAGTTCGCTGATATGTGCAGTATTTCACTACACTCTTAAAGAACTCCCACTTGTCAATGTTTAGTCTTAGCTTGGCTTGACGTAAGCGATGGAACACTTCTTTGAGTTTTGTCAGGTGTTCCTCTAGGGACCCAGTGATTATATCGTCACCTAGAGCAAAACGTTTGAACATAGGGGAGAAAACGGCAACTTGTTTACAAACTAATAAACAACGGGACGACGCTGCGGACAACAAAAGCATCAACAGAAGAATATAAAAGCAAAAAGAAATATGCAACAAGAATTCAGTCGTACAAAGGCAGTCGTGCAAGTGAGTCTGTGAAAAATAGTGCAGTTGTGAAAAGTGCCAGGGAAGAGAAGTCCAAAGTGCCTCAGTAAGAATAGCATCGAAGAGAACTGAACGGAAGTTAAACAACAGCTGCCGTAAGTACCGAGCAAGGAAGCACCTACAGTCAAGCAAGGACGATATTCGACGAAGATCCTTTGTGTGAGCAGTTTAGCGGTTGCGTACGCCCGTAAACTCGCATCTTATACCCTACTGGGTGATAGAGTAGGCTCACCAGTGTGTCAAACGAAATGAAGAGTCCTGTCTCTTCGTTACGCCGACAAGCACGATAGACGCACGTTGGAGCATCAGCTCAACCAATTGATGCACCAACTCTCCTTAATTGTAAACAAAATAAAATGCGAATACTACTCTCAACAAACAGTTAATGTCATGATTGTACACAGTTGAATGCGACATACACCAAAAAAATATGTGTTTTATATGTGTCAATATGTATTATATAATATTGTTTAAGAGTTCAATTACCTTGGAGCATTAATAATTTTTTTTTTTTATGTTGTTATATTATAAATAAAATTATGAAATGCTACTTCTTCTTCTTCTTTGAGATGAAAAGATAAGCGATTTCACGAAATTATTACAGTACGAAATTGCCGAAAGTGCATGCTACAAAAATTGTACTTTAATAATGTTCGTTGTTTGAAAATAACTCAAAAAGAAAAACTGAAATGAAGCATTACATAATCAATTAAGAATTTCAAACACATTAGTGTAATTTTAATGTAGCGAAAACATGTTTTCCTCAAAAAGTAGTAATATAGTAACACTACTTAAGTACTATAGTACATGCAAAAGTACGCGGAAATGAAAATGTCAATACTACATTGATGCTATTCTCTTTATATTAATTCATAACCTCAATTTATAAATTATTTTAAGAGAAGATGTATTATTTATTTTTTGTATTCACATAAATAATTAAGAAAAATATTATTAAGGTTTTTTTGAGGACTGGACTAAGTTAAAGTTAAAATGCAGCCAACCAAATAGTTTAAAGTCTTCGATATAAACTACAATCATTAAGGAAAAAAAGGTTCTATAATGTTAAAAAATGGAAAGCTGTAAATAAAATCTGAAATGTATTATTTATGCGAAAAATAAAAGTCTTGAAATATTAGCAATTGTAGCTGTACATTCGCACATTTGCTCGTTAACAAAACTATGCTGACGCTGAGGTGCGGTCATTTGACCGTACGCCGGAAAAAACACCTGCATGCTGACGCTAGTACGCCTGTCACTGAACTCATTCTGCTGACGCTAGTGTGAAGTCAGTGAACTCCGAAGCTAGCAAGTCAACGACCAACTCCTTCTGCTGACACATTTCATTATTTTTTACTTGACTTATTTTATTTCTTAATTGGCTTCAATGAATTTGGTTTTAAACAATTATGTATATAAGCATAAACTTTTATTCAATAAAGTTAGTTGTCATTAAACTTCTCAAGCTTCAGTGTCATTTCTGCGGGCAACAAGTCCAAAGTACTTGATTGCACAACATACAAATTCCTAGTTTTGCACTAAGGAAAATTCAAACATCGCTTCAACAGTTAGCGGGCAACAAGTCCAAAGTACTTGATTGCAAACATACAAAAATCCTAGTTTGTACTCAGGATAAAACCTTACCTACTTAAACAGTAGCGAACGTATTAATTTAGGAATATTAAGAACGCTGTAGTGTGAGTCTGCCTTAATTGTGTAGAGTGAGCCGCCCTTAATCGTGTAGTGTGAGCCACCCTTAATTATGTAACTAAATGTAGCCATCCCACTTACATTTGTATAATTGATTCTTTTCGCCTGGAAGACTATGTGACCTTAGTACCTTCCAGTACAATCTTTATAACTCAGGAAGAGTATAAAAAGGCGGCCACACTCTTAAGAATTCCACTTCAGTCACAGTCATCAGCGGGTAAGGTTAACAAGTCGACGGTTTGGAACTTGGACAGCGAAGGCTGGCCAGTTCTGAGTTTTTAAGTTGTTATGCAAAAACGTGTTGAACAGTTCATGACTGGTCAAAATGTTTTTGCATGATGCCAAACCAGTTGCTGATTCTTTTATAATATCCGTTTTTCATTATATTGTAGCAACTCACACGTCAGCCACTACATTACTATTATACTTGAATAATAAATACTAAAATACAGTACACGATTTTACAATTAGCGCCCAACATTGTGGCTAATACTTGTGAAAACCTGATACTGCGTCGAAGTGAAAAAGTGAGAAATAAAATGGTGTCTCTAAGCACTGAACAGTTCGAACGCTTAATGGCAGCCTTGACAGCTAATAATATAAGAATTGGGACGTTCAGCACGTGCTCGGCTCGATATAATGGCGAAAGAAACCCAGCTCGCTTCGAGGAATTTATTTCCGCTATTTCAACATTTAAAGTTGTGGAAAAAATAAATAATGAAGACGCCATAAAAGGTATGTCTATGTTGCTGGAAGGGGATGCTGCAGAGTGGTGATGCAGTGTAAAATCAAAAGCAACTTCTTTTGCGGATATAACAAGAATGCTACGTCAGTCATTTTCACCACCTAAACCAGCGTGGCGCATTTACGCTGAAATTATTGAAAGTAGGCAACAAGAGAACGAACCGACGGGCACCTTTATTCGAAAGAGACGCTCTCTCTTTTCGCAATTGACAAAACTGCCAGCCGAAGCTGAGCAGATTGATATAATATTTGGCATGTTGCACGCACAAATTCGAGAGCGTGTGGCGCGCGATAAGGTCAAAACTTGTAAAAACGGGCTGCTTGTAGAAGCCCGTGAAGCAGAACACTTTTTATCTGAACGCGGCATTCGTGTGAACACCATAGAAATAAAAAACCAAGAAGGTGGCCCAACGCATTGTACTTTCTGTAGGAAAAAAGGCCACAGTCAAGACCAATGTTTTAAAAAAATAAATTTCAAAGCAAGAGAAGAGCAAACGGAGATTTTAGCGCAAGAAATATCGAGCAAACCGAAGTTTGCTTGCTATGGCTGTAATGCACCCGGTGTAACGCGTGCTAACTGCTCCACATGTAGTTCAAAAAAGTCCAACCCTCCCGCTTCCGTAAATTTTAATTCCCTGCAAGCAGGCATCATTGGTAAAGACGTACCTTTGGCAAACGGGCAACTTTTCGGTGTACCAGGTCAAGTACATTTTGACTCAGGAACGCGCACAAGTGTGGCTAGCGCAATCCTGAAAAAGATAATGGATCTAAAGGTATGCAAATATCAACAAGTAAGATGTGAAATTTCTTTAGCGGATGGTAGCACATCAATAAGAGATTGCCTATCAACCACGTGTAAAATTGTTATAGGGGGTAGATGCTTAAATATCACTTTCATGATTCTACCACAAGCAAAGGGCAACAGAACACTCATAGGTGCCGATTTTATGGAAGAATACGGCATAGTTCTGAATATGGGCCAAAATATTGGTATTTTGAAAACTACCCAAGGCAACATTTCGATTTTGCAGAACAACTTCCCGTCCATCTAAATTTGTTAGAAAAAATCAAAGTCGCAGAAAATAGCAAACGCAAGCCACACGAAGCATTGGCAATCTGTGCTAAGTCGCATAGAGGCATGGTCACACCTGAGAGACCTAAAGATACATATTTATCAGATTTCGAGTATCATGGCCCTGTAATTAACAAAGCCAATGATTACTCGCCACATGGGATTCAAAAAATATTCAGGGATGCAATTCCCATCGGTGAAACAACGCCAAACCGAAACGATACAAATTTGTTCAGCGGCGTCATTTATTTGGCTGACAAATGTGAAGATCGTCATACAAAAGATTATCTTGACTCAATTTTTACGCCACTATATTCAATTGAATTCAAATTCCTTAAAGAAGACGATGGTGAATGTCTCAGTTTGCAGCAGAAAATTAAGCTCGATTGCGTTTTACAGAAGTATGCTCCAATAGTTGGGACAATAAGGGAACCAACGCCATTCGCTGAACACCACATTCACATTATAGAACATGAACCAATCGCTTCAACGGCGTATCGTCTGTCTTTTGCGAAGATTCGCGAACTAAAAACCGAATTGGAAACAATGATAGAAAATGATGTCATAGAGGAATGTGAGTCGGCGTGGGCCTCACCAGTAGTAATAGTTCCAAAAAAAGAGTTTTGTGTCGATTTTAGAAAGTTGAACTCGATAACCATTCCAGACAGATACCCGTTGCCACGTATGGATGACCTACTCAACGCAGCTAAGAGTACAGCATTCATGTCAACATTGGACCTGCAAAGTGGCTACCATCAGATAAAGGTGTCTGAGAAAGATCGTGATAAGACTTGTATCATAACACCTTATGGCACTTATAATTTTAAAAGAATGCCGATCGGCTTACGTAACGCGTCCGCAACATTTCAGCGCCTCATGGATCGATTCAAAGCTGCAATACCTAAGATGCAGGTCTTAGCATATCTAGATGACATAATTGTATGTTCGCCAACGTTTGAAGCACATATTGTAGACCTTAGCATCGTTTTTGAAAGATTGGATGTTTTCAAATTACGTGTAAACAACGCCAAATGCCGTTTTTGTTGCACAAAGGTAAAATACCTGGGCCATATTATAACGCAAAGTGGAATATGTGCAGATCCAGAGAAAACAAATGCGATTACTCAACGTCCTGAACCGGAAAACCTTAAGGAACTCATATCGTTTATCCAGACATGTTCCTTGTATAGAGGATTTGTACACCACTATGCAGAAATCGCCAAACCACTAACAGATCTAACAAAAAAATCTGCTAAAAAAATCTTCATAAAAAAGCATATGACACACTGAAAACCAAATTAACGACTGCACCCATTTTGAGGCAAGCAGAAGACAACAAACCATTTAAGATAAAAACTCACGCGAGTCAGTTAAAAAATTACGCTCTCGGAGCAAGTTTACTAAAGGCGGGGGGGGGGGGGGGGGAGAGAGAGAGAGAGAGAGAGAGGAGGAGGAAGAACACCCAATAGAATACGCCAGCCGTTTATTGACCAGCGCTGAAAAAAACTATTCTACAACGGAACGTGAGGCACTAGCTATCGTATGGGCCTGCGCAAAATTCCGTGCCTACATAGATGGTGAAGAAATAATCTTGATGACGGATCACCAACCATTGAAATGGCTCATGACGCTAAAGACGCACTCTGGCCGGCTAGCTCGATGGGCACTACAAATACAACAGTAAAATATTAAAATAGCATATGCACCAGAAAAGGCAAATGTTATCGCTGACATGTTATCCCGGCCACCAAATGATGAAGATAATCGTGACAAATCATAGATAAAATCAATATGCGTTCAATCGCAATAATTTTCAAAATAAATCTCAAAATAAAGTGTTGTGAAATACATAAAATATTGTCAACAAAGGAAAAATCATGTCGTCCCGACCCTTAATCAAGGGGTCTCATGTGGTGAGTTGGGTCTCTTGTGGGGAGTTATTCATCAGATTTCCAATGTTTCACGAACACTACTATACTAAATTCCAAGTTTATCACGAGCACCAACAAACTTCTGGAACCTGAAGGAGCGGCCGAACAAGCGCTGGAATAAGTCCGGCATCTCGTTATCTCTGACTGGAGATTCGTGCAGGTCTCGCAGGAGAATCTAAGCAAGTGCAAGATGATTTCCTCCAGGGAGCCGAATGTCACAAGACAAGTACGAGTTTGCAAACATAGATGAGAATGGAAAATAGCGATGTATGTGAAGTTAAGCTGCTTCATCATAATAGCTTGGTATTGCCAACGTTTTTAGGCAATACCACCTAACCGAGGATCCATGTGGAATCTGACGGCACCGAATGCGTGGCTTTACAATATACAAAGTCCAACTCTTTTTGAAGTGCCGGAGGATAAGCAGCTATTTCATATCAGTTTGGTAGGTTTAGGAATTCTGAAAAGGTCGAAAGATGTAGAGTACGAGGGGAGGAAATGGTGTTAGAATTTGAAGAGACAGAAAATCATAGAATAGAACATCTACGCAAAACACTAAACCATACACTCTTGGTAAATTAGAAAGAAGTGTGGTCGTCATCGGTGAATACAAATCTGACAGAAGCAAATCTGAAGCCAATAGTATTACCTGATAAGATAGACATAAGGGAAATATTGGCAGCGGTTTGTCGTAGGGTTGGAGATTTGAAGAAAGAAATAGAACAAATGGAAAGTATAAAACGGTTGAGCATGAAACAGGGCATAATGGAGATAACAACTATGGTGAGCGGTGGTAGTCTAGTGATTGTGGGGATCATAGTTCTAACAATGAGGTTGATTTGCAGGAAAAAGTAGCTGAAGGAAGAAGAGTAAGCGTAGCCATGCAATGGTGCCAACAATTTGGCTCCCTTAATGGTGACATCTGTGCCGATGGGACCTAGATTTCCACCACCGTGTATACCAAGGGATGATGAACGCGTGCAAAGAAAAAAAAGAAGACATAGTGATTTGAATTAAGGGTTATCTGAACAGCCGCATATGGGAAAGGATCGTAAGGGTCGGCCGTGTGTTTATATATGAACAGGATAGGTTAATATTAGAAATATCACCAACAGCGAAACGGGAAGAAGGTATAATGAATCATTCTCGGTTTCGCCTGCACAGTATTCATTTTGAACACATTGTTTACGCCAAAAGCTCCCCCGAGCGGTCTCTCGCACTCTGTCCGATGTCCGTGTTCTCTCTCCGTCCACGCCGACGCCGGGCCGACTGTAAGAGACTAACAAAAGCTCGAGTGCTGTTTGCCTTGCTCGGGTTTGGTTGTGTGCTCAACGTCACTTTCAACTGTGTTTTTAACGCAACCATCGCCTCTCCACTGTGTCTTCAACGCGACCACCAACTATTGATTCTATATTAGTTACAAGTATTTATATGCTTACACTTAGAAAAAACATACTCGTTATATACAAACCAAACCATTGTGTAGTGCTCAAACAAACAATAATAACATTACTATTAAAAACGAACTTAAGACAAACATTTTGGACCAATCGAGCCGGGTAGAGCTCCAGTTCACGTGGTGTAGTGTGCAACCTTCGACTCCGTCGCCAAAATAGAGCCATCAACCATGCCGTGCCGCAGGACATCCATATTTGGGTGAGTCTTAATAATTATAATAGGTATATATACTCGTATATATATATATATATATATATATATATATATATATACAATTTGAAGCATTTTGGAAGAAAAGTATTCAAAGAAAACAATATTTTTCTATGCTCAAAAATAAAGTATTTTCGCCGACAAAACAATGTATAATGTGCCGAAACAGACAATTGTTGATTATTTACAGTAAATTGTGTAGCACACTATATTAAACGAATTCACAGACCATTTCGCCGAAACAGAACAATGTTGATTAATTATAGTGAATTGTGTAGCACACAAAATTATTAAACGAATTCCAAACAATTTCGCGAAACACAAAAATGTTTATTTACAGTGAATTTTGTAGCACAATACGGTAGTAAACGAATTCACAAACAATTCGATGCATTTTGGAAGGAAAAAAACCAATATTTTTATATGCTCAAAAAACAAGTATGTTTGCCGACAGAACAATGTATAATGTGTCGAATAAAGACAAATGTTGATTATTTACAATGAATTTGGTAACACACTAAAGTTGTAATCGAATTCACAAACAATTTGATGCATATATATATATATATAGCTACATTCAAGGTCAGCCCGGTATAGCCGATTTTGTTGTTGTTGCTGCTGTTGTTATTGTTGTTGTTGTAGCTCCCCACAACAACAAGTCCCGCCCCCGCCCCGCCCCGCCCCTGACTTCGCAAAGAATAGCGACCACTTGAAGGCAAAGCGAAAGCAATAGTACTACAACGTTTATGTGCGATGCATGGCTATCATCAACCAAATGATCTATTCACTACTGTCATCAGCCACCCCAGCCAAGTGTGACGTGTCAAAGGAACTCCCGCCTACTGGCTACAATATTACAAACCAACCACGAAGAATAATGATAAATATTTCGGCAGAGCTAAAAACACTTATGAGGCAAAATATGGGACTTAGCGCAGCCTCGGAACCTATGTTTCCCATAGATTCCTCGGAGAATCTGCAGAAGTTGGAAGAGAGTCTCTCTGGCGACAAAAAGAAGGCAGAAATTGTAAGTTTTTCAATATTACTTATTATTATTATAAATAAATATTCGTTAAACCTTTGATGATTTTTAATCAGTTATTGCCAGGAAACGTAAACTGTTACAGTGTAAATCCAAAAGAATTTTCTTCGAAGTCCACGGTTTATTTTTAACCTAAGCCTGACAATAGCTGATTATTTTATTATTATTATTATTATTCATTATTATTCAATTCAAAAAGATAGCTTACAATTTTTGTTATAATAAACAAGCCGCTGGTAGCGTAATGTCACTTGAACAACTCTTTCCAACTCTTGCTTACAAGTTTTTAAAGCAAGTAAGGGGTGGTTCGAGAATTTTAAAAAACGTACTGGTATTCATAGCGTTACGAGACATGGTGAAGCAGCAAGCTCAGACGCTAACGCAGCAGAGAGTTTTGTCGGCGAATTCAAGAAGATTGTGGTTTCTGAAGGTTACTTGCCCCAGCAGATTTTTAATTGCGACGAAACGGGTCTTTTTTGGAAAAAGACGCCCAAGCGAACGTACATAACAGCAGAGGAGAAAGCAATGCCCGGCCACAAGCCAATGAAAGACCGCCTTATGCATTAAACACATTGCTTGCTGCTGCAGCCCGCAGCAAAATGGAAGTGTCAAAATTACATGGGCTCTTATGGAGGTTGAGAAAAAAGTTGATTTTAGCTCTGCTGCGTGATTTTGCTGCATGATTTTGCTGCTGCTGTCCGGCTATTTCTACTGCAGCAGCATTTGACAGCAGCAAAAACGAAGTTGTTGTTCTTTGTTGCTGTGTTTTGTTTTGCTTTGCGTTTGTTTGCTGCTTTGCCAATGTGTTTAAATCCGAGCGATTTTTTGCTGCTGTTTATTGCTGCGGGCTGCAGCAGCAGACAATGTGTTTAATGCATTACTCTGCTTTTTTGTGCCAATGCAAGCGGCGACTTGAAAATAAAACCACTTCTTGTCTATCATTCAGAGAATCCACGTGCCTTCAAAAAGCATAATGTCGACAAGAGCAAGCTTAATGTGATGTGGAAGTCCAACAGTAAAGCTTGAGTGACACGTGATCTTTTTACTGAGTGGATCAATAAAGTTTTTGGGCCCTCTGTGCAGAAATATTTGATTGAGATGGATTTGCCTATTCGTGCCTTGCTTATTATGGACAACGCTCCTTCACATCCACCAGGTTTACAAGATGATCTCATTGAAGAGTTGAAATTCATCAAAATTAACTTTTTGCCTCCTAATACACAATATATACTTAATCTTTTAGATAAGGTTTCAATATTAAATTAAAATTCCAAAAAAGCGGAAAAATGGTAAAACTAAAATCCAAGCTCTCGAAGGTGCCTCCGCCGAAGCAATATCCGATGATAAGCATGCAGCTGAAGCCAAGCACCTCGCTCGCATAGCCGACACTAAAACCACATTGAACATCTTCAAAGGTCTCCACTTTTACTTCCGTTCAAAGCAAAAGTCCGTTAACTGAAGTTGTTAATAAATTTTTCTGTTTTGTGCATCATTTGAATATTTCCAATTTGAATATTTTGCTGAAATTTGGAATATTTTTAGGTTCCTTGGACGATGTGGCAAAGATAAAAGCTGATGTGGTTGCATTGAGAAACGTAAAGCTGCAAATTCGCCTGCATAATCCATTGATTTACTTTCGAATGCTTTCGCTTTTGCAGTGGCAGGATCATGTGAACTGCAATCCGCTGCCGCAGCAGAATTCGCCACCCGACATCAGACTTTTCTTCGCGAAGATGCGCCACTTCGAAGCGGAGAGTGTCCAAAAGAGCATCGACTGGCAGCTGTCCATCAATGAGCGCAGCGTCTTGAGTCAGAGTATTTTCCGCAAAGACTTGACAAGGAAGACCTTGAAAAGGCAAACGTCAAACATAGGCGACAATTACAATAAAAATATTGGCATGGCATTGGAGGTACTTCAATGTGAACAATAATTCACTATTTTAATCATTTCATCGTCCTCATGTTTTGAAAAGTATCGAACTTTACCTGCTTCAGAAAAAGGAAATTGTTTCCGACAGGATTTTAGAAGATATCATAGAGGTAAAAAAGTGTAAAAGTTGGAACAAAAATCATATTATTTTAAACATATTCCCATTTCGTAGCAAAAAACCGTTGTGCAATCAGCAAGTTATTTGTAACTTCAAGAAGCTCTACACTAAAGAACTTTTCCAGCATTGCTTTGACGTGACTGAAAAAACCAATCTCACTCTAAAAGAGTTTTGGAGAGATCACTTCCACATTGTTGCTGGTCGCAAAATTATTGAAAAGGCAAGGAAAGGCGTTACTAAGAGATCACTTGAATCTTCCTGGAAAAAACTTTGGCCCGAACGCTTTACCGAATGCACATTTGAAGGACTCGACGCAGTATCTACGAATTCAATAACCAACAAAATTATATTTTTGGCTGACCAGATTGGGCTAGAGGTGGATAGCAGTGACATCGCTGAGCTTGTGGGAGAGCACAGTGAAGATCTGACTACCGAAGAGCTTGTAGAATTGCAATGTGCTTTACAGCAAGATGTTGAGAAGCAGACTTTATCAGACGAGGAGATAACAGAAGAACAGCAACCGTCTAGTGCAATCAGAGAAATGCTCAAAGCATGGGAGTCTGTGGCATCATACGTTAAAAAGTATCACCCCAATCAGACAGAGGCTATACGTGCAACAGAATTATTCAACGATAATGCTGTGTCTCATTTTCAACAAATGTTGAAGCGACGTCAGGAACAAACGACTCTAGACAGTTTTTTGTTTCCTTCAAAAATTTCATACGTTTCATTTAACTTTATTTCAATAAAAGCTGAACTTTAAATATATTGGTGTATTTTTTCAGTTATTTTGATTCATTTTATGTTACATTCTTTCAATAAAAGTGAAGGATTGAAAAATATTAGAGTGTTTTTTTTTCGAACTGGAATGCATTAATTCATTTTACATTGATTTATATGGGAATAATGGTTTTGCTTAACGAACGTTTCGCATAACGAACAAGATGCTGGAACCAATTGTGTACGTTAACCGAGGGTCCACTGTATGCGAGTCCGAGGGGGATGGCAAGATCTTGTTCTCGTCGGCATATTTACCGTACGAAGAAGTGGATCGCAGTTAATCCGCCCACTAACGACCCTTGCCAAATCTAGCAAGTTGAAGTTGGTGATAGGATGTGATGCCAATGGACATCATTCACAATGTGGAAGGCAAGGATACCAATGTAAGACGTCGATCCATTTTTGATTTCATTATTACAAGCGACCTAATCATCTATAATAGGTGGCCTCACCCACCTTTATTAATAGAGTTAGATCGGAGGTAATAGACCTCAACATTAAAAATTGCAGAAACCTTGAGATCAGAAACTAGACGATGTCCCCAGAGTGTTCCTTTTCGGACCAATTGAGGATATTCTTAGAAATTTCATTTAATAAACCGAGAGTAGTGCCCTTTAGGAACCCAGGAATACGAACTGGGATCAGTTCTTACAAAAAGCCGCGATGCTGATGTCACAAAGCAACATAAGGTCTAATGGTGAGAACACCGATACCCTTGTTCATCTCCTCTCTACAGGGCTCCGAAGGGCGTTTAACGAGTAGTGCCCGAGGAGCCACCCTCGCGGAAAAAGTAAACCGTCATGGTGGACTCTGGAGCTTGGGGCGATAAAGAAATCAACAAGAGCGCTTTTTAATAAAGCGAGAGCCACCGGTAGAGACATTGATTGGCAGGATTAGGGGAGCTAAGAGAGATTCGTGGAGGGCATATTGTGAAAAGATATGCGAATTACATGAAGCGTCCAGATGGCGAAAGACGCTAACCAGGGAAAGAGCTACTCCTGGTTGAATCCAGCGGCTGAACGGTTCATGTATTGGATCTAGTATCGAAACGTTGGAGGTTCTAAGTGATACACATTTTCCGGGCTACGCAAAGCAGGCAACGAACCTCTTAAGCTTTTACAAGATGTTGAGACGAGGTGGAATTCCACATTTTATATGTTGGAGCGACTTTTTGCTCTTCAAGATAGTATTAAAAGTACCATTGCTTTAATAGAAAAACCATTACCAATATTAACAACTGCTGAATGGACATTCGAAGATGCTAGGAATGCTGTTAGCGGCGAAAGTTACTGCTCTGCGTCACTAGATATAACCATAATGGATGGATTGCAAGATTTTTACAAAAGTCTTCTGAGTATAGAATACTCGCCACCAATTGCACAAATGCTGAAATATGTAGGAAATGTGCAGAGAAGCAACAGTCTCCTACTTGGTACGTTTCTGGACCCACGGTTCAAGACTTTGGCAATTACAGATATCACCGCAGCAGAAAATGCTAAGAATAAAGCAATAAGTGCAGTAGCTTCCCTCTACAACTCTCTCAAAGTTCCACCTTCAAATAACTAAAAATCTCATCTTCAAACAATTAGTGAAAGTAGCAGCAACCCTACATCTATATGGAGTTCATTCGATTCAAAAGTATCTTCAATTAGGCCTGCAGGGACTTCTCATTTGCGCGTTATAATTGAAGTGTAAAGGTATTTGGAAGAGGACATCGTTCCTAGGTATGCTAATTCTTTCGTATAGTAGCGAGCTAATAAGTTTAATTACCCAAAGCTATCAATTATAGCACAGGAGAAGTTTTGCACTCTCGCAACGTCTGTGCCATGGGAAAGACTTTTCTCAAAAGCTGGATAGATTTTGAATGACCGCCAAACTCGTCTTAAGGAGCAAAAAGTCAAAATGCTAAGAATTTGTTTATTTGTTGATTTTTTGATTGTTTTTTTAAATCTTGAGCTTTGAGATTTTTTCATTACAGATTCTTTCAGTTCATAAATTATGAGTTAAAAAAATAAATTGTTTAAATCTTCCGTTCTTGGTTTGGTTTACATATGTTTGTATCTTCATTTAGTGATCGGCGATTTCCTTTGTTTATTAGCCACGCCAACGAGTATATATTGAGTACAAACATTTTGCGTAAAATAAAATATACATACATATATGGATGCTTAAATCATACGTTCTTGGTTTTGTTTACATATCTTCATTCAGTGATCGGTTCTTTTCTTTTCTTGACTAATTCGTTGGGAACTTTAAAGAACAAATCGTTGCATAAACAAAAAAAATCACCGATCACGGAATGAAGATATGTTAACAAAACCATGAAGGTAAGATGTAAGCATCCATATATGTACATATGTATATTTTATTTTATGCAAAATATCATAACTACGATTAACTGATTAACAACACATAATTAAGTACATGGGAATAAATATTTCTACTTATATTTTCGTATTATAACTTAGTCAAATATTTGTAATGTGTATATAGTTCATATATATAATAATTTATGTTGGCGAACGTTAAATAGTTTACGTCAGTTGCCTCGTTTTCACTACTACCCTAATTGCTAGTTCGGTTAAATCACAGTGATTAAAAATCACTACCTAAAATCACAGTGATTAAAGAGTAGGAGTCACTAGTAGGAACATTGCTGAAAAATCATTGCATCGCTCAACTATAATTGAAGGTGTCCTAAAGTATCACGGTACAGTGCTATAATTGACGGTATGTATACTGAATAGCAGAATATTAAGTCCGACCATGGGCACAAGCACACTCCTTAGAAGCGTCACACGAGGTACACCGCAGGGAGGAGTGCTCTCACCCCTATTGTGGTTGGTGGTTGACGAAATTCTAAGGGAATTTGATGGTACAGGCGTCAAAGCCATAGCCTATGCTAACGACATAACTCTGCTGATTACTGGTAAATTCTTACCCACCATCAGTGAACATATGACGAAAGCTTCCATGAAAATGGCAAGGTAGCCGGACAGAAATATTCTCAGCACAAACGTGGCTAAGACCCAGCTCGTCCTATTCACTAGGAAGTACAAGATACCAGACTTCAGAAGGACCAGCCTCAATAGCCAAAGCTTACCGTTGATAGCAAATACGATAAAGTGTGTTTCCTTATGGTAACGTATACCCCTCTCTCTCCTCCCGATCATTTCACAAAATAAATGTCTTTGAGTGTTGAACCCGTCGGATCCGGCGAGCGTACCCGGAGCGAAGAAAGCATCGTCACAGTGGCGCCCGAACAGGGACCTGTGAGCTGAGAGAGAAGACAACAAGAAAAAAAAACACACACGAATCCGTGACAAAGTGAAAATAATAAACAGAATTAGGATAAATTTAGGATACAGTGAGATAAACAAAAAAAAAAAAAAAACAAAAACAAAAACACCAAATACATAAGGAATAGACAAGATAAAACATCAGAGAACAAAGTGTGGCAAGCTATTTATTATATACACGTGAACCACAAGTAAAACAAAATGGCAGTCACAGACTATAAAACTACGCTTGGGTAATTACGTAGTAAAAGCAGTGGAACATTATGATAACATGAATCGACACGCCCAGACTACACAGAGCAGATTCGAGGAGTCCGCAGCCATATTCCGCGTACGGCTAATAGCGGAGAAGGAGGCGCGACGGCGGATGCAATTCCTCGATTTCCATCCATCGGGACCCGTATTCAAACGAACGCGGGTCGCTGCGCGACACGCTACCGAGACAACAACAGCTCCTTCGTCCGGGAGACAAATGGCCGGCGACGTCACGGGCGCGGCTCCTCGAAGACAACCATCACAACCGCCGCCGCGACCCAGGGTGCAACGTGGAACCACTTCCGAAAACCGGCCCAGCACTATGATGCCAGCGCCGACACGGGCGAACGCCATGGCAACACCCACAAACGAGCGACCACGGCGCAGCTCACCGCCGCCATTAGTACCGTTCAGCAAGCCAACGCCGTCGCGAGGGCCAGTAGCACGATCACGGCCGACCCTTGCTACGAAAGAGAGTGCGTCCGTGTTTCAGCGATTCGAACTAACACCGCAGACGCAGTGCGGACCGCAGACGCAGGCGATGAGATACGACAGCAATCCTGTCGGCACCCATCCCAAACGAGACAGGACAGCAATCCGGTCGGCACCCATCTCCACACGAGACATGACAGCAATCCTGTCGACAGCTATTCCCACATACCGCCACTAGTCCGCTTCACAGAGGCCGGGCCAGGGCAACGCTTTCCAGCTCTAGCATTCAAAGGCATACCAGGGCAGTGGAACATGCCTCCACCTACCCGTACGGTAGAACGCGACAGCAATCCTGTCGGCACCCATTCCAACACACCGCCAATGGTTCGCTTCACAGAAGCCGGGCCAGAGGAGCACTCATCAACTTCACCAGTCAATACGACGGGAACCGCCGGTAGAGCTGTTTGTTTCCGCTATCCACCTGAGCGTGGCAACGACGTCTACCTGGAAGACTACCAGAGGGCAGCGTCTGGTCGATGGTTCAACGACGTCGTCATCGACGTATATCTACAATGGTTGCACCGAGAAGAGCTGCCAGCCCCCGCTCGGCAAGGGACTTACTGTTTCTCGGCCCTGTTCGCGGGACGGCTGAACGACATCGACGCGCGCATGGACGCACAACAGCGCCATAAGCAAGTTGCTCGATGGAACAAGCACGTGGACTTGTTCCAGAAAGAGCTGATTCCAGTCAATGACTGCGGTCACTGGTACTTAATCGACGTCCAGGGGCTTAATGGCATCGGCAGAGACGAAGTACCGGCGGCATACATCAACGTGTTGGACTCACTACCACCACGGACCTATTCAGAGCGGGTGCGGCAGTGCCGCGAGTATCTCGCCCAGGAGTACCGAGTCCGAAAGGGGCTCGGAGAACCGCAGCTGTTCACCGACGAAACACTCCCGCTCAGGGTCCTGACGGTGCCAGTACAGCCAAACACCACTGCGGGTGCAAGAGTTCGCACCCCGAAGGTGAGAGGAAGTGTGACGACGCAAGTCACCCCACCTCGTTTGCGTCCACACGCCTATTTACAATTATTATTTATAAGGTCTTAATAAAATGTAGTACAAATGCCATTGAAGGCTCGAAAGTAGAATGTAATTATTTAAAAAGTAGAATATGATTATTCGGTAAGTCGGATAGCGTGTAAACCACACTAAGCAGGACTAAACCGGAGTTATTAACAAGACGCACGACGCTGACGAGGATAGCCGAATGCCGAACAGCCGAATGCCTGGCGGCTATAAAAGCGGCAGCAAACACGAACTCGAGACAGTGCGGTGCCAGTTCGCGAATAGTTAAGACAGTGCAGTGAGTTCGGGTTTTATTTCGGAAACGATCCAGACGCAGTTCGGCAGTAGTTCTATAGCAGCAGCACGAGGTAAGTCGTACGCATTCGTGACAAGCGACGATTACCGAGCCTTCCCGAATCGCGACGAATGGTCTGTCGGTCTTCGTCAGCACCGAACACCATCCCCCGACACGACGGATGGTCTGTCGACCTTCGTCACCGACGTACCGAACGTTCCCGAATCGCGGCGGATGGTCTGTCGGCCTTCGTCACGACCGAACACAGCCTCTCCCGAATCCCGACGGATGGTCTTTCGGCCTTCGTCACCGACGATTGACTCACCCGAACACGCGAATAATCTTCGACACGACGCGCGCCTACACGCGAACACCCGAGTGGATTTCGGCATAACGAGTGCTCACCCGAACACGCGAGTGATCTTCGGCACGACGCACGCCTACACGCGAACACCCGAGGGGATTTCGGCATAACGAGTGCTCACCCGAACACGCGAGTGATCTTCGGTACGACGCACGCTCGCACGCAAACACCCCAGTGCACTTCGGCACTACGAGTGCTCACACGAAGGCTGCCCGAGATTATGTTATCTAAGTGTATAGTGTATAGAATAAGAACAACATAGAGAATAAACAAACGTAGATAGCAAATACGATAAAGTGTGTTTCCTTATGGTAACGTATACCCCTCTCTCTCCTCCCGGTCATTTCACAAAATAAATGTCTGTGAGTGTTGAACCCGTCGGATCCGGCGAGCGTACCCGGAGCGAAGAAAGCATCGTCACAAGCTGCAATGACACTAATGAGGAAGAGACTGTGACCACTTGCTCTGCTATTGTTCGGCTTTTCACTACCGCCGACTCCAATCAGTAGGAGCTGGCTTTTTGAAGGAGTCGGAGCTGGCGGAGTTACCGATCGGTTGGCTAAGATGTAAAAAAATATTACTAAAAGATCTTTACATGCCTTTTTCACATTTCTTGGGTTTTGCAATCCTACAATTCGTTGTATGTGTACTCCGTTATTTTCCGGGAATTTAAAGTAATCGTGTAAAATTTCTGGCGTGGTTTCGATTGCTTTAACAATCGCGTTGTACATTAATCGAGAAATGGATACTCAAAAGAAAGTGTAAGTTTTAATAAAATAGTTATAAATTTTCTGAAATAAAACTATGTAATTTACACTGATCATTTTTCCTATTTGTTTAATTAGCTTTGCTTTTACAACATCGAAGCAGTTCGAAGCACTCGTCAGAGAAATGGAAAAAAATCCAGATCTTGCGAGGGGTACTCCACTGTTTGGCGAAAACCGGCAGAAAGTTTTCGAAGCGTGGGAGGAGATCACGAGAAAATTAAATACTATTGGACCTCCCGTTAGAACCACATTTGAGTGGAAGAAGATCAGTCATTTTAAATCAAATCAATCAAATCTTGCAATCTCAAAAACTAAATTGTAGATATGGAGAGATTTAAAATCTCGTGTAAAAAAAAAACTGGGCGATTTGGAAAACGAGTTCAGAGCTACGGGTGGTGGCCCCAACAAAAGAATAACGCTTTCATCCTTGGAGGAAACCGTGGCGGATGTGCTTCGCATTCGAAGAATGACGTCTCCTGCAGGAGCTTTATTTGGTTTCGGCAAAGAGCCGTTACGCAGAATGCCTGAGAACAATCCATCCTCAACCTTTTCGAAACGACCAGCTCCACCGCAACGATTTGCCTCTGCTCCAAAGCGCTTTTCTGAATCGCCTGTTGAAAGTAAGTGCACAGAGTTCTGTTATTCAACTGTAGACTTTATTTTGCAAAAAATTGCCAGTCGAAGACATATTGCCGACGGAAGAGTTAACTCTTCTTCTTGAAGATGAGGAAGATGTGCAGGATGCAGTGCATACGCCTCAAAGCAGAACTTCCCGTGGTACTGCTTCTAAAGCAAGCTTCCAAAACAAGCAGATATCTTTGCTGCAAACACAGGTAAGCTACTCATAGATCATTTATTTATTGGCGTATGTTTTAAAATTTTCTTTCAGATTTCTAATCATGGAAATATGATAGAAGTTTTGCGTGGGATGGCTGCTGACATTCCCACCATGGCTAAAGCGCAAAAAGAAATGGCACCTATTCCAGCGGAGCTGCTTGAAATAAGCTTGCGCAAGGAAGAGGAGAGACAAGATAGCCGCAAATATGCGGCTGAGAGTTTGCTTCAGCTCCATAATTCTTAAATAATATAGTTTTTGTAATTAAATTTTAATATTTGAATTCGATAAAAGTGGAGTAATTTTTAATAATTTTATAAAATTTCTGTCTGAGTTTTTTTACTCCCATGCACGATGGCGTACCGTGAAGTTAAGCCTCTCGAGGGCAGGAATTCACGTTAAGCACATGGATATCTGTCGTTAAAACCTAAATTTCATTCGCCTGGAAATCGAATGTTGAACACCGAACATTTCTTATTAAAACAATGATAACAATATTCCGAAACCGGTTTAACTAATTATTTGAAACAAAAGTACAGTTTGTTCAAGTTTTAAAAAGTTCGCACAAATAAACTAAAGCCAGACAAACTAAAGCAAATTGAAAAAAACAAAACAGAACAAAAGTGCAGCAATATGACTCTTTCATTAGCGGAGTGCCTAAGAGAGGCACAGAGTCTGCCCACCTTTAACGGCGACAATGAATACTCTTTAACTAATTATTTGAGAGACGTGCAGACAGTACTCGCATTGACACCCGCAGAGCACGCAAATATTATACAGTCCGTTCTAGCCAACCGTCTCCAGGGAAAAGCGCTGCGATGTATCGAAGGAGCGACCAATCCATCGTGGGAGCAAATAATACGAAAACTCAAAGAGGAGTTCGGTGTGAAACAGACATTTATTAATCTAAGAAACGAAGCATTGAACACCAATGCATTAAGTATTGAAGAATTGCATTATAAGCTCGAAAAAATTTTGAATCTAATGAACACTAAGTATCATTTAGAAGGTTCAGCCGATGAATTGTATAACCCAGCAAATAACGAAATATTATTTTTGATATTTACATTTCCTTCTTGCCAATTTATATAAAAACTATACTAATTCAAAATAAGATTTGTACAATAGGTAAAGCGAATAGTTATTATATTGAAAACAATTTGTTAAAAATGTTGAACCATGGTATACAGAGTAAATTCTAGTTTAACAAAGTTTCCATACAAGATATCTATGTACATAAAAATTCTTTTAACGGTCTTTTAATTTGTGCCATATCTAGTCGATTTGGATTACTTGGATGGTTTTTTATAAATCGCTTAGCTGTCTTATGTCTGTGGGCTTGAGGGTTTTTTATATACAGGTTTTCATTGTTATAATTAGATGTTTCCTCTCTTTTTGAATTAATTCTGTTAATTGCTTTTTCTTTCTTATTTTTCATGGCATTTGTGATCTTTTGGTAGTCAATGTCTGTTCTATTTATAAAATCGAATGGCTTTAAGTTAGTTGTACTATGTATTGAGTTGTTATAAAAACCAACAGCTCTAATTACGATTTCTTCAATATCTTGGTAAGAGTCTGTGTTTTTTAAAATTCGAATATGCTCCAACAAGGTTGAATGTAGTCTTTCGACATCTGAATTGCCGGTATGAGAGTTAGGTGTCGTGAAATGCATGTCAATATTTTTTTCTCTACAAACATTTTTATTAATGCTTTATTGAACTCATTATCCATTATCATTAATTTTGGAGTTCCTAGCCATGACAATCTTTCCTCTAGTTTTACCTTTATGGTGCACATATTCTTGTCAGTTATTCTGTGTACAGAAGCTAATTTTGTGAATCGATCAATTGAGGTAAGAAAATAAGTCTTATGAACCTGGAATATACCTATGTGTACTACTTCGTTAGGTCCGTTCGGTGTTAGCGTATGGTTAAACATTTTTCTAAAAGGTTTTCGATCGTATTTGTTTTCGTTGCAAATTTGACAACTATTTATAAATTTATTTATATATTTCTTCAAATTAGGATAAAAATATTGAAGCTTGATTTCTTCAAGATTTTCGTTAACTCCGCTATCGTTTCCTTCAAGATGTGCCCTTTCAATAATCTCCAAAAGATTCTCTTTGCTAACTACATCGACGGCCATTTTTGTACATTTTGTAAACTTCAGATTCCTATTATTTGAAAAAAGACTTATAAGTTTCGCTTGTATTATATTATACATAATGTCATCTAGTTCTGAAAAAATTCCAACTTTACCCTTTACCAAATATCGACGAAACAGATGTGAATCAAACTCGCATAAGCAACACACACACACACCACATGCAACGCCACAAGCACAAGCAGAAACAAGCAAAACGAGTTTTGTTTTTCAACACACACACGAACGCCAAAACACAACACAGGCAGCGCGGCTAGAACAAGCAGAAAACCAGCTATTCAGCTGAGTCGCTTGCTCTGCGTACCAGCTAGTTAACATCGCTGCTTCATCGTTTTGCTCAGTCAGTGAAAAGACTTCAGCGAGCACAGTCGCTTGCTCTTCGTACGAGCTAACTAACATCGCTGCGTCATCGTTTTGCTCACCAGGAAGCAGTATTCAAGGAGTACGGTTGCTCACACCGTACCACGATTTTCCAGCCATCCAGCAAGCAGAGAACGCGGATTCGAAACAACACAGCAGTTTAACGTCGCATCATACAGACATTATACGAGGTACATATACGGGACGGAACTAGTATATAGATTCTAGTGGCCTTAGGGTACGTGAATCTCGAAGTATACAGACTCTAGTGGCCTTAGGGTACGTGAGTCTCTAAGTAATATAAGTTATATAGATTCTAGAGGCCTTCGGGAACGTGAATCTCCAAGTTATATAGATTCTAGATGCCTTCGGGAACGTGAATCTCCAAGTTATATAGATTCTAGAGGCCTTCGGGAACGTGAATCTCTAAGTTATATAAACTCTAGAGGCCTTCGGAAACGTGAGTTTACTAAGAACCTACAGTAACAAACCCGACCTACCCTACTGAGGACAAGACAAGACATCTACGCCATCACCAACCGTCATCAACCATCGCAGCAGCACCCAGCAGCACTCAGCGCTCCAGACAACGACACTGAGTGGCTCCACCGTCTCATAGTCACGCCACGATCAACGGCGGACTATACATCTACGCCATCATCAACCATCGCAGCAGATTTCCACTCAGCGCCCTAGACAACGACACTGAGTGGCCGAAGTCATCGCTACATTAACGCCGCGCCGACGTCTAACCGATTAGCATCATCGTGAACGTCTCAGTCTCTCTCTCGCTAGTCAACTTAAGCAATATTGTATGACAGAAACTTGAAGGTGAACAAATAAAAATCAAAAATTAATCTTAGAGCGTCTCACCAAAAGAAATTTTTGTATTGAACGCCTGGATAGCCGCTGAGTATATCCCAGCTGGAAAACCGGAGAACCGGAGTTCGTTACACGGTGTCGCAGTAAACAACGTAAAACGGACTCTGTCTGAACGTGCCTTTAAGCATGAACTCATAGAGCAAAAAACAAAACAAAAATAACGCAAAAAAACACTATTGTAATTATACAAAAAAAAACGTAACAGAGAATGACAAAAAATCCAATAATAAGCATAAAAATATTCCCACTAACAACGCCTTCACTTGCATTTCTTTCGTCTTTTTCCTCCCAGCCAAAGCGTTATCACAAAATTCCCTCCTTTCCTCTCACCGCCCTGATTTCTGTCGTCACAGTCCACAATTTGCATAAAGTCAAACAACTCTCCTTATGGGTAACCTCCGACAATTGCACAAAAACAAAACAGATGCAATAAAAGTGGACAAAAAATCCAGAAACCGTCGGAAATTTTCCCACTAACAACAATGCGATTAGTACGGTAGTACTAGTATTAGATAGTACGGTTTTTCTTTGGTTAGGTATAAGTTTTTAAGTTCTAGGAATACTAAATGTTTGTGTGTAACAACTTAACGTAACGACGTTACGTAAAGTTGTTACAAGCCTAACCAGGTGTTTAACGCAGCAGTTAGTGTAACCAGATCATTATGCACGATGCCATGTTTAAATAGAACAGCGGGAAAATACCGTTATTCGGCAATATAACCGACTGCGGAACCGGTCTCGTTCTTCTTTCCGGCTGCGATCTTCGAAGTGAACACATCATATTTTAAACTTTGTAAACCGTGAAAATAAAGCTCAGTTACACACTAGAAAAAAATCCAAGCGCTTATCCTTTTCTGAGGCAAACATCGATAGGTAAGAAACCACAGGAAGTCTAGTGAAAACATTAAACCTACGCTGGGGTCCTCGTGATTGGCGGTTGGAACTTTGTCGATTTTCCCAGTCAGAGAGATTCTTTAGTCTGACGACTGGAAAATCTGCACAGGTTGCAATAGCATCTGCGTCGCGTCGTGGTTAAAGCTTTGCCTGCGTTCATTTGGCAGTCAGAGTGATTTCTTTAGTCTGACGGCTGTTAAATCTGCGCCGCGCGTTATTCAAGGACATTGTAATAACCCCGACGTCGCGTCGTAGTTGCGCTTTGTATGCGTTGATTGTGCAGTCAGAGTGATTCCTTTAGTCTGACGGCTGTTAAATCTGCGCCACGCCGTCTCACGGGCGTCGTAACAACAACGACGTCGCACCGTCGTCGCATTTTGTTTGAGGCTGACGGCTGTTAAATCTGCGCCACGCTTCCTCACGGACGTCGTAACAACAACGACGTCGCACCGTCGTCGCATTTTGTTTGAGGCTGACGGCTGTTAAATCTGCGCCACGCTTCCTCACGGACGTCGTAACAACAACGACGTCGCACCGTCGTCGCATTTTGTTTTGAGGCTGACGGCTGTTAAACCTGCGCCACGCTTTCTCACGGACGTCGTAACAACAACGACGTCGCACCGTCGTAGCATTTTGTTTTGAGGCTGACGGCTGTTAAATCTGCGACACGCTTTCTCACGGACGTCGTAACAACAACGACGTCGCACCATCGTCGCATTCTGCGAACACTGCGCTCCAAGTTATTTCGAAAGAGCTAAGGAAAAAATTTCTGTTGACGAACCCTGGCACCGACGGCTAACCCGGAGCAAAAAGGTCGTCACATGTGTATGTACATAAGCGCATAGCGGATAAGAAGTTTCGAGAAGCTGTCAAGGCTAAATAACAGGAGAAAGAAAACTGAGGTGTTTAACAAAGTTAAAGAGTAGAGCAGAGATTTCAAAAACGGCAAACGAAAAGGTTGTGAGCTGCAGAAAAAGAAGTTTCGCACTCCTCTGAAAATAAATTACATATATTGAAATTGTGTGCATCATATATATATCTTTATAAAGTCTTTAATTGCATTTACGCGTAAAGCAAAGTTTGAAAAAGAATAGTCTATTTGGCTTTCACACTACCAACTGGATTCGGGAACAAAGTCCAGATTATACACTGGCAAAAATGGTGTCCAGGAAATAATCTAAATCCTGTGCTACAAGTATTGGCTGAAAACAGATCAGATCCGACTGGAAATTGAAAGCTACTATCAAGTCCAGCGTCGACGGCGCAGCATCGTACAAAACATCTGGAAATCTGGAGAGCGTTTGCAGAGGCTGATCTAGGGTGGATGCTGAAAGCTGAAAGAGTACAGATAAGTACACATTTGCAAGTAATTTTGAAGCTAAAGAGGGAGTGACAAGGTCACTTGGAAAAGGCCGAGGGGAATCATAGAGCTGGAGACGCCAGAAAAAAAAAACAGCATAGATTTGTTTTAAGTTCAAAATTTGTTCAAATCCAACTCATAAAATGTTCATATCTGTATTATAGTGCAAGTTGTTGTTTGCTAGCGTGAAAGTTTCACCATAAAACTTGAAGTTTCGTATTAAGTTTATGTAAAATATGTATATAGTTAACATGTAAAGGGGCAGCGCCGCGTTGTAGTGCAGAAACGGGTCCAACAAAGAGAAGCAAGAATAGGGTGTACATGTATTAGATCCTCTTCGCCCTTAGGGAGCTCCCTCACGGTCTTGGGGTAACCGGTAAAGAGGCCGGTAGCAAATTTAGGTCGGTGCTAAAGAAATAGCAACAAAAAAGAAACGTGGTGACTACATGCGGGTTTGCGAGCTTCCAAATTACAATAATCATAGTGTGAATAAACTCCGATTATAATGTTTTTTGATCCATAAAACAATCATGGAGTAATCATTGTCTTTGCGGGTTCGTGGAAAAGGGGGGGGGGAGGAGAGATGATTGGCGATATATATATATATAACTCTGGGAGTGCTGGAAGATGTCTAGGTAAGTCACGATGAAGAAATATTTTTGTGATGTGAAGTTTCGTACAAAGGAAAGGTTAAGAAACACTCCCTGAGTCATGAGTTAGTCGGCAAAAACGTACAAAAAAAAAAATAACCAGCTGAAACGACCACATAACAAAATGGCTCTTCGCCTCTCCCACTTTCCACCTCTTTGTGCCACCAAACTGTGCTCTTGGACTCTTTTAGTGCTTAGCTACACATGTTTATATACAATGTTTAGATACTGGGTCGTAGTAGTACGACCCAGGCAATCGAAAATATGGTACAAAAATTTGCTCTGAATACGAACTCTATGTATTATAATCTCTATGGTTAAACCTTTTTTTCAAACCGAACTTGACAAAGGTTTGAAAATGATTTCAGATTCACAACGTTGCGAATTCTTAAAAGATGGACGTACAGCTCTATCCAATACACCGATGAAGAGAATTTCTTCTGTGAGTCCTGTGTCTTCGGTAAACAACATCGATTTCAAGAAAGAAAAGAAAATCAAACCCTGTAGCGGAACTCGTTCATGCTGACGTAGGTTGCCCTATGGAAAAACCATCGATTGGTGGATCAAAATATTTCCTTTTGCTGAAAGATGAAGAGGGAGAAGAGTGAAGTAAGTACATTAATTAAAAAATATATTTATTATGTAAGAACTGAAACACGTCGTGAGTTAAAAGTAATTCGCTCTGATAATGGAACTGAGTGCGTTAACAAAAGTCTTACAAGTATCTTGCAAAGAAATGCGATCCCTACAATCTAGAGCAGAATGGATGTGCTAAAAGGGAAATACGTATGGTTGTTAAAGCAGCCAGAGCGATGCTACAAGCAAGGAGCTTAGACAAAAAATTTTGGACGGAAGCCGTTAACACAGCCGTTTATGCTCTAAATATAACAGGAACAAGTTCTGTAAAAGGAAAGACTCCGTATGAACTATGGTTGGATAGGAAACCGAATCTTGTGTCTTTGCATGTTTTTGGTTCTTATGCTTACACTCACGTGCCCAAGGAAAAACGACATAAATAGGATCCAAAATAAGAGAAAGCTATTTTTGTTGGATATGGTCACGGCGTTAAAGTTTTGCGTATGTACATACTTGAGAAGAATAAGGTTGAAATATCTAGAGATGTAGTCCTGAATGTAGTTAAGGCATGTGCGTTGCTACCTTTCGATATTTGTGACGAAAGTGACGCTGAAATAAAACCGACAATAAGTACGCCAAAAAAACGTCACGAATGCAAGTGAATTTGACAATAGCACTAGCGATGAAGTCTTTTACGATAGTAATCAAGAAAGTAGAATTGAAATGGTAAACGAGAATAATGATGATGAGAAAAGTGTAATCGAAATAATAGATGTGGTTGCTGCTGGTGATCAGTTGACAAACGAAAGCTTTATTAGTAGTAGACTACGCAGCAAAACTAAGAAAGATTATGATCCAGCTGGAAATCCGCAGACGAATGAAAAACTTTACCAAAGTCTACCGTCTTTAAATTTAAGTATTGAAGAGGGTCATGCCTTGGTCTTAAAGTCCATAGTTCCTTCGAGTTATGTTGAAGCGGTAACTGGCGAGCACGCTAAGAATTGGAAACACGCCATGGATGAGAACATGAAATCGCTTAAAGACAATATGACGTGAAAAAAGGTGGATTTACCAGAACGATGTAACTTTGTTGGTACGAAATGTGTCTATCAACTCAACCATTCTACGGAAATTGAATCAGAACTTTTAAAGAAGATATTTATGTATGTCAACCTGAAGGGTACTCTGACAATTCAGGTAAAGTTTGCAAATTAATGAAAAGCTTGTATGGTTTGAAATAATACTCACGGTGCTGGAATCAAACGTTTTCAAAATTACTTAAAGATTTTAAGCTCCAAGCAAGTCAAGCTGATAATTGTGTTTACGTATGTAAGGACGCAAATAGACGTTTATTACTAGCAATTTATATAGATGATGGCTTGGTTGCAGCTGAGAATGGAGAAGACATTTGGGATTTAGAGCTTAACCACAATAGCACTGTGACTGTGACTGTGTTTCTCTCTTTAGCACAGTCGGCACAGAGTGGAGCAGTGACGTCGCAGCGTCGTGCTGTCACTTGCGATTAAGAATAAAATTTTTTTTGTATTACTATTGTTCAAAATGCACGGAAATTGGAGGATGTTAGCCAAATTAAATTTGATAAAGTGCATAATAGTGCAAACAGTATTGAATCTGAATATTATATTTAAAGTATATAATATAATTGTTCGTCAGAGACGACGATACAAAATAAAATGGTGGGTTCGACCTGTTAACAGAACTCGTGAAATTTGTGGGTTGTTTGCTACTTGCATCGATCAACTTCGGCTTCACGATCCAGAACAATTTACCAAATCAGAAATTACAAATCAAAATAATAATCAAAGTAATCAAAGCATATCAAAAACATATGTTTTGTTTTGTTTCAGTTTAGTAGAACAAGTGAGATTTTGAACGTGAAGGTAGGCATCATTCTTTGAGAGAAAAACTCAAACGCAGTCGTGCCTCTTTCGCAGTCAACAAAAATTTTTGTTTTCATGACGACGCCGGGCGTCGTTCCAGCCCATAAGATTTACATGCATTCCAAAAACACAGTCACAGTCACAGCGCTATTGTGGTTAAGCTCTTACTATCATATCTAAGAGAAAAATTTAAAATAAAAAAAAAAGTCTTTAAAAGTCTTTGAAGCTAAACATTTAATTTTTTTGGAAATCCGGCGTTTGAATGATCACAGTATTCATGTCAACCAATTTGGTTATATTAAAAAATTATTAGAAACTTTTAAAATGCATGATGCAATACCAGTGAGTACACCTTGTGAAACCCCCAAACAAGAGTCAACACCAAATAGCGAATGAGTAACAAAGAATTACCCATACAGGCAAGCAGTTGGCAGCCTAATGTATCTGGCAGTTGCCACACGACCAGATATAGCATCAGTGTTAGCTATGCATCAAGATATTTAGATAACCGGTTGCCATTACATGTTGGTATGGTGAAGGGAATTTTGAAATATTTGAAAGGCAGTAAAGAGTATGGTATCATGTTTCCAAGTAATAGTGTTCCTTTGATAAATTGTTACAGTGACGCTGATTATGCAGGTGACATTACAACGAGAAGATCAACAAATGTTCCGTTGTTATGCTGGGTTCATTATGTATTGCATGGTTATCACACAGGCTAAAGTGTGTAGCATTATCCACAACTGAGTCCGAGTTTGCAGCCGCCTGTCATGCTGCGAAGAAGCTGATCTGGATTCGGCAACTTTTGAATGATCTACTACCGTCAAAACAAGTGTTAGTTGATTTGAAGATGGATAATCAAGGAGCAAGTAAACTAATCAAAAAACCAGAGTTCCATAGGAGAACTAAACACATTGATGTTAAATATTATTTTATTCGCGAGAAATAGGAGAATAATTTTCTTTGATATTTCATATGTATGTTCAAATGATTAAATAGAAGAGATTTTTACAAAGCCTTTGCCAAAAGAAAACTTTCTGCGATTTAGAAATTTAATGAATCTGGTGAATTATAATTCAGTTTAAATATTTGAACATTGTTCTTTCAAGTTAAGCTAAAAGTGGGAGTGTTATTCAATATCAGTATTTAACTTCACATTATCCATATTGTACCACTGTAAGAACACTGTAAGAAGAGCCTAGGCAGAGGTAACATATTTTGAACAGTTCTTGTTGTAATGTGCTATTAGTGATGCTCCAGCAGCAATTTTTTCGAAAATCTGATTTACAAAACTGTTCATGATACTCGTCGCTTTTGAAGAAATCAAGGTGCGGGATGAACTTCAGCCGATTACTGCCACTCTCCCACTTCCATTGAGATCAGAGAGCGAACAAAACGTCTTTAGAAAAGTTAAACGTTGACCTCATAGCAATCTATACATAAAGCACCTTTTTGGATCGATAATCATCTCAACGAATCTAACTTGCTCATCGAACGAAACTTCCCATCTTCGTCGCCACCGATCATCCAATCGTCGAAGCAAACAATCATCATCGTCATACCACCTCGCATAGTAAGTACTTTTGACCCACGTTTTCGTTGCCACCCCCCAAAAAAGGGTTTTATTGTGCATTGTCACTCTTCGTTTGTGTTGAAAAAACACTACTTTTGAATGAAAAAAAAAAACAATAACACAGAATGAATATAAACTACCTAAAAGATTGGCGTTGGAATAATATTAGATACTGTAGTCTAAAAAAAGCATTAAAGCCAACATCAACAAAAAAACACAAAAAAAAAAATTCCGTGAACTTTAGTTCAATCAGCGTTCGAAAAAGGTTTTTTTTGTACAATTGCCCAATTCATTTCTCTGACAAAAGACAACAATATTTCCATTCTCACTTTAATTTTTGTTTCATCTCCGTACAAAAAAGGAAAAATTATGGTTCACGTTTAAAATAATTTCGATCTTCGCATAAAAATATCAGTAAAAATTATTCATTAAAAGATAAATGATCAAGTACGTTATTTAAAATAACTCATTCTAAGCGAGCGATATTCGTCAAGAAGCGAAGTTTTTCTATTTCCAAAGAGCGAAATCTCCAGAAGAATAGAATTTTTATCATACCTACTGGGATTTATATTTGACGATAGAAAAGAATCATTTATCGTGAGCGATATGTATTTTGTACAGGTATGAAAAAATAAATATCGCTCTCGAATCCAAACATTTTTTCATCTTTCGTGATCGTTTTTTTGGTGAGAGATATATGTAAATAGTTTCGATATTTTGAGTGATACTTTCCGAACCGTGTTCAATAGACGATATAAAAAGGCAAGGCATGGGGCAAGACCTGAAGTTTTGAAGTTTGAAATATGGATTTGAAATATAATGATATGTATATATATATATCTTATTTTACTAGAAATACCTAAAATATGCAGGAATTTCATAAATGCAAAGAACTTAGAATGCCTGCTGACCCTAATTACCTTTTAAGATAACGCTTCTTTGTGGTATGTAATTAGAACAAAGGCAGCGGTGTTCGGTGATTATTCGGTTGTAAAAGGCTTTTCGGAATGTGCTTCGTCATGTAGTCACGCTGAAGCAACTGATTTTGTTGCAAATGTAACTGTTGTTGCTTGCGCCGTCGATGGTGCTTATGAAGTTGTAATGCTGTAACTGCTCCAGTAAAAGTTGTGGAGCCTAGACTATTATTACTTGAGGTCACTGCTGTCTGTGGAGAGTTTTGCGAGAAAGGGGAAGTGCAGTTCGATGCTATGCGCCAGTCAGGAAGCTGCACACCGAGACGTTTGCATTCGTGCGCGTAAGCGCCAAAGCTATCGCAGTGACACATGCCAGTTGGACATTCGCAAACATCGATTTTGCACGACTCTATGTAGTTGATAGGGTTTAATCTAGTATCACAATTTCCAAATATTTCACGGAGCGGGCGACAGTAGGAATTTGATAAACGTTGCTTACATGTCGGTTGGGAGACAATGTTTTCGATTTTACGTGAACAAGCCTTAGAGCCGCCCACTTTCCACGAGCTTGCAAAGCGCCACGCTTCCTTGTCAGAATAATTTGTACCGTTACGGCTTGTAAGGTCATCACGCCCAATGCCATTATAGTTGCCACAAAGACCACATAATTTTTGCTTGTAAGAGGCTGGAGCAATTATCTGCAAAAAGTTGTTTCCGTCCCATTCAATATTGAGGCCTAGATTAGTTTTCAACAATATACCAACGGGGAGACGCTCTATGCTTATGACCGGACCGTGGCTGTAGGGTAAAGAAACGCGGCTTCCATTCACTTTGATACGAAGTTTTTGTCCCAAATTTACTCGAATTCCATTCATTTTAAAGGTGACCGTTTTTGGCCAGGATGAACGTTTCGTCCCACGTCCATCGTTAGTTAGACGTACTGTAAACGTGTGATCATGGCAATCTGCGGTCAAAAGATACTTACAGGAACCCTGGAAGCTAAAAAACTTTCCATCGAATGTTTTAAAGTGTGGATCACCGAACACAGTACATGTTCCTGCTATTTCGCCGCATATTGGGCAGCACTGTCCCTCTGGTACTATTCGCTCTTCACTATTTTTACACTTTAGCGATGGGCAACGCATTTCAGAGCAGCGTATGTTACCAGCTGTGCAACGACAAGAGCGACAGGCACCAAGATTCCAGGTTTCGTGATTCTGATATGTTACCCCATTATAAATGCACTCACTTCTCACTTCCGAACTAATACAACGCGGACAACAGCCGTCTATTTCCTGATACTCTGGCGAGCATTCAAGTATAGGGCACGTCATACGATGACATACGGATGTTCCGTTGGTACAGGTGCAATTAGTACATCGATCTGGTGTAAACTGAGTTCGATCATAATAAACTTTATTGTTGAAGATACATTTACCTGGAAAAAAAAGTTTAGTACAGCAGTTTGATACAATTTTATTTAAAACTACAATAAATTGATCAAAGACATATGTATAAATATATATTTACCAGAAACTGGCATAAATTCTCTATGTTCTGTACATCTCGGACAACATTCGTTGGGATGCTGTTTTTGCTTTGAGATGGGGCATTGAAGAATGGGGCAAGTTTTCTTGGAACACGTCAGCTTTTGTTTAAAGCACTGACAGACTAAACACCTGTCATCAATCGAGGCGACAGCCTCTTGTCCTTCAGATATAATTTGTCCATCGATTTCGCAACCTTGAAAGATATATTTAACCTTATTTAAAGAATATATTATTTTCTTATATTATTAGTTATGATTCTTACTATAGAAAACTTAATCCATGAAGCAAAATGGTCTCTTTTGTTTTTGCGATTAGCAGATGGTCAGATGGATGTGTTTGCATGACGCATGAAAAGTAAAAACATTGCATTCTCTGTACAAATGGAATCAAGTAAGACAAAGTAGATATGTATTGGTCGAAGAGAAAACGCGAATTTCATTGCAGCAAAACAGGTGGATTTCTGTAATTTTCTAGCACTGCATTAGAGCACGAAATACATACAAATTGATGTATCATTTGTACATCATTACATCATTGATGTAAATTTGGCTAAGAGTAACAATCTTAAAAATGGGTTAAAGTTTTATTGTAATTCAATAGGTTTACTTCAATGAGAAATTTTTTAATGTTATGCTTTTCATGAGCATATATTAGAGATTAGATAGAGATTTATTTTGTGTAATCTCCTCCACTTTAATGTATAAATTCCATTTTTTGGGAATTGATTTTTTTTGTGGTTTGGTTACCACACCAAATGTTACATTACAATATTATTATTATTTATTATAAATTTAGATTGGTCTGTATCTGTCTCCGATTTAGTTTTATGGTTCGTATGTATTTTCACATTTAACACTATCGTTATCTATTATAAGATTACCATCATCCTTATTTATAACTCCTGCTTCATATATGTACGACTATGATACAATTATTTATTACTACAGTAAGTATTTAATGTAGATAAACATTCAATCGTTGTTTTGTAAAATCTTCTTTTCCGGCACATCTACTAGGTCTGTTACTTGATTCCGAAATTCTATTTTCATGCTCTCAAAACTCTAGTGGAATATTGCGAAAATCCCACTAAAATTTTGTGTGCATATTTTGATTTGTATGGTACACATCCTTATATTATTTTGTCATTTTTAAAAATTTTAGGGATATTTTTTGTAGACGAGTATGCTTTAAACTTGGTGAAAAAGTGTCCATGTCCCTTATCGCTATGTGTATAAGGAATAATTGTAAAGGCAATGAACAGGCTACTCTATCAGAAATTGCAAAACCTAATAGTGAAATAGGAAACTTTTGACATTATAGAAAATAGCAATAAGCTTATAGCAAATAAAATTATACATAAGTTTTATGAAATCCTCAAGGAAAATGTAAAAATAAAAATTTTAAATTGTATATTCTCTCTTAACGGACTCATATTATGGATAACATATAAAATGCGAACCTTGGCATATTGGGCAGCATTCTCCGGGACGAGGTGGTGATATTTTTTCACCATCGCACTGTGTGAAGCATTGGACAATTGTTTCGGTGACGACACTAGCTATGCACTTATAGGTTCTGCAAGGATCTGTCAGCTCGGTCCATTCAGATCCGCTGGCATATGCAACACCTTTAAAAACGCATCCTTAAATCGGTAGTAAGAACGTTAAAATCATGATTAAAATTGATAATAGGATTCCGAACCCTTGCATCTTCGGCAACATGTATCGGATGCTTTGGAGTCCAGTAAGTAGCAATCATGGATCGATGGGCAGCTCTCTTTGTCACAGTTTACGAATCCATTCTGCAATACAAAGTAAAATATTAGATTTGTAACAAACTGTAAATAATTTATCATTATATTAATTTAATACTTAACGAAAATGTAACTATGGCAATGAACACACTTTAAAAGAACTGTTACCTACGGGAATATACTATAACAGTGATGGCGAACCTATGGCACGCGTGCCACGAGTGGCACGCGATAGATTTTTGGTGACACTCGAATTTTTTACGATTTTAAAGTAAAAATTTTTACAAAAGAATTTTTGCAAAAAATATGTAATATTATTTAAGTCGATTTAATTTAATAATAAAAAGTAAGAGCGTTCTCTCACTTCTCAAATAACTGTAGTGGTTAAAGTCTCAACATAGTTTGTAGGTACACAAACCTTTATTATAATATATACACGTTGTTCAGTTGACAGTTGCAACGAGTGTATGTGTACTCGTTGAGTTGCTTTTAAAATTTGGTAGCTCTAAAAGCGACCTAATAAAAACGTTTTAAAATAACAATAATACAATTGCTGTTATAATTCTAAGAACAACATTTGTGTTTATTATGCAAAGCCTACTTAGATATGTGTGTATTTATGTCTACAAGAACTGTTGTTTTAAAGTTTTTTAACTTGCTCTTCTTTAAATTCGATTAGTAATTTATAGAGAACAGTGAAAGACAGAAGTGAAGTTTAATTTAAATATTAATTGGTATGTATTTTAGTTGTTATTCTTTTCCTATATTGCAAAATTCGTAAATTTATTTAAATTTCAGTAAAAATTATAAAAATGGCAGCTGTAAATAAAAAACAAAAACTTGTCGAAGCTGGTAGCAGTAATTCCAGCAGACAATTTCAGAGTTGGTGGACCGAAATGTACGGTGTTGTTAAAAAAGGTGATAAAGCTATATGTGAGCTATGTTCTGTGTCAGTGGTATGTAGAACATCATCTGTAAAAAGACACTATGAAACAATTCACAAGTGGCTTTTTGACAAAAGCAAAGATGAACAAAAAGAATATATTTTACGAGTAATTAAAAACAAAAATCTGCAGTCGAATGCTTTAATCAAGTGCATGAATAAGAATTCAAATACCGTAGCTGCTAGCTTTGAAGTCGCTAATACCCTGTTTACATAAAAATATTTAATCCGATTAAGCTGTTCGAAAACTGATGAGCTTTCCAAGTGTTTCCATACATAATCCGGTCAAGCAATGTAGGTGTTTTGTTATTGCTTTGTTTTGTTTGGTGTAGTTGAGCTTTAACCATGTGTGTGGACATATGTGCTAATAGTTTGTCGCCGGTAATTGTCCCTTTCTAACACATTGGCACTAGACAAGGAGAAGCATAAGTTCCTATAATTCCGAACTTCGAACCTGAGTTGCAAACTAAAAATTGAAGCTAAAACCCAAAAGCATTTCGGTTTAGCGCTGGAATTGCAACAACAATTTCAATGGTATTTAAAAAGTTTACGAGCGGTTTTAGGTCCTAAAAAGTTTAACTTCCAATTTCTGGAAAAACCATTTTATGTAAACGCGGTATAAAGTAATTGCCAAAAAAGGAAAACCGTTCAGCGATGGAGATTACATTAAGAATGCATGGTTAGAATGTGTACCATTTCTCTTTGAGGATTTTGCGAATAAAGATAAAATATTTCAGCGAATAAAAGAATTGCCTATTGCTCGTAATACAATAAAAGATAGAATTCTGAAAATGGGTAAAAATGTAAAACAGCTACAAAAATCAGATATAAAGTTATGTGATTTTATTTCAATTTGTCTTGATGAAAGCACCGACATCACTCTTTCGGCTCGATTAGCTATTTTTGTTAGATATTTTATTGGCAATGAAATAAAGGAAGAATTGATAAATTTGGTATCTTTACGAACAACTGCCAAAGGTACAGATATTTGCAAGGGAGTAACAGAGGCTCTTTCTGAAGCAGAAATAGATTTTTCAAAAGTCGTATCTGTAACTACAGATGGTGCACCTAGTATGATTGGGCAAGAAGTAGGATTTGTCAATTTATTTACAAAGTGTGTTGGACATCCACTATTGGGCTTTCATTGCATAATTCACCAGGAAGCGTTATGTGCAAAGAACGGTTTTAAATTAGTTGAAGACGTGATGAAACTTGTGACCAATATAGTTAACTATATCGCCGCACATGCTTTAAACAAAAGGAAGTTCGAATCTTTGTTAAATGAAGTCAATTCGGTGTACAATGGTTTAACTATGTATAATAATGTTCGTTGGCTTAGTCGCGGCAAAGTACTTCAACGTTTCGTCGAGTGTTTGGATGAAGTTCGGATGTTTTTAGATGATCAAAAACAAAATCAGTATAAAGAGTTATCAGATGTTGAGTGGATATCAAGATTAATGTTCTTTACGGACTTTTGCGCTCATTTGAATGAGCTAAATATAAAATTACAAGGTTTTGGCAAAACCATTGTTAATATGTTTGATCTCATCAAAGCATTTGAAGCTAAGCTAAAAATATTTAAATGTGACATAATGAGCAGAAATTTCAAATATTTCCCTAATTTAAAAAAATACATGATGGACTTAGAAATTCACGAAAAACCTGATGAAACAAAAATTATAAAAGAATTTGACAATATTTTAAAAGGTACAATTGAACAATTTTCGACAAGATTTATACAATTTCGACAATTTGAAGAAACTTCAAAATTTATTACTCGTCCAGATATATATACATTCGCACAGTTAAATTTATCGATATTTGAGTTCATGAATTTAGAAGATTTCGAGATGCAATTGGTAGATTTTCAATCCAGTTCGATTTGGAAACAAAAATTCATAGATTTGAGAATCATGTTGGAAGAAATTGAACGAGATCGATTTATTGGAGCAGTCCAGAGAAATGCCGAAAATGAAATCTTAAAAACTTGGAAATCTATTCCAGAAAATTTTTCTTGCCTTAAAAGAATAGCAATGGCAATTTTAACAATTTTTTCATCTACTTATGCTTGCGAAACATTGTTTTCTTCGATGAATTTTATTAAGGCAGATATTAGAAATAGACTCACAGATGATAGCAGTACCTCTTGCATCTTATTAAAATCTACTAGTTATGAGCCAGATATAAAATATTTATCATCCAGCACACAACAACAGAAATCTCATTAATAATGATATTTTATGTTTTTTTTTCAAATAATAATAAAAAATTTCATTCCTGAATTATTCTTAATTTATTTATATAACTACATAAAAATGTGAATTTTTTATTTGATTTCAACCATATTTTTTTAAAATATTTTTTTAATAAAAAAATAATCTATTAACACAAAAATATTTGTCTATTATTATTGTTCTGAAATGTATTTTCACAATCATATTATGCATTGGTTTTATTTTATTTTACGGCACGCGTCATATTATTTTATAAAAAAAATATATTTATGACACGCAAGCTCAAAAAGGTTCGCCATCACTGTACTATAACATAGTACTACAGCTATGTATATATTGTTATCTTATATATAAGCTATATATTGTTATTTCATTTGTCCTTAATATTTAATGACACAAACTAGATTATAAAAGGGCGGCACTATACATGCTCAGGAACATTTCTACAGGTAGATAACGAACAACTTAAGTAGTTATTCAATATTATTATTAACTTTAAACACAACAATCAAACTTCCCTTGGGAAGTCACTCAGTTCCAGACAGAGGTAACAATCAATATCTGCGCTAACCTAACATTAAGATCCAAAGTAGTGTTATGATTTCAGATAGCCAGACTGCTATTGGAGCACTACCTTCCTACGGGGTTTCATCGATACTCTTATGGAAATTAACAACCTGGGAAGAGAAAACAAACTAAATTTACTTCTGGTCTCCGGAAACGTTGGCAACTGCCGCAATAAGTTAACGCACGAGTTGGCAAGAAAAGGGCCGTTAACTCACTTGTTGGACCTAAATCCTATTGTCTTGACGGCCTGCAATTGTACAGTAAGAGAGCGGGGGAGGAGAGGCCCGTGGGGTATGTCTACTGGACGGATGCCCTTCCTCCGCCTTGAGAAAGTCTAAATTTCTTGTTTTTTGGGGGATACAATCAAAATAAAATAAAAATAACGTAATAACTCCAAAATTACTCTCTAATGTGACCGAGCCTGCTGTAGATTTAAGGCCTACCTTAAAAAAGTTAAACCTCGAGGTTCGAAAAGAATGCAGCTTCTGCTGTAATGGTACAGAGACGCCGGAACACCTACTTTCTGATTGCAAGGCAATTGCATCCAGTTTAGGGCATCCCGACTCTACGCTTCTCGCGCATTGCGAATTCAAGAATTTGAGCCCAGTAAACATATAGGCACATGAAAGGGGCTCAATACAGCAATATGTCGCTGTTCGCAATTCATACGAAGTAATTAATAATAATAATAATCAAACTGGGACAGGTTCAGCTGACCAGGAAGTACTGAAACAGCAAAAGTTCAAAGCCCTTAGGTAAAAGTGAAGGGTTTGGACGAACACTAGGGATGTGCGTAAGTGTAGAAGTGTATTCTTGAATAACTATTGCATGCAAATCTTCGACATTTTCAAAGTCGATTTACAAAAAAACGGCTACAGGGGAGTTCGCAATTTTTTTATATTTAGTTCTCCTCATTAGTAGCTTTCAAACGACATATGTTTCATCAACACACGAGGAAGCGTTCCTGACCAGTGGCGACTTCATCCTCCTAGTCTGCCCAGGCAAACATTAATATAAAGCGAATATTAATATTCAGAGTTAAACACGTATTTAACTTCTAGACATAGACATAGACTTCCGCTGACAGTCTATGCAAATTGGTTATGTGAATCACCCTTTTTTTTTGGTTTGTGCATATGCTAAGTTATATTCGTATTTATCTTCATACTTAAACACGTATTTAACTTCACGCACTTACTTAAACTTACTTTTTAAAGAGCAATAATGTAGCAAATGCTACACATTTTATGCTATAATTACATTTAAATAATTAAGCTAATTAATTTAAGCTAATTAATTTTAAATAATTAAGCTACGCGTCTAACTATTTCACCGCGATTTTTCCTGCATCAGCGTTATTTTGCAGACAAATGAGGACAATTGGCAGATCGAGAAATAGTTACTATTTCGAAACCAGCCACGGTTTTTGGTCAGCAATGTTTGTTGGTGTCTTGTAACATAGAATACTCGCCATATAAACTACACCTTCATAAATTATTTTCTACGAAGTTTGTGAAGCAAAAGCTGCTTTCATTTAGAAGCAAGTTTTCCGTTTTTAGGAGCAAGTTCTTAATTTGCCCAATACACCATCCACATATAGGCCGAATGTTAGAATCAAGTATGACATTCATAGAGCATGGTATCTTTCGGTTTTATAAATTATATATTATATATTATTATAATAAATAAAAAAACTCACCCGACATGTACACTTGAAACATTTTGAGTTTTGTATTCCTTGTATTTTTACTTCTTCTCCTTCGTTGGAACATGATTGAAGATCTCCTGGAAAATGGAAATAATTGCTAATTATAATAATTTGTTTTAAAATGAAACGAACACATTTTTCCTTTTTCTAAAAAGTAAGTTTTGTTGAATCTTAAATACGAACATCATGATTTTATTGTATCCCTGAAAATAATTGGGCCTGAAAATAACTGTTATCCAAATGACCTTCAGCAAAAAAGTAAACTTTTAACTTTTAATTTATAAGTTAAAAGTTAATTTTTAACTTTAAAAAAAAAAAAATTTAAAGTTTACTTCAAACTTTTAACTTTTATTTCAAAAGTAAAAGTTAACTTTAAACTTTTATTTTAAAAGTTTGAAGTTAAAAGTTTACTTTTATTTTCGAAGATCATGGAAAAAAGTTTTTAGGCGTCTTTTTCCTGAGAGTTTTGTAAAATAAAGGTTGTTTGAAAAAGTTTTTTCTGTAGAAATGCAGCTGAGTGAACTGTGGAAGAACATGTATCGCTAGAAAAGCAACTGGCTGAAAATGCCTGAATAGTGACCCTTATCAGCAGCAGGTACAGCGACAACAATGAATTACAAAAACAAGAAGTCATCGTTCCGTTTATGTGTAGATGCCTGCGTGTTGTTGTTTAGTAGTTTGGCATTTCTGCAGCAAAAAAATTTTTGCAAAAAAAGTTGGAGCAAAAATTCGCATAAAAACTTTTTCGAAGTCTTTTTTAACAAAAAAATCTTGAGAAAACTTTTTTCAAAGACTTTTGAATTTAAAAGTCCTTAAAAAACTTTTTTCAAAAACTTTTAAAAATAAAAGTTTTTCATAGCAGTTATTTTGCGATTTTTATTTTTAAAAGTCTTTGATAACTGTTATTCTAAAGACTTTTTCGATAAAAGTTCTAAAAGTTTCAAGCTCTGGTAGCAACACGACAACTGCAATACCGGCAGGAGAATAGTATGAAAACCAAAGAGTCATGACGCCTCTTTGAAATGAAGAACCATTGAAAATGAATATTTATTGCACCTTCAAATCATTTATTTACTAGCATAAGTAAATGAATTTCAAGTGCTTGTCAGTTAAAGATTGTAAAAAAATAGTATAAAGATAGAGATTATTATTATTATTATTGTAGGCACTGATGCACCGCGACCTCATGGATCTATTGTGCATGCCCTTGCCTAAGCCAGATCTAAGCTCTTTATAAAATCAACCACCATTCCTCGGTTAGTGATCCAGACCTTAGAGTGAAGCATAATTGGATCACCATAGCTTAACCGCCTCCGATTGCTAAGAGCAGGACAATCGCACAGAACATGCTCAGCGGTTTCCTTAGCATCCTCGCAAAACCTGCAGATGTCCGTTTCAGACAAGCCGATTTTTTTCAGGTGATATCTTAGGCCGCAGTGGCCCGTAAGAAAATCTGAAAGGACAAGTAAGTCCTTCCTGCTTAGCATAAGGAGTTTTAATGACACTCCCTTAGCTAGGGTAAGAAATCTCTCGAACTCGATTTCCTCCCACTTTCGGATTACCTACCGTTTGTATCCATTAGATAGTCCACAAAAAGGCTGCGGACCTATAAAAGGTCGCTGAGCAGAGGGCCTTGCTAGGCAATCGGCCCTCGCATTTCCCTCATAGGCCTCATGACCAGGAACCCATCCCAATGTAATGGTATTGTGTTGTCCCTGTTGGATAAGGCACTAGCGACAGTTGTCCACAAGCCTGGATCCAATTGCTTCAGACCTGAAGACATTCGCAGCCGCTTGGCTATAAGAGAGGATATAGATGTGCGCACCCAATGCCCTTCTATGAAGGCACTCCCTCACATATATCTCTATGGCAAACAATTCTGCCTGGAAGATAGTTGCAAGCTTTTCCATTGGTACACCTTTCTGAAATCTTGGCCCTACGATACCGGCACCCGCATCACCATTCTGCAGTTTGCACCCGTCAGTGTACCAAATTTGAGCTCCCGGTGCCAAATTTCAATTCCGGTTCCTCCAGTTCTCCCGGTCAAATACGTTAACCGTACAGTTCCTGAAGAAAGCCAATTTTTTGGCATGTTGTCACTGAATCTGACAATAGTTTCATTCATGAAAATATCCACAATCTTAATATGCCCGTGTAGATCCGCACTTTTCATGGAGCAGATTCGACTGAGCCGGAGTGCCGATAGACATGCCTCCGTTTTTATCGTTATCGATAAGGGTGGGATGTGTAACAGGACACTAAGGGCCAGGGTTGGGCACGATTTCATTGCACCAGTTATGCCCCCACAGACCAGTCGATGTAACTTAATTAATGCTATTGCAGCTTTCTTTTGTCCAACCTTGGGCCACCACACCAACGCCGAATATGTGGGTATTGGTCTTACAATAACTTCAAATGCCCAGTAGGTCATTTTAGGGCTGATGCCCCAAGTTTTACCATAGAACAGTCATTTACCATACAGGCATAGAATGCCCTTGTGGCTTTCTGGATAACATTGCTGAGGTGTGCATTCCAAGTTAGCGCTCTATCCAGGATGACCATGAAATACTTTGCACCCTTGGAGAATTCTATTACAGTACCTTCCAGAACAGGCTTCTCCAGCCTAATCTTGTGTTTGATGGTAAAGGGTACTAAGGTGGTCTTCTAAGGATTTAAGCGAAGGCCCTTCTCCACACACCATCTTTCTGTAATTACAACCAGTGTCCATAACAGTGGTGATAATACTCCCCCTTGGGGGCATCCTCTGGTGGCCTTAATTGATTGTAGTTTCCCTCCAAGCTCAAATTGAGTTACTCTGGACCTCAGCATGTTAATAGTCCATGTGGTTATCATGGGACGAATGTTTTTCCTTGTCATGGAATCACAGATAGCTTCATATGACGTTTTGTCAAAAACTCTTGATATAACCATGAATGTGCACAAAGCAATTTGTTTAGACTGCAATGCCTTTTCTATGACTGTAGTTAGGCTGTGGACCGCAGTCTCAGTTGATTTGCCTACTTGATAGGCAAACTGTAATTCATGTAGAGGCGACACCGTTAATATCGTCTCCTTAATGGACATGTCCAGGAGTGTTTCCATTGTCTCAAGGAAAAATGAGCCGAGGGTAATGGGCCGATACGCCTTAGGTAGTTACACAGACCCACTATTATACTTAGGAATAAACACAACCCTAATCTTTGCCCATGCGGATGGAAAATGACGAAGCCGCAAGCTTGCCCTAAACATTCTTGACAGGATAGATAGGGACCAGCACATCCGCATCTTGCTGCAATAGACACCGATATATCCCATCTAGTCCAAGGGGCTTTAGAGGGACTAAAGGTCCCAAGAGCCCATCGGACCTTTTCCTTGTCAAAGATGGATCCCGTTAGACCCGCCTCCCTCCCCGTTGCGAGAGGGGGCATTGCCGTCACACGTGCAGTAACACTGGGATTATCTATAAAGAGGCATCCTGGGAAGTGAGTCTCCATCCTCCATGGATGTCGTGTAACAAAGATAGAGATAGATAAGAGTAAAAAGATGGAGGGAGATTAGTGTAAATAGAGAGATGAGAAAATATACAAAATCTATAATACTTCATAGCTCTTCTCCAAAGTCATTCACACCTGGCTCGACGGCCCACCAACTTTCCGTATTTTGATGTGAGTGCAAGTCAATTGCACCAATGACCAAAAATTCACATATGGATCTACATTTTGTATTATATTATATAAGAACGGATCATATATCCCTCAAACCCTTGCATATAACAATATGCAATTTCTAATGATAATAATAATAAGAATAAATAACATATACTTAAAGTAATAAAAAATAAAAGAATATGTGTATAGGAATGAAGACCTAACAGAAAGGAGAGAAAAAACTAAGTCAAAAATAAGATTTCAACTTTCAATAGGTTATCATTGAATTAACTGTCTCGCCATTGTTATCAGTGTCCAGAAATATAAGTTTGGATTTCATTATTAATTTTGTGAGAATTTTCTGTGAGTGACAAACGTAAATTCAACAAATGTACACATACTGGCGTCCTTTTTTTAACTTCCGTAGGTATCATATCATAGGCTTTGTATCTATGAATATGATTCGTCGTTCCTACTTTTAATTATCTCTACATACTTTTATATGCAATCTTCTTTGTTATTAGTTATTTACATATATACATAATTATGCAAATAGAACTATGCATCCTATGAAACAGCTACATAGTTCTCGATGTATGTAACTATCCTCATGTGTATACTTTATTATATCTATATACTCTCGTTCTATGCGTCACACATTTCGGGACATAGTGACTACAGTCCCAAACCTTGAAGGCGATAAAAGTTATGGTTACATGAGTTCTTTGTAGCTTAATTAGTCATACTTCTCTTCTTTTTCAAAACAGGACGGGTAACAATTAGGAATGCCAAGTATTTTTTCAAATTCCCCGACTTCCGTCAATCAATTCCATCCCGATTTCCATCCCCGAATGTTAACTGACGTAGCTGTTCTACTCATTTTGTATAAAGTATGATTTGCAGAAAGATGTTTCCTTGACGTTGATAAAGAAAAAAGACTCATTGATAAAGGAAAGGGAATTACTGGATCCCCGTCTGTTTACAGGTAAATCATTGAAAGTTCTTTCGGTTTAAAGATTCCTTAAATTAAAATTTTAGAAATCAACATCGGTTTTAATTCATAAATACTTAAGTAAATTTTTGGGATTAAATATATTCGACCTTATTAGATTTATTATTTTATTTATTTACATTGTTCGGGCTCTAGGTCATTAATTAATACAATATTTTTACATATTTTTCACTTATATTTCGCACCCAATATTTCGGAACAACCGCCGGCGTCCGTCTTCAGGTGATTACTTTTCCGCTACTTTTTAATCTTTTCCCTATTTTCTGTATCAGTTGTCTATACATTGGCGCGCAATTTTCTGTGTCCGTTTTGTAATTCATTCTCTTTGTGTTCGGTGTATTTATTATATGTAGCATTTCCATTGTGTACCTCTTTTTGTAGTTTTTCTCTTGTTGTACTATTTGTGTGTCTTTAATATTTGGATAATGTCCCATTTTTAGGCAGTGATTTACCAATGCTGTTTTGTTATTGCTATTTATTGTTTTTATACCCTACAACTTAAGGTTGAGGGTATATTCACTTTCTACCGGAGTGTGTAACGCATAGAACTAGACAAGATAGGTATGGAAAAGTATATATATTCTTGATCAGCATCACCACCGAAATTGAAATAACGATGTCTGTCCGTCTGTCTGTCTGTCTGTCTGTCCGTTGAAATCACGATCACAAGAGAACGGACTAAGATTTCAAAATGAAATTTGGCAAAAATATTCGTTGCTATGTTGGGATGTTTCGTATTGAAAATGGGCAAAATCGCCCAAGGACCACGCCTACTTTTTATATCGAGAGTGCAGGTACCTCTGTTTTGCCTATTAAAAAAGGCCATATCAGCATCATTTTTTGAGAGAAGACAAGAAAATTTTATATGTAGGTTTAGACTAATGCTTCCAGTTAATATGCCAAAATATGGGCGTGATCCGCCCACTTTAAAAAAATTTTTTTTTGTTTTTATTATTATTATTATATATCTATTGTATATTTATTATTAGATATATTTATTGTATATGTATACGAGTATATATGCAGCTTTAAGGTGTAGGGTATTTCGGCTACAGCCCGGCTGTAGACAACACCTTTACTAGTTATATATTAAATTTGACTTTTCCAATTTTTCCATATTTGTTTTAGTCTTTGAATAAAGATGTTGTAGTTTTTGGTAAGGTACTAACGAAATATGTATCTATTTATTATCGTATATGTTTGAATGCACTATTTTTCCTGATATTCCCTGTATGTTTATTAACTTTTTATATGTCTTAATCTTCCAAACATTTTATTGCATTGTTTATAATATTTTGTATTAACTTTCGTGGAAAACTATTCTTTGTAAGTATCTCGATTATTATTTTTATGTTTTTCTTATGATATTACTTGTCACTTATTTTTAAGATTTTTCTTGCTAAATTATACCCAACATTGTATATCACATGTTTTGGATGTTTTGAATAAAAATTAACAAGTCTTCCTGATGCCATCGGTTTTGCATACCAATCCGTCGTTAGTTTTGATTCTGTCCTGATCACCATTGTGTCTAGGAATGGTAATTTATTGTTTTGTTCTATTTTAATTAATGACCTAGAGCCCGAACAATATAAATAAATAAAATAATTCATAAATACTTTTAGAATAAAACACAAACGTTTACAAATTAATCCAAGGCTTTTTACTGTGTCGAAGAGAATATTGTATGCATAAAAAAACCCAGAAGTTAGCAATTTAAATTTTAGAAACAGGTAGAAGACATGGATAAATGTTTTAAAAAGCATTATCTTAAATGCCTTAGGAATTAAGGACACTACAAAATTAGTGCGTGAAGTTAAATAAGAATTGAAGTTTGAATATTGTTATTTGCTTTAATCGTAGTTTTGCGTGGCCAGACAGCGAGGATGAAGGGACCACTGCTCAGCATGCGATAATTCACTATATTAAATATTAATATTGATATCGTATAGAATAATATACATAGATATCATTCTCAATAGTTTTTAACATAGTCTCTCGATTCATTTCTAATTTTAATTGGTATTGCTCTCTACGATTTTTAAGAACTTTATCAGCCAATTATTCTGAATTGTTTTAGTCTGGAAATTCACCTCCAAATAAAGTTCAATAGCGTTCAAGCAGTATCACCAAAACCGCTGATAAGACTGCGCTTATGCGACATGTTCCATCCTGTTAAAACCACTGTCAAGCCAAGTTCAAATTATTGCGAAAAACAAATCGGTTATCAATGTTATGTGTCTGTAATACTTTGTGATCGCTAAATTATTTTAATGTCAAAATAGGATTTTTAATTGAAATCTGGATTTCTGAGTCACCTGAGAAAAATGTATTTTGTCCACATAAAATCATTCGCAATAATTTTATTACTTATAAGTAATTTTCCTTTTTTTATAATAACCAACTCACCTAGTAAACTATCAGCTGCTTCTGCAGTTTTGTAGGTGACAATTGTCAATAGGAATATAATAGCTGGAATTAACACAATTTTTGTTGTTTTTGGGAACAGTTTCTTTATTTCTGAGGAATGCTCTTTTTGCAGTGTACGCCTAAACCAATTCCTTTTCCGCAGATTTTCCTTGTATCTGGCATCATTTACCAATTTCATATAATTCATAGCGATAATTTTCAAAAATTCATTAGGTCACATATTGTATTTTTTTCCTGTAAAAGCAAAAAGAAAAAAAATAAGTTATTTAAATGCACCCAAAATTAAAAATTATAAATAAGATGGATGTAAGATAAATTAATAAAGTTACACTAGCTATAGTTGCAGAGAGAATTTTAAATAATATTGTTACTATATAATGGATAGCAAATTACAAACAAAGCATGCAAAATTAAAAGTACCGCTACGCGTTCCATATAACAAATTAATTGCAATAAAAGATGTGAATAATTTTAAAGTACAGATAGACTCTTATCTGTGGTCTGAAAAAGTGGATTGTGATGTCGAGTCCACGAGTCGAAAACAAAAAAAAAAATGTTGGATCTGCGTATGGAGTGAAATATTATTTTATGTGCACATGCAAACATCCATACAATCATGATTAATTTGAAAAATTGTGAATTAAACACTTAATTCTTTGTTGAAATTGCACACATAGCAGTGCGAAAACTTGAAAGTTTCCGCATCGCCTAATTGCGCATTAGATATCAAATACATTTAGAATTTTAGTTATTGCTTAGGCAGGTTTTATTTATGAATTTTAATATTAATTTGCTTTCGTACCATTATAATAATAGTATTCAGTGTCGAAACAGACGGAAGTCACATAATATTTTGTCATGAAGTTGCCCATGCCTCCTGATAAGTTTTTTAATTACTTAATATCCGAAAATTATTATGAATACATAAATTATTTTAAGCACGTGAAGTTGAATTCGTGAACTTATCGGGAATTTAGCAAAGACGCAAACTAAAATAAGCGTGTAAAGTAAAGCGTCACTTAGTCGCTCATAGCAAATTTTAATTGCAACTTTAGTTCAACAGAACAGAGAATTTGAATATATGCCATACATATATATTGATATACATATATATTGATTTGAACCAGAAGATCAGTAATGTTATTTGGGAATTATTTGATGACTTGGTTTGAAATTTGGTCCGAGGAACTTGTCTAACTTAAATTTTCAGACATTTGGGAGATTGTAGTGTCTATGGCTTTCCATTTGCCTGGAATGAGAGTTACATTTCATTTCGGTTACAGTATTGATTTTATCCGTTAAGAATATTACATATATCAGAGAACGCATATTCTGCAGCTAGAGTTTCTCGGAATATACCCAGTTCATGCTTTTTGTGAGCCTGGTAAGTCTTTTATGATTGCAATGTCGTGTGTGGCTTAATGAGGGCGTCGTGAGGTTCGTTTGAAATGAGTTGAGTTTGGAATTGTTGTTAGTAATTATTTAGTGTTGTTCCTGCTGATGTCGCCCCAAAGAAAATTATAAGACTTTAAGTCGCCTGTGAGTTTGGATCCTTTTGCTGGAAAAGTTCCTTCAGATGATCCGTTAAGTGAGTGGCTCATAGAGTTTTGAAAGCGAAAATTAAGAAAGAAGCTGGAAGGACGTGTGGTAGATGAATATATGCACAAGAATTCCTTTGCTTTCATAGTGATTTTAAAAAGGAAAATTTTGGCATACTTAGTTCTATAAAAAGGATTTCATTGGATTCACAGTTTCAAAAACTATAAACGGAACTGTAATTGTTAAAATTTAACTTCAAGTTGTCAAAATGGCAAGCATTTAGTTTTTGTAATCTAGTATAATCAGGCTTCGGCTTAATTTTTCTAAACAGTTAAAGAAAAAACAGTTTCCGGTCTCACACCAAACATAAATAGATTGCAAACTCTATTACAATGAAGAAGAATAGTGAAAAATCTGCGCTTTATATATAATTCCATATAGAAATTATATATAAATTAAAGAATATATGTACATATATCTATATGTAGAAATTGTTTTTACTTTCTTGTATACGTAGTAAATAACTGTAATCGCGAAAAATTTCCATATGAAGAATTAATTGGTAGTACACATTTTGACCCTCCGGAGTCCATTTCGACTAGTTTGGCTGTGACATGTGTTTGTGTCTGTACATATGTATATATGCCAGTACGTATCTTCAATAACTCAAAAATGGAAAGACGTAGAAAGTTAATATTTTGTGCTTGCGAGTCTTATAAGTATAACAACTATTCGGATGGCGTTATACAGCTCCATTTCTGTAGTTTTCAAAAATAAAATACAGTGCAGTTTTACATATGTTTTTCTTTTGTGCTTTTCGTTGTTTTTCTTCGTATTTGAAGGTAGCGTCGATAAATTCCGAGCGTCGTCGCGTATATTTACGTTCGTACGTCTGCCGTAATGAGGCTGATAATCTACTTGATTGTTCAAGCAGTCCCTCTGCTTGATGTTGGGACTTAACGAAGAATCAAAAAAAAAAAGAACTACATACAACTATTTCATAGTATCACGTATAATACAGAAATGGCATTTGTAAATCAGAAATCAACACATATAATTAAGAAAGCGCAATTTTAAATTCATAAGCCTCACTTATGAATCAGAGAGGCCATCACTTTTTGCTTACTGTAAGAAAACAGCTTAATCAACTTTAGGGTATCATTCCATTAGCATACAGCTCAGGAATTTCTTCGAAAAACTACAATCTACTCCTAATTAATGTGTTTTATTTCATACATAAGAAACGAGTTTATATTTCTTATAAAATTATCTTTCACTTCTTCACAACACCAATACACACCATTTCATGAATCACAAAAAAAAAACTGATTAGTTTATAACTGCGATTGAAACCAGCATCTCTACTAATAAAAGCTGCATCTGCACAAAACATATTTTGTTGCTGCTCACTTTGTGCTTATTTTTTTTCCTTTCCAGCGTTTGGCTAGTACTACTATAGAAATAACTCTTTTGATAAGGAATTATTAGCATAATGCTTTTACTGCACGACGTCAACACCAAACAATCAGGCACATTTAGATGCACAGTTAACTAAAGAAATTCTGTGCAACTCAAATTTGGTTTTCTGAAAAATTTACCAAGTATACGATTATCGTGAGGAGAACTTCGTTGCTTCCCCACGTCGGTTTTTACATTTGCTAGTTTGAAGAATTGTTTTTGGCACTCATATGATATAAATTTATTCATTCCGCTATGCAAACAATACTAAACAAGGGATTGTCACTGCGAATACTGTTCCATTTTCCATTGTGTACTAACATCCTGTACAGTGTTGCCGTTTTGTGGGATTTTTCCCAGATTTGGGATTTTTAAATAGCCTCTGGGAATTTGCGTCACTTGGGATTTTTCATGCGCCTCTGGCTTTGGGAATTTTGTGAATTTTAATAAATCTTTTGTTTTTAATGGTTTCATCATAAAATGAAGGTTATTTAAATATTAATAAAGGGTTCATATCTTTGGGTTTTTGCGATTTTTTAATGCCTTTGGGATTTTCGTGGGATATTGGTATACTTTTTTGCCTTGCGGTTTTTTTGGGATTTTTTAATTGACGATTTGGGAATTTGCGATTTGCTCTGGGAGTTTGAATGAAGGGTTTCCGGCAACACTGCACAGAGCATGTCATACAGAACGCGACACCATTTAGAATTATACTAGTCAGCTGTTGGTTTCTCTGAATAAAAGCATGTCGCACTGATAATAATTGATTTGTATGCCTGGGATTTCTAACTTTCCCTAGGGAATTTGCTGATGTGACATGAAAAAATTTTCAGGAATAAATATTTCTTAATTGTATGTAAACATTTCAATTACAAATACTCCATCCACTTGGATTCGGTATTCGGCCTCTCCAACTGTGTTTAGGCTATTACACTACTAAACTACACAAGTAGTTATACAAGATTTTGTAAAATTATACAACGCTTTTACTCAGAAAATCAATTATGTGCAAATAACTTTTGAGCTATCAGCTAGCATATCAACTATTTAGTTTGCATACTTCCGGAGTTATTGACCTTTTAATGTTCGACCTTGACATGCCCATCCAATATGGAGACCACTTCCAGGAATTTGCAAGCGGATTCCAAAAACTGACGGTACGAGTAATATAACGGTAAATTTGGCCAAAAAATTTCGCACGAACGAGACCTCTAAAACTTACTATTCCCAATTGTGGGAAGTAATAGCCGATCTCGATCTTCCCCATACAACTGACAGATCGCAGACCGTATGCCCCATCCATAAAAATATTTAATCAGATTAACAGCCTTATAATGTTTCTCAAACGCAAACTCAAGCACGAAGCAAGCGTAATAGCCTAAACACAATTGGAGAGGCCGGATACAACTTCATTAATCAGCTGTCAAAATTACATGGGCTCTTATGGACAATGAGAAAAAAGTTATTTTCCAGATTCCCACGACGTTCCGTCACTTACTTACGCCGCCAGAGTTCGGCTAATTTCTAGTCTGGCGGCATTTTGCTGGCGGCAGAGCTGTCTTCTTCTTCTTTTGTGTAGATGTGGTTTGTGTAGAAAAAACCTTTGTATGCAATGGACGCTCGATTACGCAGCTATAACTGTGTGTCGTCGCTAGAGTTTGACGGCTGGAAAAAATTGAAGTTGTATCAGGCCTGTCCAACTGTGTTAAGGCTATAATGCGTTTGAAATGGCATAATGGAACTTTATAGAGTAGCCTACGTTTAAGATTTTGAGGGAAAAAAAAAACATAAACATTCTTGCAGACAACCACACTGCCAATGACATACGGTTATACCGCTGAGCGCATCACTCACGAACGCAAGCACATGTGTGCCAAATACGAAGCATGCATCGAGATTAGCCGTGCAATTCCACGAAGAATTGCTATTTGCGAGAACTTTGACAACCGATACTAAAGCCGAATCGATATTTCATGTTTTGGGGGATTATTTCTTGGAAAAAGGTATTCCTATATCAAATATTATACCGGTAGCTACAGATGGAGCACCTGCCATGGTTGGGCGTTATCGTGGTTTTATAAGTTTTTTAAAACATGATGTCGCCGGAGTACTAGCCATACACTGTGCCATCCATAGACAACATTTTCTTGCTAAAAATTTGAATGAAAGATTGAATCTCGTCAATTTGTCATTGATGCAGTAAACCGATGTGTATCGCTTCTTTTATGATTTCTCGGTATTTTTACGTATTTCTTCAGCAAGTTCTTTAGTTGTTGAGTGTGACTTCCGGTTTGGCCACTGAATCAAGCGAACGCACGATTTTGCTCTTTCGTCTTTCTGAAATTTATTAAATTTTAAATCGTCCGGAATCTAATAAATCCTTGAGATTTTGCTTCATCAGTTTATCGAATCAGTGAAAGATTTGTATCATACAGTTGAAGCGCACTTTACTTCCATGTCAGACAGTCCATGTCTCCCGAACTCTGCCAGATGTTATACTCTTGGCTCGAAAAATGGACGCATCACCAGAATGGGAGAACGAGAACTCACTCGGTTCCCAAACATACTCTTATCCTCCGTCACCAGGAGCATCGCTCGCCGCCTCTCAACTCATGAATATGGCTAACCGATCACAACTCCGACGAAGTGAAGCTCACAGCTTCTCAACGCCAAGGCACTGCCAACCACTCGACCACAGCACAGCAATTACCTACTAAGCACAGAACCCAACACGATGCAGCATATCAAGCCAGCAAGCGTACTAAGACAGGACACACCAATCCGCATCCAGTAACTTCAAATAACCGTAAGCTAAATATAGACCTATCAAACATTACAATTAGAAGTCATCTATCAAATAATAAATTTTACATCCTTGACGCCACCGATACCCCAATCCCATCGAATACCATAACCAACAAAAAAACCCCAAACATAAGTGCGTCTAAGGCGCCGCCACATAATGAGTTGCCCCAAGCAGTGACATCAAATAAATATTGCCCACCGATAATGATCTTTAATGTTGATATTAAAGAACTCGTTAGTCAGTTGAGTTCGGTAACGCCAAAAATCGACTTCAAGATCAAAAACATATCGAAAAATAAAAGTAAACTCATGGTTAAAGATCTTGAAGTCTACATTGAGGTTATGGGATTGCTCAAAGAACTGCATATAAATTCCTACTCCTTCACTCCGCAACAACATAAACTAATACTACGCGGCTTATATATAGACTCAAATCCAGACGACATAAAACGTGAACTCGATACAATAGCATCTAACCTAATACATAAAGTGTCAAAATTCGTTACGCGTCGCTGGGAAGCCCCTAAGAATAACAATAAAACCCCACTATGCAGGCAATGCCAACAATGGGACCACATTGCCAAAAACTGTAATAAAAAGAGAGCATGTGTCAAATGTAACACCTCTCACGAGCCGGGAAATTGTGAAAGAACCACATCTGACACTGGTGAACCATATTGTGTGAACTGCAATAACTGTTCAAGGTCATCCATCGTCGTACAAAGGTTGCCCAGCCTACAAACATTATGTCCAGACTAAAAAAAACCTCACCAGTGTAGCAGCCAAACGAGATTATCCCATGAATCTAAGGTCCAACAGAGTGTGGCAAACCTTTACACCCCGTCCAAGTCTTTTGCCAGCCTCTTTCATCCAGCCACTCAGTGTCACCCAATCGCTCCTACCATCACCAATCACACACAACCAATATCTCCACGCAGAATTCTTGAAACTGTCTAAATACTTCCACTTGCCAAAGTTGACGCTGGACTGTAGAAACACATTACAACTGCCGCCGCAACTGCACATTGTAAGTATATAGGACTCTCGGTAGTCGTGCAGTGGGCTCTATCCCATCCGCAGAATTTCTGCTCTCTTTCTCTCGAAAAAGGTTGCCACTCTTTTAGTGTAATTTCAAATATTCCGTGAAGGACAACATTGAAATGAAACGAAACCACGTGTTGATGGCTGTGCTTGGTTTTTTTATAGTAATATTTGTCAATATGAATCTGAAATATATTCAATATTTGCACAAATATACCATAGAGAAATCAATTATTATTACTAATTTTACTTAATTTTACTATCAATTACGTATAAATAAGTGCATTAGTGTGCAAATTTATTTTGCAGTTCACTAACAAAAGTAACACAAACACCTCCTCGATTGCTATGCACATACACCTTCGACGGCACAATAGTAGGTGGCGACTTTAACGCCAAATCGCCTCTATGGGGCGACACTTTAGAAAATGCTAATGGAAAATCTTTCAGCGCATGGCTTCAAAATAACTCCTTAAGCTTTCAGAGACTCTGCCACTATCACCCCTCATACCCAAACTGGGCCTCATATCTTGACCACTTCCTCATCAGTTCACATATCATTGACAATATTAACCTGAATTACTCACTTACACTACTCCCCTCCTTCTCAGAGCACTATCCGATCACCCTAAATATCGACTTCCCCTCGCTCCAGTTAATCACAGCACCGCCAATCACAAAGTACGACTTTAAAAACACGAACTGGCATATCTTCAAGCTTGCGTTAGAAAACAACGCACACACTGTTACCACACCCCATAATAGAAATCTTACCAACGATGAAATTGACTTAGCCATTTCCAACATTACCAATTCAATCCAGTCCGCGCTCTCCGATTACGCTCAGCAAAAAGATACTCGCCCTGGAAAATTCGAAACCACTCCCCTTCTAAAGAACCTCTTCTCCCTAAAGCATAGATGGCAGAAGCAGTTGAAGAATATTTTTCATAAAAACTTAAACAAAAAAAACAGCGCCTACCAAGCACTATCCGCGCAAACCAAACTACTGAACAACATGATAAGCAACCAATTGCAATCTCATCATGCGGATCTTCTATCTAAAATTACGATATCACGATAGATACATTATAAGGCTGTAAGATATTCGGAAACTTATGAGCTGTTCAAGGGTTTTCATACATAACTTATACTACGTGTGCGGAGATTTGTCTGAATAGTTTGTCGCCTGTAATTGTCTCTTTATAACACATTCGCACTAGAAAAGGATAAGTTCCCTGTAACTTCTAAATTCGAACATGAGTTGCATCTAAAAATTTTTAGATTGGTTTTCGGCCTTAAAACGATTTTAGGTCAAATTCTTGGAACCGGTTTATCGAAACGGGCTATTAAGTGGAAAGTACATAGAATCCGTGTCGTACAAAGGCTACTAAGTCTGGAAACTGAATTTTATCTAAATGCGTTAGTGAAATTATGCTTAGCAAAACAAAATGTATTGAATTTTGACAACTCCAAGTTTTGTTTACAAAACTTTTTGAGAGAGCAATTAAACTCTTGTTCTTTGGGAGTGGATTAATAGCAAGTTATGCTTGTGTAAATTCATTAGAAACCTTTTTCAAGTCTTACATTTAATCAATATTGCTTATTTTCATCAAAATTCGAAGTTAATTTTCATCAAAATTGCAAATATAGTCATCTGTTTTTATCTACCATAGTTTCTTTTATCGAGATGCCATCATATTTTCCTTTAAATGTTGATTATGTCAACAAACTATTTTTAAGAAGTTTCTGATCGTCTAGCTGTACAGGTTTTAGGTCATGTAGTTGCATCAAGTATGGATAGTTTATATATGTAGTTCCGTAGTTTCGGATGTTCAAAACAATCCTATATTTAAAATACTTTTCAGTTTATTATTCCTTAATTATTGGGAGAAATTTTTGAACCCTTTCAATAGTTCCACAACTGAAAGTGTTTGTTCTTCCTAAAGGGGCTTCTGCGATTCAAAGGAAAATCGAAATTACATCTACTATAGAAGCACGAACATATTAACTTCTGACATGTTTATTGGCGGCATCGGACATGGATTTGTTTAACCTGATCATTGTTGGTGATCACCGACATACACAGTACGCGAGCTCGCGGACGGACATTTTTTGGGGGTCTCTCACGAAATGAGATAGCTTTCCCGTCTTGTTTAGTCCAAACGGATCAGATATATAAACCAATTGCTTATAAAAGTCAAACGATTTTTTTTCGTCGGCATATCAACTCCTTTTACATGCTACAAAAGACAGTCCAAAAACTTTAAAGCGAAATTCCTTCCAAAAACTCAAATTGAAATCAAATCTTAGTAGGCGGACGTTGATTGTGCATGATTTCTTCTTCTGAAATAACAAGAAGTGACGAAGTGCCTCGTCGTCACTGAAAGCCTGAAGACGATCATAAAAAGGTTTGATTTGCGTTGTAATTCACGAATGCGTTTGCAGCCAAAACGGATGACGGAGCTATCGAACAAATTTTTTTGGTATGGTGGCTTAACTATGTTCATAATAATAAAATTTTGATAGCAACATTGCTCTAGTGAAATATCTTTACTCATTAATACTCCTTGGCTTGGCATTTTAGAAGCTATGAACCTAATAACAACGACCATAAATTCTTAAGTTATTTATATTTATCGATAGGCGAGGAAATGAAGCTATATAAGCTTTTATTTAACTCAATATTTTTAAATTAATTAATGTAGTATTTTAACGGGTTTAATACAGAAATGTTTAAGCATTGAAAAGATTTGTATATATTTAAAATTAAAGGAAAATGTTGGTGTACAGAAATTTTTTAAGTTGTATGCATTAAGTTTAGTAAATTTTTGGCGATATTACCAATCATCTCTTGGGAATCTGTAAGTTGTATTGTCGCTGCGTACAATCGTAACTCCAGCACCATAGTACGGTATAATGTAAGCCGATCCATCCGCTGGTCCTACGACTTGTGTAGCTATTAGAATGATGTCAACTAATTGTCCTAGAAACATTCCACCTAGGGTACAGAATTTCATCAAACCGATTGCCGGATACCCCAGGTAAAAGCGATCCACGCCAAACATACCAAGAAAGACGGAGAGAAGTAGTGATGTGTCGAAGTGATAACCATTGCTGCAATAGAATAAATTTTTATATCCATCAATTGTTCATATTTTAATACGATCTGTAATAATTTGGAACCATATGAAAATCACATGAATCATTATATATATTATGTAGAATCATATATATATATATTATACTTGTACATTTATATGAACAATACGCTACGCACTTACGTCCACCTGCATGGCATGTGTTTGGTAAATGTATTGTTGCCAGTCTCTGTACAATTTATACCTTCTACTGCACGGCACCAAACTATACGTAAGTTGAAAAACATTTATAGCTTTTTGATTGTTCTTACATACAGATTTATTACCTTTTGCCCTGTTGTCTTTAGTACAACCTCGTAACTGCTGAGTCTTTGGATCTATATGAACTTTGGTAGGGTCCGGACATTGGTATTGTCCCATTAGCAGTTCATTGCAATTGCAGTTTACTTCATAAGACGTATTTACGAGGTTAAACAATACCAGTGTCGCAACAAACAACACTGCTCTCATACTCACTACAAAAAAGGCATCAAGGATTCAAATATTTTACTTAGATTACAAAGATTGCACATTTAGAACCTACTCTTTAAAATAAAATATCATTCTTGATCTAAAATGTCTGTCTAATATCACATAAAGTTTGCAACGAGTACATATACGCGTTGATTTTTTTCTAAAATATAACAACGAGTATGTCTCTTTTGAAATTCGTTGTTGCGGAACGAGCGAACGGGACGCTCTTACAACGAGTATATATTGTAAAGAGATTGAAGAGATTTCATGAAATCGTACTCGTTGTTTTCAAAAAAGATTGGTCGCGATCGCTGCAAAAATGAAGCGCTAAAAAAAGTCGACAGAGAACTTACGGTAGAAACTACGTGTTTGTGTGTAGGTTCGAAGCAACGCTCATATATCATAATGATGATATATACTCGTTGCTCATAGCAAAGCATATGTGGCGTTATTACGGATATATATGGCATCAAAGTTTCAAACTTTAATGGCTCATATCTCCTAAACGGGGATGTGGCGGGGACGGGACTTGTTGTCTTGGGAAAACTATTTTAGTAAAATACGTGAATAATTATTTTGTAACGAAAATATTTTAAACTATCAATACATGAATTATTTAATCTGTCGTAGCCTCTGTTTCTAGTACTCATTTTTTTCTTTGCGCAGTAATTTATTACTTCGTAAACAATAATAATACAAGGTACATAAGTAAGTATTGTAAGTACAAATACTATATTTGAATAATGAGAGGACTATTGTATGTAATTTGCCATTAATTGCTGTCATATTTAAAAATTTAGCTTTCTTCTAAAACTTATCCACTTTCTTTTTCTCTTTTTTGCAATGTAACAAATTTATCTATTTTAGGTAGATATAATTGAAATTTAAAACCTTTATCTAAACACTCGACTGATAAACTGATTACAGAGAGGGCAAATCTAGAGATTTATTTTTATGGAAACAATTAAATAGGAATGGACGAAAAAAAGGCAAAGTACATTTGCACTACAATTTTTTGTTGAAAACCGTTGCAGAAATCGTCTTTTGGTGTTGCTGTAAAACCCAATAATACAAAATTGTTTGCAGTCAGCCTCTACACATTTTCCACTTTAAATTCAGAAAGCGTCACATGTAAATCAGAAAGCGTCACTTGAAAATCAGAAAGCGTCACTTGTAATTTGGAAAGCGTCTAAATATTAATAAATTAAAATTTCTGGTACTTTAGTTTAGATTAGATTTAGATACTTTAATTTCTGCTCTAGCATTTCCAATTTGATTAAGACATCGATATAAAATACAAAAAAAATCATTGATCGTATAACAAAATCACAATCTTCCGGTATTCAAGGTTTTCATAATATCAATTCATTGAAAAATTCAATGAGTACACATTTTCGCTTTTTTTCGTGAAGGATTTGCACAGTAATTTTTTTATTTAATTTTACTTCACAAACTCTAATAAATAAATAATATGTTAGTTTTGAAGTTAAAACTTGCTGCGATATATCGAAACATATCGCTAGACCTTCAAGTTACACCATTCATTGTTCAAAAATGTTCTGCTCCGGAATTAGCAAGAAAATTAATAGTTAGAAATAATAATAGTAACGTTTTTAATAATATACGAACACATTATTAAAGCTGAGAGAGCTCTTATCCCAAATACACTCAAGAATAATTCATCATAATAATGATAAAAATTAATTTCTTAAAGAATTTTACTACTTGTGATACCGTATTTATTTAATTTTTAATCATACAAAAGTCACAGAGAAGACATTGTATGAACTCTTTTTTAATCCAACGTAACAAGAATATAAAGCCGAATAAATAGCATCTATAAATCTCAAGTTACACCGTGCTTAGACACAACGGACGTCTATAATTCGACTCAAGAGTAGACACTGTTTCAGAATGTACATTTGTACATATGCTTTCCTATTTATAACGACCACGTCTCGCGCTGCCATCAATTCGGAAGTAAGAAAGATTAAAAAGGAAAATTTTTTAACTAATTGTTCAAATGCTATACTTCAGTATAGGCGCATCGATTTTATATACAAAAGAAAATTAGATACAATATATTTAGTAAAAAAACAAAAATTTATAAAAGCAATATTAGCTTAAAGTACAGTTGCAAGATTTATACTCTACTGGAGTATAAATCTAGCTCTACTACTCTAAAATACTGGAGGCTCTACACACGAAAAAATAAGAGTACATAAAATTACAATCTAATTCATTTATTAAAAATATATTTTTTAAATCTCAGGTGAACTATAACTTCGCTCACATTTCCTCTCTTTAACATATCCATTGTATTGGCTTTAATTGCATTAATGAACTGAATCTTCACCTTACTACTTTGACCAAAAGAACTGGTTATCACACCTACTTCTCCAGTGGACAGCGTTACACTCTTGCCTATATATGAATCACGGTTTCCTGCCTTCGTAAATAAGTTGCGCACAATTACTTCTTTGTCATTTACTACACGCTGAATAAAGCCCTCCTTTGATTTATATTTAAAAACTTTTAAACAGCTAAGGCTGTCTTTAATGTAGCTGGCAGAGTGTGTCAACCACAGCATGTGACCCCAGAAAGCCAAACGACAACTCTTTGTATTAACGTCCATATCCAGTCTGGAAGCAATAAAGAGTGCATCCTTCATTGCTAGAATGGGAGATTCAAATTCGAAAAGTGCGAATACCTGACCTGAGGAAGCATCTATGATCGGTTTTTCTATTTTATCAACATACTCATATTCACTACCAATATCGAATGTAAAGTTTGTGTTTGCCATACATCCTTCGCTTGGTTTTCGAAACAACGTGACTTGGGCCATTACGGTCGCATGACCAACAGTCACATGAAATTTAGTTTTTGACTTTATAGCTTGCTTATAGTGTGGTATTTGTCTAAACGAAATACAAGCGGCGTAGATAGGCTTGAGATACTTCGGATGTGAAAGCAACCCACGCTCTAGAAGCTTGGAATTAAATTGCGTGAGACAGATTCCAATGCGGTCACCCGCCCTCGCACTTTGTACAGAATTTTTGAACCTTTGAATAGATTTAACTTTACGCTGCTCGTTTATTGCAGGAATCTCTACTAAATCGTTGACTTTAATCATTCCCTGTATAATGGTTCCAGTACATACTGATCCTTGACCCTTTACAGAGAAGCAATGGTCTACATAAATCACAAAAGGACTTTCAATATTGCGAGATGGTACGTAGATTTCAGCGCGAATTCCATCTAAAAGTTTCTAGAAATTATAAAAAATTTACTTTGAAAAATTTTGTGTTTAGGAAACTTAACCTCACATCAATTCCGATTCCATTCTGTGCTGATATATTATAAATGGAGACATTAGAACCAAATGCTGTCCTATTCATTGTCTTGCATAGATTCGTATTCAGTGTCTTCAAAATTGAATCTCGTCTAAAGTCTTCTAACATGTCTATTTTATTTACAGCAATAATAAGTTTCCGTGACAGAAGTTCTCCTATAACAATGCACTCCGCCGTTTGAGTCTGAATTCCTTTCAAAGCGTCTACAACAAGGATAATCATGTCGACGATTTGAGCACCTATTGCATCGTGAAAATGTTGAGCATAGACATATTTCAGCACATCACCCTCTTACCCCCAATTACAGTACGAATTAAACTCGCATGTCCTGGACAATCCACGAATGTAAGTTGCAGTTGATTTACATTTGAATCCTCAGCAATGTGACTTGGAGCCTTCACAAGCAGTGCGCTAAAACCCAAATCCAGCGTAATACCCCGCTCACGGGATTGTGGACTCTTATCGAAAGCCGCTGTTCCAGCAACTGCACTGAGTGCACGGGCCAAAGAAGTTTTGCCTGTATCTACATGTCCCAATAATCCGATGTTGAAATTCATAACATCCATCACAATAATCTAATGTTCCTTTTTCATGTAATATTTTGCTATGTAATATATTTTTAATTATTACTATTAGTTATTATTATTTTAAGTATATCTAATATATTTAACTCAAGCTGAAATAGAAAACTGTGACTATTTCTTATTTACCAACCCACAAACTTATATTAATATTCTTTCAGAGATCTCAGAGATTCAGAGTTATCTCTGTATTCTTTACTTGCTATGATTCGCAAATCACAGTGTAATCATCATCTATAACCGAATAACCACAATAATGACCTAAGGTTAACCTTCCGAATTATTTATTTTGTTTTATTCAAAAGCATAGATTACTAGATTATTATCTGTGTTCAAAAGTCTCATGCAGATTTTCAAACCAAAACCCAATAATACCATCCAAACATAAACCACCCTAAAAAACATTGCTAATGTTTTCGTTGCTATTTTGGCGCACGTGAAGCATTCATCAGTGACAAAAAATTATGGTTTCTTTAGTAATCATTGAAACACATTGCTTGCCTTTTTGGATTTTTTAATTGTTTTATTTTTTAAATAGTGACAGAAAAATTTTTAGGATTCAATTTATTTTAAATCCTATTAACCGTCGTAATGACCAGGTATTTCGTATTAAATTTCGGAAGGATACATTTAACTTTTCAATTTTTTTTTTACCTTTATACATAGGGCAAGTATTGAGCTGGGAGATGTAACTCCACACAATATAAAGCAACTGAAAAAGCTTAATACAGTGGTCTTTCCTGTCTCATATAACGACAAATTCTATGTTGATGTTCTGGATGCAGGTGAACTTGCAAAACTAGCATATTACAATGATATTGTTGTCGGAGCAGTCTGCTGTCGTATAGACTCTACGGAGAATCAACGACGATTATATATAATGACGCTTGGTTGTTTATATCCTTATCGCCGCTTGGGCATCGGAACAGTTATGTTTCAACACATATTGAACTATGTTGAGAAAGACGGAAATTTCGATAGCATATTTCTGTAAGTTATACAAGTTGCCGTATGTTTATGATTGTTCTACAGCAGAATAATAGTGGAATAGACAATTAAAATTTCTCAGACCACAACTAACGGATCAGTATAGATGAGGCAACACAAAACGGTTGTTAGCCTCTGAATTAAATGATACTTTCAGTATTAATGTTTTATTCTTATAATCATTCGTATTGGTATAAACTTTCTGTTTTTTCAGACATGTCCAGGTTAACAATGAAGGCGCCATAGATTTTTATAAGAAATTTGGGTTTGAAATAGTCGAGACGAAGGAGCTTTATTACAAGCGAATTGAACCAGCGGACGCGCATGTTTTACAGAAAACCATTCGGAAACAAAACAACGCCGATCCTGCACTGATCAACGGACATTCGAATAAAAAGGACAAAAAAGTTTAAAACTGGAAAGCACGCTGATAATACTCCACAATTGTTCAAATATGCGACATAGGAGAAATATATTTATATATATATACATATATATATAAACATACCTACCTATATTTATATATATATATATCTAAATATACTAAACGAGAGAATGTCATTCCTATGTTAAAATCTTGTGTACTAACAATTAAATAATTCTGCAATCCTAGGAGTGTTGCACTCCTTTCCTTCCAATTATTTTCAAATTTTATTTTATTCATACGAATTGCCCTTTATTTGATGTTGCTTTGTCCGAAGGATGCTTTTTTAGGATAACAATAAATAATACACATATATATAAATAATTAATGCAATTTTTAATAGACATATAGTATGTCAAACGCTTGAAATATGAAAGAATAATAACACAGACATGCAATATATATTATTATTATATTAATTATATTATATTAGTAATATATATATATTACTTGTCTGTGATAATAATGTAACGCTCGACAAAATATCAAATACCTTTACTTTGTTTTCAATATTTATCCGAATTGAAAAAAAACTTGTATAAGAGGAGTATAAAGAAGTATAGGAAAAGTACTTTTTATGCAAACGAATTTAGTTTTCTTGTAACTGTGTTTATTAATGGTAAAGAAATTGTCCTAAATTTGCATAATATTCCCAAATTCATGTTCAATGAATAAACTTTATTTGCGTTTCGTAGATGCGACCAACGATTTCGGAGTTGTTGCCATATCGTTTGCAATAGAATATTGCTATTTGCCGCCTAAGCTCAAGGTGACTGTTTTTGGATTGATTATTTCGATGAAGCTGCCATTTTATATGCTTTCGTCAACCAACTATATATTACATTATTTATAAAGTTTATATTGAAAAATAGGCATTTCTCAAACAATTCCTTGAATTTCAATAATAAAAAGTATTCCAAAAAGACATCGAAAAACCCAATTGAACATAATGAAAGACGCGAAATTGCTGCAATTTTTTTCATTTCATTTGCTGTGACTTTGCTTTTGCTGCGAAAATTTATGGCAGCAACAGCACACCAAGAGCAACGAGCATATATTATGCCAAGAGCAAACATAAGAACGTCGAAAGTTGTGCTAGTGCTTTGCTGAAGATCATACAAGAACGACAGCAAGCCCACAGTCATAGCGAAATCAAATCGCCTTTTGCTTTGCTGCTGTTATCTCTGTTGTGAAAGCAAAGCCGCAAAAGCCGTAAAAAATTACAATTATTTTGGATCGCACAGAAAGGAAATGTCCAAAGTTGTAGAAATTGAAATGATTTGTTCTTTTAAAGGATACGAGGATCAAAAAGATGATTGGGAGAAGTGAATCTACTCATCAACGTTTTTTAATTTGTTATGGTTTTGACATTATTTTAACACACTAAATTAACTAACTTTTATGTCTGTGTCATTTTACGAAAATCATTTAAAAACAATTAATGGAAATTAGCTGTTAATCTCTACGCAAAAATCTAAATAATTGCATTTAATTGCTGAGTAATGCGAACCGTATTCTTTTTATACAATGGTCACAGTATACATTAAATCGTAATACGGGGCAGTATTTTCTTATTGGACCTTTGCATAATGTCACGTCATATCGAAACGAAGGGACATTTTAACAAAATTTACCAGTGCCTTCGATGGATGTATTTAATACTCTTTCATACCGGATGTTTGTGCTTCTCTCCGCATCGGAATAAATTGCGTATAACACGTTGTACTATGCTGTACACATATTCCATTCGTATTGTGCTTTTAGGCTGCTTTTTTGGAGGACTTTTAATGAAATTATCCAACTTCCAAAGCTCTTGTAGTTTGTTTGGAAATTCGTCGCCAATTCTGCTATTCGTTCAGATCTTCGAATGCGTTATAAGTATTAGCACTTATATTATGATATCTATCGTAATTGAATATAAGAAGAAGCAGCACATAAGTCTTCTTAACAAAATAATGGACATCGATCGCAAAGTGCAGAAGGATTTTGGCGTCAAGTGGAATTATGAAAAATCTATTCGTAAAAACACATCACTTACAATATTCGTTATAAGCTTTCACACAAGTGTATCATTAATATTTGTCTTCAATGTTACTAACTGCGGCTTGAGTGATTATTTGAGTACTTTGATAATGGCTGTTCCATATGCATGCCTAACTGCTGCACCCGCTTGTGCTGGATTTCTGCACGTTGCCATGGTGGATCTCCTCCGGATTCGTTATAGACTGTGCCATAAACTATTCGTTCATTACATCACGACGAATGAAAACATTATCGAAATGAATAGTAAATTGGTTTATGCAACAAGCCGATCCATAATCGGCTACTTCAAAGAATACAATGAATTAATTTTAGACATAAATGGCCTTTTTGGCTTTGTATCCGTAATTAGTGTATTTTATGATTTTGGCATATTAACGAATGCGATCTTCCTTTTATGCCATAAATCAATCGAGTCTAATGTGTCAGTCAAGGAGTTGATATTTATTATTGTGTTCATCATTCCACGTTTATACAAAGTCATCATAACGGCAGTTCATGGTTATGTTGCAGATAAAGAGGTACTTTGGCTTTGTGTGCAGTTTATTTTCTAATATTATCTATTATCAAATGCTCTTCATTCTTGATGAACTACCGATTTTTGCTTCAAAATATCGCTTCCCTACGCAATATTTCAATCTATTTTCCGAAATGTTTATGAAACTATATTTTTAAATCGTAAACAACATTTTTAATTCTTTTTCTATATTTTAAAATTGTTTACATTTTTCCGTTATTTGTAGAAAGAAAATTGCCAGCATAAAATTTTCACCTGTAAGCAAGTCCTTGCGATTAGCTTCAGAAATCATGACGACATATTTTTGCAATGGAAAATACACAACAACTACAGCCTGAGTATTGGAAAATCGATTAGAGCCAACTTTGTTATAGTGTTCATGGTGGGTAATAATTCGAGCAAATATGAAAAATACATATATAAAGTGATGTTTCATTTTACAAAATAAAAGATTAATGATTTTAAGATTTTAGATTTTAGTTAAATTCAGACAAATGGTAGTTAATTTTCTTGTTAGCAACAAAGCATTGCCAGAATTGATTTTTTTAATTAACAGCAACAATAATTCACTCAAAGCAACAGAGAAAATTTATTTATATTTTACTATGATTTAAATAAAATTATATAAAATATATATGTATATGGACATTTTATAATTAAATAAGCATCTTAAAATATATTCCAGGTTTTAAACGGAATTGCGAAATATGTAATTGTTCTGGTACAACTGCAACTTCAACAGAAGATTATTAAAGCTCAAGTAAAGGATAGTGATCTATCGAAATTAGCCGAAAGCCTTTAAATCGTAGTTGTTGTTGTTATACATTAAATATTTTAAAAGCATTGTTAGCTTAAACTAAACTTCAAACAATGAAAAGCATATTGAATTTTTTACAAAAAAAAAAAAAAATACAAAGTCTTTAAATAATAACTTTATAATAAATTCACATGCTTTATTAGAAGTATATTTTAATATCTTAGTTGAATTATCGGCTTTAATTCCATTACTGAACTGAGTCTGTGCTCCAATCGACGATCTGAAAGCTTGGAATTAAATTGCGTGAGACAGAATCTTGTAACGAATTTCTGAACTTCTGAATCGTTTTGTACGAGAAACGTTTTGTCTGGGCTCCTTCAAACGCCCACCTTCCTTTAATGTGGGGTCCTATGTGGTATTTTCTCTTAACGAATTTACTCTCGTCGATTTCCGGGATCACTCCTAAGCCACCAATTTTCCTTTTATTTTTCATTACTGCATAAACGTCAACTTCGCAGCAGTAGCTAGTCCAATCGTCCAAATTTTGCAGGCAAAAGTAGCAAAAGCAAACTATTTGGAACATTTTTAAGTGACTTTTTGCCATAAAGTTATTTATTATTAAGGATGCTTGATGCGAGCATGTTTTGTTTCCTGTTTTAGATTTAATTTCTTCCTCACAACTAAGCGAAATAACATATTAAGCTATGTGTTAAATAGGAAACTAAAAATAATACTCTACTATGATTATAAAAGTTATCAATAAGTATTAAACCGCAACGCGTTAAGGGATGTTGCATGCAGTTTATAGTCGCGTTCGACTTGTCCACCGTTAAAAATATCAATAATGTCCATGACATTCATTTTAAATTGCAATGTTGTCATTTTTTAGTTTTGTACTTTGTTGTTTGTAATTTAACAATTTTTGTACTCCCTTAGCCAATAGCCTAGCTGCTACTGCTTGTAAATTTATTATAATTTAAATTGTAATAAAGTGATAATAATAAAAATAATTTATATTTGCATTGCATGGAATTTTTGCGCTTAAAGTAATTAAAGTTAAAGTATAAACTATATAAAGTAAGTAACGTAATACTAATTTGTTAAATGCCAAGATTGCAGTTTGTACCATAGTGCAGTACAAAACCGTTACCTACTACTCTTAATTAAATATTTTTTTGTATGGTGAGGACTTAGTAATATTTCTGTCCATTCAACAATTTTTTAAAACAACGAGTACATCTTATGTAATGTCTTTGCGGATTTACGCTCGTTGGAGATTAAAGGTACGGTCAAACAGAACGCGTTATTAACGCCACACCGGGCGTTTTTGCAGTTTTGTGAGTTGTAACACACACGTTCTTATGGCGTAAGTCAAACAGAAAACGCGCACCTCGGCGTAAACTCTAACGCGCACCCGGGCGTTTTCTGTTTGACTTACGCCATAAGAACGTGTGTGTTACAACTCACAAAACTGCAAAAACGCCCGGTGTGGCGTTAATAACGCGTTCTGTTTGACCGTACCTTAAATTAGATTCTACTCGTTGTTTTAAAAAAAACGGTTCGCTACGTTAAGTACTTATTAGGGAATTAATAATGACGACTTCGTAACTGCTCAAGAAGGAACACATTTGTGTATAGCTAAGAAACAAAGCTCATAGGAAACAAAATTTTAAGACTTCAATGAGTCTAAATATTGCAAGCAAAACTATTACATTTGAAATGAGTGGGGCAGGATAGGAAGATTCCTTCAATTCAAGCAATTCTACTTCGTTTTGGACGACTGCACTAACAAAATATATGCAGTTTGCCCGTTTAAAACAACGAGTAGAATCTCATGTCATCTCTTTCTGATATATGTATGCTCGTCGGTTTCTGCTCACACCTGACTTTCCAAGGGAAGTGGAAAGCATGAAAGTTGAAACACAGTGAGCAAATGTATTACCTGCAAAGACCTAACAAGAAGCAATCATTACTGCATACATTATGAATTATTATAGAATTTTTTTTTAAAAACGTTATTGAGTGCTTTTAATCAACTTTACAAGTTTACGTAATTAAGAAACTGCAAAAAAGATTATTCGGCAGTTTACCTCCTAAACCACAATATGACTAAGTAAATACTAATTTAAATGATGATCATTGAAAAGAAGCGAAATTAACTCCGAATTATTTATTTCCATTGACACGAATCGATGTGTTTAATTATTTATTGATAACTTGACTTGAAACAGTATTTTCTTTAAAACCAAATGTATTACTAATTATAAATCAAATTCTAAAATATATTTACAACTTCTCTGTGCGTGAAGAGCGTAATAAAAGCTTTTGATTAAGCATAACTTTCGTTGTTTGATGCAAAGCTTGATTTTGTTCTACAATGATAGAGATTTAATAATGTTCAGTTGAATAGCTTTCATCAACAGCAACCCTTACGTAGTCCAGTACTTTTTGGCTGATCATAAATTCTGCTTGACGAATATATATATATATATAAATTATACACCAGCTTCACATTAAGCGATGCTGTTGCTCGTCAATCTCCGCTCCAAGAATTACTCCAACCTTTACTCTTATCGATTGACGTTAGAAAAACAGCGCTGCGAAGCCATCCGTCGGTGAACCGGTTGCGGCGAAATGGAAGACTTAGGATAAGGGGACGGGTGTTGCGGGAAGAAGCAAGCAATAACGACGCGGCTAGAACCGTAACGGCTCAGAGCCGAAGTAGTCGAAAGCCTTCGGTGTTGGTTATATGGATTTCAGGTCGCTCGGAATGAGGATATTAATAGATTGGTGGGCAGAATTCACAGTAAACGTTGGCAATGCAAGGTGAGGGCCACAGGACTGATGTACCTGACGCAGGTACGCTGTATAGCAAAGCGTTCTTTGAAATAGTAGCAACGGCCTTAGCACGTTGACGATGTTCAGACGATGTTATTCATGCTTTTACGACTGACAGTCACTTTCAGCAATACATATATACAATGACCATTTAGACACAATGTGTATCTGAAGGCATGTTGTATACATTTGTAAGTATGTATGTATGTATGTATGTCTGCATGGAATTGTGTATTATGTAGCAGTTGTCGGTGCGTGCGATTATGTGCAGAAGAAAGGCAAAACAGACACTTTTAGAAGTCGGAAAAATATGAAAAAGTTAAAAAGATGCTTAAAGGGAAGCAGGAACAAATCAAGTAATGACGTCGCTATTCAGGAACGCTTGTTCGGCGGCGTGTTTGGAGTCCATCAGCTGTGCTGTGCTTCCATTCCGCAGAGTATGTCGCTTCCCCCTCCTCGTACTCCCCTCCAATCATATTCGGCTACAAGACTGCATTGAAAGCCGAGTAACTAGCTGCGTGACGCTGCTGTCGCTGCCACGACATCGGCGAAAAAGAGTAGCACAAACACACATCGACCTTAAGTACATGAAAGAGAACCTCTGAAAATAGTGCTAGCTGCCCGTCGCCTCCACCCGCTCTGGCCATCCATGCACAGAATTCGCTCGAAGTGAACGCAATCGAAAACAAAAACAAAACGCACACAAACAGCGCAAAACGCGGACTGGCGTCTGTGCCGCAGAGGTTGCTTGTGTGATGGAGGCGGCAGGCAGGCAGGCAGGCCGGCGGACAGGCGGTCGTTCCTTGGCACAGATGGCGCTGCTATCATCACTGTCGACTGCGCCGCCCCCCCCGCCGCGCCTCCCGAACGCTGCTCTGCTGTTCTTTAAACGATGTCGCTGTGGCCGCTGCCGTTGCTGCCGACGACGCCGCTCCTTGCCGTTCTGCACATTCAAACCGTTGCGCGGTGGTTGAGTGCAGTCAGCGTACGAACGCTCAGCTCATTCAAGTTCCCGACGTTTCTCCGAGCGGTCGCAAAAGTTTCGCGTGCATATAGAAAGGCGGTCAGTTGTCGGTCGTTGAGTGCAGTTTATGCATACTTCACATGTTGTGGTCAGCTCGTAGAAGTCGCCAAGCGCATCACGCACTCAACTAAATGAACATCAACATGAAGACGCCGCGCGGTACGAGCGAATCGTCCACAACTTCAGACAATACAACGGAGTTCATCGATATAGTAAAGAAATACGACGTCGTCTATAACACACATAATCCTGATTACAAAAATGTCGAAGTGAAAATGAAGGTCTGGTCGCAGATTGCAGAGGAAATCGGTTTATCTGTTGGTACGTATTATTATCCCATGTAGAAGCAGAAGAAGACGACTACGAAAAAACCTGCATGAAGAAAAGAGCAATACAGAAAATAAATAGCCAACACAACGCTACAAACGCAAACGAAAAATGAACTGGTGCTTTCGAGGTTTTTTTGATAGAATTGAAAAAAGCTTCACTTGCTCTTTGCAGTGTACTGCGTGGTACTGCACAGCAGAAACGTCATTTTAAGAAGCTTTGGAGAATGTTATTCCGTGAAAACAAGCTAAAATATCTACGCACATATAAACACTTGTGTACATACATGTATGTATGTATACTCGATATTTTCATACTCGATACTCGGCAGTACGTGTGTTAATCGACTGTTGGTTGTTTGGTTGCGAAGGGTGTCGATCGAAGAGCTGCTCTTTAGTTCAGTAGTAAAGCAAATTTAAAGTGAAAATACGTGCACAATTCTTTTAGTTTGACAGAGTATATAATTTAGTATAAAATACTGTGTACTTTGTATGAATTCAGCAAAAACACAATAATCCCTTCTTGAGATACCGGCATTTTATAAATTTCAGACGCATCGAAACGAAAATGGAAGAATTTGCGCGACAGCTACACGAAGTATTTGCGTTCCTTTCGAATCGGCACAAAAACATCGAAGAAATATCAGTACTGGGCACACGCTGACCACATGGAATTCCTAAAGCCCTATCAAGGGCCGGGCCGGTACAGCAATGTGTTCAGTATCAGTATTTCAAGTGATTTTCTAACTCAGATTCTTTACAGAAGCTCAACCAGCAGCAGTAGTAGTAAGCAGCATGATGACGAAGATCCAGAAAGCGACCTCGGTTATCAGGTACTGGCCAAGGCCACTACTTCCTCGGAGGATGATCTGAAAATAACAATAACCACAACGCCTCCAGCAGCAAGTCAACACTCAACGATATCGTCTGGCATAACGATGTGTGGAATATCTTCATCCACCATTTCTCACAGTTCCTCGATTTGCACGGCGTCAACTACGTGTACAACAACAACAACAGCGAACACAACGCCGCAGACGTCGGCTGCTTTAATAATGCCGATGCCTTCGCTGCCGACAGTTCAGTTGCCGCCGCAATTCAATGGGAAAGCATCGGCCGGCGGCTCTCCGCTGGGTACTAATTCTCAGCAGTCAACGTCAACGGCGTTACCAACGCAAATCTTTTCTATACCGGCTTTATCCAGCGTGGTGAAGAACACCATGACTACCACGCCAGTCAGCAGCAGCTCCAGCGGAGTCGGCTGCCTCATTATAGAACCGCATTTATTCGCTGCTTCCTCTTCGTCATCTTCTTCTGCTGATACGTTCAAGAAAGAGCTCAGCACGCCTGGTTTTGGCCTGTTTCACAACATCGCAATGCAAGGTGTCGCACCAACAACAACAACAACAACATCAACGACAAAAATTAATCCGCCGTTGATAACGAAAATTCGACGTGTTCCAGCATCGCAGCAGCAAGCCAATGAAGTAAATCTCAGCTTTAGCGCCACTTCGAATGCTCAGCCACCGCCAAAAACTCGAAAAGTAGCTGAAGTCAGTCCAAAGAAATTTGACATCGACGTCTCGGCTGTTCTACAGGCTAATCGAGACCTGGACGCTAACACTCTGTTTTTCCTCAGTTTGGCGAAAACCGTGCGTGCGATGCCGACGAAATTTCAATCGTTGGCTAAAATGCGATGCATGCGCATCGTTAGTGACATCGAGTTGGAACTGGAAAATGTGGTGGACTGTAACGGAGCCGTAATCGATGACGAAAATAGTAGCAACAAATTTCCAAACGTGGATTCACCTCCCGATGGAAGCAGCATGACACAAATAACGGCAGGTCTACACGATTCTGCTACCGAACATTTTGTCTATGTAATGTCACCGTCTCGAGTGGAGAGCATGATCGATATTTCATCAGAGGATGAAAACACAATGAATGGCATTTAAATTGACACTACAAATATAGCTAAAGTGCATAGAAATAGTGGTAACTACATCTATGCACTAATGCAAATCTTATAACGAAATGTAGTAATTATAAAAACGAGTAGCAGCTTTATTTCCTGTGTACAAAGGAATAGTTGTGAGTATCAGCGACGACATACTTATAAACATGCTTATTTATATGCTCGTTGGTACGTTCGTTAACGATCACTTCGTTTCGTTTCAAGGACTGTCAGAAAGTAAGCAGATAAAAAAGACAAGGCGATTCTAACGCCGGAAAATAATTACGGTGATAAATATTATCTTTAAAATTATTGATTAATTAAAATGTTTATTTTAGGAGTAGAAAGTAAGTTTTAGTGCCATTTTTAATTTGTACATAATTTGAGTATGTATAAGCTGTACATACAACTGAATAATATTTATTTATTATGTTATAAATTACTTATTCAGTAAGAATATGAATTAACTAAAAAAGTCTGTTCTGCTTAAACTAAACCCTGTTTAGAAATTATTGCATTAGAAAACTGCGAATTATTAGGATTATTATTAAAAGGAAATACATCATTAATATGTACATATATACGTAGATAAATTTCCATACCTCTATTAATTTCATGAAAGACAAGCTATGTGAATATATGATTTAAGTTTATATGAAAATATATTTTAAAAATAAATGTGAATATATCTAATTGCATTTAAAACTTTAATGATTTTGTGTACTTCTACTAATTGGGTGAAACAATTATTCTTTTTTTATAGCTTTTATAGGGTGAAACAACTATTCTTTTTTTATAGTTTCGATGTTGTTATAGAAAAAATAATATCTATAATTACTACAATTTAAATATGTAGCTATATAGAAAATTTCAAATTTTTATAAACTTTATGCTACTCTCCTACTCGTTCGTAGATGGCACTCTTTAATCTTTTTATTTAGCAAACAGCTGTTTCTTTAAAGAGTAGATATTTTACTGAGTAAATAACACATAATGACGTCCAAGCGCAATTTTAATTTTACAATGGCAGTATTTTGTAATCTTCTGTTCTGTTTCTACACAATAAATTTTTGAACTGCAAAACATCCAGTTGTATAAAAAAAGGAAGTTTTCAAGAAAATAAATGCACAAGGCAACTTATTTGAATGCAAGCTCCAAGCCCACGGCTAACCGCCGCAGAAGAAATGTTCGGCGCAGAGCTTGTAGGGAAAATATATAAATATTGAACGCACATTTTACAGATCAAACAATATAAATTCTTTAATAAAGTTAAAATGCCTCAGGGTAAAATAAAGAAAGCGAAGCTACCAGTAAAAATCGACAAAAGAAAAAAACAAAAACTTGGTGCAGCATTTTCCCGAAGAGCAAGTAAGTGTTTTTTTTTTTAATATTTCTAACCAATTCCTAATGTATAAATTTTGATAGATGCACCGATTCAGCCAAAAAAGGACAAATTCACGGAAATTAAAAAAATTAAACAAGTTATTTCCAAAAGGGTTAATAAATCGGTTGAGGTGGAGTTGCGTTCTAGGGCGAGCGAGGGTAATATCAATCTCAGCAAAGCACAGCAGGCAGTAGTCAAGGAAACAACTAAAGTGGCAGCGTCTAAAACGTGAAATTTTTAACTATTTAAAAAGTATAGATTGGGTGCAGGTATGTTTCGTAAAGAAAATATAAAAATTTAATCTTATATAACAAATTGCGTTTTAGGCAAAACAAAAGCAACATGCTGTGCCGGTGTGCGTAAATATCCCACACATGGTTTCTTTAAAACATTTAGATCTTTAATATTCATGATACATTGGTACACAACTACGTTAACCTAACCTACGTTTTACAAAAAATTTTAGCATTTATGTGCATTCTGAATCAAATATAAGTATAAAATAACTCGAAAATTATATAAATTAAACTACTACAACATTTAAAATAAATATAGAGGATTTAATGTAAACTTGAATTCACACTTCTGTTTCCTAAAAATCTGGCAGCAATCTGCATGCAATTTGGTTCGCTCAAAGGACCATCAGAAATCAATAATTTTGCAAGATTAGAAAGATTTGCGTTTAATTACCTTAAAACGGATCCTGCATATGCATCTCATAATTCCAATGTCGCATTGATAAGAGATTGATATATTATGCAAGTACATCGATAAGTGGTTCTCTTGCAGTAAAGTTAGTTTTTCAAGGTGTATTTATTGCTGATAAATCAACAACTTCCTCGAATTATATACCGCAAAATCTACAAACAATTACTGATTGAATGTTAATGTTTAATTGTTAAACAAAATGTATCTTTATATTGTAGGTAGAGGTCACTTTTTCAGCGACCCAGCATTTATTTAAAGATTTAAGAGATGAGAAAACAAAAACAAAGGAAACGGAAACACGAAATAAAACTCTTATTTAAAACACAACACCTACAACAAAAAATAAACAAGAAAATTGTTTTAAAAGACCCCCAGGTTCTTAATAGAACTTGCACAAAAAAATTAATTATCACTATAATTATTGCAAAAATCAGATAAAGTATTAAAACTAAAATTGTAGATCTCAAAAAGACTATTCAAACTATATGTACATAGGTTACAATAGCTTAGGAGATATCTTGCTTCAAATTTTTTATCTTGAAACGCCAATAATTATAGGTAACTTTTATACGTAAAAACACACACACATAAAATACTGTTTGAACACTGTTTGAAGTAGTATATACATAGTCGAGGTTGTATCAGAATGTGTGACACTCCTCTTCCCGGCCGAAAACATCCATTCCCTATTTTATTCCGCTTATACTCCTAACGTTTATCTCCAGTTAGCGGAAAACACCTATCTTTTGCACAATAACTTACTCTACACACAGAAATTCACTTTTATTATTATTTGCAATTGAAAGAATGGTGTACCACTTTTATAGGATGAAAAGGTTTCTCGCTATAAAAGGTCAGTGTGTTCGCTGACCGATTTTGCTGATTTTCAATACAGACCTAGAAGATATGAGGCTTTGTATAGTGTAAAGCACCCTAATTGTTGAATACTGCCAGCTGCTGATGACGTGTCAGTGATGTGGCCTGACACATTCTTTCTAACCATATAAAAAAATAGGAATTATACAGAAATACTGCTATTGCCGTAGTGTCTGTCAAGATTCGCTTTTATTTATACCAAGTGGCAATTTGAAGGTAAATTTTAACATATAACAAGAAATAGAAGACGTGTAAGGAAGAGCCATTTCGTGGCTCGATAAAACTCGATTTTTAATTAAGCTTCCAAATATTGTCTTTACAGATAATGAACATTTTAAAAATGCATGCTTTATTGTGCTGTGTGATATTTGTTTTTGCGTTCACTACTGCTATTGAGGCAACCTGCACTAATCCTAAAATTAGTGTTACTTCATTTAGTACACAAGATGCTACCATCCTAACCCACTTAGCCCATGTTGAAGAGCTGACAGTGGAATGTGGCAATGACGCTAAGCCAACACTTTTTGCAGAATTTCCTAATGGCAAAGTCATTCCTGTAGCGCGTATTGGAGAAAAGAAATATCAGGCAAGAATAATATTAAATAGCACAATATAAATAAAATAAACGTGAACGAGTATGTAGCACGTGTAATTGCAATACTTCACTTAATTTCTTATAGATAAGCTGGACTGAAGATGTTAAAAAAGGAAGCAGCGGTAGCTTTACAGTTCGCCTCTTCGATGAGGAAGGCTATTCTAATATTCGTAAGGCCCAGCGTGATGGCGATAAAGTTTTGTCGGTTAAGTCATTGGCTGATATCACAATGGCTACACATAAAGCATACAAGGGACCATGGGTTAACTCCGAACTTGTTGCTGCTATTGTAGTAGGATGCATAGCGTACTTCGCTATCTCTACAAAAAGCAAAGTTCAAGCTTAAAGGAAAATAATTTAATATAATGAGCGAATTAGTTTAATGTAATAACATTTATTAAATCACTCAATTGTAAGCGATAACAGATTTTGTTAACATTATTTACATTAAAGCTTAAGTCTGAAAAACCAAGCATGGATATGTGACACCATCAAATAAAGAGATTAAACTAACTTCAACACTTATCATATCATTAAGCGAAATTACGAATGAATAAACATGTTGTGTTGTTAAATTTCTTATGTTGTTTAAAGATTTGTAAGAAGCACCAATTATAAGCAAAAAAGAAGACTTAGAAGAGAAACTTAAGAAGTTGCAAAATTTGTCAAAACTTGGATAAAAATATTGAGAAAACCTGGTTGCTCTCGTTAACACCCGTTTGGCGAAGATCTATATAGATCATAAGATCAATCAAGAAAACGAATTTGAATTCTTAAAAACTGTGCTTGTTGCCCAGAACGAAACTACTTTTTGTTGTTGGTTGGCTAAAAATGGTTTTCCATTATTCACGGGTAAATGCTCCGCACTACCCGTGCGGACTTATTCGCTATTTTTTTCTATTTATTATATGAAATAATGACTATAATTATAACATTTAAAAAGCTTTAAAAGACATTTTGTGAATATGACGCTTTCTGAATTACAAATAAAGCTTTCCGAATTACAAATACGCTTTCTAAAATACAAGTAACATGTCTGAATATCCAGTTACGCTTTCTGAATTACAAGTTACTATTCTGGATTACAAGTTACGCTATCTGAATTAAATGCTGAAAGGGGGGGTAGTTTGCAACAAATAACAGGTCGTGATGTGGATTGTCAATGCAATATTTTTTCATATTTTTGTGTTGGGTTCAATTTTTGTAATTTATTTCCGATCGCCTGTCATCAAGGGCTTGCAACCACAAAGTTCTATAACAATTAGTGATCAAGTGCCGCCAGCAAGCAGACTAGTACTTATAGTAGCCGATGGATTACGGGCAGAGTCGTTTTTTAGAAATGATTGCGACGCTATCGAAAACATTCGCCGCCTTATGCAACGACAGGGATTGGTTGGAATCTCTCGAACTCGTGTCCCGACCGAGTCTCGACCAGGTCATATAGCGCTTATTGCCGGCCTCTATGAGGACCCATCAGCAGTGACGCGTGGTTGGAAGGAAAATCCAATCGATTTCGATACAGTTTTTAATCGAAGCGCCCACACATACGCTTGGGGAGCCAATGATGTACTGCACATCTTCTCCCGTATAACCAGTGAAGAACGCATTTTCATTGACTCTTATGACCACGACTTGGACTTTTCTGGTCAGACGAAAACTTTAGAACTGGATGAGTGGGTATTCAAAAGAGTCATGTTTTTTATTACACGGAAGAGGGATTATCTAAAAGACCAAAAAAAATCCATTTTCTTTCTTCATCTGCTTGGATTAGACTCCGCTGGACACATTCATAAGCCCAACTCTAATTTGTTCTTGGAAAATCTACGTCGAACTGACAAAGGTATCTACGACATATATAATCAATTCGAACAGACTTTTCCTGATGGCAAAACCGCGTATTTGCTAACCTCAGATCATGGAATGACGAATTCAGGTAATTGCAAAAATATTTCGCCAAACATTGAGCGCTTAAAAACGTCGTCTTTAACCCTAGTAGCATTACTCTTGCTTTTGTAATGTACAAACTACACTGCAGCAATCTTTACCGGCAATTTTATACATACATATGTATATATTTTATTAAATTCATGATATTTCATTCTGTTCTCTAAACTTTTCGTTTTCGTTTTTTTTTAGGTTCACATGGAAGTGGAAGCCCTCACGAGACGGAAACGCCGTTCTTTTTATGGGGTGCTGGAATCGTAAATAAATCATTACGAAATGCAGATTCCGATACGAAACAAACTTTTAAAGCCGCGAATATGACACTTCCTCTGCATCAAATTGAACAGATCCAGATGGCATCTCTTATATCTGCGCTGATCGGAATTTCACCGCCTATGAACAATTTCGGCACATTACCTAGGAATTTAATGAACGTCACTTTAGAATATTACTCTCGAGCTGCGTACAGTAATGCCTTACAGCTTCTGGAACAATTCTTGCATCTGCTTAAAGAGTTTCAGCGTGGACAGTTTGCAGAGTTGTTGCCTAATTACAAAAAATTGAATACAACTAAGATTTCGGCACACGATCAGTTCATGCATAATTTATTTCAGAAGGAACGTTTCGAAGAAGCTTTAAACTCGAGCTATGAAATGATGGATTTAGCTCTAGAAGGCATTGATTACTATCAGAACTATTATCAACATTTTCTACTGCTGAGTACAACAACAGCAATGATTGGTTGGTTATTGTATCTATATCAACTTCTATCAAACAAATTAGTATGTGTTAAACAGTACGAAAGGTACGAATTCTCTACGGGCTGCCGAATACTGTTATTGGTCGGACTTCTTACATTTATATTTTTAAGCCTCCAGAGGGTTTCTTTTGCAATATCGTTTTATATAATGCTACCATTTCTGTGTTGGTTCTTTCCATTGCAACAAATGGTAAAATTTAAGGCATCTATTAAGTTAGAATGGTCAAACAATACGTTGCGGACATTCTTAATTTCGATTTTAAGCACCGAACTGATGGTTTTGTCTTTTTTCCATCGGCAAGTTATTTCGGTAGTGTTTTTACTATACAACTTTTGTCACACCTGCCCAAAGCGGAAATCCAACAATACTTTTTACTGTTGGTTGATTCTAGTCATTGTACTCGCGATATTTCCACTATTACCGGCGTCGGTCGGCTATAAAAATGGCATACTAATTGCTATCGGTGCCGTTCTGATCATAGGGCGTAACTATTTAATGAAGAATGCTCCGTGTTTAAAATTTAAATCAATTTCATGGCTGGGTATTTTGAATGCTTTAATCTGCATGTACCAACATTCGCACTACATCGGAATTTCAGTAGTTTCTCAACTAATTTCCTGGCTTTTCCTTGCTTATTCATTTTTATACTTATTTGTTAACAAATCTCAAGTATTGAAAGACAGAGCAGAGTTGATATTCTTCAATTTATCGACAGTGTATGTGTCTTTAAGTACTTCATACGAACCTATATTCGTTCTTCTCCTTGGATCGCAATTGATTGTATCATTATATTCACAGGAACATTATTTCAAATCGTCTAAGAATATTCTAGATAAAACTAATTCGAATAGAAATAGAATCGAAGATGCAAACAGTACGTCCGATATTGAAATGAGCTTTCGTCTCGCATTCTGTATGATTATGTACACACTGTTTTCCTTTTTTGGCACTGGTAACATTGCGTCGATAAGTTCCTTCGATCCTAACATCGTCCGATGTTACTTAACTACTTTTTCCCCATTCGTAATTATGTCGTTAGTAATATTAAAGTTAATAATACCCGTGCTCGTAAATATATCTTTTATTTTCGCCATCTCTGTGTTCGCTCGAACGCATATGCGATCAATTTTTATTTGCCTCCTCTTCTTATGCAATTGCATGGGCTTGCATTTTTTGTACTTGGTACGCAATCGGGGATCGTGGATGGAAATAGGATCTTCTATTTCCCATTTTGTCATAATGCAAGTAACTACAGTAGTATTGCTAATTTTAACTTTCCTAGCTAAGCTTTTTTTAAAACTGGTGGATTTAAGTACACTAAACATAAAAGTTAAGTAGCGTTTGTGCTAAAATTATGTATTCTTTCAAGTAGCCAATTGCAGAATTTTAAGTTAAGTATAAAAGCAAATAAATAAATATTTATGAGTGCTCAGTGGTTATAATTATGTTATTAAATTTTGTTTTGTGTATAGCTGTAATATTTATGTAGTTTATTTTGTTCATAACAAATATTGTAATTATAACATCAAGGAAATTCTTAGTTCTTACAATTCGCATTTATTATTGCTGTAAAAATAGTATCTAAAAAAGAATACTTAAAACACTTATGTACACTTAAAATACATATATAAAGAGTAGCTAAAAATATTGACTTATTGTAGCTGTTTTTAAGTGTTGCTTATATTTAAAATTGTTCACTTTTTTTTCAAATTTTAGTTTCTTCATTTAAATTTTAAAATATAAAACTCTTTTGTATCCGCATTCATATACAATTTGGGTACACAATTTACTTAGAATAACATTATATTACATTTGCTTTACTCATAATATTTTACTTAAAAAGGCTCAAGAACAATAATTTCTGCGATTATTTCGAAGATTTCGGATCGTTAGATTTTAAAAACTGTTAAATGTTTATATCGGGAAGTAGAAATGTCATCGCAATTATCATAATAACAGCATAGAATTTATGTACATGCGTATCTGTTTTTGAACTTAAGCTCTTATGTTTAATATTTTTTACTTCCTTGTATAGGTAGTAAATACAAAAAGGATTGTAATCGCGAAAAATTTCGATATTGAGATTTTAATTGTAATGCGCATTTTGACCATCACTGAGTCCATTTTGACTAGTGACTTGGTCGTGACTTGTGTGTCACGAAAATTCTGAATTCGCCACGAATATCTTTAAATAAAAAAATAATATCGTTAAACCTAAAATTATTTTTCTACGGAACAGATAAAAATAATATTTAAAATTATAAACTTATTAAAGAAACACGGTATGGAGCACAATTTCATTAAAACAACCTACAGTTATGTATATAGTTAGGAAATCACTTGAAAATTTATAACTAATATCAATCTTTAAGATATTGTTCCAGTGGATTGGATCCACATAATTTGGTAGGATTTGATCCACATAATTTTGTTGTTGGTTTCATTGTTGACCGCTCACCTAAAAGAATTACTTAAGTTTATTTTCATTACAGTTTTGTTTATAAAATTATATATATGTACTTGGCGGCACAGCACCAACTTCTCCAACTTTTGTTATTTGGGTCTGTATGCACTTCAACCACTCGCTGATAGTTATTCGTTTGTCGTTATTGATATCACAATATCGTGGCAGCTTTTTTCCACATCTTCTTAAAGTTCTAGATATAAAAACAAATTGCATTGCATCACATTTTGTTTATCCTTTAATAATGCTAACTCACTTCGAACTAGTCATCAACTCTCGGAATATTTTCCATTCTTTACGTTCCCAGATTTTATTTTTGTTTTTATCAAGTAAAATAAAACTTAGTGATGCAATTCGCTCTTCCTCCGAGTCCCATTTCGTTATATTTGAACTAAACAAAAAAAAATTTTTGTTAGCAATTTCATATAATATGTAATTTAAATTCGACTTATTTTTATTTCATTTTATTTTGGAATCACAATATTGTTTTTCTCATTTGTATAAATATTTTATATGTATGTACTTTTAAATAATACGATTATAATTTCCATCAAAGAATGAGATTTGTAAAAGAGATTATTTTTAACTATTTAATAATAACATTCATAATAACGTTTTTTTTTTAAAATAAACTTTTAGTTTTTAAAATGCTGAAAACTGCGTTTCTACGCAAGAGAGAGAAAATACTACATTTAATGGTGATTTTTACCTTCCAACTCCGTTGCAATAAGCAAAACACTCTTAGTTGTTGTGTAAACGGACCTTGTGCATTACATTCAGGGATGTAATATTAGTATGAAATTTAATCTATCAGTAATTAAAAGTTATTTGATACCAAATTGGAGTTGAAAGTTTGATGATATGTAAACTAGTTGTCAAGAATTGGTAAATAATTGGTTTAAATTACGTTATAGATCTAATACAGATAATACTATGAACTTATCACGCCTAAATGTAAAGTAATCCTGTTTTTTTTTTGTGTACATTGGCTTACCTTAAACTTTCATTTGGGAAAAGGTGTGACTTAAAAAATTCTTTCAGATTTTTCAGAAATTCAGTTCTTTTGGGCTCTGGACAACCCTTCATTTGTCTTAACTGCGGATACATAACATCGCATTGGGGCCGGCTATTTTTAACTGAAGTTCCAGGGATGTGTTTGCCAGAATCTTCATTCACGCACCAACAGTACGGAGTTGATCGGTAACATTGAACACGCTGATATCTTCCGTCGACAGTGCATTCTGGTACATAGAAAATTGAACCGCCATGCTGTAAAGTTTTCAGTAAAGTTAATTACTTTGTAATCGTAATAACTAATGATGAATAATTCTCGAACAGCAAAGAAAGCAACTGAATCTCGCTCGTTCAACGATATCCTCAAATATCCCTTTTTTTCTTCGTATGGTATTTCTAGTTTCGAACTGAAACACTGTTTTTCTTAATGCTTCAATTATTTCTTAATTCGCAACCGAATGCAATATTATAATTCTTGATTTAAGTTCTTGAATGAAGGCATGTGCGACGTTCTCGTATTAAGATATAGAAATAAAAAGCAATTAATATGCTTTTAGACTATTTCCCGTTACTTGAAATTATACACAAACTCAGTTTGGAAAACATACAAAAGTTTTTGAATAAATTCTTAAATCAATTCAAAATTACGAAATTACGAGCTGAGTTTTTTAAATGATCCGATCTTATCGAAATTTCTATCTAACTCTGTAATATATACTTATAGTTAGCTATATTATTAATAGCACTATATATTATTTACATATATTTGGTAATTTTATCAATATAAATAATTAACTTAGAGCAAACAAACCTTTTGTTCCTCCAATGCAGCTGCTTGATCTGCCAAGCAGTCGGATTCGCTTTCCGATTCTTTAATGGGGGATTCCGGTTTAGGAGATAGGACTGCAAATATTGAAAAATTGAGCATAACTTTTAAAATGCCATCCAAAGTAATCAAGTAATTCAGCTGGGGGATATAATATGAGAAAAACTACTTTTTGATTTTATACTAGTATTATTAATAAGAAAAAATTAATGAAATCAATTATTGTTAGGAAACTACTAAAAAAAATACATACAATGAATAGTTGGAAAATTGGTTGATGAGCCGAACGTGTGATTGAAGTCATCTTGACTGCGATATTCTTCAACGTCGTCAGCATCGTAGTCTACGTCTTCATCATAGTCTAACCGTTGACTACTTTCATCTTCACTTCCACTTTCACTGTCCAGATCGTCCAACGTGCTATGGACGTGGACGTTCTTAAAGTTGTGCAGATTGTGATTGTTGTTATTATTATTGTTGTTTGTTCGAAGCTCATCACGATTTGATATCAGATTATGATGAATGTTGTTGTTGTTGTTTCGCTGCTGTTCATATGCGAGACCGCCCGGACCATTCACATTGCCAACTGCACTATTTTCACTGCCAATACCTGCATCAAGTTACAATGTTTAATGGCCTATTAAAATTTTTGGCGTTTGTCATAACTTTATAATTTAATTAACGTCAAAATCAAATTTAAATTTAAGTTAAGGGTAACTTGAATAGAACCAGTTTTTTTTTTGCATGCAGTGAAATTTTTGTAGCAGAGAGTAGAAGAAAAATTGAACGGATTGTTTTTAAAGACAAATAAATAATTAATATTCGTGCTGGCGGTAGATAATAGAGAACTTCCTATTGTTTCCTAGTGAGCTTGTGAAATGACAAATGTCGTTGCGAATACGGCGGTAATTCACAGCCATAACGAGTAACGACAGATCTCCAACGAGTATAAGGAGCACTATTCTGAAGCAACGAGTATATATTGTAATAACAATATGTACTCGTTGTCTAAAGCACAGATGTACTCGTTGATGCAACGCGCTCTCATTTGAAAGTGTGGTCAATGAGAAGAGAAGAAAAGAAAGCTATGTTTATACCATATACACTATACCATACTTAAATAATTAAAATTACGAACTACCTAATAATACGTGTTAAAACATACGATTAATTCCGTCTCTTTTAATGCAGTTATTCCATTCTGTTCGCGAAAGTCTATCGTCTTCGTTCACGTCGCAGAACTTGCCGAACGCACGCCCACAACGCCTTGGTTTAACTGCCTGCGCAAAAGATTTTAAAAAGGTTCATCATGACTACAATCAATTTAGTGCATTACACGATGATCACAGATCAATGAATGGATGGAGGTCGGACCGCCGATATTTGCAAATGTACGTATTTGACCTCAGTTTGCCAAAGAAAAGTTCCATCGCTCACTGATCATCGTCTAACACACTATAATAGGCTGCAAATTCTACTCACTCTCTTGATGAGCTTCTTCAACTCGCGGAATTCGCTTTTATCCAGTACTTGATTCACGTTCACATCTAAAAGTTTAAATTTCCAGTCCAACACGAGGTCATCCGACGGCGGCAAAAACTTTTCTCTGGATGTTTGCCTGGACATACCTTCAGTGCGTCCACGTGCCACGCCGCCAGCGTCGCCTTGATGTTGGCTTGACCGAATGTACTCACTTTGGAATACTTTAATAAGGTTCGTATTGAAATCGGCTCTATCCACTTGCAAGCAGGATCGATGGATGCGATTTGGAGTGAGATTTCGGGGTGGAGAGCGGCGTATGTTTGCTCGACTGAACTCATTACACTTGGGTTTGCCGGTGCGTACAGAGGTATTTTCAATGGGCTTTCCGGTTATATCCGAACACCAGCAGCCAGTGTCGCCAAGGCATTGGATCGATGCATAAGTTCCATCTGGTTTGCAGCGTGGGATGAATTTCGGTGGCCTGATAGCTTTATGTTTTATTGCATAATCGCGGGCTTCCTTGCATGCTTTGAAATAAATGTACACATAGAATGTGCAGTGCGTGAAATTAAATTCGTAGCGAATTTATCATAGACACAAGCCGTATTTTGATAACGAATACATTTTCTCGTTATAATAGCATAAACAGAACCAAATTGTAGCAATCAACATTACCAACGAGTATTTATTGTATTGTATTGTATACGACAATATATACTCGTTGCCTTAAGTCCGCGCACCATCTCGAGGTGCTCTGTAACGAGTAGCCTGCGTTGAAATCTCTCAACGAGTTGAATACTCAATACTCGTTGAATCTCTTTACAATATATACTCGTTGACATTACTAAGGCTTTTATGGACAACGAGCAAAAAGTGAAATTGTCGCCCTTACAAAGGCCGTTCACAAATCGCACAGTATTGGATTGTTGTTCTTCTATTCGTGGTGTGTTTAAAGTTAAATATATATGCATTAACCATGTAGCAAAATGTGGTGAATGTGAAAATCAGGTGCTGTAATTTTTTTGGTTTATGTCCATGATAAGTTCGTTATTTAACGCACTTTTTAATATGCTCATAACCAATGTCTTATTTTTAGTTTGTTAGATCTCACTTATTATTACAGGTTATATTATTCCCAATAACAGTTTGTACTCCAATTATTATTTCCGTTTCTTACCTTTACAAGGTCCCCGATACTTCAAGCTCACTTGGTGACCGCTGCACTGAACGCGCAACAAATGGCATCGCGATGGATAAGTTTGATCATCTGTACCACAAACGGGTCGGCCGTTGCTCTCATCACATTCTCCACCTTTAGCAGCACATTCAGAAATCTACAAAACAATTCAGTACAGAACATTTAATATTTCCTTTCTTTTTTTTTTCCGACATAAACCCATAATTACTGAGGATTTTTCTTACTCATGAAGAATTTAAAAAATTTTATATATCCAATTGAGGAATATTACCAAAACGACTCACATCTATATTATGGGTACATACGTTGGATCATAGAGGTTATAATATCTCTATGGATGCGCATATAATATCTATTGTTCGCGAGTTAGTTAGGGATAGAGTTCGAGTTAAAAATGTTATTATAAGTACGGTTGAAGCCCAAAAGGTGAACTTTGATACACATATAGAAACCACGTAAGAGGAAAACAGTTTACTGGGAAACGAAGAACAAAATATGTGATGTACGCAACACATGACTTATTATACACATAAATGTAGGCAGTAATGCACCGCTATTCCATGGATCTATTGTGCATGCCCTTGCATGACTCAGATCTAGTACCAAGATCTACCCCAAGTACCGTTCCTGGGTTAGTGATCCAGATGTCCGTTTCAGACAACCCGATTTTTTAAGGTGATATCTTAGGCATTAATGGCCCGTCAGGAAACTTGAAAGGAGACATAAATCCTTTCTGCTTAGCCTAAGTAGTTTCATTGATACTCCCTTTGCTAGAGTGATAAATCTTTCCGAATTACCTTCCGCTTACATCCGGATTACCTTCTGCTTGTATCCATAGGATAGCTCAAAAAAGGATATAAAAGCACGGCGCTTTGCTAGGCAAACATCTCTTTCATTCTCTCGATAGGCCTTATTCCCAGGGACCCAACCCAAGTAACGGTAACGGTATTGCGACAGTTGTCGACAAACGTGCTCCGATTGTTTCCGAACTGAGGGCTTTCAGAGCCGCGTGGCTATCAGAGAGGATGGCACTCCCTCACACATATCTGTATGGCAAACTAGTCTGTCTGTTGCTAGCTTTCCCACTTGCACCCTTCTGTAATCTTCACCGTATGATGTCCGCACCCCCATGACCATTTTGTAGCTTGGACCAGTACATCCCGGTCAAATAATTTGACCATCTACTTCTTCGAGAAAACCAATTTTCTTGCCATGTTGTCGCTGAGTTTGACAAAAGGCTCGTTAATAAAAATTTTCGTAATTTTTCATATGCCCCACTTTTAATAGAGGAGATTCGCTTGAGCCGGACTGCCGATAACCATGCTCTCCTTTTTATCGTTATCGATAAAGGTGGGATGTACAACAATACGCTAAACGACCTGCTATCTTAAGGGTAAGACCAGCCGATTTAGCTTATTTAACGCAGTTACAGCTTTCGTTTGTTGACCTTGGGCCACCAGACCAGCGCCGAATATGTCAGTATCGGTCTTGCGATAGCTCAAATACCAAGTAAATCACTTCATTGCTACTACCCAAAGTTTCTCCGTAAAACATGATAAAGGCATAGAGGCTAGTGGCTTTATATATAACACTGCTAAGGTGCGAATTTAAGAGTTAGCGCTCTATCCAGGATAACACCCATATACTTTGCTTCCTTGGAGAATTCAACATATGAATGCCTTGTAGGTGGAAAAATTTCAATTAAAAATGTTGTACTTGTTATGCTTAGAAACCTTCGAGAGAAGTGATTCTGGCGCTAGCGATTGTAAGCAAAAAGGTAGATTTATTGGATTTTATAGCAGCACTAAATACCTAGTATCTGCTTTCTAGCGGTGTTTGGTTTTAAGTTATGCATGAAATTTTAAAAGCCTTGCAAGAAAAGTCCCGGTTGGCGCCATCGATTGTATCCAAAAAGGAGGTGCACAACTACATAGGTCTTACTAGAGTCTCAAATACAAAATTTTAACTTACTACGCTCCGTTTTTTAGTTATTGATGTACTATGTACACAAGTCACCACCAAACTAGACAAAATGGACTCAGGGATGGGCAAAATGTGTGTTATCATTAAAAGCTTAATATCGAAATTTTTCACGATTACAACACCGTATTTACTACGTATACAAGGAAGTAAAAATTAATAAAGCGGAGCTAATTACGCCCAATCTGGTTGACAACAGGGACTTAAGACGTTAATCAGGTCCCAAGTTTGTGATTTCAGCTTGGTTAGCGCTTGCAAAGTTGGGAAGTCGAAGAGATGGACTATTTTAGATCATTCATCACGTCACTATGCCTTTAGAATGAGGATTCTGCTGGAAACCGAAACCCGTTTTCTGAAAAGGGAACCTCAGGAAAAGTGCTTTAAGTGATATTTTGTAAAAAAGCCGCATTTTACACTTTTACAAAAACTGTCATAAATTAAAATTTCTCCTTGAAAGTTGTAATTTTCATTTAAAACTAATTTTTTATTGTGGTTGGTTATTTTCACCTAACCAACCTCCTTTATTCAATGCCACTAACCGTAGACGAAATTGAAAGAATTCGAAAGTAAAAATGCGAAAAAATTGGATTTTTCCTGAATTCTGATATTTGATCAATTGGGAATTTTTTTTGAGAATACTTTCATTTATGTCAACCTTATGCTATTTGTTTAAATTTAGCACCACAACATGGAAGGTATCCTATACAAGGATGTATAGGAACGTTAAAAGCATTTTTGATTATACAGTGCTAATGGAATTTTATTGGGACCAGAGATTCAGGAATCTGATCCAACACAGATACGAGACACGAAGCCGAACAGATGGCAGAGCAATATCGCAACGATTATGAAAAAACACAATAAATGTTTTAGTTCCCATGATGCTAACCGACTACAGAAAGATCTAACAAATCTACAAAATGTATTTCAGCGGAAAAAACTAAAGGGTATTTTTTTGCTAGGAAGTGGACGATGACTCCCTTTGAACTTATTTTGTAATACGTTGTACAATCCAGTTCAGCATCCATGACGAGGAATTAGACCAAAAAATGAACGATAGAATGAAATATTACAAGCAGTCGCACAAATAAATTGCGTGCACCGCAAAACGTATTCCTGCAGACAAGTGCACAGGACTTCTTGGGATTGCATTAGTAAAACACACAGAATTTTTTTTTGTAATGTAAAACAGTCTAATGTTATATATTGAATGTGAAGATCTTGGATTAATGAACAGCAAATAAATAAATAATAATGGACAATAAAGAGTATCAAGCTGACGGATGCTGAGGGACGAGATTGATATTTATAAGAACTTGAATGAAATTGGGCGATGATGAATTAGATAGAAAATCAAGACGAGAATGATAAAGAATCGCTTGGATGACTTACCGTCCGTTCCGGCTTCTTTTCTGTGGATTGTGTGTTGGTGGCAAGTCCTGGAGCAAGAAGTACGAATAAAACCACCGTACTTATTATTACCATATTTTAATATGTGTAATTAGTATTCACAGGCTTGACGAAACCGAAATATATTTTTTGGTTTCCTTCTCTGCATCTAGGAATTACGCGGATCTTCTATATGTAATTTGATTCTCGCCAGAAAACCTGAAAGTAATCAAAATCATCAATCAGTAAACACAAAGTATATTAAGTGACGAACGCATACTTGTAAAATATAGACATGAAGAAGAGATCCAAGTGAAGGCCAAGGCTAATTCAATGCCTCGACAGACTTACAAACGAAAATTATGTAAAAATATGTAAAAAATATCTACAAATTACTTGAATTTTTAATTTTCCTTTTATTTTAGTTCATATAAATTTTTAATTAATAGTCGTTGAATGCACTGAATAGTCGTGTAAATAATTATGACGAAATTATTGAATATTTAAAAAGGGAAAAAAGCAAGAGATTTGGTAAAAATGGCACGCACATTTCAAGCACGCTTCTACGCACACGCGACGATCTCAAAACCTGATGTTCGACTAAAATGAATAGCATTATGGAAACTAAAATAAGCCAGGTTGTTGGGACTCAACCTAAGTATTTTAATGGAAGTAAGCGTGTCGCCAGAATGTCTGCCACAGCGACTGTGTCTCATGATAAACCTTTCACACACACACACGCAAAGATCCACACTTGCGCCATAGCTATTAACACAGATGCAGTCCCAAACTTGAAACGCAAAGCCGAAAGTGTTTTGTTGTTGCGCATTGCCTTCAGGCAGAAAACCTTTAATGCATAAATGCCGGCAACGCTCAGAATATTCATAGAATATTGATAACAATTTTTCGAAATTTCGAAATTGAAATTTCGAAAGATTGATTGCAGTGAATTGAGATGAAGTGAATTGGAAGTCACGATTAGAAGAAAACACGTGATTTTTATTTGAAACTTGGAGCAATTCTCGGTCATCAACGACTGTTTAGTATTAAATATTTCAAAAAAACTCAAATAAATTTGACTTTAGAACCAATAACGTTTACTTCAATAGCTCTTCAATTTTGTACAGGCAACATTTGAACTGCAAAATTAGAAGATGAGGACCATTATGCCTCGATGTCAAACACAGACTTCCTCAACTATAAAAAAGTTATTAAAATAAAGATGTACATATGTATGTATGTAGTCAAGAAAACCAACAAATACCCAACAACAATCCGCAGGCCAAGACGCGATGGGTCGACTTCGCAACACGCACACAAGCAGTAAAACTTGTTTTACATTGAAAAGTGAGCCTCCTACAGGTGTCCAAGCGACCATTCGTGCCAGACACACACTTCGGACGTAGGTTAGTCGATCGCTGTGTCATCTGCAAGGCACACTCACGCGTACACACGTGCGTACGTAAGCAAAGATGAGCTGGCCAAGTGAGCTAAAGAGAAATGTGAACGAGTAGAAAAGCGCAGAGCTATAAAGTGCATTTTCCTTCATCATTTACTTCGGGAAACATTAAATACCTTGAATTTTGTTAAATTAACTGGTGAAGTTTATTGTCAGTACAAATATACATATGTACATATTAAGATCATAAAAATACATAACGTCGTTGTGAATTTAATGTTTTAAATTCTTCTAAAACCTTTTAAATGTTTTTTTAAAACTACGAGTATATTTTTGGCACTAATTTTTTTTGTCCCTGTTAGCAAATGAGTAAATTGCGAGTAATATAGAAATTAATTCCTATAAAACTCACAAACGGAAGTCAGCGAAGAAGTTGAACCGAACTCAAGCGTGATGAAATTCGTAAACGACTTCGTTTTTCATAGTGCGTCATTTAATATCTTTAACTGCGATTGCGCAAATGTGGCATGGGCTCATCTATCTCTTTCCAGCATATAAAATAACTCCATATAACTGCCAGACAGTTTGACGCCAAAGATACACACACGAACGCATCTCACTGCTTGCAACAGTGTTTGTAACAATGCTTGTTATACAATGCATTTAAAGAAGCGAGAGCGAGAGGACGATCATAACAGAGTGAATATAACAGCAGTGCCAGGTAAAACTGACTTCTTCCACTAATTTTGCATTCGCCTCTGTGGAGTATTTATGCTCCAAAATATATATGGATGTATGTATGTATGTATAGATTGCAATGCAAGGCTAACTATTGTTAAATTCAATCCTTAGCTTAATCTATTCAATTTGTTACGCATCCTTTCAATCCTCAATATGGGAAATTATCACAAAGAATCCTCTTCAGTGTAGAATTGATAGCGACTTTTTTTATTAATTTTAAATCGTTCGATGCCAAAGTTGGTTGAATTTTAAAAATAAATAGCGAATCCGAAGTATTTCGCCTTTTTTTTAGTTATTTCCTCCCGCTTACTCCAGCTTTCAGTCACTGATTCGTCTCTCGCTTTAGTTACTAAAGTTTAGTACAAAACAAAACTATGATCACGCTCTGTTAACTACACTCTGTTCATCATACTCTGTTAAACCGTTTTCAAAGGAGAAACGTAGTCTTTCCAAGATTGTTACAGATTTATGGAATTTTAGCCGGACAAGAGGCTAAAATTTTGTAGGAAAATATTTGAAAAAACAATAAAAATGTATATAAAAAGTCTTTCCATCCGGAACAACTTCAAATGGAAACATGTTCAAATAAATAACTGCGAGTAGGAACAGCGTTAACCACTGCAAAGTCTGTTAGCACAATTGAGACTGTTCCTCAACACGACTTTTGCAATTGATGATTTCGGTAAACAGATGCTCTTTTATCAAGCTGTACAAAAGTATGTATGTACAATAAATTAGAATTACATTTTCAAATTAATTTACTTTCAAATGGTCAGCCACAGTTATATACTGAAGGGGCACTTAGGGGCTCCTTGGATATTTTAATTATTCAAACCAAGGAAATATTTATGAAGCGAATATAGACTATGCGCACGAATATAATAGACAAATGGTTGGGTTGTCGTGTAGCTGTAGAGAAAATGATGTATGGTTTCCTTCTCCTCCTCCTCATTCCAGCCTACAAAAAAACACTGGCGAATAGTTAAAACATTCGTCATAGAGGGAACGTCCCGTAATAACTCTTTTGCATGGGTTATTTTGGGGCCCACCTCTATAACATAGTTCGATGGCAAGCAATTCAATTCAATCTTTTATTGAGTCTATGGCATCAATATAGTGCAGGATAGTCAAGTTCATATCTAACAAAAAATATATAATAGCTTCAAAGTAGACGGATCATAAAAATTTCCATCATTCCGACGTATAAACTCTAGAAGGTAGCCATGTCCGCCTGTCTGTCCGTTGAAGAAACGATTACAGGAGAACCGATGATTTCGAAGATATCGGAAAAAAATTTGGTGGAAATTTCGGGATGTTTCCTATTGAAAATGGGGAATATCGCTCAACAAACACACCTACTTTTTATATCGAAAATACAGACGTCAGTTTTCATACTCAAAAATTGCATTTTAGCGAAATTTTTGGAGATATTGCTTCAAAATTGCATTTGTGTTTATGGAGTAATATTATTCATTTGTATGCCTAAAATGGGCGTAGGCTGCCTAGTAGTAACAAAAACAGAAATACCGGAGGAACGTGTGGGGAAATCTCTTTCACTTTTCCAGGCTTTTTAAATTATTTTATATTCTCACTAAATGCATCTCATATCATCTTCTGAACACGTTTACGTATGCAAATCTTTGAAACTACATCGGTCTACGGTTTCATAGAATTATTTCGATCTAAGGTAATATTTAGCTCCAGTTCACTATTTTTTCAGATCTTTCTTTCTCTATTTCATTTACATTACAGTTCCTTATCTCGTTCCCTCGTGAAGAATATGTAACAAGAGATGATTTTACGTGCTTTATTATACTTTATACCAGAATAGCTTTTTTCTATCGTGAAATAACAATTACTTGGGGAATGTTCAAGCGAAACATGGCATGAGCGAAGCTATACATTACCGGAGCTACCTAACCGGAAGCTATTTTCTTCTGTTATTATCCGAAAACAGAGTAAATGAATGAATTTCTTTGCAAGAATAATTATTAGCGAAATCTTTTAATTTTCTTTTGAAGAAGTGGAGGGTTCTTGCTTGCGTTTAATACTCACATTAACATTGCATCTAAATTTATTAAATAGCATATCCTTTATTCTACTCTTCCAGCTTCTCGAATTTTTGTTGTACTTCACAATTTTTATTGAAAATTCTTCAAGTTTGCTTAATTGAAAAATTAATTATTTACTAACCATGCAAATAAAAATAAAGCAAATGTTGTCGTTTAATTGAATGCATATCGCTTCAATTCATAGGCACAACTTTTAGTACACACATATTAAAATTCGAGTACAACTTTAGAACGATTTGTTGTTTTAATAATTCAAGATTCTTCTAATTTTGTTACACTCGAAAACTTTCGAACTCAAACTGAATCTTATCAACAAAAAACCTCTTTCATTATATTCGATAGCAATCTAGCAATTAAGAAGGCGGCTGCTCATTCCGTTTAATTATTTTCTGTAAACTTCTTAGCACAATCTAAAAAATTTTTTGTCTTTCGGCAATTCAATTGATCTTATCATTTTATTTTTTTTCTTTTACTTTTTTTTGTAATTTCAATTACTAGATTACAATATTACTTAGATTAGCAAAAGCCAATTCATTTGACGTTGACAACCGTTCTCCGCGGAAACTGTATTTAAACTGCTTCTCTTCATCTCACATTTCAAGCTCTAATCTCCAGAACAAGCAAGCGATGGCATAACGGAATAAATATTTACGCAAGAACGCAAGAATGATAGAATACAAGATTGCGCAGATCGCGTTTCAAAAATGCTTCGTTCTGCGCATCTACGTCACAGCAGTATACAAATATGGCCGCTCTGTGAAATTAGTATACAAACTGGAAGTAAAAGTGTAAACATTGAGCTAAATTATTGAAATTAATAATAATTGTGCGGTTTTGTATGAAATGATTGTAACAATTGTGTAAAGTGAACATTTCTTATACAGAAAAATCTAAAACAAATATAATAATAAGACAACGAACGATGCAATAATCTCGCACAACAATTAGAAAATTCTGCCAAAGAAGCGAAGTAATTTTGTGAATTATAATTAAATTTCTGAAAAGGAAAAAAATTGTATCTAACGACCAAATAATTGGAATAACTATAAAAATACAATTTTATTGATTTAGAATAAATTTATTGATTAAAAAATAAATTACATAACAATTTAACTTATATTACATTGCATAATAATTTAACTTATATTAACATAAATTGGTAAACTATGTCATGTATGTAATTATGGAACGAACTTTATTATTAAATTATTTTTAGTTTAACTTACATTTCTTTTTCTAAGTTTTCAATTTCCTCAACATCAAACTTCTGCTCTTATTTGGCAAGATTCCTCCTCGACATTGCAATTGTTTATATCCAAAAGCTCCTCCAAATGTGCATTGAACACGGACGAATCATTTTCGTCATTCTCTGTAAAGAAGCTGATGTTCATATTTCCACAATATGTTTGTTCTGTTGGCATACCTTCGTGTGATACTACAGTATCGTAATCTTTACTCTTGAGTAATGTGTCGATTACTTTCTTATTCTCCAGTCTGTGGTTTCGTTCGGCAACTTTTGAAGAAAGCAATTGTCTATTAGCAAATGGATCAAATATTGATGGCACAGCTTCAGGCTTCAAGAGTCTCTTCTTTGCAAATCCTATTAATTTAGACACATATTAATACCGAATAAAAACTGAAAAATTCCTAAAAAAAATGCTTACCCATTTCAAATTGCATTTCATTTTCGAAGTCATTATAGCTAAAATGTTTCTTGCAAATAACTGCATTTTTTAAATCGAAACTTTTTCCTTGCCGGCAAAAATGTTTCCACAACTTCGCACGGCTATTTTCGCGAGGAAATTTGAAGAAACTAATTTCACTTGTTTTGTGGTTACCAAAACCAAAGAGTATTAATAGGTATTAATATAATACCTATTAATACTCTTTGCCAAAACTATCACAGCCTTTCACTTTGCACTACATTTTTAATTTTTGGGTATAATTGTTATAAATTTTTCACTTAAAAAGCAAAATATTCACTTGTTTACAGCCAGAGTTAAAGCAATTTATACGGGTGTGACGTCATGCACTGGAAAGCCAGCTGTCAAAAATTTGGAAACCGAATAACGGACCTGCGCAATGCGCAATCTTGTATTCTATCATTCTTGGCAAGAACGGAATAAGAACTGAATTCCAAAAACAGTACCGAAAAAGACCTTTTTCCTGGCAAGCGGTCGAATCTGGGAAGTAGTGTTTTTGCGTTCTTTTAGAAACTACGGTAACACTTCGTGAAAGGGAGAGTGTGCTTTAAAAGCTAACCATCTTTAGGTTAATTAGAACGTTTTTTGGCCATCATAGTTTAAAGCACTTGCGTACAAATTTCTGCGTATTTAATCTACTCTCGACTAATGGATTAAGAATGCATTTATTTTGTCTTTCATTATACAACACTGGATTATTTATGCATTCAAATTGGAAATCGGACCAAATAATTTTGAACATGAAGGATTGCTCAAATATTCGTGAGTAGATAGATTTTATAGAAGGTCTTTTTCAGACATGCAAAATACAAATTTAATTATTATTGTGCAATGTATGGCTTTCAATCCTACATCAACCATCATCCTCTTTATGAGGACTGCATTAATTTAATAACCATTTGTGTTTTATTTTGCTAGTTCTGTTGGCGCTTGAAGTTATTTTTGTAGTCCGGATAAGAATCTCGTATAAAAGCTCCTGTATCTAGAGGAGGGAGAGATGGCGGATCAACTTGGGAACCAGTACGCTCAATGTGTACGATTTCTCCGTTATTGCAATCGGAGCGGCAGGTTTTACTGAATGGGCCACCTAAAAAAACTGTAAAAGAACTGTCCATTAAAAAAACAAAAAAAAAAAAAAAAAAATTGAGTAAGAAATATGAACATAATTAAATTAGTTTTTGATATTTTTTATTTGCATTGTTTATATAATTTAATTTTTGGTTTTTTGCATACCTTGGATTTCTCAAACAATAAAATAATAATAATACGAAGGCATTGTGCTACACGTTTATGTTTAGGTCCATGGTCGAAATTCAACTCGGATTATAAAATAAATTTTAAGCTCATTAATTTTCAAATCTTCTTTAAATAGTTTATCCTGAAGTAAATATTATTTACTGACATTGGCGGAAATTTACCTGAAGAATTTTAGCGTGATCCTTTTTTATATTTTGCAACAAATTTTAATATTCTATATAAATTTATATCGGTCTTACTGCAGGCGCATTAGCACTCATATTATTATTTATGCAATATTTTGGTGTTCTTTAGCATGTTGTGCATTTATGAAAAAGATTTATGTTCTGTTGTTGCATTAACAGTTTATTTTTAAAGAAATATCATAATTAATTAATTAATTGCTGATGAAGAATAATGTATTATAATATATTATCGTAGTATAGGTTAGGTTAGGTTAAGTGGCAGCTGTTTGCACAGCTCACTTAGGGCGTAGTATACAAAGCCGTTATCGTAGTATACAAAGAAATAAAAATCATTAAGATGTAATGCATAAAGAGAAGAAATTGCGCTGCATTATTTTGTGCCCTTTGGAATTTTCGCCGTTGGGACGTTAAAATGTGTGACACTGAATAGCTATTCTTACGAGTTTTTCACGGCGATGCCGTAAACAACAACTTGCATCGTCTAGTGGACGTTGCTGACGTCGTTCTGAATACATCGGCGCGTCATAGGAAGTCGGCGTTGCCCAAAAGTGTCGTTTTGAATCAAGCCCATAACTTCTGATATATGTTGTCGTTGAAGTGGGCGGAGCGGGGTCTTCAAACAAAAGATTGAGTGGGCAATGATTGACTCAAAAACTACTAAAAAGAAAGAAACAGGAATATATTAAAATAATGTATGCATAAAAAATATAATACTCGCTAACACGTATTCAATCTGAGTTTATTTGGCACCAGCACTGGAAAGACAGCAGTCACAGAAGTCAAGCTGCTGTGATGTGTGGAAAAATTATTTATCAATAACAACAGTAACAGACGTGTTTGCAACTTTTGTAATTTAGCAAAAAACAAGTTTTAAAATATTTCGCATGTGACAGAAATTTGTTAATGCAAATAGTTAATTAGATTACTGTGAAAATGGTACAGCGAGGAGACTTGATATCCACGATTCGACTGCATCTCTACATTATTACTCTAGCCAGCGCAGTTACAGCTGGCGTTCCTTTACAACGTTTTGAGAATGTCACAAAGCAACCTGAACTACAACTGGGACTATATAATTCCACTGACGAAGTTGAAATATTAACGGGTGCTAACTTTAACAGCAGCGTTCTTTCACAGAAGTACACATCGCTAGTGGAGTTTTACAATAGTTATTGCGGACATTGCAAACGCTTTGCTCCTGTATACAAAGATCTGGCAAAGGATCTTTTGCCGTGGCGCGGTGTGCTGAAAGTTGGCGCAATTGACTGCGCCGCTGAACAAAACAATGACATTTGCCGCGAATATGAAGTCATGGCATATCCAACCCTGCGTTACTTCGGCTTGGGATATCAACCGAGTGCTGATAACTATGGTAAGCCCATTGAGAGTCAAGAAATTAATGTCATACGGAAGAATCTCGCGCAATATATATCTTCTGAGATTTCCTTGAGTGAAGTTGATAGCTCGCTAAACTTCCAGAGTTTAACAGATAAGGAAGCTGAAAATGTTTTCGCGAATCTTAATATGAGTAAAGCTTACGTCGTGTTGATCTATGAACCCGAAAATTCAACGATCGGTATAGAAACAATTCTGAATTTCCAAAATTACCCCGAAATAAATGTTCGTAGGGTCAACGATGTGAGTGTAGCGACGAGATTTCAAATTGATGAAAGTTTTAACAAAATAGCCATTGTAAATCGTAATAATTCGATAATACTGTACTCACCGCTGGCCGAAACATTAGAAGCTTACAAAAATACTATCAAGAATGCCCTTGAACAGCTACAGGTTACCGAAAGGCCGTTCGAAAGTGATAAACCAATATCTGCTGCTGCTGCTCCAGCAGACGTAGCAATTCTGGAAGATGAGGCAATTCTAAAGGAAGTTTATGCGAATAAACATCTAGTCTATCAGGCGGATTTGGAAATGGCTGTGCGTGCCACACTATTTAATGAAGTTTCAAAAATATCAGCAATTAGTGGTGAACGATTACTAGCCCTCCAGCGCTATTTGGCAATATTAAAGCGTTATAATCCACTTGGTGGTAATGGACAGTTATTCGTGTCCAGTTTAAATGAATTCGTGTTAAATCACAATCAAAATCTAAGCGGCAAAGTATTCCAAGTTGAATTAAAACGTTTGGACGAAAAATATGGACCCATTTTCCCAAACCAACGCTTTGTTGGTTGTGCAGCATCTAAACCAGGATTTCGCGGATTTACATGTTCACTCTGGCAAATATTTCACTACTTCACTGTGCAAGCAGCTGCCAACGACCTAATTGAAGACCCTTTAGAGGTAATGAAAGCTATGTATGGATATGTGAAGTATTTCTTTGGCTGCAGCGAATGTTCTCGGCATTTCCAGGTAAGCTCAGAATATCAATTGCAATACAGTATGTAATAACTAATTAGGCACAGATTGATCCGTACAAAATCAAGCTAAAGTGAATCACATAGTGTCTGGCTACACGTGTATTCTTTTGCAGCGTGAAACACTGATTTATTGGAGAGAGTGATGAGAAAGAACGGGAAAACTCTACATGCCAGCATTCAATTGCCGGGATTTTTGTTTCACGAATCGAAGTTATTACAAAGCAGCATTTCACACACAAAACTAAGCAGTTGATAAGGAAACGAGTTTTGACTCAGTTGGTGGCGTTTGTGTACGGCTTGTTTTTCTGTTTTTCATGTACAGAAAACGCAATGTGTATTTCTGATGGCAGTATTCATGAATACACGTGTAGCCATCGCGGAAACAAAAACATCAAATGAATACTCGTATAGCCATGTCCGTAGAACTAGCATCACATTCAGAAAGCATCACTTGTAATTCAGAAATTATCATTTGAAATTTTCTCTCGCATTTGTGAATTAAAAGTGACGCTTTCTAAATTACAACTGATGGTTTATGGTTTACAAGTGACGTTTTCTGAATTGCAAATTACGCTTTCTGATTTGAAAGTGACGCTTCATTCAGTTTATATGAAAGAAAGTCTGTAGGCATTCGCTTTTTAATGCAATTTTTATAGAATACTAGAATAAGTTTTATCTTTATTTGCGAACATTAGATTTATCTCTTTATATAGTTGTTGTAAATATGAAAGTTTTTAAAATTAAGATTTATAAAATAATTAAATGTTAACTTTGAATCATTTCAGTAAATATTTCAGATTCAAAAAATTCCAATGTTGCTCATGGCCTTGCGTCATCTTGTTTTGGAAATGCCCATAATTTATCGTTTGCTATAAATCATTTGTTAGAACAACTATAAAAACTGTTCGTGTAAAAATGATTGGAATTCCGCAATAGTTGCAATAATTTATTAGTTTCAGCGTTTACATACTATATTTTGGTATCTACATTCTACAGAGTACTATAAATATTGATCATAAATGCTTTAATAACAATTGCTTGAGTTAAGAGATTTAATAAAACCGGAGAACAGCTCTGATCTGATGTTCTATTATTCATATATCGTGGACGCAAGGCTATACATATATTGTTATTAACGATGTAGCAAATTGAAGAAATCCATATTGAGCGGCATATGTTAATGTATGTACTACGTTGGAAATTGCATGTAGGTTACTCATCTGCCGTGTTCATTAGATTAGCTCAAATGAAATAGTTGAAACATTAATTTGCAACGTACGTATGTATGTTCTTCTTAATATGTCTAAGGCTGCATCGCAAAGAAAATTACTCGACTAATTCACTCCAATTGGTCAAAAATTGTTCTCCGCTTTTGATATTACAGTTGTAGGAACGTTTCGATCTCCGATAGTATCCACAACTTGGGTAATTTGACTATAATATGATCCAATCGCGAGCGTAATTTTGCGTTTATAAACTCTGGCTATAATATAACATCTCACATGGCCCACATTCATTGCAAATTTATATATTGTAAGCTAGGGCGGAACAACGTTTCCTAGCATAAATGCAATAATTTACAAATAAATTTTGAAGATAACTAAATTTTTACTATGCAGACATGTTTATCGCCCATTTTTATTATTATTATTATTTTATCAAAATTATTATTAATAAAATATTCAAATATTTTTTACAAAGAATTAAAATATATTGAAATCGTTTTTTTAGGAAATGGCTACGCGCCGAAACATTTTGAGCATATCGAGTAAAGATGACGCGATACTATGGCTTTGGGCTGCTCATAATGAAGTCAATCAGCGTTTATCCGGAGACTCGACTGAAGATCCCAAATTTCCCAAAATTCAATTTCCCGGTCAGTCAAGTTGTTCACAGTGTCGGAAAAGTTCCCTCCCTCTGGATAACTCAGATAAAGGAGAGGATATTAACTGGGAAAAAGCTGCCGTGCTAAGATTTTTGAAAAATATCTACAATCCACAATTTATAAGCCAGTTTGGCATGGAAAGCAAGAGCTTACTGCAGCCCTCGAGTAAAGTACGTCAGAAAAGAATGACAGGCAGTATATTATCCGACATGGACCTTAGAATGGGAATGATGCTCTATGGATTTTGTATATTTATGATGGTCGTGGCATTTAAATTGTTTGCATTAAAAGGTTACCGCAAAAAGCCATATGGACATGATATTTTAGGAAAAGTTTAATGAAAGTTTAAAGTATTGACAATTATGTATATGAGAGTTAAGTGAATATTAGTATAAGTTCATTTTTACCGATCATTTAGATCTTTTCTGTTATATATTACAACGTGTATATTTGACGAAAAATAAACATCTTCCATGTGTACAAAAAACATCAATGAGGAGCGTGTCACTTCTATGGAGAAGAACTATAAAGTTCATTAAAAAAACACGGCTAATATATTATCAATTCTGTCATTCTTTTTTGGGAATTTTGTTGCAGTTACGTGTGAACGTTTGCTAAAATGCCGCTAACAAAAATATAAATAAAACATTTGAATTTAATAGCTACAGTATGTAAAAAGAATCCTGCGAAATAAATCCATACGCATAAAGAATTTTATTAATTATATTAGAACACTTTATTTAAAAGATTAATGAAATTATTTAATTAATATAAATGTATTTTTTATAAAGGTTATTTATATAAATTACTTAAAATTCTAATTCTTCATATATAATTTAGAACTTGGCAGTGAGAAGCCTCATTAATGGTGAGATTATTGTAAAAAACGAGTCACTAAGCCAAGTATACTCACTTTCGGAATAAAATTACACACACAAAATATGTGGAAATTATGTATTCCGCTGCAATCGGTTTCTCCGTTCAAATAAACTCAGAATTCGGACGTACCCTGGCAATATCAACTCCGGTAATATTCTTGACGAGCTCTGGTACCTTGTTTACAATTTGCAAAACTTCGCCAGTGAGTTTTGCAGCTCCAATTTCGCTTTGTCCACTTGACACCATCGTTATCTTTTTCGCCTGGGACAAAGGTGCAGCAACTTCTGCAGCTACCTACAGCGGCCAGTTTTAAACAAATATAAATTCATTAAATAAGCACAAACCTTCGGCAATGTTTCTAATAACATCTCAACCATAGCTGCTTCACGGTACTCTCTCCAAGCTTCAGCTTTTCTGGCCATTTGCTCCGCCTCGGCTTTGGCCTTAGCAGCGATAGCGAATGCTTCTGCTTCGCCACGAATTTTTATCTGTTAAGTTAAGTTCATTTTAAATTGGTTAATTCATACACATTTTAAGTCAAGAAATACCGATTCTGCCTCTGCTTCAGCTTCCATTACGACACGTATGTTGTTTGCTTCAGCAATTTTCTCCAAGCGGAACTTTTCCGCTTCTGCCGGCCGTCGTACAGTTGCTTCTAGCTCCTTCTCGCGCCTTTGGATTTCCTGGTCCTGCACAGCAATTTCCTGTGTACGCTCAATGACCTTCACTTGCATCTGTTCTTCTTTTATGCGTTGCTTGGTCTTTGCGGCTTGCAACTCATAAGCCATTTCGGCTTCGGCCTTTTTAGTTTGCACCTCCACATCATAAGCAGCCTTCTTTAATTCAAAATCTCGTTGTGCTTTGGCAATTTCAGTGTCATTGAAGAAACGAGAAGCCATGCGCTGCTCTTCGGCAATAGCTTCTTTGATCTGTGCGTCACACCTTGCCTCTGCTTCGCCTATACGAGCATCCCTTTTCACTTCTGCAGTGCGAGCCATTCCAAGCGACTTTAAATATCCCTACAAAATTAAATTTAAAAAAACGCATTAACCCACCAAGCGTAAAATATTTGTAAAGCGCTTGATGATTGCAATAGTTTAAATATTAATATATAAGGCTAGCTATGTTAGAATAAATATGTTGCTTTAGTGCGAGGTCGAAAATATTTATTACATTCATGATTTTAGTCACTTGATTACGGCTTGTGGACGAACGGTTGCTATTGACTGGACAGACACGAATCGGGATTAGTAATCACTTTATTGTACTCCGGAATCATAAACATGCAGATGTGATATGCACGGTTTAAGCTAATCTTAAACCCCATTACATTGGAATTTATTGATTGCATAAAAAGTGTGCTTTACTAGTCATACTATCGGTTAATAATTTAATTCGGTCCTGTATAATTTTATTAATATTTTATCCTTATTCCTTATTTAAAGTTTCATGTTCTACATAGCTGAGTGTTTAAATTTTTATATAAAATGAGAATATATTAGGAGACCAATTTAACAATTTTGTTAATTAATTCGTAATTAAAGTTATCATACCTTCGAATCGCCCTATAATTACATCGTGCATTCGGAAAATGAGAAAATGTGGAAAAATATATGTATTAGTAATTTAATTATGGGTTAGGAATTGTAATAAATAATAAAATAAATAAATCACCTAAATTTTAAATGTTTAGATACATGCATATGTGTGTACTTTTCAACACATACTCCATAGAAAGATAATTATAGCAGTTCTTGTACTCTAACTTTCTCACTCACTTCAATAAGCGGTTTTAAACGCGGAGAAAGAATAACAAGACGCAGAATAAACCAAGTTTACTTGTCCTACAACATCGGAACGGGCAAAATCGGAACGTAAAAGCGAGTTCGTCGTTTTTCTCCCGTATTTTCTGCTGCAATGTAACCGAACGAATAAATGTGCGTGATACAGTCTCTTGGTATTGTTACTTTATGCTTAAACTTGCACAGTTTTTTCAAACTAGAACCAGTAAATTTGCTATGCACTTTGGTCATGATATACATAAAATTATTGGTGCGAATTAAGATGATTACGTTAAAAATGTAGTTAAAGTACAAGAGAGCTTTGTGACAGCAAAATTCTAATGTTTTCTGTTTACACATACATATTGCAAATCTGAATGATAATATTGAATAATTGATAGTGTAAATATTACATATATTATAAATATGTAATAAATCAAATATTTATACCTCTTCATCTCGAATATCTTTTATTGTGTATGACACAACTGTTATACCCATATTGACCAAATCCGATGAAGCTACTTCAAAAACTTGTTTGCTGAACTTTTTTCGATCCTTGTATATCTCTTCAACGGTCATTGAACCCATAATAGCACGCTGATGACCTTCCAAAGTAACCAAAGCAATGTGCTGAATTTCAGAATCACTTTTACCAAGGAATTGTTCACATGCTGTGAGCAACATGTCTTCATTTTGGCCTTGTATTTTAACTTGGGCTATTCCCGTCACAGATATAGGAACTCCTTGACTTGTATAAACGCAAGGGCTCTCTACTTGTAGTGTCATTGTGTTTAGTGAAATTCTATACCAAAAAATATATATAGATATAGTAGTTATCATAGCAATAATGTTACCAATCTTTTAATATTTTACCTTTGTACTTGCTGAATTGATGGCCAGACGAATGCACGTCCACCGGGAACTAAAAGCGGTTTCATATAACAGCATCCTAAATAAAACAAACATTTATAAATTCTAAAGTTCAGTTAATATATGAACGCATATCCATACATATGTACATAGATAGCAATAAGGATATTTTGCTATTTTACCAAATTTTAAAGACTACGATTTTTTATAATATTGGAAAATCATTTCTACGAAAATTTTGTTTTGGCATTCATCGCTGCGAATTGTTAAAATGTCGAAGATAGCTTTTTCAGGAAATTTAATATTTTTTTTGATTTACATATGTACTTAAATAACATTTTGTGGAAACCATTTGAATATTTGTAATAACAAGATAGAACCTTTTGCTGCAGCACCTTATTATGTACAGAGCAGATATTATATTTACCTGATACTACTAGAGCTTCGTTTGGACCACAAGTAACGAATCCCCAGGCCATTTTTTGAAAATCCTTATCCTCTTAAATAAACTTTACAGTAATCACAACTTTTGTCACTCGCTACGCTCAAATCTAATTGAAAAAAAGTTGTATAATATATTAAGGCATAGACATGTAATAAAATATTTTTGCACTTTCTAAATTACACAAAATTAGTAGCAATTAATTATGGAATAAATTGTGTATCAGCAAGAAAATATTTTGGTCTGTCACATTAGAAGAGCAATAGGACACGTATATTGTCACAATAAGCGTAATGATGCCTGCCTTCTTCATTTTGATTAGCTGATTAACCTGAAGACGGAAACAGTGAGAGCATGACGAATATAAGAAAGTAAGGTCTAAAAAATTACTGCTGTCGTTTTCTTAGTAAGCACAAGAAACAAAATCAATATGTGACCATTTGCGCAACGGACAATTTGATCGGCATCTAATTCAATCCCATAAATTCGTAATAATGAGTGAGTGGTACAAGATAATTTATGCTTAGTGTGACAACAGCCATTACGATGTTTACTTCACAGCACCACTGCGCAGAATCTGTTTTATTCTATTAAAGGGCCCCCTAGACCAAAAAAAATAATTGCGCAGAATGACTGTTGAGTTTGCCCGCTTCTTTGACGATAGACTATAGGTTGTGACACCAACCAAGTACAAAGAGATTACAGGAGACTAATCTATCTATATCTCTACAATCTTAATAATATCTATAATCTTTGATAGAACTATATAAATCAGAATTTGCAAAAATCCCGGTAAAGTAAAACATTTTGATGCTGATTCTTAATCATATAAAGGAAGCGATCAAGAATGATAGAATACACTTAATTTCTTTCATTTCGTTTCATTCTTGGGAAACATCGAGATATATTTCTATCTTTTTTTGAGAATATTTGTGGAACAGGAGGAAGCGACTACGGCATTTGAGGAAACACAGACTGTAGCTACAAATTTCATCACCAATACAAACCAGTGCAAACAGAGTTTACAAGACCTAAAATAAATGCATTCAAAAAATATGGTTGTTCTAATTAGAAGATTAAGGGGACACACTTAATTTTTAACACGGATTTATTTTTTCACGAAATAAACACGTTATTTACATTGTGGAGACTAGTTTGAGATTTATTACTACATTTTGCAAAGTAGTCAAAATAAGCCGGAATTACATACAAAAGGCATAATTATTTTTCACGCATTTCAATAATTTAGTTTTAACCTAGTAAATTCTTATCGGCGATACTTATTTGCCTCCACCACGTAGTGCTAAAACCAAATGAAGCACGGAACCTCCTTGCACTTTATAATCGGCAGCAGTTTTATCATCGTTCATCTGTTTTCCAGAGAAGATTAGTCGTTGTTGTTGTGGTGGAATTCCTTCCTTCTCTTCGACTCGTTCCTTAATTCGGTCAACTTTATCTGTGGGCTCAATATCGATTTCAATTTCCTTACCGGTTAAAGTCTTTACTTTTATTAACATTTTAACTGTGACCGGTGTCTTTTACCCTGGTGAATTGCTTAACCAACCAAATATTGTTATTGAATGTTGTTATTCTGTCCAAAATATCAATATACTCTTTTTCATTGATAGAAAACACAGTTATCTCTTTTACTCACAGTTTGTCCAATGGTCACCGTATGGAACCCAAATCGTTGCGTCGATGTAGATTTTCTCTCCCTATTTCGAAATTTTTTTCAATTGCATACTGCATGAAATACTTTGTATTAAAATTATGTTAACTTTTCGTCCCGAAAAAATCCTATGTTTTGAAGCATAAAATAAAGATATAACGTTAGGTATGGTAGAGATCAAAATATGGCTAACAAGTAAAAAGTAGTATTGTTCTGAGATTTTTATCATTCTTGCGTTCTGAGTATTTACGTCGAAAACACGGGTAAGGGTAACAACACACCCTTCAAATGCGCAATTTTAACAGCGTGAAGCACAAAACCCAGTGGCGCTTAACACGTGAGTTATTCTGCATGCATATGTTTATATTAAAACACCGCTTGTCGGAAAGGGTATAAAAATAGAGAAAAAAGTTGGTTTTCCTGTTTATTGCTCCGGCTTCCGGCCAAATTTGTATCTTGTTAGGACTAATATTTGACAGCAATAAAATCATTCTTGAGTTCCTCCAGTGTGGTTATTTACACGGGAAAATTTAAATTTGAAATCGACGTTACTTTTACTGCATATCTGTCTGAGATAATTTCTTTTGCATTTGTTAAGGCATTTGTTTGCATTTAAGGGGCCGTCAAACAGAACGCGATTTGTGATTCTGCCGCGCGGCAGGGTGGTATTTCTGGGTTGTGCTACACAGGTTCTTACCGACCACGTCCAACAGATATAGCGTGTCACGTGGCAAAGTTGTCGCGCACTAGCGCGATGTAAAATTTTACAAAATCTTATGGTAGTATAAGTACATTGTGGGAGTATGAGTAAAAAAATGCTAACAACTAGAAAAGACCTTTTATTTTCTGTGATGTTTTATTTTTTTATTAAGAATTTTTTATCAATATGTTTGAGATTTTGATTGGGTTGGTGAAAGAAAACCCATGCTTGTATGGTACAAGCCATCAAGATTAAATAATTTTGCAAAAATCTGAAATTTTTCATATCACATCACAAAATTACCTCGAGAAAGTCACAAATCCCAAAAAATAAAATGAACAGATGACTAGTGTATTTTATGTCGTGTCGCGCTCTGTTTGACCAACTCCGCGATAATCGTCGCTCAGTGGAGATTTCTGCCGCGTTCTGTTTGACCGTACCTTTAGAATAACCATAATATAAATGAACTTTAATTAATTTTTAGAATAATATTGGCAACTAGAAATTGCACCTGTATCTTGCTTCTTTAAATTTGTTTAATTGGGTAATTTTCCATCTTTCAACGAAAACGTTTACAACACCACGTCCACAGTATTGTATGTGTTTCCAAATGTTTGCAGTCTAAGTTGTATTCTTGCGCAATGCGTAAACTTATCGTCTCTTAATGTTCGGCGCTAAAATTCGATAGATGTTTATGAACACTACCTTGATGTTTTAAAATAATCGATGGATCTATTGCATCTCTAATTCTGTGTGAATTCTCTGAGTTCAACATAACCAAAACATTGTTCAATAATTCAATTTTCAGTAACTATTAAAGTAGGTAAGGCGAAAATAAAAAATAAGCATCAAAAAAAATGAATAAGATCAAGTAATAAATTATTTATCTGGGAAAGTACGCTAATTATTAAAATTATTGTGAAGCCGCTCACCGGCTTAATTTAGTGCACTTAATTGTTTGGTGAGATTCTTTCAAGTACTAATTAATGTAGTATAATTTAAAAGAATGAATGATTTTTTTATTATGTACATAAATGTTATAGTAAAAAAACACAAGCTTTGATGATTCAATACTTGGATATAATACAAATGGTGAACAAGAGAAATCAGGTCCTTGCCTAATCAATTGCTTGAAAAAATAGGTTTCTTCTGAAATCAATGAATGACTTCATTTTTCAAACTAGCACGGCATATATGTACCGTGGCATTTTTTTTGGTGTGGTGTGAAATTATTTCCTACAGTGAATGATTTTTTTTCAGTCCATCACCTCAAAACGAACGGCAAATAAATTTGAATTGTCTTAATATTTTGTCAATGCTGCTACCCGAAACGACGACGCTCGATTCGCCCTAAAAACCGTTTTAGACAAAAGCGGCAGTTATTATGCTTTCTGTCGGAAGCACTATGCTCCCTCTCTTGTTCTGGTTCTGCCCTTCTATCAATGACTCATTCTGCCCCTCTACCATTCACTCATACTATCCCACGTGCTTGTCCAAATTTTACACACAGCCTTAGGGTAGACTTAGGAAACGAACCTGACCTTTTTTAAGTAATTTTAGGGCTAATGTTTAACTAATACGACCTATTCTCACAACTATCAAATATGGAAAATAAATTTTATAAAAATATGTCCAGACGTTTGGGAGGAGTTCAAACACAAACACCAGACACGCGATTTTTATACATATGATTTGCATTTCCATTAATTCGAAAATATTGGTAGCGCTAATTTATTACTACATATTACAATTTTATATCCTCTTATTCCTTATTAAAATTTGGTTTCGGCTTGCAGGTCTAGTCTAATCGTCTTTTCACTAGTTTTTTACCTTCTTATATTTTAATATTACCTCATAAATATGATAAAAAAATCAGTCAAATTTAAAACTATAATTTTCCGTTTTCGAGGATCTCTGTATGTGTTCCTCGAAAGTTCTTAGAAAAACATTTGTGAATCAGTAACACAAAACATGTCAATTATAATATCTAAACTAAAATGCAGCTTTGAAATAAAGCTAACTAACCTATAAAGGTACCTTTTCAACAAATCCACGATTCGGAATTTTTGCAGTTTTAATAGTTATCTTTATGGCAATGAAACTTGCACAAATTCAAAATGGCGATCAGTTCCTTGTAATGCAATGCCGAAACGAATAAATAATAAAGAATTTTACTGCCAGGAACTGTATATGAAACCAATTAAGTAATATAATAATAGAGCGGGTCGCCATAGATATATTTATTTATTTGTTTATTTACAAATTCATTATGGAGTACAAAGAAGGTCACAGGACCTTGTAGGCTGTATATTTATTTAGATACATATATGTATACATGATTGTAGTATAACCTATGATAATAAACCTTCCAGACGAGAAACATACAAAAAAAAAAAATTGTATTATTGGATGTTTGAATTAAAACACACTTAATATTTTGTAGGATTTTATTTATTTTATATTAACGAATATTTATATTTAAAAATATATTTATTATTAACCTATATTTTCAGATACTATTTTCATCAACAAAACTTCCTAGAACCAAATTATCTACAACTAAATAATTTGAAATCACTCACATTATGGAAGAAATAACGGAGGCGAACAAGGTACTTTATACTATCTTAGGATTGATAGTGCTGGAACATTTATTTGAAATCTATTTATCCATGCGCCAAATAAAAGTCTACAAGACAGCGTTGACAGTTCCCACAGAGCTGACCGATCATATGGACGAGGAGACATTCCATAAAGCTCGCGTCTACGGTTTGGATAAGGAACAGTGTTGTGTTTTCGAAACACTGCTGATGGATATAATTACCTTATGTGTGGAGTTGTATTGTGGAGTTATCGCAATGTTATGGGAACTTTCTGTCAAGTTAACTCAACGCTGCGGATGGAATGAACAGAATGAAATAATTGTGAGCTGCATGTTCATAACAGTCGTTAGCATCGTTGGTTTTTTCAAGGATCTGCCTTTTAAGGTATATAGAACATTTGTGCTAGAAGAAAAACATGGTTTCAATAAGCAAACAGTGGCATTCTTTGCTTGGGATCAAATAAAAGGAGTCTTTGTGGGTCAAGTTATTATGACACCCATTGTCGCGGCAATAATCTATATTGTACAAAGAGGTGGCGAGCATTTTTTTATTTGGCTATGGCTTTTTACAGGCATTGTCAGTCTAACTCTACTTACAGTTTACCCAATTTTCATTGCACCACTTTTTGATAAATATACACCACTTGAGAATGGACCACTGCGTCTATCTATTGAGAACTTAGCAGCATCATTGAAATTCCCACTCAGTAAACTGTATGTCGTTGAAGGATCAAAGAGGTCCTCTCACAGCAATGCCTATTTTTATGGACTGTGGAACTCGAAACGTATTGTCCTCTTTGATACTCTATTGTTGAATAAAGGCGTTTCAAATGATACTGAAGTTCGAGAACAAAATGGCAAAGGTTGTACCGATGAAGAAGTACTTGCAGTTCTGGGTCATGAGCTGGGACACTGGAAGTTGGGCCATGTGACGAAGAATATTATAATTATGCAAATTCATCTATTCCTTATGTTTACTGCATTCCGCTATCTTTTTCATTATGGACCCTTTTATGAAGCTGTTGGCTTTGCACCAGGTGTCCGTCCCGTTTTAGTCGGGCTACTAGTGATCCTCACATACGTCATGGCGCCATATAATGCTCTGATTAACTTCGGTATGACTATACTTTCGCGTCGATTTGAGTATCAGGCTGATGAATTTGCATGCCAATTAGGATTCGCTGAACAACTTAGTCAATCTTTAATTAAATTGAATTTGGACAATTTGGGCTTCCCTATATATGACTGGTTATACTCATCTTGGTCACATTCGCATCCTACACTATTGCAGCGTCTGAATCGTTTAAAGGAATGCAAAGTTGCATCTCCGGAGCAAAAGAAGACTAATTGAATTTATATGTAATATTTAAATTAATATTAAAAAAAAAAATAAAACTGCACAAAATTTGGGTTTTCATATAGGAAATTTGATCTTGCATCGACTGAAAGACGTTTATTGATAAATTTCCAAGAATTCATTGTATACATTTTTTGATACATTTCTTTTTGCAAGTAAACAAATATATTAAAATATGACTCAATTCCTACTGGGATATATTGGCTTCCTTTATTGTACTCAGATGAAAAAATTAAATTCTCGTTGGTACAATACAAACTATAATAAAATCGGTTTTGCACCTATTCTTTCAACATCGAACAGAGTTTGGGTCGCTTCTAAGTCTGCTATCCAAATAAGTAAAATAGTCTGGCTACATACGAACATATATAGAATCAGTTTTTTACACTGTCAAATACAATAGATACTTAAGTATTTTTAAAATATTTGGCAATGAACTTATGAAACATATTCTAAAAATAGAACAAACATATTTTAAAATGCATTGAATAATTCTTTTATATTACGAATGGTTTAAATTGTCGGTAAAGTATGGATGTTGCATTGCGTGCTCAGCACTAATGCGCTGATTCGGTCTGCATATAAGCAGTTTTTGCAACAAGTCACGACCTTTCGAGTTTAGACGTGGTACAATTTGACTCCATGAATTAATGGCTGGAAAGGCTATAAAAATGTATATTTTTTTTTTGTGCACTAAGGAAAAATAGATCAAAGACTTACATGGAAGAGCTACGAAATCAGAGAGATGGGAGACTCCCGGCCAAGATTCCTCATTCGGTGTACCTAATACTCTAAATATTTTCATAAGCTGGTCCAAGACATCAGATCCCGGAAAAAGGGGACGACCTGCATCAGCTAATTCGGCAAAAATACATCCAGCAGACCACATATCGATACTTGTTGTATACAGTTTTGCGCCAAAAAGTACATCAGGGGGCCTATACCAGAGCGTTACAACTTCAGCGGAGTAACATTTTACTGGTATTCCGAAAGCGCGCGCTAGACCTAAAATTTAAATATGTATGTACAATAAATAATCAAAGGCGAAAAAAGTTTATAAGAATAAAATCACCGAAATCTGCCAGTTTTAATTCGCCGTTTTTATTAATAAGAAGATTTTGCGGCTTCAAGTCCCTGTGCAAAACGTTATGACTGTGACAAAACGCAAGACCACGCAGAAGTTGCAACATGAAGCTGCGGCACACTGCCATGTCTATGTCCCCATTTAAACTATCAAAATACTTTTTCAGATCTTGATCGCAATGCTCGAATACCAAGGTGAGCTTCTTATCCGTATGTAGGACGTCATACAGACGAACAATATTTTTATGCTTGAGTTCCTATAGAAATTCCAACAAAGATTCATTATTAAATTATCTCAGCGAAAATTTCATTAATTGAACATACAAAAACCAAAAATATTAGCGAATGGTGAATAATGGGTTTGAAATAATGTTATAAATGATCTCACAGCGAAATTGTCATAAAATAAATAAGTAATTGAAATAAATTTATAAATAATTAATTAAACAATAAATAAATGGCTAGTTTTTACAAGTATCAGAAATTTTCCTAATAGAAAACTTAAACATACTATAAAACGCTGGTAGATTAGTTAGAAAATTTCCAGTTGAAGCTTCTTGCAAATATAAACTAAAAACACACATAATACTAATTGAGATGATAATCATTCTCCTAAATATAGCTTCTTTTTCAGATACTCATAAAATTGAAAATTGTTCAAGACAATTAATTTAATATTAGTTATTTACAAATTATTTCATATTTAATATAATTTTTGTATAATGTTAGTCATCACGTAATTCTATTTAGAATTGTTTTTGTGGTTATTTATGCACTATTTAAAAGGTCCTTACTTCCTTTAGAAGAAAACATGTATTATATATGTATACTGGTGACTTTCAATATATATGAATGTCAATATTATTGAAAAGCCTTGCTAATCGATTTTAGTTTTGTTCTTATCATGACGCATTTTAATAGAAAATATTTGTGGTCAGACAGAGTATATAAACTTGCCACACCTTCAACAAACATATTTCTCTAAGCGCTGAACTAGGGACACCTTCATCGTCCTCATCTAAACGCACTCTCTTCAGAGCAACAATTTCCATAGTCTCCCGATTACGACCTTTAAAAACAGTTCCATAGGTGCCTTCGCCTATTTTCTCTAACTTTTCATACTTTTGCATTTTCGATTGCTTTAATAACTTCGTTTTCGTGATTGACTAATGTCCATCTAAGAGCTGACCGCTCGACCAAACACAAAATATTAAAAGCCCATCATTATAGATTAATTAATTAACAAATCAGTGATTTGAAATCATCAATATTGGACTGTTTACTTGTGTTAAGATAACAACATTGTTGGAACTGTCAAAGTCAGGAACGAAATTTATAGGCTCACTCAGAAGATGAAAAAATGTCTACTATAGGGCAAATTCCTACGAAAGAATTCAAAATACCCAATTAGTTTTAAGAATATTTGAGAAGCAAAGCTTTGATCAAGCAATAATAAAAACCATTCAATTAAATAAAATCTATATTTTTGTATTATCAATTGTTACTTTACTTTGTTGCTTTAATGCTTTTAGAAGCATAGAAACAAAATGTTTTTTACGGGAACTTAATGTGTTTTATTCAGAAATATTTACTTTAATATTATACATACATACATATTATTAAAGTTTTTCTTTAAAATGTAATATTCAAAATCAATATTTACAGTTCACATGTAGTTTGCATACTATTTTGGCACTTTGACATATTCTTTAGCAAAGATGACGGTGATGGGCAGAATAAACCATTTTGGTAAACGATCTGCGCAAATTTGTATTCTATCATTATTGATGTTTGGATGCGTGCTCCGAAGAGGATCCCAACAATAAATACAATTCACAGTTTTGCTTACACAAAAGGCCGGCGGTGTTTAATTTGCATTAAATACTTAAAAGAGTTTTAGCTTCATTATTATTTCTATAAGTTGTCATTAACGTTATTCATTAGAAATTACTGATAAAAATTTACGATGTTTTACCCGCGAATGTATTTTAGTGGCTAGCACTGACACTTCAATCAGATGGTTTTCAAAGATTCAACATTAAGTACACTATACTCATGTATATATGTACATATGCAAGAAGTATGGTTGGCAAATTTTGGTGCCCGTCTTCAGGTATATCATAAAGAATTGCAGTAAAAACTATAAATGCGTCTTACCATAGAGATTATATAATCTCTATGGTCTTACGGTAAAACAAAAAGCTTTTCAAGAAAATACTTCTCAATATAAAGGACAGATATTAAAATTACCTTTCGAAATGTGTCTATATTGTTCGGATATGTGCCGGAATTCCAGCATTTGAAGGATCATAACTCCTTAACGTGGGCATGGCGAGGGGCGGAATTTCTTTTTATTGGTAGCTACAGCAACAACAACAAAACCAACAAGAATTAGTACGTCTAGAGGAAGATTTTATCCAGAGGACAATACTGCAAAAAAGGTGCTTGGAGATTTCCGACACCTGCCAATGAGGTCCAGAACCTCTTGTAATCCGCTGATCCGCTGAAAACTTTGCTTGAAAATGCCATATTAAATGAAGTGAGAAAGAAATGCGGGCTTAGTATAAATAAAATACAAACGTGTGAAGTATTACTTTGCCTTATTTTCAGTATTTTTAAAAAAGTTCTGATCACTGGTCTTTTATAAGTGCGAAAGAGAAGGGTAGAATTTAATACATTTTGAAAATACACTGTAAAACAAAACCAATTAATGGTGACACTAATTACGATTAAACGGTGTCCTTTCAAAAATTTAAAATCACTTTACTTTCAAAACATCACTACAGTAAATACGTCGGACAAAATTTAATACTATGTTCGCACTAGACCGAAATTAGGCAATTTCGTTGCGTAGCTCAATTTCTGCTGAAATTGTGAATTTTTATACAATTTCGCCATACAAAAATATGTCAAATGAAATTGGGTTGACAAAGCAATTTCAACGAAATTGCGAACGAAATTGACTCAAAATGGAAAACAACCATGGTTTTGTAATAGATTTGTATAATAAATTGTTATTGATCTGGCTGCACTGAGTACGTTTGACAAATAAATACAACTGTCGCAGTGATGAATTGTTTTTTGAAAAAATAAAGAGATCCTAATGCTAATGAAACTCGCACAGTAAACAAATGAAACGTCAAATGAAATTGTGAATGCGAGTCCGAACACTTTCAATTTCGGACGAAATTCTCAATTTCGAAGGCAATTTCGAGCTAGTGCGAACATAGTATAAAACTATTTAACTACAACATTGTTTAAACTATACATTTACTATTTATTTATTAACTATTTAATTATTTTTTTAATATATCGACTTTAAAACAAAGTGAATTATACATCTTTCAAAATAAACGGCTCAATTCATACAAACTGCTTTGTTGATCGCTGCTTTAAATTGATGTTCAAATTCAAATATCGACAATTTTTTTTTTTTTGGGCGGGACGAAGTTTTTTTCTCTTGTGATCGATATTCAGCAATCAACAATAATTTTCCAACTTCGATGTTCAAATCTTTTTTAGACACACAGCAGAGAGTATAGATATGTCTATACTCTCTGCACACAGAGTCACTTTGATTGGTTGGTTTCAAAAAGTGCAAAATTTTATTCATTCATTCAAAAACGAAATATTATGGTAATTTGTTGTGTTTTTGTTTTTTTAGTGTGTTCAGTGCGCATACCAGAATGGTCGTGTTGAAATGTTTGAAAATACTACTAATTTCTTTACATTTTTTGTAAGCTTTTAATAAATTATTCTAATCAATTCAATTCAAAAGTAACTATAAAGCCAGCAAAGGATTATGTATGGAAAACATTATGCGGAAAGCTGTTGCGGATCATTCCCAAATTATATTAGTTGTTTTTTTAGTGTTCGCCGATATTGATCGACGTTTCTATCCCGATCTTGGGAAATTTTCCAAATTCCCAATTTTTGTGTTATTTGTTTAGATTATTTATAAAAAGATGTATGTTACAGTTTATTTATATAATTTCCTATACTTGCAAACACAAGTTTAACAATACGCAGTTTTTTGTCATTCATAATTTCGCTTAAAGATTTGACATAAGATGAAATTTCCGTCATCGTTATTTTAGTGATCTGGATAACAAGATCACTAAAAAACATAGCTATTAATTTCTTCGCAAAAGTACGGCAACAGTGAAGGAAACCAATTATGTTTTCATTGTAGTATTGGAACTTGTCAGATTTGGTGTTGTTTATTTTGCACCTTCCACACACAGAGTGTCCGGAAAAAAATTTGTGGGATCCATCTCGGCTTTTTGTGGAACGCTGTGTCCCTTCAGATGTGCTGATATAACAGAAGAAGTATCTACAATTTTAATGTTAATATAATAAATATCAAATAAGTAATGCGGCTTGAACAAATTTAATATAACATATACATAAATAACAATGGTGTTTGAATGAATTTGTTGCAACAGTGAAATCTTGTCTCGTACCATCAGTGGCGGAACTTACTCGTATTACGCCCCTTTAATTTGGTTAGGGAAAATAATTTAGTACTAATCAGATGGAGTTAATAATTGGTATTAAATATAGTTATTTTGGATAATGTTTCTATTGTTGTTCTGTGATTAATCAATTCATATACATATATACAAGATATTAAAACATAATAGTTCCATTACGAAAACATGGACTAAGGATCGATTAACTTATTCAGTCGAATTGAAACCCTTTAAACGAAAGTGTCAAAGAGTGCAGAAGGAAAGACATTATGGTGGGTCCAAAGGAAAACATTGACCTCGAATGTTTCTTGGTGACTAAACATTCTTGGAAGGGGAAATACAAACGTATATTGTCTATTGGAACCATAGGTATATCTACATATAATCCAGATAAGCTTGACCTTACCAATCGTTGGCCTTACTCCGACATCGTCGCTGCAGCACCTAGCAAATCATCAAATGTAAATGCTCCATCAGATGTTAAGATTTAGCAAAATATAAATAATATATTTTCGGTATAAATTTTAGATACCAAATGAGTTCATACTCACAATTAGAAAAGATAAAAAACTTGACTCGGTTAAGCTATCGTCAGAATATCGGAACGAAATACTCACATCAATTTTGAAATATTACAAAGAATTTGCTGATAAACCAAAAAATGTGCAAGTAAGTGTTTAATATTGTCGATATTTATTTTGTGTTACGTACACCTAAAATGTTTACATTAAGTTTTTGTATTGTATTTCGGCCTTTGGATGCATCCCGTCCATAGTACAAATTTATCGATAGAGTTTTGAACCGATTTGCGGATAAAATGAAATCATAAAGTATTCTTTCTTTAAGAAGTTTTCTCTGTTATGGCTGTTTCCGCAAAGGACTTTAATCCGTGTTTTAATGTAAAGAAAGGAATTATGAATCTCTTTTCGCCTATACTATATGATTAAAAATAATGAATTGTTATTTCTCCATTTTCACAGAGATTTCCTGCCTACAAGTATCATTGGTCAGGCATTAGTCTTCCTACGATCCTTGAAGTAACTCCTTGCTCATTGGATCAACTGGATACAACAACAAATGAAGTGATCACAAGCTATATGTACAAAGATATCGAGGGCATAATAGGTATTAACAGTTTAAAGTTTTGATTGCAAAATGAGTTGTAATTTCCCTAAACTACAGAAACTTTCGTTTACTTACTTTAAAACTTTTGGCAGTCGCGGTAGCAACAGTGTAAGACAGTGTTGCATCTAAGATAGATTTGAAATGGGTACTTCGTTGATGAAAGTGTGCACAACTAGAAATAGAATAACCTCTATAAGTATAAACTACAACTTCACAATTATTTTTCGCGAAGTATTTATTTATTTATTGTTTTTCATGTTGTATAAAAAAGGTCACATGACATGAAGTAGTTTTTAAAAGGTCCTCCCAATGAATGCCGAATGTTGCAATTAAATATTAAATTCATAGCGCATTATAAATACGTCAACATAAAATTTTGCACCCTTTTTTGATGGTGTTACTCTTATTACATTTTAATGAATAATGCATCTATTTTTGGGATTTTCCTGCTCTAATGCAGTGATAGAAAACTCAAGAAATCAACATGTTTTTTCGCAATGAAATCTCACTCTCTCACTTCATTCCATTTGTACAGAGGATAATGCAATGTTTTTGTTGTTGCTTTTGATGCTTCATTCAAACACACATGTGATAACATTTTCTGAGCACTGATTGCAAAAACAAAAGAGAGATTTTTTGCTTCTACTTCAATGCATTCAAATGTGTTAAAATTTAAATTTTGTTATTGAAATGAAAGTTGAGAACATCTCTTTAACATTTCTGTTTTTGGACTATTGAACACAGTGGCAAATAAAAGTAAGTTTTTAGTGGGGAGAGAGAGGCAAAATTCAAAGGCACTGATCAACGATGTTTTCCCCATGTAAATATTTTACAGCCATATTTTTTCAGCGGTATTTCACAAAAAAATATGGTCAATTCGTAGATCGTACATCGCTCGTCGTCCACAATTTTCACATCGTCCAGAGGAAATGCATGGTTTGATTTGCGGCGGCACTTTCTCACAAATGCCAGCCTAAGTAATCAGTTTTTAGTCGAAACATTCAATCGACTGTTGTTCTTTTGAATGTTGTGCACCGCCAGAAACACGGTATCCCTACAATCTCCCACTGTCATCAACAACGCATTACACAGAAACACATTTTTACTTATTAAAATAATAAATCATTAGAGCAATATATCATTCAATTTAATATATCATTATAGAAATTTATGAAGTTGTTGTTAGACTGTTCTTCCCTTTCTTTGTAGAAATATTGTATCCATTCAGCTTATTTTATATTGTTTTGCTTTATATTGGTATATCTTGTGAACGTTTTAAGCAGGTATTTCGAATTATGAAGGCGGCGTTGTTATGGCGTACGGTGGATTTAGCCGCCTGCACCTCTTCAAAGCTCTGAACCATCATGAAATTGTACAAAGCATTGTTCAGCGTTCATCTCAGTTTCTAGGTATTGAAACGAAAATACTGAAAAGCCAGATAACATTAGAACAATTCGAACGCCAGAGATTTGGCAAATACAGGCAAGGAAATATTGGCGATGATATTTGGAATAAACTATTTTTAATAAAATATTGAATACTTAGTGGTGACCAATATCAGACGTCGATGACAGAATTCACCGTTCAAAAAATAACACCTCGTCATCCCGATCCCGTAAGAAGAATTCTGTGCTTAACCGAGGAGACGCTGCTTGAAAGAGATCCACAAACATACAACATTTGCACGCTTAGACCTCTGTCTGATGTTTTTGCCTTAGTCCGCGATAAAGATCATCTTCAAAAATTTTGTATTGAATATAGAAATGGGATCATTCGCACATATACCACGAATGATAGGTATGAGTGAACTTAAGCTAAAGCTAATTGTCGAAATATCTACTATAATTTCTTACATTCTTTCAGAGACTCTCTTCTAGCTACTCTATTGGATGCCGTACGCTCCAGTGGCAATCCTGATGTGCATGTGCGCATTACAAACACGCCTAGAGGAAAACGTTATGTGCCACACAATAGTTCTGTTGATGAAGAGACTGAAGCTAATTTACTTCGATTGGTTATCAACAACTTCCAAAATCCAGCTAAACGATATGAAATTCTTGAAAGATTTAACGCAAACATTCCTCACAGTGGTCTCAACTACAGTGTTACGCAGGATGTAAGTCAATTTCAATCATTCAACTCATTATATAATTATTTATCTCGGACTTATTTTATATGGGACCTTATAGACCCGAGTGACTATTGTATTCAATATTTCAATGTATACGAGTAATAAATATGTACTAAATATGTATGTATGTATAAAATTATAACTTTCCTACAATATAGGTGATATAATATCTACAATTTTGATGTAACTATCGTATGCAGACATAATATGTATGGTTTGCAATGTATATTTTTTATGTATACATTGTTACTGCTATATTACATTGTCATCTTTTTGACAGCAATCTCGCAAATAGTTTCCATGGTGATGTGTTTGTGTTTTAGTACTAAAGAGTTGCTTTAAGCAATTATTTTACTGCAAAACTCTTTTTTAGTACAAGCGGATCTTTTTCACTCCAAATCGTGCATACTTTTTTCACGTCGCACAAAACAATTGACAATTGAGTGACCTCGCCACAAATATTGTATTACTGAAGTTTTAGTTTCATAGAAATTAAAAGCAAATCAGCCAAATGATGGCGTTACATAAATGTCGCATTGCATTTTTATATATAAAGATATAACTATACTACCTTTAGGATTTCTGAAACTTGGTAAACACATTCCGTATGTGAAAGTTGCCACAATTACAGGTAGTAATGGTATCTTGGGGCCGGCCGAAGGCATTTAGAGCAAAATTAGCTCCACTTTTATTTCCGGTTTCAGACTCAATCCACATCCAATATAATCCACATATGAAGATATGAAGAAATAAAAACAGTTCGCATTTTCTTCTATCTACGGTGAGGACAATGGGTTGTTTTACTTAAAAATCAAAATATCCTTGTGTCTAGTTTACAGGATTCGGCGAGTTTCCGAAAAGTTATTTGTAATCTTCTTACTACTTCGGATTTAATTATATAGTTTTATATATATTATATCTATGCATGCATACATTTAAATAATTAAAATATATATATATGTTCCACTATTTTTTTAGCTATCTCATGTAATATTGTATTGTAAGAAATAAATTGTAATATTTGAAAAAATATTCAAGCGCTGATCAAATTTGTAGAGTCTATTTGCGGAAAATAAGGAAAAATTGATACTCGGAGCTTTGCAAGCCTTAGCCCAAAAGGAAATAGACAATCCAACAGCACAATTAAGCAATTTGGAACTAGAGGCAATATTTCATGCTTTGTCCCGCCTGCTTGCGAGTAAGGTTGGTTATGCTGCATTTACTAATTTAAATGGGTTAGTGCTTTTCTATTGTTATCTATTATAATTATGCTTTTAAGAAACCGAATTTTAATTTTGTAGTTTTCGCGAAATAATAGGCACCAAAATAGTAGCATCTCTTCGGAGGAATGACTTGTCCGTCACTTATTCTGCAATTGACATGATTAATTCTTTGATGCATTCTGGGAATTCGGATCATGATCTCAAACAAGAACAACTCAACAAGTCATCGATTCTTTCGTCAAAGTCGTTTTTAGAAACATTATTAAATATGTGGATAAATCACGTGGTACGTGTGAATTTGCTACCAGAAAAAATATGCAAAATGAATGCAATAGACAATTACGAATAGAAAAAAGAATATTGTTGGAAAATTAGAGCCAATTGCCAATTAACTATTGCTTACAATTCCTTGCAGTGTCATGGCAGCGGAGCTTTAGTGCTATCTGCAATGTTGGACTTCCTCACATTCGCACTTTGTGTTCCTTATAGCGAAACAACAGATAGTAAACAATTTGATATGTTGCTGGAGTTGGTTGCTGCTCGCGGCCGATATTTGTATAAGCTTTTCCAACACCCTTCGCTGGCTATTATAAAAGGTACTGGTCTGGTGCTGCGCGCCATCATAGAAGAGGGCGAGCTGTCTGTTGCCCAACAAATGCAAACATTGGCATTAGACGAAGCGGCATTGTGTCGTCACCTGCTAGTGGCACTTTACACACCTTCTACTGATCCAACATTAGCAGCACATCGGCAATTATCACGGCATTTGATTGGGCTCTGGATAACAGATCACGAAGAAGCCATGGAATTATTTAGACGTATTTTCGTATGTAACAAATCTTATTTACCACACAAAAGTCTTTTTAATGCTAATGCAATTATGTATATAAAATATATATAGCCTGCTGGCTTATTAATGTTCCTTGAAAGTGATCAAAGTGTACCGGATCCCGACGTGGAAGAGGACAAACTGAATTTTCGTGATAATCTAAAGTTTGCTATACAACATTCGAACAAAACCAAGAAAAACGTTATAGAGAAGCATTTACAGGTACAAATACTTCTTTTGCACTTAAATGCGTCATATAAATATTTATTTTTCGTTTAGGGAATTAAACATTGGGGCATGAGTTTAATTGAACAACAGGATTCTAATGCACAAGCCTTAAAAAATCGTCCGGTTGTTTTACGTAACCGTCGCCAAAATAAAAAAAACACAGACTCTGTTATTAATTTACCGTATTTCTTTTATAATTTTGCAAGGGATCATAATTTACCGAATCTAATTTGGAATCATAAGGTTTGTTTCTATATATATATACATACATATATATTTCATTTCATTTCATTTATTTATTTCCTATTCATTATACTCCAAGACTAAGAGTCTTATAAGCTGTATAATACAATTACATGGAATGAAGAATATTACTTATGCATTATAATTAAATTAAATTAAATTAGTTTAGTTTAAATTCAGTTTGATATTTCATTATACACATTATAATAAGCTGAAAATAAGGTGAATAAGTAGAATAATAGTAGAAAGTAAAAGAAGTCAAGACAGAAAAATCAGAAAGTCAAAAAGAAAACAGTTGTAAGAAAATCATAGAAAAGAAGAAATCCTGGAAGAGAAAGAAAAATAGAAAAATAACTAGAAAAAATAGCTATCTGTGACATTGTGCAGGAGTAGAAGAAAAATACTGCAAAATAAGCCTCCTGAATTGCGGCATGCTGGTTAGTTTTCGTAGATGAACAGGCAAGGTGTTCCAAAGCCGAACAGAATAAATATAAATAATATAATAATTAAATATAATAAATATATATATATAATATAAAACTAGAATCATTATTTGCAATCTAACTATTTGCAGACGCGTGAAGAATTACGCATTAGTTTAGAAAATGAATTGCGCCAATTTATTAACGATCGTGATTTAGCTGGATCAATGATAGTTGCGTGGAACTATCAAGAGTTTGAAGTCAATTATCAGGTAGGCTTTGTTGATATGCTTTGCATAATCGCATAATCGTTAAATATTTACAGTGTTTGGCCGACGAAATCAAAATAGGAGACTATTACATACGTCTAATCTTGGAAAAGGATGATTGGCCGCAAAACTTGGTTAAAGATCCGTTAGTATTTCTATTCCATTCTAAACTATTTCTAATAATATATTTCTTCTGGATTATTCATAATCATTTCCTGTTAATAGTGTTGAGTTGTTTAATGCCTTGTATCGTCGTGTGCTGTGTCGACAACGCGTAAATGATGATCAGCTGACAGTAACATCCTTGCAAGTGTTGTCTAAAGTATACAAACGGTATCACAAGGAAATAAAAAAGTTTAGCGATATGTCGTACATACTGCAGTTGCTTGATAGAGTAAGTTATTTTAAGAATGAAAGTTTCTAGCGTATAAATTGTAATAATTAACGTTTACGTAGTGCTTATCTCCATCGTTACGCGATGCGCTCATTGGCCTTGTGTCGTGTCTAGTTCTGGAAAAGTCCAATTGTCGCCCTTTGGTTGACCATGTGCAGTGCTTAGTCGACTTAATCACTCTGGCACATCTACATAAAGGTCGTGCACAGCCAATGACTAAAACGAATGTGATCGATGTCGGTCCCACCATGCAAGCTTATGAAGAAAAAGACTGGTATTACAATGTCGATAAGGAAGGCAAGAAGCCCGAACGGAAAGGGCCAATAACATATTCTGAACTAAAAGATTTATGGAACAAAGGTATAGTTACGCCGAAAACTCGTTGCTGGGCAATAGGAATGGACGGCTGGCGGTCATTACAGCAAATTCCGCAACTTAAATGGTGCCTTATTGCGAAAGGAAGCCCGCTTTATAATGAGACTGAGTTGGCTTCAATTATTCTGGATATCCTCATAAAGTGTACAAGCTTTTTCCCTAGTCGCACTCCAAATAGTACAGCTGTACTTATACCTGGTCCAAAACTTTCACGTAAACTGTGCGAATTCATTTGCTTGCCTCACATAGTACAGGTGTGTTTAACGCACGATCCGGGTTTACTAGAGCGCGTTGCCACACTGCTCTGCCAAATAATGGAGGATAACCCGGAAATGCCAAAAGTATACCTCACCGGAGTGTTTTATTTCACGCTGATGTACACTGGAAGCAACATACTGCCGATAACCAAGTTTCTGAAAATGACACACATGAAGCAAGGATTTAGAAGTGATGAAGTAAGTGGTTACAAATAAAAAGCAAAAACATTTTTCTACTCGTTCCTTCACGAAATCTACGAGTCACTTTTGTCGTTCACGAGAACGTTGTGTCAACAATTTGTATTCTATGAGACGACTGACGCCGTCTGATAACGAGAGACGATACCTAAATTTCTGGCGTCTTATATAGGCATTTAGGTACGGAAAATTGTACTCGGTACACAAACTTGCACTTGGTATGCAGCGAATTAGTGATCGCGACGAAAGGTCTTAAAGTGACCTCGTAGAAAAGAATGCTACGTCTCTCACTTATACTATGTTCGCACTAGACCGAAATTAGGCAATTTCGTTGCGTAGCTCAATTTCGGCTGAAATTGTAAATTTTTATACAATTTCGCCATACAAAAATATGTCAAATGAAATTGTGTTGGCAAAGCAATTTCAACGAAATTGCGAACGAAATTGACTCAAAATGGAAAACAACCATGGTTTTGTAATAGATTTGTATAATAAATTGTTATTGATCTGGCTGCACTGAGTACGTTTGACAAATAAATACAACTGTCGCAGTGATTGAATTGTTTTTTGAAAAAATTAAGAGAACCTACAAAAAAAGGAATCTGTGGAGCGAAATGGCTGAATTTCGAAGGCAATTTCGAGCTAGTGCGAACATAGTGTTAGCTAACTTGAAAGGTGACGCCTCTTGGCTTCGTTCTTACAATCACACTCTATAAAGTCACACAATCACACTCTATATATTACGAAATTTTAAAATAAGTACAAGATCTCATTTTGAACCGATTTAAAGCTAAATTTTGGTTGGTCAATCTGAATTGGAGCGATGCAATAATGCAAAACAATTCAGCAATTGTCCAATAGAGATAGTGAATTCCTTCTGAAGTAAATGATGTATATTAAGCTTTCGTTTATAAATTCAGACCTCGCAAGGTGGTATAATGCAACGCAGTATTCTGGGCCAAATGTTACCAGAAGCAATGGTGTGTTTCTTGGAAAACTATAGTGCAGAAAAGTTTGCTGAAATATTTCTTGGCGAATTCGATACACCAGAAGTCATTTGGAATTCCGAGATGCGACGCTTGCTCATCGAAAAAATATCAACACATATTGCAGACTTTACACCGCGATTAAAGGGACACACAATGGCTAGGTGAGCTATAGTAGAGATATGAATGCCCATATATATATTAATTTCTACATAAATTTTAAGGTATCCCTACCTAGCCATACCTGCCATTAGTTATCCACAACTGGAAAATGAATTATTTTGTCATATTTACTATTTGCGCCATTTATGTGACACGCAAAAGTTTCCCAACTGGCCAATTACTGATCCAGTACAATTACTCAAACATACACTTGACGCTTGGAGAAAGGAGGTGGAGAAGAAACCTCCGCAAATGACCGTTCAGCAAGCTTACATCGACTTGGGAATCGATTCAAATCAAACCCCCGATGAATCTGTAATACGCAAGAGTTATTATCGATTAGCACAACTGTATCATCCCGACAAAAACCCGAACGGACGAGAAGTATTTGAGAAAGTTAATCGAGCTTATGATTTCTTGTGTTCGCGTTCAGTTTGGAGCTGTGCCGGTCCTGATCCGAGAAATATTGTCTTGATATTAAGAACTCAAAGCATTCTTTTCGACAGATATCCAGATGGTTTGCATTCCTCACACTATTTCATTTTATTATTTGTTTATATAAAAGAAAAATTTAGTCCATTAAAATTAACGAAACAATACAACGGTTTTCTAAATTCCACATCCTTATTTCAGTTCTACGTCCGTATAAATATGCTGGATATCCACAACTGATTAAAACTATACGCTTGGAAACTCATGATGATGACTTGTTTTCGAAAGAAGTGCCATTGTTAACAGCGGCTTCAGAACTATGCTATCACACTGTGCATTGCTCTGCCCTCAACGCAGAGGAACTACGACGTGAAGAGGGTATAGAAGCGTTGCTGGAAGCCTACACAAGATGTGTTTCGATATTGGGTTATGACTCGAAGCCGGATTCATTACATTATCGCGTAATTTCGAATGTGACGCGTTGTTTTGAAGTAGCATGTAATTTCGAGAAATGCAAAGAGAAAATTATTACATTGCCACAGCTATTATCAGATGTTTGTCGAGTTGTTTATTTTAAAGTACGATATAATTTTCATTATGCTTATTAAAAAGCCTGTATACACAATGAAGATATGCTTTCTTTTTTTTTTTCAGCATACATTGTCAGTTAGTTTAGTAACTAATTTAGCTGCAAACAACCCTAAGCTACAGTGTAACCTCGTATGCAACGGCGTACTGTGGTCGCTATTGCTCTTCTGCTTTGACTATGATTACACGCTGGATGAAGGCGGTGTTGAAGCCAGTGATAAGACGAACCAGCAGCAAGTTGCTAACAATTTGGCTAAAATGGCCATACTAGCGTGCATAGCACTAGCTGGCTATGGCTTGGAGACAACAGATGGGAAAACTGTAAATAATACAAACACAACATCGAAGCAGAGCAAACCACCACCACCAGCATCAAAACATATTACGACAGCATCGACTTATACACAAAACGCACAAAATCCCTTACAAAATTCCTCGATGAAACCCTTGGCTATAACTTCCGGAAGCGATGATATTCTATGTGAGTCGATTGAGAAAACAGAATCGATAGTTCCTTATAGAGCAGGAGCACAATCGACTAAAGAAATCGAAAAACAGAATGTCACGAATCATCAGCGATATATCATTACATCCAATGCTAGTAATACAATTATAAAGCAAATGTTAGATAAGCTCTTAACTGAGCATATATCGAATAAGCTGCCTAAGGAAAATACGAGTGAGGTGAGAATTTGTTTACAAAAAGCATGACCAAACACGACTTACTTTTCGATCTTAATCAGTACTTTGATATAGAAGTCTATTTTTTACTTCCCTGACCATTGAATTTTGTCTCTTTTGTTCTATCCATTCATTTATATTGTGAATAATACAAACACTTTATCTATAAATCGTATCTATATTAGGATTATAATATCCTAACTATAAAGTAAAAGTTTCACAAGTTCTGGGAATTTTTGCTGTCATGTTTTTAATAAATTTCGATAACATGTGGCAATGTTTTGTGCTCGAGAAACTGAGAGCATGATGATAGAAATAATTTTAAAAAACAATTCATTTATGTGTGTATATAACAATCCGTAGATTTATGCACAAGTCCCTTCACTAATTTTATTTATTGCAGGTATTGAAAACGATGACTTTAAATACCAGGAATCCATATTTAATATGGGACAATAGCACTCGAGCGCAGCTTTTAGAATTTTTAGAGGAGCAACGTAATGCCTTCTCCCGTGAAAGATTTGATGATTTAACGCAAGTGTATGAGCTTTGTGAAAGCTTCCAATACGACGCTCATAAGTAAGATTATTACTAAAAAAAAAAAAAAATTCGAAATTTTATTATACATACATAATTTTAATTGTTTTCAGATCGGAATTTCAAATTGGAGGTGTATTCATAGGGATATATAATGAAATGCCAATGTTCCCCATAGTGCATTCTAAACAATTTATAATGGATTTACTGCAATTTCTTAAAGAATCATATCATTTTCTAACTAAAACAAAAAGAAGCAATACCATTGAAGTTACAAACGTTGCTACTCCGAACATAACAAATTCCGATGGTATTTTAATGCCTGTTCTTGCACCGAATCACCCACAATTGCAGAAGCAGAAAAAAGGTAGTACTTTTGATGAAGTGCTCAACGCTTATAATCGTTCCAAAAGTAAAAGCAAAAACGAGTCCGATGCCTTCTTCGAACAGAAACCCGAAGGTTACGAGTGTAAATATGATTTTAATAATGACGACAAATTGGAGGATCATATAACAATGGCTTTTCGAGCTCTGATATCTGTGATAAAGGTCAATCCCGATGTAGAACTTCAATGCATTGGAAATTTTAATATAATTTTTGGTTTTCTATCGAACACGATATTCGCAAACGTAAGTAACACGACTTAAATTAAACTCTTCTTTTCGTGCTTATGAATAATTCTAAGTTAGACAGACATTGTACAATTTTTTCAAATGCTGTATTGGATTTGGATCCAACAGAGAAGATGTGTACGTTGACAGAAAGAATGTAGCGAAAAGATTACAATTAGTTTCGATGTTATTAGTTATAATAATATTTTTTGTTGAAATCTTATTAAAATTCACATATTTACAGAACTGTGAAGTGAAAAAAGTTGCGTTGGAGGTTGTGGCTTTAGTTTCACGCAACAAGGACTGTGTTTCTGAGATTGCAGAATGTGAGCTACTTGGTAGCTATCTGGTCGCCCTTCGAGATGCAGATTTACGCTCAAGTCAACTAAAAGTACTGGAAACACTTAACGGCTTAATGAATGCGCAGGAAATGATCAAAGAAGCACACGCTAAAGGCGCCGTCATTTACCTGTTAGACCTTTTCTGCAATTGCCGCACTCCTGCAGTTCGTGAATTGTGTGGCGAAATTTTAGCAAAGATGACAATGGATCGTTTGAGCGGACCGAAGGTTTCAATGCTACTCATTTAGACATTTAAAATCAAAATTTAACTTTAAATTTACTTTCAGGTACGCATTACAGTGGCTAAATTCATACCTGCACTTTTTGTGGACGCGATGATTGAGTCGCCGCAGACATCCGTTCACTTATTTGAATCAATACACGAACATCCTGAATTAATTTGGAACGATAGGACGCGTTCTAGTGTATGCGAAAGCGTTTCGGATATATGTGCCAGGTTTACATTCGTGCTATATACTATAAACGAAATCATAATAATTTTGTGGTTTTTAATATGTCTTTCATAGTTTCCACAAAACTCAAAAACTCAATGCAAGAATAATTTGGAAGGATCCTGAAACTCTGCGGGATATTGTATCGAATGAAATTGTTGTGGGAGGAGTCTATTTACGTCTGTTTGTTAAAAATCCAGCGTGGACCGTACGCAAGCCAAAGCAATTCTTGTCAGATCTTTTAGACTTTGTTGTCGAGCAGATAAATAAGAACTCTTCTGAGGCAAGTTAAGGTGTCCATTCTTGCGTGTATTTTAATTAAGAATCCTACTAAATGCAGGATGAAGTGTTGGACTTGGCGACAAAGTCGCTGGTCGAACTTTTGCGTTCTCAACCGAATTTAGCTGATGACATTCCAGTTCTAGGACACATACCACAGCTATTTCAGCTATTGCTGGCGAAGCCGAAGAATACCCTTACAGTATTACATCAACTTTCATTATCAGAGGTAGGTGGACTTTTAATCGAATTGAGTAAGACGAATAATAATAATCGTATATCGATATCCAGTTCTGTGTAAGTGCGATATCACAGACAGAATGCATCCTGCCACTAAAGCTCTGCATGGAGAGTAATCGAAACTGCATAGAGAAAACTTGTGAAACATTGAGTCGACTATTCAAGTATCAACACGTGAGTAGGAATCCGTTGAGTGATTAAGATAATAATGGCATTTGGTTTTTTTAGGATTCGCTGATAAGTCAATCACTCGAAGTAAACCTCATACCGTTTCTTCTTAATTTATTGGAAATTCGATTGGAATATGTCGATAATCCATCAGCGCTAAAGGCTCAAGTCGTCGCAGCACTCAAGGGAATGACTAGGAATCTGAATTACGGCGAAAGAGTTTCTCAGATCCTGTTGAAGCATCCCGTTTGGACAGAGTTTAAAGATCAGCGTCATGATCTCTTTATATGTGATACAAATATTAGAGGATATTTAACTGGTGAATACCATACATATATATCATTAAAAAGGATCAATCTATGTTTGCGTTCTTCTAGGTACAAACTCCACGGCTGGCTATTTGACCCAAGGTCCATCACAAAATATCGAAGTCCTCACATCACCTCCGCCTATAGATCACGACGACCCTTCATCGCGACTGCCGACCACCGATTAGATGCAAATATCTTCTCAACAATCATTTTAACTTGAACTCACCATCATATTTTAACTGTACAATAATATAAATACATAAAGCAGAAGTAGTAGAGTTCAATTTTTTTAATGAAGCGCATCAGCTTTTCCTATGCAAATGAAAATGTTTTCTTCTATTCAAATCCTTATGCAAGATAAACTAAGATACTATAATCATTTGCATTAATTTAAAGTGTATTCTGAATGTACATATATGCATGTCGTAGTTTTCTCGATACGCTTGCTTAATATAAGTAATTTGTATAATTTTATTATATTGAAAAAGAAAAAAGTAAAATTATGTACATATATGTGATCAATAATTTTTGTAATTTAGAAACAGTCAATTTAATTAGATGAAAGAACGCATAACACCAGGCGCATGTAATCAATTGTTGAGGCAATCACCCTTATTCCAGTTCTCGCATCACGACGGTGACAGTTGTCGAAGTCGGTGTCACGTCACCTCACGAGAACTATTCCTGTTCCCGCGTGACGTGACAGTGGAAAGTGAGTGAACAGACGCTGGAAAGTGAAACATATGTGGGAAATGGCAGTTCAATTTGCTGAAATACCAGAAACTTTTTAATAGAAAATAGATTAAATTTACGCACACTTTAAGATGAGTTCTTTATTTTTATAGTTTCCCGATTCAGAGAGTGAATCTGATAGTCTTGTAGATAAATATAAATTAAAAATTAAGATAATAAAACTCCAAAATAGTTCTAGGCCTTTGGATTTGTGTGACGAAGTGTAAGTTGAATGTATTTTTAGTAATGCCATGTAAGTGTCATTTAAATTTACAGATTTGTTAACCTCTTCAGAATTAAAAAATTGGCACTTGCTTACTTAAAAATTAATTTAAAATGACAATGAGACCGAAACTACGACTAACGCAATCTTGGGTGATATGTTTGAAAACGAAGAGGAAACCGAAGACGCTGTCGGAGCATCAATTAAAAACAACATTATGAATTCTATTTTTATTATTATTATTAAAAATTTTAGGTTTGTCTTCAAGCTACAAATGAAAATAAAATAATAAATTTAATTTAATCCCTGTGGAATTTGGGGATTGTGCGTCATAAATAATCCCAGCTCCTAAAATTTAGCCCTTTTTGTTATTTTTATAATACAACAGAAAGAGATATTTTTATAAAATGATTATTAAAAATTTAATATTTAAATTTTTTATCTTTTTTGTGTCTGCATTGTGTTGTTTTCTGGAATTTTTTATTAAGTGATGCGCTCTCACTTGCAAAATGGTGGTGACAGATTTGTTGTATTTTACCGACATCTGTCGATTCGATTCGACAACGGGAATAGAGTAAAACACTGGAACGTCACTGCATACCGACAATTGTCGCATCGAAGCGACAACGGGAATGCAAATTTTGCATCACAGTGACAGTCGTCGCATAAAGCGAGAACTGGAATAAGGGTGAATACCTGTACCCAAAATACGCCAGCGTTCTATATACAGCAGTAGAAATAAATTGTACTTGTGGTTAGGTACCTCAAATGTTAGGAGTCGATGTGCGTAACCAATCAGATCCATGTTACTAGAAAATTGTACGTCGAAGTGCCTGCAAATGAACGAACTTGTATAAGCTTAACCAAGATAAGAAAAGCAAAAGTAATCATCTTTCGTTATCACTAGAATGCTTTCCTTTAGGAAATATGTCTGCTGCCACACTCTCGGAGAGCAGCTCACAAAGCCAAATTAAAACCTTACCGGAGAAAAATAAACTGCAAGCTAGCATAGTTCAATAAGATGATGAAGCTTGGATAAATAATTGGAAATAAAATGAATACAACCAATACACAGGAATATAGAAATTTAAGTATCGTGGGGAAGGGCAAAGGTTGTTTCCAAACATCCAGGAAATGCTGCAGAAACGGATGTATGTAATAGAAAGTTTTACTGAGTATTGACTTTTGTTTCCACTGTAAAGATTTTCATTGTTAGTTAACGAAGAGTTCTTGCATTCTCACACGCCTCACAATTTTCCTTTGATGCAAAGGTTTATGCCAAAATTTCCGCCCCATTATAGATTCGATTCGTTTAATTTATTAAATTCAATGTTACAAACTGAAGTTTACTTTCTGAGGTTCTGAAAAATTGGGGAAAAATTATTGAAAACAATTTCGAAGTGTGTGTGTGTTCAATAAAAGTGTGAAAAAAATCTTCAGTAATTTTAGTGAACCTATTGTAGAATTACTGTGGTGGAGTGAATAGTAGAGATTTTTCTGGGCGTAATTTATCATTGGTGTGAGTGGATCTATTGTACTGCCGCCAGTATCAATACATTTTGCTAGTCCAAATCATTAGGATCGGTAATGATCTCCCGTTCGAGAAGAACAACCGCGATGTCAAATACTTTCGATGAGGCTCTTCACCTTTTTCACTTGTAATTCAGAAAGCGTCACTTTTAATTCAGAAAGCATCACTTGTAATTCAGAAATTATCATTTGGAAATTGCATAGAAATTCTATGGCATTTCTGAATTAAAGGTGACGGTGTCTGATTTACAAATGGTGGTCTCTCATCACCTTTGCTTCTTAGAAGAGCTTTACAAAGTCGTTTTAAATCTTTGGAACGGTGGAGGTCAACTATATGCTTTAATGGCGCCGTTGACCGACCAGCAGAATGTCCATATTTTGGCCTGGAACCCATATAACTCTCTGGACTCTTGTGGCGATTTTGGATAAGTTAATCCGGGATTTTTGAGTTCAGATTGTGTATGTTTTAGATTAGTTTTTTCCAGCGCTTTTATGCGGTAGCTCTTCTTTGAATAGAGCTCACTTGAAAAATTGGTGTATAAGGAATTTTTGGATCAGGAAGTAGGGAGGCTTCTGTAATTTCTTCTTGGGAAGCTAGCAAGGATTGGTTGGCAGTTCCTGATACAACTTGTAATGAGGGCTTCGAGCCGGCATGAAAGGGACTCGCAGTCAACAGCGCAAGGAATATCTCAGTCGACGTCGAAACCAACGTGTCAGTCGATGTCGTAGTCAGCATGGAAGCCAACGCGTCCGTCGAAGTCATAGTCAACGTCTCAGTCGACGTCACCAATAAGAGTGCAGCTGCAACCTACATAGAGCCCGTCGGTCTGTTGGCTTAGCAACACAGTCCTGTCGGTCTGTTTATACCCCGCGACACTTAGCAACACAGCCCTTTCGGTCTGTGGGTTTATACCCCGCGACTCTTAGCAACACAGCCCTGTTGGTCTGTGGGTTTATACCCCGCGGCAGAGGGACAGTCTGTCTGTGGGTTTATACCCCGCGACTCTTAGCAACACAGCCCTTTCGGTCTGTGAGTTTATACCCCGCGACAGAGGGACAGTTGGTCTTTGGGTTTACACCGCAAGTTATGTGTGCCGCTAAAACCGACCACATGACAAATCCCTTACCAATCAATTGGAAGCTCTAAATAGTCACAACGAAAGTTTGACGAACAAGTGTTCACGATCGGTCAGTTCTCACAGACTAAATTCTGATGAACTTGATTGCACAATGGATCAGTTCTCACAGACTAAATTTTGATGAACTTGATTGCACAATTGATCAGTTCTCACAAACTAAAGTCTGATGAACTGGATTGCACATCGGTTAAGTTACAAAACACAAAATTTTAACAGTTGCTCTTTCCCACATAAGAACAAGAAAAAGAACACAAACAAAGAACTAGAAAATAAGATATATATAAAGCAACTTAGAAGATAAGTAGTTAGTTCGCTGTAAACACTTTAAATAAAAACACCTAATCAAAAATAAAGAGATCGATTCAAAAAGTATTAACGTTGTTTTTTTTTAACATCACAACGCTCGAATCACGTAATTGGCGCAGTCGGTAAAAGTTAACTTAAGTTAACAAAGATTTTAAATCAAAGTGATTTGTGGTTAAAAAAAAAGTGATCCTAAGATCCTTGAACACAAAAACAAAACAGTGATCCTAAGATCCTTGAACACAAAAATAGAACAGTGATCCTAAGATCCTTGAACAAAACAGTGATCCTAAAGATCCTTGAACACAAAAAAAAGTGATCCTAAGATCCTTGAACACAAGAAGGAAAAAGTGAACACAAAAACAAAATAAATAACGGAGATCCTAAAATCCTCATAAGAGAAACATTAAATAGTGAAGTAAATGAAACAAAACAATAAATAAGTGATCAAATGGTCAAAAGTGAAAATTAACTGTATGCCGAAGCAGGAAAAGCAACGCCAGAAGGCAGTTCCATACGATAATAAAACAATACCGGAAGAATTCGAAGAGACAAATATAAACTTGGAATCATTAATTAAAGAAACACCAAAAATGCCGAATCCAAACGAAAGCTTAACCCTAAATGGATCGGATCTGATGAAGGAAGCGGCAAGGATCAGAGAATTCAATGGCACCAAAGAATACGACCTTTCATCCTTTATTAGGGAAGTAGAATTGATTCTACCACTTTTCGAAGCCAATCCAGCAATGAAGGATTTCATCTTTAATCGGTACATCAAAAACAAAATCCAGGGACCAGCCCTTCACGCTATAAGAACACTAGGAGCAGCACCTTCCTGGACGCAGTTAAAGGACGAGCTGATCAAAAACTTCGGAATACGGGAGACTTACCACAATTTATACCATCAGGCAATAAATCTGAAATTCGTTAATGTAAGTGACTATTTCAGGAATTTAAGATACATACTAGATAAGTTGAATACAAAATATGAATTTGATAAAAATAAGCCAGAGGAATTTTCTCCTAGAACGAATGAATCCATTATCCTAAAAACTTTCCTTAATGGGATAAATCCCAATTTAGCTAGTGTTATACATAGTAGGCAAATCTCAACTCTACGAGAAGCATACTACACCTTAGAAGAAACAGGCTTATTATTTCAGGATAGAAGACGAAATAACTATAGAGACAGATTATTCCCAGAAAGACAATTGAACAGATTTAGCAACAGAAGACATGATAACCAAATGCATTATACAAGTAGACATGAACCAACATCCAATCAACATCCGACTGAATACAACACACCACAACAGGCAACCAATAGACCAAATTCCATGCTCTTCCGAAATAACAATCTAAATTCGACACAATTTCGTCTAAACTCAGGTCAATCTAGACGTATCCAAAACGGTTTTAGCAACAGGAACTCCGGACAGTTTAAGCAGGAACAGACTACTCCAATGGAAATAGATCACATTGGAGACATTCAAGAGACAAATATTGACAACGAGATAAACGGAAATTTTCGGTATCAGGGCCAAGACATAATTTACCGATAGTGGAACTGACTATAGACGGAGAAAAAATTAAATGCCTTATTGACACAGGATCAACCACGTCGCTATTAGATAAACAAAAACTTGTAAATTACAGAAGAATAAAATTAAGAAATCCTTTGAGCTTTAATACAATGAAAGGAAAACTAGTAATAGACGAAGAAATAATAACGCCTCTACCCAAAGAATTCAATGAAAATAATAGAATGTGCTGGAAAATTATGACGTTCGAAAACAAAAATTTCGACGCCATTATAGGTCAAAACCTTTTGAAACCTCTAGCAGCAGTCATAAGCCATAAAGACAATCATATAGAAATAAACAACACCATAACCAAATTTTTAACCGAGTGCCCATATGAATACAATAATATTTTATCGTTAGAGAATGCTTCTACAAATAATGAATTTATAAGCAGGCTACTTAGGGAAGATATGAACGAAGAAGAAAAAGAAATATTAAAGAACATCCTAAAAAGAAATAGCGATTTAATTTTTCAAGAAGGAGACTCACTTAGCCACACACACGAAATTCAACACGAAATTGTCACCACAATAGACAAACCGGTATATTCCAAAATATATCGTTACCCACAAATCCATGAGACGGAAATAAATAGGCAGATGCAAGAAATGTTAGAGCAGGGTATAATTAAAGAAAGTAATTCACCCTATAACTCCCCACTGTGGATTGTTCCGAAAAAAGCGGATAATTCAGGGAAGAAGAAATGGAGAATTGTAATTGATTACAGAGCCCTGAATGAAATTACAGTAAGTGATAAATTCCCAATACCAAACATAGATAACATTCTTGAAAAGTTAGGCAGAGCCCAATATTTCACTACCTTAGATCTAGCGAAGGGATTTCATCAGATTTTAATAAGGGACGAGGACAGGAAAAAGACAGCTTTCTCAACTCCATTAGGACACTACGAGTTTATTAGGATGCCTTTCGGCCTCAAAAACGCCCCGTCAACATTTCAGCGACTTATGAATTCAGTATTAAGAGATCTCATAAACACAATCTGCGTAGTATATTTGGACGACATCTTAATATTTAGCACTACCATAGAAGAACACAAGAAAAGTATCGAAAAAATTTTTGCCAGATTAAAAATGCATAACTTAAAAATTCAAATAGACAAATGCAACTTTTTTACAAAAAGCACAGAATACCTAGGCCACATCCTAACTACGGACGGTATTCGTCCAAATCCAAAAAAAACTGAAGCCATCCAAAACATCAAGCTACCTAAAACAGCCAAACAAATAAAATCATTCCTAGGAGCGACGGGTTATTATAGAAAGTTCATAAAGGACTATGCCAAAATAGCTCACGGAATGACTAAATACCTGAAAAAAGATGCAAGAATAAAAACTGATGACCCACAGTACACAGATGCATTTTACAAACTTAAAAGACTAATGATAGATCCTCCAATACTTAGATACCCCGACTTCAAGAAAAAATTCAAACTCACCACCGACGCCAGTAATTTTGCAATCGGAGCAGTTTTAACGCAGGACGATCACCCCATTTGCTACGCAAGTAGGAGCTTAAACGAACATGAGAAAAGGTATTCCACTACGGAGAAAGAATTACTTGCCATTGTATGGGCAGTTAATTATTTTAGACCGTATGTCTATGGAAGATCATTCGAATTGTTGACAGATCACCAACCACTTAAGTGGCTGCAAACAAAATATAGAGGAAAAGATATTAACCCAAGACTACAACGCTGGATTCTAAAATTAGGCGAATATGACGTCAGTATAGGGTACATCAAAGGGAAGGAAAATACATTAGCAGACTTTCTAAGCAGATTAGATGATGCAGGTGAAATCCTCAATATGGAATCGAATGACGAAGACGATAACGTAAGCACAAATGCCACCATTCATTCCCAAGAAGAGGAAAATAATGATCATTTTCCGATTTTAGATTCAGTCGTCAATCGCTTCAATACCCAAATAATACTAACCGAAAGCAAAACAAAGGAAATAGAAATAATTAATAATAAACGGAAAATTTTTATTAGTGTGGACGATATTAATAGTGGATTCATGACAGACATCTTTCGCAGATATTTAAAATCAGGAAGAGTGGGCATCTACTCAGAAATAACAGACCATGAATATAATGTAGTTCAACTTAAACTTATTGAATTGTTTCATCAAAATATTAAGTTCTACAGATGCAAATATCATGCCAAAGACATGAAGAATGAAGACGACACGTACAAACAGATCGGCAAATATCACAAACAAGAAACCGGACATGGTGGCATTAGTTCGAACTATGAAGGATTAAAAAAATTGATTTATTTTAAAAATCTGAAAACACTGGTTCAAAAATACATAAACAACTGTGACTTTTGCAATAGAGCCAAATATGATAGAAAACCAATAAGACCAAAATTTTTTGTAACTGAAACACCGACTGATAAAAATCAAATTATCCATGTAGACATATATACAATTAAAAAACATAATTTCATATCCTTTATAGATAAATTTTCAAAATTCGTTGTTATGTTTTATCTCGAAGATAGAAACAGCATGACTTTGATAGAAAAGATAAGATTATATTTATCAATTAAAAATAACCCGGAAAAATTCGTAATGGATAATGAATTTAACTCCACTAATGTTAAACACTTTCTACAACAGGAAAACATTGAGACACACTTTACAAAACCTAATAGTCATACAGGTAATTCGGACATTGAGCGTATGCATAGTACAATTTCAGAAAAGCTTAGGGTTTTAGAAGCAGAATCATCAGATTTAAATATACAAGAAAGGGTATTCAAGTGTGTAGAATGGTACAATAGGTCGATTCACACAACTGTAAAACAAAAACCTATTGACATAGAAAAAGGCAATGTATGCAAAGAAAAAATCTATAATTTATTAAAAAACACAAAAGAACGTAACATTACGAAGCTGAATAGTAAACGTGAAGATTACAGGCAGGAACAAGTTGAGGGTTATGTTAAAAACTATAAAGCTTTAAGACACAAAGACGAACCTAGGTATAGAAAACTTAATTTAGAAAACGTACACCCATCTAATATTAAAAGAAAAACTAAATTTTCAGGTGAAATGGACATTAATGGTTATGATAATTAGTAATTTACTAATGATGTCACAAAGCTTACTAACAGTGGAAAAAATAACTTCTGACAATGGCTACGCAGAGATTAAATTAACAGACGTACAAATAATAGAGGACTATAGTACAATACTGCATATAATAAAACCAAACGAAATTTTATCAATAATTGATAGTCTACAATCCAATATCCGAGATCTAAAATTAACGGACAATAAACAAATTTTGGGACAGGAACTACGAAACATAAGACGTAAACTTCAAACAATAGTACCACATAATAGGCAAAGAAGAGGACTGATCAACATAGTAGGAACAGGACTCAAATGGCTTTACGGAACCATGGACGATGATGACAGAAATAAAATTGAAGAACACTTAAAAATAATAGACGAAAATAATCACATGGCAATCGAAAACTTAAATAAAAATATAAAAATCAATGACCATTTCAATAAAACTTTTGAAATGTTAAAGGCAACTATAAACTCGGATAGAAATAAGATTTCAAATCAAATTAATAATTTAAATAAAGGCTATTCTAGTATATCAGCGGAAGTATTATATTTAGATTTTATGCTTAAGATCAAAATTATTGGTGAAAATGTCGAACACATTCAAAACAACATTGCTTCAGCACGACTTAACATAATGACTAGCAATATTTTAACCGAGGAAGAAATTGTGAAATATAATATTGATTTATATAAATTGCAGAACATAAAACTGGGTACAGCCGTGTATAAAGATAACAGTTTAATTTTTGTAATAAGAATACCAAATCAAATCCTATTAGTACCAAGATCCTTATACATACCTATAGCAAATAATATATCCGAGGAAGTTATGTTTAAAAAAGAAGAAATTGTGCAAATCAGAAATAAAACATACAGCTATACAAGTAATAATGACCTAAAATGCTTACAAGAGTCCAATTTATGTATATTTAGAAAGAAATGTTACAAGATTAAAAATAATCAAGAAGAAATTATAGAAATTAAGAAAGGTCTTTTAATAATCAAAAATCATGTGAGAGCTAATTTAACTAGTAGTTGTGACGAAAGAAGAATTGAGATCAATGGTAATTACATTTTAACATTCTACAACTGTAATATAACCATAAATAACAAAACTTATGTCAACAAGGAAACCAAAATTTTCCAACACTTTTTAATTCCACAAAACTTTGAAACGCAAACGGTAAAAACTCAATTAACCTTTGATGACATAATAATAAATCAAATGGACAATATTGAGCAAATTAAGGAGTTAAAGTCACATAACAGGAATAACACTGTCTATAATTTAACAATTTTAATAATAATACTAGTTATTATAATCATACTAATAATAGCTTTCATTTTTGTATACAAAAAATATTATGGATTCAAAAGGAAGTTATTTATAAAAACTCAGGAGAGTTTCCAATCAAAGGGGGGAGGAGTTATGTGTGCCGCTAAAACCGACCACATGACAAATCCCTTACCAATCAATTGGAAGCTCTAAATAGTCACAACGAAAGTTTGACGAACAAGTGTTCACGATCGGTCAGTTCTCACAGACTAAATTCTGATGAACTTGATTGCACAATGGATCAGTTCTCACAGACTAAATTTTGATGAACTTGATTGCACAATTGATCAGTTCTCACAAACTAAAGTCTGATGAACTGGATTGCACATCGGTTAAGTTACAAAACACAAAATTTTAACAGTTGCTCTTTCCCACATAAGAACAAGAAAAAGAACACAAACAAAGAACTAGAAAATAAGATATATATAAAGCAACTTAGAAGATAAGTAGTTAGTTCGCTGTAAACACTTTAAATAAAAACACCTAATCAAAAATAAAGAGATCGATTCAAAAAGTATTAACGTTGTTTTTTTTTAACATCACAACGCTCGAATCACGTAATTCGCACGACTCATAGTAACACAGCCCTGTCGGTCTGTGGTTTTATACCCCGCGGCAGAGGGACAGTCGGTCTGTGGGTTTATACCCCGCGACTCTTAGCAAAACAGACCTGTTGGTCTGTGGGTTTATACCCCGCGGCAGAGGGACAGTCGGTCTGTGGGTTTATACCCCGCGACTCTTAGCAACACAGACCTGTTGGTCTGTGGGTTTATACCCCACGGCAGAGGGACAGTTGGTCTTTGGGTTTATACCGCACGACTCATAGTAACACAGCCCTATCGGTCTGTGGGTTTATACCCCGCGGCAGAGGGACAATCGGTCTGTGGGTTTATACCCCGCGACTCTTAGCAACACAGCCCTGTTGGTCTGTGGGTTTATACCCCGCGGCAAAGGGACAGTCGATCTGTGGTATGTCCGTATGTATGTTAAATTTTTGTTTTTGAGACTCTAATAAGACGTAGTTGTGCACCACACTTTTTTGATGCATCGGTGGCGCGGAAAGGACACTTCTCTTGCAGGATTTTTGAAATTTCATGCAAAACTCAACACTTGGTATTTGGGGCAACTATAACACCCAAATAAATTCCAAATAGGAAGCTTTCTTCGAAGCCACATCCGATATTTTACATTGTGCTAGGCTAACATCCGTCATGCGCCTTCTGTAGTCGTACCGTAAACTTTGTTATTGTCGCAAAGTTCTTGTAAATTTCTTGTCTATCAATGGAAGTGATGGAGGTACCAGTTAAGAATCATTCTTGTGGGATAATTATGTTGTTACCATTATGTTATTTATGTTAGCATTGGTTGGCCATGTGAGTAGGCGATTTACACAGACGTTTTGAAATACCGTCCATTTAGCGAGATCGGTTCTACATAGGCCCGAAAGAGGGCTCCAGACAACAAAATCATCCATAAGGATTATATGTAAGTTAATTTATTTGATGTACGCAATTATATCAGAAGCTGAAAAATGTTGGCTGGGCAGAATGTTTATATGTATATTTGGTGGGGGTTGGCTAGGTTTCCTGAAATGAATTATGTCTGCCGTGCGTCAGCTTGCCTCTTTGCGCGCTAATTCCTTGTCAAGCAGGTCTTGGCCGTTCTAAAGCGAGTAAGTCAATTGGTGCTGTTGAAGCCAGTTTGAGCACCGCAGGCTCCCAGACCGTTCTATACGCACATGTTATTCGGAAGGCACTTCTTTGGATACTCGCAATGCGTTTCCGATATTTTATTATGCTCAGTGTCTCCGCCCATATCTCCGCACCGTATAGTAAGATCGACTGTACAACAGTCATAAGCAGTCGTTTCTTGCTTGGCTTGGCGCAGCCCTAGCTGTCACTTTTCTCTTCTTCGTCCCCTCATCTGTATCCCATAACAGAGTTCGTTCCCATAGGTAGTTATTCATCATACAAAAAAGATATGCTGGCAAGCAGAAGTCATCCCTGAGCGCTTTCATCCCACCTGGCAGATTTAAACGCGTTCCTCACGTCAAGGGTTGCGAGCAGCGTTAATTTTCTAGAGAAATGAAATTACGCCCTCTATTGCATTCACAGTGGAGTATCCGTTTCTGAAGCCGTGTTGGTTTGCCGATAGTCCAATGGCATCCTCTTTATTAGAATCGTCACAAGCAGCAGCGAATGACAATTTTGGTCGTAATGCAAAAGAGAAGGGGAACAAAGCGACAGATAAACCTAATGCAGGAACTCGGAAACTACTAAAGCTACAATTAATTGTTCCTAAAAACTATATATGTATAAAAAACACTTTTAAATATATCAATAGCTCAGGGAAAAGATTGTCATTAGTTTTATTTGTTTTTATGGAAAAAAGATCAATTTTGTGATATAACACGATTATCTGTGATAGATATTTAAAGTACCTTGAAAAGTCCTACAAATATAAAAATTATAAATATACAAATATAAAAATTTCTAGTCTGTTTGCTTGTCCCACTAATTCGGAAACTATTAATGCGATGAAGTTAAATAAGGAAGTAAGGTGCATTGGAGAACGAGTAACTGGTAGAGAATCAGAAACAGTTCTACCGCCAGGAAAGACAAAAACGGACGCTTTTGCCCAACACTAATTTAGGGCCAGGCGAAGTTCGTCGATTCAGCTAGTATTATAATAAAATACAATACCATTAAGTTAGCATCATCTATACAGTACGTATACAAAGGAGTAACAAAAAAGTTCGATTACCGACTGAATATATAGGAAATATAACGAAGCAAATTAGGAAAAGGTGTGTAAAATGTGATAGAATATATTTATTATCATTAGAAATATGTTTTATACATCTTTTTCACGAATAAAAAACATAATATTTATAATTATTTATTTTGACGTTTCGATAAACAAACCCCCAAAATAAAATTTCAATCAGTGCTTGCTACAAAATTTTGCAGCGAGGCGACATTTTTTTACGACGAGGCTATACTTTTTTGCAGCGAATTAGAGTTTTCTTTGATTGTATCAGTGGAATTCCAGCAAAAATGCATTAGTGTATAAGGTAAATTTTTGAGTGTCTCATCTACTAATCTATGATTATAACAGCAAGCGACCTTATGCCAACGACAAAAAAGTAGAACGTCGCGAAGCAAAATTGCGAAATTTTGGGTTTTTGTAGTGTCCGACGCTCTTCTTCTGTGGATGTGTTTATATTGAGATATGCATATTCCAGAGCGTATGTGACTCTGCCGTCGTATCTGCTGCGACAATTTTGGTGTTAACTGTCGTAGTCGTTGTCGATGACAATTGGCTGTGTGTTTACAGCAAGGATAAACAAACATATTTCATAAATTTTCTTTCGTAAAAGTTTATTAAAATAAAACGCTTCTGTCTGAGTCTTACGTTTTGCTTTTTGATGCGCTGCTCAAGCTAGTCAAGCATTAGATTATTTACCTTTTATTTCATTTCTCTTCAGTTTCCTTTCTTAGTTTTCTTCCTTTATTGCTCTACACTTGTCCTTCTTCCTTTTAACACTCATACTTCATTCCTTATTATTACTTTTTATTCATTTGGTAGTTGCGGTTCATGTGCGTTGGGTGTAATATTTTCTTAATTTCTCTTTTCATTTTGAATTTAATATCTTTACTGTTAATTATACACTCTGTTCCTTGTACTATCCAACTGTTATTATATTATATTACGTGTTTGTCTAATACTCGGTGTTGCAATATTTATATATAATTTATTTAGTATTACAATACTATAAGTTGATCTATACTGTGACCTTTTCTTGTAAATTAAGAAATCACTAAATAAATAAATAAGTAATCCAAGGAGTTTTCTGGCTAGAAGTTTTAAATTTTTGTGAATATTAAAATCGATAAAATATGATTTAACATAAATGTAAATATTTGATGGAGATATAATAGCTGCTGGGGCAGTAAACTCTAAATAACTCTATTATCTAGGCACATGCCGCGAAATGATTGTAAACACAAAGAAAAGAAGAACAAGAGCGCCGACAACGACAAAAAATTAAAATTTCGCATTATGTCGTCGGCGTTTGTCGACGGCAGAGGCAGGGACGTCAGCTTTATTTTTGCCCCCTTTTCCATAAGAGCGCGTGCAATTTAGACAGTAAACAGCGACAACGACAGCGCAAATTGGCTCTGTGTTTTGGAAAATATATCATGACGAATATCCTGTGACGACTTTCGGAACCGTATACGTCTGAAAATAATGGACGGCGGCACGAGGCTTAGCCATATAATCCATATATAAAGAACGGCACCGGTATCTACCGGCAAATCAAAAGTTAACAAACTTCGTGATTCAATCCGGTTTCAGTTCTCAAGTCAATTTTGCGAGATGGCGTGCTATGTTTAAATATCGTATTTTATTCAAAATTTATAAAATGTTTTAAAGAAAGAGTTGTTATTAATTTAGCCTTTTTTATGTGTGGACTGTTGTGAGTTGGCTGCTTGATATCAGTTTTGTTTAATGGGTGCACTTCTGAGATAACTGTTTTTTGTATGCATGAATTGCATAAATGCATGCGGTTCCGAAATTGATATATGTACAAAAATGAAATAACAAATTGATTGAATTTATTACTAAATAGCGGAATAGGCGAAGAAATTTATATTTTTCTTGATAAAGAAAAGTCTTGACTTCGGGAATAGCTAAAAACTGCATTTATAATAAATAAAATCTTTATATCCTGCCATTGGGCTAAGTAATACCCTGGAAGCGGTTAAACTTTAATTTACAAACAGGAATTTTTAAAAAATCCAAAAAATTTTAAGGGTAGTTAATTCCTTAGAAAAATGGATGTTCAAATTCTAGACTTGGTGACGGCTTACTTGGTATGTTGAACAAAAAATTTATAATATGCACGCGTTAATTGTTTGTTTATCCGTATAGAAAGTGAATTCAATCGAAGAGGATTTTCTTAACGTGATTGTCTATAGAAAGAATGTGGAATTCAACAAAGCCGCCGAATTTACAAAAGAAATATGTAAGTACATTTTTATTGTAGTATTCTATGATGTACGAAATATGTATGTGTGCACTTTATGTATTATGTTATTATTATTATTATTATATTCGTAATTTGGGTATTTTCGAGAATTTTAGTCTAGAATATTTTATAGTGTCCATATTTGTTAATGTACCTCAAGATGCGAAAGAGGGAATTTTGCGCCAGTATTTACAGAAATCTGCAAGTACGTCTAATGTACAACAACTCTGCGTTCTAATGGATACCCTAGGAAAGCTTGTTGAGTCGCATCTAATAACGGCCAAGTGAGTAATTTTTTGCGTATTTTAAAAAATATTAATGCTGACTTCTTGCAGGCTGCTTTGTGATAAAATACTGTTATGTGATAAATTGGTGTATGAAAACAAAAACTTCTGGATAGAGAGCTTCAAACTTATTAAAAAAGTTATTGCAAACGTTGACTACAAAGCAGTTAGAGAAATTATGAAGGTAAGACATGTATGTATATTTAATTCAAATTGTTGGCATGTTATTACACTGTCTTTCTTTGGGAAGAGAAAGTATTACGGATATTGAAAACTCTGCGATATATGAAAAACATGCAAATAAGTTACTTCCGATTGCGTTCATATACATATTATGCATTCTACATAATCAAATAATACAAGTACTCTGTGGTTTTTTAACCGCAGTAGTATGATTCGATGGTGAGCAACCGCTTAATATACCCCTCAATGGTAAACCCAATTGCTAAGAGCCGATCGCAGCGGTTTCCTTAACATCCGTACAAAATCTACAGATGTCCGTTCCAGACAAGCCGATTTCATTACTTGGGCCAAAGTGGTCCGTCAGAAAACCTGAAGAGAGACATAAATCGTTCCTTTTTGGCTTAACATGTTTCTTTGATACTTCCTTTGCCAGAATAATAAATCCCTTTTTCCTGACGATGGTCTGAAGTGTTTGCCTATATTCACTCAAACTCCTCCCACTTCCGGATTACCTTCCTTCATATGTGTTAAAACGAACCGGCAAAACCAATTCAATGGGAAATCTCACTTAAATGACACATTTAATGGCCTTACGCCATTTTGGTTAGTTTCGTCGTGACGCTTATACGTGATGACTGTTAATTAATTCTTCAAAATTTGTATGTATTCCTGTTTTTCAGGTTTGTCACGATAAAGCGCAAACGTTCCCTTTGAAGATAAGCGTATCTCTCCTACCACAAATGCAAGTACTAGAAGATATCGTTCGTTACATTTACGATCGGAATAACTGCTTACTTCCAGCATATTTCATAGCTAATGAAATTCTAAGGCCATTTCCATATCACTGGGTAAATTTTATTTTAAGGTTTTTGTCCTTATAGATGCTTTTATAGATTCCTTTTGTTACAGAAACTTAATAAATTAATGACTGATTTTGTTGAAGAATTTCGACACACAGCACAAATGGTTTCCATCATTGGTCATTCACACATGTTGCCGATTGTTGAGCACTTCGGTTGTGCGGACCATATGATAAACTCTTGGAAGCTTGATCACAACACTTTAAAGTTTAATTTTAAAGGAAGTCTACCCTATGAACCAGAGTTATTAGAAGAGCAAACACATCTGTTGCGATACGTTTTAAATCAACCGTATTCCAAAGAAATGGTAACTGTTATGTTGAATTTAACAAAGCAGCCGAAACAACGGTGCAATTCTTTGGAAGAACAATTAGTTAACCTCATCATATCAGCAATGGAAATGACAGAATTTAACGACTCTCCCACTGGTCCTTGCAATATGCCCGAAGAGCAAATATCCCCGAACGAGTGGATCTGGCTGCATTTGTCATCACAGCTTATATATTTCGTCCTCTTCCATTTTGTCAGCTTTATGCATATAGTATTGGCTCTCCACGAGAAGGTATATCCTCAATCTGTCTTTAAGGTGCAATTTGAAAACACGATTTTTACAGTTGTCCAGAAGAGAACTTCGCAAAGGACGTGATCAGCTCATGTGGATCTTACTACAATTTGTGTCGGGAAGTATACAGAAAAATCCAGTAAGAATGATAACTATAATATAGCTTATATGGTATTTCAAATATTATTTTTCCATGAAGATCTCTAACTTCTTGCCTTTGTTCAAACTTTTCGACTTACTATACCCCGAGCAAGAGCCACTAAAGCTTCCTGATTGTAACAAATCGTCTTCACTTCGACAGGTGAGCAAAATGTTTATTTACGTAAATCGGGAAATGAATGAAGTCTTTCATATAGATGGCTCCAATTTGTATTTGGGTCCACTTAATAAAAAAAGCACGTGTTGAGAATATGAATATCAACCGACCTCTGCCTATTGCTTTAAAAAATCATCAGGAGTGAGTGACCATTAACATTTTATTTTACCATAAACTGAATATAAGTGCTTCATTTGATTGAAGATTCCTGCAGCACCTAGTAATGCCTAGTTCAATGGTGTCAATGAGTCCCGGAAATGACTTTCGCATCGTCTTGATTTGTAATGCTTATTCAACCAATCAGGAATACTTTGCACGACCAATGAACATACTAGTGGAGGCTTTGAATGGTAATTCTAAGTCAGCTGTCGGAGCACAAGCGTCTGCCGTTCCATTTTCAATGTTAATATTAGACAGTTTAACGGTGCATAGCAAAATGTCATTGATTCATAGGTGTGCATTTAATCTCAATGCCATAAAAGTAAAAATAATGTTAATTTTTATCTAGCTTCTTTACACACATGGTTAAGCAAGCCCAAGGCAAGACTTCTGTTCCTACACCAGCTCTTCTTGAGACATATTCCCGACTTTTGGTTTATACTGAAATAGAATCACTTGGTATTAAAGGATTTTTAAGTAAGTACAATTGGTCGGAATTTTAAAAAGTAAATTAAACAATTTATATTCACTTGTAGGTCAACTTCTACCAACGGTTTTTAAACATCACGCATGGGGCATGCTCCATACCTTGCTGGAAATGTTTTCATATCGTCTGCATCATATACCAACGCATTACCGTGTACAGCTGTTATCGCATTTGCATTCATTGGCTTCTGTTCCACAGACTAATAAAATGCAATTAAATTTATGGTAGTTTGGGCACTCTTACTCTATGTGATGTATATTTTTGTATAAGTGTTTTACTTCAAGCTTTGAATCTACTGCACTGCGACTTATTACTGGATTCGGATCAGCCGAGGTTCAACCGCAGTTATCGCGGTATTTTAATGAGAAAACTCCTGGCTCTGTAGCTTCAGGGGAAAGTGAAGAACTGAATAGAGTACTAATATTAACGCTGGCCCGTTCTATGCACGTTACAGGTTCAGGTAGGTGTACCGATATAAATTAGTATCCAGTGTGTAATATTGTTCTCAAATATCGAAGGCGATGATCTGCAGGCATGGTGTAAAGAATTGTTGAGTACTATAATGCAGAACACGCCACATTCCTGGGCTTCACATTCACTGGCGTGCTTTCCGCCTTCGCTCAACGAATTTTTCACGCAAAATGGAACTCCTTTGGAAAATAAACAGTTGCTAAAAAAGTCGGTCGATGAAGAATATCGGAATTGGACATCAATGTCTAATGAAAATGATATTATCGCACACTTTATTCGACCAAATACAAATCCTTTATTCCTTTGTCTGCTTTTTAAAATGATCTGGGAAGCAGAAAATATTAGTCCAGTAGCTTACAAGTATGTACATACGTCAATTAATCGACGATACTTATTTATAACATATTTACCGTAAATACACAGAATACTCGAAGGAATCAGTGCCCGTGCGTTATCTGCACATTTACGCAAGCTCTGTGATTACCTAGTATATGAAGTAGTGAATTCAAGTGGCAAGGACTTTATCCACAAATGTGTCGACACAATAAACCATATGATCTGGAAATACAACATAGTTACAATTGACCGTGTGGTTTTGTGTTTGGTTCTACGAACTCAGGAAGGCAATGAGGCTCAAGTCTGTTTTCTTATTATACAACTTCTCTTACTGAAAGCATCAGAGCTCCGTAATCGTGTTCAAGAATTTTGCAAAGAAAATAATCCAGATCATTGGAAGCAAAATAATTGGTACGTAATGATATTTTATCTAACCACTTCGGTACGGCGTTTGACGGGCGTAAAAAGGACTTTAAGAACTGTTAATAAAGGGGCTTGTAAAGGAGTCATACATTAAATATTATCTAAAGTAAAACTTCCAAAACTATTTGGACTATAGTTGGCGCTTGTACGGAAGTGGTTAGGAAAGCCCAATATTCTATTCATAATTATAAAGTTACTACTAAAGTATTGCTTGTACAGGTATGAAAAGCATTTATCATTTCATCAGAAATACCCAGAAAAGTTTGCACCCGATGAGTCAGCATCACATTCGCCTCTACCTGTTTATTTTTGTAATGTGTGCTTGCGTTTTTTACCAGTTCTGGATATAGTGATACATCGCTTTATAGAGCTCCCAATTCAGCAAGTTCATCAAATACTGGAAGTAATTTTGGACCATTTAGGTGTTCTATATAAATTTCACGGTAATTAGATTATTAATTTACGTCAATTTCGAGTTTTAATTTCTTTAATGAATGTATGAATTTGGTGCAAACTAACCGAATGTGAAATGGTCACTACTGCCAGTTTTCATATTCAAGAACACGTATAAAAGTATATATTATAAGAGAAAAATTTTATTGACTGACTAGTCTAAATAGTACTCATTACGAGTATACATAAAACGATAAAAGAACGATCTGGTGAGGTATCACTCAATGTGGTCTAGTCTCTTATTATAGCGAATGTAATCATTGATGCGCTAGTAAAATTATAAAAGGTTAGAGGACCTCTACGTTATTGCCTATGATATTCAGCTGTAACAGCGGGCATGCAACCCAATATTATCAGTGTTACCTTACAAAAAAAAAAGAAAAAGAAAAAAAAATACATTTACGCTGGATTCCTTTTTTCTCCTATCATAAACACAGAGTTGAAATTGAGATACATACATCTCATTAGATGAGCACATAAACTATCCTATTGAGAAAATACAAATACTTTTTAATATTACTTGAAATACTGTTTGAATCTTAGGATTTATTTTTTCTGTAAGATTACTCATTAAAAAATTGTTTCTGTTATTAACTTTGCATCTAACATAAATTTATTTATTCAATACCTTACCTATCTAATTTCTTATTCTTCAGATCGACCGATTACATACCTGTATAATACATTACATTTCTATGAACGTATTTTGAGAGAACGTCCGTCGCTGAAAAAGAAACTGGTCAGATAATGTTTAAAGATAAATTAATGAGTGATGTATATGTCATATGTTTTTATATCATCCGATCACTATTCCTTACAGGTTAGTGCGGTAACAGGATCTTTTAGCGATATAAGACCTCCGAATTGGTGCTTCAGTGAGCAATACAAACTATTTCTGCAAAATCAGGAGCTTCTATGGAATCCAGAACTCAATTATTATATGAACTTGCTGCGACGATTATCCGACAGTGTGTATCATTTAAGAAATCAGTTTCTAATAAGTTTTTTACATAAGATCTATATTATAGCAATTAACGGAAGAAATGTTTTCTGTAACATTGATTGGCGTTTCAACGAGTTTCCAAATGCCCCTACACATGCTCTTTACGTAATATGCGTAGAGCTATTGAGTCTACCGATTGCGCCATCAATTGTTGCAAATAACCTTATCGATGTAATCATCAAAGGTTACCCACTAATTCCACAACGGGAAATTCATAGCTACATTAACGCTGTTGGGATTGTACTTGAGGCTTTACCAGAGACTTATTGGAGTGGAATTTATGAGCGCTTAAAGGATGTTCTCAACTGTTCAAAAATGTTGAAATGGACTTATCGATTCTCAGCTTTTGAAATGTTCAACTTTAAAACTGTTCGTGAGGCTATGATCGAGAAGACATATGCCGTTGTGTTGGCAGTTTCCCATTCAATGTTTCATCATATGGGCGGCTTTAAATTGGCTTCCATGACAAAGTAAATATTTGTAGTTTGTAGAACTATTGGTTTCATAATTCATTTACCATTCATTCTGCAGATATCTCAAGGAGAAGTTAAAGCCTTGTGTCAAGACTGAGCATCAGCTTGTGTTTTTATGCCATGTCTTTGGACCTTTTCTGCAGCGTATTGAGCAAGAAAAATCGAACGCGGTGGCAGGAATCGCAATCTTGGTTTACGAGTTGTTGGAAATTGTCGATAAACACCACGGTCCGAAGCCTCTCGAATATATGGATCCCATTTGTGATTTCCTGTATTATTCTTAGCCAAAAAACTATGTGTTTCCATTAATATTTTTTTTTTTGTAATACTTTAGCTATCATATAAAATACATCCACGTAGGAAATATGATAAAAAATGAGTCGGAAGCAATAATTAAACGCTTGCGCCCAGCATTGCAGATGCGTCTGAGGTTTATAACACACTTAAATTTAGAAGACATACATATCGAAAAGAGGTATTCTATGGACGAAAGAAAGTATTATGTTATCTTCTATAAAATTATTTAAAATTTAGCTCAGAGAACATGTCGAATTGCAATTCTTCCGCGGTCTCCATGCAACAACATCAGTCGAATACAATCACCCAACAAACTCAACCTGGACAAATTCATTCTGTGGCTCCACAGCCTCAAGCAACATCAATTGCAATGGGGCTTGTAACGGGAACTCCAACACAGCAGCAGCAGCAACAACATCAACAACAACAACAACAACAGCAACTAAACCACCAACAACAACAACAACAACAACAACAACAGCTTCAGCAGCAAATGCAAATTCAACAACAACACATTCAACATCAGCAACAAATACAGCAGCAACATTTGCAGCAGCAATTACAGCAACAACAGTTCCAATTACAACAGCAGCATATGCAACAACAGCAACAACAAATGCATCAAATTCAGCAACAGTTGCAAATGCAGCAGCAGAACATGGGTATGCGTCATAATTAAAGTTTTCTATTATAACTATTATATCGACGATAATGCTAACTTAAGTAATCGATTGTATATTTTGCTAAGCTTTTAGTTTATTTAATTTTTTGTAAATGCTAGATATACACCGACTCCCTACACATTTCGACGCCAATCGGACGTAAGTCGTACCATTTACAGTTTCCCTCCCGGAGTTGTGTGTATTTAGGAGTAATTCACAAGTACGCGTTTTTCGTCTTGGACAAAACTTTCGCCAAGAATCTACAATTTTCGTCAAGAATTTTACTAATGAAATATAGACCTAATTCTAAAAAATTAGTTTGGATTGCCAAAGGCGTACTTGTGAATTCAAGTTTTACTAAAAAGCGTCTGTCAATGCAGCGCCGCCTTAAAGCGACTGGCGTACTTGTGAATTATCACCTAAATACACAATTTACGTAACGCTTACTTAAATTGGTTTCTGTTTTTTTTTTTATGGCCACTAGAGTTTGGTTATCCTTATTTGTTCTCAGATTCACCGAGCATGTGTTGAAGCCACGATATAAAACATCTTAGATAGTCATCGTTCCAAAGAAAGAAAATCTACTTCGTCGGAACACTTTTATCTTTAATAATTATTACTTTACCTAAACAATTATTGAGTTATTAAAAAATTAATTAACATTTTTAAGATTATATATATTTAAAAAATATATAAAAACATTATACTTAGATTTGATTGATATTAACACAATCAAAAAGCAAATAACTGTTTAACGATATAGTATAACAACTGCTGTGATCTGTTGGACCATGTGGAATGTATTCTTTAGTATGGATAAAAATTAGTCGCTTGCTGGGTAATCTCTTACCTCGTATAGACCTGTATTTTATCAGAGGATTTTTCAAAATTACAGCAATATCATAATTGCTTGCTTGTAATGAATCAAACCTATAAGTATTCTTTGAAATCAACAAAGCATGCTTATTAAAGTGATGAGTAGAATGCCTTTTAAATTGCACTGAGTTTTTCATCCATAATTTGATTGCACCCTTTATAGTTCTCGCATCACGGCTGTTGTCGAAGTTGCTACCTCGTCACCTCACGAGAACTCTTCCTGTTGTCGCCTGACATGACAGCGGAAGACGAGTAAATAGAAACAGAAAAGTTAAGCATATGTGGAAAACGACAGTTCAAATTTGTTATTTACATCATCTTTTCCTTTCTCCGCATGCCGACATTCTCCCTACTAGCTCGCATTATATTAGGCAGGGTGTAGTTTCCAACCCGTTCGGCTGATGTGATGTTTCAACAAAATAATAATTAAGTTCATCTTATCCATAGTTCATCGTTAGCCTGACTTCAGCTTACCTTTCACAACCATTCCCTTCTTTCCCGCCAAACCCTCAAACGCAACTTTTATTCAGACATGATATTTATTTCTTTGATAACTTCCTTATTCTCTAAATTTTCCGAACGTCTTTAGACCTATACTGCCGAACGTCTTTAGACCTATACCGCCCATACGCTTGTATATATTTAATTACGCCTAATAGAGCTCTATAAGTCGTTTCGGTCTTTTTAATGCAATTGTTGACCGAATTTTCAAATGTTTTTCTCTTTTTACGCGCGTTTTCCCTGATCAAGACTTTCGGCAATTTGAATTCTTTCTCTTTCTCCTTATATGCACAACTTTTTTTTAATATCACAATTTAGTGAGTTCCTATGTAGTTACTTATTAAATTATTCATTAAATTATATTAAATAACTATACAAACTTATACATGTACTTCCACAATAGTAGGCAACATTTAGGACGGTAAAAACTTAATATATATATATATGTATTGATACTTATGAAAGGTCAACTCCCTCGCTTGTATCTAGCTTTTGTTCGCCTTTTCTGCTGCTGCTTTGCGTCAGCGTTGGCAGAGCTCTCACTGCTAAATGACTGTACTCTGTTGCGTTGCGAAATTTGTCCAAAAATTTGAATTATTATCGTAGCTTATCGGACTGGACTGCCTATATATCTCTATTAGGTGTCCTGAAGAATTGATCTTTGTTGTACGCTTCGTGCCGCTGCCTCTGACCTTATTATTCCTGGTCACTCCGACTTTCCTGTTTCCTTGATATCCTGCATAGGAATTCAATCTTCCTTCGCACCTTCTTATTTTTTCTTTCTTATTATCACGCTCCCCTTTTGTAATGATTTTTGGGATTTCAATACTGGCAATGCCATGATTATTCTCTACGTTTCTAACTGATGTACTATAAAACTATTTTTAGTGCATTCACAATAACTGATGATGTACTATTAGTTTCTAACTGATGTACTATAAAACTATTTTTAGTGCATTCACAATACATAATAGTGACACATGTTATTTTTATTATTTTCCTAAAGTATTCTGCGCTCGCCACATGCAACAAATTGCTGCAATACAATAAACTTTTTAATAAAAGATATGTTAAGCCATTTCACACCAAATTTTGTTTACAGTTTTTGGTTTATTTATTCACTTCACTGTGTGACGATAGTTTCTTCCCGTGCTCCGGATCGGCTCGCCGGATGCCGGAGGGTTTTGCCTAATCACAGAAAATTTATGATTGGACCTTAGAGAGAGTATCAGCACTGAAACACTTTTGAATTGTCGTTTTTCATAGAGTATTTATTTGTTAATCACTATGCTATCCACTATACTATCACTATTCACTATCTGCTCGCAGCTGTTGAGATCGTGCTCCCTTGGTCGACGTGGAATCCCACGATGAAGGTCCGAGGGTCGCTGGCTGTCGGTTACCGTCGGTGACGAAGGCCTCTTTGAGCATCCGTCGGGAGTTGTCGCGTTCCGTCGATGACGAAGGCCTCTTGACCATCCGTCGGAAATAGTCGGGTGACGTCGGGTTTCGTTGGTGACGAAGGTCTCTTGACCATCCGTCGGAAATAGTCGGGTGACGTCGGGTTTCGTTGGTGACGAAGGTCTCTTGACCATCCGTCGGAAATAGTCGGGTGAAGTCGGGTGTTGTCGGTGACGAAGGTCTCTTGACCATCCGTCGGAAATAGTCGGGTGACGTCGGGTCGTGTTGCCGAGTCGTTGTGAGTCGTAGAACTTACCCGATTCCGTGGCGATGATTGCTGCCGAAGTGAACTATCCCGTGGTCGGAGACGAACTGTCTCGATTCATTCGCTGCTGCGCCTTTTATAGGGCATTTTGTGCGCAGTGTTGCCTTGTGTTCTGCTGCCCTTTTGTTTCTTAGGTGTAACTTATTTACTACTTAGGAGTATTTCTCATTACTACTTATCTAACTAGTTATTCTCAGACAATTTTGATACTTCAAAAATGGTTTATTTTAATATCCAAAAAAAATTATATATATATAAAAAAACAATACTTCAAATGATAAATTAGCTGAGGTGTTGACGGAAACGAGCGTGTCGTGACTTGCGTCGTTACAACTGTTACAAAAGTTCTTAAGAGAACAACATTCTGTTATGTTAGAAATAAAAGGAGTCAATGTGCATTCCACGGTTACAAGCAGCACACTGTTTCCGGCTGTTTCTCCCACAGATTTTTTTTTTGTCCTTCTACTGTTGTCTCAAAAATATGGCTTGTAATACGTATATCTTCCTTTAAATTTCTCGGCGGTGTTCCGAAATTCAAATACGTTATTTGGTCATGGGATATAATTTTGAGCCTTTAATTGCGATATTGTATTTGTTGTTGTATGTCAGTCTAATTTGTCGTGACCGACCATATGTTTGTGGTACTGGCTACATGCGCTGGACTGCAAAATATTTATCTTCCTTTTCGGTTTAGCTGTATCGCTGTACATTAGCCAGAGGATAAACTGTTGGTAATCATTCTGACAGCTTTATTATTATTCCAAATTATTGCAGGAATTTAATTTTTTCTATTAAATCGTTACTCAAAAGAACTTTTTTTCTTTTTTTATTACTCTGTCATATTTCATTGGGCAGTTCCTAAGACGATTCGCTCTGCCAATTGCAGTCGCTCGGATATTTCTTCGGCTCAAAGTAGCCATGAGTCGAAAACTTGCAAAAAAATTTTTGCTTTTCTTTGGGATGACTTCTTTCTCGCCAACGGCGTTAGGATCTTTATCATGTGGGTCCTTTTTTCGTTGGTATAAATCCATTTGGTAACAAGTATTCAGTCTGGGCACAAGTCATTATCCACAGTTTCAATCCAAAGAAGATCGGTTTTCCGCTGATAAATTGTTTGAAAAAAATGGCCAACATAATGACTGACCTTTTTTCGTCGATTTACAACTGTTTGGAATTAATACTAAATTTTAAAAAATTCGTATTCAGTTTATCTACAAAACATATGTCACATTGCAATCATTTGACCGACTAATGCTATGTTTACACCAACTGCGAATGGCTTATTCGAGTCAGATTTCTCGAATGAGAAGCCGAATGGGAATAATTTCCATACGATTTGCGAATGAGAATCCATCACATTCGTCACGAATGTGAAGCGAATTGGAACAAAATAAATATTTTGAGTCAGCCTATAGCCGCGACCACAAAATTCCCAAAACAAAACAATGGAAACAAAACAAAAAAATTGGCAATCAGCTGTTGAAAATTCAAAGCAAAAACTTGCTTGCTAGAAAAAATGGAACCGCCAGGAAATGAAAGGAAGCCTAAAAAAACTTGCAACAAGCCAGCAGAACATCTCTCGGTCGAATTGTGTGGGGGAAAAACCATAAATAGCTACAAGATTATCGCTTACATAGTTCAATTAATAATATTTTTCTTAATTAATCCATTTGTCGCACTCAAAAAATTATTTTATTGTATTGAATCAGAAATTTATTTTCAATAAATTTTTGGGAACAGCAGTTCGGGCTGTCAAAACGAATGGGAAAAGGCGATGTAAACGGTTTCTGAATGGCTAATTCATTATTCCCATTCGAGGTCGGAATAAACGTAGTATAAGGGTAATTTTTTTTGAAGGCGAAAAATAGATAGCAATAGTGTGGGAGACAGCAAAGAAAATGAAGCTCATCGGTCAAAAATAATACAGGAATGCAAAATAATTATAAAAGAAAAAACTACGGTCCTCGAAATTATTACTTTTGTAGTGTTTGTTGAAATTTCATGCCGGCTAGTACTCACAGCGCTTAAATCTCTACGGATAGGAGGTCTGTCTATAAAAAAGTGCTCAAGACTTCAATTCAGTTCCTTTTCAACGTGTATAAAATCTACAACAGTTACAAACAACTGTGACTAGCAAAATATGATTTCAACGAATTCAATGAATTATTGAGTTATGATGCGTTTCAATTTCATTTTGCCGGTTTCTTCTGAAATATATGTGGACTATTAAACGTCCAAAAAGGTAGCTAGGATCCCTGAAATTACACTTAGAATTCTACATGGAACTGCTTAAATGCTCTTACATAATTATTTTTTAATATAAATTATAATTGGAGTTTATGTTGTAAATTTTTAATTTCATTTTGTCATTCACACTTGGTTACTGTTCTGCATTTATGTCTTCTAGATATTACATTAAAGTGTTGAATTTTTCTACTTTGTCAATTGAATGAATTATACTTATATTGGTATTTAAGATGGCTTAGTAAAATTTCAAATTGGCTGTTTGTCTAATTTGTAACTTATGTCATATAATAATTTTTGTTCTATAGTCAAATTTCGCTTAGTATGATTCGTATTGCGAATTATAAATTAATTTCAATGGTACAAAATAAAAATACTGTTATGAGTTTTACTTTAATGTTCTCTCTCAAAAAAAACTATACGTGTTAATTAACGTATAAAGACTGTATTTAAATGTCTTTATACTCTATAAGAACTAGATATTTACATATATGTACGATATTTTGTTAATCATTTATTCTTTAAATTTATATATGTAAATCGAACGAATTGAATTAACAAGCTCGCTCCAGAGATCTGAACTTTTAGCGCTATGTAAATTTTTGTGGGTTTATATTTAAAGCTTGTGGTTTGCAATGAAATTAAAACGCTGCAACACTTGTGAACGAATGCTCGCGACCAACTCCACTGACTTTTTATCACCGAATCCCTTTACTTTCCGACCACGCTCTGTCTCGAAGCTGCAGACAGAAAACTGGTTTGCTTCGTTCATTCCAGTCACGGCCGCAGCGCAGCTCGCGACATCTCGTTCTTTCTCACCATGATCGACTTTCCTTGCAAGTCCCGTAGAATGGCATGATGCGAAGTTCATAGAAAACCACTTCGTCTCGAAACTTCGATCACGCCACTTTATGGAACTTGTCTGTCCGTCGGCATGCTAAGAAAAGGAGATGCATTTGTTGTCGTCTAGAAAGCAGCCAACATGTGACAACAGACATGTTCAGGCACCAATATATATATTCCACCCATGTGTTGATTGTAAAGGGTAACAATATTTGGCTTAGCAATATCGATATGTTTTTTTTTTGTTTTATTATCCCAACGTTTACACATGTCTAATGGTTTAATGCAGGAAAATGTAGATATAAAGAGAACTCCTTTCCTATCAAACCATCTTACCAAAGATATATTCAAATCTTTCTCAGTCATAGCTCCCGCTACCCTGCTCCTTTAGTTGTGCATCTGAAAGCATTGAACAATTTGGAATTCTATTTTGTCGTATAGTTCCCGCACAAAATATATTTTTTTCCACGAGAACGGAAGCAAGCTGTATGGAGGAAAACCAGTTATCGAAGAAAACTTTGTAATTCTTTCCAGATGGCAGCGCGGAAGTAAGATCCATGACGGCGTCGCTACTACATCCAAATCCGTAACTTTTGCAAGTATCTGCACCAGTATAATGTTTTGAAATCCCGCATTATTCCAGATACACCTGGAATAAAGCGTAAACACTTTAGATCCCCAACGATGAGCCTTTTGTTGCACTGCTTGAAGTATGATCTGCCTTTAAACGGTATTATTTGCTCGTCAACAGAGTTAAATTCCTTTGAAGGAACAGATTTTAAATTGTTGCGTAGATGTTCTAGCAGGGGTCTAATTTTGAACAGTTTATCAAAATTTGGCTCAGTCCTTTTCTTAGCAACTGCATTATCCCCAATGTGTAAATAGTTTTTTATCTGATCGAAGCGGCATCTTGTCGTTGCTTTTGCAACGAGACCATATTGGCCCTCTTCACCCCAATACACCTCGATACTGCTTCATACGGACGACAGCCATATACAGCAAAATACCGAAATATGTTTCAATTTCATTCGAAGATGCCTTGAGCCGAAATCCATCTGTTTGCAAAGCATATTTATTTGTTTTTATGCTTATCATGCACATCTTTATCAAATCATAGAAATAATCGAGGGCAGACCGTTCAGTACTCGAAGAATGTATTTAGTAAAAAAATAGATAGATTAAAATAGAATAGAAAATCCAAATCAGATTTTCTCCACTTCAAGTTTCTTTTATCGAGCTTTTGAAAGACTTTAGTCTGAGATACTTTACTAGTTATCTCAGTATTTTCGTCTTCGGTAAACCTTTTTTGCTCAGTGTAATGTGGCAAGCTAGCCATAGAGATGTTAGCTTTCCCATTGGTATACCCTTCTGCAATCTTGGCCCTATGATTCACGTACCTGCGTCACCGTTTTCTAGTTTGGACCCGTCAGTGTACCAATGTTGACCTCCGGGTGCGAAGTTTAGGTTCTTGTTTCTCCAGTCATCCCGGTCAAATATGTTAACCGTATAGTTCTTGGGGAAAGCCAATCTTCTCGCCATGTTGTCACTGGCTTATGGTCCTCCAGACACTTTACACACCTATATGGCATGTGACAATTACTCGCCACATGCGAGAAACGTTGTCAGTTTTTGCACTTAATTAATTTGGGAGGTTTTAGCTTCTCCAAACCCACGCTACAATTTAAAATAAATTTAAGATTAAAGAAATCTTTTATATTAGAGTCCTTGCTCAACTGAATCAGCCAATTAAACTTTTTAAATTTTACTAGGTTAAGTATTTTAATATCTAATTTTAAATCTTCAATATACGACAAGATGTCTTCCTTTTCGTAATCAACCGGTAATTTATTAATCACAATTGAAAACGGCTTCTCAACGTTTGGTGGATAAGTATAAAAATTCACACCATGAGACGAAAGGTGATTTTTAATTTTTATGTAGTCACTTAACACTAGCGTACAAATATTGGTCATTTCTTTGCTAATAATTTTAAAAGAAAAATTTTTGTGACCAAGTAATTTAATTGCATACCAGGATAGGCGGTTTGTCATCCTTCTTGTGGTTGTCAACCTTCTTGGTGTTGGAGGCAGTTGTCATCCTAACCTTACTAGCACTAGGCCGAGTAGTAAGTTCCGGGTATTCCTTCAGATTACCAGTTGTTTCTCCAGTATCGTCTTCTACATTGTCGTATTGCATTATATCATCAGGCACGGATACCTCATTAACGATGTCAGATCTTGAATTTTGATTAAACACTTCATGCTGATTGTCTATTGTTGGCTTAGTGACAGCATTTTCGGAATCTTTTTTGTAATTTCAATTGTTCCTGCTTTTATACCATTTCGAATAAAAGACAGTTCAGCTACTATTTTTCTGCAGTAATTAGCAAGCTCTGTATTTTGTTATTTAAGCTGTTGGTTTTGCTTATTCAACTGCTCTATTAACTTTTTTGTGTCCACATTATCAGCATGCTTGCGCTTTTTACGCGTCTGAAATTCATTTGAGTCATCACTCAGCACACTAAATGTATCAGCCGTAACTTCACTTTGCTAAAATATTTTCTTTACTTTTAGTATATCGGTATTTAATGTTTAAACGATAATGTTCTTAGATTAAGGAAATTTTTCCTTGGGGGGTCTTGGCCTTGTATATCCCCACTTTTCACAGCGGAGATTTGACTGAGCCGGAGTGCCGATAAATATTCCTCCCTTTTAATCGTTATCGATAAGGGTGGAATGTGTGAGCAACACACCAAGGGCAATGGTTGGGCACGCTTTCATTACATCAGTTATGCCCACACAGACCAGTCGTTGTTGCTTGCCCAGCCCTTTAGCAGCTTTCGTTTGTTCGACCTTGGGCCATCAGACCAACGCTGAATATGCTAATATCGGCCTTACAATAGCGTCAAATGGCCAGTAGGTCATTTTAGGGGATATGATGAAAGCAATCTTACTAAGTGACCGTGTATACACATGTTCCAACTATTTATTCACATACCATTGAACGAACCTTTGGAGTTTAGAAACGAAGATTCCCAGTATAAAAATGTAAAAATTCAAGCTGTACAGGCAATGATTATTGCAACACTCAAAAAAAAGTTTACTAAAATTTAAGAAACATGAAATTCTTTTAAGCATTGTTAAGGAAAATTGATCATGATTTGGCTCCAAAGAAATATTTTCTTGAAATGAATATAAGATTTTCCTTAAAATATTTTCTTTACTTTTAGTATATCGGTATTTAATGTTTAAACGATAAATTAAGTAAGTGTTCTTTCTAAAATCTATTCAGAAGTAATTTTATTTCAAGGAAATACCTGTTAAATTAAGTAAATATTATATTTGATATCTATTCCCACTTAACTTAATTTTCTAGTAATACTCGTACTTCGTTTATCACAAATCTTACTTAAATTTGTTCCTTCATACTCCTCAATTTAAGCAAAATCTCACTTTTTTATCAACATGATCTAACAATCAATATAAATATAATTTTAACAAGGAAGTAAATAACTAATTTTTTCTGTGTTGTATACATATTGAACTACCGAAACCGAAACCCCTGCACACTTCGTAGTGCAAAAAAGAAAATAAAGAAATCAATTCAAATTCATTTAATCAGTGACATTGCTTTTATTGTAATGCTCTATGCTAAACAACATTTGTGGTTTTTCCATTTGCGGTGTAAATATACAAAACCGATGGTTTATTTGGCCTTTTGTGAATATGGTCAGGAGTTTTTCCTCCACGTTCTTGAATTCATATTCCGATTTCAACAAACACTGCTCGAGTACATCAATGTTGAAGTCATATTTCCTTTTAGCACCGATTGCACTTTGCTTCAGAGCAGCAATTTCACTCATGAGTTTTTTTTGTGCATTTTGAAGGCAATTATTGTCGCTTCACAATAATTCTCTGGTTAAAACATTTAATAATTAATTCATTAATAATTGGATTTTGATTAACAATAAAAACATTGACCTACAACTCTTTTGTAAACTAACAATTTCCACAGCAAGGTGATCACTGAAAGTAACGCGAAGTTGCGGCGTTTGCTCCTTAATATACTCTGTCGTAGACTCCGTGATTTCCTCAATAGATGCATTAATTGTTTTCACTATTCCCTTGGACAGATGAATTAATAAGTGCTTAACATATTTGTTCTTTCTTTTATAAGTACCTTCCTGTAAACTAACATTCTCGTCATCATTTTCCTGCAGTAATAAATTAATATAATAAGTCTTTTATTATCTCCTCTCTCAATCCTTTTATGGCGTTCTGCCGCCAACACTTGATTCCCAGTAAGTGGGTTGTATATGTTTGGAACAGCATCTCGTTTTAATATTAGTCTCTTCTTGTTCTTCATCTTTGTTGTTCATCACTGCCGTGAAGTTGGAAACCGGCGAAATCACCACTGTTAGCAACAGAGCATAGTACTGTTAATAAAGATATTTATCTCTGTTAATAACTTAAAAACACTGCTTATCACTGTTAACAACCGAGTTAACCAAATTAAAACAGTTAAAAAAAAGAAACTTTATTATTTTTTGGTAATAATTAAACTGTTCCAATTAAAACAAATGTTTGGACTACGACAATAAGTTGCAATAATTTATTTTTATTATCTTACTTATCTAAAAACGTATGTAATTTGATCAAATAATGTGTTTTTGACAAAACTCAACGTTCCGATTGTAGAGTACAGTACATCTGTATGTAGATGAAGATGTCTAGTATCATGTGGCAAGAGTCCGATGAAGTCTTTTTGATATTTGATACATCTGCAGCGTAAACATTTCGTCAGCATGGGCAGGTGAATCGAATACTAGTAGTAATTGAGATGTCTAGGGCCTCAGCTAAATCTCTCTTGGTCACTCGACGATTTTCCAAAACCATATCCTGTACTTTTGCCATGAATGCGTGTGTTGATGCACTTTTTGGACGTCCTGAGCGTGGATCGTCTTCAACGCTTTTTCTAAACTCTAAAACCCATCAATGCACAGTTGAAAATGAAGGAGCAGATTCCTTTAACACTTTCACCATTTTTGTATGAATTTCCGTTGCTGATAAACCTTCCAAAACAAAGAATTTTATCACTGCACGATATTCGGGTTTTTCCATTGTAAAAAAATACCGTGACTAGTAATGCGTTTTTGACAAAACTCAACGTGCCGATTGTAGAGTGCCGTACATTTGTATGTAGATGAAGATGTCTAGTATCATGTGGCAAGAGTCCGATATCTCTTTTTGATATTCTTTATTCTTTGATATTCGATAAGTCTTTTTGATATTTGAGACGTCTGCAGCGTCTACATTTCGTCAGCATGGGCAGGTGAAGCGAATAATGCATTTTTGACAAAACTCAACGTGCCGATTGTAGAGTGCAGTACATTATATCTATAACTATAACATATATATGCACTATTTCTATTCGATTTACTTAATTATAATTTATATACTTAATTATAATTTAATTTATTATAATTTTTTACTGAAGCTTAAAATTGATAGGTAGTTCGATAGTTACCGCAGGAATATTTTCTGCGTATTTATTAAGACTTCTTGCAAACTAAACACAAAAAATCTTCCGTTGCAAAATTGACAATGTCAGCTAAATTTTGAAGTTTTATGGCACAGATTTGATGTACTTGATATCCGAATTTATCACAAAATACCCAATCTTGAACCACGCCCATCATATTTGTTTGACTGCAACAATACAGTCAAAAATCCTCTCCGTTGGACATTTCTAAACCAATCCTCGAAAGATACGACCTGTATTCTATACGTTTAATTTTACGTGATTGTTTTTTGGTTAAAAAGTTTTTCAGAAAGCTTAACACCAAATATCCGCAGCTCCAATCATCATTTTGCGTTGGACCTCTTTGGGATTTAGTTCTCCACTGGGTATTGATAAAGACATTTGCCATTTTATTTGCTTTGACCGCTTCACTATATAGTCTTAAATGTCTCTCAACCCTACCATTTGTGAAGTGTGTCTTTATTGTTGTATTTCTTCCCATCAGTAATAATGTTACTCCATAAAGGCAAGAACGGCACATAACGTTTTAAAAAAAGGTTTAGAAATTGTGGGTTATAGTGCAAATTCACTTTTAGTTGATCTGACTTACTTTTATCATCTTGATCGATTTTTGATTTTATATTATTCAATATATTTAGGAAGTCTCTATGGAATAAACTATTTCTATAAATTGATATAGTTGCTCCCGTCTGCCATCAATTCTCTCTATCGCCTTCCACAGGACCATAAGTACAGCCTTCCAAACATATTTTTGCCATTGATGAACAAATTTCTACAACACTATTATCGGACTTTGGACTTAGTAAAAGCTTACAGAATTTCACGTACCATAATTTTACATTTTCCTAATGCGATTCATCGTACAAGTATGTGATGAATTCGATAATAATCTTCGAAGACTCCTTTGGAAAATATGAATGTGCCTCTTTAGCGATGTTATGCTGGAAATGTGAAACGCATAGCTTTAAAACTATATGAGAATCCATTTCATTCACTCCAGTCAACTCAATTGATCAACTCCATTTTGTTGTGAGCTAAACAGCTTGCATTTAAAAAAGCCATGCCGAAATCGGAGACTATTGTACTTAAAATTGGCCAAGATTTTAATTGTATGCATTGTAAGCCAATACTGTATTGAGTTTTGATCATGGAGACAAGAAATGTGTTCGGAGATTGCCATTGTTCCACCCTGTACGGTTTTAATAACAAGAGCGTAGTATAGAATGGATCTTCCAGCTTCAGGAATATCTTTAATAATACCACCCGTAGCGTCAACATTTCCTAAAATATTCTCTACCTGAGCATATGTGTGCACAATTTATTTGTCGTTTACTATGTAAGTGAACATCTAGCTTCATCGAAAGTTTTTGAATGTATTGCTCTCCGCTATTCCTTTCCTCATTCATAATTTTGAAAACGTCAGTAAAATCGACTCTATCCATATCTGTGTCTTGCAGAGCTATCACTTCTAATTTTTCTAACACTAGAGTCCGAATAAATTTCTTGTAAATTTTTTTCTTTAATTAAAATGCTTTTTCGCATCTTTCTTTCTTTATCATCTGACCATCTAGGTATATGAAGAATATACGATCTACAGTCTTCATGCCTGCATCTTAAGTTTATTCGGTAAATATTATTTACCTGTTTAACTTTTAATTTACAAACTATAACACACGAAGATACTTTTTCCATTATCGGTCTTAAATAAAAAAGATAATCAAACCATAAATAATTTTTTTGTTCATTTAAAATTTTCAAAAAATTAGTTTTGGTCAAATAAAGTTTAAAATTGTAATGATCTGATGACGAATCCGAGTCAGCGGCATGATGTAAGCTGTTTTCAGAAGTCGAAACACAAGTTTCGTTCACAATATAATTAGAATAACTAACAAACGGCGCTGCGTCTCTCAAATTTTTGAAGGTTTTCGATTCTTGGCGAGAGTCAACACGAGAGTCAAAATAAGACTCTGTTGTGCCTCCTCAGCTTACCCGTCCTGGTTTTCTCCACCCCGGCTTGCTCAGCGAACGTTTGGTCGCGGTTCTCAACCTTGTCAGGCACGGGCTGAGGGCAACAATAAGTTTCGGACACGTTCATTCCACCTAAATGAAGTGGTTTGAAAATGTCCACTCTTCCTCCTCCTTCTTCTCCCTGCGTTGACCACCCATCTCCACATCAAAAGCTCTAGTGTTTCATTGCGACTACATTCATTTAATTACCACAGTTGAACAAAATAGAGACAATTGTTCCAGTTGAGTACTTGTAGAATACTGATTTTATTTTTCTCTGTTTTTCTCTGTGTTTTTCTCTGTTTTTATACATTTTTTCATTGTGGAATTATTTACATAGGTCTTGATTATCAGTATTGAATTAGGACAGAATTTATTAGAGATAAATGGTTAGTGTTTATTTAGGACTAAATAATCAGTGATATGTTATATACTATTATCTAAACATCTGTATTTTAGTGGACTGTATTTTTATAAACATTCTTAAGAAAGGTGTTCAATTTTGAACATTCTGCCGCCGATCATTTAAGGCTGGTGGTGGAAAAAAATCAACAATAATGCGGTTGTGATTTTTACACTTGTGTCTTATGCAAATACATAACGTATTATGCTATGTGCCCGCTAACGTGGGGAATGCTAATTCTTTTCATTTCCATGTTCTCAGACTGCAATACATCTCGCGAAGATTGTCGATGTCTTTACTATTGTTGACCAGAGTTGAGATGAGTGGTTTTACCTGATGGTCAGCAATTTGGTCGATATTCTCTACCCAGGCTGATGAGTGAAGTTTTAGCTTTGATTCGGAGTCAAATTGTGGTGAAGTACTCAAAGTTACGCCGTTGTATCATGCACTCGTTGGATTGGAAGTTCCATGTTAATGTGTGTGACATTTCCGCAATCTAATTGAATCTGAGCTGGCGAGAATAGTTTATATAACCATTTGTTCTTGTTGCTTAGCTTAACCCAGAAACTGTCGGCTTCCGTTCTTTCATATTGGCAAGTTGAGCTGCGACTTTGTTTTAATAAAGAAATCTCGCAAGACTTTGCTGTTCCAGATGTCCAAGGCCAAAGGAATAAAACAACTTATATGGAGAATTTTCCTCCGGGGCTGATTTTATTTTATTTTATTTTAAGTTTGTTCATGTATATAGTTTGTGCCAGAAGTACAACAACACCTGAACTAGATCTGTTGTTCTTTTCTCTTTGAATTTAAAAGCGTTCCCAATGTGTTTGTTTTTTTTTTTTTGTATACTAAACCGTCACAAGCACTGGTTGAATGAGTATTCGATTTATTGAAATTTTACCTTTCTTCTTTGGAAAGTAATAAATTTGTTTGCAATTTTTTTTTTGTTCCACTCAACAAACGCACATAAATTTTTCCCTGAATTTTTATTTCGCACTTTATAGATTTATTGTTCACTTTTTTTCGTTCTCCTCCGCACAGAGTTATCTTTGTTTTGGATCCGTTTACACTCGTTCTTGTTTTATTTTTCCCGTTTAATAAGCACTTGCGTTTTTTTTCCCCGCTTAATAAGCACTTGCGTTTTTTCTTATTGTGGTTTTCTTTATCGTTCATGTGATCACTAATTGTTTTCGCGCTGTTGTTCACTGGGAGTTTTTCCGAGAATAGAATGCACTTGATATTGTGTTTTTTTTTTCCCGCACTTTTGTTAAATTCGATGTATTTTCCTCTCTCAGGTCCCTGTTCGGGCGCCACTGTTACTTCGTTACGCTCCGGATCGGCGCGCCGGATGCCGAGGGTTCTGCCTCACAGAAATTTTTACTTGTGATTGACCGTCGAGAGAGGATTTTATTAAATGAAACACGACCGCACTAAATCTGGTTGGCTGCCGGCGTAGAACTCTCCTTTGTTAACATTAACATTATAAACTTTATTATTCGAATTTTGTATATACAATTTGACTTAAAAATATTCTTAAAATTAACATGCATACAATTAAATAAATAAATATATACATATAATATTTACAAGTGGCGCGGATACAGGGGCCACTGGAGCAATGAAGTTGCGAAAGAATTAAAATAAGAAAATTTTAAAACAGTGGAAGAAAATGACAGAAGTCAGCAATGAATGGCGGCGGAAGCCATGAATACATATTTTCATATTTGATTACCCTCATTCAATTTACTTTAAATCAAATTTAAATAATGATACGATTTGGTAATGTGCACTTAGCTGTGATGATGAAGAAAATCAACTGCTCTTTTTTGTCCTTTTTCCTGGGGAATGTTGCGAACCGCCTTGCTCCTTCAGGATCAATTAGTGCCTTCGTTGTCCATCAAGGTTTCGTGAAACTGCGATTTGGATTATGGAGTTGGCTCTGACTCCTTACACTTGTGGAATACATATACTACATATGTTTAACTGAGCACTTTTAAATTTTATTGAGGAACTCGACTTCCGATCTCGTCGCTGGTCTTTTTCTCAATCATTTAATTTTCGTCAATCAACCTTTCAATGTTTAAGCAGAATTCCATTCCGCACCGCTACTTTTCCATTGGAATTCGAGAATGTTCTTCTTTTCTGGCTTCCCAGAAACCAGTTTACGGACCTCCCACCAATTAGCGATAACTGTTGATTATCATGTATATGCAAGAATGATAGAACACAAGATTGCGCAGATCGCGTTTCAAAAATGCTTCGTTCTGCGCATCTACGTCACAGCAGTATGGAAATATGGCCGGAAATATATAATATGGAAATATTATTATTATATTAATAATAATTGTGCGGTTTTGGATGAAATGATTGTAACAATTGTGTAAAGTGAACATTTCTTATACAGAAAAATCTAAAACAAATATAATAATAAGACAACGAACGATGCAATAATCTCGCACAACAATTGGAAAATTCTGCCAAAGAAGCGAAGCAATTTTGTGAATTATAATTAAATTTCTGAAAAGGAAAAAAATTGTATCTAACGACCAAATAATTGGAATACCTATAAAAATACAATTTTATTGATTTAGGATAAATTTATTGATTAAAAATAAATTACAAAACAATTTAACTTATATTACATTACATAATAATTTAACTTATATTAACATAAATTGGTAAACTATGTCATGTATGTAACTATGTAACGAACTTTATTATTACATTATTATTAGTTCAACTTACATTTCTTTTTCTAAGTTTTCAATTTCCTCAACATATTGACTTGAAACTTCTGCTCTTATTTGGCAAGATTCCTCCTCGACATTGCAATTGTTTATATTTAAGAGCTCCTCCAAATGTCCATTGAACGCGGAGGAATCATTTTCGTCATTCTCTGTAAAGAAGCTGATGTTAATATTTCCACAATATGTTTGTTCTGTTGGCATACCTTCGTGTGATACTACAGTATTGTAATCTTTACTCTTGAGTAATGTGTCGATTACTTTCTTATTCTCCCGTCTATGGTTTCGTTCGGCAACTTTTGAAGAAAGCAATTGGATATCGGCAAGTGGATCAAATATTAATGGCACAGCTTCAAGCTTCAAGAGTCCCTTCTTTGCAATTGTTCCTTCTTGTTGTTGTTCCTTTTTTTCAGATCCATATCTACCACAGACACAGTACGTTCCGCAGCAATGTATCTCTAACACAAATTAGATTTAGAAACATATCAAGTAAAGAAGTGTGATCGAAATGAAATTTAATAAACAACACAATGGCCCACATCTCATATCGTCTCGGAAAACCAAAATTAATAATAGTTAAGGTCACAAATATACAGTCTAGCTTTCTTTGAATTACTTATGAACTCGTCAACAACACTCGTATCGAATCCCCATGAAGTAAGCAGTGTACAAATTTCAAATTCCTCTTTAGTCAAAATTCGCACATCAGTATTGAGAGCTTGACAGCTGGAATCACCTAATTCTTCATAATTATTATTACTAACATTTCTTTGATCTAAAAGATCACTATTTTCACAAAAAGGTGAGATTTTCTGCAATTGATTGGCACATTTTAAATTAAATACTTGTACCCAGATTCTCATTACCTTCAGGTGATCCGGAACGACGTCGTTCCGAGAATCACTTTTTAGCAAAACTCGCATTCTCAGTACCACTTTCACAAAAGTGATTCGCTCTTACGTAGCAGTTTTCTGCACTCGTAAGTGCTTCGGCATTTATTGAAAGATGGTGGACCATTTAGTGTTGCCAATCAACTTTTTAGTATTAGGAGCCGTGTTTTGTCACAGGAAATTTTTGGGAAAATTATTTATTACAATAAAATTGCTTAAGAAATACACTAAAAATTCCGAAATTATGCCCAGAAAATTGTGAAGGGCAAATATATTGTTTTTATCTTCTTGTTTTAACTTATTATGGGGTTTTTGTAGTACATGGCGAGCGCACGGATCCACCAACCGACGTAGCTGCGAACGCACGCGAACAGCTTGCCCGAAATATTTCTCAGTATTATGCAACATTAAAATCGTCAAAAATAATGTAATGTAAAATCAAAAATAATGTAATGTAAAATCAAAAATAATGTAATGTAATTCAAATCTAAATAAATATTTCACAATGTAAAAAGTATACATTACATAATTCGAAAAGTATTTTAAAATATAAAATATAAAGCTGAATTCAGCATAAATGATTAATGCAATGGTATTCAAATACAGTAATTTGGCACAAAAAAAAAAAATGTATGAAATAGAATTCGTTAAAAATTGAGGCAGGGAAGTTCAACGATTATATAGCTGCAACAATGCCTCTGCCGCTTCTTTACGCTGTTCTTCCTCTCTCCGCATGCTTACTTGAAGGCGTTCTCCGGCGATAACTGCCAATTGCCTTTGAGATTCGGCTATGCTGCTGATGTCGGCAGACATCCGTGTAAGCACCTCCATTAGTTTTCCGTGATTAGAAACCTATGAGTAAACTTTGAAGTTGCGTTTACATATTAGAGCCGCAGGAATTTTACCTGTGTTTGCAACAATGAAAGCTGCCTGTTCTGAAATTCGGTTTTGCTATCAGATTTTTTAGTCGGAGTTTTCCCACTAGGAGCTGGCGCATTTCTATCCGAATCATATTCCTCCTGGTACAGGGTTGTATCTACAACATCAGTAAGCAGCATATCCAGCTGTTCATCTTCTGTTAAGAACACTTCCTCATCTAAAATAATATTTAACGCAATGAATGCAATATCTCTTCATTTACTCATTTTGTGAAAACGCAGGACATATAAGTGGTTGTTGCGAATGATCCACCATCACCCTTTTCGCAGGAGATGGCGTGGATTCTCTAGCAGCATGTGCCCTTCTTAATGGCTTATTGCCAAAGCAATAAATGGCACCCCTCGGAGCAGCCATTCTGCGTAACCGCAGCAAATCCGCTATAGACTCCTCCAACCGAGATAATATAATGCCTTTGTTCGGGCCGCCTCCTGTGCTCCTAAATTCCTCTTCCACTTGTCCGAGTTTTTTCTTCACACGAGCTTTGAGGTCTCTCCATATCTGCAATGTTAAATTAGTTTTTTTGTTGATGTGATTATGCAAATGCGTAAAATATGAAATATGTATGTTAATAGAACTTACCTTCCTCCACGTTGCTGTCTCTCTAACGGGTGGCCCTTGGGAATTCAATTTTTGGGCAATTGTATTCCATGCTTCATCTATTTTGCCGCGATCGCTCCCAAACACTGGCGTTCCTCTGGCCATATCTTGGTTTTGCTTCGACTAAAAACTCGAACTGTGCCTTGGTTGTAATACTATATAAAATTTAAATGGAGAAGATTAAATACTTATACGTTTGTTGAAAAAGTTTTATGTTACATTTTCTTCTGATTATCCATTATTAAAAAAATTAAACAATCACAATTTTGCACAAACGACAACGCGATAAATATTTGAAGTTCTCGGAAAATAACGGCATCTAATTTGCTGTCGTTCTCGAACGACGCTACTTTTTTTCGCTTGGTGTGACGGCGGCGTGGTTGGATGATGTTGTTTGCGAAAAAAAGAATGATGTGGTTGATATGATGTGTGGAAGAATGATCAGGCACGATGGTGGCTTGATTTTTATGATTCTAATCGATGATGGTTGATGTGATGTGTAGAAGAATGATCAGGCACGATGGTGGCTTGATTTTTATGATTTTAATCGATGATGGTTGATGGTGGCGAGTTCGGTTGGTGATGTGTATGAGTCCAAACAAAGAAAGAAGTCGAATATGCCGGAAGTGTGTAAAAAACTGGAATGAAATGAAAAAATGGCCATGGGAAGGCCGGGAAAGGGGCAGTGCTGCCAGAGCGAATGCATTTCCACGGGTGCGGGAAACACACTCGCTCCTAGAAGGCGCCAGGGGTTTTGGCGTGAACATATCGGCCGCCTTGCAGTACTGCAATTTAGCTCAGGGGGTGGCATCTCGAGAGGGGGTTATTGAGGTGACCTAGAACTTCGGCAGTGGTAGGGAACTGAGAGGGGTGAGTGAAAATTATGAATGTGTGGGAAGGAGTATCAGTTTGGTGATCGGACGGGTGATGTGTCCTTTTTCGGTTCGGACGTCGGCGACGCGAATTCGAGAGTCGGAAACAGGGTAAGTGCGCGAGACGCGGCCTAACCTCCACTGCGTGGTAGGGAGATTGTCATAAGTCATAAAATTGTCATAAAAGTATAAGCTGCGTGAAGTTTACCTTGACGCCGCAATTGTGCCGCATGTTGCAAAACGCCGCGCTGGGATTTAGGTAAACTTTCATGAATGTGAACCTTTTCTAAACCTCCAAGTTCTAAATCTCGCAAGTTTAAAGCACGGTGATAAGACTTACAGTATGACGATAATGCACGGCTCAAAGCAGCACGATGAAAAGGTGATGTTAGCCGCATAATGATAGATCCATGAGCAGAACCCTTATTTCCAACACGAAACACATCGCGCAAAGTGTCACAAGTAGGGTTAAAACCAACCACTTTGCAGATTTTATCGAACACTGAGCGTAGGTTCTCATTTTGAGAGGGTGGTACTCCAGAAACAACAAAATCAGTAGAAACTGACTCTTTTTCACACGAAGTTATTCTCTTGTTCAGCAAAGAGAGATCAGCTTTAATAACAACGACGTCCGCAACAGCAGCTTCAGCAACCTTCAATCTGTTCGACAAAGAGCATAACTCCGTCTTAATATTGGAAAACTCTCGCGAGACATCTAGTTTGTTGTCAAATTTAATCAAGAGAGGAGATTCTGCAACGGGACTTGACGAAGCAGCCCGAGAGCCAGCTGTGAGAGCACGGTGCCTGGTTAACCGCACACTTGTATTAGCGTTGTTGTTATCTTTGATGGAGTCTTTGGTTGACTTATTATTTCTTTTAGGCGAAGGCATTATAAATATAAAATTTAAATAGGAAAAATCGCGTATTGACAAAAACACTTCTGCCTATAACTGTAGGAAAAAAATAGCGATAAACGAGTTGGATAAACGATGATTTGCAGACGCGATCACTAGCGGAAAAAAAACACGTCTACTCAGCACGCATAACCGAAATTTATCAACGTATCGTTGAAGAAACGTCCTTCTGACAACCTCTCGTAATCTTCCTTGTAGATTCTTAACCCTTGGTAGCAAAGAAGGGGGCGTGGGCGCTCCATTTCGCCGTCGCTTGACACAACCACCACGTGGTACGCGGTGTCGTTTGTTGCTTGCGTTGTCTTAACTCCTGCTGCAGCCAATTCCTGCGTCGACGCTGGCAGCGTTCGCGGCTTCAATTCTTTTCTCGGCGGTGAACTGGACATTGTAAATTTTCCTCACTGAAGCTAACTATCGCGGTGACCGTCTCTGATGAAATTTCGCTGATGACTGACTGCTCCGTGGTTAATCTGTGTCTTCTGAGGTCACTTTACGTTTGCCTTCCGATGTCCTAACGGTTCCTTGCTGCAGTCGCTTATCTTGTTCCTTTCATCACTGCGATTCCATGAACAGTCCGAATATTGACTTTTATATAGCGAGCATAAATACTTGTGTAACGGACTTCTAAGCTCTCTGTGTGCATCTTAATACGCTTCCCGTGCCTGCCGTGTGGTCAGCGGAAGCAATGCGAATTTCCTTCTCCGTTTAGTGCAGTCGTTGGTGTCATCGAAATTAGCATGCCATTGCCCCTTTCCGCCTCCGGCCTGAAGCTCTGTGGATTTGCGACGTCGTCGACAGTTTAACGAGTTACAATGGTGAAGCGCTTCCGATTTACCCTCCTGCGTTTGTTGATCTGTTTGACTGGCCGCCTTCTATTGTTTTATTACCTGTGTTTTTTATGTGTGTGGATGGGTAGTGTGATGCGGCGACTGCGCTTTGCGTTATTTCTTGGGTGCGACTCCGTTAATTGTTTTATTACCTTCGTGTTTGATGTATGTGGATGGGCAGTTGGTACTGCTTGGTCCCAGTCTACGTCTGCTTGCCATATACGCTGCAGCCACATCTTTGACTTTATGGTGCAAGGTGCAATATAGCCCAGTGGACCGAACAACTTGCTGGTGTCGGAAAGAAACGCTCTTTTCGAAAGAAATCGTGGCGCAACTTCAGTGTTCACTTCTAAAGTGAAATAGTCATGTGCTGTATTCCAAGTGATACCAAGCGCACGCACCTCTTCCTTGTCAGCTATGAAATACGAATCGTTTATAGATGTGTCCTTTAGCTCTCTACAGTTCGTGGCCCACTTTCGCAACTCGAATCCACCGCTAAACAACACCTCGCGAATGTCTTTCTGTAGAGCTATAAGCGTGCTTACATGCGATGCTCCAGTCAGTAGATCGTCCACGTAGAAATCTTGTAAGATCACTTCAGCAGCTCGCTTATGTTGATCAAACGAATCCCTGGCTGTTTGCTGGGATATGATATGAATGAATGATATGAATGATATATAAATGATATGATATGAATGATAGAACTGCGGCAGTTTGATGCTTGGTGATGTCTACTAAGACAATTCACACAAGCCGATTTGCTCTCAATGAATTGTAAGCGGGACTTCGGATCCAAGTTACCGAATTCCGGACAAGCGTACATAACGTGATCGTTATTGCAGTACAAACATACATGGTTGTTTTTGGCGTTTCTTGGATTTTCTGCTTTGCGGATGGTGTGTAACACCTGCGGTGAGCTTTTGCTCTGCATTTATGTTGAATACTTGCGAGTAGTAGCCGTACATGGAGTGACGTCAGTGTTGACCATCGTTAAGGATCGTCCTCTGGTCTCTAGAAACGTCTGAAGCTCTTCAAAGTTAGCTGGCTCGCTGGTTTTAAGTGAGAGTTCCCACTGTTTCCTTGTTTCGATTGCTAATTTTGATACCACTAAATGTGTTAACCAGTCCTCCCAGAACTGCACTGGATTATCAAGTTTTTCGAGTAGAAAAAACTCAAAAAGTTTACTGGCATTTGAAAGCAACGACACAGGGCGAAAACTTTCTACACTTTTGGGATTTCTTCCAGGCTTAAGCACTGGTATTACTTTTGCAATCTTCCATTTTGTTGGAAAGTACCCTATGTTAATACAATGGTTAAATAGCATTGCGGCTTATCGCCAGAAAAATGAATTTGTCTTTTTTAGTATACAGTTGCCTATACCATCACCACCTGTACTTTTCTTGCTATTAAGTGTACTTAGTTTCACCTTAATATCACATGGCTTGATAAATTGCGCATAACTATAGTACCTTCCGTCTCTATTCGTTGAATCTGATAAAGAGCTACCGTCTGCCATGGATTCGCTGTTGAATTCCATCGAAGGTTCTCCACTACTAGTAAGATCAAGAATCGACGTATTTACAATATCTGCAAAATTTATGTCTCCTAAGAGGAAATTTTGCTTATGTAATTTTTCAAATTGTGTCGCTAAAGCATTTACTTTTTCTTCGTCGGTATTAAGTTTTAGAATAGTGTCGTCTAATGAGTTGTGACTCACCATTTCTGGGAGCTTATCCCTTCTGTTTAGACCGCAGAGGTTTTTAATTTTTTTATACGTTCTGTTGTTCATTTCTATCCTAGAAAACTAGTTTTCCCAGTACTGCTTTTCAACTATTCTAATGCTATATTGTATAATTTTGGAGATATTTCTTATTATGGCCTTTAGTGTATTTGGTCTTTGTGGATCCAAGCAACGTGGCAAGGTGCGTCTAAGTCGTTTTTTCTCCATTATGTAGTCTAATACATTTTGGGGCAGTTTTATGAGTCCTCGATTTTGTACTTTTATTTTAATATATTAATATACATTTCGACAGCCTTATGGTCAGAATCGAATTCATGTACTCTCAAGCAATCTACGTATTCTCCTGCCTCATCAAATTTGACATCGACTTCTGGGGAAACTAGGAACAAGTCTAGGAATGAACTACATGTGTTGGTTACTCTGGTCGGATATTTCGTTCGGACTACTTAGACTGTAGGGTTACCGTCTAACCATTTTTGCAGAACCCTGCCATTAGTATTCGCAACCGCATCCACCTACTGAGGATGCTTCGCCTTCAGGTCTCCTGCAAGTACGTATTCATTCCTACACAGCGACTTCAATATCTGGTCAAAGTCTTTAGTTGTCAGCTTTTCATTAGGCCGATTATACAAAGCCACAAACGCCAGTTGTCTCCCACCCGACAGATAAATTTTAATTGCAGTATTTTCAGCGTATTTAGTCTTTTCAACTTGAATAACTTCGTGCTTAAAAATTTCTCTAAAGCATATCGCAGTAGCCGTACCCTCACGTAATTCATTTCGAGCCCCTCTATTTGCCTTTACTGTTTGTCTTACTAAGTTGTAGTTTTTGAAGGTGTCCGCATGTCTAGTATCGAGGCGGTGTTCAGCAATTAGGACCACATCAGGCTTATGCTCATTTAGAAACAAGTCAAAGCTATGTCTCTTGTGTTTCGAAATAATCGAGTTAACATTAATAAACATGCATTTTAAAGGTTTAACCATTGTTGTTTAATCTTAAAGTGATGAGCAGATTAAATAGGGCCATCGTTTTGTCTTCATCACTTGTTAACCTTTGGTAGTGCTTAGAGAATGTATTTATTATTTTCAATATAAGACAAAATATCTTCCTTTTCATAGTCATTAGGAATTTTCTTTATCACAATTAAGAACGGCTTTTCTCCATTTGTAGTATAAGTAAAAAAGTTAACACCACTCACCGCGAGGTGATTTTTAATTTTCATGTAGTCGCTGAGCACTAGTGTACAAATATTTGTAATCTCTTTGTTTATTATTTTTAATTAAAAATTTTTATGCCCGAGTAATTAATGACATCGAATATAATATTTTTTTGGTTGATATTATAACATACCAAAACAGGCGGTTTGTCATCCTTCTTACCTTTACCTTTAGCTCAGCTGTCATCGGTTTTCTGTTTGGTGCTGACAGTTGCCGTCCTGACTTTACTAATAGCTGACCGAGTAGTAAGTTCTGGGTATTCTTCCAAATTTCCAATTCTTTCAACAGATTCTTCTTCTCCATTGTCATACTGCATTTCCATGTTATCAGCAGGAACATATAAAATTTCGTATAAAATTTAGTTCAGCTTCAATTTTTCTGCAGTAATCAGCAAGCTCTGCATTCCGTTTAATGAGTTGCTCGTTTTGTTTATTCAACTGCTCTATTTTTCGTGTCCACTTTTTCAGCATGCTTGCGCTTTTTACGCGTCAGAAATTCTGCATCAAACTTAGCTTTTTTTTCTATCCTCAGTGAAGTACATTTTACCATCTGAGTCATCACTCAGAACACTAAATGTATCAGAACACTAAATACAATTGCTCGGCTTTCCTGATGAACCTGGAGCACCCTCATCAAAACAAGCCTTCAGAAGGCATTGTCTCAATTAATCCTTACGAAAGTTCGTATTTCTAAGTAACTTAGCAACCAATGGCTTATCCGGTGGCACTTTTTCGGCCACCACAGCGTCGACCACTAATGGATCCATCAAAAATCAAAATTTTCAAAAAAAAAAAATTGAAAATTTTTATTTATTTATATTTATTTTTATATCTATTTTGTGTAGACAGAAAAAACACGTCCGATAAGCTTGAAAATAAATTCGCACGTTTTCGGTGCAAACCCACTTTTTTCCCCTCATTATAAAAATTTTTTTTGTATTCGGATCTATTAGTCTCATGTACAGCGTATTTGATTATAATGGTGAAATTGTCTCTTTCGAACAAGCTAAAAGCACCTATTGCCAAGCATGAAAACTTTAAAAATAATCCGTTTTAGTTTGTTACCACGATGCCATAGATTATGTGATGAATTACGAGCTTATTAGCTCCTTCCTGTTCTTTGGGTGTCGGTTCATAAGAATAATATCACAATTAAAATAATATAAAAAGAAATAAAACTACAATCAACTAAAAAGTAAAAGTTAGTCTTTAATATTCAATATCATATAGAAAATAATATACATTATATGCACAATAGAAAATAAAACTATTAAACTTAAATTTAAAGGTTGAATATATTATACGAAACGAGAAAACCGATGGCCCAAATAATCGCAAAACATGTCGTTAGGTAATTTATTAGTGTTTCCTAACCCTTTACAAAAAATGTGTTAAGCTGTCGTGAGACAGTTTCCTAGATTTTATATTACTTATTAACTTATTAATTAAAATATGGCAAAAATGTATCTACGTGCAACTTTCCTACTCATTCATAGATGCCAGTTTGCATATTTACTTATGCAAATATTATATACTATATACTTATATTATACTTATGCAGATATTTCAACAAATTTGATTAAATACTTAAATTAAATTTACCAGTTCTAAATAGCTAAAAGCATAATGGCGACTAAGCGCAATTTTAGTTATACAACAGCAAAACTCGATGAAAAAAACGATGAAATCTATCAACGAAAAACTGCAGTGCAAACGTAGTGACTGCAACTCTAGAGAAATAGCTGTTTTTTATCTGAAAGATGAGTACAAACGGAGAAAGATAACTACACTCGGAGTTTAGCCTAACAAATTTTGTGCGTTAAAGTTAGCTTCAACTGGCGAAACACAATGTGTGGTTTAAACTGAAACCAGCCCTTGCTAACTGTTGAAATTATTTATTTAAAAGGAATTCAGATTGTGGTTTAACAGATAAAATTATAAAGTGAATATATTTTACGCAGCATACAGCGGCTTGAACGCTTTGACAACTAAAACCAACTAAGTACAAAAAGACTTAAAGAACCCGCTCATCACACATAGATGGCGCTGCATATACAATTTTTTGTATATGCAATATTAACATTAGAGGTTTATGTGGAATTTTAATGGAAATTAATATATATAAAATGCTTTACAACCATGACATTGATACTATACTAGCCCTTCCTGTTGTAGTATAAATGCTTTAAGTTATGTTGTGGCTAAAGAATTTTTACATGGGTGACATCTGTTGCGTGACCCCGCTTTGAGTGCTCAGAGGTGTGGTTCTCAAACCTCCCAGACACGGACGGTGGCAACAATGAAAAGAAGTGTTACATTCTAATCTACTATACTGTTATGTTTTCTCTAGTTCGTCCGTCCATCCTTCCGAAAACAATGTTGACCTTATATCGTAAAATAAAAAAAAAATCACGACGTCATCTTTACAAAGTAAACTTTAATGGTATATAATAATTATGTAATTTAACATATATTCAGAGTTGTACATATCTGAATAGTATACATTAACATTAATACATACTATACAGGTTGTATAGTATACACTTCATATACTTAGTACTAGTTTAACTACTACTACCTTAGAATACTACATATACCCTCACCTTAACCTTACGTCACTATTTATTTTGTTCGCACTCTTAAATTATATCTTGGAGCTTCCGTAACATTTTATTTATTTGACTAGGAGATACATTTATTTCCTTGTTATTACATACATTTTGACTAGGAGAAACATTTATTTCCTTGTCATTACATAGATTTTCGCCTTCATTGGCAATTCTCACGGTGGTTAAGGGATCCGTCCAAATACTTGGCCGCCCTGTAACCATCTCACAATTGTTGTGCCCAATTATTTGATTGGCATGCTTTTTCCACAACTTTGAATTACCCACTTTTAACAATATACATCTGGTTACTAATTTTTCTCCATACTTTTCCTTTACTCCATACCACCCTCCTGGAGCATGAGTAATCTTTTACTACCACATGATCATCTATTTTGAACACGTTATTCTAACACGTATTTCTATAGTCAGACAATGGTACATTATGTAAATTTCGCTTGAGGCCGTTTGTTCACGGGTTTCCTACTGGCGTGGTTATTAGTGTGATACCATTATTTTGTGCAAAATTTTTGAATTCCCTTGAAACCAAAGAAGTGCCATTATCGGAAACAATAACTTTTGGTAACCCAAATCGAGCAAATAACTCTCATAACACTGCAACAACTACAAAACTTGTCGTATTTTTACCCAAATAAAAAACTTCAAGCCATTTACTTGTGCTGTCTACAAACACTAAACACCATCGATCCTTAAAAGGCCCAAAAAATCTTTGTGTAACCTTGACCACACTTCATCAGTTCTTTTCCACGGTAATACACTCTAACAAATTTTTGTTGAAAATTACTGCTAAAACAGTAGGCAACGCTTTTACTCGTTTTTAATAGTAAAAATACACAGAGTGTATAATTCCACTTTCGATTGAAATTTACTCATACACTTGAGTAATCTCAGTTGGAAAATAAATAGATTTTTGCAGTATTATTGAGCAGTTTTTGATGAAATTTAGGACTACACAAGTGTATATTTAGGCGCTTTTTTAACATTTAAAACAAAAAATTACCAATATTACTACAACAGTAATAGGTTTTACACTTTAAAAGTGTAAAATTAAATAGTTTTTGGTGAGTTTCCTGCAAAAAGTCTTGTAGAATAACTACAACGCCTGCTGAATTTTACTATTCGGAAGTAAATAAAAACTTAAAAGAGTTTAATTTACCTCTTCAACATCGTAAATACTAATTCTACTGCATTACAAATTCGTCTTCAAATTTATACAAACACGTTTAAATTTTTAATCAAGTTTCTTTATTAAAGTGTTTATTTTTTTTATATTATTAATGGATTTTTTCTTACCCCTAGTACACGAAGGGTAAAATTTAAAAAAATATCTTAAAATGAATTCACATGATTGTGTTACATTTCTTGGGTACTCTAAATTAAATGTATAGAAGTAGCACAATAGCTCTAAAATTATGTCCTCCACAATCGGTTTCTCCTTTTTCGCTGTGGCCACTCCTTCCATCCAAATGTACCCGATGAGGTCGTTTTTGTCTTCGAGAGATATTTCTGTAGAAAAAAGCAAATATTTATCTCATTCAAGCCTCTATGACGAAAGTTACTACCTATCAACGAACACCATGGAGTTACTAATTTGTTGGAGCGCGAAATTGTGTCCCTCGTAGTTCCAAACTGCAAAGTCAAACCGAAAACTATTTCGATTAGAAAACACTTTAAAGCAGTTTCGAAATGGACATTTAACCGTTTTTACAAATGCCAAATGTTTTAGGACATGTCTGTAAATTATATTTGAATACGAAGACTTAAACTTGCAATAGCTCACCGTGCAATCCATTTTTTTTTGTCACTTTACACAAATTTCGCGAATTAGTTACGCATATACTGGTATGTTGTCAAGTGATCGACACCTCAACTTGAACTGATTCCATGAATCGTTTCTACGCCGTGTTTTTTTTTACCTATACATTTTTCAACAGAATTCAGTTGAAGTGTTGAAAATTACACTGCTCATGTTTAAATTTACGCTCCTCTAGCTTGAAATTACACTAGCACACTTTGAAACTGTTTTTTAACAGTGATTTACTCACTTTTAGAGTATTTTTCAATAAATTTAAGGATGTGCACTTTTTCTGTAGCAAACTTACAGCGCAGTTGAATATTCAACAAAAATATAGTACCATTTTAGCAGTAAAATTCAACAAAAAGTTTAGAGTGTAGTACTTGTTTTGGGAGGTTTGGATTTTTACTATCATGTTCTACCATGTGTGATTCATGCAAGAACTCAACGGCTTTTGCCCGTAGTTTGTTCGGAACAATCACCCGATAACCCCAAAATAAGCAACCTGCTTCTTCTGATAATTCGGATCTCTTTCCCAATATGTCATTAATTCGCTATCTAAACACTTTTTTGACCAACCATTTTTAGCATATTCTGCACTTTACACAGAACTGTATGCTCCGAAGTAGCTACTCTTATTGTTTCAAGGTTTAAGATTTTAGTTTCATTATTAACTTCATTAAAGTAATTAACATATATGTGCGATGGTAGTTCGCTGTGAGTTTCTAGATGCCCTTCTAAATATCTAGAAAAGTAGCCTGCAATGTTCTCCGATGATTTTATATGATTTATATCAAAAACATAACCGGACAATGTCAGTGCAATCCGCTGCAATCTATTCGAAGCCATTGCAGGAATTCCCTTTTTAGGATTAAAAATATGCTGTAACGGTTTATTATCAGTTACTAAAGTAAAATGACGACCAAATAAAAATTGGTGAAAGTTTTTAACACCGAACAATATGGCTACTGCTTCGCGGTCTAATTGTGAATATCTTTTTTCTGTCTCTGAGAGCAACCTCGATGAAAATTCTATTGGTCTTTTAATTCTATCATCATTTATTTGAGATAAAACCGCCCCCACTCCCACAGGACTAGCGTCTACTGTTAATTTAGTGCTATAATTAGGATTAAAATGTGCTAAATACACTTCTGCTGTCAACAAGCTTTTTAATTTATTGACCGCGTCAATACATTCGTTAGTCCATTCATATTGTTTGCCTTTTTGTAAAAGCTGATAAAGTGGATGCAATGTGGTTGAAACTTCTGGTAAGAATCGTCTATAAAAGCTTATAACTCCTAAAAATGCCTGCAGTTCTTTCACGTTAGTTGGATGCGGCATGTTTTTAATTTCTTTGAACTTATCCGGATTCATATGAAGCCCCTCTTTACCTATAATATGCCCTAAATACTATATTTTTGTACAAAAGTTGTTTACAACACATTTAATTTTATTGTACACCAGTTTAACTTTGCGACTTCTTACCTTTGCGCTTGCCCTTGTTTGAGCACGACTTGAACTTTTTCGATACTGATTTCCCCAGACTGATTTTCCCGTTGCAGTCTAGATTTTCGGTTCTCGCGTTCTTAGCGTTAGCTATCGCCTCCGTGTACATCTTCCAAGCTGCTCTCGCGCTTGCTCTGCCCCGTGTATAAATGGGCTGGACATTGTTTTCGGTAGCGCCGAAATTTATTTCTTTTATCTCAATGTTATGGGCTTGTTTCGCATTGTTCTCCATTACTAGATATAATATAAGAGTATTATATTATATTTTTAAAATATTAATTAAAATAATTTACTAAAAATCCGTGATTTCCAATCAATTTAATTACACGTATATTTCTCGTTCGAAAAAAAATATTTGAAATTAATTTGATTGATTTGAAAAAATTTTCAGTTTGTTTTTCGATTCATAATCGAAAATTTCATAAAAATTACGGCAAAGTTTAAATGCATCGATGATGAAATTGCGGGTAACTTATATAAGTCATTTCATGTTAATGTCTCACGTATGGTTTCTCGACGTACGCAGCACTTCGTGCAACTCGATCACGAATGTTGATAGCTTCGCGTGGTGGTGGAGTCGAACTGTCGTCGATATCAAAGTTGTTGTCAAAGAAAGCATATGGCCAGTCATTTTTGTAAAAAATACAAATATTGTGAAAAGCACATCACGCATTTATTATATTAGTAACTTTTTCTGGCTTGTAGTGAAGCGTTTGCTCTCCGCATATGCACCGGAATCGGTTTTTCAGGACATCGAAACATCTCTCTATTACATTGCGAGCTTTGCTATGTTTCCCATTGAAACGAGATTCGTGGTGCGTAGTTGCGTTTCTGAACGGTGTGAGAAGGTACGGCAGCAATGAATATCCGGAATCACCTGTAATTTAACATTTTTACAAAATTATCTTATACATTGCATGGAAAGTCAGCTTACCCAATAGCCCAGTGTTGCGTTTCCAGCTGTTGTAGGCTGGCTTGAGAAAGATATCTACCTGGCTTAAACCCCACACAAAAGCATCGTGGTTGGCGCCAGGGTGTCTTCCGTCAACACAGCGAATTACCATATTTTGGTGACATATCTGGAAAATTGAATTTTTATATTAGAATATTTCGAATTATATTAACTTTAAAATAGATATTAATACCATCATAGCGTTAATGCTATATGATCCTTTCCTGTTGTAATAGAGATGACGCTTATCCATCCCAGGCGAAGTTATTTTTATATGGGCGCCGTCAGCACACCCGACAACATGTAACGAAGTTTTCTCCGTGTAAATTTGCCAAGGTATACCCAGTCTCTCCGGGGTTCACCACCCAATAAATAAAACTCAGTTATTTGCTTTAATTCTCTTTATTGTGTGCTATTCCTTTTATTATTACAAATATACTCTGATAGTTTAGTCAGAGATTATAAATATAGAATTAATTCCGACCGTTCACCATTGCTATCCTACGAACGTTCACAAATTCGTCCACACTTGCAAGCACTGGACGTAAGAAAAAATGCGCACTCTGCCTGTGACTCAATGTAATGTCGCTTTATAACAGTTCAAGAAAATATGGATTCAAGAGTACTCATAAGTGATTCATATATGATTCGTAAGTAATTCATGAATGATTCATAAGTGATTCATGAATGATTCATAACTGATTCATAAATGATTAATGAGTGATTCATAAATGATTCATAAATAATTCATAAGTGATTCATAAATGATTAATGAGTGATTCATAAATGATTTATAAATGATTCGTAAGTGATTCATAAATGATTCGTGAGTGGCTTACCTTAAGGGTAAGAGACTCAAGAAAAGGCAGTGCTCAGAGGCTAGTTTTACGTTGCTAGTCCACACTTAATAGCACTGGACTCAAAAAGTAAAAAGAAATGATTCAATGATTCTAGGATTTGATTTATGTTGCGTGTCCACACTTACGAGCACTGGACTCAAAAAAGTTCAAAAGGTGATTCAAGGATTCTAGGATTTGTTTTACGTTGCTTGTCCACACTTACGAGCACTGGACTCAAAAAAGTTCAAAAGGTGATTCCAGGATTCTAGGATTTGTTTTACGTTGCTTGTCCACACTTACGAGCACTGGACTCAAAAAAGTTCAAAAGTGATTCAAGGATTCTAGGATTTGTTTTATGTTGCTTGTCCACACTTACGAGCACTGGACTCAAAAAAGTTCAAAAGGTGATTCAAGGATTCTAGGATTTGTTTTACGACGATGGTCCACACTTAAAAGCACTGGATTTAAAAGGATTAAGAGTATTCGGAAGGATTCAAGGATTCCTTTGTGTCCACCTCGCCTCCAGCTCGTTTAGTCGATCAATCTGTGGATCCGTTAGGTCGGTTGACCCAATCAAGCTGGCCAGCGCCTTTCGAAGCTCCTCGGTCGCTCCGGTATTTACAAGACCAAACTCCGTGAGGATCTCTTGTAGATTTACCTTGGGTACATAGTAGATCCAACTCTTTCCCATGGTGTGATTGGTTACGTTTGTCCTTTTTTTTTTTTTTAACACCGACTTATTTCTATTCACTGTCCGAAATCTTTTTTTTTTCTAGTTTTCTTGCAATGTTCACTGTCCTTACCGAGTTTTCACTGTAGTTATTGTACTTTTTTTTTCTAACACCGACTTGTTTCTATTCACTGTTCGAAATCTTTTTTTTTTGTTCTAGTTTTCTTGCAATGTTCAATGTCCTTATCGAGTTTTCACTGTAGTTATTGTACTTTTTTTTTCTAGCACCGACTTGTTTCTATTCACTGTTCGAAATTTCTTTTTTTTTTTTGTTTGTTTTCTTGCAATGTTCAATGTCCTTATCGAGTTTTCACTGTATTTATCAGGCTTTCACTGTAGGGTCTTTCTTTCAATGTTTAATGCCCTTATTGACTTTTGAATTCACTCACTCGATAGGTTCACTTTCACTGTTCAATGCGTCGGGGTTTCACTGTAGGGTTTTGTTTTCAATGTCAAATATTTTTATCGACTTTTCAACTCACTCACTCTACAGGTTCTTTTTCACTGTTCAATGCGTCGGGGTTTCACTGTTCAATGCGTCGGGGTTTCACTGTAGGGTTTTGTTTTCAATGTCAAATATTTTTGTCGACTTGTCAATTTGTTCACTGTGTTTTGGGAGTCTATTGTCCCTGCTCGGGCGCCACTTTGTAACGAAGTTTTCTCCGTGTAAATTTGCCAAGGTATACCCAGTCTATCCGGGGTTCACCACCCAATAAATAAAACTCAGTTATTTGCTTTAATTCTCTTTATTGTGTGCTATTCCTTTTATTATTACAAATATACTCTGATAGTTTAGTCAGAGATTATAAATATAGAATTAATTCCGACCGTTCACCATTGCTATCCTACGAACGTTCACAAATTCGTCCACACTTGCAAGCACTGGACGTAAGAAATAATATTAGTTAGCTAAAAAGTCGACTCACCCGTACAGCGTATGTTTTCCAAAAGAGAGCGAGTGTTCATTTGCGGCGGCTTTTATACACCAAAGGCTAACGGTACTTTCCTTGATTGCTTATGGGTGGCCTTGAATTAATCCTTTTGTTTATTTCATAATTTCACCTTTTCGCAATCTTAATTGTCGACCTTGGATTAATCCCTTTGTTTACAACATTTAATTAGGGTCACCTTCAACTCCCTTTTTGCACTCTTCGTGCGTAAACCTTTGCATTTGTTGTTGCATTAGATCTTATTTTCCTTCAAAGGTAGAGTGACTTCTTTCCTAATGGGTTTTTATGCTTTTACTTGTAAATCTGCATACGGTTTCTTGCGTGTGTTTGTTGTTGTGTTTGGTTGCTAAATTTCGGTCCGATCTCTTGTGTGTGTTTGTTGTTGCGTTTGGCTGCTAAATTTCGGTCCGATTTCTTGTGTGTTTGTTGTTGTGTTTGATTGCCAAATTTCGGTCCGATTTCTTGTGTGTGTTTGTTGTTGTGTTTGATCGCTAAATTTCGGTCCGATTTCTTGTGTGTTTGTTGTTGCGTTTGGCTGCTAAATTTCGGTCCGATTTCTTGTGTGTGTTTGTTGTTGCGTTTGGCTGCTAAATTTCGGTCCGATTTCTTGTGTGTGTTTGTTGTTGCGTTTGGCTGCTAAATTGGAAGTTCTTTCAAGTTTTCGTTGCACACTGTAGCTGGTGTGCTTTTCACCTCTTGTGCTTTCAGGTTTGGTGAAATATATTTATTTGGTGGTTATAGAGTTAAATCCACCCCAAATTGGGACCGCACAATTCGAGGTTACTGAGCCTCGTGAAAACGATTTTCACAGGGCCAGCTCAGTGGGGAAGCAGGCCAGGTTCTACATCCTTACGCAAATTTGTAGGGGAGGTATAATCTCCCTTACAAACACCAGGAATTCCATATTTTAAGAAGAAATGTGTTTTCACATCATGTTCTTCGGCGTCAGTCATCTGCAATGATATCCACTTAGTGCAGATGTGATTTTCGAATACATCCAAATATTCGCCTATCACCCTGCATGCTGTAGTTTGTGACATTACTGCAAAGCACGCATTTCCTACGCATTGTTGGTAGCTGCCACTTGCCAGAAAACGTAGAAATGTTGCCAGCTTATGTACCACATGAATGGCAGTAATATAATGCCCTCCAGTCATCCTCGGCGCAAGTTCCTCCAAAATTTGTTTGTAGCAGTCTTTTGACATCCTGAAGTTTTTTTTTAATCTGTATGTATGTAGGAAGACCGATTACCAATGATATCAATGATACTTTATTTACCAGAAAAAATTATTTACAAAAAGTAGTGTAACACATAGGCTTAAAAATAACTGACAAGTAACAGTTTCCCTTACATACTAAGTATTTTTCAAGGGTTTTTATTTTATTTAATCTATGGCACTTTTTGTGCTTTCGTTAGAGTTGTTTCATTTTCACAACTATTACATTAGTATAAGGTTGCTGCAGCTTGGCCGGGAGAGGCATTACATTATTTGACTTATAGCTAACTTAAAAATAACTTAAAGAATAACTTAAAAAATATATTAACCTACTATATACAATTTTTATTTACAGAATATTTACAAAATGTTTACAATATTATTTACAAGAGTATAGCATTATCTGTGTTATACACCAGATTTTGTGTCAGATCACGTGTGCCATATCGTCTGTGATAATATATCAGTTTGTTGTTAGAGTGCAGCTGGTTATTTTCCAGCATGTGCTTTAGGTGGACTGGCGATAGAAACCTATCTTCAATTGGCAGCTCTAGACACTGCTGCTTATTTAGGAGGTCTTTAATGAGGTCATTGTCTACGTTTATAAGATTATCTAAAAATTTTCGAGCAGAATGTATGAGGAAGTAGTCTATCCTGCTTAGCTGCGCTTTTTTGTAGAGGTCCCTATTTGCTACCCTTTTCCGGATGCCGTTTGTTAAGTAGTTTTGGTAGTGAAGGTTTGTAATATATCTTAGCATTTTCCTTTCGAATGCTCTAAGCCTTTCCATCTGGCTTGAAGAGATATCGAACCATATTGGAAAGGCGTAAGCAATGGTTGGTCTGATTATCTGTTTGTAAAGGTTTAGTTTTACTTTACAGTTTAGATTTTTTGCACCTTTTAAGACACTCATGTATAGGAAAAACCTTTTTCTAGCTTTGCTAAGGATGTTGTCTATGTGTGTTACAAAATTGAACTTGCTGTGCAAGATAACCCCTAGATACATTAACCTGTCTTTGTAAATAATTTTGGTATTATTTATAAGTATGCTTGGCTGGTATGTCCTTGCGTTAGGGAAGAGCAGTTTGCTGTGTCCTTTGAAAACTGTACACTCACATTTGTCAACGTTAGTTTTTATTCGCCACTTCTGAAAGAATGCGAATAAATGGCTTAGGTAGGAGTTTAGCTGCTCGTTGCTATCCCTAAGGCGAGGTGTGGAGCCTAGTATTAGGGTATCATCTGCATAGATAAGTGCAAGCAATCTGTTTGGATTAGATGAGGCAGTGTCTGGTTGTGGAAAGTCTGACAAGAACAGGTTGTAGAGTATTGGACCCAAAAGCGAACCTGGGGGAACCCCTGCTGCGACCTGTCTGATGGCAGACTTATGCTCTCCGCTAGCTACGTAGAAAGAGCGTCCGGTCAGGTAGTCGTACAGCAGTCTGTAGAGAAATTTGTTGATTTTAAGTTTTCTGTACAACTTATAGATTAGACCTTCGACCCAGACGGTGTCGAAGGCCTTCTCAAAGTCCAGTGCCACCGCAATCGTTGCTCGACGCCGGTTTAGGTTGCTGGTTACAAAGTCTGACAGAATAGATAGCGCATGGTTGGTGGAGTGTCCTCTTCTAAAGCCCAGTTGGCATTTTAGCAGGAGATTTCCTTCGTCCATGTGTTTGTAGAGGTTTTCCATTAGGAAAGCCTCGAAAAGTTTGCTTATGTTGGACAGCAAAGATATTGGGCGGTAGTTGCTCGACTTACTGGTGTCACTGTTTACTTTGTGGACTGGGATAATTTTCGCTGTTTTCCATTGCGTGGGGAAGTATCCAATGTTGTAACATTGGTTGAACAACGTGGCCAGGGCTTCCCAAAGGCGCGGGCTTGTTTTCCTTAGCAGAAAATTTGAGATTCCGTCGTCACTATATCTTTTCTTGTTGTTTAGACTTTTAATCTTCTCTTTTATGTCTCTTGCGCTTGTCAGCACGTGAACGTTGGTGTTGGAAGAGTCATCAGCTTTCGCAGAGCTGCAGAAGTTTGTGATTGGCTCATTAGAGTTAATTAGTTCTGAGATGCGTTCCTCTACATGCCGTGCGAAGCCTACATCGCCTAGGTGTGCGTTTTGCTTGTGTATTTTTTCAAAAACTGAGGAAATCACATTAACCTTCTCCTCGTTATTTGTTACACTCACGTGCGTGTTAGGGTAGTTTGGGGTGTTTAATATCAGTGTAGGTAGCTCGGATTTGCGCTGAAGGCCGCAGACGTTCTTAATTTTTTTGTATGTGTTGCTGTTCATTTTGATTCCAGCGAAGTAGTTTTCCCAATATTTGTTTTCCCAATTTGCGATCATGTGCTTTATGCCTTTACTAAGAGCGTTTATGGTCGCCTGCAGCGTATTGATTACCCTTGGGTTCACACTGCGGTGAAGTGCTCTACGGAGCCTTTTTTTCTCTTTAATCAATTGAAGGATGCTTTGCGGGAGGGCAGTGAGACCACGATTCTTTACCTCTATCCGAGGTAAGGCATCAGAGATGGCTTGGTTAAGAGCCCTGTTTAACACTTTTATGCCCGTGTCAATTTCCGTCTTTATGGCGTTCCGGTTCACAGGCAGTGCAAAACCAACAAGGCCGTTTTCCACAACATCATTAAATTTGACTTTGTTGAATCTTCTGTAGTCCGGGATGAGTTTGGTGGACAGTTCATGACAGCTTCGTCCAGTTGCAGGCATAGTTCCACTGCGTGGTGGTCAGACTCGAAGGGAAGGACCCTTAGACAGTTGTCATACCCCCTAGAGAAATTTATTTTAACTGTTGGCGAGACCATAAATATATCTAGAAAAGATTCAGATCGCCTAGCCACTCTTGTCGGATGTTTTGTAGGTATAATTTCTATTACGGGGTTGTCCCTCAGCCAAGAATGGAGGCGTCTACCATTTTGGTTTGCCACTACATCCCCCCAAAAAGGGGTGCCTTGCATTCAGATCGCCAGCTATTATAAATTGTTGGCTATTGATTGAACTCATGACTTTGTCTAGGTCTGCATTCGTTAGTGGTTCACTTGGCTTGTTGTAGAGAGAGGCGAAAACAATTTCATTTCCGTCAGCCAGGAATATTTTCACACCAATGCTGTGCAAGTTCTCTGTGACGTCACAGCCAATGATTTTGTGCCTGAAACTCTCCCTGATGCAGACCGCTGTATAAGACCTACCCAGACCCACACCAGTTTGCTGCTTAATGAGCCTGTAATTTTGAAAATTTATTTTGTGCTTATCGCTTAGCCTGTGCTCCGCGATGAGCACAATATCAGGGTTATGTTCTTTGAGAAACACGTTAAAAAAATGTCTTTTTTGAATGGATATTAGTGAATTTGCATTAATAAAAATGCATTTTAAATGTCTACCCATTAGCGTTCATGCGTAACTCCGTGAGCAGCTTGAATAGCGCCATCGTTTTGTCTTCGTCGTTGGAAAGCTTAAAATATTTTTGCGAAAAAGCATTGACTTTGTTTATGCACTGGAATAAGCTACTACCAAGCAGCCTATTGCAGTCGTCGCTTATTTTACTAACGGCATTCCTTTGCAAGACTTTACTACCATTGTGACGTCTGGTGTCACTTTTTAGTGCTGAAGCGTAAGAAAATGTTTTAGTCACTTTTAGGGATTGCTCGCCTATATTTTTGCTCCCAGGACGCATTACGTTTACGATAGCGGAGTTTTTACGTTCCTCTATGCGTTTGTATTGTATTGCCTGAACTCTTTTCGGGCAACCATTAAAATTTGCAGTGTGTCCTAATTCATTGCAGTTTCCGCAAGCTACCTCAACGCCTAATCTTTTAATCACTTTGCCAGTTCCCTGGTCTGTGTATACTATTTCTTCATTATTGTTTTCTTTTGGGGGCACATTGCACTCTCCTGGTTTGTGAGATGCTAAACATTTAACACACCTATAGGGCATGTTGCAGTTGCTAGCCACGTGTGAAAATCTTTGGCAGTTTTTGCACTGCGTTACTTTTGGCGGATTCAACTTTTCTAGAGATACGCTGCAGTTTAAAATGTATTTTATGTTATAAAACTCCCTAACGTTAGATTCCCTGCCTAGTTGTATCAGCCAGTTATTTTTTAGTTTAGTAAGATTTACTATATTTATGTCTAATTTTAAGTTTTCGATGTATGCCAGTATTTCTTCTTTGTCATACTCTCCCGGCAGCTTTTTGATCACAATAGAAATAGGTTTCTCACCGCTTGGTGTAAAGGTGTAAAAATTAACATTATTTTGTTTTAAAAAGTTTTTGATTAAGTTATAATCGCATATAACTAGCGATTTGATATGTGTAACGTCCTTGCTTACAATATTTATAGTAAAATTTTTATGCTTAAGTATTTTCGTGATGTCACTAATTATTTTATAATTTATAATTTTATTGGCAACACTAAAAAGTACAAGATCTTTCAATAATTGCCGAAGAGCTTACGATTTAGGCAAATGCGACGTAAGATAGAGACGCGTTTGCCAAAGGTGTACTTGGGAATTCAAGTTTTGCAAAAACGCGTCTCTCAAGGCGTCGCCCCCCTTAAGGCGACACGCGTACTTGAGAACTAGCACCTTAGCTTCCTGTAGCTATATTTTGAGCAGAAAGGTAGCAGGTGACATATGCATATGCCATTTATAGTGAGGCGTGGGCAATCTTTCTTCAGTTGAGCCTGTACACCATTATATTGCGCCATCACAGTGGGACAATTATCAGCAGCGAAAGACATCACAAATTTTTGCGGTTGCTTGATTCCTATTTAAATAAATAGCTTGCAATATTTTTTAATCCTAATGTTCAGCCATAAATGCACAAATTTTATATATACCTATTTGATTAGGTCGCCTTTTCCGATTTGGAAAGTAAATCCAATTTAGGTAGACGGGCTGTTGCAATGTGCCGTTCATGCTTTTGTGTCTTAATATGCCGAGACACATGATTAGCATTACCCAAGAGATCCGCGATACATGCCTTACAATAATAAATATTGTTCGTTTTGGATATATAATTGTCATCAGAAATATTCTTTCGCATTTCTTTCGGTTTTTCTGCAGGTGCTAAGTTATAAAATTTTAGAAAAAGTTATAATTTGTCAATTTTAGCAATAATATATTTTAATTTCAATAGCAGCAATATTACTTTCTGCTTTTATTTTATGGACTCCTTCACAAAAAAAAAAAAACAATGGGTTTTTTATGGAATCCAGTTCATAAAATATTGATTTACTATTCGAATTAAAATTGTGACTGAGAAGATTTATAATCCTCTCTAATGCTATGACCATGTGGCACGTCTTTACTGTCGGTAACATATGTTTTTTCTAAGGCGGGTTTACGATTTCTCCGCACGATCATCATACTCGACGCTTTCTTCTATAAAAACATTATTCCATGCCTCCATTTCAAAACTGAAAATTCAACAATGAATTTATAAAACAAATAAATATTTACATTGTGACGAACTTTTCTTGAGCGGTATAGCCGTCGGATGCCAGGGTTCGTACACAGACAATGTTTTGCTTGTTTTTTCGATGGTAGTTAGTTGTCGGCCGTAGGCTTTAAGAAGAACGTGGGCGAGACCGCGTACCGTTGGTTCGGTGCTCACCGGTGGGCTCTGGCCGTCGGCTTTAAGAACCTCGCAGGCTTGGTGGCACGGTGGCTAGGCGTTCCCTGAGCCAGTGGATGTAACGATATGTCAGGAGTCGTCCGCTTTAGGAAGCACTCGGACTGGCTGGCACACCCGTTAAATACACAGGCCCGTGACAAATGCGAGCTGGTAATCGTCCGCTTTAAGAAGCACTCAAATTGACCACCACGCACGTTGCATACGCGCGCTCCGTGTACGCATGCAGGTCGATCGTCGTCAGCTTTAAAAAGCACTCAGACGCGTCGGCGTGTATGCTGTATGCGGTTACGCCACAAGGATCTGGCCGTTGTCACTGTTCTGCCGCAGTGCGCACGTTTCGTTCAAATTTCTTTATTATTTTACTCACCGCTGCCTTTGGTTTCCGTAGTTTGAATTGAGACGAGTATTTTGTCGTTGCGAGGGTTTCTTTATACGTTTTTATACTTGCTATGATTTTGTATATAATAAAAAGAAAACTGCTGTTGTAGAAAGAAGGCCGTTGTCAGGGTGCGAAGATCCAAAACCAAAAAGAAGGAAGAACATCGCTTGCTTTCCGTTTATGAATTCGAATAACGGGCTCCTTCTCGACTTCAGTTTTTGGGCTTTCGAGCTTTCATACAGTTTTGCCCTGGTGTTGCCTTTCCATTTTCTTAACTCATGGTTAAGCTTGTGGCGACGACCGAATTCGGTAGCCACATTTGATCGTCGTCACATTCCCTCCTTTCGTCGGGGAACGGAAAAAAATATGTGACTCAATGCGGGCGCCGCAGCGTCACTGCCACTGCTCTCGGCTGGGCGTTCAAGGTCACGCGGTAACCGTCTCGGTGCAACTGCATCCGGTGCTTGGTCCGTTGGCGACTGTTGGCGGTGACTTGCTGGTGCAACCTGGTGAAGCGGTCCGTAATGGCTTGTCGACTCGCTGGGGACAACAACTCCGTGCGCTAGAACTCGTACGCAGCACTTCGTGCAACTCGATCACGAATGTCGATAGCTTCGCGTGGTGGTGGAGTCGAACTGTCGTCGATATCAAAGTTGTTGTCAAAGAAAGCATATGGCCAGTCATTTTTGTAAAAAATACAAATATTGTGAAAAGCACAACAAGCATTTATTATATTAGTAACTTTTTCTGGCTTGTAGTGAAGCGTTTGCTCTCCGCATATGCACCGGAATCGGTTTTTCAGGACACCGAAAAATCTCTCTATTACATTGCGAGCTTTGCTATGTTTCTCATTGAAACGAGATTCGTGGTGCGTAGTTGCGTTTCTGAACGGTGTGAGAAGGTACGGCAGCAATGAATATCCGGAATCACCTGTAATTTAACATTTTTACAAAATTATCTTATACATTGCATGGAAAGTCAGCTTACCCAATAGCCCAGTGTTGCGTTTCCAGCTGTTGTAGGCTGGCTTGAGAAAGATATCTACCTTGCTTAAACCCCACACAAAAGCATCGTGGTTGGCGCCAGGGTGTCTTCCGTCAACACAGCGAATTACCATATTTTGGTGACATATCTGGAAAATTGAATTTTTATATTAGAATATTTCGAATTATATTAACTTTAAAATAGATATTAATACCATCATAGCGTTAATGCTATATGATCCTTTCCTGTTGTAATAGAGATGACGCATATCCATCCCAGGCGAAGTTATTTTTATATGGGCGCCGTCAGCACACCCGACAACACCAGGAATTCCATATTTTAAGAAGAAATGTGTTTTCACATCATGTTCTTCGGCGTCAGTCATCTGCAATGATATCCACTTAGTGCAGATGTGATTTTCGAATACATCCAAATATTCGCCTATCACCCTGCATGCTGTAGTTTGTGACATTACTGCAAAGCACGCATTTCCTACGCATTGTTGGTAGCTGCCACTTGCCAGAAAACGTAGAAATGTTGCTAGCTTATGTACCACATGAATGGAAGTAATATAATGCCCTCCAGTCATTATAGACTCGAGCAAGTTCCTCCAAAATTTGCTTGTAGCAGTCTTTTGACATCCTGAAGTTTTTTTTTTAATCTATATGTATGTAGGCAGACCGATTAATGTTGGTGCCTATCAACGAATATGATTTTAATGAAACAATAGTACTTACTGCAAAGATGGTAGGCTGAAGACATCTGAAGCGTCCCTGAGTTGCCGATTGCGGACGCGGTTTCCCCCTTCGATCTCAGTTTCACTCTCAGTTTCGCTCTCAATGTCTTCTAACAAATACTCCGCTAAAAAATCCATTGATTATAAACTATGAAAGGCCGTAGTTGTTGTTAATGTTTTGTAATATAAATTATGAAAGCCCGTAAAACATGTTCTTTGTTTTTAGTACTAGCAAGTTTGAGCTAATGTATACATTATACATGAACAATCCAAGAAAGAAATCCAAGCAAAATTTTTTAATATATTTTGCTTCAGTAATATCAAAAATTGCATACAAAAAACAAAATTCTTTTGGTTAATATTTTTTCCTCTTACTATTCCTTATTATAACTATGTTTTTACAATTTTTTTTTTTTTTTGTTGTAAAAATAACAACTTTTTTAAGGTGATAAAATTTTGACTAAGAATTTTACTAATGAAACACAGCTCCTAGCAGGAAAAATTTTATTGGCAACACTAAAAAGTACAAGATCTTTCAATAATTGCCGAAGAGCTTACGATTTAGGCAAATGCGACGTAAGATAGGGACGCGTTTGCCAAAGGTGTACTTGGAAATTCAAGGCCTTAAGCGACGCAAGAATTCGACCGGCAACGGACGCGTCAACCTGTAATCAATCACCTTCAAAACCGCGCTTTCCGCTTGCATGATGTCCTTCACAGTGTAGCCCATGCCGCTGACGTTCACAAAAGCTTTAAGTGTAGTGGGAAAAACCTCGTCGTACTTGGAAGCGACGACCAGAGCACTCAACGCTATCAACTTGAGCTGATAACGTTTCACATCCTCCACAGCCTCCAAGTAGCGATCAAGGATAGAGACAGTCAATTGGAAGGTCTCGGTGGAAAACTGGAACAAGTCGACGATGGCGCCGACCCAATCAATGAGGAAAGCGCGCATGTTGGCGTTCATCCAGATATGCTTGGCGAGATGGTTCGGCCCAATGGCGTCTTTGCCCTCGGCGCGGAATAGATAGTCGTAGATGTCGTTGACGTAATGGGACACCAACAGCAGATCGTTCCCATCGTCAGCATCAATGTCCTCCACTACGTTTGACGGCATCGCGAGCTGAGCGTCCGCAATCAGCGCCTGGATACGTGCGCAGTTGATGACCTTATTCGGCACTACGACTTCCTCGCGTCTTAAGGCGACACGCGTACTTGAGAATTAGCACCTTAGCTTCCTATAGCTATATTTTGAGCAGAAAGGTAGCAGGTGACATATGCAAATTAAATTCCTTACATTAAATTTCGTTAAAAAATATATTTTATTTTATTTTATAAACTTGACCGCTTACTTCGATCTCCAATCTTACAATGAATCCCAAAAGCTTAATACTACTCTTAAATGCTAACATACTGCTTTCATACAACGCTTTATTGTATGCTTCAAATTTCAAGCAAAGTCCAATAGTTGGACTTTAACTTGTTTTTGAATTTCGAGTATTTAATCCAATCGATGAATACTCGAAATGTCTGTAACATGATGAATTTGTTTATTAGACGTTCGGAATATGTTCTGTTCCCAAGCATATTGCTTATCTCAATTGTAAGCAAATGCTTATGGGAAACTAATGTGAACGGAGTACATTAACTTGCATATGCCATTTATAGTGAGGCGTGGGCAATCTTTCTTCAGTTGACCCTGTACACCATTATATTGCGCCATCACAGTGGGACAATTATCAGCAGCGAAAGACATTACAAATTTTTGCGGTTGCTTGATTCCTATTTAAATAAATAGCTTGCAATATTTTTTAATCCTAATGTTCAGCCATAAATGCACAAATTTTATATATACCTATTTGATTAGGTCGCCTTTTCCGATTTGGAAAGTAAATCCAATTTAGGTAGACGGGCTGTTGCAATGTGCCGTTCATGCTTTTGTGTCTTAATATGCCGAGACACATGATTAGCATTACCCAAGAGATCCGCGATACATGCCTTACAATAATAAATATTGTTCGTTTTGGATATATAATTGTCATCAGAAATATTCTTTCGCATTTCTTTCGGTTTTTCTGCAGGTGCTAAGTTATAAAATTTTAGAAAAAGTTATAATTTGTCAATTTTAGCAATAATATATTTTAATTTCAATAGCAGCAATATTACTTTCTGCTTTTATTTTATGGACTCCTTCACAAAAAAAAAAAACAATGGGTTTTTTATGGAATCCAGTTCATAAAATATTGATTTACTATTCGAATTAAAATTGTGACTGAGAAGATTTATAATCCTCTCTAATGCTATGACCATGTGGCACGTCTTTACTGTCGGTAACATATGTTTTTTCTAAGGCGGGTTTACGATTTCTCCGCACGATCATCATACTCGACGCTTTCTTCTATAAAAACATTATTCCATGCCTCCATTTCAAAACTGAAAATTCAACAATGAATTTATAAAACAAATAAATATTTACATTGTGACGAAATTTTCTTGAGCGGTATAGCCGCCGGATGCCAGGGTTCGTACACAGACAATGTTTTGCTTGTTTTTTCGATGGTAGTTAGTTGTCGGCCGTAGGCTTTAAGAAGCACGTGGGCGAGACCGCGTACCGTTGGTTCGGTGCTCACCGGTGGGCTCTGGCCGTCGGCTTTAAGAACCTCGCAGGCTTGGTGGCACGGTGGCTAGGCGTTCCCTGAGCCAGTGGATGTAACGATATGTCAGGAGTCGTCCGCTTTAGGAAGCACTCGGACTGGCTGGCACACCCGTTAAATTCACAGGCCCGTGACAAATGCGAGCTGGTAATCGTCCGCTTTAAGAAGCACTCAAATTGACCACCACGCACGTTGCATACGCGCGCTCCGTGTACGCATGCAGGTCGATCGTCGTCAGCTTTAAAAAGCACTCAGACGCGTCGGCGTGTATGCTGTATGCGGTTACGCCACAAGGATCTGGCCGTTGTCACTGTTCTGCCGCAGTGCGCACGTTTCGTTCAAATTTCTTTATTATTTTACTCACCGCTGCCTTTGGTTTCCGTAGTTTGAATTGAGACGAGTATTTTGTCGTTGCGAGGGTTTCTTTATACGTTTTTATACTTGCTATGATTTTGTATATAATAAAAAGAAAACTGCTGTTGTAGAAAGAAGGCCGTTGTCAGGGTGCGAAGATCCAAAACCAAAAAGAAGGAAGAACATCACTTGCTTTCCGTTTATGAATTCGAATAACGGGATCCTTCTCGACTTCAGTTTTTGGGCTTTCGAGCTTTCATACAGTTTTGCCCTGGTGTTGCCTTTCCATTTTCTTAACTCATGGTTAAGCTTGTGGAGACGACCGAATTCGGTAGCCACATTTGATCGTCGTCACATTCCCTCCTTTCGTCGGGGAACGGAAAAAAATATGTGACTCAATGCGGGCGCCGCAGCGTCACTGCCACTGCTCTCGGCTGGGCGTTCAAGGTCACGCGGTAACCGTCTCGGTGCAACTGCATCCGGTGCTTGGTCCGTTGGCGACTGTTGGCGGTGACTTGCTGGTGCAACCTGGTGAAGCGGTCCGTAATGGCTTGTCGACTCGCTGGGGACAACAACTCCGTGCGCTGGAACTCGTACGCAGCACTTCGTGCAACTCGATCACGAATGTCGATAGCTTCGCGTGGTGGTGGAGTCGAACTGTCGTCGATATCAAAGTTGTTGTCAAAGAAAGCATATGGCCAGTCATTTTTGTAAAAAATACAAAAATTGTGAAAAGCACAACACGCATTTATTATATTAGTAACTTTTTCTGGCTTGTAGTGAAGCGTTTGCTCTCCGCATATGCACCGGAATCGGTTTTTCAGGACACCGAAACATCTCTCTATTACATTGCGAGCTTTGCTATGTTTCTCATTGAAACGAGATTCGTGGTGCGTAGTTGCGTTTCTGAACGGTGTGAGAAGGTACGACAGCAATGAATATCCGGAATCACCTGTAATTTAACATTTTTACAAAATTATCTTATACATTGCATGGAAAGTCAGCTTACCCAATAGCCCAGTGTTGCGTTTCCAGCTGTTGTAGGCTGGCTTGAGAAAGATATCTACCTGGCTTAAACCCCACACAAAAGCATCGTGGTTGGCGCCAGGGTGTCTTCCGTCAACACAGCGAATTACCATATTTTGGTGACATATCTGGAAAATTGAATTTTTATATTAGAATATTTCGAATTATATTAACTTTAAAATAGATATTAATACCATCATAGCGTTAATGCTATATGATCCTTTCCTGTTGTAATAGAGATGACGCTTATCCATCCCAGGCGAAGTTATTTTTATATGGGCGCCGTCAGCATACCCGACAACACCAGGAATTCCATATTTTAAGAAGAAATGTGTTTTCACATCATGTTCTTCGGCGTCAGTCATCTGCAATGATATCCACTTAGTGCAGATGTGATTTTCGAATACATCCAAATATTCGCCTATCACCCTGCATGCTGTAGTTTGTGACATTACTGCAAAGCACGCATTTCCTACGCATTGTTGGTAGCTGCCACTTGCCAGAAAACGTAGAAATGTTGCTAGCTTATGTACCACATGAATGGAAGTAATATAATGCCCTCCAGTCATCCTCGGCGCAAGTTCCTCCAAAATTTGCTTGTAGCAGTCTTTTGACATCCTGAAGTTTTTTTTTTAATCTATATGTATGTAGGCAGACCGATTAATGTTGATGCCTATCAACGAATATGATTTTAATGAAACAATAGTACTTACTGCAAAGATGGTAGGCTGAAGACATCTGAAGCGTCCCTGAGTTGCCGATTGCGGACGCGGTTTCCCCCTTCGATCTCAGTTTCGCTCTCAATGTCTTCTAAAAAATACTCCGCTAAAAAATCCATTGATTATAAACTATTAAAGGCCGTAGTTGTTGTAAATGTTTTGTAATATAAATTATGAAAGCCCGTAAAACATGTTCTTTGTTTTTAGTACTAGCAAGTTTGAGCTAATGTATACATTATACATGAACAATCCAAGAAAGAAATCCAAGCAAAATTTTTTAATATATTTTGCTTCAGTAATATCAAAAATTGCATACAAAAAACAAAATTCTTTTGGTTAATATTTTTTCCTCTTACTATTCCTTATTATAACTATGTTTTTTTTTTTTTTTTTGTAAAAATAACAACTTTTTTAAGGTGATAAAATTTTGACTAAGAATTTTACTAATGAAACACAGCTCCTAGCAGGAAAAATTTTATTGGCAACACTAAAAAGTACAAGATCTTTCAATAATTGCCGAAGAGCTTACGATTTAGGCAAATGCGACGTAAGATAGAGACGCGTTTGCCAAAGGTGTACTTGGGAATTCAAGTTTTGCAAAAACGCGTCTCTCAAGGCGTCGCCCCCTTAAGGCGACACGCGTACTTGAGAACTAGCACCTTAGCTTCCTATAGCTATATTTTGAGCAGAAAGGTAGCAGGTGACATATGCCATTTATAGTGAGGCGTGGGCAATCTTTCTTCAGTTGAGCCTGTACACCATTATATTGCGCCATCACAGTGGGACAATTATCAGCAGCAAAAGACATTACAAATTTTTGCGGTTGCTTGATTCCTATTTAAATAAATAGCTTGCAATATTTTTGAATCCTAATGTTCAGCCATAAATGCACAAATTTTATATATACCTATTTGATTAGGTCGCCTTTTCCGATTTGGAAAGTAAATCCAATTTAGGTAGACGGGCTGTTGCAATGTGCCGTTCATGCTTTTGTGTCTTAATATGCCGAGACACATGATTAGCATTACCCAAGAGATCCGCGATACATGCCTTACAATAATAAATATTGTTCGTTTTGGATATATAATTGTCATCAGAAATATTCTTTCGCATTTCTTTCGGTTTTTCTGCAGGTGCTAAGTTATAAAATTTTAGAAAAAGTTATAATTTGTCAATTTTAGCAATAATATATTTTAATTTCAATAGCAGCAATATTACTTTCTGCTTTTATTTTATGGACTCCTTAAGAAAAAAACCATGGGTTTTTTTATGGAATCCAGTTCATTAAGTATTGATTTACTATTCGAATTCAAATTGTGACTGAGAAGATTTATAATCCTCTCTTATGCTATGACCATGTGGCACGTCTTTACTGTCGGTAACATATATGCATGAGCTCACTACTTTTAATCTGGAATCTATTCATAAAAAATAAATATTAAGAATGAAATAAAAACATGTTTATAAAAATACTTTTCTAAATCTTTTTCTTCGGGAATGTTGTATTGCAAATTATTTTCTGCCCCCTCCAAAACTACTTAGTTATTCCTCATGACATTAGTACTATAAGAACAGTGTTCTTTTAATGTATATAATGTTCAATCGAATATCGTTAATTTTTCGTTAACAAAAATTCGGTCGCGTTACCTTATGACTCTGGTAGAGCTAGCCGGTAATTACCTAATGAATTACCCGGTAAATTAAATATTTTTTACCCTATTTAAAAAAATTCGTTAAAAAACAATGGTAAATGTAAATAATAACGTTACTCTCATAAATAGTAAATATTCAAAAAATATCACTTCAATGTGTGTAAAAAAATTCGTTAAAAAAACAATGGTAAATGTAAATAGTAACTGTAAATAGTAAATATTCAAAAAAATATCACTTCAATGTGTGTAAAGGAATTTGTTAAAAAACAATGGTAAATGTAAATAGTAACTGTAATAGTAAATAGTAAATATTCAAAAAAATATCACTTCAAAAATTCGTCGGTCTGCGTGCCAGCTTTTCCAGCTTTTTGCCGCTTGTGTTTGTGTCGATTGTGAGCTCTTTCTACGGCCTTCTTTATGTTGCCCTCAAAAGCAGTTCGGCCCTCTGCACTGAAAACCTCTAGAATAAAAGGAAGCAATACATTTACTCAATCACAAATAAATATATTATCTTATTACCATAGACAATATCAGCAAATAGTCTTAGGTCTTTCAGAGACCTTTTCTCCCACACCCCGTGCCAATTGAAATACCAAAGTAGTTCGTCCGTCATGAGCTGCCTTAGCACAGAGTCCAGCGTCCCAGTTGAGCCCTTGGCGCTGTAAACGTGGGTTTTCTAAGGTAAGAGAATTGTGTAATTACAAAATTAAACAAGTGATTAGATAAATTAGATTAGTAATGAAATACCACAGCTGACGCGAACTCCTCATCTGACAGAGGAAGAGAGTGGACAGAGGAAGAGTCGCTTTGATATTCGTTTGCAGCTCATCTGGGCTTTCGCCTGTCATACGACCCACCGATGAGCACACCTTTTTTAAAATATCTTTGCACTCCCGCAAAGTTTTTTGTTGTGCCATGCACTCTTGTTTCTCCGGTATCTACCAAAAAAAGTTCTATTATAAATTTTCTTTTTTATTTTTAAATAACTTTACCTTTGCTTCAATGGCATCCAATATTTCCGACATGGCGGTCATCTTGCCATCCAAATCTCCGAGTTTCGTTAGGATTTCTGCGGAATAAAAATTTCATAACATCAATATTTTCAAATAATATAAGTAATTAAATAATAAATAATAAATATAAGTAAGTAAATTAAACTAATTACGTTTGAACATTTCCCCAACGGAATTCACCCCTTGGTTGTCCTGGTAGTTTTCTGTTCCGTCAAACTTCCTCTTTAGCGAAGTCATTTTACTTGGCGTCATTATGAAATATGAAAAGATCTGAAATAGAAAATCGTTATTTAGAATTGCTTAAATGTTTCAATTGATTATATACTAAAAAAATTCGTGGAAAAGGTGATGCAGAAGCGGAACAAAAATAAATTTGTTTTCGGACGGTATACAAAAGTATTTATATTGAATATCCGATTTCAAAATTCCAACGCCCTCATTCTCTAAATTACTAGCCAACAAGATGTCTAAACTTGAACCTGAGCTAAGTGGTTCTTCGAAATAGTTTTCAATATCCCTAAATCTGCATGCAATTAAACTCTCCTCGGCTCCTATAGACGACCTGCTAGTTACTTTTATTGGCCCCTTTGTATGACTATAACAATACGAATCTTTTTCCTTCCTAGGATCTACATGAAATGAACCTAATTTAGACTGAAACGATGGAATCAAACCCTCTTTCTCTCGAAGGCGGAGAACCATTTGCTGTAAAATGTTGTTGGGTTGCCGAACAAGTTTTTTGAGGAACTGCATATGATTTTCAAACTTATATGCTGCGAATTTTTCTAATTGCCCCAACTCCTCAACACAAGCAGGCAAATGAAGCAGACCGTGAACATTGAAACTTATCAAATGCTCCCCATATATCTCGCCAAATATCCTAACGAAATCTTCTAACATACATAAAGCGACCCTATTGTGACTATGGCATGTTTTTTCGGAAGATAGAAGCCTAATGCTGCTGTGTAGCAGAAGAAAGTGATAATATTGGTCATCACGAATACAATCTTTCAATATGTATATTCCAGAATAAAGCAAAAATTGTCTAAACTCCGTTGATTTCCAAATCCTAACATCAGACAAATTTCGGCAAACTCTACCAAACTCAGAAGGCACCTGTCCTAACAACTCATTAAATTTTAAATTCATTCTACACACATTCCCTGTTTTCAACAACAAAAGCACTAACTTTGTGGTCACACCTAAATCTACAAGATGCATGGGGGGATCTAAAGGAAACTGGGAAACCATTGAGAATCCGAATTTTTCTAATACATTTAGTTCAAACCTAGCATTATGATGACGGTCATCAGCTCGAATTTGGAAAGACAAATCTGTTCTGAGAAAACCTGATGTTACCGAAAAAGCTGTCCTTCCTAAAATATGTTGACCCAGCTGATCACATTTCGGGCAACTATTTTTACCATTGTGTCCCTGGACACTGGTGAGAAAAGCCCTAGCAGGGCTATCACAAGTAAATAACCTAACACTAAATTTCTTCACGACGCCGTTAAAACCAATTTCTACTCCGTTTTTGTGAAGAGTAGAAACTTCTTCACAAAAATCAATCATGAAATCGTGGAGGGAAGATGGTTTACTAGTGCCTGAAAAGCAAGCAATCGTGAAAGGTCTCTCTTTGGGGCAACCAACTATTGAGCCGAGTATTGGCCAAAACAATTTTTTAGAACTTTTATATAAATTAAGCCCATCTACTCCAACATCTATTCTAACTTCATCACTACTGTCAAGAAAATCGAAAGATTTCGAATGAAAATATTCCTGAATTCCTAAATAAACAAATTCACCATCCGGAAAGGAGACAACGTTTACACCTGATTTCTCAGCTTTTAGTAATGTCTTAGCACATAACGGCAAACCCTGCACTCCCGACCGAGATAAAACCTGCAAAAGGTCAGTAAGAGCATTGTTAGCAATGCCATTTCTTATTGACCACGATTTCAATTCACTACACATATCTATATGTTCCTCATTCTGCACATTATAATTTTCTTTTTCGAAGCTATCTACACTATCGACACTATCGCAGTCGGAATCACGAGTTGAGTCCTTTTCCGAATCAATAAATTCATTTATAAAACACTTTTCCACATCACTTTTTCCACTGTCTATTTTTTGTAATTGAATTATGGTTTCTTGCATCGTATCGATAATTCACATCGACACTTTATGCTCCGACGCCAACAGCGCAACTGAAGTACGATGTAAACACGAAATGTAATCTCCGATAGCAAATACATATCATAGAAGATAGAGACTTATGGAAGACTAATGGAAGAAGGCTTATAGAAGACTAATGGAAGACTTACAAAAAAATTGCGTGAAACATTTTTAAGTGTGTGGCGCCAATAACAGTCCTAAAAGTCGATTTCGTTTGCTATTGTTTATTTTTTTGCGTTCCCTCAACGATAACAGTCCTCCTCCGTCTGCTGCGTTTTTACCTTCGATAAATTCTCGCTTTCTCCTTCGCCGCGTGTAACAATCTTCTAGGTCTAAATTTTCGGTCGAGGAAGCTTCACTTATCGCCTGGGTCCAAATTCTCCGCCTGTCTTGCGGCAGCTCTACTTCGTGACGTTGAAGCAATGACTTAATTATTGTTGTTAATAGTGGCGCCAATAACGGACCTATAGGTAGATGTTGCCTGCTCTTTTTTATTATTTTCGTGCGAGCTTTAAAGCCTGAGTTCCAAATTCCTCCCAAGCACGACAAATTGCGTATTATCCTATTGTTGATGGTGGATAACAATAGGAAGAAGAAAAGTGTAGAAAAAGAAAGATTAATATTTGACTTATTGTCAGGCGAGTCACGCCAACTTAAGCTGGCAACCAGATCTTGCTTAGTTTTGGTTTATTAGCGAGCCGCGCTGTTATATATGTATAGGTGATGGCCACCAGGCCAAACTTACGTTTAAGTGCAAAGGACTGTTTGGCTAGCTTGCCCTTTTTAAACAAAAATTCTTACATACTAGCTTATGTAGAATATATATATACTTCTAAGGAAAGTAAACGCCCATTGCATCCTTTCCTTTTTACTCTAGTTATAATTTATAATTATGCTTACTTAGCATACTCTTATTGGCTCTGCTTATTTTAAATATTTATCGGTTGGAGAAATACATCGAGCGAAAATAAGTGCAGCGTAGGTTGCGTTGCACTCAATGCTCTTCACGATCAGCAGGATGTAGATGTGAGAGGGTTGCTTATAAGCAGTTCCTTACAGTATGTATGTACCATGTACAATGGATTGTATCGATAACTCTGTGGGACGACGACGTATGGCACAACGGTTCATGGTCGAAAAGGACATAATAAAATTTTATTATAACGTATTTCAGTATTGTAGTTAATGGTAGCTAACAACATTGGCGTAGTTACAACAACAGTTTTTCTATTTGCTTTGCTATTGGATTGAGAAATTCTCTTACGTGAAATAAAAATATTAGTGACTTGAAACTTTAAGTTTTTATTTTATTTGATTGGTGATGTCCGCTATTGAAGTCATATTGTATTCTTATTACACTTTGACAAACTTATACATATATATTCCGTTGTTTGTGTTGCCTACGCTGGACACTTAACATTCGTTTGTTTTAATTTTTCTTTTCTTTATAGTCTGGTTGTGTTAGTGGTCGATTCTTTTTTAGCTTAAAAGAAATTGGTGTATGCGTTGGTGCAGACAGTCGATGGGCGGTTGTTTAGTTCTGTCTGTAATTGATTTCGACTGTGTTTGTATATTAATTAACTTTTACATTTATATTTTGTGTCCTGTATTAGTTTTTTATTCTTATACTTTTAATTTATTTTGTTCCCCCTTATTATTACAATTTTTAAATTATTTATTTACTTCTTACCAACTACCTTTCAATATATATATACCGTACTAAATATTTACTTCTTTAAATTACTTATATAATTTTAGTAAATTATTATGGAACTTTTGTTACGTGTACAGATCGTCGTGAAGAAAATTTTTAGAAGTAATAAAAAAAATCTTTCCCAATTTTGGTAGGTGTCATGGCCTTAAGGGAGTTTCTAGTTGATTATCTTGGCAGTTAAACCAAGTCAATCGCTTTAAAGAATACTAATTTACATACATATAAATAGCGGCAGTATAGAGCAATTATATAAATTTATTCACTTACTTTTTAGTTTAAAACTTAATCAGAGTAAAAAGAATTAAACAATACATAAAAATCCAAATCAAAAGGCTTAAAAAATTGTCCGATTCATCGTCTGGGCTTCAACACAAATAAATGCTCAGGTGAATAAACAGAACCAAACTCGGTGCCAGCTTTTGTTAAAATTTCAAATTTTTAACTTTGCACCCAGTTTTTATAAAGTGGCAACTTATTTAAGCGCGTTTTGTTTCGAATACTAAGGGCGAAGTTACGTTTCAAATTTCAGATTGGTCAAATTGTTTTTCTTTTTTATACAAATACTCATTACAAACATTTATACAAACGTCTCATTTGCTTGATAAGAAAAAACTAAAAACAAAAAAAGTGATAGTTTAGTCAATAAATAATATGCAATGAAATTTCGGACTAAAAGGAACTGTAAAGGTGTAGACACAGACACCACATCGTAAAATTAAACAATTATTCATCGTTACATTGATGTACACGTTACACTCATTACTACTACTCATAATTCGAGTACTTATGTGTATATATAATAATTATAATATTTAGAATGTAATTAATATTTATATTGTAATATTTTAATCGTACTAATGATGTGTATAAAGATTAACATGCTTTCAATTCCATTGTGTGATCATAACCACGCAAACACGTTTTGTATGAATCATTTACAAACAATGTAAGCGTAGTTAATTATGTAAGCAATTAAAAAAAATAGTATTTTGTGCTAAGAAAATTTTATAAATTTCATTATTTTTTATGTCTTACCTTATTCTTGATATTATTATTCTTACAATTATTTTAAAAAACTTTTAATAAAAAAATATAAACTTTAAAAGGTTTATGGGTACCTTTAATACTGCATTCTGTAATTGGTGCGTGAGAATAAATTCCCGGTTGCGATAAGAGGTCTACTAGGATTAACGTTGATGTAAACCATTTATTATAGGTAAACTTTAAATTATGTGAAACTACTAAAAAGCTGAATCCCGAAGAAAGAACACCGAACTTATTACCTTACAGTGCTGGCATCATGTAAGTAAAGCCAACAAAAGAAAAACATCGTTTATTATTACTAATGCAATTAATGTTGTTTCACTGTTAAAAATATCACGAAGATGTCAAAACTAAAGTTGTATATAGTAGTGAATAGTTTGAAATAGTCGGCGGAAATGTTTAATCAAGACGAAAGGCTATACAAGACAGGAAAGCGCTCTCATTTCCTACGAGAGCTCAAAACCATATCCGCCCGCATAATTACGTACAGTGCAAGAATAACTCCTCATTCTTGCGTACAGTGTATGTGATTTTTATGGTGAAACAGCCATTTCGAACAAGCTAAAAGCTACAGCTCAACATGAAGACTTTGAAAATGGCATGAGTTACAAGCAGAGATGTCAACCTGGCAACGTTTCTTTTAATTATTTCTTTGAACATGCAAGCAACTAATTGTTTAAAAAAATCAATGTGTTTAGAAGATGTCGCTGTAGTAAAAAATTCTTATCGGTTTGCACAATAATACAGTGTGTAGTTTTTATTAAAATTAGTTAAAATCTTAAGCTTTGCGAGCCTTTTTACATCGCCCTTTACGTATGCATAATAGCGCGTTACTTTTTTTTGGCTATTTCGTTGTCAGTTCACCGGTGTCGCAATTGAACAAGCCAAAATAAAATAAAGATATAAGAAAATATTAAAAAATTATATAATATAAATGAACACAAGATTTTTAGTTTTTATATAATTAAAGCCACTGTTGGAGGAACTATCCCACAAATGTAGCAATGCAATTATTATAGCCAGCCCATAATAAAGGAAAAGTTTGGCCTAATATATACTCCTGCGCTACCATCACTGTAGAAACACATTACAACCGCCGCAGCAGCTTCACAGTGTAAGTACATATATGAGACTCTCGGCCATAACTTGTAAATTATAAATTATCATTTGAAATTTTCTCTGGCATTTGTGAATTAAAAGTGACGCTTTCTGATTTACAAGCGGCGCTTTCTGATTTAAATGTGACGCTTTCTGATTTACAAGTGATACTTTCTGATTTACAAGTGGAAAAGGTGTAGTAAAATTTTAGCTGCTAGTTCGCTTAAGAAAACTGCTGCCCAGACCACATAGAACCGCATAGAACAACAATAGGCTCTTCTGTAGGATTAATTTTGAAGAATTTACTGTTCACGTATCTATTATGAAGTAAAATTTATGTTTTTGTAAATCTTAATACAAGTCGCTGTAGTTGCGTGGGTGACATAGGCCTACAGGGAAACAGAACAAAATAAAAAAATCGTTAATGCGCCTTAATGTTTACCACATTCAGGTGTGGAAACAATATAAATGGTTGTTAATAATATTATTTAACCTTATATTATACTATTATTCGATTACTATATATAGTTTAAAGAAAAAAAAATATAATATAATTATCTAAAGAAGAATTTTATTCAATTTCATACGAAGAAATCCCACAAATTTCTTCAATAATGCCCGCACTATTTCTTACTTTTCTTATAGTGGCAACTGCTTAGATTTATTTATGGTGAATCATACAGAGTTTCACTTGCTATCTCCTTCTGTCTACAGAGGTATTACAAAGAAATTACACTTAAAATTACACTAAAAGAGTGGCAACCTTTTTCCAAAAAAAGAGAGCAGAAATTCTGCGGTTAGGGTAGAGCCCAACTGCACGACTGCCGAGAGCATAACTGCAAAAACACATACAAACGCTTCCGCAGCTTCAGCTGTTCTCTATGGTACATTTGTGCAAATATTAAATATATTTCAGATTCATATTGACAAACATTGCCATAAAAAACCAAGCACAGCCATCAACACATGGTTTCGTTTCATTTCAATGTTGTCCTTCACGGGTTATTTGAAATTACACTAAAAGAGTGGTAACCTTTTTCGAGAGAATCAAGTAGCCCCGTTGAACACTTTGAAAGCAATTCCTCTGAGTTAAAGCCAGACGTTAAGCCAGGTACATAAAAAATTTGTTTGCAAAAACCTCGTAGTACAATTTTGCTTTACAACTCTGGATTTTTACAAACTGTCAATATTGCTATTCTTGATGTAAAATAAAAGTTCTTCTTTACAATTTTGTAAAGTGCCAAATAGGTCTTGACAACGGAATTTTATTCGATAAAATGAATAAAAATTTTCAAATAAATGCTTTTTAAAAATAAAACCATAGTACTATAGTTGCTTATAGGCAAATCATTAATAAAAAATGGAAAAAATCGCAATTATTCTTGCTTTCGCAATTTCCTTGCAGAAAACGAACATGTGAATCGCTATGGTTGAAAACAGATGTTCACGACTGGCAACAACAAACACACAGCTTTCTTATTTGCAGCTTGTTCCATTTTGTACTGTTCAATTATGTTCCATAATGCCAAGCTTTCACGTTGTCACTTTACTGCGGGAATATCACTGCAAAAAGTTTTGGGAAAAGTAAGGTTTAGGGGTCTCGGCCGTGCGTAATTTTTGACCAAATTTACCGTTATTTTACTTACCGTTAACTATTTTGTAACAATTTGTATTCAGTTCCATTTATACAATTATGCCAACATCGTTCTAAAATATTTTCGCAATTAGGCGCATAATTGTGTTTTTATAACAAAAAACTTTTGATTACCGACTGCATTTATAGGAAATATAATGAGGCAAATTAGGAAATGCTGTGTAAAATGTAATAGAATATATTTATTAACATTAAAACTGTGTTTTATACATGTTTTTCGCGAATAAAAAACATAATATTTATAATTATTTATTTTGACGTTACGGTAAACAAACCCCTTAAAATAAATTTTCCATCAGTGCTTGCTACAAAATTTTTGTGGCGAGGCTACATTATTTTACGGCGAGGCTACACTTTTTTACGGCGAGGCTACACTTTTTTTGCAGCGAATCAAAGTTTTCTTTCATTGTATCAGTGCAATTCCAGCAAAAATGCATTAGTGTATAAGGGACATTTTCGAGTGTCTCATCTACTAATCTATGGTGTAAAGCTTAGTACGAAAGCTTACTCATCCTATAAGTCTCATTTAAAATATACATATAATTTTTTCTTACCTATGTTTCTACCATTATTCAGTATATCCGTCATTTATATTCAGCTGCAGTCATAAAAGCATTTCGTAGAATTTTAAAACAGTTAGTCCAATACATTCTTCAATGTATTCATTGAAATCTTTCTTTTATAACAATTGCTGCACGCGTTATATTCATTTTAATTTCTATTTTTTAATAAGCGAATGCTTTACTTTGAGTGGTGCGTTGACTATGACTCGAAAAGCGAGTTTTTTCTCATACTATTGCGTGTCGGTTGTGTTAAATACTCTCCTTCAATTATCTTTCTCTCACACGTTTATGAGCCTAAACTGTAATTTTTGTCTACAATGCGTACAAGCAGTTTTACACCATAGTGGTCGATCGTTACGGCGGCTGCTAGAGCAAAACAGCAATTTCGGCGGCATAGATAATCCGGCTGGTAGGTTCTTCGGCGCAGGCTTGTTTTGTGCTCGTTGATTTGGGTTTCTGATAATTTTTATAGGAAAATTGCGAAAACTTCTGGTAACACTGAAAGATAGCGAACTATCTCAAATATTTATCGCATAAAGGATTTATGAGAATTAAAAAAAGAACAGTTCCGCTTTGAAACGAGAAAGTACGAATATCGTATTTCTTGCAAACTGAATTTCTGCTATTCTCTATTATGAAGTGCAAAATTCCCGAAATAAGCTGGCATAATAGAGACCCTGTACTCAGTGTTGATATTCAACCACGCAGTAATAACACTTGCAGTCGATTTTACCGCTTGGCATCTGGTGGAACAGATTCACATGTGTTAATTTGGTATATTAACTTTAATGAAGATAAATCCGAGTTACTGTTAGATGTTGCCGCGGATTTAACGCGTCATCAACGCGCCGTAAATGTAGTTAAGTGGTCGCCTAACGGCGAGCTGTTGGCGTCGGGTGATGATGAGAGTGTAATTCTTATTTGGAAGCAGAAGACAGAAAGCGAGCCACTTAATATATTGGACAACACTGGCGACCAAGACAAGGAAATATGGATTACATTAAAGGTTTTGAGAGGACATATGGAAGATGTATATGATTTAAGTTGGTGTCCGCACTCCTTGTACCTTGTTAGCGGATCTGTCGACAATACAGCGATTGTTTGGGACGTTTACAAGGGCAAGTCCATTGCCATTTTAAATGATCATAAAGGCTTTGTGCAAGGCGTTGTATGGGATCCCAAAAACCAGTACATTGCAACGCTCAGCACGGATCGGTTGGTATAAAAGTAATATTCCTTCACATTATCTTAAATGTTGTTCTTGCAGATATTTAAGAATATTCGACATTCAAACGAAAAAAGTTCTATATCGAGTCAACAAAGCAACTTTACCAGTTCCCGAGGGTAATGAGTTCTATGGCAAGCGAATGCGTATTTATCATGACGACACGTTGCAAACGTTCTTTCGACGATTGTGTTTTTCTCCAGACGGAAAGTTCCTGCTCACACCAGCGGGTGTTTCCGATTATGATGGCGTTACACATCCGCTGCACATGTCTTACATTTACAGTCGATATGCATTTAAACAACCAGCGATATTGTTACCTTGCCCTGACCAGTACACGGTGGCCATTAAATTTTGCCCTCTACTTTTCAAACTGCGACCTCATGACGCCACAGAAAGCCCTCCAGTAATTCCTTTACCCTATCGCATGATATTTGCTATTGCCACGCGCTGCTCGGTTTACCTATACGACACGCAACAGCGGCATCCTTTTGGAATAATTTCCAATATTCACTACACACGTCTTACGGATATATCATGGTCCAGTGATGGTGGCATCATTGTCGTTTCCAGTACTGATGGCTTCTGCTCACTCATTACATTCGAGCGTGGAGAGCTTGGCGATGAATACGAAGATTCGGCAGCAATTTTAACGAAAGTTCTCAACAAAGAAAACCCGATTAAGGAGAAGAAGTGGAAAAAAGTAAAGGAAAACGGATCTGCGGTTGGGAAGTATCAAAATGATGAGGACAAGATCAAAATTGAGCCGAACTCGAAGTCGTTAGAAGCCGTCGATGAGCGAGAGAATGAAAAGGACAAAACGATGAACATAAATGATTCCTCTGCAACTGCAGAAATGAGGCAACAAAGCACCACAATAATTGCTAATTCTGACGAAAGTACAGATAAGGGTGAAGAAATGAAAAATAATGTGGAAAAAGTAGATGAAACAGCAACATATACAAATTCTTCACATATAGAAAATAAAAAGGTAAACCTAGATGCAGAAGTTTTGTTAATTCCTCGTGACGGCTACAGTCCACAAGAAAAAAAGCAAGAAAAAGAGATTCTCAGTTCGGAAGAGAAATTTTATTCCTCCGACAAAAATTACCAGCACGCAACACCGATTGCTGTGAGAAGACATCCGCAAGTTCTCGGTGTCACTGAAGAATCAAAAGTGACTTCGCAAACAACAATCGCTGCCTTGCCGCCAGATAAACATTCCACGCAAGAGAAGAGTGACGCCACGATTACTATACGCCGTACTCCGCGGTCTCTCAAATTTCCTACAAGCCTGATGGAGAAAACTCAATTTTTAGATGAAGCCATGGACGCCTCGCCGCTTGACGACTCGGAACAATTAAAGCAAGATGAGAGATCGGAAACTCCGATTGAAAACAAATTGGACCTAGCCGAAGAGATCCGTTTAGAGAACAAAGTTGAGTCTCAAGAATCTTTGTTTGCAAAAAGTGCCGAAGAGGCAGTGTCTGTAAATTTGACAAAGGAATGTGTTGCAGTTGAGAATTTAGCACCAAATCCTCTAAAGCAGCCTCCTGCTGAAGACAGCGACTTATCAACCAAGGCTGTTGACACCAGTTCACCGCAATCAGTGCCAAATCCAACAAGAACTCCACGCCGAGTAGCTTTAACGACGATTTCAACACCCAAATCTAAGAAAAAACCTAATCACTCAACTCAATAATTATTATTAATAATATTAAGAAAAGTTGTTTACTTTGTGATAAGAAATTATTGCTAAAATTTATTTTAAACAAAGCATTTTTAATTAGCTTCAGAATATCGTATTTATTTCCTGATTTATTATTTATTTCATTTTTTTCTATGTATTTAGAGGAAGCTTTCTATCATTTCCAGCTTTTCACTGTACACAAAGGAGAAATAAAACATTGATTATTGCAAACGTATTTTTCAATTTCGACAAAAAAACCTGCCGAATACCAACGACAGGTTATTATAACCGATATCCGAAGAATTGACTTTGTGCTATATTTTTTGTGTGCAACGCTTCAATGGAGACGAGTAACCTATAGAAAAGTTTGCATATTCTCGATTAGCATCACATCGTGGTTGCATTTAGTCAGGTCCAATCCGAAATCACGATTACAAGGGAACGAATGAAGGTTATTATAAGCTTTGCCATCAAGAATGCTTCTACAAATCGCAAAAAGCGAATCAGTGCTACTGCTTATTAGCTTAAACACAGTTGGAGTGGCCGGATACAACTTCATTACTCAGCTGTCAAAATTACATGGGCTCTTATGGACAACGAGAAAAAAGTTATTTTCCAGATTCCCACGACGTTCCGTCGCTTACTTACGCCGCCAGAGTTCGGCTAATTTCTAATCTGGCGGCAGAGCTGTCTTCTTCTTCTTTTGTGTAGATGTTGTTTGTGTAGAAAAAACCTTTGTATGCAATGGACGGCCGATTACGCAGCTATAACTGTGTGTCATCGCCAGAGTTTGACGGCTGGAAAAAATTGAAGTTGTATCCGGCCACTCCAACTGTGTTTAGGCTATATTTTATAACAAATATAAATTCGTCCGTTGAGCGTTGCAATGTACTGGTTTTCCTCAAGTTTTAAGTTCGTAGTCTGAAATTTGCGTTCAAATTCTGCCGAGCCATAGCATTTGTATATAGCACAAATAAACATATTGATTTGTTTGTTTTTTTGTATATATATATTATTTATTGAGACGGTCTAGCCCATTTGACTTATTTTACATACAAATATGAGTTTTAAAGTTTACTAATAAATTTAGTATTGAAAGTTTTACCCTCTGTTTTCACAAATGTTTTTATGGGTTAGAATTAGCCTTGGGTTTAGTGAATAAACTGTGAAAGAGAAGTTTTCTATATAGTATGTACGTATATTTAAACAAAAACAGGTAAGATTAATAAAATATCGTATATAAATTTACAAGAATGAGTTAGACAACAGTGACTAGATAAACTTAAAAGGATTAGTTTGAATGAAATCTCCAATCGAAAGCGAATTTCATCGATTTTGCATTCGTTGTTTGTATTTTGCTCTTCGATTCACTGTTCATTTTCGCTTTCTTCGAAAGAATATTTTGCTGAAAGTTTTATTCTAATATATACTAAATTATAATTCATAAGTACGATTCTATTTATTTTGCATAGTACAAAAGTAATAAGCAAACTGAGAATGAATTTATGTTTAATTTTTTATCTTTTTGCTGGAGATCTGCAGATCTCGTGCTACTTGTTTTTTTTTTTTTTTGTATTCACAAAAAGTTTTACACAAAATTTTAAATATGTTATAGTTTTAAACGGCAAGTAAAAACCTTCAAATGATTTGTTTATAATATTAATACTCTTGTATACATACATATTTATGTATGTCCTATTTATAAGAAATGAGAATAGTCTCAAAATGCAATAAAGCGAGAAATCGAATTTTAATTGTCAAACTCAATTGTGGAATTTTCTAATAAAAACGATAAATGCTTTTCAATATTTTATAAACTCGTAACGAATTTAACGTAATTTTTATGACTGGTGTTTTTTAGTTGTAGATGGGAATACGGATTCGGAAAGGAGTTCTTATTCATAAACCCGTCGTCTGTATGCTTTGTAGAAAATGTCGTCATAACTATGTGTTAGATGTGTTTTCACATCTGCAACGATTTCAGTTTGTTTTAGTAAAATATTAGTAGTTGTAGAATGTTAATAAATTACAATATGTATTTAGTGAAGACTTACTAAATTCCAGTAGAAGTTATTCGCGGTCTTATTTTACTTAAGTGAGTACGTTTTTAATAAAACAATTACATTTATTCAATTTGAAAATTTGAGATGATGGCGACTTCCTTAGAAATTTGTTGGAAAGATGAGTGATGCGGTTGCAGATGTCAATGCGCTTTTGTAATATATTTTCTTTTGCGATTTTTGGTGTATTAGAACTGAAATGCATGTTTGGATCAAATACTTGATGTTAAGGTATTTTGAGATCTCTGTTTTTACTAAATTAATTCGTCAGTAGTTATCCCTACTCACAACACAACCGAAGCACATGAAGCCATTAAACTAAGGAAAGCGCTCCTTCACTATGAACAAAATTCAGATAAATTGATCAATTTTAACATGTATTTAAAAAAATGTATGTATGTTAGTTTTAATGTATTTTATATTTTGTGCAGTGTTGATCGTCAGACAAAAAACGCATGATCTGAAATCTGTGCAGGAGTTTTCAGTTATCCCATATATTATCTTAGCAAATGTCGCAAAATACTAAATTTTAGTTTGTATTCGCACTTAACCAAAAAAAAAAAAAAATTAAAACAAAAAAAAGATTGTTTCTCATAAGGTGTTCTTTGTAGATTTTTGTTTTTTTTTTTGGTGTTGTAGTTTTCAACGCTGATTACAACATCAACAAGAAAAACATGAGAAACTTCCAGTTTCGAAGGAAAACGCATTTGATGTTTTTTTTACTTTTTTTTTTCTCAAAAGTACTCAAATTAAAGAGTTGACCAAAAAAAGTAGTAAAGCCCTTCATACATTTTTCGCCAAAAACTGTAAGTTTTTCAATAAAATATCATATAATATCGATAAAGAATATCTTACCTTTTATATCTATAGCAGATATATGCAATTGTTCACGATTTATGGACATTTAAAGTACAAATTTCAAACGGTTATAAAACCTGAACCGGCAACTCTCCAAGTTTTTGTTGCTGTTGTTATTTAAATTAGTGTTGAAAACTACCACAACAACAAAAAACATCATATGGGAAACATATGTTCTCAGAATACTGAGAACTTAATAAAAATACACTTTGGATTGGCTTTTAGATCTAGTAGCTTATTTCAGTTCATATCAAATCTGCGAAAGTTTGCATTAACACTTTTTTAAAAAATAATAATTGCAATTTACATTTTAAAAAGTATATATATATAGAATACTTTAAAACAAATTGTATATTAAAACTCAAATCTCACTCACAAAGCAAAATCAAATGATTCGACATAAATTCGTAAAAGTTGTGCGATAAGTTAACATAAAGTTATGAAAACGATATTTGGTTAGTGTTTGGGGCATGACACATTAGTCTCATGAGGCCGGCCTCAATCGAGCGACTTATTTGATCGCAAGTGATGCCATGAATCTATCTCTATTTCATATTAATACCTCATTACGCTTCATTACTAATAACAGAATGTATTGTTATGAAATATAATGTGGGCAGGAATACTAAAATATTTATAGCAATCATACAAATTCTTAAATAATTGTAATTTATTTAAATGCAACACTGAAAAACATTCTTGTTATGGTTTGAGCGAGTCTGTTAGTTTCCTTGCTGCAGAACAAAGAACAATTTAATAAACTAGAATTTGTACATTTGCACGTCCCTTCGAGTGATATTTACATGTCTCTTAAAGACGTTGATGAAGTGACGTAAATACAACTTTTTGGCGCGAATATGTCATGGCGAAAAATAAGGGAACTAGTAACTTAAAACATATTAAAAAATTAAATTAAAGTTTCAAAGCAATTTGGAACTATTTTTTTTGTTAGTATCCAATTGTGTAATATTTGTGCTGCTTGTGCGCCTCGGTTTCCTTTTCTTTCCATACACTCACAAATACGCAAACTCCAAAATCGATCGAGTTGCATCGCAGCTTCGGCGTGCTGATTTGATGCTATTACTGGTTGCTGCTGACGTCTGTGTTCTTAGTTGTTAGTTTGTTTTGGTTTTGAAGATGTGTAAAACAATTTTTACTTAGTAGAGTCCGCAACCACGCAGGTTGTTTGCTATTATTACATCGGTGACAGCATCGAATACAAATTGAATGTTATTGGTATCTGTGGCGCACGTCATGTGGCAGTAGATTTCCTTCGAGGTGGACTTGTTCTTTGCTTCAAATTGCGCTTGAATATACGCAGCTGCTTCGCCGTACTCCTGACCACCTGAAGTAGAATTTGGCTTAGATATATCTTAATAATGTATGTATGTGAATAAAAACCGCCCAAAATATAAATTATAATATATGTATGTCTTCTGATGCATGTTTAAAGCTTCATTACATATTGTACGAGTTTCAATTTTAGTTCTGACCTGTGTACTCCGGAAAGCAGATTGTCAATGGACTCTTCCGTATCTTCTCCTCAAATAAATCCTTTTTGTTTAAGAATAATATGATGGAAGTGTCCGTAAACCATTTGTTGTTACAGATGGAGTCAAATAGTTTCAGCGATTCTTGCATTCGGTTCTAAATGTAAGCGTGAATATATTGAATTTATTATTATTGTGCTTATTAAGACTAATACTTCACTCAACATACCGTGGTTTCATCCTCGTGCAGTACCTGATCATATTCAGACATAGCAACACAGAAAATGATCGCTGTGACATCTTCGAAGCAGTGTATCCACTTTTTCCGTTCAGATCGTTGTCCGCCGACGTCGAATAACCTAAAAAAAAAGAAAGCCAAATGTATCATGAGCGTACTATATGCTCCTACTATAGTATACTTACTTAAAATTGAGATTTTTAAATGAAAAGTGCACTTCAACAATTCCAGTTGTTTTGACACGAGTGCGTAGAATGTCCTGCTCGGTTGGTTGGTAGTCCTTAGCTCCTAGTCGATCTAAATCGTCGAGGAAACTGAAAGAAAGTACAGTTTTCTTAGTAATTTCTTTCGTGTCTTTTAAAATTCGAATTTAATATTTAACATTATGAATTTTGTTTTGTTCAGTATTCAATGTATTTAATGTGTTTTTATAATAAAAAGATGTCGCCATACATAATAAGGCAATTGTGGCAATATTAATCAATTTCTCATATTAAACAATTAGACGATTGGAGTTCGAAATATCGCCAGTATTTACGTTCACAAGTTACTGCATCAAATATTTGCTCTACTAATAATTATTGTTACCACATTCGTCACGCTTTGCGATCAATTGGACCAGGCAACGTTTCGATTAAAGTGCAGTTGCTTACGTGACAAGCTGGCAGCATGCATTATTTTACCTTTATTAATTCGAAACTAGAGCCGATTGAAGTGCTACATAAAATTCCTATAAACTACAGTTTTTTTAATAAACTGAATTAATCCAAGTTTTCCTTGGTTCCTTAAACTGGGAAAGTATGAAAGATATTTTGTCAACGATCTTAGCTTTCACTGCGCTCCGTTCAAAGTATTTTGGTTTGATATTTCACTGATTCGTTGTTAATTTAATTCTCAGCTGCATTATAATTGCTAAATCACGATCACATCTTGCAGACTGCATTCGCTTCATAGTCACATTTTTCGATGTTACGATGTGTTCATATTTCCTTTAAAAGACGAAGTACTATTGCTCAAGATGTTTAAGGAAATGTTACGTCGACGTTTAACTCACATGTTAAAACTTGTTTTGAATGTAAGTGAATTTTAGATAATCAATGATCCGAAATCAATTGAGTAATTTCATCAACTTAAGCATCATTTTTGGAAGACAGAAAGAAGAGATTCTTTCCGAACGAAAGAACTAAGCTAAGGCGAACGAACGAGCATGAAACAAGTCGCAGTTTCCATGCGGAATCGATGATTTTTTATACATCGTTGAAGAGGGAACATTAAGAATAAAATAATGAGCCACTGTGAAAGGAAACTTCGACACAGAAGAGGAAAGAAAGAAAGGCAATGAAACTGTCCAGGAATGTAAATGTTTCGCTGCACTGAATATAAATATCCTTAAAAATTAATAACGCATGTTTTATTCATCGTTACCCATCGACTTGTGCAATCTGTACAATATTTGTAATTTTTGTCTCTTTATTTAATTTAATTACCGGTGTTTTGAAGTGCGGTTTTACGCATCTCTTGCGTCTCCGTAATTATAACCTGTCCCTTCCAACAACCGCAATAAACAAAAAACAGAACAGGGCAATCACAGGAGGGAAGAGAGAGAGAGAGGAAGCGAATAAGTAACATGTGAACGCTTTACTTCGCTGTCTTAACTTTCGGTTATAACTTGAACATCTCGCATATCTTCGGCGTTATGTTGTGGACTAAAGCGAACAAGACAAAGAAAGCTCTGTTCTGCTCCATTAAGGAAGCGTCTCAAAGCGACGGCGGCGAATCATTAAAGACGCTGAATAACTATGGCTGCAAAAAGTATTCAAACACGCAGTTATAAATTGGCGAAATGTTGGCGATCGACAGTCAGTTTGTTGATAGCAGTCAAATTGAAGAGTGTCTCGATTGTTGCATCCGATAACGGCAAGAAAGGCACAAAAAAGCAGTTCGTGTATGTCAATTGAAGGATTACAAAAAAATATTGAATTTTTTGCGTATTTATAATATTATCGGAAAAGTGTTTCAAATAAATTGAAAGTGTGAAAGTTTAAATATCGTAAAAACGAGTGAATTGATCGAGCATAGATAAAGCAACTGTCAAAAACGCAGCTTCACTATTCATTATTTGTAATTTTAGTTCGATTTCCATCATAAACAAGTTCACGTGTCCTTTTTTATTATCTTCCAATAACGAAGCAATACTCCAAAAATGCCCCCCCATGTGCAGAAGTCAACGGCGCTGGTTAAACGTTTGCCCTTTTTGACCAATGCTACCATTGAAATGACAACTGCAACGGAAGTAGAATCGCCTACAAGATATTCAAAGGATTTTCCAAGCAATACGAATGTGGGGTAAAAACTTGATAATTTCACATGCGTTCACACGAGTTTTTATATCTTCTTTTATAGATCTTTTCCAGAAGAAGTTCGCCCATACTCCGAAGTTCCGGGTCCCTGGGGATTACCTCTTATTGGCAACTCTTGGCGATTCGCTCCTATTATTGGTTAATTTGCTATAATTACGAACAGTTAAATCTCGATTATCAGGATCTCTATGATATTTCATTAATGTAGTGTAGTTGGCATAATCGAGGTTCAACTTTAAACCTTAATTTCGGTAATTTTAGAAAATTCTTCTTCGAATTTCGTAGGTCATTATAAAATTAGTGACTTGGATAAAGTAATGAAAGAGTTACATATTAATTATGGCAAAATTGCAAAGGTCAGCGGACTCATCGGACATCCCGACTTGCTTTTCGTCTTCGATGGCGATGAAATACGAAATATTTTTAAAAAGGAAGAAATCATGCCGCACAGGTGAGTGCCAAAAAAGCCAAGATTCAGATCCAGAGAAATACTGTCATTTTATATATGGGTTGTTTGTGTGTTTTGTGTGGTTTTATGTATATTTTCGATTCGATTTAAAATCAAATGCACACGTTGATCACTTCTCTTGGCGATTTTAATTTTAGTTTGTTCAGTTAAATTCATTATACTACGTTGGCTCTTAGCTATTCGCAGCGCTGAAGGACCTTGAGTGCTAAATATTGATTTCAAATAAACAAAATAAACACAAGTTTGTATGCACAACTCATGCATATTTATATATTGGAACTACTAAGCCAAATTTGTTTTAATTTTTTTCTCTAGAAATCAAAAATTCATATTTTCATTCATACGATTGGATTTTACATAAATTTTTTGACTGGTTTAAAGTACAGTTGTACTTCGATTAGCCCGACCTGCAAGAAACTTTCTCGACTTGTGACTATTTACAATTCATCGTTCTATGGACTGATTTGCATTGCATTTTGCGTATTGTGAAATATTTTCCCAAAGGACAAACAAAATTCTTGTATATATGCGGAAACAAGTGACCTAGTAATACCTAAGAAATTCCAAGCATCACTTGAGCTTACATTTTTTATGCCCTACAACCGTTCAAGGTTTAAGGATATGATCACTTTTTCCCACAATGTGTAACTCATACGACTAAAGGAGATAGATATATAGAAAGGTAGCCTCCTGAGTCGATTTAGCCATGTCCGTCCGTCTGTCTGTCTGCCCGTTGAAACCGTTGAAGATATCCAAATGAAATTTGGCAGATATATTCTTTGTTTTGGCGGGATGTTTCCCATTGAAAATAGGCAAAATGGGTCAACAACACGCCTACTTTTTATACCGAGAATACCGAAACTTCTCTTTTCATACTTTTAATCTTCTTCTTCTCTTTCAAATACTAAATGAATTAATATTTCAATAACAGAAATTATTGTTCCATTGAATTTTTTCAAAGTATTCAGTTGTAGGGTGTTTAAGATTCGGTAATTCCCCGTATTCCTCTTCTATCAGCTTCTTAAATTCAAAATCCTAAATGTCAAATAATCGAAAGGAAAATATAATAAAAAGAATGTTAACAATTATTAGTAGGCTAGGTCATTGTCTAGACCAAATAAATTCAAATAAATGGATATAATAAAATAATTCATAATTAATCATAAATTCTGATAAATAAATAAATAGCAAATAATTCATAAAATAATCAGTGTCATTTTAGATATTGTTTTGAAATTTCGATGCATAACATTTTTCTCGGATCTGAAAACTGAAGAATCGTGGTTTAACTGTAATAAAATTGGATTTGCTTGTCTAATAATTAGCATTAAAAAGCATTCAGAAGCCAAAGACTATGAAATACTGCTTAGAAATGCGAGTGTATTGAATATATAAAATATACTTATAAAAGTATAACTGCAAAAGTCAGTTTTCTGTACATTTGGGACAATTAAAATTGTCAAATTTATGTGAAAACATTTCGTACTGATAATTTTCAGTTGAAGTATAGAGCTAATCACAATTGTAGTTTCCTCATCCGTATTTTTAAATCAAGAGACAATTTATAAATTAAAATTGCTACTGCTTTTTAACAAGAAATACTGAAATTATATTTAAATAAACTGAATTCCCTCTGAAGTCAACTTAAGCGGTTATCGCTTGCGGCCACAAATATTATTTTATTTGTAAGTTTTTTTTTAAAAACTCAATAAAAAACTGAATTTCAATGGTTTCTAAAATATTTGTTCAGCAATTTTGTTTTTGCGTGTGTGTTTGTTGTGTGGCTTTCTTAGTATGTGTTTTCTTACTTTTTGGTGCGGTGTTTGATCTGTGAAGTGAAACCGACGTGCTGACCAGTTTTTTCTTAATGACTGCGGACTCTTTCATTGATCAACTGATGTTTAGCCGAGTTCGACCAATTTACGGCAGACGACACGGCAGCTTTTAAACAAAAACTGAGATTTTTGTCAGTACAACGCTGAATTCTCGATGAATTTTCTGTATAATGTTTATTTAATAGGTAATTTATTTTATTTAATTTCAGACCTTCAATGCCATCACTGAAATATTACAAGGGGATATTAAGGAAGAGCTTTTTTGGTGATGTTGCGGGACTTATTGGCGTGTAAACGAAATTCCTATAGCAAAGAAAGTGTAAAGCAATGTTTGTGTTTCCTCTGCAGGCATGGAAAGAAGTGGGAAGTGTTTCGTCAGGAGGTGCAACAAATCCTACTGCGACCTCAAAACGCTAAGCAATACATTCCGGCCATCAACGAAATTGCAGCTGAGTTTATGCTGAGGTCGGTCGATCTATATAGTTGCCAGGTCTTACTTTGTTCGAATGTGAAAAGTGTACTTTCAGAATTCACGAAATTCGCAACGTCGATGGCGAACTGCCGGCCAATTTTCTATCTGAACTTTATAAATGGGCTCTGGAATGTAACTTAATTCATTATCTAATTTCTGTATGGCAATAATTCAGGCCTCCTTTCGTTCCAGCTGTTGGACAAGTAGCTTTGGACACCCGATTGGGTTGTATATCGCCCAATGGAAGCGACGAGTCACAGAAAATCATTGATGCAATCAACATTTTCTTCTGGGCTGTTCCACAATTGGAATTACGAATGCCGCTGTGGCATTTATTTCCGACGAAGGCATACAGAAGCTTTATTGCAGCATTGGATAGTTTTACTGAGTAAGTTTCGCCAGATTCCACATTCGATAGGCAGAAGTTTGACTTGTTTGCGCTTTTCTTAAGGATTTGCATGCGGAATATCAACCGTACCATGGATAAAGACACGGCTGGCGTCAATGTCAAAAGCGACGCTGAACTCTCCATTGTAGAACGAATTGTACGCAAAACCGGAAATCGTAAGCTGGCAGCTATTCTCGCACTCGATCTCTTCCTGGTTGGAGTGGACACGGTACATCTATTTCTTGGGCTCTACTACTCGGTTATACATATATAAAGCAAAAGCCTCTTCGTTTCAGACTTCCGTAGCTGTTTCGTCCACCATCTATCAACTCGCCAAGAATCCCCGCAAACAGGAGAAGTTATTGCAGGAACTTAAAAGCATATTTCCAACGCGGGAAGCGACAATTGACCAGACTGTCCTTGAACGGATGCCATATCTGCGCGCTTGCATAAAGGAGACTTTGAGGTCGGTGTGTTATATTGAAAATGGCTGAAATGTACATGAGGTCTCAAATAGTTCCATTAGATATTCGGGGAAAACCTATTTGAACAGGTTACCGGTTATTTGTCCCGCTGTTAGCGAACAGATGTGCGAGTCCGCGAGTCTTCATCTGCCTCGCTATTGTCCTAGTTCTTGTCCGCGTTGTCCAAGTGATTCTATATTATTTTTCAGGTTTCAAAGTGGCGTAAATATGACTTTGTCTATATAAAAAAGACCAATGAACATAGCATTGGACCACATAACTTTTCCTTGCCAGTAAAATCACTTTTCTACTAATTCTTTTCCTTGTTATTTCAGAATGTATCCAGTGGTAATAGCGAATGGCAGAAGTCTCCAGTCTGATGCAGTCATCGGTGGATATCACATTCCGAAAGGGGTAATAGTAAAGAGTAGAAAGCAATAACAAACATAGTTTATAAGCAATAAGAACAATCACCTAAAACCTTTAATATCAACCTCTAAAACCTCTAACCTATAAAAAGGCTTTTTCGGAAATATCTATAATATCCCAAGTAGAAATTTGCGCGGAAACTAACTGGAATCCAGTAAAAATCCCAATCTGATTACGGCTCAGATCCTACCAAGTTTATGCCCAATTGAGATAAAATTGGGGAATCCAATCAGATTCCATACAGATTCTCTCACAAATTGTGATGATTTCAGATTTTTTCTACTCGGGATTTTATTATTTTTATAGACAAACGTTATTTTTCCACATCTTGTTGTGTCGAACGATCCAAGTTACTTCCCGCAACCGACTCAATTTATTCCCGAGCGATGGATGAAACACGACACGAAATCAAGTAAGTTGCATAAAGTCCTAAAGAAAATTCATTCATTCACTATTAATGCATTTATTCGAATAGACGCCGAGTGTCCACAAATAGCACCAAATCAAATTCATCCCTTCGTCAGTCTTCCATTTGGATATGGGCGCCGTATGTGCGTTGGCCGTCGTTTTGCTGAAATCGAGCTCAATACTTTGCTGGCGAAGGTACGTCATTAAATACTCGAGAGAGAGAGAGGAATTCTCACAGTTTCCACATCCAATACATTTTCAGATATTCCGAAAATACAAAGTCGAATATGAGTCGGGCGAATTGATGTATAAAGTTAACTCGACGTACATTCCAGAATCGCCACTGAATTTCAAATTAACACTCCGCAATGAATAACGAACGATCTACACTCACACAAAGAAAGCCTCTGTCTATCAACAAATGAAATTATTGAATTTGTATACTAAATTAAGGAAATGCAAGTAATTTATTATTATTCAGCTCCGACACAGTGCAATAGTGATAAAAAGAAAATATTTCGAAAACTTCATTAATCGTCAAATCTCCTAATTATAAGTAATAATTAATATAAGAACAAATAATTTGTAATTTTTAAAAGTATTTTTCAATAAATATCAATCTAAAAACTTGAATAATTCGAGTCTAGGAACAAAAAGTTAAGATAAAAGATTTTTGATTAACGCCGGGAAAGGGAAAACACCTCATTTTTATTTGCCAATTTTTGTTAGAAAAAGAGTGAATCACGGAGAATGTTTTCATGAATCACTTTCGCAAGCGTGAGTACTCATGAGAGACACGGTTTGAGTATCCCACTCATTGAGTCGTAAAATGAAATCTCTCCTAATTTGGCCGGGAAAAGCGTGAATCACGCTAGAGTTAATAGCCTTTGACGAATTCATGCCATGATTCATGAACACATTTTTCATGAATCATTTCTGCGAAAGTGACTCACTCGTATGAGTTGCTTTTTGAGTATTCCAAGTATTCACTGGGGATATTTTTTATGGGTGTGTGTTAGATATTACCGACGTATAGCATTATGGAATATGATATCTGTACACTAAGTATTTACAAGCTACTTACTATTTAGCAGAATCGTTCAGTTGATATTCGTTACTGCGCGAAAAGCATTCCTGAACGCCGACGTCCGACCACAAGCGCTTCATTGCGGCCAACAGTTCCTCGGAGAAAGGTTCGGTGTCATGCATTCGCTGGCACACGTCGAACACCATTTTGGCATCGCCCTTCAAGTCGAATCCACATTACATTCACATTCGTAAATTGAGCCGTTCAGCAGCAGCAGCTGAAGTACTTACCTCTCGCTCATTATTGCTGTATTGAATACTGAGATTTGGCATTGCTCGAAGTATGGCGACTAACGATTGTATTGTGTTGCTGTAGACAACGGGTCGGTACTGTTTGAAATCTTCGGAGGTGAATCCGCTTTCGTGGATGATTTTCATTTGTTTCACTATTGTGCTTTTCCCCGATTCTCCGGCACCTGGAATATTATTCAAAAATTGTTAGGCTTTATTCTCACTTGGGCGTTCATAGAATAAAATTTAGTATAAATGAGTTTTGCAGAATGATGTCATCTAAAAAACAAAACGAAAACTGCCGAATAATTCGTAAATAGTCAGCAAAATTGAGGAGGAAATTTTAGTACGCAGATCATTTCTGCTTCTTGACATTTTCCTCAATTTCAAAAGTCGAATTTCTGCCCTTGAAATCGATTCTAAGTTTTCAAGAGATTCAGTTTTTAAGAAAATGTGTTTCACGCTTGAAATTTTGAAGAATATTAATAAAAGCATTTTGTAATCTGCACTATATCTGAATTATATATAGTAATTTTTTTTTTTTATGTAGTAATTTTGTTCGATAAGAAATTATTTAAATAAGAGCATTAATAAATTAAATTTCCCCATCTACTTCAGATCATTCAACAATTTATTCAAATTCAAAAAGAACAAGCAATTAATATTCTTATTTTCACAAATGAGCTGCAAAATAAGGAATTGAACTTCAGGAGTTTGAAGAAATATCAAGAACTATAGAATAAAAGATGTCGAGAAACGGTGATTTAAATTCGTTGTTCGTTCGTTTGTTCGTTCGTTTGTTCATTCGCAGAGTCACAGTGACTAAGACGTAAATCATCTTTCGAAAGTCACGACGTCGGCCACGTCGCAGGGCATTCCAAGAGTCACGAAAACCAAATCGTCTTGATATTGCGTCGCGTTATTATTTTTGGACGCATCAAATTTAGAAACGCCGCAAGCAATTGAAATATGATAAAACGAGAGTATTGCAAGTGCCGTGCGTTGGTGGTTTATTTTTAAAAATTGTTTTTTGTTACTTTACTTTATTTGTTACTTTATGAAAAATATGTGATGTGGCCAACACTTGTAAGTGAAATAATTTCGTTAATAACTTCGATAAAAGTGTTCTTTTTGGGCGCTAGTGATTGCGGCCCTAAATACAAAATATCTACTTTCTAGCGGTGTTGGGTTGTGAGTTATTTCATCCTCGGGATTGAAGAAGGGAGGTGGTGCTGAAGAAGGGATTGTGGGTGGGTGTGGGAAAGGGGGAGCCAAGACTTCCACCGTGAGGAAACATATTAACTGCCGCATTTATCCAAAACTAATTTTCGATGAGACGGGGTTCGCCTGGTCAGATAATGTAATATAAAAATGAATGCAATGTATAAGGACGTCCGTGCAAAGACATCGTGCAAAGTGGGTTTGGCGCTACGAACAATAGGGAAACAGAAAAACAAAACGTGGATGGAGTAGTATTCGCACAACTGCCGAAGCACTAAAACCGGCGACTAGCGAGGAAGGTCTAGGAACGACGGAAGTAAGATGAGCAGCGAAGTGACAACCTTAACACATCGAGGAAAGCTATTTCACAATCTGATGGCAATAACCAGAAAAGAGTTTGCATACGTGGAGCAATGAAATGCTTGCTCTAGCAGGGACAAGCCCAGGACAAGCTTCCCATGGCGGCAATCTGATGAACTGTACCTGAGAACTTCAAACAACAGCAAGAATAGTCTGCCGAAATCCATATTAATCAAGTGGCTGAAATGATTCCTCTTTCGAAGCGAGTAAACAAACATAAGAACGGCGCGAGCACTTCACTTAAGAATTGAGTGAAGCCACCGAACACCGTAGAAGGGAAGATTAATGCTTTGACCAGTTCTATACATTTATATTTTCCAAGTATAGCAGAAGAATAGAGCAAATCTTCATTCATAAAGAGTGAATGTAATCCTAGCGCGTAACAATTATAAATTTACCCTCAAAACAATCGTTTTCCCCCAAAAAAGACTTCGCCTACTTTCAAAACAATTTATTAATTTATTTTTAATTAATTTATTTATTAATTTATTTATTAATTTCATGCTCTAATTATCGATAATTGGCTTTGGTTGCTCTGTTTATGTTATTTCGATTAATTCTGTTTTTAATGTTTATATTAAACTTTTATTTGAACAGTCGTTAAAAATAAACACGTATCTGGAACCGAGCAAATGTCTTGAATGTAAACAGAACATTGCATTTAGGTCTTCAAAGCTGCACTATAAAACAAACAAAAAAAAAAAAATCATATTTCACTTGTCATTTATTAAAAATATTTCAGTTCGAGTAGGAAAAAATGTAAAATATCTGATGTGGAAAGACGCGATTTCCTTGTAGGTGAAAATAATTTCAATTGAATTTGAATATAGTATTCATATTAAATCCAGCAAAACCAAAAGGAAATACGCAATTTCGTAATTGTGGCAACTTATGGAAGATTGTAACGTTAGAAATTTGAATGCGATTTTGTTTCTAACCCAAATTTAAGACGAATTGAAAGCGTTTTTAATGAGCAGCTGCTGCCGAACTTACCAAGTAGCAGCAGCTTGATATCTTTCGCTGCTTGGATACCGTCCTCCTTCAGGTTCCTCTCAATCAGGCGACTTCTGGCGGCGGCGGCCCTTTCTTCGGCAGACTGTGCACAGCCCATGGTTCGAATTGCCTCCACACAAAACGTTTTGAAGGTTGTTTCAGTCGGCCGGGAGTGGCCGGCCGTGTTCTCAGTTAATAAAAAGAATTTCGCAGGAAATTCAAACAGATTCTTTGAAACAGCAAAACAGCTGAAATGTTTTCAGATATCGATTTTGCAAAATATGGGGCACAATTTTAAAAATCTTGAATTTGATTTGATTTTTATTTCTAGTTTCATTTGTAATTTTTATGCACTTGGAAATTCAAAAAGCACTCTGAAAACGTGAAAACGAATCTTTGAATATATTACGAAGAAGAAGAAGAAGAATTCTGATGAAGAAGCATTTTCGATTCGGAAACATAAAAATGGCAAAGGATAAAATATAAAAATAAATTATAAATTGGCATGAATATAAAAAATAAATTAAATTAAATTAAATTAAATATAAATTAAATTGAACTAATAAAACAACATTCATGGAAAGATGGATTTGCGCAGATCGCAATGAAGAAACGAATGCGTTATACTTTGAGAATATACATAAAATCTCGATACCGAAAATCAATAAAAGTTGGAAAAACTCCCTCCGTGGAAAACTCGCACACCCTGAACAGAAATATTTTTGTTTAATTTTAAAGAATATATCACAATATTAAACTTTAAGTTGAAGCTGTCTATAAATCGTTAAAGATTATTATTATTTTCATTATTTATTTTTTAAGTTAAATCAGAGGCGATTTATTTAATTTCAGTACTGAGAATTAGCTCCAAATTTTCTCATTAATCTCACACAGCATGAAGAATTTTTAATTGATTTTATTTGAATGATATATAGCATATATGTTTGTATAATATATTTTATAACTTTAGTATTTCAACAAAAGCATTCGTGGCTTTTACTTGGTGCACTTTTTCAGACACACTTTTTTGGAATTATTGATTCTTTTTTTCACTTTATTTGCTTTTAATAATAATTACACAATTATTATAAAAATTATTAATTACTACTTTTCAATTTACGTATGGAATTAAGACTATTAATTTTCTTCAAATCGAATGTATGCGCGAAAATGACCTCGAAAGACGAACGCAGATATAAACAATTAAGTGGAGCCGCCCTAACGAACGGATCACACCACCAAGAACAAGAATCCACAATGGAAATTCTGTGTTGGAGTTTTGCGTTAATGTCTACACCACTAAAATTCAACAAGCGCAAAAGCTTCAACGTACGCAAAGTTCGGAAAGAATAGATTCTGCTGGAAGCTTGTGCGACTCCCATGGGGCAGGACAAGAAGCGCATGTGCGATACGCGAGCGCATATTGCACTGGAATTGACCAAAGCACGCACACATACACACACGCACACACACATGCACAACAAGGCAGCCGTGAGCTGGGAAAAAGCTTCCTACCGCGTGCACATGTTTAATAACTTGTTAACAGATACTTAATACGTTTTCCGCAAAACCTTTGAACGCAATTCGTTGAAGACTGCCAGAAGAGTGACAAATTGATGTACGGTGTGTACACTTGTCTGTACGCTGAGTATTAAAAAAGTGATTCACAACATCAGTCTGCAACGACGTCAGCTTTTGAATCGAGTGTTTTTGCTCACATCCAACGCATTGTGTGCGGTGTAAAGACGTCACTTGATATGTTTCGACACAGCGCTGAATTGTCTTGCAGATTAAACTTATTCATTACGTTTTGCATCGACAAGGCTTTTCTTTGTTCCTTGCAGTTGTTGATTTAATCTATTTTAAAATCGAATTGCGCTCCATGCGAGGGAGCCGCGTTGGGAAACGCTGAGTTAAACATTCCTAAATGCATGTTACAAGTTCCACTACGTTGCACTTTCCTCTGCATGCAGTGAACACTACTGTTTTGAATTAGCTCTCGAGCGAAGAATCTTAGCTCTTGACAGACACAAAACTTTTGTTGTAAAATGTTCATGTTGTTCTGCACTTTTCACTGTTTGCTGATGACTTTTTTATGGATATACTCTATTATCACATGATGATTAAACAGTAAAAACCTAAACAATCAATGAAGGCATAATTTCTTGATGTCTTCCCTTGGGTACTCTAGTTCGATGTCCTTAAGTTGGACACACGAGAGTACTTCATCTCAAGCAGATACTTGAAATAACACTCAATTGAGTTGAAATTAAAAGGATCAAGTTAAAGTATATAATTAATAATAACATAGAGAGAGAGAGAGAGAGTAAATTACACATTCATCCGTTGTGTAGTTACAAATTCAACATAATATTTGCAAATGTGCTTCCATTTCTTGCTGTTATTGCTTTGCTCTCGCCCATTATGGAAATAGTTCTAATGTAAATAATTATCTTCTCGCCAATTTGTGGAATATCAGCAAAGCAAGGTCCGACTTGGAGATTGTCTACACAACCGACCACAGAATCTTTTATGCGCGGCATTTTCCACACACGAAACGATGGGACGATTCTTGGAATCAAAAGTATTATTCTAAAATTATTCTGTTTACTTAACAAACATTCACAGCTGATTTATTATATCGAAATATTTGTGCTGATGACATGGAAATTATCTTTCAAAAACAGATTTTAAGCTCTTCGAGAAGACAAGAATTGAAAACTCGCAACATTTTTGCACTCAAGATTCAAGTCGGCATTAATAATCAATGTGTGTCTAGAGATGAAGTTGTGCTTATTAAAACCCAGCATCGCCAGCGATGATCAACCAAAAAAACAGGCATTCGAATATTCTTGTTTCCCATAATAGCCTATGTAATTTTGACAATTGGCGGAGAGCGACATCGCTGCGCGATATTCTATGTGTTTAAGGCATTAATCAATTTGATTTTAAATCAAATGTGACATGGATAACTTTCAAAATCAGATTTCATAGCATTCACTTTATTCAGCAATTAAATTAAGAGCTTTGTGCTTATTGAATTTTTAATAATTATACTGACAATTATACTAATAATTATTGTTGGTAATTAAATTAATTTAAGAAACAACGTAAAGTTGAAAGTCCTATGCTATCATGATAAGATCCAAACTTTTGCATTAGGCGATATGATTTTATCAAAGAAATAAACAATGTATTTATTTATTCCTCGTAATATTAATATTATAAAAACAACGTTCTTTTAATGTACTATACAGCTTCGAATAGTGGCCAGAAGTGATTGACTTTCCATTGCTAAAACCAAATTAACCAGAAAACCGCTGTTAAAAAATGCGGACAAAGTTGAAGCGTTTTAAATGTGTGCTTATTTAAATAATTGCATTTTTAGAACTTCATCACGATGGTTGCATAGGAAATATTGCCGAATATCTAATATATTAATAGCCAGTAAGTAGATTTTTTTTATAATTTCTTTGGGAAAAATAATAACACTGCGGAGAATATAGAGCTTATCCAATAAGTGAAGTGCTGAATCGTGAGTGGGGCTTGGAGACGACGTCCTCGAGTTACCAGACTTGCTTGAGTTTTGTTCACGTTCAGTGTAAGCTTCTGAAGTCCAATCTTGGAATGACAATAAGATTCTTGCTAATCTGCTTAGTTAAACACTCTGAGCTCTGTAGATCGCAAGAATTAGTTGAACAAACGTAGTATATGATTTAATTACGATATGTATTTTATATATGTATTTTAATCTAGAATGGACGCATTCTGAATAATAAGCTACGATTTCAGAGATAAAAGAGACGATTGCTGATATAGACTGCTGCTTTACAAAGGTAAGAGAAAGACTCTATTATCATTATTAACTCACCGAGCAGCAGCAATTTGATATCCTTTGCTGCTTGAATACCATCTTCCTTCAGATTCTTCTCAATTTGTTTGGAACGTTGGATTGCAGCACGTTCTTCGGCCGACGTTGTACACCCCATTTCGTTAAGTTATTAGCAATGCTTTAAAATAGGTGCGTGGGCAAGGAACAAGTTTTTTTATTAATCTATATTATAGAATGTTGAACTGGGTGGTGGTTAAATGTACACAAATTACCACAAATTACAAATACCTTTCAGGAAGAAAAGCGTTCGAATTTTGGAATGCCTTGGTGCCAGGAATCCCAGGAAAAAAAGAAAACCAGACGTACTGCTTTTATTTACTATGCTTTATATTTCTATAACTGCAACGGCGGCCACTACTTCACTTTGCTAACTTTTTCTTGTCATTTGATGCGTTTTAACTTGCTGGCGCAGCTCGGTATCGGGTTGCTTTATAGAAATATGTTTTTTAGGCGTTGGAAAATTTACTATTTATCCGATATTTCTTTTATATTTCAACGACAAACTAGAGACCTTTTTTTTTCCCGGTAAAGCGGTAGCGATTAACCCAACCCTCTCGCACAACAAATTTATCAAAACCCGGTTAATATGGAAAGCTATAGCTCAAGGGTCACATCCACAGATTTCTCAAAGAAAAACGTCCTTGCACTCGCACTATAACCCACAGAGAAAACTCTGCTCAAAAAAACCTATACCACTTTTTAAAAGTTTCTTCTTCTATCGCTGTTCCGTTTATTTGCGTCTATCGCCTTTTTTTAATTTTGCTTTCGAACGAATTTCATAAACACTAGAACCATAATTCAAAATGGACGGCAGGCAGCCAAAATTAATTATGTTTAGAGAAGCGAACTCCAATAGTGACTACAAACACAATTAGTCATACAAAATCTACTGTCAAAATTAAGTAGGACAAAAGAAATTGTACTAAAAATAAAATAGTTTCTGTATTGAAATAGAGACTCCGTTATTTTGTCAAGTTTCCTATCAATGCTAGACACATCGGAAGAGGCTCAAGTCACGTTAAAATTTCTGCAGTAGTGACTACGGCAGAGGGACACACGCCCTGAAATATGAGTAACCCAATATAAACACACCATCAAAAGAAAAACAAGAGCGGCAACGACGACAAAAATTCAATATTTCGCAGTTTGCATGCCATTTTTATTTTTTTATCGTTTTCAATAAGAGGCTGTGTAATTTTTTAATAAACTAATAATTAAATAAGTAATTTTTTATCGGACTGTACTCCAAAATAAAATAAATATTAACTAAAGATTCAAATTTATTTCTTTTTATGTAAGAATTATAAAGACTCAATTGTTCTGTTTTGACCTAGGAACTGATTTAGCATTACCTCAACATAGAGAGCCAAGACAGGACTACTCTGCTCTCTCTCGCTCTCTCTCTCTCTCTCTCTTCCTCTGTCGGCGTATATCTTCTATGAGAAAAATCTTTTATCTCGCTAGCAGTAATTCTTTAAAACAGAGTTTCGACTTGTAACTTGCTTGCTTCAAATACTTTGCCACTGCACTCAATACATACATCTGGTCTGGGTCTTATAATCTAGTGTTATTCTCAGCAGTGTTATTCTCTCACGTTTCCTGCTTCAAATCTATAAATAATTAACTGATTGCTAATATACATAATATATATAGATATACTCGTATATATATATTTATTGATGCTTGAAACTGATTTAAATTATAATAAATTTAAAAAAAGATATATATGAGTTTTTTTATCTACTAATTAGATGAATTGGGTATTCATCGGACAGTGAAGAGAAGGGTTTAGGAATATAATTCAATTCAACCAGATTAAACTATTGCATGAATTAGAATAATAATTGGCGGCGACATCGACGAACACATCGCTGGGCAGGGTCAATTCTGTGTGAAAACATCTTCCATGTTTACAAATCCACCGCTGCCTATCCAAGCGCGTGCCATTACTTTAAGCAGTTCGGATGCATGCGAGACACAAACTTCTAGTGGTGGTCGCCACGGTTGATTCCTTGATGCTTTAACGCATATAACAATAGTTAATAACAAATATTCAATAAGTCAATATAATCAAGTAAATAAAGTTGCTATCTACCTAATATTGCGGAGTTTAAAGCTGAACAAACAGCTTCTCGTTTCGAAGGACAAAGCTGCCATCCCAAAGGACTTGACCATGGATTTGAATAAGCAATTAAGCTAAATGCATCCTGGATAAAAAAAAATAATATATCATTAAACGGAAAATATTTCAGTTGAACTGTACACGCACCTCTAACATTTGTCGGTCTTCGGAACTCATCTTATTCTTTTTCTCTAACTGTTGACCCATTTGTGAGAGATCTTTCCCAAATTCTAATATCCTCTCAAAGCTATTGCAATGGCTTTTCGAAGAGGATGGGCACTGATCAACATCTGCAATATCCAAAATTGAGTTCATAGATGAAATGTCAAACGAATATCATACATACCCATATCCTCATCCAAATCAATGATGTTTTTCGATATATTTGAAATTTCATTTTTGCAAAATTTTCCTGAAAATTAAAAGGGAGTATTTATTAAAGACTACAGGATGAAATTATAAATGCATAAATATTATTGATACGTCTGAAGAAGTGCAAATTTAAAAAATCCACTGGTAACCGTTTAAAAACGAAGTGGATATTGCAAAAGAATGTCGTTACTGATCCTCAACTAGATCTATTCTACGCACAGGAAAGTTACGGAAAAAGTGCTGTCTCTTCTATTAAATCCGTGTGCTCTAATTTGTTAAGGACGAAACATAATGCCACCTTAATCTTTCTTGTGTAAGCCTCCCGTAAATACAATAGCGTCGTTACGTACAAAGTCAACGGTTGCTCGAATTGGCATAAGATCGTCTAAGAAAATAATGCTAACCCGAAATAGACGTGGAGATACATACATACGAATGCTTGCCCTAAATATTGCTTGTTTCTTTTGACATTTTGCCAAAATGAAAGGAAATAAGTGTAAGAGTTTTTTATAATTACAATATATAGATAAGAGATTTTTCGTAAGAACAATACTTTCTTGTATTTACTACGTATACAAGGAAATAAAAAAAACCTCAAAGCTGCACTGCGTAAATTTCCACATTGTTCCTGCAATCCTATGCTGTAATACTATGTTCGCACTAGCTCGAAATTGCCTTCGAAATTGCCTTCGAAATTGAGACATTTTCGTCCGAAATTGAAAGTTTTCGGACTCGCATTCACAATTTCATTTCTCAGTGCAGCCAGATCAATAACAATTTATTATACAAATCTATTACAAAACCATGGTTGTTTTCCATTTTGAGTCAATTTCGTTGAAATTGCTTTGCCAACCCAATTTCATTTGACATATTTTGGTATGGCGAAATTGTATAAAAATTCACAATTTCAGCCGAAATTGAGCTACGCAACGAAATTGCCTAATTTCGCTCTAGTGCGAACATAGTATAAAATAAGAACTACTTGGATACCAGAGAACTGCAACGAATACACTAAAGCGTAGTTTCGGATCATTCGTTAAAAAACGGATACCGAATCAACACTATGCATTGTTTTTTCATGTCCGACTACCATTCGCACTAGTTCTGAGAGGTGTCGTGAAAACATTCGTCCCGAAGTCTGCGATTGATAAAATGATGCGTGCCGAAGAATGCGGATCGTAAAATGATTCGCCACGAAGGCTACGAATGGTCAAATGATCCGTAAAAAGGCACGAGTATTTCTCATGTATTCGATGTCATTTTAGGTGACACGAGTATATTCGTACATATACATACATCGCATTCATTGAGTGCATGAGATCATCATTGTGTGTTTTGTTTACGCGTCTTTTGTTTTTGTTTTTGTTATCGGTTAATGAGACTCCGGCGTCTCTTTTGTATGCTCTTTTGTACGAATATGCTCGTGTCACCTAAAATGACATCGAATACATGAGAAATACTCGTGCCTTTTTACGGATCATTTGACCATTCGTAGCCTTCGTGGCGAGTGTTTTCAGTATTCGTCACAGATCGGGTGCGAATCATGCATGTGCATTAAATTTACGAGTCCGAATATAGTAAAAGCACGAATAATGATCCGTGTCTTTCTTGCACAGATAAGAACGAGTGTATTCGCTGCAGTTCTCTGTTGGATACCTTGAAACTATTATTGAAATATTTACCAATATTTTTGCGATATTTTAAGGTGAGCCTTTAATGGCCGTATGCGTGCAAGAAACTAAAGCAGACCTACCATTTGTGTTGTGACCATTCTCCATTTCTACATCGTTGAAGTAGTTGGGCACATCGTCACAAAATTGGAAATTTTTTGGACCCTCTCTTTGATCAGAGTTATTAACTTCGTCTGCATGCCTAAAATAAAGCAAATACCAAATTAAGAAATATTTCAATAATAGATAAGCGAAATAAAACTAACAAATTTGTAATTTCCGGTTGGTCATCATCTTCTGTTATCACAGTTGGGTGGTTCGTTATATTGTCCATAGCCTTGTTAGTAGTAGGTAAAGTCGTATTTCCATTATGGTACGACTTCGTTGACTGAATTACCGACGTTTGATTTGGCGGCGTCGTTTGAGTTGAAGAATGTATAGGAGCATTCGCATTCGTATTTGTAATTGATTTATCAGAGCAGTACTTTTCAACGTCGTAGTCAGCGGTCAAAGGAAAGTCAAAAAGGGGAATATATAATTAAGGATAAAAGTTAATTTAATTGTGTCGAAATATAGATTTACATTGTAAGCAAGAATTTGTGCCTTCAATACCTCAACATCGCACCCATTCACCATCTCTATGAACTGCCTGCATTTTAACATAAACAAAAGATTTTTGTTGTTCTCAAGAACTCCGGGGTATGAGTTGATAGTGTGTTCGATTGCTTGACTTATCTTCCCAGCCATAACGAGCTTCATTATTTCTAAAGTAAAGAGGGAAACTTAGCAAATAGCAGGTCTACTTGGCGTAAGCACTGCCACGTACTTTGTCTGTTCTTTATAGAGGTGACATCTTCGCTAAGGGTTTGACCTGTGGTTCTGGCGAAAGCTTCTGCCGTACAACTGTAGCCATTATGTACCAAATATGACGAAACCCACCTATTAAATATATATTAATTAAAAAAAAAAAGATCAATTATCAATACTGTTTACTTATTTAGAAGCGCTGTCGGATCTCCCATTGGTGTTTGCAGCTCTGCAGGCAAGGGAAAGTCGTTGATGTATGATATCGTTTCTGTCCGCATTTGCTTCATTAAGTCTTCGATTTGGTCAAATTTGAAAGGCTCCTGCCCGAAGTTTGCATCGACTTCTTCACCCGGTGTTTGCAATCCAACGGTTGGGTACAATTTCGACTACAGATAAAAACATTACAAGGCGTACACATGCATCACATTAAATGTATTCTTACTGGCAAATCTCTGAATGCGGTGCCAAGATGTATGCCATTTTTTGTATAGAAGCATAGATTATGTTTAAAATTCACACAGCACCCTATAATGTCGCCAGTAGTAAAAGTTGGCCCATATGACTGGCCATTGCCGGAAGAAGAAAACGAGTTCCCATCGTCTCCATGATAGCCGTACGACTGCTTATCCCAACCTATAACAACGCGACAGGTTACTTATTTCTATGGCCTATACATTCGTATAATTTCAATTTATGTCCGCTAGGACACTCTGAGCCAAGCTACGACGATGGATGTGGATCAGGTTAAATGGTTAGCGTGTTGTTTTTCGCAGGTTGTTTAGAGAAAATGTTTACTATACCTGGTAATCTGTTCATTCGGAACTGTTGGGCTGTTAAACCGATGCCCATGTAGCCATTCTTTCCTTTCGATATGATCTTCACTTCAAAGTAATATAAGCCACAAGCTGCTGGAATAGGATGGGCAGTGCGTACAGAGGCAGCTTCATTATGTTGTTTCCCAGCTCCTATACAAAAATATAGCATGTGGTAAAGAATATTTCTTAGTAAACAAGATTAATAGAGACCTTTGTAGCGAACGCGTAAATTATTGTTCGATAATCCAATTGCCAGGCATTTGTCGTGAGAGCTCCAGCAGCGTGGCAGCGGAGTTTCGTCTTCGTTGACATTCGGATAGAGCAACTTAAGCCGATCGGTTGCCTGCTGGTTTTTGCTAGTGTGAGCTTCACCAGTTTTATCGCTGTTGAACATCATAGTGCAGAATTTGCCCGGCTCGGTGTTGTAGTGGAACTGATCAGTGTTAGGAATGGGTTGCCTTTTGGATTCGTCGTTCGATGACGACGTAAGGGGCAGAAGAGGTGAAGAATAACTTGATGCTCTTGTAGTCGTGTTTTGATGAATAGTAGAGTTCAAATCTTCACGTTCTAAGTCGGATTCGATTGTGGAAGCGTCTATGCTTTCAGCAATATCCTCGGCATTAATTGAAAACTCTTCCTGATGCACTGTCGTTGCCCGTTCGTTTGGTACAGGCTGAGTAGGAGAAGGAGGAGGAGATTGTTGTTGGCGATAATGAGGGAAGTGGCGTCGGTTCTGGTGAAGTGTTGAGTGTTGATGAAGTGGATGATTGTGTGACGATGACGAGTGGGGAGGAGTGGAATTATTATTGAATTGAAACTGTGAATCTGCAATAGATTGCTGTTCGGCAATAGTTACGGGTTGTTCGTGTGCGACATTTTCTTGAGTGCCAATTAATGATATGGATGAAGGGGAAGAAAGGGCAGCATTCCCCTCCCTCTCCGCTTCAACCCCATTATTCGATGACTGAGTCGTGATCGTTACTGGTAGGTTGACCAGTAAGTTGCTGCTGCTGCTGCTACTTCCCGAAGAAGCAGGTTGTACGTTATCATTTTCAGTTTCCATTGCTCAGTAGGCTTCTTTAAAGCTACCTTTTTCACTGCGCAAAATTCGAAAATATGTTCTAGTCGAAATAATTTGGTCTTTAAATAAAAACTATATTTCCAGTGTTAAACCTTTCGACATAATGAAGTTATCAGTCAATCGGAGGATCATTAAGGCAATTTTGCGTTCGAAGCAAATTCAATTCTACGCTGGGGCCTAGATTTTTCAAGTGGTCCATTATAGCTAACTCGGCTCCATTTACGCCTTTTTTATTAAGGACATTGAACACAAACCTTAAGTTTGTGTTATACGTTCAATACCACATATTTTTCGAAGTGTTTAGATATCGGGAGGCAGTAATATAATATCTCAGTAATATGAAGCTATGAGCGAGCTATAATAGACTAGAGTGCGTTTTGTGTGAAACGGTATATTTATAGGCAGACTATCGAACTCTTAGAATGTCAGAAACAAAATGGTTGCGTGGGTGTGGGGTTAAATACACTCGCTACTTTTGCTCTATATCGATCTGTACATTATCATTGATCAACGCTTTGATGTTTGATTATAAGGACTCCAGAATTACCCGATTTCAAAAGCATAAATATATGAATTTACACTAGGAAATATTTTCGAAATATTCGCCAACCACACGACTCGACTATCCCTAAAAGATGATTTCAAAACTTTGTCCTATGGAGTTCTTTTTTAAATATTGTTAAAACTACTTTTAAATCGCAATGATTTCTTAGACGTTTTTTTGCACAATTTTAATATGCTTTCGTCAAGGTTATGTTGTCCCAATTCTCAAAATTCTTAGGACAGGCGCAGTTTTTCACAGGTGAGTAAATATCATAATTTTCAAAACGCAGTTTTCATAATAGCGTTTCAAAACTATTCATCCAACTTTAAAACTGTATTTGTCCAAGTCATCGTAACACAATCTCCACTAACCAAATCAAAACTAATCAATTTCAGTGTTGGTTAACAACGAATTTTTACCAAATTCCAATTTCTCGTCAAAAAATGCACTTGATTTCTAGCTTTTCACTGCGTCGCAACTGTTTTCATTGTTTTTGATTGATTTTCTTAGTCCTGCTTCTGGTTTACGAGTTTCTTTTGTTCTTGCTTCTTAAACGGATCGAGAAAAAAATTTATACAATATTTGGAAACTTATATCCAGGATTTGATAAGAAATTAAATAAACCTACAAAATTTTATTATTTTTCGAAGAACCCGAGTTATTGATATGAAAATGTTCATCAGTTCTTCGAATATAATTTATTCCATATTCAGAAAGCAACGAAATAAGTGAGAAACACTACGCTAAGCACAAGTAAAAAAATCACAATAACTTTTCATTAGATTTGAGGAAATATATCTACTACAAGACACTGTTGCAAATATAAAATCCGATAGCTTAAACATGAAACACAATTCCAGCGCTAACTTAGCCGCGTTGTTTGAACCATAGATTATTAGATGTGACACCTGCTATTCGCCGCTTCAAAAAATTGGTTTGACATTTGACTGTTTGGTATGTTGAACTCACGTATACAATTATACGTATACAATTCTGCTAACATCGTTCTAAAATATTTTCCCAATTAGGCGCATAATTGTGTATTTATAACAACAAAGTTTTGATTACCGACTGCATTTATAGGAAATATAATGAAGCACATTAGGAAATGCTGTGGTAAAATGTGCTAGAATATATTTATTAACATTAAAACATGTTAAAAAATGTTTTATATATGTTTTTCACGAATAAAAAACATAATATTTATAATTATTTATTTTGATAGACAAAACCCTTAAAATAAATTTTCCATCAGTGCTTGCTACAAGATTTTTGCGGCGAGGCTACATTATTTTACGACGAGGCTACACTTTTTTACGGCGAGGCTACACTTTTTTTGCAGCGAATCAAAGTTTTCTTTCATTTATCAGTGCAATTCCAGCAAAAATGCATTAGTGTATATGGGACATTTTCGAGTGTCTCATCTACTATTTGTGCTATAGAATGAATTGTGACTTATCTTCACTTAGTGGATGGGCAGCTGCCAATGGTTTATGCATTAATCCTTCTATGACAAGAGTTTTGCCTATTTTAAGAAAGTATAGTGACTTTGAGGATGTTCCGCCTTTGTTAATTGAATCTGCGCCGTTGAATTTGGTCAGTAGCGCTAAAAACCTGGTTATTATATTAAACTCCCCATTTACATGTGTTAATTACATCGTAGGTATAATATATGGTATAATTAGGTGCTTGCGAAGCTCGACGTACTATACACCTCTGGAGAAGCGATGCAGACTTGTAAAGCAATTGATTATGCCACGCATTAATTATTTTGCTGTTGTTTATAGTAAACTCGACTCACACTCTCAGCATAACCTTTTTGTGGTGTTCAACTCTTGTGCTAGATATGTATATGCAATCCGTCGTTTTGATCATATATCCCTGCTTAGTGAAGGTATTTTGGGTGGTAGTTTAAGTAATTATCTTCACATTAAAAACATCTTGTTCTTACACAAACTTATATATGTATACCCGAAATCCGTCATATTTATATGAAAAACTTGTTTTCTTTCGGGCATCCAGATCATTGAATCGTATAGTCCCTAGACACTCTTTCCTCAACAGTAGTAGATTCTTCTTTGTTCACATCATCAGACTGTGGAACTCACTTCCTTAGCATATTCAAATGATTTCGTTGCTAGGTTGCTTCAAACGTGCTGTGGTTGCTCATTTTGCTAATTCTTAACCAGTGTATAAAATTCTACTATCTCTTTTGTATTGCTATTTTGCTGTAATTACATTTTATTTCTTCAAATTTTAATTGTTAATGAAGCATGCTATCTTTTTCATATTTTCCTTAGTTCATAAGTATTTATTATTTATGTTAAGTTACCTTATTGTTGTGAGTTTAGTTGTATTAATTTTTATATTTGTTAATAATTTTGTACGCAGAAGCACTAAAAAAGATTCTTTTTAGTGTTCTGTAATGTAAAATGTAATGTAAAATAAATAAATTGAAATTATTTTTTTTTTTTTTTTTTTTTTTTGAATATACATATTTTATTTGCAATCTATCTTATGAGAATAAGCAAATTTACTAATACATGAGGCAAATGAATGTACTTTTGACTTCCTTGATCCTACTCCAGTGAGTAGAATAACATAATAAGAATAACATAATAGACTTTACAAAAAGAAGCTCAGTTTTAATGCATATACTAATTACAATTACATAGGAACATTACATTTGAATTCACATTGAAAAAATTACAATTTAAATTGAAGTTAATACAAATTACATAAAGTTTATTTCCTAAATGGCAGATCTAAAATATCTTTTAAGCCTCAATGTCTCATGACTTGTGTTTATGACATGTTCACTAAGGCTTAGTAAATAACAGCTGGACTTAAAGCTTAATGTTTCCTTCACATATGGGATTGGTAGGTCTTCGTGTATATTTTTATTGGAGATATACCATGGTGCACCAACAATTCTTTTTAAGGTTTTCGATTGGTACCTTTAAATTTTTTCAACAGTAGAGTCACACGCAGTACCCCACAATTGAATACCGTATGTCCAAGTAGGCATTAGTATTGTTTTGTACAAAATGATTTTATTTTGGAGGCTAAGCTCAGAACAGTTTCCAATTACGCACTGCATTTTCTTTGTCTTGATGTTAAGTTGTTTTTGCAAAGCTTTAACATGGCTACTCCCCGTCAATCGTCAGTTTAAAATGAGACCCAAATATTTAGTTGTATTGTTTTGAGGTATTACGTTGCCATATATGTTGACTCCAGGATAATTTCCTCTTTTCATGCTAAATGTGGCATGAGTAGATTTTTCAGAATTCACAATAATGTTCCAATTGTTAAGCCATTTTTCCACTCTCCAATTTTAATATGGAATGAACGCCCTTTTAAGTATGAGCTGAAGAACAAAAATTAAAATTGAACAAAAAAAAAAAAAAAACAAAAAAAAGTGTAAATCGAGGAGTAAAGATGATAATAAAGAAAGTGAATGCAGGTATAATCAGGTTTTGTCATTTGAACACTGGACATCGCTGAGCTTATCTTGTCAATACAGTTCGTTACAAGTGGCGGCCGATCAGGGACTGTTGGATACTAAGGCAGACAAACACACGTAGAGAATTTAAAGATGGTCAGAGTAGACTGGGTGTACGAGCTCTCCCACAACGAACTGGTAAAGGTAATGGAAAACGGTTCAGCGCTTGGATCGTGATGAAGAACTCAACGCACACGAGGAAAAGCACCGCCAGAAAGCTTTAGCAGGCTCATGGGTCGGGACAAAAGAAAACGGAAACCAAGAAGAGAAGGATCTACTCCTATTTAGAGAGCGTATAGAGGAACTGGCCGAGACGTTTTGACTGAACGTTGATATGCTCCCCAGGACGAGATTAGAATTATTCAAAGGAAGAGCTTTATTGTGGTTCCGTAACAACAGTGCGAAGCGGTTAAGGCCGAGCCCCGCAACTTTTTTTTGGCGGCCCGTTATTTTGAGCGCCTGGAGCATTAAATACGAAAATCATATCACCAAGAAGGGGAGGAGTTCAAGGACGTTTTTCATTCGCAGAACATGATGATGTACGCGGGGTGCACCAAAATGAGAGCGCATCTACAGGAACAGTAGGAAAGAGTTCCAGTTCTACATCACACGCATGGATTTCAGCACTATACAGAAACTATTGATGTTGGCCGAAGACCTCGAGTGTCTCGCCAATGGGAGCTGCCATGAGTATAGTGTGTCCGCAGTGAAAGATCCAAAATCAAGAGAACCCTAGTCAGCAGCTAAACACCTAACACATTTTTGATCCCTTGCGATATGCGAAATATATTAGTACAGTGGTAGGTTATGTCGTTTGGTTTCCATTCAGCTCCAACCACATTACAAAGAGCACTGGACCATGTTATCGGACCGGAGTTAGAAGCCCACGCCTTTGTGTACCTGGACGACATAACTGTGACGGGAATGACATTGGAAGAACATCTAACCAACCTGATTCATATAATGTCGCAGCGATCAGTCTACTGAAGCCACCGCCGATGCCTCGGCATGGCGTCCTGGTATCGATGTTTTGTTCAGAACTTTGTTGCAATCGTATAATGACGTCATTATTATTATTATTATTATTATAGGCACTGGTGCACCGCGACCTCTTGGATCTATAATGACGTCATTACTGCGGAAAGACTTACAGTAGAAATGGAATGAGGAAGAAGACAAGGCTTTTGAAATGCTGAAGTCAAAAGACTTCGACGGTAACGAACGAGTGATCGCATATGCATGTCGGCGCCTGAATGAAGCTGAGAATCATTACTCGCCGACTGAAAAGGAGTGCTTTGCCATATTCTGGGCGATAACGAAGATGCGTCCTTATCTCGAAGGCTACCAGTTCATCGTAATTACAAACCGAGGATCCAACAGCTATCAAAACACCTCCGCCTCTGGTAACTGTTGATTGTGTTAAGTTTCTATCGCTGCGATAAACTGTATAAGCGTTTGAAAATATTTAAAGGTTTAGTACATCCTGCTTTAGCCATGTTTCGGAAAAAGCAATAATTTTATATTCCAAATCATTGGTTTGTTGTAAACGATCTCTCAATTTAGTATTCAGACCTCTCTACCCATCTATTGATATGCGTATTAATTTTCGGCCAAACAAAACTTTCAGCAATTAAATGTTTCGACGTTCGGCCGCTTGGATATGATAAATTGTGTATGCTGTCGAAAATTTGATTACGCAATTGTTTGGGTGCATACGTGCGAAGACCAGGCCCTGCAGCATTACAATAAACACTAGTTTCAGTGCCGTTGACGCGTAGTTTCTGAAGTTGAAGTGAAGTTCTATATGGATTCTTAACTAGCTGTGCTAATTCTTTGTTTTTTGCTGCTCACTCGCTATCTAGTTACACTAGCAAATAGGCTTGGAGCATCAACTACTTGCACTTTGAACAAGACGTCAACCCCTACGTTCTTATCGCCTGCGATGTGGACTATATTTGTTGTGTTTTGGCCGATTTCCTCGAGTTGTCAAGCAATTCTATCATTTGCATGAGATGACTTCTGTAAGAAAGAAATTTGTAGCTTTTGGAAATTTGTAGCTTTTGGTCCGTTACAATTACTAATTCACGTTCGTCGATAAGGTGTTTGAAATGGCGAACAGCTCTGAAAATCGCTAATAGTTCTTTGTCATAAACTTTGTACTTCCTTTCGCGTTCAGTTAACTTTTGAGAGAAGAAGCCTAAAGGTTGAATGCCGCTTTCAGTTCGTTCATCCACGCTCGGTAGAAGTTCCAAATTCCTATAAGCTTGTCCACTTTGTCTTGGTTTTGGTACTCCTTTACAGTGTCTATTGTCTCCGATAGTTAACGAATGCCTTCGCTGATGTGAAACCAAAGTTGACCAGGCCGAATTTGCCATAGGTGCCACTAGGATCTGATGGAATGCTTGTTGTAGATTGAGGGTAGAAAAAACGTTCAGCCGTGCAAACGATGATTGAAGTCGTGCAGATGTGGAATAGGGTATCGATCTGGAACGGTTTCCTTGTCAAATGCAACGGCGAAGCCTCTTCACTTATGGATTGCTGAGAAATCCCTGCAACATTTAGCTGGATTCACTTCCAGCGGCTGTTCGTTTATCACCTGCTAGCTTTCGCGCTTTCTCTGCTAAAGTGTAGGCCTTCGTTACTATAAGTTGTTGCACGTTGTGTTCAGTCATGTTGTCGTTTGATTTATGGCTTTTTTCTAAGGATCGTTGTACTTAATCTTGGTAAGTGATCTTCACTCTGTTTTTGTCTAAGACTGACAATCAGTCCGTAGTGATAGATGAAGTTTGTGCCTAACATTGCAGGAGACGTCAGCTAAGTCGAGTGTTAGAGTATTGTCTTCGTAGGTGTCGATGCACGAAACGTTTGCGGCAAACAGTTTTACGGAGGATTTAGTACGTTTGTTTTGTCAATGTCAGTGTCAATTAAAAACCAAATGAAGGATTTCATGTGTTTGACTTTGAAGCGTTGCGAAATTACTTGAATGCCAGCGGACGACTCGATCAACGCTGGTGACTCTAGTTTAACGGAGGCTTTCAGTTGCACGTGTCTCTGCACCGTCGTGTATCTGTTCCGAATATATTATGATAAAAACACAAATTACCTTCTTCATTGCGGTGCTGAGCGAGAGAGGAAGTACGTGACGATTTTGATCTAGCCCTGCTACGGCTTCGTGACTTCTGTCAAAGCGTGAGGCGACTTACTTGAAGTGTCAACTTCTCAACGGCAATTTTTGATTATCAGGTGTTGTCACTTGATCTGGACTGTTGCTCTTGCTAGCAACATTTTTATACGTCTTTCAGGCATATCTCGAGGTATCAATCAGGTATATCAGGTATCAAATGAGGAATAACCGTGCTATATATCATTTTCGCCTCGCTTTTATAGTTTGGGCGGAGTACATGAAGGAGCGTATTTGTACAAAGCGAAAAACTTCGGCACTCCTTTTAGTCTTATCTCGAGTTCTAGCCAACTGATCGCGCCAAGACAGGTACCAAATTAAAGGGCATTAAATGAGGAACAATCGTGTCATATATAGTTTTCGCCTCGCTTTTATAGTTCGGGCGCAGTACGTGAATGAGCGTATTTGTACAAAGCGAAAAAACTTCGGCAATCCTTTTAGGCTTATCTCGAGTTCTGGCCAAACGCGCGCGTCCAGACAGGTATCAAATGAAAGGTCATTAAATGAGGAACAACCGTCCTATATATCATTTTCGCCTCACTTTTATAGTTTAGGGGCAGTACATGAAGGAGTGTATTTGTACAGAGCGAAAAAACTTCGGCACTTCTTTCAGGATTATCTCGAGTTCTGGCCAACCAATCGTGCCAATACAGTATCAAATGAAACCCCATTAAATGGGGAACAACCGTCCTATATATCATACATCTCAATTAAAGTATTGAAATATTGATAATTACGCCAAATATTTAATAGAAATATTTAAAATTGTGTATTATTAAATAATTGAATATTTTAAACAATAATGTAAGAAATCAATAATATTTTTTCTATATTTATGCATAGAGATTCTTTATTCTTTATTCTTTTCTTTATTCTTTATTCTTTCTCTATGATTTATGTTAAAGAAATGTCCGGACATTCGATCTTAGTTTAGGTTTCCGTGAACTTGGGAGCAGCAGAATGGGAGGCATTGATTTAATCGAAGGTTGTCTTGGTATTAAAGTTATTGTGAATGCGAGGTCATATCGTCTTTTTATTGGAGATTTGAAAGGATCTTATTCCTTGGGTAAGTGATAATGGAGCCGATCACTCAAATGTATTTATTTAGCCTTGCATTTGAATTTTATAATTTGTGTAAAAAATGTTGTGATGATCAACATTAACATTTGATCACTTTTTAGGAAACAAAAATGACAAAGAAAAAATAATCCCTTTTTGTATTTAGTATTTAATTTTTAAGAATGATGATTTAATTATTCGAGTTAAAATCAAATATGTATTTATTTTTCATTAAAGACTATAATAAGGTTTATGTTACATAAATATAATAATTTGAATATTGTGCAAGAATATCTTTTATATATATCAAAGTATATTAGAATTTTGACGTTGACGACGTCGACATAAACAATGCAATAGCGCCATCTACTTCTGAAAAATTCGCCGTCTGTTTACATAAACAATGCAATAGCGCCATCTATTTTTAAAAAATTCGCCGTCTGCTTACGACATTTTAAACTACGATAGAATTACATAAATATTAATCTGAAATAATAATAGGATTAATCCAAAAAGATTAGAACAGCGGGAACACATCTATTAGGTCTGCTATAACTTCAGCGTTGACGAAATTAAATAAATAAATAGATGCGTGGAGTCTCAATGAATTCGTTGGATTGGATAAGTTCAGCTCTTCACGTTTAACCAATAATTAAAGTCGTGCTGGACTTAATCTGACAGTAAACAGTCACAGGAAGCAAACGTAAAACTTATGACCTTTACACGCTTTGCGAACTCGAGAATCAAAATTGCGCAAGCTATGTTTGAATTTAAAATTCCAATACGTTAGTGAGGTGGTTCGGGGTTTTAAAATTTCTCAGTATAGAGTTTGAGTGAGGTATAGACCAAACCCGTGACTCTTCAAAATCGTTGATTAAATGGAAAACATGTTCGAACATTTCATAAAAACACAACGGAATCGAATATAAAATAAAAAGAATTCAATTCATTTTTAATAATTGAAGTATGTAGAAATATTTATTAACACAATTGTCAATGAACTATATTACTTTCAGCGAGAGAAATAAATTTCTTCACTTCATCTGCCTTTCATAACTGCTTTGTTTTTAAAAGAAGCTCCCGTTTTCTGTACTCTCAGTTCACTTGCAACGAGTGAAATCCACATTTGTGTGGCTCAAGAGAGCGCAATTGAGTTGTTGATGTTACAGAACAAAAGTTTTCTTTTCTCACACCGGTGCTGGTGCTGGTATCGACTTCCAGGACCTGGAGTATTCCTCTGGCTGTCGAGCGACCAACAAATTGTGGCCTGCCTAAGAAAGCCTGACTACAGTCGTTAGCTGCCAAACGCGCATTAAACACACATTGAAATTCTCAGTTTGCGCAGTTTATAAAAGTTCTTAAAGCGAATAAAGTTTTCCAAAATGTAAATTTTAAAAGCAATCAAGAGTGGAAAATTTGTCGATTATTAAAGTTTGTGAATTGATTGTGATGTAGTGAATCCCGGAAGCATAAAGAAATCCTCGTTGTTCTTCATATAAAAACCATCTTGTACTTCAAGTGTTGTGCTAAATGAAGGCCAAAATTTAGTGTTATTTGCAGTCGAGTGTCGGAAATGAATTGGAACAAATGTAGCATACGCAAGAGGAGCAATTATCCTTGTTGTCCTTGTAATAATGTGAAGTAGAAACAGTGCAGCATATTGAAAAGAAGAAATTCTTCCATTTCATTGCAACATCAGAAGAATAAAAATAAGAAAAAATCGATTTTTTCTTGACATCGCGATTTACTTTAGCCGATTTCACGCACGCATACGCATTCCTCTCTCTCCTCGCATCTACTTTTTATTGTCTAAGTTCACAAAAATACTCAGAAATACTTCAAGCAAAGAAAAAGGACTTAAGAGTCCGTAGTTTATTCATCGTTCCCTTCTGCATTTGATTTGGTTGCCGCAACTCAATTTCAATGACAGTTCCCCTAAATTTATAACTACTCCCTTAGACATCCACGTGGTTCCGTGTCTTCATTTCCTCCGCCATTATTCTTTTGTGGAGAACATTATTGTTGGATTGACAGGCATTTTTTAATAATTCCAATATTTTTCCTCAGCTTTCATATATTTGTCTCGTATATTCTTTTAAGGAGCAGAATTTTTAATATTCTGCTCTTTAAGTGCTTTAATCAACGACCGTCGAGTGGAAACTGGGATGGCAGCAATATTTTAATATCTTGGTGTCAAGGTCGAAATTAAAAAGAAAATCTATGCAGGAAAAGAGGTTGATTGGTCGCTTAAAACTTCATTTACTCTTTTGGCTGCTGAGTGATTCGATGTGCTTTGAATTAATTTGGACAAAGTCCTGAAGTCGCAAGGTCATGAGTCGAGGTCGCAAGGGTAAAACATTTATTCATGCAGCAGTAGATATGTAAATATGTCCTTTATCAGCATTCGCGCGTTCTTTTGCTTCTCTATAACTGAGACAAAAACGAGTAAGATTTAGGAAAATCCAGTGCATTACGTATTTCTTCGTTGCTTAGCAATATAGAGCTTATCCGAAAATTTAAATTCAAATAACACACGATAAACATATTTATTTATGTTAAAAATAATGCAATTGCATAATTTTAGGCCGCGCTGAAAATTTAATTGTTATAATTTATTTTTTTTTTTGTTCCTCCTTAGAATTATAAAGATTGTATCTTAATAGACTTTCGAATAAACCTGTAGCCGATATAACAATAGAATGAAAACACTGTTCGCTTTCATTTGCAAGGTCCTTGTATTTACCGAATCCGGATACTGATGGAATTGCTTTGATATTGCGGTTGGGTGGGATAATAGCGTCAAATGAACACCATTTATTTGTTATTTAAGAAATGGTCGTTAGAGTAGCTCCATCGCAGAACGGTACAGCTGCTTCCATACTCATAGGTACGTAGCTTTTGGAGTAGCAGCTTAGCTTTCCTCTTTGGGTACACTAGCAAATAATCATAACGAAGCCCTGATGAGTGTTGTTAGATTAGTAGAGCTGCTGGGGCCCTTTGCAATAGCAGAGTGATTGTTGAAGGAAAACAAAAAAAAAAAAAAAATAAGTTGCGATTGAAAATCGGTTCGTCAATGTTGATGGGGCGATAATTGTTGAGTTTTGGTAGGTGGATAACTACAGTAGCAGGGACAGAGGGGTTCTGGGCCAATACGGATACTGTAGGGACGAGTGAGGAGATGATAGAAGTGTGTGACAGACGGATAGACCGACTTACATCCATATGTAATACGGACGGACAGAAATAAAAACAGACGGACTGACAAATATATAGATGGACAAACATTGTGTCGTGCAGGGAAAGGGAGTTAGGGAAGGAAGGAATGTGAGATTGTATAATCTCCAGCAAGGGAGGGAGCAGAGTCAGAGGTCCGATGCGAAGGAATATGTTGTTGATGTTGTAACGGGATATTTTAGTGAACGGGAGCGTTGGTTAAATGTTACCCAATGTTAAAGTAAACAAAGTTTGGGTGATCTTTAATTGCTTATGGTATAGTTATGTACTAGGTACGTATGTTTCAGTCTTTTCATTATTATTCAAGTGAACGGAGTCTCGTCGAGCTAGTGTGATAAGATTGACGTAATTGTTTACATGTTGTTGTTATTTGTGGTAATTGACATTTTTTTAGTACGTATAGAAGGGATCGCGCTGGAGTTAATGCAAACAAATTGCGTTGGGTTCCTTTTTCTTGCCTATGTTGTGTTGTTGTGGATTTGTTGTCAATACTTAATGACATGTTGTACAACTATGTGGATGTGGAATGTGTCGCACGACAGAATCTTTGTTGTTGTTGTTTTCTCTTTACAATATATTTACGAAGTGCGTTCCTTGTGATCCGTGACATTCATAGTCTATTGCTTTTTTCTACTTTTAGTAAATGTCACAGAACACTTAAGTGGATTCTGATTCTGGCTTAAGGATCTCGGCTTGCTAGAAAAGTGGGATAATTTGAGTTCATTGAACATAGGGTGGAGGCTTTTCTTTTTGTCGCACAAATGTAGGTCATTTTGCTATAGGCTTGTGCTATGTACGTTCGTGTACATAAGAAAAGTGCCGTCGATGGAGTACTAAAATTTCGGTGATTCTTTAATAGCTTATGTCATAGAATTGTAGTATGCATGATCGTGTATACAAAGTTGGTGATTGTTATTGTTCTCGTAAAATGAAAAGTGATTTATTTGAAGATGCCGTTGTTCTTCTTTTTAAGCAATTATGTTATTGTTGTGCAGCAATATGTTGTTGTTGTAGCAGTCTGCAGTTGTCCTTGTTGCTGTTTTTGTTTTCTTGTTCTCGTTAAGGAATTCCGTTCTTAAGATCGATGACATTTCAATTCATTTAATTCTGTCCAATGTGAAGATTTTTACAGGAATATTCGTGAAGATGTCGATTTAAAATTTGATACTGCCGAATATTCGTCCAACAGTTCATTCTATATGACGCTTAGAAATAGTAAAGTCCTTGGCATGATGAAGTCTGAAAACAAAGGAAAGATCATGAAGGCATCTATAGGTCTCCGTTCCAAAATGTATACAACGCAAGTGTACATTTGGACATATAACAGCTACCATCAGCTGATAGTTGTTTATAGCTGATCTGATAACTGATTACTACTAGTGATACATACCTAACATTAGAGGTGATTCGTGGAGCAGTTTTAAGATAGCTGCATCGAGACGACGGATTTCTACCCAACTCTTTCACCAGGTGCTCCACTTTGAATTTTAACAGATTCCAAATATACTTCCCATTAAAACAACGTAGTATTACATATGAAATACTACCAGATATACTACGTGAAGCGTTTAATGGATGACGACTGTCTACTGTATATGAAATTTTGGGTACTAATGTTTCCACAACGTATTTGACAACACCGAAGGATCTTCGCATGACCCTTGGCATACACTTACCGTTCATTATTATCCAATTGAAAACCAAAAATAAATATTTCGCGTTTGAGATTAAGGTATGTTTGCAGCCACCTCTCACAGTGTTTTCAAGCATAGTTTTCTTTATTCATACGCGAAATATTGATTCATGTTTTTCATTTAAATAATAAGGAACGGTAAGTGTTTGCCTATAGTCATGCGAGGATCCTTCGATATAGTCATATAAGTTGAGGAAACATTAGTTCCATACTTTCATAAACCGTAGACTTTATGTCGCCATCCATTATACGCGTTACGTGACCATTTTTTTCCTGCAAACAATTTTAATTAAAAAAGCCTTTAAACATAAACTTTTCAATTCTTACCTGAAAAGCAGAATTATTGTAAGCTATTTCTGGATATTTTTTCCATCTATTTTGTATTTTTCAGCTTTGAATAACGTTTATATATTCGTCATTAAAATTTATGAATAGGAATTGTCGTGGTGTACTTAGAATATTTTTCATAAGAAAATAAAAATTTTGTAAGGTTGCATTTTTTATATCTATTCAATACAAAGTTTGAGCGTTCTTATGGCGATGTTACATTGCAATTTTTTGATTGCTACAAACTGGAATATTTTTACTCTCTTCAATTTTTTATTTGATGTTATGTTACATTGCAATCTTTTTGACAGCAATCTCGCAAATAGTTTCCATAGTGATGTATTCGTGTTTTCGTACTAAAGAGTTGCTTTGTGCAATTATTTTACTGCAAACCTCCCTTTTTTAATAATTTTTTAGTTGATCTTTTTCACTCCGAAACGTCCATACTTTTTTTTACGTCGCACAGAATCCTGTTTTAATTGAAATTTGCCCTCATCGACAGCAATTTTATTAATTGCTACAAACAGGGATACGCTTCATTTTTCTGAGATGAACTCGACGTTGACAGTTTTCCATAGAAAACAAAAACAAATTGAAATATTGTTCAATCGAAAAATTGCACTGTAACATGGCTTTAAGCAACTAGTAAAGGTGTTGTCTACAGCCGGGCTCTAGCCGAAGTACCTTACACCTTAAAGCTGCATATATACTCGTATATATATACAATATATATATTATATGTATATCTAATAATAAATATACAATATATATATAATAATAATAATAATTATATCGCACCACTTCTAAAAGGCAAAACTTTATACTCCTATGAAATTTCTACAACTATGACGTCATGATAGCTATATGCAGTTTCATAAGTGAAAGCATAAGGAGACGTGGCCCGCCCATTTTTTTCTCAACAGAATATTATTGGTTCACAAACTACAATATTATGTACACCATTATTCAGGGAACTTATATACTTTTCAATACAATCCATGTAAAACCCTCCATGACCTATGTAAACTAAAAGTGGGCGGATCACGCCCATATTTGGCATATTAACTGGAAGCATTAGTCTAAACCTACATATAAAATTTTCTTGTCTTCTTTCAAAAAGTGATGCTGATATGGCCTTTTGTAATAGGCAAAACAGAGGTACCTGCACTCTCGATATAAAAAGTAGGCGTGGTCCTTGGGCGATTTTGCCCATTTTCAATACGAAATACCCCAACATAGCAACGAATATTTTTGCCAAATTTCATTTTGAAATCTTAATCCGTTCTCCTGTGATCGTGATTTCAACGGACAGACAGACAGACAGACAGACCGACAGACATCGTTATTTCAATTTTGGTGGTGATGCCGCTCAAGAATATATATACTTTTCCATACCTATCTTGTCTAGTTCTATGCGTTGCACACTCCGGTAGAAAGTGAATATACCCTCAACCTTAAGGTGTAGGTATAAAAATGCCTATTACCACAAATAACAACAACATATAAACAATTACGGAAATCTTATTACACTATCTCGACGAGACTCCGTTCACTTGAATAATCATGAAAAGACTGAAACATACGTACGTAGTACAAAACTATACCAAAGCAATTAAAAATCACCCAAACTTTGTTTACTTAAAAGTGTGGGCCAAGGCTCTTGTTCACTATAGTATCATGTTACACCACACGCATATTCCTACGCCTCGTACGTCTGTCTCTGCGTCTGCCCTTGCTGGAGATGACACACTCTAACATTATCTCCTCCTTCTCCTCGTCTTGTACCAATCCGCATAATCTATAATTGTTTAAATTACTTTCATTTTTATTCTGGAATGTTAACCATGCAACGGTTTAGAATTGCAGCTGCCCCTTTTACTTTATTTCTACTGTCCCGTTGAGACTTTTACTTTAATACCATCAGCCATCGCTCTGCAATATGTCTCGTCATTGCTCTAAGATACAGTGCCGAGTGACTCTCGGTGAAAACGCTATCTCTTTCAGGGTTAATTAAACGTTTTCCTAACCTCTGAACGTTCTGAATTTTTTTCGATTGTTTATAAATCGTAATTGCCTTAATTCCTGAATCTAAGGATTCATAGAATGATTTCAATAATAATAATACCGATCTTCGGTCCTCTTAAATTGCATTCGCCGATGAGTAGTTTTATTTCTCTGAGCTCAGTCGAATGGGTTACAAGATTGTCTGGCAGCTCACTTCTACCACAGACAAATTATATATATATATAGTAATGACAAATAATTTATAGTATTAGAATAGAATAAGAATACGTCCAAAAGCTAACATCGTCTATTTCAATGTTCGATATTTTACATTACATTTACATTACGTTACATTTGGTCTTCGTAATCATTAGCAATAGTGAATAATAAACATTATATTGTTGCTCTGATATTCGTACATACCGATCGGAATCGATCCAGTTTTTGAATACTAAGTGAATATATCAATGGAAAAGTGAGCTACTTGATGTAAGAAAATGCAAATTCGTATGAACCAATTTTCATTTATATGCATATCTTTAAGGTTTGTATGTATCGCTTTGATAGAACTGGATCAATTCAGCTTCCATTTAATTGGAACAAATAAAGCATTCATTTAATTATTTCTCGCTGATTGCGTCGATTTATCCAGTAGCGGATTTATTCAGCTCCCTTCCCTATCGAGTACATTTTGCCGAATTTCCCAGTGCACTAAAGTCTTAAATATGTTGCGAGTGAATATGAAACGTAGAACGTTCTGCCTGATCCGCTTCTGTTCCTTCTCGATGCAAGTTAATTGCATTGAACCATCAATTAATTAAGAGTTCGTACGATTCGTTAGACACAAAATGCATTGCGGATTGGCAGTCGTTGCAAATGGTCCAGTTTCTTCTTTTGTGCTCGAATGTTAGGCTCACGCGATAAGAATTGTTAACAGGATTTTGAGGATTGCTACAGGTTCGTTAAGAAGCGATGCGATAACCAAGAAAGCAACCGATAAAATCCAAAAAAATCTCATAATTATAAATGAAAATCATATATGATAAATATAAATAATAAGGATGACAAAGGCTTAAGGAGAAATTGTAAAGCAGAAAGTGAAATAAGTGTTCTTTAAGAAGTGAGGTTGGGCGGGTTTTTTCCCAACGACATGAGCCAAAACTTCCAAGTGAGCTACACTGCGCTCGGTATTTCGGAAGACAACAACACCAGCTACTCGATACCTTCCGTGGTGTCGTCGAGCCGCGGCCGCAATGTCAACTTCAACACGGAGGCGAGCGACGTGGCCGGGTATCCGCCGCTGCAGCTGCCAGCGTCGCCCCGCAGCTCCAAGGCGTTCTTTCAGCGCCCTCGTTCCATGTCAGCGTGGAGTGATATCAGTCGGAGCAGCATGCGGCTTGATGAAAGGTTTGTACATTTGTTTTTTGTTTCATTGATGTAATAACATAGTAAGTGAAAAATCAAGTAATTTATTGTATCTGATTAAATTTAAATTTGAATTCAGAAATAGTAAACGATTTTTGTGTTTTGCGACATTACTATACACTTCTTCTCTTTCAAATAGTAGCTCAAATAATATTTTCAACATCCTTTTTCACTCTATAAAAAAGCGCTTTGTACCACGTGTTCAATTTTGACTCTTTTGCTTGTAATTTTTTCTGGCCTCCCCGATTCTTGAGTGAAAGATTCTCGCTCTTCAGTTCTCTCGCTCTCTTACTCTCTTGCTCTTCACCTTTCGCTATTCTGTTATTTCTCTTTAATTTTTGTCTCTCTTTTGAGTGGTTACTAAGAAATCCTTACGTCCAAGAATGAAAGGATTCTAGAAAGAAATTCTAAGGTAAATTCGATTTCAAAGTAACTCATTTTTGTTTATATTTCGAGCCGAGAAGCTCTTCGAAATTTTACTATAGAAGTAATTTATTTTATTCTTTGAGGAAGAAATTTTTCTATTTTTTATAGGGTTATTTATAAGTAGTATACAATAGAAAACATGATTTATCAAGTGTACCAAATAACTCCATGATTGTTCTGTATATTCTTCCACCACGTTCATTCCAAATTCCATATACTAAAGAAGTATACAATCGTTATATACTTACAACAAATAGGTACATAAATATAATTACAAAAATTTTATTTTGGTTTTACTTTCAAAGTTTAGCCTATTTGTGGCTTCAAATTTAGTCGAAGTAGTTACAGTAAAAAGCTTATGCACAGAAAAATATACACATGTTCTACACAGCAGCTTTTTTAATACATTATCCTTTAATATCTCTTTTGAGTATATCTTTTGTGATGGTTAAAGCTTTTCTCATGCTTCATTGTTGACATGTTCATGCAGAAAGTGACGAGAAAGAGTAGAAGCTCGGTAAGTATGATGACGTTCTCTTCGATGTTCGAACTCTTCGAACATTTTAAAGCTTTCCATGTTGCTGAACAACATCAACAAGCTCCGGTGGATTTTTCCTGGCTTTTGCTAAAGTTCGAAACACATGTGCACATGTTCTGAAGCTACTTTATTCAGTAGTTATATGAAAGAAAAGAGTATCCATCTCTAATGGATGGAAAACCCAATACTGAAGCTAAACATACTGAAGCTAAAATTTCATTCTTAGTGAGGGAAATTTAAATTTGTGCACTTCCGTTTTTTGTACACTTCCGCAAAAATTCAAATAAATTACAATCAATTTTTTTGTATCCTTTACAATATTGTCATAATAACAGAAAAAAGCTTGAACATGAAAAATTATAATTGTATTTCTATTGAGTCATTTTAAAAAACAGTAAAAATATACCAAAAAAAACTCTTTTACTTGGCAAACAAACGAATCTGGAAAGTTGTGTCTTTTGGTAATTTTTTGAATTTTTGCTGTCTTTTCAATGGAACTGTTTCCAAGTCAGATTAAACTTTAATCATTCAACAAACTTTAATCAAGTCAGAGTTTCAATAGTTAACCACCTTTAGGTTCATGAATACGTTTCGTGTCCTTACATTAAGTCGCCTGCCATACAAATTTCCGCATACTTAATCTACTTCGACTTTTAGATTTGGAAAGCATTTATTATTTTTGGTGCTTTCAATATCCATTTTAGTTCGAATGGAATCTTCAAGAAGAGTGGTCGTGTGTTAAGCGCTGGCGCCGCAAAAAAAGTTACCTCTAAATTTGAATGTTCTTTTTGGGACAATTTCTTAAAAAAAAAAAATCTCAGTTCGTTCGTGCGGCTTTGTATATTGTAAATAATATAATAATTGTAAATATTCAAAGTTTATAAATTTAAAGAATAACTTGGTATTCTTATATTAATGTATTTATTAAGTGATTCCCGATTTTTCAGAAAATATAAACGATAATCAACAACGAAACATCTTTAAACTGTAACTCAATGTTTTTGTTGTTGTGTGCTTTTTATAAAAGGACATCCAGCAGCCAAAAATTGAATTGTCATAACATTTTGTTTTTTCTTACATTTGCATCGATTTCATGCCGACTTTCGGAAATCGAATTTAATTTCGTTTCCAACTTGAATAAAAAAAGGAACAAAAAGAAATTCGGGCTCGCAGCTTCTCGTGTGTTATAAAAGTGTATTAATTAACAACTCAATTAAATAAATCGCGAACAAATGTTTTTGTATGACTTCGTCGAAGAGTTGGATAACTTGTGAGCTATCTGAAGCATGTTTTATTCTGTGCAACGGCGACTGTGGCAATTATGTGCACACATAGAAGCAGTTGGTACATAAAAATGTACCTCGTTTCCACTGTGCTATGTATTTGTTTCGTGTACATCGCACTTTTCCCCGCGGCAGAAGGCTTTACAACTGCCAACCGCGATGGCCCGGGATTATAGTGATTCGGAAGGTGCGAATGATCCACTTATAATGACTCGAACACTCGGCTCCAGATGCTGCAAACGTGAGCGCGGTAAGTTTGGGAATTCTGCGTTACCGAATCGTTAGTCCGATCGTCGCAAGTGGCTCGAAAAGGATTTTAATTCAATTAAGCAATCTGAGTTTTTCGGTAGTAAGTGTTGGAAAATTTGCTGATATTTAAACCGAGAAATCCTTCAAGAAAATATATATTTTAACATTTTCCTGTCCTTCACAAGGCAATAGCACAAAACTCATTGTAATTCTCGTGTTTTTTTTTTTGTTATTTTAATATTGTTTTTGTTACTTTAATACTAATTTCCAGTTAGGAAAATAGTTCGAAATAATAAAAATAAAATTATTTAATTAAATGTAGATTTTAAACACGCGTAAGCACGGCGGCGACTTTACAGGATTAAAATCTGTCTTCCGAGATTCCACAGAATACATTTATTAATGTACTCCTCCCCTCACAACGATGTCGATAGCAGAGGTGATGTCAATGAAAAATGTTGGCGCTTCATAATTCCAAAGTCTACTTGATTGATGTATGTATGTATTGTGATTGCGACTGCGTGTGTGTGTGTGTGACCGAATGAGCAGTGCTCTTAAAGTCATCGCTGTGAAATAGCGTTGCTCTTTAATTCAGGTGACTTTGTACGTGGCTTCTAAGTAAGTGTACATGTGTGCGTGTGCATGTGTTTGTGTACAGGAAGTCAGGAAACGAGTTACTTGTTCAAAAAAATATAGACTCCTGTTTTTTTTATTTTTAAATTATTCAATTCAATTTCTATTGATTTTTAGACATATTCAGACATGTTTTCCTGCTTCTTTTCCCGAATATTGATAATGTAATAATGTGCGTTATTACATAAACAACAATAAATTTCAAATGCAACTTAAAATTTCATTTCCTTATGAGTTTAAGGACCTCTTAGAAGTCTGGTGGAATGGAAAGAAAGTTTGGAAAGAAATTTTCTCGGTCATATCAACAATTCACAAGTTAAACAATTGCGTATTTGTTTTATAACATTTTCAGATCTAAATACTAGGTCATAACTGAAAGATGATAGCGATTCCATCTGATATAGTTTCACTCTTCCAGAAATTCCCATCATTTCTACTCTCAAGAAATCTTAATGATATCACAGGACTTCAACAGTATTCATTTGCTTTCTAAGTACGTTAATACACGGAGCCAAGAGAGGCCAAATGTGGGCCTTGAATAAAATCCCATTAACTTTGTAATGTGCACGTAACCTACACGAATTCTCCTCCTTAATAACGATTGACTACCACCGAATCCCGACTTCTTGCTTCGAGGATCGAGAATCCATCCTTTATTCGGATTTCTTCGTTCGGATTCCTTCATTTCTGTGCTACGGTTTTCATAGGATTCTTAAAAATCTGCAGACAAGGATTACTATAAAGACTCAGTAGGGTCTTTTGCTGAGAATTCGTTATTATTTCCGTTTTTAGGGCTTGAAAAATGTTTTATTCGTGTAGTGAATGGCTTAAGGATGCTTTGTCTAGTGAGTTTATTACGAATGCCGGTTGTTTTTGTCAGCTGACCTCTTTTATACGATTGCTAGGCACATTATCGGCTACCCATATAAATATATGCAGCTCCCCACTTGAAGGCGTTTTCTTATGATTTAATGCTAGTCAATGAAAACTATAATAGCACCATTTTAGGTGTAGCTGCTCTGAAAAACAGATTCCGGCATTCAAAAGATAGAATAGTTCCTTAATGTTTCGGGGTGTCTGTAGTTTTTCATAAAAGCACGCACACGTTTTCTGCTTCGAAACACTCAAAAGAAAGAAGAAGAAGAAGTCTTCTGTACGACACTCTTTTGTTGTAGTGTGTCTCCTCGGAAAACAGCCCTAAGCTCGGCACTACGTTTGTCTCTGTATTGAAAATATTCTGTCGCCGTAAAATACGGATGCAGTTTTAATTCATTTGCATCCACGAATGCTTGAGTTTTTCTGTTGCTACTCGAATGCTTGTTCGAGTTCTCTGCACTCCTCAAAACATTCTTATCCTTAGCTGACAATCTTATTTTAGAGGTTGTCTTCACTAAAATATATGTTCAAAATTCTTTGCATCATGCGAATTTCCTTGGTGACAGCATTTTTAAGAAGACAGAATTTTAACCAGTTGCAAATCCTTATTTATTTATTAATTTATTTATTTATTTATGAATATATAAGTGACGGTTTGTGACTTAACAGTCGTATAGTTTTATTAACAATAGGAATAATCACATAAATAATTTATAAATTTATTATAATTACAAATACTTTAAATTCAGGGAGAACTAATGGCCTGCAGTATAATCTTCCAGTTCTTTTTTTTTGGACATTGGAAACAGTTAAAAATAGGTCACTATTGACTGGTTCAATACCAGAGCATACATCACTCTAACCATACCACTTTATGAATGAATTAGTTTGAAACTAGATAGTTCTCTATAGTAACACTCGTTATTATTAAATTATTAATAAAATTGTTTAATACTCGTTTAATGTTATGTTAGGATATTTTTTAAAACTTCCATTGTGGTATCCGGAATAATATTGCTGTACTACTGAGTGGATTATGAATCAAATGAGCAACTAAGTACAATATATGTATGTGTAACCAGCTTACCATGATTATCGCCTTTGGACCGTAAAACAGGTAGTTAATCCGCAATTGGCATAATTATTTACTGCTGGACCAAAGCACAAAAGTAGAGTATTGTACAGTGGAAAAATGGGAGAGGCAGATGTTGCCATGTTCCGTCTACAAACAGCACCAAGCTTGCAATTAGTGTGGAGTTTCAACACACTACCAAGCCAACCGTGGCGATGGAAACGTGGTTCGACCTGTCTCCTCTACACTTGAGAGACTTCTACTTGAACAAATTTCCGGCATAAAACAGTCTAAACTTCTTATTGGAATGGAGTGGATATCCTATCCCATTGGAGTGGATACAACGCAAAAAAAACAGAAATATGTCTCGACTTTAATAAGAATGACCTTATAACCCGGTTTAAGTAGTTGTAAACTTATACCTAAAAATTGCGTCTTGGGGCTGCGGAAAAATGCCTCTTCTGCGGAATTTGTGCGATTGCGAGGCAATAGTGCTAAGTTTGTATGTCATGGACAGTACTATTAATTATGAGGAACGATCGGTTTAACTTATACTCTTTGCGAAAGGATCCAATGATTCGATAATAACCAATCTTGTACAGATAAATTTGTAATTTTTTATACACGCCTTACACACACTGTTATAAATAGAATTTGTTATTAAGTTCTAATTTCTTATGATTGTTTACTATATAAGAGGGAATAGTTCAGAGTTTCCAATTAATGAAGATGTTTGGGTTTTTTTCTGAAAAGGCATTCAACTTCATACTTTCCAAGTGTTGTACACTTCTTTTTTCACTTCTGTGAGCTGTATGAGTGTAGAGTCCCGTGTTCAATACTCAACAACCATTCATTATGTGTGATAACTTCATTGGATACTCTTCAAAAGGCTTTCTTCTTTTCGTTTCGACTTTCTGTATTCTTCAAGGAAGTTTGTCTCAGTTTATATTATTTTCCTTTAGTCAATAGGAAAAGGAAACACGTCCAAGGAAAGCCACTCCTGTTACCTACAAAACTTTATAAGTGATGTGGGACCAATTTTCTTGGTGTTCCTTCACGAATTATTGAAGCACCATTAAAATTAAGTACAAAGGAGCAGGGGCAAAGGATGAAGAACAAAGCCTCGTGGACCTATTTTTATTGCTATTGGCGGATGAATTTTATGGAGTTGGAAGTGCCAAAGTCTCGTGGAGAGTGGAATCCATTAAAACAATTTAATTTTTGAAACATATGTAACTACAGCGGAAATTTTTCATTCTGTGGAATTGACAGCAGGGAAGATTCTTAGATAATTTTAAAATTTTAGCTTTTCAGCTTTTGCTAAAAATAAAAACTTAAATGAAAAAGAAATTAAAATATTATAATAAAAGCAAATATATTAAAATATATTTTCCAGGAATTACAGAACTGGTTTAACTTCTTTTTTTAAGTTTTGTCTTTATTGACTATATTTTATAAACTTATTTCTTTTTCGGAATATACAATTAGAACCTTATGATTACTACTTCACTATCGTTTCTATCCCTAATTTTTTTTTCTTTTTTTTCCATTGGAACGTTTAAGATGAGCGCCAGCACAAGTACCGTTACAGCACAGACAAATAAAATATAATAGTTTATATATAATTTATTTATTATTTGTCTGTGCTTACAGCTTGCAAATTAGAATCCTTCCGAGACACGAGAGAGACACGTGAAACGTTCCGAAAATGGTTAAATATTATAAATGACCATAAATTATTATTTTTACCTTTCAGAAATACACATGGAATAAAAAGGAATATAATAAAACTTTCTACTAAGCTTTATATTTATCACTAGTTCATATTTTTAATATGAACTTCAGCTTTAAGTAAACGAGTAAACGCCAGGACCAAATTTATATCAACTCATGGTGCAGTCCAACACAAGACTATCGAACACGGAGGACCAAGGAATGATATAATCATTTTTAGGAACGACTATTACCTAAATTAGAAATATATTTATGATTGCCAATTGCGATGGTGAACTAAGCTTTAATAACCGTAATTATATAATAATAATGAGAATAATAATAATAATATTTTTAATCAACGCATAGTTACTTAAAAGTGAATTAATAATTGAATTGAATCACGTCAATTAAACTAGTTGTAACTGTACGAAAATACTAATTCACTCTGAATGAATTGAATTTGAAGAACTTATCACTTAAATTATCACTTTTGGACTTGTTGCATCTGACCAAAACGCAACTATCCATAGCTTTTGGAGAACCAAATTAGCTTCTACCAGTAACTTTCAGGTAAAATTAAATGCAAACTCAAAACAAAAATGTTTTGGGAGATACGAATGCAAAAAAAAATTAAATAATTAAATAAAAATTAAACGTGATAAACCTTACGAGATGTCATGAATTTAAGTTGAGTTTATAAAATTTAAACTAACTCATGGCTACTTTTTTAAAATTTAATCTTGTATGTAATCTTTTTTCCTGTTTCTGTTTCTTTAATTTATCAATTAGTTCATGATTCATTTATTCACAAATAGAATTTTCCTATTAACAATTTTCTCTTTAAATTTGAGAACAAAAGTCTCGCGGAGGAGTTGCGCATTCATCTCTTCTATAAAATGCCCAAGAAAGGGCACAAACTTACTGAAGCACCGAGCGAGAGAACCTGAGTTACTTTAGATTTTGGTAATGCCGATGTTTGTATATACTACATATATTAATGAATGCATGGAAATACACACTTTATATGTGCATATAGACGTCCATTAATAGATCGATTTCGTTCCTTTAATAGTTGAACCGCAATTATCCTTCAAAAGAATCGACGACCACAAAGGAAAAAGGAGTTTAAATAACAAATAACAATCCCATTGATCCTAAAGCCGAGTCGATTTATGGGCGACGATGGTGTAATATTTAAGTGAGAAGTAATGCGAGCTTTTCATTATGGTGCCAAACAAGAAAATGTTCAAAATATTTAGATTTTGCAAAAAGATTCTTGAGAAGATGATGTCGCATTCGGTAGTTGGAATGATTATGGTTCATTTGTAGCGCAGTATTTCTCTGTTTTCTCAGCATTTATATATATATAGATATATATTTGTTGTTGTATTTATTGGAAATACGAAATCCTTTCAATTTTTCATATATTGTAGGCATCTGAAGCCATACAAGTTTAAAGTTCAGATAGTTTCCAATTTAATGAAACAAATTTGTTCTGTACTCTTTATTGCGATTTTATTAGTAAAACAGGAAAAAATTGGAATCATTGACTTCTCGGTGTAAATTAAGGCTAATAAAGATTCCAAACACGTATTGAGTTTATTATTTAAATCCGTAAATACAGCCTTATTACGTGTACATTCTGTATGCTATATATTCTTATTTTTTATCAAAAAATAATGAATAAACAGAGCAATATTGTATTGTACAGCAGTATTGTCAATCGCTTCTTACTGCTTTGTATTCTCTCAGAAAATTATGAAATTTAATTTCAAGAAAAAGAAATTCGTCTTTGAAGTTGATTCAATTTTGGATCCACTTTTTAAAATCAGATGACTTGCTGAAATCCTTTGAAATATCAGATAGTTGCTCAATTTCCGGGCATTCACCGGTAACCATAGCGATCTTCCGTAGTGAGTCTTCAAGAAGCATACTTCTAAATGATTTATCCGTTGGTGAATTATCACCATAACCTTTGATAAGCCATATCCGTAGCCATATCCTTTGGTAAACTACGCTCCATTAACACGAAACTCTCAATTTCAAGCTCAGAAAAAATGGAGTCGTATGTAGAAGTTCGAATCTGATCAGCCTCTACTTCTCCTTCTCCGAGTTTGTAAAATCTTTGTTAACTGTGGTGTAGTAAAATAATTCAAGTTGTTAATATTCATATTAATATTCAATATGAAGTTTCAATTTGGCGGTGTCATAGCTCAGTTGGTAAGGAAGGTTTCTGAATCATTAGTTTTTAGAAAAACTCGACCCTTTTGAAGTAGATTTGAAATGGAGGTAATATAGAAACTACACAACTAAAGAAGCTGATATCTAGCATCCTGATTGGTTTGACACTGTTGCGGAAGGAAGAGCAGGTGCGGAGGTAGGTGGCGTGGAGGAAGGGGAAGATGGAGCCCGTTAGACGTGCAGTGAGTGGTGGAAGGACAGAAAGAGCCAGAGAGAGCGACCCGCTTTTGTTCAAAGAAATTTTAATAATTGTTCTGTGTGTGTATATTTTGTATACACATTTTTCCTGCATCAGCGTTATTCCACAAACAACGTCGACAATTGGCAGGTAGCTATTTTGACCAGCCACATTTTCTCATCAGCGATCTTTGTTGGCGTTATACTCGCTATATAAACTACACCTTCATAAATTATTTCCTAAGAAGTATGTGTCAACTTTGTCTGTTTTAAATTAAATGTCAAGGAGATGTTATATTCCTTCACGAATACTTCGTCATAAAATCGCATAATTCCCTAATATTTACGGTTCTCTAGTCAACGTAATCGACATACGCGTTGGACCCTTGGCTTCTTTCATACGTATTCATCTAAAAGGGACATACATACATACATATGTCAGGAGAGTAATTTATTATATGTATCATGACAGCATACCTTGTAGCGTTTATTGTTATTCTATGTAGTCCATAAAAATAAAATCCCGCACAAAATGCTCTGATCGGTTATAAAATGATATAATCTAGTAGAATACAAGAAGTCATAGGCGAACTATGGATATGTCGAAATGAAAACTTGCTTTAACTTCGTACTCGGTTATTGTCCCGTGAAAGGCAGCCTGAGCCGCTCCCTGCAAAAAAGTGTTAATTTAGTGAAAGGAGAACAATTCTATTAAATTGAGAGAAATAAATGAAGGAAGAATAGGAAGGATGGAGGAGGATGAATGGATGAATATCGTCGGTAGCTTGTTGAAAATAACAAGAAATAAGAAATTCTAAAAATCTCTGAAGTTCCTTGAAATTATAAATAAATAAATAATGTTTTTGGTTATTCATGACTTAAACGAAGAGGTTTATGAGTTAGGGAAATAGAGCAACTTAAAACTGTTTATTCCTTAAAACTGTTTATTCCCTTTGACCATAATTAAAAGCTTTTTAACAGATATTCCTGCAATTCTCATTTGCACAGACCACATGACACATACATAAATCATTAAAGCAAGAAAAGATTTATTGGTAATAGAGCAGAGTTTATAGAGCAATTTCAATATTTCCTAATGACCATTTTAATATTTCCGATGCCCATTTTAAAAACTTAGCTTTGTCAATTGCAATATTTTCTCGTATTCAATTAACATCACGAATCACAAGAAAGATTTTTAAACAAAGAAATATACTTTATATTTTCTATTTTAAACACTTCTTCTTTTTCTGTAAATACTTTCTTGTTTTAATTTAATGTTAACAGCGGAAAAACAATCAAAAATTTCCACATAAATACATTTGTTATGAATTGAAGACGTTCATCAGAAATGAAGTAAATTTTCTATTGTCGACCTTGTGACCGAAAAGGCCAAAAAACACCGCCTTCTATATAAAAAAAATCAATCTTTCCCAGACTTGTGTGAAGTTACTACCACGGCGAAGTCCCATTTTTTTAGTTAACAGAGACTGTTAATTAACAGAGCAGTAACATAGAGTTAACAGATGTTAACTTAGACTGAACAGAGGTGAAAATGTTAATAACAGTGGTAAACATGTAAATAACTCAACTTTAACATAAAAGAATGTGAAATTAACAGACTTTAATCGGAGGCTCGAACCACTGTTTAAATTAAAAGTGTTGAGACATTAATTTCTTGGAACATTACTTTTTTTACAGTTTTATGATTTTTCAGAACACACAAAAAGCAACATCGTCAAATTTAGAGTTGAACCATATAAGACCAGCGACAGCAACTGCAAAATGAAATAGAGGCAAATCATATGAAAGTTTTTCCTGTCAAGTTATGCTACGTTTACACCGACTGCGAATGGCTCATTCGAGTCAGATTTCCCGAATGTGAAGCCGAATGAGAATAAATTCCATACGATTTTACGAATTAGAATCCATCACATTCGTTTTGAATGTGAAGCGAATGTGAACAAAATAAAGTTTTTGAATCATTCTATAGCTGGGATAACAAACTTCCCAAAACAAAACAGTGAGAATGGAACGAAAATAATTGCCGTCAGCTGTCCAAAAATATTTGTCACCAACATTCGGCAAACAAAATGTAATAATTATACAAGCAGAAAGCAAAAATTAGAAAAGAAAAACATGGAACCGACGCAAAAACATCATTAAAGACGTATATGATACTTTCTGCATTTATTACAATTATTACATTATTGCTCTAAATTCAATATTTTTTTCAGTCGATGATTCAGCTAATGTTTCTGTCATAACGAATGGGAAAAAGGCGGTGTAAACGGTTTGTGAATGGCTCATTCATTATTCCCATTCGAGGTCGGTGTAAACGTAGCATTAGGGAAATAAAATAAAAAAATTTTGTACGATAGCAAAGCCTTCGTTTCCGATTTCCGTTTTTAATCGGAATCGTAAATATTCTATAGAAATTAAATAAAACAAACATGAATCAATTTAGAGCTATGACAACAATTATTATCGAACAACCTTTGGGAGCGTGTACAGAAAAATACAAAAACAAATACAGGCATTATAGCTCTTGATGCTGTTTATCTTTCCGTAGGCTGACAGCGAAAAGGACAGCTTTGGTACTGCTGTCGCTGCTCTTATGTGTTTCAGCTATTAAACAGTATGTAGTCCGAAACCCGGTCCAAAAAACTACTAATATTTGCTGTTATTTCCAGCACCAATTTTAGAATTTCACTGTAAGTTGAATAAAACAAGAACGCGAAATAACCATTTCTACAAAGGACATATTAATGTAGTCAAAGGACTCTTCTTTAATGTACAAAAGATCCGATCCAAAAAGCTACGGCACGATTCGAGATATTTGGACTTATGTTCCAGCACCAAATTTTGAATTTCACTGTAAGTTGAATAAAACAAGAACGCGAAATAACCATTTCTACAAAGGACATATTAATGTAGTCAAAGGACTCTTCTTTAATGTACAAAAGATCCGATCCAAAAAGCTATGGCACGATTCGAGATATTTGGACTTATGTTCCAGCACCAAATTTAGAATTTCACTGTAAGTTGAATAAAACACGAACGCGAAATAACCATTTCTACAAAGGACATATTAATGTAGTCAAAGGACTCTTCTTTAATGTACAAAAGATCCGATCCAAAAAGCTATGGCACGATTCGAGATATTTGGACTTATGTTCCAGCACCAAATTTAGAATTTCACTGTAAGTTGAATAAAACAAGAACGCGAAATAACCATTTCTACAAAGGACATATTAATGTAGTCAAAGGACTCTTCTTTAATGTACAAAAGATCCGATTCAAAAAGCTATGGCACGATTCGAGATATTTGGACTTATGTTCCAGCACCAAATTTAGAATTTCACTGTAAGTTGAATAAAACAAGAACGCGAAATAACCATTTCTACAAAGGACATATTAATGTAGTCAAAGGACTCTTCTTTAATGTACAAAAGATCCGATCCAAAAAGCTACGGCACGATTCGAGATATTTGGACTTATGTTCCAGCACCAAATTTAGAATTTCACTGTAAGTTGAATAAAACAAGAACGCGAAATAACCATTTCTACAAAGGACATATTAATGTAGTCAAAGGACTCTTCTTTAATGTACAAAAGATCCGATCCAAAAAGCTATGGCACGATTCGAGATATTTGGACTTATGTTCCAGCACCAAATTTAGAATTTCACTGTAAGTTGAATAAAACAAGAACGCGAAATAACCATTTCTACAAAGGACATATTAATGTAGTCAAAGGACTCTTCTTTAATGTACAAAAGATCCGATCCAAAAAGCTATGGCACGATTCGAGATATTTGGACTTATGTTCCAGCACCAAATTTAGAATTTCACTGTAAGTTGAATAAAACAAGAACGCGAAATAACCATTTCCACAAAGGACATATTAATGTAGTCAAAGGACTCTTCTTTAATGTACAAAAGATCCGATCCAAAAAGCTATGGCACGATTCGAGATATTTGGACTTATGTTCCAGCACCAAATTTAGAATTTCACTGTAAGTTGAATAAAACACGAACGCGAAATAACCATTTCTACAAAGGACATATTAATGTAGTCAAAGGACTCTTCTTTAATGTACAAAAGATCCGATCCAAAAAGCTATGGCACGATTCGAGATATTTGGACTTATGTTCCAGCACCAAATTTAGAATTTCACTGTAAGTTGAATAAAACAAGAACGCGAAATAACCATTTCTACAAAGGACATATTAATGTAGTCAAAGGACTCTTCTTTAATGTACAAAAGATCCGATCCAAAAAGCTATGGCACGATTCGAGATATTTGGACTTATGTTCCAGCACCAAATTTAGAATTTCACTGTAAGTTGAATAAAACAAGAACGCGAAATAACCATTTCTACAAAGGACATATTAATGTAGTCAAAGGACTCTTCTTTAATGTACAAAAGATCCGATCCAAAAAGCTATGGCACGATTCGAGATATTTGGACTTATGTTCCAGCACCAAATTTAGAATTTCACTGTAAGTTGAATAAAACAAGAACGCGAAATAACCATTTCTACAAAGGACATATTAATGTAGTCAAAGGACTCTTCTTTAATGTACAAAAGATCCGATCCAAAAAGCTATGGCACGATTCGAGATATTTGGACTTATGTTCCAGCACCAAATTTAGAATTTCACTGTAAGTTGAATAAAACAAGAACGCGAATTAACCATTTCTACAAAGGACATATTAATGTAGTCAAAGGACTCTTCATTCATTCGGTAAGGGGCTGCATTTTTCCCTAAGGGATCAAAAAATGTAATGGTTTTGTTTTTTATTTCGACGGTCGCTAAACACCAATGGGAATTGATGCATACGGGGAACAATAGATTTTTAATGTGAACTGGTATCTCCAAATAAGTTGGAAAATTTAAAGTCAGTCTTTTTTTTTTCTAAATCAGATCGAAGAACTAAATCCGTAATATATTTTCTCGAAACTCCAGCATCAAAAAACATGCAAGCTGCGTCGGCCTCCTCTCTGAATATATCTAAAAAATAATTCATGTGGTAATCATCAAGCCACATATTTTTGTTTGGTTTTCTATCTGTAATTAAGGCTTGATATTCTTTCTGCCTCAACACAAAAGAGTATTCCGTACCATTTACAGAAGTTCCATTCCGTACGCATACCAGAAAATGTTCAGAAAGTTTAGCATTTGGTGATGAATAACGAGCCTTGTTAGTAATTACTCCATTTTCTAAAATAATCAATTTTGATTTATGTATACGCAAGTTTTGATTTTTCGATCCCAAAATATCAGCAGCTCTTTTGACAGTGATTAATTTTTTAAGCCTGTTTCTGTCACAATATGTTTTATTTTGGCTAGACTTATTTAGTTTGTTCCGTTTAGACCAGCATTCAGATTCAGCTGGTTCTGCCATTATTTTGTGTTTAGTGGCACATCTTTTAGTGGGAATTTGATGTTCCGTTTCAGAAAAAAAATATTCACGCTTCTCCTTAAGTAATCTTATGAATCGTCCAGCTTTTACAGGTAAACCACCAAGGGTAATGTTTGATCCTATACAGAAGCATTTAATCTGTTTAAAATGGCCTTCTACTCTTCCATTAGTAATATGTGCACTTGCATCGAAATTATAGCCTTTTCCATCGGTAACAACTGGGCTCCATAAAGGCAAATATGCTATGTATTGCTTTTTAAATATTTGTAGAAAGTCCGGGGAGTAGAAAGGATTATTGTTATTTCCTTGAGAAAATTCTTCATATTCCAGACTTGTAACCACATCATTTATTAAAATTTCAAAGTCCTTGTAATATGAGCTATTTTTGTAATTCACGTTACTCTCTAATGCTATCGGGGGTTTCAAAACTTCCGTAGGTTCAGCTTCTGTATCTCTCTCCACGCAATGTTTGCTTATTTCTAAAAACAATGATGACGCTTTTTCTTTTGTCATTGGCATCAAGAGCAGTTTGATAAACAACTTATGCCATTTTTTAACACTTTCATAGCTTTTCTCATCATACAAATATGATATTATCTCCTTAATTTTTGGAGCCGATTCTTTTTCAAAATATTTGCTCACTTCTATTGTAATATTATGTTGATAATGTGCAATACATACTTTTAATAATATTTTGGATGTGAGAACATTATGGCCTTCTTGCAATAATTCATGGGTCAAATTAATATAATCCATAAGCTCCATTTGATTAAGCGACATGCACGCTGCATTTAAAAATGCCAAACTAAAATCAGTTACTATGGTAGTGAATATTGGCCACGCACTTAACTCAATACACTTGTTGCGGAAGGAACTGAGCCAATATCCTATTGAGATTTGATCGTGGAGAGATGCAATACGTTGTGCTATGGCAAATGTTCGCTGATTTGGAGTCTTAACCACTAGAGCATAATAATAGATCATTTTATTTGCTTCCTTGAGGTTGCGAACAATACCTCCTGTGGCGTCTAAATGACCTAGAATTTCAAAGCTTTTTGCGTTTTTAATACACTTGATTTGTCTTTCACTGTATAAATGTATATCAAAATCTTTTGTCGCTTTTTGTACGAAGACATCATCAGTTTTTGCTTCTTCATCCATCATTAGCAGTATGTCTGTAAAATCATCGTTGTGGAAGTCCAAATCTTTCAATGCTTCACTTCGAATTTTGCGTATAGTTGCATCTGATAATATATCCTGTAAATTTTTCTCTGTCTTCAAAAGCTCTAAATTAGCTTTCCTAACGCACGTCTCTCTATATTCCTGGGGATATACGTTCAGCAGCTTTTTCTTTAATATTTCGCGAGCTTGTCCTCGCACTTGTCCTGTAATATAGCTCGTATGATTTTTTTCACCGAAAGACTTAATTACGAGATCTACAAAATCATTTTTATTATTCCACTGTGGGATAAAAATATGAAAAATCCGACAACGTTCATGTCTGCAACTAAACCTTATTTTGTATAAAAACTTCTTTTGCTTACATGATCCTCTGCTAACCAATATGCAAGAGGTCATTTGCTGCACTTTAGACCGTAAATAGTTTAGGTAATCCATTTGCAATGACAGTGATTCCTTATTAATAATCTGAAAATAATTCGACAAACTAAGCGTTAATACAAATGTCTTGTGTGTGCTGTTGATAAGTGTGCTTTTGTTATCGATTTGTTGTGCTACGATTTCAGGATTACTTTCTGGTTGAGAGTCAAGTAATTTCGGCGTCTGCGGATTATCACAATGTGAAGCTTCCATAAAAGAAGCACCCGTAGATGGGGGATTCATAAGTGGTGCATCACTTAATGACAAATGGATCTGGCTATCGTCGATTGGTAAAGCATCATTTAGTGGACAATCGACTGGTAAAACTTCAAGTGGTACACCTTCGACTGGTTGAAAAACGTAAATCAAAAACAAATTTGCTGCAATAGCTGCAGACAAATATTCGCAGCCAGCGAAACTGCAACTGCAACTGCTCCAACAACCAGTGCACCAAGCGGTACACCATCCGCTGCACCAAGTGCTACACCAACTGCTGCACCAAGCGCTCCACCAGTCGCTCCACCAGTCGCTGCACCAAATGCTGCAGCAAATAATAATCGTGCTGCAAGCCGCCGTGGGAGCAACGCATTTCGTGGCGAATGGCGCGGTGGCCGACCATTGCCACGCCGAGGATCATTGCGGGGTCGTGGTGCCACATCGCGCGGTCGTGGTGCATGGCGAGGTCGTGGCGCACGGCTCGGTCGTGGCGCATGGCGCGGTCGTGTACCGTGCATGTGTATCTACGAATACTATTACACACAATACTAAATATATATATATTTAGTATTGTGTGTAATAGTATTCGTATATATATATTAATATTAATAAGATGTAATAAAATAAACATAAATATATCAATAAAATTAACAATTTTAATCGTGTTTGTTTTATGTTATAATTTTATGTTGTTATTTTAATATCTGTTCTTAGTAAAGGCCTAGTTAGTTGAACTTTGTTTCAAAACTTGTTATAGTATGTTTTAGAAAGGTAAAGGGGAAAAAACCAAAAAATCGAAAATATGTAAACAACGGCGTTGCCACATTCTGATTCAGTGCGATAATCTGGTTCGGATTTTGAAGATTGTCATCACTTGCCGCGTAATAACTTACCCTAAATATTTTGTGGATAATTTAATGCCCATATTCGCGAAGGTGGTATACATTCACAAGCAACTTCTTACAATCTTTGAGAGTTCATGAAAGTGTGCGTAGTATGAGTAGTGCGTAGAAAAGAAAATGTTTAGTTTTTAATGTGTTTAGGCTGACTTTATTTTTGACAGTTCAGTCTGCCATGCTGTCACTCAAAGTTCAACTAACTAACCCTTAAGTTTTCAATTATTTTCTTGTATGAAGTAAAAGAATGAGATTAAAGAAGTAATGTCACCATTACTATATCTGTCACACCCAGTGTTGCCGGAAACCTTCCATTCAAATTCCCAGAAAAAGTCCCAAACCATTAATTAAAAAATCCCAAAAATCGCAATGCATAAAAGTATACTAATATCCGACAAAAATGCCAAAGACATTAAAAAATGGCACAACAATTCGCCAATATACAAAAAATTAATACCAATTATTAACATATAAAAAAACCTTAATTTTGTCTAAAATCAATATACAAAAAATAAATACCAATTATTAACGTATAAAAAAACTTTAATTTTGTCTAAAATCAATAACAAACACAATAAATATGTAAATTCAAAAATATAAAGTTTATAAAGTCATTGATCTGCTTTAACTATGTGTGGAATTAATTTAATTCATAGCAAAATTGAAAAATTTTGAATATATTTTGAATCTACGTTCTTCAAGAATTTTAAGTTCTCTACGCAGAAACGTTTCAAAACTTCTCTTGAAGCTGTAACTAAGAAGTTTCAATAATTGTTTTTGAAAGTTATGAGTTATATTTACACTTGGTTCATGTGATTTTGTTTCAATTTCTATTACACCTCCGAAGTGCAATGTTGAATAATTATTCCGCAAACATTTTGTGAAATCCCAAACCTTTTAAAAAATCTAAAAAAATTCGCAAAGCCAGGTGTAATTAAAAAATTCCAAGCGACCCAAATTCCCAGAGCCTTTTTAAAAATCCCAATTTGGGAAAAATCCCATAAAAACGGCAACAATAGTCCCACCATTTATGTAATTTTTTTATGCGGCTTTGTGCTACACAATAACGAAGGATATTTATTTCTGAAAAGCGGTGTCGCGGTTGCGTGACGTAACATTTGCGAATTTCTTGTGTTGTGCATACAAATAAAAATTAATTTATGTGTTAATATCCGAAATAAGAAAGTACTAGAAGAAATATGCATTGTAAAGTGAAGAACTCTAAAAGTTATAATTATGGAAAAACTTCTAACACTGGTCTCTTCCGATTTCCGTCAGACAAGGCGATAATATGGAAGTGAAAAAATGTGCCGTTGACAGAAATGTTTAAATCCTAAAAATGCATATATCTGCATTAAGCATTTCACGCCTAAACTTCCCTAAACGCCTAAACTTCTGAGAAGATTTATTTCACTTTATAATATTGCAAATAATTTAAAACATACACAGCCTTTCTACTTTTAGAAGCAAAGAAACAAAGGTGTTTACTTTCAGGAATTAATTTCACTTTATACATATGTTATTATGATCACTTTATGTAATGTTTCCAAACATTTCATTTAAACACGACTCATTTCTTTAAAATTTAATAAAATAATTCAATGTTTACACTTTTACGTTGACTATGCATACTCTTATGGCGTTTCGGACACATTCCTTCGCAACGATGACGTAGATGCAGAGAACGAAACATTTTGAAACCTGATCTGCGCAATATTGAATTCTATCATTCTTGAATAACAGTAGTATAAACAACGAGTATATATTAATATATAGTAATATATACTCGTTGGTATAAATATACTACTTAACCCAGTTTCACAGCGCTCGGTTAAATGCTTAGTTAAATTTATATTCATGTAAAAATTCTACTTCTACCTAGTACACTTTTGAGTCTTTTTTATCAAAACCAGATTTTTTACCAAAACTCCAAATACTTTTGAGTTTATAATTTCTTTCGAGGAATTATTGAACCATTTCCAGAATTCCACATCTGAAAATGGTTCTTCTTCCTAAATAGGTTCCTGCGGTTCAAAGGATCAAAGACCTTTCCTCACTTAAAGTAAAGAACTTTTAAGCGCCACAGTGGTAGGGATAGCGCAGGACTAGATATTAGGCCATTTTCCTTTATTAGGCGCTGACTAACAAATATAATCATCACTACATTTATGGGATTATTTCTCATTCAACGCATTTAATCATATGAAAAATAGGAAAAGATAGCTTAACACGTTTTTTGTAAAGGTGCAAACATGTTAAGGTGATTATTGGGGGCATCGGTTTTCTTGTTGTCAATAATCATTTCAATATAATTTAAATTCATTTCATTTTTTATTGTGCATATATTGTACATTATTTTTTATCATATTTAATATTAGTCTGTGATTTAATTTTAATTTTTTTTTGGTTGATTGTGATTTTATTTCTTCCGATCTCATATGAATTCTGATATTATTTCTATAAAATTTAATTGAATCTTGCATTCATTTATATTTTCTAATTTTTTATTTTATTACTTTTTTATTTAATTTTCTTGTTGCAATTGGACCACAATTGAACTGACACCTTAATAAAAAACAGTATGCCGTTAATAAGCGTTGGTGTGGAAATGCACGCAAAGCTTATAATTTCTATTAATTTTTTGCATTTCAATAACAATTAAACCGAAAAATCTCTACTACAGCGACATCTATTAATCGCAAAGAAATTCTTCAACTATAGATTGCTTACAGATTGAATAAAAAAAAATAATTAATAGAAACGTTGTCCGGTTGAAATACCTGCTCGAAACTCACCCCATAATCTTATGATAATGTGGTAACAAAATAAAACGGATTATTTTCAAAGTTTTCGTGCTTAGCAATAGCTGCTTTTAGCTTGTTCGAAACGTACAATTTCACCATACAATCAAATACACTGTACGTGAGATAACAACTTATAGATCGGGGAATTCAGTAAAATTTTTGTTATGGGAGAAAAAACGTGGTTCGTGCCAAAGTTTTTTTTACATTTCAAATGTAGATGGTGCCATTTTAGCACTTGCTTACCGATTCTCAGTAGTTATTTAAAATATTATATTATATAAAATATGATTTATATATATTGTGTAATACTTTTAATAAATAGTTTCATATTCTGATCTGATCTGATCAGACATCTGATTATAACTTATGAAAATTTTTGTCCATTCAATTCTGTTCAACCCTTCTAATATTTGTAATGGGAGTAAGATGGGAGAATTTATGATGCAAGTGAACGAAATGTTGAGAGATACTTTCAAATTAATAAATGTGTTATATGTATGTACATATATGAAAAATGTTTTTATTTAATTTAAAATCTTAAAACTTATTAAAAAATACATACAAAATGATTAGCGTATATAGAAATAAAATGAGGATTATGTTCAAAGATGCCTATCGATATAAAGTCGCTAGTCGGTCGATTCTGTTAACATGATTTATAAAAGTTCTGAATTCAAAAGAAGAAAAACTTCTAAACCTAGAAGAAGTACATTATAAAAGCTTTTGTTGGGTTAGACCAAAGATTATAGAATACATATTCTATAATCCTTGCTTAGACTCTACTAATAGTCGTCGCCTTCTCTGAGTAACAATCTGATATTTACAGATAGAATTTACACATTATCTTATTAACCAAGAGAGATATGAGACTTTGATTTCTCATTTCTGCACTTTTAACTTATCTACGTTGAACTTATCTTATCGCAAAAATTCATCTAAATTTGATTCCTTGCCTATCCAAACCAGATGATTTTTTAGTTTATAAATATTTGAAAAAATTTAATGAAATGAATAAAATTTCACAATAGTTAATTAGTAAAGGCATAATGAAGAGTAAGCGTTTAATAATTAATAAGTTTAATATTAGAGATACCATATACTTATTTAGCGATATTTACTAATAATCTTTTGTGGTCATCATTAGTTTTGTAAAACTAATATGAAATGGAACATGTCTCTACAAGTGTGTGAGTTCAAATTTTAATATAAGTTTCAGTTTCCTAGAGAAATAATCATATTTATGTACAATATATTAAAAGGTTTAATATATGTATTATATTTTATATATATATTTTATATATATAACGAAAATTAAAAATTATGCGAAAATTATAATTTCGGAGGAAGTAGGAATTGTTTTTTGCACCTATGCGTAGGAGGAACAAGGTATTTAAGGTATAGATGGCGCTGGCGATTTCAAGGTTTTTAAAATTATTCAAAGACGCAACCCTGACGTGGCGAAAGAGGTGAATAAATTTCATCGTTTAATTATTATTCGCCGCAAATGTTAAGTAGCAGTTGCTGTTAAGTAGATATTCGCTGAGGTTTTACAAATTTGGTACTAACTTCACAGCGGTCTTTCCCAGCCGAAATTGTCGATCGATTAATTATTGAGCAGCTCAGACGTCAGCAATAAATTACTCGGCGATAGTAAATAAATAAAATTCGACACTTGGACTTAAACTTTAAGTCTTTAAGCCTTTAACAATTGAAATATTATTTACTTCTATTCAATAATAAAATCGGGCACACTTCCAATGGAATTAGTAAATCGTGTAAGAAATCAAAATTCCGAGTAATTTAATAATTCACGTTTATGTACATATTTGGCTTCGCTTATTGAGTTAACAAACACGTCACATCATTTCTACCCGGATGAGCCTGCATTTGGCCCTCTCCGATTTCGTTACGATGTTCGTTTGTGTGCACGTTGTTCCACTAGATATCGAAGTGTGTCAATAGGCGCACACAAGCGCATGCATAGACTTATTTAGTACCCAAACACACAGAAACAACAGATGAAAGCTAAACAACATAATGTAGTCAATATTTACAGACGGTTAATATTTGCATTATGTTTTGTGTGAATATTCAAGTTTGTATATAACTTCTATAAATATTACAAATTAATTTAATGTTCGTCACTGTAAGAATCATGTTCTGAACGATGAAATAATTATAAAGACAGGTTCTACTGTAAGATATAAATTATAGTTTCCGTACGAAATCGTCTATGGCATTTTATAACTAAGATAATTTAGAAATCATGTCCACCGAATTTTGTTTTTACGGGTAAAAAGGCCACTTTGATCATATAAAATATTGTCACTGGTTCCAGAACTCAAGAATTGCTCAAAAAAGTATGATTGATATATATAAATTCGCCGCTTTTGAAGTAGTTTCTCGTTTAAATTCGAGTTTTTTAATAAATTATTATATTATTATAATAACAAAATCCTAATTAATACTTAAAAACCAAAAAAAAAAAGAGGTAAAAAATGTTCTTCAAATAAAACAGACGAAAAGTTAAGTTTTTAATGTTACTTCCTGATGATATTTCCATCACAGCTTTCATCAGCTTTGGTTGCTAGATTTCAGTATTTTCATTGCCTTCTATAGTCACTTCAATTCTCTTACTGACCGTTTATTATCAATTTCCTCGATATTTACTCGTTTCTGGACTGAATCATTGATCTTCGGAATGATCTTTACCAATGTTTGCAGATCTCATCGAATCCTTCTCCGTGTACTTCTTCAGCTAAGCATATTCAGCTAAAATATTGCGTAGAAAAATTATGATGAGCTATCATTTGATATTGTTAGGAAATCCATGAACGGTTAAGACGCAATGTTGCTGCTTTTATAACTCAATGTCTTAATTCAACTAAATAATATTCCATCATTTCATTTTACATGCATACAAACAGAAATTGTCTGCTTCAACAACGGCTGATATGATGAAAAGATTAATAAAATTCGTGCTGTTTTTGTTTCTGATATAATTCTTCCATCTTCAATAAAAACAACGCGTAAAAACATTAACAAAGATCAATATTACACGTTGAAAAATTCAGTGTCTAAACTAGGCAGCATTTCTTATCGTGTTCGGCTGTCACTATTCTTTGTTTGTTTCTTTTGCTTTTTATGGATTTTAACTGTGATCATTTTATTCGTTACTTTATTTCTACCTGTGAACATTTTAATTACGCTTCTATGATTTCCTATAAAGTTTAAGGAAACAATTTTATTTATACACTCAGAAGTTCATAGAATTCGCTTTGCTTATTGAAAGCTTTTATTGCAGTTTATTTGAGCATCACACAACCTTAAATTTTCTGCTATTAAAAAGAGTGCAAATGTCATTATTGTCATTAGAAACTCATGGTTTTTTGCATTCGATCTCCTAAAACCTTTCGAACAAAATGGAATTAAATCAATGAAAGGATGAATATTCCATAAAACGTAATTTTATTTAAACGATTTACTTATAAATTAAAAAATTACAAAAAAAAAAAAAGAACTTCGCGCTGTGTACACTGGAAAAATCTGACTGAACTTTTGAAAAACTGGACAGAGGCAACTTCTTCGTCTTTCCGCAAATACTATTAAAATACAAAAGCCAAGAAAGACGCACAGGATGTCGATGTTCTTCTTTCGACTGCACAATCTTCAGCGCGCTGAGGAAACGAAACGGAAACGACGCGCTGAGCGTCAGCGGCAACAACAACGACACCGCCGCGGCGCCAAAGTCTTTCGCTGTGTTAGCGATTCCACTGGACATCTTACATTGGCACCATCACGGCTCTTCGAGAGGACGCCGACGAGTCCTTCCGACAGCTTGGACGAGATCGCGCTACAGATTCCAAGGTAAGAATTCGTCACCTGAACTCGCGAGAGGCACTTCGACAGACTCTCCCCAAAAGCAACAACTTAACCTAAATAAATTAATTATGAATAAGTGCAAAGAAAGAGGAAGACACAAACGGAAGCAAAAATTAGTTATTTTAATAAATTTCTGAATTCATTCATTAAATTTTTATTACTTCTCAGAATCTTCTTTTATCTCAGACAAGCAGCAATTAGTCAATTGCAAAGTGTTTACAATTTGAATTAAATTAAGTTTAATTTCCAACGCCTCACCATGAAAATCCTCATTTAATATTAATTTAGGTTGGATTAACATAATCGCGGATAGATTAACTTTAATCCTAAGCTAAGTGGGAGTTACTTCTATGTAAGCTCAGTCAGTTACAGTTACATTGTCAGTCACTCCGTCGCAACTCTTTATTTTTAGAGACGAAGCATTTTATGACTGTAAAGAAATGTTTGATGAATTAGTGTTGCTCATACGCAGTGGTGCACCAGTCCATTGGCAAACATTGACATTTATAGAAAGAGATACGAAGTCTATGGTTGACGATTGGAACCCATAAAATGTGACATCAATTTTTGCGGTGTTCGGTGTGAAGGGAGTGGGCAGCAAAATTTATAGTGACGTCATAACCATTCTTTGTGATATTTTGAAAAATCTGCTTCTAGTTGTTCACAGCCGAAAAATACTCTCTTTATGAAATGCACCGGATTAACACACTCTATATACATGGCTTTTCTTCTGTAGGGAATGGAAGCTTTGCTTCAAATATATATATATAGATTGTAAGCAAAGCTGAAAGCTAACTCACTGATGTACCCAATTCTCTACCAATTTAATTCCAAAAATTTCTTCTCTTATTTGAACTTGAGAAGAAGTGCAGAAATAGAGCAAGAGGCAGCGAGAAAGAAAGAGAGAATCTGCAAAGGAGAAACTGCAAAATACACTCGGCAAATGTTAAATGTTCGTATAACAGTTCTTCGCGAAGAGCAGAGTTCAGTTTGCTGATGGATGTCGCGTAAGTAAGAAAGACGAAAACTGTGAAAAATGAAGAATTCGTCATCCACAATCCATGGATACTTGCATTTGTCAAACTTTCGTCAATCGTCGTCGTTCAGATGTCTTCGCGATTAGTCGTTATCTCTCCGTCGAGTAGTGAGTTCATCGCTGGCTCGAAACTCGGTGTAAAATGTAAAGTGAATCGAATTGCTTATTGACGAGTGTCCTAAAAATTCTAAATGAAGGATCAGAATTTCGCAATACTTTCAACAGGAAAGTAATAATTATAATGACAATAATTCAAACCGGAAAATAATTTAAAAAGTTAAAGAAAAAATATTGTTATTTGTGTTGCGATTTCAGTGTTGATGAAAGTGTTTTGTGATGACGAGTTTTCATGAAAATTTCTCCGTGAATCCTTTAACTAGTATTAGAAAAATGTGTTCGGTTTCATAGCGGTTTTGCTGGAGTACAACTCTTAGTGGTCATCATAACTTTCTTTGATGACATTGTGCCACACGATAATTCAAAAGAAGAAGTAACATCAAAGTATAAAAACGTTTCCATTCGCCCGCTTCAGTCATCCAATCGTCAAAATAATGAAGAATTCTGACAAGTGATATATTGCCTTCGGTTAGAGTAGTTGTAGGAGAGTGTGGGAAGACGGGCGACAGCACCAAGAGTGTCAAACGAGGCACTAGAACTGTTGTTATACAGTCGTTATTGTTCTTGTCCAATTGTAGACATAATCAAACGAATAATAAGCGGACTTCCCTAGAAAATCCAAACGTCTGGGTAAACAATGTAAGTCTCACTTCAGGAATAGGGTTTTTACAAGATGATACAAGGCTCGGAGCTGAAATAATCAATGATTAAACGGAATGGGAATGACTTCGAGCAGCAAAAAGAGAAATAGGATGTGCTGTCGACTTTTAAGGAAAGGAAAAGGCCAAACTGTCGGAAAAGAAACCGATTGAAGCAATGTACAACATATATTACGCATATATGTATATTTGGAACAAATTTCGTCAAAGCAAAATCACTTCTTTTAAGAAGTTCCTAGTGCTTAAATAGTTTATAAGACTGACCTCAAGTGATTGGATCACGGAATTGAATACAATTCCTGTGTTTATACTGGAGACTATACTGGAGATTATGATGTCATTATGGCTCATTATGATATGATTTGAAATGGAAATAAGAAGTTTTTTACTTAACCTTTTCCTGGGAATATTCATAGGCTTTTCTTAAATATCTCGTATGTCGTCTTTTACTAAAAGTAAGACAAAAAGGGATAATAAGAAACAAAGCAAATCATCAAGGACTTCCTTAATAAGTTTCTTAGTTTATTTTTAAGTTTCTTTTAAAGTGGGTTCTTCTGTTAATGGCCACTGCATCTATTTTTAAATATAACCACTGCTACTATGTTTGTAATCATAGCTAAACTTCTAGGTTTCACATGTTCGTCAGTCTGTTTGCCCTGTTCAGTGTGTACCGCCTTGGTCGACGGTCCACTTGACCCAGTTACCGTTACAGTTTATTTAACGCAGTCGGTTTAATTATTTACAGAACTTTTCGTAGATATTTATATGAGCTTATCGCGAATAAGTTATTCATCTGCTCAGCAGCTATTCCGAGTGACCCTGTCAACCTTAACGCAGCCACTCTTCTAGTCTTCAAGACATTCGGTCTGTCGCTAATTTGAGAGGTTGCTTGGGGGTATTTTGACATATTTCCCTTTCTTTTAAGAGATCTGTTTTCAAGGGAATCTGTTTATATTTATAATTATTAACAACCTTTAAAGTTTGAAACTCTGATCAGTAAAACTCTGAGTAATACATGCAGACAGATCAGAATTCGTGAAAATTAATACCTTGTTAATAATTAATTAAGGCATTCGAATAACAATTAATCATCTTTAACAGAGTTCAATGTGCTAAGTGTTTAAACTTAAAAGTGATGTGAAATTTTAAATATTGTAATAGTTTTACAAACTGAGTTTAATTCAGCACAAATTGCTTATGATGTGCAATCAAGATGTGCGCCTGTAAAGATTTCAAGCTATAAACTTTTATTAAACCGACTTCTCGTCTGCATCCGCTGGACGGATGAAGACTTATAAAGCAACGAACAATAAACGTCTCCATCATAAAAGAGTGTACAACGAAGAGTAATGCAATAATAAAAACGAAGTATTCCAAGTTGCCATTGTTACTGCTCCGGCTACGCTTCAGTTTGGCGAAGTCCACCCGCCCATGAAAGCAGCATGTCCACCCTCATGTTGTGAGCACTGCTGCCGCCTCCTCCTCCCCTCCTCCCCTCGATGGACAGCCTGCTATGCACCATGCCGAACAGCAGCCGTTACTCCTCCTACAACTGCTTAACTTCGTGGGACTCGTACGATAAGATACCGAGGTGAGTATGGAGCTGTGCAGTGGCTGTCTCAAAAATCCAATGAAGCTTTAATGACACTTTTTTGTTGTTGCTCGTACGGACAAAGCTTTGTCCACAGATTGACTTCGATTTTCAGTTTAATGACTACATGTCAAGTTTAAAGAAACATTTAAGGGAAAGCAAATGGGTTTTATTGCTGTCGTCATACCAAAAAACAATCTATTTACAGTCGCGCCAAAAAAGAGCTTCTATAGATTTCTGTATAGAACATATAGAAGACACCAGATTCTTCGTTTCTAAATTATTGTTATAAGACTTTAATAACTGAAGAAATTTTCTTTATACAATCGTCATTTTGCCTTTGATTAATAGGTTAAGAAAACAATGTACAGATTTAGAGGTATTATATACAGATATATACGGATATGATAGAGAGATGAATTCCAAAATGTACATTTCCTTTCATATAAGGAATTGGTATTCTACCTATCTATCTTCCTATCTATTTGTCTGTCTGTTTGTCTTCTATCTATCTCTCTGTGATGGGAGACATAATAATGAGAAGGAAGTGATGAGTAACGACCACAACTTGCGACAAAGTTCGTTGCTAAGAAAAGAGGAGATGATAGAATTAATTGGCTTTATTAGAGCTGTAATTATCAATTAATTAGTCGTACTTCCTAGAAGCTATGCTTCGACCTCTCTTTGAAATACTTGCGTTATCTTTGCGGGCAATCACAAAGAATAATGTCAGATAAATCAATATTTATCTCAATTAAATTAAATTGTCGTTTGATGCATTTCATTTACCAGAAGACTGAACTTTGACCTTATTAAGTTAATTTTGGAGCTCCCGTTAACTGTGGTAGCAGTTAACTTTCCACTGACTTCGTTGGCTTCATTTCGATTCTTTTCGCAAGTTTGGAATTTTTCATTTTTATGGGATTATATTTCAGAGGACTTTCTAAGTAATTTTTAAGTAGGTTTCTTACAAAACAACTTGATAATCTTGGGGAATCTGGAATCTTTAAAAAAGCATTTTTTTTACATTATTTTAAATTTGCTAAATGAAAGTTTTTCTTTTTATTAAAAAAGGTTTAATAAAGGTTGTGTATTTTTAAACATTAAAACATGATATGAGTGACGAAGGTTATTTAAAAGTTTCAATATTTGCACATCTACAAAAAAATATATTCCACGCAATATAACAGATCGTTCATTCAAATCAAATGCGATGAAATACTGTGTAAGCAAACCTCGAATTGTATTAATTCCAACATAGAAAACAGTGAATTCCAGTACCTTAATCGTTCGGGAATAGAGACTGGAAAGCGATGGCAACTCATTACGATCTTCATTCCTGTTATATTCGATGTTATTAATGGAAAAACGTTAAAATTGTCAAATAGAAAAGAGGTTCACAGCATGACGACTTCTCAAGAGAGTTCATTGCTACTTCTGACACGAAGAAGTTCTGCGTCACGGACAACGGAAAGCAATTGAAGGACATACAAATCGTATTCTATCCTTACGTCCGCTGTCGGCTTACGATAGATTCAAATAAAACTGAGTGCTTTCACTTTCGATTACTGTTTACAAACGGACGTCATCTTTTAGAAATTCCACAGAATCGTGATGTGTGCACAGACATCAATTTCTATAAAAAATCGCTGTTGCATCGGGTCTCCACAACCGAACTAAAATAGCAGTTCCTTTGCTATCATATTGACGTCATATCACTCAAAGTTGTTGGACCTAACAAAGCGATGTAATGAATAAAAGCGATGTTGTCAATTATCCAATCGCATTCCTGACATTCACTTGTTCTTTAGCCATTGCCATGATTTTTATAATAAACAATATCATTGCAATTTTAGGTGAAGATGAAAAAGAATTCAAATGTTGGCCTCGCAAAAGCCTCGCATTTCAAATGGCAATCAACGCACTGGGATCAATCAATCAGACGTGAGGCAGTTGCAAAATCCTTGATTTACACATCGACTGCTGTGTGTGCTCCGTTCTTTCGAATTCGAATTTCTCTACAGTCGCAGAGGGAAACAAAAAAAAAGCACTGTGCATCCATTCAACGCAACGACTCGAAATTAAATCAATCAATATTTAATGCGTTTCCTTCTACTCTGCTGACATAGCAAATTTCCTTTTTTGCATGGTTTAACTGAAATATTTATAGACTGTTAAATTAACTTTAGCAACGCAGCAAGAAGTCTTTTCATCCAACTTTCCTGTCTCCCAGCCGAAGGCAAACATATTTCAAACAGTTCAAGCATTTATTTCACAATTATTAATTATACAAAATGTGTAAAAACATTTACCTAAAACTATGGATTCTTAATATAGTAAACATATTTCTATAAGATTATTTACATTACATTATTTAAAACCTAACATTTAATTTCCTAATTTGTTTACATAAATTTTTAAATTCCTTAGCAAAGTATACATAGCTTTTTTATCAACTTCTTCAAATCGTGTGTGCGAAATCGTTAATAAAAAACATTCTAGCTGGTGTCCCTCAAGGGTCTTTGCTGGAGCCAAGTTTGTATAACTTGTATTTAGCTGACCTTCCTGAACCAGCTAATGATATGGATTCTTCAGATAGAATTCTTACACTTATTTATGCTGATGATATTTTACTGCTTAGCTCAGCTCCGAGACAAAAGAAGAGCAATGATAAATTAAATAGTCATCTTAAAGATCTTCATCAGTATTTTGAAAAATGGAAGTTGAAAACGAACATTGACAAATGCGAATGTACATTCTTTAAAGGCACTTCATGTAACGTTTATCCAAATACGCGTAGCTTTGTACCAAACATTACAATTGACAATAGAAGCATATGTTACAAGGACAGAATTAAATACCTTGGTGTTGTACTGCATGCTAAATTTAATTTCATTACGCATATTGACCATGTGCTGAGTAAGGCTAAAGCAAGGTTTTTCCAGTATTTTATGGTTTTGAAGGGTTTCTGTTGCCTTAACAGAAAAATCAAAATTAACATCTATAAACAAATAGTCAGACCAACGCTGGCTTACGGTTTTCCAGTTTGGTTTCACATCTCGTCGGCTCAAATGGAGCGGATCCGTATTTTTGAGAGGAAATGCTTAAGAATATGCACAGGTCTGCATTGTACAGTTAATGCGGAGGGTATCCTTAGTTATTACTCTAATGATACTTTATATAGGCTGCTTGATATGGCAATCGTATCAATTCGAAAGCATACCAAATGGCGAAAATCACAAATGAATAATCGACGCAGTCTAAAAGTATGCAATCGCTTTTGTTCATTGCGATGGTCAAGTGTCTCTCATTTATTAATTTTCCTCCTAAGTTTTGTTTTTGACAATTCACTGTGACACAGAACTGAGAGACCCAGAATAGTTGTGAGTTGTCCAATTCAAGGAATGTGATATACTTTTGTAAGCTACGGTAGCAAGAGCGTTTATTCACTTTGCATTGTGCTGTATTACTTTAAAGTTTTTAAGATATTATAATACATTCTGGTCTTATGTTTTTCTTTTAATATGTTGTACTAAAACTTATAGTTGAATTTTGAATCAAATAATCAAATAAAAATACATACATACATAATTTTTAAAACGACACAAAGATATTCAATACTTAACCCCTTTTCTTTTGTATTTAGGGTGCGCGTGGAATACTACGTCAATGAAAACACATTTAAAGAAAGACTGCAACTGTACTTCATTAAAAATCAGAGATCAAGTAAGTTTATATATAAATAACTTTGAAGATTATAATTCGAATTTCAATTGAAATGATTTCGATACGAAACTTCGATAGAGTAGTATAATAAAAGGATAACTTCGAAGGCGAAGGAATTAATGTTCCTTTTCATACATGATTTATTTGCTGTGAACAGGAAGATTGAAATTTTGTAGTGTGGTATTCAGAGGACCTTTTTCTACTTCCAAACAATCTTTTCGACTTGAAAATATTGGCTTTCCCTATTTCAATTTTATAATGCATTTAATAATAACTAATATTCATATACCTCTGAAATAAAATACACACCGAAAGCCTTCAAAATTGAGTCCAAATTAGAATTATTCTCTTTGAACTTTTGGCGAGTGGAAAGACCTTAAAATTGCTGTTGTTTCTCCTATACCACAGGCCTACGAATACGAATCGCCGATTTATTTTTTAAGGTCCTAGCCTGTGTTCTGTACATATTTCGGGTGGTGACTGACACAAATCCCACCTACGCGTCCTGGTAAGCATCCATATTAAACCGATCAAATCAGACGCCAGTTTTTCTGATGTCTTTACACGTCATTAGCTTCAGCTGTTCGTCCAGCAACAAGTCGGAGTTCTTAGTCTCGGCTGAACTGACTGAAGAGGAGTTCCAGGAGAATCCAATCATTAACTGGGAGGCGATTCTGTGGGTGAACCGGCCAACGGTGCTGTGGGCTGTCCAGCTGGTTCTGGCATTGGTGTCGCTGACGGAAGCGGTGCTGCTCACATATTTAGGCTACAAGGTAAGCTGGTTACGCTTCCTTCAACCCGCCGGACTTTCATACTATATCTCGCGCTAGGGCAACATCTGGCAACAGATTCTATCGTTCCATTTCATCCTCGAATTACTTACAACAATACCTTTCGCAATCACGGTAAGTTACTCGTACTGCAGCGGAATAATTCGATCCTTAAACTCCTTATAACGCAGATATTATGGCCACCTCTGAGGCACCTTTTCATCCCCATATTCCTCAATTGCTGGCTGGCAAAGCGATCGTTGCAAAACATGTTCGTAAGTATTGAATAATGTAGATTTACTGGTTGATTGTTTTTTCCAAGTGTCCTCAGCAGACATTTATACCTATTATTAGATTTTCAACGTTATTCTGGCTGAGTCACAAAATTGTCACATTGACAGCTGAATTTTAAGCGGAGCCTAAAAGTGTGCAATTGCATTACGTTAATTCTTGAATACTTCTTTGTTACTGAATGTTCATATATTGTATGGCAATCAAACAAAACCAAACACATTCTGGACGTACTTGAGCAGTCAGACTTTTATAAACTGAAACTGATTTGGAAGAAAGCATTTCAAACACTTTTTTTATCTCTTGTTTCCAATTCCTTCTAGAACGACCTCCATCGTGCCATGCAAAAGTCTCAGTCGGCTCTGTCGCAACAGCTGACGATTCTGTCGGCCACTCTGCTCTGTCTAGTGTTTACCAGGTAAGTCGACGCGATGTTCACAATTCTGTTTTAAACACCGCCGAGAACCTTTCATAAAGAGCACACACACACCACACAGGCACAACACCACATCAACGCACACACACACACAAATGCTTAAGCACTTGAGCATGAAATTCTCTTTGTTCACGCTGTTGTTATCGATGATACATCTCATTATTTGATTGCAGTGTTTGTGGCATTCAGCACTTTCAACGAGCTGGACATCGGCACTGGAACCTCTTCCAGAGCACGTATTACGTGTTGGTGACCTTCTCGACGGTGGGTTACGGAGACTTTGTGCCTGACATTTGGCCATCACAGCTTTACATGGTGATAATGATATGCGTAGCGTTGATAGTGCTACCAACGCAGGTAATTATGCTTGAATAATAACGATTATTACGGCATACTTCGCAACTTAATTGCCAGCGCAGCCTAAAAGTATGCCGTTGCTCTATATTAAATTACAAAATTGTTGCGTAACAGTTCATAAAAACTACAATTTCAATTACTCAAGTTCTATTCCCTAAAGATCTCGCGTTCTTCCATTTTTTCTTTTGGTTGTTGCTAGTTCGAACAGTTGGCATTTACATGGATGGAGCGGCAGAAGCTTGGCGGCAGCTACTCTTCACATCGCGCTCAGAGCGAGAAACACGTCGTTGTGTGCTCGACTACGCTGCACGCCGATACGATTATGGATTTCCTCAACGAGTTCTATGCACATCCGCTGCTGCAGGACTTCTACGTGGTTCTGCTGAGCCCCATGGAGCTGGACACGACGATGCGCATGATTCTCCAGGTTCCCATCTGGGCGCAACGTGTCATTTACATTCAGGTGAGCGAGAGATTTAATTAATTTCACATTGCAGCGGAAGCTCTGAATAAATGATAAAACAGTAAACAAATTGAAATCAATTCACGAATCTTTTTTCTATTTGTTTTTTTATGTTTTTTAGGGATCCTGCTTGAAGGACAGCGATTTGGCGCGTGCCAGAATGAATGAAGCTGAGGCGTGCTTTATTTTGGCCGCCCGGAACTACGCAGACAAGACAGCCGCCGACGAGCACACGATATTGCGTTCGTGGGCGGTGAAGGACTTTGCGCCGGTTGTACCCCAGTACGTGCAGATTTTTCGGTGAGTTCTCGACACTTGACAATTCAGAATGATTGACAGATTGTCGTTGGCAGAGTGAAGAGCCTTAGAGTGTGCATCAGTTATTCTAAAAAGCAACTCCAAATAACATAAAGGTTTTCACTAAGAAAAAGTGACATTAACTATTCAGCAACTATTAATATTTATTTATTTGCATAAATACTCCGCTTAATAATACAATATTATAAGAAAGAAATACAATTATTCGTATTAATAGTTTTAATTAATTTGATTCTATTCTATTCTATTTCTTAAAGTAATTTTAAATAGGATTTTGTATTTCTCACACGTTTGAAATTTAGCTTATATTTAATTTTTATGTTTTTAGCTTGGACAAAAGCTATCAAAACCCACTCACGAAACTCAAACGAAACGCTTGTGGCTAACAACGTCAAAGAAAATCGAACAGTCGGTGTTTTTATTTGGTTTTTTGTTTTGACTTGAAACCAAACTCTCTTTGTTTACTCCTCTCTTTCTCTGGAAATTTAAATTTTAAACTCCCTTGGGTTCGATTTAAATCCACAAATACTATAAATGTTTTTATGATTGTAAATTACAAAGACTTTTCCTAACTTTAAATTTTAATAAATGCAACATAGCTTTAAACTTAACCTTGACCTTAAAAAGCGTATGGAGGCATTTATTTAAAGAAAATGACATGCAATCCTCACTCTTGGAAAAGTAGGTTATAAAATGGCATTTTAACAGGACTTCATCGATAATATCCTATCTATTATCCTAAATTAGACTTGAAAATGTAGCCAATCAGACACTTTTGATAACGATTAAAAATATCTACATCGATTTCATTTCTGAATAACGTAATTTCAAAGATGTTGGGGAAAATATCTTCGTGTGACCTTTCAGTTGCCCACAGAAAGTCGTCCATTCCAACAACAAAAAATTCGTTTTCCGCAACTAGTTCGGCTTTCAAATTCCAACTGAACTTATGCGAAAAACAGGATTTAAAAGAACTCTGACCAACTTTGCAAAGCTATGCTAAAGTCGATTTATTCGTCAAATAAAGGAAGAATTTAATGAACATTTTGCCAGGGTTTTCGGATGAATTTCTAGTTTTGGATGGACTTCGCAAACGAAGATAGAACCGAGAAACAAAATACAGACCAGTAGCAATAATCCGCTTCAGAAATATTTTCCTTTACGATTGCTAGAGTTGATGTCAGCTGTTTACAACTAAAAATATAGACTTTATGCTTTTTCATTGTGGTTCTTGATGAAGGAGTGAGAATTACGTATACAATTTAATAATGTTTTTTTGCAATAATGTTTTTTTATTGCAAATGTTTTCTCACTAATTTCACCAATTGTTTCCCGGATTCAACAACGACGGCCAACTTTTCGATTTGCACTGTACTCAGGCCGGAGCACAAGTTGCACGTGAAGTTCGCCGAGCACGTCGTCTGCGAGGATGAGTTCAAGTACGCGCTTTTGGCCAACAACTGCACGTGTCCCGGCGCCAGTACCTTGGTCACTTTATTGCTGCATACGTCCCGAGGACAGTGAGTGTCGATGTATTAACTTAGCAAAGTATGAATGATTATTGCCCATCCATTAACTTATCTGCTCTTTTGTGTTTACTTGTATTTGCAGGGAGGGGCAGCAGTCGCCCGAGGAATGGCATCGTCTCTACGGCAAGTGCTCTGGCAACGAAATCTATCACATCGTCCTCGGAGACAGTCGCTTCTTCGGCGAGTACGAGGGCAAGAGCTTCACTTATGCCAGTTTCCACTCCCACCGCAAGTAAGCTGAATTTTAAGATCTGAAATACAAACGCAACTTGCGACAAGTTTTCCCACGATGTATAAACTTCTATCATATACAAATCATCGTATCACTATTATATTATTTGTCTGTCCAAGATAGAGCCATGGATCTAAGGAGAAATGAATTTATTGTTCTAAACAATTTTTGCTCTTCTCCCGTTTCCCGTTTAGTTACTTTTCCTCTTTAGTAGAGATATTATCTACCGTGTCCCATATCAGACAATTGAACAATTCCGCACAGTAAAAAATATACCACTTAAATTAAAATGTTGAATATATTATACAAAAGTGTATACGCCAGAAGTCAATATGGAAATGAAGAAATATATAAAAATGTAATTTATTATACTTCAAGACCGTTTAATTGATAAAGCAAATCCAAAGTCACCGAGTCGATATAACATGCATTTTACACACAATCTGATAAACTTAACAAGCGATTCTACAATAATTTATAGGAAAAAAAAGTAAATGTAAGCGAGCTATAGTCAAAGAAAGTTTCCCTTTAACTCTTTTTGTCACACATCAGGAAATAATAGCTTCAGGGACTCCTTTTGTGCTAGAAAAGGATTCATTGAACGTTTCAAATTTTAAAGTAATACAAAAGAACATTATTTCGCTTTGAAAAATTTTTTGTATCTCTATAAAGAATATCGTGTTCAGGATGATTTAGAAATGAGTTTTGTTTCGTGGCAGATACGGCGTCGCTTTGGTGGGCGTGCGACCAGCGGAGCTGCCGGAATTCTATGAGGACACGATTCTTCTGAACCCTGGACCACGGCACATCATGAAGAAGGACGACACCTGCTACTACATGAGCATAACGAAGGAGGAGAACTCGGCATTTGTCGTCAACCAAACGCAGCACGCAAGCCAAGGCCAAACCGTAGAAGCAGCACAGAGTAAGGATGTTGGTGCGTATCAGTTAAATTCCTTATTTCGACTAGCAGAAATGGGTCCGAATTGTACAAACGTAGGCAAAGGCAAAAGCATAGAAGTAAAATAAATGAAGTAGCTTTGTGTGTTCAGTTTTGTAAGACTTCATCTCACGTGTTACACTTCGCTTTTTGTGTGTGTTGTCGATTGGACTTTACGTGGTCTTCTTCTGCGTATTATTTTTATCGTAATTCTAGTCTTTGTTTTTATTAACATTATTAAAACTATAAACATACTTAATTTAAGTTTTACAATTGTAGTTTCTTTATATTTATGGTTTAAAAATTATGTAAACAACCATTTAAAGAGGTTTGTTTGAAGTTTTTAATCGTTTGCATTCAGCTATAGCAAGCTCCATTAACACGGCTTCACACTCATCCATCACGGCCGCTACAACAGCAACGACAACATCAGCACACGTTACCGCTGTACCGACGGTGTGTGTGCGTGTTCCGCACAGTCCAAGTCTAGACTTCGATGATGCTAACCCTCTAAACAAACACTCAGCAGACGTTGACTTCACGACGCTCTTTGTGCGTGAGTGTGAAACAAATATTCCAGCTAGAAACAAAAGCACAATCGTCCCCTCCTCCACGGGCCAACAAAGAAATTTATTTTTTCGACAAATTTCCCGATTAAGTTTCCTGTGCATGCAGTTCGTATCTACGTCTCTTTTGTTTATCTCCCCTGCCAAACCCAACTTCAACAAAATACCAAATTTGTAAAATACAAATTATGCAACGTGAGTTTATCCTCCATTTTCTGTTCATATGACCAACTATAAAAAATAAGGGTCTGTTGTTTCTATCTTTCAACTATGTAACAGTGTTTTGCTTTATTAATCTTATCACAGTTTCTTTATAATGTTTTGAAGTACAACTTAAATTCTATTAAAATTGAAGATTTGAATTGGGACAATGGGTGTTCATGTTGTGGATGCCTTTACAAGCTAAAATTGGTTAGCTTTTTCTATATTTTGTATATACACAATAATGGACACGAACCAATCGAAGTCACCAGAAATTATCGATGCACATCTGCTTTTAACACCACCAAATTTATCATTCATGAACTCATTAAGCAGAATATTCATTCATTCAATGAAATTTTGCTATACAAAAAGGAACAACGACATTTGCACTGTACATTGAACAGTACAAAATTCAGAGCAGAAAAGTGTGGTAGATATAAAACCATGTGGTGACTTCTGGAGGTTTGTGTCCCTTGTATTTATAATAAAATAGATGCACAGACAAATAATATAATAATAATAATTACAATAATAATATTACTTGTCTGTGATAGATGTTAATTTTATCTTTCACAATCATTGTTAAGCTTTTGATTCGTTTGCTCATTTCATCTATTGTCGACCTCGTAGACACTACTTAGAATTCGTTGCACACGATTTTCGAAAATGAGTTTCGCTTCAATTACTTCCAATAAGTTTTCAATTGAATTATTATATTAATTTATTATATTTTATTATAATTAAGTATTTTTGTACTTATATTAATCTCCAAAATAATCAATATTGCACACAAGCCTTAAGCCTATCAAAAATGGAAATTGTTTGAACCCATAAGATTTTGCGGTACAGAAAATCCTCCGTTACACCCGATTTTATGTATTATCCGCTTAACACTCTTTCTAATTTTTTTGGTGTTATCATAGAGAAGTATTAATAATCACTTTCCATAAATCGACAAAATTTCATTTCTGTCTATCGTCACTTTGCGGCAAAAAGCAGCCGACAATAAGACGACGTCTGTGATAATGTCGGGTTCGAAGCAGAACCTTAGGGACTCAACGGCGATATCGACCAATGCAATGACAACGCAGCTGACAGCCACTGCAACGACGGTGCCCAGCACGATACCGCACGGGGTCTCCTCTGGAGTTGGTACAGGTAGCGATCTCAGTGTTGGAAACCTTGGATGTACGACTCTTTCCACCGGGAATCACTTAGATGTGCCACAGATGGGGAACCCGAATCTTCTGAGCCCGGACGTTCTTAACCAGCGAAGAGGTAAGTGTGAATCCTCAGCAAAGATGTTGAAAGAAAGGGCTATGTTTATAGAAATGCTAGGAACTTTCATTTGCGACGGTTTTATTCCAGGAAGTCGACGTCCATCGATACTGCCCGTGCCCGACATGTTCACCTCCTCCTCGCTAAGCGTGTCTGGGAACGACGACGGCGATGAAGGCGACGAGAGCGAAGATGAAATCGATGATGACGTCCCCTGGCGATCGCCTTCCGAAAAGATTTCGTATGTACTGAAAAATACACCAAACCTACGACTACTGATTAATCTTTACTTCCTTAACCTCAGATTGCTCGTTATTCGTTGTCCTTTTTGTAGGTTAGGCCATCGGTTGGTTTCTTATTTGAAACTTTATTTGTTGTTAATATTTGTCACAGAACGATTGTGGGAAAACTAATATAGAAGTTAAATAATCTTAAGAAAAAAATGTCAAACTGTGATAACTATTGAACGATTGGTTTCATCAGCAACTTTCAAAAAGTAACCTAACCGATGACCTTCCTTGTCCACCTTTTCTCCACAAAAACCCACTGCTTCATTTAATTTTGTGTTTCGTATCAATTTTTCACAATTGAATTGGTAAAAGCTGTATTTCTCCTGAAGTGTTAACTGACTTGACGTGTGTAAAATGAGGACTACGGGGATTGAACTATTCTCAATCAGGTTCAGCAAAGCTTTCCCACTTATACGCAGTTATGTCTTTTGAATGTGTGTAATTCCCAATCATGGGTTTCATAGGATTTAAGTTCGGATGACTTAAGGAAGGAACCGTTATATTTATGACGTTAGGAATACTTTACTTAACATGGCATTCAGTACCTTTTTACATTAAGCCACTTTTCCTTCCAAGTTTAAATTTGAAGATCAAGTTCGGTCTTTTGTGCTTTTTAAGCAAGTTTTCATGAAATTGTTCAATGGAACGATCTCAATTTGTTCTGAAATGTTGATGGTTCGGTGATGAGCTCCTTCTTCTGCTTCGACTCTCATTCTGACGTTAGCGGTAGCCTTTTTTGTAATATTAGCTAATTTCTATCTGCAATAGCAGTTGCTTAGGTGGTCCCTTTCCGCAATCGCGCACCTACTCCCTGATAATGAGCTCCTCGGAGGATTCGAACATTCGCTGTTGTTGCTCTAATCGGCCGCTGGAGAAGCGCTTGCATGCCATGAAGACGAGTTACAGCTGCGACAGCGACTGCGCCCAAAAGACCAGCCACGCCGCCATAAAGAGAGAGACGCACATTGCCGTGTCCGGCGTCAGCTGCAGTTCGTGTTCATCTTCCGTAGTGGCGTTCTCCTCCACTGCAGCCACGTTAAGCACGACGACAACCGCAGCAGCACTCGCCACGGCCGCCACCTCCAGCAGTTTGGCAGCCACTGAAAAAGCTGCTCGCCCCATTTGGGCCGCACGGTAAGTTTGGCAACACAGCAACAAAAGAACATCGTCACAGTACACATTACTCGCTGCTCACGCTCTTGACCGTCACTCCAGCTCCATTCGCGATTAGTTTTCGTCTGTTCTGCTCGTGTTTAGGAATGCTGGCCAAATGCTGCAGCCGCTTTGTGATTTTCTTGTTTTCTTGTCTTCATCATATCATTAATTCAAAGTCAAGTGCTGCCACAGCATCAGCCGATTTTGCAATATTTTGGCATGTGTTGTCGCTCTGTTCTCACTTCACCTCATGCGTTCATCTCGTTTTGCTTGCTTGGCCTTTTGTAGTTTAGTCCATGTACGTTCAGAGCTTTCGCTGGAATTACGATTACTGCATCAAGTTGATTTTGCGCGGGAAATCGTTGCTTCTCTGCTGGTGACATTCGCTGAAGTTTCAATATTCGCCAACTGCTTTAAACTTTAATTATTATTCGTAACTTCATGCTGCTTCTTCAGGATGACCTCATATTTATTTTAACTTTTTTATGTAGCTAACATTTTGGATATACTAAAAGCTTATTACTATTTTCTTTTTATTTATTTTTTGCACGCACATAGTCACAATTACGTTGGCCTTTTCAAACGAAGAATAATGCAATGTTATTTAGATTTGTTTAAATGAAATTACTGCACTGTTATTTATTTGGTTTCCTTTGGTTCTCTCCTATTCCGATTGCTTAACTTCGATCGCCTGATTTAATAAAGAGATAGAAAAGTAACGTAACTTTATTCAAATTGGTTTCCTGCATTTGCGTTTCTTCTTTTGGTTTGACGTTGCAGAATTGTAAAAGGATTTCCGCCGGTTTCGCCGTTCATCGGTGTCAGTCCAACGCTTTGCTTTCTGCTGAAGGAGAAGAAACCGCTCTGCTGTCTGCAGCTGGCGCAGGTACATCTCTCACAGCGTTCCTCTTTCGCTTTCGTCCTCTTGAGACATGCTGCCAAACATTTCGTAATTTCTTTCACAGGTGTGTGAGCACTGCAGCTACCGCAACGCCAAGGAGTATCAGTGGCAGAACAAAACCATTATCCTGGCCGCCGACTACGCTTCAAACGGCATTTACAATTTCATTATTCCGTTGCGAGCGCATTTCCGGTCAAAGACCTCCCTGAACCCCATCATTCTGCTGTTGGAACGTCGCCCGGATGTCGCTTTTCTGGATGCGTTGTCATATTTCCCTCTGGTAAGAATCGAGCGAACGTCGTATTCGGGTTTTATTGGTCGGCATTTATTGATTCGCAGGTTTATTGGATGCTAGGATCGATAGACTGCTTGGACGACCTGTTGCGCGCTGGCATCACGTTAGCCGAAAGCATGGTTGTAGTGAACAAGGAGCTGTCCAACTCCGCCGAGGAAGATTCGCTCGCAGATTGTAATACAATCGTCGCAGTTCAGACAATGTTCAAGTAAACAATCTATTATTTGTTTTTTTTTTGTGTTCTTGCAAATGTTTTACGTGTCTTTTTTTCGCACTCAGGTTCTTTCCCAGCATCAAAAGCATTACAGAGCTGTCACAAAGTTCCAACATGAGGTTTATGCAGTTCCGGGCGCACGATAAATATGCACTGCATCTGAGCAAAATGGAAAAGGTAGTTGAAGAGATGAGAGGGCGTTGAGAAGGAAATGCTTGTGCAATTCTTGAGAAAAAAATTGAGTGACATTTTCCGTTTCTTATTTCTTTTTTTTTTTTAATCCATCGCCTGTGTATGTGAAAGGTTTAAAAAATTCTTGAGTTCCAACATCAGCAGCGTTCAAAGCCTTCGATTTTCGCTCCTGATGCGCCTTTTATTTTCACATTTTTCCCACTTTTTCACTTTTGTGATACTTGAGATCCTCTTTTTAAATTCAAATAGAGGCCGATTTGATTTTGGAAGCACCTAATAAAAATATCTGAGAACTATAAGCAAAAAATATTCCATTGTTTTGTTTGTACAGCGTGAAAAAGAAAGAGGATCTCACATTTCGTATATGTTTCGCCTGCCGTTTGCAGCGGGCGCCGTCTTCAGTGCCTCCATGTTGGACACGCTGCTTTATCAAGCGTTCGTCAAGGATTACGTCATTACCTTCGTGCGGCTGTTGCTGGGAATAGACCAAGCACCGGGCAGCGGATTTCTTACCTCGGTGAGAATACTAGAACCAAGCAAAAGACTAATAATGATGTTCGATTCGCATTCAACGTGGTAGATGCGCATTACCAAAGACGACATGTGGATACGCACTTACGGACGACTTTACCAGAAGCTGTGCTCCACGACCTGCGAAATACCAATCGGCATCTACAGAACGCAAGACACGTCAAACACGGATACGTCACACGTGAGTACCTCGCCAGCTGAGAAGTGGTCGTCGTTTTCAGCCTTCGGGAAGCACTGTGTGCGGTTGCGACCAATGGTGAGTCCAAACATAACAATGTCACAAAAACTAACTGAAACAACCCGAATGTGAACTAACGATGATTATGCTAATGTAATGCTTGACTTTCAAGTATATCACAAACAACTACATTCAACTCTTTGCACCAAGAACCATTTGATTGGCATTTCTATACTCTACTCTCTTACATCATTGCCTAAATCAATTGTGATACCAAGTTTTCAAATATTTCTTTAAATTTGGTATCCTAATAAACTTCATCGATCATTCCAAACCTAAAGTTAGTAGAAAAGCGGACTGTGATTCGAATGTTTGCCATTCTTACTAAATATTCTCTATCCTCGTCTTTATCTTTCTATTACTCTTCCACACACTCTCGCTGAGCAAAAAGCCTTTTGTAGCCTTTTTACTACTTGAATTAATAATATTAATTATTCATTATGGCTTTCAACAGTGAAAAACATCACTTTTATCTAATATATCTCTTCTATTTCTCTCTAATTCCCTCTCTTTCTCTCTCTCGCTTTTTTCTAGGCTTTCTTTCTTTGTGTCAACTTCATTTCATTTGTGTTGAAGTTCTGAGTTTTCTATTATTTTAGTTTCATTTAGTTAATTATTAGGTTCTGCTTGTATTTTTGTTTCAGTCTCATTAACAATATTTCTACAATATAATTAGCCCCATATTTTTTCGATTAAACAGTTTTGTATTTTGTTTACTGTTTAAAAGTGTCAACGCCGACATCATCCGAGAAAAAACACAGCCGATTAACTCTTGCTTCTTAGATTTGCTTCTGATACTGACTTTTTTTGTCAGCATAAAAATTTCGTATACATACTAAAAAAATTTCACTTTTCATTACGGTAAAATTACCTAAGCCAGTCATAAACCTGATAGGTGACGTAATTTGTTCCTGTTTAATTAAGAAATCTCTTTGGCTGAAGATGGCCTGAAATATTTACCAATGTTCGGATTACATTTAGCTTATGTCCATTGGATAGCCCACAAAAGAGTGCCGGACCAATAAAAGCCCGCTGAGCGCCGTTCCTCTTTAAACAGTCAGCTCTCTCGTCCGTTATGTCCTGGACTGGATTATGTCATTCCAAGTGCATTGGGCTGTTGCTACAGTTGTCCACAAGCGTGGATTTAGTTCTTTGCGACCAGAGCAGAGTTGGCAAAGCTTTGCTCATCATCTATGATTAACAATGTTGTTCTTTAAAATAAACTCAAAAAAGTATTCACCTTTTTGGTGCTGTCGTTATTGCTCCAGACCTTATTGTGACAGTTATCGTTGTAGCATATAAACCACATGCATTTCCGGTGGAAATAGTTCACAAAGTCAATTACTTCCCTAGTTGGTACCACTGCGTGATCGCCGTATCAGTTCGCAGTTATTGTTTTTCCTGACGGTGAACTGTGCTTCTTCTGTCGTTCTCTCTGCCACTGTAACACTCACTCGCTCTCTAACGCATTCTATCCCATCCCACTCCCACGCAGCCCACAACATTTTATGGCCATTCAAAATATTGCCACGCCCCTTTGAAGCATTTACGACAGAATAATTTGTAAAGCACAGCAACAATGCAAAACCAGTCAGCATGCAAAATTTCATATTCATGGGCCTTTACTGAAAGAGATTAGAAAAAAATTGTTCTAGCTAAAAATAACCTAAGCAAATGCGCCATTAAAGTTGCTACTAAAAGTGGAGAAATAATAATAATAAAAAAAAATGAAAAATTAAAACTTAACTTCATACCTAATTTTTTACTTAATGGCGCAAAACAATTATGAAGTTGGAGAAAAACTGATCACGATTTGGAAAGTCAAAGTTGAGATTTATGGAGAAGAAAAAACCAAACAAAAATTATTGTTTACATTAATCGTACGACAAGGCTATAAAACCCAACATATAACCTGCTTACAAAATTATTTTATATAATTATAGGTGAATTTAATTCTAGTAGTGGGGAAAACGGGAGCCACTTGTCGTAATATAAACCGGAAACAACCAGGTAAAGCCACAAGTAGCACGGATACCCAAAATATCGCGGGAACGAGACCAAGTGTTAAATTGCCGTTTTATACTTTAGCCATGGGTTGCGCTATCAATTGGATAGTTTCCATATAATGTGATAGAATTTCAGAAACCTTTCTCCACAGTAGAACTACGACTTCACTAACTTTTACCATAATCGGAGCCAAACAAACAGATAAACACGAATGAAGTTTTTTATATAGAGAAAAAGAAAGAAGTGAAGATAGATGAAGAAGGTTATCCTTAATTATTTTCTTATCTATTTATTATATTAAATTATTCAAATTTTTTTTAAACAAAACAATAATACGAAAAAAACCAATGAATTCACAAAATTTCACACACATTTAAACACAAAAGTAATTATCGTATTGGACTAAACCTGAAAAAGCGCACACGCACGCAGTGAGTCTTTCGAAACGGGAAAACAAATGACTTTTTTCCGTTGAGTGATTGATTTTCTAAAAATACAAGTTATTAAAAAAATCACAAAACAGTAATCGAAATTTTTCCCACGTTTATTTGAGTCCCTCTACTTACATGGATATTTCTTGATATCACTGTTGTTATTGTTATTATTATTACTTTTCTTATATCGAGTAGTAAATGTTTTGGTTTAATTAATTTTTATTGAACTGGTTCGCAGTTTGCAGCACGATTTATTTTCAGTGTTGCATGTTGTTTGGGAAGTATAGCCGCAGTTTTTCTTTTTTCTATTACAGATATAAAACTCATCACTTGCTTTATTAAGTTTTTTATAAAACGTGCAAATATTCAAAACAATAATACTAAAAGATATTACAAAAAGTTCCACGTGTCGTTCTTTCAAATAATAAGTTCCTAATTTTCATTTTAACGCGTTCACCTTTCACAAAAAAAACTGTATTCGCATTAACGTAAGTGACGTTACTGTTTATCCAATTCCAAATGTCATCGTCTAAAAAGTACTATATCCTTTCCCTGCTTTCATGCCTTTTACTCTTTCAATTCATTTCATATTGATATTCATTATTTATGTAGTATTTGTGAATGATTGCTGAAAAAGTTTATATTTTATAAGGAACTCGCTATCAAACAAGTTATCTTGTTAGTTTTATTTATTACTTTTTGGTGTTGGATTTTTAAAATATTATAACAATTATTTTGACTTTAATTTCTGCAGCCAAGTTTTAAATTAAAGTTACAACGATATCATTTATAATTCTGCACGTTATTAAGTTGTATTTCTAAATAGATTATATATTTTTTTTGGAATATATTTAATATATGTATCTAAAGTATATTGCTGAACTTTCATAAATGATTTCAGAACTGCCTTCAGACACAGCCTTTAATATTGTTCACTTTTTTATTAAATTATTAAACGATAGTTGATCCATCAATATTATTTTGATTTTGTTGATTTGATTGTAGTATTGCACGTTAAACAAATTTAAATTCAATTTCAAGATCACTAAATATAGAAACCTCATTTTGTGTCTCAACTCTTCTCGTCTTTCACCCGGTCACGTATTCAGTACGACGAGGAGACAGACACCGTGGATTCGAGCAAAGTCAGCAGTGAGGCATTACGTAGCGTAACTTATCGGCCGTCTTCTTCGGGCGGGCAGCAGTTCCATCGCCAACGAAAAAAGTCGACGACCTGCTTGGGCGGCTGTTCCGTTCGCAAAGGATCCTCAGTAAGTAAAGCTATTGACTGCCAAGTACCATTTAGACATGCGGCCTTAACCCTGCCATCAGTCCAAGGATTTCAATTAAAGCGGCTTTCTGATAACTTACTTTTTTAAGTGCCATTTCCACACAGAGACAGTTCTTGCCAGGTTCTCCCGATTTTTTGGTTCCCTTCAAACATGCCATTGGAACTGCAGTTACTAATAAAATTGATAATAATGCAGCCTTCTGACTGCACCTTCGTCCATCCATTCCATTCTTCATTTGCTATTGCTGATGGTCGACAGAAACTACTTTGTTTTCCAAAAAAAAAAAATTGGAAGCTCGAATCTAAAACGTGCGAAGTACCAATCAAGAAATGCTGCTCCTATGGTTTCTTGCCCGTATTTTCTTGATTAACATCAACAAATAATGGAAATAATACAATTTCTATGAATAATGAACAAAAAATATAAATAGACTATTAATTGCGTTTCTTGGATGCTCTTTTCCTTTTAAAAAATTAATTGAAAATTCAATTGAATTTTGATATTGGGTAGTTGTCTGAGTGCTGCCAGTTTAATATCAATTTAGTACACTCTTTAGTAACCATGGTTGATTTTCATTTTTTAGTAAATTGAAGTAACTTTGTTCTCAATTTCGTTCGACTTATTGTTAAGCCATAATAAAAGCGACTCAATCGAGCGACTCTCTCTCCCTTAACGACTTAAATAACGCCGGCGCTATTAAACTTTCTAAAAACGTTTAAACGTTTCTTGTTTGAAAAATTTTTAATATTTTGAATTTCGCGGAAATACCTCTTAAGATATTAACGGAAAATTGAAAAACAAAAAGTTATTGTAATTCCCAATGTACATCGGCGAAAGTAGAAGAAATGAAGTTTCTATTACTTTTCAAACATATTCAAACGTAAAGAAACCTCCACAATAGAAATTTCTGCCAATTTAGGGTTTTCTTGAGGACACAAGCTTAATCGAAATGATATTAATGCATTTATTAAAGGTAGGTACGGAACATGTAGATATGAATATGTATCTGCACATCGCATTAAAGTGCTACGATGCTGGGAAGAGTTCCACCCACAAAGGTAAAATATCGCAAACTTACTAGACTTTTGAATCGTAGAATGCATCGTCGCCATAGCGTGTAGATGTAGCTCAAGTATATAGAACTCATTGATTTGGCTAAACACGAATGCATTAAATATTTATTCTTTTTTAATTTGGAACCTCTGAAACTCTTCAACGTTTCGATTGCCTTGAGGATTTTTATGAATTAGACGCTTGAAATGCATCCCTTTGGAATGCTTCGAATCATTGCATACGTAGAAAAAACCTCTCCTTTGTACACCCGCCCTTAAACGCAACTTTACACTCATCGAGCTACACAATTCAAGCTTCCATTTGCAAATCTGACGACGTCGCTTAATCATTTAATGTAATTCGCAGTATTCACTCAACTTGGCTGACGAGGCTCGCGACAACCACGCCCAGCAAATCGAACGGGCGGAGATCGCAAATCTGGTGCGAAGTCGCATGGAGTCGCTGAACCTGCCGACGATCGACTACGAGGATGTGAGTGAGAAGCGCAACCACCTCTCTTATGTAATAATCAATCCGAGCTGTGATCTTAAGTTGGAGGAAGGCGACCTCATGTAAGAAACCGTCCACGCAGAGACGCTGCAACCGATTATAATCCTTGTATTCCTTCTTCCGCGTTAGATACCTGGTGCGGCCTTCGCCGTTTTCTGCGCAGAAGACCTTCGAACGTCACAACTCCCGGCGGAAGTCAAACATATCATTCTGCTCGAACATCAATATGAGCGCCGCAAATCTGGCTGCCACCGCCGCCAATTTAGGTGCTAGTGCAGCCGGCGCCGTTTCACGACGCGCCTCCGGTTTGGTGAGCGGGCTCGGTCCCATCCAGATGCAGAGCGTTCAGACATTGGCCGGGTACGGTTCATCCACGAACTACTCGCCGCCTGTTCAGCAAATTAAATCCAATTCTCTTTCTCTACCCGACAGTCCTACGGTTGCTGGCTCTCAGCGCTCCCGGAGCAACTCATTACGGGTTGGCTTAACATTTACTTACTAATCTTATTATTTTACTTATCTACAATTTCGTTATTTTCGCTTCATTTTTGAACTCTCCTTGTGTAGATGATGTAGTCATTCTTGTTCTTCAATTAGTAGAACGTTTGTAATAGCGGAAACAGGAAGAGCATAATTTGCTTTTCTTCCACATTTTATTCTTTTTTTATATATTATTTTTTTAAAAATTCCACAAAATTCTAAATAAAATTCAGCTTTATTTCTCTTCACAAACAACTTTCACTAAAAACCACCCAAAAATCTTTGTAACTTTCGTTGCTACTTTTACGCACGTTTTGAGAACGAGTAAATAGTTTCATTTCCAATCTTCGTTTGAATTCGAATTGATTGAAAAACTGAGAAGCGCCCAGTGAAAGAGAGATAGCTAGAGAGACTTGTATTCTGCATTTATCGCTATGTTTAACATGTGAGCATATAATTCAGTTGCAATATATTTTGCTCTTAGTAAACTAACGTCTGAGACAGAAACTGCGTTTTTTGAATGATCTATACAAATCATGCAATGCAATTCATTAAAAACTAGATGAGGGAAATTTCACCTTATGTCATTAAGGAAAATTATGAGTGGACAAAACTTTTTATTGCTCAATTTATTTTTGCAAATAAATTGTAACAAACATCATATTATAAACAAAGAACACAAAATCGGGAAGTTTGCAAATGTTCCAAATCCTGGATAAAGATTTCGATAAAACCTGGCTTAAGTAAAAGATAAAAGTACAAATTGGTTTTGCTTCTTGTACGTCCAATTGTGGCTCAGGCTTTCAGTTGAAATCTGAACGCTACGTTTCTCCCATGTAAAAATCTGTCTGTTAAATCGCGAAAAAATAGGAAAAGTAAATGTAGCAGGCACTGACAAAAAGGAATAGCGTAGAGGTTCATTACAAAGGACAATTTAATATGGTCTAGAATAGGATACAGTCTTGCCACCAACAAAAAAAGCATTAGAAAAATAATGTTATTAATGTTATTTATTAAGCTTATTTGTTAAGGTTAATATACCTTAATTTATTAAACTTAAATGAAGCATGCATGCCACGCCCTGGTTTGATTGGTATTGTTATGTTTGATGTAGTTTCAGGCGTAGATTTCAAAAATGCTAACTGCAATTACTGGCCACGTCCGGCTTCGGTTTTAAAAACATTTAAAATATAATCGCCTATATTTCACGAAGTATGACTCGCATCCTGCCCACGTTATTGTTGCTGTGTAGGAACAGTAAATATCTTTGATATAATATCTTATCTGAAACTTTTAATTTTCTCTTTTTGAGAAAAATGCATATAAAATGTTTGATATTTTTTTTCAATTCAATAGTTCTGCAAGTAGTACAATGGTAAATCACGTATATTATTACCAGAATAATAAGAAAATTGAGATCCATAGATTTCCGCTGACAATTTTTTGATCAGAATTAAATATATCTTACCATACTTAAAATCGCAATGAATCGCCTTTATTTTCATTTGTACTCTACTACACTTATTCAGTAATGCAACCATGCAACCGTGCCTCGCACGCAACTCTGACTTGACTACAGGAAACTGTTTGCTGCGTGCTTTTTTCACAAACGTTAGAAAAATTTCAATAATCTGCATACAATTAAGCAGAAAATAAAAGTAACAGAGTTGCGAATGTTGAACAAAACATCTAACAACTTGCATGAATACTTGGCTGCAACCTTTAAAGTGAAATTTCTCTTACACTCCTACACCGATTATGATAAAATAAAATAGCTGATGACGCTATTCGAAATTTATAAACAAAACAAGGACGTGCCCAGCCCCCTCCAAATTTATTTGTTACACTAAAAATTATTTCCAATTCTCTCCAAAATTATTACTTATATTACACCAAATTCCAATCAGTCAGCCTTCAAACAAACTCCAATGGAAGATAATGCAATGAATTTTTGTAAATACTTCTTTCGCTTCTAATGTTTCTGTTGTTTCTTATGATTTCTTGAGTCTATGTCCATGGTACTTAGATTTATTCTGCCATCTGGCATTAACAGATCGACAACGATATTTTGCTGCGTCGATCTTCGTCACTGCGCCAAGGACTGCCCAACGTGGGCATCAACCAGGGCAGACGCAAGTCATCGCTGGAGGAAATCGGCATCAGTCACTTTACGACCCTCATGCAGGCGACCAACCACACCAATCCCATTAAAATCGCTCTCAATGGTAGCGTCGGTCTGGATGTGAGTTGAAGCTACACTAGTTAATAGTTCATTTACCATTTAAGAGTTTACTTACCACACACACCTTCCAACTCCAATTCATTTCGAACCTTTTTAGAATCATATATCTTTGCAAGTCACCCCTCCCGAAGAGCCGACGCCAATCGCCGGAGTTTCGCGTGTTATAGCAAGTGGCTCGGGTGGCGGCATCAACCCATCAACGCTGGGCGGATCTTCATTGGCCATTAATGTGGGATATGGCGACTATGGCGACGCCGGGATGCAAGTCGCCGGCTCCAAGAGTCTCACCGACTGCCCGCTTCAGCTGCAGCAACAGGAGCAATCGCGCGCCGAGGTGGGAGGAACACAATCGCCGCAACATCTCCAAGGAACCATCGTATGATACAACCTAATGTGGGGTCGAAGACTCCGCTCATCTATAGCGAAGAAAAACAAATGGATCTAGGAATCAGCGCTCGAAAGCGATAATGTTCTTCCCTTCAATACAGCAAAATATGAACTAAAGCCAATGCGAAAAAAGGAAGTATCAACACACAATACAAAGTAATATTTTTAAGGAACACCTAAAATAAATATCGATTCGTAGTTCTTGCAATAATAGCAATTGCATTGATGTCCTTCATGTCAAATGCCTTTTCATTGTATTTATTGTAGTACCTCTTGATAAGAAGAAAAGAAGCTTGGTGAATTGTGGTTGGATGCGAAAGTGTGTTGAGAAGAAAGTGCAATCGTGATAAGGTAAACATCAGGCAGAGAATGATGAAATCAGTCGCTGTCTGGCAGAGAAAACTTGTTATAAATTCATAGTTTATCAACTGTTGTCTGTTCGTAGTTTAATCTTTCAGTGAAACCTTTTATTAAGTCTGTTATTTATTAATTTATATCGTAGCAAAGAAAGAAACAAGCCAAAGAGTTTCGGGAACAAAATTGTAGTTAAACAATAACGAATATTAAAATTTTAGAAATGTATTTATGTAGCTCAGATTCTCTGTTAGCAGATACGCAGTTGTTTGAGTAACAGCAATTAGATTATAGAAGGATAAATGAAAAGAAATGTTAGTCTTTTCCGTTGTCGGTTTCCAAGTGAAACGATTTATTGAACGATAATTATTACCATTTACGTTAGGAAGTTCAAATAATTATATTAAATCACACTTTGAGTAGATTTGCACAGATCTCGCTGTTAAATAGCCACAAAAAATAATTGCTTGACAAAATATATACACAATTTTTTATATATATACAAACAACGTCAAAATGATTAATAATCGTAATTGATTTCGTTTCATTTTTGTGGACGAGAGACGAAATCTATGAAATTGGACCGAATTTTTATTGCTTTTATTTGTATTGATTTTATTTATGTTTCTGTGCACTCATGGGGAATAAAATTAATAATTACTAAAGATTAAAATAGTTGCTACATATTTTTACTAAAGCCTGCGAAATTTCAAAACAAAAATGTTGGACTTCCAACAGCCAAAGAAATCAGGAGACGTTAATTTCCCTTCATGTTAACCAATTCAAACAAATACTTCAAATGTTCTTGACATTTTTGAGTTTTTTCATGAGTGTTTCGTTTTCTTTAAACAAATTTTAAATTATTTCGTTTTGTGTTGTTAAAAGTGGTTACGTAGTTTGCAGTTGGAATGGAACACGCGTGAATGCGAACTGGAAATCGATTTAGAAAAACACGCATTGAAAGAGAAACTCATTAAACGCTTTGGTATAACGTAACGCTTTACAAACCAATTCTAGATTTAAGTGAGAAACGAAACTAGAATAAACGCAAGCAGCTTTTAAAACATTTAATACATTGTAATATGTAGCCAAGTAGAAATAAATGCGAAAGGTAACACGAAAACCTTTCCTTGATAATTACAATACATATTAAATATGATATTTAGTTATATCTCTTTATATGAAATCCTATTGCATTCCATGGTGTTCACTTTTAACTGCAGTAATTTTGTTTGCTGAAATGTTCGGTCACATTAAATTCAAATTAAAAGATTGTTTCTCCAATTGGAAGTTCGTTTTCTTGTGCGTTGAGTAGCTGAAGCTTCGAAAGCTATTTCTTTTAATGTGTGTGTGTGTGGCACACTTACTTCGTTTTTCAACTATTCTAATCGGAATATAAAGTCACGTTCAAATTGGTTGCTTCGTTTTAATATTTCTACCTCTTTTATATAAACTACCTCAATACTTTATGAAACTGTAATTAATGGTGGAAACCATGATTGTTTCGCAAGGATTTTATATGCACTGATGTACTAAGTAGCCACAATCAAGGTACCATTCGCTGCGTTCCGCATTCACACATCACAAAAACATTTTTCCCCGTAGAAAAGGCTGTAAATAAAAGTTTAAATTATTAAGTAGAATGTAGTAGAGAAAACTGTGAATTAAATTATCGTGTAAATTAGGACCTGAGTAAAAAACAAAATATTATACATTGTTAGAATTTATTTTGTTTTAATTTGAAAAAAACGAACCACTTTGAAGTTATTAAGAAGAAGCACATAAGTTACGATTTGAACATAAATTCTGTAATATATAAATAAAATGCAACAATAATGAAGAATTCCCTCTTAATAAATAAAGTAATTTCAGAGTAAGAACACGCCACGATGCAAACAAACTCGCAACTACATTAATAAACCCTCGATAAACACTTAACTTAATCGTTAAAATAAAATGTAGCATTAGCAGCATTTCCGCCGCTTTTGATCCCGATCTGACTGGAATGTTCATAAGTAAAACAATCCAACAGCGAAATTTCCTGGTTCCAATTTGAACGGGAACTGTTGCCATTCTTAAATTATGTATCAAAGTAGTTTTTAACTGTTGGCATATTGCAAAGATGATTTAAACAGATCGGCATCACTGGCGACGAGAATACAGTAAATTGATAAAGCAAAACACGTTATAGACAACACAATGATTCACAGCATAATATGAAAAAGATTCAAATAAAAATTACCAACATTTTTACATGGGTTTTCTTTTTATTTATCAAACACACTATCTTTGGCAAAAGCTTTCCAAGAACAAATTATTACTAATTTTTACAGCGACATTTTTCTTTTTCCATTAATTAATAAACGGTTAAAACTAAATTAGTGTACATAATTTTACGGGCATCTTCTGGTGCCTTCCTTCCTTCCTTCCTTCATTTTTTCTACTGGAGTCTCACTGAAAAACAAATATGAGTACTTCGCTAGAATGGTCCATCGATCTGGGGCACGGTGCACAGCTTCGATAGCTTGGTGCACTTGCAGCTCTTTCCAGACGGGGCATTGCGGTTCGGTAAGCAAATTCTGGCATCGGTGCAGCCGCCGTTGTTGGTCTGGCAGCTGTTTCCCACCTGCGGGCAGTTTTCCTCAACGGCAGTCATGCTGTACATCTTGTGGCTGCCGAAGAAAGGAATCTGAAGGCCCTTTTGCCGAACGCCGACGGCATCCACGCTCTCCAATTTCTTACTGAGAAATAGAAAATACAGAGTCATCTAGTTGATTAGAAGTTATAAGGAAATACAGACGTGTTCCAATCTGTCCAATAGAAGCGATCGTTAGTAAAGGTCAAGCCAAAGGGATAAGTCAAATCGTTCGAAATTGTCCTGACTTGCTTCGAATATGTGTCTATGCACTCGACTTTCTTCGTGCCAGCATCGGCGAAGCACAAGTTGCCGCTGTCCTCCAGCACGACCAACGAATTCGGCAGATTCACAGACGCTTTGTCCAACAGCAGCTGCCGCCCGGTTCCATCCAAGTCGGACATTTCGATTTTCGGCGACTCGCGGTCCCAATCGGACCAATACAGCTTCCTGAATGTGAAGAAAGACACACGCTTGGGTTAAATCCGAGTCGCATTCGGAAAGGCGCAGTACGGATTAATTACTGTCTGTATGGATCCACGGCGATGCCACGAGGATTCACCAAGTTCCTGCTGATCAGCACTGTGCGCAGTGTTGGATCGTCCAAGCTGCTCACCTCGATCGTGTCCTTCACCGAATCTGTCCAGTAGAGGCGTCGCGAAATGGCGTCAATCGCAATGCCCTCGGGAGACTCCACTTCTAGGCAACCGAAGGCAGAAGCAATATTAGATCGTTCTTTTAATATTTACAGATGAAGATTTTTGTACGTTACCCTCTGTAATGAAAGGACGGATATCCGTGCCGTCGTATTTGGCGCTAACGATCTTTTTGGCCGAAATGTCGCCCCAATAAATGCGCCCCTCGACGCAGTCCTTGTCCAGGCCGATGGCCATGGAAGCCACGGATATCGGACGCACATTCTTGCCGCTGAAAGGCACACGCACAATAACCACGCCTTGGCTGACTAACAAGAATCCGGATTCGTGTTGTTGACGTTCGAAACAAACAGAACCGTTGCCATAAAAACCTTGCAATGAATAAACAAAATAATTTTTAAAGCAGTAGCATTTGCTTTAAAGTTTTTTTATAATAAAATAAACGAATGTATTTTTCGGTCTAGAAAATTTTAGTTTTCAATTTTTTTTCGCTCTATTAAAATGTCGTTTCGAAATTCATTGTCCAAATTCCTTCGTGTCTCAAAATTTAGCGGTATTCACGAGTACAGAAAACTCTTTTCGGCATGTAATACCGTCAGCCCGCCCGTCACAGCAGTTGTGCTCAGCAAAAACTGCTCGCAGATGTGCCGCCAACAGCCAGTCAACATCATCGCCGGTCTCAAAGAGTTCGCAACGCATCCACTAACAAAGGAATTGAACAAAACCTACAGGAATGTCCTCATTCTTCTGGTCATGTTTGGATATTTTTTCTGTGAGGAAGCCGCAGTGGATAACAAAGATAAATTAAAGCAAAAGAAGAAATAAATGTAACAGACTTCTAAAATTTTCCATTGTTTTTTTTCCTATTGTCCTTAGCAATTTTTTGGTTAGGAAGAAATTAGCATTTTGAACCTGGGACTTTGAACCAGGGCCTCACCTTGATTACAAACACAAACCAATCCGGTCGTAGTCGACATGCATTTGGCATTCAGGTCGCAGAGGTTCGGATTGAGCAAGCAGTTGTGGTGCTCCACGCAGACGTAGCCATCGCCGGAATACCCAGCATCGCATTGGCACTCGTAAATTGCGGGATCTCTGTTGATATTAGACGTAATTTAATTCAGTCATTCATAATTTTCCCAACTGTCAAAACTGAAGTAATAGCGCAGCCTAAAAGCGATTGCATGCTTTTAGGCGGCGCTGGTAATTAAATCAGGTTCGTGTCTCAACTAGAATTGTGCAGTGAACTTACTCTGTCGGAACGCACGTAGAATGGACGCCGCACGTGTTGCGGACGTTGCAAGGCGTCGGTATGCTTTTGCATCCCTCGACAGCATCACCTTTGTAGCCTTCCATGCAATCGCAGTACGGCACTCGTCGGGCCGCGTCCCACTTGCAGATGGCGTTGTCGCCGCAGAAGACTGCGCCGCAGCTCCCAGCAGGAACGCACACATCCGACACGTCGCGTTCATGGCCTTGGCTGCATTGGCAAACGCTGTTGTCGCAGAAGGCGTTCGTGCCGCAATGCGAATCTTCCCGGCATTCCGGAGCCAGCTGACAGCGGAATCCGTCGCCTTCGTAGCCGCGTTCGCATTGGCACTCCGACTTCCCGATGACTTCGTTGTACTTGCAGTTGGCATGGGTGTCGCACAGACCGGGATTCTGCAAAAATTAGACTCGCAGGATTAGGGAATGCAGAGGACAGCAACACCAAACGGATGTGGGACATACAATTGCGCAGGTCTCGTCGATTTGCACGCACTGGTAGCCGTCGCCTTGGAAGCCAACGACGCAGGTGCAGATGTGCCGCAACTCCTGCTCGGACCACTCGCACGTGGCATTGATGTGGCAATTGGCGTCCACGTCGCAGGGAACTGAAGTGAAAGGGAGACGGAAATTATGAATGAGATGCAGTTGGTTGCATTTATCAGCGCGTTACTCAGTTCGTTCGACTTGGAGTCGACTTCCATGTGGCCCACGTAATGGCAGAACTGATCGGTCTCGTCGAATGTGTAGTCGTCCGGACAAACGCAGTCGCCGAGGAAGTTGCACTGCGGATCAATCGTTTGGCTGTTGTCAAACATCAGCGGGACGCATTGGTCGTTCTCCCAAGCCTCGTCCGGGCCGCAGTTGTAAACGCAGGAAACTCCGTCGCCCGAAAAGCCATCGCGGCATTCGCAGCGTCCGCCAATGCAGTCAGCATCGCTTGAGCAGTCCTGGAAGTACAATTGAATTGAATTACAGACGTTAAAGTATAAGTCCCCGGCCATATTACGTTGCATTCGTAATCATGATGGTCTGTGGGCGTGTATTCGGACGGTTCGTGCTCCGAGCCTGCTTCGTATCCGCTGCCGACGGTATTTAATATGGAGCCTGGCACGGAAGCCTCCAAGTCGCCCTTCGCAGCCCCAATCTCTGCGCCCTCAGTTGGAAAGCATTTGTAGCCGTTGCCCACGAAACCCTCTCGACATTGACAGCTGAAGCCGCCCTCATTGTTGCTGCACAGCGCGTTGTCGTCGCAGAAGTGAGTGTCGGCCGCGCATTCATCGATGTCCAGGCAGGCCTCTACGCCCAGCTCCGTGACCTCGGGCGCATATCCGTTGAGGCAGTCGCACCTGAACGTGTCTTCGTACGGCACGCAGATGGTGTTCTCGCCGCAGTTGGAGCTGCCGTCGGTGCAGGCATTCGATTCCCTGTCAACGCCAATCTTGGTCAGAACACTCGTGCGCAGCGCCTGGTCGCGCCCGAAATAGTCGAGCACGATCTTGGACACCTTCTGCAGCACGGACGTTCCTGTCGGATCGACTTCGCCGTCGGGCAAGCACCTCTCGGAGTAGGCGATGTGCTGCTCCAGTCGAAAACTGATGACGCGATTTTCGCTCGGCACCTCGATTTGGTGCGCGTGAATGGATTTGATTTCCCCGGGCGCTACGAACTGGTACTCGTCGATGTAATCGGCCATGTGCAGCGTGGCAGCATGCGCCACCGACGGCACTTCGCCGAGAACGTCGATTTGCACCGACAACTGGTCCCAGTAGTTCAGCCCCTCGAACGTTTGGTTGACGATCAGAGTCTCGCCCGAGTCGAAACTCAGACGCGACGTTTGCACGAATTCGCCGCCTGTCAGCTGGTAACCGTTCAGCGCACCGTTGCGCGGCTTCGCGAAAAGCCAGCCGATGGTGCTGGCAATGGGCAGAGCCAATCGCAGCTGGGAGCCCTGCTCGAGGCCGACGGGGTTGATGGCGGTGTAGCTGCGCGCGTCGATCATCATGACGTACGACTGCAGCTTAGAGCGATCGTCTATCGGCTGGCCGTTGATTTCGCCGCTCAACGAGCCCGTCACGCGGATGGGGAAATCGTCTTTAATGCACACGATTCCGTTGCCGTAGAAGCCTTCTCTGCACACGCAACAGAAGCCGGCAGATTTGTCGTTGCAGTTGGCGTTGGAATGACAACGCTGGTGGCTGCCCTCGGCGCACGTTCGATACATCTCCGGCTTCTCAGTCAGCGCGTGCTCGTTATTCGGTTCTCGGACATTCTCACTGTACTCAAGTGGACCCACACGGAAGAGCCACACGCCGGCAATGCCAACATTCGAGCTCTCATTCAAGTATCTGACCTGAGTTAACCCAAAGCAAGCACAATATTTAAAATTTAGCTACTCGAAAGGAAAAAACAGAAGCTTCTTACGTTGTCCGAGCCGGAGCCCTTCAAGTTGTAGAAACGCCCATCTTCCGCCACGAAGCCCGCCTGAGCACGGATGTCGGGCAAGCCCAAAGGCCCGGTTTCGCCCTGGATCCAGTTCAACGCTGGCCCAGGGTAGAGCAGCTGCACGAATGTCTTTTCCTCGTTGTAAATAATAACGGCCTAATCAAGCAAGGGAAATAAAAAAAAGGATGTGTGTCAAGGCTGCCTTCAAGGCAACTAAATTAAATATCATAGTCACTTGAAAGGTATTCAGAAGGTCGTCTTTAGCGTCGTAGTAGCCGACGTAGCGCCACGTGGCCACAATCACCGCTTCAGCCTCGAAGTCTGCCTCTTCTGCGTAGGCCAGTGCTACCACATCACTCGCTCTCTTCAAGTGCTCCACGTTTCCGCTTTGGAATAAAGAGATGCCTGTCGATGCGTTGGCGCCGCTGGTGTCCACGTTGGCGTAGAACGGCGCAATCGAAGGATATTCCAATGGGAACGGCTGATTGATGTACTCGGGAAACTCAATATTGAACGTGAGCAAGCCGTTTGTGTTGATCTAAAATCGATAAGAAGTGAAATGCATTAAACGGAGAAGAGACAATTTTAAACATTTGGGTTTTATCGAGATTTCTATACAGGTTTTGGGAAATTTCGCAAACTTCCCAACTTTTTTTTATTAACAGATCATTGATTACGCGCTGCTATTATTTGTCTATGTTTTTATATAACAAATAACAGCAATTAATTTAAAACAACTCAAAACAGTTAGAAAATTACGGAAAAAAAAAACGGAACCCAAAACCAGAAGCAATTAAAAATTCCCAAGAGTTGCAAAAGCGCTCAATTAAAAAATCCCAATTTGGGGAAAACAGCATCTTTGCTCGTCATGGAAATGTTGCTGTAATGGAACTTCTACATATTTCCATGCGTAAATTAAACAATCGCATTTAATTACTCGCAGTATTTTTAATGAATGTTTTTTATTAATTCTATTTCTAATTGTTTGCATTGAGTGCTTTTTAATAAATTAGAAAAAGCATTAGAATTGCAAAAACATCGTCAAAAAGCATTCAAAAAGCTGGCAACGTAAGCGAATTAATTGACTGTGGAAACATGAGTCCAGCGAAAGTCTATTCGACAAGTCATTCATCAACGACTCGCATTACAATTGCGCGTCACCAAAGCGGAGGAATGCAAAGGAATTCGTGTGAGCTGAAGACGTCATCTGGCGGCAACATGACTCCAGAGCGAAGTCTGGACGCACACTCAATTAAGAGCGACAACTTAACGACAATCCATCAGTTTTAACGACGCACACCGCTTAAGCAGCCCTCGAGTGCGTTTCTCGTTTCATTAGTGATGTGATTAATGTTAATAAACACTTCGTTGGGAGCAGAAACACTGTGCCGCGGGTGAGAAAACGTGTCGAGGGTGCAGCGAACCGATCGCAGCATAACTCAGGTAATAGAAAAAACTTCTAATGATAGCGATGCATGCGTTCAGCTGCGGATCGATGGAATGCGAAAAGATTTCAACAATCGAGCACAACTTTAGTGGTTGTGTGGTCTATTTGTTGTATATATATGAATATATATTTTAGTAAAGATTGAAGAAGATTAAGATTCCGCGTTTCCCTGTAACTCCTTTGATATTTGAGTGCGGCGTCTTAAATTCACACACCATAAAATTTTAATAATGCCACTGAAGAGAGTAAATATATAAATTCACCACACAAGTGAAGTATGGACTGACATTTTAAGGAACATCACAATTGATTTGGCACTACAAACTCGCCTTTTGCGCTTATGTATTAAGTGCGATGTGAACTATATGTAATAAAGTAGGTTTAATTTTAAATTGAACACATTTTTAATATAAGCATTACTCTAAAGTTTTTTTGAAAATTACTCTTAAATTACTCTTAATTATTTTATTGTTAAATATTCAGTTTACTTCAAAAAATGCATTATAAACTACTCTGAGTAGCAGATTTAACAGATTTAAATCAGATTTAACAGATTTTTTACTCTGAGTAGAAGCCTATAAGAAACGTTTCAAAGTTTTGACGAGTAATTTGAAGCTAAACTAGTAAAGACGTTGTCTACAGCCGGGCTGTAGCCGAAATACCCTACACTTTAAAGCTGCATATATACTCGTATATATAAGATATATAAGATAAACTATAATTATAGCTGCTTAACTATTTCTGTGCGTTACAAACACCGGTACTAAGTGCGTCTACTCTCAAAATTTAAGTGTATGGTATAAAAATTTAGGAGGTGTGGCCCGCCCATTTTTTCCCAACAGAATATTATTGGTTCAAAAACTACAATATTATGTACACCATTATTCAGGAAACTGAAATACTTTTCAATACAATCCACGTAAAACCCTCCATGACCTATGTAAAATAAAAGTGGGCGGATCACGCCCATATTTGGCATATACATATAAAATTTTCTTGTCTTCTCTCAAAAAGTGATGCTGATATGGCCATTTTTAATAGGCAAAACAGAGGTACCTGCACTCTCGATATAAAAAGTAGGCGTGGTCCTTGGGCGATTTTGCCCATTTTCAATACGAAACACCCCAACATAGCAACGAATATTTTTGCCAAATTTCGTTTTGAAATCTTAATCCGTTCTCCTGTGATCGTGATTTCAACGGACAGACAGACAGACAGACAGACGGACAGACATCGTTATTTCCATTTTGGTGGTGATGCTGATCAAGAATATATATACTTTTCCATACCTATCTTGTCTAGTTCTATGCGTTACACACTCCGGTAGAAAGTGAATATACCCTCAACCTTAAGGTGTAGGGTATAAAAACATAACTTTAAACGTTTTTCCAAGATTCAAAATACAAGCTAGCGAAAACGTTGCTTAATGTTTTAGCAATAAAACGTTGCATATTTTCTAGAGTGTTATGTTGGCAATGGGATTATTAGACTCACCTCAATAGGCGACGTCTTAGTCACGCGAAAATAACATATATGAAAGTTTGCGATTCCATTGATCACCTTTGAAAAGGTTTTTTGTTGGTGACTAGAACATATTCTAAGAGACGAGCAATTTAGGTGTCGTGTCTTGCTATAGAACGTCGTCGACTCTTAGAATTTAAAAGCGTGACTCGCCATCGTCTAAGCATGACCATTGGAATTCGGTCGTATAAATATTTTTCATTTATAACGTAAGATCATTCAAACAATAAATAAACTCTGTCTACAGAATATCAGATTTTTGAATATTCCAAAGTAGCGCACGAGCTGCTTTCAACTGCGATCTCTTTAAAATGTTTTTCGGTTTCTGTATCAGAATCACGCGCAGTACTCGTTTTTTGTCTATATTTGTATAGGGATCTTCGCGTCTTTTCACATGCACATAACTCGCACGCTTCTTCTGTGGTTTATATTTTTAGAAACTTTTTTAGAAGCATGTTTTTTTAACTTAAACATATTTCGGATTGCAGTGTAAACAAATCAGATACACATTCAACCATTCACATTGCAATTTTAACTTGAAGTGAGACAGGAATTTTGGAATAAATGATGTGTTTGAGTAACTTCAACAACAGGTGTTGGCACGCTTCTCCACAACACATCAGAAGGTTACAAATCAACTCATAGAATTAATTTCCCAGCAGGATAACGATTCCAAACGATATCCAACAGAAGACGCGAGACTTTTCTACTCTTTCTACACGGGGAGTTCTTTAGGAATGATTAAATAGCACATCCAAATACATTTTCACAGTTGCTGTAAACAATCATTCGATAGTTTTTAATGTGTTTATTTCCGTAGACATTATTTACACCTGGAAAATGTGCGGAAATTACGAAAAAATCTTTTAAAATTACTTTGTTTATGTCGGAGTAAACATTTTCGGAATACACTTTGTTTACTTTATATTAAATATAAAATAAACGAAAATAGAACGAGCCACGAAAAAAAAATATGGAAATATGGAAATCAACAGCATTTGAAAACAGAATTTTTGTGCGAATGAAATTAACATGAATTCTATTATGAAATATTATTAAAACATAAAAATTATAGGAGTTTGTTCAAAAGATCATATCAATACGCATTATAAAGTGAGTTTATTGCCATAAAAAAACAAAGTTAATTATTTTTATTCCAGATTTTCACAAAAAACGATGCAAACAATTTGAATTAATCTTTTTCTAAATAAGAAATCCCTGTTGAACAATAAATTTTTGAAAAGGCTTTTCTATATGTTTTATTCTAAATTAGAATTACGCATTTTAATGACGGCCAATTTCAATATTTGACAATTGGTGAATTTGACCTTTCAGCCTCCAAAAAAGATTTGCACTACACAAACGCTCGCAAATTGTGCATTTTTCTGACAAAACTTATTAAGTTCAGTTATGATTAAATTTAAGTTAAAAGTTAATTATTCTTAAATCTTCCACCAACAACTGAAGATGGAGCGAATGGAAATAAGTTAAGAGCTTTAATTATAATCTAAACATAAACGTTACAAATTTCTTTGTGAAACTGCGACATTAGGTGAATTTCCACCAGAATCAAATCTGTGGTGAATTTCTGAAATTCCTTTCGATCGCAGTGAAATTAAATTAAAATTAATTAGCTGTGTTGTTTTAGTGATCTTGTTATCCAGATCACTAAAAAAGCGATGATTGTATTTGCAAATAATCATATTTAGGAAATTATATAAATAAACTGTAATATAAATGTTGTTATAAACAAAAAACACAAAAATTGGGAAGTTTGAAACATTTCCCATGATCTGAAAAATTTCCCATTTGTCATTTGTTGGTTCGTCATTAAAACACGAAATAAGAAATTACTGTAAATTAATGTAATAAAGAACGTACATTTTAATAAAAGATAAAATATTGAAATTGTAGTGAACGCTACACATTCAAATGCCAAGTTTCATTATGAAAGCAAATAAAGACTTTAGGATTTATGCAATTTTATAAAAGTCTGCAGCTCGGAATGAAATATGTTTTTTCTATTACTTACATAACACATTTTGACCATCAATGAATCCGTTTTGACTAATTTGGACTTACGGACTTATCCTCAATAACTCAAAAACAGAGACAAATTTCAAATAATTGCAATTGTTTTAATTGAAATTATTTTACCTACAAAGAAGTCATGTGTTGGCGACATCACGTACTTATTTTTATGGAATAGAATGTAAAAAATGTTTATTTTATTCAAAAAAGATGATCATATTTAAAAATCAATCATAATAAATTTAAAAATTGGTGAAATGAAACCAAGAATCACCAATACAAGTGTTTCAAGCAATTCTGTAACGGATTTGGTACCTTTTGGTACTTCAGTAAGTTCTTTCCAGTATATTTCAAGTCCTTTGTACTTAAAAAAGGACTGGTACTTGAGTACTGAAAGGACTGGTACTGCTACTGAGTACGAAAATGAACAACTCTGGCTTCAAGTGTCGAAACATCGCTTTGCTGCTGTCTATTCTAACACAGACCGAGGAATACCTAATTTAACAATTGAGTTACAGAAACGGCCTAAATTACTTCCTCTGATCACAGTGAAATATTTTGAATACAGTGAATATAATATGTAAAATAATAACAAATGACAGACAAATGACATAAAGATGACAAATGATTATGAACAGAATTCACAATAAAACAGAAAATGCTGCCAGGTTATGCTAAAACTCGATTTTTCAGTTTGTTGAGATGATGCTGAAGCTGATTTAAATACGCAGCTTTTGCTGAAAAAGTGATTGCAGTATTTAAAACGGTTTTACGATGTATGAAAAATGAATCCGTGTTTAAAAAAATGTTTTTTTTCGCGCCAACAATCAAACAATTTCAGACTGTGCTCCATATCAGAACTCTTCTACGTAAAAACTCACTTGTTACAATTTAAATTGTACACGGAAAAATCAACTATATAAATTAACCCACTTCTGGGTTAATCGATCAGTTTGTAACTGAAATATTGGATGCTTCGCAGAAAGTTGCAGACCGAGAAATCGAGGTTTAACTGTACATCAACATTTTGAATGTTCAAATAAGATTTTTTTTTTTGTTTTGTCAAGCATACGGATGCCTATGCATATATGCATATATATATATATATATATAATATGTATGTATATCCCTTTCCACACTAAACGAATTATTAAAAAATAACCGCTGATTTGGCACTTCGCCATGTCTTGCTTTGGTTTTGTCTTTTTGTCGCCTTCGCCGAATTTCCACTTAAAAAATGGGAAAATTGGAAAAACAAACGCTGTGTGCTTGAAAAATTTAATTCAAAATTCGAAATCTTCTTAAGTTTTCCTCTTAGCCGCGATCCAATCTTTTATTCGATGTGCGTGATTTCTAAAATTAGTCGAAAGTTTATTTTTGTCTTCGATTGGATGTCGATGGACATTTTTTTCTTAGCTACAACACGAAGTTTGGCGTCATCACTCATAATTCGTGTCGTTATCATTTCGCGTTTATCGCTTTAACGTGGCTGTTTGCAGCGATCAAAAAGGAGCTCGTATCGCTCAATTGGAATGCGAGAAGTTCGCTCACCCACGAATCGTCGATAATTGCGACGAATGATCTATGATTTTTATTAATTTTTCAGTAGCAAGGGAAATTCTAGTTCCTCGTGAATTTAAAGTGTAACAACTCCAAGAAACACGTAAAAGAAGCCGACGTCTTAATAAATTACAAAAATACTCACAAAAATCTGATCATATTTTTCGCTGAAGTAGTTTAGAGGAGTTTCCAGTTGCAGGGAAGCGTGTTCGCTGTCGCCGTTTTTCAGGAATTGCGTCGGCGTTGCTTCGTCTGTGTTCTCGTATAGTTTGGACCCTTCGAAGAACTGCTGCTGCTCACCGGAAACGCACGATGCACTCACTAATATTAGACACAAAAGTTGCGCCATCACTTTATGTGCCTCGGCGGTCATTTTTATACAATTTCACAATCTTCTTCAGCTATTAAAAGCAAATTCACACCAACAAAACGCTTTCGTTGACCAATTTTTAAATATTTCTTTAATATATTCTTCAATACATAAAAATAACTTGAAGAAAAATGCTTTTGCTAAGCATTTAACACAAGAGTTCCTCTGCGAGCTGTTGTTTCGGTTCCACGAGTGAACCGGCCGCTCCTGCTTTTCTTTCACAACTGATTTAAATTTCAACAAAGTAAATCTTCTACGCAGAGTACCAATGTATTTCTATATCAATATTTGTTAGAACAGAAGCAGCAGCAGCAGAAACAGTTGCTTAGAGTTCTGGAACTGATCTCCACTTCCCACTGATGACTTTTCGTGGTCGACTTCTGCGCTTATTGGAAGTTTCTTGCGGTGCTGAGTACAGCAGGAGAGCAGAGCATTAGTGAGCAGACCAGCGAGTACGTGAGAGCGATGCTATTTATTATCTCATGCATTGTGAGTAAACACCGGCGCGATTATTCAATGTTTTCCTCAGATTTATGATAAGGAATCGATACAAGACTTGGACTTAATCACGAATCGAAAGCATGAAAAGAATATCTGCCGCTCTGAGGCTTTGAATATTTTGCTGTAGCATTTAATGAATGATCTCGAACATTGATTCGATATTTAATCAATTTAAACATTTTTTCCTTAATTTACTTCTTCAATAAATTCAGTAGTTGAATCCTTACGAAATTAACAACATATTTAAACATTTAAAACATTTTAAGTAACAATGATTCCGAATCCCATTTCCTGAATCTATGGATTTTTGCAGTATTAAAGATACTAAATCGATTTATGATTTCTATAGAATTTTATGCTTCCTTGAAAACTGTTTATCCATAAAACTTTGTTTATGTAGGCACGCTTTTTGCAAATACGTGGACAGAGTTCATCGCAGAACTATTTTTATGTCTTCATTAATTCAAGCTATATTTATTTGCTTATTTGATAATAAAAAACTTCTTATACGTAGATTTATTGTGTTGTTCTAACGAGATGATTGAAAAAACATATATTGGAATTTTAAGCTGCAGTGAGAACAGTAAATCTTGATTTAATGCAGCATCCACTTAATGCTCATGTGCACTTAATTAATGTAAAATATTTCGATTCATTTCTGTTGCAAATTATACGAATCAAGCAGCAAAACAAGTGAAAATGAGAAATTTTATAGAATTTTATTTATAAACAAATATTAAAACTTTTCAAGCATAAACAAAGGCGCCTCTTCTGAAGCACCTTTGTCGAAAACGAGTAAAATCATTCTAAACAAAAGCTTGTAATAATCTTTTACTTTATAACGGAAATAATAAAAGTTCTGCACACGTTTTCAGTATTTTTAAATGCACAATAAAAACGCCAGAAAAAATTTTCGTTTATGTATCTGTTCGCTGATGAAATTTACTATGAAAATATCTTAAGCGCTCCTGTTAAAAAACAAAAAAAATATTTAATAAAATGTAGTCTTATCTACATTATTTTTTTTTCATATATTCGCACTCATTATTAAAAATAAATTCAATTACTTATTCGTAAATTAAAAACCTTGAGAAGCAATCCTAACATTTTCAACACGTATTTAGAAGATTTCGATCAGTTTCTGTCTTCAAGTTCAAACAACTGCGTCACGGGGAACCACGCGTCAGGTTCCCAAATTCTAAAAATAGTTATTTCAATATACTATAATATTATATAATTCTACAGATAATATGGTTTTTTAACATAGCTTCTGACTGATTATTCAAGTTATTTGTCTGTGGTTATATAATTAACCATACATAATTTCATATAATTGAGTAAGATACTGTTCTCCGATTGTGTTTGTAAGATACTACATTATAGGCTTTAATAATGTAGTAACTGTTTTGTACAGTTTTTATTTGAATTATTTGAGTTATTATAAGTTATAATGTGTTTTAAAAACGACTCAATAAACTTCAACTTCAACTTGTCTGTGGTTATATTTGTAAGTTCATTTAAAGTTATCTATATCTATTTATATTTATTTTTTTATTTATTTATTGTTCTTTATGTTGTACAAAACAAGGTCACTTGAACTTAACTTAATTATACTAGATTTCACATTTCATATACAATACATAACGTCAGCTCGTTCACTAATTCATAAATCAAAACAGAAAGTAATGATATCCATACTTTATATTCATTTATATTCAACAAATCAAATAGGCACCTATGTAGGTGCTTGACTTCTCATCATTTTGAAGAGCAAAAGAACCGATCTGAATTTGAAAAACGTTTCTAGCTCGGACCCCAGCACCCTGCCACCTAATGAAAAAATTAATCTCACGGCCGAGATCACGCACACCTTTAACTTGTTTATACAGTCAGCACTACACCCACTGTATACCTCACATGCATATCTTATGTGCGGAGCTACAAGTTGCTTGACCAGGAACAACGTTGAATTTCTGGGAAGAAAATGTTTATTTGCATACAATTTCCTAAGAACAAGGTAAACCCTGCACCGAATTTGAGCAATGTGCCCTTCCCACGAGAGATGTTCAACAATGTATAAACAAGATCGGTCCAAGAACCGAAGCTTGAGGTCAAAAAATAAATTGCCCCAAAAATACTGATACAGCGTTTCCTTTTTTGGTGTTTGCTTCACTCTTTTGTATCTGCTTTAAAAAATAAAATTAAAGTCCTGTTAATAAGTTGCTGAACGATAACGAAATCTTTTATTAAATTTTTTATTATGTATAAATTTTTTTTTTTTGTGTAATGAAGCCAAATTGTTTGTTAATATGAGATAACCAGTTAAAGGCCAAATTGTCTGTTAATAAGAGAGAGCCAGTTGAGAGCCCAGAATGACGGATGCGCCTAATAGCAAAGCAGTAGCAAACGGAGAACGGATTGGCATGGTTATGAAATACTTGAGCAACTCTACTTGTTTAAAATTCATATACAATGTATAAATCTACTCATCTGCTTCCCTTCACTCGCCAACAAGAATATCGTTTCCGTCAACATTTATAGTGTTGTTATCAACATTTCCATGGTTTGCATCTACATTTATAGCGTTTATATCAACATTTATAGCGTTTTCATCATCATTCATAGTGTTTTCATCAGTTTTCATTAAGTCCATGTTTTTGTTGTCATCGTCGTTGGAGGTCATAACAGTTCCTTGCGGATTTTCGTCTCCCTCGACAGAATCGTCAACGGTAGCAGTGTCAGAATTAAAATTTGGAAATTGCTCGTACTCGTCATCGGTAGTAAGTGGAGTTGGTGGGTTTAAGTTTTCTTCTTCTAAAGCAGTGCTGACGCATAGGAAGTACAATATTTTTGAGGCAATTGAACTGAATGAATTTTAAGCCTACTTTCTGTACAAGCTATTCTATTCGCCGACAAGTGTCATAATTTACATTTCCAATGGTTTATATAAATTAAAGCCACACAATGTTACAATACATGATTTTTCGATGTTTTCCCCTCGAAAGAAGCAGCTAAATGTCGAATTTATGAAACCGCCAAAAACGATGCCATATTTTTTAGGATTTCAACGACATCGAGTTGAAAATTTCAGTGGTATCAGTTTCTGAGAATCCCCGGGAGCGCTTATTGTTAACTTCACAAAGGCAACGAATATAGAATTCTATGAAACATCATTCACTCTTCGTCATTCGATAGTGGATGACGTATTTTCTTGCGCTCGCAGCCGTCTTTTTTAAGACGTTTTTATAAAGAGATTTTATATTTCTATTTATCGAAAGCTTCACAGCCGTCTTTTTCAAGACGTCGATAAGGAGATAAAACATCTCTATTTACTTAATTCGCGTCAAATTAACCAAATTTAATCGTCTTTTTAAAGACGTTAAATTAAAGGGTTAAAATTTTCATTTGCTTGCTTTTTCAAGCATTTACGCACTTTTCAGGTTGCCTTCCGCAATCCTGCGTGCATTATTTCAATACCCCAATTTTTTGGTACATTCTAATTCTTCCCGTATTTTTCAGGTGAATTTCCCGGGAGGATTCTGCAAGCCCTGAGCCTTTTGCTTGCCATGAGCGGTGAGGGCAACATGGGAGAAATGGAGCGCGCTGTCCAGGAGGCGATGGCGCGTTTCAAGACGGCTTTAGCGGACGGCGCTGATAGCCACGGTCGGCCATTCCTCGATGGCATTTATGCTCAGCTTGGATGCATCGAGGAATTTTACGACACCATGCCTGGCTCTGATCCTCCGATGTCAGGCGAATCCGAAGATGACATCATGTCAGTCGACAGCGAAGTTGACGCCGCTGCTGCAGCTGACGCTGCTGCCACCGCCGCTGCTGACGCCTCTACTGCTGCTGCTGCTGACGCCTCTAATGCTGCCACCGCTGCTGCTGCTGTCACCAACACTTGCAACAAGCGCAAGCCTGAGCCGGTAAGTGTCAGCGCGGATGCTCCGCCGCCAAAAATTTCTTCCATTAAGGACATATTCCCTCCCCTCCCTCCTTCCTCAGCCCGTCCTTCTTCAACTGCTACTGCAGTTCCCCAGTTGAGCAAATTTCTCACTGCTCACCGCAAGGCCGCTTCCGCAGCCACTGCCACTGCCAAACAGCCGTCAGTCGTGGGCACTCAGCCCAAGAAGACTTATCTTCCGCCCATTTACTGTTTCGACGTAAATGTGGCCGCCTTCAATGCGTTTGCAAAGAAGAATAATATTGCGTACAAGATACGCAATATTAATAAGTCTAGATCAGTGATCTCCACTGAGTCTAAAATTGGATTCTGTCAGACCAAAGATTGGTTGAAAGCGCAGAAATGCCAATTTAATTCCTTCACTTTGAAGGAAGATCGAAAGTCGCTCTTGCTTCTCAAGGGCGTTCATCACACATACGAGCCTAACGACGTTAAGGTTGCCTTGGAGGACCTTAACTTCCAAATCGTTAAGGTTTCGTTATTCAAATCCAAGGTTTCTTCGCGGCAGAGCAATTTCCTTGTTGAGGTCAGCAAGGATTGCGACATTTCTGCTGTGTTCAGCTGCACGCTGCTCCTTCACCAGAAGGTTATTTGGGAGAAACTCCGCCCCAGCGGCGTAACCCAGTGCCGAAATTGCCAAAATTTTGGCCATATCGCCACAAATTGCGGCATGCATTTTCGCTGCGTTAAATGCAGCCAGCAGCACGCTCCTGGCCAATGCCAACGTGTCGCCGTTGACAAGCCTGACGGCAAAGTCTTCTGCGTGAACTGCAAGCAGGAAGGCCACCCTGCCAATTTCCGCGGCTGCCCCGTCTATAAGAAGGTGGCAGATTCCCGCAAAAAAGCCGCTGCCAAATCCCAACAGCAGCAGAAATTTGCTCTTGAGTCAGCTAAACGCGCCACCAAGAGCAACATTTCTTACGCCCAAGCCGCTGCTTCGAGTTTAAAAACTCAAAAACCTTCCCCGAAGGTTTCTCCCAAGGCTTCCCCCAAGGCCACTCCCCGGCCAAACCCCCCGCCCAAGGCTGCTTCCAAGCCAACACCCCCTCCCCGCCCCTCCCATGATAACACTTTTAATCTATTTTCAGATGCCGAGCGATTACTAGGAAGTGATCTGCTGACGTTGCTTGAGAAAGCACGGAAGATTGTTCCTGCAGGCTATGCAAAGCTGCAGGACAAAGAAAAGGTTATGGTTTTGGGGAAGTTTATATTTGAATTATGTTTAAATTAAACAACCTCAAAACCATTACCTACAACGTCAATTCTGTGTTGACTCTGCACAGAAGGGCGTTGCTCGCTCTTTTTGCAAAACAGTATAATCCAGATATTCTTCTTTTGCAGGAAACCAACTTGGCGAAACGGAATCGTTTGGAAGTGGCTGGCTACACAGTCTTTCAAACGCCGAAAGCGGAAGGATACAGAGGGACTGCAGTTTTATTGAAAAAGCCGCTCCAGGGCAAGCAACTCAACATCACAGAACTGAAGACATCAGAAGCCACCGCAGCCGTAATCCAGCTGACCAATGGTGAGACATTACTAATGATTTCAATTTATTTCAGGTGTCAGAGCAGATTGGAAGATATAAGTCATGACTTGTCCCTTCTCAATTCGCTTTGTGCACAGCACACTTACTGCCTTATTGGTGGAGACTTTAACGCACGGCATCATCTATGGTTTGATGATGTCTGCTCTCCACAAGGCACTGCAATTACTGATTGGCTGAACAGTAATTGCAACGACCATTCTTTCGTGGTGGTGTCGCAGCCTGAGCGCACCTACCCCAATACCCCCTCCACTCTTGACTTCTTCCTCTGCTCTTCAACGTTGGTTAACATTCTGCCGGAGTTGAAAAACTTCCGCTGCAAGGCGCATTTCGCTGATTCTGACCACCTTTCGGTTGAGATCGATATTCGGCTCAATCAGAGACTCTTCACCTCGAAGGCTCCGGTCAGGCGCGGAATCGTCTACAGCAAAATAAATTGGAACACATTTAGGAGGCAGGTGGTTGATGAAATCACTTGCCCTCCTACGGACCGAAATCTTCTCAACTCTGAGATAGATGAAGCTATCTGCAACTTCGAAGTGTCCGTTAGCAATGCGCTAAATTCACAATCCTCAGTTCCTACTAGCAGAGACCGATTCGCTGATTTGCCTGCCAATATTCAGGCGATACAGGCTCATCGACAAGTGCTTCGGAAGAAACTTCAGCGGATTCTACACCGCACTTACAACACCTCAACGCAGGAGTATAAAAGTGTATTTGCTGAGTTACGCTGCACTAATACTCTCTTCAGCCAAGCGATGAGGCAACATAGGAACGACGAGCTCACAAAGAGACTCGAAAAAATCGTTCCAGGCCCTGATGCCTTTAAACAGATTGGCTATATCGTTGGGAAGAATAACCGTCTTCCTGACGTTATTTCCAGTGGTGATACACGAGCAACTGATGCACAGGATAAAGCTGAGCTGCTCGCTGAGCACTTTGAGCAAAGCTTCACAGACAGCCCTCCCACTGATCTGCCTGTTTTCCTCAGCCGTGTCGCCTTGAACTCTTCTGAAGTGTCTAATTTCGACACATGCTTAACGCAATTCTCCGACGACAACCCCTCCGACGCTCCGTCGGATTCGTCCGTCTTCACCTCCTCCACTGATGTTCAAGATTTAGTGCTTCTCGCAAAACCCAAAAAATCTTGTGGCAGAGATGGAATCTCTAATTTCGTCCTTAAGCGACTTCCCGTTCTTGCTTACTGGTTATTGGCAGTTATTTTCAACAACTGCATCAATAACAGCTACTTCCCGAATGGCTGGAAGGAAGCAAGAATCGTCCCTGTTCCCAAAAAGTCTGATAGGTCCTTGGTTTCTGGCTATCGCCCAATTTCACTGCTCTGCTGCGTGAGCAAAATTTTCGAAGCTCTTCTCTTTCGACAGGTGGAGTTTCATTGTGCAGATCAGAAGCTCATTCCGAGCAGCCAATACGGTTTCAGAAAGGGCCGCTCCACTCTTCACTCTATGATGCATCTGCACAATGAAGTCACCATTGGCCTGAACAAAAAAGAATGCACCCTCGCCTGCTTCCTGGATATTCAGAAAGCCTTCGATAGCGTTTGGATTGACGCTCTAATTTTCAAATTATCCAACTTCAATTTCAACAGACATCTCGTCAAACTTTTGTACAACTTTCTGTCTGGCAGAAAGTTTTGTGTACGTGTTGAAGATTGTTTTTCTACCTTTAGGAAAATTGGCGCTGGTGTCCCGCAAGGTTCAAAATTAGGCCCTATTTTGTTTAATATTTTCACCTCTGACCAGCCGCCAAATTCGCCTCGCACAACTACCTTGCTTTACGCAGATGACTCCATCACCTTCACTACTTCTTTATCTCCCGAAGTTGCCGCTGGCCGCCTCGGCCAGCACATCAACTTACTTTGTGACTTCTACCACAAGTGGGGTCTCAAAGTTAACTGCGCGAAGTCAGAACTCATCTGCTTCCGCCCCCCCTCTACAGTGCTCAAATCAAGACGTCACTTCGCCGTTAGGTGTAGAGAAGTCGAGCTTGATATGCCTGATGGCAGCGTCATTAAGACCAAAGAGAATGTTAAGTACCTTGGTGTACTTTTCTCTGAACGCTTTCGGTTTAAAGCGCACGTTTCTCAGGTTCTCCAGAGAGCAAACTTCGCTCTCCATTTGGTCAACCCGCTTCTGAGACGGCAATGTGGTCTCAACATGGCAACTAAATTGCTCATCTATAAGCAACTTATCAGGCCGATAATTGCTTATGGATACCCCATTTGGTTTTCTATTAATCCCACAGCAATGAGGAGGCTGACGCTTTTTGAGAGGAAGATTCTCCGCTCCTGCACCGGTCTCCACAGAAGAGTGAACAGCTACAAGTTCCATTCGAACGAGAAGCTCTATGATGCCGCAAACATCCCTTCGATCGACGACTTCCTGATCAACATCGCCAGACGATTCGTTGTGAACATCGACTCCCACGAAGAAGATGACATCCGTGCGCTGCTTCGGTATCCACCCGCTCCGAGATACTTGTTCCTGAGCTCGTTCCTGCATCCAGGAGTGAGCTCCGATTTCTACGCCCTGGCTGACCAACTCTACTACCGTGGGTAGTGCGGCTTCCGCCGCCATTCATTGCTGACTTCTGTCATTTTCTTTCACTTTTTTAAAATTTTCTTATTTTAATTCTTTCGCAACTTCATTGCTCCAGTGGCCCCTGTATCTGCGCCACTTGTAAATATTATATGTATATATTTATTTATTTATCTGTATGCATGTTAATTTTAAGAATATTTGTAAGTCAAATTGTATATACAAAATTCGAATAATAAAGTTTATAATGTTAAATGTTAATGTTCTATGAAACATGTATATCGCTGTCATAGTCTTTGAAATGGAGGTTTTTTGAAATAATTTTAAAAAAATAAAAAAGAAATATATATCTAGAGATATATTCAATTCAATTATGTAATCGAGCAATTTTCACTGCAACGTTCTTCATTCCCAATTAAAACCAAATTTAAATTTATTGAACCTTTTCTAACAACGTTACAAGTTTAGATAATTACAATAGTCACTGTAAGCACATCACATATTATAATCACAATATACTACATTAGTTGTCTGTTATAATGTATTATCTATGAAACAATTTCCGGTACTTTCAGAGGAGGTCCTAAGTTTTGAGGTTAAAGTAGTAACTTAATTTGTAACAAAAGGCAATTGCGCACTCTTGGACGGGCTTCATACTCAAGTGATTAAAATTTTACAGCTATAAGGTCAAAGATTAGTTTTCGCTGGCAGACAAGTAAATAATTGCCAATCACAACGTCTGTGGTAGCAAGGAGTCATCTAATGAAGTTTTTCAATAAGTTCTAGAAAGTTGAAATGTGTTTTAAATGTGTTCCACTTCCTCAGACACTGGCTAATAAAGTCCCAGTGAATTACTGAAAGCTAGAAAGAACTAAAGGCAACATTTTCACGACCACAACAAACTTCTCGAACCAGAATGACCAGCAGAACAACAAGCACTGAAATAGGTCTTTTATCTCGTTATCTCTGCTGCAAAGTCCCTTCTACAATTTTATGTATCCACGTGGTGCGGTAATCGCCAACAGAAAACCACTTTATTATAGCTCCCCAAACGCTTCATTCGATCTGTGTGGCCTCGCATTCAACATCATACAGAAACGAAGAAAATTCTGAGACAACTTTTACATAATTTTTCATCTATAATAAGACGAAAATCTTCCTATTCTCTCCATTATTGTGACCAACTGCTATAATAAAAGATACGATTAGTTTATAAAAAATAATATTTAATGATACTTTCAATTTTCATTTAGACGAATTACAAATGGAAAAGCTTTAAAAAAATTTTTTTTTTTGTGGAAAATGTTTCGAGAATAACAGAGAAATTGGACGCGACGCGACAGTATTAATTATGTTATAATATTTGTGATTGAATAAAAAATGTAAACGAATTTGGAATTGGAAAGCGAGATGAAGAGTTATAAACCTGAGAAGCCAGGAAGCAATCGCTGCCTGCGTAGGCACGCCCGTCAACGATACTTGTGACGAACCTAGAAAAGACGATAATTTTGTGGGAAGGCAGATATAGCATATCGTCTGACGGCAGTCTGCACATGGATATAGTTTAGCGCGCCAGCGATAAGAGCCACTTCCTCTAAAGCCTCACGATTGCGCTTGTCATCGTGCATCTTGTGCAAATATTTGTACATGCGACCGTAGTGCTTGTGGGCATAGGCGTGCCATAGCGAGAATTGAATCACCTGAAAACAAAGGATTTTAACGCATTTTAATTAATTGCAATTATGAGTTATTGACTGAAGCATAGAATTATTTAAAACATAATATTGAGGTGCAAAAGAAGTCAAAAAAAGGCAAACAAAACATATTTTTACTCTTCATCGGTTTTGTAAGTGGATTTCATAGCTAATTTTTTTGTAATTATTATTATTTATAGTGTGAAATGAGCAGAAAAATAATCAAAATTTAAAGTAAAAATATGAAATGGAAAAGCATCGTCCATCTTCACGAATTTTAATGTCATTCAAAGGCTTTCAGACTTCGGTTTTCTCATAATAAGCAACTAAAACACAAACAAACAAACAAACGATTTAAAAAATTCGCTCCGAATGTTGAATGACGACAATTAAAACGTTAATCAATTAATTAAATTATGTTAATATCACAAAGATAGAGAGAAGTAAGATCCGCAGAGAATTGAAAAGGTTTGAAAAGGCAGGAAATTATTCACATGTACAAACAAAGCGCATTTTCGTGAACATACATAAAACATTTAGAATTGATTCTCACACCGTTTTAAATTATTTAGAGCTTAACCACAATAGCGCTGTGACTGTGACTGTGTTTCTCTCTTTAGCACAGTCGGCACAGAATGGAGCAGTGACGTCGCAGCGTCGAACTGTCACTTGCGATTAATAGCCTAAACACAGTTGACTGATACAACTGCAGATTTGCAGATTGCAAATTATAAAGGCAATCATACTTAGCTACTTCAGCTATTAGCTGTTCTTCAAAGCTCATTTTCAAAATATTTTCACCAAATCAGCAATTCAGAAATGCAAAGCATGTCAAAAACATATGTTTTGTTTTGTTTCAGTTTAGTAGAACAAGTGAGATTTTTAACGTGAAGGTAGGCATCATTCTTTGAGAGAAAAACTCAAACGCAGTCGTGCCTCTTTCGCAGTCAACAAAAATTTTTGTTTTCATGACGACGCCGGGCGTCATTCCAGCCCATAAGATTTACATGCATTCCAAAAACACAGTCACAGTCACAGCGCTATTGTGGTTAAGCTCTTATACTAATTATTTACATTGTATACTAATTGAAGTGCAACTTACTTTAGAATCAGTGGCGTCAACGAATTTTAATATTTCCGTATAAATTGAATCCAGCTCCTCAGTGGAGTCCTTTTTGTCTTTATTGATTGCAGCCAACTTACACAAAGCGATTCCTTTCTTAGCGAGTGCTTCTAAGAGATTGCTTTTTAGCTTATCCGTGTTACTGGAGGAAATTAGAAGAAAATAAAATTTTGGATTGATATTTAATTCATTTTTAGCATTTATAACGATGAATTTACGTCTTGATTTTAGCAGCTTCGGGACGAGGGTCATACTTCAAACCCATAAATGAAAGAATCGCAGTTTTATCTGTGTCTTTAATGATCAAATCAGCCAAGTGGATAATGCGTTTGAGACTCTTGCACACTTTCTCCATATCCACATCCGGGATTTCTCCACTAGTGGCTGGCTGCTCTTGCACACTGTCCCAAAACTTCGTGAACGTCATTGGCAGGGACGACACCGGCTTCAGATCGGTTGAGTCAATGTTTTGAATCAGCATCAAATGCGCTGCTAGATGCTTCGGGTGCTTAGCAAGGACCTCTTCATATATTTTTTCTGCGTTTTCCAGCTCTTAACAAAGAGAATAGAAAAAGAAATTAGTTAAGAAGATGTGGTCACTAAGACATAGTCATCTGTGGATGACAGATGCCACACTTGCCACACTTACCACACTTGCCAATCATCGAAGACTGAAAGTCACGCAAAGCCTCTGCGTATTCGTCGCTCGTTGTTTTGTTTTTCTTTGGTGAAGACGTTTCGGTCGGTAATAAAAAGGAAGACGTGCTGGTCAAGCCATCGCCTACAGTGGAATTGACTGCATGTAGAGCAACAGCGGCGGCGGCGGCGGCGGGTGCTCCATTCTTATTTTTCGCAACAATTGAACAGTTGGCGGCATTTAAGGTGTTATTGGAATTGCCGTTTCCATTTTTCTTTGCTCCTTCTCCGTGACATAAATAATAAGTAAATTCTTGTACGTCAACACGACGTGCGAGCTCGTCTTTGGCTAATATCAAGGCGCCGCTCAGCCAGGCGCAGTTGGATGGCAGTGAAGCCTTCGACAATTTCTCCTGCGTCAATGGAGCAACGTACAAGCACTTGGGCGGCACATTCTTCGCAATGCCAGTTGAGAACTTTCGGTGGCCAACGACACATTGATTGTAGTTCTCATAAAGGTCGAGCGAAATGCTGTTCGACAGTTTAAACAGCACCAACATGGTGGCGTCGGCAATCTTCTCGAGCGTCTCGCGCTTCTCATGACGTATCTGCAGCTTCAACGTGTAGTCGCCTTTTTCCAACTTGGTGTAGAAACTGTGCGAGTGGGCATCGCCAGTGATGTGCAGCATTTTGTTGGCGTCGAAAAGCATCCACAACTGAGACTCGTATTCGGACTCGTACAACAAAGAGTTAAATATTGGAGCATAAATTGAGACCTCCTGATTTTTGTTCACGTGCAGATTGTAGCTGAGAAGGTTCTGGTAGATCTGCCGGCCCTCAGGAATAACATCACGTGTTGCACTGAGCGGTGAAATCTTCGCTTCGGTTGGCTTCAGTACAACGACGGCCGTTTTTAGCTGCAGTTGAGGCTGCAACTCTTCGGACACAAGAGCCGAAACTTCCAATTTGTGAATACCGCGTGCAGGATTCATAATATCTTGGAAGAAATCAAAAAAAATAAGCAAAATTTAAGGTGAAAATTCAATTTAACAATAAATAATCATCACAGTCATTTACATGCATTTGGATTCCTTGCCTCGATGCCGTGAAATTCCAAACTGTACTGTACATGGATATTGCCCAAGTTCGACCAATATTTCACAACGCAAAGCTCCATAATATTGTTTTCCTGCAAGCAGCCAACGACGGAGATGAAATAGAAGATTAACGCTTACATTAATGTAATTAATTTGTCAAATATGTTTAATAGAGGACCATCGTTTGCGCATCGAATTGAGCTCGATTTCACTCACCTGGCACTTGATGGCTAACGTTGCTTCGACTTCCGAGGTCACTGACAAAATCTTCATAGTCTCCAAATTGCGGCATGAAGATTTTGGCAACAATTGGACTGTGTGGACGAAGAGCTTTCCGCCCTCGCTGGTTTGTTTTTTGTCGGTTGAGCGCATCCGAAGGACTGAAAGAGAAGACGTGACTTGATAAAAATTAACTAACGAAGTTTTTATTATTAAATGACTATTTGAAATAAATTAGAAATATTAGTTTAATATTATCAATTTTTCGCAAAAATACATTTAACTTTAAAGACTTTCCATGTAATATTATTCTTGAAATCTTAATACAAATCTCGAATTTAAAAAATGTATGCGAAACAAAAAAGGAAAACTCAAACATCAACATATTAAAATTATTTAATTTCAGTGTTTAGCTAAGCTCCAAATTTTTCATATATTGCACAATTTTTAGTACTAAAAGCAATAAATTATGGAATTTTTTGCGAATTTTATGGAAGTTTAAAATTGGAAATATATTTAAAGATACACTTGACAGAATTCGTGAAAACATTGACAATTTACTCACTTGCCCACGTAGCATGCTTTGGTACAAAAATGAAATCCCTTTGAATTGTGCTTGGATTAAATTCAATGCTACCGTCACTTTTTCCAGAAAATGGTTTGAAAATACGTGATTCGTCGCTATTTAAAACATGCGGCTGCACCACGGTGACTGGAATCTCAAACAAGGCTCCTCGCTGAACGCAGTCGGAGTCGTAGGCACGAATGCTGCAAGGAGAGAACGATCCACAATTACAACATGAATACTTTTCCTAAAGCTAACAGTTGTGAAGTAACTTACACGGCAGTGCTTATGCCCGGCGGAAGTCCTACTGGATCGACTTTGACCAAAAGCGAGCGCGGCGCGTAACTCAGATCCAAGAATGATCCACACTGAACAAAAGGATGTGACGAAACCAAAGTCAAGCGAACGTTGTAGCTGAATTTATCCTTTGGTGCTGAAAAATAGTTGCACAATTCAATTGGCAATTCACATGAACTTAAATTATATCTACAAATTGAAGATATTCGCGGAGTATTACTCGAATGTTAGGATATGCTTAGTGCTAATGTTCACTACAAAAATAATAATAGTGAAATATGTTCTTACCAGTTTCATTTTCATTACAGAAAATCGGCTCAATATTTACAACGTATTCGAATGGCTTCGTTAATGGTCCTTCTCGAATATGAATGCCTTTGCTATATTGCGGGCCACAGGTGACTGAAAATCTTTTACAATTGAAGATGTAAAAGCAAGAAATGCATATTAAGGATATAATAAGAATTCATAATTTAACGATGTACCTTAACATATTGTCTGGTGCTTTTTCATACTGTACTAAATGTTCGAAAGCTTTTTCCACGTTAAGAAGGCCGCTTCCCTGAGCAAATGGGTCAACATAGCTCAATTTTGTGGCAGTAGCACATATGGAACGCTTGATACTGTATGGTGAATATTTGATGTTCTTTGCTTTTAATCCCGATATGAGTAAAGCTGAAAGCAATTGAAAACATGAAAATTTAGTTCGCTGCACTAATGTATGGGCATCGATGCAGTTTTGTGTTTGCTGATTTACCAATAGCACCAGCAACGTGTGGAGCAGCCATGCTTGTTCCATTCATTAGTTGAGACTTGCTCATCGTGAATTGAGGGACGGAAGCTATTGCGCCTCCAGGCGCACACACAGTTACACCCTGACCTCCATCAATGCATGGATCACGAGAAGACCACGTATAAACGTTGCCAGGCAGTTTCTCACGCAGTGCATATTCAGCTTCCATCATTTGGGGCGACACAAATGCACCAACACCTGTCACAAGTTTAAATAAACATCATTACTAATTTTAAAATAACATAAAGCTTAAAAATAAAATAATATACAAATATAAATTATATTTATGAACGTTTCTGTAAATGCTTTAAGTAGTGGGAAATGGGAAATGTAAGTAAATACCTATGCAACTTGGTTGTTTAATATCCGGAGGTGCGCCGACAGTACATAAAGCTGGACCATGATTTCCGGCAGAAGCCACCCATACAACTCCGTATTTATTAACGACTTCACTCATGAGCTCCCCAATGCGACTGCAAGAATTTTTAGGGCAATTAAGGAAATAAAAACATTTATTCAATAGTACGACAAACTTTATAATAAATTATAAAGTAAAATACTTTGATGAAATGATATTCATCAAATAGGTATTTACCCCGCATTAGCCCAGTGCGCATGTTCCCCGTAGCTCATATTAATGACATCGATTTGGCGGCCAGAGCGACACATTTCCATCACCTTTATCATGGCACGTACTAGAGCTGTTCCAGTCTCCATCGAGCCTAAACGACCTTCTCCAATGGTTAATGATACGATCTTAGCATTGGGAGCCAATCCGTTTAAGTCGTTTGAAAAATGATTGCCGCTCGCAATGGAAGCAACGTGTGTACCGTGTGAAGCTAATAAAGGAGCATTTCTTGTTAACATTGTTTTTTTGGGCATTTTTTGTTTGTTTAATCTTTGGAAATATGCTTCAACTTACAACACATTCCAACTATTTCCAATACATTCCCTTCGTCATGCACATTTATAGAAATAGACAAATAATCGTTGACATTTTTCACTTCGTACGTCTTGGAATACTCTCTAATATGAACGGCGTTTTCTAGATCACCCTGAAAGAGCCATTTATTTCAATTTCATTTATTTATTTAATTCAAGTGGTAGTGAATGTGAAACTAACCTTCTCGGTGGTATCAATGACAGCGTGCCAGCCACTTTCAGTCGGATACAAAACACAGTCGTAAGAGATTTTGATTTCATTATATTGCTTTTCATAGGCATTAAGCATTTCCATCGTCCCTTCCATGTCTTCTTTGATAACCTTTTTGTCCCAGGGCAGTTTAATGATTTCTACAACGTTAAAAACTAATATTTACGTATTGCTCTAAATAATTATTACATTACTTACCAATATTTCTTGCTTCAAAGTCAGATAATTTCCGAGCAATTTCAGCAGTTGCTGTTTTATGCGGTGCGTCCCATTCTTTAGTCTTAATTATTTTTGTTATATTTTCGCACACTTTGGATGGGCAAATTTCGTAAAGGGTTTTCAATCCAACGCGAAATTCCCCAGCAGCAGTGTTAGTCTCAATCATTTGTTTTGTTAACTTAGAAAATAGAAAAATATTTGTATATCCTTTTGGTCACATTATTTCAGTCAGATTATATTTTGACACACGAATGTAAAAACCTTTTTTTTAACAAACATATTTATAATAATTTTCTTATACCTTTAACTTCCTGCCCGACAAGCCTGTAATGAACCCTTCGTCGTCAGCCGTAACTTTTGTCGTGACGTCCACATCACCGCAGCCAGTGCAATCATATCGTTCTATTACCTTCGGTGTTTTTCCATCACAAAGAGTCTACAGGAATTAGCATTTACAAAGAGAACCAAATTAAACAAGTTTTTGCTTAGTCATTGTTGCAACTAAAACATTACAAATACATATAACCTTCTACCATAATTGATGTTAATAATTCGTAGGAGTGAAAAACAAAAATTTGGACTTGCCTCTAATCCAACAGCTCTTGGATCGACTCCAGAGTCAAAGATGGCGATTGTTACGTCTCGGCCGTTGAAATCAGGATACTTCTGAAGGAAATTTATTACGCCCGTTTCTGCTTTAGGCACCAAGCCACCAGTTGGAAACACGGATTCCACACCACCGCTATAGTTACTGTCAATTGAAGACATCCTTCTTCGATTAATATCACAGATTTCTGGGCTATGCTTTTTGTATTCGGCTTTCAGGTGCGGTAAAATTTTTAATTGTGAATGAAATTTCTTCGATTTGACAAGAAACGCTGACTCGATCTTTTTTTCTACAATTAAAATACCTCAAGTCAATTTTATTTTATGTATAAATTCAGAGGATCTAAGGTTGAGTTGTCTAGCTCTGCTCTGGTTTACAGCGATTTCAGCAAGTTTAGTTTTATGAACTAAACGAGAGGTAGCGACGACCACACAACCTGAAATGGCTGTAAACACATAACTTTATAGCTTAAACACATCCATGTCGCATGGCAGCTGGCAGCCGACGTATGTGTCAATTTTACATTGGCTCTTATGGAGGTCGAGAAAAAAGTAGCATTTCCAGTTTACGCCACGCTACTGCCACGCCGCCGGCTGCCAGCCTTCGATCTATTTCTAATTTTTCTCTGGCAGCCGACGTATTCTTGTTCTTCTGTTCTCTTTGTTTCCAAGATTTGCCTAAACTTTGAGAGGCAAATCTGTGCAAATGGAAGCGGGAGAAAAATAAGGTGAGCATTTCGATGTTTTCAGAGAAAATTATATGTATGTTGTTTGTAATATATTATTTGATATTAATATAAATATTCTAATATGTATTAATATTATTAGTATATTATTTAATATTATTATAAATATTATAAAATTAATATTATTACTATATTATTTAATATTATATTATTAATATTATAATATATTAATGTTATATTATTAAATATTATTTATAAATATTTTAGATATTTATTGTTTGTATTATGTTGATATTTGATTATGTAATTTTAATATTTCACTATTTCGTTAAATGTTTCACGGAACCAATTGCGTGTACTTTAATTTCTTTTGTTGCTTGTTTTTGACACTTTACGCCAGCTGCCAGACGCTATTGTTAGAATTAATCACTGGAACTTATCGGCTTTTCCAGGAGACGCCAGCTGCCATACGACATGGATGTGTTTAAGCTATTAATCGAGGAAATGGACTATGACAGAAATGTCAAATAACACGGATCGTACGGGAAACGAGAAATTGTCGATTGTTTGTCCAAAAGTCAGCAAAATCAGCATTTTCAAAAAGACAGCATAAATTTGTATGGTGTGGTGGTACTCACAGGGAAAATGCTGATTTTACTGACTTTTTTCCGATGGAAATCCACCAAATCCACCACAGAATGTTTAAGTTATGTTACCTAGTTTTAGAATGTTACCTAGTAACACTTCCAATAGCTGCAAACTGGGGCATTATGGCGAGATGTCTCTTAATTACCAATATAACTACGAGTTTCTAATGCGCTCTGATTACGCAGTACATATTGATTTACGTTTAATTCAAGAAATGTATTTTATATTGATATATTTTGCAAGAAGCAATAACGCCTAAAAGTTAAACATAAGATGTGAAGAGTAGTACTTTCGGCACTTTTCCACTGGAAGTACATTGAAAGATTAGATTATAACCTTACATTCCTTTTAAAAAGTATTTTCGCAGAAAATGCACATCTAATAATAAAAATTCCTAGAGACTAATTAATTGTTTACTACAAAGGCGGCATTCCAATACTGACAGCTCTAAGTTTTTGTAATATTCGTGGCATCGCATATAGTTGCATAGTTATTTGTATTCATCGCTTATGAAAAATACATATTTTATTTACTATTGTTGTCTTTTAGGTCGAAATTGAATCGGAATGTTTTCACGTAAGGATAGAAGTACATTACGTATGTACGGCTGAAGCCGAATCGGAACGTTTTGACGTAAACATAACGTAATATAGACGTACATCTCGTGTAAGTTAATAAGGTAGTATTTCAGCTGAGCGAAGAAGTGACAGTTTCTAAAAAACTTTGTGTTGTTGGTATTTGTACTATAAACTTTTCATGTGAGGCACAGTAAATTCCATTTGTTTACATTACATCAAAAATATTAGGTGCTAATTCTCAAGTACGCGTGTCGCCTTAAGGCGGCGACGTTTTGAGAGACGCGTTTTTCTAAAAGTTGAATTCACAAGTACGCCTTTGCCAAAGGCGACTCTATCTTACGTCGCATTTGCCTCTACTCGTAAGCTCCTCGGCATTTAGTGAAAGTTGGTGTTGCCAATAAAATTTTTTAGCATTGAAGCTGTGTTTAATTAATAAAAATCTATGAGGAAAATACATCAAGCTATAAAATTATTGTTTTTTTAACAAATTTTGCTTGCTAAATATACTTATGATACAGAATAGGTGAAATAATTAATTAGAACCTATATAATTTACGTATTTTCAAAGAATTTTCGGAATTATTGAAGAAAGAATTTATACAGATTTTGCTTAAATTTTTTTGGCGTGCAACTCTGATTCAGTTCATAGATTCATTTACATTTCCTCGAATTCGATAGTTGAAAATTAACAAGTGCTAATAAGATAAAAATATTGGATATTATGGATGCCTTAGCAGAATATCTCGTAGAAGATATTACTATAGGTACTGCTTTCCAGTTGTAAAAATATAACTATAATTCAGAAAATATTTTAATATTTATGTAATAGCTAACAAATTTAAAACTTTACCCCTTCTTTTTGGCTCCATTATAAATCTATCACAAAATCACTATAAATACTTTAACTGTGGTTTTCGAAGTTCTTGGAAAATAACGGAACATGGATCGTTAATCAAGGTTTTCGTTTGCAAACGATCGGAGTAGATTTTTAAATAATAATACCTATCATACCTTGATAAGCCGCTATGGCGACAATGTTAACAGAATACGAAGATTTATTATTTTCAAAAAGTAAATACTATTATATATTCAAATGTTCTCACATACATCGCATAATATATAAAAAACAAGAACTATAACTACTATACCATTTTTCTACATATCCATAAATAATTAGGAAAAAATTACAATTAGCTTTACAGCTATGTTGAATATTTATTTCATACAAAATGCAATAAACAAAATAATGTGTTTTATATGAAGCGACACCTAAGGCGACACCTAAATAGCTGTCGCCTTAAAGGCGTCGCTTAACTAATCAAAAGGCGTCGTCTGACATACTTGTGAATACACTTTTCTTACGTTTTTGTCGCCTTCGGCTTCGGAACAGATGTTTTGCCGACAAATGAAAGACGTCGTCGCACTTCTGGGTACCTGAAGGCAACATTTGTCGTCTAAGGCGACAAACGCGTACTTGTGAATTAGCACCTTAATAACACATATTTATTGCTACGTAATGTGGTTCGAAATCTTACCACCTGCTATGATCATTGCAGGCGCCCTTGCGGTGCCATATTTCGGAATGTATGGACTCCATAAGCTGGTATTGGGAACTGTAAGTTTTCGTCGCATTGAAATTAAAGCTCTTCAATTTTTTGATTATATAATATTGAAAAATTCTTGATATTCGCAGCCGTTTCGTATTAAGAAATTTTCTGCCGATCTGTTTATTGATGTTAAAAAATAAGAAAGCTTGATTAACAAATCCAACATAGATCTAACTAAGTATTTTTACTTTTAGCCTTTCCGCCGCAACATGGATGAACGTTTCAGACGAGTAATGTACCAACGAGATCGTCGACTAACTGACAATCCCTACATAATGAATGTAAGTTCTAAATTATGATGCAATTTCTTGAGAGTTCTATTGCAACAATATGCTTAATATTTACACAACTTTGTTTTCTAATATAGTAATTATAAATCTAAATATGCCTTTAAAGTAACTTCAATCGGTCGTTATGTCTGTGATATTGTTAAGAGATTTATTGAAAGCATTTCTTGGCATCAAAATAACTGCATAGCAATTGTTTGTTTTTAATGACCAAAGAAACTTCAGTTGGTCAAACACTTCGTATTTATCGCGTATTGGTTTTATTAATCAAATGCGTCCAAATATCAATTTAGAAGTTTCTCAGATTTTACGATAAATCTATTTCTTATACACAAAGAGATTAGCTCCTTCTTTTTGTTTATTGGGTATGCCATGTTCTTTGTTTTTGTATAGATTTAAGGTAGTATTAGGCATGTTTTATATTTAGTTTAAGAGATTAGACTCTCATTGAACGTCTCTTGAACGGTAGGTTATTTTAGCAACATAGAGTTGACGGTTTTTCTTTATTCTTAAAAATCTGACGGTACTTTTATTAGATATGCTTAGTGAATTTCACACGTACAGATTCCTGACTGACAGTGACCGCTCCGGGGAATATATAGGTGCCAATATACATACATATTCTTTTTTGTATAATTTTTTACGGCATTGTTTTCGCAGTTGGAAACACAAGGTGAACATGTGTACCTTAGGATAGCAGAAAAATATATTTAAATATGTCTCATTCGTAAACATAGAAGGCATTTTATTCATTCGAATTTTGTATATTTTTCAGGGCTTGGAATCGATACCAGATGTGAACAAATAAAAGCCGATCTTTAATATGAATTTTTAAAGAAATATTACGAAAAATGTAAAAAATAAAGTATAAACATAGAACGCTATATTAAAAAGTTGATATTTTCACTGCTAACATCCACTTTTAATTCATAAAAAAAAGCTATTCATTAGGTTTTGACATCCCAACCAAAAACATCCCTTAAAAGCTTTCCACCCTCAAACGTTTTGTTAACAGCACAAAAGGCGTCGGCGAAAATTTAACTTAAACTTTTAGAAAATACTATATTAACAAATTAACGTAGACGATGGCCAATTTAGAAATCAGTGCGGGATTTAAGAAAATATTTCCATTGTATTTGCTCTGATGGTGATGAAAAATATCATAATATTGCCAATAGCAAGAATTAGGAATATTAGAATGGTTTTTGCCCATGCGTCACTTACTTCTCCGTTCGTTTGGAAGTCTTATTCATGCAGAACTCGTTTAGGAATTCTTGGTACCGCCTTTGGGTTATGGTGGAACCTTGTATTACTTCATGGGTTTATGTTTACGCTTGCTGAGGCTACTGGAGTTACTGAAGATTCTAGCCATCATGACAAGATACCTGAAAAGGGATACTGTGCTCCGTACAGCGGTAAAATCTGCAAAAAGTACATCAGCGGCTTGGTATGGTACAGTCGGGAAGATTCGCATGGTGGTTGGGTAAACGAACAAATCACGACTGCCCTCTGGGAAGAACTTATAATCGACTTGAACGGACAGTGCAGAGCTGCGGCAGAGGTTGTAATCATATTGTTTCCAATGACAGTATATTAATGGTTTGTACGTTTAGAAAATGCTTTGCGCCTACGCTTTTCCCAACTGCCAAATATTATTGGGACGGGCTATTAAAGCTCCACTCTGTTTCGAGGACTGCACAGCTCTACATTTGCAGTTCTGCTACAACGACTGGGTTCTGATTGAAGAGAAAAAAGAACGCAATATTTTCATTAAGAATCGTGGACACTTCCGTTTGCCCAATTGCACAGATCTTCCAAAATACAATGCATCAGCTGAAAAGCCAAACTGTTCCTACATCGGACTCACTGAAATTGTGGATAATGAAGTTACATGTGAGTTTATATTTAGTGCTTGTATATATTAACGTGACCTTCTTTCTTATTCACACGTCTCAATGTTCGCATTCTTGTTTTAGATAATTGTCGCAACGGCAATGGACGTTTCTACTTAGGAACGTTGAATGTAACAAAGTCCGGAATTCCGTGTCAACGTTGGGATAAACAGCATCCTCACAAACACATACAGCCGCCGCTAGTGTTCCCACAAATCTCAGAGGGCGAAAATTACTGCCGCAACGCCGGCGGAGAAGAACCGCAACCCTGGTGCTATACCATGAATGAATCTGTACGCTGGCAGCATTGCGCCGTTCCATTTTGTCGTATGTGTGCTCTGCTCACAGTCAAATCAAAAATCATCGCTACAATTACGAAATTTCAATTTCAGCTGATTACATTTCACGACTGAACCAAGAATCTGTAACGCCCATAAGAATGGAGACGTACTTCACACCGTCTATGATTTTTCTGATAGCTGGCATTGGTTTTATAGCAATTGTTGCATTGCACCTAATTTTTCTACTAGCGCATAAGCTATCAAAGCACAAAGTATTGCTCGAACAGCAGCAAAAGCAATCTGCGAACACTGATGCTAACATTTCCATCAGAGCTGAACAAAATCTGAACGTTATTCGTGATCGTGAATTGGATTCCGGGACGCTCACGTCGAACCATAAGTGCAACACTATACGCAGTATCGCCACTGTGCATTGTGTCAACGATCCCAAGACGAAGATCAATTCAAAATTGGAGAAGTTGGAGTATCCACGAGACAACATCGTTTACGTGCATTCGCTGGGCCAAGGAGCATTCGGAAGAGTATTTAAGGTAGGCCTTGACATACTTTCACGGAATTATTCTTTAATAAAATGCTAACTCGGTAGGCAAGAGCTCCTGGCTTGGTTTGCGGTCATGAAGATAAACTTGTTGCAGTTAAAATGCTTAAGGAGGATGCCAGCGACCAAATGCAGGCCGATTTTGAAAGAGAAGCTTGTTTGCTGGCGGAATTCGACCACCCAAATATAGTCAAACTGTTGGCTGTTTGTGCGCTCGGCCGTCCCATGTGTCTTTTATTTGAATTCATGTCGCCGGGCGATTTGAATGAGTTCCTTCGGTCTTGCTCCCCGTACGCAACGCACATGATGAAAACACGCGATGTGATACTAAACGAAGGCCATTTATTGCATATAGCAGCACAAATAGCTGCTGGAATGGTGTATCTGTCGGAGCGGAAATTCGTACACCGCGATTTAGCCACCAGAAATTGCTTAATTAACGAGAATATGAAAGTGAAAATTGCAGACTTCGGCCTCTCTCACAAAATTTACATGCAGGATTATTATAAGGGCGATGAAAACGACTTTATACCCATTCGCTGGATGCCACTCGAGAGCATACTCTACAATAAGTTTTCGATTGAGTCCGATGTTTGGGCGTTCGGCATTTGCCTCTGGGAAATATTTTCCTTCGCTCTGCAACCGTATTTCGGCCTAACACATGCCGAAGTTATCAAGTTTATAAAAGAGGGCAATGTGCTCAGCAGCCCCGACAACACTCCTCTATCGGTCTATGCGCTAATGAGGCGTTGCTGGAACCGCAGCTCATCGGATCGGCCCAGCTTTCCCGAAATCAATCATTGCATACAACATTGTATCGTGGAGTATGAATGCAAAATCATGCTATAAAATTATGCATCTATAACGACAAGTAAAAAGATCAACGAACGTTGGAAATTGTTGAAAACTGTTGCTCCGACGTAGATGCTTTCGCTCAAATATCATTTCTATTAGTTTTAGAGCGAAAGTTCACAAAAGGTTTACGAAGTTCGCTTATACTTAATTCATTGCTGTGGGAGATCATCACTAATGACTTAATTTGAATTAACTTAAAAATAATCGGAAAGCGTTTAATGCCGTTATTGGAGCTGTTTGTCAACTTCATTATGCAAAATTAAACTATGCTATAAGAGAATTAAAAACAATTACGTATGTACATTCATCAACACGAAATTATAACAAGAATTTTTAGTTATTTTTTGTGATAAAATATTAAATTGATCTGAATTTAGGTTATGAATTTTATTAAACCTTTGGAAATTTTAATTTTTAAGAGTGGAAGCGAAATTAGTAACGAATTTTGGCATAATTCAGCCAGAATTTATACTTCACTTGTTCTAAAAATCATAGCTATCGAAAGCAAGAAAGAAATCTAATCTCTTGCCATATCCTTAGAGTATTTAAGGTGAACTTTTTAATGGAGCTGGAAGAAGTTAAGAATCAATTTTCAGAAGAGAGGAATCGACGGAATTGAAATATATGGCAACGTTGAAACTAGCTGACAACGTTGAAATGAATCTTTAATTTTTCCATTAATCCAAAGCATCATGTTTACACTTATCAACATGTACTTTATCTGAGGATTCCGAAATAATTGCAGATCTAAGAACGTATTTGCAATAACAGAAGTTTACTTGTGATTAATCCTTCCGGAATCGAATTGGATACCCGGAAACGTTATGATTTACAGTTCCATTAGTCATTTCTTTAGGTAATCTTTCCTCAGTGTTCAAAGCTTTATTTAACCTTTTACGGATTTACTTCTTAAGAATAATTATAAATATTAATTCATATTAATATTACTCCTCATTACCATTCATATTACATATATTCATATTAATAATTATATATTATAATAATAAACTCATATCTAGTGTTTATGATTTCGTCTTCAAGCCAGTGCGACTGAAATTAAGGACACTGCAGAGCTCTATAAACCTGCGAAGACTGAAAGGAACTCCGACATTTTCTGTCGGAGTGTGAGAAATATTGGAAATATTACCATTCACTTTAGGTTTCACTACATTCGCTAGGCTTGACCGTGGAATAAAAACGTAAATCCATATATTAATTATGGCATGTATGGCGTTAATAAGGTTTCTATTAAATATATATTGTAAAGTTTTGAAAATTAATGCGATTATTGTATACATAAAGGACGTACATACCTTGTATGAACCCTGAGGATATTCACGGATTAAGTTGGATTCCAAATTCCTATTTTCGCGAAAGGTCAATACATTCGTTATAGTAAATAAATGGTTTTTTAAGTTTTTATGGAATTTAACGAATTAGATCATACCAGAAGTTTACTACGTTTTAGGAATCAGTCAATGATTTTTATCCATTCAATGTTTGTAATATTAATAATAAAATATATTTTTATTATAATAAAATACAAAGGCCGTTTTTTTCCAAGACTTTCTTATATTTTACTGTCACAAATAAAAATTAATTTAATGACATACTCAACGCATACTTCTATTTGTTCTTAGCTCGAGTAACTATATAGAAATTACGAATACACATACGTACATATATAGGTGTGTATGGGAGTTATAAGGTCTGCGGACAATTTTTATTCTTACTTAAGACGAGTCTCTCCGGATCCAAGCTTAATTTCTTTAACGCATCATAAATCTTTAAACGTACCTCTGCTGGAAAGTCGCGATCCCGTCCAAATACCCAAATCTGATCAGAATAGCCGAGTGATGCCAAACTACCACATGACCACAGAATGGCGAAGTTTTCATAGTCTGTGTAGAGCACTTGATATTTGCCGGATCCGGGAAGCAGCCGTGCAATTACTTCGGGAAACCGCGTATTAAACTGTGGAAAAGAATTTAAAGTGAAATGCGAGCCAATCTCAAGAAACCACCTAACCTTGAAATCCATTATGGATGATTTATAACTCTCGGGCGTTGCGTATCCAAAATTCACTGATGGGTTTCCAGTGCTGCAATGAATCATAGAAATTAACGATCACATGAAGTGCTTCCATATGCGTGGAATTCTTACAATCGATTTATAGTTTTTATTGCAACTTCTAATTTAAAATTATTAGATTTCGTGAGTTCGTCTCGGTTCAGTGGTTGAAATTCCAAAGTTGTGCAGCCTGAAGCAATTTCGGGTAAGTAGAAGGAACGCTCTACTTCGTACCATTGTCCAAGGACCTTCATGAAATAAAGTCTTAATATATCAATAAGTGACGGGTGAAGTTAAAAGAACATTAAACATCTCTCAGTTCTTGTTAAAAAACTAGAAAGCTTCGTTATACGTATGAATGCTTCGTTACTTACGCGACTCATGTTGAATCTTGGCATTGACGGATATTTTGGGCACCTGCCGAACCCGTAGCCCTTAACGTTGCGCAGCAGTACACTCAGAAGCAGCGCATAAATGCTAATTCCGCAAAGGGTAGGAAATCGTTTTATCATTTGATGCATTATTGGCCAGTTCTATCTGAGATATTTGGTGATTTCAACGCCTTCACTTATTAATTTTTCAACTATTTCGCGAATTTCTATCCCTTCGCACAAAAAACAGCAATTTTTTCACTTGATCAAAACTCGTTGCTGAGTAAAGCAGACGAATTTCTTTTTTACCTTCGCAATGCCATTGATTTTTTATTGTATTTGTTATTCCTTTTCTCTTGGTGATTTAAATTTCACATTCTAGTAATGCAATCAGTCACGTTTTGTGACTTAAATTGCTTTATGATTCATAAAATCCCAAGTCCATTTCAGCTGCATAATCTGCACAGATATTTTCTCGTATATAACACTTTACAGCAAAGATTTCATCCCTTCGTTAGAGTAAGTTAGTCACATCTGCTCCAAATTGTCAGTGGATACATTGAAGACAAAAAGCGAGTAATTCCAGTAATCGATGATGTCTTTACTAGTTATGTAATTGGATCTAAGTTTGAGGCAAACTCGATGCAACGAGGATATATTATAATACGAGTATACATATGCTTGTTGCTCAATGTAAACATAAACAAACTTTGCCTTTTTTTGTTTATAAATATGTATTAATCTGTAAATATATACATATTTAATAAATATGTATTGAAACCAACTAGTTGAAATAAATAATACAGTAGTGAGACAAATTAAACTAATTTCTTAACAAAAATAACTCTTTTCTGTATGTCAATTTCTCTTCTAGCGAAACCACTGGTAGAGCAATTTTTGTTACCAACCAAAATTGATCCTTTCAACTTTCTCAAAATTAATATTTACTTAATTCACTATGATAATTACAATATGGACAATATTAACAACATTTTGATACCAAATGATCAGTTACCGTGATCATTGATATTTGCGAGAAAATAGCCACGAAAAGATATCCACGATTTTTGGGGTGGTTTTTGTGGATGCTGTTTTGGTACTGAAATATGCTCAATTTTCAAAATATATATTGAAAATTAACACTATACCGTAAAATAAAGGTTGTTATATAATTTTATATGCAAAAATCTGTTATTCATTAAGTTAATATGAAGAATCTAGTAATTCATATAAAGAATAAATTTTGACAAAACTATGATTGACTTTGTGGATTTCATCAGACAAATGCCGTTGGTGAATTGCCTGTACATTCTTTAGACTCATTTAGACATTATAATCATGTTCCTATAATTTTGCATTATTGAAACGTATTGTTTCATTACATATTTTGAAGAGAATTTCATTCTTCAAATTTAAGTCAAAACATTATTATACTTGTAAAGGAAAAAGGAATTTCATCAGCCTCTATCATCAACAAATCGGTTATAAAAATAATACTTACGAAGAGCCAACAAATCACATTGCATCGAACCATATCCAGCCCATTTAAAGTGAACCTGCCTTTCCTTCGGGTCTGAAATTTTAATACAAATGTTGGCTTGGATTGGGTTTCGATCTGTTTCAATTCGTTTGAACAAACCATGTGTATAGTTTACATGTTGCTCGCCTGGTAAGTCATGCATTATCTCTGAGCGGAGCAGATGATCACAAGCGGTCTTTGAGAGTAGAAGAATTTCTAAGAATTTAATAGAGTCTCTTGCAGTTTAATCACGCTGAATAAAGATTTCAACTGACTGAATGCACTGACGAAAATCGATCAACAACCGAACTTCCGTCGTATATTCACCGAGGATCTAACAATGTTGATTTCAATTTTCAAAAAATATGATTACGAGCTGCGAATCGTGGGTGGCGCTGTTCGTGATATCCTGTTGAATAAAGAACCGAAGGATGTCGATTTGGTGACTACAACAACGCCTCTGGAAATGAAATTCATGTTTCATAACGAAGGAGTGAGTTTTAGAATCCACTATAATTCATAATACTTCGTTGCATGTAACCGAAATATTAACAGGTTCTCCTGTTCAATCCTGATGGAGAGAAGCATGGCTTGATAACACCTTGGGTCAATAATACGCATTTTGAAGTGACAACGCTGCGCTGTAACGTGGCCACTCGTGAAGCAAAGTTCACCAAAAGCTGCGAGCTAGATGCCAAGACACGCGATTTCACTATTAATTCCATGTACCTGGGATTCGTTGGCTCTCTCTACGATTTCTGCTTTGGTTAAGAGGACCTGCAGCAACGACGGGTTGAATTTGAGGGTGACGCAGACGCACGCATTAAGGAGAACTGCATGAGAATTTTGCGATATTTCCGCTTCTATGGATGCATAGCGACTGATCCAAATAAACATGCACAGACGACGTTGCGGGCCATTCGTTCCAATTCCAGCAGCCTAGCAAATGAGCGTGGTGAACGCATTTGGATTGAACTACAAAAGATATGCGAAGGAAAGTTCGTTAAAGAATAGGTTAGGACTCCTTAGGACTTAGGAGCATTTACTATATTTTGTATTTTGCTTGCATTTATTTTACTACTTATGTATGTATTTATGTAGGTTGGTAGACAATATCAAAATACGTCCGATTATAAGAAAATCTGTATGCAAAACCATGAAAAGCGAGAGATAATAGACCAGCTGCTAAATTATGTATTCCAATAAGCGTTGAACTCGCTTCAGGGAGTAGTAAAGAGACTTCATGAAGCCGGCATGTTATGTTTGCTTTCCAGAAATGTTGAGCTATTCTTAATTGAGGTTCGCCAAACACATGTTATGGAGTTAGTTTTACTATGTTCGATGTTCCAATCAAATTATTATTTTTAAAGACATACAATATGATAAGAGAATGGTGAAATTTTGTATTGGTAGATACAAAAAATCCAGCGTGGTTAAGACGATAATCACAAATCGTCGGTAATCGTAAGATAAACTCTGCTGGTTCTCCGCTTTTATTTCCACAAATTAAAAATTTTGGAAAGGAGTTCGAGTTTTCGACGTTATTGGTGAAAGCTACATCAAAAAATTGAGAATTGTATAATCTTTGGCTACGTCGATTTTTCATGCTTGAGTTCGTCGTGCTCCTGGAGCATTTTCTCTGGCGTATCTACAGCAAAATAAATTTAGATATTTTCCCACTTTGATTTTCATGGATTTGTGTAAACAAATATTTTATTTAAAGTAAATAGTAAATATAAATATGTTGTGAATGTAGATTATATTTCTATATAAAATCCTTGATGCGTGGGGTGTGTCAATTGTATTAATTTTCAGAAATAAAATATATATAAATTAGTTTATAGAGAAAGTATTGTTTGAACTTAGGATTAGTAGCTTCAAACTCAGCGTAGTTAGGAAGCGCGAAGTGTATAGTTCGTGCGCCATTTTGATTAAAATGTCATTACAATAAGTTCTTGAAGTTTAAAATACAATTGATCCAATTTTAAAACATTGCACCAAAGATTTTATATATAAAGAATATGTTTAAAAGATAAGAAAACGCTTATCGTCGATAATCGTGTCACGTACAGTAAGATACAAGATTTTTGAACTACAATTAATGCTTACACGATCTACATATGATTTTTTAAGACTAATTTCAATATTCGTTGGATTTTGCACTTAACCATTGCATTGTTAAATAGAATAGATGAAAACGGTCGACCCAAGTAATACATAATTACGTCAACAACTCGGCGCCGTGTTATGCTGGCAGGTGAGTTTGTGAAAAAGGCGCAAAGTGATTCTTGACAAATGTCATTCTCACACACAACCGTTACTAAGCGAGACTCACCAACGTTTATGTAGTTAAATGCTGCACTTTTTGCATAGTAATTTTGTTGAAATCGGCAATGGTTCGTATTGTAAATTATTTAAAGATATAAATTGTAGATAAAGTTGCAAGGATTTGTGCTGCGAAAACGGCAGTTCCAGACCCATTGCACAATCATTTATAAACACCGTTCGGTGACATATACTTTGGCATTGGCAGGGGCGTTGGATCTGCGCACGGCAAACGAAACGATTATTCCAAGTACTACGAGCACGATTCCCACAGAGTTGATGATGTAGTGCTCCGTCTCCGAACTACGAGTACTGAAATAAGAACCATGAGTAACCGAACTACATAATATATAATTCGCGAAGACTCACCTCGGTGCAGCTTCCAAGCCAATAAGACGCTCCTTCTCGATCAGGCCCGTGATGCATGTAGCGATGGCCAGCATGAAGATGACGAGGCCGAAGCTGGCATGAACAGGCACCATCACAGCACGGCAGCCATAGGTGCGGCTTTCACAGCAGAGAAGTATAAGAAAACTGCGGCGATAGATGTGAAATACAGAAATACAGAAATAAATAAAAGCGTAGCATTTATGAACCGCAATCACGTACCTGAAAAAGCCAACTACGAACTGTATAGCAAAGAGACCCATTGTCAGTAAACCGAGCCACGAATGCAAGCTGTAGAAATATGTTATGGATATTTCGGAAAGGTTGCGCAGGTCGAACACCGACAAAAATCCCAGGACGACGCACGGGATGGCACAAGCGTGGAAGAACATGTGAATCAGTTTGATGTAGATGTGCTTCAGGCAGCGGCACAGGCGATAAAGGAGAATGGCTGCAACGGAGTATAGAATAGTTTGGATTTTTGTTGCGTTGTGGCCATCTGAGCAACTTACAGAAACCGGAAAACGTGATGAAGCCGGCTACCATCAACGTCGGATGGAGGTTGAACTGCAGCTGAGGGGAATCGGACCAAGCAAAGCCGCCGCGGTAGAACAGCACCCAAAACAGTGTTAGCACTAACACGCCCACTAGCAGGATGGTGGATAGTATAACGATCATCAAGTATTCGCACCACGATCCGCAATTCCAAGAGCTCTCGAAATCATCTTCACAAGTCCTGCAAAAAAAAAGTGAAACAATTTCTTTATTAGCTTGAAAATTTGGTCGATTTTTGATTTAAAAAGTAAAATAATTGTACACTGTATTTTGGGGCACGTCCTCGTAATAGGATGCAGCACGCCTCATGATGTGCCTATTCAACTCCTTAATGAAGTCATTGTTTACAGTCATTTTGCCAGTTGCTATTTGCAAAATCGCAATAATAGTTTGCAAGTTCAGCAAAAAAGTACTTTTAATTATTTTCAAGTGATTTATTTGAAATGTCAATTATCTAACAGACAGTATATAGCTCACTAAAAAGAAATTTGAATTTAAAGTTCAACAGTTTATCGCCTAGAAAACTTTGAAAATGCCCCATCATTCATTAGTTTTTATCGAAAAAGGCGCAACTGTTGCTGTAATTAGAAAATCTTAATTCTAATTCTAATCGATTTCGACTGACTTTAATTGGTTTTACTCTAGTTGGATCTGATAGGAATATATTTGAATTGAGAAGTAACTTGGACATTAATGCAGGTGATCCGAGATTATTATGTCTTCGATAAGAGAACTGAGAAGTGGGTTTAATATTAGATTGACCACGACTGGACGTAAAGTCGTTAAACTCGTTAAAGTGCGGCTAATACGAAAAGTCTTGCTGGGCCTCACGATGCCAGTCCTCAAAAAAGTGTTACACGTTGCACCCTGACACTACAAATACCGGCTGAGCATGTCTTTTGTATCCCGTTTGTTCTGGAAAGAACGCTAACGTTAGAGAAGAAGAATAAAAGCATAATAGATAAGAAAAAACTGGCATTTATCTGGTGTCTATAAAATTCAAAGACACAAGAAGTGATGCCGAAAGATTACCAAGCCGCTTCTAGAAAGTATTGTCAAATGTGTCATGCAATTTTTAAGTTCAGACACACTGAATAATCAAAAACAAAAATTGCTTAAAAAAAGGTTGGTTTTTCTGGTGCAATGATGATTCGTTCGAAACTGCTGAGGACGGCGTGAGATCGCAATTAATTAAGCTGAAAGTGTAACGAACGTGTAAAGTTACTCATCATCGTATTGTGATGATGCGACTGCTCATGAATCGTTTTCACATGATGGTACATAGCTACAAACTGACTACATACTTCATTGTAAACCGAAAATGCACAGAATATCATCACCATCGACTTCAGCTGAATAAAATCGAGTCCAAAGCAATTCTCAAAATGTCATTCGATGCGATGCAAAGGCTGTTACAATTTGTCGGAATATATTTTAGTATTTGCTCTAATTTCTCATTTTAAATATCCATATACAATGGAAATGAGGACTTCATTGACAGTTTGAGTAGCTCCCATCGCTAGAAGTTTGCAACAGGGAAAAACTACAAAGCCTTAAGAATGTGTGCAAGATAGGTTAAGAGGGAGAAGGGGGAGAAGGGAGCTTCGCGAAAAGCGACCTATTAGAAACCTTCTAATAAAAAGACAGTTTGTGTCAAAGGCATCGCTCTCATTCCATAGTTCCTTTTTTTCTAAACCTTAAATTACTTTTTCGGATTAATTCCGCGACCAGAGCACGACAATCGTACCGAGCAATAAATATTTTAAGAATTCGCAATATATTCATAACAAAATTGACAATTTATGGGGAAAGGTACTTAAAAGTCTTTATTTTAATTCAACAGAAATAAACAAAGCTGGCAATGACATAAAATAAAGTTACTTTCAAAAATTGAAATTTCAAAAGTTGACTGCATTTGACAACGAATTGAAATAAATATTTGCAGTTCTCGATGACAGTTTTCGTAGAATTCTTTAAAGTGTTTTAGTTCAAAATCATTTCTGAAGGAGAAGAAATCGTATCGTATACGATCGCATGTATTTCTTTGCGGTAAAAGAGAGAACAGGAGGAAATGCAGCAGCAAATGGAGAGCAACGACACCAAGTTACCATCGAAGCTCAATCATCCCGATCGCGTCAATGAAAATTGTGCTCATAATTATGTTCAATATTTGCTTATGTTGTTTGATTCGTCAATGATTGATTAATTGATGGCAACAATGCAACCGAAAGTAAAAGTTTTCCACAGAGAAACGTGATAATCATTTGTTTGTGTACCTGCCTCGAAGTATTCCCTCACTCACTGGCAAGCACTTGAATCTTTGAAGCCAATTTTCAGTTTCAAATGCCAACAAAACCAACAGAAATCATGAGGGAAAACTGAGATTCAATTCCTTTAAAATGTGATACTTTTATAAATTTCCTTCATTTTCATGTAAACTGAAAATCGTTTAAAGAAGGAACTTTTAAAAAAGGAACATTTAAAAATAAAAAACTTTTATATTCTTCATTATAATTTACACGCAGCATCGCAGTTTCGCTTCATTCCGTCATTAATTAAGAAAATTAGCGGAGGTCAAAGGCGGAGAAATGAAAAACAAGCGCTTGCGGTTTTCCTATACCAAAAAAAAAAATACAACTGAAGCGATTTAAATGCTAAACATTCTTAAGTGATTCCGGTCGATGTGATTATCGAAGATGGAAAAAAGAAGATGGACAAATGAAGCTTGGTTTTGTTCCCAGTCTTCTAATTGCATCTGCGAGATTCAATCCAATTTGCATTACGTTGGCCCCGGAGACGGACCCGGAGCCGGACAGAAACAATTTATTCATTGCTTTGTACACTCAAGAATCATTCATGTGTTCGTTTACTCCAGAGCAGTTTTTATTCTTGAGCTTCGTGCAAATAAACAGTCTACATGAACGACTGAGCGACAAATCATTGGGCAGCAAGAAGCAATCAACAACATTTGCGATCGTCTGCTGCGCCGTTTAGAATTAAATGTACAATTTTCAGGCCAACGCAGATGTTATTTACATATTTGCGGAACTCGCGAGACGTACACTTTTCTCGTGATGACGAGAACTACAAAAAAAACGATGTAGTTTCCTTTCCTTTTTTTTTTTGCTTAATGAAAGAAATATCAGATTAAAGAAAATTAAAATCGGAAAATTAATGAGCATAATTTAACACAGAGATGAATAAAACTAAATTATGTTTAACAACTTCAGCTTTCATTTATTCGCTTTAACGTGAGTGCACTGTAGACACTTTTTTCCAACAGCGGGAGAATTTTTTCTTGAGGAATCTAATAAGAACTCCATACTGATTTTTAAGTAGACCATCATAAAGTCAATTCGAAGCGAATTCAAAAAGTATTTCGGTTTCTATGCGAGGATGTTTTCATAATTGAATAAATTAAACAGATTTTAGAGCAATTTCATTTAGACTTTAATTTACATGATGAATTTGGATCTAACGGCGATCTGACGCGCGTTTTTTATCGGACATCGTCATCGTGCGTTTTAATTATAACTTTTCAGAAGGAATTTATTACAGGAATTTTATCGAAGGGACTTTATTAGGTAGGAAGAAGGACTTACGTGATCGCTGTTGCCATTCGTGGCATCTTTCTTGCCGATTCTTCCCTCAGGGATGTGTTCAAATTAAAATTCAAGACTTCCTATTCAAATTCGTAAGCGCTTTTAAGCGCTTTTATTTATTTATAATCCGTTTCGAGATGTACGCCGTTAAGCGATTTAGTTATGGATTTAAAAATACTTCGCACTGCATTTCAATTACTATTCAGAAAACATAAAACAGTCAACGGAAGCGCCACAGTACGTAATCAGTAAACTAGAAGCTGCTACTTGTAATTTCGTTGCACATGCTTCAAAACAATAATTTCACTTTTCACTTTAGCTGGGATTAATCCAAAATACTATAGAAACAACAATGGCTTGAAGCATTGATTCACTGCTCGACGCTCTCGCATCCGCCGAAGATCGTTTGTTGCCGACGCGTAAGCAACTGAAAATACGACTTCGGATCTTCGTTCGTTTAATCGAGACTTGAAATGCTTTCGTTCGACTGCAATGCTGAGCTTTCGTAGCTTGGAAACTTAGCAAATCGGGTTTGTGTCCAAACTACAATATGCGGAAAATCCAACCGGAGTTTGTAAAGACAGACTGAAGCTGAATAAATACGTTAAAAAAATACTGATTTAAAAATACATCTGTCACAATGAGTTTTCTAAAAATATTTTCTGATAAATAACATGAAAATAAATGAAGTTACGAATACATATTAAGGACAACAGCATCGATCCTAAGTTTTCTTCAGCAACAAAAAAACGCGCAAATAAAGCTATTAAATAGTAGTAAAAGATTTGCTAGAAACTCCTCTAGAAATCATTCGAAATCATAGTAAAACAGTTACTCCAGCGTGTATCCTGCGAACTTACTTTTCGTCGGAAGGTGGAAGCACTGCTGCTGGAATGCCTGGTGGAGTTTTCTCGCCTTCCATCATCGCCAAAGGGGCTTCAGTAGGATTTAAGGGACGCACCGAATTCGTGTCCTTCTCGTGGCGCAAAATTTTGAAAATGCGTTGCATTAATCTGAAAAAACAGAAGCAAATGAAACTTTATTTTTATCGCAAAAAAATGTATTTTTTAATTCTTTTTTGTCTTTTCGTTGATGAGGAACGTTACAAAAATGTTATACAGCAAATATGAACTGTCAATAGCTCCATTTAGCATCTTCATTCTTAACATCTGACGACGCTTGAAAAGTGATGGTAGATCTATCAATTTTAGTCGGGATTCAAGGACTGTTTTTGAACAGATTCAATCTCAGCAATTTAAAAGACGTAGTTTGGGCTCCAGACAGGCGATGCATATTCCAACGTTGGTCTAACAAGCGATGTGTATAGCAACCTTTACTAGATATGTAATTTTTATGTCTATAAAAACGCAATTTACGATCAAGAACCACTCCCACATCAAGAATAGACACAAACGGATCTAGTTTACATCCACGAATCATGTAATTAATGAAATGTTATTAAATAAAGTGAAAAAAGAACAAATATCCAGAAAGGAGAGTGGTAAAAAGAGCGAGGAAGCCAATATTGGAAAAAGAAGGAAAAGTAATTATTTATAACGAAAGTTTTCTCGTTTCTCAGTCCCAGTTTATAAGTTACTTCTTTTATTAATTAGTTTTTATTAAATAATAATTTATTGATGATGTCTATGAATGTCCATCATTGATTATTATACGCTTTTCCTCTCAGCAATGGACTGAACTGTGAAAACTCTTGAGACCAACACATGCAATGTTAAGGTCATTGCGCTCAACCTCGCCTCTGTTGTGGTCGCTATATTTAACAATTATATATAAACTTTGCTAACTAAAGAATTGGTTTCTCTCTGACTTTCGGAAGTTCTATAAAAATCGTCGCTGTATTAATGAAATATGCGCGTGTGTGTGTGTGTGTGTGTATCTGTCCATCTGTTTGCACTTGCAGCACAGAATAAACAAATGTTGCAGTTAATAACGAATGCATCGACGAATGTTGTTGACCCACAACAACGAGCATATATTATTCGTTATTCGCATATTCAACAGTCGGCAACAGTTAAAAATTTGTCTGCTTGCTCCGGCGAATTGAGTTGCAGCGAATTTCGTGATTGTGGGAATTTGCACAAGATGCGGGGGAAACATTCGAGCAACCCCATCTGTCATCTGTATGTGAACGCATAGAATGACAGCCAAAGAGCAGAGCGCTCTTTAAGCACATCACAATTTCAATTACAAATGTGCATAAAAAGTTTCAGCTTCTGCATCCTGCAATTTGAAAGCATAGCAATTCAGAGTAAAAGTAATTTGCATATTAAATTATTTATTATATTAAAATTTTTGGTTGCGTACTCAGTAAAAATACTTAAATGCGTTTCATACTGACAAAGATTTTATCTTCTGTGTATGTGTGTGTGCGTGTGTGTTTATTTAAGAATTCGTTGTTTTAGAAATTAAATCTTCTCTCGTCAACTTTTGCTTTAATTTATTCAATTTGCAACAAACAATAATTTAACGTCTCGTTAGTGTTTCCCATTGTAACTGCAGAGTAACGGCATCTTGTGCATGTATGCATAATGATCTGGGTCGGTCGTTGCTCTCATTTGCAGTGGGCTGAGCAGAGATGCAGCCGACTGTCGCTCTTTAATCACTTTGTTTGCGTTTGAAAGCGCGATGCAAAAGACAATGAAGTTAATACACACGCAAATGTTTATACTTACAGTTTCCAAACTTCTCAATGAATTAATAGATGCGTTTTTGAAGATTCAAGTGCTGCACTGAGCTTAAAAATCGCGAAGAAAACGATTTTGAGTCATTAATCACAATATTGTAGTTTATGTTTTGTTTAACGCAGACGGCGAACGTAATTCATAACATCGTGAGGAACAAAATGGAGATTTGAATTGTTTATAAAAGAAGAGAATAAAGAGTTTTTAATATTTAAGCAATCACTGAACGGCGAAGAGGAGAAACAAACACACAAAACACAGACAGCGGAAATGGATGAGTAACGGTTAATGATGCGCCGATGTTGCTGCTGACCTAACGCAAGAGACACAATTTTTTGTTTCTGTTGATTCCGATCCGATGTTGAGGACTTTATGCATACATACGCATATTTAAAGTTCGTCTTTTGAATGAGTTTTTATATGCGTGTTGAATATATTTTGGAGTTGTATTTTGAGTGTATCTAAAAATAGCGAACTTTAACCAAAAACTACGATACACCGACGGGCACACAGTTACACTTCTGACTGCAAACTGATTTGCGTAGTTTTCTCATATCCTCACCTCGCCGGCCACTTCACGGCTGCTGCTTCTTCTTCCTCTGCCGCTGCTCGGGGTGATAAAATTCGGTATACTTTCACGTTTCCATTCTCAGCAGCCAAGCGCCGTAGCTACGCCGGATTTTTTCACACTTTCGTCGTCTGTAGTTCAACAAAAAAATGCATGATGGAAATTGAATGCTTCGGAGGAAGCCGGTCATCACAAAATCGGTTTTTGAAATGCAACATTAAAATTTTTGTAAACGCAGGAGATACGTCAATCAGTAGAAGAAGTTTCTATCAGGAGTTTCTAAGGATTTACATATATGATTTATAACATGAATAATGTGAATTAAAATTCAACAAAAAAAAAAGAAATAAAATTTATATTATTTTCCTGAAAAATATTAAAACCGAATTCATCTTGTGTTCACAGTTTGTGATACGAGTGTGAACGAAGGACGATGTGAGTGTGAAACGACCTTTTTATTGGAATCACCTTTAACTTCAATTTTTCTATTGTCCATCATAGAAGCAACGAGTATATATCATAAAGAGATTTCAACGCAGGCTACTCGTTACAGAGCACCTCGAGATGGTGTTCCGACTTAAGGTGACTGCGAAAATGAAGCCCTAGAAAACGTCGACAGCGAACATACGGGAGAAACTACGTGTTCGTGTGTAGGCACGCGACGACGATCATAGCAAAGCAGAATGATATATACTCGTTGATAGAAGACAGCATTTTGTTTTTTAAATTTGTTTACAATTTTAAATGGACAATAAAATAAATTAAGGGCGCTTACAAGGTTTTTTATTAAGAGCTGGCTGCAACGAGTTAAGTAAATAAAAAAATCAACGAATCTATATATATAAAATCTTCAATTTTAAATGTTGAAAACTTGGAATAAATTTGAATCAATAGAAAACGTCGTTTTGTGCAACGAGTAATTTAAAAATTTTAAAAGTTTCAGTGAAAAATAAAGTGTCTAGGAATTTTTGTATTATATCATTTTTAATTGCTTTATATAGAATACATTTAATTGCATGATCATAGTTGAATTTTAAAGACTTTTTTACTCCCATAAATGTGTACATTAACAGTATTTAAGGATCATATAACAACGTTTAAAATAAATACATACATGGAATAAATGCGTTAAACAATTTTCTACACTAATTTTAGACAATGACAGATGCAATATAAGTACAATTCTTATTAATCACAGAAAAATAATTATCATTAACCGTTAAATAAAATCTACTAAATTTTCTTTTGTGTTTTAATTACAAACTAAATAGGAATCTTGCTCTTAGAAATATTTCGTAAATAACATTCTCTACAGCGAATACCTTAAGTTATTATTGTCACGTAGAATTCTGATGATAAATTTTATTATTTCTCCCGAAATCATCATAGCGAACATCCAAGTAATAAATATTCATAGTTTATTTTCCCCTTCCACACGTTAAAGTTGCGAAATCAACTCAAGCAATTACAGCGAACGCATCTATTCGTTATCGTTTATAACAACGTGTGATGGTGTTCGTTACTTTAGTGTACGTACGAGTGCTTTTGTGTATTTAAGTTCTAGCGAAAGTTTCATAACCTCCGAAATTCGAAGTTCGAAAATAAATACTTTTTTCCGAAAATTACTACTAGATTGCAGCATAATTGAAACAAGTTAAATTGAGGAGACAAACGGCGTTTCGTATCTTGCTTTCGAAGGAAGATGTTTTATAATCACTCAAATTTATCTGAGATTCTGCGGTTTACTTAGAGGCCTGGTTTGGTGTTGTCATCGACTGCGCTGCTGTTGCTGGATTCGGAGGGAATCGGACTGGCGGTAACGCTGCGGTCGTATCGCACGTTGGTGTCGGTTGTATGGATTTCCTGTAAATGAAAAACACAAAACATTGACCGAGTTCAGGTTTAAAGACCTCCCGCAATTCCTCACCTCGTCGGCGTCAATCTTATTAAGAACAGCTTCCGTGGTTGTGTCCTCCGCGTAGTCAACCTTCTCTGCCCACGCTTTAAGAAACTCAACTATATTCTGGTGGCCGAAATTCTCGGCTTCATCTAGGGGCATGTTTCCCCAGCGATCCTTCGGGTTGTACGGAACGTGGCAGTGTTCCAGCAGGAACTTTACACAGTCCAGATGACCTTCGGAAGCAGCCAAGTGCAACGCTGTTCGCCCGTCGTAATCGGCCAAGGTAATGTCCATTCCGGAGAGGCGATGCCGGCGCAGTGCCGTTACATCGCCGCTGGCAGCGGAAAATAATAAATTCACAATGGACAGTCCCTTTGTTTCGTAGCGATGCTTGCGAGGGTCCTTTTTGTTGGAGGCATGCTTCAAGTTATCGTAGCGATGAAAGTTGAAGGCATTCACTAACTCCTCACAGAACTGTACACCTCTGACCGAATTACCGAATGCATCTAGTGGCGGAGACCAGCTGAAAATGCCCATCACATTCGGAATCACGAGCATCATGCCGCCACTCACTCCGGACTTCGCAGGCAGACCCACCTTAAAGGCAAACTGGCCGGAGTAATCATAGGTGCCACACGAGTGCATAATGGACAGAACGTCCCGCACTACATCCGGACGAAAGACTTTCTCTTCTGTGGTGGGACAAATTCCGCCATTCGCCAAAGTAGCAGCGATGACAGACATTGCTTCGCAATTGGTTTCCATCGAACAACACTACAAAACGGCGATCAAAAAATTAGCTACACCCGTCACGACCACACTAATCAAAATGTACTCATTGATGGTCAAACGTTGTATTAGTATTAAAATCTCAATATCGAAATTTTTCGCGATTCCATTAGGGAGAACGAAGGTAACAAGAAAGAGCATTAAATCGTTTGTACTTACTTGGAAATAAAAGTCCATTACTTCCTTTAAATTTGTCCTCTTGGGGTAGCATTTGTTTTCGCGCATGTAGAAGCCGAGTGCATAGTTTCGATCCGCTGCTTCTCGTTCAGACAGGAAAACGGCGTTGTTGAAGCCGATGTTCTCGCCGCCCGACAAACGCTTAAACCACGACAGTGTGTAGTCGAACTTCTCAGCGGCCGTCATATCCGGCTTGATGAGAGTCTGAAGCAAGGAGCAAGTCAGTATGGCACCCGCATTGATCATCGGATTGTGTGGTTTATCTGAACGTTGACGGATGGAAGTCATATTAAAACAGTTCGATAGCACTTCGCATTAATCTTACTGTTGTGATCTAAGACCAGCTCATTGAAGTTTCGGCCGCTGGGTTCTTGACCCACATATGAGTGTACAACCTTTGGTCCTAACTTTTCCAAAGCGATCGCATACGTCAGTGGTTTGCTGCAATAAAAAGTACAGATGCGTCAAAACTCTTCAAGCCATAATAGCAAAGGATTTTGAACACGTCTTCCAAATTAACGCTTCGAGTCCGAGTAGAAAATGCAACGATTATATAAACATTGCTTCAATTCAAGGAATCTTCCTGTCCTTTCGCATTTATTACATATTCGTTTATAATTTCTCATCGTATGGAACTAATAATGCTTCAAAAGAACGAGTAGAACCTCACGTAATCTCTTTATGTTTATAAACTCGTTGGCAAAAGTCACAAACACTCGATTCTCTAGAAACGTGATGCGAGTCTAGCAGTCACGACGACTCGACATCGTTGCATGAGATTAATAAAATCGTAACGTAACGTCAGCAGCTACGAAGGAACTGAATGCGCTCAAAACAACGTGCATTTATTTACCTGCAACTCTGCAAGGTGAAGGGTACATCTACATCTCCGATCGAATAACGTTGGCCATCAATGGTGCAAATGCTAACACCCCACGAGGCCGGATTGTAGCGCGCCAGTTGCGGGATGTAATCTGCAACATGACCGTCAGTGTTGCTCTTGCACTTGCAGTAGATTTCTTCGATATCCTTGACGAAGCCAACAAAATCTGGAATAACGAATTGTTGGCGAAACGCTTTGGCAATCAAGACGATGTTCTGCGCAACCACTCTATATAAAAAGTATACGAATTTGTATTTTTGTCATTGTTAACAAACACTATTAAAGTGAAACCTACGCTTTGAAGGTATCACGATTGAGGTTTTGCGTTTCAGGAGAGGAACCAGTTTCGTAGTTGGACAACTTATGCACCTTCTTTAGATTGTCTATCAACTCTCGAATTCTTGGGTCGAAACGACGAATTCCGGTTGTCTTTAGCGCCTGCAGAAGAACAAAGCTTATAATTGATTTGCAGTAAATAAACTTTCATTTTAAAACTACCGCCAGGAATCTGCCCATCGAGATAAGTCCAGTTCCCTCATTGAAGAACATGTCGAAGAGAACGTCTTCGGCATTGCGTTGTTCCTGTTCCCGGTTGCTGGTTGGGTAAGAAAACTTGATTAGTAAAAATTAACACTCACGTTACCCGTATTTTGTTAATTAAAAACGCTAACAAAATAACTTGTTACGTTTCGCTATGTGCGTAGTGTTAAAACTAAGTTAGCGTATAAATAATTAATGGCGACGACAGCTCTATAATTTGCTAAAAATAACTTAACTATTAGTAAAATAATTATTTTATTATGTCAGCCCTACGAAGTGCCGGGTTCTTGGTATAAATTAAGCCGGCCTTAAAAATGATAGAACAAAAGATTACGCTTTGGGCTTGTTCTAATTTTATATCTATTTCTGTAGTAAATTTGGAGCCGTTTCTATAGATAATACTTAACCAAATAAGTGCCGAAAACTATATCAAATATACACATATATATAAAAAACCTATCATTAAAATTTTCGAAAATGAAGAATCTCGCCAGGTGAGCTGCAGCAACCCCTTGAATTTGTAATGCCTCGGCTAGTCATTATCTAAAAGGACTCCCTACGTACTGGATATATTCCTAAAAAATGGAGAAGTTGTCTGGTCGTTTTCATTCCTTAACAGGAATGAAGAGCCAATGGTAATAAATACCTTAGTCCATCGATAATATATTGGCTGTATGTGGCAGAAGTTAAGCCCATACTGCTATACGATGTGGTCATTTGGTGGACAGCTCTCAGCAAGGTAACAAACTGCAGACTATTGGAAAAAGTCCAAAGATCTGCTTGTTTGTGCTTGAAGCTATAGCCTCAGTATCACTGGGAAAACTCGAAAATTCCTTACGTAAAGGATAACATGAGCCGAGTAATAGGGGGTCATGGGAGGCCACTGCGTTTTTAGGGCTCATGTTAGGACGGAATTTTTCGTAAATGAATTTTATAGAGGCTGAAGAGATGAGAAGAAGGAGGAGGCTCACATTGCATATGAATCCACTTAAAGTTAGGGCTCTGAGGCACTACATAAATACACTACGGGGCTAACATCGTCGAGGGGCGAAATCCACATGGCGTGACAATGGGCCAATGGTCTAAGTACCTTCGCAAGAGCAGCCACACGTACCTACGAACCTGACTATTTAAAGTTAGCGCGAATTAACGAAAGATTTAAATAATATAGAAGCTGCCTGTTCAATTTTGTTAAGGTTGCATCGGCGTTTTTTTTTCATTTTTAAAAAGTCTATCTTTGAGACTGAAAAATTTAATTGAATTACAGTAGAATTCGCTTATAACGACGACGATGGTCGTCTTTGGTGAGTGCTGCCAAACCAAAGCTGACGTTGAGTTGGCAGCACTTGCCAAAGTTGTTGGTAAAAGTTATTAATTAAAATTAAAATGAACTCTCAGCGCTGACTGTAAAATTGTGTACAGACTGCGAGTCGATCTGGTTTTAGTTTCGATCTGATCAATGATAACTTTTAAGTCTCTTTAATTTCATTAATTAAGAGAGCTAAGAAGCCATTAACGAAGGAATTGTTGTTAACATTGGCATTCGAATAAAGTGTTATTTATCACATCATCCGAAAACGTGCCAAAAATCATTCGCGTGTGTTAATTCGGAATATTTCTGCACGAATTGTATTAAAAAACCTGATAATTATATTAATTTTAGGTGTTCGCGATAATTGAGCAGAAGTTTTCTCATCTCTATTCTCACCCTTAACAAAGTAACATACGACTTAGGGCCTTATTCACAAGTTCATCTGACGTCTTACGACGTTAAAAAAAACCTTAAGAACTTTAAAAACCGAAAAGAGGAAGCGGCTCTAAATTGTGAGAAGCAAAGAGTGTTCCATTATTGCCGTGTGAGTGTTTAGATGTTAAAATTTTTTCTCTGGTATAATATCCCAGCTTTTAGTACTTCTGATCATAAAGAATAAAAGCTCTTATAAGTAACGGATGTGCATGTATATATGGAAATACAGGGCAATCAACTAGATGAAAAAGGGAGGATCAACAATATAAATATTTGTGTATAATGTATGAACTTATATTTGTCATTCCTTAGCCATAGTTGCAAGTACATATATATTCCATTATATTATATATCACATACATATAAATATATTTGTACTCACGGTCGCATTGAAAAATATCTCTTCTGTATGCTAACAAAAAATGTTGAAAAATATTTCGTTATTTACAGTCACTCGAAAAACTCAATAAAAATTAAATAATAATTTGCAAATAATTTGACTGCGGGCTTTTTAGATGTGAAGTGATCACTAATTAAAATGTTTTCGTACGTAAGATTGACTGATTCATGCGACTAATTTACTCCAATTTAACTCAAATACGTGAACAGAGCAAAACACTCGAATTCCGAAGCAACGAAAATAGTGCTTTCGGAGTTTTGTTTACCTGATAATGGCCGATATCGTACGTACAATCGTGCCGCGCCTTTGCAGAGAAATGCCCTCGATAATCTCTTCGATAATCTGAGCGGTTTCCGCGTCTTTATCCCTATGATATTCAGCCTCCTTGCTGTCAATCTGACTCACTTCCGCCCCGTTCACTTCTACACTCGACAACATGCTTCTTGAAAGAACGATCGATGCCGGAATCACTGTCGAGATGTTATTCGCACGACTTTATAACGTCTATTAAACTGGACTGCTTGAGAGTTGAGTCTTTATAAACATCTGCATACATATGACGAATTTCCCAAATAAACACCCCGAATCGCCAACACACACCACAAAAACAGCCCATTAACTTTACCCACAACAACAGCTAACACTAGAAGCAAGTTCGAATGTGCGACGGAGATGTTAATTGGCCAGACATGGAGTACGGGCAATAAAGTTCTTGAAAAAAATTGATTCCATATAAACAAAGTTACAATATTTTTAAGGAGCAGGAGTTCGGTGAGGGAAGCGTTTGCATTACTATTAGCAAAATTAATTTTAAATTAAAAAGACGTTCCCCTTTTCTTGCTATGATTTTTCATATGATGTAAAGTAGAACTTTTTGCTTCTAGGTTTACTGATTAAAATGTATTTCATACTAGCTGAACCGACGAACTTCGCCTCGCCCTAAATAATTGTTGGGCAAAAGCGTCAGTTTTTGTCTTTCCTGACGGTAAAACTGGTTCTGATTCTCTACCAGTTACTCGCTCCCAAATGCACCTTACTTCCTTATTTAACTTCATCGCATTAATAGTTTCCGAATTAGTGGGACAAACAAACAGACTTGAGATTTTTATATTTGTATATTTATAATTTTTATATTTGTAGGACTTTCCCGGGAGCTTTTCAAGGTAATTTAAATATCTATCACAAAGAATCGTGTTATATCACAAAATTGATCCTTTTTCCATAAAAACAAATAAAACTAATGACAGACTTTTCCCGGAGCTATTGATATATTTAAAAGTTTTTTTTATATATAGTTTTCAGGAACAATTCATTGTAGCTTTAGTAGTTTCCGAGTAACTCGTGAAGGCGGCTGCCACGCACATTTTTGGTAGGATTGTCGACAATGGCCCTACGAACATACCCACCAATTATCATTCGGCTGGGATCAATATATGCCTAAATATTAAATTCTACCGATTTGCCACGCCTCCTTTTGAATTTTTTCGATGTTGTAATAGTTATTCTGCTATTCGGAGCTGAGACAAATCCAACAAATCAAAAATCATAAAAATCGGTCTAGCCGTGCTCGAGCTATAAATGGTGTAACTAACACGACTTTCTTTTATATATATAGATATAAAAGCAGGATTAATTAGTTTTTGCAATAAGAAGGACAATCGTTTTCAACAGAACAACAGAAAAGTGGGCTTGCTTTTGTGGGTTGACCGGGAATACAGAACTGAAGTCAATTCTCAATTCGGAAACAGTAATATTGACATGAAGTGTGGGCGTGCAACATCCTCAGGTTTCTTTTTTAAATTTGAAACAAATTTACAATAATTGTTGTATTTTGATTTGGTAATGGTTTTCAATTTTAAAACTTAGAAATGGATTGATTTTTTTTTTCTTATATTTAATTCGTTATCGGAAAATTAACAAAAAATTCACAAAGCTGTTGCATTTTTAATTGTTTTATAAGTTCCTAAACAAAACAGGAATTTCCTTTCCTTTGGCTTGGCACCACTCTTCTAGATATGACACTTGTAAAGAAAAAAATCGTTTGTAGAAATTTAATTTTTTGCAATTTCGTCAAATACATTTTAAACATCAGATTAAATCTGATTTATGATAGCTTAAAAGTGTCCACGATAATCTTGCCGGAGATTTAATTTTAATTTGTATTTTTTAATACAATATTATTACGATCATAACAAGATCATCATTGACGTTAATTGAACTTCGAATAAAGTGTTGTTTTAAATATTTATCACATCATCCGAAAACATGCCGAAACTCATTCACCCACATTTATTCGGAATATTTCGGCTCAAATTGTGCTAAAAACTTAATAATCTCGAAAGAGATAAAGTATAGAACAAAATTTTTCCATAAGAATATAAAAAACACGTAAATTGAATAACAAAAATTCAAACAAAAAAAAAAACAAAAAAAACCAAATAGCAATCAAAATTAAAAGAAATGCATAAGAATACTGAGAGATTTTTCAATCTGTTGTTATTATTATTATAATAAATTCATAAATAAATTTCAAAATATGTTGTTATCACGGATCTAACCTTGAACTTGCGAACAAACAAAATTAATTCTTTTTGTAAGAGTTTTTTTTTTTAAAAGTTTATTGTTGCAGTTTATGTGATTATCGACGATTTTTAATGTATCTTAATCTCAATCTATTAAAAAGAGAGGCGCAACTGTGCAATAATAATAATATATATAATAATAATAAAAGTAATAATAATTACTAAATAATAGTAATTGATTTTTCTAAATTTAAAATAAAATAATATCAGGTATTCAGGCAAAAGTATTTTATATATTTAACACATTAAAATGTAAATTACGTAAGTTAACAAAACCCCTTTTTAAATATCTTAAATAATAATCGATTATATCACAGAAGAATAATAATATTTCTGCTTTATATTATTTAGAGGTGTAAATGCAGCCAAGTTTCCCGAATTACTACTTACTGCGAGAGGTCGCTGCTGGCCGCATGGACATGAGTATCGTAAAACAAGAGCTTCCGGTTAGCAAATACCAAATTTAGTAGAGGTGGTGACCCCAGCTGGCGCTGAAATAGAAAAGCATTGAACTCCGATTGAAAATTTTGCACAGAAAACAAAAGCCAAATGAAAACTTAATCAATGCATCAGGGCATTTTTGTATAAATTGATTTGTTTTAATAAATTGCAACATTTTTTCCTGGAATATATTTAGCAATCTTTGAATTCAGTTTCAAAACGAAACACATATAAAGACCGTTACCCTTTCCAATAAATGTCTGAAACATCTGAATTATAAGATCAGTTCCAATCGGAATTTTATTCCTTTCCAATATGTGATCGGATTTAAAAATGGGAGTTTCGATGGATATTCTAATCCGATGTGGAATAAATTTCGGTCGGAATGCAGATCGGAATCAAATTTTATTCCAAGTGGAACATAGGTTAGATATAAAAATGTTAACAATTGGTTACAAATGGGAAATACACATTGAAAACAAACTTTATAAACCTTTGCTTAGATTTTCCTTCCCTGCTGAGTGTGTGTTTTGATTGCATTGAATGGGTTAGCAAAAACAAGAAGCAACAATGTGTTGCTCTCTCTGCTCGCTCTTTGTTTCACTTCACTCGAACTATGAGTATCTACCTAACCTATCCTGACGGTCTAGTTAGAATATCCAGTTAGAATTATGTAGTTCGAATGACCAAACTTAGATTATGTTAATGATTTCCAATTGGGCTGATTTAGTGAGAAAACTTCGTAAGCCGGTTTTAAATCTCACAATAAATGAGAACAGTTGAAATGCAATGAAGTGCACAAGGTTTTTCCGGCTTTTTTCTTGCTTCCTCACTGCTTTTGACTCTTTATTGATATTAATAGGTGCGTCCTATACATTTTATTTATGTTAAGTACATCTTACTACGATTGAAAATTACAAGAAAATATGTTACTATGTAGTAAGTACTTGTCTGGCTTATTTAGTGCTACTAAAGATATTTTCCTTCTATTTTTGGAGTCTATTGTTCATTGCTTTACTTAATTTTTCTTGTATTCTTACACCTTGCACTTTATAACGGGTTTTTTCTTTGTCTAAAATTTTAATGTTGGCTTCATGCTGTTGTTTTTCTTTTCTTTTTGTTGTTGATGTCTCTTTTATGTTCCGCTATCCTCGTTTGAGGGCTGCGTTTTGTTGTATCTATAAATATTTTCTTCCACTTCTCCTATTTGTTCCCCATGCAATTGATTTCATAAACAAAATCGTTCATGTTATTTGCTGACATTTCCTCTTAAGACATTCTATTTAATCCTTGCCTTTTTTATTCCAGCAACTTACAGTTGAAAATTATTTATTTAGTAATCGCTTCAGATCGAAAGAATTTGAAATAAAATCGAATTAAAACTCGGTGCATTTGCGAGTTGTTCAGAACGATAAAAGCTTTGTTTTATGTACTAATTAATTTTTATTACTCATACTCACTTTGTTAATATTCACCAAATGTTAATCTTTAAGTTAAGAATTTGTATGGTGCAAAAATCAATAAAGCACCCTCATTAATAATTCGTAGAATACGCGGAATCTGTTTTTCAATTCGTTTAGTCACCCTCCAAAAAAACATCAAGGTCGTTACTCACCTCTTGTGAAATTTTCTGTTGCAAATCCTTTCCCCTGTGACTGAGTTTCGGGCGACTCAAAAGCGTTTCCACGGATTTATTGTCTTCGTTGACGAGCGCGGAAGTGACAGTAACGTTGCTTTGATTGCTGTTTGAATGGTTCAGACTTTCGACAAGATTCAAAGCAGTCGCTTTAGCACGACCATCCAAAAATCCACTGACTAAAGAAGTCTTTGCATGGGAGTTTTTGAACAACCATAAATTCTGATGTGGAGAGCAACTTTTAATCATTATTTTTTAACAAAACACAAACTAGGAAGACTTTTCGATTATACTTTGAATCTTAAGAATTAAGATGTGTAGGCTTCCACAGAAATTTAAAAGAGCGGCCAAAGTAAAGTATCGCACACCACAAAGTAACCACAAGCGGACTCTCTGGCAGCTCAAGAACAACTAAATTTGCTATACGCCATTCTGTTTATTTAGCAGATTTGCTAAGTTTAGACGTTGTCATTATAACGAGTGTGTATAATGATGCGTACTCGTTGGCTGTTTATTACTACGACAAATCGCTTCGCACATTCAACATCGTTTGAAGAGTCGCTATTATTTTAGTTTTGTGGAGATTCGGTTGTGTGAGAATCAAAAATATGTCATCGGAATGGTTTTTCTTTCGCTCACCGTCGCAATATATTTAAAACACAGATTCGTAAGAAAATAATAACAGAAATATGTATTATAAATTTGAATTTTTATCGCAATCTCTTTTTGAGATGCAATCGTAAGCAGCCATCGAAGGAACTTCATCAAATCAAACTTTTTAAAAACTAAACAGCTATTCGTTGTGAAAAATACATGCATAGATTAACTAACTACTTATCATGGTTAATTTACATTTAAAAATATACATGTTTTCCCATAATTTCGTACTTAATTTATTAATTTTGTTTTTCAATTTAGCACAAATTGTAGAATAAACACTGCCGCTGTTCCGACCTTCAGTCGCTTTGACAAATAACCGTGAAAAGGATTGACATGAAGTGCAAATAATCTTCTTCGACCAACTGCACGTGCGACAGCGGACAGAAGTTGGCATCGTCAGGCGGAAAGTACTGAATGTCTTCCGTGTCCTGCTCTTCATATGCGTTGTCCTCAGAATCGTGCATTTCAGCGTCACCGGAGCGTCTTGAGTTGGGAGTGGAGGAAACAGCAGGAGGATCATGACTGCTCGCTTGACCAATGGGACTGATGACCTCTGTCATGTCGAATTCGCCCGTGGAGCCGGGCGGAGTGCGCGCATGCTGCTGCTGCAAATGCAGACGACGCACCACATTCACACGCATTGAATTAGATGCCGGTTGTCGAGCTGCAGTGCGCGCTGCGAGGCTGGAAGTGGAAGCGCTTTGAGAATTCACGTTCGACTCAGTTGCTGTGTGCTGCATTAGTTTTTGGCCGTGCTTGCGGCGGTGCCAAATCGCCTTGTGCTCCCTGTAATCGACTAGAACCTTTTTGCGCACAAATTCGTGGTACGTTATAAGCTCCGTGCTTATTTCGCGGCGTATCAACTGCTTCTCACGCGGCAATAAGTGCGTGTTCTTCAACGCTAACAAACTCTGTGAAGCGGCCAACGAAAGCACACTTTCCAGAGCCAACAGACAGAGACCGCCATCCAGAGTAGACAGCAGCTCGTTGGATGCTGTATAACCAGTCGAGGAGACAGACGCAATAGACAGTGACTTGGAAAATGTATGCTGCTCGGTAGCGTTCTTGTTCGCAGTCGTTTCCGCCGAATTTTCACCACTGCCTGCAGCCTGCGATTGATCACTTCTCCCTGGTAATTGATTCAGCGGCACTTCATGAAAGGCGTAATTTTGCTATAAACAATATTGATAATAAGTCAAGTCGAATAAGTGCGTGTCGAAGCGATTTCTTACGTACTAAATTTAGCGCCTTCGTGTAGACACCAACTATACTAAGTACCGTGCCGAAAGACAGCGTCACTGCGTTCTCGTCTAGTTTCGGAGCTCCGAAATGAATTTCGAAAATTGGCTCCCATTTAGAAGCCAAAAACTCAAAGTCGCAAATGAGTTCGATTAGTTTTGGGCTAAATTGTTGCAGGGATCTTACGCAGAGAATTATTATTTCCGTAAGGCTATATTTATATATAAAGGAATTATGTACAAGAAGGTAAAATAAAAGTAAACACATTTTGCTACTTACTGATTAAGGGCAGTAACCAAATCGTCCGTCACCCCATCATTTTCGGCAGTTTGCAAAATATTTAATTGATTGCGCCTGCCGTCAATCAATATTTTCAGGTTTTTAGGCTGGTGAAACAGCGATATCGAGTGGCCCATGAGTATTTGAACACAACGCTAAAATTTTTGAAATAATTAAATCAAAATTCGACTATTTTATATATGTACTTTATATGCTCACCATTATATTAAACAGCGATTGCGAGTGGTCCAGCCTCCACTGCTTCTCGAAGTGGACCAAGCTGCTTATTAGCATCATGGCAGCCTTTATCAATCGTATCGCTGCTGGTTCTAGCGATTGCTTTGCCAAAAGCAATGAATCCATCAGGTACTCCTCATGAATGCCAACGAACTGAATAACGTCCTTCAAGAAATGGTTTCTGTTCTTTTCGAAAAGCACCGTGACCAGTTCAATGCCGCGCGCATAAATGGGCCACCATTTGCTGACGGTCCACGCCTCCTTCTTCGGCACACCCACGTTATACGACGCTTGCAAAAGTTCGCTTGGTGGCAACAGTTTAATCCACAAATAATCGCCGACGTCACAGTAGAGGAATTCGTTGGAGCAGTTGCCCTTGGCAAATATGATCAGCACATCCAGCAGCTCAGCAGAGAGATGATGTTGGGCGTAGAGCTGCAGAATGGAGTTAGTGCAGCTAAGAAGTCTTTGACAGACTTTGTTTGTGATGAAAGGTGAGTCCCAGTTGCCGGGTCCATCATTGTGAAAAATAACAGCGATTGCTCTGAACAGATTTAAAGTCAGAACTAAGCTCGAAGCAGTCGACAACTTGTCCGCGGACCTTGTTTCATTTCGGACCTCGCTATTTACACTGTGTTCTAAATTTTGCAGCTCGATGCAAATGATGCTGACGGCGGAGTTAAGAAAGCTCAGCGCCGCTTTGAAATCTTGCCGCAACTCTGCAGCAAGCAGGTCAGCGCATTTTGTTGCGATTGTAAGACAGGCCTCCTTCGATCGGTCGAGGAGGTCCTCGTAGCACGACGCAACACGACCAATCAGTTCGATCAGTAGCTCCAGCATGACTCGATCCTCGTCCGACGACTTGGTGTAGGCATGTTTGAAGCTGAGCAAGACGGTCAGATACATTTCGGAGAGTATGATGAAGGGTCGCAAGTCCGACACGTAACTTGCACGGTCTACTAGCACGCGAAAACATCGTTCCGCTAGTAGCTTGAGACTGTCGTGGGGAATGTCGACAAAGTGCGGTTGCTTATGGAGGACAATGGTGAGGAAGTCCTTGAAGGCTTGCAGTTGGCATAACCACTCCGGCGGCTCGTCGTTAAACACGTCGTACTCGGACGACTGCAGCAATGCGGGCTGTTTAGGCATGTTGAAGACATGATCCAGCCAAATCTTGAACTGTGGAGGATCGAAAAATTTCAGCACAAGTGTGTTTAGTTCGGCAGAAGCAGCTTCGTCGTGTGAGCAGTAGATTTCAATACTCAAGATGTTGAGAAGCTGAGTGTAAGCGCGTACATTTGCCACTAGATCACAAAGAAGTGGATTGCATATTTGCTGCCAAAACTTTGGTCTCTCTGTCAGATCTTTCACCAGGATTTGCATGTTATTCTTCCAAAGCGAATGGAAAATATTCACTATTCTACTGGGCAATGCGTTTTGTACAGTAGTCGGTTCTTTCTCCACAGCATCCAGGTAATCCTCCATGAATGTTAAAATACTCTCGGCTATCTCGAGATCATTCTCCTTGCGAAAAATTCCTCCTCTTTCATTGGAGAAATCGACTTTGAAGAAAGCTTCCGTTACACCCGGCTGCTTCTCGATGCAAGCTTCGACTAATTCTAGTATTGCTAATTTTAGCGAGTCACTTTCCAACTCATCCGGCAACTTCTGCAGGAAGGTCAGCCGAATTTGATCCGGTTCCATATCCAAGCAGGCCAGCAACGACATATTGAACTCCAAGGCGATGCGCTTAAGCAGTCTGCACGAAAGTATCGGAAGCCAGCGATCGAATATATTGTTCATGTAGCTCGTGACGACTGGGATGATGCGGAGTGTGTCGCGTTGTTTCGGCTGAGTGTATATGAGAGCCTCCAGTGGCGATAGTTCAGAAGATGCGAACACCGTCGTTTTCAGACGCAGCAGTTGCATTAGAATTCGCATCGATAAACGTACCAACAACATCAGTCCGCTCGTTTGCTGCAGCATCCAGTTCGATTCTAGCTCCATCGTGTGCTGCAGATATGCGTTGCCTACAGCAATAAATCTAAGAAATTATTTACAAAATTAATTAATTAATGCATAAAAAAAAGGGAACTGGGCAAATATATTTTATGTACCTCAGTAATACCAAACCATTTTCTAGATTCAACAAACTGTACACGCAAATATCACGCAACAAGCGCTGCTCTCTATCGTGGTGCTGTTTGTTCTTATCAGTCACCGGACCGACTGAGTCCAAAATGTCGCATATGAAACCCATAATTTCCGCGTAGATTTTGTTCTGTTCTGCTTTTGTGTGAAAGCGCCAGGCATGCATATGACAAAATACTTCGCGCAGGAGAAAAATAAGTCCCGGTATTTCAACCTTGACTAAATGAGGCTTTTGCAGCTGCAAATATAGTGAATTAGTAATTCTTTCAGATGAGTAATTCATTATTGCACAACTTACTTTGGTGAAGGTACGCAGAAATGATAAGTAAGCCAACAGGAAATCGTAGCGCTCCAACTTCTTCTCTACGTCCACCAAATATGCTCCCACAAGTTGTGAATCGAAGCATACTCCCAGCGAGTATTTTCTGTAATCGGCGATCGTAGTGTTGGTTATTACCGGCAATATATTTAGGTTAATTACTCGTGTGAAGATCTCCGCGTCCACCAAAGGCAAGAGGGCGGTGCATATATTTAAGCAGTTGGCCATCAAGTCCAGAGGCGGCAATTGTACAATCTTAAATTTGTTAAGCAGATCTATACACATCTCAGTTGGATGTACCATGTCGACACTGATGGCTGTAAGTGTTTTGGCATGCCGCAAAGCAGCTTCCAAATATCGCAGACCAGCATTGACGCGCTTCATGCGAGCACTGCTATGGAAATCGCTGTGCAGCTGTACAGTCTCTGTGAGCAGGCAGTTGATCTCGTTGTGCAGTACGTTGAAATAGTTAACACTGACGCGAAAATGTACGCACAGTCCTTGAGGGCGTTCCATTACAACAGCAGATGTGCCTTTTGCTATGGTAAAGTCGATATTTTTAAAGGGAGTGAAATCTTCCCACAGAACGTACTCATCCTGCGACACAGATTTCAGGCAAAACGAGTTCTCGTCGTATAAATCTGTGAGAATCGGTAAGGATTCCAATTGGCTTTTAACCTAGAAAATTCACAGGTTAAGAACAAAGTACAAATTTACAAAACGATTGAGTTAATATTGCAATTAGTCCAGCAATGAGCAAGTTCAGAGTGTTTTGCTAATTTAATTAAGACTACATAACTTACATAGCTGGCCATTCCTCCATTAGTTAATGCAGCAGCCAGCATTGACAAATGCTGAAAATCAATAGGAAAAACTTCCAACAGCGTTTGATAGAGCGACCGAACACCGCCTTCTGAAAGGGTTTGAAAGATAGCTTGAAAGTTTTATACAAAGCAAACGTTCAAAGTTCACACCTTCGCGACTGCAAAACTCTCTGGCCAGCGTCGGCGAGGAGACCAGTTCACAGAGCAATTCGTAAATGTACGGATGTTTGGCACATGATCCGTCGCCGTCAAAAATGTCACACATGTAGTTTAGCTGATTGTAAATAGTTTTGCGGGCAATACGCGATACTAAACTATCATCCTGAGGAATAGAACAGAACATTTTAACTGTAATTTGTACTGATCTATCAGAAGACTCACCTTAAACATCGGATGTGACACCAACTCCCTTAAATAACTGAAGCAATTCAAATGCACAGCACGCTTTCCGAATTGGCTATATTTAAACATACTTTCTTCTTGTTCTGCACTGTTGCAGCACCGAAAATTAACTATCATCCATGCAAACAAGACGGGGCCATTTTCCGGATTGTGACACATCGTCGATATATCATTTTCCAGCTTTTGTTTTATTTCTTCTGAGGTATCGAACACTTTTTTAGCATCAACAAAATCAATACACTTCAAGAAGAGCACAATTTCCGAATATACAACGCGTGTTACGAGCTCCTGGTGACCGCTGTTACCGGCTTCCTTATAACGTTGTTGTTTTCCAAAGGAATGTTGTTTGAAGCAGTTGAATAATCTCTGCAGTTGTTTCATATCAATCTCAGTATGCTCAAAAATAACCAGCAAGATATGTGCAGTTTCATTAATTTCTCTAGCGTTACGTTCCGACCAGATAAGTAATTTCGCTTGGTAGTTGAAGAATTCTCCAGCTGTCAATTTAGTGGGTGGTACTTCATTAATTAGATGCTCCAATTGATTTGTGTATGATTCGAGAAGTCTACTCAATGTGAGTTTGTCCACGATTTTCTGGTACTCTCTGTGGTACGGATGAAGAGGATCTTTGTAATACATAAGCAGGTTTTTGACTATTTTCAGCACAATCATGCGCTGCAATGTATAGTATCCCCAGATGTCGTCCAGCAATTTCTCCATTTGACTTTCCGTCAAAATAAATGTTGCCAAGGTGCTAGCGGAGCCGCGATACTCGTTGGCTAAGTAATAACAGAGGATCTCCCAACATTGTTTAGTCTCCAAGTCCTTAAAATCCATAAAACATTTTCATAAAGACATAGTACTTGGTTTGGTAAGCTCACCAACAGTGCTTGCAATCGAAGCGTAAATGGCAGCAACTTTTCTTGTTTCTTTTCCTTCAGTAGAAGTTCTAATTCCGTCTTGGATGAATTCATCGCTCGGAACTGTAGTAGCCCATCCTGCAACTCTTGCGAGACATTAAGTAGTTCTTCTAATACTGTGTTCTCTGGAGTTTCGTGGTGTATGCCAGAAACAAGTTGCCACAGTCGCTTCCAATCATTGCTAGGTTGAAGATTAATGAGAATCGAATATAGAATGCTTACTACTATTAAGCTTACATCACGTTCCGAGTACTGCTGGCCATTTTAGCGAAGGAATTTAATTATAACCTGAGGTAATCAGAATCAGCTATGTAATATTCATTAATTCGAATTCGTAGGACAAAGAAAAAATAATTTACCGGGATTAAATCAAGCCAATACAGTATTTGAAGGTTATGACACAGTAACAACTGTTGCTATTAAAAATAGCAACAATTTTTAGAGTGGTTTTTGTGGATGCTGTGTTTTGCACAGAAAACTATAAAGGTTGTTACATACGGCGCCATTGTAAAAGTAACGTGGGATAACGGCTCGGTCATCTGCTGGAAGTTGGTTTTGAAGAGGTAGAGTTTTGCAAAGGCTTTGTTGTCGAAGGCAGACCTGTAATACATTTAAGTGCCCTTGCAATTTAAGTGGTTGCTATCAAAAATTTTGCTACGGTGTTCTTTAGATTTCGCTTCAACAAAAATTCAAGTGTTTACCATAGATTAATCGCCGTTTTAAAATATCAGCAATATTTGAATAAATAATAATGAGATATAAATAAATAAGCATACAAATGCATATTAAGTAAGGAGACGACATATCGTTATAATGTATTTTTATTTATCCATATATATTTTCACTTGAAAAACATCAATCTTTTTTTCTAACTGTAAAATATAATGAATAAGGAACATAGTAAATTTTTTTTTGAACCTAATTCTGCTTTTCCGAAAAAACACTTACGAGAAATGTTTTATAAGATGTATAACTCAAAAACCCTACGAAATCACGGCGATTAGTAAATAAGTTCTTTAACAAACTATCCCTTAAAGTGTTTATTCGCATGAGATAATGCCTTTTAAATTAATTAGATAATCATTAGAATTTTCTACTATAAAAACTTCAGTATTCAATATTTTACTTTTATGCTATCATCCTCAATTATTACTACTTTTTTCGTATAAATAACAACCCATGCATTTTCCCCTTTGCGGCTAGGCTTCTGCTAGATAATGGAACATTATTTACTAAAAAACATTGTGATAAATACATATTGAAAGGGATGCCGCAAAACATTAGCACCACTAACAAAATTGGCATTGAAAGTAAGTAAGAAAAGAAGCGAGCTGAACAGCTATTAGTAACTCAAAATTACACTAGCGATGAACGAGATGAGAGTGATGTTTTTCTGCTAACCGCCTAACGAAATAGATGAGCAAATGGGGTAGTTTTTCTAAAGCATTTGTGTATCTAGCAAAGTGCTAGTTTTTCTGAAGCTGCAAAGCGCAACAACACAAGTGACATAGATGCTTTCTGGATAAGCTGTAAGTGAGCAGACATTCCCCCGCCGAGCTACGTCCTTAGAATGCAGATCTAAGAGCGAGCACGGAGATGATTCTCAGCACAGAGTCCTTGCTGGCATCCTGCTTGTGTCAGTATTAGAAAACTATTGATAGCAAGCAGATCTGAAACGGGCAGAGATAGAATAAACATAATTTGGAGTTGAAAATAGAGCAACTATTCTGTTATACAGCGATAGGAAAATGATGCAAAATTTAAAGTCGTCCCAAAACGATTGCGATAGTAAGAATCTTATTTTTCTTCCTTCGTATGATTTGTGCAAAAAATTGTGTATTCGCGTGATGGACATGCATCGTTTTTCTATGTACGTTTTAGCTTCTTCGATATTTCTAAGGAAGTTTGCTTCACAAGTGCATGTGTACAGTTATAAATAGATGCATGTGGGGATGTTCGTAAATATTTCGATTTACTAAAACTATTTGTTTGGATTTGAACACAGTAATTGAATATAGTGTTTAATATACATTTGTATGAATGCTCAACAAACCGTTCAATAAAAATACAGTTTATATACATAAATGTTTACTTTTGTGTGAACCGAAATTTGCGTGCGAAGACAAAATGATTTCGAACAATCAATTCCGTAAAGAAAGCCTTAAAATTTATGTAAACGAGTTTACTACATATATAGCTTATTATGTATATTCATTAAATAGCATCCAACCTGCACAAAATGACGATAGCCTCAAAATCATATATGACTAAAGAGCATAGAATGTGTTTGTAAAAAGTTCGTTCTGCAACGCTATTTTCAGAAGAACAACGACAAGATAATTTTAAAGAAAGTTGCATGAATATTTGTTTGAGCCTGATGAGGCAGCATAAATGATTGCCTCAGAAGTGAGGACTGTTTCGATCGTAAGATGTTTCACTTGTTGACATTAAGCAATGAACGTGTGTGCGGGCGACGACGTGAGGCCCAGTTTCTCAGCCGTCATCACTTGTAAAATTTTGATGGAACACCTGATTATATATAATTCGTCTGCATGCCTTTCATTGAGGGTCTTATTCACAATATCTCCTAGCCAAAACGTTTAGGTAGCACTGCAAAATGTACTCGTTACAAATTCTGCCTTGTACATTTTTTGATGTAAAAATTTTCCAGTGCTACCTAAACCTCTCGTCGTACGATTCCGATAGAAACGAACAGCAGACGGAGCTACTCGTTATATGTTATGCATTTACATCACATGGCGAGACGAACGAAACTTTCGGCAACGAGCATATATACACAAAGAGATTACATGAGATTTTACTCGTTGCTTCCAAAAAAGATTGGCTCCATACAATTGGAACTATAAACAACTATAAAGGATTGGATAATGCTCGTTGCTTTCGGCAAGTTTCTTGCTGAGCTACTCGTTTATTTAGTTTGGGCCAACATAAAGATGTATGAATTTAAAGGAACAAATAGCTACTGTTTACCGTTGAGTAATACCGTTGTTTAGGAAGTCTTTTTTGTTCTTTTCATCTGAAAATTCCTTTCTTTCTCTCTTTGCTAAATAAAAGGTGGAATATATTTTGACAGATATTTTTTATACAAATGTAAATATGTAGATTACTATCAAATTAGTGACGACGACATTGATGATTGCGACGATTTCGGCGAGGACTCCCTTCTGGAGGAAGCTGCTCCTGGAACGGGTATTCGAGGACCCTACGAGCGCGCTTGGACGACGGAAGCCACTCGAGCGCTCATTCACATTCGTGGACCGATGGAAGGACGCTTCACCGAAGGCCGCCAGAAGCGAACGGCACTCTGGCTGCATTGCACACGCCAGCTGCAGAGACTTGGCTACAGATACAGTGCAGCCAAAGTGCAGAAGAAGTGGCACAACATTCTCATTACGTACAACAAAAACCTGAGCAAAAAGTACATCGCTGGTCAGGTACACTGGGAATTCTTCGAGGAGATGTACAAATATTTGCAAGGGAAGAAGGCGAATTGCGAAGTGGGTGCAGCTGGCCAGCTGCAGCAGCAGCTGCAGCAGCAGGAGGAGCAGCATCAGCCAGAGGTCCCGAGCTGTGACATGGCCACTGTTCCGAACTATATGCTGCCGCAGACGCAGATGCAAATTGAGCTGAAGCAGCCAAAGCTAGAAATCGATGCGTCGCTTCCTTTGGACTCCGGCAGCTACATGCACGATACTCTGGAGCCAAGCAACAAAACAGTCGACAGCACGAAGTTGACCTTGAATGAACTCGGCGAGGAGTCCAGCAGAGAGGAACTCCACTCTGCGTGGTGGAAGAATTACTTCGAGCGGAAGTTGCAGGCGGAACGTGATAAGATTCAGCTGCAGAGAGACATGCATCGCGAGCTGATGCAGTTCCACAGCATGTCACTGACGCAGCAAGAAAGAATCGAACGCGTAAAAATCGATGCCATCAACAACTTCACCAACACTTTGCAGAAGTTAATTCAGACGAACAGGAAACTCGAATAAGAAACAAAACAAAATTATTGCCAAAATGTAAATCATTATTTCTGGTTATTTATAGATATTTTATTTATAAATGTAATAAAGAAATATTAACAAAGAATATCAAGTTTTGTAAATAATGTTTGAGAAAGTTTATAATTAGCGTTCAAAGTCAAGAATATATATTTTTGATTTAGGAAATTAATCATTTACTTATTTATAAAGTGTATTAATTTGGTGATGAAGCAGAGAGTTCCACAAAACTATTATTATTTCCCTGATTTTCTTATTTTATTACAAGCTCCACTCAATTTCCAATATCGTAGCTACCGAGGCAGGCGTCCGGCTGCCATCTGGTCCTGGCGAGCGGTAGGTGAGCGTCCAAATATCGGTGGAAAAGATTAAACTCTCGCCTGCAAGCAGACGAATATTCACAGCAGGACAGCTGCGTTCGCACGGTCGCTTTGGTCGCAAGCAATAATCGAAAAAGCCGCTTATCTGCTGAACTAATATCAGACCAAACAATTCAATGTCCTGCTCCAATCCGTCGTAGTTATGCGCCATGAGCAGCCAGCTCGAGTAGAACGGCTTCAGGTGCAGTGGATAAAAAGAGGGGCGCGTGATGAAGCGACGCGACGCTTTCACCGCTCCGAATCGGCAGTTCCTCAGCTGAAGAAACCATTTATCCGATGGATGCAATGATTGGATCCTCTGGAGTGCCGATTCCACTGTAAACAGCTTCCTCAACATCAGATTTGTCGCCAAATCACACGGCTCGCTGTCTATGAAATCCCTTGTAGTAGTATTCGACACAAGTTCCACAAACTGCGCTAGTGTAACGACATCAGAATCGTTGGAGTTCGTCACTATTACAGGGGCACCTCTCTCAAGATATTTTTTCTCTATATATGAGAAGTTGGTTGCAGCTGTGGCCGTTATGCCGTCTGCGAATATAAAAATATATATATTTACATAGAGACATGTACATATAAGAAAAGATATGTTGCTATTAGCGAATAATAGACTGAGCCTCACAAGTTGATTGCAAATAGTGGAACAACTTGCTACCCACACAGTCCTCACTTCTGAGGCCTCACGAGTCTCAAAAACAAATGCATACACAGTCTTCTTGTGATCATGAACTAAGAAGAAGATGGCGCATTGCGCCGTTATTCGATATCAAAACTTATGACAACTGTGTGCGAAGTCACACAGCAAACACAGTCATAAAATAAATAAAAAGTCAAATTCCAATTCCATTGCCATTTAGATGCAATCCAAATTGTTTTCCATTACATTTCCAAATTGTCCCGTCTGAATTATTAGCGCAGCCGAAAAGTATGCAATTGCATTATGTTACAAATTAAAATATAAACTGTTTGCAATTATTGCGTCCAAATTACAATTTCAATATTTAATTGTTTCTTATTACGAACATATTTTTTTGCCATAAAAATAAAATTAAAAATTCAATAAAACTAAATTAAATTTTAATTTTTATGAACACTTTGTTTGCATCAACCATAAATAGTCAAGAAATTTATTCGCTTATAGTTATCTACGAGATGATTTTGGAACCTACCGAGTGTCCTACAGAGCAGACAATTGGCGGCATCTATTTGAAGGTTCTCCGATGATGGGGAAAACGGCTGCTCCACTTTCTTCGATACGCGATCGATCACACAATTTGAATTTGTGTACAGCGAAGTCCAGTCCCAAAGAGGCAGCATTTTAATCAGCAAAAGACGCCCCACAGCAGCTGAGAACTCAGGAAGAAATTCCATAGAAAGAAACCCAATCACAGCGAATAATATTGCGATATACAAAAATAGTCTTTTTGGTTGGCTTTTCCTATCGCTTTTATCGGCAATCGCGGACTTCAAAATATCACGAATGTCATCAGGGGCCATTTCACTTCTCCGCGAAGACTCAAATAAAGACTCGAACTCTTTTTCGAAGCAGTTTTGCTGCTTCCACGCGGAGAACATGACGATGAATGAGCATCGGTCGCTTCGCTGTCTTCAAAGATGGCTTTTAATGCGATGCAGTCCTTTGAACAGGTCATGCGCTGTATGGAAGCGCCTGTGATATCCTTTAATGTGATAAAAAGTAATTGAAAAACGAAAACCTATTCAACAGATGGATTTGATTTATTGAATTTGATTGAATATCGCAAATAAAGGGGAGAAATAAGACGAGCAGAAATAATATAATACATAATAAGAAAATGGAAAAATCGCTAATAATAAAAGATTAGAATTTAATAATCGTGTAATAATTTAATTAACAAAAATGCCTTTTTTTAAAAACTTATAAATAATTCAGTAATTGTAATTAATAATAAAATAATTGTACTTCTAAATTAAATAAATAATTAATTTAATAATTATGTTATATTATCAAAAAAAAACAAAAATCAGTTTTTATTATTTAAATTCAGACATTATTTATTTATTTACAGAATATTACATAATTACATTATAAATACAATATATGTATTTATTAATACATTCAATACATAAATACATTATTAATTAATTGGAAAGTCAGCTCAATCCGCTGCATCGCTATTCTCTTCATCCTTGGCTTCGTCCTTGCCCCACGGTCCTCGTCTCGGCCCATTGCAGCTCCTCATGAAAGTCCTCATCTCATTGCACTCCTCGGTGTTGCTCCAGATGGCATCGGGACAGTTTTTGAAGGATTCTCTGAAGACGCAGCGCGTGATGAAGAACGTTGAAGGATCGCATTTCGCTCCTAACGAACTCTTTGCTCGTCTCTTCATCGGCGGATGTGGAAGTGTTTCGGCTTCAGCTTTAAAAGCTTTCACCTTCGCGGTGCACGTTCGAAACGACTCCGTAATTACCGTTATCATTTCGTCAGCATCCGCCATCACGGAGTTAAGATATTCCACTAAATTATTCTCGTTTAGCTCGCCGTTCTCGAGTATTTGTGTTCTATTGAATACACATTCCAGCAAACACTGAAAATAAGCAGTTTTCAAGTGAAAAAGTGTGGACATTTCTATACAAATTTTAATAGAGGATTTCTTCTTATAGCAAAAACTGATCTTGATTAAACAGTCATAAATACAAAATGCTAAAGACAATTTCAAACTGTTATAATTACATGTTAACAAACTAGAAAAAACTTCAATCAACGAGTATATATTGTACGATCTCATGAAATCTCTTTACAATATATACTCGTTGCTTCAATCTCGCTAGAATTTCGTCGCTTGCATTCGAATGGATTGGAAGACTTTGAAGTGACCAAAGCGAGAAAGAGATAGTTATATACACACCCAACTTGCATTTATGACAGTGTTTATACCATAATTCGTTATTATTCGTTTCCTTTCTATTTTTACATGAAACATATTTAAATCTTGGTTTAATTTTATTTAATGTGGCTTTCGGTCTACTCACGCCATGAAGGATCGCTTTTCTGTTTGCTGGAGTTGAACTGGAGCTATCGATCATTGAAGAAGCAGCGTCGAATTCATTACACATCTCCTTCACTTCATTGCCAATAATTTCTGGCATAATGCAACAGGTTCGAGGATCCTGAGATGTTCAAAGAGCCGCGAATTTATCACGAATTCAATTTATCTTCGAGCTATTATTCAAAATTATTCAAGACTCACCACGAAATCAGGCGGCTTTGAGCAATCAACGATCTGAGCATCGTCCTGGGTCTCTGCAGCGCACTGAAAAAGATTACAATAAAATTTCGAACCAACAAAGATAACTCAAGTGCCGAACAAATCTCAAAATTAAAGCAGCAAATAATACAGCAATCAATCGATGCATTTTGCGAAGTAAACTGATTTGCACATCCTTCTGAAGCTGCTATTTATTTCGATCTGTTTAATTACGTTAAATTATTAACTATTCTTTGAATTCAATCGTGCAATATTTTTGCATTTATAATTTTTATTATAATTGCAAATTTGCATGTGCAAAACGAATTCGAGTCACCAACTCATGAATTCATTTCATTTCTATAACAATTATTTATAAAAATTGGAACATCTAAAATTGAATTAAATTAAATTATAATTGCAACCGGCAACCGATTGGATTCAAGATTAATATTATTCCAAAGAACTTTGTAATAATTGTTATACATAATTATAAAATGTAAACAATATTTTATCTGAATATATTTTAATAGCTATTTCTCATGCAAAGTAAAATAGAGTAAACAGCTATTTCGTCAGCAGGCGTTGAAGCGACTCATGAAGCAATTTGTTGCTTATGGCACTTTTTATCTGCAAAAATAGCGTTTTGAAAAACTGATTTCTAAAAAACCGGAAGCTAAAGAAATTCTTGAAATGATGTTACAAATTGTATTTAGTTACTTTTAAACAGCCAATCGCTAAGTCAGTTATTATAATTCATAATAATACTGTTTTTCTCTGCTTGGAACTTTTTTTGTTTCTTTTTAAACAAATACGTAATGGTTATTAATAATTTCTACGTCGTAAAAATTATTTATCATTGACTATTTCAGAAAAGTTAAACGAAAAAAAACAGTCATAGTCACAATGCAATTACAAAAGATATTCTGTAGTATGTTTAACGTCGGGTGCACACTTAACATTAATCCCAACCTTTTCACTTCCTCGTATACGTGGCAAATAAAATCAATACAATTTAATTAACAATTAAATCAAACATGAAAAACAGCATTTATATTTTGTACGCACAAAATTTGTCGTTTTGTGAAAAGTAAAGATTGGAAGTAAAAAACAGCAAAACAGCAGTTACCTTCGTTTTGCTGTAACACAATGCAATTTTGTGGAAAATGTGGTGTTTTTTTGGATCCATTTTTTCCACACGGGTGGAACGTAGAAAAATAATAATCAGTGTCGCCACTTGGACACATGGTCTTCAAATATGACATCGAATACAATCCAAATGTGTTTTTCATTGGTACGACAGCAAAATCACGCAATTCACGCATTTACCCGGCAAAAGGGAAGTTGCGTGATTACGTTCCATGATTGGAAAATGCCGTGTTTTTGTTGGCAAAGCCGGCATTTGGAAGAATTTTTTGCGAGACATGAATTTTTCTTTTTAATCTTCTTCGCTCGACGAAATATGTAAATACATATTATTCGATTAGTTTTTCTATCGTCGCGTTTATTTGTTTGTTGCCGTTGAACTTGAATTGAGTCGAAGAAGAAGAACCAGTGGTTGTAGCGATGTGTGTGCGGTCGCGCTATTCTATGATTTTAAGTGGCGGTCACACAGAACGCGATAATTACGCCACGCCGGGCGGAGCGGTTGTTTTCTGAGTTGTAACACACAGGTTCTTATAGCGCATGTCACACTGAAAACGCGCACCTCGGCGTAAGATTCTCCGCTCACTAGCGCGGTTTCTCCGCCGAGTACAGCGTTGTGAAATTTTACAGATTTTGTGCAAGTATGTGTGTATTTGAAGAGTGTGAGTATAGAACTTTTGTGGACGGCATTTTATTGCGTTGCCATATCTTGAGCAGTTAAGAGCACTTTGCTTTACTTAAATTTATTGTTTCTTTTTGCTTAGTAGGGAAATTGTTAGTTTCCCCATTTCGTTTTTTAATGCCGGTTCGTAGCATGTGAATCTCTTCGATAAAAATAAGCAATTCAAATCAGTTTTGTCCGCAGTCAGTCGTCTAAAATCAGTATTAAAAACTTGGATTGCTATGTTTTAGTAAATATCAAACATGAAATTTGTATAGCGACTTTTGTCCATTTCGTAGGTTCTAAAACAAAAAAGTTAACTAAAAGTACGAATTTTAAATAAATGCTCACGCGACGTTTCCTACGCTGTTATTTTTTTCCTGCCTTCTTTAGTGCAAAGATTTCTGTGAAGTTCACATTTGAACTACAAATTAAATAATGCTATTTGCTAATAAATATGTACATAAATATCCACCTAAAGTTTTAATAGTTCTCCCTTATTACGAGTAAAGAGATTTGGCCAAGATAAATTGAAATTGGTTTTGCATAGTTTTTTAATATGAAATTCATTCTATGCATTTTTCTATTTTAATAGCTGCGGAGCCAGAAATAGTATATTTCACATGCCTTCCATTTTTTTACTGAAACTATGCACACACATGGCTATAAAAACATAAATACGTTTGCGGATACCGGAGAGCAGAGATAATAGACTATCTCTTAAATACATATGTATGTACATATGAGTGCATACATTCGTACACACCTCAGCGCTGGTCCCCAAGTTGGTTATATTTAACACATAGATCAAATCTATAAAAAAGTAGCAGCAACTAATGACGATTTCTTAATTAATAGATAAAAGAGCTGCAGATAAAGAAATCAGCAACGAGTCACTCTCCGTCTTTTCAGTATGCGCTGAGAGGTTCTTTGGATCGGATGTGTCGTCGTTGCGCGTTTTCGTTTTGTGATTTGTTGTTGTTTTGTGTGTTGGCCGTAGTATTTTCTAAACTACGATTGAGCCGTCTACGCGTCCTTGCTGTGCTTCACAAACGCACGTTCCTCGGCTGTTTCTGCTTCGCTAGTGTAATTTTTATGCCTACGGAAACAAAAGTGAGAAATGCATTCAGCTGTCTAGCAAAGAAAAAGAATAAATGAAGAAAATTAAGAGTTGTGCAAAGGTAGCAAAGCAGACCTTAACGATTTGGTCAGAATCTAAGCAATTGTAAGGTGTAAATTAATGCTAATGTGCGTTAACTCCGAACGTGGCAATGTAAGTATTAAACTGCGATGTTATTTGGCTACCTTAATTTTACTGTATTGATTTGAGCCACGTGAACTGACATTAGCTGTGTTTCTCAATGAATTGCATTTCGCTGTATTCAATGAAAACCAAATTTTGCTTGAGCAGAGTTTCACTTTATACACCTTCACAAGTAAGGGAACGTTCAATGAAAAATGTAGTTTAATTACGTGCTTAAGAATTCAAAAGGCAATAATATTTTCCAAGAAGGAAGTGTTGAATTTCATCAAAAACTTTAAAAAGTCATCGTAAAAAGTCATTCACGTGTTTCGTGTGGATTACATTAGAAGCTAAAAAAATCACAAGTATTATTTTTTATTTATTTATATTCGTATTAACATGGTGATTAAATTACTTCACAAATACTCGTTGATAGTATTACCGAGGATACAAATGAGATATATAAAAATACCACAGACGGACGAAAAATAATTTAACAGATTGGTTTTCAGATGTTCGGGCCACTCTAAAATTCCTCCAATAGCGTGACATCTGTGACAAACATCTGTGACACCGAAACACAGGATCACAACATAAAAGCCCATAAAGAAAGAATTACTGACCTTTACCTATATAAAAAGATCCCAGGTACTCCAAAAAATAGCGGAGCCTAATTTAATGAACGGCACCCGGAGAAGAAATCAGAATCTGGGTTCAGCTACCTGCCAGAACGAAAAGTAAACTGTTCAGTGGGCACCTCGCCGATTCCGGTTTGTCTCCAAAACTAATTTAACAAAATATCACCAAAAATTCGTTTCGCAGCGTGGCTCAAAGGGAAAAATTTTATAACTTAAAATGGGATTGTATTTAAGAAATTTCAAACAATTAAGTATCTATATAAAAGGTAAAATTCAGTTAAAAAATTCAGTTGAAAACTTCAAAATATGGAAAAATATCTTTTTGCAAACAAAAGCGGAAATAAAACTCGGTGTTGCAATGGCACGAAAATACGCAAGGCTGCTCAGTTTAACCATAGACATAATAAATATAAAATAATATAAATAAATATATTATAAATATAATAATATAATCTCTATAGTTTAACATTGAACGTTGTTAATGTTGCGAGCACATACATTTTACCTTTATATAAATAAATATATAGATAATATATATATTTAAGAAACATTGCGTTTATTTACACTGCTTATTATATATATGTATATAGCATATAATAATTATGCGATTGTGGAGACGTGTCGACTCTGTCATTCCTAGTTGCACCTGCAGTAGTGAAATGACTCCATGATGTCACGTTTATTGAACCAGTGCCCTCCATGATAACCGGATTCCTCCATTAATAGACTTGCTTTGATGAAGTGGAAGGTTCGGAGGGGAAACGTGTGTTAAACCATACAGAAAGAATAACAAGAGGGCGAATCTTGAACAATAATATTTTCCAATGTCGATCCAGTACTAGATCGTCTTTTCGTCAAACTCAACTTAATTTCTTGGACAATCTTTCTCTGCATGTCTAATTATCTGAAAAAATCACTCTTGACTTTTGTGTATATTTATTCGGTCAGTGATATAATCCTCATCTTTAGAAAAAAAGTGTGAAGAAAATACACTTAAAAAACTAACCAGGAATACAGAATATTAGCATTATTAAGTTAGTATGTTTATGTTAGATACTCTATATAATATATAGACTATAGATGGATAATTTATACATAGATAGATATACTATAGATAGACTATTTCTATATACACTCTCTGTTAGAAATAAGCTCTGAGTGGAATACTGGAGTAGTCAAGCACGCCTCGATCACTCTAAAAGGGCGCTAAGAACACATACGTCCCGACTATTTAGAGAATGTATCTACGATACTTACCAAGAAATAGGTTTGATACAGTTTACAAGAATGAGCGAACCATACGATCAGTGAAACTGAGTGAAATTATTAGCTCTCCAGAGAGAAGAGTTCTTACACGAACTGTGAGTTCGAGCAGGAGGCCCAATAGATCAACAGGACACAGTGTAGTGCTCCTCTACTACTACTTATAATAATAGACATCAGTCTGCAGATTTCAGGGTTCTATAGATTTTCAGTATTATCTGAGGATTTAGTGGTTTTATAAACATATGAAAGACGTACCCCGAAAACAATGAACTATATTTCCACATGGAGCGAAATTTATCCACGATGGTGCACGTTGCGACTATTTAGATATAAAAGCGTTCGGGTAACGCTACGCGATAAAGATCAACTTTAAAGATGATACGAGTACACAAAATAAATATTTCACAGAAAAATCTCTCTCAAATCACAAGGAATAAAAAGGTTACGTTAGAGTGTAAACATAGTAATCATGTTTCTTATCTGATCTCATCGCGCTTGAAATAAATAAATAAAATCGTCGTTTTCATAAGCCAAACAAGTTGAGTCGCCATTACTACTTCACCCAATTTTTCCGGTTTATTGAAGCTAGCTTTATTCTCAAAATAATCAACGCTGTGTGATTATCTAGGACCGAATGATCTGTCGTCATTTGGAGAAGAAACCAGAAGTCGCCGTTGTGCAACTTCAGCATTCAATCATTCAGATCTGGATCGGATTTCAGCAGCACATATTTTATGTAAAATTGTACAATAACAAAAGCTTTCAATACTTTCTAAGTTTGAGGAAGATTGGATTCCGTATAGCAAATGGTGTCGGTAACAAGCAACTGGAGCAAAAGTGTTCCAATTGAAGGAGTCCGGAAAGTCATTGAAGCCAATCGAATGCAGCACCGCAGCAGCAGCTGCATCAAAAGATTTTTGTGGTTAGTGTACAAATTTTTAAATAACCACAGATAATAATTACTTTACAAATTCTTTAGAGCAAAGTAAAGGTTTTCAATAGTAGCTGGGCTCTTATTGAGGTTGATATTCAGGTTTTGGGAAACTGCCCAATTTTTGTGCGGTTTTGTTTGACTTTTGTTAGAATTTATATACACACACGGTTTTTTTCATTAAATATTTCGCTCAATAGATTGACATTTCCTCTCATTGGTCATTTATAGCAAAACTGAATTAATTTCTTTAATATTCCCCAACTTGGAAAGTCTTACGTTAGAAAATCCGCTGTGAAGCTCTAGACTGAATGGGACTCTCAATAGACAAGAATAATTCGATATATAACTCTATTGTTTTTAGCCGACGTGAACTTCCCTTTACAGCTAATGAGGTACTAACTTTATGGCAGATGCAATACAATCTACGATACTCACTGATCAGTAAATTTTTCCTGAGTGCGGTTACGCGTGAAGGCAAACATTGGCGCTGAAAATTTTAGAATATGCAGTAGCAGCCCTCATATGTCTCGAATAATAAGAAAATCGGTATTAAGGGGATCTGAAATCTTCTTTAAACTCGATTATAGTAAAGTGTTTAGACGTTAAGGTTTGAGAACTTAGCAAATAGTCTTTTATAGACATTTCAAGGAAAAATGGCTTATTACAAGTACAACTGATGAAATGGAAAAGTTAACTCAAGACCGAGCCAGGCACATTACAAATGGCAATTGAAAATATTGTAATCAATACTGTGGCAACTCCAACCGCTGACATAGAAAAATGTTTCTGATTACAAAAGTAAAGCAATTTCCTTATCAACCTCATAACAACTGGTTTTCATGACAAGACAACATTATATGACATGACAGCATATTTAAAGATATCATCTGCTCAAGGAGCTGCATAAAAGAAAATAATGCTCTACACACCTTTTAGACATTAAAGGAAAGGCGATGAAAATGGACTTTAAGTTACTAAATAATGAGACTGCAGTAGTTCAATGTTCCAAAGGACGCGTCTTTAGTTATCCGTCGTAGTTCCAACAGCGACAGAACACGCTCACAGATAGCTCTAAAAAATCTCTGCCTAATTCTCGTTGGGAGGAAGGTGTACCGTCAACAATTCTGTCCTTCGAGAAGCTTTGTAAAGTAAGAGAAGCGGACTGAACTTTTGGCTACTTCGATGCGAAAAGCAGTTGTCCTCCAGCGCAAAAGTTTAACGACTATATCATATGCATGTTATGGGCGTCTATTAAATTTATTGGTGTGTCTGAAACGTGGATTAGGACGCTGACACCAAGAATTTGCGAAAAAACGAGAAAATTCCGGGGAAAATACAATAAACAGAAATTAAGTAGTAATTGTAAGACTAGAATCGAAGCCAAACGTCAGAAAAGAGTTTCGTTGAGTTTCGCTGGATTGAAATCGACAGAATCAACTGAAACTAATTTTCTTGGCGTTTTCATTGCGACAGCACGCAATACTATTCAAATACCACAGAACTAGCATGTCGAGCGATTTAGCAGCTTTTCACTGTACGTAGTGTGTTTATGCTCGACCACAACTAAATACTTGCAAGATATTCATTTAATTTGTGCACAACTCGAAGATAAATTAATCGCTTGCAACACGAAGATTGTTTTACGGAGAAAAGTCTTTGAATGCTTTTTGCCACTGCAAAGGTTTGGACATTACTCGTCTTGTGAGCATCGCTCAGTATAAACAGCTCTAAGAATACTGGCCTCATCTACTGCGTCGATCGCAAAAATAACTTTTTCACTATCAGCGATTTTAAAATTATCTATTTGGCTCTTTTGAAAGCAGATATCTGAAAACCTAATGAGGCAAAAAATTAGGCATCTATTTTAATTCTTCCATGCTAAATATAGCAATAAAAAATCGCACATTGCGCTCAGCTATTTTTCCAGAGTTGAAGTATTCACATGTTTGTCTGTCTGTTTGACAGATATTAAGTTTAGGTTTTTTATTGAACGCAGAATTAAAAAAAAAAAATATGTACGAATTTAACTTAGCAGAAACACGAACCAAAAACAAGGTTACTGAGATAAGAAATTGGGAGAAAGGCGTGCAGTTAAGTACGAAGTTAAGTGTGATTATTGTTATTTGCTTTATTCACAGCTTTGTATTATATATCCAGACTAGGAAGATGAAGCCATAAAATGGCCAATGAACACTTCTGCGTAGGTTATTGAAACCTAACTTAGTAAAGTTATAAGATAACCTACCGAAAGCTTATTTGTAAAGAAATTAAACAGTTTAAAAGTGCGCGAAGCTAAGTTTCAGTATATCCATTTACGAACTTAGCCGAGACATAAACCGAACTAATAATTAAAATTCGCGATTATCAACAAGTGTAAAGAACATCATTTGCTGGGAGCAAACTGATATTAAAACTGTTGTTCGACAAAAAAAAAGAACTTTAATTGATGGAAAATCCGTCTTTCGTTTCATGGAACATTCTTTGGAAATTTCAAAAAGAGGACCAAAAAGAGAAAAGGAAGTGAAAGGTTATAAAATATATAATTAAGTATTCAAATAATAGAGGTTATATATAAAGAAAACCATGGAAATTTACAGTGAAAAATATCCGTGGAGGATTATACCAACGACAGTTCATAAAGTTCGAGTAATAAAAAAGGTGATTTATAGAAAAGCTACCTTTGTTCTTATTTGTTATAATGAATATTGGAGTTCTAAAAATATGTTTCAATAAAAACTCTATTGAAACACGAAATGACACATTTTTAATTTTTTTTCTTTCCTTAGAAATCCATTCAAAATTTCCTAATCCCAAAAGTAGACCCATTGTACATTTCCATAGTTCTAGTCCGATTTCCGTAGTTCTAGTCCGATTTTAAAGGTTGAACGCTTTTAAAAGATGTAGATTTTTGACCGCTATTTCGAAATTTGTGCCACTGTTCGTCGTGTGTTCGGCTCCAGTGTTATGATGAATTGAGGAGGTGAAGTGAAGAGCAGCGAAATGGGAGTTGTGAAATGCATAGAATGTGCTTTCTTCTTACTTTTTTTTCATAATGCGATTGCTAAGTCTATTTTTTGCATTTTCTCGATGCATAATTTGCAAGCAGAAATTTGTAGTACTTTATTTTAGTTGAGTCCCGCATTCAATCGAAAGCGGCAAAGCGACGACGCGAACTGCGAAGATGTGAAGCGTGAAAATAAGAGAGCGAAATGAGATAAAGGCTGCGGTAATGCGCGATGTGGCGTGTAGAATGCTGAAGATTTCGGAGTATTACGCAGCTCGAAAATTACACTGAATCAATTTTCCTCTACACTGAACCAAGTCTGATGGGTGAATATGAAGAAAAACGAGTGATAAATACACGATCAACAACTCCTATCCGTCAATTTGAAGATCTTTTAGATTAATATATATTGATACTTAAATTAAAAAATCATTCTTTAGCAGCTTAAAGATCGAATTCAGTTTCTATGAAATAAAAACAAGGAAATACTTTAAGGGAATTTCTTAAAATATTCCTAGGAAATTTCAGCTATAAATAATTTCATAAAAATAAACAAATTAAATAATAACAAGTCAACCTTTTTCGCATTTATTAAAGTTGATGTTCCTTTTTTTAGCAATAATACTAAAACTAGGATTAATTTTCTTTTTCAGATTTCGAATCGATGCTGAACGACCGTTGGCAATAAAAGAAATGCAATGATTCAATACAATCAATTATTGTAACTTAGAAGCAATCTCCAATTAAAGAATATAATGAGGCCTGAAACTGTAAACCGAAAAGGAAACCGTTTGACTCAATAATAACTTCAAAAGCAATCGTTTTTTTATTAAAAAAGCCGTGTCTTCCATTCTTACTGATTATTATTAAGTGCGAGAAATCACACATGAAGAAACGTAATTTGATGAAGCATCTATAGCTTTTGGATGTTTTGAACAACCGTAAAAATGCTGGCAGGGATAAGGAAGCGTTTGACTCGTAGGTAAGTAGCAAAATTCAAATGGAAATTTTGTTGTACCAGACTTTAAATAGAATTTATAGCTGTTGTACACCGAAATAATAGCATTATGCTAGTCAACCTTTGATAGATAAAATATTAAAAATATTACTCAGTGCCTCGTTCGGTATTCATAATTTTATTCCTTCCGTCCTCGTAGTTTTAGGTCCACAAAATAAGTGAGTGACAGCTAAAAAATCTTCCCATTGAATAAATGTAAATGAAATGAGTAGTATATAGCGCCATCTTAGTTCATCTCGACCCAGTGTTCGATCTAAGCTCTCTATAACCTTCGGATCTTTTCGAATACAATATATCAAACTCCGAACTCAATTTTCTCATCAATTCTCATTTCCAATCATCATTCTCACTTTATAATCAGAGTCGAATTGAAATGTAACTCTTCACATACTGAATTGGCCAATCTCGAACAATGCGAAAGACCCCATTGAGGCCGTAGTTACCTTTATGAAAATAAACAGGAAATAGGTCACGAGATCCAAGATTCCTTGAGAGCAAACAAAACCCTTTTTACTTATTTATTTATTTTGGGTTTAGGTGTAATATGTATATAATAATATACTAACAAAGAGACAGCGAGTACTAGATGCTACGTCCCACGACTCCTATGAATTGAATCACAGAGAAAAAATATTTTAAAATAATAAATTGTACAATAATTCTAAGAATAATTCTGTCTCTATGATTGATTGAATCAGAAATCAGGTTCTTCAATCAAGGTATATAGATTGCATTCTTGTTACTGTACATGCTAAAACTCAGAAGATTTTATAGAAAATAAATTGAATAATAATAAAACAAAATAATTCTATATTTAAATCCGCGATTCTTGAGATTTTAGACATAGCAATAAAAATCTAGCACTGCATAATGCAAATAAATAATTCCATTCGTAATGAAGATCGTAATCGTCTTTGAATCCTTTGAATTTCAGAGGCTCAGTCTGAGTATAGCTTGGAAAAAAGGTAATATTATTCTTAGACGATCAAGAAAATTCGTGGAAAGTATGGAGTGGTGGTCACTATTGATAAAGACCCATTATCGGTGCGTGTCGCCTTTATTTCTGCGACATAAATGCGTGTGTGTAATCGCGGCTTTTATACAGCGTCAAATATTTCCTTAATTTCTAAAAAACAAATACTGCAAGTTTTGTTCTATTGCAACTTGATTTTTCTGTTGAAATGCACTTTATCACATGCCATTAAAACAAAATGAGATTTTCAAGTTTTATAACAAGGAAACTGCAAAAACGGAATTTAGTCCATGAGAAATATTTATCAATTTGAATAATTAATTAATTATTGTTGTTTATGTGTTAAAAACTGCGCAGATTCAGATATGTACATTGAGAAATAAACGGAAGCTGTAGCGATAATACATGATTCGAGTTTTACAGACCTGGAAAAAGCGAAAGTGGAAAGTATTTTAACTATAATACAAACATTCAACAAAAGTTTTTTACAATTGGTGTAGATGCTGTGGATATTAGCAAAGCAGACCCCAAAAACAAATTCCGCCTTCACCTCTTCGGTTATATAGTCTTTATAAATTTGAAATTATAACGATAATTTGTGTTAAATAAAATTAAATGAAGCATTCCCTTTAAGTAAATTCATCCAGAATTCTCTCTCTCAGCCAATGATCCAGATCCGAAATTTATAGCTTTAAATAGAACCCGAACTCTGAATTCAACGAAAATTTATTCAAGTTTTGTAGGTTATAGGAACTTCGGTCAGGCCGAACGTAACACAACTGTTGCAGTTATTCATATTAAAGACTTAATAAGTAACTATTAGTGATTAATTGTTCATATAAATATACTCCATAAACTAAATCCAAGTCACGCTCAACGCGCCCAACGACGGAAACGTCTTCTATTGAAAGGTCAGAAGAATTTTAATTGTTTGTATTCTGCGACGATTATTGCAATTTTTTATCAACTTATTTTAGTAAGCTTTTGATTATTTTCTGGTGAAATGAGGTTTCCGGCCTCATTAGTAATATTTACAGCTTAAATGTCATTTGATATTCTTATTTATTCTTTATTTATTCTTATTTTAGTTAAATTTGGTTTTTATTTCACACTTAAAAATATTTTAGGTTACGTGTTGCTTATGAATAGAAAACAAATAGCGATTTTCCGGCAATAATCTGTCTTTTTATGAGTTTCCTTGAAAGTGTTTCGTGTTGTTGATGTATAATAATAGAATCGGCATCAAAGTTTGCACAAAAAATTGTTTGTTTTTCTGTTGGATTAAAAATATCAACAACTGCGGATAAAACATTCAAAACACCAGAAACTAAGAAACCAAATTTTACCGGAATTTCCATTTCCACTTTCAAAACGAAAGTGATTTTAAATTACATATTGAGGACTTTTCAATGCAAAATCTAGAGTTATTTGCTCTTGCATAATTTGTCTTTATTTATTCCCGCGTTACCTAGTTTAAAAATAATCTTTTCCAAACAGAAAAAAGTAGAATCGACTTGTGCCATTTGCTCTGTAACAGGACACCAAATGCTTTATGATGGCTCTCAAGATTTCGATTTACTTTGATCTCGAAATTTCCATTTCATGCAATCGTCATAAATCATTTCACAAGATTTTTCCTCTTTTTTTTTGTTGGCTCAACTGTCAATTCTGTCATCAAAGCTGATGGCAGCGGAACTGATGAAACAGGAGGGTCGTGGGTCGTGTACAGAATCAGTCTCAATCTACAAAAATCAAACAGAGCGAAAATTTAAGAATTTAAACTAAAAACATAAATTTAACAAAATTTAAGTTTCATGTTTTAAGAAGCAATTTACTATTTTTAATTAAAATAATAAGTGTCAATTTTGAAAATACATTCATTTCAAGATTCCATTTCTGCAATGCTTTAAAATTTCGAAGGCGATAACAACTTAAAAATTTAGATTTAAAATATCGTAAATCAATTAAGTAAAAGAATCATTGTTATTATTTAATAATGTAGTCAGTAAATTATTAGATACTTACTCAAACCTTTACCTTTATCGTAGATTCTTTGCTAGTGTTCGGGGAGTATTTTCCAAACTCTAGAATAGAAAAGATCCAACCAATATTTCACCCACGAATGTACCCAGTTCATAGGCAGTATTTTTACATAGGCTCCATCCACGGTTGCACTCGTCCTGCGATCGGCTAGAATAATAACGTCGGTTTTACTATGTTTGACCAAAGATTATATACTATAATCTAACTATAATCTTTGCTTTGACCAACACAAGACTTCTACGATTTAAGTTAATCCTAAAGCGACTTAGATTATAGTGTTAATTTCCTGTTTACAGGTATTCTCAATGTACCTATTCGGCCTGGGGCGGTTATCAAGCAAGGTTGTTAAGCCCTTGTACTGATCCAAGCACGTCGACAAGTAGCTATATCATTCCGATCTCCTTCTTTTAGACTTTTTATGGAGCATTCAAGAGCTCTTCCATCGAGCCATGAATTTCAGCGGTCGAGCTCTTCTAACTTCCGCAGTCACTACGCATTACGTAGATTTTTATAATTCGACTTGTGAACCAATTACTAAACGATTTCTTTTATAAGATTCGACAGATTCTATTCTTGTTTATTAAACCTTTCCATAAACATTTCGCAAGTTGTGGAGAAGAGATTCGTCCGCTTTTGCTGAGTCCCCAGCACGGATTTTTCAAAACTTCCTCGATTTTGGCAATTAAAGAGAAAAATGCTAGTTAGAAGTTATTTTGAAGATTCTATATTGTTTTTACTTCCTTGTTTTTTTATTGTTAAGTAACATTTATCCTTATGCAATAATTGAACGTTTAATTTGGAGCTGAGTAATAATTCAGTTTAACTAAATATTTTATAACTAAAAATATAACTAAAGATTTTCGGTTTGATGCTACTGAAATCTGTCTACAAACCGAGGCTTCAATTCTTGGTTTTATGGGTTCACATTCCTGGTTCGAAGTTCGCAAACAGAGCCCACATATCTTCGTTTCTTGCTAAAACTAATGTGTAAGAAAGATCTTCATATTGCTACAAAATTATTTACTTAAAATATCAAACAGAAGAAGCATTATTCATTATTGTTTTTACTGAAATTTCATGTGTTTTCGCAAACACATGAATAAACAAGAAACCGTTATAAAAATTAATTAGCTATGAAAACAGCAACGAATTTGCATATTAGAAATTAATCAAATCTTCAATTGAATTCAACACGAATGAGACGATGTTTTTAATTTAGTTCTAGAACAAAAGTATTCAATAATAAATTAACTTCAATGAAAACAAATTAATCATTATGTCAAAAGTCCAAATGACGTACTATTTTAACACTTTTATATGAACGCTAATTAAGGAATATGAGATCTTTTAGACAGAGTTTGAGTTTCATATTAGCTCTTGGTCATGGAGCCATAATTAAATCTTCGATAGAGTTCATTCAATTGCTTCCACACCTGCTGAAAAAGGCAAAATAAACCTAGTTTATTTTGTGTAAACGCTCGATCATCTGATCGATGTTCGAAAACACAAACCGAAGTTTCTATTTTTATGAAAAGCCTTTTTTAAATACTCTTTTTATACAAAAATTCATTAATTGTTGCCATTATTCAGCTGAATTTTGTAATCTCTGATTTGAATCGCTGTTCTCTGAAATTATTAAAAATTATTACGAAAATTCCTTCAAGAAAAGGCATTTTTTTCGAAATCAAAATAAAATTGGAACAATTCGTCCAAAATAACTAACTTTTCGTGTAATATTTTAATGCAAATATCGCGTTAGAAAAATTCCAACTCCATTATTCAATAACCACCTACAAGCGGCTCCTCTCCCCTTCACGAGTCCTCTCCTAACTCCGCGTTTCAGTGGTTACTTTTCACAACAGAACTGCCATATGCAGTCGGCAGATAATTGAATTTTCAGAGAATAAAAAACGAAATAAACGCATGCACTCGTTTCCACTTCAGCCGATGAGAAGCTGTGAAGCAACTTGCTGAAATAGTTCGGACTATAGAGAGCGGCAACAATGTAACTCCTTGTGTTTATATCAAGGCCTCGAACAATGGAATTCACTTCGCAAAAAGTTCATTTGAAATGTTTCATTGAAGACTGCAAGCACAATTTATCTTTGGAATTAGCGCTAATACAACTTTGGGTAATTTTTAATTCGCCTTTTTTTATTCATGTGTTCATTATCGCTATCAGAATCATCTATCAAATCATTAATTTTTAATCTTAAATTCCTATATTATACTGTACAATGAGCCCGTACAAGGCTACAGATCTTGGTTTGAATTTTGATGCAGTAAAAAGTATAATTCCCTTTTCCGGGTTGAATTTATTTTCGATTAGAATTATTATTAATTTTTAATTGTAAGCCAAAAGTACTCTGTAATTAAATTTCTTTTATAAAAACAAAATATTTAACCAACTTTGGTTTTAAAATTCCAGAAAATAAAACTTTTTTGAATAAATTTCTGTTTTAATCCATAAATAGTTTTAAAAAAAAAGCCAAAGTTTCAAAATTACATGATGTTTTTAACATTTCTATTGTTTCAAAGTGGCGGGACTTATGTATATAGTTTGCACCTAGTAATTTTGAACTGACGTTACCGAATACTAATGAAATATATATGCAAAGTTTCAAATCAAGATTTCTTACCGTGATGAATAGGTTTAAAGCATCATTTGTAGTTTCCCAAAGACCACACAAGAGATCATTTGGAGTAGAATAGAAATATAATAGTATTAATTCTGGATAGAATAGGACACCGGGTTCACAAATGTTCTGTGGTGTTATTATGAAAGTCGAAGACTTCCTAAACACTTAAAAACATTTCCATCGGCGTTGACTATCAGTGTCCAGTCCTAAAGGAATTTTAGATTTTAGGTTCATTGTGATTCCCACATGGGAAGTTTCATACAGTTATAAAAATCTCTTATAAATAAATATTCTCTCTGTTGGCATTGAGCAATATACTCTCCTTTCCCAATCCCAGTATTGTCACCTCTTCACAACTTTTAACAACCTTTAATAAGTTGCTGGACACTTCGAACTCTTTACACAATTTTTAACATCTTTCCCAAATGTATTCCTTCTACAGTAAAAATAAAATACAGTAAAATAAAAAAATCATATTTTCTATAGTAGTCGTAGGCGTGGTCTTTTATGCAATTCTATGAAGTATCCCCACTTTAAAATTGTTTGTTTTCGGCAGCATTTCTTGTTAAATTGGTCCTTTATGAATCCATCAGCTGTGGACTGGTAACTGTTAAATAAAGGACTAACTTTGGATGTCATTGAACAAAACTCAGGCTTTCAATTGACTTTTCTTGATATTGTTTTTTTTTATAAAAAAGTTTAAAGGAAAGAAATAAATGTAGATGCCAATTAAGTAAATTAATGTTAAGAGTAGGAAAAGCACCCACTTGAAAATGATTGTATTGTCAATTATCATTCATCACATTACAATAACTTTTCTAACATTGCTTTGGAGCATTATGCCACTTAAAAGTATCCAACTTAAGTAATGTAATGATGTCTAATCTCTACACAAATACATACATCATCGTCTTTACTTTTATCATTCTGAGCTACTTTAAAAAAATGCTTTGAAATCCGTCTGTGAATTTACGCTCTACGGGTTTTTAGCACCATGGATTTTGACCCAGTTTAATTATCAGATTCAAAGATATGCGTTAAAAATGCTTCAGCGGTTATCTCGAAATTGCTTTGAATAACTCTGAAAAAACTCTGCACGTTGCTTGTGAGAGAAAAAGCAAAAATTTGGGCCTTTTGCCAGCAGAACTTCAGTAATTTTAACAGAAAACATATTCACATTTTAACATTTTTTGGCAGAGTTCTACGAGGATCTACGACAGCGTTTTTCAACTGATCTTTCGAAATGGTTTCCATTCATAATAATTAAATAATGAAATACATAATAAATATTATTATAACAATACGAAACAAATAATGAAATGAGATTAAATTAAAATAGAAGCCGAATAAATTAATTAATGCAGTTGTAACAAATCCATCGCACGATTTGAATAAATTCTTTATAAATTATATTGCGTTATTATTTATTTATTTTTTTTTTTTCTATCAATTCATGAGTATCAAAAGGTCCCTAAATCTTTTAAAAATAGAACAAAAATGGAATTAAGTTAAGAATTTATTTTTTTAATAATGTTTGCACTTAAACAAATTAGTTTTAGATATTTAAAGAGTCTCATTAAGCAAACATGTTTTGGAAATGCTCGTCTACACTCGATTGACTCCATTTTCGAGTGAGTTTTGTGAATGAGGAATAAGTTAGGAGTTCTTTCTCATACACTCTACAAGCGAATCGATGAATGTACATGGAATTTAGATTCGTGTGATGTGAGCTTCGGCCAGACCGAGCTTCGCCTTACTTGTTGCTGTTGCTGTTGCCTTAATATCATGTAACGAGCTGTTGGCAGGCTGCCTGTCTGCAGTTGTTCGCTGCAGTGCTGCCGAGTAGAACAACACAATCAGGCAATCAGTGAGATTTTAGTTCCCTGCATGCTTCATACGTGGATGTGTTGCTGCGCGTGTCCATTGGATCCACCATCAAAAGCAATTCATTCACATCTTTCATTCATGTACGCAGATTTGACAGACGAATGACGAAATGAGTGATGACAGAGAGGATGTGGTGGAGGGGCGGCGGTGGCGGTGGCGGTGGCTGTGGCGAGCTGCTGGGTCGTTGCACCACGCACACGACTGCAATCGGAATCTCGCAACTGTGTCGATGTGTTGACCGCAGTGGGAAAAATAAGCTGTCTCAGCAGAAACACTGCAATATTATAAATCTTCTAATCTGAGCTGAGCAAACCTACTTTACCTACTTTATATGTGTGCAGATTTCTCTCTGTTTTCTTTATTCGCTTATCTTGCAGATATTCATAAATGGATATCTACAAAAATTCACACGTTCGCCCAAAATTCGTGTATAGGCTAAATTTTGCTTGGTTTTTCATGCTTGGCTTCATTTCAACTGAAATTTGTTTGTTCATTTATTAAATTTCTCCGTTTTCGTATGCGCTCTGTTTGTTGCAGACATTTCGACATCAAGGAATGCGAAGACGAAGATAAAAACGCGTTGTACTCCGCGTTCGTTCCGCCATCGAACTACATTAAAATTTCCCAAGGAAAAATACAGCTGGTGCACCAATCGAACCCATTGGACAATCAAGCGGCAGCAGTTCATCAAAAGCCGAGTCAGGTGAGGAATGCTTCATGCACTAATGCACCTGAAAGATTAATGGTTAATGGCAATCGAAGAATAATGACCAGAAATGTGCTGTTATATCCCATTTACATACACTCAGGAAATATCTAACATTAGATGTATTTTATAATTATTTTGTATTATAAATTTATGTATTTAATTCCTTCCACTTCCACTAGCAGAGTGGGTAATATGTAGTGCAATAACCATTCACCATGGCCTATGTACGATAGTTTAGCTCAGCACTTGCACATCCGTACTTCCTTCAATATTATTATAGAATCCTGTAATGCTATTATTTTTATTATATTCTCATTAATGTAGTTCGTGAATTACTACACGTATTATTTTTGGATAGAGTACTATTGAGGAAAGCCTTCGACTATTGACGAGAAGAAAGACTTGGAAGAGAGAAGGAAAACCATCACTTTCAAGCGTCCTACCTGAGTACTCAGAGACCTCAAACCAGAAAGACCTTTGTCTATATAAAGCTTAAACAACCTCCAACTACCACTTGACATTTTCATCACTTAAAACTCACTATGATAAAACTCTGTGATAAAACTCAGATAAATCAGTTCTTCACTCTTTATCACTGCTTTCACCCGAAAGTGTGTCATTTCACGTAATGCTAAAGACCCAATAAAACCTTAGATGTGCTGAAATAGTCGAATGTGTGGACAGATAACTCCGTGCTATTGGCAAAGTCTATTCTATAGAAGTCAGTCAGGCAGTTTTGCCTGTCCAGGCGGCTCTTAAAGCCCTTGGATCGGATACGATTGAATCCAGATTTGTGGATAACTGCCGAAATATCATTAACCAACTGGGCAGCTGTAATGCCCTTACCTTGGGTTGGATTCCGGGTCATGAAGGGTTCGAAGTGAATGAAAGAGCAGATTGCATTGCTAAATGCGGAGCACAAATGCCTTTCATTGGGCCTGAACCGTTCTTCTGACTATCAAATGGATAAAAACTACAGGTAGTCCGGAAATGGGAACAGATTTAATTTGCATATGCGTGGGACAGAGTGTCTGGCCACCGGCAGACGAAAAGATTTCTCACCCTAGCAGAGGGAGCATCTAAAAGGCTCCTGAGGCTAAGTAGGAACGAATTACGTACCCTTGCGGGTTTCCTTACTGGCCACTGTGGCCTGAACTATCTCCGCAAAAAATCGGACTTTCCGATTCGGACCTGTGGCGATGCTCTAGAAACCTCAGAGCACGTCCTCTACGATTGTCCGGCCCTTAACAATCGGAGGCTACTGTATTTTAGTGATTCACAGGTGCCTCACTTCAAAATTTGGTACTGTATTTGGTACTGTGCTCAAATATTTAAAGAGCCTTAACATGGATTAAAGGGCATGCACAATAGATCCCAAGGGTCGCAGTGTGAGAAGGCCCATTAATAATAATAGTATTCATACTGAATAATATAGGATCGTAGATGAGCTCAATAAAGACATGAATTCCAGACAACTCAATTCGTAGATGGTGTCGTTTATGGAGACTTCTAGATGGTATCTTTAAGAGAAGTGCTTTTCTTGATTAACAGACATAAAAAAGGAGCGAGGAACTACATAATAAAAGACTAATAATGATAGACTCAGACTAAAAAAACAAGATTTCTTTATCGGTTCCATCGAAGAAGGAAGCTTTAGTTAAAATACAAATTCAATAAGTAAATCTTATCGCTTCCTGGAGAGGCATTCGTGTAATTGTATTATTTTCTTTTAAATTAAATTCTTCCCATTAAAACAAATAAATATTTAGAATTCTTCATGCTTCTATACAATCAGACATTATTTTATTTATTTATTTATTTTATGATTTCTGTTGCGAAAAAGTGAATTGTTAACTTGTCGTTTGTTGCTTTGATCGCACAGTTTTTTTAATTTGTAATTTTCGTATAATTTAATTATTTGTTTATAAAACTTAATTTTATTCATTGAAAACTTCCTGTTTGAGTTAATAAAGTCAGCGATTTTTGATTAGTCGTTCGGAAAATTTCTCAATCTCAGTATGCAATTAAACTTCATTCCAGAGAAGAAATGAATCGAATAAAAACGTAATTTAACCGTTTTTCATTGCACTTGAACAGAAAATAAATACTTTGCCCTTAACTTTGCCTTATTTTTCACAAATGATTCTCGTTCACTGATTCTCACTGTTCACTGGTTGATATACAGCGGAATTCAGAAAATAGAACAGAACTGGAATTCCATAGAAAGCGAACATGTTATGTAGATACTTGGCCACGATTTGATGAAGTCTGTGAACAGCAAGGAACACAATCGCAGCACACGATCCAAGCTCAAGTTGCGTTGATTTCCCCTTTGGACAGCTGAGTGATCAACGCCTCTTCAAGTTGAACGATCACAGATGTCACGAAAAAGCAACATGAAATGAGAAATTCCTGTTACCAAAACTGGTGTTGGTAGCTTGGTTGTAGCAATCGTTTTATCCAGAGTCGACAGAACTACCAACTGCAATTCTAAGCCGAAGCTGATGATTAGTTAACCGCTGCTGCGACGAGGTTCAAAGACCCGCCAGCAAATAAAAATGCTCACTTGAAATGCTTCGCGTGTTATTCTTACAAATCGGCAGCCGGTTACGCAGCTTTGCGTGCATTTAAATTGCAATCACGCATCTCACGGATTTCTCGACTACAAATGCGCATCCGGTTGCTTCTAAATGCTTGCCTCGAATCACTTTGGCTGCTTTCGCGAATACTCAGCCACGATAGAGACTTGTTAGGCGTCAACCGAGATTGAAATAGCCACAGAAATCTTTTACAACTTGTCGCGAAATTTGTACTTTTATAAGTCGATGGACCCACTTGAAAACTTACCTTGTTCGGTGTTCAATGGTATGGCAAGCAGGGGAAAAATCATGGGCCATGATGCGGAAACGATCTGCATGAGTAAGTAACGCGATCGGGGGGCATTTTTTCTGTATAAATTGGGTTCGATGACTGGACTAACGTGTAGATCAAACATATATAGTAGTACCCTTTATTTTTACTCAATTAAGTTCTTTAAAAAAACGGCAATAGAGGAGTTCTCAATTTTTTTATATTGAGAGCTCCTCGGTTATATCTTCCGAACGTCGCAAGTTTCATCAACGCACAACGAAGCGTTCCTGACCAGTGGCCACTGCATCCTCGCAGTCTGACCAAGCAAATCTTCGACAATTTCAAAGTCGATTTGCAAAAAAACGGCAATAGAGGAGTTCTCAATTTTTTTATATTGAGAGCTCCTCGGTTATATCTTCCGAACGTCGCAAGTTTCATCAACGCACAACGAAGCGTTCCTGACCAGTGGCCAGTGGCCACTGCATCCTCGCAGTCTGACCAAGCAAATCTTCGACAATTTCAAAGTCGATTTGCAAAAAAACGGCAATAGAGGAGTTCTCAATTTTTTTATATTGAGAGCTCCTCGGTTATATCTTCCGAACGTCGCAAGTTTCATCAACGCACAACGAAGCGTTCCTGACCAGTGGCCACTGCATCGTCGCAGTCTGACCAAGCAAATCTTCGACAATTTCAAAGTCGATTTGCAAAAAAACGGCAATAGAGGAGTTCTCAATTTTTTTATATTGAGAGCTCCTCGGTTATATCTTCCGAACGTCGCAAGTTTCATCAACGCACAACGAAGCGTTCCTGACCAGTGCATCCTCGCAGTCTGACCAAGCAAATCTTCGACAATTTCAAAGTCGAGAGGCCACGCAAATCTCTACATGATGCATATATTAATTTTTACACTTAAATACGTATTTAACTTCTCGTTTTTCCTTCGACAGCCTATGAAAACTGGGTATATGAATCATCCTGTTTTTTGGTTTGTGCCATTGCTAAGTTAAATTCGTATTTATCTTCACGCTCAAATACGTATTTAACTTCACGCACTTTTAAAGAACAACATTTCCATGAATTCATTGACTTTATTGAACTCTTTAACTTCTGTTAGACAGTCAAAGGGTTTTTATAGTATAATCTCTAAATAAACACGTTCACATATTCCTAGCACAGGAGATTGTAGTGCAACGACCGTGTGAAGCCGCAGCGATGTGGCTCGGATTACGGCAGCAAATGTAATGCGGCTGCCGTTGACGATTGGCATTGAACCGTGTCGACAGCTTGGCTCGAATCGCTGCTTTTCTATACTCCGCTGTTCACAATTGCGACAATTCAAGCAACTGAATGTTAACAATATTATAAAACACAGTTTAGAGCAACTTTACTTTAGTTAATATCAAGATTTCAACAAAATTCCCTTTGAGGATTGATGTTGTTGCTCTTATTGAATATTCCACACTTGGTTTATATTTATACAAAGCTTGGCAACTCTCATGTACATACATACATTTTGCACGCATTTTGCACTTGTCCGTTTTGTGTTTAGTCCGTAGATCACTATTTTCACACATGCTCTTGCACTTGCGACATTTGTTCATGGATGCACCCGAAAATCACTTTTAATCCAACGCGATCAATCTTTGTTTTGCCTTTTCTCTTATCTCCGTAGGAAGTCTTGGAAAGCCGAATTGTTGAGCTTGAAGGCGCGTTGCTACGAATTCAGGAGAAGGTTAACAATGTGAGTATCCTAATCGTAACTCGAAGCCAATCGTAACTAAATGATTACTTATGCACCTCAAACTGAGCCAACGTCCATCGGCACGGCTTCAGAATTCCTTCTATACAGTTTATAAGGTTCATAAGGGCAACAACAATGGACCGCTCGGACTAGGTGGATTTAGGCGATCTGACCACACGCCCTTCTAACCTAAAATAACCTAACTTAAAGTGCAGCCTTGACTTAGTTTAAGTTAAAAAGAAGAAACGTTTGTGAGGGAAGTGTTCTGTGTATTCCTCATGGATTCATAGACGGATTGCATTGTACTGTCTGGTGGCGAGATCTAACCGTACCTGAGTTACATACAAATATAGATTGCCAAATGACTGCAGTGTGTTTCAAGCCGAAGTATTCGCCATAGAAAGGGCTGCTAACTTTGTCATCGAAGAGGCGATATTCAATAAGAACATCAACTTCTTTGTCGACAGCCAGGCGGCCCTGAAAGCAATATGTTCGATGGAAGTGAAGTCCAAAATTGTCTTGAAGTGTAGGGAAAGGCTTGGGAGCCTTTTAAGAGACAACACAGTGAAACTCTGCTGGGTTCCAGGGCCTCAAATATTGAGGGCAATGAGCCTTGCCAAAACTGGAGCCTCACTGGAGCACCACCCGACAGTCGCCTCAGTGTATGTCCCAATGGGGCATCTAAAAAGAACCATTGAAATCATAGTCATGGGTGACGCAAATCGCACCTGGGTAAACAGGTCAAATTGCAACAATACCAGACTACTATGGCATGGGTTGAACTGGAGTAAGTCGAAGGCACTGCTCTCACTTTCGAGAGACCAACTTCGTCTTGCGACAGGAGTTTTAACGGGACACTGCCCGGTCGGAAATATGGTGTCTAGGTGGAAACCTGGCACCGTAATCGACCATTGCAGGTGCTGCGATGACACCGATGAGGAAGAGACTGTGCTCCACTTGCTCTCTCAGTGCCCGGCTCTTCACTACCGCCGACTCCAATCAACAGGAACTGGCTTTCTGAAGGACTCGGATCTGTCGGAGCTACCGATCGCCAGTCTACTGAAACTCATCATGAGCACCAAGTACGCCTTCTCCAGACCCATCCCCGACTAAGTACAACGTCGGGGGGGCCCCGCTGGTAGAGTGACGGACATAGGTAGTCAGCGGTTCCCACACCACACCCTACCCCTATCCTTTTCCCATATCCCTATACACCTACAAGGGCTACTACAATGGGCCTTTTAGGCCTCGGTGGAAGTGGTCGACCTGGCCACATGCCCTTCTAACCTAACCTAACCTAACCTAGATACAAACTCTAAATATTTAGATACCACAAGGAGTACATCGTCAGCAGTATGATGCTTATTTTCTAATATTTTATATATATGCAATTGTTATTGCAAAACGAACAAAATTCGTAGCAATTCGTTAATTTACAGCTAATCAGTTTACAGCAAAAGTAAGTAAAAGAGATTGAACTGCTGACGCTTGCCTGACTTCGAGGCACATTAGGAGCACTCCTGCAGCACAAAAGGAGTGCTGATGGGTGCTCCAAAAGCTTCTGGAGTGCTCCTTTTCCCGTTGCGATCTGCAGATTTAACTGCTTCTGTAAAGCAATTTCGGGTATCGCCGCGAATAAAGCGGCGTTTTTCTGCCACTGCCCTTATTAGGAATCGACTGCTGTAGTACTTCAATAGTTGGTCGGGGACAAGTACAAGTACTCATTGCCCATGTAATACTAAGCCATACGTGCTTGTATAATTTCCATAGGTTCATTTCGACGTCATGTTATCTCTTAAACAATCGCAGTTAAAACAATAATCATTATAAATATTCCTTTTAGTTTTAGTTTCTCAATCGTTTCAAATGATTTATGCCAGCAAGAGTAAAGGAATTACTTATTTATCTGTCTTATTATCTTGTGCTTTATTTTTTTATTCAACTACATATGTATGTATGTGTATTAAAAAGCGTATCCTTTGCTCAAGGGTGACTTTGTGTTTCTGTGTCCTGTTCAGCTGTTCACCAGTCCAGGACGAAACAACGCTTTGTTGTCGTGCCGCTGCAATAAAAACATTGATTTCGCTTAAGCTTTCACTTTTCGCTTTACGATGATTTCATTCGCTTCCATTTTTTACAAGTTTTTGATTTAATTTTTGGGTACAGTTACGGTTAACGCCCAACGCCAAGTAGTCCTTTCTTTCTATTCTATTATCTTTATATGTGCTTCTCATGCGAGACATTTGCTAATGGGCTGTGTGTGTGGGTCTTCAAAGGCTTGTTTGCCTTTACTTTGTTTATTTGCACAGTCGTACATTTCACCGAAGCATATTACAGAACTACAACGAAAACGAATACATGAATCATATTCGTACTTTCGGCACATTCGTAGTAGTCAGTTTCATGCATGAATATGATTCGCATTCGTTCGAAACATTCATCAGTAAAAACAATCGTCATGAATTTTGCGAATGGTAAAACAAATAGTATTCAACGCGAGTCATTCGTTGGCATTTTTCGTTGATCTCGCACTATTCGAGCGTGTCATTCGTGCTGTTGCCAAATTTTTTGTTTTTGATTAATTTTGTCGCCGTCGTCGTAATAAGCAGGCAGTTGTGGTTTGTACGAACGATACGAATGGCTCACATAAAAAACGATTGATTGTATCATTCGCACACTTCCTAATCTCCTAACAAAAAATGCATAGTGTTGGGTCGGTATTCGTCCTTTAACGAATGATTACGAATGGTTCGTATTATTCGTTGCATTTATCGTTGCTGATACATACATATATGCATTTTTCCATAATTATTTTGAGGATTGTTTTCTGAAAAGGCATCCCTGGTTCGAAGTTCGAAAACAACTACTCCGTTAGAAATAAAATAAATACTGAAGCAAAGTATTCAGTCTAAATATCTGTAGAAGAGGGATTCTTTAACCATTATTGCTTATAAAGTGATTAAATGGCATAGTTTCGAAGTAATAATAAGCGCGTTGGTCTTTTGTATGTAACTATTACTAATAAAGCTGAAAAACACTCATCAATGTCTTTTTTTCCAAAGTGAACCAGGAATTATAGAATGTTTCCTATAATTCTTGAAAGTGAACGCTTGATCAGCTGATTGATGTTCGAAAGCGTAGTTATTTTGTTTTTTACATCTCTTATGATTCTATAAACATATCGCAAATTCATGGATATTCTTGGATATAGTGACGTTCTCTTTCTTTGCAGAGTCAATGCGGATCACCTACCTTCGAGAAGGAGTTGCGCGAGCAGCTGGAAACGTGAGTACAGACATCAAAAATGTGATTGTAGAATTGTTTGTTGCGCAATAAAATTTTTATTGCCAATGAGCTCGTCGATAACTGTTTTCAAAGCTCACAGCCATAGAACTGTACTTGACAGCATGTGTTTCGAATGACGTCTCTGTTGATTGATGCTTTTCAACTTTTTGATGAATTTAGCTAAAAATTTAAAGCAACTTTAGCTTCTTGCAAAATTAAATAAATCCTGATGTGGCGGTTGAAAGTTTTATTATAATTCCGTCTTCTATTTGTAGCATGCATCGTGTCATCAAAATGAAAGAGCGGAAAACAATCCAAACTTCTCGAGACCACAAAATTCTCCAGGTACATGCATAACTTCATCTATTGAATGTCTGCAAGGAAAATACATGATTACTTCTTTTCTTAACTTCTGCTTTTGCTAATTTCAGGCACGTTTCAGTCGCCAGGAAAGTCTACTGCAGTCGCTGCAACTGGAAAACAGAAACCTCGTCATGCGCATCCGCCAGTACGAACACTGCTTGGACGACGTGATGCGGAAAGTCGTCGATGCTATAGTTGCGGAGGACAGCCTGCGCGAGGAGGTTTCCCTGCTGAAGGGGCGCGTGCGCGATCTCGAAGAGCAAAACGCTGCTCTGTCCGCCAGCCCCGCCAAAGGCCGTGACGAAGGCTACTGCACGATGAGCAGCGGACAGCCGCCGCCGCCGAACGTCCAGCTCGAAGACCTGCCCGAAGAACCCGAGCAGTGGCTGCTGCCTGCCGAGCCCTGCTCCACCGAAATGGAAGACTGGAGCTTGTCGCAGGAAGAACTAGCTGGGATAACGTTGAACGACGAACGCGGCGAGCAGCTGCAGCTGCAGCAGCAGCAGCACAACAAAATACACTCCGATCACGACTGGATTTTGGACTCTAACGACTTCATGAGTTCTGCTATGGGAGTTCTCGAGAACGACTCCGCATCGGATGGAATTTCTCAGCTGCTGCAGCAAAAGGTAACTAAGCTTCATCTTAAAATCACAAGGAGTCGCATTGAAGGCTTACAAATCTGCAATATTTCTAGATCGTTTACTCCGAAGACGAAGACGTCGCCTGCACCGAGTTCACCAACGATTTCTATAAATTAGTGAACATCCGGAGTTCGGATTCTACTAGCAGCCTTTATTCTAATGTCGAGTGCGAAACTGACGACGAGGATGATGATGATGATGATGATGAATGCAGCCTCACTGAGGGAAGCGATGTGCGATTGCTTCGTCGAATAGGTTTAAGTGACTACGACAGCGTCAAAGCTGACAATCGCAGTGAAGCGGATCACGTGATCGTTACGAGTTGCTCCTCTAGCGAATCGGAAGAGCGATCTCGATGTTGTGCGCATCGAAATTTATCTCAGAAGAATTTGCTTTGGGAGAAACAAGACGAAGCAAGTAAAATAGAAGGCGTTCTACTCAACGCGAATCTTCTCAGCCAAAAATTAAGCGTAGAAGACATCGTCAAGGAGGAATTCAGAGGGAAGCCGCTGTCCAAATCGAAGTCGTTTATGGAAGAGCGCAAAAAAGAAAAAAGCTGCTTGCTGCTGCGGAACAATCAACCCCGAGAAACAGAATCGAGTGTAGCGTCGCTGCTACCGACGAGCGATGCCGCACTTGACGTGGACACAAAACTGGGACTTTCCGCCTGCCAGAAGCCGGCAAATTGTTGGCGAAAAAGCAACGGCTGGCGACGTCTGACATCGCCTGCAATTACGACTACGCCGAGTGTTTCGCCGAAGAAAGTAAGTTTGCTGTTTACATTTGATTGGTTTCATTTAAACTAAACTTTTATTTTTATAATGTCCGAACTAGGAAACGAAAACGGGCATTTCAAGAGCTGCTCAACTGCCGCAGAAAATGTTTCCCACCCGCATCCCAACCTGTATTCCACCAGCACCAGCACCAGCACAAGTCCAGCAACAGACATCGCTACTCATCAAGCAACAGCAGCAACACACGCACAAATCGAAAATACCTCCGCCGGTTCCCGTGCGACGTTCCTACGCTTGTTAAAACACTACAAAAATAATTTCAACAGTTGTTAATAGAATTTGGAAATATTTCTGATGTTGAACTTCGAAACAAACATTACAAAAGACTTCATTGTGATATATTGAATGATAAACATAAAAACTTTTTGAGATACAATAAACACCACAAATAAACTTATGAAACAACCAAACTTTATTTGTTTTATACTAATTCTCGACATAAATACATATCAAATGCTGTTAAAAGTGTTTTCTTCCTAAAATTGCACTTTGCATTAGTAAAACTAATAAACAAACCTGATTTGCACTCGTTCTTCATTTCATAACGTTCACTCGTTAACGAATGGTCGCAAATAATCGTTCGCAAATGTTTACGGCGAGTATTCGCAGTCGCACACTTTGTATTGTTATCAACGAGTCCTCTTTATTTATGCGAGCAGCTTATCAGCGAGTCAAGTATTACATTTTCGCCCAGAATTATGCAATCAAAAATTTGAAATTCAATAAACTTATCGCAGAAAAACATATATTAATCGCTTTTATTTGGAATACAAAAAATTAAACTTGAACATAATATAAATACATTTCCTTTTGTATTTGTATATTTGCTGCTATCTTTTACTATTTGCCAATGAGGCTCTTTTCTCTAATTTTGTTTTTTGGTATGAAGATAGTCAAATTCGGACCACCACAAAAAACCCTGTAATCAGAATCAATTGAATCAATTCTATGAATTACATTTTGTGGCTCCTAATCAGGTTGTAAACGGTTGAGCTATGTAATTGGCTAAATTACGGATCAAGTATTAAATAAAACTAATGACAAAAACTCAATTAAAAATCTATTTTGAAGTGACCTGCATACAATTTGATAATTTCAGATTTTTGCAATTGCTACAACTTTAAATTGAGAAACAAAAAAACTATATTTCATTGACAAAAACTAGAAATATAATTAAAATCGCCCTAATTAAAATGTTGCATTCAAAATCGAATACGTAACTAAATAAATGGAAAGATAAACATGAAAGCTGTGAAATAATTACATATGTAGAACGAAATACCATAAATATGTATAAAAACAAGCTTACATTACACGAATTTAAAATGACTATTATAAATATTAATTAAATCGAATCGATCACAACAACTCTTCCAACTTTCTGCGTAGTTCGATGGCGTTTAGTCTTTGATGCATGTCGCTGTGCCAGCACGACTTGTACAACAGCTCGAAACCACGTTCCTTGTTCTCTCCCGTTATCGACTTCGGAACACAATTCGCGTGTCTTTCACGTTGCTGCAAGGTCTGTCTGCACTCTGCACTCAATTGTGAAGAGGAATCTCGAAGCAGGTGGTTCGAAAGCATCAGCGAATTCAAATTACGGAAGGGAAGGCGTAAAGCGGCAGCATTTGCATTATTGCTGTAAATATTTCTGGGATTGAAGAGTTTACGGCGTCTGCAGTCATCTTCTGTGGCCTTGATGGAAACGATATTTTCCTTATTGGAAAGAAAATCCAATTTGATATGTTCCATAGATCGATGCAAATGTTCCGATGAGAAATGTTCGCATAGGCAATCACGGTGCCTCTCGCTGTTGCAAAACAGTTGCAAAGAGCACGGCAACGCGGCTGTGGAGTCGGGCCGGATCTTCATTTTGACCACTTGGTAAGCAACAGCTTCGTTAGATTTGATCCAAAAATACGGTACCTGCCGATGCTGCATTTGCCACATTGTTATACCGAGCGAATAGATGTCACAGGCGGCTGTGAGCGATTCTTCGCACAGGACTTCTGGTGCCATGTAGCGGACTGTTCCCTAAAAAGACGTATTTCGTAAGCTTAACATCGTCAGCAGTTTATGGATTCTACTTCTACTCTTGCTGCTAAACGGGAAATTTGACTATCATGACGCAATGGCGATCCAATCTTCAAAGACGATCCGAAATCACATAATTTGCATGTGTAATTCCGTGTTTCACTCTCACTCATCAGAAACTGTTGAAAATTCTGCTCTTCCGTCGTGTTGAACGCCAGCAAAATGTTTTGCGGTTTCACATCCAAATGCAGTAAATGTCGACGATGGCAGAAGGAAAGCGCCGACAGAATATCCAACGAAACACTTTAAGCGAAATGGAAACAGAAGAGAAACGTATGTATAAAATAACGCCAAACATTTACACTTACAAGACTCTGTGCACCAATGACAATTCTACTAACTCCAAAATAAACTGCAAACACTGTCCTGCAAATCGTTCCATAATAACAATACCGAACCGAGGTGTGGACTCAATCTGCAATTGAAATAGTTGCCTTTAGAGGATGTTCTAATTTCTGGCCATCAATCGAAACTACTTTTAGAATACGGATAATATTGCGATGCTTCCAGCCAAGTACATGTGCTTCATTGCGCATTGACTGCAAATTTACGTCTTTCAGAGTATTCACAACTTTTACTGCAACTTGTTTGCCTTTATAAACAAAAATAAATAATGCGACACTTGTTTTTGTTCTTTTTTTTTTTGTATAGATGTAGAACTTGGTATGTGGATCGTGGAACTTCAAACTAACCTTAAAATTCAAATTCGACAGCACTCACCTTTGAACACCGCCTTAAACACAGTACCGTAAGCGCCCCTTCCAAGTATGTTGCAAGTAGAGTGGTCTGGAGGTCCTTCTCTTAGGATTTCGTTGCGGTTCGGCGTATTGAGAATAATTTCATTCTTGTTGCTACTAACCTGAAGAAATACCCTGTGGATATGTGGATCTTTTCAAGAGCGAATCCATTAATAATCAAATACGGCCGTTCTTACGTCATCAGATTCGCTTCTATTGTTTTTAATGCAAAATATGTATAAAATATTAAACTTGATCTGTTCAACGGTAGTCTGCAAGTGTTTCTTATGTGTTTTTGACATTTCGCATTTTCGTGAACATAGTCAATTCTGATTTTACAGTTGTTCAAAAGTTGAAATGCGATATAATTTAACTGCGTAAATGAAATGAATACAAACCACTAAAGAAATGTAAGGTCCATTGTGCAAATATATTTATTTTGCGTTGAAGTAAAATTTTGTTAAAATAATACGCCCAACGTAATGAATAAAATGCATTATTTATCCATTGAAATATCCATGCATCTCCTTTCTTAATAAAGAAATAGTTTTTAAAGTATGATTAAATATATGTACATACTTTGAATCAACTAATCGAATATATGTATTAAACAATTAAAAGAGGATCTGTTGCAGTAAGTTTGACTATTTATTTGGTATATAAAACGGCTTTGTTTATTGCTTCAGCAAATAATTACGCGATATGAATACAAATCTCAATCGGATTTTGCTGTTGTAGCACGTCAAAAAAGGTTTTTAGAACATCATCTCTAAAAAGCGTTTCTTGACGTGCTATAACAAGACAGTGAAGATAACTAACATAGCATAACATAACTATAACAGTGAAGATGTGTTTAAAGCAAGACATGATTCAAGAGTACGGACCCAATGAACCACGGTCTTCAGTAAGTATTACTTATGGTTGTAGCTTTATATATGGTTTTATATCTTAATTTATTAGACAGATTTTTACACTACAATTTTAAACAGAAATTGGAACAAAAAATATTATTTCACAATTTAACTTACTTCTTTAGACATTACTTAAAGTTCTCTATTATTTCTAGTCTAAAATCTATGGAAGTATGGCGGAAAATCTCTAAAAATTATAGATTTCTTAACGATAAGGTTTTTTTCTCTTAAAAAATACTTAAAAAATAAACGACTACAAGAAGGAAGCCGATAGAACTGCGTTATTTCTGATGCCCATGCAGCTTCTGGGTTTCTAAGCGCAATTCCTAAAAGTTAACAATTTTTACAATTTACGTGACATGTGATTTAATAAAGGTTTTGCTTACGCGAAATACGTCTTGAATCTTGTCGGTAATTAACTTTCTCGCCTCCGGCTCCGGCACCTTGCGCTCCTTGAGATTTTCTATAAAAAGGTTCAAGTCCAATGGTTTGCCAATGTTGAGGGTGACGCGCTTTCCCCACCGCAGTACGTACGGCTCGACGTTCGGCAGCACTTGATCCATGCCCTCATGCCACATGGGCACTATGATCGGGATGCGTGGCGACTCGTAGATGATTCGGCCGACACCCCATTTCAGGCGCATCTCCTCCTTCGTCATGTTGACCTTTCCCTCGGGGAATACGTGAACCCATTCGCCCTGAGCACACTTCTGTATGCACAGATTAATGGCATCCTGATACACGCCAGCACCACGTATGACGGGAATACATTTGCCTGTGTTTTAAAGCAAAAAAAAGAAGGAAACTCATTATCCGTACTTCGCGGGTGGCGACTAGCAAAGAGACCGTGCATGAAGAATAGCGAATGATGATTGTTGGTGAAGCAGATGTCGTGAGCGGCCATCGACCAGCGCATTCTGGGATTGGAGCAGCAATATTTGACCGGGAGCATCCCTGCAAGAAAAGGATAGGGATAGAACTGAGATAGAAGCTTAAACGCCATCGGATGGAAATTTAATGCACTTACCCCAAATTCCTGGATCATCGAAGCATGAGTGGTGATTCGAAACAGTGATCAGGGGAATACCCGTCGGTCGCTTGTCAATCACATTTAATAGCCTGTCTCTGTGGAAGACCCGTGACTTGTTCATGAAAACTGAAAATTAGCAAGTCTGCGGTAAGTAATTTTAGTTAATTACAAGTAGTTTAGCGAAGTAGCTTCCAAATAATCCTCCTGCCAGAAGTTGTGTACATAGAAAACTAAAAAACCATGACTTAAAATATTTTGGATTGATTGTTTAAAAGAACTTTTCCATTTTATTCAAAGGTTTTTTATTGGGTTTTCAGGGAAAATACGGCGAAGTGGATTTTTTCTTAAAAACAAGAAATCTGGCTCCAATGTTTTGACGCAAAAAATAGTCTATTGTTACGATACTAAGAAGAGAAGATCAATAGTAGTCCACATACTGTGAAATATTACATATCATAGCCGACAAATAAGGTTTCCATCCGATCTCTAACTTTAGGAACAAGTTTATCCTAAGACTGTGCAGCTTTATCGCTTCAAGCGTTACTTCATGTAAAGATATGTAGAAAAATGCATCACTTGCTCCCTGAAAGGATTAACTATAGTTTTGGAATTTTACTAAATTTTAATATTAATATTAAAGCCTTTGTTTGGTGGCTCCTAGCTGTTTATATTCAAAAGGATTATCTTTTATAATAAGTATTAATACGACTAAATAAATACGCTACATCCGTCAAGCCTTTTCATTATGTCCGATTTATTTAAATAGTCCGTTTTTCTCAATTTCCCGTATCGAAAATCTGTGTTAAAATAATCGTGCCAACTTTTCTATTATCATCGATATTTGTACCCTACACCTTAAGGTTGAGGGTATATTCACTTTCTAGCGGAGTGTGTAACGCATAGAACTAGACAAGATAGGTATGGAAAAGTATATATATTCTTGATCAGCATCACCACCAAAACTGAAATAACGATGTCTGTCCGTCTGTCTGTCTGTCTGTCTGTTGAAATCACGATCACAGGAGAACGGATTAAGATTTCAAAATGAAATTTGGCAAAAATATTCGTTGCTATGTTGGGGTGTTTCGTACTGAAAATGAGCAAAATCGCCCAAGGACCACGCCTACTTTTTATATCGAGAGTGCAGCTACCTCTGTTTTGCCTATTAAAAAAGGCCATATCAGCATCACTTTTTGAGAGAAGACAAGAAAATTTTATATGTAGGTTTAGACTAATAATATGGGCGTGATCCGCCCACTTTTAGTTTACATAGGTCATGGAGGGTTTTACATGGATTGTATTAAAAAGTATATAATCTTCCTGAATAATGGTGAAGCGTTCTCCTCTTTCGGACGGGCATTGCTAAATCGACTCAGGAGTTGACACTCATCAAGAATATATATAAACAAACTTGTTTCTATACCAAATACTTTGGAAAACTCTATAAAAACAAAAAGACAGCAGTTGCAGGGATCAAATAATTTGGCTTAAGGTCAAAAACTCAGCTCATACAATTCGAGTGTGCCTGCAACGAAGTTATGAAATCCGAAAAATGTAGTCTGGAGAAATGTGACAAAAGCAGAAGATTTCCTTCTCTTGTTAAATATTGAGAAACAAAGGACAAATCGACGTGAAAGGAGCTGATGTTTGAGCGAAGTAAGAAGACATCATTTTTTATATCGATGACGACGGAATTGAAAAAAACGTAGTAATACTACATAGTAGTATTTTGAAAATGCAACTAAGCAGAATAGAATTATTATTAGTTTTCGAAGTATTTGATAATAAAAAATTATTTCACAGACTTACGTTAAGAATTTTTAATTTAAATCCGTAGACATTTCTTGTACTTCGCATGGAATTGCAAAATAAATAAATTAATCTGCATCTGACCTAATGAAGATGTTTAAAAAAACATATTTTTTAATAAATTTATCAGTTTTTTAACTTCTTTTTTTGGGGATTAAAGAATCGAGCAAGTGCAAACATTTTCATATCAATGAAAGTTAAATTTGCATTTTAATAGCAAACAAATTAAGTTTTATTAGAAGTTTTCAATTAATTAAGAAAAAGCATTAATCGAAGAAATCACATGTCGAGCAACTGATAACATTCCTGGCTACTAATATACAATTTTTTGAGCTTAGCGCAATAAGAAAAACCTGAATCCGGAAATAAAAAAAATATTATTCGCCCCCCTTGTATACATTTCGTATATATTTAATGTGAAAACTTTTTATCAATTTTGTTCAAAATCGCTAATCAAGTAGCTAATTAATAATTCGCAATATTAATTCGTAGTTTGCATTTGCAATGTGACAAAGTTTAAAGTGAAAGGTTAGAGTTTTCGAAATTCGAAAAGCAAATATTTAGTAAAAACAAAAGCAAAAGCTGACGATGCAAAATGAACATTTCTTTCTGCTATAGCTGCAATACAAGAGAAAAGAGATTGCCTAGCAATATTTGCGTAGTGCATAAATGTATGAAAACTGAATAATTGTCATTTTATAAAGCAACTGCCACGTGCTATAAATAGAGGTAAAGACCTATTTTCTTGACGACGGGTCTGTAATTTCGAAATAAGCAAATGACATTGAATTTATTGCTGCGTTCTTATCAATTTAATTGAAAACAATAACATATTGATGTAGTATATATTTATAATTGCTTATTTCCGTAAATAATGGCAAATCATTGGACTTTAATAAAAAAACCAGAATTTATATGACTTGGCGACCAAAGAAAATCTGCAAAATGTTGTCATGTGCTTGCTGTCTGCAGCAAAGAGTATTAATAAGTACTTATTGTCTACAGCGACCAGGACAAGGCGCAATTTTTTACACTGAACAAAACACATTCTTCAAAATTGGCAGAATTCAACGAAATCCGGCATTATAAACATATATCCGGCATTAAAAACTACCCCATTTCCACTTAAATACTAAATATTTGAATATTGCATGCTTACCCAGTACAAATTTACTAAACAGCCCAACAGCTACTATCGCAATCTGACTTGCAATGTACCAGAATCTCGATGGCTGTCTCAAACGCGGAATTACCCAATCAATGTTGTATTCCATAACTTTCGTCTGCTGGACTTGATGCTGTCGTTTGATTTGTAGGTTTTTTTTTTTAATAAATAGATTTTTAAACTTGTGAACTTATAAAGCAAACTAAATACTTGGCGTACTTTTACGAAATGGCATAGTGAAAAATATATGTGTATTTTCGACACATTTTCTACGCAATGCTCGATCGTCTAATATAGATAATTTTTATTGCTAAATTATGTACATACATATGTGCTTTATAGAAACCGTATAAAAACCTTATTTTCAGCCTTTGTTTTAATTGAATGGCTGCATAAAATTTCTAAAAATATTTTGTCTCGTATATTTTCGTACAGAGCACAACATAACGTGACGCGTCTTATTTGAAGTCAATGATCCTTTTCGATTTTAGCACATGCAGCGCAATAATAGAAGTCGAGGCAGTTGCAAACACCGCAATTAATAATGCAATAAATATATTAAAAAACAGCACATTCGATTACACGACTTTAAACACTCCGTATTTTTTACGATAATCAGTAATTTATAAATAATTAATTACTATATATTTTTAATTAAATCTTGAAATCTTGCGCGCGCGAGTTGGTGATACGAAACGCAACTGTTCCTCTAATTCTCATCCCACCGATGTCCAATAAACAGTCCAACCACACGGTGGATAAAAATAAGAGTAACTAATTTGCTATAATTCGGAGCTGGCAGAGCAAAAGCAAAGAATCTGTCGCGCCAAATGCTGCAAGAGAACCTGAAACATTAGTATGTGAGAGTCACTCGCTTCCATGAGAACACGTTTGAGTTAGTAGCACTTAAATATTTTAATGAACCAAAGGCGATTTTTAGCAACTGTGTACAAGGCTGCTGTTTATAAACCACTCTAGATTTGTTGCAGACATTACGAGGTTAACACTATGATGCTCTCTTTTTAATATTATTTAGCCAAATACATTTTACTTTCCATCACTAAGAATCATAAAATTAAAAAGACTTCTGGTATCTAAAGCTCATGATCTTCGATAAATGGATCAATTCAAACAGTTGTATGTTTGTAGTTTCAAACAGTTTCAAGAAAACTGTTTTTCAATACAAAAATGACAACTTAACTACTGACAACACAATATATAAATGAATTAACATCGATGTTTAAAGAAGCTACGTGTAGCTGGTGATGACTATAAATGAAATCGTGTAGAATGGTTAAAACAGTTCCCAAATTTTTAAAAACAAATTAAAAACCAAAAACGAAAATACGTAGATCATATATGCGTATTAATTAATTATTAATAAACAGCATTTCTGCTTTTACCTCAAAGCATCATCTGTTAAAAAAATGTCTACCTTTTTGATAAAGAGTTCCGAGTTTTTGGTATAAGTAGTAAACTTCCAACGACTATTTTTAAATTTTCGATGAAACTACTTTCGACGGATTCCTATTTGCGGTTTTTATAATATTAAAGAAATTTACTCTTTTTACCGTAATTATTAACAATAATACCACTTAATCTTGTAAATATAAAATGTAATTTTAATTCTTTCTTCTATTTATTTGTTTCTTTCCTCAACCAACCTACACGTCTCAGGTTTTGAACAATCTTCTGCGTTACACTCTGTATATTTAACAATTAGTATGTGGTCAGTGATTCTAATACCGCATTTGACACAATTTACAAGGGCCTTGCTTATAATAAAAAAAATATCTAAATGTATTCCATTGAATGTTCTACGTGGCTCTCAAGGGTAAAGATCAACATTCTGATTTAAGCATGTTTCCAATTGCTTACCTAAGTTTTTACAGAATTAACTATTTGGAATTTATAAATAATTTGTCAATATATGCTTTCCTAAATGAATGAAATTTGGCTATTTATCCATAGAATGCAAAGATGAAAAAAATCTTCCACGAGCATATCGTGAATCTGAGTTATCAAGATACTAGTTTTCGGTGAAATACGATAATCTAGCGCCAATTATGGAACTTTACTGTGTTAGAACTAGCCTAATTGGTCATGGAAGTTTATTAATTAAAATAAACATTTCAACGTAATTTTGGAAAGGCTTACCCTCCATAAAGACGAGCGGAAACACAACTTGTGTGTTTTGATAATGCTGCCTAGTCGCCTTTCTAAAGACCGCATACTAAACATTTGTGGTCCAATGTAGATTATCAATTTAATTACTGTATTTTGATCTCTAAAACACTTTTAAAACTTTACGGCACAAATCCAATTGATAAAGCGATGGTGAGACGTCTAAATGACACAAAAAATTAATTTAATTAATAAAGCGCATGTTCGTATTATTTTTGCAAAAACCGAAAATAAGATGTTAAAAACAATCTCTCTTCCTTTTCTACTTCAGGTATGCAAAATACCTCCATTATTATTAGTAAAAAGTGGAGTAGTAACAATTTCAAACATTTTTAAAAAATTTGTTTTTCAATACAAAAATTACAATAGTCATTTGTTTGAATAATGAAGTTCCATTTTTTATTGAAGAGTGGCAACAGAAAAGTGTTTTTGTGTATTCTACACAACAGGTTAATGTAACCAAAACAATGTCAAACACTTTTAAAAACTCTTTAGGAAAGTACGTTTTACATGAACTATTGAATATTTGTCTTGCTTCCAACAATAATTGTTTCGTATCGTTAGGATTTGTCCTTTTCTGGAGTAAAACGACTTCTCTTGAAATTGTCGTCCAATGTTGCTAATTCAAAACTACACTAAACTAGGTTTCGCATCTAATACCTAGCAAGAATACTAAAAGAATGGTATTTCAAATCTCTTAAAATATAGTGTTGAGTATGCAACCATGGTCGTGGAGGTAGTTCCAAAAGTTTTGGTAAACAGTTTGGTTAGATGAAAAAATCAAAACATGTCGAGGTCATTCCGTCCACTGACTTCAGCACGAGTTTTTCACAAACTTAAAGAATTGGGGCTTCCCAAAGGAAATCAATATATTATTAATCGTAATCCACGCAATTTGGAGAAATTACGGATTGCTGCCAAGCCTATCGGATATCACTTAGAAAAGCCGGGCCGTACATTTTGGCATAAATTAGAGCTCCACGTAAGTGGACGTTATTTTACCGCCGACGTTAACCACTTTCAAAACGGACCCGTAGTTAGCGCTAGCACCTCTGAATGGGCCATAAAAAAACAATTGTTTAAGACGAAAGACACTGCAGCTTTCGTCAACCTAGGCGCTGTACTTGCAGTTAGGTGCCTCCAAGCTGGGATAACTGAAATGGTCTGCCAGATTGAAACATCCCCAAACAGCAAAGTGGAAAAATTCTTAAGTGCAATGCTTGAGAACGGAATAGCTTTGACGGAGCCTGAACAATTTGTAGCAGCAAAACCGTGGGATGCTAATCGTCCAGAAAAACCTTGGGAAGTAGGCACGAAATAAATGTACATTAAATAAACTTCATTCTTAATATATTTTATTTGTTTTATTTCATAAATTATTCATATTTGCTTTTGATATCCTTCCAAAGTTTCTAAAAACAAAATAATTACTAAAATAGTTACATAACAGCAAAGTTATTGCTTACTCCTTTGTTAGCCTGCTCGAATATGGCGTCTGAACCCACATTAACAACACGTTCGAAGAAGAAAACGGATGCCATTATAACCACTAGATACGTTGAGGTTCTTTTAAATAGATTATTATATACGGCCTTCATTTTAAGATGTATTTCTTGACTAATAAAATCACAATAACAATTTTCAGAATAAGAATTATTATTTTGCTACATCTGGCATCAGGGATGCCAAACTCAAAGTCTACATAAGGCAACCAATTGCCAATTTGTAATTTTAATAGGCATTATATCTTTAACACAGTCATAGCAGCAAGACGCAAATACATTTAACAAGGTGCTCATGACAAACGAGAAAAAAAGTTTTATTTCCCTTTCAAGACTACATTTTATTTGCTGTTGTTAGATGAATTTTTTTAATGATCTATCTCGATCTTCGCCATACAACTGACAGATCGCCGATCTTGTTAAATTTTTCAAACTTCCAAATTTTTATATTTTTCGTTGTTTATAACATGTACATATATTACAGTTTATTTATACAATTTCCTATATTTGATTATTTTCAAACTAAAATTTAGTAATACACAGGCAAAGAGTGTATATTTATATTCATATTCATGAATATATACTCTTTGCAGAGAGTATAGATATGTAGATAGATAGATGATTATTTTTGCAAATAATCAAATGTAGTCAGTACATATATTTAGATATATTACCCGTGTTATAAAAAACATGCAAAAACTTGGAAATTTGCATACACATGGATAGGATATGTAGATAAATAGATAGGTAGATGCAAATTTCCAAGTTTTTCCATGTTTTTTATAACACGGGTAATATATCTAAATATATGTACTGACTACATTTGATTATTTGCAAAAAGAAATTTGCAATACACACATTTTCATTCATTACTTTGCTAAAAGGTTCAACTTAAGTTGAAATTTCCCTCTTGTATAGTTGAAATTTCCCTCTTGTATGTTCTTGTATAGCAAAACCAACATATTTCTAGAGTTGTTGCCAAGAACTGGCAAAATCTAAAATTGTCAAATAAAAATTCAGTGCGAATTAGTAAACAGTTAAAATTACAGGATAATTCATCAATCCCACAAATAATCCTGATCATAACAAAAAAGTTTTAGATAAAAGTTTGCTCAATGAATATAATTGAATTATCCGATATAAAAACTAAACATGATATAATTCATGAGTATAATAGTAATATCAAATCAGAAAAACCGCCACTTATTATAGACAATGGCTCGTACCAATGCCGAGTTGGTTGGAGCACCTGCACTAATCCCTTGCTTACTTTCCGGAACTTTATTGCGAAACCAAGAAAAGATCGTAAGAAAGATTCTGCAGACGTCACGAATCCTCCAATTCAAATTGGAAATAATATAACTAATATTGAGGCATTGAGATTTCAGCTAAAAACACAGTTTGATCGCAATGTCGTCACACACTTCCAAAATCAGGAACAGATTTTTGACTACATTTTTTCACACTTGGGCATTGATCATGAAGGCAGTATGCCACATCCTGTGATTCTGACAGAGGCTATTGGCAATCCGAACTATTGCAGGCAACAGATGAACGAGTTGCTTTTCGAATGTTATGGTGTCCCGGCTGTGTGTTACGGCATTGATGCACTACATAGTTTTCAGCGCAATGAAAAGGGGCCAGATGGGTTGATCCTATCCTTTGGTTACACTACCACACACGTAATACCCGTGCTTGATAGAAAATTAATCGCGCACAAGGCCAGACGATTGAATATCGGTGGCTATCACATCATAACTTTCTTGTTTCGTTTGATGCAGATGAAGTATCCCATGCATTTAAACGCCATTACGATCAGTCGGATGGAGGCGCTCATGCACGAACATAGTTCAGTGGCCCTTGATTATATGGATGATGTGAAGAAGTGGTCACAGGTGGAACATTATGAAAAGCATGTCAAACGAATACAGCTACCCTATGCAGTCCAGATACCGGCCGTCAATACACTGACGCCAGAGCAGAAATTTGAAAAACGCAAAGAAATGACAAAGCGTCTCCTTGAAGCAAATGCGAAACGCGCAAAACTGAAACTTGAAGAGGACGAGTATCATTTACAAAGTTTATTGGAAATTGTTGCATTGCACGAGACGAATAATGTAGACGAATATACAGTTGCCTTGAAAGAACATGGTATTAGTAGCATCGAAGAGCTCCATAAGATCATTCCTGCGCTAAGAGTTAGCATAAAACGCCTCCAAGCAAAAGTGCAGCAACCGGTAGATATGCAAAATTTTACAATAAAGGAAAAGACGCCAGTTATCCCACAACCACCGCCAAATACGGATATAGCACAATGGGTAACAGAAATCAGAAGTAAGCGCGCCGAACTTCTTGAACGAAGGCACGCACGTCGAGTTCGTCGGCAGAACTTGGCCAAACGCCGAACTGCAGCAGCACAGGAACGAATGCGTATAATATCTTTACTGGCGCGAAAAGAAAAGGGTATTGATGACTTCGGCATACATGACGATGATTGGGATGTCTACAAGGCGATCAGTCGCGATAACGATAGCGACAGTGAAGTAGAAAATGAGCGTGTAATAGAATACGAGGATGTGTTGAGACATCACGATCCTACATTTAAGGAATCCGTGACGCCGACAGTAGGTGTTGCAGAAAACTACCAACTTCATTTTGGAGTCGAGGCAATACGTGCACCGGAGCTGTTATTTCAGCCCAGTATGATAGGCAGTTCAGAAGCAGGATTAGCTGAACTAATTGACTATGTTGTCAAACAGTTTTCCGTGGAATATCAAAAACGTCTGGTGCAAAATATTTTCATGACTGGAGGATGCGCTAAATTGCATGGCCTAAAGGAGCGCCTGTCGAGGGAACTTTTGGAAATTTTGCCTTTTAAAATGCCCTACAGCATAAAAATCTCCGATAAGCCTGACTTAGATGCTTGGCTTGGTGCGAGGGATTTTGCAAGCTCCAGTAATTTTGAAGACTTTCTTACCACGAAGCAACATTATAATGAACATGGTAGCGAATATTTTAAAACGCATCCCGCCAGTAATTACTATTTTCCAACACCCGATCCAATTGTACAAGAAATAAGTAAACCTAATTGAACTCAATTAATACATATTATTTAAAGACTTGCTTTAAAAGATTATTTTCATGATGTCAAGATGATTTGTAAGCTTGTAATTGTGCGTAACAATTAAAAATCGTAAGGTATGCTTTTAGCAACAGTCGAGTTCACATTTTAGACAACGAATCAATATTAGTTGCCACACAAATCCTAAAATAAACAATAAAATCTTTGAACACTGCATTCTTCGACCAGTATTTTACATACGTTTCAACCTCGCAGCACGAGTCTCTAGCTAAGTAGCTTTTTCATGAGCGGCGATCATTTTTGTACGCGAGCCAAAGGTTTTCATCTTCAAACAGATACTACATAATATATTAATAGTTATAATAATACAATTTTATTTTAAAAGAAAACAGCTTTTCTTTAAGGAAAGTATTGTTCTTTCGTTTTGTAATCTCTTCAATTCTAAATAATATTGTTTGCCTCATTATTTAGTTATGTATACGTTTTTCCTTATTATTTTTGTATGTTTTTTTAAAATTTTGTGTCTTAAAATTAATTATCATAATTTTTCAATTGCTGTTTTTATTTCCTTCTCTACAAGAAAGTATTGTAATCGCGAAAAATTTCGATATTGGGATTTTAATGGTAATACACATTTTGACCATCAATTTTGACCATTTTCACTACTAGTTTGGTCGTGATGGTTAATAACTCAGAAACTGAGAGACGTTTCAGACTCTTATAAAACATAGTAGTTGTGCACCTCTCAAAAGGACACTTCTCTCGCAGTATTCTTCAAATTTCATGGATACCTCAAAACCAAACACCGCCGCAAAGTGGATATTTGGTATTTCGGACTGCTATAACATCCTAATATAATATCCCTTTTTGGTTACAATCGCTGTCGGCAAAGAGGATACTTGTCTCGAAGGATTCTATGCATAACTAAGTACAACTTTTTTAATTGAAACGTCAGATATGTTTTCAAGGTTAGAATGTTTTCAAGATTATAAACTGCAGAGAAAAAAAATAATATGAAATTTTAGAAGGATTTTTAAAGCACCTAAGTACACAAAACCAACGCAAATGGGAACTTTTTTTTGCAATGAATCGCACTGTACAGAACGGTTTCATTCAGGCCAGTTTTAAAACTATAGTTAGCGAGTATATACACTCGTCGCTAATTTGTAGATTTATACTCGTTGGTATATGCTCGTTGTATATACTCGTTGGTTGTCACATCTTCTATTAGCGATTGGTCATCTCTAATGTCAGCTGACGCTTACACAAAAGTTGGTTTTCTCCAGGAAAATTGTTTGTCGAGTACCAGAGTGTATTTTTAAATAAACCAGTGCAGTAAAATAAAAATGGTAGATTTGACCGGAGCTTCCTCACCATTCCAACAGAGCATTCCAGACTTGGTTTTTTATTTACCAGCCGTAGTTGTTTTCGGATTAGCTGGTAAGTTATTTAGTAGAAACCTTATTGTAACTGTTCCACTTCAGCAACATTTTAAACCTTTAACAAAATAGGAAGATTTTTTATTCGTAAGACAAAAAAAAAAAAAAAAACGAATGGCTTAAATGTTCTATCGCTTCAGTCCACTAATTTAATAGAAGGCATGCGCTAGATTTGAATATGATGTTATAGTTAAATGTTATAGTATGTAGACGCATAATAAATAGTATATTCTGTATTCTGATCTCCTGTCGATATCCTTTTAGGCCAGTTCATATTGACACGTTTCAGAAAAAAATGTCGACAAACTTTCTCAAACATCCCAGAAAACAAAAAAAAAAACACTCTGAGATCAAGATTGGAGTCCATAGATCGTGGTCAATCGATTCCTTTCTCGATTGCTGGAGGCATTTTTATACGTATGCATGTATTCTTTAGAACTCCCAAAAGTGTGTAGTTAGCAGTTTGGTAAAGCATTGGCATACACATGCATATGACAATTTTTGTTAATGATATTATCGCTCTTATCTTTACGGTAAATTAGGCTTCGATTATAATGTATGCCATTATTTGCTATAGTCCAAGCTTTCTCCACGTTCCATTTATTCTCTTTATTCGCTGACACATGCTTATATAACTTTTGGCTCTTTATATTCTTATCTGCCCTGCCTTTAATGTATTTTTGACCCTACTTCTTTTATCTGCTGTTGACGTAGGCACTTTAAACATAATAATTTGTATTAGTACAAATTTAGTATTTAGGTGCTTTGTATTGTGTTCTAAAAACACATAATTAATGTTTAATTAGTATTTCAAGCTTAGTCAAATAATCGACTCGAATATCAGTTTCTTGTCAATTCGTTTAATGATCGTTCGTCTATGAAATTAGCTCGTGTGTATTGGAATTATAATTCATTATTGCTTAACATTTTCATTAAAGATTTGTTTAAAGTAGTGACAATATTATATTCTCAAAACAAATTTTTAAACTTAACTACACAACTGTAAGAAGACTAAATTGTATATGACTAAACAAATTGAGGACAAGGAGTCGATAGTGTAGCAAACGCACAAAGTTTTACTATCTTCTGACATTTTGTCCAAAAGCAAGCTCATAAGCGTGGTCGTTATTTGCTCCAAGCGTTGTCACAGCTGATGGCAGGTAGATCGATGTGATCACGATTCCTGTTTTACAGACATCTTTGTTTGTGAACACGTTAGCACACGTTAACATACAGTTTGACGAATTCAGAAATCGAATAATCAAATATACACTCCACGTGGAGCAGTTCTTAGCAGCCGCATGATAACTTTACGCGTTTAGTGAGAAACTTAATCAGCATGAAGCTGTGTGTAGGATGTCCATGATATGTTTTGCTATTGCCCGACAAAAAAGTTGGATATGCATGGATTTTATGATTGCTTTTAAGTTTTTTTGACGCAAACTATCGGCCGACAATTGCAAAGTTGACGCGCTACAATCATGAAATTTTTCTCTTATTTACACACACACACATTTATTTCTATTTTAACTTAAAAGTTTTAAACCACGATTTTAGTCACTTCTAAGATAATCGACTATCGGCCGATACACTTTTTTTACCTCATGTGTAATTTTAACTAAATCTATGTTAATGTATTTTTGTACTTATCTACTACGTATGCGTAGAGCAGTTACATATGTAGAAGATTGCTATTTATACTGCTGGTTCTTCACAATAATAATAATATTCCCAGCAATTATTATCCCATTTATTCCATGCAATGGATTCTAAGTATTACGTACCTGTAATAGACGCACGCAGACCGTCGTCTCTGCGTCCATTGCGATGGAATATTAGCAATAAAGAAAATTAAATTTTGTGACATTTGTAGTTGTATCTGCGATATCAAGAAAGTAAATCCAAAATACATTCGATAAAACAAGAGTTAATTAACGAAACCAAAGTATGGCGCATGATCCCGTTAATCAGCAGCAGTTCGCTAAAGACGTCGCTGCAGCGGCAGCAGCTGGCAACGGCGAGTCTTTCGTCGACGTCGATAATTTGAATGGCGATTTTGAAATGCCAAATCTTGATGAAGTGTGGAAAGCGCTTGAACAAATGAAGGGCATTAGCGATGAGGACCGAGAGAAGCTTCGCAAAAGTTTGTTGGTGTCTCAGGATGGAGAAACACCGCAGGATTTCATGAAACGCCTCCCACAACCTGATTTAAGGCATTCTTCAGGCGATTATATGATTTTCTTTGTGATGATTGCAATTATTGTGCTTGTCTTTGGTAAGAAAAATTCAACCGTGTGCAACTAGGTTAATTGAACCAGATCAAAACATTTTCCATTTCCAATTGGGATACATGAATATTTTACTAAACAGTTTTGTTTGTTTGTAGTACTTTTTAAATGACGTTATTGGGATATTCAATTATTTAAAAACCGACAAACAAACGATCATGAAACGAAAGAACACATTATTATATGAAATAATGCTTCTTCATTTTATTTAGTTAAGTTTTGGGAAGGTCAAAAATACTTGTTGCTCCTTGCATTGATGTAAATCTTATAACAAATATTTTAGATTGTTCTTATTTAAGCAATTCCCACTGAACCATGCTTTTGACAATATATTTCTTCCAACTAAACCAAAAAATAACTAATATCAACACATATTTTAATATACTTTCAGCTCTTTTCGGTTACAAGCTGTACAAATCACTGAAGGAAAAAGAATTGAAGAAACAGGAGAAGCTGAAGACGAAACATTCAAAGAAAACTAAGAAAGTTAATTAACACACAAGAGTAAAATTAAAACAACAAGAAATAAACTAAAATTGTATTCATAGATAATCTACATATGTATTTAATAAATTAATGTAACCAATTTTATATGCATTTCAGTAGGTTTCTAAGTAAGCCGAGTATGTAGATTTCTTAATAAAGTTAAATAGAAAAAACTTACACCAAAACATTTTTTATTTACGAAGATATTTATTGTCAATTTTCTATTTATTTCAGTTAAAATGATAATAACAGAAGAAGAAGAATTGAGAATTGTTCGCTGTAGCTAATTGAAGGTCAGTTATTTTTTTTTAGTATGTTTTAGGATTTGATTTAAATGTATTCAATACAGTAATCATCGTCTCCAAACGACTCGTCAGCGACTTCTTCTACAATACAATCTGCAGCCAAATCGGCTATTTGATCGGATTCAGTATTATAACAAGCGTACGTCCGACATAGATCGGAGCTATCAGTCTGAACATTTTCGGGATCATCTGCATCGATATCCTCATATTTAACTACGCAGGGCTGGTTTTTTCCCGAAAATTCACCCATTTCCTGGTTAGTTGAGTGTTTCTCCTTAATGTGCTTGTTAAGAAGATATCTTGTAACAAAGGAAGCGCAGCAGCCGTTCGCAATATATTCGGAACAAACAAATCTGTAGCAAAAAAAAAATCGATGTTTGAGTGAATATAAAACGTTAATGAGATGCACAGCAGACATACTCTCTGTGCACTTCATGGCGTCTAACGTGCAGGTACATCACTCTTTTGCGAGCAAATTGGCGACCACAAATCGGGCAGTCATACTGCAGGTCATTGTTGTGCATAGCCATGTGCACCTCCAGTGACTGTTTGTAATTGGTTGAAAAGGGACATTTTTCACAAACGAACGTTGTTGTCGAATGTACCTACGGCGGGGGGGAAAACGAATCTTTACACTTCGACCAGAGTGCGAACGAGGGAGGAAAATACCTACCGTTCTTTTATGCGCCTCCATATCACTTTTATTGTAGAATCCCTTGTTGCAGCTTTTACAAAAGTAACGCTTTACATTCGTATGTTTGACGCGCTCATGCCGTAGCAGATTTCTTTGGTTTTTCACTATTTTGTGGCATACTTTGCATTCCATTCGAACATGAATGAAATCGATGTGTTTTTGTAAGATTTCATTAGTCTTAAACGACGCATTACACACATTACAGTTAACGTTTTCTGTGAAAATAGGAAAACACGAAAAAATGATTTAGCAAATTCTTGATTATAATGAGAGTGTTGATTATAAAAGATCACAACTTCCACCATCGATGCCAAAACTGACATTTTATATGCAGTCTATCAACAATCAATTTTTAAACATAACATTGAAAAAAGAAATTAAGAAAATATCAAAAAAAGTGTATCACAGAATCTATTATGAACTAGCTTCACGGAATATCTATTGTGAATATGTAAACCATGATCGCTACTTCTATAATAATTAACTCACTGTTGTTATGACTTCTTGCTATGTGCACGGAAAGAGACATTTTCGATGTGCACTTCTTCCCGCAGAATTGACAATCGTGATGGCACTTCTCGCATTTATCTACATGAGCATCTAGATCAGCTTTAGTTTCAAACTGCCGATTGCATTTACAACAAATCAGTTTTATCTCTTTGTGCTTTAAAGCTTTATGACTGCTTAACGACATCCACATCGTATACGACTGCTCGCAATCCTTAAATTAACCAGTTGGAATTTGAAGCGGAGAAATAGAAGTTTAACTGATACTCACGCCCACATCACACATGTATTTTCGTAACAGTGGATACGACTTCCGCCAATCGTCATACGTTGTATGGGATTTGAAATGCGCACGGACCTTGCGCAATTCATTAAATGCAGAAGAACATAACGGACAGTGGAATAATTTATCACAATGAATGCCGGTATCTCGATGATTCTTCAAGTCTTGTTTGCTTTTAAAAGCTGCATCACAATATTCGCACAAATAAACGACAGATAAAAACTCTTCCTCAATATGAGCTTTGAAACAGTTGTTATTAACATGCGCCTGAGATTCGTTGTTTTAGTGTAAATTTTTAGGTATTAAAATTTAACAAGCGATAATTCTATTACCTCTAAATCGTCCTTATCTCTGCCGACCAGTCCGCAAGTTGTGCAACAACTAACTTGCACATCAACTTCTGGTTCATGGAGCTGCATGTGAGTGCGAAAATATTCTCGGTTCGATAAGATTTTATTACAAATCTGACATTTAAGTTGGTCTCCGCAATTATGGTATGATTCCTAGCAATACTTGGTTTGTATTAAATGTTATAATTACTAGATGAAAGTAAGATACGAACCATATGATTTTGCAGTTTATTTTTCTGAGAATAGCCTTTGTTGCACAAGGTACACTTGTATTTGAACTCATTATGATGAGTTGTCACATGAGTCTCGAATAGCTGCTTATTCTTGAAGGCACGATCACATCTTCGCTTAAATCGTCATTAATATCAGCTTTTGTGATATACACTATGATTTGCATAAATTAACGTACCTCACGCATATTAAACGATCTTCTGGCTCGTGCTCATAATGTACATGCTCAAAGAACTCTTCACTATCAGTGAAGAACCGATCACAGAGTAAACACACTCGTGGTCTTCGTTGTTGCAAATGAAATTGTTGATGAAAGCGAAACCTGAAGTATCACAAAAATATGCTTATTAAGTTGGCCATTGACATATTATTTTATTTTGGATTTTGCGACGGCTTTTAATAAGCAATCGAAATACATCACCTTTTAAATGAGGTAAATTTCATATTGCAAATGTTGCAATAATTCGATATTTTTTCCCCGTACTTTAAAGTTGTGCAACAGGAATGTTTGTTGAAATCTAAAAAATTCGAGTACGTCATTCCGCAATCGCGACAAGCTCCAAAAATCGGAATTCTGAAATACATTAAGTATTCATTAAAATTGTGCCTTTATGTAAAAAATTACTTATTTATTCACTCGCTAATGTTGTAATGTTTCAACACAATATGTCGAGCCAATCGACCCTCGTTCGTTAGTATTTTATGGCAGTTTCCCAACACGCAAGGATAAGACCCATTTTCATTTTCATGCTGCTCCAGAATATGTATCAATAAATTCTGATGTGTTGTAAAATATTCGTAGCAAATCTGTAAAATATGCACGGACCATGAATAATTATGTAAGCCTCGAAGAGAAAATTTAGCCAATAACTTACATTGCATGTACTCTTTCGTTCTAACTGTAACTCTTCTAGGTTACTATTAATTACAGCGTCTGCATAAATTTCCAGCTCAACATCGTCCGATTCTTGGACATCTTAATAATACGGCCAAAAAAATGAACTTTAGTAAATAATTGTGTTATTTATTTATACCTTTATTTGCATCGGCAGATGTTGTTGCTTCAGGCATATCCTCCGTGTAGAGATCAAAATATTGAAATATTTCTTCATCGTCTAAACTAGTAACATCGTCATCTTCATCTTTCACAGCATTTGAAAGAATGTGTTGCCCCTCAGTAAAATTATCGTTATTATTTGTAGAGATTGGAACACGTTTAACTAAGATCGGTGCTCTCACTCCAGTTAAACTTTCTGCCTGTTGCCCCGTTAATACAATTAGACTTTCTGCCTTTTGCTCCTTTAAATCGAACAATTCTATCAATCGATTTAAGCACTGCTCACACAGAACTGGATTTTCGAATGGATTATATGTGACCTTAACGTGGAAATGCTGTTCTATCAAAGATGCTAACTGTAACTCGACACCAACTTCATTGAAGATCTCTTGAAAATTCGTACCGCCGGTTCGGCCACATTTGATGCACTGCATCGGTTCCAGCCTTTCCGACATTTCAGAGTTGTGTCGATTAAGATTTTAATATTCTTTTACTAGTTTTAAATCTTATATACATATGTCAACTACTATGGAATATAACTCCATCGATATTTCTAGCTCCGAAAACATTCGACCAAGGTTGCATCCACAGCCTATTGCAATAGTACTGCAGACGGGCACAAAACGTACTCTGCGTTCGAAAAGAGTACTTCGATAGTGTTGTGTTACGAATACGAAAGTGAAGCGGGTACGAAAAGTACAACGTACTCTGGGCCGTTTTTTTTACATAGGTTTCTTATGGAAGAATAACGCGAGAAAGTACGAAACCAAGAATGTACTTCGTACTCCAAAATCATGGCGTTTGTTTTGGTTCTTTTTTTGTAAATAGAGTAAAGAGTTGCCACGTGTCATGAAAATATTATGTACCGTGGGTTGAAAATCCGTACTCCGTCATTAAAAAATGTACTCAAAATAGTACGCAAGTACGAAGTGGTGCATCCATGCATTCGACTCATTCCCCAAAATATAATTTTCACGCGTGAACTTAGCAACGAGAGTTAGCAATGATTCTTTTTTAAGGTGGTTCTTTTGGGATGCTATTTTTGCTACACAAAACTTTTTTGTTTTTTTTCTATTGTATTCACTGACATAAGGCCTTAAAGAGAAAGATCATTTAGATTACCCTGCAAGACCTCAATAACCGAGTCGCGCACACAATGATAAATTTTTCGTGGTTCACTAACACTCTCTCATGACATTTTCAGCTGCTTTTCTAAGTGCGAAAGGGATATCGACCATATTGTGACAAACCAAATACTAAACTCTTTCTAGTTCTTTCTTTCTTATTTTGCTATTCTAACTTGACAACTTGCGATCAGTGCTGTCGCAAATTGTGAATTCACTTCATTCAATTCATTCTTAAGCATTTCCTCGTGAGTTCATAAAACAAAATTTAATACTTAAAGACAATAAAACAATGAAAAGGAAAACGTTTTTAACTTATATCTCTGCGGAAAAAACGTTATTTTACTGGTTTTTTCACCGGTAGCAATACCTGAAGTTTTGGTTATCACTCTCGGTTATTATACTGGTAGCAATAACCGAAGTTTTGGTTATTACTCTCGGTTGTTTCACTGGTTATTTACCGGTAGCAATAACCAAGAGCTGCGACGTGCGAAAGAGAACCATATACATTTTCGCTTATGAAGTTGGACGTACGAGAGAAAGGAACGGGGCATCACATGTATACAAAAGTTTCGGTTAGTATCGTCGAAAGGGCCTTAAGAAACTAATAGAAACTTTATCCGAAACTTCGGTCAATGCTAACGGTGCAATAACCGGTTAGCGCCTTGTGAATTATACATCAGAACTGATAAATAATAAATAAATAAATTTAATGGATCTCCATGTTCCAAAAAAATTACAGGTGGTACATATGTAACTAATTCGCTTTAATTTTAAATTTGTTAAAATATTCTTTTTCATAAGTAAAGCCACAAAAAAAACGATTAAAAAGTTTAATGTCATAAGTAGTAAAGTCTAATTTTTAATGGGAGGTTGAGGGAAAATAATGAAGTAGATATTCGGTATTTAGGCTGCCATAACTTCTTTCGAAGGATTTTATATTATTCATACCATACCATCATGTGTTGGACACATCAGATATTTTTCTATTCTTATGCATTGTTGGCCCTTAAGCACAAAATAACCGATTGTAATGGCGGCTGGTGAAGCTCAGGCGAAATTGTCGGCGGCTTAGGTTAGACGGATTCTCTGGCTGGATATTTGCACGTGTATGCATCGGACCGCTGTTTTTCGAAGCGAAAAGCTGCTTGTGAGATGACTCCTGTTTGTATAAACGATTCCGACGCGTAATTTGCAAATCTCGTTTTATTGTTTCAAAGTTTATAAGATTAAGGCAATTTTGAATAACTTTTAGAGGTACAAACCGTGTATATATAACTGCATTGTTATTACAATTCTAAACGAGTCGAGCGATGCTAAACTGATGCAATTGAGGGTTTTGGTTCTGTGGAATCGACGCCAAACAAATTTCGGCTGTAAGTTTGAATTGTAAGTAGAAGAATTTTAAACGCTTAAATTTTATTTTGGGCTATTCCTTTAAGGCGGTGAAATGCTTCCTTTGAGTTAGTTATTACCCTGTGGTCTATCATTATTGTAATTATATTTTGCAAGACAACTTGAAGTAGCTACACTTCACCTCTGAGAGAGGATCCATTGCGAAAAGGAAGTTCTTATTGCCGGACACGCAATCCGGAACTTCCACAGTCAAGCCTAAACTGTTGAAATTAAAACAATGAAAAACATTTTATTTAAGCAAATCTTTCGCCGTAATGAAGTGCCGACCTTTCAGATGGTGAAGAATACATACTATGTCGTATATCGCAAAGAATCGTTTACGATTACAATGTTCCAATAATTAATTCCACGTTGAGTCAAACTGTTGGTCGTAAAAGTCTGTCATGTGCTTAATAATTGTTTCGACGAAAACTATTAGTGCCATAGGACTGAAACGCTCAATGTCAGACAGATCCTTATTAAGTTTTAATATTTCTTTATTGCTAAAAGGCAATTCTTCAGTTTACTCACGAATGACTGAATACTTTCAATTACTGGAAAAGTACATACTTTTATGTCGACTTTAACATGTAGGTGTATTTTTAAGTTTTTCAAGTTTGTTAACGCCATCGGGTTTTTGATAGTAGAAGCTCTCATTGAACAAGACTTGTCACTAAGAGCAAAAACACAACACATATCACAGCACAAAAATTTGTACTCTAATGTATTCGAAACACTTTGAGCATGTGGTTTAACATTATCACGTCAAAGTAATTGAATCAATAACGTTTGGAACATATGTATACTAAAGAATTTAAAACAGTTCTGTTCTTTCATGTCGATGTTTCTTGCAATATTAAAAATAGTTCGCACATTTTGTATGAACTGCGGTAGGATAAAAGATTAATATTTTTGTTCAGCACGGTAAGAGTTGTCCACGAGACTATTTGATCGGCGATTTTAAGATCGGTTCTATTAACGCACTCTCTACAGTCGGTCGCTTGTGCATAAAATTCTATAAAGTCCTTTCAGAGAACACCGTGATTGACCGACTGATTGTAAACAATGAGCACAACTACGTCTAATAAAAGTCTCGAATTATACCTAATTTCAAATTTCTACAACTCTCAGTTTTAGAGCTATGGGCGATAAATTTTCAATTAAAGTTTTTTAAATCTGTTGGGTGTAGAGTATTTACAATTCTACCAGGCCGAATATAGCACTCTTTCTGGTTAATTATTCTTTTCTTTATTATGCAAGCATTATGAGTAAAATATAGGAAAATGTTAGTGAAATGTTTTCAAATCTGTACACAACTTACTTTAACTATATTTTGATTTTCTATAAATTAGCATTATCAGTAAATTATATTGTATTATATATACTAATTATATTATATTATATTATCATACTAATAAGTAGAGACCTAGCAGCTATGGCTTTATATTATATTGTCCATTAGCAAAAATATTTTTGCAACACCTTATAAGCATCGCATGTTGCGAAAATTGAAATAAAGTTGATTATGATATGGTCTCATAAAAAGAAATACATATAAAATCCAAAATCAATTCTTTTTTAATGGAATCAAATCGATTTCTAACTATCATTATTAAGTGATGTGTAATTGGTGATGGCTGATTTGGTCACAAGAACAACGTAAACCGAGCCTGTAAATGATAATAAAAATGCAATGAAGAACGCGTACACCGCTCAGCACGACGCTGCTCTACGCTGATGACTCCATCACTCTGTCTACGCCGCTTTCAGCGGAACTAGCAACTACACCTTTTTCACTTTTAAATCGGAAAGCGCCACTTGTAATTCAGAAAGCGTCACTTTAAATTCAGAAATGTCATTTGTAAATCAGGAAGCGTCACTTTAAAATCAGATAGCGTCATTTCTAATTCAGAAAGCATAATTTTAAATTCAGAAGGCCCATTTGTTAATCAGAAAGCGTCACTTGTAATTCAGAAAGCTGCATTTTTAATTCAGAAATGCCAGAGAAAATTTCAAATGATAATTTCTGAAATACAAGTGACGCTTTCTGAATGACAAATGACTGTTTCTGATTTACAAGTGACGCTTTATGATTTACAAGTGACGCTTTCTGGTTTAAAAGGTGAAAAGTTGTAGTAGAATTGAAGAAGTTTTGGGGTTTGTGATACCTCTTTAAGTGAGCGGAGGAGCGTCATTTGAGTTTGTGAAAAAAATGTCGTTATAACAAGAATCTTTTATCTGAACAGACGCCCATGGCGTTAATGCAAACAAATTTTGTTTGGTTCCTTTTCTTGCTCTTGTTGATTATGGTTCCAATGCTGAGTAACATGTAGAGGAAATATGAATAGGAACTATGTATGGAAAATAGTCTTTTTATACCCTACACCTTAAGGTTGAGGGTATATTCACTTTCTACCCGAGTGTGTAACGCATAGAACTAGACAAGATAGGTATGGAAAAGTATATATATTCTTGATCAGCATCACCACCAAAATTGAAATAACGATGTCTGCCCGTCTGTCTGTCTGTCTGTCCGTTGAAATCACGATCACAGGAGAACGGATTAAGATTTCAAAATGAAATTTGGCAAAAATATTCGTTGCTATGTTGGGGTGTTTCGTATTGAGAATGGGCAAAATCGCCCAAGGACCACGCTTACTTTTTATATCGAGCGTGCAGGTACCTCTGTTTTGCCTATTAAAAAGGCCATATCAGCATCACTTTTTGAGTGAAGACAAGAAAATTTTATATGTAGGTTTAGACTAATGCTTCCAGTTAATATGCCAAATATGGGCGTGGTACGCCCACTTTTAGTTTACATAGGTCATGGAGAGTTTTACATGGATTGTATTGAAAAGTATATAAGTTTCCTGAATAATGGTGTACATAATATTGTGGTTTGTGAACCAATTCATTTTTTTGTTGGGAAAAAAATGGGCGGGCCACGCCTCCTTTTTACCCATCCACTCAGTATTGCAATATATTTTTATACCCTACACCTAAATTTTGAGAGTAAACGCACTTAGTACCGGTGTTTGTAACGCACAGAAATAGTTAAGCAGCTATAATTATAGTTTATCTTCCGAATTTGGGCGTGAGCCGCCCAATTTGAGTTTACATAGGTCATAGAGTATATATGCAGCTTTAATGTGTAGGGTATTTCGGCTACAACCCGGCTGTAGACAACACCTTTACTAGTTTGGTGTTGTTTTCTATTTACAATATAAGCAATGTGTTTTTTAAACGCTGGCTGTCATGAATATTTATATTTTATTGCTATTTTTGACTTGTAGTAAAAAATTACTTCTATTTTTTATTTGCGTAAATTTATTCTTTGTGTTGAAGAGCAAATGTGACAATCCAAAATGTCAATCCGATTCAACAATATATGCGGGCCAAACCACACATGTGGGGTCAAAGCTTTTTATGTTATGCGATTCCTATGGATATGCATACAGCTTGGGTACAGTTCGATCAAACGGTGTCTTCCGAATATTAATTTGTCATGTGATAAAAGCCTGCAGTCTCAAAAAAAATATGGACATATAATCTGCCAAGCCGTAATAAAAGAGTATAACAAAAATATGGGTGGAGTGGATCTAATGGACCTATTGATCGGGCGTTACCATATACGGATGAAAACAAGAAAGTGTACTAATCGGATATGTGTTCATAGTTGCTATGGTGAATACATGTACTTATCATCGATTGCAGAAGGAATTTCTCCACTGCCTGATTTTAGAACAGAAGTAAGGGAAACTTTTTGTTTTATAAACTTAAAGTTGGAACCGCAAAAACGTGGTCGACCGCCTTAAGCAATTCACAGAAAATATGATTGCAGTTCAGATGTCTAGGGGGGCTTAAATGGTTTTACAAAAACATTTATTTAGTGTTTGTTCTCGAGTTGTCGAAATAGAATATCTATGATTTCCATTATAACTATGTTCATGAAACCAGAATTCATAACTTGAGATTGAACTATCGAATCGAATCGTGGATATCGAATCGTTTATGTACACCACTTGGAACGGATGATTTTTATAAGGATATTCGGAATAACATCAAATCTAAATTTAATACATTGTTTAATTAATAAGAAAGTTTTTTTTTCTATAAAAATCCTTAACAGCACAGCATTTTCTAGTGCATAGTGTCCATTTTGAGAATGACATAGATTTTCACATCACAATTCTTCCACATTAATTACAGGTTTTGCTATAAAGTATTCTACCCAATGCTTCTTTTGAACTCTTTCGACATAAATAGTTTGGTTTTGCATATTTCACTTCAAGAAACTCCCAATGATATTGAAATAGATTGACCCAGATGTCCAAGTAAAACCATGCTGATGATTTTTGAACCAATTTGCTTATTTATATTTTGAAGATAATTTCTTAAACTCAAACCCGCCGCTCTGTTCCATTTTGCCTTACACAACCTTTTTAATTTATAGGTTTAAGAATTTATATTTTTTGCTAGCGTTACGCGCTAGCATTCATTTACGGAAATTCCCCATCTTTTAAAAAAATAGTGATTGCTAACAAAATGTTCAAAAGAAAACAACGTTTTCTTTGTTGCATGAATTTTACATTTGTTCACGTTATAGGGCTTTCTTACTGTGTTCACGCTACAGAGTAGTTAGTGTAAAAAAAAATTATGTTCATGCTAGCCGGTGTTAAGTAATTCCGTTTTTTTTTGCCATCGCGAGTCTACTGTACTTTAACTTTCTTTAATTAATTTCTAATTTCATTAATTATTTTCGTATTTTATTGATACCATGTTATTATCAAGTATATTCAAGTATATTTTATTTAAGTTTTCATTTATTTTATCTAGATTCCTACACACCAATGTCACTGCACTTTTGACAATTCTTTTTATAACTGTAACCTTCGTCTTACATCCAACATTCAATGATACGGAATCAGATGAACAAACTCAATCAATCACTGCAAATCCAAGCTGTTGAGGTAGAAGAAACGAGTAACATACAACTAAACCAGCTTTGAGAAAACTTATTTACAGAAATGGTCTTAAGTGGTCTTAACGAGCGTCAGGATACAATTTACCAGATTACATTTTCCATTCTGCGTTGAGTCCATTTGAGTTGTAAGGTAAAGTTAATAAGAAGCTACTGACAAAGAACTAGACCAAAGGCAAGAAATGTTACAAGACATTTCATTAAGAAAACCTTATTACTATATGAATACTTGGTTGGACGTTGATTATCAAGAGAAAGGGAAAACAGAAAAAAACGCAGGCCGTTATGAGGACATAAAAAGGAATCGGTTTAAATTTGTTTAAACAAAGCATATCGATGTTGTGAAATGGGGAATGAGTATAGATCATTACTTTAAATAAAAAAAAGATTTTTATCCTGAAAGTTGATCTGATATTTAACCGGAAACGACGCACATAAATGAACTAAGCATAAAGAAATTGAAAACATAACAGAAAGCGTAAGAAAATTAGTGTTCAAGACACCACAACAACAACTGCAGAGTGAACAACAAACTACAAATATTATAAAGGCAATTCGAAAGAACTCAAAAGTAGCTGAATCAGGTGTAATGGGAGCTTTGAAGCTAGTCCAAGTCGGAGAAAATATGAAGACATCCAGAATGGTGATATCAGTAACAACGCAACGGCAATCAAGGGAGCCAACAGAGGAAACAAAAATGGAAAATAAAAAAAGCTGCGACACATGACAAATGCGACGACAGTTTTAATAACCATAACTAATTGCAGAATACGTGAGTACACTATAGACTTTAGAGTTACCATTGAGGATCCAAATGAAAGGCTAGATTTCATTCTTAGATTTAATGCATCGAAAACACACGAACTACCAAGAATTTTAAAATATTAGTGTAATTAAATTTGTTTTTATAACATTTATATTTATACAAGTGACGTAATATAGTAATTGTGTTACTAGAAATTAAGTATCCAACCTTATAGGAAAGATCCATTACTTTGCGATGAATGCACAGCAAAATGTATTGTTAAAATTATCTGTTTGTGAAGGAGCAGTGACTAAAGGTAGTGCCCGTAAAATTAAGCATTAAAGAAAAGAGGCGAGTTTATTATTTCCTTAATTCCTCTTAGCCCTTAGAGAGCTCTCTCATGGCCCGAGACGAAAGAGGAAGAGGTCGGTTGAAGTAATTTTCAGTGACTATTGTGAATCCGAGTAAAGGCAGTTAGTTTGAAATCACATTGAACTCGCATTTAAAATCTTTTATGTATTAAAACCAGTAAAAAAAGGAAGATACATCAGCAGAAGACAGCAGTAAAATCCTAGTTAACACAATTCTTATATTTAAAAAATTGTGAAATCTTTATAAGAGCCCATGTAACTTAGTAGTTATAGTGTGTCTTTACATATAAGAGATTTCAGTATTACATTTATTGATAAAAGATATATTTATATACCAAAAAAATTTAATGGAAATTAATACTAAAGCGGATTAAAGGTATTTTAGATTTACCTCTTTGGGCTGATTAGATCGATAATCACACAAGTTTGATCATTGAGCAGATCATATATCTACATATGTATTTCGAAACGAACCACGGTTTCTTATCAGCGATCTTTATTGGTGCATATTAAATGCAATACTCGCTATATAAACTGCATTGTTTCAGAAATTAAATTTGTGTCTGTACCAATTGAACTTTTACATCAATTTTTCCCGCAATGTCCAGAGTTTCACCAGTAATTACCTGTAACTTATTATGACAAGAAACAATACTTATGGTTTTAAAATATTAAAGATATTGAACATAACTTATAATAGATTTTGCAGCTCCCGTGTCGATTTCCATTTGCAGACATTTCCCATTGACTTCCAATGGCACGATAAGACGTTGATGCTCTTCTATATTCAACACTGATGATTCCATAACCAAGCTACAATCTTGGACGATACTGTCTACGTTCCCCTTACCAGCATTTTTACTGCAGTGGTTTCCAATATTCTTATTTCGTTTCCTGCACATTTTAGCAAAATTACCCTTTGCTCTACAATTGTTGCAAGTGACGTATAGGGCTGGACACTGAGTTCTATGATACATGTTGCCACAGCGGCTACATTTGGACGAAGGTTTATGTTGAATTGACATTTCTTTTTTTTGCGGACGTAAACTGTCAGCATTGACACTACTTTTCTGTTTCTCTTGAAGATGACTTTTAAACGTTTGACTAGTGCTGCTTGATACACCATGAATACTTAATTTCTTCATTTCGTATGACTGTTTCAGAAGTGCTTCCACATTAAGGGCTTTAGAGCACACTTGTTCAAACGTAGCTGAATCTTCCTCCAGCAACTTTTCATGCCACCTGGCATTTTGGAGACCAAAGACAAACTTGTCTCTCAGTGCTTGATCTAAAAAATTCCCAAAATTACAGTCCTTCGACAACAACTTTAAACTGACTATGTATTCAGTAATTTGCTAATTTTCTTTTTGATTCCTGCACGAAAACTTGAATCGCTCTGCTAATACTATTTTTTTTGCTGTGTACACCTTTTTCAGCACATCACCCAATTGTTCGTATGTCTTTGACGCCGGCGAGGCTGGTGCTACCACAGTTTTCAGCGTCTTATACGCCTCTGGACCAATAAGCGTTATTAGCACTGATACTTTTTTATTTTCTTCTATTGCATTGCATATAAAAATCTGCTCTAAACGTTCCAGATAATCGTTGATGTCATCGCCTGGCAAAAACTGTTCTATCGTGCCAATAAAATTCATTTTACTTGCGCAAGCAGGCACTATTTCATTATCTGCCATTTATTTCACGACTTATAAGTTATTAGTTAAATCATGCATGCTACCGAATTATCCTCGTCGCCACTATTATTCCGATGTTCATTGATTTTATTCAGAAGTTAATGTACATGTCTTACGTGGTGGATCGACTAGCCGGAAGAGAGCGAATCTTCGTTGACGTTCAGCCATGCTACCACCGGGTCTGTTCACCTATATGACACTGTTGGACCCGTTCACACTCATTATGTCTACTACACAACAAGGAGGAGGCTATTACCATATCTCTTACGCTTTAGTACAGTTTTGTAAAGACGTCCTTGGTCTTTACGTCCATAGATTTTGCGTGACATGCACCCCCAAAGGTTTTCCACTGATTGAAGCTCCATAATTGAAATAATTTGCGTCATAGAAGCAATACCTTCTACAATCCATCATAAAGCCACATAATATTTTGTAGTTTTTCCATACTGCTCGCTTTTTGTTGATTTCTAGTAAAGGAAGTATATCTTCGCTGCTCATCTGCGTCTACATATCAACTATGTCGTACTTCACAAAAACATTCCCTTAACACAGAATGACATTAGATAAGTCTGCTGCCACATCCTTCATATCGCCCACATTCTGATTCAACAAAAAACCAACGCAAACTTTACAGCCTCGCACTGAAGAACTCGCGTCTGACGTGCAAGGAGGCAGTGGATCGTCCACCCCTTCCTCGCCGGTGTTGGGAACGAAGTTGCTTATTGTTCTGTATATGTATTGCAGTATAGACGGGGATTTGACTGATGTAGGTGATAACGCTGAATGGGGTCTGAATTGGAGCTCCGTTGAACAGGTGAGTTTGAGGGCTCACATACGAGTAGGTCGATATACCAGCCATAGCAGATGCCATGAGGGAAAAAGCCCCGAAAATACCGAGAATCTGAAGGGAAAAGAAGAGTTCATAGCATGCGATTACATCAAGGAACGAGAGATAATAGGGACTAAACTGTTTGTGAACGAAGAAGTAAACAGGATTTTTTTCCTTTTTTGAAGGCTTATCGTGTTATTTATCGCAAACTTCATTCCAATCAGCGGAGCTCCTGCTCAGCGATGTTTTTAAAGCGAGAGCAATCGAATCGTCAATTTCAGGGACTTGCGTTTGCTTAAGAAATGTGGAACTACCGGCGTCATATGTAGATTCATATCTCATGTCGATAATGGCTTGTGAAATTATTATACTCCCTAAAGTATTGCGTTATACACTTGCCTCTTGAAGTTTCATTTAATAAAGTATTCACACAGTTAAAAAACGAACCCTTTAAACTTACAATGATTGTTCAGGGGTTTTCTGCTTCTTACCTTATTGACTCGAGCTCCAAAAAATGAAGATTTTTGTAAAGCTGACTTAGGCGACGAGTTGCCAGAGACTCTAACGGTTTGCAGCCAACCGTAGACTTTAGACGGCATAGACATTGTATCTTCATCTTTTCCAAACTGCAAATATCTCATTAAACTTTTATTAAAAAAACTTGGCTATAGACTTTTTAGACAGTTCTGAAGTAAATTAAAATAGCAAACACGTGTAAATACCTTTGAAATATGGCAAAAATGGCCATGTTAAATTCTTCCAAAAGTTGTTTTAATTTGTTTTCTTCTGCATCAAACAAGTTATCTGTCGGAGCTACCTCTGTTATGTTTTCTAAGTTTTCCAGAAACAGACATTCCGAATAGTTGTCTACATGTGAAATATCAATAAATATTTTGTCACTTTCCATTTTTACATAATCTTTTCCTTTGTAAAAGATTTACATATATTCACTTTAATTACGTTTCAATTTCACTTCTATAAACACAATTGATCCAAACCGCTTGAACTGAAAAACGAAACTGAAGACAGAAATAATATACGGGACTAATATTTGTTCTTGCTTGTCTTATGATATACACAGCTGATTGCAGCTTAATTAAACATGTTTCAACTTTGAAACAACAACGAACTTTCTCATATTTCAAAATTACACACTTTAAATCTAAAACGCTCTCTAAAATTCCTTTCCCCTAGTATAAGCGATTTTGTTGTTGTTGTTGTAGTATTTGTTGTTGTTGTAGCTCTCCACAACAACAACTCAAATTTAAAGTTTCAAATTTTGATGCCCTATATCTTCTTAATCCCGAAAGACATATATGAACATATCGGAATGATATATATGTACATCGTTTAAAAGGTAATTTTAATATCTATAATCCGTATTTAGAGACATTTTATCAGAAACTTTTACTTTTCGCGTAAAACAAGTTTAAAGTTTTTCCTACTTTTTTTTAGGTTTATTATTTTTTTGAAAGTGAAGTTGTTCAGAATGTTATATAAAAGTTTACATTTTAAGAATCGGATATAATGCATCGAAAGCGGTTCTTCAATATCCCTTAACAGCGCTCGACAATATTCCGGCCTTTGCACAACTTTTTATTAAAATTTTGTGCTTCCGGTCATTGAGGTGTCATAAGGTACGGTAGGAGCTGTTAACCATAATCTCCTGAAATTTTTGGGAATGGGTAAACTTGCTAAATTGTTGTTTGATTTGGCATAATTCTTACCTAACAACCACGTGTTGAGTTTTCCGCTATTGTACCCGGCTTTCAGTATAGCGTCTGCAGGGCTAGTCTTCGAAGCGACTGCGTCATGGTTTGGACCTGGAATAGTGGCATCGACATACCGAATTACCATATCGAAATCGCAATTCTAAAACGATTTGTAGTTGCTTTTTTTTATTTCACACATGTATCATAGAGTTATACTTACTATCATGGCATTTAGGCTAGAAAAAGCCCTTGCGGTTATAATATAGATGGCGGTTATAATATAGTCTCCGAGTTGAAATTTCTTTTGGAATATTAGCTAACCTTTGGCGAATTCTCCAAACTAAAATTCCCGCTGCTCCAAAAAATGCAGATAAAATTGTTCTAGCCACAGTCGTGCTACACAACTTCTTAATGTTGCACAACGTAAGAAATTATTACACGTCGGAAGACCTGGACAGATTAAGAAATGATGGATTAACTTCTATCGGAGCTCATTTGCAAAGCAGGTCAACTAGAACAGCATTTCAGTACCGCGGCATACTAAAAGATTACTTTAAATAAAACATTCCATATTGTTTTTATAAAGCCAAGATCTTTAAATAAATTAATTTTCTTCACATTTTTAATTTTAAAAATATTTATTGTCATTTTATCAAAATTTACATCTGAGTGTCTTCCTCTGACCTCATTTATAATGTGAAAAACAGCGCTGGAGACGCGCTCTTTCACCTCGATTAGCGCGGAGTCGCTGAATCCACATCTTTGTATTCGTTCAGCCAGACTTTCCATAAGCATAGATGTTCCACTTTGCTTACGGAAAGTCTGGTTGTTCAGCATTCCACTCAGATGCACCATATTAGCTTGTGCAGCTTCCAACAGGCCTCGCACTGAAGAACTCGCGTCTGACGTGCAAGGAGGCAGTGGATCGTCCACCTCTTCCTCGTCGGTGTTGGGAACGAAGTTGCTTATTGTTCTGTATATATATTGCAGTATAGATGGGGATTTGACTGATGTAGGTGATAACGCTGAATGGGGTCTGAATTGGAGCTCCGTTGAACAGGTGAGTTTGAGGGCTCACATACGAGTAGGTCGATATACCAGCCATAGCAGATGCCATGAGGGAAAAAGCCCCGAAAATACCGAGAATCTTAAGGGAAAAGAAGAGTTCATAGCATGCGATGACATCAAGGAACGAGCGATAATAGGGACTAAACTGTTTGTGAACGAAGAAGTAAACAGGAATTTGAAAAGCAGTTATTATGATTAGGATTTTTTTCCTTTTTTGAAGGCTTATCGTGTTCACCAATCGCTCATTTTCAGATATCTACATTTCATAGTTTAAAATCCAGATTTACAATCTACTATCTGCACCAAACCTTTCTTATAAAACTGATGGATTAAAAGTTAAACCCAACCCAAAGTGGAGAACATGGATTTTAATGAGAAGTAGAAAGAAGATCTATTCACTTACGGTCTGCTGACAGGCACTTCGTCCAAAAAGGCCAGCTGCTCGTAGTATTTATAACGTTTTATCTCTGGTGCACCACTGCCAGATGGAAGCTGTTCCTTGTGCTCTTGGCGTTTATGCCTGTCCATCGTTTTCGACAGGTTTCTGCTAAAAAATGTACGTACTTTAGCATGCATTGCAAGACAAAGAATAACATGCATTTGTTACCTGTTCTGTCCAGATGGATGGCTATGTTTTGCCAAAGCCTCTCCTTCTCCAGCACGTTTTTATAATTTGCAGATTGCAGATTATACAGACAATCGTATTTAGCTACTTCAGCTATTAGCTTCTCTTCAAAGCTCATTTTTTAAAAATATTTTTACCATCATAAATTCATTATAAATCAGAAATCACAAATCAAAATTATAATCAAAGTAAGAGCTTACCCACAATAGCGCTGTGACTGTGACTGTGTTTTTGGAATGCATGTAAATCTTATGGGCTGGAACGACGCCCGGCGTCGTCATGAAAACAAAAATTTTTGTTGACTGCGAAAGAGGCACGACTGCGTTTGAGTTTTTCTCTCAAACAATGATGCCTACCTTCACGTTCAAAATCTAACTTGTTCTACTAAACTGAAACAAAACAAAACATATGTTTTTGACATGCTTTGCATTTCTGAATTGCTGATTTGGTGAAAATATTTTGAAAATGAGCTTTGAAGAACAGCTAATAGCTGAAGTAGCTAAGTATGATTGCCTTTATAATTTGCAATCTGCAAATCTGCAGTTGTATCAGTCAACTGTGTTTAGGCTATTAATCGCAAGTGACAGTTCGACGCTGCGACGTCACTGCTCCATTCTGTGCCGACTGTGCTAAAGAGAGAAACACAGTCACAGTCACAGCGCTATTGTGGTTAAGCTCTCACAGTTACAGCGCTATTGTGGTTAAGCTCTCACAGTCACAACTCTATTGTGGTTAAGCTCACAAGATTCTATTTTATTTCCCCTACTTGACAGCAAAAACTTCCATATGATTTGCCTTGATTTCATTTTGCTGCTGCTGTCGCTGCTCTTATATAGTTCAGCTCTATTAAGTGAAACAAATGTTAATATTGCCAATCAAACGATGGTCATATTAAGAAAATTATGTTTATGTTAATCATATAACTATTTATATTTTTTGTGACTGGTTTTTTTTTTGTTTCTTTACAAAATACATAAGTGAATATTTGTAAATATGGATATTTTCTTCATATCTCAAAGTTCGGCCAGCCTTACATATTTTGGAATATATTTATCTATTCATAAATATTTATACGCTGCACATAAATTTTTATTGTTTCGAAAGTTTAGTTTTGTTTCCGTTTGTTTGGAGGTAATCGATTTATTCCATTCTATTTGATAAAACTGATCTCGTTCAAAGATAACAAATATGTTACTCAACAGATTACAGAGCAAATGCATTGCTACGAGAATGAAGGTTGAATTTTATTTGATGTAAATAGGTTTCTCTTGTTTTGTTTTTTATGGTGGTCCTGAAGAGGACCGATTGGTTTTCATTGTATCTCTTTAAAATTCCACTTTCTATACGTGCCATCTCATTCCGCACGTTCACTGCTGCCCCAAATGGAGCTTCTATTTCTTCGGCGAATGGTGTATCAAGAAGCAATGGTTCGTTGCACTCCCAGTGTGTAAAATATGCATATATATTATGGAAGGCGGCGCACGCATTTACAATCTTTGTTGCAACCTGCGGAGTCTAATGAAGGCCTCCCTCGCTTGACATGAAGCGAAATCTATTCTTCAGCACTCTGAAACATCCCTCCACAGTATTTCGCGCTTTGTTCAACTTAGTGTTGAACAAAATTTGCTGTCGATCGCTGTGTTGTTGGTATGGGGTCATTAGATATGGTAGTACCTGCAATTGAAAAATTGAAATTGTTATAGACGGTATAATCACAAAGCTTACAAAATTTTATCCAAGATCCAAGTGTTTCTCCTTCCAGCATCGTGACACGTAGATGTCGTCTATGCGCTGCTACAGGCTCTCCCTTTGACGTGCGGTTGACGAACTTTCGCGAGCTATTCGACATCTTTTTACTATTGCTTCCTGGGTCGTCCGCGCTTCCTTATGCGATGGACCGGCGTTGGATTATTGCCAATATCACTAGATTTATAAGAACGAAGTGCAGAAGCATGGTGCGCTTCCAGTGGAACGTTGGGATGATCAGGTTTCGAGGATACCTTTTGGTAGCAAAACTCGACTTCCTACCTCGCAGTTTGGCTGCGATTGCTTACGCTGGTCAACCAATCTTTTGCTCTTGTCTTGCATATGTTCTTCGTTATCCTTGGCAGTTAAAGTCAAAGTTTTAAGTTCTTTAAATATAACGTGATCTCTGGGACGAATGTATCCGTCTCAACGATGTCTGTCAAAGTCGTTGTGAACATCATCCAATGTACGCAGTTCTCTCCCAAATGTTAAGAATGATGTAACAAATATAAATAAGTAACAAATATAAATATAGTATCCATTGTAATATTCCATAATCATTGCTTAATAAACATAAAAAAATGACTTCATTTTAATCTGTGTTAATGTTAATAGAACATTGTAAACAAAAACATATTCATTGTAATATTTCAGCATTATTGCTGTTCTAAATTAACATAATATAAAAAAATGACCACTTTAATGTGTGCTAATACTAATAGAGTATATTAAAAAGGAACATATTCATGAAAATAATACTAAAATAAACATCATAAAAAAAATGACTTCAATATACATATGTAAAGGCAATCAAGGCACAAGTAATAGGTATTTGGTAATAAATGAGGTTGAGAGCAGGAGTTTTTCTAAATCTTCAGAAGCAGTACAGTTGCTGGTGCTTCTGCTCCTTGCAATTGTTCTTACATCCATCAGGCGCTTCAATGTTTCCAGGAGAAATGAGTCTTTCAAATCCTCAGGAACGCCCTTCAGGAGAGAATCCATAGCCATTAAAGACATGCTTGATCCGTCCTGATGTGCACTGCTTAAAGACTCTATTTCTTCCTGGATCTTATTAATATTACCTTCCAGCCTTTCTTTGATACCGTCTAATTTTCTTCTTTTCTGAGGAGGCCTGCTTGATTTTGGTATAATACTATCCTCAACGAAAGCCATGCTATCCATGTATATCCACGGCTCTTTCCAACTCGCGCTGCTTCCTGATGGTGCGTTTTGCTTCCGTATTTCTTTGCAAAACCGCTCCCGTAATAATTTCCACCTCGTTTGGCATTCCAGGACTAAAAAGTGAATAATATTCAATTCAAGAATTCAATGAAATTATCCAAAAATATATTTTGGACATACTTGGTGTTGACAGTGATGAGAAATGCTCTCCCAAGTTTTTTCTTTTTCATGTTTGTTGATGTAGTTTTTGTTTTTTTTATCAAACAAATGATTGTTTTGCCTCACTTGTTCTATTAACTCTTCTATAAATTTACTATCTTAGATTCGTTAGAGGCACATATGTAGATAACATATTTTAATTAATTGTATGAAGAGATCTTTTACGAAAAAAATAAAGAAATAATCTAAATAAGTCCAAGGTAAAAAAAGACTGCTTAGTCTTATAGATCTTAGATCTAATTATATATCTATATAAAAATATTGAGCGTATATCTAAAAAAAAACATGCGCACAACAAAATAAAATTTTTGGTTCGACATTTCGAATTTTCGGAGGACAAAAATAACACTTTGATCATTTGTCATCCACTGAATCAGCGTCTTAAGTGGGGTCAGCCTGGCTATTATCTGAATCGAAATTTTTTTTGCCATTTGAGGCTATATGAGATCGAAGTATATATACGCCGTATTCGACGGTGTTGACTTGGACAGGTAGCTGCAAATTTAGAGTGGGCAAGAGATCTTCCTCGAACCATTCTGCTGTGGTAATCCGCTTTCGATGTATGTGTCTACTCGTAGAGACTATGGCAGCTCTTTGACCACTTGCTTACGTGGATCGCTCGGGACAGAGTCCAATACCAGGATCGATGGGCGTCGGGGTGACTTACCTCCGTTTATAGCGATCCTGTCCACGTTGTGAATGATGATGAGAAACCAATGGCCGTGCTGGTTTATCGGGACAAATGTATGCTTGGTAACGTTGTTCTGCTGTTTGATTGGGCAGTCGCATCAGTCTTGCGAAGAAAAATGTGGAAAAAACGAATGTCTCTTCGGTCGCGATGGCGACTGGTAATGCCTCCTTCCAAATCCACTGCAGAAGATTTTTGATTATGTTGTCATTTAGCTTTTGTCCTGCTGCCAGCAACTTGTGTCGTACGTCCTTATCCTCGTTCCTCCTGTGACATCCGCGACCATAACATCGTTCTCTGATTGCGGCGCAGTCACGGTGTGGCCGATCGTGTGCCGTACCGCTGCTTCCACTCGTCGCTTTTACGCTGCATTTGGTGGACTGGTCGACGGTGTTGTCGTCGCTCGTACATACAATCTACCTCCGGGACCTCACGTCTCTGTTTCGTCATTGTTTAATTGGATGATCCGTCGCTGGGCTTCATTTAGTCGCTGGTATCTTTTACGCATACAGCGAAGTTTGCATTTTTTTTAGCACTCATTTTTAAATTTTTTTCTAATTTCAGTTAGAAACCAATTTTACTTTTTTTTTGTTCTTTTAATTTTTCCAAAGTTGTAAACAAAAACCTGAGAGCTCCTTCAGCAGATAATAGTGTAGAATCTTCCCGGCTAAGAGTTTTAATTTTAATCCGGAGTGGTTTTAAACGGAGTTTTTAAACAGTTTTGATACTAATAAATTTTATAGCGTTTTCGATTTGCGGTTGCTCATCGCTTGGTTGAAAAGAGTATTAGTGCAGCGTAATTCAGCCAAAAAAGTTGAGGTGTTGTATGTGCGGCGAAGAATCTGCTGAAGTCTTTTCCAAAGCACTTGTCGATGAGCCTGAATAGCCAAAATATTGACAGGCGAATCGGTGAATCGGTCTCTGCTGGTGGGAACCCTCGATTGAGATTTTAGCGTATTGCTAACGGACGTTTCAAAGTTGCAGATGGCTTCGTCTATCTCAGAGTTGAGAAGATTTCGGTCCGTAGGTGGGCAAATGATTTTATCAATCACCTGCCCCCTAAAAGTGTTCCAGTTGATCTTGTTGAGTACGATTTCGCGTCTGACTGGAGCCTTCTTAGTGAAGATTCTGTGGTTGAGCCGAATGTCAAGTTCAACCGAAAGATGGTCAGAGTCAGCGAAATGCGCCTTGCAGCGGAAGTTTTGAAACTCAGGATATTTACCAACGTTGACGAGCAGAGGAAAAAGTCAAGGGTGGAGGGGGTTCTGGGGAAGGTGCGCTCGGGCTGCGACACCACAACTAGTGAATGGTCGTTGCAGTTGCTGTTCAACCAATCAACAAACCCTTAGGGCGGCGACTGCGATTTCTGCGACTGTTCTGCAAGCAAAGCTTCAAATTTCCAGGCAGAGATTCGCCTAAGTCCTCTTCTACATTCCCCTTGCCAAAATTATTTTTCGTTATTGTTTTTAACAATTCCTCTTTTTCCATTTTAAGCTTATCAATTTCTTTATTCTTAATATTTGAAATTCGAACAATTTCCCTTTGAAGATTTCGTATTCTAATTTCTAATTTTTTAACTTTTTCGTGCAAATTAATTTTTGAAGGGCTTTTGTTTGACAAAAATTTTGAACTCTAAATCTTCCGGCTTGTGTAGCTTGTCTTGTATTGCTCAACACTTGGCAGCGATCCGGAAGATTCAACTATATTACTATCTACAAATAATGGAAGAAGAGGTTTGCGTATTACTGGCGTGCTTCGCATCTCAGATGATCCACAAATGCTAGGAGTTGGTGGATAATCTGTTTCAAAATCACATTCCATTGGACACATATCAGATAATCCACCAATGCCATGAATTGGTAGACAATCTGATTCAAAATCAGTTTCGAATTGAATGTAATCTACTGTTGGAGATTCATTGATCTCCACCGTTACACTTAAATCTAAATCTGGAAGCGCGCCTAGTGGTAACCTTTTTCTACCTACGCGAGAGAAGTGCCTCGCACAGGCATATAGCCTTCTCTCGCTGTCCAGCGCACCCATCCGCCGACACCACTTAAACCGTGTACACGCAATACAATTGAACACCATAATTACACACCAAATAGAATAGATGGACAATGCAACTTACCGCACAGCATCGAAGCATGCTTTACTAATTGTTACTGTGACCAGGTTTGCCCTGTTCAACAGTAAGCTTTTAAGATTAACGCCGACCAGCCATCGCTGTTCAAACGCTGTTTAGAATAGCTTTAGGAAGTCAACTTACCTCGCTGAAGGTTCGCACAAAAGTGAAGTTGCTCAGACACAGAAGTTGTGCTTACCTTCGGCGAGGGCGTCTGGAAGGACAGAGAGAGCTAGTTATGTATAATACTTTATAATTAAATATCTTGCTTTGTCTAAGCAAGTGATCGATAGGTGTCGCTGTGTAACCGCGGATGACGGATAGATGTCTCTGCTACAGTCTCCCCCTTTGACATACTAGGCTCGGCCCGAGAGTAGGTCTATACTAAAAATTTGTATCTTCTTCTTGGGTCTTCCTCGTCTCTTTATTGGGTGTATTGGAGTAGGATCTTCTTCCGAATAAATACCTCGATATGGAGTCAATGCTGAGGCGTGGTACGTTCCAAGCGGCATGTTTAGATTTGTAGTTGAAGAGATTTCGTATGCAGTATTGCCGACCTTCATAGTGACTATGTAAGGCCCGTCACGTTTTGGTACAAATTTGGAAGTGACACCATGAGCTGTGTTACTAAGTACATGCGTGGTGACTAGAACCTTCGCACCGATATCAAAAACATTTTGAGGTCTTCTATGTTGATCTGCTGCTATCTTGTTCCGATCTTGCATTTGATGTTCCATTTCCCTTGCGTTTTTAAATACACAAGATAGTTTTTTAAGATAGGGAGTTTTTTCCGGTATAAAATTTTCTTTCTCGACTATTTCTCTAACATCCCGTTTTACATCATCTAAGGTTCGAAGTTCTCTTCCAAATGTTAGAAAAGACGCAGAAAATCCAGTGCTTTGACATTTAGCAGTATTCATTGCAAATCTAATAGATGGTAGACAGTGATTCCATGTATTGTGATTATTCTGGACGATAATGGAGAGTTGAGTTTTTAGATCGCGATTTTTCCTTTCTACTGGGCTGGCTTGCGGATAATAAACAGGGGTGAATTGCTGCTGAATTTCTAAGCAATATGTAACCTTTTGCATTATGCTTGATATGAACTGGGTTCCATTGTCTGTTTTTACACGACGCGGCATACCATATCGCATGAATATTTCATCAATCAAGTTTTTGCACACGCTTCTGCTGTGGCTTCTTTAAGAAGAAAAATTCTTATCCAGCGACTTGCAACGTCTTCAACGATAAGAATCCATTGGAAACCTTCTTCGGTTTTTGGTAGTGGTCCAAACAAGTCAATTGCTATTACTTCGAATCTTTGATTGCTACATGTAGTTTGTAGTAGTCCAGCAGGTTTCATGTTCGTAGCTTTATAACGTTGGCAATCGATACACATTTCCACATGACTTGTTATTTCCGCCCTCATTTTCGGCCAATAATATCTGCTTGCTATTCGAGCAATCGTTCGTTCGGCTCCATAGTGTCCTGCATTTTTGTCATCGCTCATGTTCGGGTACCACAAGCTTCGCATCTTCGTCATTGTCATTCCCTTAACAGTAGAGTATTCCGTCATTAACAATATAGCCTTTGTCAAACCAACGATGCCTGTTTTCATCTACATTTTCTAGCGATGTTATTATTGTTTTTAAGTAACCATCTTTAAGCTGCTCTTGGTGGATGTTGTTAGATCCTTTGTTAGGTAAATCAGTTTGAAACGCGCATATGCATTTTATTGAAGAATCATGAACGGCTTCACTGCATATCGGACGGTATAACAAATCTGCTATCGCATTTGTTTTGCCTGGAGTATACTCTATTTTAAAATTGTATTGTTGGATTTGCAATGCCCATTTAGCTAGGCGGCCCGATGGAGATTTTACTGTGAGTAACCATTTTAATGGCTGATGGTCTGTCAATAATCTTACTTCTTCTCCTTCGATATAACCTCGAAAGTTGGAACATGCCCAGACGATGGCGAGAGCTTCTCGCTCAATCGTCGAATAATTCCGCTCTGCATTGTTAAGTAGTCGACTAGCGTACTCTATGGGATGCTCATTTTTCCCCTCCCCCTGGAGTAAGACTGCTCCTAATGCATAGCTGCTAGCATCAGTTTTAAGTATGTATGGCATATTATCCTGCGCTTGCTTCAAGTTTGGTGGTGATGTAAGTAATTCCTTCAGTGTACTGAAAGCCTTTTTCTGTGCATTATCCCAATGCCATATTGCATTTTTCACACTATGGAAAGGCCGGGAAAGGGGCAGTGCTGCCAGAGCGAATGCATTTCCACGGGTGCGGGAAACACACTCGCTCCTAGAGGGTGTCAGGGGTTTTGGCGTGAACAAACATGAATTTTGAAAACTTGTCCTTTATTTCGTCTTCGAACACAAGCATAATCTTTTCTACAAAATTATCCCATTTACATAAAAGATCTCCTCTTTCGGGGTACAATTATTCGAAGTCTATATCAATCTATGGAAATTATAACATGAAATAGTGCTTTTTTAATAATATCATTAATAATACAAACTAGTTTGTAACCTTTAGAGTCATTGAATCGTGGCCATTCCATTAGCAGTGTCTTAACCGATGTTTTGACCACATCTTGGAACTCAATGGTTCGCATTTTTGTTGATTTCTTCCAATAAGACCTCACAGTTTTCCAAGGAGAGCAGTTATGTTGTAGCCAACACTTCATCTCATAAAATTCATCTGCAATGTTTGGCTAATTATTTTCTAATTTTCCAACTTTCTTTCATTATTTAGAGCACTAAAATTCAGTGGATATACCAACATTGTATGCATACCAACAGTTAAGTTACCATCCTGTTCCTCTGTAACAGATAGGCTGCTCATTCCTATTACTGTCTCGTCTTTTGAGTGCCCCATATTACACCAGCGCGAAAACAGTTTACCGGTAGGGTTTTTCTTACCTGACTTTCGAGATATGAAGTATGTTTCCTTTAAAAAAAATATTAAACCAATTAGAATAAGACACTTGTACATGTACTATTATCCAGTTAAAAGCAAAAATTGTTCTAACCGAATTTTCTGCAGGGAAAATATCCGCAATAGCTTTGGCCCAATATTTAATGTCGTTGTATTACATTTTCTTCCTTTTTTCGGCGAAACTGTCCACTATGCAGTGTTTTAGGTCTTTTTGTCTTTTGGTGTCTATGAAGCCATTTTTTCTTAGTACGACAGTATAAGTTGCCCTTTTAAATTTTTTAGGAGAAGGCTGATGAAATCATTATCAAGCCTAACCTCAGAAGCCGGAGTATTATCGAAAGGACGTTGAGTGCTGGAGCTTAATGCGTTAGTTAAATCGGTTGATATTTTTTCCAGCAATTCTAAAATTTTCACAGTTGACTGCAATGATAAATTTACTTGGTGGCAAAGCAAAGGTTTATTCTAATAAAATATGAGAAATTATGTTACTTCCAAGAACCCACGCGTTTGTCAAATTTAAGGTTATATTAATAAGGTTACGAGTATTCATGATGTGCTTATTTTTTGGTGTTTTTTTAGTTATTTTATTACTTTAATATTTTAAATCTATTCGTAAACTGCTTACCATTTGGTTTCTCCATTCCCTCAGACCTGCTTTAAATTTTACGCTGTCACCAAAATAACCCGTATCTAGACCAGTGAAAAATTTTTCCAAATCGTCCATATCTATTTTCTCTAGCACATTGATAGAATTAATTTCGTACGCTTGCAGCAGCATGCAAATAGTGTCACTCAACTCCCATGACTTAAAAAGCTTTGATATAGTTCCGTTTTCGTCCAAATCGAATATAAAAGCGCTATTGGATATATCACTAAATATAAATTAAGATGAGATGTTCGAATATTCTTACTTTTGTGAGACGGTTATCGGCCGAAGAAGGGTGTAACATGGAACCACATTAGAAGATGCGCCCAAGTCAGGCTCGTTACGCGAAACAACATTTTCTTTGCCGGTTTTTGGTTCAATTTTGTAAGCAAATCCGGAAGAGCCGCAAAGAACATATAAGAAGAAAGAACCCATTTGTGAGGTTTATTAGGGATATACCGCTTCAAAAAGTTGCGAGCTTTACTGGAACACATCTGTTCATCGACGCAAAGGTGCTGCTCAAGAGGAATTTTGCTGCAATTCTTGTTGAACTCTTCAATAATGGGGCGAATTTTAAAAATTCTATCATAATTTGTATCAGTTAATGGCAGATTCTTACTGTTATCATTGAAGTGTAAGAGACGGCGGATCTTTTCAAATTTTTTGAGAGGCATCGCATCGTGGATCATTGATGTCCCAATTTTTTTACTCCAGTGACTCGCTGCATTGGGAAGTACTATTAGTGACATCAAGTACACAATACCAATAAATTGTTGAATATCTATTTCTGATACACGAAATGTGTCATTGATATCCTTTTGAGCAGCATATAAATTTGTTTAATCTGCAATTAACTGCATTAATTCTTTTGGAAAGAAATGAAGAAAAAACTGCATTGGCGTATCAAGCTCTATTAGGTTATTTGGCAATATTGTGTCCCCTAAGAAACGCAATTGATGCTCCTCCAAAACAAGGTTTTTCTTTTTCCAAACAAGGTTCACGTTACGATTTTTTTGGCGTTGTGCACTTTCCCGATTTGGTGGAATAAATGGAGTCGGAGATTCTGGATTTTCATTTTTGCTCTCTTCAACATCTGCGTCAATATCATCAACATGATCAACGACATTTTCATCATCTATAACATAGTCGGGATCATCTAAACTATCATCAAAATCGCTCTCCTCAAACATTCGTAGTATTTCCTCATTACTCAAAACCTTAGGAATTTTTTTATCGCTCCTGAAAAACTAGTGATATTATGGCAATATATTATATGTTATATGTTACAAACGTAAATTTCGCATATACGAGTAGAATATGACTTACCTTTATTTGAATTTACTAGAAACCACTTTATTTTATATCTAATCACTCTATGAAATACAAGAAGTAACTTTCCTTACTTTATTTATAAAGCTTTTGCAATTGAATATCACCCACGTGTTGCTTTGTCGCAAAATATTTTGCAATGCACTTTTAGCCCCAAAAATATGTCGATACTCTTTTGTCTCATTCTATCTTATTAGTTTTATATGACGTTCAGTTTGTGTCAGTTGTGTAACAAAAGCCAACACAACGACTTTCAACAAAAATAGTAGAATTATAGTTAATATTAGGGTTTGTAACATAACTGTCACATGACCATATAAAGGGTTAAGATTGCAAATTAAAACTTTTAGTTGCGAAATATAAATTTTTTAGCATTTTTTATTAGCTGCGTCTCTTATTTTAAAAATTTGAAATAACGCTTGAAAACTACGATTACATTTCACCACAGCAAAATTTAAATTTCTTTTAATTTATAAATAAAATATTTACTGAAATATTTATCATATATTGTAAAAAAATAAAATATTCACAGCATCTTAGCATAATACTTGCATTACACTTTCGTTTGCTGCCATAATCTCCTTTATGTTAGGCAACACAGAAGAATATCTCATTAAATTAACATTTGTCGCCATATGAACACTCCCACCGCTATCTAAGTAGAAGTCATGTTTATAATGATTTCCATTTAGAAAAACAGCGGAAAATGCATTCGTTTTCTTAATCTAATGCTGGTTAAGTTGTTTACACTGAGATTTATAATGCTCAAACTGCTTGCAACAATAACATTATTTATTTTTTCAGTTTCATTTATACTCGGGATAAGCTTCAACAAATCACCCGTGCATTCACGATTCAGTGATTCTTTACGTTGTCATTCTTGACATTTCTGCCAAACTTAGAATAACGACCTCCTTTGCTTAGGAATGGACTTCCGACTTCCGAATCGTTACGAGCCAAATCTATCAGCTTAGTTTTTACTATGTCAGCTGCAATGGCGATTCCATAAGGTTTTATCGACATTATCAAGGGAAAAAATTTATCTGGCAATGGTGCTAACGTTAAACAACCAATACATTTATCGGTCACAGAAAAGCCTGTACCTGATTATTTCTGTGCGGTCTCGATGATTTGTGTTACATAAATTGTCATCGAATCGCATTCATCGAGATGTGCTGATATTAACGGCCTCATAATCGATATATCGCGTTATATCCTTCGTGTTTTGCTTTGTGCTTTTCATAGTTTTTGGGAGAATTCAGAGAGCAAAACAGCGTAAAACTCTGAAAACCAGCCCAAAATCGAACCCAATATGTTAATTTTTTTTAAAAACGACGGTCCATTAATAGGTTTGAATATTTTTGGATTTTTGTAAGATATTACTATAACCTTCTTTTCCGAAAAAATATGGAAAGCAACAACGGTAGAACTTGCTCCATGAATACGTTAAAATAACGGAAAATTTGTAAATACCAAATCGTCGGGTGCCAGGGTTCGTACACAGACAAAGATTACAAAGACCCACTGTTGCTGCTAATTTGCCGCAGTGCGCCCTCTTGCCTCTATGCTGAGCAAAGGTGCAACTATGTACTTGCGGACACCTATTCTATCGCATGCAGATATAAAAATTGCTAAAAATTTAATTTGCAATTGTTCCACGAATGCAACGAAATATTGTTCATGTTCTTGGGGGCTTCGCTAAATTACAATTTTCTAACTGCTTTTCGACGGTAAAGGAGTATTCTCTACTGTTTGCGTCGTTTTTAAAATGCGGCAAATGTTGTGAACACTTACACGCAGCCACAGACGTACGCAAAGGCATTTTCTTTTGGCAGGTTTAAATCTTTGGAATCAAATTCGACTGGGATTACATCAAAAGCGCTGGGCTGCAGTCTTGGCAAACTTTCGAATCGTTCTTATGAGGTATCCTGGATGAATGGATCACTGTGGACTTGGGTGACGGCATCTCTGCTATTGACGGAAAAAGCATTCAAGTCCCAAGGTTCGCAATTACCTCTGACTGCAATGTCTACATATTGTAAACCCCCCCCCCCCCCCCCCCCCCCCTTTTTTTTGGAACAACCCTATAAACTTATGTGGTGCAGTTTTGTCTCAGTAGTCGCTTGTGGCTCTTATCAAAAAAAAAAAAAATCTTCAAGGTAGTCTGGCAAAGTCGCCTGCTCAGAGTATATGGAAGCCCCTGTCGTGGCAAAAGCTTCCAAAACTAACGCTAACAGGATATGTTTGTATCTTACAAGCTCTGACAAAAGCAAATGTGTTCTTTATATTTTTGCCATTGCATGTTATTTAAAAGGGTTTTAGAAATTGGTCTTGCTCATCGCTTTGCCAAAAAACTCTTTCGAACAATTTTTCAATAAACAGTACCAATTCCGGTGTATTTTCCACCGATGGCGCCACACTATCATCGAATGTTGGAGATTTATATAAAGTTCGCATTGCCGAACCGACTGTATGACTGAACACATTAGCTGACAAAGGCACACACATTTCGTTAAAAGTGTTTGACTTCGTATGGGCCTTGTTTAACTTAGGTGCACATCTACAGTTCTGGGTCTATGCTACGGAAATATTCAATATAACTCCAGCTTTGTTATTAAAAATAACTTTGGTTTTGGAGTTCTGAAGACATTCACGGGTGCTTTTTAGAAGGTCATTGACCATAAAATATGGACGCTCTGCTGACACATTTGCAACACTTGCAAACTTCGAGAAGATTGACTCTTGATCACAAAGGATATGGCAAGGGATATGATTGATTGTTTGAAGATGAGCTATCACCACGAAAACACATTTAAAAATAATTAAGGTACTGCTTGCTTCCCCCCATTCCTTGCTTCTAATTCCAGCAGGACCACAGCATGATCAGCACATAAGTATGGTCTGGCCAAGAAGAAGTGGATCACTTTTTTTTTTAACTACAAGCGCACATTTAGCATATTGCTATTAGCAGCTTGCGATGCGAACTACACATTTAACTATGGGGACGTTGGGGCTTTGGGTAGCCAAAGCGACGGTGGGGTATTTTTGCGCAGTGCTTTCGGAAAGAGGATTTTATACAAAACACTGGAAGTTCCACCAGTGTTGGCTACCCGATAGATCGCAGAAATTTCCATATTTTTTTGTTGCCGATAATGCATTTCCGTTGAAACGGAATTTGATGAGACCTTATCCTGGCAGAAATTTATCCGCTGACAAGGAATGCTTTAATAAGCACTTTTCGGTAGCACGCGTACATATTGAGAACACTTTTGGAATCTTGGCAAAACGTTGGCGTGTACTACATTGTAAAATATATTCCTCACCTCAAAATGCAGTCAAAATTGTATTAGCAACTACTATATTAAACAATTTTTTAATGCTGAAACGTGACAATATATATTACACTGCAGATTTGGTTGACAGGACTGAAGACGGCGTTGACATTGGCGGGACTTCGAGAAGTGAAACGAGTGCTCTTCCCTCCATTAGATGCGTCTCAAACCGGTCTTTCGCTTTGAGGGATGATTTGAAAGACTATCTCTTTCGGAACAGATCACATTAAAGAACGAAAGCAATTATTATGTTTATCATTTTAAATATATTTATTTATATATTTATATATATATATATATATATATGAACTCCAACTTATGGTTTCTTTTTGTGGAAGTTGTCAATGTCATCGTGGACAATGCGGCGACATTTCTCGATCGTTGCTCTGACCAACAATGGAGGCATGGCGGCTTGCTCCAACTCTTCTGCCAGAGCAGCAAAATTGAAATGTGCAACCGAGCCTGCCCTTACGTTGCTTGCCGCTAAATTGCTGCTTATCCCTTAGGAATTTCTTGAAATCATCATTTTCCTAAAGCGTTAATCATTACTATTATTATTATTATGTGGCACTCAAAAGAAACGAATTGAAGAAACTTACTTTTTCTTTCCTTCTCACTTTCCGACGTTGCCAGTCTGTGGTTGGCATTGGCGACGGTTCCGGCGAATTCAACGGCAATGGTGAGAGCAAGGGGAACTGGGATGGTGATGGTGGCTGATATGGCAATGGTGATGGGGAATGGGATGGCAATGGTAATGGGGAATGGGGTATAAATTGTGATTGGGAATGGGACTGGGTTAGCACTAGTCGGGTGGGTAAAGGGGAGGGTGGAACTATTAGTGGGCTAATTGGCGAAGAAGGCTGCATTTGCTCGTCAGTGGCAGCCGGTTGAGGGATATTGCCGATTGTGCTGAAAAATACACATTTTTTTAACATGTTATTAAAAATATGTATATGCAACTGCACCTCCTATATGACTGGAAATCGTCCAAAAACGCCATGGCCTCGTCATTTTGTTTGAACGACGCTTCATATCGCGCAGACTCCTCTATTTCTTCTTGCTGTGTTCAACTAATTTATAGGTATTGTTAAAATCTAAAACCACACGATTTCATGACCATCAGTGTATAGGCGTTGAGCAATGCTAGCGCAAACCTTGTCATTTTCTAATACGGGTCAGCCAAATCGTACAAGTACTTGTGATGTCTCACTCAATCGATTAATTTTTCATCAAATAATTCAATTCTGAAAGTACATATTTATTAAATAAATAAAAATTAAAAACAGCAATATAAAATTTTGTACATTCAAAAAATTCACGATGCGATTAATACATGTAATTTATTAATTTTATTCAAGGATACAATAGAATTCATATCTCAAAACACTTTTCTGACAAATGTAAATAAATATAAGCAAAAGTATTAGTTAGTATTTATAGGAAAGAATGTTTTTATTAATAACGGCATAATTTTAATTGCATTCTTACATTATTTTAGTGTTTCATGCACCTTATTTTTGGTGGAACTTAAAAAAGCAATCCGAATCGCGTCTAATACACAAATGAGCTTCGCATTGAGTGCAATAAAAAAATGTTTTTTGATTACATTTATTCATTTTGCAACGCATTGCATTTTTATGAGAAGAGTCGAAGAGTGGTAGATGATCTATATGATCAAACCTAGTATCGACAGCTGGCTGCATGTAATAATTAGCCCTCTTTGACTTTGTCGCATTGACACCTTCATTGTCAAAGTCCGAAATGTACGAGGAATTGTGCGAAGGCACGTCAGTCGAACTTGATGGCCGACCGCGTTTTTCAGAGTTGTTGGGCAATGGTGACACGTAGAGAAGTGTTTGAGCTAATCCTTTTCTAAATGCAATCATATCCATATGATTAGTTACAGGGATACCATTTTCTCCGCATCTTTCCTGTATTCGAACCAGCTAGCGACAAGCGCTATATCAAAGAAATGCATTATTACACGTAGAAACAATTTTTTTGATTTTATAAAGATGCGGTAATATTACAACATTTGGTCGAGTAGGTTAACACCACCCATTCCTCTATTATAGAGTTGCACAACTTCTGCCTTATAAATTTCAATAAACTTTTTTTCGGCTTTGTCATAACGCGTAACATCTGACTGACCGATTCCAACAAAATTTGAGGCCAAATAAACACCTCTGTTATCGTACCACGTTGTGACAATTACTTTTCCATCGCGGCTTATTAGTTGAGCGGAGTTTCCGCGGCCTTTTCTACGAATAATTATGTCAGCCGACAGGGACGGATTTTTAAAGCGGTTAAGTCGAATTGTTCCAGCAACATAAATTTTTCGTTCTTTTAAAATTTCCAGCCACGGATATGTGGTAAAAAAAAATTGTTGATATATAATTTATGACCAGTTGAAGAGCGAGGGATTCGTTTTAAAAGCTCAAGTACAATAAACGTGGCGAATCCAAACTTTTCCATTATTTTCGAATCAATTTCCGTTGTGGAACCCTGATAGGCGATGAAGTTATATGGCATGCCGCTTTTTCCGCATAGGACATACATATATCTTTATTCTGAAACGCCCTTTAAAAGGAATTATTTGCTCATCGACACGGAGGGATTCTTCCAATTGGTGCTGTTGTAATCGTTTTCGTATAACATCCATTATTGGACGTACCCTATACAATTTATCCTTATTGTTATGAGCGAGGTTTTGTAACGGAACGGTTGTAACAGTTCATTTCACCTCGACGGATGTGAGGCGTCGTTCGACTGGTGGGGAATCACGGGCACGTACTGGCAATCGGCTAGGCTCGTCGGCTAAGGAGTGAGTTTTGGTCAACCCCACCGTCATCCGCTTACACAAAAAAAATTACGTGCCAAAACGAAATTCTGATTGGGATGTTGTGTTCCCCTGGGTTGCGACTCCTGTGGCGAATAAAGGTCCTTCTTGTTTTCTTTTCTACTAGACCGAGCACCGGTCACTTTAAAATCTACTTCACTTCTGTTTTCTATAATCAATCTTACTATTATACATTAACTTCGGCGTCGTCTCTTGACGGCGCTAAAGTGGGTCAGTGATTCGGATGTCGCAATCTCAAAAATTCTTAATTAGACAAGAGTCCAAATGCTCTTTCGACTGTTTGCCTAGCTCTGGATAATGATTTATTAAATAGTAACTGCTTGTACGTGAGATTCGTGCCGCCGTACGGACGCATGATATGCTTAGATAAGCCAAATGCAGCATCACCAACGAAATAAAAAGAAATAATATCACCGGTTGGAATAGCTGCAGCTGAATTCTCTGGATTCTCTCCCTCTGCTACCGATACTTATAAAATCGAATTTGCACTCAGCATTGCAGACAGCCAATAACACGATGCTGCAATATTGTTTGTAATTTAAAAAAGAATCACCTGATCGTGGAGGTTTTGCAATGCGGAAATGTTTTCCGTCAACTGACCCTATACAATTGGGCATATCCCATGTTGTCAAAAAATTATTGGCGTTTTGTTGATATTGTTGCAGCGTCGGCTTAGAAACATATTACATAGGAGGGAGATAGCGCCCTCCATAGCTGATCGCACACTTTACCAATAATCCCACGAAGAGTTGTACGCTTAACATGAAAAAGATATGTTAACGTTCGCAGTGGTGTCCCACTTGAAAGAAAATATAATGTTACAAGCAACTGTTCTTCCACACTAATAATAGATGTAGTTGTAATAAAAGGCCTTACAGTTTCCATTAAAACGTCATAATCTCTTGGCAGCAGTCGTGTTATCTGTTTAAACTCTTTTGAGTTATATTTTTTGGCTTGTTTTATATGGTCGAAAAACACTAACTGCTTTCTGCGAGCCTCGGAATATTTAATGGGTAATTTATACGCAGAAAATTGGCGTTTTATAGTTCAATTGTTGGTTCAATTAAATAGACACAATTATGTTAATTTTTGCATCACTTGCAAAGTTCCAATTAAATAATAATAAATATGTTCAACTCTATTCGTAACAAGTCGCCAGTAGTACTGCAAGTTCCGAGCGTTCGACGAGTTCTGAGACGTTTTTAAAATCAATCTTACTATTATACATTAACTTCGGCGTCGTCTCTTGACTTCGCTGAAGTGGGTCAGTGATTCGGATGTCGCAATCTCAAAAATTCTTAATTCGCGAAATTAATATTTCATCGATATTAACTTCGCAACAGCGTGTTCTACTTTTCTAAGTAGAGCTCTTGTCTTCCGCGTTGCAATTTTCTGTAGTTACGTTTCGTTTTAATAAAAGCTTAAAGCTCAGAACTTCTGCCTAAAAGTATTCTTACTTGTAACTTTGAATTGCTTACATTGTTCAGTAATTCGAAGTTAGCATAGTTAGTCATTCGTTTCGTTTGTTTTAACAGCGGCCATTGACCGAATGAAGCGAAGCAAAAGTGCTGCGCTTGCATTTTAACGGCTGGCTTGAACTTGCCTTGCTTCGACTGTTCAGCTATTTGAGTCGATCGTGGCCTTGGACTAATTATGTTTAATGCTGTTTGTTTTAATGTTTTAATTATGTTAAACTTGAATATTCTAGTTCCGTGAAATTGCAACCTATGCGACATACAACAGGGAAAAAAAAATTTGACTACTGAAATTGAACACTGTAACCGGAAACTGAACGCGACTATTGCGTGCAATCGGAGCATCTTTGGGGCTTCCGATGTTACGCCCCGTGTTTTGGCCCTCCCTACCTTGATTTCCGCATCCTGATCTCAAACATACGCGGAAGTCCCGTTAAGACTTGGTCGCGAGAGCGTAGTCAGGGAAAACCCAGGTCAACACACTTCAAATTAGTTAGCACACATCGTATGTACCTAACCCGTATTTATTATCAATTAAATTGAACATTGTATTTTAGTACTTAGATGGCAAAAAGGAGAAACAAGAATAGTACGAATATAACAAGATATACACATTCCATGATCTAGTGATACATATTCCAAATAGTACAGTACTCAAAATCAAAACAATTCACAAAAATCTCTGATCATTTCCTCTTTTTTCATTATACTATTTTACAATTAAATATAAAATGTTAATTAATAAAGGTAAAACAACAAAACAATGATAATAGTTTACCTGTGCAAACTAGTTTTCACTACTCCCCCATACCGGCAGGCCTGACGTGATGCGGGCTAGAGCAGCTAATTGAGAAAACAACAGAACATTTATTAGCTTAGACTAGAGAAACACAAAAAGAAAAGAACAAAGTGTTGTATTTAATTATGACACTAATCGGTATTCCAACGGCGTCTTGAAGGTTATTGACGACCGAAGCGTGTTCCAATTCCAAGTATGTAAGGGTAAAACGGTGATTCTCTTCACATATGACGTCGCAGCTCCAATAACGTCGGCAAAGCGTGTCTCGCAAAACGATACAGCATTCCAAGGTCTCTCGTTTGGTTGGAGTTGTTGTCGACGTTTTGCTGTTGTAACGGTAGGTACGTATGTTTGCTTGCTTGACCAAACCAGTTTTCCAGGTCTTCAAGCATATGCACTCAAAACCACGATGGATATTATATATATGTATATATTATATATTACAGCAATAAACAGCTCGTTAGTCCAATAAAGCTGTGGTTAATATTATTTCAATAATTCACATGCAGAAATACTGATTCTGCGTATTATTTTGTACACATAAGTTTTATTTTTGTCTTCCAATTCGTTGCTTTGAAGCAAAAATTTGTAAGTGCTTCTCTTTATTAATATGATTCACGGCAGTAAAAGTGCACACAAAAAAAAAAAAAAAACCTGACCAGCGACGCAACCAAACCGACGTAGATCTCCACACCGACTGACTCCACTTCTCAAAAATGCGCGTCTCAACGTTCTCTTCTACTCTTTCTTTTCATCTCCCCACTACTCAAAGACGTCACCCATTACAGTTTGCATCAACTAAATGTAAGTTTGTGCAAAGTGCATAAAAGCGATTTTGCGACATACTATTTACAAACATTGGTAATGCTATACCTTTTTCCCAATACATGGATAAGCGTGGAAATTTCAATATGCCCATCGTCAAGAAATCTGGAGACAAATATTTTTTAAAGTATTCATATTCTGTCTTTATCTCCATCACTGTGGTTGCAGGCTGCTCAACATATGCTTCGTCTAATCGCTCGTTATTGCGCGCCTGACGCCACTAAATATCTTTTTTATCCGTTATAATTTATTAAATCATAATCTTCCACGACAGCGGAATTGATTGGTATTGGTTGCATTGGTTTTGTAGCTTTGGTTCTTAAAACACATGAAGTGGTCGGCGCGTTATCCTCAGCAAACGAAAAACTGGAGCTTGAAGATATTGTTGATTGGTGACACATTTGGTCTACAATTTCGTCATTTTCGTCCATAACTTGATTTCCATATGCATCAATCTCCTTTTTCTCTCCGTCATCTAATTCCTCCAACTCCACCTCCACCTTATCCACTTCATGACCAATTCGCTTTCGGCAATAAAACGACAACGGTAGTTCATCATCAGACTCATCTTCAATCTCTGATAAGTTGTTTAGAATATCGATAAGCTCCTTTTCAGACAGCGGCTTGCGTATACTCATTTCAATTCTATATGAAAAATAATATTTGCATCACTGGCTACTCATGACCACTAAAAAGGACATGTATAAACATGACTCTAACACACCCACCTGTAATGCTATTTTTAAAAATCTTGCGTAGTATTCAAAAATCTTGTGTTAAAAAGAGAAACCGAACCACAAGAAGCAACAAACAAATTTACACATTCAATTTTACAAATAAACCTTTCAATTTGCAAAAAATTCCAGAAACGTGCAACCTCCCACTACAAAGATCGAAAAATTACTGAATTGGATATCGATATACTAGCGAGTTCATGCATGCACAATATATTGTTGTAACGACGTTGTTTTACAGTTATTTTCGTTGAAATTGCGCAAAAAAATTTGAATTCTCCTTTACGTGGTAACTTTAAATCCATGTCCAATACAGTGGACGTCAGTAGTGAAAGGGTTAAAACCAAAGAATATACGATTGTATAGAAGACGCATCTCATATAAACAAAAATATTCTGTGGCGGGTTTCAGCGATAGAACCCGCTCTCTTTGTTGATCTTTTTTGCTCTCATTCTGAGTTCAACAGGAGAGTAAGAATCACATAAAATACCCTACTAGAAAACTCATCATGAGTTGTTCGATGAGCTCATGATGAGCAATTGGATGAAACTCATGATGAATTATGTTAGCGAGCTGGGACTAAACTTATCTATTTACTATTCTGCGTTTCCATGAGCGATTGGATGAGCGATTTAATGAGCGATTTAATGAGGGATTCGATGAGAATTTCGATGAACATTTCAATGAGCGATTTGATGAGGTACGCAATGAGTTATTAAAAACGGCAATTTTTTTTTTTTTTTGCACATTTTTATATTGAACAAATTTAAGTATTAAAGTGACATTACTTAATCTAAGTTGCATGGATTTTATTGCCCATTATTTAAATATTTATATTAAATATTTTGCGTTCTTCAAATTGATTGCCCTGTGGTTTTAAGTCTGCTTCCATATCTGCAGATTTGTTTCTTGTCTTTTGTTCCTTATTTCGATGACTGTAATAATGAAGTTACAATTAATATTTAAGGTTTCGACAAGGCAGAGTTTTCGTACCCAGTTGTGCATTTGGCTCTACTAAAACGACTATGAGCACGGTGAATAGATATCCTTAAGTGTCCTTCGTACTCCTTTCTAGAATGTTTGTTAAAACAAGCTTCTGGAAATAGTAAATAAGCGTTATTACATAACAACATTGTATTATAGCTATTTGGTTTTCACTGGTACTTACTGTATATAATTATATATATATATAATAATAACTTCACTCTCCCGCACTACACTTTGATTTGAAAAATACTGCTGAAATTTTGTGAAACAAACGCAATAGAAATATTGCTAAAGGTAATTCAAACGGGACCCTTTAGTTTGTTATACTTATAACAACGAGCATATATACACAAAGAGATTACATGAGATTTTACTCGTTGCTTCAAAAAAAGATCAGGTCGCAACAATTAGAACTATGAACAACTATAAAGGAATGGATAACGCCGACTGCGGAGCAGCAGTAAGAAACAACAAAGGAAGCTCATAAGTAAAATTTTATGACATCAATGAGTCGAGGCATTGCAAGCAAAACTAGGCAAAACCTTACTTACTAGGTGTCTCTCGAAGACCCTTAGTCTCTCCATCTGAGAGGAGGAGACATTATACCAAAAAATGAATCCATATGTTAACATCGGTCTAATTACTTGCTTGTATAATAGTATTTTCATTTTGGGGGTGAGCGCGCTGTGCCTGCTAAGCAACCTGACATAAGCTTGGTACACTTTTTTAGCTTTAGCGAGCACATAGTCCACGTGAACTATGTGCCTTTGTTTCTTGTCGCAGATTACGCCAAGGTACTTCAGACTTTCTTTATAAGTAATTCTGAAATCGTTAATATAAATATCCGGTACAAATTTTCTGGCGTTCTTAACCAGTTTTTTACGAAGTCCTTTGACTACGGTGCAAATCGATTTGTTGGGGTTTATTCTGAGTTTCCATTTGACAAAATACTCATTAATTAATGCCAGGTATCTGTTAAGCTCGTCATTTGCTCTTTTGGATGACTTATCAGAGTTTAAGAGGAGTATGTCGTCAGCGTAGATTATACTAACGATATTGCTTTCTTTACTTCTGTAATATCTTGTTGTTTGGAACTTTCGTCTCTGAGATTCTTCAGTTTGGATATCCATCGGATTGACTTCATCATCGCCGGCTTCGTTCAGCTCCGAAGTAGACTCGTTGCTGACATTCTTAACGACGTTCTTCAGCACTGCCAGTTCAGCGCAAAAAGATTACCGAAATCTGTAACGGTTTGATAATTCCTATTAAATATAAACATTTCGCTTGGAGCAGTAAGCACTTTTTAGCTAGTCTTTGGCTAATCAATAAAAAACTTTCCTTTTGCGTTTTTTGAATTTTTTTATTCTATCTCTACATATATATACAATTACTTGGTTCAATTATTATATGTTTCTTCCACCCGTGTGGATTCGCTCGTGTCGTGCGATAATCACTTGTTTCGATGAGCGACTCTCAGAAACTAAACTTAATCAACTCGCTCAGCGGCCATGGCAGCATGTCACCGAAGACAGACCACCATGGCCGCGCCAACAAGAAGTCAGCAGCGAAGTAGCAGAGGGCTACTATACAGAGAGTCACGATTACGTATTGACACATTGTTGAACACTTGAAGTTTGGCTTCGTCCAAACCTTGTATTTATACCTACACTGCAATCCGTCGACGTCGAAGGATGGCAGAGCAGGGCAATAGCCGCACCAGCATGTTCTATCATATTACACCAGCAGCGGGTGCTAGTCCGCGAGCTACCGCAACGTAACATTTGGCGCCAACAAGAATGCCAGCGCAACATTCTTGTTTGGTTTGCAACAATGAAGTTGTTACTCAGACTTTCTTCATATCGGACGACAGGGGCCCCCCTCCTTGTGCACCTTTAAAATACCATACAAGTATGGAACCCTAAGGCGCCGCTCAGGAAAATTCACCAACTGCCAGTATAAGCAACGACAAAAAGGTTTTGTCTCGGTCGCACCGTACCAAGCCCTCAGCTGGCTCACCAAATCGTCAAAAAGCATCTTTAAGACCTCGTGACTGCCAACTAAACCACCCTTCACAGGTTGATAGAAACCGCGTTTGACACAATTCTCAATCCAGGCAGTCATCTTATTGTCATATTGCTCACGGGTCAGCAGAACCATAGTCTTACCCTTATCCGATTGTGCAATGATCAAGTGCGGATTCTCGCTCAAAAATTTCTGCGCATCAGTAAACATGCGCCTCAATATACGCCGCATGTGAATATTAGAAGCTTGCGCCGAAAACACCTTAGCATAGGCCTCCCGCATCTCACCTACACGACCCCGTAAAAACAAAATTGGATCCTTGGAGCCTTGAACAAAGGCATCGTGCAAATAAATAGTCGACTCAAACACATCCACAATAGTGGGAGCACGAGGCAGAACAAAACGAGGACCGAAACTAAACAAAACACTCACAGAGTGTTCCACAAACACATCGGTCAGGTTGACAAAACCTCCTTCAACCGCTCTAGGAAAACTCAAGGCGGACAACTCTACACATCCCTCCATATCGCCAAGTAACCCTGGCAGACTAGAGACCTCAGCCGCCATGCTGAACCACGAATCAAACTAGCACAATGCAACAGTAATCAACAAAAATATCAAAAAACTCCTAAAAAACCTCAAAATATCTAAGAAACTATAGGAGAACCTCTTCCACTCTCTAGAGTTTTTGCTCCTGTCTCCCACCCCACAGTCCTCTTAACCTACAGCGGTAAAAATATTAGGCGCGTGTGCTGCACGCCCTACGTATCATATAGCATAGAATATATAAAAAAGATATATAAAGAAATATATAAAAAAATGTAAATGTATAAGTTCTTTCCCGATACAGTTTTCGCCGTCCATCCACTGTTCCCGTCCACTGGGTCCGGTTTCACCCACGCTCTCACCACATTCAATGTTTCCTATCGTTACAGGCAGTTGACGATATATGCGCTGTCTAGAGACAGAGTTAAGAACCAGTCAAAGATTCCAGAAAATAAAAAACATCACTTCAACGAGCGACGTGTACAAAAACTCACGGCTTGCTAAGCAGGGCCAAAAAAATCTTGTTGGTCGGGGCCACACATCCGGGAGTCCAAGGCTTGACCGAGGTTTTTGGGGGGTTTTTCCAGTTTTTTCCAGTCTTTCCGGTTTTTCCGGTTTTGTTCCAGAGCTTCGTCGGTTGTCCGGTTTTTCGTTCCGTTTTCCTTCTCGTGAGGTGTCGTTGAGGAAAAATCCCTCAACTTCCGTTGATACTGGCCTCCGGGTTTCCCCCAGATTAGTTTGAAGTAATGAGCTGCAGAAAAAGAATAAAAAGTCAACGGCAGCATTTGATAAGCGGTCTACATACTGACATGTGTAAGGAAATGAAAAAAGGTACACAACGCAAGCCAAAAAACAAAAATAACAACTCACACGGAAAACAATCCACATAAAAAACTACATACCTGTAGCAGAACAACCTTCATGCAAGACAACTCACATGGAAGTCACATGCTTAATAAGCCAATCCAAAGAACACAATTCGCAGTAAAAAATCACAAAGAACAAAATTCGCAGTGAAAAATCACAAGAAACAATTTACTGGAGAACAACTCACAGAGCACAGTGATCAGTACGAAAAAACAACTACACACACACACACACACACACAAGAAGCAACCCAAGAAAAGGCAAAAATAAATAAACCACTTACAAAGAAACACAACTGCGTCCTGCGTGCACTGTCAGATGCCTGCGCGTTGTGCGCCCAAGTCGGGCGGCGATCGGGACAAAAAGTGGGACCTTGTTGGTTGCACGCCACAATGGAGTGATGCGCCCAGCAGTGAGGAGGCGACAGCGGATGGTCACAGGTGTTCGTTTATCAAGTTTCAGCGAATGAGGAGGCAGCGATCACTGGGAGAATTATGCAGTGCAGTTTCGACCCTAACAACGAGTTGCTTCCGACAATGTTTGGAGTTTGGCTAGAACACAAAAACTATTATCCCAACATAATAACACAAACTACATCCCAACATAATAACTTACAAATGAGGTAAGTTTTCCGCAAAAAAAGGAGGCCCAACCGGACAAACTGAATAATAAGAGTCTTTTTGGAAAAATACTTTTATTTCAGTAATATTTATATATAATTATTATTTGTTCAAAAAAGCCACGTGCTTTGAATGCCGCAAAAACACTCGAAAAATTGTGAACACAATGCAGTTTCGACCCTAACAATGAGTTACTTCCGACAATGGTTGGAGTCTAGCGAAAACACAGAAACTACATACCAACATAATAATTTACAAATGAGGCAAGTCTCAGAAAAAAAGAGGGGGCCAACCGGATAAACTAAAGAATAAGAGTCCTATTTGGGACTGTTGCCAGCGATCATAAGCGCTTTTTGCGCAACTTATGCTGCTTTAAACCCACAAATGGGCATGGATATATGTCTTAACCGACGTTGTTCACACAATTCAAATGACATAAATTGTACTTAGCATTATAGCTATGTATGTATAACATCAAACATGTAATATATATATATATATAGATATGTATATTCAATCATATATATATTATAGACGAAAATGCGTGGTTGCTTTGGGGCACTTAGCTGACTCGTGGCGCGTCTTTCTTGGCTTCCTCCACTACATCAGAAACCGAAAAGTCCTCCCATTGGTGGGCACTAATGATCCAGTATATTGCAGAGCTCTGGAGCGTCTTCCTTCGGTACTGCAGACTGGTTCCGTCTCTCCACGACACGAAAAGGTAACTTTTTTTTTGTCTAACTCGACTGTACTCAATGTATATATATATATCAATCACAAAAAACGCGCGTTACTTCTACCGTTACAGGTTACAAATTATAATATTTTTACGGACAGAAAACGCTTCTTATCTTGTTCGCAGCCAGTTGCAGAATCTCCTTTTCTTAAAGCGACCGTCTTCTCGATGCCGTTCCGTTTTCTTTTCACCGCTGGCTTTGAGCCGAACAGCCTTCGGGTACATGGCTCGCTATGTACTCCACTGTACGGAATTTTCCCATCTCTTTAAATCTACAATTTCTTATTTTTAGCATGGCCACACCTCGTTACGGACTCTACACAACATCGAACGAGAATGTGTGTAGAAATTCTTCCTTTTTGCATCATACTTGGAATGAGATTTATTCACAATGACACAGCATCTCGTTACTTTTGTGAGTATTTATTTCTCGGATCGCCACAACCGCAACACATGAAACTGTGGAAGCCAGTGAATTAATTTTAATTGTAGTAAAGATCTATGGTCTCAACCAGTAAAAAAACTGTTGTATGGTCATTCGCCATAAATATATAAAAATTGTCTCAAAAATCAGTTGTTTCCAAAAAATTGTTTTCACACAGTGAAACAAACAGTGCTTCAAAACAGTTTCCTGCGTCTAGGGAAATTTTGTCTTGCTGAGCTTTTTATAAAATAATCTACAAGAAGAAACACTTCAGTATATAGTTTTGGGACTTAATACAATTAAAAAAAAACATGTTAAACTTTGCGTCTTTGCTGTAATTTGAAAAAGCTCTTGTAAAATTCAATTCAAGTGAGAGAATGTTATATCAAGAATGAATATATACTCCTTGCTTTCTTTGTGTTCGACTTTCGGTCGCCGGCACAAATATTATTTTCCGCTTCGAGCGGTCCGTCGCCACTCCAGCAACGCGAGCGATCAGATTTCCGATCTAATCGCTTGACTCGAGTAAACAACAGCGCGCTATATGAAACAGCATATACAGTGTCGGACAAAACATATTGGACTAGGTGCCTGCATTGAGTAATTGTAATAAAATTTGAAAAATATCAAGAATTTTAATAATTTAAATAGCACGAATTTTAGTTTCTTTATTTATACTTGTACTTAACAGCTTTTAAAGATATTCAATCAACGCATATAATGACTACCATCGAGAAAACGCTAGATTCATAAAATAACGCGCGACAAAACATATTGAACTGAGGATGTAGTCAGTACTTGGTGGCATATCCTTTACTTTTAATTACCGCCTTGCATCTGTTCGGCATTGAGGCAATAAGATTGTCAATGGTACTGCTGGGAATACTCGACCATGCATGCGTCGCAACTTCGAACAACTTATTTTTGTCTCCATTAGTACCCTCTCGGTTAATGTTCCTGTTAACAATTTCCCACAGGTTCTCAATCGGGTTGAGATCCGGAGATTGTGCAGGCCACTTTAAAACATTTACTTTCTTACGTGTTATCCAATCTGACACATGTTTTGACGTGTGTTTTGGATCATTATCATGTTGAAAGATCCATAAAAGTGGCATGTTCCATTCTGCGTGAGGAAGCATCACCTTTTCAAGGATATCTTTGTACACAAACCGGTCCATTATTCCATCGATTTTGTAAAGAGGTCCAATACCAGTACCAGAGAAGCAACCCCACACCATTATATTACCTCCTCCATGCTTAACAGTACCTTGACAGTATCGAGGATCCAAACGCTTATTTTTTGGTCTGCGAACCTTCCTCATTCCGTCAGAGTATTTCATGTTAAATTTGGATTCATCTGAAAATAAAACTGTTCTCCATTTTTGCACTGACCAGCCTAGATGTTCCCGTGCAAATTTTATGCGGCATTTTCGGTTCTTTTCAGAAATAAACGGCTTTTTGGCTGCTCTATAACTTTTAAGCCCAGCTTCACATGCCCTCCTTTGCACTGTTCGGCTACTTATCGTTAAGCTGAGCGACTCAACTACGCTGGATGACGATTTGTCAGGATACTTTTTAAATTCTCTGACTATTCTTTCGTCCTCTCTGCCCGTCGTTAATCTTGGACGTCCCCCACAATGGCGAGTTTCAACCGTTCCCGTATGTTCAAATTTTTTTATTATGAAGCTAACTGTTGATTTTGATAAGCCAAACCTTTCGCAGATATCTTTTTGCGATGAACCCGTTTTGTAAGCTTTTATAATAATTTTTTTCAAATCACTTGAATGTTTTTTTCCAGCCATTGCTAGTTTAATTAACTTTTTTAATTGAATTCGACCTCAGAATTTGAGTGTTTTTTTTTTTAAAGAATTATTTAATTTTGGTTACAAATGACTAAAATTTTCCCGAATCTATAACAAAACTGTTTCAAATAACAAATGCGCATATGCTGAGGTGTAAACGAGTAACGGTATTTTGAATATTCTCTGAAAAACGCAAGGTTATGACGAGTTCAATGTGTTTTGTCGCGCGTTATTTTATGAATCTAGCGTTTTCTCGATGGTAGTCATTATATGCGTTGATTGAATATCTTTAAAAGCTGTTAAGTACAAGTATAAATAAAGAAACTAAAATTCGTGCTATTTAAATTATTAAAATTCTTGATATTTTTCAAATTTTATTACAATTACTCAATGCAGGCACCTAGTCCAATATGTTTTGTCCGACACTGTACACTCGTCAGCATACATACCGCAGCATATGCGCATTCCTCATTCGTGATGAACACAAGTGCGCCTGCAAGTTTCATTTCGTGGTTTAAATTAATTCTAAATTATAGTTTATTCACATCAAATTATTAACGTAAATTATTAGTGTCGTAATGACAACGTTTTTAGAACTTAATTATTTACAAGGTTTGGGACAAAAATAATTATGTATCGAACTGCAAATATTAAAATGATCACCCGTTGGCTGATTGTTCGCAACTAAACTGCACCAAAAATATGCTTGATAGAACAAGTACTCTACTGTCTCTTTCGATCGATACGGTACTTTTCTCTCTTCACCTGTACTTATTATAATTAATCTATAATATAATATTTAACTTGCATATACGCTCGTCAGCGCACACACAAACACACATGTGCACGCCACAACTTCATCTTCTTTTCTTATTTCCCGGGAACATTTCGCACAATTTAACCTTGGAATTACTTTGTCAGACAAATAACCAATAAAATATCGCATAGAAACTAGCTCCAAATTCATTTCCTTGCGGTTACAAAAGTTATATTCCAAAAAGTAGTCCGAACAAAAGTCGTTAGTGAAAATATAAATATAAATATAAAATATTATTCAGCTCGGCAACAGATGGGTTGTAATTATTACCCCCTTTCTGTTTTTTTCGCAATTAGTGCAAATCGATATTATCGATATTAATCGATATTAATCTTTTCTGCCGGGTTCCTAAAAGGCGTCATTAAATATGGAAGCAGTTGATATCCGGAATCACCTGGAATTTAGCGACATAATAAGCAACATTGAAACATTCTATACAAAAAAATACACTACCCAATAGCCACGTATTTCTAAATACAAGTAAATACATGTTCGAATGGACAATACAAATTTGTAATTTACCATCATAGCATTTATGCTGTAATATCCCTTGCGGTTGTAGTACAGATGCTTTAGGTCTTGTCGTGGGAAGCACACAACCGATAACACCAGGTAACCCAAACTTTGTGTAGAAATGGGCTTTGGCCTCTAGCTCTTCTTCGGCCGTCATCTCGATGCTGATCCACTTGGCACAGAAATCACTTTCGAATAAGCTCTAACATTCGGTTATTATTCTCGACGCAGTCGTCTGGGATACCACTGCAAAGCAAGCATTGCCAATGCACTTTTGGTAGCTACCGCTTGCCAAGAAGCGTAAAAAGGTTGCCAGCTGTTCTGCAGAAACTGCAGTCACATAAAATGTTTTTTTTTTTTTAATTTCGGAGCAAACTCCTCCAAAATTTTCCGGAATCAATCCTTGTTCATCAATCATCCGGGATTTTCTCGAACATCTGTGGAGCAAAATAAGTTGTATAATTTTTGTAATTCTTACGGATTCGGAGTCAGATTCTGACTCCACTTCTTCAATGAGGTATTCTGCTAGCGAATCCATTATTTTCAGATGAACCACGAACGCGATTATTATTGTTATTATTATTTTAATGTAAAAAAACAATCACTTGCACAATGTAAATAAAAGAAGATGTTGTATATGTAACTTGAATTTTCAGGTTTGCATGGCATCTACTTCAATATATAAAAATAATAATTTGTTGCAACAAAAACACGAAAATAAGTTAAAAAAAAAGAATATATGCACTTACTAAGTTTTCTATGCATAAATTCGTAATTTTTAGTTTTTAAGCAGTTTTTTTGTAAAAAATAGTTTTCGTAAAAAATTCCTTTAATGAAACACAGCTCCTAATAGATAAAACTTGATTGGCAACACTAAAAGGTTACGATCTTTCAATAAATGCCGAAAAACTTACGAGTACAGAAAACTGCGACGTAAGAGCGAATCACTTTTGTGAAGGTGGTACTGAGAATTCGAGTTTTGCTAAAAAGTGATTCTCGGAACGACGTCGTTCTGGATCACCTGGTGGTAATGAAAATCTGGGTATAAGAGGAGGTCTGTCCGTGCAGTTGCTTTCAAATTATTCGGCGAATCCTTCAGCCTTTTCCTCTGCTTCGGAGGTCAGAATGGCACCTCCTAGAGATGGTGTCGGGCGTCATGTTTCGTTTTCCAACGATGTAACAAAATTTTCTTAAACGTGTCAGGACCAGGCCTGATTTCCTTGAGCCGATGAATAAGTTCCTCGTTGTTATGCTCGTTGATTGCTCGATCGAACTGACGTTGGTGCATTGGAGCTCGGCGTGGACAGTTTTATACTCATTGCTCACCGCGTTGTAATCAAGGCGTAGAATTCGTTGAAGTCTTTTCCTCAGATGCTGGCGGTGCGTTTGAATCGCCTGAATGTGAGCCGGAAGATGAGCAAATATGTCCTTGCTTGAAGGAGGAGATCGTTAAGCGGCCTGATCGTTAAGCGCATCGTTGACGGCAGTCTTCAAGTTGACAATCGGTGCATCAATCGCAGAATTGGAGAGATTGTGGTTGTTGATGCGTCGTTCCACTGGACGAAGTTCGGTGAACAAACGTTGTTTAATGTCTGTTTAATTAAAACGTAATGTTTAATTCTACTGCCAGATGGTCGGAGTTGCTACAGTAAGCTTTGCAGTGGAAGTTTTTAAATTCCGCCAGGATGTGGACTAAAGTTGATGAACACAGGAAGAAGTCCAGCGACGACGGTGTGTTGGGGAAAGGCCGGAGGCGGTTGCGACACAACAAGCAAGGAGTGAGCGCCGCAGTTGCATGAAGCCAGTCGGCGATTGCATTTGCCTGAGGTGAGCAAGCGCTGTCTTGCCAGAGATGCATTAATTGGTCACCGCCAATTACACAGTGAGTGTGTTGGCAGCAGACCGAGATGAAGTCAATCATCTTTATTGCCGGTGAATTTGACTACAACCGCGGTGGCTTCAGACGTACACAAGCAAGTTGTCAGCAACCTTTTGCTTCGGAATTTATTACGAAGAAGTACGGCGGTTCTACATAATCCATCTGTTTTCGGCGTTTGGAAGCAGTTGTAACTTTGCATCTGGATATTGTTTCTTCTCGACAGCTTTGTTTCAATTAAAAGAAGAATATCTGGATTACGCTGTTTAATGAGAAGACTAAGGGAGGTTCTTCTGGAAATGGAATAAATTGAATTGACATTGTAGGAAATGATATTGAGGCTACTTATTTCAAACATTGTCCGAAAATAAGTCGTCGCAAAATCACTGTCTTCTGGAATGGCTTTTTTCGCTTTTTGAAGAAGCGTTAAGAAGTCGCAACAGAACAGTCTTTCGACATCGGAAAATATGTCAATCGGTGAGGATTTGACGTTTTGAGTCAAAGGTTTTAAGTTGGAAAGTTGAGCTGGTCTGGAAGGAGCTTTGGAGGAAGCAGAGTTTGCCGCCGTGGCCTGAGCGTAGGATAATTTGGTTTGAATGACGCGCTTGGAAGATTCAAGAGTAAAATTTTGTTGCTTCTTGTTTCAGTTTGTCCACAGTGGAGCACGTACAATTCCCTGGTTCATGAGCTTCGTTGCATTTTACACGACGAAAATACATGCCGCAATTCGAGGCAATATGGTCGAAGTTCTGGCAGTTGTGACATTGTGTGACGCCGTCCGATCTTCGGAGTACGTAGTTGTTGTTCTCGATAAATTCCATAATCCTCGTCGCTGCGTTGGCCATATTCATCGTAATCGTATTGGTCATTATTTGTTTGCCTCTAAGCACTGTCGTTGTGCTAGTCGCCATCGTGGTTTCTGCGGTCCTTATTTCTACTCTCGTCTTCTTGCCGTTGGTAATTGGCAACTATTGTATCGTTTCTAGCTTTCTTGTCATCATAAGATGCGTTTTGTTTTCATCAAAATATTGCAAATTGTGACTAAACCGTTGGAGCTGAAATTTTTATCTACGAATGCGAGTTGATTTTTGTACTCGGCGCTGTTAATGTCAAAGCGGAACCCTTCGAATTCTCTCAACGCTTTTCTTCTTGCGCGGTCGCCCTCGTGCTCGAAGTTTGTCTAACCTCACGACTAAATCGGTTCTGATGCGCTTCAGATTCGTTACAATTAATCAAAATCTTTTAGTAGCATCATCCTATATTTGACATCAATTCTTCAAGAATAATAGAAAACAGGATTATTATTGGTATTATATGAACATTTTTATTATAATTATAAATTATTCTGCTAATAACTTAACCATTAAATAATTATTGTTTATTTTTTCAATGTTTTATTTTTTCTGGAATTGATATTTTTGCATATGCTTTGAGTTGCCTATGCTTAGACTCAAATGGGAATGTCCATAAATTTTTTAATGGACCTGATTGCTGAATTACTCTGTAGTAATGATTCAGAAAATGATGCTTTGGTTTTAAAGTATCTGAAAAAAGTATAGGATATTGCTTGTTATACTCAACTATATGTTCTCTTAAGGAAATCAAATCCAAATTATTATATTCTGGTAAAAGCACAAAATCGAACATTTCAATTGAATTCATAACAAATTTCCAAATTTTTTTCCTTGTTACTACTTTATTTCCGATAATTAGAGGAAGGAAATGGGCAAAAGTTAACATTTCCCTTCTGGATAATTTTTGACTCTTATTTTTAAGATGATGCATTAGAAATGGCGGCGAAATATTTCCGATTTCAGTTTCTCCGTAGTTAAAATTTTGCTTGCGAATATTTAGAAATTCTAAATCGAAATATTTTTGGTCAATGGCACATTCAATACTGAAGAAATAATTTTGCAAAAATATCCATACCAATTCACAATTTTCGGGTAATTTTAGATCCAGCACGTAAAATATTTTTAAACAGATATCAATACTTTTAACAATGTTGCCCAATTTGTAGTAGGTGTTGGCGAAGTAAAGTGTAGTCTTTGAGGTTTTTACGTTGGAATGTGTGCCAAAATTTTAACTGCTTGCTCATAATCCTCATATGAACAAGTTTTGTCTGTCAAACGGCTGTAAAATTTATCCAGAGAAGGAAGGGAAGTTTCGTTAAGTCAATCAGTCGAGTTTACGTATTCGTGGGGAAATACACCTTTTCGGGTTAGAAGGGTGAACTCATCTTCCACTGGATGAGACATTTGCGAACTGTCTCAAAGTTAGATGTTGATAAGTTTTGGGCTGATCATCTAAACTTTCGGCCATAAATCGAAATGAATCTAAAAACCGTAATTATATTGTTTTCTTTTCGCTTACTTGGATATGTTTTGAAAGGGATACGTACAACTCTTTGTTCAGAGGTATAACATTTATTTTACCTTCAATGAGGTTCTTTCATGAACAAGTGAGCGTCGTACCCGGAAAAATTATGAAAGAATTTTGTGATGAAATTGGCAATTTGGTGTTGTAGATTGCAGCTATTTTGTGCTGGACCTATTTTTGCCAGTAAGGTGACAATGGTCTGCTACTCTATCTGCACCTAGTTCTTTGTGACAAGTTTTGCTTTAGAATTGATGTCTTGACTGCTCAGTTGTTAAGGGGGCCATAGGTATATTTACACTTGAATGATTATTATAAATATCTAAAATATCCCTAACTATATATTCTAATTTTTAGGGGCATCCTCTCCCAAATATATAACAAATTTGCTAAGCCTATCATTAAAGCTACAATGTATATTATAGCTAAACGCTGCCGGTATGTGCTTATTGACTAACTTATTGTTAACACTGTCATCTACACTACTGAGTATACACTCGAAATCAGCGTAGACAACGAATGGAACGTCTAATTTTCTCTCATAATGTTTAAAAAATATACACATACAGTGCTTATTGACTAACTTATTGTTAACACTGTCATCTTCAACGAATGGAACGTCTAATTTGCGTTCATAATTCTTGCAAAATATCTTACTGTGTTCCTCCTCCGGCATCACCGTCACAGTCTTTGTATATGGCGATGCTGCATGATATCAGAATTGCCTGAGTATTGTAGGCACCCATTGCAGAAATGCACTGCGTGCTCGTAACGTGTAACTTTGGACCGTACAAGTCTATTAAATCGAAAAAAGACCAAACAGATCAATTTTAAAATTGAGTAAAATAATATTATGTAATATATTTATTTAAACAACTCCGATAATTAACTGTTGGCAAAATATAAAATATAAATTGGGAAACAGTATTGTAAAATATTTATATCTAACCTTGAAATAGATTTAATCCATACATAATGCGAAAGTGTATTTTATGTTGTTGTTAGGAGTAGCTACGTAGTAATTCTTTTTGTGTTTATTAGTTCTTATATGAATTCCTAATTTTTTATTTTAACGTTTCTTTGGCATTCTTTGCAATAAGAAAGCTGTTTTTTATATATTTCCGCGCACCTGAAGGGCCAACTTCTCGTTTTGCATGCACTGCCTTTTTGCGTTTCAGCAATTACTTATTTCGAGCGAACTCTTTTTGGCATTCATCGCATTTGAAAAAACGAAACAAAAAAAAAAAAAAAAATTGAGATTGTGGGAACTTCAAAAAAACAAAAACTTGGATGTGAATTTACTTCTGTCTATTGACTTCTTTCACAATTTTAATTTGCTTCACTTTTATTTTTTTACCTTATATTTATTATTTTGGTGTTTTAATTTTCGCTGGTCGTATGAAGACTGAGTGATATTAGAAATTGAACTCTTGTCCCAAATTTTTTATTATTCTTCTTTTACTTTAGAGCCGGGATTATATGAATTGAATTTACTGCCACACTTAGCGAATCTTAATTTTAAGGGATGATCGCAGTTAAAATACACACAAACAACAACAACACCTACAAGACAATAAGCAAAAACCTGCACTCAGGCATGCTCCGTCACCCACAACCAGCTCCGTCTTGTCGACATTAATTGTAAGACCCCTTTTGAGGTAATAATAATTGCCCGTATTAATGAACTCTGGAAGCTTGTTTTCCTTTCCGATGATGTAGCCGATTTGCCTGAAGGTGTTCGTATCAGGGTTAATTTTCTGAAGCCTTAGGGAGAAATCGTTGTCGAGATAACGGTTGAATGCCTGTTTGAATGACGGTTGACAAGCCTGAACTCATCATTTTCCGTTGAATTTATTTATTTATTTATTTTAAATTTCCATAAAAATACAAGAAAAGGCTACTCGCCTTATAATATTGTACATTTGCACTTAAGATAACAGCATTGGGTAAAAGTATAATATAGAAATCCGTACTGTAGTATGAAGAAGAAATTAAATATATCCAATACCATTAATACTTAAAAAAAATAGCAACATATTTAATAACTTTAAGAACAAATGGCCTAGTGTGCTGAAGCAAAAAATGTTTAATTAAATATAGGTTCCTGAGGGCACCGTAGACCTTGCTACATACCCGCCCCAAATGGAGATCCCAAGAGAGATCATTACTTATTAAAAGGCCAAGACGATTAACAGCTTGGCTATAAGGCAGGCCCACCCCACCAAAATGAATTGATGGTCAAATAGGAAGATGGGATCCCCTACAGTAAATAAGCACCTGCGTTTTTTCCAAATTAAATGAGAGATTATTAACACAGGGCTGGATCCATTAAATTCAAGTTGAAATCACCCATCAGAATGATATCCTGGTATTTAGTCGAGATTCTTAAAAGAACATCTGCAATTTCAGTTAGGTCCCCCGCTAGGACGATAGAAAGTCCCCAGTATCACAGCCGCATTAAGCAGATTAAATTTAATATTCAAAAATTCGATTGGGGAATTTGACGATAAACAACTGATCACTGACCACTTCAAGCTCTTGGTTACGAAGAAGGCTAACTTTCCACCTCGTAGACCAACCCTATCATGCCTAACAACATATCGTATCCCTGAACAGACCCCAAATCGGTACTAATTTCAGGTTTAAGCCAAGTTTCTGAAACGCCAATGACATCAAGCTGGCTACCTAGGATTAAACTGTTAATGTCATCAATTTTATCAGGCCTACTTACGGCGTGCATGCTAAAATGACCTACATTAAGGTAGCTGACCTGATAACTCTGCCATCACCTACCACCATATCCCGCATGTCAAGTGACAGAGAGGGTCAAGGAACCCACCCGTAGCTAAGCCAACAAGCACTAAAATACAGAAAAAGAGGCAAACAGGATAGAACAAGTAGAGGAAACTAAGTGGAAAGAGGCAAACAGGATAGAACAACTAGAGGAAACTAAGTGGAAAGACAAAGTAAAAGTAGAAGATGTATGAGAAGCTGAAGGCATGCCCAACGACCAATGTAGAGATTGCTAAATATAAAAATAAATTTACAAACGATATCGCAAGAATAATGTGGAAAAAATACATGTTCGATATAAATTCAGCCGAACTCACATATGCTAAATACACAAAATTAATAATGAGATAGTGCCTTCCAAATAATCAAAAGATTAAGAAAACCAAGTAACCATTGATCAGCAAATGCAAATATGAATAACAATCAATAATATATAACTAGTAATTCAAAACATTAATAATAATTTTTATGTGATAATTCGCATTTACAAGAAAAACAATTTGTGTAGTTGCTATAGAGAAAAAAAAAGCTAGATCAAATAGCCGCAGCCTTTAATTCTTCCAAGCTGGACACCCTAACAGGTGTAACAGATGTAAGGTGTAACTTCCGCCTTTCTTTATTACACATACACCACCTCCCTTCAAAAAGGTTCCCTCAATCGCCCCCTCAAGGTGCAGTTTCTTGGCTTCCCTTAAAATCTTCAAGGTAAGTGGTGTTAGGTTGTCGCCAATGTAAACGCGGCTACCAACGCCAATTGAAGGACGGATGTCACTAAGCGCAAGCTGGTTCTTCTTAAAATAAGCCTTAAGCAATTGATCACAAACTTAACCATTGTAGAAAGAGATCAGCAGACAGTCCTTTCTCCTAGTCAGGCGGAAGCACTTTGCAACATCAGCAGCACAGCAACTAACCCCAAGGCAATTACAAGTGTCAATAGCAAACTGGACCAGATCAGAGTTACCGATGACAGCCGGGACGCCCGAAATCGTCGCATCATTTCGACGGAGACGTCTGCACGACGAACACAGGTTAAAGAGTTCGTCGATTTTTCTGCTCTTGAAGAGGGCGAAAGAATTTTACCTTCATCCCAGCAGATTTCAGTTCCGCTCCGACTTCGGAAGCATCAAAGTGTGATGAAATCCTTTGTGAACAAGGAGTACTTTGCGATCTTCTTTCGGCGTAAACGTATTAAATTCTTTTTTATTTATTGTCTTTGAACAGATTTTTGATTGTTTTGAAGTCTTTCTTCGAACCGGTGGTATAACTGATTTGTTGGCGCTAACATTGTGAATGCGCACTATGATGTTCTTCACTTTGATGAAGGCGACGTGGCCTCCTTGCAGGAGGAGGTTGAGAAGTGTTTGAAGCAGCAAGTTGCTTAGGTACAGCTCCTTAGGTGGCAGGAGCTGGTGAATTGCCAATTCGTTTGGTCGGTGTACGCGAGCCAGATGGAGACTCCAGGCCTCTTTTTGTCGGCGCAGCGGACGCCGCACTGGATGGTTCGTCAGGAGTGCTGCTAGAAGAAGCTAAGTCGGAGCTTTCTTGATGGTCGGCGAATTGGCTGCCACTCGCATTGCTGTCAGATCTTTCCATTTCCTCGACAGAATCAACAGCAGATACCAAATCATAGAGTTCGTCGATTTGAGACATCCTCCTGTAAAGTGAAGTTATAAACTTCATACGAAAATGGGTGTATTGGTTTTGATCTGGTTGAGGATGCTCTTAACCTATTTTTTGTTTTTCTCTTCAATACCCATTTTTACGTAGGTATTGAAGAGATATAAGCCAGAATTTCGTTGTCCGAAAAGAAACGAAAAGAGAGAAAAAAAAAAACAGCGGCCTGAAAAGAAATAAGAAAGGAAACTCTATTGAAAGTCGTCTTAAGAATGACGGATTGAACAATCAATAAAAATTTGACCTCCCTAATAAAAACGCCTTGAAAAAGACGAATTGCAAAATCGGCGCAGGCAGACGGAAATTTTTGGAAGTACGTCATTCACGAGTGAGAGACAGACTTGATTGACTTCCGTCCCGTTTTGATAATATGATAACACTCATATGTCCCGTGTGTAAATTCTGTTTTCTGATTTGAAGTTTATTTTATGCAAAATTGTAGTACGAGTACATCCTTGAATAATTCTGTGGGTATATCCGTAAAATCCGAGACTATGTTCCACTTTTTCATAATTATTTTCATGGCTAGATTAGTTGGCATGATTGGAAACAAGGATACCACGTCAAATGTAATATTTCTTCTTTTTTTACATAATTCTTTATTGTATCCATGACCTCGATTGCTTCTTTTACATTGTATTTCGATTCCTTTGTCATATTTCTGAGAATGTTTGTTAGGTATTTGCACAATCTGTATGAAGGTGAGTTTATTGATGAACATGTGGTGCTCTCGGTGTATTCTATTAGCCTCACACTGCATTAAAAACTCGTTAAGATAATGCTAAGATTAATGAAACTTCATTTAATAAAAATTTAAGTAATATAAAAACTGCCTTGTTCACACAAATGTTTTTAACCGCGGAGGTCGTTGGGTGCGCGTTTAATCCCGGAGCGAATATTGAAACCACTAACTCCATAAACTTGGAATAAAGCTCCAAAAACTTTGCCGGTCTAAGTCGAGTACCGTCTTTGTGTACTTTAGGTAAGCCTCAGATTGTTGATGATACTGCATTGTTCGACAAGAGTTTTTTTATTTCTTTTTCTGGAGCTTAAGCCCGGTTTAGAGACCGGGCCCTTTTTAACAGAACTATACAGGTCGTGGAAAACACATCAAACTTAATTATTTTTTTATCTAAATTCAAGATAGGCTAAACACATTTCCCATTGTTAATTTTTGGCTACAGAAGATGTATAGAAAAGTATACCTGGAAAACTATCTGTTGCTTGAAAATGGCAAATTCCATGGTTTTCAGTTGTTTGATGAATCTGGTTGGTTGTTCACATTCAAATGTCTAAAAATGGAAAGCAAGATAAGTTGCGGTTGTGGGGAGTGGTTAGCCACCCCAGTTGCTCGAGTACGTGTTTTTGACGACGATGAAAACAAATATTCTAATGACGACGATGAAAATAAATATTCCAATGTAAACTAAATATATCAACATGTTTTAATATATAGATAAGGATAATTGATAGAAAGATAGTAGTGAGAACAGACAAAAAGAATTTAAAGTCCGAGTAACGCACGAAAATCCCTATACAACTCCGTTAGTAATAGGACTTATAGCAATAGAGCCGAAACAAGTCCAGTGATGAGGACCTGTGGCGGGGACCGAAAAATCTTTTGGATTGCCTGTGTAAATACATCTGGCCTAAACGGCGTTAAAAATGTGCTTCAGTTATATTTCTGAAAATACAAAAAGGTTGTTGAAGTTCGATTTGTTTTGTTTTGTTTTTGTGTTAATTATTACTTCAATTTTATTTTTATTTTAACGAGATTATATTTCTTGTTAACTGAAGATTATTTTAAATAAAACAAAAGCTGTACTGTTGGAATTAAATAGGCTGTTACTACACTGATCGGATTTGGAAGTTCCAGCTTGCTGTTACAGATGATGATTTTTTGGTTGATCTCAGCATAATTGACTCATTTTTTTACGAATTTTATTCGTTGATAACGATTTGATTTTTAAGGTGAAAATACTTGGCAGAAGTATAAAGAACGATTCAATGTTTACGGTCATTTGTTACTGTTATTTTTTAGATTTTATAGTTCTCTGCAGGGGTGTAGAAGTAATAGGACTGGAGACACCAAGGACTAAGATTAGAAAATATTCAAGGTTCAATTATAGATTTAAAAATAAAAATGTTGTAGTATTTTTTGTATATGCAAAGGATAGGAACAAAAAGCATGTGTTTAAAAAAAATGTGACTTATTGTCCAGCTAGTCAAGCCGACATAGGCTGGCCACTAGGCCGCGCTTTTTATTGGTTTGTTTTTGAAACTGCGATCCACGCTAGTTATGTGCCAGGAACGTGGTGATGGCCTTCAGGCGAAACTTACATTTGTAAAGTGAAGCTCCTTGTTTTCTTATCCAGAGAATAATTAATTTTATTTGGCCAGTTTGCCCTCTTTATACAAAAATTTTGTACATTGAAACTTATTATGTAACTATATCTATATGACTAACACTTAACTTGAAGAAATGGAAAGTAAATGTTTTTTATTTCTATCCTTCTTACTCTACTTACAATTTTTAGTTTCTGTCAACTTAGCATATAATAGTAAAGTCAGAACAACATCTTTCCTTTAGTGAGTTTTATTATCAACTGAACTTAAATTCAAATTACTTAAGCTGCAAGCTAGAACATAAAAGATAAAGAGTGAGAAAGAACAAATATGCTTATTATGTTGTAATATAAGAACTTGTTTGTTTGTCGTACATTATTGAGGTTCACACAGAATGTGCTGACGCTTGCGTCTGGCACTCTGTGGGAGCAGAAATTATAAAAAGATTAAATATGTGTGATTATATTCTTATTGGCTACGTATTGATCGCTTGGCGAAATGCATTGAGTGGAAATATGTGCAGCCTATGCTGTGTTGCACTCAATGTACTTCACTATCAGCAGAGTGTACATGTGAGATGGTCTTTACTTTAGTTATACTACAATATGTGAGACTGTGGTTACACTACAATGTTATTAAAGCTTACTCCTAGGATCGGCACGTTGTTCGTTGGTTAAACCACGCAGGAGACCCTGTGTCACTTCTCGAACAAACACAGGTAAACTGTCAGGTATTCTATCTCCAATAAACGTCGAACCAAATTTAAACCAGGTGATAGACCTGTGAGTCTATGACAACGAATCAATTGGGGACCAAAGGTATGTTTATAGTTGGTCATATGTTCATGCACTACGCCACCGGGTCGAGTTAATGTTAATGAATGCATCTTCCAACAAATCAGCTACAGATCCAATTTCGGATATGAAATAAGTTTTCTCGCAGTTTAAACAACATAAAAGATATACGTCAAAATCTAGTTTATCATTAGTAATGAGAGCATCAAATTGTTATGTTTTGACATGGTGAGCTTTTCAAATATAGTGGGCGCTCTGGAAACAGAGGGCCAGCCCAACCCTAAGTCTTTACACAGCATATTAATCAGGCCACAGACATTGTCACTAATATATTCTACTGATCTCTCACCTTTAATCAAACAAGGAGTTCGAAAGGTATTACGCCAGGAGACGGAAGGTGTGTTGGTAGTAGTAGTGCGTCGGCGGTTGTTTCTTGAGTGTGGCAGTGTCTGTGTGGGGATCCTCAGTAAAATGAGAAAAGTCTGAGAATCTTCTCAAATAGTAATAGCAGGACTCGTTCGGAAGACGTTCCCAAGATCCATATTAACGATAAATCCGTTTTGGATAACACAGTTAAATGTTTTTGTATTTCAGTGAAAAAAACTTCGGCAATCATAAGGCGTGGGTATGAATTCATTACGAATTGGTCCTCTCGGTATTTTAAATCTTCATACAAAAAGCGATTACTGGTTCGACGTAGAGTTTTATTCAGAAATTGTCGTAAAGTCCAAAACTTTCAGGACAATTTGTCTTGTGACAAATAATTAATGGTACGAGCAGGTTTCATGGATTTACGATAGGTAGCAAAACTCTATTTGTTGTCAGATCTCACAATTAGTGAATTAGAATCTAAAAAAGAGATTAATTTTTCAGAAGATAGTAGGCCAACATAAGGCTTGTTGTCTGCATCCCCGGGCTCTTCTTTATCAACAGTATGTTTTAATTCTGTTAACTCTTCAAATTTGGCCGAAAAATCGTCACATGATTGTAGGAATATATAACAAAAAATCGTCCATGTATTTCCAGTAGAACACTATTCCAAATTGCTCGAATAACTCTTCTTTGTATAATTCCAAATAGTAATCTACCATTAGCGTCGCTATAACTGGCGAATCACAACTGCCTTGAGCAGACCTTGGGGTTGTCTATGACTTTTACCCCCATAGGTGAAGAGTTTGGCTGTCTCAAAACAGAATTCAACACAACGGAAGAATAGCTCACGACTCAATCCAAAGATGTTATCATAGACAGAATCTCGCAAAAGTAGCTTAAACAACCGAGAATACGTTCTCGACACATGCTGGTGTACATGTCGGATATATCAAGTTTTACAAATTCATAACCGGGACTGACCGGCATAGTACTCTAGGACATTATTAGGATTCAAGCTATGATCAAAGAGTTTGGTCAGTAGATAGCTTATCATTTTCTGTATAGGATATGCATACCGACGCTGTGTACTACAAATTGGCGGACAGGGTTTCTCATCTTTATGTGTTTTTATCATACCATATAAGTAAAGCATGTGTATTTCGTGGTCCTTGAATTTTCGAAACAAGGATAATATCTCGTCACTTAGATACTCTGCGGTAATGTCGGATCCAATGGGCCGGTAGTAAGGTTTAAGTAGTGGATCGCGGAGTTGTAAAAATTGCTTACGTGCAAAACTCGATGGTTGCGGAAATAATCGTCCACAACTACATAAACGCCACGAGATTCACAATTGTGTACCCAGTGCGACATTTTATCCTCGTAAGTAGTTATGTCGAGTAACACACTGCTATCTTTATCACTTTGCAATAGAACCAAATTAGGATGGCGGTTAAAAAATCGTTTGGCATGAAAATACAGATGCAGGATTATGTCTTCTTGCCGAGTGCGTTTTCGGGTCAGTTCGGCATGTAAGCTGTCACAAATAGAAGCGATCAATAAAATAAGTCCTTGGATCGTAGCCACTGAGAACAGCCTTATCGTACAAGAACATGCATACGCCTATGGCGTCATGAACATTTAGTTGACAAGGTGGACAAAATCTAGGTCCAAAACTATGTAATATTCGAACGGCTCGGCTTACAGAGACTGAGGTTAAATTTTCAAAGCCACCGACAACTTCACAAGGATAATAACACTCGTATTTATCAATATCGATGCCTACTAAGCGTACAGGAGCTGCGGAATGCATCGAAATATCAGGTGAGAGATTAGTGGAACAAGAGCCTGGAACATTAGTCGGTTTAGCTGCAGGGGCAAGGGATTTTCATGGAGGAAGTGACGTCATACAGTTTACAGAGGCGTCAGTGATGACAATGGTGTCTTGGATGGCGGAGTCGCTTCCTATATTAATATTATCGACTCTAGGTCGTTGGGCTACCAGGTGTCGAGGGAATCAGACTACAGACGTGAGAAGGTGACACTAAAGAAGTGTCAAGTAGGGTAGTAGCAAATGTCGCCCGCTAGAATTGCTCCAGGCTAGAAACAAGTAAGTCGTCTTCCAACAAATCGGACATGTTTATACTACTCTCATCATGAGTAGGGAGTGGTCCCATAATAATCTGTTTTTCAGAACCGCATGGTGAGGAAGGTAATAATATCCAGGGGTAGGAAATGTTTCTGTCGGGGTGACTTTGGACATGTGATTGAGTTCGGAATATTCTCGAATCACATTGTCGTAGATATTCTTGAAATTGGGTGTTTTTAAGAGGTGGGATTCATTACGTAAGAGCGCAATTTGTCGAAAACGACCCAACTGGAGTTGCGAAGGAAAGCCTTCTTTGAAGGGCAGGCGGACGACGTATCGGCCGGTTCTCGCAGAGTGTCCCGGCGGGTGTGAGCGCAGGTTTCTGCGTAACCTCCTCGATTTCCCAGAAGCTGGAGAGCTGCTGATCTATAGAGACTTCGTTGAAGAACGAGACGCTAGTCGTTGCCACGGGATGTGTGGATTTTTGGGGAATTGGACCGGTTATTATCCAACCGAATAGAGTTTCTTGGGCTATGAGAGAGCCCAAGAAGTTTCGCTTAATTCCATCAAGGAGTACGAAGGGGTATAGATCAGCTCCGATCAAGATGTCTATCTGATCGCTTTGGTAAAACTGTTCCTCTGCCAATGCTAGGTAGGCATTGAATAGAGAAGCGTTCGATCGAGCGAACAGACTGGTAGGTTGCCGGTAAGTTTCGGCAGCACTAAAGCAGTGGCTTCAATGCGTAGATGGGAATCTTTGGGGGAATCCAGTGTGAATTTACACTGTTTACTGATATGAGCAGTGACGGTTTCATTCACGCTGGAAAGTTGTGCCTGAATGATTTTGGTGGGAAGATGCAAGCGTTGCTGAACACGTTCAGTGAGAAAAGTGGCTTCCGATCCAGGATCGATGAGCGCACGAGCTGGGTGATGATGAGTTCGTCGCGATGGCGGATATTCACCATAGCCGTAGCGAGAAGCACTTGCTTCGGACGCGAGGTGAAGCAAGTCAATACGTTTGAGGTGGGCGGATTTGCAGTGGACTGTCTTTGAGATTGAGGAGGAGGTGGTGTGGCGCGAGAGGGCGCTGGAGGGTGTCGGGAAGGGTTGCTCGTATGGTTGCCGCGGTGTGGTTGGGGTTGAGGGCGCGAGGTGGAGCGTTGAGAGTTCGCATGGGTTAGCGAAGAGTTGGTGGTAGCCACCTCGCGATGCAAGAGTGTATGATGTCGTTTGGTGTACGACATGCAAGTGAAAGCACTCTTGCAATCCTTAAGTTGATGCGAATGTGCTAGACAATTCGTGCAAAACTTAAGGTTGGTGATTGTTGTCCATTGCTTGTCTGGTTGCATCGCCAGAAAGCGCTAACAACGACGTATGGGGTGAGACGGATCACTGCATAGGGGGCAGTTGATCGCGATCATGTTTGCCTGGAAGGTGTTCACAGGCTTAGGTGGGCCGGCATTACGAGCGGTACTGCTCGTCACCCTCTTTGGTGTTGGTAAGGATTTGCGGATGTCATCAACAGTTTCCAACGTCTGGAAACGCGACGTTAGAAACCCATCCATTTCTTTCCACGAGGGAATTTCGAGCTTCTGTGTGATTGAGCGTTCCCACAGAGAAAGGGTGGTTTCGGGTAGTCGCGACGAACATAGATGCACTATGATAGCATCCAACTGCTGACATCGATGTCGATCAGGTCGAGAGACGGGAGCGTGTTATTGATTTAACGTTGCAGGCGTTTGATCGCGGCGCCTGACTCGTGAGTGACGGGAGTTAGATTAAAAAGTGTACGGATATGAGAATTGACGAGGACCCGCTTATTCTCGAAACGGTCTGTGAGGTTTTGCCACGCTTGAGCAAAGCCACTGTCTACGAGAGGAGATATCTGGACAATCTCCTTGGCTTCACCGCGAGTCTTTTGGTTAAAGTGGAACAACTTCTCGACGGGCGAAAGTCGGTTGTTCCTAATATAGAGCGCAGAGAACATATCGCGAAACGATGGCCACGACTCGTAGTCGCCTTTGAAAACATCAGTGTCGCACTGTGGTAGACTGATGTTACGTCCTGAGTGTTTAACCTCATCCGCGCGGTGTGATGCATCGAGGCCGGTGATCGTTGCTCGAGATGCGCCTGCTGCGACAAGGTACTGCTGCTCCTGAATCATGGCGGCGAGCCGTACGTAAAGCTTGTAGCATCGTTGTTGCTTTGATCGGTCTTTTCTTTGTTGTCGAGTGGATTGTATTATTGTTTGATTGATTTATTAGTTATTGATTTCAATTAGTTCTTTTACTGATAGATCCGCGTATTCGACCCTTAAACACCTATAAATTTCAATAATTGTTGAATGCAGCCTCTCAACTTGACCGTTCACCTCACTTCTCTGCACTGGTGTAAGGTACAACTTAATACCCAGTGACTTGATAAAGGTTTCTACCAAAGGGCTTGGGAAGCTGCGTTCATTATCAGTAACTAGAATTTTTAGCAGTGTGAAATAATGCAAAATTTTAATTAGTTTTTTCCTCACCTGTACTAACGATCTATGCTGAATACTAAAGAATTTAGCGAATTTTGTAAACTTATCTATGCAGGTAATACATTTCTGTCCTTGAATTTCCATAATGTCCATTTGAAGAATTTCACATGGATATTTAGGATCTGGTGTGTCCTGGAGATGTATCGGGTGTTTTTTTTAGTGGTATATTACTTCGAATTGAAATAAAACACAAGAAAATCGTTTTAATGTCCATCAATTTGGCTTTATTGGAAGGATAATTTTATGCCATTAATGTTTAAATATGATTTCGGGCATGTGACCGCCGCGGCTGGCTCGAATAAAGCCAATTCTAGAGGTCTAATTTTCAACCACTTTTTTGAGCATATGGGGACGTATGTCGGCAATAACGCCACGAATGTTAGCTTCCAATTCCCCTAACGTTTCTGGTTTGTTGGCGTAGACGAGCGACTTCACATATCCCCAAAGAAAATAATCCAATGGTGTCAAATCACACGATCTTGGTGGCCAATTGAAAGGTCCATTCCGCGAAATTATGCGCTCATCGAATGTTTCCTTCACTAAATCGATTGTGACGTGCGCTGTGTGGCATGTAGCGCCGTCTTGTTGGAACCACAACTCATCCACATTCACGTCATCCAATTTGGGAACAAAATGGTCGGTTATCATGGCTCTCTACCGAACTCCATTAACGGTAACTGCCTCTCCAGCATTATTTCGGAAGAAGTATGGCCCAATGACTCCACCAGCCCATAGAGCACACCAAACAGTCAGTTTTTGTAGATGTAATGGTGTCTCAAGGGTCTCATGTGGATTCTCTTCACTCCAAATGCGGCAATTTTGCTTGTTGACGTAGCCATTCAACCAAAAATGAGCCTCATCACTGAACAAAATTTTGCGATGAAAATCAGCATCGAGATCAATCTCATTTTTAGCCCATACACCAAACTCACGACGCATTGTATGGTCTCGCGGCTTTAATTCTTGCAAAAGCTGGATCTTGTAAGGTCGCAAGCCAAGATCTTTGTGCAAAATCTTCCATAAAGTTGATGGACAAAGCTCCAATTGCTGTGCACGGTGGCGAATCGATTCATTCGGGTCCTCTTCAACACTTTGCTCTACAGCGGCAATTGTTTCTTCGGTGCGCACTGTTCGACGTCTCTGCGGATGCGTATTATCATATAGAGTAAACGTAGTGCGAAAACGATCCATGGTTAACCGAATTAATTGCTCCGATGGACGATTATTTCGACCATAAAATGGACGGAGTTTGCGGTAAACTTCGCGAACTGAACCATTATGTTCGAAATAAATTTGCACAATTTGCAAGCGTTGTTCTTTTGTCAACATGTTCATGATGAAATGGCAAACCAAACTGAACATAAATGACATTAGAGTTGCCAGATTTGACCACAAAATGCCAGTTTTATCTCTATTTGACAACGAACCTGTAAAAAAAACACCCAGTATTTGCGGTGGTTTCCTATCATACTTGCATCTATTACATACGTCGCAACTGGCAACGTATTCCTTTATCCTTGCGCGCATACGCGGAAAGTAAAACTGTTCTAGAATTTGTTCACCATTTTCTCTGGGATTACGATGTGCTCTTCTATGCTCAGTTTCAATTATCTCGAATTGACGTTCGCTTGAGGTAATGTCCGGAACTAGTTTCTGCGCAATCCTTACTTTGTATTTAGAAAAATGATCGATATAAATTTCTTGTATGACACCGAGAAGACTTTCTGGTGCTTTTATTTCATTTCGGATATTCGGGCGAAGTTTTTCTTTCAGGAATGTTACAAGTTCTTCCTTAGACCAGTTTTTTGAAGAGATAAAATGTCTAGCATACCCACGATGTGGTTCCTCCATTGCCGTCATGTCCATAGTCACTCCTATTATAATCTGGTTCTTAAACACGTTTATAGGTACCTCCACATGGGGTATCAAATCAGAGGCATCCTCTCTCGCACTGTGAACTGTTTCCGTTGATGAAAGGTCGTCATCTTTTCGACCCTCTGAAGCAGTTAACGTTTCATCTGAGCTCATTCCCTCGCTCGCTGTATCGGTGGCAGAGTAATATAAATGATTTGAAGCGGTTTTTATCTCGAAAGGGCATTTGCCACGTGGTTCGATTTTCCCGGCTTGTAAATGAGCTCTCTTTAGTTTGGCGTTAAAATTCCTATTTCCTAACGCAAACGTCAAAGGTTGGCGATCAGTATAGATCTTAATTTTCCTTGCGCCGTATGAGTAATTTCGAAGATTATTAAGAGCCCATACGATAGCCAACATTTCCTTTTCATTGGTGGCGTAATTCTCTTCAGTTTTGTTGAGCAATCGAGAAATGTATGCTTGTCCTTGCCGATCACGCCCTGCCACAAAACGGCACCGAGCGCGGTGTTGGAGGCTTCCGTCGTCAAATTAAACGGTTTCTCAAAATCTGGGAAGGCCAAGAGCTCAGCTGAGGTTAACATAGATTTAAGGCTATTAAAAGACTTCAAGGATTCATCATTTGGATTAATTGGCACCTTTTTAGACTGGCTAGCTTTTATTTGAGCATGCTCCCCCTTGTAAGATTTGTAAGGGGCTTTGCCACCTTTGCATAATCCCGAATGAATCCTCTATAATAGGAGGTCATTCCCAGGAAACTTTTCAACTCCTTTAAGTTGGTTGGTGGTAACAATTTTTCAATGGTCTTTACCTTAGCAGGATCTGGACTTACACCTTCAGACCCCACGACATAACCAAGGAATTCTACCTCAGCCTTCATGAAATGGGTTTTATCAAGATTCACTTTTAGATTGGCTTCACGAAGCCTTGCAAAGATTGTATCCGCGTTCTTCAGGTGATCTTCGATGCTTTCGCCGATTACGATTACATCATCAATATATACAAAACAAATTTTTCCTATGTGCTCGCGAAGGACGTCTATCATTCTCTGAAATATGGCCGGGGCATTCTTTAGGCCAAAAGGCAGTCTTAAATATTCAAATTTCCCGTTAGCTGTTGAAAAAGCAACAGCAAACATGTGGAGATGTCAGCATTGATTACAAATACCACATTCGGCGGACCACCACAATAAAAATATTTACAAATAGCACAAAACTTAAAAACGTTATCCATGTTTGCGGATTAATGAAAAAAATCAAGTCATAATCGACTGAATCTTTTTCCTTGCCGTTTCGATTTCGCCTGTATTCAAAATACAGCAACAAAAGTTTCTACGAGCTGAGAATCTTAACTGCTGTATTTATTAACTTAAACAAGGAACAAAGAATAATTACAGTATCAACAGAGTCAATTGAAAATACAGGCGTAAATAATTTTGAGTAGTATGTACACTAGCACGCCTTCGGGTCTAGCCGATCCGTTTATCCAATCTATATTGGAGAAGACATCAGTGAAGATGCTGGGAATGGTTGTACTGCGACATCCGACGGGCCAGGAAATGACTCCCGAGAAGGCGTTGTTGCAGTTTTGGGGATATCTTTTGGTTTCATGGCTATTTGGTGAAATCCTGATGTAAGATCTATTGTTGTGAAATACTTTGCTTTCCCTAAACTAGCGAAAGTGGAGGTTATGTCAGGAATTGGATAAGTATCTGGAACAGTTACGGCATTTAAACGCTTGAAGTCCACTACCATTCGATACTGCTTTTCGCCATTTGGTTTCGGCTTTTTCGGCACGACCCATATAGGTGAATTGTATGGACTTTTGGATGGCCTTATTATTCCTCCAGAAAGTAGTTCATTTATCTGTCTCTCTACCTCTTCCCCCATACAGACTAGATATGGATAGCTTTTCGCATATATTGGTTCTTCTGTGCTAGTCCTGATTTCTGCCTGAACATTCGTTTCTGCAAGTTCGCTAGCATCGAGTGGTCCGAAGAGTGGCTTGTATTTATTAATAAGACTCTCTATTCTTTTCCTAACTTCTGGCACGTATTCCTCGCCTAATATATAGTTTGACTCAGCAGTTATTTTTTCTTTTAGCGGGATTTAAAAATTATTTCTTAGAACTAAAACATTCTCTTTCCTATCAACTAAAGCACCTAATTCCTTAAGAGTGTCGTCCCCAATAATACCATCAAACGTTTTCAGTGCTGGCAGGACATAAAATTGAATAGTTTCCTTTATCCCAAAAAGTTTAAAGAATGGTCCGATTACCTTTCTGTCTATACATACATCTCCTCCTACTGACTGCACATTTATTGGTTTTTCTAAAATTATGCTGCCGCGTGATAAGCGAGGGCTGCAGAAGTTCTTATTGGAGCCCGTGTCGATCAAAAAACATAAAATATCACCGGCAGCAGAAGGATACTCTATATAGGGTAAACTTGAGGGCTTTCCCCCATAAAATTTACCTCCCCTACCGTCTCATCCTTATGGCAATCTTCCCCTAGCTGATTCTTAGCCATCTGGTACTTATCAGAAAAGGTTTCTATGTGGTAGAGCCTAGGATGTTTGTTGCTAGTAACTGTTCCGTCTGCGCCTCTTTTCTCAATTGTCCTAGGGTTGTTTATGTAATTCACCCGTCGAGATTGTATTGTCCTGTCAACGTCCATCGGTTCGTGTTTTATGGCCGGATATCGCGGGGGTAACGCTGGCTTATAGTTGAAATACCCGTTTGTTCGAAAGTTAGAGTGATTGTTATTCTGTTGCCAACTTCTAGGCTTATAATCTTTATCCTGCCACCCTGATCGCGCTTGGAATAATTTTGGTGGCCGTAAAGGCCCAGGAAAATAAGTTGTCTCCGCAGGAATCGAGTCACGAGGCTTCGTTTTCGCGTAAATTATATCGTTTCGCATGGTTAAATTCTGCTATTCTAAACAAGCGGAGTATGCCTCAGGGAGCGTTCTTGGTCGCTGTATAATAATCATACGTGAAAGATCTTGCTTAAGTCCACGTATGAAAATGTCCAGCGCTCTATTCCTATACTTTCCCACTAGGGCCTTGATAGTTTCATCACTGTAAGATTCCGTCTGCAGTTTGTTGATAATTAGTGAAAGTTGGTGATTAATGGTTGAGTAAAACTGATCCATTGAAGAAGATCCCTGGGAGAGCTGATTGAGCTAATGCTCCAGAGTTTGGATATCCCGTTTATCAGCGTAGTGGAGGGAAAGTATTCTTTTGATTTCGACCCAATTACTATTGAATACGTTATAGGATACCAGAGCTGTATCTGCAGCGCCAATAATTTTTTGACGGACGCTCTGGATAATTGCACGATAAATCGGCTTATCCTTAACAATTTAAAAATCGCCCAATACTGTTTCCACGAAATTAACCCAGGATACATACTGAGTTGGATTACCCTCAAAGGTTCTTAAATACCTTACGCTGTCAGGAAGACGGCTTATATCTTTTAACTCGGCTTCGGTTCGTGGCCGTCGGGTTAACTCCTCTGTGACCACTGCGACAGCCGCGGTAGCCTGCCTACTTTCAAGAACATCTAATCTACCCAAAACGTCTCCTAATGCATCTTTATCAAAACTAAACTCTAGGGTTCCCATACGCGTTTCAATAGCTTTGAGCTGTTCCATGAATCGATTCATGGCTCCAGTCATATTCAATAATGTAGATTTTAGGTAGATTTTACGGAAAAAAGAAATTCACTTACTTGAAATATGTACCAGGAATCAGATCCTTGACCGGCGCAAAGTTTCACTTCACCCTTTTTTACTTTCAATTTTTTAAATTTCGTACTCAATTTTTTAATTACTAATTAATAATTTTGTGTTTTTACAATTTTATATTCCCTTTCAATTTTCTTTTTACAATTTTATCTGAGGAATCAATTAACTTTTGCCATTTTTTTTTTTAATTTTCAATTTTGCTTTGGTTTTTAATTTTTTCCTTCTTTCCTAAGGAATCGATTTTCAAAGCATATATTGCTTTATATTCTACTTTTTCTTTTCAATTCACACATCTATATTTTACTTCAATTTTAAGAAATTTTTTTGACCTTTGCTTTTTTCAATTTTGCCTCTGTTTTCAATTTTCTATAACTTTTCGAAGCATATATTCCTTCGTGTTTCGCTACTTCCTTTTTAATTCACACTTCAATTTTAAAAATTTTCTTTTCAACTTTTTTTCCAATTTTCTTTCTTCTTTTTAAATTCTTTGTTTTAACATTTTTATGTGTTTAATATATATTTTTATATAGTGAGCCTTGGCTAGGATACGCGACGCGACCGTATAAAAACCTTCCTTGTCCTCGCGGAAGTTCCGTATGATTCCGGTTTGGAGATCTGCTTTTATAATCGCGGATACCTACTGAGGTACGGGTTACTTCACTTTCGCCTCGGTAACCTTCTGTGACTCTTGCAGTTTTAATTACCAGGAATACCGGATTAGCGAAGGAGGAGCTATTATCATTTAATATATTATTCTTTTGAATATATTAAAAGTCCTAGAGGGACCCGTAGGTTTCGCAGGACTTTACTTATTTATTTTATAAGGATTTCTAAGGGAGGGTCCCTGTTCGGGCGCCAGTTAAAAGATTTACGGTCTAAGGAAACGGATTTAAGGAAACGGTCTAATTCAAAAAAATATTGTTACGTAATTTCCAAAATTACCGCTTGAACTCTCTTCAGGTTCGATCACTCGATTGTGAATAATTATCTTATTAACTTATTAATAAGATAACTTAACTTAATTAACTTATTTTAACACTTCGTTACTATCGCTGTTTATAACTTGTACACGTAAACACTTATACACGAATTCATATTTGAAGCTATTCAACTATTTTATTCAACGCTTTTCAAACTGTTACTTCCACGATGTCACTTTGTTGCTTTCCAAAATCAAACTGTCTTCGCTGCTGTGGTTTGTGTCTATTTATACTGTCCGATAATTATCGCTACGTTGTCGTCAGACTTCTCCAGATCTTACTAGATTGTCGAGAAACTTCCATTTCCATGAAGTGTTTGTTTTAGCAATGAATCATGTTCTATTGTGTAGGCTGCGTTGTGGAAATATCAAGTAACTTCTAGATCTTTCGCTAGCGCTCGATAGATGTCTTTGTATTCCACAAGAATGTGGACTGTGATTTGGTAACACTGTAAGATTTGGTAACACTGTAACATTTGGTAACACTCGTAAATATTGCACGTATCTGCGTGTAGATGGCGCTGTATATCACATTATTGTATGACGTATAGATGGTGCTGTATTTTCGCCACAATATTTTAAGGCGCACAAACTCGCGCCTTTTTTGTTAAATTAAACACTCAAAAGAAATTTACCGTTCTATTGTATTTATTTTAATTAAACAAGTTTTACAATTGAATATGTTACAAAATAATTCCGTCCGATGTTCGCGACTCCTAAGCCAAGACGCTGTTTCTCCTCAACTTTGCTGGTCCGCTCAATTCGATGATCACATGCACAGGTACTCTGATCATGCAAAATTCTTTTCCCATCGTTTCAGCAAGAAGCCAAACTCGTAATCGGATCGGAAGCGCGGGTTGAAGTAGAAATATTGGAAGTGCTTACCTAGCAGTTGAATTGCGGCGACAATATCGCCATTGTTGTTAACTTTGTATATATATATATATATATATATATTGTTTTTTTAATACACCTTGGTGGCGGTGTACTACGGCGTTCGTGTGACGTAACGAAACGAACGTTCGTCTCAGCGAGTGAGTCGCGGGTGACTTGAGACGTCACGATCGTTCGTAGTGAATACGCAATTCACGAGCCGATTTATTATTCACTCGCACACCACTTTTTACACTTTTCAGCGACCTGAGTAATTCCGGGGGTGGAATTACTCCACGATTTCATACGAAAAAAATAATTAATTAAAAACGACGTTGCTTTGCGGAGCAACGTTTGAGCAGAATGACGCGCCCGCGACGCCGAACCGATATTACCAAACGGGGTGGAGCACGCACAAAAATATGATTGTTTTTGGGTGAAATATAGTGTGTTTTTATGTAGAATAATATATTTTTGTATAATGTGGTATGGGATGGGGTGGATTAAGTCGGATTACTAAGTAATCCGGCTCGAATGGGACCAAAATGTTTGATTGGGAGATAAGAGATGAGATGTGGGGTTGAGGTTAGTCTGTGAAAACGGTTGGTACGTCAAATGTACTCACCGAAGTTGGTTGGGGTGACAAGTGCTGGGATGACTTGATGTGTTGATGATGGTGATGATGATTGCGATGGATGGTTGGGTGCTGATGGTGGTTTGTTGTTTTTGATATGTATGTTAGTTGATTTCACAGAAATAATCAGAGTGATGGTAAAACGGAAATCCAGTACCTGGAATTAAACATAAAAATGGCCATGGGAAGGCCGGGAAAGGGGCAGTGCTGCCAGAGCGAATGCATTGCCACGGGTGCGGGAAACACATTCGCTCCTAGAGGGCGCCAGCTTTACAGCTCGGAAAAATTGTATCGGAAAAATTAATAACAAAATATGAAGAATTTAAATCAGCGCAAGCATTCCGAAGAGGTTCATGTTGAAGATATGAAGTTCTCACGAGGCTTAAATGCAAGGGCTCATAATGTCTGAGAGTGCGATGAGGAACATTTAAATAAATGTTATATGGCAAGTAAGGGCTATTAATAACTCCATATAACAAACTCAGAACGAAGGCAGCATTCAACATCTTACGGCGATTGGCAAGCGTCGGTAAATCTATCAACTTAAGCCGAGATTCGTAAGGTGGTAAATGTAAAGATGAGTCCCAATGAAGATGACGCAAAGCGAACAACAAAAACTGCTATTGGACAGAAACATGCATAGTTTGGATTCCAGACAGGCGAGGCATATTCCAACAATTGTCTAACAAGTGATGTATATAGCAGCTTCGCAATATAGTGATCTTTAAACTCCTTTGCCCTTCGTTTAATAAATCCCCACATACTATGAGCTTTATTAGATATGTGATTTATAAGTCTATAAAACCGTAACTTCGGATCAAGAACTACTACAAGATCGAGAATAGATACTACAGGATCTAATTTGTATCCGCCGATCATGTAATTAATAAAATACCTGTTGTGGCGACGAGCAAAAGTAATTTGTTTGCATTTCTTTAGATTCAGATCCATGCAGTTAATGTTACACCACATAATTAAAGAATTTAAATCCAATTGCAGAAGATCTGCATCAGTAATATTTTTATAGGCTAAAAAAAGTTTCACGTCGTCAGCAAACATTAGTACATTTCCGTATTTAATGGATGTAGGAAGATCATTTATAAAAACCAAAAACAGCAACGGTCCCAAATGGCTTCCTTGAGGAACACCAGAAGGAACTTTAAAGTCATTTGATATGGTCATTGGTATGGCGATTACTGAGGTAAGACTGTAACCAACTAAGTAGAGGTGCAGGAAAACCAAATAACTCCATCTTTAATAAAAGGAGATTATGGCTAACTACGTCGAAAGCTTTACTGAAGTCAGTATATATGACATCAGTTTGCATAGAGTATTTAAAGTTGTTGATAGTTGTCGATACAAATTCCAGTAAATTTTTTGTCGTTGATTTACCTTTGCAAAAACCATGCTGCGTTGGCGAAATTAGAGCATGTATACTTCGCGAGATTTGGTCAGTAATTATCTTTTCAAACAGTTTAGGTAATGAACTAATTGTGGCAATACCACGATAATTACTAATATCACATTTATTGCTAGCTTTATGAAGAGGAATAATAAAAGACGATTTCCATAGTCTTGGAAAATAACCCGTTCGTAAGGAAAACTTAAATAATGCTGTAATTGGTGCAGCAAGCTATAGTTACATTTAATATCTTTCAATGCGTCAAGAACAGTCTGTTCGTCTATAACGGGCAGATTAATCAATCCTGAAGAAATACTGAATGGATATTTCTTTAAGTTACTGGCTAAGCAAGACTTTGATGAGTACGTGGATTTAAAAAATTCTGCAAACAGGTTACATATAACAGCTGAATCAGCAGACTCACACTGGTCAAGTTTCATGACTGATGGGTAAATAGAAGCCTTCCTTTTCGTATTTACAAAATTCCAAAATGACTTCGGATCAGAGCGCAAATTGGATTTTACTTTAATTAAATAATTAATGTAAGCTTCTTTACAAAGCTTCTGGTATCTGCATATTGTTGATAAATAAACAGCAAAACTGGAAGAAGTACGGCTCACACAGTAAGATTTGTAATGCTTAGTCTTCAAACCTCTTAGTTTCCGTAATGAAGGAGTAAACTAAGAAGGTCCAATACGACTCGATGATCTGCGTAGCGGTACTAATAATTTAAAAATATCAAATAAAACGTTATTAAACAAGTGCACTGCATCATCTAATGTCTCAGAAGATGAATAGTCCATAGTTTTCAGAACATTATCCCAATTCAAATATTGATATATGTTAACAATAATATATGTTAACTCAATTCAATTAGATTCAGTATCAATATTAGAATATAATAAAGTTAAACAACTAAAAAAAAAATTCATAAATGCTTAAAAATACGTGCAGCTGACGGCAACTCTACTACCGCTATATTTCACCGAATCAGGGTGTACATAAACGTGAAAAAATCCATTTTTCAGGTCTAGTTTTGTGAAAATTTTCTTGTTAACTAGTCTATCTAAAAGGTCGTCTATAAGAGGAATAGGATAATTGTCTTTAGCCGTTGCCCTGTTCAGTGTCCGATAATCCACACACATTCGTAGATCTCCCGTTTTCTTTCTTACCAGCACAATGGGCAACACAAACTCCGAATCACTTGTTCTTATGTAACCTTTACTTAAGTACTCATTGATTAGCTTCTGTAACTTTAGTTTCTCCGCATAGGATAATCGCCTAGGAGGACAATTAAAAGGCTTCGTACTGTCTAACACTAACTTTATGTTGCTCTTGACAACAGGTTCCTCAGGGCGAACTGCTTTCAGGTAAGAGTTTGTAAACAATTCAAAAAATTTGGAATGAAAGTTGAAAGGAATTTCAACTGTGCGTAAAATAATCTACGAAACGTGTGAAGCTATATGGAGCTGGCACACCGTATTACATATACAGCTGTTCAGCGTCACGTGCCTTTCAACTGCGAGATGTTCTGAAAGATTATTTATACCAGGAAGGACATAGTATGTAAAATTATAAACCAATTGTGGATTTATTTATTTGTAAATAAAATAAACTAAATAAACAACACAAACAATTCATTTCTTAATACTAAATAAACAACACAAACAATTCATTCATTCATCAAAACAAAAATGTTGCAATATTACTAATTGCCTTCATTTATATCGCGTGCATTCCAATTATGTACCGCGCTGAATACAACAGCGTGGACTTCATTGATCACGCTTCTCTCCAGCTCCTCCGGCATAGAGGCAGACTTCAAAACCTGCGCCAAACCGTCAAACGCCATGTCTACCCTTCCTTCCTGGCGCTTGTCCAGGTTGTCGGTAATGTGTTGCGCGGTTGCCGATATTTGTGTCACCACTCGGCGAAAGTCCTCGTTGAGTTGTAGCTAATTTAAAAAAATAAGTTGTTGTATGTTTAATTTATAAACACATGGTACTTACTTGTCGTGAAGCGCGCGCATTATTTGGTGTCGGTGTTCCACGTGCCGACGGTGGACGTGATGACGTTGATGGGCGTGGAGTTGGTTCTGTATCGCCATCCATTTCCACATCGCAGGGAGGAGGGGTGTCGGGATTATCGTCCTTAACGCACTGCACCGGTTTATTTCCTGTGGTTCTAAAAATAAGTCAAAGAAAACATTAATTTGGTGTTTTATTTTGCATTAGCACACTTACTTCCGAGATGTTTGGACGTCATTCAAAAAAGTCATGGCCTCAAAGTGGTGCCATTTTTTGCGCCCAAACGACGGTGCAGCGCTCCCAGAGGCTAATATGGAGTTTCTTTTTGCCCGACGGAATGTGTCGCGAAGCACTTTCCACTTTTTCCTACAATCATCTCCTGCATATAAATTTTTATAGCTTGACAATTTCGTCCCACACATAACTGCTATACATAATTGCGAGCAAGCTACAAGCTATACATAACTGAGAGCGTTGAATGAGCGGTCTGCGCATGAAACAGGGTGCGTGCCTGACTATATTGCTACATATATTACTTACGTCTTTCAAAGCAACGATAGCTTCATCAAAGTCATCTACGTCCGTATTTTCATCCACTTTTTCAGGTGGGACAATTGTAATCCCATCAATCTCCTCATCCTCATCGCTCCAGGTGTCTATTATAAAATTTAACTGGTCTTTTGTTAGAGGTCGACGAGGATCTAGCTTTTCAATGTCTTCTTTTTTCAATTGTCTAGACATTTTTTAGTAAAACTCCGATTTCTTGCGCTTATACTTTTCAGAATGATAAATTTCAGCAGAAAATCTGCCATTTATAGGAGAATCAAAAAAATGCCAAATAGTTACCAGCGTTCGATATATCGAACACTCAGGCAGAATACCTTTCACACATGAACAGATGTTCGGAACAAAAGGATTTGCATTATATCAGGTCCGATACCATGTAATACTTTTACCTGCCTAATTACTTTTCGTTCTTTCGATCATTTATTGTGTGTTTGCACTTCTCAGAAAAAGGTCAAAATGGGAAAGTATTTAAAATTTTTATGGCGGTACAATGCAAGGTTAAAGTATGAATACAAAAATGTTTTTAAATAGCTATTTCTTCACAATATCACAAATCACCAAACAATTAAAACCCTGCCTTAAAGTGTACCGAGAAAAAATTTCAGAAAACCCTCAAATTTTCTGTTGGAATAATCGAACACTGGTAAGAAATGGGTTAAAAGAACTTTTTTCTTTTAATTGGTCGTTAAATATTTCGCTTTTGCTTTAATTAATTTACTTGTAATGGGTAAATTTTTAAGTCTTTGTTGATTGAACCAATGATAAAGCTTCGTCTCCATCAATGGCATTTCTTCTTTTCTCAATGTTTTCCTTTTAATTTTGCCTTCACATTTTGCAGTAACTTCCGAAATCGCCTTTTTATTTTTCTTAATAGCACAAATGGTTGACTTGCCCACTTTATATCTATGTGCAAGAGAAGTAACGCTTGCGCCTTTGTCCAAGCTTCCCAAAATGTCATTTTTTTTAGATAACGTTAACACCTTGCGTTTCATCTTCGATGCACTATATAAGAAACACACACTAATGATCTCAAACGACAATAACTCAAAACTCAACCCTCACAACATAAAAAAACAACGGTTGTGGATTTTTCAGTTATTTCGGGGAAAAACATAATAGGACAGGCATAAAAAAATCAACGGTTGAAAGCTTTTCACATAATAGAGATAGGCTGTGTTCACTCTTTAGAACCTGCTGTGTTTTAATTTTGTTGTTCACTCTTGGCAGTTTACATAACTGGATATTCATGTAACCGAGCGGCTACTGTATGGGCTACTAAAATCTAATTAGTAGCATGAAAATTAAAAGTTAGTTAACTCCGATTTTGATGCGGTTTTCGCCATTCTCCTCAAAAGTGTTTCTGTTATTCATTTTTGTACAAAATATTTCATAATTTCGTTATCTCTAATTTTGTATCTCAAATGCGATGCTCAATATTTATTAGAATTTTGTTTCGCACTTACAAGTTTTCTTAAATGGCCAATGGTAGTAGTCTTTGGCGCACGATAACACTTTATGCTTTATGCTCAGTGATTGTCTCCAACACGAAGAGATGTGCTGGAGGTTCGGCTCTTACACGGTGCTTTTCAATTTGTGTTATTGTCCAGCACTTGTGCTGTATGATAAGTGCTTCGTCACGGTGTTTAGGGGAATTGTGAACCCTGGTTTATACTTACAGCAAGAATGCAAACTTGTTACAAAGGAAATATTAAATACTTGATTCAAGAATAATAGTTTTTGAAGACTTCTGTAATAAAAGAGCGTAATAAAAACGCTTTGCTACTTTGATCACAATGTTTTAATATTTTATTTGCACATACACTTATATTTAAGCTATTACATAATTTAGAATCTAGAATTCTACTCATATCATTTAAGGTTTCGTCATTCTTCAATTCTTCTTCTTCAATTCTTTTCAAAAAGTAGCAGTGGTTGTTTGCCACAATCTTATACGATTGAAACTTTTGCAAAAAAGTTGTGTTCTTCTTGAGAAATTAAAAAAATTTCATCTGTCGCTTCATAAAAAATCATAAGGATTTCAACTATTCTATTATTTAATTTTACGAAATTGTTTTGTGTATGCAAAATGCCATTATACTTTATATTATAGTTTAAAGAGTTTAAAGAGTTCAGTTTGGTAACTGATCATTTATTTTTTTTTAGTTCGTTTTATGCTTGATTACATCAAAAGGATCACAATAGTCACTTTAAAAAAATGTGAGATAAACGCAACATGTACTTTTAAATGATGTTGAAATAAATTGAATTGAAACTATTGTTTCAGGGACGCCTTTTTTTTTTTATATATACTTCCGTAGCTACCTCTGTACAGCCAAATTTTATCTTAAATGTACATATGTTTGTGGAGGAGCAGTCACTCATTAAAGCATTAAAGAAAAGATCGAAGTTTTTATTTCTTAAATACCTCTTTGCCCTTAGAGAGCTCTCTCATGGCCCGGGATGACTAACGAAGATTTCAGTTGATATAATGTGCGAAATTATTGCGATCACAAGTTTAGGGTGGCACTACCTTCAGGCTTACGGGCTCCCCATTTAAAACGTTTCAAAAGTTTATATTTTATTATTATATTCCCAACTGCAAATGACATGTATTTCAATAATTATGTGTTAATTTATGTATTAATATTATATAAAATGTAGTGTAAAATTAAATGAGAATCCGAATAAAATAAATTGAATTGAATAAAATGTTGAGAAAATTTTTAAAATTAACAAAAATATGGATTAATCATTTGGTAGTTGAGTGAGATAAATCTGGTGCTGTTATGTTTCTCAGAAAAAAGAAGCGGTGAGATACGTTTCCTGAGGATTGGGATCGTGTCCTGGGGGCCGGATATGAGAAAAAACCAGGAAAGGGTAGGACAAAGAGAAAAAATACTAAGCACTTTGCGATATCAAGCGGCCAGCACGTGGTAAGAAGGTTATAAACTAACATCATGTTACCTGATCATCAGATAATATCAGGTAATATTATTGTAATTATATCATGAGGACTATATATCATTTATATAGCGAATACTGTGGTTGATTTCAAAATAGCTACACACAAAAAAGTAGTAATGCTTTATTCAACTCTCTTTCATACTTACAAAACGAAAATACGACGACTTCCATCTATATACATACGTATATACGTAGTACATCTATATATCGAGATTAAAGTCTTTACTGCACCGTTTTGATTTCATTTCTTATAATTTATGCAATATTATATTATAATATTATATTATTATTTTGTATCTAGATGAGATAAAAGACTGAAGAATTTACTGCTTGGCTCAAATATAATTATTCATCTGCTAACTGGGAGGTGATCGAAAGCATATTTAAAGAAAGAGCTGAAAAACGGATTGAATTTGTTCGAAAGTCAGCTTGGAGTGAAATTTAAATTTGAATTAAACCCGATTATTGTAATTTTCTATATTTAGATTTTAAAAATTTGCTTGTCCTCCATTTAACATGTGAAAATGCATGGAGAATAAAATCCTTTTAAAAATAAAAGAATAAATTTTTTAAGTAATATCAATGTAATTTTGTGTTTCATTCAAATTATCTTTCTTCAAACAAATTGGTTCCGAAAAACAACAATAGGATAAGGTAATATTTTACTAATCTTGCTTCATGCTTCCTTCATCATTTCTCCCTTTTATTTATTTATTTATTTATTTATTTATTTAATAGAAACTAAACTAAGTATTACATAACTTTATAGTTCAGACAAAATACAAAGTAAATTCACAGTATTATAGGTATTGAATATAAAAAGGTTGCGATAAAAATGATAAAATCATTTGTTTCGTTACATAAATTGGATCGGAGAAATTTATAACAGGATATACAGTATTAAAATCGCTACAAGCATTCCGTAGAGGTTCATGTTGCAAATATGAAGTTCTAGCAATACTTAGATAAAGCGGCTCATACCGTCTCAAAGTGCGATGAGGAACATTAATATAAATATATGATAGCAAGTTTGGACTATCAATTATTCCATAGAGTATATTCAAAATGAGAGCCGCATTTAACATCTTACGACGATTGACGAGTGAAGGTAAGTCAATTAGCTGCAAACGGGATTCATAAGGTGGTAGCCTCGAAGATGCATCCCAATGAAAATGACGTAGAGCGAAGAGCAAGAACTGCTTTTGAACAGATTCAAGCTCAGAAATGTAGCAGGCATAATTTGGGCTCCAAACAGGCGATGCATATTCCAACGTAGTCCTAACAAGTGTTATATAAAGTAGCTTTGTAATATGAAAATCCTTAAACTTCTTTGCCCAGCGTTTAATAAATCCCAACGTACTATGTGCTTTACTAGCAATGTGATTTATATGAGTATGGAATCGTAGTTTATAATCCAGAATTACCCCAAGATCAAGTATAGATGTAACAGGTTCTAATTTACAACCACCAATATTGTAATTAAAGAACCAGGAATTTTGACGCCGTGTAAATGTTATTTGCTTACACTTCTTTAGGTTCAGGTCCATACAGTTAATGTTACACCATGTAATCAGGTAATCCAAATCCGATTGTAAGAGATTAGCATCAATATTGTTTTTATAGGCTAGGAAAAGTTTCACATCATCAGCAAACATCAATACTTTGCCGTATCTAATAGCAGTAGGAAGATCATTTATAAACACCAGGAACAGCAACGGTCCCAAATGACTCCCTTGAGGAACACCAGATGGGACTACAAACATGTCTGATATACTATTATCAAACAAAACCATTTGAATGCGATTTATGAGATAAGATTGAAGCCAAACAAGTCGACATTCTGGAAAGCCAAATAACTTCATCTTTAATAGTAGAAGATTATGGTTCACTGTGTCGAAAGCTTTACTGAAATCAGTATAGATAGCATCCGTCTGTTTAGATATTTTAAAGTTTTTTATAATTTCCGATACAAATTCTAATAAGTTTGTTGTCGTCGATTCACCTTTGCAGAAACCATGTTGCAAAGGCGAAATTAATGAATGAATACTCCGGGATATTTGGTCAGTGACTATTTTCTCAAAAAGTTTAGGCAATGCACTAATTTTAGCAATACCTCGATAATTTCTAATATTACATCTGTTTCCGGCTTTGTGCAGAGGAATAATAAATGAAGACTTCCAAACTCGTGGAAAATAACCCGTGCGTAAGGAAGCTTGTAATAATGCTGTAATAGGTGCAGCAAGCTCATCAGCACAGTATTTTAAAACGCATGCAGGAAGGCCATCTGGACCCGCGTTATAATTACATTTAATGTCCTTCAGTGCCTTGAGAACAGTCTCCTCATCCACGATTGGTAGAGTAATCAATCCAGAAGAAATAGGGAATGGATAGTTAACTAAGCTACTAGTTGGACAGCTCCTTGATGAGTATGTAGATTTGAAGAAATCGGCAAAAAGGTTGCAAATAGCTCCAGATTCACCGGACTCGAAATCATCGAGTTTCATTACTGATGGATACCTTGAAACTTTCCTTTTCATATTCACAAAATTCCAAAAGGATTTAGGATCAGAACGCAGATTAGATTTGACCTTTATTAAATAATTGATGTACGCTCTCTTGCAAACTTTATGGTATAAGCATCTAGTTGATACGTAAGCAGCAAAGCTGTGTGAATTGTGAATGAAAATTTTCCATTTTGCAGCTGCAGACGTAAGTATGCTGAGTGTGAATATAGATCAATATATGTCAATATAGATGGCAAAATGCTTCAATTTGTAATAGAAAGTGCTCAAAAGCAAGCATTTGAAACAACAAAATTAAAACGAAAAATATTTAACTGAAGCGCTAATGCTAATATATAGAATTTAGCATTCTTAAAAAGTGAAGATAAAATGCGTAATATAATATTTTCAAAACTAAAATTAAGCACGTATGTACATAGTTCTCAGGTTTTTGCCATTATGTACGTACTACATAAAAGAAGCATTAATAAAACTTGGCTCAATAATTGGCATGGTAAATAATAGTAATAATACTTATATGACGTGCTAGGGTCAAAATCGTGTTTAAATGTGCTTGATTTATACCCCGTTTCTGCTTAGCACAAGCATTCATTTTTCTGTGTGTATACGAGCAGCATTTTGATCGAACCGGTATTAAAAACGCGCTTGAGCTTAGATAAAAGAGCTTTTGTGCTTTTGTTAGATCCGAAATGCTACTTTTTAACGAAACGGAGTAGGTACTGTGTAAAAGCTTTTGTGCTTTTGTTAAATAAAAGAGCTTTTGTGTTTTTGTTAAATAAAAGAGCTTTTGTTAGATCCGAAATCCTGCTTTTTAACGAAACGAAGTAGGTACTGTGTAAAGGCAGAACCAAAATAGACGAGTAAGGACGCAACGAATTTGTGCGGACAATCGTACAGATGTAGAACAGAAACTGATTGTTATATATTTCTTCTGAATGTTTTACTGCTCTGAGAGAGTTTATTTTCCCACAGAGAGAGAGAGAGAGAGGGATTCTTTTAAGTGACTTTTGTTTAATTGTAGAAAGTGATGTATGGCTTTAATTAGTCAATCTGTGCATACATATATATAATAAATAATATTTTGTAAAATAGCTATAGTCCATTGTACTCGAATATAGTGCAGCTATTTAAGTTATAGCAGGTGGAAAAAGCATTGTATCAGTTAACATCCATCGATTGTAACCAATTATTGATCCAAACTGTTCCACAGACGAACCGAAAGTCCGAAAATTTAATGTTTTGATTCGGAAGTCAAGCTTCGAATTGGTGAATCTGCATTTTAAGCATATGCAGGGATAATAATGTTATTTGTTGCAAATTTCTAATAATTTTGATGAATAAATTGGGCGATGTTAATGCAGGGATTTCTAAATTAATTTTTCCGATTCTACTCAATACTTAAACATCACTAGATTTTTAATTACAAGTCATTAAACAACTATTTAAACAATTAATATAAGTTTTGTATATTATATGACGTAAGTAACTCACGTGCGTTTAAAGCGACAGCCTTAAAACCAGCACAACTGCTATAAGCACCAGAAGGGTCCCGGTAACTGTTATACGGAACACAGATAACGCGTCCATTTTATGGGCTTTAAACGTAGTTTTGTACACGCGAGAACTAAATAGATTATTGCTGATTGAAATGTCAGAAATTTCTACGGAAGTTGCTTGGATTTATAAATAATTTTCCTGACAATAAACACAATGCAAAGTGTACAAATTATTTAAAAACGTTAGAGCAAGTGAATTCGGCTAAAATTGGTAGGAAATATCGATAGCTTAAAGTTTAAAAATTCTACGCGCGGCAGCAATTTTAAAAATGTAAGTAGAACTGTGCTGCCAAGCGAAATTGAAAATACCAATCTTCGTTAAATCTGTTTTTACAGGTTACAGAAAAATATAAACTACACAAAACGGCAATTATTTGCATATTGGTCTAATTGTCCAAGAAAGTTCTGCTTCCGCTACTCAACACTTCATCGAAGTTGTGGCGCTTCGAGCGCTTAAACCCTACGTTTTTTCTTGTTGTTTTTTGATATAAAAACTCCTTTTTCGGTTTGTAGCAACTCCTCAAACCAATGATTTGTGTACATTGTTACCAATACTAAGAGTGGTGCCAAGTTGGATTTACAAAATTACTGGATGCTTAACGATCCATGCTACACGACGGCGTCTTATTATATTATATTCTTATATTATTATATTCTTAAATAACATTAAATAACAAAACTATAAGTAAGCAAACAGTGGGTCTTTTGAGCACATAACATTTAGCACATTAGCCGAGCTTTTTAATTATTCCCATCATTAAAAAATTAGGGAAATTTTGTCTCTTTTTGACCATTGAGCGAAATTATGAATATGAAAAACTGTTATATTGCTAAATTTCTGTTTGCCAATAATCACATATTGTAAATTGTGTAAATAAACTGTAACAAACTTAATTTTATACACAAAAAATGAGAAAGTTTGAAGAATTTCCCAAGATCAGGATAGAAACCTCGACGGCGATCTGTACGTTGTATGGCTACGATCGAGATTTTAAAAAACGCCGCGTTGTACTTCAAAAATTTGTTCATACACATTTTACAAAATAACAGGAGCGCAAAATATGAGAGACCAACGGTGCTCCAACAGAAAACGAAGCATCACTGATCTCGTGTCCCGCGTTAAATCATTAAAGAAAGTTGCCATTTTATTTCTAGTCTCTTGTTGCCATTTTGTTATGAGCTTTTGTTTGGTGAGAATGAAAGGGCGGAGTTATAACGGTTGTTAGACTTCTCACAAAGCAATTTGAACAGCGATGAGATTTACCTTCTGCCGCGATGTGATCGCCTGGTAATTGTAAAGAACGTAATGCTTAATTCGACTTGAAATAATTTTATTTTAATTATTGTTTGTTTATTTATTTCATCCACGAGCTGGTCACCACAGTCTTTTTTAATAACTGTGAATAACTGAGATGATTCGAACGACCAGGCGATCATATTTAACAGGAAGCAAATGATAATTCGCAACACCAGAATGTCATTTAGTCTTCCGTCTCATACTAACTAAGCAATAAAGCTGTAAGCGACATAATGGCGCCTGGAAAAGCAGAATTAAAATGCTAAGAGGGCGGGAACACGTATTCAGTGTTGCTTTTATATTTTGCGCTCCTGTTATTTCGTAAAATTTGTATGCACAGAATTGAAGCACTTGGAAAACGTTCGTTTTCCGATCTTTTTGAATACTATGAGACTCTACTAAAAGTTTGTGAAGATTGTGAATGTTTTGCCATTTGAAGAGTGATTGACTCTCTACTTGACGTTTCTGATTGGGAATCATGAACATTGCGAGTATGAATGAAATTCGGAGTAGAACAATTGACTATGCGTGATAAAATGAAGATTATTTGTGGAAATTGAAAAAAGTAGTAAAGTAGTACTAAATTGTCTTGTAATTGAAATTGTAATATAATTTGTGTAGAACAATAAATGCAAGAATATTGCCTTCAGTCCATACATGGTGTATACATATATAATTATATTAGAAATAATTCCTTAATAATTACATATTTTGAAATTTTCTTTTTTGTAACAAAAGATTGGATTTGCTACTTTGAAAGCCTGCATCGTTGGACATCTCCGAAGCAGTGTATGAAATCACTTTTCGAAGTTATTATCGAAGAGTTGTGTAATAAATTATTTATTTTTTTTTATTGCAACCCAAGTTAGCCAGGAAAATATTAAAATCGCACATAAAATGAAAGGATATTGGATCTATTGAAGATTCGAAATTCGAATTGAAGTGGAACATTTAAATTAATATACATATAACAAAATTAAGCCAAATAATAATAACCTATGGTTAATATTAAAACTAAACTGAACGGTTTCGGTTTTTATACGATTTAAGCAACTATAAAAAATTATATATTAGTATTTATAAAGTCCATTACAGTAACAATTTTCCACTGACATGAAATCGATTCATTTCATTCATTTCATTCATTTCATTCATTTCATTCATTTCTTTCAGAGGAAAGACTTTAACTTGTGTGTTATTATTTTTGCAGCGATTACAGCATTTTTCTGGAGATTCGGTCGCAAATCTTTGTGATTATTCCTGCACTGATGCTCTGATAATAACTGCACGTCGACATAATAATATTTCTTTTTTAATTTGTATTATTCAAGCAAGAGTAATTTCAATAATTTTACTGAAGCAATAAACAAAAGTGTAAAAGACATCAAAAAGACAATAAATGTTGTTTTCTTTATTTATTCCTTAATAGCATCAGTTCTAGAAGAAGATTGTTCTGTTAATGCCCAAAGTATTGCCTAACTACATCATTAAAGTTCGGTTAACCAGAATATAACTTAATTAAGAAGGATTTGTATTGAAGTGAAATGGAGCAAATAGAGAAAAGAGAGATGTCTCTTCTGCATGAAAGAGAGAGAGAGAGAGAGCAACGAGCATATATAGCATATAATATATGCTCGTTGGAGAGAGAGAGTAAAATACACTTTTTATATCTGGTCTCTCCAGAGTTTCTTCGGTTTGAGACACGCACTGTTAAACTGAAATCTTAGAATATTAACGATAACATAATTCCGGCGAATTAAGCGTAATTGTTTCAATATGTTTGCAGTTGTGTCTACGTTCTTTAAGAAGATTGAAATATTGGTTATAAAAAGATCCGTTGATTTGTGAAAAGTATAAAAAGTCCTATTGATCTTCACGTTATAAATATAAAGACATGATTTGTTTCGGCCAATAAACCAATTAAAATAAATTAAGTAACCAATTGTGTTTTTCGCAGGTCCTTTTATTTATTGTCATATTTTCATACTTTTATCATAAATATGAAGAAATTTAAAGGCGTAAACTGCTAACCACGTCGCATCAAACCATTTTTTAGTGGTTACTGAATTTGTGTGATTAAGACTAAGCAATTTTCAGCGTTTGTTGGTTGGTTGTTAGTTTATGTTGGCCTGTCCATAATCTACGCAAAACATGTTTTTCCTAAGTTAATTTCAGTTGTCATTCTTATTGATTATCTTCATGATAATCTTTCCGTTCTGCACTTCGAGAGCATAAAGGCTGCCGTCCTTCATTTCGTTGTTGAGCACTTCGTCCGTCACGTTCACGTGCACGCCGGACGGTCCAGCGACGTAGATGGGCACCTTGGAGACGTCGCTGAAAATGTTCGAGCTGCTGCCCGAGTACTTGGCTTGCATCCCTGGCCAAGGGCTGTAGACGGAGCCGGTGTCGCCGGGAGCGCTGCCATTGAGGCTGGCGCTGCTCGCAATCAGCTCGTAGAATCCCGGCAGCTTGAAGAGCTTCTGGGAAAGCTCCCGCGCAGTGCTCGACAGCAAGTAGATGGCGTTGTAGCTGCTGCTATCCATGCTGACGTAAATAGTGAGCCGTGGAGCGATGACTCTGTTGCGGAGAATTATGAATTCAATTCCAGAGAAGTTGAGACAACGACTTACTTTGCTCTTAATATGTTGAACATGCGGATTCCATCGGCGAGGCCACAGATTTGGATCAAGTCCTCCTTCGACATGCTACAACACAGAAAGCAGATATTTGTTAATGTTCGACGGAAACCGGAACCAAAGCAACGCGATTGTATCAGCAACGAGGACTGAGGGACGTACCGCAAAATGTCGGAGCCGGAAAAGTGCGCGAATGTCGACAGATACGCAGTCAGGCGATGATAGGTCAGCCACTGCATGACTTGGGCCGGAGTTGCGTCCGGCATGATGTGCGAGCTCTGTGAACGTCAGAAGCTATAAGAGATGTTGGCTTAAATGCGATTGGCGACATACGTAATCGTCGATGTCCAGCGACGGCGCCTGCTGCGGCGAAACGATGTTGGCATCCATGAGCTTCAGCGTGGGCGAGTTGCTGGACGTGACGCTGTTGATGGCGACGGGGCTCGCGCTCGCAGCGGCCGATGAACTCGCGTACGGCAAGACTCCGTCGTACTTCGGCACCTGAACAGGCGAATTCGGCCAGACCTTCATGCTGCGCATTAAACGATTGCTTAAAGACAACAAATCAAGTCAAGTCGCGCTTCCCAACTCACTATTCGGGGCTGAAGCAGCCCGTTGCTGGGGCGATCAGGTCCAAGGAGATGTCGTTCAAGATGGTGCACTCGTAGCTGGGCTGGAATTTGCCGTGCTCCGACTGTGGACGCTTCTGTATCTTCTCGCGGTCCTGCTTGTGCTTCCGATCGGCGCCTTTCAGCTTGAAAACCTACGAAGTTCGGGCGTTCGTGGGTATTTATTAGCTCAATCGGTCATTGAATGGAATTACTTTGATTTGGCAGGCTGCACCGTGCAGCGCTTTGCTGGTCACTTGCTGCTGGGCGTTCGGGTTCGTGGTGGGCGACAGTTGGCCGCCGATGGATGATGCAGCAGGAGCGGCTGTGGGCGTGGGCGTGTTCTCGATGTACGTCTCGATCTGCAGCCTGAAGGGGACGCCTTTTTCGCCGCCGTGCTTCTTCGGCGTGAACTCGGTGGAGATGCAGTTGACCTTGACGTAGACGCCGACCTCCTTCAGCGGGTCCCAGAACACCTCCACCGTATTGAGGCAGTTCGAGTGCAGCGGCTGCGACACGTGGCACAAGCCGTACGACAGCGGCACATCCACCTCGATGATGCGCTCGCCGGGACGCGCTGCTTGCCATTGCTGCATCTGCTCGCGCTCCATGTACTGCAGGCGGCGCTCGTGGAAGCAGATCTTGATGACGCTCTGAAAGAGAGAAGCCAGTCGATTAGGATCAGCTGCTGAATCGGATGAACTCATTAAATGAATGAGCTCATAACGTGGCAACTACCGACGTCATTCGCTCAAATTTGCGTCAAGCGCGCGTCCTTCCAGTGAAGAAGAGGTGCACAGCTAAATTGACGCCGATTGGGAATTGTATTAATTGAAACATATTAAGATCAATTGAGAAGGAAGAAACAAATGCTTCACTCTCCTATGCAAATTAATTTGAACCTTTAAATGGCTTCAATATCTAATGTATATAAATAAGATTTTATTGGTTTGTTTGCCCGATTTTCAACTGATTTATTTGCTTAATATTACTATTAAAGTAATGTGCATAGACATATATATGTTTGTGTACACACATTCAGAATTCATATCTATTTATTGCGTATAATAAATATTAATTGTGCCCATTCAGTCACATGGCCATTCAAACGTGAGACTGCGAACACATCGCTGACCCATAAGCAGAGAGCAGACTGCGGTTCCCTCTCGCAGATTTTACACATAATCTTCAGGGAGACTTAAGTAACGAACCAGCTGCTGTTCCTGTCGAAGTCTTGAGGAGACTTCAATTATTAACGACGGAATCGCCTTGACCTGTTGCTAAAACATCAGACAAAAATTGACTTACTCTTTGCTTCTACAAATTCTTAACGCTCATAAATATTCGGCCGACAGGTAAATTGAGAATATTTACGAATCAGCAGAATTCATTGGAAGTTAATTTGGATTGTATGATTTTATGCCGCCTGCATTATATATTTTTTGGATTATATTTTTCTGGTAAATATTGTCCGAACTATTGTCGACTTCATGGAAAGTTTCGTCAAGCATCTATTTGACTCCTGTCAATATTGGCAATTTACAAACGGGTTTTATGGTCTTGTTTTTTACCTATTCGTATTGGATAACTACATTTTATGGTTACATGAATCCGTACCCAAAGCCTTTACTGGGACCGAATTTTCTCGGACTGAAAAGTACAAAAGCAGCTTAAGTATAGCCCCGTATCAATCATCGATTGAGATCCGCAATTGGCCCCTATGCCAAAACGAAAAGAGTGGTCAATTGAGGCATGTTCTGCGGTTTTTACCTAAAACGCAGGGTATTCCTACGAGCAAATTGCTGCCCGTTTGAAGACATCGAAGAGTTCTCCATGGGCGATTCCTAAAAAAAAGGAAGCGATCGGCAATTTTGCCAACAGAAACCGTCCGGGACGGCAGAGAAAGACGAGTGCAGGAGATGACTAGTTTATTGCAGTTAAGAGCAAATGGAACAGACGCCTAACAGCCGCGTATATCACTAACCAGATAAACTCCAGCCGTACAAATCCCATATCTGTTTCTACTGTAAAAAGACGTCTGAGGAAAACTGGTTTGTCAAGAAGAGTAGGAGCAAGAAAGCCTTACTTCGGCCTAGAAGCAAGCAAAACCATTTAGAATGGACGGAGGCGCACAAAAATTTGACGTTGGAACAATGGAAGAATGTGGTTTGGACTGATGAATCGAAATTTAAAATCGTCGGGTCCAATACCGTACCGAAGCGTAGCGAAGAACTCATGTCGGATGGATCTATCGTGCCTATAGTTAAGCCTGGGGAGAAAACACGATAGTTTAGGAATGTTCCGGTGCAGGATCCACCGGCCACCGAAGTTAGCCTACAAGAAGATACTTCAAGAACTTTCAGGAATTTAAATTATAGACGAAGGATTCCATTTTCAAGAGGATCCGATGCTCTCCTCACGTTTGTGCAGGTTACATTTAGAAGATCTGAAAGACCTAAAAATCTCCAAAAGGTGGTGTGGCCAGAACATTCAGCGGATTTATTTCCCATTGGACTTTTGTGGGACGAGCTGGATAGAAAGGCCAAACCTCCAAGACCTACAAGTAAGGACGGAGCCTGGCGAAAATTATTTCAATTTTGGGGCGAAATCAGTCCTAAAACTTTGGAGAAGTGGTTCCGGAGGAAGCCGAGATTATGTAAGCCGATGTAGATATTAAAACAAAGCCTGATATATAGATGAAAATATATAATGACATAAGTTGTTGAATTATTCTCGGGTATTCTAATTTTTTTAAATAAATATACGATGAGGTTTCCTTTGCTTTGACTGCTTCGAATATATGAATTGTTCGAATACTTTTGAGCGATACTATATAAAAACGCGTTTGTTTTCAATTCAATTTTCTCTCAATTGAACTCATAATAAATTCAATTGGAGATGCGTAAGTGAAAAGTACCTTTAGAATCTTATCTCTGTAAAAGGACCGGTCGCCAGTTTTTTTCAGCTTGATCTCGTAGCTTTGACCTTGATTCAAATACGTCAACGTTTCCTCGTTGTTCTTGGTAGCAATTGAAGTAGCTGCAGCCAAAATGTACTGAAATCTGAAATTGCAGAGAATTGTAAAGCAAATTCTGAGAATTGTGAAGGGAAATGAAATGTCTCACTTGTTGTCGTCCGAGAGCGGAGTTGCAATGGCTGCGCTCTCAGCAGAGAGTTTCCCAGCTGTCAACACACGAGCTGGAACGAAGCAGCCAACAGCAAAAAGGAAAAGAGAAAAATACTCGCCATTAGATTTGGATAACGCTCAAAATCAGATATTTACAGTTGCTGTTCTCCACTGAGAAGACGTCCAAATTGTCGTGGGCCGTGGCAGTGACAGCGCTGCCCGGTTTCTCGGCTCGTGGATTGTGTTCACTTCCCGGTGCTGGGGTCGGTGCCGACCCACAGCCACGTCCTGCTTCGCTCAAGTCATGCTTAGACGATGTCTTGTGGGTCGCATTGATAACCGAATCGTGCGTCGGTTTGCCTACTTTCGGAGCATATCGTGTGGGGCTCTTGTTGTCCCTCGACGGGTCCGTTTGGGGCTCCTGCTTCAGCACGGTGAGCGCCGTGGAGAACGACAGAAATGATTCACTGTTTGAGGTGAGCGGACGAAGACTTTCAATAATTAGTATACAATTAATGTGCTTGCTCACTTATTTAAATACGAGTTGCTGCTGAATTCCCCGTTTAAATCGAAATCGATGTCATCGGTCCAGTTGCCACGCCCTGCAAGCAGCAAATATTATTAGTTTCGATGAAATACTGCAGAAGCTAAGTTTCTGGTATAAACTGTAACAAAGCACATAAAAGCCTTTGGAATCATGTTTTATGATTTAATATTTACTCAATCCCGCAACTATCACCAATAATTTTTCAAATTCAACACTCAACGCACTCGTTTACAGGTGAAAGAGGTGAGACATGAAATATACACACCACACTTGCACACACCACAAAAGCGCCACCTTTGAAATGAGCAGAGGAATTTTGTTGTGTGCAGCGATTAATTTGCTTTATGAACTGTAAACACAGAGCGAGTCGCCAACGACTTCGGAACGACGTCGTGTCAACATAACAAAAACTCTAATTGGAATCGAGAAGATAATAAAAGGTCGTCACTGCCGAAGCAAAACTGCAACGAAAAACTGTGAAATTTGAAAGATTTGGCGTTAATCGCTGTTCTTGTTCTTGCTTTCGGTGTGTTTACATTCGTTTGTTTACATCGTTAAAGCGACGAATCTGTGCGACTTCACATTCTTCCGAATATCATTGCATTAATACAGGGTGCACCTGATGGCTTTAACGAATTGCATTTAAAGTTCGAAGTGTTTATCAATTTAAATCAAATTAGCAAGAACTCTTATTGACTCAAGTTTTTATCACATTCAAAAGTGCGCTTTATTATCATGTCTTTAATGGAAACATGGTTATAAACATGCTTTTCAGCTGCTACACAAAATCACAGTTTTGTAACTTTATTCAACCTCAATTATATCAGTTCTTGCTCTGTGTGAGTTCGTAATGTGTGTATGTGTGCGTTGAAATACATCTTGCTTCACGTTTTCTTTTACACGTTACAAAACAGCGACTGTTTCGAGAACCGGTTTCACACGTTTCCCACTTTGCGTATGAATGAAGGAATAGATAAACACAAAAATATTATTATATTAGCAATTATAAATACTAATCTTTAATTGATTACAGAAAAAAAACCCGACAGAACCAGCAGCAACATTTTCGAAAGCTGCTACTCAGCACGAGAAAAATCGTAATCACATTAAAATATATTCAAATATTAACATAAATTTTATATATGTACAATATATTGAAATATTGAGTCAAGTACCAAAAAATGGAGGCGAATATTTCATAAATGAAGGCAAACGTTTACTTACCCGATAATTTTTCCTTTTTATGTTTCTCCTTGTTGAGTTGTTGGTTGTTGTGGTGCTCCTCAGTGGAATTTCCTCCCAGATGCGGATTCTTATTGGAGTTGTCCGTGGAGTGTGCCGACGCTGTATTGCCACCTTGACCGATGTCCAGGGAGTCCCAATCCATTCGTCGCTTGCGTGTGGCGCTGTTGGAATAAAGCGTTTGCACGTCAATGATTTGCGGACCCGGCGATGCTTTCGCTTCCTCGTTTCCTAGTTTTTTTGAAGGATTCATTGAGAATTTCTGTAAGAGTTGGCGAAAATGCACGTCTATCTACCGGTCCAGGACCCTTCGGAGTTCGGCGGCGAGTCCACGAAGTTGATTACTGGCTCGTAGTCATGCGAAATGTGCTGATGATGATAGCCGCTGATGTAGGTCCGAGTTAAGCTGTTCAAATGCTGAAAAAGTGCGTTTGTAAAACATTTGAAAAAAGCAAACGAAGTTCAACTATTTAAAAGCAAAAAATATTCGTCAAAAATCGTGAGACTGAGCTGAACTTTCAATACATTTCCAATTCGAAACATTTGCACAGTTCTTTGAAGAAGTCTGTTCTGAAATTATTCTGACGCTCTATTTTACATGCTTGGAATGTGATTTTCTTATAAAGTTCGGAATAAAAAAGTGAGTTCGGACCCAGTTTAACACTTCTGCATCGAAATATGTTGCATGAATTTGGCTCAGTTCCAAGCAGAAGTTGATTTCTGCAACTCAGCGTCATCATTATGTTTATTAATGAATGACGCTCTTTGCTTTAAGTAACCCAAGGATGAACAGAATAATCAGATGACGCTGCAGAGGCCACCTTAAGTTTATAAATAATTTCTATAATCTATTTCTAAACCCTTCAAATGCAACGTTTGCTACATGTTTATTAAATAATACAATAAAAAATGCATTAAACTTTCTTCGTGTTGAGAACTGTTGCAGAGTAGCGAGTTTTTAAATTCGAAAACTGATTTCTTTTAAAAATGTTTGTTCGAAGTTCCACTTGACGCTTTCTGAAATATAATTTAAATTTTGTGAATTGTATTTGAATTCCTTGGAATTAAATTTAAAGCCTTTTGAATTGCAATCGTTGCTCGGAAAAGTTGCAAAAATAATTTTAATAATGTAATAATAATAATTTTTAAATAGACTGAAGAAGCCTCTTAATTTCTCTACAGATCGAAATATTGTGGAAAATATATTCTCAAATATATTCTCGCTCTAAATTCCTTGATTTTTATATCAAAAGAATAAATCTGTATAAATTTTTAATGGGTTTCTCATTGGGCGTGGCTGAATATTCAATTAAAAGAGGTAAGGTATAAGGTGTAATTATATTGTTTAATAATTAACGGTGCAAATGATTTTCCTAAATGATTTAATTAATATCTAAAAATTTAATAATTATACTATTTTCCAATCCGACTTCTGTTTGGAACCTACGGCTTCCTTTTTCCGTTGGAATGCGCGGCGTGTCATCATAGTTTCCATCACAGATGAAGTCAAATCTCGAATATTTTGTTGCTGAAGTCATCGAGAAAACAAAGTTACTTTTTCTTAAAAATTGGATACCCAAAGAAAGATTTTTAACAATTGCTAAAATTGGGACCGTTACTGAGAAATGCCCAGCCTCTCAACTATTAAACTCAGATTTCAGAGAAAAAATGGGAAACTTATTTTTAAAGTTCAAAATAGTAATTTAGTCATAGTCAAAATAGTAATAAATCAATGTTTAAACCCAAAAATCCTGATAAAGGCTTTAAAAACGAACCTTAATTTTTCTCCGTGTTGAAATTGTGTTTTTAATACTTTTACAAGACGAAGTTGGACACCTCCCTTTTTGGATGCAGTCGGTCGCATCGGAAGAACGAATATACAAGGAATTCATATCTTGACCAGATCAGATATTTTCTCAACTTGATAATCTCCTTGATTTTTACATATATAGAATAAATATGTCCATGTTTGTATTAGGTTTTGCATTAAGCGTGTAGCTATTTTCAATTATGAGGAGAATCTTTAGTGAAATGAAGTTATCAAATGGCTTTTTATTTTTAAGTATTGCGATTTGAGATTCTAATAAAATTTTTGTAGTGATTTATTAATGGATAAATTTGTATTAATATAAAAGTCGAAGACTTTCGATGCTGACTTTTAATTGCAAGTTCGATAAATCGCTATGCTTCAGATTGATTTGCGTTATTCTGGAAAAATTATTCTAATAATTCTGGAAAAATTATCTGCTTTGTATCATTATTCTTTTCTGTGCTGGGTTCCAGGCCACAGTGACATTCCAGGGAACTGCCAAGCGGACAAGTATTCCACTGGCTACCTGCAGGTATTTGCTGACTGAGGAATCTATCAGGCTCGCAAATAGACGATGGGTAGAAGGGCAGACCTGCAACACTGCAAGGATGACGTGGCCCCTCTACAACCTCAAGAAAACGATAACTCTTCTTTCACTTGGCAGGGAAAACGTTCAAAGGGTGATAGGGCTTGTGACTGGACACTGCCTTATCGGTGCCCATGCAAAAAGACTAGGGCTCTTCTCAAATAATTTTTGTAGAAGTTGCAGAGATGAGGAGGAAGTCATGTCCTACACTGGCTCAGAGAAGACATGCACATATGGGGGCATTTTTCTTTAGCAGCCTCTGCGAGATAGCACCCGTTGAAATAGGGGACTTAAGGCGCTACTTAATCAGCTCCTCGTGGTTTGCTTGATGAAGGGTTTTAAAGATCCACAGGGCATCACAATGGGACAGAAATGGCCTACGTGTGTCCTTCGGGGCAGCCCAATCTACCCACCTACCTACCTATTACTATTCACTATATCACTATAAAGAGGCAACCGGAAAATAGTTGTTAATAATTAACAATACATGAGGATAATTAGAATAATAAGAATAACTTATAGACATTTGTTTTACTTAGATTTCAGTTGATAGAATGAAGAGTTTTTTAGATTATAGTTCGTATTAAGTAAGGAATTTTATGTAGTTAGTTTTGAATATATTGTGGGTTAGGAATTGCACCTCCAAATCATGTTTGCTTCAGCAGCAAAAGCGATTTTCGTTCCAAAGTCTCCTCATATTTGTACATTTATGTTTTCTATAGAATAATTTACACTCTTTAATATCTTTACCAGATTCTTCATTGAATTAATTCTACTGAAATTGTTGCTTAAAATGGCTCAATAAAACTCCAATTTGAATTTCAATACATCGAAGAATCGAAAAGATTTCGTAAATTCGATAACAGAAAAATGTGTGCTTTTGACGAAGCTCTAAGAAATCTTCCTCATAAAATGATTTTTATAGACGCTTAAATAACGACCGTGAGTGTCTGATTATATCTTGTGCGTCTTATATCGGCTTTAAATCGTCTACTTTAGGTTTTTTGATAAGAATTTAATCAACACTGTTTCATCTACTGTACCATTTCTTAAAGAAGTGTGAGTTCACCATAAAAGCCTACATAAGCATTTAGGAGTGATAAGAGATCTACTTGAAATACAGACACATATGAAACTATATAGAAACATCGTGTATTTGTCACAGGGGCATTTTCAATTTTATTCAGTTCAGTTTTGGCTCGTTTCTGAGCTACGATCAGAGGAATTCGATGGAATAAATCGCTCATTGTAATGGTTATGGTTCTATTAATAATGGGTTTTATCAAATTTCAATTCTTAACCAAGTAACAAACATAAATCAACTGATTTTATATGATTTTTCATCATAATATTTCGATTGCATTTGTTCGGGTTCTAATTTGAACCAGAAGTGTTGAAATTGATCCAGATCAGGATCAGTGGCGCCGGAAATGCAATAATTCGATGATAAATGTCGTTAGTGTTGTGTTTTTCTAAAAAGCAGAGAGAGAAAACTCACCTGATTTATATTTCCGCTCGGAAAACTATTCTCTGCACCTCCGCCGCTCTGATGTCCGCCGTTATCACCGATGATGCTGTGGCTGTTGCTTTTATTGCTGATATTTCTAATTCTCGGATGATTGGGGCTGTTGTTGTTGCTGCTGTCGGCGGCGTATTCCATTGGTTCGACGGCGACTGCGACGGCGGGATTGGTGAGGTCCACAATCGCAGCTGCTGCGGCACGTTGCAGTGGGAAGGGGTCGAGGAACGATTGCAGGTCCGCAAAACTGAGATGCTGCTGCAGGACCGACAGCGCCATCCGATTGTGATGCTAGCAAGGCGACTAGATTCGGCCGGTACCTCGACAGACGATCTCGGGAACTGAAAGAGTGATTACCAGGACGTCCCAGAGTCCTTCTAATTGCGAAGCGATACTTCGACGAGGATTTGTAGGCAAACACTTAACTGAAAGTGCGAAATTCGACGTGACACTCGTTTAGTTTTCAATGCGATTTCCAAATTTGGTTTGTATTAAATTTTTTCTTATCTTTTTCCGAAAATGAGTGTTTTTTTTGGGTATGTGTTGGAAAGGGATAGCAAGCTAATTGGGGTTACTTTTGCATGTGTATTATTTATATGTAACAATTACTTTGGCAGCACTCTTCGACTCACAACAGCGGTCACATTGCATGGCTTTTAAAGCGGGTGATCATTACATCGGGGCATTAATAGACGCTCGGCGAGTATTTGTTAGCTTCCGGGATGCGAGTGGACAATTATTGGTAACTTTAGTGCGAATTACTAACAACCGAAGCCAACAAACAACGCGTGACTTGACCTATGGCCTATGGTCTAACTTCTAGGCTAGATTAGTGATTGATATGGCGAGTAGTTAGTTTTTAGAATGGGCGCGGGGGGGTGACACACACAAGTATTACGTTAAAGTTTGTGCTCGCCTCGACGGCGCTCCGAGCAATTAAAAAAGCACGAAGAAGGAGTTGTACAGCTTCTTGATGCCGGAGGTCTCTCGTTGACGGTGACTGCGCAGGAGCGTGTTTTCGATTTTCAACAGCATCTTCTTGATCAGGTACATGAAGCTTTCCTGAAACTCATTTGACGGCGTCTGCAAAGGAAGGCCAACTTTCTCCATTTATTCAGGCAGAGATAATTCGGTTTTTGCAACGATTCAAGCTTATGCAATGATTGTTAATTATTTATTTTTTGTTCAGCACTTGCAACGCAGACGTTTTATTTCGTTTTCTATAAGTTTTTTCGATACTTCCTTCAATATTTTTTTAGTTATTTTTCACCAAACAATTGCTCAAATCATTCACTAAATATGCCAAATTTTATCAAATTCACTGTATTTTCAATATGGCGATTCACTGCCGACTGCGGCTGCTGACTGCTGACTGCCAACGCGAAGTGTGCACGTAACGGCGCTCGAAGTAACTGTGCTTATCGCGTTCCTGTCGCGCGCTAGACTGCTGCCAGTGCTGATGAATATTCGTGTGCGGTTGCCGAGCAGCGCGCAGAATAACACATGTATGAAATATAATTGACTGCGCTGCGTTTGTCGCACTGATAAAGTTGTTTTCGCGAACTGATAGACGGCGGATTCAGATTCGGATGCGGATTTCGGTGCAACTCGATTTGTTGTAACGCTGTTGAAGGCGGTTCGTGGCTTTGGCTGCTGCGGACACGCGTTATAAGAGCAATTTTAGCACGACGAAGCTTGGCTTCGCATAGCCGAACGAAACCAGCATTTCAGATCAATCTGCGATGGAGCCACCAGCGCGAGTGCAAGGTTAGAACAACAGTGCGATGCGAGGCTTTTCAGCGATTCTGGAAAACTGCTATCGAACTGGAAAAGTCGCCCGCTCTATATCTGAGCTGCCTGCCCCAGCGGACGCTACGCAAATCAGCCGTCCACTCGAATGCTTCTCAAAGTTCTCGGCGACGTCAACGGCGACAGTTCAATTAACGTCGCAGCAGCGTAGTTGGATCGCCTCTCCGCACAGCGCTGAATATGTTGATGTCGACGTCGATGGAGGCCGCTCGCGAAAAAGGCAAAACTCGCTCGCCGCTCCGACTGCGATTAGTTCAGTTCCAGCGACGCGATTCGCTGCGAAGTTCCAGTAGAAATATCACAAATATATTTATTTTGATATTCGTGCCTTCGAATTTATTGACTTTTATTATTTTATTACTGCTCGCTGTTGTTGCTGCTGCTGCTGCTTGTGATGATTCTGCGCTGGTGTTGGTGCTCGTTGCTCTTGTGGGCGATGTATTCGTTCATGAGCGCCAACTTGCAGTTGTCTCGCTCACTCCACGCTCGCCAATTGTTACGAATACGAAATTAATTCAATTGTTGATTCACAGCAACTGCAAATTGATTTTTATTGCTGGCTTTTTTACGCCTGCTGAAATAGCAGCTAAAGACGTGACGACGTCGTTGGATATAAAATGTGTGCGATGCGAAGAACCAGCGAATTATGCTTGGAAAATCCAGTTAGAATACGAGCTGTGAGAAGCGAGTCTGAACGATGGACGACGGTCGACGATCTGCGAACGGCTAGAAAAACACTTGCTGCGGTAGCAATGGTAACGAGCGAACTGAACGCACGGCGCAGCGTTGGTCTCGCACACAGCGTGTGCCTCTCTCTGTCAGCAATCTATAAAAAGCGGCCCGGAGCGGAATCTCGCATTTCGCATGTCGTTTATCACACGCCGCAACGCGCCGCGCACACTTCTGCGATCCATTCACACGCTTCTAGTCACCCAGCAGCAGCGGCTGCTAATGAGCATTGCAGAGCAGATTCTGCTGCTGTGAGCGCCTAGAGATTAAAACGTGTCCGTCGACATAGCCACAAAAATTAGCTCCGTGAACACACAGGTTTGCTAATCATCTCTCCGCGAGAGACGGCTTTGATTTGAATGTTTGCGAACAGCGACGACGATAACAGCAATCGACTCCGCATACGAGCAAAGAATTACGTCCCAAACACGCAGTTTCTTGCTGTTGTTGTCGAACTTGTTGCTCGTATTGACACGCTGCGACCAGCTCCAACAGCTGAACACATAAATCCATTTACATGCTTCATATCTGCGTACTTCTTTGGCATTCCACAGAATTTTACTGCTTCACACTTATCAAAGGGGAGATAAACTTGCAATCGATAAGCACAAAGTACTGCAGAAACAGTTTTATCACTCATATACTTACTAACGCCGAAGAGATGAAGCATTCTCTCTCTGCATACGAGAGAGCGAGTGTCTCTAATTTTACTATTCGCTTAGTCAAGATTAACGAGCGACAATCACACAAAGTATTTGCATGACAATCTCAAGGGTTTGTCGTCATCGCTGCGACGGACGGATTTTTAATAAATTAAAATACGATTGCTTGTGTGTATCAACAAGCAAATTTCATAACCGTCAGCTTTTCTAAGCAACTCGTTGCTTCTGCGGTTGCTTTGACTCCAACCTTGAAGCTCGATTCGGCGACAGTGGACACTTGATTTCAATTAAGCAGCCATAAAACGCTGTTTACAAGTTCGATTCTCTGTAAATAAGCTGTAAAGTTCCATTAACACTTTCTGGCTAGATCGCTATTCGACAATTAGTGCAAATTCCGAGTTTTGGAAATTTTATTGTTAGCGCCAATTAATACTGCGTGATGATTTTAATTGTGAAACAATAAAACGCGGATGTTAGCGCATAAACATCGCCATTTGAAACGAGTGTCGAGAGTACAGACAAACCTCTATAAAAACAAATAACACATTTAAATTTGGGTTAAGTTTGGGTTTTAAACACTCAAAAATACTTCTTACGTTTTACTTGCGACGGAATATATAAAATATCTTTAAGTTGTTTTGGAAATATTGTCTTCGGATTTCTTGATGCTTGAGACGACATGCGATTTTTCTTTTATTTGATTTTAGCAAAGACACTGAGTTTGTTTAGTTGCCTCTGCAGTTGCTTTTTTTGTAATTGCCTCTAGTTTTCCGATTTTCTTTTTGTGAATTTTTAATTGACGGTTTGGGATTTAGTTATTTCCCTGTGGGGATTAATGACGAAAAGATTTTAGCAACTCTGGACACGACTTTCTAAATAATATTAAATGTATATTATCTCTATTTTCTAATACTCAATTCTGGGGGAAAAAAGGAGGGAAGAATAAGAACAAGTTGAACTCAAAACCAGACTCTTAGGTTTAATTAATTCACGTTATCGCGAGCTCACTGTCAACCAATAGATTTGAGCGCTGGACAAATTCACTCTTTCAATTGAAATAAATTAAAACCATTACACATAAATTAATCACTGAAATGCTGTCGCTGTATTCAATAAAATTCTTCATAGTAATTTGCAAAAAATGACAAAGTTGATTGTGAATTTTTGTCTTGAAAGAAATTGTAGAAAGAAAAAGATGCAATGAAGGTCTCAAGCCAAATGAATACATTCTCATAATAATTAAACTTAAATTACGTGTTACTTATACGTGTTTATTCAGAAAAGTGGTGCAGCAACAAGAAAGAAACCGAAATTCTTAAAGCGTCAAAATCGGAAATTTAATCAATCTTTAAAAGCTCAAAAAGGAAGCAGCTGCGGCAGAAAATGGCCGTTATTGTTTTTCGGCCATATTTCCTGTTCGCAAAGAACTACATGGACACAAAAATTAAAATACAGATCGCCGTATTTTTCTTTCTGGTTTGCAGCTGTATTGATGAGTGGATCAACAAAAATCCCGAAATAGATAATTTGAATGTACTTGGAAGTGAATCAAGGAAGCTTCAATTGCGAAGCATTCGTAATAGGGTGACAGCCCGGCTGGAAAAAAGAGTTGGAACAGACAAAACACAATGAAACATTCACTTTTTAATAAATACTGTGACCTTCTTTGTACTCCATAATGAATTTGTAAATAAATAAGTAAACAATCTTTAACTTTAAAAAATGCAAAAAAATGTAAAAGTAAAATGTTTTTTATTAATTTACTACAATAAAATATGTTTGTGTACTAAACCATCTAGTGCACAAACCAAAAGATATGTGCATAAATTGACTCTATTTTATTCTACTCGTTACTTTTAAACGCAAAAAGAAACCATAGCATTAAGGTACCGACAGCGAACTTATGAGGCGCAATTTACATTGACGTTTACACTTTGAGGCCTTAGTTGTATTTACAATAAGGCGTCTTGACTATGGTTTTTTACTAATTTATTGCTTGTCGGTATTGCCGTTTTCGCATCGCAATGTTGACATAATATTGACAAAAAAAAAGTTTGTTTTCTAAATAAATTTAACTATATTAATAGTTGTAATAGCAAAATGTAATAAAGTGCAATTCAGCTCTTATTTTGCTGAAAGAATTCGATAAGCTCAGTGGTACTTTTACTCTAATGTATATCTTCCATTTGTCCGCATATTTTAATATAATAATTCCAATTGTACGGAATATTTTTCAGCAAATCTCAATTCACACAATTTAATCCAACGATATTTAATTGAAGTACTCTGTTGTGCACTCTAATTTGATTGTGTATAGAGTATATTCACTGCGACTTTAAATGCGTTAACGTATTGATGTTGCCCAGCAAATGCGTTGACTGACTCCAACGAGTATATATCGTACATACATACAACGAGTATATATTGTATATATATACTCGCTGGCTACAGTTCCTACATAAATATTCAACATTTAGCGGATTGCATTGCAATGCTTTTGAACACCGCACCAGTCTGAACTTTTCCAATTATGTATAATTGAATTAAACAAGAGAAACAAACAAATGATTACCAAATGAGCGCACGTACATCATAAAATGCTCATAAATACACAAAGAGATTACATAAGATTTTACTCGTTGTTTAGTTGTTTTACTCGTTGAAACTTATCGGTTCACAACGTAGAAATATTATAAAGAAATGAATAACGCCAATTGCGAAACTTTCTGGCAACACTGAAATTAGTCCTTTTTGTTAGAACCAATTTTAAACATTTTAATTCCGACAGAAGTTTTGTTTTATTATTCGTGTAAACACAGTATAATTCACAATACAACATTTACTAGCGCTATTTATTATATTCTGGAAGTTATGGACTTGTCGCCCAGTGGCGAGCCTGTAGACAAGAAACCAACACTCACTGCAGACGGCCAAATACAAGCTCCCACAGTTTCAGAGTCAGTCGATCAGTTAGCCAACGGGAGCTCTTTGCCAACCTCCATCGGGAGCAACAGCGGCTCTGAACCAAACAGACGCAATTTGACAGTTGACCAACTAGAGATCGATATATTGCCTGTGATCTACGACATTGTGAGGTGGTAAGTATGCATATTCAACCCAAAAATGATCGAATACTATTATTCTTCAATCCAAATGTCAACATTTTCTAGTCTAAACTTTATTTTCTACAAACAATCACAATCTCATTTTCATGTATTATGTAATTTTAATAAAAAACAATCTTTTTTATTATTCCACAGCGTGGAGAAGGACCCACTAGACAACGCAGCAAAGCAGCGAGAGTCGCAGGAGTGCTGCCAAAAAGTTGCTCATTTATTATATCTATTAAATTAATATTAATTTAAATGCTATATTTATTAGATACTGGAACTAAAAAGACGTTTAGATTCTGCTCGATTTCAAATAAAACAGCTGGAAGGCATTGACTACAACAAGGAGGAGCAACTACAAAGACTCGATTTGTTGCGTAAACAGTTGAAACTTAAGCAACAGCTAATTCGGAAATATAAGGATACACAGTTTTAGTGATCAGCAAATGCAAACATGGTGTTGCGCTTCTTAATGCGCTACCTTGCTAACAACGAGAAGCTTATTCAACGCATGGCTGACAGTTACCCAATGCGTCGTGCAGCTCAGCTCGTCGTATCTATGATGTATCGCGCAAAAAACTCTGCCAAGATCGAAATTAGCCCGGAACGCTTTAAGTAAGTGCAAATTGGATTTTTCAGCAATGTCTGCCCCAAACTCTCGTTTTCTGCTACCCATAATTTAGCTCGACCATAACAAAAATAACTATTTTTTGTCTGCCTTTTAATTTTAACGATTATTAGTGACTTCTTCTTTGTTAGTTATGAATATAGCTTGAGGAAGCGAACCGAAGACGAATGACAGAATGATTTAATATTTTCTGTGCATTCTTGTTTTAAATTATTATTTATTATACAAGTAATTTGTAAAATTTGTTTATTCCATTTTAGATCATTTATAGAGATGTTTAAAAATAATCTAAAGAAGGAGATTGAAGGAGCAAAAGACGAACTCAAAAAGAAGAAATTTTAATACGTTTTCTTTAATCATTGAAAAATAGCATGTCCTCTCTTTTATACTTTTAATAATTCATTATATTATTAATTTTAATTTATACGAATTATAAATTTATGGGAACTAAAATATATATTCATTTCTTGAAATAAAGCTGGAAGCAAATAAACTATTTTCAATACTTTTTAAATTTTAAGCCATTTCATTCTAATGGCAATATTTCGATGGAACTTATTAAAATAAAGTTAATTTCTCTATATTGAAACGTTTGTATAAAACACAGTTTCTTCATACATTCTTAAAATTGTTATTATCAAAATAGTGTCTCAGAAAATGTTTTACAATATATGTTTGCAAAGTTACTTTACAGGATTTTCCAGAAACTCAGTTTCTCGGTTCTCTTGAAAAATTTTACTTGTAGGGTAATATAAAAATTATATTAAATTACATTACAGAGAATTTGTAGAGAAGAAAGTTTGCAATATAGTCATGTAACTACAGTAAATGAAAATAGTACATTCAATAGAACATTCAGCAAGAAATAATGTCGAAAATACTTATGAAATACGTTGTCATATATAATGTTAAGTTTTACAAACATTAAACCATATGTTAAATGAAAAATTACTGAATTTTAGCAGTGATATGTAAATTTTTATTCTGCGACTGTTGTGAATTCTCCACGGTAGCTGCTCCGCTCGATCCAGCTGCGCTGCCAGTATTGTGACTGTTTGGTGCTCGCTTGGTACGCTTGCCGCCTCGAATATCTCGTTTGTCAATGCTCATCAAGAGTACACCATCCATAGACTGCTTCATATCGAGCTCGGGCGCAGCTTGCTGATGTTTGCTGCTGGAGGCGGCTGCCTGGACGTTCGGATTCTTGTTCTGGTTTTGTGACAGGCCGTGCGAGTTGGCCTGACTAACGCCTTGACCCTGACCACGCGACAGCATCTTATTCGGCTTCGGCCGGTGCTGTACTGCTACGGAAGTCGTTAACGGCTTCAACACATTACCTACTGCCTTAGTACGACCTTCACGAAAGACCATGCGCTGGCCAGGCCGTATGTATTCGGGGTGCTTTATAAAGCGAAACTTGACATGAGCTTTGTCGCCAGTGCGAAGACACTCCTTGGACATGTGCATGATCGATGCGGTCTGCCGAATACTGCCGCAGTGTACCATTGCTTGGTAACGTGATGAAATTGTAGTCGGATGATGGAGGACAAGGATCTCCCCTTCGAACTCCCAGCAGGCTTGTGGTTTGAGATCTGGACTAACCATTACCTGCCACCAGATGTAATAAAAAGCATGTGAACAACGACTAAATATTTATTTATGTGATAACTTACCATTCCCTTGCGTATTTGAGATCGTTTTATTTTCTTCAAGGCAAAACTTGCTGTTTGTCCGCCGCGCACTTCTTTTACGTTCATTCGTTTGCGATGGATGCTCTTTATAGAAATGGGTATAAAGTTGCCCAGTGGATCTGGACCCAGCATAAGCACATCGTTCAATTTAATCATTCCTTGTAAACAGGTGCCGGACACTACGGTTCCGACGCCGGGCACCGAGTAAGTGTCATCGATTTGAAACTCCGCTGGTTGATCGTCCTGCCCGGCCATTCGAGTAGTCAGCAAATTGAGGAACATTTTAAGCAACGGCAAATTTTCTCCAGTCACGTTGGAGACTTGGAAAATCGGACACAGCCGCTCCGAGACAAAGTTTGTCGCACTGAGAACTACTTCGTCCGGTGTCTTGACCATGACGGGGACCTTGCGACAGCCTTGAGATTTCAGTATTTTAAACAAGAGCTTCAAATTATCTTGCAGAACGTTGGGCGGACACATGTCTATTTTCGTGACCACAACGAAGACAGGTACTGAAAGAGCTAGGGCCAAGCCCAAATGTTCCTTCGTCATTCCAACGATGCCCGCATTGGCACCAATCTGTCAGAATTGATTTCGTTAGTGGGAAATTCTTTATTGAATCGCTGAGACCGTTCACCATCAGCATCCCGAAATCTGGCGCATGTCCAGTCATCCCGAAAACTGTCGTCTTCAAATACCGTTCGTGACCGGCCAAGTCAATAAAAGTGATAACCTTTGCCGACTTCTCGCAAATTTTCACCCAATCCAAAGTTCCGTGGTCCGGCTTATTAACCACGTTCCCAATACTGTCGAAACCTGCCGGACAAGTCAGAGGTGAAGCGGCAGTTCGGGAAAGCCTCGACGAGTAGCTTACCTAAGATGTCGTTGCCCACAGAACTGGTGCGCCCGCTCTCCATTTCATGCTTGTGCCGGAAGAGCCTTTGCCGCGCATGGCCACGCCCGTTGTCAAGATCTCCGTGTGTGAGGACGCCCAAAAGAGTCGATTTCCCAGCATCTACATTGCCGACAACCGCCACTCTTCAATCAAAATACAGAAATAGAACGCAAATCAAACAAAAATGTGAAATAATAAATAAATTTACAAGAATATTTACAACTTGGGAGTCTAAAATTGACAAATTTCAAGATTTTAACGACAACATTAATAAACATTTACCTTATCTCCATAAAATCTGATGTGTCAACACGCTTCCTGATCAAGTACTGTCCTGTTAGTCCTTTTTCACCTTTTCGCTGACGCAATAGAACCATGTCCGCATCGATTGTAGTCGCCAAAGACTGCAAGGTAGCAACGGACGCCTGGTACTCATCCTCGTCTAGGCCGCTGTCACTGCCATCTATCAATTGTCATAGATTACGCTAATTCATTAACTATGCTGTGCTGCGGATTCACCTTCGCCGATACCAACTTCGTAAATCGTTTCACCTCGGCTATCCAATGTTCGCTCCTCAAGCCGCTTCTTCAGCAATTCGAACTGCTCCTCGGTCGGACTGACGAGCACATTCTTGCTCCGAATGATTGTGTAGTCAGTGCGAGGATTGTGGATTCCATCGAACATGCAGTCATCTGTGGAGGCGACAGTCACAACTGACGAAGCAGGCGCTGCATTCAAGCTGTTCATGTTAACGAAATTGATATGCTCCGTTGAATTTAGTTAAAAATTAAGTTATTTCCGTTTGAAGAACTTCTGATCTCTAAACGCTCGCTCATACATCCCTTCTTTTCCCTTAGATTTCGACCGAAATGGGACAATTGAAGTTAATCTGGAAAGAGAAGCGGCTAGTTTTCAGATAACCATAATAATATATAATAAAATTATATCGCTCAAGAGAAGGAAGAGCACAAGCTACATAACCAACGGCTTTCGTTGTTATCAATTCTATGTACCTTTGTAATTATCATTGATCTTATCAGTTTTTACAGTTCATTCCATTGATAATTTTCTAACATTCACCTAAAATCTGTGAATCTGTTAGGAAATATCGAAAGTACAAGTTCAGATCTTTTCAAACACTTATAGAACCGTAATTTACTTAAGCGTTCCTCGGTATTTTGTGTAGATTTTCAAAATCTCAGCCGCCTTTAAATGGTCGAAAATAGTTCAAAAAACATATATTTTGGATCAAACAATATATGTATGCATGCGTACGTGCAATAAGAAAATATGTATGTTTTGAATTGCTGTTTTTTAAATCAAGTTCGAGGTAAAATTGAGTTAATGTAAGCAAAACGTGTCACTTTTTACACTCAAGTTCTTCTATTGCTTCATTTGATGAAATCAACAATGACGTTGAATATACATACATACATATATAACGGATTTTAAATTGCGTTATTATTTGTTCACATTCATCTTAAATTAAGCGAACAATACACTTAAAACAATTGTTTATGTTATTTGCCATTAAAAAACTTGAAAAAATAGAAGAATCTACTGCGCACTTGGCTAGAAAATAGTCACCACCTGAACGAACTTTTTTGATGATAATATTGAACAGTGGGCGAGGAATTAATATTTTACTAATAAAGAAATAATTAAATAATCACGGTTCGAATACTACAGATGTCTTTCCGAAAAGTTTTAATAAATATCAGTAGTATTGCACAGTTTATTACAATCTACGCCGTCAATTAAAACCCAATATATTTTTTAGTAAATTCTTATTAGCATTATTTTTGTAATTGCTTGCATTTGCTCACCGTCCAAAGAGATTTATTTTGTTTTTAGCTGTTTTGTAGCTTTATTTACACTAAAACGAATTTCTTTAAACAATCTCGGGCTATGCTATCCAATGCAAAATATATTCGAAAAATAAAGCAAGGGCTAAGGTTCGCGACTGTTTTACTGAGTTTCATAACACATATAGGAATGTTTTAAAACAAATATAATTAAATCACTTATATATGCTGCGCCATTTGTGTTTATAAACAGAAATCTATCAGTATTGAATTGACTACAAACAATGACTACATCACTAATACACAAAAAATTGGAACTACATGCAAAAGCAATACGTCACCGACTAGAAAACATGCGCGTGGCTAAATCTTATTTTATACCATTGTCCACATAGATAGGGTTGCCCATGGAAAAGCTGCAGTTAGCTTGTCTATAAACTGGCCAATTGCCTTGCCTAAATGACACGAAGAATCTCGAGGTATGATTAAGACAAGCCGGAGTTAAATTGTTGTGATGAGCTGCTGTGACTGCTTAATTGGATAAGCAAATTTACGATTCAAAATCAATGTAATCAGTTTATTTACGGTAACAAACGTATATTCCAAAAATAGTAACTGCAGTTATACTTTTAGACATGGCAAAGCGTCTGGTTGAGGCATTTGAAATGGTTCCACAAATCCTGTTCCAATATAATTAATTGTAAACAATGCTAAATAACAGGAATTATGCCATTTTCATATCCGAATTTTGTATATTTTGTGAAAAGCTATCAGGGAACACAAACGGCTGGAATTTTTAAGCTCTGACCTCACAGACATTCTCTTCGATTAGTACATATGTACATATCTTTCTTTGTCCAAAAGTGATAGGTATGATTTCCAAATACTCTACACTTCGTAGCCTTGGTTTTACATCAAAAGAAAATCTACATGATTGCGTTTTAATAATGCCGTGGGGAAACTTACTTGTAACCAATAATTTTTTATCCAAAAGCTTACAAAAGATTTATAATTTAATTTTGTTCAACTATAGTTTATTAATGTTCAGCCATAATTTGTGGTTTTATAATTAAACAAGATAACAAAACTTTAGTTCGTATGTAAAACAAACATACTTTTTTCTCTTTGACGTCACTTGCGAATGTCAATTTTAAGAAGATTCACGATTAAAGGCAGTGTTCACCAGAGTTGCATTGAATTGACCTGTAAAATAGAGCGTTAGATACAAGAAATGCACGCAGCCCACACGGGCTCACGCTCATTATAGTAAACTAAGAAGATTTTATAAAGAATTTAAATTCAGTTTATAAAAATTAGTTTTAAGAATGCTTTGTATATATTAAATTCATATAAATGCTTAAAACTCCAAATTAACTATATTATAAGAATTGAAAATGGAAATAAATTTATTGTTTTGAGTTTTATAGAGAGTAGCTTAACTGAAATATATTTTTAATCTAAAATATAAAAATTAAAACCAATAAGAGTCTAATTTATTTAGAATTAAATTCAGTTATTACTTCGATTAGTTTTCACGAAGAATTGTAATGAAATTGAATGTTCGGCGGTCAAATTATAAAACTACGTAATTACGTTATTATCGATTCTTATTTCTGTCATGTTTCCCTTATGATAAAGTTATATTTACGATTTTACTTTTACAATATATGGTTAATTTAACCACATAATACATTGCAATTTTTCTATTGAACAATTTTTCAATTTGTTTTTGTGTTCTGTGGAAAACTGTCAACGTCGATTTCATCCAAGAAAAGAAAGAGCCGATGAACCATTGTTTGTAGCAAATACAAAAATTGTTGCCGGTCAGGGCAAATTTCAATTAAAACAGAGTTTTGTGTAACGCAAAAAAAGTATGCACGGTTTGGAGTACAAAAGAAAGATGCAGTATTGCACAAAACAGCTCTTTAGTACCCAAAATACGAATACATCATTATGGCAACTATTTGCGATATTGTCGTTAAAGCGATTGCAATGCAACATAGCAAAAAATAAAAAATTGGAGACAGTAAAGATATTCCAGTTTGCAACAATCGAAATATTGCAATTTCGTGGTTTACGTAAGTAAGAGTAAATGTAATGAAGTAATGTGATTAATCGTCGCTGAAGTGGCTTGCTCGTGAGCTTACGAACAACAACTTCTCCGCTTATGGAGAATGGAATGGAAAATGAAAGAACAACTTTATAATTTTCAATTCAAAAATATAAAAAATTTGCTCTTCTTAAATATAATATTTTGTGTTTCGCGTATGCTTTTTTCTCACAACAAATTGTTCATTAAAACGTAAAAAAAGCAGAAGTAACAAATAATAAAAATAACTAAAGAATTACTTTATTGAAAACTGCAATAAATATATTTATTATTGCTGCAATGCAATTAATTTTAGACACATGCACATGCAAAATATTTATATACAGAAATGGTAAATTGGTCTCAAAGTTTTTATATGCAGTGAATATTCTGCAGTCGCAGCGTTTACAATCGCCGATTTTCTAGCCCTCGTAGGTCCCGATGTAAGCACTGCAGTTAGGACAGTAATGCCGCGCATCCTGACACGATTCCATGCAATAAGGAAGACAGACACATGGCCAACACCTGAAGACGAGAAGCAGAAGAATGCGTTAATAAGAAGCGAGTGGAAAGAGCGTGTTTTCAGCTGTGATTCGAGTAGTTTACGCAAACTGCTTCAACTAAATTTATGAAATAAAAGAATCTCTCTCTATATAATATAGATATGTATATGTAGGTATAAACTTATGTGCATAATACTAACAAATACTAAATAATAATCCGTAATAGAATAATAATAACTACTTTTATATACATATTAATATGTCTTCCAAATACGATTCTCGCTTTACACTAATTAACTACTAACTACATAAAATATAAATAAAAATATACATTGTAGATACTTAGTTTATGTGACTAAATAAAGGAATATAAATAAAATCAATTATCAAATAAACTGCGCTTCATTTGAGTAAATGTTTCGGTATTTTATTGGAAACGAAATGTTGTACTGCGTTGACGAAATGATACAAAAATAATATTTGGCTTCTTATCTTTGAAGCGATAAGATAAATTTAATCATACTGCTGACATTTGCTTCGAGACTAAAGATTTCACTTTAAAATGTTATTACTAAAAGTTGATAGAGTTTTCAGCAACTTTTCCAATTGACTGCTGACATATTTTCAAAGACACTCTGCTTAAAGCGATCAGTTTTGGGCGAAAGTATGAATGTAAATATTATTTTTGCTTCCCACTCTTGACACACAGCACACAGCACAACACTGTAACTGGTTTTAATATACTATATAATGCGGCATTTTCTCTAAATGAGGGTTCTTATTGCTCCTTAGAGGCAATCACAACTTATGTAATAACAATTTTACGAATTTATGATAATATAAATACTGAAGGAATTCAGAAAGCGTACACGAAAAGGCACAGGATGAGCGCAAAGCAGTGAGTGCGTGAGCTGGGCTCGTGCTTCACGGTGGTGAGCACCTCGGCGTGGCACGAAGGACACGTGATGCGGCATGGGCCAGTCGAGATCGGGATCACCGCGGGCCGGGTGGTCTGTATAATCACCGTCGACTGCTGCGGAGGCGGTACCGACGGGTACAGCACCGGCTGCGGCGGATTCTGCTGGCCGTGCGGCGGCTGGTAGTACGATGCTGGCGTGAATCCGGCCGCCGCCGCTTGTTCGCTGTACGGAGGTGGATTGTTGGGCGTTTTGTTGAACTCCATGCTCAACGATCGTAAGTATTTCCGTTATGACACAAAATTTAACCGTTAACAAGTGAAAGCGTTCGCTTTCGAAGCACGACCGGGTGTCGTTTGAAGGTTTGTCAATACTCGTAGCTGCTAAACTAGTGAACTGAAAGCAGAGCAGCAGCAGTCGTTGTTGAATCTAATCTAATCTTATCTTGAACGCAAGCAACAAATGTTTACTTGCTTCGACGTTGGAGTGTGCAGTCGAACAAAAGAAGCACCTCTATTTTTGAGTAGCGCCTTTCTTCAGCAGAAATGAGTAACTAATTTTCTAAATTCGTTTTAATGACTAATTGTAGAGAAATATTAATCGCTTACTCATTGATTCAGATTATCGGAGCTTTCCACGGCAGCTGCTGTCGCGCCTAGAACCGATCGAGCCGCTGAGCGCGTGTTTTAGCCACCTCATCAACAACATCGTTAATAATAATAATAAAAAACGAAAGTTCTGCACTTGTTTTTAAACTATTTTGATTTTATTTTAGGCCCATGTGATAAAGCATTAAATTTTACGTGGGAATTCACAATTAATCATTAATTCTGGTCATTATATAAGTGTTATTTCCCCAATGAAATTTTATTTTATTACATTATACAATTCGTAATGACTTACAATCAAAAAAGCTACATGAATAAGAATTATCCATACTCTCACTCATACGTTTTCCATAAGACTTCAATCTGAAAAGTTGCCTTACTTTTAAATTTAAAAGTTGTTGATAAAAGCTTTTCTGAGTCGTTTATTCTCCATGTTCAGCAAAAAAAGATTCTATGAATGCTTTTTCTGCGGACTTATTCGAAATATTTGAAATATTTCTTATTGATTCTAAAGAGTTTTTCGCTGAAGGAAAGCAACAGCAAGGAGAACTTCCGAGGTATAATTAAGTTTGCTCAATATGTGGCGAGATATGAGAGATGGGAATATTAGATTTTTCACTGCTTGCGGAAAAGGGAAGAAAGCGGTTTAGATTAGCTAGAACTGCATAAGTAATCTTTAAAACTAATTAATTAAAATAACTAATAAACCATCACCGGTTTTCATCATTCTGACAGAAATTCTTTTAGTTTTTCCTATTTGAACCAAAATAATTAAAATAATAACGCAATTTTCAATTTTCGCATTTATTTTCTTTTTAATTGTTTAATGTGTAAATTATTAAATAATATTAATAATAACATATTCATTTATTCGACTAATGTATACAACTAAAAAGCAAATTTCTCTTTTGTAATAATAAAAAATAAATAAAAAAAGAATATAATAAGTTTGTTACTGTTCTACATTTATGTTTTTTTAATATTACATTCCAGTCTTTAATTGAACAAGAATGTTAATGGAATTACTTGCACCTACATATATCGCTGCCCAAAAGGTAGCACAAAAAAATTTCAAATCAAATTCAAATTCATTTTTTGTGTAACGACGAAAATTAAAGCTACTTTTGGTTTAAAAATCAAAGTGAAATTAAAATGTTTTGGAAAATAATTCGGATTTAAACCGGAAATAGTTGTAAGATCGAAACCAAGCATTCAAGTTTAGCTCAACTAAACTTTCCTTCAAGAATTGCAATTAAATTATAATTAAATATATCTTCTACATCTTAATACTGCGACCTATTGTTATCGTCGTCGTGATGCTCGATCTCCGGGCCACCAATGCTGCGCTACAGTTCTCCTTGGAAATTCCTGGTCTCGTCGGCGTTTATAGTATTCTGATTTCTCCCATCGGCGCTGGAGTCTTCGTGGTTTGTGGTGCGACGTCCGCAAGGCAATGAAAAAATTCCATCGGCGGAAAATTACAAACAATGGGCATACATTTTATTGCAATATTTTTTTTGTTCTTAATAAATATTTTAAAAAATTTGATCAATATTGTTTTCTATTTGTTCCTTAAAATTTTTTTTTCAAAATGAAAACTCGCATATTTAATTCGATTGCTCTTTAGGACTTTTTTGGCAGTGTTGCCACGACGAATAAATAAAATTTGTTCCCTTCATATTTTTTGCAAATATGTATTAAATAAGAATCCTTATTATGAAAATTCATATAAAAATTCAAAATTTATGAAAATATTCGTTTTCGTTTTATAGAAAAAGCAATTAGCAAAAAACCGATTGTTTAAATTAAAAAAATTTTGGCGTCTGCAGTTGATTTGAAAGATCCGCTTTGCGAAAATTCACTCATTTTTCTATTAAAAAACTCCGATATTCGTAACGTTTTTATTTTACCAATAAATTTAGATATACAAGCATATATATGTAAATATATATACGAATGAGTTCCAAAAGAGAGTATCAAGAAGTAAACGATAATTCACAATGGGTCAAAGTGTCTTGGGCCTCTGCTTGCCCAGTTCAATTACCAGTTCCGATCTGCGAGTTGCAGTTGGGGCAATAATGGATGACATCCAAGCAGGCCGGGGTGCAGTACGGAATACAAACGCAGGGCCACAATCTAGAAGAAATATTGCGAAATGTAGTTGGAATCAGAAAGGAGAAGAGGAAAACAAGTAAAAACCAAAAATAATAACAGGAGAAACTATGCACAGCTCAAATAATGATTAAATTGATACCGAGCTAAAGAATGGGTCAGTAATGCGACTGTTTGAGCTACTTATTCCACCAGGCGCCGGACGCCGAACTTACATAAAGCAGCACAGGCCGAGTGCGATGCACACCTTGGGGCACATCACCTCGCACCTCACCAACGTGTGGACATCCGCGTGGCACGAGGGGCAGATGATGTGCGCTGAGCGGTGGCCCAAGCGGTTCCTAATCGGCGGTAAAGTCGGTTGCTGTGGCGCTACCGTGTGCGATGAATTATTGGAATTTGACATTTGAATGAAAGCAAATTCTACGACAGAAACGTTTCATGGAAACGGAACTTACATGAAAAGGCACAGTAGGAAAGCGATGGTGTGGGTGCGCAGCGAGGCCCTCCATTGAACCTTCGTCGTAATGCTCGCGCCGCAAACGTGGCAGACCATGAATCGGGGCTGCTGGCCCAGGTTGCTGAAGCCGACTCCGAGGGGCATCCGTGCCGGGTCAATGTTCGGCAGCGGCTCCGGCTTATTTGGGTCGGGAGCCGGCTCCTCCTCCTGTTTGCCTTTATTCGACTTCTTGGCGCCATTCTTCTTCGATCCACCTTCAGTGGACTTCTTTTTACCCTTTGATCCGTTAGCTGGCAAATATGGTTCATTGCCGCGATTGTACGCCCGTCGCTGTTGCTCAGTCATCTCCGGTTGTAACGGACCCATTTCCGTAAAGATTGGAATTCGCTCGCTTTGCTTCACGTTTCTCTTCCTGCTTTCACTCATCCCGATTGTTAGTTTTCCACAAGTTTGAAGAAGCAGCAATGAATAAGAAAAAAAATATATTTTATAGTTTTGCTAGATTTTTGTTTGATGTGACAACTACGAAAATTATTCCTATAATAATATAACAACGCCTACTGAATTACTTTGAAGGGAAAGGTGAAGCTTTGAGTTTTGTTTGGAAATACACTGTACATAGTTATACAATCGTCGACACATCTGCCAAAGGACTGCAACGACGCATCCTATCAACCGACACGTCCAATTTACAGCCTGATTATTCAAGATTATTTGTTTGTGGTTATATTTAGAAGTTCATTTCAAGTTATTTATATGCACTTTTAGGCATGAACGTTTCACGCAAATCACTTGATTTCCGTGATTTTTCCATGTGAAGCAAAGCCTAAAAGTATGTAAATCTGCGGACTTTTGCAGTGTTAACTTACTTATAAGCACAGCCTAAATGTATGCAGTTGCGTTGTTAGGAATTGCAATAAACTGCAAATTGTTGCAGTTTTCGTTGAAGTTGCCTTTTCAATATTTATTTATTCACTTAATGTAGAGATACATTAGAAATAGAATTTTATATTTATCACATAAATATTAGATTTCATTAATAGAAGTTTGCAATTCAATTTGTAACAAAATGCAGCTGCACTTGATGCTTCTTTATCATGTTTTCGCTACAGTTTTTTCCCCAAAAAAGCTTTATTAAAGCTAATATTTGCATAAATGAAAGTTTTAGGAGTAACTCGTTGTTTTTATGGACTTTGAAATGATTTAGCCACCAGTCGCTCCGTGAACGTTCAGGTAAGCAGACGGCCAAATCCGAGCCTGAAGCAATCAAAATTGGATAACTCATCCACAGAAAACATGGATCGAAAGCACGCAATGCTGTACCCGCCGCTCGATCCGAGCAGCAACCACACTTCACGCAGCGATCGTCTGTCTGCTTCGGCTGCGATCGGCTTGCCTGCTGAGGCGCCTCCATCTTACGACGTGGCCATGTCAGCTGGTCCCAGCGCCGCTGCGGTCACCGCAGCTGCTGACGGCAGCCGGACACTCGGCATCGCAGCTGAGCCGAGCACAACAGCCGCGATGGCGGAACCAACACCGTTTCAACCTCTGCCAACTGGTAAGTTTACTGCGCAACTTCGCTTATTGCTTTTTCGGATTGATCATCGATGTGGCTTAAGTATAAAGCAAACGGACAAACAAATATGTAACACAAAGAAGTCTCAGTTCAGAAATCGCGCTCTATTAAACCGACGGGTTTTGCTTTTACTTGGCTTGTTTCTATGACTCATGCATCGCACTGAGCTCGGGTCGTGCGATTGCTTCAAGCAAAGCTTCTACTCCAGCCGAGAGTTACTCGATTTCGATTGGAGAGAATTAGTAAGCAGCGAGTACATCAAAATCTCTGAGAGAGGATTGCAATAATTGCAGCGTTATCTGCTTTCTGTTGACGACACAAAGGCGACGGCTGACTGCTCTGTCCGTGGTTTTTAGATCTTGACAAAACAAACAAAAGTCTTCTGATTTACGACGAAGTATATTTAATATGATTTTATTTGTTGCAGTTCCTCCAGCAAACGCGGTGCCTTCGAGTAGATCGGGCCCCAAACTAGGGCCCAATCCGTGCGCCGTTCAGTGTCCGGCGTGCAGCAGTTGCAAGACGACTCGCATGTCATACACGCCGAACACGCGCACGCATCTCTCCGCGCTGCTGCTGTGCCTCGTCGGGTGAGTTCGCCGCGAAGGACTTCGCTTCACTAACGGCACAGCGAAGTAGATATTTGTCCCACATTTACGTTTCCTTCTCGCAGATGGTGCTGCTGCGCCTGCTGCGTGCCGTACTGCATGAACAGCTGCCGCACCGGGAACCACTACTGCGCCAAGTGCAACTCTTTCCTCGGCTCCTTCAATCCTCACGACAGACGGAACTGAAGAAATATGAACTGATTGCTGACTTCACTTTATTCAGTTGCTCTTCTTTATTCTATAGTCTTTGTTTGTATATATCATACTACATTTTAGTCTCATGTTATTCTTTAAATATGTTGTACTAAAACTGACATTTATTAGAAAGGCTACAAAAGAACATAAAGCATTTACATACACATTTCTTATCATTTTTTTTTTTTTAGTTTTATGTCTTTTGATTAATCTTACAGAATCTTAAGATTAAAGGAAACAGGAGCACTAGGTAGCTACCAGGTCTATTAGCTTATATATTTCTCGATATGGACATTTGTTTTAATCCAATTTCCTTATTATAAACTACTACTACATATGTGTGTGTGTATGTATGTATGTCGGTCCAAGGAACTATTTACCTTCAGGGATTTCGTTCCGGAGAACTATCCGACTAAATGAACAATTCGTTAGCTTTCTATCTCATTTCCTAATTCGAATAAAGCTAACTTCTGCAGGAATTGGTTGATATGAGACGAATTCACAATACAAAAACATAATTCAAACACTTATTCCACAAATATTATTAATACAAAATGTGTACAAACATTTACTTAAAACTAGCGACTAGATTTACTGCCATTTTAAGCTGTGTTGTACACATTATTATTTATTTTTAAAATATACATGTATTTTGAAAAAGATTTACTTTTCTAATTGAATGTTTAATGAAGGAGAAACTAATTACAGTACTACTAAATACAGAAGAAGCCGTATGTAGGACAAGTAGCGAAGGGTATTTTTGTCCTCCAAAGATATGCTAAATGAAGAAGAGGTACACATATAATGACTCGCTTGATGCATGTTCTAGGACATTTTTGTTTAGACATGCCCGGGGACAGATCCGTTGGAGCCACAACTCATCAGTGTAATTTATTTCATGTTAATACTAAAATTGCTTTGCTTTCCAGGTCTTATAATTAATATGTGAACTTAAAATATTAAAATTAAACAAAAAAATATTTGAGAAATATTATTTTTAAATAAATTTTATTTAATTGTACCACGCTATGGGTAAGAAACAATATAAATAATTTATTATTTTAGTTGTTACTACAATATTTTGGGCACCTTCCTTGTCTATCATCAGGCGTTGACTATTCCTTTGTCCATTTGACGTTATTTGTTCTGTGTTATACTTATAATGTGCCTATATATTTTCGCCAATGGCTCCGTGTCCGTTTTGTAGTTGAAGCGTCTTTCAGTGGGGGCGTTGAGAATGAGTAACATTTGTCATATATATCTCTTTCTACAATACGAAATGAACTACAGAAATTTTGTTCGACTCTTGGACTATTGGCCTAATATTAAAGAGACAAAAATTCTACAATACGAGACGAACTACAGAAAGAGAAATCTTACACATTCTCATATTATTATTGAAAGAATGTCCCGTATTGATGCAGTGTGTAGTCAGAACTGTTTTATTGGTTTTGGGTAAGCTATTCATTATTAAATCGGATGTAATACTCGTACATCCAACAGTTGTTCCATCACAAAGTCAGCTATTATGGGCATTCCTTTAAATTGTTGATATATGTACGAATTAACATCAATGAAAAATTATTTTGGTATATCCGTAACCGTCGTGAGAATATTCCACCTTTTTTAAGCTTCTTTAGCTGACAGCTTCGACTAATTGTCGGGTTGTATAAGGGCGGCCATAGAAAATGCTCTTTCGTATGGAACCGATATTGCTACCAAATTCAAACGCTTTAACACATTTACGTGAAGAATCAGATAAACGCTTCTCCTAGCATTCCCTTAGAGAAGAGTATCCTTCAATCTGCCAATGATGGGTTCAGACATATTTTATCCAGCTCCACTGTATTTGACATTTTGGAGAACCAAATTTGCAATCTCTCTTTCGAAGTTATCCCAAATCGAAATAGTGCCATTTGAACAAGAAACTGGAAATCTTTATCTTTATTATGCGATTCAAGTTCTGCAGCTACATGGGATTTCCCCATTTTTACCTTGAGCGGGTCACGAAAACCTATGCTTTTGAACCTTGCTACAAATACAGTAGATTTCGCATAAAGGCCTGTTATGACAAATGTTGTCCATTACTTTTTCGCACTTATTAGAAATCTGATTGAGATTTAATTAAGCAACATTCAGTTTATACACGCCTTGAGTGTTCTAATTGAAAAATCCTTTACCATTTTATAACAACCTTTTGCGGTCATTATATCCAACACAACTCAAAAGTTTCAAACATAATTTTGAATTTTCTGTGTGGAGTAATTGCGATGAAACTTTCGTTATTTTTAGAAGTCCCATCTTATGCACATTGCATTGGACTTCATGTTTTAATCGTTAACGGTGCTGCGGGATCAATCTTTCTTAAATTGTTGTTATACTTGTTGTTCTACATCGAAACAAATTTATTAAATGCGGGCTCTTCTACCAAATGTAGAAGATGATATTCCTTTGCTAATCGCTTATAGATTTTTCATTTCTTCATTTTTTCAAAAGTTGGACTGTAAGGACTAAATTCTTGTTATATAAGTCCAGCGTAAAACCACTGATTTTGTATGGCTTCCCTCCATTGTTCAAAATATCGACTATAACTTAAGAAAAAGAAGTACTTGAACGTAAAATATGAAATTGGTAAAAAACACGAATCAGCCATACAACTTTAAATGTGTTGGGCGAAATTAAGCTTAGCTGTAGTAGATTACAAAAACAAAATACATGCAATTTTGACAATTCCAAGTGAATTTTTGACAACTCCAAGTTTTGTTTACAAAAGTTTTCGAGAGAGCAATGAAACTCTTGTTCTTCTTCATAGTAGACTTGGGCGTTATAGTTCACTAAAGTGATCGATCAATTTAGTTCAATCAGCTGAAGTGAACTAGTTCGTTCATATAGTTCAATTGATCATTTAGTTCAGTGTTTGTATGGGATATCGTTTAAATGTTCATTTCGTTCACTGCTTCTACATAGTTTGATTGCTTAGCGTAGTATAGGACCAATAAGCAGTATTTATTGCTTTATGTTTCTAAACAACAAGCAGATTTATTAAATTGTTTAAAAAAAGTTTGTTTCCGTTGAAGAGGCTTAAGGTGGCATCAAACTATAATAAATTTTTCTAAAGAAAGTTAAGAAATCTGAAACCTAATATTGTAATGATATAAATAATATTTATATTACTAAATCAATGGTTGAATTGTTAGCTAAGTAAATAAATAACGGGTACAAGAAAACAAAAAACCATTAATTTATTTCACTTACAATACTTACAACCAACTTATTTATAATTTTTAACTTCTACCAACTTAATTACTAATATAATATATAATCTAAGTATGCATATCAACTAAATTTTTTATAAATAATCAATTTTAACATTAAAATTAACATTTGAAATTAATATTAATTAAAAAGGTTTTAAAAAAGAAATTTTATGTAATTAGGGCATACTGTTACACTACTCTTTTCAAATAGTGTTTTCCGTGATTAATAATATTTATTACAATATTAGACTTCAGGTTACTCCACTTTCTTTAGAAAAATATATTACAGTTTCATGCCACCTAAATCCTTCTTCAACGGAAACAAACGTTTTTTTTAAAACAATTTATTACATCTGCCTTTTGTTTAGAAACTGTTGCGTGCGGATATTTATGCGATTTAAAACAAAATAAATATTAAAGCAAAAACCAAAATATTGGTTATGCTTCTTTTGACACTTGGGGTGATGTTCTTAATGTCGGCAAAGCAGTTGAAATTCCCTTCATTGTTTATAGAAGAGTGTTGGCAAAGTAGTATTTGAGTAGTGGAAAACAAAGTTGTAAGACGGTATTGCCAGCTAAGTATTTAAACGTCACGATATGAATGGAGCTTTGGTGGATCAATGAATTCCAGCACACCAAAACTGTGAGGAAGTACAGAGGAAGACCCTCACATACACCATGCCCGTTATACATTTTATACTTAAATATTATTCATTATTCATTAAATATATTATTATTATTCATTATGCTCCAACGCTAAATAAATAAAATAGTTACACATTACGACAGATCTTATCACTACACTAATGTTCAACGCTGCGGGCATGCATTTCATTATTATTCATTCCATTCTTTTATTATCATTATGTTATGCAAATATATTTTTACGCATGTATGTAGTACATTAAAGTGATTGCAATGAAGCCAGTTATGAGTAGTGGTAAGCAAAACAAATACATCACACACTGCAAACCGGTTCACGCTCTACACATGAACACACACATACAGCACCGGCAAGCAAAGCAGCCTTCATGTAAGCCAGAGCAGTACCGACACAATAACATAAAACGCAATACGACGAAACGCCATACCTTGCGCCAGCATATAAAAGGCTTAGCACGCACGGAGGCTTCATTCAGTTAGCCGACGTGGCAGTGATAACATCTTTGTAAGTTATAGCGTGGTACACCAGCCTCTCCTCAATTCCTCTCCCAATCCTCAGCCTCTCTCCAAAATACTCACCCTCTCCCAACCCTCAGCCTCTCCCAACAACACCCAGCCTCTCTCAAACACCTGCTGCGTCTACAGCCGGCACCGGTGAGCGTTCGAATCGGCGTCATACGTGTCGGATGTAGATTGCGATTGCCGTCGAGTAGGTGACCATGGTCAAATACTCGGCTGCGATAAGGCAGCCTCTCCCAATCCTCAGCCTCTCCCAACAACACCCAGCCTCTCTCAAACACCTGCTGCGTCTACAGCCGGCACCGGTGAGCGTTCGAATCGGCGTCATACGTGTCGGATGTAGATTGCGATTGCCGTCGAGTAGGTGGCCATGGTCTCATACTCGGCTGCGATAAGGCAGCCTCTCCCAACCCTCAGCCTCTCCCAACAACACCCAGCCTCTCTCAAACACCTGCTGCGTCTACAGCCGGCACCGGTGAGCGTTCGAATCGGCGTCATACGTGTCGGATGTAGATTGCGATTGCCGTCGAGTAGGTGACCATGGTCAAATACTCGGCTGCGATAAGGCAGCCTCTCTCAATCCTCAGCCTCTCCCAGCCTCTCTCAAACACCTGCTGCGTCTACAGCCGGCACCGGTGAGCGTTCGAATCGGCGTCATACGTGTCGGATGTAGATTGCGATTGCCGTCGAGTAGGTGACCATGGTCAAATACTCGGCTGCGATAAGGCAGCCTCTCCCAATCCTCACCCTCTCCCAACAACACCCAGCCTCTCTCAAACACCTGCTGCGTCTACAGCCGGCACCGGTGAGCGTTCGAATCGGCGTCATACGTGTCGGATGTAGATTGCGATTGCCGTCGAGTAGGTGACCATGGTCAAATACTCGGCTGCGATAAGGCAGCCTCTCCCAATCCTCACCCTCTCCCAACAACACCCAGCCTCTCTCAAACACCTGCTGCGTCTACAGCCGGCACCGGTGAGCGTTCGAATCGGCGTCATACGTGTCGGATGTAGATTGCGATTGCCGTCGAGTAGGTGACCATGGTCAAATACTCGGCTGCGATAAGGCAGCCTCTCCCAATCCTCAGCCTCTCCCAGCCTCTCTCAAACACCTGCTGCGTCTACAGCCGGCACCGGTGATCGTTCGAATCGGCGTCATACGTGTCGGATGTAGATTGCGATTGCCGTCGAGTAGGTGACCATGGTCTCACACTCGGCTGCGATAAGTCAGCCTCTCCCAATCCTCAGCCTCTCCCCAACAACATACAACCGGTGGTCACGCTATAACCACCATTCTCGCATTAGGACATCTACCGAAAGTTTATTAACACAACAACAACGCCTACACCACACCAACACATACGGTTACACAGCATCGACGCTTCTTGCAACCACGCCTCAGTTTTAATTAATATAGGTAATTAAAATAAGTTCATTAATTAAGAAATAATTTGTAAATCAGTTTTAATTAATATAGAAATCCGAAATAAAGATAAGCTGAAAACATAACATCAAAACAGTGGCCCTTATTAATAAATATTCTTGAAACGACCCTGGACAGCCCTGAGCCACCCCGGCTATAGATACGGTTCTCGAACCGGTAAACGGAAACCGCGAAGTAGGGCCGAGGTCATTAAAAACGACCGCAGAAAATCGCGACGTTTCAAGTGGCGCCCGAACAGGGACCCTGTTAAACAGCAACGACGTAATATAAGAAAACTGAGGCTAGAAATTCGATTATTTCGTTTTTAAACCCAGAGAGCAAGAAGAATGGTGCTCACTGGTTGGATATACACGCTCAGAAAGGGAGAGCTGAAAAGGTGCATGGAGGAATTCCAGTTAGAGACGGAAGGCACGATGGAAGAACTACGAAAGAGATTCGCTGCGTTCGCGGTCAACGACGATAACGACAAAAGCACACAGAGCCGACTCGAAACATTAGCAAGCCAACACGATCGCAGCAGGGCCTCCTTCGCCACCGGCACAAGTGATTCGACGCCAACTACTTCTAAGGTCGCCAGTCTTCCGGCTTTACGTACTGATGCCATCAACAAAGTGCACAAGTGGAACGTGGCTTTTGAAGACCGATCGAACCCTCTCGAATTCGTGGAGCAAGTGGAAGAGTCTGCGGATGCATGGAACGTGGACCACGATAGCTTGCCGGGAGTTATGACACAACTTCTGCGAGGCAAAGGACTGCAGTGGTACCGAAATAACCGTAAGCCGTGGACGACATGGGCCAGCTTCAAGCATGACTTCCTTAAATTTTTTTTGTCATCACTGTACCACGAGCGCCTAGACGATCAAGTCCGTCAACGCTTCCAAGGGCCAAACGAGGTGTTCAAGGATTACGTAATCGCGATGCAAACTTTGACGCGGCACACACAATACGATGAGAAGCATAAATTAGATCGCATATATAGAAACAGTCGCCGCGAGTACCAATTATACGTGAGACCCAATGATTTCAATTCACTGGAAGAGCTGGTGGACCAGGCTGATCAGTTCGAGAATATTCTTGCCCACCGGAAGACGCAAACACACCAGCCGTCGAGGGAAGTCGTGCATCGCACCGCTCAGTACCAGAGCGAACCATCCAATTCTGCTGCTGCCTCGAGCACAATCAACGTACACACGGCCTGCCGGCGGTGTGGACAGAGCGGACACTTCGCAAAAGGTTGTCGGAACCCGACAATGTATTTCTGCTGGACCTGTGGCAAGAGAGACGTCAAGACCATAAACTGCTGTAGGAAAAGTTCGGGAAACGGGAGCGGCAATCATCATTAACGGAGGATGCTGTTGCCAACACCCTCATAACTCCGAACACAGGAATACGGCTGGAAGGTCCCTGTTTACTCGCTGACATTCACCTTGGGACCAGACCAGTAACCGCAAGCATCGATACTGGGGCTACCAAGAGCTTCATCGCAGAAGGGTTGGCGAACGAGCTCATAGAATACGCTCGAGTAAGAAATCATCACTGCCGCATCCGCCTAGCGAACGGATCCACAATACGCGTACACAAGGTGGTCGGCATAAACGTCACTCTGGGCACACTCGAATGTTTCATGGAGTTCTACGTAATGACAACTGCAGTGGACCCAGTAACACTTGGTATGGACTTTTTGGCCCTTGCCAAAACCCAAATTACTTGTGGAGGACTAAGCTTGACAATAAAGACTACTGACAACATAGATGAGCCCCGCTGGATGACAGCAAAATGCACAAGCGTGACCAGCGAAGACGCTTTCTTAAAGCAAGAGCTCGCCCCTTTTAAGACTATGTCGGGCGTATCCAACGTAGCCATCCACCACATCCGCATGCGTGACGAGACCCCCTTGAAACAGCGATATTACCCAAAAAATCCTGTTATGCAAGGAATTATCAATCGCCAGGTCGACGAGTTGTTGGAGAAGGGGTGCATAGAGCCATCAACAAGTCCCTATAGTTCACCCATCGTACTGGTGAAGAAAAAGAACGGCGACTGGCGACTATGCGTGGATTACCGCCAAATAAATGCCCACTCGATTCCTGATGCCTACCCTCTTCCCCGAATACAGCATATCCTGGAGAAGTTGCGGCAGGCAAAGTACATCAGCGCCATTGATTTAAAGAACGGGTATTGGCAGATACCGGTAAGCGAAGAAAGCCGCAGGGTCACGGCGTTCACCGTCCCAGGAAGAGGGCTGTTTCAGTGGCGGGTGATGCCATTCGGCCTCCACTCCGCGCCCGCAACTTTTCAGAGAGCGCTGGACCAAGTAATCAGCCCTGACATGGACCCCTACGCCTTCGCTTACCTCGACGATATTATCGTGGTGAGCAAGACAAAAGAAGAACACATGAGCCACCTGCGCAATGTTTTTCAGCGACTGCGACGGGCGAATCTACGTATCAACGAGGAGAAGTGTCAATTCTTTCAGCAGGAGATGAAGTATCTAGGACACCTGATCACGACGCGAGGCATCCACACGGATCCAGGAAAAGTGGCCGCGATACAAGAGTTACAGCCACCAACCAACCTTAAAGAGTTGCGCAGGTATTTGGGAACCGCCTCATGGTACCGGCGTTTTGTTCCTGATTTCTCGGAAATCGCGTCCCCACTCACAGACCTTTTGAAAAAGGGTACTCGTTGGCACTGGAACACAGCACAACAAGAGGCGTTCGAAGAACTAAAACGCAGATTAACGGAGGCACCTGTACTAGCTTGCCCTGACTTTTCCAAGCAATTCACCTTGCAGACGGACGCAAGTGACATTGGTCTCGGTGCCGTGCTGACACAGGAACACGATGGATCCGAAAGGGTCATTGCTTACGCGAGCCGCCACCTACAAGGGGCAGAAAAAAATTACTCTGCCACCGAAAAGGAGTGCCTGGCGATAGTCTGGGCAATTCGAAAGCTGAGGTCATACTTGGAGGGGTACCATTTCCGCGTGATAACGGACCACCTCGCGCTTAAATGGCTCAACTCGATCGATAACCCAACAGGACGGATTGCCAGGTGGGCACTCGAGCTCCAGCAATATTCTTATGAAATACACTACAGGAAAGGTAAACTGAACGTCATCGCCGACGCCCTCTCCAGACAGCCACTCCAGACCACGGGTGACAAGTTAATGCGTGTGGCTTCCGCTGGACCGGGAAATACTTGGCTAGACAGAAAAATGAACGAAGTAACTAGCGCTCCGACGAAGTATCCAGATTATACTATCCTGGACGGACGATTGTATCGTCACATACCATGCCATCTAGGTGACGAGGACGACGAAGCATGGAAACTGTGCGTAGACAAGGCAGACGGAGACCGCATATTGGTAGAAAATCATGATGAACCCAGTGCCGGCCAATTAGGAATTCGCAAAACCATCAGCCGCATCGCCCGCCGATACTATTGGCCGGGCATGTTCCGAGACATCGCGCTCTATGTCAGAAGGTGTGACTCGTGCCAACGCTTCAAGGTAGAACAACGAAAACCGGCCGGAGAAATGCTTAGCCGAATACCCGAAGAACCGTGGGCCACCATATGCGCCGATTTCATTGGGCCATTGCCGAGGTCGCCCCGCGGCCACAACATGTTGCTGGTACTCACGGACAAATTCAGCAAGTGGACGGAGATGGTACCACTGAGACAAGCTACCGCCAAAACCCTTCAAACTGCCTTCAGGGAAAGGATACTGGCAAGGTTCGGCGTACCGAAGGTTTTGATAAGCGACAACGGAGCCCAGTTTACCAGCCACTCGTTCAAAGCGTTTATGAAGGAAATCGGCGTTCGCCAACAATTCACCGCACCCTATCAACCGCACGAGAACCCGACGGAGCGTGTTAACAGGACAATAAAGACCATCATCGCGCAGCTAACCAACAAGGGACAACGTCACTGGGATGAGTATCTCCCAGAAATAACCCTGGCCGTGAATTCCAGTGTGTCCGCATCAACAGGATACTCAGCAGCGTTCCTAGTGCAAGGGAGAGAACCACGGTTACCACGAGCTCTCTACGACGAAGTGACTCTAGGTAGCGGAACCCTATCAACGCTACCGCTGGAAAAAGCCAAAAACCTACAAGCAATATTCCAAGTAGTACGCAGGAATTTACAAATGGTTTCACAGGACCAAGCCCGCTACTACGATCTGCGTAGACGCCAATGGTCACCGCAGATCGGGCAGTGGGTGCTGTTACGAACACACCCGCTCTCAAATGCTGCCGAGAATTTCGCCGCGAAGCTGGCCCCAAAATTCGAAGGACCCTACCAAGTGACCGATTTTGTTTCGCCGGTGATCGTTCGCCTCAAGACCACAGCGAAAAATCCAAAAACGGCCCACATCAGCGATCTCAAGGTATACGTACCACCGGAAGGTACCCCACCCAATATGACGTCCTATGGCTCCTCGACCAGCAAAGACAAAAACCCCGCAGGGCATAGCCAGCTCAAAACAACAAAAACCGCAATGTCGCCCCTCACGGCGAGAGCCGAATTGAACAACGTCAGGCATCGCCAAAAGCTCAGCGCCAGCACCACCAAACCTAAGAAAAGCAACAGTGTCGTCGGAGTGACGCCTAAAGCTACCACTCTTCGCAGGCGCCGCCTCGTTCCTCATATAAGCAACGCTCGCACGAGATCCCGTTACTCCTGTATAAAAGAGACACGACAAAGGAGCGAGCCATCAGTCGATCACCAGCCAACAACGTCAGCACAAGTAAACGAGAAGAATAGTGAAGATAATAGTGAATAGAAAAAAAAAACATAGACTAAACTATAGTGAAAATAACAATTAAACACAAAAGTAGTACACAAAATAATTAAGTGAAAAAAAAAAAAAAAAAAAAAAAAAAAAAAAAAAAAAATAATAATAATATATACATATATATATATATATATATATATATTCATATATAAATAAATACTAATATAGATATATATACTAATATAACTTGCCGAAAGTTAAAAGAAATAGGAAAGGCTCCCACATGGAACCTGAAGGTCCGTTAATGGAACGCAACTGCCGCCAGCACGCCGAGACCGCACCCATAGATATTTCATCTAGCGAAGGGGAGGGCGAGTCCGACTACCTACTCCTGTACCCCAAGGGTAGAGGCGGTGTCCGGGTTACCGACGCGGACTACAAACGGCTATCCGAAGGACACATGCTGAACGACGTGATCATCGAGTTTGGGCTAAAATGGTTAAGGGAAAACGTCATGAAGGCTGACATGCGTGCCAACAGCCATTTCTTCGATAGCTTCCTATACCCTCAATTGGCCCAAAGCTCATATGATCAGCACCGTATTTCAGGCTGGACCAGAGGGCTGAACATCTTCGAGAAGGAATATGTAGTAATGCCAATAAACGAGCGACTACACTGGTATGTCGCCATACTCACGCGCCCTGGCAGCGCCGCTACAGGGCAAGAGGGGGCAACAATCCTCATCCTAGATTCATTCGCGGCACCAAGAGACGAGTGCATCCAACGTCTGTACCGATTCCTCACCAGCGAACGCCGCCGACTGTACCCCGGATCCAGCCATTCGATTACCTTCAACAACCATAACATGCCGGTCATGACGCCAGCCGTGCCCCAACAGAAGAACAACTACGACTGCGGGATTTATTTATTGCTATTTGTGGAGGCCTTCTTCAGAGGAAGAACTGCAGCGAGTGAACTCATACCCCAGGCATGGTTCACCGAAACCGAGCAGCGAGGAACCCGCAGCCGAATAGCAGCCACGATAAGAGCCCTCGCCGCAGTTGATGGTCGGAAACCACAATTCCCCATGCTCCACTACACCGCCACGAAGAGAGCCGCTCGCGGACCACCAGCATTGATCCCCTCCACAACTGCTGACAGGGAGACAGACCAGCAACAAGCAGGCTGCAAACGCCAACGAAATACACGACAACCTAGTTGCGTCACCGATTCCGATGAAGACCTTGAGCCCAAAACCACAGTTCGGATCACAGAGGCAGGGACACCATTAGAAATAACCACCGCCAAAGTAATGGAACTACCACTGGCAGATGCCTCGCCGTCGAACGCCGAAGGACTGGATCGCATAACACAACCTCTCCCCGAACCTGTACAACACCTCTCAGAGAGCTACAGAGGCACACTCACCCAGACCACCCACACTTCATCAGGCTGCACTGAGGTAATGCCTACCTGGCAACCGGTTGAGTTGGAAGACGTCCCGGCCATCATACGACAGCAAGCCACCGAGAGCGCCCGGACAAAACCCAAAGGGAAACGTCGAAGCTTCCTCACCACCGATGGACACCGTCGCTACCGAGTTACCGTGAGTCGCCAAGGAGAGCTGCGGCTTTTCTGTAACCCGTAGAGGGGGGGAGATGTGAGGAAGTACAGAGGAAGACCCTCACATACACCATGCCCGTTATACATTTTATACTTAAATATTATTCATTATTCATTAAATATATTATTATTATTCATTATGCTCCAACGCTAAATAAATAAAATAGTTACACATTACGACAGATCTTATCACTACACTAATGTTCAACGCTGCGGGCATGCATTTCATTATTATTCATTCCATTCTTTTATTATCATTATGTTATGCAAATATATTTTTACGCATGTATGTAGTACATTAAAGTGATTGCAATGAAGCCAGTTATGAGTAGTGGTAAGCAAAACAAATACATCACACACTGCAAACCGGTTCACGCTCTACACATGAACACACACATACAGCACCGGCAAGCAAAGCAGCCTTCATGTAAGCCAGAGCAGTACCGACACAATAACATAAAACGCAATACGACGAAACGCCATACCTTGCGCCAGCATATAAAAGGCTGAGCACGCACGGAGGCTTCATTCAGTTAGCCGACGTGGCAGTGATAACATCTTTGTAAGTTATAGCGTGGTACACCAGCCTCTCCTCAATTCCTCTCCCAATCCTCAGCCTCTCTCCAAAATACTCACCCTCTCCCAACCCTCAGCCTCTCCCAACAACACCCAGCCTCTCTCAAACACCTGCTGCGTCTACAGCCGGCACCGGTGAGCGTTCGAATCGGCGTCATACGTGTCGGATGTAGATTGCGATTGCCGTCGAGTAGGTGACCATGGTCAAATACTCGGCTGCGATAAGGCAGCCTCTCCCAATCCTCAGCCTCTCCCAACAACACCCAGCCTCTCTCAAACACCTGCTGCGTCTACAGCCGGCACCGGTGAGCGTTCGAATCGGCGTCATACGTGTCGGATGTAGATTGCGATTGCCGTCGAGTAGGTGGCCATGGTCTCATACTCGGCTGCGATAAGGCAGCCTCTCCCAACCCTCAGCCTCTCCCAACAACACCCAGCCTCTCTCAAACACCTGCTGCGTCTACAGCCGGCACCGGTGAGCGTTCGAATCGGCGTCATACGTGTCGGATGTAGATTGCGATTGCCGTCGAGTAGGTGACCATGGTCAAATACTCGGCTGCGATAAGGCAGCCTCTCTCAATCCTCAGCCTCTCCCAGCCTCTCTCAAACACCTGCTGCGTCTACAGCCGGCACCGGTGAGCGTTCGAATCGGCGTCATACGTGTCGGATGTAGATTGCGATTGCCGTCGAGTAGGTGACCATGGTCAAATACTCGGCTGCGATAAGGCAGCCTCTCCCAATCCTCACCCTCTCCCAACAACACCCAGCCTCTCTCAAACACCTGCTGCGTCTACAGCCGGCACCGGTGAGCGTTCGAATCGGCGTCATACGTGTCGGATGTAGATTGCGATTGCCGTCGAGTAGGTGACCATGGTCAAATACTCGGCTGCGATAAGGCAGCCTCTCCCAATCCTCACCCTCTCCCAACAACACCCAGCCTCTCTCAAACACCTGCTGCGTCTACAGCCGGCACCGGTGAGCGTTCGAATCGGCGTCATACGTGTCGGATGTAGATTGCGATTGCCGTCGAGTAGGTGACCATGGTCAAATACTCGGCTGCGATAAGGCAGCCTCTCCCAATCCTCAGCCTCTCCCAGCCTCTCTCAAACACCTGCTGCGTCTACAGCCGGCACCGGTGATCGTTCGAATCGGCGTCATACGTGTCGGATGTAGATTGCGATTGCCGTCGAGTAGGTGACCATGGTCTCACACTCGGCTGCGATAAGTCAGCCTCTCCCAATCCTCAGCCTCTCCCCAACAACATACAACCGGTGGTCACGCTATAACCACCATTCTCGCATTAGGACATCTACCGAAAGTTTATTAACACAACAACAACGCCTACACCACACCAACACATACGGTTACACAGCATCGACGCTTCTTGCAACCACGCCTCAGTTTTAATTAATATAGGTAATTAAAATAAGTTCATTAATTAAGAAATAATTTGTAAATCAGTTTTAATTAATATAGAAATCCGAAATAAAGATAAGCTGAAAACATAACATCAAAACAGTGGCCCTTATTAATAAATATTCTTGAAACGACCCTGGACAGCCCTGAGCCACCCCGGCTATAGATACGGTTCTCGAACCGGTAAACGGAAACCGCGAAGTAGGGCCGAGGTCATTAAAAACGACCGCAGAAAATCGCGACGAAGAGAAGGAGAACAATATGAGAAAGGTAGAAGTTGTGCTGATATTCATGATCGCCTGGTACGGAAAGAGAGTTGCCACAGTAATGAAACAATAACAACCGGGGGGGTATGTAATTTTTGAGGGGGATTTTTGGATGTCCGAGTGGAAAAGTACCCAAGGTCAGTGGTTGGATCATGCGATTAGTAACAGCGGTAAAATAGCAGTTTAAATTATTATTTATTTTAAATAGGTAAAAGTTTTGTTAAATATATAAATGACCGAAGAATTAGTTTTGGCGGGAAAACGAATTCTATATACAGGGAATAGTAGGAAATGGAAAAAGCTCCACTCGCAGTATAAAAGAGTTGTGACAATAGAAAAAGAGGAGAGAGAACAAGATATTAAAGTCGCTCGGTAGTCTTTTTTTTTTTGTCGAAGTCGCGTGCAGTTTAAGTAAAATCATCATCATAAAATTGATGTTATTAGTAATTGTTGCACAATTTTAGCGAAAATTAGCATCGTAAAAGTAAAATTAATCTTTGCTAAACTCATATTAAATTGAGCGCACGGTCAATTAAACCAACTGCAACATCAAGCAAAACCAACTGCAACATTAAGCAAAGCCAACTGCAACATTTGTGTGCAAATTGAGAAGAATCTGCACCAGTGCTGAAAGCGCCTGTTTCTGGTCCATCTTAGTGGAGTAGTCATTGACCACCTGTGCTTTCATCGATCGACTCAGATTAAGAGAAACAGCATAGATAATAATCTGTGGAACCAGCGCCAGCGACGAGAAGTGAAATCTTCATCACGATTTTTCGTACCTGCCACCGAAATACCTGTTATTGCCGACCGGGACCGAGGATTTTCATCGGAAGCTGGAAACCAGATAAGTTGAAATTATCTTCATAAAGTTTATTCATTGTGTTTGGAAATCTAAGCAAGAAAATAAAAGAAAAGAATGTAGAGAAGTTTAGGAGATATAGAGGCATAAATTAATTTTGCATTAATCTTCTTGTTATTATTGTGTATATATATATATGTAATTTTTTTTTGGATTAGGTTATTTTCATTTAATATATGTACATGTAAATCGAAGTGAATTGTTAGTGTAAGTCATTGCAGTTGTGTTTTATGCAAAAAGGAATCGTTTATTGTGAAATCGTTGCATCGTGAGGTGATCTTTATGTTTTCCAAATCTAAGTAATTGTAGTGCGATAATCAGTTTAAATCAGACTCTGTGAAGGGGCAGCGACGCAAGGTAGTGACGTCATAAAAGGGGGTGAATTGTGTTAATTCCTCTTTAGCATTAGGGAGCTCCCTCATGACCAGGGCCGATCGATAAGAGGTCGATCCAACAGAAATTAGAAATTAGGTATCAAATCCACTACCGAGAGTTAGCGAGCTTCGCTTAAAACTCCTTCTGAGTAAAACAAGCAAGTAGAGAGTAGAAAAATAACCAATGATGCGTTACACTTTCATGATGATGATGATGAATTATTTATTGTAGTTGATATATTAATATTTGCAAAGTACATACATACCTCTATGCTTATTATAAGTAGAATTTAAGAGAAAATCTATTAAACATTATAATAAACACTATATATATATATTTAAAAATGAAGATGAATTTAATCATGAGGAGTTAAGCACATTTCGTTGGGGAGGAGGAAGTGAGGGAGAGTGAGCTCTAGCAATGGCTTGAGTTGTGAAGTAGGGGAGAAGGAGAGGAAAATTATTTTTGAAGAATAAAACAAAATTCCGTAAAAGGAAATTTTATTGTTAGGTACGTTCTTGCGGTGGCAGGGTTGAGAACCTCCCCGAGTGATGAGCTAGCCCGGGTGGAGTAGAGGTGCAACGCCGCAAGAGTACGGTATCGTAACAATAATGGCGCCCAAGATAAATGAAGCTTTGTGGTTTTTCCTCCACGGTGTGTCCAGAACTTGGTGGCATGGATGGCAAAAGGCGAATCCCATTGCACCAGGCAAACGATGCATTGTGGATGCACAACCACATCATAAAGGATACATAGTATGAATTCAAGAATGATTAGATAGTAAAAATAAACAGTGATCTTGACTAAGCCTGAAGGATTCACATTAACAGCACTGTCGGAACCAGATGGCTTGCATTGGCAGCACAGCCAAATCCCAAATGCATCTGGCAAAGAAAGCGCTACGAACTAATACAAGAAGTAAACTGTGGAAAATAATAAAGCCACAGGAATAGCACAAAAATTGTGATGGATAACAAAATTATTTTTGTCTCCGCCACGAGCGCGGATTAACCTGTTGACTTCGATTGGCAAAGCGGTCAAATCGGATTGCACAAGAAGAAAGTAACTACAAAATTTAAACTTTAGAAATTTTTATTTAATTTCATTATCACGAAACCATCACGATTGAAGATGGGTAGGTGGAACACGAAAGAAAGAAATCAATGTTTCATCCGAATTGCATTTCCAAACCAGTAGCTTGGATCGGCTGAATGAACAGATCTCAATAGTACGGGCAAGGTATGCAAGACGGACGAAAGAATCAAATGATAATTAAAATAAGGCTTAGTCATGTTAATCAAGCGAAAACAACAAGAACAAATATTAAAGCATTGATAAAGTTTTGCAAATCTGAAAAGAAAAGTTTGTAAGTTAAGTTAAAGAAATCAAAATGAGTATTGATACCTAGGATGAAGTCCTAATCCTTCCTTTGTTTAGCGTTGCAATGTGGTCATTCTCCCAGACTTCCAAAACCCCAACATATATCTGAAATTGGTAAAAGTAAAGAGTTAAAGTAAAGTTTGAAGTAAGTTTTGAATGCAAAAAAAAAAAAAAAAAAAAAATTCAAAAATTTTGAGTGCGAATATTTGAAGCTAGATAGCAATCAGTTTAGTGCGAGTGATTTTTGTTTCCATTCTTATAATATAAATTTGATACATTAAATAATAAATTTAAATATTTACATTAGTACTATTAAGCATCCGGTGTATTTGTATATATACTGCCTACTGTGCGTTGTGTATTAAGGCATTCACTGAGTGGTGCTGTCGTAATTTTTATGAGTTTATGTATTATTGTTTATTTATTAATTCGGTGAAGCACTAAATTGATTACATTTTATTATTATTATTTTTGTTTATACAATATATATGTTAGTTTGTACTTGCGTGCATTATAAATAATTATAATTATAAAATAAACAACAGCGACGTTGGATAAAAATTAAAGTTGAATAGTAGAAATAAAGTTGTTCTAGGATTTGTATAGTTTACAGCAAAACATCGTGCGGCGGTAGTGGAGTGTAGGCTAGCTTAGCGGTTCTATTAAGGTAATATGAAAAAGACAGAAAGCCAAAAGTCGAGAAAAGGTATACAAAGAAAAAGAATCCGTGCCGTGCAGTTTGACATTAGTAGGTCATCTCCACAAGAAAAACTTCATAAAGATAATACGCCGATAAGAAAACTCAGGATGCCAGACAACAAACAGACTGATGGAGCGAAGGCGGCGGACCTAGGTTTTGTTAGGGACTTATCCAGCACGTTGATAACAACCGGACCGCGTCAAGAAGTAGTAAAAGAGAGTAGCAGAACGGGTAATATAAATAAGGGCGCGGTGCCTAAAACCAACGGAAGCGAGAATGGAGGGCAGAGCAAATCTAGTGAGAATAACACGAAGAACACAGGTAGCAACATTGTAGCGTCAGGCTCTAACACAGGCTCCTTAATAAGTAGGGAGTATGGTAGTCAGGTCAATGATATGGTTGTGGAAGCGTGTAAAGATCTACACACATCGTTGAATGCAGCGATTGAGCGCAATGTCCAAGAAGGTTTACGATTAGGAATGGACGAAATGATGTCGCGAATAAGCAAAATGCTAAAGCCGCTTGAGAAATCGCAGAACGCAGAAAGAAGATCAGAACCAATGCAGATAGACGACTGCCAAGTGAGTTGGGTAGCTGCTCTTAATGCGCAGGCTAGTTCGACAAATTATATGAGGTCGGGTCAAGAAGAGAGCGAGTTGCGCACAGCGAATCGAGGCCAAGAAAGGGGCGGTTTGCCACGAGATCCTAGTGGCTGGCGACCAAATCGATACGAAGCGCCGACGAGGGAATCAATCCTGCAACAGAGTCAACAGCGGTTCAGCGAGCCGCGGATTCCAATCTGTGATCAATGGAGTAGGCAGCAACCGACCAATCCAAATCCAACCGGCCACCAGCTTGCGCCAAACACTATAAAAATAGATAAATGGGGTTTAGTTTATGAAGGGCACAAGAGTAGTATAGCAGTGGAAGATTTCATATTTCGCTTGGAATACTTACAGTCGCAATATAAGTACGATTGGACGGAGGTGCTAAGGGATTTCCATTTGCTTCTGTTGGGAGAGGCAAAGGAATGGTATTGGTTGTTCCTGAGGGCAAATGTGGTGGTAAACTGGGACACGTTGAAGGAGGCTTTGATGCGCAGATTTCAATCCCACCGAACAGACTTCGAAATCATGTGTGAACTTGTAGAGAGAAAGCAGCAAGCCGGAGAGTCAATAGAGGTTTTTTTTCACGCGATAGGGAAAATAAAAGCACGATTACGAAGTCCATTGCCTGAAACGGAATTAATAAAAATCATAAAGAGAAACCTTAGAGAACAAGTAGCGAAAATGGTTTACCCAATGGCAGTAACGTCGTTAGAACAGCTCCGAGAAGAATGTATAGAGATTGAAAAAAGCTTTCCGAGACGAGAAGTACGCGGTTTTCCACAAGCAATTCCGAAGTATCAGCGTCACGTAAGCGAAGTGGATATTCACCAGCCCGAACAACAGTATGCGGAAAATGAGGGAGCACCTGAAATAAGAAAGGAGGTTGCGGTGAGACCTAATGATAAGGTAGAAGCAACGAATCAGTCGCAAAACCATAAGCTGGTTTGTTGGAATTGCAGGAAACCAGGTCACGTGTATATGGAATGCGAGTCGACACGGCGAAATATATTTTGTTATAAATGTGGGCGAGTGGGTGTTATAACTCCGAAGTGCCCGAAATGTATACAGGGAAACTGCCCAAGGAGCGCCGCTACGACGGGTATGCTGCGTTCCCGACAAAGTCCCGTTGCAAACCGAAATCCTTTCAGATCAAACAGAAATTTCAAGTAGAGGTAGCCACAGGAAGCAGTAGTAAAAACAAACCTGCGGATAAAAAAATAATAACAGTTATAAGTAGGAACAAAAAAGATGACAGGAGTAAGGCTAAGCAGTACCTGCTTAGAGATAGTATGAGAAAAACACTCAACGAGCGAATAATAAACTACAATGAGATTAGAGAAAGGATGCTAGGTAAAAAGGAAACGGCTTCAAGGCGAGTGCAAAAAGCAAGGCAGAGATATCGAGAACGTAAGGCGTGTAGGCAAAAATTAGCGGCAGCAATGCGCAAATATAGCGAAGAAGATCCGCGAGTCTTTGTAAATATTGAAATAAGCGGAAAGATTTTGAAAGGATTGCTAGACTCAGGTGCGTCTGTTAGCTTATTAGGGCGTGGATGCCGACAACTAGTACAAGAACTGGGTGCGGTGGTGCAACCTTTCTATTCCGTGGTAAAGACAGCAGATGGCCATAGATACCAAATACTGGGTAAGATCAGGGTAATAGTGCGCTTTAACGACGAAGAAGGAGAAATGAATTTCTATTTATGCCCTTACTTAGAGCAAGAGGTATATCTTGGTATTGATTTCTGGCGGAAGTTTAGATTAGCGACTGAAATAATAGGAGTTGGCGCAATTACAAATAGAGACACGAAAGTAATAACGCACCAACCGCCAGACAAGAATATGCATCCATTGACTGAAAAACAAAGCGAGCAGTTAGAAGAAGTGAAGAAGTTGTTTCTGACATTTGAGCACAACGGTCTAGGGCGTACAACGCTTGAGGAACATGTAATACAAATGGTAGAAGGTGCAGTACCTGTAAAAGAAAGACACTATCCAATATCGCCGGCCTTGCAAAAGATTGTTTACGAAGAGGTGGACAAAATGCTCGAGTTAGGAGTTATCGAAGAGAGTAACAGTGCCTGGAGTAATCGAATTACAATTGTACGTAAACCAGATAAGAATCGTTTATGCTTAGACGCGCGTAAGTTGAACTTAGTAACCGTAAAAGATGCTTATCCATTGCAAAACATAGAAGGGATATTAAGCAGGATAGATCACACTTATTTTATAAGCAGTATAGATTTAAAGTATGCGTTCTGGCAAATTGAACTTGAAGAGAAATCCAGAGAATGCACTGCCTTTACGATTCCTGGACGTCCACTGTACCAGTTTCGAGTTATGCCTTTCGGGTTATGTAATGCGGCTCAGAGATTATGTCGTCTCATGGATAAGGTTATCCCAGCGAGGCTAAAAACAAATGTATTTATCTACCTGGATGATTTGTTAATTATTGCTCCGGATTTTGAAACACACTTGGAAATACTTCGGGAAGTAGCAAAATACCTGAAAGAGGCAAATTTAACGATAGGTTTAAAAAAATCCAAATTTTGTTTCAAAGAGTTAAGATACCTAGGGTTCATCGTTGGTGGAGGATGCTTGCGTACAGACCCTGAGAAAATAGAAGCCATTGAGCGAATACCTGAGCCCAAGTCAGCTAGAGAAATGAGAAGGTTTTTAGGAATAGCGGGTTGGTATCGGCGATTTATCCATAATTTTTCAGTAATATCTTCTCCACTCACCGACACGTTGAAGAAAGGTACAAAATTTAGCATGACGACTACGGCAAGTGACGCGTTTTGTAGGTTAAAGCGGGCGTTAATAGCTGCTCCCGTGTTGAAACACGCGGACTTTAGCAAGCGTTTTTATATTCAGTGCGATGCTTCAGATACTGGAGTAGGAGCCGTTTTATTTCAACGCGATGACGAACAGAATGAGCGACCTGTTGCCTTTTACTCCCAGAAGTTGAACGGACATCAACGCCACTATAGCGTTACGGAGAAAGAATGCTTAGCAGCGGTGCTGGCTATAAAAAGGTTTAGACCCTATGTAGAAATGATGCCATTCACCGTGATTACGGATCATGCTAGCCTTAAATGGCTAATGTCGCTAAAAGATTTGAGTGGGAGGTTAGCTCGATGGTCGTTGCAGTTGCAAGGTTACGATTTTGAAATAGAGCATCGGAAAGGAGCTGATAATGTGGTACCCGATACGTTGTCTAGGGCAGTCGAGGAGATAGGAGTGGCAATGTCAGGTGAGGAGTTTCTTGGCATAGAAACTACTGAATTCGAGTCTCCAGAGTATATGCAATTAAGAGAGGTAGTTAGCAAGAACGGGGATAGGCTGCCAGATCTCAGAGTAGAAAACGGAATGGTATTTAAGCGGGCTATAGGACAACAACAGAGCGATGGTACGGAGCTTCCCTGGAAGTTGTGGGTTCCCGAAGGATTGACAACAACGCTTATAGAAAGAGCACATAACTCAAAGACGGCAGCTCATGGTGGGGTTGCAAAGACGCTGCATAGATTAAAACAAATGTTTTATTGGCCTAAGATGACCATTCACGTCCGAGAGTACGTTAATGGGTGCGAGACGTGTAAGCAGTCCAAGTCGGCAAATATAACTTTGGCTCCAGAGATGGGTGAAGAGGTCATTACCGAGAGGGCGTTTCAGAAGATCTATATAGACTTCCTCGGAAAGTATCCTAGGTCGAAACGAGGGAACGCTTATATTTTTGTGGTATTAGATCATTTTTCTAAGTTTCTTATCTTAAAAGCAATGGCAAAAGCTACTGATTTGAATGTGATTGATTTCCTCACGAAAGAGGTCTTTTATAAATTCGGAGTGCCGGAAGTCATCCATAGCGATAATGGCAAACAATTTACATCTGAGAGATTTAAGAAAATGATAGAAACTTTCCAAATAACCCATCTGAAGACAGCCTTTTACGCGCCACAATCAAATGCAGCGGAGCGCGTAAACCGATCGATTTTAGCGGCGATCAGATCTTACCTGAAGGAGGACCATCGAGAATGGGATTTATATCTGCCTGAGATTGAATGCGCTATGCGAAGTTCAGTGCATTCTGCGACAGGTGTAACACCATTTTTCGCACTCTTCGGGCAAAATATGTTTTTAAACGGAGCGGATTACAAGTTGGCTCGAAAGCTAAATCTTTTGAGTGACCCAGAAGTTAACATACTGAGCAGAAATGAAATGTTGGAAACATGGCGAGAAAAGGTCAAAAACAGCCTACATGCCGCATATCAAATAAGCTCGCAAAGATATAACAACCGCAAAAGAAACGTCAGATTTATTACTGGACAGGAAGTTTATAAACGGAATTTTGTGCTAAGCGACTTTAAACGAAACATAAATGCCAAGTTCTGTCCAAAATTTACGAAATGTCGTGTAGTCCGAACACTCGGAAACAACATGTACGAATTGGAAAACATGAAAGGGAAGTCATTGGGAATCTACCATGCGAAAGATATAAGGCAATAGAATACGTGCAAGAGGACCACGCCACGAGCACTAGTGCAATAATAGTATTTAAGGAATAGTGCAATATTTACACTTTACCTGTTGTGTTGTCTAGTGTTGCGTGTACGTCTTGTTACATTGTTCTCTCATGGAGTGGCTATTGTGGAATTGATTGTGTCCGAGAGTTGTTTTCCGTGTTGATTGACATTACAAAAGATATGTGCATGTAGACGCTTGTAAAGAAACATAGATGGATAAGAATACGAGAAGTTATTAATAGGAAATACATCACCGAATAAGATTGCAGCCCGTCAGACGGAGAACGAAGATGGCCCGGCTAGCTCAGAGGATGAGACAACGGAGAGTTATGGTGGGCGATGGCCTACGTTGGGCACCCTTGCTTCTAGTGGATGGAAAGCGCCGATGTGACCACTAAGTAAAACGCACACTGTCTTTGCGTACGCTTAAACCGTTCAAAGCCAGAGTTTTGTTGCGTGCGGATATTTATGCGATTTAAAACAAAATAAATATTAAAGCAAAAACCAAAATATTGGTTATGCTTCTTTTGACACTTGGGGTGATGTTCTTAATGTCGGCAAAGCAGTTGAAATTCCCTTCATTGTTTATAGAAGAGTGTTGGCAAAGTAGTATTTGAGTAGTGGAAAACAAAGTTGTAAGACGGTATTGCCAGCTAAGTATTTAAACGTCACGATATGAATGGAGCTTTGGTGGATCAATGAATTCCAGCACACCAAAACAAAGAGAAGGAGAACAATATGAGAAAGGTAGAAGTTGTGCTGATATTCATGATCGCCTGGTACGGAAAGAGAGTTGCCACAGTAATGAAACAATAACAACCGGGGGGGTATGTAATTTTTGAGGGGGATTTTTGGATGTCCGAGTGGAAAAGTACCCAAGGTCAGTGGTTGGATCATGCGATTAGTAACAGCGGTAAAATAGCAGTTTAAATTATTATTTATTTTAAATAGGTAAAAGTTTTGTTAAATATATAAATGACCGAAGAATTAGTTTTGGCGGGAAAACGAATTCTATATACAGGGAATAGTAGGAAATGGAAAAAGCTCCACTCGCAGTATAAAAGAGTTGTGACAATAGAAAAAGAGGAGAGAGAACAAGATATTAAAGTCGCTCGGTAGTCTTTTTTTTTTTGTCGAAGTCGCGTGCAGTTTAAGTAAAATCATCATCATAAAATTGATGTTATTAGTAATTGTTGCACAATTTTAGCGAAAATTAGCATCGTAAAAGTAAAATTAATCTTTGCTAAACTCATATTAAATTGAGCGCACGGTCAATTAAACCAACTGCAACATCAAGCAAAACCAACTGCAACATTAAGCAAAGCCAACTGCAACATTTGTGTGCAAATTGAGAAGAATCTGCACCAGTGCTGAAAGCGCCTGTTTCTGGTCCATCTTAGTGGAGTAGTCATTGACCACCTGTGCTTTCATCGATCGACTCAGATTAAGAGAAACAGCATAGATAATAATCTGTGGAACCAGCGCCAGCGACGAGAAGTGAAATCTTCATCACGATTTTTCGTACCTGCCACCGAAATACCTGTTATTGCCGACCGGGACCGAGGATTTTCATCGGAAGCTGGAAACCAGATAAGTTGAAATTATCTTCATAAAGTTTATTCATTGTGTTTGGAAATCTAAGCAAGAAAATAAAAGAAAAGAATGTAGAGAAGTTTAGGAGATATAGAGGCATAAATTAATTTTGCATTAATCTTCTTGTTATTATTGTGTATATATATATATGTAATTTTTTTTTGGATTAGGTTATTTTCATTTAATATATGTACATGTAAATCGAAGTGAATTGTTAGTGTAAGTCATTGCAGTTGTGTTTTATGCAAAAAGGAATCGTTTATTGTGAAATCGTTGCATCGTGAGGTGATCTTTATGTTTTCCAAATCTAAGTAATTGTAGTGCGATAATCAGTTTAAATCAGACTCTGTGAAGGGGCAGCGACGCAAGGTAGTGACGTCATAAAAGGGGGTGAATTGTGTTAATTCCTCTTTAGCATTAGGGAGCTCCCTCATGACCAGGGCCGATCGATAAGAGGTCGATCCAACAGAAATTAGAAATTAGGTATCAAATCCACTACCGAGAGTTAGCGAGCTTCGCTTAAAACTCCTTCTGAGTAAAACAAGCAAGTAGAGAGTAGAAAAATAACCAATGATGCGTTACACTTTCATGATGATGATGATGAATTATTTATTGTAGTTGATATATTAATATTTGCAAAGTACATACATACCTCTATGCTTATTATAAGTAGAATTTAAGAGAAAATCTATTAAACATTATAATAAACACTATATATATATATTTAAAAATGAAGATGAATTTAATCATGAGGAGTTAAGCACATTTCGTTGGGGAGGAGGAAGTGAGGGAGAGTGAGCTCTAGCAATGGCTTGAGTTGTGAAGTAGGGGAGAAGGAGAGGAAAATTATTTTTGAAGAATAAAACAAAATTCCGTAAAAGGAAATTTTATTGTTAGGTACGTTCTTGCGGTGGCAGGGTTGAGAACCTCCCCGAGTGATGAGCTAGCCCGGGTGGAGTAGAGGTGCAACGCCGCAAGGGTACGGTATCGTAACAAAACATAAAGCAATAAATACTGTTTATTTTTTGCCATACTATACTATTAAAATAGTATTTTTCTTGACTTGTTCTATTCCGCAACGATACAAAAAACAACGCTGCACTCGAAGCACATATCCATATGTAATATATCGTTGCTAGAAGAGCAACTGAAAAAGTAATATGAACTGTGAAATATAAGACCAAGAGAACCAGAAGAGCAACTGAGACAGAATTACGACATGTGAGCTAAAAGAACTGCATGAGAAATTGAACTAGAAAAAGTGAACGAGATAGACAACTGAACGATATCCCATACAAACACTGAACTAAGTGAACGATTGAACTACATATGTTGAATCGAACAATTGAACTATATGTTGGATTGTAGTATAAAAAGCAGTGGAAGAATGAGATGTTGGATCGAACAATTGAACTATATGTTGGATTGTAGTATTAAAAAGTGAACGATTGAACTATGTTGAATCGAACAATTGAACTATATGTTGGATTGTAGTATAAAAAGCAGTGGAAGAATGAGATGTTGGATCCAACAATTGAACTATATGTTGGATTGTAGTATTAAAAAGTGAACTAAGTGAACGATTGAACTATGTTGAATCGAACAATTGAACTAAAAGAACTATATGTTGGATTGTAATATAAGAAGCAGCGAAGAAATAAGCTGTTGGATCGAACAATTGAACTAAATGAACGATTGAACGAAAAGAACTGTGAGTTGTGAACTATGTCTTATAGTTCAGTGAAGTGAATAGTTCAATTGAACTAGGTCGTTCATGAACTACACAAGTCTACTTCATAGCACTAGGCGGAAATCTTCGTTTTTCAAATATGCAAATAAAGCCAATGGGAGTGAATTAAAAGCAACTATAAAAGCAAATTCACAAGGAACATTCTTCAAGTGTTGCATTTGTTCAATATTGCTTATTTTTATCAATAGTAAAATAGTGTATAGTCTTTGATTTAAAGCGTCTGCCTCATGCGGCTGCTTGACCAAAAAAAAAGACGGGAAAAAAACTGAAGTTGGGTGTTGGAAAGAAGTTGGAAGTTTTTTTGACAGCGACCTTTGACAGCTTCATGTCACTTTGCGATGTTGCCAACTATTTCAAATTGCCATCACAATAACCAGGACTGAATTGTCGACTAGTTAGGGTCGTTTACACAATGTCCGGTGTGTAGAAAGAATCTTTCAAAAGAGTCTACTTAAAAACAATATTTAATTGCCTTATACTATGTTCGCACTAGACCGAAATTAGGCAATTTCGTTGCGTAGCTCAATTTCGGCTGAAATTGTGAATTTTTAAACAATTTCGCCATACAAAAATATGTCAAATGAAATTGGGTTGGCAAAGCAATTTCAACGAAATTGCGAACGAAATTGACTCAAAATGGAAAACAACCATGGTTTTGTAATAGATTGTATAATAAATTGTTATTGATCTGGCTGCACTGAGTACGTTTGACAAATAAATACAACTGTCGCAGTGATTGAATTGTTTTTTGAAAAAATTAAGAGAAGAATGCTAATGAAACTCGCACAGTAAACAAATGAAACGTCAAATGAAATTGTGAATGCGAGTCCGAACACTTTCAATTTCGGACGAAATTGTCTCAATTTCGAAGGCAATTTCGAGCTAGTGCGAACATAGTATTATACATAAGTAAAAACTTTATACAAAAAACAAATCACAATGTTTCAAATAAAAATTTTGGTAAAATTTAAAAATTTTTCTACCAAATTTTCATATCCATTTTATTTGTTTAATGTTTTCTGAATGTGTGATGCAGTATTTATTTATCAGCTGATTGACTTTTTTCAAATGTAATAGAACAAACGTCAAAATCTGTTACAATTTGTAGAAACACAATGCGTCGATGCGACATCGCATTCGCAGTCGATTTTTCTCTCAATTTTAGTAATTTGTTGTGGTCCTACAATTATTCTAACTTGGAACTATTTAGTTTCATGAACTGCTTGTATTTCATTCCACTGTTTTCCATGCAATCAGTATTTATTATAAGAAGAAGGAAAGAGATGGCTATACGGAGTACTTATTAAATAGCGATAGAAATTCTCATGTAATCGAGATTTAAAGTAGTTGAAAACCTACCAGAAAAAAAAATTTCTCATTGATTATTTTCATTATTACTTTAAATGAAATTTGATGATTTAATGATTAATTTCAAGAAATTTAGGATTCAGAGAGATAAATTAGCGATTTCATAGATTTGACATTTCTTGGTTAATGAATAAATTCTTATGAAAACAGGCAACGGGACAATTGTATAGACGGAATATCAGGTTAAGTCAGAGTGGAGTTTTTTTATGAATATTTACATTTACATATACGAAATGGGCCACATTTCGAGTATTCAGTACTTCAATTGGATTTACAATAAAATTTAGTACGGATCAAGAGTCACAGGCGAAACCTTGACTAATCACAACAGCTCAAAACTGAATAATTATGAAAGCTCCTGTTAACAATGCCTACAACAAATACATATATATGTACATAGGTACATATGTAAATGAGGAAAAACTAGTTTGATGGAAAGCATCGAAGGGAATCCAGCGACACGTGCAACTGACACACTTTCCCCATTCGCAGCCACTACAACAACAACAACAACAAACAACCTCAACGACATGAATACTCGAAGAAACGAATGGAATGAAACACACTTGCATGGCGACGGAACTTTTCCAAGAAACTTTCAGAAGCTTTCGACAAACTACTTCACAAAGTAGTCGAGAGCTTTCGCCGTGAGATTTCTTTACATCATCAAACAATAGAAAAATACATTTTACACATTCATTTACTATATATAGCTATATATTTTTCAAACATACAAATTACGAAAAAGTAATGTTATAGTAAAAAACAATTTAAATATTTACACATTTTCTTCCTATTTGAATACAAATTATTCTTCTGAGCTATGGAAATTTTATTGATTTTTCAAGTGTTTCTAACATTTTCAAAGCAGAAAAGCTGACATCATATAAAACAGTTGCACACAAGCGTGTTTATATGTATTTATGTAAACGAAGCTTGCGATAAAGCTTTCAGTGTTTCCCCTCTCACATGCTTTTTTCTTTCAGTTCAGCATTGAAACTATTTTGTCGCTTTGCTTTTTGTACGTTTGCTTATACACACTCGTTTCACTATCTATTCGCCTGTGTACAGCGTGTAGATGTGAATGTATACAGCCGCACAAACGTTCGTCGTGTAGTTGTACATAAAAAAGTAGTTTTACCAGCAGCGACCTATTTTCAACATTCGTAGCAGCGGCAAAACTAGAAATCGTAGAAACCACACAAACAATTTTATTCAGCGAGAGGTCGATAAATACAACAAAGAAATATTTTTAGTTGCTGTGGGTTTATGCTTAAATATTAGATATTTGTTCTTCATATATATATATATGTATATGTATTTAGTTTATATGTGGAATAAAATGAAGTAGTTTTGGAATCTAACAGCTTCCAAGCGCTGCATGACATCATCAAATTATGATCGCCATCTTCAAACGTCGAAGCACTCGTCTGAGTTCAGAGAATTCTTAGCGGCAATTAAATATTAAGAACACTTCCCTTTCTGCGAAGTGCCGAAACAGAAGAGTTCCAAATGCTTTGGCAACGAATAAAAAACAGCATTTAATATTAAAAACAGTTACGACGTCGGCTGCGGGTAGAAACCAAATTTGTTTGCAAGGAAATTATTTTGTGTGAAGCGACTTGCTCGAAAATGTGTACGGGAAATCTCTTTTCGAGTATAAACAGAGCGAAAGCAAGAACAAGAGCAGCCACAAACGACAAATCTGTACATTTTCGCAGTTTCGCTCCGGCAGTCGTTGAAGTTTTCCAATCAGAAGCACAGAATTCGTGTCTCCGAGCGAAGGAGAAAAACACAAGCAGCGAAAATATTATTGTACTGTAAAAGCAAAATATCATCAGTATTTCTGAGGTAAATTCTCTTACATAATGTAATTTAGTGACTTTTCATCGCATCGAAAACAAGATTAGGCGCAGCTCCACTATCTTTTTCCATTAAAGATGACGTCAGCGCGCTCTTTTATTGAAAGTTTCGTGGAAGAATGCAAGAAAACGAAGACGCCAGCGACTGTTTAATGCGCAGAACGAAGCTACTTTTTGTTGTTCGTTGGTTGGCCTAATCTCGTTTTCTATCAATTCGGTAATCGAACAATACGTGAATACAAAGCGGGGTTTTTTTTTGGCATAAATTCCTCCTTTGCTCATTTTTCGATTGTTCATTAGTAGAGAGTAATAATATTTTTTGCAGTAAATAAATACAATGCATTCGAATACTTTTTTCTAACACTCAATTCAAGCAACAAACGAATGTTCGAATTGACAACTTGTTTATAGATTTTTCATAAACAACGAGTAACATCTCATGAAATCTCCAACGAGCAAACAAACATCCCTCCATAAATCGTTTTATATGTGCATCTTCTTCATGTATTCGTTGTTCCACATCTCGAAATGCGCGCGCATCGAATCGATAAATTCGCTTCGGCACTCCAAAGAATTGAAGGCGTTTGATAGATGCTTTTGCTATTATGTAGGTCAATTGAAAAGCATTTATCTGTTAGATTCGTATGCAGAAGCGTGTATATTATGTACACATTGTGAAGGAAAAATACACACAAAAACTATTAATTAAAAAGCATGTAGTATCTATGTACATACATATGTATGTGTATTAATTACGTAAGTGGTGAAAAGTGCACTCGTGAAATAAAGTGTAGCAATTTGAAGAGTAGTTATTTCAGCTTATGTAACTGTGCCTACGTTTGTATTGCACGATGCGTTTCTGAACACCGCATTGCATCATCTGGGAACGAAAAAACTACTATTATTTTTAGTACTACTACTTTTTAGTACTGCTACTACTACTACTATTTTTAGTACTACTATTACTACTATTTTTAGTACTACTACTACTACTTTCTATTTATATAAATTGTATTGTATGTGTCTATAGAGCAGTCAGTGCAGTTCCTAACGTCGCTGAAGGCGCAATCGTTAACGATTCTTGCCAGGCAGTTACTCATCTGACTTCCTCTTGACGACATGTTAAACGACATGTCTTGCAGGTTGTCCATCATCACGTGATGTCCAAACTCACACTATCACGTTTTGTGTATGGCTTTGAAAGTGTTCTCAATCTCAGTTCTCTCTGAAAAACTGTTGTCAGCTGAGACCTTGAGCATCCCTGGTTTAAGGCATTTATATAAGAAATGTTTTTGTGGTAAAAGAAACCATAGTGGATGGCTAACAAAAGAGTTATGTATTTGTCCTTTTCGAACTTCTTAAGAGTAAAATTTCAAAAAATCCTTTCTTCTCCCTTGTTTCAAAAAAAGAAACCTCTATGCAAGTTCACCTTTCTAGGTCCAAGGTTTTGGCCTCTGCGTTGATCGTCAGTGAGTTAGACTCTTAGAATTTGTATGTATGGATATAGATCATTTAAATATAAAGTATGTATAATAAGATTCTACAATATAAAGAAATCGGCAAATGAACCCAATGCATATTAAAGTGCTCAAAAGTCAAAAGTGGACTAGTTCATTCGGTTGTGTATGGTTGAGCTCGTTAATTCCTCTCTATAAATCAGAAAGCCATCCACTCGTATGTACATAAATTAATTATATAAAAGCTGAACTCATGCACAGATACAAGTGATACACAAACATAATAATATACGCACATCCGAAGGTACGCATCGGAATGAGCACCTAAATAAATGCAGGCGCTTGTGACCAAGCAGCAAAGGCTTTAATAACTCCAGAAGAATTCATCACATCGAGAAAACAACAGCCATCGTTAGTAGAACCCATTTTGATGTCAACAACATCTTCAATTACATGTACGTACCACTGCTGATTCCTCCTAATCATCCCTTCCCTAAACTGAACCACGTTTAAAGGCGCTGTCATCCCTTTAACTTCAAATTGAATAAGTTATTAAATGGACAAATATTGGTGCTTTAAAAAGGCAAAACCAAGCTGTTGCTGATGTATTTCTTCTTTATATTTTCCGCTGGGAAGTTCAATGGATATACAGTGGATATATGTAAGTACATAGTATTTCTTTTATATGCACTCGTGCATGAGTTCCTTTATTCCTGCAGTGATTAAAAATAAACAGGTCACGAATAACATTTGTTTTAGCTTGGGCTGGATTGAAATTATCTGATTTTGCCATCGTTTTTAAAGTATTTCGAAAATAGAGTAGGAATGAGTACATTACATTGCTATGATAATGGATATATGTATATATCCTCTAAAATCCTCTAAATAATGAAATTAGAAGAAAACTGACATTTCTTTGGGAATTAGCTATGAATTGATTTTTTCAGTTACTACTTTAATTTTTGTAAATTGTGGAATATAAATACATTATTCACAAATATTTAATTTTGTAGAAACAATTTCAATAAATTAAAAAAGTTTGAAAAACGGATGGAAAAATCAATCAATATTTAAAAATAGTATTTCGATATCCTACATCCGAAGGACTGAGTTTTTATTGACTTTCTGCTTCCTTTTGGATAGAAAAATATACACACATATATATATTCTTGATCAGTGTCACCTTCTGAGTCGATTTAGATATGTCCGTCCGATTGTCTGTCTGTCTGTGGAAATCACGATTACAGGAGAATGAAGGAAGGTAGCGCGATGAAACGTTGCATGTATCTTCTTTGTCGTCCTCTAATGTTTCGTATTGAGAATGGCAAAATGGTAGCCAGTGTCACGCCTACTTTATATAACAAATATTAATTCTAATCTGCTAATAAATCAATGTTCCAACTTGTAGACTGAGTTTTGAGCTGGAATTTTGTTCTGAAATTCATCGCTTCAAGCAAAAAAAGAAACTATTAAATGGGCGTGTTCCACCCACGTACATATAACGTCGACATAAACAGCAATTACGGAAGAACGAATAGAATAGAATTGCCTTGGAATACGGTACGAATATTCATAGACACGCCCACTTTTTATGAGAAATATTCTTCTGTGCTAATAGGCCTTTTTCAGAGTGTAGTCTTCATTGTGAGCTGCAATTTTAGTCTCGAATCATCGTATTACGTTGAAAATAATTTGCCAAGATAGGCGTGGTCCGCCCTCCTTTACCATAAGCAGCAGTTAATGTAGAAGGAATAATGGTATATTCTTGAAATTTTATACGAATGTTCTCTGCCATCAGAGGTTGTATCGTAGTCAAAATTAAGTAATTCGGCCAGGTACACGCCCACTTTTTATAGTAAATCAGAACTCCTCGGTGTTTATTGATCAATTTTTCAGTTTTTGGAATCTACCAATAAAAAATTAAATCATTTCTCAGGGTTATTCTTATACAGTACTAATAAATGGTACACCAACTTCTAGATATTTTCCTGCATTTTTCTTTGCTATCAACGCATATGAACTTTCGCTCACTTCTACTTTTAGAGGCGATTGCAATTTTCTTCTTGTTGCATTTCTTGCTTCATGCAAAACAAAGCAAAAGAGAGCAATTTGCAGCACACTCATGCGGCCTAGTGTGCCCTGGCCCATTCCGAATATTGTCTATTGAATAATCTTCAAATTGAAGGCCTATGGAAATCGTAGAAGTAATCACAGGAGCGCATCGAAGGAAGGCACACACACAACTTCGCTTTTTTCAGACACCAGGCAAAAAATTCCTAGTTTCATGTTGGCTCGTTCAGTCGAAAGATCATCTCAATTCTCAGAAAGGTCCGAACCGGTTTGCAATATTATTCTCACCTGCTTCCGAAGCCGAAGCCAAAACATGAGAGCGGAGATTTTCGTAGAGAATGGAGAAATTACTCTCCAACAAGAGATGCTTTTCTCTTTCTTTAATACACTCACGACGCAATCGATTTCTTTATGTTGCTATCGTCTTCGGCAGCAGATGTATGTATGGATGTACGTATGTATGTATGTATGCATGGATGAGTTGATGTAAATATTCTCTATTTTCATACTGTTTATTAAAAATGTTTTGTAATTGTCCTTACACAAAAAAAAAGAAAGAAGCAAATTGTAAAGGCTGCTTATCGAAATCATATGAAGTCCTCCGTTATGTTCTCAGTCTTGATGTAGACGTCGCTGGTTGCACTCGGTGGCTCCCACGTGTCGAAGCCGCTCATGGAGAAGTCGTCGTCCGGCGCGTCGACCATGTCAGCCTCAGCGGGCGCGACACCGTCGCCAACACGGCTGCTCGAGGAGCCGTAGCAGCGCAGCTTGGGCGGCTTTTCGCGCAGCGCCTTGTAGCGCTTCATGTTGCAGAACTTGACGTAGATCTTGCCGCGCTTCTCCGTGCGGTAGCTCTCGAGGACCTCGCCGGGGAAGAGCTGCAGGATCTCGCGCTCCATGTTGTAGCTGGTCTGGAGCGACAGATGGAAGTCGTGGTCGTCGAAGTACGTGGCGATCAGGTTGATGAGCTGCAAGCGGTGTGCGTTCGTCAGGCACTGATGCTGGCGGAAGTAGTCGAGCAGCTGTTGGCCCTTCGGCTGCGAGGCGTTGAGGATGAGGCTCACACTGACGTGTGGAGTGCGGTAGTCGTCGCCACTGAAGACGGGGTTCTTCACAGAGCGATGCTTCGTAGCCGCCGTCAGAGCAGCGACCTGTTCGGCTGCAGTCATCGTTGGCAGCCTTCGTACGATCACGTAGTTGTTCGAATTGCTCGGCTTCGAGTCGGCTGCGGCTGCGGCGGTCAGCTTGGGCGGCTGCGCTGCTTCGGGTGAGTCTTGCGATGGCGGCGAGGAGAGCGGCGACACCGAGGGACGCGCTGTCATTGGTTCGTGCTGCACGTGAAACTGGATGCTGCACTGCGTGGAAGCGTTTTGCGTGCTCGGCGGCAACTGCTTCTGAAGTCCCTTCGGCGTGTAGCGACTGCAGGTGCAGGGGGCGTGGTTGCTGCTGCTCCGGGGCGGCAGTGGCTTGTCGATGTGGTGGCGCCATTTCTCCAAATGGTGCTCGAAGCGAACTTGGACGCCGAGGCGAAAGCTACTCAGCAGCATTGGAATGTGGTGTGGCTTTAGCATGAGCAGAACGTCGACGTTGACTCGTTCGTCTGGAAGGAAACATTTGAAGGCGAGTAAATCATCATGATGAATATCATTATTAGTTCATTATCCACCCACCAATGAAATGTTGCAGCAAACAGTCCAAGTTCCAGGAGCTCAGCAGTTTGCCCAATGCCACATTTTCGTCTGAGAGTGAACAGTTCGTCGATTCACTGCCGTTCATCGTTCTACTCGCTCTTGAAGTGTGTATTTCCACGCTTTTTACTATTATAAATCAATTTTGTATGAATATAAAACTGGTTTTATTCACACGAAGTCGCTCAACGTCGGCTCTTAACTAAGCGCAGTGCTCTCTGAATCCCGACTAAAAGAACGCCGCGTACATCGTTCATTCCCACACTCGCATTTACACCTAGCCGCATACATTAAATCGATGTACATGAACGTTCGCTCCTCTCAACTGCGGCGAAACGTCCGCCCGTCTCGCTCTAGCGCTACGTCAGCCCCAAAGTCTTGTTCGTGTGAGTGCGTCGTGTGCTGCTCATCGGCTGTGTTCGTTGATGTACAGTTTCACGAAGCAGGTCGACGTATGCATTCATTAAACTGCCGAGCCGAAGTCACCTCAAAATAACTGCGTCGTCTGTGTGTTCACAATGCATCAAAGAAAAAAAGTGTTGCTTGTGTGCAGCAGAGTGTATGTGTGTGTGTGTGTGTGTGCTCAGCTGCCGAGGTTTGATGTTTGCTCCGTAGCAGTGCTCAGAGTGTATAGATAAAAATAATGAATTCCATTTATTATTTATGTATGTACATACGAAGTTATTAATACGTAATACTTTTCATATCAATAATCTTTTTCATTTGACTGAAGTAATTCAATTTTTACATATTTGATTTCTGTGTGTTTCATGCAAATGTACAAATTACGAAGGAAAAACAAGCGCGAAATACTATGAACATCGTACGTCTTTCTAATTAGACTACAACGCTGATTGGAATGAGAAATTCTTCGCGCAAACGCTGCGCCAAAAACTTCAAACAAACACATAAACATTTTTGCGGGGAGCGAAGGGATTCTTTTGTTCATTGCTGTTATTTCATTTCCATTCCATTTCACTTCATCCCTTGCAAGCGTGTTAATTCCATTGCCGCGTTGTTCCTTCATTCGTTCAGAGTTGCCAGCTCTCCAGTTTCAATGAAGTTATTGCCTTGTCGAATCAACATGTTTCGTCTTTTCTAATCTCGAACGATGTCGATGACCTTTTGCATAGAAAGACGCTGATCTGCATTCTTCGGAAGCAAACGCAGTTCGTATAAACACAATAAAAGGCGAAGAAATGCTCTAAGATTGTAATTCCTATTGTATTTACATATGCGGCATTTTTCAGGTAGCCAAGGAGAGACCAAAATTACCTTCGGGAATTGCGATGATTATCACGCCGCTTTGAATACCTCGTGTAAGAAATTATATTGACTGATTGGATGAAAAAGTTCCGATTGAGTTTTGTTGGTCTTATAACAATAATAAAAACTCATCAACAGATTCCAATAAGTCAATGGTTATTATTGGAATCTGTGTTGATTGCTTTGTTGTAATAAGTTTCCTTTTTTTAAATACATTTTCAATTTTCCAAAAGTATTTATTTTGCACACATTAAATACAAAATTCTAATTTAATTTTTAATTATTGAAATATTCTCATCCATTTTTAAAAAATCTTGTTTTAGACTAGAATTAAATCGCTTTTCTTCAGGTCTTTAAAATAATTCAAATGTAAATTGATTCATCGTCCCTTCGCCGCTTTCCTTCCAATAACGGGAATTTTCTCCGTCGCTGTTTAATTTTTTGACGCATTTTCAGACTCTCGTTCACATTTCTTTCGGTTCCATGTTTTTTTGTCTTTGTTTTTCAGCTCTAAAGCGAAGGTCGCGTAGTTATTTCGGGCTGCAAGAAGTTCTTCTTTCGAGCTGCGGCATCTACAACTGCGTATGCGTTTGTAGCCTGCACTTCCCAGGTCATCGACCTCATTGTTTTGACTTATTTCCCCTCTTCGCCGTTCAGCGTTCAACTGTAACAAGTTTCGTCGCTCTGCGCTTCCGAAATGCAATACGATCGAGATCACTGCGCAATAATCTATGTATATATGTATTTTCGGCAACGTAATAAATAATATAATAAATGATAATAACGAAAAAGGTGATCCGTGGTAAGGTAAAATCCAGAGAAACCCAAAACGTAGAAAGAAAACGTGATCTACAGTTTCGAACACAATCCAATTAGAAACGCACGAAAGCAACAGGAGACAGGATCTAATTCGAACTGTCACAAATACACGAGTTCGAGTTCTTCGGAGAAAAAAGTTTGCTCACCCGTTTGTTACCCTCGTTTCCATTCAACTTCGTATCTTGTCTGCGCGCTAATTCGAATTTTAACAAGAAGAAAATTAACTTTCTGTGAGTAATTTTCTCTTGCGTTTTTTATTAAAATTCTACAAATTGTTCTTTTTTCTCTTTATTAAAATTCTACATAAATAAATACAAGTAAATACAAATTCCAATGCAATGAACGTTTCACATTCCGAAAATATAGCAAAAAACACCAAATCGAGAGAAAGAAAGAAAATGGGAAATAATACGGAAAGCATTAAACACATAGGTAAAAAGTAAATATGTATGTGAGTATATCAATAAGCATTCATGGGTGAATTCCGATTAGCAATGCTTATAATGCAGCTGCGTAATTTCATGTCTTGTGATAACTCAGCATTTTAACTCTGCTGTTAACGTTAAAAGCTTGTTAAAATTTAACGAAAAGCGCCTTTGGTGAGTTTTTTTATCAATTCTTTGGCTGCCTTACCTCATATTTCACTTTTTTACAGTTAAAATGTTAAAAAAGTTATTTAATTTAAATGATACTGATATCAATGGTATTTAAATACGTATGTATGTATGTACATATATAAACTCCATGAAATTCCACAATAAAATTTACCTACTAAACTCTGTTAATCAAGCTGTGTTCTCTCTTACACTTCTCTCTCCGAGTTCGTTCCGTTTTCCGCGTATTAATTTCGTAACATTTTCTCCTGTGCCGTCGGACGATCGCTCTTTTTCGCTTTTTCCAGCCAAACTCACACAATTCACCCTGAAAATCGCATAAAGCCATCATGCGTAGGCATTATTTACCTCATTTCGGACCACTTTTAATATTCCGAACGGCGACAAAAACTGATGCTTCATTTCACAGCAAACAATCGCAAACAGTAGAAGAAGAATGACGATGGTGTTGTTGTTAAGCACTTCTTTGCTTGCTCTCTGAAGGGAGGAGCGGGCATTAAATGCCGCAATTCGTGTTTTCGGAAGTGCGCAGTTTAGAAACCAAATATGTATGTTCGTGTGTGTGTATGTAGCTCCGTTGTTTGATGGTGCAGTAACAGCACGGTAAATTTGTTTTTTCTAGAATGTTTGGTCGGAAAGCAACGAAAACGTTAACACATTTACAATTTTGAAATGGAAATTCGTGGAATATCGTCACTAGTGCTGTAGGAAATGAGAAACTTATTGCTGTAAAAGAGGAATGTGAGACACAAAATGCGCCAATTTACAAACAGCAGCAAGCAACACTTTTCAGTGCAACACAACAACAAAAACAATTCCAATTGCACATTGAATAATTTTACTGCCTTTTGCCATTCTTCGATAACGATTAAATTAGTATTAAATTAAATTAAAGTCTTCTTAAATACCTTCAAAAACCCACAAAATCCCGAAATTTTTCCTTTTTTGCTATTCATTTCCGCCAAGTGTTGGTTGTGATCTTTTTTGTTGTGCGAAAAAATTCGTTTGTGTTCGCAATCGTTTGTGTTCACTCGCTGTCGATGGACGTTGAAGAAACAGCGGAGCGGCGATATTTTTATAGTGCGCAGAAAGGTTTTTAAAAATTAAATTTTAGATGAGTTCGAACGTTTAATAAAGCTTCCGTTTAAAGTTTAAAGTCAGTTTAATGTACCTGAAAGTGATACTTAAGTAAACAGTAAGCAGCCACACAACAAAATCAATTGATTCAAAACGCTTGTAAGTGAAAAATGTTTACAATAATTAAACAATTGCATCAAGAAAACTTTGGGAACAATTGAATGCTGAAGAAGTGCTCCAAAAATTAAAAGTGAGTCACAATTTCTTTTTTTCGAGAAGTGAACCGACGAAATTTGTTTGTTCCACTAATGAAATTGTAAGAAGAAGAAGCACATGAATTGGTCTCTTTGTTTGTGGTGTGAAAAGTGTTGCCCATCAACAAAAAAAAGTATGTTAGTAAGCTTCACTTCTTCGAGCGAAAGAAGTGCATAAATTAGTAGTTGAATTGCAGTGGCAATACTAGTAAAAAAGTAGTAAAAGGCTAAAGAGTCTTCAAATGAAGATTTAAGTTCAGCGAGTCAAAATATTGGCGTTGAAAATAAAGTGACGCCTGTTTAGATTTCATTACAATCAGTCAAATTTGCTGAGGCCACTTACTCCAAAATCCAAAATTACTCAAATTGTATTGCCGTTGTCGTGTTACTACATACTTAATTGTGGACGTCTGCCTTGCTAACGTAGTAAAATTAATCCCAAATAGCACGAAAAGTACTTAATTCTACTCCCAAAGACAATGCACTTTTATTTCATGACTGCGCAACTCTGGCAACTCTTTGATGCACAACTTTTCGTGCATCATTAAATGACCCTCGTGATGCCTAGCCGACAAATTGTACTAGCAAAACAGCAACAAATTCGTGATGCACGAGTGTAAACTGCCCCAAAAACAGAGTGATAAAATAAACTGTTATCACAGATTAATACATATTTATATTAACAAGTAGGCGTTGCACTGGTCCGATTTTGCCCATTTTAATACCAAACATTTCACGGAATATTCTTTTCGGCAATTTTCTGTTCTGTTGTAATCGTGGTTTCCACGAATATACATAATTTACTATCTTCGGGCGCTACTATTATATACCCTACGTCCGAAGAATATACATTATCGTCTTCCATTACCTCCTTTACATACATTTATTGCTTCGGATTTAGTGTATAAAAATGCTGCTCGAAATTTATTAGCACGGAATAAGCCATGCTACATGATAAACTGTTTATTGTGTGTTAATCGTGTACAAAGGTCGCTTACGCTCAACTAGAAACTAGAATTTATGAGCTTGTTGAATCGAGAGAAGCTTCCATTCGAATACTAGCAATTTTCTTGGAGTGTACAAAGTACACAATCCACATACAAACTCATGTCTCCGCAAGCTCATGCAATCGCCTTGACGAAAACTGGTTTCTCTTTGAGATGACTCGTCGAGCAACTCGCCAGTCGAACGTAGCCAGAGAGAGAGAGTAACAAAAGAAATAGGAGCTTAGAATCTTAGCTTAACATGTTTAATTATTTGAATAGATTAAATATGAAAATTCAACTTTATTCAAAATGCAGTACTTTCAATCAGGACGCAATTAATTTCATTGTGTGTACGTCTCTTCTCACCACGCCGTTTCTCTCGCTCCGTTCTTGCACGAAAAAAGGCGCGAAAGTCATGAAAGAATTTCGTGTTGAAGGACCGTGACATGCTGCGCTGAATGAGTTTGGTTTTCCAAGTAGCTTCAATTTCGTATTTATTTATATTTTAATATAAAGTTGATTAAACTGATAATTTCACGTTAATCGATTAATAGACTGATAAACGATCAATGTAATAGCCAATGCAGATATGCAGCAATTGCATGCAATGCGGCCGACCTCATGGAGCCGATTGTGGCATGGGGCAATCGTCGCCAAGGGAAGCGAAGAATCATAGAAAATGGGACATGTGTAGTTATGTGGTCTTTAATATCCATAAAGGGCCTTGTATGGGTTAAAAAAGCGAAGCCACGTATGTGTGGATGTGTGTGTGTGTGTTTTTGTAGTTTGTCATGGATGAAGAAGAAACGAATTGTGGTTGCCTGCTCACTTCTGTTGGACGTGTAAAAAATTACTGTTTTTGGAATACGTAAGTTTGCAACTATAAAAAAGGGGCGTAAAATGCGGCATCATCATCAAAATAATAAAAACTTAAATTTAAAACAAAAGGTGAATAATTGAAAAGTTGAATATGAAAAATTATAAATATTCTTCGTAAGTGGCAACTCTAGCGATTGCACAATATCGTGAGTTGTTTATTCGACTGCGTAAATAGAAATGCACATGCATACAATCAAATAAGGAGCCAACAAGAAGAAGAAGAAGCATGCACCTATTTAAGCTGAGTACCAATAACCCAGATTTTGCCTCACGAGAAGCGGCAGCAACAACTTGCGACAAGTAAATAAGAATTTGTGGCGTTGGCGTCGTGTTTTTTTTATGTTCCTTCGTTCGTTTATGTGCATGACGGCATTTGAAGTGATGCAGTGTTTCTGGCAGCTATAAAAAATGTAGATAATGTATAATTAAATGTTCTCATCTTTTCAGTGGTCTTGCTAACAGCTGTAAATTCACCTTCTTCGCTTTGAGAAGGCTTTGAAAACCCCGTGCACATGTATACAAACACATGCGTATTTTTCTAGTTGGAAAAGTATAAATAAAGTACACACTCTTGCTTAGTATTCAATGAGAATTCAATTTCTCTCATTCAGAGAGAGCATTCGAAAATTAATACGTGCGCTCTTCAAGTGAGAATAATGGACATCTCTGATCTCAGCTTAAAAATACATTTGCTGAGCGCGCAGTTCGTCTAATAATTCTTGGGTTTGTAAAACTCCAGTTGGAATTTCTTCGTTTTATTTCCAATTGTAGTCAGTTAACTTATTGTTTGTTATTCATACAATTGCGATGCTTAAAACGCTAGAAACCACCGAAAAAGTTTATAGATAAAATATAATAAACTAATTTGGAAAAAAGTATATGAAATTTAGAAAAATAATATAGTAAAAAGAAATGAAAATAATTGCGCTGCTACTGCGGCCCACATTCCAAACTATTCCGCGTAGAAAGCTCTCAGAAACGCGCTCAACGCATCGACGTATGTAAATATTTACAATTTATTTCTATATACACATACATATGTATTTACTTTGTTATGAATGTAGTTGGCCCTAAAAATGAAGCTTCAGCTTCCGATTACAAATTTTCATCGCTTTTTAAAGGAAAGTTTTTCTATTAAATTCTTGTTTTTGGCTTGCTACATAAATACATACATGCATTTGTACATAAATAGATGAAGTCGCGCTGCATATGGAACATAATTCAAGTGGCGCACCCAACAAAAGTTCCAAGTTTCAACGATTTTTTACGATTGCTTTGAGAAATATTTTGCGTTTTTATCTCTCCGCACACACATTCGTCTATGTATTGCTATGTATCCAATATGTCCTATACATAGGCGTCAAGGAAAGATTCTAAATTTAAAAAAAATGATTTCTCGTGAAAGCTCTGCTAAAGGAAGTAGAAATAAATGTTACAAAATTATAAAATAGAGTAAAGAACAGAAGCAAAGTGTAGTGCTTATATACATACAATATATAAATACATGTATTCATATTGAGTGAAATTTCTACCGTTAAGAGGCCGACTGCAACAAAAACTACAGCGACGCCGACCACGATTACACCAGCAGCTACAAAAAGTTTCATGCGCTGCAGCGGCAGCGGCAACGCGACTCGAATGTGTGTCAGCAGCACACGAAGGCAGGAGAAGGTAAAAAACTTGAAAACCTGCTGAACTGCTTTGTATACATATGTACTTCATAACTACATGCACACATGTGTATAGCGCGAGCTGCTGGCAGTGCGACAAGCCAACAAAGCTTCCCACTAAAGCTTTGCGCCAACACATGCTGTCGCTTTGCACTGAAATAAATCTCAAGGTTTTCTGTAGAGGAACACGAACAAAGCTTTTCCCCTCCTTGTCCCACTTATCAGCTTTCGCAGCTTATGTACTGGAGGCGCGTGTAGCGCTGCATATGTAAAGCGCTGAAATTTTCCACATGCCGTTGTTTGTGAAGCCGAGCAGCAGCAGCGTTTCATTCGTTTCTAGTTCGTGGTCGTGTACGGTTCGTTTTTTCGAGTGCTGTGCTCGAGCAGTCGTGGCTCCAGTTTTCTATTTCATTTCCATTGTACAGAAGAGAAGAGAAGAGTTGTTGCTGGGCGAAGATTCGCGTGCGCAGTACAGTGTTGCCTACTTTTTTGATATCGTGTGTTTTATCCTACTTTTCAAAGGTACGCGAGGAATTGGTTTTTTTTTTTTCCTTCTTCAACTGAAGCTACAAATAACGGGGATTCTATATTAGTTTTTTCTATTAAAAGCGCATTTGATGAATCACGAGAATTACGTAAATCTGCTTTTAAAATAATTTCCATTGGAAAAATGGGGAGGGTGTTTTTTATTTTTTTTTTGTATTTCGTTATATGAAACGATGACACATTGTGCTATGTAAAAGATGACACATTTTCGTAATCACGATTACGTAATTACTGCCTACAGTGATGCAAGTTCTTCCCAATAAGGATCATTTTATGCATTTCCATTTACGTTTAAATTTCGAAAAATTACATTTAATTAAAAAAAGGATCAAAAGAAAGGGAATTTTATTACAGTTTTCTCTTAGGCTGTTTTATAATTTGAATGCCACGTGATCAATTCATTTGTGAAAAATAGATACATCGCTGATAAATTAAAAACGCTTTCGTAATGAGATTTCAGTCATCGCTTCTTCCCCCTCCTCCACGTCTTTTGAGACTTGAACTGTTGCTAACCCATTTATCTACATCTCGATTTTAAATTTTATTTCTTTTTCATTTCCTGGATTCTATCGCATGCCTTGGATTTTGTCTACATCCTCGCAACACTCGTGCACACGCGCATCGCTTTTTTTTTTTTAAATTCGCTTGATTTTTTCCCCTCGTTGGATTTTGTATTTTTTCCTGCGTCGTTATTTTGCGCGGGACACGACTGGAAGGGAACTACAACAACAACAACAGCAGCGTCGGTTTCCAATAGTTACCGAGTTCGTTTCCAACGTTATTTGCGGTTGTACGACGGACTGCGTTGGTTGCTGCTTGCCTTCGTGTTCCTCCGATTGGAATTCTAATCAGATATCATAGTTTAGCATGTGAAGCCAATTGGCTTCCAACTACGTACTGCAACATATGTGGGAGCGAGATCTGGACTTGCTTTATATTCGCAGAGTCAGTCTTTTTCTCTCTCCTATAGAAATTGCAAACGTTCAACGCTTTCCAAACGCTGTGAATAGAAAATGGTAGCTAAACGCGTTGTTGCGTAATTGTTATATACACATGTACTCAATACGTGTGTGTGTGTGTGCATTGGATTGTCATTACAGTTGGAATCGTGTCGCTGTCGGTACAGAAAAACAGTTGCTGCTGAGCGTACGCACACACATTTGTAACTCATGTACACACATGAAATTACGGTTGGAATTTTACGACACTCCAATCAGCATACGCAATGCCACGTCGAAAAGTCAAGAAGTTTTTGTTCTATGCTTTCGACTACATTTCGACAAAGCAAACGCGTCTTTTACGTGTCGAAAAAAACAACCTACAGCAATACAAGAGAATGTCACTGAAAATGGATTAGAGCTTTATTTTATAGCCGATTTAATACTACAATTCAAAATGAGCAACGGCACTGATGACGTCACAGGATGGTTTATTTTCTATTGCGTTGGAAATTATTTTGTATTAGATGAGAACTGCTGTTATATTAACCGTTGTTTTTTACTAGTGCATTATTTAGATATAAATATGAAAATGTTATATAAAAATGATTGATTCATTTATTTCGTGAAATTAAAATTGAATCGGTTTTTTTTCTTTTGGTATTTTCCTTAGTAAATAGAAAAAATATTCTTAAACATTATTAATAATTTATTCCTTGCAGTTAATTATAAAGAATTTGAAATTTCATGTACACTGGGATTTCATATAAGAAAGCTTCATCGACACGCTACATCGAATCGGACTAGATTTCGATTGGGGCTGCTCACAGCAAACGAATGCAGCGTTCCAATTTGAACTGGTAATCAGCTCTCTCGCGGTATGAAAATCTATGGCAGCGAAAGAGAGGGACAAATTAGCTTATTGGAACCTGCGGAGTGTGCTTAGGATGTTGGATCTAATTGGACGTTGATTTGTTATTTTATGTTTACAGGAATAAAGGACGATTGCAAGCGTGTGTGAGATACAGTGGAATAACATTGCAATTGGTAAGCCTACAATTTATATGGGAGTCATGTCAGTCTAAGCTTTGAAGCGATACGCCAGCGCGAAAGCTTCCATGTAACAACGAGTCGAATTCGCTGCTGGTGCGATGTTTCTGCTCGGAGATCATCAGCAGCCCGACGTTGGCTTGTGTATGTGTGAGTGTAGCTGATCATCGGTCATAACGAATCGCTTTTCAGCGTTCTACGGCGGGAACTTTATGGAGCAGTTGACCTTGATTCTTGAGTAAAGCTGCTTGCGTGAATGTGTTGAAAAAGCTGTGCTTTCGCTGTGTTGCTTTTGTTGTAATGTTCTGCTTCGTTTTTCAGAGCTCAGAGTCGCTTTTCGATGCCACTCTCGAAATCGATAACAGATTTTGCAAACCGTCAACTTTTAAAATAAATGCAATCTTTGTTCTTACTTTAAAAGTTTTCGCAGCCCAAAAGACCACTCCAAAGGGACCGCAAATGTGTATTTGTAACAAAAAAAAAAAAATAGTTAATCTCATTGTTAATCGCATCGGATTAGCTACTTTACTGCCGCGTCGATGCGTTATTTCAAGTTGATTGAATGAGAATCATCAAGCGAAATGAGCGTAAAAAAGGAACATGGGCAACGAGTATAAGTAGTAACGAGTAGTATAACGAGTGACGTTTTACGAAACTCACCCAGTAAAAGGATGAAATGCAGCATTTTTGGCGCATTAATTCACATGTGAAATTTAGAGCAAGTCGACTTTCGATTTCTTAAATTAGCTGATTCGCTTTTCAGAGTTTCTTATCGTTTATTTGATTTTTTTCTTTAATATTCGAGGAATTGCAATAGATGTTTCCTTTTTTAGCTCTAGTACAACTAAAGACATAATAGAAAAATCCTCTATTTTAAAAAGCAATTATTTATTTTACATATGGCCAACTTTATTTATAATTTATGAGGACACACGACGAATAAAATGCGTTGGCAGCACATCGACCGACATGAACGACGACTTTTGGACTCAGCAATTGCAGAAATCGTTAATATCATTAATAAATTGTAAGCCTTTACATTTTGTGAGATCAGGAAACAATCATGGGGAAAATAGGGATTTTCTATAGTGTTCAAGTAGCACGTGACACTTGTTTACGCACCAAGGAACTGTTTTTACCGACAGACCACAGATTGGCTCATCATGAGCGTTACTTTTCAAATGTTTTCTCTGATCTACGATGATCTGACTTAAAACTTTAAAAGGCATTTCAATGCTGTATGCGTGTTTCTTGAAAACCAAACCTCGTTGGCCTCGTTCCACATTTCCTCTTGCTTCTTCGCAAATGTTTATTCGAGTGCACTTTGCTTTTTGGCCTTAAATCCAAACAAACATGCAGCTATTAGAAAACGCAGCCTTCTCTAATCTCTATGTCTAAACTTTAATCTATTGGTCAATCTTGCGACAAGCAGGAATTTGAAAAACTGCATAAGTGTGGACGGTACTCGGTTGGTTTCAAATGGAGGTAACTTCCACCGAAACTACATTCTATTTATTCGCCTTCCAGTGCCAAGCTTTCGTTGTGTGTTTATATACATGCCGAATAACGCAAAAGCCAAGAAACTGCACCTACCTCATTACTTTCGTCGTCAGACTCTTGAATATCGGCGAGCGATGAGGAAGTCCAGCGATAAGAGTTGCAATAAATGCTCCAACAGAAATTAACCTACAATGAATTATGAAAAACATGCAAAACAAGAAAAAGATGTAGGAAGATTCCAAAAGATGGAGAAGGAAGGCGTAAATTGCAACGCAAGCACCTGATTTTGAAGAGAAAGCTTCAAGGAGGAGAGCAAACTTAACACAGGGTAACCCATAATCTTAACGGTTCGTCTTATACTAAAGACTATACGGAGGTCTGTCTAAGGCGATCATGTAATTTGATTCCGAGTCTAAGCATTGTAGGCAATACAAAAACCTGTCAAATGAGGAACGTAGATCCCAAAAGATTCCATAAATGTTCCCAACATTAAAGGATCGAAAGAGGTGAACCTAGAATTGGGTATAAATCCGATGTATGTAACTTTTTAACAAGAAATCCAACATAATGAATATAGGCATCAGCAGAGGAATGCTATCATGTAAACCTAGTAACTGCCTAGAAATGGGCAGCACTTTATTTAGATGGATGGACTGGAAAGTGAAATTTTTGGCTGGCCAAGCATAAATAGCTTAGAGATAATAGTTCAATCTACAGGCAAGTTCTTCAGGCATCAGCAAAGACATGTGCCAAGGAGTATTTACAAGCAATCCTTGCTTTTGCGTTCGTTTATTCCTCCAAACTGAACTGTAAAGGTTCCTTGTACTCTTAAGAAATGGCGACTAAATGGTTTTTAATGATAATCAAGCGATGATGGCACGAAAGTTTTGACCATTCGCGAATACAATATGAAATATACATATATTATCCATTATATTTCTGTTGTCTCCAAATGCTGATCGAATTGAATTTGCTCAAAGAACTTTCTTATAGAAACTGAAGGACTGCTACTTGAAATCGAGACAATTTCCTTTTTATGTTTGTATATTTCTATGGCTATCGCTGTTATCGTTCTTCACAAACGTAGTTAGACGACGAATTGGCGATAACAGTTTTGTTTTGAAAGCGCTAGAAACTGTACAGGTGCAGGTTTGAATCTAATAAACCGATAAAGTTATTGATAGCAGTTGGCAATAACATTTTATAACTGTTTCTAAAAATCTCTTGACGTGCAAAGAACTAAGATACAAAAAAAAAAAAAAAAAACAAAGCTACGCTAAAACTAACTTAAATCGAATAAAATGAAGAGATTTCTGGAGTCGATAAGATTATTCAGTATTTCTGCAGCCTCAACTTTACGGAGTTATCGCTTTACACCAGAATTTAGTGCGATTTGGACAGTTGTTCTCATAACATTCGACAGTTGGCAAAATTAGTGAAATGAAATTCTACCTGATTTGGACTATTATAAGTGTGACTTTCACACAAACGTACACGATTTCCGAAAAAGTTGGTGAGTTTCGTCGATCATCAGTTTTAATGTGTAATACAACAGCACGAAACTAGAACTAGCAAAAGTGTTGGCAAAATAGGTCCGAAGTAGGATCAGAGGAGAAGGATATGCAGCAACGAGTATTGTTTAACGTTCCGTCTTTAAATTAGTATTTCTTCACTGTAGATCATCCCGCTTACAAGGCAAGCCGGAGCCATCAACTACCAGACGCCGAACGCTCTACGGATTTCTGGCACTCTAAGGCGCAGTCGATTGTTGCTGAGCGGTTGAGGCAGACGCAGCAGCAGCAGCAGCTGAAAACGAACGTAGCCAAGAACATTATTCTGTTTCTTGGTGACGGAATGTCGATCCACACGATCGCGGCGACCAGAGCACTGCTGGGCGACTGCTCGAACCAACTGTCTTTCGAGAGGTTTCCTTACTTCGGGCTGTCGAAAACGTACTGCGTCAACCGGCAGGTGGGGGACTCGGCATGCACGGCGACGGCGTATCTGAGCGGCGTGAAAGCGAACTCAGGCACAATCGGACTGAATGCGAATGTGCCGCGGTCCGACTGTCAACGTGGCGCAGATCCGGCCAACCAGGTAGATAGCATAGCCAAGTGGGCTCAGGATGGCGATAAGAGCACGGGTTTCATTACAACCACACGCGTGACGCATGCCTCACCAGCGGGAATCTACGCACACTCATCCGACCGCAGATGGGAGAACGATGCTGAGATCAGAAAGGCAGGCTGCAGTTCTAAGGACAACGTGGATATCGCTCGTCAGTTGGTAGAGGGAGCGACGGGTAGACGATTGAATGTAATAATGGGCGGAGGACGACGTAATTTCAGAAGCACAACGGTAAACGACGAGGAAGGAATTCCCGGCAAGCGCACTGACGGCCGCGATCTTATCAATGATTGGCTGCATGACAAACACAGGCGCAACGTCTCCGCTAACTATGTTTGGAGCAAGAAAGGTCTACAGAAGCTGGATCTCGATCGGACCGACTATCTGCTAGGTTTATTCAGCAGTTCGCACTGCCCTTTCCATGGCGACTTGAAACGCAAATACATTGAAGATGCTGATCCTTCGCTTACCGAAATGACCGAGGCTGCCATCCGAGTGCTACGCCGCAATGACAACGGATTCTTCCTGTTTGTCGAAGGGGCCCTCATCGACGTCGCTCATCACCAAACGCGCGCCCGAAAATCGCTGGAAGATACGGCAGAGTTCGCTAGAGCTGTACAAAAAGCCAAGGACATGACCTCAGAAGAAGATACCTTGATTGTCGTCACTTCCGATCACTCGCATAGTATGACTATCAACGGATATGCTGTAAGTACCGAACCTCTTTATATTATAGACTTGTTTCTTAAGGCTATTCCTCCTGGAACAGTTTCGCGATCAGGAAATCACCGGCTTAGTGGACAATGTTGCCGACGACGGCTTACGCTACACCATTCTATCGTATGCCAATGGTCCCGGTTACTACAATACTTTCTCATCCTACAGTGGACGCTCGGAGATAACGGAACAGCAGTTGCGCGATGCCGACTTCCAATACACAGCCTCAGTGCCACTCTATACGGAAACACACGGCGGAGATGATGTGGGAGTGTTCGCCACAGGGCCCTTCGCCCAACACTTCTCTGGCAACTATGAGCAGAGCAATATTCCTGCCATGATGGCGAGGGCGTCCAATATCGGCCCATTCGCGGCAGTCTGATACTGATTCGCATTTATATATAATTCTCATTCAGTTCAGAAACCACAACATGGGACATTACTTTTACCATAGCAACTACACGAAGAAATAGGTGCTATTACGTTATATTATATAAAAGTTATATTGCAGACTATAAACAAATAGATTGAATATCAGAAAATATCAACAAAAATTATTAAGATGTGATCGAATATAAGAGTTACATTGTTATATTTACAAAATAAATAGATCAATACTTCTTAGAATCGAGTTTTTGAATCTTTGCATTCATGGCAATAATTGTAACGTCCTTTTGTCGTTTGCTTATAACCCCCATATAGTACTGATCCAACGGTTTCCTCTTTAAGTAGTATTTCAATGTTAACCTTCTATGTAATGACCACACGACCAATAGCTTCTGGTCACAGATTTGCAAACTATGTTTAACAATAATCAATGAAACTGCGCCTACTCGTGCTTGTAATAACTCCAGTCCAAGTCTTCCTGACTATTTTGTAGTATCTGTTGTTTGAGCAGACTTTGTTTTTCACCATGCCTTACTTTTCTATGGAGTCCAGTTTTGTCTATAGGGTTTTTAAGTCAATAGATCATTCTGCCCTCTGCAATGATTTACGACTACCTTCATTTGATGAGATTTTGTACATGATCAGAGGATGATGATGAGATTTTTTACAGCAATGTAAATGACAAAATCAATATGTTCGCTGACATAGTAAACACGATCTTTAATTATATTGTCTCATTGCGCATGGCAAATTTCAAGATTACTACGTGTCCTTGGTTCACTAATGTTGTTAGAGTAGCAATTCGCCGCCAGAACAAGTTACATAATATTTGAAAAAAAACTCAACTGCATCTAACTGGGAAAAATTTGGAATTGCGAGGAATTTTGCGGTTTCTGTTACAAGGAAATCAAAACGAAAATTTTTTTTTTTCTAAGTTAAATCCAGGTCTTAATTCTAAGACAGTCTGGAGATATTTGAAAACGCTGGGAATAGCGTCCAAAAATGATTCTGAAGGCAGTTTGGATCCTGATGAGCTAAACTCCTTTTTCTTCCGGGTCCAATGAACCAATATCTCCAATGATAATATTTTCCGTAATATTTTCTGCTACTGAAATCAACGAGCATGTATCATGACACTGATCCGAATTATGACGGCTTTATGTGCTGCCGAAATGAAAAATTAAATATTGTACTGCGGAATATACATGGTGACAAAGTCTTCAAAATCAAGAATGATGGAATCTACCAGTGGTCATTGGATGGTTAAAGTACTTTGAGCAATGAATGCAATGATGACGTTTCTGGCAGAAGATCCGGGAAGAAATGATCCATAGAATGGTGGGAGATCGTTTGAAATTTTTCTTGAAGGGTATAGAGTAGAGTAATAGAGTACGAGGCAGAGTTAAGGGTATAGAGTACGAAATTAGTTGGAGAGAGAGAGAGAAAGAGGCAGAGAGAGAGAGAGAGAGAGAGAGAGAGAGAGAGAGAGAGAGAGAGAGAGAGAGAGAGATGGAGAGTATAGGTAGTCATAGAATCTGAGGGAAGTCGAGAGAGAGAGGCAGATATAGAAATTAAAAAAACTCCTCATAACAAACTATTTCCACGCAGACGAAATCGCTAGTAACAAGCTCGTTGTTTATTATAATCAGAAGTGATGACTTTCGGAGTAAATCTTTTGATGAGAGTTCGTCTTTAAAATTTTCAAAAGAAACAGCTTTTATATCCATTATACGAAATTCTGTATTAACCTGCAACGAGAATAGCTTCTAAAGAATTTTGTTTGCGAAAAAAATGTTTAGCTAGCAAGCGGGTAGACTTAAAAAATCTTCGACAAATTACTTCAAATATGAACTAATTACCTCTAATTTCCTACAGAAATCAAATCAGTCGGATGATTAAACATTATACGCAGTGCAATCGAAAGAAATACCAACCGAAATTGTACAAAAAAGTACGTTTGTAACAAACTCTACATCGGAGTATTGTTATTATTAAATTGGAGATACCGCACTACAACCATTAGATCTATTGTCCCCCCTACATTCGTCCTGAGAATCACAGTGTATCTTCCAACCCCAGGCTCCTGATGAAGCTCAGTATACATTGTGGGTTTAAATTTTGAAGCGTATACCTCAGAGGCCAATAAGAGCCCAAACCCTGTAAAAATTCTTAGGTTGTTTTTTGATAAATCGAGGCAGCTTGGCCCTTCTTGAATTGTATGCTTTATGCCGTTGCAATATGAAGTAATATCGATGAGCTCCTCTATTCTACTTTGTTCCTTATAATTGTGTGGACCAATTCCACAGTATAGTTCTGGTCCCAGAAAGGGAGTACTAGCGCCCTTCCTAGCTAATTCATCTGCTATTTCGATACCAGCTATCCCCGGATGCCCGGGGATCCAAAGAAGTTTTACTTTTATACTTCCCAGGATATTAAGTCTTCCTAGGCATTTCACACTAACCTTGAGGTTATCTCGTAGGACGCTAGTGCCTTAATAACTGCTTGACTGTCAGACATAATAGCAATACTTTGGACCCTAATGTTACGCCTCAGGTTCAGTTCTCCACATATGTATATAGCTAGGACCCATCTTGGAAGATACTGGGTGTGTTCCCCATAGGTTCCGAGTATCTTGTGTGAGGTCCTGCAATGCTCGCCCTTAACCCTAAGAGTGTTTTCTACCCATCTGTATACCATCTGTGAGTGTGAGCCTCAATATGTCGTTTGAAGCAGTCATCATTCCAATTCCCTTTGGTATTGAGTACTACCTCAAAAAGCTTCCCAAAACTGAATTGTTTGTTCATATCATCCCTAGGCTGGGTAGCGAAGGGAATGTCCTGATAGCCTTGGTACTAATTATTCTCCTTCTGTCCCATTGGAGTAGCTTCGAGAGCATTTTTACTTCCTTGTACGTAGTAAATACAAGAAAGTATTGTAATCATGAAAAATTTTGATATTGAGATTTTGATGGTAACACACATTTTGACCATCGCGGAGTCCATTTTGACTTGTTTGGTCATGACGTGTGTACGTATGTACGCCTGTACATATGTATTTATCCTCAATAACTTAAAAACGGAGAATCGTAGAAACTTGAAATTTGGTATTTGAGACTTTTATAAGACATAGTTGTGCACCTCCCTTTTTGAATGCTATCGGTTGCGCGATAAGGAGTCTTCTCATATAGTTTTTTTCAAATTTCATACATTACTTAAAAACAAACACTCCTAGAAAGTGCATACTATTTTGTATTTGGGCCTTACATAAGGCACAATTTTGTAGCTCCAATTTTGATGTTTCGCACCAGACCTGTAATGTATTCAGTACTTTTGGTACTTCAGTACATTCTTTTAAGTACATTTCAAGTTCTTTGTACCTGAAAAAGGACTTGAGTACTGGAAGGACTGGTACTGGTACTGAGTACGAAAATGAACAGCTCTGGTTCGCACCAAAAGGACTCTTCGCCAAAGGAACACGAAACATGCATTATCCGAATTACATAAATGGTAATTATAAATGAATGTTATGCTGCTATATCTTTTACTACTATTTAAATTAAGAGAAGCCTATGAAATTTTGTTCTTTATGGAAGTCAAAATATTTCAAAGTTTTAAAACTTCAATTTTAAAATATAAATAAAATATATCAACCATTCTTGAAATAAAACCATACAATTGCCGCCATACAAGGAAGTCATGTGTTGGCCACATCAGATATTTTAAATTAAAAAATAAAAATTATTTTTTTTTTTTATTATTAATTTAATTTTTTTTAATTTATCATGGAAATTTTTTGTGTTTGCAACACTGACTAGCGTAATCGCAAATCTGTTTCCAGAGAGTATAGACAGAGAGTATAGATATGTGATATGAGAGATATGAGAGTATAGATAGATATAGACAGAGAGATACATATCTATACTCTCTGTACGAGGATTGATCAGTGTACTACTTATGAGCGCCTTAAAGGGGATCCTAGACCACACAAAAGGCTTTCACAGAATTTCTCATAACAGCTGTTATACTGAGTTTTGAGCAAAACCAAGATCATTTTGATTTTGCCTCGTTTTGTGCAAACATTTCGTGTAGTCTAAAGCAAAAATTGGCTAAAATTTGAAGAATTTTCGAAGTAAGGTCGCGGATAGTAACAGTGTCAAAAGCACCTTTTATATCCAGGAAGGCATATAAAGGTGCTTATTTGCTATCCAGTGCTCCATGGATGCCCCCTCTCGCCATGCACAGTGCTGCGTTGGTTGACCTTCCATTCCTGTAAGCATGTCGATTCTCGTGAAACCGATCACCCACTGTTGTGCTTTGTCTTAGGATAATTATGACATATACTTAGAAGGATGTTAAGTTGATAGGCCTGAATGGCGTGGGGAAGTGTAGTCCTTCTTTCCCGTCCTAGGTATAAGGGAGATCAGAACCCTTCTTCACAGATGTGGAGAAGGCTACTTCAGAAGAATGCTAACCACGTGTCTCCACATTTCCATCCTGCCGTTTTGTAGCAGTGCCGGAATGACTTCGTGCACACCCGATGAATTGAACTTGTCGTTCGCGCAGATGCTGGCGATCGACTGACAATCTTCTGCTTTTGTTCTTTCCATCCCCAAGTCCTCCACCTTGACAGTTTTTAGGCTAAAATAGGTTATTAGGTTATTTCGCCATTGAAATTCCCAAAGTAGTATGCCTGCTAATCTCCAGTCCGTTTGGCCCTGTTGAACAAGTTGCACCAGGGCAAATGGTTCTTTGAGTTGCTCCTCTTATAGGCCATGGCAAATTGTAAGCATTCATGACAGCCCAATTACATTGAGCAAGTGCGCACTCCACATCAATGCGTCTTTTTAGGACTCAGTTACCGCTGCACTTATATTCGACATGTGTTCAACAGTGTACTTTTCTCCAGCAACACTCAGAGGGTTCCGTCTCGGAACCATTGCGTGGGAAGACCGTTTAATGTTGACATCTATTATGGAATATTCTAATTCTAAAATTCATTAACACTTCGTTAGTGAGTCTCCTGTTACCACCCCACTCACACTCAGTGTTACATCGAGAACCTAGACCTGGTCATAAGACTCTTGCGATACCCGTGCATGTAGCTTACAGCGTTTATTGATGTGTGTGCTGCCAATGGTGCATTGACACCACATTCTCTTATAAGCGCTTTACTACGATGCCTGCAGTGCTCTATTCGGAGAAGTCGGTTATTTGTCTGGGAGCGATGTGGAGTCCCTAGGAAAGTACACAGATGCTACAATCTACGGGCGAGAAATCCCGGTGAGCTCCACTGCCACTACAGCATTTGCAATTGCAAATGAGAGTACGTTAATTGTAAATGAGAATATGTCAATTGAAAATGAGATTTTTCATATGAAAATGAGATTAGAACAAATGGACCAACCACTATTAGTGGTTACACTATTAGTCTTCTCCTACATCCACGCAGCGCTTATACACAATACAATAGTAATTACAATGAAATTGGGAATATATTTCTACACAATGCATTTTTTTTTTAATCACAAGTTATGCTTTTTTACTTGCAACTCCAAAATGCGTAAGAATATTTCAAAAAATCTATAAAAATTTTTTATAAAATCAATATTTTAAATGACTTATTGAAAAGATTACCTTTAGATTATTTTAGCATTCTAAATAGAATGGATGCCTTAACCTTTTAAGCTCGATGTCTTTCTTCTCTCATCTGTCGCCGTTCATTTAACTCAGCATTCTCTAAAGATATTCTCATTGAATAAAAGTTCAAATATTTAAAAAGTAACATTTATTCTGATCAGCTTGTTTTATTCCTATCATTCTTTACATGGTTTTTTATTTGTATCACTAAGTATAATGGGAAAATAGGTGATAATATCATAATAAAAGGAACGTATAACAAGTTAATAAGTGTAAAATAATATGAAACATAAAAATTCTTACTCATTCATTTTCATTTAGATTAAGTGTGTATGCGAATTGTTAGACGGCAGGCTGTTAAATAATTGTATCTGCATTGCGATTTATAAAATAATCAAATTCGTCGCATTCAATTATTGAACACTCATGAACTTTGTAAGATCGCGTCTGTGGTCTCATTTCAATATAAGACATCAATTTTTTCGTATAATGGTCTCCCTTTTTCTTCACAATTCTAAAAAAAATAAAAAAAAAAGCTCAAATAAAGCCGCATTTACAATGATTGCTGTTATTAAAATTCAAAAGAATAGTTGTAAAATACATTATAAAATAAACGACAGAGCAAATATAAACTAAGATGAAAAAGTTAAATGTGTAAAGCTTCTTCATTTCATTTTTTTTGTTTAATTTTTTATCACACATCGATATAAATATTTACACACAACTCTCCTGATTTGATTTTGCGATTTTTATTTTTTATTTTTTCCGTTTAGTCGTGGTACACGTTAAACAATTAATAATGCATCAAATGCAGTGTTGTAGCAAAAATTTTTAAAATAATTTCCATTTTTTTTTTTTCTTTTCTTTTTTTATAATAACAGATAAAGTGTATCCTTTTCGAAATTTAAGCTGTATTAATGTAATGTTTTCCGATTGGCTTGATTTATACAGCTTGAATGTTTCTTCGATATTGTTTACATTGGTTTTATTATTTGTTCATTATTTTTGTTTTTTTTTTTGTTTTTTATACTTCGCATAAATTATGTCTTTATTCACTTCAATTTCATTTGAATTCAAGAATTGTTTTTACTTTTGTCTACGATTAATTTTTATATATTAGGTTCATTGGGAAAAATACAAGTTCTCTTTCTTCAGAAATTCATTAAAAAGTTGCGTTAAATCCTTATGTTAAATTTTTCATGTATCCTGATGTATAAAGTGTGGTGGCGACAACGAATTGGATACGATACAGAGTTGTCCCGTGGTGTAAAATTTTTCAAAAAGCATTTAATTGAGATCCTGAATTTCTCCATCCAAGTTGGATATTTGCTGCGGATGATTGGACTTCACCATACAAGACCGAGCGACTGATTCGAAAAGCCTTCAATTATATATATATACATACAGTGGTTATTGATAATGATAGAGAATATTTATATAGGTAGAATATCAATCGCGGTATTAATATATGTACATTGAAATTATTAATAAATACACTTTTACACTAACTAAGCCATATGCAGAAAAAATATACCTAAAACTGATTTGATAAAAGAAAAAAAAATATTAAGCAAACTGAATTTTTGGTAGTTTGGACACATACTATAAAATAATTCGATCGCTTTCGTATTACCGGAATCATTGAACTACGTATAGAATTTAATAAAGTACTAAATTCAAATATCAGTGGAGACATGGAGCATGGTAAATCTTTTACTTTTGAAAGACTGTTAATCGTCGAATGACAAGCGTAATAGAGGCCTAAACCGTTTCTTTGCACTTCTCAAAGGATCATCAAGAACACATTGTAGTAAGCTTTCATTACAATCGCGAATCAATCAACGTATTTCTATTTAGACACGACAAAATTCCAAAAATGTGTGTTTTTTTGTTGCTGGTAGCGCTGACGACGGTCATTTTTAGTGCTATTTTCATCAGCTACACGTTTAGTACTTAATTATTAAACTTAGATATTATATAAATGAGTTTAAGTAAAATAATTCATATTTTTACACTTACTTTGCTATCTCAGGAGCACAATGCACGAAATCATGCTCCCAGAATTTGTATATCGGATTCTTAATCAACTCAATAAAAGTGATCAACAGTCCCCAGGGATGAGGACGATTAACAATAAGACGCTCGAGTAGCACACGAGTGATTTGCTCCTGTATTGCTTCTGAATTAGCCTCACCGAACAGATGTAACACGGCACAACTGAAATAGTGAGTGTGGCTATTTGGATAACGCAGCTGGTTAGAAATAGCATTCAAAAATAAATAACGTCCTTCGGTGTCTAAATCAACGGCCAGGTTTTGGAAGATATCCATGTGAGCGCTGTGAGCAATGTTGGAGGTATTGGCAACAAAATTCTTACTCCTACGCAAAATGTACTTAATAGAATGTGTTGAAAACATTTATTAATAAAAATGGATCCTTACCTAATGTGTGCAATTGCTTGTGTTCCCACATACAACACTAAAGCATTCATGAGCGCGACGTTATATCGAGAACCCGGCTCATTTGAAATTTGCAAATGGCTACGCAATTCAGATACGAATGTGACAGGTGAACGCGCCTTTAAATAAGAATCAAGATCCTTTTTGAAGTTGGCCGGTTGAATATTAACCACGTAGTTTGAGCAAATTTTCGGAGCCGTTGATGTCTCTGGTAACATATCTACTTTTAAGTTGGGCGTGAATGGATCAGGCAATCGCATGTTTCTAGGAAATGCTGCCAGGATAATATTCCGCATTTGTATACAATTTGGTGGAATGGCGTCACAGAAACCGAAGTGATAGTCGCACAAAAATTCGGGGAAGTCATGCAACAACACAAGCAGAACTCGAAGTGTGCCCTTGTAGAGCAGTTGCACTGGTTTTGCCAGCTCTGCATTGCGCAAGAAAGGTGCCATGTATTTGAACAGGTCCATTAGTAACTGAGCGTAAAGCGGCCAGCCCTTTTGTTGAGGAATCTGTGACAGAATTCGTCCGATATAAATACGGTGCGAAATTAGTTCGAGCCAAGCGTAACAGAATCCGGGTGCTAGAGCTGGATTTAACAGATGGTACGTATGTGAAAAGGCAGTGATAATGCTGTGCATAAGGCTCTCGAGCACGGCATCTGGTGAACTTAGACCAAGGAAGAGCATAACAAAAAATCGATGGTAACCAAGCTGCTGGAAAGATGTACCATGTAGTTCCTGATCCTGCTGTAGGATTCCTACGATTATTCCTAGAACCTTGTTCAGGAGGTTAATTTTCGTTGTAGGATTTCCAGACTCTCCCGAATGACGTACGAGCAGTGCTATTAAGTGCACAAAGGCATCAATCCAGTGAAATATTTTTGTCTTTGCTGCAAGTGGGCTGTGTGTTGGATCATTCATGATACGATAAACAAGATCGATGCAAAATTGTGTGGCCTGTCTGAAGAAACGAGTAATCAAATCGTCTGTTTTCAGAATTCCGTAGAGATTCATTTTTTGCACAAAGGAGCCAAAGTTTTTAGTTTCACGAGCAAGATTACTCGACTGCGAGTAAATGGAGACCCAATCTTTTAGTAGGAATTCAGTTTTTTCTTGTAGGCCTGGCGGATCATCACAGTCATGGGACTGTGGATTAAAAAATAAATTATTAAACATACATATAAAATATAATTGCTCTTAGAAAATTAGTCTTACGCGAACATGTTGAATGCCGGAGTGTATGTATTGTGTGGCACCAGCTAAATAGCGATCTGCCATTCCAAATTGACCACCAACACTGTCCATGGTATTGTTTCCACCGACATTTCCAACGCCGCTATTACCGCCCCACACCATTTCGATAAGATGTGTCAATGCTTCCGGATATCGGTGACGATGTTGTTGCAGACGAGCGAGCATTTCAATTGTGCCTATGAATTCTGTTTCGGTCACAATTGGGCTGGAACGCTCATCAACCAGCAAACGCTCGATTAAGGTCATGGCAAAAGTTACGGCCAAGTAGTTGTTGCCACTATCCATAACATCACGTAGCAACAAATCGAATTGTGGAACATTAATAAAATGCGATGTGATTAGAAGCTTGATGGCTTCGACATTATAGCGCACTTCTTCGCGTATATCGAATATGCATTTCGTGATGGCTCTCTCAGTGGCCGGTGCTCCAAAAGTATTTTGCAACAACGTCAAAATACGCAGATGTATGTCTCGATATAGTTTTAGCTGCTCTACGTGTTCTGGTATATTAACTAGACCCTCAATAAGCCCTTCGACGACACGTGTTAACAAACTAATCGCCGATTCGTTATCCCGTATACGTCGAGTAACCATGAGCGCATTTAGCAGAGCGTGCATTTTTCCGGCCTGCAGTTGCATATTAGACACATTCACAGTACTATTCAGGAAAGCCTCCATCTTGCTGGCCAAATCGGCGTACATGATACCGAGTTCATCAGTTCCAAATGAGCTGGTCGGGGGCGGTGGAACTTCCTGCGGTTTTGGCAGAAATAAAGCAATGTCGCGTTCGGTCAAAGGTTGGAAGCCGGGAATGTTACGAGCAAATTCTGCATAAACGGCATATTGCTGCGGTGGAATGGGTCCAACTTTAAGACGAATCTGTTCCGGCATACGTTCGGACTGATACGCAAGCGTTTGAGCATCAAAAAATCGGCTAACAAAAGAAAAAATAGATTTTATTTCCATCGAAATTCAACTCTTTGAATTTTGTGTAATTGGTAAAATATTATATTTTACGTAATTAATATGTACAAAACCAATCAACCATATATCATAGTTAAACAAACAATACAAAGAAATCAGAATCAATCCGAAAACTGTATATATATATATACACAATTATTTTGCTTTATATTTATATATCAGTTGGTTTGTACCACGTGACTGAAACAGACATAACATACTACATACCTGCCATCTTCGCGTGCCTGCTTTCGAGTTTCGAAATCTGGAGCTAAGCGGCGATCGACGTCAGGCGTTGACTTTTCCGCTGCTGTCTTTTGTATAAATGCGCAAGCCAGCTCCACGTTATCAGTGGTCAGCGTGATGGCTGCGGCCTCGATGTCTTGGTAGTTGTGCCCAGTAAGGGAAGACAGAAACGCCTTACGTATATTATTATTCAACGTTTGTGTGAGCTGATCCTTGCAGGTGATCATGGCCATACCGGCTGATAGATTTCGCACCATTTGGTGAGCAGCGGTGCGAGCACGATTCTCATCAGCATCTAGGGCAAAATCTTTTCGCACAATTTGTTCTGTTGTTGATGCGGCAATTCGAACACTTCGATCAACGACGGGCTGCAACCATTCGGTGATGGTTCGTTCAATAGCATTTAGAACAATGTGTTTCACACCTGGATTCGCGTGTAGAATGGAGATATTTGGCGAGAGCACAATATGCTGTCCTAATAGGCTATAATTAGCCACACTGATGTCTACATAGGAATATCGTGGCTCGGTAGCCTGTATAACAACTTGCCCAGCAGCGGAATCGTTGCTTATGTTGGGAGATGGTATCGTTCCACCACCGCTAGATATAACATTACCACTTGCCATTATCATTGCTTGTGCATCGGCAGAATCATTGGCCATTTGTACTTGTGCTGACTGTTGTTGCGGAATTTGTTGTTGAGCTTGTACCTGCGTCGTGTCGATTGATTTTGATTTGGGCTGCGACATTTGATGTTCAATATTCATTGAGCGAGAAGGATCCTTCAAGTAAATTATAGGCTTCAATTTCTGCAAGTCAATACTAAGAGTTTTGCAAAGAACTTCAATTTCGAATTTAAGATTGAGTTTGAGTTCAGGTTCTTGATGCAGCTCACCCAAAACATGCATAATAGCCATTGTCCATGGATTTGGCGTTTTAAAAACTTTCGATTTAATGGACGACTCCAAAATTTTGGCTACGAATGGCACTACAAAAAGCAATTCTTGTTGGCCTTTGTGATAGGCTTCCGCCAACAGTCCCTTTAGATCTAAATCTAGCTGGAGGATGGGCCGGTTGCGTCCCAAGGTCATCATGCCCAACCAGTGACCAAGATTTTTCAATAAACTGCGATCAGAGAAATTAACCACACCTTTGTCCGAGCGCAAAAGTACCTTAATGTTTCGTAACGTCTCTTTAGTAACATATTTGTTAATTTCCGGATTCTTCAACGCCTCGAGAAAATTAAAATACAGAGTGTGGAAGTTGAATTCCATGGAGGCGCGCTTGAGCACCAGATACTGAGCCAACCAGGGCCAATAATCTTTGGTCATTATCTCTTTAATCTCTTCACATTTTTGGGGAATATTCAGCTGACTGAGATTGTTAAATACGAATGCGGTTTTATCTTGTACTGGCTCCGGTGGTGCTGTAATCTTCTCATCCTGATGTGCGACCAACAAAGTGTCGATATTAGTCGCGGTGGCAATCGATTTCATCCGAGAAGCATGTATCGTCTGTGCAACCACCATCGGTTTCTGCTGCGTAGGTGTTGTGACTAAATTTCCTGTTACAGAGTTACTGCGGTAAATGGAGTCAGGAGGCGGCTGGCCGGCCGCTCCAATTAATAGTTGACCTTTTGTTTGTGGTGGCTCTTGCCCTAAGAATCCACATTCCACGTACTGTATTAATTGTGGCGGAAAATCCTGGAAATGTGGTATGGATCGTATATATTCGCAATACTTATTGTAGGTATGAAGTCGTGATTTGAAACGATCCAACGCTGTTATACCGAAGTAGTACATTTTGGATCCTTCAGCCTTGCGTAAGGCATCAAGCACACATCGCAATGCTAAGCCAAGCGCTACGAAGGTTGGGACTAAATTGCGCTCAATGATGCCACCAAACAATTGTGCTGTTATTTGCAGTTCCTTCTCAGGGTAGTGCGGAAAGAAACGATACTCTTCGAACAGATTTCGCAACATACACTGATAGACCTCCTGCTCACGCCTATTATTCGACTCTTTGAAGCGCTGTAAAATATCAAGAACTTCATCTATAGATAATGTTGGATGTGGAGGATGATTGTATATCCTTTGGAAATATGAATTTGCTTCATCCTCAACCTCTTTGGATATTGGTGTTTGCAATACTTCCATAACACCCGTTGTTCCTTGGCTTGATGGTGTCGGATTCGGTTGGTTTTGATTCAGTGTTGGCGGCATGTGCGTCAAGTTAATAACATTGCTTCGAGGAGGTGCTTGCAATTGCATGCTTGCCAAAGGATAAGGACTGGCTCCTGCAGCGTTCATTAAACGTGAAGGCGAAGCTGGTGTAGATACTAGATTGCCTAGAAAAATGTGAACATATTGTACAGAAATTCTTGGCAAAAATTTCTTGACTTTACCTACCTAATACATTACCAAAATTGAAAGATCCATTTGGTCCACCTAAATTTAGACCTGCAATATTGGTTGATAAATTGGACAGTGTGTCTACAGTGGGCCCAAACATTTGTTGTGCGTTGAGGTTAGCTGAGAAAGGTGGTGGTGGAACGCCGGATACACCTCCGCCAACATCGATGCCGCGATGACTTCGCATTACTGCCTGTGGCGGCGGAACAAGACTTTGCGGACCCTGTTGTTGTTGCTGCGCAGCTCGAGCCTTACTTGCAATTATAGAACAATTCGTAGACATTTGCATAATAAGTTCGGTGATCTCAGGCGGCACATTTCCAATGCACGCTTGCAAACAGGACAGCATAGTAGTTATGGTCTCTGGTGGAAGTTGGGCAGCTTTAGGTGGGAGCTGCTCATCGGGTATTTTGGCACCAGTAATTTGCGGATAACGCCGTTGCAAAAACTTTATTATGGCTTGTATAAACGGCTCACCATGTTCCCGAATCTTATCGCTTATCCACTTTTCCAGCTTTAAGTATTCGCGGCGTGAAGCCAGACAAGCTAAATCAATTACGAACAAAAATGATCGCGCATTTAGCAAACTCGAAAGAGCCTTTAAATCCTGAGCAACGTCGAGTATTCGTGATAGCTTTGATTGATCGTTTTCGGTGCCGCGCATGTACCATTCTGACATTGAATGCATTATTATGGGCCGTAAAGTGAGCATGAAGTTACTAGAGTTCCATGCATGATGTAATATAACGGCAGAATTAGGATGATTGGTTAGAAACGTCGGTATGAGCTGATTGAACAGTTCCTGTCGAAGTGCAGAGAGCGGTGGATTGATTTGCAATAAGGCCAAGAACAGGACATCAGGACAATGTTGAGCAGGAAATTTGAACAAATCGTGTACTTGTGCGTAATAACCTTGATCCGATATATAGAGCAACACTTCGACCAAGTGCAGGGACTTCCAAGCACTTATTTCTTTGTTTTCTACATCTGGTGGTGTCTTTAACACATCTACGGGCACTGAGGTAAAAATGTAATCGGCGAATGAAAGCAAATCAGCGTTCTTTAGTATAATTGTAATGAGTGACAATTGTCCTTCAACATTCTGCCAATGGCGATAAATGCATTCAGGATGTGGAAAGAGCGTCGAATTTGTGCCTAGTCGTAATATTGTTAACAGGAGATCAAGTCCAAAGCGATCCTTAAGCATAAATTCAGCATGATCCAATTCTATGTATTAGCAAAAATTAAGATTTTCAAATTGCTTGCAAAATACTTTTATTATGCTTACCTAAGCAAACCTCTTTCCAATTCAATTGTGGAACCACATCTTTCAATGCCTGCACAAAGACATCTGGCTTCCATGCCTGTGCTGCATCTGATGAATTCGAGTTGTTGGATATAGCATTACCAATGATTTTTCCATCCTTAGTTTTGTCACTTGCACTTGCCAACTTCTCATTGCCAACAGTGCTTGTTACTGAGCCTCCTACCGAAGCACCATTATTGTTGGTGACATTCTGTTGATTGGCATGAGATTGCTGCTGACTGGGCCAAAAATTTGATGTTGTCGGTAAGTTTATGTTGCAGTCAAGTAGTGACGTGTGTCGCCGACACATGAAGCCGATAATTTTTGCCACATCTTGTGGCTGAACGTCACAGGAACCACACCGTAAATGCGATTTACATTCTTCAACATTTGATGTAAATTCATATCCGACTTCAAGGATTAAATTAATCCAAGATGTGTCCATAATATTATTCTTTACCTATTTCGGTACGAAACCAAATAATATGACTTTAGTAAATCTAACGAATATAAAAGCTTTTTCTTTTAAACTATTTTTAACAGCGTAGTTTAAGTAGGGTTGGCGAAAAGTTCGAAAAGTTCTCCTGGAATCCTGTAAAATAAAAAAACTAATCCGCAGCGACATGATTCCGCTTTTGCCGTCTAATTTCAGCAAATGCTATGTAATATTATTTGCTTAGTTAAATACTAACCTTTCTCCCGTTTAAAGGAGAGAAGTTCTTATATTGGACAAAATCAATACAAGACTTAATTTCAAATAAAGTATTCTGTATGGTGTAACAGAAAATATCTACAGTTTAATTTCTATTTTCTCAACACTATTCCTTTTCATGTGAGCACTTCTGAGAATTTCGAACGGGAACGATGCACGAAAAGCCAATGTAACAAAAAGTAACGTTAAATGAAGCTGTTAAATTAAAAGCCACTATGTAGGTTGTATATTTTAGACCAAGCTGCATACCACCCGTTGGCCATATGCTCACCTCTGTAGCGAATATGTCTTCATATATATTATCGAAAACTTCCTCAATTCCAGTTTCGAAAAGATCTTGCCGATCTATATTATCTTCATTGAAGTCCAGCCCAGTACATCGGCAAATACTCGGTGCTATTATCAGTGGAAGGCTACTGCATGTACGCGGATACTCGTCTCGTAATGTGTTCAGAAATATTCGTTTTAGGTCTACGCCAAGGCATCCGAAATCAAATGAGGACAAAAGCAGCTGTATTAACTCAGGCTTTATAGTTTTCAGTTGAATTCGATTTTCGGATCCACCTGATTCTATAGAGACGTTGGTGTTTAGCGAGGCCTCTATTAATTTTGTAAATACGTATATTAAATGTTCCTTAGCGTATTTACTAAGATCAGCCTGCGATGAATGTGTTAAGGCTAAACTAAGAACTGTTTCGCAAAGTTTATTAATACCGGTTGCTTCTACGATTAGAGCAATAAATTTTGGAGTCGATTTTAGAGTCTGCAAATAAAATAAGTTTTACCAGTGAATAAATGACATGAATAAATGCATCTAAGAACAAATTAATAACATACTGTTTGTCGCGGAGAAGAATGATCAACTGCAAAGCATATATTAGAAAGTATTGGTGGTAAGCGATCCAACTGCTTCTCCAAGTGCTCGCCAAGTAATTTTAACTGGATTTGCTCAGTAGTTGAACGCAGCTGTGGGGCACTATCAAAGTCGACAGCCGAGAATAGACACCGCAAAAAATGCCTATCCGCTTTGTAGCCAAATTGATCAATCAACTGAAATATATTGTCACAAAATATAGAATAATAAAATATTAAAGATTCTAAAGAAAGTAGAAATTTGGGAGAACACACATATGTAAATCTGTCTCATACTACTTCGCCTAACCTACATTTAACATAAAATTCAATTAGCTATAAAAGCAACATATAGGGAATATAAATTAAATAAATACACAAATATCTTTTTGTATTTATTTTTTGTTAACAAGCAAAGACAATGCAGATTACCCTACTTCATAATGTAATAATTGAAATAAAAAGACCATGTGTAAGATCCATGTGATGACAAGTTATTGTCATCTACAGCGAAAAATTTAAGACAAATTTTTTTGTTAAAATTTGATACGATAATAAATTTCACATTTATGACTTCTTAACTTAAGCATAATATAACGTTAAGAAATGAGTACCAACCAAATATAAGGTACAAGCTTCCCCATTTTTATTTTTAGAGCTTTTGAAGTTATTTCCATTATACTTTTTAATGTACCAAGAGTCTTGAGTTATATGTTTTAGATGGTTTGTCGTCCTTTTCGACTTGAATCTTGATAAATTCCCATTAATAGGTTGAAGGTTTCTTATTTTTAAGTAAATATTGATAAAAAATACAGCGTACTTAAAAAAAAATTGCGAAATCACCGAAGCACAATTCTTGAAGTGCAGGAATATGAATTTGGAAAGGGCTTGACATTTTTTATAAAATCCTGGAATACAATATTGGAAAACGGTGGCAATTAGGACGAATATGTACGCGAAATTGTACTCTTACCTGTTTTCCAATTTTCCTGAGGCCTTATGCGAATGTAATTACGAAAAAAATATGATGTTATACTGTTATTAAAAAATAAAGACGAAAATCGCGGCATTTAAAACAGTATGTTAAACAGAATGTCTTTTTTTTTGCAAAGAATAGTTTCGTAAATTTACACGAAAAATGCACGAAATTATTTATCCTTCTTAATGCTTAACGCTTTGTAAAAATTATTCTAAATACATATTTCACACATTTATCTAAATTTAGCTGGTTTTATTACTAAAACGATTTCACAGTTTTACTAAATTTTGCACAGAAAAAACTGTCGAATCCGAACACAGAAGAAAAAATCTCTAATGGGTACAATGGCGTCGGCAATTATTATCCCGACAGAATGTGTTGAAAACACGGTTGCATTATCATTTATCATACCTATTATAACGTAGTAGAACACAACAGAAATTACACAATGACTAAGACACAATTAAAACTTTCTCCACCGGAGAATTTTTTCTCTCGCCTTACAGCTTAAGAGGCCGTCAGACAGAACGCAATAATTCCGCCACGCTGGGCAGAGCAGCTATTTTCTGAGTTGTAACACACAGTTTCTTATGGCGCATGTCAGACAGAAAACGCGCTCCTCGTCGTAAGACTTACCGCTTATGCTTTAAACATTTATAATATTGCGCAGCGATGTCGCTCTCTGCAAATTGTCAAAAATCAGCGCTGCTGAGGTGCGGCAGAGAGCAGCTAGCATATAAGAACTCACAACAATCAACAGAAGAAGAACAAGAGCATCGACCAAAATGGAAAATTTTGCATTTCGATCGGCGTCGCTGGCAGAGGCAGCTTGGAATGAACGCTTTCATTCCAAATTGTTGAAAGATTCAAGTCATCTGCGGACAAGACATTGTGAGGCATTGTCGTCTACTCAAACCAATCGAACCGTGTCGTTCGTGCAAGACAACACCACAATATTGTGTTGATATAACAATATCACAATATTGTTGAACGCTTTAGGCTCGAAGGCAATAGTAAGTGTCGCACTATGTCACACTATGTCATAGTGCACCATAGAGCGACACTATGACACTATTGCATATGGAATGCAGTTGTGGAACGCTGGTTTTGTGTATTTAATTTCGAGGTATGGCGACGCTGATGTTTACAATAAAAACATTACAAAAAAACACAATTCGCTTGTGCGTAAACTGTAAAACGTTGTTGTTGTTTCTTTCGTTTGTTTTTGTTTTACGGTCGATTTGTTTGTTTTTATTGTAAACATCGTCGTCGCCGTACCAGTCGACAAGCCTGCAATAGTGCCGCACGTTATGATTGAAGCTAACATTATTATCGTGTCGTATCGTGTCATCGGAAGACTTCGTGTATTTGATGTCGTTCATTTAGCTGTCAGACGACAGTCAATGTCTCGATTTGATTGTAACAGCGACACTGCACTGCACGGCTTGAAATTTTTGGTATGTCTTGAAAGTGCGTTCAAGACGTGTTGTGCAGCTCTCTAGTTCATACCTATCATTTTCGCATCGTCTAGTGAAATCTATATTTGGCTATTCACTATCAGGGAAAAGCTCTTGATTGGCGCCCAACGTGGGGCACGCCTTCGTGTAAGAGACTCATTAAAACCTTGAGCTAAAAAAAAGAACGCTAAATTTTGTGCCTTCTCAAATTAACCGCGTGGTTTTTGCAATCATCACCTTGAGCAACGACAAGGTTAACTTTCGGCATTTCGAAGTCTACTTAACGGTTCGGTTATCGATGCAACAATTACAAATTCTACTGAACTCATCAGCAGTCACTCTTTGCTGCTTTTTCGTCGTTCTTGTTCACCTTGTAGAAGGGCATTTCGCATTTTCGGACATCAAGTACAGTTCTAATAACTGTTGACCTTGGCTGAATAAATCGAACTTTTTAGTTGAATTTGCACAAGTTTATTGCATTGCCGACTACATGGCAGATTAACTGAAGCAACAACGTACAAACACTTAAAGAAATCAAATCTATTATTGATGCAAATGAATCTATTATTGATGCAGTTGAAATTATCGCACCCTTCTCAAGACAAACCACGCCGAGTGGATAAGACCTCTCGAAAGAGCGGAAGCCACCAAGCTCATCAGAAAAATTTCACTTTCGCTTGCACCAAACGCACATGCCCTCATTGTGCTCAGTCTGATAATGGCATCAATCAATGTCAATAAATTGTCAGCTTGACAGTCGCTAATCGCTTCGAAAGGGCAAAACGTTTAGGCCTTTGCATCAACTATTTGTCGAAGAATCATATGGTCACACAATGTACTTCTTAATTTAAATGCAAGATATGCGCATGCTCTCATCACACTCTGTTGCTTCGAGAGCAACCCAAGACAGGTCAACCAGCGTTGCCATCAACTTCAACGCATATCTCTTCAATGAAAGACCACGTTGCATCAACTGAAACATCAGCGTCTGCGCACACACACCTCCAAGACAATTCTTCAAGGGATGCAATCACCCTAGCAGCAGCTATGGTTCTTGTTTAGGATTCATTAAGTTGCTATCAGCTTGGAAGAGTAAGCAAAGCTGTTGTGTGTCGAACTCGTGTTCGCAAGTCAACTTTATCACAGAAGACTTTTTGCAGAAATTGCGAATGCCGCGAGAACAGCATGACGTTCAAACCCTAAGCATCGAAAATGCAACGTCTAAAATTAAGCATAGATCATCAACAAATATAAAATCACGCTTTACTAATTTTGAACTTCTCTCTTAGACTCTATCATCTATCACATATCATATCAACTGGAAACAGAGATTGACATTTCTTCATATCAGTTACCAGCAAATATATCACTGGCTGACGAGCATTTCATCAAATCGGAGCGCATTGACCTGCTCATAGGCACTGAAAGTTTTTTCGACGTTCTATCTGTTAGACAAATCAAATTGGGAACAAATCTCCCGACGCTTCAAAAAACAAAGCGGATGGGTGGCATCAGGGAAGTATGAATCATGCAGCACACCGCCACAACAATCGACATTACTCTGCCTATACCATGATGAAGCAATAAACTTCAATCTCGAGCAGTTGTAGAAACTAGATGCTTCCGAAGAACAAGCCAGCTGCGAACCATTTTTTGAAGAATCCGTAGCTCAGGGCCCTGTTCTCAACTGCTCTTTAAGCTCGTCGAGAACACAAAAACAATTTTGATTAGCTTCAACTTTAAAATTTATCTCTGGAGTGATTCTCAGATTGTTCTTCACTGGCTGCAAATGCACTCGTCAACATTATCTACATTCGTGGGAAACAAGTTATCGGAGATACAGGATATCACCCACAAGGATTGCATTTAGAGATTCGTTCCTACTCAAGATAACCCTGCGGACATTGTCTCAAGGGGTTGCACTGTCAATCATCTAAAGGAATCAATCTGGTTGAAGGGACCAACCTTTCTACTCTCAAGAACAATGGGCATTCACTTATGCCTGATTGAAGTAAACAAAGAAAAGCGGAAGGATGTATTTCTGGCTGCACAACATCCAAATTAACTTCTGCAGAGATTACAACGATATAGTGCTTATCTGACGGCTGTCAGAGTGGTCGCATGTTTTCGCATGTTTTATTTCTATCGCAAAATTACGACGTCAAAATCCCAGCATGATTCACTCAAACTAACTCCACAAGACTTGGAAGCCGCATTGTGGTGCATTGTATGGATTATCCAGCAGCAACACCCCAGCAAGACTGCTACCGGGTAATTACCTGGGTAATTAACAGGGAGTATTACCAAATGTTTCGGGTAAAGTTTCTATTAATTTCTTCAGGGCCTTTTGGAAAAATTACCATAAACTTTTGTGTCCATGTGAGTATGTTATACACACGTATCCCTTCCTATCATACATCTAAGTCCATAAACGGGAATGTATAGTGCGCTCTTTCGCACTTATTGCCTTTCTGTCATAGCACTCGGTTAAATCTACCAGTAGATTAACCAAGCAATTACCCGGTTGTTTTAACATCTGATTCGGTTAAAGCTACCAGTAGATTACCCAATAAATTACCCTTTCGCGTTACCTTATGACTCTGGTAAAGCTACCCGGTAATTACCCAATAAATTACCCTGTAAATTAATTATTTTTTCACCTATAATTTTTCAAAATAGATTAATTTTTTTTTGTTTAATTTATTTAATAAATATAAAACAAATTTTTGGTGTTTGAAATAGTGAGTTGACTTCCTTGAGTCGAATGATGCTTGAAGTGTGGCCAGAGATCGGGCGGCGTTAGCACGGATGTGGCAAAGTTCTCAAATTCGGGTGATTTCAATTCCAAAGCACTGAGTTGTTGGGTGATTTTGCGGAATGGTGACACGAGCTGGCAAAGGAAAGGCGTTAAACGAAGGAGCTGTACGAAGACGAGAAGTTTCCATCTTACCATGATAACATTATCGGCTTCCTCGATAATTTGGTGCTTTAGCCAAGTATAGACTAGAACTACTTTTAAGGGGGGTTTTCTTTATTCTTGCATGCTTAAGACCTTAATGATGATATTTAATTCATGCGATGAAACTTAGAAGATAACACTTCTTTTTATCAGCACGTGTGCAGTTGTTGGCTCTTTTTTCACACTGCCAATTAAAAATGAGACAGAAAAGTCACGAAATTGTTGCCATATCTTTTGCACTTATGCAACTTTAAAACTAGTAAAGGTGTTGTCTACAGCCGGGCTGTAGCCGAAATACCCTACACCTTAAAGCTGCATATATACTCGTATATATCTTTAGAAGTGGTGCGATATAATATACTCGTATATATATACTATATATATATTATATATCTAATAATAAATACACAATATATATATAATAGTAATAATAAAAACAAAAAAAATTTTTTTAAAGTGGGCGGATCACGCCCATATTTGGCATATTAACTGGAAGCATTAGTCTAAACCTGCATATAAAATTTTCTTGTCTTCTCTCAAAAAGTGATGCTGATATGGCCTTTTTTAATAGGCAAAACAGAGGTACCTGCACTCTCGATATAAAAAGTTGGCGTGGTCCTTGGGCGATTTTGCCCATTTTCAATACGAAACACCCCAACATAGCAACGAATATTTTTGCCAAAATTTCATTTTGAAATCTTAATCCGTTCTCCTGTGATCGTGATTTCAACGGACAGACAGACAGACAGACGGACAGACATCGTTATTTCAATTCTGGTGGTGATGCTGATCAAGAATATATATACTTTTCCATACCTATCTTGTCTAGTTCTATGCGTTACACACTCCGGTAGAAAGTGAATATACCCTCAACCTTAAGTTGTAGGGTATAAAAAGAGTGTAAGGGTGTGTTAGTTATGGAAAATATTGCACTAGTATGTGCGACTCGGGTAGCGAAGTTTTGCTGGGACCTCCCAGTAGACATACGCCGTGCTCGAAAGAGCGTTCTATCTCACGATGCTTTAAAATATCTCAACCCATTTCTAAGTCAAACATGCAGTTTTGAACTCTTAAATGTCGGAGCTCGACTAGAATTAGCATCCATGCACTATTCACAATCGCATCCAATGCTTCTACAAAGCAAATACCACTTTGTTCAAAATCTAGTTCGCCATCTACACCTCATCAATTATCACGCTGGACCAAAAGCTCTAGTCGGTCTCATTCATTCACTGGGTTCGATGCAAACCAAAATTTATGGGACATGTTATGGGCAATCCAGCTGTCGAGCGGTTGATCGCACATAGCCATTTCGTGTGCCAGTGGTTCAAGGCAGTCTACATTGAAGTATTTTCCAACCTATCAACCGAAGCCTTCATAGCTGCTCTCAAACGGTTAATCGGAAGAAGAGGATTACCAACGGATGTATTTAGCGACAATGCTACCAATTTTGTTGGAGCTAGTCGAAAGCTTATTAATATGAAAACGTTTCTCTTTAACCCCAAAAATCAAAGTTTAATAACAAACTTTTATACTAATGGATTTGTTAACTTTAGGTTCATCCCGCCTACGGCACTACATTTTGGTGGATTGTGGGAGGCAGCAGTTAAAGCAGCGAAAGGTATCTAAATCGTAGTCTCAACAACACACGCCTAACTTTTGAAGAATTGACGGCAGCGCTGATCGAAATTTAAGTAATTTTAAATTCGCGTTCGCTATCGCCAGTCTCGTCGGGACCAAGCGACTCTGAAACTCTCACACCAGCACACTGCCTAATAGGCTGTTCATTGAAGGCTTTACCAGAACTCATGATTTCAGAGCCAAAGGAAATCAATCATCTGAAGTGTTGGGCACGTATTACGGCTATTAAGCAGCGATTTTGGCAGAATATGTGAGTGAACTTCAGTCAAGAATCAAATAGCAAAGGGTTCAACCAAATGCTCACATTAACTCACTGGTGCTTATTCATGACGGCAACACATCGCGCCAAACACTGGCTCTGTGGAAAGATCGTAGCTGTCATACCTGGGAAGGACAACAAGGTCAGGGTTGCCGATGTCAAAATATCCAAAGGGTTCTTGGTCGTCCAATACACAAATTATCACTCTTAACATTTTGAAAGTTCTTTCAAGTGGGCCGGAATGTTGAGGAACGCAGTCCACACACAGGTTAATCATCAGTCTAAAAACTGTTTGATTGCGGTCGTATTCTCTTCTATTACTGCCACTCACTACTCTTGTATGTCAATTTGAAAACTAATAAAGTCAGTCTTAAAATAGCAATTGTCCTATTATTTTCGCATCGTCTAGTCAAGTCTATATTTGGCTAATCACAATCAGGAAAAAGCTCTTTATTATACAGTCTTCTTGATGTCGTATCCACTTTTGTATAATATATTCAACATTTTAATTTAAGTGGTATATTTATATTTTTTACTGTGCACATTATTTTTTATCGTATTGAATAAAATTAATCTGTGATTTAACCTCAATTTTTAGTTAATTTTCATTTAAAGAACGGGCATCCAAAGGAAAAGGGTACCGCGCTACTATGCATACGTAAAAGGTGGTGTGGAAATGCACTCAAAGCTGATAATTTCAATTAATTTTATGAACTTAAATAAGAAAAAACTAGTAAAGGTGTTGTCTAGAGACGGGCTGTAGCCGAAATACCCTACTGTGATCGTGATTTCAACGGACAGACAGACAGACGGACAGACATCGTTATTTCAATTTTGGTGGTGATGCTGATCAATAATATATATACTTTTCCATACCTATCTTGTCTAGTTCTAAGCGTTACACACTCCGATAGAAAGTGAATATACCCTCAACCTTAAGGTGTAGCGTATAAAAAAGAAATTTTTATACAGTGACATCTTTTAAACGCATTGAACTTTTCAACTAATGTTTGCATACAGATTCAAAGAAATAATAGAAACGTTTTCTGGTTGATGTCCCAGCTCGTTTCTCACCCCATAATCTTAAGATAGTGTGCTAACAACCCAAAATGGATTACTTTCGCAGTTTACACGCATCATAATAGCTAGACGTAGCTTTTAAGACAGAGCGAATTTCACCATAAAACCGCTCGCACACTACATAGACACGTTAATGAATCAAATTCGTACGAATACGTACGGAGACGCACGCACGATCCCAACCTACGAAGCGCTATGTGAGCTCGCACACTGGATACGAATTGGTCGTACGTATAGATACGAATCGATCCGATGTACGATAGCCATCTGAACTGGTTGGGATTATTTTAGCCGTTCGCAAAAAATTGCATTAAAGCCTTTAATTGGAGGCACTTCTTTTTGTTTTTTTTTCGTAATTGGGGCAACTTTTACGAAAGTTCTTGAATGCAACGGTAAAATATCGATGTTTTGTGTTTTATTGTATTTACTCATATTTTCTCCACGTAAATTGAGTCTAAAAGTTTAGAAATAGATGGATGGATTTATTCAAAATTCTCCTCCGTCATGCATATGTAGGAAGAAATAGAATGCTGTCATTATATATGTATCTTGCATTATATATGACATTTACCAAATTCGTTTCTTTTTAAATATACATATATCTCATTTCCGAGATAGAAGCAAATTATCTTGTAAATACAAAATCATTAGGGCTAGTTACGCTCACTCAACGCAAGCCCACCCAACTTGAGAGCTGTCAAATCCCCATCCCTTTACATTGTTTTGTATGTTTGCTGGAAAGTGCAGCCGACACTCAATACGAAGTGTTTTACTCAACGCAAATATCAAAATCGATATGTGGGTTATTTTATATGATAATTCAATTGCGATTTTTAAACGAGTAAAATCTCATGAGTACATATACGTCGTAGCTGAATATTCCTTATTTTTACTCCCTCGTTTGCAATTCGTCTGGAGTCACACGAATGGTAAAGAAAATAGAGAAATAATATACTCTTTTAAACCACCCGAAAAACTTATTTTCATTGTGGCTTAGCAGGCTCTTAGCCGCCGCCGATTATTTTGTTCTTTTTGCTAAGACGCCGCCGTCGGTAAAATACATCTTTGCGCCCCTAGGGGCATAGCGTAAACAAAACAATCGAAGTCATATTTTCTGTTTACACTCTTCTTACCACAAAAATTGTGTTTTAGGTACAATTTTCGCTCTGCCCAATAACCACATATCTTTAGATTTCTCTATTTTACTTTCGCGAAACACTTTTAAAAATGTTCTTCATTATTTTGTAAAGTTTATAAGTCGTCAATAATGTTCTTCAATGGAAGTTGTTGATAAAATTCAGCGATTTTATACCAGCTCTTTTATTTCTGCCACTGTTACTGACATTTCGATAATATGATTTTTCAGAGATTCCAACCCAAAGCAGTGAGTGGTGGTAATATTTTTGAAAATGTTATTTCCAGTGAATATTATTTGCGTAAGTGCGCGAGTAAACAATAGTTACACACCTTCGATTTATGATACATATTATATAGACCCTATACTATAACATAAGATGAATGCTTAACTGTTCGAAGAATGCACTCATCGGAATATCGTTCTTTAGATCTCCTTCGAACTGTTGCTTTTCCATCGGGCCCAATCAAATTCAATTTCGATTTATCAGAAAATATCACATTTCGCCAATTAGTAACCGTCCATGTTTTATGCTCCTTGGCCCATTCTAATCGCTTTTTCCTCATAACCGTTGTTAAGAGCGGTTTTTCAAAATTCAGCGATTTTATACCAGCTCTTTTATTTCTGCCACTGTTACTGACATTTCGATAATATGATTTTTCAGAGATTCCAACCCAAAGCAGTGAGTGGTGGTAATATTTTTGAAAATGTTATTTCCAGTGAATATTATTTGCGTAAGTGCGCGAGTAAACAATAGTTACACACCTTCGATTTATGATACATATTATATAGACCCTATACTATAACATAAGATGAATGCTTAACTGTTCGAAGAATGCACTCATCGGAATATCGTTCTTTAGATCTCCTTCGAACTGTTGCTTTTCCATCGGGCCCAATCAAATTCAATTTCGATTTATCAGAAAATATCACATTTCGCCAATTAGTAACCGTCCATGTTTTATGCTCCTTGGCCCATTCTAATCGCCTTTTCCTCATAACCGTTGTTAAGAGCGGTTTTTCAAAATTCAGCGATTTTATACCAGCTCTTTTATTTCTGCCACTGTTACTGACATTTCGATAATATGATTTTTCAGAGATTCCAACCCAAAGCAGTGAGTGGTGGTAATATTTTGAAAATGTTATTTCCAGTGAATATTATTTGCGTAAGTGCGCGAGTAAACAATAGTTACACACCTTCGATTTATGATACATATTATATAGACCCTATACCATAACATAAGATGAATGCTTAACTGTTCGAAGAATGCACTCATCGGAATATCGTTCTTTAGATCTCCTTCGAACTGTTGATTTCCATCGGGCCCAATCCAATTCAATTTCGATTTATCAGAAAATATCACATTTCGCCAATTAGTAACCGTCCATGTTTTATGCTCCTTGGCCCATTCTAATCGCTTTTTCCTCATAACCGTTGTTAAGAGCGGTTTTTTGGCAGGGCGGCGAGCTGTAAGTCCCATTTCCGTCAGGCGTCTTGAGACAGTTCTTCTGCTGATTTGCATTCTTAGCTTATCCTGGAGGTCTCTTCTTAGTTCCCTAGCAGTGTGGAACCGATTCTGAAGGACAACTCGATGTTGGCGAACTCATTCTGGAACTCGGAGTTATGGTCGCTGACTTGGCCCTTCATTGCGTGCTCTACGGGTTTTTCTCGTAGATGTGGAAGGGTGCCAAGATAACTGATGAATGCTCTGAGAAGAAAAACGGAAATAATCAAATATTCAGTTTATAAATTGCGAGTCGGAACTTACTCTCGGTCCAACTTTAAGCAGTCAGTACCTGGTGAGTCTGCGTAGACCTACAATCGGTGTTTAGCAGCGCCTGCTCGCCAAAGTAGTCACAAATATCGATCTTCGCGTGGTGCAGTGATTTTTGGCCTCCCACTTCCAGTTCTCCTCTGTATGCTTCCGGTTTCTTGAAATTTTTTTAAAACTTGTCGCACTGTGCTTTCATTACATCCAATTGTTAGAGAAATTCTTCTGTTGGAATAGTTTTCTCCACTTAGTGCTAGAATACGACCTTTTTGTTAAGGTTCTGGAACTCGGAGTTATGGTCGCTGACTTGGCCCTTCATTGCGTGCTCTACGGGTTTTTCTCGTAGATGTGGAATGGTGCCAAGATAACTGATGAATGCTCTGAGAAGAAAAACGGAAATAATCAAATATTCAGTTTATAAATTGCGAGTCGGAACTTACTCTCGGTCCAACTTTAAGCAGTCAGTACCTGGTGAGTCTGCGTAGACCTACAATCGGTGTTTAGCAGCGCCTGCTCGCCAAAGTAGTCACAAATATCGATCTTCGCGTGGTGTAGTGATTTTTGGCCTCCCACTTCCAGTTCTCCTCTGTATGCTTCCGGTTTCTTGAAATTTTTTTAAAACTTGTCGCACTGTGCTTTCATTACATCCAATTGTTAGAGAAATTCTTCTGTTGGAATAGTTTTCTCCACTTAGTGCTAGAATACGACCTTTTTGTTCTTGGCTTAATACTATATTTAAAACTTTTAAAAAATTCCCGCGGATGGACACTCTCTGATTTGTCCAATGTTAATGGACAAATTTTGCAGCATTATTTCTAAGCCTTTCATAACATTTTTTACCGGCAAAGTGGAAAATTTGCGAATTTTCCAGGTGCGGCTTTTTTTTTGGCCACAGCTGTACATGTAGCTACTATTATACCAGACCCTATACTACCAAAAAATAGTAATGTAAAAATTTGGCGTAAAGCCTTAGTTTATAAGTTAAGGCCATATAAAAGTAAGAATTGCTTAAGGTACGGTGAAAGCGAACTCAACAATACTCTCCAATAGATATCGCGAAGCATGTCCGACAGAACGTGACACCACGTGGAATTATATAAGTCAGCTGTTCGTTTCTGTGAATAATATAATCCGTATTGGTAATTAATGATTATATTGCATGGGATTTGTCACTTTCGCTAGAGAATTTGCTGATGTGATATGAAAAATTTATAACGAAAAAATATTTCGAGGAATACAAACAAATGACTATATGGAGATAAGTATAATATAAACAATAATGAAACTTATCAGTGGAAAACATTTCATTGGCGATTTTTTGCCAAATTTCATTTTTTTTACATATTTTTTTATAATCTGTCTGAAAATAAATTACTATAAGGGCATATGTAAAGTATAAATAATAATAAAACTTACCAGTGAAAAATATTTCATTGGCGATTTTTTGCCGATTTTTTTTTTAAAATATGTATTTATAATTTGGGTGACTTGTACTGTATAGGCACTCATTTTGCGTTAGGAGAGCAATAAGCCTTTCAATCATTACCAAAAAAGGTAATTAATATTGAGAACAAAAAGAAAAAGAAAATTTAACAAATCAAAGTATAAAGACCAAACAACAGATGGCAACGCCATAAAATTCCTATACACAAACTCCTAAAGTACACATATACTTATACAAAATTCTTATACAAAAATTTTTACAACGCTCTACTGGGCGGTGAAAACTTTTACGCCGATGAGCGCATTTTCTGTCTGAAAAGCGGCATAATAACCTGTGTGTCACAACTTAGAAAACTAGGGCTGAGCGATAGAGCGATTTCTTTGGAGCAGTTCCATCATGTGACAGTGAGAGCTGTCACAGATACAAAAACCTGTTACTCGTTACATTAACCAAACTAACGAGTGACTGTCTATTATTAATTTCGACATCATTTTAGTTTAAAATCATCTATTTTTAAAAACCTAAAGTAGATATAATATAGAGAGAAAGATATGTATACATTTTTATGTAGCTATTTTTTTTTACATTTTTATTGCAATTGTGTCATATTGCTTTATAGCGTTCAGATTTGTTGTTTTAATTTCAAAAACTTACACGTAATTTTATATCAACATAGAAACTGCTATTTCACTAAAGTTTTTAGTGGCTATTGCTACAATTATTGAATAATCCATCTACAATTTTAACGGTGACATCCAGTCACCGTTAGTCAAAAAAAAACAGTCTTTACAAACGTACTGCGACTGAAATATCTGTGACAGGTTGTCACAGTTTAGTAGCAATCTTCGTAGAAACTCTGACTCGTGACTTTTATGCATCTAAATTTCAAAAATTGAAAGTGGGGTTCTCGGATTTTTGCATACTAAATACTTTGGGCCGTGATATTTGCGATTTAACAAATCCAATTCATTGCCACAAAGAAATCCTATCAATGAAGTTCGCAGTTCTCTGTTAAAAACCGCCTAGACTTACCATAAAATTAAAAGTGCTCTCTAAAAGTTTCCCCTTTTGTTGAAATGGCCATATAGCCTAGTAGCTGGCCAGTCAGGCTACATTCAAGACATTCCCAGTATAGCCGATTTTGTTGTTGTTGTTGTATTTGTTGTTGCTGTATCTCCCCATAACAACAAGTGCCGCCCCCGCTCCGCCCCCATTTAGAAGATATAAACCTTTTAAGTTTGAAAATTTGGGGGGGTCTATATCTCCGTAATCCCGGCACATACCTCAACGATATATACATCGTTGGAAAGGTTATTTTAATATCTATAATACTTGTGTAGAGACATTTTCCCGGAAAACTTTTACTTTTCCCGTAAAACAAGATTATAGTTTTTCCTACTTTTTTTTTGGATGTTTATGAATTTTTTGAAAATGAAGTTGTTTGGAATGATATATTTTAGCTTACATTTTAAGAAAATATAGTTAATAGCGAATGTTTACGTATTTTTTTTATTAAAATCGGTGCAGTGGTTTGGGAGAGTCGTTGAGTTATGTGCCGGGATTACGGAGATATAGACCCCCAAAGTTTCAAACTTAAAAGGCTTATATCTCCTAAATCGGGCGGAGCGGGGGGCGGGACTTGTTGTTGTGGGGAGCTACAACAACAACAAAAACAACAACAACAAAATCGCTTATACTGGGAAAGGGTAGATTTATTCCGGCCAGTCAAATACAACCTTGTCGGTTGGATCTCAAAAAAAAAACCTGTTGAAGTTCCGGACATATAAAAATTCACACACTTCATAACCAATATCTAAATAAAATATCTGATGGGGCCAAGATTACTTCTTTGTACGTGAAATAATTTTCATTAAAAAGGTTGTATTTAGTTATGCATAAAATTGCACTCCTATGCATAAATTGCAGGTCCTTTAATAAAAGTATCCTTTGACTTCAACCGATTGTAACCAAAACTACAGAAATTAATTTAATGTTATAAAAGCTCTAAATATAAAATATCTACCTTCTATGAGTGTCCTATTGGCACCACCGATTTCATTCAACAAGGGAGGTGTACAACTAGGTCTTATAAGACCCTCAAATACAAAATTTCCACTTTCCCGTTCGAGACGTTTTTTAGTTACAGAGGATGCGTACATTAAAGAGTGTGAAAAATAGCATAGCGTAATACCATAATTTCATGCGATCAAAGGAAGTATCCCCATTTGAAATTGCAATTTATTATAATTCCAAATCTTATAAACTTTATTTCATATCAGTTTCAGTTTTTGTAAAAACTCTTGTGTCTCGCTACGACAAAATTCTTGCCCTAAATCTTGCAAGCTAAAGCAATTTATATTCTTTGGTGGATTTTTGTTTACTATATTTCACAGCATATTCCATTTTAAATTATTTAGCAGAACGTCAGTTCAGTGATAACCACCTACAAGATTATTTGATTGAATACGGCGTAAAATTCAAGTCTAGTAAGCAAAACAACAAACGGCTTTGATGTAGCAGCGAAGCAAACAGCGACATTTGTTAAATTACAAATAAAACTAGTAAAGGTGTTGTCTACAGCCGGGCTGTAGCCGAAATACCTTACACCTTAAAGCTGCATATATACTCCATGACCTATGTAAACTAAAAGTGGGCGGATCACGCCAACATTTGGCATATTAACTGGAAGCATTAGTCTAAACCTACATATAAAATTTTCTTGTCTTCTCTCAAAAAGTGATGCTGATATGGCCTTTTTTAATATGCAAAACAGAGGTACCTGCACTATCGATATAAAAAGTAGGCGTGGTCCTTGGGCGATTTTGCCCATTTTCAATACGAAACACCCCAACATAGCAACGAATATTTTTGCCAAATTTCATTTTGAAATCTTAATCCGTTCTCCTGTGATCGTGATTTCAACGGACAGACAGACAGACGGACAGACATCGTTATTTCAATTTTGGTGGTGATGCTGATCAAGAATATATATACTTTTCCATACCTATCTTGTCTAGTTCTATGCGTTACACACTCCGGTAGAAAGTGAATATACCCTCAACCTTAAGGTGTAGGGTATAAAAATAAAAAGAGAGAAGAAAGGTACAGGATGAAGGAAGAGTAAAGGCGAAGAGTGGGTGTGCACTAAATGTAAAAACACAGAACTCAAAAAACGTTAGGCCAAATGACTTGAAGTCAAAAAAGTAATAATTTCCCTTTTAAAGCTCGGAAACGAGGTGATACTCTTGACTCGATGTGGAAGACTATTCCACAACCTAATGGCTCTAATCAGACCAGAGCGCTGCCTAATAAGAGTATGGACACGCGGTGCAATGAAATTCAGTGTTCTGGCCGACAGAGCCGGAGCCAGCTTATCACGCAAGTAAGCCGGGGAATTATACCTAACAACCTTGAATAAAAGCAAAAGAAGTCTGCAATCAAAGAGTGAACTAAGGCTCATACCAAAAACTGAGGCAATCAGGTGACTAGAATGGTCCCTCTTTCGAAGCGAGTAAATAAACCTAACAACAGCACGAGCACATTTGTTGAGCGAGTTAAGGCAAGCACAGCTAAAGCCACCAAATACCTCACACCCATAAAGAAAATGAGGCACAATTAGCGCTTTCGATAATTTGAGCCTGGAAGATATTGGCAGATAATGTCTGATGAAAGAAAGGTTGCGAAGTACAAGGTAAACACGGCTACAAATCGCTGCAACCTGCTTGTCCCAGGATAAATCAGAACTAATGAAAAGTCCAAGGTGCTTCAAAGTACTAGTACATAGTAATTCCACACCATCATGTGAGATAGCTCCTGGATTCGCTGAAAGAAAGCCACCCCCAAAAACTATCGACTGGGACTTACTCGCATTAAGAGCAAGGTTGTTATCACAAGCCCACAAAGAGATTGCATTCAAATCATGTTCGATTCGCCGCACACCGCATCCGGCCTCAAGACGGCCACAAGACTGCATCAACAAAACGTCATCGGCAAAAATGTGCACGTCCGAAGACCGGACACAGAGGGGCAAATCGTTGATGTAAATAATAAAAAGTAAGACATTTCGATAATATGATTTTTCAGAGATTCCAACCCAAAGCAGTGAGTGGTGGTAATATTTTTGAAAATGTTATTTCCAGTGAATATTATTTGCGTAAGTGCGCGAGTAAACAATAGTTACACACCTTCGATTTATGATACATATTATATAGACCCTATACCATAACATAAGATGAATGCTTAACTGTTCGAAGAATGCACTCATCGGAATATCCTTTTCCATCGGGCCCAATCAAATTCAATTTCGATTTATCAGAAAATATCACATTTCGCCAATTAGTAACCGTCCATGTTTTATGCTCCTTGGCCCATTCTAATCGCTTTTTCCTCATAACCGTTGTTAAGAGCGGTTTTTTGGCAGGGCGGCGAGCTGTAAGTCCCATTTCCGTCAGGCGTCTTGAGACAGTTCTTCTGCTGATTTGCATTCTTAGCTTATCCTGGAGGTCTCTTCTTAGTTCCCTAGCAGTGTGGAACCGATTCTGAAGGACAACTCGATGTTGGCGAACTCATTCTGGAACTCGGAGTTATGGTCGCTGACTTGGCCCTTCATTGCGTGCTCTACGGGTTTTTCTCGTAGATGTGGAATGGTGCCAAGATAACTGATGAATGCTCTGAGAAGAAAAACGGAAATAATCAAATATTCAGTTTATAAATTGCGAGTCGGAACTTACTCTCGGTCCAACTTTAAGCAGTCAGTACCTGGTGAGTCTGCGTAGACCTACAATCGGTGCTTAGCAGCGCCTGCTCGCCAAAGTAGTCACAAATATCGATCTTCGCGTGGTGCAGTGATTTTTGGCCTCCCACTTCCAGTTCTCCTCTGTATGCTTCCGGTTTCTTGAAATTTTTTTAAAACTTGTCGCACTGTGCTTTCATTACATCCAATTGTTAGAGAAATTCTTCTGTTGGAATAGTTTTCTCCACTTAGTGCTAGAATACGACCTTTTTGTTAAGGTTCTGGAACTCGGAGTTATGGTCGCTGACTTGGCCCTTCATTGCGTGCTCTACGGGTTTTTCTCGTAGATGTGGAATGGTGCCAAGATAACTGATGAATGCTCTGAGAAGAAAAACGGAAATAATCAAATATTCAGTTTATAAATTGCGAGTCGGAACTTACTCTCGGTCGAACTTTAAGCAGTCAGTACCTGGTGAGTCTGCGTAGACCTACAATCGGTGTTTAGCAGCGCCTGCTCGCCAAAGTAGTCACAAATATCGATCTTCGCGTGGTGTAGTGATTTTTGGCCTCCCACTTCCAGTTCTCCTCTGTATGCTTCCGGTTTCTTGAAATTTTTTTAAAACTTGTCGCACTGTGCTTTCATTACATCCAATTGTTAGAGAAATTCTTCTGTTGGAATAGTTTTCTCCACTTAGTGCTAGAATACGACCTTTTTGTTCTTGGCTTAATACTATATTTAAAACTTTTAAAAAATTCCCGCGGATGGACACTCTCTGATTTGTCCAATGTTAATGGACAAATTTTGCAGCATTATTTCTAAGCCTTTCATAACATTTTTTACCGGCAAAGTGGAAAATTTGCGAATTTTCCAGGTGCGGCTTTTTTTTTGGCCACAGCTGTACATGTAGCTACTATTATACCAGACCCTATACTACCAAAAAATAGTAATGTAAAATTTTGGCGTAAAGCCTTAGTTTATAAGTTAAGGCCATATAAAAGTAAGAATTGCTTAAGGTACGGTGAAAGCGAACTCAACAATACTCTCCAATAGATATCGCGAAGTATGTCCGACAGAACGTGACACCACGTGGAATTATATAAGTCAGCTGTTCGTTTCTGTGAATAATATAATCCGTATTGGTAATTAATGATTATATTGCATGGAATTTGTCACTTTCGCTAGAGAATTTGCTGATGTGATATGAAAAATTTATAACGAAAAAATATTTCGAGGAATACAAACAAATGACTATATGGAGATAAGTATAATATAAACAATAATGAAACTTATCAGTGGAAAACATTTCATTGGCGATTTTTTGCCAAATTTCATTTTTTTACATATTTTTTTATAATCTGTCTGAAAATAAATTACTATAAGGGGATATGTAAAGTATAAATAATAATAAAACTTACCAGTGAAAAATATTTCATTGGCGATTTTTTGCCGATTTTTTTTTTAAAATATGTATTTATAATTTGGGTGACTTGTACTGTATAGGCACTCATTTTGCGTTAGGAGAGCAATAAGCCTTTCAATCATTACCAAAAAAGGTAATTAATATTGAGAACAAAAAGAAAAAGAAAATTTAACAAATCAAAGTATAAAGACCAAACAACAGATGGCAACGCCATAAAATTCCTATACACAAACTCCTAAAGTACACATATACTTATACAAAATTCTTATACAAAAATTTTTACAACGCTCTACTGGGCGGTGAAAACTTTTACGCCGATGAGCGCATTTTCTGTCTGAAAAGCGGCATAATAACCTGTGTGTCACAACTTAGAAAACTAGGGCTGAGCGATAGAGCGATTTCTTTGGAGCAGTTCCATCATGTGACAGTGAGAGCTGTCACAGATACAAAAACCTGTTACTCGTTACATTAACCAAACTAACGAGTGACTGTCTATTATTAATTTCGACATCATTTTAGTTTAAAATCATCTATTTTTAAAAACCTAAAGTAGATATAATATAGAGAGAAAGATATGTATACATTTTTATGTAGCTATTTTTTTTTACATTTTTATTGCAATTGTGTCATATTGCTTTATAGCGTTCAGATTTGTTGTTTTAATTTCAAAAACTTACACGTAATTTTATATCAACATAGAAACTGCTATTTCACTAAAGTTTTTAGTGGCTATTGCTACAATTATTGAATAATCCATCTACAATTTTAACGGTGACATCCAGTCACCGTTAGTCAAAAAAAAACAGTCTTTACAAACGTACTGCGACTGAAATATCTGTGACAGGTTGTCACAGTTTAGTAGCAAACTTCGTAGAAACTCTGACTCGTGACTTTTATGCATCTGTCACTCGTGAATTTTATGCAAAGTCACAGGTGAACAATTCATCAACACATTTACATAATCATTGAGAAATGCAAAATGTCCATTTCAAAAACTGAAAGTGGGGTTCTCGGATTTTTGCATACTAGATACTTTGGGCCGTGATATTTGCGATTTAACAAATCCAATTCATTGCCACAAATAATTCCTATCAATGAAGTTCGCAGTTCTCTGTTAAAAACCGCCTAGACTTACCATAAAATAAACAGTGCTCTCTTAAAGTTTCCCCTTATGTTGAAATGGCCATATAGCCTAGTTGCTGGCCAGTCAAATACAACCTCGTCGGTTGGATCTCAAAAAAAAAAAAAAAGTTTCCCCTTAACAAAGTACATAAGCCTGTTGAAGTTCCGGACATATAAAAATTCACACACTTCATAACCAATATCTAAATAAAATATCTGATGGGGCCAAGATAACTTCTTTGTACGTGAAATAATTTTCATTAAAAAGGTTGTATTTAGTTATGCATAAAATTGCACTCCTATGCATAAATTGCAGGTCCTTTAATAAAAGTATCCTTTGACTTCAACCGATTGTAACCAAAACTACAGAAATTAATTTAATGTTATAATAGCTCTAAATATAAAATATCTACCTTCTATGAGTGTCCTATTGGCACCACCTACAAGATTATTTGATTGAATACGGCGTAAAATTCAAGTCTAATAAGCAAAACCACAAACGGCTTTGATGTAGCAGCGAAGCAAACAGCGACATTTGTTAATTACAAATAAAACTAGTAAAGGTGTTGTCTACAGCCGGGCTGTAGCCGAAATACCCTACACCTTAAAGCTGCATATATACTCCATGACCTATGTAAACTAAAAGTGGGCGGACCACGCCCACATTTGGCATATTAACTGGAAGCATTAGTCTAAACCTACATATAAAATTTTCTTGTCTACTCTCAAAAAGTGATGCTGATATGGCCTTTTTTAATAGGCAAAACAGAGGTACCTGCACTATCGATATAAAAAGGAGGCGTGGTCCTTGGGCGATTTTGCCCATTTGATGATTTCAACGGACAGACAGACAGACGGACAGACATCGTTATAAGAATATATATACTTTTCCATACCTATCTTGTCTAGTTCTATGCGTTATACACTCCGGTAGAAAGTGAATATACCCTCAACCTTAAGGTCAAATTGGATGATGAAGTGCTTCGATCTATTTAATCTCCAGCCTCCATGATGTTTCACCAGTCGTTGCTTTCGATGGCTTTAAGCTTATAACTTTTAATGTCGACAACCTGATATTTTTCAAGGTGATGAGACTCTTAGGTGTAAAATTGCAAGTAAAAACACAATAAACGGCGCTTTAGTGTAGAAGAATTTATATTGTACGGCGTAAATGTGCATTACTCGAATTGACGCCGCCAATTCCGTAAAGCACAATTATCCACTCGTACATAAGTAATCTAAAAAATATGAGCTCTCTAAAGTGACTTATTTAGACAATTGGATTATGATAAGCATCATGAGTGTCGAAAACAAATCCTTCGTGTTTAAAATTATTTAAAATAAATTTAACTCCTTAAGAAAAATTTTTCAATTTACATATGTCCATACATACATATGTATGTATTTCTGCCATAATATATGATTACACTTACATGCTCTATGATTTCCACAGACTCCGATAGATTCTTCGGATTTAAGCGTTCCACCAATAAACTAATCTGCGTCAGCGATACTGCGAGTTGATCCTGGTTCATAGCTCTTTTATTAAATTTTTTAACAGGCAGTAGCGTACGAGGTGACCTTTCTTCACTAGCTTTAAAAATGTGCAAAATAAAATCTTTGAAAAAAGTTACACATACACATACACCGCGTTTAAAGAACGAAAATATTCTTAGTTCAACAATCAAGGCTAATTGTGATAAAATTTACAATTTTAATAACTTCTAGTTGCTAAATGTTTGACATATTCTTAATATTTTTACTTTGTTTTCAACTGAATATTTTGAAATTGGTCTTTGAAATATATGAAACATAAAATAAATAAATGTCGCATCTTTTTTCCATTTATTATGTCGTATGAGCAATGTTGGCATGAATAAATCTTGCACTCATCGAAATAGAAGCAATGCAATTAAACTAGATGACTCTGGCCCCGTTGGTCATTTGGGGCCATATATTTTCACGGCAACTGCGCCATTAAGGTGTCAATGAATAAGAAAACCAACCATCTGGTTGAAGTGATTCCTTAAAATTTAGCACGAGATGGATCTTTTGTAACAATACATTTATTATATTCACCATAAAGTTCAGATTTATTAAACTTCGCTTGTTTATCGTTTCACAGTCAGTTTCATGAATTATATATTCATTAATTGCACATTCCAAATGGAATTAAAAACATTTTTCTCTGCTTCCACAATCCGTATAGCCATGAAAATAAGAGCTCCAATAGAACGTTGGAAATGAATTCGCCCTATGTTTTTTAAATTTTTTTTACTTTTCGGTGTGTTTCCTTTTTACAAGAGAATTTGCCATACTTTTTAATATATAAATAAATTAATTTTTTACATTAATTTTTGGTGCATATTAAGCTTTTCTACTCCTACCTAAATTTGTAGTCTACCCATGCAAACACAAAAATGGTTATTAATCGTTCATGCCTTTGGTTATAGAGTTCTACTCCCTTGAAAATTTAAATTTGAAGAGCTTGTATCTCTTTAAATAGAAAACAGTCACAGGATATTGTTATCTTTTCTTAATGTTGTAAAATATAAACCGAAAAAATATACATTTATGGGGAAACGTAGATATGTACATATATATTTTTAGTAGCTATCAGCAAATTTTCCAAATTCCCTTAAAAGGCAAACGCAAAGTTATATTTCGCTGAAAAAACACACAAACTTTCAACACGCAACCGTAATTATTCTTGGATTTTAGTCGGGTTTTTAATGATCTATGTCGATCTTTGCCATACAACTGACAGATCGCCGATGTTATCGATATTTCTATAGTTAGTTAGTTTTGCAGATATGGAACATTCAGAACGATATCGACGAAAAAGGCCTCCTGAAACGGAACGGTTTATGTCGAAGGCCTTAGGGATTGCACAAACTGGATCATGAGGATGAGCGTGTGTATAAATCATATAACTCTAAAAATGATTGAATTGATTGATTGTATTCTATCATTCTTGGGATTTACACATACAACACGCGGGAATTTTTTTCTGTCAGCTGTTTTGTTCTAAATTTCCAATCTGTGTTATTTATGCCTTAGATCCTAAACACAGTTGGAGAGGCCTGATACAACTTCAATTTTTGCCAGACGTCAAACTCTGGCGACGAGACACAGTTATAGCTGCGTATTCAGGCGTCCATTGCATACAAAGGTTTTTTATACACAAACAACATCTACACAAAAGAAGAAAAAGCCAGCTCTGCGCTAACCAAATGCCGCAAGATTAGAAAATAGCCAAACTCTGGCGGCGTAAGTAAGCGACGGAACGTGGGAATCTGGAAAATAACTTTTTTCTCGTTGTCCATAAGAGCCCATGTAATTTTGACAGCTGAGTAATGAAGTTGTATCCGGCCTCTCCTACTGTGTTTAGGCTATTAAACACATACCATGTAGCTCGGCGACGTCACTCTCCGGCAATTGTGAAAAATCTGTGCTCCTGAGGCGCGGCAGAGAAGAGCTAGCATATAAGAACTCACAACAATCAACAGCAGAAGAACAAGAGCATCGATCACAATGGGAAATTTTCCATTTCGGTCGCCGTCGCTGGAGAGGATGTGGCGACTTTTATTTTTTTCTTATTTCCCATAAGAGCCTGTGTAATAATTTTGATAAGTGCAGCGATCAATGCCGCTAAGCGACATCCTATGTAATTATGGTATGAGAGGCGTGAATGTAGTCTTGAGTGAGTGCTAAACGATCAATCGATGTTGCTGATGATATGACAGCTGTGTTGATTTGTTTTGCTTATGCCTATTTTTTTTTTTTTAGTAATTATTTGAATAAGGTGAACGTAGAAATGAGAATGAAAATGATAGCGTGGCAATGATATCCGAGTCATGACTAAAACTGGAGGTCAATAATGCCGTTAGCTCTTTCAATGAATTTGAAAATGGCCGAAAAGATTTTAAAACGAAATACATCCTTACTGTGCATTGCGATAATAAAGTGCTTACTGAGCGATGTTGAAATGAATACAGTGAAATAGTAAATGGCTAGCCGTTTGTGTGGCACGTGTCATTGTCCGTGATGTTAATTTTATAAAGGTGAGCTTTACATCTCTTGTGATTTGTCTTACTCTAGCTAATGCAAGCGATCACATACTGTGAGAGAGAGGAACGTTTAAGCCAGGGAAGATTATTAATTCTTGGAGATAGGGAATAGAGATGACAGCAAAGACCGAAATTTTTGTTGTTTTTTTTCTTTTTGTGTGAGGTCTTCAACTCTCTGTGCAATTGGAGTTTTCTGTGATTTAAGGAGCGCTAGCTGTATGATCGATTTAAAATAAATGTATATGCCTGCCGGCGCCAAAAATGGACCAAATCACTATTGAAAAACCTCACTTTACTGGTGAATTTTTCCCGGTATGAGACTGGTCGATTTTCACTTGAATTAGGGTGATCGCAAATCGTAATTTCTGCCTTGAACGCAAAATAAGTCACGGTGGAGGATTCTATGCTTTTGTTAGTATTGTCTACCCGTCGGCTGTGGTTGCTGTTGTTGTTTCTTTCCACATGTCTGGCTATGGAATCATGTTTTGTCGTTTTTGTTGTTTCTTGCTTCTTGTTTTTTGGTTTATTGTAAAGAAGTAGTCGTTGGTTGTTGTTGTTTGTTTCGATATTGGCTGAGTTTCTCTTCATTTCTGTTCATGCAAACGTGTCGGTATGTATGTACATATTTTGCTATTGCTGATGGTTGTGCAATATGTATGTACATATATGATCGACTGGTTGATCTCATATCATCTCGGTATGTAATTGAATTTTTGGTGTCGGAATATATGTACGTCAGTATGTATATTTGCTTACTCTGTTTATTTTATTTAAGCAGACGATTGTTTGGTAGAAGTATTTGAAACGATGCTTTGATCGTTACAAGTTTTAGTGCCTCTAAAATAGCTAGTACAACGGCTGTAAATATGAAACAATTAGCGTTGAGTGGGAAGTAAGCTTCTAGATCTAGATTGGGGAACCGCAAGCGGCCTGAGAAGAAGTTAAGGAGCCGTCAGTGCAGATACGCTCTTGAAGAGGTTTTGCGTCTCAAGGAGTTTGTGGAATTGTCTGTGTTTTAGGGACGAGGAGTCTGATGAAACAAGCAAAGTACGGTTTTGCGCCGACAGCCCACTTAGTGAGCGCAGAATGTTAATGAACTGAAGACGGATGAGATGTTAGGCAGACGGTCATAATTTTTGCGATTTATCGGTATTTTACGTATTTCGTCTCTAGGGAGGGGCCGTTGCTGGACTCGCACTTGGAGGTGTTTAAGACATCTCTTTTGCGGGCCCTGGATCGGCTGGAGGATGAGAGCGGTAACGTTGGGTTTGTGGGCAACGCCACCTTGGAGGACGAGCTCCTTGTACTTAAATGCAGGAACCAAGAATCCAAGGCGTGGCATGCTCGATGCGTGGGTGGACTTGAAGGTCTGTGGGAGAATGCCACCTACGTATCGACCGGCTCTGTGTGTTGAGAGAAGTGAGGAAGGCGACTATCCTTGTTCACGGTACGAGCGCGACCAAGGACGTCATCCTCGGAAGGCTGCAGCGGCAGAATGCCTGCGTGAAGGACACTTAAAAATGGAGGGTCATTCGTACGGTCAAGTTCGGTGCAGCAGGAAAAGAAGGCGTCGTTCTCACGGTTTGGTGCCCCAAAGAAGAAGCCACTGCTATCGAGCGCGCGGGAGTAAAGCTCAACTGCGGGCTTGACCAAGCGGTGGTTAAATTCAGAAAGGATGAATAGTGAGAGCGGCGCCCCTGGCGCGGAACCGGCGGCCACTCCCGCAAAGAGATGGAAGTCGGGGCGGGAGGAGGGCCTGTGCCAGGCTAAATTAAAAGTAGTTCAGCTCAACCTGCACCATAGTAGAGCTGCGTGAACCATGCTGGTTAGGCGCTTTGTGTCGGATGGGCTGGATGTAGCCATATTGCAAGAACCCTGGATAGCCCACAACGCGATCAAGGGTCTATCTTGTAGAAGTGCCAACCTTTTTACTTCCTTGTATACGTAGTAAATACAAGAAAGTATTGTAATCATGAAAAATTTCGATATTGAGATTTTGATGGTAACACACATTTTGACCATCGCGGAGTCCATTTTGACTAGTTTGGTCGTGACGTGTGTACGTATGTACGTATGTATTTGCAATGTATAAATTGTTCATCATCACAAATTCGAGTAGAGACTCTCCTCTGTGGTTGTCACTGTTGCTACCCCACACAATATTATGTGCATTAGCGTCACAGCCAATTACTAAGCCTGCATTCCTCTCCGCGCAGAATCTCACCAGTTCCCTAACCTCATTTGTAGGTGGGGTCTCCGGCGAGTCGTACGGAAAGTACGCAGACGCAAGAAAAAAGGAACCAGCACCATCACCTATTCTTACCACCGTAAGATCCAGCGTGCTCAGGTGAGGACAGAATACTGCTAGTACTCCGTGCCTCACCAAGATGCAGGTCCTATGTCTGCCTCCCATCGCCGTGACCGTATTCTAAGATCGATTCCAGGATGCTGGGGAGAGTGACAAACTGGATGGTTCTGGACATATTAACGATGTCCGATCACAGGGCCATTGGATTTGAAATTCTCTACGGCTCCAAGAAGAGGAAAACTTGCAATTTGCGGAGAGTTCCCTCCAATACAAACAGTACTTTGTATAGTGAAGGGTTACGGGATCTACTGGCAAATAAGCAATCTCATGTTCTTAGAACAACGGCGGATATTGAGATCGAGGTGAAGGCCCTGACCATATCCATGAACAATGCGTTCGTAGTGGCTTGTCCCAAATCTGTAGTGGAGGAGGCGAATCAGACACCATGGTGGAATGATGAGCTTGAGTCCATGAAGAAGGAGACAAGGAAAGCCTTTAACAAGCACATGAGAACGGCTTGTCCTGAATCATGGGCTTCTTATAAGGAGAAGAAAAAGCTACTAAAGAATGCTCTCCTTCGACGTAAAAGGGAGACATGGAGAGCGTTTTGTAGTAGTGTAAAGGATATGTCGGATGTAAGCAGATTGCAAAAGACAATATCCAAAGATCCCGTCCCAAGACTGGGCCTTCTACGAAAAGTAGACGGCACCATAACGGAGACTGTAGATGAATCGTTGCAGACCCTGATGGAAGTACACTTCCCGGGAAGCCTCCTTCCTGATGGGCCCTGCTCCTGCATTAATAAATGTGTGAACAGGGTTGGCAGAAGGGAGGCGGAACGGATTGTGACTACGAATGGTATTAAAAGGGCAGTTAAAACCTTTTCAGTGGGGCATTGACGCTCTTCTGGAAAGACTACACGGAGTATTTGTGGCCTGTCTAGCGACAGCTTACATTCCAAAGGGGTGGAGGGAAACAAAGGTGGTTTTCCTCCCCAAACCGGGTAAAAGTGACTACTCTGAGGCGAAAGCATCAGAGTAAAACCTGGTCTACTGATACTGCCCTGCATGAAATGGTAAGGGTTGTGGAGAAGGAGCTGGAAGTCGGAGGCATAACTATGGCTGTCTTTATGGACATAGAGGGAGCCTTCGATAAAATAGGCTTCGATAAACTGCGGGACGCTCTGGTTTGCCGAGAGGTCAGTCCAATAATTGTAAATTGGGTGGACAACTCGTTGAAATACAGGGCAACCAATGTTCAGTGTGGGAAGTCAAAACTTAGGGGGAGAGTGAGGAGAGGATGCCCTCAGGGGGGCGTTCTCTCCCCACTCCTGTGGAACTTAACTGTGGACACTCTCTTACAAAGTTTAGATGATATTGGCATACACACTGTGGGGTATGCGGATGATATAGTCTTGATGGTTCCTGGACGGTTCTTGGACAGCATCACCAACGTTATGAGGAATGCTCTCAGAACAGTGGAGAGGTGGTGTAGAGAACAGGAACTGACCATCAATGCGAGTAAGTCAGACATGATTCTCTTTACAAGAAAGAGGAAAGGTCTGGACATGAGGCCGCTTAGCCTCTTTGGGGATGAAATCAAGATCTCCAGGAGGGTCAAATACCTAGGAATAATCCTTGATAGTAAACTATCCTGGAGTGATCATATTGAGAATAAGATCCAAAGGGCGAAGCGTGCCTTTTTCCAGTGTAGAAGAGTGTATGGTTTACGGTCGGGTTTAAACCCCCGTGCCATTTACTGGATATACACTGCAATGATTAGACCCATTATTGCTTATGCCTCGGTTGTCTGGTGGCCTAAATCTGAACAAAAGACAATACGAGCTAGACTTGATGCGGTCCAACGTCTGGCGTGCATTGCTGTCACGGGAGCTATGCGTACATCCCCGACTGCTGCCCTTGAGGCGATGATAGGATTGCTCCCGTTGGACTTATTTATTAAGAAGACGGCGGCACTTGTGACACTTGGAATGAGTTCGGTGCGGTGGTAGGGCATAGGCGTATTCTTGACCTCGTTAACACCGAGATCATGGAGACGCTGATGCCAACCGATAGTATGAGTAAGACTATAGCCTCAATAAAGAGACACAATAGCCTCATAACAGATGGTCAAACACACGAGGAGTGTGAGAAAAATGACATATGCATCTTTACTGATGGGTCATTACGAGAAGATAGGGCGGGAGCCGGAGTCCACTCGGTAGAGTTGAACCTCGCCTGTGCGCTATCTTTGGGACGACATGTGTCGGTATATCAGGCCGAAATGCTGGGGCTTGTACACGCGCTGGATCACCTGATTGATGGAAAGGTGCAACATAAGACTATCTTGATTGCGCTTGACAATCAATCGGTGATTAGGTGTATGGATCGGACGCATGTGGATTCGAAGCTGGCTCAAGAATGTGCTCTAAAACTTAGCAGGTGTGCTCAAGTTAATGAGGTCACACTTATGTGGGTAAAAGGGCATGCCGGTATCGATGGTAATGAAGTGGCTGATGAACTCGCAAAACGGGGGTCATCATCGACATTTGCTGGACCCGAGCCGAGAGTTGCTCTGAGCAAAGGATCGGTAAAAGCTTTAGTCGAACGATGGATGGAAGTCTTCCACCTGAAAAGATGAGAGAGTTTAACCACGTGTAGACAAGCTAGGGTCGTTATGCGCAGCCCTATGGGCGGGTCACCCAACTTCCAAGGAGGACCCTGAGCTGGCTAGCAGCAATGGTGACTGGTCACGGTAACTTCAGATACCATCTCAAAAAGATAGGTCTTGCTGAAGATGGTGTCTGTAGACTGTGTCAGGAAGAAGATGAGACAGCGGTGCATGTACTGTGCCAGTGTCCAGCAGTGGCAAGCAGAAGGTTTACTATACTGGGTCGACACTTTATTAATGTTGACGATGTTAGTGGTGTCAACCTTCGCGACTTGCTTCTAATGTCACAGGACCTGGTCATGAGAACGGAGCTGGATAGATTCCACACGTCTAGAGACTAGGTTCTGGTGGGATAGCGGTAGGACGAAAAAGGACCCGAATCAGGTGGTCTACTTCGACAATGCCACTTCTATCACAAGAGGAGTTTAGGTTTTAGTAAGTAGGCGCACCCGTTGGTGTGAATCGTGCATGCCAGTTACTGGTATCTTTGGAAGATCACCCCTCCTCTTCAAAAAAAAAAAAAAAAAAAAAAAAAAATATGCAAAAGTACGCGAAAACATACGCAGTTTGCAAACGGGTAATAAAATTCACTAGTAAGGTGGAAATGAAATGTAGATATGCCAATACTACATTGATGCTGTTTTCTTTCTATTAATTCATAACCTCAATTTATAAATTATTTTTAGAGAAGATGTATAATATACTTTTTGTATTAACATAAATAAGTAAAATATTATTGAAGTGTTTTATGAGGACTAGATTAAGTTAAAATGCAGCCAACGAAATACTTTGAAGTCCTCGATATGAGCTACAATCATTAACGAAATAAAAGGCTCTATAATGTTAACAACTAGAAAGCTGTAAAAAGATCTGAAATGTATTATTTATGCCAAAAATAAAAGTCTTGAAATATAAACAATCATTTTACTTTGTAAACTGAACCCAAATATGTAGTTGAGTATTATACGCATAATAAAAACGTGTATTAAATTTCCTGTAAATACAAGACATATTAAAATATTCACTCAAATTTTTTGTTCTGCGAACATTTAATACCATCACTATATATATATACGCTTAATGTAAAGTAATAATCATAGATAAAATCAATATGCGTTCAATCGAAATAATTTATTTTATTTTTACAAGTTTACAATTGAGTTGAAATCTCAAAACAAAGCATACATAAAATATTGTAAACAAAGGCAAAATCTTGTCGTCTCCGACCCCTCATCGACGGGGCGTCAAGAAATCTTGTCGTCTCCGACCCCTCATCAACGGGGCGTGAAGAGGTGAGTAGGGGTCTCTGGTGGGGAGTTCTTCATCAGATTTCCAATTTTTCACGAACACTTCTATACAAAATTCCATGTTTTTCACGAACACCAACAAACTTCTGGAACCCAAATGGGAAGCCGAACAATCGCTGGAATAAGTCAGCTATTATTATCGTTATCTCTGGTGCACAACTAGATCTTATAAGAGTCTCAAATACCAAATTTCAACTTTCTACGATTCTCCATTTTTAAGTTATTGAGGATACATACATACGTACAGGCGTACATACATACATACATACGTACATAAAATCTCAATATCGAAATTTTTCATGATTACAATACTTTCTTGTATTTACTACGTATACAAGGAAGTAAAAATCAATAATGTAAATAGCAAGTTAAATACATCATCATTCGCAAATCGTGAACATTCTCTAACTCATTCAATTTATTTATATATTTATATGTACAATTTTCAAGCATTTCTCAACATAAAGCTTTTGGTTTCGAGACGTCGTTTCCAATTCTTAACTATTTTTCTACCTAGATTCGCATTTCCAACAGAAGAACTTTAGTGAATTTTGCTCTTATGCCTCGTTGTACCGAAGGATCATATTTGTTTCATTTGTTTTAATACCTGTTGATTTTTACTTTCTTGTTTTTATATGATATTGTTTCGTTGTTGTTCCCGTTTGATTCATTTTTTGGTTTGTTGCTTGTTGTGCTATATTCCGATTTAGATATTTTTTTTTTATGAAAGCTAGTTTGCTTAATGAATGTCCTTGCGTTAGAAGTTGCAGCAAGCAAAGCTGCTTATTCAGTGTTCTTCACTCTTACCGCTATTTCAATGGTACTTGGGTGCGAATTCTTCAATTCCAATGTCCTTTCCTGTGCTGGACACAATTTTTGGGGCGAGTAAGTGGTTCAGCATGAAGAAGATGTTATTTAATTTGTACTTCGTTTTGATATAATTTCTCCCAACATTGCTCACACATGTACTTATGTACTTATATGTTCATAGAACCATAATCGCATAAAAAAATTAATAATGCCCTAATTTCAGTTCTCTTCGTTATTTCCATTTACAAATCTTCTAATATCTATTATTGATGCGGATATATTTTCAATTCAATTAAGATTAAGATTTAATTAAGTAGCAATGTAATCATGAAAGTAGTTCTTCAATAATTCTTGCATCTCATCTGCAACAAATTCATCATATAACATCGTAGTCATCTCAGTCATCTCTTCATCGCTTGGTTTGTATTTTCCCAAGGCAACGAAATCCCATAGATAGGTCATTTTGGCTACATATTCAATGGATTTAGTACTAGATTGTTTCCCAATTCCGCACAGATAAAATTTTAAAATATGTATCAAAGTCGAGAATTCGTCGTCACATAAATTCGAGCCAGCTAGTTAAAAATATAATTAAAATATTTTAATAAATGCCGCGAAAAAGGGGTTTTTAACAAGGTGCAAAATATTTCATTTCAGGTACAGAAAAATCTAAAAGTTAAGTTTAGCTCCGGAGTAAAAAATGTGAAATATGTTTAAGTTATTATATCTGATATAATAGGAACGTGGGACACCAAATACAATGGTATATAGTGTCAGAGCGACATACATATGTAGTATTTACCTCCCAAAAACATTTCAAAAAATCTAGTATTAAAATAAATAAAAAAGCAGAAAGAAGTTGCGATAAAACCAGGAAATATTCTATGTAATTGATATTTGGACGGACATCCATAAACGCCTATGTGTTACTCCATGTATAGATTTCATCAAACATTATAATGAATAACAATTGTAATTTAAATCACATCAAGCACGTATGTATAGAATTTAAGAAGCATGCTACAATACTTCGCTATTTTATTTGTGCCACGTGTCTAGAATTTAAAATACCATGGTAAAGTTATTATAATAACTTCACGACGTGTATGTCGGGCTCTAAGAGTTCGTAGCATAGTTGAAGATTATAAAGTTACACTAAAAATTGACCTGTTCGATTCCTAACTAAAATTGGACAGCAAAAAAAATCTTCAAAAAGTATTAAAGGTGCTTTAAATGCTGTATTACTATTGAAAACCCAATTTAAGCGAACCGAATTTTTTTAAAAGTAAAACATACCAATGTGTGCTCCAAAGCATTCCGTAATTATTTGATTTGCATATATTAACTTTAGATGATTGTACTCCACCAGGAGATCACCAACACATTGGAAATACTTATATAGTTTTCGACGCGCATCTCGGCTCTTCACTCGTTTAAGGAGCGCCATAAATTCAACATGTCGCTCAGGCAAGGACTGACGTGCTTTGCAAACCGAGCATTTAACAACAAATCTTGTTTCCGTCATTTCCCACCAGTCAAGTAACTCCAAAGTGTATATTTTCTGACATTTTGGCTGATCACAACGGTAGCGATGAAATTTCTCCTACATATTTATTTACATTTATGTATGTATTTATTTCTTAAATTAATTTTCAATATGATACACTTACATAATAGTCGTCTGGGTTTTTCTTTTTGCATTGTGAACACTCGCACGAAAAGTGATAAGTATCCTTCAAAGTGTTCCATCGAACTGTCTTTTTTGATTTCCGATGGTCAAGTGTGTAACAATTAAAAATTTCTTCCCCAGTTTGCACCTGTCCAGCAGCAAATATGCTTATGCATCGTCCAGAATATTTAATTTGAAACGATGGGCTGCACGAATGGTTACACATACTCAAATAAGGAAAATTGGCGGCTGCTACATCTGCGAAATCGCTAAATTGGTGCAAATAACCACGCCGAAGGTGCAATGGGCTAGCCCAAATATTATTGGACATTAGCGGAAATTCCATACTTTCTAAATGCTGAGAAATGCTATTGTGACAAATCATGATACAGGAATGCCCGTTGACGATAAGTTGGCCAATGTGGCGCAGTATTAAAGCTCCTGCAAAAACGACGTAGACAACTTCTGATAACAATATTTTCTATTACAAGTTAAATTATATAATATTTTTATGATTATGAGTATTTCAGTTTATGGTTATCTATTAAAAAACATTTTTAAATGATTTCTTTCTTATTTCTTTGGTACAAGTTTTAAAATAGGTAATTTTTCCCAAGCATAGTTTGCACACTTTTAAGATCGGGTCCACATAAGAGCAGCGACAGCAACAGTGAACTGGAATATTGCAAACCGAACAAGATATTTGGGATGATAGGAAAAAGATCAATTTTCCATGACATTAAAAAACATTTTCACTCAGAAAGTCATGACAATGATGTGTACATATGTAAATCAATTCTCGAAGACACTATTGCTGGTGTCTTAAGTGGCCTTCCGTCAAAAACATTAGATGCGTCCCCTCCTTGAACTGGAACATTAAAATCATGGAAATGATACGGCTGCAATAACATCACATATGTGTGTGTGTGCACAAACTAAACTGCTTTTATTTATACATAGGTTAAATATTGACGCTGTGTCCATTAAATCACCTTGTGTCCAGAAAATTTGCTCTTTTTTTATTAATTTACCTGTTAATAACTTCCAATCATTGACAGTCATCACACATTTCGAAAACAATAGAAAAAATTCCGTAAATTCGCTTAAATACAGCACCAGCATATCAGATACGATCGCGAACCAAAGAATATCGGGCAAAGACATCTTGTCAAGGTGGGTTTCCAAATGCAAAGTATGTTCATATGTTGAACTGGTATCCTGAGTAATGTTGGTAAAGTTTTGTGATAGCTGTTGCCAAATCAGCTCTACCGAAGATGCATTAACCAGATTTACAGTTAGTTTCGGCATATTAACGAGCACTAAACGTAGGGCCAAATGCGCAATACCAACGTGCGCGAAAAGGCTCCGTTCGTAGGCGGCACATTCGTAAACATGAATTTTATGATGTGCTCGTTTGCATTGCAATGAACAGTAAACAACTTTTCCCTCACAATGATAGCATGGAAATGGTATGAAAAGCGTAGATGCGCATTCTTGACACAGATGTCGGTTCCCAATGGGCACAAACGCAGTGGCTCTTTCCGTAAATATTATATCATTTTCCGCAATGGATTCACTGGCGACCATGTAACGTCCCTTACTTTTATTGTTCAAGCTTTAATAAAATATAGAAAATAAAAATAATATTAAATATACACTTGGCTGTAACTGCTGTTAACTTAAAATTTGGGTTTTGGAGTTAAAATCGAACTATGTACTTACATGTGAGTGTTTTTGCGTTTCTCATATTTCCCAACATATTTTTTAGCATCAGATGATCCTAATTCTTTTAATCCTTGTGTTAGTTGCTTTACCTGCTCAGCATACTCGCTATTAACTTTCTGACCAGACAATGCATTTAAATGTTTTTTAAGAAGCTCTGCATCACGTAGATGATATGCGCAAAAAGCCTGACGTGCCCATAGTTTGTGTCGCATTTTACTAGGGTAGCCTTGTTGGAACGCACACTCGCAATCGTCATATGCCTGCATGTAGTAACCGAACTTTTGCAGTGCAATGGCTCGGTTTGCATGCGCTAAAGCTAGAGCTTCGCCCAATGGAGCAGCCATGATTGCTTTTGTATATTGCAGACATGCTGCTAGAGCGTTTTCCTTTGGAGCTTTTCGAAACAAGTCGTTGCCCAAATTTCGAAGTTGTGTAGATTCCGTAGCTTTATCTGATATAGTTTTTGGTGTTTGAGAAAGTGAGTTTATCCATTCTAGCATTTGCAACCTGATAACATTCACATGAGTTAATACAATTCCTGTGTCATTGTACTAACCTCAATAGATCTGACACCACTTTCGGATGATCCCTCACAGCGGCTATTGTCCTAAGTTCGTTTTCATAATTTGATATTTTTATACAAGTTGATTGAAATCGAATTATTTCACTTAGTGTCTCCATTTGCACTTGCGGATTGCCAAAGGATTGAGCCCAATAGATTGCCACAACCAGACACAACTTTCAGACAGAGATATCGAGATAGGGGAGTCGCTCCTTTTTGCGATCAATTTTTGGATTATATAGCCATCATAGCCAAGAATGATAGATTACAATATTACGCATCGCGCAGGTCCGTTATTCGATGTCAAAATGTTGTGTCGCGGATGCGTGACGTAACTGTTGCGAATTTCTTGAGTTGTGCATACGAGTAAAAACTAATTTCTGTGGTAATATACGAAATAAGAAAATACGCATAGATACGTGTATAATATGTACGTGTATAATATACACGGAATATATGTAAGTCAGTATGTGTTGTAAAATAGATTAAGTTACTTGTTTATATCTATTTATTGTATAAACAGGAATATGTATTTTACTGTCATTATGTGAAAAATTTATTATTCGTTACGTTCAAATATATCGAAAACATCAGGTTATGGGCCCAGACCGAAAATAAATTGTAATAAAAGACGACGTGCCAGGATGGCATCTAATTAGCTGTTGCATTAGAAGGTCGTCTTTTCAACGTTGTGACGTCAATATGTGATCCTCTGAATAGCTAAACTTACGATTTGGCACGACGACGCCGTATATAACAACTGACGACGCCGAATGGACGCCGCCGATGTATTTCTGCATATATCAGGGCGCCCTAGAACGTCGACGTTGCTCAAAAGTGTACATCTGAATAAAGAAAACTTTGGATGTAAATAAATGCATCCTCGCTTTTATTTGTAAAATATTTTCATTTTAGTATGGATTTACAACATCTCGAGGACGAGGCCCGTAGTGGAGCACTACAAGAAATTAAAATAATGCTGCAACGGCCTGGCCAACTTGAAAAGGTCGAAACCTTCAAACATCGCGTTGCTCGTAAAAAAGCCTCCTTTGAAGCGCTCTTAAAAACGGGCATGCAAAATCAACTAGAAGGTGTCCGAGTAGGACTACAACAGCTCGAGACCTGCAAGAAGGATGTCAGCGAGGTACATGAACGTATGCAAAAGCTGAAAAAACTTCTTCAAAGTGTGCCAGAGATCTACGATGCACTGGATGTCGTAAGAGAGGAAAATACCAAACACTCACAGTACGCTACCGCAATGGAAAACCTCAAACATATTTTCAATGTAGAGTCTAGCGTTCAGAAGACGATGCAACTTATTGAAGAGGACCGATTATTGCAAGCTCATCAGTCTTTAGCGGATTTAGAGAATTCTCGCGATGATTTGTTATACGAGCTACACAAGCAACCAAAACAACATGCATCTGATAAAATCACATTGAAGCGACATTTTGAGAAGGTAGAAATGGTATCGATGGCATTAGAAAAAAAACTACGCTTGATACTAAATCGCGTACTTAATACAGTGCGCAAGGAGCCAATCATTATAGTGACAGCTTTGCGAATAATAGAACGTGAGGAAAAGAGTGATCAGTTTGCATTACAGCAGCAGAAGATTACCGGGTTTCTTCCACCGGGTCGGCCGAAGAAATTGCGTCAAATGGCGTTAAGTGTTCTGCGGGAGGCGGTAGCCACAAGAATCGAAGGATCGAAATTAGAAGAACGTGAAGATAACAAAATGTGGTTAGTAAGAGATCTAGAAATTTTACGACAGATAATTTTAGAGGATCTGCGAGTAGTAAAGTCATTGTGCGTACCCTGCTTTCCATCCAATTACGACATATTTAACGAGTACGTCAAGATATACCATGCTAGCCTATCAAGTTATGTAAGTTATCTTAGAAAGCAATCTCGTTCATTGGAATCATTATGCTACTAATTATTTTTATGTGCCAATTACAGCTAGAAAACATTGCCAAATCTGGTTTAGAGGGAAATGAATATGTTTCGTTGCTCTCATGGGTAATGAATACTTACCCTGGTCAAGAACTAATGTCACATCCAGATCTTTGTGTAGATGTTAACCAATTAATTGGTCCTCTGTTACATCCGGAGCATTTAAAATCGCTGGAGGATGACTATCTACGTAACATGAAACGTAACTATCAAGAGTGGATGATAAAAGCTGCCGATACTGAAAAGCAAGAATGGTTTTCGGAACAGCAACCGGACCAAGATGAACAATATTATCACACTTCGGCACCTGTTATAATATTCCAAATGATCGATCAGCATCTGCAAGTCACAAACACCATAAACAGCGAGCTAACCTTTAAAGCTTTGGTTTTAAGCATACAACAAGTTGAAGTGTTTGGACAAACGTTTCTTAAAAATATAATTGAATTAAAGGAGCATCATTTTCGCAACCGCGATCAGATAAAATATTTTACACATTATATTATTACAATTGTAAACAACAGTCAGCAGATGGTGGAGCTGGCTCAACAGATGAAACAGCTGTACTGGCCTAAGTCACGCACTGATCACTACGAAGATTTTGAGCAGCTGCTTGTCACATTTCAGCACATACGTATGCATGCAGGAAACTATTTGTTGGAAGAAGCTTTTTTAGATATGGAAGGACATTTCAGTGATTTATTTACTGTTAAATGGCTGGGCAGCAGCATATCTGTGGATACCATTTGTGCAACACTTGATGATTATTTTCAGGTTTTAATTGTTTTATGATTTAAATTGCTTTTATGTAAATTAAATTGCAATTGCAGGACTATAATCATTTGCGTCCTGCTAACTTTGAGATGGTTATAAACGAGGCGCAGAAATTGCTGGCTAAACGTTATATACGCGCATTACTTTCGAAACGTCTTTCAAAGCCTCGCTCAGAATGTGATAGTATAACACGTAAAATAAAACAAGAGGCGAAACGTTTTAAACAGTTCTTCGAGAAAACAGCTCCTAATATTTCGATGACTGATTCACCGTTAGACTTAATTCCTACCCTGTCTACGCTTTTAGTTTGCGACATTGAGCTATTGGTTCTGGATCTTCATACTCTGCTTGGCAGTTATCCATCACTGAGTGAGGATCAAATTGTACGTCTCTTTTACATTCGTAATGATGTGAAGGTCAGTGAATTAAGAGAGAAAGTCCAGGATGCTATGAAATCTAAAAAGTCGATGGTCAGCATTGCAAAACAAGATTGTATATTTAAGGAAATTCTATTTAATGACAAGCTCTGGTAAAGCTCTTAATCTTGTTTCTTTCCCAAGTAATTTATTAAAAAGTCTAAGCGAAAATACACGCAGCTTTCCATACGTAACCAACTGCAATCGCTTGCTCCAAGATCTTAAAGTGTAAAAATTGAATGATTAATGTTAAACAATTTTAAAATTGGAGGAAAAATTGTTCATTAAATGGTGAGTGAAAAGCAGAGTCTCTGGTGAAAAGTAAGATTGATGCAGAAGGAAAACAACACAAAATTATTTATGCCACTATTGCTTTACAAGAAATATTCTATAAACGGAAAACAAAAAAAGCTCTTCTTAATATTGTAAATTAAAATACATTAATATTGTAAATATAAATTCAAATTGTAAAACCGCTATAATTCAAATCTAGGCCAAAATATTACGATAATACCTTCCGAACGCAATTTCCAAGAAAACGGCTTCTGTTTACACGGAAAATCAATTAATTGCCAATAACTTCTAAGCTATTACAATTACAGCTTTGGCATATTCAGCAGAAATAGAAAGAAAAGCCATTGAAAATACCTTTCATTTGGTACCCATATCGACTATATAGGTTGAATAGTTTTGTTATTGACCTTTTAATGTTAGACCTTGACACGCCCATAAATCCAAAATGGCGAACAATTCCGGGAATTTACAAGCGGATTCCAAGAACTAACGGTCCAAATAACGGTAAATTTGGCCAAAAATTACGCATGGCCGAAACCCCTAAACTGAACCTGTTCCATTTTTTCAAAACATGGACATTTTATTTAATTCTCGCGGCAACACTGATTCTAAGTAAACCTGCTCGACACGTGCAGAGATAATCTGTGTTATTGTGTGCCAATGCTATTTCATTCGTCAGTGGTGCTTTAGCACAAAGTGAAAGTAAATAATTCGTCTACTGTTTATTATAATTAAATTTATTTATAAATAAATCGCAATGCGACTGTAGTATTTCTTTTCGTTATATACTGCAGCTCAAGAATCAAGTTCGTGTCCGAAACGGTTCATTGCACTGCTAAAGTATTAAGTAAAATTTTGTACGGTTTTTGCAAGGTATGTGTTAAAAAAAATAATTTTATCACTCCGCAAGTAAATAGTGGAAGTAATATAATAACATTCTTGGGGTTATACATATTTTGAAAACGGATTAATGATTCAGTGGCCTGGATGCACGTGTTGACAATATAAAGGTGCATATGCACCAAATTGTAGTTACAAAATTTATCTATGTAGAAGAGGATACAACTTTGTGATGATGCAGTAATTATATTATCTGCAAAAAAAAGCAAATCGTCCAGATGTAGGCCTTATTAAGTTATAGAAGTAATAGGTTGAAAACATTTGCAAAATTAACAAGAAATTGTGTAATTAATATCTCCTTGCCGCCCTTGTATTAATGGGGAAAAACGGCACATCTTTACCGCAGCAATTGCAATGCTTAAATTTTTTTTGCTGTTTTGGAGCTACTTTTGGTGTTGTAGATCCAAAAATTGTTTGCCGCCCGCCTTTAGTTGCAGAGATACAGCTTTTGAATTTCAGATTTTCACTACAGCTTATCTCCTAAACTATCCGAGATGTCCGGTTGCACTAAATAGCGTTGGATAGATAATTGCAAGATCTTCTGTTTATGTTAAAAGTGTTTTTTATCGAAAAACCGATATTTTCGTGTGAAAACTGCTTCAAATATTTTTAATGCTTTCTTGGGCTTAATTTTTTTTGTTAAATAAATTACACAATGATGTGGCATAATTTTAGATAAGTGGACACTTACTAGTGTCCACATATATCTTTTTTTATTAGAATTGGTCGAACAGTTTATAAGGAAAGATTGATTTTAAAGATTAAGTTAACATTCTCACTTATTCCCTTTTTGAATTATTGTAGTCCAGAAGTATTGCATTGCTCTATCTCCGTAACTACATAGAGGTCGGCGGAAAACAATTTTTGGGGCCTACAACAACACCAATAACAGCCTTAAAAACAAAAAAAAAATTGGAGCATTTGTGTAACTGTAAAAAAGCATATAACCACTGACCATATAACACAAGCCGTGTTTTAGCGTGAATTTTATCCCGAACCTTAGAAATTATTAAAACTTCCCAATGTTTGGGTGTTTTCTGTTTATAAAAAGTTGTCTGTTACCATTTATTTATGCCACTATAGTATAGTGACTATACTAAATTTAAATATTTGCAAACATAAATTTAGCATTACGCAGTTTTTCTCATTCATAAGTTTGTTTAATGGTTTGACGTAAGATTAAATTTTCCCCATTGGGTTCTTATTATGATATTGTTATCCTTATCATTAAAAAACATGTACAGACAGCTAGAAGTCCACTTTTTCAGTACTGAGTCCCAAATAATTTTCTACTCTTATTTGCTATTTCTGTGCAATTCTTATTGTCTCTGTAAGGCTAGAGATTGACGGAATCGTGTAAAATAAAAGTATTTCAATTCTAGAATTTATTGTTTTTGTCTAGGAAACACTTAAATTATGATATAGTAAAGAAATGCTGAAATTTAGATTATTTATAAATTGTTCAGTGAACAAATATATGAATGTATTTGTATTACTTAGTACATATTTTAATAATTTCTTTTTTTATATATTATTATACATTATTTTCTATATATGTATTTGAATTTATGTTATTCGTAAAGCTCAGACCACCGATATGGTGTTATCGATTTGTTGTTTTTGGCTATAGGTAGTCGATTATACATACATATGTATGTTAACGAAGTTTTTCTGATAAAACTTTAGTTGGTAGAAAAATTCTGTGCGTGGCCAATACTTGGTAGATCCAAATGTAGAAATAGATTCAGGAATTGAAGAGTATTTAGATAGGTGTTCTCTCAGCTAGGTACTACTGCCAGAAAACCTACTATGGTTAATCAAAACAAGTTTGCAGTTCAGAAATCTCTTGTTCGTAAAAATGAAAAAGCCAGGGTTTTAGCTATGCTTCCACCGCCACGCTCCGCTCCGCTCCCGTTTAGAACTTATGAGCCGTTAAAATTTGAAGATTTGATGGTCCATATCTCCAGAAACCCGCCACATATAGCGGGGATATATGTACATATATACCTTTCGAAAGATAATTTTAATATCTACAATTTATCTTTAGAAATAAAAAATTTTCCGCAAAACTAATGCACAAAATTAATGCGAAGTGAAGCGAAGTAGCACAGTTGCAAGAAGTGATATAAGATTTTGACCTTTAAAAAACTTTTATTCATAAATTACGGGTTGATTTAAAAAAAAAAAAAAATTATGCAGCATAAAAATAGCATCGGCTTTTTACAAAAATTATTAAATTATATAATTATGCCATCTTTTGAGCTTTAATTTTGTTGTCGAATTTATCACTTTACGCACAGAAAAAAAAAAAAATAAATTAAATGGGCGTGTTTCGCCCACGTACATATATCATTGACATAAACGGCAAACAAAGAAGAACAAATAGAATAGAATTGCCTTGAAATACGTTACGAATATTCATAGACACGCCTACTTTTTTAAAATAAATATTCTTCTGTGCTAATAGGCTTTTTTCAGAGTGTAGGCTTGATTATGAGCTGCAATTTTAGTCTCGAACCATCGTATTACGTTAAAAATAATTTGACAATTTGGGCGTGGTCCGCCCAATTTTACTATTAATGGCAGTTACACTAGAATAGTGTATTCTTGAAATTTTACACCAATGTTCTCTCCCATCATAGGTAGTATCGTAGTCAAAATGAAGAAATTCAGCCAATGAGTATACATATATTAATAAAGAGATTACAACACTTTCCAATCGACCAACGAAATGAAGAAACATTGAGAGGCAGCAATATGATTCGTTGTTGTTTGTTCCTAAGCATAAGTTTTTATGGCCGACTTGTTGATTTTACCGGTGATGAGAAGCAAGGAAACAGATCGTCTTCTTCTTCTGTTACAAGCACACAAACAGAGAGTTGTCCGTCTGCTCAGAGTTGTTTCAATTTTCGCTTATGAAACAAATTTGGCTATCTAGGATTTTGTGCATTCTACTTTTAAAGCGTTGTGAAGAAGTGCAGCATTTACATGGCCGTTGAATTAATAATTTTCTTATAACAGTTCTTAATATACATAGTTGTATTTCTCGTTGAAGGTGCCCCATTTTTTAAACTATTTCAAGTACTAACTATTTACTCTTATAAAAAAATGTGCATATATTATCGAGGTTAATCAATAAGTGCCTAAGTCATTCATGGTTATCGGCTTTTTTATTGAAATGAGTGTAATCAAAACATTTTCAAAACGATTGGTGTAGCATATGTGTATGTTAGTAATCTAAATAAGTGTATAATAGCGTGAAATTTACAATACAACACATTGTATGTACATATGTTATTAATAGAAATTTTTCCAGACAAAATATATGTACAATTTAGCTCTGAATTAATTAAAATCTCAGATTTACAGCCGATTCGCTATATGCCAACAGTTCGGTTCACAACGAATTTACTATTGATTAGCGATAACTGCTGCTCAAAATGGTCTCAAAATACGCACAACGCATTGTTTCTGTTCAGTAGTAATTTAAATATTATTGTGTTTAATAATTAAATTCAAATTATCTACACTTAACATTCTGTAATAATTTTCTTGTTATTTAACATATTTGAATACGAAATAGGATACGAAAATGATGAGAATTAAATGATGAGAAACACAATAATATTTAAATTATAGCCCGATAAGCATTTAATCATGAACAACTTAAATTACTTTCATTATATATTGACTTTTTAATATTTTTTATAATTCTGCTTTCATTTTTATAACTATATAACTAAATAGCGATAATCGGTACTTAAACAAAAAAAAATTAAACGATGCTCTAAATAATCTATAAAAAATTCTAGGAGGAATGGCGAATACCGCATCGAAATCGGTTCAGCCGTTTAAGATTTAACTAACTTTATATTAAGAAGCGACTAATTAGATTTTGATAGAAATAAACATTTCTTTTCTATATCTGTAGATCACAGTGTTCTTGCTGCAACCCTTTTGTAGCACTTAAACGTAAACATCAAAAATATCAACCCCGCCCTCGTATAGGAGTTACGCACAAGCTGTTGTTGTTGTTATTGTTGTGAACATGTTGCTGTACTTTCCGCTTCAATTTTCAGAAGCAGAAGTTGTTTGTTTTTATTTGCTCCAGTTTCTCCTAAATTTACACTCAAACTAGTAAAGGTGTTGTCTACAGGCGGGCTGTAGCCGAAATACCCTGCACCTTAAAGCTGCATATATACTCGTATATACAAGATATATAAGATAAACTATAATTATAGCTGCTTAACTATTTCTGTGCGTTACAAACACCGGTACTAAGTGCGTTTACTTTCAAAATTTAGGTGTAGGGTATAAAAATATGTTGCAATACTGGGTGGATGGGTGAAAAGGAGGCGTGACCCTCCCATTTTTTTCTCAACAGAATATTATTGGCTCACAAACTACAATATTATGTACACCATTATTCAGGAAACTTATATACTTTTCAATACAATCCATGTAAAACCCTCCATGACCTATGTAAACTAAAAGTGGGCGGATCACGCCCATATTTGGCATATTAACTGGAAGCATTAGTCTAAAGCTACATATAAAATTTTCTTGTCTTCTCTCAAAAAGTGATGCTGATATGGCCTTTTTTAATAGGCAAAACAGAGGTACCTGCACTCTCGATATAAAAAGTAGGCGTGGTCCTTGGGCGATTTTGCCAATTTTCAATACGAAACACCCCAACATAGCAACGAATATTTTTGCCAAATTTCATTTTGAAATGTTAATCCGTTCTCCTGTGATCGTGATTTCAACGGACAGACAGACAGACAGACAGACGGACAGACATCGTTATTTCAATTTCGGTGGTGATGCTGATCAAGAATATATATACTTTTCCATACCTATCTTGTCTAGTTCTATGCGTTACACACTCCGGTAGAAAGTGAATATACCCTCAACCTTAAGGTGTAGGGTATAAAAAAGTTATGGTTTCAAAAACCAAAGCTATTGGTTTTTAAAATATGAAAAATTCTTGAAGCTGCAAATTACAGCAATGTGCAGCAGTATTGCCGGCAATAGGCAGTATTGCCTCGTAAAATTTACGGGCGTAAAATTTGGCTAATTAGACCTTTAGAAATTATTGAAAATATTAACGTATATATACAAAATAGAGTATATATTTAAATAAACTTCAGTGAGCGCTGATTTCCATTCTGTTTTTCTACATATATAAATATTTTCTTGTAGTATGCATAGTTCGTTTATAATTTTTTCTAACTTGATTTGAATGATTTCATTAACGGTTGACGCCAGAAGAAAAGATTCGTAAAAAAATCTTTTGTAAGAATCGTAGAAGATTCTTCTGCCAAAGTCGTACAGGATTCTTTTTGAGGAATCTTCCGTGCGGCTTTAAGTTCGTACAATAATTGTGTCGCAGAAGATTCGTCGGCGATTGTTTTGATCTTCCTGGCGATTCGTGGAAGAGTCTTTCGCGAACGAAAATTTTCGCAGGGCTGACTGATGTTTTCTTTAACTGCGTTAGTGAAATCATGCTTAGCCAAGATAAAAGCAAACGAAGAAGCCGACATCAAAATTTCTCCTGTATTATACGTTTATTAATAGTATTACTTTGCAAAGCAAATCTTTTTGCTTTACAAAATTATTAATAATTATGTGAGCATATGTTAATAGAAGTAATTGAAACATTTTATAGATGTTTATATACTTCCCAATGCAAGAATAGGGATCATTTTTATGAACTGGCTCACCTGATTGTTCTCACTTAAATATGCTTTGTTCGTTTCAGATAACCAATTTGCTTTCTTACCGTTCTCACTATAGCAGAATGAGTAATCGGCATCCAAAGATCGTGATAATCGGAGCTGGTCCATCTGGTATTTCATGCGCTACCAAACTGATTGATTGTGGCTTTGAGGACGTTATTATAGTTGAGGCCGAAGATCGTATCGGTGGCCGTATTCATACGATAAGTTTCGCTGAAAACGTCATCGACTTGGGAGCACAATGGTGTCACGGCGAGAAGGGGAATATTGTTTATGAATTGGCACACAAACACAACCTGCTCGAGTCTACCGGCGATGTGTATGACAGTTACTGGTGCGTGCGCTCTAACCGCGAAGTGGTACCGGAGAGTGTTAGTCAACGTCTGAAAGACATAGTTAACAATAGCCTAGTATCGCGGCAAATAGAACTAAGAAACTCCAGTGGGTCTTTAGGCAATTATTTGACTAACAAATTCTATGAAGCCCTTCGCCGACCCGAAAACTCAGATATTGATATGGCGATAGCTAAAGAATTCTTTGAGAACTATCAAAAATTCGAGAGCTCTGTGGAGGCCTCCGATAGCTTAGATGAAGTTTCTGGCAAGGGTTATCTAGAATATTGGGAATGCGATGGTGATATTTTGCTGAATTGGAAAGACAAAGGTTATCTCGAATTTTTACGGCTGCTAATGAAATCACGCGATACTGGTACAGATCTAGGTGTGCTGGAGAAGCGTGTGCTGTTAGGCAAGCGTGTTAATCAAATAACTTGGAAACGAAATGATTACTGCGTTGGTATAAGATGTGAAGACGGTGAAGTTATCGTTGCTGATCATGTGATAATTACTGTGTCGTTGGGCGTGCTCAAGGATAAACACGAACAACTGTTTGTACCCTGTCTTCCAGTTAAGAAGCTGCGTGCCATCGAAGGTCTAGCTTTTGGAACAGTAAATAAGATCTTCATAGAATTTCCTATGCAGTTTTGGCCTAACGATTGGACGGGCTTCACCCTGTTGTGGCGGGACGATGACATCGATGAAATACGCGGAACTGAGCGTGCCTGGCTGGAGGACGTTTTCGGCTTCTACTGTGTTAACTATCAGCCTCGCGTACTGAGTGGCTGGATTATCGGGTCCAATGGGCGTCATATGGAGACTCTTTCTGCAGACGAAGTTCTGGAGGGTTGTATGTACCTGCTTCGCAAATTTCTTCCATGGGACATACCGGCAGCGGTTGATTTTCGCACATCTGCCTGGTTCACAAACGAAAATTTTCGTGGCTCCTATTCGTTTCGTTCTATGCTAACGGAAGAACTACAAACGAGTGCACGTGAATTAGCTCAGCCATTAATGATAACGCCTTGTGCGCCTCTTATTAGTAAAAACGGCTTCTCGTGCACGTTTCATTACGACGAGAGCCAGACCTGTGATAAACCAATTGTACAATTTGCTGGGGAAGCAACCAGCGACCATTATTATTCCACCGTTCACGGCGCAGTAGAGGCTGGATTTCGTGAAGCGTATCGCTTAAATGACTTCTACGTTTCAAAGAAGCCAAATAAATCCCGATTATAACAGTAATCATTATACATCACGTCAAGTGCTTTCGTTAGGGTGAGTTTTTAAGTTGGTAGCAAAAATTAAACTCGTCTCATTTCCAAATAGCTTGAGGATTTTCCTTTAGAGTGATCATTAGACAATATCACTCGGTAGCGATGCCATAACTATTACAGAAGCCAATAGAAGCACACCACAAGAGGGTTTGGAAATGTTTCGCGTTTCTTCCCTTACACCTGTTCATTCTGAGTACAGCATGGAAAACTTTCTTAACCCTGCTTTCCCTCAACATAACGATACATTTGTAATCGTACATTTAAACCCATTTAGACCTCCTTTTTTGGTTTGACAGAAACAGACAGAAAGAAATTATCGCATACATCCCGATTTATTTCATCTGTGCAAGCAAATGAAGCCGACCAGCAGCTTCCTTTTACCTAATTTTTTTTTGGCTTTTTCAATTCTTTATATGGCGGCTCCATATTCATTCATTCAAAAAATTTTTGAATCAATTCTGTCAATTATTTAACAGGTATGTTGTAAACAGAACAACATTTGGAGAACGACAAATACACGCAAGAAGTGTCAAATATTTACGGATTCCCGAGTAAAATTTTGTACTTCGCCAAAAATTCACATCCAATTAAAAAAGTCCTTGTTTATACTCATCTATATGAGGAATGAAGAGCACAAAAAATGACAGTCGTTAGCACTAAATACAAGAGAGTAAGCAAATATTTGAATTTTGTCGTACCGACATACGAGAGCAGCGCCTACAGTTGATTTTTTTATCAATTCCCATAAGAGCCTGTGTAATTTTCACAGTTCGTGCGAGTAGTTGTAGTTCTCTGAATGCGTTCTGTTTACAATAGTATGCTATAAAAACGGAGCCAAATTGTCGCTGTCGCCATTTACTGTCTAAATTACACACGCTCTTATGGGAAACGCGAAAAAAAATAAAATTGCCGTAGCTGCCTCTGCAAACGCCGTAGATAAACTGCGAAATTTTGGGTTTTTGTCGTTGTCGCCGCTCTTGTTTTTTATATGTTTGTGTTTACAGTGATTTCGCTGGTTTGGTTGGTCAAATCTTAAAAATTTGGCGTCGCATTCTGGAAAAATAGCTCAAATGCGCAATTATCGGTCGGTGTAAACATAGCATAAGCTTCGAATATTGATTTCCACACACGAGTGTGATGACGTGTAAGATCGATATGATCGTACAGACATGTACTATTGTACATGTACATTGTTATTGTATTGGAGAATGCCGTGTTTTTCGGATTGGAAGGGCTGCTGATTATGTCCTGAAAGAAAAGATCAACTTCTGTGTGAAATACAAGAGAAATCTAAAACATTGGAATTTTGTCGTAGCGAGATACAGGAGCAGCGCCTACAGTTGTTTTTTTATCAATTCACATAAGAACCTATGCAATTTTGGCAGTTTCTACGAGTAGCTGTCGTGTTCTCTTCACAGCATGAGATTAAAGACCGTTCTATTGTGCATACGAACGCCCGAAAGTCTTATGAAGAATAAAACGGTTAAAAGTCTGGTGGATTCTTAACCACTAAAGACAAATGCACCCATGGATTACCTGAACCAAAACGTCGATATCATAATTCTAGGTACGGGAAGAGCCGTACTCAAAATATTAGGGCATGGACTGAATCGAGCGGGTAAAGGCAGTTGTAATAGGCGGCTTAGCGGGAATTGGCAACCATACTAATTCATTTCAAGAATGATAAAATTCTTTTCAATCATTCTTGAATTCGTATAGTATTCAAAAATTTTAAAGGCAACAACTGAAATTTGTACAAATTCATTGAAATCGTATTTTTTGTAAAGTAACGCATAATGTACTGGTACAGCAAAATTTCAATTCTCAAGTAACATGGATTTGAATGTTCTAAGTATATCGGACTGGCACTGAGTCCAAAAATGAACAGCTCTAGTCAGTAATAACAACTGACTTTGATTGCAGCATATTTAAAAACTATTCAGTAAAATCCAGTATAATAATTACAAATCCTATTCTGAATATTTTTAAGACGAAATCGATCCGAAATGAAATTTGTATATACTATATATACTATATATTTTCATCTTCAACGAACATTTGAACAGCTGTTTTTAAGTTATACACAAAATTCAAATTCAAATTTTGTTTATTGAGCCTTTTTCAAAACAAGTTATAAGTTATAAAATTCATATGAAAGTGTTAACAAAATTAAAGACTATAATGTATTATCTTCAAAACATAATTGAACAACAGTATCGTACTGAAATATATAAAGAGAAAGATTGAAGTTAACAAGAACATTAATGTGAATCGCTCTTGCTCCCGGAGCTTACATGTACTGAGAGTATATCTCCTAACCTAAAATATAGACTTAATGCTAACTTAAATCTACGAAAAAACAAAAACAAAAAGAAGAGTAAACAAACCTCTTAAATACATTAAAGGCTAACCTCTATGGGAATCAGGGGTTGTATTCTTATAAAAATTATGACAGAGAGATGCATTTAAATCAAAATTAGCCGCAGCTTCATTAATGAAGCCAACAGGTGACAAATACCTTACATTTGAACAGCTAAACGCTCTCTGTTGGTTAAAGATATCAAGGATGCTGCTATTGACATGGCAAGAAATTCTATTGACAAAACGATTTAGAATATCCGAAACATAAAGGCCAATTGGAAATACTTTAGCTTCCGAATAAACGAACCGATTCGAGTAACGTTTTGTGGGAGATTGGAAATACTTTCCAATACAATGCCTTAAGACCTTTCGTTCCAAAATAAGTTATACACAATATGTTCATAGATATTATAATACATTATATTATATTATAATATATTATAATCTATGGTATCATTATTGGCTAATATTTCCTGAAATATGTAAAGTAATCAATTCTCTATTTGATTTTTGTGGAAATAGAATTTCATTTATTTGTGTGTGTTACAAGGTAATATAATAAATCCACAACAAATTTAAATTCAAAAAGCAAAAACAAAAAAAAATATTGGAGTCGAGAAACAGATTATAATTGTTCCTAATATAGCAACTAAATTGATATTGCGATTAGCACAATTTTGATTAAAACATTATTACTTTTGTTGAGAGGGGAAAAATAATATTTTTATACCATAATAAAATATATCTAGATAAATACGCATAATAGTTTTTTTAGTTTTAAAAATATGTACTTGTATATGCTTAATATACTTATTGTTATTTTATTTTCTACTCACTCGTTTGTGAATGTGTTAGGAATAGTTACTACAAATATTTAAAATGTCAAAAAATTAAAAAATTGTGAACATTTTGTGTGAATAGATAATATCTAATTTGCTAATGCAGACAACGTTTACAACCATTAATAAAGTGACGCAGAAGCTTGAAAAACTGAATTATTAATACATATATAGGTTAGTTCGACGACGTATGATGCAAATGGTTGAATCGAGAGTATTGATTATTGGAGCTGGAGCAGCAGGCTTAGCGTGCGCAACGAAGCTTCTCAAACACGGATTCAAAAGCGTGTTCATTTTGGAGTCGGAAGCCTTTGTCGGAGGGCGAATTCGGACGATACCTTTTGGTGACAATGTTATTGATCTGGGCGCGCAATGGTGTCACGGCGAAAAGAATAACGTAGTATTCGAAATGCTTAAAGACAAAGACCTGCTAAATAGCACAGGCGACATCTATGTCAGTTGCTCATGCATTCGTTCGAATGGTGAAATCCTGCCGATCGATCTCGTAGACCGATTAAGGAACACACTTTCCGATATATTTAATGACCGCCACAAAGATATACAAAAGTACAGAGGCTCTTTGGATTCTTACTTGTCGGAGAAGTTTCATGCGATATTGAAGCGCACCGAAAATAAAGATGTTGACATAGAGTTGGCTAACGAATTCTTAGAAAACTTCAAAAAGATTGAAAGTACGGAGAGTTCTGGCTATGTCGACGAAGTTTCCGCAAAGGGCTTTGAGGAATATTGGGTGTGCGATGGCGACTACTTGTTGAATTGGAAAGACAAAGGTTTCAATGAGTTTTTGAAAGTGCTGATGGAGACGGATGAAAAGAGCCCAAAACATGGCATCCTGAAGGAGAACATCATCACTGAAATGCATGTAGAGCAGATTAATTGGAAACGCGATGATGGAGTCATATCGGTGAAATGTGAAAACTATGAAGAACCCTTCTATGCCGATCATGTTGTGTGCAGCGTTTCGCTTGGCGTGTTGAAGAACAGTTTAAGCTCAAGTTTTTTCAACCCAGAGTTGCCTCCGGAGAAGAAGATTCCAATCGATAATTTAGGCTTCGGAAATGTTGGTAAGATTTTCATAGAGTTTCCAGCTCCATTCTGGGAAAAGGATTGGACCGGATTTTGTACACTTTGGCGTGAGGAGGATTCAAAGCATATACGCGGCACTAAAAACGCATGGCTGGAGGATATTTTTGGCTTTTACTGTGTAAACTATCAACCACGTATTTTATTAGGTTGGATTGTTGGTTCCAATGCAACACATATGGAAACTTTGCAAGACCATGAAATACTTAATGGTTGCATGTGGCTATTGCGCCGCTTCCTGCATTCAACAAAGATCCCCGAACCATTGAACATCAAAACTAGCGCTTGGTATGTTAATAGAAATTTTCGCGGCGCTTATTCCTTCCGCTCTGTGAATACCGAAAAAGCTCGGACCTCAGCGAAGGCGTTGGCAGAACCACTAATCGTATTGTCACGTCCGCCTTCAACCACAGGCAAGAAATCTCTGGCATCTGTGCACAGCTTCATCGATAAACCGGTGGTGCTATTTTGTGGGGAAGCTACTAGCGATCATTACTACTCAACAGTTCATGGTGCAGTAGAGTCTGGCTGGAGGGAAGCAGAACGGTTAATAAGGTACTATTCGAAAAGCGGTTCAGATCCGAATTGATAACTATAGAAACATGCGATGAACGTCTCATATTTTAGTAGTAAAAATGTGCATCAATTTCGCTTATGTTAAAATTAAATTGTAAAATTTTAAATTTATTTTTATTTATTTTTTTAATTAAAATCGAAACACTTCAAAAGTGTTGCGATGGAAATTCACGATAGGCGGAATTTTTAGGAACGGAGTAGAAATATTTTCCGATAGAAAGCTTGCTTTGTTAATTAGCATTTCTTCATTTTGCAAAATTTATATACATTGCTTATGCAGTAGAAAGCATATTCTGCCATGTAGTGCATTCGGATGGAAGTGATTTCAAATCGGGGAATTCCGAATGAATTTTTTGGAGGTGTTCTGCATTCCGAGTGGAATTCACATGTTCGAACGGAATATGATTCCGATTCTAACATAGCTTAGAATTTAGCTTGTTTGGGAGAGTAGAAATCTGTTTGTACAGATCAACGATCTGTCTGTGTCTATCTCATTGAATTTCAATTAAAGTAAGACGATTCGATTGTGTCAAATTTTTCAACATACACAAATTTGGACAAACAGTGCGTATAGAGATTTTGACAAACAGTGCGTTAGATAAACATGAGAGCAGAGGTCAGTTATGCGGGCGTTGCAAATAAAAATTGAGGAATAAATCGCGGAAAATTCTTTATAGTCGCAAATAGTATTACATTCGTTGAGTAATTTTTTGTTTTCCCGTAAAACAAAACTGAAAATTTTATTTTTCAAAATCAAACATGAAAATGTAAAAAATTAACTTTTAAGCAAATAAAGAACTAGAATTTGGATCAAATGGAAATCATATTTCATTGGGTTCTTTGAAAACTAAAGCCAACGGTAGAAAATTATAGAATATATTAAACTTGATCGGATTATTTCAAGAAGAAATTTCCGAATAATCGAAATGCAAAACACTTCAAATACGATGATGATACACAAATCCGATTCAAATATCGCAAACGGAAAACAACGCCTTTGAGCAAAAACTGATCGGAGTCAAATCGGAATCCTGTTATGGTCACTGTTATGGTCAGACTTCGATAAGTTCTTCACTTGCGCATAGTTAAATTCTGACACTAGTTTAAGCTTTCGTAAGCACATCACGGTTCGCACTTCAGTAGGAAACGATAACCGCGTTGCGGTTGTCAATCGATCGATTTCTATGACAAACAACTGAATTAGTATTGCAAACAACGTTAAAAATAGGTAAGGAACACAAAAATTACTATAAATTTAATTATAAATTAAATACTAATTACTCAAAAATATTAATTATTATTTAATTATTAAATAAATTATAATTAAATACTTGTTTCTCGCAGTTTTGTTGTGCGTCCTTACGAATCACTCAAAAGTAAAACTTTCACTTAACTACCGCAATTATGGAAATACTTTCTGAACGAACGGTCGACCTCGGCAGACATTGTGGCCGACGTAGCACCTATTGGAAGTATTGGACAGACAAGGGTGCTTGGAATTAAGGCCTTTGAGATGGAATATTTACTAAGCTCTACACGACTTCCATGCGTCGTTAGGCTTGATTTTAAGTGATCCACGCTTGGTTAAGATACTCACCGATTTTCAGGTCCTTCTTTTATTGAATACTTTGGTTGCTCCTGTACGTTTATTGCCTTGGCTTCACCTCTTACAATTACAACTCCAAATTTTAATCTGATCTGAATTGTGCTTAAAACTATTACTACTCTACTTAATTGCGGAATACCGCAATCAGTCAATCTGTTTTAGAAACCAGGATGCGCAATATGTTACTCAATTGAGATCGATATTCCATTATGGGTTTTATAATTGCTGTCGCGCATGAAACTTTGTTTTCTTTATTAGCTTATTTTAGTTGCGCTTGTCTTTTATCGGCAGCGAATATGTAGTTAAAAGTTTTCCGAAAGCACCAATTGATTTGCGGTAAGTGGGAAATATGACCAAAAGTATATGTTAATAACGTTAAAAGTAAACACGGCCCAAATATCTACATATAACAATAACAACATTAGACGTCGGACATACAACAGTTCCATAAAAAAATTTAGTTATCAGAAGCGGCATTATTTGGAATTGTGTTGGAGATTTAGTATTTATTTTACACACAGAATAAGGAATACGGATTTCTTCTATATTCTAAATCGTCGAGTATATACTTCACGGATATTGCTCAATAATATTTTGTATGAAAGCAGAACACAATTGTTTAAATTTCTAAGGTTCTATTTATAAGGTGCTAACCAAATTTAAGCGAGAGTTATCGATTAAAATTGCTTTGGTTTTGATAGTATGGGGCGTCAAATTATTAATAATTCACCCAAGCACCCTGAACGTGAAAACAACTTATATAGCTCAAAATGCTTATCATAAAACGATGACATCAGAGATATCATTTATGTAGCGCTTACGTAGCTATTTCTTGGTAGCTGTACCAGTGGAGTCTTGGCGAAAAATGTTCGACGATATGAAAATGATGTGAGTTCAATATCCGTAAATTGAGTCACAACATTCAAATAGCTCTATTGATTTCCATATTTAAAAGTTTATAGAATACAGTATTATTTTATTTTTATTTTTTTTTTGTTGAAGTAAAATAGATAAGGTGAAAATCGTTTCTTGTAGTAGTGTTTTTTATGTAAATAAATAAATGAATATTTAGTACGAATGAATATTTAGTAATATTTGTAGTTTTTATTATTGTAAAATTTGTAGAAAATAAAATTTCCCATTTACAACATTTTGCAAAATTTAATTGTTTGCATGCACACGATTTTTGAAAATTTCTTTGAATTTCCATGTTTAGTAACAGATCATTCTCGTATAATTTGTGGCTTAAAGCTCAACTGGGATGCTTTCTCAAACGATGTTGCATACAAAGGTACACGCTGGGTCATGCGAAATCCCCAGAAATCCTTAATTTGACGACACAGATTGAGATCCAATTCGGCAATGAGCAATCCATTTCGGTAACGTGAAAGACCCTGCACAAAGAAAGAGAAATGATTTATGAAGGAAGGATGAATTTTGCTTAGTCAATTATTAAAACGACTATTATTGTGAAATAGTACAGAAAATTGATTTGACCCTTGATAGACGTATGATTGAACCTACCGCTGTGCGGGTACCATCCGGTGCAGCAACATATGAAGAGCCATAAAATGGTCCAAATGTCGTATGTGCTTTTTGGCCGTCGCCCGATGTCCATTCGTTGGGAAACTCTTCGTTTCCGACACGATTAATTGCAACTGTAAAATAACTGTTTGCGATGGCAGCATTACGCGCCTCGATTCCCCATAGCGGTTCGCTTAGATTCCCTACTGTAGCCGAAGGATTGAAAACGATTTCAGCACCATTCAGACCAAACATCATCCAATTTTGCGGATGATGACGACCATAGCATATATTCACTGCAATTCGTCCGTATTCTGTATCAAATACTGGATGCCCGGTGTTGCCTTCTAGATAATAAGTAGATTCATTGAAGTCGCCCACGCGCGGTATATGATTCTTGCGATGTTTGCCCATATAGCGACCATGATTCGATATTACAACCGCTGTATTCCATAAGATATCACCGTGGTCAGCATCACGCTCCAATATTGGTGAGATGATCACCATGTTATAGGCTTTCGCCAGATCCTGTAACATTTTAGTTGTTGGTCCGTTTTCAGCCTCCTCGGCGAATTCGCACCACGGTAGCTTTTCACGGGTGCAGAAGACGAATGGCATTGCTGTGAGCGGGTAAGCCGGCAAAATTTTAAGGAGCTTAGGTTAGCTTCATTTGCATCTTATAACCTTGTATCTTATAGTACTCACTCCAAGCTTCCTGCATACACACAATGTTCACGTCGGAAGCAGCAGCGGCTTTTATCATAGAGCGAATTGTGGCCCATAGTGCTTCACGCTGTTTGTTAATGGGAGCTGTTGTTGGTAAAACGATAGAGTTTTGTATGGCAGCCACTCGGACTATGCGTGGTTTGGTCAGTTGTTCCATTTTAGCCTTAAAGTAATAACCCTTGACTTCGAAATCATTTTTGGCAGCAATAACTTCAGTTTCTTCAGATAATTCTAATAGCTGGCTGATGTGAAAAGTAAGGATTTTAAACGTGTTCAAAACAACTGCGTAAAGACAAATTCGTAAATGCCATTATAACTTAGAAAAGTTTTCAACCCTAAACACATATACAAATTTATATTTTATGCTTTTTCCAAAGAAATGCTAGGCAATACCATAGTGACTCGATTCATTAATGCATCACACATTTCAATGGAATAATACATATGTATGTATGTATACGTCATAGATTTCATTCAGACCTGTCCAATTAAGATTACAGCCAGATTCTGGCTTACATCAAAAAATTGTGGCCGTCACAACTGAATTATCAGCGCAGTCTAAGTACGCAATCGCGTTTGTTTATTGCGAGGATAATTGTCTCAATTGAGGAGATATTGTGACGATGGTCAGAGCAGGTCACAATTTGTGCTGTGCTATAGAAACGAGACGATTAAATTTGGGAAAAAAATAATGTTTTGTTAATTTTAGGCAAAAGCATTTTGGTTTAGCGATGGTATTGCAACAACAATTTCAATGGCATCTAAAAATATTTTAGAGTGGTTTTCTCGGTCTAAAAGCGGTTTTAAGTCAAATTCCTGGATAACCCGTTTAATGGAAACAGCCTATCAGAACGCACTAAATTGGTAGTTGTGAGTCAATATTAAAGACTATTCTGTCATTTCAGCTAACTCGACTATTATCATTAGTAATACGGTTTTTGTATTTTCAATTCAGTTGCAACTACTTTGTAGCAGCGTGAAAAAAGACAATTCACTTTGAAATATGGATGGGTCACTGCAAAGGAATCAGCGCTTTACTCATATAATTTTTCAGGAACAATACGATAGAGAATAACAAGTTTTTCACTACCTCTACATCTTTTCCACTTGTAAATCAGAAAGTGTCACTTGTAATTCAGAAAGCGTCACTTGTAATTCTGAAATGTCATTGGTAAATCAAAAGTGCCACCTGTAATTCGGAAAGCGTCACTTTAAATTCAGAAAGCGTCACTTGCAATTCAGAAATGCCAGAGAAAATTTCAAATGATAATTTCTGAATTACAAGTGACGCTTTCTGAATTAAAAGTTACGCTTTCTGATTTACAAGTGACGCTTTCTGATTTACAAGTGACGGTTTCTGATGTACAAATGAGGCTTTTTGGTATACAAGTGATGCTTTCTGATTTGAAAGTGGAAAAGGTGTAAAAAACTTCAGAAAACCGAATATCTGCTTGGTATCTCAACTAGAAACAACGTACATATATACACATATGAAAACGATCTCACTAATTAAGAAAGAGTAAAAAATTATCTTAAATAACAATTAAGTTTCGAGTAAACAAAGGGATTAATTCAAGGCTAACCAGCAAAAAGTAAAGGAAATATCAGTTATCGATCTTGTTGCTAACTACACGTTGTGTAGGTGAGTCGATCTCCAATTTAACTACGAATATATATATACCTGTGAAACGAATTAAAGCTAATATTGGATTAAATTTTTGTTTTCTTGGTTATGTTCCAGAATTTTTCCGAGTTAATATTCCATTTATCTTCACGCAGTTATCGAAAAAAACTCAAATTTGAAAAACTTTTTTACAACTTATTACAAACTATTCAATAACTTAAAATGAATTAACTTTTTCCTGAATAAATAAATAATTCGGATGTGTTTTCATCAGCTCCTACGTGTTGCTTCCTGTTTTAATTTTGATCAATAGCTACTAATTATAATTTCCAAATATTTATAAACACATAAAATAGAATATGTAGTCCGTATATCGAGATATTTGTACTCACTCGTCTTCGTGTCCATAAAGAATCCGCTTCACCTCTCGTAACTCAGTTTTAGGAATATGTTTTTCTAAACAATCCTCCAAGTTAGTGAAACTAAGATCAGCCATCTTTGATAGACTTTGTATCGTCGTTCTAAAATTCAATTAATCGAAGTAGCTGAAATGCAGACATCAATGTGAAGAATGTAGATTGGTAAAACTGTGCACATAAACTAACCTGTGATTTAATAATTAAGATAAGTGTAGAAGTGGAACTATGCGACACAAATACAATCTATAGAACTGGTCCATTGTTTGCAATTGGTTTTAAATTATAGTTATGATTTTCTAAAAATAAACCGCACAAAAACGAATTGATTTAATCGGTTAATTGGATGACAAAAATCAATCACACACAATTTATTTTTACGGATAATTAAAAACCTAGAATCACCATGATCACTTAAATAAATTTATATAGTAACTCTTATGACTTCGCCCGATTGTTTTCGTAATGGTAAGAACACAGTGAAAACCGCGAGCAGCGGCTTCACATTTTATCTGTCAAAATTAAAGTTTTATTTCCCATTTACTGCTAGGCGATAATGTTTACCAACATTTCGTGCTGCTTTTGGTCTTGTTTCATAAGAGCGTTGACTCTACTCTTCATATGAAAAACTCTTACATGGAGGTAATTCCACTAGAGTAAATAATTTCACAGAACTTCTGTGAAAAACTGAACTTCACCAAAAATATAGTCTGTCAGGTTTCCATTTATTTTGGTACATTGTATTGTATATAAATAATTTATTCTAATTCGATGTAAGTTTTCAAATAATCATTCAATTCTTGCAAAATTAAAAATTCCAAACTTCTGAAAATTGGTGTCAACTGAAATTAAATTACATTTCTTTCTAATGTATGCAGTACTTCCAAGATGATAGTTCACCGCACTTTTTGGAATCACCATCGAAAAGATATCGAATGTTTGCTGCTCCTGTGTGATTTCTTCTCTCAGGACGTCGGGTAACCATTGTTAACCAGTAATGACTGTTCATGTGTGATGCCTCATCCTCTGGGATGATGGCAATGTTCCTGTGTAGGCTTCGTCTGGTGGCATTCTGGGTACACAGGTTGTGTTGGCGGGATGGGCCAATCGTTTGACACCTCTTGGATCAGCTAACTGCCGAATTAAATGAGCCATGTTCTCTCTGTTCTCGGTTATTTCTTTGGGTTCAAACCAAGTACGACATCTCCATAATAGTTACAATAGGGGGCTTCCATTTATCGGTTAGTATAATGGAGAAAAAAGACAACGCACTCGGAAATGTTAGGCCGCTCAGCGTCAATGCGATCAAATGTTTCTCTGCTTCCACTTGGATATAGGTGCGGAGCCGGGCGAAGTTTTTCAACTGGTTCCAAATCTCGGCCGACTGATGTCCTGGTACCATTGTTTGTCTTCATTGATACTAATATGTTCTTGAAGGCACATATATTGATATCTTTTTTGTACATTGGAAAAAAAGTAGATGAAGGAAAGTATTTATGTAGAGCGAAAAACACTCGGCACTCCTTTCAGTCATATCTCGAGTTCTATCCAACCGACCGCGCCAAGACAGATATCAAATGAAAGGTCGTTACATGAGGAACAACCGGGCTATATATCATTTTCGCTTCACTTCTATAGGTTAGGCGTAGTACATAAAGGAGCGTATTTATGTAGAGCGGAAAACACTCGGCATTCCTTTCACTCATATCTCGAGTTCTAGCCAACCGATCGTGCCAAGACAGGTATCAAATGAAAGGTCGTTAAATGAGGAAGAACCGCGCTATATAGCGCTTTTCAAGTCACTTCTATAGTTTAGGCGCACTACATGAAGGAGCCTATTTGTAGAGAGCGAAAAACACTCGGCACTCCTTTCAGTCATATCTCGAGTTGTAACGCGTTAAAAAAGTCGAGGTAGGTAAGCTGAAATTTTGTTCTCGAATTCAGACAAACAAAACTTTGAAGGAAAATTGTGTACTAAGTTTTGTATTTCACCTAAGATAGGCTCAGTGGCTCCAGGGTTCATTTAATGTGTTAAAGATAAACTTTTCATTTCGACAACAAAAAAGATTTGGTACTCACCACTCTTACAATTAAATACAATGAAGAGTACAACAAAATACTGCACGCTTCATTGTACAAATAGAAGGAAGTAAGGTGCAATTTACATAGAGAGGTTTTAACGGGAGTTAGTTCATTTTCAATACTTCTTCTGTTGACGCCTGAGTGGTATCTTATATTGAAGCGTCATTACCCTTTGGTTTTCTTATTCGTCTATTGCTTGTCGGTGTTGCCGTTGTCGTGTTGCTACATACTTAATTTTGGACATCTGCCTTGCTAACGTAGTAAAATGAAAGCCAAATAGCACGAAAACTAGGACGTGCTACGCTTGTGATTATTTGACGCACAACTTTTAGTGCATCATGAAATGACCCCCTTGATGCCTAGGCATCAAATTCATCCGCTTGTTCTTGTTATAATTTTGTTAACAAAAGAACAACAAAAAAAGAAACACAGAAAAATGCGATTTTCATTACGAAAAGCAGGTGCATTTTCGAAAAGACGGTGAAAAATTTTTCTGTTCACGCATTTATCTTATGGTGATGATAAAATCATTTATCGATGACAGCCTCGTAAGAGGATGATTTCAAATTTATTGTATTACATGGCAAATTTTTATAAACGGCCAACTTTAACGGTTCAATTACTATGAAACCCATCGTTTTCAAGGATGTCTGTTATGCTCATCCGTTAAAAGGGTAAATAAACCAATCTTATATCAGACGGCAACAAAAGCCGTAGATAACTTTACTGGCTTATCATTGCATGCTTATTCCTGCAGAAGCAGCTAGGAAAGCAAGTGTCTTTATGATTGGTTAACCTGATATTGTCTATTACTGCATTGAAACGAGTGGAAAAATAAATAATTTTTAAAAAATTATTAAAATTGATTTACAATTTTTATATCAAAGAAATAAATAAAACGCAAGAAATGGCTTATTAAAGATTGAAGGCAATAACTGCTGCTAAAGCTGCGCTCCATATGTCCACTCGGATAGCTTCTTTTCCCACAGCATTACTACAAATGCAATATTTTTTCGCTTGTTTATCGTCGATGCACTTTGAAACGGAAGCGTAACTATTCAACCGGCTGATGCTTTCCACATCCACGTCAACCGTTTTATTTTGTTCGTAGTAAACAACAGTTGCTTCGAAAAGCGCCTTCTTAGGCTGGACTTTTAATTTAAGACGATACGTACTTCTTGCCTTCGCATCTCGTTTACCGTCCACCACCATTTTGCGAAATGTCGTCTCTATGCTAGGCGAAACGAGTTCACTGCACAAACCACTGAAGTTTCGGTTGCGCAAGTAGAGATTCATTTTATCAATGACCAGCTTCGCAATTGTTTTCATTCGCTTATCAATTCTGATAACTTCATACGGCGTGCAGGTACACCAATGGTCGGGAATGCCGGCCTCTTCGCAGGTGCGGTTCTCTGGTAACTCCCGAAACAGAGACTGACACTGCACACATTTCTCCGGCGGTTCCAGGAGAGCCTCGCCGTCACTGGCCAGCTCTACGAGGTGCTTCAAAGTCATATGAAGATCGTACGGCGACGTCAGTCGATTTTGGTTTAGATCCAAGGCACGAACAAATTGTGGATATTTTTGCGAGAACCATTTGGGCAGCGAAACAAATAGCACTGGCAAGCGATCTTCAAAGAACCCGTCCGGCAGATTGGTCAACTTTCCCCATCGCCTACCGTGATCACTGAAAAAAACTACGATCGATGTTTCAAAGACGCCCGCTTCTTGAAATTCCTGCAAATAACCCTGCACCACATGGTCCATAGCGGATGTCGTATCGTAGCAATCATGACTAAAAGAGTTGGTCCAAAAGAGGCCGAAGACGGGCTGATCACTGTACCGCGTGGCGAGTTGAGAGGCGAAATCGTAGATGTACTGCGCAGGATGACGCATTCCCAGGCAGTTGTGTTGCCCACAACGTTTTTTCTTGTCCAGATGATCTTCAAACGCCATGATGTAGGGTCGCAAATAATAGTCAGTGGGAGCATTATGGAAACCGTGAGTCAGGTAATTAAAGGTACTTATGCGAACCTCATCCTCCGCATATGCGGTGCGGTAACCGTACTCGCGGAAGTTTTTCCAGATCAGCGGGCAGGAGTCAATTATCCACTCGTAACCGCACTTGTCTACAGCAAGGTCCCAGTCGTAGCCCGTAAGAACAGCCATTAAATTCGGAAATGTATTATCGCCCATCTACAGGTAAAAGAGGAAAATTGTGAAATGGAAGCGAATATTTAGAAGGGGTGCCTTAAGGTAATTATAACCTTATTATAACCCTGCATCTCATGCCATCCATTACGCTTCATGAAGTTGTAAGTCTTCACCATTGTGCGCCGAAAGTTGATTCGCGAAAGTGAATCAATGCCAATCATCAATACGCTTGGTTTCCTTGCGGTGGATCCCGTAATGTTTGTTTGGCCTTTCATCTGAATGAACGAGAAACCGTCCACCTGCAGCAATTTGGTGTAGTCTGCCGAGTAACACTCCACAATAATGCCATCGATATGAACTGGTACTACGAAATCTTGGTAGAATTTGCTACACGGAAGTATGCTGTAAGGACAGTAGATAATAATCAATTGAAAGAATACCTATTACTATTATTATTATAAGAAGTGATATAGCAGTTCGATCTATAATCTTTTACGCCACACTCTAATTCTGCTTTCGTAACTACAACAAAGAAACAAAAAAAAAAAGAAAGACGGTAATATGTTGACGGGTTGAATTATTTTTGCTTAGTGCTTAGAATAATAAAAGCCGAAGTGCTCAAAAATCGTAAGAAATCAAAAAATTTCTTTCCCATCCCAGCTTGTCCTTCATCTCAGCTATTGGTAACGATAACAGCAAAAGCAGGGCCTTACGAAGGGCGAAATCTGCACACAAATTTTTCCATCTTTGGAACAGAAATTCGAATTGGCTCATATTCTTTCCATTTTATCTTAAAATACCGTCCATTCTCTATCGTATAACTTAGGTTACAACTTACGTGATTCGGTCGTCGTCTCCTTGATTACGCACGATCTGCTTGTAGCAGCAACCGATGTCGCCTCTGAAGTTGGCCAAGGATCTGCCAACTTCTTCATCGATGTGCAGCATGTATTGCTGCAGTTTTTCATTGAAAATTATCCGTACTATTCGGTCAACCGTGCTGCAGTTCTGCAATGGCAGTGGCTTGTATATCTTCATGATTTCTGGCGAAAAGGGATTCACATACGGCATCTTGCAACGAGTGGTGTTCACGTAAAACCGAACCTTTTCCTTAGGTATAGTACTCAACTGCTGCCCATCCAAATAAGTCATTTTTAGATAGGGCATCAGGACAAAAATTATGGGTACCGCTGCACATACATAGAATATGAACAGAATAATCTTCTTGCGGCTTCTTCGTTTCAAGGTCATCATCTGACACCAACTAAATCTATAAAGATTATTACTTATTACAGACATGTACTTCTTAAGTTCGAGAAGTGTTTTATGTATAAATTATCTAAATTAGTAATAATTTATGAGGGAATTTCACTAAAAGACATTCATAAATAATTCTGCCTTTATATACGCTGCTTTAAAATAAATCTGTCAAGTTACGCATACAAAATGACATCCATCTTCTGTCGTGCAGAAAGTTTTTTTAACTGATCTTCATCTCTAAAATTTTGTCTAGTCTAACATTGACCGATTCAAACTCACCAAACATATTATTAAAGTTAAAGCCTATTGTTTAAGTCTCATTTGGATATTTTCTGATTAAACTTCATGATTAAACTCATTCGACTTCGATATGAGTGGTGTTCAATTGTTCTTTTTGGTCATTTTAGTTTTCTAACAGCGTAGTTTTACCAAAGCAGGTCTTCTAGTTCCGAGCTTCTATCTCATGGAGAATTCACTTAAAAATTAATTTGAAAATTTTTTTCTAACGAAATCGTCCTAATAACTGATTCTATTTTCATTAAGGAAATACGATCTTAACTCTTTCACTCTAAAGCCTTAACCACATCCATAGCGACTACCGACTAGCGCCTAACTCAACTCTCAAAATTACATGGGTCGTTATGGAAACAAGAAAAAACAATAAATCTTTCCAGTCGCCGCTACGCCGCTACGCCGCTCGACGCTAGCCTTCGAGCTATTTCTAATTTTTCCTTAGCGGCCAAAATATTTACGTACTCTTTTCCAGTTGTTGTTTCTCTTTTGACATTTGTGAGAGAAAAATATGAGCCTCTCTCAAATTTTTAACATTTTAAAAATGGACTCTTCTTAAATATGAACACTGAGTATTCATTTTCTATTTTTTAGCAGCTTTTATTGTCTTTTTTTTACACACGTCGTTAAGCGCTAGTCGCTATTGTTTAATTTATTCACTGGAGCTTAGCGGCGATTCCAGTGCCGCTAATCGCTAGTCGCTATGGATGTGGTTATGGCTTAAGTAGACTCCACCTTTAAAATATAATAATGTCGAAGCAAAATTCGCTTTACTTCATTAAAGTCGGCTTTTTGGAATTAACTTTCGAGCCTGAACATTGGATTTATAAAAGACTGACTTCAAATTTGAGCCTGAACGGACTGTAAAGAAAATATGCATAAGAGGGCAATCATAAGAATCTCTGTAATCGACTCTTACTATACATAGGCATTGCTTGTTTGGTCTCTACGAGTCTATACGACGTCTTTTCAAATAAGAAGTAAAAGAAAATTTTTCATAAGCACACATTTCTTAGTTCCGAAAACGTGAAGGATTCATTATTACCAAAAAATATTCCTGGTTATGTCGATAGCTTTTCTAAAAAAGTAATTTTTTAAGTTTTTCGACTTTTATTATGGTAGAACAGTATTCTGTCTTGCTGGAATGGTTACAGTTTAGAGTCAACAGTTTTATTGTATTGATGGTCCTTTCCAAGGTTTCACATTCCTATACGCTGACTTACCTCGACTGACGCGTCCAATAATTACCACGCAGTATAACACACATCGAACACTAAAAAATTATAGATTTTTTGGAGTGTTGCCTAACAAGCATTCAATTTATCAGAGTTCTGATTTCAAGATTTTAAATTTCAGTTTTAATATTTATGTAATTTGATTTTTGGTTTCAATATTTAAAGTTTCCATAAGGAAAAAACGTCAACGAAATTTTACAGCGCCTGCTTCTCTGTTTTGCTGTCGTTAAGAAGAGTTGATGAGCACTATAGTTCTGTCTATTGCATTAATAAATTGCTGAATCTAGGATTTTGTAACATAAAACCATTGTTGTGTAACGATGGACATAATACAATGGAATATTAACACTTTTTTCAATAACTATACAAATCTTCAACTCTTAATTAAGGAACATAACTCCGATTTTATAGCCTTTCAGGAAACACATTTGGCTTTCAGCTCTACAGCGAACACTCCTACGCAATCTTGCGGCTATTTCTCGAACCTCCCACAAAATACGTCCAACAAACAAGGCATAGGCATTTTGATCCGCAAAGATATACCACACACTTTACATAGAATTCAATCTCTCTTTTTTCGGTGATCGAGGTTAATATCAATGCGGGCTTTAAATTTACTATAGCATGTCTGTACATCCTCCAGAACGAAGTTTCTCTCCTTCTGATATAGGTAGTATATTAAACTCCTTACGGCCTTCTTCGCATTTTTTATTACTTGGCGATGTTAATGCTTGGAGCCCCCTGTGGGGCTCTTTAACCACTTAGAAAAGAGGAGAATTATTTGAAGACGTTATTTTGTCCAATAACCTTTTTGTTCTAAACGACGGCAAACCGACTTATCTTTCTACACACATGACATTTACAAATGTGAACTTAGCATTGTCTTCATTGGGTCTGGCTACTAAAGCGTCTTGTTAACACTAAATGACCTGTACTGAAGTGACCACTTCCCAATTAAAACCGTTATAAATTTACGTGGTAAAAATCTATATTCTCCTACTCAAAAATTTATAACGGATAAGGCAAACTGGCCAAAGTTTTCTTGGACTGCAAATGAAACTAATGCGAAATCTGTAGTCTCTATCAATACAAATAAAGAAGCAGCCAAAATACAAAAAATCATCCGTACTGCCGCTCATAAAAACAAAAAGCGAGCGGTTCCCTGGTGGACGCAAGATCTCGAAAAGCTTTGTAATGAGAAAACTCGCCTGTGGAGATTATTGAAAAATCATATTTCATAGGTTAACTTTTACTTTTAAAATAAAGGTTTAAAGTTTACTTTAAACTTTAACTTTTTTTTTTAAAGTTAAAAATTAACTTTAAACCTTTAACTTATAAATTAAAAGTTAAAAGTTGACTTTTTTGCTGAAGGTCATTTGGATAACAGTTATTTTCAGGCCCTGCCTCAAAGCATTGCTTAACCCATATTAACTCTTTGGTAAGTGTATCAAGGGCACTTGTAGTCTTCAAGATTGAATACTTATCTCCGATATGCGGAAACTGTGTGAAGAGTAACCTAAAACTCGTTGAACACAGCTATTAACTAGCTTTCAGCAGAAGCATCAGACCCTTTCCTACTTTTCCAATGAAAGCCATTCTTGCTGAAGTCGGCATGCCTATATTGAATTATAGAATTTTGCAAAACACGCTACTTCTCATCACCAAGCTCTTTTGCTGTCACATCCAACTGCTATTCGTTTCTCTAAAAAAATGTATCAGCCATAAGCGAGTGCAAAAACGTGAGTCTGTCATCACTAGGTGGTAAACATTGATAAAAGATGTAGGGGGAGATTAAGCGAAAATAGTCCCTAGGGACCACTAGCCTCTAACTCATCAGGACCGTAGTACGTGGTGAGGAGCCACATCCTGCTCGAGATGCCACTGCTTGTACAGAATACTACGGATCTAGACGTAGAAGTCGATAAACTGCCCCCCCCCCCCACCACCCCCCTAAACGCAGGGTGTTGTGCGAACCGCGCCCATGTGTGGTTCGCAGCCAGGGAGCATACCGGCTATGTTATAACGGAGCCTCATCGATACCTGGCCACCTCGATGTGTTTTGGCCTTACCATGTTATTGGGGGCTATGACATGGCGGACCTCAGTTCCACGATACTCGTGGGAACAAAATGAACGCAACTAAACATAAAAAACAACAAAAACTAACAAACGAAAGAACTTCGAGTGAGGTTACAGACTTGGGGAGCGAATAACACTGTACAGGACATAATACCTGTCGGATAACTCTATGGACCTGACGGATAACTCTATGGACTCGGACGTGACTATTATAGACCGTCCGTCTAAAAAAAAAATGGAGGGACCGGATAGTGAAAAACCAAAAAAGAGGCTATATGGCGCAGCCAGACGTAAAGTCGCCAGGTTGAAGAAGTTGGCTGCGAAGAGGGCAAAAACCGATAACCTCCCCAAGCCTAAAAAAACCCCAACAAATTCTTCTAGGAAAGGGGCCATAGTAGAGGCTGCGTTTGTGGACTCCGCTAAAAGTCTCCGGTCACCCGAAGAATTAAAGATTAAACACCACGTGAAAAGACAGCGTCGTGAAGCTACTAGCGGTACCCAAGGAACGGATGAAATCCGAAACGCCGTTGAGAAACCAACGATCTCTAAGTCCTCACAAATCGGGAAGCGTAAGCAACCCAAGGAGAGAGGCGTGGTGGCTAAACGGGCCCTCCCTGATGGCACAGGAATTAAATCCGATGCCACTTATGCGGATGCCGCCAAAGACCAGGCTGATGACATAAGATGTCTCGCCGTCATAGACGATAGTAAACCGCTGGGTCGAATTACTGATAAAAACCAGGGACGACTTGAGGAGGTATGGAATGACGCTCTTATGGATCTTATTCTCGCCTCTGATGATGGTAAACCGGTTTTTCAATTAGACCACTACCGGTTTACTAAGGATATCTTCTTGGTAAGAGAAGCCAAGGTTGTATTGACGGACTGCGCAGGATGGTGGGCAGTTTGCCGGAGCTCTGGGACGGAGCTCGCTTACGACTTGTCGCGAGGAAGGCCATCCCTAAGCTCAGAAAATGTACCATTTTCCTGAGTGGGCACGTCACTAAGCTGCCCTCTGACACAATTTTGAAGCTGTTAGGCAAACAAAACGCGAGCCTAATGGTTGAGAACAGGGCGGTTTTTCGTAGGGAGGAATAGTCGGTAGGCAACCTAGTTATTGTGGGAATTGACCAGGACTCCCTGAAGACCTTGTGTGCCACTAGGGGGTGTGCGTTTTTGCTGTCAACCACCCTCACGGTGAAGATGAGGAGCAAACATCAAAGCAGGGATGCAGTTAATCCGACCATGAGGGCGGCGGGGCGACATCATCAGCGACGAACGAGAACAAGGGTAGTTCTAAAGAGGATCCTAACAAAGGGTAGAAATGGAGGAGGGGACTGAAGAAGAGATCACCTCCTCACAGGAAGAGGATCTTCTATTGTCTCCGGTATGTTGATCATACAGATCAACTTACAACGGAGTCGGGTAGCCTCACAGGCGCTACTCGATAGAATGATGGTAGGTAAGTGTGACGTTGCACTAATACAGGAACCTTGGACAATTGATGATAAGGTTGTAGGATGGAGCAGCGCATCGTTCCAACATTTTATTACACAGGCTTGGCGAGAGCCAGAACCTGCATTGTATGTAAAAAAGTTTATTACCTCATCTCCTCCATAGGTCCTTTATCGCCCGACGTGGTGGTAGTGGAGGAAGTGGGATCCACCCAAGTGCTAGCCTTCCTATACCTACCGTACGATATGCCTAATTCACCACCTACGGGGGAGTTGGAAGAGCTGATGTCTTATGTGAGGAGATCAGGTAAGAGGATAGTCATATGTTGTGACGCTAAATCGCATCATACTTCTTGGGGCACAGGTTGTAATGGTAGAGGGCAGGCATTATTTGATTTTCTAAATGCCAATGATATGGTAGTTTTGAATATATAATATATAACTATGTAGAAGTGGTCCGAAAAGGAATGTGTTTTAGACACATGCCAGTCCGTCATACGCCCTACTGTGTTCTTATCGCAAAAGGTTAAGTCCAAGACTTCCCTTCTATTCCTGTTTATAACTATATATCATGCTGCCTCGGAATTTGTGGAGCGATGGCAACTACCTCAACAAAGGCGATGGAGGCTATACTCTCCATTCGCTCTATAGATATACAAGTTAAGTATGAGGCTGCAGTTACAGCGGCAAGACTGAAGGTTTCGGGGTGTTGGCATATGGACAGCCATACCACTAACCACCAGACCATACTCAATCTTGTGGACATAGAACCTTGCAATTGGGCGTGTGACCGTATTCCGGTAGTTATGTCCATAAAGCCAGTGGAGTCCACCATAAGCAGTAGAGGGGATTCAGTTCTGCACAAATACGTCAGCTACAGTTTCACCCTCCTGATTTGGTATAGCGTAGACTTCTGGCCATTTACTGAAATAGTCCATAATGACCAACACGTAATTATTTCCAGAGTCACTAGTCAGAAATGGGCCAGATACATCCATTGCAACGGGCGCAAATGGCGCTCCAGCGTTGTACTGCTGCAAGTTCCTTCTGCTTCGAAATTTAGCCTTAGCAGCCTTGCGCTGCGTGTAAATTGCAATTATATAACAAAATTGTTGTGGCATAGTTGAAGAATGAATGAAATTAGCTGAAAGGGGCATAAAAATTGTAGCATTGCTAAACTTTTAATAGTAAATTTTGTACATTGAAATAAGCCAATTCGTTATTATATAATAGTACAAGTGCTTCATATTCATAAACACTACATTCTAAAGCTAAATTTTTTTTATCTTATAGCAGTTCTCATACTATTAGCGCAACAGAGTACACAAGGTGTCGGTATTGCGACTCAAATAATACCTTTGCCTACGCAAACAAGAAGTACTCTGCTTGAAAACAATCTACTCAACTCAAGAAATGGAAAAATATTTTCAATAGAAGAAATCAACTACACACACTCCAACTACACAAAACAGCCCAGCAGAAATATTGAGAATGCGTTATCATTGGACGGCATGCTATAGCAACTTGTTTAACAACATTGTTATAACAACTTCTAAGCAATTCACTGCCAATAGAGCTATTCTAACGCTCCTTCCTGAGATTACAGAGTATCATGTGTCTGGCGAAATATCGTCGGTTTTCGTTAGTTTGGAAAATGTGTATACGAGAATGACGTAGAGTCGTATACTGTAATATTTTTAAGAATGTATTGTGGGTATTAGTATTTATAAATCTGTTCCTATAACGAAACATCTATGTTATGTAAAATTAGTTTTATTTTCATGAACTTACTATTTTCTTTTAATTAGTAACATTAGCATTATTTTATATGTCCACCAAAACCAATTTAATGCAACTATAACATTTTTAACATTCCAATGATCATCATCGTTAATTATCATTAGAATTGTGTCCGCTCAAATGCTACTATTTCAATTTGTGTGGCTGTCCAATTCATCGCGTCTACAATTACAAAATCCGAAGTTTTGCTTTTGGGTTGTTTGTTTTTTTGTTTTTCCACATGAACTTATTCGTTACATGTATTGCTTATGTGTAATATTTTATTTATTAAGTATATATATAAGTATATATATATGTATATAATTGTAAATTGCTGAATGTGTAGTTATGTAACATCTGTACCTTAGGGTCTATTTCGCTATGCATTAATTGATATTTTTTAGCTGGGCATATTTTCCTTTTATTAATATTAATGCAAACTTTATTAAACGGAAATTTAGATTTTATTCACGGGTTTTGTTATGGTCCACATTTCTGTACGACATTATGAACCATTTATTAAAAGCATGCTCTATTCTACGTAAAAACATGTATTTATGGTAATTGCCTATTATTATTGAATCAAATATTATGTAGTACTATATTTATGTGTCTTTTAGTTATATGTATGTATGTATGTTTGTGGGTGAAAGTATATATGTTAAAATACTAATTTTGCTAAAGGTGTTAATATTTATAATTTTGTCGACTGTAATTTTCGCATCTATATGCGGCGCTTATGCTCTCATCGCGTATCCTATTACACGTGCATTTATTTGGCAATTTTGTTTTTTTTTTTTTTTGTTTAAGTATCTAGCTTGCCATTCAGATGGCTTTCCATTCAGGGATATCTTAAGAGCTGTTATGAATTATATGAACTATTTATAAAGAGTTCATATTTCGTATTTCCTCCTTCTGGAGGAGCTCTTCTGGAAGCGAGAGTGCAATGCCTTGCAATCGAGTCCATTCCATACAAAAAAGAAGAAAGAGAATCATCGAGTCGGCAAGGCATTCTTCTTGCTTTCTTCTTCTTTTTAGAAGCCCTCTCAGCAGTTCTAGCACTGCTTCTAGCCCCTTCCTTTTTCTGCTATGAGTTCCTCGCACACACAACCATTATTTCAGCCATTTAATACAACATATCACCTTGAATGCGTGAGCTAATAAGATTATGCAGATCATTAAGATGATAGAAGACAATATTATTTGATTGTAGTTGTTTTCTATAGTTCTTCTGATAGCTTTGATAAGCAAACTTTTACTAGAGCTTCGCACCTAAATGTAGCTTTAACTTCATGTAACAGCTTTTGCTTGGCTGATGTTACCTGGCTGATGCAAAATTTTTTCGACATATTTTTTGTTCTGCATTCGTCATCTGTATAGTACTTGTCTGTGGTTAAAGCTACATTTAAGCGCAAAGCTTGAGTAAAAGTGTGTTTGCTTGTCATACTTCATACTAACCCACAGATCTCATATCATTTTCTGAGGGCTTATTGCAAGGAAAAGAGAACATTGTGCTTCGTTTTTTCATGCATTAAAATGTGAGAGGGATAAGGAACAGAATTTTGTTGTTGTTGAAATGAAAGTTGAGAACATCTCTGTAACATTTCTGTTTTTGGGCTGTTGAGTACAGTGGCAAATAGAAGAAAATAATTCGAAGCGACTGATCCAAGAGCGGCCGTACTTTAGGGGAATGAACTAATGGTGGTTTTTACCTCTGTTTTAACAGCACTTCAGAACAAGATGTCGCAACTACTTGTGTCAACATATAGTCCTTAAAACTTGTCTTTCTTTTACAAGAAAACGATTTCTGTTCACAAATCATTTAAACTTATTTATTGGCTAAATATCATTCCAATAAATAAAGAATATTTTACAATAACTCAGTAAAACTATTCGACGAATTTGTCATCTAACTTCAATTCAAAATTCAAAATTTCGCTTATTTAGAATTTAGTTACGTGACCGATGAAGAACACTGCCTCACTGTTGCGAACAACGAACACAAAGGGATGATTAACAATGAAGAATTTTTGCTTTGGATACACAACAAGAGAAAGTTTCTCAACTCCCATAACTGGAACAAAAGAAGCTTTAATATAAATTAGTACTTTCAGAAATACCCATGCTTACATGTGGCTGCCGCTGCTTCTACGCCGTCCTCGTTAACCATCAAAAACGCTCTGTGATGAGCTTGAGAAATTTTCTGTTTCGTTTTGGAGGCTGCGAAGCTTATATCTGCATTGTTGCTGAATAGTTTTTTGACGCCCAACTGTGTGGGAAACATAATATCAATATATTATTACATTAAAATATAGATTTCCTTAAACAAAGAATACCTTTGTTAGTGGGCATTTCAAATCGATACCGAACTCAATTTTGAATTTCGGTAGCTTGACTGTTACGTATTTAGAATTCAATTTCGCAGAGATATCTTTCTCCACATCGATGTTCTCCAATTGTTGCTCCAAAGCACTCAATCCGTTCACATCATTAGGCAGTAATATCATCATTTTTATGTCGCTATTACCGTAATTAAGTTCCAGAACTGTTGCATCTAAATCGTTGAATTCGCCGTACTTGTACCAATCCGTATTGCTCATCATATCAACTTTGACGCGCTCCATTGAGTTCAGTAAGAAAGGTTCTTTTTTTGTCTGTCCTTTTACAAAAGGCCGTGCCCATTTTCCTTTAAGGTACACTGCATTCACCAGCACCGTCTGGGTGGCTCTGTTTAACGAACCTGGTTGGAGGAGATCTTTAATTTTCCGATTTGTGTTGCTCTCCACCCACTCATTGATTATGTTAATTGATTCTTGAGAGTTTGCAAAATGCAAGGATTTCGCCGTAGAGTTAAATAACTGCCTAGCCAATCGTTCAATTTTGAATGAAAGCTGGAAAGAGTCATCCACGAAAATTCCATTCGCCATCTTTATTTCAATACCAGTATTTTGATTATTGTAGTTGGACTTAAAGAATTCACCGTATTTCTTGATGATCGCTTCCTGATCTCCAACACCAAGCTGCATTCCTTTTTGAATTTCCTGTGCGGTAGATCCTTCTGCGCCGACGTAGGCCAGAACCATTACAGATTGTATTGAGGCTGGCGACAAGACCAAATTCTCTTTTTTATGCAACTCAGAAAGAATTTTAAATATTTTCGTCGCAAATAGATTGTGATTGGGAGTGAGACATGTGTCTATAAAGCCCCCCAAAGTCATCTGGACACACAGACCACAAAGTGTTATATAGAAGTAAGCTGAAGAAAAAAAGGAAGCACATAGAAAATCGTATTTTTGCTTAAAACATTTGACTAAACAGTTCGAGGAAGTTTAGTAACACACAGTGGCTATTTTTTTTGTTCAGAACTGTAAAAAAATTTAAGTATGGAGTGTCAAAATATTTAGCTAGTTGAGCGAATAACTGAATGACATTAGAAAACTGTCGAAAATTACCAAAATTCTTTGCCATTTTTAAGTTTTTAAAATACACGGTATTTTACTAGATGCACCGTCTAGAAATCGGCTCCCAACTGTGTATTAATGCTTGAGGACAAGTTATTTATATCAAATCTTCAAAGAGTTTTCCTATGTCATGGCGTAAAGAAAATAATTAGCGTAAAAATTAATTAGTTTTACTAGCGGTTACGTTCCCGAGACGACCGTTTTTTTTAACAGAGCATTGAAATGGAGTTTATACGGTTAGGTTTTTAATTTAGAATGCATTTGAACACGAATACATTTAGCAGGCAATTGAACAGAAGTGTATCAATGTTTACAATACGAACTTGAAATATTTAGCAAAGAACCAATTATTTAATTATTTTGATAATTATTTGTTAGTATTTGCCGCAGTCCTTCAAGGCTCCCACTCATTCTGCCTCTCTCTCTCTCTCTCTCCCTTTGTCCATCTTTGCACGATCACGTGTCCTTCTTCGTACGTAAATTTAGGTGCACTGATTCGGGTGAGGAAGACGTACTCACTACGTGGATAGGATCCCTTGGCACCGCTGGATACCGATCACTGGATACCGTAGTTAGGAATCGATTAGAGTGTCGTTTAAGAAACTGCCAGGATGCAGCCTCCATATGACGGTTGGGTAGATGGTGACTACAACGCGTCCCTCTGTGTACCGCACGAATACGTTGGTGACACTTGTTTCGGTCTTTGCGTAATGGTGATTCGGCCGAGCGTCACTACCTCTCGTTGTTGGTGTCACGGCTTGTCGCTGTCATCGCTATATATTCATTTATAAGAAAGAATGTTAATTATTTAGAAGTTCTAGGTTTCTACGGTGATGCGCTTGCTGTACTGGATACATGTCCACCAGAAGGCTAGTTTTAAAGTCTATGGGTAAGCACAGTGTGCAGGGCACACCGCTCGGAGCTCTGCGAAGGAAACCGGTCGGTGAGTGCTGAGGCAGTTGTAGCCCCTACCGATCCGAGGGTGCATTTTTGGTAACGCTGTGTAATATCCCTACGATTATTCCCATGCCGTAGTACCGAACAGATAAAAGTCTTGTAGAACAGCATATTAAATGAGGAGAAAGAAATACTATTGTATATATAGGGCAGGAATTTAGTAAGAAGTTTGGCCGAAGATACGGCTCGGTTTTCTGTCGACCAAGCCTAATAGTGGTGTCTCGTGGCCTCACAAAGAGCTGCAAGTTAAGTGAGCGAAAACTATATTGATTAGCGGACAAACTAATTGTCTGCAAACCATCACAATGCTGTTCTAAGCAAGGCATTTCGTTCGTCCAGGATCCTCGGGTCAACAGACAAACCGATAATGGCCAGACTTTCTCAAATGGCAACTTACTCAAGTGGCTGGGCACCAGTTTGGACCCACCCAGGCCGGCCTTATTTGTTAATAATAATGTGACGAGAATACAGCACCATCTACACGTCGATACGTGCAATATTTAGAGTGTTACCAAATCCAATGAATATCAAATATTTAGTACTACAGGATGAATAAAAATGAAATTCGCTTCGAAAATTTAGTACTACAGGAATCTTCAAGAAGTGGAATTGCTGTTTAATTCTTAATAATAATGAAATTTGCTACTTGAAAATACCACAGGTGAGGCAGGAGTTGAAGTGGAGTTGTTTATTTGTTGCTGAAAATAAAACAGATTTACAAAAGCGTTTGCGTGACGCTATGGAGAAGGAGGAAACATGAGTTCATCTACGAAGCTTTATCCAAAGTTGAACACAAGTTGAGATTATATATCCTGCTGGAACTAGATACAACTTTAATTATAAGAAAACCTACAGTGTTGTTATCATGGCAATCGCAAACGCCAATTACGAATTTATAATGTGCGACGGTGGAACAAATAGTCGAGTATCCGAAGGAGGAGTATTTGAAAATACAAAATTTAAGCAGAAATTACATAAAAACAAATTAAATTTGCTTACTGCGGAAATAGGTAAACTGAATAAAGGTACCACTAAATTACGTATTCGTTGACGACGAAGCGTTTGCTTTGAGACCTTATTTCTTAAAACCGTACCAAGCGAAGACTATTGGACTATTTAGTAAGTGGCCAGAAGTCTACCCTACTATATACCGAATCAGCCGGCTAAGACTGCCGGATCGTTTGGACCTAAAACTCTCTGAACGGACTTTATCTTTATGGGGCTCTGTACAAACAGAATGAGGATGAAACTATCACAGCCAATTTAGTGAATCAAGTGAGCGGCTGCTGTTGTAAGTGTACAATTCAAAAGCAATGTTTACTCTCATACAGATTTTGGGGCGGAATGTACAGTCGTTTCGAAAGTGGAGTACATCCTAGAAAACCTTTGAGCGATCTATTACTGGATAGCAAGTATTTGTTCTGAATTGGAACACGCAATTTGGCACACCAATTGATCAACGACTAAATTTTGAGTCTTTAATATACATATAAAGAGATGTTCCTTTTGACGAGGACTCGAAAGACACCATAACATACGAAAGACAAAGGGAGAGAGAGAAAAAGAGAGAGAGAGACAGAGAGAGAGAGAGAGAGAGAGAGAAAGAGAGAGAGAGAGAGAGAGAGAGAGAGAGAGAGAGGGACGAGAGAGAGAGAGAGAGAGAGCGCGAGAGACAGAGTAATCAATTACGAGAGAACATCACTACTCTGGGTAAAAGTTGTACAAGAATAGTACAGTTTGCTAAGCTTTACATAAGAACTCGCTGTATCAATGATTATGATTATTATAATAAAAATACGGCAACAAAAAATTTTTTGCACACCCATTTTGAATGTGTTTTTCTTATTCACTTTTAAGGAATGATATATAAAGTTTTAGTTATTTATCTGCTCTAATACAGAGCTAAAAAAATTAAAGAAATGCAATCTTCGACCAATACGTATGCACTTCTCTCACTTCCTTCTACTTGTACCACATAGTATGCAATGGTTTTGTTTTTTCTTTTCATACTTCATACTATCGCTGTAACATTTCTGTTTTTGGGCTGTTGAGGACAGTGGCAAATAGAAGAAAATAATTCGAAGCGACTGATCCAAGAGCGGCCGTACTTTAGGGGAATGAACTAATGGTGGTCTTTACCTCTGTTTTAACAGCACTTCAGAACAAGATGTCGCAACTACTTGTGTCAACATATAGTCCTTAAAACTTCTCTTTCTTTCACAAGAAAACGATTTTTGTTCACGAATCATTTAAACTTATTTATTTGCTAAATATCATTTCAATAAATAAAGAATATTTTCCAATAACTCAGTAAAACTATTCGACGAATTTGTCATCTAACTTCAATTCAAAATTTCGCTTATTTAGAATTTAGTTACGTGACCGATGAAGAACACTGCCTCACTGTTGCGAACAACGAACACAAAGGGATGATTAACAATGAAGAATTTTTGGTGTAGAACGAAAACTCCAGACCGGCTTTGAATTGACATAGCTGGAACAAAATAAGCTTTAATATAAATTACTACTCTCAGAAATACTCATGCTTACATGTGGCTGCCGCTGCTTCTACGCCGTCCTCGTCGACCATCAAAAACGCTCTGTGCTGCGCTTGAGAAATTTTCTGTTTCGTTTTGGAGGCTGCGAAGCTTATATCTGCATTGTTGCTGAAGAGTTCATTGACGCCCAACTGTGTGGGAAACATAATATCAATATTTTATTACATTAAAGTATAAATATAAACAAGAAATACCTTTGGGAGTGGGCACTTCAAATCGATACCGGATTCAATTTTGAATTTCGGTAGCTTGACTGTTACGTACTCAGAATTCAATTTCGCGGAGATATCTTTCTCCACATCGATGTTCTCCAATTGTTGCTCCAAAGCACTCAATCCGTTCACATCATTAGGCAGTAATATCATCATTTTTATGTCGCTGTTACCGTAATTAAGTTCCAGAACTGTTGCATCTAAATCGTTGAATTCGCCGTACTTGTACCAATCCGTATTGCTCATCATATCAACTTTGACGCGCTCCATTGAGTTCAGTAAGAAAGATTCTTTTTTTGTCTGCTCTTTTAAAAAGGGCCGTGCCCATTTTCCTTTAAGGTACACTGCATTCACCAGCACCGTCTGGGTGGCTCTGTTTAACGAACCTGGTTGGAGGAGATTTTTAATTTTCCGATTTGTGTTTCTCTCCACCCACTCATTGATTATGTTAATTGATTCTTGAGAGTTTGCGAAATGCAAGGATTTCGCCGTAGAGTTAAATGACTGCCTAGCCAATCGTTCAATTTTGGATGAAAGCTGGAAAGAGTCATCCACGAAAATTGCATTCGCCATCTTTATTGCAATACCAGTATTTTGATGTTTGAAGTTGGACTTCAAGAATTCACCGTATTTCTTGATGATCGCTTCCTTATCTCCAACACCAAGCTGCATTCCTTTTTGAATTTCCTGTGCGGTAGATCCTTCTGCGCCGAGGTAGGCCAGAACCATTAAAGCTTGTATTGAGGCTGGCGACAATACCAAATTCTCTTTTTTATGCAACTCAGAAAGAATTTTAAATATTTTCGTCGCAAATAGATTGTGATTGGGAGTGAGACATGTGTCTATAAAGCCCCCCAAAGTCATCTGGACACACAGACCACAAAGTGTTATATAGAAGTAAGCTGAAGAAAAAAAGGAAGCACATAGAAAATCGTATTTTTGTTTAAAACATTTGACTAAACAGTTTGAGGAAGTTTAGTAACACACAGTGGCTATTATTAAATTTTTTTTTGTTCAGAACTTTAAAAAAATTTAAGTATGGAGTGTCAAAATATTTAGTTAGTTGGGTGAATAACTGAATAACATTTGAAAACTGTCGAAAATTACCAAAATTTTTTGCCATCTTTAAGTTTTTAAAATTCACGGTATTTTACTAGATGCACCGTCTAGAAATCGGCTCTCAACTGTGGAGTTATGCTTGAGGACAAGTTATTTATATCAAATCTTAAAAGAGTTTTCCTATGTCATGGCGTAAAGAAAATAATAAGCGTAAAAATTAATTAGTTTTACTAGCGGTTACGTTCTCGAGACGACCGTTTTTTTTAACAGAGCATTGAAATGGAGTTTATACTGTTAGGTTTTTAATTTAGAATGCATTTGAACACGAATACATTTAGCATGCAATTGAACAGAAGTGTATCAATGTTTACAATACGAACTTGAAATATTTAGCAAAGAACCAATTATTTAATTATTTTGATAATTATTTGTTAGTATTTGCCGCAGTCCTTCAAGGCTCATACTCATTCTGCCTCTCTCTCTCTCTCTTTGTCCATCTTTGCACGATCACGTGTCCTTCTTCGTACGTCAATTTTGGTGCATTGATTCGGGTGAAGAAGAAGGTACTCCCTACGTGGATACGATCCCTTGGCACCGCTGGAGTCTGCTCCAGAAGACACCGTAGCCAGGAATCGATTAGAGTGTCGTTTAAGAAACGGCCAGGATGCAGCCTCCATATGACGGTTGGGTAGATTTTGACTACACCGCGTCCCTCTGTGTACCGCACGATTGCGTTGCTGACGCTGGTTTCGGTCTTTGCGTAATGGTGATTTGGCGAGCGTCACTACCTCTCGTTCTTGATGTCACGGCTTGCCGCTGTCAGCGCTATACATTCATATATAAGAAAGAATGTTCGTTATTTAGAAGTTCGAGGTTACTACGGTGATGCGGTTGCTGTACTAGATACATGTCCACCAGAAGGCTAGTTTTGAAGTCTATGGGTAAGCACAGTAACGCTGTGTATTATCCCTAGAATTATTCTCATCCCCTAGTACCGTACAGACAAAACACATGCAGAACAGCATATTAAATGAGGTGAGACGAGGGGCTCGATAAATTCGCAATTTACGGGATATGTTTCGCCACTGATGGTTGTTCATCAGCTGTAAAAACGGTACTGTTTCGGAGTGTGTTAGTGCACACGTGCCTAATGTAAAATAACGGCGGAGGCGCATGCAAAAGTTTTGTAGGAGAATGACCTTCAAAAGGCACAACTATACGTTGGGTATTTGACGTAGTCGGTAGCAAGAGTGCCCACATCCTTGAGTCTCTGGAGCGAGTCTAACAGTTTGCGATTGGCGGATTGTTCGCAGAACTCTGAAGGTGTGTTTAGTACTAGAAAAAGTTTTGACAGTTGACCCGAATTCGGAAAATGTGCTGAAGGATTGCCAACGTAAAGTTGGATATGGTGTAAGGCCTACTGATCCAAATACGCAGTCACTACACAGGTCGAACGAAGCTACAATAAGGGCGAGGGGAGCGGGAGGATAGTGCGGGATAGTGGGCACCAGTTTTGACCCAACCAAGACGGCCTTATTGGTTTATAGTAATGTGACGAGAATACAGTTACTAAATACAATGAATATCACATATTTAGTACTACAGGATTCTTCAAGAAGTGGGATTGCTGTTTAGTTCGGAATAATAATGAAATTTGCTACTTGAAAATATCACAGTTGAGGCAGGAGTTGAAGTCGCGTTGTTTACTTGTGTCAGAAAATAAAGCAGAGTCACAAAAGCGTTTGGGTGACGCTATGGAGAAGAAGGGCATCGAAGTGTAAAAACATGAGTTCATCTACGAAGCTTTATCCAAAGTTGAGCACGAGTTAAGTTCGCAATCTGTTCCAGCGTTCGACATGAATGTGCTCTTAGCAGCAATGGCGCAGCAAACTTCACAATTATTGGAGCAAGAGTTGACACAAAACACCGCAACACTGCAGGAGCAGCTATCACGAATTGAGGGGAATTGGGCTGTTTTAAAAGTCAATCGGTTGTTTATTTTCAAATACACATTTTCTAATAAATTTAAAACAAGTGCAAAAGTCTTGCAAGTGTTCGATCGACAGATCAGGGCAAAAGCAGTAAGGACATTCAGGAGGACTTTCGCCTGTCAATAAATATGAATGAGATTTGGGAAAAAAGGTGTTCACAAAGATATGTGCTACCATACATGGATAATATGCGAATAACAAAGTGTTTTCCTTCAAAACGATCTGCATGTACTTGTAAAATTCAGGAACTCCAATTGCCTATATTTCTGGTTCAATAAGGTGTCGCATCGCAGTTCTATAAACTCCGTTTGAAAATTTTCATCCACATTTTCAATGTCAACAGACATTGGAGAGCAAAAAAAAAATATTGAAATGAATATCGCTACTTTGAAAATCTGAAAACCACTCTTCGAAATTTTTTTCCAACATTTTCAGTTGTATTTTAAATTGTTCAAATTTTAAGTCTGGATATTTTACCAAAAGTCTTACAACTAGAAAAATTTGATAAATTCCCATTTTTAATTGTGTTTTCCACAGCGATACTTTTTGTTTGAAGGAATTAATCCCGATGGTTTAGTCCACGTGCTCGAATAAAGTAGACAATTTTAGCCACTTTTCTGAAAACTTTGTCAATTTTAATCACTTTTGAACATAAAACTTCCTGGTGGATAATACATTGGAAGAGTTCTATAGATGTATTATGATGTGCTTTAATATAATCTCTTAATCTCCCAACTACGCCACGTGTAACTACTGTTATAGAAGGGCTCCATCAGTTGCCAAAGATGTTAAAATATTAATTGGAAAATCATATTTTTTAATGGTGTTCGTAAGTACGTCGAATATATTTTATCCAGTTATTGTACCATGCATTGGAATTACTTCTGAAAGCTCTTCCGTTATTGTCATATTCCAATCACATCCTCGAACAAAAACTGCTAACTGTGCTACATCTCTAGAATCAGTACTCTCATCGATTGCAATTGAAAACATTTCAAAATTTGAGGCAACGGAGCGAAGTTTCCCTCTTAAACTTGAAGCAGTGTCATTGACTCTATTTACAACTGTATTTGGGAATAAACTAATGCTTTTAAATTTATTTTTCATATCGGGGCATAGCTCTTCAGCTGCTATTACTAAACATTCACCAATGAATTCGCCTTCTACAAATGGTTTTGATCTTTTTGCAATTGCATGGGATAACCGATAACTAGCTTTCACGGCAGCCACATTTTCCGCAACTGGTTTAGTTAAACAACAAATTCTTTGTTGTTTACGAAGAACTGACTTTAATTCGACTTTTCTTCATGCATTTTTCCAACAATATTTTTATATTCTTCATTATGGATGGCAAAGTAATTCTTTTTCACATTGTATTCCTTGCACACTGAAATAGACTGCAGACATATCAAACATAATATTTTGATTTTTTCTAGAATGAAAAATTATTCCATCTTACATTTTTCCTGAAAACACAATTTTATTTGGCTTCATCAATTAATATTTTAATACTAAGCAAATTTTATATTCATGACACAATTTTATATTCATGACACAATTTTATATTCATCATAAGTGCAAAATGCTGATAACATTTACCGGATTTGCAAGCTTGTTTTATGCTACATATATGAAACGTGCTCGACACACGGTTGCACTTTTCAAAAGTATAGATCGTATTTTAATACAGTTCGTTGTTAGCAGTCTGTCTACTACACAAAGGTGAAAACGTATTATTAGACCAGTACATTCTTAAATTTTTTTTGAATTACATATTAAATTTTGCATGACAACAATATAATTGTGGAAAATTTATGGGCCGCAAATGGCCCGGGGGTCGCTACTTTGACATGCCTGTCGTAGATAATTGTTTGTGATTTTTACCCTTAGCTGTCAAAAAGGAAAGGCATGACTCAGAAAGCTGTTGTTCCCATGTTCGAACGAATAGATGGCGCTCGGTATTGTAAACGCTGCAGTGAAGAGCGTCACACGTAGATGGCGCTTTCACATTAGTACGCGCTACATTGAGGAATAGCTGGTGCTTTTACTTTAAGATACCTTCAGTGCCATCTACATGTGGATCACAGATATACACGCTGCAGTCTTGTAACCGCAACAAAAAATACGCAAATTACGAAAATGAATCGCAAATACAAATAATAATCAGATATGGAACGCACAACAAAAATGTCACGTTGATTTACGACTCAAATTTTTGGTTTTCTTTTTTGCTTGTAATAATTTTCAATCCGACTGAGATAAGAGGCCTTTTATGTCCATTTCGAATTTAGATTTAAATGTTCATAGTTCAACACACTGATGGCTTCGTAAAATTTCGACACTAGAGCTATCTACATGTGACGATGTGTAGCACATTTTTCGATAATCTTACTTCGGCTCTGGTTTTTGTGTTGTTTGTGTAACTGGTACAAGTTTGCATTGACAGCAAATCTAAATCCAAATCCGTGGTTGGAAAAAAGCGCCTAAGAACAGGAACTGGAACGCAGCTAATGTTTGGTGGGAGCTTCAATTGGAAATGTTTACTCAAGACTCGCACCTAAATGTAGCTTTAACTTCAGTGAGAGCTTTTGGTTGGCTGCAAACATCGCAAAATCGGAAAAATAACCCAAATCACACAAACTTCCCCGCTGTATCGACTCTATAGGTAAATGGGAAATTTGCGTAATATTTCGATGTTTCTTATTTTTCAGTCGATGTATTTCCAAAGGGTTTTCTTATACGATTTAGAATTAAAGTTATTTTTATTCGTTGAGGATAACGCTTTTATCTCCTGTTAAAATTTGATATGGATTCAAGAGTTTTGTTTTGAACAATTTGAAAATGCAAACGAAATATTGAGTTATTATTGAATAGAACAAATATGAAGGACATGTTTATCGTGATTTGAACTTTGGGAAGATACCTTGAAATTGAGAGCGACTTATATTGTATAGTATATAATAAAAACTGTATATTATTTGTCTGTGCTATTAAAATATGTATTTTAATTTTATACCATTTCTCAAAATTTATAATGCTACAGTGCTGTTTTTACGTAGATGGCGCTGTATATTTCTCACAATATTTTAAATTTCGTGTTCTGTAAACAATACAATTCAACTTATATGTTATATATACTTAATACAATGAAATCTGAATTCCTTATCTTCGAACTGCAATCAAAAGGTTGAGAAATAATTTTCGTCTGATTTTTCGAAAAAACGAAATTTCATGTAAAAACCCAACGAATTTTTCCTTGAAATTATCCGTTGTAGAATAAAATTAATCAAGCAAATAAATAAAGTTTCTAAAACGAAAAAAATTTGTTAGCACCTGCCTTCAAATCCAATTTTTCGACTGTTTTTTTTTTCAGCGTTTGTGTGGATTCCTCCGCGTAACTCCGGACATCATTTGCAATTACCGAGTGCGCATTTGTAGCTTCCTACTATTATAGTTGTCCTCTCTCAACGGCGTAATTCGGACGGCACCAGCTATATTTTATAATCAAATCAATCACTTTTTTGTTCTGGGTCCATAACTTGTTGGAGCACATAGATTCTTTAATTATACAGTGTAAAATACGAATAAAATCATGTATGTAAAAGAAGTGTACCGATGAATAAAATAAGGGAAAAGAAACATATAAGTTACTTCGTTGTTCGAATAACAGGTAAAAAAAGGGGGCAAAAATAGAATACACTCTTTTAATATATATTTTTCTTAATATAAACATTAACATTTAGTAAGCATTTGCGGAGTCGTTATTAGTATTATTTTGTTACATTTAATGTTAAAAACTCCTTGGTTAAAAACTCCTAATGTTAAAAACAATTATTTTGTGATATTAAATTTTTATATCTGAACGTAACTGACAACAGAAATTTCTTATTAATTAAATTTATTCTAAGTCTTGACTAAATCTAAGTTTGGACTCACTGTGTAATTTATGTTTTACTTTTAATTTTATATTTAACTTTATATTTCTTGTGGTGAGACTTTAACTTATGTAATACTAAAGCAAGACTTAAAAAAAAAGATAACGACTTTGCTAGCACAAAAGAATTTACACATTGCCTGTAAATGCATGAATTCACTCTTGCTCCGCAGAAATAGAGACAGACTTTTAGTAGAAAAAAGTCACACACGTTCCCATTCCAACCCAAAGCTAATCGAGTCGAACAGGCTCAATACAATACAAAAATTAAATTTCCGTTTTCTTCTCAGCGTTTAATTCCTCTTCGTGTTGCACGATTTGCATTTCCACTTCGTTTACTTCCTCATCGAAGATCTTCAGGTCCTTAACGAAATACCAGACGCCAACGTCGAACAAGGCGCCGATGGTAACGAAAGTGGAGGCGGTTACATTCAGTATATATCTAAGTACATGTAAAAAGAAATGTGTTATCGAATTACGGAAACGATATAAAATCTTTACCTCAAGGATTCAGGATCGTAGAGCCAGCAGTTGCCTTTGTTCGTGCATGTCTTGCCCCACACCAGGCAGAGACGATCGATGACCCAGCCAAAGAAAATCGGACTCGGTATGAACGCCAGCATGCACACCATCATCATACCGAGACCCATGGCAGCGGTTTTGTCCTTCTCCGGGACACAGCGCACCGACACCAAAAAGTTCGAAGCCCGTCCGGTGGCTCCTATGAATTTAAGACAACACATCACCGCCAGAAATGTGGCGAACTGTGTGAAGCAATTGACGGGACAAGCACCGGGAATGGCTTGACCGCCAAGCAGCATCTTAGCATAGAAGAAACATAATAGGTTTAAATTATTTTTGAAAGGGACTTCATCGAAACCGATCTCACATCGGGATGCAGAGCGGACATTAATACAGGCGCCGCACTCGACGACACAGAGGATTTCAATGAACTGCTATTACTGGCATCATCCAAGGCAATAAAATCCATAGCTGTTAATCGTTCAAAAAGAGGGCTTTCGTCGATAGTAATGTTGCCGGTAGATATGCAGGAACACTCGTAAAAAACCTGATATGAAAGGTGCAAACTGGTCAACAACTCATGTAAGCATAGTTCGAAATTACACTCACCCTCTTGCCATTCGAGCCAACATGTTGCTTTTTGCAGCCGGCATGGCAAGGAGAGATGTACGTCATGCTGTTCTCCCCACACACCGGGGAATACCGAACGTAGTCGCAGTGGCAGTCTGAGTTGCAGGTGGGAGTGGCGATCAACGAATCGCTGCAACATTAAAGAAAATTATTACAACAGAGCAATGCCGAAATACTTCAGCTCACCTCTCTGGTATGTTAACGATCACCGACTTCTCGTTGCCCGGGCAGCCGATGAAAGCATATGAGATCATCCCAAAGACGGTCAGGAAGCCGGTGATTACATTCCAAGCAGCCATATACCGGGCGCGTGGCTTGTACCTGGATATGACAAAGCCGGACAAAAGAACGCCGACGGCGGAGAAGGCGAGAGCTACGGTTCCAGTAACCATGCTGAAATTAATGGAAAGTTAATTTAAATTCATTAACTGTCCATTTCGTGTTCTTTTCTGCCCTGTCAAATCGATACTACAGACAGAAAACGAAAGTAGCGACGAGCTAAGAGCCTTTCTAGATGCATTACTAAGCTCTACAACCTGGCCGAAAGGTTTGTTCGTTTATTCGAAAATTATAATCGAACTAGTATATTCTATAAAAAGAGATAACGAACAGCTACCTCGATGTTGCCGCCGATTGTCGGTATTGGATCTCAATGTACTTCGGTGTGAAGATCCAATATGGCGTGTACCCGAACAAGTAGAAGACAGAAGACAAATTGTTACACATTAGTGTTTTGTTTGTGGCTAAACGTTTGAACGTATTTCGCATGTCTTTGAAGGAGGCCTTCGTTTCGGCATCAGAGGGAAACTTGTCGAGTGGCACGGACAAAGATTCCTTTTCCGACTTGTCTTTGTCTCGGGCGGAAATTCTTTTTCTGCGTCGCTCCTCCTCGATCATACGCCGTGCAGCTGCGCGGGGCAACTCTTTCGGAAACATTGTGAGAAAAGCGCCTGAAAGGAAAAGCATTCCTCCGAGTATCAACCAACCCAACCACCAGGCGCCCAGCCAGCGAGGATCCTTGTCGTTGATAACTGGCCGCAGCTGAGGTGCGATGTAGACGCGCAGGCAGAAGGAGGCGAGTGCATAGCCGATTGCAGGCCCCAACATTCTCAGGAAATACGACAAACCTACAAAGAATATTCATTTGTTAATAAATTATTATGTGTTATCATCCGCCATATATTAGATATTATAATCCCTACTGTTTGCAAATACTTCTCACATATTCAAATCTTTACAGGTTCTTGGTGCTGTTATTGAGGAGCCTAAACACATAACTCAAGTCGACAGTCTTCAACTTTATCTGACTTTGGCTATAATAAAACTTCTGAAGATGTGATCGTTGCGTTCGGAAGGAGGGAAATTCTGTGTTCTCATCAGCTTCGAGAGGTCGATATCTCGACGGTTTATTGTGGTGCTATAAAACTGACAGAATCAAAGATACGTCAAACGGGACCGTCTCTTAGCACAGACGACAGAAGAACTGAAACAATCAGCCATTGTGTACTTATCACGATTAAAATCTACAACTCTAAATGTTAATCTATACATTATCTATTTTTTTAGAAATTTTTATATAATCGGAATTGGTACTTCAATCCTCAAGCCACCCTCTATGAAATATATTTCTCTATTATCTACTAATCCTAAATAAACTTACTTAACAATGCCGGGGTCTTGGATTTTTTCGTGTTGTCATCCATGTACGATACGCCCAGTGTGTAGTACAGTGAGCCTCCGATACCAGAAATGAACTGGGCCACGAATAACACGACCTGTGGGGCCAAGTTACCCTCTCCCACTTCGCACTCTGCCCCGCCGCCCTTCAGACGGCACAATGTCTTAGTACGTTGCTCTTCTATCACCTCCATTGTAGCATTCTCATCGGGCATTGCCCCGAATTCGGCGGTGTAGGAAAGCGCGTCTTCGCCAGGACCGTAAAGAAAATGTGGTGCAGCGGTGAGGACACAGAAGATGACGATGGTCAAAAGGCCTGAGGACATAATTCACTTTTGCAATGTCATTGGAACATGAAAGCATTGAATATGCGATGGATGTGAAACTCACCGAAACCGATCCAACGTGGACGATGTCCTTTGCCAGCGTAATAACTGAGGACAGCAGACACGAGCATCTGACTGATGTCATTGCCTACCGAGATAATTCCGGTATTCTTCGACGGTATCTTAAAACGTTTCTCTATCGTCGTTATTGTTCCGTTGAAGTACGCGTAGGTCATTGAAAACACGCATCCGACTAAACCGTAGAGCACGACATACGCGGTTTGATTTGCAAACCTGTGGGAATGTGGTAAAGTGAAACCGAACCATTAGCATGTTTGGAAAGGGATAAAATTAAGTAAGTACTTTGATTCTAAATGAACGACGATCTTAAGATCGATCTGGTATCTTGTATAGAGGCTACGCCGAAGTTCACTATCTAAACAATAAACGGTAAAAGACACTTTAACTCACTTCTGGAAGAATGACCCTTTCATGATCCAGAAGCCGCACGTCATATCGTCCGTTAAAGGCATGTCTCTCAGCAGTTTGTTTATATCTTCCGTCATGGACCGATCAGCCTCCGACTTCTCTCCGTTTTTACTATATGAAGAAACCTTTTTCCATGTTGACTTGGACTTGTCCAATAAGTTTGCCTCGGCATCAATTTGGTCGCGATCGCCTTCTACTTGATCCCGGTCCTCATCGCGATTGTCCCTTTTACCGGAGTCTTCCTTTCTTGTTGAGTTCTTTTGTGGGTTAGCCATCGTCTGGTTGCTCAATGAGTGATCTTGAGGAAGATGCTGAAGTGTAATAGTCTGCCACGTGACAGATCTTACGTGGATTAGGTAAGTAAGTACCCGGAAATCGCGTGCTTTTCTCTCACATCGGTTTTAATTGGACTAATGAATGTGTATTATTTAGTTCTTTTAATTTGTTCACTTAAATCTCTAGAATTTTAATTGCTAAAATTCGTCACGTTTTCTAGCATCCCAAGAAGTGGTGTGCGCTGCTCACCATCTTCCACGCGAATGACATGTCCCAGATCTAGACGTCGATCTTAACTGCGCAGAGGCTGCATCTAGTATGGGTAACGCCTTCTCCCCTCCGCCCCTCCATGCACCTCTATCGCTACCTGCAATCGTTATCTCAAGAGCGAGTTATCACTGCTTCGAAGTGCATTTCCACGAGCAGCCACTGGCGTTGTAATCGTGGTCGCTGCTTCTGTAACATCTAATTCTTCTCCTAATTCCAATTCCTGTAAAATTTACAGTTTGTTTGCGAGTAACAACAAGACAAATGGCAACTGATAGGGTAGTGATATTTACCTCGCGATGCCAGAAGCTGTCAGTGCGGGAAGTGATTGTCTCGAAAACTGTGATATCAGAAGATAGCGAGTGGAAGGAAATAAGAAGACGTAGAACAGAAGCTGGCAATTAAACGAGATAAAACGCAATCAGAATTTAAATTCGACATACGAAAAACATCTACCACTACGAAGAAGACTAAAGAACTTATTTACTGGAGGAATTTTGTAATTCGTAGAATTGTTTTAGTGATTTGCGCTCCATGCTCGATTGATCAATGGAGTTTCTTGAACATATACACATGTACGCAAATACCTTTTATTATTTATATTCTGTTATTAGAACCACCTGCATCTTTGAGAAGATCCAAGTATTCGGAGCTAGCAATACAACCCAAAAAAAAAGGAGATTGGATGGGTTTCTTTGTAATACAGTGGAAATGATTCTACACTTAGAAGCAATTTTCGCAGATAAACGCCTAATTCAAGGTACTTTTGTCAACTTTGTTGCAGGAATTTAGCGCACATTGAAAGCTCGTTTGAACGTTGATTTGGCGTTTGATGTGCTTATCTTTCGGGCTGCGAGGAACAGATTGCAGAACGCTTGATAAAATGTGTCTTATCTCGTCGAATGAGCTTCGTTTGTTTGTTGCTGCTGAGTACGATTTACGACAGTCAGTAGCTGGCAAATTAAACACGTTCCGCTCCGTTTTCTTGTGTGTTTTTGCAAAAGTGATTAGATCCCGTTCATTTCGCAAATAAGATACATCACGTTTTTTATTGCGATCTCTCACAGAATCAGCATCTACGCGGACGCATCCCGTAGCTGTGGAGAGCAGAAAACCAAACGGAAGTCTAAGCCCAGTGTTGTCTAAGGTTGCATTGTACCTAAAGGTCATCGCCTACTTGCATTGCATTGTCACTATGTCGAATCAGGAAGAGGAAACAGAAATCTAGTTCGATAACGTGGCCTTTAAATTTGACCGAATTCTATCACAGATTTTTTATCACTTTCACCATTAAACATTCCATCAAGCAGTCCGAACCTTTATTCACTTATCATTATAGCAAGCCACGGATTTGAGAACTGGCATTTCTTCAAATTAGTTCCAAATATTTTATAAAATTCAGGCACTTGAAAAGTCATCCGACTTTAATGAATAATTCACTAAATTCGCGGATCATTTGAACAGCAATTGCACTCACCCTCGGGAAATGGTTATCGTTATGTGAGCCTCTCTTTGGATATTAGCTTTGGAAATTTGTTTTTTTTTTTAATTTCAACTTTTTTACTATAGTATTTACTGCACTTGAAATTGCTCTTAGTTTTCACTTGACTATTAAAAGATCTGTGAAGAGATCTGTGAGGCTCTTTCGAATTGTGTCTGCTCGGGTTTCCGTTCCAACTAAAATGCGTTTTGCGACTAACTTAAATGAATCGCCTCGCTTCGCTTCAAGTCGATCTGCGAAATAATAAATGTATTTGCTCGATGCTTTTTGCTGGAAGTCTTTTCGCGCTCGGATAACTGAGACTTGAGCGGTGATTCTTCGTGTATTGGCTTTGAATAGCGTTTGGATGTGGATGAATTTCCAACTGAAACTCAGCAATTTGAAATTTTGTCTGCAATGTAACAATTTGTAAACTGTAAAAGGCGCCATAAAGCTCATAGTTTATTGTTTATCAAACACCAAATCCAATTGTATAAACACATTCTGCAAAAGTGATTAAGAATATTGTTATTTATGGGAAGATTTGAATAGAAGAACTTGATTTTTAAACACACGAAGTGAACGAGAAGCTGTGAATCAATTAGCGTCTATTTGATACTGTAACTAATCAAAACACACTTAATTCTTCATTATCGAAAAGCTCTGTGTCTAGGTCTTCATTCGGTGACGTCAAGTAGAAATTCAATAGCAGAAGAACATAAAAAGTGGCCGTAAATATCGGAGAATGTGGCACAATGCATCGCAATGGAACGCAATACCTAGGAACATGTCGTATAAATTTAAATATGGAATGAGTGACAGCCGCAAAAAGCATCTATTCGAAAATACACAACATTATAAATAAAACGCCATGTGATATATCTATGACTTAATATCAAGCTCAAGTTGCTTGACTTAACAGAGTTAAACACATCCAAATCAGCGTGTGAGAGGACGTCGCTGTGTGCGTGTCATTCGTACGAACTACCCCATGCAGCACTCCGTCGAAAGCCGCGAAGCGAGACCGAGAGACACACTTAAATTCAATCAACCCCAACCACTCGAGAATTAAGTTACGGCCGCGGCTTTCCATTTCGCGTAGCAGCCGCAGAATCACCGCAGACAGCTTCGCGGACGTCCAACGTTCTGTGGAGACGTAGAGCAAAGTCTGCAGCGTGTGGAGAGCCTCTAGAGAAGTTAGAAAATCAAATTGCAGCGAATCGAGAGAGCCGGATAATGAAGCGATGTCTAAGCTAGGCACACAAAGCTTTACAATACTCCAGCTAGCGTTGAGCTGAGGCACACAAATCTGTGCTTTTAGATAATGAAAGATATCAATTGTTGAACTTTCCATAAGAAAAATATCCATGACATGATTCAATGGAATTAATATTACGATGGACTAGATTTAGAAATATTCGATATATGTAAATTTGTTTTTTTAAAGCAATTTCCAATGTTCCTTCAGCTTCCTCTCGCTGTTCACGGCCAGGATTCGCGAATATTATTTATTGTCAACGCACGAGATCCTCAACCCTCGGCACACGCAGTCGAATCTATTTGCAAATCGTGTAACAAGTTTGGGGGAAAGAAGCGTGTCGATTTAATCGTGTGTGCGTGACGATGATCGAGATGCTGACAAGGTTTTTCTGTGTGTGACTTCGGCAGCCCAGCCTACATCCTCAATTGATAAAAAATAGTACTGCCGTCTTATAGGCTCCATTTAAAGCCTCCAACAATTTGCAGCGTAAGAAGACAACAGATTCAATTGCAATTGTGTTTTTGGACGCTATTGGTGCTATTGGTTTTCGCATTCATTACCAAACATTCGAATTCCTTCCGACGCTTAAGACTTTTCATTGCTTTTGTCTTCTACAAACATTCGTTTTAGAAATTCATAGGGCGGAGATCTTACGACACAAATTATGCGGAGAAACTTAAAGAACGCCGCTGTTCTCAAACTTTTGCGTATTTTGATCGTTCATGTTATTTGCAATTTAGCTTTATTGTTATTTATTTATTGTTTATAATCGTTGTTTAAAATGGCTCAATTTAAGATGAAGTTTATAGTTCAAATAAAAACTGTTAAAAAAAACTATAATATATTATCCTGAACACATACACAGGCGACAAAGTGAATCGCTCTTGCTAATGGAGCTGACAAAGATTGAGAGTACAACTCCTAACCCAGAATATATACTTAATACTAACTTCAATTCAAGTAGATACAAAAACAACAAAGAAAAACAAAGCTTTTGGATTCTTTAAACGCAAACCTCATGAGAATCAGGAACTAAATTATAAAAATGATGACAAAAAGACGCATTGAAATCAAAATTAGGGGAAGCTTCATTAGCGATGCCTTCTGTTAAATTCTGTTAACAAAAACGATGTGGAATATCCGAGACGTAAATAACAATTGGAAATACTTTAGTTTCCGGATAAACGAACCGATTCCAGTAACGTTTTGTTGTTGTTTAAGGCCTTGCGTTCCAAAATTTTAAATTATGTGATGAGCGAAGGAGATACTTTAAAACAAATCGAAAAGCCGTACATGAGTAAAGGTCTAATACGGGTTTTATGCAACAAAACTTTGGTTCTTTTTTGTGAACTTCTGTATCAAAAAATACTTGAAAATGTGCCCAAAATTTTGTATGCTTTTCTTAAAACAATGCCTGCATGTTTGATAAATTTGAAAAGACTGTAAAAATTAATGCAAAGATATTTTATGGTATCCTGGAAAGGAATTTCAGAGCCCTTGAAAGCATATTGTAAAGTAAATCTGGTCTTTGTCTTTGTAAATCTGCTTTAGTGCAATTAAATTTCAATTCAATTAAATGCAATTCTCTCTTTTTCCCTTCAGTCGGAATCGAATCAAAAAAAGGTTCTCCCAATAGTCTCACAAATGTTCTTCTGGTGCTTTGAAAATTGGTTGGGAATCGCTGACAGCAGCCGCCAACAAATATGCCAACTGCGTTGTCACGGAATCCTCTTGTTATTTACGACATGCGTGAGCAACAAACAAGCGCTACAAAGTATGCAATGGGAATTTGTGGTTTTCAGATATTTATTTGCTTGGCAAGCACAGGGATCTGTGAGCGACTGTTTGTGTGCACGTGAAGGGGAGTTTATTTAGGTTGAACGATTCCTACTTAATACGTCGCTGTTGCTGCTTCCAAATTGACTGCTTAAGAATCAATGAATAGCAAGAAACACGAGTTCGCAATAAAAGAGATCATAAAATTGTGATTTCGTCTGGATATCATCGCTTTCGTAGCATGTGATGCTGTTGCTTCTCCTCATATGCAAAGGCAACTCGCCCAACAACAACAAACATCACAAATGCGGTAACAGAAGTAAGCACAATGGGACCAGGCGCTTGTTGGAGAAAATAGGCCTATCCTGGAGCATTAAGGGGGACGCGCCGGTCTTAAGCAGATTACATGACAGCCTGTGCTAACAAAAAATTGGCTAAATTGGCTTTATTTGTGGTTATTTGGAGCCCCTTCGTGTTACTTCCGTCCATAGAAACATTCTTCCTCTCATATACTCAGTCTTTATCTGTCTACATAAATTATAGACCATTAAAAGGCGAAGCATTCAATTCAAGAATGATTATTAGAATTTTACAGTTAATTTGTTTCAGATGACAATGGATTTTGGTGCAATACAGAGCAATGAGTATATCTTCTTCATCTATATATATAAAAATAAGTTGCATTGCGTTAGTAATCGATGTTTTCTCGAGTGCGTGAACCGATTTTGTTTCTGCAAAGACGTCACCTTTCATATGAAAGGTGACGTCAATGACTAATATAATATATACTGATATATTCATTCATATTCAATTGGAAATATGAGGAGTGGATTTTCTTGGTTTTTGATTGGCTGTCGTTTCTTTAAGATAAGAAAGATGCAGGCCGAGCATTTTTCCATTGGCTTAAATACCAATTTCTTTTATTCCACTTTTCGAACAGTGCTGCTATTCAATATACAGCTATAATTTCCACAAAGCGCACTCTTCATTTTCAGAGTTCTCAATTCAATTGAGAGATTGAAATATGAAGAAATGGGCGTAACTTAGGTAGAGGAAAGAGTTGGAATTGTTTCTGTATGAGCCGCTGCCTTAAACATTTCCTTCTGAACTTGTCTCCATCGACAAGTTATTAAAAGGACGTTCTACCTTGACCATCTATGCTGTAGGTAATTGTGATTCTATGTTTCGTTATTTAGGTCCGAATAACGATGATCTGTCAAAAAAGTATAAATGTAAAGGAGATTGATGTACTTTATAATTTATCTTCCCAGCAAGTCGAATGCGAGCCTTTGTCCTGCAAAAGCTGTGGTTTTCCAATCGCAGCTTTGCCTTCATTTATAGAATGGAGTAGATGTCGCTTTACCGTTTAAAAATCCTGTTCGGCGGTGGCTGACAGCGACATCCATTAAAAGGGAAGCACTTGAGCAACCTCCGCTTAAAATTCCCGCTTCGCTGCCTTCGATCCGAACTAATTTTGCCGTCAATTTGATAGAGCAATTAAGTTAATTTAGAAGCCTGTTTCTGTGGAAACCAAACACGATTCTGATTATGTGATGCACGTGAAAAATTCTTATTATCGGCGACGCCTTCGATGCACAGCGATTTCTTCCACGTCCTTTTGCTATGCATGCCACGTGCGCGCTTTCGTTGAACGATCTTCGGTCCTCTGTTGGCGTTCTTTGCCTTCTGCGCGGGATAAATTAGTCGGGGACTGAGGAACGCCAAGTTGAAGACAGGTTCAATTTGACCATTCATTGGCCAAAGGAAAGCGCCTAAAGATGGGGATTTAATGCTTGATTTACGATTCAATAATTAATGGATTTCGCTGAATATAATGAAATATGAAATAATAAATGATGTCACGAATCGCGGTGGGCGACTTCTTCGACTTCTCGTAGACAAAGCAAGGATTATTGCCTGTAACGCTTTCAAGGCTTCGGGATGCATTGAGTCCTTCTTCTTCTTCTTGTGGACTCTCCCACGCCACACCTAAAGTCAGCTTTCTGTGATTTTTCATTATCCTTGCGGAGGCTCATTAAACATTTCTGCTTAATGAGGTCGTCCTCAGCGTTGGGACGATCCGTGAATAGCTTTTTTTCGCTCCCATTCACCGCCCGGACAACCAAGGCTAAAGGGATTACGAGGAAGAAGAAGCGCCGTCGTCAGTATTTATTTTTTAAATGCTACTTAAAAAGATGCTGAAAATGTGCGTTTTCCAGAAGCGGAACCCTCGTCCGTTGCTTTTTGTGCTCTGAAAGCCCATTGTTTGTGGCACTCGCGCTGCCTCTCAATTACAAAGTCCTCTTCGTGCGTATCCTGGCTGCACCCTTTCCGCGCCGAGCTTAGCTTCCGGGTCACGTTCATTTAATACGCTTGTAATATCCCCGAAATTCGTTCGTTTTCTGTGTTTTCCGCATCTTTTTGTGGTTCAAGGAATGGCAGATTTTCGTCATATTTGAAGAATGGATTCCTTCTTGACGCCCACTTAAAAATTCTAAGCTTTTCCTAATCCCACCTCTTGGAATGCGCTCGGTTAATTTCTGGGTTTCGGTGGTTGGCTCGCAATTGAACGCGACGAGGAATCGCAAAAAATGAATCCTGTGACCGTCATTCGCATCCTTCTAAGCAGCTAATTTAAAAAGCAATTTCAAACTTAATTTTTCAGCGATTACGTCGGCAAACACAACGCAGCAGCACCTTCTGCCCCCTCTGCCCTGCCTCCAACGGCACTTTCAGCACCACGCAGTCCCGAACTCGGCTGAATTTTCTCCGTTCTTGCGTCTCCCCGCAGTGCATTTCATTTCCGGAGCGTTTTTCCAGCTTTTCCCCATGTTTTTGCTTTGTTTTCTTTCGATTGTCCTGCGTAAGTCTTGTAAAGTGACCCTTTTAATAACCTCCGCCGCGGTTTCGCCACCCCTCGTCATTTATCACGTTTTTTTGTGTTGTTTTCCGAGTTATGGGCGCCGTTGTTGTTGTTGTGCCGTGTTCTACGAGCAGATTATTTCGTCGTTGATTTAATTTGCATCCTTCGTCACGCTTATGTTTGCGTTTTTATATTTGGGAGCAGTTTATTTGTCATTCAAAGATCCGCCACATATTTCAAGGCGCTTCGCTGATTACAACAGGAGGGAAAGAGATCAAGAAAGCATAAAGTAGTACAGATGTGAGACTTTGGTACTGAGGAACTGACTAAGCAACTGCCGATGTTTTGAACGCATGTACACCTCTTTAGCGATGCCCCCGACGCCCCTTCACCCACAAATGTAATTCCCTTTGGCGTCTCTGCTTCACACGTTTAAACATGCACGAAGCGCTACATTTAAATACATTTTCCGGTGTGATTCGGCACACGGATTAGTCACACCAATTCATCTCATTCAAACCGACGCAGTCGCACACACACACACGCACAGCCAAGTGGATCCACCTAAAAGCATGCAGCAAAGTTCGCTAAATCGTAACCCTTTCTGTTGAAGCAGAGTACCCAAAGCCTCTTATGATGAGAGGCTGCGGGGCAGATCGCGGACAGGAATTTGTGAAGCTCTCACTTACAAGCACGCACACATGTCAACACTTTGTTTCCATTTCCGTTTCCGTCTCAGCAGACAAGCGGAAATGAGTGTGTGTGGAATCACCCAAGAAACCGCAGTTATTCGAACGCCTCCAAGTGCGTTCGTGTGTGTGTGCAGATGGATTGATCCTTCCTAATGACATGCAACATATGTTGACACTTTGACGCCGTTTTTCTTCAATTTCTCTGCATACGCTCACGGACTTCTTGCGGTTGTATTTGTCTTCCGTTTCCCGTCAATGAAAAGCATTTATTTATTTATTTTTCCGGAGGGTTAATCGCCACGATTCCCCACACACGACTTTTGAACACCACTGTGGCAAATAAGGGTTAATTTTTGGTGGTTTTCCCTTCTTTACTTCGACGATTTTTTCAACTTTGTAACTTCACGTCTCAAGAGTGAAAACAATGCCAATGACAGTACATATTTTGAATAATTGGACCGCTTCTCTCCGTCATGATAAATACTCATTTAGTTCAATCTTCAGGAAAAGGTTTCTCAGCTCCAAAAAACCTCTCGTTGTCAAGGAAGGTTCATTACAATAGCTGAATTTAATACATCCTCTAACTAAAGGAAGACAATCGTATGACTAGGAAATCTCTGAAGGAATCTCCACACAACAACAGAAATTGTAATCTTCATTTCCTCAGAAAACAAGTTGTTGAAATTTCCCAAAGTCTTTGAAATATTTTCGCTGCTTGAACGCTTTATCACAATTATTTTACGTCCCTTCTGTTTCGGAGAATTGTTTAAAGAAACTGCAGCTGGCTTGATTTCCATGCATTTATAATTTATAATTTATTTTGAGTATAAATACGGGTTTCTCATTTATTCCCAGCTCACAGGTCGAATCGCCATGTGGACGTACTTCAGCGAGTAGTAATGCGGCCGGAACTTGTACCAAATGATTCCTTTGCAGGGTTGGTCCGCCTTCAAGGCATCTCTTACGTACTCTCCATTTAGGTTGCTGAAAAGACAGGAGCTCAATCAAAAACAGTCCACGATCAGCATTCAATTCTTACCTCTCGTGGAATTCGTGGTACCACCAGCATCCCGAGTATTTCAGCACATTCCTCCGCAATCCGTAAAAATCGTTGTCCACATTCGGCGTTGCGAACTTTTGGCCTGCGTGTCGGCTCATCGAGTCCCCAGCATTGCCGCTTCTCCTTCGCGCCGCCAACTGCGAAGCTGCTGTATTTCGCCCAGGCCCGGACATTTGCGAAATCCTCCAACTGGATCCAGAGCTCATGGAGCCTGGACTCGGTCAACGCGTACAGTTTGTCCAAGCCGAGGAAGAACTCGCCTTCCAGGTTCCCGAACCCGTCTTCATATTCGGACCAGTCTCGGCGGAAATTGATGCTGCCGTCCCGTCGTCGTTGCACGATGGTCCACGCGGCGCCGCTCTCCTCCGGATCAGCTTCGCAGTACACATAAAACGGACCAAGTGTTGATTCCGGTACATTGATTTTGTACACGCCATTGCCACGCCCACTCCTGCTCATGGCTTCGGCGCAGTTCGTGGGCAGTTGCGCGGCGGGTGTGAACGATGACGGTAATGAATAAAGCAGTTTTTCGTCGAAATCTGTCCGAACATCGATTAAGTGCCCGTACGAATAAACACATTCCTGGTTATTGTTGGTGTTCCCGTGTTTGTTGTCCGCTCTTCCGTTTTCAGAAGCCGCCTTCAACTCCGAGAATTGTTTGTTGATGCTGCGGATAGAAACCCATGCCTAACATTGCTCAGTAAAGGACGTCGTCGGTTCTTACATCAAGTTTAACGTGTCCATCTTCAGACGGAGGTTCTCACTCGACCAGTCCAGCCGATCGATCATCTGGGTCACGTTGCTCAGCACTCTATCGCTGCAGGCACACGAACTGTCTTCTAGCGCCTGCTGGAATTCATCGTAGTCAATACATCTTCCGTACCCTCAAAATCGGCCAACGCAATATACAATACCTTGCTTCCGGATATCTCAGCAGTTCCCGTCAGCTGCAGAGCAGAGAAAATCGTCCAGATCGCGAGAAACATCTGAATTGTTCCCAAGATCGCAACAGACTGAAGCAACGAACCGTGGGTTACGCAGATTCAGACTAATTTCCATGTTCCAATCGTCAACTGGGTCGACGAGCAAAATTCGTGTATACAAAATTAAGAGATTATTGATACTGGCAATCAGTGAAAAGTATTATCTCACAATAGCATCAAGAAAACAACATCAGCAGCCAGTATTTCACGTCTCATTGAAACACACGATTGTGAAGATGCACTGAGCGGAATTTCCTTCTGTTCATAATCTCACTTTAATGATAACTAAAGCAGTGTAATATTGTTTGTAATCACCTACATATTTGAAAATGAAGTTATCAGTATTGTTGAGTAAAGTTTTTGATTGGGGTTTTCACGTCAAAAGATTAAAAAAAAAATACATCGCGATCTTTAATTGATTTCCGTTTTATGCAAGTGATTAACGCAACTTTTTAAATCAACAAATAAATTATCATCGCAGCCTAAAAGTAAGCATTTGTATAATGGTACAAATTCTTGACTGCTTGCAACTTTTAACTAAATATTTATTAATATAATTTCTTTATCGTTATAAAGCTGTTTACAATATCGAAGATTTCTGTTAGAAATGAAAATAAAAATTGCAATTTTTATTGGTTCGTAGTTAAGCATTTCAATAGTTTGTCACGTAATTAGTCGCGTAATGTAATTGCTTACTTTCAGGCTGTGCGAATAATTCATTCAAAATAAAATCTTCTGTTTCGTTCTTCATTTCTTTGGGTAGAAAGCAAAAAAAAACTATAAAACAAAAACGTTCCGCGATTATTTCAGAATACATAAAATTCTAAGGCTTTTGCTGAATTTAGGAGAAGCGAAAGACGCTTCTGATGCACGAATTTCTTCATTAAATGAATTATTCCACGATATGCTTTTGAAACTTCAACAGTATTTTGCCATTAAAAGGGGTTTTGTTAAGGTTGTGGCTTTTATGCGAGCTCCCTGAAGTTAGTTTACGTTACAATCAGACAAGCTTCTTAATTTTTTGCAATTGATACAACGTAAGTTGATTTGCTGGAAAGACTTTTTGAGAAATCTTTTGTAAGAGCCTCTGCCGCTCTCGCTCTCTCGTTCTCTCCCACTCGGTTATCGCTGAAGTCATTCAACCGCATTCCCGCCCTCACCGCGCCTTGGCGCCGTCTTTTAACTGCATTCATAACTAATTCCTTTGCAGAAATTAAAGAAAAAGAAGGGAATAAAAGAAGCTTCGCAAGTTGAAAGCCAGTGAAGTACTTCGAAGCTCCTCTGATGCTAGTTTCCTCATCTGAAGCTGCCAATCACAGCTTTCGTAGGTTGTGGGGGGATGTCTGGGGTGCAGTGGTAATTGGCACTAGTTTAATGTAGTTATAGCCAAAGATTGAGGCAGAGTCCTTTGCTTTGTCTGCAGCATGCAGCAACGAACGATGCAGTCCTGTTTCGACGGCGTTGGAGGAGAAAAAAGCCAATGCTTTGTATCTCTCTGAGGAAGTGAACCTATTTCAACATTTTCGTAGCTAAGGAAAAGTTTTATCTCTTCCTCCGCAATTCGTTGTGGCGAGCCGCATCCTTCGCCTTCATTACGAACAAGGCTTTCAGGTTTTTCGAACTTAATGAGTTGGAAAATTCAGTTAACTGAATATATGTTGGTTCAAAATGGGAATAATTATGTAATTCGATTGACTCCTTCCTTTGATTGACAATGACATTGCTAAATGGTTTCATTTGCACTAAAATAGCTTTATTCTTAACGATTTACTTAATTTCTTTATACTCGCTCCTGTCTTTAGCAAAACGCCTTAAGCCCCAAATTATATGACCATCACGAATTCTTTCCGAGATCGAAATCAACGTCTTTTTGCACCCATAAAAATCACAGCGCGGAAAAAGGATTACTTCATGACAGCTTTTAAAGCCGGACCTCATTTCTTCCTGTCGCAAGCACTCAAGAGACTGCAAACCGTGGAGCCGTGGATCCATTTAAGACTTTCTAATTAAATGCCGCATGTTCTGCTCACGGTGCTGAACAGTTATCGTTATAGTCGTCGAGCGCTGAATTTTTATATCGCGATTGGTTCGGAAAAGGGTTCTAAAATCGAATTGAATGTTTTCCGGGTATTTACGTGGATTTGGTGATTGCGAGTGTCTTTCGTAACAGCAGTCTACTGCGGTAAATTCGCTCCTTGGTTTCTCGCCAACCACGGACTTCCCCCGGCTGCTTATTAATTCCACGTGGAAAGCGTCTCCAATTTCCTTAAGCAGCGAATCCTTAGAATGAACCTAAGCATTTATTCTCTGATTTGTAAAAAAGGCGATTAGAAAAGTTTTTTAGCAGGAAAGAGATTTTGTTGATTCTGAGGACATTTTTATTTATTCTATTTATTTAATTTCTTTTTCCCTACTTTCCAAAGTCTTCTCTTCTGCCAACTTTTCCGCGATTTTTACTTTTAATCTCCTCATTAAAATCTCGCTGTCCCTTTGATGTTTTTCTGTTTGTTCATTAATAAAATTCGGAGTGCTTCTTTTCTATTATTTAATATTTTTTCCGCATACTTCATTGATCTCTCAAGCGAACTTTTAAGGACTTTATTACTAATTAAATGATCTGAAATCCTCGGATTATTTACTACATTAAAACGTAATAATTAAAATGTTATTAATGCCACTTGAAGCACCAAATATAGCCGTAAAAGGGGGCAAATATAGTCTAAGAAGATAGAATGAGAACTCGCTAATTTATGATGTCCTATTCGAGATCCTTCACTAAAAAACTGACTGTCACAAGACTTTAGCTCGGATTAGATTCAAGTTATGGACGAAAAGTCAACTTCATGGACGTGAATACCTGTGTTTGGAAGTCATAATAAACCAGCCATGGACCGGGACAGCCTTGGATACTCTTGCAGACGAAACGGACGCCGACGGATAGCAATCAGCAAAGGAAAAAACTATCCTTAAGAGGCTCAAAACTCCAATCAGGCAAAAACTTTAAACGACTTTTTTGTCTCCGCAACATCAGAGAAGTCTGCCAAAAAGGACATCAGCCCGAGCAGCCAATTTAGTTGCATAAACCGCTTTGCAACAACAACAAGGGTCATCGTAGAGAGCGAACACGTCCTCGACAGCACTGATGATAAGCTACTTGAGCGGGACACAAGCAGCAGCAACAACGAGCTGAGCAGAAATGTCCTTAAAATATTTATATGCGCATCAACAGCACTTAAGCGCATAAAAAATACATAAAATAATAGTATCCCGTTGACAGGATACGTTCCACACATGAGGAATGCCCACCCGTCGCCCTCCTTGCCCTGTCGAGCGAAAGGGGGGGGGGGGCGGGCGGCTGTCTTATCTGTCGTGCAGTTTCGTCGATTGTGTAACCAGAGAAGTTAAACACTTGCCGATGTGGGGACGGTCGAGCGAGCCACCGAAGCACCAAGTCCAAGGATCGAAGCCAACAAGTCAGCACAAATGATAAATCACGTTTGGCAGAATAAAATATATAAGCATAATCGAATTTTTATTGCTACAAGCAGCTTATGGAAAAATCCTGCAAACTGGACACGAGGTCCATGAAGAAACGCTATCAATTCGCCCATCAATTGGTCAAGTGAACGGTTTAGCATAAACTCTCTTCATTGATTTCTTTGCAAATACACTTTTATCGAGAAAGTTTTTGTATTCTTCCAGAGAAGCTTAGAATATAAAACTGCTTATTTGTAGTCTATAATGAACAGTGAATTCGCAATAAATCGCAATCGATATTTATAATGCAATTAATTCCAAAATATCGGAATGTTCCCGAATAATTTTTAATAATTTTTACCCAAATCGCAATTGAGAAACGGTTTCCTGTCTTGTAGCCTGCCACACACGACGATACATCTCAGAAGACGTCCCCATCCACCTTCAATTTGACTCAATTAAAGCCGAAGGACCTGCTTAAATGCTTGAACCCTTTTACAGTCAATAGTTATGAGAAAGAGTCTTGCGAGAAGACATCCAGGAAGACTGAAAGGGGCGATAATTTATTTGAGGCATTGATGCAGATGAGTCGACGAAAGCTGCCAGCGATGAGTGCTGAATCGCTGAAGCAGTGGAAGCCACTGTCGCCGTTGACAGCCGACACTAACCCTTTCCTTTCCCCCAGCCCAAGCGGCCCAATCATGATAAGATTAATCAAATTTTCATAAAATTTACAATGAAGTTACAATTTGGATGCGACTTCTGACGCTGATGGCGGAGGAAGAAGCAAGGCAAAGTCGATCGGGGGTGAGGAGTCCTGCAGAGAGCGTAGGCGGATGAGGTGAATGGATTGCTCCGATGACTGACGGAGGATTTATGTAAGAAACGCACAAGATTCCAGAAGAACAACGGATGCCGGCCGCACACAAAAATTTACATTAAAAGCGACGAAATCAAAGCGAAACTGTTGACGTCGAAGAAGCAGATCATCGAGGAGAAGAGTTGCGTCGGAGGTTGGGGAGGTACTTTCGCTAATGGAAGAGGCTTTTAGATTCTCTGCTTGCTGCCAACTTATAATGGATTTTCTTCTGCTTCCGCATCGCAGCAGCAGCGATAAGTCTTTTCATTATGTCATATTTTCGAAAAGCATAGCATGATTATAGGCTGCGTGGTTAATTGCAGAAACTATAAAACAGCGCCATCCGAATTCCTTCGTAACTGCAGATTGTATTCTATGAAAAACCACTTTTAGTGAAGCATTTCATTCATTCAAACGGAATTTCTAAGCCACAAAACAAATCCTTCAAATTTCTATTTAAGCAACCACGAGTTTCTGGCTACGAGTTTCACGAGTTGAAGCGTACAAAGAATCAGACATTCCCATTAATTATTCAGATATTTTCCAGTCGGTGTGAAGTGCAAAGAGTATTTTTATATAGCTGGTTCTTTGTCGTTTACAGAAACACTCTTGACAAAGAGAAATTTAACTTAGAGACTATGAAGAAGAAAAATCAGTAAGTCTTCTTTCGGAAATGTCTGTTGACAATTTCAGAATCAATTAATTCGTCCACAGAAATCTTGCCGCTGATTCCGAAAGCTAGGAGTATAGCATCAACTAAAGTTCAGCCCAAAAGTTCACTATATAAAAGGACAACATTCTGTCATAGAGATTATAACATTATATCTACGTCAAATGTTTGAGTCTATCTACGTCTATATAGTATAATCTCTATGATTCTATGTTGTAAGTAGTTTTGCCCAACGTTCTTCAAAAGTTTCAAGAAGTAAGAAGCTCCTACAAATCTATACTATATATCAAAAGACTGTTGAGGCAGTGACGAAGAAAGAGGCAAAGATATATAGAGACGGAAATATTCTTCACTCGAACAGGGCTGAACAACGGTTCACTGCTCCAACTTTCACACTTGGAACCTGACTATCCACATGAACACATACATATCCATGTATTTACTCGATATTTGTACGGTAGCGAAGAAGGCGAAAATAAAAATGGAGACTTAGCAATCTTGACAACTTGTTTCCGCTCGAAAAGCAATTTTCGCAAGAAGCTGAAACAAATCTGTGCGGTAATGGGGAAAGACAGGGGAGTGAATAACTAGAAAAGCTTCGAACAAAGGCTTTTATGTTGAATATCACCATCGTTGGGACTGCAGTGTGGAACTAACACCGAAAAACCGCATCCGGAAAAACATTTGATTGCATTTGAAGCATTTTAAGTGCTTCGGTTGCCTTGCAGATCCACCTGCTTGCGCCACATCCTGACCCAGTCTTCGCCATCAGCAATTTCCTCAGCATCCACCGGAAATTCACCAAACACGATAAGACCCAAAATTGAAAAGATTGTAAGCAGCATTCGCCGGGAAATGAGGAAAAACGCTTCTCATTCGCTTTTACACTCAAAATCACTTCGAATTACGTACACACAAACGTATTTTTAGCCACATTGACAGAGTGCGAATAGGAAACGTCATAGAAATCGTCTTAGGAGAAGATCTGACTTGACATATAGCACATATATTTATCTATTAGCAAAGAAAGGTCGCACATTAACATTTCTATTGTTTATGGATCTCGTAGATCAGACTGTATTGCTTCTTCTTCTATTATAAAATGTGTTCCAAATGCGGCCAATTTCGGCATTGGTACAGAGCTATGTAAGGAACTCATTTATTTCATATGGTTACTGAAGAGACTTTCTAAGTGAATTCTTATTATTCTAAGTGAATCTTATATTCACCATAATCATCCCTTTACCTTCTATCTTCTCGAAAGAGTAACTTTTCTTGGTACTCAGTGCTTCCGTTTCATCTGCTTTTCCTTCGAAATCGTTTGTCTAAATAACTGTTTGTATCCTTGCACTGTCGTCCTCGCTGCTGACTGTGATTGCGCCGAACCAGAGAAGGCCAAAAGAACGAAAAACGTCGAACAAATTGAGTGCTTCTGCGGTTAAACCGATGAATGCATGAATGAGCAACGTCTTCGGAATGTTTGTGTTGTTGCCAGTGTTGCTGCAGTCCCCACCGCAGCGAAGGGTTTCCTTGACAATTCCACAAACTCAAACGCAGAACCAGCAGCGAAAACAACGACAACAGCCAACGTCAAACGAACATAAATATACACAGGATTTGAAGCAAGCCGCCCTCGGCAAGGACGCGTACGTCTTCCGTTGAGTTTCTCGTTGACGACGGCTTCGGTTACACGGGCGCGGTGGGCGGGCCGGGGACCTGGAGTGGGCGAATCTTGATTTCCGTGCTGCTGGTCGAATGTGTCTAATGTTGTGGGAAATTGCATTAATTATTCTATTAGCAGCTTAATTCGCTCTTAATTGCATGATAAACTTTATTGCTAGCATGCGCCAAGGGGCATTTCGTGGAGGGCGGAAGGGCGGGGAAGGGCTGTCGTTTGAGAGACTTGAGAAAGTAGCCAATAAAATGGAATTAACTGAGATGTATTGAGTAAGCGAGGGATGTGACAAGAAAAACGCCTCGAAAACCGTCTGAGGAAAGCGTCGGAGTACCGCCGGAAGGGGAAGTTCACACAAACAAACCCGAAATCCGCCCCACTTCAGCTTTCTTCGTGTGTGTTTCACGGATTGAGTATGTGAGTTTCTTGAATTAATAAACGACATTAGCGAATAAATCACAGTTGATCAGGTTGCAAGCTTAGCGACTGCGATTTATTGTCAAGGTGCGAGTGGCCGACATCGCAATCGCGTAATCAGCACTCGAATCGTTTTATCAGCGCGAGATCACGGAGCACTTGAGAATTATAATTGCTTCTAATTGCTGAAGTTCAAAATTTATTCTCCTCTTGAATTGAGCACTTGAGCGGGCCAGAAACCGGCCGAGACTAGCAACTTGGCTAATGTCTATCTGCGTGAATGGGCCTCGTATCTGCAGCGATACAGTGCGGAATCTAACGAATCGCCAGGCTTATCGCACTCGATCGCCGTACGGCAACGTTCCGCGACAATAGCTGCACCAACAGCCAAGGCAAACAGACAAACAGAATCAAATTTGAGTCAATATTAATCAAAGCAGACTTTTATCGCAGACTTGCCGATAAATCGTTGGCTGTTTGCTCTGGGTGATAGGCGATCATAAAAAGGATCGCCGCTACTTCTCGAGCAGTGACGATGTGATAAGGAATCGGAATCTACGTCAATCGCAGTCGTGCACTTGAACACCTTCCGAAGGTGGATCCCATGTGAAGCGGCGGCGCGGCTTTTCAAAGTTACACGTCGTTACTTTTGCCTTGGTTTCCACAAATTCACTTCGAAGAGTCATCAAATTTGTATCTATCGTTTTTTGGCCCTGCTGCTAGCTAATCAGTGGCTTTTTTGCCACTTTTAGCATTTTCAAGGTTCGTTTTTTGCCAACTCTGAGCCAATAATAGTCTGTCTGGCTCCTCTATGAATATCTGTTTGCTTGGACAAATATTTGCGCTTTTTCCAAAGCCAAAACTTTACTTTGTTTGAGTTGGCAGAGTTTTTGTTTGCCTGTGGCCGAAGCAGCGGAAATTTAATTAATTATGCTTCATACGAAATGGAATTTAGGCCCGACCCATGGAAAAGTTTTTAAAAATTCGTCATAGAGAAATCTGAGTATGATTAGAAAAATAAATTTATATATTGTATTGATTTTCTTTATAAAAGCATTTGGGACATTCTTTCGGATTTTATGGTCCTTTTTTCTGGATATTACTGCTGAATCGATTGAATTTAGACCCATTTCCAGTTCTTGTGATCCATTTTTGTGATGAAGAGGTAAAATTAGTCGTGAATTTAGAGGAAAAGAGCTTCGTAACACTTCTGGCAGCTGAACAGTTTCAACAGTCAACATTCGTTCGAAGGACAGCCTCATTTAGCAGGATGTGTATCGTTGCGGCTGTTGTCCTTGTGTGCACTTCAGCGTAATTAAATTATGTTTATTAAAAACCGCACTTGACCGGAAGAACTGAAGTTTGTGCCTAGTATCGGTCACTGATTACGGAGCGACGCACGTCGACAGTGCGCAAACATCATCGAATCTCTCAGGGCAACTCTGGTCGTTCATCCCAATTCGGCCGCATCGCTTCAGTGTTGGGAGCAGTGACCATCGTGAAGCGGCCGAAGGACGAGCAATCGACCAGCGACTTCAATCTGTGTCATTTTGAAGCGCTCGTTGACGTTTAACATTTTTTCCGGCTTCCGTTTCGATATAAAAATAAACAGTTTTAAGCTTTTGGGAAATGATTCGAGTTGGCTGAAACTCGTGGATTGGAAGATCAAAGGGTTTTGCAGTTCGTTGGGAGAGAGTGAGAAGGAGCGAGGGAGGGGCAAGTCAACAGAGTCAAGTGGGCGATGGAGTCCTTTGACAACGAAGTTTATCTATGAGCCTTTGAGTTTAAACTTAACAAAACCCAAAAACACAAGTTTTTCATTACCTCAAAATGGCTCGTGGTCCTGTTGCACTTCGCGTGCCAAAGGTCAGGTCAGACCTCATGCACACAACAGGTAAATACGAGGTTCTCAGATTATTTAAGATTCTTTTAGCTCATTCTTAAAGGCTATCGAATAATCTTTTGTTGGGTGAAAAGGTGACAATTGAAGGACTCTATTTTAGTTTTAATGTTGACTTTAAGTGGTTACTTAAAGGGATTATAACTGGGACTTAACACTAGCAAATACTACCTCAGAACTATACAAACATATATAAAGCGGTTTATACCAGGTTCGGACCTTCTTATTGGCCACTCGACCGCTCATCGTAACTTTTAACAAAGCCAGTGAATTCGTCGTACAGTCTCTTTGCTCAGATATCGTTCGATCGAGGAGTAATGCATGTGGAATTTCCTAGATATCAACTCTAGTGCTTCATAAGCAAAGCCGAAAGTACTGTTAATTGATTTGCCTGGTATAAGCACGAAAGGCACTCAAACCACTCCTCTTCAAAAGTCATGTGCGCCATATTTGCTCTGCTCTGTACCTATTGCGATCGTCTGCCCTCGGGCGCACTCTGTTCCTCCTGCGACGGAGCGATATTGGACTGAATGTCAAATCGCAGTGCGAGGCGGCCGACAATCGCTTCGGAGCAACGCAAGAACGCGACAAGATATCGATTTGTAAATTGGATTCGATAAGCGATAAAACTGAAGGCGCACAAACAAAGGAAAGACATTGGAAGAGGCATGGAGCGCGGTTGAGACACGCGAGATAAGCACAGAAGAAAAACAACCACGATGGAAGATGTTGTCAACTTTGATGTCATGGATGCCGACAAAGATTCCACGGCACAAAAAACAAAGCAAAGAACAGAACAACCTACAGCAAAACACAGCAAAGCGGCTCATCACAGTCAAATGAGTGCCACCAGCTTCAAGAAAAGCGCCGAGTGTCGCGGAGGTGGAGTAGCCAACATTTGGGTGGTGGTTGGTGGCATTGCGCCTCTCCTTGTAACAATTTTCCTAACTTATTGGAAAAGTTGTTTAATATTTTTGAATTTCCGTTAATCTTTCTGGCCGAATCCATGTTCTGGAGAAACCTTGATGGAGAAATCATTTGAATTGGTAGCATCTCTAGCAACATTTTCATTATCAACCTCGAGCTTCGGTCTGAAGAATCGATTCAATCGCACTTGGAGAGAAAACATCTTTGGCTAGATAAAGCAAGAAACTAATGACAGTTCCTTGTTGCTCTTCGCGTTCTCAAACAGCGTTTAAGTGCTTCAATTTAATCGACATACAACGGCGATTGCTTTGTTTTATACCTGCGCCGAATCGATTCCATCGCGCGACATCGAATGTGCATCAAAGCCACAGTTGATTAAATTGTATCTTCGCTGCTCCACTTTTGGACAGAAGGTTGGAACGCCCCTCTGCTGGAGCCGCGTGCAGCAGCGAGCGTCTTTTAGAGTGTGGCAGAAAAGGCAACTCAGATCGGAAAACAAAAGCGTGGCTACCGCCGCTTCCTTTGATTCTGCTCTGCACACCGCCAGCAGATTCGATTTTAATGAAACAGTCATTATTTCTGTTAACCTAATTAATTACTTCAGCTCTTTGCTCTGCCAGTTGCTTTGTATCTGGCCGCTCTTTGATTGAGCGGAATAAACAGATGTCTGCAATGCGAATATCGCTAAACTCCCGTTGCTATTATTGCAAATTCATTAGAAATGACAAACGGAATTCTGCCTCCCTTTTAAAATATATGACAAAAGTCGGCTTTCATCGGTTTGTTTAAATGTTATGAATAAAGAAACATTCATTAGCTATTTAATTCATTACTTGTTTTTTCATTATTTATTTACTTAACTATTCATTCTTTATAATATTTATTGATTGCATTATTTATTTGTTTATTTATTTTTCGGTTCATTTAATTTTTTATTCATTTATTTTAATTCATTTTCTTCTTATTCACGCACTTTGTTTTTTATTTTACTATTCATTAATTTCAATGTTCATTTATTTTATTGTTAATTTAATTCATTATTAATTTCTATCAGAATTCATTTATTTAAATATTTATTTAATTTATTATTCATTTATATCAGTATTCATTAATTTAAGTATTCGATTCATCGCTTTCCTTGTTTTGCATTAGATTAATGCAACTGGGAAAAAGTTAATTTTAAAAAAATTTATTACTTAAAAATCAATAATAATTAATAGATGTTTAATCAAAATTGAAATGCGACAAGGTTTGAGTATCGTGAATATGGATCCCTTCGTGGAAGCTCCGTTCGAATCGTGTTGCATACAACTTCTTCATTTGTAGATTGTATATAAAATGCACATATGTAAAGCGCAGTGCGAACTGAAAGCAAAAAGAAATCCAGTAGAAAAGGCAAATTAAAGGAAATCCGGCGCCTGCGCCATCGAGGATGCGACAATTCGGAATCATGCTGTCTCACTCCATGCTCGCAGCCAGACGTTGGTTTGGTGGCGCTGGCTGAGCGCCAGAATGTACCAAGCAACACCTACTTGTGCACAAGGAGCTGATATCCGCGCAAGGATAATGCACCTTGTCGCAGGCAACGCGTTCACAGTATGCTGCGCTTCTGCACATGTTCATCTCTCCCTCGTCTGCGACGCCGCATTCCCAGCAGATACCCAAGGATCTCTGCACTGCAGGAGCAGGCAAAGAAGAACTTAATTAAGAGCAGCTCAACTGCTAAGTGTCACGCGACTCACATACAGCCGAAAACGTTAGACAAGGCAAGACGCAGTGGCCAGGATGCGTGTAATCAGCTCTACCCCAAGCTCGACCCGCTTCGCGCCGCGTCCCCTCAGAAATGCATTGAAGAGTTACTTGAATAAGCGATAAATTTTCCGTATCTACCCAGGAAGAAATATGGTTCCTGTAGGAAATAAAAGAAAACACGAATCACAACCTCACAATCACCTTAAACCGGAAACATCAACTTGACAGGCGCTTTTCTCTCTCGCTACCGGAAGTCGCTTGGGAATAATTTTGGGGCTTCAAACACACACACAATCAAGCCAAAAAATCTGTAATGAAAGCCTTAATGAGTGATGTTCTTTTGTCATTTCTTCGATGAAATGATGACGATGGCGATATCCTTCTTTTGCCGTGTTCGCCGTGTTCGCCGTGAAGCCGCGAACACAAAAGCAGTTCCTACACGGCCAACGTCGCCTTGGCGCAAGTAAAAATATTCAAAAATATACCAAGCCGCAGCAACTTTAATAATTTTATCGATTTTTACGCTGCGGTAGGTGGTTACACGTGGGAATGTTTTTGAAGCTTTGTAGCCATCTCAGCGACTTACTGCAGACGTGGGTCCTGAGAACTTGCAAGTTCGTGAAGCTTTAATTTGTTTAAGTCTAAACTTTAAGATGATTTTCATTCATTAGTTTCTTATACTAGCCGGGAGAAACACACAGTTAAACCATAGAGAACGAATAACTATTTTTATTCTATGTTATTCTTTCTCTACGGTTAAACACATATGAAATTTTCATATATGTATATAGAAGATAGATATAATGTATGTACTATTTTACTAAAAAACTGTATTTTGAAATTGTAACACGACAAATTCAAACATTATATATTTACTTATATCCTACACGCTTTAAGGGGTTGAAGGTAAATTCACTTTGTCCCTAAATCTGTAGCGCATAGAACTAAAGTAGATAGACATGGAAAAGTATATATATTCGTGATCGGCGTCACCTCCTGAATTGATTTAGCCATGTCCGTTCGTCTGTCCGTCGAAATCACGATCACGGGAGAACCATTAAAGATATTGGAATGAAACTCGGTAGCAATATTCCTTTTTATGGCGGGGTTTTTCCTACTGGAATTGGTAATATCGGGCAACAAAAACGCCTACTTTTTAATCCGAGAAAATACCTACCTCTGTTTTCATCCTATAAAATAAACGTATTAGCATCATTTATTGATTTATTTTGTCAAAATTTAATTTATGTGTATATCTGCCTTTAACATAGCCCGTTGATATACCGAAATGGGCGTGATCCACTTTTCATAAAACCGTCATAACAGAGGAACGAATAGGAAAATTTATACTAATTAAAATCTCAATAAATCAATTTATTTTGGTCCGTTAAATTTTTCTATATATATAGCACTCTTTCTGGTTTTTAGTTGGGAGTCTTACGTAAAACAGAATTCGTTGTATCTATACAAAAAATACTTTAATTTCCTGATTCGGAATTAATGAAGTTACCGTGTTAATGGAAGCGCTAGGAGTATATTAATTATAGATAGAGGATAGATTTATTTTGCAAAAGGATGGTAGAAATAATATTGAAGTGAGTTTTCGTTATAAAAGGTACATATCTATATATTTTAAGACTGAACTAATATCATAGTAATGCTATACATTCATATGTACGTAGTATATGTCATTATGATTGTTATTATTATTATTATTTGTTGTAACGGAGTTTACTGCAATCTGTTGTCCTGTGCAGACCCTCTCTAAGAAATTGATAATTTTACTCAGTTTTACAGATCGTATGGTCCGCTCAATTTTGCAACCTATTTCAATTGGCCGTCTCGCAGGCGCCAACGCCGGAGATGAGGTGAGAACCTGCACAACTGGTGGTCAATGACTCTAGTACTGTATAGTTGTTTCCTCAGACTACAGTGGGCCGTAAGAAAACCAATTATTCTTCAAAACCTATTTCCCGGCAGGTTCATGCATTCTCTAAATCGGGCTTGGTTGTATGTCTCTTGATTATTTATGCCTGTAGAGGTGTCAACTCTAAAAGGATTTCCATCGGTTATACATATGCAAACCAGTCTATATACATACCATGTTTAAAGTTTTGCGTGTTCTGATTTGACGTGACTTAGCTGCCCATACTTTTGCTGCGTAGGTGATGATAGATCTCATTACCATCACATACATATATCCATCGCATGATTGACCTTGTACATCCCCATCTTTTGTCTGCAATCGATTTGCAGATCATTAAAGATCTGAGTGCGCGGTTGCCTATTGCGTCAATGTGCTATTGATTTATTAATTGTTTATGTATGCAGATAGATATATTACAATAGGTGTGACCAGTGATCAGTGCACCAAACGAGTTAAACTATATCTGAACAGAAATTGAAATTTTATATATACTATGTACATATCTATGACTTTTTAATTACATACGAGTTAATATAGTTATGAACAATATAGTATGTATAATCTATATTTTGAAGTGCCAATTAATTGAATCCCTTTAAATAAAAATTTCCTTTAAATATCTAGAGTTTAGTATAACACGAGACTGTCAAAAAAATGATATATCTATATATAATAGTAATATAATCTATTATATAATAAGATATAATAATATATCTTGGTCGCAATGATTAACATATTGATTAGTTATGTCGAAAGACGAAGCCTAATATTCATAGTAAGTTTACTAATATTTTTATTACTAAGATTGCTGTAGTCCCTATACTGCTGACAGTTATTAGGGTCAGACAATTGCTTTCAACAGAAATGTAAAAACATCAGAGCACTCAGAGATAATAAGATTACTCTTCGGTAAAAACTAAACAATCGGCCAAAAAACAGAAAATCCTGTAATACCTCCGTCTTAAAGGAACTAAGCGACTGAATAGCTTTATTACTGCCGGCAAAGAGCTCCAAATTCTACTTCTGCTTATCACAAAAGACCTATCCATGACAACTGAAGGAAAGGAAGGTATTACCAAGACTCGTGAGCTAGTAGAATGGAATTAATGGAAAATAACACCCGGATTTCGGGATACCGAAACATCTAAAATAAATTGCTAAAATTGCGGTATCGCGGAAAGAGTTTTTTTAGCTTTTTACAGCTGAATTCCGCGGATTTCTGATTGGCTACTTTAATAAAATCTTTTGAAGATATGGAGTAAATAACATCGAGGAAAACCATTGGTGTACTTTGTACAATGAAACTTTGGTGTACTTTGTACAGTCATTTGCCCATAAATATGATACTAAACAATCATGTTTTTTGTAATAAATGGCGGTAACAAGGTTATTTTTGTGTTTTACATTATTTATGTATATTTTAAGTATTACATTAATATAAGTATTATTTTTTAAAATATCTACAATAATATTTTGGGTTCTATTAGATAATGTTTGAATAACAAAAAATTTGTCGTTTGTTGAATTAGAATTCGACAAGAAAAAATTAAGAGTTTTCCTTGAACACATTTAATACGAAGGCGAAGTATGTATTAAAAACTGGAAATTAATGTTTCGTTTATAGAAAAAGAAAGGAATTAAGAGCAAGAAGGAGAGGAGAGCATAAAGCCTTATAATACCGCCAAAGAAGCTTCCATTTCATTGGCAATAAAGGAAAGGAAGCAGAAAATTGCAAAAACCCGATGAACGAAGTGACTGCTGGACGGAGGATGGTTAGGGGCCCAACTAACCATGCAGGAATAACAGAACGGAAATTATGAAACTGAGAGGGGGAAGGAGGACGCGCAAACCACTTAAGATAAACGAAAACCTAGCACACAAGAGAAGCAAACCTCCATAAAAGCAAATAAAAGGAATCCTCAAACGTCGTCCACAACAACAACAACAGGACACAGAAGAACTTCTATTTTCGGCAGCAAAAATGGACGATCCAAAGGCGAAGCTTCCTCCTTCCCAGTTGCACGCGATGAACTCCCACCCCGCCCACGGCATAAACAAACTCAACGTCGAATCAACTCTCGATACCTGATGCTAAGCCAATCAGCGTTGAGAGTGGGCGGAGCCAAGCGGCAAACAAGTTTTCTTCTTGTATTTGTTGCGCTCTAGTTTTTTTGTGGCTCTTTTAAATACAGTTTTTCTGGTTTTTTTTTTAATCGACAGTCGTGTCGAGTGGGTTATCCTCAATTTCTCGATAGTTCGGTCGCTCTCTCTCGTTCACTCTGTGCTGCTCTCTCGCTTGACGATTGCATTGGAGCGAGTGATGCGATAGCCGCAGAGATACAAATTTCATGGGTGTGTATGTGTGTGGGAGGGAGATAAGCACGTTCAAAGCGTCGACGCCGAAGCCGACACCGAAGATAAAACGAACAGAAAGTGGTGCTAAAAAAACAGCACGAAGTGATAATCTGCGCCAGTCGAGAGCATGTAGTGCAAACAGGCAAAACCAACAACAATTCGGGTTTGTTGTTTTAATTAAATGAGAGCACAGGAATAAAGAACAGCCTTTTTGAGAGAGGATAGAGAAAAGGAGCAAAATGGTAATAAGTAGTAAAAAAATCATATTCAGGATTTTATCGCGCACTAAAAAGTCGCATGCGATATTTTGTAAGTGTTTTGCGAATTTTCGTAGCGATTTTTATTGTTTCGAAAGTAACTAAAAATGTGTGAGGTTTAGTTAAATATGAATTAGGTTTGTGAAGTATACCTTCATTAAGATTGTATTATCTTGTCGTATAATGGTTCTACCTATATAAATATATATATAAATAAACGAACACGTAAATAAAAATAGGTTTATAATGAATCCTATGCAAGGGTTCATTCCCCCATGTTAAAGCGCTCTGGAACCTTTTCGCACCTCATCAGACGATTTCAACATGTCAACGCATTCATTGATGAGTTATTCCAATAGAGTTCTAGGATGATAAATAAAAAGAATGATAGAATGATAAATAAAAACCTGGTATCAGTTTCTCTTAATGACCGCCACGAATTTTAATTGTTCCATCATCGACGAGTCCAAAGGAAATCCTTGAAACTCCTTGCAAAGGCTTAAAAATCTTTCCTGGATTCTCCGCTGACGCTGCCCTCGGCTGAACGCACTCAGGAGTTCCGCTGTCCATGTATTCGCATCGTTATATGACCGAGTACATAATGTACGAGGCCCGTCGTAGCTCGTCGGCTCGTTGGTTGGCCAAATCCTTCGGCCTGCATTTAATCGCATGTAATGCGCGCGCATAATCTGCGCTCTTATCTCGGCTCCAACGCTTCGTCTGTCGTCGGGTGTGCAGCCGCCGTCGGATGTGCTTCTGTGTTGGCGATGAAAACAGGTTTGGTCGCCGCGAGGGTGGAACAGGCGACCGCGTGTCTTCAACGTCGCCTCAACCAGTTCGGCATCGGCTCGTTGCCGACCGACTTTTCTTTCTTTTCGCCTCACATCGCTGCGGTGACTCCATTTGCACTCGTGGCGCATCACCCACACGAGAGACGAAGAACCGGCCACGTCCCACTTTCGCAAAACGCCAACAACAACAAACATCGCATAACGTGGCTTGTATAAATCGAAGTAAATCCAGAAATTTGTACCACTCCCAGTAGAAGGAAGTAAGAAGAAGAAGAAGAAAACATGTCGTTGTTGGTTTGGAGCGGAAGGGGAACTCTAAATTCGCTCACACTTGAATGTGGCTTCATTCAATAACAGGTTTCTCTGTTCCTTCTGCTGCTTGCTTTTTTGCTTCTCCGAATTAACGCGTATCATGGTTGCTCTGTGCTCCCTGATGTGCTCTTTTCTCTCTCGCTCTCTTGGTGCAATGACGTCGCTCTCTGCTCACGACCCTTCGCTGTGTGCATTTGTTTTGGTTGCAAACCAAGCGACATTCAACCGAGTGCCGGCTTCTCTCTTCAGGAGTGAATTCGTGCGCTCTCTCAGTCGTTCATTAAGTCGCTCTCTGCTACTTCTTGCCAACTTAGTAACTGTAATAAATGGCTTTAAATATTGTGCTTCTGACTTCTTCCATTTTTCGATTTTTGCGCTTTCCGAACGACATTTAATTTTGGCAGGTGTCAGCGATAATTAAACAATTTCTTCGTTGATGTCTCCATGTCGTGTTGTGGAGGGCTTTCAGGTTGCACCATTGATGAAATTCTGATCCGAAATTTTTAAAAAATGTGAGTTAAAATATTTAATGAAGTCATTTGAGGCATATTTCCACCTGCGAAATGCTGGAGCTGCTAGGTGTAAAGCTGTGTTCTATATGGAGTCAAAATATGGGCACCCAATTTTCTGAAGATACTTTGGGGAAATAATCCTAAACTTCTAACAACTGAAGATTTTTACTTAAATCGAAAATTGGTACATATAAAATGAGGTCATAAAATAAGAAAGAATTCGTGATATTATACATCAATCAATAAATATTTCTTTTATATGCAAAATTTACATAAATTCATAAGAGACACAAAACTTTTTTGCTTTTTTATTAGGTACTTTTTTGACTGCTCACAGACACACAACAGCCAATCAAACGATTCGTGATTGGCGCTCTTAGCGAAGCTTCACTTCATGGTTGAACATCATCCAAGCCGACGAGAAAAACGAATCGCAAAACTTACATCTTAGTCTCTTTCTATCCGCTCTCACGAGTTGCTCCTCTGCGTAAACCGCTTCTGCTACCGTCTCATGACGCTACTAATTCACACACTACTAACACCAGCGCAACGAAATCCACACCGACTCAACAATCCACCCACCACCTGCTTCGCTCGCAGCAGCTATAAATACATTTTAAACCGATGTTTAACGAGCCGAGCAACAACAAACAACACGAAAGCGTCATCTTTGGGGAGGGTTAAAGACAGCAGCGCTGCTGATTAGCGCAACGCCTGCGAGTGCTGCGACGCCCGTTTGTGAGCCGCTCGAACGGAGAGCGAAGTGCCAATGAAGTCGTGAGAAAGATTCAGTTGTGCGCTAGCAGCGGGTACGAGTGGTCGTTTCTATCGTGTGTGCGCTGTGCTTCGTCCTTGAGCTCAACGTCAGTAGTAGGAAAACTTGCACTAGCAAACGCTTAAAAAGACAACACATCGTATCGCTAAAGAAAACTCTTCGAATTGACAATATTGCCAGAGGAGTGGCAACGTCATGTCAACGAGAAATACAGACGCAGCAGTTAAAATGTGACATGAAAATCGCGCAAACAATTGCAGCAGTTGTTATTAAAAAGCACGAGACAAACGCGTCTGGAAATCGTAGGAAGGTGAGGCTTGTTTTTGGCGGGCTCCAATTAAGAAGCAGGACTTCATTGACAAATTTAGCAAATTCGCAGTGTGCAAGCAGAGGCTTCCGAAGCACCTGCACTGTCGCCTGCCTCTTCCACGGCAGTTGACATTTATTGAAACTCGTTGCATCGCTTTTGCTGCTGTTGTTGCTGCAGTTCGTTGCAAGGATGAAGGACGCAGTGTAGAAGTACTGCTGCTCGCCCTTCACACGCCGCTCTGCACAACGCCAAGTAAAAGCGAAAGCAGCTAAACTCAAGTGAACAGTGCTTGGGAGCTCGCAGCTCTCGTTAGTGACATTAGTCACGCTTAAGCTTTTTCGCCGGTTTACGGTGCGTTTTCGTTCTGGCTGCTGCTAGCCGCTTAATGAAGTCGCCGCGTCGCAAGTCACGTCGTTCTTGATATGCATATCCAGCAACCGATGGCAGCGCTGTCGCCGATGCTGTTCAGTGTAGCTAATTAACCAAACTTAAGCAGCATTATAGCAAATACGAAAAGAATTAAACAAGCCGAAGGAGCCAACACTTCCCCGTCCTTCGTCCCGGCGAGCCTCTGCTGGACGCGTGTGTTTCAATTCTTGGCCGTGTCAGGCACCGTTCAAATCGCGATTTTACGTCTTTGCGACAAAACCGAATCCAAACACCTGCTATCAGCAAAAGACCGACACCAGAAATCAGTGTAGCAAATCTCCGTCGCCATGGATTTCCAGAGCGCCATGGAAACCTTCGCCGAGGCGTGGGTGGCTGCCAATGCGGGGCAACAGGTGAGTTCAGGCTAAGAAGAAGCAAGCCGAGACTCGTCTGGTCTTGCTGAATGCTTTACACAGATCCTCAGTAAGAATTGATTATGAAGGACTTCTAAAAGACACCTTAAAAAGACACCAACGACAGGAAAACAGATCGTGTTCTGAAATCAGACTTTTTATAAGAAAATCCATTAATTATCTGCGATTAAATGAATTTTAAATTCAATAAATTAAAATCCTTAGATATCAAAAATAAATAAAGCAAAATATCAAAAATCAGAATCGGATTAATTCCCGATTCGTTTATTGATTAACTGCATTTTTGGCTTTCAGTGATTGATTTTTATTCATTTATCTGTTTCCTGTTGATGATGACTTGTTTTAGAGGTGTTTTAAGCAGTCACTTTATCAGTTTTACGACGCTCGTGCCCAATTATCTACGTGATCGAGTTGATATTTCCTTACTTCTGCGCCTTTCGCAATGTGACAGCCGACAGAAATGAACACAAACCTCAGTTGTGACCGAGTGACATCAGCGCCACGTCGTCTTTCGTTAATACCACGATTTATTTATTGAGTTTAACGCTCAGATATACAATTCACATTGGCTCATCGCCCAGACGACTTTAAATGTAAAAAATTTAATTAAAAACGAAGAGAAACAACGAAAACGCTCGTTGCAGATAAAGACCGAAGTCAGATAATTCTCTATTAACGAGCAAATTAAGTAAAACGTTTATCTTAAAGTCTTTTTGATAGAAACAAATTAGGAAACTTTCGAGCCACTCACGGAACTCTAAAAATTGTATAATAAACAAAAAATAAAATTAATATTGCAAAGTTCAATAGAAGACACAATTTAAGGCTCCAATAAAACAAATAATATCAAAATAAGCGAAGATATCAAGCCACAAACCACTGCAGACCTCAGGAAGTTCCCGGAATCCTTCCACATTTGCCCCATAGTTCATGGTGATTCCAGACGCCGATGGTGCTAGAATGTTGCCCGAAATCCCTCCCATGTTTAAAGCTAGGGCGAAACCCGACGACCCTGGCTCAATCGACAAAAACAGATTATCTTCATCGCTATCTATACTCACAGATATTTTCGGATAGCTCTTTATTACGTTTCCTGCTATTGTGGTCATGATTTTCGTCACATTGGTAAATATTTGCAGCGCAATCAGCGAATACGTGAGTACATCAACTCTCCCCGTTTTATGGAGATAAGGAACAACCACACCAACAGCCAGGAAAGTAACTAGCCGACTACAGTAACAGCAAATCTCAACAAACTGCTGTTGGGACAAATAATTATGACTAAAGCTCTGCTGTTTGCGCAGATTAAGATAATCCTTATCAGATGCGTCAGCACCTCGTTTCAGGCGGGCAAAAGTGGGTTAATGGAGCCCATGGCTGAAGTAGGCGTTGATTCAGAATAACAGAACAACAAAGTAAATAAACAAACACCAAAACTAAATTAACAAAAACTGGCATGTCGCTGACTTTTGCGCCAGAGACGCTCCCGACTCTTTTAGTTTAAAAAACAAGCTTAGAAACTTTCAGAGGCATTTGGTGCATAGATAAGATAATCCGTCGACCCCTTCTGCAAAGATTAAACATTCCGTAATCTTGGCCTTCAGCCACACGCGCTCACATGTTGCCAAGCTAAGAACCTTATAATTTATTTGGTATTTATCTTGAAGCAAAAAGATCACAATTTCTGGGAAATTAGATTAATTGACGGAAAGGCATGTAGCGATGGATGTTCAGCTTTTTACCAAAGTGCGATAAAATATTCCATGATAAGGTGCTCATGTTAACAAGCTGATATTTATAATTAAGCTTATAATTGATTAGTCATTCAAGCCTAAGTAAAAGTGTTAAGATATTCGCAGTACCGTTAATGACGTCTCTTCGAAGGGGATCGTGTACCCCATAGAATCTGTAGAGACCTTTAATGATGTCTATTGCGGCGATTAACTAGGGTCACGTTTGTCGACCTTCTGTCTCGCTTTTATAAGGCAAATAGGACTCGAGATTAAATTGAATATAATATTTAATAAATAAAAGTTAAGAAAATCAGCCTGTTCTTTGTTAAAGTCACACGTTGACCACGGAAAAAGTTTTGAAGATTTCGGAATATGGATTCACAGAGCAAGTCTTTCTTCTATAGTAGGTGTGGTGGAAAAGGTGAGGGACACACGATTTATTCACAACACGCCACACACAACATGCTTTAAGTGACTTTATCAGCATTAAGTTCCACGCTTCATATTCTATTTATAGTTGCTTAAGAATATACATACATACGTATTTATATATATCCATATCTACAGTTATAGTTGGAGATATGAAAGATCTGTGAACGCGATAAATAGTTAAAATAATATCAAGTATTAAAATTATATTTAAAGCATGTGATCGACTATAAATAGAAAGAAGACAGGAAACAGTTGTATCATCATTTCTGTCGGTTTTTAAGGAAATCAAAATACTTCGGGTTTAAGTGGTTAAAAAAGCTAAAAAAATGCTTTATAAAGATTAATAATGTCCTGTGTGAATTGTGTTTAGTTTTTCCGTTTGTTCACAGACGTAACCTGCGACTAACATAAGACCAGAGACCTACAAATACGCAACTTGACATCGTGCTAATTGAACTGAAGAAGTGAAGAACCGAAGATAGATTAAGACAGGTCTTTATCTCATAATTACTGCCCGGAACGACAAGAACAAACCATCAAGACATTAATGGTGATGACATTCCTGTTTCCTAGAAGCAGAAACATTGAATATGTCATCAAATTTGTTATAATTCAGAAATGAAATCGTCATAAGTAGGCAAAAGAACGGTACTGCCACCATTTTACAGTCGAGGCCCTGTACACTCGAGAGAAGAAGTCTTTTTATTTTATAAAAAGACACTTAATATTTGTCTATTCCCCTTGTGTCTTCCCTTGAAGTGATTCGTAGCTTAGGGATTCATTTACTTACATGTATATTGACATCGCATTCATATTGAATTTATTCTTAATATCAATTAAGAAATACCATTTGATAAAGTGGGAAAGGGATGCATTGAACTTGTGCAAGGAACATTCGTAATCAGAAAAAGCCTTTGAAGGCCGCCAACGAGAGAACCAATAATTAAGATAAACCCAAGCCTCAAATGAAGACCTCGTAATACTCATCCTACAAGAAGCAGAAACAATTAAGGACAAAACTGCAAGAGATTCCGACGTAGAAATTTTAATGTTTGTGAGTATGTCTGCCTTCGAAAGTACAAAAAACAAAAAAACGAATGTTTATCAATATAAAATAAATAACCAAGACGTTTTTATTCCACCTGTGAGTTTCCAAACAGACCTAAAATATTCGTATGATTTCATTGCTCCGTGTATTTTATTGCGCTGTGCAAAACTAAGTCGGCAAAAATGTAAATCTGTCAATAAATATCAGCGGATTAAGCGCTGTGTGTACGCTAAGCTAAAGCGGACGTCGCCAACGAACCAGCAACAGCTCTGAGCACAGATTAAACCATCCCCAAGCGGCACATGATCGAAGCCAGCAACGCTGTCGACCTGCGCGAAGCGGTAAACTAATCATTATAAATTATTATAATCCAAACGGATTTGAATAATTAATAACTTAAGCCGCATTCTGAAGCAGACAATGATAACAATGAAAATAAATTCAGAAAGGTTCAAGTTGCTGCTAGAAGCTTCTCCGAGAGGAGGAGGAAGAGGGAACGCGGCTCGAGATAATGCCGATTGCAGCCTTCCAGAGACTTTGTGTGTACTCGTATTACGTCTCAGGAAAGTGTTAAGTTACTTGAAAAAGCCCCGGGCAGGGCGATGAGCTAGCAACTCACACCATTGAATAATTTACAAAAAACCGAAAGATATCGAAACAACTCTGAACAATAGACACACGCTGATGTGCTAAGAAGCACATTTGGAAAACGGTTTAACTACTGGTATTCGAGGCAACATCAATGGAGAAGAACGAGGAGAAGCAAATGAACAGATAACAATACATTGTTTGCTGAGCCATCTATTAGCATTTACAATATTGTATCTATTACAATTCACACTGAATTATGAAAGGAAACACGGCGACGAATAATCTAATGAAGGCGGTCATCCGGCGAAGAGTCAGAGGCGTGGAGAAAGTTAAAAGTCAGCGGCCGAAAAAGGAAGTGAGGATTACATTTAAGGGATTAAGGAAGTTCCAAATGGTGCTGCTGCTCTCTGTGTTGGTGGCAGAGGAAGGATTATCGTTGGCTATCAGAAAGGCGCTGGAAAGAGCGTTACAATGAAAGTGTGATTCCTAATGACGGTCACCGAAAGCGACAAACGCAGGTACCGAAAAGTAATGACTGTATTTAGGATACCGATTTACCCATCGGGCACTGAAAATAGTATGGATTGTTGTCTCTTCAAGACCTATACGACACATCAGATGCTTCTGGGCTTTCGAAATGGGTTTTTGCTGAACAGGTAATTACCCTCGACGAAATACATAGCTCGAAAATATATGCGAAATATTCACAAATGTATCTCAGTCTTAAAGCCGTGATTTGTTGGTTTCTTAATCGCATTTCACTTAAGTATGTACCACAGAGTGAAAATCTAATATTTCAGAAGTCTTACTTTAAATCAGATTGGCTCACATAACCGCCCCACGCATCAGTGCTGGGGTTTAGCTTTTGTTGTCCAACATGGAGCTCCGCTGTGCTATCAGCTGTGTGCCTTCTCGCTCATTGTCCACTCCTCAGCCGGATGGGAATTTGTAACCCCGATTTAAGGCTCAACTGCGACAGCAATAGCAGCAAGAGGCAGGGAAATTTCGCAGCGTACGTGCTTCTGTAAATGCAGGGTTAGGTAAAGCTTAAGACGCAGACATGATCATGCAAACTGAACGCGAATGAACGAAGTTCCTCTACAGTCCGCAGCCAGTAGGATTTCGATGCCGTGGAACGTGCAAGAAGAGCTGCAGAGCAACGGACGGACTCGAAAAGACGCGGTCCGGCCAACAGCGCGGCGGACGGACAAACACTGATCGAGGCTAGCAAACGAATCTGAACCGAACAGAGTGTTAAAGCGAAGTTGCTTGGGAGAGGTAATGCGGAACCGTCGCTTGCTGGAGAGAGCTAGAAAAAGGCCGACGTCGTCTAAGCAGCTGATCGCGTCGAGCGATGACGATCGCGTAGCATACACAAAAGCGATTAACAATTATAAACAGAGGAAACAAATGCTCACAGCACTGAGGGAGCAGAAGCGAACAATAAGTAGTGAAAAAGAGAGGAGGAGATAGGATTGGCTGTTATTGTTGATTCACGTTGATCGTCTTAACTTAATCCGGATTATGTTTTCAAAGTATTTTCGAGGAATGACACACAGCAAAAGTCACACATTAGCAAGGCATACAGCAGCACATGGTGCTCGGCCGGTGAAGGCACAGGTACTCGGCTATAGTCGCACTTTGAAGGTGTGGAACAGCAGAGCGCATCGCAGCGGAAGTACGTGTGGAACAATCTGCGGAAGAACGCGTTTCTGATTGCTGGAACCACCCCGAAGAACTCGACAACATCGCCGCCGTGGAAATACTCAATATTCCAGCTCAAACTGAGGCTGAGTCGTTTACTCGTACCTATCGCTATCAGTCTAACAGACGAAAACATCAAACAGTTTCCCGATCAGAGACGCTCGATCGAGAGGTGATCGTGTGTTCCATGATTCTTGAAAACACTCATTTACGCAATGTGTATAATTATATATAAATAAACTCATTAAGGATTATTGTCAATTCATAGATTCCTCTTTCACTTGACGAGATATAGAGACTGCTCTCAGCTAACGGCTCGCTAATAGCAGGCATTAAAAGCAGCGTCGCTTATCCACCCCTAAATTAACATTTATTAGTTCGCGTTATCGCTGGAGAACGGAAAGAGTTTGCTGCGTCGATAGAGGGGAAAAGAGAAGAGATAGAAGGAGCAATATATGTATTTAAAAATTGTACAATACATTTAGAATCATTTGTTTAATTTAATTGCTATTCGCTGTGGTTGCCTGTGCAGAAACACGTTGAAACAATTGCACAAACACTGCAATTAAACTCTTATTCTAATGAAACAATAACAAGAACAAAGCAAATACAAAAAATTGCACTACACCCAAAAAAAGAAAGAAATGCGAAGTACATGACAAAAAATATCACACTTTGAGTCAAACGTGCCACAAAAAAAAAAGACAGAACGGGATTTAGCAATGATGACACGCAAGAGCTCGATACACATACACCCAGGCACACACACGGCCACACAAACAAACCAAATGCAATTTTATTCATTCGCAACTGGAGCAATTACAGTACATGCTCGTTACAATGAACTTACAGTTAGAATCTAAACTTCAGATGAATCCAAAAATATGGAAATTGACCTATTTTTACATTGACTATTTATCAAGAAAGTTCTCAGTTTTCAATCTTCTATTAGAAAAATTCAGGTGAAAAGCTTGGCTCGGTCAAAAAGAGATTCAAATTCCCACTCGTCCAAATAATTATAAAGCCAAAGCCAAAGTTACAGCAGCCAGAAGCAACAGCAAAAATAGCTATTGCAGTCTTGTCTCAGTTCTTGAATCAATATATCAATAAAAAACAACGCGAAGAATACATTCATTTATTCATTCAGAGAGTCATGGTTCGAATCTTACGGAAAGTCAAGAGTATATGCATATATGAAAGTGTGTACCTGAAGGTTTTTCAGAAATGTCTAAGAACTTGAAGCAACGCATACAAATGTCTATAAATTCCTTTCGTACTTTTTGTATTGTCTACTCTGACTATTCTCATATTAACAACTGAGGAAGAATATTGTTAATATGACAACCTTTTTGATTCAATAAACTTAATTAATGTGTTTTACGTATGTATTTCGGTTTTTTGTTTTATATTGATTAAAATTCTGTCTTAATTTTCAACAATTTTAACCCTTTACCCATTGCTTAATCGTGAACACTCTCGGTTTTAATAGTTCAACGTATCGGGCACGTACTGTACTGTTACTTGTGTGACAAGCTCGGGTTTATATGTAGCCTTTATTCGACAGTTACTTATTTAGTGATTTTTGTAATACTCTGGTTAAATTGCTTCCAATCGTTCATTTACCAGGTAAAATTATGAAACATATAATCAAATGTCAATGGGAGTAAACGATCCTCGAAGAATTCCGGGAACGAATCTGATATAATCAGGTGATGAATCAAACCTCTTCAGTTGGTTCTCAAATTTGAAAACTTACTAAAAGACTTCGGGTCATTTCAGGTTCATTTTCTCCAATGAATTCTCCGTATGAATTTTTCATTTGATGTAGTTGATGATTTTTCTTTCAGATTTGCTTAGTTTTTATAGTTAGTTTAGTTTTTATTATTACTATATCGACAACAGAAAACGCAGTCTATAGTTTTTAAGAAATATTAATTGCTTTTATAGTCGTGGTTTCGAATTATGAATTCGGCAGTTATTTCATTTCCATCATAAATGTTTATCGACTCGATTACATGAACTGAAATTAGTCTGTTTTCGTAGTTGCAATAAAATAAACAATTAGCTATTTATTTAACTTTAAGTTTGGTGGAAAGTACTCAATTACTCAATCATGCCATAATATACATTCCAGCAGAAAAATGAGTGTTCATGTGATATTTTTAACAGATATTTTAAAAGGGCCGATAATTATAAGTTCTATTTTTAATTCATGTAACTCATTTCACACTTTTTTAGATTCGAAACGTCCGCAAAATGAGGCCATAGAATAAATGTTGTGTTCATAATGTCTTTGGTAATAAAGCCTTTATATGAAAAACACCACTTAAACCCGAAACAATATTGCTTCTACAAATTCCTGTTATTAACCTCTCCCGATTTTTCTCTATTTCTTCTGTCAAGCTCAAAGATGAAACACAACTCCAGCAGCAAGATACAAGATCGAGAGCTGTCAAATTTGACGAAAAGTACAGAATTTTGACAGTTTGCATCTTGCTGCTGTGGTTAAAATTCACTGCAAATTATTACCTCAGTGTTAGCTCCGAAGACGAAATTTGTTTGTCTTAAGCTCAGTTTTGCTGCTTTTAGTATTGGGGGAAGTACACAGAGGTGAATACCTATTTTCCTTTATTCATTGTCCCTGGATTTGAGATGTACGCCGTCTTTTTGTAGGCTAATGAAAGCGAAAGGTGTTTCCAGCCATCAGCAGAATCGTCACCGCTGCCAACAGCGATACAACAAGAAGACCAACGGAATAAAAAGCGGCAATTACGCCAAAAATGCAAGTTTTGAGTACTGCTAAAAAGACGCAGCGGTGACATGCGTTCATTTGCCGTTGATCATATCTCGTCCTCGTTTTGTTCATTCCTATTCCGCCTTCGTCAAGCGGCCACTGAAAACAGGTGAACGCTGCTAGTTGTTGCTCTTTCTCAGTGTTCCGTCCTCTGCTACTCTTTCCTCTGTCTTGCATCTTTCATTGCACCCAACAAACGCACTCTGGGATATGTTTTAATTGCACTTCAGAGAAGTTTGAGTCGTTGATGCCTGGACGTCTTTGTCTCTTGGTTTCCCTTCACTTTCCCTTCAGCGATAAGTGCAATTGTTCAACACTTCCTCCCGTTCTTCCGGCTTACGACCCATCTGCATCCCTCTGAGCAACGATTCCTTGTGACGCAATTTCGTTAATGATAAATGTAAATGCTCATAAAGGACCGCTGCCGAACTATCCTTTATTATATGTCATCTGGCCTTTCCTTAAGATTCTTTCCTGTTCGTTCTTTGGTGACAGAGCTCAGAGACCCAAAGTGATCAATTAGATCAATGTTCGATCAGGTCGGTTAATGCTCAATAAATTATTAGATAATCCACTGTCATCCTTCCTCAGGTTGGGGATCTGCTTATATCATCATGGGAAATTATAACATCGAAAGAAAACTGTTGCCAGAAGTGGAAGAAGTTGAAGTAAAACCTCTTCCACGATAATTTTTGCGAGTCGTCAGTTCGGATAGAACCAAAAATACTTTCTAAAGTCTCTACATTTACGACGACTTAATTTTTACTTTTACTCGAGGTTATTAAGACGACGCTCGAGCATTCTATAATCTAAGGTTGCCTCGTTGTTCATTTACTGAATCACTAATCGAGTGGTAACGATAAGAACTGTGATAAACTGAACTCGACTTGTTTTATGACTTTATTGCTTTATTATCGTATTGTTCCTAGGAAGATCAACGAAACCCAAAAAATTGTACAAATTTGTAATGCGTGTGTCATTGACCAATAAGTTTTACAATCCACACGTGTAGGGATTATAAACAGCCGCTGGCTGTGGAAAAGTACGTATTGATTATTCCAATAAAACATATTATTTGGAAATATATCAGATCCAAATGTACTGCGCAAAGTGAAGCCATTAAAGCAAACGTTGCTTCAAATTTACACCGGAAGGAGGCAAAATAAACGCAGAAGAATCGAAAGAGTCGAAGCAATTTACGGCGCTTCCACAACGCGAACTCGCATAAAACCAAACTTTACATAGTTTAAATAAGTTGGTCATAAAAGATTTGACAGTTTTTAATGCTTTTGGAGGCTGTTTTCTATGAGCTGTGGGTTAAAATACGCTTTATAGATTCAATATGTCGGAACGTGGCAAGAAATAGCGTATTAATGGGATCGGTGCGTTGGATATGGGGCGTTGGAGAAGACGGAATAAGGAGTTGCAGAGGAAACTGCAGTCGTTGGAGGCCTTTCCTGCGGTTGTTGGAGAGCGCAAACACGTGTTTCTGCAGCAGACAATCGAGTAATAAAATTAATTCGCACCGAAAATGATGAGAAGATGAAACGTAGATGTGTATTTACGAGTATTTGTGCAAATATTGAGCACTTATTCCAAGTTTAAGACGCGGTCGAGGGAGCGCTGAGGATTTTTCGCACGCACTTCTCTTGGCGACAGCTTTCGTTGCTCGTCGACGTTTACGTTGTTGCCAACATCTTGCAGCAAGGCATTTAATTTTATTACATTCTTGCGCACGCGTTGTCGCCTATTTTATTGCTTGAACGCGTCTCATTCATCGCGAGGCAGCACGACGATGCTTGCGATGATTGCAAGCAATGCAAAAAATGTGTTCGATGCGTTCGTTGCATTGCAGCGCAATTGCTGCGGCGTCGATGCTGATGACAATTTGCTGCAACAATCGCGTGCCATAATCATAAACGTTGCTCGTCATGACAGCGCCGATCGAGCTGCTGATCGTGTTGGCGATCGAACTGCGTCATCATCGCCAGAAGCGGAATTAGAAACGCATCAAATAGAACTGTAATTCAGCACTTTTAATTGCCCATTGGCAGGATTTTGTCTTCATTGAGCGTTTTTATCTCTTGCGCACTCGTAAATCTTCTCGATGTTTATTTTTGTTGCGGAATGCGCGGCGATCAGCTTTTATTTGCGGCTCGTTTGTGCGAAGCGCCCCACGTGAAAAACCCGACATGCTGCTTCCATTAAGCTGCAAATATTCAGTAGAAATTGTGGACATCCCCGGTCCACCATTTAATGAAATATTAGGCGCTCTGCTGTCTACTGGAAAGTGAGTGGAATTCTTTGCTTGACGTTTCAGCTGAGACCAACAACGACCCAGTTAAAAACTTATCTTATCTGTTCGCAGCTGACTTCAGTTGGTTGTTGCTGTTGTTTTAATTATTCCGATACGAAATCGTTGAATAGAAAAAAGTACTTGCTAGAAACGGGGACGTTAGGGAACCTTTTCATTACAACGGCTTACAACAGACGGTTCGACCAACATGTGTTTCCGAATTCCTTCCACTCGCACCGAAAGGAGAGCACTTTACAATGGGGTAGGTCATTTCCTGGAGGTATTTCAATGCAATTGCCACACAGAATAAGTGAACAGAACCTTTGCTTTCACTTTCAACTGTGCAGCAGCAGACGAGAATGAAACAACTGAAGCCAGATCTGTGCAAGGAGATAAGCCAGCCTTCAACCAACAATAAAAGGCTCAAGCCGGACAAGATAATGCCAAACGCTGATCTACCCTAAAGCTACAGCAACGGACCATCGCAATGTACCGCTTTCCGTTGCTGCTGGCGGCCAGGAAGCACTCGAAGCACAAAAACGAAGGGTTACGCAGGAACTTAACTGAACGCTTCATCTGCGTTGAGCGAAAATTAGGTGCGAGTCGCGATTTGCAGATAAAGTGATGAAGTCGCAGCAAGAGTTGAAGAAGTAGATGCCAGGACAGAGCAAAGGGTCTATGCAGTCCCCAGAAGCAACGGTTCTCGTCTGCAGCTCTTTTGTGCCGAAGTCTGTTGATGGAATGACGACCAACATTCGAGTGCGTTGCTGAAGGGTTGCTTTTTGTTGGCGGTCTTTTGAACACCCTCAACTTTTGCTGCTCTCCATGCGTCTTCTGTATGCGTGCGCGTGTGTGTGTGTGTGTGGCCTACTTCCCTATTGTTTCTCTTCAGAGTTGAGAGTCGAGACGAAAGTGAAACCGCCGCAGCACGCGTTCACTTGGCGAAGTGTTTGAATCGTTATTGTTTCCGAGTGGCACTCGTGCTATTAACGGTTCCTTTGGGTGTTCACGCAGAGGATTTGTGAAGGAAGAGAGGCTTCCGATATCGAATCCTGTTTCAGTATTCGATGACTGAATACGTTGCATTCAGCTGTGAGTTTCGAGGATCACACAACAGATTTTATAAATCAGAAAACGATAAAATAAGAAGCAAGTGAGACGAGCGGAAGGCGAATGTTTTTTATGGTTCCTGTGGATGACTTTGGTGCTTCTAATAAAGCATCCGCATCTATTTTTTAGCAGACGATCGGGTTAAAAGCCTTTCAGCTGTTTTTTCTGCTGCATTCTACGTGAAACCGAAAATAGTCTTCCATCTGTCGCCGGTTTTCGATGAAACACGCATAATTAAGCCACTTCCGGTCTGCTTTAACAATCAATAACGGCATCCGGTCATCCTGCGAACCCTTTAGCGGCCTGGAAACTACTTCCACGTTGACATCTTGAACAGGTTACGAAACCGAGCTTCACATTTGTTGGCTCTCCGTTCAACGCTGATTCACGAATGATTCCTGAGGGATTCATGAGTGCACTCGAGCCTCCGGTTAACGGTTAACTCGCACTCATCCGAACGTCCTTGACCCGGAATTGCACTCGCATCACGGTCACCGGTTCCTCGTTGAAACACCTCGAAACCAGGAGACGTGTTCACCCTATTCTGAGCTGCTACCAAGAATTACATTTCGCCCATAGCAATGCAATGCCATCGACGCCCCTGCTACTCGCTGCAATCATTATCTAAGTACAGCTCTCGACTATCGACAGGCTCTGCATCGACGCGGCTCCGAAATAGTTGTAAATTTCCTGTCGCAGTCGTGGATGTGTGGAAGAGGGAGCGTCTGTCTGCTCTCCTCTCTGCCTCCCTCTTCATCTGCCTTCCCATTTGTCTTTTTGCGAGCTAAACACTTGCACTTTGCCAGTCAAGCGAATGTCAAAGCGAAACCACTTTCGTTGCTACAGCCTTGTTTCCTGTCTTGCTTGTTAGTTGCCATTCCCCTCCTTCTCCTTCTCCTTCTCCTTCTTCATCCTCCTCCTTCGACATTCTACTCGCTGAACGCACATCCAAAGCAATCGAATGCCGGGTCTGTCGTCGAGGGTTCTTTTTTGAGGCCTACGAAGTGTTCATTGTTGCTGTGCGTGCGTCGGTGTGAATAGTTGTTGCATACCTTTGGGCGCATAGGGAATGCAACTGCCGCTTCGATCGTTCGTATTGATAGCTTGTTGTTGTTGCTGTTGCTTCGTAGAGTGGAAAGTGAAATGCAAGTGAGGGAATTTTTTACATCGTGGAAGAATTCTTACGTTAATTGCTGTCTGCATACACATCGTGTACTTGATGAAGTACTTTGTAATAGAAACAATAAAAAGCGGTGGCTGTTGTTGTTGCCTTAATTGGCTGCAAGTGTTAACTGCTTGTTACAAACAATTTGGCGCCAAACAACAAGCAGCTCGGACGATGACTGAACGCATCGAGGACTCGATCAATTCTCCGAGCAGATGTGATGGCGAAGCAGTAGATTAACTTGTAACCGACTTCGAGTTGATCGGAAAAGAGTTTTTTGTAGGTTTTTGCTAAGTTAATAGCTTGGAAAGGGCTCCACTAAGCAATAAAAGTAGTCAGCTAATTTATTATTATTTCCACAGCGCTTTGACTACATTTCAAAAACCGAATTTATTAAATTATTTCGATTCTAACCTTTCGATATTATATTAAACAAAAAACACAACGGAAAAACTTTCCCTGAACTGTTTCAGGCATCGATTCTGCATTTTCCCATGCAAAGCCTTCAAGCGTGACTGAAAGGACTGCACTGGGACAAACAGGTCATGTTTTCCGGCATGAAAGGACATTATTACAGAGCTGAAGTGACAGTTGGTAAAAGCCATTGCCGTGTTTTACGTCTCCTCTCGCAGTGAACGGCGAGCAGATTGCAATTTGTATACTTAACCAAGCAGAACCGCGACAAAGTAGAACAAAACGCTGCCTTCAGTAGCCAAGGACCAGCAATAACTCTACATTTATAATCAAAAAAACTCGACTAAAATTATGTTATATTTTCCAATTTCCGGCTTGGCAAATTGTCCATACGAGACACTATTGAAATATTCGCTGCCAATCAAGAAATGCTTTGAATATTCCTTCTTTATAACCGTTAAGTAACGAAAGAAACTACCAATATATTGTCCCTCGGTTCAAGTTTTTCAAGGATTAAGATGCAATGAGCTTTGCGGATGTTCAGTTATGCATAACAAATTGTGTCCCTCGGTTCAGTTTTCTTTTCGTTCTGTTAACGAAAAGTCAGAGTTAATTGACTTATAATTGGACACTCATCCAACTCATCCTTCGGCCATGTGTGCACCTAATAATTTGCTCTTCCTATTACTCTTCATGGCTTTCTGCGGCTCCTGCGTTAGCCCGGAGAGCAGCTCAACCGCGACGAGAATTAGAGGAGCAAAAGCGCATGCAAAAGGCCCCTCATCCATTCCCAGTTGTTTTTGTTCTCCATGATTATGCGCATTTATGTGACAGACATGTGAATCGAGTAGATGTTTGGATTGAAGGAAAAGCAACACTTTACAGTTGAACGATTTCGGGCTTGAAGCAGTCGCGGACGAAGCCGGCCGCCTTCACGAGTTGAACTTGAAACAGTTGATGGTATCTGCGGCCGAAACTAAGGCAAGGGCAACTGTACCGCTTGAGTGGAGTTGGCCGTCCGTCAGCTGGTATTCGAGGTCAGTAGTTGTAATGCTGACAAATTTTGAATACTTGCGAATACGATCGAAGCTGTCACTGAAGCCGCCGCCACCACAAAACATATCACAACCAATTAGTTCGGTATTCGTGATTCTACTTAACTTCGATTGACCCCAACAGATTAGTGATCGCTCTGCCAGTGATAGTTAATGCTTTCTTTATTAATATGGGCCCAGAACTTACGCACAGCTGCCGTTGTCAATGCGTAGCAGAAGCCCGCGCTGAGACTCTTCTAGGCTGCGGTTTGCCTCATTCAGCAGTCAGCAGTGGGGGTCGCGGGAGCTGCAGTGAGTAGGTCATTTCTGTGACGTAAATGACACTCACTCCCCCCTCCCTGGCAAGCAGAGAAGTGGGGGTCTCTTCGTAGTGGCATACTTTCCGAAGATCTCTGAATTGCGGATCGCAGTGGTGATGCTTGAAGATCGTTTCTTCTTTAATTGGTGCGATTTAATTAAAATCATTTTGTGGCAGTTGTTAAACGCTTTCGCTTCGATAAATACAATTGTGCAGTAGTGTGGGTTCGGGTTTGTATTTACTGTCGTCAGTGGCAGGGAGTCGATTAGAAGAGTACTGAAAAGAGTTCATTCGAGTCATTGGAATAATTGATCGACCCTCTTCACGTCGTTCTATTTGCATATTTAAGCAATTGCGATGGAAGTGAGGCAGAAGTGAGAAGAAATCAATGCGCGATATTCAATGCTGGATCCAGTGATTACTAGAAGATTTCTCGATCCAACTTATATACATTTCGTAAGCTTAAAATACGCTCCTCAGTGGGAAGGAGAAAAAGAAGGGTTATAGGAAGTCTAGCAGAAAGTGGCTAAAGCCTATATTACGATTGTGTAGAATAGAAGTTTATTTATTATTAAATGACTTGTCACTAGCAGACCTCAAAGACGAATGAAAGTAAAGCATTCTTGGTTTCCTTCTAATAAAAGATAGCTCGTAAAAGAGTGGCATATAACGCTATATCTCAAAACAGTAAACAACTCAACGACCTAACAGGACATTTGAATTGCAATCTACAACTGAAATAACAAATGAAAAGGTTCCTCCTTGCATATTTCCGATCAATGTTTATTTTATAGAATGGTTTATACTTTTAACAGTATTAAAACCAAGAAGTATTAAAGAAAGAAATCCTAAAAAATCAGTAATATTTTTATTATATTACAAAGTGAATGGAGGCCAGTTACAGAATGGTTTTTTGCAGTTTCGACAAAGTCTTCTCCGGGACTCTTATTTTCAATCTAGTTTTAGTTTTAATCGCCTTACGCTGTACAACTCAACTTGATTACCTTTCCATCGCCAGTTAGTCCAAGAATAGAACCCACAAAGACTATATTTGGACCTCTGCTTCATTACAAAGGTTCATATTTTTCCAAATTTATCCAATTTGAACGATGTTTCCTTCATTTAAGTAGATGTAAGGGTTTCATCAGATTCTGGAACAACTCGTAAAATAGAATTAATTATTAAAACTCGAACATGTCATGAAACCATATTTTTTCATTTTTATTGTCTTGATTAATATTAAAACCCAACAAATTTTTCCAAGCTTCAATTGGATTTGTCACGATTTTCTACAATAAACTCCAGATTTTTGTGTCTTTCTTTTTTAACTGGTTAATTTATCTCCAGCCTTTTTCGTGCCCTTTTCCATGTCGAGCACATGTACCCGCTTCTCTCGGAGTCTCGGGGGAAGATTTATTTATTCGCTTGTCAATCGATGTCACTCAGCTGCTTCTTGTTTAATCAAATCGGTTTCTGCGCATCGCCATGGCTCACAAACGCCCCGTAGGATTACCCACAATCCCGGCTCCGCAAGCAGGCAATTAAGACAAATTCTGGTCTCTGCCACTCTTCTTTTTACGTAAGCGGGTTGGGGCTCGGTCGCGTGCAGAACGTCGCTCTGATCAAATTGAACGGAGCCGCACCGCGCGATCGCAATCAACGGCAACAAGTGGAAATCAATTTTTCATTGATATTGATATATAATTGAGAGCGAATTTACTGCTGACGAGTCGAGCAGGGAAGCAAGTAATAGACGTCGCCGCACGGCCGTCAGTCCGATGAAAGTTTAGATTTTTATGAATCTTTATAAGAAATCAAAACGATTAAAATTGACAATTAGTGGCGGAGCGTCGAGCAGGAAGTGTGAACGAGTCGGCTGATGACGTACTTAATAATTCCATCGAATAAACATCTTCTTCTGTCTTCAAGCAAATCGCCAACTTAACGATGTGTGGCTGCAAATTATTACATAGCTGCGAGAAATATTCCTCGTTTAGTATTTTATTATACAATATATTCTATTAGAGAATTAAATTGATGCGTTCAATTTGCTCAAATAGGAATTCTGCCAAGCTCACAAAACTGGTTTCTTGAGCAGCCTGCATTTCATTACATAAATAATTTAATTAATGATTGTAATTTGAGTGTTTTGAATTTGAAATTTTCCATGGACGAGCAACGCGAAATCAAGTGATTAAGTGTTCATCATGTGACGAAAGCTGACAATCAACATGAAAACTGAGCTGCGCCTCTCTGTCAAAACGAAAGCAAAAAAATGCAGCAGAGATGACGAAGGAATGCTTCTCGCCGGAGCCACGTCCTCGTCCACGTCGTCTTCGCAGTCGCTGTCTGCGTCCCCGTCAGGCGAAGGAATTAAAAATCCGAAAGCGTTTGCATGCCCGCCTGCACGACGCTTTAACCCCAACCTAGTGCGAAAATTTGCCATTTACAGGCTGGCTTCGGATCAGGGAACCGGTCTCCACCATCGGCAGGATCCAGGAATTCGCTGAACGCTCCACAAGAACGCAGAGTCGACAAAATGTGCACCAAAATTAAATGGAAACCAATGAACGTTTAATTATTTCTCCGCCGAGCGCAAAAAAGGAGCCGATGGATTGGGAAATGGCAGAGTTTTCGGGAATGCACTTTTTCTGCCTCAGACACACGAGTTCTGGACATAATTTGACGATTCAAATGATGCTTCCGTGCAGTTCGGATGGCGAAGGTCCGCGATGGTGGAACAGCGCCGCCGATAATAACAATAATCATAAAGCCGGAGCGAGGGCAGCTCTTAAAGTATACTTTCTGTCAATTCGGATGCCCTTAAGGCCAGACCAAAATAATGGAAGTCATTAAGGAAATCGGCTTCAGAAGGATTCTTTCTGGGGCTTATAAGGATCCTTCCGCGAACCAGTAAAGTCAAAATTAATCAATTGTGGAGTAGTTAAAGGTTCTAGCTCCTTGTGCTTCTATGGATCTGAGATCTATGGCGGATTTCATAGGGATTTCTTGCTAAAAATTTATATAGGAAGTTTGTTGGGATTTCCTAACATTATGTTTCTGGTGTGTTGCTTGTTCGTGGCGCAGTCGTCTGCGCATCACCCTGTGTAGCTGGCGTGTCAAATTGCAAAGTGCTACCGTGCGTTCTCGGGTTGATCGTGGCTGTGTGTGTCTTTAATAATGAAATATGAACGCATCAGTTGCAGTTTGTTGTTGCTGAGCTGCCGCTGCGTCGCTGCCAACTATTAATTTAGGAGGCCTTCGCAAGATCGCGCATGCGCACACGTTTCGCTTACATGCAACCGCACATATGAATCAATACACAGTCGCACACGCATCCGAGCTCGCCGCAGCGACAGTAACAATTCGCCAGCAAAATTAATATTGATAAAAGAATGGCTGAAAGGTGTTGCGACGTAAATGGTTGCTTTTTTAGTACTTATTAATGAGTCCCTTGTTTTCGGACTTTTTAATTAAATTTCAAAATTCTGCCATTAAATGGCATCTCAATCATTTGCGTGCCCGATGCAAAAAATGTGCAAAATTTGACACATTTAATCATGTCACAGAATGGGGCGAATGTGACCAACGATGAGGAAATATCATTAAAGACACGGAATGTTCAAGTCTAGAAACGGGTCAGAGTCGATGGCAATTATATTGTTTTGGTCAGGATTTCCACAGATTATTGACTCCTTCCAAGCAGCATTTTATTAAATCTTTATCGAATGATTTAATTAACATTTTTTATATTAAAAAGAAATAAGTTATAGAAAAAGAATGTCTGAGCAAAGCTGAGTTAATAGCTATGGGAATCAGTATAGCAACTCCATGGTACGATGAAGATCCAATTGGGTTCTCGTATGATTCTGATAAGACTCGTTTATTTGCTGTATTCTCGATCCACTTGGAATTAATGTCTCCGGGTTCAGCAATAGTACGAAGATATTCTGCTCGACGCTCCATAAATGCATTTTTATCATATTAAAAATGAATTCTGCGCTGCAGAAGTTAATTGCGTCGATGCACATAATGCGTCCAGACGGCCAAACGTCCAAACGCGTACATCGATCGCTCCGAGCCATGGCATAAAAACCCTAATATAAATAATGCCAACCCAGCAACAGCATCGACTGCAACAGTATCAATAATAATAATAAAACGACGAGCTACGAAGAACAGAGACAGAACCTTAAATTATTTATTTTTCGGGATACACCAACTCCAGCTCCAGCTTCGGCGTCCAGATCCTCCTGTAGCTGGCGACAATGCAAAAAAGAAGCAAAAATTCCATTAAGCGCATAAATAATTGCTCCACACTGCAAAGGAATACGCAAAAATTTATCAAAAAACCACAAAAAAGCCACTCGAAGAGGCGAAGTGATCGCGAAACACGATCAGCGGATGGCTGATGATGATGATGTGGCTGTGGCTTCTTGAGCAGCATACCTCGGGGCCTTTCGTAGGCTACGCTGACATGCAGCATATGTAATCATGACGGGCTCTCTGCTGGATGCGTCAACGCGATACGATCGCGATCGATCTTCGGCCAGCGGACAGTCAGTCAAAAATACCAATTCACGCGATCAGCTACTGTTTGTCACAACACTGAACTTGGAATACCTGTTCGAGCATCGGTGCTACGAGCCAGCGATCTGCAGGTTGATCGAAACGCAAAGAGCCAAAATCAAAAACTTCGCAATTCCTGCTTTTTGTGGCCATTTTTGGTATGTTGTCGAAATATTGTTCCCAGATTTTGGCCGTTTTATCCCCTCTTTGCTTGGCTCATGTCTATCGCGGTGTCTCCCCGGCCAGCTGACATACCATGGCGATGTCGGACATAAAACCTTTTCGACATGAGCATTTTGTGTCCAACTGTCAATGCGGCCAAGTGTCAACAAGTGATCTTTATCGGAAAATTCGGACAAGTTGGTGCAGATTTTGAAGAAGATTTCAAGTGGTATTATACCAATTTGTCCATATATTTTCTATACCAATTTTCATAGAATACAAGAGCAGACATTTGTAATTAATGGGTTCAAAGATTGATCTTCAATTCATGCTCTAAAATCTACCAACGACATCCGCACATCGACATGTCGCCTGCATTGCAATTTATAGCCAATATTAAGCAACATTTCATCATTATTATTATCGGCTTCGACAAGCACCAACGTCGAGCCCCGACAACGTATGAAAATTGTGGTGCTCGATGGCCGCGTCGCGACGATCAGCGGACGTTCGAAGATTTCTCTTGATTAAAACACATTAAAAATCCAGTAGCAGCAGATGATCGCCAACAGACGATCACCACAACGAGAAAAACACCAGCAAAGGACATGTTTTCTTGTCCTCCGTTCGCTTCAGACATGCATTTTTGGCGTTCCGATCTGTCGTCGCCGCAACCGTGCACCACTCGATGCGACTTCAAATCAAGCCAAAACTAATTTCATATTTTTCGTACAATTGGTGGATTCCTGGCGTTTCGAGCCATCAGACGGCCGGCCCACTGCCTCATCTCTGCACGTAGCAATCTCCGCTGCCCTTTGTGACCTGCAACACGACAACAACAGCAACAACGCTTGGCGCAAAAAAGTGGATCGGGGGGAAATTCGGGTGGACTGCCTGTTGCGCCGTGCATTATTAGCGGGACGCACGATGACATGAGACCGTCAACTTAAAATCAAATCAAAAACAAAATAAATGAGCCGCTCTCCGCCTCACTGCCCCGTGCTGTGATGATCCCTCACGATCATCATCTTTAATTTGCGCTCGTGTTCTGTCCGCGGTGACGACGATCGATTTCGGGCGCTACTCGTTACGAGCCGGAGTTGGTGTTGCGACTGCCACTAATTGACGTGGTGCGTTGTCCAAGCATGCATCGGATGCGCAGTGCGCACCATCGTGAACATTTCGTCAGAGTTATTTGTCAGTCGCAGTGAATTCGAGTCGAGGATGTATGTGGAGCTGCGAGGATCGTCGCAGACCAGGGACAGATTTTCAGTGAGTGCGCCTTGAAATACGCGTTGCGTTCTGTGATTAGCTTTAATTTTCGAGTCGGAAATGTTATTAGATGATGTGTTCCCGGCATATGAAGTGATACGATCGACGTGGCTTGCATTATACAGTGTGAATAGCCAGCACAAGATAAAATGACGTGACCTGATGTTAAATAATCAAAATCGGCTGACTATTTAACATCATCAACATGAAAAAGTCTGTATTAAGAAAGAGAGAACAGAAATATTTATATTTTCAGGAATTTCTGCAAAAAAGGAATTCCTTTCTCTGAAGTTTTCTCCCAGAACCGACGTGAACTGGGCTTTGGCAGCTACAAATAAAAGCCGCAGCCGCAGCAAAAACTGATTAACGCATTTATGCTTGGAGCCTTAATGGAATTTGAGCTTTTTTAACGCAAGTCCGAACTGATCCTTGGATAAACCTTGATCGTGAACCTTCAGCGCCGTCGGCCAACTTGTCAAATTTGCCAGCAACTGCAAAAAGACGTCTGCTAAGCAGAATTTAATAACACAACCTTTTTTCCTACTGCACGCGGCTGCGCAGCGGTCGCACTGCGGACAGCTCCGACTACAGTAGCTTCATCAAGTTAGCGATCAACGACAGAGTGATCGATCTGAAGTTATAATCAAGCGGGCAGTTTTTCGGGATACGAAATTCATTTGCGCGTTAATCATTTTTCGGGGCAGTCGGAGCAGCAGTGCTCAGTGCCCAGAATCCGCACCGATCGCTGAACGCATTCCGTTGTATGGCTCGAAGCGATGAATTTACATTGATCTTGCTGTTTCATTATATTGGCCGGGCTTATATATAATTTCTGCTTGCAGCCAAGTGTAGCTTCTGAGCCGCACATGTCAAGAAATTGACGAAAATTCGATCAAAATTTTAATTGATCGCCCTGCAGTTATGATTGAATTGATCTGGCTGAGTGATCGCAATTTGAGGAAATCGAATTTCGGGCAGCTTGCAGATGAGAGCCATGCAAGTGTTGGTGCTTCTGCTGGACGATGGTCGCGCTGATCGGCGACTCTTGACGATCATGATTATTATAATGTGCTACCGAACGGCGCGGACTTTGATTAGCATAAGATTTTGGAGCTGCCGGAAGGAGAGAATGAAGCAGCGACGAGGATAAGGACTTGGGGACAGGAAGCCCAAATGCTAACGGCAACGACGCCCATCTGTCGCCGGGCGGGACCTGGCAAGGGGATGAAATTACAGACTAGCGAGTAGAAAGTTTAGCGACGAATGAAGGGGCAAAAACAAGAGATTTCAATTCAAAGGACGACTAAAGGGCATTCAATAAAGTCTCAGTCTCCGCGGCTTGGGATAATTGAAGTTCTATTGATTTATTTTAATTTGCTGCTCTTTTTGTGACACGTTCAATTCTCCTCGTTAACGATGTTTCAGAGAAATCAATCTGAAAACCGAAATCTTTCACGTCTAAGCCCGAAGTTGCTTTTAATTATTCTCGGTCCGGGCAAGAAATCAGAGCCCAACATTTTCCTGGACGTCGTTGATCCGAGTTTCTTTTTTCAATTTATTGAATTCTTATTTCATTTTGAATTCGTACGTTGATCAGTTTTAATGCGCGGAATTCTTCTAATAAATTTTATTAGACGTCAAATTTCAAAGCTTGAATTTCCTCTTCTTCTGCTTCGCTGTGGCTTAATTTAAACGTCCTCGCTCGATGTGTTTCGCGCCTCGAGGTCAGCTCGGGTGATCGTTTCTCGTCGTGTTCGTTTGCTCAGATGACGTCTTTGGAATATTCCAATTATTTGTGTACGCTTCATTTGCATTCAATAGTTTTAATTGTGAGACTGAAGCCTTAGCGTTTCACATATCGAACGATGCAGATCCTTTGATTGCACGTTGAAGAAGTTTTCAACGTGTTCTTGAATTAACATTGTTTAAATTAATTTATTACTAATATCGTCATGAGTCACATCTTCTTCTTCTCTTTCGCAGACACAAGCTTTGGCTCTCACACGCAGTCCCGTGACGCTCGGGGCAGCCATCAAATCGCCGTCGGCGGTTCTCGGCGACGTTTCTGTGAAAAAGGAGCATTTGCGCTCGCCGCCGCATCCGCCAACGCCGCTGAATCACACTCCGCAAGCGAACGCTTGCAGCGCAGCAGACGAGCCGAGCTCCGTGCAGCGACGAGCCTCGCTGCAGGCTGGAATTGCGGGGGCAACACACGAGAAGCTGCTGCAGTTGCAGCAACAGCAGCAGCAACACAGTCTCAACATCGCTCAGCACCATCACCACCAACACCACCACCAGCATCAGCTGCAGCAGCAACTGCAACACCCTCAACTGCATCCACAGCAACCGCAGCCACAACAACAGCAACACAACCAGCAGACGGCGTCTAGCAACGCGCTGGACGAAACACAAAGTCCGCGATACGCCGCCGGCAGCGTCGCCGGTGATCGGCGCTCAGCAGAGGCTTCCCCGGCGCCGACCGACGAGCGCCTGTCGTCCACAGCTTCTAGTCAGAACGCGTCACTGGCGGCCACTCCGAAGCTGCCGGGCGAAAGGGAAACACTTGGCTTGGTTGCTGCGTCCGGAGGCGGGGCTCTGGGAGGAGTGCCAACGCCGACGGGAGGTCCTTCGGTGGGCAGCATCAGCTGCTTACCGCCATCAAGCTTGAGCGCCAGTACAGCTGTCGTCGTCGGACAGCCACAGACGCAGGCTGACCGCGTGTTGCCGATGCCGTCGCCGATGGACGCACGACGCGACTTCGACGTGGCGAAAGTCAATGGTGAGTCTTTATGTTAGGAATTCGCAACTCTAATAGCATAGCACCAACAATAGAAATCCGATTACCTTCCTCACGAAAGACAAGACATTGATGAGATTATTTCCTGAAAAGTTCACCAAACCAAAAAGCCGAAGCTGGCTATATAAATATAAGAAAATTGTTCATCGTCTCATAAATAAAAACTTGTTGCTTAATATTACTGATTTCTATCCGATGTTTATCGAAGGCTGTGGTTATCGGGTGAAATCTGTGGTTCAAATATGCATCAATTTCGGCTTTAATCTACCGAATGCTTCGTAATCCTTCGATTTGAAAATGTATCCCTCGTTCTGCATCCAACTGCAGTCGACACATTCGCAAACTAATTCAAATCAATGAATTATTTTTGTCTTTATTGAGTTCCTGCAGCTCGCTGTGGACGTCGACATGTTATCCCTTTGAAAGGACGCTTTCCTTTTTGGGATTTATCACTCCACTGCGCAAATCTTTCGAGCGTTTGTGTATTTGTGCTGTGACCGCTTTGGTATAATTTTATGATGTGGTGGATGAACCACGTGCATCTTTGAAGCTTTCTGTGTTCGGAAGCGGTTTTTAATTTAATCCCTGCGCATTGGGATTGAATGGAATTTCGAATCTAACTGCATAGAAACACAATCAGTGGATTATCAAGCGGTGTAGCTTATGATAAATGTGAGGAAACAAGGAATTAAAATTGCTATGGGTCATGTTCTTGGCTGCGATTCGAAACCTTGTGTATAATCCCTCCTTCAATCACTCTTTAATGCTATACAGGGTAATAACGGGAACAATCATACCTTCCAAATATGCAACGAATTTTTCGAGACCTCAATGAATCCACTGATTTCAAAACACAAAACTTCCACCATTAATCTCCGATTTTAGAGGACTTTCTAATAGTGTAGCTTAAATTCATTCCCGTTCTTTTACTTTACTCAATTCCTCGAATATCAGACGTAAATTTGATCAATTCCGGAATTCATTAGCCAAAATTCGATTTAAAAAAGATCAAATTTAAAAGATTTTTTAAAAAAAAGTACAAAATTACACGTTACCTTTGTGAAAGACATCCCAATTTCGATATAGCAAATAAATTAAAAAAGATTTTAGAGATTTTTCATTTAATCCATTTAAGCCAAAACCAAAAGAATTTTTTGATGTTTGATTCCAGAGAATCCTTGATTTCATTATCAGTCATTGAATATTATTACGCTTGAGTTGCATTACCGCAAAACGGTTCTAAACAAATCAAATGCAATGTATTGCGGTTGAACTACGTATACAAAAGAAATACAACGTCTACACGCAATTTCAATATTTTTCCGAAGGTTTTTGCACCTAAATTCATCAACCTTTCAATTAAGAATTCTGCGTATCTATTTCAATATTGAAATTGAAATTGAAGAAATCTTTGTTGCTATTGTGTTTTGATTGTCGCATAAATTGTTCAATAATTTTACGTTTTCAGTTGTTTATGTTTTCGTTTGCTGTTCAATGCAATTCAATCGCTTGTTGCCAACACTTTTGTTGCTGTTGTTATTATCTGTTACTTTTGCTTGACATGTATCCAACAAGAGCGCATCACCGCTTGATGAATGTGTTTGTGTTCGCCTGGCTGTGTGCGTGTGTGTCTCTGAGTCCTTTCTGCGTTCTGTCTGCTTATTTATGTGTTTGCTTTTGTTGTTGGTGTCGTATTTGTTTAGAGAAAGCTTCGAAATCTCTAATCCTCTTCTCGAATAAATATCTAGCCGTGCTCGTTGCCTCAAACAGCCTCACACACACACACACATCCACACACACGCAGCAATACTAATGCACATTCACTATTGATGATGCTGATCAAATAGAGGATTTTCGAAAAAATTAACACAAAAAGCGAAGCGAACCGTCAACGCACCCACCTACGACTCGCGCTGCTGTTGCCCCTCAGCATATGCCAAGGATTTTCCCGACAGCGCCATCGAAGTTTGTTATTGTCATCTGTCTACATCGTTTGTGTGAGTGTGTGTGTGTTTATAACGTCGGAATAAGCCTCTGAATGAGGTGCTACGCAACAATGTTTATCTCGTAACACATTCGATTCAAAATTCCATGCTCCGGGTTAAAAACAGTCGAGTTTGACGTGGCACCGCTGCCAGCGCCGGATGCCGCAAGGATTGGGCGCGTCCGGAGGCGGCGTTAAACGGGATTCATGCAGAAAGCACTGTGCTCCGGTGGAGGACACGTTTGTGGATCAACTCGATACCGAGCTCTGTTGGCATTGGAATTGTTGCCGATGCAGTTGCTGCTGCTGATGTTGCTGCACTGCAAGGACAGCTCGACGGACAGACGAATAGGCAGACCATCGAACAGCTGACGACCCAACAGATAGACGAGCAGGATCAGAATTACTGCTATTTGAGCTGATATTTTCTGTGTGCCTGTGGTGCTGTCGAAGAGCTTTTGTTAGGAGCTTCTCTGCAGCTTAACTCAATAAAATTAAAAGATTCCCTCGAAACGTTCGAGTTCGGTTCTCTTTCGGCGCCTTGCCCCGCTTTCCCGCTTTGGTTTTCCTGTTTATTGTAAACTTTTATAGATAATTCCCTTTCAAAAGCGCTCTTTACAGTCTTAAAGAGGAAATTGAGGTGTTATAGATTGCAATACTCTCCGAATCTTTCGAAAAAAAATTTAACTAACAAATATTTTATTGGGTCAAAATATTTACCTCTGAACCATGGCTTAATCATAACGAAGGACTCGCTGCGCTGCGCAGATTCCCTTCGTGTCATTGTCTCACTCAAACTCCGCCATCGGCTCCAACGTCGTCCTTAACCCGATGCTGAGTGGGACGTTCGTGACAATAGCACGAGAAGCTGCGGAGAAAAAGTGAAAGCGATGAATGAAGCCAACGACGACGACGCTTCGGAGCTTAGAGCTTAAGTGTTAAGCGCTATACACACCCATATGCGACGAGATATCCGCAAAACTCCGAATCATCACAGTGTTTGAGTACTTGTGTGTTGCAGAAGCAACAGGAGCAACCGTTGCCAACGTTTTATAAGCAAAAAGCAAAGGATTTGCACTGACAAAAAGCCTTTTGCTCACAAATACGAAGACTCACAGAGACCCAACGACGGGGACACATTCAGAAGGCAGGCAGAGTCACACACAGCAGATTCAGGCACATCCCCTTCCGAAGTCTGCCCTTGGACCTATCGAACTGAATTGGGACAAATTTAGGGATTCAAATGTTTGCAACTTCCACCAGGAGACGTTGAGCACACACACATGGACACGGATTTCCATGCATTCAAGCATCTGTGCAAATCCGAAATCTCATTGCCGAGCAGACACGCCATCTACGATGAATCCTGAGCCCTACATCCGGGAGCCTTCGTTGCTGGTTCGAAGTATCACCTTTTGCGATTTTGCATACGCTTAAATGTGCGTATTATAAACGGATTAAAATCTCTAATAGTATTGGAGTTATAGGCGCCAACAACTGCAGCAACACAGACACAGCTCCTAGCATGACACGAGGAGGTCCTTCCACAGCGGCTGCCCTGCTGAGTCTCCAACTGAAAGCAGTTCTGCCAACTGAATGGTTAAACACCGTCTGATGGAGTACAGAGGAATGAATGCAATGAATTCCCGGAAGCACTCATGTGGCGAAATGTTGTCTAATATTAGAAGGGGGGACAGGCGGGAGTCTGTAGGTGCCTCATGTGTAGCAAATGTGTTGTATTGTCATTTTAATAACTTAAAAGTTGTTGTTTATGGCTCATATTGGGTGTTTGGTTTGAACGAATCCTGCTAAATATCCATTCTGGCTCAATTACTGATATCTTGTGTACTTCAGGACCCGGAAAACACCATCAGATATATTTATATTAAAGCCGTACTACATTTTTTTGCCTTGTTCTTATGTACTTCTATGGTATTTGTATACAGAACTAATCGCAGCGTATCATAACTTCACAAAGCCGATTCTTCTGCTGCCTTGTGCACTTCTTCCTTTCGGTATCTCTCTCCTTAAGTACCCTTTTGAAGAGACTCTTTTACAGCTACGAAACATTAATTTGAAGGGCAGGATATCGGTATGATACTAGAATAATCCTCAATAGCTGAAGGACTGCATTTACATAGATTAAGTAACTCCAAGTGCGGGCGTGGGTCGTCCTCGGGCTGTGCTAAAACTTCATTCGTATCGATTTTTGGATTAAAATCTGTACTTGGCTCGCATCCGCAGAGCGTGGATATCCCGAGTGGACACCGTCTGATGGAGTACAGAGGAATGAATGCAATGAATTCCCGGAAGCACTCATGTGGCGAAATGTTGTCTAATATTAGAAGGGGGGACAGGCGGGAGTCTGTAGGTGCCTCATGTGTAGCAAATGTGTTGTATTGTCATTTTAATAACTTAAAAGTTGTTGTTTATGGCTCATATTGGGTGTTTGGTTTGAACGAATCCTGCTAAATATCCATTCTGGCTCAATTACTGATATCTTGTGTACTTCAGGACCCGGAAAACACCATCAGATATATTTATATTAAAGCCGTACTACATTTTTTTGCCTTGTTCTTATGTACTTCTATGGTATTTGTATACAGAACTAATCGCAGCGTATCATAACTTCACAAAGCCGATTCTTCTGCTGCCTTGTGCACTTCTTCCTTTCGGTATCTCTCTCCTTAAGTACCCTTTTGAAGAGACTCTTTTACAGCTACGAAACATTAATTTGAAGGGCAGGATATCGGTATGATACTAGAATAATCCTCAATAGCTGAAGGACTGCATTTACATAGATTAAGTAACTCCAAGTGCGGGCGTGGGTCGTCCTCGGGCTGTGCTAAAACTTCATTCGTATCGATTTTTGGATTAAAATCTGTACTTGGCTCGCATCCGCAGAGCGTGGATATCCCGAGTGGGTACAAACAGAGCAACGCCATTAAAAACACCCTACAAAGAGCAAAGGTTGTGCACTCATCCACTCGCCGAGGATTTATTCATTCGCCATCACGGTTATTAAGCGAGATTATTTTAATGATAACAATGACTATCTGTGGGATACGCAGAGTGTATCTGCGCAGTTATCCTCTTGATATCCGTACCTTGCGATGTGTTGCTAAGCTTCCATTGAAAGCATAGCAATGAACGTATTGGAGACAAAAGCATCTGAGATAAACGCGGCGCTCTTAAATGGGCTGCGAGATCTCGGATTTAATTCTTTATCGCTTTCTATTCATCGCTTTCAGCTGAGGCCGAAAACATTCTACGAAATCTGTGTACTCGAACGTCCAATGTTTGTTTTATTCATGTTTGCGATTTTAATCACGTTGCTGTTGAAGCTTCCTCCACAAAGGATTACACAACCAAAATTAACCCTTGCTAAAAGCTTCTTGGGCATTTTTCCGGGACACTTTTAATCGTAGCAGAGGGTCGCTGATTCAATTATTCCTGTGAGATGTTTTGATGTAGCCATTTCTATGCAGTCACCCTTCTTTGGCCTATGAAAGGGTTTTAGAATTCACTTTTATTATTTAATTAATATCTAATAATTCAATTCTATCGCTCTCGACTTTAGCAGTCAACTGATGCGAAACCCAATCAATATGGAACAGAAGCAAGGACAAAACACAAAACAATGGCAAGGAGTAATTGTAATGAATATCTTTAAGGATCCATGCGAATTCCATGATTATTAAAACGCAGAAAACTTTATTTTTGGTACTCAAAAAAATCAATTAATATTAAAATCGAGCAGCATTGAAATAAGTCTAAGAATGCCGCTCACGGAGATTTGCGGAAATCCCAAATGCTTCCCCATCGAAACCCACGGCAATAAAACGGATTTAGAAACTGAGGATTTGTGCTGCTTTGTCCAAGGATTTCCGTCTGTTATCCAGCACGAAGATAAACGAGCACAGAGACAGATCGACGTGCATTCAGACGGAAACATCCGATGTATAGACAAACATCATGTGAAGTACGATTTACGATTTGTTGGACGACGTCACCGCAAACCAGCAACGACGAATTTCGAAGGACGTTTTCGCCAGTTTTTGGCAACAATCTTGATCGATTTGAGAGATGGTTTTTTAAAGCTTGTCCCTTCTTTCGTCTTCTCTTCAATGCAGAACAGGAAACCGATTCATAGATAGTTTCTAAAGCCTTTTTTGCTGTGTATCTGCTTGAGCCGCACTCCAACTTGGCTCGGTTCATCCCTGCAGTAATCCGTCGCAAATCCTTTATCTGTGCAAAGCAACACTTCCTCCCCCGCCCCCTCCTGCAGGGCAGCCATCGCTGCTTTTTAATCCTACCACCCGCCGACGCACACGACACACTCCCGCCGCTGCTCCTTCTTCCTTCCGCTCCCTTTTCCGGCTTCTCCTGCCGAGCTCAACGCAGACTTGGTTAGAAATGTTATTCATTTCGGCTGATGGGATTAGAGCTAAATCCAGATAAAGGGATAAAGGATTCAACGTGCGCTTTCCTGTTGTTCTTCGCCGTGGCGCAACTCACACACACACACACTACGAAAGCATACAAATTTTACCCCCTTTGATGGAAGGTCGCATCGCTTTCCATCGCATTTTCAGGATTCGCTCGGTGATGCTTTCATCCTTGTGACTGCGGATGAAACTCTGCCAAAGCGTGTGTCTAAGGATTAGCAGTGTGCAGACTCCGTGTGCTTGTGTTCGTGTTCCCGAATCCTTATGTTGCCGTCGGGTTAAAGTTTATTTGTTTGTGGGGGGATCAGATCGTGTTTTCTTGTTTTTCAGTTGCTTTTGGCTGGTTTTCCGCTGCAGCCATTTCAATGTTTGTTTGTTTGTTTGTTTGCGAGTCCTTAAGTAAGTGGCTGTTGTCACGGAGGATGGTTAGAAATCAATTTAAAGAGGTCCTTGCAAGTGCGAATACAGTTTTTGATCTCGTGTGGAAGATGCAAACAGAGGGTCTTTCAATTACACTGCTTTATAAACACATATTTAGCACTCAACTCGTTCTGATTGAAGTACATTCGCCAAGGATCGAAGGATCATCGCGATGCGAAGGAGTCGTCGTGTCTGTGACGTTCATTTGTCTCATCTACCCACACCACTTCACGGCAGTAATCAATAAACTGTGGCTGACAGTACTTCTCCACGTAATCCGCTAGGCTGTGGGGAAGGGAGCCTCGCCCATCGTCTGGACACCCGCCCCCAAAATCAATCCGCGCTCGCTGTGGAGTAATAAATTGGAAACCTTCTGACAGGTTTTTGTTGCGTCTGGACTTAAGTGCTGCACCTCCTTCAGCCGGTTTCCCCTCGGCCGACGACTGTACCGTTGATAAATGCATTCGCAGCCCACTTGGACAAAATCCAGCCGAATCCGAACGTGATTCATCTCCATTCTCTGTCCTCCTGCAGCAGCGACGTAATCCCGACGAGACTCGGAGGAGGCTGAGGGGAGCCGCGTAGCACATTACCACTGCCGCTAGATCCAGCTTTAATCCCAACGACTGCGCTCGCTGGGCATTTCTGCGTCTGTGTCCGTTAATCCTTAAACCGGCGCACAGCAACTCAGCAGCTGCTAGTTCTGCCGCGACGTCTGCTGCCGCTGTGATGAGCGTGAGGCAGTTGTGCGGCAGCCGTCGGCAGCGGCTGGAGGCAGGCGTGCGTCTGTCTGCAGCAATCAACGGAGCGGGGATTGTGTGGGCGAGGGAAGGGATTTAATTTCGTGCCGGATTATTATTATGGATTTAACTCTTCGTTTTATGGATCGAATGGAATTATAAACACAGTGAAAGTGCTCAAATTATCGTTTTCAAAAACCCTTTAATGCTGAAATATGGAAATCGTTCATCCTCCGATTGCTGAAAGTGGAGCGTAAATAGGAAAAATTTAATATTTATTTTAAATTTAAATATTTGTTCAGTTATTGTTAATATTAACAACAATTAATATTAATTTTTATAACATTTCACTCAATAATTTACTCGAATAATGTGTGTAAATAAAACTGTTGAAACTTGAGCTAATATCTGCGACCTTTACTGTTCGCGCCAACGGTTCACTGTGAAACATGCACACAGTCTCACACAGCCACACGCACAAACGCCGTGAATCACTCGGGCATAAAATACAAAACAGAATTATCCCGTCTAAATGACATCCCTTCGAAATTAATCCTTAATTCCATTCATTTCGCATAATCCCTGGGTAGAGCAGAGGAGAGCAGCGCAGCGCTTGTTTCGTGTTGTTGTTGGTCGCAGTGTGAGAAGCGGTTGAAAGCAAACAGTACAATTTATTGAGAGACGTAGAAGCAAGCTGAGGGAACATTCAAAGCGCATGTTTCCGATAGCATTCTGGAGAAGAGCGCTCTCTTGCCGGCGGCGGAGAGCGCGACAACGAACTGAGAGCAGCGGCAGCAGAACAACCGAACAACAAACACATGTTGCTTCCCTTTGGGGCCGAAAGCATTCGTTCATTCGGTGAATTGCTGGGCGCAAAGAATGGATTTCTTCAGTTGCCTGTGAAACATGTTGGACGAAGGTTGGTGAGCGGGTCGATTTCTTTTAGTGCTTGTGGTGTGCGTGCTAGTGATGGGATTAGGTGTGAATATGTGCGAATGTCAAAAACTACGGTAATCTCAGTGCAGAGGATTAGTGTGTTTCGAATGTTGCGACCACCGCAGATTTATAAAAAACGGCTGAAAATGAATGCTAAATTTAATCAATGTTTGGGTCGATTTTTGGAGAAGCTGAGGAATGAATTAAGTGTGAATGAATTAATGTGTTTAAATATATATCTGTCTAAATTACGTCTATTAATAAGAAACCTTAAATGGAGTTAAGAGATAATAAATTATTATTCAATGGAGCTTTCGTAAAAATATAAAACAATGTAGAATAATTGAATCGAAGGAGTTTTTAAAAATATCCATTAATTAGCGTGAATTTGTGAAGAAATCAAAAGGCATTAATCATGTAGCAGTGGCTTCATTTAATTATTAGATTAAAAGCACTTCGAAAGTAAACCAGGGGCTTTGCTAAAGGCGCATTTAAATTCATTGACCACTAAATCCACCACAAAGCAGCTTCGGATAATCGCAATCCAACCTCTCTACGATTTCTCTCCTTCCTCCGAGCGCGGATTGTTAATGAATCAGAAGTTGCATGCAGAATTAAAACGTAAACCGACAACGAACGCGAAAAAACACTTGCCAAAGCAGAATCTTTGAATTTATCCACGTTCTCTGGCAACTCTGCTCAATTGTCGCTTCCTTCGGTGCTCTCCACGTTGTGACATGAGCGATTAGTTGGCTGTCGTTACTCATTGCTGGCTGTTGATTGTCTGTCGCCTTCTTCAAATTTCTTATTGCGTTTCTAATGCAGTGATTCATTAACTTTCATTCATTCGTTAAGGATTAACGAGCTGTTAAATTTGTGATTTTACTGTGCTGCTTTTATACGCATTTCTGCTGATCGTAGTTTTTCATCACCGTTATTTGATGATTTCTTAAATAATATTCGATTCCTGCACTTTTTAGCCTCTTTGGTTAATTTTCAATTCCATTTTCAACTCTACTTTCGCTCGTACAGAACTCTCAAGGTCCTTTTGCACTTCATTGCGAAGTGCACACATCCTGCACAGGATTTGCTTTAATTCACTTCGCACATGCAGTTCTTTTGTTGTCTCCGCGTTTGGTCCGAGTGTCAGTTACTGCGACTGTTATTGTATTTCTTTCGTCTTGTTTTATTTAACTGGTTCCTGTGTCTGTCTGTCTGTCTGTCCGTCTGTCTGTATTTCTCGTGTCAGATTTACGCTTGTCTTGTTAGTGCAAAGCGTACTGCTAACAAACAAAAGCTATGCAACAACAACCACGACCATAATAAAAATATAGCTGTTCTACAACAACAACAACAACAACAACCAACTTCACAGGGATTAGCTGGCACGAAAGCATCAGATTTAAAAGCTTTTCTTTGCTTTTTAAGTTAATTTCAGCTGTTGTTGGTTCTGTTCTGCTGACGCAACGGTTTTTGTTGTGGTGGCTGCTGCTGCTGACTGTTGACAAATGCTACTTAACGCTAGTGCAAAAATCATGGCTGAGTAGTTGCTAAGAAAGGGTTAAAAAACGTCAAGTCCCACTTTCCGAGAGATTTTGTGCAGCAAAAGTGAGTAGTGAGACTTCGTAGTTGTCCAAGAACGACGAGAAATCTCCGCTGTTTTTAGATTTCTCCGTCTTCAACGCATAATTACATACATATGAAGGGCAATCAGACTAGGTCTAAACGAAAAAGGGCCTTAACTACAACGCCAATTTCGTTTCGTAATTGCTCCCATGTCTACTCAGCGTTTCTGCTTTAATCGTCGCTCTCGAAGAGCAAACAAACACCTCGCAGTACGGAGCTCAGTCCCGCACTTTTGTGTCATTAAATATAACCTTAATCTTTAGCTTTATTATTATTACACTTCATGTTTCTGTTCCTTTTGCCTTTGCCTTCCAACCTACTTGTCATCTTCTCGAATTCCGACGCTTAAACCTTCCTGCTTAGCAAACGAATTATAATTCTCGCTCGCATTCATCGATTCTTGCCGTGTATTGAGCGCGCATTTCTTCACTGCTTATGGATGCCCTACAGTCAGTAACTATAGAATTGTTAGACGGCATAGCTTCACTCTTTTTGAAGAGCAATACTTTTAAGTAAATGTCAATGTACCTTCATGCCCCGTGGATATGTTGAGTGTCCTCTTATACAAAGAAACTTGAAGGTGCGTCTGTACGTCGATTTCCGCTAGAACATTAATTAACTAAAAGATATTTTAGATAAAGAGATTTCTCAATAGAATATCCTGATGAAGTCAATTCCTGATCAACTCTTGACATCTGTAATCAACACCGAAAATTTAGTTGTTCGCATAGAAATGCTGATTTCAATGTCTCACTTTTCCATAATTTTTAGAGAAATTCAGTTTCCGGTTCTCCTACAACTCGACGTTTAAAAGTGTATGAAAGGTTTGGTTACTCTTTACTTCTATTAATATTTCGCTATTTTGGTTTCTTTCCTATTGTAACTGCAATTCCGGGAGAAATGTGTCTAAAATAGAAGAATTATTCAAAATTCATAATAATAAACAACGTTGGATGTTATTGTTACCTTTACTAATGCACCCTTACCTTTAATTTTTAAAAAAAGGTTAAATAAATTTCAATATCAAATTTCCCTTTAAATTTTTTTGAATATTTATAATAATATGGATAACTTTAATCGGTTTATTTACTGTTCTGTAGCCATTCATCAGTTCCACATAAAATTCCTTTGCTTTCAATGTGTAGTAATCGTATTTTCCTTTAATATAAGTAGATTCGTTCTGATATAATTTCTGATTTAGATAAAAATGTCACTTTATCATTCTGCGTTTTTAGTCGCAAATCCTCCTTTAAGAAAAACTGGACCCTGAAATAAGAATTCTATGCCAACTCATAATCCGCCGTAGAGTGTTGCTGAAGCCACGTAGGCCGGCTGCCTTCCGTTCTTCATTCTTCAGTTGGCTTTAATTTCTTTCACTTTGGAGTAGCATTTAATCCCGCTTGGGTGGTTACGCAGCCGTCGTCGGCACTCGTTTCGTAGCTCTGCCGGCAGCGAAAGGTGAAGCAGCCGATGTCGCTGCTGCTGGTGTCAGTGATTTCTTTACTGCTGGTGGCGGTGGTGGAGGAATTAAATCGCTGCTGCTGTTGTTGAATGCTTGGGCCGAAAGCCCCAACATTGATTAATATAATCCGCTTGAAGACGTTCCATCCAACGAAGCTCAGCCGAGTGGCGTTCGAATCATTTGAATATTCATTTGAGCGGTTGTCATTGTTGTGTCGTTGGTGAAGCACGCAAACAAACCCACACAAATATCGCAATCACTCCGCACACTTGCACAGATGCTTGCATGAGGTATGAGTTAATAATACAACACTTAAGAGCTCTCCGTTTGCCTCACGCTCTGATTTCTTTCATTGATTTTGCTCTGCCGCCGCTCTTAAATCGATCCGGACAGGCGGCTTTGAATGTCTTAATCCGCCTCCAATGAACTGCGAATTCGTATTGTCTACGTATGCGTCTGCATCTGTGTGTTGAGCGTGCATCTTTGCGATGCGAATTTACGATTCACCGGGACATGCGGCGACGTTCGAATGCTGCGACTTCGGTTTCAGGTTTAAGTGTAGCTGCGATTTCAGCGCGTTGGGGATGAAATCCGATCCTTCAGACGCGGCTGTGTGTTTGAATGCAGTCTTCGCAGGAACGCGAACGGAAAGCGCGTCGCTGATGAAGTGGTGGCGGCGGAGAGGGCGGCCGGAGACGTTGTTATCAAGTAGCTTAATTTAAAGAGGGATTTTCTCAAGAGGAATTATATTTTGTGCAGGGATTAAGCAATTTTTTAGCGTCGAGTCAAGAGAAACGCTTTTTATAGATTCAGAAGGTTTAACTTAAGTTTCAGAAGGATCGAATTACGAAGTCAGTGACTCGATTGCGCGCCGCGACAATCGTACGGATCAAGGTAAGTGATTGACGGAAACTTTCCTCCAGCTCCGTACGAAAGTTGTAATAATTCGGTCGCGCTGCAGGCGAAGGAATGAAGACTTCTCTGGAGCCTTTCTTAATCTTGAGGTTATATTTTTATTGCGAGCACTTAATTTAGATTAGACTTTATATATCAATCATTTATACTTAAGCACAAATATCTTTAAATCCGAAAAAGATTGTTTAAAGCAAGCAATTTTTATATTTATTCTTCAATCGAAATCAGGACTTTAATTTTCCCTCCAAATTGCTGGAAAGGGGGCCACGGTTTAGGGTCGAACCTGTTCAATTCTTTCCCTGTTTCGATACAGTCCCTCGAAATCGCAAAAACCTCTTCGAAACGCTTCTGCAATTTTCCTCCATGACGTTTGAACCGTGTTTTGCCCTCCAGTCAGGTCCTTTCACAGGTCTTTAATGACAGTTAGACTTCAAAAGGCGTAACCTTCCCGGTAGAAATTGCGAACATGAAAACGGCGCCGAAAAACAAGAGTCATGTCGCTTTAATCCGACTTGAAATCGTTTCGAGTGTTCATTGTGCTGCACGGGATTCAATGTCAAAACTTATTTGAGTGATTCTCAGAAGGTCCTTCTTTGTAGTCACACATATGCCGGGGCAAGTGGGAATAAATTTGCCATTAAGACGCGTTGTTGTTGATTATTGATTGCCGTCGAGCACCACTACAGAGCTTTGAATTTTCTAAAGGCATTCACTGGATGCATTCAAGTCAAGCACTCATTTCACTCTCCATGCCTCCATAATTTAATCCTTTCTGCACGCAGTTATTCCCGAATTCATCGTCTTAAAGCCTCACCGCAGGACTGCAATCTCAACCCCGAGCGTTGCTGTATTCCGACAGCTAACAATGGGTTTTTATCCTTCACATATTATTTTAATCCTTTCTCTGATTATTCTCGTTGCCGCTCACCTTTCGCTTTGCCACTCCAATGGAATTCGCAGACGTTATTTGCATGTCAATCCCGCCAACTCCACACACCCTGCTTCATTCCTCAAGGCACAGCTTTATTTTGTCAAATCCGTCCTCAGTGAGCATGTGTGCCTACAAATACTACGTTATCCGCAGCCGTCCTTGCACTTCTCCGTCCTTTCTGTAGCGTTTGAAGCCGAAGTGGAGCTATACACAGCTTCTGGCTCGGGATTTCCCGCTCAACTCGGCGCTCTATCTTTAATTCCTCGAGCTTTTATCATCTGCATTGGCCAGTGTGGCCCTTAGTTTCCTTCTTCTTGCTTCTAGGCTGCGTTCTGCTGGTCTTTGGTCAGGTTTATCTTCAGCTCCTTTGGCACGTCTGTTCCTGCTTACTTCCCGGGAGTCTTTGTTCGGCCAAAGCCAATAATTATAATAACTGTTGCTTCTATTCTCATTCACATATCCTTCTTGCAAGGATTAGTCGGAAACATCGACATGTACTTCCGCATTTAGTTTTGTGGTTCTGGGTCGTCTGCCAATTAAATGTAGCTTGGTGACTGCTTAGTAATACTTCAGTCCAAATTTCAAAAACGAACAGGTTTCATATCCTAAACTCCATCTTAATAGACTCTCTAATAACCAAACAAGTGGCTGTAAAAGAGTTCAATAATCTTCTATCTGTGATGCGAAATGGTTTCAATTTTCTTCCTTTGCGACATCTTTTGCAAAATTAGCACCGCTTTTTAACCCTATTTTCGCTCCACGGTGTCTCTATAGCATAATGCTTAAGACATTCTTATTGGATTATATTCTTATATGTATCTGCAACAAGCGAACGTATAAGAAATCCATTTAATATTTTCTGCATCGTCTTGTGGTGCTTTTTGTCGTCGTTGTTGTGGTGTGCCTCGGTTTTGCGACAATTTAAGTCGTTTACTACACAAGTGATTGGTTTAAATAGATTCCTCAACATGTTGCACCACGAAAGCAGCTATGATTTGTGTGTCTTTTGCAGCATTTTTTGTGTTATTAGGAACACCAACGACTGTCTGCCTGCCGGTACTTGGCCGGCTCTGAGGTGCTCGGTGGGTGGCTCTGTGCTTAGATTTTTGTGTTAATAACCTTAAGCTAATAATGACGAATAGTTTCTGAAAGCAAAGATGTAAAAAATAATGTCGCGTTTGCATTTGTGGGGAACTGCGATTTTTAGCTGTTGGTTAAGCGTTTTAAGCGGTTTTTGACGGTAAAAAATCACCAAAAGCATCGATGTAATCATGGATTTTATCTCTAAATTAATTATTAGTGCTGAGAAAAACAAACCGACTGTATAGTGAAAATTTAACTACCAAATTTAATAGGAGAATAAAAGAAATAGTTCATTCTTTTATTATTTAAAGCCACCGCAAATAAATTTGAAGAATTTTTACCCGTTACCTTCGACTTCCGCTTCCATTCCGCGCTTGTTTTCCGAGCAGATTAAAAAGTTCTACACTTTAATCCTTCTTAGAAAACAGTTACGTTGGAAAACATGTTAAAATTTTAATCTTATTATTAAAAGTTCATAGGAAATTGTCACTTATACAACGAGCTGCGAATACAACGACAGGCGATAGATATGAGTCGAGATTTTTCTATATAGAGCGTACTTTGTGTGTGGTTCACCAAATCAATTAGCTTGATCCTTTTCGAAGAATCTGATCGAAAGTCTTGATGCTGCTGCAAGCACAAAATGTCGATTTGTTCTTTGTTGCAATCAACACCTGGAAAAGGAGCCTCAACTTTAATTCCCAAAATGCAGACAGTTCAAGTGTTGTGCCTTTGGGGCAAAAAACGGACGTCTTAAAACTGGGCTTAAACGAAGCTGCCCGGCATTTAAATGGTCTCAACTTATTTTCCTAATAAATATTAGATATGCATGAAATATGCTTAAATCCTTTTCCTTCGAAATCCCTGCAGTGAGATTGCATTGGCAACTGATGAGTGGGCCGTCATCAGGTGAAAATATTGCCCCGAAAAGCATTGATTGCTGAGAGAATAAGAAAGGACTTAAGTAACACAGGAAGCAGTGGAAAAATGAAGTGCAGAGCCGGGGAAAATACAAGAAAACTCCCAACTTAATTCTACAACACAAGGGATTTTCTTAACTTGTTTTCAGCTTATGTCCGGCATAACCTCAGCACAGCCACACAGACACACAGACAAATGAAGGCATGCCTAACAACAAAAGGCTCCTTAATACGGAGTGGCATTAGATGTGTTCTCTGCAGCAGAAAATATTCGTTAGTCTCACTGCTTGAGGACCTCTTTTCTGCTCCGGAGGAAGTACAAAGCACTGAAAGATTTGCTGCTGTTGCAGGGCGAAATATTCATTAGCAACATTTCTTGGAAATGGCCGAAGAGTTGAGGGATGCGTCACTGAACAGTCCAAGATGAACCACGTCTTTACAAGCTTTAAATGCTTTCTTCACATAGTATTTTTATTTAAGCCAATCATTAATTTATTGTTTTTCTAATATTTACAGTACTATTAAACTATGATTTCTCTGAGCACTTTCTCTAATCTTTTATATTTAAGTATCTTTCCCCAACTCGGACCCTTACCCTGTTTCATTTCTAATCCCACTTTCCTGAATGACAACATGTTCTTTAAGAAGTCTCACTCGTATCTACGCCAAGCACTCATCGCCCCGACCCATTTCGACCCATTTGCAAACACTGAAACTGTGCTGCATATTTTTAAATTAACTCGAACGACAATAACCACTTTTTCGAGCCGAAGCTCTGTCGGAATCCTTCAAATCTTCGAGCAACGAAAGAAGTTCCATCGCATCCTAAAGATTTCCGATTATATCTATGGAAATTCGAGCAGCTGACCCTCATCGCAGGGCTGACCAATAAACGCCGCCCCCGACCCTCGAAGTCAAGCATAGGAACAGCAGCAAGAAGGACAACAGCATCGTCTTCAAAACTAACATAATCCTTTAATAAAATACAAGTTTACATGAAGGGATTCTTTGGCTTGCTACTCTGCTGTTCTTGCCAAAGGATTAAGTGCTTGTCTGAAGAGAAATGAAGTGTTTCTCGTCTGCTAATTAATTTATTTATTATTTATTTATTTCGAACTTCGCAAGGTTCCGGTGAGAAATTAAAATTCTATTAATAATAAGAAGCCTGTTTGAAGAGTCGGGTCAAATGCGTTCTTATCAGCGGTTGACCAGCTCAGTTTTGAAGCGTGATGTCGACATCCTCGACATGATTGCCAGAGACGGTCACCGGGAAGTCACGAGCTTCTTTCGGTCCTCCTTTAAACGCGCGCACTTTAAAGCGTGTGTGGAACGAGATTTTAAGCTGTAAAAAACGGAGGTTGGGCGAACAACAAGCGCTAAGTTCACCCATTTAACACTTAATCCTTGGCCGCATAAATTAAACTAACGCTTAACTACTTTTCAACACTTTTTCCAACCGAAGCTGCGTTCTTTCTCCGTCTTTTCTCGCTCCCATCCATTGCGTTGCTCCAACTTCTTCGCTGCTTCCGAAAAGAAAAAGTAACGATTTAATACGTGAATTTTAATTTATAAGCTGCTGCTGCTATTAAGTCCTTTGCTACTCCTGACAGGCCCGAAGGCACTAACAACATTTAATCACTTCAACTAACTAACACTTCAGTGCGCTTTACTTTTGCGCATTCTTAGCCTCGGCAGACACTTCGTGAAGGACCTCGTAAATCCGGCTTCCTTCAAAGTTGCGCTTTCATCACATTCGCGTCTTCAGCGAGCTTAACACTGTGCAGACTTTTGATAGGAAAATTCAGGACTTGCTCTCACTCACGCCATCGCGCCTTGTTCGTTAAGTAGTTTTAGCGAAATTTTAATATTGCTCACAAGAAAGAAGAATCTTGGCTGGATTCGGGCTCCCATAAACTCACTGCAATTGAAATTCGTGTTCCTACACACGCTGCGAAAAACTTTTAATTCGGCTGAATGCTCTTGATGCACTCAAATCAAATCCAAACTGAAGTTGATTAAAATTTCTCCTTTTTAAAGAGAAGGTCTTCAAAACGCACACTTCGATGAGATGCAGCGTTTTCTGATTCCGGAAAAGTTAACCTCGCAGAAATTTGACATTATCTGCCGCTGTACATCAATAGAACTCGAAGGTATGGCATGGGAAATACTCCTCTCCAGCGGCCTCTCCCCACACATTCATAAATTCAAATGCAGCCTCCGCATGGACGAGTGGGTGGATGTCTGCTCGTGTGTCTTTCGTTATCGGATGAGTCTGGAGTCGCTGCAGCCGGAGCTCATTATTCGCGTATTTTCCTCGTTTCTTTCCATTGGTTAAGCAGCCCGGCGCTTGCTGCGACTCCATAAATCTTTGGCTAAACTGAGTCAGTCCTGTGCGCGGCTTCGTTACCGAAATCTTAAATTAAGCTGTCTTCTTTGGGGTTTGAACTCATTTGCGAATATCGAGTTGTGGCATTGTTCCTTGGGAGCAAGATTTTGCGATTTCCCGGATTCCATTTCTTTTTCAATTCCAATGATTTATTAATATTCGATTTTGGTAATGATGATAAACCAGCTGCGGGTGAGTTTCGGTATTTGTAAGCATATCAGTACAGAACAGAGACTTTTTTTAAGCCGGAATCCAAGACGACGCAGTGCATCGATTGCTAATAATGGAATTTTTTGTCTTTGTTAAACTGAGAGTTGAGTTTTAGAAGTTTTGAACCGAGGTTTTCTTTTCAGAATTTTACTTTCGGCTTTTCAAGGCACAACAAGTCCCAAAGGCTGACTTTTCTGCGTTCCGAGGCGTGAGAGGTTTGCTTCAGTCTATTAAATACCATTCACAGGAAACATGCAATCATTAAAAATATTTAAATATAGAATCTCGTTGAGTGCAAATAATATGCGAAAAAGGATTAAAAATGGGCGAAAAGCGTTTTAAACGCCAGCGATATTATTATTATTAATTATGCCAATTATTCAGGTTTTTCTGTGGGAAGAAAGATGGGATTTGTTGATTTAATCGCTCTCATAAACACACACACAAACACACACACACACACACACACAACACACAAATGCAGAAGCAACGCGTATTTTAAACAATAGCGAAAAATCCTTATTTGAAGAGGATTTCTAGCATTTAATTAAATAATTAAAATAAATAAACGAAATTAATTTGCATGTGTGGATGTACCAAGTTTTTATAGAACTGTGGCTGCGTGTGTGTGTGCGTAAACCGCTGTGGAAAATTAAATTGTCATCGACAATGAAAATTAGCCGCCAATTTACAAATTACTTTTGCACTTGGGGGCTTTTAGCAGCAAGGAGAAACTCGAAAGGCGTAAAACTAAAAAATAATGATGCACTTAGCATCGGTTTTGCGCGGTTACTTCATCAACTCCATCGGTTTGATGCAACCAGCCGCAACTGAAATTACGACCGCGTAATCCGCATTAAGCATTTTTGCAACCTGTCCGCACGCACACACGCGTACCCAGCCACACGCACACACACGCGCAGAGTCCCCAACGGAGCCGGCAAGTGGATATTTGGCGTTGCATATTTTAAGGCGAAAGCATTAGTTTTCATTCAGGTTTCTGTGCTTTTCGACGAAACACTTAATGAAGAAAACATCTCGCCTCGAATATTCGCTCGCTTCAAAATGGCGCCTCGCTTTTACGTTGGCAGCTTTGTGGTTCTGATGGAGCCGATCTTTTCCTCCTCTCCGTTGGTGAAGGCCATCAATTTTGGCCATTGTTTGGGCGCTGATTTAAGCCATAATAAGGCCCCCTGTACAGCTCCACGAGCCCGGACTTTGGCCACCCACACAAGTGCAGCAGCAGTGTTAACAGCCACGCACACGCACGCAATAATAAACTTATTAAATCCATTATCCTTGCCAATGATTTGAGGTTAAAATAAAAGCGGATTTTTCGCTGCAAAAAACACTCGAAATAATATGGCATCGCCGCGGCGGCTTTTCGTTGTAAACTGAATTGCGTCCAGATTACATTTTTGCGTATTGTTCATGGCCACTGCGTACGGTTAACGGTAGGTTTTAAATGCCAACGCACAGCTGCTCCTTCCACTCTGTTAACAACGGCTGTTGACCAGGTGATCGGCTGCCTTGAAAAGATGCTCGATTCTCCACAACGTTGAAGTTGAGTCCAACAAAAAACGGTGCAAAAGCTGCATAATGATGAACTGAATTTTAGACAATTGCTTTTTTTTTAAACCAAACTTTCATGTAGTCACAAAGCATTTATAATTAATGACATAATCGCTGTTGCCGGCTTCTGCTGAGGTCGACGCAGTGACGAGTTTTTGTATCTCAGATACACGAAAATCCAATCCGTCAAAAACTTGATTTAAAGGGCTAGTTAGTTGAACTTTCCGTGACAGAGCAGGGCAGATTGAACTGTCAAAAACAAAGTCAGACTTATGGGATATGCATGTAACCGATTAGTAGAACTTTGACATGGCATGGCAGAGCAGAAAACTCAGATCGATTCTGATATTTGAGGAATTTCTGCTATGTGACAGCTAAAGTCGTGATGCCATTTGTTTGTTTTGATTTGAAAACAACGAAGGGAGCTGATGATATCATGGGTTTTGAAACTAAATTAAATATTCCGAAACCTAAAATAAATATTAATATAGGTCTTAAAATAAATAGTAAGCAGTTTTTTACATATGAGCGAATGTTTTTAAAGTTCTATTATTATATTTGTATTAGATTGTATATAATATATATTGTATATAATATTTATATATTGTATTGTATTATATTAGTATATATCTAATCGTATAAAAATAAAATAATTTTTCAATTTGTGTGCGCTTTCAACAGCACACGCATTCAACAGTACCAAACCGTATATAAAAAATTATCTAAAAGATATGACTTCTTAAAATGTTTAGCGGTAAACTTCGAATCGGTAAAAATTAAAGAAAAATAGAAGATTTATTTAGATTTAGAAGACCTGCAGATCTAATACCCATATAATTCGGTTTACATACAGTTACATTAAGTGTTTAAGAGTTGTAGATGCGAAATATTTGCATTTGTATGGTTAACTTTCATAGGAATAATGGTTGCAATATGTTAGTTCGTTTTCTATATATTATTATTATACCTTACCATAAATATATATCTAATAATATGACCAATTATCACGTTCACCAATTATCAAAGATTGTAGTTTGATATCCTATGCGAATGTGGGATTAAAGTTATTCACAAGATATTTACATCAAAATATTACCCGCCAACGATGACAATATTCAGACGACAAGCAAAATTGTGGCAATGAATCAGAATGTGGCAACACCTTTGTTTACAAATTTTCCAGTTTTTGGTTTTCTTTCCCTTTACCCTCCTATGTTCTGCTATGTCAAGTTTTTGAGAAAAGTTCAACTAACTAGCCCTTTATTTTGAAATGAATCAAATCAGTTTCGACAAATCTTGTCAATGAAGTTAAAGGGAAATTATTTAATAAAAGTAAAGCGAATGGAAATGGACTGCATCGATGGTTAAATAAGTTTTTAATCTTTCTCTTACAAACTCTGGTAATTTATCTAACAACCGACTTTCGCTCTCTTCTTTTTCTAGCGAAATCGCTTCCACTGCACTGCGTCGTGGAGTCGGTGCACTCGCTGCAGGCCTCGCTGGCGATCGACTCCCGGAATCCGTGGAAGCGCCGTCCGAACATCGAAACCGACAGCTACGTCATCGTGGCGGCCGCTACGCCGTGGTCGGAAATCGTGCAGACCGCGTTGCAGAGGCTGGGCTACTCTCAAGAGACGGCCAACACGGCCAGAGGTGGGTTTTCCATTGCTCCTGGCTGGGCACCACTAATCGCTGCCCTTTACCGTCTCTTCGACAGGTGCGATCATCATCAAGAACTGGAAGCCGATCCCGCTGGAGCACATTTCCGACAACCCGCTGGTGCCCGTTTGCGACATCATCGGCGAGCTGACCTCCGTCGTCACACTGCGCATCGTCATCCTGCGCGCCAAGGCTTCCCCCTTCGGCGAGATCAAGGACAAGCTGCTGAAGCTGCTGGTGCTGCAGTCGCACACCGTGCTGCGGTCCACGGGCTGTCCTTTGGACGAGGTGAGTGTAAACAACCTAGGAGCAGTTCAGTAGTTGCCACTAATTACTCATTCCCTCTGTGATTCCTTCCCTTGTCAACACAACTCCTGCGACTTCTTTGAAGGCTCCAATATTCTCAGCTCATGAAACATTCTTTGAACCTTTGATACCTACAAAACTTCAAGTTAAATCCTCAAAAAAGGGTTGGAACAAATCCTTCTCTCTTCCTTCTTCTCTTTATTGAAAACAGATGTGATTTGAAGATCGAGAAACTTTAGCTATTTCGCAATATTAACTCCCGCACATCAACAGCTTATTCACGTTCTCTGTCATCCTCAAAAGAAGTTCTTCTGGTGCACAGATTCCCAGATTTTCAGATGAAACTATTGCCAATTAACATTCAGAGACCCAAAACCCCACCGACTTCCCCTTCTCTTTTACATATTTTGCCATCGTTTGTGCGCTTTTCTTACAATTGAAATCCTTGGAGCACAGTTCACAAAGCATCTCTGTATCGCCCGGGAAGTGGGAAAGAAATCACTGAGCGACAGAAGAAAGTCTTTAATCTGGAAATACAAAGCGTGTGTTGCAGAATAGTTGTCCTTGATGATGTGTCTGTGGCTGTTGTCAGTTCATAATGCAGATTATAACACACGAACACGACACAAAAATAATTATATGCAGAATCTTTGTCGGCAATACTTTGCGTTGTACCGAAGACTGCTTGTGACTCCTTCAGGAGGTCGTGAAAGGGGCTTTGGAGCAGCGCAGACGACTTTACGTAATCCCCACATTTATTTGGTTCACTTAACTAAGCTTTTCGGATGTGGAGCTATCGAAATGCTTTCAATAAAATGGAGATTATTTTCGTAGCTTGCTCCGTACGAGTATTAATTAGAAAAATAATTGTATTCAATTTTTTTTGCTATTTTTGTCGGTTCCATTGAAGTAGTAAACAGCAGTAATTTACGTGGATCTTGAGAATTTTATCAATTTGGGTTTTTTCCGCTAAATTCTTTTCCAATTCTCAGATAACTTTGCTTAAGTAACACGAAAAGAAATTTAGTTGATAATGACTACACTGAAAATAACCGCTCTCTGCGATTCCTCTCAATGTTCTTGCGCAAATCAATCACTAATCAATCACTAATAGCTCGTTAAGCTCACTACAAACTTGCCACCTCAGATTTGTAAGACTCCAGCCCCAGTTTGTTTCCCCGAGTATTCATTAGCAATCAATAATCGCGCGATAAGAAATGTTTTCGTAAGCGGTAAAAATAGATACGCGTAGGAGAAGCAAACAAAGCCAGCATTAATACCGCTGAGAAATCACGGCACGGCTTAAGTAACTCCGCGGCGGCGCTTATCAGTGTTTACCGACGACGTTCTTAACTCGTCCACCGCTTCACTACTCACAGTGCAATGGCGTTGATGAAGATTCATTATCGTTGAGCCCCGCAGCTGTCTACAACTGTTCGAAGCAACACTCGGAGCTGCAGGTATCCGCTGGCACGTTTAATGTACGTTAATCTACACGCTGGTTATTGTCTGTCGCCCCTCCAGCCCATCCCACTTTCCGTCCGCCCAGTTAACCCAAGTTTAAACTAATAAAGTCAAGTTTGTGGCTATTTGCGAATCGCATTCAGTCGAGTGTTTTGTGGCCGGTGGTCGATCAGGCTCTGATTTTAATGGACGGTCATTGTCGGCTATCTTATCTAATTGCTCCCATCGATAAACACACCTTATATGCCTATAAAGTCATAGACGACTAGTGAACGGAGACTCATTCGCTTTTCGTTGTTGCTTACTTCTAGGTTACGCTGTCTCAGATCTGCCGCAGTTCCTACCAGAACACGTTCGCCTTCCCAGGTGCTGAGGTTTCCGAGGAGTTGCGGCGGAAATTCGACCAATGGTGGTCGAGTCAGCTCTCGCCTCAGTCGACTATGACCCCGAAAATGTTGCCCTTCATGTCGGCGGCGCCGGGAGCCCCCAGCGACATGGACTTTCCCGTGGGCACAGCCGCTGTTGCCGCGGCGGCTGCTGCTGCTGCAGCCGCCCAAGCCGGACTGCATGCCGCTACTGCGGGGAGCACTGTGGCCGGCAACGTGCCCGGCATGGGCGTCGCGACGGGCATTAATGCCAGCCGAGAGTCGCTCCTGCTCAGCACGGACAGCGGATCGCACCACGGAGTGGCCACAGTGCCTGGCAGCACCGCGCCACACCCCAGCATGATGGTCCACCCCGCAATGCATGCCTCCATGCATCACCATCACCACTCACACCACACTCAGTATCCGAACCAGAAGACGCGCATGCGCACCAGTTTCGACCCCGAAATGGAGCTGCCCAAGCTGCAGAAGTGGTTCCAGGAGAACCCGCATCCCTCGCGCCAACAAATCCAGACTTACGTGGTCCAACTGAACGCGCTGGAGTCGCGTCGGGGTCGCAAGCCGCTGGACGTGAACAACGTCGTGTACTGGTTCAAGAACGCGCGAGCGGCCCAGAAACGCGCCGAGATGCGCGGCAGTGCAGGACTCGCAGTCGGTCCGCTCAGCCACGTCGCCATGAACGGATATCTCGGTCCGCACGCTCAGCTAGGCGGTGGTCAAGGTGGGATGTGTGTGGCGGGTAGTCTGGGCGGGGGCAGTCAGAGCAACCTGATGATACCGCACGACTTTCTGAAGAGTCCCCTGAGCTTGAAGTCCGAGGACATCGACACCATGTCGCAGCACTCAGAGGACATGGACGAGGACCAAAGCCGGTCGGGATCGCCGCAGTTGCCGCTCTCACTGACGACGCACGAGCGCAACCGCAATTCGCCCGCGGACGACGAAGAGGGTCGCTGCAGCAGCAGGCGAGGTTCTTCCGCGAGAGACGATGCAAGCGATGGCCGCGAACTGCTTAACGGGTCCATGAGCAGAGCCGAGAGACTTCGAGCCGGTAGCTACAACGATGAAGACGATGGCGCGGCTGCTGGTGTCGGCAGTAGCGAAGCCTGCGAGAAGAACGACCAAGAAATGAGTGCAAATCAGCTCAGTCAGCATTCCAACGATAGACAAAGCGCATCCGGAGGGCTCGGCGGTGGCGGGGAGAATGGGGCCAACGAGTCGAATAACAACAACGCTAGCAACAACAACAACAACGATTTGCTAGGTCCACAAGAACAGCAGCAGGACAACCCGCGTTTGGATTCGCCGAAGCGAGTTTCACCGAAGCAGGAGGAGGACGAAGACCTCGACATGGACGAGGACGACGACGACAACGAGAACGACATGAGCCAACTTGACGGCTACCATTCGCCGTCGCCGGACATGGCTGCAGCGGTGGCGGCTCGCAAGGACCTGCACTTTCCCATGGTTCCCAACTCCATGTTCTCGCAGTCGTTCATGTACATGAGCCACTACATGCCCGGCTTTGGCCAAGCGGCTTCGGGACATCCACATGCACACCACGCGGCTGCTGCTGCCGCGGCCGCCGCAGCCGGCATGCAGCAGAATCCACTGATGGTCTCGGGCGGCCTGAACCTGGCCAATCTGTCGAATGAGGAGCGGCGCAAGCGGAACCGGACATTCATCGACCCGGTCACAGAGGTGCCCAAGCTGGAGCAGTGGTTCGCAATGAATACGCATCCGTCGCACAACCTCATCCTCAAGTACACGGAGGACTTGAACACCATGCCATACAGGTGAGGAACCCGATACACAACCTATAGACACCTTATAACTATCGAAAAGAGGATATTCAAGCGCTCTTAAGAGACTTTTTGCCCTTTTCTAAGTTGAGACACGAAACTATGCAATCACAACTGCTTTAATAGCGCAGCCCACTGGTGAATCCAGTTGCATACCTCTAGGCTGCTTTGGTAAATCAGTGGTAATTGCAATAATTTTGCATTTTCTTTTAGTTCTAATTAATCTTATTTTAATTTAATTTCAATGCTATTTCGAAATATTTTAACAACAATCTAATTACATTCGCATTTTCCTTTTTTTCGCAGACAGAAATTCCCACGCCTAGAGAGCAAAAACGTTCAGTTCTGGTTCAAGAACCGCCGCGCCAAATGCAAGCGCCTGAAGATGTCACTTTACGACTCGTCGCAGTGCTCGCAGATGTCGGCGCTGAACTCGTTCGTGCACAAATACGAGGAGCGCGACTGAAAACGCACCCGGCCGCAGTAGAACGAAGCAGCTGAAGCCGGTCGCCGACTCAGCCCCGTGTTGACTCAAAATACGATGTTAAAATAGTCTCGTAGGTCTTCGAAATAACAGCAAAGAATTTCGTTATTGTTAATGACAAGAAAATCTACTTGCTGTATTCAATTAAGATGAAAGTCTACACAGAAATTTAGGGAGACTTCAGACATATCTATCGATAGCTCTTTAGTTGATTTAGGAAAAGGAGTTCCAGCGAAGAGCGAAAACTACTTTTTGTGTACATTAAACTTAGTTTTTAGAAGAGTTCGAGCGCCCAGTTATTGCATTAATGCACAGTTTCAGTGATTGAATACTTATTCTCTAGTATTACTAAACATATATGAACATACCTATAATCAAATTATTACCACCTGCTGAAAGTCAGAGTTCGGAAGCCAAAGATGACGATTCGACGCAATCTTCAGATATTCATAGCTGAATATACCTAGAATTACGTACTTTTAATGACAAATACTTAATATAAACACTACAATATCATTAAGCCAAGAAATTCGAAGCAATAAATATTTAATAATAACAATAATTATTGCATTAATTTTATTTAAAATTTATCCTGTTCTTTGCTATTGTAGACCCTCGAGTCAAAACTGACTGATTAACCGTTTGCCTTCTGATTTTATCCTTATTCTAATCTTTAGTCAACTTTTTATTTTTCTTTTCGAAAACTGTTGAAGAATTCCATTTCAAAAACTAAATATTTACATTCGTAGTGAAAGAATCTGTAGAATTGAGAACATAACTTCACACAATAGTTTAAAAGTAAACGTAAGTGAATTAATAAAATAAGTCAACAGTTTCCTAATTTTTTAGATTAGTAGCGTAGTTTATTAACTAAATACCTAAATATAAAATTAATTTCAAATTGTAAGAAATGTCGTACATTTATTACATAGAAACAGAGTTGAAATAAATTATTGATTTTAAATGTGAAATCTAAAAAAGTTTGTTTTATTTAAAAACGCATCAATGGAATTGCATTTTTTGAAAAAAGACGGAAAATGGAACTGTTATTGGTATTAGTGACCAGCATTGAAGGTAAAAGGTGAGAGAGCTTTAGCTGCCTCGCCTGTTGAGTGAGAAAACTGACATTACATACATTATAAGCTCAGCCTAAAACTATCTCATTACGTTCGTGTACATGAGAAAAGTGCCGTCGATGGAGTACTAAAATTTTGGTGATTCTTGAATAGTTGCTGTTGTTGTTTTCTTGTTCTCGTTAAGGAATTCCGTTCTTAAGATCGATGACATTTCATTTTTTCATGTTTACTTGATCTTTTATTTTTAGTAAACAGAAGTGGGTCGCTACAATTGTAGCCTCAATTTACAAAAGTCTCAGCTTAAATTACATGGATATCGATTCCTTTATTAATTCTGTCCAATGTGAAGATTTTTACAGGGATATTGGTGAAGATGTCGATTTAAAATTTGATACTGCCGAATATTCGTCCAACAGTCCTTTCTATATGACGCTTAGAAATAGTAAAGTCCTTGGTATGATGAAGGCTGAAAACAAAGGAAAGATTATGAAGGCATCTATAGGTCTCCGTTCCAAAATGTATACAGCGCAAGTATATATTGGGACATATAACAGCTACCATCAGCTGATAGTTGTTTATAGCTGATCTGATAGCTATTATAACTGATCTGATAACTGATTACTAGTAGTGATACATACCTAACAATAGAGGTGATTCGTGGAGGAGTTTTAAGATAGCTGCATCGAGACGACGGATTTCTACCCCAACTCTGCCAGCAGCTGCTCCACTTTGAATTTTAACCGATTCCAAATATAATTCCCATTAAAACAACGTAGTATTACATATGAAATACTACCAGATATACTACGTGAAGCGTTTAGTGGATGACGACATAAAGAGTACTGTCTATGAAATTTTGGGTACTAATGTTTCCACAACGTATATGACGACTCCGAAGGATCTTCGCATTATCCGTTCTTTATCACCGTTCTTTATTATCCAATTGAAACACAAAAATAAATATGTCGCGTTTGAGATTCAGGTATGTTTGTAGCCACCTCTCACAGTGTTTTCAAGCATAGTTTCCTTCATTCATACGCGAAATATTTATTCATGGTTTTCATTTGAATAACAAGGAACGGGAAGTGTTTGCCTGGAGTCATGCGAGGATCCTTCGGTTTCGTCATATAAGTTGTGGAAACATTAGGTCCCATAATTTCATATACAGCACTCTTTATGTCGCCATCCATTATACGATTTACGTGACCATTTTTTTCCTGCAAACAATTTTAATTAAAAAAGCCTTTAAACATTTAAACTTTTCAATTCTTACCTGAACCAACCACGCATTTAACGGATTGCTACCAAGCGATACAAAGACGGAAAGCAGAAGAATTTTAAGCTATTTTTGCATATTTTTTCCATTTTTTTTGTATTTTTCAGCTTTGAATAACGTTTATATATTCGTCATTAAAATTTATGAACAGGAATTGTCATGGTGAACTTAGAACATTTTTCATAAGAAAATAAAAATTTTGTAAAGTTGCAATTTTTATATCTATTCAATACAAAGTTTTGAGCGTTTTTATGCCGATGTTACATTGCAATTTTTCGATTGCTACAAACTCTTTTTGACAGCAATCTCGCAAATAGTTTCCATAGTGATGTATTCGTGTTTTCGTACTAAGAAGTTGCTTTGTACTTACTTTTACATACTTTTTACTCTGTTTTAATTGAAATTTGCCCTCGTCGACAGCAATTTTAATAACTTAATAATTAATTTTAACTTTAATAATTAATAACCTAATAATCAAAGTGCAATTCATTTGTCGACCAAAGGCAAATATCTAGCAAAATATAAGCTCATGATTCTCAATTCGCCTGCACTGTAAACAATTCTGAATATTAATGTTTCTCATACAGTCGTCCACTTCTGCGTACAAGGGTTCAGATCCGTGCAAAGGTTACTCGAATTTTGCTTGGTTTGAAGATGTAATCGCATGATACTCAACGTTGAAATGTTCTTCTTGTATGATTTAGTCTTCAATAAAAGCAGCAACTCTAATTTTTAGCAAACCCAAAAAGTATGCAATGGCTTGCGTTATTCTTAACATTATAAAGAACGACGAATAAAAATGCGGGAATTTGTTAATGGATCCTAGTTTTAAGATTCTACACGCTGCTGCAGAGGTTTTTTTATAATTCCACCTTCTTCTTCGCTCTTTTTGTGTTATTATCTGAGCCAGCGAAGGTCGCGCTTGAAGGCGACACCTATGAATTATGTTCATTATCTGTATGTAGCTGTGTGTGAGGGGGAATGTACGAAAAAATGAAGAGCGGAAGCGGAAACGAACAAATGCAACTACTCAGCATTGAGGTGGTTATCACACTCGGCAGCTTCCTCGCTACACACACACGACACGACGTGTTCATCGAATGCTCCAGACTCATGAATGTACTGAAGATTTCGGTTGTGGTGTCGTTAACTTGTGTCGCTGCCTCCGCGACACTTCTGCCTTCATTTCTTTATCCTTCATCGAAGACGCTGCGTCTGCTTGCCGCTGTGGCATTTTTCCGTTTTGCATTTCGGCCTGATAAGAAGACACGAAATAAATATTCTTTCAAAATGAGTTTATTTATTTCCAAGGACTCTTTTCTGGGCTGCTTCCCGTCCCATGCGAGGCTCTGTATTAGCAAGGAACCGAGCAGAGTCCACGAAGTCGCTTGTTACGTGGTTTTGTGTGAACGCGTGGCTCTGAAGTTCATAAAACAAAGTGTTTGGAATTTTTTAATATTTTCCAGGCGGCGACAGAAGGAGAGGAACTCCTTTATCATGGGCAGAGCCAGCGAACGGTACTTAGCCAGTAGCGCAATTTATTATCGCAACTCTTCCGTAATTTGGATACTTTATTACGTGGGGAACTTATTGCGTTCGTGGCTCCAAGTTTCGCCCGACTTTAATAAAAGCGTTAATAAATTGCAAGCTCTGGGATTTTATAATGGAAAGTTATCACTTCGGCTCCGATTCCATTACTTTCCATGCACATAAAGCACACTTTGCGCAGTTATTTCTGCTGCAATTTATATCAATCACGTTGCGATATTCGCAGACTTCTCAGTACCAAAGTGGAGAGCGAAAGGCTTCGTAATCGTATATAATCCAATACAAGCCAACAGAATAACTGAAGTTCCGCCCACTGAATGAACAACAATAATTACAAGGACAGCCAAACAACTTTAACGCTCTTCTCAACAGGACGAGCTAAAAAAAGACTCCTGGCAGAAAAAATACATGAAGCAAACAGAACACGCCTCCCATGAATAGAAGCACAACACAACCGAGAAGCGCAAATAAACTTTTACATATTTACTGACTAAACTAAAGCGAGCTGCCGAACAACACACATTCTCCCAACCTTCACCGCCCAAAAACAACATTTCGTTTCCTTTTCCAGGAAGCAGCCTGCAAAAACACTCGAATTCGGTAACGAGTTTTGAGTTTTCTTTGTTTTGCTTCTTCAGACTCCGCTTTCGGACTTCTGCTCCGCAACTCGCTCTATTGCATAATTCTTTTGCGCCATAAATTCTCGGAATGATTACCGTGTCCTTGCTGTGTGAGCGCGTGCTCAAAAATGCTCAACAACTTCATCCATTAATTAAAAGGTTCGGCTTTTCGAGGAGCGAGTATCTCTGAAATTCCTTCAAGTTTCCAATTGGTATTAAAAATCATAACTTTCGCCTCTGCAAAAAGTTTCATCCTTGTTTCTAGCAGTCGTCGGAACTTCCCAAGCGTTGATTTTCCCCTCTTTTGTTTTTTATTTATATTTTTTCCTTGAAGAAGTCCCTTGCCAGTTTTTCCACGGTTTCATCTTTGATCTTAAGACAAAAATCACCCCTAATTATATTGAACAAAGTGCAATAGTGCAAAGAAACGAGGACAAGGTTTCTGCTAGGTCCATTTCTTTATATAAATTTGCTTCATCCGGGAGAAAACGCAGTCAATTCAAGAATTATGAAAGATCCGAAAAGTTAATGCTAACATTTGCCAATTTATCACACAAAAACTATTATTGATGCGGCACAAAACTTCCTTTATTACTGGCTACAGTTGAATCTGTCTTTAGAAAAATAGAAAAACATACAGAGGATTTCCAGCAGATTTCCAATTCGGGTTTTATGGGGCCCTGCTAATTTCTATATTATTTCGCTTTAATATCTCGCTACGTCTCATTATCTTCCTAAACACACCCAACTTTGTCGTCGTCCCGTCTCTCCTCCTGCCACAGCCACCACAAATCAGAACGGACTTATTTCTGCTTTTATCCTTTAATTGGACATTCATTCGCTTCTGTATTTATTCGTCATTTGCCAAATTGCAGCACACACACGGAACACGCAGAGTGGCACTGACTCCCACCGAAACGAGTCCTGTTCTCGTGTCCTTGGCACGCTCATTAGTTTCAGTGCGCGCCGTATCAGTCAAAGCCACAAAGCGGCCAACTACTTCAACGACTGCAGCATGCATTGAGCTGTCCTTGCAGTGGAGCATTTTTATTTGCTGCTTAATTGCCGAAATTCCTCCCTTCGCTTTCTTGGACGTGCGAGTGTGTGGCTGCTTAAACTTGGTCCTTTGGCTGTGTGAAGCTTCCTCCTTCATTCAGCGGCATCGCAACGAAGGACGTCTTAAGTCGCATCTAATGTCTCCGTTAATAAATTGGGGAATATCCTTTTTATGTTGATGTTTATTCTTCCATTTCTCGTGATGCTCAGAAGCGGATTCGTGTGTGAAGAGTTGTCGGCGGTCAAACTGTGAATCTTTCAGTCTTCCTGATGCAAAATGATGCTTTGATTTCCTGTGATTTGATTTGATTTGATGTGACTTTCTCCACGGGTTTTGTGCTAATTGAATGTCCTTTATGTTGCTGCTTTTTCATTTCGTAATGGATATTAATTTGCTTCCCAGCAACACACTCACGCCTAAGTAATTGAGGACATTAATTAATAGCGTTCGCTGTGCAAACAATTCCTGGGACTTCGTTATCGATGAGATGTTGCATTGGAGAGAATCAAACAAATCAACATGAAATTTCTTGGTCTCAGAAAGCTTAAGAAAAATTAAGAACTCCGATGTTAAATGCTGATTTTGATATGGAATGAAAAGCAGCATAAAAATCAACAGAATTTAAGGAAGTCTGAAGGCGAATTTTGGCTTTAATTTCCAGGCTTTTATTCAGCTGAAGTAACGCGTTAAACTAAGCATTACACAATTAATTGGCGCAGTTAATTTACGGGTTTCCTGCTCGTACCAGAAGAGATTACTTCAAAAGCACAATTCCACAGAATTTAGTAATAATAATAACAATAATTGCCATATAAAGAAATCCTCTAGAAGACATCAGCGCGATAAATTATAATTAAAGAACTCGCGTTCATCGATTGGAGCGTGGGACGTGTCGGCGGCTCCTTTCAACCTTCGCATGCACCGGTAATAACGACGCTTACGCCGGGATAAGGCGAGAGCAAAACAGTCTGCGTGCGCACATAAACTCCGATCGACTTGGGCAGGAAACCCGGAAGCATGTGTGTCCTGCGAAGGAAGGCTTTCGAGGTGAAAAAGCTGAGTGCGATTCGATGCTCAGCCGACGTGAAGAGGGTGCGGGAAATCTCCGAAGAAAGTAAATATATTACGCAAAGGATTTGCCCGAAGACTTTCGGAGGTCGCCTTCGCACAGAATGGGCCCGGAATAATTAACAAAATAAATAATAATCGCCTCCCGTCCAAAGGACGAGTTGTTTACTCCTCGGTCCAACTAGAACGGCAGAGGAAGGCTTTGCTTAAGCCTTTCTTCAGTACGCAGCGAACCTGTTGTGTAAGTAGTAAATCGCAGCGCTGGTCCCGGCGCAGGACCGGCTCCTAACAAGAATTATTATCTTTTGATGACACTTCGGGCGTCGTGTTCTGCATGGAATTAATAAGAATAATATTTTTGTCTTCGTCCAAACGCCGCAGTCACACATTCGCCGTCAGTGCCGAGAAAAGGCGAGCCGAGAACGACGGACGACCCTCCGAAGGGCATCTTAAGTGGTCTCATGTGATTAGTCAGTTCGGGGCGGAGGGGGAGTGAGCTTAATCACAATAAGTAATAATTGTGCTCCAGTGGCACCAGCTGACATTTTCGGCAACTCTTTCCGCAGCAACAGCGAAGCAAAGAAACTGCTTAGTTTGAAATTAAACCTTTTAATCAATTAAGAATTGTTACTTTAGGAATTAAATTAACATAAAAATTAATAAGAATTGTCATTGCTTTAACATTGTTCATTTAAAGCTTTAAATGGATGCGAAGCTGTCATTAATAAATGTAATAATCTACATATAATCGCAATAAATATAATAATAATAAATAAAATATGGATTTGGAATTTACTTTCAGCTTTCGACATTTCGAGCCTTTCTCCTTGGGCATTTGTTTAAGTATTTTTCATGAAAAGATGGGAGAAGTTTTCCTCATTAAACGGAAACTTCGGGAATTAACATCATTTAAATTATGGCAATATTCATTTAATTCAATCAAGAAGAAGTCAATGCAATTCATTTCAATGAACGATTCGACTAAGAAACTTTCTACGACGGCTCCGATTGCCGCAAATGAGGAAGGGAATTTAATTTACGACTGTAATTACGAAACACAAAACTGCCCCCCCGGGGATTTGCTTAAACCGCAGCATAACACGCCTGCTGGATTTTGACGGCGTCTGGCACGACGCTACCCAGACTCAACGAAGCTCTCTGCGAAGACGCTGGAGTCCTTCGAATGTAAAAACGATAATCCTTTTGCCAAGACCAATAATTCACGAATAAAAAGCTCTGCTTTTACTGGACAAGCAACGAAGGGTCTTTCTCCTTCCTCGCACTTTCCATTGAAGCAAGAACTCATAAATGCCAAAAAAGTTGTAGCGAGGAAATCCAACAAGTTGTCGACATTTTGCCACGTAAAAGTAGAAGACGCCGGAGCAACTTTCGTCGGCAGTCCTTGAAAACCCCGAAGACTGCACACTTTCTGCGGAATCGGAAGAAATTCCCAAAAAGATGTAATGAATATGAATATTTTTTGGGCTGCATGGAGCTCAGCGAGGAGTTATCATTTAGAATGAATTATGGCCGGGCTTAAGCAAGAGTAACGCGCCCCTCACCCGACCCGGCAGCCAACCCGGCCGCAAATTATGAAAGGTGGAAATCGTAACTCTGGAGGCGGCGTGCTTCTTGGGCGGCTTCTTGAGCTCCTCGCAAAGTTTCGCCCGCTCCAACGCACGGCGTTTTCAAGTGACGCTGTCTGCTGATATCAAAGCGGCTCTGAGCTGGCAGAGATTTTCTCATTAGATGCTTGCGCTCTGTCTCGGAGCAGACAGCGAAATCCGCCGGCGAAGGTGCTGCTGCGGCGTCTTTAATGCCTCGTCTCGGTCTTGCCGCAGGAATAAATTTTCGAAAAACTAATACGAATTGATTTATTACCCTTTTTTCGCTCGCCTCGCTCTCTGGCAACGTCTTAATATTTTAAATCTGTGCCAAGCTGCTCGGCGGCGCGGCTGCAGGCGGGATGCAGCCATCGTCTTGCTATCAGTGCTCTGGCGTGCCTAAGAGCATGCCACGTTCGGCGGCGGCATGCTAAAAATGCTTAAGACAATTTAACCCCATCTCCACGTCACTCTGCAGCCCACTCCGCCCCGCAAAGTCGCTGGATGTAATCAAATATCTCATAAAGCATTTAAGTTCGCAAAATCGAAATTTATTGCTCTCGCAGCTATTTAAAAAGTACGCCTGCTCCACTTCCGCCGGAAGCAGTTCAAAGTGGCAATTCTGTGTTTTTGTTTCGGCCAGAAAATTCCTGCGGAATTCTTCGACTGATAACAAAGCAACGCAATGTCGAAGCATTCCTTCAGAAAACCGATGGCCGTGCAACATATTTTCATAATTCAATGAAAAACTTCAAAAAGCATTCTTAGCAAGCATAGAAATCTTATCGAATAGATATAGTATAAATAAGCAACATTTTCGCCAATCAATCGCTTCATTTTCACAGCAGGGAAACTTCTACCTCTCGGCTTACTCAATACTCATTTCTTCCTATATTTAAACACGTAAAAAATTAAAATTTATTATGATGAAAATGAGACTTTAACCTTATCTGGCTCTTCAATCGAGCAACCGGTGCAAGTTAACCTGAGCAGCGCAGAACGAAAACTTTTGACAGCTAATTCCGACTTCGAAACCACTTCCGGTGGAATGCGGACAGCGTCAGACGTCCCGTTGTGCGGATGAGAACCGGAGCGCGCTGGGTGTCATTTCGTGGCAAGCGCAGATTAGAGCGTTTTTATTGTTATTGCCGCAAGCCGCAGAAGAATGCAACCGAATTCAATTACCTGAGGTGAATTTCGAATATGTAGTGTGCCGCTCAAACCCCGAAAGCAGGCAATGGTTTCTGAGTGACGGCGCGGAAGTGCGAACGGACGCGCAGGCGACTGAATGACCGAAAAAGGAACTTGATGGACGGCACGGGACATCTAAATAGATAATTCGACGCTCTGGCGGAGATGCTGACGAAGGTGTTGCTGCTGATGGGTAAGAAATGTCACAGCCGAACGACATCCGAACTTACAGCGAGCCGAGAGTCGAACGAGGCTGCAGACTCAAAGGAAACGCGGCTGCTTGTCGGCAACTTTGCGGCAGATAAGGAATTCAATGACGATGCTGGTGGTTGGTTGTAGTTGACGATGACGATTCAATTAAGGCCGCTTGTGTGCTGCAAATCGGATGAGGCGGCAAGAAGAGAGAAGCGCGTCCTGTAAAACAATTTACAGTGCGGCCCGCAAATCTGCAGCATTCGCATGGACACTTTGAGTTGAACGCGAATATAAACCGCTCGCGATGTCATAAAGATAAACATAAAGATTCAGGCGCGTCAATTTTCCACAACAACAACAACAACCAACGCACAATCGTTCAAGGAATAAAAAAGCACCCGAAAGTATGCCACACAAAGCGCGGCCAGAAATATGCAAGCACAATTTGCGCTTATCTGCGATGTGATTCGTCAAAAAATTTAAATAATAATAAAAACTGAGCTGAAACCAGAATAACTGTGTATTTCTGACTGTACATACTTTTTTATTATTTCAATTTCACGATTTGATCTCATCCATTTCGTTTTTATTGCGTTATGCTCGGATTTCCCGCACTGCTCCCAGCTTTTGACAAGCTCGAGCACATTCCAGCTCCCATTCACACACGCCGGAAGCAGCGGCGACATTTCTTATCGTGCGCTGCTAATAATGAGCTGCAAACTTGTGCGAGCGTCGCCTGCAGAAGTCGCTGCAGTCACTCGCAAGGAGCTGCGGCGATACGGAGCAACAACGCGTCTTCCGGCGCCTCGACTGAACACACAGAACCGAATGAATCATTGCGAAGTTGCAGACTGGCTGCTGCACCTCCGTAATTTATGCACTGACTCCATGCATCTCCTCGCCGTGTCATTAATAACTGTAGCCAATGTTTGCAAAAATGTTTACATCTCCAGGACAACAACAGGAAACAACAGCGCTTCACTTTTAGGTCCTTAGTCATAATTTGGACCGTCGGCAACTGCTGGGAGTGGGCTGCCCGAAGACTCTGTTTGCACTGGGCGCTCCTTGCAATTTACCTTTTAGTTTCCTGAGAACTCTTATTTGTTTTGGACGGAGCAACAACTCGTGATTGCATCCAAGTGATTTATGCGTTCAATACGCTTCTTGTAGTTAATTGAGACTTCCTTGAATGGAAAACTCTCGCCAAACTACTTCATCGTCTATATAAATCCACATTAAGCAGAAGCAGAAGAGGAAAAGGCTGAAAAAATAACCACAGCCCATTACATCGTACAAGGAAAAGTGAAATGAGTGAAAAATGGACTTTATTAGGAGGAAATCAACTTCGGCCAACAACAACGAAACTCATTCCAAAAACACGGAGAAAAGTCCCCAAAGAATGACCTTAAAAGCGCGAATTTGAGGATTAAATTCGAAAAATCAATCCATTTACAAAGGAGAGATCTTCCAAAAGCATTAACTTGTGATTTCAACTGTTCGGGTTCTCAGCGCTAGGCGAAAATGCGGAGGACGATGTCACGTCCCGGCCTCGCTGAAGAACTAATTATCCTTGGGGCGCAGGCAGCGGCTTCGCTTCATTAAAGGACTGCGCTAGGAAATCAGTGCGTAATGCGGCTCATTATCGAAGGACTTATTCAGCGTCTGTCTCGGCGGAGAGAGCGTCTGCATAGTTTCCAGATTTTGTTTGATGACGAAACAATAACGCTGAAGACGGCGACTGTATTAAATCATTCATAGTGAATCCTCTTCGGTTAAATTAACATCACTCAAACGGATTCATTCTTTCGCAGGCAAATCTAAAGACTGCAGCCAGAGCTTCGCTACTTTCCCGTTTTCTTGTTAATATTTCGGTTGTCGGTTGAAGGCTTATCCGCAACCCGCTCCCCCGAAGAACAAAGCTCATTCCCTTGCAATGTCACCGCTTTTTGAAGTTTGATTCGTTATCCTGACGGCGCTGAAGCCTGTGCTTGTGTTCGTGCGTCACTTCCAATTCGTCTACGCTTCATTACAATAAACCTGCGACACGCTGTCGACACTAGCAACGGAAACGCCACCAAAACAACGCCACGCTGAAATCCTCTCTTGCAAGGAGCCGTTGAAGCGTTTGTTGGCCGGATTCCTTCCGCAAGTGGGTGGTCTAAGTCCTTGGCAATGACGTCGCTGCTGCTCTGTCAGTGTGTGTCTTTCTTTTTGAGGTAAAACATTGGATTCCGAATAAAAATAAATAAATATTTATTTAAGAAGGAAAAAACTACGACGGAAATCAGAGAAATTTCCTTCAAAAACAGCAGCAAATGGGTTTGTCTATCGAATTGATTTCTTCGGCGCTTTTCCCGCTCTCCGCTTCACCTTCTTCGTCGAGGATTTTCGCTGAAAAGTTCTCTCGGCAGCCAGAAAAAAGCTGCCCAGCTGACAGCCAACTCAATGCATCTCCCAAATAAATGCACTTCGCTTGTAGTTGTTTATCTTCCCCAAAATAATAGCAGGAGACATTTAACTTAATGTTGGCAACACTTACTTCCGGCGGAGTCAGGAACGAGCAGCTGAAGTAAGCGAAGTCGACAGCATGAATGAAAGCGTGTGAAATTCACGAGGACGACAGATTGCCAAGATTAATGAAGTGCAAGGATGCACACGATTTGCAGTTTGGGTGAGTGCAAGGACAGCATTTGGACTGGCAGTGAGTGAGGCGGGATATAAATCAAAAAAGAAGTTGACAGAGTTGAAGATGGAAAAACATATTTAAGTATTTTAACAAATGTTGCTGTCGCTTCTACACATTTTTCAATTGTAATTCAGAAAACATCGCTTTAATTTCAAAAATATTCAATTGTGGATAAGATTATTTCATTATAATATTAGGAATTTTCAGTTGTAATTCGAAATTATTCACAATTTTTCCAATTGCAAGGAATGAAAGAGGAATTAAAACTGATCATATTTAAATTAAAACTTCAATTAATTCCCTCCCAACAATAATAGAAAACTACAAATGGAACATTCTGATATTAAACTGCAAAATTCTGAACTAAATCAGAATGAATATTTCTGAGCGACACTTGAAACTTTGTAAACTCGAAGCCTTTATTATAGGACTTTAATTTCGTGGAAGTATTCGGTACTCGCCGAGGTACTTGCTGCTATCAGGTGCATCTATAAACAGCAGACACTTCACCATTAGCCGGATTTCTCAACACAGCTTATCTTATCAGGAGAACGCAAATGGACCGAGAACGAGCGAAAGACTGATAAGCGGCTGCCAGCGGAGTTCAGAATGGGATTCGGCTTGTGACAAAAACAGGTGAGAAATGAGAATTAGTTTTAAAACGAACACGGAATAAAAAGAAGTAACGAGTAGAATCGGGAAAACACTTGAACCGATTGAAAATATTTTAAATCAAGGTTTTCTAAATAAAAGCAACTCGATTTTAACTAAATTTTAATCGGTTGTTAGTGGAAATGAATGTGAAAATAAAGTGTTAAATTTCATACAAAAAGTTACGCCTCAATTCAATGTCAGAGGCAACATATACTTCAGATCAGAAGTTCAACATTCACATTCACAAAAAGGCTTTCGAATAATCCATTAAATGTTTTTTATTGGTAATTTGTCTGAGAACAAGTGGCAATAAATTAAGGGAAATTAATACAGAATTAATTATTTATCGGTTGTTTTCTGATGTCATGAAACTGAAAATATTTCAGTTAATACGCCCGAAATAAAATCCAAAAATCATTCTTCTATGCAATTTCTCTAGGATCTTAGAAACATTTGTATAAAGTGACCTTTCGAGTCCGTAAGTGCAACGAAATAATTAAATTGAACAAAACTGTGTGGAATCTTTAATATCAAATGAAAAAACTCACTAGTTACAAAGTATCCCCGAAGTCTTGCGATTTTAGCCGATTTAATATGGAATTTACTCACCTGAAACTGAAAGCAGAGATAATGAAAAAAGATAAGATTTCAGGTTTTCAGTTTCTATAAACAAAATCATAATTAAAAGCGGGATGTTGCCAGTAAAAATAAACACAAAACACTTTCTACACTTAGACAAAAAAGCATCTAAAATTTGGAATATAGTAGATAAAATAAGTTAATCCGTCTAAGAAACTCAATCAACATTATTATAGATTTAGTTCAAAAAAGTTCTGTAATTTTTCGCATATAATTGTAATTTGACAAAAAATCAGAGAACAAAAATATTTTGATGTAAAGAGCTTTTATATTATAAAATTTTAAATTTTCAGATTTTATCTGTTTATATTTTAGCATTTTACATAGAATTTGTGTTTCATATTAAACTTATAATTCCCTTTTATAAGATTAATCGATCTCATTATAAACAGTGTGATTATAAGAACATAAAAATACGAATAAAAAAAAATAAAAGGATATAAACGCTTATAGAGTATCTCTTAAATAAATAAGAAAAATAAAATTTCTCAATGTATCAGCAGATGGCAACACTTCTGTGAATCATCAACCCAGAGCGGGTTTTTTAAAGCGCAATTTTAACCGTCTGCTGAGCTGACTACGGAACACAGATCATTTAAAGATTAACTATTTCGTGAGCTTCTGTCTCTAACATAAATAACATTCAATTAATTCTGAAAAGTCTATTAAATCCCATTCATTAACTTACAGATTGGCCCACAACTTTCAAATAAATGCATCGTAATTAATTCGCCACTTGCGAAATGTCGCCCCCGTCACGCTCCACGCATCGGTCTTGGCTGCAGATTCTGCTGACCGTCACCGTGTTGGCCGGCGGGATTTTGGCCATCGAGTGTCCTGTGAACTGCAAGTGCTCCTGGGTGCTTGACAGTCTCGTGGTCGACTGTGCACGTCGCGGTCTCGTTGCTTGTCCGGACTTGGAGAAGCTCCCGATCGACCAGCTCAACTTGGCCAGTAACCACTTCGTCACTTTTCCCTCGCAGCTGTCGAGCATAGAGTCGCTCACGTATCTGGATTTGTCCAACAACCAAATCGAGTTCATCGAGCAGAATGCCTTGAAAGGCTTCCTTTCGCTGCGGACCCTTATCCTGGCTAATAACAGCATCCAGGGCTGGCAGAGCATCAATCCAAATACAGCCTTCACACATGCACCCAGTCTGAAGGTCTTAGTTCTGTCCTGGAATAAATTGTACTCATTCACTGATGAGAATCCATCACTGGCGTTGGTCAGTGAATCCCTCAACGTCCTGGAGTTAAAGGGCTGCAGTATCAGCGCCGCCAGCGGTGACGTCATCTGGAATGGACTCCCGAATTTAGATCGCCTTGTGCTGTCCAACAATGCGCTGTACAGTCTGGTATCGCTCCCTTCCCGCTCCCTGCGTGTGCTGGAGCTGAGTAGTTGCGGGCTGCCAAACGTCGACTCACTTCTGCTGGAAGGTCTCCCTAATCTAGAGTCACTGGATTTGTCCTGGAACCCGTCCCTGACCCTGGGATCAAAGTCTAATGGCACCATATTTTCCGGCTCCTTGAACGAGCTGGATGTTTCCTTCTGCAACCTGGACGTCATCGACCTCAGTGGCTTACCTCTTCTGGCCAAACTGCGCCTGCGCGGCAACATGCTGCGATTCCTGCTGTCCAGTACATTCTTCAATAACACGCTTCTGGAGGTCCTCGACCTAGGACACAACTCACTTCGCCTGGTGGATGCGAAGTCCTTTAGCAACCTGAAGCGCCTCACGAACTTAGATTTGTCCTACAACGAAATCGCGCGGCTGGACCGAAACCTTTTTCGCACCAACGAGGCGCTTGCCGTTTTGAATCTCAGTCGAAATGTGCTCGAGAGCTTCACGAAAATAGTTTCCAATTCCCTGCGTCAAATCGATCTGAGCTGGTGCGAAATAATTTCTATTGATGGCGCTGCTTTTTCTGGACTGTCGGCTATACAAAGCTTGGACTTGTCCAATAACCTGATCAGGGAGTTTCCCGGTGGCATGCGTTCCGAGACGTTGCGAAAACTCAATCTGAGTAACTGTAGGTGAGTCTGAGAGATTGACTGAATACCTGACAGTGCTTTTATCATCCTGTCCTTTTTCTGTATTATTTGCTGGCTTCCATAGGCTGTCTACCTTGCGGAATACAACCTTTCACGGCTTTCCGGAACTGGCGAGTCTTTGGCTAAACGGCAACCGCTTTACGAACCCCTTCCCCTCGGAATACTTTCGATCGAACAAATACCTGGACAGAATTTGGATCGGCGACAATCCCTGGATTTGCAACTGCCACGATGAGACTTTTGCAGACTTTTACGACTTCTTGACTAGTGAACCACAGAAGGTATAGTTCTAATTTTCACCCAGACTCGTTGATCAGCCTTTTATCATGCAGCTCATGGACAAGGACGTTACTCGCTGTGCCTCGCCCTCGAGTCACTACGGCCGGACTTGGCAAACAGCTTGCCTATCCGTGTGGGTAACGCATGGCCAAAGCAGTACGGCGGAGAAGTTATGGCTGACCATTGTAATGTGTTTCGTCATAGTCGGGAGCTTCTACTTCGTGTACACGTGCTTCATGAAAGTCGTCAAGAGTCGCCGACACCGAAGGAATCGCAGTGAATATGAGAGAAATCAGGAGGAGATGCAATCGATGTAAGTCAAATGTAATTGAAATCTATTTACTCCATTCAACATTAATACATTCCTTTCGATCAGACGTCGCCAAAACGCACGCATCCTCCGAGAGGAAGGCGCCCCGAATGCTCCCAATCCATACGAAGCAAATTTACCATCATACGAGGACGCACTACTTATGCCCAAACTCGAGCGTCCCGTCAAGTCTATGGTTGACCTGACAGCGTCCAGTCGTGCGCGCAAGAAGCCGCAGAGACTCCGCACCAATCCCCAGGAATATATCGCGTCGTCCCGCGGAGAGGAGGAGGAAGCGGAGCTAATAATTGATAATTGCCATCGGTTTCGCAGCGAAGAGATGCTCACGAATCGGGCCAAAGAGCGGATGGCGCCTGTGGGTACTTTTCGACGCACCGGCCGAATCGACCACAACAACTCGGGCAGTCGTCGTTTTAGTATTGAAGACTCGCGATTCGCGTCCTCTCATCTGAAGTCGCAGAATCTTCAGAGCGCCGAGAAGATTGCAAACTTCCAGAGCTACGAAAACAGCCCATATACGAAACGCCGGCCCATGATTGCCGAGATTCCGCCGTTCAAACGCGCCAGTTTGAAGGCAGAGAGCGTTGAATTCCTGACCGACCCCGAGTTTGCGGCGAGTAGTAAACCGAACAGCCCATTCGCACGTCGCCGACCGAAGACTACAGCTCCGCAATCACAAGGAACTCCAACGTCCTTGCACAAAGGATCTACAGATGAGTTCAAGGTGAATATCGACGCCAGCCTCGGCCCGACTATCGACGACTATTTCGGCCACGTACAGCCACAATCACCCTCGAACTCCACGGATGGTAGCGACTTTCAACTGGTGATCGGAGCTGAAGTCGCTTCTATGCCCGATGATGCGGACTCGTCTTCTGATGTGGGAAAGGGCGTGGAGTTGGGGAGACGCAAAAAGCGCCGAAACTCATCGAGTAGACGCGCCAGCGGTAATTTCAACGCTGCAGAAAAGGATTCGTCTTCATCAGACCCAGAAGCGACTGCACTAGTCCACAAGCCCATGAAGGAGACACTTTTCTAAAGCGAAAAAGCAAAACAATAGGTTTCTTAGTTAGATAGGACTTTGATTTTTGGAAATTTTGATGAAAACGAGAGCATGGAATAGAGAAAAATAATATCAATAAAAGTATTCAAGTATTTCCTAAGATTTAATTGCCAAATTATAAAACGAAATAATTTTAGTACGAAATAATTTTATATGTACATATTTTTAGTATTTAGATTTTTTAACAATTTAATAAGCAAAAAATGGAAAATTAAAGGAATAAGAATACATCTTTTCGTTTCTCTTTGTAATTTTTTGAAATTAACGGAGATAAATACATCTTTTCTTTCTATTTGCTGGGAATAGATGCAAAGATAGAGTTTTATATTTGATATAGATAATTAAGTCCCTTTTCTGAAAATTTAGCAATCATTTAAGGAAGTGGTAAAGTTGTCCGTAAAATTTTTTTTTACTGAAACTATGAGTAAAATTTCGTCATATAAACTTCATTACGCTAGATAGGGGATATATATTTGTGTTCTTGTTTGGGATAAATTACGCCGGAAAGTCGTTCACAGTGCATTACGCTTCACAAGTATGTATATACTTTTCAGACAGAATAGAACATTACTCATCCATGAAGACTGAACACAAAAGTACTGTTGAATATGGTACAGTTTCGAATTCAGTAAATAAAAAGGTCTAGTATTGTCTAATGTTGTAGAATTGGGAAGTCCTCGAACATCGAAATGGCAAAGAATTATGGCTTAGAGATAAGGGAGCAGAAATGTCCTAACTTGATCCAATAATTTACTCCAATAACGGAGCTAAAGACGGATAAAAGTAATACAATTAAAAACTATCAATAAAAGTATTTAATTGTTCACATTCTTAAATATGTTCCTGTGAGCAAAATAGATCCCTATTTGGAACAGTGGCAACAGGAATGCAGTCAGTAGCAGAAATAGCTTGAAAAGAAAGAAAATTTAATCCAGTTAGAAAAAGTAATCAAGTTTCTGTTTACCATCGAAAACAAATAATATTCCACCCTGTAAACAATTCAAATATAATTGATCGCAAGTTTAAAATAAAATTATAAAACTGAACTTATTAAGGTATGTATTTCTCTATAGAATATTTTTCCGTGGTAGCAAAGATTTCTATAATCTTTGCTTTGGTGGTAGCATGTTCCATCATTTCTTAAACGTAAATACCTGTTCTCGGCGAATCTCAGAACAAATTTTATTTCTCAAAGCTCTATCGCTATTCACAATGATTCCGGTTGTATCCGCAGCTAAGACATGCTTTTTGTATTGCTTCTATGAAAATTCACCATGGTGGTTGTCAATGCTAAAAGTGTATTTAGTTTGAACATTGATGCAAATAACGAGTGGGGAAAGTATCTCAACATCATTTGTGCATGCAATTGACCCAGAAAACTTGCGCAACTTGCCTTTATACGCATACATATGCTCGTATATAATATTGCGCGATGATTCCGTCAGTTGTTCAAGACAACACCACCGCATTAGGGACCATAAAACTACAGAAAAAGAAAAACACTTCGGCCAAAGATTACAGAATAGAATAGAATATAGTATTCTATAATCTTTGATCAGTTGTAATCTTCAGGTCTCTGCTTTGGTGGTTTCTGTGCTCTGGAAATTGTGTTACAACTATATTTTAAATTATTACGAGTACAAATAAAATATTTGTTTGTTTTCATAAACAATACGCAAATCCTTGACCAATTTCCGGAAAATAATCAAAGAAAGTATTAAAATTTGATATAAATGGTCTTTTTCCAATGTTTTATTTACGATTTACTATAGTTAAATTACAAAAATAATTAATATTTATTTTTCCGTATTTTCCTTTCGAATAAAATAAAAATTCACATTTATATTCGGAAAATATATCTTTTATTGGTTTAAATTAGATAAATACACCTAAACATTTACACAATGAAGAATAATCTAAAAATGTACAATAGTTTATAGGATTTTCAAGCATTTTTATAGTCATATTTTGATTTAAAAAATATACATATAAATAACATCAGAGCAAACATATTCATTGCCAGAAATCTAAGAATCTACTAAAACTAAATTAAAAAGTATTTATTTTCGCATAGTAAAGGATTTCAAATATGGAAACTTAATCGAAGCGATGACCAAACTACGAGAGGCTTGAAGCCATCAAAAGAATTTCTGGTGTTTATTTAGAGCAGATGAACGAAAACTTTTCCTAACTAAAGTTTGCGGAAACGGAAGCAGATTCGTTTACAGCTTTAACAAAATTGCGAACTTTGGTATTAATTATAGCTTAAAGAAAAATATATAAATGGAACTAGGATTTAGACGCTTTCAGTAAAATACAATTTCGACTCGGTGTTTCCAATGTTTCAAGGCACCACTTCACACTTCGTCCCTTAATGTAAATACTTAACGAGAGTTTGCAGGTTCCGTTTCAAAAATATAGTTCCTCTGTGTTTAAATTACTTTATCTTATATTACATTTTAGCCTATCACATGTTTCTGCTTAGAAATTGTGCGTTGAGATGTGTTTTGACATTTAGAATAACTCCGCAGTAATCGTGACTATTCCTGGAATAGTTCACGAGTCTGGGACTCGTAGCCACATACTCTGCCTTGCTTTGCAGCTGGTTCAGATGGGAAGGATCACTTGGCCAACACTACTTAACGACCTGTCGAGATAAATTTGTTTTCTGGTGTAAATTTTATTGAATACACAATTAAGGCACTACTTTGGCACATTTTTCTTTGTTGCTATGGTTTTCTTATTCGGCGAAGAAGCGGAAACTATTTAAGAATCAATTCTAGCACTCATCCTCTAAATGGACAGGATATTTACGGAATTGGAAATAGCTAAAATAAGAGAAGATCTACGAAGGAGTGGAAACATCTTGGTACTAAAGGAATTAGTTATAAATGGAGTTTGGAAAATACCAGACAAGATGGACAATATCTTAGCAATATTATGTGTTTCTTGTTTCCCTCAACTCTCAAAAGCTAATAGTAGAAAAAGAAGAACTTAAGATGGTTACGGGTCGAAAATGAATGAACTTACAATAGAACAACAAACCAAAAAACACCTTCTGGTTCCTAAAGTGAAATGTCTGTCAAATTGAATGTATTTTTTGAAGAATCTATAAGCAACAAACTCTGATTGGTTGGTTGGCTTCTTCCCATGTTGATCGAAAGTTTTGTAATTCCTTCCACATCTACGGTGTTTGACCAAATGATACACCTAACCTAAGCTCTTCTTACAAGTTTACAACATGGTGCTCATTAGCACCGGGGTACGTCGGCCTCGGGTAGTTCCACTTGTGCAGCGCGTATCGGGGTCGTTATAATGTCTCCGGCGTTGGATTTACTGCGCGAGACCAGCATCGGCGTCTTCGGTTTGGCCGTCTCCGTCAGCTTGATCTTGACGCGTCCTGTTTCCGGCGAGTAGACCGGTGAGTAGCGGCCTGACTTTGGCGACGAGGGCAGGTAAGCATCGTCGTTGTTGTTCGGCTCGGGATGTCCATATTTCGAAGCACGCGGCGACTTTGGTGGCGGGTATCGAGGTGTGATCGGGTGGTATTCGTGTGGTGGGTGGCGTAGAATCTCCGTGGGTACCTCGGGAGCGTTTGATTTCATTGGCAGGTTGCTGTTGCCATTCGCAGGCATTCCATTACCATTGAGGAGCGGCTGCTGGGTGCTAGAAGCGTCTTTCACGTCGTTTCCTTCGTAGGGCTTCTTTCCAGCGCCGTTAATGGGCTTCGCAAGATCAACCTTCGTTTTCTCGGCAATTAGTGGTGCGTGTTCGGCGACCTTTCCATTCCGTTGCACTGGTTTTCCCAAATTCTTCCTATCCATGTCTAGCAATTCGGTTGACCTTGGGTTTTCGGCATCAAGTGCGAATCTGCGGCTCTGCTTGCAGCGCTTGATGCCTACGTAGAATATCAGACCGACCACAATTAGCACTATGACTCCAAGGAGAAAGTATATCGCGTTGTCGTCGTTTCCCGCAACCCCGGACTGCATTACAACGGGATCTGCAGTCGCACCTTCTGTCGTGTCAACTGGAACTTGCTCTGGTGCTTGGTCGCCAGTCCTTTCTACAGCCGCTAGGTCTTCATGGTGGACGACGGGAACAATTGCACCCTCGGTAACGGGGTTCGTGGCATTCCCACCGTCAAAAATGCCCATGCCATTTCCGAAGATATCGGAAGAAGGCTTTTGATCAAAATCTCCTTCGGCATTCACGTCCTCCTGCGAATCCGGTTGGTCGAAGTCGTCAAGTATCAGAGGACCACGAGCCAGATTTGGTATGATTAACATTCCGCCGCCGCTGCCCGACCCATCATCATCTTCTGCTTCCCGATCTGCTGGGAGTGACTTGGTGGTCGACGCATCTTCCATACTAGCCAAAATCATGGGTGGCTCTACGGTGGTCGAGAGTGTCAAGGCCATATTTAAATCACTCAGATCGCCAGAGCCCTCGGCATCCGCAGACAGTTCGACAGACCGCGAAGACTTCCGCTCGATGGGCATAAAAGCCTTGCCCAACTCTTCCTCGTCTTCCTCGTTGTCGTGAACAGTCGAGCCTTCGATCGGCTGATCACCCAGCATGAGCTCGTTCTCCTCGACTGCAGCGTCGGCGTACCAACCACGCTTCTCCCTGTCGCAGATGTCCGCCTGCTTGACCTGCAACCACGACTGGCCCTTCACCTCAGCCGGCAGCGAGCACTTGACGGGGTGCTCCATGAACACATGCCGCGATTGCAACCAGTTTCGCACCTCAAGAGTCTCGCAGGAGCAGTTGATCTGATTGTGGCTGAGCTCCAGGGTCTGCAGCTGCGTCAAGCCCATGAAACTTAGCGGCAGTTGCGTGATGTCGTTGTGCTGCAGATTGAGCAGCTGGACGTGTTGTGGCAGCTTCGACAACTTGGCGGACGTGAGGCGGTTGTGCTTGAGGTTGAGCTTCTTGATGCGCCGGCCGAGGTGACCGATTTCGTGCAGCTCGTTGTGCGAGAGGTCGACTGACGTAAGATCGCGCAGCTTGTCGAGCGAGTGCGCCAGGCGTGGCAGGCCGAGGTAGGACAGATCTATGGAATGTATGGGCAGCGTGGCGCGCAGCGGTGCATCCGAGCGCAGTCCAGCGATGCTCGAGCACTTGGCATGGAGCATCGGCCGGTGTGTGCTCTCCGTCTGAACACATTGGCAGTCGGCGGGGCAGTTGAAGTTGCTGTTGTCGGGGGCTGCTGTCGTTTGGACTACGAGCGAGTTGTCACTTCCACTGACGTGTTCCTCGGAGGCACTCGCTGCTAGTGTGACGAACAGCAAGGTGCACAACGTGCTCGCCACAGCGAAGCAATGATTCTGCAGTTTCTGTAGACGCATGGCGAAGCTCGATCGGTTAGAATGCGATGAAACTAGTAGTGCTCACTCGGTTCTAGTGGCTTGCAGGATGTTATCTGAAATGAAAAAACAAGCGGTATTTAGCTAAGAGCATTACAAAGGCCTATTTTATCATTGAATTGATTATATTTTAAAGATTTCGGTTATATGCTTCGGTTGATTTAGAGTTCGCTGATTCACAATATAGTATAAAGGAATATAAGAGAAGGTTAATACCTTAATAGGACTATGTAGGTTATATACTGTATGCTTTAAACTCCCAATGATCCGAATCAACTCTTGTCTTACATTACTTCAGGCGTCCGCAAACCTTTCGAATTCAGAAGCTCGACGTCGCTCCGCGGATCTACTGGGTCATTATTCAGCACATGTAAATCCGCAAGCAGCCTACAGCCTGGTATCGATGGAGATCAACTGAGTGGCGACTGTGAACGACGTGTGAGATCGTGTATCTTCTGGGAGCACAAAGCACTTAAACCACAGTTGAAATAGAACAGAAAGATGATTGAAATGAAGCATTTGATTTTAAAAATTGCGAACGACGACTGTTTGATTGCCGCCGAATCACAATCTACATTATGTAGCACGCGTCAATGCCACAAAACCGTCGAACGTGCAGCAGACGAACGGAAGACGGCGACTCTCAGCACAGACAAGTGGATTAAATGAACGGTTCGCAAGGTTTATTTAGAGCAGTCGGGCAGCCGAACAGGTACGAACGATCTTGCGAATTCAATTGCATCTAATATGGCAGCAACTCAGCTCAACAAGAGCCGCTGAAGCGAGCGATGTCGATCGTTCGGAGCCACTTTGCGGCGGCTCGGATTTAATGAAGTACGATCCAGTGGAATGAATAAATGCAAATTGATTGTGAATGACTTGCGGCCGAAGACGACGGGGAAGGGAACAAATAGAAGATTATGAATTTAAATTAGAGCAGCAGAGCAAAAGATTAAATGCAGCCGTTTACGTATGCACATCTCCGTGATTTGGAATCCATGGCGGCCACCTGCTGGCGCTGCCATCGACTTGAGCGGAGACATTTCAGCGGTTGTGGAGCTCATGCAAAGAGTTGAAGGTCGAAATGATAAGGAAAAGATGGCGTCTACGGGCTGAAGTCAAAGTGAGCCGATTGACTGATAGCGAATCAGGATTATAGTTAGAAATTCTCGAACAATGGAAGTGTTTATGGTAAAGAGACGATCTTCTGTCAATTGTTGCATAGACAACACAATTGATAAACATGTTATACAAGCTCCAAACCATGAACTTGCTTTGCTTCTTCCGCTTATGAGATAAAACTTTGCACGAATTCTTGCGTCTTTAATTGGAAAAATATGCGCGCTCCACATCAAACGACGTCACGCATGCGTGAAAGCGTTTAATTTGTGTGTCTTCGCCGCTGTTGCTGCTGCCACTGAAAGCCCCAAATCGCCATGAACCTTTATTCTTTGTATACAAACAAAAGTTCCTTTTTTTAGTTAATAATTTATTTGCACAGTGGCGCTCGATCGAGGCTTCTCCGAAACGAGTTGTTTTCGTTGTCTGTTCGACGACTCTTCTTTTCTTCGCCCTTTTGCGTAATCTTCTTAGATTCCTGCAAATTTGTGCGACACTCATTCGTCATTCACTTTGTTTAAGCTGCGTCTTCCGCTGTCGTGCTCACAATTTATTAAACGTTCCTCTTCAGCATTTGGAAAACTTCGAATTCATCGTGACTCTTTTCCTTTCTTGCGGATTTTGCTCGTCGTTTTTGTCGATTTCTGAGATCGCTTTTGTCATTCGTTAAGTTTTGCACTTCAAACGATCTTGGAAAAAAGTTTAGAAGAAACGCTTTGTGCCGGAGCCGGTTTCCGAATAATTCCCATTCTCGGGCGCTTCGTCAATTGCTCCGTTTGTGCGTTTGTATAGCAAAAAATAATGAAGCTAAATTTGTGGTTTTTCTGCACATTTTCGAGAGTCTCAAATAAACTGAGAAATCGCACAGTGGGTAAAAATAGCAAATAATTCAATTGTAACAAGTTTTTTCTGTTCTTTTTCGGCCGGAACATTTTTCGACCTTCAATGGTGTAAAAAAGCCGTGCAGAGTCTATTGAACCGAGTCATTTACACAGACAACAGATGTTGAACAAAATCAATCATCAGCATTTTCGATATTTTGTCTCGATTCCGTTGTGATTGTGTTTCCGTGCCCCGAACGGGCTCAAAGAACTTTAATAGAAGCTCATTGAAGCAGCAGAAGATCGAGACAAAACGTTCCCATGACTGCAGGGTCTCTTGCACTTCCTCCATCCATCAGTCGCCTCCGATGGCGACAGAAATCATTCGGCGATTGAACTAATTGCCTCCGCTCACTCGACTGTCCCTCAAAACCTCTTCAAAACTCAGTCAATGATCGTTGCAAGCCGCCGATCGAGCGTTGATATCGTTTCTAATTTCATTAACGACGGTCTTCGCTGCTGAAGTGGCTGCTGCTCGCAAAGTTGTCGCTTTCTTGTCGTCCAGTCGACTTTTTAACTCAATTGATCGTGCGGATTCAATGCACTTCGCCCGACTTCGCCACTGGATCAGCGATACAAATTAAAGTAGCATTAATTACAAAAGAGTTAAATTAATCAGCGTCTAAGATTCGAAAGCCTTTAATGCTTGGTAGGAGTGGCAATGAGACAAAGTGAAAGCCACATCATCGAAGACCAAAACCTAAACTCGTCAATTATTCGCTTAAAATGAACAAATCGCCAAGCTGCGAGCTGTCGTTAATTACTGATGACATCTCCAATTGGTTTCTCTCCATTTAAGCCCGCGCTGCTCAAAGACCAGCTTCCAACGTGGCCAAGCCGCCTGCTCCACGTCACCGCGCCGCCACCGCCGCACCTCTAAAAACTCGGCAAGAAGCGGCCGTAACTTGCTTCGCTTGGCAACTGTTTTGAATTATTGCAGAAATGAGTAAAAGTGATGTTTTACTTTTGTTTTTTCGTCGTTTAAAAACCGAATCGTATGATTTTTGTTTTGATTGGAAACGCTGCGCTGTGAAACGCCAGCCGCCGTTGACCGTCCACGCGGGCTCGGACCCGATCGCCACATGAACCAATTCAGTGTCATTAACACCTCGTCGGCTGCGTGAGGCTCTGCGTGAGTGTGTGTGCGTGAAACTGAAACTGAAATTAAGCGAATAAATTCATTTTTGATGCTTTAGTGTCACTCGGGCCACGTTTTTGTAGCCGCATTAAATTTCAGACGTACGCAAACAACAGATCGCAGCGAAGCAGACTTAGAACGCGATCGCATGGAAATACAGTGGATCAATGTCGTTGAAAAAGGATCAAGTCTTCACAGCAACAGAAGTCGATTAGAAAGACGTGAATTCAGAAGCAGAGCAGATGAACCACAGCTCGGAAAAGCAGCCAACTTCACAGAGCTGACAGCGATCGCTCGACTCACTTGACGATGGTATCGTTTGGAATTAGGCTTCGTTTATCGATCCGCATCACGTACAACTCCAAAAACGTACCTTTTACGAAATCTTCCTAAAACTAATGAGGGTTACATGAAGATTTGTTGCACTCGTGGATGACAGGCAGAAGTTGGAGTGGGGATTGTTAAAGAGCTACACGATCGTGGTATTTGAGGTGAAGAAATAATGACTTGTGTCTCAAACAGAACTTCATTGCCTGTCTGAGAGAAAGGTCAAACAGAATTCTTAGAAGGAATGTCAATTATACAAACAAAAAGTGTTTGAAGTGAAGAAATGTGGAGGAACAAATGAATTTTTGAGCTGCAGTTCTGTCAGTTTTTATATAATGCATCGTTTATAATAAATTCAATTAATTAAGGAATATACTAACTCATGTATCTATGCAAATAAATACAATCGCAATCGAAGAAGCACACAAAACGAAGCCCAACTTAATTCAGAAATGCAACAATTGTTTAGGACTTTTATTTAGATTTATGAACTTCTTCTCCGAGCAAAGAAAAGCTTCAATTTTCGTAGATTTCCGCTGTCGGAAGCTGGAAACTGAATGACCTTGATTAGGTGAGTCCAATGAGCAGGATTTCAGCGCCCACAACGACTTCCAATTGACTGCCTACAGACAATCAAAGCGTGGCCCAAACACATCACGTTTCAGAACTGAGCTCGAATTTTCTACTTGATTAAATGACTTTCAGAGAAATGCTAAACACTATATAATTTTTGATTTATGCCAGCGACTGTTTGTTCATCGAAAGACCGAGAAGAGGCTAAATTTTTGCATTCACTCAACAAAGTGTAAATCATTGAAATCGTGTCTATCGCAAGGAAAGTATTCGTTTTTTCATGGCTACTTTAAGTAATTCTAATTAAAAAATTCCACTTGAAGACTTGGCAACGAGAATATTCGCGGTAGATTAAGCAAACGCCTTCAGAAGGTGTGTCAACGTGGTGATTATTCATCGCTAGAGTCCAAAAGCAGATGGCATTAAATGTTTAAAAACCCGCCTTTTATTAATTTAGGCTGAGCTGAAGTCGTCCAACTCACAAATTGCATTCAATGCAAATTTTTGGATTACATTCGGCCTTTTTTCACTTTGCTCCCGATTGAATTATTCTTTGATCGATTATTCATGACCCAAATCCGTCTACTATTAAATAAAATCAAATAAAATTCAATTCGCAACCGAGTAGAATAGAAAAACAAAAGTGAACATCATCATTGCCAGCAAATGATCAACAGCAAATCATATCCGAAGTCAAAATCAAGTTCAAGTCATCGTGACGCGCCTCGAAGCCTGCGGCGCTGTATAAATAAATCTGAATTTTCGCTTCGGCACCTTCTATAAGAAAAATACGTCTACAACTGCAAAAAAATATGTCATTTGGTGGCTAGTGGCAAGGCTACGTAGCACCAAAAGCGATGCGATCGACAACTTTTTCACTTGAAAATCGGAAAATGTCACTTGTAAATCAGAAATTTCACTCGTAAATCAGAAAATTTCACTTGTAGATCAGAAAGCGTCATTTGTAGTTGAAAGTGCGTCATTTATATTTAAAATTGATGCTTTATGATTTACAAATGATTGATATAAAGTAAAATTAACGCTTTCCGAATCACAATTGAAAAAGTTCTAGTTCAAAAAGTCTTTTAAAGCTTATTAAACTAATTGAGATGTGGAAACATCCAGAGAATGGTAAAAGGTACCTTTAAGCAACCCTGTTGTAGTACGCAGAGAGTGACTTTAATTCCTAATCTCAATTTTGCACAGAAACTTACACTTAACTTATTTATTTGATGCTTGAATTCTGACATCAAAAGCAACATTTACAGCTTCAACATGCAGAAATGTTTAATTTTTTATCACCTTTCAAATAATATTTGATTATTTAAATAACGCGGGGGCGACTGCTTAACTTATGCGTTGCCATGAGAAGCCGAAATAGATTTGCACCAACGTTTTCCCCTCCCACTTTAATCAAAATGCAAATAAAGAGACAATCGCCGAAGGTGGGCTGCAATTCTGTTTATTCTTAGACGGGATGAGGTCAGCTCTCGAGCCATAAATAATTTCGATTTTGCGACAAAGACAGTCGAGCAAATAAAGAAGGAAAACCGGCGAGGGGCAAAGGGAAAAGCAGAATTTGGTCAACATTTTGGGTGATGTTGGAATGGATTCGCGCAGAGAGTCGGCCGCTGTGCTGCACATAATCAATTGCAGTAATAAGAAAAGAAGCGCCACAAACGACGACACGTCCGAGAAGAGAAAGGTTGCTTCTCGCCAGTTTCCTTTCTCGCCGGGACCGAGGCTCTCTTATAAACGCTTGGCAATTGTTTGTCATTCATATAAATGACAGCTTTATTATTTCTCTTTAATCGCGATACACATTTTCGACGGCAACGAAAATCTGCGGGGCCAACAAATTGTTAGCTGAAATTTACGATCGTCCATTTTGACTCCTCTCGACGGTCGAGGACTCAACTGGACGACGTTGTTGCGGCACCCACGCTGAGGTTAGCAACGAATGCGATTGTGGACTGCATAACAAATAACTTTGCAAAGGCAAATTGATCAATAAACACTTTGACGGTTGAGTAGAACGCCTTTAAACGCGATTTTAATTCAGTAGATGGAGGAAAAGAGACGTTTTTCCATCAAAATCATTTCTTTACAATTTCTTCGCTTGAATATTCGAATATTGATTCGCAAAAAAGACTCGTTCTATTTTAATGACTTCGGCGAAAGATCAGAGTTACGTCATTCGGCCGTGATTTTTATTGAAGCAGAGCCGTCGTTCGAAAGTAATTTCGGCGTCGGTATCAGCGCTTTTTTATTACTTATTTATTTATTTTTTAAAATTCATTTTATTATTCAGCCGAACTCTCGCAAAAATGGCTGTGGCTCTGCGTTTTGGGGATTTTATTGTAGAAACTTTTATTATCTCTCAGGCGGTCATTCGCGGCTGCAGGGTTAACCACTCCACAGGGTTAACATTTTGAATATAACCACTCCGGTGTCAGCAGCTCCTTCAATGCACAAATCACAATTTTTATTCTGTGTTTCAGTGACGCTCGTTGAGAGTTCAGCTGTTGGGACAAAAACGACGTCAGTGATGAAACAACCGCGTTTCATTAAACATAAACAAGTGAAGGTTACTCTTTAAACATGAATAATAAAATCCGAGATTGAAGTTTACTTTTTTGCGCGAAGTTTCTCTGCTGAAACTCGAGTAACCCGAGCAAACATCTGCTACTCAAGGACCCAAAGTAATGGCTTTTGTTTTCTTGGGTTTTTATTCCGCACCCACGCTTCAAAATCTCTTAACGCCGATTTATGTTTATCTTCTTATCTTCCATTCTTTTTCGTTCATTAATTAAATTTTTAATATTTATTTATAATAATTGAAAGGCAAAATAATAAATGTCAAATGGATCGAGTGGCAGCGACCTGTTCGACCGATTATCGAGGAATGCGACGCTTTAATACGTTTTCAATTCTGTCGAATTACATTTTCCATTAATAATAATTCATGATTAAAGGTAATTAACTTCTGCGCTGTCAGCGGCGATCACATTCCCAATAAATCCAGATCGAAGTATTGCCACATTCGCCAACAATTGTTGACTTCTGACTTTTTAAGTGATTTAAGTGCATTTTGATTAGTATTGGCAAAAGAAACGTCATTTAAAACAGTTTTCCCTATAATTATTGTTATAATTAGTATTCTTTTAATTAGTGTTATAGATGTACTGACTACTATGTTATAGATGTAGAACTACATTTGTTCAAATTGTATTAATATTAATTATTAGTGTATAATCAAGGTACGTCATCCATGATTGTCTCTGCAAACGAATGAATTGCAGGCTCCAATTGAAATAATTTATTCTAGTTGGGATCCTTTCCTCTTTTTATATGAGCAGAAACTCACTGTAGCGCCCCATTTATGAAATTTATTACATAAACTATCCTCAATTATGGATTTAATGCTTCCATTACAACTAAAATTGATCACTCAGCAAACGTTTTACTCTGCCTCTCATCGAAATAAATCCTTCAATTGATAGACTTCGAGTTTTTCTGGACTGTACACACACAATTTAAAAGTTGCATCTAATTTCTTCAAATATAAAATGAATTCATGCGTCAAATTGTGTTTTTAAGCAATAAGAATTCAGTTTGTTTCGGTTAATCGCCGTCTAAAGAGCAAATTCATGTTCAATTTTATAATAACTTTCAAAAAATCATCAATAATTGCGTTTAATTGATCGTAATTACATCAACACGAATCGACGTTTAAGAGTCAATTAAAATTTCTCGGTTAAAATTAAAGGAGAGGAGACTCTTCTTCTTTTATTTGAAGAGTCATGAAAGTAAAACTTCACTCATTGAAAGTCACGAAGAAGTGTTAATAAAGTACAAATAATACTCATAAAGCGCACAGAATTCTAGATCAAAATCGTATCGTATTTATAAACGAAAGAAGGGGATTTTCAGACGGAGAGGGGAACAACTGAACCGCATTTCCTGCTTCGTAGCATCAGTTGTCTGTCCGTCGCCGCAGCCGTCGTCATTTCCCGGTTTTGTAGAAATAACTGCGCAAACCTAAACTAAGCTGATCCGTTCGAGTTTTTTCCATTTCATCTTTATTCACTTTTTATTACAACTGCTTTAGCTGAATTTCGCATTCGCCAACGATAAACGGTCGCGATGATTAGCGAAATGACACTCAGCTGGAAGCCAATAGGAAGCCGCAGCTGGTCCAACTGATGTCTAGTTCAAGTTCAGTCGAACGCTTTTATATTGTTTCCACATTTTCAGTGACTTAAATCTGCTTTAATTAAACGTGGACGCTAATAAAAGTTTCATAAAAGTTTTCCTGTTGTTTCAGTCTGTTCTGTTCAATCCGTTCTCTTGAATGAAGCAAACATTACCCAAAGTTTGTCTACTTTGGGAATAATTCCAGTAGATTGCTCAAGACTTTGATCAGGAATTATTAAATAATCAGTCTGCATTTTATATATTTTCAGTACCTCTTTAAGAACATCAGCAATTTTATTACAAGAGAAAAAATATTGAAGAAAACTATTGCAAAATTTACTAAATTCATTGCAAATAAAACAAAAAAATTCAGAGTATTTTTCTCACTTTTCGCTATTGAATAATTTTATAGTTCCACGGTTTTTGTGATTTCATTGCTAAATTTCCTTTTAATCACATTCTTTAGCGGTAAATATTTCATTCCATTGACGTTTGTTTTCTATTTTTTCTTAGGAATTTTGCTATTTATCGTTTTAGAAGCGTGAAAATGGTGCGTGACTTGCGAATGTTGTTTCTGTTGGAATTATTATTGTTCGTACTCTTGTGCATCCGTGATTCATGAACTATTTTGAGATTGGAAGTGTTAATGAAAGTGATTATGAATATAATTAATTGCTTGTATTCGCCAAAACAATTTTATTAGTCACTTTAGTAATTAAAATAGATTTTTCATTCGCAAATCTCGGAATTTATGAAGAGTATGTACAATAAGCTGTAAGTTTCAGATCTTTAAGGAAATTCTGCTTTAAACAATACTGGAATCGGCTCATATTTTTCCGGTAAAATGAATCTTAATTGACGCCTTGAAACGGTGCAAATAATTGCAATCAAGCGAACAAATTTCTCCAAAATTATTGACTATTTGAATAATGTGAATAATTTATAAAATTAGTTAAAATTAAGCATCAGAAACAGTCGAGCCACTTTTAAAAGCAATCCTTTAACTAGAAACTCATCAAAAACAATCGAATTCGAATTGCATCTTCAGCGAATGCCACGAACTCAGCTTCATTAAAGCATCTTGAAGTGGCTCAAATTAAATAAATTCCGTGTTTCTTGATGTCATAATTCATCATAACTTCAGTTCTAAGCCTTTTATGAACTTTATAGACCACCTTTTTTATTAGATCTTAGCTCTGCAAAGACACAGTGGTCCGAATCGAAGCAAATCACAGCGAAATAATCAGCTAAGTGATGCATAGTTGGCAATTGAAATCGTTTGTTCGCAATCATGTTGCAGCCACAATTAACAGAATACTTTAAAACACTTCAAAGCACTTTTAAACGACTGCAGCTCCATCTGCGGTAATTACTAAGCGCTAGGCTCGAACTGAAGCGACTGACAGCACAACGCATGAATTCCAAACTGAAGAAGAAGGAGGCAAAGGAGCTTCCAACTCGAATGCTGTCAGGTGTGGCATCTCGACGGACGATCGTGTGAGTGCGAGCGACGATTTGATAGCTGGCAATTGCCAGCGAATTACATGGACATGTCGACCAATTTTCGCATTAAAACTTCAAAACACACTTGATAATCGCCCGACACGGAGTTAGTAAGAGAAGACCTACGATCAATTGGTTCCTTAGACGATCGTTTGGCTACTTGGACGATCGCTTTCTCGCTTGACATCTCTGCACATCCCAAAGGAGCAGTTAGTAGCAATTGGAACTGATTCTGCTCCCGGCGGAAACTAAGAAGTAAGCACCAAAGCAAGAAGATCGTTTAACAGCTTCTTATTGCATTTCTAGCTTCGGCAAACATGGATTGAGGCGGGGAGAGGCGCTACATTCACACCAGAGCCAGAGCCAGTGCCAGTGCTGCCACGAGCGACTGCTTAAGTGATTTCGCAGCACGATCGCCGACGATCGCATCGCTCTTTAAACGACTTGGGTGCAGCAGCAGCTGCTGTTGCCGCCGGTGCTGCTGTTGTTAAAGTGTGGCGCTCGCATGCGATCCTTTCCTTGCTTTGATAAGCTTTCAAGTTTAAGCCAGAAGTGCCGGCCGGCAAACACGCCAATTGCCCAGAGTTGAGTCCGAAGCTGCTTTAAGTAACATGCAACAAAAATTGTACGATCGATCGTGACTGATTCCTGTTTGCTCAGCTGCAAAGTCAAAATCAACATGGGATATTCTTTCTCTCCACCTGGAATAAAGTCGTACTTGACGTTTGTGTATTTGTGAATAATTACCTTTTCGAAAACATAAATCCAATTATTGTAATTTTCGCATGCAATTTATTGCCATCAGCTGCAAAGAAAAGAAGAAAATAAACGCTATAAAATTTGAATTTGAGTTTCTTTTTTAATTTATTGAAGTGATTTAAAATGCATCAAGATAAACCTATGTATCTATAACAATATCGACATTAAATTGTAAACTGATTAATAATCTATCGCGATATACAAAAACAGCTCGCAGCGATTCCGCTCGCAGTGGGCGCATCTATTTTATCTCATGCTACCTTCACTTCTGCTTGAGTGTGAAAGTTTGCAAATGAAGCGTGGAAATTAAAGGAAATCGAAAGGCGAATTTAATATAAAAATGAAGTAAGCCTTTCAAGTGAAGCATGAAGCTGCGAAGTCTCAAGTTCAACGACAGAAAACGCAAGTGTTTTCACGCTTACCAAAGACTTTTTTATATCGCTCTACCTTGATATAAAAACATCGAGTTGTTGATAGTTTTTTTTATAATGAGAAAGTTTTTATGTTGGTAAATGTAAAAAGATGGATAAAAAAGGGTGAATTGGTGGTCTTGGTTTCTGGAATTGGTTTTCTTATTAGAAATTCCATATTTTTTGGCAATTTGTGATTTATTTTCAAATATGAGCAACCGCAGAAAATTTATTTAATTTCTAAATGATTTGAAATGAACACAAGAAACGACTCATTATTTCTATATCATCAAAGAAATTCTCGCATGCGATAAAAACTAAGGTTACATGAATAAATGTCATTTAGTTACAGCATCACACGTCGGAAACACACGCTACGGAATCTTTTGCATGGCTATAACTAATCCCAACACTTGAGATGATCGCGGATTGCTTTTTACGTAACGTTCGAGTAGAACGAGGACGAGGAAAAACTGATTTTCTGTTAAACAAATGACTTTTTCTAGCTTTCGATCGATGGCGCGCTAATTATTTCAATGCCTACTTCTGCTGTGTTTCTGCGGTGTTGCTGTTGCTTTAGTCGGCTCTTAGTTGCTGTGTCTGCTTCGTCTCAGTGTGCAGACGCTTCATTTGCGGTTGCGGCATCCACAATTCGCTTTCAACATCGCGTTGCAGCATTCTTATACAACTTAAAACACAGATGAATGCTAAATGATTACGACGATGCGCTAATTGCACTATTTATATTATGATTTTAGCTTCAGCTTGTGTTGCTTTCACACTTTTACTCACTCCTTTCATTGAGGTCAGCAGTCGAGATATCGCATGCTACAAATAGCAGAGACGATGGAAATGTCTCGTTATGTAAATCGCGCATTTCAAATGCAGTGGAATCATCAGTTGCTATATTTCTCCCTCCGCCGAACGTATTAACACGCCGTCGAGTATTTTTCACAGTATTCGCTCTTTTCTATCGCATAAATTCCCTGTTATCAATGCGATAAGTGTGAAATCGACATCAGACAGAACAAATTCTTAAACACATGATCAGTTTTATTTATTTTGCTTTGTTTTTTGCGGTTTATATACAATCAGGTTGTGATTAATGCTTCCGAAACTAGGTTAACTACACAATCGATCGGCGTTGGAAATAATCGCCACAATTTACTTACTTGCAATGCAATATCTCATGCGATAAAAATAGTCACTTTTCTAGGGAGTTTCCGAGAACAAATGTTTCCTTTTTCGCTCAATCACTGCGTTAGATCTCTGACGTGATTCTGAGTCAAATCACTGCTGCTTTCGGTGATGACTGCTGTCTTTTTCGTTACTAATTCAGTGTTGATCTACTAAAACTTTATTAGCTTCGTTCTTTTGACTCGAAAGACCTTTTTGGACACATTCTTCTTGTTTTGCCTAAACCAATATCAACACATGTTTCGAAAAGCCAGCCTCATTCGAAGCAATCGCGTCTCTTTTTGGATCTGTCATCACATTTGGGATAAATGCAACCAGAAACACCCAAAAAAGACCAAATGCTTTGCTTATCTGTGTTGTAGTTTTATCTTATCTCCAGTGTTTGCGGTTTAACATGTGATATTTATAGGTTGTCGTGGCTGTGTCTGTATGAACGACTGTATCTGCGGATGCATGTGTGCCTGTTCCACTTCTGGGATGTGGAAATCCTCAATGTTCTTTGTACTTTCTGTTTATTGATGCAGGGAAATGCTGCTTATTACCTCTTCCAGAAATAATCTCTTTTTTAGAAACATCAGCAGAGCGATACTCGTAGAGGGCGTGTTTGGAATATAAACAGCATCTCACGACAGCTGCTTGCAGTGAACGCCTTTAACGACTACTTGGAACACAGTCAAGGCATTCCTGTGCCAAGATTATTTTTAATACGTTTGAGGAGCCGCTTAGAGTAATTAATAAACGACTTTTCAATAAGCAAATGACAGCCTCTGGTATAAACTCTCCGATGTTATGCATTTTAGGGAACTTCTTGTGGTTTATCAAAGTTTTGTGAGCGCCTAGCAACAAAATGGCTTTAACAGAGAGGAGACAACAAGGAAAAGTTTAAGCCACAGACACGATGACCACCATAAAATGAAAACCTTATTTAAAAATATTCGAGCAGCTCGAAACATCAGAACCTTGTGACTCTCCTAAAGTTGAAGTTGACTGTTCTAGCGTCTGGTTACTTATTTATTTTTCTAGAAATGTTAAGCTTCTTCGCCGAGCAGCGAAACCATTAACAACGCTGGCGAATCGCAACTGGCGCTTGCGGTATATAACTGAGTATCGTGTTCGGTACATTTCTGTGTATATATAAGGAGCTGATAGTTGTAGACATATACATACAATTTATTGATAAACTTGTTACTTGGCAATAAATTTCGTTAAACAAAAGAAAGTCAAGCCTGAGGAGGACGGAGAGAAGGTCGTAAATCGATCTCGAACGAGCTGACTTCTTCGACCGAGACCTTGAGAAAATGGCACTAAAGGAAAACACATTCCTATGGATTTCTACGAAAGGCATGATAACCTCTAAACACGACTTTTATGTAAATATGTTGGAAAATATATTGGTACATGAATGCTAAGTATTTACGTATCTAATCCTGGAAGTAACCCAAGAAGAAAACATAGAGAAAATACCGTAGATAAGGAAATACTCGTGACCCAACGAATTCGAGAATAAAATTGCAGCTCAAAAATCAGTCTACAAGTTGAAACATTGACTGGTCCGATTTTACCCATTAGCAATACCAAATATTCCACGATGACAGACACTATAATGTGCCAAATTTCGTGCCACCGACTGCATTCGTTCTACTGCAATCGTGATCGTTTCCACAGTCAGACAGACGGACGGACAAGGCTGAGTCTACGCAGGAGGCGATGCTCATCAAAAATATATTTACTTTTCCGTACAACGCATTCCTCATTCCATCGAGTGTAATTGTTTGTAAGCAGATATATGAAATCGTGTTACAGATGAATATTACGCTTAGAAATTGGAAAGAAATTTAGGAAGTTTGGTCGGAATGATGCTAAACACTCAACTACTATATTACTGCTATACATCTGAGATTACAATGGTTTTGGTCTTTGGTCTTTTTTAACAGCCTTATAAATTTAAATAATTCCAACCAGATTCAAATAAGAACTTTGAATAATATTATACATTGTATTTGTATTTATTGTAGTCTATAATGCATTATCTAGAACATATTCGTAGAACAGTATCCTACTTATGGATACAAACGTAAAAATTGAAATTAGCAATGACCTCAGCACCTCAGAGTATTGTAGCTCGGTAAAGGGTAGCATCCATGCAAAGATAGAGGCATCTCTGCCTAGACTTAAAAACATTTATCCTTCATAGAGATATATCTATCGGAAGATGGAAATATGACTCATTCTAAGTAAGTACTTACTACATAGAGTACAACCTACACAAAGTACTGTATAGGGTATCGGATTCTGTAATGTTCTGAAATATTCTGCTTTCGGATTACTTGAATTTCTTGGTAATAGAATTCAGTAAAATAATTTCTTTATTTGCAGATTAAAAATAATAATAAAAGGTGAAAATTTTTTATTTTTCTGAGAGTTTTAAAATATAAACTGTAAGAATTTAAATGCTGTTCGTATTACGGAGTCGATCGGACGAGAGAGTAGCGCCAAGACTTGGGAGGTTGTACTATAAATACCAATAAAATGTATCCGTGGAAGTACATATTTCCCTCGCTTTCAAACGGCTGTACAAACAAAAGTGATATTTGTAGACTAAAGTAATAATAGATCAGGAAATATAATAAATAGACAAGTTACTCTGTCTCTAGAAGAGCGCATAGTCACACTCAATAAATTGAACCATTAAAAATATAACCAATATTTCAAGTATCTCTTTGACACGTGTGCAGATTTCAGAAATGCAGCATTTCCCAATAATGCTATAAAAATGATTGCAAATAGCTTCTAATTTTATGTGCTACGCAGGAGTGAATTTCGCAAAAGTGGAATTTTATCTTTTTCGCTTCGAATTCTTTTAATATCTTTTTCATTTCTTCATCTGCTTTGAACTTGTTCAGTTTCTAAGAACGAAGTTATATTGTTTGTTTTTAACGTTATTTTAATATTTTTAAATTTTTTCTTAGTTAAAATTATTGTTTTTACTTTGACTTTTTTATTAACTTTATTTATTGCTTCGGCTTCCGAAATGTTTATTGCAAAAAATAATGATATTCTTGTGCAGTTTTCTTCAATTTTTTTGTCTAATTTGAAATAAATTTTCTCCTTTTTGGAACATTAAGTTTAAAAATTTTTGGAATTTTGAAATTGTTTAATTTTTTTGTTTTTTAGTTGTGGCACTCAGTGTTAATTATAAACGATTGGAAAATAAATAGAAGCTGCTTTTGAAAAACAAAACGAAAATTTAATGATCTTTAAACAATTTTTAAAAATAGATAAAATATTTTTCAGGAATATTTTACTGCTTGCAGCAAAAACAGATGCTGCTTTTTAACCAGAAAAATTTGGCAAATGTACTTTTTTACAATTTACAAATTGCTCTAATAATAAAAAAGCAGTGGAAATATTTAATGGAAATATAGGAAAAATGCTTAAATAATTTCCTAATGTCCTAATTTCCTCTCTAGATTTCTTCCCCTCTCCCTTCCCAAACCTCTATCAATCGCTGTTATCTTTCGATTACTACAGAACAAAAGATAACAACGACCTCTGTAGGCGGGGAATGCAAGTTCAAATAAACTTTGCACCTTTTTGAATGTTGCGGTTGTTTGAAGTGAGCAACAGAAAATGAAATAGAGGAAAATTAAAATTAAAGAGTACAACAAAGAGTAAATTAGATAACACATACAAAATAACACCCCTCACCCACCATGAAAACGGGTACGTTGCAAAATCATTGATTTAAGTGGTTATTTATTTCACAACCAGAGAGAAGTGAGGAGAAACACAACACGAAATCATCTCTCAACAGCTGCGTGTATCACAACAAGTGGTGAAATACTGTTGTTGCTTCTGTGGTGGTTTTATATGAACTCGGCTAGTACCGCAATTTCACGATTTCCTCGGTTAAAAAAGCGATAAAATATTAACGGAAAAAACCCAAAAAACTAAAAAACAACACGAAAGTGCTAAAAAAGAGCGTGCTGAAGGAATTGATGCCAAATAATAAAATAGTAATTAATGAAATTTAATGTTTTTTTTGAAAAAATCCCAACACTAACACAAAACTTCAAAATGTTAATTGCAGGAAACTTTAAATATTTGGAAAATAAATGTATCTGTGTATATAAACTATTTCTACGCTGAGATTTCCGAAATTAACTTAATTATTTAACTGATTAATATTCTGGGTCGAGTTTTTGTAGTCGCAATCATTTATTTATTTTTCTGTTTCACTATTCTACATTTTCATCGATTTTGTGGTCCATCATTGAAATAAAGACGATGATCTTTAGTTTTGAAATTGTTCTTAAATGTGAATTTAAAATGTCAGTTGTAGGTAAAACTATTTTCAAAATGTTAAAGCTTTTAAAATTGCAATTTATTTGCGTATAAAAGGAAAGAAAACTACAATTAATAAGAAATCCAATCACGGAATTAAAAATAATTTTCCAATTTATTGTTATTCATTGTTAATCATTTCATTATAAGCATAATAAAAATAAAATAAAATTTAAACCATTGAAATTTAAATTATTGAAAACAAAATAAAAATCAAAATTATTGAAATTAAAAGAAATGCATACTAAAAATTAGAATGAAAATGGTTTTTCTATGGCTACAAGCAAAAATATCTTAACTCAGTTTTCCATATTTTCAGAAGAATTATTGAAAAACGTGATAAAAATTATTCGAAAATGTAAAGTTCAGTTAAATCTTACAAATCAATAGATACTTGATTAATTGCAATTGTTTTTTTCTGAATTTCAATGGCAAAATAACGTTTAAAATGGAGTTTCTGCTGTCGTCGTTTGCTACCATTTTTCGCGCGAAAAGAACGAACTAAAGTAACTTTTTTTTAATGGGAAAAAGATAACGAATCTGCCCAAGGCGTAATCTTCCTTCGCTTTATTAATGACTTAGCAACAAGTTCGCTCTTAAGTTGACTTAAGCGGTTTTTGCTGGTGACCACGGTTTATTAATTATTACAAATCCTCATTAATCACAAGACTTTGTAAATCATGAAAGTTTACAAGGTGTTTTCAGGAGTTTTTAATTTAATTTAAATCTTCGTCGATTGTTCCTATTTTATAAGAAATAAATTTATAATTTAAACTTTAAAATAAATTAAAATTCACCTTTAAATTGAATATTTCGAATGCTGAGGGGTTTTTTGGGAAATACTTTAACATGATTGTTAGGAAAATAAATAAAAAAAAAAGAACTCTTTTAAGTCAAAGGTTTATTTATGTATTTTTTTTATTTATGCTCACCTTTTTTCGAGATGAAAATATTTTATTTCTGCTTATTCTTGTTGTTGTTGTTTCTTTTCACTTTTTTGTGTAATGAAAATGAATTTTCTTTGATGTTCAACAGACTTTAAATTGAATTGCGTTTGACTTTTTTCAATGTGATTTCCTCTTTTTACCTTTTTTAGTGTTTCTGAAATTTGTTATTAATGATTCACATTCGAGAAGGATTTTATTCCAATTCAAAATGCCTTTTATAGCAAATTATTCAAGTCATTGCATTCAATTGTGGATGTTTGCAACACCACTGAAATAAATAATTAGTTACTTTTAATCGCATGCGTTAATCACGACCTCGCATTAAACTTGACTGACGTTAATAGAATCGTTTTCTCATTCCTCTCCTCTCTTCCTCGTCAAACATTCTATTTAAATATTTTCAACTATTTTAAGAATAGAAGAAGTCATTCAGAATCAAGACTTCTTTTTGCCGAGTGCCATTTAAACAAGCAACAAGCAAAACAAAATGGAAGAAAGAGACTTGCACTTTTTATAGAACGACTAAAATAAACCGACAAAAGAACGAATTGTTTACTAAACAAATTAATATTCACGTCTTTTATAATCGCAATACACAAGGTTAACGGGTCTGTGAAGCAAATTATCTCTCGCACGAGCAGCGCCGGGCAACGATCGGCTTCGTACATGGACACATCGTGACTTGATGAGTCGGAAGAGGCGAAAAAAGGACGTAATGAGACCAGCAACGATTGCTAATTGGACAGCTGTAATGAATACATCGGACTGCTCGTTGCCTGCTTGTTAAGTCAGCTGTGTTTAATAGTGTTTTCGTTGTACGTATTGTCTCGGTAATAAGCAGTTATGAAAAGACATATGAATCAAACTGGAGGTTATTTAAGTGTTTACGAAACTTCTGTGTTTTCAACGGGACAGATTCACTTTAAAGTTGAAAGTCTCCGGCTTTTATGCTGCTGATCTCAACCAATTGGGATTTTTCCGAACACGCATTCATTCGTATTACAGGTATCTCCTTCACAACTCTCTCGGTTCAAGAATGCAACGACAGAGCGAAGAAAGATGAGAGTTGCTACCGCCCGATTAACAATCGTTTGTTTCAACTTCGGCTCATTCAAACTTCGGCTTGAAGTGCATTCGAATTCGCCGCATGCCGACTCGGATTTAATCGTTGCGTTGTTGTATTTATAATCATAGAAATTATAGTTTGTATTATGGGCAATAATGAAGTGAATAAAATCCTAAAGCGTCTAATTAAAGTCTTTCGACTGCCTCAATTGGGCGTATATCACTCGATGTTGTTGTTGTTGCTTCAAATGCTGCTGCTGCTTTCGTTGTCTATTTTCCTCTCACAGAAAAAAATGCTTTTGCGGCCTTTCAAAGGTTACAATGTATTTTTAATCGTTGCGTTGCTTTGGCGTTGCTTTAACCTTTCATACGGAACTCGGCGAAATGTTTTTATACTATTTTTTAATATTGCAGTTGTTGTTGCATTCTAGTTAATTATTTCGTATTACGTACGAAATTATATTATTTAATATTGTTGCTTTCCCTTTTCTCTTTGGAATTCATTCATTTCAGGTTTTCACTTTTGTAAATTGTAATATTTCAACACTACGCCGCGTAATGAGTTTAATTGTTCACTTTTTAAATCCTTTCCTCAATTGCTTTTGACTGAAATAAATATTACGAAAACTGAAATATGTTTTCTCTTTCGTTTTTTAGTCTTATCAGTAAATATTTTATCAGTTTTCCAAATGGAATTCAGAATAGAATTCATAAATGGAAAAGAATTCAACGTTTTTTCTACTTGGATTCAAGCATAACAAGAATTTATTGATTACGAAAAGTAATTTAAAGCAATAATTTTAGGAAGGAAAATATAAATTGTTTGAGTTGATTATTAAAATAAAATACATTAAAAATTTCGTTTGTCCTTTGAGCCGCAAAAAATGTGATTTTTTATTATATTTTTGTTCTATCTAATAGAAAACAATTTTTCAATTTTTTTTTTATATAAACACGATATTCATACAATTCACTCTTTTTAAGATTCTTTCACTTCTTTTCTTTAATACCTTGTCAAATGTTTTGCTATTAAAACTAAATATAGTCACAAAACTGAATCCGAAATTCTTTGCTTCTCTCAAAAATTATTTCCCCGTTCAGAATTTCCGACGAGCAGCTTGAAAGAGCGACGAGCGACTGTCACAACAGCTGAAAGCAATCGGCAGCCGAACAGCAGCAGCGACGACGTCGACGTCGTACGAAATCAGGCGACGATTTCTTATTCGTAAGTATATTTTTTTGCAAAGCGATCTTCATCAATTTTCAACAAGTGCTAGACAAATAAATTCTGGGAAAAAAGAAGAAAGGCGACTGCACAGTGGAGCAGATGATAGAATTTTGAATAAAGGTTTTTTTGATTTTTACCGAAAATTTTAGAGTAACAAAAATACGTTTATTGAACACTTTAAACAACAGTTCCAATAAAAATAAGAATTCAAAGTTTCGACTTCAAGCGAACACGCCGCGCAACCGAACGACTGACCACAACCGCTCCACACGAAAGCTTTTCGTCAAATAACCGCAGCCTAGCAGCAAAGTGTTAAAAGCCGTTGAATCACAACTCAACAGCACAATCAGCATCGACGCGTATTCGTTTTTCTACCAAACGTAGAAAAACCCGAGCAACACAAAAACGAGAAGCCAAAAACTGGAAAACAGAACCAAAAACAACACGAAGCAATTAAGCGATGCGCGCTGGGAGAGCGCTCACTGGAGAATGGAGCCGGTACCCAGTCGGATTTTTAGCCAGTACCTCGGAAAGTATTCAATAAAGAATGGAACCTTACGTGCGACACACTGTGTAAGCTGCGGATGGCAATGAAGTTTTAGGAATTACGCAGTGTATGGATTTCAGTAAATATTAAATGCCTTAATATAAATGCTATAAAAACACGTGTAAAAATGCTGGGAATCTGTTGAGATATCTTCAATGAAAGCAGCTTTAGCACATATCGATATTAGAGCACAGTTCGATCAACGGAATTCAGACAAAACAATTAAAACCGAAATGAAATCAGCATTTATTTCAATATTTTGTTGTCATTTATTGTTCTCAAAGTATCTAGTTGTAATCTTAAAATGTTTTGAACTGAAAAATAAACTGATTTGAATAAATACCGTCTCAGCGAGCAATTACATCCCGCTCACTTAAAAGCATCAAAGTAAAGCGCAAAATAAGAATCCCGCTGGCTTACTTTGCACTCCACTTTGTGGTAAAGAGCTCTATGCAAAAGTAATGCAAGTCGTGGAATGACTTCCGAGTACTTGTGGCTACTGAATCAGCTGCACTTGTCTACATAAATGACGAACACAATTCCGACTGGGTACGTTGTGAATGGGAGAGAAGAAACTCGTACGCACAACAACACAACAGCAACGAGTCATGGGGTCGCCTGTGTTGGAGCCAAGCGAAATTAAAGCCGACCACGCAAAGTGTGCTCAGCCGACGGACGAGTGGGGAGCTTGCGAAGCTTCGGAGTCGAATGGAGAGTTTTGTCACTCTTTCGAACAGCTGTTCACGCTGTGCTTCATCGATCTCCACTATAAATCACCGAAGCCGATGCGTCGTTGAACGAAACGATCCGATCAGCGCAGCGGGACGACGGAAAGCGTTTGAAAGAGCAAAATGATGAATGTGTTAAGTTATTGCGGTGGAGCAACGAGCACGAAACTTTAGGGTGTAGTGCTGAGTGTAGTGTAGTCGCTGCGACCACTGATAATGCTATCAAAGTCGTCGCGAAGGTTGCCGAAGTGCGCTTGTGTATGAGCAAAACACGAGCCACAACATCGAACACACTCAGTGCATGTATTTAATGAACACTTCAGTATTTGGATGGCTCCAGGAAAAATTATAAGGTAGTAATTATTTATAAAATCAAATAAAAAGATGTTCCCGATTCTATACTATATTCCTTGTGTCCTTTCCACTTCCAGTATTCCACACATTTTCAGAATCCCATGACTCGAATTTTCTTTGGATGCTGCAGCAGTTCGCTCCGCTTCGTGTCTGTTCACGAGCGTCTTCCTAATCCGCTTATCAATGCATCAACGCGTCGCTATCACGGCGAACGTTAAGCGTCCCGAGGAGAAACGATCGCAACTCGGAATCTTATTAATTACGATGAACAACGATTTCCGCCGCTTGTTCTTCCTCTCCCCAACCAAGCATTCATTTCAGTTGCTTGTCGATGTTTTTAAGCCGAAGAAATCGCCGCATCAAAGGAATGATATGAATTCTTCAAAGATAATGGATAATATTTTATCTTTTCACACTTTCGTCCGTGTGAAAGAATCTATTAAAAGAGCAGAAGTTGCATTTACAGCAAGAATAGGAACTCATCAATTCATTTCTTCATTATTTTGACCCATGAAACGATTCCGCCGATTGAATGAAATCTCTTAAAATAAAATGGAAGCTATTCATTTTGTTCGATTCTTTCTGTTTTTATTTAAAACGAAATCATGGTGGACTTCAGTGGAATGACGAGTTCGAAAACCTCTATACACAATTCTGAATTCTAGATTAATGTTAGCTATATTTTTACTATATGCTCAGAAAAATAATAATAATAATAATCTGATTATTTTCCAGTAGAATTCTATAAATTTTGCTTTATTTTTATTCTTAATTGTTACTGTGTTGGTTACTATAAAAGCTATATAATTTTTACAAATATATTTTAAAAAACATTTCAGAAATTCAACAGCCAACAGCACAGAAAGCTTCACATTCATTCCTTATCTTATCCGGCGTCTATTCGCATTTTTCCCGGCGACACAAACTTAATACGATGCAGAGATAAAGTTGACAGGAGAAGAAGCATTGGAAGATACTCTAGCTTCTATATAATCGCGAATAATTCACATTTTTTTAATTTATTCCCATCTTCAAAAATGAGAAAAATCCAGAAAAGTGATTTAAAGAACGATCGAAGCACTAAAACTCAGAGTTGCGAGTGGGTGTGGCTCGCCGAATTCGTCGAGTGACTTCAAGATTCGATGCACTTCAAGCTTCATTGAAATCACTTCTACAATCGTCGAATAACGATTGGATACACTGAAAAGAATCCATCTTCGTGTGGATCGAAGAACTGCTTAATAATGACCGAACTTCTATGGATTAATTATTAAATTAAAAACTTCTGCTTGTTTATGGAATTTAATGTTCAAATTAAATATATATTTCTTGTTAAAAATCGATCCCAAGCTAAGCTAATTCAAGCAGCGAATTTATTTCTATCGATTGTTCAATAAATTAATTAAACTAAAACTGGAAATGTATAAAATGTGTGTGTTGAAACATAATATTAATTTATAATATAAGGAAATACGAATAAATTAAAATTTTGGTTGAATTCAAAGAATTTTGATATATTTTTTTTATGGTGGTTCAATTATAATTAATGCATCATATTTTAAACGTTATAATAACAAAAATGGATCGTGTAATTTATAGATTTTAGAATTAATTTTTTATTGTTTTGTTATAAATAATATTTATAAGTTAAATCTAAATTATTTTAAGATAATGCGTATATAAATTCAGGCTTAACAAATATCGATTTATACAAGAACAAGAATTGTAAATAATTATTATATACTCAAAATGTATAAAGAAGAGAAAAATCTTTGCTTCAAAAATCCGGGTTTGGAAAAACATTTTTTTAATTTTTTTGTTTTTATGAAGTTCACATTTATTTAACTTATTTAAATTCTGAAAATTTTAATCTTAATAAAAATAGAAGCTTTAAAAATTAATGAAAATAATAAATAAAACTAAATAATAATAATAAATAAAAGTAAATAATGATAAAAAAAGAAATTATAACCTATAAATGAATAAATATAAAACCTATAAAAAATAATTATGTTTTAGCTACTCAATAAACAGCAATAAAAAATAATTAAATATCAAGTATAGTAAAAAAAGATTTCGATAATCGGAGTTTTATTAAACATTCAAATATTATCAACAAAAAACTGCAAAAATCTGAATAATTATTAACTTAAATTAATTAAATTAAATTATTCAAAGTTATAATAATAAAAAGCAATGGAAAGCATTGCAGATTTGAAGCAATTTGCAATGAGTAATAAAGTTATTATAAAAAATAATCAATATTAGCAATTCAGACAACTGACAACTAATTGTAAAATAAAAATCATTCTTGATGAAATTCGATTATAATTTTCAGTCGTATGAAGTTTGTTATCATTTCTATAAAAACACATGTGAATTTTCAGGTTCTCCTTTGCACTTGTATTAAGCCAACAATAGCAAAACATATTTAACAATATTTATTCAACAAATACAAAATTTTACTAAATTCGGTTGATGCTATTATATTTCAAAACCTTTTACATTTTTAATATCACTTTTTTCTTTGTTTTTTATCAATAGAGGAATTCAAATAAAGTTGTGCAACCCTAAAAAAGAAAATATTGATAGAATGTACATATATTTGAAAAAACATCGAAAATTTGTATTTACTTTTCGTTTTTATTTTCTTTTTTTTTCATTTATTTGTAAGTTAAATAATTCAACTTTCGACAATAAAAAGTTTTATTAGATAAAGACTTTGTTCTTTTTAAATAATAATTTTAAACTAATTCTCTTTGCTCTGAAATTAAAATCTGCTTTTTTTATATTATCCGAAGATAAGTCTCAAAATAAGATTTACAGAGTTATTTTGAAATCAGTTCTATAATAAGAATCCCAAGCTTTAAATACATTATTTAAGTCTTTTGTAAACGGATTTATTTAATCACTTTCTATAGAGTACAACCCAATCAGATTCCAATAAGAGTTTACCCAAATTCCTACAAGATGGAATTTTTCTACTCAGCTTGTTTTAAGTTCTTTATTGATAATTTTAGATGGTTTTTCCTTAGCTTACAATTTAAATCCCTGAAAAACTTGATTAAATACAATTTCAAATGAAAGAATTCATGTTTTGGAAGACTAGAAATAGAACTTTTCAACTTTTTTAATAGAAAGACAGCCACGAAAAATGATTTTCGATAATAGACGAAGTTCTTTGATATTTCTCGCGGAGTCTGCGACTTATTTCCATAAATGCATTTCCTATTCTCTTATTGCCAAATACAAAAGAGTCTCCTGATCATTTAAGTACGATCCCTGACCAACTCATTCGATTCTTCACTTCCAACGTGGAGAAATCATTTCGAAGCATAAATCGTTCACATTTATTTTAACTGTAATTCGACGAAGGTCTGCTAGGAAACAAGAGCTATTTAAATGAATTCGAGGTAACTGAAAGCAGCTCACGTGTTACACATCGCGTTACAAAGCAGCGGGAAGCGCAGTGGGACTGGAGTTCCTAGAACGGATACAATTCCGATGTGGAGAAACTCCACTCGGGTGAAGCTCCATAAATCTGACAAATTGATGAGCTCATTGACAGTCGAATTGATGAAGCATCACGGAGCAAATTCCTCACATCGATTTCAGAATAAATTATTGAAACTTTTTCCAAGACGTTTTCTTGAAACTACGAAAATCTATTAAAATTGTGATGGAAAGTGACTCATGTTGCATTTGCTTAAATGTTTCCGAATTTCTTATCACTGACCGAATTTCATTTCGTTTATTTTGGGTGTAAAATAAACGCAAATTCTTCTGCAGTGCGCCGATTAAATGCAGATTGAACAATTATTATCCTTCATATCGCTTTTATTATTTCCTAAAAGACGCTCGCCGCGCATTGTTTAGTTTATGAAATGTTGACGCTGACTCAAACGGAAGTCTTTATAGACGCATTTTCGTTGTTATTTTTGCAAATGTAGCATGTGACAGACGCTTTATAGCATGCAACACAACAATATTTATTTCATCTTCTTATCGCATGTTTTCTGATTCAAGAAATGTCAACATCTCCAAAGCAACAAATATTTCCACCTGATAAAATTATCTTATCTCTGTTATAGCTCATTTGTATGTGAATAAAGACAGTATACAGCAAGTGGAAAACTCATGGGAAGTCAAGAAGAACAAAGCAAAATCGAGGAATTGATTCAGAGTCGAAATTTGAGTGATTCTGAGTCGAAATGAAGTCTAGAAAAACTGCAGATGAAGCGACCGACTTTATATAAAATTTGTATCCTCACTCTTCCACAAGTTAAAATTATCTACATTTTATATTCACTTTATTTATCCGAATACCAATTAAACTCAAAATGAGTGAATGTCTGCATGATTCACATTCACTTAAAATGAGTTGAAAATTGTTCATCTGAATCTTCTGAATGGTGAGAGCAATTAGGAAAACTCTTATGAATGGTATGAGCTGTGGCGAAGTCCACCAAACGAAGTTTATGAATATGAATCATGCAGATATTCACTTTAGTGGCTGCGATCTGTGCTAGTGATGTAAACGATGCATCGCTCATTTGAAAACATCGATGGATTGGGCAACATTTTTGACTGAGATTTCTGAGTCTATATTTACAAAAATATTACGATTTCTTTTATCAATTTGGATGTAATCTTCATCTTTTTACAAAAAAGATGCTCCCAAAAAATCATTTCCAAAATTCAATATCGACGAATTTAACAGCGACCGAATTCGAAGCGCTTTAAATTGTGGCCAACTTTGATATAAACTCTTTCAATGCTATCGCCGCTGAGTCAGTGACCGACCTCAAAAGTAATTGATTACCAATCGCAGTCATCATCAACCTACTCCATGCACAGATCTGGATGCGGATCTCTGCAGGCGTTGGTCCAACCCATGTATGGTCACATGAGCCCAAACAAAATTCTGATTCATTTCTGATTTCTCTTCGTTACGTTTACCATCTGTTGAAACATTCATTGATTGACTGAAGTATATTCAATGTTACACGGATTGAATATCAGTTAAAGATCAGTGATTTCTGTGGAATTAAAATATATAAAGACACGTGTCACTTATCGCATCGCTTCTGCTGCCGACGGCTTCGGAGTTCGAATCAGATTCGATGAATTCAACTTGAAGCTTTTCGTATCGTTCGCCTTGGCACTCATTTCTGCTATAATTGGCACAGAAACAGAGACGAAACACAGCAAATATATATAAAATATGGAGTCAATATTATTTATTTTCTTCAAAATGTTATTCAATAAACAATTGAATTAAGAAATCTCAAATGGGAAAGCAAATAAAACACGAAACGTGTTTGTTTACTTTGGGAGAATTGTTTTTCGTCTCCGGCTGAAGTGAAATTTAAGCACAGACTTTGAAGAGTCTAAAATTACGTAATCGCAAAATAAAACCCCAAATGCATATATCTAATATTCTGCTATATCATTGCCAAAGTCAATGTCGCCACAACGGCAACGAATCTACTCAGATTTTACATATTCAAAAGGTTGAGGAATCTGATTGCTTTTTATGCGAATTGTCACCTCGAAGTCACTCAGTTAAATACATTTTTCCATTATTAAACATTTTTCTCTTAAGTTTTGCGACTTTTTAGAAAAGTTTCGTTGAAATTTTGGAAGGAGAAAATCATGAGAAGGTCGCAGGTCTTCGATTTGGCGTTTTATTCGACATATTTAATCCGATTTTGGTCAGGAAAGTTGAAGTTTCTCGTCGACTGACAGATCAGGCACCGAGCCGCAGACAGACGAGAAATTAACATGAAGTCTCTCAGCGAAAGAAAGAAAGCGACGCGAGAAGGAAGCCCAAATCGAAGAGCCGCTGCACATCCGGCCCACAATCGCATAATCGCCGTATACAATAAATAAATCCTCTCGGTCAGTCGGCTTTTTGGCGATTTCGCTGCGGATGTCGACGCGAGTCGCTGGCATTTAACTCGAGCCCGCACAATCTGATTGCAGAATGCACTCGTATTGTTCCGAGCTGTGCAGTCGGCACATGGAATTGCGTGGCGATCGACGGCGTCTGACAGTTGCTGACAGTCACGACAACTGCGAAAATACAACGACAAAAGCTTCGATTGTTGCTGGCTGCTTTGTGGAGAAGCACGGTTAAGAATAAACAGAAAACGGTTATAAAATACCCACAAACACATTTCCAATTGTGCTGCGATGTCCTATAAACATATATTATTTATATATGTAGGCGGGCGAGGGGCGGACAGGGCAGCGGCGCGTCGATTCTACTTGTGACACCGTTCAACGCGAATTGATGCCGGAAACGCGTTGCGAAACACTCAGCGGCGTTAAGCATATGCAGATGCATTCCGCCGCGAGGAGTGAAATTTGAATGCGAATAATTTGAATGAACTCGTGATTTTTCAGATTAAAGCAGAACAACATCGGATCCGAAGCATCAACAGCACCGCAATCAAGTTTAGACAAAACCAGTCACTGAACAAAGGTTCATTTTTTGAAGTTTAACAAAGAATTAAAAATCAAATCGAAGTTAAAATATGCGATTCATGATGAAGAGAATTTGTCAACTTTCAGTACAGAACTTTAAGTTTTTCTTAGTTAATTTTTCTTAGTAACTAAAGAGGAACAATCATTTTACTATTTCTATCTAACATTTGATTCGTTTATTTAATGATATCAACACTTGAAATCCTTCTCAATTCATTGGAAACCATTTCAAGTTGAAGGCGTGGAAATCCTCAAAAGTTTACAAGTACAAAATTTTAAAAGCAACACTTGAAACTTGGTTACAATGACGTGATAATATGATTCTCTTTTATCTCAACGTGATTTTTATTGAACTGTTAAAATAGCATGCGAGAGATTTGTTTGCATTGATAGATTTATCATGTACGAAGCAAAAGCCATTGAAACTCGGTTACAAAAGCATTTGAAAGTAGAACAAAACACTTCCTGTGTGTATATGGAATTTTTAAACGTTTGTAACTCCTTCAACTCTGTTCTCGAGTTGGGAAAGTTTCGGATCTTTTTGTCTGTACTGTCGACGTGTTGGAGAAAAGCGGTGGCCACAAAGTGCATTACAGCTCATTATAAAATCCAAATTTCCTCATTGAAATGTCAAGCAGAACAGCGCCGAGTGTCACGTCGCGTCGCTAACGACATTAGGTAAACATTATAACGGGTTCTGTTCCAAGTGCAGCAGAAAAAGAAGAAAAATTAATATAAGAAAAACACTTGCTATCAACAACCGAAAATATTTGGATTCATTTTGTATGCTTCACTTGTCCGGCGACTTAATTGAATTATTGTTAAATGAAAATTGAAGAGATCGATGAAATTTGAAGTCCCCCACCGAAAAAAGCCGTGAAGTCCAGAAATAGACAAAATATTTACCTAAACATTGATTCAAAGATGAAACCGACGATCGATCAAGAAGTTTTGTGATAAATTAATGTCATTCGAATGATTAATGATTATATATGTAATAAGTATTTGGAATAAGCAAAGACTTAAATAAAATAACTTAATAAAAACTTCTTGAAGAAAGAATATTTCTCGGTTAAAATTTAAACAATTATTTCATAAAAGGGTAATAATTATGTAGCTCACACTAAATTCGAATCATTCCAAAGAAGACCAGCGAAGTTTTTTACTTTCAGTCTCAACTCCCAATCAAAATCATCCAAAAAAGAATGAACTTATCGAAAGGTTTAAGTTGCAATGGCCATATATAGCTGATTCCCCGCCTATTATAGCTAAATTATTAAAGTTGCCTTTGTTCACAGAGCCATGAATTCAGTTTGTCTGTTTTTCTTGTGGAAATAATGAATTCAATAACTTTACACACCTTCAACGCACCTTCTCAAAATGTAAAAGACGTCAGAAGCGACCAAGAAATTCTTCCAGGAACCGCCTCGAAGAAGCAGGTCAAAATCAGTAAGCAAAACAAATACAGGAACCTTAAAATAATAATTAAAATTAACTGCCGAATGAGCTTACAGAATTCGTTGTGAAGCAAGAAACGTTCCTCGGCAAATGTTTTGAAATTAACCGAACATAAAGTAATAATTTTGGGCACAGAAACACTCGGCCATCACCAACGTTTTCGGGTTTCTTGAGTGCCACGATGAAGTCTTTTTACCTTTAATGGAGGAACTCGGTTTATGAGAAGAAGATTTACAATTCTTACAACTATTCAACGACTCTGGCGTTATTTCGAGTCTATAAATTTATTGTACACTGTATAAAATTATACCGAAGCGAACGAGTTCATTCAAATTATATTAAATTAAGAGAAAATTTACTAAATTTATTATCAATTTTCAGATAAATGATAAATCTTAATACAAATCAAGCAACAATGAAAAATTTGAGTATTCCAATATTTAAATAAGTTGAATAAAAATATTTATTTTTGTATGAAATAAATACGAGTGAGATGTGCAAATTAAATAATAAATTTAGTAAAAATTTTCTTATAATTTAATAATATTTCTTACAGACAAAAAAATACGTCCATTCAACTAATAAAAATTAGTATTTCTGCTTGCTTTAATTAAAACTTATCATTATTTATATATTAATAAATGTTTCACAGTTTAAATAATTGTTTACCAAAGTTATTTATTTTGTTTAATTTGTTTATTATTGCATTGTTAAATGTATTTATTAAGGCAATTGAATTAATTACTGGAAATTGTTCGTTTAAACAAAGCTTTCTTGCCTTAAAATAATATTTATCCACAATTCATTTTATATTTGATTTATATAATAGTGAATATATTAAAGTAAAATCATTATAGCATAAAATATTAAATAATATTATTTTTCTTTTATTCTTGGTGAGACAAATTATTATTATAATTTTAATAAATTATATATAGCTAAATTAAATATTAGAATATTTTCCTGTATTAATTTTTCAACTCGTCTGCAATAAAATAATATTTTCCCATTCGTCAGTGTTATTGACCATTATGTTAAATATGTTAAAAATTAAATATTTAGATAAATAATATAATAATTTCTCTTTCCTCTCACATTGAATATAATCAGTTATTAAATTAAATGAAATAAAATAATATAATATTTCTCTTTTCCTTCTGTTACCGATAATACTACATTGAATATAATAAATTATAAAATTAAATAAAATATAATATTTCCCTTTCTCAGTGTATAATTTTATTGCCTTTGTTTTAATTGTTTCCTTTTATGGATGATCGGATCGGTGGATGATGATGTAGGGAGAAAATGTTTATAATTTGTCACCGGATGTTGTCACGCATGACAAAACTTCTAGTTTTCGATTTCCGGTTCAATAATTGAGGCAGTGGCTTGAATTTTATCTTTGCTCCAAATAAGAAAAGCCAAAGTTTTCGACAAGGAACATGTAAAATCTACAGTACGTAGCAGTTAATCGATTACGCCGAATTTTAATCTACTTTATCTAAAAGTAGCTCAATTTTCCAGACAAGAGCATGATAAAAATGCATTAAAAACTTATTCCAAACACATTCTAAAGCCTCAACAAATCCTAAAAGCGAAATGATTAAAAAGAAATAATTTTTCCTCCATTGAAGAACTTTTCTCATGTTTAGGAAAATGTTTAGGAAAAGTTAATGATTAGTTAACAAGCTGTTAGTAAAGAGCCAGTTAGTCATTTGCAGTCAGCACAAAAACATGTTTTATAAAACATAATTTATAATGTCTTTAAATGCAATTAAAATGTTGTTCTAAGCTGTTGTTATACATTCGCATGTGTTTATGCGAAGATACGATTTAATTTATAACAATTCCTTGTACGCCATAAGAAATAAATAAATAAAATTCCACTTGTTAAACTTGATATTGAAGTTTGTTTGACATTCAATTTGTTTATTTATTTGCTGATCGATTGAGTAGAGCGAAATGAAATGTCGACTCTGTTTTCTCGGCGATTCTTTCGGCAATTTCAAGGTGATGACGTTAACTAGATTCATTCTAATTCAAAACACAAATCCGCGCACACTGCATTTAATTGTGATTGAGTGCGTCTTATTTATGGACATTCACATGATTGACTACTTTCTGGAAGCTGCTGCAATTAAAAAGCAGATCGAACTTTAAATCTTGCTGCAAAGGATTTTTCAGTCGTTCATCGATGAATGGAAGAATGAAATTACTGAATAATTTTTCCAAAAAACAGATAAAAAATAATAAAAATAAATAAATTAAATAAAAAATAAAAATTAAATAAATAAATAAAATAAAATAAAAAATAAAAAAATAAATAAATAAATAAATAAATAATAAAAAAAAAAATAATAATAAAATAAAATAAAATAATAATGATAATTAAATTTTCTCATCATCTAAACGAAATTCACTTCAACAAAAAAATATTATGTTTTTTGATGTTTCGATGAAGCTAACAAATAATAATTGATAAAATTATAGAACAAAATATTGATAAAATCAATTTTTGGAAATATCAATATTGATAAATCATTTTTTGTCAAATAAATATTCTTTTCTTCACTCCTTATTAATCAGTGTTTTCTTTAGCAATCTAATCAGAGTTTTTGTGGATTATTTTTCATATCATTTCTTTTCATTTCGTTTGATTTTTGCACATTGACTCTTTTTTCTTCGCTGCTATCAGTTTCAATCCATGGATTCTGATGTCATTCTTTCACTTTTTGTGACATTTGACGATAGATCCTTCAATTAATAATCCTTAGAAGGAAATTTATTGCCGCTTGTGCACGGTAAAATCTAAATTTACTTCGTTGCGTTGATTTGTGAATCCAGGGAAATGTTTAATGAAAAAGCGACTCGAAAATCGTTAAAGTTCTTGTTAAGTCCAACAAAGTTCCATTTTTTCTATTTTATTTATTGATAACTGAGTAAATGAAAGGAGTGTCGAATGTATATTCGATTGTTAGTCATTTGTAATCATGACAGATAGCAACTTCTGTTGACGTCATCACCACATTCGGAAATTTACTGACAACGAACGACTTTACTTTGTTCTATTTAACAAAAGCATCGAGAGTTTCTCATCGAATGCAATCAGTAGTTAAAAATAAACTCCTAACGTAATACTTCAGTGATTATTCGAAGCAAGAGTCGCATTGTTCGTTGCGACAGAAGAAAGCACGAGCATTCTTCGTTTCTCTTCCCAAGCAACGAATTGTCCCACTTTTCTGCTCGAGCGACGTTCGTTTTACGTGCAGCTCCTCGGCTCGCAAACTCCGTGCGAAACAAAGAGACACGCGAAGCAGAGCATCGTTGAGAGAGGAGCTGAAGAGAGCCGTATTCATGCAGGCGCAGCTTTCGCATTCATTACGTTTATTAATCTCAGATTTAATTAAGTGAAAAATGCACTTCACTCGCCATTATTCAGCGTCGCCAAATCGTCTGAATTTCTCAGAATGCAAAAATTGAGTTCGTTGACGGCCTGCGATGAGTCGAATCCTAGGAAAGAAGTTTAATTTCCTCAATAAAAATGGATTAAATAGGAATAAACTTTGATTGAACGGATTTTCATGTTTAATATGAGCCTTGAAATGACTTTTGAGTGCAATTAAAAGCTGTCAGTGGCACGATAAACGACGCGAGACGAAGCTAATTTCAATATCTGCACCAGATCCACTTCGTTCATGTGTTCGCATTTCCTGGAAATGCATTTGAAGTAATAATTCCAATTAGAAAAAGAAAGTCACAATAAATCTGCTTGAAAAAATCAGAAAAGTGTTTGCGAGATTTGGAGGAATGATGTCCGAATCGAGCACGTGATGAACGCGACGAAAGTGCAACAGTTGCGTCGAGTTGCCATTGAACTCGATGAGGCTGCAGCGTGGATGTGGGCGCGGTTCGGCTAAATAACTCGTTAACTTGAACACCAGCGGCACATCGCAATTAATAAAGCCTCCATTCAAAGTTGTTGTTGTGAGCGGAGGGAAACAGCAGACGGGCGTCCGCTGCCGAAAGCTACACCCACGTCAAACACTCGACGCAAAACCCGTTCCCGGCACCCGCCGCCGCCGACGCTTCATATTCGTGGTCATTGGCGCTGAATTGTCTGGCACGACGCCGGCGATCGAGCGCTTGATGGGCAACTTGATCGTCTTTGCAAGACTGAACACGACTGAACACAGCCCGGCCGCTGCTCCTCACTTCCCCGCGATGTCTTCGATTAATTTAGTTTTCCTCTAAATTCACTCTGAAGTCTCGTGGTCCACTATTTCAAGCATCTTCTGTCTGCAGCTGGAAGCTCTTGTGCTGGTTTTTCACTGCTTGTCTCTCTTTTCCACTCATAACGGTTTTTGCTCCATGACAGGGTTGCGTAATTGCGGGCTCTGCTTCTCGTGCTTTTCAATTAAAACGAAATTGTTCTTCAATTTTTGCCGCAGTCGCCACCGCTGCTTCTGCTCCTCTCCTCTCTCCTGGAGGACGACCACTTGTAATTTGTAATTTACGACAAACGAGCTTCGCTCTGCGGCCCACACGCCCAAATTATAAACTCGGTGCAGCGACTGCAGCCGCTGCAATCATTCACTCAGTCGTTAAACGTGGCCGGCCGGGCGCCGAACCACAGACGAGTCGCCGCGTCGCCCGTTGATCTTCGGATTTGCTTCATTCGGTTTTGTTGCCGCGCCGTTAATCGATTTGGAGAGGAGCCCGCAACGTGATCTGCGAGATATTCGCAGCACATGACAAAGTAACTGGACCCATTTACATGTTATCAACAGGTTTTCGCCGCTACAAAAAACTCTGCGATCCCCGCGCCGAGGCAGCACTTTTTCAAGCAGCATGGAAGCGAAAATTGGACTGTTACAGCGCAGGAAATGAACCCATTGCTAGGTTATTAAATTCCAGAATCTGCGGCACTGTACAGTGGATAATATAACAAGAATTCCTCTTCCAAAGAGGAAATAAAGTGACTGCAAGGAAAGGAAAATCAAAGCCAAAGTCAAATTATATCAATCTGGGAAAATGTAGATCGAAAACTGGATCCTAGCACCTGCCAGCGATCTTCTTACCACTCTTCGGAAATAGAAGTTCCGGATTCCTCTCGGTGCCAGAAACGGGGATTTTTAGTCAGGTGACAAGTGAAATTAACCTTCGAAAGGCATCCCGATGGTAAGGAGACAAGAGCATGAGAGAATAGCGCCGTCGAAAACACGAACTGCCCCCAAACAACGTGGGGCCAACAACTTTTCAGCAGCTCCAATCACGGCGCAGGTGGTCCTGTCACCCGGGCAGCTGCACGCTTCGCTAGCCACTCGGCCGCCAACCTCCAGGACGGACGAAGTGCTCAAAAAATTCCTGCAAAACCAAGCAAACGAACAAGCAGGCAGACAGACAGACAATCAACGACTGCTAGGAACATCGGCTTAACAAGCGAGGATTAAAAGCCACTAAAAACGGCGTCAGCTCGAAATATGATAAATGGACAAGAGTTAAGCGAAGTCCATAAGCGAAGAAGAAAAAAGAGAAGCAGCAAACATTGGACAAAGTAAAGATGTTTTCAATTGCATGAAGCAGACGTTGTTCGCCAATTTCTGTAGACCACGGAGGCCAGATTTTGCCGTTATTTTGGGGACGCAAGGTCGACGTGGTCGTCGTTGAATTCTGCCAGTTTTCTTTATCCATTTTCTCACCACAAACGAAGAGCAAAGCCAGCAGAAAGGCGGCTGGAACCCACAGAGCAGACAATTTAATGAGAGAAAAACTTCAAGGTCCGGAAAGAGTATCGCGGTGCCTAAGCCCGGAGGTAATTGTTAAGACACAAACAAGACTGAGTGCCAATGAGTACAGGTGCCACCGCAATCGCCGTAACTGTTTTCAATCATGTTTCATCGATTGAAGAGCATTGATCTCAGTCAGATAAAAAGCTGACCTTAACAACAGAGGAAATTCCTGCATCAATATTTGTTTCTCGGGGAAGTTTTCCAAAGCGACCTATTTTAAAATAGATTCAATTGAGAGGGTCTCTTGGAATATTGAGTTATTGATATATTCTTTGTCATAACAGATCATAATTCATGTGTATTCATAATCCTCGTCGAGCCTTTGAATCCCTCAGATCTCTACGGTTACCGTCTCCCTTCCCGAGATTGCAGTAATCGCGAAATCAAAGTTCACCTCGCTCGTGGACATCCTGGCGCTACAGCAGTCGCTCTTGTCTGAAAGTACTTCACGTAAAATGCTTCTCATTCATAAAACATGCAGTATAAAGCGCCCGGCCCTCGCCTTGCTCGTCGACAGCCCACCAACGTCAACGCATTCGTCAAGGCGACCACAGCAAAAGCGGGACTTGAAAAGCGACGACAGCCTCACGTAAAAACTGTCATCAGACCAAATAAGTTGCTGACGGTGGAGCAGCGACGACAACAATAAATGAAAGTATTTCACCTAAATTGGTAACCTGGCCCCGAAACCGGTGAAATACCGTGTTCAACGTCAATGATGCAAACCTGCGTGCGATGTAATATTTTTTGCTTTATTTTTTCTTATTTGAAGTGATTTTTTCAGCTTCTATGGAAGAAAACGTTTGCATTTCTGTCCGCCGAATTGAATCTTGATTGACGACAGTGCTGCCAAGTTTGGCTAAATATTTATTTGTGGCCGTTAAGAGTCCCGAATGAGTCATTTCGGAGATGGCAGCTGATGCCGGCAGCGCCTGTCACGTCGCTTGAAAGACTCACTTTTCCCAAACGAATGATAAAAGCTGCAGACACAGAAATCAACGTTGTTGTTGTTCTTGTTGTTGTTGCAATATCCATTTGAACGTCTATTTGGCAATTTTGATGGAAGAATAAATAATTTATAGGATCTACGGGCAAAACAAAATCTGGTATTTCGATCGCGAGCGGTTCGATTGCAATGAATGACGTCAAATCGAGTCCGGTTTCGGTCCTCGTTGAAAATTATTGAACGACACTTTCTGTAAATATTGACTCCGTCTGCACTTTGCGCACATTTGCGACAGTAAAAACCACATCGGAACTGTCCACGTCGGCTCTTGATTAACGATCTTGACTTTCAAAAGCCTCATGCAAATCTATGCAAACGAGTTGCAGCAAGAAAACGCGCAACCAATTCAGCCGAGCAACGGAAAGCGGAATCGACATTTGCATGTTCAGTTCGGACAACTGAAAACGCAATCAGTTGGACTCGATTCTGCTGCTTCGCATTCGGATTCAGCTTTTCTCCGCTGCGGCTTCGTTCAACGCTGTCATTTCCTCAGCATTTAAGTGTCCGTTTCCCAACTGGCCAGCGTCCGACATCGATTTGCATGTAGTTGGATCACTGAAGGAGCCAGCGACCGATCGACGGTTCTGTCAGCTCCGACAACAGCGGGGAGGAGTTCATTTATCGGCGCAAATCGCTGGTCTGATTGGAATCGTAAACAATGTTTAAATTCCGAATAATTGCCGCTGGCGGTGGTTGCAGCGGCCGATTGATCGATTGCTCGTTGGACAGATCGATCGAAGTATGAACTGATCATGCAAATGATTGCAAACGTCACTGAATCGTCGAGGATGTTTCCGAGAAGAAATGCAATTTAAATACTCGTTTTTTGTTTGTTAAAAGATGCTTCAAATCAAAGATTTCAGGAGTACTTTTCGAGGATCAGAATGGATCATGGAACTGCATTTCCTCGACTCAGTGCAATTGAAATTTTCGGGCTTTTAAAGGTTTTCAAGTTCTAAACGTATCTTTAAAAGGATTTCAAGCTCTTGACTTCCTCAACTATAATTAATTTCCTCCTTCAGATCACCGAAGCAATGAACTGAGGCACTTTCAACCCAACGTGGACATATTTACACTCTTCTCTTCGATTTAACACGATCTTCTTGGACGAACGAATCTGTAATTCATTGTCACATGGGCCAGCATTAATTTTGCACTTTATTTTAAAGAATTCATGTGATAGGATCTTTTTGCAGATCAAAGTTGCCAATTTTTGGCCAGATCTAGAGCCACAAAATGCAGCTTTACTTTTATATTTTTTATAGCTCGATTATATTAAAAATTGTATGTAAATCTCCACGTTTACTTTTGCTTTTTGTTTGCAACATGCAGTTTTTGATACTTTTACTTTTTTATTCTGCAGCTCAGCAGACATTCACTTTTATTGGTTACGTTTTCACTAAGAAAGCCTGATTTTTATGGCTTATTCGGAGGTTGTCTGTTTACAGCCTCGATTTCATTTTTAGTGTTCAATTTCCATGAACTTGAAGATCGTCATTAAAAGAATCACTTTGAAGATGAGTGCAAAATGTTACCAATTTCATACGAATCTTGGAAATCTTTGCAATATTTCTGAGAATTGGTAATTTGACTCTTAGACAGACGCAGATTTTAGACAATTACTTCACTTTTATTAAAAAACTGATTCGTTTTTCGAATAACATTAATTCGAAGCTTTAAAAAAATAACTTTGTTGGCAAATAGAATAAATTTCTATATAAAAATATTAAAGATTTTCCATAAGTTGGCAAAAACTCACCTTTTAAGGTACGGAAACAACTACGAAACCACAAACATCAAAAGAAACTTTTAATTAATAATTTTTATTAACACTCGAACAACAGCGAATTTTCACCGAATTCCACAGTCGATAGGAGCAAATGGAAAACAAGGACGACTCGCAGCGACCTGCGACTGAATTCATTAGATTTCTACTTCAAATGTTGCACGTGAAACTGTTGCAGTTCCGCGAAGTTCGCTCGAACCGTCGACACTTCAAACAAACCGCGCGTTCAACACTGGACCCGCCTCGGCGGCTCGACTGTCGCCTTTGAAGCCCAGCAGCCGCCGTCGGGATCACGGCTTTGAACTTGACAAACCGGTTTCGATCGCATTATATTTTTAATTTAATATTTATGGCTGTCTGTGCCCTTAATATCTGCTTTCTTCTCCTTTTCCGAGTTCGATGTTCCGATTCTGATTTGAAGAGCGAAACACTGAAGCAGCAAACGATACACAACAAATACCGAAATATATTTCAACTCAGTTCTTTCTGAAACAGTTTCCATTCATTTCTGATATTTCGCAATTTTTGTCGAATTTTTAAATTCTAATTAAAGTCACTTAATGATTTAAATCAGTTGGAAAATTATAATTTTATTGTTATTCCAGCTTTATATAGAAAAAAAGTAAATTTTTCTGTCCGGAGCAACTAATAATATCCACGAGACAATCGCCGTTCGCGCTGCATGCAACTAAATTTAATCCTCGGCGTTACTTCTTCCACCAGCTGCTGCCACGATCTGTTTAATGATCATTCAGGAATTCTGTTTGCTGAATACATGTGCTTCAAATTCCTTTGTCATGCTGCTTTCCATTTTTACTTCTTCCTGTTCTGTCGCAGTTGTTGTTGGGAGGTCGCATTTGGAATTTCTGCCTGTTGATTTCTGTTTACGTTCCGCATTTCGTTAGGGACGCCTTTAAATAACTTGTTTTCGGTTCTACACTCTTCTGCTGGCTCCTGATCTATAAAGTCCTTTTATATTTATGTACTTCATGGATATAACAACGTTTGCTCATTTCCCAAATTTCCAAATCCATGCTTCAGTTTTTAAATATTCACAAAACCGTAATAATTAAATTTTATAGCTTCAATTATTGTTAAAAATTTAAATTAAAATTGATTGAGCAATATTTTAAACAACGATATAATTTAATTATTTTTATTTAATATTAAATTTTTCCTCAATGATTTAATTTCTTTTTATTTCATTGTCTCCACATTTTCATAAAGTTTTCGGTTGATTCTTGGATTCTGTTACTCATTGCACTTGAAAGTATTTAGTATAGAGCCTCCTTCTCTTCTAAACTGTCTTGGAAATACAAAAATAATAGTAAATAATATAATAATATAATTTCAAAGTTTCAAATTTTGCTCTAACGCGATATTCAGAAACAAAATCAACAATAGCTTGCATACTTTCAAGCGAAACTTTATACACAGCGGTTTATTAGCATTAGCCAAGTTCTGAACCACGCCAATCGTCTTCATGAAAATCGTAAATTGTTCAACACGCCAAATGAACTGAAAACCCACCACCTTTCAATAAGACGATCACCGATCGATGTTTTGCAATCAGACGAGATACCAACTCGACGTGTATCGGAAATTCGACAGCTTTCCTTGCCATTGCATTTGCGAAGTTGTTTTTTTAGTGTCGACGAAAAGTTGATTGATGGTGGAGTTGGAATTTAATCCCAGGTGAAATTGCGATACTCAATCTGATGCAATTGTCATGTGATGTGGAGTGATACATTCTTGAAGCATGCAGCGCTGTGATTAACGTGTCAGACATTTCCAAACGTTGGCGACTCTCTTTGCGCCTCTCCTCCGCGACCTCCTCTTAACACATGTTACTTTTTGTGCGTGTGTGCGTGGGTATCTGTGAGTTTGTCGCCGCTGCGCACCGGTTTCTTCACTTATTTAGCAAGCTGGGCTGAGCGAAACTCACCACATTCTATAAGATCTGCCGTCGTCGGTCGATAGCCGCGTTCAATTTTCACTGAGCTCAGTTGAGTCCAACATCAACAGGTGTTGAAATCGTGTTGCGGACGCGCTGAAACGGAAATCGTTTTCTTATTTGTGCTGCATTCGATCTACATTAAAATTTTTTTAAAATTTGAAGAGAGAATAAACTAAGTGATTCGTGATAAAAAAATACTGAAAATCAAAATAAAGAGAAAAACTGTGGGAAATCTTCCACGCTTTCAGTTTTCGGTGAAACCCGTTTTTCCAATTCGTTGCCCGTGGGTTTTTTAAGTATTTTCGGTACTGAACAGCAGCTGCTGCAACTTGTGGATTAACAAAGTCAATTCTCATCACCAGCAAACGCAAAGTAAGTCCTTTCTTCCTCCGTTTCTCCATATTCCACTGTTCGCTGCCCTTTCGATCGTTTGCCCTGAAACGACAACCTTCATCGCTCGCTTTTACCTGTGTTTGTACGATAAGTAAATGAATCCGTCCGAAGCAGCTCATAGCAACGCGAAACAGCAACAATGCAAGTCGAACTTCGATCTGTTTGTCCCGTTTTAGCACCTAGCAAGCGACCACTCGCCTCAGATCGTTGAATTTCTACTTAACCCACCTTTCAACCAGCAACTCACCGCACTCACCTCTACACACAATAAAATAAAAGCCAAAATCAACCACGACGAACACACACAAAACGTGGAAAATTTATTAAGTCGCATTTACGAGCGGCTTGGCGGCTTCTCTGCCTCTCTCACTTTTCCTCTCTCTCGTTAAGATCTCTCCACTGAGCAGCTCGTCATTCAATTTGCGTATGAGCACAGAAACGAGGTGTGTTGTGGTGTGTTTGTCACGTTGCTTTCCCGTTGCTGTTTCAACCACAGACAGACACTGCTTAGGAAGATGTTGGACGGATTTAAAGGCAGAAATTGGAAAAGGTAGAAATTGTGTTGATGTCAAGACTCGGGACAACGGGCAAATGTTACCATTTCCTCTAAGGAAAACAGGGTGATGCAGTGTGGTGACTTTAATAAACCAAGAGATTATCATATAATTAAAATAGTCGATTTACGCAGCGCAGTTTCTACAATTGCGTCTGAATTTATTTTGTTTAAACGATTTGAAAAATTACATAAAAATAAGAAAATAAAAGAATATAAAATAAATAATAAATAAATAAGAAAATAAATGCAATTAATTTAAATTACAGAAATTAAGAGAAGAACAAAGAATTCACAATAAACTACGTAAAATAAAAGTATTCATTTATAAAATACAATGAATTATTACGCTTTAAAAAACCTTTTCCAAACTCATAAAGTTTAAAGTTAATTAAATTAATATTTAACCTTAAATTCAGCTCGAATTAATGTCATCAACACGGAATCCTTGCAAAGAAACTTAAGTGAAGAAATCCTAAATTATTTTGCAACTCACCTTGCATCTTTAACTCAATAAACTCACACGAAAAAGTTCACCAGAGGTGAGTCCAAGCACCTCGCACACCAACGCAGAGTGTCGCCAACGCATTTTTACCACTCGAAATGCAAAGTACGACTTTCAGAGGCGAGTAAAAACATTGCACAACGAACACGCGAGTCATCAAATGCGCAAATATCGTAAAATATTTTCACCTTCAACTCACTCTTCACAGTATTAAAGAAACTGCGAGATATAATTAACAACCTACGCAAAACTGCAAGAACAAAAATAAAGCACATCAAAATATCAACGCAGATAACAGCTACATATGTACATACATATATCGTATCATATTCAGTTCTGCAAAAAAATCGTCTTCATTTTCGATACTCTGCACAAACACGACGCTCAATTCACCAAAGTCACCTTCATGCCTGCCGTTCAAGCAATAGAAAGCGTACAACTCACCACTTGAAACTTCATTGAGTCAATGCAACACATTCCCAATTGGAAGTTTGAGCTCGGCTTTGGTTAAATTTGTATCAATGCTCATTTGTTGTTGTTGTTGTTTTACTGGTTTTGTCAACGTCGTGTTCGGTGTTTGCTGAAGTTGTTTTCATTAGAATCGGAGATTCTGTGATCCGAAGTCAACCGACGACGCCGCACTTCGCTTCGAATCGTTTTTCTGTGATCATTTTTCTTCATTTCGATTGCTCTGTTGCGTTTTATGGGGAATATTTATTTGCGCTGTAAATTAAACCAGTTTTGATGATATTTCAAATGCCTTTGATGATGTGAAGACGATTAAAAGATTAACATGCGCCGCAATGTGACTTTGGGCTTGAACTAAATGAAAGTTACGATCAATGCGTTGCATATTTCTCCAATAATATTTTCACCATTCACATTACTTTCCCGTGAGTGGTTTTTTTATACTTTCCATCATTAAAATCGTTGATTATCGTTGTTCTTAATCCGCATCTAGAATTCATCAACATCGTATTTAGAATTAGAAAACAGGAAAAGCCTTTATTGTGAATAGATATACTAAATAATTCAACTTAATTCTTGTTTTTCACATCGCAAAATAAATGGATTCCGTTCTTATCTCACCACGAGGATTAAATATTTCAATGAATTTATTGTATCCATGGTCGATTCTCCAATAAATTTGCAAAAGTTCGCCGCGTCTTTGAAGATAACGCGTATGAAATGATTGAAATTAAATATTACAGTTTTTATGGAAGCTACAAACGACATCAGAAGTTAAATTATAAAACAGAGAAACCATAAAAAAGTCGAAGATAATCGGAGAATATTTAATTCGTCGCTAACAATGAAATATTTCTTTGTTAGAAAATATCAAATGCTAGAAGACATCATTTATTTTAATCATTATTTTTGCCCATTTCGTTTAAAACACATTCTAAGAATTTTGCTTCGAGCGAACAATGAAACGTTCAGATTAATGGGTTAAAGACTTTGCACAATTGAAGTGTTTGAAGGTCATCATGACGAACACAAAGAACACATTTCAGAGGTTTACAAAGCAAAGCTGCTGAAGAGATAACAACAAACAACGCAAATGAAAACTTACTTCAGTTTTGCGCAGAAGTGTTAAAAGCGTTTCTGAGCGCAACACAATGAATAACAACAACAGAAACTTGTATCGAGAACAAACACTAAACGCCACACATGCACGGAATACTCCAAGAACGGGTTATGATGTCATCAACAGTTTGTTAAATAACTCTACTTAAATCAGCAACGATTGCACAGCAAACGACGCTAAATAAACGAAGAAGAAACGAATTGCCAGCACTTGACGAGTCACTACAACTCAACTTAACGCTATCTCCTCTACTCTAATCTGTCTCTGAGTTAATTAACTCGCATTTTAACATGTCACTGTATAAAGTGTAGTTAAACAGTTGTTATAAAACTGTTATTAGTACTTTTCGTTCGACTATAGCATTAAAATGCAGCCATTTTACACGAAGAAACGGAGACAATATATAAACACACGAAACGTTCAATTAAAGCCATAAAATATCAGGAAAAGCCAGAAAAAAGGACGGGATCGGCTATAAAAATCACAAACTTTTGTCAAAATAAAGTGATAGGATGGAAGAAAGGAGGATATGAGAGGAAAGCTGTAATGCAGCCCCGAAAGAATCAGCTTCTAAAAACAAAAAACCTACATTTCAAGGCATGGAAATGATAAATGACGAGTTATTATATGGAAGATGAGTCCAGAATAGTTTCAGTTCGTCGTACTAGAACAACTCAATACGTCCATCGTCCTCCCAAATTCAGAATGCATCTCGAATTACACAAAAAGTTGGTTATTTTTGTCGAATCAAAAATTGTGACATGGCGCTACTTTTCCTACTTCTTCTTCGTGTCATAGACAAGGTTAATTGCTTACCGGAACAACATATTTATTTCAACTAAGATACACAATAAGTTGCACAAAAACAGATCAGGGTACCTCCGGACCTTCTACAATAAATTAACAGAATAAAATAGCAACTGAAGCTGTAACAACTTGCAAAGAAAATTCTTTGATAACAGCGAAAGCAGCAATCTAAAGAAAGAAAAGTCTTCGTAACTCTCTAACTCACTGACTGAAGGAACTATCGAATGCCAAAAGCGCTTCTGTATACAACACAATTATGAATTACATGTACTGAAGATTGCAGCTAAAGATTGCAAATGGAGACAAACAAAAATCTTTTATAATCGCATAATTATGAAAAACATTACTTAAATAGAACTCAGATGCAGCATTACTGATGAGGAATCGGTGTTTACTATGATTTATTGGAGAATGTAATACTATATATTACAGAAGAAATGTAGATTGAATGGTGTTCCAACGATCCAAAGTGCACTAACCAGAACGGCAAATGAATGGTTTCGAGTCAAGCAGAATGTGGTAATGGAGTAGCCAGCACAATCCTATTGAAAATTAATGGGCAGATATTAAAAGAACTCTTGATAATTATCAGCTAGCCAATAATACAAAACTATGCACGGCTAGGACTCTACATTTAAAGTTTACAAGTAAAAATTATAACAAATTTTTAGTATTTCTTGGTTTATATTTTGATAAAAGAGATGCAGGTTTTTAAACGTTTTTTTAAATTTTTTTTTTATTTATATTTTAATATCGGAGAAATATTATTCCAGCTTTTCGGGTTTTTTTTGAGGAAAATTATGGCAAATTTTTGCAAATGTTTTAAAACGAACGTGTGTAATTAATTGCCGTTTATTTAGGGGTCACCTTCGACCACAGACACAAATGGATGAACCATGTCCAGAAGAAACGTCAACAATGCGCTGGAACCATACAATCGCTCTATCCAATTCTGAAAAACAATAGACTTAACCACAAAAATATACTCCTGATTTACAAACAGATCATTAGACCAAGCCTACTTTACGGCAGCTTTAGCTTTCAAACGGCTTCAAATACAAAAAGATAAACCAAACAAACGATAACATAATTTAATACACCAATAGGGCGAATTTTTACAATGGAGTAAAAGTGCCCTGCACTAGCTCCAATAAAACTTATGTTCTATGATGTGTAATTCACGTTTTCAAAGTTTCACGTTTGTTAATATTAAATCATTATATTTAACCAAAGTTAACTATGTATAAATAAAGTGAAAATAACATACAAAGCAAACTATAACATTGCATTTTTAATATAAAATGTACGCCAAACCATGAAATTCATTTATAAATTCAATTCTAGAATTTACATTCTCAATATCAAATTAACAGTAAATAAAAAGTAATATGGATAATATGAATAAGTAATAAGTGCTAATAATATCTAATATAATGAGTAATAACGTAATATTGTTAATGTAAATTAATGAGTAATAATGTAAATTAATGCGCATAAAAATAATACAACAAACTTAAAATTAAAATAAAACAATTTGACCTACGAATAAGAGCTGTTGGCTTAGAATTATAGTAAAAAAAATGAAATGTTTCCACAGAATATCCTTTGATCGTTCACAAATTATTAGTAAAGTTTCAAATGCTGTTTTTCGATTCCTTTCTTGCATTGAATAACAACAATAAAGTTAAAAAAATTAAATTAAACTAAATAAAATTAATAATAAAAGTATTTCATAAACTGTGTATAGGTTTATGCTGCCTTGACCATTGCATTTATCAATAATTCTTCCCCGATTCTCAGCGTTGAGGGAAATCTAGAAACCCGATCATTATTTAAATTCTTTTAAATTTTTTAGCTTTTAATATGAAATGGCTTTTGATGGAGGTTATTTAAGAAATTGTGCGGAATGCATTAAATAGGATGTATTGAGAGGATGCGCTTATACCAGTGCCTACAGATCCGTATCTGTGCAAACAAACTACTGCGTCAAATACTCAAATACTTCATTTACTTGATTCCCGCGTCTTTCTTTCGGGTTACCGCTGAAATGATCACAAGCAGAGGAGAGTTTATTACTATATCCAACTAAAAACAATATATCTGTCTCTGTATCACTGAGATTCTATGCTTCCTTCCTGTTTAGAATCTCGTGTTGGGCGTCAAAATTCAATATTCGTGTTGAAGGGTGCGCTGCTCTTCGTCTGCGCTCTTGGACCGGAGTTTATCAGAATTCCTTAAAAGACTTCCCTGTGGGTTTTGCATTCCTCTGAGATTGTCATCGCCGGTGCTTCTTCTTTCTTTTGGTTCTCAGACTTCCCTCGGAAGAAAGCTCCTCGTTTCTTCACAGTTCGGGCCAACAGATCGCAGCGGGTTCCTCTTTGGGCTGTTGCGCTAATGAATGCTAATTTTGCAGCGATCGAAGTCATGCCAAAGTGGACTTGGCCGGGTCCAAGGTTCGCTGGGAGCCGGTTTGCGACATGCTTGCGTTTCATTAGCGATATCAGTTAAGGCGGGCTTTGAAGCCGTCCACTGTGCAACTCGGGAAACAGACAGCAAAGCGGCGAATGTTTCATGTTAGCCGCGTTTCGGCGTGGGTGCGTCTTTCCATCCACGAAGTGAAACAGAAGATCGCGAAGGAGACTCGATCTGCAGAAGCTGTAAAATGGATTCGTACTCATTTCCATTCGATGCCAGCGCAGCTTTTAAATGCCAGACTTTCAACTCGTATTCGTCACGATCGATCGCATTGGGAAGAAACGACAAAGCTGCGCCGGACAATGCGATAAACAGCTTTTGTGCAATAAACGGCCGACAGCTGTTGCGCCTTTTCCATCTCAAACACGTCTTCGAGCCAATCAGTTATTCATTTGTCCCCGCAACAATGAAGTCTGTGTCATTTCACAGCTTTCGAACCATGCCAAGCGCCGCAGAGTGCGAGCCGAGGAAGAGCAGATTTCGTGGTGAATAGCGAAACGGCTTCGCGTGTGCAGACGTGTTTTTGTCGCCGGACACAAAGCAGCAGCGCCAACAATAGTCGAGCCGCGAAGTGTAACTGATCGTGGAGGCAGCAAGGCAACTGCAACAACCACAGCGACAACCGCAACGGGTTCGTCATTTACTAATCGCATATGAATGAATTGTAGCCATGAACAGTTAATACAGGGTGCTCGATTCTGACTACGATCAATGAATTATTCACTCGAATTTGGACAAGCAATCGAATCGGATTGGAAGGCGATCTTCGAATATGTCCCCAACAGAAGAATGTTGAATCATCTCGAAAAACTGTGTCACAGCGAAACCATTTTTAGTCATTTGTTTGTTTAAAGTGACGAAAATCTTAGACATTTACCACGTTTGACTTGAAAACATGATCAAATAAAACACAATGGCGCCGGGTGAGGGAAACGAACGACGGACGAGACGCAATCCGAAGATCTCCGAAGGTTCTGTGGCAATAGGCGAAAATAAACTCGGATCGCAGCAGACGAGAGAAGTGACTATTTGCTGTAGTTAAACAAACGCCGGCGACAGTAACAAACGGCGTGGTGAAAAATGTGTTTGTAATTTTAATGGAAAATGTGTCGCCTGTGCTGCTTCTGCTTCCAGCTGAGAAAATACAAGCCAAATCGCAATGGAAGCAACCCGAGACAGGTAAAAATAGAGCAGAGGCCGAGAGCCAAGATCGCCGGATCATGCATTTCAATAGACAATCCGAAAGCTGCGCCAAGTCGCCGCCGACACCTCGACGGGCGTCTGTGAAGCCGTGAGGTGTGTGGAGTCGCCACAATACGAATGCAACGCTTCATTTGCATTCGAGTGTTGTTGCTTTGGGTGGTCTGAATTCCGATGCCTTTGGTTTCCGTGTTGCTCGAACGGCTTCAATGCCGCATGATAAAACTAATAATGAAGGCATGCAACACTGCGAAGCCGAGAATAAATCTTACGAATCTAATGTATAGCGATTGCAATGTCCATAAACGGCGATTGTCATCTGTGATTCAAACACGATCATAAAATCACGAAGCTACACTGAACGCAAAACTCTATACGATGTTTTCTGTTAATCTTAAATTAAACAAACCGAGAACCATTTTCAGCCAACAATAGGTTATATCAATATCACCTTATTCCACTATAATTTATCAATATTCACTTTAATTACTGACAAAGGTTGAATCTTCATTTATTTCTAAATTAATTTTTATTTTCAGCGTACATTTTCTATTAAATTTTCTGTTTTATATAATAACACTGCCTCTGATAATAGTTTATCGATATTTTTTCTTATAATGAACGGTAAAAATTAACACTTCATTATCAAACTCTGAAGTTGCAGTTTTTCGCTAGATTTTCTTGAAAAAAGTGCTCGAAAATGTTGAAGTTGCGATTTCATTAAGGCACTAAAGGTTCTATAAACCTTGAAAATTGTAGATCACCGCCTTTTATCCAAGATGCAGATCCAATACGGACAATTTATCATCACTTCAGTAAATAACAAAATAAATTAAATTATTGTTTGCTTTAAATATGCAACACTAAAGTCTTTGCTGTTGTCCTTTATTTTATTTTATTATATTTTATTTCATTTTATAATTTTTGGATTTTTTTCTCTTTAATTTTATTTTATTTTATTTTATCTAATTTTAATTTATTTTTATTTTATTTTATTTTATTTTATTTTTTCTATTTTATTTAATCTTATGTTATTTTATTTGATTTTATTTCATTTGATATTAATGTAAAAACATTCTTTTGTCTGATAATGAGCATAAATCCTTAGATATTTGGAATTTCGAATCTTTTTTAGCCATAATAAGCTTAAGTTATTCAGGCCATTTCTCTTTGTCTATTATAATTTATATGATTAATGTCAAGGGAATCATTTATTCATTCTTATGCAACCTGCTTTTGACACCGCGTTTGTTATTCCAGCTCTAAATAAAATTAAAAAAGGTTTTACATAAATTCTTATAATTAAGATTCTTATTTATCTTATTAATAAATTTCGTTCTCGCGTTTGTTGCTTTCGAAAACAATTGAATCTTTTCTCGAAAATACAAATATGATTTTTGTTTCGTTTCACATTGAGGTTGAGGTTAAACCAATTAACAATCAAAGATTAATTAAAAGCTCACAAGAAAACAGTTCGTTTAAAAGTTCCTATCAAAAATTACAGATTCTCTAAAAGAAGTGAATGAATTTTGTGTTGTATTCAATTTTTAATTGCAACTTAATCAACAAACGAGAAAACATTTTCAGCTCCGAGGCTTTTTCAAAATTCTTGCTTAATGCATTCGACAGGTTTTCTGAATTTTCGGGATTGCCTCCAGTTTGATTCGATGTGGTCGCTGACGACAACGAAATTCTTATTAAATAAGTTTTTTGTAACTGAATGAATTTCCTTTCTCTAGCATATTTTAATTTGGAGTATATATTGAGTACTGAGGAACTTTTTTCTTTTTAATATTTGCTCCTTGTTGGCCACATCTGAAGCAGCAACAGGCGTTGCTAGATCGAGCAGCGCGACTACAAAACCCATGTAGAATTTGGACTTAGTCCAGGCGACAGAAATATTTTTACTTTCCTGTTGTTTTGCCTAGAAGAGGCGTGTTACCTTGAGCAAAAACCATAGCATTCATTCATTTCATTTCACGTCTCAATATTTCAAAGAGTTATTAATTAAATTAATAATTTATTTGTCGCCAACTCCTTTGATCAAATAATCACGTATTAAATATATACTTTTTTTCTTAAAAGTTTTCATATACCTAGATATTTTCTTAACTTTAAAATATCGTCCCTACGAATTCAGTAGCTGCATTTTGATGTTGCTCGTTGCGAAAAGACTGGCCAAAGACAGAGTCGAATGACGCTTGGAATTGAAGTGCAAAAATGCGAGTTCGAAAAATGAAAACGACGGCGGCCTGTAGACATTGACCACATTTCGCCAGTTGCAAGTCTGCGTCCAGCCAAGTAAACGCTGTACCTACTTAAAAACTCCAAAACTGCTTGACAGCTGCAGCTGAGCCAAGAATTGAGGTTAGTTGAGTGGAAAAAAATTCAAATGTTAGCAAAAACTTGACTCGCTAAAAAATGAAAAGTTGCTGAAAAATGCGACTTGACTTAAATAAAAAATAATAAAGAAGGGAAGACGCTCCGTGGACACCTGTCCGTCCGTCGTCTAGAGCCACATCAAAAAGTCTTTGAGACTCTGAAAAATTCGCTGATTGTATCTGAGTTCCATACGAATTCATTTATTGCTTGATATACTTAATTGCAGTAGGTTTTTCTAAGGAAAAAGAATCAAAAACATATCAATTAACATTTGTTTAGTTTCCTTTTCCGTAAAGAAAATATAATTTCTAATTTAATGGTAAAAGCTTCTGCAAATGTATTAAGTTTTCATTAAAAAAACAGTTGAGCAATATTTTAATTTCACATTTCGTCGATTAGATTAGAATCGCGTTGTAATTTCGCTTCTATTCCAATGCATTTTGATTTGGTGGCAATGTTTATTTCCTAATTTAGTGAAAATTTATTCTTCTTTGTTTGATATTCCCTGTTGAAAACCCGCATCTACATGCATAAATTACGTCCCACGACCCGTCTTCATTATCGATCCAGCGCATCTCCGAGCATAATTTAAGGTGCTCATAAAAAGTATAATAAAAGTCGACAAAAACGTGTTCTCAAATAAAATATAGCAGAAGAGCATATAGCTACAGCTGTGAAGATCGATTAAAGATAATCCACGTTCTTTAAATAATCCCGAATTACAGAAACTTCGAATATGTTAACAGCGTGAAAGTATATAGAAGTATCCAGCATGTTTCGATCTTCGGTCATCTTCTATCGTCCGCCAACTCCTTGTTTGCAACACTGAACGATACTGAACCCACACGCAGCTCTTTCCTGACAACTCTATGAACAGCGGGATTTGCTTCTCTGTTCCATTCAAATGCGAATGCATTTAGCTCGAAATACGATCATCGAACTACCTAACTAATACCTAAGCAACAGCTGCTACAGCTGAATATTGTGCAAGCCAAAGCCCACGATATCGAATATCATATTCACCAAAGACTCTACAAAAACCAACATATGTGAGTGGTATGGACACGGCTATTCACAGTCTGTAGTCGAATGTTGTTGAAGATGAGAAAAAAGACGAAGACAGGCGGGATTGTCTGATGTTTAAGACAATATCGCTTACCACCATCCAGGTACGAATCAGGCGATTTGGCCTCAAGAACAGCAACAATAAAAAACCTGCAGGATACAGAATCACTTCTTAAAGACATACATATTTCACATTATGTATACATAATGCAGGCAGTTTCCATACCTAAAGAAATCCTTATTCGGCAGCCTGAATGAAAGTCAGCTGAGGAGGAAGGAAATTCGACTTCCGAGTATTGAAGGAAGGAAGTATTTAAAAAGCCATTACCGAGGGTGCTGCGTAATCGGTCCTAAAACAACCACTTAGGGCAGTTTTTAAACATGACTGAGGTTGCGAGTTTTTAACAAAACGCTACATGAAACCTTTTCATGGAGATCCTTAAGATTCTCACCAATGTGAAAACAGGAATCTTTGTGCATGTATCCTACGTTGGCTGACAGGAAATATCTTAATTGGTATCTGCACTTTAAGGGCCTGAAAGCGGCATGATTCTTTTCTTAAACACAGCAAATGTTGGCCTCATGGGGAGCCACTAAAACGTGATAAAATCTTGTATAGTATATAAATAAATGTTCGACTGGAAATTAGAAAAAAAATGAAACGAGAAAACGAGCAAAATTATCAAATGGAAAAAACCAAGTTCCGAGTATTTCCTCCTCTTAAATCAGTCAGTGAAAGTACAAATTCTACTTTCAATATCGTCTCAAGGACTGATTTCATAAATAATCGTGCTTGGAAATGGAAAAATTCTAGCATTTTTCTGTGCCGCTTCTAGTTTCAGTGTGTTTCCCCTTTTTGTGGTGCAGTGTTCGGTTACCGGGTGCCTCTACCTGATGGAGGTTTTACACCAAACGTTTGACCGACGATATTCAACAGCGGTTCGACGTTGAAGCAGCTCAGTGATCAAGGTTGAGCGTCTGTTGTTCGTTCGCTTCTTGGACGGTATTCCTTCAGATAATATTTACGTATTACTGAAAGCTTTTTACTATATACATACATATATTCAAATATCTATGGTATTCAGTTGTGTTTCTATGCTTTTGAGTTTGTCGAGTGTTTGGTGTTGATCTTTGAGTGGATTTCAGTGTTTCCTTCAATTGACAGCACTCAGCTTGATTAATTGCATGGAAGACAAACCGTTTGCAATGCTTGAAAATTCTTTTAATGGCAAACTATTAAACAAAAACTTGTGTTAGCAAAATTGATAACATTTGGCTTTATCTATAAAACAAACTATAATGTAAAAATTCTTCTTATAAAACCTTTTTTTCACAGATTTATTTGTAAGTATTTTTGCCAAATATTTTTTAAAATAATTTTACGCCAAAATTTAAAAATATTTTAAAGTTTTAAATGTCATGTATAACGTTTTCCCTTCAACTGGGCGTGGAAGGTTAATTATTTAATTAGTATGTTTTATTAAAACATTGTCATCAACTTCTGAGCTGTGGCAAAAAATTGCAATTTTCGATCTCGTCGGGAAGTTGTTAAAAAACGAGTTTTAAAATTGGTTTTTACAAAAAACGAGCTAATAAAACTTTTTAATAATACATAATAAAAAGTATAATTATTCAATTGTAAAAATGTTTTGAGTAATTGAAAATTTTACTGTTTTATGCCACTTTTATTTTTAGTTCTCAGTTTTATTTACACGAATCTAGATTGGAATAAAACAATTAAATTTATTTTATTTCATTTTGCCTGGTAACTCATTAGATCGAAAACTAATGACATTTATTTTGAAATCGCACATTTCGATAAAAAGAGACGTAAAATAAAAAAAAATATTAATTGATTTTAAGTGGCTTTAAATCGAATTTAAAATACTTATGTTATTTAATAGGCGCTTCAAATTTGAATAAAATATTGTTAATTAAATTTTAAGTGTTTTTGCGTTTAAATATTATTCATTTCAATAAAGCGAATGGAAGATACGAATTTACAAGTTATTGCGACGTTCTCAACGAATTCCATTGCGTTGGCTGATTAATCAAAACAAATGTAAATATTTACAATTTATAAATATTTATATAAAATATTAAATATTTTGGTGCTTTGCTTACTAAAGAAGCGCTTGAATTTTTATACAGAAATGGAGATTAGTTATTGTTTATTCAGTCTTCGGTTTCAGCTTAAATAAACTCGAATGCATTTCGAATGCGCTTTCGTCGGCTGGGAATTTGCCGCTGTTCAGAGCACGAAGCGAAGAATTGTCATGTTCCACGAATATCATTAAAATATTAATAAAGTGCCCTGAAAATAAACAAATTACTGTGCTTGAACCTTCTCCTCCAGACAGTTATTTTTAAGTTTAGTGCTTGAATAATGGCAGCAAATCCGTCCTCCGAAAACGAAAAACGATAAGAATAATTTAGATCGTATTCGAGGCAATGCCGACTATAAATTACAATTAACATCGTTGATAGCTTGTAAAATCGAAGCTGTTCAATAGGACAACTACAAAAACTCCATGCTACGAATTGATTGAATCGCTTTAAATATTTTGCGCACGGTTTGCAAACATTTTTGTAGCTGTGAACCTTCAGCAGAACAACCTGAACATTTGACGTGTTGTTCCGCGTTGTGTTTTATGCAAACATTCACATCTTGCCAAGTTTTCCGGCTTCAGTCCAAATGCAGCTGCTTCAAGCGGTTTTTAATACATTCATCGCTTTCCTTTTATTGTTGAATTATTAGCGCAACATCTGTTTTTTAAAATAAACGAGTTAATTTATTTCGATACGACTTTTTTTATCTGCTGAACTTTATCTTAATATTGTTTATTTTAAGCGGTAAGTTAAATAAAATGACAAATGTCATTTTGTTCCTCGGTTGCTACTTATTCCAAAGTGCTCAAACCTTCGATCAGCTTTCTTCAATATAGATTAACCTTTTTATCTTTCTCTGAATATTAATGGCTGCTAAACGAATGAAGCTTTGACAACCATTTTCTGGTATTGCTGTCGCTCGCTGCATGATTTCTCCGCATTGCATTTCCACCGCAAGGAAAAGAGAAACTCTACGCTCACTACATCGGCTTCCGACAGTTGAACGCGTCGAAGCTCGGCTTCTATGATCAGTCGCATTCGCCTAAGTCTCTCTCTCATTCCAACGCAAGCGACGCTGCTGCCGACAACGAAAGTGCAATGAAGCATTCGTCGCATGCATGCTTCCCCCACGCAAATCAGCGACGGGCGCTTTTGTGCTTCTGACGTGAAGCTTTCAAGTAACAGGCAATTGTGGGTGATGCAGCCGCTAGGAATGAACGAGGCTATAAGCTCGTCGTCACGCATACGCAGCTCGCGTCTCAACCCTCGCACACAGGCAAAATGTTTTGCATACGATTTACTTATCTACAAATATAATTAAGTTCGATAAATGATGGAGAAGTTTGCATGTTTTGTCAGTTGAATTGGCGCATGAGTTTGTTAAGCATTCAGCAAGTCATTAATTAAGAGCCTTCAAGTGTGTGGATGCTAATTTTTAGATCAACAGTAATCGGAAAGTAATGCAAAAAACCAACAATTTCCTTTCAAATAAACATGATTAATTTAATTTACAAACTTGTATCTCTGCGATTATGCAAGTAATGGTATAATATTTGGATAAAATTTAATAAATAAATGATAAAAAACTGCCACAGCAATAAAATAATAATTGAGGATCCGAATTTTAAAAATCGGGCGTCTGAATTGTTTGTGGTGGCTTAAATATAGTTTAAACCTTTCCAAAACCTTTGAAAAAGCCGTTACTCCGTCAACTTTGTCATTAAACGAAATTTGCACATTTGCAGAAACTAAAAACGAACAAAAGAGTTATGCAAAGTAAATAAATTATACCTTTACCAATATTTTTGCATAAACAGAGGATCGTAATTCTTGAAAAATTCCTGAATCGTTCTGGAATATTTTGAATATTAACGCGTGCAGCAGTTTCAAGTGCAGGCAGCGCGACAGGGGAATTGCGATGACGCGGCGGCGCACCCAACACAAAATATCGGATGCTCGAGGGGCGTCGCAATGATTTTCCGATGATGTCAATATGGGTGGGTCTCTGTGACGTGAAGCTGCGTCGGTCTCATGCTTGGAGCCGCATGCAGATCGTCAGTCACTAAATGTCACCGACGACAGCACTCAAAGCAGGCAGACAGACGCAATGTGAACTCTTGCATTAAACATTTAATGAATTGCAAATAATTTGATGAGCCGTCAAATTGAAGAGTTTTTCGATGGTGCGTTTGTCTCTTTGTAAAGCGAATCTTTTATTTTCTCAGCTTTTGTGGAGTTAATGGAGCTGCCACGATCTCAATTTCAGTATAGAAACCGCACCAAATAAATTCTGCAGCATTTTCTAAATCTTCGTTAAAATCTGATTTCAATTTCAATGCGTTGATATTTTCTTTTTTCGTGTGAAGATGCTGGAGAAGTGAAGGAAATATTTATTCATGGGATACATAAAACATTGGCCGGTATTTTCTGTGTTTTTTCAGTGGATGGACACCAGCAGATGGTGCAAGTCACTTGTTCAAGTGCATTCGTCGTAATTCTCGCGACTCAAGTTCACTCAACCTAAAACCAAAAACCTGAATAACGTTGCCAGGGTTTTTAACGTTTCAAGTACTTTATAATAATTTAAAGTTAAATATAAACTTTATAAAGTGATTGCATAAGCAGAACAAGAGTTTAAAAATAAAACAACTGTCAACTTGTGCAAACTGAAGTTAATTCAAGTACTCGAAATCTGCAAAATATTATTCAACGTCTTTCTGAAACTTCCCATCAAACAAATCCCAGGTTTTAAAGAATCTACAAAGTATTTAAATTAAATTGTTTTGCTAAATTTTAGTAAGAAGGAAATGGATTTTAATTCATCGTAAAATTGGACGTTATTTCCCAAAAAACGATTTCGAAATGCGTGTCTTCTTATCTCCAAAAATATGGCCGATGACTTGCACACGAAAAATCGTACGTCTCCGATTACTGAAAAGTAGCTCCTTCACCCAGCGACTGCTTTTATCTTATCTTCTGAAATAACAACAGATAAGATATCCCCACTGTCTGTTTTTTCTGATAATTTCCGTTTTTTAGACTAACAAAATGCTGACTTGAGGCATCTTTAATTATAACGAATAAAGCAGTGGCTTATATAGAGACAGCCACAGAGAAGTAGGAAAATAAACTATAAAGATTTTACGTGAACTGAATTAAAATTTAGTAATTTAATTTAATTTAGATTTAATTTAATTAGATAGCAATAATGTAAGAAATATGAAGGAAAGTTTCTTGTTTCTTTATTATAATTCTTATTTTATGCATTCAATTTTTATTTATTATTGATTTCCTCTGACGTTCGCAATTATTTGCTAAAACAAAATATTTTTATTGAAATATCAAGTTAATTCTTTCGCCTATTATTTGAATAATAATATTAGCAATAATTATCTTAAAAAAGTACTTTCATTTGCCTGTTTTGTCTATAATTTGAATGCATTATTCGAATTCTTATCACGTTCAAGTTGTTTATTGATAGAAGCTGACAGCAAATGTTTCAAAGTCAGTGGTTAAATTTTATAAAGTTGGGGAATCAGGCAGCTTGTACTATGTTCCTTATATTGACTTACTTATATGTTTTTATTTATATGTCAAACTAATAATCTTTTGTAGTAAAAACGCCCCCAAACCGAAACAGAATTGCGTTACGCACTGATAAACATGCAGTAAATGAAATATGGCACAATAAAACAAATTTTGTCGTTATAATTTAATTTTTAATTTAATTAGTCATCCAAAAGCGTCAATTTTAGTTCAGAAAACGGAACAAATCAGTCAGAAAAGTCACTTGAAATTCAGAATAGTTATTTGTAATTCAGACAGCGTCAGTTTTAATTCAGAAAAGTTGTTTTTAAATCAGAAAGTGCCATTTATAATGCTGGAAGCCTCATATTTGTTCTGGGTATTTTGAATTATAAATTACGCTTTCAAATACATATGAAATACGTGTAAGAAATTCAAATAATAGTCCAATAATGAATATAAAATGCGAATTAATATTATATTTTATTGTTTTACTTTACTCCTTTGATTTCAGTTGCTACTTGGTAATGGGTCGCCAGCCTAGACTGGTGCTGTTGCTGCTTCTGGCGATAGGCGCCATAGAGCTCTCCCTGAGCAGTACTCCGCATTACCTGAACATCGTGCACGACGACATCAGCGACAAGGACTTGGACAGCAGCGAGGATGTGCTGCCGAAGAGCATAAAGATCTCCACGCCGAAGGTCAAGGAGCTGCCGCTACCGTCGATCACGACGACTGCTGACCGAGGTGCGAGTTCGGCCGCCACGACACCGCGAAAGCCGACGAGCGATGAAGTCGCCAGCGATCTGCTGGAAGCTGCCAAGCATCATTTGAGGTGAGTGTGATGAAGCTTCTTCAATTCCTGTAGATCTTTAAATCAATTTCTGCATTCATTTCACTTGTTGACAGCGACAGCAAAATACTTCCGCATCCCGTTAAAAAGGACGTCAGCGCGACGTCCAGCAACAAAAACAAATACAAAAATGATGAAAGCTATGATATGAGCGACGACGATTACAACTACGATTACTACGAAGACTACAACCCCGACGAGGGTCTTGAACCCACCAACAAAAAAGTCCACTTCTCCTCCAAAGACACTAAAAAGTCCCCCAAGAAGGATGAAGTGTTCGCGAGCCATTTGAAGCCCATAAAAGAAGAAGAAAAGGTAAAAATGCAGAAGGTGGAAATGCATCGTTTTGTAACTTATTGCAACATTCTTCAAAGGACAAGCAAACGGCGAACGAGGACGATGGCAACAACATGAATAACAACACCGACGACTTCGAAGAAGAGGATGACTACGACGAGGACGACAACGATGACGACGAGGAAGACGAGGACGACAACGAGGAGGACGACGACATCGCTGACGAGGAGGAAATCGTTTTCAATGAAAACGTGCCTTGTCCCAGAGACTGTATCTGCGCCCGCAACATCAACAGCTATCTGGTCGCCACGTGCAGCAGGTAACCACTATATCCAATGTTTGCTTCTATTGTTAATAAACGCAAATAAATTTTGATTTCCCTGCAGACTTGATATTGGCAAGCAGAAGTTCGGCTCGGACATCACGGATCTGATCGTCACCGATGTGGGGCCCAAGTATCCCATCCTGCTGGGTCCTGACTTCTTCGTGAAAATCGGCCTGAAGCACGTGTCGACGATCAAGATCGCCAACTGCACCATCGAGTACCTGCATCAGTCGGCGTTCCATGGCTTGGAGTCCCTGTATGCGGTGAACTTGACCAACGTGGGTCTGGCCATCATCAACCCGGACACCTTCGCCAGCAACAAGAAGCTGCGACTGCTGACAATCACTGGCAATGACCTCAGCGTCATGTCAAGTGTTCATTATTTGCTGAAGGTGCGTCCAACAAAAAGCTTCGTAAAGATTTGCTCCATCGTAATATTTATTCCTTCCGCAGTCTTCTAGTCTGGAAGAGGTGAACCTTTCGAACAATAACCTGGGAGAACTCAACCCTACCGCATTCTCGAAGCTGTCGAACGTCGTCTATATAAACCTGGCCCAAAATGGTCTCCAAAGGATTCCCCATGGAGTATTTGACAGCGTGGAAACCCTCGAGGAATTGGATCTCTCGTCAAATTCCCTGAAGACCTTACCTCACGGTATTTTCAACCGAACCGCTCTTGCTATATTGCATCTGCAGTACAATGAAATCAGCGGCGATCTGCGTTTCTGCCCCGCCGACTTGCAGCAGCTCGATCTGAGCTTCAACTCGATCAAGCAGATCCACCATGGCATGTTCGACAAAATGAAGGGTCTGACCAATTTGGTGCTGAAGGGCAATGGCATCACCAAGATCCAACCGGACTCCTTCTTGACGCTGAAGAACCTGCGCAACATCGATCTGTCCATCAACGAGATTGATCAGGTGTCGTCGCTGCTCTTCTACAAGAACTCCGAGCTGGACGCGATACGCCTGAACGACAATCCCCGCCTGAGCCAACTGCCCACCGACGGATTCCAGAGCTACACGGGCTACTTCACCGTCTACTTCATGGACATCTCGAACTGTGCTATCGGCGCGCTCGGCCACAACACGTTCGCCACGATGCCGCGATTGGCCACCTTGAGGCTCTCCTGGAACAACATCAATAATCTGGAGCGCGACACCTTCGCCGCGTTGACGAACCTGAAGGAACTGGACCTGAGCAACAACCTAATTGTGCATTTGGATGAGCTGATGTTTACCAAGAACAACGAGATCGCTAAGCTCAATCTGGCGGGCAACCCGATACGCAAGCTGTCCGTGCGCCTATTCCTGCCCATGAATAAGCTGACTACGCTCGACGTGAGTGAGTGCGAGCTGCAGTCGCTGCTGACTGACACTCAGTTCGGCGTCGGTCGCAATTACAAGTTCTTCGAGACTCTTCGTAGCTTCAACGCCTCCGCGAATCACATTAAGAAAATCTCCGCGGCCGACGTGAGGAACTTCAAGAAGTTGCGCACTTTGGACATCTCCAACAATCCGCTGAAGTGCAACGAAGATTTCCAGGAGTTCATTAGTTATGTGAGCGTGAACACTCACACGATACCGTACAGAGACCCACCGCTGGAAAACCTGGAAACCGACGCCGGCCTGACCGAGTTCCGCACTCAGGAAGGTTGGGTGAAGCTGGCGCGAGAGGTGTGCAAACATCTCGCCGCATCGCCGGAAAAACCAGAGGAGGCGGAGATTCCGGAGAAACGTTTTGAGGACGTCGGCCAAGATCTGGATGCTGATGCCAAGAAATTGTTGGACATCGTGGACAACAACAAGTTCAAGAAGGTGCAGGCGACTCTTAAGGACAAAGTGGTGGTCGATGACGATCAATTAGAGGACAAGAGTGACGTCGACAGTGAGGACGATCTGAATGGCGGCGGAGAAGACAACGTTATCGACGACGCCGAGGAGAATACAAGTGACTACGACGAGGACGAGGACGAAGACGCCAAAAGCGAGGAAGAGGACGGAGATGATTACGATACCTTCGACAAGAAGACAGCCGTAAAAGTTGACTTGCCGAAGCTGCATGATCGCATTAAAGTGGAGGAACTGGAGCAATCGAAGCAAACTAAGGACAAGTTATTGCAAGGTAAATGTAGATAGAGACAAAAGTCAATAATTGCAATACTAAAAATTGCCATTTATATATTTTTCAGCAGATAAGTTTTCGGTAAATGGCCAAGAAGCAGACAATTCGACCGAGGATACGGAAGAGATAATAATCGAACGCGGACGCATCTACTACAGCGAATTCCGGTTCCTCATCCACTCCATCGTAGTGCTGACGTGCATGGTCGTCATTCTGCTGGCTGTCGCCAAGATCGTGACGATGGTGATGCGCAAGCGTGGCGAACGCTATCGCATGGCGCTGCTGGCCTCGTCCAAGAACTCCATTGTCTACCAAAAGCTGTCCGAGGAGATCAAAGCAATCGAGAAGCAGCCGAAACTACCCAAAGTTCATAAATATTCACCAATTAACCAGGTTTAGGGAAAGCGACGAGCAGCTTGTGGGCACTCCCAGAGGAGCGGGAGAGGAGGCAGCGACTGAGTTGCTTTTTCACTTTAGAGTGAAGCATCTTCGTGAACGAAATCGGATAATAATTAGTAATAGTTTAATGTATCTTGTATGTACACACATTTTACACATATCTTTACAAACACACATTCTTACGTTGGAAAAGGAGGAAACGTAATGTTGACATACATTTCTTATATAAGGCTAATTAAAATAATTGGAGAGCTCTGAAAACTTCAAATGATTGTATTTCGTTAGCATACTTAATTATTTGATAGTTGTACTAATTAAAGCAGTACTTAATTTCCATAGCGTTGTGTTTGGAGAACCGAAACCGGGCTACAAACAATAAACTAAATACATTAAGAACATCCATCGTCGATTATCCACAGACTTCGATTCGGAGGATTTATGTTGGAGCATCGATGCATTCCACTGAGAACCCTTCATTTCCCCAGCGGCAGCAGTTTCTTTCAGTGCCATGGTCGGAAGTTTACAGTTGTACATGAATAATTCGGAATTTGCAGCGAACAAATGTAATTCTCAAGCAACTTAAACGTAACAACTTAATTTTACATAATTGTACACTATAAAAACGAACACATTTGTACTATATTTTAATAAACTAATATTTAAACTCTATCTACTTCATCTGTTGTCCCTCACCACTTTGAAAATCCACTTCTTTGCGTTAACAAATATTTTTTAGGCTTAGTTAATTTAATAAAATTAAAACTAAATCAGTTGGAAGTTTCTTTTACTTTGGAAACCAGATATTTATATAAAACTATAGTTAAGCTTTTATTGCTTCTTCGTTAAGCAATAAAATATATTTAACAATAAATATATCCAATTTAATACTTTCTTGTTGCCAGAGAAACTCAGAAAGGTCTGATTATAAATAGCATAATGCTTCCGATGCAGTAAAATTTTATTCTAAAATAAATTTTCTGTTTTTTCATTTATTTATACATTTAATCTATACTTTTCACATTCGAACACAAGCAATTTTAAAGGAATCCAACTATACATCATATTTAAAAGAATATGACATGAATATTAGCTTTTTCCTCTTACAGAATTGTTTTGAATAGAACAACAACAAAACTTAACAGTAGTAAAGAATCATGTCAAATCATTTACTAATCAATAATCACTTAAATATAATCCTTTCCACATTCAAATTTACTCCTTAAATGGTTGAAATCGAAAGTAGTTCAAAGTTTACACAAACAAAGATTTTTATAGCCCACCACTGGAAAATATTAATGTTGAAAGCTGAAGTAAATACTTTATTTTTTCATTTTATATATACACATATATATGTATTTGAATTAAACTACGACTCGGAGTAATCTTGAATACATCAGATTCTGCATCAAGTTCCGCATTTCAGGTTCTTAGTTCACGCGGTTTCCTTTCTTAGCTGCAATTGGCAGCTGTTCTCCCTTCAGGAATGGATTCTCATTTTGAGCTGGACCATACAGCTTCTTGGAAAGGAAATTTTCATTTAGCGGCTGAAGTTGTTGCATCAAGAAGTTTTCAATGTCGCTTGCCATCATGTCGTTATTCTTGTTGTTCCTCTCGTTTCCTTCTCCGCGGCAGTCGAACATGTGCTCGCCATCGCACATGCAGTCCTGAGATTCCTGGAACTCCCGGCTGAAAATTGCAGTGTTGTCGAAGTCGGTGATGCAGCCTTGAGCATCGTTGTAGCCGAAGGGACAGGGATTGGGCGGGTTGCAGTAGGCCGGCAGACTAGCATCCGTTTTGATGGTGGTCTTCATTTGATTGGGACCCTCGCCCATGCCGCCAGACATGAATTGGTGATTCCACAAGGAACTGTGCTGCAGCAGCTCCTGATCTCGGATGGAAGGACTCGAAGTATCGCCCTCGAGTCCTTCGAAGTAGAGGCCGCCTGTGGGGCCAGGCTTGTAGGTCCTCGGCATAAGCGCTAGGTTTGCAGATATCTCAGATGCTGGGTCGATGTAGGTGTCACTTGGAAGGATGTTGTTCTCCATTCTGTTGAGGATTTCCGCCAACAAAGCATTCTCGAATACGTAATTCTCCTTCGCAGAATGATGGGAATAAGCAGATGTCCTGCCTGCGAAAATACTTATTAGCAGGACAACAAACGCTGCAACACGAACAACTTCAGTCTTGGTTCTTGCCAGCATTTTCGATTTATATACAGCACTATTTTTAAGCAGACGTGGCTGAAAAATGCAGTTACTTATGAGCAAATGGTCTTTGAAAATTATCCACGAATATGCTAAATGTTCAGCGAACTGCGCAGTCGTCGAAAATAATATCGATTTTCTGCAACACGAATGCGTTAAACGGGAAAGAAGTTATATAGAAAGCTACATTACAAAAATACTTTGTGCTTTCATTTATTCTATTATTATTTTTATTTATTTTTTATTCTCTAGATAAGTTATTGAGGTAGTCATCTTCAGTTTCTTTTGTAACTCGAATATCGATGGACGAAATTGCAACTGAGAATTTGAATGTTTCGGTTGCCTTTGAGTTGAAAGTGTGGCGGAAAATCGTTACGAATAACACCAACCTTAAAAGGAATTCTGCACCATTGAAAGCAATTTCAAGACTGAAACATTAAAAATCAGTGGAAACATTTTGCTGGTAACTAATAATGGATTAATTTCTATGTAGTAATTCTTATCGAGCTCAGGACAAAGTTCCTTCTAAATTTAAAACTATTACTTATAAATTAAATGCCTTTTACGACTTGTAACAATTATAAACAAATAAATTAATTTATTATATACAAGAATTACAGAATAAATAACATACAATGATTTTAATTGAATTAAAAAGTTTACTTAGTTGTTCTTTTGTACAGCCTACAAGGTCCTGTGACTTTCTTTGTACTCCATAATGAATTTGTAAATAAATAAATAAATAAATTCAATTAAATATTACAAAATGCGTACATAGTTTTGTTAAATTAAGTTGTTCAACAACTGCATTAAAATATGGAAAATATATAATATAAAGCCCTAACGCACAATTACGAAATAATTACATTTCGAACTAAAGTTTCGCATCAACATCATATTGATGATGATGATAAAGATAATGAACAGACATATTAAATTAATCTTATGCCAAATTGTATTGCTTAAGACTTAAATGCTATGTTCATTTTTTTGAGAGCTTCCAATCTGCAATTGATTTACAAATGCTTTTTCAAATTTCTCATTGTTTTGGCGCTCTTGAAACTCCTCTTCGTACGTGGACCACATTTTCTCGAATTCTAACTGATCACCAGAAAAATCCGTATCGCTCGGCTTGTCTTCGGCAGCAAACTCCAACTCGAATTGACTCATTTAGCTCGATGTAGCTAAAAGTATAAAAGACGGAAAGGATTAATTAAATTGGTCAGTAATCGCTTTAGTAAATAAATTCGAATTTCTATATTTAAATAAGTAGTAGATCAATATTATTATATTAGTAATAGATTAAAAATGGTATTTGCAGCAGTACAAAAAATGGAAATGGACATATTAACAGAAAGCTTATTGCATTAAAGCTTAATGCAAAGATTCTCGTTGATAAGATTACTTGTTGAACGGTAGCTGAAGCAACGAATGTGGTCTGTGAATCTATCGTAGACGGATTAGTGGAATTTGAACTCTCTTCCAGAAGTGAACAGCTGATTTTATCAGCAGCTATCAACAAACATGTCCAGGAAAAACGTTCTAAATTTAATTAACACCGTTTTAAAAAATTCGTAAGTCCGCAAAAATTACGCATTTGCAAAATAATAATAATACACCTTTCTTTAATAGCTGCAAATGTCCGGCCCACTCGAATGGCTGTGCTACAGCAAGTGTTCCAAAGGAGACTGGCAAATCAGAGTATGCTTTCGAGGCGAGTTCTAAAATGTTGTTTCATTCTACAGAAACACAAAGCCAATATTAATGTTTAATCACTTTGATCTCCTTAGATGGCTTCCTCGACGGTGCGATTTGGACCTGGAGTAACTGCAGAACTTGGTGCTGATCTGCGCAACTGGGGCTCGCGCAATGTGTGTCTCGTGACGGATCCAGTAGTAGCGAAATTGCCTAGCGTTCAGTCGGCATTCAATTCTCTCAGCCGGCATGACATAAAATATGAAGTTTATGATCAAACACGTGTCGAACCCACCGACGAAAGCTTCTGGCATGCAGCTAGTTTTGCCCGAAAGAGAGATTTTGATGCATTCGTGGCCATTGGCGGCGGTTCCGTAATTGATACTTGCAAAGCTGCTAACCTTTTCGACTGTGATCGAACTGCAGAGTTTCTGGATTACGTTAACAAACCAATAGGCAATGGCAAAGAGGTACAATGAAGTTACTCAAACCGTGATTGCTAATAAATGCGCTTTTTAGATTGCAGTAAAACTGAAACCCATGATCGCAGTACCCACAACATCAGGCACAGGCTCAGAAACGACGGGTGTCGCTATTTTCGACTACAAGAAGCTACATGCGAAGACTGGTATTTCCAGTAAGTTCTTAAAGCCGCAGCTAGGTAACTCTTGATAATTATAATCCCTTGCAATGTTATCACCGACTTTGATTGCTCAGGCATAATTGATCCGCTGCACACTCTGTCAATGCCCGAACGCGTTGCAGCATTTTCGGGCTTTGATGTGTTTTGTCATGCGCTTGAGAGCTTCACTGCGGTCGATTATCGGGAGCGTGGTCCCGCACCCACCGATCCTAGTCTACGGCCACCATACCAGGGCCGAAACCCCATCTCAGATGTCTGGGCCCGATTCGCCCTACGAACAATTAAGGAAAATTTCATTGACGCCATATTTCAGCCAGACAATTTGAAAGCACGTTCACAAATGCACCTTTCTTCCACAATGGCTGGTGTGGGCTTCGGAAACGCTGGAGTACATCTATGTCATGGCCTCTCGTACCCTATATCGGGCAACGTTCGCACTCACCGTCCTGAGGGTTACTCAAAGGATAACCCCCTTATTCCGCATGGTCTATCTGTAGTAATCACAGCACCTGCCGTCTTTGAATTCACTGCTCCGGCATGCCCAGATCGTCACCTAGAAGCGGCACAACTTCTAGGAGCGGAAATAAGTAATGCAAAGCGATCCGATGCCGGTAGAATTCTTGGCGACACCATACGCGACTTCATGCAGAAGGCCGGAATAGAAAATGGCCTTAAAGGTTTGGGTTTTACCACGACAGATATTCCAAATTTAGTTGAAGGTACTTTGCCACAAGAGCGCATTACAAAACTGGCACCAAGGCAGCAAAGTCGGGAGGATTTGGCAAATCTATTTGAAAAATCGTTGTTGAATTATTAATACTTACCAAAATGTTGTTTATTTCGAGAAATGTTGTATTTTTTAGAATTACTTCAAAATAATAACGGCTTGCCTTTATCAGGGTTGTTTTGGTAGCACCTTATTGACAGGCGACAAATTAAGTGAAAAATCTTGGCTTTCTAGAAATCTATCATCTCTAAATTGACTTTTTATTGTACTTCAAGGTATAATAGTAAATCAATTTCGTTTCACTTTTTCTCCCATTATAAATGGAATAATATGCCATGATAGAAACTATAGAACTGAAACTCGCTACCGACGTGAACATATAACTTATGGATTATGTTTAGCATGCTGCAGCATAGAAAACAAACAATATTTTCATGCGTCTGGGTGGTTTATACGATTTATTATTTTACAGCAAGTTGTACATACCCATTCTTCACAGACTTTCGTAGACAATAGGAAGTTGTCTATACAGGTAACCAACCACTAACCAACTTGGTTGTACAATTGTTGTGTGATGTGTAGCGATGGTGTACAACGAAACTGCAAGTAGATAATAGTGAGTTTACACAGCTCGTTTTACTTCCAATTTGTTTTGTACTAAGCAAACATTTACACCGCGAAACAATATAATATTTTTGTTTTTGTCAGTAGACAATACACAAATATTGCTTGGAAACCATGACAAATTGATAAGAGCTCATATAATTGTAGTTTTGTATAAGGTGCTGCAAAAAATTTTAAGAATTTTTATTTGCTTTGCAAAGTATGCAACACTGAAAATGTTAAATCATATGGAAGCCTGAACTAGATTGTTCTTCAAAGTTTTTGCGACTACAAGAGTTTTCGCGTAAATTTAACATTAATTTTTCGTTAGGTAGAGTTTGCATTATTATGAGGACTACGATTCAATCAAGTAAAATATTCGTGATCGGAATCGCTAACTTTAGGACGCATCAAATATTTTCGATATGCCCGATTATGAAGCATTTCGTATTTCCGGATGGCAAAGTATTTGGCGAATAAAGAAAGTGTACAAATGCCGCTATTCGCATAGAGCTGCAGTTCGGAACTTATCTGCGATTTGTCGTATCAGATATGCTATGAGAAGTTGTGCCAATCGTTGATGTCACGCAAAGTCGATTTCCATGCAAATGACTCCTAAAGATGGAAAAATAACCCCAAGAACGTTTTATACAGATGGCCTACCTGCTGTGATTGGGTGTGAAGATGACATCCATATCAAAATTCCTTCTCCACGACAAGAGATGAAACTTTTATACCATAACAGAAAAGTATATTATACTAAAAATCAATATTAATATTGCTCATAATTTTTTGACATTACAGATATATGATCTTACGCTATGTTTACACCACGCAATGCTTAAAAGGTTATTCTTTCTCTTTGTTATACGAACGAGCAATCCCACGTCATTTCCCGTCGTCATTTCTGAGAAATGCATCGCATAAAACATCGTATAAGTTAGACATAAGTTTATTGAGTAGCGACGTATATGTATTACAATAATGAAATTTATGAAACAGAAGAATCTTGTTTATCATTTACTTTGAAGTTCTTTCTAGAGCTCAAAGTTTCCCCTACGCCTCTCTTCCACAGCAATTGAAACTACCTGTTGTGGGAGGCCATTATCTCCTGCAACGCTGTGGGTATTCAATACTGTAGGAATAGCAAATTCTTTAGAGAAAGAGAAATCACAACAATAAAATCACTTCCTATAAATACGGCATTCTATTATTCACAGACGCGAACAGCTGACTTGCGTAATTCCACATTGTGTCACGCTCTCTGACCAACTTCGCGTTAATCGTCGTTCAGTGGAGATTTTTGTAGCGCTCTGTTTGACAGTGAAATTAGTCTCAAGAAGCTATCAATCATGGGACATTTTACACTCCAAAAATGTTCTCTTATGATATTTATTGCAAAATAGAAAACAAATAAAATAGCATTGTAGTTTAGCAAAGACAATATTATATTACCATTATTGTCTTTGCATTTTAGCGATGGAAGCCGCAAATAAATTTTTCCCGACTAGTATAGAAGAGAAAGTAGAAAAATCACTAAAAATAATTCGGACATTCGAGTGGTTGATTGATGCATACGTCATAGTAAGTAAATCATATCTGATCGTTAGCCTTTTGTATACATTTATCTTGTTTCAAAGGATTTCTACGTTGAGGATCACTGGTCAAAGTTAAGTGATAATTGGCGCAGGCATTTTACCCAATTTCCTCCAGAATATTTAAGTGACCTGTTGAATTCGCAAGAGAAACAGGTAAATTGTGTTTGGCCATTGGCATTGTTGGCACTACGCCAACTGCTTCAGGACTTACCAATTTCTAGAGAAGTACAAAACAAGGTGGGAGCTCTTGCAATACAATTAATGGCATTGTTGAACGTTCCACTTTTAATTTAAGCATCTTTTCAAACGATGTTTGCTGGTGGAACATCCGAAGTTGCGACATCTTTTCACTAAATTTGTAAAACCAAAAAAGCGTCATGAAATTGAGAGAATGGCTGCTTTTTGTAAAAATTCCATAGAGAGAACTGCAGTCGATTTTATAATTGATTTTGGCGCTGGCCTAGGCCATCTAGCGCGATTACTTGGCTATGGATATGGAATTAAGGTTTGCTGTTTAGAGCTTCAGGATGCACTCAATCATCAAGCTCGGTGAGTGTACCTAATATACTCTCTTTGAATGTTAATAATGTACTAGCAGCGTTATTGATACACAGTTAGAAACTATGGCCGCCAAGCATCTCAGCATAGGGGAGTATTCCCATTTCCAACGTCCAGCACATGTGACGCTGCAGCTGCATAATGAAATGCATCACCAAGTGTTATTGGATACCATACGTGAAGCTTTTGAGTTGCCTACTTTTGAGTTCACTTTCGGAATCATTGGCTTGCATCCTTGTGGTGATTTGGGAGTGATTCTTATGAAAATGTTCCTCGCCTGTAAGCAAGCCAAATTTCTAAATATTGTAGGCTGTTGCTACATGAAATTGAGCACCAACGAAACACAGCCTGACTGTGTATATTCAAGCTATCCCTTGAGTCGCTTCTTGAACCATCGTCAAGTTCCAAGATTCACGCAACTGAGCTATACATCACGCGAGATATCTTGTCACGCCACGGAAATGTATTGTGATCGATTGCGAGCAGGTAATTATGAGGATCTAAAAGTGCACTCGTTCAGGGCAGCGTGTGAGCGAATTTTACTCCAATACTGGCCGGACATGAAGCATTGCGGCTTACGAAGTGTAAAGCATAGCTCAGGAATGACGTTCGAGGAGTAAGTTGTAGATTTTAGGTATTCCTTTAAATATTAACATTTGCGTATTTATTTGTTCCGTCAGGTATTTCTTTAAAGCTGTACAAGGATTGCCTGCGAGCACTCTGAAGAGCGCTCAACTACAAACGAGTGCAACAGCTGCAGATTTAAGTCATTGGAAACGAGTTGTCATATTTTACACACTTCGTTTACTCTTTGCGCCGCTGATTGAGAGTATTATTTTGTATGATCGAATGTTGTTTCTACAAGAAAATGGTACATACTAAAAGTACATTACTTTTGAGAAAATTTTGTGTTAAATTCTACTTCGAACCGTTTTAGATTGCGCAGTAGAAGTCAGTGCTATTTTTGATCCGTACCTATCGCCTAGAAATCACATTACAAGTGCAATTAAAAGGAATTGAAATACTTTGGTTACAACATCTATAAATATATTAGATATACATATGTAAATTATATGTTTTTATATGTACGACTGACTATTTGTGCCAAATTATACACTAATAAACCAATCTTCTAGCTATATTTTAAGCATTTTTAAGAACCGGAGAACGGCATCCGTTGTTAGAAGCGAATTGTATGATGAATGATTTTAATGAACGCTGTGTTCAGTTATACGGATCGATCAAGAAAAATTCTCCTTTTTTTGATTTCTCTTTTTTGGTAAATTCATCGGACAAGAATGGGAAATCTTATAGAAAAAACTTTCCTTTCTAAACATCAAATAAATCGTCGTGATCAGAGATTTCAGTTCTTATCACATTTCTGATCGTTGATCACGGCAAAGTCTATCAATGTTTTTGGCAAACAATAAATATGTGATCTTAAAAATTTATATTTTTTATTTAAAAAACGTTCATATAAATATTTACATTTATAAACAGTCCGTATTATGCACTAGCAACTATTTGTAGTAACCTTTCTTCTCAGCCTCCTCTACGATAGTCTGAATAGCTGCAAATGCTTCTTGTGCCGTTGGCTCAATTTGATCTGCCGGTAATATAAACAAGTCTTTGCTATCTGGTGGCCCACGTAGCTCAAATGTATAGGCGATAGGAATACCTGCGTTCGAGTATGCCCAATCCATACTACCTCCACTTGAGGGATAAATAGTTTCAATCAAGCTGCCGCTTGTGTAATCGCGTCCACTCAACGCTTTAATACGTGCACTTGCTTTTTCACCGAACTCTTTCAAATCGTCGTAATTTGGAATATGTTGCTTAGAGTGTCCATACGGAAACATGATCATTTGCGAGTACGAGTGCAGAGAAATATATGTCTTAATTTGATCCTTATTAACATGCTCTTCCACGAAAGCAATAAGTCGCTTGGTCTCTAGCTCACTTGCTGCCGCTGGCCCCGCAAAGTCGTAACGGCATGGATCAGAACTGCAGCCAGTTGAGTTCCAATGCGATGGATAGTTACGATTTAAGTCCACCCCACGGCATGTGTCAAATAGTTGTCGATTTTTGCGCCACATGCGATCGTGTTCGAACGTGTATTTGTAGCCGTCGGGATTAACGCAAGGGAAGACAATCCAATTGTAGTTGTTGGCCAAATGTTGAACTGCCGAGTCGACTGAGTTTAGAAGCGTGTTAATGATGTATGTAGCTGCCGCAGGAGCAATCCATTCGCGTGCATGGATGCCGCTTTCAATAAATATCGCTTTGTTGTCTTTTGACCGAGCCAATTTAAGGCCTTTGATTGGATTACCTTGGGTACTTTTGCCCATGTCTAACAATGTAACTCGATCGGGAAACTTGGCTGCTATGTTTTCCATCCATTCGTAGATGGTTTCTAAGTGATAATAATGATTCCAATCGTAATCTTTCAGATCTACACCGATTGGCACTACTTCGCGAAGGTTCTTGTCAATTTTCTCCTGAAAGTTGTACGTCTGTGAAAGATAAGTTGCTAAGAGATTAGTTGAAATCTATGTCACAATGAAGACTAATAAAAAATATTGAAATAGAAAATCTTACCAAGATGGAGTGTTTAATGCTGTAAGTTTGCAGTAGATCAGCAAAATCAGCGACTCGATTTGCTGCCACTAGAATAGAAAGCTTCTGCCCAATTTCTCGTGCATGTCCAATAAAAGTGAGGCTGTCGCTTTGTTGCTCCAACTTTTCCAGCAGATCGATGTGCTGTTGCGTCGCCAACTCTACGTTGTAAATGCGGTAGAAGTCGTAGCGCGCCTGATCTTGGCCCGCTTCGACGCAAATATCATCCTTCAAGCAGTAAGACGATGGAGAGGAGGACATGACTTTAGATGCGGACTCCGACAGTATCAGAAGAGTAGTAATCCAGAAAATATTACTGGCACATACCAGCATTTCGGCATACTTTTCGCTTCTGTGTTTGCGCTCGTGCATTAGCTACTCTGCCTTATCTTGGTTCCACCAGCTTATCTCTTATGTGCACAAACATCCATTCGAGTGTATTGTGTGTCTTTTATCTCAAAATGATGACAGAACCAAATGTTTATTGTATTTACTTTTCTATTTCTTTAAAAAGATATACATACATACGTATGTGTGAATAAATTATAGTGTTCCGAAAGGAACGGACTGAATAGAACCGAATTATATCTGGTGCAACACGCAAATCCAATCATGGAAAGGAATCACGCAAATCACGCAATTTCCCCTGTCCCATAGCTGCCAGGGTATTGCGTGATTTCTTTGCAGATCCACCACAATTCCATTGGACACCCATGAACACCCAATCAAAAACTGGAAAATTTGTAAACAAAGGTGTTGCCACATTCTGCTTCATTGCCACAATTTTGCTTGTCGTCTGAATATTGTCATAGTTGGCGGGTAATATTTTGATGTAAATATCTTGTGAATAACTTTAATACCACATTCTCAAAGGATATCAAACTACAATCTTTGATAATTGGTGAACGTGATAATTGGTGATATTATTAGATATATATTTATGGTAAGGTATAATAATAATATATAGAAAACGAACTAACATATTGCAACCATTATTATTCCTATGATAGTTAACCATACAAATACAAATATTTCGCATCTACAACTCTTAAACACTTAATGTAACTGTATGTAAACCGAATTATATGGGTATTAGACCTGCAGGTCTTCTAAATTTAAATAAATTAGTTAAATTTCTTTAACTTTTACCGATTCGAAGTTTACCGCTAAACATTTTAAGAAGTCATATCTTTTAAATAATTTATTATATACGGTTTGGTACTGTTGAAAGCGCACACAAATCAAAAAATTATTTTATTTTTATACGATTAGATATATACTAATATAATACAATACAATATATAAATATTATATACAATCTAATACAAATACAATAATAGAAGTTTGAAACATTCAGTGTGAAACATTCAAAACAGAATATTTGGAGAAAAGCCGCAGAATTTCTGGTTTTTTTTTCCCTGTGTGGTGAATTGGTTGGGAATTAGCATATTTCGTTATCCTACATTTTGGGCAATTATAGCAATAGCAAACAAGACTTCTCCTTGCGCAGTTTTTATCTCTTCTCGTTCGGGCATGACGTCACGAAGTTTTATATCGGCATTCTTCTTTAAGGTGCCTACACACCGCTTTTAGTTGACATTCAGAGCAAGGCGTATCCATACAATATTTCAACCTCAAGGTTCTCCCGAGGTTTTTCCTAAAGGTTTTCTTTTTTGTAGAAGCTAATAGTTTTGAACAAGTTGTGAAATGTAATATTTTGCAATAATCTTACGGTTTTAATTGCATTCGAAGTCATTTACTTTACCTAGGAATATGTTTTAATAGAAGTAAAACATATGTACATTTCAATTTCTTATTTTTATATTATTTTGTAGCTGCGCTGGACTCAGCTGACTCAATGAAGAACATGTTGTAGTTTTTGTTTAGTATTGTGCGTTCTGGAAGATAAATCGGTCCACAAAGAACTCACGCGTTGCCGAATTAGAATCGCTCGACTTTAACTCTGTAGAAGACTTTAGTCCGTAATAGTTGTTAATTATAGTAATTGTATATTTCCCGGTTTTAACTGTCGTAACGTATAAATTTAATTAATCGTTAATCTAATCGTTTAGGTGCTCACGGCTAAATATGTATTTAAACTTATTAGCTTCAAATGCGTGCTAGTTGTTTCTGCTTCTTTACATATACAAATCTATAAATATTAATATTCTGCTTAGCAGTCTGTTTACATTTCTAAATATATTATTATTTTCGTAGAAGATTTTTTATCGCAATTTGTAAATTTATAACTGCTTTTTATTGTTGTACAATGTGTGTTTATTTGTAAGTTTTTTTACAAAACGCACGTAAATAGATTTGAATACCAGAAAGCGGCGGACTTTACCATCGGCGGTAATTATTACAAATCTTTTCCGGTATTTTTTTTCTCTAGATTGTGTTCACATTTAAATGATCGTTATATTTCCGAATTCAATGCCTACGACAAATATAAATAGAATGAAAAATCTATTATGCTATGAAAGAGAAAACGAAAACGTAGCATTTCGTCGCGTAGTGAAAATTTTAGCAGCAGCCACAAGACTAAACGAAATTTCAATCTCGTTTTAATATCTACATATTTGGAGATTATTTGTCAACTCAACTGAACGCAATGCCGCGAAAGCAATCAGCGAACTGCAGAAGTAATGCAGCATAAAGTATAATGTAAGAAAAATAAATAAAACTCGCCGTTTACTTTCAAAAGCAAGAAATTGTGAAGATAAATCGTTAAGAATAGAAAACTGAAGGAATAAGTGATTAAAAAACAGTAATATTTTTAATTAAGTCAAAATACTTTATTTATTAAAGTCCTTAACACTTGGAAGAATGTTCAAACTTAAACTTCGTGATAATTTAAACAATGTTTAATTAAGTCTTACAACATAAATAGTTAAATATGTTCTAAACGCAGTCGCCTTTCGCCCGCCTGGATTAAAAGTAACAGAATTTGTTATCAGCTTACCGTTATTAAGCTTAGATAAGTTTCCTCGGGCTAAGAATTGGCTATAAAAGAAGAATTTCTTGCGAACAAACACAGTTTTGCATCGCCAGTCAACTGCCGTTGCATTCCATTCCAACCAATTATTCTATCAAGTGATAAGTGAATTACAGCTTAAGTAGTGAATCGAACTTTGAACTCGATCGATTGTTCAAACTCCACGCACCAATTTTCTGCTCAGTCGCCGAGTGCAAGTTGAGCAACCAGGTTTCTGTAAATAGTTTAGCTGCTTGTTGCTCTATTAAAGGATGACGTCGGAAGGAGCAAAAACTTTAATTCCAACGCGCACGAATCCCGACCTGCAAGCAGAACGCGATGCTGCCAGTTTCGACGTTGCCGAGTTCCAAACCTGGTGGCACGGAGGCGCCGATAAGCTCCGTGACAAGCGTCACATTGGTGAGTGATTAACACAAGTTTATTTCACTAGAAATCTATTTGAAATTTAAATTTAATCGACGCCGATTTTTGAATTACTACAAAAGGAAAGACATAAAATATTTATGAAGTCTATTTTTAAAATAATGTTGTTTAAACTCGCTTTTGGTGTTCAATTTATTATTTCTTTTATGTTTTTAACCCTAAACATTACGAATTGTTACACAAATGTCCGTTGATTGCTCACAAAGCTGAGCAAACAGTTCAGTTTTTATTAATCTTTTCTGGCTTGGATATTAACCTTTTCGTCGCGAGTGGTAAACATATGTAACAGCGGAATTTACAAATTTCTGAAAGCAGAACTTTTTGTTATATATATACGAAAAAAGCAACGTACCAATGATAACAGTTTCCTTCGTCGTTTCGCGCGCAGTTTGCAAAACTAAGAATTTTCTGACTTTCGATTGAATGGTGGAAAAGTCTTCATATTGTGTGGCGCATATAAAAATGTAATTTATATTTAATTTAAAAATAATTTTAAAATTGATTATTACTTGCTTTCTGGGACAATTGGGTTAAATTGTATTTAATATAAAGCCTCCATTAGCACAATCTATCGCGTAAGAGTATATTTCAAAAAATACTTAATTAAAAGTCAATAGCAAACTTAAGCCAGATATTCCAAAGTCAAGTCAGATAATCCCAAGTAGTAAATGCAAAGAGTGAGTGTACATCTTAGATAAACAATAAAATTTAAGGTAAATAAATTTGTAAACATGTGTAACATGTGTTCAACTAACGAGGAATTCTAAAAAGTAGTGACACCTACCACAATAAGCGAACACAACAAAAAAAAAAACAGAAATTTTTGTATGTTGTAAATCAACTTCTCGAAGTCGTTAATTAAAAATAATTTCAAGTTTTCTTAAAAATGAATTAATAGCAAATAAAAAGGGTTCATTCAGCTCGTTAACTCACAGCTCTAGCTCAGTTTTTCTTTAGGAAATAATCGAAAATACAGACCAAAGGGAAAATGATAATGATGCCTTTTCTGTTTTAATATAAAGTTTTTAATGAGACTTGAGATTGAATGACATTTTTTATGTAAAGAATGCGACTTTATAAAAGGAATAAATGTTTTTCGACGAAAATATTTATCACCTGAAACATTATTAATGTCTATTCATCGATTTAAACAACGACTAGGAACATTGAATGAATGAAGGATATCCTTATTCACTCTCGATTATAAATTACAGAAAAGTTCCTCCATGACCACATCCCAGAAGATAACACATCGGTGCATTACCAAAGCCATGAGGAACATTTCACTTCCGCAATGAAGAGCTCCATCGAAGTTGCCAAGACGCTGCGTAAATTGCAACAGCAATATAATCCTGGTGGAAAGGACATTTGGCCGTAAGTTCAGACTTGGCTTTATTAATCCGCGCCGGTCGTTATTATCGCTTATTAAAGTCCATGCTGAAATGAGTTCCTTGCAGATACCTGATTTATATGCCTGTGGTTTCGAGCATTCAGCCTGCAGGTAATCCTTTTATCGTTCAGTTCCTGATGATGACCACGGCGTTGAAGAGCGAAGCGACCGATGAGCAGTACGAGCGCTTTGGCAAACGTGCCGAAAGGTTCGAGGTGTGTGGAGCGTACGTGCAGACAGAACTCGGCCATGGCACTTTTCTGCGCGGCCTGGAGACGAGAGCAGACTACGACGCCAAGACGCAGGAGTTCGTGCTGAATACGCCAACGCTGACCTCCTACAAATGGTGGCCCGGAGGCTGTAAGTGTTTAAGAAAATCATTTGCTGCCAATCATTACCACAGAGCAATTTAATATACTGCAACAGAAGTGCTGGCACTCAAGCAGAACTTTCTTTAGCATTTCATTCGTCAGTCAGCCTTTTACGGTAAAGTTAATTCCACAAACCGTGAAACTTGGAGCGGCTGAGATAATTTCAATAACGAACTAGATTAAAATCGCATTTTTACGACTCAACATCGTAAAACTTATCAGAACTCGATTGATTTATATTCGATTGAGTAATAGCTAAGGCAATTCACACAAATTCCGCAATAAAACCCGGCCACTCAACACCGATTGAAGGTTATCTCAGATCATTCCCCGCCTCTGGACAAATCTTACCTTACGAAAGAGTGACATTGAACTCTTGTTTAAATAATCGCTTGTTTAATAAAATAATAGGATTCTTATATTGACCTTTCACACCCAATTACAGTGGGCCACAGTTCCAACTACTGCATTCTGGTCGCGCAGCTGTACATTAACAACCAGCGCAAGGGCATTCAGATGTTCTACGTGCCGGTGCGCGACGAGGAAACACACATGCCGCTGCCCGGCATTGACATTGGCGAGGTCGGCAAGAAGCTGGGCTTCCTCGGCACCAATAACGGCTACCTGGGACTGAAGGACGTGCGCATACCACGCACCAATATGCTGATGCGCAATGCTCAAGTGGAGCCCGATGGAACCTTCCACAGAGGCCCCATCCCCGTGCTGGCCTACTTCACGATGGTCTACATGCGCTGCCTGGTGTCGATGAACAACGCGAACATGTTGTGCATGGCTGCGACGATTGCGACGCGATACTCAGCCGTACGCCGACAGAGTCCCATTAACCCCAAGTAACTTCCATTCATCGCCCGTAATAATGTATAAATGATCCATTATCATTCTTATTCACGGTTTCCAGAGAACCGGAGCCGAAGATAATCGAGCACGTGACGCAGCAACTGAAGCTCTTCCCCGAGATAGCAATCGCAATGGCTGAGGGTTTGTCTGCGAAGGCGTTGTATGCGTTGTATGAACAGACGCGCTGCGAAATCGAGCAGGGCGACTACTCACGGCTGCCGGAAATGCACACGTTGGCGTGCTGCATGAAGGTGCTCTGCACGTCGGATTCGGCTGGAGGTGTGGAACGGCTGCGCTTGGCGTGTGGCGGCCATGGCTACTTGTCGGAGGCGAACTTCGGCGCGCTGTTTTCGGACGCGGCGGCTGCCTGCACGTATGAAGGCGACAATACTGTGCTGCTGCTGCAGGTCGGACGATTTCTGATGAAATCCTGGCGCGCTATGTTGAACTCGGTGGAGCTGCCGCCCACAGTTCACTACTTGGCGGAAATGGCAGCTGTTAAGCAGTTCCCCAAATGGACAGGTTCCTGGGAGTGCTTAATTAAAGCGCTCCAATTCACAGCAGCTAAGTACGTGCGTCGAGCTGCAATATTGAAATGGTCCCAACTTAAATTCGAACCACTCATTTTAGCAAAACTCGCACTGCTTTTGAGCATTTATCCCAGCGCTTGAAGGAAGGGCAGACGAAGGCGGAGGCCGCTAATCACACCGGCATCGAGTACGTGCAAGCGGCCGAGGTGAGGAAACTTTCAAGTTGTTCGCAGTGCAAAAAACAAACAAAAGGCAGCACAATGAATTCAATAACAAAATTGAACGTTGAATTCCGTTAAAAGTTATATTAAAATAAGTTTGCAATTCTTTCAACAGATGCATGGACGCATTTTCATCTGCTCGACATTCTTCGAGGAAGTGACTGGGGCTGCTGCAAATCAACGTTCCGCGTCACTGAACAGCGTTCTGCGCAACCTCCTGGAGCTTCTTCTGGTGCACACTACGCTCGGTTATATGAAGGATATTTTGCGTGTAAGTCTACGAACGAATTCGTGCCATTTAATTTAGTTTAATCGGAACTTACTTAAAGTTTATTCCGCTCACCGAAACCGATTTGAGTGCGCTGCAATCGCGTTTGGAGCAGGCGCTGAAGGCGATCCGACCCGATGCTGTGGCCATTTGTGACGGCTTCGACTACCGCGACCGTTCGCTGAGGTCGGTGCTGGGGTCGTACGATGGCAATGTGTACGAGCGTATTTTTGAGGCGGCGAAGAAAAGCCCCTTGAACAAAACACCAGTTCCTAAGATATTCCATCAGTATTTGAAGCCATTCTTGAAGTCAAACATGTGAGTTGCGGCGTGATTGTCAAAAGATTTGAAGTAAACCGCGGAGTGTCTATTAATTATTAAGTTTTCAGTCCAATATAATTTGTAAAAATAGTGTTTAAAGGGAGGGAAGTGAGTCATAAATGTAATTATAAGTACACAAGAACACGTTATTTCAATTTCTCCATTTTATTTTAGCGAAATTTACTTATTATACGTTAAAAAAAAAACTGTCTCCATTTCAATACGTTGGAAAAATTACAAATTGAAGTACGTATTGAAGGAAATAATTAAATAAAGGGTTCACTTGTCAGAAAATCAATTGTTTTGCTCGCTTTTATAAGGTTTTATATAATTTCTTTGGGTGTAACGAGGTGATGATTGCATTTCTGAATACAGTTTAAGTCAATATACGGAAAACTTAACAAAGAATTTTTTATTTAATGTCATGTAACTGAAATTGTTTGTGTTCTTGTTTGAATATAAAATAGAAAATTCAATAAAACGTTTTATTGAAGAGAGAAAAGTGGGATTTGTTTTTCGATTGCTTTTGTACATAATAAGATATATAAACTGTGAAAACACAAGGCAAAGTGGCGCTCTTTTGATTGGATTTAATATAATATTGCAGTGAACAGATTCATTTTACCTTTTTACAATTAGACAGTTTAAAAAAGTAGAATATAAACAATTTTCTCGTGATATTGTAAAATATATAAATGTTGATTGCCTTTTATACAATTGCAAGTGTGTTCATATGATAAAACTAAACGAAATCCTTTGTAAATTTAACATTAAAAAGCTGTGTAATAATCTAAATTTAAATGGCAATAAAATACATTTAAACAATATATGTTACAGAGGAATAAAATAGTATTTAGTAGAAAGTTGTAAGACGAAAGCGAGCGCCTGAAATGATGCCACGATTCGAGTGGAGATGTAGCAAAACTAGAAACGACTTTTTCCTATTAAACAACGAAAGAGTCGATATTTCGACGTAGATAACTAGTGAACTTATATTAAATACAGGCTTTTCCTTGTAATGTTAACAGCTGCAGAGTTCGGATTTTCGTTTAGGTGCCTTTTTTCCTGCTTAGTTGCCAGTTTCACGCATTTCGCTTAATACTTTATTACGTTTATATAGATATACATATATATAAATGTAGATCTATGTTGAAATAGATACATTTACATGTATACATATGTATAATTTCATAGTATATAAATTTACGCTAAGTATTACATTAATTTTTCACAATTATTTCTTTTTAATTTATTACTTTAGTGCTTAGAAATACATGATTTTTCTTTAATGATTTCGTTTTTTTAATTGATTCCATGTGTTGTTTTGTTTTGTTTACTTTTCGCAACTCTTCTTTTTTTCACTTTAATTATTTTCATGCTAAAAAATGAATAAAAGTCGTCGGATTCAATTTCAAACAACGAATGTTTTTGCTTACTTTAAAAACTTTGCCGTTGCTCTCAAATCAACTTCAAATTCATTTGTATAATTCTATATATATTTCTATATATATATAGTAGACATCATCTTTATAATTACTAAAAGTTAATTAATTAAAGTCTCAATTATTTTTATTGTTACACTTATTCTAAGTTCTATGAATTTCTTTGCTTATATTTTGCAATGTTTCTGTTTTTGTTCTGTTGTTGACGTTATGTGACCCGCCCCTATTTTAGACTATTCAACAGATTTCCCTTAAATAGTAACGCTTCTATAAATTCCTATTCCCAAATTGTTGCTGTAAATACAATTTTGTGTGTAGTTTTTAGTAGTTTAGCTTAAGTATAAATAAAAAATAGTTTCTTCTTTCAATGCAAACAGAGAAAGTACTCAAATGATAATAAAAAATGACACATAATTATGTTAGAAAATAACCTTTCAGCGTGGAAACGTACTTCATATAAAGATATTCACTTGACATTTACTTAATTCTGTGGTGTATTTCGAGTTTCTGCGGTGTAGTGTTTTCTTCACCCCATTTTTTAATTGTATTATTGAAAATGCTGTTCGGAGAATGTGATTATTTTTCTTCCCCATCCACGAAGTCTCCCTTTGCCCTTTTTGAATTGCTGTTAAATGCTAAAGTTCCCCCGATTTTCGTGCAACTGATGCCAATTTAATGCCGCACAGGTAGCTCCACGGCGACCTGAACTTCTCGGGCGCCTCCCCCCAACGTTACACCTCCTCAGGCGTAGAACTCTCGGTTATTCGCATTCTTCGCATAGGAGTTGGCGGCGGGCGAGCGTTTGGGTTCGTCCAGCGCATACGATCCTTCGTCCTTTTTTCTCATGCGGTAGACGATGAACATGACGACGAGAATGGCACAAAGCAATCCCACGACAGCCCCTCCAATGACGGCTGTACAGAAAAAAACCACAAACAATTAGAAATCGTAGAAAATGATTATAACCAAGGATTATAGAATAATATAATGTGTTCTATATCTACAATACGACTGTAAATAGTATTCTATAATCTTTGGTACAAGGGTTTTTGTCCTCGATAATTTAAACGTGAGCTGGGAACTTAACTTTAGTTTAGACATAAACCATTGACGTTGACGTCATCCTCTAAAAACTTACCTGCCAAAATTCCGGGCTGAGCAAAGAAGCTCGTCGTTCGATCATCGTCGCTCATTATTAACACTTCGTTGCCGGTCGTGTGCTCTATTTTAGTGTCTGTGGGCAAACTGTTGACGTTCGACGAGTCCAATTCGTGGATGGTACCTTGGTTGGTGCCCGCTGAAATTTGCAACGAAACCATGAAGAAAGTGGAATAGACAAATTTTTAGTTATATGAAATTCACATATCTCAAAGTTCAAGAGTTAGTTGTGTGTGTATTTAAGTAACCAACTGCTGAAGTCACAGTTCGTTTTGTGTTGGGTTATGCGATGCACACAGATATTAAGGAGATATGCATTAGAAGTGATGATGATGAGGAGAGTGGAGAGAATCTAATGATAGATGAGGATTTAACTACAACTAATAAATCAAAAACAAAACAAACACAAACTTAACTAGTAAAGGTGTTGTCTACAGCCGGGCTGTAGCCGAAATACCCTACACCTTAAAGCTGCATATATACTCCATGACCTATGTAAACTAAAAGTGGGCGGATCACGCCCATATTTGGCATATTAACTGGAAGCATTATTCTAAACCTACATATAAAATTTTCTTGTCTTCTCTCAAAAAGTGATGCTGATATGGCCTTTTTTAATAGGCAAAACAGAGGTACCTGCACTCTCGATATAAAAAGTAGGTGTGGTCCTCGGGCGATTTTGCCCATTTTCAATACGAAACACCCCAACATAGCAACGAATATTTTTGCCTAATTTCATTTTGAAATCTTAATCCGTTCTCCTGTGATCGTGATTTCAACGGACAGACAGACAGACAGACAGACGGACAGACATCGTTATTTCGATTTCGGTGGTGATGCTGATCAAGAATATATATACTTTTCCATACCTATCTCGTCTAGTTCTATGCGTTACACACTCCGGTAGAAAGTGAATATACCCTCAACCTTAAGGTGTAGGGTATAAAAATAATAATAAATAACCTTAAAAGTAATTATTAAAAAATATGTTTGATAATAATTATTGCAGTGTAAAAAAAGTAATATTATCTATGCAAATATTTCAGATAGCATCTATATTGATTCGATTAATTTGTATTTCGAGCTGCGGCAACTCGCTTTCTTATTGCAGCTACAATAATTGTAATATATAAAAAGCTATAAAAATTATTATAGCGGCATTAAGAAAGCTACTTGCCGTAGCTTGCCACACAAAAAGATATAGCAAACATGGCAGTGGTAATATGAAGACGAGGTGCCACAGCTATCCCTGTTAATTTGTCAACCAACTATCGCTTAAAGGTTTGCACGGCTATTATATAGATTTATATACAGTGTTAGAGATGAAGATATGTATATTAATCTGAATTATTGTGGGTCTGAGGCTCTGCAAAATATTGGAGTTTCAAAGAATGGTTGTATTGAGGTAGACTTGCAAAGCGGGCCCAAATGTCTAATTAAAATATTCTGCAATAACTGAGCTAGGCAATGGTAAACCTGTAAAAACCATTATTCGGTGCTAATTTCGAAATACTGCGATTACTCAGTACTAAAGGACCTCCGGTGTGATATTATAAAATGGGCGTTGGTTGAAGAAAGTCGCCAAGTATTCAATATTATTGTTATAATATGATGGCTAGAGGGTTTTGTAGACTAAGAAATATCCATTGGTTGGAATCGCCCTGGGATCACCAAATTATGGTCGTTTGAGTCCCAAATGAGACAAGCCAAATGATTTCCAAGAGAAACAAAAACCCATCTATTCAAAACGGACACTTGCAGTTTTCAAGTGCAATTTTATAAAAATCCCAAACCTATGTTAAATACTGGCAGCAGCAACAATACTTCAAATAGCTGCTCTATAAAGTTACTACTTATTACTAATATAATGTATAAAGTTAATAAGTTAATAAATAACAAATTAATCTTATAAATCTTCACTTCCTAAAACAAAAACAATTGTCGACATATAAATAATAAAGGCAATATTAAATGTACATATTATAATGCATGAAACCATACACAATATAAGTTAATAAAATGTTTGATTTTATTTGAAAAAAAATATTTTTTTCAGCACCGGTAAACGGTGTTCGTTTATTGACTGCTACTTTAGGAGTGTTTTTACAAAAGTTCTTAAATCTAAAGGAAACTTATTTTTTAAATTAAAAGTGCTGATGTAGGATTTTTGGATTGCGTTGTGGCTTCGCTTGGTGCTGGCTTGATGGTTTCCTATTACCGCTTGGGCTGTTGATTTCTCAATTCTGCAATCGATGGTCGTTTCCTTTTATTTTATTGCAGGTGAAATAATATGCAGCGGCAGGGTGTTTGGAATGTGAGTTTCGCAATTCTGCGATCGATGGGTTGAATACTAAAAGTTCACTGACCAGGACCTTGAAATGGGTTAACTTATGCGTTGTTAACTTATATACTCTAATATCACAAAACATACATTAATTAATGAATAATATTTTATGTACTCGTAGACATACTATGTGCATAGTTCACCGTTTACTATGTGTAAACTTTTCCTATTTTAGTCTGTAAATGTTTAAAATTCATTTAAAGCTTCGATATTAATGTTTAAAGCGTGGCTATAATGAGTTTTCTTCATTTCAAAGAGGAATGTTAACCAAGAGGAAGTACGCTTAATGGATTGAAAATGCAGCAAATGATGTCTGATTTTAATAGAAATTTACATGCAAAGAACCTGAAAACGTGTGTTTTTGATAGAAGTAAATTTTTCATTTCAAATAGGTTTTTTAATTTTTGCGGAATGAAAAAGGACGCACATAATTTTTACATCTTTTTCTACATTCAAGGTTAAAGGAACCTATTTTTTAAGGTGTTAAGCTAAATCAATATGACTTCTGTTGTTATTTGTATATATTTGGTGCGAAATAATATTTTTGCATTCATTGTAAAAACATAACGTAGAATTTGAGGTGAAAATGAAATGAAATGCTATTCATTTTTAATAACGTTTCAATGAAATTTATGCACACAAAGCAATTACTCGTTGTTAATTCAATAATTAATTCAACAAATCATTGTGTCCTGTTTTTAAAAGATCATTGATGAAATTGTTCTTGTTGCTTTGAAAAGTGAAGAAAATAAATTATATTTTGTAGGAAATTGATAATTTAATAGAAGGAACAAAAGAGGACGGAGAGAAACAGAGATGACAGAGAAAAAGTAGAGCCTGAAATTTATTGACAATTACAAATAGGTTTTCATTCGATTCGAGAGTTTCTCGGCTTTCAATTTGCTCATAAATATATCCATTAAGAGAAGAAGTCCGTCTTTAGTCGGTTTAAATCTCATTATTTAGTATTAAGTCTTCATATGAAGAGTCTTCATATGAATTAAGTCTTCATAAGAACAACAACGAAAGCTTCGTTATGTCCAAAAGAGTCGAAAGGTTGAGCAAGTTTTGCTGCTTTTCCCCAACACACAAATACATTGTACACTCTTTTCTATTCCCCATTCCCCCTTTCCACGTTTTTAGCAGCCTCTGGTCTTCACTTTACCTTAACGTGACACTCGGGATTTTCTTTCTTTTGTTATCTTAGATCGAGTCAGAACAACAGAACAGATTCATTTTCTCTTCAAGGATTTATTTATATTCCTTGTGTTTGTTCCTGTTTCCTTTGTTGCCGTTTGTGTTGCCTCTCAGTCCTCTTTTGTTGGTTATTATGTCAGTGTAAAAATGTTAATTTAGACTCTTTAAAAGTTTTATTCGTGAAATGAAAGGAGTAAAAACAGGTCAACTTTCCAAAGAAGGGAGAAACCAAAGTTTGGAGAGGAATAAATTTAGAAAAGTATCATTTTGTAGCTCATCTCGGAAGACAAAATGAAGATAATAAAACTTCCCGCTTGACAGAGTCGTGAAAAGCATGGAATCACTAGAATTTCTACGTATCAATCAAAATGTTGGCAGTGAAAATGTTGCGATTGTAAAATTGATGGAGTCAAGCGTTGATGTGTAAACGAAGTGATAAGAAACAATAGAAAAGTGATAAACGGATGTCAATGAATGCGAATAATGGAAGCAACAAACAGCAACAATTGAGAACACACAATAATGCAACCATGTGTAATGATTGTCGCCTGATTGTGTTAAGGTTCCTTGGTCAAAATATTGAAAAATGTTCTTTATTAAATCTATATTAAGCTGGGACTTAGTTTCCATTAGAAATAAGCACACAAATGTCTAAATTATTCTGTATTTAAGACCTCAGGTCCTCAACTCAACTTGCATTAACTTTAGGCAACTAACGAAGATGTTTTAGCTGATGTTAATCATGTTGTAGCCGTTAATGACGCTTGAGCCTTTATTGCCAACGAACAAATGAACTCTCTGCCTTTATTGTTGGTTTGGATTGCGTTAAATAATGCAACGAGCACTCAAAGCTCAGCAGAAGCAACCCCGACTTTAATAGAATCAACTCCATCCTCAAATAAACAATTGCTTGTCCTTTTGCTCCTGTTGTTCCTGTTCATTTCAGCTCTACTCAAATAATTGTTGTCCTATACAAATGCAATTAACAGTTACGTATGTAGAAGCAACGTCAACACGGCCAGGATAATGATTATCGCTTTTGTTCTCCTCTGAATATTCAAGTCAACGCCTGCAGTTGTTGAACCTTTGAATTTGAGTTCACAGCGAACCAACTGCATTCATTATTAATTACAGTTTCTAATTGAAGTGCCTAACTTTTCATTATCGCTCATGGTGTCTATTGAAGACTCCATTCAGAATCCTTCTATGAATAATTAAATTAATTAAAGATAGCGATGGCAAAACAAAGCAAAGTGCGATGACGTCCGCACCTTTCATAATCGAAAATAAATGGAAATTTGAGAAGCTAGCTGAGGTCGGAGAAGGAATTCAAGCGAAATTTCTTATTAATTAAGGTTATTAGCTTCTTAAATGAAAACAGGAACGTCAAGACATCAAGGTATGTCCCAATTTAATTCAAGTATTTCTCCTCCGTAGTGATAACGCATCATAAAGACTTTGATTCTCCAGCTTTTGGAGGAGGACCATCGATTCTTTTACTTTCTTCAACACTTCACTCGTGCTAGATTGCATTTTCCTTTCTTTCCTTGTTCGTAAATCTCTTTCACAACCTCCGCAACTTCTCCAGATCTATACAGAATTTTTAAGTAAGTTTTCCGTTTTCCGTAAGATTATTTTTCTCCTGACAGGATCAACATTTTTTTCCCCAATTTATTTCCAACATCTCCGAAAAACAGCAACAAAAAATAAAACAGTGAAAGTTGTTGTTTGTCGTCGTTGCTGTGGCTTTTGTTCTCTCTTCGCCATGAGCAAAAAGTATCCACAAAGTTTTACAAATTGATAAAACGCAGTTGGAAAAAGTTTGACAACAAAAAAAAAAATTATGACAATCAAGGATTTTATTTATCTGCTTCTTCTGGTTTTCATTTACACTTCGTGGTGTGATTTTCTGTGATTTCATTTTCCTTCTGGAGTTGGTTCTGTGGGGTTTTTCTATAACTGTTAACTAACCACAGACAACGAAATGCTGAGCAGAAGTTGCGAATGGCAGCAAAAAATGCTTCGTATCGAAAACTAAGTGACAAAATGAAAATAAGTTCTGATATCACAACTGACAGTGCACAAATACAATATTTTTCAATCAGAAGCGAAAATCTGTTAAGGTTTTTAGTGAAAACAGAATCTGACGACACAGTGAAAGAGGAAAGGAGAAGAGAGAAGGAGAATAGTGAGAACAAATTCAGACTTTTCACATATAAAAAGGAGAATTTGAGAGCAATGTGCAAGGGACAAGATACAAAAAAGGCAAGCAACGTCTACGAAGCAAAAAGCAAAAAGAAAACTAAAGAAGATATGGCAAACCTTTAATTATATAATGTATATTTTTATATATTTTATTACATATATATAAATAAAGATTCACTACTATATTCTGAAATTTAGTAAAATACGATTCAGTATTTCCCAAAAGAACAAAAACTTTATTGCGTTTTTGAATTTTTACACGTTTGGAAGCGTTTTTTAAACTTTTGATATGAATCGGACACGAAAACAGACTCCATCTTTATTTTTTCTGTTTTTCCTTTTCTTTGTTTTTCTTCCATTTCCGCTGCAATCTGAAAACTAAAGATGGAAGTTGCGAACAGTTCTGCAATTTTTTATATACGTTTTTCGTAGGTGCGGAGAAACGGAAAGATTTTCGTATTCGTCATAAGTGCAAAAAACACAAGTGCGAATAAGGAAAAGTTAAAGTCTTTCTGTTTGTCACTCAAAGTGACAGAGAAAAAGACAACGCGAAAAATATGACAGATGAAAAAAAGTTCGGTCGTTCGCATGATGACAACCGAGTGGTAAAAATCTACGAATAAATTCTAGGAAAAGTTTACAAGCAAATAAAAGTCCGCCAAATTCTTGTATAATATTAAATTTTAAATATGTTTCGGATTTTACTTTGATTTTAATTTGTGTCGTCATCACGCGTCACAATAAAATTAAATAAATTCTTTATAAAATTCATGGATTTTTTCTTTTTAATGTGCTGTAATTTTATTAAATATTCATCTTTTAGTTTTTTATATTTGAAAAAGAAAACTGGAATAATTTGTTTATAGTTGCGCCCGAAAGGCTGCAACAAAACAAGTTAAAGACACCAATGAGAAGCGTCCACTCGAGAAAAACTTGAATAAGGAAAAAAACTTAATAAAAACCGAAATTCATGAGAAAATAAGTTGGTTTTTTCTATTGTTGTGGTTTTCTTACAGAGCATAGACAAGATTTTCGAAAGGAAAAAGCAACAATAAAAAGAAGCAACCAGCAAAGCAACAACAAAGTTTGTAGTTCGTTCGTCAGGCACATTCTCAGCATTCATTCATTCATACATTCCACCAACTAAAAATAAAAAACAAACTAAAAATGAAGCAACAAACTCCACTCAGCAGTCCATAAATTCAAGCAAACAGCAGAGAACGAAAAGAAGTGACGCAGCGTAGAATTGAGTGGAGAAAAAAGGAGGACGAAAATTTCCAACATCAGCAGATCCGACGGGGAAAAATGGCAGTAACAAAATGCAGACAAATTTGTTTTTTCGGCCTGAGCACAATTCGAAGTTTATTTTTAAGCGAGGAAAAAAATTCTGTTGACTTTTATTTTGATTCGTCGCGTCTTTCTTGTTTTTTTTTTTTACTGGTATTAAAGAGCTTTAGTAACAAATAAAAACATAGTAAATAAGGAGAAAGGAAAAAGCAAATCGTCAGAAACGTCGCTAGGATGGAACAAAAGCCGATTTATTTTTAGTTGGATTCGAAATCACAACGAAACACAGCAAAAAGAATCGCACAACAACTGCGCGTTGCAAACTCTACTTCAGCTTGGAAGCCGAAAAGTATGCAAATATCAACAACAAAAAGATTTCAAATATTCAAGCGGAAAAATTCGCACTCAAATTGTGTAGGAAAAACACAAAGAAATATCGTGAGAAGCAACAGCAACATAAGCCGCAACAACAACAAAAACAACTTTTGCAATGAAATATTGCAAATAAATAGACGTGCGCCTATACGTATGCTGCACGAAAATAATCACTCGCAAAGCGAGGAGACGGTGATGAACAATTCGATGCAGATGTGAAATACTCCGAGCGAGAGATGTAAATATAAATGACAGAGTAGACATGAATTCGCTTAACCGAGCGAGTGACTGAATGCATGAAAAAGCTTCTTCAAGCTTCTGTATAAAACAAACTTTCAATAGTTTTCAGAATATCCTTCAATGGAAGCCTTAAACATTAAACAAATGGAATGAAAATAAAGAAAGTACTTTAAGAAAAAGAAAACTGATCTGCGATTAAAAAATAGGGTTACTTTTAATTCACCTTTTTATAGAAGAATGAGATTAATAAATTAAATAAAGATTTTATAATCTACTCCGCAGGATCTGTTAATTAACAGAAATTCGGATCTCTTACCAAATTGCAACCCGTTTCATTAGGAACCTGAAACCTATAGCAACAAACTACGTTTATAATGCATTAAAGAGGAAATGTACATCCAAACCAAGAGAAACTGAATACAAAGGAGGAAAATGATAATGACAGCAAACGAAAACTAGCAAATTTTCCTCTGAATGCTTCAATTCCCTTTTAATTAGTGGCAAATGCAGCCAACGCAGTATAACGACCATAAAAACAAGCGACGTTGGTACGTTGAAAAAGAAGATTAATATGAAAAAGCTGATTAGCTGAGCAGCGCTTATTTTTGAAACTTTTTTAAGTGCTTGGCTTTTTATTTCACCATTTTTAATCCGTCAACCGTCTGCGCTATTGAGGTGAAGGTGGGCGGAAGGAGGAGAAACACTCCTCGACAAGGATTCGCGGAATACAGCGCAGAACGTCAACACATCGCAGTTGATGTGATAATATTTGATAAACGAGAAGCGCGACTTTGTTGCGCTGTTGCGAGGCCCTTATTTAACGCTCCCCGAAGAAGGGGCAGCATGGAAAAGGAGACGGAGGATTGTGCTTTTCCGCAACGTCAGTTTTTCACCTACTTAAAAATATTAAAATAAGCACGAAATAATTGTAAAAAATATGAAAAAAAAAATATTTGAAGCAAAATCGCTTTTTTTGGTATGTCATAAAAATTTAAGTCTATTTTGGGGAGCAGGGAAATGTATTTAACTGCCAAATCAGACATTTTAGCACCATGCAATTTACGAAAGGACCAAAGAAAAATTTTTTGGAATACTTAAAAACTTTTTTAAGAATATGCTCGCAGAATGCTCGCAGAAATATCGCAGTAAAATACAGCTTGTAATTTATGTCGAAATAAATAACACTTAAATGTCAAAATTCCAACGAAAATGCGAAGTGAAATTTACATTTAGCGTGCTTTTCGGCTTAGTGGTAACGTGTTTAAGGTTATTTTGAGGAATTATGTGATACCGATGTCAGAAAAATGCCAAATATTATTTTAGAGCACCTACAACTCTGAATTAATTGCGCGGTCGTTGAGCAAAAATTGCAAATGTTTGTGTATCGGGGTTTTCAAAAGCCACGCGCTACTTCCATTCATTTCTCTCTCTTTCAGTCGTTTTCTATACACAATCAACGTCAATACAGAATAAACCCTCCGCATATGGAACATTTTTAATCCAGAGGGTAAAATAAATGTTCCAATAAAGCGACTATCAAACGATTCTACGGAATGAGCTCAAAGGATCAAATGAGAGGGACGAAAATGTTACTGCTGACGCTGTGCTAATATTGAGTACGAAAAGCGCTCTTTATTATTTTGTAGAATTCGCTGTTTGTTCAAGATAAAAAAATATTTGTTTTAGGAAATCCACGACTTTGTGATGGATTTTGATAAAGCCGTTCAATGGATATGGATTTATGATATTTATTTTAATAATCTTTAGCATAATACTCAAAAATTAACCTTTGGAAAAGGTTCTTATTTATCATTTGTCTTTATCAATCACATTATTTCCAATACTTTCTTTGGTTTAGTATTTAAAATGTTTGCTTATGAACAAAAAAATATTCTTTATGAAAATTAAACATCTTTTGTGAAGTTATTATTGGTTCTATGTTACGAAAAGCGCTCATTATTGAAAGAGAGTATCAATAAAATCTAATAAATGAAATATACTTACCCGAAGCGTGTAGTCTGAAAAATATATCCCTATAATAAGTAATGTTAATTGAACTTTATAACTGAATAAACTAGAAATTAACCTATATACTATCTATAAATTGCATTATTTCCATGTCGATTGCTTACTTTAACTTACAACCAAATTTAGGAATATAATCTTAGTTAATCATGCATTATAAAAGCCTTAATAATAAAAAATAACTTATGTTTAAGCACCTAATGACTTCGTTTCAACCAAAGAGAACAGCATCTTTGGCCGAGACGAAGTAAGGGGACTCTACACCCTGCGCAAATACTGATAAACTTAGAAAACTTGTGTATAAAGATAAGAAAACAAAGAGTGAATAACAACTCGATGAATGATTGAATAATGAACTGAAAGTGAGGCAGTAGGCGAATGAACGTTGAATGATTGTTATTGAGGGGCGATGCCTTCGGATAAATGACGCTAAATGACGCGCTTTCACGATGTTCCAACAACGATAAACTACAGAATTCATATGCGGATGATTGTGTTAGAGATGTGAAGTAAACAAGTGAAGCGTGTGCGTGTGTATGTGCGTGTGTCAATTGATTGTGCCCAGGGTTTTTAGAGTCTGACTGATGTGGATGCTTTGAGATCTTTGTAGACGAGGTGGACTTTTGATGTACGACGATCAACGTTGCTTATGAACGAGAGACGAAGAAGCAGCAATATTTTTGTTGTTTGGTTGTAGTTCGGAAATGTTTAAGAAAAGATTTCGTGGTTGATTGACTTCAAAAGTGCATTTTTAACAAACTAAATTCAATTAATACAAAAACCGAAGTAATAATAAACAAAATAAACCGAAATAAAAAAAAATCAATCATTTTTTACGGATGATTTACGTAAATTTGAGAAATTATTATATCATTTAATTATTATGCAGAAATTTTAACATTTCCATTAAAAATTGTTAATATTTCCATTTTTATATGATTTGCAACATTGACACCAAAATGTGGTCCATTCGAAAACAATTAAAAATGGGAAAACACAAAATCATCAAAAGCATCCATGTACTATATAAATAAAGGAGGGAATCAAATGATATAAAAACAGATAATCATTGCTGCCTTGGGAGCCATCGTTCAGCATGTGCAAACGAGTGCTACCAAAGCAGCGATTTCATCACTCGAAAGGTGCAAATGGGGACTAAAAGTAAGATGAAAGCGATAATAAAAGACAACAGACAAATGAAACAACGCATAAACAAGTAAAAAACATAAGCGAAACAGAAAAAAGCAAACAATTGCAACAGGAATAACGGTAATAACGGTAAATTAAAGCAATTGTACTAAATAAAAGAAGAACAAAGAAAACAGAACGGAAAAGCACTGACGTCGTTTGGGCTCTCCTTCGTTTGTAACGGTAGAATCCGTGTAGACATCGGTTCCCGCATCGTCGTCATCGATGTCATCTCCGCCGTCGCTGTCGCCTTCAACAGGACCATCGACGATCGTTTTGTCTTTGTTCTCGGCATCAATATCAATCTCGGAGTCACCTTTGTCATGTGTGCGGCCTTCCTCCGGCTCCGGCCGTGGATATGGGTGGACATGCTGCTTGATCTCGTCGTCGATATCAGCGCCGCCGTCGATTTCGGTTTCGATGTCATCGTTGTCATCGCGATCGTGATCATGATCGATGTTATGCGGCTTGGCCGACTCCAAATCGTGAGTTTGATGAACGCGCGAAATGATATCTTCGTCGATATCATCGTCGCCGGTTTCATCATCGTCATCACGACCACCGGCGCCATCGCCCGACGCCTCAACAATCGTTTCATCCAAATCAAAATCGTCGTCGTCATCGTCATCGTCGTCGGCGTCGTCATCGTCATCCGGGTGCGGCAAGGTGGGGGGCAGGGAATGCGGAGGAACGGGGTCCGGGTTGGGTTTGGATGGATAGAGTGATGACGAAGTGGTTGTAGTGGTGGTTGTACTTGTGTGTTGTGTGGATGGATGATTATTATTTGGATTATTGTCGGTATGTTGCTGTTGGTGATGATGATGTGGTTGCTGGTCTTTACCAAATGAATTGATGCCAGTGTTGGTGCTGTCGATGATGCCTGTGCTGCCCGTGTTGCCACCACTGCTACCAAGAATCGTGCCACTGTTCGAGGTTCTGCTTGTGATGAAGTCGTTATCGTTTGTATGCTGGGATTTACCCGAATTTCTGCCAATCGATTGATGATGGTCGGTGGAGGAGTCCTCGTCATCTGGGCCGAAACCAGAGCCAGAATAATCGGGATCTTTCTCTAAATCATCGTGGATCTGAAATGAGACAAGAGGGAAAAGCCAAAGTTAAGAATGAATATTTAATAACGGGCCTTAAGTCTATGTATATTAAAGTACTGAAATCCCAATTCATTTCAAATCAAAGTTGCAGCTTCAGCCAACTGCTTTCATCGCCATCGGCTAGAGTATAATAATAAAAGTTGCCGTTAGCAGTATCAGTTTCAATTTCGCCAAAGTTGCACGTTTCTTCAACATCGTTAAATTTCTGATGCAAAATTTGGCAAAGAAATCATTGAATTGCTTCTGTTAGCGCAGTAAAAAGTACAATGAAAATGCATTAAAATCCCACTTCACAACAAGAATTCTCTACGGAGCATTGAGAATTGAGATCGGTACATAGATAACATGAAACATGTATTCGCAATCACTTGAAAGTGTCATTTTAATGGTACTTAAAAATGCAGAGGTGAGCACGAGACATGTTTTCAGATCATCAGTAACCGCATCGTGTTAATATTCAAGAGAAACAGGAACAGAAAGTCCTTAAAGTTTTCCTTTCTTGTCTATCTGTTGACCTCTGTCCGCAACTTTTAATATTCTTGCGCCTTTGACAAAGGAATTCCTCAAAGTTCAATATAAATTTATTAAAAATTCTTCTAATCCCTAGAATTTAGTAAAAATTCTATCATTTGTAATTTTTAAATAATATTCCTGTCGTAATAAATCCGATGCCTGTACTTTTTTAAAGCAAGTTATCACTTAGTGTTCACAATTTTGTAGGTAACTGCGAAACGTTTAAAGGATTACTTATGGGGCAATTATGTCGATTTGTTTCGACCTCATGCAACAATTAATTGCTGTTACGTTTATTACAGCAGCCATACACACAACGGAGGCAATAAAACCTGGGAAAAGCTTAAAACAATAACGTTAACTCCATGAGTAGCGCAGAGGACGAACAAACAAAGGAACTCGGGTCGAAGTTTTATATTGGTTTCTATATGAGTAAATGAATTTGTAGCGTGCAATAAAATCGAGTCGATAAACGTGACAAAACCATAAATTGTTATGGCATAAAATTTTTATGTGTTATAAAATTTTGAGTATTATTTTTTTAAGGTTTATCAAAAAATTCGGAACTTTTTTGTGGTTTGTATGGGGATCATTAAAATTGCCGCAGAACGAAAAAAACTTGTGTAATGTTTTTGGAATATCCACAGTGGGAAGGAAGAACAATTAAAACAACAAAAGCATCACCAAAATCCAACCCACAACAAAATCCATAAAACAGCAACAAATTAAACTTCGGAAGTCTTGTGGAAACAAGCCACAGGAAACACCAGAATAAACCTTCGTCTGGCTTGTAAACCTAAAACAGATAATTAACAGGACAGGGAGAGGAAAAAGAGAATGGAAAAATACGGTTTTCCAGAAGAATTTTATTGAGGAAACAATAATGAAGAAAGGCAACGGTTCTGTTGCTGTTGCTGCTATGAGTTTGTTTTCCTTTCTCTTCCACACTAATTTCTCCATCAACTCTACACACACAGATCCTTCTTGTTCTCTTCTATTTGTGGCGCTTTAATGACCCAGTTAATAAGTTTTGCTACAGTTTCCATTGTCTTTGTGCGCCATGGAAACTGTTGCTTGGTTTATTGACTACAATTTAAAACAAACCGAACGAGGATGAAAATCTTTAAAAATGGAGTACAGGCCAAGCAGTTCTTGCAGAGAAATGGTACAGGGAAAATTCTGCTACCTTAATTAAACTCAGTTCCATTAATTCAAATCAATTAACAGTATAAAATAAGTACAACTAGAAATTCAGTTATTTCATTTTTTTTTTAGTTATATAAAAATTAATTTAAATTAAACATCTTTAAAACTTAATTAAAATAAACGACTGGAAGTTAATTTAAAGATGTTAATTGACTGGAATTAAGGGCAAAATTCTCTCTTCATGCCGTTAAAATGAAATTCCAAGTTTTGTCTAGTCATCTTCTAATATTTTCCATTGCTCTACGATTTATGGTGATTTTGCATCTCTGTACCGTCCCCTTTTTTTACTTTTGCTTGAAATTAGGTCATGCATGAATTCAAATGACGTCATCTGGGACATCTTCAGACTTATCTCTACAAATATTCCGACAATTTATGGTTTTGGATATTTATAAAAGAACATCAAGCAAAAGAAGATAAATAAAAACAGAGCTAAAAGTAGTAAGAATGACACCCGCCACTCCATGTCACGTTAACCTGAGGCAACGCTTTTCCAGACTACAGAAAAAAGTCCTTTAAACTCACGGAAAATTTATTTGCATAAAACATAATCAAAACTTAAATAAACCCTTGAAAGGAAGTGATGTACAAAAAAAAATGAAGTATTGCCAGGAAAGAGAGTATGTGTGTGTGCGTGTGTGAGAGAGGGAGAGAGAGAGAGAGAGAGAGAGGGAGAGAGAGAGAGGGAGAGAGAGAGAGAGAGAGAGGGAGAGAGAGAGGGGGAGAGAGAGAGAGAGAGAGAGAGAGAGAGAGAGAGAGAGAGAGAGAGCGAGAGACATGGAGAATAATATGAAACTCAAAATTGACAATTCCAGAATTTAGTTAAAAAAAATTACTAATTGCAATAATTTGTTTATTATATGATATAAAATAAAATATTAGTAACCAATGTTTGACAATAATAAAATTTATAATATACTCGTGCCTAATAAAGGAAATACATATAAATTTCTGACGAGGTACCCTGTGAAAAGCTGTACTAGCGAGAAAATGTTAATATAATGTAAGTAATTGCTTTGTAAATAAACAATTAAAAATGTGGTATATAAGTGATAAGATTGAGTGAGTTTGACAGTGTTAGAGTTTATATCAGGAATAAATAATTATATAAGTATCTATGTGAGAAATATTGTATTTAAAGCACAAGTGAGCGAAGAATGACATCGAAATGTCGAATTCAGCAATAGACTTTAATGTAATCGAGCTTAAATTGGGAAAATAATAATATTATTTTATTTTCATTAAAATTTTACGAAGTTCGACGATGGGTTTACATCCCGAATCTGAGTCAAGTCACAAAATTTTAAAAGTCATAAATAAATAATCAGCATAGCATAGAAATATGGAACCCATTAAAACAGATTCAACTCTTTAAAGCCTGCTTCAAAATACATCAAAGTTTACTGATTACGATTGGAGGAGGGACAATGATAGCCAGGGAGAACGACAGAGTGTGAGGGAGGGGAGATCGAGAGAAATGACCCGCATATGGCTCACGCTGTGTGATGATGTAATAAAACTGTCAGAGGCAGGCGTTCACTTCACTTATTCACTCAAATAACATAATGACATTTGACACAGCAACATCATCAACAACAACAACAACAAAAACAACACAACACAACACAAGCCGACGACAAATTTTGATCTCCGTATCTACTTAACCAAGAGTAAACATGAAGTAATAACAACAAAACGACACTCGGTTATGATAAAAATAGTTTCATGTTCACGTTAGTGTTGGTCGTTGTTGTGGATGTGGTGCTCGCCATCATCGTCGACGTTGCTGATGTTGTTGTCGGTCCTTTTAACTCGTTGTGATCACGAATGCATGACTATCACATGGCGATTATCATCAGGCATCAAATGTCCTGTGTCACAGCAAGCGAACAATAACAAAAGCACCAACAACAACAACGAAAATCTTCTATATACCTTCACAAAAGCGATGGTTGCGATGGTGATTATTATAATGGTGGTACCTGAAGCTGGATGATAAAGGACAAAGGAGCTCTCATGTCATGGAATAGGAAAATGCATTTATTAACCGTTATACTAACGTATAAATAACGTTGTGGCGAAGGAACGTCGCATGGAATAAACACAAAAGCACACAAACACACATAATTACATTCAATTATCTTCAAGTGATTGAGGGAACTCCGCCCATGAAGGGTGGTACATAGAAACGAACCCAACAACGACTGAGAACCGGCGGCCATCCTTAAAAGTCAAAAGCTTAGTTCACCGAACATCTAATGAAGATCTAATGACACTGTACGAAGAAATCATGCATAAAAAATTGAAAATAAAATTGCTGATGCTGAAGGAAGACCCATATGTGGCTTCCTCGACCATCGCACATTATTAGATATACTCAAGCTTAGGCAGTGCGTGAATCATTGAAGCATCGCATTGCAAAAGCTCAAAATCTCTAAGTGAATAATGGATGAAGTCAAAGATATCATGAAATCTGTTTTGATCGGATGACTTCGAATTTCGTTAGGGGGGTTAGAAACTTCGATAGAATTTAACAAAGATTGTCCAATATCCGAGACAGAAAACGATGTTAAAGCGAATATATTATTAGGTGATTACAGCCCGTGAATTATTCATTAAAATAGAATATAAATTGCATTTTCAATAAGTTCTATAGTGATATTGATAAGGATTTCGCCCGGTATTTAACAAAGAATCGAGTATTGGGAGCATGCGTTTGTTTTTAAACAGAAATCGAAATGTTTGTTGCCGTTCTTAATACATCCTTGAATTACGGCAATGTTATGGACGTAACTGAGTCTGACGTCTGTCGATTCTGTTGTTTATGTCCTTGTACGTGCTGTCGTGTGCATTTCTGCCATTAAACTTCCGTTCGAATGCAAGCACGACCGAGAACAGGTCCAGAAGGAACAGAAGGAACTCAAAGTTGATGGCTGCCTGAGGGCAAACGTATTAAATGAAAATTATTTATCATGTGAAAGCTGCTAGTTGCATGCCATGCATGCTTCTGAATGAAGTATTTACGAGCAAAGAAACCAGGATTATTGCACTGCAAGGATCTCTATCGATCCGGAAACTCCACATGAAGTGACATGAAGTAATATCGAATTTTATAATGAAAAACATTTGCAGGATTTTCAACAGGATTTGTTCTTCATTAAACTCAAAAGAATTTTTAATTAGTCCATTTGTGTAATTTGTTTCAAAGGAAAAGGATATTTGTTTTATCGTGGATGTTTGATTACGGTAATAAAAGAATTGAAGAAATTTGAGGAGCTGGACTATGTTTGGGTGCTGAATCAACACGATATTCATTCATTTGAGTGTTGTAGTTCATATTAAAAGGATACGTGCATTGATTATCCTCTCATCCATTTCTCACAAGAAAATAGCTGCTTCGTGCGACTGTGAATGCTTCTTCGCAAGTCTCGTTCCTTTTCTTCGTTGCCTTCTTCTCCCTTCTCAACAACCCAAAACTTTATCTGCAATTTGATGCCACTGCACAAGACATGAATGCAGAATTTTAAGCAATTTATTGATATAAATTATGTATGACATGACACGACACGAAACAAGTGCAAGTTGCATCACACAAAAAGCCACGAACTTCTTATTTGCCCCTCTTTTGTCTTCTACAATCCTATTCGAGGATAAGATCCTTAAAATTAGCCTTCCTTCCTTCCTTCCTTCTCCGCCTTCGTGTACCTTCCACTCTTAAGCTTAAAGTTTAATAATCTTCGTTACTTTCAAGCACTTCTTCGTGCTGTGGCTTGATTTCTAGAAGTACAGCGCGAATGCCATAAATATCCAGGCAAAGAGGCAGAGTATATGACGTGAAAGAAGGGGGTTATTAAAGTTTTCCTCGACTCAACTTATTAACAAATGCTCTAACAAATAGAAATGAAGTAGAATAATCTTCTGGTAGCAATTAATTTAAAGAGAATAATAATAATAATAAATTGCACACGTTCTTCTCGATGTTAAACTTCATATCTATTTAATTATATAGATTCTTATTTAACGAAGATGTTTGTCTTAAAGGATATCTCTTTAATTCAAGTCATTGCACATTTCCTAACTGATTTATAATGAAATGATTATCAATTCGACAGACAGACTTCAATATCAATCATATCCGTCGTCTTTCGATGCATTTAATAGACAATAAAAAGGTAATATCATCATCATCAGCCACCATCATCATTTATCAGCATTTATAAATGTCACAGTTGATTCTCTTTTGACATTTATTACAAGAATTCATAAATCCGAATGATGAAATATTTGTAGGAAAGCCTTAGAAATCCCCTTAAATACGAAAATCGATAGGGAGAGATGCTTACACAACATTTGCAAAAGAATTTACAACATGAACAAATAACAAATCGAATTTACGAAATACAAAATAAAGAGAAAAAAAAGAAGCAATCACTGAACAGCTCTAAAGGAATTTAACAAAAAAAAAAGGCAGAGAGAAACAGAGTATTACAGCAATGATAAAAAATTCAATTTCCCAGAGAGTAACAAGGCTCTGAGGAAAGCTAACGAGATTCCAAACCGCAACCTGTTCAATTACAGTCAGCGGAGGTCCCTCTGAGCCCACAGAAGATGAAATTCGTGTGGACAGCGCGAGGGACACGGAAACGAATGCTGTAATCGCGGAAGAAGCCGCTCGGTGGTGGAGCAGCGGAATAGAGTAGACGACTCTCAAGTGTAACTTCACGGCAGAGAGTTATTTGCATGAGACCTCTTAATGCTTGCTACTCCAGATAGTAGTTGCTGCTGTTGCGAAAGCGTCGTCGGCGGAGGCGGCCTGGACTCCATTATTCAAATTATAACTCAAATCAAAGCTGAAGGAGGAATGAAAAAGATGCGGAATGAATGACGGCCACATCATTCTTTTGGAACGACAGATGAGGAGGTGGCTTTAAAAAGGGAAAAATAATTTTATGCGGTTGTAGTTTAGCGCCAGAAAATGAGGACGAAGAGCGGATGGAGGCTCGTTCTAAGTCGACTCATGCATAAATTTCGCTAGCACAAGAAACGACGAAAAAACTTGAGCCAACAACAAAATCGCTTGTACAGCAGCTGCGTCAGGACCATCACAGAACTTGTCACTACAACTCACAGGCGTATTTTGAGCCGCACCTTAGTGCAGACATTCCAAAACTTTGCCCCATCTTCTTCTCACCTTCTGACTTCCGGTTCTAGTGCTTTCAACATGAATTTACACAACATGAAACTTGGCAACATCTTAGGTAACTTTTGTAATGAATACTTCGTTTTAACGTTCTTTTGGATACATATTTTCCCATTTTTTAAGGAGTAGAAATACTGGGGAAAACGTCGATAGAGTGAAGAGGTAGCGAGGAAGGAAGGCGATCGTCTACTTGGCGATGGTAATTAAATGAGAATTGCAATGAATGGAATTAAATCAAAGCTGAAAAGAAAATCAATTCGTGGAGAATGAATACTACAGCGTTTGATAATGATACTGAAGCCGTACAATAGTAGAAAGCTATCAATAAAATAAAACCAGACAAGGTAAAAGTAAGCAAACAGAAGACCTCGATTGGAATTTCTATTTATTCACAGCGCTGCCTAAAAGTATGCAATTGCATTACAGTGCAAATGAACTCTCAATTGGCTAATATAGCATGCAATTTATTTTAATGTTTAAATTTTACCATTACATAATTATTTTGTTGATTTAGAAATTATAGTTAATCAATCAAAATAAAGCTGGAATATCTGGAAAAAAATAAGTTTATCACATGAACTAAACAAATAAATTTAAAACAACGGAAAGGAAAACTTCTTTTTTTTTGTTGGGGAAGGAAGAGCTATGAATATTTTATTTTTGACGTATGACGGCCTCGAAACCAGCAACAGAAGAAATGCATTTTTATTATTCCATGCAAGGACATGCACGCAAATTAACGAGTTGTCCTTCGTTCGCAAAGAGAAACGTCGCTTCATTGGCGTTAATGAGATAAGCAGCACATAAATTAAAAAGAGAATCAATGAAAATTAATGACGCAGGTGGGTTTAAAAGCACCAAAACGAGATCGAGACTGGTGATGAGTCGAGGATAATATCACAAGGATATCGTGTAAATTATGCAGTGGGAAACTAATCGGAGAGAAATGTTGCGAATCAAAGAAAATAAATATCATAGCACAAGAGGAAAAACAGACTGACAGTGATTTAAAGAGTCTTCCTTTCCTTCGTCTTGCCCCTCCCCTTCCAGTTGATTGCTTGCTGATGGGTTGCTGAAATGTTAACGAGTCGAAATGAGTTTATAGCCAAACTTATCATGAAACTATGAACAAAGAAAATAACAAATGACAGACGAGCATGCAAACTACGAAAAGTTGGAGAACGAAAGAGAAAAAGGAAGACAGAGGTTATTACGAAATTTCCGTTTCGTTGGTTGCTTCTTTTCTTTAAGAAAAAGCCTGGAAATTCATATTCGAAACAAACTCTTCTTCTTCAGCATATTGTAAACTTTTTGAAGAAAAACCTGAAAATGTGATTCATTATAAAATTAAAAATTCCGACACGACGCCATCGAAGAGGGCGGTTGAACACTGCTTAAAGTTTCCAGGAATTTTATTTTGATTTCATTAAAGTTTGTAATGAGTTTGTGACAAGAACCGCAACAGAAAGAAGAAGAAAGCTGCACCAGAAGATAAAAAGCTTGCAATAGAAGTTGGCAACAGAAACTGGCTTAAAATTTCCCGGTAAGAAATTCTGCTGAAAGACAGAAGATGAACAGATACACGATAAGCGTCAAAGTCCATGTAAACAGATCAGGGAAAGGAATTTTACGAAGTTACTCTGCAGAAAATGAATAATCACCTTTATCTACTTCATCAAGAATTCGTAAAATAGAATTTTCGTAAAATAGAATAGAAAAAATTAACTAAAAACTGGGAAAAAGGTGGTATTTAATTTGGAAAGGATTCAGGAACCCTTTTCGTATTTCTACAAAATTAAATACATAGGAAACTGAGACGAATTTAAAAGGAGGCTACAAAAATTCGTTATAATTCATCGTTATTTAAAAATATCAAATTCAAGCGTAAAAATTGAATTAAAATAATGTCAGGAAAAGTCGTTTGCACAACGTTTTTCTCTTTAATTATGACTGCAGCAGATGCTGTTGAAAAATTTATGTTATTCAATTTGCTTAAGGCTTTATTAATTTTTAAAGCAATCGCTGGTCGTGCCTACTTTCGCCTCCCCCTTTCGTTCTCTACAAATAATTTTTTCGTATAACCTCATTTCAGTTTCGACACCTTTTATTCCTGCCAATATTTTCCTTGTATATCACTTTGCTGCCTGTTAACTTCCCGTTTCTGCTGAAATTTTTAATGAAACCAACAGAGAATTGGATGGAGTGAGGAGAAGCATAAGGCGGCCATAAAGAAGGCCAATAAATGAGCTCGATTATCAGCTTCAGTTTATATTGTTTCCACTTTACCAAGAGACAAAGGAATATATTTCGTGAAAGGATCATAAAACGAATATCAGCCAAATGAAGGAGGCAAAAATGGGGGAGTAGCGACAGCGTGTGTTGATTAGCGGCAAGATGACACAAGCGCTGCCAATGCACGAACACCTCAAAGAAGGAGATGGAAGAAATACCATTTCAGCTTTCGTTGTTCATGCTGATGATGGCGATAGTAAAAGGATAAATGGATATGGACGAATTGGTAACAATGGATGCTCGAAATCACAGCAAAAAATTTTTTATTTTACACGTAAAATGAATATTTTTCTCGTTAAAAATTACGCAATTTTTTACTATATTCGCTTCCTTGAATTTGTAGAAGTGTGCATTGTAGAAGGAGAAAAAAATTCATTCTTCATCAAATTATAAAGAAAAATAAATACGTGGAATTTTCTAATTCAATTTTCTGTTTAGCGGAATTTTATCGATGTTAATTGAATTAGCTTCAGCAGCTTATTCAAGCGCAGCAAAGAAGAATCCACGGAGTTGGATGAAGAAGAAAAAGTCTTTTCAACGAAGCTTTTCTTTTTGTAAATTTATCCACCTCGTTCTTTCGCTCTCTCTCGTCTTTTCTCTCCTCTCAACGCATTCAGGGCTTTGAAAGTTGCTGAAGCTTTACTTAATAAAATCCAAATTCAAATTCAAATTTTGTTTATTGAGCCTTTTTCAAAACAAGTTATAAGTTATAAAATTCATATGAAAGTGTTAACAAAATTAAAGACTATAATGTATTATCTTCAAAACATAATTGAACAACAGTATCGTACTTAAATATATAAAGAGAAAGATTGAAGTTAACAAGAACATTAATGTGAATCGCTCTTGCTCCCGGAGCTTACATGTATTGAGAGTATATAATAAAATCCAATTAGTTGCTGTTTAACTGATTGGCGGCTGTTGCTCGTTGCCTGGTAGCTCAGTTGGCGAAGCTGCTGATTCAATTTTTTTAGAGCACGATAAAAAATTAAAGTAAAAATAGTCATTGATGGTGGCATGAAGCGTTTTCTTCTCCTTCTATTGCGAACCTTATCGAACAAGATGCATTTAATTAATTTTCATTTACGTTTGTTCAACGTTTCTTTAGAGAATCGCGCTGAAAAGTTTCTAAAGTGATTGAAAACATCATTAATAGACAATTAATTTTAATTTGAAACCCTTTTCTGTCTCGTCATAGAAATTTACTAAAATTTCCATGAAGTCATCCAAGAATATTTCAATATTTAATCCTCTCTTCCGTGTACCTCGCTCGACGTTTGTTTTTCTTTTATTTGGGGGCAAAAGTGCCTGTTCTATTTACCCAAAGAAAACTCGAGTCGAAATTTCATTTCTTTTTATTTTTTCTAACAGATTTTTCTATCCTTTAATTATCATGTTCTTCAGTTTTTCTTTTTCCTTCGCATTTGTTGTTCTTGGCCATTGTTTGCATCGTTTAATTTATATTTAGGACATTCAACAACAGAGAATCGTGGTGAATCAAACAACTATTGATGCTTGTGGGTCAAAAGAAAAACAGGGGAAACAAACATTCATGCTTTTTTCCTGAAACGTAGTCAAAAAAAGAAAAAAAAAGTGATCACGTCTTTCTGATGTTAAGAAATGTTTGATTATTCTTACTTTGATTGAATTAAATTAAAAAAATTCCTTGCAAATAAGCTTTGTGTAATAACGTCGTTCAACAGGACGTATGAGTAACTTTTTATTTTTAATACTAAAATAACAATTTATGAATTATTACAAAACACAAGCAAGAATATAAGAGAAAAATAAAGGAATTAAAACGAAATAAGGAATTCGAAAAACGTGAAATCTAAAATATATTCACAAAGAAAAATCTAAACCACAAGCACACAGATTTGGGTTTATTGCGACGATCTCCAGCAGCAAGAGCGTTTAAGTTTTATGTTATTGTTAACTGCCATTGTTCTCTTTTTATTCAGAAGTAAGATAGTAATTTAATTTCGAATATTTACTAAACTAGAACCAATTGGTTAACGGAAAATCCTTACTTCTCGCATGGGATTTTAACAAAAAGAAGCTTTTGTTGCAAAGAACAATGGAAATTACGGGTAAAAGAGAGAAATTAAAACACTTCATTCCATTGAGCTTACTACGTTCTCACTCTTTAGCCTATATTTTTCTTGTACTTTTGCTTAAAGGAACCGAAAAGAAAACCATACAACAAATTCAAGTATCTGGGCGCAGCTCTGCCTTAAAATGGGCGTCGGGTTTTCAAATATTAATCGTTCAACACCGCCCTGTCATTCAGCGTGGTCTTCAGGGCTGCCCTGGAGTTCTTTATAACGGCATCCTTTTTACTCCTTCACCACGTTTCGTTTATCGCATTTCACCTATACTCTTGCACCTCTCAGGAGTCGTTCCTCTTGTGTTGTTGTCGTTGTTGGGTTTGTCTGTGGGTTTTCTTTTGTTTTTATTCTCTTCAAACACAATTTTTCGCTCTTCTGTGTACGTTCCTCGCCATTTTAGTTCACGCTTTTATTTATATTCATCTGGAAAAATAAGAATGAAGATGTAAGAAGGAAAAAAAGAAGATTTACCACACCACCGAAGCAATTTCTTTATTTATTTCTTAATGGCTTCAAGCCTCGTTAGGATCTCTAAGAATCAAGCAGAGGTTTTTGCACCGAACACGACCGAGGATTTTAACTTGATTTTAAGTAATGAAAAGCAAATTCAAATGTGGACAATCGTAGACGAAACGAGGTTTCATAAATAAAACGTATAATTAAGAAAATGTGTATTTAACAGAAGTAATGTTTAACGATGTTTTCATTTAAGGCGCCACTGTTAAGTTTCCTCCGAATTTTTTCTCCGTCACGTCTACATGAACAAACAATCTTCTTTCTACAAAATATTTTTTGGCGCCTCCTCATAAAATCCGGCGTCTATTAATTTTACGTTTAGCTCCAGGGTGTATTAAAGCTCGAACAAATGGCGATAGAATCGAGTTGAAGACGCGAATGTTTCCGGTGATGATAATATGCATTTTAATAGAGTGTTTATAGAGGTTTTTGGAGTAAGGATCTATAAGAAAGAAGCCAAAGTAAAAGAGCGACACAAAGCGATAGAAAAAAGGAAACAGAGAGCCATTAAAGGGAGTATTAAAGTATTTTTTTGTACGATATCCCTAACAGATTTCTATTTAATTTAAGATTGAACCTGTATTTACAGTATGTAATATAGCCTGTATTATAGTATAATTTTTTCGGATTTCAGTTTCAATCGATTTATGAAATTATAATACTTTGTTTTACGTTTTTTTTTCTTTTATAATACAAGTTATCTGTTTCAATGCGGCGTCCTTTTGAAAAAGAAAAAACAATTCAATGCTTTATTTGTCCCGAGTTTCATCAAAGTTTTGGGTCTTTGAATGGCCAGGCAAAAACAACACAAAGTTCAATTTCACTAAATAAATAAACTTTCGTCATTTTTCCTTTAAAACAGTTGCCAACTTTTGTTTAAGCAGAAAGCAGCTGCCCATTCAATGGTTTCTCGACCGGCGATAACTAAAAAAATTCCCAACTGAATCAACGTCCAAAATTTCAAAACTTTTCGTAACTTTACAGAATTCGGTTGATTTTATTTTGCCTGAAATATTTTTGGAATTCTATAAAGGGAATAGCACACAATCGTTTAAAGCACGGAATCAAAGTGTGCAAAAGAGAAACTTGTAAATAGTTCAATAAAGCGCAAAAAGGATTCCTCAAAAGCCGTCGTTACGAACGAAGTGAATCTCTGCGGAGTATCAAAAGACCATCGAGCTTCTGCTGCTGCTGAGTTTGCGTCCTTATCGCCAGCATCGATGTCCTTGTTGAATGCCACAAGAACAACTCTGAAGAATATTTCCAACAGCAACTATTCCCAACACATCCATGTGAGGGCGCTGTGTACGCATGGCCGAACCAGAAGCTGGCTCAAAGCGCTCTGAACAAAGTGAAAAAGTTTTTCTATTTCCTCGGCGGATGCGTTCTAAGTGCATATTCTAAAAATTGATGCCGCATGAGTACACTTTTGTGAAGGAAATTCGATTGCTGACGTGGATAAAGGGAGGGAGGGAAGCAGGAGTTAATTCTTATCATGGATGGATTGCGCTGTAAGAAATCCATTGTGCAGATTATATCAATGTAGATTTTGAGACAAATTTTGATTGATACAGACCCACGAAAATAAAAATAGATCATTATACTGTACTATATATAGTATGGTATAGTATAGTATAGTATAGTATAGTATAGTATAGTATAGTATAGTATAGTATAGTATAGTATAGTATAGTATAGTATAGTATAGTATAGTATAGTATAGTATAGTATAGTATAGTATAGTATAGTATAGTATAGTATAGTATAGTATAGTATAGTATAGTATAGTATAGTACATTATACATTACTATACTATACTATGATATACTATACTATACTATACTAACTATACTATACTATGGTATACTTTTTATGTAGTACACAATATCTGCTCAATTTATATATTGCACAATGTATACTTAATGTACTTAGATAATATATTGACAATGTTTTTTGATTTATCGTCGTGCAAATTTCTTCTTTTCCCCATTTATTGATGTATCCCTTAGAAATAACGACTTCAATTTCGTATTTCCCTTTTTTGAATTGTGGTATTTGCTTGATTTCATGGATTTTGTGCATGTAAAGTTTATATTTTAAAGTCAGTATCTACATTTTACACGTTCAAACGAAGTTGCTTCTCTTTCCGCTTTTAAGTCGTTCAGCTCATCGTTCGATTTAATATGCATTTCGTTTAACCGCAACCACTTCGATTACACCGCAGCGCATCTATACTTGTGTTTATATTACTGTAAACACACACAAAAACACTCATTCACACACTGCGAAACCCGAAGGAGAAGCCATAGCAGCGAATTTGACCAACATTGCATTAAAACAATTTATTGCTTGATCCAAAGAGGTTTCTAGGGCATTGCTAAAAGCTATGAAAACCGAAGCTGATGCATATGTAAGCGTGAATATTTGTGTGTGCGTTTATAAATCCCCACCTTGCCACATTTCCTCCTTTTGCGTTTTAATACAGGCCCCGCTTGATATTTGGAAGGATTTCCGAATACGTTACACAGTGATGCTCATGGCTCGTTCAACCTCATCCCATTTCCCTGTCTGTTTGTCATAGATGTCGACAGAAAAACTCTGAGTCCTCAACGTGGCGTGAGATCGGAACTTTCAACTTCTGCTGGAGGTTAATGAAGCATAAAAAATAGCACAAAAAAGACCTCACAAAATAAAGACCAACAAGAAAACAGAATTTCCAAGGATATTAAATAACGAAATGTAGACGCAGCTTGCGAGAGGAACGTGCACAGCGTCATGTGGAGGGTCGGCAGAGTCCCCTAGCGCTTCAACAATCACATCATTTTTGTCCTTCACAGCTGCTCATGTTTTCCACGAACGTGCACCCGATTGGACATTGGATTTGGATGCACGAAAGCAGGTTTCGTGGCTACACTAATGAGGAGCTTAACAAGGTTAGAGTTTTGTTTTCCCCATCACAAACCTATTTTTGCCGTTCCCACATACAGAAAAGCAAAAATGGGTTAAAAACTAATCAACTCAAGGCAAAGCACGACGAATAGACTCCAAAGTCGACATGGAAGAGAGATTTTAAAGAGTTGGGCAGACGTGAGCTAAAGAATTATTAAAAATTTAGCAGTTCATCAGCAGCTGTAAAATTTTTGTTGAACAAACGTTTACATGCTCACCATAAAATATTAAAATAAGTGTGGCAGAAGAAACTTGAGAGTGAACAGAAAAAGTGAATCAGAATTTCCTGAAAACACTTTTATCCAACAAAGAAAATCTGCGTCGTTGTCGTCGTGCCTGCGTTTGGGTTTTTTTCGGCATTCATTTCGAGGGCGAAGTCACCTAAAGTGTGAGTGAAGAACTATTTCAGTTTCCCTACTTTTTTAGAGCGCCTCAGATTATGTGACAGATTGAGTACATGTTGAGTTATGGAAAAAACAGATGAAGCAGCAGTTACAAGAAGTAAAAAAAGGCACAGAAAATGGGAAAAATAAATAAATAATCATAAAATGGAGTCCTAACTTTATTCCTCAATTTTATGTGAGAAAATATAAAAATTAAATGAGAGCAACCATTTTCACTATGCATACACACCGATAGATGTTGATTTTACGTTATTAAATACATGAGTTTCAAGTAAGAATAAAAAATTCTTGGAAAATACATTGAACTCACCTCTCCGCGTCCACCGGAGCCTTCGATTCCTTCATCGTCGATATAAATTTCATCTCTGCGCGCCGATAACGATGCGGATGATGCCGAAGCTGATGATGACGATGGTGCAGGTTTAACAGTCTTCTGAAAGATTACGAAAAACTTGAGTTTAAAAAAAGGAAACTCCAGAAACTACATGAATTTTATTACACCTTTAGAAATTTTCTTACTTAATATTTAAATACTTATTTCAATAAATATTAAAGATGAAATATTATTATTTACCGATGTCTGTGAATTGGATTAATTTAATTCTAATATTTGAACCAGGGCACTGAACCATAAATAAATCAAACAAAAATAGTCAGAATAATTAAATACAAATCTGGGTGAATCTGTAAACACATTTTCCATGTTTCAATTTCAATTGAACCGCAAATAATTCTTAATGAAACCCTTTTTGTATAAATACACATCAAATCCTTGTAATCAATTCATTCATTCAATCATTGATTCAACCACAATCGTGTTTTTAAGCGCCGCAGAGGGTTTCTGCGTTTATGGTCAAAATTAATCTGGCTTTTGGCAACTATGAATTTTTGATTAATCTGATTTCGAGCAGTTTTTGTTGTATTGTTGTTGGCTACTATTTTAGTTATTGCACAGAGTTCAGAGTTTTATTTAATTAATTGTTTAGTAATCGTTTTTAGTTCGTTTTTGTTCTTTTGTACGGAGCTTTTTTAATTAAAAATGGGATTAGATTGTAAACAAAACAAAGCTTTAGGTCGAAAGTTATTTGCTCAATTTTCATTGCTTGGTCTCTTCCTTATTTATTCAGTAGTTGCATTTTAATGATATTCTGTAATGTTTTTTAAATCAATTGAATTGCTGCCGTTGTCTGCAAATAATTTGTTATCAAAATATTTATTGAAAACTCAGCAATGGAAATATTTTTGCTTTTTATTTGTTTTTCAATTAAGGTGAATTTTTCGCTTGATTGATTTTTAATATTGTTACTCAAAACCATGCCTCAAACCAAACCAAAGTTGATGTGTGAGCTGTGTAAATAAATTATCCTTAAATCCATTGAAAAGGATTTTAATTATTGGAAATTATTTTGCTGTATTTCCCACGATGAATTCAATTACAATAAATTAATTCGTTTGAATTTATTTAATTTGTCATTACATAAAAATCCTCTTAAAACCAACTTAAAGCATTATTTCACAGGATTTTGCAGTAAATTCTTCTGTATGTTGAATTGTTTTATTTATTTATAATTTTTTTATTACAAACTGAAGTTCAAAACTTTGCTAAAAACTTTGACACATTTTAAGGCCACATTTTAATCTGTCAAAAGCATCTGCGTGCTTTAAAAACTCCAATGTGCAAAGTAAAAAGCAAATCAACATTGGAACATTGGAAAAAAGGTGATATCAAAGTAAAATAATATAAGCTGCTTTTACTCCATAATCTTTTGTTTGGTCATCTGTTTTACTGACTCAATATGTCGAGTAAACGAATATTATAAAAGAATGAAGTATATCGAAAGTGTGGCTTGTTGGCGAAAGTGCTTTGTGGCGATTGTAAACGGACGGAATCGATCGAAAGTCACGGCCACCTTTTCCACAAACAGCTCGAATGGGAGGCAGATTTAATTCGGATTGATTTAAATTAAATATTGCAAAATTTTTATGTGTTCATTATTTAAATTTCATAAAAATATCATATTTCGTTTCCAATATTTTATATCAATTTTCCAATTTTTGATGAACATCTGATGTATTTTTCTTTACTTCTATAAATTTCATTAATTAACTACATTAAAAATGGTTTTTTACTTTGAATACATGGAAATTACTTATAAAAAGGGTAATTAAAGAGTAAATAAACTCTTGCGTCCACATTCAGGTGGAACTAACAAACAATCTGAGCAAAACGAGCAACCAGCCGCGGATTAATTTGAAGAAGTCCCAAAAATATATTCATTTCTGCACATCACATCATCCACAGCATCTCTGGTTTCTTCTCTTTTTTACTTCCGTTTCCGCCACATTTAAGTAAAGTTTATTCACACCTGAATTTGGCATATATTCTGATTTTTGGCAACATAACGCAAGAAACATCACTGCAGAGTTTATCTACAAAGTGCACGCCAAAACTAAAGTCGCACACAGCATTTTTAGGAAAGGAAGACTTTTCAGTGTAAGAAAATCGCAGGCAGACGGGAAGACGAATAACTGTAGTATGTATAATCTAATTTATAATGTCAGATTTTATTTTATTTTCTTTTTCTACATCGTGGTTGCCATTTTTTCGGTTGGCAGCAACATGCAAATGAAATTTTTATCACGGTTTTATGAGATTTTATTTATTGTATTTCTATATATTTTTTTATTTTTGTTGCACTGCTTTAATGCAAAACATTATAAAGATTAGCAATTTAAGGAAAGCTGGCATCATTTCAGCCTGAGAATATGCTACAGAAAATTACTCTACCGTCTTCTTTCTCGCCAGTGAAATTAATGATGTTGCATATCTTTTGTGGCTCGAAAGGAGGCAACAAACTTTATCAAAGCGGTTTTATTCCCTCTTCTCTTTTGAGCAGTTAACGTTTGGTTCTCACTCATTCATGGAAAACTCTCGGGCTTTGAATTCATGGTGACACATACGTACGTAGCTACACGTAGGCATCATTAAAACGGAGCCGTTATAATTTCTCTTTTGCATTGCAAACATAAATAAACCGTAAATAAGATCCGTGTGTGTCTTTATTGGAAACTAATAGGAAAAAAACTCAATTTATTTGTGCATTTGGTAGAGACGATTTATGTTTGAATTCATTTCATTTATACAGACTTTGAATCATTTGAAAGAGTCCTGATTATGGCAGAAAAATAAACTGATTAAAACTGAGGAAAATGCTAAAAAAGGCTTTTAGAAAAATATAACTTTTATTAATAAAAAAACACAGAGAAAAATGTGATGTCGTTTTAGAATTTCAATGGTTCGTATTTCAATATATATTTGTTGTGGGGAAAATACCAGTAATATTCTTAAATACTCAACAGCCTCACGTTGTGAGCAGGTGACGTTGTTGCTTGATAAATGCAACCGCCGCCGCATCATAAAATTTTGAAACGCAAATGAAAACAATTTGATATTCATAAAACGCAGCAGCCGCGTCCGACCTGAAGCGCTTTGAGGCTAAAACAATTGCATTCAACACAGCTGCTCACTGCGACCTGAAACTACGCATTCATGAAGCGTGGCTTCGATTGTAACGAGCGACGATTTACGGCTTAAATTTGTTCAGGAAAAGGGTTTTATGAAGCAAATATAATTGATATCTTTCAGAATGCTATTGAAAATCTGCAATAAAATGTATTGAATTTTGTGTTCTTCTACAAACTACAAAAAATTTTAAAGCTAAATGTATATTCGCTTAGAGTTTTATTTATATTTAAAATGAAAAAAGAATTAGAAATTTATAATATAAATTTTCATTCCCACGAATTACAGACAAATTAGAATTTACAGAAATCTTCGCACGTGCTCATAAATATAGAGAGAAAGAAGTAGGAATATTTTAACAATATTTAAGATTTACATGAGCACGTGTTAAGAATCAACCAAGCAGGAAAATCGGAATTCATAGCAATTCGAAGCAAAGAGATATAAATTGTCAAAAAATAAGAAATAAACTCAAATAAACATCGCTGTTTTTTTTACATCCTGAGCTGACGATGCTCAGGTTCTGAAGCATCATCTGAAGTTCATCTATCACCCTAAGACGACACCTACTCGAGAGTCACCTTTTTCTAAAACTTGGATTCTGAAGTACACCTCGACAAAAGTTGACTTCGCATTTGGCTCTGGTTGTAAGGTCTTCGAAATTTGTTGAAAAGTGGTTTGTTGAAAATTTTTAGTATTATAGAAATCGTAATTCTCGTAAGAATTTGGTTAAGTATTGTGGGAAAAATATAGAATAGATGTGGGACAAAATGGAAGGCATCATTATTTGATTTTTACAATTAAAACAAAAATTGTTACCAATTAAAAAGAATGTCGAAAATTCAATTTTCAAAGAAAGTTAGTGCGCATTATAATATCACTTCATATATATTTTTAGGGAAAATGCACTTTGTCAGAATTAAGGTCAAGAAAAGACGGCTAATATAAAAAGACAGCCCCTTCTACTGGAGTATTTCAGATGACGTCAACGTCACTAAGAAAAGTTTACAATCACCAACAAAATACTTAGGTTATCCATTAGGATTAAAAATATTAGCTGGTGCACAAACCTGCAACTGGAAAGTATGCAATAAAAGCAGTGGTGACCGCCAAGAAATGCAGAATCACCTTTTAGAAAGTGACTTCAAATGCTACGTCTCTCAGTAGCCGACTTTTGGAAAAAAATAAACGTCCGCGCCTCTCGAGGTGACGCTTACAAACTCGCTTCAATCACTACTAAGTGGATGTTACTGTGCCCAAAAAGTTAACGCTAAATGATCACTATAGTAAGAAGTAAGAGAGGAGAGGAAAAAGAAAGGCAACTTGCTGGATCTGGAAGAAGAAAAAAGCCGCTGAGTCAACAATGAAGGCTTTTAAAGGAGCAAAGAACGCAATGAGTTACACACTGCAGAATGTTTTACGCCAGAATTTCAATTCTCTCTACTTCCGCTTTCCGTCGGTCCTTTCGATGTTATAATCTGCCTTAAACAAACGCATCGACGTCCCAATTGAATTTAGCCACTCTTCAGAGACAGTAAAGAAGAAAGCCTAAAACGAAGCCACGCCAATTTGCATTCCTTTGAGGCTGACATCTAGAGAAACAACGACTCCCACAGAAGTCGAAGTGTGCTGAGTGGAGGGTGCTCATATTTCGCATCCCTTGCGGCTGGTTACAACTGCATCAGCCGCCGGGGCACTCAACGCAACACGTTTGTGTAACCGAAGCATGTTAACATGATTTGTTGGTGAGGAATTTGCATGTCGTAACGCTCACTGACGCGCTTCCTGACTGAATAACGTTTCTCTGCGCTGTATGTTTGTGTGTGTTAGCCTCTATCCGACTCGACTTTGCTTTGAAGTCAACTGAATTCATGGCTTATAGTCGTTCCTTTTTGTGGCAGAACATTTGTAAGGAGGCTCTGACGACTCTATGCGGATGATGGCATGATAATGATGACTTTGATGATAACCAAAATTCAGACGAGTTTTACAGTTGATAATAATTATGAAATCCATATACATAAATAACAAATTTATGATGACTGATGCTTTTTATTCATTGGTTTATTTATTTGTATATAAATGAGGATATATTTGGACTTGTTTGATTGCTAAAAAATATGGAAAATAATACAAAAACCCATTTTAAATAAATTCTCTGCTCTTCGCTGAAAAGCGTTTCAACTGTTGTACAAACATTCGACCGAATCGTTCGAATGAAAAGCTTTTGGGCTCTTCAACATTCATTTATTTAAATGAATATATTTGGCATTTTTGTGAATCATCTGTTATGTAACGGTAAACGTTTGCACGAATTTTTTAATATGTTGCTTTTTTATTAATATTTGCATTTATTAATTGAGCGAAATTTTGCCGATGGATGACTATTAAATAATATAAAAGTAAAAAAATTAAAAAGAAATAAAAACAAATTAAATAGGAAATAAAATTGTTGAATTTTGAAAAAATTAAATAGCAACTTAATAAAACGAAGCAACTAACCGACGATAAAAATAGCGCCTAGAAGTATGTCTGCGTAATGCAAAGATAAAAAAGTAAAAAACGGAAATTTGTGAGCTTTAATCCAAGGAGGAAAAATATAGCAATAGTTTTGATATGAAGAAGAACAAACAGTGTGATGAAGGAAGAAGCGATGGCAGCAGTCTATGTAAAGTGATAGACGGACAGGCAGAAAGAAAGCCAAGCATCGAGGATGGCCATCACTCAATAGAAATGTAGACAGAGGCGCTTGAGTAACTGTGTCGGGATGTCCTGCAACTTACACGTATATGCTAAAGACTGTGTGTTAGGGCGACTGTAAAAAGTGTTCTTTCCTCCATTTAGACCTCTATTTCAAAATCTCATGGGTTCAGAAGCTGCCCACGTACGGGATTCCAAAAACTAATATTTTCACGTGTCAACAGCAGAGAATAAATGTTAGTTGCTTCAGTATTCTTGTGGGCTCGATCTAAAAGAGAACAAGTCAAGTGTTCTTGTGTTCTCTTTCCGACATTTTCCGGCAAAGACAACACAAAGGCCAAGTGTAAAACAAACGAGCATAAAAAAGCTTCAAATGCAAACAACCAATAAAACGTTGTTTATTTATTTTTCATTTTAACTAAACACACATTTCACTATACTACATAAAAACAATGTAGAAACCCAACGTTTTGTATTCGAGTGTAAAATATTTGAGGCCTTACGAGGTCACAAATTTCGCAGGCATCGTAAAATTCACTTTAAAACCATGAAAAAATAACATCTCTGCTAGAGAGTTTCGTATAACGCATAATAAAATGATTTTCGAAGAAATATATTTTGCATTTTTAAATATTCCCACAATGTTTTAAGATTTAATTGCGTTTTCACCTCCTTTGCCCTCTTCTAGAAAAAGTATATGAAAGGTGCACCGAATAAAACTCAAACTGTGCCTACTTGTATGCAATGGCAATGGGACAAAAGCGGTAAATGAGCGAAGTAGATCCGAAAAGGGATAATAAAAGGCTTGACATGAATAGCGTCAACAACAAGAACAACAAAACAATAAGAATGGGCGCAGCAGAATAAATAAAGTTTAATTAAGCGGCTTTAATTAAACAAAGGCATGAGGCAGCTGGTCAGTTTATGAAGATCTAATAATCTCTTGCATACTTATAAGTTCGAGCGAGAAAGAGAGAGATAGAGTGATAGAGAAATGGGGATTATCTTTAGCACACTTTTAGGACATAAACCACAAAATCACATCATGAAACATTTCAAAAATTTCAAACATTTATTACACAATTGTTATTCATAAACCATGTAAATTTTTCTTCTCTTATAAATGAGCTGCCCGAAAGTGTGCTACATATTCACTATAGCGCCTCAGCGTATACTTAAATTCTTTAACCTTACACTCACCTTTATTAGGACTGCTTAATTAGACACATTAAATTTTACTTATTTTATAAATCTTCACTTACAATTGTTTGTATTTACGTTATTATTTTGGGAACTTTACACACATTTATAATAATTTATTTTTTGTTTAATGCCGCTTCCTTAAAGGAATGTTAGCCAAATTGGAGAAGGAGGAACACTTGGAAGATATTTGAGGTCCGCAGTGGACGATTTCGAGCGAACTCACAGCTTGCTGGTGTTCTTGGAACTGGCGCAAAATTACGCTCGAGCTGTTATTTTTGTTATTAAGTTGAGGACGCAAAACGAGAAAGAGACGAGTGATAGCAAGGACCACGAAACAGAGCACTGCTCAAGAGAAAGGAGAGAGACAAAGAGAACCTTCGGGCCGTGGAAAAATAAAGAGTTCCCTGAAATGGGTATTGCTAGTGAAGCACAGCATCTATTCATCTGTTGACGGAAAAGATTCATGAAAACTGGAGAGTAATGGAGTGATATGAAGCGTAACTTTGAGAGCTTTCAACTGGAAAGAAAGCGTGAAAGAGAGGAAACTATTGATAAACAGACATGCGGATTGCTATTGATAACAGACATGATTTCATTTTCAGTATGTTTTTTTTTTTGACGTTCGCTGACGTTCTTAAAATGTATGAGATGCAGCAGGAGTTTAACGCAAATCATAATGACACGGTACATGCTCCAACAATGTCAACAAAGTATTCCCGAGAGAGTGTGAATAGGTGAAAACTAGAGAGGGAAGAGAGAGCTTTATGAGGAAAGTTTCTTAAACTTTGTAAAAGAGTTGCCACATAAGAATAATTGCGTATTGAATCGTAAACACTTTTTATGACTATAAAAATTGGGGCTCCTACTTATTAATTTTCTCCCGTTGAGACATAAATTTTTATCTTTTACCATGCCAATTTTTAAAAAATCATCCATTTAAAAATCTATAAAGATTTTTATGAATAAATTGATAAATATTCTAATTTTTAGAACTGAAAAAGAAGTGTGGATAGTTAATGTAGGGACGATTTCAAGATATATTTTTATACAATAAGGAATACCTCATAGCAAAAACATCTAGCAATACCATGCCTATAAGCACGAAGAAAAATTAGAGATATAGCATTATTGGTCGGAACACACAACTTCGTGAAACAAAGAGTCAAATAAGGCTCCATAACTTGTAAGTCAAAGTTTAAATAGTAGAAGAAAACTAGAAACTAGCATTATTCCAACCAGAAGAGGACGCTGGAGGACGATACTCAACCATTCCGAAACTTGGAGGATTGACTGCTGTTGCAATACATCCACTAAGCACCTTATAAGGCATACATATGCCATTTCAGCCCAGTATAATTACAAAATATTTAATACCAATCGCCCCAGTAGAAAAAATCTGGAATCATCCCATTTTAGGACAATCTGTATCGAATTTGAATGGACTTCGTGGTTTGAGCGTTACACATCTAGCATTAAATTTGAATGTGACCATAATCAATGACTTTTTTTATTACCCAAATTAAATTATGCTCATGAATCACACAATATGACGAAATACTTCCTAAAAACCCTGCAAATTGTTACGTCAGCAAATCATGATGAATGCATTACAGATGGAGAAGAAAAAAAAGGGAAACACAAAGCCAAGAAAGAAAAATGCTTGCATAGATGGGTGATAAAATAACTCAATTTATACATAAACGTCACGTCATCCCATGACCTGAAACAGTCTAAGCTTCACTGGCATTACCCGGTCGAATGTCCGTCACTGTGTCCAGCACAAAATACGTCAGCATAATTAAAACACTTCCTTCACTCTGATAACGTTGCGCAGCCTTGGTCATTGCTGCCTGCTGTCGACGGCGATGATGACGCTTATATTGCAAATGAAGTTGAAGATGTGCCAAAAGTCTGAACGACACTAAGCCCTGTACCATGACTTTTTTATACGTTTTTGCATACGTAAAGAGCCAAGCAGCAAAATAAGCAAGTAATGCAAAAACTGCACGAGGATATCCAATAATTGACCTGGTTACAGTTCATTCCATGAGAGTGAACACAAACGTTGCAGGACTGACAAAAACAACGTCACCACAAAAGTCAAATTTACAGTACAAAAGCAATGAAAATTTTATTAGTTGCAAATTTTTGCACATCATCGTAAAAAGAAAAAAAACAATATTCCATTGCAGAGTTTATTAAATATCTTAAAATAAAAATAAATGCTTTACGCATTTCTTCATGTGGCACACTTCGCGCCTAAAGAGGTCGAAATGACCTATTGTACGGATGTTTGTATCATAAAGGACAATTCAAGGCCATTTGAATCATACAATATACAATAAATGTTGAGCTTGAAGAGCGGCTTTGAGGTTAGCATTTGTGTTGTCCTCTTGCCTGCCTCTTGAACTTTGGAAAGGAAGAAAGAAAGAGGTCAAAGGGAGAGCTTGACTGAAGACAGCGCATGCTTCACATTAAAAATGCATGCAATAAATGTTTTTATCAGCATGTTTTTATAAAAAATTTTCCTATTTCGTATGAGTAAAAATCGCTTCAAAATTGTAGCAATTGCAGCAATCCACTTCTTTATAGTTTGAAACTCTAGGAAATTCGCAAGTGCACAAACCACTTTCACTTCTTGATGCAAATTATTGCAATTACATAGGATAAATTATATAGATTCATAAGCAATTTACGGAGAAAGCGTGAATTGCAAATCAAACTACGGAACGACTTAAATTAAAGTCAATTGTAGACTAGTGAAGGGTATTAAACTCTGACACTCCTGTTGCTGCAGTTAAAATGCAGTTTTAAGTCAAGGTTGCATTCATGTTTACATTCCTCTCTGCAGTCTACGCTCATAGACTTGAAGCTCTGCACGGTAGCCATTGAATTCGCTTTTAAAAAAGTTACATTCGCTCTAGCGAGGGCACAAACCTCTCGGATTTCGAATTCGCGCTTTTTTCTTATAAGCGGTGTGTTGCGTATCAGATTGAGGGTGGTGTCTCCGCTTAAAACGAATGTCTCCGCTTAAAAAAGATTTAACTTCCAAAACCTCGAATTTAGATTTTTAGTGATTTCTAGCGACTGTAAATTTGAAATAAAATATTTGACCATATTTCTCTTCTTCAAAATAGATCCTCCAACATAGTATGTTACTATTTGTGATTTTATTGACATTAAAATACTAGCAAAATTATAACTCTTTATTCTAGAGATTTCTCTGAAAGATTTCTATATGGACGTAGTAATACTTTTTAGTCGAAACTTTATAAAATGTCGCAAGCTTTATTATCTGAAAGCTTTTTCTTGACAGATGAAAAGTTCATCGTTCGAAAACTTTTCACTAAAACTTAAAATTGAGCCCCAGCGTTGCAAAGCCATGCACATTTTTTGAGCTTCCTGAACTCACAACTCATCGTTGTTAATGTTTGGTTCGAAGCCGCACTGGTGTCGGTGTCGTCCCATCTTCCCAATGTCTTTTTCTGTTGTACTACAAGGGTCTTCGTACCCTTGCGGAAAACCCAGAGGTGTATCAAGGTTAACACGATAGATGTCGCTAAATTTAAAATTTAAATAATATGCATCAATCAATCGTTTAATTTTTATATTAAAGATATATCCAAAGTAATAAATCTGTGTGCAAAAATTTTTTATGAAAATTAAAATGCTCTGTAATGAAAATGTGCTGAATAATATATATCATTAATTCGATAAAATAAAGTGCAATTTATCAACTTTCTCAATCCCAGAAAGTAATGAGTGAATTGCCATTAACTAATTCCGCAGGACATAACCGAAATAAGTAGTTTTGATCCTGAAGTTAGCGAATACATCCAAAGTATGCTTAGATATTTGCTCAATTTAGCCAAATCTAACGTCTTAAGTCTCCAGGATGATAACTTTTTGTGAAATAATTAATTTACTGATTTGTCGGAATAAAATATATTTAAGTCATGAATTTATTTAAAGTACTCGCGCGTTAGAAGTTACTTTCGACTGACGTAGTGACTTTTGCTGAAAACCTTTCATGTTTTTTGGTCGAGTAAAGTTATGTCCTTTCCATCCTCTAAATAACTTTCGCGAATGAAAATCATAATTTCCTTCTGTTTTCTTATTTTTTGCTCCCAGAAACAAATTTACAAGAAATTTTATCTTTTCAAACAGATATCCAAAGCAATTAAATAGAGGAAAGTATAACAAGAAAAAGAGAAAAGGCGATAGAAACCAACGATAATAAGAAATTCTGGAAAAGAGTAAAAGCAGGGTAGGAGGAGGCTGTGTCGAAAGTTTTTCTTTATTTTTTGTTATAGGGACAGACCTACAGCGATAGCAAAAAGCGCGTTTTCCCTGTCTCGCTGCCCATCGCGGTTGTCTGTCGCGTTGTATGAGATGGAAATTGCGTTCAGCTAACGATTTGAAGGACCAACCATTCGTCTGTCCATCTGTCTGCCTGGTCGTTAAGATGCTGTAAGCGACAGATGTTAAGGCAACAAGGACAACGGTGTCGGACATCGCCGCCTCGTGCGTGAATTATTAGCATCTGAAGCATGCTCGGAGGCGTGAAGTGTTGTCATGATGGAGGGAAATTGTCGTTAAGCTCGACATTACTACAAAACCTAAAGGCCTGAAGAAAATTGAGTGTATAAAAATATACAATAAAACCAACTAAAATTATTTTGCATATTTTTGTTCATGATCTGCTGTTATAGAAACAGAAAATGCTTTCGTTTTACTACCAAAACTTGAGCCAGCGTTTTACTAATCGTACTAAACTAAAGCAAGAGGAAAGATAAGATTTCTGAAGTGCGATAATAAAAATTACAAAAATACGATGAAAAAAAAAAAAGATTTCAGAAGTTGTTAATTAGCAAAGACGAAGACGTTGGGGAGGGTGTAAATGTGCATCGTTACAAATGAAGCAGGAAAGTAAATTAAAAAGAAAATAGACGTTGTTTGTAAGTGTTTCTGTGTGTTTGCTTGCTTTTCACTAGACAACCAAGAGAAGTTAGGTTAATGATGGCAGAGAAGCAGCCAAAGAAAGATGTAGACAACAATAATTTGTCGTGAGACAGATTGTTGACAGTTAGTCGGACTATGTTGGCTTTTTAATTCCTGTTTGTTTTACTGGCTTTAAGGGAATTGTTTCACAATTAAAGCAAGTGTTGCATATCTTAAAGATTTATGACATTAAATGAGGCATGAAATTTTACGCAGATTGGAACTCGCTACCGAAACAATTGTGAACAATATTGAAGACTATAATTTACATTCAATTAAATGTAAATAATATAGAAATCTGTCAAGTTTTTCCTATTTATCAGATTTTAGTTTTGTCACATTTATTAAAGTCGTTGAGAGCATTGCACTGAAATCTCGCAATACTAGAGATGTTTTTCCATCCAACATCCATCATTCATATCGCTAGCAATGATATACGGCATAATTGTCTGTCTGATGATCTGTATGCACGCTTGCATGCGCGTGTGTGTGTATGATTAAGTGCCAATGTGTTAATATTAAAAGTCAAGGATGCTGTCGTTAGGCTCGGCATCATGAATCATATTAATTGCGCGTAAAAAGCACGACGCAGAACGACAAATAAACTCATTCAACATATGAAAAAGATGTCAACGGTGAATTTTCAGTCGTAGATAAATCATAAAAAGCCAGGCAAGAAGTTTAATCAAACATTACTTTTGCAGACTTTTGGAATCAATTGAAAATATTATGAAATTAACACAATATTAAAATTCATGGTGTTCGTGTACGTAGAAAGTTTTGTCACTATTGTTAAAATTCAATTTGATACTGTCCATTGTTGTTGTTCCTGCCGATTGCAGCATTTACGCTTCTGCTGTTCGTAAGGATGTCATCCCAACAGCAACGACACGTATCCAAAGCAAACTGCAGTCATCAGCACCTTAAAATGCTCACTCAGGTGTTTGCGGCGTAAACAACAAGTAACACCTCGTCGTCGTCTCAAGTCGTCAACTGCAAACTGTTATTTAAATTGCTCACCCAGAGCAGATGCTTGATGCAATGCGGGCAAATGAACGGAAGATGAAAGACGGCCAAAGCCACAGCTGAATGCAAAGCACAATCAAACACTCAATGCAGCTGATGTCCTTCTCGTGGTCCCCAGACATGGATATCTGCAGAGAAAATGAAGATCGGTTCGTGTGCAGTCGACCTGAAGACAACCTTTACCCACTCTTACTTTAAATTCAGTTAATTATTTTGCTGTAGCAGTTAAATTAGATTTTATTGCACTGCATGGAGTCCAGTGTTTGTGATGTTAATAATGAAGTTGCGATTGAAGTGCTTGATGGACATGTAATTGCCGTCGACAAAGGACACTACGTGTAATGTCTTGTGTGTCTGCTTTACATCTTGAAGGGGATGTAGTAAATGCAAAGTATAGCTTCACACATTTCTTTAATAAATATTCGGTAGCCAAGAAAATGGTGAGTAAAAACATTCATCTGAATGCGGAAATAAATGTACTATAATTCCACAAAATATGTTATTCGATGCACTTAACAACGTAGCATTTTCAAAGTAAAACCATATAAAACTCACATCTCTGTGTTTTTGAAAAAACAGCAATCAACGTCTTCCCCTAAAACCATTCCCCATACATGCATAGATTCATTGTTTAATTAAATTTATAAATTTCATTATTGGGACCTTCTGTTTTCTACTGAGTACAATACAATTAAAGCGACGACGTCCTCATTATATTAATACAAAGGCTAATTTAAGGACATTAATTAGTCATATAAGAACGATTTAAAAATCAAATTAAAATCTAAAAGCTCACATTAAAATGTATTATATTAATTGGCTGTTTGAGCATTTTTAATTATATGAAAGTTTTTATTTTATTTATTGGACTGCTTTAAAAACGTTTGTGCATGGCAAAAAATGAAATTTGCAAGTTATCACATTAATGCACTGAATTTATCCAGACAATTTATAAAAGCCTTTTTAAATTGAGTTATGATATCAATTAATTGTTCACATCTGCATTCGCTTTTCATGCAGATCCTTGATAAAAAATTATTTCACTCTAAATAATTTATGTAATGTGAATAAAAAAGCAGCTTCGAAATGCAATTTTTAATTAGTTTCCACGGTTAAAATACCTGAAATCCGTCACAGCCAATTTGCAAAAGGTTGTTTTTTTTTGTGCCCGAAACTAAATTCAATGAAATAGTGAAATATTTCAATATATAATTGAGAACTATTCACTTTAATATGTGGCTACCACGTCGTATGAGCAACCAAGCGATTCAATTGAAACTTAATAATTTATAGCTTTTGAGAATCAACCTAAGAATTCCTAATGTGTTCGGCAAAAGGTTGTAAATTCGGGAAACTATAATATTTCATTTTCGTAGCGGAGAAGAGTAAAATGCGAACCGAAAGAATGCGAATCATTCGCGGTGAACAACTTAACACACTTTCTGGTGCATCGTTTGGTGCAGCGAGCGAACGCAGAAGTGATTTAAGCGCGTCGTAATGATGTTTATAAATCATGACCCTCCTCTGTACTAACTTAAACAGCTACTCCTGCATCTTGCGGTATTATATTAGTGTTGTAATCTAGGTTGCTTGATCATGTTTGAAAATTAAATCAAACAATGAAATTCTTCCCCTGTTTCCTTTTCACATCCACAGAAGAAGAGTTGCAAGAGCGAATAGGAGGATACGTCGAAGAAATAATAAAAAGTTGATTAAATGAACCATCAGCTTCTGGTTTTATAGGTTTGTTGTATATTTAAGCGATTGTCGTTAAGTTTGTTGTTAAATTCTTATTAAATACATGAATAGTTCATGGAAACTATGAAAGATGCAACTCATGAACGTTTAAATTCACCAACGTTGGAAAAGTCTCTAAGAAACATTCTACGATTGCGAAATAGATATGTAGTTGACGGTTGATGTGACTCTTTCCTTTTCCTTTCAGAGTTCTCAATATGCATTTATAGCAAAAGAAAGAGTAGTTGAAATCAATTTGCAGTTTTCAAAGTGTAAAAAAGTTCCTAGAAAATAGATTTTAGTAACATTTTAAATTCGTTTTCAATCCAAACACAAACCACCACAAAAATTAGTTAACTTGGTGTAATAACACGTTTAATTACTTTAGATTAATGCTCATTAATTTTTTTATGAGTTCTCGTGTCATTAATTTTACAACTTTAATTATAATTCTTTTAGTAATAAAGCAACGCTCACACTATATTATGTGTTGCCATAAATTCGCATTCGTATCACGGCGACATCGTTCAAAAGTTAAATGATGGCTTTGATGATGAAATGTCTGAAACGAAAGCAATATATAGCAAAGTGTGATAAAGAGAGACAGGGAGAGTGAATGCGAATTTAGCGAAAGTAAGGTAGCAAACCAAGAAACATAAAAGAAACCCATAAAAGTCTTCTAGTGCCTTAGGAAGAATTTTTCAATATATTATTACATGAAGTATTGTATATCGATAGCGTGAACTAAATCCTTCTTTGTCCGTAATATCCAAATTGTTGAATGCCATTGACCTTTAAGTGCGAAATTTGTAAAACACTAGGATTCTCTTTCGAAATCAGTGTAATATTTTTCCTTCGGTACTATGTTACCACACTCTGTGAAATAGACGCACTCGCATGTTCACCTTCTTCGGAATTTATCCTCATCATCATTTTGTCGTTTGATCATTCTTTTGCAACACTCTTTGAGCTCCATTTTCGTCTTCTTTTTGGCTTTTTACTCTCATTAAAATACAATTTAATGTCCTGCTGTCAGGGCGAAGGGGCAACACAATGAAACCGAAAACCGAATTAAAATCAATTTTAAATCTAGAAAATATTTTGGCAAGTACGACGGTTGTTGTTCTTTTGTGGGTGTTTTTATATTTCTTAAGTTGGGGGGGTTTTCGTCTTTGTGTTTTTCTTTGAGCTGCGATGTTTTTATACCCTACACCTTAAGGTTGAGGGTATATTCACTTTCTACCGGAGTGTGTAACGCATAGAACTAGACAAGATAGGTATGGAAAAGTATATATATTCTTGATCAGCATCACCACCGAAGATGAAATAACGATGTCTGTCCGTCTGTCTGTCTGTCTGTCCGTTGAAATCACGATCACAGGAGAACGGATTAAGATTTCAAAATGAAATTTTGCTAAAATATTCGTTGCTATGTTGGGGTGTTTCGTATTGAAAATGGGCAAAATTGCCCAAGGACCACGCCTACTTTTTATATCGAGAGTGCAGGTACCTCTGGTTTGCCTATTAAAAAAGGCCATATCAGCATCACTTTTCGAGAGAAGACAAGAAAATTTTATATTTAGGTTTAGACTAATGCTTCCAGTTAATATGCCAAATATGGGCGTGATCCGCCCACTTTAAAAAAATTTTGTTTTTATTATTATTATTATATATATATTGGAGTATATATGCAGCTTTAAGGTGTAGGCTATTTCGGCTACAGCCCGGCTGTAGACAACACCTTTACTAGTTTGTATTTATTTCGCTGCTGGATTCTTTTTTTAATGACTGCCACACTTCACTTCAGTTTATTGCTTCGTAGAAGTCGCCTTTGAGTTCGCATGCTTTTCTTTTTCATGTTTTTTTTTTGCATTTTATTTTAATTTTTGTTTTTCATATGTCACGCATACAACCGCACGATGCTCAAAACTTCACGAACATGGATGTTTTTCTTGTTAGTTGTTTATGTTTTGAAGCATGCTTTTGGGCGCTGCCAAAGAAACTTTTCGTTCATGCAGCTTGTTATCCTTTAAGCCTTTATTTTTCCACCCGGTTACGTGAATGCACTTTCATGTAAAGATGTCACTGTGTGTGTGTGTATGTGCAAAAGAGAAAGCGAATCCTGAAGAGCTTGTGTGGCTTCAAATTAATTTTGCTTGCATGAATTTTTTACAACGTTCTTCAAGAAGTTTATTAAAACTAAAACCTTAAATCTGTCCGGAGTTTTTTTTTTCTTCTTAAATGTGTAAAAATACTATAAAGAAACAATCGTAAAAGGGGTACGAAAAGGGGTATGATACAAAAACAGATAGTAATTAAAATACACGTATGGAAATGACTGTAGTCGACAGTGTAATTACTATAAAGATTAAGTCACAAGCACTACAACGAAGCTTTTCGGGAATTGTTAGAGCGAATCTTTTCAGCTTCTTTTTTTTATTGTGAGTAAATGTAGATGTCATCCGCACTCACCTTCAATCGTCTTACTAAAGACCAACACAGCAAGCAACTCAAAACCACAGAAAGCAACACTTTCAGCAGACTGCGGAAATTCGAGTAAATGAAAAGCAGCAAAACAGTTGCAGTGTTCGCATTGTTGCTATTTCTGACTCATCTGACACACAGAGTTACCACAAGACGACTAATAATTCCTCTGATTGCACATTTGGTCATTTCGGACATCCTCGAAGCGATGTTCTTTTGCGAGTGCTTCTTTGACATTGACAAATGACTTGTCAAGTCTCGTCCACAGTCGTCGCCCATCATATCGCCCTACTTCTCACGAAAAGTCCAAGAGTAGAGCGTCACAATCAGCATCCTGCGTAAATACACAAAATACCACATCACTATTGTGTGCTTTTCATACATATAATTTCTCTATATTCGCTAGAATTTTTGTGTGGTACAGCTATATAAGATCACAGCTATTTGTTGAGAATTTGAAAGACAAAACGTTTAATTCCAGTTTTCCGCAAATTTTAGTTTTCACCGAACTTAAAAGCATTTCGCCATAGCAAACGGTTTGGAAAGATCGCCACTCAAACGAAACCCAAATGGAATGACAGAAGCACGTTCAAAGAACTGCAGCTTTTGTCACTTCCGCTTTTTTTGAAGTAAAATAAGTTTAAAATACTTTGCTTGATATTTCCGTTAAAAATAAGGACGAACACTCCATTCATTGATAATAGGTTAATACTTTAAAAAGCTGTTTAATTAGCTGCTTATTTTGAAGTCAATTGGCGCAAATTTCTATTTTGTGTTAAATGGGTTTTTCAGATACTATAAGTTCCACGAATAAATTTAATATTATAATCACATAATAATTCAAGAAAGGAATACATCGTTAATAAGCCATTGAATTCATCGAAAGTGGGTTTTGGTTGCTGGTAACAAAAGTAACTTTAAACGAAAGAATGAAGAGGAATCTTTTAGAAGTTTTTTCTCCTTCCTGTAGCAGTAAAAATCCGTCGATAAAACTTGCAGCAGTTGCGCTACCAACCAGATACAAATACCCTCTAAGATCGTTGCTGTTGTCGTAAAACACGTAGCGATGACAGAAACGTGGTAAAGAGCTTATTTCCTTCCTTTTTATTTTACTTCGGCGAAGATATGCGTTGGTATATCGACGCTTTTGTATGTATGCAAGTATTTGCAAGTCTTTTTAAGGGTAAAATGTGCAAATTGTGTTATTTCTGCCAGGATGCCGCAGCCAATACGAGCGAAATCTCTTCCTTTGGCAAAATCTCTGTCTGAATACCGGAAAATACACGCGTTACCCTCTTTAGCCACAACAACGACATCAACTTCATCATCTTCATCCTTTTTTCACACATAGCATTATTTTCCTTTCCTTTCCTGCTCAAGAAAACTCCTTTAGCGTCTTCTATTTTACATTCGTTTCGTATTTAAATCTATTTAAATTGAAAAGAATCTTTCAGAACTAAGTGAGAAGCTTCGAAAACGCGCCAACGAGTATCACCAAAAAACGGTGAGGATTCACATACGCATTCCCTATCGCTCTCTACTTCTCCCGGGAAGTCCTGTACGAAAATCCCTTGCAGACTTTACGAAAACTTCAATTGTATGTAAAGCGGTGCATCTCAAGGCGAAAAATCAGCACGCAAATTTTCAATAAATATGCGTTTCCAATACAGTTAACAATGGCATAGAAAACGAGAAGGATGCAGAGATACACAACATCGAGAAAAAGGAAATCCTGCACCAATCTAGACATCCAATTTTCAATTGAATAACACAAATTTGAAGTGTCACGTTGAAGACGTAAAGAGGAGCTCAACGATATTAATATAAGAATTATATTGAAGGGGCAAAAATGTATAATACGTAAGACTATAAATTGAGAAAGAATATAACAGCCGTGCATATCAATAGGCAATTCATCATAATTCATCAGTCAATGTGAAAATATTTGAAACCTAAGAAAAACAACACATATTGCAAAATTGTTTAAAGCAGTTTTAAGAATCTGAATTCATTAAAAAATGACAGCAAAATATATCAAAAGAAAGGACAACAAAAGAAAGTAGGCAAGTGAATAATTCCCATATGAAATAATGTGAACGAAAGTTGACACCACGTCGTATGAGTGTTGCACAATTTTTAACCTTAGAACAACCGAACATATAAAAACGTCTATAAATTCACTTAAACCTTTTAAAAAAAGTGTGATATTTATAGAATTTTAAAACAATCAATTTTCTTTCAATTTTCTTCGTTAGTTTCACATTTTCCTCATATACAAAAATCTCGTTTTTATTATATTTATAAAATGAGTAGTTGAGTAGTTGATGCATTTATATTTTTATATACCTTTCAATACTAGAAGTAATATTGTCTATTTTTTCTATCATGCATTACTGAACCTTTTAAGTTTATACGTTCGAGCTTTTAGAGATGAACTATCGTAAAACTGAACACAGAAGACACAAAAAAGAATATAGTACAAAAAAGACAAGAAATACATTTGAACTCCTTTTACTCTGTACGTAAACATTTATAAATTTATCCGTTGGTCTTCTCGTTTGTCTGTCGGATTTCGTGTCTCCTGCTGAACTTATCTTTTTCAAGTTTTTAACTTTTTTGAGGTTGAAGAACTTTAAATGGGTGACGTTGTATTCACTGGAAATCGCACTGAATTAAATTGAATTGAATTCAATCGAAAATACAGAAATACAGAAAAAAAAAAAAACAATTACATTGACTTGGATTGAGTTGGGATGATTTTACTTTTGATGTATCTTCTTTGTAAACGAATCTTTAGTAAATAAATTCGTTGAAGCACAGAGTTCTGAAACGGAATCAATTCAACAATCGCAAAGTTGCTCTAACTTTGACATTATCTTTGATACGGTCTGTAACTTTTAGTGTCCCTTTTCTATTTCCCTGTTGTTTGGTCCATTTTCCTTTTTTCAGTTAACTTTCTTCGCTTTTGAACCTGTTTCAGGAACTTTCAGGAATTTTTTCTATGCTTCTGTTGTATGTTTGGATGCGTCGAAAGTGTGTGCTCATTCCTTTAGTATTCGTCATCTTTTTATTTCAAAACTTATAATTATTATTCAGCAATAAAAGGAACTCTTAGAAGCCAATAAAATAGCGACTTCTTGTGTAAATTGTTGTTTAATTAGCAACTGTAATCCTTTTGTTGGGTTTTCTACTTAAAAAGGAGTAAGGAAAGAATAAATAAAATATATTGTGGCACAGTTGTCGAGTTGCTGGAGTAAAATGTTACTTCTGGTTAGTGTCAGTCGAAAGACATACTCCAAAAATGCTTATCAAGCGATTTGTGGTCGGTTCCGTTGGCGACGCGATGTTGTGCAATGGCTTCATCAAGAATTCTGACAGCAGGCTGACTTCTCACATCAAAAACTACTCCAACCACAGCAGAAGATTTTATTCGAAACTGTCGCTGATTTTAAACATTGCGGTTTCCTATTTTAACGTCGCTGGGAATTTCTGAAAAGTTTCTCAAGCCAGCTTCAACCTTATTTAGATTTAGAAAAACTAAAAGCAACTTTTTTTATTCATTGTAAGTTCTTAAGCATTTGAATTCATTTCCACATCTTGTGCTTTCCTTACTCCATGTCTCCCTCTGTTTCTCTGCTTCTCTTTCCCTCTCTACATCAATCAATTACTTTAAATTGAAGAACAACAACGCTTTTTATTCGTTGATTGTTGCTGTCGATTTCTTGAACTTATTTTTCATACAAACAATCAACAGAATTTCTATTTGCCTTTTACACTAACTTTTCGCACTGTGCAATCTTTCAACGAACACAGAACTTACTTTATAATGCTAAATTTCTGAATTTCAGCGACAACGGAGGGTAGACGAAGAAGAATTAGCAGAAGCTTGGCAATTGCTTGCGTAAAAACTAAATGCTCAAGCACAACAATGTAATCACAAAGCAACTACAACAACAATGAAATTGTCAACAAAAGCTAAAGTCATTCGAAGCATTAACAACAAAAATAAACAGAAGAATTCAGTCGTTGCATTTATTTTGCTTTTTCTGCGCTTTAATGAGCACCTGACTTCGAGCAGCAGCAACAGCAGCAGTAAATAGTAATGCTTTTCCGTTGTCGTTGTTGCCAAAGCTATAGCTTAATTAAAACTGCGTAGGAGGAATATAAAATTAAATTAAAGTAAAAGAAAAATAATATCCTTATAATAGAAAAGAAACAATAGCAGAATTCCAGGTTAAAATGACATTTACACTGCATCCATCACACTTCAATTTGTTTTTCTTTTTTGTTTAGTATTGTTGCTCCTTTGTTGTTTCAGTGTATAATTTCAGTGTATAATTTCAGTGTAAAATTTAGTTGATAAAAGCAACTCTTCTCTTATAACTTTAATAAGAGCAGCAGAGTTGCCAACTCAACTTAGGACTCATTATAATCACAAAGAGTAACGCGATGACTTTCAGTCCTAGTCTTAAATACTTTTTTACTTTTTGAACTTTAACTTTACAATATTTTCAAAGGCAACGGAAGAGTTGAGAATTCTACACGCCAATGACACTTTCCACTTTTCTCTCTGTCTTCACATCACTGAAGAACCTAAAAAGTCTTCCTGCTGGCGATTCTTTTGCTCTCCAAGTATTGGAGAAGTTGTTCTTCGGCTCATTCAGTTTTATTCTGGAGCGGAAGCAATAATTAATTGGCACAATCATGAATATTACGCCGAATTTCTGCTTTCTATTTTATTACGTCGTTACTTCTTCTCGTTTTTTTTTTTTTGCTGATAATCATTTGCATTTGATTTCGATTAAAAATCCTTTTGAGAAATTTTCTATCTTTAAAATATTATCCATCATTGGTTTGTAGTTGCAGTCGTTGAAATTATAAATTATATTGATTTTTTTTCAGTTTTACTAAAGTTAACTTTAAATTTACGTATTTTTCTCGCGTTTATAGAACTCTAGAAAAGAATTTTGTAGAACTCCTTATCAATTCTGATTTATAATTTAATTTGAAATCAATCTAAGCACTAAATTTTCAATAAAATTTGGACCCAATTAGTTAATAAAATAGAGCGGAGCAGATGGTCAAAAAATAATGCACTAATAATTTAACAAACTTAAATCAGTTCTTATGAACAAACGTGTAGACAACTGAAATTTTCTCTTTCCTTTCCCTCGTGTGTCTTCCTCTTTCCATGCCTCATGTGTCATGTGTATTAGTAGAATTGTGCAAAATGGGAAATCTGTCGAAACAACGGCAACGACGGCGACCGGGAGAGAGGAAAAGCAAACGCAAAAGCAACTCAAAAGCGGTGAAATGCTCAGAACGTGTAATTAAACTTCGTGCATTTGGAAATTATAAATTTTAGTTGGCTGTGTTCGGTTAATTAAGTTCGCGTTATACACACGAATAATGAGCAAACGACACACACACACCTCAACAAATATTAACAGCGTTGCTTGTTGGTTGTTGATGTTGTTCAAATGCGATCGTTCATGCGTGATTTCATTGGTTTGAACGAGCGCTCGTGCAAATGATTTCTGGTTTATTTTAAATGTCGAACAAGCGAACGTCAGGTTTTAAATTTTATATAGGACGGCGTGCATCTGTAAGGTTGATACTATTAAAGAATATGTCCTTGCGCTATAGAAACAGTAGCTTCAATTTGTGTTTGCATTCACAGGAAACACGGTGACAGAGAGGGTTAAGGCAAGAAAAAACCACCCGAATATTCAAAAATCAACGCATTTATTTCTAAGTTTTATTAAAATTGGCTTTTAAAAAAACTGAAGTTTATATAAAACGATATAACATGATTTCTTTCTCCAAAGTAGCAACAACAGACTTTAAAATATCTCAAAACACAAACAATGATGTAATTTGATTTGTCTGTTAACCACGACGTATGAGTGACACTCGGTACTGAAATCGAGCGAATAGAAAAGGACGCAAATATACACAAAGAACTTATAACCTCTTACCTCCCGCAATACATCATTGTTGTTGTTTGAACGACGGCACAACTCCGCTTGAAGTCAAAACTAGATTTGTCTTTCAACTTTTTCAGTAAAGTTTTTCCCTTATTATATACACAATCGGAAATTTCTTATTTAAGTTTTTAAAATTAAGCTGAATATTTTTGTAAACTTCTGAAATTAAGCTTAGAATTTCTGAGCTATAAATGAGGTGTAGAAGTTTTACTGTTCATTGAAGAAGTTGTTTTTATCTAACTTATGCATGAAATTATATCTTGAGGTTTCCACTTGTTGAAAACTTTTCTTTAATTAATTCCGGAATCGACATCAATGATTTCCTTCCTCTATTTTCCTTTATCAACAATTCGGGAGTATAAGAAAACCATTCAATAATAATAAATGTCAAAAAAACAATAACACTCAACGGCATCCAATTAAAACTTCAGTTTAAAATGAAACGATGAAAGAGGTAGAATGCTTTCCTATTAAATTGCATGAATTAGGTACTCAGATATATACAAAAATATAGGAAAAAAAAAAACAAAAAGAAGCTAGCAAACAAGGAACTGCAGATGGAAAAATAAAAGAACAAGTGCGAAAACAACAAAGATTACAAAACTTGTCCTCATCTCTTTACAAAAACCAGGAATTTTAGGAGCTTGATAACAAAAAAAAAAAAAAAAATCAAAAAAGTCAAATGGAATTCTATACCAATATTAAAAAAATAAAACCAATCGATCATCAGGTATGGAAGCAGTTGATGTTTGTTGGCCTTTGTTGTTCCGATTTTTTATTGTTTTGTATTTTAAATGCCGTTGTTGTTGGTGGTTATCGCTTCGTATGGTCGCATTGTAAAAGCAACAACTGTGTTTGCCTCTGTTTCTCCCGCCTTTCACCGCTCTCATCCTTTTTTCTATTTTTTTTTCTATTTTTTCGCAGGAGTTGATTTTGCATGTGGGGATTTTTTTTATTTTTGCTCGTCCTTAGTTCGAAATTTCTTTGTTTCAGTTTCACCTACCACAATTCTTTTTATTGTCTCCTCTCCCCTCGCACCGTCACAAAACCAAACACACAATAAATCCAGCAGATAAAAAATAGCTCAAAACATTGAAAATAACTATTGTTTGTATGGGAAATAGAAGTACACGAACAGAAAGAAGACAAGAGACAACTGAAAACCCGAATACGTTATCACTGCAAAACAATGGCAGATCGTAAGCTTCCGGTTGGATTTCGAAAACAAGAGCCGGGATAAAGGTAAAAATATTACTCTTTTGGCCGCGGAATTTAAACATGGATGCAGTATGTAAAAAACCCGCTTGTCTCGCTGTAGACGATACATGCTATTGTTGCATACTTTCAGGATTTTCCAATTCTTTTATCTGTTTGTACAACATCAATTTTTATAAAGTTTGCTGTTTGCGGTTGAGCTTTTACTTTTTATAGACTTTTTCAAATTTTGGTAGATTATTTTCGATTATTTTGGTTCGCTTTTCACAAAGAGCTTAAAAGATAAGCTTTCAAAACTTTCCATAAAGACGATTAGAATCCATTACAGACATTAAGATTATTTTTCGATTAAAAATATTTTGAATCTGAATCACTTCTCGCCAATTAAAGCCGACTTTTAATTTAATTTAACATTATAGAAAGATATTACGAGAAATATAAGAATATCTTCTAACCGAAACATCCTCATATTTCGAATAATTTACTAAAGTCAAGTGTCGACGTGTTGAAATTAAGACGATATTCTGACGGCACGTAACTTATAATCACGCAATCACTCAACATTTGTACCAAGCACAAAATGTGACAAGCAAAACGAGCCAGAAGAGAATTAACGAGAAGCAGCAGGAACCGCGCGAAAAGCTTAAGGAAACGATGAAGGCGCAGGAAGTTCTGCAAACGAAAAACCGAGGAAACATGGGTCACGCCTCGTAGTACGTGTAAAATCCGTCGAATTGCGCTGAGAGCAGTGCTACCAACAACTTATTGTTATTATAACGTTTTTATTGGAATTTATTTCATTGATAAACCCCAGTCACCAACAGCATCATTATAAGTGAGGGAAAAGGAGAGCCGATGCCAAAAGCAGCAGAAAACATGGAGTATTTGCTCCACACACAGAGATTTCCTCATAATGTCAAACATATCCTTATATACAATTTTGCAGTAAATGCATCGCGCTTGAAGAGAGTTTATTTTGTTGACGCTGTCGTCGTCGTTGTGGTCCCGATGTCACCGGAACTGGAAATGAAATGGCACATGATGTTGACATAGACCTGGGAATAGCGGAAACACTGTGATGAAGCTGGAGCACCTGAAGCCAGTAAAGGCTGCGGTGAATGACGATAACATTTTTGACTAAATTTCGGAAAATATCCAGAGAATAGAAAAAGTGAAACACTTATTCAAAATGAAGCATTGACAGGATGAAACATGATGAAATATTGAACAGATGGATAAATAACGACTTTATACAGATTTCTATAGAATCGATTTCTAATGTTGGTAACGAAAATTTAAATATGAAAAACAAACAACAGCAGAGAACACAAAGTTTATTCCATGTCTCTGGCGTCAAAAGTGTATTTATGGAGAAAAGGAGGATCTGCGAGAAATGTGAGATTAATTATTACTAGAAGCAATAACGAGAATCTCAAAAAACACCTTGCAAAAAATCTTGTAATGCGAAAATAAGAAACAAAAAAGATCGCCGACTCCAAAGATAGATTCCCATTCCAGGTTGTATCCATCGTAAATCTAGTTGATTTAGGAGCCATTATAGCTCAAAATTGATGGCTCCTGAACGCAACTGTAAAGTGTAGCCGATGAGCTTCATGTAGAAATAATGATGGTTCACACATTAAAATTCTCCCCATATCCGTGCAGCTGCCAGAGCGCATTTTCGTTCTCCTGCACGAACGAACGGTACACGGTAGCGCTCAATTCACTTTTTTATCTTTTTCTTTTTTTGTGGCACTGCGTAAAGCTCTGGTGATTTCAATGAACATAAAAAACAGATGTGTTAACGTTTGTGAGTCTTTCATTGTGAGCATTTAAGCGAAGGGTGCGAAGGGGATGGCGATAGTTTGTGATAAAGGGTAGAAAATCATCGAATATCAAACGTGAAGGAAGCGCGAGGTCACCGTTAATGGCTTCACTTATTCTGAAAATCGAAAGATGCTATTTGCGGTGAGGGGGCATAAATGCAACCTTTTATAAGTCACCCATACAAATCAGACGCAAATCACCTCCAGGAAATAAGAAATTTCACTTAATGCGCCATAAGATTTGTAGCATCATTAAGGGTTTCTTTTTTTAAATAACGCTGTAATGTTTCATTGAAAATCGTGCGAAATATAATTTTACTTACGATGGACCAGTTAAACAAGAGATTTTAAGACGTTTAGGGATATGTTTTAAAGTTTCCGTAGACGGCAAGTAGAATTATGGATGGGGGTTCAGCGGGAAAGGCGTTCAAATGTATAATGTTATTATGATTAATATTAAAGTGTGAATATGAGTAACAAGTAATCATAATCAATCAAATCAAATCAAATCATCATCTTGTCAGTCAGTAAATACTTTCAACGAGTTAAAGTCAAGGCGATAAAATTCTTAGTTAGGAGTAGATAATTCCATACGATATGGTTGCATTATAAAAGGTCTGTTTCTGGTTTAGTTAAGTATAATACTAATTATAGTTGATTAGCTTAATCAAGTTATTTAAAGACCTAATGTATCAATCTCTTTAAGTAGTTATTTGACACTATTATAACCACACTACAGGAACAGTATAAGAAGGTTTCATTCGACACATTTTATTTGTCTTGCCTTAACTAAAAATATTGCTGATTTCCTAGGATGCATTTTTTTTTATTTTCTGAATTTGGGATCGATTTAAAGTGTTTATTTTCACTTTATTTTCATTCGTGCTCCCTGGACATACGTATGTTGTAGCTGGTAGAACTTTTTCCGCTTCAGTACCTTAAATCGACAACCACAAAGCATCAAATGTCACATCATCACTGCACGTTACGGTCACATCAACTACAGCCCGGGAGGCGCTGTGCAAGCGTGGCCCCTCAGCCGACAGAAACATGACATGAGTATTCGATGGCTGACTTCTTGTTAGAAAAAAATTAAACTGCCAGAAACTCATACACACAAACGTCGTTCAGCCTCTGAAACAGGAATGAGACCACTGAATGTACATATATACGATGGTAGTTCCAAATAGTCCGGGATGATAAGTGAATCACTCCCACAACTTAGTTGCACAATAGCTCTTTGATAGTCACACCTCGCGATACACGAATTTAGTTTGGTGTTTGTCACATATACCAATAGTAATACCAAAACACGGCGGTTTCTGGAATCATGCTCCCAAATAGCAATATCAGAAAATGTTGAAAAAGTCTATCATGAACATACACATGTAATAACAGAGCCCAAGAACCATCCATGTGTGAAAAATATTGCGGCGAATCTAGGCACATTTTAGAGATTCGACAAAGCATGATTTAATTTTTGTAAAATCTTTCATTGAAGTTGAATTATAGCATATGGAAACAGCTTTCATTGAAACGAAAATTTCCCATACAATAGCCAACAAACCCAAAACCATGCCACAAAATTATTTAGAAAATACAACCGAACAAATGCTGATTAAATGGGAGTATTTAAAATAGTAACATTTAAGTACATATGTAAAAATAATCGTATACCAAATAATATCAACAATGAACTGTTAAATACAAGCAAATGTTATGTTGTTATTTAGAGTTAAAAATAGCAATATTTTAGCAGGAAATTTTGACATTAGCAGCAGTTACAATTGCATTGAATTCATATTCGTGTTTGTCTGACAACACTGATTGGTTCTGCAAGCGGGTGAGCTGAAGGAGGTGGAGGCAATGCTACAACTAACTGCTAACGAGATGTCAACGAACGCCAAAAACCAGGACCGTTTTGAGCATAAGCTGCACCAATTGCCATTAATAATCGATAATATTGAAAGAATTCCCAACCGCAGAAAAGGACAGACGACAGGAAAATGAAATACAATTAACCACAAAAAAGCGTTGCACTTTAAAAGCTAATTGGAAAATTTTGCACAAACTCTGATTTTGAAAACTACGAATGAAAATCGAAAAGTATAAAGGTTGGAGAGCTTGCTTTCGGTGAATAATAGAACTCAGAGAACTGAGTCGACATTATAACATAAAATCTGCGAATTGATGATCTGCAAAACGAAATAATAAATGTTTTAATAATTACCAAAACCCGAACACCCTCAAAGAGTGTTATTATTGCCTAAACGCATTCATCACGGCTGCGAATATTCTCTCAGGCGGATTTTTTATGGGACTATAACATGTGGCATGTAAGAAACCCCTGATATAGTCCACATCAGCTCCTTTGTGCAGGGGAACTGTTCTGGAACAATGAAAAGCGAAGAATTCGGAAAATTACACATACAGTATCTTGGCTAAAATGCCACAATCTGCAAAGACATGCAGGATGTCCGTAGCTTTGAATGCCTGTCGTGTTCTACAAACCAAAGCAGGCAGCAACCCCACCGACCACTTCCCAGTGTGAAATGACCGAATCAGATGAAGACAAGAATCAGTAGCCGAGCCAAACCGAAAGACTGCATCGTACGTATCTCAACTTGGCGTCATATTTTGGCCAAGAGTGTCGCATTCACTGAATGGACGAATGCACGAACGAGCAGCCAGAAAAGGACCCCAACAGCCATCGATCGCTTTAATTATGTAACAAAGAATTGGTAATGGAACGACGACGACGCCACAAGGGTCATTGATGTTGCCAGCAAAAGCGAAGCAGAAAGCAAACCGGAGAGTCAGAGGAGAAGGCGATAAAGTGCCAAACATCAAAGCAGAATCCACAACGAACACATCCGATGCAAGAGCAACATGCGGATAATCCAGAAGAATTGATTTGCTTGTGCTGGGAGTCTGCTTCAAAAGTGTTGGAGTAGAAAGATACGCTGATGATGGCAGTGGCTTTTGCTTCTACGAGTGACTGCTGTTGTCTGCAACCAGTCGAAAGCTAATTTCAAGTTAATTTTGAGTTTTAACGAAGCAACGTTGTCGGTAAATGAGGAATGAGTGACGGAGAGAACGAAGAACAGCTCAGTAATCCATTCATCGCAGAAAACTGAATCACGACGACTATTAAATGACTCGAAGAGCAACCAGAGCTGAGACTCAATGAACAGTTCGATGTGAATGACAGCAGAGAAGGCAGTAATCTACAACTGGAACTACAACGGAGAGCGACAAGTCGAAGAAGAAGCGTAGACGCTGCGATGTTGATGACCGACATCACTTTGATTGACTTCATTTGCAAGTCTTGGGGGAAACCAAACGATTACGATGAAGATAAAGCGAACGAATCGAATGATTTAGCCATAAGTTGTAATTAAATATATCTACAAAGCTATATACGAAAGTTTCTGTCATCTCCTTGTAATTCTATAAAAAGTTTCTATGAAGTTTAAATTTTAAATGGAGCAAAGAAACAATCGAGAAAATGGTTCAACTGCTCATGTAGAGAAGAACAAAAAGAGACCCGTAATGATCTCTGAGACACAATATAATCGATGGCGCCGTGAAGAGCGAGAAGGGGATGTTGATGCCCTACATTGAAACACTGCTGCGGAAGTCATAGTCATTGCCAGTCATTATCTAACGCTGTTGATGATGTGTATTCGTTGTTTACTAATGCTAATGTCAAGTATTGACCACATACCTCGGGCTACTAAAACTTAAACACTTAATCAAGCAGCCACAAACGATGGATTTAAGCGCACAAGCACGAAACCGCCCACACACAATCATTTACATGTGAGAGTACATTGTAACTGTGCAGGTGGGGCAAACAGTCAGATACACAATCAGCCTTAAGGAGCGACCGATAGAGAGAGAGAAAGAGAGGAAGTCCAACAGCCGCAGAGATATGCTAAATCTAGCGCAGGTGTTGCTGCTTGATTCGCTCAAAGACATCCCGAAATTAGACAAGTTTAGCAGAAGGAACCGAAATCTCTTTGCCGTTATGCAGTGGCTTGAATCCTTGCCAAAACCTAACAAGCGGAAATGCGGCGCGCCATCTCAAAAGCTGCTGGCCGCATTTTTCCTTCGTCCATTGAGTTGTATGCCCTGAAATACTTCTATCGCAGCTCCTTTAAAGATATTTATAGCAAATTTTGAACATTGAAAAATTAAATTTCAGTATTTTAAAGACTTTTTTTGAAGTGAAAATAAATAAATTAAATCAATCAGTGAAGCAATAAAACATCATGTTTGACATTTTCAATGAAATCGTCAATAATCGAGAAGCAACAACAGGTGCACACAGGTCACGCCACAAGGTATGCAACGAAAAATCAGATAAAATAATTTAAAAGTAAAATTTACCATTTAAAATCGATCATTGAATCTGTAGTTTGTGTGTTTGGTTTTTTTAAAGTCATTCAGCAGGCAATTTAATTCCTTTAATACAAATTTACATTAAAAAATGGCATAAAGAGTTTGTAAATAATAAGAGGATGTGTAATTTCTCTTGGCTACGTTAAAATCACATTAATTCGGGATAAAAAATCGTGCATTCATTTTAATTAATTAGGTTTTTGGCAGCACTGCCGCCGTAGGCAGGACACTTTTACAGGGACGGAAGCTTCCTTCGGTACCACACCGTAAAACAACACGTACTTTTATTGACAAAAAAGGTTAAAAAAGATCCATGTGAATAAGCACAGTGAAGAGAATAAAATTACATGTTGGCTTTTTTATTAACTTTAAAATAAACTGCAAGTCCATCGATATAAAAATGGAATTTCGGACAATTTTCCATTAATATCTGCTGCATTTTCTCTATACTGTCTATCGAAATTCAATGCAATAGCATATAAAAATTGTAATTAAAGGCAGTAAAATATCAGCTCCGTTGGTAGGCATCGAATAAAAATATATGTATTTTTTATGCAATATTAAAAGCCTGTATTGCTAATTCAATCTTTGCATACTTTCCACAAAAACTAGTACATAATTCACGTAAAATTAATGTTTAATTTTGAATTTTAAACTCTTGCCAACGAATTTTTTTGGATGAACAAGAATTCTCGTCATTGACATAGACGAAATATTCTTGTCGTTGTCATTGGGATGTTTTGTGTTTTCGGGTCGATTTAATCGGCATTTGCTAAGTGGTGATGATGATTGGTGAATGAGTGGCTCTGCTTGGATACTCAGCGTGGCAGGATTTGAATTCTAAGAGTCCATTCAATGCTCTTCTAGTGGTTGATATGCGCTTGGTGTTGTAAATAACGCGTGGTTTTGTCATTTACGGATTAGCTGCTTGCGTCGGACCCAACATAAACCCAAATGCAGACCGGAAAACCGACACAAATGCTGAAATTAGTGTCTATTCACACGCTCACAATAAAGATTAGAAATTTATATTCCTTTGTCTCTCTTCTTTCTTCCCTAACTTTCCAACTAGCAGGGAAATTCAAGGGAAGCAAACAGAGATAATACGAAGATTCACATTCGGAATAAAATTAAAATTAAACTGTTCCGGAAGGAACAATCCATTTCATTCAACTTTAAAGAAAACCTGACCATAAGAGGCGATTTATTAATAGGAAAATTCAGAAAATATTTATAAATAAATAAAAATTTATCACAATCAAAAATCTCCATTCATTTTTTATAATAAAAATAATTCATCACAGAAAAAAAGGAGGGAAATTCTTATAAAAAAAATTTTCTTACGCCACTTATAAAAAGCACATATTTCGAAAAATTCTTGCCAAGGATAACATTTCATTTGTATGGAGGATTATTCAGGGATGTCGTGATAAGTGTATGTCTACATTTACGAACTGTAACCTCTGTACTTGCTGTGTGTGTGTGTGTGTTTGATTAATTAATATTCACGACTTAACAGTTCAAGCTTCTTGCACATTCACTTCCCGCTCGTGTTCAAACTCAATCGACGTTCATCCTCATCCTCCGTTCATCCTCATCCTCATTTCGCTTTCTCCCTCTCGCACATGTGCGAAAAGGCAAAGCTTCATTCATATAATTAAAATCAGGAATGTTTAATTGTCTCCGCTGCTCGACAATGGAGCTGGAAAAACGAAAATGATAGAGTATCAAGGGCGAACAAAGGGATTCAGAGAGAAGAAAGGATTCCAAGTGCTCCTCATTTCTTCGGCATACGTGAAGCTATTCGTGACTCGTAAAGCGGATTTAATTAAACGAAGTTTCAACATTTTAATTCGGAGAATAAAACTTTGTACAGTCTAATTTATTGCCGTAATGCACACGGTTTTAATTTTGAGTGGCATTTTTAATTCAGTTGCAAAGTATGTCAAACTGTGTGATTGTTGGATAAAGAATGAAACAATCAACGAAAGTAATACTCATGAATACTTTTTTAAGCATATTCGACAACTTCTCATCGTTCGAATTCTTTTCAAGGGCTGAAATACCAATTTGTTTAATTGAGCATTTACGACATTCCACTTGATGAATAATAAATAGCTTCAGCATCGAAAGCTTTCGTGACATGTTACTGCTTCTCATCGCTTATAGCGAATATTAGAACCGATGTTAGAAATATTAACGATGTCGATTACGATGAGGAACTAGGGCGGAGATGATAAAAGCGATTATTGGGCTATAAATTATTTATCAGCTGCTGTCGAGACAAGACGTTCGTTAAAGGACGAGAATATGAAAGAAAACTTAAATTATTAAAGTAAAAATTAAAGTCAATTATTTAAAAAATATAATTATAAAAATCTTTTCAAAGTTTGTAAAAAAATATTATTGAAAAATGAGGCAGTGACAACCGGGGACCTATTTTTCATGAATCTATGAATAAAATGCAACACAAACAGCGAAAAAAATCCACTTCGGATTGGAGCGAGTATTGAATAAATTGTCAACGGAAACGTACGGAAACCTCCGTTTCCATTCTTTCAAATTCTTTTCCTTCTCTTTCCCTCATCTCGCTTGATATTCTAAGTTCTCATTATGCTGAAAAGGTGCAAATATTTATTTTTCATGAGTAAATAATGCAAAAAAGGAGAACGTGGGATGAAGCAAAAAGGAATACAACAAAAAACGAAGAGGCTAGACGATGGCGACGAAGGAATATGGCTTCAAAAAGATAACAAAAAAACAAGAAACCGTAGAGCAGAAGCAGTATCAGCACCTGGAACCAAAAAAAAAGAGCTGCTGCTCTGGAAGGAATAAAATCCTATTGATTTTATTCTGTTATCCCTTGACGGCATTTCTTTACTTTTCTGAGTGGTTTTTCATATTTACTTTCCTTTGCTCCAGGAAACTTTTTAATATTCAATATTCTTTAATATCACTTCATTTGATTCTGTAAAGCATCACCTTGGAAGCTGCAATTTCTTTAAATAAATTTCGCAAATATTTATACGATGAATTATAACGAAGCTAGAAATGATGATTAAGATCTATTTTTAAAATTACGTATAAAAAAATTTGAACAATAAACATTTGGCGAATAGAGTTTTTAATAAGTTTAAATTGAATCTGACGAGAATTGAATTTAATTTCTGAGAAGAAGACAGACACACAAAAGGAAAAAGCGAACTCCGAACAGAAAAAAAAGAATATGAAACGAACCAAGAATTCAGACGGTCCTGGAGGGACCATTGGAAATAATAATATTGTTCATGAAGCGGTAAAGAGTTGGGAGGAAAGACAAGAAAAGAATTTTGTAAAGCAACGTGCAATGGCAACAATCAAGATAGTGTAAAATGGGAACCTTTTAATAAACGAAATGGTAAATCGGATGTAAGACTCTTAAAAGTATTCACAGCTGATGCAAAAAACAAAAAAAAAAAAAAAATAAAATACAAAAAAAATTTCTTATTAAAAAAGTATAAAGGATAGGAAGGTGGGGATCATAAAGATTCTCGGGCGAGAGAATGAATTGGAAGAAGCTAAGGAAGAAGCTGAAAAATAAAGAGATTTTTGCCCGATGCAAAATATATCCAAGGAAAATGTAAGTTTAAAAAAACTGACGATAACAAAGGCGGAGAAACCAAGCAAACCTCGTAAAAAACTTTTTAAATTCTTAAAAGAAGCTAGACTTGAAAAGGCTATAGAATTACAAAACACGCGAATCTTTCCCGAAGTCCTGTAAATGACCACGTAGCCATAATTAGCGAAGAGTAATTGACAAAGCCAGATTATACTTCTTTCAGAAAGAGTCGAAACCAAAGACCATCTGAGAAACCGGAAAAATATAGGAAAACCTATAAAGTTATTTAAATTTGTACACCATAGGAGTGTATTTTTGTTTCAATTTTTATCCCGATCCTAAACTCTTTACTATATATTTTTTATCGATTATCTGTCAAATCTTATGCATCTTCTTTGTAATACCCACCGCTGCCGAACTTGATCGTACTTGACTTGAATTCGCTCTCCTGGATTGTTGCTGAACACCAAACCAAATCAAACCAAAACCTTATAAAACTGCGATTTGTCATAACATTAATATCTAGTGCCTTTAATTAACAACAAAAGCTACAGCAAAGAGAAGGAATTATTGACCGAAAACTCCGAGTAATTGAAATAAAGTGGAACAAAGTCAAGTTTTATGAAGTACATTCAGTGTTTCCTCCAGGCGAAAAGAATTTGGAAGACAACCAAAACACAATTGACAGCAACAAGATTAAAAACTCGAAATGAGAAAAGAAAATGGAGAAAAAGAAGCGCGACTGAAGAAGACGAGTTGGCGTCAGTGTCTGCCAGTAACAATGAAAATATTTTCAATAATAAATAAAGCAAAAATAACGAAACAGTAAAACACTTTTCCGTTGTTGCTGGTGATGTTCTTTGAAGTAGTTGCTGCTCTTCAATCTTCAAAGGAAACTGTTTAGCACCTTAAGGAGTTGGTAGCTATTCGATGGCTGCTGTTGCTGATTTCGTTGTGGTTCTTTCCATTTAAAGTCTTACTGTAGAGTTGTTGGTGCACTCACTTCAGTTACAGAAAAATAAAAGTGAAGATTGAACAGTTCAAAAAGATACTTTGTTTCATTAAAGTTGCTCTTTTCAGAAAATCCTGGTAAAAGCGTTCAAATTTCTTTCTCCTTTGCTTACAAGAATTTTATAGTTTATGTTGCTTTTGTCTACTATTTTCTTGTATCTCTTGTCTATTAAAGCTGGCTTAATTGTGTTTACAATGTTTCCACTTCCTGCATATTTTGTACAAATTGTGAAATTACTTTTTTGCAGCAATATTAGATTTAAGTGCTTGTTGTGCCAGTATATCAAAAAGATTATCTTACCTGAAAGGAAAAGAAAAAACAAAAAATTAATAAACATCAATAAATTATTAACTAATTAAAGAAATTAATAATTGCTATTATATTAACATTTCACGGTGCAACTGCTCTTCGATGTCAAAGTTTAATCGATCGAGTAGTTATCGAACTAAAATTATTGTTTTCGCATGGATTTATGTACCAAAGAAAGTTTTAACCAGAGATTACGAAGGCAAGAACATTGGGTATATGTTCTTTGGTTTCTAGAAAGCGAAGGCGCTTATTTACGGTAGATAAGGGAAAATAAATGGGAAAAAGGAAGGAAGAATTCGTAGAAAATGGATGCAAATGTTCACTTTCTGGGATGTCGTTTTAGGACCGCGGTTAAAACTTTAATTTAACTTCACCAAACTCCATAAAACCAAAAAAAAAAAAACCACGTGGAAATAACAAGAGAGCGTTCAACAAACTACGCAAATCGCGAGCATTCGGATTGCACCGAGTAATCACAGGCTTTGTCACCGCGAAAAGGTGTGGAGGAGGCCTACACAGCATTTGCACCGCTCTGGAGTTGCTAGTAGTATGGAAAGAGGGGTTCTGGGCCAACTGAGCACCATGGTGGTATGCTTCATGTGTGTTAGAGTGAGATAGCGCTATACGGGTTATGTGAGAGCAAGTGAGAAGGGGATAAAGGCTTCGGACGGACATCTGCTTGGTGGTATGCTTTTACGTATGTTAGAGGGAGAAGCGGCTATATGGGTTGTGAGTGTGAGTGAAAAGGAGATACGGACAGACAAACCGATGGACGGACGGACAGAAATATATGCAGACGAACTGACAAATAGACAGACGGGCATACAAGAGGAAGAGGGGAAGGGAAGGAAGGAGGAATGTGTGTGACCGAAGTGATGGGAGAACAGCAGTTTCAGATGATCGTTGCGTAGTAACATGTTGTTGTTGTTATTTGTTGTAGCATGATGCTTTAGCGAACGTGACCGTTGGTCCACAGAGTTAGTGTTTACCAATTCTGGATGTTTACTTTAATTGAACGGAGCGCCGTCGATCGAGTTAGTGTAAACAATTGTGGATTTTGGAAGCGGAGTGTCGCCGATCGAGTTGGTGTAATAAAATTTCGGTGATTGTTTTGATTATTTAATTGCTTATGTTGTTGTTGTTGTTATTTGTTTTAATAGGAATCTCTTAGTAGAACAGATCGCCGTGGTTTTAATGCAAACAAATTCCGTTGGTTTCCCTTTTCTTGCCTATGCTGTTGTTGTTGTGGATTTATTTTAAATACTTTGTGACATGGTGGTAGGATTATGTGTATGAGCAATGCGTGGCATGAAAGATACTTTGTTGTTGTTGCTGTTTTCGCTTCTATTTTTGGAATGCGTTTCTTGTGAGCGGTGACATTCATATTTTTATTTTATTAGTTTGTAAAATTACCCTTTCAAGTGTTTTCTTGGTTAACCAAATCTCAGCTTGCTACAAATGTTGAAATTTTGAGTTCATTGAACAAATGTAGGGCTGAATTTTCATTTTTCGTACAAATGTATGTAGGTCCTTTTGCTTTGCTATAGACTTGTAATATGTACACATGGTCGTGTGTTTGTGATGTTTCCTCAGCGAAGTGCCGTCGATCTTGTTAGTGTAATAAAATTTTTGGTGATTTCTTAATTGCTTTCATCGTAGATTTGTAGCATCCATGGACGAGTGTATAATATTTTAGTGTATATGAAACTTGATCTTATTAAATCGCTGTTCAATTATATCATGCATACAAAGTTAGTCAACGCTATTATGGACAACGCTAGTAAAATGAAAGCTCATTTTTTTTGGAGATGCTGTTTATATTTTTAACAATTATGTTCTTTTGGGAATACAAACTAGGTACGGTAGGAATTGTTCTTCTTGGATACAAATATGTATGTTGTTGTTGTAACATTGAGCAGTCGTCGTTGTTGTTTTATTAAAGAATTCCGGTCTTATGATCGGTGACATTCAAGAACATTTTAGTTTTATTGTTCTTTTATTTTTAGTAAACAGGAGTAGTTTGCTCCAATAATGGATCATCCTCCATTTCATTATACATACATATATACATACATAAGGTTGATTTTGCTTCGGTACAAATGAAGAGCACGAAGATGCTGTTCTGTTTTGAAGTTTACTTTTCATATGTTCATATTTTAATATATATGTACGTAGGTATGCAAATGCGTATAACTATAAGTATATGTATGTGTGTAATTTTTATTCAGTAAGCATTGGATATGACGCACTATGTACGTTGGCGCGAAGTGTTTATAGCCGATGCTGTATACTTATTCATAATGAGTGCTTCGGGTAAGCCCTGTAAGCTTCGGAATTATGCTTCGGCTCTGTTCTTATGCTTCGGGTCTGCTTCTATGCTACGGCTTTTCATTATTCAACAGTTTTGAATTTAAATGTATAGCAAATAGAACACATATGCTATAAGACCTCGCGCAATTATATTAGACAAACAGTCTTTCATCATTCCTCCGTATGTTAAGAACGTGCTAAACAAGTGAAAAACAAAACTAAACATCAAACAAAAAAATTAATTTAAAATTATAAACAAATAATTTTGAGTGGAAAACTTAAATATAGTACTTAAAAACAGTGCAGCAGAGAAACAACGAAGCCAAGGAAACTCAAAGAAGAAAAAAAGAAAAGTTTTATGTAAATTGTGAGATTCCTGGAGTTTATTAAGCAATAAATCCATAGTATTTATTGTTTATAATACTTTTAACAACAAACTAAATTGTTTATAGTGTGTGCTTTAGACATTTATTTGGAAAACTTAAACAAAACAACATGCAATTCATATGTGAAAAATGTAACGCTGCTTACGGATCCAAGCGCAGCTTAATTCGCCACACGAAGGCAATACATGAATATAAATTCTTAAAATGCCGAGAGTGTGATGCAAAATTTAAGCGCAATTACCAGTTACAAGAGCATAACAATAAGTCTCATAAAAACGTAGAATCTGGTAGCTCATCTGAAGCAAATATCCTACAACGTACAACATCATACTGCGCAGGATGTGCAAAACACATTGAATTAAAAAATTGGTCCTATCACATCAGAAAAAACGCACACAAGCAAAAATGTTGTGTTCCGACTAACAGCAGTAAGCTGAAATCTATAAGAGATAACTTCAACGAGAGAATAGAGTCTCTCATTTACGAAAATAAAGATTTTGGTATTCTCTTGCCGGAAGAATTCCTCCACAAAGGGAAAAATGACATGATACTAGAGCTGATTAACGTCCTCGAAAAGCATATGTCTTTTAAATTTAATTTGGAGTTGTTCTGTGAGTTTGTTAAAACATCTGACGATAAGCAAATAGTGGAAATTAAATCCTTCCAAACGAAAATGATGATAGTGCAATTACAAAACCAGCTAGACCAGATTCTCAGCCAAAAATTTCAAAGCTTATTAAGTAAGCTCACAGAATTCCAAGAAAGAGACAGTGGCTGGGCTCTATCTAAAATATGCCATGTAGAAATTAATATTAATCAGTACAGGCCATTAAAGGGATCCTCGTATTTGCCACTACCAAAAGTTTTAGATAACAAGAAAGCATGCATCAATGTACGAAATGATGACGAATACTGCTTCAAGTGGGCAGTCATAGCTGCTCTTAGCCCCACTGTGGATCATCCTTATAGGCCACAGAACTACAACATTACCAATATCCAAGATAGTATAGTTAGACTATCAAATGGAATTGTGGTCAACTTTGAGCGCTTAACTTTTCCTCTACCGCTCACAGAGATTTCGGATTTCGAACGACTAAATAATAGTATAAGCATAAACGTTTTCGGCTTTGATGAAGAGCTTGGCGCTATAGTAGGACCGTTTTATAGCACTCAAGCTGAGAAAGAACATCACATCAACATGCTGCTTATCCAAGACTTGGATCTTTCACACTACGTTTGGATAAAATCTATTTCAAGGTGGGTTATAAAAATTTTAAAGCTACTTTTAATTTTAATTATGCTTTATATTTTATTGTTTTTTATTTTTTCCACTTTTATTCGTGTTTTTAATACTTGCAGAATAGTTTAGATTACTTTATTTGTCAATTTTAACAATTTGTTGAATTTTTTTTTGCTATAAAATATGTTTTTATATATGTCTTTTATTTTCTTTTTCTCAATAGACTTGTACGCTCTCAACTCACGCAATGTCATAATAAAGTCTTTTTCTGTAACAACTGCCTTCAGTACTCCAGAAATAACAATATAATGAAGAGCCACAAAGACGAATGTAACAAAACTGTTACAGTAATGCCGGAGATGGAAAAGGCCACAATCAGGTTTAAAAACTACGAGCGCAGGTTGGACGTTCCATTTGTAGTTTACGCAGATTTTGAATGCGTTTTAAGTAGTTTAGATATTGATAATAAAAAGTATATTTGTAAGCATATACCAGTAGCTTTCAGTTACAATATACATTGTAGTTTTAACCATAGTCTAAGTAAATTTGTAATTTATTCAGGGGAGGATGCTCCCAAAAAATTTATTGAGTACTTGGTTAGGGATATTATAGATATTTACAATAAGTATTTAAGTAAAACCACAGCTATGTCCTCTTTAACTCCTCAGCAGCTAAACCAACAATTACTAAGCAAAAACTGTCATATTTGCAGTAAAGATTTGGGCGCTGACAGGGTGGCAGACCATTGCCATCTCACTGGCGAATACAGGGGTCCAGCACACAATAGCTGCAACCTCCAATATCAAATAGCCAAATTTATTCCTGTGTTCTTTCATAATTTTTCCGGATACGACGCTCACTTATTCATGAAAGAGCTAAATGTTATTGAGGGTGATATTAAAGTTATACCATTGAATAAGGAGTTGTATGTATCTCTTTCAAAATATATAAAAGTTACTGAAAACAAAACGATAGAGCTACGATTTTTAGATTCCTTCCGATTTATGGCCGCTAGCTTGGATAGTTTAGCTAAAAACTTATCGGAGTCTGATTTCAAAACTATTCGCCAAGTGTATTCAAATGATGATGAGTTTACACTACTAACAAGAAAAGGTGTATTCCCTTATGAATATATTAATTCATTCGATCGTCTGAAGGAAACTTCTCTCCCTTCTCAGGACGAATTCTTTAGTCGTTTGATAAATAAATCTTGTTCTGACGAAGATTACGAACATGCATTAAAGGTTTGGAACGTCTTCAAATGCCATACACTAAACGATTACATGCTTCTATATCTGAAAACAGATGTTTTAATTTTAACAGATATTTTTGAAAACTTTAGAAATATATGCAAACATATTTATGAACTAGATCCTTGCCAATATTACACTGCTCCCGGCTTATCTTGGGATGCAATGCTCAAAACCACTCGGATAGAACTGGAACTGTTTACAGATATAGACATGTATCTGTTTGTTCAGAGGAGTATAAGGGGAGGCATTGTCCAATGTTCAAAAAGGCATTCAAGAGCGAACAATAAATATATGATGGATTACGATTGCAATAAGCCATCAGAATATTTAATGTATTTGGATGCCAATAATTTATATGGGTGGGCAATGTCTCAATGTTTACCTTACGGAGGTTTCGAGTGGCTTAAAGATGTTGAAAAGTTTAATGTTTTAGAAATTGCGGAAAACTCATCTTTCGGCTATATATTGGAAGTTGATCTAGAATATCCAAAAAGTCTTCACGATTCTCACAACGACTTACCATTTTGCGCGGAAAATAAAATACCTCCAAATTCGAAGTCCAATAAACTTATTACGGATTTAACCAACAAAACTAATTATACAATTCATTACAAGAACCTGCAACAATGCCTAAGAAATGGGTTGCAGATTAAGAAAATACACAGAATATTAAAATTTAAGCAGTCTTGTTGGTTAAAGAAGTACATAGATTTAAATACTTACCATAGAACTATAGCCAAAAACAGCTTCGAGAAAAACTTTTTTAAACTCCTTAATAATGCGGTATATGGAAAGACTATGGAAAACGTAGCCAAAAGAAAGGATGTAAAAATTGTTACTGAATGGGAGAGTAAAGGAAGACGTTTAGGAGCACGAGCTCTAATAGCGAAACCAAATTTCCACAGCATGTCTTATTTTACACATGAAATTGTTGCTGTGCAAATGAGTAGAGTTCGCTTGATCTATAATAAACCAATTTACTTGGGATTTGTTGTTTTAGAATTGTCCAAGTGGAAAATGTATGATTTCCACTATGATTTCATGAAGCCTAAATTTACAACAAGGCTCAGCTTAAATTACATGGATACTGATTCCTTTATTTATTCTATCCAAAGCGAAGACTTTTATAACGATATTCGTGACGATGTCGATTCAAAATTTGATACATCCGAATATTCGCCCAACAATCCTTTCCATATGCCGCTTAGAAATAGTAAAATCCTTGGTATGATGAAGGATGAAAACAAAGGAAAAATTATGAAGGAATTTATAGGTCTCCGTTCCAAAATGTATACAACACAAGTTGTTGGCTGCGGGGAAATTAAAAAGGCCAAAGGTGTCAAGGCCACAGCTTTAGATAAATTAAGTTTAAGTGATTATAAATATTGTTTAGTTCATAAGAAAATTATATATGGAGATATGTACATTTTTAGATCCAAGCTCCATGACATATATACAGAGCATGTACGTAAAATAGCTTTAAGTCCATTAGATGATAAGCGTAAAATTAAGGCAGATGGTGTCAACACATATGCGTGGGGACATTATCGAATAGATTTAGAACTAAAATTAGATAGCGATCAAGATATGTTAGAGGCATAAAATATGAACTGTAACTTTTATATAATAAATAAGAAAAACTTTGTAAATACATATAAGTAAAATGTTTTTATTCATATTATTAATAAAGCTGTAAATTTACATTTGAAAAAAGAAACAATTAGAATCTTTTATTTATTATTGATGAAATACAAATCTGTTTGCCATTGCATTCTCCAGTGCACAGTGTCAATCATGGGAATGACACATCCTTTGTAGTAAGTATATTTCTCCATTGTTTCAAAATTTACATGGGCCATTTATACGACTTCAATTACAGCTTTTCTTAGAAACTGTTCAATTTAATTCTCCTTTACGACTCCTTCAACACAGACAATTTGCTTTTTAATAATCGAGAGAATTTGCATGGGTAGAAATAACTCTAACTTATGTCGAACCTACTTGTACACACGAATTCCTATACATTGGAGTCTTGAAAATAAAAAATTTTATAATTATTTTTAAACTAGACGAAAAGAAGTTACAGAATATATGCAACAAACATGTTATACAGATATAACATTGAAGAGTTTTTGGAAATATTTACATTTTGGTGTTGGGAAGATGAAAAAGTATATTTGCAGCTATGAACAATAACGATTGACCGCTGGTGTTACGAAATAGTGTTTAGTATTTATATACAACTATGACCTACAAACTTGTATCCTACCTTTATTTAATAACAAATACCTCACTAAATTTTACAATAAAGCAACCTAACGAAACCCGACATCAATCAACCTGAAACACATACTTAGCATCAATCATCCTGAAGAGTGTTGTTATTATCAATCTCAACAATATCCTCAACTTGAATATCAGAATCACAAACTAATTTTAGCATTAATCTGAACATGATGCTTTCGTAAAAGTAAGTTAGGACAATAAAATATTTAATTTGTAATACTACGATGTTTTAATGGGAATTAGTTTTGAAATATGTTAAAATTCAAAGTGGACCACAAATTTCAAAGTGGTGGTGGAGGAGTTGGGGTGGAATATCTGTCGTCTCGTTTAATACAGTTACCTTAAAATTGCTCCGCGAATCACTTCTATTGTTGGGTATGTGATACTACTAATAAACAGCTATCAGATCAGCTACAAACAGCTATCAGATCAGCATAAACAGCTATCTGATCAGCTATAAACAGCTATCTGATCAGCTATAAACAGCTATCTGATCAGCATAAACAGCTATCAGATCAGCTACAAACAGCTATCAGATCAGCTATACCAGCTATCTGATCAGCATAAACAGCTATCAGATCAGCTACAAACAGCTATCAGATCAGCTATAAACAGCTATCAGATCAGCATAAACAGCTATCAGATCAGCTACAAACAGCTATCTGATAGCTATATGATCAGCTACAAACAGCTATCTGATAGCTGTTTATAGCTGATCTGATAGCTGTTTATAGCTGATCTGATAGCTGTTTGTAGCTGATCTGATAGCTGTTTATGCTGATCAGATAGCTGGTATAGCTGATCTGATAGCTGTTTGTAGCTGATCTGATAGCTGTTTATGCTGATCAGATAGCTGTTTATAGCTGATCAGATAGCTGTTTATAGCTGATCAGATAGCTGTTTATGCTGATCTGATAGCTGTTTGTAGCTGATCTGATAGCTGTTTATTAGTAGTATCACATACCCAACAATAGAAGTGATTCGCGGAGCAATTTTAAGGTAACTGTATTAAACGAGACGACAGATATTCCACCCCAACTCCTCCACCACCACTTTGAAATTTGTGGTCCACTTTGAATTTTAACATATTTCAAAACTAATTCCCATTAAAACATCGTAGTATTACAAATTAAATATTTTATTGTCCTAACTTACTTTTACGAAAGCATCATGTTCAGATTAATGCTAAAATTAGTTTGTGATTCTGATATTCAAGTTGAGGATATTGTTGAGATTGATAATAACAACACTCTTCAGGATGATTGATGCTAAGTATGTGTTTCAGGTTGATTGATGTCGGGTTTCGTTAGGTTGCTTTATTGTAAAATTTAGTGAGGTATTTGTTATTAAATAAAGGTAGGATACAAGTTTGTAGGTCATAGTTGTATATAAATACTAAACACTATTTCGTAACACCAGCGGTCAATCGTTATTGTTCATAGCTGCAAATATACTTTTTCATCTTCCCAACACCAAAATGTAAATATTTCCAAAAACTCTTCAATGTTATATCTGTATAACATGTTTGTTGCATATATTCTGTAACTTCTTTTCGTCTAGTTTAAAAATAATTATAAAATTTTTTATTTTCAAGACTCCAATGTATAGGAATTCGTGTGTACAAGTAGGTTCGACATAAGTTAGAGTTATTTCTACCCATGCAAATTCTCTCGATTATTAAAAAGCAAATTGTCTGTGTTGAAGGAGTCGTAAAGGAGAATTAAATTGAACAGTTTCTAAGAAAAGCTGTAATTGAAGTCGTATAAATGGCCCATGTAAATTTTGAAACAATGGAGAAATATACTTACTACAAAGGATGTGTCATTCCCATGATTGACACTGTGCACTGGAGAATGCAATGGCAAACAGATTTGTATTTCATCAATAATAAATAAAAGATTCTAATTGTTTCTTTTTTCAAATGTAAATTTACAGCTTTATTAATAATATGAATAAAAACATTTTACTTATATGTATTTACAAAGTTTTTCTTATTTATTATATAAAAGTTACAGTTCATATTTTATGCCTCTAACATATCTTGATCGCTATCTAATTTTAGTTCTAAATCTATTCGATAATGTCCCCACGCATATGTGTTGACACCATCTGCCTTAATTTTACGCTTATCATCTAATGGACTTAAAGCTATTTTACGTACATGCTCTGTATATATGTCATGGAGCTTGGATCTAAAAATGTACATATCTCCATATATAATTTTCTTATGAACTAAACAATATTTATAATCACTTAAACTTAATTTATCTAAAGCTGTGGCCTTGACACCTTTGGCCTTTTTAATTTCCCCGCAGCCAACAACTTGTGTTGTATACATTTTGGAACGGAGACCTATAAATTCCTTCATAATTTTTCCTTTGTTTTCATCCTTCATCATACCAAGGATTTTACTATTTCTAAGCGGCATATGGAAAGGATTGTTGGGCGAATATTCGGATGTATCAAATTTTGAATCGACATCGTCACGAATATCGTTATAAAAGTCTTCGCTTTGGATAGAATAAATAAAGGAATCAGTATCCATGTAATTTAAGCTGAGCCTTGTTGTAAATTTAGGCTTCATGAAATCATAGTGGAAATCATACATTTTCCACTTGGACAATTCTAAAACAACAAATCCCAAGTAAATTGGTTTATTATAGATCAAGCGAACTCTACTCATTTGCACAGCAACAATTTCATGTGTAAAATAAGACATGCTGTGGAAATTTGGTTTCGCTATTAGAGCTCGTGCTCCTAAACGTCTTCCTTTACTCTCCCATTCAGTAACAATTTTTACATCCTTTCTTTTGGCTACGTTTTCCATAGTCTTTCCATATACCGCATTATTAAGGAGTTTAAAAAAGTTTTTCTCGAAGCTGTTTTTGGCTATAGTTCTATGGTAAGTATTTAAATCTATGTACTTCTTTAACCAACAAGACTGCTTAAATTTTAATATTCTGTGTATTTTCTTAATCTGCAACCCATTTCTTAGGCATTGTTGCAGGTTCTTGTAATGAATTGTATAATTAGTTTTGTTGGTTAAATCCGTAATAAGTTTATTGGACTTCGAATTTGGAGGTATTTTATTTTCCGCGCAAAATGGTAAGTCGTTGTGAGAATCGTGAAGACTTTTTGGATATTCTAGATCAACTTCCAATATATAGCCGAAAGATGAGTTTTCCGCAATTTCTAAAACATTAAACTTTTCAACATCTTTAAGCCACTCGAAACCTCCGTAAGGTAAACATTGAGACATTGCCCACCCATATAAATTATTGGCATCCAAATACATTAAATATTCTGATGGCTTATTGCAATCGTAATCCATCATATATTTATTGTTCGCTCTTGAATGCCTTTTTGAACATTGGACAATGCCTCCCCTTATACTCCTCTGAACAAACAGATACATGTCTATATCTGTAAACAGTTCCAGTTCTATCCGAGTGGTTTTGAGCATTGCATCCCAAGATAAGCCGGGAGCAGTGTAATATTGGCAAGGATCTAGTTCATAAATATGTTTGCATATATTTCTAAAGTTTTCAAAAATATCTGTTAAAATTAAAACATCTGTTTTCAGATATAGAAGCATGTAATCGTTTAGTGTATGGCATTTGAAGACGTTCCAAACCTTTAATGCATGTTCGTAATCTTCGTCAGAACAAGATTTATTTATCAAACGACTAAAGAATTCGTCCTGAGAAGGGAGAGAAGTTTCCTTCAGACGATCGAATGAATTAATATATTCATAAGGGAATACACCTTTTCTTGTTAGTAGTGTAAACTCATCATCATTTGAATACACTTGGCGAATAGTTTTGAAATCAGACTCCGATAAGTTTTTAGCTAAACTATCCAAGCTAGCGGCCATAAATCGGAAGGAATCTAAAAATCGTAGCTCTATCGTTTTGTTTTCAGTAACTTTTATATATTTTGAAAGAGATACATACAACTCCTTATTCAATGGTATAACTTTAATATCACCCTCAATAACATTTAGCTCTTTCATGAATAAGTGAGCGTCGTATCCGGAAAAATTATGAAAGAACACAGGAATAAATTTGGCTATTTGATATTGGAGGTTGCAGCTATTGTGTGCTGGACCCCTGTATTCGCCAGTGAGATGGCAATGGTCTGCCACCCTGTCAGCGCCCAAAGCTTTACTGCAAATATGACAGTTTTTGCTTAGTAATTGTTGGTTTAGCTGCTGAGGAGTTAAAGAGGACATAGCTGTGGTTTTACTTAAATACTTATTGTAAATATCTATAATATCCCTAACCAAGTACTCAATAAATTTTTTGGGAGCATCCTCCCCTGAATAAATTACAAATTTACTTAGACTATGGTTAAAACTACAATGTATATTGTAACTGAAAGCTACTGGTATATGCTTACAAATATACTTTTTATTATCAATATCTAAACTACTTAAAACGCATTCAAAATCTGCGTAAACTACAAATGGAACGTCCAACCTGCGCTCGTAGTTTTTAAACCTGATTGTGGCCTTTTCCATCTCCGGCATTACTGTAACAGTTTTGTTACATTCGTCTTTGTGGCTCTTCATTTTATTGTTATTTCTGGAGTACTGAAGGCAGTTGTTACAGAAAAAGACTTTATTATGACATTGCGTGAGTTGAGAGCGTACAAGTCTATTGAGAAAAAGAAAATAAAAGACATATATAAAAACATATTTTATAGCAAAAAAAAATTCAACAAATTGTTAAAATTGACAAATAAAGTAATCTAAACTATTCTGCAAGTATTAAAAACACGAATAAAAGTGGAAAAAATAAAAAACAATAAAATATAAAGCATAATTAAAATTAAAAGTAGCTTTAAAATTTTTATAACCCACCTTGAAATAGATTTTATCCAAACGTAGTGTGAAAGATCCAAGTCTTGGATAAGCAGCATGTTGATGTGATGTTCTTTCTCAGCTTGAGTGCTATAAAACGGTCCTACTATAGCGCCAAGCTCTTCATCAAAGCCGAAAACGTTTATGCTTATACTATTATTTAGTCGTTCGAAATCCGAAATCTCTGTGAGCGGTAGAGGAAAAGTTAAGCGCTCAAAGTTGACCACAATTCCATTTGATAGTCTAACTATACTATCTTGGATATTGGTAATGTTGTAGTTCTGTGGCCTATAAGGATGATCCACAGTGGGGCTAAGAGCAGCTATGACTGCCCACTTGAAGCAGTATTCGTCATCATTTCGTACATTGATGCATGCTTTCTTGTTATCTAAAACTTTTGGTAGTGGCAAATACGAGGATCCCTTTAATGGCCTGTACTGATTAATATTAATTTCTACATGGCATATTTTAGATAGAGCCCAGCCACTGTTTCTTTCTTGGAATTCTGTGAGCTTACTTAATAAGCTTTGAAATTTTTGGCTGAGAATCTGGTCTAGCTGGTTTTGTAATTGCACTATCATCATTTTCGTTTGGAAGGATTTAATTTCCACTATTTGCTTATCGTCAGATGTTTTAACAAACTCACAGAACAACTCCAAATTAAATTTAAAAGACATATGCTTTTCGAGGACGTTAATCAGCTCTAGTATCATGTCATTTTTCCCTTTGTGGAGGAATTCTTCCGGCAAGAGAATACCAAAATCTTTATTTTCGTAAATGAGAGACTCTATTCTCTCGTTGAAGTTATCTCTTATAGATTTCAGCTTACTGCTGTTAGTCGGAACACAACATTTTTGCTTGTGTGCGTTTTTTCTGATGTGATAGGACCAATTTTTTAATTCAATGTGTTTTGCACATCCTGCGCAGTATGATGTTGTACGTTGTAGGATATTTGCTTCAGATGAGCTACCAGATTCTACGTTTTTATGAGACTTATTGTTATGCTCTTGTAACTGGTAATTGCGCTTAAATTTTGCATCACACTCTCGGCATTTTAAGAATTTATATTCATGTATTGCCTTCGTGTGGCGAATTAAGCTGCGCTTGGATCCGTAAGCAGCGTTACATTTTTCACATATGAATTGCATGTTGTTTTGTTTAAGTTTTCCAAATAAATGTCTAAAGCACACACTATAAACAATTTAGTTTGTTGTTAAAAGTATTATAAACAATAAATACTATGGATTTATTGCTTAATAAACTCCAGGAATCTCACAATTTACATAAAACTTTTCTTTTTTTCTTCTTTGAGTTTCCTTGGCTTCGTTGTTTCTCTGCTGCACTGTTTTTAAGTACTATATTGAAGTTTTCCACTCAAAATTATTTGTTTATAATTTTAAATTAATTTTTTTGTTTGATGTTTAGTTTTGTTTTTCACTTGTTTAGCACGTTCTTAACATACGGAGGAATGATGAAAGACTGTTTGTCTAATATAATTGCGCGAGGTCTTATAGCATATGTGTTCTATTTGCTATACATTTAAATTCAAAACTGTTGAATAATGAAAAGCCGTAGCATAGAAGCAGACCCGAAGCATAAGAACAGAGCCGAAGCATAATTCCGAAGCTTACAGGGCTTACCCGAAGCACTCATTATGAATAAGTATACAGCATCGGCTATAAACACTTCGCGCCAACGTACATAGTGCGTCATATCCAATGCTTACTGAATAAAAATTACACACATACATATACTTATAGTTATACGCATTTGCATACCTACGTACATATATATTAAAATATGAACATATGAAAAGTAAACTTCAAAACAGAACAGCATCTTCGTGCTCTTCATTTGTACCGAAGCAAAATCAACCTTATGTATGTATATATGTATGTATAATGAAATGGAGGATGATCCATTATTGGAGCAAACTACTCCTGTTTACTAAAAATAAAAGAACAATAAAACTAAAATGTTCTTGAATGTCACCGATCATAAGACCGGAATTCTTTAATAAAACAACAACGACGACTGCTCAATGTTACAACACCAACATACATATTTGTATCCAAGAAGAACAATTCCTACCGTACCTAGTTTGTATTCCCAAAAGAACATAATTGTTAAAAATATAAACAGCATCTCCAAAAAAAATGAGCTTTCATTTTACTAGCGTTGTCCATAATAGCGTTGACTAACTTTGTATGCATGATATAATTGAACAGCGATTTAATAAGATCAAGTTTCATATACACTAAAATATTATACACTCGTCCATGGATGCTACAAATCTACGATGAAAGCAATTAAGAAATCACCAAAAATTTTATTACACTAACAAGATCGACGGCACTTCGCTGAGGAAACATCACAAACACACGACCATGTGTACATATTACAAGTCTATAGCAAAGCAAAAGGACCTACATACATTTGTACGAAAAATGAAAATTCAGCCCTACATTTGTTCAATGAACTCAAAATTTCAACATTTGTAGCAAGCTGAGATTTGGTTAACCAAGAAAACACTTGAAAGGGTAATTTTACAAACTAATAAAATAAAAATATGAATGTCACCGCTCACAAGAAACGCATTCCAAAAATAGAAGCGAAAACAGCAACAACAACAAAGTATCTTTCATGCCACGCATTGCTCATACACATAATCCTACCACCATGTCACAAAGTATTTAAAATAAATCCACAACAACAACAGCATAGGCAAGAAAAGGGAAACCAACGGAATTTGTTTGCATTAAAACCACGGCGATCTGTTCTACTAAGAGATTCCTATTAAAACAAATAACAACAACAACAACATAAGCAATTAAATAATCAAAACAATCACCGAAATTTTATTACACCAACTCGATCGGCGACACTCCGCTTCCAAAATCCACAATTGTTTACACTAACTCGATCGACGGCGCTCCGTTCAATTAAAGTAAACATCCAGAATTGGTAAACACTAACTCTGTGGACCAACGGTCACGTTCGCTAAAGCATCATGCTACAACAAATAACAACAACAACATGTTACTACGCAACGATCATCTGAAACTGCTGTTCTCCCATCACTTCGGTCACACACATTCCTCCTTCCTTCCCTTCCCCTCTTCCTCTTGTATGTCCGTCTGTCTATTTGTCAGTCCGTCTGCATATATTTCTGTCCGTCCGTCCATCGGTTTGTCTGTCCGTATCTCCTTTTCACTCACACTCACAACCCATATAGCCGCTTCTCCCTCTAACATACGTAAAAGCATACCACCAAGCAGATGTCCGTCCGAAGCCTTTATCCCCTTCTCACTTGCTCTCACATAACCCGTATAGCGCTATCTCACTCTAACACACATGAAGCATACCACCATGGTGCTCAGTTGGCCCAGAACCCCTCTTTCCATACTACTGTTGCTCACTTAAACGTGGGACAAACTTTTCCCACAAATTGTATCGCTTTCTCGTAGGATTCAAAGGATGTGGACGTGAATGAAAAACTGGAGAAAGTTTTCGAAATGGAAATAGGACGGAAAACCAACAACAAAACACTTCGTAAAGTTTGTAGTGAGAAAATTGCGTAAAAGTTATTTGCAATTAATGCGTCGTTGAAGTTGTGGACACTCGTCAAGAGAAAAGCTGATCACATCCGCAATTTCTCTGTCAATCGTATAATAAACATGTTCCTTGCCTTGACGTTCCATCAATGGCAATATTTTGGGGTTCGTATTCTCTTTTGCTCTTGCTGTTATCCATGGTGCCAATTAATTCCCCGAAAGCTGCTGGTCGTGTTGCTGGTTTGTTGCTCTGTTACATGTGCTACTTTGACCTCTTTGATGTTCCTTTTGCTGTCCTCTTGGACGGTCTGCTTCTCTGGTTTTTGGCTTCTGTCCTCGCAATTTCGGATCGTTTCGATTATTTTCTGCTGCCTTCTTCGGTCCCAGCGTTGAGAGGATATCATCAAGAAATTGGTTACATGTATGTATATTGCATAATATGTTCTGAGTTGATAGTGGACAATATTCCATGAGCTTCTCTCATCGTAATCAAATATTAAGACGATTACAAGGACGATATTGCATTTATAAAGTGCAAATTCGTCACAATGTGTGTTTTTTAATACGCTTTAGGTAAGTTCTCATTAAATATTTATTATAAACACTCTCAGTAAAGGTCTCATTGGAGTTAATTAAAAGTGGAAAGGTTTTATCTAAGAAAAGTTTCCATCTGTGAAGTTTTTTGCAGCAAAATAAGAGAAATGTGAAGGAAAATTAAAATTCATGACAATAATAAATATTTGTATAATTATCATATCAAACAGTAATTTCATGAAACAGCTGTTCACATTATTTGCTGTACATCTTTACATAGATAATTGTATCATGCATGTGTTCAATTTTGAATTTAAATTAAATTTTTATTGTAATCTAATTAATTTAATATTCTATTGTTGTTTGTTTGCCTCTGGTGGAAATCCATTACGTGCTTATGTTTATGTATTCGAATATTAAACATTAAATGCAAATATTTGCGTTTAAATCAGGCGAAATGTCAGTGTTGGTGCTTTTTAATATTTAATAGTTTCTACTGTAATCTTTGACTTTATAACGATTGAAATATCTTGTGCAGACTCTTATGTTTTTTTAATTTGCATAAATACTGTTTCTTAAAGAGATAAACAGAATAACGAATGAATTCATAATTCTTCAAAGCATAATTTCAATTGATAAATTTAAAAATTGTTCTAATAGCAGGCATATATTATTAAAAAAGGTAATGAAAGATCCAATTAAGTTCTGTAAATGAATATTTTTGAACATTTTTTCAATCTGAAGCCTCTTCCCTATTTTTAAAGGTACATAAGACAATCGATTCTTTAGGAATTTTTCCAACTGACTTATTTTGAAGCCTGATTAAGACCCAGTACCAAACTTAAACTTTGTCGTCCATACGAAGGAATAAACAATTTCAAAAGGTAGTTCTTTCGAATAAAAGCTTCAGTTAACAACTTTGTTTTTTCCTTTCCTGGGTCTCAAAGGTGCAAAACTTTGCCTGTGTTGCATTTTACGATATTGAAAATTTGTTTGGAGGAATGCAGACCGAAAACTCGACTCCAAATTCGAGTTTATTTTACGAGCAACAACTTTTTGAGGACATTTGCATGTCGTGCTGTATTTTCTGCATTTTCAGAAATTCACTGTACGGCACAAAGTGGAGCAACACATTTAATAAGGATGTGATCAGGATTATTCAAAGCTCTCACTGCTCCATGCCCATTTCCATTCTCGTACATTTATTTTCCTTTCTTTTCTTGCACTCCTTGAAGTTTATTCTTGGTCGATCGGTCAGTCTGCTTAATCAATCATCGATTATTGAATTTCCAATTTGCTTTCAATCAACTACATTGAAATGGACTCGACCCCAGTCCCAGTTGTCTGTCTCTTCTCCTTCTCTTTGTCATCTCCCATGTTTTTCTGTATGTACACAAGTCCAACTCATCACGTACTACATATGAGTCTGTTGCTTTACGATTCCCACTTCCTCTAGCGATTGAACGATTTATCGAACCTTTGTACGACTTCTAATTATTCAGTTCAGTTCAGTGCGGAGGTAGTGAAGAGAAAGGGCGTTTATGTAGTTACAACGAGGAATTTCTAAAAGACGAGGCGTGCGAAGGGGAATGAGTGAGTTCAAAAGTGCCATGTTGAGGGCAACCACAACGTTGAAGAGAGCCAAAAAGCGCCTGGTTGCCGCAGCAACGATGTAATGAAGATTACCTCTCCCGCTCTTTCTTTTGTACACTCCTTCTTCTTCTGCATATCGGGCGGGCTTTTTAAAGTGCAAAACACAGATTCATTCGTCTATTGCTGTGCAACGAAAGACCCTCAATAGTGATTTTAAAACACATTTTTACTTGCATTTCTTGAAAATTGTTTACTGTCGATTGCTTCGATGACATTAATGCTGCTTCTCGGCTTTGACTCTTACCTGATCTATACGGCAGCGAGCTTGTGATATTTATTTATATATATATATATTTATATTTGTGACAAGAAGCAGCACTAGGAACTTTAGATTATCGTATATCTGGCACAGCAAAAGTCATGAATTTCATGTACATTAAAAGAGGCAAATAAATCGAGAATAGAAAGAGTGAACTAAGTACATTTTGCAGACGCAAAATATTCCGAAAGACGAAAAAAAATGTATACTCAGAAACACTCAATTTTTTTTTTAAGGATGAATGAAAGCGCTGAAATAAAATATCATAGAAACCAATTATAAAAAAATAGATTCGACGCCTCTTTCTCAATCGATAAGCTAACAAATATATTTAAGGTAAGTGTAGGTAATTGCGGCCTAGTAGGTTATTCCGTGCTATATTTTTTAAATCAATTTAATAAGAAATTCCGGCTACGGTTGTAAAAGAATTCTTTATGTAAACATTAGAATTGCATTGAAATTCAACAATTTCGGTTGAAAAGCCATGATGTCATTTCGGCTTTAAAATAACAGCATTCATTTGCCAGTTGGACGCAAAAATTTGAACGCGAAAGATCGTTGCTCTGAACGAATAGTGCGTGAGTTAAAAAACAGTAAAGAAATTGTTAAGCTTTTAAAAAAGAATTGGTAAGTAGAAATTGTTGCGCTTTTCAATTATTTTGTGAGTTACATAATTACCTTCAATATTTTAATTTTTGCTAAACGATTGTTATAAGCTAAAAGGTGAAAATTAATATTGAATGATAACACGCAATTACAGGCATGATTAATATTTAGTGAAGCCAATTCCGTGCGTAGGACGGAATTGCAAAACATTACGTACATCTTATTTTGATAATTCCTTCATAAATGTTAATAATATTTTCAAATTTGTTGATAATACATAAAGTTGATTGAATAAAAACGCTATGAATTCAATTCCGGCCTATGGTATTTAGCGTCATATTCTTGTTTTTCATCACTAAAGTTTTTGGATTTTGCTTAAAATAAGCTGAATTGGATAAATGTGATTTTTTGAAAAAGGTTATATTTTTATCAAAGTTTCTTTATTGGCAATAATTTTTTGCATAAACAATAAAAAGTAAACTAAAATAAAGTTATTTGCTAAATAATTTTTTTTATGCAGTATATTTTGTTAACTTATTAGTGTAGAACGGAATTAGCAGCACAATTTTTTTAGTTTTTGCTAATTCCGTCCTGTAGACCGTAATTGAAAACTTCAAGCCGGTAATTACGTTCCATTTGAATATGTAACTTCTACAACCACAAATCCTGAAAAAAAGGAATAAACGAATACGATATTCTATTTTTAATATATATAGGTGCAAGCAAATATGCCAAGAACGAAATATACGGAGGAATCTCTGAATTTGGCCCTTAAGGAAATTAAAAGCAACGAACTTTCTTGCTATAAGGCTTCCAAAATTTATAAGATTCCAAAGCAAACTCTTTTGGACAAAATTAATAAGAAATATACCAAAAAGGACACCGCGGGTCCACGTCCAGTTCTTTCCAGTGAAGAAGAATTTGTTAAGTGGGTTAAACATTTAGCAGAAATAGGATTCCCCGTATCCAAAGAACAATTAACGCAATCCGTTGCTTATTTGAACTTATTTGGTGATCGACCAAATAAGTTCAAAAATGGGATACCTGGAAGGTTTTGGTTAGATGGATTCTTAAAAAGAAATCCAAAAAGATATCCATTCAATGCAAACGCAATAGATTATAGCAAAATTTTAAAAATTCCCTCATGCGCAGAAGTAGAATCAAATATTTTGCAAACAAATTTAGAAACAGTAACTCAAAACCCATTAGCTGGACGCGAAAGTAGAAGCTTCATCGATCTTTTTGAGCAGAGGTTGGGCTATAACAAATTGCAAACATTTACAGAATGTGATGGGTATTGGAAAGGTGATGTAAAAGATGAGAATTTGTTTTATTTTTGGAAGGATTTTAAAGATGAAATCAACGTTAGCCATAACAACCTCTCATTAAATTTCAACGCGCCAACTATTATAGCAAATAACATTGACACATTTGATATTGAAAACATGAGCATTGATTGGCTTGATAGATGTGAAACTCCAAAAAATTACAACAGAATCTGAGGTAACTTTAACCTGTTCCACACCGAAATTAAAGATAATAGCCAATACAAATGAAGACAGCCAAATTACCAGATGTTTAACTCCACACTTAGACGAAATGTCCTTTAGCGTAGAAAATAGTACTCTAAATTCCGAACCACCTTTAAAAAAACCAACTAATAGAAGTCCTTCCCTGGAGAAGTCTTAGAAGTCATCGATGAGATACCACCCAAATTCAAAATAAAAGCAATGACTATGAGTGGGTCAAATTGGCGTTGGCCCAACAAAGACGACATCTTAACATATGACTTTGAAGATATAATAAAAATAATAGATGCTCCTGTTGTGATAAACAATAGAGATATCTACTCTGTAAAAGAAATGAAATAATTTATATTTTATGTAATACGAAATTAATATTTGTTAGTGTAAATAGATAAATTAAGATGTACTGATTAATAAAAGCACAAAAAACAGTAGAACTTCATAAAGTCTAGCTTCTTCGCTTTAATCCTCCTAACAAAAAATTTAGAACGTAAATACCTACATGTTAGCACGGAATTAGTTTGCAACCTTAAAAATTAGAACGGAATTACCAACATAATGGTATTTTTGGAGAAATCATATATTTTTAATAAATCATTTAAAATATTTAGCTTTTATTATGTTTTACTGTAAGAAATGTATCAACATTAAGCTCAATGCAAATCTTTTAAGCTAATTAATTTTATATTGCTAATAACACTATTTCAAAGTTAGATTTAGCTTAGTAGCACGGAATTACCTACATTTACCTTATTCATGGATTTGCGTAATTCTGTAACTTTTTGTGACAAAAGTTTGCACACTGAGCCAAAAATGTACAGGAGTTAATCTGACAATGCCAATCTACCTGAATTTTTAAATGAATTTTGTGGTTTAAGCGTGAGTTTTATATTAGAAATAGTTTTTGTATTTTTTATATTAGTTTCACGTTATTTTTTAAGGAAATTATAAAATGTAAAATATAAAAACAGTGGATTAGCAAACTCTGAATTTGGATTTTTTCCTAGGTATAGTTTCTAAATATTTTTTTACCATCTGCTGCGTAGCTCGAAGCCATGTAAATGATCACAGAGCAAAAATAAGTGGAGCAAAAGGAGCAAAATTGAATGCAAAACTTTTCAATTTATGAATCAATTGCCGACGTTGGAATAAATCAAATATAGAAACAATCAAATACAACAACAAAAGAAATAAATAAATAAATATCAGCAATAAATATTTGCCATATTTCATGAAAAGCAAAATAAAAAGTATGAAGTAAGAGAAGGGACGGAAGGAGAAGTGAAGGATAAAAAAATTATTATATAAAATTGTAACGAACAATTGTTGCTTTGCTCGTAAATGCACTGAATTGGTATCGATTTATTTCCTTTAAAGACGAAGTAATCCTGCTTGCGTTTTCATTGTTCGTTTGCTTCATTTTCAAATGATAATCCATGTTAATCTATTGAGAAATCTATATATTTTATTACATGTATGTAAAGAAAAACAAATCTTCTTTGCAATTTCTCAATAAATTTGATTTAAATTCGTCGTCAGGTACAATCTTTGTTTTTCTCTCTCTTCGCTCTGAATATTGTCAACACAAAGGAGACACGTTCAAGTGCACCAAAGAATGATCCTCTTCAAAACGTACTCTAAAACCTGACATCGAAAGTCAGGATGCAAAAAACGGATAAAGCAGGAGAGAACAGAGCAGAGTATTTTCGCATGATGATGTCTGAATCCTAGCGATGCACGATGCTGCCAGAGCATCATAATTATAACGAAACCAAAAATGGAACTAAATTCATTTATTCGCTTCTTGATTGTAGCTGTCGGTGCGCTTCGGCTCACTCGACGCGAGTCACTCCACTCACACGACTCACTTTATACGCCCCGAGTTCGTGTCTGCAGTGAGCAAACTGCTGCAATTCAATTTAGAACAGGTTGAGAGCGGATACAGAATACTTTTCGCTTCCTATCGATTCCCCGAGGAAAAAACGATGTCTCCCTCGCTCTCAATGGTCTACCTGAAGCCTGCCACTATTGCGTTTACATTTTATTTACAGTTCAATGCACTGAAAACAATAGAAATAATAATTATTGGACAAGTACAATCTTGCTTCTGCTACAGAGGAAAATTAATAGTAATGATGTAATTATGATGTATTATGACATCACATCACATTGATAATCATCATCAATCACCTCATCATCATCACGATATGTTCATTTTTCAAGTGTTGCTGGCAAAAGCATGTCAACGCCTAATTTCCTTCAGATTCTATGCAGCACTTGGCTTTACCTCGTTGCAGAACAAGGATGCAAAGTCCTTGATAAGCTCATGTAGAGAAGTTTCGTGCTGTAATGCTTCTTTCGACTCTTACATTTCGTATGTTGAGCAGCAAGGAGTAGAAAATGTTGTGCTGAAGTCAAATATTTTCAGAGTTGCCATCGGCAGCGTCAGACTCAAAGAAAAAACCAACTTTTCGGAAACTATTAACATTGTTTCGAAGGGAAAAAGAAACCTTACATTTTCTTAAACTTAACAATGAAAAATTAAAGCAAATTGAGAAATAATTGTTATGAATTGTAATCAAAGTTTAATTCTGAGTAAATTGAATTTAATATAATTCTAAAGCTTCAAATTTCGACTTTGTGATGATTATTATTTAATTTTCTACTAAAGCCAGAATTAGGAATTTATTGAAAATACAGATAAATTCCTATCATCAAGTAAATTCTCTCTGAAAATCGACTGGAGTTAATTTAGTTACACGCAAACCTGTAAATCTTTTATGTATGGTCTGTGGCAACAATCCTCGTATCGGATGCCGCCTGCATGTCACTTCAGTGTGACAGCCTTGAGACCTGCCTTTGAAGAACCTTCAAATCCCTTTTCCATCCTTAAGGATCTGTGTGCATTGTTTGCGCACATGTTTCGAGAAATCCTTTGGTCGTGTTGACCGTGCAACCAGCAGCTGAACGCACACATTGACAAGAAGTGCGACAGGTTTCATCCATCGAGCACTTAACCTTTGTTTTCATCGCATCACAGGGCTTCGAAGGATTTCCTTCCTTGCAGCTGAAGACCAACACAAAGCTCAGCATTTCTCCATGTTCGAGGTAAGAAAGGTAAACAATAGGAAAATACGATGTATTGTAACTTAAGTGAGATGTTTATTTCTTTAACTTCTCTTTAATTTCGTTTATGGATTTTGATTTTTCAAAATTTAGGTATCATATTTAGATTTCTAGTTATTCCAATCTCCCATTTTTTCTTGCTTTCCACTCCCTTTCTATTTGCTTAAAATATTTACTAAATTAGCAACAAATTATTTTATCTCACATTTGTGCTTGCGATTGATATTGCTTGCTGCCTTCCATTTTATTTCTTCGCCGGCGGCTGTTATACATTTTTTGAGGTCACTGATTTTTGACGCCCACAAATTAAAAGTCGATAAACAAGTGTATACTAGTAAACACCCATCGCGTATTTGTATTTGTTCCTTGCATTAGCTCCAATTCACACGCACGAATAAAACTACGCGTGAACGCACTCAGACTCACTCTGCTCTTGCAACGATGCCGCTGCAGCACTTGTGTTTACACAACATTCCCACAAAACTTAAACTTGAGGCCCCAAGCTGACCCATTAATGAAGCCGGAGGCAAGCTGTTTGAAGGGGAAGAGGCTCCAACGGATATGTTATCGCTTCACTGAATCTTAATTGTGTAGATAAGAGTATCTTTTTAGGCAATCAAGTTGCGATTAGCAGGCACCGAGAGATCGAAAAAGTCGTTCCCTAGCTTTAATTTCGTAAAATTCTTAATAGCTTTTTAAAATTAGTTTGAAAAAATGGTTTGACACAATGTATCCAATTGCTTTTAATGAGTTTGTTCTGGTAGAATTCGGAGACTGAGTCTTTTACTTTTCTATAACACCAACTTATTGCGCTCAAGTTGTGTTCGCTATAAAGATATATGAAATACCTAAATTGCTGGTATCGACTATTGCTTTTTCCGCGTAGAATTTTAAGTTCCCAGTAAAAGGATGATATGTTGTTCGCCTAATACCTATAAAAGCATTTATATATTTATTAAAGAGGCTCGTTATAACTTGTATACTCGAAGGCTTCTTTGCCGTTTAGCTTAATTGTGACCTGCAAATCGATACCTCGGTACAAAAGACAGAAAATTAAAAATATTTTTTTTTACTTTACACTTTCAGTTTCAAAGTCCAGAGAAGTTCGGAAATGATATGGAGCAACTTAAAAGACACTTAATCTATAAAGAGTTAACATTAGGTGTTTGTTATAAGTGTTCATTACTTTTGTGAGTCTTTCCGTCTTCTTAATAGGATTCGCACCACGCTCATCCAAGCCATATCCATGAGATGAAAATCGATTGATTCCCCCAGCCTCTTATAAAGAGGAGAAAGTGGGAATGAACTCAGTTTTCAAAGCGTGCAATCATTTCAAAATCTGAAATTGGATTTAAAGGTTGAACTGGGCAATTCAAAAAAATCTAAAGGCAACATACTGCGAATTTAAGGACCCAATCTGAAATTTGGCACTTGTGTAGGCCCTGGAAACTGTTGCCATGGATGCTCCGTGGCAAGTGTTGCCAACCAGTCACAACCTAAAGCAACATTCAATTGGAGGAGCTTTACGAGTTGGCGATGTAGGGATAGAAGAATCTTATTGTACACGACACTGTGTATCGCACATGCTGCCACTTTACATGCATCGGCTGCAATTGAAAAGCAAATGAAGTTTTAGGGTCGCATGCCAAAGCACATTGCAACGGAGGCTGCTGGAGTATTTGCTGATGGTAGCGATGGAGTTCGAAGTCGCCGCGTTGAACTCAGGAATGCGGAAAGCCTGAACCAAGCAGAGGCGGATTTAAATTGTACTTTTGCTTTACTTTCAATTGGGCTTTACTCTACTTTCAAATCATTCTTAAAGCCTTTTACCATTAATTATTACTTTTATATCTATAAATAGTTTTATCCCTTAGAAATAGTATTCGACCCTGTATTTTGGGCGACGTTTTTGAGCCTTTGCTGACCCAAACATGATTTCGTCTCCTTGGTTGTTTGTGTGTCGACATAAGAGCGGAGGTCAGTGGGGTTTGTGTTAAAATCCTAATCGATTGGCTGCTGGAATTTCCAGTTGAATGGTTTTGCGGTTCTGTCTTTTAATTGATAGTCTTTTCTGGTTGCTCTGACAGCTTTACTAGGCTAAACATTTCATTTAATAAGGAGAGGAACACTAGAATTATTCAAAAATACAGAAATGATGTATTGAATGATGCATGCGTTCAATACTGAACGAGAAATACTCTGTCGTTACTTATTCTAAAATCCCTTTAATACTCGATGACAATTTAAATATATTTATCGAAAATATATTGATAAAATCATCAATTATTGACGTACATATTTACGTTATGAAACCCGACTGAATTTAAAGAAATACATAAATGCGTTCGATATAATTTTAAGTGTCGACACCAAAAATTGGTTTATTTAAATCGAAAAGCAAAAATCCCTCAGATTTGATAACACTTCGGATTGCAGAAATCACGAAGCTTAACTAAGCAAACACATCCTTCTTATCGGTCCTTGTAAATAGCCTCCAGCATCAAGTGATTGGTTATTTGCAAGATTTATCTCCACACCAGAAACAGGAAAAAATTGGGAAAAAATAAGAAAATACACAGCCAAACACACTACGATTCGGAATAGAGAGAAATAGTATGTGAGAGAGATAGAGAGAGCAAGATACAGGGAGAGAGCAATATAAATCTTGCCTTTTCGTTCCTCTTCTTTCTCTGCTATACCTTCACTGTTTGTTGGCTGTATTTGAATTTCTTCCGGTTTAAACTGAATCTTGAAAAACGATGAGAAAATATGAAAAGCACGAAACCGTAAAATAAATACAATTTACAGAAATATGAAATCCGTATACAAATATAAATCGAAAAAAGAAGCGTAGAAGATGCAAGGAAGATGAAGAAGCAGAGGAAGAGGAGACAAGAGGAAAAAACTGCCAGGCACTTAAGTGCAAAAAACCATAGCAAGGATAGCAACTGGAAGCTTAGACAACAAGAATCCTTCCTCAACATTTCCGCATCCTGAATACTTTTCAAAAGCAACATTAAAATATGAATTCTTAAATGTTAAAGTATAGAAGATCCATAAACTTGTGAATAAAAGACTAAAACTAAAAAAAACATAAACATCTGAAAACCAAAAACTGATCAATCAAGCAGACGTGAGAAATAATAAAAAGATTATTAAAGGTAAATGTAGACAGAAAGTTACCATTTTAGCAAAGCCAAATATAATAACTTTTAAAAGAATGTTCAAGTCAAAGGAATTAGAAAAGTTGATGCAAACAAAACTGTGTGGAGATCTAAAAGATTCATTCTCCTATAGCAAAACCGCTCACAGAGAAATAGAGAAACGGAGAAAAGAAGTTATAAAAGAACGAACAAGTGAATCACGAAGTCTCACAACGTTTTCGCACGAGCGAACTGCAAGCAGAATAATAAAACAAGCTACCATTTAAATATGCGAGAATCTTGAGAAGAGTACCAATCCAAATATCCAACTGCCATCTTGAATCCTACCAATATCTAAATAATCTCCACATTCATATGGAAATTAAAGCTACAAAAGCATATATAACCTGTAACAGTTATGTGTACAAGTAAGTATATCTGAAGTATAAACGAAGAAAAATATTTAATAAATAAAATCCAATTTCAATCCATAACTGAACGTTACCCATATAATTTCTATTATGTATTTCGAAATCCTTATTACCTTTAATTCTAATAAAAATACTTACTACTATTACTGTTTGGAACTAGGTAATATTATCAAAATACTTATTGAAATACTTCCTCAACATATCTGCCATTTTTTACGAAGATTCTATTAGGATTATAAAGGTTTGAGCAACCCAGCTCCCCTTATATTTCCAATGGTTTTCCAGTTTATACAAAGCTATTGTACATAGCTGAGTTGGCTGATAGATGCTTACTGTTAATTTTAGTTCTACTTATTCAGAGAAGGAATATATAAAAAGCAAGAATTGCGGCTGCTATTACTGCTAATGATATAGCTTAATCATTGACCAATATAGTGGCTACCAACAATCAATACATACTGTATACCACTCTGTACTGAACAACTTCGTTCATTACTTACGGATAAACAAACTGACTCAGGAATTAATATACTTTTAACTGAGGACGTAAGATATAAGAAATTACAAAAGTTATAGTTAAAATTTGCATACAGCTTGTGGTTATCACAGAGAAGTTCTACTCGAAATTCTTGTTAATTCTGAGTGCTGTTTGCCTTCAGAACTCGCATTTTGCTTTAGAGTTTCCTGATATTAATAATCTTAAAACCAACTGCGTTTGAGTAAGTAGTGCAAGAGTTATGTTCGTCCATCAGCCAATTCGTCCTTAAGTCAGTCAAGTCAGTCGTTCAACAGCTGTCGGTGACTGCACTGAACAGCCAACCCACAGATGCTGGGAATGCCACGAAGCCGTGAAGATTTGGAGTTTAGCGAAAGTTTCGGAGCCAATATTTGTACGGGAAAAGTAGGCGGAATTGTGTATTCCGCAGAATAAAGTTGACGGCGATGAAAGCGGTTCGCTAGAAAGGATTTAGCTTTCAAAAAGCATTTTATGCATTTTAATTTTAAAGTCTATAAATTTTATTATATTGGAAAATTTCTCGGAAAATGTACACTGCTCTTATATTGACATTTAGAACACAAAGAGAAATGTCCGTAAAATTAAACTGAGCAAATGTAATGGACAAGAGCTATGAACTAACTACGTAGAACTAAGGTAACCTTAAGGTAATTGCAAGGGCGAACACGTTAATCATAATGAAATAATAAAAAAATTACTGCTTTATTATGAAACTCAACTGAAGCGAATCGGACAAATATTGAAGAGGAAATAGATTTTCCTGAAAACCGAGGTTATGCTGAGGAAAACTAAGCACGATAAGAGAAATAAAGGAAAGAAGAGATAGAGAGAGCGTGACAGACAAAGAAATAATGAAACGAATTGAAGAAAAAACCAAAAATAATGTTGAGTTTACTCTGCTTCGGTTGACAATTCCATGGAGCTTTCTAATTTCAATCTTCTGTGCAAATAAGAGCAAGCGAAGTGAAAAAAGAAGCTGGAAACAAGTGGAAACAATGAAGTGGTCCTCAGAGGAGTCGCCATTCTTCTAATAGTCATTAAAAATCTTTCTATATTATTCAAGTTTGAATTGAAATCAAAGTTGATTGAGAAAATCGAAGCAGACTTGGACATAAAACAATTTAATAAAGAAAAACGAAGCTTTAAAAATATCCAATCAGTTTTGTGATCATATTCAGCTATAGAATTTTAAGGTAAGGTAATCTTCTCAAGTTACGACCTCAGAATTAAAGAGACACAAGAGGACACGGACGAAAGGAATCCCGACAAAAACTCAAGAGTCTTGGACTTGAAGAATCCATTTAAAGAGCACTTCACCTTGCACCTTGAAACAGCAAATCCTTGAGGTAAAATTCTCTTATTTCCGCACAGCAATTAACACCAACAACATCGTCAGCATGAAATGAAAATTATTTCCGGTGCTGCCTGGTTAATTGTACCATTTCCGCTTTGACAGCAGCAAAAAATCAGAAGAAATCACATCTGTCAATGGAAGCAGCGAGAAAAAGAGCAACAAAGAAGTAAGGAATGTGCTAAAGAATGCAAAAGAACAACTGCAACTGCACCAACAACGAATAATCTCAAGTGACATCAGTTTACGTGCTGCATTAATTCTCCATTTTGTTTTGCTTTTCGAATTCCCTTCGTGTCGCTTCTAAGGCGCCAATGTTTTGCTGTCCTTTTTTTCTCAGTTGTGGTTATCATTGCACTGATTGTGTTTCATTGGGTGCATTCGACTTGCTTCTGCTTTTGCGTTTTTCCTGGCTTTTACAGTACATAGTTTCCTTTTTGCCACGCCAAGAACTTTCTTGACTGCCTTCTTCTTCTTTTTATTCTCTGCTTACGAAAAAGTAATGATCATTAGTTATTCTATTTGAGATTCCTTTTGGTCAGATGGTGTTTTGCTGTGAAGGTTTCTTACGCTGATATTCTTTTCCTTCTTTCCTTTCTTTCAAAGATTCCTTCGGCTTATCTGCAATTAAAACTGCGCCTTGAATATTTTCAATAGTTTCCAGTATATCTTGAAATTTCGGCATGTTTTTAAAATCTATATTCCAATAGCGTTTAAACTCTTGGTGAATTTTTGCTCTTGTTGTAGAATTTATCCTTATTTCCTTTCACTCTGCCTCAGGAAGTTGAATTAATTTAAACCATTTTTTGGCTTTTATTTACTTTCTTGTTAAATATTCTCTCTTCGCCTTCATCCTGAGCTGTATTCACACTCGTATTTGTGACCGGAAAAGTCATATCCGAAAGAAATTCATGGAAAAACCATCGCAAATGTACAACTATATAAAATATATAAATACAATTTGCATGAAAATAGAAACCAAAAGAAAATTGAAAAAATGAAAGGGAACTAAAGCGTTGAGCGAGATATTCTAGTAAAAAAGGGAAGTCAAAGTGCGGATGGAGGCGATAGAAAGATGTGAATAATTTTGCATAACTTACAAAATGTTTCTAGTTCATTTGTGTGTTGATTTTCTACTTTAATAATAACTTTTTTGACAAAAAAGTACAACAGAGTATAGACAATAATGCATCTTTCGTTATAGGTTTTTCATCACCTTTAATATTTGCTGCTTTTTGTATATAACTCTCAAATTTGGTATAAAATAAAATTACACGTTTTTACCATTACTTTACCAAATGAGGTCTCCAGTTGAGGTTTCTGAAAAGAGTAGCGACTGCTGACTAAAAGAGGATGATTGCTGCAGTTGAAATGATTGTTTATTTGGTTGCTGTGGGAAGGAAGGGTTTCCGAGACGTGAAATAGAGCCAGTTAATGTAAATAAGGCAAGTGGCGACACCAACAAAAACTGAAATTTGCATAATGGGCGGCGCAGGGAATGGAGTGAATGCAAGTGGAGGAAAGAAGAGGAGATGAAGTTCTTTTTATGTATATAGTTTTTAAGGAAATGTGCCTTCTTGGATGTTAGAGAAAACCGGAAGAGACGTGAAACCCACAAAACGAGTCAAATTGCAAATGCATTCATGGCAAGAAAAGCTATTTTGAGTCTTCTTCTGATGATTCTTTGTGTGGTTTGAAAAAGCACTTTAATGCAACAGAAAAGAACGTAGCGTGGGAAACCAAAGGAACCGAAGGAAGGATCATAACTCAGCTTTTGTACTCTTGCGTTTTATTTAATTTCATTTATAGTTTGCTCGTCAACAACTTTCCAAATGCTGATTGCCTCCGCATCAATATACATAAACAATCACCCAAGAAGCAAGAAAACGGAGCAGCTTCCAGTTTAAGCTGTGCAATCGATTAAGCGATGGAGAAGGTATCCCAGCAGAGATCGCAAATCTATAAAACAGCGATGAAAACCATTCGCCAATCAACATTATCAATGAGCTTCCCGTAAAACCAAGAAGGACGGTGAAAGCTGTGACGAAGGAGCGTCGATAATAAACTCAAGCAGCGTGCATTGAACGACTACTTCAAGTACCCAGGAGCTGTGGAGCAGGAGAGAACAGCCGAGAAAAGGAAATCGAATGTAAACGAAACAAAGTCAATCCAACTCAATCATTAAGTTACGAACATCTGTTGACCAGAGAAGAATACAGTTTAAAGGAGTATAAGAGATAAAAGAAAGACCAAAAAGATGTACAGATAAAATTCGATTTTGCGAGAAAAATTAAGTTAAAGCTCATAGGATTACAGAATCATAAACACATTAAATTATATCCATAAAGGTTTTAGGGAACTTAAGCAAAGGTTTGAATACTGTTAAAATCATTTTTTGACACGAAAATTAACGCAGAGTGAAAGATGACCTCTTTAGACTCCAAAAAGGATAATTTGGAGGATTGTAGCCATAGCTATAATGAAGTGGTTACTTGTTTACTTAAAAAGACAAAGCCTCGTGTAGGAAATTTTAATTAAGTTGCTAATGAGTATTCAAACAATTTAATTACTTTTCTGTCTTTGTCAGAAACCATTAACAACAGCAGCAGCATCATCATCGTAAACATCATGAGCATCAATGACAGCTTTAGCAACCGTAATGAACGCAATAACAACGAAAATGGGGCTAAATTACAGAATTCATCAGGCGTGTTTCAGTACAAAATTGTGTTTTAGGTTCTTTCATTTTGTGATTGACGAAATATCAGTAATGAAATGTAATCAGAAAACGTCAAAGTGATGTTATTAAAAATCCCGCTAAATACGACCAAGTTTTGTTTGACATAAACGGCAGAATTTTCGGTTTTATTTACGTTATTTAAGCAGCAATCATTGAAAATTATATCTAACGCACACGTCAAAAAGTTCCTGCTGTTGATATATGATTTAATTCGTGATATGATTTAATAACTCACGTTGTTCGATGGTGCTTCAGGAAACCTAAGGGAAATTTATTATTTATTTTTTTATTTTATTTTTATTTTTTTATTTATTTATTTTTTTCTTTTTGATTCGAAAAAACCCAAGAAAGCAAAATAAGTTCAACACATTTTATCAGTCGTCAGAGTTTGTTTTTCGGTTGTTTTTCTATTATTCAATTCAATATTCATTATTTATACATGTGTGTAGTCCTCGAAAAGACACGTGTGCGTTTCGAATGGAGCAAATTGACTGCTGTTGATGTGTTTCAGGTACGAGCACATCAACTGAGGAAGGTTCAGTTAAATCAGAGTTTATTTTGTTGATAGCAATTGACGCCGTTTAAACGATGACTGGCGGCTTCAACGCTTTGCTACCAAAAAACACATGTTTCCTGATTAATTGTTGACATCTCTTTCCACGCTCAAATAGTATTTTATATCAAAATAAATTAAAAAAATATCAGGCGAATAGAATTTGATAGAGAAAACATTTTCAAAATATCTGATGTGGGCAACACATAACTTCCTTGTATGGCGGCAATTGTATGGTTTTATTTCAAGAGTGGTTGATATATTTTATTTATATTTTAAAATTGAAGTTTTAAAAATTTTAAATATTTTTACTTCCATAATGAAAAAAATTTCATAGGCTTCTCTTAATTTAAATAATTTAAATAGTAGTAAGTAAAAACAAGGAAGTACAAATTAGTTTCCACACAGCTTTAACTATCAATCGTACTAATTTTGATTTCCCTGTTTAGTTCTGTAAGGGTACAACCAATTTTTGTAAAAGATATAGCAGCATAACATTAATTTATCATTATCATTTATGTAATTCGGATAATGCATGCTTCGTGTTCCTTTGGCGAAGAGTCCTTTTGGTGCGAACCATCATTAAAATTGGAGCTACAAAATTGTGTCTTATGTAAGGCGCAATAGTATATACTTTCTAGGAGTGTTTGTTTTTGAGTAATGTATGAAATTTGAAAAAAACTATATGAGAAGTGTCCTTTTCGCGCAACCGATTGCATCCAAAAAGGGAGGTGCACAACTAGGTCTTATAAGAGTCTCAAATACCAAATTTCAAGTTTCTACGATTCTCCGTTTTTAAGTTATTGAGGATACGTACATACGTACAGACGTACAGACGTACAGACGTACAGACGTACAGACGTACATACGTACATACGTACACACGTCACGACCAAACTAGTCAAAATGGACTCCGCGATGGTCAAAATGTGTGTTACCATCAAAATCTCAATATCGAAATTTTTCATGATTACAATACTTTCTTGTATTTACTACGTATACAAGGAAGTAAAAAGGGAAAACTCCCAGCCTAGATATAAGCCAAAGCAGATCGTCGTGTTTTTTATCAAATTCCAACAGAGGAAACACACAGAAACATGGAAAACTGGAGGAGAGAAAACAATCAGATTACGAGTCGAAAAGTTAATTAGAGAATAAACCACCGTGGGCTTGTTCTATTCGTTCTTTTATTCAATTCATGCCACGTGACTCTTTGCAATCTTTTCGCCAGCAAAACTGGCAGATAAGACAGGAAGCAAAGCAGACTGATGGCTCCTCACACGAGATTCAGCGCAACCTTGCCTCCGCTTGAGCTCTTTGACATGCCATTTAAGACCTCTCGCTCTACAGGAGCGCAAAAAGTATCTAGATAAAAGCGAAAAAAGCCGGGAAACGGCACGAAACAAAACGAAAAAGTTCAGAAACATGGCGGCCATCGCTGTCGTTGTCAAAGTGCACGCGAATTAAAACGCCATCAGGAAAACGACGAGTGAAAGTTTTCGTCTTTGTTCTTGACGCTATTCTGATGTTTGTACGCGAATATGTTGAGAGATTTTTCCAAACATAGAAAAGTTTTTATATGACAAAAACCAAGTTGGCAGAAACCATGTTTTTGCCTGCACACACAGAAATTACACGGTGCAAACGAAATAACAGGAAGTTGGTCTTAGGTGAAGGCATAAAAATTCCTGTTGTTTTTGTTTGAGAGGAGGACGAGCAAACTTTTGCAAACTAAACCATTTTCGTCCTTGTTGCATGTTGCTTCACTAATGAAAGTGAATTAAACGGATGTCACTTTATAACATCGGCTTTTGCAAAAGTTACTTCCTTGCATATACAAGAAAATCTCGATAGTAAAATTTGCTGCTATAAGTCTGCCATAATTGTTAATCTTATTTATAATTCGTCTAAATGCATTTGATATAAAATTCATAAAAACGAAGATTTTAGACTAGAAAACAGAGTGGTAAAAAAATTGATGAAATTCGAAAGATCGGGCACGCGAATGGACAAAATATTCAACAAATTTTCATGCAAAAGCAGCTTCTTCAAAATACAACGAAGGAGATTGATGAATATTCAATTGCAATCAATCAAAAAGTCGTTTCTTAAAACGAAGGTAAGGTCACAGATATGCAAAGCATAGAACCCATGCTCCACATTCCGTTAATTCAGTCTATTGCGTCAGTATTTTGTGATGCAGTCGGACAACCTTGAAGCAGGAAAAAGAGGTAACCAGTTCATTGGTTCGCTAAGCTATCCACTTCCCACTATACAACGAAAGAACTTTATATTGGAAGTTAACATGTGAACGATTGGATTAAATTAAGTTTGGTTTTTTTAAAAGCTGTATAAAATGGAAGACCGAAAGAGGTAAAAGTAAATCCTCTCAAGAATTACGATAAAAAAACTAGTAAAGCAAATACTTTGTTCGAAATGCAAATCCCAAAAAAGAATGCCGCTTGTTGGCGTGGTTCGCGAATATTGACAACCGAATCAAAGCTTAAGCACAGTAAAAATACTGAAATACTGTGAAAATACGGGTGAATGAAGTGGGTGGAGCGGATTCCTATAAGAACATCGCTCATAAATAGCTGAAAAATGGTTTGAAAATCTTTTTAAAGCCTTTTTATATGAGTTTTTCGTTTTTTAATGCGATTTTATGATTTCATTTAATAATTTAATGCATTTAATTGCGCTTTAGGTAAAGTTCAAGCTTTGTAGTAGCCTAGAAGTATGCAATTAAAATCGTTCGGCCTCGAAAGCTAAGCCGACAAGTATGCAATGCAGTTGGCAAAAGGAGAAAAAAAACCAGTAAAGGAAGAATCCAAAACAACTCAAATAACTTCATGGCCCTTCGAGTTAATGCTGTTCTCGCTGCCGTTTCTGGTGGTCGTTAATTGCGTTTAACCTGGATTTGTGCTCAGCAAACAACACTTTAAAAAATAAAATAAAACGACTGTACAACAATACCAAAAACCAGCAACTACATCAAAGAAACTCGTTGTAATTAGAAGCATTTCAGGAAAAAAACCTAAGCTGATTAGTTGCTGTTGTGTTAAAATATTGTTTAAGATGGTAGACGGAAAAGAGAAGAGGAAAAAACACAGATGGAAATGAGAGGAGAAACTTTTAAAGCTTCCACACCTTTTTACACATCCGCAAGATGCGGAGCACCGACACAACCACGTGCGCCAAATGATTTTTCGCCATTTTGAACTCGCTTTCGCCTGCTCATCATTCGAATAATTGGAACTTTAATGATAAATCAAGGCAAGATAACTAATAAAACGATAAAATACCATAAATAAAACATTTTTTCATCTTGAAAACCTTCTTTCAATCATTTCGACCAAAAATGCTTCTCTTTAGACTGTTTTTTATGTATTTGATTAATATTATTTTACAGCTTTAACCCAGAGCTTCATACTTTTTGTTAAGATAATGAATCCTCTTCTTAAATATTATTATTAATCTTTTCCATCCAACCCATAAAAATAATATTACCCATTGCTGTATTAAATTATGTTAAACAGACCGAAATTTCCACTTGATTTGCTACCTTCACTAATTAAAGTCATTGAGTGTGCAGTTCATTGATGCAAGTACAACAACAGCCAAAGTCTGGCGAATAACTTCACATTCAATCGTGAAATCACCATCGATTGAAATACTTGCAGATGGAATAAGGAAAAAATATATAAATATTCAGATGAATGTGTATAGGTAAATAAATATTTAACTCTTGCTGCTGCTGTTGCTTTTGCATTATGAAAGAAATAATTTTATGGCTTAATAAGTTTCCATTAAAATATTAAAAAGACGCAACAGCGACGACGACCCTTAAGGCTTTGAACGCTGATTTATTGAGCCGAATAATTGATTATTATTGTTATTAACGGAATTACGACTATTGACGCATGTACAGCACACACCAATTTATATAAAATTTGTTGCAGTTCATTTGAGCTGCTCGTGGATGTGGCTCTTGTTTTAATTTCACAAATTACTTCGGGACAACATCGTGACGTTAATGCAACACTGTAATCACGCATCGTGTCGGAGTTCATTGTCATTGCGTCTATGTGCATGCGCCTGTGCGTGCGTGCGTCACTGCGCAATTGACGCATGCAACGAAAAAGCTGCGAAATTGAAAACTCATAAAAATGTCCATCTTCATGAGAATCAAGGTTTATTTTGTGCTTAAATAGAGCAAAGTTATAAAATTTACTCTTCAAGAAAATACAAAAATTGCCACTGTGAGTAGCAGACGTTCAGCAGAAGCGATGCAGATCTGAGCGCATTAAGACATCGGCGAACAGCAAACGATCCAAGAACACTTTTCACTAATAATAAACTTCTTATCGCGAAATGATTCGCAAACGATCAAAACAAATGAATGCTTCAATTGAGTTTCAACCTTTAGCAGTTGATTTCGATTCTTAATTTAGATTTATTACGCGTTTCATCACTAAGATTACAGAATTTCATTTCTAAACCCATATAAAGAAAAAGAGAACGCGATTTGGCTGCTGACGTGACTCGAAAGAGGAGGAACGAGAACCCAACAGAGATTGATTGAATGTAAATTGATGCATTGATTGATGAGCTGTGCATCAAAGAAAGTAATAAACAAATTCCATCGAGTTGGAACAGAACTCATATAAGTGATAGAAGCACCAGCAGCTATGACTTCAATGCAAATCTTGATCGGTTTCTAATGGATACACAAAATCCAGCGCGTAGACAGATGCTCACTTTCCCATTCTTTACTAATCGCCCCGCTTTCAACAACGGATTACAACAGAAGATAAAAATAGACCTTGTTATTTATTATTTCCTCTATAAATACTCGAATATTATTACACATTATTTTTCCTCTTTCTGCTTTCTGTGCAGCATTCAAATTCACCGAAACCAACAAAGTATTTTGCTAGACTTATTATCTCCTTTACTAAATAAAAGGTAAACAATGTAATAAAATGGTTGCTGGCTTTTTAAATGCAACGCTGATTGCCACAACAAAGACGAACGTTCTATTAAGCAGTTAAAGTGAGTTGAATTCTGTCGTGAGGTGATGAGGTAACCAAAACATTATAATTTTAAATTGACGACGGACAATTTCTGATGTTTATGAAGAGATGAAAGATTATAGAACCACTGATTTCGATTGCAATTGAATGCACCTTTTAGATTCATTCTCTTTTATCTCTTCTTTTCTATGTCTTCTTTTATTGCTTTATTTATTCCAAGTTCGTGATACTTAACTTGTACAAAAGCAAAGTCACTTTGCCTAGACGAATTAGATGAATGTTTACTTTTGCTCTAATTTCTTAATTTCTCAACTCAACAAACATTTTCTTATACAACCGCCAGTCTTTTTTTTTCTTAAAATAATTTCGGAGACTATTTTAATAAAAAAATGTAAGGGTATCATCACATTTCGATCGTACAGAATTGGGTACAAAATTAAACATAAATAAATGGCCAACAAGCTCGCTAGAAATTACTTTCATGTATGTTTTACATACTTGAAATCATTCTCTACACTCGAAATAGGATTATAGAATACTACTGTATAATTCTATAATTTCTGGCTATAATATATAATCTATAATCTTTGATTCGAAGGTTTTTGTTTAAATTGCACTACACTTTTGTTTAGTTGTATTATTTCCAAGTAGTAGAAAATTGTTATACATTGCTACACTATTTTTAAATTGTGAAACTACTCCGGATCAAATATTAATTCAAAAGGCAAACTCTCTATAATCTTCGCTTGTATTCCTCCCTCGCTCTGCATTCTAAGAAGATTTTATAGTAAAATTCGATGGGTAATTTTTGCAATCAGATCCACATACATATTCAAAAAGCCAATGAGCAAATATGCAAGGAAATCATGGTTAGCAAAAAAGGAAATATTTGTGACAATAGCGGAGAATATTTAAAAACCTGGATGCAAATATTTATTTTACATGAAAATCGAACTTAAACAGCGTCATTCAACGGGGAACAAACAGGTGTACACACAACCATGTACACATACTATACACACACACACACACACACACACACACACAGAAATAAACACAATTTCCCAACGTTAAGTCATGGAATCATAAAATTAACAACAAAAACCCATTCAAGTCCACTTAATGAGAGCGAGAAGCAGTAAGAGGAAAAGAACACGAGAGAGAGAGAATGAGAAGAAGAGAAAAATCGCATGCTTTTATATGCAAATAAGAATAAAAACAGGATTACAGGGTGAGCCATGTGAAATGAATGTTGTATGCACGATTTTAATTGACTTTGCGCCAATTTAAAAGCAATGCTCCCGGAAGAGCAAAAAAAAAAGCCTTAAAAAATGAAAATTTACATATAGAAGTTTGGTGAGGAGAAAGAAACTGATGGAAAATACGAGAAACGCCGCTTGAAAAACAATTAATAGCAAATAAAATTACAGAAGTTGAGACGAAATTATCCACTACTCAAAACCCTTAAAATACTGATATTTTTATGCTGATATTTTTAAAATAAAAACTCCTAGCAAAAACAAAAAAAAACCCTAGTTGCTTTTAGAGCAGAAGTAAAATGTGTTTTCAAACAAACTATTTTATTTAAAGAACTTAAATATTAAAATATTGCCGTTGAGTATACTTAAGTCACGAAGGATTCTTAAAGCTGACGCTGGCGCTTCAAGTTTTATGTAAAAATTTTCAATTCTTTCAACTAAACTAAAAAAGTAAAAACTAAAAAAACAACAGATATTATAGTTTTATATTGGCCATAGAATTATTTTAAAATTCTCCCGAATTTCGAATTTTACCAAAGAAAACATCTGCTTTAAAGACTCTTTCATTTAAAAATCCTTTTAAATAATGGATAGAATCGATAGGTTGCTAGCATGTAAAGCCTTTATAGAGAAATCACAGAAACTATTTATGAAATTATTAAAAATCCTGAATTGTGAACATAAACAGAGGTCGCCTCCTCCGCCTCCGCTCGACGACCATTTAAACGACTCGAAACACTTAACGACATCATAGGCTCGAAGGTCCTCGACGGCTTAGAGCTGTGCTCGACTTGTACAGCATAAATTCAGGCGCACAGACGAACATAAATAATGCATTCAACAACAGCAGCACCAACAAAAATAGCATCAATGGCAAAAAATACGCAAACTTAACCAGCTATAAGGATGAAAAGGTCCACAGATCCACAGAGCAATGCAGACAGGCTGGTCAAGAGGTGCATCAACACTCACACCAACTCAACTATATTAACAACGGCTTTTTGTATTCATATTTTTCAGCCCATAGGACAACTTTGTATCCACTCACAGCCAATGAAACACACATGCAGCCGCACCTGCATACACACACACACATAAACATATAGATAAAATATACAGTGTTGCAATTTTAAACATTTTGCTGAGTTTCGTTGAGTTCTCTGGAAGCGTTGTGACCAAAGTCAACAACAACAACAATTGTCGCAGTCGGCTACAATAAAAACAGCAGGACCACTTCCAGTGCTTCCCAACTTCGTCTGTTTCGTTTGTGTGCGAGTGGCTGTCAGTGTGAAGGTGCAAATGTTTTCGTTTGAATGAATGTTGAAGTGTTTGCTGGTTAAAAATGTAATCGTGCAAAATACTGATGTCGCCATCAGCGGAATCGGCAACAGTGAATGGTTACCGTGAAGTGCAATAATGCCAGATTTATTGGTCTACTGTCTGAAGCAGACAGACAGACGAACCACTGCAATACACACACGCAACGAGAGCGAGTTTTTAGAGCGTTAATGGCGCTCGCTCAGACATTCGATGCTTTCCTCTCATTAAAAAAACAAACACACGCACACATGTGCGCGTAACTACTTTTTAACTAACCACTAGACCCTTTTTTGCTGCCCAGTAGATCGTCCGCGATGGTGACGGCGTAAATGGAGTCAGCGGAGGTGCTACCGTTCCTCCAGCAACCACTCAGCGGTTGTGTGCTGCGTGATCCTTGAATGCGCGTGAGAACCTTTCATAGATGCTTTTGAGATTTGTCCCCAATGCAAAGGGTCCTCTTCGCTGAAACCCTTGAATGGGTTGACGCAGCTCTTGCTAAAAAAAGATAGTAGACTACTTTAGCTATTCACAGCACATTTGCACAAACGGGATACAAGTTTTTGAAGCGAAAGAATAGAAGAGATGGGAGCTGCTAAGGAAGCACAAGAATGAGTAAATCTTCCTCTTTAGACAAAAATAACGGTTAACATCAGCCTACATTTTATTTCTACCAAGGCCGAAAAACTCTGTCATGAAGTAGAAGTAATTCTACGATGCGGAATGAGCGGCTGCACCTCTCCAATACTGCTCATTAGTAATGCATTCATTACAAATCGAAAGCTATGCAAATTGAGTTAGAGTAAATTTGTAATGCTGCTTAACCTATTTAAACGATAGCTAAATGCATCCATACTTCAACGCAAGTGCATTAATGGACGCTGGAAAAGCTAACCAGAAAATTAATGAACAACCTTAAGGAGGAAGAACGAAGAGAAGAAAGCTCGTAGACAAGAAGAAAATACACAGCGAAACCAAGCGAACTGGGGAAATTGAAGAAACGCCTAGCTTGGCGCTGTTGGAATAAATTTAAAATTTCATTTTAGTGCCAACGCAGCTGAAAGCTCTTTCACACAAACTTGGCGCATAATCATGAAGAACTGCCGAGGAGTTAAACAACAAAAATCATAATGGCAAAACACAGCAACAGCGACCACAAATTTAATCATATTAAACTACTATTAAAATCTCATTACGTGCGCCATCAGAATTTAAAACACGCCTATTCAACGTTTGGTGACTAAATAGAACGGATTCGTTGCTAAAATCATTTTGGACACAGGATAATTTATTTTCTTTTTAAAAGTTGGTTGATTGCCTAGATGGAGGAAAATCAGTGGAAAAATAATAAACAAATTATTATTCTGGGATCACATTCAGTAATTGAATTGAATAAGAAAACTGAGATTAGGACCTGATCTCATTGAAATCTGATTTCAATTCTTAAGAGGTTTTTATCCAAAAATAGTAGTTCATACAAACGCCAAGAAGATAAAATAGAATATTGCTTCATCTATTTCTTTATAATATCGGTTATTAGTACGTATATTGACGGAAACTTAATAATTTTGAGATTACAAATTAGCTTCTAATTTTAGGATCTTTTGAAGTCTTATAAAATTTTAATTATGTTATTATCTTTTCGCAGCAGTCTATCAGTAACAATCTGCACTAAAGTCAAGGCTTACAGTCGCTTATGTTATGAATTTTTATCAATTCAAATCTGTGTACATTGGCCGGCTGCTCCGGCTTTCTGCAGTCATCGGAGAAGTTTCTTTTTAGTATAGAGAGCGCAGCTAAAACTAAAAACAAAATTAAATCACTTAGGAAGTTAAAAAACACGGTAAGGAATACTGTTATAAAGAAGTAAAACCAAAACCAAACAAGAAAAAAGATGATCAGTTATAAAAATCAAAATCACTGTTTCTCAATCTTCTCAGGTTTTGTTAAGGATAAAGGACATCTCTTCGCACCTTCTAAAAACGAAAATGTGTATATAAACAACAACTACACTTGTGTATATGTCCCATTTATGCATATATTTCCACATGTATAAAAAATAATGGCGTATCTTTCTCATAGATGTGTGCTCTACAAGGACGCGATGCTTCTGCTGTGGAAAAACCCAGGAAGGACGACGAAAAACTTTGGTAACAAAAGAGGATTTGCTCACATTTTACACTTTAGTATGCAAACAAAAAGGAATTGAAGCAAGTTGGGAACAACAGAAGGTGGATGCACTTAAAAGAGTTACGTAATGAAAACTTTGAAACAAGAAAACGGCGACATTAAAGTTTTACCTTTGCTTAAGTTGACATTTTCGCAACAACGATAATAAAAAAGGAAATTAATTTTTATTAAAGAAAACGAATTACTTCCAAGAAAAGTAAGCTTTCATTTTTAACCATTTACAACTCAGTTAATGGAAAATCTTAAATAATTCGTAGTATTAAAATTTATAAAAAATCAAAAAATCTAATCACTCAGTACTTATCATCTTCCTTGTATGAACTGCCTGCGAATTATAACTCATGAGGCAAACAAAAAGAGTTTAAAATCGACTAATGTTTCAATTTTGTGAAATGTCGTTTAATGTAATGGGTTTTTCTATTTGTTTCGCATCTTTTCACTACACTTTTCAATCGCAAACTAAGAAAGCAAGTAAACATTGACATTAATTATAATTCAATATATTTTCCGAATAAAATGGAGTTCAGATGCCGGCTAACGATGGCTTTTTCTGTTGCTCTTGCTGTTGCCATGTTACAGATCGTTGGAGCTGCCGCCATAAATCCGTATAGCTATTTGAAAGTATTCAACCGTATGCAAGACCGGCTGAATGGGTCTGTGTGTGCGTTTTTCTGTTTGCATGCTCCATTTTAAGAGTAGCCACAAAGTTCAACGCCACAAATACAACACGACGAAAGTTCAGTTCGCATGCAACGCATACAATATGCACCGGAAACGGAAATATCCTACACGCCATTCAAGCTACAGGGAATGGCAATGGAACGGAATGAGTTCGTAGATTACAATTTCAATGTACTTGTTTATATTACGCAGTGGCATTTGTACAAGAGGTCGCTGCTATTTTTCCCATCTAATGCAACACCATTGATAAATCTGTGTAGCGCTATACTGGCGCCTAAGATCACAGTGCATCGTAAGACCGTAAAAGAACCCAATGGGCTAGAATGAAGCGTTCCATACCGGATTTACTCGCTTTATTCGCATGTGCGGCAGCTTTTGCTTTTTCGATAATCGAATGAAAATTGCAGACCAAGGACTGCCTTTATGAATGTCACAAATGCTGTAGTGATCACTAATGGGTTCGTTTGACGGGTTTACTGTCCGTAATTGATTTTTAAAACCTTGAGTATTAATTTTATTGGAAAAATTTCCAATTCTTTTAATTTAGTTTCAATTTTTCATGATTTTTTTTTAAAATTTTTCTCAAATAAAGCCGAAAACCGCGATAAAAATAAACTGAGATTTCTTTTTCAGTGTATTTAATTTGACCTTAATTGAATGGCAGCTTTATATATACTATGCATGTTTATTTACTTTGCGACATTTCGTTACAATTCCGATTGTGTTTGTTATTTTTGTGTGAATATTTGTGGGATTGTTTGTGCTTGTTGGCCGACTAGTGTAGTTTATTTGAGTGCGTACGTGTGCGAGTTATTTAAGAAAAATCGTTGCAAAATGCTCCAATGACACGAATGAATAAACATTCCCTCCATTGTACAAACGAACCTTTGTGTATTCGCACACATTTCGCATAAACACACGTCTGCATGCATTGAGTACATGTAGACGAACATTTTGGGGCCAAGCTTTTTAGTGATGTTTGCATTGTAAATGCAGTGTTTTGGGATATCTTAGAATCGGTGTGTGTGAAGCTGCACGATGCCGACAGCTACAGTATCATAAAATACGCAGCAAATCAATAAATCGCTTTTACCACAGGGACTATGGATCGTATTCACCATCCTTTGAAGCGAAATTTTTACGATGTTCCTTTCTCACTTGCTCACTGCCCTCAACTCCTCTAATCATTTCCCATCACACTTCCCTCAATATTTTCTGTCACTGGTTTTTCCTTTCAGAACAATAAACAAAGCGATTTCAAAAGCGCGCCACAGCGTATGCTACAGTTTTTCATTTCTAGCTCCTCGTACGCTCTACTGCTTTTGTGCGCAGCTTTAATTATGCTTTTCAACTCTCGAGTTCATTTCTTCTCTCATATTACTAAATGTGTCTGTGTGCATTAGGTTTAGCGAGCTTTCATTCTTTTCCATTTCGGTTCTTTCCGCATCTTTCAAAGTTCCTTCGTAATTCTTTCGTTTGTTCGCTGTTTCTTTGTTTAGGCTTCCTTTTTCGAGCTTTATCTAATGTTCCAGAGAAGACCTTTTGTTAATCTCAGTTTTTATTTTGTTCCCCTTGTTCCACCAATTCAATTGATATTCACGTCATGCGTTGCAATGCTTTGTTGCTGTGAATATCAATGATACCAGAGTTTAATGAAATTTTGAAAACTTTATATAGTTTGAAAGATCTTGACTAAGATCTGAATAGAATTGCAATAACAGGCAAACCTAAAGTTTTATTTAAATTTAAATTTAATTTTTTTTTAATCATGAAATCAATAAATAAATAAATTATTGAACGATTTTTTAATCTTTTTCTATGTTTTATATTTATCTTTGATTTTACAATACACTCTCAAATTTTTCCTAGTTTGTTAATTGAATTAATTATTCTCAAATTGTTGTTTAAAATGGCTCCATAAAATTTTAATTTCAGTTTCAATTTTCATATCTTTTTCAGTGTTGTACGCTTTTTGTTTCAAATCATGTTAAGAATTCCGATGCAATTTAATTTTTTATTTATTTTATCGTCTTCTGCCAGCAAAAAAATTTCTTTTCCTGTTTTTTTTTTCTTCGCCGTCGCGGTCACAAGCTTCAAATAGAAATCTTTCAATTGTTTTAATGGCCTCTGGTAGCGGCGCCGTCGTTTACCGACTCGAATAAATTCGCCTTATCCTTGCAGAATCCTCTGACAGCTTTGACATCTGCTTTCATTTCAACTTTTCCTTCAAAGTGCTCGTCTCTGCCAGTTTCCAGGCATTCCTTATCTTCAACTTTTAGATTCCACTCGTGGAGGCACTGCAGCAAAAGTCTCAACATTTTCAACGCAGCAACAACTTCCCGGCATCAGCTTCTTTCTGATAAAATGCAATTTTTGCATTGTCAAATTTTGTCAAGTGGCTTAAATGAGAATCAGTCTCTTAACAACGCCTTCCGCGAGCTCTGCCTTCATCTTCATTTAAAACTTTCACTCACAGCTGGTGCTAGAAGTGTTCTTTCTGTCCTTTAGTGCTCAGTATTTTTAACTACTCATCGTTCACTTTTTTGTTCTCTATTTTATTTTTGGTTCTAATTTATTTTTGTAGGTCCAAAAAAAAAACACTTGACATTTTTATGTTTTCCTTTTGTCTTCGTTCTCTCGGTTCCTAATTCGAATTCCATTTGCATTTGGCAACTTGTTTCAATGTGTTTTTTTTTTTCTCTAATTCAGCAACTTAATCCGATCATCCGCTTTTAATTTTACTATCTTTTGTTCTCAGGTTTGTACATTTTGTGCTCTCGGCTGATAAATGAAGACACGAACTGATGTTTTATTTCCATCCGTCCTTTAGCTCTATCTATCTCGCACTCTCCTTCCTCTCTATCCTTGGGTCCATGTGAGATTTTAATACTTCCAATGACAACTTTTCTTTTTCCCGTTTTTGTTAGTGTCTGCATAATTGGTGCTTTCTCTTCAGTACTTTAACTATCGTATTTTAACGATTTTGTAATCTCAGAATTAGTATTTAATTTTCGTCCGTATTTCAGCTTCTCGTAGACTTAATTGGAGCAGCTTGACAAAGGATAAGGATTAAGAACGAAACGTAAATCTAAAGTAAGACGTAAATAGTCAAAGTTTACATTTCACGTTGAAAGCTTGTAATGATCTATTCGTTTCCCGAATGAATGATTACAGTAACTAATCCAACTGCTACTCGTTATCATAAACCATAGAGAAAGAATATTCTTTCTCTATGCATAAACCAAATACTTTATTCAAATTTGTTATATGTTTCTTTCTGGACCCAAAAAGATACACAGAATTGTCTATACTCGTTCTTTACACTTGAATTGCTTGTCGCAACGCATCATCCAACACCTTTGCCGTATCATTTTAATCTCTACTCTCAGGTTTACAAACAATTGTTCATCCTCAACAACAGCAGACTTCCTAGCATCAGCCGACGATTTAATTCGCACTCCGGCCGCTCATGCCCATATTTCCAGGAAACAGGCCGAAAAGCGGCAACACGCCACCCACACTTCGTCTTTGCTGCCATGTTACAGTCACGTCATTTGTTCAATTGGCTGGGTGGGTAACTCACCAACATCTCTCTGAGCTTGTATAGCCTCACATGTTTTCCAACGACGTCCACGACGTAGTAAGTAATCAGTTGCAAAATTGCATTCGATGTCCAGTGGGTGGCCACGAGGTCCTTTTGGGCTCGGTTCAACAAATGATAGAGCCTCGTGGGTAGTTGCTTGCTTGGACTACGGTCGTTCGTTCGGTCACATTTTTTACAGCAATCAGCTTTTAGAGGAATTTTGTTATTGGATTTTTTTGTTTGGTTTTGAAATAAAGTTTTGCCGATTTTTACTGATGGTGATAACAACTGTTCGGGGTATACTTATGATGGCAAAAATTACTCATTATAATGTATTGTTCTAAAGTCTAGGAAAAGGACAAGAGAAAAAGAAAAGCTTATTTCTTTGCTTTATTTTTAGACATAACTTCTCGGAATTATATCGGGTCTTGAGGGCCTAAAGTACTTGGAAGTTTTTTTGCTGATTTTATATAACAACCAACAATGGCACAAAAAAAAATTTATTTAATGCTGCAAATGGCTTTTGTATAATAAAAAACTTTTAGAAGTTTTCAGTGTTTGGGTTATGATTGAGTTATGCAATTTAGCGGAAAACTGAAAAAAAGAGAAGACGAAGAAACATAAAAAAATTAAATAAAATACCATGAAAAGAAAAGAGGGAGAATTGATGAAAATACTGAAACTTTGATTGATGTCTTGGATTATTAGTTGCTGCTGTTGCTATGGTTTTGTAACATGTGCCATCTGATGACCGTAGTTTGCTCGTTCCATTCGCAAAATAATCTTAAAACTCATCATTACCGCATCTCTATAGATCCATTTAGTTACCAGAACCCAGAAGTGGTAATTTTATTTCCAAAGTAGTGTTCAAACATTATTCGATGGCTAATGAACAGTCGTTAAAAGTAATCGTTACAATGGGTCGATTGGGAGTCCCTATCAATCTTTAGTTTCCTTAACTAGACCAAGCAATTCATTGGATGAATACTTCTATTGTTGGTTTGCGTGAATAGGATGTCGAAGGGCGCAATAAAAATCTGCCAAAATAATCTACGATCTGATGTCAACACAGTTTGAAGATACATCGGATCACAAGTTGTAAGGAGTAAGGACTTCTTGCACAAGAAGGAGGAAAGACAAGAAGAGAAGAACAAAAGCAACACTGTCAATATCCCAACTTTCAAGCTAAGCTCTTTCGACGTTAGAGGATAAAAGGAAAAAAAAGAAGAGAGTTGAGGCTGAATTGAAACAGAAGATAAGATATGTCAGCATAATTATCAGGACAACGACATGGAAATCGATGCCACGAACAATTGTAATTCTTGGGAGGGAAGAGCCTGAAGATTACTCAGTCTGGGAGCAAAGCGAAGAAAGTTCAATAAGAACTAAGTATGTACAAAAAGCAATTTTTAGCTCAACTAGCAGAAAATCTCGTGAATGTGTAACAGAAATAAAATTTATTGCCGAAGATGTGGGAGCTGATGCAGGGATTGTATTAAGGATGCTGGTGCTCCGAAATGCAAGGAATTCTTTTATTCTATTCCATTGAAAAAGCAGTACAGATGATAATTCTGTTTATCTACTTTTCTCTTCTTAGAAAGTTCCGTCTTCATTGCAAATAGTTCTTTTTCTTTACTTTTTTGATTATTCAACGCAATCAGCAGCGGTACCACAAGTGATCCGTTTGTAGTTGTCAGTGGGAACTTAAACTTTTGACAAAAAAAATTACAACAGCAACTAAACAAAAAATAAAATTGCGAGCAACACGATAAACTGCCAACCACTCAATCAATCAGTCCTTTAGTTTCCGTCAGTCGGTCCTCCTCTCCATTCATCCATTCATTTCAAAGTATTCAGTCCTTCACTCACTCATTCATTCATCCGTTGATGCATTCACGCTCCGTTCGTTGAGTTGGCAACAAACAATGGTTGGCGTCTGCCTTGAATCATGTGCGGGTGGCTTCCTTGCGTACTCTTGAGCGTCGGACGACTTTAAAGCGAGCGACGTCGCTGGTCCTCTTGGCGTCTGCTTCGAGATTGAATTGAGAACCATCAGCTGGTGGCAACTTGCAACTAACCGCAAGAAAGGGGAGACTAAGAGAAGTTTGTTGCTTTAAGTTTTAAGTAAGAATCCACTTTTCCGCTAGAAACCACTTTGATAAAAGATTTACTAAAGTCTGATGAATCTCGGAGGTTGTGGAGAAGTTTGTCGCTACTGACGGTGGCGAGCAAAAACCGTAAAATCAGTACGGTTATTTTTCCCCCTTTCTATAAACGAAAAAGGGGAAGAAAACTAAACCGAGTAAAAGTGAATGCAAGTGCGGGGGAAATGCTCTGCGAAAAGTGTTGGAAAACAAAGATGTTGAGGTGAATAGGCGTCGTATTATTCGAGATCCTGCTGTATTTGCCCTTCTCTTCTGATATTTCATTCTATCCGCGTCTACTAATTGTTTTACGTGGGCGGCTCCGAAGTGATTACATTGCGTGGTAATTATCCGCCAGTGGAATTTAATGTCAGTTCTCACTGAATTCACCGTTCTACGAAAAATTATGTATTCAGGCAAAAAGCCAGCCTAGGTAAGGTAAAACTAGAAAACGAAAACAAAGTGAATGTTGAAACCGATGCAAAATTAGTGCATTTATAAATTCTCCCCGGACTCACCTATTTTGAATATTACTGTGATATTTTCTTGAATTTAAAATTATGCTTTAAAGAATTGAAGCCCTTCAACAGCTTATTATCACATGGCTGGTACCACCTCCAAGCAAACATTTTATTTTTTTTAACGGAATTTCGGACCAGGAGAAGCTCGTATACACTATATTTTAGTGGGACCCCTTAAAAATATCGATTTTCTCAATTGTCGTATCAAAGACGAGACCTTTTTTAGACCCATTGCTGGAAAATTATTTTAGTTTCACGTAGGAAGCTCATGCTGACAAATAATATACGTGGCAAGTCTTCACGCCTATACCTCTGTTCGTTCTTCTGTAATCCTGATTTGGACAAGCACAGCTGGATGTATATGGATAGATAGACTCAGCAGGTGATGCTAATAGATATACTATTCTCTATCTACAACGCCTCCTTAAATACATTACAAACATTACATGAATTAAGAAATGATCTAACTAACGTATTTGTTAGTTGTACAAAGCTTCATGTGATTGATACCGCTTTAAACCTGACCTCAAGTTTTGTCTGCATCCATATTGCTATGAATCGGTTACAGGGACCAATATCTTGGTGTGACGGTAAGATTTTAATTATTATGAATGATTTATTTTCTTAGGAACTGAAATTTTTTAGAATCGATATTTTTGTCTGTTTTAATATTACAGCGAATCACGGGAATCCTTGATCCTAAAGTCTAATTATGCGATATAAGATTGTTGAACATTAACATCGTTTAGATGTTGGCCTTTCGATTATGCTGAGCATACAGCCCAGTTTCATATTTAGGGTTGAATCTAACACCACGCTAGAGTTGCCTTTGTCTGTCCATGACTGGGCTATCCGAAAACTTAGACCTTGTTTTGTATACTTCCGAAAGTATTTAACATTTAAATTAAAAATTAAGAACTAAGCTTCTCTTGAAGCTAGTGCAGGGGCACTTTTACTCCGTTTTAGCGGACGGACGTATGTGCGAACGTCTGGTTTTAGTTATTATGAATTTATGATTTGATTATGTTATTTAATTTATTGAAATTAAATTGATTGATTTATGGCGTCCCTACTTGTTGGGGATGTGAGTTGTGTTGAGGAAATTGGATTTTTTAAAATGTATAGAGATCTGTTTGTCAGAGTACATATTTTGTCGAAGACCTTAAGGGCCCGATCCTTTATATAAGTTTTATGCAGTGTTAAACTGCGTTTGGGAGTGTGAATCCATAGCAACATACCTGAAAAGAAAGTAAAGAAATGTTATGTTAGTATTGAAAATTTATTTATAATAAATATATTATTCAATAAAAAGTAATAAATATACTCAGATTAGTAATAAAAATGTCAGTGGTACAACAAACCTTTTAGCAAATTAAAAATAAACGCCAGGGAGCTGAGAAAGACTTTTGCAGTATGAAGTAAATTAACGCCGAGCAAATTGTGCAAACGCTTGACGAGGGACATGGTTCAGTTATCATTACGTGATTAGTTCATATGCATAGGAAGAGAATAGACATATATAAAATGACGGCAAGATGCAATCAGTAAATGTAAGAGCCGATGTGCTGATCAAAACGCAAAAGTGTTGCAGCCATCCACAAAAACGAACACAATAAAGTGCATTGAAAGGTCTTTTAAGAGGTTTAAATGAGCTCTATTCAAAGTCATCGTTAGCATCTGAGATCCACTGAACAACGCCTCCTCCCGCAGACCCGCCCACACAGTTGCTAAAGGGTTGTCAGACGTCAGACAGGCGCGGAGTGCAGCTGCCGCGTTTGTCACTCACTTTGACAGTGACACTGAATGGCGGCGTATAAGTTATTATTTTCCACTATCCACGGACGACGCTGCCTTCGTTTGGACTCATTAACCGTGAAAACGGGTAGAGCAAAAAGCCGCAGACAGTCAAGAAGTCAGAGCAGCAAAACACCGCACGATGGAAGACCGTCAGACAGAGAAACGATAACAAGAGCAGGAAACTATTTGAAAATTCGCAAAGAAAAGCACAAAGACTTGGAATCTCGCTGTAAAAATGTAGAGGCAAATTAAAGGGCGTTTATAATAATTAACTGCAGGACGAGCGCTTTCAGTGGGGTGAGGAGAGAAGAAACCGGAAGTCATTAAAAGCGACAAAAGGAGATGCTGTTAATAGGTTAGCAAACAAAACATGGCTGCTTTTAAATAAACAAACACAAATTAGGTTCGGCCTGCAGGGAAATAACAGAGAAATTCCTGACGTAAACAGCGACAGCGGAGAGAAAGAGATAGAGATAGAGAGAGAAAAAAAAAGTCTGTTAGTAAAGATATAATTAATTAATGTTGTTCACTTTTAAACTTTGATTTGATATTGCAACTTAATTTATTTCCAAACAATCGCTGATGTTTGAATAAATATAATTCAAAAAGTTATCATGAACGGTACAATAAATCCAACAACAATTCAGTGATGGAAAAAACTGAATTAGAGGAAAACTTGACATGCAGACCGTGATTCCTATTTCAGCGACAAATATATATATGTTTATTTTATAGATCTAAAAATTCTTTCGGAAATAATTATAATAAAATTTTAGAGGGGAATAACACATGTGCTCACCATATTTAAGTTTTCCAAAGTAGAATTTTTATAGGTTTAACTTCATTGGTACCATATTTAAATACAATCCGAATATGTAGTCTCAAAACTATTCAAAAACATTTCAGCGTACATGTACGATTGCTCTCTTCGAAAACAGTAAAAAATCCGAAAAATAACAAAAAAATCTAATGTGGCCAACGCATGACTCCTTGAGCGTGAAATAATTTTAATTAAAAAATTTGTAGCTTAGTTATGAATAATATAGAATCATAGAGATTATAATAGTATTATAATCTCTATGATAGAATCCTTTGAGAGAAGTTTCCTCTTCGTGCTAGCGATCTAGCCAAAAAGTAGATTATATTTGGATGTTATAGCAGCCCTAAATACCGAATATCTACTTTTTGGCAGTGTTTGGTTTTGAGTTATGCATGAAATTCGAAAATTCCCTCAAGAGAAGTGTCCCTTTGGCGCAACCGATTGCATCCAAAAAGGGAGGTGCACAACTACGTCTTATAAGAGTCTCAAATAACAAATTTCAACTTTTTTCATCTCTCCGTTTTAGACTTATTGAGGATACGTACATACGTGACGACCAAATTAGTAAAAATGGGCTCAGGGATGGTCAAAATGTGTGTTACCATCAAAATCTCAATATCGACATTTTTCGCGATTACAATATTTTCTTGTAGCTACTACGTATACAAGGAAGTAAAAAAAGTAAAAGTTTCTTCAGCTTAAAATTCATAATCGTTATACGATATTGGCACTAGAACGAAATTGTTTCCGAAATTGAGACAATTTCAGCTGAATTTGACACTGTTCGTAGCAACACTATTAGAGAAACTATTAGAGAGGACCCAAGATAGATCGCTGAGGACTTCAGTTATATTACACTTGAAATCGGAGACTTAAACTTGCATTGAAGAAAAATCAATTCTGCGACTTCAACTGCACAAAACTCTTATGATTCATCAAATGCATACGAAAGATCCAAAAGACATAGCAAACATTACAGCCTTTAAATTAAAGTGTTTTGCATCAATAAATTTTGCTGATGCTTTCTACTATTCAAGCAGAAACCTTTATAAATGGAGCAAACTTATTGACGCTTAACGAATTTAATTCATTTCATTTCATTCATTTGTTAATTAAAAATAAGTACAATAAATGAAAATATATTAAGTCAATATTTGAACATTTTACTCAGCATATGAGTTACTAACGACTTTTTGATCGATTGTTTAATTAATTAAATAATTCCTCCCGATGACGTGATGCAAAGTGATTAACTCACAGCGATGATTTCACTATCAATAAACTTCAATCGTTATTCTATTCATTGAATCAAAAATTAGTTTTCCAATTAAATTTTCTCTGCATGTATACAAATTTTAATTATTTTATGGTGAATTGTTTGGGTTCTAAAAATCGGACAGAGTTCAGAAAACTGAAAATAATAAAAAGTTTTATTTCATTTTAAGCGATTAAAGTACGTTTTCAAGAATGTTTCTATCTGTTGATCACCTGCAAATGAAATAAATGAAAAACGAAAACTCATCATCATCAGCAGCAGCAACAACACAACAAGAATATTTTTCGGATTTGCATTCATTATTATCTTGAATATTTGTGGGTTTTTTCTTACATACATCAAAATAAAAGTGAAAAAGCAATTCTAGTAACTAGAATCTAGTTGCTCTTTACTCGCACACGTCTCTCTGTCCGTCTGTTTGCTTGTTTCACGTCAGTTTTCAGTCTTCTTCCTGTTGCTGTTGCCGTTCTTTTGTTGCAACACATTTGAGCTCGTTTGTCAGCAACCAAGTAATGCATTTGCAATCTATGATTCCTCGTTGTACGATGTGAATGAATGAAATTGTGAATGTTCATATGCAAGTTGTGGTTTCAGTGATGGTCATCAGACCGAGAAGCAGTAAATTGCAAGAGAAGGCAAACAGCAGTGACACTGAGTGCTCCAAATGTCAGAAATGAAGCAACTGTCGGCTTAGTCTCTCATTTATATATTCTTTTTTGATTCACTTCTAATACTAGTCCTTCAACTGGCACCTTTTTGTCCTCAAACATTAGACTTTTCTCAAATTTCAGTTCTATTTGACCTCCGATGATGTGCAACATCACCTTCGACCTCGACTTTATGTATTTCTATTTCTCAGTCCAATCTTCAGTTGAATGTTACTGCTTTTTGTTGTTCTCAATGTTTTATTTAAATATATCTTCGGAATAACAACGATTTTCATGACATGATTGGGATTCGTCAATGCGTTTTTATTTCTTTCGGTGCTACTTTTAAATTGCACTGCAAATGAAGGCCATTTAAAAGCAGTCCTGAACGGAAATATGATTTTTTCCACTTTTTTAAATATATGCGAAATGCACGGATATTGATTTTAGAATTGGCCGAAAATTGCCCGAGTGCCGACCACAGACATGCGTGAATGTCCGTTTATGAACTTGTGAGCTAATTGTACAAGTACGAGTGTGATTCACTAGTTGTGCATGGTATGTGGAAATTTTTAAGAGTCGGATGAATGTTTGAGGATTCATTTTAATCACTCATGTGAATCATAATCCGTTTGAGACCTCATTGCGTCTACCAATTCAGGTAAATGTGAATCATGTAATCATTAATACATTTTATGTCTGAATCATGAAAGTGTTCACTCATTGTGAGTACTTAAATGTAAATCTGGCAAATATTTCAAGTTCTTAATTTTTTATTACTTTTTCCTTATAAAAAAGAAAGAATCATCGGATTTTTTGCTAATAAAGGAATGAATAGAACCAAAAAAGGGGTATTTTTTGTACATAATCTATATATATAAAAATGAATTGTTCGTTTGTACGTTCATAACATGCGAACGTGAAGTCCGATTTGCTTGATTTTTTGGTATGTTTTCATTATTTGCCTGTAGAAGGTTTGTGTGAAATAATAATTTAAAAAAATTTCATTTAAAAAAAATTATTATTTTTGCATAACGGAAAACAGAGGAATCAAAGTAAATTGAAAAATAAATTTGACGTTTTAATTTTGAATTTCAATTTGACAATGGAAGTAAGTAAATTGTAAATGTCTTCCATTATTGCTTTGTTTTGACAAATTATTTTGACACACATAGAATTTTATTTTAAATTTTGAAAAACAATTAAAAATTATAAAAGGCTTAATGCCGATTAATTACTCTGTTTCGGGTGTGTCAAGTCCAAAACAGTGTTACGTATGACAGAAAATATGGAAGCGTTTAAAAGTGATGAGCAGCAAACCGAAGCGAATCAAGAAAAAGACGAAATGTGTTTTATTATAAACACTATAAACACTTATAAACATTATTTGTTTTTTTTTTAGTTATAATTATGCCGCGACCGAGACGTGGCGCCAATATTGGTCGTCGTACTCATAATACAAGACGAGTTGCATCTGTTAGAGCAGGTGAATCTGAAGCGGAACGTGAAGTGAGACTTGAACAGCAAAGAGAGCGTCAATCGAGATCGCGTTCTGCTCAAACAATCGAAGAACGATTCGCGAGTAATTCTTCGGATCGAGCGAGAATGAGTCGCAATCGCGCTGTTAGAAGTCGTGCCAATGACAATATTAATCAGCGAGTAATGCGTGCTGCTTTCAATTATGATAGTGAAGTTGACTATTGTTCTCTTCCATGCCTTTCAATCGGAACTATGACTAATGTCTGCGAACAGTGCAATGCATTGAAATTTCCATCGGAAACTCCTGGAATGTGTTGTGCAAATGGACAAGTAAAATTGCCTGTTTTGAATCCTCCTCCTGAGCCTTTGAGGTCATTAGTTTCTGGTTTGACTCCAGAATCGAATCATTTTTTGTCTAAAATACAGCAGTACAATTCATGTTTCCAAATGACGTCTTTCGGCGCCACAAATATAATCAGAGATGGATTCATGACTTTTAAGGTAATTACTGAACACGACACTAACAATGAGTTCTATCGTGAGATTGAATCAAATGTTTCATGTATGCAGATTCAAGGTCAAATCTATCATCGAATTGGATCGTTATTACCATGTTTGGATTCCAATCATTCCTTTTTGCAAATTTATTTCATGGGAAATTCAGATGTTGAAATTGAACGGCGTTGTGTGGTGGCACAAAATCCAAATGATAGTAATGCAGTGAGAAGAGGAATAATTGAAAGATTGCAGCAGTTTTTTCACGATGAAAATTGTTTGATCAAATTATTTCAAACTGCCCTTGATCAAATGCCTTCGGATTCTCATAGAATTGTTATTCGGGCCGATAAAGCACCTGGTGGAATTCATGCTGGAAGGTTAAACGCACCAACAATTGATGAAGTTGCCGTATTAATTGTGGATGAAGGAGCGAGCAGTCGAGATATTGTACTTCATCGTCGAGATCAAAGTGTTGTGCATGTTTCGGAAACTCATCGTTGTTATGATGCGTTGCAGTACCCAATTTTGTTTTGGCAAGGCGAGGATGGTTACCATTTCAATATTAAGATGAAACATCGTTTAACTGGTTAGTTACAATAAAATGCATCACACATTTTGTGAATTATTGATACTTAATATTCGCATTTATTTCAGGCTTGGAAACAGCAAAAAAAGTTAGTGCGATGAACTATTATTCGTACAGATTAATGGTTCGGCTGAACGAAATTAATCATATATTGAATTGTAGAAGGCTTTGCAACCAATTTATAGTTGATGTTTACGCTAAAATTGAGTCTGAACGATTGAATTTTATTCGATTTAATCAGAAAAAGTTAAAATCCGAACAATATATTCATTTGCGCGATGCAATTCAGAATGATGGGAATATCAACGATATTGGCCAAATGACAATATTACCAGCAACATATACTGGAAGTCCACGACACATGCACGAGTACGCGCAAGACGCAATGACGTACGTTCGGCATTATCATCGACCCGATTTATTTATTACTTTCACCTGTAATCCTCAATGGAATGAAATAAAGCAATATATGTTTCATGGTCAAAGTGCTTCTGATCGCCACGATATTGTTGCGCGTGTGTTCAAGCAAAAATTGAAAACGCTTATGGATTTTATTGTCAAACAACAAGTGTTTGGAAAAGTTCAATGTTGGATGTATTCTGTGGAATGGCAGAAAAGAGGACTTCCGCATGCACATATTTTGGTTTGGTTAGTTGATAAAATTACGCCAAATGAAATTGATAGCGTAATATCAGCCGAAATTCCTAATCCAATCATTGATCCAGGACTGTTTGAATCAGTTACGAAGCACATGATTCATGGACCATGTGGGGCATTAAATGTCAACTCACCGTGCATGGCTGAAGGAAAATGCACAAAACGGTACCCAAGAGCATTAATAGCGGAAACAATTTCTGGTAATGATGGTTATCCGTTATATCGTAGACGTTCACCTGAAGATGATGGCGAAACAGTTATGGTGAAATGCAAAAATCAAGACATTAAAATTGACAATCGTTGGATCGTTCCATATTCGCCGCTATTATCCAAAACTTTTGGTGCTCATATAAATGTTGAGTATTGTAACTCAGTAAAATCCATCAAGTACATATGCAAATATGTTAACAAAGGAAGTGATTTGGCCTATTTTGGAATTGCTGGGGATAAAAGTGATGAAATCACTTCATATCAATTAGGCCGTTATATTAGTACAAATGAAGCAATATGGCGAATTTTTTCATTTGCAATACACGAAAGGTATCCAAATGTACTGCACTTGGCAGTTCATCTTCAGAATGGTCAACGTGTGTACTTCACACCTGAGAATGCGGCGCAACGAGCAGAACAGCCACCGAAAACAACGTTGACTTCATTTTTTGATATGTGCAGAAATGACGAATTTGCTAAAATGTTATTGTATTCTGAAGTGCCACGATATTTCACATGGAATGAATCTGCGAAAGTTTTTCAAAGACGGAAACAAGGGCAACCAGTACGAGGCCATCCAAATGTATTTTCTACAGAAGCATTGGGTCGTGTGTATACCGTTCATCCAAATCATTATGAATGTTTTTATTTGCGTTTATTATTGATTAACGTTCGTGGTCCTACGTCATTTGAAGATTTAAGAACAGTCGATGGTGAATTGTGTGCGACTTATCGGCAAGCATGCCAGCGTTTGAATCTACTTGAAGATGATATGCATTGGGAAGCTACACTTGCTGATTCCGTAATTTCATCATCTCCACATCAAATACGAACATTATTTGCAATTATAATATCTACATGCAGTCCATCAAATCCATTTGAAATATGGCATAAATTTCGTGATGACATGACGGAAGACATTTTACTTAGAGTGCGACGTTCAGTTTCAAATCCTGAATTAGAAATCACACCGGAAATGCATAACGAAGCTTTGATTTTGATTGAAGACATGTGTATAATGATTGCAAACAAAATATTAGTGCAGTTAGGAATGATAGCGCCTAATCGTGCAGTTCATGATGTTATTAATCAAGAAATGCATCGTGAACAACAATATGATCGTAATCAATTGAGAACATTTGTGCAGTTAAAAGTTCCACAATTGAATAGTCAACAGAAATATGCTTATGACAAAATCATGGAAGGTGTGAACAATGAAGGAGGTGGATTTTACTTTATTGATGCACCAGGAGGCACTGGAAAAACATTTTTGCTGTCATTGATTCTGGCAACCATACGATCGGATAATAAAATTGCTCTTGCAGTTGCTTCATCTGGAATTGCTGCTACCTTATTAGACGGTGGTCGAACTGCGCATTCTGCACTTAAATTGCCTTTGAATATAACAACGATTGAATCTCCTACGTGCAACATTTCCAAAACGTCGGCAATGGCAAAAGTTTTGCAGCAGTGTAAAATAATCGTATGGGACGAATGTACAATGGCTCACAAAAGATCATTAGAAGCATTAAATCGAACCATGCAAGATCTTCGAGGAAATGAAAGACTTTTTGGTGGCGCCTTTATATTGTTATCAGGTGATTTTAGGCAAACTTTACCTGTCATTCCACGATCTACTGCTGCTGATGAGCTAAACGCATGTTTGAAGTCTTCAGTTTTGTGGAAATATGTTAAAACATTGCGTCTTAATCAAAATGTACGTGTACAATTGCAAAATGATCCTTCTGCAGCTGAATTTTCAAAACAACTTTTGGAAATTGGGAATGGTAAAGTTGCAGTCGATAAATCAACCGGATTAATAACATTACCAAGCAATTTTTGTAATATCACTCAATCGAAAAAGGAACTGGTTCAACGTGTGTTTCCAAATATATTGCAGAAGTACAGGAATCATGATTGGTTGAGCGAACGCGCAATATTGGCAGGAAAAAATAAAGACGTGAACGATTTAAATGCAAGTATTTTGCAAGAAATAGATGGCCAATTTTTTGCATACAAATCAGTGGATACGATAATAAATGAAGATGAGGTAGTGAACTATCCTACTGAATTTTTGAATTCACTTGATTTGCCAGGCTTGCCACCACATTATTTGGCATTGAAAGAGGGAGCACCGATAATAATGCTCCGAAATATAAATCAACCACGGCTTTGTAATGGCACCAGACTTTCCGTGAAAAAACTGATGGCCAATTTAATTGAAGCAACTATTCTGAGTGGTAAATATAGAGGCGAAAACGTTCTAATCCCCCGAATTCCAATGATTCCATCAGATATGCCATTTGAATTTAAACGGCTTCAATTTCCTGTCCGTCTTGCCTTCGCTATAACCATTAATAAAGCTCAAGGTCAGACTTTGAATATTTGTGGCTTAGATTTGGAGCAACCTGTTTTCTCGCATGGACAATTGTATGTTGGTTGTTCACGTTGTGGTAAACCCTCTGCATTATTTATAAACACAAAAGATGGAAAAACTAAAAACGTTGTTTATCAAAGAGCATTAAGTTAATTTTTAAAGTATTTTCATTTTCGACCTTTTTATTTGAAAATAAATTATTGTAAGAAATTGATTGTGGATGAGTTTTACTGAAAATTGAAAAGAAATTTCGCAAGTTTCTTTTGTGTATTCGCCCTGTGAAGCGGGCGAAGGTTTCGCTATCTTTTATTATAATTATAAATTTTCATAAATATCTTCTTATTATGTACAGAAAATATCTTATATATAAGAATTAATGTGGATTAATTAATCTATATATACGTTTAGGCGCCAGACAGACAAACAAGAAACATTGTTTATCCACGTGCATTAGAATAATTTTAGCACTATTATCTAGACAATCTTTTATATTTTCTTTTTCTAAACAAGTTAGAAAACAACAAACTTTATCTTTTTTTAACATTTTTAGTGGGGCAGCAAAGCGCACCGGGGCAAAGCTATAATATATATAATATTTATTTAGTTGTCGCTGGAATATGTAAGTTTGACTGAATGAAAATAAATTTCTCATTTGTAAAATAAAGTAAGTACATTATTGAGCCAAATATTCATTTTCTTTCTATGTATGAAATATTATCATTTAAGTTTGGTGAAACCTTTCAATAAAATCGATTGTTTTCTTGGATTCTGTAGTCGAAGTTTCAAGTATTCCGAATACAATATCGGGCTAGAGAAGTTGCCCAGTATTTCCATTTGCAGCATCTTAAATGAAGCGTGATTCGCTATCCTCAGCCTTGAAATAAATAATTTCATAATATAACTTTTGACTGAGGACTTCACAATATTTCGTCATAAAATCTTTCTTCAGGACTGCATAGTCCTTTAAGACAATTAACTTATGTCAAGCTATTTTTTGAAGAACTTGGTTTTATTTTTTCTTGATTTATTTTATGGTAAACGTTAGCCGAGTGCTAGAAATTGTTGTTCATTGCCTCTATGTTTAACAGTATAATAATTGCTTTTCCGTGACTGACGATCAAATGTTTCTGATCCGTTAAATACACTGTGAGTCAAAATTCATATTCTTCTGAATTATTAAAGTTCAGTTCAGTTGAAGTGTTGTTTAAGCTTCAAAATAATTGTTTGTAATTTTAGTGATTTGTTTATATCTGTCGATGCACGTGTTAATACAACCTCGCTATAAAATTTAGCAAACTGAAAGCCAAACTAAAATTAGTGATGTAAATATTATGTTATAATTCGACAAAGACCACAAAAGTCTACTCAGTCACTATTTTTAGTTCCTTTTTTATTTTAAAAACATTTAATTTTTATTTTATATGTAGTCCTTCACCTAATATATGCCTCACTCCCTCACAGCCTTCTCTGCCGAACTTCATCCACAAAGTTTTTGATTGCGGAAAACTCACTCATTAAGCACACAAGCATATTTGTTGTTGAACACATTTCTGGTGAAATTTTTATGGTTGCCTTATTTTGGTGGTGCTGCTTCAAGCTTTATTTCCGCTTTGTTTACATTAAAATCATCGTTGCTGCCAGTGAGCATGAAGGCAAACCAAAAACAGCAACACTACCGCAGCTGAAAACGCCAATAAACAACTAAAAAAAAATATAATTCTTTGTTTATATGAAATTCCTTGTTTTGTTTGTGAAATTTAAATTTTCAAAAATATTAAATATTATTGAGTATAAAGTTTATAAACACATTTTATAAACAACGAATAAATATTGAAATACGAATTAAAAGCGAATTTTAACAACTTTTATAAAAAACCTTGAGTTATTAACTTTGATGTTATGAAAGGAAATTTGTCAAAAATTTACTCTTAAAATCAAACAATAATAATTTAAAATAAATTACGAAAGATACTTCCAAAGTAAACAAAATTGAAAATTTATAATTTCTGGGAACATTTTTATATTATTTTACTTTTTATATGTGAACAAGTTTTTCTATATGAAACATTTTTAATCCAAAAAATCCAAAAATGCCGCACGTTCGTTGTATTTTCATTGAAATTATTTGCAAAATCACTCACAAACTGCTTTTAGTTTGTGTGAAAATGTAGCAGTTCGAGGTTTCATGGGTGCAGCTTTCGGTCGTAGGTGGCAACGTCGCCGATGTAGACCACGATGTCTTCATGCTGCACTCACTACTGCCACGAAGTGTTCGTTGGCGTTGGCTTAGAAACGGCATTCATTAAAAAGTTATGTATTAATGTTAATGTTAAAACGATTTCGTACGCAAAAGTTTCGCAAGCAACACTGGACGCCATGACGATCCAGCAAGCGGCAATTTTTTGCATGTCAACTGACATGATTGTGCCTCGAGATGGAGTTAGAAGCTGGAGTCATAACTTATTATGACTTTTTTCCACTGTTGCATATTCAAATTATATTCGAAACGCAGCATAATGCGATAATATGACAACTTTTTATCTCAGCTTGTGAAAAAACATTCATCGCAGTGACTAATATCGTTAAAAAGTATCATAAATGCCAATGGACACTTGGAATAAACTGTTTAGCACAGAAATAAATCCTGCAATTTATGCTAATCAGTGAAAAGCGTTGTCATTCTCAGTAAGAAGGTCGAAAGCCTTTAAGTTGTAGTTTCATAAAGTTTACTTTAATTCACAAGGTATAAAATACAATTACTGAAATATTTACATTAATATTTTACATTATATGAAGAACTGCTTCAGTAAAACTTTAATTCCGTCCGTGTTAAACGAATTATCACCATTATTTAGGTTAGTGATGGCGGTTTTCCCCCTAGTCACGACTTCGAGATATAATAAGCCGTTTAAAAACGTATTTTAAATATGGACGAAGGCCTTCATCGATGATTTTCGTTCTGTAACTTTATTTGGTGACTAATTCTATACTTGTTCCGTGTATAGCAATGCTTCGGAGACATTGCAAATCCGTCCGTTGGAGCCGCTAAATACTTGGCTACCATCTGCTGGGTTGATCAACTGCTTAGTCAACAGCTTCTACTCCTTCCCCACTCACAGCGTTTCCACGCCAACGTATTGCAGCATGTTGCAAGAATTCGCATGAGCAGCTCTTGAACCAATGTTTATAATTTTGTGGTTTTTCTTCAACCTTTTTTGGTGGTTCTTACGATCGTTTGTTGTTTTTTCTTATATCAATCTGTTTTGATATTTCTTTAACTTTTTATTTACTCGTGGTTATTTTCTGTTGCCGTCTTCTATATTAAAAACCCTTCGCATCCCATCTCCCCTTTCATTGTGACTCGTCACAAACTCCATCATTTTTATGCTTTGCTCTTTGCATTGAATTAAAAGTCTGCAGAAGTGACGGCGATGTGACTTTTGTTGTTGCCATTTTTATTTATTTATAATGTTGTTGTTGTTGTTTCTTTTTGTTGCAATTTTTCCCCTCTTTTGCCGACATTGAGGCTCTGAAAAAACCAAGCGACGATCAAGAAGTTGAAGAAGCTTATTTACTTTAATCGAAGCGAAGAAACTTCTTCGAAATTTTGTTGAGCCATTAGCATTTTTTAATAAGCAATTAAAGAACATGTAAAATGATGTGGAACGAAGCAAAGTTCAAACAACTTTATGAATGAATTTCATTCATAACAAAATCAAGGACATTCGTATATAAAAATTTATCAGTTTGATAAGATCAAGAATTTAAGTCCAATTTTCATGCAATTTAAACAATTTCAATTCAATTGTTTTCGTCACCAGATTTTTTGCTGTACAGAAAGGAAGCAAAAGAGCAGATAAATTTTGTTTTTTGGTGATTTAAAATATAAAGAAAAAGCAACAAAAATCGTTGCTGGCTTCGTTTGCGGTACAAAAGCAAGATTCACAGCAGGACAAAGAGAAAATCATTGGCAGGAGAGTAGACAGCTTTGCGGGGGACATGGGAAGAGGAGTGCTGAAAAGGTAACGATATTGTATAAAGTTCACAGAACTCTACAGAACTCATGCTTTAGATGCTGTGGCGGCTGCTGCGGCAACAAAATAAAATGGTTGTCACTGTAACCTATTTTCTTTCATTTCCATTTGTTACACTTTCCATGTTGTTGTTGTGTTTGTTGGTTCTTATTGTGTTGTTGTTTCTGTTACTCACGCTGCTGCTGCTGCTGTTGATGATGATGATTTTTTCTTCCCGTTGAGGCTGTTCGAGTTGTTGCCTTTTTCGTTCTCATTTGTTTAGTCGTAATCGTTGTTGTTTTGGCAGTTGGTGTGAAAGGCAGGCAACCAACGAATGCAACTAAGGAATGCGATGGAAGAGGGAGCTACACCATTTCCAACACCAACACTAACATAAAACCCGGATACCGTTAGTAGGTACTATACTGCAAATGGAAACCACAAAATAATGCTCCAAAAATCCTAGATTATTTCTTTACTACTTTTATTTCCTCTCGTCTTTTCTATTGTTATATTTTTCTTAACGCTTTAAAAGGACTTTTCTGGTTTTTATGTTTCGTTGCTGTTTTCTCTATTTTAAATAATAATATTTTTAAATTTATTACGTATTTTATTCATATTATCAACGCCATTTACACTGGCGCACCTAAATACGTAACAAATAAATAAAGAAATCAAAAAATATACAAGTTAATAAACGACAAATAAGTATACAATTTATTATACCCAAATTAATTCAATTTAATTATTTATTTGTCTTACAAACTGCAGAGAATTTCATATTTTCAATGAAATTCTAAATTAAAATAGAATATATTTTTTTTTTTGTTATAAGATTATCGTAAATTAATTATAATTTTGTTTATTCAGAAGAGATTGAAATTATAAATAGTGAAAACATGAAAGTAGCGTAATCGAAATACAGTTTTCGACCATCCGTGAATAGATTTTGACTAGTTTATCGGTGGCCAAAAGGACACTTCTATGGAGCTATTTTTGAATTTCTTTGGATTGCTATAATGTCCAAATATACCACCAATTTCACCAATTTCGGTTGCGATCGGTTGAAACCAAAGGAATTTTTACGCAATTTGAAGGGACTTGGTGCAATTTTATGCATAGTTAGGTACAACTATTTTTATTGAAATCATTTCATGTACAAGGAAGTCACCTGTTTGCCACATCGGATATTTTAAAGGATTTCTATGATAAATATCATTGTTATTATTATGTTTCCTGGTGAATCTTTTTCGTGATATCTTTTGTTCTCGTATTCTTATTACAGACAAATCAAGTGCAAGAAACAGACCCAGCTTTTTAACTTCCAATTCAGAAAGCAGAAGTTGTGAAAAGCTGCATCGTGAATCTGTAGCTTTCTGAAGTTTAAGTTGAAAAAAAATTTAAATTAGACCTCGTCGTACATTCAGAAACCATGAATAGATACATAATGCTCGAAATCGTTTGTGTTCATCGCGTGAACTCGTCAAATAATTTTTATTTGCTGACTTAAGTGATGTGAATTACGAATTTCGTGTCTTTTTGAGAACAACACGAAAGAACACTCGCGAAATGCCACAGAACACGCACCATTTTTCCCCATCATCGTTATCGTTATCATAAACATCATCATCATCATCATGATCATCATGACCATCGTTCATACAGTCAAATACACAACAGCGTCGCGTGTTTGATGTGCTTCGTTTGCTAAAGCATATGGAAAAGTAATTTTTTTTCACTTGCATTTTCCGTGTGCGTTTTTCCTACAAAACATTAAAAATTGAAATTTCTTTGTGTTTTTCGCTCTTGGAGCATGGAACGCAAAGGAACATGAACAGACGGAAACATGAAGAAAAATGCAGCGAAATAAACAAAACGAAGATTCTCATAATTTTAATCATTCCAACAGACGAGAATCTATTTAAATTCGAAGGCTTCTGAATGAATGAATTAAAATCGGTGAATATTAAATTTTTACAGGACTCACATTATTTACACTCAACGCAGTTTTTAATTAAAATTTCTAGAAACTATGGGAGAGAAAGAGAGGGAGAGAAAACGAAAGTCCAGACGAGATCAACTTTTTATGACATTGCAACTTTTTTCTCATTGATCTCAGCGAGCATTAAAAACGCTTTTTCTGTTTCAGTAGCCGCTTTTTCTATTACTACATACATATATATTTTTTACTACTTTTTCAGACAGAGACTCAAATTTTTTGTTGAAAATGTAAATGCAAAATTTGTTGAAATTCATTGAAATGAAATACAACAGAATTTTTATGATTTCATTTATTTTAGATTTTTTTTTGGTTTGTTTTCGCTTTATTTTGAATTTTAATCTGCTTTTAAAAACGATAACGAAAATTAAAACTTTCGGTTCTTTTTCCAACGAAAGTTCCAATTTTTCGTTGCTGTTTCGTTTCGTTTTAAATTAATAATTTTAATTCGCTTTAAGCTTAGCATTTAAAAATAAAAACAATTATAAATTCGATTCAACTTTTCGTCAATTCTCTATTTTATTGAATAAAAGAAGGAAAATTCATTTTCCATGTGGTGTAAAAATTGCAACCAATAAAAAATCAAAAAAGCCCAGTCAATTAAGAGCAATTAAAAGTTGACTGCTGAAACTCGATTCCGTTAAATAATGGAATCCAAATTAAATGAAATTAAATGAATATGCATTTTCAATAATCACCAATCATTTCCTGTTTTTTTGATAATCTCTAGTGACCTCGCTTCAAGTGGCAAAAATTCATCTTTATGTCAAGGAAGTAACTTTAAAAACAGCGACATTTAAATTACATTACATTTTAATTATATTAAATTATGTAATTTTTATTTCTTTAATTGTTTACAAGTAAAATCAACCGACTATGGTTAATGGATTTATAAGAAATCGGTCGTTATCAAGTGATGTTATTTCCGAAAGGAAAAATAACAAAAAACTATATTTTTCATGAAGATCTTGGTCCAAGATTATCGAGACAATTTCATGTACTACATCAGAACGCAGTCATTTTTCAAGTCATTTTTCATTATTTAGCACATTGAATATGTAAAAATGTACTTAAAAATCGTTCAAGTCTTTCCCAATTATATTCTTTTAAGTATACAATAAAAAATTCTATTCATCGTCTTCTCTTTGATTCGTCTGTTCCTCTTTCGTATTGCAACATTCGTCGCCTCTTCGTTTATATTTCGACACACTTGAAATCTGTGCATTGAACGATGATTCAATATTTAATGAAATATTTTTTGTGATTCGGTTCGTCGTCACATTTACTGAATCTTTAATAAATTTTCACAAAGCTTTGCTTGAACAACAACAACATCGACAACAATAATAAGAAATATAATAAAAAATTACGAATATTATCGAAAATAAATCGACTTCTTTTTTAAAAATAATGCTCGTTTCTAAGCAATCTTTAAAACTTTAAAAATATGATAAAATTTTATTTCTAAAGCTAACAACGATTGAGAAACTTTAAATGATCGAGAAAGCAGCGTCAAACTGAAAAATATCAATAAAAAGCAATAACGATTTAGAAATCGAATCGATTGACGTTGGATTTTGGTTCTCGCCAAATTTTTGGTTCTTTTTCTTATTTAGTTTTGTTTATTAATTGAGTGTTTCGAAGGAATCTGGTGGAGGAAAAAAGTCCATTACTGATTGAATAAACGCAGAGAAATGAAAAAGAGGAGGAGCCACATTGAAGCAAACGGAAAAAGAACAGGAAGGATCGTTAATAAATCAAACGCATGTTTATTAAACATTCAAGAAATGCAAATTTAGCTGAGAGTTTTAGTTCCTTCTTCCTTTGGAATTCTTTATTTTTGTGCATTCGTGTGTAAATCACAGAAAAATGAATTAAAAGTCACTTCCTTTGGTTACTGTAGACATCCGAAAAGGGAACTTATGAATTGTAAGACGAATAAGAAAAATTCTTGTTGATTATTGACTATTATCTAAATATTTTTCTTATCTATCAAGCGTTTTAATAATAAACGCTTTAATGTTGTCATTGCGTAGCTGTTTACTCAACTTATTCGAAAAAAATAAATTCAAATAGGAATTGAATTTCAAAAAAAAAAGAACAAAAAGTTGAATGAACCTGAAAATGTATAGAAAAAAGATAATGATTAAAAATATAGGTATTAAATTCTACAATTTCTTAACTTTTCATTAAGGAAGACAGAACTTTTCAAAGATAATTTTTCAAGTTGTGAAAAAAGGAGTACAACACAATTAAAATAATGAAAAAAATCAAAAAAAACGGAACTGCTTCAAGTAAATATTTAAAATAATATTCAAACAGGCATTTGAAAAATCTGCTTTCAAAGCTTCCATCATAGAAATGTTTTCAGGCGTTATGTCGAAAGAATAAAAGAAATCAACACCCGATAACAACTAAAAATAACTTTATAAAGTAGATGTAAACAGCTTTCAGTTGGTTAAAGAGTTGTGTGATCAGTAAATAACAAGTAACGAATGTTAATGTTAGCAAAGAAAACATCCAAGTTCACTTTTTTATTGGAAATACCAAATGAATTACCATTTCAATGAAACTAATCTAAAATATAAATATAAGTGAGTCAATAATGATTCAGTAACTTTATGGATTAATGACAGCTCGTTTTACTTTTGCGCAATTACGATGCATCCCGCAATTGTGCTTAGAATTCGTAATAAGTGTTTTTCTCTCAGCTGATCTGATCTTGCTGATTTTTTTTTAATTTATTTTATATTGTTTATTGTAAAATAAATGTCATTTTATGTGAGTCATGCTCATCGAATAAATACTTGAAGTTGACATACGTTCAAATAAATTTTTTAATATTAAAAATTCAATTCAATTGTTTAAAATATGATGTACATTTTAGTACCTTAGGAACCTTTTACATATATTTACTTCACTTGTAAAAACACTTTATTTACATGTTAAAATACCACAAGTTGGCAACTCTGGCCGGATATTTGTGGGGTGTGATTTTATGGCGACGAATACTGTTTTGTGACCGCCAACGAGGCGTGCGTAATCTTATTGTGACATTCTACTGACTCTGCTTGCATTTCGACAGCATCTCTTCTCCGAGCGTGAGGTTTTTTCAGGTCTGCTGCTGGTTTTTTCTTGTTTTCTATGGCTATCTTGTCCATGCGTACCTACGCGTAGGAAAGCCGGTTTATCTTGGTATTTCTACGGTTTACCTTAAACGCGTAGTTGTAGTTGTGTTGTCTGCTGGCTTTTATTATCGCTCAGTAGGTGCGCCAGGTTCCCGCACATTTTATGACAAGTCGTTGCTTCGGGCTCTCTCTCACACACTGCTTCGCCCTCGATAACTCTTTTCGTAGTAAAAGTGTAACATTTTGTTGACTGTTGCAATACCAATTCTCTCAGTTTTCCACCTGCAAGCGTCTTATAGCCAAATGCTCACCTGAGACTGCAAATTTAACTCAATTTTGCTGGGTTTATGACTACTTCGGGATATTTTCTTGTTACTTATAGCCGAAGGTGAAAGGGTTTCTTTCTTTTCGCCCTCATTTGGAAGGTATATTTAAAGTACTTCCATTGTGTAGTCTTCGTCGAGGCCAACGAAAATCCACTTTCCTCTTGATTTGGACCTTGACTTGTTCTTGGTTGAATGATCTACCTTTAAGAGATTTGAGAATCTTTCCTTGTACTCTATTTTTCTATTAAAAGAACTCACTTTTGTGTCTTTTGTACACATCTGATTTACTTAGAAATTACAAAACTCAACACGTATTCAATCGGTTACTTTCACCTTTTTAGTAATTCTATTCCAAAATTAACTATTATAGCGACTGCAATCAATTATTTTGAATACTACTTCAACTTTTTGAGATAAGTTCAAATGTATCCGTCGTTTGAGCATTTAATTTACTTAACATTTAAAAATTTCATCCATGTTGCATTGGAATTTGAATTGAGCGCGCGAATTGCGTGGGTTAATAACAAAAAAAAACCTGATATTTTGAATTTTTTCATTGATTTGTAATTTTTACTTTTACTTCTTGTTAAGAGAGATTTGAATAATTCAAGCAATTAAACTCAAGTATTTAAATAAACATTTATCAAAACTAGAAATGAGGCGTTGTTATATTTAGCAATCACAGCACATTAATTAAAGAAATGCCTTCAAAATTTAGCATTTACAATTGCAACTTCTGGACTAATCGATCAAGACTGCGATCGAAGAATATATTAAAAGAATTACTTAAGTACGATGGATTATTATTGGTTTTGGCGGATTTCCTGTACATTTATCAAATTCCTCATTTTACTTTTGTTACTTGTCCCGTCGTGTATCTGTTATACCTTTATTTAGACTATGATTCATATGAAAATTCTTGCCAGTTATAAATAAACAGATCACGAAGAGGAGAAAAGCAAGAAACTATTCGAAGGCAGGAAGCTGCAGGAAAATGCATCATCAGCAAGATTCTTCTATAGACATACGTAAAAGCAACAATTTAAAATCAAGCAATTGATTAATCAAGTATAAATTGATTGTAGGCACATCGTTGTTTGTCTATTAGCGCGAAATTATAGAAAGCAGAAGGCGACGTTCCATAATTCCTTGAATAAGATGGATGACGGTTATTAATTCAATTGTTTTGCTCACCTCAAATAATTCGCGTTATTTATTTATCTGCCGCGGTTTGTCTAAAGAATGATTTGTGTGTTGACATTAGAAATCATATAAAATATTTTATATTATATTTTTGCTATTTTGAACTTCAGAAGAAACTATTGAGCTGCAATATAGTAGCATTAGTTTTATTATAACCATTATATTATCATATAAGTAATACTACATATTCGCATTCATTCTATTCATTATATTTATCAATCCATTCAATGTTCATTTTGCTTCCATAGACGTCAATAACACGATCTCGGGTGGAAATAAAAAAAGTGGGAAAAGAAGATCTCTCTCTGTCTTTCTCTCCCGCTCTCTCTTCCCTCTCTATCTCTCTTTATTTCTCGATGTTCATATAAATATGAAAAAGCTACCAACACAAAACATTGATTGCATTGAATATGGAAGGAAGTTCAAATAAACAAAAAACGTGTAATGGCGGCCATCTGTATTGACTTTGCATTATAGCAACGAATATATAGTGTCCATATACAGGGTATTCCACAAAAGATGTGATGAAGATGTAGGACGTGTAGATTGGGTCGAGACCAGAGGATTTGTATAGGAGGGGTGTCAATTGCGGCCCTTTAGGCGAGAACAAACTCTTTAATCATTTCTGATCGCTGATTCTGAAAACCAGATATACTTTTTTTTAATATGCCTTCTAAATTAGATCTCTAAGCCAATTATTTTCTGAGCTAATTAAACTGAAATTTCAAATTTTTGCTTCTCTCAACTGCAACCCTGCAACGTATTGTTTATAGAAACCCGCTTCATGTCAGCTTCGACTCTACAAATAGACGACAAAACTGGCATGAATAAAAATTTAAAATTTGTGCTAATATGAATCGTTTTGGGTAACTACACAGTTATATGAATCCAGCAGAAATCAGCCAAGATAGAGAAAAGACAAGGACGCTGATATGATAAATAATTAGGGGCTATGATTAATAATTATCAATGAATATCAGTTTTAATAAGAATAATACTTTTATAAAGAATAGAATGCGTTAAGAGTGACAATGTATGCTTCATTGTTATTACAATTTGATGATGAATATTGTATTAATATTATTGGAAGTCAGGAGGAAAAAACATGAGAAATAATTTAATAATGAATTAATTTAATCATTTAATTTTGAACTATAGAAATTATTTAAGTAAAGCATTAGAAATTATTTGAGTACGAAGTAAAGAGAGTTTTTGCTTATGTTTAGTATTTCGGAGAATTTTTAGGCTTACTAAAAAATAAATAATTGAATGACTACAAATTCAAATTCAAATTCAAATTTTGTTTATTGAGCCTTTTTCAAAACAAGTTATAAGTTATAAAATTCATATGAAAGTGTTAACAAAATTAAAGACTATAATGTATTATCTTCAAAACATAATTGAACAACAGTATCGTACTTAAATATATAAAGAGAAAGATTGAAGTTAACAAGAACATTAATGTGAATCGCTCTTGCTCCCGGAGCTTACAGGTATTGAGAGTATATCTCCTAACCTAAAATATAGACTTAATGCTAACTTAAATCTACGAAAAAACAAAAACAAAAAGAAGAGTAAACAAACCTCTTAGATACATTAAAGGCTAACCTCTATGGGAATCAGGGGTTGCATTCTTATAAAAATCATGACAGAGAGATGCATTTAAATCAAAATTAGCCGCAGCTTCATTAATGAAGCCAACAGGTGACAAATACCTTACATTTGAACAGCTAAACGCTCTCTGTTGGTTAAAGATATCAAGGATGCTGCTATTGACATGGCAAGAAATTCTATTGACAAAACGATTTAGAATATCCGAAACATAAAGGCCAATTGGAAAAACTTTAGCTTCCGAATAAACGAACCGATTCGAGTAACGTTTTGTGGGAGATTGGAAATACTTTCCAATACAATGCCTTAAGACCTTTCGTTCCAAAATTTCAAATTCTCTAATGACTGAAGGAGAAACGTTAAACCAAATAGGAAAGCCATACAAGATTACAGGTCTTATACAGGTTTTATATAACAAGAGTTTTGATTTCTTTGGTAAACTTTTGTTACAAAAAATACTTGAAAAGGTGCCCAAGATTCTGTAAGCTTTTCTTAAAACAATTCTTGCATGTTTGTTAAATTTCAGAAGACTGTAAAAATTAATGCCAAGATATTTTATGGAATCCCTGAAAGGAATCTCAGACCCATTCAAAGCATAATGTAAAGTTTTGCTTTCAGGAACTACAAACGATTTGCATTTTCCAGAAGCATTCCTGATGCATATGGCTTCACTTTTCGATGCATTAATTTTAATACCCCAGTCCTCGTAAAAATGTTGAACAATTTGCAGATGTTGCGCAGTCTGGTATAGCGCGATTTTAGGAGACTCGTGGTGAGAGTACAGAAGAGAGTCATCAGCATACAAGAGACCCGTTGAATTAGGACCGACATGAGGGAAATCGTACATGAAAATATTGAAAAGATGAGGTGCTAAGATAGAACCCTGAGGAACTCCACAATTTATGTCTCCAATATCTGAAAGCATTCCATTAAAAAGGACACAAAACTTTCTGTTGACAAAGAAACTCTTAAATAATTTAATAATTAAAGAATCGAAGCCAATTTGAAACATTTTAAAAAGGATTCCGTTATGGTAAGCATGATCAAAAGCCTTTTCAATGTCTAAGGAAATTGCAACGGTGCAACGACGAATCCGCAAGTTGGAAACTATATCATTTTGAAATTTCAATAAAGCATCAACAGTTGAGTGACCCTTTTTGAAACCAAATTGCAAGTTTGGAATATAAGAAGGATCTATCCCGACGTCCATAATTTTACGAATAACTTTTTCAAAAAGTTTTCCAAGGTTAGATAACAAAGAAATTGGTCTCAGGTTATTTAACTCAAAACTGTTTGACTTTTTTTGAATTGGAACAATCTTGGAGATTTTCCACGCGTCAGGAAAATATGAATTATTTAAACAATTATTAAAAACAATTGCAATAAACTGAAAAGCTTTCATAGGAAACTTTTTAATTAAGAAATTTGAAATCCCGTCTAGTCCAGAAGACTTTTTGCTATTCAATTCAACAACACAAGAAAGAACTTCGTCCAAATCAGTCAACTTAGGATGGTTGCATTCATTAAGTGCACTAAAAACATTACTGAAAATATGTGTGCTTTGTGATTCTTGAGCAAAAATATTTGTTAGTGTATTTTCTATAAAGGAAGTGTCCCTACCAAGAGGACAACCCATGTAAATATTCGAGAAATGAGCTAGCAAATGTTGCACTTTTTCATCGTTATTTTGAATATCGACGCCGTTAATAGAAAGATTGGTTGGTAGTGATTTTTTTTTCGATCCTATTAAATTATAGATTTGTTTATGCGCCCTTGGACCTGGCACAATTTTGCTAAGTTTATCGCTAAAAATTTTAGAATGTTCAATTTCCACTTGTTTTTTAATAATGATGCTCAACAATTGAATTTGCTTAGACAGGAGTAAGTAGCTTGGACTTGAACGGTTCATATAATAATGATAAATACGTTTCAAATCCCTCTGCCAGCGATGTTTGATTTTGAACAGGTATTTTACATTGTCAGAGATAATAATTTTTTTATTTCCTCTAATAATTTTTTCAGAATGAATCCCAACTAATGAATTTAAAGAATTTGAAAACAGCGCTATGAAAGTATCTATTTCGTGATTACTTAAATTTCTATCAGTGGGAGGAAAATTGTCTAATAAAACATTAACAAAATCATTTCTAAACGTATCCCAATTGGTTCTTTTGAAGGTGGTGAAAAAACGCGGTGAATGAAGAACAAAGTCAAAATCCGTGAATCTTATACGCAATTTAAGAGGAAAATGATCCGAAAAGGAAGGAAGACTGGAAATTTCAAAATTTGGATTTGTGATATTTAAAAGATTTGAACTAATTAAGAAGTGGTCGAGAAAAGATGAACCGTTAGGATAAGAAGGTGTCGAGTCCGATAATCTAGTGAAGCTGAGCACATTGTGTTGTAACCAAGTGAAAAGAGCATTACCATTCGTATTGTTTGAGGAGTCACCCCAGTCAGTGTTTTTTGAATTGAAGTCTCCTCCAACAATAGCTCCATCAAAATTTTGAGAAAAGCGCGCAAAGTTTGATAGCCCATCGATAATTAAAGAATGTGGAAAATTACACGGAATATAAAAAGACCCGAACAAAATTTTTTTTAAATCACCAGCCACTAGTGTATCAATTGAAAGCAATAAATTTGGAAAAGTAATTCCAGCACAATTAAGTTTCGAAAAATTTAAAGATTTACGTAGCACTATGCCAACCCCAAGGTGACTATTATCACGAAGAAAACTAAAATCTTCCAGGTAAACTTTTTGATTAGCTCTTAAGTGAGATTCCTGTACGAACGCAACGTCAATATTATTTAGTTTTAATAATTGTATTAGCTCTAATCTTCGGCTCACATCAATCAGTGACCTTACATTAAAAGAAAGAACATTAAGGAAATCACGGACCATAGGAATCGTTAACTTCTTGCAGAAGAGTCAAGCAACGTTTTTTAGCTTCCACTTTAGTCAGCGATTTGTAATCTGATAAAAATAACGCAATTTTGTCTTCTAACGAAAACTCGACTGGTTGACACAATGACTTGGCAATTTTTAAGAATTCCTCAATTAAAGCCGGTTTTGCGGTTTTCTTTGCTTCAGAAACTTTAAAGAGACTAGCAAAAGACTTGTTAGGATTTACAAACTTCGAATTGTTAATTGAAGTGACCACATTTGCTGAAGCCATCATTTTTCTATCAACAGATTCATTATTACGATTCTTTTTAGTTTCAACGAACTTCTTGTATACGGGACACCCTCTAAAGCTAGAAGGATGACCAGACTGTTGGCAATTCACACAATAAGGCAAATTGTTCGCATTGGAAACAAACTTACACGCTCCTGGTAAATGCGTTTGATCGCATTTAACGCACGAAAAGGGTCTATTACAATTATTGGACATGTGCCCCCATTTCTGGCAACGCCAACACTGCACTTCCTTCTTGGAACCTCTGGGAGATTCCCAAGTGATACGTTGATTAAGAAGAGATTTAAGACCCGAAATCTCATTCGGGGGCTTTCCTAAAATTAGTGTTACAAGAAATAAACCTGTCTCGAAGTTGTTTTTTCTCGAATTAACTGTTGAGAATTTTGAAACTTCGGAAATTGTATTTGGAACTAGCAACTCAATAGCAGCCTTGATATCTTCAATATCTGTTTTGTAATACAGTCCTCGCAGAACTAGTCTAACGTGTTTAAGTTGTTTAGGAGTGTATGAGTATGACTCAACACTTTTTTCTCTTAAAAGTTTCATCATTTCAGTATGCGCCGAAGGATCTTTGAGGTACAATTTACTCTTAAATTTGCTTTTGTTCACAATTTTAAAAGTAACGTTTTTCTCAGTCAGTTGCTTAACTAAACTATTAATATCAACCCGATATAGAAAAATGGGTGGACAAAAAGAATTGTCTTTTTTAAGATTATTGGCCTTGAAACTCTTTTGATGGTCAATTTTTTTTGGCAAAACAGTAGTCGCATCAGGCTCGATGTTCAATTCTCCTAAAAGGGCAAAACGATTTTGAGAACTTATCTGTTTCTGCTGCGCTTGAGAATGAGAATCCCGCTTGCATGTGCCGAAAGACGACAAGTTCAATGTGACACCGCTTTCAGTCCTGCGACGCTTCACAACTTCCCTTTCGATATTGTCCTCTTTGTCATTGCTGTGCGCACTGGAACAATCCATTCCAACCGGCAACTCAGACGAAATCGACGTCAAAAAATCTTGATGTCGAACAGAAGGTGGCCTCGAAGCAGTCGATTGGTTGTTGAAAGCAAAGACATTGCTACACTCCAAACCCGGGTCTTGGACAGAACTATGTCCCTCAGCACCGCCCTCAAAACATGCGCTCATGAGGCTCTGCCCCAGCGCCAAATTTTTCGCTGCTTTATCTGTAGGCACTTTGATTAAATTGTTGTTGCCCAGCGAGGAGGGTACAATGGGTTTCAAATTGGAACCCAAAAAAGCCACAACAGGAACCACTTCTGCACCAAAAGTCTATGTATTTATAATTTTATTTTATTTTATTTTTTTTAATTTTTTTTTTTTTACAACACCAAAAAAATTAACTTACTTTTCGATTGAAAAATTCCTTCTCCGAATGACTACAATAAATATAACATTATTTTATTTGGCTTTTAAAAGAAAATAAATATTGTTGATAGAGTCAATCGCTGCAGACAATAAAATTGATGAAATGAAAAGAAAATCTCAATTTCACTCGAGTTAAATTTATGCATGTATACAACAAAGAAAATTAATTGTCTGGTTACTCTTTTGAGGAGGGATGAACACATTTCTTAGGAAAAAGATGTGTGTATGTATGTAATGAAAAAACATTGATATGGGAAATTCGAGGGAACTAAACCCAAAAGAATTCAGAATCATCCCTTAAATTTTATTTGCAATGGACGTAAAAATGTAAACAAACAGAGAAATTGAACGAATAAAAAAACTGAATAAGAAAGAGACACAACTATAAAAAACAAGCAAGTGGCGCCATTATAGAAAAATATTGAAATCCGTAGTTAGCTAAATGGTGCACTGTTGAGATAGACAAGAAAATAAACTAAAAGGTGTCTCGAGAAAAGGAGAAGAGCAGCAGACACCAGAAACGACGTCAGCTCAAAGGAAAAGTAAAAAGCGAATGGGAAATAAATTGAATTTGTGAGGGAGGAAGAAAATCACATTTGCCAGACAGAAAGTGTGAGCTGCGGTGTTTGAATAATAAGCAATTTTAAGGAGAAAATAGCAGTAGCAAAGGTGTTAAAGTCCAAGGAAAAATCAAATCAAAACAAAGATTAAATATATACAAAAAAGTCCACAGGAATTTCATACTTATTTCAGCAATTGCATTTCTGCTGTTGCAAAAAGTTACTATTGCAGATTGATTATTGAAAAGCACAATTAAATTGCGTTTAGATTATGAATAAGAATATGAATTAATAATATTATATATAACTCAGAAAGCGACGGAATTAATTTGTTTATCATTAGTTTTAATCCGTGGTAAAGGTGAAATGGGTCATTGCACTAATCAAAGCATTGCTGGAATTCTTGAAAAAGGGGTGAAGAGTTACATGCACCGAGCATGGATACACATGATAGTAAAACTTTGTAAATCTTCTTCAGAGTCATAAAAGTTAAACGACGCCGAGCTGAGCAACGCATGTGTTTCCATGTTTGTAAAGGAGGCCATTAAAGAACTCAACTGAGGTACACACACGACCGACTGCAACAGCCGAAGTTAGCACGCTAGATAATCCAAGCGTGCAGTCGTTATACGACTGTAAACTTCGCTTCCTCGTGTTCTAATCCATCGTCTGCCGATCTGTCGCTTGGTTTGACTGACGATCGATTCGTGTATCTGTCGAACTCTTTAACTCTCTTGCGTTTCCCCGCAGTTCGGCAGACATGCATGAAGCACGTATTCATTCATGCAACAGAGTGGCTAATACAGTACAAGTACCTACTACGTCCGTCTATCGCTTCATTCTAAGTTCATATAAATTTAGTCTCGCTGCTTGCTCGTCCAGACGTCCGAGTTCAAGTGTGGTTCATAATGCTTCTAGGTGCGTGTTTCTCGTTTTCTTTCAAGCGATTTTCCGTATGTATGCGATTGAAAATATTTACTCTTCACCATTTTCTAATACCTTCGATTATAACATTATTTTACGTGAATGTTGCGCACAGATGTGTTTTTGTGAGCTGTTTTTTGTTGTATTAAACGATAAGATAAGATATCAAATCAAAATACAATTTGTAGTTGGAATCGATTTTGGAAATATATAGACAAGTCATTTCACGGACAAGCAACGTTAGAGGCACAATACAAAACATTTAAAAATTCATTATTTACTCAACTCACACAGAAACAGAATTTTTCTGCTTCGGAATGATATCGAATCCGATTTTCGAATTTCCTAGCAATCGATCATACAAATTCAAGTTCGCCAAAAGATGTGGCAACCCACAGACGTGTGCATATTACTAATTATATTTTGTATATACAATTTCCGCTGTTCAATTCGACACAACCAAAAGAAAGAGTAGCAAATATACAATTTCCGCTGTTCAATTCGACACAACCAAAAGAAAGAGTAGCAAATAAGAAAGCAGTAATAAAAATGTCTCTTCATTTTTTTTTAACGAATGTCATTTTACCATAAATAAATGAGTACACAGCCAAATGTAAAATATATTAAACGCACCTCATCCAAAGCGCTGGAAGCAGCTATCAGGGAAGCCAACAACACGAATGAAAACAGAATTTTTATGTTTGACATTTGTTGTTCTCGGTGGCGAGAAGGTGAAGAGTAGGCGTGGCAACTACTCTTGTGTGAAAGAGTGTGACGTCGAGGAGACTGCATTGTTGGAATTATACTAAAAATAGGTGGCATGGCTGCTGCTGCTGTGGGTGCAAATATTAAGACATTCAATTAAATTAACTACAATTGAACTGTTCACAAATAATAACCACGATTGTAAAAGCACTGTTAAATACAATTATTTATTTGTCGAAAGAGCACAGAATAAGAATAATCTCAACCATTTTGTAGACATATTTTTCCTCTTTACATCAAAGAACACTTTCTAGCCTTTTCATTTTACACTATTTATGTATTTTTCATTTTCCTACTACTATTTGCAGTTGTGGTGCTTTTTTCTTCGCGTCCACTGCCTACTACAAAAACATTTACACTGTATTGCTCGTATAGTTGTTGTTTCTTTTCATTTCCTTGCGTACAAAACTAGTTTCAAGCTGTTTCTCCGCTGATTTTTCGATTTTTACATTCTTCACTTTGTTCAGTCACTTCCGAGACTGTTTTGTTTCTTGCTTTCTTCAAACAGAAATTTCCGTACCCGACGCAAATAGTTTCGTACCAAAATTTCTACGTTTTCCTTTCGGATATTTTCAGATTTTCTGCATAAAATTAAATGATTTACTTTAAATAAAGTTGAAGTGTCCAAAGTTCCAAATTTATAATTTGCAAATCGCGACAAAAACTACACGCAACTCCTACAGTACGTCATGGACACTCACTCGTTGAGTTATGACGAAAATAAATGCAAGCACTACTCATGCTGTTGATGATAATAACCAGTGTTGCCGTTCCCACATACAATTTATATTAAGCAAATGCATATCGTCATGAAAGAGGATGCATTTCATTAAGTTCTGCCTACCACGTTGTGTGCAGAAAAAACTAAATCATAAAAAATTAATAAAATTGAGCATTCAAATAAATTCAACACTGCTCCATTTACGCAACACACGAAAATCCATCTAAGAGTAGACCGATTCTTTGGAGTGCAGGCTACAAGGAAAAATTCAATAATAATTGTCACCAAAATAATAATTTGTTTTCCGATATCATCATATTATGAATATGCGATGATTTGCAATAATATTTTAGTTGTTTTCTAGTTCCACAGCATGTTTAAAATAATCGTCTTTATTAATTATGTGTTTTCTACTTATAAACACATTTGTTCCGAAATGTACAAATAGTTGACGGCAACACTGACAATTGGTACTTTTTACAGGTACTCGATGTTTTTAGTATAACAGATTTGTGGAATTGGAATATAAAACCAACGAGTAGCTATTATAATATACTCGTTGATAAAGAAATTATTTCCAAGATTTCCATCATTTCTGTTGGAAACATTGGAATTTCAATTTCCAAATTTTCTAGAGAAAGGAAATGGCAGTCAGTGAAATTTTTATAGAACTTCGGCATCTATAAAATTTAAATACCTAGCAACAAAGCTCTCCCAATAGTCTTGTGTTTAATGATTCCGAAATCGGATTGATGCAAAACTGTCTCTTTTTAAAATCGGAAATATTTACTGGGAAACAGTGATATTTCCTCAGAGAAATTATGTTATTCATTTCTAATAATTATTAATATTAACACGTTTCTCTATACTGATCATTATTATCATCTAAATAAAGTAAGATACTGTATTAATTTAAAGTTTTTGAGATATTACATTCTAGTCTTATGTTCTTCTTTCCATATGTTGTACTAAAACTTACAATTGTGTTAAAAGGCTCAATAAATTTTGAATTGGAATTTGAATTTTTATTATCCATCTATATATATATATATAAATTTCATAGCTTTTTGTCCAGGCTAATCTCAGAAACGAATTATCTAACGATGGTAAAAATTAGTGTCGTCATTAGTTCAGCTGCCTTGGAAGGTTTCTCTATCATTTCTTTTTTGAAGAACTCGACTTCTTTGAAGGGGCGTGGCAAGTTTTAAAATGGACATCATAGGAAATCTACAAGGTTTATGATGCTGGAATTTGGTATTCTGATTACACGTTTGTTAAAGAAGAGAGAAGAGAGAATGTAGTAAAGTCGAAGCTATTACAAATGGTGAACCATTGCCGCGGACTGGATTTAACGGTGAGTGCTAAAAGTGTGCTCTTTCGGGAAGCTTGGTAGATGCAGTATTGCTGATCAGTAGCTTTCATGTATACTATTTAATCAGTTCAGCAAAAAATGTGCGTGGACGGCCTTATATTGCGGTCGTATTTACTCTACTTAGCCTGGAGGATGCTGCTATAAAAACGCAAATATTCTGAAGTATGAGAAACTTGAATAATATTGCAGATGCTTCGCTACCTAAACTTGCAAGCATTCAGCAATAAGCTGTGGTGAAAAGCAATTGGCGTTTTTACTGCTGACTCTCCAGCGCGCTTTCTGCGCACCAAACTTCAGCGCCACCATTTTGATTTGCTGGGATAACTGTAAAAGCGCAGTTATGAAAAACTGGCAGGAAGAAATTATGGAAAATTAGGGAAAAAACTCAAACAATTTTTCAACTATATTCAAGGCAAGAAGGAAATTTCTATGCTAAGATTATAGTCTATATACATTAATGGAAAATAGTAGTTCTCCGGGAAAGCGCCTATTATTAACCCTGGGGCTTAGGCAAGCACTCCTCTTTCGTGGACTTAATGCAAGAATTCAAAAATTGCTTTCGATTTTAATCACAATAACCTAAAAATTTTCTCGAAAGACTTTACAGCAACACGGCAAGGGAATTTTGAAAATGTTAGTGTACTCCGCTTTCTACTCATTATTTGCACATCCGTCTACGTAAGCAGATTCTTGAAAATGCACTTGTCGTGCGTTAGAGTCGTTTACTTTGCTATATATTTCTTAAAACCAAAAAAAAAACAATCAAGTAGGATTTCCCCAAATTGTCAAAAGTTTTCTGTAGTAATTTCAGAAAATTTCGAACCTTCAGATTCATTGTCTATTTTAAACTGAATTGTTTCACATCATTTTACTGCAACTTAAATAATAAGCATTCAAAATGCAAGCCGCGTAAGTTCTTTAATACCAAATAAATCTTTTAAAAGTTTTTATCAATCTATAAAAAACGTTGTTTTTCGGAAAATCTGTTTCCGTAGTTCAATCTTTTGGTCGAAGATATTCTCTGACTGATATCGGAGATTCTTCTCATACTGCGTTCTTTCGCAGTAGTGCTCGGCCAATCGCGATCCGCATGTATATTGTAGTGAACTATATTTGTTCCATTTTTTCATACTCACATATTCAATTTCTTTGAAAATTTTCAACAAACCGGTTAAATTTGTATGGTATCCGTCGAAAATATTTCAATACCATTTTTGATATCCAATATCCAACGAGTACCTCGTTTCTAATAATATTTCTAATAAGAGCATATATCCAAATAAAAAAATACGTAATTACATATTTTCAGCAAAAAAAGAAAAATGATTACAGTATCATTTTAGGCTAATTATAGTTTCAGCCGTCATATCGGCTTTGCGACAGTTCTCTTAGGCTCTCAAGGGTCGTAGCAAAGATTATAGAATAGAATACTGACTACGTAACACTCAGGTCGAGGTCTCAGATTGTGTGGCCTTCAAATGTTCTGTTTGGGTATCATCCAGAGTATTCCAAACTGTATCGCTATCGACTCAATAAGTTTTCGATCAGGAATTAAGATCAGAGTTTTTCGCAGTTAGGTCACTAGTACATATTGCTAAGTGTTCACTCATTTCAATGACCTAAAAATAACAAGCAACTTGCCGCTCATTGAATGGTAACTATATCGATTATTTTCCTATCTCATTCACAGCGAGGAAAAGTCAGTCAATCAATCTGACACGAATGTAAAGGAAGACGATTTAAAGCCGGTGGTTGCAACGGTTACTGAGCCAGCCCCAGAAAAAGAGGAAGCACGGTTTACTGGCGACATACCGTCGTGGAACTTCACGGTTGTCGGTAATGGTGGCGAAAAGTATCCAAAGTTCATCAAGCAGTTCGATGATGAAAACTATCTGAAGGCAGAGAGAATGGCTCTCTTAGGTTTGAAGCGAACTTCGAAAGCTCCAAACTCAAAGTTGAACAAATGAAAGCGAACCTCTATACTGAATACTTTAATCACGTTACATGAAAATGACGTTGTTTTAAATATTAATTATGTTTTTTTTTTTGGTCTTATGCAAAACAAAATTTTCAAAATATTTCATTTACATAAATACATAGGTACATGTATTCAAGTTTGTATACATATGTATATGGACATGTGTACTATATGTATATTGAATATTTTAGCCTTCTGTAAACAAATGTAATCAGGATCTGAAAGAAATTGAAAGTATTAAACCAAATTTAAAATAAAATGCTTTATCGCAAATAACTCTTTCTTATCACTACGGGCCATACTTGATATGTACCGAAACGTATTCCTTTCTGTTAGTCAACAGCATGCTGACCTACGTAATGGTGATCACATATCCGAGAATCTGAAGATGTATTGTGGAGGAAATTATGATAATGAATTTGCTGGCTGTAATGGTAGATTCCACCATGCGGTGCCCATGAAAGTCTCTGGAAAGTAAAATGAGTACGTGGATATGAGAATATTTATATAGGACAATAGAACATGGCTATCGATGTCTATATAACCCTCCATTTAATAGGTGGAGTCAAGAAAGCGACAACTGTAGCTAACTCGATATAAAAGCTGTATTAACTCGATATAATTTAGCAATTATTCTGCAGTGGGATCCGAGCAGATAGCATCTGCATAGAGCGTAGAGTACCTTTTTGCATAAGGACTATGTACAGTCGGTAGAGTAGGTTTCGCAAAGGAGGTTCGTAATCAATGGCTTATAGCACTCACCATATAACCACATATGGTATAGCTAAGAAAACCGCATAATGAGTATAGTACGATGGAATTATTATGGATTACAGAATCGCGCTGGAAACTAAATTATTAAAAATACAATAAATAATATAGTACAAGTAATTATGGCAGCACCCTTACAGAAAATACAACGAACTTTAAACTTAGAAATGTTATAAATTACAGAAAAGTAAAAACTAAAACAAATTAGTTATTAATTTCTATGAGTATTCTTGGAGCTATTAGGATTTATAATGCATACTATATACATATAAGAAAAAAGTTGTATAGGCTAATTCAAAATATAACAAAAATATTTAATTTTATACGTTAAATTAATTTAGCATCAGCTGCAATAAATGTTTATATTTCTTTTACTAACTTTAAGGAAAAAGCGTGAAACGTCGATTTGGCAAAATTGTGATTTTTATTACTGCAGCATACAAATTTTATTTGTTTATTTATGAAGGTCCACCACGATGTCCAGTGGTTCTGTCCACCCATTAATTTTAGCATAAAAATAAAAATTATACAGCGATTGTGCTTGAACAGTATCTAAATTAAGCTGTATTTCAAGTAACTATTCGATGGTTACAGTTCGGAAGAATTAAAAAAAACTTATTTAATATTAGATCATGTGTTTATTTGATTCTCAATATATAGAAAACATGCCAAACTTGAAGATTACTAACCACTGATGTTCCATTTTTTCAGGTTATCAGTGTTAAATTTTTCGAGAGATTTCTTCTTCTTTGAGTAAATACATATTTTGAGTCGGGTTTGTTATTGGCCGAATCAATTCAAAACACAAGATCGATCGTCCACATAACAATTTTTCTTATTCAAAATTATTTAACGCCGGATAACATCGATTTGTTTGCTAACAATTTTCTGCAGATAGTTTTAAACTTCTATATTCTATATGGTGTACATTTACGAATGGTTTGTTTTATTATATTTATTGTTAACAATTATTCTGATCAGGATTTTCTTCATTTATCAGAATTCAGCATTTCTTCGTTAGTAGCCACTTCAGACATTTTGAAAGCATCATTTTTATTCTCTCTTTCAAGTCTGCCTTGAAAAATTTTTATTTCATTCTTTTGCTGAAAATAAAAAAACAAAAATCATGTAATGAATGTTGTTTTCGGTGTAACGAAACCAATCACCTCAGCGATGAAAAAAGCCTCTTCTTTAGAATTTTTATGCTTGTTTTGAGAACATGTTTCCCGTAGGGCAGTCTTCTCCAAGCTGGTATCAAGAACCTTCTCAAACTGAAATTATGATAATGAATTTGCTGGCTGTAATGGTAGATTCCACCATGCGGTGCCCATGAAAGTCTCTGGAAAGTAAAATGAGTACGTGGATATGAGAATATTTATATAGGACAATAGAACATGGCTATCGATGTCTATATAACCCTCCATTTAATAGGTGGAGTCAAGAAAGCGACAACTGTAGCTAACTCGATATAAAAGCTGTATTAACTCGATATAATTTAGCAATTATTCTGCAGTGGGATCCGAGCAGATAGCATCTGCATAGAGCGTAGAGTACCTTTTTGCATAAGGACTATGTACAGTCGGTAGAGTAGGTTTCGCAAAGGAGGTTCGTAATCAATGGCTTATAGCACTCACCATATAACCACATATGGTATAGCTAAGAAAACCGCATAATGAGTATAGTACGATGGAATTATTATGGATTACAGAATCGCGCTGGAAACTAAATTATTAAAAATACAATAAATAATATAGTACAAGTAATTATGGCAGCACCCTTACAGAAAATACAACGAACTTTAAACTTAGAAATGTTATAAATTACAGAAAAGTAAAAACTAAAACAAATTAGTTATTAATTTCTATGAGTATTCTTGGAGCTATTAGGATTTATAATGCATACTATATACATATAAGAAAAAAGTTGTATAGGCTAATTCAAAATATAACAAAAATATTTAATTTTATACGTTAAATTAATTTAGCATCAGCTGCAATAAATGTTTATATTTCTTTTACTAACTTTAAGGAAAAAGCGTGAAACGTCGATTTGGCAAAATTGTGATTTTTATTACTGCAGCATACAAATTTTATTTGTTTATTTATGAAGGTCCACCACGATGTCCAGTGGTTCTGTCCACCCATTAATTTTAGCATAAAAATAAAAATTATACAGCGATTGTGCTTGAACAGTATCTAAATTAAGCTGTATTTCAAGTAACTATTCGATGGTTACAGTTCGGAAGAATTAAAAAAAACTTATTTAATATTAGATCATGTGTTTATTTGATTCTCAATATATAGAAAACATGCCAAACTTGAAGATTACTAACCACTGATGTTCCATTTTTTCAGGTTATCAGTGTTAAATTTTTCGAGAGATTTCTTCTTCTTTGAGTAAATACATATTTTGAGTCGGGTTTGTTATTGGCCGAATCAATTCAAAACACAAGATCGATCGTCCACATAACAATTTTTCTTATTCAAAATTATTTAACGCCGGATAACATCGATTTGTTTGCTAACAATTTTCTGCAGATAGTTTTAAACTTCTATATTCTATATGGTGTACATTTACGAATGGTTTGTTTTATTATATTTATTGTTAACAATTATTCTGATCAGGATTTTCTTCATTTATCAGAATTCAGCATTTCTTCGTTAGTAGCCACTTCAGACATTTTGAAAGCATCATTTTTATTCTCTCTTTCAAGTCTGCCTTGAAAAATTTTTATTTCATTCTTTTGCTGAAAATAAAAAAACAAAAATCATGTAATGAATGTTGTTTTCGGTGTAACGAAACCAATCACCTCAGCGATGAAAAAAGCCTCTTCTTTAGAATTTTTATGCTTGTTTTGAGAACATGTTTCCCGTAGGGCAGTCTTCTCCAAGCTGGTATCAAGAACCTTCTCAAACTGGCTCCAGTCCCCGAGGCATTCCTCACACTTCAAATTAGCACCAGGCTCTCCGATTTTCTCCAATAAATCCCTTTCTCGCTTGTTAAAATAGGTTTCCTCCTTCAAGCCACCTTGCAGCTTCTCTAAACCTCCGCCAAGGAGCATGACATTATCCGGCTTGCTATTACTAAAATTTCGCGGTAAAATGGTACTGCAAAGGGATATCATTTCAGTTATAGGTACTAATCTTTGAAATCCATAATATATACGTACCCAATGGATCTGATGGATCGACTTAAAAAGTTATGATTCAACATCTTAGAAAATATAAATGCGACACGTAAAAATATATTTTTGACAAAAAAAAAGACAATATATCGTTCTGAAATAGATAGAATCTTAGATTTTAATGAACGTTAGTTTTCAAAAAGCTTCTATGTGAATTTATTTTTATTACTAAGAATGAAGTACTTTGAAAATATCTTTTGCTAAGCTAAGGTAATTTCCACATTGTGGTAGCTCGTTTTCGTTGAAGTTCAACAAAAGTTACTTCGATTAGAATTTTCGTGGTTTTTATTGTAAGAATTACGAAGAATATTGGAACCTTAGACCATGGTAAGGAACATACATGTTGATGTATGTAAGTAAATAATATTATTTTGAATAACTGCATCATGATGTCCGTATTTACTTAAGTGAGCTTTCAGTTGCTTAAGATAATCTTTCGTATTAGAAAGCGCTTAGAGTGGATGGAGGAATAGAAGTTTCATTACATTTCAAATCACTGCTGACGACGATGAAGTTAATCATAATCATCAATTCAGTTAAAAATTTACATTTTTAGAAAATTAAGCACATTTCTCAGGAAAAATAGTATCAAAAAAACCACCCTAAAAGTCGACACTACATTTCATTGCTAATTTTACGCACGTATCTACATATTAGACACAGATCCAACATTGGCATAAATACAAGGAATTCAATTTGTGTAGCATTAGCAAAAGTAATAAATTGTGTTCAAAGCGTGAAAATTTTGTTGAAAGTGCAGAACAATGGCGGCCGCTGATATTGTTGTTAAATGTGAAGAATATATGGAAAATGAGATCCTAACTCCAGATCTACACAGTAGCTATTTTAATGAGTACGAACAAGCTGACAAATCAGAACAAGAGAACAATGAAAATCGATGGGATAATGATGGAAACGATGACTTGAAAATGCAGCAATTGCTGCGAGAATTCGATTTGGAGTTTCTGTACACTATCCTCAAATGTAAGTGTTCCTGAAGAATGCAAGAAATTTCAAATATTCTTTTCCGAATACTTCAAAATATTCTCTACATTGAAAATGGGGGTTGTAGTTCGAATGCATAATTTTTAATGTGGTTTTTTTCTGTTAAGGGCGTTTTGTGTTGCAAGGCAAAACCAAAGCAATCACAGTTTGGTGGAATTTTTATTCATATCTTTTTCTATGTTCTAATTTAGCTACCGGTCGTGGTTGTTATGCTTTTCAGCTATTAAATCATCGTTTATAAAGAATTATGAAATGATTCAAAACTATACTACTGCTTTTAGATATCTAATAGAGAGCTGCACAAGACGTTTTGTACGGACTTTCAAGATATACACATCTAGGCATTGACTGTCGTCTGCCAGCTTAATGAACGACACCACACTACTCGAAGTCTCCCGATGACACGACACGATAATAATGTTTAATGCAATCCATTGCGATCTTGAACAGAAAGGCTTGATTGAAAGAATGACAACAAATGACTTCAAACATGGCGGACGACACTACACTGCATTGCACGATACTAGACACACAACGTGCGGCAGTATTGCAGGCTTGTCGGCTGGTACGGAGAGGACGATGTTTACAATAAAAACAAACAAATCGCCCGTAAAAGAAAACAAACGAAAGAAACAATAACAACGCAGTAAATTTTACGCACAAGGGGAGTGTTTTTTTTTTTATTGTTTTTATTGCAAACATCAGCGTCGCCATACCTCGAAACGAAATAATGATTTACATAAAATCAGCAGTCTGCGTTCATCAAGTGAATTCCATGTCACAGTTTCTATGACACTATTGCCTTTGAGCCTAAAGCGTTCAACAATATTGTGAAGAGGTGTCGTCTTGAATGAACGACACGATTTGATTGGTTTGAGTAGACGACAATGCGTCACAATGTCTTGTTTGGCAGATGTCTTGAATCGTTCAACAATTTTACCTGAAAGCGTTCATTTTTGAACGACACGACATTACACTGCACTACTGCGACACGTTGTCGTATGCAACTCAAGACGTCTTGTGCAGCTCTCTACTTTATACCTATTTTTTTAAATTAAGTTTGATGTGGCTTTATTTGATGTACGTGGTTGTCAGTAGGATTGAGCTGATTTTCAACATAATTGGTAGATAGATTCATGGTAACCGTCTGTGGGAGTGTATTACGCGTTTTGCTTTTCAATTCCTGGGATGCTTATTCGCCGTATTTGGCGAATTTGACTATTTCTCTTTATAGGGACTTAATGAATAGTCAACTATTTTTTTGAAAAGCCTTTTTATGTTGGAGTTGGAAGTCGCTGCAATGGCTGTGCATTAACAAAGTGGAATTTTGAGAAGCCGTGAGCAAGTTCCGCTTGAAACATGTTCGCACGCATGAATAATCTACGTGTTTATGATGTGTGGCTGTGAAACCGCAGTTGTCACGTTGCTTCGCTTTGCAAGCACGATAGCACGACAACAAGCAGGCAACCTTACTAAAAGCGAATCAACTCTTCCTGTGCTTCGGAAATCTATGCTATTGAAGCAAAGCCGTTTCGGCAGTTAAAATACCCGCAAAAGAAATCACAACAAACAGAAATTTAAACTTTTGTTGTGATTGAACTCTTTCCAATTGCAGCACTGCAAAAAATGCATTTCAGTTGCCGCTTTGCTGTTAAAAAAATATTTTGAGATAAAAATTCGTCATCGCAGCAAACCTAGAACAATTTTTTTCTTGGTTAAAGCTGTATTAAGCTATCTTTCATGCATTTAATTTTTCGAGCTCTGCTTTGATCAAATTTAGAACTGTTTAGGCTCTGATTTGTTTGCTGCAAATCATCAAGAATCAACGGATTTTTTATTTATCTACTTACCGCACTTTGTTGGCCTTATGGCTTTTTGTGAGGGCAAATATTGTAAATAAGTTGCAAGAGTAGTTAAGTCTATATCGTATATCATAAGTACGTACGACAACTGTACAGATCCCATTCCAATGTCAGCCACAGAAAAAAGATGCAAGAAATTGGAAATAATATAAAGTAGCTTAGGTAGTGGAAGTACTAATAGATATAGACATTTTCCCAGCTACTTTCTTTTTTATTGGAATATTGATAGAGTTCATGTCCCCGTTCATTGCTTGATTTTTGTCGTGCTGTGGTTTATTAATAAGCGCAATTTTGTAGTTTTGAATACGGTAATTAATTCGCATCTTATCTTTAATTCTTTTAATGACCTTTTTCCAGATTCCGACGTTACCTATCGCAGTTTGAAGTTTATCTCGGAGAATGATATTAACGCTGCTATTCGGAGCATAGCATATCGCGCTGAGTTTCGAGAGAAATTGTTTGCTTGGCGCAGGGACAAAGTATGTATTGCGTTTAGATGTTTACTAAAAGTGATAAGTAACATTGCAGTTTTTTCATTTTCAGTATGGATTTAATGATTTCTCAGTTTTACCAGCTAAGCCAAAGAAAGACGCAAGGCCCTTGGGCATAAATAATGATGCTAATCTTATGGTGGCAACACCAAAACCGCCGGATGCAAATAGTAAAGCGGATAATAATTTGAATGATAACCCAACAACGCCATCGACGGCAGCACCAGAATCACCGAAAGTTAGTTCAGAGCCTATGGTAATAAAGACAGTCCAGTCAAAAAGATCTCCTAGCCGAAGACTTTCAGTTCCAAAAGCCGTTGTCGCCAAAAAAATTCGATTATCTAACTTCGATTCTAACAATCAAACGCCAAACGTGAACTATCAAAGTGAAGCTCAAACGGACATTTACACTATTACCTCAGCTCCGCCCTCGCCAACCTACAGTAATTATTCGTTAAACTCATCGACAGCGACACCCAACGACCAGTATAGACTACAGCCGCACCACGACAACGCCGCCGAAGTGTCACAACCTATTGTACAATACGAAAATCAGCTTTGCTTGCAACCGACCACATCTAGTGCAGCAGTGGCAGCTGCTTCAACCTCCTTTCCGCCGACAATGGAGCTCGCTGATATGCAGCAGCCGCAAATGAGTATTGAAAAATTGGTAAGCAGCAGTATTAAGTAAACTTTGATGTTATAAACCAGTCCCCAAGAGCTTTCTTCCTACATATTTGTCCAAAGAAATCAATCAATCACTTCAATTTTCGAGAAAAGATAGATACAAAAAGGCGCAATGTCTCTTGTTAAGACCGAATTCTGTTCGGCTGTAAAACTATATGTATAAGACGACGATTGTATCTGTGCTCACAGCCCCTGACACAATGTGTATAGGTCATAATTTGTAGTTTGTTGAAAAACGTGTATAATTTAGGAGCTCTAAACACGAAACACAGCTCTATGCAAGTGAGTTTTCTGGTCTTTGATATATTTAAACATCTGTGTTGCAGTCTTTGGTGTATTTCCTTTCTCTACTCTTTTCATACCTGTTTATTGCTTTAATTAATTATGTTGCTATTGAATGCTATAAAGTTCGTAATTGTTGCTATTATTATTATATTTGGCCAAACAAAAAAGTGTTGCGTGGAAACAACAATAAAAAGAAGCCGCGGCTGCACTGAATATGTTTGGTCGAAGGCGAAAATCGCCCGTTTGATCGAACTATACGAACCGCGTCAAGAATTATGGAATCCTACACATGAACTCTACCGAGACTAGTAAGTAACTAAAAATAATCCAATAATATGCTTTAGAAAAAGATTCAAAGTAAATTTTTCTGTCTGTTTCTTCAATTAATTGCAGTGGTCACAAAAAGCGAATCTTCTCTGAGATGTCGACGGAGCTGGGTGTAAGCGTTCGAGATATAAGCGCTAAGATTCACAATCTCCGATGTCAATATAATGCTGTTCTACGGAAAATTAAACGACTGAGGAAAACTGCTGGACCGAATGACGTCTTGAAAAAGCCTCGTTGGGAATATTTTAATGCTTTGAAATTTCTGGCGACTGCGAAAATGTATGCATTAATGACAAAGGAGTCAAAACATTCGGTGAGTAAATAATCGCAAAGTAATTTTAATAAGAATTGCTTTAAATAACAAATATATTGTGGATATAATATTGCTAACTGTTCTCCTTTATCGGGTGCGAAGTGAGGACTACACACAAAACTAAATTCAATCGACAATAAATCAGAGAAATAGTTCACATTTATATTGACTATAGTGCTTAAACCGAGTAAGCTTGATCCAACATTAGTCATATTTTCTCTAGAAACATTGCATTAGGGAACTCTTACCTTATAAAATAAAAATTTAAGAATCGTTAAGAGAATTTCGTATTCGTCATTGACGGTTATTAGAACAAACGCTCAATTTGTTATATAATTTTAATCAAACTGCTATTGAATATTAAAATTTGAGAAAAATAGTAATAATAATATGAGGAACTTATTTAAAATTTGAAAATGAGATTTAATTTACCTCAATTGATTCCTGTTTTGGTCTTGAATTTATAAAATTTCTATTATATTTCAGGATTTCCGTGATGAGCCTAATGTGACCGCAGATTAAACCGAGAAGTATGAATACAACCAGTATTAATGATATCATTATCTCAGAAATTGGATCGTCAAAACAATTGGATTTTTGTCCTGTACAGACAGCAAAGACTGTGAAGAAGAGGGAATTTTTTAATGTATAACATTTATACTTTTAAATACAGCTCATCTACTGCAGATCAGTAGAAATACGAATATTGCGTACTTTATAAGTTACAGCTCTATTCTGCTTGAGTGATGATTCTTGAATATTCTATCATTGTTGAATACTAAGAGAATTAAGGCTTTTGAAACGTTTTCTCGCTTGTAGACTGTGTGATAGCGCTTTGTTCTTGAATATTCTGATCTTACTATTTCTGAACGAACTTCTCTTTATGTTACCCAATGTATTCAATGATTATGTTGGTGAGTTGCAGCTATATTTCTTATTCGTGTTGAAGACTGTGCTGATTCGTATGCCACACATTTAGCAACAAATATCAGACGCCAAATTAAATTCTAAATTAAATGCATCGAAATCTCTTTTATTGCCCATATTGAAAAATGGTTTTGATAATTCTTCTATTTCTGTCATATTTTCTACGATTCTGCACTGCAGTTTGTACTTTAAATTAATAATCTTGATATTTTTCCAAATCTGTCTTAAATTTTACCGAAGAAAATAAACGGAGACGCTGTATGCAGTGCTCAGTAGCCTACGTTATACTGTTTATTACCTTCTTAACTACACGTATGAAGTGCTACTTTCCGTCCCACAAAATTGAACCATTAAGAAACAATTTAACTTTAGATTCTTAGTTGGACGCGCTTTGATCACCGATCACAAAATGTGATGTTGTTGTTCGCTTTAGTTACTAAAATTGTATTAAATTTGTTGACTATTTACGCCTGAAGTATTACTGATCCGAAAACACTTTTTGTATGATAACCAAAGCCGTCGAAACAGGTGTCATATCTGATGTCTTGCAAGAAAAGATCTTAAACTATTCACGTTGTGAACATTTTGAAAGATCAGTCGATTTGTCCATTATTTCCGCTTGAAGACACATGGGTTACAAAGGATTTCTTGCAAGATTTTGTCATTAATGATGCGTTGCCATTCCTCAATTTTTATTTACGCCGTTTGAAACATTTATGATATCACTGAAAAATTGAATTAAAAATCTGACTTCTGAAATCTGAAGTTCAATTGAATCTGAAATTGCAACACAATTGCAAATAAAAGTAAGTAAATAATTCCCTGCCTTGTTGGTCTCAATATTAGCAAATTCAACATATATTACTTTATCCGAAACAGAAGGATTCCAAAAACTGGTTGTGTCGTCTGGAAGTGCAAGTGGCCGAGCTACTGAGAGGCCAAGTGGTATTAACTGAAATGTTGACCGGAAATGATGCTCTGCTACGCCGCCAATTGAAATTGTTTTCGACATGTTCGGAACAGTTCCCGATGGATACAGAGGAACAGCTAATCAGTTTGGAGAGGGAGCTAGCCGGAGACAAGAAAGAGGACATCGTAAGTTTTTCTTTAGTTTGTTTTTTTGCTAACTTAAAATTATTTGGATAGTTTTGTTTAAATTATTTCACAAGGCTATGATTAGTTTTAACGTTTGTTTCTCTGCTAAAAACAAGTACAACATACAATAACCTACGACATCATCCCAATTATCTATCCGAGAACAAAGTTGAATACACGAACTTAACATTTTTAATTAAACTTCGGTTTTTATCTCTTGCAGATTGCTGTAATGCGCCGAATCATGGATTCCAGCGTTTGTTCTATTGAAAGAATATTGTCGAAAAGTATAATTACATCTCATAACTATGATGGAACCAAGGACAAACTCCCATTGAAACATTATGAGAACTTCATTAACGCACTATACATGGCGTGTAAGACTGAAGGAAAATCGTATGCTGAATTTCTTGCAGATTTACGGCACCAAATCAAAAAACTTAAAAACAAATACAATAAGCAAATGAATAGGGAAAAATAAAATATATAGCTGGAACTTGATTAAATTCATAAAGAATTGGTTTTATTATTTTATTTAAATTTAATATTGATATTAAGAAGATAAAATAGCGGCTTTTTATCGGTCGTTGATGACAATATCGAAGACTCTTCTAACGTTTAGTCACAACTTAATATTCGTATAAAAATATGGACGATTTTATATAGGGTTCTTTTGCCCGACACCCTTCTGCACGCTTGCTGTAGCTTCACCGTTGAATATTGTCCTTTAAGTAAAAACATGAAACGAATTTAGTGAAAGAAAAATGTAAAATATTATCGATAATGTTTTTAAGAAATTTTGATATATACATAGTAGTTATTTATTTTATTGTATTAGGAAGTAGGTGGACACTTATTGCACTTACAATATTTGATTTCTTTAATTTTTCATTAATATTTAATAGGTTAATTGAAAGACACATATGTATAGTATATATTATATAGCAATGTATTTTTGACATAGTAATTCCTTGTTTTGTTTGGGGTTTTTAAAGATTATTAAAGGTTTTTAGTTATTTTAAAACGAGCATAAGTTTTAATCAGGATACTGAATACGAAAATTTTAAAAGAATCAATCAATCCGAGAATTATTTTGAAATTAGGTACTGGGTGCATTTTATACTACATACACATTTTTTACATTATTTTTTTTAACCAATTAGAATTAAGTACAGCTACAAAAATATCAAACGTTGTCCAATATTTGTGAATATTAGTTTTCTTCGTATGAGTTATAGGGCTTGCTTTAGAATGTATAAAAGTGTATATAGAAGGTAGAACAATTCCGAGCAGGATAATGTTAACAGGATCCTACTACGTCTTCTACAGAACCGTTAACTATTGACTTAAAAGAGTGAAACCTTGTTGATAAAACTCTGTCCGAATAGCGACCATACAGCCGATTATTACCGGCCAATTACATTGTTAACTTCGTCAACATTGCGCCAGTGGAAAGACATCTTATACACGAAAACATAGAATTTTATTTTCGCATTATATTACTACAATACATTGTGAATCTAAGTCTTTGCATTATGAAGAAATTTATGAATGTTTTACTACTAACATACAGTTAACCGGGAACTGCTCAATTTGCTCGGAATCGTTGCGCCGTAAGCGCGTTTATTTGCTTAAGGCGTGCAATCATCTGCTGCATGTGAAGTGCCTGGATAGATTTTCAGCTGGTAGCGAGCAGTTTTGCCCTACTTGCTTTCAACCTATTGAAGGTAAGTATCCAAAAGCACCTTATCTAAAAAGTGTACTTTTGTATATATTCTTTTTAGGCAAAGAGATCGTTCAAAGAACAGTTTATAAAATGCATGCCCCTGAGGAAAGAAGGCGGATAGTTGAAGCTGCAAGCAAATCTGAAGACTGGGTTGCGCTCTCGGCGAGGATGGGAATCAAGTACAAAACTGCATATACATGGGTCTCGAAACGAAAGGCAGAGTTTTCGCAAAGAGGTGGAAAAAAACCGAAAGTGCTGACTCCGAACGATGTTGAATTAATGCTCCAGTGGATCGAGAGTGAACCCAGCATTTCCTTGAGCGATATAGCGACGCGTTTACATCAAAAGATAGAGAAAAGTGTCTCATTGTCTACGGTTAGCAACTCCCTCGAGGGACAGATATACTCAACGCAATATCCACTCGTCTCGCCTATGTTGCTCAATATAGAAGAGAATAAAGAAAAACGAGCCAGCTATGTGGCCAGCCTACATGAGTACATCAAGACTGATAAGCAAATCGTTTGGATAGGCGAAACAAATTTCAACTTGTTTTGTCGCTTCTCTCGTGGTCGCTTTACATTAGGCTCCGAAGCTCCGCACCTTTTACCAGCCTCAAAGCGTCCAAGATTACATCTCATTGGCGCTATATCGCGCTTTGGAGTGCTTACCATAGAGAGACAAAACGGCTTATTTAAAGCTGACGTTGTAAGCGAATGTATAGCTACTGCTATACAGAAGTGTCAGGATTGCGGCACTGCCCTGAGTGATCTTGTCTTTGTATTTGATGGGGCGCTTTGTGACACTTCTGTGGAGTCTGTAGTGGCATCATATTCGCAAAATCTTGCTAAAGTCTTGCGTCTGGAATCACATTCTGCATTGCTAAGTCCCATTGCTAGGATATGGTCTAAAATCAAAACGTTTGCCCGGTCGCAACCCATTAACGTCCCCGGATTTCCAGATGAAAGGTTAACTTATTTGGAAGATATAATAGACAAGGGAGTCGCCACAATAACCGTCGATGATTGCCTAAGAGCAATCCAGGATTGCTATAGTCTTAATCCGAAAGCATTGGCTTTAGAAGACATGCCTACATATGCATAAAATTATAGAATCGTAATCTATAATCATAATTATATACCCAAAATCTGTTATTTATTTGTTAATTTAGTCGATAGCTTATTTTTCATCAGTGATTAAATATTAGTTTTAGTCTTACCGTAATACAAGACAATAAATTCTATCAAATTGTTAATTTTGAAGTGTTCTTCGTTTCTATGTCTTCGCACTAAATATCAACGCATCGAACCTTTAGAAAATATTAAATGATTTCTTCTTTTTAAAATCAATCGCACGATTTGCCAATTGTGTGTCGAATTCAAGATATATTTTAAATATTTCGATAAAACACCATCAGATATTTTAATCTTCCAAATAAATTAGTTTACGCAGTTTCACGCTTGTATATTATAATATTTTTATTCTTTTCTCGATGTCATTCAGGCTCGGCGCGGAAACTATTGCTGCACTATATGTAATTCTAGCTATATGTATAAGCGTAATTGCATTCGGCATATGAGAACGTATCATAAACTTAAGTAAATTAAGCATTCCTGCAGATTCATGCATGGATCTATCGATCGATAAAACAATCATATTGTAATTGAAGTAATGAATTGTAACTGAATGTACTGATCATAATTTGTGGAAATTTTAATAAAGGAAGTAAATGTTTACCTTTAAATACAATAGTTTAAATGAAAGCAGTTTTGGTTTAGTGGATGAAATAATAATTTCGCCATTTTCTGTCTTTAACTCGAAGATGTAGTCCTGTTCAGAAAAGTTGACATAAGTTAATTTATGATGTTTTGAGTCTTACTGAAACAAGCAAAAAGAGTGTTTTTTTTAATCGAAATTGCAAGGAACGATATTATTTTTTGTTAATTTCTCTCCATATGCTCTTTTATTTTGGTTTGTGCCATATCTGAAAACTAGAAAGGGTATTATCGGCCTAGCCCCAGCTTATACACCTTATATCCGTTAATTATTCCAAAATGAATTTATTTTGCTGTCGTTGCCGTATATCAATGTTATATGTTTATAGGCGGAACACGCCCATTTTTGTAAGTTTTCTTTTGCCTCAAGAAATGAATTTGGGAACAAAACTGCTTAATGCTGCAAGCACAGAAGTATTTTTATTTGTTATACAAGTAGGAGTCGCACTAGGCCGATTTTTCTCATTTTCAATACTAATTCCACGATAAAAAAGAATATATGTGCAAAATTTCGCGCTAACTTCATTCGATCTCCTGTAATCGTGATTTCCACACACAAACGGAAATGACTCAATCGACTGAAGAGGTGACACTGATCAAGAATATATATACTTTTCCATATCTACAACTCTTCCCTTAATGCGTTACGAACGGGAGCAGAAAGTGATATACCCTCATTCCTTCGTGTTTGTAGCCCTTTTTTGCCCATTTTCACTAGGAAACATCCGGTCATAAGAGAACATTGTTACGAAATCATTGCGATATCCTCAACGGTTCTCCTGTGACCCTCAAAAATATGAGATGCATGAAATAAAATCGCTAAAAGCGACCAACCATTAATCTCAAAACTTTTCAACTACTATCTGAATTCTTTATTGCTACTTATTAAATACTGGCTAATTTGAAAGTTACTCAAAGAAATGCAAATATTACCTGTAAATGGTGAAAAACCACCTGTAAAAAAAGTTTCAGCCTGCAGTTCCAATAATGAGTACTGCAGTATTGTGAAAGTAACAAGTGAAAGTAAAGTGTTATGTCGGGGAAATACGTGTTATTATATTCGATGATGTCCCGAAAATCAATTAGGAAATTTTTTTTTTCGGTCACCTAGTTCTGCAGAAAAATGTAGGGCGTTAGTCGCAAAATGACTTACTGCCCATTTGAGACTATTGTTAGTTTTATTATTAAATACTCTGTATTAGTCTGGTGACCCAAGGTTGAAACAAAGTAGTGTGGCGATTGCACTAAGTGAACTGCACCGTTTAGTCTGGTTGGACATCACTGGAGCAATGAAATCGTACAAAAAAAAAAAAAAAACAAACACCCGTAAAAGCCCTCAGTTTAGATACTATTGGATCCATATTTGTGGACAACTGCAAATTGTTACCATATTGAGTTGCAATACTCTAACATTGGGCTGGCTCCCTGGGCATGAGGGCTATGATGGTAATGAAAGAGACTGCCTCGCTAAATACGGAGCTCAAATGCCTTTTATTGATCCTGAACCGTTCTTTTTGCTGAATCCTTCTATGGACTATCTAAAGCATCAAAGCTGGATGTAATCCTTAAAATAATAACAATATAGGTAAGTTTCCATGAACACCATATTTGAAAATTTTACTTTTATATGTATTCTTTTTAGGAAAATAAATCGTATGCAGAAAAATTTATGAAATGCAACCCCCGAGGAAAGAATACGGAGAGCTGAAGCTGCAAACATACCTGACAATGGTAGCGCTTTCGGTGAGGATAGGAATTAAATGCAAAATTGCATATCGCTTCAATTTTTTTAATTTAATTTCGAAGGTTTTAACAAACTCCCTCGAGGTCGCCAAAGTTGTTAGATATAAAAGAATATAAGGCAAAACGAGCGACCTAAAATGTATGTAAAAATTAAATAATAATTCTATAGGCATAATTATATACTCATAACCTGTTATTCATGTGTTCATTTATACGTACATTAGTTAGTTTTATAAGTACTTTAGTACAAGCCAATAAACTTTATCAAATGTGATTTTTTTAATTGTTCTTCCTTCTATATGTTTGAACTGAAGCTCATGCCATTGAAGCTTTAGAACATATTAAATGATTTCTTAGAAACTGAAACACAAAAATCAATCACACGATTTGACCATTGTGTCTGTCGAACCCCACAACAAAAAAAAAAAAAAACAAAACTGTTTTAAAATTTTTGAATAAAATAGCATAAAAATTTATCTTTACAAATAAATTAGTATACGCAGTTTTAATACTAAAACATTTTTATTCTTTTCTCAATGTCATTCAGGCTCGGTACGGGAAATATTGCTGCAGTATTTGTAATGCTAGCTATATGTATAAGCGTAGTTGCGTTCGGCATATGAGAAAGCATCATAAACTTAGGTAAAATAAATAAACACGCCTAGATCAATAAAGTAAGCAACCAATACAACATATACAAACCTAACACTGAATAATCGTATTGTAACTAAAGTAATTAACCGTAACTGAATGTACTGACCAAGGTTCTTGATTTGTGGAAATTTGAATAAATGTTTACTTTTATATACAATACCTCTGAAAGCAGTTTTAATTTAGAGGGCGATATAATAACTCTTTGTTATCTTTCGGTAACTCGAAGGTACATATCCAGAAAAGTTGACATAAGTTGGCATAAATATAGAAGTGATTGTGTTGAATAAAACCGCCTAAAGCTACCAAACATTAAAAATTTTGACAAAAAAGTGCGCAAATAACACAAAGAATCTCTAAATGACACCATCGTTTATTATTACTTATTAATTACTACCCTATCCAGAAGTTATTCAAAGAAATGCAAATACCTATAACATATAAATGGTGAAAAACTATTTGTAAAAAAAATCCAAGTTAACCCGGGAAATACGTATTATTACATATATGCAAGCGATTATCACTAATACCACTCCTTCATGCTCAAGTTGTGCTTCCATTTATTACAAAATAATCCATCAACTAATACATAAATGCAACTATAAATAATTAAAATAATAATAATGGCTTACAGAGTTTTAGAGAAGAAGTCGAAAGCAAGAGAACTTACTCTATAAGTAGCAGTGAATTTGCCAAGGCAACCAACACTATAGGACTTAGGGAAATTCAACTAATGCTTGACGCATTCATTGGTAAGTTCATGAAACAATATAAGACCATACATATTACTCACATCACTCCACTTTCTTGCAGTTGAAAATAGGTCAACACTGGCGGAGGTACTAGTCATGTTGAAGGAACTCATAAAAAGGACCAAGGGAATACAATGTGAGAGCATACATGAATTTCCGGTTAAAACTGCCGAAGGTTTATCTCTTTTAAATAAACGTATTGCTGCCGACCCCGAGAAATATGTAAGTATCACTCGAATGAACAATATAATATTTTTTAATAAAATAAAATATAATTTAATATATCTAATCAATATGTAATTATTTTCTAAATGAAAATTTCTTTCTCAGACGACAATAATAAAAACAATATTATCAACCGGTCTTTACGAAAACTTCTCTAGAATCTTTGATAAAAACATAATATTGAATTTTAATTATGACGGAAGTAACAATAAAGAACCGTTAAAATTCTATTCGTCATTGATGGCAGCTATTTTCGGTAAATTATTCAATGAAATGGGTTTTGTTTATTTTGTACATATATTAATTATATTACTTATTATATTATTTTCTATTTATTTACAGAAGCTATTAAAACGAATGGCTACACTGAAAACGATTTTATAAAGGATATTAGAAACTGCCTTAAGAACTACAAAGCCCGGCACTATAGAAAGGTCTGTGAAGACAAAAAAAAGGACAACATCAAGAAAACAACTAATGCATAATCACACTTCTATAATATAATGCTAAGTTATATAATGTAGCATTTGGAAACATAAAAATAACATCTGTATGCTATCTTTTTCTAATAAAGCTTCATTAATTATTTTAGCTTCAATTTATTTTTTTCTTTTGTGGCTATAATCAAACGCGAAAAACTAACGCGATGCCGTTCGAAATGCATTGCTAAAGAATATCGAAATGACTCTACAAAGCACAGGTGCCTTAAATTAAAAGTCACTTTGGGAATACTACAAAGAAAATTATGTAGAATGGAAATGATTCTGCTAAAGAAGTTTGTAATCGTCAAGTTGAAAAAACTTTTGACTGCGGTTCTATATATAATATTTCTTCCTTATAATATTTTAGTTTTTAAGAATGTAGAATTCTTTCTTTATGACCCATTGTAATGTACGTAGCTGCGACTCTCTTAAAGACAAAAAACTCACGGACGTTATTTCTAATTTAAAAAAGGATATTGCAAAGCGAGATGAGAACTCCTTACGCGCCGGATTAACCGACGAAACTGTAACTAGTAATAATGAAGTAAGAAGTTCGGTAACAAACGAACCGCTATCTGCAAAAGAGATGCCAAAAATACAACCAACATTCCCAATTTCTTCCTTGGAAAACTTAACAATTTTTGATAGTGACTTGAGGAAAAACGAAGAAATGGTTTGCGAAATGGTATGTAAATAATTTTTAATATTTTTGACATTTGTTAACAATTTAATAGTTAATGTCTTAAGGACTAAACCGAAAAACTCATTAAATGGCTTTTGCATTTCTAGAAGCGCCTTATAATGCAAAAAGGATGTTCAGACATAACTACATTTTTAAGGTCCGCGTTAAAGTGCATCCTAGCAGACGAAGTCTACACGCAGTTTACTTGGGAGGGGACGCAGACGAAACCATCTTTTCAGTCGTTCTTCTTTGTCGATATTATCAAAGGTGATTTTACATATTAATATTTTAACCATTATAAATTCGGTAATATATTTATTTTTTTTCAATAATAGATTCGTGCCTCTCGAAATTCGAAAATGCGAATGAGCAAACAATAAATAAATTACTGAAAGTACATATTATTCTTGCTGCAGGCAGAATCATGAGGCGCCGAAAAAGAACTAAGTAATCCTAATTCTTAAATAGGAGTATTTAAAGTTATAGGAGTTTACAAAATTGTGTTTATAGATTTCGCTCCTAAGAGTTTTGTTATTAAAATGTACTTTAAATACTTTTTAAATTGTTCAGATGGGCTTTTAAAACCAAAATAAAAATATAAAAATAAAAAAATAAATATAGACTTGTATTGTTGAACTTTATAACTGCTGACACGGAATACCGACTCAAGTAGGCCCTTTCCACCGCAAATTCAAGAAATTAAGCACACATACAATGTATAAAATCAGAAACACATCCACATAAAATATGAATACGCAAAGAAGAACAAAGGTAATGAGAGCGATCTAGATCCCACTACTGGCGGAAAAGAATGCGCATACATTTTTCGTAAGTGGCAGGAATGAGACGATAGAGAGTCAGGAGCACTGGTAAAACAAAAACAATTGCATGTAAAAAGAGCACATGAGAGTAAGAAATTATTTGGGACCTAGCCTACTGAAAGCTTTGAAGTACAGAAAAAGTGGACTTTTAGCTGTCTATATGTTATATGGTCAGTGGTTGAACGAACCAATTCAAGGGAAATACATATATGTATGTCTTTAAGCATAGAAATAATGATGAATGCATACGTATGAATAGGTGATCAGATGGATATGTGATCGCGATTGTATCAATCACGGACAACCAGATTTACTAACTCTGGTCTATTAATCTAGTGCTCTTTTGGGTTCCAGCAAATAACGTAATAAACACTTGCTTCTTTAATTGATTTTAATTTTAGTTGCAGCTATAAATTTATTGCTATGGCGAGTCTCCTTCTTATTGCTGGTAGGGGATCACTTTTCTTTTTGATAGCCGTTGTCGACTTGTTAATTGTTGGTTAAAGTCGTCTTCTTCGCATAAGTAAATTCTTCTGAATTAGTTTTAAGTCCTTGTTGCTTATGAATCCGTATCTCTATCCGATGCTCTTGGTTCCCTGAGGTGAAATACTAAAAATCACAGATTTCTTCGATATTATTTTTAATATAATTCAATATATTGTAATTTAACTACTCATTGTTTTGGTATCCATTTGTTCCTATATTAAGGTATGGAAATTCCTAATATGTACTTAATATAACCGAAAAATTGGCGCTAATTTACACACCACGCCTGATCTGCTAGTTAGATTCTTCCTTAACTTTTGCCACTGTAAAAAACTGAGCTATAAAGAAATTATTATTTATTATAGAATAATTATTATTATTGCAAATTATTATTAATCCCATCATTATATAAAATTTCATAATTTATATAAACCAGCATAATATTTAATACTTTTATAAACACATTTTATGGATGTATAATTAACACAACAAAAACGAAGTTCATCTTTCTATGTAAAAAGGTTGATATTATTTAAAACCGATTAAAAACTTACAAAATACTCTACATACTACGTATTACCAATTTAGAAACCTGCCAAAAAACTAAAAAAAAAATTAAATTTGAATAAGAATCAAGGGGTGGAATGAATTGATTATTGGGAACGAATTTCCGTCATCCCTCGTCAACTTAGGTTTGTAGACATTATTTTAATGTAATATAGTTTCCTCATTTCAGTAAGGCAAAAGAAATAATAACCATTTAATAATTAATTACAATAATTTTAAATTCACGGTCATTACAACGTTTTTGATCCACATTTTATTATTTTGGTACGAACTCGCGTATGTGACCATGTGAGTTTTTCTAACAAGTGATTTGACCTTTAGAATAGATGATTCCTTCTCACTTTTAATCTATGAATATGCAAAAAGGTCTTACTGAAACCGTTTTATTCTTTTCTTTCTACCTTGTTGCTTAGGAACACACTTCATCCGCGATTGTTTGCCCCGAATGTGATTTGCGCTTTACTTTCAAACAGAACCTTACGCGTCATGTGAACTCTCTGCACAGAGCAAAACTTGTACACTGTAAATTTTGCGACAGGGCTTTTACGCGAAGTGATATGTTAAAAAGACACAAGTGTCGAGCGCTTATATGAAATCTGAATAGCGATACGGATTGTGAAATTTCAAGCTTAAAAATGTGAGTTTAAAAGAAATGGAGAACTTTAAATAAATAATAAAATAAGTTTATTTTTGAATTAACACATATAAATGTTATTATTATATAAATACCTTTTAAATATTATTGTAAAGAGCACCAATTTGGACTATGCTAAAGCTTTTCAAATCTGACCATACAGCCTTTGCTTACAAGGAACAAAGAATAAAATTTTTTTTTATTTAATTACAGAACAGTTTCTAGAGCCTCCGTGCAAAATCTGCAACTATCCATTACGTATAAAAAAATATTTTTTTAGGTTATATCTGAGGCTATAACATCCTGTAAGATAACGTCCTTTCTACATTATTCCTATTTAAAAAAGGAGCTTTTTATAGGTTTCCTTTTGAGGGCTTAGAAATCTTTTGGGTTGTCGTAGGCTTGTCTGATTTACAAATGGCTCACAATATCACTTTTAAGGATATTTAGTACCAGACGACAAAAAACTTTAAATGTTAACTGGATAAAAGATCAAAGCAATCCGCTTGATATTTATCCTATGGAAGTAAGCAACAGTTCTTCGGAATTCTTCTTCGTTTCATACCTAAAACGAATTAGAACAATTTCTTACGCTCAAGTATATCCGAGAGCAAATTGAACGATTTAGCCGTTTTATCAATTATATATTGCATTGTGAATTCTTTACCGTTTGACGGTGTAATAAACACTTCTTTGCTGATCCAATTTTATGTCCGTCACTTCGGACATCTTGTAGAAAACAAAAAACTTAAGGACGTAATTTTTAATTTAAATTAGGATGTTGCTAAGCGGGATGAGAACTACATAGAGAAACCAAAAATGCTGCCAACATTTCCAATTTCGTCCTTGGAAAATGCAAAAGTCTTTGATAGTGACTTGAGGAAAAACGAAGAAATGGTTTGCGAACTGGTATGTAATAATTTTTTATCTTTTTGTTAATAATTTAATAGATAACATATAACTTTTGCATTTCTAGAAGCGCCTTATAATGGAATTAGGCGCTCCAGACATACCTACATTTTTAAGTTCCGTGATGAAGTGCATCCTATCAGACGAAGTCTCCACGCAGTTTTCGTGGAAAGGGACGCAGAAAAAACCATCTGTTCAGTCTTGCTTTTTTCTCACTATCATAAAAGGTGATCGTACATTTTTTACCAAATGTAATTTGAGTATTATTGTTTTTTCTAATTATAGATTTGTGTCTCTTAAGATTCCAATATGCGGATAAACAAACAATTAATAGAATACTGCAGCAACACTTTGTTCAAGCCACAGACAGAATCAGGGAGCGCCGAAACAAACGTATTTTTGATATTATCTATAAATGATAAATAAGAGTATTTAAGCTTATAAAATTTTTATTATAGACTTCAGTTTTAATTTTAAATATTTACTTTTAAAATCTACTATTTATATTGTTTATTAATATTCATGATTTGAAATTGTTACGAGTTTTTTCAATAATAAATAACAACTTTAATTTTTTGAGAGAAGCAATATAAAATATAAAACATATATTGATAAATTATGCATAGGCTTTGTGAAAGCGATTGTATCAATAAGAGATAACGAGATTTGATGCGTACTCTAGTCTATTCTTAGGGTGCTTTTTCGGGCTCCTTATTTGATGGTCGTCCTGATCTTATCTCTAGTAGAGAATGGCGGGAGGCCGTCTCCGTACAAATCTGTAAAAATATAGAACTGCAACAGATTGCATGATGACTTACATGGAATGCGTCCATTAATTGCGTGTATACAGGGTAAAGAACAGCATAGTTATTTAAAATAACTAATACCTTCAAAATTTTCCCGGTTTCTTGTTTTCGTCGGTATTAAGGCGTTCGTATACAGTGATGTAGTGTGCATTTCTGCTTAGGAAGATGAGGTTTCGGTAATAGTCAATAGAAAGTAGTAATAGTAAATATATGAAATGCCTATAATATTTGAATTAACAATAATAACTTAAAGCAATACCAAACTTACATAACGGTCACTTGCAGCAGTGGAATCGGAAAGTGGATACTGTGCTTGACAACCAGGCCAAAATAATGGCACTGCTTAATAAAAATATGAATTTCACTACGCCACATCAGTTCAAATTCCCAATCCAATCAGAGAAGGAGTTGCAAGAAGTTGATCAAATGATATCTGGCGACATGGAGCATTACGTAAGTTGTAAAGAATTAATTTTTTTTCATTGATCACTAATTTATGATAACTTATCACATAAATAATCGTGTTTTATTATAATTAATGTTTTGGTTATATTCAGGTGGAGCTTATCAAACTTATATTATTCCCGGGGGGTCTGGAGAAAAATATAAAGAGATTAATTAGCCCCGATATTGTTATGAAGTATAATTATGATGGAGTCAATCATAAGAAAGCCTTCAAAGAGTTGAAGGCTCTTAACGCTGCAATTTATGGTGAGTGAAAATTGTAAGGATACTAATTTTTTGGCGTTCATTAAAATACTTAAAAATGCCCAAGTCCTGATATAATATTCTTTATTTCCAGACGCAGTGAGAGCAGAAGGCTACACAGAAAATGAGTTTGTGAAAAGTCTGCGCATGGCATTCAGGATGGAAAAAAATAGATACCACAAGCGTGTTTATGATTCAAAGAATAAATAGACTAACTTTAAGTCAGAGTTCACTTTAATAATCGCGAACATTTACACGTGCTTTGTCCATCAAAAATGTAGGAAATAATAGAAAGAATAAATTTTAGTCATTGCTTTTCTGGTACAAAGTGTATAATTCAAGGTTTCAACTTGTTGTTTTAAGGTTTTAAACTGTAGCTCACAAGTTATCTGCTTGCTACTTACAGAAATAAATGCACAATTTAAAAATCCCTCCTTTTTACTTTCAATATACTTTTTAGTACTCGATGCTACTCTTGGAGAATGCAATTATTTTTGCCTTATTGCTTCCTGGCAGAGGTCTTCAAATGTGTACATTTGACATCATTTTTAGAAAAAGAACCCATTAAAAGAAATTCATGCAGGTTTAAGATATCATAACTTAATTCCTCTTAGATGCTACGCTATGCTATAAAAACTTATTAGTAATATATGGATATATATATGGATATGGACCATAATTTAAGGTATAAAATGTTACTCTACTTTCTTTTCAAGACATATTCATAAAGAATTCTGCAGGAAAGCGCTATCATTTGATAATTTTTACTTCTTTGTATACGTAGTAAATACATAAAAGTATGGTAATCGTGAAGAATTTCGATATTGCGGGTTTAATGGTAACACATATTGACCAGCCCTGTATCCATTTTGACTAGTTTGGTCGTGATATGTGTACTTATGGATGTATGAACGTATCATTAATAACTCAGAGTCGTAGAAACTTAAAATTCTGTATTTAAAACTCTTATAAAATCTAGTTGTGCACTTCAGGTTTTGGATGCAATCGGTGGCGGTGGTTTCATGCATAACTCCAAACACCACTAGAATATAGATATTTTGGTCGTCAGGATAAGGACACTTCTTTTGGTTCTATGCATAACTAAGTACAACTTATTTAATTGAAATTATTACACCCACAAGGAAATCATGGTTGACCACATCAAATATTTCTATATGGAAGCCGCTGAATTTCAGCCAATTATTCTATACACGTCAATAGTTCTATTTATGGATACTTTACATGAAAGCCTGTATTATAACTTGTGCCTTCTACTTGCACTCAAGAAATAGCTGTATTTTGATACTATACACCCTTTCATGATTTAGAGCTATATTGCCTGAGTCGCATAGAACTAAGGATGTAGATATCGAAAAGTATAGACATTATTGATCAGTTCAGTATTGACACTGACCATACAACATGGTCAGTGGTATTGATCAATTTGTTGAAAGCATTTTAAAGGGTATATAAGATTTTACCATGCCGATAGCGCTCCTTCTGGTTTTTATTTCTTTTGGGTATAACTTTGGTTATAATCACGTACCATGCGTACGATTTGTTACACTTGGTCGGTTGAGTAGCGAAATGAGGAGCTGTAAACAATTTCTGTGAAGGTGTTAAAGAAAAATATTGATTAAACTATTGTTACCAGTTCTATTATTTCTAAGAAAACTCGAATGGCAATATAAAAATGGAGTAGGAGATATCCATTGTAAAGCAATGGCACTACCATATTTTGATGGACTATTTTTTATGATTATTCTATACCACCACTTGTAGAAATATTAAAGTATTTAGGGATAATTGTGATAATTTGCATTGCCACAAATCCAATTATTACAACATTTTTCGATACAAAATCATAGGAGATTTTTCTTTCCTTTAGGCTGAAAACATGGCGAATATAGATTCTAATGGTTTACCTCAAAAATACGAGCAGCTTGGTAAATTATCACCTAAATTAGTTTAATTTACAATAACAACTACCTCATCTAATTAATTTGACAGAACATGAAAGACAATCATGGCAGAAAGATTTAGCCGGCATGAAACGAAGTATGGAAAACCAAAATCGTATGTTAACTAAGCTTTCGGTACATACGCAAAAGTTAGTTGAAGCAGTGTTTCCGTCAAGCCACGACTTGAACATTTTTCCAATAAAATCTATGGAGGACCTTCTGATGGTAGACAGTAAACTCGAGGAGTTCGACAAAGCAAAACTGGTAAGCAATGAATTTAATTTGTAAAGCTCTAAATTTTCATTTTTTTATATATTTCACTTTAAATTTTTATTTGCAGATGTCTTATATCAAAAGTTTTGTTCGAGGAAATATTACTAAATCTGTGCGTTTCTTCTTTGATGAAGACGTTGCACTGCAATGCAACTGGGATGGTCAGCAGAAGAAGTATGCTGTAAAGAAAACGCTGTTTTTTCGCGACCTAGTCTTCGGTAAATGTAAAATATTTACAATATGAAGCTTTGTAATCTGTACTGTAATCTACTATATTCATTTTAATTTTTTTTTTGCAGAAGCTGTAAGAACGGATAAATTATCCTACGAAGATTACGAAATAGCAATGAGAAAGGGCTTTCGAAACACAAAAAATAATATTTATAAAAAGAAAACTGGAGAGTGTTAATGTATATGTATATATTATAAAAGCTCATACGAATTATTAAAAATTATTATTGAGAGCAAAAATAATTCTCTTTAATTATTGGAATAAGAGGGATTGAGAGTGTTCACTCAGGAGAGTACATCAATTTCGACTTTTCCTTTTCGATTTCGCAAGGAAACAAACTCGAACTGCATCCATTCTAGCATCCGTGGCTGCGAGAAGAATGCGCATTTTAGACGTTCATAAGACCAACTGACAGTACTAAAAAAATCCATCTAAGAATACTTTGAACCACCAGTATCAATAAACCTACCAGTTCTTAGTTTCAAAACCAGTTTCTTAGTTTTGGTAATTTTTAACGGACAATAAAGAGGTAAATACTTCTCTTTATCGAGCTGTAGTGTATTCAGTACTTTTGGTACTGCAGTGGAACTTCTCAAGTACATTTCAAGTCCTTTACACTTGAAAAAGGACTGGTACTTGAGTACGGGAAAGACTGGTACTGGTACTGAGTACGAAAATGAACAGCTCTGCTCTATATGAGCCTTTTATTTTGAAAATGGCATAAGTCACGTTGTCCATATATTTAAGAGTAAGCGTTTTAAAACCTTCAAAAATATGAACTGCTTTTTGAATATTACTATTATAATACAAGTCAATCCTAGCAATACTTAGAAACAAGAATCAGTTGTTAAGATTTTTAAAGGCGTAAAAGCGCACACTCTTAAATATACCGGCAAAAAATAAAGTTCTTATGTATGATAATGAGAAAACGGCATTCATTATCCCTGTTCCAACCTAAAAACTCCAAAATGAAAATGTGAAAAGCTCGTACTTGAATAATTTTATTCTTTTATTTTTACTGCTTAGGAACCCACTAAAAACGCATTTTTTTGCCCTGATTGTAATTTGTCTTTTACGCTTAAATGGAATCTTAAACGTCATTTGAATTGCATGCATAGGCCAAAATTCTTCCAATGTCATAAATGCGACAGGACTTTTTCGCGCAGTGATGGCTTGCAAAGACACAAATGTAAGCCAGGACGTCGTAAAAAAACTAGAAAATGTGAGTTTAAAAAAAAATTCCAGAATATAAATAAAACTGATGTAAAATAGTTAAAAAAGGTGTATCGATCGATGGCTTTAAAGGCGTATCCGGCACTTCTCCATATGCGTGCATTTGGATGTAGTTTATGAAGATGATTTCATACTTTGTTAGTCTCCTCAATCGCCTTAACTTGAAATTTATTTATTTGTTTTAGGAATCGTGTGGCCCACGACATTACTAAGAAATATAACTTGTATTACTCTTTATCTTCAAGCATAATTCAATAAATTCTATCTCCTTTTCACACGCAGTCTAATAAAAGCACAAGAATCTCAGCAACTAAACTGAAATTCTATTAAAAATAGTTAGCGTAATAAAATTGACCATCAAATTTAAGTCTACTTCTCGATGTGTTCGACCGAAGGACCAGATTTATTAACGATAGAAATATAGTGAATTACAAATCGTATTACATTTTAGTACTCTAGAGTTTTAGGTGTATTTACTTAACATATAAATTAAAATAAAATTCACAAATGGAAATGCAAAAAGCTCTTAAATGAACCTTTTTATTCTTTTCTTTCTTATGCTTAGGAACCCACTAAAAACGCCTTTTTTTGCCCTGACTGTAATTTGTCCTTTACGCGTAAATGGAATTTTAAACGTCATTTGAATTGCATGCATAGGCCAAAATTCTTCCAATGTCATAAATGCGACAGGACTTTTTCGCGCAGTGATGGCTGCAAAGACACAAATGTAAGTCATACGGACGTCGTAAAAAAACTATAAAATGTGAGTTAAAAAAATTCAAGAATATAAATAAAATTGATATGAAATATTTTAAAAAAAGCTGTATCGATCGATGGCTTTAAAAGCGTATCCGGCACGTCTCCATATGCCTACATTTGGATGTAGTTTATGAAGATGATTTCATACTTTGTTAGTCTCCTCAATCGCCTTAACTTCAAATTTATTTATTTGTTTTAGGAATCGTGTGGCCCACGACAGTTCTAAGAAATATGACTTGTATTACTCTTTATCTTCAAGCATAATTCAATAAATTCTATCTCCTTTTCACACGCAGTCTAATGAATTACAAATCGTATTACATTTTAGTATTCTATAGAGTTTTAGGTGTATTTATTGCGAATATTTTCTGAAGATTGAATTATTATTTATATAACCTTAACATATAAATTAAAATAAAATTCACAAATGGAAATGCAAAAAGCTCTTACATGAACCTTTTTATTCTTTTCTTTCTTATGCTTAGGAACGCACTAAAAACGCCTTATTTTGCCCTGACTGTGATTTGTTCTTTACGTTAAAAAAGAATCTTAAACGTCATTTGAACTCCATGCATAGGCGAAATTTAATACAATGTAAAATCTGCAACAGGACTTTTTCACGGAGCGATGGCTTGAAAAGGCACAAATGCTAAGGGCCACGATGAAATCCCAAAAGCCATACAGACTTCCTAAAGAGCCAGCCACAGCCATGACAATGCAATCGCGAATTACAAATCGTATTACATTTTAGTACTCAATAGAATTATAAGTTTATTTATTGCGAAAGTTTTTATAATAATAATCATAAGGAAGAGATCAAGTTATAAAGAAAAAGTTTTCCTATTAAAAATGTATGAAATATGTCAATTTTTAGTGCTCTGAACAAACATTTACTACAGATTCTAACTATGAAAATATAAATATTGATCCAAAATTCTATTGTGTTTCGAAATGTTGGCTGACATAAAAAATGTAATAATCAATTAGTTTTGCTTCGAAAAGTTTTATTAATGTTCATTTGTTTATTGACAAAATTATTTTTAAATAATTGTATTTTAAGCTGTAAGCTCCGGGAGCAAGAGCGATTCACATGAATGTTTTTGTTAACTTCAATCTTTCTCTTTATATATTTAAGTACGATACTGTTGTTCAATTATGTTTTGAAGATAATACATTATAGTCTTTAATTTTGTTAACACTTTCATATGAATTTTATAACTTATAACTTGTTTTGAAAAAGGCTCAATAAACAAAATTTGAAATTTTGAATTTGTATTTTTAAAAATCTTTACTTTTCATCTTTGTAATATTACTTATTTAAGAACATTCGATTTGATTATATTATGTAATATTTAACTAATTTTTGTAATGTTAGTTAACATAAAATTTCGCTATTTTCCAAAATCCAATATAAACTTAAACTTTTTAACTATTTAAACGTAACTATTTAAATATTGAATATTTCTTTCGTGAAAAATTATAATAAACTTATTTTATCAATAAATACATTAAAAAATATTAAAAAAATTAAGAGTTTAATTGTTAGTGGAACATTGATTTCATTTGGACATCTTTGCTAGTAAATACCTTTAACTTCGTTCTTTTGTATTTTAAAATATGTCAAGTTTCCTTCTAAAGTTGCTAAAATCAGAGCCGTTTAAATTGAGTCCTTGCCGTACTGTTAATAAAATAAAAAATAACAATTATTTTGTAATTTTAATAAAATGAAATATTTGCTCTTTTGCAGATAACTAACGCTTCAATCAATCCAAATGAATGCGCCCGTTCACATGATGGCATCTCAAGCAACGCTGTAAAAGATATCCAACATTTCCTAGCTGAGGACTTTCAAGATATTGAAGCCGTCATCGCCTCGCGGCTTCCTATGAGCTCTATCGCTGACATCTACGATATAGACGATCGTCTTAGGAACGAAAAGTTTGCAATATCCATGGTGAGTCTCCACGTTTTATTAAGTTTGCGATTATGAAGAAGCGCTTTAATAGCACTTTCGCTTTTTAGAAATGTTGTGTATCGAAATTAAAGGGGGTGTCGTCGTCGATAGATGAGGTGTTCAAGAAGATTGTGGACGACAAGTGCGTGGAGGAATTCAACTGGGACGGTCGAAGTGGCAAACGAGCGCTGTCGAAGCTGATTCTATTCAATCAAATATTTTTCGGTAATTCACACAGCGTTCCACAGGCAGCAACTGAGTGATTTTGAATAATTATTCCTCGATTGCAGATATTTTCTTTTCCCTGAATCGCAAAGACGTGGAAAAGCAGTTGAGAAGATCGGTTGAGTTGTCACACAACAGAATGAAGCAGAAGAGACACACTCGTAAGAAAAAACAGTTCGGCCGATTTTACATCAACTATCGTGAGGCAGAACTAATGAAACTATAAATTCCTTAGGATATAATTCACTTTTCATTAAAACAATTTTACTCCTAACTTTTAGTGACTAGAAATAAATTTAAGAATTTTAAATTAAGTTTTGTATTAATAGATATAAATAACAGATAAATTCTTACAAAACTTTAGAGTAGTATAAGGAATGAGTGGAGAACCCTGAACATGGGAAACCTTGTGCATATTATATATACTAGCGGCTTGGCATATAATGTATAACAATTATTGATAAGATAAAAACTCACGACTTTAAATGGATACAAAAGGTTGCGACTTTTATTAATTTTGACAAATTTGTATACAATATCATTATAAATTATTCTTTAAATCAGAAATAGAAATTAGTCGGCGCCGAAGGGCCTGTCTCTCAAAATATGACAGTATTTTTTTTTAATAAAAGTTGAAATATAAAAGAAATACACAAAATTGTGTATTTTTGAGTGAATTGATAAAATAACATTTTTAAAAAACTTTTTATCCTCGATGTTGGCGTCCGCTTCTTCTCTTCTTGTAAAGTTGTGGTCGATGCTGTCAATGGATCGCCCTATAATGGTACGTGAATAGATTGATGACCTTGCGCTCATTATTTTTAAATATTACCACACGAATTGCAAAAGCAGCATCGAGTTGCGGCAAAGTAGAACATTCGCAAAGCTGGAGAAGGCGAAGACACATCGCAATGGAAGAAAATGACCGCTTTAAATAACACGACGAAGAAGGACATCGAGAGTGCAGAGGAGCTCGAATACGATCCTGCCATGTAGCCGCAACGCGTTGGTCGTCAGCAGCGCGTTTCGGATACACAGTTCAACTTCAACGATGGACGTCGGAGCACTTTCGGTGGTCGAAGTCGCGGACGCGGAGGACATCGAGCAGAGTTTGCGGGATCGCGAGGCGGTCAGGGTGTTGGGCCCATAACCTATTGTTTTTAAAGTAAGACTCGAAATGAATATTATTTTCAGTTTGAATTACACATACACTTAAATTTCACAGCCTTCTATCAACATATGGAAACAAGTAATATTTGTCACAGTGGAAGTTCGTATTCTTATAAGAATGGAAGAAGTTGTCTGTGCAGGAGCCTTTGGAGAATCTTTGGCTGTCGTGTACAGTGATTTCTGGAGGATGGATCCTCTTGCTAAGATTTTTGCTGCTGCAAAACTCTATTTACTGCATGCTCGAAACAATTTTGCGGCTTTTGCATAGCTGATTCCATCTTTAACAGCATTTGGCTAAGACTTAACAAATTGGAGTTGTTCCTTCTATTTATGGATTTTTTTATTTTCTAAAAAATTGTTTTTTAAATAATTTTTTAATTTTGTAAATAAATGCCCTTTTAAATAGATGCCTATATTTTCCGATGTCATTGCTTTGCTCTTGCGTGGAGACTCAAACAATTTAACTAAGAAAAAGGAACACGAGCGAATTTCGGTTTTCGCCGTTCAGCAGCTCTTCGTGCACAAGCAGAGCGTCGCGCTGCCTTCGTTTGCATTCGGCAAAAGTACTCCAAAACGACGTTGTGCTGCGCATTCAGTAGTTAACGAAGTCGACGTTCGTCTTCTTAAAGCTTTTCCGACGGATTGCCTTCGCCAACGACCATACCACGCTGAGCACATCGGTTCTCGTCCGATCACCGAAATTAAGCAGCGTCGGGCGCGGTTAGTACTTAGATGGGGGACCGCTTGGGAACACCGCGTGTTGTTGGCATCGTTGCCTGCAACGCAACTCTTTTTTGCTCTTTTATTCTTTAAATAATTGTTTTTACTTCCTTGTATACGTAGTAAATACAAGAAAGTATTGTAATCATGAAAAATTTCGATATTGAGATTTTGATGGTAACACACATTTTGACCATCGCGGAGTCCATTTTGACTAGTTTGGTCGTGACGTGTGTACGTATGTACGTATGTACGTATGTACGTCTGTACGTATGTACGTCTGTACGTCTGTACGTATGTACGTATGTACGTCTGTACGTATGTACGTATCCTCAATAACTTAAAAACGGAGAATCGTAGAAACTTGAAATTTGGTATTTGAGACTCTTATAAGACCTAGTTGTGCACCTCCCTTTTTGGATGCAATCGGTTGCGCGAAAAGGACACTTCTCATATAGTTTTTTTCAAATTTCATACATTACTCAAAAACAAACACTCCTAGAAAGTATATTGGGCCTTACATAAGACACAATTTTGTAGCTCCAATTTTAATTATGGTTCGCACCAAAAGGACTCTTCGCCAAAGGAACACGAAGCATGCATTATCCGAATTACATAAATGATAATGATAAATGAATGTTATGCTGCTTTATCTTTTACAAAAATTGGTTGTACCCTTACAGAACTAAACAGGGAAATCAAAATTAGTACGATTGATAGTTAAAGCTGTGTGGAAACTAATTTGTACTTCCTTGTTTTTACTTACTACTATTTAAATTATTTAAATTAAGAGAAGCCTATGAAATTTTTTTCATTATGGAAGTAAAAATATTTAAAATTTTTAAAACTTCAATTTTAAAATATAAATAAAATATATCAACCACTCTTGAAATAAAACCATACAATTGCCGTCATACAAGGAAGTTATGTGTTGCCCACATCAGATATTTTAAATAATTTTTAAATTTTTGAAATGAATGCGCTTTTACATAAATGTTTTTATATTTTCCGATGTCATTGCTTTGCTCTTGCGTGAAGATTCAAACAATTTAACTAAGAAAAAGGAACACGAGCGAATTTCGTATTTCGCCGTTCAGCAGCTCTTCGTGCACAAGCAGAGCGTCGGGTTGCTTCGTTTGCATTAGCCAAAAGTATTCGAAACCGACGTTGGGCTGCGCAGTCAGAAGTTAACGAAGTCGACGTTCGTCTTCTTATAGCTTTTCCGACGGATTGCCTTCGCCAACGACCATACCACGCTGAGCACATCGGTTCTCGTCCGATCACCGAAATTAAGCAGCGTCGGGCGCGGTTAGTACTTAGATGGGGGACCGCTTGGGAACACCGCGTGTTGTTGGCATCGTTTCCTGCAACGCAACTCTTTTTTGCTTTTTTTTTATTTTTAAAACAATTGTTTTTCAAATACCATTGAAATTGTTTTTCAAAAATAGTATAAATAATAATAACATTAGTACAAATATTGCTTTTCAAAGTAAATTCCGTTTTTTAATAATTTAAACGCTAAACGCGAGCAGATGACTGAAATATGATACTTCTTAAATCATATTTGAAATTGGCCTAATTTTGAAATATGGATTGCAATTTAAATTTGCCTACGGCGAAATCCAATCGAAAAGGGAAATAACAAATAAATAAATACAATCAGAGGTTTTTTTTCGCTAACTCGACGCTTTCCAACGTGTTGTAGTAAGGGAATGAAATACACAAGTCATGGATGGAGCTGAGGTTGACCGAAAACCAAACAAAACAGAGGCTTTGGCTTTGTGTACGCGTTTGCAAGGAGGAAATCTCAGCATTGTTGATAATAAATGACGACGTTATTCATTCTTATTAGAAAATCCAAGTTACGTTCGCTTGACTTTAATTTTAAGCACGAACAGGAAAAGCTTTTGTTCGCTTTCCATTTATTTACGCTCTGCATATATTCTCAATGTCACCTCTTTTTTTTTAATTGGCTTTATATTTGGTGAGATTTCGCAGCGTTTTTGGTGAGATTCGCACGCTGGTGTCTCTCTCCCTCTCCGCAACTATGTTAAAATCCTCTCAGCAATTTCTTGTTTGCTTCCTTTCTTAGTCACTTTTTTTAGTGCGTTTAGTTGATCGGTCGCCTTGGTTGAAGTTCACGTGGAGGCTTCTTAATTACGCAGTTCAATAAATTTCTGAACATTATTAGACAATTTTAAAAGATTTCTGCTTTCGTGTTGTGTTGTTTTAGAGGGATGCCCGTTATATTTTCATTGAGTTGGTGAGTCTATTCATTTTTATGATGATGTATTACATTTTTTGTGTCAATTTGTGCACTGCTCTTTATACAGTTTTTCAATAAAATAATTTAATTTGTGGTATTTATTGGCAATTAAGTTTCAAACGATGACAAGTGATGTCAATTGCGGGATTTCAATAATTTTAGTATCGAGAAAACCTGCTGTTCTTCTTCCATAAAAAGGCACCATTTCCATTTTTTCGATGCTGAATATTCATAAAGTTTTTACAGCAAATCCAGCAAAACACTATATTTATAAATATTTATCTTATAAAAATATATATATATTAAAATTAAAGAAACAAATTAAAATTAAAAAATATAGTACATATATATATATATAGTATATATATAAAATATATATACTATATTTATATATATATATATATATATACTATGTTTTTTAATTTTAATTTGTTTGTTTAATTTTAAAATTTCTTTGGTCTCATAAGCACATTATTTACACCAATATACTACAAACACTATATTTATATATATGTATATATACTATATTTTTTAATTTTAATTTGTTTCTTTAATTTTAAAATTTCTTTGGTTTCATAAACACAATATTTACACCAAATTTTGACTACTTTAACATGTGCGCATTAACACTGTGCACTTTTTCGTTAAGTTGTTGTTATTGTCTTCAACTAATGACAACTTTGAAGATGCGTCGTTACTTCGTTTATTGCGTTGTTTTCATGGCCAAGCAAGAATACAAAAGGCACCAGCATCCATTGGAACAGGTAAGAATTAGAATTTAAAAAGGTTTTAGAAGAGTTCCTCCCATTGTTCAAGCGAATACAAACTTTCACTTCATTAAAGCAGAAACACGAAGAACGTAACGTTTTTGTATGGTTGAAAAAGGGGTGAATCCTTGATGGAAAAGGGTATTTAAGATTTTATTACTATATGCACACCTTTCCCTCCTCCTTCCCCTCCCTCATAACCAACACTCGGACCTTTGTTCGTCGAATGTGTGTCACTGGTTCAAAGGAACATGTTAAGGAAACGAAGTACAGTTCTTATTTAACGCTCTGCAAATTGAAATGTAATAGGAGAAAATCTGCATAAAATTTTACGATATTTCGTAATTTTATTAGCCAACTTATGTTGATTTAATAACTAATTCCAAATCATTTCAGTTATCATATCAGTTTCATTAACTGAAATAGAAAAACATAAAAAATAGATAAACATTAATTTAATCATCGGCTTATCTGCAATAACGTTTTAGAAGGGAGACGTTAAGGGGAAGCATTTCAATTCCACCTTCGCAGATTTTGACTTCGCTTTTCGTCATTTCAACTTTGCTCTCCCACTCCAGCTCCACAATTATCTTTACACCGATCTCTTCCCTCACCAAACTATTAATTTTCCGCATACCTTCTTGTTCCTTTTTATTGGGGACTTCTTTTGGCCCCACACCCCTTTCTTCTGGACTTCCTTTTTGAACTTTTTTTAAAATTCCTTTCTTAAAGTTCTCTCTTTGCAATTATTTATATGATTTCTTTCCATCTTCTAAGACTTTCTTTTATCCGATTTGCATATTTAGAACTGTTATGGTGCCTGTCTTTTGCGTATCTTTTGTTGAGCTGACAACTTGAATGTTTAGGTCACTATTTCTGATAGTCTTCCCACTAGTCTCTTAATATCTCTGATTATTGTCATTTTGTGTTATGCAAAGGACTTCTTAATCATGCTTTCTTCCCTCTCTCCATCCTCTAGCTCAATCTTCGCTTGTTTCTCGTCTTTTTCTCCATCTCACAATTTCCTCCAAGTTTCCTTTAAGTTCTAAGCGTTCTTTAGCGAAATATGTACATACATACCTTTTAATAGCTTGGTCTGTCTCCTGTGTTTATTTATCTCTCGACTTGCAACTCCATTCTTTGTCCCACTGTCGCTCTGAAGAATCTCGCTCTCTATCTTTTAGCCAGATCACTAAAAAAATGATGAGGGAAGTTTAATCTTATGTCAAAGCTTTAAGCGAAAATATTACTATTGCTGAACTTGTGTTTGCAAATATGTAAACAAATATAGGAAATTATATAAATAAATTTTAACATACATGTTGTTATAAACAAAAACTACAAAAATTGGGAAGTTTGAAAAATTTTCCAATATCGGGATAGATACCTCGATCAAGATAGACCTTAAAAAAACACAGTTGATGGGTGAAGCGCTACACTCTGTTCATGGCTTCTAAGACTCAATTTTCCAACTTGCTAGTATTTAGATGTTCGTTTATTGTTTTTTTATTCGTATCTAAATTTAATTTATAAGAAAATTTCTCATAAAAACGGGGGAAAAAAATAAATAAATACAAGCAGAGCCTTTTTTCGCTAACTCGACCCTTTACAACATGATGTAATAAGAGAATAAAAAACTGAAGTCGTCAGATGGAGCTGAGGTTGATGGGAAAGCAAATAAATCAGAGGCTTTGGCTTTTGGTATGTGTTTGCTATTGTGAAACGTTTCGGTGGGGACTGAAGAGAGCATAACAAATTAAACCGCGGAAGCAAAGATTATAAAACACATATTCAAAATGTATGTATTTAAAGATAACATATATGGAATACGTATTCTATAATCTTTGGCAGAAGCTACTGAAGCTCATCAACTATCTCTCAGCAGAGTTAATAAGCGAAGACGTTGCTAGCTCTTATTAGAAAATCCACGTTACTTTCGCTTCCCTTTAATTTTAAGCGTGAACAAGAAAAGCTCAGCTTTTGTTCGCTTTCCATTTCTTTACGCTCTGCATATTTTTCCAATGTCACCTTCTTTGTGTTTGCTTTAAATGTTGGTGAGATTTCGCAGCGCTTTGCAAAACTCTCCCACAAGAACCTCTACGCTGCTCTCTCTTCTTTCTGCTTTAGCTCTCACCACTCGAAGAAGATGCATTCTGTTGTAATGCTATCAACAATTTCCGTGCTTATTCACTTTTTTTATTGCATTTAATTGATCGGTCGCGTTGGTTAAAGTTCACGTGGAGGCTTCTTAATTACGCTTTTCAATAAATTTCTGTCCATTATTAGACAATTTTATTTATATCTGCTAGGGTGTTGTGTTGTTTTAGAGGAATGTCAGTTATATTGTCATTGAGTTGGTAAGTCTATTAACTTTTAAAATAATTTTATACTTTTTCAAGTTTACGTCTGATTGTGAACGGTATTATATTCTTTGATAATTTTTTCTGTTGACTGTTCACTGTTCTGTTTGCTCACTGCTCTTTATACAGTTTTTCTATAAAATAATGTAATTTGTGGTATTTTTTGTGCACTGAAGTCTCAGATGAAGACAAGTAATGTGAATTGCAAGATTTCAATTATTTCAGCATCCACCTGTTGAAAAAACCTGTTGTTTTCTTCTCATAAAATGGCGCCATTTTTTTTGTATTTTCGTTGATAAATGTTTATCAAGTTTTTACAGCAACACCAGCAAAACACAGCGCTATATGTGCTTAATATTTAAAAATATTTATAATTCATTTTTTGCTGTGAATGCTTTGAAAATGTGAAATCAAAAACTCTTCTAACTCCCTCTGTAGCTTAAGTGAGTAGGTGTATTAAAATTGTGTGCTCTAATTATACCTCATGTTAGAAAGAATATTGTGCTTCCATTTGTAACGCATTAAAGGATTCGTGGCAGGTATGGAAAATAATATATATTCTTGATCAGTGTCTTGATCAGTGCCTCTTGAGTCGATTTAGCCATGTCCGTCCGTCTGTCTGTCTGTCTGTGAAAATCACGATTACAGGAGAACGAACACGCCTACTTCTTATAACAAAGAAGAATTCTTCTCTGCTAATATAGCATTTTTTCAGATTGTAAGCATAATTTTGAGTTGAAATTTTAGTGTTGAATCATCGCATCACGTTAAAAATAGTTTCCCAAAACAGGCGTAATCCGCCCCTTTTTGACATAAACGGCAATTACAAAAAAAGGAGTAGTAGTATATTTTTGAAATTTGGTACGAATATTCCGTGCCAGCAGAGGTTGTATGGTAGCGAAGATTGGGAAAATGGTCCCAGTAGCACACCTATTTTTTATAACAAATATGAATATAATTGAACAATAAAGTTTGGTAACTCTACATTCGTCGGATGTAGGGTATATAAGCTTCGGGCGGCCGAAGATACCCTTACTAGTTTTCCGTGTGTTTTTTTTTTGGTAATACGAATGACACCTGAAACCTTATTTTGATTGAATCCGATTTACGTCACATGCTACTCGATGTTCCAATATAAAAAAATCCCAAGGACAAAATCAACAGCATAAAAACAAATTAAGAGAAAACGATTTGAAGCCATTAATAAAAATAATAAGACGATGAAGAACTGCTGTAGTCTCCAAACTCTTGCGCTAAAGCCAAGCACATGGTAACAGCTCTTACTACAAGAGAATTTGAATCCTGCCTCAAAACATCCAAAGGCAAAACTCCTGGATTACGCAAAATTCCTTACATGATGATTAAAAACTCCCCTTTCTTTTTTAGGCTCCGTATCCTGGAGCATTTTAACAATATTTTTAACTCCAGTACGATTCCTCAGTATATAAAACCGCCGTTATCATTCCTATAAAGAAGCCTAATAAAAAACTAGACCTAGTCGATTCCTTCAGGCCAATCTCTTTACTATCTTGCATTGGGAAAATTTTCGAAAAAGTCATTTCTAAGCGCCTATAATGGTTTATAAAATCCAAGAATTTAATCTAGCCCAATTAGGTATCATTTAATCATTTAATTGGATCATTTAATTTGCAAAAATTTATCAGCAAGAAACCATATTTCGATTCTATCGATTGATTTTATTAAAGCTTTCAATAAAATCTAAAACTGAGTGCTCAGTCGGCCCTAAGATCTATAATTATTTAAAATCCTTTTTAACCAATAGCAAATTCTGTTGTAAAGCCAATAACTTACTCTCTAGTACGATTTCTTTATACAACGGAATCCCGAAAGGTTCATCACTTTCAACAACACTATTTATTATTGCATTTGATGAACTTCTAAAATCTTAATTAAGAATAAACTATTAGAGCATTGTATTTATGCCGATGACCTATATATTATAGCTAAGCAGCAAGATAATAACGAAATAACTAATCTATTTCACAATGCCCTGCGAGACATTGATACTTGGTCAAAAATATTTGGAGCAAATATTTCAATAGCAAAATCGAAACACATATATGTATATCTGTAAAAAACGTATTTGTATAACCATATACATATATCATACAATAATTCACAAATTGAAAATGTTGACTCCCTAAAAGTTCTTGGCTTGTATATAGACTGTAAATATAACTTTAAGAAACACTGTATATATTTAAAACAAAATCTTATAAACAGAATAAATATTATAATTCCCTTTCTTCATGTAAGAGTCAAGTTCATTCCAACATTACAAAACCTACCATCCTTTCCAAAATCGACTATGCCTTACCCATTTACGGCAACTGTCCTAAAACATACCTCTCTTATATAAAAGCTCCTTATCATGCAGCCATTAGATCGAGTTTGAGAGCCTCTCGGACTACACCAACTTGAAATTTACTAGCTGATAGCGGTTTTGAGACTCTCGAAAAACGCGTAATTAACCAAACGTGTCAGAATCTGCACAAGCTTCTGTGCGGAAATAACAAGTTGCTGTCAATAGTAATCTCTCTAGCCAAAAAACGGAAAACCAAGCTAAGAAAACCCTCGTCTGTTACGCTACTTATCGGACCAGCACAAAACTACAAGATCGACATAAATCAAGTTGTGAACAATTGGGAAAAGTTAGAACCTCAACTCTAGCTCTTTTATAACAACACTGTCCACATGTACTAAAGATAAGACACCTTCATCACCTTATGTGCAACTCTTTTCAGAGCGCACGCATATTCTTCGGACTCAAAATTGGCTATTCTTGTATACCGATAGATCTAAAACATCAGACCACGTCAATTTCGCAGTTGTAGACGACAATGGAAACATACTCTCACACGGAATTATACCCAAAACCGCCACAGTATTTGACGGTGAGGCCAGTACTTGAAGGAGTGTATTTGTATAAAGCGAAAAACACTCCCCACTCCTTTCAGTCAAATCTCAAGTTCTGGCCAACCGATCGCGCCAAGACGGGCATCAACTGAAAGGTCTTTAAATGGGGGAACAACCGCGCTCTATACCATTTTCGTGCCACTTCTATAGTTTAGGCGCAGTACTTGAAGAAGCGTATTTGTTTAGAGCGAAAAACACTCCCCACTCCTTTCAGTCATATCTCGAGTTCTAGCCAACCGATCGCGCCAAGCCACATATCAAATTAAAGGCCTTTAAATGAGGAACAACCGCGCTGTATAACATTTTCGTGTCACTTCTATAGTTTAGGCGCAGTACTTGAAGGAGCGTATTTGTTTAGAGCGAAAAACACTCCCCACTCCTTTCAGTCATATCTCAAGTTCTAGCCAACCGATCGCGCCAAGCCATATATCAAATGAAAGGTCTTTAAATGAGGAACAACCGCGCTATATAACATTTTCGTGTCACTTCTATAGTTTAGGCGCAGTACTTGAAGGAGCGTATTTGTTTAGAGCGAAAAACACTCCCCACTCCTTTCAGTCATATCTCAAGTTCTAGCCAACCGATCGCGCCAAGCCATATATCAAATGAAAGGTCTTTAAATGAGGAACAACCGCGCTATATAACATTTTCGTGTCACTTTTATAGTTTAGGCGCAGTACTTGTCACTTCTATAGTTTAGGCGCAGTACTTGAAGGAGCGTATTTGTTTAGAGCGAAAAACACTCCCCACTCCTTTCAGTCATATCTCGAGTTCTAGCCAACCGATCGCGCCAAACCATATATCAAATGAAAGGTCTTTAAATGAGGAACAACCGCGCTATATAACATTTTCGTGTCACTTCTATAGTTTAGGCGCAGTACTTGAAGGAGCGTATTTGTTTAGAGCGAAAAACACTCCCCACTCCTTTCAGCCATATCTCGAGTTCTAGCCAACCGATCGCGCCAAGCCGTATATCAACTGAAAGGTCTTTAAATGAGGAACAACCGCGCTATATAATATTTTCGTGTCACTTCTATAGTTTAGGCGCAGTACTTGAAGGAGCGTATTTGTTTAGAGCGAAAAACAATCCCCACTCCTTTCAGTCATATCTCAAGTTCTAGCCAACCGATCGCGCCAAGCCGTATATCAACTGAAAGGTCTTTAAATGAGGAACAACCGCGCCATATAATATTTTCGTGTCACTTCTATAGTTTAGGCGCAGTACTTGAAGGAGCGTATTTGTTTAGAGCGAAAAACACTCCCCACTCCTTTCAGTCATATCTCAAGTTCTAGCCAACTGATCACGCCAAACCATATATCAAATGAAAGGTCTTTAAATGAGGAACAACCGCGCTATATAACATTTTCGTGTCACTTCTATAGTTTAGGCGCAGTACTTGAAGGAGCGTATTTGTTTAGAGCGAAAAACACTCCCCACTCCTTTCAGCCATATCTCGAGTTCTAGCCAACCGATCGCGCCAAGCCGTATATCAACTGAAAGGTCTTTAAATGAGGAACAACCGCGCTATATAATATTTTCGTGTCACTTCTATAGTTTAGGCGCAGTACTTGAAGGAGCGTATTTGTTTAGAACGAAAAACACTCCCCACTCCTTTCAGTCATATCTCGAGTTCTAGCCAACCGATCGCGCCAAGCCGTATATCAACTGAAAGGTCTTTAAATGAGGAACAACCGCGCTATATAATATTTTCGTGTCACTTCTATAGTTTAGGCGCAGTACTTGAAGGAGCGTATTTGTTTAGAGCAAAAAACACTCCCCACTCCTTTCAGTCATTTCTCGAGTTCTAGCCAACCGATCGCGCCAAGCCATATATCAAATGAAAGGTCTTTAAATGAGGAATAACCGCGCTATATAACATTTTCGTGTCACTTCTATAGTTTAGGCGCAGTACTTGTCACTTCTATAGTTTAGGCGCAGTTCTTGAAGGAGCGTATTTGTTTAGAGCGAACAACACTCCCCACTCCTTTCAGCCATATCTCGAGTTCTAGCCAACCGATCGCGCCAAGCCGTATATCAACTGAAAGGTCTTTAAATGAGGAACAACCGCGCTATATAATATTTTCGTGTCACTTCTATAGTTTAGGCGCAGTACTTGTCACTTCTTTAGTTTAGGCGCGCTATTTGTCACTTCTATAGTTTAGGCGCAGTAATTGAAGGAGCGTATTTGTTTAGAGCGAAAAACACTCCCCACTCCTTTCAGCCATATCTCGAGTTCTAGACAACAGATCGCGCCAAGCCATATATCAAATGAAAGGTCTTTAAATGGGGAACAACCGCGCTATATAACATTTTCGTGTCACTTCTATAGTTTAGGCGCACTACTTGTCATTTCTATAGTTTAGACGCAGTACTTGAAGGAGCGTATTTGTTTAGAACGAAAAACACTCCCCACTCCTTTCAGTCATATCTCGAGTTCTAGCCAACCGACCGCGCAAAGCCATATATCAAATGAAAGGACTTTAAATGAGCAACAAGCGCGCTATATAACATTTTCATGTCACTTCTATAGTTTAGGCGCAGTACTTGTCACTTCTATAGTTTAGGCGCAGTACTTGAAGGAGCGTATTTGTTTAGAGCGAAAAACACTCCCCACTCCTTTCAGTCATATCTCGAGTTCTAGCCAACCGATCACGCCAAGCCATATATCAAATGAAAGGTCTTTAAATGAGGAACAACCGCGCTATATAACATTTTCGTGTCACTTCTATAGTTTAGGGGCAGTACTTGTCACTTCTATAGTTTAGGCGCAGTACTTGAAGGAGCGTATTTGTTTAGAGCGAAAAACACCCCCCACTCCTTTCAGTCATATCTCGAGTTCTAGCGACCTGATCGCGCCAAGCTATATATCAAATGAAAGGTCTTTAAATGAGGACAACCGCGCTATATAACATTTTCGTGTCACTTCTATAGTTTAGGCGCAGTACTCGTCACTTCTATAGTTTAGGCGCAGTACTTGAAGGAGCGTATTTGTTTAGAGCGAAAAACACTCCCCACTCCTTTCAGTCATATCTCGAGTTCTAGCCAACCGATCACGCCAAGCCATATATCAAATGAAAGGTCTTTAAATGAGGAACAACCGCGCTATATAACATTTTCGTGTCACTTCTATAGTTTAGGGGCAGTACTTGTCACTTCTATAGTTTAGGCGCAGTACTTGAAGGAGCGTATTTGTTTAGAGCGAAAAACACCCCCCACTCCTTTCAGTCATATCTCGAGTTCTAGCGACCTGATCGCGCCAAGCTATATATCAAATGAAAGGTCTTTAAACGAGAAACAACCGCGCTATATAACATTTTCAAGTCACTTCTATAGTTTAGGCGCACTACTTGTCATTTCTATAGTTTAGACGCAGTACTTGAAGGAGCGTATTTGTTTAGAACGAAAAACCCTCCCCACTCCTTTCAGTCATATCTCGAGTTCTAGCCAACCGACCGCGCAAAGCCATATATCAAATGAAAGGCCTTTAAATGAGCAACAACCGCGCTATATAACATTTTCATGTCACTTCTATAGTTTAGGCGCACTACTTGTCACTTCTATAGTTTAGCCGCAGTACTTGAAGGAGCGTATTTGTTTAGAACGAAAAACACTCCCCACTCCTTTCAGTCATATCTCGAGTTCTAGCCAACCGATCGCGCAAAGCCATATATCAAATGATAGGCCTTTAAATGAGGAACAACCGCGCTATATAACATTTTCAGATCACGTCTTTAGTTTAGGCGCGCTACTTGTCACTTCTATAGTTTAGGCGCAGTACTTGAAGAAGCGTATTTGTTTAGAGCGAAAAACACTCCCCACTCCTTTCAGCCATATCTCGAGTTCTAGCCAACCGATCGCGCCAAGCCATATATCCAATGAATGGTCTTTAAATGAGGAACAACCGCGCTATATAACATTTTCGTGTCACTTCTATAGTTTAGGCGCAGTACTTGAAGGAGCGTATTTGTTTAGAGCGAAAAACACTCCCCACTCCTTTCAGTCATATCTCGAGTTCTAGCCAACCGATCGCGCCAAGCCATATATCAAATGAAAGGTCTTTAATTGGGGAACAACCGCGCTATATAACATTTTCGTGTCACTTCTATAGTTTAGGCGCAGTACTTGTCACTTCTATAGTTTAGGCGCAGAACTTGAAGGAGCGTATTTGTTTAGAGCGAAAAACACTCCCCACTCCTTTCAGCCACATCTCGAGTTCTAGCCAACCGATCGCGCCAAGCCGTATATCATCTGAAAGGTCTTTAAATGAGGAACAACCGCGCTATATAATATTTTCGTGTCACTTCTATAGTTTAGGCGCAGTACTTGAAGGAGCGTATTTGTTTAGAGCGAAAAACACTCCCCACTCCTTTCAGTCATATCTCAAGTTCTAGACATTCGATCGCGCCAAGCCATATATCAAATGAAAGGTCTTTAAATGAGGAACAACCGCGCTATATAACATTTTCATGTAACTTCTATAGTTTAGGCGCAGTACTTGAAGGAGCGTATTTGTTTAGAGCGAAAAACACTCCCCACTCCTTTCAGTCATATCTCGACTTCTAGCCAACCGATCGCGCCAAGCCATATATCAAATGAAAGGTCTTTAAATGAGGAACAACCGCGCTATATAACATTTTCGTGTCACTTCTATAGTTTAGGCGCAGTACTTGTCACTTCTATAGTTTAGGCGCAGAACTTGAAGGAGCGTATTTGTTTAGAGCGAAAAACACTCCCCACTCCTTTCAGCCATATCTCGAGTTCTAGCCAACCGATCGCGCCAAGCCATATATCAAATTAAAGGTCTTTAAATGAGGAACAACCGCGCTATATAACATTTTCGTGTCACTTCTATAGTTTAGGGGCAGTACTTGTCACTTCTATAGTTTAGGCGCAGTACTTGAAGGAGCGTATTTGTTTAGAGCGAAAAACACCCCCCACTCCTTTCAGTCATATCTCGAGTTCTAGCGACCTGATCGCGCCAAGCTATATATCAAATGAAAGGTCTTTAAACGAGAAACAACCGCGCTATATAACATTTTCGTGTCACTTCTATAGTTTAGGCGCACTACTTGTCATTTCTATAGTTTAGACGCAGTACTTGAAGGAGCGTATTTGTTTAGAACGAAAAACACTCCCCACTCCTTTCAGTCATATCTCGAGTTCTAGCCAACCGATCGCGCCAAGCCATATATCAAATGAAAGGTCTTTAATTGGGGAACAACCGTGCTATATAACATTTTCGTGTCACTTCTATAGTTTAGGCGCAGTACTTGTCACTTCTATAGTTTAGGCGCAGAACTTGAAGGAGCGTATTTGTTTAGAGCGAAAAACACTCCCCACTCCTTTCAGCCACATCTCGAGTTCTAGCCAACCGATCGCGCCAAGCCGTATATCATCTGAAAGGTCTTTAAATGAGGAACAACCGCGCTATATAATATTTTCGTGTCACTTCTATAGTTTAGGCGCAGTACTTGAAGGAGCGTATTTGTTTAGAGCGAAAAACACTCCCCACTCCTTTCAGTCATATCTCAAGTTCTAGACATTCGATCGCGCCAAGCCATATATCAAATGAAAGGTCTTTAAATGAGGAACAACCGCGCTATATAACATTTTCATGTCACTTCTATAGTTTAGGCGCAGTACTTGAAGGAGCGTATTTGTTTAGAGCGAAAAACACTCCCCACTCCTTTCAGTCATATCTCGACTTCTAGCCAACCGATCGCGCCAAGCCATATATCAAATGAAAGGTCTTTAAATGAGGAACAACCGCGCTATATAACATTTTCGTGTCACTTCTATAGTTTAGGCGCAGTACTTGTCACTTCTATAGTTTAGGCGCAGAACTTGAAGGAGCGTATTTGTTTAGAGCGAAAAACACTCCCCACTCCTTTCAGCCATATCTCGAGTTCTAGCCAACCGATCGCGCCAAGCCGTATATTAACTGAAAGGTCTTTAAATGAGGAACAACCGCGCTATATAATATTTTCGAGTCACTTCTATAGTTTAGGCGCAGTACTTGAAGGAGCGTATTTGTTTAGAGCGAAAAACACTCCCCACTCCTTTCAGTCATATCTCAAGTTCTAGACATTCGATCGCGCCAAGCCATATATCAACTGAAAGGTCTTTAAATGAGGAACAACCGCGCTATATAACATTTTCGTGTCACTTCTATAGTTTAGGCGCAAAAATTGAAGGAGCGTATTTGTTTAGAGCGAAAAACACTCCCCACTCCTTTCAGTCATATCTCGACTTCTAGCCAACCGATCGCGCCAAGCCATATATCAAATGAAAGGTCTTTAAATGAGGAACAACCGCGCTATATAACATTTTCGTGTCACTTCTATAGTTTAGGCGCAGTACTCGTCACTTCTATAGTTTAGGCGCAGTACTTGAAGCAGCGTATTTGTTTAGAGCGAAAAACACTCCCCACTCCTTTCAGTCATATCTCGAGTTCTAGAGGGAAGGTTGAGGTACGGTTGAGGGTGAGTTGCGCTTGAAGTTGAGGTTGAGCATGAGGTTAAAGTTGAAGTTGAAATTGAGGTTGAGCTTGAGGTTACGATTGAGGTTGAGGTTGAAGTTAAGGTTGAGGTTGAGAACGTGGTTGTGGTTAAGGTTGAGATTGACGTTTAGGTTGAGGTTGATTTTGTCGTTGAGTTTGAGGTTGAGGTTAATGTTGAGATTGAGGATGAGGTTGAAGTTGAAGATGAGTTTATAGTTGAGGTTGGGGTTGACGTTGACGTTGACGTTGACGTTGATTCTGAGATTGAGATTGATGTTGAGGTTGAAGACAGGTATCAACTGAAAGGTCTTTAAATGGGGAACAACCGCGCTCTATATCATTTTCATGCCACTTATATAGGTTAGGCGCAGTACTTGAAGGAGTGTATTTGTTTAGAGCGAAAAACACTCTCCACTCCTTTCAGCCATATCTCGAGTTCTAGCCAACCGAACGCGCCAAGCCATATATCAAATGAAAGGTCTTTAAATGGGGAACAACCGCGCTATATAACATTTTCGTGTCACTTCTATAGTTTAGGGGCACTACTTGTCATTTCTATAGTTTAGACGCAGTACTTGAAGGAGCGTATTTGTTTAGAACGAAAAACACTCCCCACTCCTTTCAGTCATATCTCGAGTTCTAGCCAACCGACCGCGCAAAGCCATATATCAAATAAAAGGCCTTTAAATGAGCAACAAGCGCGCTATATAACATTTTCATGTCACTTCTATAGTTTAGGCGCAGTACTTGTCACTTCTATAGTTTAGGCGCAGTACTTGAAGGAGCGTATTTGTTTAGAGCGAAAAACACTCCCCACTCCTTTCAGTCATATCTCGAGTTCTAGCCAACCGATCACGCCAAGCCATATATCAAATGAAAGGTCTTTAAATGAGGAACAACCGCGCTATATAACATTTTCGTGTCACTTCTATAGTTTAGGGGCAGTACTTGTCACTTCACTATAGTTTAGGGGCAGTACTTGTCACGCCAAGCCATATATCAAATGAAAGGTCTTTAAATGAGGAACAACCGCGCTATATAACATTTTCGTGTCACTTCTATAGTTTAGGCGCAGTACTTGTCACTTCTATAGTTTAGGCGCAGAACTTGAAGGAGCGTATTTGTTTAGAGCGAAAAACACTCCCCACTCCTTTCAGCCATATCTCGAGTTCTAGCCAACCGATCGCGCCAAGCCATATATCAAATGAAAGGTCTTTAAATGAGGAATAACCGCGCTATATAACATTTTCGTGTCACTTTTATAGTTTAGGCGCAGTACTTGTCACTTCTATAGTTTAGGCGCAGTTCTTGAAGGAGCGTATTTGTTTAGAGCGAACAACACTCCCCACTCCTTTCAGCCATATCTCGAGTTCTAGCCAACCGATCGCGCCAAGCCGTATATCAACTGAAAGGTCTTTAAATGAGGAACAACCGCGCTATATAATATTTTCGTGTCACTTCTATAGTTTAGGCGCAGTACTTGAAGGAGCGTATTTGTTTAGAGCGAAAAACACTCCCCACTCCTTTCAGTCATTTCTCGAGTTCTAGCCAACCGATCGCGCCAAGCCATATATCAAATGAAAGGTCTTTAAATGAGGAATAACCGCGCTATATAACATTTTCGTGTCACTTCTATAGTTTAGGCGCAGTACTTGTCACTTCTATAGTTTAGGCGCAGTTCTTGAAGGAGCGTATTTGTTTAGAGCGAACAACACTCCCCACTCCTTTCAGCCATATCTCGAGTTCTAGCCAACCGATCGCGCCAAGCCATATATCAACTGAAAGGTCTTTAAATGAGGAACAACCGCGCTATATAACATTTTCGTGTCACTTCTATAGTTTAGGCGCAGTACTTGAAGGAGCGTATTTGTTTAGAGCGAAAAACACTCCCCAATCCTTTCAGCCATATCTCGAGTTCTAGCCAACCGATCGCGCCAAGCCGTATATCAACTGAAAGGTTTTTAAATGAGGAACAACCGCGCTATATAATATTTTCGTGTTACTTCTATAGTTTAGGCGCAGTACCTGAAGGATTGTATTTGTTTAGAGCGAAAAACACTCCCCACTCCTTTCAGTCATATCTCAAGTTCTAGCCAACCGATCGCGCCAAGCCGTATATCAACTGAAAGGTCTTTAAATGAGGAACAACCGCGCTATATAATATTTTCGTGTCACTTCTATAGTTTAGGCGCAGTACTTGAAGGAGCGTATTTGTTTAGAGCGAAAAACACTCCCCACTCCTTTCAGTCATTTCTCGAGTTCTAGCCAACCGATCGCGCCAAGCCATATATCAAATGAAAGGTCTTTAAATGAGGAACAACCGCGCTATATAACATTTTCGTGTCACTTTTATAGTTTAGGCGCAGTACTTGTCACTTCTATAGTTTAGGCGCAGTTCTTGAAGGAGCGTATTTGTTTAGAGCGAAAAACACTCCCCACTCCTTTCAGCCATATCTCGAGTTCTAGCCAACCGATCGTGCCAAGCCGTATATCAACTGAAAGGTCTTTAAATGAGGAACAACCGCGCTATATAATATTTTCGTGTCACTTCTATAGTTTAGGCGCAGTACTTGAAGGAGCGTATTTGTTTAGAGCGAAAAACACTCCCCACTCCTTTCAGTCATTTCTCGAGTTCTAGCCAACCGATCGCGCCAAGCCATATATCAAATGAAAGGTCTTTAAATGAGGAACAACCGCGCTATATAATATTTTCGTGTCACTTCTATAGTTTAGGCGCAGTACTTGAAGGAGCGTATTTGTTTAGAGCGAAAAACACTCCCCACTCCTTTCAGTCATTTCTCGAGTTCTAGCCAACCGATCGCGCCAAGCCGTATATCAACTGAAAGGTCTTTAAATGAGGAACAACCGCGCTATATAATATTTTCGTGTCACTTCTATAGTTTAGGCGCAGTACTTGAAGGAGCGTATTTGTTTAGAGCGAAAAACACTCCCCACTCCTTTCAGTCATTTCTCGAGTTCTAGCCAACCGATCGCGCCAAGCCATATATCAAATGAAAGGTCTTTAAATGAGGAACAACCGCGCTATATAATATTTTCGTGTCACTTCTATAGTTTAGGCGCAGTACTTGAAGGAGCGTATTTGTTTAGAGCGAAAAACACTCCCCACTCCTTTCAGTCATATCTCAAGTTCTAGACATTCGATCGCGCCAAGCCATATATCAAATGAAAGGTCTTTAAATGAGGAACAACCGCGCTATATAATATTTTCGTGTCACTTCTATAGTTTAGGCGCAGTACTTGAAGGAGCGTATTTGTTTAGAGCGAAAAACACTCCCCACTCCTTTCAGCCATATCTCGAGTTCTAGCCAACCGATCGCGCCAAGCCATATATCAAATGAAAGGTCTTTAATTGGGGAACAACCGTGCTATATAACATTTTCGTGTCACTTCTATAGTTTAGGCGCAGTACTTGTCACTTCTATAGTTTAGGCGCAGAACTTGAAGGAGCGTATTTGTTTAGAGCGAAAAACACTCCCCACTCCTTTCAGCCACATCTCGAGTTCTAGCCAACCGATCGCGCCAAGCCGTATATCATCTGAAAGGTCTTTAAATGAGGAACAACCGCGCTATATAATATTTTCGTGTCACTTCTATAGTTTAGGCGCAGTACTTGAAGGAGCGTATTTGTTTAGAGCGAAAAACACTCCCCACTCCTTTCAGTCATATCTCGACTTCTAGCCAACCGATCGCGCCAAGCCATATATCAAATGAAAGGTCTTTAAATGAGGAACAACCGCGCTATATAACATTTTCGTGTCACTTCTATAGTTTAGGCGCAGTACTTGTCACTTCTATAGTTTAGGCGCAGAACTTGAAGGAGCGTATTTGTTTAGAGCGAAAAACACTCCCCACTCCTTTCAGCCATATCTCGAGTTCTAGCCAACCGATCGCGCCAAGCCGTATATTAACTGAAAGGTCTTTAAATGAGGAACAACCGCGCTATATAATATTTTCGAGTCACTTCTATAGTTTAGGCGCAGTACTTGAAGGAGCGTATTTGTTTAGAGCGAAAAACACTCCCCACTCCTTTCAGTCATATCTCAAGTTCTAGACATTCGATCGCGCCAAGCCATATATCAACTGAAAGGTCTTTAAATGAGGAACAACCGCGCTATATAATATTTTCGTGTCACTTCTATAGTTTAGGCGCAGTACTTGAAGGAGCGTATTTTTTTAGAGCGAAAAACACTCCCCACTCCTTTCAGTCATATCTCAAGTTCTAGACATTCGATCGCGCCAAGCCATACATCAAATGAAAGGTCTTTAAATGAGGAACAACCGCGCTATATAACATTTTCGTGTCACTTCTATAGTTTAGGCGCAGTACTTGAAGGAGCGTATTTGTTTAGAGCGAAAAACACTCCCCACTCCTTTCAGTCATATCTCGACTTCTAGCCAACCGATCGCGCCAAGCCATATATCAAATGAAAGGTCTTTAAATGAGGAACAACCGCGCTATATAACATTTTCGTGTCACTTCTATAGTTTAGGCGCAGTACTCGTCACTTCTATAGTTTAGGCGCAGTACTTGAAGGAGCGTATTTGTTTAGAGCGAAAAACACTCCCCACTCCTTTCAGTCATATCTCGAGTTCTAGAGGGAAGGTTGAGGTACGGTTGAGGGTGAGTTGCGCTTGAAGTTGAGGTTGAGCATGAGGTTAAAGTTGAAGTTGAAATTGAGGTTGAGCTTGAGGTTACGATTGAGGTTGAGGTTGAAGTTAAGGTTGAGGTTGAGAACGTGGTTGTGGTTAAGGTTGAGATTGACGTTTAGGTTGAGGTTGATTTTGTCGTTGAGTTTGAGGTTGAGGTTAATGTTGAGATTGAGGATGAGGTTGAAGTTGAAGATGAGTTTATAGTTGAGGTTGGGGTTGATGTTGACGTTGACGTTGACGTTGATTCTGAGATTGAGATTGATGTTGAGGTTGAAGACAGGTATCAACTGAAAGGTCTTTAAATGGGGAACAACCGCGCTCTATATCATTTTCATGCCACTTACATAGGTTAGGCGCAGTACTTGAAGGAGTGTATTTGTTTAGAGCGAAAAACACTCCCCACTCCTTTCAGCCATATCTCGAGTTCTAGCCAACCGAACGCGCCAAGCCATATATCAAATGAAAGGTCTTTAAATGGGGAACAACCGCGCTATATAACATTTTCGTGTCACTTCTATAGTTTAGGGGCACTACTTGTCATTTCTATAGTTTAGACGCAGTACTTGAAGGAGCGTATTTGTTTAGAACGAAAAACACTCCCCACTCCTTTCAGTCATATCTCGAGTTCTAGCCAACCGACCGCGCAAAGCCATATATCAAATAAAAGGCCTTTAAATGAGCAACAAGCGCGCTATATAACATTTTCATGTCACTTCTATAGTTTAGGCGCAGTACTTGTCACTTCTATAGTTTAGGCGCAGTACTTGAAGGAGCGTATTTGTTTAGAGCGAAAAACACTCCCCACTCCTTTCAGTCATATCTCGAGTTCTAGCCAACCGATCACGCCAAGCCATATATCAAATGAAAGGTCTTTAAATGAGGAACAACCGCGCTATATAACATTTTCGTGTCACTTCTATAGTTTAGGGGCAGTACTTGTCACTTCTATAGTTTAGGCGCAGTACTTGAAGGAGCGTATTTGTTTAGAGCGAAAAACACTCCCCACTCCTTTCAGTCATTTCTCGAGTTCTAGCCAACCGATCGCGCCAAGCCATATATCAAATGAAAGGTCTTTAAATGAGGAATAACCGCGCTATATAACATTTTCGTGTCACTTTTATAGTTTAGGCGCAGTACTTGTCACTTCTATAGTTTAGGCGCAGTTCTTGAAGGAGCGTATTTGTTTAGAGCGAACAACACTCCCCACTCCTTTCAGCCATATCTCGAGTTCTAGCCAACCGATCGCGCCAAGCCGTATATCAACTGAAAGGTCTTTAAATGAGGAACAACCGCGCTATATAATATTTTCGTGTCACTTCTATAGTTTAGGCGCAGTACTTGAAGGAGCGTATTTGTTTAGAGCGAAAAACACTCCCCACTCCTTTCAGTCATTTCTCGAGTTCTAGCCAACCGATCGCGCCAAGCCATATATCAAATGAAAGGTCTTTAAATGAGGAATAACCGCGCTATATAACATTTTCGTGTCACTTCTATAGTTTAGGCGCAGTACTTGTCACTTCTATAGTTTAGGCGCAGTTCTTGAAGGAGCGTATTTGTTTAGAGCGAACAACACTCCCCACTCCTTTCAGCCATATCTCGAGTTCTAGCCAACCGATCGCGCCAAGCCATATATCAACTGAAAGGTCTTTAAATGAGGAACAACCGCGCTATATAACATTTTCGTGTCACTTCTATAGTTTAGGCGCAGTACTTGAAGGAGCGTATTTGTTTAGAGCGAAAAACACTCCCCAATCCTTTCAGCCATATCTCGAGTTCTAGCCAACCGATCGCGCCAAGCCGTATATCAACTGAAAGGTTTTTAAATTAGGAACAACCGCGCTATATAATATTTTCGTGTTACTTCTATAGTTTAGGCGCAGTACCTGAAGGAGCGTATTTGTTTAGAGCGAAAAACACTCCCCACTCCTTTCAGTCATATCTCAAGTTCTAGCCAACCGATCGCGCCAAGCCGTATATCAACTGAAAGGTCTTTAAATGAGGAACAACCGCGCTATATAATATTTTCGTGTCACTTCTATAGTTTAGGCGCAGTACTTGAAGGAGCGTATTTGTTTAGAGCGAAAAACACTCCCCACTCCTTTCAGTCATTTCTCGAGTTCTAGCCAACCGATCGCGCCAAGCCATATATCAAATGAAAGGTCTTTAAATGAGGAACAACCGCGCTATATAACATTTTCGTGTCACTTTTATAGTTTAGGCGCAGTACTTGTCACTTCTATAGTTTAGGCGCAGTTCTTGAAGGAGCGTATTTGTTTAGAGCGAAAAACACTCCCCACTCCTTTCAGCCATATCTCGAGTTCTAGCCAACCGATCGTGCCAAGCCGTATATCAACTGAAAGGTCTTTAAATGAGGAACAACCGCGCTATATAATATTTTCGTGTCACTTCTATAGTTTAGGCGCAGTACTTGAAGGAGCGTATTTGTTTAGAGCGAAAAACACTCCCCACTCCTTTCAGTCATATCTCAAGTTCTAGACATTCGATCGCGCCAAGCCATATATCAAATGAAAGGTCTTTAAATGAGGAACAACCGCGCTATATAATATTTTCGTGTCACTTCTATAGTTTAGGCGCAGTACTTGAAGGAGCGTATTTGTTTAGAGCGAAAAACACTCCCCACTCCTTTCAGTCATATCTCAAGTTCTAGACATTCGATCGCGCCAAGCCATATATCAACTGAAAGGCCTTTAAATGAGGAACAACCGCGCTATATAATATTTTCGTGTCACTTCTATAGTTTAGGCGCAGTACTTGAAGGAGCGTATTTGTTTAGAGCGAAAAACACTCCCCACTCCTTTCAGTCATATCTCAAGTTCTAGACATTCGATCGCGCCAAGCCATACATCAAATGAAAGGTCTTTAAATGAGGAACAACCGCGCTATATAACATTTTCGTGTCACTTCTATAGTTTAGGCGCAGTACTTGAAGGAGCGTATTTGTTTAGAGCGAAAAACACTCCCCACTCCTTTCAGTCATATCTCGACTTCTAGCCAACCGATCGCGCCAAGCCATATATCAAATGAAAGGTCTTTAAATGAGGAACAACCGCGCTATATAACATTTTCGTGTCACTTCTATAGTTTAGGCGCAGTACTCGTCACTTCTATAGTTTAGGCGCAGTACTTGAAGGAGCGTATTTGTTTAGAGCGAAAAACACTCCCCACTCCTTTCAGTCATATCTCGAGTTCTAGAGGGAAGGTTGAGGTACGGTTGAGGGTGAGTTGCGCTTGAAGTTGAGGTTGAGCATGAGGTTAAAGTTGAAGTTGAAATTGAGGTTGAGCTTGAGGTTACGATTGAGGTTGAGGTTGAAGTTAAGGTTGAGGTTGAGAACGTGGTTGTGGTTAAGGTTGAGATTGACGTTTAGGTTGAGGTTGATTTTGTCGTTGAGTTTGAGGTTGAGGTTAATGTTGAGATTGAGGATGAGGTTGAAGTTGAAGATGAGTTTATAGTTGAGGTTGGGGTTGACGTTGACGTTGACGTTGACGTTGATTCTGAGATTGAGATTGATGTTGAGGTTGAAGACAGGTATCAACTGAAAGGTCTTTAAATGGGGAACAACCGCGCTCTATATCATTTTCATGCCACTTATATAGGTTAGGCGCAGTACTTGAAGGAGTGTATTTGTTTAGAGCGAAAAACACTCCCCACTCCTTTCAGCCATATCTCGAGTTCTAGCCAACCGAACGCGCCAAGCCATATATCAAATGAAAGGTCTTTAAATGGGGAACAACCGCGCTATATAACATTTTCGTGTCACTTCTATAGTTTAGGGGCACTACTTGTCATTTCTATAGTTTAGACGCAGTACTTGAAGGAGCGTATTTGTTTAGAACGAAAAACACTCCCCACTCCTTTCAGTCATATCTCGAGTTCTAGCCAACCGACCGCGCAAAGCCATATATCAAATAAAAGGCCTTTAAATGAGCAACAAGCGCGCTATATAACATTTTCATGTCACTTCTATAGTTTAGGCGCAGTACTTGTCACTTCTATAGTTTAGGCGCAGTACTTGAAGGAGCGTATTTGTTTAGAGCGAAAAACACTCCCCACTCCTTTCAGTCATATCTCGAGTTCTAGCCAACCGATCACGCCAAGCCATATATCAAATGAAAGGTCTTTAAATGAGGAACAACCGCGCTATATAACATTTTCGTGTCACTTCTATAGTTTAGGGGCAGTACTTGTCACTTCTATAGTTTAGGCGCAGTACTTGAAGGAGCGTATTTGTTTAGAGCGAAAAACACTCCCCACTCCTTTCAGTCATTTCTCGAGTTCTAGCCAACCGATCGCGCCAAGCCATATATCAAATGAAAGGTCTTTAAATGAGGAATAACCGCGCTATATAACATTTTCGTGTCACTTTTATAGTTTAGGCGCAGTACTTGTCACTTCTATAGTTTAGGCGCAGTTCTTGAAGGAGCGTATTTGTTTAGAGCGAACAACACTCCCCACTCCTTTCAGCCATATCTCGAGTTCTAGCCAACCGATCGCGCCAAGCCGTATATCAACTGAAAGGTCTTTAAATGAGGAACAACCGCGCTATATAATATTTTCGTGTCACTTCTATAGTTTAGGCGCAGTACTTGAAGGAGCGTATTTGTTTAGAGCGAAAAACACTCCCCACTCCTTTCAGTCATTTCTCGAGTTCTAGCCAACCGATCGCGCCAAGCCATATATCAAATGAAAGGTCTTTAAATGAGGAATAACCGCGCTATATAACATTTTCGTGTCACTTCTATAGTTTAGGCGCAGTACTTGTCACTTCTATAGTTTAGGCGCAGTTCTTGAAGGAGCGTATTTGTTTAGAGCGAACAACACTCCCCACTCCTTTCAGCCATATCTCGAGTTCTAGCCAACCGATCGCGCCAAGCCGTATATCAACTGAAAGGTCTTTAAATGAGGAACAACCGCGCTATATAACATTTTCGTGTCACTTCTATAGTTTAGGCGCAGTACTTGAAGGAGCGTATTTGTTTAGAGCGAAAAACACTCCCCAATCCTTTCAGCCATATCTCGAGTTCTAGCCAACCGATCGCGCCAAGCCGTATATCAACTGAAAGGTTTTTAAATGAGGAACAACCGCGCTATATAATATTTTCGTGTCACTTCTATAGTTTAGGCGCAGTACTTGAAGGAGCGTATTTGTTTAGAGCGAAAAACACTCCCCACTCCTTTCAGTCATTTCTCGAGTTCTAGCCAACCGATCGCGCCAAGCCATATATCAAATGAAAGGTCTTTAAATGAGGAACAACCGCGCTATATAACATTTTCGTGTCACTTTTATAGTTTAGGCGCAGTACTTGTCACTTCTATAGTTTAGGCGCAGTTCTTGAAGGAGCGTATTTGTTTAGAGCGAACAACACTCCCCACTCCTTTCAGCCATGTCTCGAGTTCTAGCCAACCGATCGCGCCAAGCCGTATATCAACTGAAAGGTCTTTAAATGAGGAACAACCGCGCTATATAATATTTTCGTGTCACTTCTATAGTTTAGGTGCAGTACTTGAAGGAGCGTATATGTTTAGAGCGAAAAACACTCCCCACTCCTTTCAGTTATTTCTCGAGTTCTAGCTAACCGATCGCGCCAAGCCATATATTAAATGAAAGGTCTTTAAACGAGAAACAACCGCGCTATATAACATTTTCGTGTCACTTCTATAGTTTAGGCGCACTACTTGTCATTTCTATAGTTTAGACGCAGTACTTGAAGGAGCGTATTTGTTTAGAACGAAAAACACTCCCCACTCCTTTCAGTCATATCTCGAGTTCTAGCCAACCGACCGCGCAAAGCCATATATCAAATGAAAGGCCTTTAAATGAGCAACAACCGCGCTATATAACATTTTCATGTCACTTCTATAGTTTAGGCGCACTACTTGTCACTTCTATAGTTTAGGCGCAGTACTTGAAGGAGCGTATTTGTTTAGAACGAAAAACACTCCCCACTCCTTTCAGTCATATCTCGAGTTCTAGCCAACCGATCGCGCAAAGCCATATATCAAATGATAGGCCTTTAACCCTATTCGTACCATGGTGTGACTTTGAGTCACATTTTTTGTTTAAATTGCTATAATTATCAAATTCCTCATTTTTATAAGCCATGGCTTAATGTATTCCTTTATTCATAATATTTCTATAAAAAAATATATAATTTATTTTTTTAATATTAGTTAGTTATATTATATTTGCAAAAAAGTAATAGAATGGCGTAAAGTACCGGGATGTGACTTTCAGTCACTCCAAGAATTATGAGCATAAAATGGGTATGTTTTTTGCGAAAGCGTTCGTCAAAGCTTTCTTTTAGAACTTTTGTTTCCGTTATTTCAAAATACCAAAAAGCACCACGTGCGACAGTTTTTTGCGAAATCATTCATTCTGTCATTAGAGCAAAGTTGAGATTGTGTCATTAGAGCAAAGTAGAGATTTCAGTAATTCTACTTTTTGTTAAATATTGGTTTCAAATCTCAAAGATTTGTAAATGTAATAAAAATTTATGCCGTCAACATATATAATATACTTATATTAATACTCTTAGTTTTAGAGAAAATGTATAGAAGCAAAGGATTGACGGAAAATGCTATAAGAAATGCACTTTTCATTGTCGGAATTGGGCGATGAACTTCGGAGATTGTAGGCATCGAAAATGTAGAAAATAGCTCAAGTGCGAATATGTATTATATAGTGTATGTGGAGTGCACATCCATATTCCCAGGGAAGAGTTGCAGTTCATATTGCTCAAGGGAAGCATAAATAAAGTTGTGCTACCGTCAGGGAAACATCTTGAAAACACTATCGATGCATTTAGTCTATTTTTTGACTAATTTGATAGTAGAGTATTCAAATTTGAATGCTCAAGAAAATGTTGGAAAAATCTGGAAGCAAACGAATGGTGTTGAGTTCCAACCGCCTATACTGGTTTGTTACTACTTGCAGGAAGGCACAAAAGAAATTTGACTGATTGCAAAGAATTTTAGGATCCATTATTTGGTTTATCACTTCTTCCTGCCTGTATTTCGAAACAAAGATTTATGAATATATCGCGATACTTGCGTTTTGACGACAAATCAACAAGGTCATTCCGTAGATCACAAGACAAATTTGCACCAATCAGAGATTTATGAGACTATATTCCTATTTATGCTATATTCCTGGGGGAAATTTAACAATCGACGAGTAACATCGAAACCAGACAAATATGGTATGAAAATATGGTGGATCTGTGACAGCCGAACTAGGAAGGACGTAATAGAAATACCAATTTAGCGTAGGGCGTTGTCGAACAGTTATGTGAAGCATTCGTAAGAACTAACAGAAATATAACTTTCGATAACTAATTTATAAGCTATGAATTGGCAGCCAATTTATTAACAAAGCAACTTACTTGGGTTGGCACTTTGCGCAAAAACAAAAGATGCATTCCTGCAAATTTTTTACCCAACAAATATCGTGAAATATACAGTAACGTATTTGGTTTTCGAACAACGATCAATAAATAAACGATTGATAAATATTTCGTAAAGCATTGCCTTTTAATAATAAATAAATCTTAAGTATTAAATTCAAATGAAAGCATTATTAATAAAAAGATTTTGTTCATATATGGACGTGACTATAAGTCACACCCTGGTACTTTACGACAGTCAAATAGCGTGGTACGAATAGGGTTAAATGAGGAACAACCGCGCTATATAACATTTTCAGATCACTTCTTTAGTTTAGGCGCGCTATTTGTCACTTCTATAGTTTAGGCGCAGTAATTGAAGGAGCGTATTTGTTTAGAGCGAAAAACACTCCCCACTCCTTTCAGCCATATCTCGAGTTCTAGCCAACCGATCGCGCCAAGCCGTATATCAGCTGAAAGGTCTTTAAATGAGGAACAACCGCGCTATATAATATTTTCGTGTTACTTCTATAGTTTAGGCGCAGTACCTGAAGGAGCGTATTTGTTTAGAGCGAAAAACACTCCCCACTCCTTTCAGTCATATCTCAAGTTCTAGCCAACCGATCGCGCCAAGCCGTATATCAACTGAAAGGTCTTTAAATGAGGAACAACCGCGCTATATAATATTTTCGTGTCACTTCTATAGTTTAGGCGCAGTACTTGAAGGAGCGTATTTGTTTAGAGCGAAAAACACTCCCCACTCCTTTCAGTCATTTCTCGAGTTCTAGCCAACCGATCGCGCCAAGCCATATATCAAATGAAAGGTCTTTAAATGAGGAACAACCGCGCTATATAACATTTTCGTGTCACTTTTATAGTTTAGGCGCAGTACTTGTCACTTCTATAGTTTAGGCGCAGTTCTTGAAGGAGCGTATTTGTTTAGAGCGAAAAACACTCCCCACTCCTTTCAGCCATATCTCGAGTTCTAGCCAACCGATCGTGCCAAGCCGTATATCAACTGAAAGGTCCTTAAATGAGGAACAACCGCGCTATATAATATTTTCGTGTCACTTCTATAGTTTAGGCGCAGTACTTGAAGGAGCGTATTTGTTTAGAGCGAAAAACACTCCCCACTCCTTTCAGTCATTTCTCGAGTTCTAGCCAACCGATCGCGCCAAGCCATATATCAAATGAAAGGTCTTTAAACGAGAAACAACCGCGCTATATAACATTTTCGTGTCACTTCTATAGTTTAGGCGCACTACTTGTCATTTCTATAGTTTAGACGCAGTACTTGAAGGAGCGTATTTGTTTAGAACGAAAAACACTCCCCACTCCTTTCAGTCATATCTCGAGTTCTAGCCAACCGACCGCGCAAAGCCATATATCAAATGAAAGGCCTTTAAATGAGCAACAACCGCGCTATATAACATTTTCATGTCACTTCTATAGTTTAGGCGCACTACTTGTCACTTCTATAGTTTAGGCGCAGTACTTGAAGGAGCGTATTTGTTTAGAACGAAAAACACTCCCCACTCCTTTCAGTCATATCTCGAGTTCTAGCCAACCGATCGCGCAAAGCCATATATCAAATGATAGGCCTTTAAATGAGGAACAACCGCGCTATATAACATTTTCAGATCACTTCTTTAGTTTAGGCGCGCTATTTGTCACTTCTATAGTTTAGGCGCAGTAATTGAAGGAGCGTATTTGTTTAGAGCGAAAAACACTCCCCACTCCTTTCAGCCATATCTCGAGTTCTAGCCAACCGATCGCGCCAAGCCATATATCAAATGAAAGGTCTTTAAATGGGGAACAACCGCGCTATATAACATTTTCGTGTCACTTCTATAGTTTAGGCGCACTACTTGTCATTTCTATAGTTTAGACGCAGTACTTGAAGGAGCGTATTTGTTTAGAACGAAAAACACTCCCCACTCCTTTCAGTCATATCTCGAGTTCTAGCCAACCGACCGCGCAAAGCCATATATCAAATGAAAGGCCTTTAAATGAGCAACAAGCGCGCTATATAACATTTTCATGTCACTTCTATAGTTTAGGCGCAGTACTTGTCACTTCTATAGTTTAGGCGCAGTACTTGAAGGAGCGTATTTGTTTAGAGCGAAAAACACTCCCCACTCCTTTCAGTCATATCTCGAGTTCTAGCCAACCGATCACGCCAAGCCATATATCAAATGAAAGGTCTTTAAATAAGGAACAACCGCGCTATATAACATTTTCGTGTCACTTCTATAGTTTAGGGGCAGTACTTGTCACTTCTATAGTTTAGGCGCAGTACTTGAAGGAGCGTATTTGTTTAGAGCGAAAAACACCCCCCACTCCTTTCAGTCATATCTCGAGTTCTAGCGACCTGATCGCGCCAAGCTATATATCAAATGAAAGGTCTTTAAATGAGGACAACCGCGCTATATAACATTTTCGTGTCACTTCTATAGTTTAGGCGCACTACTTGTCATTTCTATAGTTTAGACGCAGTACTTGAAGGAGCGTATTTGTTTAGAACGAAAAACACTCCCCACTCCTTTCAGTCATATCTCGAGTTCTAGCCAACCGATCGCGCCAAGCCATATATCCAATGAATGGTCTTTAAATGAGGAACAACCGCGCTATATAACATTTTCGTGTCACTTCTATAGTTTAGGCGCAGTACTTGAAGGAGCGTTTTTGTTTAGAGCGAAAAACACTCCCCACTCCTTTCAGCCATATCTCGAGTTCTAGCCAACCGATCGCGCCAAGCCGTATATAAAATGAAAGGTCTTTAAATGAGGAACAACCGCGCTATATAATATTTTCGTGTCACTTCTATAGTTTAGGCGCAGTACTTGAAGGAGCGTATTTGTTTAGAGCGAAAAACACTCCCCACTCCTTTCAGTCATATCTCAAGTTCTAGACATTCGATCGCGCCAAGCCATATATCAAATGAAAGGTCTTTAAATGAGGAACAACCGCGCTATATAATATTTTCGTGTCACTTCTATAGTTTAGGCGCAGTACTTGAAGGAGCGTATTTGTTTAGAGCGAAAAACACTCCCCACTCCTTTCAGTCATATCTCGAGTTCTAGCCAACCGATCGCGCCAAGCCATATATCCAATGAATGGTCTTTAAATGAGGAACAACCGCGCTATATAACATTTTCGTGTCACTTCTATAGTTTAGGCGCAGTACTTGAAGGAGCGTTTTTGTTTAGAGCGAAAAACACTCCCCACTCCTTTCAGTCATATCTCGAGTTCTAGCCAACCGATCGCGCCAAGCCATATATCAAATGAAAGGTCTTTAATTGGGGAACAACCGCGCTATATAACATTTTTGTGTCACTTCTATAGTTTAGGCGTAGTACTTGTCACTTCTATAGTTTAGGCGCAGAACTTGAAGGAGCGTATTTGTTTAGAGCGAAAAACACTCCCCACTCCTTTCAGTCATATCTCGAGTTCTAGCCAACCGATCGCGCCAAGCCATATATCCAATGAATGGTCTTTAAATGAGGAACAACCGCGCTATATAACATTTTCGTGTCACTTCTATAGTTTAGGCGCAGTACTTGAAGGAGCGTTTTTGTTTAGAGCGAAAAACACTCCCCACTCCTTTCAGTCATATCTCGAGTTCTAGCCAACCGATCGCGCCAAGCCATATATCAAATGAAAGGTCTTTAATTGGGGAACAACCGCGCTATATAACATTTTTGTGTCACTTCTATAGTTTAGGCGCACTACTTGTCATTTCTATAGTTTAGACGCAGTACTTGAAGGAGCGTATTTGTTTAGAACGAAAAACACTCCCCACTCCTTTCAGTCATATCTCGAGTTCTAGCCAACCGACCGCGCAAAGCCATATATCAAATGAAAGGCCTTTAAATGAGCAACAACCGCGCTATATAACATTTTCATGTCACTTCTATAGTTTAGGCGCACTACTTGTCACTTCTATAGTTTAGGCGCAGTACTTGAAGGAGCGTATTTGTTTAGAACGAAAAACACTCCCCACTCCTTTCAGTCATATCTCGAGTTCTAGCCAACCGATCGCGCAAAGCCATATATCAAATGATAGGCCTTTAAATGAGGAACAACCGCGCTATATAACATTTTCAGATCACTTCTTTAGTTTAGGCGCGCTATTTGTCACTTCTATAGTTTAGGCGCAGTAATTGAAGGAGCGTATTTGTTTAGAGCGAAAAACACTCCCCACTCCTTTCAGCCATATCTCGAGTTCTAGCCAACCGATCGCGCCAAGCCATATATCAAATGAAAGGTCTTTAAATGGGGAACAACCGCGCTATATAACATTTTCGTGTCACTTCTATAGTTTAGGCGCACTACTTGTCATTTCTATAGTTTAGACGCAGTACTTGAAGGAGCGTATTTGTTTAGAACGAAAAACACTCCCCACTCCTTTCAGTCATATCTCGAGTTCTAGCCAACCGACCGCGCAAAGCCATATATCAAATGAAAGGCCTTTAAATGAGCAACAAGCGCGCTATATAACATTTTCATGTCACTTCTATAGTTTAGGCGCAGTACTTGTCACTTCTATAGTTTAGGCGCAGTACTTGAAGGAGCGTATTTGTTTAGAGCGAAAAACACTCCCCACTCCTTTCAGTCATATCTCGAGTTCTAGCCAACCGATCACGCCAAGCCATATATCAAATGAAAGGTCTTTAAATAAGGAACAACCGCGCTATATAACATTTTCGTGTCACTTCTATAGTTTAGGGGCAGTACTTGTCACTTCTATAGTTTAGGCGCAGTACTTGAAGGAGCGTATTTGTTTAGAGCGAAAAACACCCCCCACTCCTTTCAGTCATATCTCGAGTTCTAGCGACCTGATCGCGCCAAGCTATATATCAAATGAAAGGTCTTTAAATGAGGACAACCGCGCTATATAACATTTTCGTGTCACTTCTATAGTTTAGGCGCACTACTTGTCATTTCTATAGTTTAGACGCAGTACTTGAAGGAGCGTATTTGTTTAGAACGAAAAACACTCCCCACTCCTTTCAGTCATATCTCGAGTTCTAGCCAACCGATCGCGCCAAGCCATATATCCAATGAATGGTCTTTAAATGAGGAACAACCGCGCTATATAACATTTTCGTGTCACTTCTATAGTTTAGGCGCAGTACTTGAAGGAGCGTTTTTGTTTAGAGCGAAAAACACTCCCCACTCCTTTCAGCCATATCTCGAGTTCTAGCCAACCGATCGCGCCAAGCCGTATATAAAATGAAAGGTCTTTAAATGAGGAACAACCGCGCTATATAATATTTTCGTGTCACTTCTATAGTTTAGGCGCAGTACTTGAAGGAGCGTATTTGTTTAGAGCGAAAAACACTCCCCACTCCTTTCAGTCATATCTCAAGTTCTAGACATTCGATCGCGCCAAGCCATATATCAAATGAAAGGTCTTTAAATGAGGAACAACCGCGCTATATAATATTTTCGTGTCACTTCTATAGTTTAGGCGCAGTACTTGAAGGAGCGTATTTGTTTAGAGCGAAAAACACTCCCCACTCCTTTCAGTCATATCTCGAGTTCTAGCCAACCGATCGCGCCAAGCCATATATCCAATGAATGGTCTTTAAATGAGGAACAACCGCGCTATATAACATTTTCGTGTCACTTCTATAGTTTAGGCGCAGTACTTGAAGGAGCGTTTTTGTTTAGAGCGAAAAACACTCCCCACTCCTTTCAGTCATATCTCGAGTTCTAGCCAACCGATCGCGCCAAGCCATATATCAAATGAAAGGTCTTTAATTGGGGAACAACCGCGCTATATAACATTTTTGTGTCACTTCTATAGTTTAGGCGCAGTACTTGTCACTTCTATAGTTTAGGCGCAGAACTTGAAGGAGCGTATTTGTTTAGAGCGAAAAACACTCCCCACTCCTTTCAGCCATATCTCGAGTTCTAGCCAACCGATCGCGCCAAGCCATATATAAAATGAAAGGTCTTTAAATGAGGAACAACCGCGCTATATAATATTTTCGTGTCACTTCTATAGTTTAGGCGCAGTACTTGAAGGAGCGTATTTGTTTAGAGCGAAAAACACTCCCCACTCCTTTCAGTCATATCTCGACTTCTAGCCAACCGATCGCGCCAAGCCATATATCAAATGAAAGGTCTTTAAATGAGGAACAACCGCGCTATATAACATTTTCGTGTCACTTCTATAGTTTAGGCGCAGTACTTGAAGGAGCGTATTTGTTTAGAGCGAAAAACACTCCCCACTCCTTTCAGTCATATCTCGACTTCTAGCCAACCGATCGCGCCAAGCCATATATCAAATGAAAGGTCTTTAAATGAGGAACAACCGCGCTATATAACATTTTCGTGTCACTTCTATAGTTTAGGCGCAGTACTTGTCACTTCTATAGTTTAGGCGCAGAACTTGAAGGAGCGTATTTGTTTAGAGCGAAAAACACTCCCCACTCCTTTCAGTCATATCTCGAGTTCTAGCCAACCGATCGCGCCAAGCCATATATCAACTGAAAGGTCCTTAAATGAGGAACAACCGCGCTATATAATATTTTCGTGTCACTTCTATAGTTTAGGCGCAGTACTTGAAGGAGCGTATTTGTTTAGAACGAAAAACACTCCCCACTCCTTTCAGTCATATCTCGAGTTCTAGCCAACCGATCGCGCCAAGCCGTATATCAACTGAAAGGTCTTTAAATGAGGAACAACCGCGCTATATAATATTTTCGTGTCACTTCTATAGTTTAGGCGCAGTACTTGAAGGAGCGTATTTGTTTAGAGCGAAAAACACTCCCCACTCCTTTCAGTCATATCTCGACTTCTAGCCAACCGATCGCGCCAAGCCATATATCAAATGAAAGGTCTTTAAATGAGGAACAACCGCGCTATATAACATTTTCGTGTCACTTCTATAGTTTAGGCGCAGTACTTTTCACTTCTATAGTTTAGGCGCAGTTCTTGAAGGAGCGTATTTGTTTAGAGCGAACAACACTCCCCACTCCTTTCAGCCATATCTCGAGTTCTAGCCAACCGATCGCGCCAAGCCGTATATCAACTGAAAGGTCTTTAAATGAGGAACAACCGCGCTATATAATATTTTCGTGTCACTTCTATAGTTTAGGCGCAGTACTTGAAGGAGCGTATTTGTTTAGAGCGAAAAACACTCCCCACTCCTTTCAGTCATATCTCGACTTCTAGCCAACCGATCGCGCCAAGCCATATATCAAATGAAAGGTCTTTAAATGAGGAACAACCGCGCTATATAACATTTTCGTGTCACTTCTATAGTTTAGGCGCAGTACTTGAAGGAGCGTATTTGTTTAGAGCGAAAAACACTCCTCACTCCTTTCAGTCATATCTCAAGTTCTAGCCAACCGATCGCGCCAAGCCATCTATTAAATGAAAGGTCTTTAAATGAGGAACAACCGCGCTATATAACATTTTCGTGTCACTTTTATAGTTTAGGCGCAGTACTTGTCACTTCTATAGTTTAGGCGCAGTACTTGAAGGAGCGTATTTGTTTAGAGCGAAAAACACTCCCCACTCCTTTCAGCCATATCTCGAGTTCTAGCCAACCGATCGCGCCAAGCCGTATATCAACTGAAAGGTCTTTAAATGAGGAACAACCGCGCTATATAACATTTTCGTGTCACTTCTATAGTTTAGGCGCAGTACTTGAAGGAGCGTATTTGTTTAGAGCGAAAAACACTCCCCAATCCTTTCAGCCATATCTCGAGTTCTAGCCAACCGATCGCGCCAAGCCGTATATCAACTGAAAGGTCTTTAAATGAGGAACAACCGCGCTATATAATATTTTCGTGTCACTTCTATAGTTTAGGCGCAGTACTTGAAGGAGCGTATTTGTTTAGAGCGAAAAACACTCCCCACTCCTTTCAGTCATATCTCAAGTTCTAGACATTCGATCGCGCCAAGCCATATATCAAATGAAAGGTCTTTAAATGAGGAACAACCGCGCTATATAACATTTTCGTGTCACTTCTATAGTTTAGGCGCAGTACTTGAAGGAGGGTATTTGTTTAGAGCGAAAAACACTCCCCACTCCTTTCAGTCATATCTCGACTTCTAGCCAACCGATCGCGCCAAGCCATATATCAAATGAAAGGTCTTTAAATGAGGAACAACCGCGCTATATAACATTTTCGTGTCACTTCTATAGTTTAGGCGCAGTACTTGAAGGAGCGTATTTGTTTAGAGCGAAAAACACTCCCCACTCCTTTCAGTCATATCTCAAGTTCTAGCCAACCGATCGCGCCAAGCCATCTATTAAATGAAAGGTCTTTAAATGAGGAACAACCGCGCTATATAACATTTTCGTGTCACTTTTATAGTTTAGGCGCAGTACTTGTCACTTCTATAGTTTAGGCGCAGTACTTGAAGGAGCGTATTTGTTTAGAGCGAAAAACACTCCCCACTCCTTTCAGCCATATCTCGAGTTCTAGCCAACCGATCGCGCCAAGCCGTATATCAACTGAAAGGTCTTTAAATGAGGAACAACCGCGCTATATAACATTTTCGTGTCACTTCTATAGTTTAGGCGCAGTACTTGAAGGAGCGTATTTGTTTAGAGCGAAAAACACTCCCCACTCCTTTCAGTCATATCTCGACTTCTAGCCAACCGATCGCGCCAAGCCGTATATCAACTGAAAGGTCTTTAAATGAGGAACAACCGCGCTATATAACATTTTCGTGTCACTTCTATAGTTTAGGCGCAGTACTTGAAGGAGCGTATTTGTTTAGAGCGAAAAACACTCCTCACTCCTTTCAGTCATATCTCAAGTTCTAGCCAACCGATGGCGCCAAGCCGTATATCAACTGAAAGGTCTTTAAATGAGGAACAACCGCGCTATATAATATTTTCGTGTCACTTCTATAGTTTAGGCGCAGTACTTGAAGGAGCGTATTTGTTTAGAGCGAAAAACACTCCCCACTCCTTTCAGCCATATCTCGAGTTCTAGCCAACCGATCGCGCCAAGCCGTATATCAACTGAAAGGTCTTTAAATGAGGAACAACCGCGCTATATAATATTTTCGTGTCACTTCTATAGTTTAGGCGCAGTACTTGAAGGAGCGTATTTGTTTAGAGCGAAAAACACTCCCCACTCCTTTCAGTCATATCTCAAGTTCTAGACATTCGATCGCGCCAAGCCATATATCAAATGAAAGGTCTTTAAATGAGGAACAACCGCGCTATATAACATTTTCGTGTCACTTCTATAGTTTAGGCGCAGTACTTGAAGGAGGGTATTTGTTTAGAGCGAAAAACACTCCCCACTCCTTTCAGTCATATCTCGACTTCTAGCCAACCGATCGCGCCAAGCCATATATCAAATGAAAGGTCTTTAAATGAGGAACAACCGCGCTATATAACATTTTCGTGTCACTTCTATAGTTTAGGCGCAGTACTTGAAGGAGCGTATTTGTTTAGAGCGAAAAACACTCCCCACTCCTTTCAGTCATATCTCAAGTTCTAGCCAACCGATCGCGCCAAGCCATCTATTAAATGAAAGGTCTTTAAATGAGGAACAACCGCGCTATATAACATTTTCGTGTCACTTTTATAGTTTAGGCGCAGTACTTGTCACTTCTATAGTTTAGGCGCAGTACTTGAAGGAGCGTATTTGTTTAGAGCGAAAAACACTCCCCACTCCTTTCAGCCATATCTCGAGTTCTAGCCAACCGATCGCGCCAAGCCGTATATCAACTGAAAGGTCTTTCAATGAGGAACAACCGCGCTATATAACATTTTCGTGTCACTTCTATAGTTTAGGCGCAGTACTTGAAGGAGCGTATTTGTTTAGAGCGAAAAACACTCCCCAATCCTTTCAGCCATATCTCGAGTTCTAGCCAACCGATCGCGCCAAGCCGTATATCAACTGAAAGGTCTTTAAATGAGGAACAACCGCGCTATATAATATTTTCGTGTCACTTCTATAGTTTAGGCGCAGTACTTGAAGGAGCGTATTTGTTTAGAGCGAAAAACACTCCCCACTCCTTTCAGTCATATCTCAAGTTCTAGCCAACCGATCGCGCCAAGCCGTATATCAACTGAAAGGGTCTTTAAATGAGGAACAACCGCGCTATATAATATTTTCGTGTCACTTCTATAGTTTAGGCGCAGTACTCGTCACTTCTATAGTTTAGGCGCAGTACTTGAAGGAGCGTATTTGTTTAGAGCGAAAAACACTCCCCACTCCTTTCAGTCATATCTCGAGTTCTAGAGGGAAGGTTGAGGTACGGTTGAGGGTGAGTTGCGCTTGAAGTTGAGGTTGAGCATGAGGTTAAAGTTGAAGTCGAAATTGAGGTTGAGCTTGAGGTTACGATTGAGGTTGAGGTTGAAGTTAAGGTTGAGGTTGAGAATGTGGTTGTGGTTAAGGTTGAGATTGACGTTTAGGTTGAGGTTGATTTTGTCGTTGAGTTTGAGGTTGAGGTTAATGTTGAGATTGAGGATGAGGTTGAAGTTGAAGATGAGTTTATAGTTGAGGTTGGGGTTGACGTTGTCGTTGATTCTGAGATTGAGATTGATGTTGAGGTTGAAGACAGGTATCAACTGAAAGGTCTTTAAATGGGGAACAACCGCGCTCTATATCATTTTCATGCCACTTATATAGGTTAGGCGCAGTACTTGAAGGAGTGTATTTTTATAGAGCGAAAAACACTCCCCACTCCTCTCAGTCATATCTTGAGTTATGGCCAACCGATCGCTCCAAGCCATATATCAAATCAAAGGCATTTAAATGGGGAACAACCGCGCTATATAACATTTTCGTGTCACTTTTATAGTTTAGGCGCAGTACTTTTCATTTCTATAGTTTAGGCGCAGTTCTTGAAGGAGCGTATTTGTTTAGAGCGAACAACACTCCCCACTCCTTTCAGCCATATCTCGAGTTCTAGCCAACCGATCGCGCCAAGCCGTATATCAACTGAAAGGTCTTTAAATGAGGAACAACCGCGCTATATAATATTTTCGTGTCACTTCTATAGTTTAGGCGCAGTACTTGAAGGAGCGTATATGTTTAGAGCGAAGAACACTCCCCACTCCTTTTAGTCATTTCTCGAGTTCTAGCTAACCGATCGCGCCAAGCCACATATCAAATGAAAGGTCTTTAAATGAGAAACAACCGTGCTATATAACATTTTCGTGTCGCTTCTATAGTTTAGGCGCAGTACTTGAAGGAGCGTATTTGTTTAGAGCGAAAAACACTCCCCACTCCTTTCAGTCATTTCTCGAGTTCTAGCCAACCGATCGCGCCAAGCCATAAATCAAATGAAAGGTCTTTAAATGAGGAACAACCGCGCTATATAACATTTTCGTGTCACTTCTATAGTTTAGGCGCAGTACTTGAAGGAGCGTATTTGTTTAGAGCGAAAAACACTCCCCACTCCTTTCAGTCATATCTCAAGTTCTAGCCAACCGATCGCGCCAAGCCATCTATTAAATGAAAGGTCTTTAAATGAGGAACAACCGCGCTATATAACATTTTCGTGTCACTTTTATAGTTTAGGCGCAGTACTTGTAACTTCTATAGTTTAGGCGCAGTACTTGAAGGAGCGTATTTGTTTAGAGCGAAAAACACTCCCCACTCCTTTCAGCCATATCTCGAGTTCTAGCCAACCGATCGCGCCAAGCCGTATATCAACTGAAAGGTCTTTAAATGAGGAACAACCGCGCTATATAACATTTTCGTGTCACTTCTATAGTTTAGGCGCAGTACTTGAAGGAGCGTATTTGTTTAGAGCGAAAAACACTCCCCAATCCTTTCAGCCATATCTCGAGTTCTAGCCAACCGATCGCGCCAAGCCGTATATCAACTGAAAGGTCTTTAAATGAGGAACAACCGCGCTATATAATATTTTCGTGTCACTTCTATAGTTTAGGCGCAGTACTTGAAGGAGCGTATTTGTTTAGAGCGAAAAACACTCCCCACTCCTTTCAGTCATATCTCAAGTTCTAGCCAACCGATCGCGCCAAGCCGTATATCAACTGAAAGGTCTTTAAATGAGGAACAACCGCGCTATATAATATTTTCGTGTCACTTCTATAGTTTAGGCGCAGTACTTGAAGGAGCGTATTTGTTTAGAGCGAAAAACACTCCCCACTCCTTTCAGTCATTTCTCGAGTTCTAGCCAACCGATCGCGCCAAGCCATATATCAAATGAAAGGTCTTTAAATGAGGAATAACCGCGCTATATAACATTTTCGTGTCACTTCTATAGTTTAGGCGCAGTACTTGTCACTTCTATAGTTTAGGCGCTGTTCTTGAAGGAGCGTATTTGTTTAGAGCGAACAACACTCCCCACTCCTTTCAGCCATATCTCGAGTTCTAGCCAACCGATCGCGCCAAGCCATATATCAACTGAAAGGTCTTTAAATGAGGAACAACCGCGCTATATAATATTTTCGTGTCACTTCTATAGTTTAGGCGCAGTACTTGAAGGAGCGTATTTGTTTAGAGCGAAAAACACTCCCCACTCCTTTCAGTCATATCTCAAGTTCTAGCCAACCGATCGCGCCAAGCCGTATATCAACTGAAAGGGTCTTTAAATGAGGAACAACCGCGCTATATAATATTTTCGTGTCACTTCTATAGTTTAGGCGCAGTACTCGTCACTTCTATAGTTTAGGCGCAGTACTTGAAGGAGCGTATTTGTTTAGAGCGAAAAACACTCCCCACTCCTTTCAGTCATATCTCGAGTTCTAGAGGGAAGGTTGAGGTACGGTTGAGGGTGAGTTGCGCTTGAAGTTGAGGTTGAGCATGAGGTTAAAGTTGAAGTCGAAATTGAGGTTGAGCTTGAGGTTACGATTGAGGTTGAGGTTGAAGTTAAGGTTGAGGTTGAGAATGTGGTTGTGGTTAAGGTTGAGATTGACGTTTAGGTTGAGGTTGATTTTGTCGTTGAGTTTGAGGTTGAGGTTAATGTTGAGATTGAGGATGAGGTTGAAGTTGAAGATGAGTTTATAGTTGAGGTTGGGGTTGACGTTGTCGTTGATTCTGAGATTGAGATTGATGTTGAGGTTGAAGACAGGTATCAACTGAAAGGTCTTTAAATGGGGAACAACCGCGCTCTATATCATTTTCATGCCACTTATATAGGTTAGGCGCAGTACTTGAAGGAGTGTATTTTTATAGAGCGAAAAACACTCCCCACTCCTCTCAGTCATATCTTGAGTTATGGCCAACCGATCGCTCCAAGCCATATATCAAATCAAAGGCATTTAAATGGGGAACAACCGCGCTATATAACATTTTCGTGTCACTTTTATAGTTTAGGCGCAGTACTTTTCATTTCTATAGTTTAGGCGCAGTTCTTGAAGGAGCGTATTTGTTTAGAGCGAACAACACTCCCCACTCCTTTCAGCCATATCTCGAGTTCTAGCCAACCGATCGCGCCAAGCCGTATATCAACTGAAAGGTCTTTAAATGAGGAACAACCGCGCTATATAATATTTTCGTGTCACTTCTATAGTTTAGGCGCAGTACTTGAAGGAGCGTATATGTTTAGAGCGAAGAACACTCCCCACTCCTTTTAGTCATTTCTCGAGTTCTAGCTAACCGATCGCGCCAAGCCACATATCAAATGAAAGGTCTTTAAATGAGAAACAACCGTGCTATATAACATTTTCGTGTCGCTTCTATAGTTTAGGCGCAGTACTTGAAGGAGCGTATTTGTTTAGAGCGAAAAACACTCCCCACTCCTTTCAGTCATTTCTCGAGTTCTAGCCAACCGATCGCGCCAAGCCATAAATCAAATGAAAGGTCTTTAAATGAGGAACAACCGCGCTATATAACATTTTCGTGTCACTTCTATAGTTTAGGCGCAGTACTTGAAGGAGCGTATTTGTTTAGAGCGAAAAACACTCCCCACTCCTTTCAGTCATATCTCAAGTTCTAGCCAACCGATCGCGCCAAGCCATCTATTAAATGAAAGGTCTTTAAATGAGGAACAACCGCGCTATATAACATTTTCGTGTCACTTTTATAGTTTAGGCGCAGTACTTGTCACTTCTATAGTTTAGGCGCAGTACTTGAAGGAGCGTATTTGTTTAGAGCGAAAAACACTCCCCACTCCTTTCAGCCATATCTCGAGTTCTAGCCAACCGATCGCGCCAAGCCGTATATCAACTGAAAGGTCTTTAAATGAGGAACAACCGCGTTATATAACATTTTCGTGTCACTTCTATAGTTTAGGCGCAGTACTTGAAGGAGCGTATTTGTTTAGAGCGAAAAACACTCCCCAATCCTTTCAGTCATTTCTCGAGTTCTAGCCAACCGATCGCGCCAAGCCATATATCAAATGAAAGGTCTTTAAATGAGGAATAACCGCGCTATATAACATTTTCGTGTCACTTCTATAGTTTAGGCGCAGTACTTGTCACTTCTATAGTTTAGGCGCTGTTCTTGAAGGAGCGTATTTGTTTAGAGCGAAAAACACTCCCCACTCCTTTCAGCCATATCTCGAGTTCTAGCCAACCGATCGCGCCAAGCCGTATATCAACTGAAAGGTCTTTCAATGAGGAACAACCGCGCTATATAACATTTTCGTGTCACTTCTATAGTTTAGGCGCAGTACTTGAAGGAGCGTATTTGTTTAGAGCGAAAAACACTCCCCAATCCTTTCAGCCATATCTCGAGTTCTAGCCAACCGATCGCGCCAAGCCGTATATCAACTGAAAGGTCTTTAAATGAGGAACAACCGCGCTATATAATATTTTCGTGTCACTTCTATAGTTTAGGCGCAGTACTTGAAGGAGCGTATTTGTTTAGAGCGAAAAACACTCCCCACTCCTTTCAGTCATATCTCAAGTTCTAGCCAACCGATCGCGCCAAGCCGTATATCAACTGAAAGGGTCTTTAAATGAGGAACAACCGCGCTATATAATATTTTCGTGTCACTTCTATAGTTTAGGCGCAGTACTCGTCACTTCTATAGTTTAGGCGCAGTACTTGAAGGAGCGTATTTGTTTAGAGCGAAAAACACTCCCCACTCCTTTCAGTCATATCTCGAGTTCTAGAGGGAAGGTTGAGGTACGGTTGAGGGTGAGTTGCGCTTGAAGTTGAGGTTGAGCATGAGGTTAAAGTTGAAGTCGAAATTGAGGTTGAGCTTGAGGTTACGATTGAGGTTGAGGTTGAAGTTAAGGTTGAGGTTGAGAATGTGGTTGTGGTTAAGGTTGAGATTGACGTTTAGGTTGACGTTGATTTTGTCGTTGAGTTTGAGGTTGAGGTTAATGTTGAGATTGAGGATGAGGTTGAAGTTGAAGATGAGTTTATAGTTGAGGTTGGGGTTGACGTTGTCGTTGATTCTGAGATTGAGATTGATGTTGAGGTTGAAGACAGGTATCAACTGAAAGGTCTTTAAATGGGGAACAACCGCGCTCTATATCATTTTCATGCCACTTATATAGGTTAGGCGCAGTACTTGAAGGAGTGTATTTTTATAGAGCGAAAAACACTCCCCACTCCTCTCAGTCATATCTTGAGTTATGGCCAACCGATCGCTCCAAGCCATATATCAAATCAAAGGCATTTAAATGGGGAACAACCGCGCTATATAACATTTTCGTGTCACTTTTATAGTTTAGGCGCAGTACTTTTCATTTCTATAGTTTAGGCGCAGTTCTTGAAGGAGCGTATTTGTTTAGAGCGAACAACACTCCCCACTCCTTTCAGCCATATCTCGAGTTCTAGCCAACCGATCGCGCCAAGCCGTATATCAACTGAAAGGTCTTTAAATGAGGAACAACCGCGCTATATAATATTTTCGTGTCACTTCTATAGTTTAGGCGCAGTACTTGAAGGAGCGTATATGTTTAGAGCGAAGAACACTCCCCACTCCTTTTAGTCATTTCTCGAGTTCTAGCTAACCGATCGCGCCAAGCCACATATCAAATGAAAGGCCTTTAAATGAGAAACAACCGTGCTATATAACATTTTCGTGTCGCTTCTATAGTTTAGGCGCAGTACTTGAAGGAGCGTATTTGTTTAGAGCGAAAAACACTCCCCACTCCTTTCAGTCATTTCTCGAGTTCTAGCCAACCGATCGCGCCAAGCCATAAATCAAATGAAAGGTCTTTAAATGAGGAACAACCGCGCTATATAACATTTTCGTGTCACTTCTATAGTTTAGGCGCAGTACTTGAAGGAGCGTATTTGTTTAGAGCGAAAAACACTCCCCACTCCTTTCAGTCATATCTCAAGTTCTAGCCAACCGATCGCGCCAAGCCATCTATTAAATGAAAGGTCTTTAAATGAGGAACAACCGCGCTATATAACATTTTCGTGTCACTTTTATAGTTTAGGCGCAGTACTTGTCACTTCTATAGTTTAGGCGCAGTACTTGAAGGAGCGTATTTGTTTAGAGCGAAAAACACTCCCCACTCCTTTCAGCCATATCTCGAGTTCTAGCCAACCGATCGCGCCAAGCCGTATATCAACTGAAAGGTCTTTAAATGAGGAACAACCGCGCTATATAACATTTTCGTGTCACTTCTATAGTTTAGGCGCAGTACTTGAAGGAGCGTATTTGTTTAGAGCGAAAAACACTCCCCAATCCTTTCAGCCATATCTCGAGTTCTAGCCAACCGATCGCGCCAAGCCGTATATCAACTGAAAGGTCTTTAAATGAGGAACAACCGCGCTATATAATATTTTCGTGTCACTTCTATAGTTTAGGCGCAGTACTTGAAGGAGCGTATTTGTTTAGAGCGAAAAACACTCCCCACTCCTTTCAGTCATATCTCAAGTTCTAGCCAACCGATCGCGCCAAGCCGTATATCAACTGAAAGGTCTTTAAATGAGGAACAACCGCGCTATATAATATTTTCGTGTCACTTCTATAGTTTAGGCGCAGTACTTGAAGGAGCGTATTTGTTTAGAGCGAAAAACACTCCCCACTCCTTTCAGTCATTTCTCGAGTTCTAGCCAACCGATCGCGCCAAGCCATATATCAAATGAAAGGTCTTTAAACGAGGAATAACCGCGCTATATAACATTTTCGTGTCACTTCTATAGTTTAGGCGCAGTACTTGTCACTTCTATAGTTTAGGCGCTGTTCTTGAAGGAGCGTATTTGTTTAGAGCGAACAACACTCCCCACTCCTTTCAGCCATATCTCGAGTTCTAGCCAACCGATCGCGCCAAGCCATATATCAACTGAAAGGTCTTTAAATGAGGAACAACCGCGCTATATAATATTTTCGTGTCACTTCTATAGTTTAGGCGCAGTACTTGAAGGAGCGTATTTGTTTAGAGCGAAAAACACTCCCCACTCCTTTCAGTCATTTCTCGAGTTCTAGCCAACCGATCGCGCCAAGCCATAAATCAAATGAAAGGTCTTTAAATGAGGAACAACCGCGCTATATAACATTTTCGTGTCACTTCTATAGTTTAGGCGCAGTACTTGAAGGAGCGTATTTGTTTAGAGCGAAAAACACTCCCCACTCCTTTCAGTCATATCTCAAGTTCTAGCCAACCGATCGCGCCAAGCCATCTATTAAATGAAAGGTCTTTAAATGAGGAACAACCGCGCTATATAACATTTTCGTGTCACTTTTATAGTTTAGGCGCAGTACTTGTCACTTCTATAGTTTAGGCGCAGTACTTGAAGGAGCGTATTTGTTTAGAGCGAAAAACACTCCCCACTCCTTTCAGCCATATCTCGAGTTCTAGCCAACCGATCGCGCCAAGCCGTATATCAACTGAAAGGTCTTTAAATGAGGAACAACCGCGCTATATAACATTTTCGTGTCACTTCTATAGTTTAGGCGCAGTACTTGAAGGAGCGTATTTGTTTAGAGCGAAAAACACTCCCCACTCCTTTCAGTCATTTCTCGAGTTCTAGCCAACCGATCGCGCCAAGCCATAAATCAAATGAAAGGTCTTTAAATGAGGAACAACCGCGCTATATAACATTTTCGTGTCACTTCTATAGTTTAGGCGCAGTACTTGAAGGAGCGTATTTGTTTAGAGCGAAAAACACTCCCCACTCCTTTCAGTCATATCTCAAGTTCTAGCCAACCGATCGCGCCAAGCCATCTATTAAATGAAAGGTCTTTAAATGAGGAACAACCGCGCTATATAACATTTTCGTGTCACTTTTATAGTTTAGGCGCAGTACTTGTCACTTCTATAGTTTAGGCGCAGTACTTGAAGGAGCGTATTTGTTTAGAGCGAAAAACACTCCCCACTCCTTTCAGCCATATCTCGAGTTCTAGCCAACCGATCGCGCCAAGCCGTATATCAACTGAAAGGTCTTTAAATGAGGAACAACCGCGCTATATAACATTTTCGTGTCACTTCTATAGTTTAGGCGCAGTACTTGAAGGAGCGTATTTGTTTAGAGCGAAAAACACTCCCCAATCCTTTCAGCCATATCTCGAGTTCTAGCCAACCGATCGCGCCAAGCCGTATATCAACTGAAAGGTCTTTAAATGAGGAACAACCGCGCTATATAATATTTTCGTGTCACTTCTATAGTTTAGGCGCAGTACTTGAAGGAGCGTATTTGTTTAGAGCGAAAAACAATCCCCACTCCTTTCAGTCATAATTCGAGTTCTAGCCAACCGATCGCGCCAAGCCATATATCAAATGAAAGGTCTTTAAATGAGGAACAACCGCGCTATATAACATTTTCGTGTCACTTCTATAGTTTAGGCGCAGTACTTGAAGGAGCGTATTTGTTTAGAGCGAAAAACACTCCCCACTTCTTCCAGTCATATCTCGAGTTCTAGCCAACCGATCGCGCCAAGCCATATATCAAATGAAAGGTATTTAAATGGGGAACAACCGCGCTATATAACATTATCGTGTCACTCCTATAGTTTAGGCGCAGTACTTGAAGGAGCGTATTTGTTTCGAGCGAAAAACTCTCCCCACTCCTTCCAGTCATATCTCAAGTTCTAGCCAACCGATCGCGCCAAGCCATATATCAAATGAAAGGTCTTTAAATGGGGAACAACCGCGCTATATAACATTATCGTGTCACTTCTATAGTTTAGGCGCAGTACTTGAAGGAGCGTATTTGTTTAGAGCGAAAAACACTCCCCACTTCTTCCAGTCATATCTCGAGTTCTAGCCAACCGATCGCGCCAAGCCATATATCAAATGAAAGGTATTTAAATGGGGAACAACCGCGCTATATAACATTTTCGTGTCACTTCTATAGTTTAGGCGCAGTACTTGAAGGAGCGTATTTGTTTAGAGCGAAAAACACTCCCCACTTCTTCCAGTCATATCTCGAGTTCTAGCCAACCGATCGCGCCAAGCCATATATCAAATGAAAGGTATTTAAATGGGGAACAACCGCGCTATATAACATTATCGTGTCACTCCTATAGTTTAGGCGCAGTACTTGAAGGAGCGTATTTGTTTAGAGCGAAAAACACTCCCCACTCCTTTCAGTCATATCTCAAGTTCTAGCCAACCGATCGCGCCAAGCCATCTATTAAATGAAAGGTCTTTAAATGAGGAACAACCGCGCTATATAACATTTTCGTGTCACTTCTATAGTTTAGGCGCAGTACTTGAAGGAGCGTATTTGTTTAGAGCGAAAAACACTCCCCACTTCTTCCAGTCATATCTCGAGTTCTAGCCAACCGATCGCGCCAAGCCATATATCAAATGAAAGGTATTTAAATGGGGAACAACCGCGCTATATAACATTATCGTGTCACTCCTATAGTTTAGGCGCAGTACTTGAAGGAGCGTATTTGTTTCGAGCGAAAAACACTCCCCACTCCTTCCAGTCATATCTCAAGTTCTAGCCAACCGATCGCGCCAAGCCATATATCAAATGAAAGGTCTTTAAATGAGGAACAACCGCGCTATATAACATTTTCGTGTCACTTTTATAGTTTAGGCGCAGTACTTGAAGGAGCGTATTTGTTTAGAGCGAAAAACACTCCCCACTCCTTTCAGTCATATCTCAAGTTCTAGCCAACCGATCGCGCCAAGCCATCTATTAAATGAAAGGTCTTTAAATGAGGAACAACCGCGCTATATAACATTTTCGTTTCACTTTTATAGTTTAGGCGCAGTACTTGAAGGAGCGTATTTGTTTCGAGCGAAAAACACTCCCCACTCCTTCCAGTCATATCTCAAGTTCTAGCCAACCGATCGCGCCAAGCCATATATCAAATGAAAGGTCTTTAAATGAGGAACAACCGCGCTATATAACATTTTCGTGTCGCTTCTATAGTTTAGGCGCAGTACTCGTCACTTCTATAGTTTAGGCGCAGTACTTGAAGGAGCGTATTTGTTTAGAGCGAAAAACACTCCCCACTCCTTTCAGTCATATCTCGAGTTCTAGAGGGAAGGTTGAGGTACGGTTGAGGGTGAGTTGCGCTTGAAGTTGAGGTTGAGCATGAGGTTAAAGTTGAAGTCGAAATTGAGGTTGAGCTTGAGGTTACGATTGAGGTTGAGGTTGAAGTTAAGGTTGAGGTTGAGAATGTGGTTGTGGTTAAGGTTGAGATTGACGTTTAGGTTGAGGTTGATTTTGTCGTTGAGTTTGAGGTTGAGGTTAATGTTGAGATTGAGGATGAGGTTGAAGTTGAAGATGAGTTTATAGTTGAGGTTGGGGTTGACGTTGTCGTTGATTCTGAGATTGAGATTGATGTTGAGGTTGAAGACAGGTATCAACTGAAAGGTCTTTAAATGGGGAACAACCGCGCTCTATATCATTTTCATGCCACTTATATAGGTTAGGCGCAGTACTTGAAGGAGTGTATTTTTATAGAGCGAAAAACACTCCCCACTCCTCTCAGTCATATCTTGAGTTATGGCCAACCGATCGCTCCAAGCCATATATCAAATCAAAGGCATTTAAATGGGGAACAACCGCGCTATATAACATTTTCGTGTCACTTTTATAGTTTAGGCGCAGTACTTTTCATTTCTATAGTTTAGGCGCAGTTCTTGAAGGAGCGTATTTGTTTAGAGCGAACAACACTCCCCACTCCTTTCAGCCATATCTCGAGTTCTAGCCAACCGATCGCGCCAAGCCGTATATCAACTGAAAGGTCTTTAAATGAGGAACAACCGCGCTATATAATATTTTCGTGTCACTTCTATAGTTTAGGCGCAGTACTTGAAGGAGCGTATATGTTTAGAGCGAAGAACACTCCCCACTCCTTTTAGTCATTTCTCGAGTTCTAGCTAACCGATCGCGCCAAGCCACATATCAAATGAAAGGTCTTTAAATGAGAAACAACCGTGCTATATAACATTTTCGTGTCGCTTCTATAGTTTAGGCGCAGTACTTGAAGGAGCGTATTTGTTTAGAGCGAAAAACACTCCCCACTCCTTTCAGTCATTTCTCGAGTTCTAGCCAACCGATCGCGCCAAGCCATAAATCAAATGAAAGGTCTTTAAATGAGGAACAACCGCGCTATATAACATTTTCGTGTCACTTCTATAGTTTAGGCGCAGTACTTGAAGGAGCGTATTTGTTTAGAGCGAAAAACACTCCCCACTCCTTTCAGTCATATCTCAAGTTCTAGCCAACCGATCGCGCCAAGCCATCTATTAAATGAAAGGTCTTTAAATGAGGAACAACCGCGCTATATAACATTTTCGTGTCACTTTTATAGTTTAGGCGCAGTACTTGTCACTTCTATAGTTTAGGCGCAGTACTTGAAGGAGCGTATATGTTTAGAGCGAAGAACACTCCCCACTCCTTTTAGTCATTTCTCGAGTTCTAGCTAACCGATCGCGCCAAGCCACATATCAAATGAAAGGCCTTTAAATGAGAAACAACCGTGCTATATAACATTTTCGTGTCGCTTCTATAGTTTAGGCGCAGTACTTGAAGGAGCGTATTTGTTTAGAGCGAAAAACACTCCCCACTCCTTTCAGTCATTTCTCGAGTTCTAGCCAACCGATCGCGCCAAGCCATAAATCAAATGAAAGGTCTTTAAATGAGGAACAACCGCGCTATATAACATTTTCGTGTCACTTCTATAGTTTAGGCGCAGTACTTGAAGGAGCGTATTTGTTTAGAGCGAAAAACACTCCCCACTCCTTTCAGTCATATCTCAAGTTCTAGCCAACCGATCGCGCCAAGCCATCTATTAAATGAAAGGTCTTTAAATGAGGAACAACCGCGCTATATAACATTTTCGTGTCACTTTTATAGTTTAGGCGCAGTACTTGTCACTTCTATAGTTTAGGCGCAGTACTTGAAGGAGCGTATTTGTTTAGAGCGAAAAACACTCCCCACTCCTTTCAGCCATATCTCGAGTTCTAGCCAACCGATCGCGCCAAGCCGTATATCAACTGAAAGGTCTTTAAATGAGGAACAACCGCGCTATATAACATTTTCGTGTCACTTCTATAGTTTAGGCGCAGTACTTGAAGGAGCGTATTTGTTTAGAGCGAAAAACACTCCCCAATCCTTTCAGCCATATCTCGAGTTCTAGCCAACCGATCGCGCCAAGCCGTATATCAACTGAAAGGTCTTTAAATGAGGAACAACCGCGCTATATAATATTTTCGTGTCACTTCTATAGTTTAGGCGCAGTACTTGAAGGAGCGTATTTGTTTAGAGCGAAAAACACTCCCCACTCCTTTCAGTCATATCTCAAGTTCTAGCCAACCGATCGCGCCAAGCCGTATATCAACTGAAAGGTCTTTAAATGAGGAACAACCGCGCTATATAATATTTTCGTGTCACTTCTATAGTTTAGGCGCAGTACTTGAAGGAGCGTATTTGTTTAGAGCGAAAAACACTCCCCACTCCTTTCAGTCATTTCTCGAGTTCTAGCCAACCGATCGCGCCAAGCCATATATCAAATGAAAGGTCTTTAAACGAGGAATAACCGCGCTATATAACATTTTCGTGTCACTTCTATAGTTTAGGCGCAGTACTTGTCACTTCTATAGTTTAGGCGCTGTTCTTGAAGGAGCGTATTTGTTTAGAGCGAACAACACTCCCCACTCCTTTCAGCCATATCTCGAGTTCTAGCCAACCGATCGCGCCAAGCCATATATCAACTGAAAGGTCTTTAAATGAGGAACAACCGCGCTATATAATATTTTCGTGTCACTTCTATAGTTTAGGCGCAGTACTTGAAGGAGCGTATTTGTTTAGAGCGAAAAACACTCCCCACTCCTTTCAGTCATTTCTCGAGTTCTAGCCAACCGATCGCGCCAAGCCATAAATCAAATGAAAGGTCTTTAAATGAGGAACAACCGCGCTATATAACATTTTCGTGTCACTTCTATAGTTTAGGCGCAGTACTTGAAGGAGCGTATTTGTTTAGAGCGAAAAACACTCCCCACTCCTTTCAGTCATATCTCAAGTTCTAGCCAACCGATCGCGCCAAGCCATCTATTAAATGAAAGGTCTTTAAATGAGGAACAACCGCGCTATATAACATTTTCGTGTCACTTTTATAGTTTAGGCGCAGTACTTGTCACTTCTATAGTTTAGGCGCAGTACTTGAAGGAGCGTATTTGTTTAGAGCGAAAAACACTCCCCACTCCTTTCAGCCATATCTCGAGTTCTAGCCAACCGATCGCGCCAAGCCGTATATCAACTGAAAGGTCTTTAAATGAGGAACAACCGCGCTATATAACATTTTCGTGTCACTTCTATAGTTTAGGCGCAGTACTTGAAGGAGCGTATTTGTTTAGAGCGAAAAACACTCCCCAATCCTTTCAGCCATATCTCGAGTTCTAGCCAACCGATCGCGCCAAGCCGTATATCAACTGAAAGGTCTTTAAATGAGGAACAACCGCGCTATATAATATTTTCGTGTCACTTCTATAGTTTAGGCGCAGTACTTGAAGGAGCGTATTTGTTTAGAGCGAAAAACAATCCCCACTCCTTTCAGTCATAATTCGAGTTCTAGCCAACCGATCGCGCCAAGCCATATATCAAATGAAAGGTCTTTAAATGAGGAACAACCGCGCTATATAACATTTTCGTGTCACTTCTATAGTTTAGGCGCAGTACTTGAAGGAGCGTATTTGTTTAGAGCGAAAAACACTCCCCACTTCTTCCAGTCATATCTCGAGTTCTAGCCAACCGATCGCGCCAAGCCATATATCAAATGAAAGGTATTTAAATGGGGAACAACCGCGCTATATAACATTATCGTGTCACTCCTATAGTTTAGGCGCAGTACTTGAAGGAGCGTATTTGTTTCGAGCGAAAAACTCTCCCCACTCCTTCCAGTCATATCTCAAGTTCTAGCCAACCGATCGCGCCAAGCCATATATCAAATGAAAGGTCTTTAAATGAGGAACAACCGCGCTATATAACATTTTCGTGTCACTTTTATAGTTTAGGCGCAGTACTTGAAGGAGCGTATTTGTTTAGAGCGAAAAACACTCCCCACTCCTTTCAGTCATATCTCAAGTTCTAGCCAACCGATCGCGCCAAGCCATCTATTAAATGAAAGGTCTTTAAATGAGGAACAACCGCGCTATATAACATTTTCGTGTCACTTCTATAGTTTAGGCGCAGTACTTGAAGGAGCGTATTTGTTTAGAGCGAAAAACACTCCCCACTTCTTCCAGTCATATCTCGAGTTCTAGCCAACCGATCGCGCCAAGCCATATATCAAATGAAAGGTATTTAAATGGGGAACAACCGCGCTATATAACATTATCGTGTCACTCCTATAGTTTAGGCGCAGTACTTGAAGGAGCGTATTTGTTTCGAGCGAAAAACACTCCCCACTCCTTCCAGTCATATCTCAAGTTCTAGCCAACCGATCGCGCCAAGCCATATATCAAATGAAAGGTCTTTAAATGAGGAACAACCGCGCTATATAACATTTTCGTGTCACTTTTATAGTTTAGGCGCAGTACTTGAAGGAGCGTATTTGTTTAGAGCGAAAAACACTCCCCACTCCTTTCAGTCATATCTCAAGTTCTAGCCAACCGATCGCGCCAAGCCATCTATTAAATGAAAGGTCTTTAAATGAGGAACAACCGCGCTATATAACATTTTCGTTTCACTTTTATAGTTTAGGCGCAGTACTTGAAGGAGCGTATTTGTTTCGAGCGAAAAACACTCCCCACTCCTTCCAGTCATATCTCAAGTTCTAGCCAACCGATCGCGCCAAGCCATATATCAAATGAAAGGTCTTTAAATGAGGAACAACCGCGCTATATAACATTTTCGTGTCGCTTCTATAGTTTAGGCGCAGTACTTGAAGGAGCGTATTTGTTTAGAGCGAAAAACACTCCCCAATTCTTTCAGCCATATCTCGAGTTCTAGCTGATATCAACTGAAAGGTCTTTAAATGAGGAACAACCGCGCTATATAACATTATCGTGTCACTCCTATAGTTTAGGCGCAGTACTTGAAGGAGCGTATTTGTTTCGAGCGAAAAACACTCCCCACTCCTTCCAGTCATATCTCAAGTTCTAGCCAACCGATCGCGCCAAGCCATATATCAAATGAAAGGTCTTTAAATGAGGAACAACCGCGCTATATAACATTTTCGTGTCACTTTTATAGTTTAGGCGCAGTACTTGAAGGAGCGTATTTGTTTAGAGCGAAAAACACTCCCCACTCCTTTCAGTCATATCTCAAGTTCTAGCCAACCGATCGCGCCAAGCCATCTATTAAATGAAAGGTCTTTAAATGAGGAACAACCGCGCTATATAACATTTTCGTGTCACTTTTATAGTTTAGGCGCAGTACTTGAAGGAGCGTATTTGTTTCGAGCGAAAAAACCCTCCCCACTCCTTCCAGTCATATCTCAAGTTCTAGCCAACCGATCGCGCCAAGCCATATATCAAATGAAAGGTCTTTAAATGAGGAACAACCGCGCTATATAACATTTTCGTGTCGCTTCTATAGTTTAGGCGCAGTACTTGAAGGAGCGTATTTGTTTAGAGCGAAAAACACTCCCCAATCCTTTCAGCCATATCTCGAGTTCTAGCTGATATCAACTGAAAGGTCTTTAAATGAGGAACAACCGCGCTATATAACATTATCGTGTCACTCCTATAGTTTAGGCGCAGTACTTGAAGGAGCGTATTTGTTTCGAGCGAAAAACACTCCCCACTCCTTCCAGTCATATCTCAAGTTCTAGCCAACCGATCGCGCCAAGCCATATATCAAATGAAAGGTCTTTAAATGAGGAACAACCGCGCTATATAACATTTTCGTGTCACTTTTATAGTTTAGGCGCAGTACTTGAAGGAGCGTATTTGTTTCGAGCGAAAAAACCCTCCCCACTCCTTCCAGTCATATCTCAAGTTCTAGCCAACCGATCGCGCCAAGCCATATATCAAATGAAAGGTCTTTAAATGAGGAACAACCGCGCTATATAACATTTTCGTGTCGCTTCTATAGTTTAGGCGCAGTACTTGAAGGAGCGTATTTGTTTAGAACGAAAAACACTCCCCAATCCTTTCAGCCATATCTCGAGTTCTAGCTGATATCAACTGAAAGGTCTTTAAATGAGGAACAACCGCGCTATATAACATTATCGTGTCACTCCTATAGTTTAGGCGCAGTACTTGAAGGAGCGTATTTGTTTCGAGCGAAAAACACTCCCCACTCCTTCCAGTCATATCTCAAGTTCTAGCCAACCGATCGCGCCAAGCCATATATCAACTGAAAGGTCTTTAAATGAGGAACAACCGCGCTATATAACATTTTCGTGTCACTTCTATAGTTTAGGCGCAGTACTTGAAGGAGCGTATTTGTTTAGAGCGAAAAACACTCCCCAATCCTTTCAGCCATATCTCGAGTTCTAGCCAACCGATCGCGCCAAGCCGTATATCAACTGAAAGGTCTTTAAATGAGGAACAACCGCGCTATATAATATTTTCGTGTCACTTCTATAGTTTAGGCGCAGTACTTGAAGGAGCGTATTTGTTTAGAGCGAAAAACACTCCCCACTCCTTTCAGTCATATCTCAAGTTCTAGCCAACCGATCGCGCCAAGCCGTATATCAACTGAAAGGTCTTTAAATGAGGAACAACCGCGCTATATAATATTTTCGTGTCACTTCTATAGTTTAGGCGCAGTACTTGAAGGAGCGTATTTGTTTAGAGCGAAAAACACTCCCCACTCCTTTCAGTCATTTCTCGAGTTCTAGCCAACCGATCGCGCCAAGCCATATATCAAATGAAAGGTCTTTAAACGAGGAATAACCGCGCTATATAACATTTTCGTGTCACTTCTATAGTTTAGGCGCAGTACTTGTCACTTCTATAGTTTAGGCGCTGTTCTTGAAGGAGCGTATTTGTTTAGAGCGAACAACACTCCCCACTCCTTTCAGACATATCTCGAGTTCTAGCCAACCGATCGCGCCAAGCCATATATCAACTGAAAGGTCTTTAAATGAGGAACAACCGCGCTATATAATATTTTCGTGTCACTTCTATAGTTTAGGCGCAGTACTTGAAGGAGCGTATTTGTTTAGAGCGAAAAACACTCCCCACTCCTTTCAGTCATTTCTCGAGTTCTAGCCAACCGATCGCGCCAAGCCATATATCAAATGAAAGGTCTTTAAATGAGGAACAACCGCGCTATATAACATTTTCGTGTCACTTCTATAGTTTAGGCGCAGTACTTGAAGGAGCGTATTTGTTTAGAGCGAAAAACACTCCCCACTCCTTTCAGTCATATCTCAAGTTCTAGCCAACCGATCGCGCCAAGCCATCTATTAAATGAAAGGTCTTTAAATGAGGAACAACCGCGCTATATAACATTTTCGTGTCACTTTTATAGTTTAGGCGCAGTACTTGTCACTTCTATAGTTTAGGCGCAGTACTTGAAGGAGCGTATTTGTTTAGAGCGAAAAACACTCCCCACTCCTTTCAGCCATATCTCGAGTTCTAGCCAACCGATCGCGCCAAGCCGTATATCAACTGAAAGGTCTTTAAATGAGGAACAACCGCGCTATATAACATTTTCGTGTCACTTCTATAGTTTAGGCGCAGTACTTGAAGGAGCGTATTTGTTTAGAGCGAAAAACACTCCCCAATCCTTTCAGCCATATCTCGAGTTCTAGCCAACCGATCGCGCCAAGCCGTATATCAACTGAAAGGTCTTTAAATGAGGAACAACCGCGCTATATAATATTTTCGTGTCACTTCTATAGTTTAGGCGCAGTACTTGAAGGAGCGTATTTGTTTAGAGCGAAAAACACTCCCCACTCCTTTCAGTCATATCTCAAGTTCTAGCCAACCGATCGCGCCAAGCCGTATATCAACTGAAAGGTCTTTAAATGAGGAACAACCGCGCTATATAATATTTTCGTGTCACTTCTATAGTTTAGGCGCAGTACTTGAAGGAGCGTATTTGTTTAGAGCGAAAAACACTCCCCACTCCTTTCAGTCATTTCTCGAGTTCTAGCCAACCGATCGCGCCAAGCCATATATCAAATGAAAGGTCTTTAAACGAGGAATAACCGCGCTATATAACATTTTCGTGTCACTTCTATAGTTTAGGCGCAGTACTTGTCACTTCTATAGTTTAGGCGCTGTTCTTGAAGGAGCGTATTTGTTTAGAGCGAACAACACTCCCCACTCCTTTCAGCCATATCTCGAGTTCTAGCCAACCGATCGCGCCAAGCCATATATCAACTGAAAGGTCTTTAAATGAGGAACAACCGCGCTATATAATATTTTCGTGTCACTTCTATAGTTTAGGCGCAGTACTTGAAGGAGCGTATTTGTTTAGAGCGAAAAACACTCCCCACTCCTTTCAGTCATTTCTCGAGTTCTAGCCAACCGATCGCGCCAAGCCATAAATCAAATGAAAGGTCTTTAAATGAGGAACAACCGCGCTATATAACATTTTCGTGTCACTTCTATAGTTTAGGCGCAGTACTTGAAGGAGCGTATTTGTTTAGAGCGAAAAACACTCCCCACTCCTTTCAGTCATATCTCAAGTTCTAGCCAACCGATCGCGCCAAGCCATCTATTAAATGAAAGGTCTTTAAATGAGGAACAACCGCGCTATATAACATTTTCGTGTCACTTTTATAGTTTAGGCGCAGTACTTGTCACTTCTATAGTTTAGGCGCAGTACTTGAAGGAGCGTATTTGTTTAGAGCGAAAAACACTCCCCACTCCTTTCAGCCATATCTCGAGTTCTAGCCAACCGATCGCGCCAAGCCGTATATCAACTGAAAGGTCTTTAAATGAGGAACAACCGCGCTATATAACATTTTCGTGTCACTTCTATAGTTTAGGCGCAGTACTTGAAGGAGCGTATTTGTTTAGAGCGAAAAACACTCCCCAATCCTTTCAGCCATATCTCGAGTTCTAGCCAACCGATCGCGCCAAGCCGTATATCAACTGAAAGGTCTTTAAATGAGGAACAACCGCGCTATATAATATTTTCGTGTCACTTCTATAGTTTAGGCGCAGTACTTGAAGGAGCGTATTTGTTTAGAGCGAAAAACAATCCCCACTCCTTTCAGTCATAATTCGAGTTCTAGCCAACCGATCGCGCCAAGCCATATATCAAATGAAAGGTCTTTAAATGAGGAACAACCGCGCTATATAACATTTTCGTGTCACTTCTATAGTTTAGGCGCAGTACTTGAAGGAGCGTATTTGTTTAGAGCGAAAAACACTCCCCACTTCTTCCAGTCATATCTCGAGTTCTAGCCAACCGATCGCGCCAAGCCATATATCAAATGAAAGGTATTTAAATGGGGAACAACCGCGCTATATAACATTATCGTGTCACTCCTATAGTTTAGGCGCAGTACTTGAAGGAGCGTATTTGTTTCGAGCGAAAAACTCTCCCCACTCCTTCCAGTCATATCTCAAGTTCTAGCCAACCGATCGCGCCAAGCCATATATCAAATGAAAGGTCTTTAAATGAGGAACAACCGCGCTATATAACATTTTCGTGTCACTTTTATAGTTTAGGCGCAGTACTTGAAGGAGCGTATTTGTTTAGAGCGAAAAACACTCCCCACTCCTTTCAGTCATATCTCAAGTTCTAGCCAACCGATCGCGCCAAGCCATCTATTAAATGAAAGGTCTTTAAATGAGGAACAACCGCGCTATATAACATTTTCGTGTCACTTCTATAGTTTAGGCGCAGTACTTGAAGGAGCGTATTTGTTTAGAGCGAAAAACACTCCCCACTTCTTCCAGTCATATCTCGAGTTCTAGCCAACCGATCGCGCCAAGCCATATATCAAATGAAAGGTATTTAAATGGGGAACAACCGCGCTATATAACATTATCGTGTCACTCCTATAGTTTAGGCGCAGTACTTGAAGGAGCGTATTTGTTTCGAGCGAAAAACACTCCCCACTCCTTCCAGTCATATCTCAAGTTCTAGCCAACCGATCGCGCCAAGCCATATATCAAATGAAAGGTCTTTAAATGAGGAACAACCGCGCTATATAACATTTTCGTGTCACTTTTATAGTTTAGGCGCAGTACTTGAAGGAGCGTATTTGTTTAGAGCGAAAAACACTCCCCACTCCTTTCAGTCATATCTCAAGTTCTAGCCAACCGATCGCGCCAAGCCATCTATTAAATGAAAGGTCTTTAAATGAGGAACAACCGCGCTATATAACATTTTCGTTTCACTTTTATAGTTTAGGCGCAGTACTTGAAGGAGCGTATTTGTTTAGAGCGAAAAACACTCCCCACTCCTTCCAGTCATATCTCAAGTTCTAGCCAACCGATCGCGCCAAGCCATATATCAAATGAAAGGTCTTTAAATGAGGAACAACCGCGCTATATAACATTTTCGTGTCGCTTCTATAGTTTAGGCGCAGTACTTGAAGGAGCGTATTTGTTTAGAGCGAAAAACACTCCCCAATTCTTTCAGCCATATCTCGAGTTCTAGCTGATATCAACTGAAAGGTCTTTAAATGAGGAACAACCGCGCTATATAACATTATCGTGTCACTCCTATAGTTTAGGCGCAGTACTTGAAGGAGCGTATTTGTTTCGAGCGAAAAACACTCCCCACTCCTTCCAGTCATATCTCAAGTTCTAGCCAACCGATCGCGCCAAGCCATATATCAAATGAAAGGTCTTTAAATGAGGAACAACCGCGCTATATAACATTTTCGTGTCACTTTTATAGTTTAGGCGCAGTACTTGAAGGAGCGTATTTGTTTAGAGCGAAAAACACTCCCCACTCCTTTCAGTCATATCTCAAGTTCTAGCCAACCGATCGCGCCAAGCCATCTATTAAATGAAAGGTCTTTAAATGAGGAACAACCGCGCTATATAACATTTTCGTGTCACTTTTATAGTTTAGGCGCAGTACTTGAAGGAGCGTATTTGTTTCGAGCGAAAAAACCCTCCCCACTCCTTCCAGTCATATCTCAAGTTCTAGCCAACCGATCGCGCCAAGCCATATATCAAATGAAAGGTCTTTAAATGAGGAACAACCGCGCTATATAACATTTTCGTGTCGCTTCTATAGTTTAGGCGCAGTACTTGAAGGAGCGTATTTGTTTAGAGCGAAAAACACTCCCCAATCCTTTCAGCCATATCTCGAGTTCTAGCTGATATCAACTGAAAGGTCTTTAAATGAGGAACAACCGCGCTATATAACATTATCGTGTCACTCCTATAGTTTAGGCGCAGTACTTGAAGGAGCGTATTTGTTTCGAGCGAAAAACACTCCCCACTCCTTCCAGTCATATCTCAAGTTCTAGCCAACCGATCGCGCCAAGCCATATATCAAATGAAAGGTCTTTAAATGAGGAACAACCGCGCTATATAACATTTTCGTGTCACTTTTATAGTTTAGGCGCAGTACTTGAAGGAGCGTATTTGTTTCGAGCGAAAAAACCCTCCCCACTCCTTCCAGTCATATCTCAAGTTCTAGCCAACCGATCGCGCCAAGCCATATATCAAATGAAAGGTCTTTAAATGAGGAACAACCGCGCTATATAACATTTTCGTGTCGCTTCTATAGTTTAGGCGCAGTACTTGAAGGAGCGTATTTGTTTAGAACGAAAAACACTCCCCAATCCTTTCAGCCATATCTCGAGTTCTAGCTGATATCAACTGAAAGGTCTTTAAATGAGGAACAACCGCGCTATATAACATTATCGTGTCACTCCTATAGTTTAGGCGCAGTACTTGAAGGAGCGTATTTGTTTCGAGCGAAAAACACTCCCCACTCCTTCCAGTCATATCTCAAGTTCTAGCCAACCGATCGCGCCAAGCCATATATCAACTGAAAGGTCTTTAAATGAGGAACAACCGCGCTATATAACATTTTCGTGTCACTTCTATAGTTTAGGCGCAGTACTTGAAGGAGCGTATTTGTTTAGAGCGAAAAACACTCCCCAATCCTTTCAGCCATATCTCGAGTTCTAGCCAACCGATCGCGCCAAGCCGTATATCAACTGAAAGGTCTTTAAATGAGGAACAACCGCGCTATATAATATTTTCGTGTCACTTCTATAGTTTAGGCGCAGTACTTGAAGGAGCGTATTTGTTTAGAGCGAAAAACACTCCCCACTCCTTTCAGTCATATCTCAAGTTCTAGCCAACCGATCGCGCCAAGCCGTATATCAACTGAAAGGTCTTTAAATGAGGAACAACCGCGCTATATAATATTTTCGTGTCACTTCTATAGTTTAGGCGCAGTACTTGAAGGAGCGTATTTGTTTAGAGCGAAAAACACTCCCCACTCCTTTCAGTCATTTCTCGAGTTCTAGCCAACCGATCGCGCCAAGCCATATATCAAATGAAAGGTCTTTAAACGAGGAATAACCGCGCTATATAACATTTTCGTGTCACTTCTATAGTTTAGGCGCAGTACTTGTCACTTCTATAGTTTAGGCGCTGTTCTTGAAGGAGCGTATTTGTTTAGAGCGAACAACACTCCCCACTCCTTTCAGACATATCTCGAGTTCTAGCCAACCGATCGCGCCAAGCCATATATCAACTGAAAGGTCTTTAAATGAGGAACAACCGCGCTATATAATATTTTCGTGTCACTTCTATAGTTTAGGCGCAGTACTTGAAGGAGCGTATTTGTTTAGAGCGAAAAACACTCCCCACTCCTTTCAGTCATTTCTCGAGTTCTAGCCAACCGATCGCGCCAAGCCATATATCAAATGAAAGGTCTTTAAATGAGGAACAACCGCGCTATATAACATTTTCGTGTCACTTTTATAGTTTAGGCGCAGTACTTGTCACTTCTATAGTTTAGGCGCAGTTCTTGAAGGAGCGTATTTGTTTAGAGCGAACAACACTCCCCACTCCTTTCAGCCATATCTCGGGTTCTAGCCAACCGATCGCGCCAAGCCGTATATCAACTGAAAGGTCTTTAAATGAGGAACAACCGCGCTATATAATATTTTCGTGTCACTTCTATAGTTTAGGCGCAGTACTTGAAGGAGCGTATTTGTTTAGAGCGAAAAACAATCCCCACTCCTTTCAGTCATAATTCGAGTTCTAGCCAACCGATCGCGCCAAGCCATATATCAAATGAAAGGTCTTTAAATGAGGAACAACCGCGCTATATAACATTTTCGTGTCACTTCTATAGTTTAGGCGCAGTACTTGAAGGAGCGTATTTGTTTAGAGCGAAAAACACTCCCCACTTCTTCCAGTCATATCTCGAGTTCTAGCCAACCGATCGCGCCAAGCCATATATCAAATGAAAGGTATTTAAATGGGGAACAACCGCGCTATATAACATTATCGTGTCACTCCTATAGTTTAGGCGCAGTACTTGAAGGAGCGTATTTGTTTCGAGCGAAAAACTCTCCCCACTCCTTCCAGTCATATCTCAAGTTCTAGCCAACCGATCGCGCCAAGCCATATATCAAATGAAAGGTCTTTAAATGAGGAACAACCGCGCTATATAACATTTTCGTGTCACTTTTATAGTTTAGGCGCAGTACTTGAAGGAGCGTATTTGTTTAGAGCGAAAAACACTCCCCACTCCTTTCAGTCATATCTCAAGTTCTAGCCAACCGATCGCGCCAAGCCATCTATTAAATGAAAGGTCTTTAAATGAGGAACAACCGCGCTATATAACATTTTCGTGTCACTTCTATAGTTTAGGCGCAGTACTTGAAGGAGCGTATTTGTTTAGAGCGAAAAACACTCCCCACTTCTTCCAGTCATATCTCGAGTTCTAGCCAACCGATCGCGCCAAGCCATATATCAAATGAAAGGTATTTAAATGGGGAACAACCGCGCTATATAACATTATCGTGTCACTCCTATAGTTTAGGCGCAGTACTTGAAGGAGCGTATTTGTTTCGAGCGAAAAACACTCCCCACTCCTTCCAGTCATATCTCAAGTTCTAGCCAACCGATCGCGCCAAGCCATATATCAAATGAAAGGTCTTTAAATGAGGAACAACCGCGCTATATAACATTTTCGTGTCACTTTTATAGTTTAGGCGCAGTACTTGAAGGAGCGTATTTGTTTAGAGCGAAAAACACTCCCCACTCCTTTCAGTCATATCTCAAGTTCTAGCCAACCGATCGCGCCAAGCCATCTATTAAATGAAAGGTCTTTAAATGAGGAACAACCGCGCTATATAACATTTTCGTTTCATTTTTATAGTTTAGGCGCAGTACTTGAAGGAGCGTATTTGTTTCGAGCGAAAAACACTCCCCACTCCTTCCAGTCATATCTCAAGTTCTAGCCAACCGATCGCGCCAAGCCATATATCAAATGAAAGGTCTTTAAATGAGGAACAACCGCTTCGTGTCGCTTCTATAGTTTAGGCGCAGTACTTGAAGGAGCGTATTTGTTTAGAGCGAAAAACACTCCCCAATTCTTTCAGCCATATCTCGAGTTCTAGCTGATATCAACTGAAAGGTCTTTAAATGAGGAACAACCGCGCTATATAACATTATCGTGTCACTCCTATAGTTTAGGCGCAGTACTTGAAGGAGCGTATTTGTTTCGAGCGAAAAACACTCCCCACTCCTTCCAGTCATATCTCAAGTTCTAGCCAACCGATCGCGCCAAGCCATATATCAAATGAAAGGTCTTTAAATGAGGAACAACCGCGCTATATAACATTTTCGTGTCACTTTTATAGTTTAGGCGCAGTACTTGAAGGAGCGTATTTGTTTAGAGCGAAAAACACTCCCCACTCCTTTCAGTCATATCTCAAGTTCTAGCCAACCGATCGCGCCAAGCCATCTATTAAATGAAAGGTCTTTAAATGAGGAACAACCGCGCTATATAACATTTTCGTGTCACTTTTATAGTTTAGGCGCAGTACTTGAAGGAGCGTATTTGTTTCGAGCGAAAAAACCCTCCCCACTCCTTCCAGTCATATCTCAAGTTCTAGCCAACCGATCGCGCCAAGCCATATATCAAATGAAAGGTCTTTAAATGAGGAACAACCGCGCTATATAACATTTTCGTGTCGCTTCTATAGTTTAGGCGCAGTACTTGAAGGAGCGTATTTGTTTAGAGCGAAAAACACTCCCCAATCCTTTCAGCCATATCTCGAGTTCTAGCTGATATCAACTGAAAGGTCTTTAAATGAGGAACAACCGCGCTATATAACATTATCGTGTCACTCCTATAGTTTAGGCGCAGTACTTGAAGGAGCGTATTTGTTTCGAGCGAAAAACACTCCCCACTCCTTCCAGTCATATCTCAAGTTCTAGCCAACCGATCGCGCCAAGCCATATATCAAATGAAAGGTCTTTAAATGAGGAACAACCGCGCTATATAACATTTTCGTGTCACTTTTATAGTTTAGGCGCAGTACTTGAAGGAGCGTATTTGTTTAGAGCGAAAAACACTCCCCACTCCTTTCAGTCATATCTCAAGTTCTAGCCAACCGATCGCGCCAAGCCATGTATTAAATGAAAGGTCTTTAAATGAGGAACAACCGCGCTATATAACATTTTCGTGTCACTTTTATAGTTTAGGCGCAGTACTTGAAGGAGCGTATTTGTTTCGAGCGAAAAACACTCCCCACTCCTTCCAGTCATATCTCAAGTTCTAGCCAACCGATCGCGCCAAGCCATATATCAAATGAAAGGTCTTTAAATGAGGAACAACCGCGCTATATAACATTTTCGTGTCGCTTCTATAGTTTAGGCGCAGTACTTGAAGGAGCGTATTTGTTTAGAGCGAAAAACACTCCCCAATCCTTTCAGCCATATCTCGAGTTCTAGCCAACCGATCGCGCCAAGCCATATATCAAATGAAAGGTATTTAAATGGGGAACAACCGCGCTATATAACATTATCGTGTCACTCCTATAGTTTAGGCGCAGTACTTGAAGGAGCGTATTTGTTTCGAGCGAAAAACACTCCCCACTCCTTCCAGTCATATCTCAAGTTCTAGCCAACCGATCGCGCCAAGCCATATATCAAATGAAAGGTCTTTAAACGAGGAACAACCGCGCTATATAACATTTTCGTGTCACTTTTATAGTTTAGGCGCAGTACTTGAAGGAGCGTATTTGTTTAGAGCGAAAAACACTCCCCACTCCTTCCAGTCATATCTCAAGTTCTAGCCAACCGATCGCGCCAAGTCATATATCAAATGAAAGGTCTTTAAATGAGGAACAACCGCGCTATATAACATTTTCGTGTCACTTTTATAGTTTAGGCGCAGTACTTGAAGGAGCGTATTTGTTTCGAGCGAAAAACACTCCCCACTCCTTCCAGTCATATCTCAAGTTCTAGCCAACCGATCGCGCCAAGCCATATATCAAATGAAAGGTCTTTAAATGAGGAACAACCGCGCTATATAACATTTTCGTGTCACTTTTATAGTTTAGGCGCAGTACTTGAAGGAGCCTATTTGTTTCGAGCGAAAAACACTCCCCACTCCTTCCAGTCATATCTCAAGTTCTAGCCAACCGATCGCGCCAAGCCATATATCAAATGAAAGGTCTTTAAATGAGGAACAACCGCGCTATATAACATTTTCGTGTCAATTCTATAGTTTAGGCGCAGTACTTGAAGGAGCGTATTTGTTTAGAGCGAAAAACACTCCCCAATCCTTTCAGCCATATCTCGAGTTCTAGCCAACCGATCGCGCCAAGCCATATATCAAATGAAAGGTATTTAAATGGGGAACAACCGCGCTATATAACATTATCGTGTCACTCCTATAGTTTAGGCGCAGTACTTGAAGGAGCGTATTTGTTTCGAGCGAAAAACACTCCCCACTCCTTCCAGTCATATCTCAAGTTCTAGCCAACCGATCGCGCCAAGCCATATATCAAATGAAAGGTCTTTAAACGAGGAACAACCGCGCTATATAACATTTTCGTGTCACTTTTATAGTTTAGGCGCAGTACTTGAAGGAGCGTATTTGTTTCGAGCGAAAAACACTCCCCACTCCTTCCAGTCATATCTCAAGTTCTAGCCAACCGATCGCGCCAAGCCATATATCAAATGAAAGGTCTTTAAATGAGGAACAACCGCGCTATATAACATTTTCGTGTCGCTTCTATAGTTTAGGCGCAGTACTTGAAGGAGCGTATTTGTTTAGAGCGAAAAACACTCCCCAATCCTTTCAGCCATATCTCGAGTTCTAGCCAACCGATCGCGCCAAGCCATATATCAAATGAAAGGTATTTAAATGGGGAACAACCGCGCTATATAACATTATCGTGTCACTCCTATAGTTTAGGCGCAGTACTTGAAAGAGCGTATTTGTTTCGAGCGAAAAACACTCCCCACTCCTTCCAGTCATATCTCAAGTTCTAGCCAACCGATCGCGCCAAGCCATATATCAAATGAAAGGTCTTTAAACGAGGAACAACCGCGCTATATAACATTTTCGTGTCACTTTTATAGTTTAGGCGCAGTACTTGAAGGAGCGTATTTGTTTAGAGCGAAAAACACTCCCCACTCCTTCCAGTCATATCTCAAGTTCTAGCCAACCGATCGCGCCAAGTCATATATCAAATGAAAGGTCTTTAAATGAGGAACAACCGCGCTATATAACATTTTCGTGTCACTTTTATAGTTTAGGCGCAGTACTTGAAGGAGCGTATTTGTTTAGAGCGAAAAACACTCCCCACTCCTTTCAGTCATTTCTCGAGTTCTAGCCAACCGATCGCGCCAAGCCATATATCAAATGAAAGGTCTTTAAATGGGGAACAACCGCGCTATATAACATTTTCGTGTCACTTCTATAGTTCAGGCGCAGTACTTGAAGGAGCGGATTTGTTTAGAGCGAAAAACACTCCCCACTCCTTCCAGTCATATCTCGAGTTCTAGCCAACCGATCGCGCAAAGCCATGTATCAAATAAAAGGTCTTTAAATGAGGAACAACCGCGCTATATAACATTTTCGTGTCACTTCTACAGTTTAGGCGCAGTACTTGAAGGAGCGTATTTGTTTAGAGCGAAAAACACTCCGCACTCCTTTCAGCCATATCTCGAGTTCTAGCCAACCGATCGCGCCAAGCCGTATATCAACTGAAAGGTCTTTAAATGAGGAACAACCGCGCTATATAACATTTTCGTGTCACTTCTATAGTTTAGGCGCAGTACTTGTCACTTCTATAGTTTAGGCGCTGTTCTTGAAGGAGCGTATTTGTTTAGAGCGAAAAACACTCCCCACTCCTTTCAGTCATATCTCAAGTTCTAGCCAACCGATCGCGCCAAGCCGTATATCAACTGAAAGGTCTTTAAATGAGGAATAACCGCGCTACATAATATTTTCGTGTCACTTCTATAGTTTAGGCGCAGTACTTGAAGGAGCGTATTTGTTTAGAGCGAAAAACACTCCCCACTCCTTTCAGTCATTTCTCGAGTTCTAGCCAACCGATCGCGCCAAGCCATATATCAAATGAAAGGTCTTTAAATGAGGAATAACCGCGCTATATAACATTTTCGTGTCACTTCTATAGTTTAGGCGCAGTACTTGTCACTTCTATAGTTTAGGCGCTGTTCTTGAAGGAGCGTATTTGTTTAGAGCGAACAACACTCCCCACTCCTTTCAGCCATATCTCGAGTTCTAGCCAACCGATCGCGCCAAGCCATATATCAACTGAAAGGTCTTTAAATGAGGAACAACCGCGCTATATAATATTTTCGTGTCACTTCTATAGTTTAGGCGCAGTACTTGAAGGAGCGTATTTGTTTAGAGCGAAAAACACTCCCCACTCCTTTCAGTCATTTCTCGAGTTCTAGCCAACCGATCGCGCCAAGCCATATATCAAATGAAAGGTCTTTAAATGAGGAACAACCGCGCTATATAACATTTTCGTGTCACTTTTATAGTTTAGGCGCAGTACTTGTCACTTCTATAGTTTAGGCGCAGTTCTTGAAGGAGCGTATTTGTTTAGAGCGAACAACACTCCCCACTCCTTTCAGCCATATCTCGAGTTCTAGCCAACCGATCGCGCCAAGCCGTATATCAACTGAAAGGTCTTTAAATGAGGAACATATATAATATTTTCGTGTCACTTCTATAGTTTAGGCGCAGTACTTGAAGGAGCGTATTTGTTTAGAGCGAAAAACACTCCCCAATCCTTTCAGTCATAATTCGAGTTCTAGCCAACCGATCGCGCCAATACATATATCAAATGAAAGGTCTTTAAATGAGGAACAACCGCGCTATATAACATTTTCGTGTCACTTCTATAGTTTAGGCGCAGTACTTGAAGGAGCGTATTTGTTTAGAGCGAAAAACACTCCCCACTCCTTTCAGTCATATCTCGACTTCTAGCCAACCGATCGCGCCAAGCCATATATCAAATGAAAGGTCTTTAAATGAGGAACAACCGCGCTATATAACATTTTCGTGTCACTTCTATAGTTTAGGCGCAGTACTCGTCACTTCTATAGTTTAGGCGCAGTACTTGAAGGAGCGTATTTGTTTAGAGCGAAAAACACTCCCCACTCCTTTCAGTCATATCTCGAGTTCTAGAGGGAAGGTTGAGGTACGGTTGAGGGTGAGTTGCGCTTGAAGTTGAGGTTGAGCATGAGGTTAAAGTTGAAGTTGAAATTGAGGTTGAGCTTGAGGTTACGATTGAGGTTGAGGTTGAAGTTAAGGTTGAGGTTGAGAATGTGGTTGTGGTTAAGGTTGAGATTGACGTTTAGGTTGAGGTTGATTTTGTCGTTGAGTTTGAGGTTGAGGTTAATGTTGAGATTGAGGATGAGGTTGAAGTTGAAGATGAGTTTGTAGTTGAGGTTGGGGTTGACGTTGACGTTGATTCTGAGATTGAGATTGATGTTGAGGTTGAAGACAGGTATCAACTGAAAGGTCTTTAAATGGGGAACAACCGCGCTCTATATCATTTTCATGCCACTTATATAGGTTAGGCGCAGTACTTGAAGGAGTGTATTTGTATAGAGCGAAAAACACTCCCCACTCCTCTCAGTCATATCTCAAGTTCTAGACATTCGATCGCGCCAAGCCATATATCAAATGAAAGGTCTTTAAATGAGGAACAACCGCGCTATATAACATTTTCGTGTCACTTTTATAGTTTAGGCGCAGTACTTGTCACTTCTATAGTTTAGGCGCAGTACTTGAAGGAGCGTATTTGTTTAGAGCGAAAAACACTCCCCACTCCTTCCAGTCATATCTCAAGTTCTAGCCAACCGATCGCGCCAAGTCATATATCAAATGAAAGGTCTTTAAATGAGGAACAACCGCGCTATATAACATTATCGTGTCACTTCTATGGTTTAGGCGCAGTACTTGAAGGAGCGGATTTGTTTAGAGCGAAAAACACTCCCCACTCCTTCCAGTCATATCTCGAGTTCTAGCCAACCGATCGCGCAAAGCCATGTATCAAATGAAAGGTCTTTAAATGGGGAACAACCGCGCTATATAACATTATCGTGTCACTTCTATAGTTTAGGCGCAGTACTTGAAGGAGCGGATTTGTTTAGAGCGAAAAACACTCCCCACTCCTTTCAGTCATATCTATAGATCTAGCCAACCGATCGCGCTAAGCCATCTATCAAATGAAAGGTCTTTAAATGAGGAACAACCGCGCTATATAACATTATCGGGTCACTTCTATAGTTTAGGCGCAGTACTTGAGGGAGCGTATTTGTTTCGAGCCAAAAACACTCCCCACTCCTTCCAGTCATATCTCGAGTTCTAGCCAACCGATCGCGCCAAGACAGGCATCAACTGAAAGGTCTTTAAATGGGGAACAAGCGCGCTCTATATCATTTTCGTGCCCTCAATCGTCCCTCAACCGTCCCTCAACCGTCCCTCAACCGTCCCTCAACCATCCCTCAACCGTTCTTTAAACAGTCCCTCAACCTTCCTTCAAACGTCCCTCAACTTTCGCTCAACCTTACCTCAACCTTCCCTCAACCTTCCCTCAACCGACACTCAACCGTCCCTCAAATGGGCCTCAAACGTCCCTTAAACGTCCCTCACCTTTCCCTCAACCTTCCCTCAACCTTCCCTCAACCTTCACTCTACCTTTCCTCAACTGTCCCTCAACCGTCCCTCAACCGTCCCTCAACCGTCCCTCAACCGTCCCTCAACCGTCCTTCAATCGTCCCTCAACCGTCCCTCAACCGTCCCTCATCCGTCCCTCAAGCGTCCTTCAACCGTCCTTCAACCTTCCCTCAACCGTCCCTCAACCGTCCCTCAACCGTCCCTCAACCGTCCCTCAACCGTCCCTCAACCATCCCTCAACCGTCCCTCAACCGTCCCTCAACCGTCCCTCAACCGTCCCTCAACCGTCCCTCAACCGTCCCTCAACCGTCCCTCAACCGTCCCTCAACCGTCCCTCAACCGTCCCTCAACCGTCCCTCAACCGTCCCTCAACCGTCCCTCAACCGTCCCTCAACCGTCCCTCAACCGTCCCTCAACCGTCCCTCAACCGTCCCTCAACCGTCCCTCAACCGTCCCTCAACCGTCCCTCAACCGTCCCTCAACCGTCCCTCAACCGTCCCTCAACCGTCCCTCAACCGTCCCTCAACCGTCCCTCAACCGTCCCTCAACCGTCCCTCAACCGTCCTTCAACCGTCCCTCAACCGTCCCTCAACCGTCCCTTAACCGTCCCTTAACCGTCCCGCAACCGTCCCGCAACCGTCCCGCAACCGTCCCTCAACCTTCCCTCAACCGTCCCTCAACCGTTCCTCAACAATACGTCAACCGTCCCGCAAACATCCCTCAACCGTCCCTCAACCGTCCCTCAACCGTCCCTCAACCGTCCCTCAACCGTCCCTCAACCGTCCCTCAACCGTCCCTCAACCGTCCTTCAATCGTCCCTCAACCGTCCCTCAACCGTCCCTCAACCGTCCCTCAACCGTCCCTCAACCGTCCCTCAACCGTCCCTCAACCGTCCCTCAACCGTCCCTTAACCGTCCCGCAACCGTCCCGCAACCGTCCCGCAACCGTCGCTCAACCTTCCCTCAACCGTCCCTCAACCGTCTCTCAACCGTTCCTCAACCGTTCCTCAACCGTTGCTCAACAATACGTCAACCGTCCCGCAAACAACCCTCAACCGTCCCTCAACCGTCCCTCAACCGTCCCTCAACCGTCCCTCAACCGTCCCTCAACCGTCCCTCAACCGTCCCTCAACCGTCCCTTAACCGTCCCTCAACCGTCCCTCAACCGTCCCTCAACCGTCCCTCAACCGTCCCTCAACCGTCCCTCAACCGTCCCTCAACCGTCCCTCAACCGTTCCTTAATCGTTCCTCAACCGTCCCACTCATGTGAACCCTCAACCGTCCTACCTTTGGCAAGCGGAGACCTACCTACGGCCAGCGGAGTCCTACCTACGGCCAGCGCAGCGCTACCTACTGCCAGCGGAGCCCTACCTACGGCTAGCGGAGCCCTAACTACGGCTAGCGGAGCCCTACCTACGGCTAGCGGAGCCCTACCTACGGCCAGCGGAGCCCTTGCTATGGCCAACGGAGCCCTACCTATGCCCAGCGGAGTCCTACCCACAGCCAGCGGAGCCCTACATATTGCCAGCGGAGCGCTACCTACTGCCAGCGGAGCCCTACATACTGCAAGCGGAGCCCTACCTACGGCTAGCGGAGCCCTACCTACGGCCAGCGGAGCCCTTCCTATGGCCAACGGAGCCCTACATATGCCCAGCGGAGCCCTACCCACAGCCAGCGGAGCCCTACCTACGGCCAGGGGGCAATATGTAGGGCTCCGCTGGGTGGGTAGGGCTCCGCTGGGCATATGTAGGGCTCCGTTGGCCATAGGAAGGGCTCCGCTGACCGTAGGTAGGGCTCCGCTGGCCGTAGGTAGGGCTCCGCTGGCCGTAGGTAGGGCTCCGCTGGCCGTAGGTAGGGCTCCGCTGGCAGTAGGTAGCACTCCGCTGGCCGTAGGTAGAGCTCCGCTGGCCGTAGGTAGAGCTCCGCTGGCCGTAGTTAGAGCTTCGCTTGCAGTATGTAGGGCTCCGCTGGCAGTAGGTAGGGCTCCGCTGGCAGTAGGTAGGGCTCCGCTGGCCGTAGTTAGAGCTCCACTGGCCGTAGGTAGGGCTCCGCTGGCCGTAGGTGGGGCTCCGCTGGCCGTAGATATCGCTTCGATGGAAGTAGGTAGGACGGTTGAGGGTTCGGTTGAGGGTTCGGTTGAGGGTTCGGTTGAGGGTTCGGTTGAGGGACGGTTGAGGGAAGGTTGAGGAACGGTTGAGGGACAGTTGAGGAACGGTTGAGGGTCGGTTGAGGGTCGGTTGAGGGTCGGTTGAGGGTCGGTTGAGGGTCGGTTGAGGGTCGGTTGAGGGTCGGTTGAGGGTCGGTTGAGGGTCGGTTGAGGGTCGGTTGAGGGTCGGTTGAGGGTCGGTTGAGGGTCGGTTGAGGGTCGGTTGAGGGTCGGTTGAGGGTCGGTTGAGGGTCGGTTGAGGGTCGGTTGAGGGTCGGTTGAGGGTCGGTTGAGGGTTGGTTGAGGGTCGGTTGAGGGTCGGTTGAGGGTCGGTTGAGGGTCGGTTGAGGGACGGTTGAGGGTCGGTTGCGGGACGGTTGAGGGTCGGTTGAGGGACGGTTGAGGGACGGTTGAGAGACGGTTGAGGTCGGTTGAGGGACGGTTGAGAGACGGTTGAGGGGCGGTTGAGGGACGGTTGAGGGATGGTTGAGGGACGGTTGAGAGTCGGTTGCGGGACGGTTAAGGGTCGGTTGAGGGACGGTTGAGGGGCGGTTGAGGGACGGTTGAGAGACGGTTGAGGGGCGGTTGAGGGACGGTTGGGAGACGGTTAAGGGTCGGTTGAGGGACGGTTGAGGGGCGGTTGAGGGACGGTTGAGAGACGGTTGAGGGACGGTTGAGGGACGGTTGGGAGACGGTTGCGGGACGGTTGAGGGTCGGTTGCGGGACGGTTGAGGGTCGGTTGCGGGACGGTTAAGGGGCGGTTGAGGGACGGTTGAGGGGCGGTTGAGGGACGGTTGAGGGACGGTTGGGGGACGGTTGCGGGACGGTTGCGGGACGGTTAAGGGTCGGTTGAGGGACGGTTGAGGGACGGTTGAGGGACGGTTGAGGGTCGGTTGAGGGTCAGTTGAGGGACGGTTGAGGGACGGTTGAGGGACGGTTGAGGGACGGTTGAGGGACGGTTGAGGGATGGTTGAGGGACGGTTGAGAGTCGGTTGCGGGACGGTTAAGGGTCGGTTGAGGGACGGTTGAGGGGCGGTTGAGGGACGGTTGAGAGACGGTTGAGGGGCGGTTGAGGGACGGTTGAGAGACGGTTGAGGGGCGGTTGAGGGACGGTTAAGGGTCGGTTGAGGGTCGGTTGAGGGACGGTTGAGGGTCGGTTGCGGGACGGTTAAGGGTCGGTTGAGGGACGGTTGAGGGGCGGTTGAGAGACGGTTGAGGGGCGGTTGAGGGACGGTTGGGGGACGGTTGCGGGACGGTTAAGGGTCGGTTGAGGGACGGTTGAGGGACGGTTGAGGGACGGTTGAGGGGCGGTTGAGGGTCGGTTGAGGGTCGGTTGAGGGTCGGTTGAGGGTCGGTTGAGGGTCGGTTGAGGGTCGGTTGAGGGTCGGTTGAGGGTCGGTTGAGGGTCGGTTGAGGGACGGTTGAGGGTCGGTTGCGGGACGGTTAAGGGTCGGTTGAGGGACGGTTTAGGGGCGGTTGAGGGACGGTTGAGAGACGGTTGAGGGGCGGTTGAGGGACGGTTGGGGGACGGTTAAGGGTCGGTTAAGGGTCGTTTGAGGGACGGTTGAGGGACGGTTGAGGGATGGTTGAGGGACGGTTGAGAGTCGGTTGCGGGACGGTTAAGGGTCGGTTGAGGGACGGTTGAGGGGCGGTTGAGGGACGGTTGAGAGACGGTTGAGGGGCGGTTGAGGGACGGTTGGGGGACGGTTGAGGGTCGGTTGAGAGAAGGTTGAGGGAAGGTTGAGAGACGGTTGAGAGAAGGTTGAGGGTGAGTTGCGCTTGAAGTTGAGGTTGAGCATGAGGGTAAAGTTGAAGTTGAAATTGAGGTTGAGCTTGAGGTTACGATTGAGCTTGAGGTTGAGCTTACGATTGAGGTTGAGGTTGAAGTTAAGGTTGAGGTTGAGGTTGAAGTTAAGGTTGAGGTTGAGAATGTGGTTGAGGTTGAGGTTGAGGTTGAAGTTGAAGATGAGGTTGTAGTTGAAGTTGAGGTTGAGGTTGAGGTTGAGGTTGAGGTTGAGGTTGACGTTGAGGTTGAGGTTGAGGTTAAGGTTAAGGTTGAGGTTGACGTTTAGGTTGAGGTTGAGGTTGTCGTTGAGGTTGAGGTTGAGGTTGTCGTTGAGGTTGAGGTTGAGGTTAATGTTGAGATTGTGATTGAGGATGAGGTTGAAGTTGAAGATGAGTTTGTAGTTGAGGTTGACGTTGACGTTGAGGCTAAGATTCAGATTGATGTTGAGGTTGAAGACAGGTATCAACTGAAAGGTCTTTAAATGGGGAACTATATCATTTTCATGCCACTTATATAGTTTCGGCGCAGTACTTGAAGGAGCGGATTTGTTTAGAGCGAAAAACTTTCCCCACTCACATTTTCGTGTCACTTCTATAGTTTAGGCGCAGTACTTGAAGGAGCGGATTTGTTTAGAGCGAAAAACACTCCCCACTCTTTCCAGTCATATCTCGAGTTCTAGCCAACCGATCGCGCAAAGCCATGTATCAAATGAAAGGTCTTTAAATGAGGAACAACCGCGCTATATAACATTTTCGTGTCATTTCTATAGTTTAGGCGCAGTACTTGAAGGAGCGTATTTGTTTAGAGCGAAAAACACTCCCCACTCCTTTCAGTCATATCTCGAGTTCTAGCCAACCGATCGCGCCAAGCCATATATCAAATGAAAGGTCTTTAAATGGGGAACAACCGCGCTATATAACATTATCGTGTCACTTCTATAGTTTAGGAGCAGTACTTGAAGGAGCGGATTTGTTTAGAGCGAAAAACACTCCCCACTCCTTTCAGTCATATCTATAGGTCTAGCCAACCGATCGCGCTAAGCCATCTCTCAAATGAAAGGTCTTTAAATGAGGAACAACCGCGCTATATAACATTATCGTGTCACTTCTATAGTTTAGGCGCAGTACTTGAAGGAGCGTATTTGTTTCGAGCGAAAAACACTCCCCACTCCTTTCAGTCATATCTCAAGTTCTGGACATTCGATCGCGCCAAGCCATATATCAAATGAAAGGTCTTTAAATGAGGAACAACCGCGCTATATAATATTTTCGTGTCACTTCTATAGTTTAGGCGCAGTACTTGAAGGAGCGTATTTGTTTAGAGCGAAAAACACTCCCCACTCCTTCCAGTCATATCTCGAGTTCTAGCCAACCGATCGCGCCAAGCCATCTATCAAATGAAAGGTCTTTAAATGAGGAACAACCGCGCTATATAACATTTTCGTGTCACTTCTATAGTTTAGGCGCAGTACTTGAAGGAGCGGAATTGTTTAGAGCGAAAAACACTCCCCACTCCTTTCAGTCATATCTCGAGTTCTAGCCAACCGATCGCGCCAAGCCATATATCAAATGAAAGGTCTTTAAATGGGGAAAACCGCGCTATATAACATTTTCGTGTCACTTCTATAGTTTAGGCGCAGTACTTGAAGGAGCGGATTTGTTTATAGCGAAAAACACTCCCCACTCCTTTCAGTCATATCTATAGGTCTAGCCAACCGATCGCGCTAAGCCGTCTATCAAATGAAAGGTCTTTAAATGAGGAACAACCGCGCTATATAACATTATCGTGTCACTTCTATAGTTTAGGCGCAGTACTTGAAGGAGCGTATTTGTTTAGAGCGAAAAACACTCCCCACTCCTTTCAGTCATATCTATAGGTCTAGCCAACCGATCGCGCTAAGCCATCTATCAAATGAAAGGTCTTTAAATGAGGAACAACCGCGCTATATAACATTATCGTGTCACTTCTATGGTTTAGGCGCAGTACTTGAAGGAGCGGATTTGTTTAGACGAAAAACACTCCCCACTCCTTCCAGTCATATCTCGAGTTCTAGCCAATCGATCGCGCCAAGACAGGCATCAACTGAAAGGTCCTTAAATGGGGAACAAGCGCGCTCTATATCATTTTCGTGCCCTCAATCGTCCCTCAACCGTCCCTCAACCGTCCCTCAACCATCCCTCAACCGTTCTTTGAACAGTCCCTCAACCTTCCTTTAAACGTCCCTCAACTTTCGCTCAACCTTACCTTAACCTTCCCTCAACCTTCCCTCAACCTTCCCTCAACCGACACTCAACCGTCCCTCAAATGGGCCTCAAACGTCCCTTAAACGTCCCTCACCTTTCCCTCAACCTTCCCTCAACCTTCCCTCAACCGTCCCTCAACCGTCCCTCAACCGTCCCTCAACCGTTCCTCAACAATACGTCAACCGTCCCGCAAACATCCCTCAACCGTCCCTCAACCGTCCCTCAACCGTCCTTAAATCGTCCCTCAACCGTCCCTCATCCGTCCCTCAACCGTCCCTCAACCGTCCCTCAACCGTTCCTCAACCGTCCCTCAACCGTCCCTCAACCGTCCCTCAACCGTCCCTCAACCGTCCCTCAACCGTCCCTCAACCGTCCCTCAACCGTCCCTCAACCGTCCCTCAACCGTCCCTCAACCGTCCCTCAACCGTCCCTCAACCGTCCCTCAACCGTCCCTCAACCGTCCCTCAACCGTCCCTCAACCGTCCCTCAACCGTCCCTCAACCGTCCCTCAACCGTCGCTCAACCGTCCCTCAACCGTCCCTCAACCGTCCCTCAACCGTCCCTCAACCGTCCCTCAAGCGTCCCTTAACCGTCCCGCAACCGTCCCGCAACCGTCCCTTAACCTTCCCTCAACCGTCCCTCAACCGTCTCTCAACCGTTCCTCAACCGTTCCTCAACAATACGTCAACCGTCCCGTAAACATCCCTCAACCGTCCCTCAACCGTCCCTCAACCGTCCCTCAACCGTCCCTCAACCGTCCCTCAACCGTCCCTCAACCGTTCCTCAACCGTCCCTCAACCGTTCCTCAACCGTTCCTCAACAATACGTCAACCGTCCCGCAAACATCCCTCAACCGTCCCTCAACCGTCCCTCAACCGTCCCTCAACCGTCCCTCAACCGTCCCTCAACCGTCCCTCAACCGTCCCTCAACCGTCCCTCAACCGTCCCTCAACCGTCCCTTAACCGTCCCTTAACCGTCCCTCAACCGTCCCTCAACCGTCCCTCAACCGTCCCTCAACCGTCCCTCAACCGTTCCTCAATCGTTCCTCAACTGTCCCACTCAACCGAACCCTCAACCGTCCTACCTTTGGCCAGCGGAGCCCTACCTACGGCCAGCGGAGTCCTACCTACGGCCAGCGCAGCGCTACCTACTGCCAGCGGAGCCCTACCTACGGCTAGCGGAGCCCTAACTACGGCTAGCGGAGCCCTACCTACGGCTAGCGGAGCCCTACCTACGGCTAGCGGAGCCCTACCTACGGCTAGCGGAGCCCTACCTACGGCTAGCGGAGCCCTACCTACGGCCAGCGGAGCCCTACCTACGGCTAGCGGAGCCCTTCCTATGGCCAACGGACCCCTACCTATGCCCAGCGGAGTCCTACCCACAGCCAGCGGAGCCCTACATACTGCAAGCGAAGCTCTAACTACGGCCAGCGGAGCCCTACCTACGGCCAGCGGAGCCCTACCTACGGCCAGCGGAGCCCTACCTACGGCCAGCGGAGCGCTACCTACGGCCAGCGGAGCGCTACCTACTGCCAGCGGAGCCCTACCTACTGCCAGCGGAGCCCTACGTAGTTAGAGGGCATAGGGCTCCGATGGAAGTAGGTAGGACGGTTGAGGGTTCGGTTGAGGGTTCGGTTGAGGGACGGTTGAGGGAAGGTTGAGGGACGGTTGAGGGACGGTTGAGGAACGGTTGAGGGTCGGTTGAGGGTCGGTTGAGGGTCGGTTGAGGGTCGGTTGAGGGTCGGTTGAGGGTCGGTTGAGGGTCGGTTGAGGGTCGGTTGAGGGTCGGTTGAGGGTCGGTTGAGGGTCGGTTGAGGGTCGGTTGAGGGTCGGTTGAGGGTCGGTTGAGGGTCGGTTGAGGGTCGGTTGAGGGTCGGTTGAGGGTCGGTTGAGGGTCGGTTGAGGGTCGGTTGAGGGTCGGTTTAGGGTCGGTTGAGGGACGGTTAAGGGTCAGTTGCGAAACGGTTGAGGGACGGTTGACGGATGGTTGAGGGACGGTTGAGAGTCGGTTGCGGGACGGTTAAGGGTCGGTTGAGGGACGGTTGAGGGGCGGTTGAGGGACGGTTGAGAGACGGTTGAGGGGCGGTTGAGGGACGGTTGAGAGAAGGTTGAGGGAAGGTTGAGAGACGGTTGAGAGAAGGTTGAGGGTGAGTTGCGCTTGAAGTTGAGGTTGAGCATGAGGGTAAAGTTGAAGTTGAAATTGAGGTTGAGCTTGAGGTTACGATTGAGCTTGAGGTTGAGCTTACGATTGAGGTTGAGGTTGAAGTTAAGGTTGAGGTTGAGAATGTGGTTGAGTTTGAGGTTGAGGTTGAAGTTGAAGATGAGGTTGTAGTTGAAGTTGAGGTTGAGGTTGAGGTTGAGGTTGAGGTTGAGGTTGACGTTGAGGTTGAGGTTGAGGTTAAGGTTGAGGTTAATGTTGAGATTGTGATTGAGGATGAGGTTGAAGTTAAAGATGAGTTTGTAGTTGAGGTTGAGGTTGACGTTGACGTTGAGGCTGAGATTGAGATTGATGTTGAGGTTGAAGACATGTATCAACTGAAAGGTCTTTAAATGGGGAACTATATCATTTTCATGCCACTTATATAGTTTCGGCGCAGTACTTGAAGGAGCGGATTTGTTTAGAGCGAAAAACTTTCCCCACTCCTTCCAGTCATATCTCGAGTTCTAGCCAACCGATCGCGCCAAGCCATATACCAATTGAAAGGTGTTTAAATGGAGAACAACCGCGCTATATAACATTTTCGTGTCACTTCTATAGTTTCGGCGCAGTACTTGCAGGAGCGGATTTGTATAGAGCTAAAAACACTCCCCACTCCTTCCAGTCATATCTCGAGTTCCAGCCAACCGATCGCGCCAGGACAGGCATCAACTGAAAGGTCTTTAAATGGGGAACAAGCGCGCTCTATATCATTTTCGTGCCCTCAATCGTCCCTCAACCGTCCCTCAACCGTCCCTCAACCATCCCTCAACCGTTCTTTGAACAGTCCCTCAACCTTCCTTTAAACGTCCCTCAACTTTCGCTCAACCTTACCTCAACCTTCCCTCAACCTTCCCTCAACCTTCCCTCAACCGACACTCAACCGTCCCTCAAATGGGCCTCAAACGTCCCTTAAACGTCCCTCACCTTTCTCTCAACCTTCCCTCAACCTTCACTCTACCTTTCCTCAACTGTCCCTCAACCGTCCCTCAACCGTCCCTCAACCGTCCCTCAACCGTCCCTCAACCGTCCTTCAATCGTCCCTCAACCGTCCCTCATCCGTCCCTCAACCGTCCCTCAACCGTCCTTCAACCGTCCCTCAACCGTCCCTCAACCGCCCCTCAACCGTCCCTCAACCGTCCCTCAACCGTCCCTCAACCGTCCCTCAACCGTCCCTCAACCGTCCCTCAAACGTCCCACAACCGTCCCTCAACCGTCCCTCAACCGTCCCCCAACCGTCCCTCAACCGTCCCTCAACCGTCCCTTAACCGTCCCTCAACCGTCCCTCAACCGTCCCTCAACCGTCCCTCAACCGTCCTTCAACCGTCCCTCAACCGTCCCTCAACCGTCCCCTAACCGTCCCGCAACCGTCCCGCAACCGTCCCTCAACCTTCCCTCAACCGTCCCTCAACCGTCTCTCAACCGTTCCTCAACCGTTCCTCAACCGTTCCTCAACAATACGTCAACCGTCCCGCAAACATCTCTCAACCGTCCCTCAACCGTCTCTCAACCGTCCCTCAACCGTTCCTCAACAATACGTCAACCGTCCCGCAAACATCCCTCAACCGTCCCTCAACCGTCCCTCAACCGTCCCTCAACCGTCCCTCAACCGTCCCTCAACCGTCCCTCAACCGTCCCTCAACCGTCCCTCAACCGTCCCTCAACCGTCCCTCAACCGTCCCTCAACCGTCCCTCAACCGTCCCTCAACCGTCCCTCAACCGTCCCTCAACCGTCCCTCAACCGTCCCTCAACCGTCCCTCAACCGTCCCTCAACCGTCCTTCAATCGTCCCTCATCCGTCCCTCAACCGTCCTTCAACTGTCCCTCAACCGTCCCTCAACCGTCCCTCAACCGTCCCTCAACCGTCCCTCAACCGTTCCTCAACCGTTCCTCAACCGTCCCTCAACCGTCCCTCAACCGTCCCTCAACCGTCCCTCAACCGTCCCTCAACCGTCCCTCAACCGTCCCTCAACCGTCCCTCAACCGTCCCTCAACCGTCCCTCAACCGTCCCTCAACCGTCCCTCAACCGTCCCTCAACCGTCCCTCAACCGTCCCTCAACCGTCCCTCAACCGTCCCTCAACCGTCCCTCAACCGTCCCTCAACCGTCCCTCAACCGTCCCTCAACCGTCCCTCAACCGTCCCTCAACCGTCCCTCAACCGTCCCTCAACCGTCCCTCAACCGTCCCTCAACCGTCCCTCAACCGTCCCTCAACCGTCCCTCAACCGTCCCTCAACCGTCCCTCAACCGTCCCTCAACCGTCCCTCAACCGTCCCTCAACCGTCCCTCAACCGTCCCTCAACCGTCCCTCAACCGTCCCTCAACCGTCCCTCAACCGTCCCTCAACCGTCCCTCAACCGTCCCTCAACCGTCCCTCAACCGTCCCTCAACCGTCCCTCAACCGTCCCTCAACCGTCCCTCAACCGTCCCTCAACCGTCCCTCAACCGTCCCTCAACCGTCCCTCAACCGTCCCTCAACCGTCCCTCAACCGTCCCTCAACCGTCCCTCAACCGTCCCTTAACCGTCCCTCAACCGTCCCTCAACCGTCCCTCAACCGTCCCTCAACCGTCCCTTAACCGTCCCTCAAACGTCCCTCAACCGTCCCTCAACCGTCCCTCAACCGTTCCTCAACCGTTCCTCAACCGTTCCTCAATCGTTCCTCAATCGTTCCTCAACTGTCCCACTCAACCGAACCCTCAACCGTCCTACCTTTGGCCAGCGGAGCCCTACCTACGGCCAGCGGAGTCCTACCTACGGCCAGCGCAGCGCTACCTACTGCCAGCGGAGCCCTACCTACGGCTAGCGGAGCCCTAACTACGGCTAGCGGAGCCCTAGCTACGGCTAGCGGAGCCCTACCTACGGCTAGCGGAGCCCTACCTACGGCCAGCGGAGCCCTACATACGGCCAGCGGAGCCCTTCCTATGGCCAACGGAGCCCTACCTATGCCCAGCGGAGTCCTACCCACAGCCAGCGGAGCCCTACATACTGCAAGCGAAGCTCTAACTACGGCCAGCGGAGCCCTACCTACGGCCAGCGGAGCCCTACCTACGGCCAGCGGAGCGCTACCTACTGCCAGCGGAGCCCTACATACTGCAAGCGAAGCTCTAACTACGTAGGGCTCCGCTGGCAGTAGGTAGGGCTCCGCTGGCCGTAGTTAGAGCTCCACTGGCCGTAGGTAGGGCTCCGCTGGCCGTAGGTAGGGCTCCGATGGAAGTAGGTAGGACGGTTGAGGGTTCGGTTGAGGGTTCGGTTGAGGGTTCGGTTGAGGGTTCGGTTGAGGGACGGTTGAGGGTTCGGTTGAGGGACGGTTGAGGGACGGTTGAGGGACGGTTGAGGGACGGTTGAGGAACGGTTGAGGGTCGGTTGAGGGTCGGTTGAGGGTCGGTTGAGGGTCGGTTGAGGGTCGGTTGAGGGTCGGTTGAGGGTCGGTTGAGGGTCGGTTGAGGGTCGGTTGAGGGTCGGTTGAGGGTCGGTTTAGGGTCGGTTGAGGGACGGTTAAGGGTCAGTTGCGAAACGGTTGAGGGACGGTTGAGGGACGGTTGAGGGACGGTTGAGGGATGGTTGAGGGACGGTTGAGAGTCGGTTGCGGGACGGTTAAGGGTCGGTTGAGGGACGGTTGAGGGGCGGTTGAGGGACGGTTGAGAGACGGTTGAGGGGCGGTTGAGGGACGGTTGGGGGACGGTTGAGGGACGGTTGAGGGACGGTTGAGGGTCGGTTGAGAGAAGGTTGAGGGAAGGTTGAGAGACGGTTGAGAGAAGGTTGAGGGTGAGTTGCGCTTGAAGTTGAGGTTGAGCATGAGGGTAAAGTTGAAGTTGAAATTGAGGTTGAGCTTGAGGTTACGATTGAGCTTGAGGTTGAGCTTACGATTGAGGTTGAGGTTGAAGTTAAGGTTGAGGTTGAGAATGTGGTTGAGTTTGAGGTTGAGGTTGAAGTTGAAGATGAGGTTGTAGTTGAAGTTGAGGTTGAGGTTGAGGTTGAGGTTGACGTTGAGGTTGAGGTTGAGGTTAAGGTTGAGGTTGACGTTTAGGTTGAGGTTGAGGTTGTCGTTGAGGTTGAGGTTGAGGTTGTCGTTGAGGTTGAGGTTGAGGTTAATGTTGAGATTGTGATTGAGGATGAGGTTGAAGTTGAAGATGAGTTTGTAGTTGAGCTTAAGGTTGACGTTGACGTTGAGGCTGAGATTGAGATTGATGTTGAGGTTGAAGACAGGTATCAACTGAAAGGTCTTTAAATGGGGAACTATATCATTTTCATGCCACTTATATAGTTTCGGCGCAGTACTTGAAGGAGCGGATTTGTTTAGAGCGAAAAACTTTCCCCACTCCTTCCAGTCATATCTCGAGTTCTAGTCAACCGATCGCGCCAAGCCATATACCAATTGAAAGGTCTTTAAATGGAGAACAACCGAGCTATATAACATTTTCGTGTCACTTCTATAGTTTCGGCGCAGTACTTGCAGGAGCGGATTTGTTTAGAGCTAAAAACACTCCCAACTCCTTTCAGTCATATCTCGAGTTCTAGCCGACCGATCGCGCCAAGCCATATATCAAATGAAAGGTCTTTAAATGAGGAACAACCGCGCTATATAACATTTTCGTGTCACTTCTATAGTTTCGGCGCAGTACTTGCAGGAGCGGATTTGTTTAGAGCTAAAAACACTCCCAACTCCTTTCAGTCATATCTCGAGTTCTAGCCAACCGATCGCGCCAAGCCATATATCAAATGAAAGGTCTTTAAATGAGGAACAACCGCGCTATATAACATTTTCGTGTCACTTCTATAGTTTAGGCGCAGTACTTGAAGGAGCGTATTTGTTTAGAGCTAAAAACACTCCCAACTCCTTTCAGTCATATCTCGAGTTCTAGCCAACCGATCGCGCCAAGCCATATATCAAATGAAAGGTCTTTAAATGGGGAACAACCGCGCTATATAACATTATCGTGTCACTTCTATAGTTTAGGCGCAGTACTTGAAGGAGCGGATTTGTTTAGAGCGAAAAACACTCCCCACTCCTTTCAGTCATATCTGTAGGTCTAGCCAACCGATCGCGCTAAGCCATCTATCAAATGTAAGGTCTTTAAATGAGGAACAACCGCGCTATATAACATTATCGTGTCACTTCTATAGTTTAGGCGCAGTACTTGAAGGAGCGTATTTGTTTCGAGCGAAAAACACTCCCCACTCCTTCTAGTCATATCTCGAGTTCTAGCCAACCGATCGCGCCAAGACAGGCATCAACTGAAAGGTCTTTATATGGGGAACAAGCGCGCACTATATCATTTTCGTGCCCTCAATCGTCCCTCAACCGTCCCTCAACCGTCCCTCAACCGTCCCTCAACCGTCCCTCAACCGTCCCTCAACCGTCCCTCAACCGTCCCTCAACCATCCCTCAACCGTTCTTTGAACAGTCCCTCAACCTTCCTTTAAACGTCCCTCAACTTTCGCTCAACCTTCCCTCAACCTTCCCTCAACCGACACTCAACCGTCCCTCAAATGGGCCTCAAACGTCCCTTAAACGTCCCTCACCTTTCCCTCAACCTTCCCTCAACCTTCCCTCAACCTTCACTCTACCTTTCCTCAACTGTCCCTCAACCGTCCCTCAACCGTCCCTCAACCGTCCCTCAACCGTCCCTCAACCGTCCCTCAACCGTCCCTCAACCGTCCTTCAATCGTCCCTCAACCGTCCCTCATCCGTCCCTCAACCGTCCCTCAACCGTCCTTCAACCGTCCCTCAACCGTCCCTCAACCGTCCCTCAACCGTCCCTCAACCGTCCCTCAACCGTCCCTCAACCGTCCCTCAATCGTCCTTCAATCGTCCCTCAACCGTCCCTCAACCGTCCCTCAACCGTCCCTCAACCGTCCCTCAACCGTCCCTCAACCGTCCCTCAACCGTCCCTCAACCGTCCCTCAACCGTCCCTCAACCGTCCCTCAACCGTCCCTCAACCGTCCCTCAACCGTCCCTCAACCGTCCCTCAACCGTCCCTCAACCGTCCCTCAACCGTCCCTCAACCGTCCCTCAACCGTCCCTTAATCGTCCCTCAATCGTCCCTCAACCGTCCCTCAACCGTCCCTCAACCGTCCCTCAACCGTCCCTCAACCGTCCCTCAACCGTCCCTCAACCGTCCCTCAACCGTCCCTCAACCGTCCCTCAACCGTCCCTCAACCGTCCCTCAACCGTCCCTCAACCGTCCCTCAACCGTCCCTCAACCGTCCCTCAACCGTCCCTCAACCGTCCCTCAACCGTCCCTCAACCGTCCCTCAACCGTCCTTCAACCGTCCCTCAACCGTCCCTCAACCGTCCCTTAACCGTCCCTTAACCGTCCCGCAACCGTCCCTCAACCTTCCCTCAACCGTCCCTCAACCGTTCCTCAACAATACGTCAACCGTCCCGCAAACATCCCTCAACCGTCCCTCAACCGTCCCTCAACCGTCCCTCAACCGTTCCTCAACAATACGTCAACCGTCCCGCAAACATCCCTCAACCGTCCCTCAACCGTCCCTCAACCGTCCCTCAACCGTTCCTCAACAATACGTCAACCGTCCCGCAAACATCCCTCAACCGTCCCTCAACCGTCCCTCAACCGTCCCTCAACCTTCCCTCAACCGTCCTTCAATCGTCCCTCAAGCGTCCCTCATCCGTCCCTCAACCGTCCCTCAACCGTCCCTCAACCGTCCCTCAACCGTCCCTCAACCGTCCCTCAACCGTCCCTCAACCGTCCCTCAACCGTCCCTCAACCATCCCTCAACCGTTCTTTGAACAGTCCCTCAACCTTCCTTTAAACGTCCCTCAACTTTCGCTCAACCTTACCTCAACCTTCCCTCAACCTTCCCTCAACCTTCCCTCAACCGACACTCAACCGTCCCTCAAATGGGCCTCAAACGTCCCTTAAACGTCCCTCACCTTTCCCTCAACCTTCCCTCAACCTTCCCTCAACCTTCACTCTACCTTTCCTCAACTGTCCCTCAACCGTCCCTCAACCGTCCCTTAACCGTCCCGCAACCGTCCCTCAACCTTCCCTCAACCGTCCCTCAACCGTCTCTCAACCGTTCCTCAACCGTCCCTCAACCGCACCTCAACCGTCCCTCAACCGTCCCTCAACCGTCCCTCAACCGTCCCTCAACCGTCCCTCAACCGTCCCTCAACCGTCCCTCAATCGTCCCTCAACCGTCCCGCAAACATCCCTCCACCGTCCCTCAACCGTCCCTCAACCGTCCCTCAACCGTCCCTCAACCGTCCCCCAACCGTCCGTCAACCGCCCCTCAACCGTCCCTCAACCGTCCCTCAACCGCCCCTCAACCGTCCCTCAACCGTCCCTCAACCGTCCCTCAACCGTCCCTCAACCGTCCCTCAACCGTCCCTCAACCGTCCCTCAACCGTCCCTCAACCGTCCCTCAACCGTCACTCAACCGTCCCTCAACCGTCCCTCAACCGTCCCTTAACCGTCCCGCAACCGTCCCTTAACCGTCCCTCAACCGTCCTTCAACCGTCCCTCAACCGTCCCTCAACCGTCCCTCAACCGTTCCTCAACTGTCCCACTCAACCGAACCCTCAACCGTCCTACCTTTGGCCAGCGGAGCCCTACCTACGGCCAGCGGAGTCCTACCTACGGCCAGCGCAGCGCTAGCTACTGCCAGCGGAGCCCTACCTACGGCCAGCGGAGTCCTACCTACGGCCAGCGCAGCGCTAGCTACTGCCAGCGGAGCCCTACCTACGGCTAGCGGAGCCCTAACTACGGCTAGCGGAGCCCTACCTACGGCTAGCGGAGCCCTACCTACGGCTAGCGGAGCCCTACCTACGGCCAGCGGAGCCCTACCTACGGCCAGCGGAGCCCTTCCTATGGCCAACGGAGCCCTACCTATGCCCAGCGGAGTCCTACCCACAGCCAGCGGAGCCCTACATACTGCAAGCGAAGCTCTAACTACGGCCAGCGGAGCCCTACCTACGGCCAGCGGAGCGCTACCTACTGCCAGCGGAGCCCTACATACTGCAAGCGAAGCTCTAACTACGTAGGGCTCCGCTGGCAGTAGGTAGGGCTCCGCTGGCCGTAGTTAGAGCTCCACTGGCCGTAGGTAGGGCTCCGCTGGCCGTAGGTAGGGCTCCGATGGAAGTAGGTAGGACGGTTGAGGGTTCGGTTGAGGGTTCGGTTGAGGGTTCGGTTGAGGGTTCGGTTGAGGGACGGTTGAGGGAAGGTTGAGGGAAGGTTGAGGGACGGTTGAGGGACGGTTGAGGAACGGTTGAGGGTCGGTTGAGGGTCGGTTGAGGGTCGGTTGAGGGTCGGTTGAGGGTCGGTTGAGGGTCGGTTGAGGGTCGGTTGAGGGTCGGTTGAGGGTCGGTTGAGGGTCGGTTTAGGGTCGGTTGAGGGACGGTTAAGGGTCAGTTGCGAAACGGTTGAGGGACGGTTGAGGGATGGTTGAGGGACGGTTGAGAGTCGGTTGCGGGACGGTTAAGGGTCGGTTGAGGGACGGTTGAGGGGCGGTTGAGGGACGGTTGAGAGACAGTTGAGGGGCGGTTGAGGGACGGTTGGGGGACGGTTGAGGGACGGTTGAGGGTCGCTTGAGAGAAGGTTGAGGGAAGGTTGAGAGACGGTTGAGAGAAGGTTGAGGGTGAGTTGCGCTTGAAGTTGAGGTTGAGCATGAGGGTAAAGTTGAAGTTGAAATTGAGGTTGAGCTTGAGGTTACGATTGAGCTTGAGGTTGAGCTTACGATTGAGGTTGAGGTTGAAGTTAAGGTTGAGGTTGAGAATGTGGTTGAGTTTGAGGTTGAGGTTGAAGTTGAAGATGAGGTTGTAGTTGAAGTTGAGGTTGAGGTTGAGGTTGAGGTTGAGGTTGAGGTTGACGTTGATGTTGAGGTTGAGGTTAAGGTTGAGGTTGACGTTTAGGTTGAGGTTGAGGTTGTCGTTGAGGTTGAGGTTGAGGTTGTCGTTGAGGTTGAGGTTGAGGTTAATGTTGAGATTGTGATTGAGGATGAGGTTGAAGTTGAAGATGAGTTTGTAGTTGAGGTTAAGGTTGACGTTGACGTTGAGGCTGAGATTGAGATTGATGTTGAGGTTGAAGACAGGTATCAACTGAAAGGTCTTTAAATGGGGAACTATATCATTTTCATGCCACTTATATAGTTTCGGCGCAGTACTTGAAGGAGCGGATTTGTTTAGAGCGAAAAACTTTCCCCACTCCTTCCAGTCATATCTCGAGTTCTAGTCAACCGATCGCGCCAAGCCATATACCAATTGAAAGGTCTTTAAATGGAGAACAACCGAGCTATATAACATTTTCGTGTCACTTCTATAGTTTCGGCGCAGTACTTGCAGGAGCGGATTTGTTTAGAGCTAAAAACACTCCCAACTCCTTTCAGTCATATCTCGAGTTCTAGCCGACCGATCGAGCCAAGCCATATATCAAATGAAAGGTCTTTAAATGAGGAACAACCGCGCTATATAACATTTTCGTGTCACTTCTATAGTTTCGGCGCAGTACTTGCAGGAGCGGATTTGTTTAGAGCTAAAAACACTCCCAACTCCTTTCAGTCATATCTCGAGTTCTAGCCAACCGATTGCGCCAAGCCATATATCAAATGAAAGGTCTTTAAATGAGGAACAACCGCGCTATATAACATTTTCGTGTCACTTCTATAGTTTAGGCGCAGTACTTGAAGGAGCGTATTTGTTTAGAGCTAAAAACACTCCCAACTCCTTTCAGTCATATCTCGAGTTCTAGCCAACCGATCGCGCCAAGACAGGCATCAACTGAAAGGTCTTTAAATGGGGAACAAGCGCGCTTTATATCATTTTCGTGCCCTCAATCGTCCCTCAACCGTCCCTCAACCGTCCCTCAACCGTCCCTCAACCGTCCCTCAACCGTCCCTCAACCGTCCCTCAATCGTCCCTCAACCGTCCCGCAAACATCCCTCAACCGTCCCTCAACCGTCCCTCAACCGTCCCTCAACCGTCCCTCAACCGTCCCCCAACCGTCCCTCAACCGCCCCTCAACCGTCCCTCAACCGTCCCTCAACCGCCCCTCAACCGTCCCTCAACCGTCCCTCAACCGTCCCTCAACCGTCCCTCAACCGTCCCTCAACCGTCCCTCAACCGTCCCTCAACCGTCCCTCAACCGTCCCTCAACCGTCCCTCAACCGTCACTCAACCGTCCCTCAACCGTCCCTCAACCGTCCCTTAACCGTCCCGCAACCGTCCCTTAACCGTCCCTCAACCGTCCCTCAACCGTCCCTCAACCGTCCCTCAACCGTCCCTCAACCGTTCCTCAACTGTCCCACTCAACCGAACCCTCAACCGTCCTACCTTTGGCCAGCGGAGCCCTACCTACGGCCAGCGGAGTCCTACCTACGGCCAGCGCAGCGCTAGCTACTGCCAGCGGAGCCCTACCTACGGCTAGCGGAGCCCTAACTACGGCTAGCGGAGCCCTACCTACGGCTAGCGGAGCCCTACCTACGGCTAGCGGAGCCCTACCTACGGCCAGCGGAGCCCTACCTACGGCCAGCGGAGCCCTTCCTATGGCCAACGGAGCCCTACCTATGCCCAGCGGAGTCCTACCCACAGCCAGCGGAGCCCTACATACTGCAAGCGAAGCTCTAACTACGGCCAGCGGAGCCCTACCTACGGCCAGCGGAGCGCTACCTACTGCCAGCGGAGCCCTACATACTGCAAGCGAAGCTCTAACTACGTAGGGCTCCGCTGGCAGTAGGTAGGGCTCCGCTGGCCGTAGTTAGAGCTCCACTGGCCGTAGGTAGGGCTCCGCTGGCCGTAGGTAGGGCTCCGATGGAAGTAGGTAGGACGGTTGAGGGTTCGGTTGAGGGTTCGGTTGAGGGTTCGGTTGAGGGTTCGGTTGAGGGACGGTTGAGGGAAGGTTGAGGGAAGGTTGAGGGACGGTTGAGGGACGGTTGAGGAACGGTTGAGGGTCGGTTGAGGGTCGGTTGAGGGTCGGTTGAGGGTCGGTTGAGGGTCGGTTGAGGGTCGGTTGAGGGTCGGTTGAGGGTCGGTTGAGGGTCGGTTTAGGGTCGGTTGAGGGACGGTTAAGGGTCAGTTGCGAAACGGTTGAGGGACGGTTGAGGGATGGTTGAGGGACGGTTGAGAGTCGGTTGCGGGACGGTTAAGGGTCGGTTGAGGGACGGTTGAGGGGCGGTTGAGGGACGGTTGAGAGACAGTTGAGGGGCGGTTGAGGGACGGTTGGGGGACGGTTGAGGGACGGTTGAGGGTCGCTTGAGAGAAGGTTGAGGGAAGGTTGAGAGACGGTTGAGAGAAGGTTGAGGGTGAGTTGCGCTTGAAGTTGAGGTTGAGCATGAGGGTAAAGTTGAAGTTGAAATTGAGGTTGAGCTTGAGGTTACGATTGAGCTTGAGGTTGAGCTTACGATTGAGGTTGAGGTTGAAGTTAAGGTTGAGGTTGAGAATGTGGTTGAGTTTGAGGTTGAGGTTGAAGTTGAAGATGAGGTTGTAGTTGAAGTTGAGGTTGAGGTTGAGGTTGAGGTTGAGGTTGAGGTTGACGTTGATGTTGAGGTTGAGGTTAAGGTTGAGGTTGACGTTTAGGTTGAGGTTGAGGTTGTCGTTGAGGTTGAGGTTGAGGTTGTCGTTGAGGTTGAGGTTGAGGTTAATGTTGAGATTGTGATTGAGGATGAGGTTGAAGTTGAAGATGAGTTTGTAGTTGAGGTTAAGGTTGACGTTGACGTTGAGGCTGAGATTGAGATTGATGTTGAGGTTGAAGACAGGTATCAACTGAAAGGTCTTTAAATGGGGAACTATATCATTTTCATGCCACTTATATAGTTTCGGCGCAGTACTTGAAGGAGCGGATTTGTTTAGAGCGAAAAACTTTCCCCACTCCTTCCAGTCATATCTCGAGTTCTAGTCAACCGATCGCGCCAAGTCATATACCAATTGAAAGGTCTTTAAATGGAGAACAACCGAGCTATATAACATTTTCGTGTCACTTCTATAGTTTCGGCGCAGTACTTGCAGGAGCGGATTTGTTTAGAGCTAAAAACACTCCCAACTCCTTTCAGTCATATCTCGAGTTCTAGCCGACCGATCGAGCCAAGCCATATATCAAATGAAAGGTCTTTAAATGAGGAACAACCGCGCTATATAACATTTTCGTGTCACTTCTATAGTTTCGGCGCAGTACTTGCAGGAGCGGATTTGTTTAGAGCTAAAAACACTCCCAACTCCTTTCAGTCATATCTCGAGTTCTAGCCAACCGATTGCGCCAAGCCATATATCAAATGAAAGGTCTTTAAATGAGGAACAACCGCGCTATATAACATTTTCGTGTCACTTCTATAGTTTAGGCGCAGTACTTGAAGGAGCGTATTTGTTTAGAGCTAAAAACACTCCCAACTCCTTTCAGTCATATCTCGAGTTCTAGCCAACCGATCGCGCCAAGACAGGCATCAACTGAAAGGTCTTTAAATGGGGAACAAGCGCGCTTTATATCATTTTCGTGCCCTCAATCGTCCCTCAACCGTCCCTCAACCGTCCCTCAACCGTCCCTCAACCGTCCCTCAACCGTCCCTCAACCGACCCTCAACCGACCCTCAACCGACTCTCAACCGACCCTCAACCGACCCTCAACCGTTCCTCAACCGTCCCTCAACCGTCCCTCAACCGTCCCTCAACCTTCCCTCAACCGTCCCTCAACCGAACCCTCAACCGAACCCTCAACCGAACCCTCAACCGTCCTACCTGCTTCCATCGGAGCCCTACCTACGGCCAGCGGAGCCCTACCTACGGCCAGCGGAGCCCTACCTACGGCTAGCGGAGCCCTACCTACGGCTAGCGGATCCCTACCTACGGCCAGCGGAGCCCTTCCTATGGCCAACGGAGCCCTACCTATGCCCAGCGGAGCCCTACCTACGGTCAGCGGAGCCCTTCCTATGGCCAACGGAGCCCTACATATGGCCAACGGAGCCCTACCCACCCAGCGCAGCCCTACCCACCCAGCGGAGCCCTACATATTGCCCCCTGGCCGTAGGTAGGGCTCCGCTGGCTGTGGGTAGGGCTCCGCTGGCTGTGGGTAGGGCTCCGCTGGGCATATGTAGGGCTCCGCTGGGCATATGTAGGGCTCCGTTGGCCATAGGAAGGGCTCCGCTGACCGTAGGTAGGGCTCCGCTGGCCGTAGGTAGGGCTCCGCTGGCAGTAGGTAGCACTCCGCTGGCCGTAGGTAGGGCTCCGCTGGCCGTAGTTATAGCTTCGCTTGCAGTATGTAGGGCTCCGCTGGCAGTAGGTAGGGCTCCGCTGGCAGTAGGTAGGGCTCCGCTGGCCGTAGTTAGAGCTCCACTGGCCGTAGGTAGGGCTCCGATGGAAGCAGGTAGGACGGTTGAGGGTTCGGTTGAGGGTTCGGTTGAGGGTTCGGTTGAGGGACGGTTGAGGGAAGGTTGAGGGACGGTTGAGGGACGGTTGAGGAACGGTTGAGGGTCGGTTGAGGGTCGGTTGAGGGTCGGTTGAGGGTCGGTTGAGGGTCGGTTGAGGGTCGGTTGAGGGTCGGTTGAGGGTCGGTTGAGGGTCGGTTGAGGGTCGGTTGAGGGTCGGTTGAGGGTCGGTTGAGGGTCGGTTGAGGGACGGTTGAGGGTCAGTTGCGAAACGGTTGAGGGACGGTTGAGGGACGGTTGAGGGATGGTTGAGGGACGGTTGAGAGTCGGTTGCGGGACGGTTAAGGGTCGGTTGAGGGACGGTTGAGGGGCGGTTGAGGGACGGTTGAGAGACGGTTGAGGGGCGGTTGAGGGACGGTTGGGGGACGGTTGAGGGACGGTTGAGGGTCGGTTGAGAGAAGGTTGAGGGAAGGTTGAGAGACGCTTGAGAGAAGGTTGAGGGTGAGTTGCGCTTGAAGTTGAGGTTGAGCATGAGGGTAAAGTTGAAGTTGAAATTGAGGTTGAGCTTTAGGTTACGATTGAGCTTGAGGTTGAGCTTACGATTGAGGTTGAGGTTGAAGTTAAGGTTGAGGTTGAGAATGTGGTTGAGGTTGAGGTTGAGGTTGAAGTTGAAGATGAGGTTGTAGTTGAAGTTGAGGTTGAGGTTGAGGTTGAGGTTGAGGTTGACGTTGAGGTTGAGGTTGAGGTTAAGGTTGAGGTTGACGTTTAGGTTGAGGTTGACGTTTAGGTTGAGGTTGAGGTTGAGGTTGTCGTTGAGGTTGAGGTTGAGGTTAATGTTGAGATTGTGATTGAGGATGAGGTTGAAGTTGAAGATGAGTTTGTAGTTGAGGTTGAGGTTGACGTTGACGTTGAGGCTGAGATTGAGATTGATGTTGAGGTTGAAGACTGGTATCAACTGAAAGGTCTTTAAATGGGGAACTATATCATTTTCATGCCACTTATATAGTTTCGGCGCAGTACTTGAAGGAGCGGATTTGTTTAGAGCGAAAAACTTTCCCCACTCCTTCCAGTCATATCTCGAGTTCTAGCCAACCGATCGCGCCAAGCCATATACCAATTGAAAGGTCTTTAAATGGAGAACAACCGCGCTATATAACATTTTCGTGTCACTTCTATAGTTTCGGCGCAGTACTTGCAGGAGCGGATTTGTTTAGAGCTAAAAACACTCCCAAATCCTTTCAGTCATATCTCGAGTTCTAGCCAACCGATCGCGCCAAGCCATATATCAAATGAAAGGTCTTTAAATGGGGAACAACCGCGCTATATAATATTTTCGTGTCACTTCTATAGTTTAGGCGCAGTACTTGAAGGAGCGGATTTGTTTAGAGCGAAAAACACTCCCCACTCCTTCCAGTCATATCTCGAGTTCTACCCAACCGATCGCGCAAAGCCATCTATCAAATGAAAGGTCTTTAAATGAGGAACAACCGCGCTATATAACATTTTCGTGTCACTTCTATAGTTTAGGCGCAGTACTTGAAGGAGCGTATTTGTTTAGAGCGAAAAACACTCCCCACTCCTTTCAGTCATATCTCGAGTTCTAGCCAACCGATCGCGCCAAGCCATATATCAAATGAAAGGTCTTTAAATGGGGAACAACCGCGCTATATAACATTTTCGTGTCACTTCTATAGTTTAGGCGCAGTACTTGAAGGAGCGGATTTGTTTAGAGCGAAAAACACTCCCCACTCCTTCCAGTCATATCTCGAGTTCTAGCCAACCGATCGCGCAAAGCCATGTATCAAATGAAAGGTCTTTAAATGAGGAACAACCGCGCTATATAACATTTTCGTGTCACTTCTATAGTTTAGGCGCAGTACTTGAAGGAGCGTATTTGTTTAGAGCGAAAAACACTCCCAACTCCTTTCATCCTTATCTCGAGTTCTAGCCAACCGATCGCGCCAAGCCATATATCAAATGAAAGGTCTTTAAATGGGGAACAACCGCGCTATATAACATTTTCGTGTCACTTCTATAGTTTAGGCGCAGTACTTGAAGGAGCGGATTTGTTTAGAGCGAAAAACACTCCCCACTCCTTCCAGTCATATCTCGAGTTCTAGCCAACCGATCGCGCCAAGACAGGCATCAAATGAAAGGTCTTTAAATGGGGAACAAGCGCGCTCTATATCATTTTCGTGCCCTCAATCGTTCCTCAACCGTCCCTCAAGCGTCCCTCAACCGTCCCTCAACCGTCCCTCAACCGTCCCTCAACCATCCCTCAACCGTTCTTTGAACAGTCCCTCAACCTTCCTTTAAACGTCACTCAACTTTCGCTCAACCTTACCTCAACCTTCCCTCAACCTTCCCTCAACCGACACTCAACAGTCCCTCAAATGGGCCTCAAACGTCCCTTAAACGTCCCTCACCTTTCCCTCAACCTTCCCTCAACCTTCCCTCAACCTTCCCTCAACCTTCACTCTACCTTTCCTCAACTGTCCCTCAACCGTCCCTCAACCGTCCCTCAACCGTCCCTCAACCGTCCTTCAATCGTCCCTCAACCGTCCCTCATCCGTCCCTCAATCGTCCCTCAACTGTCCTTCAACCGTCCCTCAACCGTCCCTCAACCGTCCCTCAACCGTCCCTCAACCGTCCCTCAACCGTCCCTCAACCGTCCCTCAACCGTCCCTCAACCGTCCCTCAACCGTCCCTCAACCGTCCCTCAACCGTCCCTCAACCGTCCCTCAACCGTCCCTCAACCGTCCCTCAACCGTCCCTCAACCGTCCCTCAACCGTCCCTCAACCGTCCCTCAACCGTCCCTTAACCGTCCCGCAACCGTCCCGCAACCGTCCCGCAACAGTCCCTCCACCTTCCCTCAACCGTCCCTCAACCGTCTCTCAGCCGTTCCTCAACCGTTCCTCAACCGTTCCTCAACAATACGTCAACCGTCCCGCAAACATCCCTCAACCGTCCCTCAACCGTCCCTCAACCGTTCCTCAACAATACGTCAACCGTCCCGCAAACATCCCTCAACCGTCCCTCAACCGTCCCTCAACCGTCCCTCAACCGTCCCTCAACCGTCCCTCAACCGTCCCTCAACCGTCCCTCAACCGTCCCTCAACCGTCCCTCAACCGTCCCTCAACCGTCCCTCAACCGTCCCTCAACCGTCCCTCAACCGTCCCTCAACCGTCCCTCAACCGTCCCTCAACCATCCCTCAACCGTCCCTCAAACATCCGTCAACCATCCATCAATCGTTCCTCAACCGTCCCTCAACCGTCCCTCGACCGTTCCTCAACCGTCCCTCAACCGTTCCTCAACCGTCCCTCAACCGTCTCTCAACCGTCCCTCAACCGTGCCTCAACCGTCCCTCAACCGTCCCGCAACCGTCCCTCAACCGTCCCTCAACCATCCCTCAACCGTCCCTCAAACATCCGTCAACCATCCATCAATCGTTCCTCAACCGTCCCTCAACCGTCCCTCGACCGTTCCTCAGCCGTCCCTCAACCGTCCCTCAACCGTCCCTCAACCGTCTCTCAACCGTCCCTCAACCGTGCCTCAACCGTCCCTCAACCGTCCCGCAACCGTCCCGCAACCGTCCCTCAACCTTCCCTCAACCGTCCCTCAACCGTCTCTCAACCGTTCCTCAACCGTTCCTCAACCGTTCCTCAACAATACGTCAACCGTCCCGCAAACATCCCTCAACCGTCCCTCAACCGTCCCTCAACCGTCCCTCAACCGTCCCACAACCGTCCCTCAACCGTCCCTCAACCGTCCCTCAGCCCTCCCTCAACCGTCCCTCAACCGTCCCTCAACCGTCCCTCAACCGTCCCTCAACCGTCCCTCAACCGTCCCTCAACCGTCCCTCAACCGTCCCTCAACCGTCCCTCAACCGTCCCTCAACCGTCCCTCAACAATACGTCAACCGTCCCTCAACCGTCCCTTAACCGTCCCTTAACCGTCCCTCAACCGTTCCTCAACAATACGTCAACCGTCCCGCAAACATCCCTCAACCGTCCCTCAACCGTCCCTCAACCGTTCCTCAACAATACGTCAACCGTCCCGCAAACATCCCTCAACCGTCCCTCAACCGTCCCTCAACCGTCCCTCAACCGTCCCTCAACCGTCCCTCAACCGTCCCTCAACCGTCCCTCAACCGTCCCTCAACCGTCCCTCAACCGTCCCTCAACCGTCCCTCAACCGTCCCTCAACCGTCCCTCAACCGTCCCTCAACCGTCCCTCAACCATCCCTCAACCGTCCCTCAAACATCCGTCAACCATCCATCAATCGTTCCTCAACCGTCCCTCAACCGTCCCTCGACCGTTCCTCAGCCGTCCCTCAACCGTCCCTCAACCGTCCCTCAACCGTCTCTCAACCGTCCCTCAACCGTGCCTCAACCGTCCCTCAACCGTCCCGCAACCGTCCCTCAACCGTCCCTCAACCGTCCCTCAACCGTCCCTCAACCATCCCTCAACCGTCCCTCAAACATCCGTCAACCATCCATCAATCGTTCCTCAACCGTCCCTCAACCGTCCCTCGACCGTTCCTCAGCCGTCCCTCAACCGTCCCTCAACCGTCCCTCAACCGTCTCTCAACCGTCCCTCAACCGTGCCTCAACCGTCCCTCAACCGTCCCGCAACCGTCCCGCAACCGTCCCTCAACCTTCCCTCAACCGTCCCTCAACCGTCTCTCAACCGTTCCTCAACCGTTCCTCAACCGTTCCTCAACAATACGTCAACCGTCCCGCAAACATCCCTCAACCGTCCCTCAACCGTCCCTCAACCGTCCCTCAACCGTCCCACAACCGTCCCTCAACCGTCCCTCAACCGTCCCTCAACCCTCCCTCAACCGTCCCTCAACCGTCCCTCAACCGTCCCTCAACCGTCCCTCAACCGTCCCTCAACCGTCCCTCAACCGTCCCTCAACCGTCCCTCAACCGTCCCTCAACCGTCCCTCAACCGTCCCTCAACCGTCCCTCAACCGTCCCTCAACCGTCCCTCAACCGTCCCTCAACCGTCCCTTAACCGTCCCTTAACCGTCCCTCAACCGTCCCTTAACCGTCCCTCAACCGTCCCTCAAGCGTCCCTCAACCGTTCCTCAGCCGTCCTTCAATCGTCCTTCAATCGTCCCTCAATCGTCCCTCATCCGTCCCTCAACTGTCCCTCAACCGTCCCTCAACCGTGCCTCAACCGTGCCTCAACCGTCCCTCAACCGTCCCTCAACCGTCCCTCAACCGTCCCTCAACCGTCCCTCAACCGTCCTTCAATCGTCCTTCAATCGTCCTTCAATCGTCCCTTATCCGTCCCTCAACCGTCCCTCAACCGTCCCTCAACCGTCCCTTTAACCATCCCGCAACCGTCCCGCAACCGTCCATCAACCTTCCCTCAACCGTCCCTCAACCGTCCCTCAACCGTCCCTCAACCGTCCCTCAACCGTGCCTCAACCGTCCTTCAACCGTCCGTCAACCGTCCCTCAACCGTCCCTCAACCGTCCCACAACCGTCCCTCAACCGTCCCTCAACTGTCCCGCAACCGTCACTCAACAGTCCCTCAACCGTCCCTCAAACGTCCCTCAACCGTCCCTCAAACGTCCCTCAATCGTCCTTCATTATTCCCTCAGCCATCCGTCAACCATCCATCAATCATCCATCAACCGTTCCTCAACAGTCCCTCAACCGTCCCTTAACCGTCCCTCAACCGTTCATCAACCGTCCCACAACCGTCCCTCAACCGTCCCACAACCGTCCCTCAACCGTCCCACAACCGTCCCTCAACCGTCCCTCAACCCTCCCTCAACCGTCCCTCAACCGTCCCTCAACCGTCCCTCAACCGTCCCTCAACCGTCCCTCAACCGTCCCTTAAGCGTCCCTTAACCGTCCCTCAACCGTCCCTTAACCGTCCCTCAACCGTCCCTCAACCGTCCCTCAACCGTCCCTTGACCGTCCCTCAACCCTCCCTCAACCGTCCCTCAACCGTCCCTCAACCGTCCCTCAACCGTCCCTCAACCGTCCCTCAACCGTCCCTCAACCGTCCCTTAACCGTCCCTCAACCGTCCCTTAACCGTCCCTCAATCGTCCCTCAAGCGTCCCTCAACCGTTTCTCAGCCGTCCCTCAACCGTCCCACAACCGTCCCTCAACCGTCCCTCAACCGTCCCTCAACCCTCCCTCAACCGTCCCTCAACCGTCCCTCAACCGTCCGTCAACCTTCCCTTAACCGTCCCTCAACCGTTCCTCAACCATCCCTCAACCGTTCTTTGAACCGTCCCTCAACCTTCCTTTAAACTTCCCTCAACCTTCCCTCAACCTTCCCTCAACCTTCCCTCAACCTTCCCTCTACCTTCCCTCAACTGTCCCTCAACCGTCCCTCAACCGTCCCTCAACCGTCCCTCAACCGTCCCTTAACCGTCCCTCAACCGTCCCTCAACCGTCCCTCAACCGTCCCTCAACCGTCCCTCAACCGTCCCTCAACCGTCCCTCAACCGTCCCTCAACCGTCCCTCAACCGTCCCTCAACTGTCCCTCAACCGTCACTCAACAGTCCCTCAACCGTCCCTCAAACGTCCCTCAACCGTCCCTCAACCGTCCCTCAAACGTCCCGCAATCGTCCTTTAAGCGTCCCTCAACCGTCCCTCAACCGTCCTTCAACCGTCCCTCAACCGTCCTTCAATCGTCCCTCAACCGTCCCTCAACCGTCCCTCAACTGTCCCTCAACCGTCCCTCAACTGTCCCTCAACCGTCCCTCAACCGTCCCTCAACCGTCCCTCAACCGTCCCTCAACCGTCCCTCAACCGTCCCTCAACCGTCCCTCAACCGTCCCTCAACCGTCCCTCAACCGTCCCTCAACCGTCCCTCAACCGTCCCTCAACCGTCCCTCAACCGTCCCTCAACCGTCCCTCAACCGTCCCTCAACCGTCCCTCAACCGTCCCTCAACCGTCCCTCAACCGTCCCTCAACCGTCCCTCAACCGTCCCTCAACCGTCCCTCAACCGTCCCTCAACCGTCCCTCAACCGTCCCTCAACCGTCCCTCAACCGTCCCTCAACCGTCCCTCAACCGTCCCTTAACCGTCCCGCAACCGTCCCGCAACCGTCCCTCTACCTTCCCTCAACCGTCCCTCAACCGTCTCTCAACCGTTCCTCAACAATACGTCAACCGTCCCGCAAACATCCCTCAACCGTCCCTCAACCGTCCCGCAAACATCCCTCAACCGTCCCTCAACCGTCCCTCAACCGTCCCTCAACCGTCCCTCAACCGTCCCTCAACCGTCCCTCAACCGTCCTTCAATCGTCCCTCAACCGTCCCTCATCCGTCCCTCAACCGTCCCTCAACCGTCCCTCAACCGTCCCTCAACCGTCCCTCAACCGTCCCTCAACCGTCCCTCAACCGTCCCTTAACCGTCCCGCAACCGTCCCGCAACCGTCCCTCAACCTTCCCTCAACCGTCCCTCAACCGTCTCTCAACCGTCCCTTAACCGTCCCTCAACCGTCCCTCAACCGTCCCTCAACCGTCCCTCAACCGTCCCTCAACCGTCCCTCAACCGTCCCTCAACCGTCCCTCAACCGTCCCTCAACCGTCCCTCAACCGTCCCTCAACCGTCCCTCAACCGTCCCTCAACCGTCCCTTAACCGTCCCGCAACCGTCCCGCAACCGTCCCTCTACCTTCCCTCAACCGTCCCTCAACCGTCTCTCAACCGTTCCTCAACAATACGTCAACCGTCCCGCAAACATCCCTCAACCGTCCGTCAACCGTCCCTCAACCGTCCCTCAACCGTCCCTCAACCGTCCCTCAACCGTCCCTCAACCGTCCCTCAACCGTCCCTCAACCGTCCCTCAACCGTCCCTCAACCGTCCCTCAACCGTCCCTTAACCGTCCCGCAACCGTCCCGCAACCGTCCCTCAACCTTCCCTCAACCGTCCCTCAACCGTCTCTCAACCGTTCCTCAACCGTTCCTCAACCGTTCCTCAACCGTTCCTCAACCGTTCCTCAACAATACGTCAACCGTCCCGCAAACATCCCTCAACCGTACCTCAACCGTCCCTCAACCGTTCCTCAACAATACGTCAACCGTCCCGCAAACATCCCTCAACCGTCCTTCAATCGTCCCTCAACCGTCCCTCATCCGTCCCTCAACCGTCCCTCAACCGTCCTTCAACCGTCCCTCAACTGTCCCTCAACCGTCCCTCAACCGTTCCTCAATCGTTCCTCAACCGTCCCACTCAACCGTCCCTCAACCGTTCCTCAATCGTTCCTCAACCGTCCCACTCAACCGAACCCTCAACCGTCCTACCTTTGGCCAGCGGAGCCCTACCTACGGCCAGCGGAGCCCTACCTACGGCCAGCGGAGCCCTACCTACGGCCAGCGGAGCCCTTCCTATGGCCAACGGAGCCCTACCTATGCCCAGCGGAGTCCTACCCACAGCCAGCGGAGCCCTACATATTGCCAGCGGAGCGCTACCTACTGCCAGCGGAGCCCTACATACTGCAAGCGAAGCTCTAACTACGGCCAGCGGAGCCCTACCTACGGCCAGCGGAGCCCTACCTACGGCCAGCGGAGCGCTACCTACTGCCAGCGGAGCCCTACCTACGGCCAGCGGAGTGCTACCTACTGCCAGCGGAGCCCTACCTACGACCAGCGGAGCCCTACCTACGGTCAGCGGAGCCCTTCCTATGGCCAACGGAGCCCTACATATGCCCAGCGGAGCCCTACCCACAGCCAGCGGAGCCCTACCTACGGCCAGCGGAGTGCTATCTACTGCCAGCGGAGCCCTACCTACGGCCAGCGGAGCCCTACCTACGGTCAGCGGAGCCCTTCCTATGGTCAACGGAGCCCTACATATGCCCAGCGGAGCCCTACCTACGGCCAGGGGGCAATATGTAGGGCTCCGCTGGGTGGGTAGGGCTCCGCTGGGTGGGTAGGGCTCCGCTGGGCATATGTAGGGCTCCGTTGGCCATAGGAAGGGCTCCGCTGACCGTAGGTAGGGCTCCGCTGGCCGTAGGTAGGGCTCCGCTGGCAGTAGATAGCACTCCGCTGGCCGTAGGTAGGGCTCCGCTGGCTGTGGGTAGGGCTCCGCTGGGCATATGTAGGGCTCCGTTGGCCATAGGAAGGGCTCCGCTGACCGTAGGTAGGGCTCCGCTGGCCGTACGTAGGGCTCCGCTGGCAGTAGGTAGCACTCCGCTGGCCGTAGGTAGGGCTCCGCTGGCCGTAGTTAGAGCTTCGCTTGCAGTATGTAGGGCTCCGCTGGCAGTAGGTAGGGCTCCGCTGGCAGTAGGTAGGGCTCCGCTGGCCGTAGGTAGGGCTCCGATGGAAGTAGGTAGGACGGTTGAGGGTTCGGTTGAGGGTTCGGTTGAAGGACGGTTGAGGGAAGGTTGAGGGAAGGTTGAGGGAAGGTTGAGGGAAGGTTGAGGGACGGTTGAGGGAAGGTTGAGGGACGGTTGAGGGTTCGGTTGAGGGACGGTTGAGGGACGGTTGAGGAACGGTTGAGGGTCGGTTGAGGGTCGGTTGAGGGTCGGTTGAGGGTCGGTTGAGGGTCGGTTGAGGGTCGGTTGAGGGTCGGTTGAGGGTCGGTTGAGGGTCGGTTGAGGGTCGGTTGAGGGTCGGTTGAGGGTCGGTTGAGGGTCGGTTGAGGGACGGTTGAGGGACGGTTGAGGGATGGTTGAGGGACGGTTGAGAGTCGGTTGCGGGACGGTTAAGGGTCGGTTGAGGGACGGTTGAGGGGCGGTTGAGGGACGGTTGAGAGACGGTTGAGGGGCGGTTGAGGGACGGTTGGGGGACGGTTGAGGGTCGGTTGAGAGAAGGTTGAGGGAAGGTTGAGAGACGGTTGAGAGAAGGTTGAGGGTGAGTTGCGCTTGAAGTTGAGGTTGAGCATGAGGGTAAAGTTGAAGTTGAAATTGAGGTTGAGCTTGAGGTTACGATTGAGCTTGAGGTTGAGCTTACGATTGAGGTTGAGGTTGAAGTTAAGGTTGAGGTTGAGAATGTGGTTGAGGTTGAGGTTGAGGTTGAAGTTGAAGATGAGGTTGTAGTTGAAGTTGAGGTTGAGGTTGAGGTTGAGGTTGAGGTTGACCTTGAGGTTGAGGTTGAGGTTAAGGTTGAGGTTGACGTTTAGGTTGAGGTTGAGGTTGTCGTTGAGGTTGAGGTTGTCGTTGAGGTTGAGGTTGAGGTTAATGTTGAGATTGTGATTGAGGATGAGGTTGAAGTTGAAGATGAGTTTGTAGTTGAGGTTGAGGTTGACGTTGACGTTGAGGCTGAGATTGAGATTGATGTTGAGGTTGAAGACAGGTATCAACTGAAAGGTCTTTAAATGGGGAACTATATCATTTTCATGCCACTTATATAGTTTCGGCGCAGTACTTGAAGGAGCGGATTTGTTTCGAGCGAAAAACTTTCCCCACTCCTTCCAGTCATATCTCGAGTTCTAGCCAACCGATCGCGCCAAGCCATATACCAACTGAAAGGTCTTTAAATGGAGAACAACCGCGCTATATAACATTTTCGTGCCACTTCTATAGTTTCGGCGCAGTACTTGCAGGAGCGGATTTGTTTAGAGCTAAAAACACTCCCCACTCCTTTCAGTCATATCTATAGGTCTAGCCAACCGATCGCGCCAAGCCATCTATCAAATGAAAGGTCTTTAAATGAGGAACAACCGCCCTATATAACATTTTCGTGTCACTTCTATAGTTTAGGCGCAGTACTTGAAGGAGCGGATTTGTTTAGAGCGAAAAACACTCCCCACTCCTTTCAGTCATATCTGTAGGTCTAGCCAACCGATCGCGCTAAGCCATCTATCAAATGAAAGGTCTTTAAATGAGGAACAACCGCGCTATATAACATTATCGTGTCGCTTCTATAGTTTAGGCGCAGTACTTGAAGGAGCGTATTTGTTTCGATCGAAAAACACTCCCCACTCCTTCCAGTCATATCTCGAGTTCTAGCCAACCGATCGCGCCAAGACAGGCATCAACTGAAAAGTCTTTAAATGGGGAACAAGCGCGCCCTATATCATTTTCGTGCCCTCAATCGTCCCTCAACCGTCCCTCAACCGTCCCTGAACCGTCCCTCAACCGTCCCTCAACCATCCCTCAACCGTTCTTTGAACAGTCCCTCAACCTTCCTTTAAACGTCCCTCAATTTTCGCTCAACCTTACCCCAACCTTCCCTCAACCTTCCCTCAACCGACACTCAACCGTCCCTCAAATGGGCCTCAAACGTCCCTTAAACGTCCCTCACCTTTCCCTCAACCTTCCCTCAACCTTCCCTCAACCTTCCCTCAACCTTCCCTCAACCTTCCCTCAACCTTCCCTCAACCTTCCCTCAACCTTCACTCTACCTTTCCTCAACTGTCCCTCAACCGTCCCTCAACCGTCCCTCAACCGTCCCTCAACCGTCCTTCAATCGTCCCTCAACCGTCCCTCATCCGTCCCTCAACCGTCCCTCAACCGTCCTTCAACCGTCCCTCAACCGTCCCTCAACCGTCCCTCAACCGTCCCTCAACCGTCCCTCAACCGTCCCTCAACCGTCCCTCAACCGTCCCTCAACCGTCCTTCAATCGTCCCTCAACCGTCCCTCATCCGTCCCGTAACCGTCCTTCAACCGTCCCTCAACTGTCCCTCAACCGTCCCTTAACCGTCCCTCAACCGTCCCTCAACCGTCCCTCAACCGTCCCTCAACCGTCCCTCAACCGTCCCTCAACCGTCCCTCAACCGTCCCTCAACCGTCACTCAACCGTCCCTCAACCGTCCCTCAACCGTCCCTCAACCGTCCCTCAACCGTCCCTCAACCGTCCCTCAACCGTCCCTCAACCGTCCCTCAACCGTCCCTCAACCGTCCCTCAACCGTCCCTCAACCGTCCCTCAACCGTCCCTCAACCGTCCCTCAACCGTCCCTCAACCGTCCCTTAACCGTCCCGCAACCGTCCCGCAACCGTCCCTCAACCTTCCCTCAACCGTCCCTCAACCGTCTCTCAACCGTCCCTCAACCGTCTCTCAACCGTTCCTCAACCGTTCCTCAACCGTTCCTCAACAATACGTCAACCGTCCCGCAAACATCCCTCAACCGTCCCTCAACCGTCCCTCAACCGTTCCTCAACAATACGTCAACCGTCCCGCAAACATCCCTCAACCGTCCCTCAACCGTCCCTCAACCGTCCCTCAACCGTCCCTCAACCGTCCCTCAACCGTCCCTCAACCGTCCCTCAACCGTCCCTCAACCGTCCCTCAACCGTCCCTCAACCGTCCTTCAATCGTCCCTCAACCGTCCCTCATCCGTCCCTCAACCGTCCCTCAACCGTCCCTCAACCGTCCCTCAACCGTCCTTCAACCGTCCCTCAACCGTCCCTCAACCGTCCCTCAACCGTTCCTCAACCGTCCCTCAACCGTCCCTCAACCGTCCCTCAACCGTCCCTCAACCGTCCCTCAACCGTCCCTCAACCGTCCCTCAACCGTCCCGCAACCGTCCCTCAACCTTCCCTCAACCGTCCCTCAACCGTCCCTCAACCGTCCCTCAACCGTCCCTCAACCGTCCCTCAAACGTCCTTCAACCGTCTCTCAACCGTTCCTCAACCGTTCCTCAACAATACGTCAACCGTCCCGCAAACATCCCTCAACCGTCCCTCAACCGTCCCTCAACCGTCCCTTAACGTCCCTCAACCGTCCCTCAACCGTCCCTCAACCGTCCCTTAACCGTCCCGCAACCGTCCCGCAACCGTCCCTCAACCTTCCCTCAACCGTCCCTCAACCGTCTCTCAACCGTTCCTCAACCGTTCCTCAACAATACGTCAACCGTCCCGCAAACATCCCTCAACCGTCCCTCAACCGTCCCTCAACCGTTCCTCAACAATACGTCAACCGTCCCGCAAACATCCCTCAACCGTCCTTCAATCGTCCCTCAACCGTCCCTCATCCGTCCCTCAACCGTCCCTCAACCGTCCTTCAACCGTCCCTCAACTGTCCCTCAACCGTCCCTCAACCGTCCCTCAACCGTCCCTCAACCGTCCCTCAACCGTCCCTCAACCGTCCCTCAACCGTCCCTCAACCGTCCGTCAACCGTCCCTTAACCGTCCCGCAACCGTCCCGCAACCGTCCCTCAACCTTCCCTCAACCGTCCTTCAACCGTCCCTCAACCGTCCCTCAACCGTCCCTCAACCGTCCCTCAACCGTCCCTCAACCGTCCCTCAACCGTCCCTCAACCGTCCCTCAACCGTCCCTCAACCGTCGCTCAACCGTCCCTCAACCGTCGCTCAACCGTCCCTCAACCGTCCCTCAACCGTCCCTCAACCGTCCCTCAACCGTCCCTCAACCTTCCCTCAACCGTCCCTCAACCGTCTCTCAACCGTTCCTCAACCGTTCCTCAACAATACGTCAAACATCCCTCAACAATACGTCAAACATCCCTCAACCGTCCCTCAACCGTCCCTCAACCGTCCCTCAACCGTCCCTCAACCGTCCCTCAACCGTCCCTCAACCGTCCCTCAACCGTCCCTCAACCATCCCTCAACCGTCCCTTAACCGTCCCTCAACCGTCCCTCAACCGTCCCTCAACCGTCCCTCAACCGTTCCTCAATCGTTCCTCAACCGTCCCACTCAACCGAACCCTCAACCGTCCTACCTTTGGCCAGCGGAGCCCTACCTACGGCCAGCGGAGCCCTACCTACGGCCAGCGGAGCCCTTCCTATGGCCAACGGAGCCCTTCCTATGGCCAACGGAGCCCTTCCTATGGCCAACGGAGCCCAACCTATGCCCAGCGGAGTCCTACCCACAGCCAGCGGAGCCCTACATATTGCCAGCGGAGCGCTACCTACTGCCAGCGGAGCCCTACATACTGCAAGCGAAGCTCTAACTACGGCCAGCGGAGCCCTACCTACGGCCAGCGGAGCCCTACCTACGGCCAGCGGAGCGCTACCTACTGCCAGCGGAGCCCTACCTACGGCCAGCGGAGCCCTACCTACTGCCAGCGGAGCCCTACCTACGACCAGCGGAGCCCTTCCTATGGCCAACGGAGCCCTACATATGCCCAGCGGAGCCCTACCCACCCAGCGGAGCCCTACATATTGCCCCCTGGCCGTAGGTAGGGCTCCGCTGGCTGTGGGTAGGGCTCCGCTGGGCATATGTAGGGCTCCGTTGGCCATAGGAAGGGCTCCGCTGACCGTAGGTAGGGCTCCGCTGGCCGTAGGTAGGGCTCCGCTGGCAGTAGGTAGCACTCCGCTGGCCGTAGGTAGGGCTCCGCTGGCTGTGGGTAGGGCTCCGCTGGGCATATGTAGGGCTCCGTTGGCCATAGGAAGGGCTCCGCTGACCGTAGGTAGGGCTCCGCTGGCCGTAGGTAGGGCTCCGCTGGCAGTAGGTAGCACTCCGCTGGCCGTAGGTAGGGCTCCGCTGGCCGTAGTTAGAGCTTCGCTTGCAGTATGTAGGGCTCCGCTGGCAGTAGGTAGGGCTCCGCTGGCAGTAGGTAGGGCTCCGCTGGCCGTAGTTAGAGCTCCACTGGCCGTAGGTAGGGCTCCGCTGGCCGTAGGTAGGGCTCCGCTGGCCGTAGGTAGGGCTCCGCTGGCCGTAGGTAGGGCTCCGATGGAAGTAGGTAGGACGGTTGAGGGTTCGGTTGAGGGTTCGGTTGAGGGACGGTTGAGGGACGGTTGAGGGAAGGTTGAGTCAAGGTTGAGGGACGGTTGAGGGACGGTTGAGGGACGGTTGAGGGACGGTTGAGGGACGGTTGAGGGACGGTTGAGGGACGGTTGAGGGACGGTTGAGGGACGGTTGAGGGACGGTTGAGGGACGGTTGAGGGACGGTTGAGGGACGGTTGAGGGACGGTTGAGGGACGGTTGAGGGACGGTTGAGGGACGGTTGAGGGACGGTTGAGGGACGGTTGAGGGACGGTTGAGGGACGGTTGAGGGACGGTTGAGGGACGGTTGAGGGACGGTTGAGGGACGGTTGAGGGTCGGTTGAGGGTCGGTTGAGGGACGGTTGAGGGTCAGTTGCGGGACGGTTGAGGGACGGTTGAGGGACGGTTGAGGAACGGTTGAGGGACGTTTGAGAGACGGTTGAGGGACGGTTGAGGGATTGTTGAGAGATGGTTGAGGGACGGTTAAGGGTCGGTTGAGGGACGGTTGAGGGGCGGTTGAGGGGCGGTTGAGGGGCGGTTGAGGGGCGGTTGAGGGACGGTTGGGGACGGTTGAGGGACGGTTGAGGGTCGGTTGAGAGAAGGTTGAGGGAAGGTTGAGAGACGGTTGAGAGAAGGTTGAGGGTGAGTTGCGCTTGAAGTTGAGGTTGAGCATGAGGTTAAAGTTGAAGTTGAAATTGAGGTTGAGCTTGAGGTTACGATTGAGCTTGAGCTTGAGGTTACGATTGAGGTTGAGGTTGAAGTTAAGGTTGAGGTTGAGAATGTGGTTGAGGTTGAGGTTGAGGTTGAAGTTGAAGATGAGGTTGTAGTTGAAGTTGAGGTTGAGGTTGAGGTTGAGGTTGAGGTTAACGTTGAGGTTGACGTTTAGCTTGAGGTTGAGGTTGTCGTTGAGGTTGAGGTTGAGGTTAATGTTGAGATTGAGATTGAGGATGGGGTTGAAGTTGAAGATGAGTTTGTAGTTGAGGTTGAGGTTGACGTTGACGTTGACGTTGAGGCTGAGATTGAGATTGATGTTGAGGTTGAAGACAGGTATCAACTGAAAGGTCTTTAAATGGGGAACAACCGCGCTCTATATCATTTTCGTGACACTTCTATAGTTTAGAACATATCTACATATCTACCTAACTTCCTACTTTCCTAACTCAGCTGTTTGCTTGCCTTATATTTTCAGATTTTCTACTATAAATATAAACAGTGACGCTATTCGAATTGAGGAATACTCGATATACTCGAATTTCAGCGGAAGACATTTTGGTAAGTTATACGCATGTACAGTTAACATCTAAACTTTTAATTTTATTGTATCCATATTTCCTAAATATTTATTGGCTCTGTTTGTAACTATTTACAATATTGGTTGAATATATTGCAAGACTACCAACTACAATGGGATAGTACATAGTAACGCCCATTTAACGCGTCGGTGGCTCCATTGACTCCATCCTTAGATCAGCCTAATAAATGTATGCAGTTTTGCAGTATATTAGAGAGTCAGCAGGTGGTATAATAAGAAAGGAGTAGATCCATTGTTTGCTGGAAAATATAAACTATAATCGACTAAGTTATAGAAACCAAGTTAAGGCGGTGAAAACTGAGGCTTTGGAATGGTTTAGTCTTATAACTCTATTTAGCATACAAAATTTACCGTAATTGAAAGAGCGTAATTGTATAGAGAGAAAAACACTCCGCACTCCTTTCAGTCATATCTCAAGTTCTAGACAACCGATCACGCCAAGCCCTATATCGAGTGAAAGGTCTTTAAACGGGGAACAACCGCGCTATATAACATTTTCTTGTCACTTCTATAGTTTATGCGGAGTAGCTGTCACTTCCATAGTTTAGGCGCAGTACTTAAAGGAGCGTATTTGTTTCGAGCGAAAAACACTCCCCACTCCTTTCGGTCATATCTCGAGTTCTAGGCAACCGATCGCGCCAAGCCATAAATCAAATTAAAGGTCTTTAAATGAGGAACAACCGCGCTATATAACATTTTCGTGTCACTTCTATAGTTTAGGCACAGTACTTGAAGGAGCGGATTTGTTTAGAGCGAAAAACACTCCCCACTCCTTACAGTCATATCTCGAGTTCTAGCCAACCGATCGCGCCAAGCCATATATCAAATGAAAGGTCTTTAAATGAGGAACAACCGCGCTATATAACATTTTCGTGTCACTTCTATAGTTTAGGCGCAGTACTTGAAGGAGCGGATTTGTTTAGAGCGAAAAACACTCCCCACTCCTTACAGTCATATCTCGAGTTCTAGCCAACCGATCGCGCCAAGCCATATATCAAATGAAAAGTCTTTAAATGAGGAACAACCGCGCTATATAACATTTTCGTGTCACTTCTATAGTTTAGGCGCAGTACTTGAAGGAGCGGATTTGTTTAGAGCAAAAAACACTCCCCACTCCTTCCAGTCATATCTCGAGTTCTAGCCAACCGATCGCGCCAAGCCATATATCAAATGAAAGGCCTTTAAATGGGGAACAACCGCGCTCTATATCATTTTCGTGACACTTCTATAGTTTAGAACATATCTACATATCTACCTAACTTCCTACTTTCCTAACTCAGCTGTGTGCTTGCCTTATATTTTCAGATTTTCTACTATAAATATAAACAGTGACGCTATTCGAATTGAGGAATACTCGATATACTCGAATTTCAGCGGAAGACATTTTGGTAAGTTATACGCATGTACAGTTAACATCTAAACTTTTAATTTTATTGTATCCATATTTCCTAAATATTTCTTGGCTCTGTTTGTAACTATTTACAATATTGGTTGAATATATTGCAAGACTACCAACTACAATGGGATAGTACATAGTAACGCCCATTTAACGCGTCGGTGGCTCCATTGACTCCATCCTTAGATCAGCCTAATAAATGTATGCAGTTTTGCAGTATATTAGAGAGTCAGCAGGTGGTATAATAAGAAAGGAGTAGATCCATTGTTTGCTGGAAAATATAAACTATAATCGACTAAGTTATAGAAACCAGGTTAAGGCGGTGAAAACTGAGGCTTTGGAATGGTTTAGTCTTATAACTCTATTTAGCATACAAAATTTACCGTAATTGAAAGAGCGTAATTGTATAGAGAGAAAAACACTCCGCACTCCTTTCAGTCATATCTCAAGTTCTAGACAACCGATCGCGCCAAGCCCTATATCGAGTGAAAGGTCTTTAAATGGGGAACAACCGCGCTATATAACATTTTCTTGTCACTTCTATAGTTTATGCGGAGTAGCTGTCACTTCCATAGTTTAGGCGCAGTACTTAAAGGAGCGTATTTGTTTCGAGCGAAAAACACTCCCCACTCCTTTCGGTCATATCTCGAGTTCTAGGCTACCGATCGCGCCAAGCCATATATCAAATTAAAGGTCTTTAAATGAGGAACAACCGCGCTATATAACATTTTCGTGTCACTTCTATAGTTTAGGCGCAGTACTTGAAGGAGCGGATTTGTTTAGAGCGAAAAACACTCCCCACTCCTTACAGTCATATCTCGAGTTCTAGCCAACCGATCGCGCCAAGCCATATATCAAATGAAAGGTCTTTAAATGAGGAACAACCGCGCTATATAACATTTTCGTGTCACTTCTATAGTTTAGGCGCAGTACTTGAAGGAGCGGATTTGTTTAGAGCGAAAAACACTCCCCACTCCTTCCAGTCATATCTCGAGTTCTAGCCAACCGATCGCGCCAAGCCATATATCAAATGAAAGGCCTTTAAATGGGGAACAACCGCGCTCTATATCATTTTCATGCCACTTATATAGTTTCGGCGCAGCACTTGAAGGAGCGGATTTGTTTAGAGCGAAAAACACTCCCCACTCCTTCCAGTCATATCTCGAGTTCTAGCCAACCGATCGCGCCAAGCCATATACCAAATGAAAGGTCTTTAAATGAGGAACAACAGCGCTATATAACATTTTCGTGTCACTTCTATAGTTTAGGCGCAGTACTTGTCACTTCTATAGTTTAGGCGCAGCACTTGTCACTTCTATATATAGTTTAGGCGCAGTACTTGAAGGAGCGTATGTGTTTAGAGCGAAAAACACTCCCTATTCCTTTTAGTCATATCTCGAGTTCTAGCCCCACTCCTTTCAGTCATATCTCAAGTTCTCGCCAACCGATCGCCCCATATAATATATCAAATGAAAGGTCTTTAAATGATGAACAACCGCGCTATATAACATTTTCGTGTCACTTCTATAGTTTAGGCGCAGTACTTGAAGGAGCGAATTTGTATAGAGCGAAAAACACTCCCGCTCCTTTCAGTCATATCTCTAGGTCTAGCCAACCGATCGCGCCACGCCATATATCAAATGAAAGGTCTTTAAATGAGGAACAACCGCGCTATATAACATTTTCGTGTCACTTCTATAGTTTAGGCGCAGTACTTGAAGAAGCATATTTGTATAGAGCGAAAAACACTCCGCACTCCTTTCAGTCATATCTCGAGTTCTCGCCAACCGATCGCGCCAAGACAGGTATCAACCGTTCCTCAACCGTCCCTCAACCGTCCCTCAACCGTCCCTCAACCGTCCCTCACCGTCCCTCAACCGTCCCTCAACCGAACCCTCACCCGTCCTACCTTTGGCCAGCGGAGCCCTACCTACTGCAACGGGAGCCTTAGCTACGGCCAGCGGAGTCCTACCTACGGCCAGCGCAGCGCTACCTACTGCCAGCGGAGCCCTACCTACGGCTAGCGGAGCCCTACCTACGGAGAGCGGAGCGCTACCTACTGCCAGTGGAGCGCTACCTACGGTCAGCGAAGCCCTACCTACGGCCAGCGGAGCGCTACCTACTGCCAGCGGAGCCCTACATACTGCAAGCGAAGCTCTAACTACGGCCAGCGGAGCCCTATCTACGGCCAGCGGAGCGCTACCTACTGCCAGTGGAGCCCTACCTACGGCCAGCGGAGCCCTAGCTACGGCCAGCGGAGCCCTACCTACGGTCAGCGGATCCCTTCCTATGGCCAACGGAGCCCTACATATGCCCAACGGAGCCCTACATATGCCCAGCCGAGCCCTACCCACAGCCAGCGGAGCCCTACCCACAGCCAGCGGAGCCCTACCTACGGCCAGCGGAGCCCTGCCTACGGCCAGCGGAGCCCTACCTACGGCCAGCGGAGCCCTACCTACGGCCAGCGGAGCGCTACCTACTGCCAGCGGAGCCCTACCTACGGCCAGCGGAGCCCTACCTATGGTCAGCGGGCCCTTCCTATGGCCAACGGAGCCCTACATATGCCCAGCGGAGCCCTACATATGCCCAGCGGAGCCCTACCCACAGCCAGCGGAGCCCTACCTACGGCCAGCGGGCAATATGTAGGGCTCCGCTGGGTGGGTAGGGCTCCGCTGGGTGGGTAGGGCTCCGCTGGGTGGGTAGGGCTCCGCTGGCCGTAGGTAGCACTCCGCTGGCCGTAGGTAGGGCTCCGCTGGCCGTAGTTAGAGCTTCGCTTGCAGTATGTAGGGCTTCGCTGGCAGTAGGTAGGGCTCCGCTGGCAGTAGGTAGGGCTCCGCTGGCCGTAGTTAGAGCTCCACTGGCCGTAGGTAGGGCTCCGATGGAAGTAGGTAGGGCTCCGATGGAAGTAGGTAGGACGGTTGAGGGTTCGGTTGAGGGTTCGGTTGAGGGTTCGGTTGAGGGTTCGGTTGAGGGTTCGGTTGAGGGATCGGTTGAGGGACGGTTGAGGGACGGTTAAGGGTCGGTTGAGGGACGGTTGAGGGGCGGTTGAGCGACGGTTGGGGGACGGTTGGGGGACGGTTGAGGGTCGGTTGAGAGAAGGTTGAGGGAAGGTTGAGAGACGGTTGAGGGTGAGTTGCGCTTGAAGTTGAGGTTGAGCATGAGGTTAAAGTTGAAGTTGAAATTGAGGTTGAGCTTGAGGTTACGATTGAGCTTGAGCTTGAGCTTACGATTGAGGTTGAGGTTGAAGTTAAGGTTGAGGTTGAGAATGTGGTTAAGGTTGAGGTTGAGGTTGAAGTTGAAGATGAGGTTGTAGTTGAAGTTGAGGTTGAGGTTGACGTTGAGGTTGAGGTTGAGGTTAAGGTTGAGGTTGACGTTTAGGTTGAGGTTGAGGTTGAGGTTGTCGTTGAGGTTGAGGTTGAGGTTAATGTTGAGATTGTGATTGAGGATGAGGTTGAAGTTGAAGATGAGTTTGTAGTTGAGGTTGAGGTTGACGTTGAGGCTGAGATTGAGATTGATGTTGAGGTTGAAGACAGGTATCAACTGAAAGGTCTTTAAATGGGGAACAACCGCGCTCTATATCATTTTCATGCCACTTATATAGTTTCGGCGCAGCACTTGAAGGAGCGGATTTGTTTAGAGCGAAAAACACTCCCCACTCCTTCCAGTCATATCTCGAGTTCTAGCCAACCGATCGCGCCAAGCCATATACCAAATGAAAGGTCTTTAAATGGAGAACAACCGCGCTATATAATATTTTCGTGTCACTTCTATAGTTTCGGCGCAGTACTTGCAGAAGCAGATTTGTTTAGAGCTAAAAACACTCCCCATTCCTTTCAGTCATATCTCGAGTTCTAGCCAACTGCTCGCGCCAAGCCATATATCAAATGAAAGGTCTTTAAATGGGGAACAACCGCGCTATATAACATTTTCGTGTCACTTCTATAGTTTAGGCGCAGTACTTGAAGGAGCGGATTTGTTTAGAGCGAAAAACACTCCCCACTCCTTCCAGTCATATCTCGAGTTCTAGCCAACCGATCGCGCAAAGCCATATATCAAATGAAAGGTCTTTAAATGAGGAGCAACCGCGCTATATAACATTTTCGTGTCACTTCTATAGTTTAGGCGCAGTACTTGAAGGAGCGTATTTTTTTAGAGCGAAAAACACTCCCCACTCCTTTCAGTCATATCTCGAGTTCTAGCCAACCGATCGCGCCAAGACAGGCATCAACTGAAAGGTCTTTAAATGGGGAACAAGCGCGCTCTATATCATTTTCGTGCCCTCAATCGTCCCTCAACCGTCCCTCAACCGTCCCTCAACCGTCCCTCAACCGTAACCTCAACCGTCCCTCAACCGTTACTCAAGCGTCCCTCAACCGTCCCTCAACCGTCCCTCAACCGTCCCTCAACCGTCCCTCAACCTTCCCTCAACCGTCCCTGAACCGTCCCTGAACCGTCCCTCAACCGTCCCTCAACCGTCCTTCAACCGTCCCTCAACCGTCCCTCAACCGTCCCTCAACCATCCCTCAACCGTCACTCAACCGTCCCTCAACCGTCCCTCAACCGTCGCTCAACCGTCCCTCAACCATCCCTCAACCGTTCTGTGAACAGTCCCTCAACCTTCCTTTAAACGTCCCTCAACTTTCGCTCAACCTTACCGCAACCTTCCGTCAACCTTCCCTCAACCTTCCCTCAACCGACACTCAACCGTCCCTCAAATGGGCCTCAAACGTCCCTTAAACGTCCCTCACCCTTCCCTCAACCTTCACTAAACCTTCCCTCAACCTTCCCTCAACCTTCCCTCAACCTTCCCTCAACCTTCCCTCAACCTTCCCTCAACCTTCCCTCAACCTTCCCTCAACCTTCCCTCTACCTTCCCTCAACTGAAGAACATTGAGATTGATGTTGAGGTTGAAGACAGGTATCAACTGAAAGGTCTTTAAATGGGGAACAACCGCGCTCTATATCATTTTCATGCCACTTATATAGTTTCGGCGCAGCACTTGAAGGAGCGGATTTGTTTAGAGCGAAAAACACTCCCCACTCCTTCCAGTCATATCTCGAGTTCTAGCCAACCGATCGCGCCAAGCCATATACCAAATGAAAGGTCTTTAAATGGAGAACAACCGCGCTATATAATATTTTCGTGTCACTTCTATAGTTTCGGCGCAGTACTTGCAGAAGCAGATTTGTTTAGAGCTAAAAACACTCCCCATTCCTTTCAGTCATATCTCGAGTTCTAGCCAACTGCTCGCGCCAAGCCATATATCAAATGAAAGGTCTTTAAATGGGGAACAACCGCGCTATATAACATTTTCGTGTCACTTCTATAGTTTAGGCGCAGTACTTGAAGGAGCGGATTTGTTTAGAGCGAAAAACACTCCCCACTCCTTCCAGTCATATCTCGAGTTCTAGCCAACCGATCGCGCAAAGCCATATATCAAATGAAAGGTCTTTAAATGAGGAGCAACCGCGCTATATAACATTTTCGTGTCACTTCTATAGTTTAGGCGCAGTACTTGAAGGAGCGTATTTTTTTAGAGCGAAAAACACTCCCCACTCCTTTCAGTCATATCTCGAGTTCTAGCCAACCGATCGCGCCAAGACAGGCATCAACTGAAAGGTCTTTAAATGGGGAACAAGCGCGCTCTATATCATTTTCGTGCCCTCAATCGTCCCTCAACCGTCCCTCAACCGTCCCTCAACCGTCCCTCAACCGTCCCTCAACCGTCCCTCAACCGTAACCTCAACCGTCCCTCAACCGTTACTCAAGCGTCCCTCAACCGTCCCTCAACCGTCCCTCAACCGTCCCTCAACCGTCCCTCAACCTTCCCTCAACCGTCCCTGAACCGTCCCTCAACCGTCCCTCAACCGTCCCTCAACCGTCCTTCAACCGTCCCTCAACCGTCCCTCAACCGTCCCTCAACCATCCCTCAACCGTCACTCAACCGTCCCTCAACCGTCCCTCAACCGTCGCTCAACCGTCGCTCAACCGTCCCTCAACCATCCCTCAACCGTTCTGTGAACAGTCCCTCAACCTTCCTTTAAACGTCCCTCAACTTTCGCTCAACCTTACCGCAACCTTCCGTCAACCTTCCCTCAACCTTCCCTCAACCGACACTCAACCGTCCCTCAAATGGGCCTCAAACGTCCCTTAAACGTCCCTCACCCTTCCCTCAACCTTCACTTAACCTTCCCTCAACCTTCCCTCAACCTTCCCTCAACCTTCCCTCAACCTTCCCTCAACCTTCCCTCAACCTTCCCTCTACCTTCCCTCAACTGTCCCTCAACTGTCCCTCAACCGTCCCTCAACCGTCCTTCAACCGTCCCTCAACCGTCCCTCAACCGTCCCTCAACCGTTCCTCAACCGTTCCTCAACCGTTCCTCAACCGTCCCTCAACCGTCCCTCAACCGTCCCTCAACCGTCCCCCAACCGTCCCTCAACCGTCCCTCAACCGTCCCTCAACCGTCCCTCAACCATCCCTCAACCGTTCTTTGAACAGTCCCTCAACCTTCCTTTAAACGTCCCTCAACTTTCCCTCAACCTTCCCTCAACCTTCCCTCAACCTTCCCTCAACCTTCCCTCAACCGACACTCAACCGTCCCTCAAATGGGCCTCAAACGTCCCTTAAACGTCCCTCACCCTTCCCTCAACCTTCCCTCAACCTTCCCTCAACCTTCCCTCAACCTTCCCTCAACCTTCCCTCAACCTTCCCTCAACCTTCCCTCAACCGTCCCTCAACTGTCCCTCAACCGTCCCTCAACCGTCCCTCAACCGTCCTTCAACCGTCCCTCAACCGTCCCCCAACCGTCCCTCAACCGTCCCTCAGCCGTCCCTCAACCGTCCCTCAACCGTCCCTCAACCGTCCCCCAACCGTCCCCCAACCGTCCCTCAACCGTCCCTCAACCGTCCCTCAACCGTCCCTCAGCCGTCCCTCAACCGTCCCTCAACCGTCCCTCAACCGTCCCTCAGCCGTCCCTCAACCGTCCCTCAACCGTCCCTCAACCGTCCCTCAACCGTCCCTCAACCGAACCCTCACCCGTCCTACCTTTGGCCAGCGGAGCCCTACCTACTGCAACCGGAGCCTTAGCTACGGCCAGCGGAGTCCTACCTACGGCCAGCGCAGTGCTACCTACTGCCAGCGGAGCCCTACCTACGGCTAGCGGAGCCCTACCTACGGCTAGCGGAGCCCTACCTACGGCCAGCGGAGCCCTACCTACTGCTAGTGGAGCGCTACCTACGGTCAGCGAAGCCCTACCTACGGCCAGCGGAGCGCTACCTACTGCCAGCGGAGCCCTACATACTGCAAGCGAAGCTCTAACTACGGCCAGCGGAGCCCTACCTACGGCCAGCGGAGCGCTACCTACTGCCAGTGGAGCCCTACCTACGGCCAGCGGAGCCCTAGCTAAGGCCAGCGGAGCCCTACCTACGGTCAGCGGAGCCCTTCCTATGGCCAACGGAGCCCTACATATGCCCAGCGGAGCCCTACCTACAGCCAGCGGAGCCCTACCTACAGCCAGCGGAGCCCTACCCACAGCCAGCGGAGCCCTACCTACGGCCAGCGGAGCCCTACCTACGGCCAGCGGAGCCCTACCTACGGCCAGCGGAGCCCTACCTATGGCCAGCGGAGCGCTACCTACTGCCAGCGGAGCCCTACCTATGGTCAGCGGGCCCTTCCTATGGCCAACGGAGCCCTACATATGCCCAGCGGAGCCCTACCCACAGCCAGCGGAGCCCTACCTACGGCCAGCGGAGCCCTACCTACGGCCAGCGGAGCCCTACCTACGGCCAGCGGGCAATATGTAGGGCTCCGCTGGGTGGGTAGGGCTCCGCTGGGTGGGTAGGGCTCCGCTGGGTGGGTAGGGCTCCGCTGGGTGGGTAGGGCTCCGTTGGGTGGGTAGGGCTCCGCTGGGTGGGTAGGGCTCCGCTGCGTGGGTAGGGCTCCGTTGGCCATAGGAAGGGCTCCGCTGACCGTAGGTAGGGCTCCGCTGGCAGTAGGTAGCACTCCGCTGGCCGTAGGTAGGGCTCCGCTGGCCGTAGTTAGAGCTTCGCTTGCAGTATGTAGGACTCCGCTGGCAGTAGGTAGGGCTCCGCTGGCAGTAGGTAGGGCTCCGCTGGCCGTAGTTAGAGCTCCACTGGGTGTAGGTAGGGCTCCGATGGAAGTAGGTAGGGCTCCGATGGAAGTAGGTAGGACGGTTGAGGGTTCGGTTGAGGGTTCGGTTGAGGGTTCGGTTGAGGGTTTGGTTGAGGGACGGTTGAGGGACGGTTAAGGGTCGGTTGAGGGACGGTTGAGGGGCGGTTGAGCGACGGTTGGGGGACGGTTGGGGGACGGTTGAGGGTCGGTTGAGAGAAGGTTGAGGGAAGTTTGAGAGACGGTTGATAGACGGTTGAGGGTGAGTTGCGCTTGAAGTTGAGGTTGAGCATGAGGTTAAAGTTGAAGTTGAAATTGAGGTTGAGCTTGAGCTTGAGCTTACGATTGAGGTTGAGGTTGAAGTTAAGGTTGAGGTTGAGAATGTGGTTAAGGTTGAGGTTGAGGTTGAAGTTGAAGATGAGGTTGTAGTTGAAGTTGAGGTTGAGGTTGAGGTTGACGTTGAGGTTGAGGTTGAGGTTAAGGTTGAGGTTGACGTTTAGTTTGAAGTTGAGGTTGTCGTTGAGGTTGAGGTTGAGGTTAATGTTGAGATTGTGATTGAGGATGAGGTTGAAGTTGAAGATGAGTTTGTAGTTGAGGTTGAGGTTGACGTTGACGTTGAGGCTGAGATTGAGATTGATGTTGAGGTTGAAGACAGGTATCAACTGAAAGGTCTTTAAATAGGGAACAACCGCGCTCTATATCATTTTCATGCCACTTATATAGTTTCGGCGCAGCACTTGAAGGAGCGGATTTGTTTAGAGCGAAAAACACTCCCCACTCCTTCCAGTCATATCTCGAGTTCTAGCCAACCGATCGCGCCAAGCCATATACCAAATGAAAGGTCTTTAAATGGAGAACAACCGCGCTATATAATATTTTCGTGTCACTTCTATAGTTTCGGCGCAGTACTTGCAGAAGCAGATTTGTTTAGAGCTAAAAACACTCCCCATTCCTTTCAGTCATATCTCGAGTTCTAGCCAACTGCTCGCGCCAAGCCATATATCAAATGAAAGGTCTTTAAATGGGGAACAACCGCGCTATATAACATTTTCGTGTCACTTCTATAGTTTAGGCGCAGTACTTGAAGGAGCGGATTTGTTTAGAGCGAAAAACACTCCCCACTCCTTCCAGTCATATCTCGAGTTCTAGCCAACCGATCGCGCAAAGCCATATATCAAATGAAAGGTCTTTAAATGAGGAGCAACCGCGCTATATAACATTTTCGTGTCGCTTCTATAGTTTAGGCGCAGTACTTGAAGGAGCGTATTTTTTTAGAGCGAAAAACACTCCCCACTCCTTTCAGTCATATCTCGAGTTCTAGCCAACCGATCGCGCCAAGACAGGCATCAACTGAAAGGTCTTTAAATGGGGAACAAGCGCGCTCTATATCATTTTCGTGCCCTCAATCGTCCCTCAACCGTCCCTCAACCGTCCCTCAACCGTCCCTCAACCGTCCCTCAACCGTCCCTCAACCGTAACCTCAACCGTCCCTCAACCGTTACTCAAGCGTCCCTCAACTGTCCCTCAACCGTCCCTCAACCGTCCCTCAACCGTCCCTCAACCTTCCCTCAACCGTCCCTGAACCGTCCCTCAACCGTCCCTCAACCGTCCCTCAACCGTCCTTCAACCGTCCCTCAACCGTCCCTCAACCGTCCCTCAACCATCCCTCAACCGTCACTCAACCGTCCCTCAACCGTCCCTCAACCGTCGCTCAACCGTCGCTCAACCGTCCCTCAACCATCCCTCAACCGTTCTGTGAACAGTCCCTCAACCTTCCTTTAAACGTCCCTCAACTTTCGCTCAACCTTACCGCAACCTTCCGTCAACCTTCCCTCAACCTTCCCTCAACCGACACTCAACCGTCCCTCAAATGGGCCTCAAACGTCCCTTAAACGTCCCTCACCCTTCCCTCAACCTTCACTTAACCTTCCCTCAACCTTCCCTCAACCTTCCCTCAACCTTCCCTCAACCTTCCCTCAACCTTCCCTCTACCTTCCCTCAACTGTCCCTCAACTGTCCCTCAACCGTCCCTCAACCGTCCTTCAACCGTCCCTCAACCGTCCCTCAACCGTCCCTCAACCGTTCCTCAACCGTTCCTCAACCGTTCCTCAACCGTCCCTCAACCGTCCCTCAACCGTCCCTCAACCGTCCCCCAACCGTCCCTCAACCGTCCCTCAACCGTCCCTCAACCGTCCCTCAACCATCCCTCAACCGTTCTTTGAACAGTCCCTCAACCTTCCTTTAAACGTCCCTCAACTTTCCCTCAACCTTCCCTCAACCTTCCCTCAACCTTCCCTCAACCTTCCCTCAACCGACACTCAACCGTCCCTCAAATGGGCCTCAAACGTCCCTTAAACGTCCCTCACCCTTCCCTCAACCTTCCCTCAACCTTCCCTCAACCTTCCCTCAACCTTCCCTCAACCTTCCCTCAACCTTCCCTCAACCGTCCCTCAACTGTCCCTCAACCGTCCCTCAACCGTCCCTCAACCGTCCTTCAACCGTCCCTCAACCGTCCCCCAACCGTCCCTCAACCGTCCCTCAGCCGTCCCTCAACCGTCCCTCAACCGTCCCTCAACCGTCCCCCAACCGTCCCCCAACCGTCCCTCAACCGTCCCTCAACCGTCCCTCAACCGTCCCTCAGCCGTCCCTCAACCGTCCCTCAACCGTCCCTCAACCGTCCCTCAGCCGTCCCTCAACCGTCCCTCAACCGTCCCTCAACCGTCCCTCAACCGTCCCTCAACCGTCCCTCAACCGAACCCTCACCCGTCCTACCTTTGGCCAGCGGAGCCCTACCTACTGCAACCGGAGCCTTAGCTACGGCCAGCGGAGTCCTACCTACGGCCAGCGCAGTGCTACCTACTGCCAGCGGAGCCCTACCTACGGCTAGCGGAGCCCTACCTACGGCTAGCGGAGCCCTACCTACGGCCAGCGGAGCCCTACCTACTGCTAGTGGAGCGCTACCTACGGTCAGCGAAGCCCTACCTACGGCCAGCGGAGCGCTACCTACTGCCAGCGGAGCCCTACATACTGCAAGCGAAGCTCTAACTACGGCCAGCGGAGCCCTACCTACGGCCAGCGGAGCGCTACCTACTGCCAGTGGAGCCCTACCTACGGCCAGCGGAGCCCTAGCTAAGGCCAGCGGAGCCCTACCTACGGTCAGCGGAGCCCTTCCTATGGCCAACGGAGCCCTACATATGCCCAGCGGAGCCCTACCTACAGCCAGCGGAGCCCTACCTACAGCCAGCGGAGCCCTACCCACAGCCAGCGGAGCCCTACCTACGGCCAGCGGAGCCCTACCTACGGCCAGCGGAGCCCTACCTACGGCCAGCGGAGCCCTACCTATGGCCAGCGGAGCGCTACCTACTGCCAGCGGAGCCCTACCTATGGTCAGCGGGCCCTTCCTATGGCCAACGGAGCCCTACATATGCCCAGCGGAGCCCTACCCACAGCCAGCGGAGCCCTACCTACGGCCAGCGGAGCCCTACCTACGGCCAGCGGAGCCCTACCTACGGCCAGCGGGCAATATGTAGGGCTCCGCTAGGTGGGTAGGGCTCCGCTGGGTGGGTAGGGCTCCGTTGGGTGGGTAGGGCTCCGCTGGGTGGGTAGGGCTCCGCTGCGTGGGTAGGGCTCCGTTGGCCATAGGAAGGGCTCCGCTGACCGTAGGTAGGGCTCCGCTGGCAGTAGGTAGCACTCCGCTGGCCGTAGGTAGGGCTCCGCTGGCCGTAGTTAGCCCAGCGGAGCCCTACCTACAGCCAGCGGAGCCCTACCTACAGCCAGCGGAGCCCTACCCACAGCCAGCGGAGCCCTACCTACGGCCAGCGGAGCCCTACCTACGGCCAGCGGAGCCCTACCTACGGCCAGCGGAGCCCTACCTATGGCCAGCGGAGCGCTACCTACTGCCAGCGGAGCCCTACCTATGGTCAGCGGGCCCTTCCTATGGCCAACGGAGCCCTACATATGCCCAGCGGAGCCCTACCCACAGCCAGCGGAGCCCTACCTACGGCCAGCGGAGCCCTACCTACGGCCAGCGGAGCCCTACCTACGGCCAGCGGGCAATATGTAGGGCTCCGCTGGGTGGGTAGGGCTCCGCTGGGTGGGTAGGGCTCCGTTGGGTGGGTAGGGCTCCGCTGGGTGGGTAGGGCTCCGCTGCGTGGGTAGGGCTCCGTTGGCCATAGGAAGGGCTCCGCTGACCGTAGGTAGGGCTCCGCTGGCAGTAGGTAGCACTCCGCTGGCCGTAGGTAGGGCTCCGCTGGCCGTAGTTAGAGCTTCGCTTGCAGTATGTAGGACTCCGCTGGCAGTAGGTAGGGCTCCGCTGGCAGTAGGTAGGGCTCCGCTGGCCGTAGTTAGAGCTCCACTGGGTGTAGGTAGGGCTCCGATGGAAGTAGGTAGGGCTCCGATGGAAGTAGGTAGGACGGTTGAGGGTTCGGTTGAGGGTTCGGTTGAGGGTTCGGTTGAGGGTTTGGTTGAGGGACGGTTGAGGGACGGTTAAGGGTCGGTTGAGGGACGGTTGAGGGGCGGTTGAGCGACGGTTGGGGGACGGTTGGGGGACGGTTGAGGGTCGGTTGAGAGAAGGTTGAGGGAAGTTTGAGAGACGGTTGATAGACGGTTGAGGGTGAGTTGCGCTTGAAGTTGAGGTTGAGCATGAGGTTAAAGTTGAAGCTGAAATTGAGGTTGAGCTTGAGCTTGAGCTTACGATTGAGGTTGAGGTTGAAGTTAAGGTTGAGGTTGAGAATGTGGTTAAGGTTGAGGTTGAGGTTGAAGTTGAAGATGAGGTTGTAGTTGAAGTTGAGGTTGAGGTTGAGGTTGACGTTGAGGTTGAGGTTGAGGTTAAGGTTGAGGTTGACGTTTAGTTTGAAGTTGAGGTTGTCGTTGAGGTTGAGGTTGAGGTTAATGTTGAGATTGTGATTGAGGATGAGGTTGAAGTTGAAGATGAGTTTGTAGTTGAGGTTGAGGTTGACGTTGACGTTGAGGCTGAGATTGAGATTGATGTTGAGGTTGAAGACAGGTATCAACTGAAAGGTCTTTAAATAGGGAACAACCGCGCTCTATATCATTTTCATGCCACTTATATAGTTTCGGCGCAGCACTTGAAGGAGCGGATTTGTTTAGAGCGAAAAACACTCCCCACTCCTTCCAGTCATATCTCGAGTTCTAGCCAACCGATCGCGCCAAGCCATATACCAAATGAAAGGTCTTTAAATGGAGAACAACCGCGCTATATAATATTTTCGTGTCACTTCTATAGTTTCGGCGCAGTACTTGCAGAAGCAGATTTGTTTAGAGCTAAAAACACTCCCCATTCCTTTCAGTCATATCTCGAGTTCTAGCCAACTGCTCGCGCCAAGCCATATATCAAATGAAAGGTCTTTAAATGGGGAACAACCGCGCTATATAACATTTTCGTGTCACTTCTATAGTTTAGGCGCAGTACTTGAAGGAGCGGATTTGTTTAGAGCGAAAAACACTCCCCACTCCTTCCAGTCATATCTCGAGTTCTAGCCAACCGATCGCGCAAAGCCATATATCAAATGAAAGGTCTTTAAATGAGGAGCAACCGCGCTATATAACATTTTCGTGTCGCTTCTATAGTTTAGGCGCAGTACTTGAAGGAGCGTATTTTTTTAGAGCGAAAAACACTCCCCACTCCTTTCAGTCATATCTCGAGTTCTAGCCAACCGATCGCGCCAAGACAGGCATCAACTGAAAGGTCTTTAAATGGGGAACAAGCGCGCTCTATATCATTTTCGTGCCCTCAATCGTCCCTCAACCGTCCCTCAACCGTCCCTCAACCGTCCCTCAACCGTCCCTCAACCGTCCCTCAACCGTAACCTCAACCGTCCCTCAACCGTTACTCAAGCGTCCCTCAACTGTCCCTCAACCGTCCCTCAACCGTCCCTCAACCGTCCCTCAACCTTCCCTCAACCGTCCCTGAACCGTCCCTCAACCGTCCCTCAACCGTCCCTCAACCGTCCTTCAACCGTCCCTCAACCGTCCCTCAACCGTCCCTCAACCATCCCTCAACCGTCACTCAACCGTCCCTCAACCGTCCCTCAACCGTCGCTCAACCGTCGCTCAACCGTCCCTCAACCATCCCTCAACCGTTCTGTGAACAGTCCCTCAACCTTCCTTTAAACGTCCCTCAACTTTCGCTCAACCTTACCGCAACCTTCCGTCAACCTTCCCTCAACCTTCCCTCAACCGACACTCAACCGTCCCTCAAATGGGCCTCAAACGTCCCTTAAACGTCCCTCACCCTTCCCTCAACCTTCACTTAACCTTCCCTCAACCTTCCCTCAACCTTCCCTCAACCTTCCCTCAACCTTCCCTCAACCTTCCCTCTACCTTCCCTCAACTGTCCTTCAACTGTCCCTCAACCGTCCCTCAACCGTCCTTCAACCGTCCCTCAACCGTCCCTCAACCGTCCCTCAACCGTTCCTCAACCGTTCCTCAACCGTTCCTCAACCGTCCCTCAACCGTCCCTCAACCGTCCCTCAACCGTCCCCCAACCGTCCCTCAACCGTCCCTCAACCGTCCCTCAACCGTCCCTCAACCATCCCTCAACCGTTCTTTGAACAGTCCCTCAACCTTCCTTTAAACGTCCCTCAACTTTCCCTCAACCTTCCCTCAACCTTCCCTCAACCTTCCCTCAACCTTCCCTCAACCTTCCCTCAACCGACACTCAACCGTCCCTCAAATGGGCCTCAAACGTCCCTTAAACGTCCCTCACCCTTCCCTCAACCTTCCCTCAACCTTCCCTCAACCTTCCCTCAACCTTCCCTCAACCTTCCCTCAACCTTCCCTCAACCGTCCCTCAACTGTCCCTCAACCGTCCCTCAACCGTCCCTCAACCGTCCTTCAACCGTCCCTCAACCGTCCCCCAACCGTCCCTCAACCGTCCCTCAGCCGTCCCTCAACCGTCCCTCAACCGTCCCTCAACCGTCCCCCAACCGTCCCCCAACCGTCCCTCAACCGTCCCTCAACCGTCCCTCAACCGTCCCTCAGCCGTCCCTCAACCGTCCCTCAACCGTCCCTCAACCGTCCCTCAGCCGTCCCTCAACCGTCCCTCAACCGTCCCTCAACCGTCCCTCAACCGTCCCTCAACCGTCCCTCAACCGAACCCTCACCCGTCCTACCTTTGGCCAGCGGAGCCCTACCTACTGCAACCGGAGCCTTAGCTACGGCCAGCGGAGTCCTACCTACGGCCAGCGCAGTGCTACCTACTGCCAGCGGAGCCCTACCTACGGCTAGCGGAGCCCTACCTACGGCTAGCGGAGCCCTACCTACGGCCAGCGGAGCCCTACCTACTGCTAGTGGAGCGCTACCTACGGTCAGCGAAGCCCTACCTACGGCCAGCGGAGCGCTACCTACTGCCAGCGGAGCCCTACATACTGCAAGCGAAGCTCTAACTACGGCCAGCGGAGCCCTACCTACGGCCAGCGGAGCGCTACCTACTGCCAGTGGAGCCCTACCTACGGCCAGCGGAGCCCTAGCTAAGGCCAGCGGAGCCCTACCTACGGTCAGCGGAGCCCTTCCTATGGCCAACGGAGCCCTACATATGCCCAGCGGAGCCCTACCTACAGCCAGCGGAGCCCTACCTACAGCCAGCGGAGCCCTACCCACAGCCAGCGGAGCCCTACCTACGGCCAGCGGAGCCCTACCTACGGCCAGCGGAGCCCTACCTATGGCCAGCGGAGCGCTACCTACTGCCAGCGGAGCCCTACCTATGGTCAGCGGGCCCTTCCTATGGCCAACGGAGCCCTACATATGCCCAGCGGAGCCCTACCCACAGCCAGCGGAGCCCTACCTACGGCCAGCGGAGCCCTACCTACGGCCAGCGGAGCCCTACCTACGGCCAGCGGGCAATATGTAGGGCTCCGCTGGGTGGGTAGGGCTCCGCTGGGTGGGTAGGGCTCCGTTGGGTGGGTAGGGCTCCGCTGGGTGGGTAGGGCTCCGCTGCGTGGGTAGGGCTCCGTTGGCCATAGGAAGGGCTCCGCTGACCGTAGGTAGGGCTCCGCTGGCAGTAGGTAGCACTCCGCTGGCCGTAGGTAGGGCTCCGCTGGCCGTAGTTAGAGCTTCGCTTGCAGTATGTAGGACTCCGCTGGCAGTAGGTAGGGCTCCGCTGGCAGTAGGTAGGGCTCCGCTGGCCGTAGTTAGAGCTCCACTGGGTGTAGGTAGGGCTCCGATGGAAGTAGGTAGGGCTCCGATGGAAGTAGGTAGGACGGTTGAGGGTTCGGTTGAGGGTTCGGTTGAGGGTTCGGTTGAGGGTTCGGTTGAGGGACGGTTGAGGGACGGTTAAGGGTCGGTTGAGGGACGGTTGAGGGGCGGTTGAGCGACGGTTGGGGGACGGTTGGGGGACGGTTGAGGGTCGGTTGAGAGAAGGTTGAGGGAAGTTTGAGAGACGGTTGATAGACGGTTGAGGGTGAGTTGCGCTTGAAGTTGAGGTTGAGCATGAGGTTAAAGTTGAAGTTGAAATTGAGGTTGAGCTTGAGCTTGAGCTTACGATTGAGGTTGAGGTTGAAGTTAAGGTTGAGGTTGAGAATGTGGTTAAGGTTGAGGTTGAGGTTGAAGTTGAAGATGAGGTTGTAGTTGAAGTTGAGGTTGAGGTTGAGGTTGACGTTGAGGTTGAGGTTGAGGTTAAGGTTGAGGTTGACGTTTAGTTTGAAGTTGAGGTTGTCGTTGAGGTTGAGGTTGAGGTTAATGTTGAGATTGTGATTGAGGATGAGGTTGAAGTTGAAGATGAGTTTGTAGTTGAGGTTGAGGTTGACGTTGACGTTGAGGCTGAGATTGAGATTGATGTTGAGGTTGAAGACAGGTATCAACTGAAAGGTCTTTAAATAGGGAACAACCGCGCTCTATATCATTTTCATGCCACTTATATAGTTTCGGCGCAGCACTTGAAGGAGCGGATTTGTTTAGAGCGAAAAACACTCCCCACTCCTTCCAGTCATATCTCGAGTTCTAGCCAACCGATCGCGCCAAGCCATATACCAAATGAAAGGTCTTTAAATGGAGAACAACCGCGCTATATAATATTTTCGTGTCACTTCTATAGTTTCGGCGCAGTACTTGCAGAAGCAGATTTGTTTAGAGCTAAAAACACTCCCCATTCCTTTCAGTCATATCTCGAGTTCTAGCCAACTGCTCGCGCCAAGCCATATATCAAATGAAAGGTCTTTAAATGGGGAACAACCGCGCTATATAACATTTTCGTGTCACTTCTATAGTTTAGGCGCAGTACTTGAAGGAGCGGATTTGTTTAGAGCGAAAAACACTCCCCACTCCTTCCAGTCATATCTCGAGTTCTAGCCAACCGATCGCGCAAAGCCATATATCAAATGAAAGGTCTTTAAATGAGGAGCAACCGCGCTATATAACATTTTCGTGTCGCTTCTATAGTTTAGGCGCAGTACTTGAAGGAGCGTATTTTTTTAGAGCGAAAAACACTCCCCACTCCTTTCAGTCATATCTCGAGTTCTAGCCAACCGATCGCGCCAAGACAGGCATCAACTGAAAGGTCTTTAAATGGGGAACAAGCGCGCTCTATATCATTTTCGTGCCCTCAATCGTCCCTCAACCGTCCCTCAACCGTCCCTCAACCGTCCCTCAACCGTCCCTCAACCGTAACCTCAACCGTCCCTCAACCGTTACTCACGCGTCCCTCAACCGTCCCTCAACCGTCCCTCAACCGTCCCTCAACCGTCCCTCAACCGTCCCTCAACCTTCCCTCAACCGTCCCTGAACCGTCCCTGAACCGTCCCTCAACCGTCCCTCAACCGTCCTTCAACCGTCCCTCAACCGTCCCTCAACCGTCCCTCAACCATCCCTCAACCGTCACTCAACCGTCCCTCAACCGTCCCTCAACCGTCGCTCAACCGTCCCTCAACCATCCCTCAACCGTTCTGTGAACAGTCCCTCAACCTTCCTTTAAACGTCCCTCAACTTTCGCTCAACCTTACCGCAACCTTCCGTCAACCTTCCCTCAACCTTCCCTCAACCGACACTCAACCGTCCCTCAAATGGGCCTCAAACGTCCCTTAAACGTCCCTCACCCTTCCCTCAACCTTCACTCAACCTTCCCTCAACCTTCCCTCAACCTTCCCTCAACCTTCCCTCAACCTTCCCTCTACCTTCCCTCAACTGAAGAACATTGAGATTGATGTTGAGGTTGAAGACAGGTATCAACTGAAAGGTCTTTAAATGGGGAACAACCGCGCTCTATATCATTTTCATGCCACTTATATAGTTTCGGCGCAGCACTTGAAGGAGCGGATTTGTTTAGAGCGAAAAACACTCCCCACTCCTTCCAGTCATATCTCGAGTTCTAGCCAACCGATCGCGCCAAGCCATATACCAAATGAAAGGTCTTTAAATGGAGAACAACCGCGCTATATAATATTTTCGTGTCACTTCTATAGTTTCGGCGCAGTACTTGCAGAAGCAGATTTGTTTAGAGCTAAAAACACTCCCCATTCCTTTCAGTCATATCTCGAGTTCTAGCCAACTGCTCGCGCCAAGCCATATATCAAATGAAAGGTCTTTAAATGGGGAACAACCGCGCTATATAACATTTTCGTGTCACTTCTATAGTTTAGGCGCAGTACTTGAAGGAGCGGATTTGTTTAGAGCGAAAAACACTCCCCACTCCTTCCAGTCATATCTCGAGTTCTAGCCAACCGATCGCGCAAAGCCATATATCAAATGAAAGGTCTTTAAATGAGGAGCAACCGCGCTATATAACATTTTCGTGTCACTTCTATAGTTTAGGCGCAGTACTTGAAGGAGCGTATTTTTTTAGAGCGAAAAACACTCCCCACTCCTTTCAGTCATATCTCGAGTTCTAGCCAACCGATCGCGCCAAGACAGGCATCAACTCAAAGGTCTTTAAATGGGGAACAAGCGCGCTCTATATCATTTTCGTGCCCTCAATCGTCCCTCAACCGTCCCTCAACCGTCCCTCAACCGTCCCTCAACCGTAACCTCAACCGTCCCTCAACCGTTACTCAAGCGTCCCTCAACCGTCCCTCAACCGTCCCTCAACCGTCCCTCAACCGTCCCTCAACCTTCCCTCAACCGTCCCTGAACCGTCCCTGAACCGTCCCTCAACCGTCCCTCAACCGTCCTTCAACCGTCCCTCAACCGTCCCTCAACCGTCCCTCAACCATCCCTCAACCGTCACTCAACCGTCCCTCAACCGTCCCTCAACCGTCGCTCAACCGTCCCTCAACCATCCCTCAACCGTTCTGTGAACAGTCCCTCTACCTTCCTTTAAACGTCCCTCAACTTTCGCTCAACCTTACCGCAACCTTCCGTCAACCTTCCCTCAACCTTCCCTCAACCGACACTCAACCGTCCCTCAAATGGGCCTCAAACGTCCCTTAAACGTCCCTCACCCTTCCCTCAACCTTCACTTAACCTTCCCTCAACCTTCCCTCAACCTTCCCTCAACCTTCCCTCAACCTTCCCTCAACCTTCCCTCTACCTTCCCTCAACTGTCCCTCAACTGTCCCTCAACCGTCCCTCAACCGTCCTTCAACCGTCCCTCAACCGTCCCTCAACCGTCCCTCAACCGTTCCTCAACCGTTCCTCAACCGTTCCTCAACCGTCCCTCAACCGTCCCTCAACCGTCCCTCAACCGTCCCTCAACCGTCCCTCAACCGTCCCTCAACCGTCCCTCAACCATCCCTCAACCGTTCTTTGAACAGTCCCTCAACCTTCCTTTAAACGTCCCTCAACTTTCCCTCAACCTTCCCTCAACCTTCCCTCAACCTTCCCTCAACCTTCCCTCAACCGACACTCAACCGTCCCTCAAATGGGCCTCAAACGTCCCTTAAACGTCCCTCACCCTTCCCTCAACCTTCCCTCAACCTTCCCTCAACCTTCCCTCAACCTTCCCTCAACCTTCCCTCAACCTTCCCTCAACCTTCCCTCAACCTTCCCTCAACCGTCCCTCAACTGTCCCTCAACCGTCCCTCAACCGTCCCTCAACCGTCCTTCAACCGTCCCTCAACCGTCCCCCAACCGTCCCTCAACCGTCCCTCAGCCGTCCCTCAACCGTCCCTCAACCGTCCCTCAACCGTCCCCCAACCGTCCCCCAACCGTCCCTCAACCGTCCCTCAACCGTCCCTCAACCGTCCCTCAGCCGTCCCTCAACCGTCCCTCAACCGTCCCTCAACCGTCCCTCAGCCGTCCCTCAACCGTCCCTCAACCGTCCCTCAACCGTCCCTCAACCGTCCCTCAACCGTCCCTCAACCGAACCCTCACCCGTCCTACCTTTGGCCAGCGGAGCCCTACCTACTGCAACCGGAGCCTTAGCTACGGCCAGCGGAGTCCTACCTACGGCCAGCGCAGTGCTACCTACTGCCAGCGGAGCCCTACCTACGGCTAGCGGAGCCCTACCTACGGCTAGCGGAGCCCTACCTACGGCCAGCGGAGCCCTACCTACTGCTAGTGGAGCGCTACCTACGGTCAGCGAAGCCCTACCTACGGCCAGCGGAGCGCTACCTACTGCCAGCGGAGCCCTACATACTGCAAGCGAAGCTCTAACTACGGCCAGCGGAGCCCTACCTACGGCCAGCGGAGCGCTACCTACTGCCAGTGGAGCCCTACCTACGGCCAGCGGAGCCCTAGCTAAGGCCAGCGGAGCCCTACCTACGGTCAGCGGAGCCCTTCCTATGGCCAACGGAGCCCTACATATGCCCAGCGGAGCCCTACCTACAGCCAGCGGAGCCCTACCTACAGCCAGCGGAGCCCTACCCACAGCCAGCGGAGCCCTACCTACGGCCAGCGGAGCCCTACCTACGGCCAGCGGAGCCCTACCTACGGCCAGCGGAGCCCTACCTATGGCCAGCGGAGCGCTACCTACTGCCAGCGGAGCCCTACCTATGGTCAGCGGGCCCTTCCTATGGCCAACGGAGCCCTACATATGCCCAGCGGAGCCCTACCCACAGCCAGCGGAGCCCTACCTACGGCCAGCGGAGCCCTACCTACGGCCAGCGGAGCCCTACCTACGGCCAGCGGGCAATATGTAGGGCTCCGCTGGGTGGGTAGGGCTCCGCTGGGTGGGTAGGGCTCCGTTGGGTGGGTAGGGCTCCGTTGGGTGGGTAGGGCTCCGCTGGGTGGGTAGGGCTCCGCTGCGTGGGTAGGGCTCCGTTGGCCATAGGAAGGGCTCCGCTGACCGTAGGTAGGGCTCCGCTGGCAGTAGGTAGCACTCCGCTGGCCGTAGGTAGGGCTCCGCTGGCCGTAGTTAGAGCTTCGCTTGCAGTATGTAGGACTCCGCTGGCAGTAGGTAGGGCTCCGCTGGCAGTAGGTAGGGCTCCGCTGGCCGTAGTTAGAGCTCCACTGGGTGTAGGTAGGGCTCCGATGGAAGTAGGTAGGGCTCCGATGGAAGTAGGTAGGACGGTTGAGGGTTCGGTTGAGGGTTCGGTTGAGGGTTCGGTTGAGGGTTCGGTTGAGGGACGGTTGAGGGACGGTTAAGGGCCGGTTGAGGGACGGTTGAGGGGCGGTTGAGCGACGGTTGGGGGACGGTTGGGGGACGGTTGAGGGTCGGTTGAGAGAAGGTTGAGGGAAGTTTGAGAGACGGTTGATAGACGGTTGAGGGTGAGTTGCGCTTGAAGTTGAGGTTGAGCATGAGGTTAAAGTTGAAGTTGAAATTGAGGTTGAGCTTGAGCTTAAGCTTACGATTGAGGTTGAGGTTGAAGTTAAGGTTGAGGTTGAGAATGTGGTTAAGGTTGAGGTTGAGGTTGAAGTTGAAGATGAGGTTGTAGTTGAAGTTGAGGTTGAGGTTGAGGTTGACGTTGAGGTTGAGGTTGAGGTTAAGGTTGAGGTTGACGTTTAGTTTGAAGTTGAGGTTGTCGTTGAGGTTGAGGTTGAGGTTAATGTTGAGATTGTGATTGAGGATGAGGTTGAAGTTGAAGATGAGTTTGTAGTTGAGGTTGAGGTTGACGTTGACGTTGAGGCTGAGATTGAGATTGATGTTGAGGTTGAAGACAGGTATCAACTGAAAGGTCTTTAAATAGGGAACAACCGCGCTCTATATCATTTTCATGCCACTTATATAGTTTCGGCGCAGCACTTGAAGGAGCGGATTTGTTTAGAGCGAAAAACACTCCCCACTCCTTCCAGTCATATCTCGAGTTCTAGCCAACCGATCGCGCCAAGCCATATACCAAATGAAAGGTCTTTAAATGAGGAACAACCGCGCTATATAACATTTTCGTGTCACTTCTATAGTTTAGGCGCAGTACTTGTCACTTCTATAGTTTAGGCGCAGCACTTGTCACTTCTATATATAGTTTAGGCGCAGTACTTGAAGGAGCGTATGTGTTTAGAGCGAAAAACACTCCCTATTCCTTTTAGTCATATCTCGAGTTCTAGCCCCACTCCTTTCAGTCATATCTCGAGTTCTCGCCAACCGATCGCGCCATACAATACATCAAATGAAAGGTCTTTAAATGATGAACAACCGCGCTATATAACATTTTCGTGTCACTTCTATAGTTTAGGCGCAGTACTTGAAGGAGCGGATATGTTTAGAGCGAAAAACACTCCCCACTCCTTACAGTCATATCTCGAGTTCTAGCCAACCGATCGCGCCAAGCCATATACCAAATGAAAGGTCTTTAAATGAGGAACAACCGCGCTATATAACATTTTCGTGTCACTTCTATAGTTTAGGCGCAGTACTTGTCACTTCTATAGTTTAGGCGCAGCACTTGTCACTTCTATATATAGTTTAGGCGCAGTACTTGAAGGAGCGTATGTGTTTAGAGCGAAAAACACTCCCTATTCCTTTTAGTCATATCTCGAGTTCTAGCCCCACTCCTTTCAGTCATATCTCGAGTTCTCGCCAACCGATCGCGCCATACAATATATCAAATGAAAGGTCTTTAAATGATGAACAACCGCGCTATATAACATTTTCGTGTCACTTCTATAGTTTAGGCGCAGTACTTGAAGAAGCGAATTTGTTTAGAGCGAAAAACACTCCCACTCCTTTCAGTCATATCTCTAGGTCTAGCCAACCGATCGCGCCACGCCATATATCAAATGAAAGGTCTTTAAATGAGGAACAACCGCGCTATATAACATTTTCGTGTCACTTCTATAGTTTAGGCGCAGTACTTGAAGAAGCATATTTGTATAGAGCGAAAAACACTCCGCACTCCTTTCAGTCATATCTCGAGTTCTCGCCAACCGATCGCGCCAAGACAGGTATCAACCGTTCCTCAACCGTCCCTCAACCGTCCCTCAACCGTCCCTCAACCGTCTCTCAACCGTCCCTCAACCGTCCCTCAACCGTCCCTCAACCGTCCCTCAACCGTCCCTCAACCGAACCCTCACCCGTCCTACCTTTGGCCAGCGGAGCCCTACTTACTGCAACCGGAGCCTTAGCTACGGCCAGCGGAGTCCTACCTACGGGAAGCGCAGCGCTACCTACTGCCAGCGGAGCCCTACCTACGGCTAGCGGAGCCCTACATACGGCCAGCGGAGCGCTACCTACTGCCAGTGGAGCGCTACCTACGGTCAGCGAAGCCCTACCTACGGCCAGCGGAGCGCTACCTACTGCCAGCGGAGCCCTACATACTGCCAGCGGAGCCCTACCTACGGCCAGCGGAGCCCTACCTATGGCCAGCGGAGCGCTACCTACTGCCAGCGGAGCGCTACCTACTGCCAGCGGAGCGCTACCTACTGCCAGCGGAGCCCTACATACTGCAAGCGAAGCTCTAACTACGGCCAGCGGAGTGCTACCTACTGCCAGCGGAGCCCTAGCTACGGCCAGCGGAGCCCTACCTACGGTCAGCGGAGCCCTTCCTATGGCCAACGGAGCCCTACCCACGCAGCGGAGCCCTACCCACCCAGCGGAGCCCTACCCACCCAGCGGAGCCCTACCCACCCAGCGGAGCCCTACATATTGCCCGCTGGCCGTAGGTAGGGCTCCGCTGGCTGTGGGTAGGGCTCCGCTGGCTGTGGGTAGGGCTCCGCTGGCCGTAGGTAGGGCTCCGCTGGGTGGGTAGGGCTCCGCTGGGTGGGTAGGGCTCCGCTGGGTGGGTAGGGCTCCGCTGCGTGGGTAGGGCTCCGTTGGCCATAGGAAGGGCTCCGCTGACCGTAGGTAGGGCTCCGCTGGCCGTAGCTAGGGCTCCGCTGGCCGTAGCTAGGGCTCCGCTGGCAGTAGGTAGCACTCCGCTGGCCGTAGGTAGGGCTCCGCTGGCCGTAGGTAGGGCTCCGCTGGCCGTAGTTTGAGCTTCGCTTGCAGTATGTAGGGCTCCGCTGGCAGTAGGTAGGGCTCCGCTGGCCGTAGTTAGAGCTCCACTGGTCGTAGGTAGGGCTCCGATGGAAGTAGGTAGGGCTCCGATGGAAGTAGGTAGGACGGTTGAGGGTTCGGTTGAGGGTTCGGTTGAGGGTTCGGTTGAGGGTTCGGTTGAGGGACGGTTGAGGGACGGTTAAGGGTCGGTTGAGGGACGGTTGAGGGGCGGTTGAGCGACGGTTGGGGGACGGTTGGGGGACGGTTGAGGGTCGGTTGAGAGAAGGTTGAGGGAAGTTTGAGAGACGGTTGATAGACGGTTGAGGGTGAGTTGCGCTTGAAGTTGAGGTTGAGCATGAGGTTAAAGTTGAAGTTGAAATTGAGGTTGAGCTTGAGCTTGAGCTTACGATTGAGGTTGAGGTTGAAGTTAAGGTTGAGGTTGAGAATGTGGTTAAGGTTGAGGTTGAGGTTGAAGTTGAAGATGAGGTTGTAGTTGAAGTTGAGGTTGACGTTGAGGTTGAGGTTGAGGTTGAGGTTAAGGTTGAGGTTGACGTTTAGTTTGAGGTTGAGGTTGTCGTTGAGGTTGAGGTTGAGGTTAATGTTGAGATTGTGATTGAGGATGAGGTTGAAGTTGAAGATGAGTTTGTAGTTGAGGTTGAGGTTGACGTTGACGTTGAGGCTGAGATTGAGATTGATGTTGAGGTTGAAGACAGGTATCAACTGAAAGGTCTTTAAATGGGGAACAACCGCGCTCTATATCATTTTCATGCCACTTATATAGTTTCGGCGCAGCACTTGAAGGAGCGGATTTGTTTAGAGCGAAAAACACTCCCCACTCCTTCCAGTCATATCTCGAGTTCTAGCCAACCGATCGCGCCAAGCCATATACCAAATGAAAGGTCTTTAAATGAGGAACAACCGCGCTATATAACATTTTCGTGTCACTTCTATAGTTTAGGCGCAGTACTTGTCACTTCTATAGTTTAGGCGCAGCACTTGTCACTTCTATATATAGTTTAGGCGCAGTACTTGAAGGAGCGTATGTGTTTAGAGCGAAAAACACTCCCTATTCCTTTTAGTCATATCTCGAGTTCTAGCCCCACTCCTTTCAGTCATATCTCGAGTTCTCGCCAACCGATCGCGCCATACAATATATCAAATGAAAGGTCTTTAAATGATAAACAACCGCGCTATATAACATTTTCGTGTCACTTCTATAGTTTAGGCGCAGTACTTGAAGGAGCGGATATGTTTAGAGCGAAAAACACTCCCCACTCCTTACAGTCATATCTCGAGTTCTAGCCAACCGATCGCGCCAAGCCATATACCAAATGAAAGGTCTTTAAATGAGGAACAACCGCGCTATATAACATTTTCGTGTCACTTCTATAGTTTAGGCGCAGTACTTGTCACTTCTATAGTTTAGGCGCAGCACTTGTCACTTCTATATATAGTTTAGGCGCAGTACTTGAAGGAGCGTATGTGTTTAGAGCGAAAAACACTCCCTATTCCTTTTAGTCATATCTCGAGTTCTAGCCCCACTCCTTTCAGTCATATCTCGAGTTCTCGCCAACCGATCGAGGTTGAGGTTGAAGTTGAAGATGAGGTTGTAGTTGAAGTTGAGGTTGAGGTTGAGGTTGACGTTGAGGTCGAGGTTGAGGTTAAGGTTGAGGTTGACGTTTAGTTTGAGGTTGAGGTTGTCGGTGAGGTTGAGGTTGAGGTTAATGTTGAGATTGTGATTGAGGATGAGGTTGAAGTTGAAGATGAGTTTGTAGTTGAGGTTGAGGTTGACGTTGACGTTGAGGCTGAGATTGAGATTGATGTTGAGGGACTTGAGGGGCTCTATATCATTTTCATGCCACTTATATAGTTTCGGCGCAGCACTTGAAGGAGCGAATTTGTTTAGAGCGAAAAACACTCCCCACTCCTTCCAGTCATATCTCGAGTTCTAGCCAACCAATCGCGCCAAGCCATATACCAAATGAAAGGTCTTTAAATGGAGAACAACCGCGCTATATAACATTTTCGTGTCACTTCTATAGTTTCGGTGCAGTACTTGCAGGAGCAGATTTGTTTAGAGCTAAAAACACTCCCCATTCCTTTCAGTCATATCTCGAGTTCTAGCCAACCGATCGCGCCAAGCCATATATCAAATGAAAGGTCTTTAAATGGGGAACAAGCGCGCTCTATATCATTTTCGTGCCCTCAATCGTCCCTCAACCGTCCCTCAACCGTCCCTCAACCGTCCCTCAACCGTCCCTCAACGGTCCCTCAACCGTCCCTCAACCGTCCCTCAACCGTCCCTCAACCGTCCCTTAACCGTTCCTCAACCGTCCCTCAACCGTCCCTTAACCGTTCCTCAACCGTCCCTCAACCGTCCCTCAACCTTCCCTCAACCGTCCCTGAACCGTCCCTGAACCGTCCCTCAACCGTCCCTCAACCGTCCCTCAACCGTCCCTCAACCGTCCCTCAACCGTCCCTCAACCGTCCCTCAACCGTCCCTCAACCGTCCCTCAACCGTCCCTCAACCGTCTCTCAACCGTCCCTCAACCGTCCCTCAACCGTCCCTCAACCGTCCCTCAACCGTCCCTCAACCGTCCCTCAACCGCCCCTCAACCGTCCCTCAACCATCCGTCAAACATCCGTCAACCATCCATCAATCGTTCCTCAACCGTCCCTCGACCGTTCCTCAACCGTCCCTCAATCGTTCCTCAACCGTCCCTCGACCGTTCCTCAACCGTCCCTCAACCGTCCCTCAACCGTCCTCAACCGTCCCTCAACCGTCCCTCAACCGTCCCTCAACCGTCCCTCAACCGTCCCTCAACCGTCCCTCAACCGTCCCTCAACCGCCCCTCAACCGTCCCTCAACCATCCGTCAAACATCCGTCAACCATCCATCAATCGTTCCTCAACCGTCCCTCGACCGTTCCTCAACCGTCCCTCAATCGTTCCTCAACCGTCCCTCGACCGTTCCTCAACCGTCCCTCAACCGTCCCTCAACCGTCCTCAACCGTCCCTCAACCGTCCCTCAACCGTCCCTCAACCGTCCCTCAACCGTCCCTCAACCGTCACTCAATCGTCCCTCAACCGTCCCTCAACCGTCCCTCAACCGTCCCTCAACCGTCCCTCAACCGTCCCTCAACGGTCCCTCAACCGTCCCTCAACCTTCCCTCAACCTTCCGTCAACCTTCCCTCAACCGACACTCAACCGTCCCTCAAATGGGCCTCAAACGTCCCTTAAACGTCCCTCACCCTTCCCTCAACCTTCACTCAACCTTCCCTCAACCTTCCCTCAACCTTCCCTCAACCTTCCCTCAACCTTCCCTCTACCTTCCCTCAACTGTCCCTCAACTGTCCCTCAACCGTCCCTCAACAGTCCCTCAACCGTCCTTCAACCGTCCCTCAACCGTCCCTCAACCGTCCCTCAACCGTTCCTCAACCGTCCCTCAACCGTCCCTCAACCGTCCCACAACCGTCCCTCAACCGTCCCTCAACCGTCCCCCAACCGTCCCTCAACCGTCCCTCAACCGTCCCTCAACCGTCCCTCAACCATCCCTCAACCGTTCTTTGAACAGTCCCTCAACCTTCCTTTAAACGTCCCTCAACTTTCCCTCAACCTTCCCTCAACCTTCCCTCAACCTTCCCTCAACCTTCCCTCAACCTTCTCTCAACCTTCCGTCAACCTTCCCTCAACCTTCCCTCAACCGACACTCAACCGTCCCTCAAATGGGCCTCAAACGTCCCTTAAACGTCCCTCACCCTTCCCTCAACCTTCACTCAACCTTCCCTCAACCTTCCCTCAACCTTCCCTCAACCTTTCCTCAACCTTCCCTCAACCTTCCCTCAACCTTCCCTCAACCTTCCCTCTACCTTCCCTCTACCTTCCCTGAACTGTCCCTCAACTGTCCCTCAACCGTCCCTCAACCGTCCCTCAACCGTCCTTCAACCGTCCCTCAACCGTCCCTCAACCGTCCCCCAACCGTCCCTCAACCGTCCCTCAACCGTCCCTCAACCGAACCCTCACCCGTCCTATCTTTGGCCAGCGGAGCCCTACCTACTGCAACCGGAGCCTTAGCTACGGCCAGCGGAGTGCTACCTACTGCAACCGGAGCCCTACCTACGGCTAGCGGAGCCCTACCTACGGCCAGCGGAGCGCTACCTACTGCCAGTGGAGCGCTACCTACGGTCAGCGAAGCCCTACCTACGGCCAGCGGAGCCCTACATACTGCAAGCGAAGCTCTAACTACGGCCAGCGGAGCGCTACCTACTGCCAGTGGAGCCCTACCTACGGCCAGCGGAGCCCTACCTACGGTCAGCGGAGCCCTTCCTATGGCCAACGGAGCCCTACATATGCCCAGCGGAGCCCTACATATGCCCAGCGGAGCCCTACCTACAGCCAGCGGAGCCCTACCCACAGCCAGCGGAGCCCTACCTACGGCCAGCGGAGCCCTACCTACGGCCAGCGGAGCGCTACCTACGGCCAGCGGAGCGCTACCTACTGCCAGCAGAGCCCTACCTACGGCCAGCGGAGCCCTACCTATGGTCAGCGGGCCCTTCCTATGGCCATCGGAGCCCTACATATGCCCAGCGGAGCCCTATTCACAGCCAGCGGAGCCCTACCTACGGCCAGCGGGCAATATGTAGGGCTCCGCTGGGTGGGTAGGGCTCCGTTGGCCATAGGAAGGGCTCCGCTGGCCGTAGGTAGGGCTCCGCTGGCCGTAGCTAGGGCTCCGCTAGCCGTAGGTAGGGCTCCGCTGGCCGTAGGTAGGGCTCCGCTGGCCGTAGGTAGGGCTCCGCTGGCCGTAGGTAGGGCTCCGCTGGCCGTAGGTAGGGCTCCGCTGGCCGTAGGTAGGGCTCCGCTGGCCGTAGTTAGAGCTTCGCTTGCAGTATGTAGGGCTCCGCTGGCAGTAGGTAGGGCTCCGCTGGCAGTAGGTAGGGCTCCGCTGGCCGTAGTTAGAGCTCCACTGGCCGTAGGTAGGGCTCCGATGGAAGTAGGTAGGGCTCCGATGGAAGTAGGTAGGACGGTTGAGGGTTCGGTTGAGGGTTCGGTTGAGGGTTCGGTTGAGGGTTCGGTTGAGGGACGGTTGAGGGACGGTTAAGGGTCGGTTGAGGGACGGTTGAGGGGCGGTTGAGCGACGGTTGGGGGACGGTTGGGGGACGGTTGGGGGACGGTTGAGGGTCGGTTGAGAGAAGGTTGAGGGAAGGTTGAGAGACGGTTGAGAGACGGTTGAGGGTGAGTTGCGCTTGAAGTTGAGGTTGAGCATGAGGTTAAAGTTGAAGTTGAAATTGAAGTTGAGCTTGAGGTTACGATTGAGCTTGAGCTTGAGCTTACGATTGAGGTTGAGGTTGAAGTTAAGGTTGAGGTTGAGAATGTGGTTAAGGTTGAGGTTGAGGTTGAAGTTGAAGATGAGGTTGTAGTTGAAGTTGAGGTTGAGGTTGAGGTTGACGTTGAGGTTGAGGTTGAGGTTAAGGTTGAGGTTGACGTTTAGGTTGAGGTTGAGGTTGTCGTTGAGGTTGAGGTTAAGGTTGAGGTTAATGTTGAGATTGTGATTGAGGATGAGGTTGAAGTTGAAGATGTGTTTGTAGTTGAGGTTGAGCTTGACGTTGACGTTGAGGCTGAGATTGAGATTGATGTTGAGGTTGAAGACAGGTATCAACTGAAAGGTCTTTAAATGGGGAACAACCGCGCTCTATATCATTTTCATGCCACTTATATAGTTTCGGCGCAGCACTTGAAGGAGCGGATTTGTTTAGAGCGAAAAACACTCCCCACTCCTTCCAGTCATATCTCGAGTTCTAGCCAACCGATCGCGCCAAGCCATATACCAAATGAAAGTTCTTTAAATGGAGAACAACCGCGCTATATAACATTTTCGTGTCACTTCTATAGTTTAGGCGCAGTACTTGAAGGAGCGTATTTGTTTCGAGCGAAAAACACTCCCCACTCCTTTCAGTCATATCTCGAGTTCTAGCCAACCGATCGCGCCAAGCCATATATCAAATGAAAGGTCTTTAAATGGGGAACAACCGCGCTATATAACATTTTCGTGTCACTTCTATAGTTTAGGCGCAGTACTTGAAGGAGCGGATTTGTTTAGAGCGAAAAACACTCCCCACTCCTTTCAGTCATATCTCGAGTTCTAGCCAAACGATCGCGCCAAGCCATATATCAAATGAAAGGTCTTTAAATGGGGAACAACCGCGCTATATAACATTATTGTGTCACTTCTATAGTTTAGGCGCAGTACTTGAAGGAGCGCATGTGTTTCGAGCGAAAAACACTCCCCACTCCTTCCAGTCATATCTCGAGTTCCAGCCAACCGATCGCGCCAAGACAGGCATCAACTGAAAGGTCTTTAAATGGGGAACAAGCGCGCTCTATATCATTTTCGTGCCCTCAATAGTCCCTCAACCGTCCCTCAACCGTCCCTCAACCGTCCCTCAACCGTCCCTCAACCATCCCTCAACCGTTCTTTGAACAGTCCCTCAACCTTCCTTTAAACGTCCCTCAACTTTCGCTCAACCTTACCTCAACCTTCCCTCAACCGACACTCAACCGTCCCTCAAATGAGCCTCAAACGTCCCTTAAACGTCCCTCACCTTTCCCTCAACCTTCCCTCAACCTTTCCTCAACCTTCCCTCAACCTTCCCTCAACCTTCCCTCAACCGTCCCTCAACCGTCCCTCAACCGTCCCTCAACCGTCCCTCAACCGTCCCTCAACCGTCCCTCAACCGTCCCTCAACCGTCCCTCAACCGTCCCTCAACCGTCCCTTAACCGTCCCGCAACCGTCCCGCAACCGTCCCTCCACCTTCCCTCAACCGTCCCTCAACCGTCTCTCAACCGTTCCTCAACCGTTCCTCAACCGTTCCTCAACCGTTCCTCAACAATACGTCAACCGTCCCGCAAACATCCCTCAACCGTCCCTCAACCGTTCCTCAACCGTTCCTCAACCGTTCCTCAACAATACGTCAACCGTCCCGCAAACATCCCTCAACCGTCCCTCAACCGTCCCTCAACCGTCCCTCAACCGTCCCTCAACCGTCCCTCAACCCTCCCTCAACCGTCCCTCAACCGTCCCTCAACCGTCCCTCAACCATCCCTCAACCGTCCCTCAAACATCCGTCAACCATCCATCAATCGTTCCTCAACCGTCCCTCAACCGTCCCTCGACCGTGCCTTAGCCGTCCCTCAACCGTCCCTCAACCGTCCCTCAACCGTCCCTCAACCGTCCCTCAACCGTCCCTCAAGCGTCCCTCAACCGTCCCTCAACCGTCCCTCAAACGTCCCTCAACCGTCCATCAACCGTCCCTCAACCGTCCCTCAACCGTCCCTCGACCGTCCCTCAACCGTCCCTCAATCGTCCTTTAAGCGTTCCTCATCCTTCCCTCAACCATCCGTTAACCATCCATCAACCGTTCCTCAACCGTCCCTCAACCGTCCCTCAACCGTTCATCAACCGTCCCACAACCGTCCCTCAACCGTCCCTCAACCGTCCCTCAACTGTCTCTCAACCGTCACTCAACAGTCCCTCAACAGTCCCTCAACCGTCCCTCAACCATCTGTCAACCATCTGTCAACCATCCCTCTACCGTTCCTTAACGTTCCCACAACCTTCCCTCAACCGTCTCACAACCGTCCCACAACCGTCCCACAACCGTCCCACAACCGTCCCACAACCATCCCTCAACCTTCCCACAACCTTCCAAACAACCGACCCTCAACCGTTCCTCAACCATACGTCAACCGTCCCGCAAAAATCCCTCAACCGTCCCGCAAACATCGCTCAACCGTCACTGAACCGTCCCTCAACCGTACCTCAACCTTCCCTTAACCGTTCCTTAACAGTCCCTCAACCGTCCCTCAACCGTCCCTCAACCGTCCCTCAACCGTCCCTCAACCGTCCCTCAACCGTCCCTCAACCGTCCCTCAACCGTCCCTCAACCGTCCCTCAACCGTCCCTCAACCGTCCCTCAACCGTCCCTCAACCGTCCCTCAACCGTCCCTCAACCGTCCCTCAACCGTCCCTCAACCGTCCCTCAACCGTCCCTCAACCGTCCCTCAACCGTCCCTCAACCGTCCCTCAACCGTCCCTCAACCGTCCCTCAACCGTCTCTCAACCGTCCCTCAACCGTCCCTCAACCGTCCCTCAACCGTCCCTCAACCGTCCCTCAACCGTCCCTCAACCGTCCCTCAACCGTCCCTCAACCGTCCCTCAACCGTCCCTCAACCGTCCCTCAACCGTCCCTCAACCGTCCCTCAACCGTCCCTCAACCGTCCCTCAACCGTTCCTCAACCGTTCCTCAATCGTTCCTCAACCGTCCCACTCAACCGAACCCTCAACCGTCCTACCTTTGGCCAGCGGAGCCCTACCTACGGCCAGCGGAGTCCTACCTACGGCCAGCGCAGCGCTACCTACTGCCAGCGGAGCCCTACCTACGGCTAGCGGAGCCCTAACTACGGCTAGCGGAGCCCTACCTACGGCTAGCGGAGCCCTACCTACGGCCAGCGGAGCCCTTCCTATGGCCAACGGAGCCCTACCTATGCCCAGTGGAGTCCTACCCAGAGCCAGCGGAGCCCTACATATTGCCAGTGGAGCGCTACCTACGGCTAGCGGAGCCCTACCTACGGTCAGCGAAGCGCTACCTACGGCTAGCGGAGCCCTACATACTGCAAGCGAAGCTCTAACTACGGCCAGCGGAGCCCTACCTACGGCCAGCGGAGCCCTACCTACGGCCAGCGGAGCACTACCTACGGTCAGTGGAGCCCTTCCTATGGCCAACGGAGCCCTACCCACAGCCAGCGGAGCCCTACATATTGGCCGCTGGCCGTAGGTAGGGCTCCGCTGGCCGTAGGTAGGTAGGGCTCCGCTGGCCGTAGGTAGGTAGGGCTCCGCTGGCCGTAGGTAGGGCTCCGTTGGCAGTAGGTAGCGCTCCGTTGGCAGTAGGTAGCGCTCCGTTGGCAGTAGGTAGCGCTCCGCTGGCCGTAGGTAGGCCTCCGCTAGCCGTAGGTAGGGCTACGCTGGCACTAGGTAGCGCTGCGCTGGCCGCAGGTAGGGCTCCGCTGGCCGTAGTTAGAGCTCCGCTGGCCGTAGTTAGAGCTCCGCTACCCGTAGGTAGGGCTACGCTAGCAGTAGGTAGGGCTCCGTTGGCAGTAGGTAGGGCTCCGGTGGCCGTAGTTAGGGCTCCGCTGGCAGTAGATAGGGCTTCGCTGGCCGTAGTTAGAGCTCCGCTGGCCGTAGTTAGAGCTCCACTGGCCGCAGGTTGGGCTCCGATGGAAGTAGGTAGGACGGGTTCGGTTGAGGGACGGTTGAGGGAAGGTTGAGTCAAGGTTGAGGGACGGTTGAGGGACGGTTGAGGGACGGTTGAGGGACGGTTGAGGGACGGTTGAGGGACGGTTGAGGGACGGTTGAGGGACGGTTGAGGGACGGTTGAGGGACGGTTGAGGGACGGTTGAGGGACGGTTGAGGGACGGTTGAGGGACGGTTGAGGGACGGTTGAGGGACGGTTGAGGGACGGTTGAGGGACGGTTGAGGGACGGTTGAGGGACGGTTGAGGGACGGTTGAGGGACGGTTGAGGGTCGGTTGAGGGTCGGTTGAGGGACGGTTGAGGGTCAGTTGCGGGACGGTTGAGGGACGGTTGAGGAACGGTTGAGGGACGTTTGAGAGACGGTTGAGGGACGGTTGAGGGATTCTTGAGAGATGGTTGAGGGACGGTTAAGGGTCGGTTGAGGGACGGTTGAGGGGCGGTTGAGGGACGGTTGGGGACGGTTGGGGACGGTTGAGGGACGGTTGAGGGTCGGTTGAGGGTCGGTTGAGGGTCGGTTGAGGGACGGTTGAGGTACGGTTGAGGGTGAGATGCGCTTGAAGTTGAGGTTGAGCATGAGGTTAAAGTTGAAGTTGAAATTGAGGTTGAGCTTGAGGTTACGATTGAGCTTGAGCTTGAGGTTACGATTGAGGTTGAGGTTGAAGTTAAGGTTGAGGTTGAGAATGTGGTTGAGGTTGAGGTTGAGGTTGAAGTTGAAGATGAGGTTGTAGTTGAAGTTGAGGTTGAGGTTGAGGTTGAGGTTAACGTTGAGGTTGACGTTTAGCTTGAGGTTGAGGTTGTCGTTGAGGTTGAGGTTAATGTTGAGATTGAGATTGAGGATGGGGTTGAAGTTGAAGATGAGTTTGTAGTTGAGGTTGAGGTTGACGTTGACGTTGACGTTGAGGCTGAGGTTGAGATTGATGTTGAGGTTGAAGACAGGTATCAACTGAAAGGTCTTTAAATGGGGAACAACCGCGCTCTATATCATTTTCGTGACACTTCTAGAGTTTAGAACATATCTACATATCTACCTAACTTCCTACTTTCCTAACTCAGCTGTTTGCTTGCCTTATATTTTCAGATTTTCTACTATAAATATAAACAGTGACGCTATTCGAATTGAGGAATACTCGATATACTCGAATTTCAGCGGAAGACATTTTGGTAAGTTATACGCATGTACAGTTAACATCTAAACTTTTAATTTTATTGTATCCATATTTCCTAAATATTTCTTGGCTCTGTTTGTAACTATTTACAATATTGGTTGAATATATTGCAAGACTACCAACTACAATGGGATAGTACATAGTAACGCCCATTTAACGCGTCGGTGGCTCCATTGACTCCATCCTTAGATCAGCCTAATAAATGTATGCAGTTTTGCAGTATATTAAAGAGTCAGCAGGTGGTATAATAAGAAAGGAGTAGATCCATTGTTTGCTGGAAAATATAAACTATAATCGACTAAGTTATAGAAACCAAGTTAAGGCGGTGAAAACTGAGGCTTTGGAATGGTTTAGTCTTATAACTCTATTTAGCATACAAAATTTACCGTAATTGAAAGAGCGTAATTGTATAGAGAGAAAAACACTCCGCACTCCTTTCAGTCATATCTCAAGTTCTAGACAACCGATCGCGCCAAGCCCTATATCGAGTGAAAGGTCTTTAAATGGGGAACAACCGCGCTATATAACATTTTCTTGTCACTTCTATAGTTTATGCGGAGTAGCTGTCACTTCCATAGTTTAGGCGCAGTACTTAAAGGAGCGTATTTGTTTCGAGCGAAAAACACTCCCCACTCCTTTCGGTCATATCTCGAGTTCTAGGCAACCGATCGCGCCAAGCCATATATCAAATAAAAGGTCTTTAAATGAGGAACAACCGCGCTATATAACATTTTCGTGTCACTTCTATAGTTTAGGCGCAGTACTTGAAGGAGCGGATTTCTTTAGAGCGAAAAACACTCCCCACTCCTTACAGTCATATCTCGAGTTCTAGCCAACCGATCGCGCCAAGCCATATATCAAATGAAAGGTCTTTAAATGAGGAACAACCGCGCTATATAACATTTTCGTGTCACTTCTATAGTTTAGGCGCAGTACTTGAAGGAGCGGATTTGTTTAGAGCGGAAAACACTCCCTACTCCTTACAGTTATATCTCGAGTTCTAGCCAACCGATCGCGCCAAGCCATATATCAAATGAAAAGTCTTTAAATGAGGAACAACCGCGCTATATAACATTTTCGTGTCACTTCTATAGTTTAGGCGCAGTACTTGAAGGAGCGGATTTGTTTAGAGCGAAAAACACTCCCCACTCCTTACAGTCATATCTCGAGTTCTAGCCAACCGATCGCGCCAAGCCATATATCAAATGAAAGGCCTTTAAATGGGGAACAACCGCGCTATATAACATTTTCGTGTCACTTCTATAGTTTAGGCGCAGTACTTGAAGAAGCATATTTGTATAGAGCGAAAAACACTCCGCACTCCTTTCTGTCATATCTCGAGTTCTCGCCAACCGATCGCGCCAAGCTATATACCAAATGAAAGGTCTTTAAATGAGGAACAACCGCGCTATATAACATTTTCGTGTCACTTCTATAGTTTAGGCCCAGTACTTGTCACTTCTATAGTTTAGGCGCAGCACTTGTCACTTCTATATATAGTTTAGGCGCAGTACTTGAAGGAGCGTATGTGTTTAGAGCGAAAAACACTCCCTATTCCTTTTAGTCATATCTCGAGTTCTAGCCCCACTCCTTTCAGTCATATCTCGAGTTCTCGCCAACCGATCGCGCCATACAATATATCAAATGAAAGGTCTTTAAATGATGAACAACCGCGCTATATAACATTTTCGTGTCACTTCTATAGTTTAGGCGCAGTACTTGAAGGAGCGAATTTGTTTAGAGCGAAAAACACTCCCACTCCTTTCAGTCATATCTCTAGGTCTAGCCAACCGATCGCGCCACGCCATATATCAAATGAAAGGTCTTTAAATGAGGAACAACCGCGCTATATAACATTTTCGTGTCACTTCTATAGTTTAGGCGCAGTACTTGAAGAAGCATATTTGTATAGAGCGAAAAACACTCCGCACTCCTTTCTGTCATATCTCGAGTTCTCGCCAACCGATCGCGCCAAGACAGGTATCAACCGTTCCTCAACCGTCCCTCAACCGTCCCTCAACCGTCCCTCAACCTTCCCTCAACCGTCCCTCAACCGTCCCTCAACCGTCCCTCAACCGTCCCTCAACCGTCCCTCAACCGAACCCTCACCCGTCCTACCTTTGGCCAGCGGAGCCCTACCTACTGCAACCGGAGCCTTAGCTACGGCCAGCGGAGTCCTACCTACGGCCAGCGCAGCGCTACCTACTGCCAGCGGAGCCCTACCTACGGCTAGCGGAGCCCTACCTACGGCCAGCGGAGCGCTACCTACTGCCAGTGGAGCGCTACCTACGGTCAGCGAAGCCCTACCTACGGCCAGCGGAGCGCTACCTACTGCAAGCGAAGCTCTAACTACGGCCAGCGGAGCCCTACCTACGGCCAGCGGAGCGCTACCTACTGCCAGTGGAGCGCTACCTACTGCCAGTGGAGCCCTAGCTACGGCCAGCGGAGCCCTACCTACGGTCAGCGGAGCCCTTCCTATGGCCAACGGAGCCCTACATATGCCCAGCCGAGCCCTACCCACAGCCAGCGGAGCCCTACCCACAGCCAGCGGAGCCCTACCTACGGCCAGCGGAGCCCTACCTACGGCCAGCGGAGCGCTACCTACTGCCAGCGGAGCCCTACCTACGGCCAGTGGAGCCCTACCTATGGTCAGCGGGCCCTTCCTATGGCCAACGGAGCCCTACATATGCCCAGCGGAGCCCTACCCACAGCCAGCGGAGCCCTACCTACGGCCAGCGTGCAATATGTAGGGCTCCGCTGGGTAGGGCTCCGCTGACCGTAGGTAGGGCTCCGCTGGCCGTAGGTAGGGCTCCGCTGGGCGTAGGTAGGGCTCCGCTGGCAGTAGGTAGCACTCCGCTGGCCGTAGGTAGGGCTCCGCTGGCCGTAGGTAGGGCTCCGCTGGCCGTAGTTAGAGCTTCGCTTGCAGTATGTAGGGCTTCGCTGGCAGTAGGTAGGGCTCCGCTGGCAGTAGGTAGGGCTCCGCTGGCCGTAGTTAGAGCTCCACTGGCCGTAGGTAGGGCTCCGATGGAAGTAGGTAGGGCTCCGATGGAAGTAGGTAGGACGGTTGAGGGTTCGGTTGAGGGTTCGGTTGAGGGTTCGGTTGAGGGATCGGTTGAGGGACGGTTGAGGGACGGTTAAGGGTCGGTTGAGGGACGGTTGAGGGACGGTTGAGGGGCCTTTGAGCGACGGTTGGGGGACGGTTGGGGGACGGTTGAGGGTCGGTTGAGAGAAGGTTGAGGGAAGGTTGAGAGACGGTTGAGAGACGGTTGAGGGTGAGTTGCGCTTGAAGTTGAGGTTGAGCATGAGGTTAAAGTTGAAGTTGAAATTGAGGTTGAGCTTGAGGTTACGATTGAGCTTGAGCTTGAGCTTACGATTGAGGTTGAGGTTGAAGTTAAGGTTGAGGTTGAGAATGTGGTTAAGGTTGAGGTTGAGGTTGAAGTTGAAGATGAGGTTGTAGTTGAAGTTGAGGTTGAGGTTGAGGTTGACGTTGAGGTTGAGGTTGAGGTTAAGGTTGAGGTTGACGTTTAGGTTGAGGTTGAGGTTGAGGTTGTCGTTGAGGTTGAGGTCGAGGTTAATGTTGAGATTGCGATTGAGGATGAGGTTGAAGTTGAAGATGAGTTTGTAGTTGAGGTTGAGGTTGACGTTGAGGCTGAGATTGAGATTGATGTTGAGGTTGAAGACAGGTATCAACTGAAAGGTCTTTAAATGGGGAACAACCGCGCTCTACATCATTTTCATGCCACTTATATAGTTTCGGCGCAGCACTTGAAGGAGCGGATTTGTTTAGAGCGAAAAACACTCCCCACTCCTTCCAGTCATATCTCGAGTTCTAGCCAACCGATCGCGCCAAGCCATATACCAAATGAAAGGTCTTTAAATGGAGAACAACCGCGCTATATAATATTTTCGTGTCACTTCTATAGTTTCGGCGCAGTACTTGCAGAAGCAGATTTGTTTAGAGCTAAAAACACTCCCCATTCCTTTCAGTCATATCTCGAGTTCTAGCCAACTGATCGCGCCAAGCCATATACCAAATGAAAGGTCTTTAAATGGGGAACAACCGCGCTATATAACATTTTCGTGTCACTTCTATAGTTTAGGCGCAGTACTTGAAGGAGCGGATTTGTTTAGAGCGAAAAACACTCCCCACTCCTTCCAGTCATATCTCGAGTTCTAGCCAACCGATCGCGCAAAGCCATATATCAAATGAAAGGTCTTTAAATGAGGAACAACCGCGCTATATAACATTTTCGTGTCACTTCTATAGTTTAGGCGCAGTACTTGAAGGAGCGTATTTGTTTAGAGCGAAAAACACTCCCCACTCCTTTCAGTCATATCTCGAGTTCTAGCCAACCGATCGCGCCAAGACAGGCATCAACTGAAAGGTCTTTAAATGGGGAACAAGCGCGCTCTATATCATTTTCGTGCCCTCAATCGTCCCTCAACCGTCCCTCAACCGTCCCTTAACCATCCCTCAACCGTCCCTCAACCGTCCCTCAACCGTCCCTCAACCGTCCCTCAACCGTCCCTCAACCGTCCCTCAACCGTTACTCAACCGTCCCTCAACCGTCCCTCAACCGTCCCTCAACCGTCCCTCAACCTTCCCTCAACCGTCCCTGAACCGTCCCTGAACCGTCCCTCAACCGTCCCTCAACCGCCCCTCAACCGTCCTTCAACCGTCCCTCAACCGTCCCTCAACCGTCCCTCAACCGTCCCTCAACCGTCCCTCAACCGTCCCTCAACCGTCCCTCAACCGTCCCTCAACCATCCGTCAAACATCCGTCAACCATCCATCAATCGTTCCTCAACCGTCCCTCGACCGTTCCTCAACCGTCCCTCAATCGTTCCTCAACCGTCACTCGACCGTTCCTCAACCGTCCCTCAACCGTCCTCAACCGTCCCTCAACCGTCCTCAACCTTCCCTCAACCGTCCCTCAACCGTCCCTCAACCGTCCCTCAACCGTCACTCAACCGTCCCTCAACCGTCCCTCAACCGTCGCTCAACCGTCCCTCAACCGTCCCTCAACCATCCCTCAACCGTTCTGTGAACAGTCCCTCAACCTTCCTTTAAACGTCCCTCAACTTTCGCTCAATCTTACCGCAACCTTCCGTCAACCTTCCCTCAACCTTCCCTCAACCGACACTCAACCGTCCCTCAAATGGGCCTCAAACGTCCCTTAAACGTCCCTCACCCTTCCCTCAACCTTCACTCAACCTTCCCTCAACCTTCCCTCAACCTTCCCTCAACCTTCCCTCAACCTTCCCTCAACCTTCCCTCTACCTTCCCTCAACTGTCCCTCAACCGTCCCTCAACCGTCCCTCAACCGTCCTTCAACCGTCCCTCAACCGTCCCTCAACCGTTCCTCAACCGTTCCTCAACCGTTCCTCAAGCGTCCCTCAACTGTCCCTCAACCGTCCCTCAACCGTCCCTCAACCGTCCCTCAACCGTCCCCCAACCGTCCCTCAACCGTCCCTCAACCGACCCTCAACCGTCCCTCAACCGTCCCTCAACCATCCCTCAACCGTTCTTTGAACAGTCCCTCAACCTTCCTTTAAACGTCCCTCAACTTTCCCTCAACCTTCCCTCAACCTTCCCTCAACCTTCCCTCAACCTTCCCTCAACCTTCCCTCAACCTTCCCTCAACCGACACTCAACCGACACTCAACCGTCCCTCAAATGGGCCTCAAACGTCCCTTAAACGTCCCTCACCCTTCCCTCAACCTTCACTCAACCTTCACTCAACCTTCCCTCAACCTTCCCTCAACCTTCCCTCAACCTTCCCTCAACCTTCCCTCAACCTTCCCTCTACCTTCCCTCAACTGTCCCTCAACTGTCCCTCAACCGTCCCTCAACCGTCCCTCAACCGTCCTTCAACCGTCCCTCAACCGTCCCCCAACCGTCCCCCAACCGTCCCTCAACCGTCCCTCAACCGTCCCTCAACCGTCCCTCAACCGTCCCTCAACCGTCCCTCAGCCGTCCCTCAACCGTCCCTCAGCCGTCCCTCAACCGTCCCTCAACCGTCCCTCAACCGAACCCTCACCCGTCCTACCTTTGGCCAGCGGAGCCCTACCTACTGCAACCGGAGCCTTAGCTACGGCCAGCGGAGTCCTACCTACGGCCAGCGCAGTGCTACCTACTGCCAGCGGAGCCCTACATACTGCAAGCAAAGCTCTAACTACGGCCAGCGGAGCCCTACCTACGGCCAGCGGAGCGCTACCTACTGCTAGTGGAGGGCTACCTACGGTCAGCGAAGCCCTACCTACGGCCAGCGGAGCGCTACCTACTGCCAGCGGAGCCCTACATACTGCAAGCAAAGCTCTAACTACGGCCAGCGGAGCCCTACCTACGGCCAGCGGAGCGCTACCTACTGCCAGTGGAGCCCTACCTACGGCCAGCGGAGCCCTACCGACGGCCAGCGGAGCCCTAGCTACGGCCAGCGGAGCCCTACCTACGGTCAGCGGAGCCCTTCCTATGGCCAACGGAGCCCTTTATATGCCCAGCGGAGCCCTACCTACAGCCAGCGGAGCCCTACCTACAGCCAGCGGAGCCCTACCCACAGCCAGCGGAGCCCTACCCACAGCCAGCGGAGCCCTACCTACGGCCAGCGGAGCGCTACCTACTGCCAGCGGAGCCCTACCTATGGTCAGCGGGCCCTTCCTATGGCCAACGGAGCCCTTCATATGCCCAGCGGAGCCCTATCCACAGCCAGCGGAGCCCTACCTACGGCCAGCGGGCAATATGTAGGGCTCCGCTGGGTGGGTAGGGCTCCGTTGGCTGGGTAGGGCTCCGCTGGGTGGGTAGGGCTCCGCTGGGTGGGTAGGGCTCCGCTGGCAGTAGGTAGGGCTCCGCTGGCAGTAGGTAGGGCTCCGCTGGCAGTAGGTAGGGCTCCGCTGGCAGTAGGTAGGGCTCCGCTGGCCGTAGTTAGAGCTCCACTGGTCGTAGGTAGGGCTCCGATGGAAGTAGGTAGGGCTCCGATGGAAGTAGGTAGGACGGTTGAGGGTTCGGTTGAGGGTTCGGTTGAGGGTTCGGTTGAGGGTTCGGTTGAGGGTTCGGTTGAGGGTTCGGTTGAGGGTTCGGTTGAGGGTTCGGTTGAGGGACGGTTGAGGGACGGTTAAGGGTCGGTTGAGGGACGGTTGAGGGGCGGTTGAGCGACGGTTGGGGGACGGTTGGGGGACGGTTGAGGGTCGGTTGAGAGAAGGTTGAGGGAAGGTTGAGAGACGGTTGAGAGACGGTTGAGGGTGAGTTGCGCTTGAAGTTGAGGTTGAGCATGAGGTTAAAGTTGAAGTTGAAATTGAGGTTGAGCTTGAGGTTACGATTGAGCTTGAGCTTGAGCTTACGATTGAGGTTGAGGTTGAAGTTAAGGTTGAGGTTGAGAATGTGGTTAAGGTTGAGGTTGAGGTTGAAGTTGAAGATGAGGTTGTAGTTGAAGTTGAGGTTGAGGTTGAGGTTGACGTTGAGGTTGAGGTTGAGGTTAAGGTTGAGGTTGATGTTTAGGTTGAGGTTGAGGTTGTCGTTGAGGTTGAGGTTGAGGTTAATGTTGAGATTGTGATTGAGGATGAGGTTGAAGTTGAAGATGAGTTTGTAGTTGAGGTTGAGCTTGACGTTGACGTTGAGGCTGAGATTGAGATTGATGTTGAGGTTGAAGACAGGTATCAACTGAAAGGTCTTTAAATGGGAAACAACTGCGCTCTATATCATTTTCATGCCACTTATATAGTTTCGGCGCAGCACTTGAAGGAGCGGATTTGTTTAGAGCGAAAAACACTCCGCACTCCTTCCAGTCATATCTCGAGTTCTAGCCAACCGATCGCGCCACGCCATATACCAAATGAAAGGCCTTTAAATAGGGAACAACCGCGCTATATAACATTTTCGTGTCACTTCTATAGTTTAGGCGCAGTACTTGAAGGAGCGGATATGTTTAGAGCGAAAAACACTCCCCACTCCTTACAGTCATATCTCGAGTTCTAGCCAACCGATCGCGCCAAGCCATATACCAAATGAAAGGTCTTTAAATGAGGAACAACCGCGCTATATAACATTTTCGTGTCACTTCTATAGTTTAGGCGCAGTACTTGTCACTTCTATAGTTTAGGCGCAGCACTTGTCACTTCTATATATAGTTTAGGCGCAGTACTTGAAGGAGCGTATGTGTTTAGAGCGAAAAACACTCCCTATTCCTTTTAGTCATATCTCGAGTTCTAGCCCCACTCCTTTCAGTCATATCTCGAGTTCTCGCCAACCGATCGCGCCATACAATATATCAAATGAAAGGTCTTTAAATGATGAACAACCGCGCTATATAACATTTTCGTGTCACTTCTATAGTTTAGGCGCAGTACTTGAAGGAGCGGATATGTTTAGAGCGAAAAACACTCCCCACTCCTTACAGTCATATCTCGAGTTCTAGCCAACCGATCGCGCCACGCCATATACCAAATGAAAGGCCTTTAAATAGGGAACAACCGCGCTATATAACATTTTCGTGTCACTTCTATAGTTTAGGCGCAGTACTTGAAGGAGCGAATTTGTTTAGAGCGAAAAACACTCCCACTCCTTTCAGTCATATCTCTAGGTCTAGCCAACCGATCGCGCCACGCCATATATCAAATGAAAGGTCTTTAAATGCGGAACAACCGCGCTATATAACATTTTCGTGTCACTTCTATAGTTTAGGCGCAGTACTTGAAGAAGCATATTTGTATAGAGCGAAAAACACTCCGCACTCCTTTCAGTCATATCTCGAGTTCTCGCCAACCGATCGCGCCAAGACAGGTATCAACCGTTCCTCAACCGTCCCTCAACCGTCCCTCAACCGTCCCTCAACCGTCCCTCAACCGTCCCTCAACCGTCCCTCAACCGTCCCTCAACCGTCCCTCAACCGTCCCTCAACCGTCCCTCAACCGTCCCTCAACCGTCCCTCAACCGTCCCTCAACCGTCCCTCAACCGTTCCTCAACCGTCCCTCAACCGTCCCTCAACCGTCCCTCAACCGTCCCTCAACCGTCCCTCAACCGTCTCTCAACCGTCCCTCAACCGTCCCTCAACCGTCCCTAAACCGTCCCTCAACCGAACCCTCACCCGTCCTACCTTTGGCCAGCGGAGCCCTAACTACTGCAACCGGAGCCTTAGCTACGGCCAGCGGAGTCCTACCTACGGCCAGCGCAGCGCTACCTACTGCCAGCGGAGCCCTACCTACGGCTAGCGGAGCCCTACATACGGCCAGCGGAGCGCTACCTACTGCCAGTGGAGCGCTACCTACGGTCAGCGAAGCCCTACCTACGGCCAGCGGAGCGCTACCTACTGCCAGCGGAGCCCTACATACTGCAAGCGAAGCTCAAACTACGGCCAGCGGAGCCCTACCTACGGCCAGCGGAGCGCTACCTACTGCCAGTGGAGCCCTACCTACGGCCAGCGGAGCTCTAGCTACGGCCAGCGGAGCCCTACCTACGGTCAGCGGAGCCCTTCCTATGGCTAACGGAGCCCTAAATATGCCCAGCGGAGCCCTACATATGCCCAGCGGAGCCCTACCCACAGCCAGCGGATCCCTACCCACAGCCAGCGGAGCCCTACCTACGGCCAGCGGAGCCCTACCTACGGCCAGCGGAGCCCTACCTACGGCCAGCGGAGCGCTACCTACTGCCAGCGGAGCCCTACCTACGGCCAGCGGAGCCCTACCTATGATCAGCGGGCCCTTCCTATGGCCAACGGAGCCCTACACATGCCCAGCGGAGCCCTACCCACAGCCAGCGGAGCCCTACCTACGGCCAGCGGGCAATATATAGGGCTCCGCTGGGTGGGTAGGGCTCCGCTGGGTGGGTAGGGCTCCGCTGGGTGGGTAGGGCTCCGTTGGCCATAAGAAGGGCTCTGCTGACCGTAGGTAGGGCTCCGCTGGCCGTAGGTAGGGCTCCGCTGGCAGTAGGTAGCACTCCGCTGGCCGTAGGTAGGGCTCCGCTGGCCGTAGTTAGAGCTTCGCTTGCAGTATGTAGGGCTCCGCTGGCAGTAGGTAGGGCTCCGCTGGCAGTAGGTAGCGCTCCGCTGGCCGTAGTTAGAGCTCCACTGGCCGTAGGTAGGGCTCCGATGGAAGTAGGTAGGGCTCCGATGGAAGTAGGTAGGACGGTTGAGGGTTCCGTTGAGGGTTCGGTTGAGGGTTCGCTTGAGGGTTCGGTTGAGGGACGGTTGAGGGACCGTTAAGGGTCGGTTGAGGGACGGTTGAGGGGCGGTTGAGCGACGGTTGGGGGACGGTTGGGGGACGGTTGGGGGACGGTTGAGGGTCGGTTGAGAGAAGGTTGAGGGAAGGTTGAGGGAAGGTTGAGGGAAGGTTGAGAGACGGTTGAGAAACGGTTGAGGGTGAGTTGCGCTTGAAGTTGAGGTTGAGCATGAGGTTAAAGTTGAAGTTGAAATTGAGGTTGAGCTTGAGGTTACGATTGAGCTTGAGCTTGAGCTTACGATTGAGGTTGAGGTTGAAGTTAAGGTTGAGGTTGAGAATGTGGTTAAGGTTGAGGTTGAGGTTGAAGTTGAAGATGAGGTTGTAGTTGAAGTTGAGGTTGAGGTTGAGGTTGACGTTGAGGTTGAGGTTGAGGTTAAGGTTGAGGTTGACGTTTAGGTTGAGGTTGAGGTTGTCGTTGAGGTTGAGGTTGAGGTTAATGTTGAGATTGTGATTGAGGATGAGGTTGAAGTTGAAGATGAGTTTGTAGTTGAGGTTGAGGTTGACGTTGACGTTGAGGCTGAGATTGAGATTGATGTTGAGGTTGAAGACAGGTATCAACTGAAAGGTCTTTAAATGGGGAACAACCGCGCTCTATATCATTTTCATGCCACTTATATAGTTTCGGCGCAGCACTTGAAGGAGCGGATTTGTTTAGAGCGAAAAACACTCCCCACTCCTTCCAGTCATATCTCGAGTTCTAGCCAACCGATCGCGCCAAGCCATATACCAAATGAAAGGCCTTTAAATGGGGAACAACCGCGCTATATAACATTTTCGTGTCACTTCTATAGTTTAGGCGCAGTACTTGAAGGAGCGGATATGTTTAGAGCGAAAAACACTCCCCACTCCTTACAGTCATATCTCGAGTTCTAGCCAACCGATCGCGCCAAGCCATATACCAAATGAAAGGTCTTTAAATGGGGAACAACCGCGCTATATAACATTTTCGTGTCACTTCTATAGTTTAGGCGCAGTACTTGAAGAAGCATATTTGTATAGAGCGAAAAACACTCCGCACTCCTTTCAGTCATATCTCGAGTTCTCGCCAACCGATCGCGCCAAGACAGGTATCAACCGTTCCTCAACCGTCCCTCAACCGTCCCTCAACCGTCCCTCAACCGTCCCTCAACCGTCCCTCAACCGTCCCTCAACCGTCCCTCAACCGTCCCTCAACCGTCCCTCAACCGTCCCTCAACCGTCCCTCAACCGTCCCTCAACCGTCCCTCAACCGTCCCTCAACCGTCCCTCAACCGTCCCTCAACCGTCCCTCAACCGTCCCTCAACCGTCCCTCAACCGTCCCTCAACCGTCCCTCAACCGTCCCTCAACCGTCCCTCAACCGTCCCTCAACCGTCCCTCAACCGTCCCTCAACCGTCCCTCAACCGTCCCTCAATCGTTCCTCAACCGTCCCACTCAACCGAACCCTCAACCGTCCTACCTTTGGCCAGCGGAGCCCTACCTACGGCCAGCGGAGTCCTACCTACGGCCAGCGCAGCGCTACCTACTGCCAGCGGAGCCCTACCTACGGCTAGCGGAGCCCTAACTACGGCTAGCGGAGCCCTACCTACGGCTAGCGGAGCCCTACCTACGGCCAGCGGAGCCCTTCCTATGGCCAACGGAGCCCTACCTATGCCCAGTGGAGTCCTACCCAGAGCCAGCGGAGCCCTACATATTGCCAGTGGAGCGCTACCTACGGCTAGCGGAGCCCTACCTACGGTCAGCGAAGCGCTACCTACGGCTAGCGGAGCCCTACATACTGCAAGCGAAGCTCTAACTACGGCCAGCGGAGCCCTACCTACGGCCAGCGGAGCCCTACCTACGGCCAGCGGAGCACTACCTACGGTCAGTGGAGCCCTTCCTATGGCCAACGGAGCCCTACCCACAGCCAGCGGAGCCCTACATATTGGCCGCTGGCCGTAGGTAGGGCTCCGCTGGCCGTAGGTAGGTAGGGCTCCGCTGGCCGTAGGTAGGTAGGGCTCCGCTGGCCGTAGGTAGGGCTCCGTTGGCAGTAGGTAGCGCTCCGTTGGCAGTAGGTAGCGCTCCGTTGGCAGTAGGTAGCGCTCCGCTGGCCGTAGGTAGGCCTCCGCTAGCCGTAGGTAGGGCTACGCTGGCACTAGGTAGCGCTGCGCTGGCCGCAGGTAGGGCTCCGCTGGCCGTAGTTAGAGCTCCGCTACCCGTAGGTAGGGCTACGCTAGCAGTAGGTAGGGCTCCGTTGGTAGTAGGTAGGGCTCCGGTGGCCGTAGTTAGGGCTCCGCTGGCAGTAGATAGGGCTTCGCTGGCCGTAGGTTGGGCTCCGATGGAAGTAGGTAGGACGGATTCGGTTGAGGGACGGTTGAGGGACGGTTGAGGGAAGGTTGAGTCAAGGTTGAGGGACGGTTGAGGGACGGTTGAGGGACGGTTGAGGGACGGTTGAGGGACGGTTGAGGGACGGTTGAGGGACGGTTGAGGGACGGTTGAGGGACGGTTGAGGGACGGTTGAGGGACGGTTGAGGGACGGTTGAGGGACGGTTGAGGGACGGTTGAGGGACGGTTGAGGGACGGTTGAGGGTCGGTTGAGGGTCGGTTGAGGGACGGTTGAGGGTCAGTTGCGGGACGGTTGAGGGACGGTTGAGGGACGGTTGAGGAACGGTTGAGAGACGTTTGAGAGACGGTTGAGGGACGGTTGAGGGATTGTTGAGAGATGGTTGAGGGACGGTTAAGGGTCGGTTGAGGGACGGTTGAGGGGCGGTTGAGGGACGGTTGGGGACGGTTGGGGACGGTTGAGGGACGGTTGAGGGTCGGTTGAGGGTCGGTTGAGGGACGGTTGAGGTACGGTTGAGGGTGAGATGCGCTTGAAGTTGAGGTTGAGCATGAGGTTAAAGTTGAAGTTGAAATTGAGGTTGAGCTTGAGGTTACGGTTGAGCTTGAGCTTGAGGTTACGATTGAGGTTGAGGTTGAAGTTAAGGTTGAGGTTGAGAATGTGGTTGAGGTTGAGGTTGAGGTTGAAGTTGAAGATGAGGTTGTAGTTGAAGTTGAGGTTGAGGTTGAGGTTGAGGTTAACGTTGAGGTTGACGTTTAGCTTGAGGTTGAGGTTGTCGTTGAGGTTGAGGTTGAGGTTAATGTTGAGATTGAGATTGAGGATGGGGTTGAAGTTGAAGATGAGTTTGTAGTTGAGGTTGAGGTTGACGTTGACGTTGACGTTGAGGCTGAGGTTGAGATTGATGTTGAGGTTGAAGACAGGTATCAACTGAAAGGTCTTTAAATGGGGAACAACCGCGCTCTATATCATTTTCGTGACACTTCTAGAGTTTAGAACATATCTACATATCTACCTAACTTCCTACTTTCCTAACTCAGCTATTTGCTTGCCTTATATTTTCAGATTTTCTACTATAAATATAAACAGTGACGCTATTCGAATTGAGGAATACTCGATATACTCGAATTTCAGCGGAAGACATTTTGGTAAGTTATACGCATGTACAGTTAACATCTAAACTTTTAATTTTATTGTATCCATATTTCCTAAATATTTCTTGGCTCTGTTTGTAACTATTTACAATATTGGTTGAATATATTGCAAGACTACCAACTACAATGGGATAGTACATAGTAACGCCCATTTAACGCGTCGGTGGCTCCATTGACTCCATCCTTAGATCAGCCTAATAAATGTATGCAGTTTTGCAGTATATTAAAGAGTCAGCAGGTGGTATAATAAGAAAGGAGTAGATCCATTGTTTGCTGGAAAATATAAACTATAATCGACTAAGTTATAGAAACCAAGTTAAGGCGGTGAAAACTGAGGCTTTGGAATGGTTTAGTCTTATAACTCTATTTAGCATACAAAATTTACCGTAATTGAAAGAGCGTAATTGTATAGAGAGAAAAACACTCCGCACTCCTTTCAGTCATATCTCAAGTTCTAGACAACCGATCGCGCCAAGCCCTATATCGAGTGAAAGGTCTTTAAATGGGGAACAACCGCGCTATATAACATTTTCTTGTCACTTCTATAGTTTATGCGGAGTAGCTGTCACTTCCATAGTTTAGGCGCAGTACTTAAAGGAGCGTATTTGTTTCGAGCGAAAAACACTCCCCACTCCTTTCGGTCATATCTCGAGTTCTAGGCAACCGATCGCGCCAAGCCATAAATCAAATTAAAGGTCTTTAAATGAGGAACAACCGCGCTATATAACATTTTCGTGTCACTTCTATAGTTTAGGCACAGTACTTGAAGGAGCGGATTTGTTTAGAGCGAAAAACACTCCCCACTCCTTACAGTCATATCTCGAGTTCTATCCACAGCCAGCGGAGCCCTACCTACGGCCAGCGGGCAATATGTAGGGCTCCGCTGGGTGGGTAGGGCTCCGTTGGCTGGGTAGGGCTCCGCTGGGTGGGTAGGGCTCCGCTGGCAGTAGGTAGGGCTCCGCTGGCAGTAGGTAGGGCTCCGCTGGCAGTAGGTAGGGCTCCGCTGGCAGTAGGTAGGGCTCCGCTGGCCGTAGTTAGAGCTCCACTGGTCGTAGGTAGGGCTCCGATGGAAGTAGGTAGGGCTCCGATGGAAGTAGGTAGGACGGTTGAGGGTTCGGTTGAGGGTTCGGTTGAGGGTTCGGTTGAGGGTTCGGTTGAGGGTTCGGTTGAGGGACGGTTGAGGGACGGTTAAGGGTCGGTTGAGGGACGGTTGAGGGGCGGTTGAGCGACGGTTGGGGGACGGTTGAGGGTCGGTTGAGAGAAGGTTGAGGGAAGGTTGAGAGACGGTTGAGAGACGGTTGAGGGTGAGTTGCGCTTGAAGTTGAGGTTGAGCATGAGGTTAAAGTTGAAGTTGAAATTGAGGTTGAGCTTGAGGTTACGATTGAGCTTGAGCTTGAGCTTACGATTGAGGTTGAGGTTGAAGTTAAGGTTGAGGTTGAGAATGTGGTTAAGGTTGAGGTTGAGGTTGACGTTGAGGTTGAGGTTGAGGTTAAGGTTGAGGTTGATGTTTAGGTTGAGGTTGAGGTTGTCGTTGAGGTTGAGGTTGAGGTTAATGTTGAGATTGTGATTGAGGATGAGGTTGAAGTTGAAGATGAGTTTGTAGTTGAGGTTGAGCTTGACGTTGACGTTGAGGCTGAGATTGAGATTGATGTTGAGGTTGAAGACAGGTATCAACTGAAAGGTCTTTAAATGGGAAACAACTGCGCTCTATATCATTTTCATGCCACTTATATAGTTTCGGCGCAGCACTTGAAGGAGCGGATTTGTTTAGAGCGAAAAACACTCCCCACTCCTTCCAGTCATATCTCGAGTTCTCGCCAACCGATCGCGCCATACAATATATCAAATGAAAGGTCTTTAAATGATGAACAACCGCGCTATATAACATTTTCGTGTCACTTCTATAGTTTAGGCGCAGTACTTGAAGGAGCGGATATGTTTAGAGCGAAAAACACTCCCCACTCCTTACAGTCATATCTCGAGTTCTAGCCAACCGATCGCGCCACGCCATATACCAAATGAAAGGTCTTTAAATAGGGAACAACCGCGCTATATAACATTTTCGTGTCACTTCTATAGTTTAGGCGCAGTACTTGAAGGAGCGAATTTGTTTAGAGCGAAAAACACTCCCACTCCTTTCAGTCATATCTCTAGGTCTAGCCAACCGATCGCGCCACGCCATATATCAAATGAAAGGTCTTTAAATGCGGAACAACCGCGCTATATAACATTTTCGTGTCACTTCTATAGTTTAGGCGCAGTACTTGAAGAAGCATATTTGTATAGAGCGAAAAACACTCCGCACTCCTTTCAGTCATATCTCGAGTTCTCGCCAACCGATCGCGCCAAGACAGGTATCAACCGTTCCTCAACCGTCCCTCAACCGTCCCTCAACCGTCCCTCAACCGTCCCTCAACCGTCCCTCAACCGTCCCTCAACCGTCCCTCAACCGTCCCTCAACCGTCCCTCAACCGTCCCTCAACCGTCCCTCAACCGTTCCTCAACCGTCCCTCAACCGTCCCTCAACCGTCCCTCAACCGTCCCTCAACCGTCCCTCAACCGTCTCTCAACCGTCCCTCAACCGTCCCTCAACCGTCCCTAAACCGTCCCTCAACCGAACCCTCACCCGTCCTACCTTTGGCCAGCGGAGCCCTACCTACTGCAACCGGAGCCTTAGCTACGGCCAGCGGAGTCCTACCTACGGCCAGCGCAGCGCTACCTACTGCCAGCGGAGCCCTACCTACGGCTAGCGGAGCCCTACATACGGCCAGCGGAGCGCTACCTACTGCCAGTGGAGCGCTACCTACGGTCAGCGAAGCCCTACCTACGGCCAGCGGAGCGCTACCTACTGCCAGCGGAGCCCTACATACTGCAAGCGAAGCTCAAACTACGGCCAGCGGAGCCCTACCTACGGCCAGCGGAGCGCTACCTACTGCCAGTGGAGCCCTACCTACGGCCAGCGGAGCTCTAGCTACGGCCAGCGGAGCCCTACCTACGGTCAGCGGAGCCCTTCCTATGGCTAACGGAGCCCTAAATATGCCCAGCGGAGCCCTACATATGCCCAGCGGAGCCCTACCCACAGCCAGCGGAGCCCTACCTACGGCCAGCGGAGCCCTACCTACGGCCAGCGGAGCGCTACCTACTGCCAGCGGAGCCCTACCTACGGCCAGCGGAGCCCTACCTATGATCAGCGGGCCCTTCCTATGGCCAACGGAGCCCTACACATGCCCAGCGGAGCCCTACCCACAGCCAGCGGAGCCCTACCTACGGCCAGCGGGCAATATATAGGGCTCCGCTGGGTGGGTAGGGCTCCGCTGGGTGGGTAGGGCTCCGCTGGGTGGGTAGGGCTCCGTTGGCCATAAGAAGGGCTCTGCTGACCGTAGGTAGGGCTCCGCTGGCCGTAGGTAGGGCTCCGCTGGCAGTAGGTAGCACTCCGCTGGCCGTAGGTAGGGCTCCGCTGGCCCTAGGTAGGGCTCCGCTGGCCGTAGTTAGAGCTTCGCTTGCAGTATGTAGGGCTCCGCTGGCAGTAGGTAGGGCTCCGCTGGCAGTAGGTAGCGCTCCGCTGGCCGTAGTTAGAGCTCCACTGGCCGTAGGTAGGGCTCCGATGGAAGTAGGTAGGGCTCCGATGGAAGTAGGTAGGACGGTTGAGGGTTCCGTTGAGGGTTCGGTTGAGGGTTCGGTTGAGGGTTCGGTTGAGGGTTCGGTTGAGGGACGGTTGAGGGACCGTTAAGGGTCGGTTGAGGGACGGTTGAGGGGCGGTTGAGCGACGGTTGGGGGACGGTTGGGGGACGGTTGGGGGACGGTTGAGGGTCGGTTGAGAGAAGGTTGAGGGAAGGTTGAGGGAAGGTTGAGGGAAGGTTGAGAGACGGTTGAGAAACGGTTGAGGGTGAGTTGCGCTTGAAGTTGAGGTTGAGCATGAGGTTAAAGTTGAAGTTGAAATTGAGGTTGAGCTTGAGGTTACGATTGAGCTTGAGCTTGAGCTTACGATTGAGGTTGAGGTTGAAGTTAAGGTTGAGGTTGAGAATGTGGTTAAGGTTGAGGTTGAGGTTGAAGTTGAAGATGAGGTTGTAGTTGAAGTTGAGGTTGAGGTTGAGGTTGACGTTGAGGTTGAGGTTGAGGTTAAGGTTGAGGTTGACGTTTAGGTTGAGGTTGAGGTTGTCGTTGAGGTTGAGGTTGAGGTTAATGTTGAGATTGTGATTGAGGATGAGGTTGAAGTTGAAGATGAGTTTGTAGTTGAGGTTGAGGTTGACGTTGACGTTGAGGCTGAGATTGAGATTGATGTTGAGGTTGAAGACAGGTATCAACTGAAAGGTCTTTAAATGAGGAACAACCGCGCTCTATATCATTTTCATGCCACTTATATAGTTTCGGCGCAGCACTTGAAGGAGCGGATTTGTTTAGAGCGAAAAACACTCCCCACTCCTTCCAGTCATATCTCGAGTTCTAGCCAACCGATCGCGCCAAGCCATATACCAAATGAAAGGCCTTTAAATGGGGAACAACCGCGCTATATAACATTTTCGTGTCACTTCTATAGTTTAGGCGCAGTACTTGAAGAAGCATATTTGTATAGAGCGAAAAACACTCCGCACTCCTTTCAGTCATATCTCGAGTTCTCGCCAACCGATCGCGCCAAGACAGGTATCAACCGTTCCTCAACCGTCCCTCAACCGTCCCTCAACCGTCCCTCAACCGTCCCTCAACCGTCCCTCAACCGTCCCTCAACCGTCCCTCAACCGTCCCTCAACCGTCCCTCAACCGTCCCTCAACCGTCCCTCAACCGTCCCTCAACCGTCCCTCAACCGTCCCTCAACCGTCCCTCAACCGTCCCTCAACCGTCCCTCAACCGTCCCTCAACCGTCCCTCAACCGTCCCTCAACCGTCCCTCAACCGTCCCTCAACCGTCCCTCAACCGTCCCTCAACCGTCCCTCAACCGTCCCTCAACCGTCCCTCAACCGTCTCTCAACCGTCCCTCAACCGTCCCTCAACCGTCCCTAAACCGTCCCTCAACCGAACCCTCACCCGTCCTACCTTTGGCCAGCGGAGCCCTACCTACTGCAACCGGAGCCTTAGCTACGGCCAGCGGAGTCCTACCTACGGCCAGCGCAGCGCTACCTACTGCCAGCGGAGCCCTACCTACGGCTAGCGGAGCCCTACATACGGCCAGCGGAGCGCTACCTACTGCCAGTGGAGCGCTACCTACGGTCAGCGAAGCCCTACCTACGGCCAGCGGAGCGCTACCTACTGCCAGCGGAGCCCTACATACTGCAAGCGAAGCTCAAACTACGGCCAGCGGAGCCCTACCTACGGCCAGCGGAGCGCTACCTACTGCCAGTGGAGCCCTACCTACGGCCAGCGGAGCTCTAGCTACGGCCAGCGGAGCCCTACCTACGGTCAGCGGAGCCCTTCCTATGGCTAACGGAGCCCTAAATATGCCCAGCGGAGCCCTACATATGCCCAGCGGAGCCCTACCCACAGCCAGCGGAGCCCTACCTACGGCCAGCGGAGCCCTACCTACGGCCAGCGGAGCGCTACCTACTGCCAGCGGAGCCCTACCTACGGCCAGCGGAGCCCTACCTATGATCAGCGGGCCCTTCCTATGGCCAACGGAGCCCTACACATGCCCAGCGGAGCCCTACCCACAGCCAGCGGAGCCCTACCTACGGCCAGCGGGCAATATATAGGGCTCCGCTGGGTGGGTAGGGCTCCGCTGGGTGGGTAGGGCTCCGCTGGGTGGGTAGGGCTCCGTTGGCCATAAGAAGGGCTCTGCTGACCGTAGGTAGGGCTCCGCTGGCCGTAGGTAGGGCTCCGCTGGCAGTAGGTAGCACTCCGCTGGCCGTAGGTAGGGCTCCGCTGGCCCTAGGTAGGGCTCCGCTGGCCGTAGTTAGAGCTTCGCTTGCAGTATGTAGGGCTCCGCTGGCAGTAGGTAGGGCTCCGCTGGCAGTAGGTAGCGCTCCGCTGGCCGTAGTTAGAGCTCCACTGGCCGTAGGTAGGGCTCCGATGGAAGTAGGTAGGGCTCCGATGGAAGTAGGTAGGACGGTTGAGGGTTCCGTTGAGGGTTCGGTTGAGGGTTCGGTTGAGGGTTCGGTTGAGGGTTCGGTTGAGGGACGGTTGAGGGACCGTTAAGGGTCGGTTGAGGGACGGTTGAGGGGCGGTTGAGCGACGGTTGGGGGACGGTTGGGGGACGGTTGGGGGACGGTTGAGGGTCGGTTGAGAGAAGGTTGAGGGAAGGTTGAGGGAAGGTTGAGGGAAGGTTGAGAGACGGTTGAGAAACGGTTGAGGGTGAGTTGCGCTTGAAGTTGAGGTTGAGCATGAGGTTAAAGTTGAAGTTGAAATTGAGGTTGAGCTTGAGGTTACGATTGAGCTTGAGCTTGAGCTTACGATTGAGGTTGAGGTTGAAGTTAAGGTTGAGGTTGAGAATGTGGTTAAGGTTGAGGTTGAGGTTGAAGTTGAAGATGAGGTTGTAGTTGAAGTTGAGGTTGAGGTTGAGGTTGACGTTGAGGTTGAGGTTGAGGTTAAGGTTGAGGTTGACGTTTAGGTTGAGGTTGAGGTTGTCGTTGAGGTTGAGGTTGAGGTTAATGTTGAGATTGTGATTGAGGATGAGGTTGAAGTTGAAGATGAGTTTGTAGTTGAGGTTGAGGTTGACGTTGACGTTGAGGCTGAGATTGAGATTGATGTTGAGGTTGAAGACAGGTATCAACTGAAAGGTCTTTAAATGAGGAACAACCGCGCTCTATATCATTTTCATGCCACTTATATAGTTTCGGCGCAGCACTTGAAGGAGCGGATTTGTTTAGAGCGAAAAACACTCCCCACTCCTTCCAGTCATATCTCGAGTTCTAGCCAACCGATCGCGCCAAGCCATATACCAAATGAAAGGCCTTTAAATGGGGAACAACCGCGCTATATAACATTTTCGTGTCACTTCTATAGTTTAGGCGCAGTACTTGAAGGAGCGGATATGTTTAGAGCGAAAAACACTCCCCACTCCTTACAGTCATATCTCGAGTTCTAGCCAACCGATCGCGCCAAGCCATATACCAAATGAAAGGTCTTTAAATGGGGAACAACCGCGCTATATAACATTTTCGTGTCACTTCTATAGTTTAGGCGCAGTACTTGAAGAAGCATATTTGTATAGAGCGAAAAACACTCCGCACTCCTTTCAGTCATATCTCGAGTTCTCGCCAACCGATCGCGCCAAGACAGGTATCAACCGTTCCTCAACCGTCCCTCAACCGTCCCTCAACCGTCCCTCAACCGTCCCTCAACCGTCCCTCAACCGTCCCTCAACCGTCCCTCAACCGTCCCTCAACCGTCCCTCAACCGTCCCTCAACCGTCCCTCAACCGTCCCTCAACCGTCCCTCAACCGTCCCTCAACCGTCCCTCAACCGTCCCTCAACCGTCCCTCAACCGTCCCTCAACCGTCCCTCAACCGTCCCTCAACCGTCCCTCAACCGTCCCTCAACCGTCCCTCAACCGTCCCTCAACCGTCCCTCAACCGTCCCTCAACCGTCCCTCAACCGTCCCTCAATCGTTCCTCAACCGTCCCACTCAACCGAACCCTCAACCGTCCTACCTTTGGCCAGCGGAGCCCTACCTACGGCCAGCGGAGTCCTACCTACGGCCAGCGCAGCGCTACCTACTGCCAGCGGAGCCCTACCTACGGCTAGCGGAGCCCTAACTACGGCTAGCGGAGCCCTACCTACGGCTAGCGGAGCCCTACCTACGGCCAGCGGAGCCCTTCCTATGGCCAACGGAGCCCTACCTATGCCCAGTGGAGTCCTACCCAGAGCCAGCGGAGCCCTACATATTGCCAGTGGAGCGCTACCTACGGCTAGCGGAGCCCTACCTACGGTCAGCGAAGCGCTACCTACGGCTAGCGGAGCCCTACATACTGCAAGCGAAGCTCTAACTACGGCCAGCGGAGCCCTACCTACGGCCAGCGGAGCCCTACCTACGGCCAGCGGAGCACTACCTACGGTCAGTGGAGCCCTTCCTATGGCCAACGGAGCCCTACCCACAGCCAGCGGAGCCCTACATATTGGCCGCTGGCCGTAGGTAGGGCTCCGCTGGCCGTAGGTAGGTAGGGCTCCGCTGGCCGTAGGTAGGTAGGGCTCCGCTGGCCGTAGGTAGGTAGGGCTCCGCTGGCCGTAGGTAGCGCTCCGTTGGCAGTAGGTAGCGCTCCGCTGGCCGTAGGTAGGCCTCCGCTAGCCGTAGGTAGGGCTACGCTGGCACTAGGTAGCGCTGCGCTGGCCGCAGGTAGGGCTCCGCTGGCCGTAGTTAGAGCTCCGCTACCCGTAGGTAGGGCTACGCTAGCAGTAGGTAGGGCTCCGTTGGTAGTAGGTAGGGCTCCGGTGGCCGTAGTTAGGGCTCCGCTGGCAGTAGATAGGGCTTCGCTGGCCGTAGGTTGGGCTCCGATGGAAGTAGGTAGGACGGGTTCGGTTGAGGGACGGTTGAGGGACGGTTGAGGGAAGGTTGAGTCAAGGTTGAGGGACGGTTGAGGGACGGTTGAGGGACGGTTGAGGGACGGTTGAGGGACGGTTGAGGGACGGTTGAGGGACGGTTGAGGGACGGTTGAGGGACGGTTGAGGGACGGTTGAGGGACGGTTGAGGGACGGTTGAGGGACGGTTGAGGGACGGTTGAGGGACGGTTGAGGGTCGGTTGAGGGTCGGTTGAGGGACGGTTGAGGGTCAGTTGCGGGACGGTTGAGGGACGGTTGAGGGACGGTTGAGGAACGGTTGAGGAACGGTTGAGAGACGTTTGAGAGACGGTTGAGGGACGGTTGAGGGATTGTTGAGAGATGGTTGAGGGACGGTTAAGGGTCGGTTGAGGGACGGTTGAGGGGCGGTTGAGGGACGGTTGAGGGGCGGTTGAGGGACGGTTGGGGACGGTTGAGGGACGGTTGAGGGTCGGTTGAGGGTCGGTTGAGGGACGGTTGAGGTACGGTTGAGGGTGAGATGCGCTTGAAGTTGAGGTTGAGCATGAGGTTAAAGTTGAAGTTGAAATTGAGGTTGAGCTTGAGGTTACGGTTGAGCTTGAGCTTGAGGTTACGATTGAGGTTGAGGTTGAAGTTAAGGTTGAGGTTGAGAATGTGGTTGAGGTTGAGGTTGAGGTTGAAGTTGAAGATGAGGTTGTAGTTGAAGTTGAGGTTGAGGTTGAGGTTGAGGTTAACGTTGAGGTTGACGTTTAGCTTGAGGTTGAGGTTGTCGTTGAGGTTGAGGTTGAGGTTAATGTTGAGATTGAGATTGAGGATGGGGTTGAAGTTGAAGATGAGTTTGTAGTTGAGGTTGAGGTTGACGTTGACGTTGACGTTGAGGCTGAGGTTGAGATTGATGTTGAGGTTGAAGACAGGTATCAACTGAAAGGTCTTTAAATGGGGAACAACCGCGCTCTATATCATTTTCGTGACACTTCTAGAGTTTAGAACATATCTACATATCTACCTAACTTCCTACTTTCCTAACTCAGCTATTTGCTTGCCTTATATTTTCAGATTTTCTACTATAAATATAAACAGTGACGCTATTCGAATTGAGGAATACTCGATATACTCGAATTTCAGCGGAAGACATTTTGGTAAGTTATACGCATGTACAGTTAACATCTAAACTTTTAATTTTATTGTATCCATATTTCCTAAATATTTCTTGGCTCTGTTTGTAACTATTTACAATATTGGTTGAATATATTGCAAGACTACCAACTACAATGGGATAGTACATAGTAACGCCCATTTAACGCGTCGGTGGCTCCATTGACTCCATCCTTAGATCAGCCTAATAAATGTATGCAGTTTTGCAGTATATTAAAGAGTCAGCAGGTGGTATAATAAGAAAGGAGTAGATCCATTGTTTGCTGGAAAATATAAACTATAATCGACTAAGTTATAGAAACCAAGTTAAGGCGGTGAAAACTGAGGCTTTGGAATGGTTTAGTCTTATAACTCTATTTAGCATACAAAATTTACCGTAATTGAAAGAGCGTAATTGTATAGAGAGAAAAACACTCCGCACTCCTTTCAGTCATATCTCAAGTTCTAGACAACCGATCGCGCCAAGCCCTATATCGAGTGAAAGGTCTTTAAATGGGGAACAACCGCGCTATATAACATTTTCTTGTCACTTCTATAGTTTATGCGGAGTAGCTGTCACTTCCATAGTTTAGGCGCAGTACTTAAAGGAGCGTATTTGTTTCGAGCGAAAAACACTCCCCACTCCTTTCGGTCATATCTCGAGTTCTAGGCAACCGATCGCGCCAAGCCATAAATCAAATTAAAGGTCTTTAAATGAGGAACAACCGCGCTATATAACATTTTCGTGTCACTTCTATAGTTTAGGCACAGTACTTGAAGGAGCGGATTTGTTTAGAGCGAAAAACACTCCCCACTCCTTACAGTCATATCTCGAGTTCTAGCCAACCGATCGCGCCAAGCCATATATCAAATGAAAGGTCTTTAAATGAGGAACAACCGCGCTATATAACATTTTCGTGTCACTTCTATAGTTTAGGCGCAGTACTTGAAGGAGCGGATTTGTTTAGAGCGGAAAACACTCCCTACTCCTTATAGTTATATCTCGAGTTCTAGCCAACCGATCGCGCCAAGCCATATATCAAATGAAAAGTCTTTAAATGAGGAACAACCGCGCTATATAACATTTTCGTGTCACTTCTATAGTTTAGGCGCAGTACTTGAAGGAGCGGATTTGTTTAGAGCGAAAAACACTCCCCACTCCTTACAGTCATATCTCGAGTTCTAGCCAACCGATCGCGCCAAGCCATATATCAAATGAAAGGCCTTTAAATGGGGAACAACCGCGCTATATAACATTTTCGTGTCACTTCTATAGTTTAGGCGCAGTACTTGAAGGAGCGGATATGTTTAGAGCGAAAAACACTCCCCACTCCTTACAGTCATATCTCGAGTTCTCGCCAACCGATCGCGCCAAGCTATATACCAAATGAAAGGTCTTTAAATGAGGAACAACCGCGCTATATAACATTTTCGTGTCACTTCTATAGTTTAGGCGCAGTACTTGTCACTTCTATAGTTTAGGCGCAGCACTTGTCACTTCTATATATAGTTTAGGCGCAGTACTTGAAGGAGCGTATGTGTTTAGAGCGAAAAACACTCCCTATTCCTTTTAGTCATATCTCGAGTTCTAGCCCCACTCCTTTCAGTCATATCTCGAGTTCTCGCCAACCGATCGCGCCATACAATATATCAAATGAAAGGTCTTTAAATGATGAACAACCGCGCTATATAACATTTTCGTGTCACTTCTATAGTTTAGGCGCAGTACTTGAAGGAGCGAATTTGTTTAGAGCGAAAAACACTCCCACTCCTTTCAGTCATATCTCTAGGTCTAGCCAACCGATCGCGCCACGCCATATATCAAATGAAAGGTCTTTAAATGAGGAACAACCGCGCTATATAACATTTTCGTGTCACTTCTATAGTTTAGGCGCAGTACTTGAAGAAGCATATTTGTATAGAGCGAAAAACACTCCGCACTCCTTTCTGTCATATCTCGAGTTCTCGCCAACCGATCGCGCCAAGACAGGTATCAACCGTTCCTCAACCGTCCCTCAACCGTCCCTCAACCGTCCCTCAACCGTCCCTCAACCGTCCCTCAACCTTCCCTCAACCGTCCCTCAACCGTCCCTCAACCGTCCCTCAACCGAACCCTCACCCGTCCTACCTTTGGCCAGCGGAGCCCTACCTACTGCAACCGGAGCCTTAGCTACGGCCAGCGGAGTCCTACCTACGGCCAGCGCAGCGCTACCTACTGCCAGCGGAGCCCTACCTACGGCTAGCGGAGCCCTACCTACGGCCAGCGGAGCGCTACCTACTGCCAGTGGAGCGCTACCTACGGTCAGCGAAGCCCTACCTACGGCCAGCGGAGCGCTACCTACTGCAAGCGAAGCTCTAACTACGGCCAGCGGAGCCCTACCTACGGCCAGCGGAGCGCTACCTACTGCCAGTGGAGCGCTACCTACTGCCAGTGGAGCCCTAGCTACGGCCAGCGGAGCCCTACCTACGGTCAGCGGAGCCCTTCCTATGGCCAACGGAGCCCTACATATGCCCAGCCGAGCCCTACCCACAGCCAGCGGAGCCCTACCCACAGCCAGCGGAGCCCTACCTACGGCCAGCGGAGCCCTACCTACGGCCAGCGGAGCCCTACCTACGGCCAGCGGAGCGCTACCTACTGCCAGCGGAGCCCTACCTACGGCCAGCGGAGCCCTACCTATGGTCAGCGGGCCCTTCCTATGGCCAACGGAGCCCTACATATGCCCAGCGGAGCCCTACCCACAGCCAGCGGAGCCCTACCTACGGCCAGCGTGCAATATGTAGGGCTCCGCTGGGTGGGTAGGGCTCCGCTGACCGTAGGTAGGGCTCCGCTGGCCGTAGGTAGGGCTCCGCTGGCCGTAGGTAGGGCTCCGCTGGCAGTAGGTAGCACTCCGCTGGCCGTAGGTAGGGCTCCGCTGGCCGTAGGTAGGGCTCCGCTGGCCGTAGTTAGAGCTTCGCTTGCAGTATGTAGGGCTTCGCTGGCAGTAGGTAGGGCTCCGCTGGCAGTAGGTAGGGCTCCGCTGGCCGTAGTTAGAGCTCCACTGGCCGTAGGTAGGGCTCCGATGGAAGTAGGTAGGGCTCCGATGGAAGTAGGTAGGACGGTTGAGGGTTCGGTTGAGGGTTCGGTTGAGGGTTCGGTTGAGGGATCGGTTGAGGGACGGTTGAGGGACGGTTAAGGGTCGGTTGAGGGACGGTTGAGGGGCGGTTGAGCGACGGTTGGGGGACGGTTGGGGGACGGTTGAGGGTCGGTTGAGAGAAGGTTGAGGGAAGGTTGAGAGACGGTTGAGAGACGGTTGAGGGTGAGTTGCGCTTGAAGTTGAGGTTGAGCATGAGGTTAAAGTTGAAGTTGAAATTGAGGTTGAGCTTGAGGTTACGATTGAGCTTGAGCTTGAGCTTACGATTGAGGTTGAGGTTGAAGTTAAGGTTGAGGTTGAGAATGTGGTTAAGGTTGAGGTTGAGGTTGAAGTTGAAGATGAGGTTGTAGTTGAAGTTGAGGTTGAGGTTGAGGTTGACGTTGAGGTTGAGGTTGAGGTTAAGGTTGAGGTTGACGTTTAGGTTGAGGTTGAGGTTGAGGTTGTCGTTGAGGTTGAGGTCGAGGTTAATGTTGAGATTGCGATTGAGGATGAGGTTGAAGTTGAAGATGAGTTTGTAGTTGAGGTTGAGGTTGACGTTGAGGCTGAGATTGAGATTGATGTTGAGGTTGAAGACAGGTATCAACTGAAAGGTCTTTAAATGGGGAACAACCGCGCTCTATATCATTTTCATGCCACTTATATAGTTTCGGCGCAGCACTTGAAGGAGCGGATTTGTTTAGAGCGAAAAACACTCCCCACTCCTTCCAGTCATATCTCGAGTTCTAGCCAACCGATCGCGCCAAGCCATATACCAAATGAAAGGTCTTTAAATGGAGAACAACCGCGCTATATAATATTTTCGTATCACTTCTATAGTTTCGGCGCAGTACTTGCAGAAGCAGATTTGTTTAGAGCTAAAAACACTCCCCATTCCTTTCAGTCATATCTCGAGTTCTAGCCAACTGATCGCGCCAAGCCATATACCAAATGAAAGGTCTTTAAATGGGGAACAACCGCGCTATATAACATTTTCGTGTCACTTCTATAGTTTAGGCGCAGTACTTGAAGGAGCGGATTTGTTTAGAGCGAAAAACACTCCCCACTCCTTCCAGTCATATCTCGAGTTCTAGCCAACCGATCGCGCAAAGCCATATATCAAATGAAAGGTCTTTAAATGAGGAACAACCGCGCTATATAACATTTTCGTGTCACTTCTATAGTTTAGGCGCAGTACTTGAAGGAGCGTATTTGTTTAGAGCGAAAAACACTCCCCACTCCTTTCAGTCATATCTCGAGTTCTAGCCAACCGATCGCGCCAAGACAGGCATCAACTGAAAGGTCTTTAAATGGGGAACAAGCGCGCTCTATATCATTTTCGTGCCCTCAATCGTCCCTCAACCGTCCCTCAACCGTCCCTCAACCGTCCCTCAACCGTCCCTCAACCGTCCCTCAACCGTTACTCAACCGTCCCTCAACCGTCCCTCAACCGTCCCTTAACCGTCCCTCAACCGTCCCTCAACCGTCCCTCAACCTTCCCTCAACCGTCCCTGAACCGTCCCTGAACCGTCCCTCAACCGTCCCTGAACCGTCCCTCAACCGTCCTTCAACCGTCCCTCAACCGTCCCTCAACCGTCCCTCAACCGTCCCTCAACCGTCCCTCAACCGTCCTTCAACCGTCCCTCAACCGTCCCTCAACCGTTCCACAACCGTTCCTCAACCGTTCCTCAACCGTCCCTCAACCGTCCCTCAACCGTCCCTCAACCGTCCCTCAACCGTCCCCCAACCGTCCCTCAACCGTCCCTCAACCGTCCCTCAACCGTCCCTCAACCATCCCTCAACCGTTCTTTGAACAGTCCCTCAACCTTCCTTTAAACGTCCCTCAACTTTCCCTCAACCTTCCCTCAACCTTCCCTCAACCTTCCCTCAACCTTCCCTCAACCGACACTCAACCGACACTCAACCGTCCCTCAAATGGGCCTCAAACGTCCCTTAAACGTCCCTCACCCTTCCCTCAACCTTCACTCAACCTTCACTCAACCTTCCCTCAACCTTCCCTCAACCTTCCCTCAACCTTCCCTCAACCTTCCCTCAACCTTCCCTCAACTGTCCCTCAACTGTCCCTCAACCGTCCCTCAACCGTCCCTCAACCGTCCGTCAACCGTCCCTCAACCGTCCCTCAACCGTTACTCAACCGTCCCTCAACCGTCCCTCAACCGTCCCTCAACCGCCCCTCAACCGTCCCTCAACCGTCCCTCAACCGTCCCTCAACCGTCCCTCAACCGTCCCTCAACCGTTACTCAACCGTCCCTCAACCGTCCCTCAACCGTCCCTCAACCGTCCCTCAACCTTCCCTCAACCGTCCCTGAACCGTCCCTGAACCGTCCCTCAACCGTCCCTCAACCGTCCCTCAACCGTCCTTCAACCGTCCCTCAACCGTCCCTCAACCGTCCCTCAACCGTCCCTCAACCGTCCCTCAACCGTCCCTCAACCGTCCCTCAACCGTCCCTCAACCGTCCCTCAACCATCCGTCAAACATCCGTCAACCATCCATCAATCGTTCCTCAACCGTCCCTCGACCGTTCCTCAACCGTCCCTCAATCGTTCCTCAACCGTCACTCGACCGTTCCTCAACCGTCCCTCAACCGTCCTCAACCGTCCCTCAACCGTCCTCAACCTTCCCTCAACCGTCCCTCAACCGTCCCTCAAACGTCCCTCAACCGTCACTCAACCGTCCCTCAACCGTCCCTCAACCGTCGCTCAACCGTCCCTCAACCGTCCCTCAACCATCCCTCAACCGTTCTGTGAACAGTCCCTCAACCTTCCTTTAAACGTCCCTCAACTTTCGCTCAACCTTACCGCAACCTTCCGTCAACCTTCCCTCAACCTTCCCTCAACCGACACTCAACCGTCCCTCAAATGGGCCTCAAACGTCCCTTAAACGTCCCTCACCCTTCCCTCAACCTTCACTCAACCTTCCCTCAACCTTCCCTCAACCTTCCCTCAACCTTCCCTCAACCTTCCCTCTACCTTCCCTCAACTGTCCCTCAACCGTCCCTCAACCGTCCCTCAACCGTCCTTCAACCGTCCCTCAACCGTCCCTCAACCGTTCCTCAACCGTTCCTCAACCGTTCCTCAACCGTCCCTCAACTGTCCCTCAACCGTCCCTCAACCGTCCCTCAACCGTCCCTCAACCGTCCCCCAACCGTCCCTCAACCGTCCCTCAACCGTCCCTCAACCGTCCCTCAACCATCCCTCAACCGTTCTTTGAACAGTCCCTCAACCTTCCTTTAAACGTCCCTCAACTTTCCCTCAACCTTCCCTCAACCTTTCCTCAACCTTCCCTCAACCTTCCCTCAACCGACACTCAACCGACACTCAACCGACACTCAACCGACACTCAACCGACACTCAACCGTCCCTCTCATGGGCCTCAAACGTCCCTTAAACGTCCCTCACCCTTCCCTCAACCTTCACTCAACCTTCACTCAACCTTCCCTCAACCTTCCCTCAACCTTCCCTCAACCTTCCCTCAACCTTCCCTCAACCTTCCCTCTACCTTCCCTCAACTGTCCCTCAACTGTCCCTCAACCGTCCCTCAACCGTCCCTCAACCTTCCTTCAACCGTCCCTCAACCGTCCCCCACCCGTCCCTCAACCGTCCCTCAACCGTCCCTCAACCGTCCCTCAACCGTCCCTCAACCGTCCCTCAGCCGTCCCTCAACCGTCCCTCAACCGTCCCTCAACCGTCCCTCAACCGTCCCTCAACCGAACCCTCACCCGTCCTACCTTTGGCCAGCGGAGCCCTACCTACTGCAACCGGAGCCTTAGCTACGGCCAGCGGAGTCCTACCTACGGCCAGCGCAGTGCTACCTACTGCCAGCGGAGCCCTACCTACGGCTAGCGGAGCCCTACCTACGGCCAGCGGAGCGCTACCTACTGCTAGTGGAGCGCTACCTACGGTCAGCGAAGCCCTACCTACGGCCAGCGGAGCGCTACCTACTGCCAGCGGAGCCCTACATACTGCAAGCGAAGCTCTAACTACGGCCAGCGGAGCCCTACCTACGGCCAGTGGAGCCCTACCTACGGCCAGCGGAGCCCTAGCTACGGCCAGCGGAGCCCTACCTACGGTCAGCGGAGCCCTACCTACGGTCAGCGGAGCCCTTCCTATGGCCAACGGAGCCCTACATATGCCCAGCGGAGCCCTACCTACAGCCAGCGGAGCCCTACCCACAGCCAGCGGAGCCCTACCTACGGCCAGCGGAGCCCTACCTACGGCCAGCGGAGCGCTACCTACTGCCAGCGGAGCCCTACCTATGGTCAGCGGGCCCTTCCTATGGCCAACGGAGCCCTTCATATGCCCAGCGGAGCCCTTCATATGCCCAGCGGAGCCCTATCCACAGCCAGCGGAGCCCTACCTACGGCCAGCGGGCAATATGTAGGGCTCCGCTGGGTGGGTAGGGCTCCGTTGGCTGGGTAGGGCTCCGCTGGGTGGGTAGGGCTCCGCTGGCAGTAGGTAGGGCTCCGCTGGCAGTAGGTAGGGCTCCGCTGGCAGTAGGTAGGGCTCCGCTGGCAGTAGGTAGGGCTCCGCTGGCAGTAGGTAGGGCTCCGCTGGCCGTAGTTAGAGCTCCACTGGTCGTAGGTAGGGCTCCGATGGAAGTAGGCAGGACGGTTGAGGGTTCGGTTGAGGGTTCGGTTGAGGGTTCGGTTGAGGGTTCGGTTGAGGGTTCGGTTGAGGGTTCGGTTGAGGGTTCGGTTGAGGGTTCGGTTGAGGGTTCGGTTGAGGGTTCGGTTGAGGGATCGATTGAGGGACGGTTGAGGGACGGTTAAGGGTCGGTTGAGGGACGGTTGAGGGGCGGTTGAGCGACGGTTGGGGGACGGTTGGGGGACGGTTGAGGGTCGGTTGAGAGAAGGTTGAGGGAAGGTTGAGAGACGGTTGAGAGACGGTTGAGGGTGAGTTGCGCTTGAAGTTGAGGTTGAGCATGAGGTTAAAGTTGAAGTTGAAATTGAGGTTGAGCTTGAGGTTACGATTGAGCTTGAGCTTGAGCTTACGATTGAGGTTGAGGTTGAAGTTAAGGTTGAGGTTGAGAATGTGGTTAAGGTTGAGGTTGAGGTTGAAGTTGAAGATGAGGTTGTAGTTGAAGTTGAGGTTGAGGTTGAGGTTGACGTTGAGGTTGAGGTTGAGGTTAAGGTTGAGGTTGACGTTTAGGTTGAGGTTGAGGTTGAGGTTGTCGTTGAGGTTGAGGTCGAGGTTAATGTTGAGATTGCGATTGAGGATGAGGTTGAAGTTGAAGATGAGTTTGTAGTTGAGGTTGAGGTTGACGTTGAGGCTGAGATTGAGATTGATGTTGAGGTTGAAGACAGGTATCAACTGAAAGGTCTTTAAATGGGGAACAACCGCGCTCTATATCATTTTCATGCCACTTATATAGTTTCGGCGCAGCACTTGAAGGAGCGGATTTGTTTAGAGCGAAAAACACTCCCCACTCCTTCCAGTCATATCTCGAGTTCTAGCCAACCGATCGCGCCAAGCCATATACCAAATGAAAGGTCTTTAAATGGAGAACAACCGCGCTATATAATATTTTCGTATCACTTCTATAGTTTCGGCGCAGTACTTGCAGAAGCAGATTTGTTTAGAGCTAAAAACACTCCCCATTCCTTTCAGTCATATCTCGAGTTCTAGCCAACTGATCGCGCCAAGCCATATACCAAATGAAAGGTCTTTAAATGGGGAACAACCGCGCTATATAACATTTTCGTGTCACTTCTATAGTTTAGGCGCAGTACTTGAAGGAGCGGATTTGTTTAGAGCGAAAAACACTCCCCACTCCTTCCAGTCATATCTCGAGTTCTAGCCAACCGATCGCGCAAAGCCATATATCAAATGAAAGGTCTTTAAATGAGGAACAACCGCGCTATATAACATTTTCGTGTCACTTCTATAGTTTAGGCGCAGTACTTGAAGGAGCGTATTTGTTTAGAGCGAAAAACACTCCCCACTCCTTTCAGTCATATCTCGAGTTCTAGCCAACCGATCGCGCCAAGACAGGCATCAACTGAAAGGTCTTTAAATGGGGAACAAGCGCGCTCTATATCATTTTCGTGCCCTCAATCGTCCCTCAACCGTCCCTCAACCGTCCCTCAACCGTCCCTCAACCGTCCCTCAACCGTCCCTCAACCGTCCCTCAACCGTCCCTCAACCGTTACTCAACCGTCCGTCAACCGTCCCTCAACCGTCCCTCAACCGTCCCTCAACCGTCCCTCAACCGTCCCTCAACCTTCCCTCAACCGTCCCTGAACCGTCCCTGAACCGTCCCTCAACCGTCCCTGAACCGTCCCTCAACCGTCCTTCAACCGTCCCTCAACCGTCCCTCAACCGTCCCTCAACCGTCCCTCAACCGTCCCTCAACCGTCCCTCAACCGTCCTTCAACCGTCCCTCAACCGTCCCTCAACCGTTCCTCAACCGTTCCTCAACCGTTCCTCAACCGTCCCTCAACCGTCCCTCAACCGTCCCTCAACCGTCCCTCAACCGTCCCTCAACCGTCCCCCAACCGTCCCTCAACCGTCCCTCAACCGTCCCTCAACCGTCCCTCAACCATCCCTCAACCGTTCTTTGAACAGTCCCTCAACCTTCCTTTAAACGTCCCTCAACTTTCCCTCAACCTTCCCTCAACCTTCCCTCAACCTTCCCTCAACCGACACTCAACCGACACTCAACCGACACTCAACCGTCCCTCAAATGGGCCTCAAACGTCCCTTAAACGTCCCTCACCTTTCCCTCAACCTTCACTCAACCTTCCCTCAACCTTCCCTCAACCTTCCCTCAACCTTCCCTCAACCTTCCCTTAACTGTCCCTCAACTGTCCCTCAACCGTCCCTCAACCGTCCCTCAACCGTCCCTCAACCGTCCCTCAACCGTCCCTCAACCGTCCCTCAACCGTCCCTCAACCGTCCCTCAACCGTCCCTCAACCGTCCCTCAACCGTCCCTCAACCGTCCCTCAACCGTTCCTCAACCGTCCCTCAACCGTCCCTCAACCGTCCCTCAACCGTCCCTCAACCGTCCCTCAACCGTCCCTCAACCGTCCCTCAACCGTCCCTCAACCGTCCCTAAACCGTCCCTCAACCGAACCCTCACCCGTCCTACCTTTGGCCAGCGGAGCCCTACCTACTGCAACCGGAGCCTTAGCTACGGCCAGCGGAGTCCTACCTACGGCCAGCGCAGCGCTACCTACTGCCAGCGGAGCCCTACCTACGGCTAGCGGAGCCCTACATACGGCCAGCGGAGCGCTACCTACTGCCAGTGGAGCGCTACCTACGGTCAGCGAAGCCCTACCTACGGCCAGCGGAGCGCTACCTACTGCCAGCGGAGCCCTACATACTGCAAGCGAAGCTCAAACTACGGCCAGCGGAGCCCTACCTACGGCCAGCGGAGCGCTACCTACTGCCAGTGGAGCCCTACCTACGGCCAGCGGAGCTCTAGCTACGGCCAGCGGAGCCCTACCTACGGTCAGCGGAGCCCTTCCTATGGCCAACGGAGCCCTAAATATGCCCAGCGGAGCCCTACATATGCCCAGCGGAGCCCTACCCACAGCCAGCGGAGCCCTACCCACAGCCAGCGGAGCCCTACCTACGGCCAGCGGAGCCCTACCTACGGCCAGCGGAGCGCTACCTACTGCCAGCGGAGCCCTACCTACGGCCAGCGGAGCCCTACCTATGATCAGCGGGCCCTTCCTATGGCCAACGGAGCCCTACACATGCCCAGCGGAGCCCTACCCACAGCCAGCGGAGCCCTACCTACGGCCAGCGGGCAATATATAGGGCTCCGCTGGGTGGGTAGGGCTCCGCTGGGTGGGTAGGGCTCCGTTGGCCATAAGAAGGGCTCTGCTGACCGTAGGTAGGGCTCCGCTGGCCGTAGGTAGGGCTCCGCTGGCAGTAGGTAGCACTCCGCTGGCCGTAGGTAGGGCTCCGCTGGCCCTAGGTAGGGCTCCGCTGGCCGTAGTTAGAGCTTCGCTTGCAGTATGTAGGGCTCCGCTGGCAGTAGGTAGGGCTCCGCTGGCAGTAGGTAGCGCTCCGCTGGCCGTAGTTAGAGCTCCACTGGCCGTAGGTAGGGCTCCGATGGAAGTAGGTAGGACGGTTGAGGGTTCGGTTGAGGGTTCGGTTGAGGGTTCGGTTGAGGGTTCGGTTGAGGGTTCGGTTGAGGGACGGTTGAGGGACCGTTAAGGGTCGGTTGAGGGACGGTTGAGGGGCGGTTGAGCGACGGTTGGGGGACGGTTGGGGGACGGTTGGGGGACGGTTGGGGGACGGTTGGGGGACGGTTGGGGGACGGTTGAGGGTCGGTTGAGAGAAGGTTGAGGGAAGGTTGAGGGAAGGTTGAGGGAAGGTTGAGAGACGGTTGAGAAACGGTTGAGGGTGAGTTGCGCTTGAAGTTGAGGTTGAGCATGAGGTTAAAGTTGAAGTTGAAATTGAGGTTGAGCTTGAGGTTACGATTGAGCTTGAGCTTGAGCTTACGATTGAGGTTGAGGTTGAAGTTAAGGTTGAGGTTGAGAATGTGGTTAAGGTTGAGGTTGAGGTTGAAGTTGAAGATGAGGTTGTAGTTGAAGTTGAGGTTGAGGTTGAGGTTGACGTTGAGGTTGAGGTTGAGGTTAAGGTTGAGGTTGACGTTTAGGTTGAGGTTGAGGTTGTCGTTGAGGTTGAGGTTGAGGTTAATGTTGAGATTGTGATTGAGGATGAGGTTGAAGTTGAAGATGAGTTTGTAGTTGAGGTTGAGGTTGACGTTGACGTTGAGGCTGAGATTGAGATTGATGTTGAGGTTGAAGACAGGTATCAACTGAAAGGTCTTTAAATGGGGAACAACCGCGCTCTATATCATTTTCATGCCACTTATATAGTTTCGGCGCAGCACTTGAAGGAGCGGATTTGTTTAGAGCGAAAAACACTCCCCACTCCTTCCAGTCATATCTCGAGTTCTAGCCAACCGATCGCGCCAAGCCATATACCAAATGAAAGGCCTTTAAATGGGAAACAACCGCGCTATATAACATTTTCGTGTCACTTCTATAGTTTAGGCGCAGTACTTGAAGGAGCGGATATGTTTAGAGCGAAAAACACTCCCCACTCCTTACAGTCATATCTCGAGTTCTAGCCAACCGATCGCGCCAAGCCATATACCAAATGAAAGGTCTTTAAATGGGGAACAACCGCGCTATATAACATTTTCGTGTCACTTCTATAGTTTAGGCGCAGTACTTGAAGAAGCATATTTGTATAGAGCGAAAAACACTCCGCACTCCTTTCAGTCATATCTCGAGTTCTCGCCAACCGATCGCGCCAAGACAGGTATCAACCGTTCCTCAACCGTCCCTCAACCGTCCCTCAACCGTCCCTCAACCGTCCCTCAACCGTCCCTCAACCGTCGCTCAACCGTCCCTCAACCGTCCCTCAACCGTCCCTCAACCGTCCCTCAACCGTCCCTCAACCGTCCCTCAACCGTCCCTCAACCGTCCCTCAACCGTCCCTCAACCGTCCCTCAACCGTCCCTCAACCGTCCCTCAACCGTCCCTCAACCGTCCCTCAACCGTCCCTCAACCGTCCCTCAACCGTCCCTCAACCGTCCCTCAACCGTCCCTCAACCGTCCCTCAACCGTCCCTCAACCGTCCCTCAACAGTCCCTCAACCGTTCCTCAATCGTTCCTCAACCGTATTATTGTATCCATATTTCCTAAATATTTCTTGGCTCTGTTTGTAACTATTTACAATATTGGTTGAATATATTGCAAGACTACCAACTACAATGGGATAGTACATAGTAACGCCCATTTAACGCGTCGGTGGCTCCATTGACTCCATCCTTAGATCAGCCTAATAAATGTATGCAGTTTTGCAGTATATTAAAGAGTCAGCAGGTGGTATAATAAGAAAGGAGTAGATCCATTGTTTGCTGGAAAATATAAACTATAATCGACTAAGTTATAGAAACCAAGTTAAGGCGGTGAAAACTGAGGCTTTGGAATGGTTTAGTCTTATAACTCTATTTAGCATACAAAATTTACCGTAATTGAAAGAGCGTAATTGTATAGAGAGAAAAACACTCCGCACTCCTTTCAGTCATATCTCAAGTTCTAGACAACCGATCGCGCCAAGCCCTATATCGAGTGAAAGGTCTTTAAACGGGGAACAACCGCGCTATATAACATTTTCGTGTCACTTCTATAGTTTAGGCGCAGTACTTGAAGGAGCGGATTTCTTTAGAGCGAAAAACACTCCCCACTCCTTACAGTCATATCTCGAGTTCTAGCCAACCGATCGCGCCAAGCCATATACCAAATGAAAGGTCTTTAAATGAGGAACAACCGCGCTATATAACATTTTCTTGTCACTTCTATAGTTTATGCGGAGTAGCTGTCACTTCCATAGTTTAGGCGCAGTACTTAAAGGAGCGTATTTGTTTCGAGCGAAAAACACTCCCCACTCCTTTCGGTCATATCTCGAGTTCTAGACAACCGATCGCGCCAAGCCATATATCAAATAAAAGGTCTTTAAATGAGGAACAACCGCGCTATATAACATTTTCGTGTCACTTCTATAGTTTAGGCGCAGTACTTGAAGGAGCGGATTTCTTTAGAGCGAAAAACACTCCCCACTCCTTACAGTCATATCTCGAGTTCTAGCCAACCGATCGCGCCAAGCCATATATCAAATGAAAGGCCTTTAAATGGGGAACAACCGCGCTATATAACATTTTCGTGTCACTTCTATAGTTTAGGCGCAGTACTTGAAGGAGCGGATATGTTTAGAGCGAAAAACACTCCCCACTCCTTACAGTCATATCTCGAGTTCTAGCCAACCGATCGCGCCAAGCTATATACCAAATGAAAGGTCTTTAAATGAGGAACAACCGCGCTATATAACATTTTCGTGTCACTTCTATAGTTTAGGCGCAGTACTTGTCACTTCTATAGTTTAGGCGCAGCACTTGTCACTTCTATATATAGTTTAGGCGCAGTACTTGAAGGAGCGTATGTGTTTAGAGCGAAAAACACTCCCTATTCCTTTTAGTCATATCTCAAGTTCTAGCCCCACTCCTTTCAGTCATATCTCGAGTTCTCGCCAACCGATCGCGCCATAGAATATATCAAATGAAAGGTCTTTAAATGATGAACAACCGCGCTATATAACATTTTCGTGTCACTTCTATAGTTTAGGCGCAGTACTTGAAGGAGCGAATTTGTTTAGAGCGAAAAACACTCCCACTCCTTTCAGTCATATCTCTAGGTCTAGCCAACCGATCGCGCCACGCCATATATCAAATGAAAGGTCTTTAAATGAGGAACAACCGCGCTATATAACATTTTCGTGTCACTTCTATAGTTTAGGCGCAGTACTTGAAGAAGCATATTTGTATAGAGCGAAAAACACTCCGCACTCCTTTCTGTCATATCTCGAGTTCTCGCCAACCGATCGCGCCAAGACAGGTATCAACCGTTCCTCAACCGTCCCTCAACCGTCCCTCAACCGTCCCTCAACCGTCCCTCAACCGTCCCTCAACCTTCCCTCAACCGTCCCTCAACCGTCCCTCAACCGAACCCTCACCCGTCCCTCAACCGAACCCTCACCCGTCCTACCTTTGGCCAGCGGAGCCCTACCTACTGCAACCGGAGCCTTAGCTACGGCCAGCGGAGTCCTACCTACGGCCAGCGCAGCGCTACCTACTGCCAGCGGAGCCCTACCTACGGCTAGCGGAGCCCTACCTACGGCCAGCGGAGCGCTACCTACTGCCAGTGGAGCGCTACCTACGGTCAGCGAAGCCCTACCTACGGCCAGCGGAGCGCTACCTACTGCAAGCGAAGCTCTAACTACGGCCAGCGGAGCCCTACCTACGGCCAGCGGAGCGCTACCTACTGCCAGTGGAGCGCTACCTACTGCCAGTGGAGCCCTAGCTACGGCCAGCGGAGCCCTACCTACGGTCAGCGGAGCCCTTCCTATGGCCAACGGAGCCCTACATATGCCCAGCCGAGCCCTACCCACAGCCAGCGGAGCCCTACCTACGGCCAGCGGAGCCCTACCTACGGCCAGCGGAGCCCTACCTACGGCCAGCGGAGCCCTACCTACGGCCAGCGGAGCGCTACCTACTGCCAGCGGAGCCCTACCTACGGCCAGCGGAGCCCTACCTATGGTCAGCGGGCCCTTCCTATGGCCAACGGAGCCCTACATATGCCCAGCGGAGCCCTACCCACAGCCAGCGGAGCCCTACCTACGGCCAGCGTGCAATATGTAGGGCTCCGCTGGGTGGGTAGGGCTCCGCTGGGTGGGTAGGGCTCCGCTGGGTGGGTAGGGCTCCGCTGACCGTAGGTAGGGCTCCGCTGGCCGTAGGTAGGGCTCCACTGGCTGTGGGTAGGGCTCCGCTGGGCATATGTAGGGCTCCGTTGGCCATAGGAAGGGCCCGCTGACCATAGGTAGGGCTCCGCTGGCCGTAGGTAGGGCTCCGCTGGCAGTAGGTAGCGCTCCGCTGGCCGTAGGTAGGGCTCCGCTGGCCGTAGGTAGGGCTCCGATGGAAGTAGGTAGGGCTCCGATGGAAGTAGGTAGGACGGTTGAGGGTTCGGTTGAGGGTTCGGTTGAGGGTTCGGTTGAGGGATCGGTTGAGGGACGGTTGAGGGACGGTTAAGGGTCGGTTGAGGGACGGTTGAGGGGCGGTTGAGCGACGGTTGGGGGACGGTTGGGGGACGGTTGAGGGTCGGTTGAGAGAAGGTTGAGGGAAGGTTGAGAGACGGTTGAGAGACGGTTGAGGGTGAGTTGCGCTTGAAGTTGAGGTTGAGCATGAGGTTAAAGTTGAAGTTGAAATTGAGGTTGAGCTTGAGGTTACGATTGAGCTTGTAACGACCACAATTCGTTACAATAAGATTTCAATATAAATAGTTGTAGATTAGACAAATAGATACACATATTTATATACATATTAGTTAAATTTGAAGAGCAAAGCAAAACACGGAAATAATCAAACTTGCACTCGCGCTAACCATATGTACATACAAACATACCTACCGAACGACAAACAAAGCAAAACGAAACAGAAAGCTTACAAACCGACAACGAAAACTAGAACTGGAATTAATATACAAAACCTGTTCCTTCCAAGTTAGCGTATGCAAATAAATACACACTACGAAGACATAGCTACACATAAACACAAATATTTACATTTCCAGATCGAGTACAGAAAACCAGAAAGCATACATCTACCGACAGATATACAGACACAGGAATAAATAGCCATCAGCCGACGGACAAAATGTTGTTTCGAATGGAATTTGCCTTCGTTCACAGCCGATTCCATTGGAAATGTCTTAGAATTCGGGGATAGTTTATTTCGCTTGCCGCTTTTAACGAGCTTATTTGAACATTTCAAATTAGCCTTTGATCTGATGCAAACTAATCGATTAGCACGCAACAGTAAACACCAAAGGTTCGAATTTTTGAGGTATCTTGGTGACCCCAAGAAGGCCTCGTGTAATACATTGTATTTTAAGCGACCCACTGTGGCTCTTCTAGTACTAAATTATAAAAATTGTTAAGTAAATATAATAAATACGATACTCAACATTGCGTCCGAGCTGAACTCTCTGAGTCAGTGCTAGATTGGTTGAAACACCAATCGAACGAAATTCGGAAACGCAGCTCGAAGTATTGTTCGCAAGTGGTTACGAGATCCACTTGCCACGAACCCTGGGACGAGTGAGCTATTCCCGGCTGGGAAAGAAAACTCGTCGTTACAAATGGCGCCCGAGCAGGGACCGCTTTCCTCTGGAAGCGGTTCATTACACACACAAAATGAACAACCGATTGTTCAAACAGGCGGTGCTTCCATACAAAGAAGTAACTCACCGCAGCAACAAGATATTCAACACAGGAATATTTCACCAGATCAGCGCAGCATTTCTCCACACCAGCAAGCTGATAAATTAAGCAATCCTCCGAACCAGTCAAGGAGTAATTCACCAGATCAGCACGAAAACAAATGCAGCAGCGCACCGAGCCACTCGAATGCTCAAACCATTCATTCAAAGCCACAGCAAGTACAAGTTAAGTATGATGAACAACTCCCAGAGAATTTAAGTTTCATCTACAAATTAAATAAAGAGGAGTTAGAAGCTCAAATGAGACTTCTGAGTCTGCCAATAGATAACACCGTGAAGGACATGAGACAACGCTTAAGCCAACATTTTAAAGAGCAACGATCCAGACGGAACTCGGCAGAGCGCGGTAATCTGAAAATTGATTCACTCGCAGTACCCGCATCAACCGCATTGTCTCCGTCACCAGCCGTCGTCAATAAAATACAGCATTCAACTTACCCAATGCAGCAACCGCATGATCATCGAGAATACGACGTCATGAATACGGTGCGCAAATGGAATTTACATTTCAATGGGACACGTTCCATTTTAGAATTTATTGAAAACATGGAAGATCTAGCCAGCTGTTATCAAATCAACTACAACAGCTTGCTCTTGCCATTAAATGAGCTACTCCGCGATCGCGCCAGAGACTGGTGGCGCTATAAACGGTCCGATATAAACACATGGCAGCAGTTCAAAAACGCTGCTATGATCTTCTTCTTACCACCGAGATACATGCAAAAGTTAGAAGAGGATATAATACGAAGACGCCAGGGGCCTCGCGAAAAAGCGAAAGAATACATTATGAGTATTATGAACCTGATTCGCCAACATCCACGCATGAGTCAAGAAAATCCCGCAGAGCGAATTTATGAAGGTTTGCGACCAGAGTACCGTCTTTATATTCGACGCAGTGACTTTAGCGATCTGGATTCGCTCATGAGCCATACCGATGAGTATGAGCATATTCGTGGAGAAGAAGCTCGTCACAACCGATCACACGTTTCCAACTGGGTAACCACTCAAGATTATGCACGCCAGAGCCACTGCTGGCGATGCGGTAAACCAGGTCATAGACGAACTGAGTGCCATGGAAAGCCGAAATTATTCTGTTCGCATTGTGGAAAGGCGGACATACTATCGCGAGATTGTAGCTGCCGAAATAAAATCACAACCCCATATGGAATTATGGAGACTTATGATCATCCAATGTACAGAATACCGATTGTATGCAATGAGAAGCCAATCAACGCTCTGATAGACACGGGCGCCTCACTCACTTTAATAGGCAGAACTCTCGATGAGCACTTACAATATAAGTGCTTCCCCGCGAAGGGTAAAGCGCAACAACTAACACTAGCCAACAGCATCCCAGTGTCAACCGAGAGAAGTTATTACGCCACCATAGTCGTAAACAAATTGCGAGTTCGACAAGAAGTTCATTTCCTACCAGGTCTCCAAGAAGAATTAATAATAGGAACCGACTTGTTGTCACAATTAGGATGCACGCTACTAATCGCCGGCCAGACTATTCAAAGTTGCTCTCCACCTGAATTAAAACGGAGTGCAACTGCCAGTCCTGAATTCGTCGATAAGAGCAAGACATCGCTTTCAACCAGTAAAGCACAACAACAGTTCACGCCAGGAAACCTGAACCCGTACACCAGCACGTGTCGCAACGAGTTAAGGAAAGAGTCAACCAAATCCAGACCAACTGTACAGTCCGTGGAACAATTTCCACAAACATGTAAAAAGAAGTCGAATACCAACAAATGTCGCAGGAAGTTAAGAAGGGATCCAACTTCTCCAAGTCCAACAGGGCAGAAACCTCACTCAAACGAGCTCCCAGATAGTAAACCAACGCATACGACCAAATGTATTATTCACATACCGAGACCGAAGCATAAACCGATGTCAGTCAAAATGACACGAGCAGAACGTTTACCGCCTACCGTACCGTACCGCAGACATTATGTGAGTCCCGCCACCGTACAACAACCGTATCAACATGAAAGACAGCATTATTCTTTCACAACCAGAAAACATAATCGCCGAATACAATATGGGAAATATGCTATACCGAAGAGGAACGAACGAACTCAGCTACGATACAGAGACATCAATGAAGTCGTCACCAGTAACAGACATAGGGCATTTTCTTTCAACCGGTAGCAACACCGCTGTTCGCCTTCACCGAATGATTACTGCTTTTTATTTCGCGCTAAGTAGGGATAGGATGTAACGACCACAATTCGTTACAATAAGATTTCAATATAAATAGTTGTAGATTAGACAAATAGATACACATATTTATATACATATTAGTTAAATTTGAAGAGCAAAGCAAAACACGGAAATAATCAAACTTGCACTCGCGCTAACCATATGTACATACAAACATACCTACCGAACGACAAACAAAGCAAAACGAAACAGAAAGCTTACAAACCGACAACGAAAACTAGAACTGGAATTAATATACAAAACCTGTTCCTTCCAAGTTAGCGTATGCAAATAAATACACACTACGAAGACATAGCTACACATAAACACAAATATTTACATTTCCAGATCGAGTACAGAAAACCAGAAAGCATACATCTACCGACAGATATACAGACACAGGAATAAATAGCCATCAGCCGACGGACAAAATGTTGTTTCGAATGGAATTTGCCTTCGTTCACAGCCGATTCCATTGGAAATGTCTTAGAATTCGGGGATAGTTTATTTCGCTTGCCGCTTTTAACGAGCTTATTTGAACATTTCAAATTAGCCTTTGATCTGATGCAAACTAATCGATTAGCACGCAACAGTAAACACCAAAGGTTCGAATTTTTGAGGTACCTTGGTGACCCCAAGAAGGCCTCGTGTAATACATTGTATTTTAAGCGACCCACTGTGGCTCTTCTAGTACTAAATTATAAAAATTGTTAAGTAAATATAATAAATACGATACTCAACATTGCGTCCGAGCTGAACTCTCTGAGTCAGTGCTAGATTGGTTGAAACACCAATCGAACGAAATTCGGAAACGCAGCTCGAAGTATTGTTCGCAAGTGGTTACGAGATCCACTTGCCACGAACCCTGGGACGAGTGAGCTATTCCCGGCTGGGAAAGAAAACTCGTCGTTACAAGCTTGAGCTTGAGCTTACGATTGAGGTTGAGGTTGAAGTTAAGGTTGAGGTTGAGAATGTGGTTAAGGTTGAGGTTGAGGTTGAAGTTGAAGATGAGGTTGTAGTTGAAGTTGAGGTTGAGGTTGAGGTTGACGTTGAGGTTGAGGTTGAGGTTAAGGTTGAGGTTGACGTTTAGGTTGAGGTTGAGGTTGAGGTTGTCGTTGAGGTTGAGGTCGAGGTTAATGTTGAGATTGCGATTGAGGATGAGGTTGAAGTTGAAGATGAGTTTGTAGTTGAGGTTGAGGTTGACGTTGAGGCTGAGATTGAGATTGATGTTGAGGTTGAAGACAGGTATCAACTGAAAAGTCTTTAAATGGGGAACAACCGCGCTCTATATCATTTTCATGCCACTTATATAGTTTCGGCGCAGCACTTGAAGGAGCGGATTTGTTTAGAGCGAAAAACACTCCCCATTCCTTTCAGTCATATCTCGAGTTCTAGCCAACTGATCGCGCCAAGCCATATACCAAATGAAAGGTCTTTAAATGGGGAACAACCGCGCTATATAACATTTTCGTGTCACTTCTATAGTTTAGGCGCAGTACTTGAAGGAGCGGATTTGTTTAGAGCGAAAAACACTCCCCACTCCTTCCAGTCATATCTCGAGTTCTAGCCAACCGATCGCGCAAAGCCATATATCAAATGAAAGGTCTTTAAATGAGGAACAACCGCGCTATATAACATTTTCGTGTCACTTCTATAGTTTAGGCGCAGTACTTGAAGGAGCGTATTTGTTTAGAGCGAAAAACACTCCCCACTCCTTTCAGTCATATCTCGAGTTCTAGCCAACCGATCGCGCCAAGACAGGCATCAACTGAAAGGTCTTTAAATGGGGAACAAGCGCGCTCTATATCATTTTCGTGCCCTCAATCGTCCCTCAACCGTCCCTCAACCGTCCCTCAACCGTCCCTCAACCGTCCCTCAACCGTCCCTCAACCGTTACTCAACCGTCCCTCAACCGTCCCTCAACCGTCCCTCAACCGTCCCTCAACCGTCCCTCAACCGTCCCTCAACCGTCCCTCAACCTTCCCTCAACCGTCCCTGAACCGTCCCTGAACCGTCCCTCAACCGTCCCTGAACCGTCCCTCAACCGTCCTTCAACCGTCCCTCAACCGTCCCTCAACCGTCCCTCAACCGTCCCTCAACCGTCCTTCAACCGTCCCTCAACCGTCCCTCAACCGTTCCTCAACCGTTCCTCAACCGTTCCTCAACCGTCCCTCAACCGTCCCTCAACCGTCCCTCAACCGTCCCCCAACCGTCCCTCAACCGTCCCTCAACCGTCCCTCATCCGTCCCTCAACCGTCCCTCAACCGTCCCTCAACCATCCTCAACCGTTCTTTGAACAGTCCCTCAACCTTCCTTTAAACGTCCCTCAACTTTCCCTCAACCTTCCCTCAACCTTCCCTCAACCTTCCCTCAACCTTCCCTCAACCGACACTCAACCGACACTCAACCGTCCCTCAAATGGGCCTCAAACGTCCCTTAAACGTCCCTCACCCTTCCCTCAACCTTCACTCAACCTTCACTCAACCTTCCCTCAACCTTCCCTCAACCTTCCCTCAACCTTCCCTCAACCTTCCCTCAACCTTCCCTCAACTGTCCCTCAACTGTCCCTCAACCGTCCCTCAACCGTCCCTCAACCGTCCTTCAACCGTCCCTCAACCGTTCCTCAACCGTTCCTCAACCGTTCCTCAACCGTCCCTCAACCGTCCCTCAACCGTCCCTCAACCGTCCCTCAACCGTCCCTCAACCGTCCCTCAACCGTCCCCCAACCGTCCCTCAACCGTCCCTCAACCGTCCCTCAACCGTCCCTCAACCATCCCTCAACCGTTCTTTGAACAGTCCCTCAACCTTCCTTTAAACGTCCCTCAACTTTCCCTCAACCTTCCCTCAACCTTCCCTCAACCTTCCCTCAACCTTCCCTCAACCTTCCCTCAACCTTCCCTCAACCGACACTCAACCGACACTCAACCGTCCCTCAAATGGGCCTCAAACGTCCCTTAAACGTCCCTCACCCTTCCCTCAACCTTCACTCAACCTTCACTCAACCTTTCCTCAACCTTCCCTCAACCTTCCCTCAACCTTCCCTCAACCTTCCCTCAACTGTCCCTCAACTGTCCCTCAACCGTCCCTCAACCGTCCCTCAACCGTCCTTCAACCGTCCCTCAACCGTCCCTCAACCGCTCCTCAACCGTTCCTCAACCGTCCCTCAACCGTCCCTCAACCGTCCCTCAACCGTCCCTCAACCGTCCCTCAACCATCCCTCAACCGTTCTTTGAACAGTCCCTCAACCTTCCTTTAAACGTCCCTCAACTTTCCGTCAACCTTCCCTCAACCTTCCCTCAACCTTCCCTCAACCTTCCCTCAACCTTCCCTCAACCGACACTCAACCGACACTCAACCGTCCCTCAAATGGGCCTCAAACGTCCCTCACCCTTCCCTCAACCTTCACTCAACCTTCACTCAACCGTCCCTCAACCGTTCCTCAACCGTTCCTCAACCGTTCCTCAACCGTCCCTCAACCGTCCCTCAACCGTCCCTCAACCGTCCCTCAACCGTCCCTCAACCGTCCCCCAACCGTCCCTCAACCTTCCCTCAACCGTCCCTGAACCGTCCCTGAACCGTCCCTCAACCGTCCCTGAACCGTCCCTCAACCGTCCTTCAACCGTCCCTCAACCGTCCCTCAACCGTCCCTCAACCGTCCCTCAACCATCCCTCAACCGTCCTTCAACCGTTCCTCAACCGTTCCTCAACCGTTCCTCAACCGTCCCTCAACCGTCCCTCAACCTTCCCTCAACTGTCCCTCAACTGTCCCTCAACCGTCCTTCAACCGTCCCTCAACCGTTCCTCAACCGTTCCTCAACCGTCCCTCAACCGTCCCTCAACCGTCCCTCAACCGTCCCTCAACCGTCCCTCAACCGTCCCTCAACCGTCCCTCAACCGTCCCTCAACCGTCCCTCAACCGTCCCTCAACCGTCCCTCAACCGTCCCTCAACCGTCCCTCAACCGTCCCTCAACCGTCCCTCAACCGTCCCTCAACCGTCCCTCAACCGTCCCTCAACCGTCCCTCAACCGTCCCTCAACCGTCCCTCAACCGTCCCTCAACCGTCCCTCAGCCGTCCCTCAACCGTCCCTCAACCGTCCCTCAACCGAACCCCCACCCGTCCTACCTTTGGCCAGCGGAGCCCTACCTACTGCAACCGGAGCCTTAGCTACGGCCAGCGGAGTCCTACCTACGGCCAGCGCAGTGCTACCTACTGCCAGCGGAGCCCTACCTACGGCCAGCGGAGCCCTACCTACGGCCAGCGGAGCGCTACCTACTGCTAGTGGAGCGCTACCTACGGTCAGCGAAGCCCTACCTACGGCCAGCGGAGCGCTACCTACTGCCAGCGGAGCCCTACATACTGCAAGCGAAGCTCTAACTACGGCCAGCGGAGCCCTACCTACGGCCAGCGGAGCGCTACCTTCTGCCAGTGGAGCCCTACCTACGGCCAGCGGAGCCCTAGCTACGGCCAGCGGAGCCCTACCTACGGTCAGCGGAGCCCTTCCTATGGCCAACGGAGCCCTACATATGCCCAGCGGAGCTCTACCTACAGCCAGCGGAGCCCTACCCACAGCCAGCGGAGCCCTACCTACGGTCAGCGGAGCGCTACCTACTGCCAGCGGAGCCTTACCTATGGTCAGCGGGCCCTTCCTATGGCCAACGGAGCCCTTCATATGCCCAGCGGAGCCCTATCCACAGCCAGCGGAGCCCTACCTACGGCCAGCGGGCAATATGTAGGGCTCCGTTGGGTGGGTAGGGCTCCGCTGGGTGGGTAGGGCTCCGCTGGCAGTAGGTAGGGCTCCGCTGGCAGTAGGTAGGGCTCCGCTGGCAGTAGGTAGGGCTCCGCTGGCCGTAGTTAGAGCTCCACTGGTCGTAGGTAGGGCTCCGATGGAAGTAGGTAGGGCTCCGATGGAAGTAGGTAGGACGGTTGAGGGTTCGGTTGAGGGTTCGGTTGAGGGTTCGGTTGAGGGTTCGGTTGAGGGACGGTTGAGGGACGGTTAAGGGTCGGTTGAGGGACGGTTGAGGGGCGGTTGAGCGACGGTTGGGGGACGGTTGGGGGACGGTTGAGGGTCGGTTGAGAGAAGGTTGAGGGAAGGTTGAGAGACGGTTGAGAGACGGTTGAGGGTGAGTTGCGCTTGAAGTTGAGGTTGAGCATGAGGTTAAAGTTGAAGTTGAAATTGAGGTTGAGCTTGAGGTTACGATTGAGCTTGAGCTTGAGCTTACGATTGAGGTTGAGGTTGAAGTTAAGGTTGAGGTTGAGAATGTGGTTAAGGTTGAGGTTGAGGTTGAAGTTGAAGATGAGGTTGTAGTTGAAGTTGAGGTTGAGGTTGAGGTTGACGTTGAGGTTGAGGTTGAGGTTAAGGTTGAGGTTGATGTTTAGGTTGAGGTTGAGGTTGTCGTTGAGGTTGAGGTTGAGGTTAATGTTGAGATTGTGATTGAGGATGAGGTTGAAGTTGAAGATGAGTTTGTAGTTGAGGTTGAGCTTGACGTTGACGTTGAGGCTGAGATTGAGATTGATGTTGAGGTTGAAGACAGGTATCAACTGAAAGGTCTTTAAATGGGGAACAACCGCGCTCTATATCATTTTCATGCCACTTATATAGTTTCGGCGCAGCACTTGAAGGAGCGGATTTGTTTAGAGCGAAAAACACTCCCCACTCCTTCCAGTCATATCTCGAGTTCTAGCCAACCGATCGCGCCACGCCATATACCAAATGAAAGGCCTTTAAATGGGGAACAACCGCGCTATATAACATTTTCGTGTCACTTCTATAGTTTAGGCGCAGTACTTGAAGGAGCGGATATGTTTAGAGCGAAAAACACTCCCCACTCCTTACAGTCATATCTCGAGTTCTAGCCAACCGATCGCGCCAAGCCATATACCAAATGAAAGGTCTTTAAATGAGGAACAACCGCGCTATATAACATTTTCGTGTCACTTCTATAGTTTAGGCGCAGTACTTGTCACTTCTATAGTTTAGGCGCAGCACTTGTCACTTCTATATATAGTTTAGGCGCAGTAGTTGAAGGAGCGTATGTGTTTAGAGCGAAAAACACTCCCTATTCCTTTTAGTCATATCTCGAGTTCTAGCCCCACTCCTTTCAGTCATATCTCGAGTTCTCGCCAACCGATCGCGCCATACAATATATCAAATGAAAGGTCTTTAAATGATGAACAACCGCGCTATATAACATTTTCGTGTCACTTCTATAGTTTAGGCGCAGTACTTGAAGGAGCGAATTTGTTTAGAGCGAAAAACACTCCCACTCCTTTCAGTCATATCTCTAGGTCTAGCCAACCGATCGCGCCACGCCATATATCAAATGAAAGGTCTTTAAATGCGGAACAACCGCGCTATATAACATTTTCGTGTCACTTCTATAGTTTAGGCGCAGTACTTGAAGAAGCATATTTGTATAGAGCGAAAAACACTCCGCACTCCTTTTAGTCATATCTCGAGTTCTCGCCAACCGATCGCGCCAAGACAGGTATCAACCGTTCCTCAACCGTCCCTCAACCGTCCCTCAACCGTCCCTCAACCGTCCCTCAACCGTCCCTCAACCGTCCCTCAACCGTCCCTCAACCGTTCCTCAACCGTCCCTCAACCGTCCCTCAACCGTCCCTCAACCGTCCCTCAACCGTCCCTCAACCGAACCCTCACCCGTCCTACCTTTGGCCAGCGGAGCCCTACCTACTGCAACCGGAGCCTTAGCTACGGCCAGCGGAGTCCTACCTACGGCCAGCGCAGCGCTACCTACTGCCAGCGGAGCCCTACCTACGGCTAGCGGAGCCCTACATACGGCCTGCGGAGCGCTACCTACTGCCAGTGGAGCGCTACCTACGGTCAGCGAAGCCCTACCTACGGCCAGCAGAGCGCTACCTACTGCCAGCGGAGCCCTACATACTGCAAGCGAAGCTCAAACTACGGCCAGAGGAGCCCTACCTACGGCCAGCGGAGCGCTACCTACTGCCAGTGGAGCCCTACCTACGGCCAGCGGAGCTCTAGCTACGGCCAGCGGAGCCCTACCTACGGTCAGCGGAGCCCTTCCTATGGCCAACGGAGCCCTACATATGCCCAGCGGAGCCCTACATATGCCCAGCGGAGCCCTACCCACAGCCAGCGGAGCCCTACCCACAGCCAGCGGAGCCCTACCTACGGCCAGCGGAGCCCTACCTACGGCCAGCGGAGCCCTACCTACGGCCAGCGGAGCGCTACCTACTGCCAGCGGAGCCCTACCTACGGCCAGCGGAGCCCTACCTATGATCAGCGGGCCCTTCCTATGGCCAACGGAGCCCTACACATGCCCAGCGGAGCCCTACCCACAGCCAGCGGAGCCCTACCTACGGCCAGCGGGCAATATATAGGGCTCCGCTGGGTGGGTAGGGCTCCGCTGGGTGGGTAGGGCTCCGCTGGGTGGGTAGGGCTCCGCTGGCAGTAGGTAGCACTCCGCTGGCCGTAGGTAGGGCTCCGCTGGCCGTAGGTAGGGCTCCGCTGGCAGTAGGTAGCACTCCGCTGGCCGTAGGTAGGGCTCCGCTGGCCCTAGGTAGGGCTCCGCTGGCCGTAGTTAGAGCTTCGCTTGCAGTATGTAGGGCTCCGCTGGCAGTAGGTAGGGCTCCGCTGGCAGTAGGTAGCGCTCCGCTGGCCGTAGTTAGAGCTCCACTGGTCGTAGGTAGGGCTCCGATGGAAGTAGGTAGGGCTCCGATGGAAGTAGGTAGGACGGTTGAGGGTTCGGTTGAGGGTTCGGTTGAGGGTTCGGTTGAGGGTTCGGTTGAGGGACCGTTAAGGGTCGGTTGAGGGACGGTTGAGGGGCGGTTGAGCGACGGTTGGGGGACGGTTGGGGGACGGTTGGGGGACGGTTGGGGGACGGTTGGGGGACGGTTGGGGGACGGTTGGGGGACGGTTGGGGGACGGTTGAGGGTCGGTTGAGAGAAGGTTGAGGGAAGGTTGAGGGAAGGTTGAGAGACGGTTGAGAAACGGTTGAGGGTGAGTTGCGCTTGAAGTTGAGGTTGAGCATGAGGTTAAAGTTGAAGTTGAAATTGAGGTTGAGCTTGAGGTTACGATTGAGCTTGAGCTTGAGCTTACGATTGAGGTTGAGGTTGAAGTTAAGGTTGAGGTTGAGAATGTGGTTAAGGTTGAGGTTGAGGTTGAAGTTGAAGATGAGGTTGTAGTTGAAGTTGAGGTTGAGGTTGAGGTTGACGTTGAGGTTGAGGTTGAGGTTAAGGTTGAGGTTGACGTTTAGGTTGAGGTTGAGGTTGTCGTTGAGGTTGAGGTTGAGGTTAATGTTGAGATTGTGATTGAGGATGAGGTTGAAGTTGAAGATGAGTTTGTAGTTGAGATTGAGGTTGACGTTGACGTTGAGGCTGAGAATGAGATTGGTGTTGAGGTCGAAGACAGGTATCAACTGAAAGGTCTTTAAATGGGGAACAACCGCGCTCTATATCATTTTCATGCCACTTATATAGTTTCGGCGCAGCACTTGAAGGAGCGGATTTGTTTAGAGCGAAAAACACTCCCCACTCCTTCCAGTCATATCTCGAGTTCTAGCCAACCGATCGCGCCAAGCCATATACCAAATAAAAGGTCTTTAAATGGAGAACAACCGCGCTATATAACATTTTCGTGTTACTTCTATAGTTTCGGTGCAGTACTTGCAGGAGCAGATTTGTTTAGAGCTAAAAACACTCCCCATTCCTTTCAGTCATATCTCGAGTTCTAGCCAACCGATCGCGCCAAGCCATATATCAAATGAAAGGTCTTTAAATGGGGAACAAGCGCACTCTATATCATTTTCGTGCCCTCAATCGTCCCTCAACCGTCCCTCAACCGTCCCTCAACCGTCCCTCAACCGTCCCTCAACCGTCCCTCAACCGTCCCTCAACCGTCCCTCAACCGTTCCTCAACCGTCCCTCAACCGTCCCTCAACCGTCCCTCAACCGTCCCTCAACCGTCCCTCAACCGTCCCTCAACCTTCCCTCAACCGTCCCTGAACCGTCCCTGAACCGTCCCTCAACCGCCCCTCAACGGTCCCTCAACCGTCCCTCAACCGTCCTTCAACCGTCCCTCAACTGTCCCTCAACCGTCCCTCAACCGTCCCTCAACCGTCCCTCAACCGTCCCTCAACCGTCCCTCAACCATCCCTCAACCGTCCCTCAACCGTCCCTCAACCATCCGTCAAACATCCGTCAACCATCCATCAATCGTTCCTCAACCGTCCCTCGACCGTTCCTCAACCGTTCCTCAACCGTCCCTCAATCGTTCCTCAACCGTCCCTCGACCGTTCCTCAACCGTCCCTCAACCGTCCTTAACCGTCCCTCAACCGTCCCTCAACCGTCCCTCAACCGTCCCTCAACCGTCCCTCAACCGTCCCTCAACCGTCACTCAACCGTCCCTCAACCGTCCCTCAACCGTCGCTCAACCGTCCCTCAACCGTCCCTCAACCATCCCTCAACCGTTCTGTGAACAGTCCCTCAACCTTCCTTTAAACGTCCCTCAACTTTCGCTCAACCTTACCGCAACCTTCCCTCAACCTTCCCTCAACCTTCCGTCAACCTTCCCTCAACCTTCCCTCAACCGACACTCAACCGTCCCTCAAATGGGCCTCAAACGTCACTTAAACGTCCCTCACCCTTCCCTCAACCTTCACTCAACCTTCCCTCAACCATCCCTCAACCTTCCCTCAACCTTCCCTCAACCTTCCCTCAACCTTCCCTCTACCTTCCCTCAACTGTCCCTCAACTGTCCCTCAACCGTCCCGCAACCGTCCCTCAACCGTCCTTCAACCGTCCCTCAACCGTCCCTCAACCGTTCCTCAACCGTCCCTCAACCATCCCTCAACCGTCCCACAACCGTCCCTCAACCGTCCCTCAACCGTCCCCCAACCGTCCCTCAACCGTCCCTCAACCGTCCCTCAACCGTCCCTCAACCGTCCCTCAACCGTCCCTCAACCGTCCCTCAACCGTCCCTCAACCGTCCCTCAACCATCCCTCAACCGTTCTTTGAACAGTCCCTAAACCTTCCTTTAAACGTCCCTCAACTTTCCCCCAACCTTCCCTCAACCTTCCCTCAACCTTCCCTCAACCTTCCCTCAACCTTCCGTCAACCTTCCCTCAACCTTCCCTCAACCGACACTCAACCGTCCCTCAAATGGGCCTCAAACGTCCCTTAAACGTCCCTCACCCTTCCCTCAACCTTCACTCAACCTTCCCTCAACCTTCCCTCAACCTTCCCTCAACCTTTCCTCAACCTTCCCTCAACCTTCCCTCTACCTTCCCTCTACCTTCCCTCAACTGTCCCTCAACTGTCCCTCAACCGTCCCTCAACCGTCCCTCAACCGTCCCGCAACCGTCCCTCAACCGTCCCTCAACCGTCCCTCAACCGTCCCTCAACCGTCCCACAACCGTCCCTCAACCGTCCCTCAACCGTCCCCCAACCGTCCCTCAACCGTCCCTCAACCGTCCCTCAACCGTCCCTCAACCGTCCCTCAACCGTCCCTCAACCGTCCCTCAACCATCCCTCAACCGTTCTTTGAACAGTCCCTCAACCTTCCTTTAAACGTCCCTCAACTTTCCCCCAACCTTCCCTCAACCTTCCCTCAACCTTCCCTCAACCTTCCCTCAACCTTCCGTCAACCTTCCCTCAACCTTCCCTCAACCGACACTCAACCGTCCCTCAAATGGGCCTCAAACGTCCCTTAAACGTCCCTTAAACGTCCCTCACCCTTCCCTCACCCTTCCCTCACCCTTCCCTCAACCTTCACTCAACCTTCCCTCATCCTTCCCTCAACCTTCCCTCAACCTTCCCTCAACCTTCCCTCAACCTTCCCTCAACCTTCCCTCAACCTTCCCTCAACCTTCCCTCAACCTTCCCTCTACCTTCCCTCTACCTTCCCTCAACTGTCCCTCAACTGTCCCTCAACCGTCCCTCAACCGTCCCTCAACCGTCCTTCAACCGTCCCTCAACCGTCCCTCAACCGAACCCTCACCCGTCCTACCTTTGGCCAGCGGAGCCCTACCTACTGCAACCGGAGCCTTAGCTACGGCCAGCGGAGTGCTACCTACGGCCAGCGCAGCGCTACCTTCTGCCAGCGGAGCCCTACCTACGGCTAGCGGAGCCCTACCTACGGCCAGCGGAGCGCTACCTACTGCCAGTGGAGCGCTACCTACGGTCAGCGAAGCCCTACCTACGGCCAGCGGAGCGCTACCTACTGCCAGCGGAGCCCTACATACTGCAAGCGAAGCTCTAACTACGGCCAGCGGAGCCCTACCTACGGCCAGCGGAGCGCTACCTACTGCCAGTGGAGCCCTACCTACGGCCAGCGGAGCCCTACCTACGGTCAGCGGAGCCCTTCCTATGGCCAACGGAGCCCTACATATGCCCAGCGGAGCCCTACATATGCCCAGCGGAGCCCTACCTACAGCCAGCGGAGCCCTACCCACAGCCAGCGGAGCCCTACCTACGGCCAGCGTAGCCCTACCTACGGCCAGCGGAGCCCTACCTACGGTCAGCGGAGCCCTTCCTATGGCCAACGGAGCCCTACATATGCCCAGCGGAGCCCTACATATGCCCAGCGGAGCCCTACCTACAGCCAGCGGAGCCCTACCCACAGCCAGCGGAGCCCTACCTACGGCCAGCGTAGCCCTACCTACGGCCAGCGTAGCCCTACCTACGGCCAGCGGAGCCCTACCTACGGCCAGCGTAGCCCTACCTACTGCCAGCGGAGCCCTGCCTACGGCCAGCGGAGCCCTACCTATGGTCAGCGGGCCCTTCCTACGGCCAGCGGAGCCCTACCTATGGTCAGCGGGCCCTTCCTATGGCCATCGGAACCCTACATATGCCTAGCGGAGCCCTATTCACAGCCAGCGGAGCCCTACCTACGGCCTAGGTGGGTAGGGCTCCGTTGGCCATAGGAAGGGCTCCGCTGACCGTAGGAAGGGCTCCGCTGACCGTAGGTAGGGCTCCGCTTGCAGTAGGTAGGGCTCCGCTGGCAGTAGGTAGGGCTCCGCTGGCAGTAGGTAGGGCTCCGCTGGCCGTAGTTAGAGCTCCACAGGCCGTAGGTAGGGCTCCGATGGAAGTAGGTAGGACGGTTGAGGGTTCGGTTGAGGGTTCGGTTGAGGGTTCGGTTAAGGGTTCGGTTGAGGTTTCGGTTGAGGGACGGTTGAGGGACGGTTAAGGGTCGGTTGAGGGACGGTTGAGGGACGGTTGAGGGACGGTTGAGGGACGGTTGAGGGACGGTTGAGGGACGGTTGAGGGGCGGTTGAGCGACGGTTGGGGGACGGTGTGGGGACGGTTGAGGGTCGGTTGAGAGAAGGTTGAGGGAAGGTTGAGAGACGGTTGAGAGACGGTTGAGGGTGAGTTGCGCTTGAAGTTGAGGTTGAGCATGAGGTTAAAGTTGAAGTTGAAATTGAGGTTGAGCTTGAGGTTACGATTGAGCTTGAGCTTGAGCTTACGATTGAGGTTGAGGTTGAAGTTAAGGTTGAGGTTGAGAATGTGGTTAAGGTTGAGGTTGAGGTTGAAGTTGAAGATGAGGTTGTAGTTGAAGTTGAGGTTGAGGTTGAGGTTGACGTTGAGGTTGAGGTTGAGGTTAAGGTTGAGGTTGACGTTTAGGTTGAGGTTGAGGTTGTCGTTGAGGTTGAGGTTGAGGTTGAGGTTAATGTTGAGATTGTGATTGAGGATGAGGTTGAGGTTGAAGTTGAAGATGAGTTTGTAGTTGAGGTTGAGCTTGACGTTGACGTTGAGGCTGAGATTGAGATTGATGTTGAGGTTGAAGACAGGTATCAACTAAAAGGTCTTTAAATGAGGAACAACCGCGCTATATAACATTTTCGTGTCACTTCTATAGTTTAGGCGCAGTACTTGAAGGAGCAGATTTGTTTAGAGCGAAAAACACTCCCCACTCCTTCCAGTCATATCTCGAGTTCTAGCCAACCGATCGCGCAAAGCCATGTATCAACTGAAAGGTCTTTAAATGGAGAACAACCGCGCTATATAACATTTTCATGTCACTTCTATAGTTTCGGCGCAGTACTTGCAGGAGCGGATTTGTTTAGAGCTAAAAACACTCCCCACTCCTTTCAGTCATATCTCGAGTTCTAGCCAACCGATCGCGCCAAGCCATATTTCAAATGAAAGGTCTTTAAATGGGGAACAACCGCGCTATATAACATTATCGTGTCACTTCTATAGTTTAGGCGCAGTACTTGAAGGAGCGGATTTGTTTAGAGCGAAAAACACTCCCCACTCCTTTCAGTCATATCTATAGGTCTAGCCAACCGATCGCGCCAAGCCATCTATCAAATGAAAGGTCTTTAAATGAGGAACAACCGCGCTATATAACATTATCGTGTCACTTCTATAGTTTAGGCGCAGTACTTGAAGGAGCGGATTTGTTTAGAGCGAAAAACACTCCCCACTCCTTCCAGTCATATCTCGAGTTCTAGCCAACCGATCGCGCCAAGACAGGCATCAACTGAAAGGTCTTTAAATGGGGAACAAGCGCGCTCTATATCATTTTCGTGCCTTCAATCGTCCCTCAACCGTCCCTCAACCGTCCCTCAACCGTCCCTCAACCGTCCCTCAACCTTCCCTCAACCGTCCCTCAACCATCCCTCAACCGTTCTTTGAACAGTCCCTCAACCTTCCTTTAAACGTCCCTCAACTTTCGCTCAACCTTACCTCAACCTTCCCTCAACCGACACTCAACCGTCCCTCAAATGGGCCTCAAACGTCCCTTAAACGTCCCTCACCTTTCCCTCAACCTTCCCTCAACCTTCCCTCAACCTTCCCTCAACCTTCCCTCAACCTTCCCTCTACCTTTCCTCAACTGTCCCTCTACCTTTCCTCAACTGTCCCTCAACCGTCCCTCAACCGTCCTTCAACCGTCCCTCAACCGTCCTTCAATCGTCCCTCAACCGTCCCTCATCCGTCCCTCAACCGTCCCTTAACCGTCCCTCAACCGTTCCTCAACCGTCCCTCAACCGTCCCTTAACCGTCCCGCAACCGTCCCTCAACCTTCCCTTAACCGTCCCTCAACCGTCTCTCAACCGTTCCTCAACCGTTCCTCAACCGTCCCGCAAATATCTCTCAACCGTCCCTCAACCGTCCCTCAACCGTCCCTCAAGCCTCCCTCAAGCCTCCCTCAACCGTCCCTCAACCGTCCCTCAACCGTCCCTCAACCGTCCCTCAACCGTCTCTCAACCATCCCTCAACCGTCCCTCAAACATCCGTCAACCATCCATCAATCGTTCCTCAACCGTCCCTCGACCGTTCCTCAGCCGTCCCTCAACCTTCCCTCAACCTTCCCTCAACCGACCCTCAACCGACCCTCAACCGACCCTCAACCGTCCCTCAAATGGGCCTCAAACGTCCCTTAAACGTCCCACACCCTTCCCTCAACCTTCCCTCAACCTTCCCTCAACCTTCCCTCTACCTTCCCTCAACTGTCCCTCAACCGTCCCTCAACCGTCCCTCAACCGTCCCTCAACCGTCCCTCAACCGTCCCCCAACCGTCCCCCAACCGTCCCTCAACCTTCCCACAACCTTCCAAACAACCGACCCTCAACCGTCCCTCAACCGTCCCTCAACCGACCCTCAACCGACCCTCAACCGACCATCAACCGTCCCTCAACCGTCCCTTAACCGTCCCTCAACCAACCACCAACCGTCCCTCAACCAACCACCAACCGTCCCTCAACCTTCCCACAACCTTCCAAACAACCGACCCTCAACCGTCCCTCAACCGTCCCTCAACCGTCCCTCAACCGTCCCTCAAGCGTCCCTCAACCGTCCCTTAAGCGTCCCTCAACTGTCCCTCAACCGTCCCTCAACTGTCCCTCAACTGTCCCTCAACCGTCCCTCAACTGTCCCTCAACCGTCCCTCAACCGTCCCTCAACCGTCCCTCAACCGTCCCTCAACCGTCCCTCAACCGTCCCTCAACCGTCCCTCAACCGTCCCTCAACCGTCCCTCAACTGTCCCTCAACTGTCCCTCAACTGTCCCTCAACTGTCCCTCAACCGTCCCTCAACCGTCCCTCAACCGTCCCTCAACCGTCCCTCAACCGTCCCTCAACCGTCCCTCAACCGTCCCTCAACCGTCCCTCAACCGTCCCTCAACCGTCCCTCAACCGTCCCTCAACCGTCCCTCAACCGTCCCTCAACCGTCCCTCAACCGTCCCTCAACCGTCCCTCAACCGTCCCTCAACCGTCCCTCAACCGTCCCTCAACCGTCCCTCAACTGTCCCTCAACTGTCCCTCAACTGTCCCTCAACCGTCCCTCAACCGTCCCTCAACCGTCCCTCAAGCGTCCCTCAACCGTCCCTCAAGCGTCCCTCAACCGTCCCTCAAGCGTCCCTCAAGCGTCCCTCAAGCGTCCCTCAAGCGTCCCTCAACTGTCCCTCAACCGTCCCTCAACTGTCCCTCAACCGTCCCTCAACTGTCCCTCAACCGTCCCTCAACTGTCCCTCAACTGTCCCTCAACTGTCCCTCAACTGTCCCTCAACCGTCCCTCAACTGTCCCTCAACCGTCCCTCAACCGTCCCTCACCCGTCCCTCACCCGTCCCTCACCCGTCCCTCACCCGTCCCTCACCCGTCCCTCACCCGTCCCTCACCCGTCCCTCACCCGTCCCTCACCCGTCCCTCACCCGTCCCTCACCCGTCCCTCACCCGTCCCTCACCCGTCCCTCACCCGTCCCTCACCCGTCCCTCACCCGTCCCTCACCCGTCCCTCACCCGTCCCTCACCCGTCCCTCACCCGTCCCTCACCCGTCCCTCACCCGTCCCTCACCCGTCCCTCACCCGTCCCTCACCCGTCCCTCACCCGTCCCTCACCCGTCCCTCACCCGTCCCTCACCCGTCCCTCACCCGTCCCTCACCCTTCCCTCACCCGTCCCTCAACCGAACCCTCACCCGTCCCTCACCCTTCCCTCACCCGACCCTCAACCGAACCCTCACCCGTCCTACCTTTGGCCAGCCCTACCTACTGCAACCGGAGCCTTAGCTACGGCCAGCGGAGTCCTACCTACGGCCAGCGCAGCGCTACCTACTGCCAGCGGAGCCCTACCTACGGCTAGCGGAGCCCTACCTACGGCCAGCGGAGCGCTACCTACTGCCAGTGGAGCGCTACCTACGGTCAGCGAAGCCCTACCTACGGCCAGCGGAGCGCTACCTACTGCCAGCGAAGCTCTAACTACTTCCATCGGAGCCCTACCTACGGCCAGCGGAGCCCTACCTACGGCCAGTGGAGCCCTACCTACGGCCAGCGGAGCCCTAGCTACGGTCAGCGGAGCCCTACATATGCCCAGCGGAGCCCTACCCACAGCCAGCGGAGCCCTACCCACAGCCAGCGGAGCCCTACCTACGGCCAGCGGAGCCCTACCTACGGCCAGCGCAGCGCTACCTACTGCCAGCGGAGCCCTACCTACGGCTAGCGGAGCCCTACCTACGGCCAGCGGAGCGCTACCTACTGCCAGTGGAGCGCTACCTACGGTCAGCGAAGCCCTACCTACGGCCAGCGGAGCGCTACCTACTGCCAGCGAAGCTCTAACTACGGCCAGCGGAGCCCTACCTACGGTCAGCGGAGCGCTACCTACTGCCAGCGGAGCCCTACCTACGGCCAGCGGAGCCCTACCTACGGTCAGCGGAGCCCTACATATGCCCAGCGGAGCCCTACCCACAGCCAGCGGAGCCCTACCCACAGCCAGCGGAGCCCTACCCACAGCCAGCGGAGCCCTACCTACGGCCAGCGGAGCCCTACCTACGGCCAGCGGAGCGCTACCTACTGCCAGCGGAGCCCTACCGACGGCCAGCGGAGCCCTACCTATGGTCAGCGGGCAATATGTAGGGCTCCGCTGGGTGGGTAGGGCTCCGCTGGGTGGGTAGGGCTCCATTGGGTGGGTAGGGCTACGCTGGGTGGGTAGGGCTCCGTTGGCCATAGGAAGGGCTCCGCTGACCGTAGGTAGGGCTCCGCTGGCCGTAGGTAGGGCTCCGCTGGCAGTAGGTAGCACTCCGCTGGCCGTAGGTAGGGCTCCGCTGGCCGTAGTTAGAGCTTCGCTTGCAGTATGTAGGGCTCCGCTGGCAGTAGGTAGGGCTCCGCTGGCAGTAGGTAGGGCTCCGCTGGCAGTAGGTAGGGCTCCGCTGGCCGTAGTTAGAGCTCCACTGGCCGTAGTTAGAGCTCCACTGGCCGTAGATAGAGCTCCACTGGCCGTAGGTAGGGCTCCGCTGGCCGTAGGTAGGGCTCCGATGGAAGTAGGTAGGACGGTTGAGGGTTCGGTTGAGGGTTCGGTTGAGGGTTCGGTTGAGGGTTCGGTTGAGGGACGGTTAAGGGAAGGTTGAGGGAAGGTTGAGGGATGGTTGAGGGACGGTTGAGGGATGGTTGAGGGACGGTTGAGGGACGGTTGAGGGACGGTTGAGTGACGGTTGAGGAACGGTTGAGGAACGGTTGAGGGTCGGTTGAGGGTCGGTTGAGGGTCGGTTGAGGGTCGGTTGAGGGTCGGTTGAGGGTCGGTTGAGGGTCGGTTGAGGGTCGGTTGAGGGTCGGTTGAGGGACGGTTGAGGGTCAGTTGCGGAACGGTTGAGGGACGGTTGAGGGACGGTTGAGGGACGGTTGAGGGACGGTTGAGGGACGGTTGAGGGACGGTTGAGGGACGGTTGAGGGACGGTTGAGGGATGGTTGAGGGTCGGTTGAGGGTCGGTTGAGGGTCGGTTGAGGGTCGGTTGAGGGTCGGTTGAGGGTCGGTTGAGGGTCGGTTGAGGGTCGGTTGAGGGTCGGTTGAGGGTCGGTTGAGGGTCGGTTGAGGGTCGGTTGACGGACGGTTGAGGGATGGTTGAGGGACGGTTGAGAGACGGTTGCGGGACGGTTAAGGGTCGGTTGAGGGACGGTTGAGGGGCGGTTGAGGGACGGTTTGGGGGACGGTTGAGGGTCGGTTGAGAGAAGGTTGAGGGAAGGTTGAGAGACGTTTGAGAGACGGTTGAGAGACGGTTGAGGGTGAGTTGCGCTTGAAGTTGAGGTTGAGCATGAGGTTAAAGTTGAAGTTGAAATTGAGGTTGAGCTTGAGGTTACGATTGAGCTTGAGCTTGAGCTTACGATTGAGGTTGAGGTTGAAGTTAAGGTTGAGGTTGAGAATGTGGTTGAGGTTGAGGTTGAAGTTGAAGATGAGGTTGTAGTTGAAGTTGAGGTTGAGGTTGAGGTTGAGGTTGACGTTGAGGTTGAGGTTGAGGTTGAGGTTAAGGTTGAGGTTGACGTTTAGGTTGAGGTTGAGGTTGTCGTTGAGGTTGAGGTTGAGGTTGAGGTTGAGGTTAATGTTGAGATTGTGATTGAGGATGAGGTTGAAGTTGAAGATGAGTTTGTAGTTGAGGTTGAGGTTGACGTTGACGTTGAGGCTGAGATTGAGATTGATGTTGAGGTTGAAGACAGGTATCAACTGAAAGGTCTTTAAATGGGGAACAACCGCGCTCTATATCATTTTCATGCCACTTATATAGTTTCGGCGCAGTACTTGCAGGAGCGGATTTGTTTAGAGCGAAAAACACTCCCCACTTCTTTCAGTCATATCGCGAGTTCTAGCCAACCGATCGCGCCAAGCCATATATCAAATGAAAGGTCTTTAAATGGGGAACAACCGCGCTATATAACATTTTCGTGTCACTTCTATAGTTTAGGCGCAGTACTTGAAGGAGCGGATTTGTTTAGAGCGAAAAACACTCCCCACTGCTTCCAGTCATATCTCGAGTTCTAGCCAACCGATCGCGCCAAGCCATATACCAAATGAAAGGTCTTTAAATGGAGATCAACCGCGCTATATAACATTTTCGTGTCACTTCTATAGTTTAGGCGCAGTACTTGCAGGAGCGGATTTGTTTAGAGCGAAAAACACTCCCCACTTCTTTCAGTCATATCTCGAGTTCTAGCCAACCGATCGCGCCAAGCCATATATCAAATGAAAGGTCTTTAAATGGGGAACAACCGCGCTATATAACATTTTCGTGTCACTTCTATAGTTTAGGCGCAGTACTTGAAGGAGCGGATTTGTTTAGAGCGAAAAACACTCCCCACTGCTTCCAGTCATATCTCGAGTTCTAGCCAACCGATCGCGCAAGGCCATGTAGCAAATGAAAGGTCTTTAAATGGAGAACAACCGCGCTATATAACATTTTCGTGTCACTTCTATAGTTTCGGCGCAGTACTTGCAGGAGCGGATTTGTTTCGAGCTAAAAACACTCCCCACTCCTTTCAGTCATATCTCGAGTTCTAGCCAACCGATCGCGCCAAGCCATATATCAAATGAAAGGTCTTTAAATGGGTAACAACCGCGCTATATAACATTATCGTGTCACTTCTATAGTTTAGGCGCAGTACTTGAAGGAGCGGATTTGTTTAGAGCGAAAAACACTCCCCACTCCTTTCAGTCATATCTATAGGTCTAGCCAACCGATCGCGCCAAGCAATCTATCAAATGAAAGGTCTTTAAATGTGGAACAACCGCGCTATATAACATTATCGTGTCACTTCTATAGTTTAGGCGCAGTACTTGAAGGAGCGTATTTGTTTCGAGCGAAAAACACTCCCCACTCCTTCCAGTCATATCTCGAGTTCTAGCCAACCGATCGCGCCAAGCCATATACCAAATGAAAGGTCTTTAAATGGAGATCAACCGCGCTATATAACATTTTCGTGTCACTTCTATAGTTTCGGCGCAGTACTTGCAGGAGCGGATTTGTTTAGAGCGAAAAACACTCCCCACTTCTTTCAGTCATATCTCGAGTTCTAGCCAACCGATCGCGCCAAGCCATATATCAAATGAAAGGTCTTTAAATGGGGAACAACCGCGCTATATAACATTTTTGTGTCACTTCTATAGTTTAGGCGCAGTACTTGAAGGAGCGGATTTGTTTAGAGCGAAAAACACTCCCCACTCCTTCCAGTCATATCTCGAGTTCTAGCCAACCGATCGCGCAAGGCCATGTATCAAATGAAAGGTCTTTAAATGGAGAACAACCGCGCTATATAACATTTTCGTGTCACTGTTATAGTTTCGGCGCAGTACTTGCAGGAGCGGATTTGTTTAGAGCGAAAAACACTCCCCACTCCTTCCAGTCATATCTCGAGTTCTAGCCAACCGATCGCGCCAAGACAGGCATCAACTGAAAGGTCTTTAAATGGGGAACAAGCGCACTCTATATCATTTTCGTGCCCTCAATCGTCCTTCAACTGTCCCTCAACCGTCCCTCAACCGTCCATCAACCGTTCCTCAACCGTCCCTCAACCGTCCCTCAACCGTCCCTCAACCGTCCCTCAACCGTCCCTCAACCGTCCATCAACCGTCCCTCAACCGTCCCTCAAATGGGCCTCAAACGTCCCTTAAACGTCCCTTAAACGTCCCACACCCTTCCCTCAACCTTCCCTCAACCTTCCCTCTACCTTCCCTCAACTGTCCCTCAACCGTCCCTCAACCGTCCCTCAACCGTCCCTCAACCGTGCCTCAACCGTCCTTCAACCGTCCCACAACCGTCCCTTAACCGTCCCTCAACCGTCCCTCAAGCGTCCCTCAACCGTCCCTCAACCGTCCCTCAACCGTCCCTCAACCGTCCCTCAACCGTCCCTTACCTGTCCCTTAACCGTCCCTCAACCGTCCGTCAAACGTCCCTCAAACGTCCCTCAACCGTCCCTCAACCGTCCCTCAACCGTCCCTCAACCGTCCCTCAACCGTCCCTCAACCGTTCCTCAACCATACGTCAACCGTCCCGCAAACATCCCTCAACCGTCCCTTAACCGTCCCTTAACCGTCCCTTAACCGTCCCTCAACCTTCTCTCAACCATTCCTCAACCAACCACCAACCGTCCCTCAACCTTCCCACAACCTTCCAAACAACCAACCCTCAACCGTCCCTCAACCGACCCTCAACCGACCCTCAACCGTCCCTCAACCGTCCCTTAACCGTCCCTCAACCAACCACCAACCGTCCCTCAACCTTCCCACAACCTTCCAAACAACCGACCCTCAACCGTCCCTCAACCATCCCTTAACCGTCCCTCAAACGTCTCTCAAACGTCCCTCAAGCGTCCCTCAACCATCCCTTAACCGTCCCGCAACCGTTCCTCAACCGTCCCTCAACTGTCCCTCAACCGTCCCTCAACCGTCCCTCAACCGTCCCTCAACCGTCCCTCAACCGTCCCTCAACCGTCCCTCAACCGTCCCTCAACCGTCCCTCAACTGTCCCTCAACCGTCCCTCAAACGTCCCTCAACCGTCCCTCAACCGTCCCTTAAACGTCCCTCAATCGTCCTTTAAGCGTTCCTCATCCTTCCCTCAGCCATCCGTCAACCTTCCATCAACCGTCCCTCAACCGTCCCTCAACCGTCCCTCAACCGTCCCTCAACCGTCCCTCAACCGTCCCTCAACCGTCCCTCAACCGTCCCTCAACCGTCCCTCAACCGTCCCTCAACCGTCCCTCAACTGTCCCTCAACCGTCACTCAACAGTCCCTCAACCGTCCCTCAAACGTCCCTCAACCGTCCCTCAAACGTCCCTCAACCGTCCCTCAAACGTCCCTCAATCGTCCTTTAAGCGTTCCTCAACCGTCCCTCAACCGTCCCTCAACCGTCCCTCAACCGTTCCTCAACCGTCCCTCAACCGTCCCTCAACCGTCCCTCAACCGTCCCTCAACCGTCCCTCAAACGTCCCTCAACCGTCGTTCAACCGTCCCTCAACCGTCCCTCAACCGTCCCTCAACCGTCCCTCAACCGTCCCTCAACCGTCCCTCAACCGTCCCACAACCGTCCCACAACCGTCCCTCAACCGTCCCTCAACCGTCCCTCAACCGTCCCTCAACCGTCCCTCAACCGTCCCTCAACCGTCCCTCAACCGTCCCTCAACCGTCCCTCAACCGTCCCTCAACCGTCCCTCAACCGTCCCTCAACCGTCCCTCAACCGTCCCTCAACCGTCCCTCAACCGTCCCTCAACCGTCCCTCAACCGTCCCTCAACCGTCCCTCAACCGTCCCTCAACCGTCCCTCAACCGTCCCTCAACCGTCCCTCAACCGTCCCTCAACCGTCCCTCAACCGTCCCTCAACCGTCCCTCAACCGTCCCTCAACCGTCCCTCAACCGTCCCTCAACCGTCCCTCAACCGTCCCTCAACCGTCCCTCAACCGTCCCTCAACCGTCCCTCAACCGTCCCTCAACCGCCCCTCAACCGCCCCTCAACCGCCCCTCAACCGCCCCTCAACCGCCCCTCAACCGCCCCTCAACCGCCCCTCAACCGCCCCTCAACCGCCCCTCAACCGCCCCTCAACCGCCCCTCAACCGCCCCTCAACCGCCCCTCAACCGCCCCTCAACCGACCCTCAACCGAACCCTCACCCGTCCTACCTTTGGCCAGCGGAGCCCTACCTACTGCAACCGGAGCCTTAGCTACGGCCAGCGGAGTCCTACCTACGGCCAGCGCAGCGCTACCTACTGCCAGCGGAGCCCTACCTACGGCTAGCGGAGCCCTACCTACGGCCAGCGGAGCGCTACCTACTGCCAACGGAGCCCTACCTACGGCCAGCGGAGCCCTTCCTATGGGCAACGGAGCCCTACCTATGCCCAGCGGAGCCCTAGATATTGCCAGTGGAGCGCTACCTACGGTCAGCGAAGCCCTACCTACGGCCAGCGGAGCGCTACCTGCTGCCAGCGGAGCCCTACATACTGCAAGCGAGGCTCTAACTACGGCCAGCGGAGCCCTACCTACGGCCAGCGGAGCGCTACCTACTGCCAACGGAGCCCTACATATGCCCAGCGGAGCCCTACCCACAGCCAGCGGAGCCCTACCTACGGCCAGCGGACAATATGTAGGGCTCCGCTGGGCATATGTAGGGCTCCGTTGGCCATAGGAAGGGCTCCGCTGACCGTAGGAAGGGCTCCGCTGACCGTAGGTAGGTCTCCGCTGGCAGTAGGTAGCACTCCGCTGGCCGTAGGTAGGGCTCCGCTGGCCGTAGGTAGGGCTCCGATGGAAGTAGGTAGGACGGTTGAAGGTTCGGTTGAGGGTTCGGTTGAGGGTTCGGTTGAGGGTTCGGTTGAGGGTTCGGTTGAGGGTTCGGTTGAGGGACGGTTAAGGGAAGGTTGAGGGAAGGTTGTGGGACGGTTGAGGGACGGTTGAGGAACGGTTGAGGGTCGGTTGAGGGTCGGTTGAGGGTCGGTTGAGGGTCGGTTGAGGGTCGGTTGAGGGTCGGTTGAGGGTCGGTTGAGGGACGGTTTGGGGGACGGTTGAGGGTCGGTTGAGAGAAGGTTGAGGGAAGGTTGAGAGACGGTTGAGAGACGGTTGAGGGTGAGTTGCGCTTGAAGTTGAGGTTGAGCATGAGGTTAAAGTTGAAATTGAGGTTGAGCTTGAGGTTACGATTGAGCTTGAACTTGAGCTTACGATTGAGGTTGAGGTTGAAGTTAAGGTTGAGGTTGAGAATGTGGTTGAGGTTGAGGTTGAGGTTGAAGTTGAAGATGAGGTTGTAGTTGAAGTTGAGGTTGAGGTTGAGGTTGAGGTTGACGTTGAGGTTGAGGTTGAGGTTGAGGTTAAGGTTGAGGTTGACGTTTAGGTTGAGGTTGAGGTTGTCGTTGAGGTTGAGGTTGAGGTTAATGTTGAGATTGTGATTGAGGATGAGGTTGAAGTTGAAGATGAGTTTGTAGTTGAGGTTGAGGTTGACGTTGACGTTGAGGCTGAGATTGAGATTGATGTTGAGGTTGAAGACAGGTATCAACTGAAAGGTCTTTAAATGGGGAACAACCGCGCTCTATATCATTTTCATGCCACTTATATAGTTTCGGCGCAGTACTTGAAGGAGCGGATTTGTTTAGAGCGAAAAACACTCCCCACTCCTTCCAGTCATATCTCGAGTTCTAGCCAACCGATCGCGCCAAGCCATATACCAAATGAAAGGTCTTTAAATGGAGATCAACCGCGCTATATAACATTTTCGTGTCACTTCTATAGTTTCGGCGCAGTACTTGCAGGAGCGGATTTGTTTAGAGCGAAAAACACTCCCCACTTCTTTCAGTCATATCTCGAGTTCTAGCCAACCGATCGCGCCAAGCCATATATCAAATGAAAGGTCTTTAAATGGGGAACAACCGCGCTATATAACATTTTCGTGTCACTTCTATAGTTTAGGCGCAGTACTTGAAGGAGCGGATTTGTTTAGAGCGAAAAACACTCCCCACTGCTTCCAGTCATATCTCGAGTTCTAGCCAACCGATCGCGCAAGGCCATGTAGCAAATGAAAGGTCTTTAAATGGAGAACAACCGCGCTATATAACATTTTCGTGTCACTTCTATAGTTTCGGCGCAGTACTTGCAGGAGCGGATTTGTTTCGAGCTAAAAACACTCCCCACTCCTTTCAGTCATATCTCGAGTTCTAGCCAACCGATCGCGCCAAGCCATATATCAAATGAAAGGTCTTTAAATGGGGAACAACCGCGCTATATAACATTATCGTGTCACTTCTATAGTTTAGGCGCAGTACTTGAAGGAGCGGATTTGTTTAGAGCGAAAAACACTCCCCACTCCTTTCAGTCATATCTATAGGTCTAGCCAACCGATCGCGCCAAGCAATCTATCAAATGAAAGGTCTTTAAATGTGGAACAACCGCGCTATATAACATTATCGTGTCACTTCTATAGTTTAGGCGCAGTACTTGAAGGAGCGTATTTGTTTCGAGCGAAAAACACTCCCCACTCCTTCCAGTCATATCTCGAGTTCTAGCCAACCGATCGCGCCAAGACAGGCATCAACTGAAAGGTTTTTAAATGGGGAACAAGCGCGCTCTATATAATTTTCGTGCCCTCAATCGTCAACCGTCCCTCAACCGTCCCTCAACCATCCCTCAACCGTTCTTTGAACAGTCCCTCAACCTTCCTTTAAACGTCCCTCAACTTTCGCTCAACCTTAGCTCAACCTTCCCTCAACCGACACTCAACCGTCCCTCAAATGGGCTTCAAACGTCCCTTAAACGTCCCTTAAACGTCCCTTAAACGTCCCTCACCTTTCCCTCAACCTTCCCTCAACCTTCCCTCAACCTTCCCTCTACCTTTCCTCAACTGTCCCTCAACCGTCCCTCAACCGTCCTTCAATCGTCCCTCAACCGTGCCTCATCCGTCCCTCAACCGTCCCTCAACCGTCCCTCAACCGTCCCTCAACAGTCCCTCAACCGTCCCTCAACCGTCCCTCAACCATCCCTCAACCGTCCCTCAACCGTCCCTCAACCGTCCCTCAACCGTCCCTCAACCGTCCCTCAACCGTCCCTCAACCGTCCCTCAACCGTCCCTCAACCGTCCCTCAAATGGGCCTCAAACGTCCCTTAAACGTCCCTTAAACGTCCCTTAAACGTCCCACACCCTTCCCTCAACCTTCCCTCAACCTTGCCTCAACCTTCCCTCAACCTTCCCTCAACCTTCCCTCTACCTTCCCTCAACTGTCCCTCAACCGTCCCTCAACCGTGCCTCAACCGTCCTTCAACCGTCCCTCAACCGTCCCTTAACCGTCCCTCAACCGTCCCTCAAGCGTCCCTCAACCGTCCCTCAACCGTCCCTTACCTGTCCCTTAACCGTCCCTCAACCGTCCCTCAAACGTCCCTCAAACGTCCCTCAAACGTCCCTCAACCGTCCCTCAACCGTCCCTCAACCGTCCCTCAACCGTCCCTCAACCATACGTCAACCGTCCCGCAAACATCCCTCAACCGTCCCTTAACCGTCCCTTAACCGTCCCTTAACCGTCCTTTAACCGTCCCTCAACCATCTCTCAACCATTCCTCAACCAACCACCAACCGTCCCTCAACCTTCCCACAACCTTCCAAACAACCAACCCTCAACCGTCCCTTAACCGTCCCTCAACCGTCCCTCAAGCGTCCCTCAACCGTCCCTCAACCGTCCCTCAACCGTCCCTCAACCGTCCCTCAACCGTCCCTTACCTGTCCCTTAACCGTCCCTCAACCGTCCCTCAAACGACCCTCAAACGTCCCTCAAACGTCCCTCAACCGTCCCTCAGCCATCCGTCAACCATACATCAACCGTTCCTCAACCGTCCCTCAACCGTCCCTCAACCGTCCCTCAACCGTCCCTCAACCGTCCCTCAACCGTCCCTCAACCGTTCCTCAACCATACGTCAACCGTCCCGCAAACATCCCTCAACCGTCCCTTAACCGTCCCTTAACCGTCCCTTAACCGTCCCTCAACCGTCCCTCAACCGTCCTTCAATCGTCCCTCAACCGTCCCTCATCCGTCCCTCAACCGTCCCTCAACCGTCCCTCAACCGTCCCTCAACCGTCCCTCAACCATCCCTTAACCGTCCCTCAAACGTCTCTTAAACGTCCCTCAAGCGTCCCTCAACCATCCCTTAACCGTCCCTCAACCGTCCCTCAACCGTCCCTCAACCGTCCCTCAACCGTCCCTCAACCGTCCCTCAACCGTCCCTCAACCGTCCCTCAACCGTCCCTCAACCGTCCCTCAACCGTCCCTCAACCGTCCCTCAACCGTCCCTCAACCGTCCCTCAACCGTTCCTCAACCGTCCCTCAACTGTCCCTCAACCGTCCCTCAAACGTCCCTCAACCGTCCCTCAAACGTCCGTCAACCGTCCGTCAACCGTCCCTTAAACGTCCCTCAATCTTCCTTTAAGCGTTCCTCATCCTTCCCTCAGCCATCCGTCAACCATCCATCAACCGTTCCTCAACCGTCCCTCAACCGTCCCTCAACCGTCCCTCAACCGTCCCTCAACCGTCCCTCAACCGTCCCTCAACCGTCCCTCAACCGTCCCTCAACCGTCCCTCAACCGTCTCTCAACTGTCCCTCAACCGTCACTCAACAGTCCCTCAACCGACCCTCAACCGACCCTCAACCGTCCCTCAACCGTCCCTTAACCGTCCCTCAACCAACCACCAACCGTCCCTCAACCTTCCCACAACCTTCCAAACAACCGACCCTCAACCGTCCCTCAACCATCCCTTAACCGTCCCTCAAACGTCTCTTAAACGTCCCTCAAGCGTCCCTCAACCATCCCTTAACCGTCCCTCAACCGTCCCTCAACCGTCCATCAACCGTTCCTCAACCGTCCCTCAACCGCCCCTCAACCGCCCCTCAACCGCCCCTCAACCGAACCCTCAACCGAACCCTCACCCGTCCTACCTTTGGCCAGCGGAGCCCTACCTACTGCAACCGGAGCCTTAGCTACGGCCAGCGGAGTCCTACCTACGGCCAGCGCAGCGCTACCTACTGCCAGCGGAGCCCTACCTACGGCTAGCGGAGCCCTACCTACGGCCAGCGGAGCGCTACCTACTGCCAACGGAGCCCTACCTACGGCCAGCGGCGCCCTTCCTATGGGCAACGGAGCCCTACCTATGCCCAGCGGAGCCCTACATATTGCCAGTGGAGCGCTACCTACGGTCAGCGAAGCCCTACCTACGGCCAGCGGAGCGCTACCTGCTGCCAGCGGAGCCCTACATACTGCAAGCGAAGCTCTAACTACGGCCAGCGGAGCCCTACCTACGGCCAGCGGAGCGCTACCTACTGCCAGCGGAGCCCTACCTACGGCCAGCGGAGTCCTACCTACGGCCAGCGGAGCCCTACCTACGGTCAGCGGAGCCCTACCTACGGTCAGCGGAGCCCTTTCTATGGCCAACGGAGCCCTACATATGCCCAGCGGAGCCCTACCCACAGCCAGCGGAGCCCTACCTACGGCCAGCGGAGCGCTACCTACTGCCAGCGGAGCCCTACCTACGGCCAGCGGAATCCTACCTATGGCCAGCGGGCCCTTCCTATGGCCAACGGAGCCCTACATATGCCCAGCGGAGCCCTACATATGCCCAGCGGAGCCCTACCCACAGCCAGCGGAGCCCTACCTACGGCCAGCGGGCAATATGTAGGGCTCCGCTGGGTGGGTAGGGCTCCGCTGGGCATATGTAGGGCTCCGTTGGCCATAGGAAGGGCTCCGCTGACCGTAGGAAAGGCTCCGCTGACCGTAGGAAGGGCTCCGCTGACCGTAGGTAGGGCTCCGCTGGCAGTAGGTAGCACTCCGCTGGCCGTAGGTAGGGCTCCGCTGGCCGTAGTTAGAGCTTCGCTTGCAGTATGTAGGGCTCCGCTGGCAGTAGGTAGAGCTCCACTGGCCGTAGGTAGGGCTCCGTTGGCCGTAGGTAGGGCTCCGCTGGCCGTAGGTAGGGCTCCGATGGAAGTAGGTAGGACGGTTGAAGGTTCGGTTGAGGGTTCGGTTGAGGGTTCGGTTGAGGGTTCGGTTGAGGGTTCGGTTGAGGGTTCGGTTGAGGGACGGTTAAGGGAAGGTTGAGGGAAGGTTGTGGGACGGTTGAGGGACGGTTGAGGAACGGTTGAGGGTCGGTTGAGGGTCGGTTGAGGGTCGGTTGAGGGTCGGTTGAGGGTCGGTTGAGGGTCGGTTGAGGGTCGGTTGAGGGTCGGTTGAGGGTCGGTTGAGGGACGGTTTGGGGGAAAGTTGAGGGTCGGTTGAGAGAAGGTTGAGGGAAGGTTGAGAGACGGTTGAGAGACGGTTGAGGGTGAGTTGCGCTTGAAGTTGAGGTTGAGCATGAGGTTAAAGTTGAAATTGAGGTTGAGCTTGAGGTTACGATTGAGCTTGAGCTTGAGCTTACGATTGAGGTTGAGGTTGAAGTTAAGGTTGAGGTTGAGAATGTGGTTGAGGTTGAGGTTGAAGTTGAAGATGAGGTTGTAGTTGAAGTTGAGGTTGAGGTTGAGGTTGAGGTTGATGTTGAGGTTGAGGTTGAGGTTGAGGTTAAGGTTGAGGTTGACGTTTAGGTTGAGGTTGAGGTTGTCGTTGAGGTTGAGGTTGAGGTTAATGTTGAGATTGTGATTGAGGATGAGGTTGAAGTTGAAGATGAGTTTGTAGTTGAGGTTGAGGTTGACGTTGACGTTGAGGCTGAGATTGAGATTGATGTTGAGGTTGAAGACAGGTATCAACTGAAAGGTCTTTAAATGGGGAACAACCGCGCTCTATATCATTTTCATGCCACTTATATAGTTTCGGCGCAGTACTTGAAGGAGCGGATTTGTTTAGAGCGAAAAACACTCCCCACTCCTTCCAGTCATATCTCGAGTTCTAGCCAACCGATCGCGCCAAGCCATATACCAAATGAAAGGTCTTTAAATGGAGATCAACCGCGCTATATAACATTTTCGTGTCACTTCTATAGTTTCGGCGCAGTACTTGCAGGAGCGGATTTGTTTAGAGCGAAAAACACTCCCCACTTCTTTCAGTCATATCTCGAGTTCTAGCCAACCGATCGCGCCAAGCCATATACCAAATGAAAGGTCTTTAAATGGGGAACAACCGCGCTATATAACATTTTCGTGTCACTTCTATAGTTTAGGCGCAGTACTTGAAGGAGCGGATTTGTTTAGAGCGAAAAACACTCCCCACTGCTTCCAGTCATATCTCGAGTTCTAGCCAACCGATCGCGCAAGGCCGTGTAGCAAATGAAAGGTCTTTAAATGGAGAACAACCGCGCTATATAACATTTTCGTGTCACTTCTATAGTTTCGGCGCAGTACTTGCAGGAGCGGATTTGTTTAGAGCTAAAAACACTCCCCACTCCTTTCAGTCATATCTCGAGTTCTAGCCAACCGATCGCGCCAAGCCATATATCAAATGAAAGGTCTTTAAATGGGGAACAACCGCGCTATATAACATTATCGTGTCACTTCTATAGTTTAGGCGCAGTACTTGAAGGAGCGGATTTGTTTAGAGCGAAAAACACTCCCCACTCCTTTCAGTCATATCTATAGGTCTAGCCAACCGATCGCGCCAAGCAATCTATCAAATGAAAGGTCTTTAAATGTGGAACAACCGCGCTATATAACATTATCGTGTCACTTCTATAGTTTAGGCGCAGTACTTGAAGGAGCGTATTTGTTTCGAGCGAAAAACACTCCCCACTCCTTCCAGTCATATCTCGAGTTCTAGCCAACCGATCGCGCCAAGACAGGCATCAACTGAAAGGTTTTTAAATGGGGAACAAGCGCGCTCTATATCATTTTCGTGCCCTCAATCGTCAACCGTCCCTTAACCGTCCCTCAACCATCCCTCAACCGTTCTTTGAACAGTCCCTCAACCTTCCTTTAAACGTCCCTCAACTTTCGCTCAACCTTAGCTCAACCTTCCCTCAACCGACACTCAACCGTCCCTCAAATGGGCCTCAAACGTCCCTTAAACGTCCCTCACCTTTCCCTCAACCTTCCCTCAACCTTCCCTCAACCTTCCCTCTACCTTTCCTCAACTGTCCCTCAACCGTCCCTCAACCGTCCCTCAACCGTCCTTCAATCGTCCCTCAACCGTCCCTCATCCGTCCCTCAACCGTCCCTCAACCGTCCCTCAACCGTCCCTCAACCGTCCCTCAACCGTCCCTCAACCGTCCCTCAACCGTCCCTCAACCGTCCCTCGACCATCCCTCAACCGTCCCTCAACCGTCCCTCAACCGTCCCTCAACCGTCCCTCAACCGTCCCTCAACCGTCCCTCAACCGTCCCTCAAATGGGCCTCAAACGTCCCTTAAACGTCCCTTAAACGTCCCTTAAACGTCCCACACCCTTTCCTCAACCTTCCCTCAACCTTCCCACAACCTTCCCTCAACCTTCCCTCAACCTTCCCTCAACCTTCCCTCTACCTTCCCTCAACTGTCCCTCAACCGTCCCTCAACCGTCCCTCAACCGTGCCTCAACCGTCCTTCAACCGTCCCTCAACCGTCCCTTAACCGTCCCTCAACCGTCCCTCAAGCGTCCCTCAACCGTCCCTCAACCGTCCCTCAACCGTCCCTCAACCGTCCCTCAACCGTCCCTCAACCGTCCCTTACCTGTCCCTTACCTGTCCCTTATCCGTCCCTCAACCGTCCCTCAAACGTCCCTCAAACGTCCCTCAAACGTCCCTCAACCGTCCCTCAACCGTCCCTCAACCGTCCCTCAACCGTTCCTCAACCATACGTCAACCGTCCCGCAAACATCCCTCAACCGTCCCTTAACCGTCCCTTAACCGTCCCTTAACCGTCCTTTAACCGTCCCTCAACCTTCTCTCAACCATTCCTCAACCAACCACCAACCGTCCCTCAACCTTCCCACAACCTTCCAAACAACCAACCCTCAACCGTCCCTCAACCGTCCCTCAACCGACCCTCAACCGACCCTCAACCGTCCCTCAACCGTCCCTTAACCGTCCCTCAACCAACCACCAACCGTCCCTCAACCTTCCCACAACCTTCCAAACAACCGACCCTCAACCGTCCCTCAACCATCCCTAAACCGTCCCTCAAACGTCTCTTAAACGTCCCTCAAGCGTCCCTCAACCATCCCTTAACCGTCCCTCAACCGTCCCTCAACCGTCCCTCAACCGTCCCTCAACCGTCCCTCAACCGTCCCTCAACCGTCCCTCAACCGTCCCTCAACCGTCCCTCAACCGTCCCTCAACCGTCCCTCAACTGTCCCTCAACCGTCCCTCAAACGTCCCTCAACCGTCCCTCAACCGTCCCTTAAACGTCCCTCAATCGTCCTTTAAGCGTTCCTCATCCTTCCCTCAGCCATCCGTCAACCATCCATCAACCGTCCCTCAACCGTCCCTCAACCGTCCCTCAACCGTCCCTCAACTGTCCCTCAACCGTCACTCAACAGTCCCTCAACCGTACCTCAAACGTCAATCAACCGTCCCTCAACCGTCCCTCAACCGTCCCTCAAACGTCCCTCAAACGTCCCTCAATCGTCCTTTAAGCGTTCCTCATCCTTCCCTCAGCCATCCATCAACCATCCATCAACCGTTCCTCAACCGTCCCTCAACCGTCCCTCATCCGTCCCTCAACCGTCCCTCAACCGTCCCTCAACCGTTCATCAACCGTCCCACAACCGTCCCTCAACCCTCCCACAACCGTCCCTCAACCGTCCCTCAACTGTCCCTCAACCGTCACTCAACCGTCCCTCAACCGTCCCGCAACCGTCCCTCAACCGTCCCTCAACCGTCCCTCAACCGTCCCTCAACCGTCCCTCAACCGTCGCTTAACCGTCCCTCAACCGTCCCTCAACCGTCCCTCAACCGTCCCTCAACCGTCCCTCAACCGTCCCTCAACCGTCCCTTAACCGTCCCTCAACCGTCCCTCAACCGTCCCTCAACCGTCCATCAACCGTCCCTCAACCGTCCCTCAACCGTCCCTTAACCGTCCCTCAACCGTCCCTCAACCGTCCCTCAACCGTCCATCAACCGTCCCTCAACCGTTCCTCAACCGTCCCTCGACCGTCCCTCGACCGTCCCTCGACCGTCCCTCGACCGTCCCTCGACCGTCCCTCAACCGTCCCTCAACCATCTGTCAACCATCCCTCTACCGTTCGTTAACGTTCCCACAACCGTCCCTCAACCGTCCCTCAACCGTCCCTCAACCGTCCCTCAACCGTCCCTCAACCGTCCCTGAACCGTCCCTCAACCGTACCTCAACCTTCCCTTAACCGTCCCTTAACCGTACCTTAACCGTCCCTCAACCGTCCCTCAACCGTCCCTTAACCGTCCCTTAACCGTCCCTCAACCGTCCCTCAACCGTCCCTCAACCGTTCCTCAACCGTCCCTTAACCGTCCCTTAACCGTCCCTCAACCGTCCCTCAACCGTCCCTCAACCGTCCCTCAACCGTACCTCAACCGTTCCTCAATCGTTCCTCAACCGTCCCACTCAACCGAACACTCAACCGAACCCTCAACCGAACCCTCAACCGTCCTACCTTTGGCCAGCGGAGTCCTACCTACGGCCAGCGCAGCGCTACCTACTGCCAGCGGAGCCCTACCTTCGGCTAGCGGAGCCCTAACTACGGCTAGCGGAGCCCTACCTACGGCTAGCGGAGCCCTACCTACGGCCAGCGGAGCCCTTCCTATGGCTAACGGAGCCCTACCTATGCCCAGCGGAGTCCTACCCACAGCCAGCGGAGCCCTACATATTGCCAGTGGAGCGCTACCTACGGCTAGCGGAGCCCTACCTACGGTCAGCGAAGCCCTACATACTGCAAGCGAAGCTCTAACTACGGCCAGCGGAGCCCTACCTACCTACGGCCAGCGGAGCCCTACCTACGGCCAGCGGTCCCCCATCTAAGTACTAACCGCCCCCGACGCTGCTTAATTTCGGTGATCGGACGAGAACCGATGTGCTCAGCGTGGTATGGTCGTTGGCGAAGGCAATCCGTCGGAAAAGCTATAAGAACACGAACGTCGACTTCGTTAGCTTCTGGCTGCGCAGCCCAAAATCGGATTCAAAGTCTTTTGGCGAATGCAAACGAAGGCAACGCGTCGCTCTGCTTGTGCACGAAGAGCTGCTGAAGGCGAAAACCGAAATTCGCTCGTGTTCCTTTTTCTTAATAAAATTCTTTGAATCTCCACGCAAGAGCAAAGCAACGACATCGGAAAATATAAAAACATTTATGTAAAAGCGCATTCATTTCAAAAATTTAAAAATTATTTAAAAAACAATTGTTTAAAGAATAAGAAAAGCAAAAAAGAGTTGCGTGCAGGCAACGATGCCAACAACACGCGGTGTTCCCAAGCGGTCCCCCATCTAAGTACTAACCGCGCCCGACGCTGCTTAATTTCGGTGATCGGACGAGAACCGATGTGCTCAGCGTGGTATGGTCGTTGGCGAAGGCAGTCCGTCGGAAAAGCTTTAAGAAGACGAACGTCGACTTCGTTAGCTTCTGGCTACGCAGCCCAAAATCGGATTCAAAGTCTTTTGGCGAATGCAAACGAAGGCAACGCGTCGCTCTGCTTGTGCACGAAGAGCTGCTGAACGGCGAAATACGAAATTCGCTCGTGTTCCTTTTTCTTAGTTGAATTGTTTGAATCTCCACGCAAGAGCAAAGCAACGACATCGGAAAATATAAAAACATTTCTGTAAAAGCGCATTCATTTCAAAAATTTAAAAATTATTTAAAAAACAAATATTTAAAGAATAAAAAGAGCAAAAAAGAGTTGCGTTGCAGGCAACGAGGCCAACAACACGCGGTGTTCCCAAGCGGTCCCCCATCTAAGTACTAACCGCGCCCGACGCTGCTTAATTTCGGTGATCGGACGAGAACCGATGTGCTCAGCGTGGTATGGTCGTTGGCGAAGGCAATCCGTCGGAAAAGCTTTAAGAAGACGAACGTCGACTTCGTTAACTACTGAATGCGCAGCACAACGTCGTTTTGGAGTACTTTTGCCGAATGCAAACGAAGGCAACGCGACGCTCTGCTTGTGCATGAAGAGCTGCTGAAGGCGAAAACCGAAATTCGCTCGTGTTCCTTTTTCTTAATAAAATTCTTTGAATCTCCACGCATTTATTTAAAAAATTAAAGAATTATTTAAAAAAGAATTGTTTAAAAAATAAAAAAAGCCAAAAAAGAGTTGCGTTGCAGGCAACGATGCCAACAACACGCGGTGTTCCCAAGCGGTCCCCCATCTAAGTACTAACCGCGCCCGACGCTGCTTAATTTCGGTGATCGGACGAGAACCGATGTGCTCAGCGTGGTATGGTCGTTGGCGAAGGCAATCCGTCGGAAAAGCTTTAAGAAGACGAACGTCGACTTCGTTAACTACTGAATGCGCAGCACAACGTCGTTTTGGAGTACTTTTGCCGAATGCAAACGAAGGCAACGCGACGCTCTGCTTGTGCACGAAGAGCTGCTGAAGGCGAAAACCGAAATTCGCTCGTGTTCCTTTTTCTTAATAAAATTCTTTGAATCTCCACGCATTTATTTAAAAAATTAAAGAATTATTTAAAAAAGAATTGTTTAAAAAATAAAAAAAGCCAAAAAAGAGTTGCGTTGCAGGCAACGATGCCAACAACACGCGGTGTTCCCAAGCGGTCCCCCATCTAAGTACTAACCGCGCCCGACGCTGCTTAATTTCGGTGATCGGACGAGAACCGATGTGCTCAGCGTGGTATGGTCGTTGGCGAAGGCAGTCCGTCGGAAAAGCTTTAAGAAGACGAACGTCGACTTCGTTAACTACTGAATGCGCAGCACAACGTCGTTTTGGAGTACTTTTGCCGAATGCAAACGAAGGCAACGCGACGCTCTGCTTGTGCACGAAGAGCTGCTGAAGGCGAAAACCGAAATTCGCTCGTGTTCCTTTTTCTTAATAAAATTCTTTGAATCTCTACGCAAGAGCAAAGCAACGACATCGGAAAATATAAAAACATTTATGTAAAAGGGCGTTTATTTACAAAATTAAAAATTATTTGAAAAACAATTGTTTAAAAAATAAAAAAAGCAAAAAAGAGTTGCGTTGCGGCAACGAGGCCAACAACACGCGGTGTTCCCAAGCGGTCCCCCATCTAAGTACTAACCGCGCCCGACGCTGCTTAATTTCGGTGATCGGACGAGAACCGATGTGCTCAGCGTGGTATGGTCGTTGGCGAAGGCAGTCCGTCGGAAAAGCTTTAAGAAGACGAACGTCGACTTCGTTAGCTTCTGGCTACGCAGCCCAAAATCGGATTCAAAGTCTTTTGGCGAATGCAAACGAAGGCAACGCGTCGCTCTGCTTGTGCACGAAGAGCTGCTGAAGGCGAAAACCGAAATTCGCTCGTGTTCCTTTTTCTTAATAAAATTCTTTGAATCTCTACGCAAGAGCAAAGCAACGACATCGGAAAATATAAAAACATTTCTGTAAAAGCGCATTCATTTCAAAAATTTAAAAATTATTTAAAAAACAAATATTTAAAGAATAAAAAGAGCAAAAAAGAGTTGCGTTGCAGGCAACGAGGCCAACAACACGCGGTGTTCCCAAGCGGTCCCCCATCTAAGTACTAACCGCGCCCGACGCTGCTTAATTTCGGTGATCGGACGAGAACCGATGTGCTCAGCGTGGTATGGTCGTTGGCGAAGGCAATCCGTCGGAAAAGCTTTAAGAAGACGAACGTCGACTTCGTTAACTACTGAATGCGCAGCACAACGTCGTTTTGGAGTACTTTTGCCGAATGCAAACGAAGGCAACGCGACGCTCTGCTTGTGCATGAAGAGCTGCTGAAGGCGAAAACCGAAATTCGCTCGTGTTCCTTTTTCTTAATAAAATTCTTTGAATCTCCACGCATTTATTTAAAAAATTAAAGAATTATTTAAAAAAGAATTGTTTAAAAAATAAAAAAAGCCAAAAAAGAGTTGCGTTGCAGGCAACGATGCCAACAACACGCGGTGTTCCCAAGCGGTCCCCCATCTAAGTACTAACCGCGCCCGACGCTGCTTAATTTCGGTGATCGGACGAGAACCGATGTGCTCAGCGTGGTATGGTCGTTGGCGAAGGCAGTCCGTCGGAAAAGCTTTAAGAAGACGAACGTCGACTTCGTTAACTACTGAATGCGCAGCACAACGTCGTTTTGGAGTACTTTTGCCGAATGCAAACGAAGGCAACGCGACGCTCTGCTTGTGCATGAAGAGCTGCTGAAGGCGAAAACCGAAATTCGCTCGTGTTCCTTTTTCTTAATAAAATTCTTTGAATCTCCACGCATTTATTTAAAAAATTAAAGAATTATTTAAAAAAGAATTGTTTAAAAAATAAAAAAAGCCAAAAAAGAGTTGCGTTGCAGGCAACGATGCCAACAACACGCGGTGTTCCCAAGCGGTCCCCCATCTAAGTACTAACCGCGCCCGACGCTGCTTAATTTCGGTGATCGGACGAGAACCGATGTGCTCAGCGTGGTATGGTCGTTGGCGAAGGCAATCCGTCGGAAAAGCTTTAAGAAGACGAACGTCGACTTCGTTAACTACTGAATGCGCAGCACAACGTAGCCAAGACAGGTATCAACCGTTCCCCAACCGTTCCTCAACCGTCCCTCAACCATCTGTCAACCATACCTCTACCGTTCCTTAACGTTCCTACAACCTTCCCTCAACCGTCTCACAACCGTCCCACAACCGTCCCACAACCGTCCCACAACCATCCCTCAACCTTCCCTTAAGCGTCCCTCAACCGCCCCCCAACCGTTCCTCAACCTTCCTTGTGCCACTTCTATAGTTTAGGCGCAGTACTTGTCAATTCTATAGTTTAGGCGCAGTACTTGAAAGAGCATATTTGTTTAGAGCGAAACACACTCTCCACTCCTTTTAGTCATATCTCGAGTTCTAGCCAACCGATCACGCCAAGCCATATATCAAATTAAATTCCTTTAAATGGGGAACAACCGCGCTATATAACATTTTCGTGTCACTTCTATAGTTTAGGCGCAGTACTTGAAGGAGCGGATTTGTTTAGAGCGAAAAACACTCCCCACTCCTTCCAGTCATATCTCGAGTTCTAGCCAACCGATCGCGCCAAGCCATATATCAAATAAAAGGTCTTTAAATGAGGAACAACCGCGCTATATAACATTTTTGTGCCACTTCTATAGTTTAGGCGCAGTACTTGTCAATTCTATAGTTTAGGCGCAGTACTTGAAGGAGCGTATGTGTTTAGAGCGAAAAACACTCCCCAATCCTTTTAGTCATATCTCGAGTTCTAGCCAACCGATCGCGCCAAACCATATATCAAATAAAAGGTCTTTAAATGAGGAACAACCGCGCTATATAACATTTTCGTGTCACTTCTATAGTTTAGGCGTAGTACTTGAAGGAGCGGATTTGCTAAGAGCGAAAAACACTCCCCACTCCTTCCAGTCATATCTCGAGTTCTAGCCAACCGATCGCTCCAAGCCATACACCAAATGAAAGGTCTTTAAATGAGGAACAACCGCGCTATATAACATTTTCGTGTCACTTCTATAGTTTAGGCGCAGTACTTGAAAGAGCGGATTTGTTTAGAGCGAAACACACTCTCCACTCCTTTTAGTCATATCTCGAGTTCTAGCCAACCGATCACGCCAAGCCATATATCAAATCAAATTCCTTTAAATGGGGAACAACCGCGCTATATAACACTTTCGTGTCACTTCTATAGTTTAGGCGCAGTACTTGAAGGAGCGGATTTGTTTAGAGCGAAAAACACTCCCCACTCCTTTCAGTCATATCTCTAGGTATAGCCAACCGATCGCGCCAAGCCATATATCACCTGAAAGGTCTTTAAATGAGGAACAACCGCGCGATTTAACATTTTCGCGTCACTTCTATAGTTTAGGCGCAGTACTTGAAGGAGCATATTTGTATAGAGCGAAAAACACTCCGCAATCCTTTCAGTCATATCTCGAGTTCCCGCCAACCGATCGCGCCAAGCCATATATCACCTGAAAGGCCTTTAAATGAGGAACAACCGCGCGATATAACAATTTCGCGTCAGTTCTATAGTTTAGGCGCAGTACTTGAAGGAGCATAATTGTATAGAGCGATAAACACTCCGCACTCCTTTCAGTCATATCTCGAATTCTCGCCAACCGATCGCGCCAAGACAGGTATCAACCGTTCCCCAACCGTTCCTCAACCGTCCCTCAACCATCTGTCAACCATACCTCTACCGTTCCTTAACGTTCCTACAATCTTCCCTCAACCGTCTCACAACCGTCCCACAACCGTCCCACAACCATCCCTCAACCTTCCCTTAAGCGTCCCTCAACCGCCCCCCAACCGTTCCTCAACCTTCCCTCAACAGTCCCTCAATCGTCCCTCAACCGTCCCTCAACCATCCCTCAACCGTCCGTCAACCCTCCCTCCACCGTCCCTCAACCGTCCCTCAACCGTCCCTCAACCGTACCTCAACCCTCCCTCAACCGTCCCCCAACCGTCCCTCAAACATCCGTCAACCATCCATCAATCGTCCCTCAACCGTCCCTCAACCGTCCCTCAACCGTCCCTCAACCGTCCCTCAACCGTCCCTCAACCGTCCCTCAACCATCCCTTAACCGTCCCTTAACCGTCCCTCAACCGTCCCTCAACCGTCCCTCAACCGTCCCTCAACCGTCCCTCAACCGTCCCTCAACCGTCCCTCAACCGTACCTCAACCGTCCCTCAACCGTCCCTCAACGGTCCCTCAACCGTCCCTCAACCGTCCCTTAACCGTCCCTCAACCGTCCCTCAACCGTCCCACAACCGTCCCACAACCGTCCCACAACCGTCCCTCAACCGTCCCTCAACCGTCCCTTAACCATCCCTCAACCGTCCCTCAACCGTCCCTCAACCGTCCCTCAACCATCCGTCAACCGTCCCGCAAACATCCCTCAACCGTCCCTCAACCGTCCCTCAACCGTCCCTCAACCGTCCCTCGACCGTTCCTCAACCGTCCCTCAACCGTCCCTCGACCGTTCCTCAACCGTCCCTCAATCGTCCCTTAACCATTCCTCATCCTTCCCTCAACCATCCGTCAACCATCCATTAACCATACATCAACCGTTCCTCAACCGTCCCTCGACCGTTCATCAACCGTCCCACAACCGTCCCTCAACTGTCCCTCTACCGTCACTCATCAGTCCCTCAACCGACCTCAACAATCTGTCAACCATCCCTCAACCGTTTCTCAACCGTCCCTCAACCGTCCCTCAACCGTCCCTCAACCGTCCCTCAACCGTCCCTCAACCGTCCCTCAACCGTCCCTCAACCGACCCTCAACCGACCCTCAACCGACCCTTAACCGACCCTTAACCGTACCTCAACCGTCTCTCAACCGTCCCTCAACCGTCCCTCAACCGTCCCTTAACCGTCTCTCAACCGTTCCTCAACCGTCCCTCAACCGACCCTCAACCGACCCTCAACCGACCCTCAACCGTCCCTCAACCGTCCCTCAACCGTCCCTCAACCGTCCCTCAACCGTCCCTCAACCGTCCCTCAACCGTTCCTCAACCGTCCCTCAACCGTTCCTCAACCGTTCCTCAACCGTTCCTCAACCGTCCCTCAACCGTCCTACCTACTTCCATCGGAGCCCAACCTACGGCCAGCGGAGCCCTACCTGCGGCCAGTGGAGCTCTAACTACGGCCAGCGGAGCTCTAACTACGGCCAGCGAAGCCCTATCTGCTGCCAGCGAAGCCCTATCTGCTGCCAGCGGAGCCCTACCTACGGCCAGCGGAGCCCTACCTACTGCCAACGGAGCCCTACCTACTGCTAGCGTAGCCCTACCTACGGGTAGCGGAGCTCTAACTACGGCCAGCGGAGCCCTACCTGCGGCCAGCGCAGCGCTACCTAGTGCCAGCGTAGCCCTACCTACGGCTAGCGGAGGCCTACCTACGGCCAGCGGAGCGCTACCTACTGCCAACGGAGCCCTACCTACGGCCAGCGGAGCCCTACCTACGGCCAGCGGAGCCCTACCTACGGCCAGCGGAGCCCTACCTACGGCCAGCGGAGCGCTACCTACGGCCAGCGGAGCCCTACCTACGGCCAGCGGAGCCCTACCTACGGCCAGCGGAGCCCTACCTACGGTCAGTGGAGCCCTTCCTATGGCCAACGGAGCCCTACATATGCCCAGCGGAGCCCTACCCACAGCCAGCGGAGCCCTACATATTGCCCGCTGGCTCCGTTGGCAGTAGGTAGCGCTCCGTTGGCAGTAGGTAGCGCTTCGCTGGCCGTAGGTAAGCCACCGCTAGCCGTAGGTAGGGCTACGATGGCAGTAGGTAGGGCTCCGCTGGCCGTAGGTAGGGCTCCGCTGGCCGTAGGTAGGGCTCCGCTGGCAGTAGATAGGGCTTCGCTGGCCGTAGTTAGAGCTCCGCTGGCCGTAGTTAGAGCTCCACTGGCCGCAGGTAGGGCTCCGCTGGCCGTAGGTTGGGCTCCGATGGAAGTAGGTAGGACGGTTGAGGGTTCGGTTGAGGGACGGTTGAGGGAAGGTTGAGGAACGGTTGAGGAACGGTTGAGGAACGGTTGAGGGACGGTTGAGGGACGGTTGAGGGACGGTTGAGGGACGGTTTAGGGACGGTTGAGTGACGGTTGAGGGACGGTTGAGGGACGGTTGAGGGACGGTTGAGGGACGGTTGAGGGACGGTTGAGGGACGGTTGAGGGACGGTTGAGGGTCGGTTGAGGGTCGGTTGAGGGTCGGTTGAGGGTCGGTTGAGGGTCGGTTGAGGGACGGTTGAGGGTCAGTTGAGGGTCAGTTGCGGGACGGTTGAGGGACGGTTGAGGGAAGGTTGCGGGAAGGTTGAGGGACGGTTGAGGGACGGTTGGGGAACGGTTGAGGAACGATTGAGGGAACGGTTGAGGGACGGTTGAGGGACGGTTGAGGGACGGTTGAGGGACGGTTGAGGGTCGGTTAAGGGTCGGTTGAGGGACGGTTGAGGGTCAGTTGCGGGAAGGTTGAGTGACGGTTGAGGTACGGTTGAGGGTGAGTTGCGCTTGAAGTTGAGGTTGAGCATGAGGTTAAAGTTGAAGTTGAAATTGAGGTTGAGCTTGAGGTTACGATTGAGCTTGAGCTTGAGGTTACGATTGAGGTTGAGGTTGAAGTTAAGGTTGAGGTTGAGAATGTGGTTGAGGTTGAGGTTGAAGTTGAAGATGAGGTTGTAGTTGAAGTTGAGGTTGAGGTTGAGGTTAACGTTGAGGTTGACGTTTAGGTTGAGGTTGAGGTTGTCGTTGAGGCTGAGATTGAGATTGATGTTGAGGTTGAAGACAGGTATCAACTGAAAGGTCTTTAAATGAGGAACAACCGCGCTCTATATCATTTTCGTGACACTTCTATAGTTTAGTATAGTTTTATCTACCTAACTTCCTACTTTCCTAACTCAACTGTTTGCTTGCCTTATATTTTCAGATTTTCTACTATAAATATAAACAGTGACGATATTCGAATTGAGGATTACTCGATATACTCGAATTTCAGCGGAAGACATTTTGGTAAGTTATACGCATGTACAGTTAACATCTAAACTTTTAATTTTATTGTATCCATATTTCTTGGCTCTGTTTGTAACTATTTACAATATTGGTTGAATATATTGCAAGACTACCAACTACAATGGGATAGTACATAGTAACGCCCATTTAACGCGTCGGTGGCTCCATTGACTCCATCCTTAGATCAGCCTAATAAATGTATGCAGTTTTGCAGTATATTAAAGAGTCAGCAGGTGGTATAATAAGAAAGGAGTAGATCCATTGTTTGCTGGAAAATATAAACTATAATCGACTAAGTTATAGAAACCAAGTTAAGGCGGTGAAAACTGAGCCTTTGGAATGGTTTAGTCTTATAACTCTATTTAGCATACAAAATTTACCGTAATTGAAAGAGCGTATTTGTATAGAGAGAAAAACACTCCGCACTCCTTTCAGTCATATCTCGAGTTCTAGACAACCGATCGCGCCAAGCCCTATATCGAATGAAAGGTCTTTAAATGGGGAATAACCGCGCTATATAACATTTTCTTGTCACTTCTATAGTTTATGCGGAGTAGCTGTCACTTCCATAGTTTAGGCGCAGTACTTGAAGGAGGGTATTTGTTTAGAGCGAAAAACACTTCCCACTCCTTTCAGTCATATCTGGAGACCTAGCCAACGGATCGCGTCAAGCCATATATCAAATGAAAGGTCTTTAAATGGGGAACAACCGCGCTATATAACATTATCGTGTCGCTTTTATAGTTTAGGCGCAGTACTTGAAGGAGCGTATTTGTTTCGAGCGAAAAACACTCCCCACTCCTTTCGGTCATATCTCGAGTTCTAGGCAACCGATCGCGCCAAGCCATATATCAAATGAAAGGTCTTTAAATGAGGAACAACCGCGCTATATAACATTTTCGTGTCACTTCTATAGTTTAGGCGCAGTACTTGAAGGAGCGGATTTGTTTAGAGCGAAAAACACTCCCCACTCCTTACAGTCATATCTCGAGTTCTAGCCAACCGATCGCGCCAAGCCATATATCAAATGAAAGGTCTTTAAATGAGGAACAACCGCGCTAGATAACATTTTCGTGTTACTTCTATAGTTTAGGCGCAGTACTTGAAGGAGCGGATTTGTTTAGAGCGAAAAACACTCCCCATTCCTTACAGTCATATCTCGAGTTCTAGCCAACCGATCGCGCCAAGCCATATATCAAATGAAAGGTCTTTAAATGAGGAACAACCGCGCTATATAACATTTTCGTGTCACTTCTAAAGTTTAGGCGCAGTACTTGTCACTTCTATAGTTTAGGCGCTGCACATGTCACTTCTATAGTTTAGGCGCAGTACTTGAAGGAGCGTATGTGTTTAGAGCGAAAAACACTCCCTATTCCTTTTAGTCATATCTCGAGTTCTAGCCCCACTCCTTTCAGTCATATCTCGAGTTCTCGCCAACCGATCGCGCTAAGCCATATATCAAATGAAAGGTCTTTAAATGAGGAACAACCGCGCTATATAACATTTTCGTGTCACTTCTATAGTTTAGGCGCAGTACTTGAAGGAGCGTATTTGTTTCGAGCGAAAAACACTCCCCACTCCTTTCAGCCATATCTCAAGTTCTAGCCAACCGATCGCGCCAAGCCGTCTATCACCTGAAAAGTCTTTAAATGAGGAACAACCGCGCTATATAACATTTTCGTGTCACTTCTATAGTTTAGGCGCAGTACTTGAAGAAGCATATTTGTACAGAGCGAAAAACACTCCGCACTCCTTTCAGTCATATCTCGAGTTCTCGCCAACCTATCGCGCCAAGACAGGTATCAACCGTTCCTCAACCGTCCCTCAACCGTCCCTCAACCATCCCTCAACCGTCCCTCAACCGTCCCTCAACCGTCCCTCAACCGTCCCTCAACCGTCCCTCAACCGTCCCTCAACCATCCCTCAACCGTCCCTCAACCGTCCCTCAACCGTCCCTCGACCGTCCCTCAACCGTCCCTCAATCGTCCTTTAAGCGTTCCTCATCCTTCCCTCAACCATCCGTCAACCATACATCAACCGTTCCTCGACCGTCCCTCAACCGTCCCTCAACCGTCCCTCAACCGTCCCTCAACCGTTCATCAACCGTCCCACAACCGTCCCTCAACCGTCCCGCAACTGTCTCTCAACCGTCACTCAACAGTCCCTCAACAGTCCCTCAACCATCCCTCTACCGTTCCTTAAAGTTCCCACAACCTTCCCTCAACCGTCTCATAACCGTCCCACAACCGTTCCACAACCGTCCCACAACCGTCCCACAAACGTCCCACAACCATCCCTCAACCTTCCCACAACCTTCCAAACATCCGACCCTCAACCGTTCCTCAACCATACGTCAACCGTCCCGCAAACATCCCTCAACCGTCCCACAAACATCCCTCAACCGTCCCTTAACCGTCCCTCAACCGTCCCTCAACCGTACCTCAACCGTCCCTTAACCGTCCCTTAACCGTCCCTTAACCGTCCCTTAACCGTCCCTCAACGTCCCTCAACCGTTCCTTAATGTTCCCACAACCTTCCCTCAACCGTCTAATAACCGTCCCACAACCGTCCCACAACCGTCCCACAACCGTCCCACAACCGTCCCACAAACGTCCCACAACCATCCCTCAACCTTCCCACAACCTTCCAAACAACCGACCCTCAACCGTTCCTCAACCATACGTCAACCGTCCCGCAAACATCCCTCAACCGTCCCGCAAACATCCCTCAACCGTCCCTTAACCGTCCCTCAACCGTCCCTCAACCGTCCCTCAACCGTCCCTCAACCGTCCCTCAACCGTCCCTCAACCGTCCCTCAACCGTCCCTCAACCGTCCCTCAACCGTCCCTCAACCGTCCCTCAACCGTCCCTCAACCGTCCCTCAACCGTCCCTCAACCGTCCCTCAACCGTCCCTTAACCGTCCCTCAACCGTCCCTCAACCGTCCCTTAACCGTCCCTCAACTGTCCCTCAACCGTCCCTCAACCGTCCCTCAACCGTCCCTCAACCGTACCTCAACCGTCCCTCAACCGTCCCTTAACCGTCCCTTAACCGTCCCTCAACCGTCCCTCAACCGTCCCTCAACCGTCCCTCAACCGTCCCTCAACCGTCCCTCAACCGTCCCTTAACCGTCCCTCAACCCTCCCTCAACCGTCCCTCAACCGTCCCTCAACCGTCCCTCAACCGTCCCTCAACCGTCCCTCAACCGTCCCTCAACCGTCCCTCAACCGTTCCTCAATCGTCCCTCAACCGTCCCCCAACCGTCCTACCTTTGGCCAGCGGAGCCCTACCTACGGCCAGCGGAGTCCTACCTACGGTCAGCGAAGCCCTACCTACGGCCAGCGGAGCCCTACATACTACGGGCTCCGTTGGCAGTAGGTAGGGCTCCGCTGGCCGTAGGTAGGGCTCCGCTGGCCGTAGGTAGGGCTCCGCTGGCAGCAGATAGGGCTTCGCTGGCCGTAGTTAGAGCTCCGCTGGCCGTAGTTAGAGCTCCACTGGCCGCAGGTAGGGCTCCGCTGGCCGTAGGTTGGGCTCCGATGGAAGTAGGTAGGACGGTTGAGGGACGGTTGAGGGACGGTTGAGGAACGGTTGAGGAACGGTTGAGGGACGGTTGAGGGACGGTTGAGGGACGGTTGAGGGACGGTTGAGGAACGGTTGAGGGACGGTTGAGGGACGGTTGAGGGACGGTTGAGGGACGGTTGAGGGTCGGTTGAGGGTCGGTTGAGGGTCGGTTGAGGGTCGGTTGAGGGTCGGTTGAGGGACGGTTGAGGAACGGTTGAGAGACGGTTGAGGGACGGTTGAGGGACGGTTGAGGGACGGTTGAGAGACGGTTGAGGTACGGTTAAGGGTCGGTTAAGGGTCGGTTGAGGGTCGGTTGAGGGTCGGTTGAGGGACGGTTGAGGGACGGTTGAGGGACGGTTGAGGGACGGTTGAGGGACGGTTGAGGGACGGTTGAGAAACGGTTGAGGGATGGTTGACAGATTGTTGAGGTCGGTTGAGGGACTGATGAGTGACGGTAGAGGGACAGTTGAGGGACGGTTGTGGGACGGTTGATGAACGGTCGAGGGACGGTTGAGGAACGGTTGATGTATGGTTAATGGATGGTTGACGGATGGTTGAGGGAAGGATGAGGAATGGTTAAGGGACGATTGAGGGACGGTTGAGGAACGGTCGAGGGACGGTTGAGGGACGGTTGAGGAACGGTCGAGGGACGGTTGAGGGACGGTTGAGGGACGGTTGAGGGACGGTTGAGGGATGTTTGCGGGACGGTTGACGGATGGTTGAGGGACGGTTGAGGGACGGTTGAGGGACGGTTGAGGGACGGTTAAGGGACGGTTGAGGGACGGTTGAGGGACGGTTGTGGGACGGTTGTGGGACGGTTGTGGGACGGTTGAGGGACGGTTGAGGGACGGTTAAGGGACGGTTGAGGGACGGTTGAGGGACCGTTGAGGGACGGTTGAGGGACGGTTGAGGTACGGTTGAGGGACGGTTGAGGGACGGTTGAGGGACGGTTGAGGGACGGTTGAGGGACGGTTGAGGGACGGTTGAGGGACGGTTAAGGGACGGTTAAGGGATGGTTGAGGGATCGGTTGAGGGACGGTTGAGGGACGGTTGAGGGACGGTTGAGGGACGGTTGAGGGACGGTTGAGGGACGGTTGAGGGACGGTTGAGGGACGGTTGAGGGACGGTTGAGGGACGGTTGAGGGACGGTTGAGGGACGATTGATGGATGGTTGACGGATGTTTGAGGGACGGTTGGGGGACGGTTGAGGGAGGGTTGAGGTACGGTTGAGGGACGGTTGAGGGACGGTTGAGGGACGGTGGAGGGAGGGTTGACGGACGGTTGAGGGATGGTTGAGGGACGGTTGAGGGACGATTGAGGGACTGTTGAGGGAAGGTTGAGGAACGGTTGGGGGGCGGTTGAGGGACGCTTAAGGGAAGGTTGAGGGATGGTTGTGGGACGGTTGTGGGACGGTTGTGAGACGGTTGAGGGAAGATTGTAGGAACGTTAAGGAACGGTAGAGGTATGGTTGACAGATGGTTGAGGGACGGTTGAGGAACGGTTGGGGAACGGTTGATACCTGTCTTGGCGCGATCGGTTGGCGAGAATTCGAGATATGACTGAAAGGAGTGCGGAGTGTTTATCGCTCTATACAATTATGCTCCTTCAAGTACTGCGCCTAAACTATAGAACTGACGCGAAATTGTTATATCGCGCGGTTGTTCCTCATTTAAAGGCCTTTCAGGTGATATATGGCTTGGCGCGATCGGTTGGCGGGAACTCGAGATATGACTGAAAGGATTGCGGAGTGTTTTTCGCTCTATACAAATATGCTCCTTCAAGTACTGCGCCTAAACTATAGAAGTGACGCGAAAATGTTAAATCGCGCGGTTGTTCCCCATTTAAAGGAATTTGATTTGATATATGGCTTGGCGTGATCGGTTGGCTAGAACTCGAGATATGACTAAAAGGAGTGGAGAGTGTGTTTCGCTCTAAACAAATCCGCTCTTTCAAGTACTGCGCCTAAACTATAGAAGTGACACGAAAATGTTATATAGCGCGGTTGTTCCTCATTTAAAGACCTTTCATTTGGTGTATGGCTTGGAGCGATCGGTTGGCTAGAACTCGAGATATGACTGGAAGGAGTGGGGAGTGTTTTTCGCTCTTAGCAAATCCGCTCCTTCAAGTACTACGCCTAAACTATAGAAGTGACACGAAAATGTTATATAGCGCGGTTGTTCCTCATTTAAAGACCTTTTATTTGATATATGGTTTGGCGCGATCGGTTGGCTAGAACTCGAGATATGACTAAAAGGATTGGGGAGTGTTTTTCGCTCTAAACACATACGCTCCTTCAAGTACTGCGCCTAAACTATAGAATTGACAAGTACTGCGCCTAAACTATAGAAGTGGCACAAAAATGTTATATAGCGCGGTTGTTCCTCATTTAAAGACCTTTTATTTGATATATGGCTTGGCGCGATCGGTTGGCTAGAACTCGAGATATGACTGGAAGGAGTGGGGAGTGTTTTTCGCTCTAAACAAATCCGCTCCTTCAAGTACTGCGCCTAAACTATAGAAGTGACACGAAAATGTTATATAGCGCGGTTGTTCCCCATTTAAAGGAATTTAATTTGATATATGGCTTGGCGTGATCGGTTGGCTAGAACTCGAGATATGACTAAAAGGAGTGGAGAGTGTGTTTCGCTCTAAACAAATATGCTCTTTCAAGTACTGCGCCTAAACTATAGAATTGACAAGTACTGCGCCTAAACTATAGAAGTGGCACAAGGAAGGTTGAGGAACGGTTGGGGGGCGGTTGAGGGACGCTTAAGGGAAGGTTGAGGGATGGTTGTGGGACGGTTGTGGGACGGTTGTGGGACGGTTGTGAGACGGTTGAGGGAAGGTTGTAGGAACGTTAAGGAACGGTAGAGGTATGGTTGACAGATGGTTGAGGGACGGTTGAGGAACGGTTGGGGAACGGTTGATACCTGTCTTGGCTACGTTGTGCTGCGCATTCAGTAGTTAACGAAGTCGACTTTCGTCTTCTTAAAGCTTTTCCGACGGATTGCCTTCGCCAACGACCATACCACGCTGAGCACATCGGTTCTCGTCCGATCACCGAAATTAAGCAGCGTCGGGCGCGGTTAGTACTTAGATGGGGGACCGCTTGGGAACACCGCGTGTTGTTGGCATCGTTGCCTGCAACGCAACTCTTTTTTGGCTTTTTTTATTTTTTAAACAATTCTTTTTTAAATAATTCTTTAATTTTTTAAATAAATGCGTGGAGATTCAAAGAATTTTATTAAGAAAAAGGAACACGAGCGAATTTCGGTTTTCGCCTTCAGCAGCTCTTCATGCACAAGCAGAGCGTCGCGTTGCCTTCGTTTGCATTCGGCAAAAGTACTCCAAAACGACGTTGTGCTGCGCATTCAGTAGTTAACGAAGTCGACGTTCGTCTTCTTAAAGCTTTTCCGACGGATTGCCTTCGCCAACGACCATACCACGCTGAGCACATCGGTTCTCGTCCGATCACCGAAATTAAGCAGCGTCGGGCGCGGTTAGTACTTAGATGGGGGACCGCTTGGGAACACCGCGTGTTGTTGGCCTCGTTGCCTGCAACGCAACTCTTTTTTGCTCTTTTTATTCTTTAAATATTTGTTTTTTAAATAATTTTTAAATTTTTGAAATGAATGCGCTTTTACAGAAATGTTTTTATATTTTCCGATGTCGTTGCTTTGCTCTTGCGTAGAGATTCAAAGAATTTTATTAAGAAAAAGGAACACGAGCGAATTTCGGTTTTCGCCTTCAGCAGCTCTTCGTGCACAAGCAGAGCGACGCGTTGCCTTCGTTTGCATTCGCCAAAAGACTTTGAATCCGATTTTGGGCTGCGTAGCCAGAAGCTAACGAAGTCGACGTTCGTCTTCTTAAAGCTTTTCCGACGGACTGCCTTCGCCAACGACCATACCACGCTGAGCACATCGGTTCTCGTCCGATCACCGAAATTAAGCAGCGTCGGGCGCGGTTAGTACTTAGATGGGGGACCGCTTGGGAACACCGCGTGTTGTTGGCCTCGTTGCCGCAACGCAACTCTTTTTTGCTTTTTTTATTTTTTAAACAATTGTTTTTCAAATAATTTTTAATTTTGTAAATAAACGCCCTTTTACATAAATGTTTTTATATTTTCCGATGTCGTTGCTTTGCTCTTGCGTAGAGATTCAAAGAATTTTATTAAGAAAAAGGAACACGAGCGAATTTCGGTTTTCGCCTTCAGCAGCTCTTCGTGCACAAGCAGAGCGTCGCGTTGCCTTCGTTTGCATTCGGCAAAAGTACTCCAAAACGACGTTGTGCTGCGCATTCAGTAGTTAACGAAGTCGACGTTCGTCTTCTTAAAGCTTTTCCGACGGACTGCCTTCGCCAACGACCATACCACGCTGAGCACATCGGTTCTCGTCCGATCACCGAAATTAAGCAGCGTCGGGCGCGGTTAGTACTTAGATGGGGGACCGCTTGGGAACACTGCGTGTTGTTGGCATCGTTGCCTGCAACGCAACTCTTTTTTGGCTTTTTTTATTTTTTAAACAATTCTTTTTTAAATAATTCTTTAATTTTTTAAATAAATGCGTGGAGATTCAAAGAATTTTATTAAGAAAAAGGAACACGAGCGAATTTCGGTTTTCGCCTTCAGCAGCTCTTCGTGCACAAGCAGAGCGTCGCGTTGCCTTCGTTTGCATTCGGCAAAAGTACTCCAAAACGACGTTGTGCTGCGCATTCAGTAGTTAACGAAGTCGACGTTCGTCTTCTTAAAGCTTTTCCGACGGATTGCCTTCGCCAACGACCATACCACGCTGAGCACATCGGTTCTCGTCCGATCACCGAAATTAAGCAGCGTCGGGCGCGGTTAGTACTTAGATGGGGGACCGCTTGGGAACACCGCGTGTTGTTGGCATCGTTGCCTGCAACGCAACTCTTTTTTGGCTTTTTTTATTTTTTAAACAATTCTTTTTTAAATAATTCTTTAATTTTTTAAATAAATGCGTGGAGATTCAAAGAATTTTATTAAGAAAAAGGAACACGAGCGAATTTCGGTTTTCGCCTTCAGCAGCTCTTCATGCACAAGCAGAGCGTCGCGTTGCCTTCGTTTGCATTCGGCAAAAGTACTCCAAAACGACGTTGTGCTGCGCATTCAGTAGTTAACGAAGTCGACGTTCGTCTTCTTAAAGCTTTTCCGACGGATTGCCTTCGCCAACGACCATACCACGCTGAGCACATCGGTTCTCGTCCGATCACCGAAATTAAGCAGCGTCGGGCGCGGTTAGTACTTAGATGGGGGACCGCTTGGGAACACCGCGTGTTGTTGGCCTCGTTGCCTGCAACGCAACTCTTTTTTGCTCTTTTTATTCTTTAAATATTTGTTTTTTAAATAATTTTTAAATTTTTGAAATGAATGCGCTTTTACAGAAATGTTTTTATATTTTCCGATGTCGTTGCTTTGCTCTTGCGTGGAGATTCAAACAATTCAACTAAGAAAAAGGAACACGAGCGAATTTCGTATTTCGCCGTTCAGCAGCTCTTCGTGCACAAGCAGAGCGACGCGTTGCCTTCGTTTGCATTCGCCAAAAGACTTTGAATCCGATTTTGGGCTGCGTAGCCAGAAGCTAACGAAGTCGACGTTCGTCTTCTTAAAGCTTTTCCGACGGACTGCCTTCGCCAACGACCATACCACGCTGAGCACATCGGTTCTCGTCCGATCACCGAAATTAAGCAGCGTCGGGCGCGGTTAGTACTTAGATGGGGGACCGCTTGGGAACACCGCGTGTTGTTGGCCTCGTTGCCGCAACGCAACTCTTTTTTGCTTTTTTTATTTTTTAAACAATTGTTTTTCAAATAATTTTTAATTTTGTAAATAAACGCCCTTTTACATAAATGTTTTTATATTTTCCGATGTCGTTGCTTTGCTCTTGCGTAGAGATTCAAAGAATTTTATTAAGAAAAAGGAACACGAGCGAATTTCGGTTTTCGCCTTCAGCAGCTCTTCGTGCACAAGCAGAGCGTCGCGTTGCCTTCGTTTGCATTCGGCAAAAGTACTCCAAAACGACGTTGTGCTGCGCATTCAGTAGTTAACGAAGTCGACGTTCGTCTTCTTAAAGCTTTTCCGACGGATTGCCTTCGCCAACGACCATACCACGCTGAGCACATCGGTTCTCGTCCGATCACCGAAATTAAGCAGCGTCGGGCGCGGTTAGTACTTAGATGGGGGACCGCTTGGGAACACCGCGTGTTGTTGGCATCGTTGCCTGCAACGCAACTCTTTTTTGGCTTTTTTTATTTTTTAAACAATTCTTTTTTAAATAATTTTTTAATTTTTTAAATAAATGCGTGGAGATTCAAAGAATTTTATTAAGAAAAAGGAACACGAGCGAATTTCGGTTTTCGCCTTCAGCAGCTCTTCATGCACAAGCAGAGCGTCGCGTTGCCTTCGTTTGCATTCGGCAAAAGTACTCCAAAACGACGTTGTGCTGCGCATTCAGTAGTTAACGAAGTCGACGTTCGTGTTCTTATAGCTTTTCCGACGGACTGCCTTCGCCAACGACCATACCACGCTGAGCACATCGGTTCTCGTCCGATCACCGAAATTAAGCAGCGTCGGGCGCGGTTAGTACTTAGATGGGGGACCGCTTGGGAACACCGCGTGTTGTTGGCCTCGTTGCCTGCAACGCAACTCTTTTTTGCTCTTTTTATTCTTTAAATATTTGTTTTTTAAATAATTTTTAAATTTTTGAAATGAATGCGCTTTTACATAAATGTTTTTATATTTTCCGATGTCGTTGCTTTGCTCTTGCGTGGAGATTCAAAGAATTTTATTAAGAAAAAGGAACACGAGCGAATTTCGTGTTTCGCCGTTCAGCAGCTCTTCGTGCACAAGCAGAGCGACGCGTTGCCTTCGTTTGCATTCGCCAAAAGACTTTGAATCCGATTTTGGGCTGCGTAGCCAGAAGCTAACGAAGTCGACGTTCGTGTTCTTATAGCTTTTCCGACGGATTGCCTTCGCCAACGACCATACCACGCTGAGCACATCGGTTCTCGTCCGATCACCGAAATTAAGCAGCGTCGGGCGCGGTTAGTACTTAGATGGGGGACCGCTTGGGAACACCGCGTGTTGTTGGCATCGTTGCCTGCACGCAACTCTTTTTTGCTTTTCTTATTCTTTAAACAATTGTTTTTTAAATAATTTTTAAATTTTTGAAATGAATGCGCTTTTACATAAATGTTTTTATATTTTCCGATGTCGTTGCTTTGCTCTTGCGTGGAGATTCAAAGAATTTTATTAAGAAAAAGGAACACGAGCGAATTTCGTATTTCGCCGTTCAGCAGCTCTTCGTGCACAAGCAGAGCGACGCGTTGCCTTCGTTTGCATTCGCCAAAAGACTTTGAATCCGATTTTGGGCTGCGTAGCCAGAAGCTAACGAAGTCGACGTTCGTGTTCTTATAGCTTTTCCGACGGATTGCCTTCGCCAACGACCATACCACGCTGAGCACATCGGTTCTCGTCCGATCACCGAAATTAAGCAGCGTCGGGCGCGGTTAGTTAGTTAGCTTAGATGGGGGACCGCTTGGGAACACCGCGTGTTGTTGGCATCGTTGCCTGCACGCAACTCTTTTTTGCTTTTCTTATTCTTTAAACAATTGTTTTTTAAATAATTTTTAAATTTTTGAAATGAATGCGCTTTTACATAAATGTTTTTATATTTTCCGATGTCGTTGCTTTGCTCTTGCGTGGAGATTCAAAGAATTTTATTAAGAAAAAGGAACACGAGCGAATTTCGGTTTTCGCCTTCAGCAGCTCTTCGTGCACAAGCAGAGCGACGCGTTGCCTTCGTTTGCATTCGCCAAAAGACTTTGAATCCGATTTTGGGCTGCGCAGCCAGAAGCTAACGAAGTCGACGTTCGTGTTCTTATAGCTTTTCCGACGGATTGCCTTCGCCAACGACCATACCACGCTGAGCACATCGGTTCTCGTCCGATCACCGAAATTAAGCAGCGTCGGGCGCGGTTAGTACTTAGATGGGGGACCGCTTGGGAACACCGCGTGTTGTTGGCATCGTTGCCTGCACGCAACTCTTTTTTGCTTTTCTTATTCTTTAAACAATTGTTTTTTAAATAATTTTTAAATTTTTGAAATGAATGCGCTTTTACATAAATGTTTTTATATTTTCCGATGTCGTTGCTTTGCTCTTGCGTGGAGATTCAAAGAATTTTATTAAGAAAAAGGAACACGAGCGAATTTCGGTTTTCGCCTTCAGCAGCTCTTCATGCACAAGCAGAGCGTCGCGTTGCCTTCGTTTGCATTCGGCAAAAGTACTCCAAAACGACGTTGTGCTGCGCATTCAGTAGTTAACGAAGTCGACGTTCGTCTTCTTAAAGCTTTTCCGACGGACTGCCTTCGCCAACGACCATACCACGCTGAGCACATCGGTTCTCGTCCGATCACCGAAATTAAGCAGCGTCGGGCGCGGTTAGTACTTAGATGGCGGACCGCTTGGGAACACCGCGTGTTGTTGGCATCGTTGCCTGCAACGCAACTCTTTTTTGCTCTTTTTATTCTTTAAATAATTGTTTTTTAAATAATTTTTAAATTTTTGAAATGAATGCGCTTTTACATAAATGTTTTTATATTTTCCGATGTCGTTGCTTTGCTCTTGCGTGGAGATTCAAAGAATTTTATTAAGAAAAAGGAACACGAGCGAATTTCGGTTTTCGCCTTCAGCAGCTCTTCGTGCACAAGCAGAGCGACGCGTTGCCTTCGTTTGCATTCGCCAAAAGACTTTGAATCCGATTTTGGGCTGCGCAGCCAGAAGCTAACGAAGTCGACGTTCGTGTTCTTATAGCTTTTCCGACGGACTGCCTTCGCCAACGACCATACCACGCTGAGCACATCGGTTCTCGTCCGATCACCGAAATTAAGCAGCGTCGGGCGCGGTTAGTACTTAGATGGCGGACCGCTTGGGAACACCGCGTGTTGTTGGCATCGTTGCCTGCAACGCAACTCTTTTTTGCTCTTTTTATTCTTTAAATAATTGTTTTTTAAATAATTTTTAAATTTTTGAAATGAATGCGCTTTTACATAAATGTTTTTATATTTTCCGATGTCGTTGCTTTGCTCTTGCGTGGAGATTCAAAGAATTTTATTAAGAAAAAGGAACACGAGCGAATTTCGGTTTTCGCCTTCAGCAGCTCTTCATGCACAAGCAGAGCGTCGCGTTGCCTTCGTTTGCATTCGGCAAAAGTACTCCAAAACGACGTTGTGCTGCGCATTCAGTAGTTAACGAAGTCGACGTTCGTCTTCTTAAAGCTTTTCCGACGGACTGCCTTCGCCAACGACCATACCACGCTGAGCACATCGGTTCTCGTCCGATCACCGAAATTAAGCAGCGTCGGGCGCGGTTAGTTAGTTAGCTTAGATGGGGGACCGCTTGGGAACACCGCGTGTTGTTGGCATCGTTGCCTGCACGCAACTCTTTTTTGCTTTTCTTATTCTTTAAACAATTGTTTTTTAAATAATTTTTAAATTTTTGAAATGAATGCGCTTTTACATAAATGTTTTTATATTTTCCGATGTCGTTGCTTTGCTCTTGCGTGGAGATTCAAAGAATTTTATTAAGAAAAAGGAACACGAGCGAATTTCGGTTTTCGCCTTCAGCAGCTCTTCGTGCACAAGCAGAGCGACGCGTTGCCTTCGTTTGCATTCGCCAAAAGACTTTGAATCCGATTTTGGGCTGCGCAGCCAGAAGCTAACGAAGTCGACGTTCGTGTTCTTATAGCTTTTCCGACGGACTGCCTTCGCCAACGACCATACCACGCTGAGCACATCGGTTCTCGTCCGATCACCGAAATTAAGCAGCGTCGGGCGCGGTTAGTACTTAGATGGGGGACCGCTTGGGAACACCGCGTGTTGTTGGCATCGTTGCCTGCAACGCAACTCTTTTTTGGCTTTTTTTATTTTTTAAACAATTCTTTTTTAAATAATTCTTTAATTTTTTAAATAAATGCGTGGAGATTCAAAGAATTTTATTAAGAAAAAGGAACACGAGCGAATTTCGGTTTTCGCCTTCAGCAGCTCTTCGTGCACAAGCAGAGCGACGCGTTGCCTTCGTTTGCATTCGCCAAAAGACTGAATCCGATTTTGGGCTGCGCAGCCAGAAGCTAACGAAGTCGACGTTCGTGTTCTTATAGCTTTTCCGACGGATTGCCTTCGCCAACGACCATACCACGCTGAGCACATCGGTTCTCGTCCGATCACCGAAATTAAGCAGCGTCGGGCGCGGTTAGTACTTAGATGGGGGACCGCTTGGGAACACCGCGTGTTGTTGGCATCGTTGCCTGCAACGCAACTCTTTTTTGCTCTTTTTATTCTTTAAATAATTGTTTTTTAAATAATTTTTAAATTTTTGAAATGAATGCGCTTTTACATAAATGTTTTTATATTTTCGATGTCGTTGCTTTGCTCTTGCGTGGAGATTCAAAGAGTTTTATGTGTTATTTTTCGCCTTCAGCAGCTCTTCATGCACAAGCAGAGCGTCGCGTTGCCTTCGTTTGCATTCGGCAAAAGTACTCCAAAACGACGTTGTGCTGCGCATTCAGTAGTTAACGAAGTCGACGTTCGTCTTCTTAAAGCTTTTCCGACGGATTGCCTTCGCCAACGACCATACCACGCTGAGCACATCGGTTCTCGTCCGATCACCGAAATTAAGCAGCGTCGGGCGCGGTTAGTACTTAGATGGGGGACCGCTTGGGAACACCGCGTGTTGTTGGCATCGTTGCCTGCAACGCAACTCTTTTTTGGCTTGTTTTATTTTTTAAACAATTCTTTTTTAAATAATTCTTTAATTTTTTAAATAAATGCGTGGAGATTCAAAGAATTTTATTAAGAAAAAGGAACACGAGCGAATTTCGGTTTTCGCCTTCAGCAGCTCTTCATGCACAAGCAGAGCGTCGCGTTGCCTTCGTTTGCATTCGGCAAAAGTACTCCAAAACGACGTTGTGCTGCGCATTCAGTAGTTAACGAAGTCGACGTTCGTGTTCTTATAGCTTTTCCGACGGACTGCCTTCGCCAACGACCATACCACGCTGAGCACATCGGTTCTCGTCCGATCACCGAAATTAAGCAGCGTCGGGCGCGGTTAGTACTTAGATGGGGGACCGCTTGGGAACACCGCGTGTTGTTGGCCTCGTTGCCTGCAACGCAACTCTTTTTTGCTCTTTTTATTCTTTAAATATTTGTTTTTTAAATAATTTTTAAATTTTTGAAATGAATGCGCTTTTACATAAATGTTTTTATATTTTCCGATGTCGTTGCTTTGCTCTTGCGTGGAGATTCAAAGAATTTTATTAAGAAAAAGGAACACGAGCGAATTTCGTATTTCGCCGTTCAGCAGCTCTTCGTGCACAAGCAGAGCGACGCGTTGCCTTCGTTTGCATTCGCCAAAAGACTTTGAATCCGATTTTGGGCTGCGTAGCCAGAAGCTAACGAAGTCGACGTTCGTGTTCTTATAGCTTTTCCGACGGATTGCCTTCGCCAACGACCATACCACGCTGAGCACATCGGTTCTCGTCCGATCACCGAAATTAAGCAGCGTCGGGCGCGGTTAGTACTTAGATGGGGATGGGGGACCGCTTGGGAACACCGCGTGTTGTTGGCATCGTTGCCTGCAACGCAACTCTTTTTTGGCTTTTTTTATTTTTTAAACAATTCTTTTTTAAATAATTCTTTAATTTTTTGAAATGAATGCGCTTTTACATAAATGTTTTTATATTTTCCGATGTCGTTGCTTTGCTCTTGCGTGGAGATTCAAAGAATTTTATTAAGAAAAAGGAACACGAGCGAATTTCGGTTTTCGCCTTCAGCAGCTCTTCGTGCACAAGCAGAGCGACGCGTTGCCTTCGTTTGCATTCGCCAAAAGACTTTGAATCCGATTTTGGGCTGCGCAGCCAGAAGCTAACGAAGTCGACGTTCGTGTTCTTATAGCTTTTCCGACGGATTGCCTTCGCCAACGACCATACCACGCTGAGCACATCGGTTCTCGTCCGATCACCGAAATTAAGCAGCGTCGGGCGCGGTTAGTACTTAGATGGGGGACCGCTTGGGAACACCGCGTGTTGTTGGCATCGTTGCCTGCACGCAACTCTTTTTTGCTTTTCTTATTCTTTAAACAATTGTTTTTTAAATAATTTTTAAATTTTTGAAATGAATGCGCTTTTACATAAATGTTTTTATATTTTCCGATGTCGTTGCTTTGCTCTTGCGTGGAGATTCAAAGAATTTTATTAAGAAAAAGGAACACGAGCGAATTTCGGTTTTCGCCTTCAGCAGCTCTTCATGCACAAGCAGAGCGTCGCGTTGCCTTCGTTTGCATTCGGCAAAAGTACTCCAAAACGACGTTGTGCTGCGCATTCAGTAGTTAACGAAGTCGACGTTCGTCTTCTTAAAGCTTTTCCGACGGACTGCCTTCGCCAACGACCATACCACGCTGAGCACATCGGTTCTCGTCCGATCACCGAAATTAAGCAGCGTCGGGCGCGGTTAGTACTTAGATGGCGGACCGCTTGGGAACACCGCGTGTTGTTGGCATCGTTGCCTGCAACGCAACTCTTTTTTGCTCTTTTTATTCTTTAAATAATTGTTTTTTAAATAATTTTTAAATTTTTGAAATGAATGCGCTTTTACATAAGTGTTTTTATATTTTCCGATGTCATTGCTTTGCTCTTGCGTGGAGATTCAAACAATTTAACTAAGAAAAAGGAACACGAGCGAATTTCGTATTTTGCCGTTCAGCAGCTCTTCGTGCACAAGCAGAGCGACGCGTTGCCTTCGTTTGCATTCGCCAAAAGACTTTGAATCCGATTTTGGGCTGCGCAGCCAGAAGCTAACGAAGTCGACGTTCGTGTTCTTATAGCTTTTCCGACGGATTGCCTTCGCCAACGACCATACCACGCTGAGCACATCGGTTCTCGTCCGATCACCGAAATTAAGCAGCGTCGGGCGCGGTTAGTACTTAGATGGGGGACCGCTTGGGAACACCGCGTGTTGTTGGCATCGTTGCCTGCACGCAACTCTTTTTTGCTTTTCTTATTCTTTAAACAATTGTTTTTTAAATAATTTTTAAATTTTTGAAATGAATGCGCTTTTACATAAATGTTTTTATATTTTCCGATGTCGTTGCTTTGCTCTTGCGTGGAGATTCAAAGAATTTTATTAAGAAAAAGGAACACGAGCGAATTTCGGTTTTCGCCTTCAGCAGCTCTTCATGCACAAGCAGAGCGTCGCGTTGCCTTCGTTTGCATTCGGCAAAAGTACTCCAAAACGACGTTGTGCTGCGCATTCAGTAGTTAACGAAGTCGACGTTCGTCTTCTTAAAGCTTTTCCGACGGACTGCCTTCGCCAACGACCATACCACGCTGAGCACATCGGTTCTCGTCCGATCACCGAAATTAAGCAGCGTCGGGCGCGGTTAGTACTTAGATGGGGGACCGCTTGGGAACACCGCGTGTTGTTGGCATCGTTGCCTGCAACGCAACTCTTTTTTGCTCTTTTTATTCTTTAAATAATTGTTTTTTAAATAATTTTTAAATTTTTGAAATGAATGCGCTTTTACATAAATGTTTTTATATTTTCCGATGTCGTTGCTTTGCTCTTGCGTGGAGATTCAAAGAATTTTATTAAGAAAAAGGAACACGAGCGAATTTCGGTTTTCGCCTTCAGCAGCTCTTCGTGCACAAGCAGAGCGACGCGTTGCCTTCGTTTGCATTCGCCAAAAGACTGAATCCGATTTTGGGCTGCGCAGCCAGAAGCTAACGAAGTCGACGTTCGTGTTCTTATAGCTTTTCCGACGGATTGCCTTCGCCAACGACCATACCACGCTGAGCACATCGGTTCTCGTCCGATCACCGAAATTAAGCAGCGTCGGGCGCGGTTAGTACTTAGATGGGGGACCGCTTGGGAACACCGCGTGTTGTTGGCATCGTTGCCTGCAACGCAACTCTTTTTTGGCTTTTTTTATTTTTTAAACAATTCTTTTTTAAATAATTCTTTAATTTTTTAAATAAATGCGTGGAGATTCAAAGAATTTTATTAAGAAAAAGGAACACGAGCGAATTTCGGTTTTCGCCTTCAGCAGCTCTTCGTGCACAAGCAGAGCGACGCGTTGCCTTCGTTTGCATTCGCCAAAAGACTGAATCCGATTTTGGGCTGCGCAGCCAGAAGCTAACGAAGTCGACGTTCGTGTTCTTATAGCTTTTCCGACGGATTGCCTTCGCCAACGACCATACCACGCTGAGCACATCGGTTCTCGTCCGATCACCGAAATTAAGCAGCGTCGGGCGCGGTTAGTACTTAGATGGGGGACCGCTTGGGAACACCGCGTGTTGTTGGCATCGTTGCCTGCAACGCAACTCTTTTTTGCTCTTTTTATTCTTTAAATAATTGTTTTTTAAATAATTTTTAAATTTTTGAAATGAATGCGCTTTTACAGAAATGTTTTTATATTTTCCGATGTCGTTGCTTTGCTCTTGCGTGGAGATTCAAAGAATTTTATTAAGAAAAAGGAACACGAGCGAATTTCGGTTTTCGCCTTCAGCAGCTCTTCGTGCACAAGCAGAGCGACGCGTTGCCTTCGTTTGCATTCGCCAAAAGACTGAATCCGATTTTGGGCTGCGCAGCCAGAAGCTAACGAAGTCGACGTTCGTGTTCTTATAGCTTTTCCGACGGATTGCCTTCGCCAACGACCATACCACGCTGAGCACATCGGTTCTCGTCCGATCACCGAAATTAAGCAGCGTCGGGCGCGGTTAGTACTTAGATGGGGGACCGCTTGGGAACACCGCGTGTTGTTGGCATCGTTGCCTGCAACGCAACTCTTTTTTGCTCTTTTTATTCTTTAAATAATTGTTTTTTAAATAATTTTTAAATTTTTGAAATGAATGCGCTTTTACATAAATGTTTTTATATTTTGCGATGTCGTTGCTTTGCTCTTGCGTGGAGATTCAAAGAGTTTTATTAAGAAAAAGGAACACGAGCGAATTTCGGTTTTCGCCTTCAGCAGCTCTTCATGCACAAGCAGAGCGACGCGTTGCCTTCGTTTGCATTCGGCAAAAGTACTCCAAAACGACGTTGTGCTGCGCATTCAGTAGTTAACGAAGTCGACGTTCGTCTTCTTAAAGCTTTTCCGACGGATTGCCTTCGCCAACGACCATACCACGCTGAGCACATCGGTTCTCGTCCGATCACCGAAATTAAGCAGCGTCGGGCGCGGTTAGTACTTAGATGGGGGACCGCTTGGGAACACCGCGTGTTGTTGGCATCGTTGCCTGCAACGCAACTCTTTTTTGCTCTTTTTATTCTTTAAATAATTGTTTTTTAAATAATTTTTAAATTTTTGAAATGAATGCGCTTTTACAGAAATGTTTTTATATTTTCCGATGTCGTTGCTTTGCTCTTGCGTGGAGATTCAAAGAATTTTATTAAGAAAAAGGAACACGAGCGAATTTCGGTTTTCGCCTTCAGCAGCTCTTCGTGCACAAGCAGAGCGACGCGTTGCCTTCGTTTGCATTCGCCAAAAGACTTTGAATCCGATTTTGGGCTGCGCAGCCAGAAGCTAACGAAGTCGACGTTCGTGTTCTTATAGCTTTTCCGACGGATTGCCTTCGCCAACGACCATACCACGCTGAGCACATCGGTTCTCGTCCGATCACCGAAATTAAGCAGCGTCGGGCGCGGTTAGTACTTAGATGGGGGACCGCTTGGGAACACCGCGTGTTGTTGGCATCGTTGCCTGCACGCAACTCTTTTTTGCTTTTCTTATTCTTTAAACAATTGTTTTTTAATACCCTGATTCAGAAAGTCTATATCAGTGGTTGCCGTTGTCTTTTAGCAACCACTCAACAACATTTTTTGTTCAGAAAGTCAACGCGTTGTGTTAGAGTCAACGACGACTTTTGAAAGTCTACCGACGACTTTTGAAAGTCAACGCGTTGTGTCTCCCCTATGCTTTTGCTAAAGCGTTACGAGTCGGTCGTTACAAAAGCCATATCAGAAAGTCTATAGCAGTGGTTGTCGACGACTCAATAAAGTCTACAGCCCCTGAGCTGTAGACTTCTAATAGAAATGCAGTTTGCCACTGAATTTTTACCGATATTCATGTATGTATGAATGTTCCTAATACCTAATAAATATTATTATTATTTTATTTTGAATAGTTACCTTTATTTTTGTTTATTTACACTTATACGAATAAAAAATTAATAAATTCATAGAATAAAATTTTTTAAATATATATGAAATTGCCGTTTGTGTACATGGAATTTTCATTTTCGGAGCGATTTCTTGGAATATTTGGTGAAAACAATCCTTGCTCATACGAAAATTTCTTTTGAATCTGTTAATTAATTAAAATTAATTAATAAAGTATCAAATTTGTACATACATATATGACTGATTTTAAAACTTACTCAGATTCAGGCAAATCAAAAATATTTGAAGCGTCCCGAAGCTCACGATTCCGAGCGCGAATGTTTACCTCTGTTGTGTTGCTGTCGTCGCGAAAATAGTAGGCCACCAAGGAAAACATTTCGAAAAACTCTTGTATATCACTTTCACTAAATTTGAATTTCACGATTTATTTGCAGAATATATTTTTATAAAAATTCTTTTTATATTTTGCACCATATTAAGGGAAAAATACAATAGAAAAACAAAACAAACAAATTCTGCTACCATGGCAACACCAATGGCTGAGCAAACAACGTTACGAAGGAGTTGTTACGACGTAACGAAAGTCTATTCTCAGCTATAGACTTTGTGATAGTGGATTTTAAGTGGTTAACGACTTTGCTGTAGACTTTACTTGAAGACTTTCTGAATCACGGTATAAATAATTTTTAAATTTTTGAAATGAATGCGCTTTTACATAAATGTTTTTATATTTTCCGATGTCGTTGCTTTGCTCTTGCGTGGAGATTCAAAGAATTTTATTAAGAAAAAGGAACACGAGCGAATTTCGGTTTTCGCCTTCAGCAGCTCTTCATGCACAAGCAGAGCGTCGCGTTGCCTTCGTTTGCATTCGGCAAAAGTACTCCAAAACGACGTTGTGCTGCGCATTCAGTAGTTAACGAAGTCGACGTTCGTCTTCTTAAAGCTTTTCCGACGGACTGCCTTCGCCAACGACCATACCACGCTGAGCACATCGGTTCTCGTCCGATCACCGAAATTAAGCAGCGTCGGGCGCGGTTAGTACTTAGATGGCGGACCGCTTGGGAACACCGCGTGTTGTTGGCATCGTTGCCTGCAACGCAACTCTTTTTTGCTCTTTTTATTCTTTAAATAATTGTTTTTTAAATAATTTTTAAATTTTTGAAATAAATGCGTGGAGATTCAAAGAATTTTATTAAGAAAAAGGAACACGAGCGAATTTCGGTTTTCGCCTTCAGCAGCTCTTCGTGCACAAGCAGAGCGACGCGTTGCCTTCGTTTGCATTCGCCAAAAGACTGAATCCGATTTTGGGCTGCGCAGCCAGAAGCTAACGAAGTCGACGTTCGTGTTCTTATAGCTTTTCCGACGGATTGCCTTCGCCAACGACCATACCACGCTGAGCACATCGGTTCTCGTCCGATCACCGAAATTAAGCAGCGTCGGGCGCGGTTAGTACTTAGATGGGGGACCGCTTGGGAACACCGCGTGTTGTTGGCATCGTTGCCTGCAACGCAACTCTTTTTTGGCTTTTTTTATTTTTTAAACAATTCTTTTTTAAATAATTCTTTAATTTTTTAAATAAATGCGTGGAGATTCAAAGAATTTTATTAAGAAAAAGGAACACGAGCGAATTTCGGTTTTCGCCTTCAGCAGCTCTTCATGCACAAGCAGAGCGTCGCGTTGCCTTCGTTTGCATTCGGCAAAAGTACTCCAAAACGACGTTGTGCTGCGCATTCAGTAGTTAACGAAGTCGACGTTCGTCTTCTTAAAGCTTTTCCGACGGATTGCCTTCGCCAACGACCATACCACGCTGAGCACATCGGTTCTCGTCCGATCACCGAAATTAAGCAGCGTCGGGCGCGGTTAGTACTTAGATGGGGGACCGCTTGGGAACACCGCGTGTTGTTGGCATCGTTGCCTGCAACGCAACTCTTTTTTGGCTTTTTTTATTTTTTAAACAATTCTTTTTTAAATAATTCTTTAATTTTTTAAATAAATGCGTGGAGATTCAAAGAATTTTATTAAGAAAAAGGAACACGAGCGAATTTCGGTTTTCGCCTTCAGCAGCTCTTCATGCACAAGCAGAGCGTCGCGTTGCCTTCGTTTGCATTCGGCAAAAGTACTCCAAAACGACGTTGTGCTGCGCATTCAGTAGTTAACGAAGTCGACGTTCGTCTTCTTAAAGCTTTTCCGACGGATTGCCTTCGCCAACGACCATACCACGCTGAGCACATCGGTTCTCGTCCGATCACCGAAATTAAGCAGCGTCGGGCGCGGTTAGTACTTAGATGGGGGACCGCTTGGGAACACCGCGTGTTGTTGGCATCGTTGCCTGCAACGCAACTCTTTTTTGCTCTTTTTATTCTTTAAATAATTGTTTTTTAAATAATTTTTAAATTTTTGAAATGAATGCGCTTTTACAGAAATGTTTTTATATTTTCCGATGTCGTTGCTTTGCTCTTGCGTGGAGATTCAAAGAATTTTATTAAGAAAAAGGAACACGAGCGAATTTCGGTTTTCGCCTTCAGCAGCTCTTCGTGCACAAGCAGAGCGTCGCGTTGCTTCGTTTGCATTCGCCAAAAGACTTTGAATCCGATTTTGGGCTGCGCAGCCAGAAGCTAACGAAGTCGACGTTCGTGTTCTTATAGCTTTTCCGACGGACTGCCTTCGCCAACGACCATACCACGCTGAGCACATCGGTTCTCGTCTGATCACCGAAATTAAGCAGCGTCGGGCGCGGTTAGTACTTAGATGGGGGACCGCTTGGGAACACCGCGTGTTGTTGGCATCGTTGCCTGCAACGCAACTCTTTTTTGCTCTTTTTATTCTTTAAATAATTGTTTTTTAAATAATTTTTAAATTTTTGAAATGAATGCGCTTTTACATAAATGTTTTTATATTTTCGATGTCGTTGCTTTGCTCTTGCGTGGAGATTCAAAGAGTTTTATGTGTTATTTTTCGCCTTCAGCAGCTCTTCATGCACAAGCAGAGCGTCGCGTTGCCTTCGTTTGCATTCGGCAAAAGTACTCCAAAACGACGTTGTGCTGCGCATTCAGTAGTTAACGAAGTCGACGTTCGTCTTCTTAAAGCTTTTCCGACGGATTGCCTTCGCCAACGACCATACCACGCTGAGCACATCGGTTCTCGTCCGATCACCGAAATTAAGCAGCGTCGGGCGCGGTTAGTACTTAGATGGGGGACCGCTTGGGAACACCGCGTGTTGTTGGCATCGTTGCCTGCAACGCAACTCTTTTTTGGCTTTTTTTATTTTTTAAACAATTCTTTTTTAAATAATTCTTTAATTTTTTAAATAAATGCGTGGAGATTCAAAGAATTTTATTAAGAAAAAGGAACACGAGCGAATTTCGGTTTTCGCCTTCAGCAGCTCTTCATGCACAAGCAGAGCGTCGCGTTGCCTTCGTTTGCATTCGGCAAAAGTACTCCAAAACGACGTTGTGCTGCGCATTCAGTAGTTAACGAAGTCGACGTTCGTCTTCTTAAAGCTTTTCCGACGGATTGCCTTCGCCAACGACCATACCACGCTGAGCACATCGGTTCTCGTCCGATCACCGAAATTAAGCAGCGTCGGGCGCGGTTAGTACTTAGATGGGGGACCGCTTGGGAACACCGCGTGTTGTTGGCATCGTTGCCTGCAACGCAACTCTTTTTTGGCTTTTTTTATTTTTTAAACAATTCTTTTTTAAATAATTCTTTAATTTTTTAAATAAATGCGTGGAGATTCAAAGAATTTTATTAAGAAAAAGGAACACGAGCGAATTTCGGTTTTCGCCTTCAGCAGCTCTTCATGCACAAGCAGAGCGTCGCGTTGCCTTCGTTTGCATTCGGCAAAAGTACTCCAAAACGACGTTGTGCTGCGCATTCAGTAGTTAACGAAGTCGACGTTCGTCTTCTTAAAGCTTTTCCGACGGATTGCCTTCGCCAACGACCATACCACGCTGAGCACATCGGTTCTCGTCCGATCACCGAATAAGCAGCGTCGGGCGCGGTTAGTACTTAGATGGGGGACCGCTTGGGAACACCGCGTGTTGTTGGCATCGTTGCCTGCAACGCAACTCTTTTTTGCTCTTTTTATTCTTTAAATAATTGTTTTTTAAATAATTTTTAAATTTTTGAAATGAATGCGCTTTTACAGAAATGTTTTTATATTTTCCGATGTCGTTGCTTTGCTCTTGCGTGGAGATTCAAAGAATTTTATTAAGAAAAAGGAACACGAGCGAATTTCGGTTTTCGCCTTCAGCAGCTCTTCGTGCACAAGCAGAGCGTCGCGTTGCTTCGTTTGCATTCGCCAAAAGACTTTGAATCCGATTTTGGGCTGCGCAGCCAGAAGCTAACGAAGTCGACGTTCGTGTTCTTATAGCTTTTCCGACGGACTGCCTTCGCCAACGACCATACCACGCTGAGCACATCGGTTCTCGTCTGATCACCGAAATTAAGCAGCGTCGGGCGCGGTTAGTACTTAGATGGGGGACCGCTTGGGAACACCGCGTGTTGTTGGCATCGTTGCCTGCAACGCAACTCTTTTTTGCTCTTTTTATTCTTTAAATAATTGTTTTTTAAATAATTTTTAAATTTTTGAAATGAATGCGCTTTTACATAAATGTTTTTATATTTTCGATGTCGTTGCTTTGCTCTTGCGTGGAGATTCAAAGAGTTTTATGTGTTATTTTTCGCCTTCAGCAGCTCTTCATGCACAAGCAGAGCGTCGCGTTGCCTTCGTTTGCATTCGGCAAAAGTACTCCAAAACGACGTTGTGCTGCGCATTCAGTAGTTAACGAAGTCGACGTTCGTCTTCTTAAAGCTTTTCCGACGGATTGCCTTCGCCAACGACCATACCACGCTGAGCACATCGGTTCTCGTCCGATCACCGAAATTAAGCAGCGTCGGGCGCGGTTAGTACTTAGATGGGGGACCGCTTGGGAACACCGCGTGTTGTTGGCATCGTTGCCTGCAACGCAACTCTTTTTTGGCTTTTTTTATTTTTTAAACAATTCTTTTTTAAATAATTCTTTAATTTTTTAAATAAATGCGTGGAGATTCAAAGAATTTTATTAAGAAAAAGGAACACGAGCGAATTTCGGTTTTCGCCTTCAGCAGCTCTTCATGCACAAGCAGAGCGTCGCGTTGCCTTCGTTTGCATTCGGCAAAAGTACTCCAAAACGACGTTGTGCTGCGCATTCAGTAGTTAACGAAGTCGACGTTCGTCTTCTTAAAGCTTTTCCGACGGATTGCCTTCGCCAACGACCATACCACGCTGAGCACATCGGTTCTCGTCCGATCACCGAAATTAAGCAGCGTCGGGCGCGGTTAGTACTTAGATGGGGGACCGCTTGGGAACACCGCGTGTTGTTGGCATCGTTGCCTGCAACGCAACTCTTTTTTGGCTTTTTTTATTTTTTAAACAATTCTTTTTTAAATAATTCTTTAATTTTTTAAATAAATGCGTGGAGATTCAAAGAATTTTATTAAGAAAAAGGAACACGAGCGAATTTCGGTTTTCGCCTTCAGCAGCTCTTCATGCACAAGCAGAGCGTCGCGTTGCCTTCGTTTGCATTCGGCAAAAGTACTCCAAAACGACGTTGTGCTGCGCATTCAGTAGTTAACGAAGTCGACGTTCGTCTTCTTAAAGCTTTTCCGACGGATTGCCTTCGCCAACGACCATACCACGCTGAGCACATCGGTTCTCGTCCGATCACCGAAATTAAGCAGCGTCGGGCGCGGTTAGTACTTAGATGGGGGACCGCTTGGGAACACCGCGTGTTGTTGGCATCGTTGCCTGCAACGCAACTCTTTTTTGGCTTTTTTTATTTTTTAAACAATTCTTTTTTAAATAATTCTTTAATTTTTTAAATAAATGCGTGGAGATTCAAAGAATTTTATTAAGAAAAAGGAACACGAGCGAATTTCGGTTTTCGCCTTCAGCAGCTCTTCATGCACAAGCAGAGCGTCGCGTTGCCTTCGTTTGCATTCGGCAAAAGTACTCCAAAACGACGTTGTGCTGCGCATTCAGTAGTTAACGAAGTCGACGTTCGTCTTCTTAAAGCTTTTCCGACGGATTGCCTTCGCCAACGACCATACCACGCTGAGCACATCGGTTCTCGTCCGATCACCGAAATTAAGCAGCGTCGGGCGCGGTTAGTACTTAGATGTGGGGGACCGCTTGGGAACACCGCGTGTTGTTGGCATCGTTGCCTGCAACGCAACTCTTTTTTGCTCTTTTTATTCTTTAAATAATTGTTTTTTAAATAATTTTTAAATTTTTGAAATGAATGCGCTTTTACAGAAATGTTTTTATATTTTCCGATGTCGTTGCTTTGCTCTTGCGTGGAGATTCAAAGAATTTTATTAAGAAAAAGGAACACGAGCGAATTTCGGTTTTCGCCTTCAGCAGCTCTTCGTGCACAAGCAGAGCGTCGCGTTGCTTCGTTTGCATTCGCCAAAAGACTTTGAATCCGATTTTGGGCTGCGCAGCCAGAAGCTAACGAAGTCGACGTTCGTGTTCTTATAGCTTTTCCGACGGACTGCCTTCGCCAACGACCATACCACGCTGAGCACATCGGTTCTCGTCTGATCACCGAAATTAAGCAGCGTCGGGCGCGGTTAGTACTTAGATGGGGGACCGCTTGGGAACACCGCGTGTTGTTGGCATCGTTGCCTGCAACGCAACTCTTTTTTGCTCTTTTTATTCTTTAAATAATTGTTTTTTAAATAATTTTTAAATTTTTGAAATGAATGCGCTTTTACATAAATGTTTTTATATTTTCGATGTCGTTGCTTTGCTCTTGCGTGGAGATTCAAAGAGTTTTATGTGTTATTTTTCGCCTTCAGCAGCTCTTCATGCACAAGCAGAGCGTCGCGTTGCCTTCGTTTGCATTCGGCAAAAGTACTCCAAAACGACGTTGTGCTGCGCATTCAGTAGTTAACGAAGTCGACGTTCGTCTTCTTAAAGCTTTTCCGACGGATTGCCTTCGCCAACGACCATACCACGCTGAGCACATCGGTTCTCGTCCGATCACCGAAATTAAGCAGCGTCGGGCGCGGTTAGTACTTAGATGGGGGACCGCTTGGGAACACCGCGTGTTGTTGGCATCGTTGCCTGCAACGCAACTCTTTTTTGGCTTTTTTTATTTTTTAAACAATTCTTTTTTAAATAATTCTTTAATTTTTTAAATAAATGCGTGGAGATTCAAAGAATTTTATTAAGAAAAAGGAACACGAGCGAATTTCGGTTTTCGCCTTCAGCAGCTCTTCATGCACAAGCAGAGCGTCGCGTTGCCTTCGTTTGCATTCGGCAAAAGTACTCCAAAACGACGTTGTGCTGCGCATTCAGTAGTTAACGAAGTCGACGTTCGTCTTCTTAAAGCTTTTCCGACGGATTGCCTTCGCCAACGACCATACCACGCTGAGCACATCGGTTCTCGTCCGATCACCGAAATTAAGCAGCGTCGGGCGCGGTTAGTACTTAGATGGGGGACCGCTTGGGAACACCGCGTGTTGTTGGCATCGTTGCCTGCAACGCAACTCTTTTTTGGCTTTTTTTATTTTTTAAACAATTCTTTTTTAAATAATTCTTTAATTTTTTAAATAAATGCGTGGAGATTCAAAGAATTTTATTAAGAAAAAGGAACACGAGCGAATTTCGGTTTTCGCCTTCAGCAGCTCTTCATGCACAAGCAGAGCGTCGCGTTGCCTTCGTTTGCATTCGGCAAAAGTACTCCAAAACGACGTTGTGCTGCGCATTCAGTAGTTAACGAAGTCGACGTTCGTCTTCTTAAAGCTTTTCCGACGGATTGCCTTCGCCAACGACCATACCACGCTGAGCATATCGGTTCTCGTCCGATCACCGAATAAGCAGCGTCGGGCGCGGTTAGTACTTAGATGGGGGACCGCTTGGGAACACCGCGTGTTGTTGGCATCGTTGCCTGCAACGCAACTCTTTTTTGCTCTTTTTATTCTTTAAATAATTGTTTTTTAAATAATTTTTAAATTTTTGAAATGAATGCGCTTTTACAGAAATGTTTTTATATTTTCCGATGTCGTTGCTTTGCTCTTGCGTGGAGATTCAAAGAATTTTATTAAGAAAAAGGAACACGAGCGAATTTCGGTTTTCGCCTTCAGCAGCTCTTCGTGCACAAGCAGAGCGTCGCGTTGCTTCGTTTGCATTCGCCAAAAGACTTTGAATCCGATTTTGGGCTGCGCAGCCAGAAGCTAACGAAGTCGACGTTCGTGTTCTTATAGCTTTTCCGACGGACTGCCTTCGCCAACGACCATACCACGCTGAGCACATCGGTTCTCGTCTGATCACCGAAATTAAGCAGCGTCGGGCGCGGTTAGTACTTAGATGGGGGACCGCTTGGGAACACCGCGTGTTGTTGGCATCGTTGCCTGCAACGCAACTCTTTTTTGCTCTTTTTATTCTTTAAATAATTGTTTTTTAAATAATTTTTAAATTTTTGAAATGAATGCGCTTTTACATAAATGTTTTTATATTTTCGATGTCGTTGCTTTGCTCTTGCGTGGAGATTCAAAGAGTTTTATGTGTTATTTTTCGCCTTCAGCAGCTCTTCATGCACAAGCAGAGCGTCGCGTTGCCTTCGTTTGCATTCGGCAAAAGTACTCCAAAACGACGTTGTGCTGCGCATTCAGTAGTTAACGAAGTCGACGTTCGTCTTCTTAAAGCTTTTCCGACGGATTGCCTTCGCCAACGACCATACCACGCTGAGCACATCGGTTCTCGTCCGATCACCGAAATTAAGCAGCGTCGGGCGCGGTTAGTACTTAGATGGGGGACCGCTTGGGAACACCGCGTGTTGTTGGCATCGTTGCCTGCAACGCAACTCTTTTTTGGCTTTTTTTATTTTTTAAACAATTCTTTTTTAAATAATTCTTTAATTTTTTAAATAAATGCGTGGAGATTCAAAGAATTTTATTAAGAAAAAGGAACACGAGCGAATTTCGGTTTTCGCCTTCAGCAGCTCTTCATGCACAAGCAGAGCGTCGCGTTGCCTTCGTTTGCATTCGGCAAAAGTACTCCAAAACGACGTTGTGCTGCGCATTCAGTAGTTAACGAAGTCGACGTTCGTCTTCTTAAAGCTTTTCCGACGGATTGCCTTCGCCAACGACCATACCACGCTGAGCACATCGGTTCTCGTCCGATCACCGAAATTAAGCAGCGTCGGGCGCGGTTAGTACTTAGATGGGGGACCGCTTGGGAACACCGCGTGTTGTTGGCATCGTTGCCTGCAACGCAACTCTTTTTTGGCTTTTTTTATTTTTTAAACAATTCTTTTTTAAATAATTCTTTAATTTTTTAAATAAATGCGTGGAGATTCAAAGAATTTTATTAAGAAAAAGGAACACGAGCGAATTTCGGTTTTCGCCTTCAGCAGCTCTTCATGCACAAGCAGAGCGTCGCGTTGCCTTCGTTTGCATTCGGCAAAAGTACTCCAAAACGACGTTGTGCTGCGCATTCAGTAGTTAACGAAGTCGACGTTCGTCTTCTTAAAGCTTTTCCGACGGATTGCCTTCGCCAACGACCATACCACGCTGAGCACATCGGTTCTCGTCCGATCACCGAAATTAAGCAGCGTCGGGCGCGGTTAGTACTTAGATGGGGGACCGCTTGGGAACACCGCGTGTTGTTGGCATCGTTGCCTGCAACGCAACTCTTTTTTGGCTTTTTTTATTTTTTAAACAATTCTTTTTTAAATAATTCTTTAATTTTTTAAATAAATGCGTGGAGATTCAAAGAATTTTATTAAGAAAAAGGAACACGAGCGAATTTCGGTTTTCGCCTTCAGCAGCTCTTCATGCACAAGCAGAACGTCGCGTTGCCTTCGTTTGCATTCGGCAAAAGTACTCCAAAACGACGTTGTGCTGCGCATTCAGTAGTTAACGAAGTCGACGTTCGTCTTCTTAAAGCTTTTCCGACGGATTGCCTTCGCCAACGACCATACCACGCTGAGCACATCGGTTCTCGTCCGATCACCGAAATTAAGCAGCGTCGGGCGCGGTTAGTACTTAGATGGGGACCGCTTGGGAACACCGCGTGTTGTTGGCCTCGTTGCCGCAACGCAACTCTTTTTTGCTTTTTTTATTTTTTAAACAATTGTTTTTCAAATAATTTTTAATTTTGTAAATAAACGCCCTTTTACATAAATGTTTTTATATTTTCCGATGTCGTTGCTTTGCTCTTGCGTAGAGATTCAAAGAATTTTATTAAGAAAAAGGAACACGAGCGAATTTCGGTTTTCGCCTTCAGCAGCTCTTCGTGCACAAGCAGAGCGTCGCGTTGCCTTCGTTTGCATTCGGCAAAAGTACTCCAAAACGACGTTGTGCTGCGCATTCAGTAGTTAACGAAGTCGACGTTCGTCTTCTTAAAGCTTTTCCGACGGATTGCCTTCGCCAACGACCATACCACGCTGAGCACATCGGTTCTCGTCCGATCACCGAAATTAAGCAGCGTCGGGCGCGGTTAGTACTTAGATGGGGGACCGCTTGGGAACACCGCGTGTTGTTGGCATCGTTGCCTGCAACGCAACTCTTTTTTGGCTTTTTTTATTTTTTAAACAATTCTTTTTTAAATAATTCTTTAATTTTTTAAATAAATGCGTGGAGATTCAAAGAATTTTATTAAGAAAAAGGAACACGAGCGAATTTCGGTTTTCGCCTTCAGCAGCTCTTCGTGCACAAGCAGAGCGTCGCGTTGCCTTCGTTTGCATTCGGCAAAAGTACTCCAAAACGACGTTGTGCTGCGCATTCAGTAGTTAACGAAGTCGACGTTCGTCTTCTTAAAGCTTTTCCGACGGATTGCCTTCGCCAACGACCATACCACGCTGAGCACATCGGTTCTCGTCCGATCACCGAAATTAAGCAGCGTCGGGCGCGGTTAGTACTTAGATGGGGGACCGCTTGGGAACACCGCGTGTTGTTGGCATCGTTGCCTGCAACGCAACTCTTTTTTGGCTTTTTTTATTTTTTAAACAATTCTTTTTTAAATAATTCTTTAATTTTTTAAATAAATGCGTGGAGATTCAAAGAATTTTATTAAGAAAAAGGAACACGAGCGAATTTCGGTTTTCGCCTTCAGCAGCTCTTCCTGCACAAGCAGAGCGTCGCGTTGCCTTCGTTTGCATTCGGCAAAAGTACTCCAAAACGACGTTGTGCTGCGCATTCAGTAGTTAACGAAGTCGACGTTCGTCTTCTTAAAGCTTTTCCGACGGATTGCCTTCGCCAACGACCATACCACGCTGAGCACATCGGTTCTCGTCCGATCACCGAAATTAAGCAGCGTCGGGCGCGGTTAGTACTTAGATGGGGGACCGCTTGGGAACACCGCGTGTTGTTGGCCTCGTTGCCGCAACGCAACTCTTTTTTGCTTTTTTTATTTTTTAAACAATTGTTTTTCAAATAATTTTTAAATTTTTGAAATGAATGCGCTTTTACAGAAATGTTTTTATATTTTCCGATGTCGTTGCTTTGCTCTTGCGTGGAGATTCAAACAATTCAACTAAGAAAAAGGAACACGAGCGAATTTCGTATTTCGCCGTTCAGCAGCTCTTCGTGCACAAGCAGAGCGACGCGTTGCCTTCGTTTGCATTCGCCAAAAGACTTTGAATCCGATTTTGGGCTGCGTAGCCAGAAGCTAACGAAGTCGACGTTCGTCTTCTTAAAGCTTTTCCGACGGACTGCCTTCGCCAACGACCATACCACGCTGAGCACATCGGTTCTCGTCCGATCACCGAAATTAAGCAGCGTCGGGCGCGGTTAGTACTTAGATGGGGGACCGCTTGGGAACACCGCGTGTTGTTGGCATCGTTGCCTGCAACGCAACTCTTTTTTGGCTTTTTTTATTTTTTAAACAATTCTTTTTTAAATAATTCTTTAATTTTTTAAATAAATGCGTGGAGATTCAAAGAATTTTATTAAGAAAAAGGAACACGAGCGAATTTCGGTTTTCGCCTTCAGCAGCTCTTCGTGCACAAGCAGAGCGACGCGTTGCCTTCGTTTGCATTCGCCAAAAGACTTTGAATCCGATTTTGGGCTGCGCAGCCAGAAGCTAACGAAGTCGACGTTCGTGTTCTTATAGCTTTTCCGACGGATTGCCTTCGCCAACGACCATACCACGCTGAGCACATTGGTTCTCGTCCGATCACCGAAATTAAGCAGCGTCGGGCGCGGTTAGTACTTAGATGGGGGACCGCTTGGGAACACCGCGTGTTGTTGGCATCGTTGCCTGCAACGCAACTCTTTTTTGGCTTTTTTTATTTTTTAAACAATTCTTTTTTAAATAATTCTTTAATTTTTTAAATAAATGCGTGGAGATTCAAAGAATTTTATTAAGAAAAAGGAACACGAGCGAATTTCGGTTTTCGCCTTCAGCAGCTCTTCATGCACAAGCAGAGCGTCGCGTTGCCTTCGTTTGCATTCGGCAAAAGTACTCCAAAACGACGTTGTGCTGCGCATTCAGTAGTTAACGAAGTCGACGTTCGTCTTCTTAAAGCTTTTCCGACGGATTGCCTTCGCCAACGACCATACCACGCTGAGCACATCGGTTCTCGTCCGATCACCGAAATTAAGCAGCGTCGGGCGCGGTTAGTACTTAGATGGGGGACCGCTTGGGAACACCGCGTGTTGTTGGCATCGTTGCCTGCAACGCAACTCTTTTTTGGCTTTTTTTATTTTTTAAACAATTCTTTTTTAAATAATTCTTTAATTTTTTAAATAAATGCGTGGAGATTCAAAGAATTTTATTAAGAAAAAGGAACACGAGCGAATTTCGGTTTTCGCCTTCAGCAGCTCTTCATGCACAAGCAGAGCGTCGCGTTGCCTTCGTTTGCATTCGGCAAAAGTACTCCAAAACGACGTTGTGCTGCGCATTCAGTAGTTAACGAAGTCGACGTTCGTCTTCTTAAAGCTTTTCCGACGGATTGCCTTCGCCAACGACCATACCACGCTGAGCACATCGGTTCTCGTCCGATCACCGAAATTAAGCAGCGTCGGGCGCGGTTAGTACTTAGATGGGGGACCGCTTGGGAACACCGCGTGTTGTTGGCATCGTTGCCTGCAACGCAACTCTTTTTTGGCTTTTTTTATTTTTTAAACAATTCTTTTTTAAATAATTCTTTAATTTTTTAAATAAATGCGTGGAGATTCAAAGAATTTTATTAAGAAAAAGGAACACGAGCGAATTTCGGTTTTCGCCTTCAGCAGCTCTTCATGCACAAGCAGAGCGTCGCGTTGCCTTCGTTTGCATTCGGCAAAAGTACTCCAAAACGACGTTGTGCTGCGCATTCAGTAGTTAACGAAGTCGACGTTCGTCTTCTTAAAGCTTTTCCGACGGATTGCCTTCGCCAACGACCATACCACGCTGAGCACATCGGTTCTCGTCCGATCACCGAAATTAAGCAGCGTCGGGCGCGGTTAGTACTTAGATGTGGGGGACCGCTTGGGAACACCGCGTGTTGTTGGCATCGTTGCCTGCAACGCAACTCTTTTTTGCTCTTTTTATTCTTTAAATAATTGTTTTTTAAATAATTTTTAAATTTTTGAAATGAATGCGCTTTTACAGAAATGTTTTTATATTTTCCGATGTCGTTGCTTTGCTCTTGCGTGGAGATTCAAAGAATTTTATTAAGAAAAAGGAACACGAGCGAATTTCGGTTTTCGCCTTCAGCAGCTCTTCGTGCACAAGCAGAGCGTCGCGTTGCTTCGTTTGCATTCGCCAAAAGACTTTGAATCCGATTTTGGGCTGCGCAGCCAGAAGCTAACGAAGTCGACGTTCGTGTTCTTATAGCTTTTCCGACGGACTGCCTTCGCCAACGACCATACCACGCTGAGCACATCGGTTCTCGTCTGATCACCGAAATTAAGCAGCGTCGGGCGCGGTTAGTACTTAGATGGGGGACCGCTTGGGAACACCGCGTGTTGTTGGCATCGTTGCCTGCAACGCAACTCTTTTTTGCTCTTTTTATTCTTTAAATAATTGTTTTTTAAATAATTTTTAAATTTTTGAAATGAATGCGCTTTTACATAAATGTTTTTATATTTTCGATGTCGTTGCTTTGCTCTTGCGTGGAGATTCAAAGAGTTTTATGTGTTATTTTTCGCCTTCAGCAGCTCTTCATGCACAAGCAGAGCGTCGCGTTGCCTTCGTTTGCATTCGGCAAAAGTACTCCAAAACGACGTTGTGCTGCGCATTCAGTAGTTAACGAAGTCGACGTTCGTCTTCTTAAAGCTTTTCCGACGGATTGCCTTCGCCAACGACCATACCACGCTGAGCACATCGGTTCTCGTCCGATCACCGAAATTAAGCAGCGTCGGGCGCGGTTAGTACTTAGATGGGGGACCGCTTGGGAACACCGCGTGTTGTTGGCATCGTTGCCTGCAACGCAACTCTTTTTTGGCTTTTTTTATTTTTTAAACAATTCTTTTTTAAATAATTCTTTAATTTTTTAAATAAATGCGTGGAGATTCAAAGAATTTTATTAAGAAAAAGGAACACGAGCGAATTTCGGTTTTCGCCTTCAGCAGCTCTTCATGCACAAGCAGAGCGTCGCGTTGCCTTCGTTTGCATTCGGCAAAAGTACTCCAAAACGACGTTGTGCTGCGCATTCAGTAGTTAACGAAGTCGACGTTCGTCTTCTTAAAGCTTTTCCGACGGATTGCCTTCGCCAACGACCATACCACGCTGAGCACATCGGTTCTCGTCCGATCACCGAAATTAAGCAGCGTCGGGCGCGGTTAGTACTTAGATGGGGGACCGCTTGGGAACACCGCGTGTTGTTGGCATCGTTGCCTGCAACGCAACTCTTTTTTGGCTTTTTTTATTTTTTAAACAATTCTTTTTTAAATAATTCTTTAATTTTTTAAATAAATGCGTGGAGATTCAAAGAATTTTATTAAGAAAAAGGAACACGAGCGAATTTCGGTTTTCGCCTTCAGCAGCTCTTCATGCACAAGCAGAGCGTCGCGTTGCCTTCGTTTGCATTCGGCAAAAGTACTCCAAAACGACGTTGTGCTGCGCATTCAGTAGTTAACGAAGTCGACGTTCGTCTTCTTAAAGCTTTTCCGACGGATTGCCTTCGCCAACGACCATACCACGCTGAGCACATCGGTTCTCGTCCGATCACCGAAATTAAGCAGCGTCGGGCGCGGTTAGTACTTAGATGGGGGACCGCTTGGGAACACCGCGTGTTGTTGGCCTCGTTGCCTGCAACGCAACTCTTTTTTGGCTTTTTTTTTATTTTTTAAATAATTGTTTTTTAAATAATTCTTTAATTTTGTAAATAAACGCCCTTTTACATAAATGTTTTTATATTTTCCGATGTCGTTGCTTTGCTCTTGCGTGGAGATTCAAAGAGTTTTATTAAGAAAAAGGAACACGAGCGAATTTCGGTTTTCGCCTTCAGCAGCTCTTCATGCACAAGCAGAGCGACGCGTTGCCTTCGTTTGCATTCGGCAAAAGTACTCCAAAACGACGTTGTGCTGCGCATTCAGTAGTTAACGAAGTCGACGTTCGTCTTCTTAAAGCTTTTCCGACGGATTGCCTTCGCCAACGACCATACCACGCTGAGCACATCGGTTCTCGTCCGATCACCGAAATTAAGCAGCGTCGGGCGCGGTTAGTACTTAGATGGGGGACCGCTTGGGAACACCGCGTGTTGTTGGCATCGTTGCCTGCAACGCAACTCTTTTTTGGCTTTTTTTATTTTTTAAACAATTCTTTTTTAAATAATTCTTTAATTTTTTAAATAAATGCGTGGAGATTCAAAGAATTTTATTAAGAAAAAGGAACACGAGCGAATTTCGGTTTTCGCCTTCAGCAGCTCTTCATGCACAAGCAGAACGTCGCGTTGCCTTCGTTTGCATTCGGCAAAAGTACTCCAAAACGACGTTGTGCTGCGCATTCAGTAGTTAACGAAGTCGACGTTCGTCTTCTTAAAGCTTTTCCGACGGATTGCCTTCGCCAACGACCATACCACGCTGAGCACATCGGTTCTCGTCCGATCACCGAAATTAAGCAGCGTCGGGCGCGGTTAGTACTTAGATGGGGGACCGCTTGGGAACACCGCGTGTTGTTGGCATCGTTGCCTGCCACGCAACTCTTTTTTGCTCTTTTTATTCTTTAAATATTTGTTTTTTAAATAATTTTTAAATTTTTGAAATGAATGCGCTTTTACAGAAATGTTTTTATATTTTCCGATGTCGTTGCTTTGCTCTTGCGTGGAGATTCAAACAATTCAACTAAGAAAAAGGAACACGAGCGAATTTCGTATTTCGCCGTTCAGCAGCTCTTCGTGCACAAGCAGAGCGACGCGTTGCCTTCGTTTGCATTCGCCAAAAGACTTTGAATCCGATTTTGGGCTGCGTAGCCAGAAGCTAACGAAGTCGACGTTCGTCTTCTTAAAGCTTTTCCGACGGATTGCCTTCGCCAACGACCATACCACGCTGAGCACATCGGTTCTCGTCCGATCACCGAAATTAAGCAGCGTCGGGCGCGGTTAGTACTTAGATGGGGGACCGCTTGGGAACACCGCGTGTTGTTGGCCTCGTTGCCGCAACGCAACTCTTTTTTGCTTTTTTTATTTTTTAAACAATTGTTTTTCAAATAATTTTTAAATTTTTGAAATGAATGCGCTTTTACAGAAATGTTTTTATATTTTCCGATGTCGTTGCTTTGCTCTTGCGTGGAGATTCAAACAATTCAACTAAGAAAAAGGAACACGAGCGAATTTCGTATTTCGCCGTTCAGCAGCTCTTCGTGCACAAGCAGAGCGACGCGTTGCCTTCGTTTGCATTCGCCAAAAGACTTTGAATCCGATTTTGGGCTGCGTAGCCAGAAGCTAACGAAGTCGACGTTCGTCTTCTTAAAGCTTTTCCGACGGACTGCCTTCGCCAACGACCATACCACGCTGAGCACATCGGTTCTCGTCCGATCACCGAAATTAAGCAGCGTCGGGCGCGGTTAGTACTTAGATGGGGGACCGCTTGGGAACACCGCGTGTTGTTGGCATCGTTGCCTGCAACGCAACTCTTTTTTGGCTTTTTTTATTTTTTAAACAATTCTTTTTTAAATAATTCTTTAATTTTTTAAATAAATGCGTGGAGATTCAAAGAATTTTATTAAGAAAAAGGAACACGAGCGAATTTCGGTTTTCGCCTTCAGCAGCTCTTCGTGCACAAGCAGAGCGACGCGTTGCCTTCGTTTGCATTCGCCAAAAGACTTTGAATCCGATTTTGGGCTGCGCAGCCAGAAGCTAACGAAGTCGACGTTCGTGTTCTTATAGCTTTTCCGACGGATTGCCTTCGCCAACGACCATACCACGCTGAGCACATTGGTTCTCGTCCGATCACCGAAATTAAGCAGCGTCGGGCGCGGTTAGTACTTAGATGGGGGACCGCTTGGGAACACCGCGTGTTGTTGGCATCGTTGCCTGCAACGCAACTCTTTTTTGGCTTTTTTTATTTTTTAAACAATTGTTTTTCAAATAATTTTTAAATTTTTGAAATGAATGCGCTTTTACAGAAATGTTTTTATATTTTCCGATGTCGTTGCTTTGCTCTTGCGTGGAGATTCAAACAATTCAACTAAGAAAAAGGAACACGAGCGAATTTCGTATTTCGCCGTTCAGCAGCTCTTCGTGCACAAGCAGAGCGACGCGTTGCCTTCGTTTGCATTCGCCAAAAGACTTTGAATCCGATTTTGGGCTGCGTAGCCAGAAGCTAACGAAGTCGACGTTCGTCTTCTTAAAGCTTTTCCGACGGATTGCCTTCGCCAACGACCATACCACGCTGAGCACATCGGTTCTCGTCCGATCACCGAAATTAAGCAGCGTCGGGCGCGGTTAGTACTTAGATGGGGGACCGCTTGGGAACACCGCGTGTTGTTGGCCTCGTTGCCGCAACGCAACTCTTTTTTGCTTTTTTTATTTTTTAAACAATTGTTTTTCAAATAATTTTTAATTTTGTAAATAAACGCCCTTTTACATAAATGTTTTTATATTTTCCGATGTCGTTGCTTTGCTCTTGCGTAGAGATTCAAAGAATTTTATTAAGAAAAAGGAACACGAGCGAATTTCGGTTTTCGCCTTCAGCAGCTCTTCGTGCACAAGCAGAGCGTCGCGTTGCCTTCGTTTGCATTCGGCAAAAGTACTCCAAAACGACGTTGTGCTGCGCATTCAGTAGTTAACGAAGTCGACGTTCGTCTTCTTAAAGCTTTTCCGACGGATTGCCTTCGCCAACGACCATACCACGCTGAGCACATCGGTTCTCGTCCGATCACCGAAATTAAGCAGCGTCGGGCGCGGTTAGTACTTAGATGGGGGGGACCGCTTGGGAACACCGCGTGTTGTTGGCATCGTTGCCTGCACGCAACTCTTTTTTGCTTTTCTTATTCTTTAAACAATTGTTTTTTAAATAATTTTTAAATTTTTGAAATGAATGCGCTTTTACATAAATGTTTTTATATTTTCCGATGTCGTTGCTTTGCTCTTGCGTGGAGATTCAAAGAATTTTATTAAGAAAAAGGAACACGAGCGAATTTCGGTTTTCGCCTTCAGCAGCTCTTCGTGCACAAGCAGAGCGACGCGTTGCCTTCGTTTACATTCGCCAAAAGACTTTGAATCCGATTTTGGGCTGCGCAGCCAGAAGCTAACGAAGTCGACGTTCGTGTTCTTATAGCTTTTCCGACGGATTGCCTTCGCCAACGACCATACCACGCTGAGCACATCGGTTCTCGTCCGATCACCGAAATTAAGCAGCGTCGGGCGCGGTTAGTACTTAGATGGGGGGGACCGCTTGGGAACACCGCGTGTTGTTGGCCTCGTTGCCTGCAACGCAACTCTTTTTTGCTCTTTTTATTCTTTAAATATTTGTTTTTTAAATAATTTTTAATTTTTTAAATAAATGCGCTTTTACATAAATGTTTTTATATTTTCCGATGTCGTTGCTTTGCTCTTGCTTGGAGATTCAAAGAATTTTATTAAGAAAAAGGAACACGAGCGAATTTCGTATTTTGCCGTTCAGCAGCTCTTCGTGCACAAGCAGAGCGACGCGTTGCCTTCGTTTGCATTCGGCAAAAGTACTCCAAAACGACGTTGTGCTGCGCATTCAGTAGTTAACGAAGTCGACGTTCGTCTTCTTAAAGCTTTTCCGACGGACTGCCTTCGCCAACGACCATACCACGCTGAGCACATCGGTTCTCGTCCGATCAGCGAAATTAAGCAGCGTCGGGCGCGGTTAGTACTTAGATGGCGGACCGCTTGGGAACACCGCGTGTTGTTGGCATCGTTGCCTGCACGCAACTCTTTTTTGCTTTTCTTATTCTTTAAACAATTGTTTTTTAAATAATTTTTAAATTTTTGAAATGAATGCGCTTTTACATAAATGTTTTTATATTTTCCGATGTCGTTGCTTTGCTCTTGCGTGGAGATTCAAAGAATTTTATTAAGAAAAAGGAACACGAGCGAATTTCGGTTTTCGCCTTCAGCAGCTCTTCATGCACAAGCAGAGCGTCGCGTTGCCTTCGTTTGCATTCGGCAAAAGTACTCCAAAACGACGTTGTGCTGCGCATTCAGTAGTTAACGAAGTCGACGTTCGTCTTCTTAAAGCTTTTCCGACGGATTGCCTTCGCCAACGACCATACCACGCTGAGCACATCGGTTCTCGTCCGATCACCGAAATTAAGCAGCGTCGGGCGCGGTTAGTACTTAGATGGGGACCGCTTGGGAACACCGCGTGTTGTTGGCCTCGTTGCCGCAACGCAACTCTTTTTTGCTTTTTTTATTTTTTAAACAATTGTTTTTCAAATAATTTTTAATTTTGTAAATAAACGCCCTTTTACATAAATGTTTTTATATTTTCCGATGTCGTTGCTTTGCTCTTGCGTAGAGATTCAAAGAATTTTATTAAGAAAAAGGAACACGAGCGAATTTCGGTTTTCGCCTTCAGCAGCTCTTCGTGCACAAGCAGAGCGTCGCGTTGCCTTCGTTTGCATTCGGCAAAAGTACTCCAAAACGACGTTGTGCTGCGCATTCAGTAGTTAACGAAGTCGACGTTCGTCTTCTTAAAGCTTTTCCGACGGATTGCCTTCGCCAACGACCATACCACGCTGAGCACATCGGTTCTCGTCCGATCACCGAAATTAAGCAGCGTCGGGCGCGGTTAGTACTTAGATGGGGGACCGCTTGGGAACACCGCGTGTTGTTGGCATCGTTGCCTGCAACGCAACTCTTTTTTGCTCTTTTTATTCTTTAAATAATTGTTTTTTAAATAATTTTTAAATTTTTGAAATGAATGCGCTTTTACATAAGTGTTTTTATATTTTCCGATGTCATTGCTTTGCTCTTGCGTGGAGATTCAAACAATTTAACTAAGAAAAAGGAACACGAGCGAATTTCGTATTTTGCCGTTCAGCAGCTCTTCGTGCACAAGCAGAGCGACGCGTTGCCTTCGTTTGCATTCGCCAAAAGACTTTGAATCCGATTTTGGGCTGCGCAGCCAGAAGCTAACGAAGTCGACGTTCGTGTTCTTATAGCTTTTCCGACGGATTGCCTTCGCCAACGACCATACCACGCTGAGCACATCGGTTCTCGTCCGATCACCGAAATTAAGCAGCGTCGGGCGCGGTTAGTACTTAGATGGGGGGGACCGCTTGGGAACACCGCGTGTTGTTGGCATCGTTGCCTGCACGCAACTCTTTTTTGCTTTTCTTATTCTTTAAACAATTGTTTTTTAAATAATTTTTAAATTTTTGAAATGAATGCGCTTTTACATAAATGTTTTTATATTTTCCGATGTCGTTGCTTTGCTCTTGCGTGGAGATTCAAAGAATTTTATTAAGAAAAAGGAACACGAGCGAATTTCGGTTTTCGCCTTCAGCAGCTCTTCGTGCACAAGCAGAGCGTCGCGTTGCCTTCGTTTGCATTCGGCAAAAGTACTCCAAAACGACGTTGTGCTGCGCATTCAGTAGTTAACGAAGTCGACGTTCGTCTTCTTAAAGCTTTTCCGACGGATTGCCTTCGCCAACGACCATACCACGCTGAGCACATCGGTTCTCGTCCGATCACCGAAATTAAGCAGCGTCGGGCGCGGTTAGTACTTAGATGGGGGGGACCGCTTGGGAACACCGCGTGTTGTTGGCCTCGTTGCCGCAACGCAACTCTTTTTTGCTTTTTTTATTTTTTAAACAATTGTTTTTCAAATAATTTTTAATTTTGTAAATAAACGCCCTTTTACATAAATGTTTTTATATTTTCCGATGTCGTTGCTTTGCTCTTGCGTAGAGATTCAAAGAATTTTATTAAGAAAAAGGAACACGAGCGAATTTCGGTTTTCGCCTTCAGCAGCTCTTCGTGCACAAGCAGAGCGTCGCGTTGCCTTCGTTTGCATTCGGCAAAAGTACTCCAAAACGACGTTGTGCTGCGCATTCAGTAGTTAACGAAGTCGACGTTCGTCTTCTTAAAGCTTTTCCGACGGATTGCCTTCGCCAACGACCATACCACGCTGAGCACATCGGTTCTCGTCCGATCACCGAAATTAAGCAGCGTCGGGCGCGGTTAGTACTTAGATGGGGGGGACCGCTTGGGAACACCGCGTGTTGTTGGCATCGTTGCCTGCACGCAACTCTTTTTTGCTTTTCTTATTCTTTAAACAATTGTTTTTTAAATAATTTTTAAATTTTTGAAATGAATGCGCTTTTACATAAATGTTTTTATATTTTCCGATGTCGTTGCTTTGCTCTTGCGTGGAGATTCAAAGAATTTTATTAAGAAAAAGGAACACGAGCGAATTTCGGTTTTCGCCTTCAGCAGCTCTTCGTGCACAAGCAGAGCGACGCGTTGCCTTCGTTTGCATTCGGCAAAAGACTTTGAATCCGATTTTGGGCTGCGCAGCCAGAAGCTAACGAAGTCGACGTTCGTGTTCTTATAGCTTTTCCGACGGATTGCCTTCGCCAACGACCATACCACGCTGAGCACATCGGTTCTCGTCCGATCACCGAAATTAAGCAGCGTCGGGCGCGGTTAGTACTTAGATGGGGGACCGCTTGGGAACACCGCGTGTTGTTGGCATCGTTGCCTGCAACGCAACTCTTTTTTGCTCTTTTTATTCTTTAAATAATTGTTTTTTAAATAATTTTTAAATTTTTGAAATGAATGCGCTTTTACATAAGTGTTTTTATATTTTCCGATGTCATTGCTTTGCTCTTGCGTGGAGATTCAAAGAATTTTATTAAGAAAAAGGAACACGAGCGAATTTCGGTTTTCGCCTTCAGCAGCTCTTCATGCACAAGCAGAGCGTCGCGTTGCCTTCGTTTGCATTCGGCAAAAGTACTCCAAAACGACGTTGTGCTGCGCATTCAGTAGTTAACGAAGTCGACGTTCGTCTTCTTAAAGCTTTTCCGACGGATTGCCTTCGCCAACGACCATACCACGCTGAGCACATCGGTTCTCGTCCGATCACCGAAATTAAGCAGCGTCGGGCGCGGTTAGTACTTAGATGGGGGACCGCTTGGGAACACCGCGTGTTGTTGGCATCGTTGCCTGCAACGCAACTCTTTTTTGGCTTTTTTTATTTTTTAAACAATTCTTTTTTAAATAATTCTTTAATTTTTTAAATAAATGCGTGGAGATTCAAAGAATTTTATTAAGAAAAAGGAACACGAGCGAATTTCGGTTTTCGCCTTCAGCAGCTCTTCGTGCACAAGCAGAGCGACGCGTTGCCTTCGTTTGCATTCGCCAAAAGACTGAATCCGATTTTGGGCTGCGCAGCCAGAAGCTAACGAAGTCGACGTTCGTGTTCTTATAGCTTTTCCGACGGATTGCCTTCGCCAACGACCATACCACGCTGAGCACATCGGTTCTCGTCCGATCACCGAAATTAAGCAGCGTCGGGCGCGGTTAGTACTTAGATGGGGGACCGCTTGGGAACACCGCGTGTTGTTGGCATCGTTGCCTGCAACGCAACTCTTTTTTGGCTTTTTTTATTTTTTAAACAATTCTTTTTTAAATAATTCTTTAATTTTTTAAATAAATGCGTGGAGATTCAAAGAATTTTATTAAGAAAAAGGAACACGAGCGAATTTCGGTTTTCGCCTTCAGCAGCTCTTCGTGCACAAGCAGAGCGACGCGTTGCCTTCGTTTGCATTCGCCAAAAGACTGAATCCGATTTTGGGCTGCGCAGCCAGAAGCTAACGAAGTCGACGTTCGTGTTCTTATAGCTTTTCCGACGGATTGCCTTCGCCAACGACCATACCACGCTGAGCACATCGGTTCTCGTCCGATCACCGAAATTAAGCAGCGTCGGGCGCGGTTAGTACTTAGATGGGGGACCGCTTGGGAACACCGCGTGTTGTTGGCATCGTTGCCTGCAACGCAACTCTTTTTTGGCTTTTTTTATTTTTTAAACAATTCTTTTTTAAATAATTCTTTAATTTTTTAAATAAATGCGTGGAGATTCAAAGAATTTTATTAAGAAAAAGGAACACGAGCGAATTTCGGTTTTCGCCTTCAGCAGCTCTTCATGCACAAGCAGAGCGTCGCGTTGCCTTCGTTTGCATTCGGCAAAAGTACTCCAAAACGACGTTGTGCTGCGCAGTCAGAAGCTAATGAAGTCGACCTTCGTCTTCTTATAGCTTTTCCAACGCACTGGCTTCGCCAACGACCATACCACGCTGAGCACATCGCTTCTCGTCCGATCACCGAAATTAAGCAGCGTCGGGCGCGGTTAGTACTTAGATGGGGGACCGCTTGGGAACACCGCGTGTTGTTGGCATCGTTGCCTGCAACGCAACTCTTTTTTGCTCTTTTTATTCTTTAAATAATTGTTTTTTAAATAATTTTTAAATTTTTTAAATAAATGCGTGGAGATTCAAAGAATTTTATTAAGAAAAAGGAACACGAGCGAATTTCGGTTTTCGCCTTCAGCAGCTCTTCGTGCACAAGCAGAGCGACGCGTTGCCTTCGTTTGCATTCGCCAAAAGACTGAATCCGATTTTGGGCTGCGCAGCCAGAAGCTAACGAAGTCGACGTTCGTGTTCTTATAGCTTTTCCGACGGATTGCCTTCGCCAACGACCATACCACGCTGAGCACATCGGTTCTCGTCCGATCACCGAAATTAAGCAGCGTCGGGCGCGGTTAGTACTTAGATGGGGGACCGCTTGGGAACACCGCGTGTTGTTGGCATCGTTGCCTGCAACGCAACTCTTTTTTGCTCTTTTTATTCTTTAAATAATTGTTTTTTAAATAATTTTTAAATTTTTGAAATGAATGCGCTTTTACATAAGTGTTTTTATATTTTCCGATGTCATTGCTTTGCTCTTGCGTGGAGATTCAAAGAATTTTATTAAGAAAAAGGAACACGAGCGAATTTCGGTTTTCGCCTTCAGCAGCTCTTCATGCACAAGCAGAGCGTCGCGTTGCCTTCGTTTGCATTCGGCAAAAGTACTCCAAAACGACGTTGTGCTGCGCATTCAGTAGTTAACGAAGTCGACGTTCGTCTTCTTAAAGCTTTTCCGACGGATTGCCTTCGCCAACGACCATACCACGCTGAGCACATCGGTTCTCGTCCGATCACCGAAATTAAGCAGCGTCGGGCGCGGTTAGTACTTAGATGGGGGACCGCTTGGGAACACCGCGTGTTGTTGGCATCGTTGCCTGCAACGCAACTCTTTTTTGGCTTTTTTTATTTTTTAAACAATTCTTTTTTAAATAATTCTTTAATTTTTTAAATAAATGCGTGGAGATTCAAAGAATTTTATTAAGAAAAAGGAACACGAGCGAATTTCGGTTTTCGCCTTCAGCAGCTCTTCATGCACAAGCAGAGCGTCGCGTTGCCTTCGTTTGCATTCGGCAAAAGTACTCCAAAACGACGTTGTGCTGCGCATTCAGTAGTTAACGAAGTCGACGTTCGTCTTCTTAAAGCTTTTCCGACGGATTGCCTTCGCCAACGACCATACCACGCTGAGCACATCGGTTCTCGTCCGATCACCGAAATTAAGCAGCGTCGGGCGCGGTTAGTACTTAGATGGGGGACCGCTTGGGAACACCGCGTGTTGTTGGCATCGTTGCCTGCAACGCAACTCTTTTTTGGCTTTTTTTATTTTTTAAACAATTCTTTTTTAAATAATTCTTTAATTTTTTAAATAAATGCGTGGAGATTCAAAGAATTTTATTAAGAAAAAGGAACACGAGCGAATTTCGGTTTTCGCCTTCAGCAGCTCTTCATGCACAAGCAGAGCGTCGCGTTGCCTTCGTTTGCATTCGGCAAAAGTACTCCAAAACGACGTTGTGCTGCGCATTCAGTAGTTAACGAAGTCGACGTTCGTCTTCTTAAAGCTTTTCCGACGGATTGCCTTCGCCAACGACCATACCACGCTGAGCACATCGGTTCTCGTCCGATCACCGAAATTAAGCAGCGTCGGGCGCGGTTAGTACTTAGATGGGGGACCGCTTGGGAACACCGCGTGTTGTTGGCATCGTTGCCTGCACGCAACTCTTTTTTGCTTTTCTTATTCTTTAAACAATTGTTTTTTAAATAATTTTTAAATTTTTGAAATGAATGCGCTTTTACATAAATGTTTTTATATTTTCCGATGTCGTTGCTTTGCTCTTGCGTGGAGATTCAAAGAATTTTATTAAGAAAAAGGAACACGAGCGAATTTCGGTTTTCGCCTTCAGCAGCTCTTCGTGCACAAGCAGAGCGACGCGTTGCCTTCGTTTGCATTCGCCAAAAGACTGAATCCGATTTTGGGCTGCGCAGCCAGAAGCTAACGAAGTCGACGTTCGTGTTCTTATAGCTTTTCCGACGGATTGCCTTCGCCAACGACCATACCACGCTGAGCACATCGGTTCTCGTCCGATCACCGAAATTAAGCAGCGTCGGGCGCGGTTAGTACTTAGATGGGGGACCGCTTGGGAACACCGCGTGTTGTTGGCATCGTTGCCTGCAACGCAACTCTTTTTTGGCTTTTTTTATTTTTTAAACAATTCTTTTTTAAATAATTCTTTAATTTTTTAAATAAATGCGTGGAGATTCAAAGAATTTTATTAAGAAAAAGGAACACGAGCGAATTTCGGTTTTCGCCTTCAGCAGCTCTTCGTGCACAAGCAGAGCGACGCGTTGCCTTCGTTTGCATTCGCCAAAAGACTGAATCCGATTTTGGGCTGCGCAGCCAGAAGCTAACGAAGTCGACGTTCGTGTTCTTATAGCTTTTCCGACGGATTGCCTTCGCCAACGACCATACCACGCTGAGCACATCGGTTCTCGTCCGATCACCGAAATTAAGCAGCGTCGGGCGCGGTTAGTACTTAGATGGGGGACCGCTTGGGAACACCGCGTGTTGTTGGCATCGTTGCCTGCAACGCAACTCTTTTTTGGCTTTTTTTATTTTTTAAACAATTCTTTTTTAAATAATTCTTTAATTTTTTAAATAAATGCGTGGAGATTCAAAGAATTTTATTAAGAAAAAGGAACACGAGCGAATTTCGGTTTTCGCCTTCAGCAGCTCTTCGTGCACAAGCAGAGCGACGCGTTGCCTTCGTTTGCATTCGCCAAAAGACTGAATCCGATTTTGGGCTGCGCAGCCAGAAGCTAACGAAGTCGACGTTCGTGTTCTTATAGCTTTTCCGACGGATTGCCTTCGCCAACGACCATACCACGCTGAGCACATCGGTTCTCGTCCGATCACCGAAATTAAGCAGCGTCGGGCGCGGTTAGTACTTAGATGGGGGACCGCTTGGGAACACCGCGTGTTGTTGGCATCGTTGCCTGCAACGCAACTCTTTTTTGGCTTTTTTTATTTTTTAAACAATTCTTTTTTAAATAATTCTTTAATTTTTTAAATAAATGCGTGGAGATTCAAAGAATTTTATTAAGAAAAAGGAACACGAGCGAATTTCGGTTTTCGCCTTCAGCAGCTCTTCGTGCACAAGCAGAGCGACGCGTTGCCTTCGTTTGCATTCGCCAAAAGACTGAATCCGATTTTGGGCTGCGCAGCCAGAAGCTAACGAAGTCGACGTTCGTGTTCTTATAGCTTTTCCGACGGATTGCCTTCGCCAACGACCATACCACGCTGAGCACATCGGTTCTCGTCCGATCACCGAAATTAAGCAGCGTCGGGCGCGGTTAGTACTTAGATGGGGGACCGCTTGGGAACACCGCGTGTTGTTGGCATCGTTGCCTGCAACGCAACTCTTTTTTGGCTTTTTTTATTTTTTAAACAATTCTTTTTTAAATAATTCTTTAATTTTTTAAATAAATGCGTGGAGATTCAAAGAATTTTATTAAGAAAAAGGAACACGAGCGAATTTCGGTTTTCGCCTTCAGCAGCTCTTCGTGCACAAGCAGAGCGACGCGTTGCCTTCGTTTGCATTCGCCAAAAGACTGAATCCGATTTTGGGCTGCGCAGCCAGAAGCTAACGAAGTCGACGTTCGTGTTCTTATAGCTTTTCCGACGGATTGCCTTCGCCAACGACCATACCACGCTGAGCACATCGGTTCTCGTCCGATCACCGAAATTAAGCAGCGTCGGGCGCGGTTAGTACTTAGATGGGGGACCGCTTGGGAACACCGCGTGTTGTTGGCATCGTTGCCTGCAACGCAACTCTTTTTTGGCTTTTTTTATTTTTTAAACAATTCTTTTTTAAATAATTCTTTAATTTTGTAACGAACTCCGGTTCTCCGGTTTTCCAGCTGGGATATGCTCAGCGGCTATCCAGGCGTTCGGTACAGAAATTTATTTGGGTGAGACGCTCTAAGGTTAAATGGCTCTTTATTTGTTCACCTTTATGATTTCTGTCATACAATATTCATTTAACTAAACTAGTGAGCGAGAGGGAGAGACTTATTTGACGGTGGACCACTGTGCTGCTTGTCTTGATGCTGATGCGCCGGACGTTGTTGCGGCGAACGATGGTAGCTAGATGAAGGTCACGTCGTTGACTGTGGCGTGGCAATGACTGTTTGGAGCCACTCAGTGTCGTTGTTTGGAGCGCTGAGTGGGACTCCAGGCGTTGCAATGGCGTTGATGTGTCGGACGTTGTTGCAGCGATCGATGGTAACTATGATGAACTTCACGCCGTTGAACGTGGCGTGGCAATGAGTACGTGGAGCCACTCAGTGTCGTTGTCTGGAGCGCTGAGTGGGACTCCAGGCGTTGCAATGGCGTCGATGTGTCGGACGTTGGTGCGGCGAACGATGGTAAATATGTTGAACCTCACGCCGTTGAACGTGGCGTGGCGGTGACTACGTGGAGCCACTCAGTGTCGTTGTCTGGAGCGCTGAGTGGGACTCCAGGCGTTGCAATGGCGTCGATGTGTCGACGTTGGTGCGGCGAACGATGGTAACTATGTTGAACCTCACGCCGTTGAACGTGGCGTGGCGGTGACTACGTGGAGCCACTCAGTGTCGTTGTCTGGAGCGCTGAGTGGGACTCCAGGCGTTGCAATGGTGCTGATGCGTCGGACGTCGGTGTGGCGATCGATTGTAACTATGATGAACCTCACGCCGTTGAACGTGGCGTGGCGGTGACTACGTGGAGCCACTCAGTGTCGTTGTCTGGAGCGCTGAGTGGGACTCCAGGCAATGCAATGGCTCGGGGTCGGACGTTGGTGCGGCGATCGTTGATGGCGTTGACAATTGCGTATATTTATACTTGGCACTGTTCACTGCTTGGAAACTACGCTCTGATCGATGATGGGTTGCTTATTGTACTGGCGTCGTTGCTATAATAGCGCGGTGGCGTGGTGACCGATGGAACAGTTACGAGTCGTGTCGTTGAACGTCGCGTCGTTTGAGTATCGTCGTGGCAAGTTGGGTCCGCCGTCTTGAACTCTTAGTAACTCACGTGCTCTAAAGCCTCTAGAGTTATATATGTGAGATCCACGGACTCTAAAGCCTCGTGGACCTATATAACTTAATGACTCACGGACTCTGAAGCCTCGAAAGCCTATATACTTGTGGACCCACGGACTCTAAAGCCTCGAGGATCCATATAACTTAAAATTACTTACAGACTCACGGACTCTGAAGCCTCGAAAGCCTATATACTTGTAGATCCACGGACTCTAAAGCCTCGAGGATCTATATAACTTACAGACTCACGGACTCTGAAGCCTCGAAAGCCTATCTACTTGTAGATCCACGGACTCTAAAGCCTCTAGGATCTATATAACTTAAAACTACTTAAGGACTCACGGACTCTAAAGCCTCGAAAGCCCATATACTTGTAGATCCACGGACTCTAAAGCCTCTAGGATCTATATAACTTAAAATTACTTAAAGACTCACGTACTCTGAAGCCTCTAGAGTCTATATAACTATAGATCCACGTACTCTGAAGCCTCTAGGATCTATAGAACTTAAATTACTTAAAGACTCACGTACTCTGAAGCCTCTAGAGTCTATATACTTGTAGATTCACGTGCTCTGAAGCCTCTAGAATCTATATAACACAAAATAAAGTCTCCTAATGGTCGTTAAGCGTGGGGCGTCTATTTAAGTCAAAGGTCTGACGGCAAATCAACGAAATCAACTAATTCTTCGACGTAGCAAGCAACCGCACTCGTCGAAGCGCATGAACTCACTCACTAGCGCGCTGGAATTTAACTTCCTTGGTATTCTGCAGGCGATACTGCGTATGTGATCAGAGCAATTGTGCTCTCTGCTCGAAACGTGGCTGAGGTGTCAAGCGGCGATGTAAAATTATATCTCCAGCAGAGCAAGCAACCGTGCTCGTTGAAATCTGCTGACTGACTCAAGTTGTGCAGCGGCGACGTAAATAACTGGCAGAGCGGAGCAAGCAACCGTGCTCGTTGAAGTCTGCTGACTGACTAAAGAGCCGAAGCGGCGACGTAGATAAATGGCAGAGCGGAGCAAGCAACCGTGCTCGTTGAAGTCTGCTGACTGACTGCCGTTGTGCAGCGGCGACGTAGATAGCTGGCAGAGCGGAGCAAGCAACCGTGCTCGTTGAAGTCTGCTGACTGACTGAAGTTGTGCAGCGGCGACGTAGATAGCTGGCAGAGCGGAGCAAGCAACCGTGCTCGTTGAAGTCTGCTGACTGACTAAAGAGCCGAAGCGGCGACGTAGATAAATGGCAGAGCGGAGCAAGCAACCGTGCTCGTTGAAGTCTGCTGACTGACTGACCGCTGTGCTTGAAAGCAACTCTTGTTAAGCTGGTTTCTGCTTATTCTCGTGTGTGTGGTTTTATGCGTATGCGTCGGTGACGCCTGGTTGTCACTTCTCTCTCTCTCTCGCTCTGGTCTTATGTGTAACTTATTCACTAACAATTCTTTGCATTGTATTCGTTGTTCCGTTATTTGTCTTAAGCATTAGATACAGAAATATACAGGTCTTGTGCTTAAGTGCTAGTTGTAGCAAGTATTAAGGTTTTGTTATTTTAGCTTACGTACTAGTCCTAATATAAGTTTATTTTTATTAAATTCATTGTTTTGTTTGTTAAGCTTACGTACTAGTCCTAATATAAGTTTATTTTTATTAAATTCATTGTTTTGTTAGTTTAGCTTACGTACTAGTTATAAAAATACTAGTAATAAGATAGGTAATAAGAAAGAATATGAAGTTAGTAGAGTAAGTAATAAGATGAACAATAAAATATATTAAGCATGATGAAATGTGTGTCCATAATTTCGCTTAAAAATTATGGCCGTCACACCACCTCCCCTCTTTGCGGCCATTATTTGCTGAGGCGCCAGGAGACGCTTCCCCGGCGGCAGATCTTTAGCAAATACTCACGCCCGTTTACCTTTATCTTTTGGTAGCGGCGTCGACCGGGGACGTGCACTTCTCGTAAGGCCAACAGGGCATCTTGTAGTGCGACTCGATCCTCCAGGTATTCCGCTTCTTCGACTGGGTTTTCTGCGGTTCCCTCCCTTGTGCGTTCAAACGTGTCGTCGTTGTTTTCCTGCATGTTGCGCGTGTGTCTGTTCGCTATGAGATGTGACTTACGAATCCTTGTTGTGTTGCGCTCCTTTATATAAGCAGCGACGGCACGTGTTGGCGATGGTTGGTGCGACTGTGGATTGGCTGAAGATGCTCTCTGGCTGTCGCCCTCGTCGTCTACGGGATCAGACGCGTAGTGATAATTTTTGATGTAGGAGATGTGAGCGGTACGGTCACATCTCTTGCTGGGCCGTGTGAGTTTTACCATAACTGGCGAACTGGACCCTTTTACGGTGTAAGGTCCGTCGAAACGAGGTGCTAGTTTAGCTGCAAATTTGTGGACCGCCTTTGATGTTGTGTCCACTCCCTCGTCGATGCAGCGTAGCACCACTCGAGGCTGCTTCCCTGTTGGTGGTTGGGGCGGGGCCTCATCATCCTTCATGACGTTCCTGAGCCGCTTAAGCCTTACTCGTGGCACTTTGTCATTTGGGTTATTCAGAGTGGCCTCGCGCTCAAGGCCGAGGAGTTGTGTCTTTGCCTGCTGGTCCTGGTTTGCCGGTAAATGCTGACGGAATTTTTGCTTTGTCCGCTTAAATTTACCGTCATTGTGTTTAGTCATGTTGCGTGGGCGGCCGTTCGCTATCAGATGCGGTTTACAACTGATTTTGTTTGCTGTGGTGTGCTCGGTGAGATGAGCAGTAGCGTCGTGTGCTGACGATGGTTGATGGGACCGCGGAGTTGATTTGAGTGGCTGTTGACGTTCATCGAGCAACCGGGCCACCCCTGTACGGGTCTCTTCATCGTTGCTGTTGGGCGGGTAGATTTCAAGTTTCAAGCCTGCGAGTTCCAGTGTCGCTCCGATACCGGCGAGAAAATCTAACCCTAAAACAAGGTCGTCGATGACTTGAGGAATAATTAAAATACTCATGTTCTGTGTCCTATTGCCGACGGACACACGAACTTTCAGTGCCTTGGCTATAGTTTCGCTTTGTCCGTTTGCCATGTTAACGATGGCCCTTGTGGTAATGATATTCGTGGGGTTTGCAAGCTTCTGTGCACAGACGTCGCTGATGAAGCTCCTACTTGCTCCGGTGTCGATCGTCGCGTTCATTACGCGGTCATCTAATGCTACCGTGGCGATGATACGTTGCTTTGTATATTGAAGTTTGCTTACTGAGCTTGAGGGTTTCCTCCTTTCGTTCTTGCATCGCCACGATACGTAGGAGGATGCTGTTTCGTTTCTCTGGTCCTTCCTGCAACAGTCTTTTGTAAGGACGTTTCGTCGACCGCACTGCCAGCAGTGATATAATACGGGGTTCTGGCATCTGCTTCTGAAGTGTCCTCTCTGCCCACATCGTCGGCAAGCCCTGCTGACATCTACCCTTGCGTTGTCCTCGGCCTCTATTACCTGCCGGTGTTTTATATTCGATGGTGCTGAGTGTGTTGTCTTGCGGTCCGCTACCATTTCGGAGCCCAATAGGTTTTCGTAGTCGCCGACCAGATCTAGCAGCTCTCGCAGTGAATGAAATTCGCCGCGTTTGACATAAAGCTGGATTTCTCGGCTACTGTTTCGGTATATGCGTTCCAACTGTTCGCTCCGTGTTCGGTTGGTATGTCGCATTAGACCCTGTATGGCAAGAACGTAGTCTCTGAAGCGTTCGCCGGGTCTTTGGTGTCGTTCTCTTACGTCATCTTCCAACCGTTCGAAGAATCGTGGGGGTAAGAAAAACTTCGCAAAGTCGGTCTTGAAAGTGCTCCACCTCTCCCAGCGGCAATTATTACTTCTGTACCACTGTAACGCTCGGTCCTGAAGCAATTCGGGTAGAGCTCTCGGTATGTGATCGGGGTTACATCCATAGGCTTCCACCAGCTCCTCTATTCTCTCTATAAATATCAGCGGATTTCCTTCGCCGTTGTATTTTACGCCCCACTTACGTACTCGGTCCATCAGAGAGGCTGTCGTGGCCAGTGTTGCTGCTGCTTCGGCGCAAGGTGTATGGGGTGACCAAGGTCGAGACATTTGCTGTGTTACTGCTGTGTTGTAACTTGCTGTTGACATCGTCGGTAAGTGTAGAGCTGGTTTGTCTTCGAAGTGTGGTACCTGCAGTTGTACCGGTGACTTAGTTATCGGTTCGGTGTTACTTGCTGTTGACTGCATCCCTTCTGCTGAGTTGGTGACTGGTGTTACTGCTCCGGATGCTGGCGAAGCGTCTCTCCTGTGTTTCGCTTCCAACTCTTCCAGTCGCTGAACGGTGGGAGGTTCATGGTCGCCTTTCCCTACGAATTCGGCAAGGCGCTTACGTACTTCCTCTGCATTACCTTCTGTGTCTAATCCGAATTCCTGCGCATATCTCTGAAGCTCCTCTTTACGGACATTGCGTAACCAGCTAAGCCGTACCATGATGAGGTTATCGTTTCGCGCAACGATAGAATAAATTTCAATGTAATCACTAGTGCGATGGTTAATATTGTATGCTTAGAGTGTCCCTGCTCGGGCGCCACTGTAACGAACTCCGGTTCTCCGGTTTTCCAGCTGGGATATGCTCAGCGGCTATCCAGGCGTTCGGTACAGAAATTTATTTGGGTGAGACGCTCTAAGGTTAAATGGCTCTTTATTTGTTCACCTTTATGATTTCTGTCATACAATATTCATTTAACTAAACTAGTGAGCGAGAGGGAGAGACTTATTTGACGGTGGACCACTGTGCTGCTTGTCTTGATGCTGATGCGCCGGACGTTGTTGCGGCGAACGATGGTAGCTAGATGAAGGTCACGTCGTTGACTGTGGCGTGGCAATGACTGTTTGGAGCCACTCAGTGTCGTTGTTTGGAGCGCTGAGTGGGACTCCAGGCGTTGCAATGGCGTTGATGTGTCGGACGTTGTTGCAGCGATCGATGGTAACTATGATGAACTTCACGCCGTTGAACGTGGCGTGGCAATGAGTACGTGGAGCCACTCAGTGTCGTTGTCTGGAGCGCTGAGTGGGACTCCAGGCGTTGCAATGGCGTCGATGTGTCGGACGTTGGTGCGGCGAACGATGGTAAATATGTTGAACCTCACGCCGTTGAACGTGGCGTGGCGGTGACTACGTGGAGCCACTCAGTGTCGTTGTCTGGAGCGCTGAGTGGGACTCCAGGCGTTGCAATGGCGTCGATGTGTCGACGTTGGTGCGGCGAACGATGGTAACTATGTTGAACCTCACGCCGTTGAACGTGGCGTGGCGGTGACTACGTGGAGCCACTCAGTGTCGTTGTCTGGAGCGCTGAGTGGGACTCCAGGCGTTGCAATGGTGCTGATGCGTCGGACGTCGGTGTGGCGATCGATTGTAACTATGATGAACCTCACGCCGTTGAACGTGGCGTGGCGGTGACTACGTGGAGCCACTCAGTGTCGTTGTCTGGAGCGCTGAGTGGGACTCCAGGCAATGCAATGGCTCGGGGTCGGACGTTGGTGCGGCGATCGTTGATGGCGTTGACAATTGCGTATATTTATACTTGGCACTGTTCACTGCTTGGAAACTACGCTCTGATCGATGATGGGTTGCTTATTGTACTGGCGTCGTTGCTATAATAGCGCGGTGGCGTGGTGACCGATGGAACAGTTACGAGTCGTGTCGTTGAACGTCGCGTCGTTTGAGTATCGTCGTGGCAAGTTGGGTCCGCCGTCTTGAACTCTTAGTAACTCACGTGCTCTAAAGCCTCTAGAGTTATATATGTGAGATCCACGGACTCTAAAGCCTCGTGGACCTATATAACTTAATGACTCACGGACTCTGAAGCCTCGAAAGCCTATATACTTGTGGACCCACGGACTCTAAAGCCTCGAGGATCCATATAACTTAAAATTACTTACAGACTCACGGACTCTGAAGCCTCGAAAGCCTATATACTTGTAGATCCACGGACTCTAAAGCCTCGAGGATCTATATAACTTACAGACTCACGGACTCTGAAGCCTCGAAAGCCTATCTACTTGTAGATCCACGGACTCTAAAGCCTCTAGGATCTATATAACTTAAAACTACTTAAGGACTCACGGACTCTAAAGCCTCGAAAGCCCATATACTTGTAGATCCACGGACTCTAAAGCCTCTAGGATCTATATAACTTAAAATTACTTAAAGACTCACGTACTCTGAAGCCTCTAGAGTCTATATAACTATAGATCCACGTACTCTGAAGCCTCTAGGATCTATAGAACTTAAATTACTTAAAGACTCACGTACTCTGAAGCCTCTAGAGTCTATATACTTGTAGATTCACGTGCTCTGAAGCCTCTAGAATCTATATAACACAAAATAAAGTCTCCTAATGGTCGTTAAGCGTGGGGCGTCTATTTAAGTCAAAGGTCTGACGGCAAATCAACGAAATCAACTAATTCTTCGACGTAGCAAGCAACCGCACTCGTCGAAGCGCATGAACTCACTCACTAGCGCGCTGGAATTTAACTTCCTTGGTATTCTGCAGGCGATACTGCGTATGTGATCAGAGCAATTGTGCTCTCTGCTCGAAACGTGGCTGAGGTGTCAAGCGGCGATGTAAAATTATATCTCCAGCAGAGCAAGCAACCGTGCTCGTTGAAATCTGCTGACTGACTCAAGTTGTGCAGCGGCGACGTAAATAACTGGCAGAGCGGAGCAAGCAACCGTGCTCGTTGAAGTCTGCTGACTGACTAAAGAGCCGAAGCGGCGACGTAGATAAATGGCAGAGCGGAGCAAGCAACCGTGCTCGTTGAAGTCTGCTGACTGACTGCCGTTGTGCAGCGGCGACGTAGATAGCTGGCAGAGCGGAGCAAGCAACCGTGCTCGTTGAAGTCTGCTGACTGACTGAAGTTGTGCAGCGGCGACGTAGATAGCTGGCAGAGCGGAGCAAGCAACCGTGCTCGTTGAAGTCTGCTGACTGACTAAAGAGCCGAAGCGGCGACGTAGATAAATGGCAGAGCGGAGCAAGCAACCGTGCTCGTTGAAGTCTGCTGACTGACTGACCGCTGTGCTTGAAAGCAACTCTTGTTAAGCTGGTTTCTGCTTATTCTCGTGTGTGTGGTTTTATGCGTATGCGTCGGTGACGCCTGGTTGTCACTTCTCTCTCTCTCTCGCTCTGGTCTTATGTGTAACTTATTCACTAACAATTCTTTGCATTGTATTCGTTGTTCCGTTATTTGTCTTAAGCATTAGATACAGAAATATACAGGTCTTGTGCTTAAGTGCTAGTTGTAGCAAGTATTAAGGTTTTGTTATTTTAGCTTACGTACTAGTCCTAATATAAGTTTATTTTTATTAAATTCATTGTTTTGTTTGTTAAGCTTACGTACTAGTCCTAATATAAGTTTATTTTTATTAAATTCATTGTTTTGTTAGTTTAGCTTACGTACTAGTTATAAAAATACTAGTAATAAGATAGGTAATAAGAAAGAATATGAAGTTAGTAGAGTAAGTAATAAGATGAACAATAAAATATATTAAGCATGATGAAATGTGTGTCCATAATTTCGCTTAAAAATTATGGCCGTCACAATTTTTTAAATAAATGCGTGGAGATTCAAAGAATTTTATTAAGAAAAAGGAACACGAGCGAATTTCGGTTTTCGCCTTCAGCAGCTCTTCATGCACAAGCAGAGCGTCGCGTTGCCTTCGTTTGCATTCGGCAAAAGTACTCCAAAACGACGTTGTGCTGCGCAGTCAGAAGCTAATGAAGTCGACCTTCGTCTTCTTATAGCTTTTCCAACGCACTGGCTTCGCCAACGACCATACCACGCTGAGCACATCGCTTCTCGTCCGATCACCGAAATTAAGCAGCGTCGGGCGCGGTTAGTACTTAGATGGGGGACCGCTTGGGAACACCGCGTGTTGTTGGCATCGTTGCCTGCAACGCAACTCTTTTTTGCTCTTTTTATTCTTTAAATAATTGTTTTTTAAATAATTTTTAAATTTTTTAAATAAATGCGTGGAGATTCAAAGAATTTTATTAAGAAAAAGGAACACGAGCGAATTTCGGTTTTCGCCTTCAGCAGCTCTTCGTGCACAAGCAGAGCGACGCGTTGCCTTCGTTTGCATTCGCCAAAAGACTGAATCCGATTTTGGGCTGCGCAGCCAGAAGCTAACGAAGTCGACGTTCGTGTTCTTATAGCTTTTCCGACGGATTGCCTTCGCCAACGACCATACCACGCTGAGCACATCGGTTCTCGTCCGATCACCGAAATTAAGCAGCGTCGGGCGCGGTTAGTACTTAGATGGGGGACCGCTTGGGAACACCGCGTGTTGTTGGCATCGTTGCCTGCAACGCAACTCTTTTTTGGCTTTTTTTATTTTTTAAACAATTCTTTTTTAAATAATTCTTTAATTTTTTAAATAAATGCGTGGAGATTCAAAGAATTTTATTAAGAAAAAGGAACACGAGCGAATTTCGGTTTTCGCCTTCAGCAGCTCTTCGTGCACAAGCAGAGCGACGCGTTGCCTTCGTTTGCATTCGCCAAAAGACTGAATCCGATTTTGGGCTGCGCAGCCAGAAGCTAACGAAGTCGACGTTCGTGTTCTTATAGCTTTTCCGACGGATTGCCTTCGCCAACGACCATACCACGCTGAGCACATCGGTTCTCGTCCGATCACCGAAATTAAGCAGCGTCGGGCGCGGTTAGTACTTAGATGGGGGACCGCTTGGGAACACCGCGTGTTGTTGGCATCGTTGCCTGCAACGCAACTCTTTTTTGGCTTTTTTTATTTTTTAAACAATTCTTTTTTAAATAATTCTTTAATTTTTTAAATAAATGCGTGGAGATTCAAAGAATTTTATTAAGAAAAAGGAACACGAGCGAATTTCGGTTTTCGCCTTCAGCAGCTCTTCGTGCACAAGCAGAGCGACGCGTTGCCTTCGTTTGCATTCGCCAAAAGACTGAATCCGATTTTGGGCTGCGCAGCCAGAAGCTAACGAAGTCGACGTTCGTGTTCTTATAGCTTTTCCGACGGATTGCCTTCGCCAACGACCATACCACGCTGAGCACATCGGTTCTCGTCCGATCACCGAAATTAAGCAGCGTCGGGCGCGGTTAGTACTTAGATGGGGGACCGCTTGGGAACACCGCGTGTTGTTGGCATCGTTGCCTGCAACGCAACTCTTTTTTGGCTTTTTTTATTTTTTAAACAATTCTTTTTTAAATAATTCTTTAATTTTTTAAATAAATGCGTGGAGATTCAAAGAATTTTATTAAGAAAAAGGAACACGAGCGAATTTCGGTTTTCGCCTTCAGCAGCTCTTCGTGCACAAGCAGAGCGACGCGTTGCCTTCGTTTGCATTCGCCAAAAGACTGAATCCGATTTTGGGCTGCGCAGCCAGAAGCTAACGAAGTCGACGTTCGTGTTCTTATAGCTTTTCCGACGGATTGCCTTCGCCAACGACCATACCACGCTGAGCACATCGGTTCTCGTCCGATCACCGAAATTAAGCAGCGTCGGGCGCGGTTAGTACTTAGATGGGGGACCGCTTGGGAACACCGCGTGTTGTTGGCATCGTTGCCTGCAACGCAACTCTTTTTTGGCTTTTTTTATTTTTTAAACAATTCTTTTTTAAATAATTCTTTAATTTTTTAAATAAATGCGTGGAGATTCAAAGAATTTTATTAAGAAAAAGGAACACGAGCGAATTTCGGTTTTCGCCTTCAGCAGCTCTTCATGCACAAGCAGAGCGTCGCGTTGCCTTCGTTTGCATTCGGCAAAAGTACTCCAAAACGACGTTGTGCTGCGCAGTCAGAAGCTAATGAAGTCGACCTTCGTCTTCTTATAGCTTTTCCAACGCACTGGCTTCGCCAACGACCATACCACGCTGAGCACATCGCTTCTCGTCCGATCACCGAAATTAAGCAGCGTCGGGCGCGGTTAGTACTTAGATGGGGGACCGCTTGGGAACACCGCGTGTTGTTGGCATCGTTGCCTGCAACGCAACTCTTTTTTGCTCTTTTTATTCTTTAAATAATTGTTTTTTAAATAATTTTTAAATTTTTTAAATAAATGCGTGGAGATTCAAAGAATTTTATTAAGAAAAAGGAACACGAGCGAATTTCGGTTTTCGCCTTCAGCAGCTCTTCGTGCACAAGCAGAGCGACGCGTTGCCTTCGTTTGCATTCGCCAAAAGACTGAATCCGATTTTGGGCTGCGCAGCCAGAAGCTAACGAAGTCGACGTTCGTGTTCTTATAGCTTTTCCGACGGATTGCCTTCGCCAACGACCATACCACGCTGAGCACATCGGTTCTCGTCCGATCACCGAAATTAAGCAGCGTCGGGCGCGGTTAGTACTTAGATGGGGGACCGCTTGGGAACACCGCGTGTTGTTGGCATCGTTGCCTGCAACGCAACTCTTTTTTGCTCTTTTTATTCTTTAAATAATTGTTTTTTAAATAATTTTTAAATTTTTGAAATGAATGCGCTTTTACATAAGTGTTTTTATATTTTCCGATGTCATTGCTTTGCTCTTGCGTGGAGATTCAAACAATTTAACTAAGAAAAAGGAACACGAGCGAATTTCGTATTTTGCCGTTCAGCAGCTCTTCGTGCACAAGCAGAGCGACGCGTTGCCTTCGTTTGCATTCGCCAAAAGACTTTGAATCCGATTTTGGGCTGCGCAGCCAGAAGCTAACGAAGTCGACGTTCGTCTTCTTAAAGCTTTTCCGACGGATTGCCTTCGCCAACGACCATACCACGCTGAGCACATCGGTTCTCGTCCGATCACCGAAATTAAGCAGCGTCGGGCGCGGTTAGTACTTAGATGGGGGACCGCTTGGGAACACCGCGTGTTGTTGGCATCGTTGCCTGCCACGCAACTCTTTTTTGCTCTTTTTATTCTTTAAATATTTGTTTTTTAAATAATTTTTAAATTTTTGAAATGAATGCGCTTTTACAGAAATGTTTTTATATTTTCCGATGTCGTTGCTTTGCTCTTGCGTGGAGATTCAAACAATTCAACTAAGAAAAAGGAACACGAGCGAATTTCGTATTTCGCCGTTCAGCAGCTCTTCGTGCACAAGCAGAGCGACGCGTTGCCTTCGTTTGCATTCGCCAAAAGACTTTGAATCCGATTTTGGGCTGCGTAGCCAGAAGCTAACGAAGTCGACGTTCGTCTTCTTAAAGCTTTTCCGACGGACTGCCTTCGCCAACGACCATACCACGCTGAGCACATCGGTTCTCGTCCGATCACCGAAATTAAGCAGCGTCGGGCGCGGTTAGTACTTAGATGGGGGACCGCTTGGGAACACCGCGTGTTGTTGGCATCGTTGCCTGCAACGCAACTCTTTTTTGCTTTTTTTATTTTTTAAACAATTGTTTTCTAAATAATTCTTTAATTTTTTAAATAAATGCGCTTTTACATAAGTGTTTTTATATTTTCCGATGTCATTGCTTTGCTCTTGCGTGGAGATTCAAACAATTTAACTAAGAAAAAGGAACACGAGCGAATTTCGTATTTTGCCGTTCAGCAGCTCTTCGTGCACAAGCAGAGCGACGCGTTGCCTTCGTTTGCATTCGCCAAAAGACTTTGAATCCGATTTTGGGCTGCGCAGCCAGAAGCTAACGAAGTCGACGTTCGTGTTCTTATAGCTTTTCCGACGGATTGCCTTCGCCAACGACCATACCACGCTGAGCACATCGGTTCTCGTCCGATCACCGAAATTAAGCAGCGTCGGGCGCGGTTAGTACTTAGATGGGGGACCGCTTGGGAACACCGCGTGTTGTTGGCATCGTTGCCTGCAACGCAACTCTTTTTTGCTCTTTTTATTCTTTAAATAATTGTTTTTTAAATAATTTTTAAATTTTTGAAATGAATGCGCTTTTACATAAATGTTTTTATATTTTCCGATGTCGTTGCTTTGCTCTTGCGTGGAGATTCAAAGAATTTTATTAAGAAAAAGGAACACGAGCGAATTTCGGTTTTCGCCTTCAGCAGCTCTTCATGCACAAGCAGAGCGTCGCGTTGCCTTCGTTTGCATTCGGCAAAAGTACTCCAAAACGACGTTGTGCTGCGCATTCAGTAGTTAACGAAGTCGACGTTCGTCTTCTTAAAGCTTTTCCGACGGATTGCCTTCGCCAACGACCATACCACGCTGAGCACATCGGTTCTCGTCCGATCACCGAAATTAAGCAGCGTCGGGCGCGGTTAGTACTTAGATGGGGGACCGCTTGGGAACACCGCGTGTTGTTGGCATCGTTGCCTGCAACGCAACTCTTTTTTGGCTTTTTTTATTTTTTAAACAATTCTTTTTTAAATAATTCTTTAATTTTTTAAATAAATGCGTGGAGATTCAAAGAATTTTATTAAGAAAAAGGAACACGAGCGAATTTCGGTTTTCGCCTTCAGCAGCTCTTCATGCACAAGCAGAGCGTCGCGTTGCCTTCGTTTGCATTCGGCAAAAGTACTCCAAAACGACGTTGTGCTGCGCATTCAGTAGTTAACGAAGTCGACGTTCGTCTTCTTAAAGCTTTTCCGACGGATTGCCTTCGCCAACGACCATACCACGCTGAGCACATCGGTTCTCGTCCGATCACCGAAATTAAGCAGCGTCGGGCGCGGTTAGTACTTAGATGGGGGACCGCTTGGGAACACCGCGTGTTGTTGGCCTCGTTGCCGCAACGCAACTCTTTTTTGCTTTTTTTATTTTTTAAACAATTGTTTTTCAAATAATTTTTAATTTTGTAAATAAACGCCCTTTTACATAAATGTTTTTATATTTTCCGATGTCGTTGCTTTGCTCTTGCGTAGAGATTCAAAGAATTTTATTAAGAAAAAGGAACACGAGCGAATTTCGGTTTTCGCCTTCAGCAGCTCTTCGTGCACAAGCAGAGCGTCGCGTTGCCTTCGTTTGCATTCGGCAAAAGTACTCCAAAACGACGTTGTGCTGCGCATTCAGTAGTTAACGAAGTCGACGTTCGTCTTCTTAAAGCTTTTCCGACGGATTGCCTTCGCCAACGACCATACCACGCTGAGCACATCGGTTCTCGTCCGATCACCGAAATTAAGCAGCGTCGGGCGCGGTTAGTACTTAGATGGGGGACCGCTTGGGAACACCGCGTGTTGTTGGCATCGTTGCCTGCCACGCAACTCTTTTTTGCTCTTTTTATTCTTTAAATATTTGTTTTTTAAATAATTTTTAAATTTTTGAAATGAATGCGCTTTTACAGAAATGTTTTTATATTTTCCGATGTCGTTGCTTTGCTCTTGCGTGGAGATTCAAACAATTCAACTAAGAAAAAGGAACACGAGCGAATTTCGTATTTCGCCGTTCAGCAGCTCTTCGTGCACAAGCAGAGCGACGCGTTGCCTTCGTTTGCATTCGCCAAAAGACTTTGAATCCGATTTTGGGCTGCGTAGCCAGAAGCTAACGAAGTCGACGTTCGTCTTCTTAAAGCTTTTCCGACGGACTGCCTTCGCCAACGACCATACCACGCTGAGCACATCGGTTCTCGTCCGATCACCGAAATTAAGCAGCGTCGGGCGCGGTTAGTACTTAGATGGGGGACCGCTTGGGAACACCGCGTGTTGTTGGCATCGTTGCCTGCAACGCAACTCTTTTTTGCTTTTTTTATTTTTTAAACAATTGTTTTCTAAATAATTCTTTAATTTTTTAAATAAATGCGCTTTTACATAAGTGTTTTTATATTTTCCGATGTCATTGCTTTGCTCTTGCGTGGAGATTCAAACAATTTAACTAAGAAAAAGGAACACGAGCGAATTTCGTATTTTGCCGTTCAGCAGCTCTTCGTGCACAAGCAGAGCGACGCGTTGCCTTCGTTTGCATTCGCCAAAAGACTTTGAATCCGATTTTGGGCTGCGCAGCCAGAAGCTAACGAAGTCGACGTTCGTGTTCTTATAGCTTTTCCGACGGATTGCCTTCGCCAACGACCATACCACGCTGAGCACATCGGTTCTCGTCCGATCACCGAAATTAAGCAGCGTCGGGCGCGGTTAGTACTTAGATGGGGGACCGCTTGGGAACACCGCGTGTTGTTGGCATCGTTGCCTGCAACGCAACTCTTTTTTGCTCTTTTTATTCTTTAAATAATTGTTTTTTAAATAATTTTTAAATTTTTGAAATGAATGCGCTTTTACATAAATGTTTTTATATTTTCCGATGTCGTTGCTTTGCTCTTGCGTGGAGATTCAAAGAATTTTATTAAGAAAAAGGAACACGAGCGAATTTCGGTTTTCGCCTTCAGCAGCTCTTCATGCACAAGCAGAGCGTCGCGTTGCCTTCGTTTGCATTCGGCAAAAGTACTCCAAAACGACGTTGTGCTGCGCATTCAGTAGTTAACGAAGTCGACGTTCGTCTTCTTAAAGCTTTTCCGACGGATTGCCTTCGCCAACGACCATACCACGCTGAGCACATCGGTTCTCGTCCGATCACCGAAATTAAGCAGCGTCGGGCGCGGTTAGTACTTAGATGGGGGACCGCTTGGGAACACCGCGTGTTGTTGGCCTCGTTGCCGCAACGCAACTCTTTTTTGCTTTTTTTATTTTTTAAACAATTGTTTTTCAAATAATTTTTAATTTTGTAAATAAACGCCCTTTTACATAAATGTTTTTATATTTTCCGATGTCGTTGCTTTGCTCTTGCGTAGAGATTCAAAGAATTTTATTAAGAAAAAGGAACACGAGCGAATTTCGGTTTTCGCCTTCAGCAGCTCTTCGTGCACAAGCAGAGCGTCGCGTTGCCTTCGTTTGCATTCGGCAAAAGTACTCCAAAACGACGTTGTGCTGCGCATTCAGTAGTTAACGAAGTCGACGTTCGTCTTCTTAAAGCTTTTCCGACGGATTGCCTTCGCCAACGACCATACCACGCTGAGCACATCGGTTCTCGTCCGATCACCGAAATTAAGCAGCGTCGGGCGCGGTTAGTACTTAGATGGGGGACCGCTTGGGAACACCGCGTGTTGTTGGCATCGTTGCCTGCCACGCAACTCTTTTTTGCTCTTTTTATTCTTTAAATATTTGTTTTTTAAATAATTTTTAAATTTTTGAAATGAATGCGCTTTTACAGAAATGTTTTTATATTTTCCGATGTCGTTGCTTTGCTCTTGCGTGGAGATTCAAACAATTCAACTAAGAAAAAGGAACACGAGCGAATTTCGTATTTCGCCGTTCAGCAGCTCTTCGTGCACAAGCAGAGCGACGCGTTGCCTTCGTTTGCATTCGCCAAAAGACTTTGAATCCGATTTTGGGCTGCGTAGCCAGAAGCTAACGAAGTCGACGTTCGTCTTCTTAAAGCTTTTCCGACGGACTGCCTTCGCCAACGACCATACCACGCTGAGCACATCGGTTCTCGTCCGATCACCGAAATTAAGCAGCGTCGGGCGCGGTTAGTACTTAGATGGGGGACCGCTTGGGAACACCGCGTGTTGTTGGCATCGTTGCCTGCAACGCAACTCTTTTTTGCTTTTTTTATTTTTTAAACAATTGTTTTCTAAATAATTCTTTAATTTTTTAAATAAATGCTTTTTTACGTAAATGTTTTTATATTTTCCGATGTCATTGCTCTGCTCTTGCGTGGAGATTCAAACAATTTAGCTAAGAAAAAGGAGCACGAGCGAATTTCGTATTTCGCCGTTCAGCAACTCTTCGTGCACAAGAGCGTCGCGTTTAATCTATGGTTTAATGCAAGTTCTCTTGGATTTGTTTTTTTCTCTTGTGCATAAATTAGAGATGCTGTCTAAGTTGTTTGAGACTTAAATTTTTATTTTCGTCTAAATAAACAGTTTTTAAAAATTCGGTTGTGAGTTAACTGTGTGTACTTCGAATGCGATTAATGGCCTTGCTTTTATTTATCAGGTGATGACGTCATTTTTGAAACACGCCACAATAATGAAAGCCTAAGAAAAGTTGACCCAATTGTTGTATTTGTTTCTCACGATGACGAACTTCGTTATGTGAAAGGGAAACTTCAACTTGCAGACGTCGGTTGTTGTTGGTTTAAATGCCGGAATTTGCATCGATTTGTTAAGCAGAAAGGAAAAAGAGGCCGAACTTTATTGCATTGAGCTAGGTCAGGGTATTGCAAAGGGAATGTGGAAACGCACGTGCTTCGTGTACACACGTTTTACATAAAAAATTCTTGGAAACGAGGACATTCGAGGACATTCTGATAGCTTCGGGGGATACTTGCGATTTCATTGACTCTTTTGAGCATGAATTATTCAGAAACCAGAAAGTGAATTGTTCGTCACTTGATTCTAATCCAATAATAGTAACTTTTATAAATTATACGCAATGTTTATTCTTTTTTCCAATTTCAGAGCCGCAAAAACACATTGTTGCTCTTGTTTATGATGATGACTTGGAATGAAGGAGTCCTGCGCAGTTCCAGAACCGCTCTTGGATGATTTTTTTGGTTAGTAGTAGGAAGGATATTCCAGGCATTTCTAGTCCTTAAAATCCAACCGACTCAGTTCTACTTGGATGTTCGTGTCAGAAGCACTGCTTCGTCTTGTCTGTCGTGGGCCACCTTTTTAAACAAATAAAAGTGTCTTTAATTAAATAGATAAATGTGCATATCATAAAATACAATAGATAAAGAATCAAAGCAATTACAAGCGATTACAAATATGAAATGAAAGCAAGTGCCAGATGTGAGTTTCGCATCAATTAAATGCAAGTTGTTCGAAAATAAGTCGTTATTTTAAATATTCAATTTTGGTAGTAGATGCATAGCCCGGGAATTAAGTTTATATATTAAAATGTTTCGTGCAACCATATTTTTCCATATTTTATAGATTAAGGTTTTATTTATTTTACTTTTCCCCGATTTTATATTCACAATTTTTAACCAAATGTTCGAGACGAAAGCAATTTTAATTGTAGTTTAAGCATCACTGGGATCACTGGCGAAATACACATTACATTGCCTTTTAAAATATATTCCACAATTCCAGTGCATCGCCAACACATTCTGGAAAAAAATAACTTTCAAAATTATAAACGCTTGATGTAATAATTAGTGATATTAATTGTGAACAAATCAATTGAATATGTTTTAAAAACTTTTTAATTTTAAGTAAAAAAAACAAATATTTGTAATATTGTAAAAGTTTGTTCAAATAATAATAAAGGCGATTGGAAACAAAGAGAGCAAAACATCAGTTACCTGCCTTTTAAAAAAACGAAAACACTGCATTTACATGTCTTTTACTAAAAGCAGCGCAGGTTCTGAGCATTTCCAGGAAAAATATCCTGGGAATTGGTATGTCATGTCAGTATGACTGGAAGAAAGAAGAATGTATGGAAGTGTTTTATGAAATTATTCCCAACTTCTTATATTTTTATTATCAACAGTGACTTCGGCGAATGTGGTTGGATTGTATTTTGTTCAGTGCTTGTGACGAAAAGAGTATTTTCAACTGTTAACTTAAAGAAAGTGTAAATAGTATTAATATAAATTAATAATAATACGAGTGTTGTGTAAGTGCATCGTTAAGTTTCTTAGTTATAAAAAACGAAAGTGCAAGTTCCAATTCATTGGGAAAGTAAAACGATCTTTAAAAAAGTTGCCATGCTGAAAGCGTGTCGGTGAATTCGTTTGCGATTTTATAATATATACATACAGTATAAATTTTACATTGAACTTGGTGTTCGCTTTATGTTTTACAAGAAAATGTTGCTGTTTACAACACAAATAACGCTGCTTGTGTTGTTCAATATTCTATCGCTCTTCACATTTGTGATCATGATGTTTTGGCCCGGCTGCTGGAAATAAACACTGTCTGTTACAATTTTTCTAGATATTGGAATAAATTCAGATGTAGGATATAACTTAAAACCACTAAAACCTCAAGATTAATAGGAATCAAACTGCATCTGATCCAGTTCCGCGTGTGAATTTTCACATTACTAACTTCTACTTTAAACAAACATTCGTTCTTCCTCATCTTTTCCTCCAATCGTTTTCCTGCCGACTTTTTGACCTAAATTTTGTGAAATACATACATACACATGTATATGAAATAAGTAAACAATAAAAAAGAAAAAACTTGTGGTGCATCTTCAAGCATTACTTAAAAGAAATGCTTTTTGAATATTTTTTTTGTTTGAAAATACAATTTTATTGAAAAAATATAAAATAAAAAAATATAAAATAATAATTTTTATCTACTTGTAAATACATTTTCTATTCCCAGTGAGAAATTCCTGGCCAAATATGATTTTTCGTTTATTTGTGCTTCTGTTTTTACTTGGCTTTAATAAAGATCTTCTCTTTGATGATTTCATTCGGTAGCTACTTGTATTTATTTTGACTTTCATATCCAAATATTGAAGAAATGTGCTCTTGTGATTTATTGTTTAGCAGAACATTAATTTAATGACTTCCATCGCCATCGCCATCGCCGCGATCAACGATCACTTGTGACGCAATCGATTGTTATTGATTTCAGTACTTAAAACTTGACTGCAATCGTTATTATTTAATAAAATGTTTTTGGTACACAAACATTCTGAATAAAACAATAAAATCGGAATCGATGTAGGTACGAATATTCGCAATGAAACAGTTTCCCGCACAAAGCTTTTTGTTTTGCGTTATTTTCATTGCTTTCTGTGGCACTGGATTAATTTTGGAATTTTTCGTGCCTCATATGCATATATATCACATAGGGAGGTAGTAGTGTTGCTCTGGGTGGATCTGCTGTGAAAGTTAATACACATTCACATGTTTTTGCACTCGTCTATAAACAAACGAATCAACTGTGTTCAATATATCAACCATAAATGATCCTATGCTGCTTGGAGACCCAGATTTTAATCGTAAAATGCGTTAAAAAGCTTTAGAATTAGCATAATTAAATCGTTACAACAACATTTATTGAGATTTTTACTTCACTTCTTCTTTACTTATTACTTTGTCTCTTAATTCATCTTAACGAAGCTGTCAATCAAGAATTTCTTTATAGAAATCTAACATTGAATATTTATTCTAGCTTCGATTAGATCTCTATTAATTCTCTTTCGAAACTTTAATAGTTACGTTTATATTAAATAAAAGAAAAATAGCAAACTTCAACCATACAGACATAAATAAATAAATTATATTTAGAGTCAAGGAAACCCCTGTAACTGTGGCCAATTCCGTCAAGTCCCAGACTTAAGTCTTTTTACCATATTTTTTACGACTTCAACATGAGAAGGTCTGTGGTCTGAAGGTTGCCACAACTGCCAAGCACACGGTGGGAAGTAATAAACGGACTAAAGCCCACAAGAACAACCTACAAAATACCTTCAACTTTAGTTGGAGTTTTTATGTGAAATTGTAGAGGAATTTCCCTACATTTACTACAATGTAACTTGTAGTAGAGGGGGGGCCTTAGGTGGGTTTTTCTTGTTCATAACGCCTGAAAGTCTGCCATGATTTATGATAACAGCTGCCATTTAATTTTCATTTAACTTTTCCTTAACTTGTCTCAAAATCTACAAGTAGAAAGGCAACGAACGCATTTCACTATTATGCAAAGTATCTCGGTTTTTTATGCAAAAACTTTTAAGGATTAATTGTTACTTGCCACTTTTTTAACGTTAATCCTTGCTATTTAAAGTTTTATGATGCTTTTGAAATGGAGTTTCAACTTAATTTTATTTTAATTAATTAACTTTATTTTCGACTTTGTTTATGTTCATCTGAAGCAGCATTCAAAAATTATTTGCGATTGCGAAAAAAGGATCTTTTCATTCATTAATCAATGAATGAGTTAGTTTAATCTAGAAAAGCTCAATTGCTCTCATGAATTCAGTTTGTATAACTTTAAATTAGTTTATGTAATAATTAAAAGATTAAAATAGAAAAAAATGGCGCAAAATCGTGTAAATCTGCAAGGAAGCATATTTAAAAAGGAGTCGAATGAAAGTGAAAGCGAACACGAAGGAAGCAAGAGCAAGAAATCGAAAACAAATCGAAAGGGACTTTTTTTAAATTAAGTTTATATAAAAGAGCTGCAGAGTTCTTTTATTGAGTCTCAAGTTTACTCCTTTCAATAAAAAACTATACATTAAAAAAACATTAAATTATGTTTTTAGAGCAGTCGTAAAAATAAATCACGGCAGAAATGAATTTTCATATGTAAGGTCCCAAACATAATGGAAAAGCATTATTAAAAATGGTCATGGATCATTTAAAAGTCCATTTGCTTAACGTCCCTTTTTAACCGAAAATACTTGCTTTAGGTTACAGTAATAAAGCTGCTTTATTAAACCAAAATATTCCGAAATATCCAAAAGTGGTTCTTCCCTTCTATTTTTCTCACATACGAACGAATTTATTTTTATTGTCCGAAATTCCCTCATATTATTTGCCTTAATTCACTTGCCGCCTTATTGCCACTCCTCCCATCTGTTTAGGAGCATCATTGATTACACAATTCTTTCGTTTGATGACCTTTCTTTCACTTCAGTGCGTTGTTACCCACTCAACACTCCCGAGTGATCAGATTTACCCACTCACTACTCCCGAGCTTGAGGGAGGCGCTTAAGAGACTTCAACGCAGCTTCTTCTGTCTTCTCGCATCTTCGCTATTTCGCTCCCCAAGAACTTGAACCGTCACGTGATGTTATTCCAACTAATTTCACCTACCATTTTTTTATATCATCCTCAGCTACTGCTTCAGTTCAAGAAATTACCAACGATTTAAGCTTCAGTTGTTTTGAAGCAGTCTCTAAGAAAATCATTGTGAAAGGCATCGTGTGTCTGGGACGGTTGCTTCTTCTATAAATTTACCACTTTATGGTTTGAGTTAGTTTTTCTATTTTTCCATTTTGAACTGTCTTCGGTTTTCTCCATTTTCCGCTCTGCTTTTTATTATAATATCAGTTTTATGGGCTATAATAGGATTTTTTTAGCCTTTAACTTTTTCCTCGCAATTTCTCAATTTGTCGAAACTTTAGTACATTTGTGCATATTTTGCTTGACTCCACTTCGTTGCTTTATTCCTGGCGTCTGTCGGAAATTATGTGCACACAGGAATGCATTTGTCGATAACTCTTCGCATCAGATAGCGTGTGGTGGATATAGACGTACTTATTACACGTCTCATAAACTTCTGCCACGTCAGCATCTTTTGTGGAAACTTTGCGACGTGGAAATAAAAGCGAAGAGAAGATTATCAGGCTCGAACAAGTACATCGAAAACAACGAAATCCTAAAATTCTGGACACACTCTGACTTGGAAACAGAATGGAACAGACTTTAAATTGAATTTTTTCATTTAGGGAATATTTCAGCAAATTGAATTTTCCTCGAACTTATTTTATTTTCAATGGGTTGACCTTTCTTTTGGGACAGAGACAGAAGAGGTCAGCCTTTTTGAAGGTGGATTCTTAAACCTTTTGAAAACATTTCATTATTATTTGGGATGCGAATGGTGATGAAAGCTTTTATCAAAATTTATCCATCGGTTTCCGTACCTTTATTGAAAAATTGAAAAGATTTTTAGCTGAAATCTACAGTCAGAATCTTATAATTGACGCTCAAAGAAAAACCTAAAATGTAAATTAAGAATTTTAATAAGAAAGTTAAGTTATATTGATACGAAATATTAAAGGATTCAGAAAGAACTGAAGAAGTCCTCTTATAACTAAAGGCAAGATCTACAAAAAGAAGAAGTGAATATATCTTGATATAATTAATTAGGAGCAACATTATTTTTAATGCTTTTTCCACAGCTTATATATTTTTGTATAATTTTAATTCCAGTCCATGTCAGGAGCTTTACAAAAATACTCCACGTAGGTTCTTGTTCTCTCAAATACCCACAGCCATCCGGAAATAAGAAATTAATTGCTTTACATTAAATAGTCGTATACGAAATGAGAGAAAATGTTATTTGTTAAACATTTCGACAGGAAGTAGCATTTGAATCCCTAAAAGATTCCGATTTCAACGAACGAAACCGGAAATTAAAGTAAAATAATCAAATTCGGGAAAGTTCTGCATCGACTGCTTTTTCACTCGGCAACTGGGAAAACAACCGCAAAAACCTCAACGAAAAATAAGTTAAGCAAAAATTCATAGTGGAAACTTCTGAAATAAGCAACTAAACCTTGATAATAAGGGAATCATTGACCGATTGAGGTTTACCTTTGTACTTTTACTAAAAAGAAAATACATATTGTAATTTCTGGAATCTTTGAATGAGGAGCTTCTTGGAATGTGGATCCTTCGCGCAGAAAAACCGTTACTCCTTTGCTCCTGCAGATTGAAAACTAATTAAGCAAAACCTCAAAAACCTAATTAAGCACCAACTAACACTTTGCCCACAGCAACGCGACTGTGAATTATGCTGCAATGGGGAATTCTGGTTGAGGGTAACCAGGAAGTGGTTCAATGATAGAACCGCTGGTAATTCTGGTTTGCTCCGTGGTTAGGATAACATGACATGATTTCAATGAGGTGCTGCAATGAAGTCGCCCTTTAAAATTGTCGAAAATTTGCTACTACGACAGAGAATTTACGTTAATGTATTTCATTAAACTTTTAAGGCTTGTATTGCTATTTCTTAGGTCAAAGTAGGGTTAAATTTAATTATTGTACACACCCTCAATCATCGAAGGTTGTAGACAAAATCCCTTATGAAAGAAAGTCATCTATGGAAGTGTGACTACCCTAGCAAAATAACGATAAGTTAATAGTTAATATTAAATGTCCAAGTGTCACTGCTAATCTTTGCTAAGTGTAATTTTGCTAAGCTCTTTTTCACTTATGGATTCCGAACTTAACAGGAATTTATTTGAGAATTGCGTGTGTATTTGTACATCACTTCAGTTCTGATTTTGGCTCCTTATTTGCATTCCTTTGCCTTTTCAACTTGGAGCATTCTGTGTGGATATGTCTGCCTCTAGATGTTTGTCCAATTGCTCGTGTTATACTTCTTTTCGTGTGTGTAAAATCAGAGACGTAGAGATGAGCAGAAGGAGGAAACTACGGATGTGGTTTACAACGGATGTTCATTTCCGGTTTTATGTGGAACTGCTTCTGTCAAATATTTTTAGTATTAGTAGTTCAATCCTTAAACAAAGCAAAAATATGACAGGAATATTGAATATATTGAGTACTCAGTACCACTCAGTGTGACAGTGAAATATTACAACTAGAGCAATAATATTTTATAGCTATTAAATGAATAAATCAGAGACAACAACAATAATAATAATAAACACTTCATTTCAGATAGGACAAATATCAGTCGCTTTTCATAAGCATAAATTTTAATGATGCTGATGCAATGATATCAAAAACTCAAACAACTCAACTTCAAACGAAACTTTTGCTTAATGATGTTTTGTTGCTAGGTCTGGCATTGCTGCAGTTGTTGTTCCCTTATCTTTTATTTTTGCATCCTTTTTGCATCATATTTTAGTGGTTTTACCCTGTTTTTCCCTTTGGAAGAAGGTTTATTTTTCCATGTCTTTGCATGATTATTCAACGAGCAGCTGCTAAACGAGGAATCACAACAGACACCAACGACTACAGCAATATGCAACCTTTTTCCTTTACTTATCGTTTCAACATGGCTCTGTTAATGGTGACGGTTTCTGACATTAAAATGTGGTGCTGCTGATATACTTCAGGTCCATACGCTTCCGTGATGTTCTCACTACGGAAATCCGACCATTAATTTTGATATTATTATTGATTTTGAATTACAGCCAAGGAGAATGTGGTTCTTTTCAGTGCTTGTCTCTGCTTTGAACTCGTTTTTCGGCGCACATGTTGCTCGCTCTGTTGCCCAAGCCAACTACAAAAATACATACAAATCGTTTCAAACTTGAGTGAAAACCTGTAGCCGCAAATCTCCTTCATTCAGCCCCATTCAGCCTTTTTGAATGTGGAATATCCTCCATGAGTTTGTCCAATATTTCAACCCTTCGCAGACCCAAGTGCAAGGTGCCATTTCAACTTTGATTTCTTGTGCTGTGATGTAATCTTATTTCGCATATAAATTTCCCCAACCCATTTTTAAAGATTCCGCACTTCTCTTTAAAGATGCTCGTAGAGAATTTCGTTGTGATCTTCGTGACGCAAATTGTGGCTGCGTCGTTTGTTTAACTTAAAAAGAGATTTCATCATAACGATTTCAGATGTATTTAGATAACCTGAAATATAGTCTTATCTTATCTGAAATTATCATACATAGTATTTTTGCAAACACTTTATATTAATAACTTCCCTCGTGCCGTGTTAAATATTCGCCCCGTGAGCGAAAGAGTCTGAGAAACTGTTTCTGCAAACACCTGTTTTTGCTTCTTTGGGCGAAACAGAGTGGTTACTTTATGTCATCATCTGCAAAGCAATATTTTAATTAAGGTTGTGCAATAAATCCTTAAGACCACATTTAAATATTTGCTTCATTGCTCAAGTGCACCTGAGACCTTTAAAGTCGTTCCTGCAATTTGTGAACCACATTTATAATTAATGTTGGATGCAATTGGGAAATCTAACAAATGCATTGTGTGGTTTTGTGTTTCCTCTAGAGCACCTGAAACTGTCTGATGCAATAAAAAGACGTTCTCTAGGAATTCGAAATAAAATACAAATTGAAAATAAAGAATTATTTATTGATTTTTATTAGTACAGCTGCCATAGTTCCATCATAGTCTGCTCTTATATTGAAGTATTCGTAGCTTTCTGGCAGCTAGTTAATTATGTGGAAGAAATAAGCAATTATTGCAAAGAAGATGTGAAAATAAATCAATGAAAATGTTAATTATTTCATTGAGTTGCTATGTATTTAAAGTATTGTTCGATTATTTCATTTGTCTGTCGTTGTTTGCACTTTTATTACGTCCATGAATTCATGCAATAACTCAAGTCTCGCAATGACCATTATTAATCATTAATATCCGTGTTTTACTCCTTTCCGCAGCTTCTTATCCTGTTTTGAAAATTATAAAGAACATAATTTATAATTTATTACGACCAAAACGACCACCAGGATTTATTACAATTGAATTTATTGCAATATCTGAATATCTTTTAATTGCTTCACTTCCTTTTGATACTACAAGTGGTAAAAAGTCTACAAAAACCCATAGCCATAACCCACATTTCCGTTATTGTAACAACTTCTGAGCTTTAAACCACTTTTCCACAAGTTTTCAGTTTGCTTTTTCACTCTTTTCATTATCGATTTAAAGCCCTGAATTTTTTATAAATTTTTATTCACATTGAAATCATGGATTTATACTGCAAATAGATGGTGGATATTTATATATGTACTTTTAATGTTCTGTGGAATTTATATTTGTAAAACTGTTGTAACTCTTAAGCTTTTAATTTCATTTCACCTTTCTTTGTAGCCTCGTATTTCAATTAATGGCTGCAGTATTTTAGTTACACTTTATAAATAAATGTCACAATCTCCACATTTATCTCGCAAAGACAGTTCTTAAAGCAACTCCTTTAGGAAATTCCGTTGAATATTAGTAATTTTGACTAGAAAATGCTCTTCCCTATCTTATTAAAATTCATCCGGTGATTCTTCGACCAAAATAGAAACTACGAACAAACATTAAGATAATTCGGCAGCTGAAAGAAAGAAAGTCGAGGCGAATCAAGAAAAGATATCAAAATTCGCGTTAAGTCAACCGCGTTAAATGAAATGACAAAACAGATCGAAACGTAAGTAGAACTCAAATAAATTCGAAATAATGTCACTTGATAAAATTGTCGCTTTGAATATTTTTTATTCGTCTCTCCCGTTGTTAAGCATTTACATAAATTGATTGAGTAAAAGGAGGAAAATGCTTTGCTAACAAAAATTAGAAGAACTTCTTCTAAGAGTTCGATGAATAATACATAAACCGAAGTCTGTTTACACAATAAAATTCGACAATTGAGAATTGTGAAGCTATCGATACCAAGTTTATAATATTTCTCTTCTTTCCTCCTTGACGATAAAGTCTTTACTAACAGACTCAAATTTTCACTGATCAACTTCAACTCACTTCAATTTGACTTAATTTCCGGTCGAATAATAGGATTCAAACAAATGATAAATGCTACAGTAGACATTGTCAACGACAGCAGAACCACGAAATTCGAATTGATTGATTCAGGGACAATAAACTTAAAAGATCTGTAAACTTAAAGGAATTTCTGTTTCTAACTTATGAAGGGAAAATCCACTTTCAATTTTATAATAATTTTATTTCTTGAATTGAAAATTAGACAATTTGCTATTCTTCCATCATTTTCCTAATAAAAGCTGCAACACATAATAAAAATAATATAATAAAATATGCATTCGTATAGGGATTCGAAGCAAAATCTTTAAGAATTCCCCGTAAGCGTCGAGGGCCGTAGTTTTCGAACTTAACACTTATTGATTGCTTTATGTATTGTGCTTCGTTTTCAGTTGAGTCTCTCAACGCATCGAAAAGTATAACAGAGAAATCTCAATACATTATCTGTAAGCTAACAAGCCTGAAATCTGAATCTGACAAGGGACTTCGTTAAAGTGTTTCTGTTGCAGAACTCTTTCAACGAATATAAAGCAACTCTCACATGAAAGTGATACAGAAAAGTGGTGGATAAAGAAAGTTACTTATTAATGATGAAGTCCTCCACTTGCGTCAATCCAAGTATGTCTTTCAGTGTATTAAAATCATTATGTATTATTATTTTCCGTGGTATTATTATTTTCCAAAGCAGAATTGACTATATTTTCTTAACTTACTTATAATCATAAGAACTGCTTTATAATATATTAAACCATAAAAAAGCATTTTAAGTTTTGTAGAAGAATCTATTCAATATATATTCAAACACTTTAAACTAAAATCCAACAAAGCAAACGATAAATAAAAAAGTAAATATACTTACTTTAATTTAATTATTGTTTTCTGTTCAACTATGAAAACATCATTAAATCAGAAATTGTAATCTTCTAAGCAAAGATAAATAAACAAAAAGTGGTGGCGATTGTCCGAGTAGTGGAAATATTTTCTTTTTTTTGTTAATCAACGCAAATAAAAAAGCATGCTTAAAGTAATTGTTGAATATCTAAATATTGAAAATAGGCCATTTGAGCACTTTAAAAAGTGTGTGTACATCATTGCGTATGATTAACATTTAATTATTCTTACATGTTAGAGAGGATGTTTTCTATCCAAATTAAAAAATATTCATGAATAAAATAGAAAAGAATACTTAATTATTATTAATAATATAATAATTACTTTTAATAATTTAACACAAAAGTTAAAACCTACATAACATATAAGTTTTTTCCATTTACAGAAGGACATTAAAACATATTAACCATTTACCAAAGGCTTACGAATTTAAACAGTTAATACACGTGTGCACAAACATATAAACCTACATTTGCAAACATTTTCATTCCTCTCATTTCGTTGAGTGTTTGACTTTTCACACGAAAAGTTTGCAATTCGAGCACAACTAAAAACAAAAGAAGATGTGGGAAATTGCACTTATAAATATATTTATGTATATTTTAAAAAAGAAAGATTGTTATTTTCGCTATTTGCATGCCAAGTGAATGAATTCTCAGTGTTAAATGGAAGTGGGGGAAAAAGTAAATAGTAAAGAAGAGCGAGAAACGATTCGCACCTTTGATGTAATTTGCTTTAAATATAAATGCCTTTCGAGAGAAATCCTTCTGTTGAATAAATTTACATATAATAAATAGTCTTTGCCCTTGGTTGAACAATAGACCAATAACAAAACTGTGCTACACAACATATACAAAATATAAGCAAAAACCACAATAAAAGGCATTCATTGAACGAATTTGCCTTTCATCTAGTACGAGCGCTCTTCGATCAGTGCCTCTCTCACTTTTTTTTATTAAATTTTCCCCCTATTTTCCCCTGTATTCAACAGTGAAGAATACAGCAAAAGGCTCTTTTATCTTTTTGCAATTAGAGTTCAGAAAATGTGAAATTAAATCAGAAATAGAAGGAAATCAGTGAAATTGCATATAATACGTTTGTCACAGAGAAAAATGCCAACTTCATTACGAAAAAGCATGTGGATTTCCTTTATTTTAAGCAGTGCATTGGATGGGGAAAATACCTACAAATTAGTGTATCATTCGTTAATATTGTATAAGGATAACAGCCTTACAAGGAGTAGCAAAAATTTCTTGTTCAAGTTTCATTTAAATTGTCATTAAAAACCAGAATAGTTTTAAAACTAATGAAGTAGCTTATATTAATGAAGCAGGGACTCAATTGAGTTGCTCTATGAATGTTTTGAAGACTTCAGCTTTATTAGTCTATCTTTTTTATGTCTATTATTTGTCTCATGTGTCTGTACTCACTTCTTTTTTCATTCTTTGAAATATGTCAACACGGTTGCCAAGAATAGCAAAAACATAATTCAAAAAGCAATATCAGTTACAAAAGCAGAAACTAACAACAGTAATGATAAAATAGGACTGCTTATGCGACCGAGAGGCAGCGAAAAAGAGAGAAAGAAGGTGTCATGCAATCAACACTTCATGCCGTCAACTTCCGCAACTGTTTTTAAAACCATTTCTATGCTGACCCTGGTCCGTCCAAGCCACTGAACCATTTTATTTATTTAGCATTCATTTTTTTGTAATTTTTCTTTCTTTTCAAATTTATTCTTTATTTGTCATGTCCTTAAATCCAAATCATATTTCACTCCTTTAATTTTGATTACATTTATTTCATTTTGTTTACTTTATTTAGATTTATTTGCTTCGTAATACTCTAAGTCTATTTTTACTCATACAGAAGCAATGATAAAAGGCTAATAAAACTTAAATCAAAGTTAATCAACTAAAACACAGAAAGAATAAACTTTAAGAAGGTTTCACATAGCATATTTAAGCTTTGATTAACTGTGTTTAATTCTCGGCACTATAACGAAGGGTTCAGTCATTATAACCTAATATATTTATAACTATGACTGCATCTAAAAGGCAGTCGCTGAAGGAATCATCATTGACTCTGTAAAACTGTGTACAGATCCTAGCTCAGCATTGTAAGCGCCTGTGACTATAGAGATTATAATAGAATATAGCATAGTGTATATTAGCACTCTATAAATATTATAGAGTTGAATATATATTTTAAAATCTGTGCTATAAATCGACTAGATATTGTATTAGTATTGCTGCTAAATATTCTCCCTCTCTCTTGAAATGCAATTAATGTATAACCGTAGAATTCAATTTATTGATTGATCTTCCCAAGGAATAAGCATAGTTTTTTTATGAATTTATATTATATTGCTTATAAACATCGTATATATCAATCGAAAGTACATTTTCACTACACTTTTAAAAGGTATTGATTTATTTTCGTCTAACAACACAATTTAATTTGCGTGAGAAGATCTTCAATTTAAAAGCCAGCTGGAAAAGTGGGAAAACATCGCCAAAAACAACCATGAACCATGAATATTTTATAAAATGTTGCAAATTATTGCTAAAAGTTTTGTCTCCATAAAAACCTTTTGATCTAAATTTCGTTTCATACGCTTTTATTTCCCTTCTATTCTCCTCTTGACCGTTGGTCCTCGCGCTTTGTTTTTGCTTTCTACATTCATTATTTTTCTACTAAATTTTTCTTCATTCATTTTCATTTATTTTTTTTTTAATTTTTTCGCTGTTTTCCGTTCGTTTTTGTGTTGCTTTTTGACTTTGCTTTGAAAAAAGTCTTTATTTTCACCTAAATTTGCCTCTCCAAATTTTTATCAACAGATGTCAATTTTTTTCTTTTTTTCTTTTCTTTTATATTCGCTATTTTTAGGCGATTGTAATAAATTTTCAGTCGCGTGCTCAACTACAATGAAACAATTCATTTCAACAATTCATTCACAACAACTTAAAGCCGACTACGTTGTTGTTGTACTTTGCTCTTGATTTCTTGGACGCGTTTTACACCATCAAAACAACAACAACGACACGTAAAATTTCAAGTTTATTCTTTGCTGTTTTTGGATAAATTAAATTGATGTTAAGTTTTTTGTCTTTCAGGCATCGGAATGTGTAGAAAACAAAGGAGTACGGGGAAACTATTAAAGGTTAACCCAAGATAATCATAATACTAATAGGCTTTGGCCAGTGTTATAAATATATATTGTCAATATATAATTGTGCAAACATACGACAGCAGAGCGATAAGAAACGCTGTCCAATAGCCAATGTTTAAGGATCCCACGACCCTTTTCTTTATCTTCACTTCACTTATATCTTTTCCTTTTTGATTCTCCTTTCTCCTATAAAGTAGCACTTGTTATCTCCACTGTAATTTTTTCTGTTCGGCACTAGACCTTAAGATATGTATGTAAAGCAAGAAGATATCAAAAATAAATCAGTAACTTACAACTACTCAACTAAAGTGTTACATTATTAATAATAATATTATAGTTTATAGTCAATAATAATAATAATCTTAATATAAATAAATTTGTTATTTTCAATATTCAATGTAGCAACTTTTGAAAAATACTTGTTTTAGTATGTTAAGGATTTTAATAATAATGTTATTTGTTGTAAATTTCTAATAATTTTGATGAATAAATTGGGACGTTTAATATTTTTTTAATATAGTCAATAATCAATATATATTTTACCTCATAAACAAAATTCATGAATTTAATTCTAATATTTAATCACATTTAGTTAATGTAATCAATTGCAATCAAGGTAATCAATAACAGATCCTTGTGCTATATCGTATTTTAATTTCTCTTCAAAGTGTTACCTTTTCAGGTTTATCCTTTACTTTGAATATTAATGTATCAATTGACTTAAACAGATCAATTTAAAATTTTTCTTTCATCATGAATTACTTTCAATTTCTTTAACCTTCACTTTATCAGATGTCCATTTTCGCTTGTGCTGTTTTCCTCCTCATGAATGTTTTAGTGACGTGTTGGAGTAGAGCCACGGAGAAGTCTACGAAGTTAAATAAGTGTATTTAAGCCGTTAACACTTGAGAAATGTAAATAACACACATTTTGTATTTCCTCGCACATTTCATTTTGATTTCCTTTTTCTCTGTGCTTTCTTTTTCGCCAATAGTTGCATATTATTAGCTTAAGACCATTCAACAAATAGACACAATAAATTGCACTCATTAAATTTGTCACTTGCAACGTTTCCCAGTTACTCGCACGTAGTAAACGCAGACATTGTGATGCAGAACACATTCGCACACACACGCAATTTTGCCCTCGAGCTGTGTTAAAGTGTCATGAAATATGTACAACGCATGGCACCTCTGAGAATAGTTCTTTTCCTTAATTTATGACGTCATTTCGCTTTGTCTCTGCAGCTGCACAAGGATCTTTTTGTTATATGACTCTCTCACGTGCACTCATTAATAGCGTAAATCTCTTTTGTCTCTTATTTAGCGAGCGTTTATTTAACGCCATCGTGTAGTTCTTATTTCTTTTCCTCCCCACTTCGTTAGTTTTAAGCTGCATTGGGCTTTTTTAATCCTTCTCCTTATCATGCTGTCCTGAAAAGCATGTAAGACTTGTGAGTAAGTGGTATTAAGTTGAGGTGAAACAGGCAACGAACCATGCGAAGTGGAAAAATGTTCGTCGCAGTTTGAAAGATAACATGTATGGGTATCTCCGGACCTTCCGAAGCTCATATACCCTACATGTGTGTATGGAATTTTGGTAATTTTTTTGTTTTTCTTTCCTCTTTTTTTATACATTCCGGGTTTCTATAGGACCTACTGTGCCTACTCCGAGTGTTTATAGACCTTCAAGCTGCATATTTTCTTTATCACGCTTCTCTACTTCCATTACCAAAAATATATTTCAGATTTCTTGCTCCTTTAGCTGTCGTCCATCAGTGATTCTGACACTTGAGTTATTGAACTTGGCAGCACTTGAAAAACCAGTCTTTAACCATCAACACGAAAACACACATGCCAAAAAATCAGAAATATTAAACAAATGTCTTTTTAATAGTTCTTCAATATTATTGACATGTATTTTATGTGTGAAGGTACTTTTAGGGATATCTTAAAATTTGAACCAAGAGTTGCTTTCAGTGAGTGTGGTCTTTTTCGGTCCGGCATAACCTTGGCACTCTGTTGACTACGTTTTCAGAGACGTCAACATCAAAAGCCCACATGATTAAATAAAGTAACTCATACGCCACGTGAAACGATTTCAGACACGATTTGTTTGCCTCCTTCCGTTCGCAGGTTGCATGTTTGTGAGTAATTTTCAGCGTTTGCTTCTTTCCTTTTCTTCTTTTATATATGAGCTGCATTGAAGAATGTGTGTGTGTGTGTGTGTCTTTGGTATTCATTGTTTTTTATGCTTGTTTTTTATGCTGACTTTGGCCGACTTTTTTCTATTTATATGGAGTTTTTTTCTGTTTTTATAAGCGTCTAAAATTTTTTAAACCGACCGGAAAATTCACCATTTTTAGTTCATTGAGCTACGATGTCAAGAACACTTCTTTGCTTTTTGCTCCTTGAAGAGTGGATGGTGAATGTTTGTCTGCCTCCTCGGCTTTTGTCAGGGACGAGAATAGCCAACAAGTACATCGCCTGGAAATTGAGTGACGAACCTATTGAATTGGTGATTTCTAGTGATTACCAGAAATATTTGCACTCGTCATATTAATAATTAAGTTAATTTTTTAAAGAAAATTATGAACACTTTCCCTTGCCTCTTCCGTCCTTTTTCATGGTGCTTTAACAAAAGCGTTGAAACACAAACCACTTAATTACTTTCACAGGGATGTATAACGGACAACAAGTAATAATAACCATTCATGGTTCGCGGTTATTAAAAAAGCCTGTTGTAAATTTTTATGAAGGCTTTGGGATCGCGTGCTCCGAGTTTATTAATGTTTATTTCCATTGTCTGTTGTCTATTAATCGGCATTGTGCTGGTCGACACATTCTTTTTTAAATCAGAAACAAAATCACTAAATGCAATTACAAAAAATTGTTCAAAATCCACAAAAGGACACGACATTCACTACTAGGACACGGACAGGAATAGTGAATGTCAAGGGCGCGGGAGACACTCCCACAATAGGAAAATACAGAAGTAATGGGAAAGGAATTCGAAAAGGTGGGAAGCAGAATGATAACAGAAGTTTTTATCTCCAGTTTGGTGACCCAGAAACTCATTCTACTGGGATTTACACTACATTAATCCGTCGATAAGTCCGCTGGCTATGAAAAGCCGTCGTCATTTCTGACTGCTTTCAACTGTCGTTTAAACGAACGAATATTTATTAATCATCTTAAAATAATCGCAAGTCTTATGCTAAATTTCCTTTTCGTCTTTTTTACAGGTGACATTTCCTATATTTATCATTGTCCTTTGCACAACTGAGCGCACCGCCGAGCCACATCAACTACAAATCAATGTTGGGGAAATTCACTTCGAATCATGTGCAAGTCTATCATCAGTATTCGCGGACCGTCTCCTTGAAGAAGCCCAAAAAAGTGAGTGCAAAACCATCGTCAATTTTTCAATACTAATTAAAAGAGCCCGAATCCATCATCGCCTCAAAATATGCTTCAATCTGTGAATGGTAACTGTATTTAATAGGTTTGGTGATGGGCAATTATTCACTGTGACGTGCGCATTATTTTCTGTCCTTTGTGATAGTGAAAAATGGATCCGCGAGAAATCCGTGAAATGCAGAAAACGCTGAGAGTGAAACCGTGACAATTTTTTATGACTGCCTATGAAAAACTTTAAAGTTTGGCCATTTTTAAGTTTCTGCCATTTACTGCTGCATTTCGCAAATTATTTCCACAACGCGCAGACCTTAAAATGTCTGCTAAATTGAAAAGTTGAGTTTTCTAACGTATCAATTTTCCTTGTTTGTCTTTTGTTGTCTTGTCTTGCGTCTATTTCTGTCTTCTATCTTCTTCACAATTTATATCTAGAACACAAGCTGAAAGGAATTAAGAAAGAACCGCCGCATCAGAAGACGCGCTCGTGCTTGTTGTCGACTTGGTCGTCGCTTTGTTGTCAAGAGCATCGTAAATAAGCGTGCCAACGAGTTAACAAGCAGCATTTTTTAAGGAAACCATCAGCAGAAAGAGCAACAGGAAGGAGTGAATGAAGAAGACGACGACGACGACGACGACGAAAAAGTTAAAGGGACAGCAACAATTATAGAAATCCTTCAACGACCTTCAATTCAAAAACTTCACAACGACGAAGCTCAACCCAGAAAAAAGGGAGAAAATTCCGCATTTTTCTTCAACGGTCCTGCGTTGGAATATGTTGAAGCAGAAGCGCCAGGCGAAGCAGAAACCCAAAGCAAAACCGGTAAGAAAACATTTTGCTTAACCTCCCTGTCCTCGCCCTCTCTTCCACGACAAACTTCCTCCACACTACATTTTTCCTATTCCTTTTCCTATGTGCCTCTTCTTCGCTGATAAATTGCAGTTAAGTTCAGTGGTTGAACTGATGACGGCCTCACGTCATCATTATGGGCTCTACTCAGAAATGCACCTATTGCTATCGACGTGACATACGAAGTAAAGTAGTTCAACCGTTCTACTTCGTTCTTTTCACGTCACTTGATAGTCCAATGCTTCGTTTTCTTCTGTTTATCAAGGGTTTGTAGATAGTTTTCATTACACTATAGACCAAAACCGATTTGAAGGTTAAATTAGCCTTTCATTTAATATGTCTTCTGCCTTAATTTCTGTCTATCATTTCAGAAGGTATTTTCTAAAGTTGTCAAAGTTATGGTATAGTTCATTGAGCATTGTTAAGTCCTGTTGGAACGCTCCGTCCATATAAACTATTGGCTAATGGAACATTTTACCATAATTAAGACCTCAAAAATTTCCACATGTATTATTTCATAATCTGTATACGAATCGGAGCTTGAATAGATCCTCCAACTGCCTCCTTAACACATGAATTGAACATTACGCACGTCAGGCCCTCAGTTAAAGCGAATGGTCTCTTGATACCGACTGTGGTCGATGCTCCTACCAAGGTAGGTAGTTATGGCTGTTCATGCGAACACACTTAGACCAGGAAGGTCCATTGTGATATCATACATGCTCCTACCAAACTATGATATTGAAAAGTGTCGACAGCACGAATGCTTTTGAGGTGTTTCTTTACCTCAGCCTCTGTATAAGTCAACCCTAATCAGTTGGAATTTTCCTGTTTCTAGGATTGCTTCCTTAATGCAATCAAATTTAGACTTTGACGAACGCTACAAAGTTTTATCTAGTACCTGCATTCAGCCATCCTAATGAACACTTTTCCTCCTGCTATCGATTGTACTTTCTCCTTTTCCTCTCCCTTCCTTTCGTCATGTCCGTTTTAATTCGTATTTTTAGGTTATACGAGAAAAATAAACTTCAACTTGCAACTTGACTAACTGCCAAATGGGCTTCATTGGGAAACTCTTTACCATGTTTGCCAAAAAGCGGGCAATGTGCTTTCTTTTTTGCTTTCTTCTGCCTACTTTTAGGCATACGTTGTGCAACTGTTTCAGCTGTGTAAATGTGTAATTTATAATTTCCGTGGTGGCTTCCAACTCTTATTCACCTGTTGCTGTTATTTTCTTTTATTTCCTTACCTAGAATTAAGTAAAGTTCTTGCGCAACAGTATTCAAGGTAGGCCACAAGAAAGTAGGCTAATTTATAAATAACTTTTTAAGTGATTCTTTATAGACGTCAACGTTTAATACAAAATTTAATTGAAGCAACACGATGAATAATATTAAATCAATGCGAGTTATGAATTTAAGAATTTAAAGCTCTTTAAGTATATTTCATCAACTTCAAAATGTCTATATATTTTAAGTGATGTTGTTATTATTCTAAGTCTTGTTCAGAACAGGGAATGAAATGCTTTTCATTTCCTTTCTTCCTTTCGTACAGAAATTAATTAAATATTCATTAATTAAGTCAACAAAAGAAAACATGTGAAAAGTTTGCTTTTATTCTTCACCTTTCAGGAAGTATTCTAAACTTTTTCTTTTATAATTATTTTTGATAAAATTTGAAATCCTTTTAAAGCCTTTTTTTTGCTTTTTTATTTAATTTGTGTGCTTAAATATGTTGAGGTTGACCAGTAAAGATACGAACATCAAAAAGGCTTCGGGTGATGGGGAAAATAATTAATAATCAATTTACACTAGAACTTTGCAAAAAAACCTATTTCGAAAACCTAAAGAATGATATTTCGAAGGAATTGTGAGCAATGGAAAGAGACACTTCAAATATGTTTTAATTACAATTATAACGAAAATAACAAATAATAATAATGACAATTTCCATTTCAATGAAGAATTCAACAAATGAAGAATTTAATATAAATAATTTTAAACAGCATATAATATTGAAGCAAGTATCATTGAATAACTACTCAGTGAATAGTTAATAACAAAAGAAAAAAAATAAAGTGTGTAAATAACCTATACAGAAAAAGAACAAAAAAATAATACATTAATTAAATATTAATATGATATTTAATATTTCCATTATGATTTTGCATAAAAAGTTAATCACAGGTAATCTTCAATGCCTCATGAGAAAAATTGAAAAAAAAACTTAAAATCATCGGTTTTTATATATAAAAATATTTTAAAATAATTACAAAATGAAGGCTTAAATAAACTTATTGAAAAGTAGAGATTACATTAAGTAAAACAAATAATAAATAATACAACTCAAAGGTTTTTCGATTGGAAATGCATTTATTATAAATGAGTTGGTCACTGTGCCCTCTCTCTCTTTGTCGGTTGCTCTGTCTTCTACTCTTAATTTCGAAGTTTTATTTTTTAACAGTGTGAATATGTGAATATTATTAATCCACGAAAAAAATAACACAAATCACGCAAATGCTTCGGAAGTTGATTTTCGGCGAAACGTGCGTGTTTTGGGAGATTCCAAGTTGATGGAGTTGATCAGTCATTTGAAGAGTCACTCTCACTCTTCCCATTCTTCTCTCTGAATATTTAACTCTGCTCTTTGTTCCGTTCTGCCTTATTTTCTCTTCAATTCGTGTTTTTCGCGAAGTCCGTCGTCACGTAGTTTTTGACACTTCGCTCGTCGACTGGAATTATTTATAACGTCGTTTTCTGTGCACAAGTTCAGTCGATTTAATTGATAGTTGAGTGCTTGTAAAGCTCAGTTCTGTTTTGTATTTGTTACGTTGTTCTTCTGTTATTCGATCGTTTGTTGATCTTCTTTTATTGTGACAGCTGACATGAGTTTGTTTTCGTTGCCGCGTATTATTTGATGTTCTTTTATTCTTTCTATGCTTCCAGTGAAGAATGTTTAACGTAAAATATCACAAATGAATGTGAATAAATGAATTAAATTTTATTAAAGGAAATCTAAAGGAAAATTACAATAAAAGAATGAAGCATTAGAAATCAAAATAAGATCATGATAAATTAAAGGCATTCAAATGAATTCAAAGACAAGAAACAAGCGATTATATAATTGCAGAACTTTATTTACAATTAAAGCGTAATTAATAACAATTTCGCATAAATTAAAAAGCAGTCGACGGCGATGTTTTTCCATACGAACTGGGTTTTCGTAAGTATTAATACACTTCCCTATCTACATACAGAGAAGTTTAGGTCTTTGTTTCTACTTTGAAACGTGTTTCTACTTCGTCTTATCTGCATTGTACCTCGTAATCGATAAATTCATTTTTTTTTTTTCTTTTAATTCTTGTTATGCATTAAATTTCATTTTTTGGACTACATATTTTCACTTAGTGTTTATGCGTCGTGTTTATTCTTTCAATAATTGTGATTACTCAACGATTCCCATTCGTCCCAATATTCATTGTACTGTCTCTCACTTTATTGCTTATTTTGTTCGCATTTTTTGCTTTTTTTAATTCTGTTTACTTTTTCACTCCATGCTGCTTCGTTCTCCGAGCGAGGGCCAAGCTCTTTCTCAGCTTCAACTGGAATCTCTTTTGCTCTTTTTGCGTGTAGAACAGAGTTTTTTAATTCTATTTGCGCACTCACTCATTGAGCGACGTTTGAAAATGAGATTTTTGTGCTCTAAACACAGTGGTGGCTAAATAAATAGGTTGCTTCTATAATTGATTAAAATTGTTTTTATTTAAAACTCCTCGTTTTATGCTATTCTTAAAAAATTAAAAAATTAATTTATTTAATTGTGATAATATGAAGAATTATACCACGCAAGAAGAAGGAAGATCGTCCATTGGCGATATATATTTTATAAAGGAAACTATTATATTAAGTTTTAAATGCTTCGAACTATAAACTCAAACAAGATCTTATATCAATAATGCAACAAAGAAGAAGTGAAAATAAGGAGACCGCATAACACGAAAATTCACTTAAAATATCAAAAATTATATCCTGACATTTGAAGAGCTTCCTGCTGAGCTGTAGCAACAACAACAACAACTAGTCCCACCACTACACCTGCAGCTATGCAAACGAGTAGAGGAGCAACGAGCGTCAGAAGCAGGAATCAACGCACGAAAAAGACACTTGAAATGGCTCCGTGACATGTGTTTTATACGAGATGCAGAAACACTCACACAAAACCACCACAAATGGATATGTTTTCACTTAACTACACCTGCAAATTTTCACTTTTCTTTGCTCCGAGCATAAAAACCGCATCAGATACAAATTTAAATCTAACTTTAATAAGAATATGCAAATCTAATAATGTTATGCTTCTTGGCGTTTGTTGTCGTTGTTGTTGTTATTTTGTTTGGTGCTTCTTCCTGCGTCAACTTAATATTTTTCAATTTTCCGTTTTATGTTGACGGTAAGGAACGAGATCATGAAGCTGCAAGCTGAAAGTTTCCTTTGTTTGCCAACAAAATGCAAATCGCAAACTTGTCAACGCAAATGTTGATCACACAACGTCACGGAAACCTCACAAAATTCATTCAAAACTCTCATCGAAAAGCATTTCAAAAGAAACATCAAAAAGCATTTTGATAAAAGCATTTTTTCCCCAGTAGATGAATTAAAATAAATAAATAAATAAACATTTAATAACGGAGTGAATTTATTATAGAAAATTGTGGTGATTTTGAGTGCACCTGTTCGTGTATAATTTAATCAAAAAGTATTATTCTTCAATTAAATTGTTGGAACTCTCTGCAGTTTGCATTGTGATAGCATTTAAAGTAAAACTTTACTTGAACACTGTAATTGCTTTTGGGACAAGTGAAGCATTCAGTCTTTTTAGGCATAATAAATAAATGTAGGCATTTCACGGAAACCTTCTTTTATCATTGTTCGATATTCAATTGGGTCGTGTTGTTCCAAACACTGTTCCAGCTGTTGTTTTAATTGCTGTCGTTTTAATAACAATCCCTACCTCAAGATGGTTTCAAAAGAAGTAAGAACTAAGGCTTTTTAGATGAAGAAATTGGCCGATGGATTTAATTGGAGTTTTTAATTTTGTTTGCAATTGAACGTGACTTCATTGAAACGTGATTCTGCTGAATTCAATTGAATCTGTCCTCCACTTCAGTAGAGAAAATATTTCATTATTATTATCGTCATTGTTTACTCTATGAAATACTCGATTAAAGTAATTTCATTGATTAAATTCGCTTCATTCCTCCTTTAATTCATCCAGTCACATATTCAGTCCATTGCATTCCTCTAGTTCCCAGTTGTAGTCTGGTTCTCGTAGGACTTCAACTAATTGAGAAACTCTACGTCAGCAGAAGCAGAGCAGCGGAGGAAGAAGCAGCGAATATTTCAATGCACTTCACGTGATGCTTTGTTCGTTGCTTTTAATTGGAATTGAGCAACAAAGTATTTTTATGTTTCTGTCGTATTTTTACCGATTTTTTTCATTGATAATCAACTTCTATTCAACGTTCGTTGTTTAAAGTGTGGTAAATAATGAAAAATTGTCGATTTATAGTTTAATGACGTTATAAAACAGAGCGAAAATTATAAAATTAATAATAATATTGAGCATTTAATTTGGAATAAAATGTGGTTTGGAAAGTTTATTGTATTTATTAGTAAGTTAATTCCGAATTCTTGCTTACAACAATAATAATAACAAAATATTCAATTTCAACCTACATTATCTATTCAAATATATGCAGCTATGCAATGATAACGTTTTAATAATTAATTGCCAGTACAGATGTACATAATAAAGTAACTTTTATGGAGTTGAAACATATGTAAATGCACATAAACTGTGAATAATAACAATAATGATAATAGAAGTACCATAACAATAAAAGGAATAATTGCTACGCGCTTTTAACAAAAGGTATTTGAAATGAATGAGTGGTTTATGATTGAAATAGAGAACAGCGTTATTGCAACAAAGAACTACTGAAAATATGTCATCAAAAAATCTTAATAAATGTCGAATTGGAACTTAAAAACTTCGTACTATACCTAGACTAAATTGTTTCATTTGGCTCATCTTAATAAATCAATGGGTTCATTTAGATGCTCAACTCTTGCGGCAACAGATTGCACTTCACCACGTAATTATTTTACAAATAAATGCACTGAAGAGTTAACTTATAATTCAAAATACTCCTAACTAACTACAAATATCAAACAGCAGCCTATGAAAATTCAAGCGCATTGCTTCATTGGGGCAGCTCTATAGACAGATTACATATACCTAAATAAATAAATTGAATAAATTATTCAGATATTGCAAAATGCAACACAAGAAATAAAACCAAAGATATACATAGCACCGTAAAACAAAAAAAAACTGAAGCAGGAGCGTATCATGATGTCAATAATAATATTATCTTAACCTGGAGGTATCCTCAACAACATTGTAAATGGGTTGCAGCACTATAACATAGAATATTGACTAATAGATCTAATATTCTAAGTAGCTTTATGTAACAATAAACACAGAATAAATAAAAACCAGAAATAATAATTCCTTTGTTTCCCGCATCGAAGATTGGCAAGTAAAAAGCATTAATAGAGCCCAAAAAAACAAGAGTAGCAATCTAATAATCACACTAATAATAATTTCTATCTATCCTTATTTTATTATTATAGCATTATAAGATATTGTAAGTAGCAAGATAATATGCTATAATAATTACTCTTTGCATTAAAACTTCATTGAAACTATTAAAAAAAAATATAAATATAAGATTGTAATAATAAAGAGTGATTGCAGCTTAAAGAGGACTAAGTTTCTACGTTTGTTGCATCAGATTTTTATAAAGGATTTTGATTATCCTTTCATCTGTTCATCGTGTTGCTTTGCTATCTAAAATATTCAGCGTTCGCGACTTTAAGAATATTTATATTCCATCCATCCTCGTAGTAAAATTTTGCTTTACAACGCTGGTTATTTACAAACTGTCAATATACAATTTTGTAAAGTGCCAAATAGGTCTTGATCGACGTATTAAATAGAAGCAGTTTGGAAAACTTGAAAGCTTCATGGAGGGGATATTCAACAAAGCGAAAAGCTCTAAAGAAACATTTAAATATTTGGCAGTTAGCATCAAAGTCAAGTTGAAGGATTTCTTTCGAAACGAAATTTTTATTTAAATATTTTATTAATAATTTTCCATAATATTTTCATTTCCTCTCTGACTTTTTTCACTCTTTTATACTCTTTATAAACTTCTTATCACTACTTTTGTTATTAACTACTTTTTAACTACTAAAACTATTTTACATACTATTTTACTATACTATTTTTGTACTATTTTTATACTATTTTTACTACTAATTACCTACATTACTACTTCTAACACTACTTCATCTTTTTTACTTCTTATATTTGTTTTTCTTTCTACCTTTTTTTGGTTTTTTGAAATATTTTTTATTGTGCAAAATAAATTTTTATAAACTTTTTTCTAATTTTTCTTTCACTTTTATTACATGTAAGAATTGCAATTGTGAATTCTTTTTTACTTATTCATTCCTCACAATAATTTTCTTGAAATTTACTACTTTCAATTATATAATTATTATTTTTCGATCGATAACCAAAAATTTACAAAAAATGTCTCTGTCTCTCTTTCTTTTTTCTTTTTCTGACATATATTCTTCCATTTTTCTCACTTATACTAATAAACATAAATACACACACACACGCACACGTGTTGCACATTTCTGTAACTCGTCAAATCCGTTGAAATTCGTACAAACTCAAAAATGAAACACAAAAAACATCAACCGACCAACTTAAAATAAGATTCCATGGGGCCTGAAAAAAATCTGTTGGGGGCTGATTAATATAACTGTACCCAGGGTAAGCAATCAATTAAAATTATGTTAAATTCTTTTAGGTTTTTATATTTTTTTAACTTTTGTGTTTTGTATGTTTTCTCTGTTCTTCCGAGCTTTCTTTTTTGTGTTGTTGTTGTTTGCGCTGTTGTCGTTTATGCGTTAAATTAATTGTAGTGTTTGTTTATTTCTATATTTTTACTGTGTATATTTTTACAGTGTATTGATTTTTTTGCTTTTCTTATTTATGATTTTGCTTTTCATTTATCCTAGTGCTGTTATTTTATTTCAATTTAATGTATTCTTGTTTTCTTTTAAATTTAAGCTCAACATTAAGTGTTCACTGTATAAACAACAAAATGTAAATACTACTTATGTACATCTCAGCATACGCTATAAATGCTTTAAATGTACAACATTGAATATAGAAAAAAATTTATCAAGTAAAAAACAAAATTGTACCTGAATAAAGCTCTAATGCCTTCCCATTCGCCCCCACCCACGGCCTAAATTAATTTAATACCTCCATTAAAATAAGAAAAGCGTAAAAATTGGTGTTATTTTAATATGCAATAAAATTATATCATATGCTATCTTATCATATCTTAGCTTATCTATTCAATTAGACTTCACTACAAATTTTGTTCTGACGTAACAATTTTTATTTCATGTACAAAACAAATGTAAAACAATTATTCACAAATAAGCCTTTTATCCTGTAGCTGAAACTAGTTCAATTTACGAAAATTCTAAGGCAGTGAACTCATTTGTGTCGTAAAAAAAGGAATAAAAAGCGGTTGTTTTTTTACAACTTGCTTCCCGATGTTATTTTAGGTCACTCGGATTTTTATATTCCAGGTGATAATAATATAGGTCTTCTAAAAACTTTTATGAGAGATCGACCTATATATTGCCGTTAATAGATTGTCGTTTGGCAGAATGAAATTGATTATTGGGTTGACCTATAGAAGTTACGTGAAATTTATTTTTTTTTTTTTTTTGAGGTTTAATATTCACTAGGATTCTTAATGTTAGTTGCTCGGTTTGACTGAAGATTAAAGCACCATCATCTGTTAAATTTATGGCATCTTTTATTCAAGTATCATGGCAAGAATTCGCTCACATTGGTGATTTCTTCTTTCTGTCTACCAGTGTTCTTATTCTCGTTGTATCAGGTTTCTTGACCTCTTTTAACCTCTTGTGGGTCTGGCGCTGGCCATCACATAGCACAATAGTGATGTACACAATTATAACGATGTGAAATTGCGATGTTTTCAGCAACCATTTTCACACCAACCCATGTAGTTAAGAGCAATAAAATAGACCTGTTGTGTTATTTATAAGCAGAAAAAAACCAACCAATCTCAATGCAACAACAAAAACATTAGCAAACTAAGCGGCTGATGAGCGACTGGCGAAGCATCGACTCGATAAAACTGTGTGTTGCGTGGACCACAGCATGGACCACGCTTCTGCGTCGATGTTAAAAATAGTCGTCGACCTCAGGCTCAGTCAAGCAGAGTCCTACCGAACCATTTCCATCATCATCATCATCGTTATCAATGTTTTTATTTTGAAGTCATTATGATTTTCATTCAGTAACCTTCGCCGTCGGCTGCTGTTCGGTATCTGTTTCCAGAGATTAACTTCTAAGCGAAGGAGAAACTTGGTATAGACAGAGATGTTGACCGAGAAGAGTGGCGGTTGAGGGAGGGAAGGTGGTTTTACTGGATGCTGCAAATACTAAAGCTGATAAGATGCGAGCAGATTGTAAAAAAAGATAAATTAAAAATAAAAATACGTCGGTGTGGATGATATGTAAACCAAGTACGAGTTTCTCATTAGAAAGTGGAGCTGCATTTTACGCTGTTAGTTACTCGCGGTCGGCCATCACAAAAGGATCGGTTTTTCGTTGTTACAACGGTTCGAAGTATTTTAAAGAAATTCTACAGTCTTTAAAATGGTCATCGATACACCATCGCCACAGCATTATCTTCGTCGCTTTTCTCAAAATTTCTACGCTCAGCGGCGCTTCAGCAACGCTCCGGCAGATGGCGTTAGCTACTTAACACCGCCCACCGATGCAATACGACGCGATTCGCATTCAAGCGGCAATATTTACCAACGCAAACTTTCCTCCGTCTCGACGACCCTGACAAAAGTTTTAGTATTAAACGTGCGTGATTTACTAAAAGCAAACGACGGTACATCGCAACAGGACGATGACGAGGTAAAATCGAACAAAAACCCATAAAAAGCGCATAGACGATGAAAAGTTGTGAAAATATTCTGTTTATACTCTCATAAATTTGCATTTTCCTTGCAAGCAGACAGTATTGCATTTATTATTAGACGAAGGTTGAATGCTTGTAGGTTGAAGGGTGCATTTTAATTTTGTTGGTGAATTAACAGAATGAATTGAATCCTTAGAAAGTATTTCTCTTTAATAGACTCGCTGTTTTGTTATGATTTTTTTGAGATGGTTCGGAGTGCATGAGTAGCAAATAAGCATGATTGCAACAGAATGTGTTTAACATATTGTATTCGAATCATATTGAAATGATTATGGGATTATTGTAGAATGGCACATGTTTGCTCCTTTAATTTCGGTTCCAATTAAATTGTCACTGACTGCTTTTACCTTTTGATTTTCATACGGAAAGCCCGCTACTAACCCACAAAACCTTCTGTGGGAATATGACCTGAAATTCTGGGAACATCGATAAACTATAACGGATCAGGACGAATTATTCTACGTTGGTTTATGTTTTTTGATATCATTTTCACTCCTTACTTTAACGATTTTCATTTACATGATCCTTTTCTTACCATTTTATCTTTAACTTCTAGCTTCATCCCTATGTAAATATCTGTATAATCAGATCTGTATCTGTAAATAATTCTACTCTGTTATTTTGTACTTCAACCAACTGCACTCACACTTTTGGACTTTTCTTTACCACAAATCAATCACTGTACTATCTAGTTGGTCCACTCTATTCCGATCTCTTGTATTCTAGGGACAATTTTACTTGTTTTTTTATTTTTATTTATTCTTTTAAAAATCTGCTATTCTTCTTGATTCTACTAGATAAAAGCCTAAATTTTATGCAATCGTGTTTTCCTTTATTCCGCAGTGTTTCGTGGAGATTCCCTCCTCCACGTTTCTATCTTTCGCGTGTGTTTTCCCCTGCTTTATGTACAATCCTCTGATAATAGAAAACGTTCTGCTCTGTTCTAATCCATCAAAGTTTAGAGAACTCTGCGCTACTCTTAAGTAGTTGATTTAATCTCTTCACTGGTGGCTTGCTTTTTTATTCGATTTTATTTCATTTGGCTTTACTCTTCATGCTCTAATTTTTTTGTTCGAAGGCTATGAAAGTTTTTCTCATAACTTTATATTTTATTATTTTATCGTCATTTTGCACAATATTCGAAAATGATGACCTGCTTTTACCTCAAGTTATAGTAAATCCCGCTTTTAACCAATCACCACGTTTTCCATGCTGCTTCGGAATAAATAGTTTTTGATATAGAAAAAACTCTATAAAACTCTCTCTTCTACAACTTAAAAAAAAAAAAAAAAAAAAAAAAAAAAACTTAAAACTTATTTTTATCTGCTCTTCACATTTAAATTTTAAACTTAATGCTTTTATCTTTATTACTGAATTTTATTTTTTAAATTTTTTGTGATATATTTATTAAATAAATTTTATTTTTTCCGTATACTTTCTCCCTATTATTTATTTGTTTCTTTTAATATCCTAAACTACTTTTTGTTTTATTATTTTGCTTAGATTTTAGATCAATATTTAATAAATTGTATTTAATTAAATTATTGTATATAAAACAAAGCCGAATCAATTGCAATTTGCAAATACTATTATTAATCTCGCTTATAACTCCTTCTTTTATATATGTTCTCTCTTCTTCTCCTCTCACTTCTTCCTCCTCTTCCTATTGGTGTTTATTGTTTTCGCAAACGCATCAGCAGCATCAACCACGCAGTTGGATCGAGACAAATTTTCAGAAAAGAGAATGCATCAAATTTATACCGTGTCCCAAGGAAGAAACAAAGTAAGTCAAATTTACATTAATTAATCACGAGTCTATATAAATAAGCAATTGTTTCACTTAATAAAATAATGCAGTTTATTAAAGTTGATGTTATTAGTAATTTATCGTGGAATAAAAGCGCATTTTATATAAGAAGTTAATCAAACAAAGTCAGAGGCAGTCTCCCTCTTGAGGTATATGAATAAATTTGTGGGGACTTTGTTAGCGTGAATCCACTCCACGGTTCAAGGTGACTTTGAAACTTTTCCCCCCATTTGACATGTTTGTAAAAATTATTCCTTGCTTCCAATGGAGTTCATATTCGGTTCAGCTGATGAAATTATCTGGAAAAGTTGTCCCTCTACAAGGAAAAGGCAATTGCTTCTGGTTTTCGCACATTGGTGCTTTTCTTGAATACTTAATGAGGAATTGCCTCGGCCAAAGTTTTTATAAAAGTCGCAAACGAATAAATAAATGAGTCAAGAAGCGAGTAGTCAATAAAAGTCGAATATTTCGTCTATATTAAGTCGAATTGTCGTCTATATTAAGTCGAACAGCAGACGGATTCACGTAATTATCGCCTCTTCACTCTCAGTATTTAATATGATAATTTATTTCAAGTCTCTTGTCGTCAGCCTCTTCTTTTCGGTGTTTTATTTGTACTTTTGCTGAACAGATAAAATAATTATCATGTAGACTTTCAGATTGTTTATCTTTTTGTTTTCCTCATTAGAATTTATGATCAATCACGGAAGATTATTTTTCATTCTGCTTTTTTTCTTTTATTTTATTGTTTGTTTATTTGTTCTTCCAAGTTTTTGCTTTCGTTGAAGTCACTGAGCAGTGATAACAAACCTTCGCGTAGTTAACCAGTTGTCATCGACGACATTTCTCTTTACTTCTTACTTTTATTTTTTCTATATAAAAAGGAAATTTTTTTTAATTTGTAGAACTTTAGATTGTTTCTTCTATATTGGATTTCCAAAAAAAAAGGTATTTTCTTTTTAATGGTTAATTTTAATTTTTTATTTTATTTTTTATGTAAATTGTTTTCTTAAAATAATAACAGCTTATTTTGTGTTTGTAGAGTGACCACACAAATAATTTTCTATTGTCTCCATTGAGTTTTTCGCGATTTTCTTTTAATGAACTCAAGTTTCTCTCCGCTCCTTCCTCAGTATTTGAGGGAAGGCTTTTATTTAGTGATTAACTTTGTTCAGAAATCAATTCGATCCAATATCGAACCTTACTATTGATTATTTCATCGTATTTTGCGATGATGGTCGCAATCATTGAGCATGATAGAGCTGAAAGATGCCTTTAATTTTTCATTGCATGTCATGGTTGTAATTTAGATCCATTATTCAATAAAACTGGGGATTAAATGCATACGTAATATTCATTAAAAGAATTTCGCATAAAAGCACTACGAGCAACAAAAAAAACATCTTTTGCAGATGTAAAATTCCGAAATTCCACTTGATTTAATCTGACATTAATCTGCGATAGTATAAAGTGAATGTGGAAGAAGTGTTATTTTGATCTATACTGAAGTTTTAATATTACCCAATTCTTATAATTTGCAAAAACATATTTGAAAATATAAGATTTATTCGAGGACTTTTATAGTTACGCTACGGACTTTTATTGCTTTTTTATCTAGTATTAATTTAACAAAGCTCTTTTAGTCTTTAAAATCCACATATGGTTAAATTTAGATCGTAATCATTCCCACTTAATAATCATGGCAACAAAATCAGAAGCAAATAAATACACTCGATGACAAAGAAACCAAAATTACAAAAAAACCTTGTAATGCACAAACGTGCGACGTTAAAACCAAACGTGCGTTTCATTTTGTTCAATCGTTTGCTCGTTCATCTGTTTGCCTTTCAGCAATCGGCGTGCATACGTTGAAAATTGTTTTGAAATGCGCATATGTTTACAAAGGATGCGAAACTGGTATATTTACTCTCATCGTTTCCCTTTTACAGAGTCAACGTTACCCTAAAGTTCTCATTGAGGAATGCATTTAATATGTACGAGTACTCGAACTTCTCCAAAAACAAATTATTGCTTTATATTAGCAAAAAGACTAATTTATCCACAAAAAATAGCAATTCTAAACCTTTAATTTAATGTACTTTAGTGTATTAGAATATTATTGAAATGCATGTATGTTTCAATACACGATTTTAGAAATCGAACGGCGACATTTTCCGTGTTGAAGATGTTGATCAAAGACACCTAAAAACATGCTACTAACTGCAGGCAAAATTTATTGAGCCTTAACTACGTTATAAGTGTCCACAATTCACATAAATGTAGACAATATTTTAAGCTCTATGATTAAATTCAATTGTCTTCTGTCTCAGGTGAATAAAATCTATATGCTTACCTCTGAGAAATCCAAAATAAGACTCGCAAGGTGTTAAATGCACAATGGCTCCCTCGCTTCTTAGAACTCAATCCAAAGTCCTCTCTGCTTCATCAAAATTACGTCCTCCTGTGATGCGCAGTTAGTAAAACTGTGTAATTAATTCGCTTAGTTAAACTACGGAAAGGCTAAAAGTTTTGAACTCCCAATTTGCGTCATTTGCACATAATGTTTGTTTCCTTTTGCCTTATACAGACTTCCGTTTAGTATCCGTCAGTAACGACAAAGTAATTTTGTTAAAAGTAAAAGTTTTAATTAAACAAACTGACTCGAATTTTAATAGATATCAACGAACAGCGTGGATTTTTTTTAATACAGAAATAGTTTTAAGCCATGTTCTTTTTTTATATTTTCCCTTATTTAAATCGTGTATTTCTTTTTCATCGCTCTTTTCGTCTTATTATTTTGCTGCAGATGCTGTTGCGGACAATCACGGCCAACACATCAAACAATACCAGGAATCGAGAGCGGCGCCGCCGGTGATGTTTGGCTGCCATACAAACACACAAGAGCCCAACCCACCGATGCGTACGGAACGATTGAGTTTCAAGGTGGTGCGCATCCCACCAAAGCGCAGGTGAGTGAAAATCGCTTAAAACAATTATAAAAGAAGATGGAGGAAAGGATGGTGGGAGAGAAATGAAGTGAAGAGATATTAAAGAGCACCGAAAGCGTCTGTTATCCTGTAAATATTCAACTAAATATTTACACAAATAAAATGGATGCAGCTCTAGTATTCGCAGTCCTTCAGATTGTGGGCTCCCTGAAGACCAAAGACGTTTAAATAACTTAATAATGAGAATCAAATTTTACTGCAGTTTTATGCATACCTCGACGATGGATTAAATTAAATTAATCCCTTTTCTTTCTCGTTTTTATCTACTATTCTGGATTGTTTCTTTTTCCTTACTGGTTTTTTTATAGCTTCCTTGAAAGCTTTTAATAGTTTCTGTGATAAGTCCGCTACTATTCATCACTTCCTTATTCAATAAGAATTCAGTTTCCTGTCTTCACTCTTTTCTTTTCTCTTCGATAATTAATTTAATGCCTACTTCAAGTGTTTCTTTTCCTTTTTCTTTGCAGTACGTTCGACTGTCATTCGATACGCGGCCCGAACTTTTAGTGCAACTTTTCACAAAAGAATGGAATCTGGAGCTGCCAAAACTTTTGATAACCGTGCAGGGTGGCAAGGCGAATTTTGAGTTACAAACCAAATTGAAGAAGGTAATTCTATTTTATCATTCGGTAAATATAAGAAATGCTAGTCGAAGGTGCAGGCATTCGTGATTTAAATGCGATGTGAAATCAGCGCGGTGTCAATGGAATGACCGAAAAGCGAACATTTTTGCCTTTGGATAACGAACTGTGATTACACACACATCCTCGCTGGGACAACACATACAACGGCACTTAATTAGCTGTCGATTCTATCGTTCCGACAGAAAGACAAGCAGACGCGTCGACGTCGGAACGACTGATGTCACACAATGTTTCCGCAACTCGACGTTTCGCACGCAGCTGAACACATAAACACCGATGATGTGCTTATGAAAGAGCCCGTGATTCTGTGTGAATGAGTTTCCGCTGCGTGAATAAATTGGTTGTTGAATTGAAAACAAATTGGGAAAACATTTCGTTTTACTCACATCAAAAAAGAAGAAGAAAAAGTTAAATGAAATAAGAGAGAACGTAAATTGGTATTTAGAAAATAAAATTATCGCTTTCTATTTATTTATATTGAATTTTGCAATTTTTTATAATATTTAAATTCGAAATGTACGCGAAGTGAACAGAGAATAAAGAGAATTTATTCGAATTTATTAATTAAAACACGTAAAAAAACCTTTTTTTTTTCTTTTTATAATTAACAAAATAAGCAAACACTGTTAAAATCAATGCTTTTAAAGTGTATTTTTTTATTAATATCATTGGGAAAGTCGAAATTAATTTAAAATATTGACTTTTACTACTTTTGTCACCGCGGCGTATGAGCAACATTTATTTCGTTAGTTGCTAATTTGGTGGATAATCAGTGGATGATTGTTGAGCTTACACTCGAGTCTGGAGAATGTAATTAAACACTAATATGGAAATTAGTTCGTCGAAATTAATCCATTTACCAGAAAATAATTTCGTTTTTCAGCATTCGCAACCAATTCACTTCCATTGTGAAGCTGAATACGAGCATTCAATTAATTTCCTTCTGGCAAAGAAATGGATAAAATTACAATTAGTAATTCTAAATATCGATATTTAATAATATAGTTTTTTATTTGTAATATTTATTTATAGGAAATCCGCAAAGGGTTGCTGAAAGCTGCGAAAACAACAGGTGCCTGGATCTTTACCGGGGGAACAAATACAGGTGAGGGTCTTCTTTCCTACTCACGGACCTCGGTTGGGAAGTTAATTCGAAGCAGGCTAATTTGTTTTTGACGAACTTTTGAGCATTTATGAATTTGATTTTCCTGCTTAAAATTTTGAATCTGATTTTCATTCATTTTGTTCAGAATAATTTTCAAAGATTTTTTGTGCTGCGACGGGCATTTCAGCGTGTATTCGCCCCAAGCAGCCACTTTACCATTGAAACGAAATTAATAAAAGCAAAAGTAATAAAAATCCCTAGTTTTAAAGTCATTCGTTTTAACTTTCCGTCAACGTCGGGCCACGTACCAGGCTTCGCTTAAAAAATCCATACAAATCTGTGCTTATCCTTGACTTTATATCCGAGCATGTTAAAAGCAACATGTTGCCACTCTACCTACGACAATTCTTTGTGTGAATTCGCACGTAGACATGAAAAGGAACATCTGCCTCCAGATGAGGATAACAAAAGTCACCGCCAGCCTCATGTGGGCCCTCATACTTTTATCTCCATTATTAAAACCTCCTGCCAAGCTTTGAAGCTGGTTTTATTACATGAGGGATTTACGGATTGTGAAAAAATTCCTCCATTTCGTAGCCTTTCATTCCTTTTTTCCCGTTCTACTTCGTTGCTTTTTTTCCTTCTTCATCAACTTCGAGCTCATGTTCTTCTTTGTTACAATTTTTTAGGTGTCACGAAGCAAGTCGGCGATGCTTTGTTGTTGGAGAGTCAGCAGCGCTCTGGACGCGTTGTCAGCATCGGTATAGCTCCTTGGGGGATCGTCGAACGTAATCATGAGCTTTTGGGACACAATAGAGAGGTTCCTTGTCACAGCATCAGTTCACCGAGGTGGGTAGAAATATGAATGCAATGCAATAAGTGGACCACGACAACTGTTCAGGAAATAAAGAATAGAAAATTAAAATTAAATAGAAAAAGTTTTAAAATAAAAGAAAAATAAACTACATGCTACGAATAAGGGAAAAAAATTAAGATAACATTATTTATAGCATTGAAACTTTAATTTGTAATAATTTTCCTTAGATCGAAATTAGCGGTCCTAAATAACCGGCACGCCTATTTCCTGCTCGTCGATAACGGAACTCAAGCCAAGTACGGGGCCGAATTGATTCTGCGACGAAAACTGGAGAAATTCATATCAAATTTGAAGCTACATCCATGTGAGTAAACGAAAAGCAACACACAGCCAAAAGTAAGAGAAATCAGTCACTTTATGGAAATAATAAAACTTGAAATTTTAATGTAAAATGAATTCTGTTGGCAACCATTATTGGAATTCTTCATTTCATATATGTTTTCCTTCATCCAAAGATGGGTTTTTATATTCTTTTCGGTGTTTTTCAACGTTGTTTCGTGGTGTTTCCGTTGAATTCGAAGTAAGCAAAGGATTTGTAGTGACTGGGATAAAAGGAAAAGCACAAAAGGAAAGAGAAAAATGGACCTGCATGACCATTTGCAGTTGAACTATGAAATACCGTCAGAGAAGAACATAAACCAACAACAATCACATAGAAAATATGCCACAACATGAAACAAATAATCCTTCGGTTGATTTTTTCTGCTTTGGTGTTGAAATGGATGTCGGATAAAGACTAAAATAGTGCGATGATGACATTTATTCTTGACATTTGTTCGGAGGAGAAAGATAAAATAAAAAGACAAAACAAAAAACATTTAAAGAGGATATATTTAACACAAAGCTACAATATAAAATCACAGACCTTTCCTAAAGTCTTCCAATCATTTTGGTCGTGACCCGGCGAATTAAGTAGGATAAATTAAATTGTAGTTTCCTTGGTTGTCCCATTTTTTGCTCATGTTATCGTGTTATTTTATATTGAATGCGATTTATCAATATTATTGTTATTATTATTAATTTCTTGGAGTTTGTTTATCACTTTCTTGCAGTCACACATTCCAGCACCCCCGTCGTTTGCCTGGTGATCGAGGGCGGCACAAACACCATCCGCGCTGTGCTCGAGTACGTGACAGACACGCCGCCTGTGCCAGTCGTCGTGTGTGATGGGTCGGGGCGTGCAGCCGACTTAATCGCCTTCGTTCACAAGTAAGTCGCAGTTTCACATGCATCCGTAAAGTCATAAAACGACAACGAAGATAACAGCAAAACTTTTAATTAGAAAACATGCACTGAAAGCTATAAAAAGCAACAAGAAAACTTTAAATACAAATGATTATGTTTATTATTTTTTTTTTTTTTGCAAATATTATGAACAATTTTTCTCCAATTATTCTTTCGCAGATGATTTTATTTCCTTCAATTCTTTTTATGGTATTATTTATTGAACTTTACTTATGTTCAATTGAGGATATTTTTTTCTGGTTATCTAAGGATAACTTCACGTCCGCCTCGTCCTTAAGAATGATGAGAATCGATGAGAATTTATTGCCTATTTTCCGACCTTAATTAATCTTGTTTTCTCTATGAATAAAATTGTGTATATATTGATCAGAAAACTCTCCTTTTGATTAAGTTATGAGATAATATAAAAATATTTGATTACCATTGAGTAGATTTTCTATGAAAACAAATATTTTTTTTTTGCTTGTACTTTACTTAATCTTTATGTTTATGTCATTAATCACTTTAATGATTTGAATTAATATTTGTCTTGCCCCAAGAGAACCACAAAAACCACGAATCTAATTGATAGTTAAGCTTTTAATTAGTCAGCTTCTGAAGTGTTTGAGTTCTGTCGTCTCTTTCTCTGCGATGGCATCCATCAACCTATCAATTAGAGACAAACACACAAACCTACTTTCTGCTTAACCCTTGTCAAGTTCCCTGTGTTATTTTTGCTGGTTGCTTATGAAATGTTTTCCAAAGAATTTTTCCAGCCTCCTACAGAATCTTCAGTCTTTATTTCGTACTAATTTTTCCAAGCTTTCGTCTTCTGTTTATCCCAGAAACAGAAGACAGAAGATTTGACCCACAAACTTGAACGTTCCTTCGTTATACTTCACTGTCATTTGTTTTTTTCTTTTACTAATTCATCGTCTACTGAATTTTATGACCCTGTTATTTCAGATATGCGTCAGATGGTGAGGAGCAGGCGGTTCTTGAGTCGATGCGGGAATATCTAATCACAACGATACAGAAAACTTTCGAAGTCGGCTCGGAGCAGGCGGAGAAACTTTATCAGGAGCTGCTGCAGTGTACACGCAATAAAAATCTGGTGCGTATTGAAGTGTGTGACAAGCACAAGTATTCGGAGTATGAGTCCCAAAAATAAACGTTATGTCTCTTATTATTACTTTGCTCAATATTATTAAAGTTCTTTGGGATATTATTCAATGTATTGAAAATTTATATCGTATTCAAACAAAAGTTTTCAGCTTGCTTTAGTTTTGGTTTCGCTTTTCGTTGGAAGAATCCTTAGAAATTTAAAGTTCCAAATGGTAAAATATTAACCAACTTCACATGAGAGTATCGTATTTTTCTGACTATCCTTTAAAATTCTTTTTTTTTTTGCTCACTTTCCAACAACTTTACCTATAATTTTAAAAATTATGTTGATTTTTAACTGGCCTTGGCTTAGTTTTGTATTAATATTAAAAACTATTATATAAAAACAAAGCTTATAAAATCTGCAAACGATTTCGAGTGTTTTGTAAATAATTGAACTGTAAAGAAAATCGACGATTTTGAATTTGTTGAGTTTTAATTTCAAATCGATTGGAAAGGGTTTAAAGCAAAGACTTGAGCTTCCTCTTTGGAAAAATCATCAAAGTTCGTTGTTCTCATTTGACTCTTCATAATTTCATAATTCTTTTCCTTACATCAAAGTATATTAATTGTTTTTTTTTTAGTTTCGTTTATTAAACGTATAAAAAACTAGCAATAATAATAAACATCACCGTGTTGAAATCACTGTGATGATTATAATAACGATGGTTTTCATTAAGCATGCAAATGATCATTAGTTATGGTGTTTATAAGTCGAGCTTCGTATGTCGTCGACAGACTTCGCCACAGGACTTAATTAAATATTCTTTTCACACTGACACGTTGCTGCAATTGTTATTGTTGCCATTGTTGATGTTGTTGTGGGTGTGGAAAATGTAGTTGTTGCCGACCGTAATCGCAAGATGTCATTCGCATACTTATGAGTTCATTACAAGCATCTATTTTCCAATCAGTTTCCGAAATCACCGCAAGATTTCGCTCAATATTGAAGCAAATTAAATCACTCTAATTAAAAAATTAAATTAAAATTTAATTAAAATAAAATTTAATTAAAATAAAATTTAATTTAATTTAAAATTTAATTAAAGTTTTTCCTGCTTCTTTTTTTACTTTCGATTTTTCCATCTTTTTTATTTTTCGAGCTAATTGAAGGCATCGGAACGACCGAGAGCGTGTTGCGAGGAAGATTTCAATTTATTCAAAGCAATATCGAATCCGTTTATTCACCTTGAAAATCTTGCAAAATATGTTTTTGTTCTTCGACTTCTTTTAATGCTTCTGTTGTAGACTTCGACAAAACTTTTTGATTGGGTTTTTGTAGCTTTTTAACCTTCAGGAAAAATAGCTCTTCAGTTGTTTGTGAAGCGTTGCTTTTGTTATTGCTTCTTAAGCGCTCTCCGTTCTTTTCATTGCCTGGAGCAGTTATGAAAATCTTGTAGACTGAATTAAAACGCAATAAAAAAACAGCAATAACAATTTGCGTGGATTTAATTGCCTCCTTTCACTCTTAATTTGCTGCTTTCTGGTATTTTTCATGTTGGCTTTTTTTTCATTTCGTAGATTACCGTTTTTCGCATTCAGGAGAAACCCGAAGGCGAGACACAAGAACTGGATCAGACGATTCTAACGGCTCTTTTTAAGTCGCAACACCTCAGCCCACCCGAGCAGCTTAGCCTCGCGTTGACGTGGAACCGCGTCGATATTGCGAGGAGTGAGATTTTTGTTTATGGTCAGGAGTGGCCACATGGTAAGCCACAAAGAAAACCCGACACTTTGCGCACTTTGCCCCTCAAATTGTTTGCTTTGACTTCAATTGAAACTGCTTTAAACTGCTTGAAAGAACTTGATTTTTCTGCTGAGTTTATGTTGATTTCTGTTTTCGTTGCGTACCTTTAGGCGCCTTGGATGAAGCCATGATGCAGGCACTGGAGCATGATCGAATAGATTTTGTGAAATTACTTTTGGAAAATGGCGTTTCAATGAAGAAATTTTTGACAATACCTCGTCTCGAAGAACTTTACAACACGAAACATGGTCCAGCGAATACTTTAGGGTGAGTATAATGGATGATGGGATAGGTTCTTGTCCGAAATACCGAAATTCCCTTAAAAATTTCAATTTATTCTCTATTTTCTTCGTCTTATTCCTCTTCCGCAGCTACATTCTACGTGATGTCCGGCCACACATACCGAAAGGCTACGTTTATACACTACACGATATAGGATTAGTTATTAACAAATTAATGGGCGGTGCCTATAGGTGAGTACAGAGTACTATAATATTCATATGCACTTTGAAATTAAAATTTATTGATCACTTTTATTTCTACAATATTTTACATTATCATGGCCTCGAATACTCTATAGACTTTATACTTCAGGAGGATGTACATACGTAATGAATTAATTATGAGTCATAGGAACTGTTATAAAGTTCTTAAATCTGGCTTCAAATCGTGCCATGATTATTTTCAAATATCTCTTCCATTTATAAATTAAAGATAACGACTATTTCACAACGGTTTTTATAAGAATATTTATAAATATGGTATATTATGGTACCATGGTGATATGGTAATTTTTAGCATATCATTTTCCACTTTTCCTAATCCGACAGCCTTTTTGTAAATCGCGCCATCGCTCGGAAATACTTAAAACGCCTGGTTTAGGTTTCCCCACTTTACCTTCCATTTTGCAGATTTTGGAGTCCTATATAAATCACAATCATATCTCAAAATCGTCCTAAATTATTCTGCAGACTGTTAAATTTCCGCTATTCTAAATTTTGCGCACGTTTTAAGGTTTTACGACAAGGAAATTAAAGGTTGGAATAAATTATTTCTGTATTTCGATTGTATTTATTTCATTGTAACTGCGGTTTCCGAAACGAAAGGACAGACAAAATAACCTTTTATTTTCAGCTTGAATGTATAAAAACAGCAACGAGAAAAGTGACTTCGTGAGTGAATGAACTCAAAGCCTCAACTATTAGTCTTTGATTTATGGATATTGAACGAATAAATATAAAAATACTTTACTCACAGAGACATTTTGCCTACAAACTGTAATCTCTTAATTCTTTAATGGTCCATTTCAAAGGAGCTTTTATATACACAAAAGACATAACAGTAAAATAGCTATTTTTTCCTTGGTTTAAGTTTTTTCTGACCTAATTTTAATTTAATGAAAATGTTAATTAACCTGAAAGACTAAGAGCGAAGAGAGAAACATTAAAAGAAGAGATCTCTGTTTTATCCTTAATGTACACAAACAGTGGAGAGGGGAAATAGTAAGGATTAAAAATATAATTATGTTCGTCAGAAAAGAGAGATTTTTGCACATTTCCCAAAATGTTTTTCATCCGACAAAACTGCAAAGTAAGCAGAAATTCAGTTGCTTTATTTTAATCTTAATTTCAGTTATATTATAAAATTTAATTCAAGAAAGAAATTACAGTTGACAGCTGAATCTAACTCGAAAGCGTTTTACAAAATTATTTTTAAATTCTAAGCAAGCAGAAATTTAATGAAATATAATGTTAAAATATAATGTAAGAAACTTATAAAACTACCCGCTTTGTTTTACGTAAAAGAAATTTTCTAATGTCATTTAAATTATGTATTACCTCAAAATAAATTGTAAGATTTAACATTTTTAAAAAACTGAAGAGGTTATTAAGTCATTTAAGGTATTTTATCAATGTTAGCACTGATCCATTATTTCATTTGATGAATCTCATATCATTATTTCATTTTTACCGCATTTCGATATATTGTCCTCATTTTTTTGGAAATTCATGAATAGCCTTAATAATCCTGAATATTCCTGACTAAACCTCAGAAAATAGATATCAGAAAAGGTAATATGTATTACTGAAAGGATGGATTTTGTTCCCCTATTTTCCCTACTCTTGTTTCCCTAACTCTTAAAAATGGGTCTTCATAGACTGATGTTGACTTCTTTCTGAACTCTATTTAAGCCCAGGCCAATGTGAATAAACTAAAAACCTAAAAGATAATATGTAGCCAGATTTAGGCGATAAGTCATCGAAAGCGAAGTTTAAATGCCATTACAACTAGAATTAGAAGGATATATCAAAATATACTGTAATGGAATAAATAAAACTTACAAGTTGAAGGTCCACGTAAGTCTCATTCCGGCACGAAACTAAAATTGGCAACAGTCAGTGACTCAATTCAGAACTTTCTAGTTGCTTGCAATAACCTATATTAGATACTCCTTAGAGTATTACGAGTAGATACTGTCAAGAGGACTGTACAAGAGTTTGTCTTTCTTTTCTTTTCGTTTTAGGTCGTACTACACACGCCGGAAATTTCGTCCGATTTACGCGAAGGTTATGAATAGTTATGCCAACGCCCATCGCAAATCGTCGACGTACCAACGTTACGCGGGCGCCAATTCGTTGAGTCTAGTCACGGGCCTTTTGCCCTTTACCTCGGAAATGGCTCTCTTTGAATTTCCGTTTAATGAGCTACTGGTAAGTGGCCGAAAGGGGGAATAAAAATATAAGAAGAAGATTTTTTAACACAGGATTTAATATTAATACCGATATATATATTCCATAATCTTGAAGATCTGGTCTGTGCTTACGAAACGGCAACAAATGGCTCTTCTTATGTGGACGCATGGGGAAGAGGCGTTGGCCAAGTCGCTGGTTGCCTGCAAGCTGTACAAAGCCATGGCTCACGAGGCCGCTGAGGATGACTTGGATACCGAAATCTACGACGAGTTGAGGGCGTACGCAAAGGAGTTCGAGAGCAAAGGTAAAGGACCACAGATTGTATCAAGCCGCAGCTTTGAAAGTCCCTTTAATTAACTTAAGAAATTTAACTGCTGATTGAAGAATCTGATATGAAAAACTCCATTAATTTGACTTCAAGAAGTTCTTTAAGCGTCTCTGGTAATAATCCTTTCTTGCTCCTTCTTTGACGATGCGTTCTTTATGAGCATATAAAAGTTCCGTTCGTTACCACTTCTATTCGTCTCCATGTCCATGACTCGGTTTCTTTTCTCCTTGAAATCTTTCCGATTCATACGTTCGTTTTTCATAGCATTGTTCCATCCGAGTGCGTAATCAAGTGCGTATTTCCGAGTTTGAGTGGGTGCGGCAGCTCGATGGGAACAGCATCATGTCAATCACTCCATTTGATTGCCTCTTAATAAGAGAACATAAGCCACGAGAGGTCGGATCCGTTTTCCTTTGTTACCATGTCCAGCTGTCAGTTGAACTTAATGCTCATCACGGTCACTCTCTTGCCTCCCATTCAATTGGATTTAATTATCATTCCTCCTTCTGTTTGTTTGCTTTCGTTTGCTTCTCCCAAAGGCATCAAGTTGCTCGACTTCAGCTATCGATGTGATGCTGACAAAGCGCAGCGGCTGCTAACATGTGAGCTTCATTCGTGGTCCAACCAATCGTGCCTCTCCTTGGCCGTCGCCGCCAACCACCGAGCTCTCTTGGCGCATCCCTGCAGCCAAGTAATCCTGGCCGACTTGTGGATGGGTGGCTTAAGGACGCGAAAGAACACAAATTTTAAGGTGAGAATGGAACCATTTAATTCGCTTCTTAACATAAATCGATACTTGATGCATTTCTTCCCGTGACAATATCCATTAATGCATTGTTTTAGGTGATCCTCGGTTTGTTGCTTCCTTTCTACATCAAACGTTTGGATTTCAAGACGAAAGAAGAACTCCAACAGATGCCTCAAACCGAAGAGGAGCATCTGGAAAATCAAAATCTTGACAACGACGACTCTGATCGTTCTCATCCCGATGCAGAGGTTCGTAATCGCTCACTTCTTTAAGCTACTACTTTAAAAATATTGCTATCCTCCTGTTCGGGTTTGCTTTGTATCAGTCCTCAAAAAACTATATAATAAAACTTTCATACAAATAGATTAAGCATTAGTATTCCCCTGAATCATTGAAAATAGTCTGAATGATCCCGGAAAAAAGTCTTTTTATAAAAGAAAATCTTTTTATAGAAGGAAAAAAGTCTTTTTAAAGCTTTTTACCGACTATGATTAAATTCAACTCACTTTATATTAAAAAATTAATGAGGACATTTTTGTAAAAGACCTCAAAGCTTCATTGAATTAATAAGATTTTTATAAAGTCTCTACAGACTCTTCATGATTTTTCCTAACATTAATTAAAAATTCTTCGAATATCTTGAAAAGGAACTTCAGTGGGACAAAAACTAATAATTTTCTTGTTTTTAAAGCTGCATCGCTGTGCATATTTTGGATCAATTGTTATTAAGAATTTAATGACTACATCCACAAAAGCTTATAGTATATTGAAACTCTGCTGAGTTTTTAGAGATGTCCGCAAGCCTTTTATAGTATGTAGGAGTTATTTTTTAATTTATTGATTTCTTGAAGCTAGTTTTAAAGCTTAATTTCCATTTCCTAATGCTCAAGGTGCGCTTTAAATATTCCCCCTTTCTGTGGCTGATTTAACTTGGGACTTTTTCATAAGATTTGTTTAAATTTCTACTCCTTTTTTTGCTCTCTTTGTACTTTTACCACGAAAACTACGCCGACCACTTGTACTATTATTGCTATTCCTGCCGCTGGAACTACTACAATTATCACTACTACAATTTTTGTAGACTGCTCTTTCGAAAGCGAAGAGATCAATTTCCCTAAAATGTAGGATGAGCAGTAATAGTAACCCGGACAAGGTAGTTAAAAGAAATAATACAGACTGTAAATTGTAAAGTGTGTTAAAGTAACTACTATTTTAATCTACGTAAATACTTTCGTTTATCCTATATTCGTGTATTTGACTAAATAACATTTTTCCAACGCCATTAACCTTTCTCAACGCCCTGGTTCTATAAAACATTTGTATATACATTTTAAATAAATGCCAATAAGCGGAGAGAAGTTGTTTTCCTTTCCAAATTTTGCAATTTCAGATTCCATTTTAAATCATCAGTTTTAAGAGCTCAAACTTTAAATTTGCTTTTAAAAGAACCTTAAATCCTAATCTGCAATCACTTCTCTCCGTAAGGATTTATCTCTTTATTTGTATTTGTATTTGTCTCTGTGTCTGTGTGCAGAATTCGATTGAAGTTTGTTGATTTGTAAGCTTAAATCGTCGTTGTCACTGTTGGTGGTTGTCGCCTCGCTGTGTGATTAAAACCGATACTGATCCCAAAAATAATGTCCCCCTGTGTACATAAATTTACCTATACAGAAAAACACATGAATATAGTCACATACAGACATTTCTTTATGTCGTCAACTTGAATTGATGATCATGTTCAATTATCGTCGTATTATCTGATATAAAGCTCTGCAACCAAAGCCTATTACACCCCTTCAACCTCTCCCACTTCGTTGTAAATTTCCACTTAAAATTGTAACGTTGTTGTAACAATTTTATAATTAATTGATGTAATTCTATATAATTCTACATTATTGTAATTTATTAATTATATGTAATTATTATAGTTTTTCATAAAATTTGTTAATATTCTTTATTCAAAGACTTCATAAATATTTATTTTAATAAAATATTTTAATAATATTTTTTATATATATTTTTTTATCATGAACGTGAACATGTTTTCGAGTTAATTTTATTTGTGACTTAAATGATTTCACTTAAATGAACACCATTGACATTAAAAAATCATAAAGTTGAGAATGCGTCGTTTTATTGAATCGAATTTATTTGAAACTGTCTGCATTTCATCTATTTAAAAATTGTCTGAATTTTTGGAAACGTAAGAATTAATAAATAAATAAATTTAAATGAATATAAATAAATTTAAAATAATAATTTCATATTTAAGTAAATTATATTTTTTTTTTAATTGAAAAATTCCCAAAATTAATTAATTAAAAAGAAGAAGTAAACAAATAAAATCCGATTTTCTACGGTAGATTGAAATACTTTTGCTAGCCTTTGGCTGAATCCTACTCTGATCAAATATCAAATTTCTGTCTGATGCATTTCTTCGTTATTCAAGCTTCTTCTTAATAAAATTAAACTGGCAACGCGTCTTCTTCTTTTGATAAACGATGTCACATTTGTATTATTTCTACAATTATTATACTATAATATTAATTATATATTATTTTATTACAATTGTAATTGATGAGTGTTTTTAGTGAAACTTTTCTTTTCTATTTCGTATTCATCTCTTTTCCATTCTATTTAATCGCCATTTATCTTGTCTTGTAATCTTTCTATCTGTACATATGTTTGTTTGTTTATTTGTGTATTTCAATTCAGTCGAAATTGATTCAAATCGAAAAGACTTCGCCATCGAATAACAGCGTCACGCATTCGACTCACGTAAGTTTTCAAAAGTAGTCATTCAGAATAAATCAATTGCAAATGATTATTTAATATGAATTACATTTTATTGTGGTTTTAAAATTGTTTAAGTTTTGTTTAAAAAATCGAGTATAGAAAAGTATCACTGTAATTCAATTAGTTTACTTCTTTTCTTTCTGTTTACGTTTGAATGCTCTCAGTTTAATTTCGTGTTATTATTCTTTTTTGCTATAAACAACAGATAGAATCTCCTGTAATCTGTAATCTTAACTCAAGACTCAATTGGAATTTAATTGCAAACGTTTACAAATCACTTCAGGTGATTTAGTCTATAAGCTTCTTACGGTAAGAAGCAAAAAAAAAGAGCGAACAGTTCTACAATTTCTTCTTTAATTTCGGATTTCGACAAAGGAGGAGTTGCGAATTACGTGAGATAAAATTTGTGACCACTTTTTCTGTCTATTTTCTATTAATCGCTCGCAGATAATAAACCACCGAACTACTTCAGTAGGGGGGAATTTAATATTAATAATAATTAATATTAATTTTTTTATTAACTAGCGAATTACCTGCGAATTAGCTTTTTAGAAATCGGTAGTACAAACGTTTGTTAATTGTAGTTTTACATTATAATTTATATAAATCAACGATCAATGACTGAAATAAATCACAACAATTTAAAAAAATTATTAATTGAAACCGTATTCAACTGTTATCCAAACATGCATTTATAGATTTAACAGGCAGTTAGTTAAATGAATTAGTTCAAAGTTAAAAACATGAACTTTGTTCATTTTGCCTTTTAATTATGTAGTTAATCGTAACTTCGAGTTTGTTAATTTTATCTACGATTGATTAAATTATCTTCAGCGAATAATCGAAGAGAATTATAATATGATTTTCCTTTTCATACTCTAAAAAGTCTTCTTTTTACTTGATAAGAATTTCGATATTAAAGTAAAAGTTCACAAATTTTGTTCGTAGTGAAAGAAATTTTGTAGTTGTTACATTGTCTTTGTTGTTTTCCTTTATAAGCATTTAGTTCCTAAGGAATTTGCATATTTTCTACATAAATTTCTACTGATTTTTGAATTGTGATACTTTGCAAAATCTCTGTTTACTTTTACATTTGAACGATGATGTTAACAATAAAATCTTCCGTAATAAAACTTTGCAGGCGCTTTTAGCCGATACGTATTCACCGCGCGAAACCAAAGTACAACAAAATGGAAAAGTGAGTAAAATTCTGCGGTCGAAGTTTATATTTTCCACTTATAAAACTGCATTCACAAACATACAAAATAGCAGACAAAATATCACATATCTTTGATTCTTTTCGTTTCATAAAAGCTGCAACACATCCTCTTTTTTCCCATAAAACACTTTTCTCTCTTTTTCTCACTTTCCATCTCTCTATTCCTTTTTTTTTCATGTAATCTTTTCATATTCTATAGCTAAGTATTTTCATTTTAAAGAAAGTATTCGAAAAACACTTTAATAAAATATTTCTTTAATTTTCACGTTTAATCTTTCACTGATATCGATCCATTCCAGTCACATATAGAACGAATCTTAAGATAATTCCCTGAAAAAAACTCTTATTCACACGAATCTATACACTTTTTTTCATCTATTGAACACTCCCTAGTCTTAGTTTTTAATAATAATCAATCGAATTAAATAGTTTTGACTTGCTACTCAGTATCACCTCAACAAAAAATTAATTGCAGGTTGATCTCACTGCTGGAGCGGATGTACCACCCTCCAAAGTTAGTTTTTACTAATGCGTTAAATTAAATCTTTCAATAATTTTTGAATTTATTCTGCATCTGGTGCATTTTTATTCTCCATTTTTTTTTTAAATAAGAAATAAAATTGCTACATGATCGCTAAGAATAACCTGACTTTCACCTTTAATAACTTTGCTATTAAATTATTTCTTTTAGTAGATTTTTTCACTAGCTCCTAACAGTTGAGGCTGATATAAGTAGTTATTGGTTCTAATTTTATTTGATTTACGCAATTAGGTGCTAAGAGTAGACTCAATACTGATTGCTAAGCTTTATTATCACTGGTTTTATTATAACTTTTATAACGTTTAATTTTATTTGACCATATAAAAATGATATCATTCTCTAAATTTCTGTCTGAATATTGGTTTAATTGACCGTTCAATATTCATACTTAAAGCGCCATACAGTCTTAAATTAGGAGATTTACAGTACCCAAACTTGGGACCACTGCGACTTATGTACATTGCGAATTTCTTTTGAGCGCAAGGAAAAGTGTTCTCCATTTTCCCATTTTTGTAAAGCCACTTCTGCATCGAAAGCTGAATACGAGGTGTTAAAGGAAGCATAAATTTCTGTTGTTCTAATTGGCTTAAAAGGCTTTGTACAGGTGCTGAAATTTGTACATTTGCAACTTCTCCTTACTTGTGTTCTAAACGGAAGCAGGAACTCAATATCAGCTTTTGCACTCGATGAAACTGATACAATATCCTGAGGGTAATTCACTTCAGGCGAATTTTCTTTTCATAATACTTTATAATATCCGTCAGACAAGTTCCTATACTCTATTTTCCCTATAAGTTTCTACTTTCGCTTAAGGCAAATTTTTATTTTTTTTTTTATTTTTTCACGCAAGGAGCAGGAAGAAATGAAAATCTTTTTGCACGACGCCACTAAAAGTATATTTCATTGATTTACATTTCTTTTTTTGCATTCATTTTTTTAAGGATAGAATTTCTTCGTTTTGATTTGATTTATTTGTATTTATTTTCTTGATTTCCGTATTCTTTAAAATTCCCGTACTATCGATGGTGGACTTTTTCGAAGTTTTCTTCGTTTGGTTTCTCTTTGCAGTAGATATTTAATTATAATTACATACGTTTGGAATTACTATGGAATGTCGCAGGAATTTTACTTAACAATTTTGTTACTTACGTCCATTTTAATGGACTACTACTAAGTGTAGTTTAATAACCTAATCTTTATAATTAATTTGTATTATTAGGCATACATATATATATGTACTATACGATAATCAGACATAAATTTTTTTTTTTATTTTATTTATTGGTATACATTTTTTTGCCCATTTGTAAACATGAGTTAAAAAGGTGTTATAATGAATTTTATATTAATTTAAAATTAACATCTATTTGTATTTTTCTTTCCCTAATAATAATAATATTTTAATATGTAGTTTTCTTATAACTTCCACAGTTTTATGACTCTTTAAATATATTTTACAGATGATGTTTTTTTTTTGATAGATGCTTACATGTTTTACTACACTTTAACACACTGTATTTAAGGTGCATTTTTATAGCTCCTTATTCACACAATGTGAGATTGTAGTTAAAAAAGTAGTAAAACTAGTTCATCAGAATTTCATGTAAATTTCTAATTTATTCACGTTTTATATACACTGAATGTACTCTTGGCTTTCACTTCACGTACTCTTCGATAAACCTGCTTTTAATATTTTTTTTTATTACTTATCACATAGTTTTAAGAATTTCCTTAAATTATGTTTTTCTACAAACTTGCTTTTTATCTGTAGTCAAATGTGCAAAAGTAGTTTGCTTAAAGAATATTCATGGTGAATGGTATATATCAATAGTTACTTTTTACCTTTTTCTCTGTGTCTTTATCTCCCTTTCTCTCTCTTTTTCTACATGAGTTACTATCTCTCTCTCTCTCTCTCTAATTATCTCTGCATCTTTGTTTCTCTTTCTTCATATCTCTATGTAATTAAAGAAACCTTCGATTACAAATGTCAAAAGTTTTAATTTTATCCAACTGTTGACAGGTTTCTCTCACCGACTCGGATCCATCACAGTTCCGTGAGTTCTTCAACATGGCCGACTTTGAAATTAAGCAGCATCAACCGTTACGTTTGAAAAAGAAATTTTATGAGTTCTATACAGCACCCATAACGAAATTTTGGGCCGATTCTGTAAGTAAAAAAGATTTCTCTTTGATCTAAAAAATAAAACGAATTTCTTCCTTGATAATAATAAATAATATATATTACTATATCGTTTCTCTTTTAATATTAAACTAATTGCATATCTTTTATTAATACTCCACACTTTTCGTGCCATTTCTTTTCTCCTTTCGCAGATTGCTTATATGTTTTTTCTGGTCATGTTTACTTATACTGTCCTCGTGAAAATGAACCCATCTCCGCGTTGGCAGGAGGTCTACTCGATCGCGTACATCACCGCTTTGGGTTTCGAAAAAATTCGTGAGATAATCTCCTCCGAACCGGTTGCCATAACGTAAGTTTTTGAGAAAGCTTTCAAAAATATATTCTTCCAAGTTAAAAGCAATCTTTCAATCTCATTACTTCACTAAATACTCGGATTATTTATTCTTTAAATGATTTCTTTATTGCTATTAAATCTTCAATTTGAATTTCATCGTATGAATTTTTTAAATTTCTACATTTCCCATCATCATGATGAAGAGTTTCATTGATTTCAAAATATTAAACCCAAGGATAAATAATGCTTGAATTTTATATTTTTATTTTATGAATAGGAAGAATGATTTTATTTTCGAAAATGTTGTTCAAAGGATTCTTTGCCAGCTTTTCAAGTGTTTCTCCTTTTCAATCATCCCCGATTCGCCATTTTCTTTACCATACCACAAATAAAGAAATCCTTCCGTTTTGCATGGATTTCAATTGAATTTCCTGTCGATATTTTTGCATGATTTTATTTTCACTCTCTCATAGTTTATGGAATTTAAAAAAGTAAAATAAAAACAAAATGGTAAAGTAATGCAAATGAAAAACTCTTTCAACTGTTATTGTTTCCTACTTTTCCTTAATTTGATTTGCATTTTTTAACATGAGCCTTTTCCTCGCTTTCAGTCATAAGTTTTCGGTGTGGGCTTGGAACATGTGGAATCCTTGTGATGGTGCGGCTATCATTTTATTCCTCATCGGTCTCTCGCTGCGCTTCCGGCCAAATACAATGGACATCGGACGTGTTATTTACTGTGTTGACAGCATTTATTGGTATCTGCGGATATTGAATATTCTTGGTGTGAATAAATATTTGGGTAAGTTATCAACAAAAACAAAAATAGAAAAGCTTTTCTTGTTTGGCTACTTTTACGAAATGCATCAAAATTTGGTCGCTGGGGTTCGCTGGGGACCTACTTATTTCTTTTCAATACAATCGATGTTTTCCGGATATTTCGAATTTATTTTTTTTTTTTTTGCGAATGTCCTTCAACGACATAATGGAGCCTCTACTCCATTAGCAGCTTCAACTGAAACTAATTGCTTTAATGGATGTTAGAGCATCGCTATTAGCATTTAATTTCTGCACTCTGAATTATCTTCTGTCGTTCGCTTTTATATCATTTAATTAGCATAAGAGATTTTGCTGTATCCATATTGTCCCATCTACTGCATTTTCCATCGTCTACTTTTCTCATTCTCACTTGCCTTTTATTTATATAATTCCAACTTCTTTGTCTTTTATTCTCTTTGCAGGTCCCTTGGTCACCATGATGGGAAAAATGGTGAAGAACATGATTTATTTCGTCGTCCTATTGGCAGTCGTTTTAATGAGCTTCGGCGTGAGTCGACAAGCGATTCTCTACCCGAATAATGAACCGACCTGGCGATTAATTAAAGAGGTAAGTTAATCGTTGTTGTTGCTGTTGTTTTAGCTACTGTCTCATGCTGCTATCTTTGGCTTTTTCGTTGTTGAATTGTCAACGAGCGATTGCGATGTGGAGATTGGTTGGAAGTATTTTGAATGATTTTGTGTAGGTCAAAACTGCAGCCGTTGTGTTGAGTTTATCATTGCTTCTGCTTCTGAGTTGATTTTCTTCTAAAAAAAAATATTGAATTTTGTCGTTAGAGATGCCATTTTATAATGGATGCTGCTTTAAGTGGCTAAAATCATCAAAGGTCTTTTGATTCGCTTTTATTTTGTATCTCACAACATTCATGATGATTTCATTTTTGGATTTTGCGATATAAAACTGTGCATTTATTGCTCCTTGACTCGTATTTGCTTAATTTATTTTTCTCTATTTTTAATATTTATTTAATTTTATTTTATTGTAAAAAGTATTCTTTTATGTTGTTCCTTACTTCATTTTAATAGCTGATTTATATCTTCTTTTGGTTTTTTTTTTGGTTTTGAACAATTAATATGTAAAACTTAAGAATATTGCAAAAAGAAAACTGCTGAAATAAAAACTCTCTAGGAAACATTACTAATTAAACAATTTAAAAAATTACTATGACATTAAACACAGATTATATTCAAAATAAAGTGGGGATAGAAAACCTATGCTTATAGTGTAGGCTTAATAACATTTTTATCCATTTTCCCTCTCTGTACTGATTAAGTCAGTCTCTAATCTTACAAAAGATGATGATATTTGTGGAAAAATTGTTTTGGAATGAACAAAAACAACGACGTTACACGCAATGTTATAACGTGACTACACATCGTCATGACACGAGAGATTAGGAGTGTAAACGTGAGCATCCCCACAGTTAAGCCATTCGCTTGTTTATTTAACCCGTGGCGAACGACTCAATCATAACGACATTGAACAAACTTGTCGAAACTGTTGTTTAAACTCCACGATAATGAAGCTTTGTTTCTGTATATTTCTCGTAAACTTATAATGAAATTAGGGACAAAGCCAACAAGTTGCCACGTGATTTAAGAGTTGGAATAAACATTTTGGACTTGGGGAAAAAATATGACTTTCGTTAGGTTACTAAAGCCTATACTGAATGTATGCACTTGTATACATTCATCAATCAATAAGATAAGATATAATTGTCAATTCATGGTTTTGTGCATCTGTTTCCTTCGACTGTTAAACCACATATTATTTCCTCTTTAGGAAAAAAGATTTCTACTTTTTTAAATCAATACAATAAACAATGCTTTGCAGCAGATAAAAGACCAGATACTCGTATTAAGCAGTTAAAATATAAACGAATAGAAATAAAGAAATATAGAATCCTATCGAAACGATTGGTAGATGGTCAACAGAGTTTATTGTATAGCTGCTCTAGCTAATATAGGTCGGTCATGTCAGAGTTCAAAGAAAAGGAATTGAATAGATAATAAGAAGAGTAGCAGGAAAAAGAGAGCAGTAATCCTGCGTCTGCATATTGAAGAAAAAGGAAGACCAAAAAGAAGTCTTGATAGATAGACACTGTATGACTTAGGTTAGTTGTTCTGCGACATAATTGCGCTGGGAGTCTTGGGGATGTCACTTATCATATTCTGAGCTCCTCAGAATCAATGTCTGTGCTGTCCTAAACCTAAAGCTCAATATCAACGGCTAAAGAATTGTAGTAATGTCAGACAACCAGCCAAGGCCTTATTACATATTGAGGTTTCTGAAAGGAGAACTAAAAAACCAGAAACTGGGACACCCTACACCCCATGGTTAAATTTACATTTACATTTCGTGTACTGATCATGCCTATTTTTTGTCGAATTTGCTATAATGCATTATTCCCGGGATCTGTATTAATAGCTATCCTTTATTTATGTGGAAGTATAGTCGCAAAACTTGTGTCTCACACATCATCTCTGCATCATCCTGCCCTGCACGCTGGTATATCATTTCTGATAATGAAACACAGAGGTATCTGTATTCCAGATATTAAAATAGGCGTTTCGTTGACCGATTTTGGCCTGTTAGTTTTGTCAAAGTTCATTTCAATATCTTCACCAGTTCTTCTGTTTTCCGCATTTCAACGGCAGACAGAGAGACGGACGGAAGTGTTTATATAAATGAAGGTGGTGACGTCTACCAAGAATCCATGCATTTGCTTTTCTAAGCCTATCTCCTCTATTTGTATGCGTTTTGCGTTAATACAAAAGACAAGATACAAAATCAGCTGTCAAAATTACACAGGGTCTTCTGGGAACAAAGAGAAAAAGAAGTTATCTAGAAACAATACTTCGTAGATAAACATTCAATTGCAAGCGCGTTAGCTCTATTTCTCATTTGACAGATTTTTTTTGCAAGTTCCTGACAATTTCAGAACGTCAGTAAAAATTTAATCAACGAAAAAAATATTTCACACACTTTAATGAGAATTAATGAATTAATAATTCATATATTGTTGAATGGAACTCCAAGAGCAGCTAATCGAGGTCGTGCACTCCCACAGTGTTTGTATCTTGTATGCGAGATCCATTGGTGTGCGTGATTTTAGAAAAAGATAAAAATACAAATGAATGTTGCCGCTGGTATGTCTGACTGTTTCAGGCATTACAAACACCAGATTATAAGGTGTATGTAGACCTATAGAGATGCAAGGTGCAAAGTATACCCATTAAAATAAATCCCAGCGGTTATTCCCCTAGCGACGAAGGGCAAATTATTCTCTTCTCGTTTTCTCTATGGCCCTATGCACTTCTCAGAGAAATAGTGTCTTTTGCCGCTATGGTTGTGTTTAGATAAGCTATTGATGTGTATCATATAGAAATAGCCGGTGAGAGAAAGAGAGAGAGAGAGAGAGAGAGAAAGAGAGAAAAGAGTATTAGTGTGGTGTTGGGAGAGTATAATGATGAGAGGGAGGGAGGGATGCAGATGGAGAGCGAGAGAGATAAATAATACTATTGTAAGGGGAAAGAGTAGATCGATTGGAAAAGAAAAATCACAAGTATTGAAGTATTAAAGTTCAATAAATACCAGTCATTGTCGTTAATTTGCTGTGAAAAATTCATTAATGAAATTATTAAAATCATTATAATATTTTTTTTATATAATTTTGTAAAAAATTAATTATTTCTTTGTTTTTTTTTTAAGTACAACTGTTAAAAAATTAAATAATTTAATTTAATTGAAGCCTTTCGATTGTTCTTCGAAGCATTGTTTTAGAGTATCACAGTTTTTATTAACATTTGGTTGTAATTTATATCATAAATTGAGTGATGTTTGTGTAATAAGTAATTAAATAAATTTTTCAATCCATTAATTATATATATAATATATATTATACAGTATATTCTTTAAAATTACATTGTATTAAAAACTAATCAAAAAAGTAATTAGTGTTTACAAAAGGAATTGCTAATTCTTCTATTCTCTTTTTCACGCAACCTCATTGTTATTTTCACCTCTTCTTTCTCTTTCGTTCTCCTTTTATCCCGAACAATGTTTGTAATCGCTTTGTGATCCAATGCTCATATATTGATTAAAATATAATCAATAATATGATCATATTATGATCGCTTATACACACACACTTCCTCTATCATCGCCACTCTCCCTTTCTCTTTCCCTCATGCACATGTACAGCTCATAGCTGGTTCCATTGTAGCCCCCGGATTTCTTGGCGCCCTCAGCATGAATACTCGTTCACACAACGCCCGTTCCAGTGGCTTTGGACATCACTATCGTGCGTCGGCACAGCCCCCAACAACTGAAACACCAGCAACAATCACTTCCAGCACAACAATGCCGACGACAACAACATCCGGCCAAATATTTGAAAATTCAGAACTTTTAAATTTGCTTAACGGAAATTTGTCGAATGTAAAATTAAACAACACTGGTTTGCTATAAACTCTGCCCCTCTTTCTCTCTCTCTATTGCTGTATCTTGCCTTCTCTCTGAAGCTGCGTGATAATTTCATCCCTTTTCCTATTCCTCTCTCTCTCGCTCTCAGCATCTTTGTGTCGATGTATTAAAATTACATGTGAATTCTTAGACCCTTTTATTTGATTTTTCCTTAAAAATCCAGTACAAAACTATCGATGTTGTGCTGCTGCTTTGTATTAGCGCCATTTGTCTCTCTGTCTCTCCCTCTCTCTCGCTCTCGCCCTGTGTAAAACCCTGACTTATTTTCCTTCAATGTTGTGACATTTCTCTAGAGCAAAATAATGTTGCATGTAATTTGATGAAGAAATGAAGAAGTCATTGATTTTTCAATATCTTTCTTTGCCTTTTACACACGATTCTAAAGAGAAATACGGATTGTTTTTTGTTGCATCGTATTATAAAGTATAATTTTGCATTACTGTGTATCCATTATGTGTCTATATATGCAGGTATTTAGGATATCCATAGGAATCCATTTGATGTTGATTCTGTCTCAACGCATCAATTTATTTCGCATGATTTTATTTTCTCTTTTTTGTATTGATCTTATTTCGCTTCTATTAGTCGCTTTCTTAATTTCTTCACTAAATTCTAGTCAGGAGGAAAAAAGATTTCGCACTTTTCAATATTTTTACAATATTTTTCAAATCCTTTTATCCTTTTTTATTACTTAACATGGGTGCTTCCTCCATTTGTTTATTACTGATTAAAAATGCTACTACAAATTTCAAATCTTCGTATTCCAATTACTGATCCGAATTGAAAGTGTATCTGATCAATTATAACTATTATTATTATTATTTGTAGTCAGAAAATACGTAACTAACAACAAAGGGCTTCGACTGTTAATAAAGAAAAAAGACAATGGATCTGATCAAGTCCGTGGTCCATGAAGTTATTATGCAATGAACTTATTATTTGCAAATATTAAAAAGGAACAAATGCATACCCAACAAACTTCCTCTGCGAATGGATTAAATACCATCCATATTGGAACTATACAGGCCTCTGCACTGTCCCAAGCAACTTTGCCTTTATAAAGTTTCACTTAAACTTAAAGTATTCCGATTCTTCCTTTTATTCAGTTTTTGCCATAACAAAAATAGAGGAGTATCCAGACTTGAACTCTTCAGTGTCCTCTCTCCAAAGTGCAATTTGTTTGAATTGTGTTTTATTTTCAGTTATATTTTCCCAAACTACGTATGTGTATTTGGTTATTGGGTTTTGCTTTTTTGCTTTTTCTTCGAACAGCAACCGCATTTTGTTTAGTTTATTTAGTTCCCTGAATGAACGTTGTATGCATTAGAATAAAAAGAAAACCGAAAACGAGTTTGTAATATTTACACTGAAAAATCGAAAGCACAAAAGGAAATTAAAAACTAAACGAAAATTATTTGTATCATTTTTTCACATTTCCCACTTTTAAAGTAAATTAAAAAAGTCGAATAACATTGAAAAATCTGTCGAAAAATATTAACAAATCTGTTGGCGTTGAGCATTTTTACAACATTGACATTAATATCTAAATATATTAAAATCCATTCTCGCATACATATATGTATATGTATGTGTGTTCGCAAAATTATTTAGCAATACTTAAATAATTCAACAAATAATTAAATAATTTAATAAATAATTACAACTTAAATGCATTTTTATATTCTATTAAAATAAAGTTTAGAATTTTATTATTAATTTAGTTGTTCATTTTATTTATTAATTAATATTTATTAATCTTCCTTAAATTTATTTTAACTTCTTTAAATTTTACCATATAAATTAGATTATTTTCCTATTTGTTTATCGCTTCGAACCAATTAAAAAAGAAATAAAAAACCAACATAAAAATGAACAATCAAACGAAAACATTTATGAATGAAATGAAAACGAGGCTATCAGCTCTGTCTGTAGATATTTATATATAAATCGACTTCTACCGGGCTGAATTTATATCTTTTTTAAATGTGCTTCATGTGGGCGTACTAAGACTTAAAATTGAAAAAGTCTAAAAGAAACTATAATAAAACTCAGAATTGTTGTCGATGCACTAAAAATTGAGGTAAATCTACCTAAATCTCTTCTCTAAACACAGTAAATCAAAATTAAAGCTTATTAATACTAAATTTTCTAAAAGAATTTCCTTCGAAAAACTATCTACACTCAAGAAACTTAATAACTGTCGCTTTTGTTCAAATAATATTTGGAAGTTCTTCAACTAAATCTGCATAAAAGTTTAAATATTGACGACATATTTTTCGAATTTTGTTTGAATTGACAATTAATTAATTGGAATTTGCAATTTGTTTTGATTTAATTATATTTATTTATGTGTATTTAATTGCCCAAAGTAAATTAAGTCAGATCGAAAGTCAGGATTTTAATCTTGTTCGAAATAGAATTCGCTTTGTTATCTCAAGGATAATTGGACTTAGTAATTGCACTAATTTTTGATTTTCTCCATCGGTTTCGATTTACATTGTGACTGTAAAAATTGTAAATCATCGAGTGACTCGAATTATTTGCCAAAGCAAATTTCGATTTATGACATGTCGACGGCTGCATTCATTCTTCCCTGATGCGATGGCAGCAGATCCTTTGTCTGTTTTCTATTCGATTCCTGGCCAAACGACGTACAAAATGACAAAAACATTTGATCATATTTGCTATTCTCTCGATGAATGTCATTCATCGGACAACGCTGTGATTTGCTGCTTGCATTTCACTCGTCCATCATTCGTGCATGTTTACTTACATGACGCATGATGAGGATGATGATGATATTCCATGAATGCTCTCGGTACAAAGCAAATCCTGAATGTGATTTTATGAGCTGGCAACGTACTTCACGTCCAGTGTTGGTGTTTCTGAATTATTACACGTACAGCAGATATTCCTTTCTGCATGCTGAAAGCAAACCAATTTTAGAATCGCATTTCATTATAGATGCCAAATTTTACACCATATTCAAAAGCTGCGAATGAAACTTTGAAGAGATTCAATAAATTGTGTGGCATTCAATGAGATTTGTGCGTTGTACCGCTCGCGATACGTTTTTCGGGTTATTTCACAATTTAATTCCATGAATTATTTAGAGAATTCTTACGAGTGATATATTTAAATGGTTAAATTGAATTTACATCAACGCAAAAGAGGAAAACATCAATAAAATATAAAAGTAAAAATTATGTATTAAACTGCAATTTAATGGATTCTAGTTTCCATATAAATTTGCAAAATTATCGAGTGTTTCGCGCCTTCCATCGTCCGTCTGATCGACTGAGCTAAGTGACTAAATTAATTGCAGTAATTACTAAGAGTTAACGCCTAATTAAATGCTGCTGCAAATTTTCACAGCATCGTTAGCAGCAGCAACAACCATAGCAAATGCAACAACCACAGCAGCAGATTCTATGGAAATAAGTTACTAATTAATGGCTTCAAATGGAGACTTTAAATAGACGGTAATAATTTAATGACGTAGAAAAATAACGACAGGAAAATAACGTCAGGAAAAGTCGACGTTTGATGATTGAATGATGATGATTGAGGGCAATTAAATTTCTCTTGAAGAAAATACAATGAAGCAGTGAAGCTTGCAACGTTTTCAAATATCTTGGATGTTGGTGGAGTGTTTGTTGTTCTTCTTTCGTTTCAATGTTGTATTTTAGTATGAATATCAAACTTTATTCTTGTAATAAAATTGATGTATTCGATTATTATCTTCGTGTTTTGCCTTTATTCAAGTGAGAAATGAGTATTTAGTTCTGTCCCCTTACATTCACATTTCTGATTGATGCAATTTCAGGTCTACTATCAGCCGTACTTCATGTTGTATGGTGAAGTGTTTGCCGACGACATCGATCCGCCCTGCGGCGAGGATCCCCGTCAGCCCGCCTGCGTGACAGGTAAGCAAACGTCCTTTGACACGTCGTCGGCGGTGATCGAGCTTCTTCCCGTCCACAGGTCATTGGGTCACGCCGATAACGATGTCCATGTATCTGTTGATTGCCAACATTCTGCTCATCAATCTGCTGATTGCGGTCTTCAATAATATATTCAATGAAGTCAACTCGGTATCACATCAGGTAAAATTCCCAAAAATATGTGCAATTGAAAGACGAATTCTTTATTTCAATTATGATAAATAATTAAATTTAGTTCAATAATTCGATTAATTAAAATCTGAAATTTGCCCATCGTTTCAATGGTCGATTGATTGTCCTTTTTTTCAGGTGTGGATGTTCCAGCGCTTCACCGTCGTCATGGAGTACCAGCAGAAGCCCGTTCTGCCCCCGCCCTTCATAGCCTTCTGCCACTTCTATTCACTGCTCAAGTATTGTATTCGCAAAGCGAAAGGTGAGAGAGGGATGAGAAAGTTAAATTTAATTCCCTGTGAGTTTTAGTTTTAAAGTAAAAATTAACGAATAAAATTTGTGTCAATTTTTCAATTCTATTTTTTGTAAATTTCTTTAGTAAATTTCTTTCTATCATCAACAAAAAACTGCTCATATTTATAAATTATAATATTCTAAATAGTTGACTTTTTTCCGTTTTCATCACTTTGCCACACAACAACAAAAACAAGCATCATTTTAATTTAGAAATTAAAGAAATTTATCGGTTTTTCTTTTATTTTTTGTATTTGAAGTTGAACTGAATTTAAATATTGTATTTGCTTGCATTAATTCATGGAATCAAGTGATGTATTTGTTATTTTTCATCCTCTGATCTTTTCTTTAAACCAAATGAAACAACAATACAATGAATTCGACGTTATAATTCGTTCTTGGACACATTTTAATTGCCCATTGCATGAATTTGCACCCACCATCGCAGGATTGGAAGTACAGCGTGACAATGGACTGAAATTGTTCCTGGAAAAGGACGATCTCGAGCGGCTGTACGACTTCGAGGAGGAGTGCGTCGAAGGCTTCTTCCACGAGCAGGAAATCATCCTCAACCAGTCGACGGATGAACGGGTGAAAAACACGACGGAGCGTGTGGAGACCATGTCGCAGAAGATCGAGGATATCAATCAGAAGGAAAACATTCAAACAGCGACTGTCCAAGTGAGTCGCTGAGCATTCTTCGTGTTCTTCTTCAAGTTAAAAGATCTCTTAATAATCCCCATTTAATGCAGATGAAGCTTTGTCATTTTCTCTCTTCTTTGCGTTACTTTAAATGAACTAAGTTAAGTTTTAATGACTTAATTAAATGCTTGACTTAATTCACTGCATTTAATTCCCTTTTTTTCCATTTGTTGCGTTGCTTTCTTCGTCTTTCACTCGCTCCCAACAAAGTATGAATTTTTAATGAGTTTTTCTTGCAACTAACGACGAAAGGCGACGTTAAACATCACTCCGCCTTCAACCGCACTTTGGCAGCAGATTGCATTCCATGTGCTTGTCCTTGAGTCCTTCAAGCGTGCTCCATGTGATGCTATCAAGACATGTTTTCACTGTTCTGTTGCACAGAAATGCAAACGTTTTAATTACAATTCAAGTGATGCCGCTGAAAAAGGCGAGTGAATGGCAAATGAGCAAAATTCACAGAGAATCAACGAGTATTTTTCTGTAATTTTATTAGAATAAATAACAGAATAACAGAAAAAGAAGAAATTAACTGCTTAAATGCATTCGTTTTGATCATTCAAAAGCTTCTCTATTGGCAATTGGTTAACTTTAAAAACCTTCGAATGATAAATTTCACTCCTCAATTATTTTAACATTATTTTGAAGACTTTTAATGCATTTCTTTAATATTTGAAAACTGTTTCAGAGCATTGAATTCCGGCTGCGCAAAATGGAGACATCTTCCGAAGAGATTCTCGCTCACTTGGCTGTCATTCATCGCTTCATGTCGATGCACACCGCGGCCCAAGACGACCTCCTCGCCTCGACGGTCAACATATCGACGGATTTGCATCAGGTGCGAACAGTGTCGGTGTCCGAAGCGGATGCGGTTAATACAAATAATCTGCAGGTAACGAAAAAGTAAACTTCTGCGAATATTGCATCACTCATCCATTCATCGCTAGGTCACAACGCGACGCCGCTTCAATCGCTCGCTCACCGAAGTGCGTCCCGATGCGTACATCTTCGATGAGGGCACTCACTTCGAGGTGGTGCCCGTTCCCGAAGAGCCCGACGAGGTGATAAAGTCGCGGGAGGCCCTCAACGAGCCGGTGGTGCGCAAGGTCTCCATGCAGTCCGAAACAGACTCGGACGTCTACCTGCCGCTCTCGCAGCGCCCGTCCACATGCGACACGGTGAAGCGCACTCCTTACGTGACGGTGCGCCAGGACACGGCCGCCAGCACCGAGAGCAAGGACACGCTGACGCCGCTGGGCCACGACGACGACCAGACGCTGGTCGGCGAGACCTCGGACGATGCGACGGGGCCGACGGATATCAGTTTCGAAGGTAAGTGAAGGAGCGCAGCGTCTGCCAACTCCACGTACATCGTGTCTTCCTCCGCAGCTGCCAAACACCGCGCGATGCGTCAACGCACCGTCTCGCTGTGCCGACGCAACTCGGAAACCTGCTCCAACGCCGCCGACTTCCATCGCTCGCAAATCAGCTTGAATCAGTTTCCGATGGCGCGCCGCCAGATGAGCTTCACTCAGTCCGAGCCGGAGAGTGACAAGGAGGTCGCAGCAGGTGCGAAACTTCATCTTATTCTTGGCTTTATTGAGCATTCACGTCTTTTGTTTCCCTCCAGGGAAATCCGTGCTGCATTCAAAGCCTTCCCGAGGCATTTTATTGAAGCTGCACACCGAATACACGTCGATCACTGACGAACTGGAGAGCGTCTGTCACATGATCACGTCGCCGACGGTGTCGATGCAGAGCAACAAGAGTGAGTACAACCAACGAAGCAACAGGCTTAATTCTTCCTTAGTAATCCTCTAAAGCATTTGCATAACTCATTTATTTTCTCCTTTTGGCAGCTTCGGTGGATCGCCCGAAAACGGAAATGTCAAAAGCTGAGTTCGCCGCGATGCTGGAGAAGCAGCACCTGAAGGAATGCGAGGAGAACGATTACATGATGCTCGAAGGCCTCTTCACAGCGCGAGCGTCTGTCGATGACACCGACGACTCCTACGAGGTGAGTAGCTTCGCGAGGTGCTTGACGTAGCCTTCATGTAGTCTTGATGCTGTTTGTTCATCACTTCACTCTCCTTTTCAGGGTGGGGGATCCTTCGATTACAGCCATCGCTACCCGCTGCGACGTGAGACCGCCATCGAGTTGTCACCTTCGAAGCCGTCTGCAGGTGGCGGCATCATCGGCGCCGGTCCCAGCAGTGACACCAGCGGCGATGGCAGCGCAGGCGGCGGCGTCGGAGGAGGAACTCACAGCAGCCAAACTGCCGCCGGCGTGGCCGCCATCGCGCCTGGTGTATATCAACTGAAGAACGAACGTCTGTGGCAGCGCAACTCGTCCATCGAACAGCAACAACAATCATATCAAGCGTTCGCGGTGCCGACGCGGGCCGCCAGCGAATTCCTGAATCCACCTCACGACGCCACCAACGCCGGCCGCCTCAATAGAAAGTCCAGCGAGAGCCTGCAGAAGAACTCGAGCACCGACACCGACTACTCGGCCCATCCGTACCGCTTCATCAAGCAGAGCTCCAACGAGACGACGACTTCGATGACCGGCTCCTACAACATCGACACGCCCTCGCTGGCTGCGGAGCTGTCGCTCGACGCGGCGGATCCGGCAGCAGCGATGCCAGTGGCACCACCGCCAACAACGACAGAGCTGACCACGGGCGCTTATGCGACGCCGCGCTTTCAGCCTTTCCGCACAGCGTCTGTGGGTGCTTCTGATCTGAGACGTCGGCGCGACGAGTGCCCGACTTCGTCACTGGACTACGGAATGGCAGCAGCAACGAACGCCGCCGTTGGAGTGACCAAAACGCTGTCGCAAATGCTCCCTCCACCACACACACGAACGCTGCAGCTGAAGAAGCAGTTCAGCTTGGATCAAGGCAAACAGCAAACACCACAGTCGCCGGTGACGATGTCGTCGACAGCGTCGTCCATCCCAAGCACATCGTCCTCGACGAAGCTGAACACCTTGAAGCTGCCGATGTGCTCGAAACTCGGCATGAACATCCTCAAAGAGAGCAGCTCCAGCACCGAGGAGTCCAAGGACAGTGAGCAAGGATCGACGGACGCTGCCGGCGTCGGCAGCCTTCCGATTCCGCAAATCAGCACGCATCTAGTCCAGGACGAGATCGCCAAACTCTCGTCCAACATTAAGAGCAGCACCGAGTCGGAAAAGGATCCGCCCTTCAGCGAGACCATGTGCTGATTATTGACGGTGTAATACGATTCTTCACAGAGGCTCACGGATTTAAGGAACAGGAGCTCGCATGCGGTAAACTACTTAAAGAAGCGAATACTTAATTTGGAAATCTTATGTCCTGGTTTTTGTACATAATGTAGAATCCGTTATTATTATAAGTGTTAATTTTATATATAGAATTCTGTATAATGAACGATTAGACGGTGTTTTATATAGAATATCATAGGCACTTTAGGTACATGTATCATGAGCGGAATTTTTATATAAATAAGCATGTTTATATTATTATTCCATGTGATTTTCCTTTGTTATTGTATATTATTGCATATTATGGAAAAGTATTTTAGTTTTAGATCTTTTCTGATACATCCAGTTTCCATTGTATCAATCAAGTCACATGCATTTATTATGAGCAATAAACGTCTACATTTTCAGTTTATTTCACTAATGAAAAAGCAGTAAATTAGATTGGCAGCGATTGATAACGTACAAAATTTTAGCAGTCATTTGTATATAATATTTATAATAACTTTTATAATATTTTTGGCCATTGACAGCCTTCGCGAGGTTCTAATGAATTCCTTTCGCTGTTTTAAATAGAAGTCATCATTTTAAAAATTATTATTATTTTTCAAAAGATGCTTTGCTTGGCCTCTACTCAAAACCCATATCGAGATAAAGTAAAAATTTGTGTAGACCTCTCTTCAAAACATATTCTGCTGAGACTTTTAACAATCGATTACTTAAAAATTCTCTTCAATTTGAGCATCGTTTCACCTCAACTTTTTATCCTATTTCCAGCAGTTTGTTGCAATTTAAAATTCGAAATCGGATAATCGAAAAGCACCAGTCAATAGAATACTTTCTGTGTTCTTTTAATATATATTTTAACCAGTTAAAATGCTTGTCAATGTTCTTTATTCGTTTTATGTTACATGTTTAGCTTTTAATTTTGTACTGTTGATTATAATAAAGCAATGGACCAATGGTTGATTTCTTTTTGTATTAAAAGTTTAGAACATTGAGATGTGCTTTAATACAGACAGAATTCTTGATTACAGAAACAGAATCTTTGTAGCTGAATACTGAACTATAGAAAGAGAAACGTTTTAAAATATTGTAAGATTTTTTCATAGCAATCTTAAGAATAACGTAAGCGGCCATCCTCGTTATCAGGAAACATTAAATTCGTTGTTAAAAAAACGATGTTCTTAATTTCTTAATTGTTTATTTTAGTATGCTTTTAGTAACTATTCTCATGGAATGAAATTATTTATACAACTTCAAATGTAATGTAAGCAAAAAATGTAAACGTAAAAGTACTTTTGAAATGTTTGCTAAATGAAAAGATTGCCTAAATCATTGTAATTATGTTGAGGAAGGTCTTTCGACGAAGGCTCCTCCGAAGCCGTTTCTCTGTTATCCAATTCTTTTTCTGATTGTTTTATTGAATTTCTTTTAATTTTTAACTCATCTTTAGTCTTTGTGTGAGATGGTTGATTATTAAATTCTTCAAAAGATATGCATACAATGATTCAATTGAGTAGAGCTTAGTATTATATAATGATTCATTACATTTATTAAAAGTCATTATTCGCTTTTGTTTAACATTTTAATTCAGGTTCCTCTTTGTCTCTAAAATATGTTTATTTTTTATGACGTAAGATTTAGTGGCTACTGCACGTATTAAAGATTAAATGCTGTATAATATTATATTGTATATAGTTTATAATGGTTTAATTATACTAAATCAGGCTTGATAGTTTTAATAGATTTTTTCCTTGTTTAAAATATTATTTATGTAAGTGCACATTTAAATTTTTGTTATTATTTTCGATTATATGCTGCAATTCCAAAATTTATGAAAAAAGTAGGCAATCATTTTGCAATAACAAACAAACACACACGCAAAACCATTGAAAAAAAAACAACAGACATTTATTATTTTGCTCAAAACGTTCAACAAATTATGATGATAATTTTTGACAATACAAATGAAAATTTAGTGAAATTATATTTAGTAGAATTTATATACAAATATAGTTAAGAAAAATAATTATATTTATTTGTAAAAGTAGTAAAGTAACAACATTTTGCTGCGAAAAGTAATCAGCGAAAAGAAAAACAGAAATAGATTTAAGTATTAACAAAGGATATCAAATCTCATTAGTAAATTACTTTAAATTAAATACTAAAACAAAACACGAACTCAGAAACACAAAAATCTCTTCCTTCTTCGTCAAATATAAACGCTTAGAAATACAAAATGACACAACATATCTTTTTTCCTAAACAACAAAGAGAATTTAGAAACAATTTCAAAATATATCTGATAAAGCTAACTCTAACTCCTGGGAACTTTTAACTTTGTGTGTAAATGTAAAGCGATGAAAAGATCAAATGTTTAATGTAAATTTAAATGTGTAAAAAATTGAATTGAATTTTCAATTTTAACTACGTTTAATTCGAGATGTTGAAAAAAATTACTGCTTAAGATTTTAGAATAAAACAGCAGAAGTATTTTTGTGTTATAAAAAAGTAACTATAAAAAAAAAAATAAAAAAAATAACAAAGCTCAAAGTTGTAAAATTCGTGTAAATACGACAAAGAAAAGGAAACCCAGAACAAATACAAAGTTTACACCAAAAACAAATCAAAATATTTACAAACATATTTATTTACAGATAAAAACAAACGAAAATATAAGCGCAAAAACACAAAATGTAAACAATTATAACACGAAAAACCACTTTGTTAAAGTACAAAAACACACATCATCCTTGAAAAACACAAATCACTTCTTTGTGGATACCTGATTGTGCTTTTAACTGTTGTTCTTTATTTGTTAGTGATTTAAGCCGAGTTCATTCAGAAAGAACACATTTTATGGAATCCTTTGAGGGAAAAGGCAGAAAGCGGAGATCGCGCAAGAAAAGAAAGAACCAAAGAAAACCAAGATTTTTAATGAAAAATATTTTTAATAAAAGTCAGTGTTATTTCGAGATATAGGAATAAATTACCTAAAAGCCTATATAAATATAATTGATTAATTTTATTTATTTATGCTAAAAAAAAAACAAATAATAAAAACTGATTTCCTCCTGTAACGACGACTACCAAAACAAAATTATGTTCAATTTTAATACAAACCATTAAATTTAATTTATTAATAAGAGTTTAAAAAAATAAAGAAACGTTATCAATATAAATTCTTTTCTTTGATTTTATTTATATCTAAATAATTTAATTGGAATAGTTTTTCATTCGCATTCGATGAGTTTTTCGTTCTGTCGATTCAGAATAAAATAGTTCAAAAAGCACTGCAATTGAACAAACCATTGTCGATGTTTGAAAGGGAGTGTGTAGTTTTGCCAGCGAGTAAATGCGCCAATGAGCGAGTAATTTACCAGCTAGTAAATTTAATGAGAAAGTGCTACTTGCTTTGCTGAGCGCCTGGTGAAAATGGCGAGAAAAAGAAGCTGAAAAGACATTTTTAGAATAAAGCAGCAGTTGAACAAGCACTGTAATCGGAATCTTCTCGTTGTAGAAAGAGAGTGTACGCAAGCAGCGCGTATAATAAAATTCCTAACTAGTAAATTGAAACGGTTAAGCTCCGATGTTCTTCTGACCTTAACCCATATACGGTTACACTACGTTATATATATTTTAAAGCCAATTAAAGTATATTAATTATATTTTTAAATAAAACAAGGAAGTAAAATATTATTGTTTTATAGCAATAAAGAGAAGATAGTGTAGTCCAAATAGTAAAATTAAATAAAATATTATTTATTTCATTATCTCAACAGTTTTTTAACCTAATCGCATTGTTTAACTTAAATCTACTTTCGTAATACTTAAAATCGTTGTGTACAACACAACACATTTTCGTTAATATAAAATCGCGACGTTAATCAGTATTTTTTCCCTATCAAATTACAATTTACAATTAAATTTACAACATTCTAAAGTAATAACTTTCACAGGAATTGCTTAACTACACTTAAAACAGGATTTACAATAAAAGTCTTCTGTTTTTGTGTTGAAATTGCAGCTGTTTTTTGCTGTTGAAATAATAAATTTAAATAATTAAAATGATAATAAAAATCTAAATGGCAGCAAAACATTTTTGACTGTTAAATTCTTAATACAAAATCTACGATATTCAATTTCTAATAATTGCAATAAAAATACGAAATTAAAGAGTTCAGAAAAATATTACATGGAAACGAAAAGAATTGCATTTAAATATTAATTTACAACAAAAATACTTATAATAAATATTGAAAATTTACAAGAAAACAAAAATTAAAACTACAGTATATAAATATTTTCCCAAATTCCTTTAAATTTTCAAGGAATTGTTCTTGTTTTCCACTTTTAAACAATTCTCAGCAAAAAATGAATTTTCTAAATATAGAAACTTTTGGTATAGTTTTTTAAAACTAAATCGTATATCAACTGATCTTTAAATTGAATTCAGTTGCTGCTCCGTTTTGTGTGATGTGATTCTTATCCTTGTCGATTTTTCTTTGTTTTGTCGTCTAAAATTAAAGCACAGCTCTGTTTTATCGATAAACTTCACCATTAAACATCATCCGTGTTTGCTTAACGTTCTCCAGCATTAAGATTGTCCGTCTCAGTTTCGTCCTCGCCGGCAACTTGGTTCTGGTGAACCAATTTGTCCATCTCCTCCTTCTTAGTGCGTTTGAAGAAGCCCGCCTGAAAAGAGGTGCGTGGATAGATTAAAAGCGCCGATCGTAGTAGTAGATTCAGCACTGCTACTCACCCTGTACATGCCGTACGTGATCAGAGCCAAGGCGAGCAAGCCGCCCAGCACTGCCAGGATAATAACCCAGAGGGGCGTGCCGTACAGCTGGTGCTTCGATATCACGTTGTACTCGATCTTCTTGGTGAGGTGCAGCGACTTGCCGTCGGTGTCACCTGCCTTCGTGATGCCGAGACTGTTGAGGATCACGAAGAACTCCCACGGCTCGATCAGGATCTGGTTGACCTCCTTCAGGTCGACGTGGAACTTCATCGTCACGACGATCGGGTTCTCCGGCTTGAAGTTGTAGACCTTCATGACCGCTCGCACGCAGACCGTCATCTCGGCGTCGTTGCAGTTGAAGACGATCGTTCGGTTCACTGGCAGCGACCCCTTGAGGTCTTCGCTGAGCAGATCGTGCGCTTTCGTCTGAGCGATTCGAGCGTATTGAGCCTTGGAAGCGGTTTGCTCCAGCGCTTGGCGTCGCACCCGATTTCGTGTCATCGAAGCAGAGATCACCGAATCTGAAAGAGAAAGACGATTTAATTGTAACTCAATGCTAACCAATTTTTTGTGGTGAATTTCTTTTATTATTGTCATCATTGGAATTACTTACCTCCCAAGCTGATCTCTTCTATTCGCGTTGTTTTATTCACGTGCGTCTCTTTTGTCGAGTGGAAGTTGAAGCCGTTCATACCGTCGAAAGCCACTTTCGTCGTTGCTGTGACCGCTTTCGTGCTTAACTCCAGCGGATTCATTATCAGTTGGGTGTTGTTCTGATAGAAGTCAACGGCAATCAGCTGTGCGTCGTATACAGCCTGAACCGTTATGTTGTTCATGTCGATGACCGGAATGATGACGCTGGAACCCACCACACGATAAGCGACCGGAATATCGAAAGCCACTTCGATTTCGCCCACGGTACTGGGACCCATACTACGAATCTGTTGGCGAAATGTTCAAGATTGCAATACAATATCAGAACAACAGAGTCCAAGTACCATCCACTCACCTCATAGTTGTTTATAATCTCAGCAACACCGGAGACTTTTTCCAGATTTATGTGCGGTGTTTTGGGAGAACTGAGAATATAGCGAAAACTTAGCTTGATCAAATAACTTAAGCTACGTATAGAAATCCTACCCGATCGCTTCGATTTCGGTGAACTCCTTCAACGTGATCAGATCTTTGGCAATATTATCCCTGGAGTTCTGCTCTCGGCCGGTGCTGAAGACTTCCGCTGTAAGTACCACGGAGTGGCCCGAAATACCGCTGACATCGTAGACGACCGTTAAAGTGTCTCTGCCGCCCCTGGTGATGGGCTGTCCATGGTTCAGATCGCAGATGAGCAAGACGTGGTTGCTGCTCTTGCACGAGGGCGGGATTCTAGCGAAGGGCATTCGATTCGACGAGGTGACGTTGATCTGAGGCAGGTAGGCGGTCTCTCCGTTGTTGGTGACCACGTAGGTGACCGATAGGGAGCGACCGCTGCCGAGGATATACCTATTTCTGGCGGGGACAAGAGATGGCATAAATATATGCACAGCAAAGCAAAGCAAAGCATCTGAACTTACTCCAAACCTGAGCTCTTGACTTCGAGATCCGCCACGCAGATGTCGGAAGCGCAGCCAGTGCTGAAAATGATCTTCTCGGAATACACTTTCGGCTCGGCAGGATCCACAGCGACGCAGGTTTCGCAGAATTCTATGGAGAAGAAGTGTCACACGCCATTTCCTAAACTCGCCTTTTTACTCTTTGCTCACCCTGGGAATTCGGCACGCCGTTGATGATGTCGTAGTGCATCTCAAGCTCGATGGGCTTGAAGATGTCGGCCTGGCTGAAACGCACCTCGCACTCCAACTGACTGCATTGATTCTGGGTACTCGCTGTCGCATTGAAACTCATCTCGTTGCTCTGCGTCCGCGAGAGTCGGACGCGCTTCACCTGCGGGTCCACCACGATTCGTATAGCCAAATCTTGGCGCTCGATCTTCTGAGACTTTGTCGCGATCATGTAGCAGACGCGCATCTGGAACTTGTTCTGGTCGGGCTTAATTTCGCGACTGAGTGAATTGACAGTCGCAATGATCTGCACCACAGGATATGCCCGGTATAAGTAGACGACCTCGGCGTTAGGGGCGCCGATGGCAAGGTCATTGAAGCCGTTCGAGTCGATGTCGCTGCCTTTGGACAGCCCGTGGCCGAACATGTGAGCTCCGTAAGGGCTGGGAACGAGCCCGTCCGGAGAGTGCAGCAGTTGACTGTGCTGATCACGCAAACCTTTCTCGCTGCCGAGGTAGATGTAAACGGAGCCGTTGCCGCCGGCGAAAGGGGCGCCTACAGCGACATCTGTAGAATATCCGATATTATCTCAAAAGTCTTAAGGATCTTGGCGAATTACCATTGTAACCATCGTGGTTGATATCCCCCAACTTGGTGAGTGTGCTGCCGAAGCGCGCTTTACCGTGAACTGGCGAGGTCAAGAGTTTCCGCTCGAAGTTGAACTGTATAGGAGTTAAGAGAAGGATTCGCCATTGGTTCAGTTGCTTATCTAATCGATTATAATTCTCGTGTCGTTACTTACCCGACCCTGGTTGATGAAAACATAGATGGCGCCGTCATCGTATGAACCGCTTATGCTGTGCTGTGGAGCTGACACGATAACATCCGAAAGACCGTCTCCATTCAGATCCTCAGCCAGAATGGAGTAGCCGAAATATTCCCCGAACTGCGTCCCCCGGAACACGTAATGAGAGTTTATCGTGTCTGACGTCATGTCGAAAACGTAGGCCTGCCGTTAAATGGAAAAGATCAGTCGGAAATTTCGGGTAGGATCGGCCCAGAAACTCACCTCGCCCGACTGTTCGCCTGCTTGCGGTGCTGTCGCCACATACATCAACTTCTCTGGCATCGTGCTGTCGAAGTATCCCGAGCCGACTGCGTAGCCGAAGTACGAATCATTCGGCTGGCCCCATTTCTCCGGATTCGGCACCTCGCTGACGAATTCCTTCCGCGGCTCCTCGTCGATGTCGATTTGTCGCGCCACTCGTCCCCCGTCGGCATCCCGTCGACTCAGCGACGGATCAACGGTGTAGGTTTTTTCATAGTACCGCACCACCGACCCCTTCCACGTGTGGATACCCGGCGCACCCATGATGATCTCCTCTCCGTTGGCCGTCACATGGGCACTGAGACCATGCTCGCCCAGCATGTAGTAGTAGAAGCGCTGCTTATTCTGCTCTTTGATTTGATTTATCTTCAGCTTGAGCGGCGATATCTTCTTCACATTCAGGGGTCTGTCGCCGAGCGTATCCGGCGTCCAGTAGCAGACCCCATGCAAGAGGTAATCGTTGGGCGCTTTCGCCGTTAGTCGCGGCGCGCAGACCACCAACTTGTCTGTGTCTTCCTGGCCCCCATCCATGGCGGCCCCCAGCCATTGGTTGTCCTTCTTCTCCGAGTCGTATGTGTACTCGTTGTTCTCGGAGTTGATGTTGCCGTTCGGATCGAAGACGTACGGCGAACATTTCTTGGTCATCAGCGAACATTTGTAAATGGCACCGGTTTCGTTTATTTTCCGTTGCGATTCGAGGGTCGACTGGGCGCGAGGTGCACCAACAATTATACTGAAATGGAGAGTAAAGAAGTAGAAAAAGAAATTAACAAAGGGATTTAAAGGAAAAGGGACTTAAATTTAACCGATTATTAGAATTATAAGATTATTTCTATGCTATAATTATAAGATTACATCTTGTCTTAGATCTTGAAGAAATAAATACATAAAGAAATTAGAATTTTCGAAATGATGTGTGTCAGGATCGGGAAGAATTTCTTAGTCTGGCTGCTGCAGTCCCTTGCAACTGCTCTGGATATGATTAATGAGTATTTCGAGGTCAATGGACGGGCTCAGAGTTAAATTTATATTATTTAAAGGATATTTATGAGTGGATTTCGGCTTTTAACTCCTTCGTAACCGTTTCAGTCCCGAACAATTGCTCGGAAGTATTATTTTAAGGCTTCAAAATCGATATTACGAAGGTATTAAAAGGTGAGAGTTGGATGGGGATGACTCAGAGCTGTCGAGATGGGCTTGCTCAAGTTTTTGATCGTGAAGCGTCATTTCAAGTATTTTAATTTATCTAAAAACGAATGCGACTTCACGATCGAGCAAAATCGCGTCGGAACGATTAACTTTTCAAATAGATTTTCAACGGAATATTTTTTTATTTATTTATTACTCACACAGGAGTATTTATTTTATTTATTGATATCTGTCAATACACTAAAATACATCAACAGATAGCGATTGTCATTATCTTATCACGAATATCGAATGAAGGTGATATTAGAAAACTTGGCGAAAGATGATTTCTGTTAAATTACGAATACTTTTTTAAGAAATTGCAAAGAAAACTTATAAATGGAGCAAATTTTTAAAAGTTTTACTAAAGTAACAACATTTTTGGAAATTTTTTGAAAAACCAATTGCTTAAAAACAAATATTTGTGTAGATGTTGTTGCCACATGTAAAGCAACACGATGAAAGGAATTTTCAGTATTGGATAAACAAAAAAACGACGTTCTGAAAACCGAGTACGACTCCAATTTAAAGAAAAAAATAGAGCATTTATCGCCGAATACGTGAAGAATTGAATTAAGTTAATTCGATGTCAACGAGAATGTCTCAAAGATAAATAACAACAACAACCTGAACAACGGCTGTGACTTCATCTGTGTGACTATTAAAAAGAAGAAAAGGAATTTAAACACTTCTTAATACGAAGTGTTTTTTATGTGTTTTATCTCAGCGAGCAACTTTTGCGATTGCAATGAATGCGTGTCGAGTGACTCATTTACCCCGAAGGCCTTAAATTCAGCGTGAATCCGAAGTAAGAGGATTCGACTTGTGGCAAATATGTGGACAGCTGTGGATCCCTCATGACCAGATTCGGCTTCGGCGACAAGTTGTAAGCGTGACTCGCGCTGCACCAAATCAGAAAAGCAGCTACAACAATCAACCGGCGGCTCGTCGCGATCCGTACGTGCACCACTCGATTCTCCATGCTTGCAATCGCTTTTTACGATCAAAAAACTCAGTCAAAACTAACACGACGTTTAACAAAGCACCGTCACTGTTGCTGTTTGTCGTTTTGCTTGTTTCTTGATTATTTTTTGGCCAAAAACAAGTGAGTATTTTAACGGACACAACAAACAATCGCGTATTTAAGTTCAGCGGCAGTGTTTCGCGCGTGTGACTAAAGTAACAACCGACCGCAGCGAACCGGCTCAACGTACTGAGCGCTGCTGTGTCGACGGCGGTTGTTAACAAAAGCTTTCGCCTCTTGCTGTTGACTTTGGGCTGAATGCTGCTACCTTTTGCTATATTCTACACTGACAAAAAATGAGTAAGAGAAACGCATTTCTGCTTTTACTGGAGTCTATCGCTTGGTTTCGATGCTTTCATTGTTTTTGTTGTGGATTTTGTTGATCATGTGGATTAAGCAACCTGTTGGAGTTGTCATGAGGCAAAGCCTATGATCAAAAGAAGACGGAGGAGAAGAAAAACCTCGTGCATTAAAACCGAAATAATGTTTAATGACGAATTCTTAATGAAAAGTTTGAATTTTCGAATTGAAGATAAACAATCATGAAATAAACTTCTTAAATAAAAATAAATATAATAATAAATTTCTTTAAATCCTAAGAAATTATTAGTAAATGCTGTAAATCTCTTAAATAAAATCACCTAAAGCACTGGAGTTCTAAATAAATAAATAAATTTGTTTGAAGTTTTGAAAATTTATATGAATATTGTTAATGATTTATTAAAAAAAGCGTTGAAAGATTTTTGAGAGTTTATACTGCATGGAAAGCTTTCGATAACCACATCGAATTCGGTGTTTACATTTATTGAAGTTTAATAGCGACGTAGCAATTAATAATGTTGACTCATCGTCACGTATTCATGCTCCACGTGAACTCTTTCGACGTCAGACTCGCAATCGGACGTCTGAGTCGTATTTAAACGCTCCTTCAAAGCTTTTTACACTCTTTAAACAATGCTCCTAAACTTTAAACAAACGCTCTCTTCTAGCCAAGAGATCGTTTTATAGCATTTCGTCATTGATGACGCTTTCAACAATTCTTCTCTTTAGTTTATTTAATTCACCGTATTTCAATAGATTGCTTGGCTCTCTAACTCTCTCTTTCTCAACATAGCTTCTCCCCTGCATGTGTTACCCTCTCATTCACGCTTCCCAATCGCTGTCACTCTCTGTGGCTCTCCCCACAAATCACTTTCGCATCAACATTTAAGCCCTCGCTTGTTACCACGACTTAAAGCTGTTTCCCGTTTCACCATTTTTAGCCGGCGTTTTACTCGATTGTTCACATCAAATGAAATCGCATAGCTTGTCCATTATTATTCTCTGTCTGCCCTCTCTTTTTCTGTCTCCTCCTCTCCACTTTTCCCAACTGCCCCGACACTTTTGATGACTTTTTCCAAGCGTTTGTAGTCTTTTGTCATCAACCCTGACGCTCTTCAACCCTTTTATTAGCACCCTCTTCCAATTCTTTGTTACATTTTTATATTTCTTGGGAATTTATATCAAATTTAACATGAACTGTTTATGAATCACTTCGTTTATTAGGCTTTGTCATGTTATTATTGCCATTGATTCTCTTTCTCTTTTCCGCCTTTTTGTGGACTATTTTTCAGTTGCTTGTAATAAAAATTTTAACTTTATGTGATTTATGAGCAATAAATGTTTTTCTTGTAAAGATCAACGAAGAGCAGCGATCAATAATCACTCACGACGAGTCTCCGATCAATAAAACTACAATGGGCACAAAGGTCAAACACTCTGAATTAATTAAGTGACCCTTGAATCTTATTTTCATCTTTTACCATTTACATTATTCGAAGAACATAAAAAAGTGTTTGGATTTAAATTGAATTACATATTTATTGCGTCAATGAATTCTTTTCAATAAAAAAATCATTTAGAATAAATTTTAATAGAGTAAAGAAGAAAATCATCATAAAAATATGCAATTCAAAAATATGCAACTCGAGGAAATAATGAACACGAAATAATTTCAGTAGAATATTAAATTTAAGCTCAAGATTCAATTAAATCGCGGCTCCGAGAAGCAAATAGTTTTAATGCGATGACAAACAAAGCTGAGTAGTGATTTTATGGCAAGAAATAATAATAATAATGACTAAAACACAAAAAAAAAAAATTTAAGGAGCGTGATAATAATTGTGACGATCGAATAATAAACATAAAATAAAAATTTTGTTTAAAACACTTTTATACAAACAAAAGGAATGCTTAATACAAAATTCGTAATAAATAATATAAAAATAAAATAAATTAATAATAATTTAAAAATATTAATAATATAATATAAAAATAAAATAAATGAATAATAATTTATTATATTCGTAATAAATAAAAAATAAATATTAAGAAATACATAAAATAATAACATAAATGAAGAAAAGCAATGAGATAATTTTCTAAATCTTTATAAATAATTATTGAATATTTTAAAACTATTTGTGTATTTTTGATATTATTTATTTCTTCTTTTGATACTTTAATTTATTAAGTTTTTAAAATTAAATTGAATACTGTTAATAATTTATTAAAAAAGTATGAAAACTTTTAATTTTATACATTGAATTTTCATCTATTTCACATACAAATAATTAATAAAACAGTGCCAAAGAAAACAGTAATTTCTCTTCACGTTTTGTATTTACTGAACACCTAAAAATGATGTGTTTTTGTGTACAATTCTAGTTAAGCTTCATTAATTACAGCTGCATTATAATAGATATCACATCAATAAAATGCACGAAGACTTCCGAGTTTTCTTTTGAATTTTTATAGCTTGGCGATGACTCACACTATTCCCAGAGATATCGATACAGCGTTTATAAAGAAATTAATAATAAAAACCATCAACCTTTTAGAGCTTTTTATCCATATGAATCACTGCCGCACACAGAGCATCTCCACGTATGGAAACGTGAACACGCACGCAAATGCACACAAATAATAAAATGCATCAGACTCAAGAAATAAGAAAGAAGATAAAAGAGTCAACGAGAAAGGCCAACAATAAGAAAAGACGATGAAGGGGGGAAGAAGGAAATTGAATGCAGTTGATTTGACTTGTTATTGACTTGTTCAGTGAGCAACAAGTTCAAGTTTAGTGAACACATTTCGTGATTCCATTCAAAAGAAAGCATTGAAAAAGGTTGGCGATTGAATGGGCGGTCAAGGGCAGGAGATCACGCGTTAGATTATCCAGGGATCGCAACGGATTCAGTAAACTTTCAACAAAATGCAGAGCAAATTTGCGTGCTCCACATGCACTGGTTTTTGCTTAGGAAAAATGTAGACGATGCTGATGAAGAAAGAGTATTTTTATTATACAATAAAAATACTTTTATAAGAAAAGAAACTGAAGACAATGAATAAGAGACACACACAGCAACCAAATAAGTCGAATAAGATTATTAAAAAGCAAATAAAAAACCAGGACAATGATGAAAAAGTATGACATGATGACTGTAGATAAAAAAAAAGTATAAAACATCATTAACAGAAATATATTAAATAACATATTTTATATAATAAAGCGTCATCATCATTTTTAAAGTAGCAGCGAAAACAACAACCGCGAAGAATCTCTTCACTGAACTCAACACCAGCATCAGGCGAATCTCTGTTGCATGAGTCTCTGCCTCATCAATCACGTGCTTCTTCAATACATCCTCGACACAAAGATTCCATTGCTTTGTTGGCGAGGAAAAGAGGGACGATGATGAGAGGACGATGAGTTCTTCGATGGCTTTTTAAAAGGCTTCTTAAAGACAGCAAAAGTAAAAGTTATGTAAAAAAAAGCTAATTAGTCATTAATTTTTAATTCTATTTAACGTTCTATTTAACATTTTATGTTAATGTGAAAACAGACTTACAACATTGTGCACTGCTTTCAGTACGCTTAGAAAAGTCTATGCATCGTTTTAAGGTTCCACGGCTCTTATATTACCCGAAGAGATCCTCGAATTTATTGAACTTTGATTTCTTTGACTGAGAGCAGAAGAATCCTTTACATTCACATCGTCTGCAAAGAATTCTATAATAAAGATTTATTCCATTTTCATCAAAGAAATCGTTTTGCCTCCGATACTCAATCGAATTTCAAACGTTCGATCTCAAATGTTGTGTTTATTTTTAGAGCAAATTCAACGGTAGAGCAAACTTCGTTATTGTTTTCCTTGGAATTGTTCCCATCGAGCCCCATCGAAGCAGAGCTGCGATCGTGCTCGTGGGCCGTCGGTAATTGAACTTAATCAAGTCGAACTTCATCTAAAATGTAGATTAAGTCTTGGGAATAAATTAATATCGACATAATTCTTATCGGCGTCAGTCTAGCCGCGAATCGATATGCATCGCGTCAGCAAAGATTGGATCGAGCCAAGTATGCAAATTATGATGTCAGCAGTCGCTTGACTTTAATTTATTCACGCTACTTATCTGTCTCTATTTTTATATATTCTTCTCTTTCTAGTGACATCGGTTGCTCTTGATGTTTATTGACACTGTGCACGAAGTGTTTGGACTTCAGCCACGTCATCATTACGATAATTTAGTATTTAATTTATTTTAAAATAAATATTCTACAGATTTTCTACTCCAATTTTATACTATTCTTCTCTGTTCCATTATATTCTCTCTTATTATTATTATTCTTTTATTTAAGCTGTGTTTTAAAATAAACAAAGCACTTTAATGACCACAGTTTAGACAAAAAAGTTAGTTACATTTTGTTATTGCCTTTTTCAGTCGGTTGCTATTCATTGGCGTCATGATAATTACAGTCATTTGCTTGCCATGAATGTCACGTATGATTTTGATACAATTTTCCTCTTTGAACTAATTAAAAATTCATTAAATGAGAGGTGCTTTGATAGCAGATTAGATCAGATCTTTTAAATCATTCAGTCCCAATATTATTTAATGTATATCAAAGTACTTTGAACTGCTATATATCTCCATATAAAACTGTTTAGGGGAGAAGAACAGAATAAAAGTTGAATACTGAAATATCACTTAATGATCATACGCACATAATCACAAAAAAAAAGAAACAAAAATATTAATTTAAAGGATGTCATTGTTAAAAATACATTTTTCAGCTAAACTTTATATCCAAAATGGGTCATATTTAACAATAGCATTTTAAAATTTGTCAGTAATAAAATTATTTACTCTTAATTTGATATTGCAAATGTAAAATTTACATTAAATTTGAAATGATTTTTATGGATTTAGCGTATAATTTATATTAAAGAAATTAGTTTAGAAAGTTTTAATGTTAGTTTAACGTTCTTTTTTTTCAAGAAATTAAGAACTGTAGTAAAATTAGGAACCGATTATCGAACTCTGAATTTGTAATTTTTCCCTGAATTAGAAGTTTTTTCTCAGTAGAAGTCTTTTATTTATTTAATGAAAAATTCTAACTAAATTTTCATTTATTTATTGTTATTACAAATCCCTATCAAATAGTATTTTATTGTAATTTAAATTTTGTAATTGCTTAAATCGTTTAATAAACCATTAACTAAGCTGCGATCTCTAAAAAAAGAGCGATTTTTTATCTTGATTGCAAAATTTATTGTTAATAGGATTTTCTAAAATTAATTTACTGATTAAGCAATAATCACAGCGATATCTTTTTGCCCCACAGTATTTTTGTTCATAAATAATTTAAGTAGTGAACAATTAAAAAATTAAACAATTAAAGTAAAATTACATAAATAATAATGTAAATATAAATATAAAAAAACTATAAACTTAAGCAATAAAGTAAATATATATTTGATTAAGTAGCTAAATTACTAAAGGGAAAACTTTTCTTTTAAAGTTTTTCATATGAAGAAAATTTTCATATAGGACAACTTTTAGTTTTTCCATAATTGTGCTATATATTTCACTATTTTCACATTGTGTTATAATTCAATAAATTGTAATAATAAATTGAAGAAAATTGTAAATTGTTTTATAAATTTAAATTTAATATTCCTTTTTAAAACATAATCTATTCTATTTTATACATTTTATTTAACTATTGATTGTTTTAAAAATTCTATTAATTTTATTTTTGAATTTATTTTTTATTTTTATTTTTGATTTTATTTATTTTTTGACAGTTGAACAGTTTGTTTCATTTTTAAATTGTGAACTAATTTTAGTAGTTTGTGATCAATCCGAATCTAATAAATAATAATAACAGAATCTAATAAATAATAATAACAATCAAAAATAATAACAACTCAGTTTAGTTTTTGTGTAGATGATAACGACTTTTACTTGAATTCAATTGCTTATTATTGGACGCTTTTTTCCCCTTTATTTAACTGATTGTTTTATTACATTTCAATGTTATTCAAATTTGCAATAAATTTTAAATTAACGACGATGTGTAGTAATTTATTACGATTCCTCGCAGTCACTCGTCGCTTTTTGACGATTACTCACTTCGAGCGGGATTTCCTCGATTGAATTCGTCATGTTTTGCAATCAGAGACTTTTAATTTGAGGCAAAATTCAAGTGAATAAAGCAAATGATCGAATCACGTACTTCTTGCTTCAATTTTAAAACTCAAATCAAGAAGCCGAACAAAAGAAAAGACGATTAATTATTTTATGTTAAAATGAATCATTCTCTGGAAACTTAAAAAACGCTGCATATGATTCATTCATGTCGAGCTTTAATTTCCCATCTTTTTACATTCTTTGATTTTGAGTTTCTCCTTCATCTTCGTCATCTAGATTTTATTTATATTTTTTATTGGTTTTGTATAATTAATTGTTTTATTCACAGTAACATTTTGCTTTTATCTTTTTACAGTTTTCTCAAGTCTTCTTTATTATATTTTTATTTTTTGGTTTATCTTTATTTGGATTTAATTTTATTGGGGCTCTTTTTGTTGTGACCTTTAATTAAGTATTTTGCAGAATTTTTACATATTTTTATTATTTTGCTTTATTAACTTTAACATTGATTTTTCATTTATAAACTTAATTCTTTCTGCATAAAAGCATTAAAAAAATAATCGCATGTAAAGCAGGTGGTTTTCGTGAGAATCGAGAGATTTATAGATCACGAGGCACTCATTCAGTCATTCATTCATTCATTCATTCTTAGAAAACAGTTTTTCTGCTCGCTGGTAGATTTTATTGTTATTATTATTAATTTTATTATGATATTTGTTGTTATTTTTAAACCGAGGTATTGCTTCGCGTCTATTGAGATATTTACACTTTTCTATTTTTATATATTTCAATATTTGTTGGCAATTTGCATCTGTATCTTCTTCGGTATTACGACCTAAAAACATAAATTATTTCTTTGCAAGAGAAAGTTTTACTTTTTCGCAAGTTTAAAAGTGTTTGGGTTGAAGTTATGTCATCAATGTTACTCGAATCTTGGAATAATGGATGCAAGTCATGCTTATACAGTCCTTTACATAACCATAAAATAATCACAGTAACAATTTTCAGCATTTTTATTAATTTTAATAGCTCCAAAACTGTTTAAACACGAAAACGATGATGTGGTTAATAGTACTTCTATTAATTTACATGCCAACGATAAGAATTGTATACAAATTCTATTAAAAACATGAAAATAAATTCAACGAAAACCTCTTTTCTACAGCGACTCTATAATTTTTATATCCCTTCGATTTAATGAGTTTATAATGCGATTAAAGTCAAAGCAATCAGTCTTTCTGTTGACATTTGACATCCCCTGATAAAGCCTAGAAAATCGCCATGACACTTCGTAAGCACGCTGAAACAACATCATTAAATGTTTTCCCCATTCGATGAAGATGTCGTGATTTGCTTCCTGCGCTAAAACCCATTCATCTCAAGTGTCACTCGTGTTTAGTAAACGACACAAAATCATGGATGGAAAAAGCAGCATGACGAAAGTTGTTCGAATGAAGTTAAACGGCATTACCATCAACTAAATCGATTTTCACTTGGTTTAGCATCAAAGTTTCAGGTCAAATTCAATGAAGTTATCAAAATTCGAATCATATTCGAATGGAATTTTGTTGTTAGACTTCATCAGACAGCCACAAAGCTGCAATAAATCCTTATGTTGAGTGCAAAATAAATAATTGCATAAATTTCGCTTGAAATTCGATATGTTCGAGTTTATATACGTAAATAAAATTAAGGAAAAATATACAAATAATAAAATATTCATGATTGTTAATAATAACTCTTGAATTGATAAATAAACTTTTAATAAAGATCTTTTGATGAGTTTTTTGTTATTTAACTCAATAAATAAACAATTTATCAGTCCATCGCTCAGTTTAAAAAAGAAATCCAAGGAAGGGTTAAAAAAGAATTTGTGTTGGTTTTTTGTGGATAAAAATTCTAAAAAAACCCAGAATAAGAAATGATGTGAAGACACAAGCACAAACAAACAATTCTAAAACAATAAAAAATTCCCCAATTCCATAAAACTTCGACTTTAGCGTTTTGCTAAGGGTCATTTAAATATTTTCCATGTGAAATGTAAATCTGTTCGTCAAATAATAAGTTAAAATTTTCTAAAATTAAACTTTTAGCGTAAAGGATACGCAGTCCATTGGAGATAGATGAAAAGCCTTTGCACCCGTTTTGAACAGTTGTCAAACTCGATTTGTGATGGAGATTTAAAAAGTGTCAATAAAAGCCTCATCATTGAAATGTTTGCTTTTACTTTCATATTTTGTTTTATGAACTAAGGTTTAAAATAAAAATTAAATTCTATTTTTACATTCGAAGTGAAAGTCGCGGTCTGGCAAAACCCATTGATGTTTGAAAAGAGATTAAAATGAGTAAAAGTATCACCTCTCGTGTGATGAATGTAGATTTTACAATGATTTTAGTGGATTTTTATTCTAAAAACTACGACATTAAAGACCAATATTTCATTTTCTTTATCTTTATTATTTTTAGAAGTGAAAACTGTTATAAGACAAAGCTTTCAGCTGAATCCCATGCATTAACATTGAGTGCTTTTAGCTGTCAATTAACGTCAACAACTGTCATTTCGAACACTTGAATCACTCGACTTGTTCGATATGTTGATGTTTTCAATGACTTTGAATGCTTTAAAAGGAAATAAAAAACGATTTTACTGGTGCTCGTCCCAATTTGTGACCTTAAACAATTTGAAATTAATTTAAAAATGTTAATTTTTCATTTTAAACATGCCTTGAAGACCAAAGAGGAAATTGTGTTATTTTTCCAAGAAAAGAACATGAATAAACAAGATGAGCCAATAATAAACACTGAATATTTTTGTAAAATGTTTATTTAACCATTTCAGGCTTTGTTACGGGAAAATTCGTTAAAGGCTTTCATTTTTCTGGACAGTTTTAGGAAGTGGAATTTTTATTTGTTTTTAAAACTTGAGCAACTGAATTTTTAGTTACGAAATGCAAAGAAATTTGACGAAATTCATTGGTAATTTCATGAAATGTGGTGCATTATTTCATTAAAGGGAATTTTTATATAGAATAAAATATTCTCATATCAACGGCGATGATGCACTAAAAAACTTTCCGAAGAAGTTTTAAAATCATTTCCAATTTGAAAAAACTCAATTGGAAGACGAATTCGAAAAGGAGAAACCTCAAGAGGATCTCTGCTTTTTAAATTCATTAATTTTATAATGAAAACTCTGCTGAGGAAACCAAAACCAAGAGAGATAAGATTTCAAAGACAACTATTTTGAATATGGAGAAAATTTAAATAATTCCAAAGAAACATAAATGATTAATTTGTGCCTCTGGGCCGACGACATAATTTAATTAAATTTAAAACCAATTGAAAAGAATTTAAAAGACGTTTTCGCATCTGTTCTGTTTAATTTCTCCGAATGCTGACTTGAGAAAAATATAATTGGCAATAATTTTAACAGAGGAAGAAGTAAAATAAAAGGAAAAGACAAGAGAAAGATTTCAAATTTTTGGCAGTTAAAAGTTAAGTTATAAAAAATAAAATAATTGAAAAGAGTGCCGATAACGAGAGAAGAACTTAACTTCTCGTTAACTGTTCGTTAAGGCTAAATTCGTTTCGAATCGGAGGAAAACTCACCTTGTATTTCGCATGACGATTTGATAGCCGAAGTACGAGCTTCGGACTTTCGGCTGGAATATCTTCAAATGGTGCGGAGCCGCAATGATGAAGTTCGGGAGGGGGGAATAGTTAAAAGCGATTGCGAAGTGCACGCAGAGCAGCAAAAGCGACGTGAGGAAGAACATCGGACGCACGTTCACAAATATCATGATGACTTAATTAAACAATTGACGACGACGATTACGTTTTTGTGTAGTTCGAGAAGAAACTTAAACTAATTTATCACAATTAGGAAGAAATATTTTCGCAATTCTTCGTTGTTTTTGTTACAAATTCCTCGCAGTAAGAAAACCTCAGCAAAAACTTGAGATCACGTCGCTTTTTAGTAACTTTTATAAAGTGGATTTAGAAAGCAACCTTTTTTATTATCATCACTTAAAGCAGACTTTAAAACTACGCTTTTTTGAACACTTTCCTTTCAACAGCAAATAAATCAAAAGTTGCATCAGCTTCATACAAAAACTTCACTTTCAAAAATTCCGTAATGAAAAATTGCTCCCTTCGAATTGTTCGTCGTTTGATTTAAATTGATGATGATTGCGATAATAACAGTTATTTAAAATCCTAAATTTAAGTAACACGTCGTTAGTGCAAACGATTTCGTGCGGATTTCCAACTGGATCACTTTTGTGCTCATTAGAAATGTTTTTCATTCTACATTTACAACAGAAGAACGAAGTCAATCGCATTGAATTAGATGTGCGTTTTTCTTTCCTTCTCCTTCTTCTTCTTGAAAGACGGATGTGGATAGATTATTTTAAATAAATTGATGTCGTTGTAAATTAAATTTTCTTTATTTTTTACTTATTTATCTTTAACTGGCTGGATATTTATTCGTTTGCTCGGCACAATTTCCTTTCTTTTTTTTTTGTTGTGTTGTACTTTTTGTCACTTGAATTCTTCACACTCATCACATAAATATGAAAATGAGTCTTTAAAATGAACTCGTTACGTATAATTTACGCGCGGTTTTTTCTTTAAAGTTAAAACATACGCGTGATCGTATTCGTTTGAGCAGCGCTTCGCTCGTAGCTCCGACTTCACCGGCAACCGAAGGCAAAATAAATGTTAATGAAGCGTTTGAGTCCGACACGAAGCTTGTTCTGTTTGTGCATCGGCCAAGGGCTAATAAGAAGTGCACGGAGAGCAGCAAGGGAGCGAGAGTAATAAGAGAGCGAGAGTAATAAGAGAGCGAAGTAGAAGTGAGAGAACTACCCAGAAGAACTTTTTCCGAGTACTCCAAAAGTGATCCGTGAATTCATCACAAATTTTGTGTCACTCACGAGGTGTCTACTTCGCAAGCAGTAGGTGGCAATTGAGATTACATAAAATATCCCTCGAAATTATAATGCATCACACATTGTGTGTTCATAGTAAGTACGCCTTACACTGAATATAATTTGTAGGTGCCATTTGTATATTCAGTTTCAGTAAAAATTTCCTACATTCCCTGAACAATGTTTGTATATTCATTGTTAGTGGAGAAGTTCTCAGAATTCTGAAAGATTATGTAGAATTTTATGATTCGTAACGCGTTAATGATTCATAGCACAAATAAAATAATTGAAATCAGTCAATATTAAGTTCTGTGTGTACGTATATCAAACGATATCATTTGGTGCTTACCTCCCGCTTCTTTGTAAGCGAGAAATGGATACACACTACCAAAATTCCTCTGGCTTACCTTCAATACACTTTGTAGAGGAATTCATCTCATCGATGAATGATTGGTGATTTATGAATAAAAGCAATGGAGGCTGGTTGAAGTTCCAAGTACTCGGTGCTCCTTGGTATGCAACACTTCATCGCTTTTGTAAGTGGCATATGTTCTACTGGGCAGTTGCTGCGTTCGGGCTGCTGTATTGCTTATATTTTACTTTTGTTCTGTTGCTTCTTCATATTATTAGTGTTACTATCGCTTTAGTGGCTTTCTTTAAGATTTGCGTTCATTGTGCAACTTATAGTTGATAATCGGATGTTGTTTTTATTTAATTAAATAAAAATATAGTATTAATTTAGTGTCTTTTTAGTTCTGTTTGCACTCAATAAAGTTCAGCGTTGATTCAGACCGTTGAGATACTGAAACAGGAAATCTCAAATCGTTCATAATATTATTTATTAATTTCTCTCTTTCTCTCGACTTTGCATTGAAAGTATTTTCTCTTAACCGTCAATGGCTCAGAGAACAGCAAAGACATAAACTCTGCGCTGGCTCACGAATGAAATTTAAGGCTTTTAATACTTGATCATAGAAAAGAAATGACGAAATTATTTCCGCCTCTCGATTTGACATCGTTTCACGTCTTCACTTTACACTCGAACTCATTAAAGTAGGTCGAGCGAGTCAAAATCATTCACCGAAGCTGCTCATGTTAAGAGAAATCAAATCGAAAAAAGCAGCCAACCCACCAACTTGATACCGTGTCAATGAAGCAATTCAGTGACAAGATGTCATGACAACCAAGACGACGATTTTTTATTAAGTAAAACAGAAAAAAACAGGTTGATGATATCGCATTTCCGAAAACGTTGCCTCATTAAAGCACTGAAGTAGCATTTAACATGATTATCACCATGTTTATGTTGATGACGTTGATGATGAGGTTTTCAGATGATTCATCGCAGACGAAGAATAATACGAAAAGCGACGTCAGAGCTTCTTTCATGGTCAATATGTTTTTGAGATTCGTTTGAGAATTTAAATTAACATTTTTCTGCATTCGTTCCGCGCTTGACCCTTATTCATCAGTGTGCTCCAGCTCACCACAACCCACTCTTCTTTTGTAAATTGGGCGGGCTGTGTCACACTCTGCTTCATAAGGCTGCAACTACTACAGCTAGAAGACTCTCTTTGAAACCATATTGAAAGCAACTGCGAGTGGCCCAATGTGACGTCGCTCTTTAACTCTCTTTTCCACGTTAAACAACAGCAAAAATCGTCAGAGAGAAAAGAGAGAGCTGCTTGTTTATATTCCTTTTTCTTGCGTTTTGTATGTTCGTCATGTCTGCTCGTCACTCACACAGCAGCAGAGCTCCTAGAATTTATGTCGAATTTCTAGGAATGGCGCGTCATAATGTTGCGTTGCGTTTTGTGTTTAACAGCGATACTGAGATTAATTTATAAGAATTTCTAGCATAACTTTTATTGAAGTTGTTTTTCTTATTTTGGACTTTGGATTTGGCTTTCGTTCGCTTTTGTTGGCACGTTTGTGGCACGTTGGAAAAAGTTCAATGAATTCCAAATCAATTGTAAATAAACAATGAACGAAAACGAATGTTTACAGTTAGGAAAATTACATTGTAACATTTCAATTTGTTTATAATATTTACAATGAATACTTGAATCAGTGTTCTACATTTCCTGAAATTTTATTTTAAATCATTTTTGTTTAAAACAGGAAGTATTAAAAGATGATAAAAAGTAATAACATTTGAAGTAGATGTAAATGCGAACCTCATTAAACGTTGAAGTACACATAAAATAAAAATATGCGTCGCCCTTTTAATAAAACTTTACTTATTTGCATATTGAATACAACAACAGCAAATATGTACATGAATAACAACAAAACAATAGCTCCTCTGTTAATCGTGAACTGCGTTGGTGTCTGTCGCCAGCGGCGAGCGCCGAGCGCCAACTTAAATCAACAAAACACGCAGCGACGGCGACAAATTCAGAAATTATTTTTCAAGCGCAAGAAAACTGCAACAAAAGTATTCACTGTGAATTGTAAATGATTAAGAAACGACGACGGAAACCGAAGCGAAGCACTTCTCGATGATCACCCCAGCAATAATAATGTTGGAGCCACCGATCGGCACAGAAACACGACGACGCATGAAGTGCAGCGAGTCGCACATCAACAACAACAAAAACGACTCGCTCGACAAATGAAGTATTTCTGTCAAGAGTCGGCCGTCTCTCTTCCGCTGCCGCCAATCGACTTCCATCAAATCCAGTTCGTGACCTCCGAAGTGTGGCACACGATTGCATGGATGATCGGCTCGGATCGCGTATTGTTCACAACAACAACACGAGAAGCAGAGAAGCAAAAAGGAACATGGAGCTCATCGCATGAACTCGTGCTTTTCTGACGAATAGTTTTCAATTACATTTTCATTAAACTAATCAAGAGCAAACTGAGTCTGGCTGCTCTTGAAGGGCGAATCAAAACATACAGCCACTTAAAGAGAGTTTCTCTCCCTCCGAAAGCAAACACAGCTTCATTCGAAAAGAACTCACATAAAAAACGTAGAGGAACAATGAAACGCTGTCCTTGAGTTCAACAACAAAAACAGAGTTGTTGTGGGAGGGAAGCCGTGGACGAAGGGTAGCCATGATCTAAAAATCTATTTTAAGTAGAGTTGCCATAGAGAACAGTTTAAGGCTGATCCGGTTTTTGTTGGCTTGCTGCTGCTGTTGTTTTTGTTGTTGCAATTTCATGTCATTCATGTCTGCAGTCAACGACAATGAAAACCACTGCAATTGATCAATTAATTCTTGTACCAAATCGCATGAATTGATATTAAGAATTAAACAGATCATCGCAGGACTTTTTCTGCCAAGCGATAATTATTCTTTTTCTTCTTCTTCTTAACTCCAATCAGAAGCCGTCGAGATCTTTTTTTTTATTGCATACCGGAAGTTTAAAGCTTGACTGATATTCTTCGAATTTATTCAGTGTCTGCTCGTTGCCCTAGGTTAAGCTTTAAATCGAAACTCAGCTTATCATACTTTTCCTCTTCATCCTGATATTCAGTATCTTCTTATTCTTCTTCTCCTTCCTTCTAAAGCTAAAATTAAACTGAACATCAGTCGTTGCAGCTGTCAGTTTTGTCATTATCGTCGTTATTGCTGCCATGTCACTGATAATAAAACGATGACTTTTAATTTATTCCAACCATAATAACAATAACAATAATAATGATATTTCCTTGATAATTTATTGTGTAGTTTTATTGTTTATTTATTGTCCGTTGACATGTTGCCGAGCTCCGTTGGTGCGGCGTTCCACTGATTGAGTGACTGACTGATTTACATGGCTCACAATCAATCGTTTAATCTGCTTCTTCATGCAAATAAACGCGAAACTAATTTCAGCTGTTGTTGTTGCTATTGTTTGCCACGTCACTTCAATTGAAATCACTTCCGAGTTGGCGGCCAAATTTAATTCGGTGTCAAAAGTGTCCGAAAAAAGCTAAAACGTGCTTAAATATTTGCCACTTTGAGTTCTTGTCCAGAATATTAAGCAAAGAAGTTGTTAGAAAAGGGAGAAACGGGCAAATCAATGAAAATTTTAAAAACAAATAAAATAAAAAAAGCATTTATTGATAAAGAATTTATTCAAAAAGAGAATATTTTAAACAACGGCTTCGGAAGATGGTTTTTAAGCTCTTTGAGAACATCTTCGACTTCTCTTTGATCAATCATTCGTGACTTACGAATCAATTTTCTTTAATACGAATATGAATAAATAAATAAATTTATTGATTGATGTGTTTCTGGCGAATGAACATCTGGCGGATGGAATCCACTCCAAATAGAGACACATTTGAATATGCATTGACAGACGTTTCATTGTTGTCCAATTTGTATATTGAAATGGCAATAAAATTCAATCAATCAATCAATTCAAACTCATGACGAGGCACATTGTTGCTATTATTATTATTTATGTGTACATATATATCTCTTTTTGTAGTACTCGATCGTTATTATTATTAAAAATATGTTGTAAAATAGTATAAAATATTAAAAATTGTAAAATTGAAAATGCTTTAATTAATTTCCTAGTTCTTATAATCACGATATTTTAATTATCTTTATTTCTATTCCAATTTCATTTCATATCAAATATCAAAAATCACTGAAGTTTGTGATTGATTGTTTGATTGATAGGAAGCCGTAAACATAATCAACAAGTGCTGCCAATCAAACCATGAGTGGTTAATCCAAGGCAGCTTTGGTCCGTTTCTCATATACGCCATCGAGTCTCATATAACTTTGCAAATTATGAAACTTCGACCGAATTTTGACATCCGATTGATGCAATATTTGTCCATTTTCATCATTTAGTTTAAGTTCCCTTCATTAGAAGCAGCAAATTGTAAAAACGGTTTCTAAGATGAAGCAATAAATCATAGAATAATAAACATTAGCTCAATAATTGGCCGGGGCGCCAAATATTTAAATTCATGGTATTTATTCGGAGTTGCAACTATGGCAACAACGCTACAAGAAACTGTAATAAAACCTGTGGGCACGATGAATGAAAGACTTTTTCTTTACAACGTCATCAATACTCAGCGTCGTCAGTCGGCTGCCGTTTAACCCTAGTTTTGGTGTTTTTACAAGCAACCCTTTTATAAACGTCGGTAGCCGGGTGTTTATTACACCCTTTTAAAGTGGTGTCGGTTGTCTTGCCTTCCACAAGGGATGCGTTTCTCGAATTGCATTGATTTTAATTTAAGGTCAAAAGTCTACCTGCCGATGAGGTTAGTTGGTTGGCCAGTTTAAGCCTGAAATTGGAACCTGTCCAGTTCGGAATATAAATGATCAGAGAGAAGTAAAGCAGTACTTCCCAATAATAGTTGTTTTCCTTAGTTTTTGTTTAGACCTTTTGTGCAGATCATTAAAATACTTTGTTGTATTTACTACATATACAAGGAAAAAAGAAGTAAAAATAGTTTTATGTAAACAAATAAATTCGTCTCTACTTAAATTAAACGAAACATATATTCCTTAAATAACTTTTGTTTAAATGACTTAAAACTGAAAATTAAACCGAAGTATCTTCTGCGCCATCTACATGTCGCGCACATTAACTTTATGACAGATTGCGCCATCTAGCTGTCGAAAATTATTTCTGGAAATCATTCCATTTAAATGGAAAGGCGTACAAAACACATGAACACTAAAACACTCGTTGGGTTAAGAAAAACTATTAAAAGGCAATAATTAAACCAGTTTGTGAAAAAAATTAAATTGGTTTCTTTGTGTTTAATTATGTTACGACTGTTGCAACACATTGAAGGCAATATTTGCAAGCTTCAAAAGTATTCCACCTTCAATATTTGCTATTGGTTTTTTATCTTAGCCACAGCCACTGTTGTAACAATATATAATCGTTGCCACGTCTAAGCGACAATGACATCAGATACGTTAAAATAAGGATTGGTGCAACTTATTCGCAACTAATCTTGTAGTTTATGTACACAATAACATTTTATATATAAAATATAATAATAACAATTTATTATATAAACAAAATATCAAAATAAAGACAAACAGCGATAATTTTATGGGTGATGCAAAATTAGACAGGCCCATTTTTGAGATGCGATGTGAAGAAATTCCCATTATAGCAAAATCATCGACTGAATTGGTATAAGTTCGAGACTCGACTTTTTTCAACATTATTCGCGCCAGAACGTTCACATTAAAATTAGTTAATTAGATACTCTAGGTAATAAGAGTGCTCTTCAAAACATTTTAAAATATTAGTTTAGTCGTAATTTATAATTACAAAGAACTTTTCATATAATTGCCGATTTCTTCGAAATGCTCACTCTACAAAAATATTTCCCTGTACAAAATAAGTTATTTATGTCAAAAAGCAAAATACAAAAATTTGTGACGAATCGAAGTAAGAATAAAATTTTTTCTATTGCGGTGATCGGCGTGTTCAATATATTTGTCGGATTTTTAATATTTTTTTTTATTAAATAAAAGAAATAAATTTTGGTTTTTCCACTGATTATCGTAAGCGATATCCTCACTACACAGTCTTAGGAAAGAAGGAAGAATTCGATTATTCGCAAATCGAAGCTGTTTGTTTTAAAAACGGTGAATATTTTAAACGGTGAAAACGATTGCACGACTACAACAAAGCAATTTTTGAAGGGTATATGTAAATAGTAAGTAAAAAGATCTTTTTAAATATGTATATTATTTGTGTGTTCCTTTTTTTTCATAGTGGCCACATGGAGCTACAGCGAAACACAATCTTTGATATTGACGATTGAGAGGAACCCGGTATTGTGGGAAAAGTCGACTAAAGAAAACAAGCAACAACAGGATGAAATCATCAACGATATCGTCAACGAACTTGCAACAACAATGCCTGCAACTCCAGAAAAAACTTTCGAAGATATATTTAACAGAATCCAGCATATCCGAAAGGAGTACAGAAAGGAATTGGAAGCAAAACGCGCCACTCAAGGCAGGACCTTTACTATGTGCATGGAGAAATCTTATCTCGAAGAATTGGAGTGGCTGAAGACTCACTCTCCACTAGCACCAAATCCGATGAGTAGCGATCCCGAGCCTTTTGTAATAAATAAATATAATTTGATTATGCTTAAATTGCTATTTAAAATTGTAATATTTTCAGAGTAGTACAAACATCTTCAGTACAGGCGTTTTCAGTGATATAGTATGTATACCAAAAAAATTATATTTACTCTTAGAATTGGAATTGGTAGCTTATATTCCTTCTTCATTCACGTTGCGTATCGGAAGCATTGAAAAACCAAAAAAAAGACTCAATTAGGTTTCATCTTTTTATATCTGCTTTAAATTACAAATATCACTTTTTCAGACTTCTTTAGCAACTTCTACAAAACACCAGATAGAATCGCTGAGCAAAAATGTGGCTGAAGTTACGCAATTTGTACGGAAATGTAACGAGCAGAAGCGGTTCCAATGGTTGGGCGATCAGGTCGTCGAAGCTCTGAACGAGTTCAGTAACGAAGACGCTATTGATAGAACCGTTAGTGCTTTACAAAAATGTCTCCGAGAAGGAAAAAAGCTATGCCTGATGCGCAGCCAAAATCAAACACCAAAGCCTACCGTGGGCGATTCGAATGAAAACAATTGATACAATCGAAGAAAGACCAAATTCCAGTTTTATGCAATCATTTTACTAATCATTGAACGAGCGAAAGCATCACTGTCGATATACACCACAGAAGAAATACCAAATTGTATTATAATATGATATTTTCACTATTTATTTTGAAACATATAAAAAGAATCTTTTATTTTTGTAAACAGTCTTCAATGGACTAATCTTTAATGTCTGTAAATATATGACAAAATGCATGACAACGTAAGTTTACTCATTGCTATATAAAGTGTATGCCTTGACTACGAGCTCCATTAATAGGTTTATATAACCTATAATATATATTATACCATATTGTAATATTTAAGTTTTGTGTAACTTATTCTGTTTTTTACTTCATTCCCATTTGTTTCGGGACGATAAAGGGTGGAATAAAGGGAAAAACTGAAATTCATCATCTGAAAATGAAGAACGGATTAATTAAACAGCATTAATTTTTATTTCAATGTATTCCAGATGAAATTTTAAATACTAATCTTAATCACGAAATAGTTGCCGGCCTTAAATGTAACCTATAAAAGTTTTAGACGCATATAAATTTGGAGTACGATTTTTACATTATGGCAATTTTTAGTCTTCTTACTCTGAAATAATAATTGTAAAGGATTTTTTAGTACCAGTTTTCTTCCTTTCATCTGCAGTTTTCATTTAAAAAGTTAGGATTTGTTCTGTGATCCAAAATTATGTTGTGTGCTGTGGTAATAAATGCAGTAATATTACTTTATTTTGTACTTCTGTATTTCTCATATCTAGAAAGGTTGCTCATAAGAATAACAACTAAATGCTTTTTTTCTGTATTTTTTATTAAATAGTTTTCTTTCCAAAACGTTACAATAATAAAAAAGTACAGCGTGTTTATTTAAAACAATAAACACGTAAGAATATTAAAACTAATAGATTATTACGTATTTTATTCTTAACATTTTACAATAAATATTCATTATATTTCGCAATTATTTTCCTGCTGTATCAGTCACGTCCTTAAATACAACGTGGAATAGTGATGTTGGTTGTCCTCGAGTCGTATTACATTTTAGGCTAATTGTAAATCTGTAAATAGACTATAAAGGGGACGGTAAAAGGTGTCGTTGACGACAAGCAGGTTGGGGCCAGGCAAAGTCATCTGCCCACATCGACCTGTGACGTTCGAGATGACGAATGAAATCTGGCGCGAGTTTTTTGACGTGCCAGTTGAAAGTTGAACTGACGTGTGCCAGTCGTACGAATGGCGACATTGTAGCCATCGTTGTACGACGTGTTGGTCAACTAACTGTTGAATTGTGTTTGTTGTTGTTGTTTGGTTTTTGCTTCCCCCACTCAATGAATAAAATGTTTTAAGCGATTTAATTTCTCACCAGTCCAACTTTGCACTTTAACCGCTCTGCGACAATCCTTCACCAACGTGAAAAGCTGCCGAAGCAGACTTTACACATCAACGACAATCGAAGCATCGCCAAGAAAGTTGCCAAGCGATGACTTCAAAACTCGTACTTAAATAGCTTGAAATTAAAGCTCATACATTTAGGTCATTTCATGGGGGTTGCGGGGGTTTTTTTGCCGCATTTGTATGGTGGTTCGGGTGGCAAGAACGTCAAAGCTGCAGATGCAAGTCAGAAAAAAACGTTGAAAATCGCATTAGAAACGACAAGTGAGCATTGGAAACGAAGAGTTAAAAAAAGAAAAACAAGTGAATTCTTAATGCCGAAGCATTGAGATTTCAATTCAGTCTCTATTCTTTTAGCTCACGTTTACAACACTTCACTTACGATGCAATGAAACCTCAGCGATATTTTTTTGACACATTATAAAAGTTCGAAGTTCTTCTCCTGCAGCAACAAACAAAGGCAGCGGTTTTGCGAGCACAAACCTCGATCTCGCCGAACGTTAGAGAAAATACAAATCTTAGAAAAGGTTTCTTTTTAATGAGGAATGAGGAATGAGGAAGGGAGGAGGGTCGGGAAGAGTGATGCTATTAAAAAACCTTCTGAAAAGCCAGTAAAATTCACTAACATCGATGAGGCCGCAGTTCTGCCCGCGACAAATTTTTCAATTTTATCTTTGTAAAGTAAATCCACTTTTAAAGAAATATAAATTCGATTTTAAGGCGTGGCGTTCTTAGCCGAGAGCCGTGCTTGCTGCGTAAAAATAAATAATATAAATATGTATGTAGATATTACTTATTGTGGCGAAGCATAGCGAAAGGTTGGTGCTCCCAGCGTCCATATTGAATGAAAGCGAACAATATAAAGCCTCCCAAAATAATATATGTATGAAGATTCGAAAAATATGCAAGGAATGCGTGAAATATACACTTTGCAGAGGCTTTAAATATTGGAGCCGCATTAACATTGAACGTGGGAACCAAAATTGCTTTTTAATAAAACGAGTTAAACGAGACGAACGAGAAAGGGAGAGACGAAGTGATTTCTACTTTACCGTACACATGACATATACTATGTACATAATTGTGATACATACACTAGTTCGTTGTGTCGAACGAACTGCTGTCTGCTTCGGAAATTAGACTCCGCTCTCCATTAGAATGACGTGTTGCGATTTATTTCTCACCGTCTCCCTTTTTTCGTTTCCGACACTCATCTACGACGTGGCCGCGAAAATTACAGTAGCTACATCGCTTGGTGCCCTTTTCGCCGCGAATCGGACCGTCGGACTGCTGCCCTGCTTCCGAAGCTTCCAAGTTATTGTGCTCGATGATGCGCCCCTTTTCAAGCAATTCACGGAAGGAGGTGATGTCATGCCGAGCAATATGCTTTCGGTATTTGATGTTTAGCAGGCCGTAGGTGAAGTCCAACTCGGTGATCTCATCGTGCCGCCTCTCGGGCAGCTGAGCGTACAGCGCCCGCTTCTGGCAAACAAACGTGTCAATGGCGGTGCAGTCGTCCTGCTTCTTCGCGAAGATTTCCATATAGATTTTGTACGCAGGCTTCGTTGGCGAGAAGTGGTCACGTATCAATGCGATGGCTTCGTTCCAGGTTTTCGCTTCCTTGCGAACGCCTTGCCACCAAGTGGACGCGATGCCGTAGAAAAGCAGTGAAATACCTTTGAGAGCGTCGACGTCGCTGATGCCTTCGACTTCCTTATACGTCACAATGCCAGTGATGAACTCTTCCACTGCTTCGTGATCGCGCTGGCCGCCAAAGCGAGCGGTACAGTTGCTAATGCTGCCCTTCGATTTTTGCGCCGTAACCTCGCCGGCAGCGGCTGAAGCAGCCGAAGCAGCAGCGCCAACTCGAACAGCTTCGATGAGTTGCTGTAACTGTTCGGTGGTCATTTGCACCATTTGAGCAGCCATTTTGTCAATTTAGCACTGTTTAATAATGGACCGATGAAGAATTTACTTAATGACGAATCAAAGCCAATTTTGTTTGACGAATGATTGTTGCTGCCGTGATTATTAATTTATTCGTTAGACACTCGTCTTGTAGTTTGAGTGCTCGCTCGAGACTGGTTGTGAGTGTCATCGAATTCAGTTTTTATAGTTTAAAAGAGCTTTTATTAGCAAATAAGTTTCGAAAAGCTTTTAACATACCCAGTGAAAAGATTCTTGAATGCCTCCGCGGTTGGTACATATTTATTTAGACTATAGAACTTTTTATGCCTCAAACACAATTTGACGAACAAGAGACAAAACTCATAAAGAATGAATAATAATAATTGGCTGTTGGAAAAATAAATACAAAGTCCTGCATTCGAAGTGGAATGGCACAGAAAAAGCTGGAAGATATCGTCTTTAATAGACGGTGCGTAGTCCGCACTGGGTACCCTTTAAAATGAAATGGAGAGAGCAAATAAAAAGTTCTTGGTTGTGTTGTTTCTATGACTCATAGATAACAGATTGGGGAAAATTTGTGGAATTGTGAAATTCTATTTCGTATCCAAGAACCTAGTAAACATATGTATGTATGTTTGTACATATTATATATGTTGTACAGATGGGTGTGTATGTTTTGCTCGAATACTACGTTTCCACACCCATATCGATGGAATAACCAGCAAATCTCCGAATCTTTTTGGATTTATACAGCGTCCTATATTAAAGTATGCTTTACCAGTGTGGTCCGTTGCTATAGTTTTTAAAACTCGGAGATGGAATCAGTTCAAAAGCAGTTTCTTCAAATTTCTCCACGCAATTTTCGTTGGGATTCTTCGTTAAGAATACCATCATATGAGTCACGCGTCAAATTGATCAAACTGCGAGGATAATGCTTAAATCATTATTCATCGTACACGCACTTCTGAAGCAATATTATACCAATATTACTATTAATGTTCCACGTACATATTAGCTCGAGAAGGAATGAATTCCTTCATTTCGGTAGAACTTCACATCTCCAGCATCAGCCTTTTCGCGCAACTTGGGCTGATTATAATACGGTCTCCATATTTGTAAGCAAGCGGTAGTCGTTTTCATATTGGGAATCAATATTGCAAGTGATCGATTGCTAACTATAAAGCTTCGTAGTTTAGTTTACAATTAAATAAATAAACTACATAATAGACATTTCAGAGGAATTTGATATAAGATGTAGAAATTTATTTTTTGTAGTCAATTTTATTTGTCATTGACTAGTTTATTTGAAACCATTTTTTCACCATAAAAAACACTAATCTTTTCTTTTACACGACATAATTGTGACCTTGATCTAAGTACCACATTTTGCAGAGTACTCTGCGAATCTAATATAGTTGCATAAATACTTGCAATTCCCCGAGAAGTTTAATGTTTAAACATGAACTGGAATATTTTTTTTTTTTTTTTGGATTTTAAGGCAAAAGAAAGCAAATATTTATTCATTTATGTTTTTTCTTCGTCAAATTTACATAATTTTCTCTAACGTAATCGCAACCTTTGATAATAGACTTTAGCAAAAATAGTCCTTTATAAACCACTTTTAGAACCAGTTTGTGAATGATTATATGTATATATATTTATTTCTGAGCAATAAAGTGCAGGTATCTTTAGCGACTGTTATTAATTTTGCAGAATGTATTCGTATTGATCAAAAATATACATAATAAAACAATATGTCAATCTCTTTTGCAACATTCTGTATTTACATAGTACAAATTTAAAATCCTAACTTATTAAATAACAAAAATAATTACATATATACACAAATAGGATGTGACTATCAACTAAAAACTTAATAACTATGAATAAATTTAATGTTTGTTGAGGTAGTTTATTTTAAAAAAATCCTTGTCCAATGTCAATGTCGCTGCAGCTCCACCGCACGACCTTTATCGAGTAAATCCCGGAATGATTTGATTTCATGTCGTGGAATCTGCTCTCTGTATTTCAACTGAAGTAGTCCAAAGATGAAATCCAGTTCAGTCTGTTCGTCATGCCGTCCTTCAGGCAACTGCGCCAAAAGCGCCCGCTTCTGACACACAAACGTCGCCATTGCACAGCTTGACGATTGCTGCTCCTCAAAAAATTCTTTGTAGATTTGATAGTAAGGCTTTGTTGGTGCAAAGTGTTCACGCAATAGCCTCATCGCATCCTTCCAAGTTTTCGCCTCTCGTCGTACTCCTTTCCACCAGATAGACGCAATTTTATCAAACAACAAGGGCAAACCCTTTAACGCCTCTTTATCGCTGATAGACTCCACATCTTTATAGGACTCGATAGCTGTAATGAACTCTTCAACAGCTTCTTGATCACGTTGACCGCCAAAACGTGCCTTACAATTGCTGAAGCTTCCCTTGGACTTGGCTTCTGATTCCAATTCTGTAGCATCGGAGATTTTTGGTGCCAATGCACGAATTGTTTCTATGAGAATTTTAAATTGTTCATCAGACATTTGTACAGGAGCTGCCATTATGACGTGTTCTGTCCGCAAAAATTACTTGAAAACTGATTATTGAACTGTTTCGTATTCAAAGCCAAGCATCGCTTGTGAGCAGAAAACGAAATGACTAGTCTGGAAATTGTTACCAAATCGTATGATGCGAGATGCGAAATGTAATACTAGGTTCTTGGGAAAACTTTTTGTATGTTAGAATTAAAATTTTATTATAAAAGTAGATGTAAAAAATTTTCAACGACGTTTAAACAATAATCGAACACTGGTATAAATAATTTAAGCTCATTCCAACAGGCTGTCACGAATTTTATACCTGATGAAGTCAACATTTGTCAAAAAATTTTCTTTTTTAGAGATACCAACTTGCGACAAAACTATCATTCCGAAAAGTTTTTATATCATACAAGCGGACCCGGCGAACTTCTTGCTAAAAATGCAGTTTTAAACATAAGCGGCAATTATTACGTTTCGTGACATTTGAGCTATGCTCCCTCTCTTACTCTCTTTTTCCCTTTACGACTCTTTAAACGTCTAAGGCGGTGATTCCACTTGGGGAAAGTTTCCCAAATGGGTAAAATTTTGTTGTTGCTTTACGGCAAAACACAAAAATGAACACTTTATCACGAGAGAAACTGAGAGAGCAGAAACTGAGAGAGCAAAATTTTACCCAATAATTTTGCTGGTTTTTCTTGGAGAACAGAATTCTGCAACACAAAAAACTGTTTGGTAGCATGCAAACGTTTGTAAAATTAATGGAAGCGAGAGAGAGTAAAATTGCGTGGGCAACTTTACCCAAGTGGAATCACCGCCTAAAGTATTCGACTTTATCCACTGATTTCACACGTGCTTGATTTGCGTGTGAGCTGACCTTAATGTTACAAACAAGAATTTCTACGTGCGTGAAATTAGCAACGGAAAAGTTAGCAACGATTTTCAGGGTGGTTTATTTGTGGATGCTATTTATGATAAAAATAAACTTAATTTTCAAAAATTTATTAAAAATTAACCGTATATCGTAGAAAGACACTGTTTATAGCGTTTTAAAGCGAAATTTATGCTCCTTCTTTTTGCGGAATATGAAATATGTATATGTTCAGAAAAAAAAGATATAAGGTAAAATGTAAACATGACTTTGTGGAATCAAATATCAAATCGCATTTCCTGAGTTATTTAGTATATTCTGCTCTAACGCCGCCTTATCTATCTTAAAGAAGAAATTTTTCTCTATTTTTTGATCCAAACAAAATTGTCCTAGCTAGTTTCGTTTTCCAGATATTCCATAAAATGTGTTCGCGGCTTCCGACGCTTCTACTAGGCTACCTGTTACACCTACAACAGTAATTTTTTTACGGTTTCATAGTACACATGTACAGAATATGGAATCAAGTACAAAAAATCCTATCTCATTCTGATTTCATGTAGAAAAGCCAAAATAAATATGCTAAAAAATTTACAGAATGTTTAAGGCCGCCTGCTGAATTATTTAGCCATACCTGCTCTGATCGCACATACCCTATCTTAAAGAGAATATATTTCTGCACATTTGAGACAAAAAATTTTTGTTCTAGCTAGTTTCGTTCTGGAGATATTCCATATAGAAGCCGAGGTAAACATACATTTTTTGGAAATTTGCGTTGCTACAATCGAAGACGCAATTTCTTGGAGATGACAACTGGCCAGTTGGTATAAGGATATATTTCCGCGCATTTTGATACTCCAATAAAGTGTCTATCTTAAAAATTGGCTGAGAAAATCGAAAAACAAAAATTTTTGTCTTCCTTTATTTACATTTCACATTGTTATGATCTGGCGTTTTTCCTGGAAAAAGTAGAACGTAAGCAAGATTGGTAGTAGAATGGAGTTATTTTTAAAGACTTTTTTGGGCATTTAGGATTAGTTTAAACAAATTGACAGTTGTTGGGATAGAAAGAGGATACTTTTAAGAATATTTTGATGTAACATTCGTGTAAATCGGATGTTCCTTGGTGAACTAAATCCACTGCAAAGTAAGCAGAGTTTTGCAAGTGTTCAAACGCCGCTGCTGAGTTATTTAGCAATACCTGCTCTGATGGCATATAGTCTATCAGGAGGAGGGTATTTTTCCGCGAATTTGGCTAGACAAAATTTTTGCTCTAGCTTGTTTCGTTCCGGAGTTATCGCAGATTCTACGTTAAAATGGATGCTCCAAGACGGAAAAGTGCCGTTGCTGGCTTATTTACATACCCCTTCTCTAAAACCATATATGCCATCTAAAAGAGAATATTTTAACACAAATATGAGTATAAAAATATTTTCTCTAGACAGTTTAGTTCTGGAGATATTTCACTTTTAAATTCAGCTGATCACACTTTTTTGGCTGTAAATTTGCGTTGCTACCTATGAAGACGCAATTTTTCGGAGATGACAACTGGCCAGTTGGAAAGAGGATATATTTCCGCACATTTGGGTACTCGAATGAAGTGTCTATCTTAAAAATTGGCTGAGAAAATCGAAAAATTAGAATTTTTTGCCTTCCTCTAATTACATTTTGTTATGATCTGGCGTTTTTCCTGGAAAAAGTCGAACGTAAACAAGATTGGTAGTAGAATGGAGTTATTTTTAAAGACTTTTTTGGGCATTTAGGATTAGTTTAAACAAATTGACAGTTGTTGGGATAGAAAGAGGATACTTTCAAGAATATTTTTATGTAACATTCGTGTAAATCGGATGTTTCTTGGTGAACTAAATCCACTGCAAAGTAAGCAGAGTTTTGCAAGTGTTCAAACGCCGCTGCTGAGTTATTTAGCAATACCTGCTCTGATGGCATATAGTCTATCAGGAGGAGGGTATTTTTCCGCGAATTTGGCTAGACAAAATTTTTGCTCTAGCTTGTTTCGTTCCGGAGTTATCGCAGATTCTACGTTAAAATGGATGCTCCAAGACGGAAAAGTGCCGTTGCGGGTTTATTTACAGCATTGCACTTATTTTCGTTTGGCTTTAGTTTAAGGCGGAAAAACTCATCATCATACTTACATAAATGATATTTTCAAACCTAAATACGGAACTCACAAGGACGGATAATTCATTAAATGAGTACATACATATGTACATTTTTGGTATGCTTTCTTGTGTTGTATTTTATTAATCTGTTTCGATGTGCATATATGTATACAATTTTTATAAAATAATCTTAAAATAAATAAAAATTAAAATTTTAAAATAATAAATTGCGGTGTGCAAGAGAAAATATATATGTATGTAATTGCAATAACTCCAAAACAACTTAATGGAGTTTTCCAAAATGATAATTATAAACGCTAAAACAATAATTGTGTTTCAGAAACCAGAATTTTCCTTGCACTAATTTTGGAGTAACATATTTTATTAAATATGCTCATATCTATGCATACATACATACATATACAAAACTACATCCTAATGCTAAAAATGAAAACCCTAAAGAAAAAATGTAACTTCTGCAGTTCTATATTTAGACTATTTACATACATACATATATAGAATGATTTAAAATAGTGAGAAAGGTCAGTAATTTGCTTTGCTTCCTCTACAAGACGCATATGTATGTAGATATGTATATCTTCCGTCTTTAATTATAGGAAACAAATTAACATCCACACATACATATTGTCCACGAAACTCTTTTCAATCCAACAACAAAAATGAGGTGATTGCTTAGGTAGCAACAGCAGAAAAGAAATCTGAAAAAAAGTTCATCATTTCTGGCGCCTCATTTCCAACAACTCACTATTCTCGGAAATAAAGATTACAGCATGAGCATTGGGACGTTAAAAAAATTCCTCTCCATTGAATTTCAGGAGTTGCCAACCCATTATACCTAAATGAACAATTGATATTAGTTATTAATTATATTTTAATATGCAAAAAATAATATAAACTTTATTGATATTACAATTAAATTAATGATATTATTATTTATAATTTTAATAATTTATAATAAATAATAATAATTTATAATTAATAATTTCATTATTAATAATTTTAATAATAATATTAATATTAATAATATTACTGTTGAATAATTTGTGTATACATAAATATGTACATATATTTATTTTTAAAATAGATACTAAATATGCACTTTTTCTTACATAAAATTAAGTTTTTCTTTAAATTGACTAGGCTTAAATATTGAGGTGAGAACTTCAAAAATATTATATAAAGGAACCAATAACAAATAAAATTCAGCAAAGTAAACTTAGAACTTTATATAATCGTTGAATAATATCTTCCATGTACATAGAATAGAATAGCATAGAATTAGAGTAGTTTTCCTTTATTGCAACCTTAAGCGGCTATTTTCTTTTGAAAATTTATATATATATGTTAGTAGGTCATATTGTACACAGAACAGAAACTTCAACTTAAAAAATATATACATACATTCATATTACATAACAATCTCTATAAAAAATTGTAGAGGGACCAAATTTCAACGGAAATTTGTAGTTGTGTAGAAGTTTTACGAGTGCCAGCAACAAATTAAGCCATTGAATGAAACTATGTCAGGGGAATTATTTCAATGACAAGGTCAATGCTGAATCGTAATGGTTCAGATTTATTTCAAATGAAAAACAGAAAGAATTGCAACAACTAATTATTGAATGTGATTTTCAAAACGGAATAACGTGATTATTTGCAATACCCATGCCATGCAATAATCAATCCCAATTATTCCTGGAATGATGAATTAAAGAATGAATTATAAAACTTGTTATTTGCAATAATTTTAACTTGCTATTTTAGTAAATAACTTCCCAGATTCTATTAAAATTTCGTGTTCCTAGATTTTGGAGTAGACAGTTTTGAAGCGAATGTAAGTAAGTCTTGAACGATTTTACTTTCTACATACTTATGAAAAAAGATAAATTGCATCGCATGTGGAAATTTGGCTTCATTCAATTTCTGCTCTAGTACTATTCTGTGCAACAGATAAAAAATGCACATTCCTTGATCACTAGCTGTGTTCTTGTTTGATAGCAAATATCACTTATGTATAGAGATCAGATTCTCCGACGACTGCTTAACAAAAGCAACATGCATACATATGTATGTATTTTGTTCTGCTCAGGGTAGCCGACGCGGCGCCCCGCTGGTGTGTAAATTGCTATGTTGTTTTTTTACTTTGGAGCGCTATGAGTAATAAAACAAAGATATTGTCATAGAAAGAATATTTATTGCTTATAAGTCCATTGTTATCTTATTAATCGTGCTCCAATTAAGAGTTAGTTAACTCTTAAACGGGTCCACCTATTTCAATGCGATTTTCGCTTTTCTGTCCAGAATGTTTTCAATTTCTAGTTATTGAACACTATTGCAATATTTTTTATTGGGATAGCTTATGAAAAAACGGAGATTGCTTTCCGCAAATAAAAAAAATCGTTTTTCGAAAATCAACAAAATTTTCTTTGGAAAATCGTGTAAAAGAGAAAACGATGAGAACTTTTGGAATCTAAATTTAGACATATTTATTTGTTTGCATAATTTAATGTCATAAAAAAAAAATACGCTTACAACTAAAAAAAAATAACAGAAAATTACTTCGACTTTTTTTTTAGTTAACATAAATTTTTATAATTTAAGCTTTTTGTCTTCATCACTGTTTATAGTGAAATCATCATCAATCGATATTGAATAAAATGAACATGTGACTTCGACGTTCTTGTTAGCATTTAAAAAAAATATGTAAATATGTACTCCATAATGACATTATGGAGTTTGTTAAAATAATCATTATGAACGCTAAAACAATAATTCAATCTCTTGTGGCCCTGCATTTAGTTATATACAATTTACATACTTTACGATATATGCACATACATATGTGTATGTATGTCTTCTTTCTTATGAAATTATAGGTAGTAAAATTCTTGTGTTTTCTATTTTTGATGGTGTGTGCGATTATAGAAGGTATCACGTATGTTATTTTGTTCTATTATTTATTATATATATATATGTTATTTTATCTGTTGCACAGAATAGTACTAGAGCAGAAATTGAATGAAGCCAAATTTCCACATGCGATGCAATTTATCTTTTTTCATAAGTATGTAGAAAGTAAAATCGTTCAAGACTTACTTACATTCGCTTCAAAACTGTCTACTCCAAAATCTAGGAACACGAAATTTTAATAGAATCTGGGAAGTTATTTACTAAAATAGCAAGTTAAAATTATTGCAAATAACAAGTTTTATAATTCATTCTTTAATTCATCATTCCAGGAATAATTGGGATTGATTATTGCATGGCATGGGTATTGCAAATAATCACGTTATTCCGTTTTGAAAATCACATTCAATAATTAGTTGTTGCAATTCTTTCTGTTTTTCATTTGAAATAAATCTGAACCATTACGATTCAGCATTGACCTTGTCATTGAAATAATTCCCCTGACCTAGTTTCATTCAATGGCTTAATTTGTTGCTGGCACTCGTAAAACTTCTACACAACTACAAATTTCCGTTGAAATTTGGTCCCTCTACAATTTTTTATAGAGATTGTTATGTAATATGAATGTATGTATATATTTTTTAAGTTGAAGTTTCTGTTCTGTGTACAATATGACCTACTAACATATATATATAAATTTTCAAAAGAAAATAGCCGCTTAAGGTTGCAATAAAGGAAAACTACTCTAATTCTATGCTATTCTATTCTATGTACATGGAAGATATTATTCAACGATTATATAAAGTTCTAAGTTTACTTTGCTGAATTTTATTTGTTATTGGTTCCTTTATATAATATTTTTGAAGTTCTCACCTCAATATTTAAGCCTAGTCAATTTAAAGAAAAACTTAATTTTATGTAAGAAAAAGTGCATATTTAGTATCTATTTTAAAAATAAATATATGTACATATTTATGTATACACAAATTATTCAACAGTAATATTATTAATATTAATATTATTATTAAAATTATTAATAATGAAATTATTAATTATAAATTATTATTATTTATTATAAATTATTAAAATTATAAATAATAATATCATTAATTTAATTGTAATATCAATAAAGTTTATATTATTTTTTGCATATTAAAATATAATTAATAACTAATATCAATTGTTCATTTAGGTATAATGGGTTGGCAACTCCTGAAATTCAATGGAGAGGAATTTTTTTAACGTCCCAATGCTCATGCTGTAATCTTTATTTCCGAGAATAGTGAGTTGTTGGAAATGAGGCGCCAGAAATGATGAACTTTTTTTCAGATTTCTTTTCTGCTGTTGCTACCTAAGCAATCACCTCATTTTTGTTGTTGGATTGAAAAGAGTTTCGTGGACAATATGTATGTGTGGATGTTAATTTGTTTCCTATAATTAAAGACGGAAGATATACATATCTACATACATATGCGTCTTGTAGAGGAAGCAAAGCAAATTACTGACCTTTCTCACTATTTTAAATCATTCTATATATGTATGTATGTAAATAGTCTAAATATAGAACTGCAGAAGTTACATTTTTTCTTTAGGGTTTTCATTTTTAGCATTAGGATGTAGTTTTGTATATGTATGTATGTATGCATAGATATGAGCATATTTAATAAAATATGTTACTCCAAAATTAGTGCAAGGAAAATTCTGGTTTCTGAAACACAATTATTGTTTTAGCGTTTATAATTATCATTTTGGAAAACTCCATTAAGTTGTTTTGGAGTTATTGCAATTACATACATATATATTTTCTCTTGCACACCGCAATTTATTATTTTAAAATTTTAATTTTTATTTATTTTAAGATTATTTTATAAAAATTGTATACATATATGCACATCGAAACAGATTAATAAAATACAACACAAGAAAGCATACCAAAAATGTACATATGTATGTACTCATTTAATGAATTATCCGTCCTTGTGAGTTCCGTATTTAGGTTTGAAAATATCATTTATGTAAGTATGATGATGAGTTTTTCCGCCTTAAACTAAAGCCAAACGAAAATAAGTGCAATGCTGTAAATAAACCCGCAACGGCACTTTTCCGTCTTGGAGCATCCATTTTAACGTAGAATCTGCGATAACTCCGGAACGAAACAAGCTAGAGCAAAAATTTTGTCTAGCCAAATTCGCGGAAAAATACCCTCCTCCTGATAGACTATATGCCATCAGAGCAGGTATTGCTAAATAACTCAGCAGCGGCGTTTGAACACTTGCAAAACTCTGCTTACTTTGCAGTGGATTTAGTTCACCAAGAAACATCCGATTTACACGAATGTTACATAAAAATATTCTTGAAAGTATCCTCTTTCTATCCCAACAACTGTCAATTTGTTTAAACTAATCCTAAATGCCCAAAAAAGTCTTTAAAAATAACTCCATTCTACTACCAATCTTGCTTACGTTCTACTTTTTCCAGGAAAAACGCCAGATCATAACAATGTGAAATGTAAATAAAGGAAGACAAAAATTTTTGTTTTTCGATTTTCTCAGCCAATTTTTAAGATAGACACTTTATTGGAGTATCAAAATGCGCGGAAATATATCCTTATACCAACTGGCCAGTTGTCATCTCCAAGAAATTGCGTCTTCGATTGTAGCAACGCAAATTTCCAAAAAATGTATGTTTACCTCGGCTTCTATATGGAATATCTCCAGAACGAAACTAGCTAGAACAAAAATTTTTTGTCTCAAATGTGCAGAAATATATTCTCTTTAAGATAGGGTATGTGCGATCAGAGCAGGTATGGCTAAATAATTCAGCAGGCGGCCTTAAACATTCTGTAAATTTTTTAGCATATTTATTTTGGCTTTTCTACATGAAATCAGAATGAGATAGGATTTTTTGTACTTGATTCCATATTCTGTACATGTGTACTATGAAACCGTAAAAAAATTACTGTTGTAGGTGTAACAGGTAGCCTAGTAGAAGCGTCGGAAGCCGCGAACACATTTTATGGAATATCTGGAAAACGAAACTAGCTAGGACAATTTTGTTTGGATCAAAAAATAGAGAAAAATTTCTTCTTTAAGATAGATAAGGCGGCGTTAGAGCAGAATATACTAAATAACTCAGGAAATGCGATTTAATATTTGATTCCACAAAGTCATGTTTACATTTTACCTTATATCTTTTTTTTCTGAACATATACATATTTCATATTCCGCAAAAAGAAGGAGCATAAATTTCGCTTTAAAACGCTATAAACAGTGTCTTTCTAAAATATACGGTTAATTTTTAATAAATTTTTGAAAATTAAGTTTATTTTTATCATAAATAGCATCCACAAATAAACCACCCTGAAAATCGTTGCTAACTTTTCCGTTGCTAATTTCACGCACGTAGAATTTCTTGATATTTGAAGTTTTGCTTGTGCACACTGAATCAGTGTCAATTTTGTTTGTGTGCACTGAAGAGCTGTCAATAAATCAGAAAAAAAATTAAGCAATGAAATGGGAAAATAATTTTTCTTTCGGTTTTGTTAAATAAATTTGCTTTTGATTTTATTAGTTCGGCGCTTATTTTGTTGGAGGTGTCTGTTTAATTCTTTCACTGCCCTTGTTTTTCGAGCGAAGTAGTTGTAGCTGACAGCGATTGGCTCCGGCTTCTTGCAGCCAGAGGATGACTACCAGCAGCGAGGATGTCCTTTTGCAAATGGGTGAGGTGCGCTACAAGAAAGGAGACGGTACTCTGTACATAATGAATGAGCGTCTTGCCTGGATGGCTGAGAATCGGGATACTGTAGCTGTGTCTCATCGTTTCACGGATATTAAAAGTAAGAAAATAAAATAATCACAGTAAAAAACAAAAGGACATGTATTCACTTTGCAGTGCAAAAGATCTCTCCCGAGGGCAAACCAAAGGTACAACTCCAGGTAGTGCTGCACGATGGCAACAGCTCCACGTTCCATTTTGTCAATCGAGAAGGTATGCAAGCAATGCTATCTGATCGTGATAAAGTAAAGGAATTGTTGCAGCAACTGTTGCCTAACTTCAAACGCAAGGTTGACAAAGAGTTAGAGGAGAAAAATCGTATCCTGTCCGAGAACCCAAACCTACTGCAACTGTATAAAGACTTGGTCATCACACAAGTGCTGACTAGCGAAGAGTTTTGGGCAACGCACGCTAAGGAACATACCTTGAAAAAGGCTAAAAAGCAGCAGGAAATCGGCGTTTCGGGCGCCTTCCTTGCCGATATAAAGCCACAGACGGATGGATGCAATGGGCTTAAATACAATCTAACCGCCGACATCATTCATTGCATCTTTAAAACTTATCCTGCCGTCAGACGCAAGCATCATGAAAACGTGCCCGCCAAAATGAGTGAATCTGAATTCTGGACAAAGTTCTTCCAATCGCACTATTTTCATCGTGATCGCCTTACGGCTGGTACGAAGGACATGTTTACGGAGTGTGGCAAAATTGATGATCAAAATCTAACAGCTGCAGTACAGCAAGGCTCTGGCGATCCGTTGTTAGATTTAAAGCAGTTCGAAGATGTTCCGCTGGAGGAGGGCTTCTGCAGTGTCGCTGGTGGACGCAGTGAAGTCAACAGTGGCAACATTGTGCATCAAAATATGATTAAACGATTTAATCAGCATTCCATAATGGTAGTTAATTTCACTTAGAACTGAAAAATAGAATAAATAGAATAAAAACTACGTTTGTAGGTGCTGAAAACCTGTACGGACGTTAATGGGCCTTTGCCTGATACAGGCCCCATTCCGAACGCCTCGTCCAGCAAAACAAATAAATCATTTAAAAGTGATACTGTTAATGGACAAATTTCAGACAAGTCAACGCACAAAGATGCCAAAGGGCAGCACAATGCCTTAAACAATAAAACTAAAAGCGATAGTGGCAGCCCAACTTCATCCCTCCAAAATAGTCCCGAAAAACCTTCCAAACGTCAGCGGATCATAGAGAAAATACACTATGAGGATTTAGGCGATACACATGTGGGACCTGAGGACGCTGCTAGTGAAGCTGCGAAGAAAGCCCTGCAAAAATCTCAACAGATTAATTTGGCCAAAGTTGAGCGTTATCTGCATGGACCAGTGCCAATGGGTCACTACGAAACACATGATGATCCACGTCAATTGGAAGAAGTACAACATCAGCTGCGGCGCATCACGGAGACTTGGTTGCAACGTACACCGCACAAGCTTCTTGTCAGCCCAACTGCTGCGGTGAACGCGCTGGGAGATTTGAGTCCCGGTGGCGCATTGATGCGTGGTTTTCAAGAACAATCGGTAGCGCGTAAGTATTTTTCTGTTTCTGTTCAATGTACTCTTTTTAAGGTTATTTACCACAGCAGAGAAATCCTGTTACGTTTCAGTCATTAAATCACTTGTAATTTTTAGAGCTTGTGCCGGCTGAATTTGAAAAAGATTTGCGTAATTTATACTTATCTCTGTCTGAGCTGCTAAAACATTTTTGGAGTTGTTTTCCACCCACAACACCCGACTTGGAAGCAAAAGCTGTACGTATGCATGAATCCTTGCAGCGTTTCAAAATGGCGAAATTGGTGCCGTTTGAGGTAAATATTAAAATGTGTTTTATTAGAAGCATGTTCATTGAATGTTTTCGTTCAATTTCAGAGTCGTGCTATGCATGAACTCTCACCTTTAGGCTCATCCCTCACACAACACTTGAATCGTATGCTGCAAGCAGCGAACACAAAATACGCTACATGGCAGGAACGTAAAATGCGACAGCAGAGATAGCATAAACGTCATTAACAGCAACAAAACGAGCAAGTAAGACGGGAAAATAACAACCGCTGTTGCTGCAGAATGAAAACTTGTCGACGAACTTATTTCAAACCTTCATTCGATGAAGAAAAAAGACCTTGCATATTCAAGAAAGAAGACTCAGTGTTATCAGGTTAAAAAAAGACAAATCAAAATAAACATTTTTTGTAAACTCCGAATAGAGTATGCGAAACATACAACTACCGTTAACTAAATAAGAATAAGCTTATAAACATTTACATACTATTAGAAAGCAATAAGTTCAAATCACGAATTTTGCTCATGTTCTTGCTATGAAAATATTTAATTTACAAATTATGTAACTTTGCCAACAATATGAAGATCAGGAAATATCCTTTGGCAAAAACTTTTTTCAGAACTGTTGAAAATATTGTGAAGAAAGATCTCTTGCAACAATTATTTCACAAGCCATTAAATATAGAATAGAAACGCATTATGCGTAAATGAAAAGATACAATAAAAAATTGAAAAAATACAATTGTTTTTTAGAATTTGTAATTTAGTTTGCAGTGAAGTTTAAATAATGCATTGCATAATAATAATAATAATACACAATGAATTCTTCTCATTTCTGAATGACTGTGAAGAGATCAAAGATTTTATATTCTGGTTTCTTTATAATTCATCTCACGTATTTGTAGCTAATAATCGTTTAAAACTATTTAAAATTTCTGCAATATAATTTTTAATCAGATGGAATAAACCGCCGAAAGGAAGTAGCTACTCATAGCTCTTATTTATTAATTAATTTTTTGTTTATAATGTATCAAATTTGAAAGAAGCATTTTGAATTATACATTTATAATGTGAGTATGTAGACAGAGGGAATACTGTTGTTTTGACGTTAGTTTATTGATTGTATTAATTAACAACGCATCCGACGACAAACAAAAGAATGTACTAATTAATGGAGCTTGAAGAGAGCGACTCTTGAATGCTTTACGCGATTTAGAAGTTGTTTTAGTGCACCATCTCCGTTCACCAGCGTTGGAGTGGTTTTCTACATTTATATAAAATATTTAGGATCCAATAGAGGAATAAAGTTATCAATAGAAATACTAAATTACAACATCGTCAATCAGCAAGCGTCAATATTTTTCACGATGACTACAAGCCTTTTGCTGTATCTTGTTCTGTCTTATTGCTCTAATTTCAAAATTACTGAGGCAACGACGTTTTTCCCAAAAAACTCTGCATACGGCGTATGTTTTATCGTATTACTTTAAAAATGATATTGCTGTAAATACCGGAAGTAATTTTAATAACACTTGTTTTAACAGCTTTTTGCTGCTATTGCGGTGCCTTTAGATTTGCCGGATTATAACGTGTTTGTGTCCTATAATTTTGAGGCGAATTATGACTTACCTAGGAAACCAGGAATTCCACCTGTAGCGGTAAGAATGTATTAAATTATTTAAAATCTTTACTTTTAGATGTAATTGATCTATTGAATAAAACTCCGTTAATTTAAGAACTGACGATTGGAAAAGTTGAAAGTGCACTGGATAATTCCACGCACCACATAATCACCACACTACAGCAAATATTCACCATTTCTACGGCATTCAATAACTTATAATATTTACTTTTTAAATTAGCAAAAAATATAATGTACATCTTTAAAAAATGAAATTAAATTGACCGTTTTGAGCAACACACCAACAGTTTTTCAGGCAGTACTCGATTTAGCGTTGAACGATTAACTAAAAGTGTTCTAGCTGGTTGCTAACTGCTGAATTCCAAGTCTTGTTTATTTTTATATGTTATTTAAAACTTTTATAATCGCGTTCAATTATATAAAAAAATTATGAATAATATTTTAATTAAAATAGAGTCACTGCAATTTCTTGGTGCACTTGTTTATTTCTATTCGATTCACCTCACTGAAAGCGCGTTATTCTTCCCCACGAACAGTGCTTATGGTGTATGTAATTCTTGGCCTTTTGTAAAAAATCATGCTACGAGCCAATAATTTTTAAAAAGATTAATTTTTTCCAAAGATTCTCGCTGCTATTGCGGTACCTTTAGATTTGCCACATCGTAATGTGTATTTTTCGTATAATTTTGAAGCGAATTACAATCTGCCCTACGAATGGGGAATTCCACCCGTTGCGGTAAGAAGAACAAAAAGGAAAATAATACATTTTATTAGTTTCTGAAGTTCAATGGATATAACTACAAACAATATTTACATAATTGCTAGTTTCTAATTATTATTTTATATGTTTTTTTTTTGTAGCAAGGCATTGAAGATGAGGACTTTTTTGAGCATGAAATGAGACAATTGAAAGAGTGTGATAATTGCTCAACAACAGCACCAACGGCAAAAAATGCATCGAGCAATGGGCAAACTCACCATCGAAGAAGCAACGTAACGGATAAATACAAAAGAGGAGGTAAACAACAAAAGGTGAAACGTGAAAAGCGCTCATTATTGACGAGAAGCAACTTCTATCAAATACTAAAGCACAAATTTGAAAAGTGAGTAAATGGCAAACGAACCACTAAAGAACAATTCCTAATTTTTACCTTTGCAGTAACGGATACAAAGGTGAGTTCACAGGTTTTGTTGTCAGAGAACCAAGGTGTGGTGAAATACGATGCGGTGAATTCCATGGCATAAAGGAAAATATGAAAAAATTACGCAATTCACGCAATACCTGGGCGCCGTTGTTAAAGGGGAAATTGCGTGATTTGCGTGATTCCTTTCCATGATTGGAAAATGCCGTGTTTTTGTTGTCGAAGCCGGCAGCGCCATTGGAACCCAACGTCGTTTCGAAAAAAGAGGGGAATTGTTGGAAGAATTTTTGCGAGACAAAAAATGTGCATTTGTAGTCGATGTTGTTACTGTTGTTGGTTTGTTGATTCGTATATACTCGTTGGTTGATTGTGCATAAGTGAACCATTTTTGAATACATTTATTTTGACATTTCAACATCTTAATTAAAATATTGAAATATTTATAATTACGCTAATGAAATATTAAAAATTAACGTCTACAAAGGTGAGTCCTGTCTACTGCGTTTAATCTGTGAAACGAATGCTTCGCGCTTGGCCGACATGAATGGCGTTTTAGGCAGCTTGGTCCACGTATTATTCACGTAGGTCTTTTTCAAAAAACGAAGTGTATCAATATTTGTTTATATACAATTTAATTCATTAATTATTAGTACTCTTCTTTCTTTATCTGCTTTTCAGTCCTAGCAGCTCCATGCACGGAGAGTTGCCGCTGGTTTATTACCAGGCCGAAGTGGACGGCATCAACGAACAATGTGAGCACTACACATCGCACTGTACCGAAAATATATTGGATTTTATTTCAATTCCGCTGCATGAAATCATCGATCAGTTGTCGAAATAAATGATGAGAGTTCTGCCAACACTTAATTTAATCTTTTCTTTAACGGATGTCAAGGGCATATGTATAATACAATATATTATATTATACTATATTATTTTACTAAAGAGTGAGGATCTGTAGAAATCTTTACATATTTTCAGAGTTTCAAATTAAATTTTTTTTTTTGGTTAGTTTAAGTTTTCAATAATTATTGATTATTGTATTTAACAGTTATTTATTTTTTCTGGATTCCTTTTCAATTTTTCTTTATTGACCTAGTTTATAGCTCTTTAAGCGGTTTTTATTTGTGTTGTTTGTTGAAAGATTCTTTGCATTAATTCAATTCTTCACTGATCTAAACAAGAATTTTGCGGACGGATGATAGTCACTCGTTTCTACTCTATTTACTTTATTAATTTACAATATCAACTATGAAAATCAATTTCTTTCTTCTGCATTGAGTCTTCTATTCCAACTTGGAATATTGTGAATTTTGTAGACTGTAGAATTAACATGTTTTTGTTGTTGCTAAGAGTAACAATAATTTTGTGTTTAAGATCCGAGTGTTTATCATATATTTATTAAGCTTTATGGTTTTATTGAAGTGACAAAATTTCATTAACACGTAGGAATTTTACATGAATTTTAAAAATTACGAAATGAACAGAAGAAAAATCGAAAAATATCTCACATGAGTTTTAATTCATTCGAAGATTATGAAGTTAATACACTTTTTTAATAATATGTATATAAAATTAGTAATATTGAATAATCTATATATATTATTTGTCTGTGTCTAATATGTAATAATAATTTTATAAAAAACTAACCTTAATAAATTTACAATTGTAATAAAAATTAAATTTATTCAAATTCGAAATTAAATGAAGTTTAAGAAATATTTTCTACTTTAAATTAACTTTTTTTAAATTAACTTTTTTAAACGATTAAAATTGTCATAAATATCTTTATGGCTAATTTTAATTTTTATTAAGATTTAATTTCTATTTTAATTGATTATATCTAGCAATCAGTTTATTGCTAGATTTATTATAAATTTCTTAAAATAATTATTATTTAATTCATTAAATATTAAATTACATTTAACGTTGTTATAATATTTAGTTCATTAAAATAATTAATTGATTGAAATATTAACTTTTAAAATATTAATATTTATCTTTTTACTATTTTAACATTATTTAATTTCTTTATGAAATTTTCAAATTTATTTTCTTTATCTTTTTACTATTTTAACATCGTTTATCAATAAATAAAAGAAGGAATTTTATTGTTCTAATTTCTTTTAAAAAATTTATTTATTTTTCTTTTTAAAATCTGTAATCAATTATTGAATAATAAGGAAGCACTATTATTGTAATTACGCTCTCTCCAAGCAACCTTTGATGAACTTCTTTGTCTCGTTGCAGGGTTGCGTATTGGACCATGCGTCGTTGGGGCAACTTAAGTAGCTCTGTGCATGGGCACAAATTCCGTAAATGAAGGGGATATTCGAACACCGATGACCGTCGAGGATCGCCGTCCGCTTTCGTGCTATGAATTTCTCTATTTTGGCTTTCACCAGCGCAGCACAGATTTGGAAGCTGTTGTTGTAGGTTTGCACAAACGTCTGATCATCCAACACTTTATTGAGTACCTCTTCGACGAGTGGCAGCCTTAGTTCGTATTTGTTCTGCAGCAGGGAACTCGCATTAAAGACACACGCCAACGCGCATGGATTAAAATAGCGATCCAACCCGAAGACACCCGATTTTGTGGCTACGCGAGCGCACTGCTGATCGTAGATTTGGAAGTTGAATCGTGGAAAGCGGCAACAAGTTTGCATCTGAATGCAAACATTTATATATTAATAAGTAAAAGTTCATTTTATTTGCACAATAAATGTAATATTAATAGAAAAGATAAAGTATTTGCTACTCACTTGACGAACATGCTGAGCTGGCAGCTGAAAACAATTCATATCAAAGCACCAAACAGTTTGTAATATTATCGCCAAGAGGACAATTTTCGGCATGGCTGCAATTTAATTACTTATTTTATAAACTTATTTATTCGTTTAAATTTATGCTCAATTAAAATGACGGTGATTTTAGGTGGAACCGTAAATAAATTAATCTTTTTCTTCGTCTTGAAGCTCTTAAACTGCACTGAACAACGTCCTTTTGAGCTCACATTTATATTAAACATCGTCGCTGTGATACTCTCTGTCTGTATAACAGTTTGCAATCTGTACCTGGTTCTATTGAGCCGTCTGCTTCCCATAGAAGGTTACGGAGCAGCTTCAGAAAATGTCTTTGATGCTGTTTAAGGGTTGTACACAGATTATAAAATGCTCAATTTTAACCCTTCGACCAGTTACAGATTTACTTATGTATGTCTATTTACTGTCCATTGTTTTTCAGGTATCGAAATCACGTGTAAAGAGTCTCAAAATTAATTAAATCATACACAAGAAATATTATTTTTGGAGACGTAGAAATATATACGACTAAAGACATATTTTGCTATGGAAATAGTTGAATATTATACACAAATTCAGAATTCCTACCATGATTCTTAGATCTATCTATTAATGTTTTATTGAGGATTTATCTGTGTGATTTCACAGCATTTACATTTTTTTTTAAGTAGCAAAAATACCCTCATAACAATTTATTTTTCAAGCAATTGCAACGCATTACGATTAATGTCATAGTGCAAGGAATTCGGGAGAGATCCTTGGATTTTATAGCGCTGTATCACAGCAACAAGCTTACCTCAATCACGAAAAGTTTTGTAATTAATTGCTTACTTCACAAATGAACAATTAAACTTCACAAAAAATAACTGCTTTCATCAAGCGGACTTAGATTTTAGAATTTAAATCGATAAAAGTTCAATTGGACTTCAGATAACTGAATTGAAAATTGGATTCTGAGAGATTTTCTGATGGGAAATTTTGAATTGGATTTCAGAAAATTTCAATTGGACTTGAGAATATCTTAATTGGACGTTATAATTTTTAACTTTTACGTCCAATTAAAAAACTCTAAATTAAAATTATAATTTAATTTTAATTACGTTATAATCATAATTATAATTGGAATATTTGTGTGTTTTGTACGTAATAAAAACAACATGTTTTGTAGGTTTCTAAACTCTCTTTTCAATATCAAATAAAACATGAAAAATAGTGGGTTTTAAGGTGAATCGGCAACATTTTTTAAAGGCACAGCATCATCTCCATCATCATTCGCAGGCAGTGGCACGTGTGGCAGAGGATTGCAGCGTTCGACAAAACTTCTGGCCACATTGCAACTGTCTTCATCCTTCCACATCGCAGGAGGACAATGGATAAATGTTTCCACATTGACACAAGTGAATAAAAGGCTGGCGAATGGTGAACAACCGCCAGGAAGCAGCTCGTATTTCTCCAGACCCGCCGCCTTCATATGGGCCTTGACTGTGGTGTTAGTGACACAATAAAAAGATGGTGGATTTTATATAAAAATTGAATGTAAAATGGGTTCTTTTAGACATACTATTTCCCACACAAGTTTCGAAAGATTTGACGATTTGCGGTGCAGCTTCCTTGAAATCCTTGCGATCCAAGTTAGTTTCTAGAAATTTCCTAATTCCTGGTATTACGATTTCGTCATCAACAAGAGCGCCTGTTTCTCGATAGATGCATTCAGGGAAGCACTGATGTGAGCCGAGAAAAAGATTGAGAAAACGTAAAAATATAGAAGAAGTTTTCCGATTCGAAGACGTGATGAAGTCCTTGTTACCACGTGAGCATATGGAGGATATTCCTCTATCTGCGTTTTATTCACTCGCTGCTGTTTCGCCAAAATGTATGCTTCACATTTCTTATTGGCAGCGTCCAGGTTTAACTTGGGTTTACGGCAACAGGAGCTGACATCCTGATATTGTAAGAAAAACAAGGAAATTGAATGAGAGGAAAAATGGACAGGAATTTTAAAAGAGGTTGGAAACATTCTGTTGGGAAAGTTTCAGATTATGTTTGTCAAACTTACGAAGTCATCTGAGATTTTTGGCAGCTGTGTACAGTTGAAAAAAGTATTTTGCGGCTTCTGCTGAAAAAGAAACTACAAAAGTTAAGAAAAGAAACATAAAAACACAAAGAAAAAAAAGAATCTAAAACGGACTAATTTTATTTTTAAAAATAATTGAAATTTCCACATTTTCTTTTGTATTACGAACTTTTCAAATATTAATTTCACTTTTGATTTTCGTTGATATCAATTTTAATTCATTTCTTTTCTGTTAAGAAGATTTTCTATATGTTTTTGCTTCAAGACTTACACTAAAAACTATTGGAAAAATGAGTGCAAAAATATAAAACACTCGAAGCATTTTCCGTAAATCTTTGCAACTGTGAAATTAATTAGAAAAATAAATAATCACTTGAACAGACTTGTCTAAAAACTGTCGTTGGCTTAAAATAAAAAAGGCTTTTATAGCAAAATTTCATGGCCAGTTATAAATTTGGGAAAATTCGTTATACACATTTAACAATGAATGTTTGATATGCAAAAGCTGTTAAGATCAAAAATTTAACGGTTGAAGAACCAATCGAGAGCGTCATGGTCGTTTTTTCTGGCCACTCTTTGCCTTTTATATTTCGTTGATTCATTATTTTATATCTCTTCGCATTGCTTTGAACAATCATATCGAAAAAATCTCTTGTTTATTCTCTGCGATTTGTTATTCGCTTTTGTATTTTAATGTCACAGCCGCTTTTTTATTGGGTGTTTAATAGACCGCGACGAACTCGAATTTTGTTGCTTTAAAAGTGTTTTATCGAAACATTTCCAGTGAACTTTATTTTATCTTTATTTTCTGTATTTCGGTTCAGCATTTATTCCTGTCAATTACTTTGAAAGTTTCATGGTTCTTTCATCAATTTGTTTAACATAAATATAAGAAATATATCCAATGTTATTGTGCAATTTTTCTAACCTTTATCACTATTTTTATTGCTTTATTATTATATTATTTTTGTACTTTTAAGCTGCTCTGAAAGCGAGCATTTCTCAGTGATGTTTGCAAATGCCAAATCGCAATAATCCTGGCATTCACCGGTCTCATTAGGCATTCATAATCTTGTGTTTATCTGTGACACACGTGAAGTTTCACGTACTAAACACTAATTAACATATTTTATCTATTTTCTATTCTATTTTCAGTCTATTTTTAGACCTTTCTAATCTAAAATTTGGCTGAGAAAGTTCAAGCGAGAGACGAATGACTTAGTTTAGAAACGTGTCTGTTTTTGTCTATTATAAATTAATATAACATTGAAGCATCAACTTGAACTGAAATAATGATATCTCAGAGACAAGTTAAGCATAAAAGGATTAAAAAGACGCGTTGACTGGCAGACGCTTTGGCATGAGATGTCGTGGAAACATTATCTTCTCAGTATAAATATTGTGTTTCAATATTAAAGGATTAAGTTGCTGTTGTTTAGCGTTTTCATATCCCCTTTAAGTATAAAATACAAAATTATTATAATGCGTGTTTGAGCCACGATATATACACGAATATTCTTTTTAAATTTCATTCCTACAGACAAAACCAAAACAAAACATTTGAAATGCTATACACAGAGCTTCCGCCGAAGGTCCAAAAAGAATTTCTTACAAAAGGTTTTCTTGCAAAGAGTTTAGCAAAGCTTTCTCAAATAAACGCTTGTTCACTGCGTTTATTTTCTCAAATGAATTCCTGCCAAAAGAATGTCCTTTGAAAGAAAATGTCTCATAAGTTTTCATAATATTTCTCATAAAAGAGTTGTTTTCAGGTAGAATTCTTTTAGGATTTCTTGCAAAATAAAACAACTGCATTTTCCTTGCAAAAATTGATGTCCTAGAAACCTGTCTCTTTTTCGTCAATTAGCCAGAAAAAACTCACACTTAATTTCACAGTTCAACAGTCGTCAGAAGACGAATTCATTTTTCATTAAGATCATTCAATTAACCTTTATTTTTTGTATATTCTTTTAATCGCTTTTCTTTGTAATATCTTCTATAAGTTCTTTTATTATGTTTATTTATTTTATTATAATTATTATTATTCTGTTCTTTTATTATTTAAGTAAAAACCAAATTTTTTTTATTATTTCTCTCTAATTTTTCAACAGTTTTTAAGAAGTTTATCTTTTTCTTTTAAAGCTTTTCTTATTATTAATAACTTTTCCATAAATTTATTCAAAAATCTTCATAAAGCTGCAGTTCTTCAAGAATATTCAAAAAATAGTTTGAATTTTGTGCTTTGTTTTATTAATTTAATGCAGCATTTTAAGTTTTGTGGTTCATTTTTGAGTGTTATGCTTCATCTTGTGACTGGTGCCAAAACTCTTATAGCAGTCCCCATGGAGGTCACTTGCATTAAGGTCACCTTCAACCAACACTCCCCTCCGTCGCTCGAACCGAACTTCTTCAGCGTTTATCATATTTTAAGACTTGGCAACTCTATTTTTGTGCTTCTGCTGAAATTGTAATAAATGAAGCCAAGAAATTTGTTTATTTTCAAATAGTTTTACATGATGTACGATTATAATTTATGTTTCTATGAGTAGATAAACAAGAAAGTAGTTACTCTAAGCTTAAAATTCTATATTTTAATTAATCGATGGCTGCAAAGAGTTTTGAATAAGATTGAAGAGATTAAAGGATGCTCGTTAATTGCAAAGAAATTCTATTTTAATCAATTTTCTAGGAGCTGAAATAACATTATTAAGTTAATTAAACAAATTTTCTACCCTTCACTCTCGATTTCCGTAGATATATCCTATTAAAAAGTAAGATTGGCTGTCGGAATCCTTTTAAATTGTGTGAGTTCCATCAACTTTCGTGACAAAGACATTCACCTTCAGCTTTCAAGTTTTAAGAAGTTTTAAGAAGCTAAGCAACGTCAAAATACTAACATTTAACAAGATAAACAGAAAACTTAGCAGGGATGAAAAGGCAAGAGAAGAGAGTACATGAAAACTAAAAAATATCGTGAGAAATAGAATGTTTTGTGAAGTGAGAGATTCAAACGAAAGCAGATAAGAATACTTGAAAAACTGGCAATCAAACAACAGCCAAAATCTCCCTTCTCTGAGACGTGAAAAGCTCTACAAACACAAAGCTAATCCATTAGGAGTTGCTTCTAATAAGAAATGATTTTGCAAAGGTTTCCCTATTGGAATTTAAGGACAATTCACCCAACAGATATGCATTCATATAGTTAAACATTTACTTTTCTGTCCTTCATTAACCGTTTAGAATTGCAAACTCTAATGCTGTTAATCGGTTTTTTATATAGCACATATTTTAACCGAGATTTCCTCTATCATCTGTGAAGTCATTATTTATCGAATCAATTTTTGGCCCAAACATAAATGCTTCATTTTTATCTTATTATTAAATTAATTACCTCTAAATTTTATAGAGTAAAGATTCTTTTTACTGCAATTCCATTAGATACAGCTTAAATATTCCCTCAAAGAAGACTCAAATCCTAAAGAGAAAAAACTGAATAACTTCAGAAACTATTCTAAATAAATGCCAACCCCTTTCTAAACATTCGTAATAGAAATAATAAGTTTTTTCAGTACAAAGTGTTGCAATTGTGACCGGTCACATGGACGCTTGTTCCTCGGTAATATTTCGCGTAGGGAAGGCCGACGTCGTGTATGTGGCTGAATGTGTTCGGTGTAGGTGTGAAATTCCAAGGGTAAACATAAACATCACTCTTTCACTGTGTCAGGTGTCAAAAGTGAAACGCATTTCATTAGAAGTCATCCACTCTTGGTTGCTATTTGATGCTGTTGGTTGTCTTACTTAAACACATATGCGCGGTGTATTAAAACTAGGATTCAGAAAGCAATGAGTGGGTGTTTAGTAAACACTAAACTTGTATTTACAAGTCAAGTTGTGGGTCTACTCATGGAGTGATTAGTGAAACAGCTTACAGAGGAGGAATAGAGAGCTATTTTTTGCTCTGAAAATAGCTCAAAATCTCAAAATCTGAACAAGTGCTGAAATTGGAGTTCAAAACCCGTTGAGCTGATGTTAGTTGAATATGTGTACTTAAATGACAAAAATCGTCACAAAAAAGAGAAAAAATAAGGCAACAACAAGATGGATTTTTTGAGATGTTGTTTGTTTGAAGAGGATAAAATTAAAGGTTGATTATGACCGAGCACGCGAATTTGTAAATGTCAAAATCTACATCTATCTACAGGGAATTGCTTGATTCCGATTATCGGAAATGTGTTCGAATTACGTAGACGATTAATTTCTGAGCGGAGTAGATATTGGTGACGAAATCATTGCCGTTGACCAGTGACTATGAAATATGATTGCTTCCCCTTGTTGTGTACTCTTTTTTAAACGAAAAAGTAATACCTTGAATCTCTACTTAAGAGTATTTCTAGTCACTGCCATGTAAGTTATATTAGGTTAACGTTAACTGACAAAGCAAACTTGGTTTACGACATCTGAACCCAGTTCGATTAATACCAAGTTTGGAGTCTTCTAAATGCAATTTGGATTCCTGAATTTTCTCAGGACTGTACACGCAATATTCTTGGTTAGCTGCTTGGTTAATTTGGAACCGTTCCAGTGACCAGATCAATAAATATGACGTTAAGCAGGTAAAGAAGAGGCAACCCAGGATCACATCGTCAGGAATATGATGTTTATTTTCTAAGAAATTAAATATACAATGGCTATTCTTCAACTTGTCAATCATTAATTAATCATAGAAATTATTCTGATCAATATTTAATCATAGAAATGGTTTCTTTGAGTCAAGAATTCTTAAAAATCTTTCTGAGATTTGACTGCAGATGTGTCCATTTGTGATTCCATTTGAAAGTAGCTAAAAGAATTATAAATTTTTCGACAAAAATTCGAACCTATTTAGAATTTAAATGACAAAATTGAAATGAAGGCTGTCTGTGTAAAAATATGTAATACGATGTCACGTTTCTTATTCAGAGGCTAGACATTCTCTTCTTCTTTCAAATATCAATATATCACTATTACTCTCAGCATTTCAACCTGTCAACAAATAAGATTACAGAGACAACAAAGGATCAACATCCACATGAGGCGAATATTTAAACGAGTAGCAAATTAAAGACTCAAAACCCTTTCAGCATTTCGCTAGGACAACGATTATTGGATATCCTTTTCAATGCATGGCAAATGTTTGCCTTCAGATGACAAGTAAAACAAATTGATTTCGATAAAGAAGTAATTGAAGCAGCTCAGAGGACAAAACTGGCTACGGTTTAAACGAAATGAAGAAGATTTTTAGACAAAAATTGTTTCATTCAATCAAAATTTGTTATTGCACCGAATCCTGGAGTGTTTAATAAATAAAATAAAATATTTATTATATATTAAAGTATAGTAAATGTTTATCAATATTAAAACTTTTATGTAAAAACATTTTTTAATACTAAATTCGCAATATTTTTCGATCAATCAGTTGTGGCCAGTAATTCAACTTCATGTACATTTATTTAAGCAGGGATTTGTATAAAGTGCAGATGGAAGTTTAGATAAAGTAGAGAACGAGGTCAGCCATTTGAATGAGTCGTTCAGGTAAGCAATAGAGTCAAGGAAGGACCAGTTGCACTTGATTTTCTCACCCGTCCTCAGCAAGTTCACAAGAAACAAGAATTTTTCATTTATATTCATCTCACATGAGTGTATATTTTATTCCCTGTAGATAATATAAATTCTTCCGCTTCTGTGTAGCTTTTCCATTGATCTTTGGTCTCTGTGTTTCTGTGTCTGCCGCATTCGCTGCTACTTGAATTCCTTTAAAAACTCCGCTCCATAATATTTACATAGCAAACATTTCGTTCGTTCATGATTTGTGCCAGCGTTTCCCACTCCTTTAACACTCCTTCTTCACTACTTTTTTACCGAAAAAATTTTCTGCATTCTGCATTTTAAAATGTTCTTCCTTCGTTTGTCTCTGAATAAATGTTGTGTGTAAAAGAAGGCGCCAGTTTTATTAAAGACTTCGAGTCTTTGCATAGCTTAGAATCAAAGATTAAGACACTCCTTTTACATAAATTCAGACCAAATAATAATAATAAATTTTCTTTTCTATAGAATTTTTTATAGTTTTTTAGTTTCTCTTTATTTATTTTTTGAATTGTTCTATAGACTATTTTCCCAACACAAAATGTAAAATTTACTTTTTTTTGTTATTAATTAAATTAAATTAAATTAATTAAATTTAATTATTTGTTAATATCAGTTAAACTTATACAACTATTCATTTTGTAGACTATATTAATTTATTTATATAATGTTAATATAATAATAGGATATAATATATGTAATTAATTTATTGAATTATGAAAAATAACCATAAAATAAAAGAAAAATACCATTTTTACATTAAATTTAGTCTTGTATTGAATACTTTGTACAATTATAATAGAGAAATAATATACATAAATAATAATAAATATATACAAATAAAATCAATCTTAAATAATGGGAAATAATGCTAAAAATTCTGTCCTTTTTGAAATTCAATTTGCAGCACATTAATTTTATATTTCAATTAATAATGGTTGTAACTATGAATAATATATAAAACAATAATACTACAAAATTAACACTAAAATGAAGAATAATTATGAGCTCTATTAAATTTCCGCCACTCCTTTTTCCCTTGCTAATAAAAAGGATATAAATTAAAAAACAGAAATGAGGGCGGTCGGGTTAAACACATCAAACCAAGCGAAGCGATTGAACCTGAACAAGGCCAAGGACCTCATCCGTCCAATAACAACAACCGCAGCAACCTGTTGAACTCGCTTGCTGCACATTCCGAAAGAGAGCAACGCTAAAGGTTTTTTCGAGAGAGAACATAGAAGAATAGAATCCACAAATTGTTTACGAACCCTTGCAGATTCTCTCGAATTCTCTCTTTTCAATTTGCTGAACATGAAGACATTTCTCGCAGTTTCTCTTCTGTTGCTTTCTGTAAATCGTGCGATGTTTCTGTTGCCTCACAACATGCGAGCAAATACATCGAAGTAGAAAAACGTCGTTTCGGTTTTTGTTGTTGGTAGTTGTCGTCGGTGTTAAGGACGCAGAAACCAACGCCTTTTATGCTGTTCACTTGGTTTAATGTTAAATATTCGGCCAAACTTCAGTTCATCGCGGAATGCAGACGCTTTTAGAGTGACGAGTGGACCAAAAATCGAAAAATCCGAAAGCCGGAAGTAAAAGAAAAACAAATCTTTGGCGGGATACGCAAAATTTACATCTTTTTAAATAAAATTAAGTAAAATTACTTAATAAAGAAATCAAAAACTTCATATAAAACTAAATAATTAAAAGTAAATTATTTTAAAAACAAATTAAAAAGCAAATAAATTTTACTTTAATTTACAGACTAACAAAGTTTAAGAAAAATAATAAATTCAAAAATTTATAAATAAAACATATTAAAGTTTTTTTTGTGATAAAAATAAATTTCAAAAAGTAATTCAAGGTGATAAGGAAACTAAAAATTAATTTAAGATTTATTTCTTGTTACAAATGTTTTAATTTATGTTGAAGAAATAAAATTGAAAATAGCTAGAAGACTCTAAAGCGATTTAAAGTTTGTATTGAAAATCATTTTAAAACCTTCGTGGAAAAGCAGTAAAAAAACTTCGCTTAAATTTACAACAAAAACTAGATTTTTAAAATGATAAATTAAATGGCAAAAAAAGAAATTAAATGGTTTAAATTGTATTTAAAAGTAGAAAATCGCACCAGGGAAAATAAAATTAATAACCTTCAGAGACATAACAAAAAATAAAAGTAATGATATAATTGATAATAAATAAATATTAATAACTAGCTTTGCCCCGGTGCGCTTTGCTGCCCCACTAAAAATGTTAAAAAAAGATAAAGTTTGTTGTTTTCTAACAGAAACTAATGACCTCAAAGGCTCAGGAGGAGGATTCAAAACAGGCAATTTTACTTGTCCATTTGCACAACACATTCCAGGAGTTTCCGATGGAAATTTCAATGCATTGCACTGTTCGCAGACATTAGTCATAGTTCCGATTGAAAGGCATGGAAGAGAACAATAGTCAACTTCACTATCATAATTGAAAGCAGCACGCATTACTCGCTGATTAATATTGTCATTGGCACGACTTCTAACAGCGCGATTGCGACTCATTCTCGCTCGATCCGAAGAATTACTCGCGAATCGTTCTTCGATTGTTTGAGCAGAACGCGATCTCGATTGACACCCGAAACAGAGTAATTAATCGGCATTAAGCCTTTTTTTCAAAATTTAAAATAAAATTCTATGTGTGTCAAAATAATTTGTCAAAACAAAGCAATAATGGAAGACATTTACAATTTACTTACTTCCATTGTCAAATTGAAATTCAAAATTAAAACGTCAAATTTATTTTTCAATTTACTTTGATTCCTCTGTTTTCCGTTATGCAAAAATAATAATTTTTTTTAAATGAAATTTTTTTAAATTATTATTTCACACAAACCTTCTACAGGCAAATAATGAAAACATACCAAAAAATCAAGCAAATCGGACTTCACGTTCGCATGTTATGAACGTACAAACGAACAATTCATTTTTATATATATAGATAATCGAAAAATTTTAAAATACATCGATTTTAAGGTTTAAAATTTAAGTTTAAACTATAAATAAATTAGAAAATTTTAAAAAAGCACTTAAAGTTCAATAAAGTAAAAAATTATATAAGATATAAAAATAAAACTGATGTAAAAGATTGGAATAAATTTAAAACGCAGCGAATTTGATATAATTTAATTATATAATTAAGTGAAGTGAAACACAATACTATTTAATGGCAATATTCAAATAAACATAGCAATAATAATTAGAAAACATGGAGTAATCAAACGATTTTCAGTTAATAATTGATTTTAAAAATATGTTGTACGGAAAGAATTAAATAATATGTTTCAAAAATCACTGAAATATTTATTTTTTAAATATTAAATTAATTGAAACCTAAAAATTGCCTTAAAACACAACAATTAATAGTTAACATATTTTTTTTAAAGTGAAATTTCTCTAAATTCTCTAATAATATAATAATTATTAATAATATACTTTTTTTTCAAATACTTTTAATGAATTCTCGAGAGGAAAAATTTATTAGTCATGCAATTAATCAATTTTAATTTTTTGCGAAACTTTTACTCTATTTTTCTTTGAAAATTCAAATATAGATTCGATTTAAATTTAACATAAAAATTTGAACATATTTTTTTATTCAATTGTTATTTTTATTTTGTCTTTAATTTATTATTAATTTATGAAAATAGTTCAAAGCAAAATTGAATTGAAAAATATTTCGCATTGAAAATAAATTGAATTAAAATTAAATAAATAATCTCGTTTTCTATTCAAGAAAAAAATGTTTAACTATTGGCATTATTATTATAGAGTCAAACTTTTCAAATAAACTTATTATTATTGTTATTATTATCATTGTTATTTTTGCTTTAGTGTTCCTGTTTCCTCTAAAAGTTTCTCAAAAGGAGAATAATAAAATATCTATAAATATTTATTAAGTTATGAGCCAAAAAGGAAATCATAAAAATGCTGCTTTATATTAGAAAAGCTCTTAAATAAGAAAAGACAAAAAACTCTAAAAATACCCCGAAAAAACCCACATAAATACGTTTGCAAGTATTTCATTGATTCTTGAAGAGGAAATATGATTTGAACTAGTGAAAAAGCAAACGGTACGTAATTTATTAGTATTTTCCATTGAAGTATGTAGACAAAAAGATTTTGCAAAGTGTGTTATTAAATATTTTATATACTGAGATTTAACAACGAGCAACTTCAGCAGGAAACTTTAACACGACTTTAGAAATGACTTTAAAATAAAAATTTTGAATATAGCGAATATTGAATTTTTGTGTTACACGGGAAAGTGCCTAGATCACAGCTTCATATCTGGATGGGTGTGTAATATTAATAATTTTGGATGCATTCGCCTTTAATCCTTTGTAATATATGACTCCCTCCTCTTCCATTCATCCACTCCCATGTAATAAATTTTGGGCGGATTAAATTGGTTTTTTCAACGTATCAAATTTCTCCTTGTTCTTCCTCTGCTTCTGTTCCCAGAATGTTTATGAATCTCTTTTAATTTATTATCTATTTCCTTCGGTAATACTTATTTCTTTATTATTCATTTCTTTATTATTTATTAACCTTTTACTTCCCTTCGATTTCTTTTCTTTCCTTTCCGCTTTTTCCATAATTTTATTTTCCTTTATTTGTTGCTTTCTTTTTGTTTCTGTCAGTGCTTTTAGAAGAAGGAATGTTTTATGTAATAATCTAATCCTTCCTGTATCCATCTTTAATTTATTCACTTCTTTTGAAGCTTCAAGTTTATTGACCAACTGAGTTTAAGTATGCCAAAACCTGACCACACACACACACTCTCATTGGTTTACCGTTAATACCAAAAATCATAGCCACATTTACTTTATGATGGCCTTCGTAAACAATAAGAAAATTTTGTGGCTCGCCTTTGAAACCGCAAAATCAAATAAATCCTCACTGAAATAAAGAAATACTCGTATTTCAAGCTACAGTAATTTAATGCTATTTCCATTCAATACACAGAAGAGCAGAAGAATAACGAGTCTCCGATTTCAAAAGTGTTTGATTTTCTGCGATTTTATATTTTAATAAAAGAGTCATCAACGAAATAAAGCAGCAGAAAACGTCGCTATTTATTTGACCACCTTTTTAATATTTTATTGATGTTGACTGTTTAAAACAGCGAAATCTGAATTTGAATAAAGAAAATTTAATGCTTTTTTGTCGGTGTTTATTAATTTATTCGTTATCACTTCAATCAGATCAGTTTAAAAGAGACAGGAGTTTAAGAAAAAGGAGACAGACTTTATCGAAAATAGAGTCTCGTCCTTTCAACGATATTTCTTGGTAGTTAATCAAGCGCGAAACTATTCAAAGATTTGGATTCGTTTTATTAACGTTGGCACTTTATCGATAGAAGAAATGTCTGCCAGAGATAAAAAGCGAATGATGGAAAAAGGTTAAAAGCGGAAAAAGGGAAGCGTTGAAAAGGGGCAGACAGAAATTTGACGGCTCAGTGAGTGGCTTTATTTTCACTTGATTTAATGTGCACTTAAACATGAAGTGTTTCCTCCTTGACATGAATGAATCCTTGAATCACTCAAAACACATTTCACAAAGCATCACTTTCCTTCAAAACCTGTGTCCGGACGAAGTTTCTACTGAAAGAACAAATTTTCTACTATTATTCCAGCACCTTTGTTGTTCCCATCGAAAGTTTCCTTCACAAGTTTTTTACCTCTTTTCTCAGAACTGAAATTAATTTGAAGCCAAGAAGGATTTACTTTTAAACACTTTACGTGGCGTTCATTCGTACCTTCATTAAGTTCTGCTTAATTGTTCGTTAAGATGAAAAGTTTGTAAAATGAGAAGTTACACTAAGTTTAGAAGCAGTGATTAGTTCCGAGGAATCTGAAGCTCGCCATGAGAGTGAATACAGTGATAAATATAAAGATTTTAAATTAAAACAATAGTGGAAAACCTATATTAATATTAAAACAACAGCTGGAATCACATTATTATTATTTAGTTATTAGTTTCGGGTGTTCATTTATCGTTCATTGATTTTTATCCACATTGAAGTATATAAAACTCTTATCTATATAAAAAACTTGAAATCTACTCCATTGAACTGATGAAAATGTTATAAGAAAACTTCTTCAGATTCTGAAGTTTCAGCGTCTTCAAGGTCCAGACTTCTACATGACGAAAGAAGCATTGACTAAGTTTTCGGTGGCAATAAAACTCCTTTAACCGCTTTTTTCACTTGTCGCATATTTTCCCCACCACGAAATATTTTCCCCTTCACAGAAGACTTTTTGTGTTCTTGAGGTCGACCTCAACTTCCCTTCCCCCTCCGCTTTCACTTACCCTTCAGCTGAACACCTTTTGTCGGCATCCTTGAAATATTTGGTATCATATAAAAGTCTATGAAATTCTTTTAAAAGTTTGTTATTAAAAAATTCCGAGCATGAGAAGAAGATTCAATCTATAATTAAACTATTTTTTTTTTAAAATAAAGTGACAAATCATTTGACAAATTGACTTTCAATAAAATCATTATTCCTAAATTTAAGACTTTGAATCTTTTATTAATCATTTACATTAATTTTTAATTGTTTTTTAGTAATAATAATTCACAAACGTTTTTTGGTTTGTTTTTGTATATTTTTATTGGTATTTCATTATTTTTTTTATACATAAACGTAAATAATAGGTAATAAATAATAGATCAAAAGAATAACAACACTAAAAATAATATTCACATATTCACAATTTGTTAATAACAAATCACGAATGCGAATAATTGCAATTGAATAAAAGCGATTTCTTGGAGATTTCTATGTTTATTGGGTCTTTTATCTAATTTGTTTTTATTTTATGTTATTTTCTTATTCCTAAATATATTATTTTATTTCACTATTACAATTTTAAATTAATTAAAAAAGAAAACTCTACTCGAATCGTTTCGTGTATTGAAAAGAAAAGGTTTTTCCAATAACTCCCATGAAAACAATTAAATTTTTGGTATCTTTAATCATCGAAAAGTTTTCAGCTGGCCAAATAAATAAGTTTTTGCTGGCTTCGTTAATGAAAATCCTTAGGTTAAATAATTTCAATTAAAAAAGTTGTAGTTTTTTGGGGAAGTGTCCTTTTGGCGCCACCAAAAAGGCGCACAAGAAAGACTCTCCAATACAAAATTTCAACTTTTTACTCCGTTTTTAAGTTATTGAGTCACGACAAAACTAGTCAAAATGGACTCTGATGGATGGTCAACCATTACCATTAAATTATTATTATTATTCTTATTACCGATTACAATATTTTTTTGTAATTACTACGTATACAAGGAAGTAAAAATAAATTATCATGTTCATGCCATTTCTTTCTTTCTGCGAATCTGTGTACATTTCTTTTAAAAGAGGATTTCGCACCGATTCCAAGGATGTCTTTCCACTGTCAACTTTTTCTGTTTTCCCATGAGCAGATGAACTACCTTAAAAGTATATTTTTTTATAGAATAAAACTCGAACAACCCGATTAAACGATTTTCAAATAGTTCATTGTTCAAATACTTCGATGTTCAACTTTTTGTTCCAATCAGAAACTTGAATTGGAATTAATTAAATGCTTTCTAACTTTTTCCTGTTATTTTCGTGCGTTTTTTGTTGATTTTCTCGATGTCAACTGCATCCGTGTTTAACGCAGATTTAAATTAAAGTCTATTAAAGAAACTTCATTCTTTAGAGTGACAAATTTTAAAGCGATAAAATGCAGAAACCACTCCAAATCGTCTTTAAATTTGATGACTTGATAAATATAACTATAGTTTTATTATTTATATATAACTAAAATAAATATTTAATGTAATCCTTTTAATACCTAAACATAGAACATATTCAAGTGAATGCTTTCACCATCATCTTTTTGCGCTTATTTGATTTTAATAATGAAAATATTTACGGAGACGATTTCAGTGACATATTTTTGCCATAAAACATTCAGCGTTTTGTTAGTGAAAGGAAAATTATAAGCTTGATATAAAGAAACGAAGGAATGTTTTAAAACATTTTCATTTCCTGTTCAACGGCGGCTCATAAATAATGTAAAAGCTCACATTCAGCTGAAATCAGCTGCTGTCTATGGTTCGGCTTCGCTCCCTCATTGCCTCCTTTTTCTAACTCGTATTCTAATAAGAATGAATGAGAGAAGGTTTTCGAAAATCATCTGATGATCCTTTGAGACCCTTCGGAAGTGAACCTTTCGTCGTTGTTTTGTTTAAAAGGTGTAAATAACACGCATCGTTGCATATGAACCGAAATTCTGAAAAAATAAAGAAATTTACATTTTGAAGTTACAGAAAATTGCTCGCTTTAATTTTTTTCTTATTTCAACGTTCAACAAACGTTCAAAAGGACATCAAAATGTTTACTAAAAAAAAAAAACTGAACCACTTCAAAAAGCGGCTTAAAAAACTCCATCAGAATCCGCTTAAGCAAAATAAAATCAGGAACAGCGGCAGCAGCACTTCCGCTTCCGGTTTCATTCGCTTTCGCTGCTTTTATATTTTCTCTTCGGATTTGGCAGGAAACAGAAATCGATGGCGATGACTGCATTTTGCGTTAAAGTTCGTAATGAAGGAATAATGCGAATTATGTTGGATTAAGTAATTTTGAAAAGGAACAGGAAATCTTTTAAGAAGTAAAATAAATAAATAATTGATACAATCGAAAGTGCGAAAAGAATTCGAAAAAACTTTATTTAGAAAACTTCTTTTTTACAAGCAAAGAAACCGAATTTAATCGCTTGAAAACGGTTTCATGCCCGATCTATTACACAAACGTCCCAAGGCACTTAAGCCTACAAAAAATACCATCATCATCATCGTCATCGTCATCGTATCATTCTGATTCATGTTCATGACGGGAAATGTTTTCCATCATTTCTTTTTCTATTCGTGTTTGTGTTTGTGTTTGTTCTTGTGTGAAATAGAAACATAAAAACGAAAAATTGAAATGGAAAAATGAAAATCCTTTTCTGTATTCAAGCGTTGAGATGAATTCGAGACGTCATCATCGTCTTTGAATTATCACGGCCACTTAAAGTGTCGCAGTTAAAATCAGCGTGAGATTCCTTAATGAAATTTTATTTTTATGTACAATCCAAGTTTTAATTAAGTAGTTCAAGTTTTAATTTGTAGCCATGAGTCCTTTACAGTCAAAATAATTGATTGAAAAGATCGAATAATATCATTTATTCACGAAAAAGAGGCAACTTCCACTTCCGTTGCTGTATTTATTAATTTACAATGAATTCATTCTGATTTTATTCTGCAGAAACATGAAACAATTCGAAGATGAAAACAATTCTTTCACGTCATGACAATTTTCTCTCTTGACACATTTCGTATTGCGACAATTAAAATCAGATTGGAAAGTGAGTTGCCTGATTGGAACTGGAATGCCTGAATTACTACCAATAAGGAAATTAAACTCTTTCAAATTAGACTGTCGTTGTTGACGTGACATAATTACTAATTATGGTAAAAATTCTGTAAAGACTCGAGAGATGGAAGCGTCTACATTCCCTGGCTTTGTTGATTCTGGGAAATGGATAAATGGTAGCGTCATCCAACTGAAAAGTTCCTTTCGATGTCGAAAGAATTTAAATCGTTTCAATGCACATTTTAGGGAACCATAATCAACAAAACGCAAAAGACAACCAACATCACGGCCAGATTTGTCCTTCATAACTTTAGAAAAGATTCATTATCTGAAAATATATTTATGCATGCGTAATAAAATATCTCAATCATGTAACTGTGTGTAGAAAGCGTTTCCGGCAACTGTCCTTTGAATTGTCAGTGTCAGCAACAGGATGTCGCTGCTGGTTAAAACTCGCAACAAAAAGCCAGAGTTTAATTGTTGTTATTGTCCCATTCAATACGAATTCCTACTCAGTAACAAATTGAATGTTAAATATAATTCAGACTTACTCAGTCGTCATCTGCAGTAGATGAAAACCATGATTAATCGGTAAAACTGACTTCGAATGGCCACTAAACAATTCTTGTTTAATTTTCAGTCCAATTACTAAAATCGATGTATCTTTTTAAGGGTCCAGTTAAGTTCTTAAAACGGCCATAAATGAGAGTTAAAATATATTGTTACAAATTCGATATTGTATTAAATTCGATGCTATAAAACGAATATCATTATGAAAAATATGTCATGGATTCTATGTAAAATCAATTAAATCTATAAAAAACAAAGTAAAATCTGGGTTATGATTTCTAAGTAGTAGCTAATAATTATATAAATTAATTCGGTCGAACTGAAAATAATTTTTAAATTGATTACTTCGAACTATCAAAAAATATTAAAATTAATTGTTTCAAACTAACAAGAATTGTTTCAATTAACTATTTCGAACTAACAATTAATATTAAAATTAATTTTTCGACCTAAAAACTATTATTTGAATAAATATAATCGAACTAAAAATAATTGAAATTAGCTATTTAAAACTAACAATAATTAGTAAATTAATATATTCGAGCTAAAAGAATTATTGACATTAATTATTTCGAACTAGCAATTATTATTTAAATTTATTATTATAATTAAATAATTTCTGAATATATTTACCTTAAATTTTATTATTATTTAAGTGCATATTAAATAGCAATAATTTGTTAGTATATTTATTAATATTTTTTAAAATACGCAAAGCAACTTTCTAATTATAATTTCATTTTTCTTATTATTTAATTTCTATAATAAGTACAATATTTAAAATTCATTTTGATGTATTTTGATTTTGATATTTTCTTTATAATTAAAACATATTTTATTCTTTAGTTATTTGTTTGGAAAAGTATTTTTATCGGTTCTCCTGCTGAGTATTTAAAGCTAATTCTTTAATAAACGCCTCTAACAACTATTCTCCGTAACCCTACTTCCTGCTTTAATTGCAACAATGTTGCTGATTGTATTGCGTAATAAAAATACCAATTCTTATCATCGCCACTCAGTTTTATTCCTTGCATCCTGCTGCCTCATTATTTAATGGCAGCAATATTATTGCACCAAAATTGAAATTTTTACTGCAAAACAGAGATAAAAGAATAAATATAAGGTGATAAAGGGATGAGTTGGTACTCGTGGAGGAGAGAATCAAGAAGTTGTCGAGAGTGGAAAATAGAAAAAAATATAAAGCAATAAAGCAAAAAGAAACCATTAGTTGCTCTCATCAACAGAGAAATTAAATAAATTAATGAGCAAATGAAAATCAATTAAACCAAAGAATGCTTCACTAATGAAAATTTAAATCAATAGGGAGAAAATTAAATAAATAAATAATAAAAAAGCAAGGAGAAAATTGAATAAATAAATAAGTAGAATGAACGTTTTCACAGAAAATTATTACTAATTTTTATAGTATTACTAAATATTATAATTCTACTTATTTAATTACTGAAAATTAAGCTGTCAAAATTGGTACCACGATAGACAAGAAGAGATAGACATATAAATAGATAGAAAAAACCAGGGAAAACGGCGAATGTAAATACTTATATTGCACAAAATATTTCAGATATCCCTTCAATTATTATTCTTATCCAGTCACTCAAATAAAGGTTGCTGAGCGAAAAAGTAGATAGCAAAAAATCCAAAAAAACTGATGGATGCTGAGGGAAAAATAATATTACTAAGCAGGCGTCGATGATGACATCGCATTTATTCCACAAACATGACACGCACTTAATACAATGGCCCAACAACGTATGTTAATTAACGATACGTTAAGCCTACGATGAAGTCATTTGAAGTGGCACGAAGCACAGCCAAGGACGAACTCCCAGCAGCACAGGAAGCAATAAATGCTTATCTATTCCACTTTCTTCCTTTATCAGAAGTCATTAAATATCGTTAAATATCATTAACAATCATTAGCAATCATTACGAAGCTCTCCTCGACTCGAAGGAGTTCTGAGAAGTCGTCTCAAGTTGTAAATAATGCGAACCTAAATGAACTTATTAGGGGAAAGAAAACCATCTTATTTACACATACTTAATTTAGTCTGTCACTGTGACTGTGGCGCTGTCGAGCAACACTTGAGATTGCAATTAATACAAACAATTTCACTTGACATTTAATTAAGTAAATTGACCGAAACCGAGGAGTGTCAATTGAGGAATGGTTTCCTGTCGTATCACTGACAGAGTTGAACGATTCCACACGCCGCAAGCGTTCGTTGGAATGACCACAGACAGCATCAACGATGACCACAACTGACGCCGTTTCAGTCCCCTCCGAACGAAGATGATGTCGTTTTTATTGCTTTCAAACGCTTTTGTTTTCACATCCTTCATTCATTCTGCGTCATGTTGATAACATTTTATTGCCGAAGATGTACTGAAAAAGCAGCTCTAGGAAATATCTGTGACTTGAGTGTTTTTTATGGACTTTTCTTTTGGTGTTCTTTTAATTCTCGTTCGTGTCACATTTTAACTGAAAGTCCTTAGCGACCAATTCGACTTTTCTAATCATTTGTTATTAAATAAAATTATTCGTGGAACTGCTTTTTGAGTGTTAAAAAGGTGTGAAACTTAACAACATTAAAGCTATAAGGGTTTTTAAATAAGAGGTAAAATTTTGTTATAATCCCAAGGAATGAAAATTGGTTGTCTAGAGGAAAATAGAAGCTTTGTTTTTTATTTCGGAGGAATCTATTTTGTTCTTTTTTGTATATTTGACGACATTTCTTTGAAAATGCATTAAATTCTTTATGCAATGGTTTAAAATTTTCCTTCACTTCCACTTCCACTTCCTCTTCATCTTCTTCCTGTCCGTGTCCCGCTTTTTTCCCCTTTTTTTCCTATTTCTTCCTCGTTGACCTGAAACTTATCCTTTAAAGGAACTTTGACGTTCCTTGGCAGTTTAGTTATTCGTGTCGGTTAATCACGTTCGAAATTAGTTTTAATAGAGTTAAAATAATAGCTCATTTACTGGTATAACCTTGCTTAGCTTTAACCGTTATAGCATCGAATGCAGACTGTCAAACGACGTCTGAGCCACGTCTCCGTGTCGTGAAGAAAAATGCATGCATAATGAAAAGCTTTTAAAACGTATTCGAACGCAAAAATAAACGGAAACAGTTTCAGAGCGACGAATGGAATGAATTTTAAATTGCTTAATTTTTTTACAACTTAAATAAATGAAATTATTCTATAAGTAGCAAAACTCAATTAGAATTAAAGTTACGATTAAAAAATAAAGCAAAAAATGTGAATTAAAGAAAATTAAATTAAAAATTAACTTAAGGAGTTTTGATGGGGGGAAAAGAGTAATTTAAAAGTGATTAGAATATTAGAATATATTTATTAAGAAATTACAAAAATGCGAATAAAGTTTATAATGTGAATTATCACAACACGTTTGCAATTGTATTTTCAATATTTTTCTTCAGAAATTTCTAATTTGTTTCATATTTCATACTCGAAAATGTTTTTCTTAATTTACTGAATAATTCTTTCACCTTCTTCTTCGTTAGCGGGAATATTGAAAAACATAAAAATGCAGGGGATTTTCTACAAACCGGAAAATAGACACGATTAAAGCAACAACAACAACTGAGAAATACAAAGCTACGTGAACACAAATACTGACTTCAACATGGATGCAGAATACAGGGAACGTTTTTAAGGAAATAACAATGCAAGAATAACAATAAAAATATTTGCACAAGAAACCGCAACTAAAATGACAGAAACCACAAAGAAAAGAACGAACAAAACAAACCAAAACCACATCAAGGAGAGTTGGGAAAACACAAACGGAAACTGCTTTCTTCTTATTCCTGCTTCTCGTATGTTATTCGCGCTCTCCCTCTCCTTTCTTCCTTTTATATCCGCTGTATGTTCCCTTTGTTGTGTTGCTTTCGGTCGACTTCATTCACTGATAACCACTTTCTTCAGTGTTTCCATTTTCCTGGTCGCCTGTTACTTTTTAAGGAAAGGAAAACAACACTCCATGTTGTGTGAAGAGTGAATGTGGGTCAGGCTGTGTGTGTGTGTGTTTTAGTACAAAAGTACTTTTTGTACAAGGCTTTATTATCCATTAAGTAGTACTTATTAAAAGAAAATTAAAAGATTCTTCAAAATTCCATCGAGAGGCATGCCACTTTTTTAAATTCGCAGATCTCTTTTAGCAACTCTGCTTCACAACAAAGCATTTAATTTTTCAACAATTAACTGTAATTTCTAATATTCCACGAACGAATTTCTAATATTCCGAGTAGAAGAAACGCGATCTTGTCGTTTTTTTTGGGTAAATCTGACAAACATGACGAACTAGAAAGGTATTTCCTTATATCTGACTGGATTACGATCACTTAAATATAAACTGTAGTTTTCAATTTCATAAATATAAGTATGTCATAATTTATGTATATTGAATTGATCCATTAACTTGAGGTGTGTGGTAAAAAATATTACAAATAAAAATGCATATCTATCTATCTATTTACATATATAAAACCAAGTTCATTTAGCCGATTTTGTTTGTTCAAAGTTCATATGAAAGGTGACGTCAATACCAAGGCTTCTATGTATAAACAGTCTGTGTATGTGTATTGGTTCTGGAGTTATAGCCATTTCAGTGAAACTATTAATTTTATTTTATTGGAATTGATTTCTTTATTTCCTTTTTCCACTACGAAGTGTGCAGGGAGTTCGCTAGTATATAATAAAAGCACTGTTTTAATTACTAACTAAGAGATTAAATAAATATAGTAGATTTTATTTTATTAAAGTACTTCTTCTAAATTTTACCAAGCAACCAACCGCGACCACGACTATTGACGGAAGAGAGCGGAAACTTCCTCACAGGACACGAGAACGTCTTTATTTTTCCTGTCAAATCTCGTTAGTCAAGTATCGTTGAGTGTTGCGTCCGTTCAGTCCTATACAAACATAATTTTATGTGATATAATTTAATGTAACGGAATAAACATAAAATATTACTTATAATAACAAATTTTACCATACGTAATCTTCTAATGTCACTATACTGACGCTATAGAGCCTGATATTTACGAATTCTATCAATGTATATAGTATATACATGTAACAAGTTTTCTTTCTCAGCTGAGGTAGACTCAGCGGCTCCAGGGTTCATTGTGGGTGGAACTTGAAAAAAACCACTCACTTTGTAACGTTTCCGAATTTCAAACGATTGTGTTTCAACAATCTAGCACTGACTGAAACAGTTCAGCTCGGACGTTCTATTTGATATCGTTTTTTATTTAAATTCTCTTATATCTAACAATGGGTGCTTATTCTACTACAATGTAACTTAGCCTAAGTCTTATGCTAAAGGGAATTAAATGGGAGTGGGAAAAAGACAGCTGAGCAACAGCCTCGGTGCGACGCTTTGGTCGAGTAGAAGGTTGATCAATCGTAAACAAAAAATGAGTATGAGCTAAAGCCCGTGGAGTTAATCAACTCTAAAGTCGATTAATCGTAAACAAAAAATGAGTATGAGCTAAAGCCCGTGGAGTTAATCAACTCTAAAGTCGATTAATCGTAAAAAAAACAGAGTATGAGCAAAAGCCCGTGGAGTCACTTCGGCCTGACGAAGTGATCGGTGCGAGTAGAGCTAAAGCCCGTGGAGTCATTCGAAACTATTCGAATGATCATAAAAAAAAGGTTGAGCTAAAGCCCGTGGAGTTAATCAACTCTAAAGTTGACTAATCGTAAAAAAATCAAGTATGAGCTAGAGCCCGTGGAGTTAATCAACTCTAAAGTTGATTAATCTTAAAAAAAAAACATCAAAAATGAGCTAAAGCCCGTGGAGTCATACAGCACTAGCTGTATGATCGATTTAAACTAAATGAATCTGCCTTGCGGCGCCAAAATTGAACCAACTCACGAATGAGATAAAGTCTCGCTTACTGGTGAAGAGTTTCGCCGGTGGAAGACTGGTCGATTTTCTAAGTTCAAAAATGCTCGTTAAAAGCAGCACTTGAATTAAGGTTCTTGGGAATTATAAGTTCTGTATTGAACAAAAGAAAAATAAATCACGTTGGAAGATTCCATGCTTCTTGTTAGCATTGTCTTCTTATCAGCTGCGGTTGCTGTTGTTGTTGTTGTTGTCGCTTTCCATATGTCTGGTTATGGAATCAGGTTTTGTCGTTGTTGTTACTTCTGTTTCTTGTTTTGTGGTGTATTGTAAAGAAGCAGTCGGTGGTTGTTGTTATTTTTGTTTTGTCATTTGCTGTATTCTTCTTCGTTTCGGTTTCTGCAAGTATGTCGGTATGTATGTGTGTACATGTTTTGCTATTGCTGGTCGCTGTGCAGTATGTATATGTTCGGCCGGTTGATCTCATATGACTCTCGGTATGTATATTCGTTTTACTCGGTTTATTGTTGTCAAGCAGATGATTGTTTTCGGCAGAATAATTTGAAACGATGCTTGGATCGTTACACCCTATCCCTACAATGGATAGCGAGTGAGAGAGAGCAAAAAAAAAAAAAAAATATATTATGTAGGATGGGAAGCGACTTATGCACTTCTGCGTATTCGCAGAAAAGTTAACTGACCCTTGCGCGGGTGCAGCTCAGCTTCCATTGTATTTTTTTTTTTTTTTTTTTTTTATATATATCTATTTATTATTATTATTATTATTATTATTATTTTTTTTTTTTTTTTTTTTTTTTTTTTTTTTTTTTTTTTTTTTGTAACAAAATAATAAAATGTAATAAGTGAGGAAGAAAAGGAAAAAAACGGAACTAAAAGAACATTTGTAACTTCATTATTATTCCAAACTTAAATATTAAGGATAGTTTATTCATGATTTAGTATATGTAAGAGTAAATAAAAAGAAGTAAATATATATATAAAAAAAACTACTGTAATGTTTAAGGTGTTTGTGCTGAAGACAAGATATATAGTTTTTGCTGGTTTCACAAAAAGTCGAACTGAGGCGGATATGGCGTGGCGTTGTCGGCGACTCGTACAACCTTACGCATGCCCTGGAAGCGGAGTTGTGCCCAGCCATTTTTTTGTGAGGACGTAGACTATTCCACACCGTTGAGTTAACTGGAACCGTTGGAGCTTCCGTGAAGACGGTGGTCGGATCTTGATGCCCTTGAACGGGTCTTCTTTATCCGGTTTGTTGTTGCGGCAATTTTTGGGTGGTGGAAGCTGCACCGCTGAAACTTGGGGCTTCCTGGCTGGCACTGGGTTTATATCTGGTGTTTTTGTCTGCACCACTGTAGACGGTGGTGGTGCTGGGTGTTTCGTGGCTGGTGACTTGGGTGAACAGGTGTCTGGTGGCTTTATTACTTGCACCGATTGTATTTCCACCTTGGGTTTCTTCGGTAGCTGTCTGGCGAGTAGAAGCTGATGTCGAGGTGTGGCTTCCACAGGTGGACGGTAAGGCAGCGGTGGTTGCGCGGTGTGTGCTATGCGTCGCATGACTACTCCAAGCTTCCTCGGTTGAGTGCGTACTCGCGTGTGGCTCATCGTAATCTGTGGAGAAAGACTATCTGTTAGCGAGGATGTCGGCTTAAGTGCTTCGTGCCACCGCCGGGTGTGTTGGGAGTGGTTTTACGTCTTTGATGTGCACCTTGGTGGTTTTGCTCGGCTGTTTGGGATCGCTAAGGAGGACGATGTTTGGTGATAGGAAAGCTTGTATGACGAACGGTCCAATGTAGCGCGGGGCTAGTTTCTCGGCGTAGTGTTTTGAGGATGAGGACAGGACGTGGTTTCTCCTTAACACAACACTGCCGACTGCTGGTTTGTCTGGTCTTCGCCGCAGGTCGTAATGTTTTTTTTGATGTTGCGTCGCTTTTGTATTCCTCCGCAGCGCCTTTTCGTAGAGTTTGCGGAAATCTGGTGCGATGTATGCGTTAATCGGTTCGGCCTGGCGGGAGGGATGTGTAAGATTGCGACCAAAGTTGAGTTCGGCTGGGCTATGATGTGTAGATTCGTGGTTGGCGGTGTTGATTGCGAACATAATTTCTGGTATGTGTTTGTCCCAATCTCGATGATCTTCTTTCGTGTACATGGCCATCAAGGTTTTGATCACGCGATTGGCTCGTTCGGTGGGGTTGCACTGGGGTGCATAGGCTGCCGTAAGTTGGTGACGAATGCCGTAATCATTAGTCAGCTGTTTGATAAGAGTACTGGTATAGGGCGTGCCGTTGTCGGTGATGAGAATCTTCGGGCTTCCGTAACGGAAAATTACTCTTTCTCGGAGATACTGATGGACAACTTTGGCTGTGGCTTGTCGTACGGGTATCAATTCCACCCATTTGGTGAATTTGTCTGTAAAGACTAGCAGTGCGGTGTGGCCTTTCCGTGAGCGGGGTAGGGGTCCTATGAAGTCTGAAGCGACTACCTGCCACGGAAGTTCTGCTCTGGTGGTGTTCATCATCCCGAGTGGTGGTCCGGGATGAGGTTTATACTTGGCGCAGGGTATACAGGCTTTCACGTGTGCTTTAATGTCCTTATACATATTTGGCCAGAAATAGTGTTCGCAGGCTCGTTTCAGGGTTTTGTAGAAGCCGAAGTGACCAGCTGTAGGGCTATCGTGTACTTCGTGCAGGATGCTCGGTTTTTGGTCTTCCCGCACACACTGCCTCCAATGTTGGTTCCTGGTCTTATGGTAAAGTTTCTGATCCTTAATGCAGAATTGCGGGTATAAGTTCGGTTGCTGCTGTGTTTTTGAAATTTGTTGTTCGTACCAATCGAGACGTCGGATTTGCAACAGCTGGGCGGGTTCAGGTGCGATCTGACGCGATAACGTATCGGCGACTATGTTTAGCGTCCCTTTGCGGTACTCGATGTTGAAGTCATACTGCTGCAGTTCTAAGGCCCATCTGGCAAGCCTTCCTGACGGATTCTGCAAGTTGTGGAGCCATTTTAATGAATGGTGATCAGTAATGATCGTGAAGTGGTACCCTTCGATGTACGGTCGTAATTTGCGTATGCCGAAAAGGATGGCGAGGCACTCTTTTTCGGTAGTTGAATATCTTCGTTCCAGGTCGTTCAACATGCGGCTAGCGTAAGCGATAACTACCTCCTCGTTGTCAATTCTTTGCGTGAGTACTACGCCTAGGCCGGTATCGCTGGCATCAGTCTGCATTGTGAATGGTACGGAAAAGTCCGGACAACGAAGTATCGGAGCTGTGGTTAGAGCATCTTTTATTGCTTTAAATGCCGCGGCCTGTGCTGGTCCCCAGTGCCATCTATTTTTCTTTTTTAGGAGTGCTGTCAGTGGTGCGACAATGTCCGAAAAGTTGTTCACGAATCGTCTGTACCAAGAGATTGTTCCCAGGAGTTGGCGTACTTCTTTTATGGTTCGTGGCTCGGACAGTGCTCGGATGGCGTGAATCTTGTCCGGGTCGGTGTGGATACCTTCCTGAGTAATCATGTGACCCAGGTATCGTAGTTCACTTTTGCAGAACTGGGTTTTTTCGAAGTTTACCTTTAGATTTGCTTCTCTTAAGCGTCGGAATACGGTGGTTAAATTTGACATGTGCTCTTCAAATGTTTTTCCCAATACAATAATATCGTCCAGATATGCGAAGGCGAAAGGCTCTAATTCTGGTCCGATTACTTTGTCCAGGATGCGTTGAAAAGTAGCAGGGGCGGAGTGTAACCCGAAAGGCATGACTGTCCATTGAAATAGTCCACGGCCAGGCACGGTAAAGGCCGTATATTTGCGTGAATTCGTCTCCAGTGGCACTTGCCAATAACCATTTTTTAGATCTATCGTGCTGATGAAACGGGACTCTCTTAGCTTGTCCAAAATCGCCTGTATTTGGGGAAGTGGATACGCATCTCGTATGCTGAGTTTATTTAATTGGCGATAGTCTATGCACAGTCGCCACGACCCTTGTTTCTTTTTTACGAGTACTACAGAAGAACTGTAAGGGCTACGTGAGGGTTCAATTTTACCTTCTTCTAACAGCTTATTGATTTCGAGATCTAATATTTGCTGCATGGCCGGGTTTCTGGAGTAATATCTTTGTTTGAACGGGATGTCGGTGGTGACATGGATTGTGTGCTGGTCTATGTTGCAGAGCCCTGTCATGCCGTTCATTGCGGTTTGCTTGAGTTTGCGGAGTTGCTGGATGCTGTTTTCTGCTTGAGTTATCATGCGAACTTGTGCTGGTGCAGCGATGTGCGTCGCCCTTATATTTCTTCCGGCGATGTTTAAGTTACAACCTAATTTGCTAAGCAGGTCCATTCCGATCACCATGTCTTCTTGTAGGCCTGGTAGATAGTATAACAGATGTTCAAGTCGGTGTGTGCCAACGCGAAGTTGGGCGCGATGACAATTCCTCGTTTGTACCGGGTTATTGTTTGCCAATACTAACATTTCAGTTTTATTTATCGTTTGGGCATTTCTTAACAGGTATTGATTCATGTGCGCTCCAATGAACGTGAGCGATGCCCCAGTATCCACGAGTGCGTCCACTATTTTTGTCTGGCACTTTAACTTTAGTCGATATAAAACGATATCTTCTGTATCGTTGTCAGGTAGTATTATATTCGGTGCGCTTCTGCAGCACTGTCGCGTCAATACTCCGTCTTGCCCGCAGTATGAACAAAAAAGTTTTTTGATCCCTCGGCAGTGTTGGCGCTTGTGGCCCGGTTCGCCGCAAGTCCAGCAGTGCGTGTCACGGGAGTATTGTTTGGTGGCTACCATGTTAGATACGTGCGGCCGCTGTGCACGGGCTTCTTCGCTGCGTATGTGTTCATACTCGTCGGCTAGACTGATAAGCGCATCCGCGTTGTCGTGGAAGTCACTGCGCCTTATATATAAACGGTACTCCGGCCGTAAGCCTTCGTATATGCGGTCGATTTGATTTTCTTTACATAGCCTCGGGTGTTGCCGAATCATCGCGAGCATGCCTAGGATGTAGTCTTTCGCTTTTTCACGTTGGGTTTGTCGGCGTCGTATGATGTCTTCTTCTAGACGCTGTAGATATCGTGGCGGCAAGAAGAATTGGTATGCTGCCTCTTTAAAATGCAGCCAGGTGGGTACTTCATCCTTCTTATAGCGCCACCATTCTTTGGCGCGTTCACGAAATATTTCGTTGAGCGGTAACAGCAGCTGATCGTAATTTATACGATAGCAGTCGGCTAGCTCTTCAATGCTTTCAATGAAGTCTAGGATAGATTTGGCGCCGTTGAAGTGAAGATTCCACTTCCGGACGGTGTTCATGACGTCACAGTCAATCGGTGAATGTAGATTCGTGCAGGGTATCGGTCGTTCGGCAGCGAACGTGCTGGCTCTGTTCATGTCATTACATCTGGCTGATGTACGGGTGATTGTGGACGGCTGCTGTGGCGTTGTGGCTGTCGCAGCTGCTGTCTGTAGGAGCAGAGCTGCGGATGTGCTGGTGGTCTGCTTAGCTGCGTTATTGGTCGGGTTTTCTATTTGTCGCACCTTCTTGATGTGTGCACTTAGCTGTTGTCTCATTTCTTTAACCGTGCTTTGTGCCGGTAGACCTAACAGAATCATTTGTGCCTCTAACTCCTCCTTTTTGAGTCGGTAAATGAAGGCGAGTGATTCAGGAAAAAATTCTTCAGGTGCGTTGCTTGGTGAAGAACTCCTCGAAACTGACGCCCCTTTTGGATTAGAAGGCGAGGTGCTTCTTTTGCTTACTGGTGCTGATGTGGAAAGAGAGTGACTGCTGTGTGTCGCAGACAGACTCTTTGAATTTAAATTTTGACTGCTGTTCGTGACAGGCAGTCCCTCGACGGTGAGATTTGGGCTGCTCGTCGCGACAGACAGTCCCTGTTCGGGCGCCATTTGTAACAAGTTTTCTTTCTCAGCTGAGGTAGACTCAGCGGCTCCAGGGTTCATTGTGGGTGGAACTTGAAAAAAACCACTCACTTTGTAACGTTTCCGAATTTCAAACGATTGTGTTTCAACAATCTAGCACTGACTGAAACAGTTCAGCTCGGACGTTCTATTTGATATCGTTTTTTATTTAAATTCTCTTATATCTAACAATGGGTGCTTATTCTACTACAATGTAACTTAGCCTAAGTCTTATGCTAAAGGGAATTAAATGGGAGTGGGAAAAAGACAGCTGAGCAACAGCCTCGGTGCGACGCTTTGGTCGAGTAGAAGGTTGATCAATCGTAAACAAAAAATGAGTATGAGCTAAAGCCCGTGGAGTTAATCAACTCTAAAGTCGATTAATCGTAAACAAAAAATGAGTATGAGCTAAAGCCCGTGGAGTTAATCAACTCTAAAGTCGATTAATCGTAAAAAAAACAGAGTATGAGCAAAAGCCCGTGGAGTCACTTCGGCCTGACGAAGTGATCGGTGCGAGTAGAGCTAAAGCCCGTGGAGTCATTCGAAACTATTCGAATGATCATAAAAAAAAGGTTGAGCTAAAGCCCGTGGAGTTAATCAACTCTAAAGTTGACTAATCGTAAAAAAATCAAGTATGAGCTAGAGCCCGTGGAGTTAATCAACTCTAAAGTTGATTAATCTTAAAAAAAAAACATCAAAAATGAGCTAAAGCCCGTGGAGTCATACAGCACTAGCTGTATGATCGATTTAAACTAAATGAATCTGCCTTGCGGCGCCAAAATTGAACCAACTCACGAATGAGATAAAGTCTCGCTTACTGGTGAAGAGTTTCGCCGGTGGAAGACTGGTCGATTTTCTAAGTTCAAAAATGCTCGTTAAAAGCAGCACTTGAATTAAGGTTCTTGGGAATTATAAGTTCTGTATTGAACAAAAGAAAAATAAATCACGTTGGAAGATTCCATGCTTCTTGTTAGCATTGTCTTCTTATCAGCTGCGGTTGCTGTTGTTGTTGTTGTTGTCGCTTTCCATATGTCTGGTTATGGAATCAGGTTTTGTCGTTGTTGTTACTTCTGTTTCTTGTTTTGTGGTGTATTGTAAAGAAGCAGTCGGTGGTTGTTGTTATTTTTGTTTTGTCATTTGCTGTATTCTTCTTCGTTTCGGTTTCTGCAAGTATGTCGGTATGTATGTGTGTACATGTTTTGCTATTGCTGGTCGCTGTGCAGTATGTATATGTTCGGCCGGTTGATCTCATATGACTCTCGGTATGTATATTCGTTTTACTCGGTTTATTGTTGTCAAGCAGATGATTGTTTTCGGCAGAATAATTTGAAACGATGCTTGGATCGTTACATACATATGTTTATATGGTATTGTTTATAGTATTATCAAAATCCTTCACTTCATCCAGCATTTTCAAGTAAGACACAGAGTCTCAAGGCTCACATCCCAACATCATGAAGTCCTATAATCATCCGTTATTAATACCACTTTTTCCTCTTCCGAGACCTTCAAACTCTGACATGTTCGAAAAATTTTTTGTAATTAAAAAACGGACGCGATAACGACAACGATGAATACTTCCACCATAGCGAATATAATAACTGATTATAACTGAATAATAATATACTTGTCATTAATACATGTATTATATTGTGGATGCTTCGACCGTACTCGTTGGAAGATGCTCTCTCTGCGACAATCTGTGTGACATAAGTTTTACCACAATTCTGTTGCAGCCGCTTGTTGGATTAAGGACATACAGGACAGACAGGAACACGTTAAACGAAGCACTGCCAGAAATATACAGAAATATATATACACGTTGTATACTCTACCACTATTCTAATAAAATAATTGACCTGTAAGAAATCTGTGTTGGTCTGTCTTAAAATTACTATGTACAATCTCACTGAACTCAATCCAATACGATTACTATTAATACCGTCATCCTGATCACTCTTAGGATTGTTATTATCATTCTTAATATACATGAAATGCTAATAAATATGCAAATGCTTTATTTATCTGAACAAGCCAAGAGACTTCTGTATTTTACTTAGTAATTATATTAAGGATAAAGATAATATAGAATATTATAAAGCATAATATAGCAGTCAGTACTATACTACAAAAATAATCTACTATAAATTGTTAAAAATGCGGAAAATGTATAAAAGTGTTGTATTAAGTCGATGTTTACATTATCTCTTTCAGAAAGGATAAAAGGTAGTGTGTGTATCCAAGATAATTCAAGTCAAAAGAACTCGAAAGGGAATTCTTATCAGGGACAAAAGAAATGCTTATAAAGACCATTTCATTAAAATATTTATACACAAACAAAAACGAGGATCAAATAAAGAAAGGAAAGAAAAATAAAAGAAACAAAAGAAGAAAGATAAAATATTTATTGTAAAAAATATAATAAAGCATGTGAAGTATTATGCAAATGATATTCTTGATATACGTTAATTTCGCTTTCTTAATGCTGTTGTCATTTGTTACAAGTAGAGTCCATATATATTTATAAATCTCAGCTTCAGGAATTTGCTAATAATGGACGATGTCGTTGTTGAGATTTTATATAATTTCGTTGAGTGGACAATAAAAAAGAAGCCAACAACCACAAAGTTACATCAAAGGTCAAACGAAATGTTTTTCGGAAGGATGATAAAATAAATGCTTTGCAGGAACTGAAAATTGCTTAATTTTCTCCACGTCCTTAAATTTGGCATTCAGCTCAAGTCTTAATTAAGTTTCTTGTGGTTTAATTGCTCTGTTCTGGTGCAAGTTACTTTTAATAAAGTGAACTTATGGACTTTAATAACAAACTTCTCCTTCGGTTTATACGGAGTGTGTATAACTTTGATTACATCATGAAATTTAATGAAATTTTATGGCACAAACACATGGAAGAGTTTTAAAAAGAGTTTGCAATTTTTTCTAATTTTTCTTAAACTTGGAAACTATAAAATGTTGTATTTAAAGAAGTTTTCAATTGTAGTTATTTAATAATAATTGCAATTTATTAATAATAAAACATTAGTATTCGTATTCAATTTATTTCCTATATTATGACCAAATTTTCTTTATTTATAGGCCGATATTTCATAAAAGTGGAGAGCACCAAATCTTAAACAAATATTTAAAGCGTTTTAGCGCCGCAATTTCACATTAATTTTTATAGCATTTTCTCAGCAGTGTCATATTTTATTTTCGTCTTCAGTATTTCGATATGCAGACTTTTGCATTTACTCGATAATTAAAATTTCATCACATCTCGCTGCTTAACGAGGAATTTTCCAATTAATAAAAATGCCCTAAGAGTTATTATTTAATGAAAGACTTGGAATTTTGATGGTGTCATCATTAAGAAATTATGTATTTTTCACATTATAATGAAGGAGAACCGTTATTGCCTGTCTTAGCCGTAAATTGGCGAAAAAGGAAGATGAATTTATCGCAATACTCAAATAACACGCATCTACAAATAAACAAGCAACTGCACAAAGTGTGTGCCCATATATCACTTCGCACGTTAACCTATATTAAATGACCTTTCAGAGGCTATAATGAATATGTTATTAAAACAAACTCGAATAAATTTGCTACAGAAAGTTAAGGTCACGATTTAGATACGTTTGTTTGAATATATATCAAGCGAATATATGAAGGAATATAAATCACAAGTCGGCCAAATCGAGAAATGTATCTCCTTCTTCAATAATATATAATTTATAAATAAAACAAGGACCATTCAGTTGACTTGGAATTTTTGCTAATGAAATTAAATTTTATTGAGGCTGCTTTAACAAATTTACACAATTTAAATAATTCAACTAACAACTTTGGACAATATTGCAGACCGAAAATATAAATTCCTTTTTAATTCTGCATATATATTATATTGTAACTTATGATGGAAAAATTCAATCAGTCTGCTAAAAACATCAACTGTTTAATTTTAAATGCCTTTTAAACATCATAAATGCTTTAGTTTGGATTTGAATGCGAAGATTTTAATTAAAAACCAAGTGAAAATGTAATAAGAAAACCATGTTTTCTCGCTTTTCATGTAAGAAACGCGTGTTTTCCTTTTATCTTTATTTTTACTGTCACATATTCAAGATTCGATTGAAAATAAATTCAAAGTTTCGCTGTTTTATGTGAAATATTTAGAAATTCGCTGAAGATAATAATAGAATACAGACACCAGCAAAAATAATCTGCTCAATATTGTCCCGTAGGGAATAAAAAATATGATTGAAAAATATTTCCAACGAAATGATTCAAGCAAAAGATTTTTGGTGGTTTTTTGGTGTTTAGTGATTCCGATGACGAGGAACGTGAGGCAAATTTTAAAACAAAGCACACAAGAAAAACCCTTTTTTCCACACACATTCAATTACATGCTTGAGTTGAACGAAAAAACTATCTGAACTCCTGAAAATCCCGATTCGAACGAATTCGATCTCATCTTTTGTTGCAAACAATTCACAGTTATTTGTAATCAGTGCGTTATTTGGAATACGTTTGTGTAAGTGAGCCAAAGTGTTGTTTGTGTTTAGTGGTGTTTACATGAGTGTGTGGTTTTGTTTGTGTGTGTGTTCGTGTGAGAATCGCTTTCACTCTTATCGCTGCCTGTGTGCGTTCTTTTTCCTTTCGTTCTGTGTGTGTTCCATGTAGATTAAAATTTCTAACCAAATAAATTCTGCCTTCAATGTGACCCACAATAAAACTGAATCCTGTTGATTTTTCACTAGTGAAAATTGTAGAATCTAAAATAGGAGTGCGTATTTTATATTCCTCGTTTATATTTTAGTTTTATTTATGAGCTTTGCCCAATTATGCAGAAAAATTCAATGAGTTCTACACTTTTAATTCAGAAGAGTTTTTTGTAAATCAGAAAACGTCACTTTCTGAATTAATTTTACACTTTCTGGTTAAAAAAATTACGCTTTCTGATTGACAAGTGGCTCTTCTCAATTACAAGTATATATCGAAGGTACGGACATTTATGTATATATCCACAAAGGCACTCAAAAATAACAATGCGAATTTTTCAGCAAGTTGTGTAATTTTCTTATCAGATGCACGATGCGAGGTTTGCCATTCCTTTTCCTATTTCTTCTCTAAAAACCTTCACTCATTTTATAAATTTTCTCTTAATACATTCACTGAACTGTAAATGTTAAAAGAAAACCTTTAAAATCTTGGCCGAAACAGATCCAAATCCTTTTATTCTCTTCTCCTTAAAATCCATTTACGAGTATTTGAATCTCTAGGATTATCACGTTAAATCGGTTCTGGTGGCTACATTCGGCCTTCGGACATTCTTCGGACCCTTTTAAATCCGCTAAAGAGCCTATGTAGACATTCATCCCTGAAAAACCATTATCAATTCCTTCACGAAGCCGCAGGAGCATCACTGCACAATCGTCAGTTATTAGCACAGCCATCAGTCGAATTTTGTGTCCATTTGCTGCTAAGCCATGCGGCTCCAAGCTGCGATGTTGCTACAGCCCCCATCTTCACGCTTGTGTGGGTCTCGGCGTGCACTCAACCAAATTGTTCGACGTAAATCGTAGGACGTAATCAGCGCTTCAACAGTTTTCCTTTTTGCGCACGTCTCCTACTCGTAAAATAGACGATTTCCATCTTCAAATGTAGCATTGCCACGTACATACATAATGTATCTGTATCGTGCCGCATTTATGCTAGTTGCTGCGGCAACATTCAAGACCGCTGAACTTTTGCGTCACATAAAGTCACCGTGGGCATCCACTATTATCAGAGATATATCCCTCTTTTCTGCCAACTTCTATAGCATATCAACTACACTCTATATCACCGACTTTTGCTCATGGAAGACGTGGTATCGATTTCCCACGATAACGCGCCAGAAATTCATCAGATTCTGCTAAAGGAGAAGAAGATTCATATATTCTACATTATATTCCTTCCTTATGTGATAATATATTTGAAGCGAACATTGGCAGGATCTGAGCTATACAGAAAATACACAGTTTGCTTAATAAAATAGCGTTAAGATCAGAAAACGACCCGTAGAAGGTCTGAAATAGCGTCGAGATCTAAAAACGACCCATAGAAATCCTTTTATTTCCCTTATGACTCTTAGTAGGTACAGAATGACCCCTTGACCTCTGCATAACCCCCTGTTTCAGACACTTAAGATCATTTAATACCAGATTCTTGATGTTATAAGCCTTGGATCGGCGTTTTTACTCCGCAACTGCAGGCCAGTTATGTATGTATATATTCTGCCATTATATATTTTTCAGCTGACCTCATTTTATGCGTGTGTGTGTGTGTGTTTTTTGTATGCATTTCTTCCTATATGTTATTTTATGTTTGGATTTTGATAGCTTTTCCTGTCACTGAATTCTGATTGGGTTGCTTTCAGTTATTTTTCATTGTCTTGTTCTACATTAAAACGAAGTCTGACGTTGCCACCTGTTTGCACCTTGCAACGTTTTAATTAATTGAAATTCTGTGTTGGCTTTTTGTAAATTTTTTAACAGAGGAAAATTGAAAGGTGCAAAGAGTGGAAGATTTGCAAAAGAACAGAGACAGGAAAATGTTTCATTATTTGAACGCATGCTTTCAGTTAATATTAAAAGCGGCCTAAATGCAGAGAAAATTAAAAATAGCAGCAAAGCATCATTATTTTGCCATTATTCCAATGAAATAAATTTCGTATTAAAACTGTTAAATAAAGTGCAAAAATGAAAATAGAAAGCAAGAAAATTAAAAGAGGTTTATTTGGAAATTACAGTAAAAATACAAGTGAAAAATATTTTAATTAATTTCTCACTTTAAATTAAAGTCTATAAAGGGAATTTAATTAATCTTAATTAATTTATTTTACTAAAATTCTATTTAATTTCAAAATTTAAATTTTAAATTAGTAAAAATTTGTGCATTGAACGAGTTGAAGCTTTAAGGAAACCCAATCAACTTCTCAACACGTAAACCACGTCTATAATTCAAACCACACCCATGAACGGTGGAAGCCCATTTCCAGCGAACACAAATCATCAACGAAACGTACCGAACTGACAAATAACCCAGTAGGAAATGAGATGACGACCAAGTAGGAAATTTGAGCAGAAACAAATATTTTATGATAATCGAATCGAAACTTCCAATGACAAAATAAACATTTATTCGACGTTTTTGTTAATTAAATTATATTGTGTTAATAAGTGAAATTAAATACTTTAATCTACGAAAATCTTTCCTAAAATATTTCAATTTTTAAACAAAAAATCAACCTCCAAAAAAACACTCAGCAATTTTGGGTATTTGTGAATGTTTTTAATAGTTGAATTGGAAATTCAAAGGATGGAAAAGAAATGCGTAGAACAACAGAACGGCAACGAAAACTGCTGCCAATCGACAATCATTCAAAGAATGATGTTGGCAGCAACATCGATTGTGCTTCAATTTCAGACAAAGTAAACAAACTGGCAACAGTTGATTGCTTACACCAACAACCAACATCGAGTATTATTTAGAAAAGGCGAAGCGAACCTGTCGAAAAATACAGGAAAAATTAATTAAAGAACCACGAACGAAAATCGATTTTCAATTTTAAATCCCTGAATTCAATCGAGTGTTAAAAGTTATTATGAAAATTAATCGAACTATTTTTTTAAAATATAAATAATTTTAAATATTCTTGCAAATTAAATAAATTTTTAGTTGAACTAAAATTTAATTCTAATAATTAGAATTTAATTCAGAATATTCAGAAAAGTTTTGAGTTTTCATTCATTTTTGTTCTTAAGCTGATTATCAAAAAAACCATTTGTGTATTTGCTTTCAGCATCGTTGAGGCCCAACCGACCGAAGTGACTAAGCGATGGTAATCACAGCCAAACTCTGGCTGCAGCAGCTGCATTCGACAACAACAGCGACACAAATTGGACCAACAGCAGCAGCAGCATGAATGACAGCGACGGTCAGCTCCTGTTCAGTGCAGACCAACTGGACGAAATCAGTCAGAGCGCCGAGCTGCGATGTCTGCTGCAGGAACACATTGAATCGCAGACGTTCGGCAACACCAGCGACTTCTGTCTGACGCAGTTCGACACGATTCTCTGCTGGCCGCGAACGGACCGCGGAACGTTGGCAGTGCTGCCATGTCTCAACGAATTTAAGGGCATTAAATATGATATTTCAAGTGAGTAGAAAGGAGCCAACGAAGATACGAAATGCATAGGAAAATTTAATATTCACAAAGAAGAAGTGAACATGATGACTTTTAATATTCTGCAAAGTTTTCCCCATTCACTACATCAGCAGAAACATCAACAAGATTTTCTTAATCATATTCACCTTCATCATCATGATTGTCTTCGTTCTCAAGATTAACAAGTTGTTTTCATCACCAAAACAAGACCATTAATAGTTAAAATCTTAATGCAAAAACTGAAAACACATTTTCTTCATTCCGTCGAAAACTTATTTTGCTAACTTGTAAACTCTGGCAGCGTTACGAGGTTGCTACACACACAATTTCATTGCACACGTAACGAGTTTATTTGTTTGGCTCATAAAAGCGCCGTAAAGTAACAACTCATGTCACTCGAACAATTTTAATGTCAACGTATGCTTAAATGTACGTTTACGTGTCTGTTTCCGCGCATAAATGTTTTTATGTTTCTTGAGGATGCTTCAAGATAAGAAAGTGTAAAGATTTTCGAGATGTAGAAACAAATGCCACAAAATGAAGAATCTGCTGTTAGAGATCTTTATTTTATTTGCTAAAGTACAAAGGTCAAGTTGAATAATTGTATTAAAGGTCAACTGTCTGACATGAAGTGGATATAAATTAAATAATAAATATTTCGAGGCAATAAAACTTAATGGATTATTTTTAAAAATGTGGTTGAAATTACGTTTTTATTTAAATAAATTTTTGAAATCTTTATTTTTATAAAATTTATTATATAATTAATTTATTTTTCTATTCTTTATTTAATATTTCAATTCGCTCTTTTATAATTTATTACTATTAAATTAAAAAATACAAATAAAAAATTAATTTAAAAATTAATAATAGAATTAATAATAAAATTAATTCAATTTTGTTTAAAATTTAAAAATTACAATTTGCATTTTTTGTTGCATTTTATTAAATTTAATTTGATTATGTTTTTGTTTATATTATTTGCACTTATTATGGAATGTGTATTATATAAAATCATATGGATTTCACCAATTTCATGGATCCAATTCACAAAAACAACAACAATAACAAATCAAATTTAACAGCCACCGAACTTTAAACAATTTTTTATTTTTGCTTGCTGCGATTTTCACAAAATATTTCGATCACTAGAGAAATTTTTACTTTGTTTTCCCTTTCTTATACCACACAAATAACATTATCATTTTTTCAACTCCTTTTTTACCACCTTTCACCCTGAGTTTTTCCTGAAAACGTAAGAAAATCATGTCTGATTTTTCACTCGATTTCAGAGCACCAAAAATGTCGAAAGAAGCAGCACATCGCTAAACGTGTTGCTCGGACTTCAGCGTGTTTAAGCGTGAAAGCGAAAAAGATTTCGTCGAGTGGCTCGCAACTGAAAAATCCGAAAGCGTTTGTGTGATTCTGTTGTCTGTACTTCGATCTGATCAATAAAAGTTGCACTTAGCGTGATATCAATAACTGTCTGAGGTTGTGAAGAAGTTACTTGATGTAGTTTTCAAATATATGTACACATTTCCAACGAAGGAAGGAAAGTTCATATCTAAAGCACAATAAATTCCATATCCTTTTGTTATATTTTCTATTTCTTTGCTTATTTGATTTTATGTTGGTTTTTGTCCGTTACAATTGCTCGTGTGAGCGATTCTTTTCTTCTTTTTGCATTGTTTTAGTAATTTTATGGTCTGCCTTCATCCGTCCATTTGCCATGTAATTTTCAATTCCAACTGCTCAATTTGAATTTATTGCGGGATTCCCTCCATCGTGGATGCATCGGATTTGCCTTTGAATATAGGAAATATTTGAGGAGTATCGTAATAAATTTGCACAATTCTTTCGGACAAAGGATTCGACTTCAACATCTCTTTCATTCATAATTTAATGCTTGTTTTCAATCCTTTATCTCAGCACAAACTTCCAGCTTCTTCTAAAACTCGACAAAATAATTGAATTAGCCGGAAGGCGTTCGTCCTTTTGGTTTTCAGCAATTGTTTTGCAATTTGCCGCTTTGCTTCAAATTCAAGTCCTTGTTATTCCATTAAACATCTGCTGTTGCTGCTTCTGAAGGACGTTTCGCCCAAGCCGAAGGTCAGAAATAAAACCAAACGCTAGCAAATGTCATTAAAAACCACTATAACCTGTTTTGGAAATTTCCATTGTGTTCTTTTGAAAACTACAAAAATAATAATAATAATAATAATTTGCCTCTTTCCATCATTTCTTTGAAAATACCCTGCAAATTTCTTTCCTTTCACAACGTCTCGCTGTCAATTTTAATCGTGCCGGTTTTCTAACAATGGTTTTTATCTGCTAATTCCCTTGAACGGTTTTTAGTACTTTTCTGTTTCATCAGTTTTTATTTTTATTGATAAATTGCTTTTCTAATGAAATTTTCCGTTATTTTCTGAATCGTTTCAGTATGTTGTCTATTGATTTAATTTAATTTAATAATATTTAATGAATTTGTGATTTATTTCATTACATTCAATTCTCGTTAAATTTTAAATAATTAAAATTGAATCATTTTACGTTTATAGGTTAATAGAATTTCTTTACACAAATTCTTTTGAATGTTATTGCTTGTTATTTTCTAATTAAACTTATTTAGAATTCCGTTCACAATAGTTGGTTACTTAAAATTCAGTTTTCAACGTTCTACTGTATGTTTAGGGTGGTTTACTTAATTTTATTGTTTCTAACAAAAAAGATTTTTCACTCTATTACAAAAACATTTAATGCTATTACTATTTTTAAAAAAAGATACACAGATTTAAATAGGATACACAGAATTTAATATTTTACATATAATTATATATATTTGAAAATATTACAAACAAAAATATTTTAGAACTTTACATTTAAATTTATTTAATTAAAAGTTTGTTTGTTTACTGTTTTTTATACTAAACAAGCAACTTTTAATAGCATAAATTTTGAAAAGTAATTATTTTTCTTCAACAAGAACTTTAGCCAACCTTGAAAATAAAGTTGTTATTTGTTGTTCAACTTCACTTGATCATTGGATGCTGATGATGAACAAATGAAACGAATTACATTCTTTTAATGAGTCCCGTCAACACACACACAGCGGCTGCTACAGCATCTTCTAGCTTAATGGGAATTCTTCTTTGAAATTCCATACAAAACCAACAGTGAACAGACACACTTCGCACTTGAGAGTGTGAAAGCTGCTCCTCAACTCATCCCACATTAAATAAATTGAATTTTACTCAATGTTACCACGATGCAGCTTGTGAACCCAATCAACTCTCTGCTTATTCTTCCTTTCTTTGTTCATTGCGACCATTATTTTTTCTGTCATGCATTTATAAACATATATCATTCATTCAGTCATGCATTAATGCATTAGTTCATTCTATCTAATCAACATCTTTCTAGAGAATGCCACCCGATTCTGTGATCTAAATGGAACATGGGACAAATACACCAACTACGACTCGTGCGTTCATCTGCCAGCCCCATCGACGGTCCCGGAATTCGAGCCAATCATAGAATTACCAATGATAATTTATTTCATCGGGTACACAATTAGTTTGGTGTCACTAACGTTGGCAATAATGGTTTTCATCTATTTTAAGTAAGTTAAAAATAGTGTTCAAATGCGCAAATGATGTTGGCAACGCCATAAAAGCGTTAAAGCGTGAGCTGAAGAGCAGAAAGAATCTTCTTTAGTACTTTACAATCTTTACTATCCTTTCAAATCTTCTTCAATGAAAACATTGGCAAATTAATGCTACTTGAAAATTCTTGCTTCAAGTAGCTTCAAGGAGTATCTTCAACACTTCATAGAACATTATCTTTTTCTGCTCTTTTGTTTGTATTGACTTTTAAAAGATTATTACGACTTATGTATGCTTAATTGAAATGAATTTTTGTTTATTTATGAAAAGATAAAAACAGTCAATATTTGTATTTAGTTGCACATAAATTTATAGACAAATATTGAATTAGCCGACTATTTAATTAGTAATTTTGCTAAATTAGAACGTTAACTAGTTAATGATTTCAATCCGCATTGCTCACACTTTATTATATATAAAGAAATATTAACCATCATTTGTTTATATGTAAATTGTTATTTTCTCTATTACTAAAAATATATTTTCTGTTTAATTTCCCTTTCTATTTTTCGACGATACAAAAATAAAATTCTGAATAATGTTCTGCATGATAAACAACGATTAAATTAATGACATCATCTACAACACGCATAATTATAATAATGGCAATAACAAAAATAATACCAAAAATAATATCGCTAAAAACAAAACAAAATAATAGAGAACTACGTTGTCTGCGGAACTCAATTCATGCAAATCTATTCTTCACTTATATAATGTCGGCGTTATTCTGGATACTGACGCTATCGGTGCAGGTAAGAATATTTTTCGTTATATTGTTCTTTAAATTTCGTTTAAGTTTTTTGTGTTTTTCTCAAAGAACACCGCATCAATAGAAACATTTGAACTTGTAAATATTTAGTGACTAAACAAATTTTAATTTAATTTAACTTAGTGACGGTCATAATCTTGTACAAAATTCACTACAAAAATCCATTGTGAATCAACCTTTTTAAAGAGGGAGTTTCAACGTTAATTTTTCATAGGAAATTATATTATTAAATTATTATGAACACTTCAACACAATAACAAATACATAACGTTGAAACAAAATGTTGAGATGCTTATTATCGTTATAATCTATTAAGAATAAATTCTCTTCGTAACATGTTCGTTTAACTAATCTTTAAACTCTGCTGTCAGATTTACGTACGAACAGGATTGGGAGCGTGTTTTATTCTGGTCACTCTTCTACATTTCTTCACGTTAACGAACTTCTTTTGGATGCTGGTGGAAGGTAAGGTTATTAAAATATGTATCATAAGTGACCTTAAATTGACACAAAATTAAATAGGTATATTAATAAACTGAATATGTTTTTAGATTTAGTTTCTTTTGATTTTATGACTTACTATGTACACATAATGTTGATACTTAACATTTTAATTGTGGTTTTTATTTCAATTATTATTAATTTTTTCGCCTTTGCTTGTGAGCGGTTTCCTGTATTTGAAATTTTGAAATAGATGAAGTTCATTATTGTATTTTATTTTAATGCCGCGCATTATTTTATTATTATTTTATTATTCCTTTAATACGTGGTGAATATACTTGATTATGTCTGTTAATAACGTTGCGAGTAACGAACGTTTCTATTAATATTGGTGTTGTTGCTATCTATTCTCTGCACAGGCCTTTATCTCTACATGCTCGTGGTGAAAACATTCTCTGGTGAAAATATAAGATTTAATATATACGCCATGATTGGATGGGGTGAGTAATTTAAAGATTTTAATTAAGAATGTAATAAACGATTGCAAAAGAACGCAATGTTTTATAATATTAAAAGTAAACGTGAGTGAACACAAACCTAAAAGTCGACCATTGAAAAAAGTTTAAAGTAAACACCGACTGCGCCAGATGCATTTAAATTGTAAAACAGATTAAATTATGAATACATTAATGTATTGTATATTTCAATTAAATTTGTACTCTGAATTATTCATGAAATGCCTCATTTCGCTTCAATATCGTCAACAAAATCTCGCCTTATTCATAAATTACATGCAATTTTCTGCTTGGCTTGCAGTCGCAGCAGCAAGCAGATTTATGTTGATTGATGGTTAAAACTATACGTCATCCATTCAACTCAATTTTCCTCGACGTGTCTTGATTTCACTGCAGCGTCCTCTCAGCGCTTCACCGGAATCATTACTCTCCATATTTATTGAATTTTGATGCATGAAACAATGAAATCTGACGAAGTCTCTCGTTGATGCAGGAAATTCAACTCGTTTCACCTCTTACTTCCACCTTACTCACCACTCACAACTCGTTCCCACCGTAACAGTTGAGACGTGTCACACATACAAATACATAATAAGTGAAACACACAAATAAATTTACTGTTATGCTCTCGGTTTCAGGCGGACCAGCAGTTTGCGTTGTCATCTGGAGTATTGCCAAGAGTCAGACGTCAGAGTCGCCTGCAAGTGAGAAGGTTGGCAGAAATTTCTGATTTTATTAAAAATCCCAAAGGACTGTTGTTTGTCGATACTCGAATTCAATCTCAAAATTTTTATTTTCCCAATGCTGTTTGTTTTTGTTCTTATTTTAATTTATTATTTATGTTGTTTTTTCTTTCTATTTGTTTTATTTTTGCTCCTTTCTGATTAAGTTTTCGTTTGTTTCATTTCATCGTGTTCGTTTAACCTTTTCTTCTTCGTCCCTTTGCAGTTACCGGACATCGGTTGTCCGTGGATGCATGAAACACACGTTGACTGGATTTTTCAGGGTCCTGTTTGTGCGGTGCTGTTGATCAACTTAATGTTCCTACTAAGGATTATGTGGGTAAGTTGCCCGGATTTCCTGCTGTATTTATTGCAATACACTATTTTATATAATATTTGCTGAATACTTGAAAATTCTTTAGTCAATCACGAGTTTAAGTTGTTATTTTTAGTGATTTTCTTTGCTTATTATTTTAATACATTTCCTTCTTTATAATCTCTTAATTTTTCTTAATTTTCCTCTGTCCGATGGCTGTTGTTATTATTTCATAATTTTTCTAAATTTTATATACAGTTTTGGAGGTATAATTACTCATTTGAATAGAATAAAAACCAGAAATCACAAATTACAATTAGAAACTCACATTTCGTTATTTATTGTATTAATTTTTTTATAATTTTTGTTTTTTTTTTTCTTAAAATTGATAAAGTTTGTGTGAGTTCACATTCAAATGGTCCATGACACTAAAGTCCTACTAGCTTTGGAAAACCAAGCGTTGATTAAGAGAGGAAACCTCCCTGAAGCTGTCCGCAAACGTAGTCAGTCTGCCTTCAAAATAAAGTTCCGTTGCTAAGAGCTACGGGTACCACAATAAACGGTATGGAACAATATTAGTTGGAGGACTACCTCACAACTGACGAACCCGAAGCCAGTACAAGGTTAAATGATGGAAAGTTCGGTTGTTGGTTTAGGTTAAGTGAGTTAGTTAAGAGTTAGCTGCTGCGGCCGGACGACTGGTTATGTTCGGAGTACTCACGGAAGTAATTAACACGTGTCGGCAGGTGAACATGAACAAAGAACCACTGCTTCATTGTAAGCCCAGTAGGCAAATCAACTAAACAATCCCTAGTCTTCAGCTGTCATTTGCAGAAAAAGGATGCACTAAAGAGTGATGTTTGGCAGTAGTGCGAGGAAGAGAAGAAGTCGTCGTCCTCTAAAGGAAATTCAGTACTTGTAGATGAGGAGCTCCTCATTTTAGAACTCAAAGTAACGCGCATAATTATGAAAAGACAGGTTGTCACGGTCGGCGGGCGCTTTATACTGCCTCGAGTATGACTTATAAAGTACTTTTAGTTTATATTCCACAGAGTGTGTACCGAGGATAGAGTGTGTACAGCAAGAATGTTTAAATCTACAATAATTTTCGTCATTAATCCGATTTTAATTAATAATATGATAATAATAATAATTTTAATTAATAATATGACTTTATACAAAATAACTCATATTTTAAAGTATTACACGCCTAAAAAATCGATGTTGCAAACCTTTTTAAAACGAGAAACAAATTTTTATAAGCCTTTTACGTCACGCTCCATTGGACAAAAATACAAAAAGCAAAAAAATCCTCAAGAATCGTGCACGAGTGGAGATGCGTTGTTCATAGTGAAGACTGATTGCATCCATTAAGAGGGACGGAGAGAACAGAAGAGAGAGAGGAAGGGTAATGAAAATGGGCCGTAAGAAAAATCAACCATTGAAAAGTCACTCTTTTTAATCAATGAGGCTTAAAAAAAACAAAAAAAAAACCAAAACGACACTTAAAATTCAAAGCCCCGACAACGCTAACCGATTGAACTGAAGCCTCTACAAATTGCAGCCGTTTAAAAACGTGATGTTAAATAATTGGAGGCTTGGAAAAAGACATTAGGAAAATCCGGCTGGAGCGGTGTTTAGGAAAGATGCAGTCAAAACGTGATTTAAAAGAAGAGATTCATGAAAATGCCACGGTAAATCTAACATTAAACGAAAAATCCAGAAGAAAGCAGATTTAAAAATGCATCATAGAAAAGTAGTTTGTAAGCCTTTCGAGTTTTTCACATTTATGGAGACATTTTCATTTTATTTTGATCAGTTTTTCATAGTATTGTTCATCAAAAAGATGAAATTTCGCTTTAAATAAGTTTAATTTATTCATTAATTAATACAGAACTAAATGCAGTGGTTACTTTTCCAAAAAACTGATTCTGAAACGGAAATTAATTGCTTTTTTACAACAGTAAATAATATAAAAACATGAAGCCCTCAATGAATTTCTTTATAATAATACAATGACTTATATTAAATTGCATTGTAGCGTTCACCGTGACGTATGAGTAACAAAAAGGTGTCAAGTCTCTGTAATTATAAAAATAATAAAATAATTTTTTTTTAATTTTTATAAATTGAAGATAATTTCACAAACTTATATGATCAATTGGCAGATCTTATAGCTATTTCAAAAACAGCAATATCGGTTTCTCATCAATGGTCTTTCTTGATGTTTTTTCTTTAATTAAATCCTATAATAAATAAATCCTATAATACAAGCTACCATAACATCAAAAACTATAATTTGATAACTTGACAATAATTCATCCTCATCAGCTTTGAGTGGATTCACGATGACATGCTTTAAAAGACGATAATTAAATCAATTTTAGCTGTACACCACGTCGTATGATCAACATTTTTTAACAAGCTGTTGAAAATGTGACTACACTTTAAATTTCTTTATAACTTTGCACATTTTAACACTTCAATTTATTGATTAAAGCAATTAAAATGATTTCTGAATACAAATTATAGTGAATAAATCAATATTGATTACTTGATTAAAGATAATTGTTGGAAATTATGAAGGACCTAAATTAAAAGCAATTAAAACGGAAGCAAAAAGTGGAATTAAAAATAAATCGGGATGAAAACAGAGCCACACTAATAATGCAAGTACTAATTTTTTTTTTTAAATTAACAATGACGCGAACATTAAATTAAATTTTAAAAGTTAATAGCAAAACATAAATAAAAATTGCATATAACAACGCACACAGACTAAAAACAACAAAAACTTCTGATATAGTTTTTTTCTCTTTATTTCTTTTCTTTTCTTCTTGGTTTTTCTTAGCTTTCAATTCTTTTACTTTTCTCAATTTTGCAATTCTTTCCTATTCCTTTCAATGGGGCATTTTTATTGTTTTGAGTTGGTTTTTATATTAAAAAAAAAAAAATAAAATATATCAAGGTTTAGAAAGCCGAGGAAATTAAATTTCCTCTGGCAGTAAAAAGCAATTCTCCACAACCGAACTGAAAATGATTATCATGCACAATTTATGTTTCTTTTGTTATTTCTCGTCTTGACGTCTCCCTCTCCTTGTCTCTCTCAGGTACTGATTACGAAACTCCGCTCTGCCAACACCGTAGAGACGCGTCAGTATCGCAAAGCGGCGAAGGCGCTACTCGTCCTCATTCCATTGCTTGGCATCACTTATTTAGTGATGTTGGCGGGGCCCAACGAAGACGGCGTGATGAGTCACATGTTCGCCGTGGTGCGCGCTGTACTCTTGAGCACACAAGTATGTAAATTAATTTGACGAAAAGACGCTAAATCAAAACGAAACAATAACAAGAAAAAAGTCTTTAAAGCTGGCTAAAAATTAATGCAAAATACATAATTATTATTTTGAATTATTTGAATTTATTACAGTCAAATTAAAACTAAATTAAATTATAATAAAATTACAATAAATTGAAAATAAAAACTCTCATTAGCGTTAATATTTAAAGGTGATTTTTAATTTCACATTTAATGAAATCGTATTAATTTATATATTTTTATCTTTTCACGCTTCTTCGGTTGATTTGTTGACTGATTCCGCGCAGGGATTCTCAGTATCTCTATTTTATTGTTTCCTAAATTCGGAGGTGCGCTCAGCTTTGCGTCATCATTTCTCACGTTGGCAGGACGAACGCAACATTCAGCTGGATCAAAGCAAACGGTAAGTCGAACTTTAAACAACTATAAATCAATTAAATAATAATTAACTTTATTATCAATTACAAAGTAAAGAGATTTTATAAATAAATGATAATAAATAAGTGAGTAATTAAAAATCAATATTATATATTAAATAAATGTATACTTATAAATATCAAGAAGTGATTATCTTTCATAATACTCGAAAAAACAATTTTAATAATTAATAAAAATAAAATCAATTTCTTTAATTTATTGTATGGAATTATTCTAAGTTTAATTACTATAGTTTAATAAATTATTTAATTTAAATTATATAATTATTTATTATTTTCAATTAATTTATAATTTGTATTTATTTATTTATTTAATTGTGAATGAAGTTTAGTGATGAAGGAATTTTCATTTGAAAATTATAAAATGATTGATTAATATTCATAAGAAAATTGGGAATATCTTCTTTTTCCTTTCTGTCTCTCTCTGCTCTGTCTGTCTGCCGTTCGCCGGTCTCTGTCACTCTTTCTATTATTATTAGCATCATTAGTACCGCAGCATTTCGGTTGCTTGACGTTGCTTTGGTTACACCACCGAAATTCTCGACTTTGGTGACAATTACATTTTACGGTTTCAAGCATGCAACGTCATCATCCGCAACGCCAGCTTCATTCCTTCATTACATTGGCTTGAAATGGAGAAAACACACTTCGTAATGAATTTATACATTTGTCTGTATGTTTGTTTGTTATGTTTGAAATGTCCAAAGCCAAGGGATCAAGATTTCATGGACAAACTGAAGTTGACACTTTTTTTTTCTCATCATTCTGACAAAAGCAGCGGCGCTGTCAACTGCGCTCGTTTCGAGTGCAAGGAAATTGCAGAAAAATGCGATATTTTGCTATAATTAAATCAATGTCTTGACAGTGACATTTTACAGTTGCAAAATAACTAAATACCTACATATTTAATAGCACAACAAATTTAACTGTGAACTATTTCGCGATTCAGCCGCTTCCGAACACTCGGAAGAATTCTAAAGTTTCTTCGTCATTCAAAGGTCAACGCGGGTGTGCTGCTTCTTCACATAACGTCGCTAATACTGTTGCAAAAATGTTGTATAATAAATAACGATGGGTAAAAAATAACGTGACCTGTCAATGATTTGTATTTTGCTGACCTCATGCTGACCACAAGAGACAAAGTCACACGCACAACGTCATAATCATCACACACACACATACACACACATTTCTAACTTAATTAACTGTCACAAAAAGTAACAAGCTCTTGTGGAACATCACTAAATTATGCTATGAACTGGGATTGCTTTTAAATTGAACCACAAGAAAGAAACACAAACGCTCTTAAAACACATGCATACATCATAAACGAACACACACACATGCATATTGATTGTTCCTCAATCTTTCTTCTGATCAAAAATTGAAAGCTTTTCATAAAAGAGCCGGAAGTGCCAATGTCGAGTGTATTGAAACTGAAGTTGCTGCTGGAAAATATAAATTTCTGTGCAAACAAATGTTTGTGCGGTTGAAGGAGTTCGCTTGTGCATAGAGATTAAAATAGATCTATAATAGATATAATAGATGCATTATAATATCTATGGTTTATGTTATATTTTCCCTTAAATATAAAAGCGTTGCTCTCTTTTACCTTCTCTTTTCATTGTTAATGAGCTTTTTTAATAAACTCACATTGTTTAAATGAAGTAAATTGTTTATATTCACTATATTTTAGTTATTGTCGACGATAAATAGAATTGAATAAATTAATTACTCATTGCAAAAGAATGCCTCCTGCATATTCACATTATTTTGTTTAATGCATTAAATTTATTATTATTTTAGTACAAAATCATGGCAACAATGGATATTAAATGCATTTAATATTGGATGAAGATTTTCATAATCAAACCAATATTTTTGTGACCATAAAATGTTACTAAATAAAAATTAAAAAAAGAAATACAATTAATAATTGACGATAGCTGCTTTTGAATTAACTTAATTCAAAATAAAAAAGTAAAAGAATAAATATAAAACAATTGAAATTAAAATAAAACTAGAAAATGCTTCTGTTTTAATAAACTGCTGCCAAAAAGTAAACTATCATGAATTGCAAATTTATTATTTGTTATTTAGAATTTATTTGAATAGGAGTATTTTTTAATTTTAACTGTTTCATATTTATAAATGTTTTATTGATGATGCTTATGATTGCGTATTGTTTGGTAGCACTTTTATTAAAAAGAACTATTATTTTATTTTAGTTGTTCTATATACGTATTTATTAATATATTTATTTTAATCATATTCATCAATCAATGATTGCATATTGCTTCGAAACATAGGAAAAATGTTTAAAGTGGAATTTATTTATACTAACTACAAAAATTCTCCAATTGGAAGCAGAGCGATTGCAGAGAAGTTGAGTCAATGAAGGCATGAAACGGTTAATGGAATAAAAACAACCAGCAGCGATATCAGTTAATTAGTTTTCATTGTTGTTGCCCTCCTATTGGGCACATTTTACCAATAGAAAGAGGATGAAATGTGTGCTTACCAGGCACTTTCAATAGACTTTGACCGATTTAAAATCAATTTAGGAATACATTTTCAGGAGTGAATATGCACTTCACGGTACTTTTGAACTTCTGTCAAATTAAATTAATCACATAAAATATAATAAAAAAAAAAAAATAAAAAATAAAATAACAACGTTTTCAACTTTAAATCTCACAACTATATTGAGAGAAATTATTTTAAACTTTATAGTTAAACATCTTAAAAGCGTATTAAATAAAAACGTATTTTTTTATATCAATGATTTTTATTACTGACTCCGTGCTGCTCTCTTTTATAAAGCGTAAAGGAAAATGACTCCTCACAGCGCCAACGACACGAAATCTTGTCATATGATTTGTTACGCTCTCAAATGATTATCCGTCACAGTGGCACGGACACGTAAACAGCGTAAATGCGGAGCACAATAAACGTAAATGAGAGAAGGCGGGCGTAAATTAAGAGCAGACGTACATAAAAAGTGGGACTTTTTTTTTAATAACACTCTTCTTTAATACACGTTTGAGTGTATGTACAGATTTATGCTGAAATGTACTCTTTTCCGCTTTTTTGCTCTCCTTTAAAGAAATCATTTCTTAGCAAACAGCGAAGAAGCAAAAGGAAATAAAATTTGGTCAGGTGTGCATAGAAAACACATCTAAAACTAAAAGATGTGTAACAATAAAATTAAAGAGAAATTCTATTAAAATCAGTCTATTGGATGGAGCATATAAAAGCAAACTTCTCATTTCGAGACACGTTGTCAATACAAAGTCAATAATTGTCAAAAATTAGAACGATAAATTAAAAAACCCAAGTTTAAGAAAAACACATAAATAAAATAACCGAATTAAACACAATAAAAATAAACTTACCGTCTGTTGTCAATAGTTGAATAATGTTAAATATTTTTATGCAATTTTCCGAAGATAGTTTATTTTGCTGAAGAAGAAACTTTCAATTTTATATTCCACTGTTAATTATTACTTTACACTTTTTATAAATCTATTATTTGTGAACTATAAAGTATGTGCGTGATTTAAGTTTTTCAAATAAAGTTAAATAAATTCAAATAAACTGTCAATTATCATTTTTTCGAATGATTTCTATTATTCCTGCATCGTTAATATTGATTATGTGGCTCTCACACCAACGACACTTTCCATATCTTGTTTATGACACTTTCACAAAATGTATAAATTCAATTCTCATCAATTTCAATGCAGTCGTGCACACGTATTTCCTATTTTATAACCGCAACAATTTAAGAATTTCATTCGCTTATTTATTTTCTTTTCCTTGCAGGTATACAACGAAAACATTCTCCAAGAAAAATTCACCGAGGGCTGAAAGTACCCGGTAAGTTTCTTGCAACAAAAGGAATTTATATTTCCTTTTTCCATAAATAAAATGTTGTCATTTTGTTTTGCACTGTCGCGTTTTTAACAGCGTGAGTGAGTTACAATGCGAATTACAGTACAAATTGAAAAGGAATTTTTTTTATACATTCCCGAAGGTGTTTGCAAGTTTCAGTTGCATTCAACGACGCATATTTTGAAATTCTGCTTCTATGACATTTCAAGTATTTTCCAAAGAGAAAAAAATGAACAAAATGTAAAGGATTTTTACTTTCCATGTACGAGGTGTGTTTCATTCTGTTGAATCCGATTGGATAAAGGTTGTAATTATTAAATATATATTCGTTTTATATTATTATTATTATTATTATTATTATATTTCAATATATGTTTATTTGCAGATGTTTATTTAGTAATTCATAACAGCACATTTAATATTTCAACTTTCATCATCTTTAAATATTTGTTCGTTGTTTTCCGCTCGATTTTGTAACTTTGTTGTTTGTCTTCTTGTCTCTTGCAGTCCTCTTACGGCTTATTACGGTAAAGGTAAGCGTGAATCGTGCATTTCGTCTACAACAACCACAACTTTACTGAGTCAAAATCCACCGCCGATGTCATTGCAACGTGGCTCAAATGGCGCACTTCACATGTGGCCGACGACGACAACAGTAACTGTAATTCCGAAGGCAATAAGCCCGTTAATGAAGGTTTGCATTTATGTCTGTTTATTTGCATTCATCTTTTTATTTGGCTTTGTGTAAATTTGTGATTTTATGACATTCGTCTCATATTCACGTCACTGAACCAATGACAGGTTTAAACTGAATAACGATAGAAAATAAGAGTGGAATTCAATATTCAATGCTTCAATATAATATTTTATTCAATAGTCTTCAGACTCTCTAAATTAATCAATCTGTTAAATCAAAGTTTAATTTTGCAACTATTGGAAATTCTCCATATTAACGACTTTTTCAAGAAATTTTAATCTCTGCCTTTGTCACAAAAAATTACCGTCCAGAAAATATATTTTTATTTTTAGCAAGGATTAGAAGAAAACTCTGTTTAGATTAAATCTTCTACGCACAATTCTCCCTAAGCATGGCAGTTAGCAACAATCGACGAAATCAAGGACATCAATTGACCAATGAATCCCACTCAGAAAACATCGCCGAATAAGTGTCAAGAATATTTTTAAAAAATCATTAATTATTGTATTAAATTATGTAAAATAGAAAAAGAAAAACAATGAAATTATTGAACTATTGCTGAAATATCTAAGGAACCTGTCTATAAGTGGAAATTGTTAACATTAGCTGCTTTTCCGTGCTTCATCTGGATAAGAATATTCACTCTGCAGGATAAAAAACTTGGCAGCATTTTGGGTCATATTAAATTCAGAAAATTTCTTTCTTTGATTTTGTTGATCTTGTCTTACATTTAAAAATAGATCCAGATCAAGCACATAAACAGAGCTATTATTTTCCTGTAAAATCGCCTTTAATTTAAAAGATTGTATTAAATAAAAAAATCTGTAATATACTGCCTGAAACACAGTTGGACATTCAACAGGCAAGATACAAAATCAGCTGTCAAAATTACACAGGCTCTTATGGGAATCAAGAAAAAAATAAGTTACCTGAGAGCATTCGTATGTAGATAAACATTCAATTGCATGCGAGTCAGCTCTAATTCTATTTTGACATATTGTGTATGCGTGCTCTTCTTCTGCTTCCATTCAATAACTTGTGTGCTTTTGTGTTATTTTCAGAAGCAGTGCCAGAAATGACAGTTTTTGCATATTGTATGCGAGATTCAATTGTGTGCGTGATTTTAGAGAAAGATAAAAATACAAATGAATGTTGCCTCTTGAATGTCCAACTGTGTTTCAGGCATACTACTTAATATTTATAGAACTATCGAAATTATGTAGCTATGCAAAAATGTACTTATGTATGTAAAAAATTGTGTATAAAAATTATCTACAAAAAAATTGTATGCGGATAAAAATATTCAAATAAATGCACCTGTTCTTGAAACTTCAATTCTATTCAAGTTTCTTTTATAAATTTGATGGCAACATAGTTTCTTTATCTGCATATACAATATATTTTTAAATCAAATATACGTCAAATTATACGTTTTCATCGTCAGTATTGGCAACACACATTGCATTGCATTGCATTATAATTTACTATTAACATGCGCATCTATTTTGCGTTGTAATGCATTTAAAATAACTTTCTGTTCATCTTTGTCAATTGACATGGCATAAATTTATTTTGTTTATTTGTCGATTTCATATAGTACGCATGAATGTTTGCCCACACTTCAATAATCTGTATAAATTTACTCTACAAACAAATAAAAAATTATTTTAGTCTTTTTATTCAAGGAACTCATTAAAAGTTGTTATATCAAGTTTACGTAAGTAAGAAAATCGCCATGCAAATCTATAAAACCACCGAAGAAACTACGTAGATTGGATTTGGATAGATTAGTACTGTGTTACCAAGTTTTCTTTCTAAATTCGCTTCAATTTATCTCTTTCAAATTGAAGGCATTTTGTAAGTTGCATTAACTACAAATAAAATAAGTAGGAATACTGAATAAGTGCCTAAGGAATGCAGTAATTTTTTGTAGTTGCTGAATGGTAGTTTTTATTATATTCCTCTCTAGACTACTAAATGATAGCAAGTATTTTAACGACCTTTATTGCAATAATTTTTTAAAATGTAGTTAAGTATTTATCAATTATGAGATATGAATTCACTGATTAACATTAGCAAAGAAGCGTATGACAAATATTAGGAAAACCGTAAATAATTGAATTCATTCAGTATAGTTTATTTATTTCAAGCTTCTTCTGTTGGTTTTGTGACTGGTGTTGTTGCTGTTGCCGCTTCTGATCTATCGTTACAGTCGCTAGCTTCATCATGTGATCGGGACTTTTTCAACGTTGATTTTCGTTTCCTAGTTTCATTTGCGTCATTTTCATTCCCGTCATCCTTACGTTTGTCCTTAGATCGTCTTTCTGAACGACGTTCGGAGTACCGAAACGGCTTCTTATTGCGCTGGTTTTGCTCCTCTTTCTTGACGCTGTCACAGTCAGAATTTGGTGTGCTGCGCGCATCTTTAGAGTTGGTATCTTTAGAGTCGCTCTCCTCTGAGGCCCGCAGTCTTGGTTTGGGTTGATAAATAGCTATAGAAGGACGATCCTTAAACGACACATTATTGGCATATTAATAGACCAAATATTAAAATTTTCATATATACAATAGCGTTATTATTGCTACCTTATTTCGAATACGTCTTTCTTCTGTCAGGTTCTGCTTCTGCGTTTGTTTTTGTTCCAGTGCAGTGGAACTTTCTTGTTTGATCTGCTCACAAACCGCGGGCTTGGGCTCAATTTTCACTGTTGTTTTAGTCAGTGATAATTTTTCTACTTCTTCCTTCACGTTTTGGATATTCGCCTCGATTTCCTCAGCATCCACTTGCTTATGCATTGGCACAAATTCTTTGACTGCAATACTTTGTATGAAATTTTTGACAGAATCGCTAACTTCATCGGTATTGGCAGATGAAGTTGAATTGGTCGTTGGTTTAGTTTCCATCGGTTCTTCGCTTGCAGCGGGAATAGTTTTATCAGTCTGATTGGAGACCGGAAGTTGATCTTGCTCCTTGCGGTTGCTTTTGCGGTCTCGTTCACGTCTTTCACTGTACTTCTTGACGTCTTTTCGATTTGGCTCTTCAACAGGCTTTCTAACATTTGGTTTTTTATTCGAATTCTCTTGCTTGTTGTTTTGATTCACATCTTTGTTTGGCTTGTCTTTTAGTTCTTCGGAGCTTTTTAGAATAATCACCGTAGGAGCCTTTTCGCTTTTCTCTTTTTCAACTCGCTCACGTTCACGTTTTCTTTGCTCATGCTCTTCTCGTCGACGTTGATCGCGTGCCGCCCGGCGTTTTGAACGTGAATTCTTTAATTCATCTGGCAGTTCACTTTTTTCGCTTGCATTCTCCTTTGCACCTGCTGCTCTACCAACTTCTTTTTTAACGACTTCTTCTTGATTGGTCATGATTTTTGTTACTGACTGGTTACGCTGCAGGCGCCGCTCTTTCTCCTCCTCACGCTGGCGACGTTTTTCATCGATACGTCGTTTGGATTCCTCGCGCCGTTTTTCTTTCTTATTAGCTAAATACTGTAGTAACGGAGTCGATGTAATTTTATCATCTTTCTTCCGATCCAAACTAAACTCCAATTTGGACTCGCCGCTACCTTTTGCAGCAGCCTCGCGATCTTCTTCCAATTTTTCTAAAAAGTTCTGATAATGTTGTTCCAGCTCAATGGTATTCACTTTGGGGTCCACTTTGCGCGATTTATTTTTAGCCAATCCTTGAAATGGAGCAAATTCTACAATTGCTGGATATTCTGCACCTTTCGAATCCACAAAAACGTAACCATCAAATCGATCACGAAACAGGAAAACATCGTCGTAGTTCTTGAGATTGATGTAGGCCCTACAAGTAGCATCATAACCTAACGACCAGTCTGCAGCCGCATAATAATACAGGTCGTGATCAGGCAATGGATCGATCTGCTTAAGGAACTCCTCTTCAGTCATTGATGGAGGTAAATGGCGAATTATAATCTAGCAGCATATGTACATATTTATCAATAAAACACAACGAAAACCCATGGATATCAATCCGGAACTATTACCTTGGTCAACGGCTTCACCTTATCTTTTTTCTGTGTGCGTTGACGCGACGACTTCTCCTTAACTGAAAATCCACTTTTAGGTTTCCCATCATTATTATTATTATTATTATTGGATTTTTCTTCTTTAGTCATTTTAAAATAGTTCTCATTTAGTTGTTGGAAAAATGCTGATAAATTATCAGAAAAACAAGGGTTTCCACAACCATCTGCATACGTAACGAACAGCTGTTCGTCGAATGTGAATTCCATTGATATTTAGGTTGCGTTCACACAATTCGAATTTTAAGAAAATTTGTTTAGAATTAAAATTATACTAAAATAATTTTTCGATAAATAACAAAAATTTGATATTATTATTTGACAGGAAGTTTAAAAAAGCATCAGATGTATTCTAAAATCTTTCGACTGAGAACAGTGTAAATACATTTTTCGATGAAATCCTGATGTTCTATGCATTTCTTTACTACACGTTTGCTTCTGTAATATTTTATTAATAAACCATTTTGTAAAACATGCACCATTTAATATATAAAAATCTATAGCAGACAATTTAAAACTGTTTATATTAAACATATTATCATATGACATATTCAAGCATGTTTTAGCGTTTTTGTAGTATACGAGGTAGTAGTTTGTAACAGAAATTATGATTAATGACAATTAAAAATTCCAATTTGCGAAGAATCGGATTCGAAGAATGGATTTCGAATTTTATTTACATACATAAATAGAAAAGAACGAAAATGGAAAATCACGTTTTTCGCCGTCTCTGCCATACTTTTGTACAACGCTGATATGTTAACTTTTCCATGCCAATTTTTAACTCATTTTTCCAAGGTTTTCTTCTTTCCAATTGAGATAAAAACAGTTTTATTTTTCTAATTGGAGTATGCAATATTATTCTTCTATTCGAATGATAGAAAACTTTCTTGATACAAAACGACGGTATTAGTAACAGATATCTCTGGCTAGCAATGATTGGTAAGCTTTTGTTTAATATTGTCTAATTCAATATTTCTTTACAGAACTTTAATATCTCAGTCTTCTTAAATTATATGAAATCAATTGATTTAGAATACACTGGGTGTACTTTCAGATACAAATCCATTTATCGAATTCCAAAAATCGTTCAACAAGAACGGAATCAACTACAAGTACTTTGATCTAGCTTCCATTGATGCTAAATACGGTAAGTAATTTATGCTAATCTACATAAGGACAGGTTTATGATACATTGAGAGAATTCAGCTATAGAACTATCATCGTTTTGTTGCACTACTCCATAATTTCGAAACAGCTCATATGAAGGTCATGCTAAGTGTTATTTAGAAGTTTCGATTAAACTGAAAAGAGCTAATAATGCTAATCTATTCAAATTATATGATAGCGAAAGTAATGAAGCTTCCATGAAGGTTAAAAGTCACATCGACGCTGCTTGTTGGCTTATGTTTTGCATGCCAACAGATACAAATGAATTAGACAAACAAGATAATAGAATACTAAAACAAGTACATATTTATTATCTGAAACATTATTTTAATTAAATTATTACTTCAAGTGAAATCTACTAAGAATGCAATTTTTTTTTTTTTAATGCTCAGAATGATTAAATGAATCAGTTAACTAATATATGTAATTAATAGTTTTAGATAACACAAAATTTTATATACTTTTCTTAAAATTAAAGTTTTTATTAGATAAAAAAAAATTATTAATTCGAATAAAATGTATTACAAGGATTTTGTACCCTTTGCTGATGTAACCTTCGTAATGCACTTAAATAAATTGTCCTACGGAATTTACATATTTTTTGTTAATTTTCAACTTAAAGTAATATTTTAAAAATGTGCACACAGAAATCATCATATATGGTAAAAGTTTTAAATAAAAAAGTAAAAGGTGTTTGATGAAAAAATTGCTGACTGTTAAAGATATCACTTAACACTTTGATAGCAGTAATAATGCACCACAGACTTCTTTTATTTGCTTGCATTAGAATGCATATATTCACCGGCAGTTAGTATGTATTATTTACTTTTCTTTTGCATTTACATTTCTGCGTTATCCTATCAAATTCAACATCAAAACTAGATCAATTGCCGTTCTCAATTCGTGTTCTGCTGGAGTCGGCGGTACGCAATTGTGACAACTTCCATGTACTAGAAAAAGATGTTCAAAGCATTTTGAGCTGGTCTCCGGCCCTCAAACAGGGTGAGAATGATGTTGAGGTCTCTTTCAAGCCAGCGCGTGTCATTTTACAGGTAACTGAATCAAAAAAAAAAAAAAATTGTTTAGCATATAACATTAACAATAATTTACTTTTCCCATCCATTAAGGATTTCACTGGAGTCCCAGCTGTTGTAGATTTTGCTGCCATGAGAGATGCTGTTTTGCATTTGAACGGAAATCCAGAAAAAATCAATCCAATTTGTCCTGCTGATTTGGTTATTGATCACTCGGTTCAAGTAGATTTTGCTAGAGTGTACGATATAAATTATTATTAATATAAAATCGCTTTATTAAAAATATCTTTTCAGTGCTGATGCTTTGTCGAAAAATCAAAGACTAGAGTTTGAACGCAATAAGGAACGTTTTACATTTCTAAAGGTAACATACACAAATATTTTAGTATATATCTTAATATATAATTATCTTTTTTTCAAGTGGGGTGCTCGAGCTTTTAACAATATGTTAATTGTTCCACCAGGTTCTGGTATTGTTCATCAGGTGAATTTGGAGTACTTGGCACGCGTTGTCTTTGAAACCGCTGAAGAAGATGGCAGCAAAATGTTGTATCCCGATAGCGTAGTTGGCACAGATTCGCACACGACAATGATTAATGGCCTGGGAGTACTTGGTTGGGGTGTTGGTGGTAAGACAGAGTCAATTTTTGTGCTGCATTTAAGTTATTCAGCGCTGTATTTAAATCACTTAAAAGACTGGATGTATAAACACTTATTATTTCTCTATTTGCCACTGCAGGTATTGAAGCTGAAGCGGTCATGTTGGGCCAATCAATTTCGATGCTTTTGCCTGAGGTCATTGGTTACAAACTGGTCGGAAAACTTGGTCCGCTTGTTACGTCTACAGATCTGGTGCTCACCATTACAAAGCACCTTCGACAGCTTGGCGTTGTCGGTAAATTCGTCGAGTTCTATGGACCAGGAGTCGCTGAACTCAGCATTGCCGATCGTGCCACAATTAGTAATATGTGTCCTGAATATGGAGCAACAGTCGGCTACTTCCCCATCGATGAGAATACTTTGAATTATCTGCGTCAAACGAGTGAGTTTTCTGCGTTATTTAATATACGTCTGCTTTTATTGATAATGAAACTAATACTTTACCTCAGATCGTTCTGAGCAAAAAATTGATATTATCAAGAATTACCTGAAATCTACACGGCAGCTGCGCGACTATTCCGATCCCACACAGGATCCAGCATTTTCACACGTAATTGATTATGAATTGAAAAAAAATTATTGACAAAAAAAAAAATCTATATTCCTTATTAGTCTATAACGTTGGATTTATCTACAGTGGTTACATCCGTGTCTGGCCCCAAGCGTCCACATGATCGTGTTTCTGTGTCTGATATGAAAGTCGACTTTCAGACATGTCTCACCAACAAAGTAAGTCAATTGTAGTTACACGGTCCTTATTAATGAGATAAACAAAGCCCAGTGTTGATGCTGAATTGAATATATTTCTTATATATATTTGTACAAAACTGAACTTGGTGTATCCCATTAAAAGAATTATTTAGCTAATTTAAGCCATTTCTACATCAAATGTATATAAAAACATATAGCGAAATCTATTTAAAGCATTAGTTATTCACACACGAAATTGTTCACATTATTTTTCACTCATTATTAAAAAACTCATATCACATTTACACTCTTTGCACTTCTACTGTTCTTTCAAATATGTAAACTCTATAGAAGCTTATAAAAGAGCTATCTAAAGGAAACAGCAACTGTGATATGTGAAATTGAATTTAATATAAATCACGGCTACTATTTCCTTAGATAACTCGATATAACGCTGTAAATTGAACGAATCATTTGCGTATTATAATTTTATAACTCAATTTAAGTCTGCACGAATCGAAAAGCTTTGCAATCCTGTCTGGACATTTCAGCAAATTAATTTTATTCAAACTAGAATCGTCGTTTTTTATTTCCAACTCGTTTAATAATTTTTGTCAAATATCACTTTGACTTTTACCATGAACTGCATTGCCAACATCATAAACTAGTACACCAAAGCAGCTAATTGTAAATTAAGTATGTTTAAGAGCCACTCTTCCGTTTCATCGAAGATTCTATAAACGACTAAATCTGTATCTGATTTATTCGTCCGTTTAAATTAACTTGTCGTTCAATAATCACTTTCGTTCCTTATATTAAGCGTTTAAAGAAGCCAACTCAACAGCAAACTGTCTGTCGCTCGCTCATACGTACAAATTATGAACTGATTTTTACCATTGCGCAAATTTATACCCTTCGTTTTTTATTACCAAAATAATAAACAAACTGCTTTGCTAAGCACTATTTTCGTGGAAGTTGTTCAACTTGGAGAGAGTTGAACGTTAATAATTGGCTATAAAATCATATCACTTTAAAGTTGGGTGTGTCCAGTTGTTGCTTTGTTATGTGACGTGGATTCAGTTCTCAAATTCCATTTTTCGATCTAAATCGTTTATTAGTATTGATCATGATTTTGAATGTTTAATTTATTATATTATTATTATATTTTAATTTTCATTCATTTATTAAATTTTATGTATTTCCAAAAATTCTATTTTAATTACCAAAAGTTTAATTTCCTTATTTTTAAATTGTTCATTTCTAGTTTATATTATTAGGATATTTAGAAAATAATTACATAGTTTTCACAGCGATCAAATAATGTGCACAAACATATTTCTTAAAGTTTATTTAATTGAGTAACCCTCAGACTATTTCGATGGCTTTATTTTTGCGGGCGAATATTTATAAAAGCAGTTTTTGTCATCGAATAAACAGGCAAATTTAATAAAAAGTTCAAATTGCATTTCCATATATGTATAATCAAATACAATAACAATTATAATAATGTTATGCTATTAAACAAAAGTTATTGGTAAAAGAATAATATTTTTTAATCTTTTTATTATTTATATTTTTACAATCAATGCAAAATTATGTAGCAAATTCATTATAAACACTTTTAAATCGTATGCCTTTAAAACGAAGACTTCGAATTATTTTTCTTGCTCTAAAATAATTTTTAAAGTTGTCAATATCGAAAATGTTAATCTAAAATCAGCAAAAAATTATACAAATCAGCAGCAACGCAACTTGTTAAATCAGAAAAGTAAAAATTATTTATTTAAAGTCATATTTTTTCTTTAATGAAGTGTTATAAATGTCGTTGAACTCTTTTGCTTTTTAAATTGTGAGTTTTACATTCACTTGACTTATATTGTGCTCATTGTTTTCTTTTATTTTTCCATCGACTATACATGGAATACGTTTAAATTCATACCTACGTTTGCTCATTTAGGTTGGCTTTAAAGGTTTCGAAATTGCACCCGATGCACTTTCAGCTTCTGGCAAGTTTCAGTGGGACGACGGCAAAACATACACCATCGCTCATGGATCTGTGGTAATAGCAGCTATTACATCATGCACGAACACGTCGAATCCGTCCGTCATGTTGGGCGCCGGCATGTTGGCCAAGAAAGCTGTCGAACTAGGCCTAACAATTTTGCCCTACATCAAGACCTCCCTGTCGCCGGGCTCTGGCGTGGTGACCTACTACCTACAGGAGTCGGGTGTAATACCGTACTTGGAGCAACTCGGCTTCGATATTGTGGGCTATGGCTGCATGACATGTATTGGTAACTCTGGACCATTAGACGAGAACGTAGTCAATACTATTGAAAGTAATGGTTTGGTCTGCTGCGGTGTGCTGTCCGGCAATAGGAATTTCGAAGGCCGCATACATCCAAACACGCGTGCTAATTACTTGGCCAGTCCTTTGCTGGTCATTGCCTACGCAATTGCGGGTCGTGTTAACATCGACTTTGAAACTGAACCTTTAGGCGTCGGTAAGGATGGAAAGAAGGTTTTCCTGCGCGACATCTGGCCAACAAGAAATGAAATACAAGAAGTCGAGAATAAGTACGTTATTCCAGCAATGTTCCAGGAAGTCTACAGTAAGTATTCGTCAATTGTTCTCAATGTTTCGCGCTCTCGCCTCAGAAGTATTACAATCAAACAAATGATCGATTGTTTCTACAGGCAAAATCGAACAAGGATCCGAGGATTGGCAGAAACTGAGTGTTTCCGACAGCAAACATTATCCCTGGGATGCTGCATCTACTTACGTTAAACGCCCTCCCTTCTTTGAGGGAATGAGCAAGCAACCGCCTCCTCTGCAGAGCATTCATAAAGCACGTTGCTTATTATTCTTAGGTGATTCGGTGACGACGGATCACATATCGCCGGCCGGCTCAATAGCACGCAACTCACCAGCGGCGCGTTATTTATCTGAGCGCAATCTAACACCACGCGAATTTAATTCGTACGGGTCGCGGCGAGGCAATGATGCCATCATGGCACGTGGAACTTTTGCCAACATTCGCATTGTAAATAAACTTGCAACCAAAACAGGACCAAAGACGACGCACATTCCAAGCAACGAAGAAATGGACATCTTCGATTGTGCAGAGAGGTAAGTAAATATTCGAAAAAGAAACAAAATTATATATTAACTATAATCATGGAGACAGATATAGGGAGGAAGGAACTCCACTAATTCTGGTTGTTGGAAAGGATTACGGTAGTGGGTCCAGTCGTGATTGGGCCGCCAAGGGACCTTTCCTATTGGGTATCAAGGTGGTCATTGCGGAATCATACGAACGCATTCACCGTTCGAACTTGGTAGGAATGGGAATCATTCCTTTACAATTCATGCCCGGTGAAAATGCTGAAACGCTCGCTTTAACAGGCCGTGAATTATACAATATAAACATTACGTTGGAGCATCTAAAACCGGGTCATATAATACAAGTTGAGGTAAAGTATAATTTACCTAACATCTCCAACTATGTTTCGAATATGCAAACTGCTTTCTTTCAGGCTAATGGTACAGTTTTTGATACAATCCTACGATTCGATACTGAAGTTGATATTACGTATTTCAAAAATGGTGGCATTCTAAACTATATGATCAGAAAAATGCTTGATTAAGGATTGTGTAGATTCTATATTATGATCATATCTATATATTATCATGTCTATGCTTATACAGTTGTGTTCTTTATTTGTAAAGTAAATGTATGTTTTATTATTTAATATTGTTAGGTAATAATGATTAATGTGGTGTAGCTTTCTCTATGATATAATAATTAATAAAATATAATTTACTTTGGTAATTAATAATATCAGAAAAACGACAGTATTTTACGAATTGAATCGGATTTAATCCAAGACGCATATAGAAAGAATATCGAAAGGATATATTAAACATTCTAGGAGGAAGTTATTTGTAATGGTCACAAGTTTTCTTGCATATATTCTCAAAAGAAAACTGGCAAAAATTGTTTTTAAGAACAACAAGAACTTTTATCTATTTTTATTCGGTTGCTCTTTAATTATATTTACATGACGGGAACTTATTTGTAGCTAATGTAAATCTTGAAAACAATTTGAATTATTTTGTTTTTGTTATTATTTAGTTTATGAAGAGTTTGAAGATTTCTATATGTTTAAGAAAATCGCTTCATAGAGTTAACTTAAGCTTGAGTTTGCATATTTTATTCAATTATAATTAAACCGGAAGGTAAAATTAGGCAAAAGCGTTACGAAACATTCTAATAAAAAATTTAAAGGTGATTTTAATTGGAATTAATTTGTATTTGTCTTTTATATAAGCCTTGTTCGATACGTCAGCTACTCTATGGAACGAACTCCTTTATTTTTATTATTATTACTTTAATTATAGAGACCATATTTTTAACACCTTATCTGCTGCTCGTTTGCACGATAATGTCGCTCCCATCCAAATGAGTGACAGTGAATTGAATAGGATAGTGAGCCATGCAATTTCGTGGATTCTCCAAATGTACATCCTTTGCAGCGACACCATCGCAATTATTCTCATGGGATTCGAAGTTGGCAAAGTTATCAAATACCGACCGACAGATGGCGCACTCGAAGGCGCTGAGTAAAGAAAGGACAAAAGTATTATTAGTAGTTATTTAGAAATGACCGGCCAAATAAATGTAGTTATTTTCACCAGTTAATAGCATCAATTAATGTTTTCATTCAGATTTTACTTACACAGGTTCCGCTGTTGCATTCGGTTTAATATCAGCCATTGCTTCCCAAGCAGCTGCTTCGCTCGCAAATTTCCCTTCCTTGACATGAACTTTCATGTGCTTCTTATAGTTGGCCGACTGTATAAATGACTTCTGACATATGCCACACATGTAGGGTCGCGAATTCAAATGTCCCATGATGTGCTTTTTAAGATTAATACGTTGCGAGAAATAGCGATTGCAACGTTTGCAACCGAACGGTTTCTCGCCTGTGTGAGTCAACTCGTGACGACGCATGTTACTCTGCTGCGTAAAAGCCTTTTGACAGAAGCTGCACTGATAGGGACGTTCACCATTGTGCACCGAATAGTGACGCTGCAGATTCACCGCCTGCGAGAAAGCCTTCTGGCAGATCTCGCACATGTACGGCCTAATATCGTTGTGAACCTTCATGTGACGTTCTAGGTTGCCGTTGTTGCAAAAGAATTTCGAACACAATTTGCATTCGTGCGAGGATTGCGAGTGTTCGTGATTTTCTCGCTTATGGAGGTTTTGTTCGCGCTTCGTGGAAAAAGTCTTCTGACCCATAGAATGTGTTAAGGAAAAAACATATTTAATAGCATCTCACATTTTACCTTTTTGCAGCGTCTGCAGTTGTATGCTGGCGTGGGTTGTAGTTGGAATTGGTTCGTGGCGGTGGCAGCAGTTGTGGTAGTGGTAGTGGACGTACCCGCAGCCGACATCGTCAGATGATCAACACTTAAAGGACTAAAATATTTGAAATCTAAACAGAACCCAAAGTATTAGATAATCGCCGTCATAATTGATAAGGTTATATTCTGTCCTTTGCATCCTATTGCAGTAATTAACGAAACGTCTACCAGTAATTATCGTCGTTACTCCCATTCTTACCGGCAAAACTTTCTACATTGTTTATATTTAAAATATTCTTGTTCTTCTTGGACAATACTCAATATTTTCTATGAGGGCCAAGCAAGTAATCATCATCGATTGCGCGTAACTCGGAACAATTCGCCAACTTCGATTTTCTACCACAACTAAAATTTGAACTCACCAAGTTTCTTCATTTGTTCCAATTAATCGCATATCTGAATGTTCCTATATTAACTAATTTAACTATAGGAAAACTGCAATTCAATTAATCCGATCTTTCTTTTAAAATCGTCACAACTGCCATGGGGTAGAGAGAATCACGAATCAAATCAAATTTTTACAATTTTTACAGAACTGTCAAAATCATCCTATTGCTGATAAAACAGGGTTGTAAACCAAGAATACGGATTACCTGTTTTGTTTGTAAATTTGTGTATTGATTGTAACTTACAAACTGAATGGTAGCAGGTTAACGTACAATTAAAGTTTGCTCTGAGATATGGTTAGATAATCATAAATTTCTCGATTTTTATACAAAACTATTCCAATAACTGACAATTCATACAACAAAATATAATTAGATTTCCTTACTACTTTGTGAGATTTATTGGAAAAATTTCATAAAGGCATAATGTTTACTTTTGATTTGAGCCAAAAACGACTCAAATAGACCAAAGAGTATATATTTTTATAAGGATGTGTATTCATATTTCAATTCAATTTATATGAATTTTGAGTAGTTCATTCTTTTTGAATGATGGTATGAATCATTTCGTTTAAGATGCCTTTTTGCAGTTATGTATATTCATAGAAACACCCAAGAAACCAAATGTTATTGAGAAAAACAGCTACCCAAACTTTAAGGATTTCGTCAGGAACTGTATTTGCGCATGTGTTAAAAGGTATATCCCATTTCTTAATTCTTTTCGTTTGTGAGTAAGTATTCCAGCAAGTTGCGATAAAAATTTTGGAAAAGGAAATATCATTTAAATATTCGTTTTGAAATATAATACGCGAATCACAATATTACAATTTATTTGAAGTTAATAATAACCTTTAAGTTATAATAAAACATAACTTAGGTGCTTTTAGTTAATCGACTCCAAATTTATCAATTCAGTTTTTGCATTCAAAACCAAAATCTTCCAAAGCATTGATAAGCTATAAGCTTCGAAAACTCACCTTAATTAGCAGCTTGCTTTTAGTAAATTTTAAGTAAACAAGAGTACAGATGCAAAATCACGATTGAACTTTGATTTCTATCACACGTTTAGAAACTTTCCGTTCATCGAAGTATATATTTGCTACATTGTTAAGTATTGTAAGAAGTTTATAAACAAAATAATTTTTTTGCATGCAATTTTAAAAAACTTCTTATATATTTATTTATTTTTTTGTAATATAATAGAAATTTACGAGGACATACATATATTAAATCGTATGCTAAAATATTACTTAAAACATTTTACATAAAATATGTATGTATTTTAAATAGCAGAAATATAGTTATGTATGTTGCGAGTTCAGTTGCAGTTGTACGCTAAGTATTCATTAAGTACTACATTATTTACGCCTTTTTAGTTACATATATATGTTATAATGATAGGAGATTTCACAGGATTTGCAAGAGATTTCACCGTTAGGCATCAAGTATTATATATATATTAAAATCTAGCTACATACAATGTGGCTTTGTGTATAACGTCACTACATACACTTAGCATATACATATATTAGTCAATGTAATGATTATAATAGTTAATATAATATTTTTGTCAAATATGTACTTATCTATCATAGAAAAACTACATCGGTTGCAATAAGTTCTAGTTTTAAAAGCGAGATGATTTTCTATACTGAATTTAGAATTGATTTACAACTCTTGTTATCTAAATAATAGATATTTCAGTCGATCTAATATTTGCCAAGAAACTTTCTTAAATTTATGTTTTATAATTAATATTAGCACTAAGCGTTTTATTGCAATGATAATGAATATATTATACTATTACTTGTATAATATATCCACTGTAAATATGCTATGTATTGCATTATATTCGTCCAAAATACTAAACGACGAAAACTAGAGAATTACGACACATCAACCGGAAAGAAGTCCTTTAAAAGAGTGGTTCTACGTTTCTCTGCTATATCCATTTGATTCCTCAGTTGAGCCAAATCAGTCGTTTCGGCACGTTCAATTTTCCACGAGAGATTTTCAATTTCCGCTTCAAGTTGAGCCTAAAAAAAATATAAACTAGGTTTAGCATAAAAGTAAAACAATGATTCTGAATTTAGTACCTGTTGATACTCGAACAGATCTTTTCGAGAACCAGCATCCATAAAGTACGCATATGGATATGTGTACTGAAGGGTATAACGGCATTTGGCCAGTAAGGTGGCAGCGTCAAATAAATACTGCCAATCGATCCAGGTGCCACGGCCTTTCATCACTTTTTCATTAATACGCTCACGCAAACGATCCAAGGTCTGCTGTTCTAGCTGCAAAGACTTTGAGTGATTTTCCCAGCGCTCATAATAATGCAAGTATTTCTTCAGCGCCTCACGCGCCTGCACATGCACCGATTCATTTGCTATATTCGGATTATCCTTGTAACGTGAACATTCATAGTATTCCGAACCATGAGTCTTCCAGTCACCCAAACACATCCAGCAAAAATCGTGCTTACAGTTGAAACACTGCATATGATTGCAGCCACCATTTTTCTCGATGCAGATGTGACATTTTGGACAGTCTTTTGTATTGGCGCTAATATAGTTGGCCGTCTCGCTATCATCAGCACACTTTGTCAGCCATTTCCGGATGATTTGACAGTCGGTTGGAGCGTGGTAATCCATGCTACACTTGAAGCAAAACGATGTGCGGCAGCTTTTGCAGATAGTACGCTTTGGGGAGATCTCTGAAGATTGCACAATTATTTGGCAGTTTTGTCCGGGACAATAACGCAGCTGCGGATGGGATTTCACATAATCTCTGAACGCAAATTGTTGGTATTTTTCACGCATAACGGGCCGTGTGAGTAGAGTTAGTACGAGATCTTCGGGTACACGTACGTTACACATTTGAGCCATGCAACCAATTTGAGTGGAGATGCCCTGTAAAATGATAGCAGTTTATAATTAGAATTTGATTTTGCTAAGCGTTAACAACATTTATTTACCTGAAATATTTGAGTTTCAAAAAACATGGACCAACAATCCTTACAAAAGCAATGACCACATGACAAACTGTAGAACTTCTCACCCAGCTGAGGAGTTGCACAAACCGGGCACATTTGACTACGATAAGTGCTAATCGAATGTCCAGCAGAGGGCGAAACGATACACGTTGCCAAACCAATTGAAGCCACACTTGAAATAGAGGAAGCGATCTCTTTTTCCAATAAAGCCGCTGCAGCTGCTGCACTTGTTGACGGCTTAGGTGCTGCCAATGCAGTCTCTACTGTGGGAGGTTTAATGCGAGTAGCGACTAATAAAGCGTTGGAATTTTCACGATATTTATCCACAACCGCCTGATGACCCCACTGATGCTCCAGTAGCAACACTTTGGCCAATGAAGGCGTGATATGCAGAATAGTGTTTAACTTTTCCACAGATTCATTGAGCAATTTTTCTACTTCCTCGACAGTAAGGCATTCATATTCGAAGTATTCAGGATCAGTCTTCTTTGGATCAATTCTTTCAATATCGCAATCGTCGCCTATAATGAATTTAATAATACGTTAATAATAATATAGACCAAAGAAGTCTAGATTTATATAAATATTTTTTTGAAATTTACTAATTTTAACATTTCCATATATGTACGAATATTCATACAATAAATTACGCAGCATGCATTTTATTCCCTTCTATTTCCCCTTCGGTTTGTTTCGCTGCACAGCTGATGAAGTTTTTTCAGCTTTTATTAAAATAAATATTTTGTGCTATACGAAATATCCATGTAATATATAAAGCTGCTTATTCCTACAGCTGTTATTTAAAAAGCGAAGTATTTTTACCCTCTCTTTTGAAGCAGCGTTTCTACCCTAAATGTTAAAAATTTTTCAGAAAGCCTGCAGCAGAAATACATAGATTGCAAGGCAGATACATATTCAAAGCTGCTACAAAACACATTAAACACAAGCAGCAGCTAAGATTAACAACTCAACACAAATGCGAATTAGCACCACCAAAGGGAAGGAATAAAGAAGTTAGAGTAAAAAGAAAGAACATGCCATCAAAATCTATACGAGTGTAACTAGCTAAAGGATTAACACTCAGTCGAATGGATGGATATCAGTTAAGTTCACGAGGAAACATGAGTGTAATATATGTATAGCAAAATTTATTGATATGGAAATCGGAGATTGAAGGTAAAATTCAGTTTAGCTCAAAGGAAACAAAGAAATGAGCAAGGTGAACGATGAAGTCGTGAGGGTGAATAACCTGCGCTCATAGATACACATAAGTACTATTGCTAATATACTTTTCATGAAAGTCGAAGGTTGGAAAATGAATTGAATGGTTTGATGGGTTTGCTGATTACAATTACATTTCTTACAAACTGCGCCCTTAGACAATCTTCCCTAAATATCAAGTGATTAATCCAGGCGACAGGGGTTGATTATGCTTTGAACCTAACCATAACTGGATGAATTAACCCTCCGGCATTGTAATATCAAATCTGTATTTGAGTTTCACTTTCGCTTTGATTACATAGCCAGTGCAAGTGAACGGTTCAGTGTCATACAAGTGCAACGTACCTGAATTATAGTAATCATCATATTCGCAATCATTGTCGGAGTACTCCATATCTGAATCGGCAGACATTTCCTATGTTTTACAATATCACGGTAGTAATACACAGCAGATAATGGAGATAAATTGAAATTTTTAGACCAAAGGGCCGCGATGCGGGTGGCGATTGCAGCTATCAGAAATGATTTTTGGCTACAGTTGATGCTGTTAACTTTGTAAATGGTGGAAACAACCTTGAGCAATTTATTTTACCAACATATTTATATTGCTTATACGTGTGTTTATTTGTTTCAGCTTTTAAGAACACGATTTTTATTTTAATATATTTTTGGAAATATAATAAAAATAACTTTTTAGTTTTTCACGATTCTCTTATATTTCCGATAACTTCTATATTAACAATGACTGTCTGCAGAAACAGCAGGTTTGCACACTATCTCTGACTCGAACAGTGTTGCCTTCGCATTGCCGTAATATATTGTACGTTTTTGGAATGTACAGAACATTCACAGCTGTTCTGCCAAGATTTGTACGCACTGTTAAATTTCTGTAGGCTTTAATTTTCATAAATGTTATTAAGTAAGCATTAATAATCATTATTTATAATAATAATATCATATGCATTTATAGTATAAATAAGTAAGTTACTACTAGTTTAAGCTATATTGCTATTTGTTTAAGCTATATTGCTAATAGTTTGAGCTATTTGCTGCTGCACACGTTTTCTTCTAATGATCATGGAATTCAGCAAAGTATTTATCTTTTCGTCAGCCTAAACTTAATTAGGAAAACTGATTTTCCTTGACATAATGGAGGAGCCTGTGTGTAAAAAACCTAGATTAGTAAGGGAGATACATATTCAGGCCGTTCTTTCCGATGATTTTACGCGACCAATACAACTTACGACTGCTATTATTTGCAGAGTTGATCAGAAGCAGCACATATCAAGTATTTTACAGGAGCTTAGTCAAAAACTGCCACTAAAGTTGCAACATTTGAAACGAGTTCGCCAACAGAAAATAATTTTATGCATAGCTAATGAAGTTCCGGATTATGTTGAAGTAGGAAAACTGAATGCATGTTCAATTAAAGAATATCTAGAATCATTGGACTTCAGTGAAAATAACATAAGTCTCATGTGTGCAAATCTAGAGGTACAAGAAGTGCCTGCAGCACCCATAAAACTTCGCTGGCAATATGATTTAATGAATCGTCATTGGCCGTGCAAGTTCCATCCGAATTCATACATGGAATCTCTATACAATCGATGCAATTTTACTGCGTCCGAAGAAAAATATCACCAACATATTGCAATCCTTGCACTACGCTTGTCAGAGGATTTGGAGTCAAAACGTCCTGTTGGTATCTGCATTGATCCTCGCTATGATTCCATTGTAGCTATCGCTTCTAGTCGTACTAACCTTAATCCTGTAATGCACTGCTCCATGGTTTTAATAGATTTTGTAGCGCGCACTCAGAATGCTGGTGCTTGGAATGATATTTTAGATGGAGAAGGATTCATGAATGAAGCAGTCAAAAATGATAACCTTATAAACATGAGTGGCATTGTTAAGCGCTATTATGAGTGCTTACGAAATTCGTGTGATAACATAAAACTGAAGTTTGGAGCGCAACAATTGAACGAAACTGTTCGAACGGAGAATGAAACAAATACTTCAAGCAATTTGGAAAAATATGGTCCCTATCTCTGCACTGGCTATGATGTCTATTTAACTCAAGAACCCTGTCTTATGTGTTCCATGGCATTGGTGCACAGTCGAGTTAGGCGTGTTTTTTATGTGCAGCCCAGTAGTAATGGAGCACTTAAAAGTCGTATTAAATTACATACGGTGAAAGAGTTGAATCATCATTACGAGGTATTTCAGTGTACAGAGAAATGGAATTGTGACGAAAGATAACGTTAGCCAAATCATAATTTAAAATATATTATATTACCATAGACTATATTAAATAGGATAAATGTACCCTTACTATAAAAAGGTTATTTAAATGATTAATTATATTAGTTATTAAATATTACGACTTCTTTGAATAAGAACGCAATAAAAACATTAATTTTCTCGAACACTGGCATCAGCTTTTGTAGCACTCTGCCTCGCTGAGGAGGAAATTAGGCCTAGTAATTGACAATCGGCTTCCAAAATAGTCAAATCCTTAGCGGAACCTAAAAATTTTGTTGAAAGCTCAAGATCTTTGATCCTCAATCTGACTCGTGAGCCACGTACATAATCACTGAAACAATAAATTATTTGTTAAGTTATTCATAACTATTACAGGTAATTATTTCTTACGCTCCTGCACGCACTGGTCTGGTACAGACACAGTGAAACTTCCAGCCAAAATCTATATACAAATCATCTCCAACGACATGGAAAATTTTACCAGACACAATTTTACCTTCTGGATCTCCCAGCTATTTGAAATGAACCATTAGTTTTTTTAGCATTAATTTGGTTTCAAATATGAATGTACATCAATGAATTTTGAATGTCGCAGCAGTGTAGAAAATTTTACCGGCTCCTCAGTCGTTACCTCTTCAACCTTTGGCGCTGTATATTTTTCGAATGCACGTGCAAATCCTCCTTTTCCAGTTGTCTGTATTGGTTCCTCAGATGGTATTTCTCCTTCGGTATGTTTGGTGCACAGGAATCGTGGTGCTAGCCGTTGTAATCCGTATAAATTATTATTCTTTATTAATGTTGTATTTATTTTAATAAAAAACGACATGACTAGTGTTGAAAGATTTGAAATTTCAAGTATTGTAGTTTCTGAATTAAATTCTTTTTGATCTGTGATTTGCTGTTGTGATTTGCTTTATTTAATTAAACAGCTGTTGAAAGCATTTATATAACCAAAAACTATGCAAAACAATGCCTCAAAGGACGTAAATTAGAATGTCAACAAAAGTGCCTATTTCTCAAAGGTAGTGAAGTTAATGTGTTAAAAAGGAAGGTAGTAAAAATATTATAAGCATTTTGCCTGAAACATAGTCAAGAGGCAACATTCATTTGTATTTTTGGCTTTTTCTCAAATTAGGCACACAATTGGATTTTGCATACAAGATATACAAGCTGTTCCTGTGGTAGCGGAAGATCGAATACTTGTTCTTGGAGTGTCATTCTACAATAAAAGAATTATTAAATATTAATTATCTCATTAAAAAGTATGTTATATTTTTTCGTTGATTTTAAAATTTGTACTCATGCTCTGAAATTGTCAGTAACTAGCAGATAGATAGATAATACTATCGATCTTGTAATAAAAATCTGTCAAATTAGAAATATAGCTAACTCGCATGCAACGAATATTTGTAGATAACTTATTTTTTTCGTGATTCTCATAAGATCCTTCGTAATTTTGATAGCTGATTGTATACATATGTTGCGTGGTTCATCTCAGAAAACTGTTCCATTTTCTAATTTAAAATTTGTTAATTATTGTTACGTCAAATATGTTACATACATTTATACTTATTAAGAACCGAAGAAATTTCATCTTTCATTGAATTTAACTAGAGTTAAAATTTTAAAATTTGCGATTGAGGACGAAAATTTGTCCTCAGTACTCGTATCTCTTCTATTGTTATTCTCATAAATAGTGGCTCTCGTTTGTAGTGCCAACTGCGTTTGTTCTTAGCCACGTTTTTTAATGTATTTGTTATCGCAATCATTAAAAACATCATGACTGAAATATCAACTTGTGTCAACCCTTTAAATGAAATTATGAAAACACAGTATTGCTAAATTTGTGTTTGCAATTAATCAAATATAGGAAATTATATAAATAAACTGCAGCATACATCTTAATGTGAAAAGAAAACACACAAAAAAAGGGGAAGATTGAAAAATTACCCATGATCGGGATAGAAATCTCGATATGATCGGTCAGTTCTGTCCATGCAGACAATACTGGCGAATACACAGTTGCAACTTGCAAATCAAATATGTGCAATCAGCTGTCACTAACAGCTGACACCAATAGCACGCTGATAGACGGTGATGTGCCCATAAATAATTTTTATATAAACTATATAAATATTTAGCCCGAACTTTGCGAAATAGTAAACCAACAACATGATTGAACAACAGAAGCAGCGTATCGAACGAGCGATCACAGAAATGGTTGACGAAATGGATAAGTCTCATTTGCGTAAAATGCAGGTTACGTTGGGAATAGGAGTGCTTAGCATATTTAAAATTTATGAATAATATGATTTTATTGTAGACTGAAATGCATTTGTGTGCAGCGAAATGTTGCCAAGACATGACCTGCAGCGTAGACAGCGTACAGCGCTGTGTCGAGCGCTGTTCGCAGCCATTGACCAGTGCGCAAAATTATCTGCAGCACGAATTGGGTGAATTCCAAGGTAGACTCCAACGCTGTGTGATGGTAATAAAGATTTAGCCTCTTCTTCTCGTGCTGCAGTAATACGGTCAATTTTATTTTTTGCAGCAATGCAACGATGACATAAAAATAAAAATGCCAGGGAATCCTTCAGCCGACGAAGTCTCTAAATATACCGGCCAATTTGAACGATGTGCAGTACAGTGCGTAGATAAACACGTTGGTCTCATACCAAACCTTATGAAGACTATAAAATCTGTTTTAGCCAAGGGAGAAACATCAATGCCACAAGCATAAAAATAGAGCTAACTATTAAAAATTATTTTTGTTTGAAATTGAAAAAGATAGTGTACACAGTGCTAATTAATAAATAAAATTGCGCTAAGGAGCAAATGTTTTTATTGTTATGCAGAAGATCAAAACTTTTGCTTTTTATTTATATAAAATTTAGAGTATATCTAAATTCTGATTTGACAGTTAATATTATTATTATTTAAATTCTTAATTTCTTTTGTAATTTGGACTCAGCGCAAAGGAAATGATTGACGCACAGAGAAAACGAGTTGACCGAGCAGTGACGGACATGATCAACGATGTCTATAAAACCCATTTACGTAAAATGCAGGTAAAATTCCGATAGATGTAAGTCTACAGTAAGCCAAGTCTTGATTAAACTATTTCATGCAACAGTTTGACATGCACCTATGTGCTGCTAAATGCTGTAGTGACAAAAACGGCACTCTGGACTCCGTGCAAAACTGCATTGAAGGTTGTGCGAGTCCTTTAGTAAAAGCTCAAGAATATTTGCAGCATGAATTGGGGCAATTTCAAGGACGTTTGCAGAATTGTGTAATGGTAATAAAACCTCTTAGCGATTTAAATTCACATTATTATAAGCACCTTGTTTGTTTATTGTAGAGATGTAATGACGAGATTCGGAATAATGCACCTGAAAGCGAATCGAAGCCAAACATGATGGCCAAATATCAATACCAATTCGAACGGTGTGCAGTGCAATGTGTAGACACACATATTGGATTGATACCGAATTTGTTGAAGACAATGAAGTCGGTGCTGGCCAAAGGGCCTGATGTCAGGAATAAAACAGAGTTTTAGCTTAATCACAGACAAATAATAGATTATTTCGTTATTTGATATTGATATGTATAAATATTATATTATTATATTATTAAGTAATAATACCAATACAGATTATTTGTCTGTGGCTCCAATTTTATATGGTTTCTATATTTCTATAGCTTCGCAATACCTTAACTTCAGTTAATGTTTTTTAATTTATTTGCTCATTGTTTAATGCTCAGTGGCATCTTTTGACGGAAGGAGTAAAATTTGAGCATAATATATGTCGTTTAGAAGTAACCAAACTAAATAATTAGATTTTTTATTGAAAAATATTTTTATGAAAGCAGTATTAATATAGTTTATATATAAAATTATAGTCGAACTACGTTTTGCTACAAAAAAACAAGTATTCAGTAATTACGTTTATTATTCCTTATACATTTTGAATGAAGAAATTGCCTTAAGTAACGTCCTTAAAATATTATAAATTACACATCCATATATACGTATACACTCTGAAAATATACATATAACCTTATAAAATTATTTATTCTATAACTTACATAAATAGCGAGAGCGTGTTCATTATAAATACTCTGCTATACTAAAGTTAGGCTTTAAGAAGATAATAAAAATTGTTTCGTTTTTTAAACGTGTTTGATATACATATGTACATGTTTTAATCGTTTTGAGTTTATTCTGTGTTTGTCGGCTGACGTACTCCATATTTACTCCAGAAGGTCGTCGGACATCTCACCTTTTTCCCCGTATTCTTATGGAAAACTTGACAGGATTTAAATGGTGGACAATATAAATGCAAAGAGACGGCGGTGTCTGTGTAGCTGGGATTTTCAACTCGGTGCAATCCGATGTTATCTATTCGCAACAAAATCCCAGGCGAAGGAAAGCAAATATGATTAAATAAATTTGAAATAATGTAATCAAAAATATTCAAGCATACCATTTATATAAGCCACTTCATTCAACGATAAAATGCTTTGCCTTGTTTCTTGTAATTCGCCACAATCTTCGTCATCGTCCAAATTCGTTTTGTTGCTTCCGATGTTGGTATTAGATTCCGTTTGAGGCAGTTTAAAGCGTGTTTCTATCAGATCACCCTTTAAGACTTTCATGAAGCAATGCGAATCGGAATGATCGTGTATTGCCGAACCGTGACCTTCGCCCCAACATAGAAGCATCAAATTAAATCTCCCATTGCCTTCGTCGACTAGATTTCTAGTGTATTTAAAACGATCAAATTTGGCAAATTTTTGCCATTCTTTCGGATGCGATTTATACGAAAGCATAATGTGATTAACCATTTCAATGTTTACTAGATCTGTTGAGAATTGTTGGTACAAAGCAGTGATTAGATCCTGAAGTGACTTGATTGTTGGACCATATTTTAAGGGTTTTTCAATTCCACGAAAATTCCGCGCAGCGTCACGAAGGTATTTCTCTTGATGACCCGGAGAATGTACATCGAATGCTTCCTGCAGAGCCATTATAAAACTGTTGTTTTGCTGAAATCCCATTAAAAAAATATTATTTACTTTTTTTTCATTATCGCTTTAGTTTTAAAATAATATGAAAATATTTTTGTAATTTGTCATTTATAACGGTAAGACATTTACATTTCTAACGCATGCGCGATGCGTAAAAAAGGCATAAATAGTTTTGTTTTGCATATGCTTTACGCACTGTTTTCAAAACAATGCAACCAAATTTTTCCAAACTTTGTGACTCGCAGCTATGATGCTTGGCAAATGAAATTCAAATCTCTGTTTAAATAATTTAAACAAACATGTTTATGAAATAGAAAGCGCGATAAGATTTTATTAAAAATAGTTTTCGTTTAAATCACTTTTAGTTTGGAACTTTTCTGCTTGATTTAGTGATGGCAGGAAATTATTGCCGACATGATGATAACCTTTTCCAGACCTTCTAGATTTTTCTGTTTTGTATAAATAAATACTTAATATTTTGATTCAGCAATCATCTATATATAGAGTATGTATATTTGAATGAATGAGAAACTGATATTGAGCTTTCTAAGACTTCCTATTCATTTATCGCACGTGATGAGGTTATGTTGAAGGGCCTGTCACGTTGATGGTGATCCACTTGTTTTTATTAATGTTACTGTTGTTATTATCTCGACTGATAACGCCGGGATCTGAAACCTCAAAGCAATTATGCACAAATACCATATTTCTCCTTATCAACGCTTAAAATATTTCCTCATATAAAGCTTTCTTTTGTAAAGAGATTTTTTTAAATCATTTAAATTTGCCTCCAGTTGATACATTAAATATTAACATCAAAATAACAATATTATTTATATATAGAACGTGATAATGGATAGGGAAATGATCAGAATGATGTACAGAATTTTAAATCCTTGATTAGAAGCTGGCAAAATTGAAGAAGGTCTATTTTTGAATGAAGAATTTATTTAAAATAAATGTCTTTAAAAAAAATTCGAAACAAAAACATAAAAAGTATTTGATATTTAAAGGTGAATAATGAAAACAACGTCGATCTTTTACCGACTTTTTTCTTTAAATATTGCGCAATATATTTGGAAATATTATTATATTTTAGCTCTTATTTAAAGTTTTCAATATTATTATTTAAATATTAATTTCAATCTTTTAAAAACCACTTTTATTCATAGTTAAAAACACTTTATGAATCATTTATAATTATTATAATTTATGATTTGTACTTAAAGATTTAAAAAAAATTAAATGATTATCTTAAATTATGCGTATCTTTACCAAATAAATACTACTAAATATATTATACTGTTTCTATTTTAAATATTTTGATTTGTTATAGTCATAAATATTTAGGTAAATATTTTTCAAAATTAAGTATTCTTTTATTTAATTTAAGTTTTTCTTCAATTTATTTTGCTGTAACTTTAATTGCATTTCCTTAAAAGAATTGTGGAACTTAATTTTAATAACTCACTTTTATTTTCAAATAAATATTTGATTTGATATATAGTTGATATATGAAAGCGCCTTTCCGATCTTAATTCACTTGAATTCCTTTGCAGAATTAAATTTTACTGAACTGGTTACTTTTTTCACTTTATCGTTAACAGGCGCAGGTTTATGTTCCACACCAGCTCGAATCGGCGTTGAAGTTCTGAATGATTTCAAATCCGATGAACAGACAAAAACAGTCTACAGCTTGGAGTTTATTGATGGAAGAAACCATCTGCTGCGGTCTGTAGCATTACACAGTTGGAAATCATACGTTGATAAGTGTTTAATCGCAATAGATTCCGAATAGACTTCGATTCATGTACTTCCCAGAGATTTGCTATGAATGTATGTAAGCACACATTATTTATATGTTCAGCCGTGTTTTTTTTGTAAGCGATGCAGATGTGTTTCTTGTCTTTCTGCAGATTATTTTATTACTGTCGCGGTTTTATTAGTAAACGTATTAATTATGTAAATACAATGATTCGATGTTTTCTATAAAATTTGTACTTTATAAATGAATTCATAAACATTATTAACAATGGGAGAAGTAACGAAATTAATTCAATAAAAAAGAAGCAATGCTAATTAAATAATTTATATTTTATTTTACTATTTAATTATTATATAAAATAAAATTTGAAGATAACATAAAAAAGTGGATTTAAAAAGAAAATATTTAAATAAAAATTTTAGAGAACAACGTAGATTTATTATTATTTATTTAAATTTGTTTAGTTATTAATCACTTAAGAATTATCACTGTTTTAATCTATTTTATATATTAAAAATCAATTAAATCTTTAACTTAAAATCCTTTATTTAAATGTTTTTTTTCAGCTATCACTTTTAACAATAAAATTCAATTGTTTTGTGGATCCTATTCCCAATATTATAAAAATACATAATATATGTAGCTATTAGTAAAAATGAAAGCCACAAAAAAAGAAAACATCTTGTAATTGCACTGCTTTGTTTTTCATTCAAACGAAAGTTCGTAACAAAATTTGCCGCTGCACGATACGCTCTCCAACTCGTTTAATTATGACTTTGTTAATGATTGGTAACACTGATGTCTAAGGTTGGAATGTTGATGAAACTCGAACAATTCGCTAATTAAATGTTATTACATCCTACTTCTTTAAGAAAAGGTTTGCGAAAGTGTTACCAATAAAACGAAAATGTCTACTGCCTTAAAAAGAAACCAACTTAGAAGAAGAGTCGTTGTTGTTGCTTCGTCTTTTTGTCTATCTGCTTCTTCTTCTTCCGATACTTTGATGTCTTTTCTTTTTATGTTAATGCTTTGTTGATGTTTACGTCGACGATCATTATCGCCAAATGCTTTCTTCTTGGTTGCTCTTTTTTTCTGCAATTATTAAGAGTAGTTTTAAAGTGTTTATGAATGGGATTAATTCTCTTCTCTTTTAATCTCTTTCACTAGTGCTCTCCATAATTAAAGGAAAGTAAACACAATGAAATCATGTAGATTAGTTCGCATGCGGTAATCTGCTTCCAGGACAAATTAAAACAATTCAAAAAAGAAAACGCATAGATAACAGATAATTTAAATGATTTTATTAGATACATAAAGGTAAATAAATTACAAAAAAAAATAATTTTTTCATTTACTTATGAGTGTATGTAAATGCAGTTTATACAGAACATTTCCAAGGACACATTTAGAACGGCTTCTACAAAAACTCTCAAATCATCGCCGTTCATCTTCATTCCATTTCCAAGTCAGAGTCATCAAAATCGATTATCTTTCGAAGGAATTTGAGTTATAATTACAGATACATATATATAATATAATATATGTGTATTATTTGTACATACTTCATTACTCAAATCCTCATAATCTGATATACCAGTTAAGTCCTCTAAATATTTGGCTGATTCGAAGGCTTTGTAAAGAAAATCATGACCATTGCGACGATATTCAGAAATAACAAGCTACATGAGGGAGAAATTTAAAAGCAGAAGAAGAGGAAAATTATAAGATGCCAATAAATATTTGTTAAATATTGAAACCGAACCTCAGAGCAGCCGATGCATTGGGTAAATCTTGCTGAAGCTGGTAAAATATTCTCATAATTGCAAAGCATTCCTCGGATTGAGTGCGGTATGATGCCGAGGATGCCTTCGGGAGTTTTCCAATCAGATTTTCCACTAGAACAATAATAAGCGGGAACGTGTTCACGTTGTGGATGCTGCAGCAGCGACACGAGCAGCTCGACGGCGTAACTGCCAGCAATGTTTGAGACGCCGGGGCGTGTAACCGTACATTGCTGATCAAGTGTTCGATCCTTTAGCGACTATAAGAAAAAAGAGCTTGTTTATTTTACTGAAGAAAATTATTGATCTCGATAAAATTTAGACATATGAAAAAGGTTGATTTATCCTCCTTTCTTTTCTATTTTTATTATGAACGATTATTGGAAATAAACTGATTGATAAGTATATTTTTCGTATTTTACATGCTATTAAAATGATTACTTAAATTTAATTTATTTACAATTACATTAATACAATTTACTTAAATACTATCACACATCGTATGTGATTCTTAGGAGTCTGCTTAACATGTAGCCGCTCTGCAAGACTTGCATTAAATTTCTCTCTTAATGCAACTTTCAAACTTCCAACTTGAAGTCTTCAGTGTTGTTCTAAAATTAGAACAACTTCATTGACTCTTAGCCACAACAATGTTAGCTGCTTTTGTATAGGTGATGTATGAAAGTCAGTGAGAGTCAGAGCTTAAAAAGTCTTCAAAGAGAACCATAGTAAATGATTGGCATGAGAGGTAGTTACACAAAGAGAGAGAGAGAACTTGTTCGTGATTAAAAAGCAAAAAAAATAAAAATTTGCTGCGTGTTGCTGTTGATTAGTTAATTAAGGTAAGCATTTCTAAAAATATGACAGACTCAACAGGTTAGCTTTAGATTTTATCAACTAAATAAATTAAGTTTACGAAAAATGTGTTCAAAACGAAATAAATGTATTAAATAACTTGAAGCGATGCTTTAATTTATTGTTGATCTATTAAATAAAAAAAAAAGCTAGAATTTAGTGACGTGACAAACACACAAGTGTATACAAATATCAAAAGGGTGAAAGGAAAAGGGAGAACGGGAGAATATGTGTTCGTGTTTATATAAAAATATACAGCGTTTAAAACTTAACACAAGCACAAAATATGAAAAACATTCATTTATTAAAAGATTAGATAAGCAATTAACGTGAGTTTGTATTTTCTACAAATTTATTATTTACTCTCAAAGAAAAATACAATGAAAATTAGGAAAATTACCGAAAGCAGAATTCCAAACGTTTTCAACGACGAAATTTATGATACGGCGTTTAGTTGACGTTACAAAGTGTTTTCTATTCTAGTAACAAATCTAAATAACGTAATTAATATTTAACGAAATACTTAAAACGTTCATTAAAAGCTTTATATTTGCATGTTAAATAATTTAATTACAATTTTAAATATCATATAATCTATTTATATATATATATATTTCCGTATCGATTTTGGTTTTTGTTTTGTTTCAACTTTTGTAAACTTAAAATACAAAAACGTGACTTAAGACATGCTAACAGAATTCGCTGGGAATTTGGCTTGTCCTTTGGAGTTCGGACATGCTTTGGAAATTGTGGCCAAAGCCATAGACGCTGGAACGCGGTGGGTATAAATGCTTAGAGCAAAAATTACTTATAATAAATAACATTATTATAAAGAACAATAACTAAACATTTTCAATATTAACTAAAGTTTTACTATTTAATATAATTACTTAAAATAATTGTAAGAATAAATTAATTCCTAACATTTCATATTCGCATTGCTTTAGATTCAACATCACTCTGTCCGCTGCAAAATCTTCAATTAATCCGAACGCTGACATTGGTTTGCGATTGACGTGTAAATTTCGTGACGATGTGATTGTGCGAAACGCTCGTATCGATGGCGAGTGGGGAGCAGAGGAAATCGACAACGACATCACCGGCAAATCTTTGCGCAATCCAATCGTATCGATCGATTTCTTCATGATCTACATCCTGGCGTGCGAAGACAAGTTCCACATTTCGATCAATAGTCGTCCGTTCTGTACATTCAAATACCGTCTGCCACTCGGCAGAATACGCGCCTTGGAAATACACGAACAGATCCAAGTAATAAAACAAGTCGATCATCGGTCAGTGTTTCCTAGTCCTTGGCCGGCCATCCATTCATCCGACTACTTTAAAGAGTTCAGCAACGACATACCGATTCTCTTTATTCCTGGGCATGTGATCGTCATAACGGCCCGATGTTACGACAATAAAAAAGGCCAGCTAATATTTAAATTCTTGGACTCGCATACGAAGCGGGAGGAGCTTCATTTCAGTATACGATTCGATCAGAAGGTCGTCGTTCGTAATACAATGACGAAAACATTCGAGTATGTTAAATAGTTTTAACATTCGTAATTATAATTGAATGCGATGTTTGATATTCTTTCAGTTTTGGGTCAGAAGAGCGTCATGGAGGCTTCCCTTTCGTCTTCGATCAGCAATTCAAACTTGCCATCGCTTTCACAGAGCGCGAATTTTTGACTGCCGTCGATGGTGTTAATTTTTGCAGTTACGCCTACCGAACACCAAATATTTTGCAAAATTTAGTAGGCTTCAAAGTGACTTGCATCCATGGTCTTCGCGTCTACATCACCGGCGTGGATCATCTACACATGACCGACCGGTCGTGTACGGGTTTCGAAAAGTATTCGAGGCATGAATATAAATGTGATTAATATCTAAATAGAAGCTTAAAGTGTGTATATAAATTCGACTTAAATTTGTACTTAAATCCTAAGCAATTGTATTGTACAGTGAAAGTAAAATAAAAATAATGCGCCTTCAATGAGATCATATAATTTCACAGATAAGTAACTGTGAAACAAAAGCAAACATCCAACAAGTAATCGTTAAGGGAAATCAGATCAAAAGCCAACTTTAAAGAAGTTAAATAATCGTTGTTCCACTTTGTAACCGATAAATTTCATTTAATCGTTACTTTAACTTATTACTTACATTTCCTGGAGCTGTAACATCATTGCAGAAATAACATCCCAACTCTGAACCAGGAATACATTTTAAATTGCCATAATCAACAGTCGTTCGGTCGACACCATCGCCGACTGCAGCACTTCTTCTAGCTCCGTGACGCATGACCAAATAACTATCGAAACCTAACGCAGCATTGATTACAATCTAAGATAATATTATCATTAGTTTCTGTGCGGTAATAATGAAATGTCGCACCTTGTTGAAAGTGGCTCCGAGTACAGTTGGCAACCAGCGACTTTCTCTAGAATCCGTCAATAGAAACAAAACATCGTGTTGCTTTACCAAAGACTCGATTATATTTAAATCTTCTGTCATTTTCGACTTCTGAGAATCACTAACTGTATGGCCAGGCATTGGTATTTCTATAACGTATCCCGAGGTTATCTAAGGCGAAAGGAAATTTCACTAAAGGGTGTTACATGAATACTACTATGAAAAAGTTTTCGCTTACGGCATTCGGGTTCAATTCGCGTAAACGCTCGGCTGCAATTGTTGCCTTCATAACATTTCCCGCTACTGCATCTGCGTGCGTGTAAAGATTTTGTCGCAATGGATTTGCGAAACTTACTTTACCATTATCGATCAGAGTTATATGTTTGAAACCCCAAGACTACAAAAGAAAGCAACGAAATGGCAATTAAGATTGATGACAATTAATTCCAATTAAGTTACCAATAAATTTCTGGCGACTGCGCAACCCAAAGTTCCCGCTCCTAACAGCAAACATTTGGTACTTGATATCTTTTCTAGATTTAAATCTGGCACCAGACGCCACTTCATCAGCTTTAGATTTAAATCGATAGAAATTTCAGCTAATCTGTGGCGGTAGTGAGAGTGGATTACAAGCAGTTAATATAAATATTATATATATACCGCGTTGGATCCATGCTATCTCTCATTGATACCATATTTGGTGTCAATTTATTTCGAGTTCGATTTGGTTCCCAACCAACAAATTTAATCAGCGCTGCTTCGTTGGCATTAAAGTTCACGTACTCAGTTTGTATCACTTCCCAAATGAGACTGTTATCCGGTTGCATTTGCTTATTGAAACGAAGACCAAGAAATTTAACTGGCCGTCCAATTAAAGACGGACTAAAATAAATAACTATAGAAAATTAACATCAAACGTAACGTAAAGAAAATACCTGCTATAAAACAGGAAAGCTGCAAAGGTGCGCATTAACCAGGAAGGATTCTCATCATTGTTTGCATCAGCGAAGCAAAAATAATAATTATCGATATTTTCATTTAAAAAATTCTCTTCAGGCGTTTCTAGTTGTATACATTCTTTCAAAGTATACAATTTTGAGGAATCTAATTTTAATATAAAGAACTGTTGGTTTCCATTGGGCGGAATTTCTTGTAAAATTTCTGCAAAGTTCTTCAACTCCGGAACATTGCAGAGCTTTTGTGGTTTATCCTGAACAGTTTTTAGGGTCGGCTCTAGGGGACAAGGAAATGAGAACCAATAATAGAAGTTGTGACATTTGAGGTCCTGAAACGAAGATAAAATAAAAATGTTGCAATTAATACTGATATAATATATGAAAGGATGCAACGTTTTCAATTAATTTTGAAATGTTCACTTACTGCAAACGAAAGAATAGCGAAACGTGCCAGGCACTTTGGATCCTCCAAAACACGACCATTTTGAAAGTCGTTTAGGAGTTTACGTCCCTCTGACAAAAGCAGAGCATTCTTATCACAGCCTTTAAAATCTTCGATGGTGTTTTTATTATATAGTGTTCCCTCTGCGCAATGACAGTATTTTGGAGGAGAGAAGTTACTGAAATTAATTGTTTAACCATCATATGTAACAATTTTTCAACGAAATCACTTTTTTCTTCACTTACTTGCTGAACGAACTGTAGTCTACTTCAAGCAGACACGCATTAGCTTCACGATTTGTGTAGAAACCGTGGATGTTTTTCGGAGCATCTGAGAGACGATCCAATTCTATCTTAATTTCCGAGAATTTGTGCCAGAAAGTCGGACTGACAAAAGAATGAAACGGAGCAAACTTGAAAACCTGCATAATCTCTGAATTGCTCATTTAATTGCGTTGCTAATTTCTGCAAGTCAAATTAATTTATTTTGTTTACGCATTCGCTATAGTTGTATGTATGTTCTATATAATCTGCATTCAGGCAGTGACACAGCATACCACAAGCAAACAATGTACTCTTCCCTATAACAGAAATTTACAAATAAACAATTATTTACTGCCCTATTTACGAGCGTGAAATTAGCAACGATAATTAGCAACGATTTTTAGGGTGGTTTTTTGTGGATGCTGCTTTCAAAGCAAAAATATTTTTTATTTTCAAAAAATCACTAAAATTAAACTAATAAGCGCATTCTATAAAAAGTTATACCATTTTAAAGGCAAAATTATGCTCTATCAGCTCCGATCGATACAAGGTTTCTAGGAGCACAATTATTTAAAATACATAGCAAACAAGAAAATGACTTTGTGGAATGTAAAAGAAAATAGGCGTTGCTAGGTATTTAAACATTTTCTGCAGTATTGGCATCTACTAGACTTTAAAGGGCGTATTTTTCTGAATTTTTTGCACTTTATATCAATTCGGTAGCGACCGCCGTTCCCGAGATATACTACAAAGTGTCCTTACAGGATCAGACGCCTTTGTGAAGAGTTCAAGGCCACAATGGCTACAAAACTTTTTGCAGTTTTCCAGTAAACATATGTCGCATAGAGGATAAATACGAAAAAACCGCATAACTTTGTGATTTCATGGATATTTTGAGCCGAAAATACTTACTTCAATTTGCACTGTGTTTAAAAGCCGTTGCTAGCTACTTAAACATTTTCTGCAGCATTGCCGCCCATATCATTTTAAAGACAATATATTTCTATAAATTTAAGTGAAAAAATTATGGCTCTAGCCACCATGGATCAGGAGATATTCCAAATTTTGTGTTAGGAGAGCCCCAAATATATCAGGCAAAGCTCCGTCCAATTTCAAAGCAATTTTGACAAATGACAACTCGACAGTCGGGAGACGGTAATTTTTCCAAACATTTTGCTACCTAAACGAAGTCTGTAGCTTTAAAATTGGCTGAGAAAAGTAAAATTATAATTTTTATAATCCTTTGTTTACGTTTTGCTATGACACGTGCTATTCTTGGAAAAAGTGGAACGTAAAACAAAGCCAACAATGATATTGGGTTGTACATAAACTCCTCTTCTAAAGACCTTGGAATGAATTAGATGAAAAACCATTCTTGGTATAGATAGTTTACAATGTTAGAAATTTATTAATGCAGTCATTATAAAAATCGCTTAAACGGTACTAATGAAATCTACTGCAAAATAACAAGATACAATATTTGCATGTATTCAGGCCTGGTACTAACTTAAAGTACTGTTGCTAGCTATAAAAAGATTACCTTCACTTTTGCCACACATCCTATCCTGAAGAGAAGATTTTTATGCAATTTATAGTAGAATTTCAAGACCGTGGCACACTCCAATCAGAAGTTATAGCGATTCCCATTCGGAAGTGGCCAAAATGGTCAAGTACCGTTGCTAGCTATCTAAACATTTTCTGCAGTTTTGCCACATACCCTATCTTAAAGAGAATATTTTTGTGCAATTTTGAGTAAAATTTCAAGACCGTGCCATACTCCAATCAGGAGTTATAGCGATTCCCATTCGGAAGTGGCCAAAATGGTCAAGTACCGTTGCTGGCTATCTAAAGATTTTCTGCAGTTTTGCCACATATCCTATCTTAAAGAGAATATTTTTGTGCAATTTTGAGTAAAATTTCAAGACCGTGCCATACTCCAATCAGGAGTTATAGCGATTCCCATTCGGAAGTGGCCAAAATGGTCAAGTACCGTTGCTGGCTATCTAAACATTTTCTGCACTATACTCATGTATGCCATTTCGAAGAGGGTATTTTTCTCAAGCTGCTAGTGAAAAAATTATTGTCTTATCATATACGGTTCCAGAGATACCACAGAGATTCGCCTCTGAAGTGGTCACCACTTTTCAACTACCGTTGCTGGCTATCAAATCATCTTTTTTGAAAAGAGCACACTTGCTATCTCAAAGAGTGCAGTTTTCTGCAAATTTTGGTGTAAAAATTTTTACTGTAATGTGCTTGGATCCGGAGATATTCTGGAAATTCTACATGAATCCAAATCAGCGAGCACATATATATGTTTGTGTATACTTAAAGTACCGTTGCTGGCTATCAAAACATTTTCTGCAGTTTTGCCACATATCCTATCTTAAAGAGAATATTTTTGTGCAATTTTGAGTAAAATTTCAAGACCGTGGAACACTCCAATCAGGAGTTATAACGATTCCCATTCGGAAGTGGCCAAAATGGTCAAGTACCGGTGCTGACTATCTAAACATTTTCTGCAGATTTGCCACATACCCTATCTTAAAGAGAATATTTTTGTGCAATTTTGAGTAAAATTTCAAGACCGTGCCATACTCCAATCAGGAGTTATAGCGATTCCCATTCGGAAGTGGCCAAAATGGTCAAGTACCGTTGCTGGCTATCTAAACATTTTCTGCAGATTTGCCACATATCCTATCTTAAAGAGAATATTTTTGTGCAATTTTAAGTAAAATTTCAAGAGAGTGGAACACTCCAATCAGGAGTTATAGCGATTCCCATTCGGAAGTGGCCAAAATGGTCAAGTACCGTTGCTGGCTATCTAAAGATTTTCTGCAGTTTTCCCACATATCCTATCTTAAAGAGAATATTTTTGTGCAATTTTGAGTAAAATTTCAAGACCGTGCCATACTCCAATCAGGAGTTATAGCGATTCCCATTCGGAAGTGGCCAAAATGGTCAAGTACCGTTGCTGGCTATCTAAACATTTTCTGCACTATACTCATGTATGCCATTTCGAAGAGGGTATTTTTCTCAAGCTGCTAGTGAAAAAATTATTGTCTTATCATATACGGTTCCAGAGATACCACAGAGATTCGCCTCTGAAGTGGTCACCACTTTTCAACTACCGTTGCTGGCTATCAAATCATCTTTTTTGAAAAGAGCACACTTGCTATCTCAAAGAGTGCAGTTTTCTGCAAATTTTGGTGTAAAAATTTTTACTGTAATGTGCTTGGATCCGGAGATATTCTGGAAATTCTACATGAATCCAAATCAGCGAGCACATATATATGTTTGTGTATACTTAAAGTACCGTTGCTGGCTATCAAAACATTTTCTGCAGTTTTGCCACATATCCTATCTTAAAGAGAATATTTTTGTGCAATTTTGAGTAAAATTTCAAGACCGTGGAACACTCCAATCAGGAGTTATAACGATTCCCATTCGGAAGTGGCCAAAATGGTCAAGTACCGGTGCTGACTATCTAAACATTTTCTGCAGATTAGCCACATACCCTATCTTAAAGAGAATATTTTTGTGCAATTTTGAGTAAAATTTCAAGACAGTGCCATACTCCAATCTGGATATAAACTAATAAACATAATAAATGTCATAAATAGGCATGAAAAAAATATCTGTACTCTTAACTATACACCGGTGCAATTACATTAGAATTGTTATTTTAACGGAAAAAATGCTATTGGAAATTAGCTATTGGAAAGAAAATAAAATAATGTTGCCATATCTACAACTTATGTTTATAGAAGAAACTTTAACGAGCAATATATATATTTAAAATGCTAAATATCAGGGTAGAGATTTAAAAAGTGTTAAGAAGTTTTAGTTAGTATTAGTATTATAAGTATTAGTTAATTGCATTTTTAGTTTCTCTCTTTTCTTATAATTAATTAATTTATATGCCCGATATAAATTTCTGTTTCCGTAAAGATTCAATGCTATATTTCGATAGCATAAACAACGATTATATATTGTAAAGAGATTTCATGAAATCGTACTCGTTGTTTTCAAAAAATATTGGGTACGGAGTTAAGCTCGCTGCAAAAATGAAGCGCTAAAAAACGTCGACAGAGAACTTACGGCAGAAACTACGTGTTTGTGTGTAGGTTCGAAGCGACGCTCGTAGCAAAGCAGAATTGTATTATCGCTGTAAGAGTGAATAGCACACGAACATCAGCTATTAGTTTATTAATGAGTGGAAAGAAATAGGAAGATTATTGAAATTGAAAGAATTCGCCTTTGTTTTCTTTGATTGCAATAACAAAACAAAGGCGTCAGTCCGTCTGTCCACGAAGGTTGAATTGCTTTCTGTTTATGATTTTTGTGCTTCTGAGCATTTCCTAAATTTTTACATTTTCAGCTTCTGGGCACTTTCCACTTTTCGGTTTCTTTTCTTATTTGAGCCAGAGCTGTTCATTTTTGGACTCAGTACAAGTACCAGTCCGAAATACTTGTACTGTTACTGGAAAAAATCAAGGACTTCGTACTTGGGACTTAAAATTTTTACAGTACCAGTACATTATGCGAAATCCTTTACATATTACATATATAATTTTCAATAGATTAAAAACCGATGTGCCTGCCTTCTTGGTATACGATGGGCAAAATGTTTCGATTCATCACTGGCATTGCACAATGCTGCAATTAATACTACTATCAAGGCTTTATTATTAAATTACATTACTAATCAAATACTTTTATATACATATGTACATCCATAATCTCTAATGTAAAATGTTATCTTACAAATATGTATGTGTGTTTGCAATTATGAACTAAAGTTTTGTCAACACTATAAACAAACATATGAATCGCTGTCTTTTTTATACATATGTATGTATGTAGTACATATGTATAATCAATCAATATCAAACTAACTTAAAGTTTCGATCAACTTGTGCAATGCATTAAATTAGTTGTTTGATGTAAATACATACATATGTATGTATGTATGTATGTACATATCTATACATACATACATATGTATATAATAATATAGTTACTAGATACATCCATATTAGGTAGTTACTATATTTATTAATATAGTAACCATATTTAAATAAATATCAGATGCGTTGATTTATGTACATATATGCATAAAGTCGGCAACCAAAACAATTCAGGAAAGTCTTGATTCAATTAAAAAAATGTTCCTGACCTACGCAATTCTTGTTATTAGTTCTTGCTTTGTCGCTAGCTCTTCTAACGGCAAACTTTTGTTCTTACATTCATACATATATTACTATTTCTCTTTTCTTCCTACATAAACATATGTACATCTCAATTCTGTGCAAAATATGAGATACATACGTGATAATATAAGGAGAAAACTCCAAAGAGAAGAAAACCCTATATTAGGTTACGATCAGTGTTACCACAGGGAAGATACATATAGAAAATAACTTTCAAGCATTTCTGTTTTAAATCTAGTAGAACATGCGTGTTTATTGATTTTAATTAAAAATCTGAACTTAAAGACTGCCGATCAGGTTTAAAAACAACAATTATTTTTCTTCATAATGTAATATAACTTATTTTTTTATCTAATTAAAAGAATCGATCGAATTATTGTTTTCTCTTTTGACTCTAGAAAATATGTTAAAATAATAAAAGAAAAGATATATGTAGTTTACATATAGATTTATTTTGAAAGAAATAAATAATTTGTTTTTACTGGTCGCGGCAACACTTTTTAAACTACTAAAAATCTGAGTTATATAAAATGTTTACTGCCTTCTACATATGTATGTGCACATAAATGTCGATGTAATCTAAAAAAACAACGAAGTGCAAAATTTTTTTCTTATGAAATGTACTTATAAATTTATTAATATTTTTTCTCCCAGTAAAAGATGGCAACCCTAAGATGAGTTGATTTCTTTCGACGAAATGTATACTTGCTTATTTGTTGTTGCTAGGCGCTTAGCTTCTGCTTGTTGTTGCCATTTGCCGCCAAAAAATTGTGGTTTTTTCCATAAATGTAATCTGAATTGGTTGCTTTAAGCTACCCAGCGGGAAAAAACCCCTTCAAAATGCCCATCTGCATTAAAAGAAAAACCCATCAAAAAATATACATATGTTATCAATGATGTCATTAATAATTTTCATAAACTTGAATAATTCCTCTAAAAAGTATTCTTGTGAACTTCTTGCTTCGCTGTTATTAATTTTAATAATATTGTACAGGGAGAGAATACAATGCTACGAAGCAGTAAGGGATCGTTGGTTTCCTGCATCTTGTCCAACACAATAAATTTTCCGCTGGGTACATTGAATTGACTCATCAACAACTTGACTTTTTGTAAAAGTATATGCATATGTGTATATTTAATACGCTGTAACACATGCATATGCATGTGTGTATGTAGATATTCTTATATTCTCCAATAGAGTAACTAAAAGCAAGTCTTTTCAAAAAAATAATTCCAAATACTTAGCAAAGATTTTGTGGATTTGGATACATGTAGAATTTCCAGAATATCTCCGGATCCAAGCACATTACAGTAAAAATTTTTACACCAAAATTTGCAGAAAACTGCACTCTTTGAGATAGCAAGTGTGCTCTTTTCAAAAAAGATGATTTGATAGCCAGCAACGGTAGTTGAAAAGTGGTGACCACTTCAGAGGCGAATCTCTGTGGTATCTCTGGAACCGTATATGATAAGACAATAATTTTTTCACTAGCAGCTTGAGAAAAATACCCTCTTCGAAATGGCATACATGAGTATAGTGCAGAAAATGTTTAGATAGCCAGCAACGGTACTTGACCATTTTGGCCACTTCCGAATGGGAATCGCTATAACTCCTGATTGGAGTATGGCACGGTCTTGAAATTTTACTCAAAATTGCACAAAAATATTCTCTTTAAGATAGGATATGTGGGAAAACTGCAGAAAATCTTTAGATAGCCAGCAACGGTACTTGACCATTTTGGCCACTTCCGAATGGGAATCGCTATAACTCCTGATTGGAGTGTTCCACTCTCTTGAAATTTTACTTAAAATTGCACAAAAATATTCTCTTTAAGATAGGATATGTGGCAAATCTGCAGAAAATGTTTAGATAGCCAGCAACGGTACTTGACCATTTTGGCCACTTCCGAATGGGAATCGCTATAACTCCTGATTGGAGTATGGCACGGTCTTGAAATTTTACTCAAAATTGCACAAAAATATTCTCTTTAAGATAGGATATGTGGCAAAACTGCAGAAAATGTTTTGATAGCCAGCAACGGTACTTTAAGTATACACAAACATATATATGTGCTCGCTGATTTGGATTCATGTAGAATTTCCAGAATATCTCCGGATCCAAGCACATTACAGTAAAAATTTTTACACCAAAATTTGCAGAAAACTGCACTCTTTGAGATAGCAAGTGTGCTCTTTTCAAAAAAGATGATTTGATAGCCAGCAACGGTAGTTGAAAAGTGGTGACCACTTCAGAGGCGAATCTCTGTGGTATCTCTGGAACCGTATATGATAAGACAATAATTTTTTCACTAGCAGCTTGAGAAAAATACCCTCTTCGAAATGGCATACATGAGTATAGTGCAGAAAATGTTTAGATAGCCAGCAACGGTACTTGACCATTTTGGCCACTTCCGAATGGGAATCGCTATAACTCCTGATTGGAGTATGGCACGGTCTTGAAATTTTACTCAAAATTGCACAAAAATATTCTCTTTAAGATAGGATATGTGGCAAAACTGCAGAAAATCTTTAGATAGCCAGCAACGGTACTTGACCATTTTGGCCACTTCCGAATGGGAATCGCTATAACTCCTGATTGGAGTATGGCACGGTCTTGAAATTTTACTCAAAATTGCACAAAAATATTCTCTTTAAGATAGGGTATGTGGCAAAACTGCAGAAAATGTTTAGATAGCTAGCAACGGTACTTGACCATTTTGGCCACTTCCGAATGGGAATCGCTATAACTTCTGATTGGAGTGTGCCACGGTCTTGAAATTCTACTATAAATTGCATAAAAATCTTCTCTTCAGGATAGGATGTGTGGCAAAAGTGAAGGTAATCTTTTTATAGCTAGCAACAGTACTTTAAGTTAGTACCAGGCCTGAATACATGCAAATATTGTATCTTGTTATTTTGCAGTAGATTTCATTAGTACCGTTTAAGCGATTTTTATAATGACTGCATTAATAAATTTCTAACATTGTAAACTATCTATACCAAGAATGGTTTTTCATCTAATTCATTCCAAGGTCTTTAGAAGAGGAGTTTATGTACAACCCAATATCATTGTTGGCTTTGTTTTACGTTCCACTTTTTCCAAGAATAGCACGTGTCATAGCAAAACGTAAACAAAGGATTATAAAAATTATAATTTTACTTTTCTCAGCCAATTTTAAAGCTACAGACTTCGTTTAGGTACCAAAATGTTTGGAAAAATTACCGTCTCCCGACTGTCGAGTTGTCATTTGTCAAAATTGCTTTGAAATTGGACGGAGCTTTGTCTGATATATTTGGGGCTCTCCTAACACAAAATTTGGAATATCTCCTGATCCATGGTGGCTAGAGCCATAATTTTTTCACTTAAATTTATAGAAATATATTGTCTTTAAAATGATATGGGCGGCAATGCTGCAGAAAATGTTTAAGTAGCTAGCAACGGCTTTTAAACACAGTGCAAATTGAAGTAAGTATTTTCGGCTCAAAATATCCATGAAATCACAAAGTTATGCGGTTTTTTCGTATTTATCCTCTATGCGACATATGTTTACTGGAAAACTGCAAAAAGTTTTGTAGCCATTGTGGCCTTGAACTCTTCACAAAGGCGTCTGATCCTGTAAGGACACTTTGTAGTATATCTCGGGAACGGCGGTCGCTACCGAATTGATATAAAGTGCAAAAAATTCAGAAAAATACGCCTTTTAAAGTCTAGTAGATGCCAATACTGCAGAAAATGTTTAAATACCTAGCAACGCCTATTTTCTTTTACATTCCACAAAGTCATTTTCTTGTTTGCTATGTATTTTAAATAATTGTGCTCCTAGAAACCTTGTATCGATCGGAGCTGATAGAGCATAATTTTGCCTTTAAAATGGTATAACTTTTTATAGAATGCGCTTATTAGTTTAATTTTAGTGATTTTTTGAAAATAAAAAATATTTTTGCTTTGAAAGCAGCATCCACAAAAAACCACCCTAAAAATCGTTGCTAATTATCGTTGCTAATTTCACGCTCGTGCCCTATTTTCACTTTAGACGTATCGTAATATTCGTCTAACAGCTGTTCATTGTCAGTGCCAACTTTTCTTGTACATTTTTTCACGTTCAAATCTGCTTCGTTTACACAAAAGGCAACAATGTTGGTTTACACCGGACATAATTTATAACAAAAATTGTTTGGCCAAATTAAATAAATATAATATATGAATTAGGCCATTTATATTCATTCTCGCTACGTCTGTTATCAGTTTTTGAGAAAAACCTCGTTTATGGAAGATATTTCCATAACATTTTGGTTACAACACTGCTGTGATATATGAAAGTTATAACTGGCATAACTGCTAAATTAAAGCTGCTTTTTTAATGATCTCTATAAATATTCGCTATACCAGATCGCAGATTCTATCAAAATTTCTATATTCTATTTTTCTCCCAATTTTGTGTGTTTTTCATAATATAATGTTTTTTACAATTTATATAATTTACTAAGAATATGTTTTGGAATTTCTTGAGGAATGCCACATTTATATGACCAGCTGAATGAATAATGGATGGATGGATGAAGAACTAAAAACTTCTTAATGTAAATTGGTTTGGTTTGGACTATACTATATAAAAACATAACTATTTTGCTTAAGTTACGTAAAAGTGCATTTTGCTGCAAACACTTGGGGAAATATCACTTCAACTGTTTTTAACAGCTTTCTGTTGTCATGTCAATGACGAATTCGAGTTAGCATAAAGTGCAGATCCCGTGACTAGAGAAGCTGGGCGCGTAGGTGGAGGTGCCTTTTGAGATTCCATCGTATCTATCTGTCCTTTCTCCATTTTATTAATTTCCATTCACACCGCGGTGTCAGTTATGCGACATCCCCTCGTTGCTGGAGCAGTAAATGCGATTAGGTGTAAAATCGACACGCAAATAACGAGGAGAATTTCGATGGTAACGCAGAAAGCCGAAGGTGTCAATGAAGCGTTCTCACGCTCTCGCGCAATCAAAATGTTTCCATTAAATCTTTCGTAATCGCCACCCTTCGTTGTGATGCCACCGTTACCACGATGGCGGTGGTTTGGTGCGAATGTGTTTTTGTGATTATGTTAGTTTCAGTGTGAGAATGAACCTATGAGATTTCCGCTTTTATATTCTCCCTGATATCTGTGATTCTGTAGCACTTGAGGATTGGATGGTTCGACAACGTGGGAAATCTTCTAATATTCTACTTGGAGCCATTGAGAAACCCATTTATTTTGTTTACACTTAATTATTTTATACACTTTTGTTTGTGTATTATCAATACTCTCTTCATGTATTATGTGTATTATCAATACTCTTTGATGTTGATTATTAAATGATCCTTCAATGGTTGATTTTATTGTATTGTAATCAGATCAGATTCATTTATTTGTATTACTTCCTAATAAACAGCCTTTGCTGGTATTCTATTTAGCTATATGAATACACAAATTTTCCGATTTATAAAATTAATTTATAAAATTAATTAATTAATATCTAGTTCGTTGTTCCGTTGTCAGAAGATTAAAATTGGAACTACCATCAGCTTTTACTTCATAACAAAAGTTTATTACCGGTTTCCTGCTGTTTCTCAAAGCTCTTATGTATTCAGTAGTGAATGGTACTTCAGTAGATTCTTTCAAGTACATTTTAAGTTTTTTATTTTTCTTCTCTTTTTTTATCTTTTATCTAAAGTTATTAACAAATTCACATTAATTAAAAATATTTTAGGCAGATTAGCCATTTAATTTCAAACTAAACATTAAATTTTGGGCGCTTTTGATTTGTCAGCATCATTTTTTAGTCCTGCCATTTCGCAAAACTTGAAATTTGTGCAAAGCAATCATTAAAGGTAAACATTATTGTTTCTAAGCATCGTCACATTATTATTAATTATAATATATTTTTTGTTGTCCTTAATTTTATTAATTATGCCCTGTCTTCTTGCACATGTCCTCGAGCCTGCTGTGTGCCCCTGCATGTAACTGGAGCACCTGCTTGTTTGATAATCTGTCCTGTGTTGTCATCAGTAATAATTGTAATGTAACCTCCTCCCAAGGTGCACGACTTTCACCACACTTAACGATAACGCATATTGCAATTTATTGCAGTATGTGAATATCTTCGACAATTTTGTCATTGCTTAGGAGATTTCGGCTTAAAATTTCCAAATTCAATTTTGCAACTTAATATAAGCACCACAGCAGTGTTTCAATACTCTGTGAGTTGTTTATTGTGATCAACAAACTCTTCAGATTTCTTCCCAGTTGCGCTATAACTTTCTCTATTTTTTTATCGTCATTATGTTTCAGTGCACTGCTGTCACTTCCATTTCGGCATCTTTTACGGTTGTGCAAATTCGCAATAAAACCATTCTGCTCATCTCTTGAATATTTTGATTTTTTTGAGAATTTAATTATGTTTTTCTATTGTGGAAATATATTTTGCTTTTATTTAACTATAAATATTTTGAATAATAATTCAGGAAATATTTACTGATGATGAAAACTTTTTTTTAAAATTTTGAACTCACCAAAAACTGGTAATTGAACTTCACTTTGCATGTTGTATAGTGAACAAAACAGCGAGGTTACATCAAGCAAGATCAAGACTGCAATTAAAAAAACCTTCAATTTTAATCGCGTGAAAGGTTAAAAAGTTATTTCATCGGGAACTTTAAACAGCAAACAGCTAATTAAAAATTATCAACATAGAAGCCAAATGATAACAGAAAGTTCATGGAAATCATTTCCATTCAGCCGTCGTTCATTCCTTTGTTCACTCGAGACTTACTTGGAATTCCCCCATTTGGCCATCTCAATTAATCGGCTTTTGTTTTCAGCCTCTTCGAGGTCGACGACTTTGAAAAATGTTGTGGGTTGTTAGAGGGTTGCTCTTGTCACGTGTGCCTCGCACAAGAACTGCCCTGTCGAAAGGTTTCATATTTCTATTTGTTGCAAGGAAACAGGCGATTTTGTTTCAATTCCTGTGAAATGGATTGTAAAAACTGCCTGCGTTCATTATATTTTCACTTCAATGTGAATTACAATAGTCACTTGCAGTTTGAGTGAATAACTTAGTTGAAATTCTTTTTTCTTTTATGCCTTAAAATTCTTTTTGATTTTGTTATCATTTAAGATCATCTTTAATAAAAACTATAACAAATATAATTTATCTAAAATTAAATAAAAATTCTCCAAAAAATTGTAGAAAAAGTAAATAGTAAATAAAGCATGACACCGAAGAAATTCGGCACTTAAAAATGTAGGTATTAAGTTAATCTTTGAGTTGTCTGTTAATGAAGAACCTAAAAATTAAAAAAAAAACATTGCCTAATACCTAAAAATATCAGATTGGATATCCTTTCTTTATACTCTATACCTTCTCCTTAATAAGGAGTCCTTATACCTTGAATATCGAAGAATATTACATTATTTAATTTATTCTTACTTTTCAGTATCTTGGCAAAGATGTGTGACCAACTTTTATATCATATATCCAATCCAGAGTCTCTATAAGCTAGATATATTTATCTATCTAGATTCCAGCCTGGATATCTACCAAATTATATAGTGACCACGAAACCACGCTTTGTGAAAGCGGAAGATATCTTTTTTTTTGTTTAATGTACTATAACATGAACTTTCGTTGGTTCTTTTACACATAAAAACTTCGTCTCTGCTTTAAAATGTTCAAGCATTTAAGAATTAATTGCATTAAATGTCTACTGTAGAAAAAGTTTCAAAATCAAATGGAAAAGAAAAAAATATTCTAGGAAGGAAAGTGGATTTCCGAGAGGAGTCCCAAATGCCTGTCTCGATTTATACCGAAGGATACATTAAGGCAAGAGGAAGGGAAAGAGGTCCTTTGAACGTCCAACACGCAGCCATAGACACTTGAGTTTGCACTCGACTTGAGTGGAAAGTAATTTAATTTGCTAGGCTCAGTAGACGATAAGCAATAAAAACGATAACAAACAAAAACGAAAAATACAGAGAAATGACTTCCCTTTGGTGTTTTATGTGCCGGGAAACCGCAGCAAAGGCGCAAACAACCCGACACAGGATGTGATGGACATTAGAAAAACTAGAGACAGCGAGGAATAGCGTCCGTGGATTGCAGCGCTACAGTTACTACGTGAAAAAAAATCGCGCTTCTCGTCCTCGCACCACTGAAGTCACCCCTGTAAAAGTTTACATTGAAGTCCTTTGTACGGCGAATAATTAAGAGATACCTCACGGATTTAAAGTTGTTGCCTCAGCTGCTACGCTGATTAAGGCAAATCCTCAGCAATACGATAAATCAGGTTTTGTCGCTATTAATGAAATTGATTGCTTCAGCAGCTTTGATATACTGACGAGTATCAAATATACACAACAAATGTCTACAAAAGTATGCCCGGCCTTTGCATCCGAGGGCGTTATGAGAATCCTCCTCCAGAAAAGCGATGCCGAATTTCTGCTGTGTTTGTGGTTGGTATTCGTCTGGTTGTAATGGGCAACTGTTAGAAATCGCAATTTAATAAAAGGTTAGTTATTATCCGCGGTGGACTGTGAATGTCAAGCAGTGTATAAATACGTTTAGTCCCTAATATTGAAAACAAATAAACGCTAACTTAACTTTACATACGGAAATACTTTTAGTAATGAAACATACAATTTGTCAGATAGTGCTGCCAGAGCTATAAAGAATCAGAAGTTCCAAATATTGACAAATTATTGTACTATGCAGTTTTTATTTGCTCCAAAGAAATGATCTCTCTTTTATTTTTAATTTTATTTTAAGTTATACTGCAGTCTGCAGTGAATAAATAAATAACTAAAGAAGTTAAGTCTTAAAGCCTATAAGCACATTTAAATCACAATGTAGCCGAAAAAGTGCCTCGTACATGCATAATTAAATCCTAGTTCTAAAAGTTTATATATATTAAGTTTACCTAATAATATAATATGATCTGTGGTCTCAACAACAGCCCCTGTCTGGGGAAAAGCCGAGACTATAACCTTTGGAATAACATTAGGAAGTAGTTGAACAGCATTAACACGTAATGAGGCATAAACTCATGTAACGAATGAGTATAAAATTGACCCCTGGACTTCTTCTTCACTTTTTTATTTCAGCAAACATTCAACTACAAAGACTGTAATAGGTTTATTATATTTTCTATTCTCTATGATTTGAAATTCATGTTTACTTCGGCGATCATAACAACACAACCGACGTTTTTTTTGGAAGTTTTAAAAATATTCTCTACGGGAAAGGAATTAAATTTTATTGCTTGGAAATCTATAAAAGTTATTTGAATTAATAAAGGAAATCAGTTTTAATAGAGCCTTTGGTTATGGTACACAGCGTAGAGAACAAACATCAACCCCAACAACTTAATTTCAACAGAGAAAGTTTGTTTTCGCAGTATAAAGACATGTTCGCAGATGAATTGGAATAGCTTAGGGAAATCGTTTGGGGAATTAAGTGTCTGTCGAACCCCTCACAACACGTGCAGACAACAGACGCAGCAAAAGGAAACATCAACGCAGACAACAGAAGAAGTCAGCCAAATCACTTGCCCACAGACAAGCGATGCGTTCAAAGTTTCGTTACGCGTTGACACTAATAAATGTGGCCAACTACTATTTATTGATATCGTTATGATAACTTTATATTGCACGCTGCCAGGAGCACCACAATAAGAAACATCATCATCTATAGAATTATATTCTGAACGAATTAAGGAAAAATTATGATGTTCATGCTTTCGAGGCGTGGTGATGGGTTATTTATTGCATGTTGCAATTATTAAATATTTGCATTCTCCTCTGATTCTTCAGCAAACATTATAATAGATTATTTAAAACAATGTCTAAAGATTTGAGTAAATATTTCACAGAGCATAACTTCCATTAAACTCCATTTAAAGGGTAGAAAAGTTGCAAATAATTATTTAGTTGTTATAAATATTATTAATTATTATTATTGTATTTTATAAATGTAGTAAGTCAATGAATATACTATTTTTTGAATAGAACATTTCAAGCAATATTTATTTATTATTTATTTCTTATTTTTAATTAAATTGCACAATTTTATGTATATAAAAATTTGAGTATGTAAACTAAGAATTCAAAGACCAATTTTCAATGGTTTTATCCTCATTCTATGAAGGTAATAAAAGTCTATTATGTGCAATATTTACGAAGATGAATGTTAATGAAACATTCAAACCAATAAACTAACAAACTTCGTGTGACTTTTCTACATTAAATATTACGATGAATCTTAATTTAATAGCCTTGTTAAAGATTTTATTCGTTTAGTTTAACTGCTCCACTAACGAACACTTCATCAAGCTTCATACACTGCTGAAGATCACGGAAAACATCCGCAAAACTGCCGCAAGACAGGAAAAGAATAAAAATTCCCGTAGTGAAACACTCAACTAATTAGACACGCTTCTGACGTCTCTCGAAGGCAATAAATTTTACCATTTCTGTTATAGAAGAGCAGGAGAGACGGTATAACGTACATCTCCCGCGCCGATTCTCACTCAATGACGGAAAAAACGTGACAACGCATATGAATCGGATATTACAGCAACTCCATGCCAACAAAAATGGAGCCGAAGGACTTCGTATGTGGCTGTACTCCTTTTGACTCCCAATATTCAGCTTGGTAATGATTGGAATATGTTCTACTTGAACTTTATGTTTATCCTGAGATTGCAAGTTGTTACTATGAACAGTGAAACCCTAAAATTTCGACAAATGGCGTCTCGCTCCATTCTGAGACTCTGCAGAGGCCTCGCCTCGTTGCTTAGTTGTTTACTTCAGTTTTCAAATGTTATCGTTTCGATGTCGTCGAAATGCCATTAAAGATGGAAATAGAAAGCAATGTAGTTAAGTGCGGCTGATCGAGATATGGATGCATGGCACCGATGCGTCGCGATGTCATCATGTTGCCTTCCACTGAGAAATGTTTTGAATTTGAAAATTGCTTTAGGTTTCACTTCATTTGCTTCAACTTTCGTCGGCAATTTAAAGTGATTTTGATCAGCCTGGTGCAAAGCATTACAAATTTTACAGTAATAGTAGAACATCTCTCAGCAGAGATATCGAAGAAGATCTCAGAATTTGGACTATAATTTTATTTTACTTGTTTACATCCCGCGAAGTAATAAAATCACATTACTTTGTCCTGCGAGTTACTCGTTTTTAAATCTAGAATCAACTGAATATGGACATGTTTACATAAAACTTTGTTTTGTCTGGGAAGTTGAGGATAATCCTCATATAACCCATGGACATGACACCCTACCGTGACCCCCCGCATAGCTTCAGAGCTGTTCTTTCGTTCTTAAGTTCACCTTTGGTTACCTTTTAATGTTTCCTCGCCTAAAGTTACATAAGTTTTCCGAGAAAAGCAGAAGAACATAGAAAATATCATTATCTTTTTCGTTTTCAAAGAATTTAATCAAATCACACAACATTCGATCTTGCAATTTATTTGCTTCTGAAAAGGAACTTGTCACATAATTTCATTATCTGTTCATAGCAGCGGGATGCTCCAAACAAGGCAGGGTGTTTCTACTTTTGGAAGATTACAGGACAGCGACTGCATAAGGGTCGCATGTGCCGTTTCTTCGGCATTCCTAAATAACTGCCGAAGTCAATCAGTGACCTGTCTGTAGGAGGATTTGTGACGTTTGTATCGACATCAAATATTTTATTGATAACATTAGAGTTCAATTTGCTTTAAAAATATAAAAGTATATTAGATATTTCATATATTTCGGCGCAAATATCGCAATATTTTAAACCAGAGTCTGAAAATCACTGACATTAATCAAAAAAGTTAATTATTACTTTTAAAAACAGACTTTAAAAATTATATTTAAACTTGTATTTCAAAGGTAAATGTTAAATGTAAAGTTATAAAAGTTTCAAACTATGTTTTAAATTTATTCTTTGCTTGTATGAATTTTATTTCAAATTTTAGTTCAAAAAATTGTGTTGTATACAAAAATGACAATTTTAAGATATAATTTATGACCGTTTGACGGTGACCGGAACAAAACCATTACTGTTTTATGTTCTTTGTTATTTAAATTAAATGCTTGAAGATGCAATAAATTTACTCTACTGAAGCATAGCCGAAGTCCTTGAATTCTTAGCTGTATTTTCTTCTAAGTAATCTTTCAAATCATTCTCAACATCCAAATCGCATCACAAACAAAGGGACTAAACAACAACGGAAACAGTAATTTACCAACCCTCATTTCGTAGAACATGTTCCATGGATAATCCTGTGAGTGCGCCGGGTATTTGTAAGGCCGTCCTTTTCAAAATTAGACAGGACTCATAATAGGAAGGTCTATTGATAAAAACGCCTGTCGGGATATTTAAGACGTTGGGAGCAAAGGAGCGTTGATGCGTAGCAACATCGAAGCCGAATCAAAATCTACGTAATGACAAAAACTACTCATGCTGGATGCAAAGTAATTTTACCTGAGCTCAGAAAGGATATTTTTGAAAGCGGTTTACTTATCAGGAACATGTAATCAAGCAGTAGTATTTCAAGTATTCTAAAACATGAGAGAACATTTCAATCACAGAATCCGTGGCAATGCAAATGCAATGCTTCATAATTCTATGCTTGTTGCAATGACGACAGCTAACAAAGCAGCTTCAAAGGGAAAGATGCAGCCTGCAGATGCAGCAGGAACCGATGCTGAGGTAAAAGCAAGAAGACTCACCTCAAAGCGAACATTAAGCAAATATTTTACGACATTTCCTTCGCCGCTGCACATAGAATAATCCGTCAGTATGCTTTGCCTTTGTTACAATCCGCAGTCGTTGCCTATTGAGCCATTGAACCGGAATCAATGCTTCGTAATCAACGTTCCGGGATTTCATTACATACCTTCACAATGGTGCAAGATTAGTTTGCTTTATCTTGTTGGATTGATGTTTTTGTTGTTGTGTTTTTCGTCTGCTTTCGTCTTTTGTTTGAGCTTGAGATTAAAATTTCAATTTCACTTCGTTGCTTTCAATCAAGCGAAGGAAAATAAGAGTTTCCCCGATCTCTGAATCAGTTCGTGCGATCAGGAAATTAATTTCGGGTGAAGCTTTTACTTTATAGGTAAGAATTTCATGATTATCCGTTGTTATTACGTATGTAATTAAAGATAACGAAATAATTTCACCCGAAATAGATTGTGAATAAATTTAAATATAAGATAAACAATTGTTTACAACAATCTCAGGTCGAGAAGCACTTTCTCCGTATAAATAACAAAAAACGAATTTAAAATAAATAATTGAATTATTTATTTATTAAATTAAATTCTTAATTTAAAATGCAATTTCCGGAACCTGAAGTAACCCGAAGTTTCATGCAAATGATGCCGAGGAAAAATCAATTTTAAAGAAGCTTCATAATTTTTTCTAACTTCCTGTTTTACTCGTATGTTTCTTCTTGAATATTAATTTTTGCAAGAGTTACTCGACAGTTGAGAGTTAAATAGAAGCTGCATGGAAACTCGATTAGCAGCTGCTTCATTGCCTTTCACCCAGACGCCAGCGACAGATGAAGGAATGACACAGGGAACATATGCATTTCATGCGGGTGGCATCAGCTGAGGAAGGACTTTTTTCGTAGAAGATCGACAAAAAATACCACTTTAGTTTTTTAATTCTGTTGTTGCTACTGGAGCTTTTTTAAACACTCGATAAAGAGATATTCTTTTTATACAATGGATTTTTTACACTATAAAAGTTAATTTCAACAGGATGTGCGATGAATGCTGTGAAATATTGTGTCTGTGAGAAAGGAAGTTTGATATTAAATTTCCTCAACTGTTAGTTTTTCAACATGCATTAATTTTAGCCTCGTAGAAGCTTAATATCGTTCGAAGTCCTCTGAGGCGTTAATTATGTAATTTTTAAAATACGTGTCTTGAAATTCATGTCATCCTTAAGATAGATACTTCTTTAAGCAGTTGAATCTGAATGTTTTTTCTTTAATACAACACAAATTCAAATGACAAATAATTGTAACATAATCATTTGTCATTATTCATTGCTTTGCATTCGGACTGACACGTTGCTGCAGCGGAGAATTCATTGAATTGTAAGCACTTTTTCTGTGGTCTCTTTAAAAAAACTCACTACACATGAATTTATTCATTCGTAGCACATTTTTCTTTGCTTAGTGTGAAACATCGATTCATATATTTACATAAATAAATGGTTTTGTAGAGAAACGATTAGAAAATAACATCCATGAGCAGCCAGACTGAGTCAATAACACGATTCTACTATATATTGATGTACTTAAATACATATTCAATTATTTTTTCTGAACTAAGATCTCTCATATCTCTCCAACAAAACATTTCAGAAACCTTTTCTGTTGATGATGTGTTGTGATAATTAATCGTTAAATAACTGAGGTCTGAAAAATGGCCAATCTGTTTGAACGAACATCACTTATCGCCGTCAGCCGTCGATAGACCTAAAACATCGGTCCATTCAGATCCCGACGCAGGCTCATCGTGCATCCTACCAAACAAAAGATTTTGGTTAAGAGTTTTGAGGGATTAAATTATGTATGGAGTTGTCCAAGTTGACGGCAGGCAGAAGTTGTTTCGGAGGCAACACTGAAAAAATACTCTGACTCAAATGCAAAAAAAATGTAAAATTGTGAAATAAAAGTATTGAAAAATTGATATTTGTTTTGAATGATATTTGTTATATGTTCGTAAATCGATGTGTAATAGAAAGAATAGAAATGAAAGAACATAAATTTTATTTTATTGCCCAAATTAATGATTTCATTAATTTTAAAAATATTAGTTTGGAGATAAGAATGTTATTTAATAAGGAAATATATGTGAAATAACATAGTATTTTAATTAAATACTACTAAAAAATTCCGCCATAAATTAAATTAAAGAGTATTCAAGTATTAACAAAAATCTTCAAATAATATTTACTATTTACTGTATATATATACATAGCAGTGAGTAAGGTACTGTACTAAATATATATTTAATAATAAGAAAATATAAATAAAATATAATAGGAATAAATAAAATAATATAGAAAAGATAAGTAAAATTATATAATTAAATTAAAGACTAATTAAAACGACTGCTTTAAATTATATTAAGCACTCCAGAAATTTTTAATAATGATAATAGCATAATATAGTAATAAAATTCAATACTAGAAATACTAATTATATTAAATACTAAAATTGCTGCTATAACTTGAATTAGAAAATAATTAAATATTAAAAATAACAATAAATAAATATTATTGAATAATATATAAAATTACAAACGTATGACAAAACAATAAATAAATATAAAATAAATAGATATGATTTATTGATATCGTACGTTAAGAAATTGAATTATGTCTATAAATATAATAATTTTGTTTTTATTTGTTTATTTTTGTGATAATATTTCTTTTGTTGTTTGTTTTGTTTTTTTTTTTGTATTTTTTTTTTCCATTTTTTTCCAGTGTTTCGTGGGCTTCATGAATCCATTCCCCTTCTGAAAATTTCATTAGGAGCAAAATATCAGTGTTGCCAAGTTATTAATTTTTTTTGTCATTTCATACGTGTTTTTTGTGTGTGTGCTGTATAATCCTTATGGTATACAATTTTCTATTCCGCTTTTCTTGTCTGAATTTCATTTATTTCTCTTTTTGTTCTTTTTTTTTCTTGTTGCTTTTACCATTGCATTTAATTTCGTTTTCTACTCGTCCTTGCAATTAGTTACGCACCACATGGTCACCGGTTCCAAGAGCATTCAGCTGATACCACAAAGGATATTGAATAGATATAGAAAGAAGCATATTCTGATGTTCGACGTTTCGAGTTCTTGTTAGCATGTGTGAAAGTCGGATTAGTAAGCAAAAATAATTGTGAGCGATGCGCTAGGATCGAATATCGAATTTCGGGATGGACGCCATTCAATTGCAAATCTCTTGCTCACTCAGCACAGATTAATAAAGCGGAAATGAAAAATTAGTGTTGGTTTGAATTTGCCTCATCATTTTTTCAAGGGCCTTCATTGCAACACGCACTTCAGCTGTGACATTCGTTGGTTTCCACACTTGGAATCACTGACAATAAAACCGTCTCTCGTTTCGTTCCATTTTCTCTTTCTTCTTCGACGTTTTCTTTTTGGTATCGATATTTCATAAAGATTACATTTGGACATCAACTTATTTATAGATTAAAATGAGGGACATTTCTTCTCTTTCAACTTTGTAATCAAGGTTTAAAATGTTTCCCAAATAAATCAAGTACAAAGACAGGAAGAGGAAATTACATTGTTGAATTGCTAATTCCCACAATATCCTTTCGACTAGGAAACTTATCGTCCTTTTAAAATTAAGAAGACCGAAATGCGTTTCATCCAATAAGGATTCCGAAGATCAAAACTGAATTAAAATCGATTGCTTGTGATTACCTTTGCCTTCATCCCCGATCTGTTCACGATGAAAATTCGGGAGAATCAATTAAATAAAAGACACATTAAGAAGGAAGGTAACGAACAAAGTAACAACAGCAATTTCGTGATATGAAAAATTGAAGGAATCGTTCGAAAAACGCCCATTAAACAGCATGAAACCGCCGGAGCGACTCTACAAACGAACAGAATATTGAGTGCTTCTATTTGGAAATGAAATTAGGTTCTTTTAATGCTGCGCGCTGTTGGTTTCTTTTGTGAATTGGCTGCATCGTGCCAGAAGGAATGAAGAACAAGACGTCGCCACCACAGACGCTGATCAGAAAACGACGACTACACGAGCGGCGACGATGTTCGGGCGAGACAAACACTTTCTCGCCGCATCTAAATCAAGAACACTTCGATCACTTTCGGGGATTCGACAAATTTTAATGCATTCGAAAGAGCAGATGTTTTTCAAATCATAAGCATTCGCCTATCAGTTGATTTTAGGATCTCGTTTCCCTTTCTTTTGTTTGGTTTTTATGAGGAGTTTGTTGTTTCACAAACATGTGATAATGGATTTTGAGACTTCACTTTTTGTGGGTGTGTGTGTGATTTATTAGAATGCAAGAATGTCGACGGTGTAGATTTTCAAATTATTATTAAAAAGAGTGTTAGTAATATTTTAAAATATGCAATTTATCAAAGTGATTCAAATTAGCGTTGTGCTTCTGATTTAACAGTTACAGTGGCAAAGCCTCTGAACAGACTTTTCATCGATTTCAACTTTTCATTGGCATCGTCTGCGGTGCGATGAAAGACGATTCTAACAGCAACGAGTCAAGCGTAGCAACAGAGGCGTTAAATTACAATTACACAGGCAGATAAATGAATAAAGGAACCTTCACAATGCCGACAAACTGCATACACAGGAACAGCTGCTGAAATTTCATTAAAGTTTCATATTTTAAACAGTTCCTATAGAAAGGTGAACTTCTTCTTCGATTCAAAATAAGGACAGAAATGCTAGGGACTTTGCCAGCATTGTCAAATTCTGCGTCAATTTGACTGTGGATTAATTAATTATCAGAAAATAATTTGATAGGCTGGACAACATTTGGCAAACATAATTCTACATCAAAAATACAATCCAATGGACGCGTTGATGTCAAAAAGTGTCATATTGAATACGGATTTTAGAACACAATCACACAGTTTCAAAGTTGCAGTCTGTCAGAGGCTGGATTCACAATGTCACAACTGACAAAACGCAAGACAAGTTGAAAGATTCAATGTGAAGATTTTCTCTTCTTTCAGGTTCTTGACGTGTTTATATATTTATTTGCCCATTGGCAGACATTGATTTTTAACAGCTGCTCTTTGGGTACGAATATAATCGAATTTTTAACATCTCGGATTTTACGTGCTGTTTTTGTAGTTTCTGTGACTTGAATGGCTTTAAAACTCTGCTGAGATCGGAATGCATCAGCATGCGTCTGGCACACTTTGAATGAACGCCGCCAGCCCACGTTTCCGCTCGTCTTTTGTGTTCCTTTCAATCTGCTTAACTTGCACTTCCGCTCGCCATCGGAAGCACAATGCGACGCTGATTCTGATCTTCAAGAGTCTTCTGTGTTCGTTCATAGTGTGAACGATTCCAACTGCGGTCGTTAAGGTTAATTTTTCTACTTCAACAATTGATTTGTTTTCCTCCTGAAAGGGAATTACTGATCGCGAAAGGGTGCATAATGTTTATCTTCTGTTTGCAATGAAAGGTAGATGTATATTTATAGATCTGTTGGTCCTTTTCTTTCGACTGCAGTGAGCAGAAATTTATATGGATAACAGAATCAAAGCTGAATTATCCATGGTTATTCTACATCAATGATTCTATTATTTAGCTATATGCTTAATCACAGCAGATCATAGAGCATTGTAGCATAGAGATTATAATATGATATTATAATCTCTATGGTCATATACATATTTCAATAATTAATTTTTTTAATAATATTGTAAAGAGTTCAGATGTACAATAAGAAAATTTATTTAGAAACAAAAATATTTTGTATTTTAATACAGAAAGTAATAATATTCCAGTAAATATCAAATGTCTTTTACCTCGATTATCTTTCGTAATTAATGATTAAAAAATTTTGAAATAGATAAAGGCCTAATTACATGTCATTTAATAATGATGTTTCACATCAATGAATACATTTTTGTAAACTCTCAAACATAAAAAATGCCATATAAACATTTGAATTAATTTTTTATGGAGAAATAATATTTAAGTAACGTGACTTTCTGCGTAACCTTGCGCTTTGTGTAATACTTACATTTTTCTAATTTAATATTGGAATTGTAAAATGTCATTCATGACAATAGATTTATAATTTAAGTGCTTCTGTACTTGTTCTGTGCTTGTTTCGCTAAACAATAGATTTTAAATTTGTTTTTGAATGCGTTTTTAATATCCATTTCCTTTGCCAAAGCGCTGCTATATATATATTATTATAAATATATGTATCTATATTGGCAGCACTTTACGAAGCAGATTTCACGCCACATGAATTCGCTCAGAGTTACCATCGCAATTGCAATTTACAAATTATATACCAAAAATTTATTAAACGATTTCGTGTTTTGTTCGCAAATACTTCTTTGAATGTTAAATAAATAAATAGTACAATTAAGGTAAATTTTAAGTAGTACCTTTCACAAAGTATTAAATGGTAATAAATTCTAGAAGCAGCAAAAGTCAAGAATCACTGAAATTCAGAACCAAAGAAAACGAAATTTTTGTTTTTGTCATTTTTGTTTTGTATTACATATTACAAAGAAACTAACAATATTCCAAGAAGACATTTAGGAACATATTTCATAAATACTCTCATGAAAATTCCCTTTCTTCTAAAAAAAAACGATTCAAACATACATTTAAATCCATCTTTTTCTTTGTCATGAGGCCCGAAGTGTTTAGAGCTCCATTAAACTAAACGAAGTCTGTACATGAATAAATATCAGACAGAAAACTACTAAAAGTTTTTATTTATCTTCTACGTAGTGCTAAGTAAAAAGAAAAAGAAAAAGAAACTGTTAAGCGTAGAAAAAGTGTTATTTTGTATGTTTGTTTCTTCTTCCTTTTTCTTTATCATCACGGTTGGGAAAGTCGTTTGTATAAATCACGCTCTACTTTCCGTTTCTTGCACTCGGCTTGGGGAAATCATTTGCAATTAGTAACTAATTTTTGGGGCACTTAATTTTAAAAAATAAAAATAAATAAGGTCATAAAATATTCATTGGCAGCTTTTTTCATTTCAACGTTGCAAAAGCTGTCAGATTTTTAGCTATTTTCATTTCAAAACCATTTAATTTAATTTTGTTCCTTCGAAAAGTCAGGAATTGGTTATATGTATGGAATTGTTATGTAGTTTTTTTACTATCGAGCTATTAACTTTTTATATGGATTTTAATCCAAGCGATCGCAACGCCGATAGCATTAATATGAAAGGTCAAACAGCCGTCGAACTCTTTGAGTCTGATGACTTTTTTGAACTTCAACTTGATTGCATTACAATCAATAACAGTTTTTATCCTGGGTCCATTAAATGGCTCTGTCTGCACAGTGGATCGACTTAAACATCCGCCGAAATTAAATCCTTGCTTTTTCAGAAATTACGCAAAGTGAAATTGTGAAATTTGTAATGTTTAACGTTGTAATGAAGATTGATGACTTTAACAATTAATGACTCTAGCAAAAGTGGCCAGCATTCAAATGGTGAAGTCAACAAACTTTACTGAAACGTATAACAGTTTTATTTAAAAAGCAGTGCTCCACTTCCTCTTTATTTTAGTAAAATAAGCGTTGTTAAGACATGAAAAATGGTTGTTTGGGTGATGAACTATTTTCTTTTAACCAAATTTATGATGAGTTTAACTAGTTTTTAATATACATGTTTTTATTATAGCCATTTAAACAATATTAAATTTTTTAACACTACGACAATAATTTGGAATTTTGTGTTGTTAAATTTATTTAGTATTTAATTTAACATATGGTGAACATCTGTATAATAGAAAATCTTTTACAATTTTTATCTCAAAAAAGTTAATTTAAATTTGACAAATAACATGTTAATTTATTGTTTTTCTCTGTTTATACATATATGTTGCGGTAAAATATTACGTTGATTTACAGATTCAAAGCTTAAATAGATCCCCATCAGCGATATTGAAGGAAATCCAACCTCGTGCAGTCTTTCGTTCGTGTGACGTCCAACTTTGGGGCCATAATCCGTTAAATAAATTCGAAGTCATGCTCCATCAGAATTGAATTGAATCTTTTGTGATGAATGACATTTTTGCACCCTTCATTATTCATTTTCCTGAAGTTCCGCTTGACTTTTGTTGAACGGCGTGAAACGAAATCTTAAAGAGTTGAGCAAAATCTACTCATTGATTCACATTCGTTTTGTTGAATTAAAATATGGCATTTATGTAATTTATATTTTCCTATAATTTAAACACATTATGTTTAAGTTTCCGATTTACTAAAATTTAAATTGATGTGTTTAATCATCACTCTTGTTTACTATGCAAAAAATTTCAATCAACTAGCTTCTATAACGTGTTTGGTAGCACTGTAACAGTAACTTTAACCACTGTGCACAGGTAACGAAGATTTGTTTCATATTCCTATAATCGAAAAGACAAAAGGAAGAGGAGTTCTTACGTCATAGCTAACAATTTCATAAAAGACCAAAAACATCATCGTACAACAACACGAAAACATTGAAAATTATGGTCAAAATCACGATTGGATCAAGATGAAGGCGAACGACGGCACGAAGGCGCAGACAGCTAAAATTTGTACGACTGTCCAACGCACTGTTGAATGTTGAATGGCGAATGGTCGACGGACAGACACGAAGGCAGGCGAAGGCGACTTTAGAGATCCTTCGACTGAAAGAAGACTCGAGCCGAATTGAAAAGCGTCTAATTTGTGATTATGAGTTGCTTGTGCTCGTGCTTCGCGTGATGATAGCAATTCGATTGCAGTCGTGATGAAGCCGAGCGAACGCGTCTTGCTCGAATGACGGACAGTGGATTTGCGTGGCTGGTGTGGTTTGGGGATCATTTGGCAATGATACGGTAGAAGCAACAAACTCAATGAATGAATGAATGAAAGAATTATTTAACAAAAGGAACGAAAACAATAACAACAAAACATTAACATATAAATGTATTAACTTCACTTGTTTAAGGTTAGTTATTAGCAGCCCTCATTTATTTTCAGATTCATCAATATTTTTTGTTACTCTACTTTTGTGCCTTTATAATTCATTTCATAAATTATATGTATTTACGTTGAACAATGGTACCAAATTACTACTTGCCTCAATTATTGCAGCAATAAACATGCATCCGAGACCCTCTCTAGACTCCAGCCACGTAGAGCTCTAAAAACAACAAGCTTTTAATCAAACTTCGTGAGACTCGCTGCAGACAGACAGACAAACGACAGACGCGTAGTCGACCTAATTTAAGGGAGAATGAATAATTTCTTAAAGAATGTCACGTCGCCTTAATCTCACGTTCTTCCTTGAATCCGAACACTGCACAAAAACGTGTTGTGAGTTCAAGAATGTTTGTAGTTTTTGTAAAGAGAATTTTAATTTATTTTCTCATAAAAATATTAAAATTTGGTGTGTTGAACATAAAAAAGGACGCATTTTTTTCTTATTTATTAAAAAAGGTAAGAAACTCGATCTCAATTTCTCTTTGCTGATTATTATCAGTGTACAGAGATGCCAACCCACACAAATGCAGCTACACAATTGTGCACGACATAAGAAGGGGAGAATTTTACTACTTCGATTCCTTTCTGTGTTCTTTTATATTATTTTGGATATTTTGAAGCATTGCTGCTGTTGTGTTGGTCTCGGGGTTGATTCTCTACTTCCTGGCACACCCTCGTGACCCTTGCATGTTTTTTTGGCAGACGAAAACATTTCGGTCACAGGCTCGGTTATTGAAGAGCGCTCGGAAGAGGGAATTAAATTAAGGCAGTCATGGAGATGATGTTTTCGGCATAAACGCCGATAAGTGGTTGAGAGCAACGTCATGTTTTGGAAGCGAAGGAAAAATTGGATGCTGGGTAAAATTATTACATGATTTTCTGTCGGCGACTGAAAATAGTTTTTTCATAATATAGCAGAAGTTTGACTTTCTACATCGTGTGTTTCTCAAACTTCCTAAATAACCAGAGTATAAAGTTACATTTACTCCTTGTCACACACGCTTTGCAGAACAATAAATGAGTCACAGACTCCAAACATCGAACGTCACACAAGAGAAAAACAAATGCAACAGCAGACCAAACAGACACCGCTACTTCGAAAGATAGTGAAGTCCTTCATAGATATTTTCAAATGAAATTGGTTTCATTGCTTTGTTCTCTTCGCCTTTAGAGATAATAAATGTTTATTGGTGTTTTATTTAATGCTGCTCTCTAAGCTCTAAATCAACAGAAAATATGAATAGAACCATTTTTCCCCATTGAAGAAATTTTCTTTTCCCCGCGGAATGCTTTTGGATTTCTGTTTATTGAGGACAATCGACAATTGGGATTTTCTAGACAAAAGCAGCTAGAATAAAAGAAAATACTGAGCAAACGAAACTGAGAGCAAAACAGGGGCGCTGCTGGTGAGAAGTTGACTTCAATATGCGCCTTAAAAGCAGGTTATATAGGCATTTTATATATACATATATATATTTTATAATATCCTTGCAATAAAATTCATATTTGTATGAGGTCAATATTTCTAAGGAAGTTAGATGTATTTAGTACAATAACTTTTTTGTCCTGTCCCTAGCCAGCACCGCCGCGATCCTGTCCTTGTTCAAACATTTTAAGGACAGCCACAAAAAGAATCCTTAGAAAAACTGAGAAGCGTAGGCCAAATGTTCAAATTCAAATACAATATGACAAAAAACATTCTCTGGAGCGCTCAGGTAGTCAGAAATGAACGGAGATGCAGTGAGAGAGCGATTGCTATCAGCGACAGCGAAACAAAATGCTTAGCATGATGACCCAGTAGGAAAAACTCGAAAGTACTTTGAGAATCATTGATTTGACTTCAAAGTACATTAAATAAAATCGAGTTGTTATACAATATAAATAATTACAATCTCGCTTTCATTGTCACCGGAAGCAAATCCAGAACAAAATACATAATTCTGAATTCAAGAAATAATAGGATATCAGCCATATCATATGAACGGAAAACTGACGTCGAGAATTTAGTTATATTATGGATTATAATAGATTAGGATTCACCAAAGAATGAACCACTATATTGTGTGAATAAATTTTTATAATTGAACTACATTCAACAAAGATACAAGCAAGTTATTGCAACAATAAATATTAATTGATATCATCAAAAAAATATCTGATGTGGCCAACACATGACTTCCTCGTAAGAGAAATAATTCCAATTACAAAAGTTGTACTTAGTTATGCAGACAATCCTTTAAAAGAAGGAAAAGAAGGTTTCGGTGCTAGCGATTGTAACGAAAAACCTATTTTATATTTGGATGTTGTAGCAGCAGTAAATACCAAATATCTACTTGCTAGTGGTGTTTAGTTTCAAATAATTTGATGTTTAGTTTCATTAATAATTTTAATTCCTTTAATTTTAATTTTAAATTTTAGTGAGCCACATTAAACAGCGATAATAGTACAAATAACTCAATTAACAAACTGAACCATAATTATCAATTAAGGACTATAATGTAATATCTATTAAAAATAAAATATAGCACAATATTAGAATACAGTTTAAGATAAAATTAAAATTAATAGTAACATGATTAAAAATCGCTTGTGAGTTTTTCACAAATTTCCCCCCAACAATTTCTCTTTACCGCTAAAGAATTATTAAATACTCCAGTTTTTGGTAAAACAATAATAATAAATATAATTACTAGGCATGCAATTTATTTTATATTTTCATCATATCATTGTTATTAAGAATTAATGGATGATGTGATGCCGATATTTCCCACTGGGAAGCAGCAAAGCAGAAGGGCCAAAGAGAGCCACGCTGTCACGCGTGATTGGTTGTTGTTGCTGCTGATGCGGATGTGAGAGACACCGCAGCAAACACGAAGTGCTGCTTCGAAAGCGAGACTTCAGTTCAAGCTTCAGTTTTTGGCGGTACTCCATGGGAGAAGGTCGACTTCTCGTCTCGTGTGCGTATTTTGAATAAAAGTGTTTCTTTAAACGTATTACTTTCCGAAATCCAATAACATTCAAAATGAAATGTTGATTTAATAAAACTGTAAAACTTCGAATTTTTAACTCTGTGCTTCGGAAAATATATTTTAATTAACAACAAATATAGTTAGTTCATAAATTCGTCAATAATTTCTCCTCGTCAATTATTTTTAAATTTAAAAAATGTTTGGAACTGCAAAGAAAAAACTGCAAAACTGCAGCAATAGCAACAACAACCTGGCTACGACATCGTCACCCACCTCCCAACCGCCGAGCAACTCAGAAACGAAAGTTTTGGAAAATGGAACCATGATTGGTTCGGTCACTTTAAGCAGCAGAAGCATCAAACCAGATCAAAATACCTCAACAAGTCTCATTGCACCAGAAATCGTTATAAGCGCCAGCGGCAGCTCAAGCAGCAACAGCCTGCATCGTAGTCAGTGCGACGTGGTTGCTGAGCTGCATCCGAGATCCGAGGACTGCGTGGAGGCCGTCGCCGAAAGCACAGCGCTGCTCGAAGGCCACTCGGACGTCGACGTCCCAGCTGATGAGTTCGAGCAGTTCGTCCTCAACCGCAGCACCTCGGACAGCAACATCCTCGACTCGAGCATCTACAGCGAGCTCCAGTTGGCCCCATTAAGCGGAACAGGCGCCGAAAATGGCAGCAGCAGTGGCGGGTCCACTGCACAAGCCGTTGCAGCGCCCCAGCAAGCGACCGCCGCAGCAACGCAATCCACCGCCGTCGACATTCTGAATTCCAGCACCTGTTCGCGAGATTCGCGCCAAAGCAAACGCACGCGTCGCAAGCACAAAACCAAGTCCAAGTGCAGCGCTGCGTCGACTGGCGAGCCACATGCTCCCAACGGGGTGGACGCCGCCTACCCACCGCAATACACGGCCATCTTCCTGGATCCGCATCATCATTACGCCGGCGCTGCCAATGCGATGGGACAGATTGCAAGTGCGGCAGCGTCGGGTTCGTATCTGGGGCCGCCACTGCCCGCCGACTACAACTATCAGCATCAACATCTGCAGTTCTTTCAACAACAACCCATGTTCACCAGTCTGGGCAGAGCTCTGGGCCATCACATAACGAGGTAAATAAAATAGTCAGTGGTTACTTCAAAATAAAGTCTTCCTCGTGAAAAGCAATGCGAAGATAGATCGATCGAGACAACCACATCCTTTGATCGTTCCGTATAAACTTGTCATTAGACGGTCTAGAGGAGAAACTTCTCATAGATCTTAGTACATGACCTTTATTCAGTCCGTTGAATAATAATGGATTTGAATCAAAAATAGTCCTGTGATAATGCCTGAATTAATGCTAACGAACGCTTCAGTGTCCAAAAAATAAATGAAGTTATATGTAATGAAGTATGAAGGAAGTTTTAATCGGCAGACAACTGAAGAGTCGGTAATTCTGTTGGAAGAAATTCTAGGTAAAGGGAGCGCTTCATAGAATAAACTAGTAAAAATATACTTTTTGGTACCGCAAACAGCCATTTTGAAATAAAATTTACTTCAGTCTCTGTTGAAAGGTCATCGAAATCAATGTTACATCGATTTATCGCCATGATATCGATATTCGATTGAATACTTCAAAGTGAAATTTTATTGGGCTATTCCAAACAATAATATGAGAAAAATAATTCAATTAACAAATTGGGAAAAATTCAAGGTTGTAATATCGAGAAAACATACTTCAAACATACAGCAAAATCTCTTTTGAAAATCTAAGAAACAAAAAACCGAAAAAAATTTGAATTACACTTCGTTTATCATCGTCAAATCTGTAAAATGATGTCTAACCTTCTGTTTCCCTTCGAGAAACGCAGGAGTTTAGCACAATCCGGAATTCCTTTTCCTGCGACAGACAGAATCTACGTATCTACATACCTTTTCACAACAATCTGCCATCGGCAATGTACGGCATCAGCATTACATTGTATATTCAAAAAAGCCCTTTTGTTGCTTCGAAAGCTGTGCTTCTTAAAGGCTCTTGTTTTTAATATATTCTCCACGGCTGGCTACTGTATTTGGGATTGTATTTACGAATCCATATGCTATTGAGTGGAGTAAAATAAAAACAACATCGGCATATGTCTTCAACGATCTGCCTCGGTTCTTAGGGACCCATCTGTTAGGCTGTTCGCCAGCCAAGATGCATGCGTGACAAGATTTTTGGTTAAGATAACCTCATGTTTTTTCTATTTTTCGATTTTTCTGCAGCAACTGAACGACCGACGGATCGACCCTTCGCTCCGTCATTTATGGAGCATGCCAATTACAATTTTAAATGGGCCTGTCAAGTTTTGTGTGCCTGTCGCTCTTATTTTTTATGCGTACGTCTCGAATTTTAGAGATCTTTTCGTAGTTTCGGGTTGGCTTTTTTTTTTTCTTTACAAAAGTTGAAAGCTACATTTAAATATAAAGGTGAAGAAATGAATAGAGCCTCCATTTATTTAAAAAAAACGCTGCTTGAGACAGATTAATGATATTTCATTTCAAATAATTAATGGGAAAAGTAGATTTATTGGAAATTGGGGAGTACCAAGGAAACAGTTAAAATTAATTTATATTTCAGTATTCGGAAATTTTCTTTACTTTGACCTAGTATCATAAAGTATCATAAGTAATGATGCACTACATCAGTACCTCTTTTAGAACGAGAAAAACCGACTACTATGTTCAGCTTAGCTCTAAAAGTACCAGTTTTGCTTTCAATAATATCGATTTCAGACCAGAATTTAAAAATATACATATATGTTTATTATAAGATTATAAGTAAGGAAACACATTTTTGCGAAATTGTTAATGTGTGTAGTAAATAATTGATAAATTATTATAGACAATATAAGCAAATTTACAACAAAGTTTTAACAAAGAATTCATTAACAAATAAGTCGTAGCTACTTATTTAAAGTATGTTCGATATTCCAAAAAATCCATTGATTTATTTCCATCTGAATTACTAATTCCCGCAAAAGGTGTGATATCTATCCTAGGATTAATTATGTATAAAATAAAAATAAATATTAATACAAATTCTGTATACCGACCTCTGGAACTTCCTCTGTATACAGTCCAAGGAATGTCCATTTGTAATCCATATACATAAATATTCTTTCAGCATACGATTCTCTATCTTTGATTCAATCATTAGAGAAAACATAAACACCTTCATAAAAAGGACTGAGACCCTTCCTGGTAAAACTCATTAAATTTCTAGTATGAATACTTGTCGTATTTTTCTTTTATCTTGTGTTTCTGTTGGTTTACGTTTTCTTTTTGTTCTTTCTCCTCTTACAAGAATTTATTTGACAATTCACGTTAAAGTATCCGCACCGACCGACGACGAATTCACGCTGCTGTCACTTAAGGAAGTTTTGGATTTCCTATTGAACACTGAGTGCTCGGCTAACATTGACTGTTATCTGACACCGTGAAGGAAGTTCACCCATTTTTTGTGTTCTTTTCCTGATACCTCAACTAAGATATGTAATCGTGTAGATACTTCGTTTTATTGGCGTTGCTTTCTACGTTTGCGATTCTTTGTTGGTAGTGTGGGTTTTTTCTTTCCTAACTAGCTTTATTTATATATTGCGATGATTTGAAGCGTCTCCATTTCGTTTAATCATACCAACATCTGTGTTAACTGAAGCGATCACATCAATCGATCGTGTCACGGATTCGTTGCGTTTCTTTGCTCTGCTCTTTCAAAAGGTTATCATTTCAAACGATTACTATTTTTAAACTTGTTTCTAATAATCTTTCAAAGATTATATTTAAAGCCGTAGCAAAATATTGAACACTATTAAAAATAATCACTATCAATGTGAAATGTTAACGAGCAACAGAATTGAGGTTATTTAATTAAAATTTAATCTCTACAAGTCGTAGTTGATTTGGTGCAACTTTTGTTAGTTCAACGACTTCATATAATAATTTCATTGATATAAGAAACCGTCTGTTATTTAGTCTAGTCCAAACAAATCCACGAGAGAAGACAGAAAAGTTCCAATGATTTATAATTTGCCATTTGAACAAAATGTGAATATATTTAAAAGGTCAACGTTGCATCAGAATTCCTTAAAAATAAAAACTGTAATCTCAACTTTAAGCAGTAAAATATAAAGAAAATTCCAAATCAAAGTATAAGAAAAATAATAAGCTTTAATACTAAAATTCTTTTCTCTTTGCTTTTTAAAATCCCAAAACAAATGCTGCCAACTACCATGGAAAAATGATCTAAAATAAAATCCTCAGCTAAAATTCAAGAGTATTTATATTAATAAATACTATTTATTCAAGCGATAAAGGAATAAGCAGCTTAAAAGAAAGATATTTCTGATAACAAACTGTTTTTCTTCGTGATAGAGTCATTCATAGATGCCGTAACTTTAAATTTTTCTATAATCTTCACTGTAATCAGAACGACGTTTTTATAGCTGTTGTAGTTTTATAGGCTAAGTATGAATTATTAACATATTTATTGTTTTTAATGGGCATTAAATGAGTGTAGATTTCTAGTCATCATCGTTCTCATCTTTTCCCCTGAGAGTCGAACTTTGGTTGACTTGATTTTGCTACTTTTTGCCGCAGACGAGGATGTTAACATGAACGCTTGTTTTCAACAGAAGCAGAATCAATTCGGGGTGAATCTTTTTTGTCAAATTCTACATTCTATCTACAACGAAATTCACCCTCGCGACAGCAAGTTAAATATTCATCCATTAACCATTATTTCGTTCCATTTTTTCGGTAACCCAGAAAAAGTATCGTACACAGAAACAGACGCAGCTTGATGCATTCGGCTTGAAGCTATTTATGGCCTCGGCTTGCCTCCAACGACCCGCATGTTTTTAGTTTTTTGTTTAAATTGAATTTTGTGACAGATTTGAGCGGCACACAGTTTCGAAAAACTTCGACGTGCGGAAGTCAACGCAGTTTTTTGCGTTGGGAACTCTTCATGTAATTTTTTGTCGACATGCAGCCAATGAATTCAGCTCGTTAAATGAAAAAAAAGTATAACATACAAAATGAAAACAATTTAATTTAATTAGTAAAGTGGTGCAAAAGAGTTTTAATAAAATGTAGAGAGGTTTTTGTTTACAATTTCAAAGTTTGTAACCAACATTTAAAGGGACGCCTTTTCATATATTTTAGAAACATAAAATTAATTTAGAAATATCATTATTTCAAACATTTTTTCAAAGCCAATCGTTCATTCATTTTGTAAAATTTCCATTTATTTTTCGAAGGAAGAAAGTTAAGTCAAAATTAACCCTTGATTCCATCAACAACTGCGATGAGTTTGTCTGTTCAAGGCTTTTCTAACTTCTTCGACATCACGTTTACTGCTGGCCTGTCCTTTCCTGTTTTATCCGCCTTTAACCACATTAAAAAGTGATTTTTCACACCGCCGAGAATTATTCAATGCAGTCGCTTTCAAAAAACAAAGACGAATACCGAAATAACAAACGTCAATATTAGTTGCTTCTTCCTTTCAATTACTTTGTCGGCTGCGCTGTGTGACAGAATTCGATGAAAGTATTTATTTATTTACCTTTTCTTTCCTTTCTCAGCCGATCGAAGGCAGATCGATCGAAGTGTTCGTACGTGCTGCTAGGTGATTAAACAACGTATATTTTTAATTATTTTCCTTGCCCGTTGAAGCGTTTCCTTTTTACCTTTGCGCTTCTCTACACTGTTGTTCGGACGACTCTAATAGCTTACTAATTACAGCTAATAATAATGCACAGCTGCGCTCAGAGGTTATCTTTTGTTTTAGTTCCACTTAAGTTCGAACAAAAGAACAAAAGCAACTGAAAGCGAGCCTTTTTGAACTTTATTAGCGGCTCCATATGTGGCCAAAAAGACACTCGGTTTTCGGAACCGACTCATTCATTAATAAACCAATAAAGTTTCGGCAACATCCTGCAGTGAATTTCAATATAAGCTTCCGAACAGGTGTTTATTAAGTAAGGATTTCAATTTACAAAGTCATCGAGACTTTTGGGCAGTAAATCAGAACCCATTTCGCTGTGAATTATGATGGCCTAAATATGTTTTTATTTCTTTTATTAATGAATTAATATTTTTAGTCTTTTCTTTCTTCTGTTTTTTGAGGATTGCGTTATCGTAATAATTACAAAAATTTTTATAAGCTGTTGTTTTCCAAATATGTTTCAATTGCGGACTTTTAATTTCCATATTTAACCGTGTGTTTTCAGAAAATTACACTTGCTTCAGTTGTGAGGCAACATTTAATTACCGCTGCACGGAAATTATTAACTTTTCTTACAACTCATCGTAACCGCAATAATTCGAAACTGTTTTTTACGCTTTCCTAGTCGAGCGTTTCAGTCGCTTTACTTGAGTAATCAGATTATTTATTTAAATGGGTCTGAAATGTTAAAGATCAGTGATTGTATAAGTAAAATTATGGATTAGCGGAAGGTGCTATAACCTGCTATAAAGCGTAATATGAAGTCGTGACTCGTTGGAGAAACTCACATTCAATATTTACATTTAACATTAGGATTTTCCTCAATTATCTGCTAAATAATAATTCATCAGTTCGTAGCAAGAAGTTGATTCTCAGATTAAATAGTAACCTAATCAACAGTAAAATGATAATTTTTAAAAACTACAAATACATAATTTAAAGTTATAAATTGTAAATTTTCTAAAGATTTACAGCTCCGCTTTCAGCTTGAAGAAGTTTTTATTCAATTTAAAATTAAAAATCTGGAAAGTTTTAAGCAATTAAATAACACACAATTTATTAAATTTTTACAGAATTCAATCATTGAAAATTCTTAATTATTTCTTTTTTTTTTTGGGTTTTGTTCCTTAAAGAAAAGGTATTTTTTTAGGAAGAAATTGGACTAATCCGTGGCTTATATGGTTATCAAATAGATTCAAACTATAAAATCATGTTTCGTGTTCCTATTCCTGTTCAATAAAAGATTATGCATGTTCATCAATCACCATTCAGTGGCTTTTTTTAAGCGTGTGCTAACCCAACAGAATGATTTATTCGTCTACGTATTCCCTGCAATCAATTTCTATTACCGAAGAGAAAAGTTATTAAAAACCCGAACGGAAAAGAGTCCCTCCATCATTTGTCAGTCGATTATTTGAATTTCTAATTTTCCGTGATTCTTAGAAGTGGTTCTTACATTAATTCGGAAAATAGAACGAAAAGCTACGCATGTGAAGAAATGAAGATAATAAAGCGATCGACGCTTTTTGTGTGCATTATTAGAAGACCAAACACATGATGGTGCTATAAAAATAAATTAGATGAACATCCATGAAGCTAATAAAAATTCAAAGAGGATTCTTATAATAATACTCGTACTTTAAATTTCCCCTTTTAGTTCGCTGATGCTTGCATCGAAGTCTCATAAGTTATGAGTTTGGCAGCATTGACAGCATGTGTTGAAAAAAGCCTTAAATCTTCAGATTTAAATGTGATCCTCGTCGTCTGTTCCAAAAACTGGCGTAAGTTTTATTGAGGGAACAACCAACTGCAGATGTGAAAAAGATAGAAATCTACAAAATTTAGATTTCATGCGGGTTTTAATGTGAGCGGAAATTGATTTATTAGGTAGCAATTGAAAGCTCCATGTGCTTCATTTAATTGCTAAGGGTTTTTATAATTGAAATAGTATTTTTATTCCTTTGTTCTCCAAACTTTTCTGTTGTATTTCTTTTCCCTATCGATTACAAATTACTGTGAATTCATAAAAATATTCTAACTTAATTTTTAACAATAGACTCACAATATTAAAAATTATATAATCTGCATTAAAGCCTTTCGAACTCGTTGGCGTCCTTGTTATGCCGTCACCGTTCCCTCTGCTTCACCTTCGCTTCTACTCCAACGGAATATAAAATGCATTGACTCGAAAATCCTTCCTGACCACACAAAACACTTCTTCTTCCAACAACCTTCAAACAACAAAAACAAAAACGGAATTTATTGACATTTGACTAAAGGAATATTAAAAAACTGTTTTTTTTTCTTATGCGTGTTCTCCTCCTCCATAATCCATGTTGTTTATGCTTTTTATAATGTAAATCCATTGAAAAAGGGATTCATACGTAAATTTAAACTTAATTGCATATTTTTTCACACCCAGCGATTATTGGAGGTATTTTATGATATCCATTATAAAAATCATAAAATAGAAAACTGACGATATAAAAAACGTCACTTGATCGTTTTATTTCTTTCGTTTTATATTCGATCGTATTCCTCGATACTTCCTTTGTACATTTATTCTCTATAAAGCCATTTTTATAGATTTGTGTTGCATTATCACACACAATATACAATTGTTAGATAATAAATATTTTGGAAATATTACAATCGATAACCTATGAGCCCTAGAGCTGTAATGAAGTCAGTATTTTCGATACTTCGGTAACTCCTTTCAAGTACTTTACAATTGTAAAAGTTACACTCGAGTTCTGAAACTGGTACTGGCACTGAGTCCAAGTAAACAACTTTCTTTATAATATAGGAAATATTATTAATTCCGCAAATTTGCTTTGTTGTAGACCTTGATAATAGACCCGCAATCTTAATAGACTTGGAACTGGAGACAAAAAGAAGTAATCTTTGTCGCATGTGTGATATATGTATCTTATTTGTTTTCAATGATCGGTGAAAATGTTGCCTATATAACGTTGTATAAGAAGTATCATTACTCGCAAAACACATCAAGTTATTCCAATAAAAAAAAAAAAAAGAAAAGAGAAGATTTCAGCAACTATGATTCCTAAAACTGTGAAAGATATTTTGACAATCACATTGAACTAAATATCGCAACCATAACAAATTGACATGGAATCATCGATTTCTAGTCCTGAACTCCATTCTATTGTCATTCGGAACCTTTTGTCATTTTGTCCCTACCTTTTTAAAATTACTAACAACAGCAGAAGCAGCTGCTAGAATTTATCTTGAAAAAATACAGAATTTGATATCAATCATTGTCAGAAGTGTGAGTGACCACCTTCGATTATCCCGTTCATCCTCGTTACCTCGAGTCCCTAGAAAGTATTTGAGGTCTTCTACCTGCTGCTAGCAGATCTGCCTATGTCATGCGAATGGACAATCTAACTGCCCTAAGAGGCAAGAAAAGAATCATTTTTTAAAATTCTTATAAAGAATATAAATCGACTTGAAAGTAACTGCCTGATTTCGTTCCAACGTAACCAGCACAGAACAAAAGAGACTCACAGATTTAAGGAGCAGGTGTTGGATGTCGGATTTTTAAACTAATGTGAAAAATTGAAGACACCAGAAAAGCAAAACGAAAACGCAGGCAGTAAATATGGTTGCAAAACACCCTTAACAATTCAGGAATTCCTTAGGTAAGAAAAGAAAAGAAAAATAATAAAGCAACCCAAGCAACAGAGGCACAAATAACCAGGATGCTGTCGGTTCTGAGCAAAAGAAAACTTCATTCAAACATTGAAACGAGTTGGTACAGTTTTTCATATATTTTCTCTTTGGTTCATTTTCTTTCTTTCCTTAAGAAGTAAGAAAATTCCTATTAAATTTGAAGCCAATTCGGGGAGATGGAAAAAAATCTGGTCAAAGTTAAAAGCAGAGACGTTTGTGAGCTGTTTTAAACGATAAATATAGCATGAAAGCCACTGTATTAGGTCTAAAAGTCTGGGCCATCGATTTTTGTCTTGAACTTGCCGTTGATTAAATTCTTTCCTTTGCTAAACTTGCTCTTCGTTTTATTTACTTGCAGACCTCTGCTAGATGGAGGAGCGGCTTCCCGAACAGCGCTGTCCATGTGCGGCTCGCCGGTAGATGGCTTCGGTGGAGATGTTGCCGGAAGCGCCACAACCACAACTACCTCAGTGATCACTCCGCCGCTGCGTAGCAGTTTCCGCAAGTGGTTCTCACGTCCCTCGTTGCCATTCGTCATCGGTATTTTGGCACTCGGCGGCGTCGCCTGCACCTTGGGCGGCATCGTTCTCGGTTCCACCGGCCTCATTGAGCACTCCACGCAATACCTCAGCGCTGCACTGTTGATGATCGGCATCGGCGTCTCCTTGCTGGTCATTTCGGGAGCTATCTGGCGCTTGAGTCTGCCGGACGATGTGGACGAGTGTCCGTGCTATCGTCATATGGAAGCATGTCGCAGCTGCAACAGTCCATACTGCAGCAATAGACTTCTGCCGGGCACCTACCTCTATCCGGAGTTCCAGCATCGGCCGCCGCCTCCTTCCTACCTGACGTCGTTAAATGAGTGCGCCGCGATGGGGTGAGTTAAATACTCCTTTTTCTTTTTTACTTTTTTTACAATTTGCTATAACTTTTCAGGTTGCTTTTTCAACCTGCTGCAGCGCAACCGCAACAGGCATTCGGCGCCATTAGAGGCAATACGCCGCCGCCATTGTATCGCTCGACGAATTCACTGAGGTGAGTTTTTAACACAGCCAAATACAAATTTTAAAATCTTCATAAATCCTTTTTTGCTCTTGCAGTGTTTTTGTGCCTGGATCCATTGCTGCACCAGCATCATTTACAACAGCTATACCAATGCCGAACTCAAACTCCAACAGCGTTTTGCCGGACCAAAACGCTGTGACGATGAGCGTAGTCATGGAGAATCTGCAGGCGCAAACACAACCACTGACCAAAGAAATGCATTACCTCGAGCTGGATTAAAACGATACTTATTCATCTTCTCCCTTTGGTACGCAGCTTGCTTTCCTGTCTACCCAGATAAATGCCTTGCAATCGTTTCTTGCAAAATATTGACTGATCTTCTAGGCCTAACATTGATCATTATCTTACAAAAATATGATTTGGTTTTATTTCTAAGTTATAAGAATACTTGGTACAAATTTTAAAAACTTAATTATAGACTATTTTAAGGTGAATTTAAGTCTAAAACTATGTATTTAACATATAAAGTAAGGTTTTTGGATGTCTAAATATTAGAAGAAAAATTCAACTTAGAGTAATTACATTTACGTTTAAATATTGTTTTGAATTAACACTGGTTTCTATAACATAGGATAAAATAAAAAATTCAGTGGTAATTAAATAATAATATGTCAAAATTTCTATAACAAAGCGTAAATTCCAATAGCCGATGTATAAATATAAAATTTGTAAAACTAGAAAACGTTTATTTATTTGAAATTGCGAATCATCGATGGTACGATTTTTTTATTGCATTTTTTAAATAAAGTTTTATTTATATTAAAAATTTAACTCAAGAAATGCAACAGAGTTTGACCATCTCACTTCGATTTCCAGAAAATTTTGTTCTGCAGTAATAAATCCAATCGTGGGAAAGTTTTTGGATTTCAGATGTCTCTTAAAAGGTATAGAAACATAAGACTGAGAATCGCTGTGAAGCACTTCTTCATTTTGTATCATTTGTTCACATAAACAGCGATGTAGAGTAAATAGAGTTAGAGGAGGCGAAAGAAGATTAAAGTAAAAATGTAAATAGTTAAATAAAACTCCTAGATAGGATTAGAAACAAATCACCTGATGAAAAGAGGATAATCGGCGACTAAGAATTATAATAGTGAGAATTTTGTGGGGACAGAAATTTTGCACGAGCGTGTAAACTTCCCAACGAATCCAACGACCTGTTCAAAATCCCATTCTGCATATCTCAAGCTCAATCTGGCAGCTTTGATTAGTAGTAACACAAAATTAAACGTATCATGTTAAATTTGTCTGCAAATAAATTTATCTGTTACAATAATTTTTCAGTTAATGATAAAGTCACATCTTTTTGATCTTGTTTGTGTATATGAATGAGTTTTATATCTATGTAGTCTGTTTTTACGATTACTTGTGAATTTGCATTAAATATGCACACGATTGCGGCGGTAAGTTTTGCACAGTGTTCGGCTGATATGAACAGCTGTGTTTGAGTTATTAAACCCTGCTAGTAGCTTGGCTTTGTGTGATTAGTTTTATTTAATAAATGGTTCTTTAGAACTACTACATATGTGACCAGCAAATGCAACAAAACTACTTCAGATCAAAGAACTTTATTTGTTTTTCAACTCTACCAATTTCTTTTGAAGTTTTATTTAATTTGCTTGCATTTCCATCGAACAAATAGAGAGTAGTACTTTAAAAAAGAATCGTGCCGAACAGCAGGGAGCGGTTTAAGTACAATCTTTTGCTGATGCATAAGTGTTTAATAATTTTTTTGAAGCACATTATTTTTACTAAAATAACCTGGTGAGTTAAGTTTATATAAAAAACAAAAAAGCAAAAGTTAATTGTGTTTTCCATGCATAGAAAACCAAAAAAATATTCCATCGTTAATATAGAAATTATCTATATTTCGAAGATTCTATTTTTTCGATAAGTTACCTCAATTTCACGTTAAATAATTGTTAAAGAAAGTTATGTGTTTATACTCTACTCTAAATTCATCGGGGATCAGTTCATCTTTTTGTTTCGGTTAACGTTATAGTAAAGAAAGTAAGATCGTTAAGGTACTGGCACAGGGACCTCTAGCACGGAAGTCTAAGCGTTGAACAATCGTAATCGAATCGTCGGGAACACTCCAGATGTTTCCCAGGTGGAGTTTTTTGTTTTTGTTGTGTTTTTGGTTGTTGGTGTAGTTTGCAATGCTGATTACAAAAACAAAAAATGTGCGCGACTTTCGGTTCCGGTGTTATAGCCGTTTGAAATTTAAACTTTAAGAAAATTAGTTATTTTTGTCAATAATGTTATCAATAGAAGAAATTGAATGCGTACATATCTAAACGTGGTGAATTAGAAAAATTACAGTGGTGCGTTTTGTGGTTTGTGTCTTTGCTAGGTCTGAGACGCGAGCGAGTATCGGGAATGTGGCCGTTAACTTCACGCCCTTGAGGTTTGTGTAGCGTTGAAAAACTTGCAGTCTAATTCTGTGGGCTTTGATGGCGTCCATCTAAAATTTGTACAAATAATTTTTCCTGTTTTTGGAATCCATATTCTTCATTTGCTTAGTGCAATATTAACGTGTTCTGATTTTACTCAGGCGTGGAAGAGGGCCAGAATGACGCCGTTCCCAAAGATGGGAATGCAAACTCGAGTGGACATTCTGTGATATTATTATGAAAAGCCATGGTATGGAGGTTATAGAGAGTGATTCCAGAGTGAATATTTTTGCAAATCAGTACGGCTTTAGAAAATTCCACAGCACAACCACGGCTCTTCTTAGTGTGACTGAGAGGATACATGGACACAAACAGATTGTCCTCCTACTTCTTTTATTGACTTTGTAATATAATACAAAAAGCTCGTGCAGGAGTTTAGTTTCTGCAAAACAAACGTGCAAAGTCCGATATAGGCGTGAGCCGCATTGGAGCCGATTTGGCCTCTGTTGCGAGCTGGTCCTCTGAAAATAAGCTTAATCTTAATTTAAGTAAAACTAAGGCTATGGTAGTTCGCAGTAGAGCTGTCCACCTTCGAATCCGCAAATTGTATTAGAAAACATTGATCTGCCATATGTCGGAAATGCAAAGTACCTCGGAGTAACAATTTATGAACATCTCGTAGGAATGCCACATTGCACAAATTCGGCGTAATGTTTACCTTATTCTTAGAAAGGATGCTGTATGAAATCAAACAGTTCATTTCTTCCGAGAAACCTAAAGTTAATTAAGTTACTTATAATCCCGCATATAAGAAATGCTTGTGAGGTATACAGTGGGTATAATTGTAACTGCATTAATAAGCTAAAAGTTTGCGTTGATTCGCCCGTGCGATACATTTACACATTAGCCAGGGACCATACGTCGCATCTAGTTCCTCTGGTTCTTCGGTTTAAAACCATAGAGACCTAGAAACGTTTTTAAAATTCAGATCAGTCCTTTGGTCTTTAAAATTATTAGAAGTCAATCACCTAGGTAGCTTTTCGATTTTTTGCGTAATCAATCATCTCGGTCCTGCACTTTAATATTACCAATATTCTCTTCTTCGGCTACGGATAGGTTTTTGTTTGCAAGAGTGTGGAATCGGTTACTAAATGATATTAAGCATAGTCGATCAGTTCAAATCTTTAAGACATTGTTATTAAGGCATTTGTTGGGAACGGACCCCTTCCTCCCCTTTTTGGACACCTACTCCTTATATACACATATAAGGGCTTAATATTTGGAACGGGCTTATTCTGGAAACAGGAGCGTACTTAAAATAGTAGTATTTGTCAACTGAAAAAGACTATTTCGCTTGGCTTATATCTTGTGCATTTATGTAATTCTGCTGTTTTATAAACTTCTAGTGAAGGAACTTATGTTACCTACTTTATATATTATGTGAAAGCTAGTATAATTAAGTTAAGGTCCTATGACATTTTTTATACAACTTGAACAACAATAAAAAAACAAATAAATAAATTTAAACAAATTTACGTTAAAGCAGCCCAGTGGTACAAAAATACCTAGTAGAAGCATTACATTTTTTCCATTTCGTATGTTAATAGGACTCGAAATACGTGTTAATGACAATTTACAGATTACCGATTCAGTAGGTGTATAAATATTGGCAGAATTATTTTTCGAAAGGATAAAAATTCGCAAAAAAGCGCGAAGTAATATATTTATAGATTTATATTTATAGAAATAGAAAATAAACAAAATTTTAATCGAAAACGGATGTTAGGTATACAATATAACAATAATAATATTGTGGCAATAGAACGTATTCAATTTAGTTCCGGAATGAAGCTAAGACAAAGGGACCCTACAAAATTACAGACGCTTTAAATCACGGCCGTTACAAAGTAGAGAACGTTGCAGAAAACGACGCTCCAAGGACAATTGCTACTGTTATAAAAAATATGAACTCTGCGAATCTAATCATACGATGCGTATAGTCGTCAGGAACGGCGTTTGAGGGGTAGCACTTTAAATATATCGAGTGGAAAATTATTAACCTTAGTTAATCGAGAACCAAGAAACTTTACTTTTTAATAAACTAAAAAGGTTTTTGTTAGCGACTTATTAAAATACATATAAAGTATTTAAAAAAATATGCTACAAAAGGAATAGAAATTCGGGAGATTATTTATTTGTGCAACAGTAATCTTTAATTTGTAATAAAAATTTTACAAAAAAAATATATCGTCATTCCACTCTTACTAGAACAATTATTCATCATTATCACTTACTTAAAAGAGCTCTGCGCCCCAATGTACATATCATTCTTAGTTGAACGCTGCTTCGTACAGCTGTAATAGGAAGTTAATGCTAGCGGCTCATTTTTTTATCTTATCTTTCATTAAACTTAGAAAACTAGCGTGACCACATACACTTCTTCTTCTTCTGAACTGAAATAAAACTAAACATTCGCTAACGAATTAACAAGTGTTGATGATATTGAACAGTACTTTCGCGTAGTGATTGATTTGTGGAAGCTATCAACATACATATATAATATATGAATCATACCTTTCACATATGTATAATATATTGTGTTGGCCCTAGTAACCTCTTTTAAATACCAGAAAATGTTGTAACAACGTTGTCTAAAGCCTTTACTGAAAATGTTTACTAAATATGTTAACTCCACGAAATTATTGTTTTATTTATTAGTACTAGGAAGTTCTACAGAACTTAGGGTTATTCCCGGAATGTGGACAATAATTAATTTGGAATGATTTTAGTGAGTGTGACCAATCTTTTTTTATGATATCGGCAGCCCTCTCAGCGATCATCATGGTGGCTGCAGTTGTCTCGACCATAGGTATTTTTGGGATGATGCTTTCGTCGGCTACCCGCAAATTGGCAATACCGTGTATGAGTAGGCGTGAATCCACGCAGCTACTTCCCGCACTAGCACCCATCTTCACGCTTCCCACAAGATCGAAAGTAGAAGTCACGAAGGTTCTTATGTAGCACTCCCAATACTCGTCGCTGTTTTCTCCATAGTGATAGCATGCGGGAATGGGAACTTTCCAGAGTCTATAATTTGCAGTTTGATTCATGTTTATTCTATACTGTAAAAGGCGAATGCCTCGTAACATCTTCTGAATGTCCTCTTGTGTTTCTAAGCAATTGGTTTTGATCTTCGGCGCATCAGTATAGTCAGCACTACGCAGTTCAACGGTTCCTTTCGATTCAGGCTGAATAAGTACAAGATTGACGACCAACTTGTTGACGGAAACTTTAGTTTGCAGATTATTTTTGTAGAAATTGGAAAGGCCAAGAGATGTGCTCCAGTTGTTGAGACCCTCCAAATCGTTTCGTTCTATAAAAAAATATTTGAACTCGATATCAGCCCTTGTAAAATTGTAGGTCGAATCAAACAATTCGAACAGGGGCAGCTCTCCATTTGTTATAATCGAATCGTTTCTCACAGTTTCGTGCACACTCCATTCTGGTATTTGTATAAATAACGGCAACGTGGGATGTCCCTGGAGGTTTTGTCCGACAGGAAGGTCCTTCCGCACACGTATACCAATATTTTCTAAATGGCTTCTCGTACCAATGCCGGAGAGCATCAGAATTTTTGCAGAATCGATGGCACCTGCTGATAAAACCACCTCCTTTTTAGCTTTTACCTCAAGATCCCGATTGTTGCCTAATGCGAATGTCACGCTTGTAACCCGTTTACCATACCGATCTAAGTTGATACGTTGCACTTCGACGTTCCTAATCACAAACAAATTAGAACGAGCGCCTATTTCTTCACTGTTTTTCATTGATACGGTTGGTATAGACTCTTGCACTGAGTAGGCAGGAATATTTAGGAATTGAAGATTTTCTCGAGTATTTCTTATAAATTCTTTCACGCCATTTAAGTTATTGCCAAGAGCTTTCGGTGAAATAAGGTTAACGTATTCAATTGGAGAACTGTCCGAAAGATCTGTGCTCTGTTGTACCGATAGGAAATAATCTGAAATCGTGTCCCAATCCCAACCGTTGTTCCCCTCATCGCTCCAATTTTTATAGTCCACGGAATTTCCACGTATGTATCGCCTTGAGATACTTGCGTTGTTGTCGCGTGGCCATTGACAGGAACGATAAATTTTTGTTAAACAGCTTTTAGTACTCGGTTCGGTCGAGAATGTAACATTGCCAGACAACTCCAAGACCAGAACTCTCCACTCGGTATGCTCACTCAAGCGCTTAGCCAATATAGAGCCGGCCCAACCACTGCCAATCACAACGAAATCAAAGTTACTCAAGCCACCAGGCTCGAGCGCTTTATTTCCATAGTCGAGGGGCCAGTTACCAAATTCTGGTGATGTGCAAATAACCACCAAAGGCAGCAATGTAAAATACAACAAAATCAGTACTTCTAGTAAAAGAGATCGATCTTTTCGAATTAAACATTTCGCCCACATGCTTGAAACTCAGTCAAATTGACACTGAATACCACACTAAAAGTCGCTCTATTTATAGAAAAAGTTTTGCTTGTAATCAGCCCAATTCCGGGCTTTTGCTGTATTTAAGGGTTTTATTGTTTTATTTTATTTTCTTAGTTAGATACATACATTGTGAGCACACGTGCTCGAGTTTTTTTTTTTTTAATTATTACAAACTACAAAATTAACGGTAGTACTAACACGTTCGGAGACGTCATGAACCAAAGTTCAACAACTAATACTAGAATACACAGTCATAAATGCAAGATGCATGTCTCTATAACTATCTCTTGGTCTCTTTGGTCACTTAAAAATATTGCAACTCATTACAATGTAAGCGTCAAAACTACCTACATTAAACCTTTTTCTGATTCTCTTTAAGATCTAGTTATAACGGTTTAAAATTGCCTTTAGCATGTTGAATTTCTGACCGTGCATTTATGGCTGAATGGTTGAATAACTTGAAAATGTTATTGTTATTTGAGATTGTTATACAATTCATTATACAAAATAGCTATAGGATGACATGTAATCCATTTCTAACATTTTTATAATAAGTAGGTACAAATAATATCTATTAATGTCAATTACTACATTCTAAAGCTAATATAGAAAAGTAATTAAGTAATTAAGCCGATTGAAATACATTACATGTAGGTCCTACGTAGAAGAGGGGTGTTAAAAAGTTTCTATGCTACTCGCAAATATCAGATGTGAAATTTAGGGTACAAAAATTTCCGTAATGCCAGACAGTAATATTATATTCAGATCATATCTGTCTGTAGTTTTGTATTCAAATCTAAAGTACGTTAATCTTTTAATTTTAGTTTTTTAAAGAAATAAACATGTTGCTTTGTGTTTTGTTTACATTGTAAGTTTGCATAGTAATTTATGAAATTCGTTGGTCTTGCTGCTGATTTCATTGTTCATATTTTATTTATGAACTTATGTTATATTCGCTTATCTTTAATCTTCTTAAAAAAAACAACTGCATTGAGTATAGTTAGGCAAACAACTTACACGATAATAACACTCACTATAATTACGTCACTTATGTAATAAGGTTTTAATTTTCCCGTTACCCTCCCTTATTACTACACGTTTTTAATTTTTAATTCAACAAGCGTCACTCTAAATTCAGAAAGCGTCACTTTTAATTCAGAAATACTACAATTTCTACGCAATTTCCAAAGTGGGTTGGTTATGCCGTATTTAGTTAGGTTCATTCGAGGGAACTGTCCTTTTTTAGTGGTAGCGATAGTAGCCAAAAAGGTAGATTTGGATGTTATACCAGCTCTAAAAACGAAATATCTACCTTCTAGCGGTGTTTAGTTCCGAGTTACGCATGAGATTCTAAAAATCCTGCGAGAGAAGTGTGCTTTTCTAACTGTAAGAACAAACCTTGCAGCCGCTTTTAACACTAGTCTATTAGCGCATTTAGGTAAAAAGTTAAGAACTCGTTGTTTGTTGACAATATAAAGAATGAAATTGCTTTCATGAGAAACATTTCCATTAAATAATATGTTTAAGACGTCAGAAACGTAAAGTTTAATAGGTAATATTTTATCCTATGAAACTTTTTACAATACAATTCTCACATGTTTATTGAATTTTAAAAAGCTGTAAAATGCCCAGGTTTTTTATATTAACCTTGAAAGGAATCTCAGAGTCATTTAATGTGTATCTTGCTTTCAGGAACTTCGAGTACATTTATTTACATCTACGATATAAATTTCCCTAAAGCATTCCTGCTACATTTGAGGCAAAAAACTGTAGAGACATTAATGAATTATTAGCGCCTCTGTCAGGTTGCACAGGAGTTCATCCACTACGATGCTCCACAATAGTGGAGAAAGTACTCCTTTCCTTCGGGCAACCCCTCGTAGTGTCTTGTACATGTTTATTTCTTACATTGGTATTTACTCTCCTTGTTCTTAGCCAACCTTTTCTTGCCTCCATACTTTGGGTATGGGACCCAAAGCTACTTTACAGTATTACCGACATTTTGGTTATTATACTGTCTCCTTCCTTTTATAAGAAAATGGCGAATATGTTGTCATACACTGGTGGCTTATATGGTTTAAACGTCCCAAGCGCCCACTCAACTCTGTCCTGAGAGCACAGTTTCCCTGCGAGGGTCCATTGCTCTTTTGCGACCCTGTGTTGCCAGTTGTCAGGCTCCTCCTGCTCCTTAGTAAGCGATTCCTAGAAGTGAGTTTTTAGTAGCAGTTCTGCCTTTTTCTCTTCGCTTTCGGTAAAATCTCCCGACTCTTATTTAAGAGATGCGGATATACTTGCACTCTTTCATAAGACTTTGTAAAGTCTAGAGGCCTCAGAGATTTTCACAGACTTCGCGGAAACTCTTTCGTTTTGCCGCTCTGATTTCTTTCTTATAATTAGTTAGAGTCCCAGTATATTCTGCCCATTCCCCGGTATTTTTAGGTCGGTTGAACAGTCAGCGAACCTCTTAGGCTTGTTTGTCTCGAGTTGCACCAGGCTACTTCCCTCACCAGGCTGATTTCCGTAATGAGAGAGTTAGACTCATATGAAGTAGTAGTGGCCTGCTGAAACTCTACAACCGCCGTTTCAAGCTCCGGCCTCGTTTTGAGTCTCATATTGATCTCAAGGCGAGACATGTTAATGCTCAATTGGTCTTTATACATATCCCAATCGGTTCGTCTGGGATTACGGATTACTCGCCTCTTGCCAGTGGTCATTAGTTTCCCATGACCTTCATCTTTTGATTTGAAGACTCTCCAAAGCTTGGTCTGGAGGCCCTTATTCTGCACTGTAAGAAGTTGCAACCGCGATTCGGTATTATTTCCCGCCGCCTTAGTACGAAACGTTGTTGCCATATGGTATTTCATCCCCCAAAGGCATGTGGGCAGTTCGACTGCCTTCCAGCCAGGCAGCATTGGTGTTGTGGCTTGAAGCCACTCCCTAGTGCCCTCTCCCGAAGAGTCAGTCAGTATAAATTCTCGTCGAAAGTGTATACCATCGAGTTGGATTTTGGTCCTCCAATCCTTGACCATTTCGGACACAAGCGCCTCTTCGATCGTCCCAAGTTGCTTACGAGTGAGTATTACATAAGGAAACGACCTTGGGAGTATCGCCATTGTGATGCTTTTGATGGCCCCAGCATAAGATATGCCCGTTCTCTTAGCTGGCGGTATAGCAGGGGCTCTTGGTAATGACGTTTTGTCGTGTGACTTCCCCAGCAGGAGGGGAGATTTCTGACGGTACTCTTTTTTGGGTCGCAGGACCGCTATTAGGCTTGTCCTTGACTTTCTCTACTGCCTCATCGTGGGACATGCCGTCGATCCTGTGTTTAATGTACCACTTACACTTTTATACGTGATAAATGCAAGGAACTATTGTAATCGTAAAAAATTTCGATATTGAGACTTTAATGGTAATACACATTTTGACCATCCCTGAGTACGTATGTATGTACATATCCTCAATAACTAAAAAAAGGAGATGCGTGGAAAGTTGAAATATTGTATTTGAGACTCTCTTTTTTGATCGAATCGTTGGCACCAAATGGACCCTTCTCTCGCAGGATTTTTCCAATTTCATGCATAACTCAGAACCAAACACCACTATAAAGTAGATATTTGGTATTTATTGCATCCTAATATAGTCTACCTTTTTGGTTACAATCGCTACCACCAAAAAAAAAGGATATTTATCTCGAAGGATTTAATGCATAACTAAGCACAATTTTTTAATTGAAATTTGTAAACGCATAATTCTAAGTCGCGATTTTCCCCATTTGTAAATGCATAATTATAAGTCCATATTAAGATTAAGAAGAGAATAAAGCCGTTAATATATATATTTAAATTTATTATGTGTACATTGTTTCCATAATAACTTAATAAATTCCAATACTATTCTGAACTGCAATTCTAGACAAATGTTGTAACCACGATCATGTAATTTATAATATGTTCATATTTCCCGCAGAAAAGCCCATTTGGCTTAGTGGCATATACAAAATATCAATGTAAATTGTAACACTTTTTTTGGAAGAATAAATAATAATAATAATAAATAATAATAATAACTTTTAGAGAGACTTCAACTCAACGCCAGGTCAACATGCTTTTAGAGATTTTCTACGTCTTCTTGCTGCTGCTTCTTTTAAGTGGCTTCTTTTTTTCAAAGACCTCCAAAGAAATGCCCAAGTCATGGTACGAATGGACGGTTGAGTTTCGTTATCAGTTCATGGGTATCGTTGGACTTTTGCACGATTTCCTCAACAGATCGCGAGACCGTGTAGGTGTGTATTTACGACGTAAACTATAACTTCTCCCATTAATAATTGCATTATCGTCTCCAGATCTCTACAAACAACCTGGAAGAGTAGCTGTCATCACTGGTGGAAATCGTGGCATCGGTTTGAGAGTCGCTGAGAAGCTTTTAGCTTGCGATATGACAGTGATAATGGGTGAGTGTTAATCTAGTTAGTGTAAAGAACGCATCAACGGTCCTTCAAATTCCAATTGGAAACAACGGAACTTTAGAGATATGCAACTGCAAAAAATATATCCGCAATTTAAACGAAATTTTGTTTAATTGTTCTGTTATGTTATCTTTAATATTTTTTTAGGTGTTCGTGATGCACAATCAACGAAGTATTCTGTTGCGGAAATTATAGATCTTAACAGCTCCGGTGGCAGATTGATATGCGAAGAATTGGACATCTCCGACTTGACGTCTGTGAAAGAGTTCGCCAAAAATATCAAGGAGAGGTACGAAGAAGTGGATATTTTAATAAATAACGGTGAGTTCCGCATGTAGTTACAGCTCACAGTAAAAATTAAATTAATTAATCTTAAATTAATTGTATTGTTTTTTTTCAGCTGGCATCATGTTTGCGCCCTTCAGAATCACTGCTGATGGCTTCGAGTCTCATTTCGCCACTAATTACTTGGGACACTTTCTTCTTACTCACCTGCTTCTCCCACATCTCAAATCCGCCGGAAAAAAGGGGATCAACGCACGCGTTGTAAATGTGTCGTCTTGTGTGCATTTGATTGGAAAAATCAACTACAACGACATCAATGGATTGTAAGTTGATCCAAATGTCAAAGCCTTGTCACTTTCTCTAATCTCTTTGGTAGAAAATATTATTATCCGGCCACAGCTTACTCTCAATCGAAGCTGGCTCAACTACTAAGTGCTTGCCACATGCAGCGCCTGTTGGACGAGCAGAATGCACCTGTTCAGGTGAACGCAGTACACCCGGGAATTGTCGACACCGAACTATTCGAGTACTCAGCCACGTCGTATGTCCCCTTGGTGAAAAGGCTATTTTTTAAAACACCCGAACAGGGGTCACGCTGCGTGGTTTACGCTGCCATCGATCCGAGTGTGGAAGGATGCGGCGGTGTCTACTACAGCAACTGCAGCAGAGGCTTAGTGCACAGAGCAGCGAGTAGCGCTGAGCAATGCGAGGAGCTATTCAACTACACTTGCAAGCTGCTGAATATACAAGATTTCGGTAAAGTCGATAATTGCTAATTATCAATGAACGATTATCATTATTACGTGAAGAAATAAAGACTCCAATTAAAAATGCTTCATTGTGAATTTGTGTATTTTCCATGAATATAACTCCTGATTGTATTTTAGTATTTTTTGACAAAGACATCATGTAAATAAGTGCAGTTGTATTTGTGTTAGTATTAGCACTATGTATTTTTGTACTACAAATTTGAATAAAATACTCATAATTCAAATAAATACTCAGTTTTTCTTATAATAATTTGTCATGTGGCATCGATTGTTGAAACTGTGAAGAAATCTTTTAAAAATCTACTTGACTTGTGTACCACAATCATTATTCTATCATTGACAGCTATATTCACGAAATATTTTAGGCAGAGCATGCTTTACTTTCCTGGGGGTCAATTCTTGTTCTGCGAAACTGTGAAATGAAAAACAAGTTTTCATTATCGTTTTCACGGACACTTTTCAATTCACGAGTTGCTGTTTTGCGATTCTATTTCATAACGTGTAAACAACCATTCAATACAATAAGTCGATAAGAAAGTTTGTCTGTGTTGATACTATAAGTCGATAACACTGCACTCATCTCGTAAATCCAAAATTGTCGTTCTTTGCGAAAAATATCCGACTTTTCAGTTTCATTGTATGTTCATCATCAAATTTGCAATCAGAAATATACTAAGATAGAAAATTACTCTCCCACTGCGATTCTCAAAAACTGTGTTGCACACATTTATTGCCTATTGCCACGCTACTCCCGTGTATTTTCTGTAATTTTGCTAAAGATTCGGTACTTTAAACTTCAATCCTTAAACAGTGGTTTCTCGAATCTGTACACATTTAAACTGCCTTAACGACGTATCGTTCGGGTTCGTTTCTTAAATCTTCGGTAACGTGAATATTACCGAGAGCCGGTATGCTACAAAACTAACCCACAGAAGATTTTCTTTCACACAGCAATACACAAAACGACGCACTAAAAAGTGCAAGTGCAATTGCTGGCAGTCTGTCACTAAAAATTACACACGGGTACACAATAAAAATAATAATAAATAATTTAGCAAAAAAATAATAAATGGCACTTTTTATTTTGAAATGTTGAATTTTATTATAAAATTATAATGCAATATCATTCCCATAAATATAAAAATACTTAACATATTTGCGTTTAAAACAATATCTAGATTTGCTTAGATAATGTATCAAAATTAAGCCGATTGTACGAATGCAAACAGAAATGGGAAGGCTTTAGATTTATGCGATTAGCTGTAGATGCAAAATTTATTAGATATAGCTTTAACTAGATGCAGTGCAATAAAATATTAAGTGACTTAGATTTAGACTATTCCTAGATACACTCCAAGTTTTTAGATTTAAATATTACAAATATTTATTTTATTGCCTATTTTAGCTCATTCTTAATTTAAATAATTCGTTTATTTTTCAAGAGATTTTTATACATTTTTTGTTGTTTTTTACAATCTTCAATAGAATGAGTTTTCCTAATAAAATAACTAGAAATTAAACTGACATTTTAAGCCCGAATTGCGAATGATTTGACTTTATAAACATATCTGAATGACAGAAATAAAAAACTAATATAATAAGATTATGATTTAATATATAATTGCGGATTATGTCTGTTCTTGGACAATTTTCGATTAAGGAATTTTAAGAATTATTGCAATTTATTATTAATCTAATGCGTAATTTTTAATGTAGTCGCAATGAAGTGAAGAATCTTCAAAAATTATGCAGCATTAAAATAATTTTGAATTATTATATAGTTTTCAAGAGATTTCTTATCCAATAAGTGCAACAATAAAACCTTATAATTCATGATGAATTTATGATATTTTTGGGAAAATAATGTCTTGTATAAGTTAACAATTTTATGTACATCATGATATAAATTAAACAAAAATAATTTAAACAAATTTCAAATGAGAAAGGTAATTTTTCGACTTTGGTTTTGTTTTTGCTTGTACACATTTAATTTAAAAAAAAAAATTCATATCCTAACTCCAAGCGTTTAATTCTAAAAAAAACAATTCAGTAAATAAACTAATATTTTTCTTTAAAAATACGTACATATTTACAGAAATTTCGTACTAAAGTATATAATTGCATACAAATTTATCATATTTTATAAATACAAAGAAACAATTTAAAATAATTACACAGAAGGAAATTCGACAAAAATTAACATCAAAAAAAGTCGTTCATGGGAGCAGCTGTGGGTCTAATCTCAATTTAGTTTCTGTAGAAATTCGTACTCGTTTATCAAGAGTGACAGAGGAAGAAAGAAGCAGCAAGAGGAAGAGATACAGGAATTGCCTTCTTTAAAGCCTTTTAGCCTTTTTGTGCTTCTGTATGGAACCAATCACTTCGGGTCGCAGCAGCAAACACAGACGCTTCAGCAGAAAGAACAGCAAGCAGAATGAGCCAACATAAAGAGCCAATACATCAATTAAATAGTATTGGAGCCAGCTGCAAGCAAGAAGAATGGAAGCACATGAAGATGTGACTTTAAATCACAACAGAAGTGCAAAATCAAACCTCATGTTTCTCGCGGGCGACTGAAGATGATAGGCGCCACGATGGCGCAGCACGTATTCGGTCCAGTAGACGGAAGTCTCCAGTGCTGTAGTTCGCTGATCCAATAGCAGCTGCTGACGGAACCTTTAAATGTGAAAGCAACCATGTGAAAAGGGTGACAAAAGGTATATTCATCTCTTTCAGCACTCCTCACCTCGCAGCATTTCTGAACTGTGGATCGTGGATGACCTTCATGATCGCCTTGTACAGCTGCGCGGCGCTGAGGCTGGCCAGATCCAGTTTGATGGCGTATCCATCAAGCTCGGCCTTCGCCGAGTTCACGTCGTGGTCGCAGAAGACGGGCATCGTTACCACGGGCACTCCATGGAACACCGTCTCGTACATGCTGAGCAGGCCGCCGTGCGTGACGAAGGCGCGCAGCTTTCGGTGTCCGAGGATGTCCTGCTGCGGCAGCCAGCGACTCAGCTTCACGTTGCTGCTCAGCTCGAGCAACTCGTCGGCGCTGCCCTCGTATTTCCAGAGCACGTGGTACGGCAGTCGGGCGAACGTCTTCATCAGCAGACGGCGCAGCGACAACGGCATGTTGGCGGCTCTAACCGACGAGCCCATAGACACGTAGATGAATCCGGACTCACCTGCCGAAGCTATGAAATCCTCCAGGTCCTTGGGCAACGGCTTTGACTTCTTGCAGTGTATGCAGGCGACCTCGACGATATTCGGGTTGAGTGCGCGCGGGTAGGAGACGACAGCGTGGCCGTTCTGCAGGATAAAGCTGACGTTCTTGGAGATGTCGTAGGGATGTGGGATGTGGGTGCCGAGGCGATCGCGTATCACTTTATGTACCAACGCCATCACCAACTGAAAGTTGAGTTGAAATTTAACACAATTCGCTGAAATGTAGACCAACGTTTACCTTATGCATCAGGTTTTCGAATATTTGGATCGCCGTGTTCATGGCTCGTTGTAGGAGACTCATGTTATCGGTGAAGCTCGAGTAGAAGCTCGGCGTGACGGCATAAGAAGCCGGGTTCCCCGACCGCGATAAGCTGCCCGTGTAGAAGCCGACCGTGTTGATGTACATGAACGGAACACGGAATTGATACACCATGCCGAGGGCGCATTCCGGGAACGTACCGTCCAAGATGGCCAAATCGAAGCTGCGATTCATGAGCTCCTTCGTCTCGGCGTCCTCGAACATTGCGTCGCACGCCTGAAAACATGATGAGCAAACATGAAAATCTAGAGTGCATCAAATGATGGGAGAAGGGACGAGAAGATGGCATTGAACGGAATAATAATTATTATGATGAATGAATTATATAAAAGCTGCCTATAAACTTTTTAATGCTAAAATTTACAAGGTTTTTCATTTTGCTCGCTTTTCAATTCTTTTCATTTCTGCATTGGATTTTCATTTTCCATTATTTTTTTTGATTTTGAACTTGTGTGGTTTTCCACTTCGAGTTTTTCTTGAAATGCTGTAAAAACCGGAGGCTTGCATTCGAGCAGCAGTGTTGCCACATTTTCATTACGTGGCTCGTTTGCTTTTATGGCTTTGTTATTATTATTGTTGTTGTGAAACGTGACCAGAGAAAGAACCGTACGCCAGAAAATGAAAATCGTAGCCTTGAAATGGAAATCAATCAACAACAACTACGAAAAATTATGGCTGCAGCATAACGAAGCGATGTGGTTTCTGTTTAGATTATTATTGATATTATTACTATTTGCGTTGCTGCTGTTGTTTTTCTTATTAGCATATCATTGATGATATGCATCGAATGCTTCATGTCTGCCTCTTTCGCAACATAAGAAAGAAGATCAAACGAACATCAACACGCAACCTCAGCAACAACAATTGTTACAAGAAATGTGAAAACTTCAATTACAGGCTTCGTTGATGTGTAAACGCAATGCACGCTAATGAACTCGTATAAATACAGAAATTATACATAGCTTTATAATCGATGTATTCATAAACGAATAGTCATTGTGAGTAATATTTCTCTGTATTAAAAAACACTTGATGTGTGCAGTTGTCGGCATTACAGACAATTTGTCAAAATGCATTGTCACTCGTTAATCTTTCAGTAAGATTTCCAAATGCATCCAATAAGATTTCCAACAAGTGTTCCAACCAAAGACGTCGGTAAAAGAACGATCGTCGAAAATCGTTTTAATGACGAGAAGTTTCTCTTTGGTAACGAATCGTCGAAACGAGTGAATTCCAAAGGGAAATTAAACCGCAGTCAAACGGACGAATTGCAAAATACTTCCTACGCATAACACAAACCTTTTCACCTTCGTTAAACAAGTTTAATTATAAAGGTCATTTGAGCTTTAAAAATATAATTAAAAGTACTTAAATTATTCTTAAACAAGAACCAATTACCTGCATTCACCTACCTGAAATGCATAACGAACTCCGTCCCAGAAGGAGATCGGCATCTCGCCCTTCATGCGAGTCCCCAGCAAATCCCAGTTGGTGTAATTCTGAATGTAGTCCACCAGACCCGACGGCGTTACCTCGTGCAGGCCGTTAATGTGGAAGTCGGACGGAAACCCATTAAGAAAGGTGATGTTGTGACCTCTGAGAAAGCAAATCAAAAACACATCAAATGGAGCAAAAGTAAATGAGCAAAAATTTAACAGTTGAGAAAAAATTATTAGTGACATAAACAAAATGAACCGAAAATAATTAATATTTTTTTTTGCAATTTTTCCACTTCATCTCACGTTTATTAAGTTATTACAAAAGTTTTTACTCATTTTTAGAGGTCGTGAGCTCTATTCGATAAACTTACTGGGAAATTTCATTTGTTTAAAAAATAAAATGCGTTTTTGCAACAATAAAAAAATACTGGCAACATTCATCATTTATCATTAAAATGTATTCTTTCTACAATTACTTTTATTTGGTTATTGGTAATTTTGTATTTAACAATAAAAACGATAATGATGCAATATTTAAAAACACCTGTCACTAAGTATGAGGAATATCCATGAATATCTACAAAATATCCACTAACTATTTAAATTAATTTTGTCAGCGAATGAAAGTTATTAACAAAACATTGCCTAATTATATTATGTGCATATAGACAGCAATAAAAGCCTCACCTCTGTATCAATCCTTTCGCTAGTTCCCAGAAAGGAATCTTGTGTGATTTCGTGCCTCCCATTGTAACCATCAGAATATCGGAGGACAGACCTCCAGCCGTACACAACAGCAGAACCGCCGCCGTAAAACCCGGAAAAGCCGTCATCCTGAAAACGATTAAGGAAAGCATTTTGAAAAAATAAATAACTGAATTATCAATGTTAATTTTGAATAAGAAATATTAATAATAAATATTTAAAAACTATTACATTAAATAAATGAAAAATGTCCTTTGAAAAACGCGAACAAAAACAAAAAACAAGATTTGACACTACTTTTAAATTGCTCCGAATTCCGCATTTCAGATTCATTTCTCAAATTTATTAAAATCGAAATTTATTACATTTAAAATAAATGCGAATGATGTGGGAGAAAAATTAATATTTTTAATAATTCAAATCAAAAAATTTTCAAAACAAAACATTGAAAAGAATATTGTAAATAAATTATTAAATATTCCAGTACTTTAGCTCAACATAACAATTAATCAAATTTTGCTATGAATATCGACTCCTTCAGCAGATATGGACACCTATTAAAATAAAAAAAACAAAATAAAAACTACATGGATTATTTGGCCAAGTTCAAAGCTTGGATCGGATGCGCCATTTTAATTTGATTTTAATTACAAAAAAGCCAAACTTTCCAGTTTGGTTGCGAGCAGTCGGTCGGCCATGAATACCGAGCTGTCTAATGAACCATCTCATCATAGAAGCTTCGCACTTCTACGCGCTTTTTGCACAGCGGCCGATGAGCAACAGCTTCACTGAATTTAGGCAGGTTCAAGGCGGAGCATTGCAACATTTCGAGCTGCTTGTTTAATTGCCTGCACACTTCACGAATAACTACATGATGTTTGGAAAAGTGTAGTTGTTCTGTGTGCTGCGTTGGTCAACTAACATTTGACCGAAATACTTAGTCGTCGTTCGCCTCTCTGCAGCAACTCAAAACCAGCTTCAAGTGGAGCAATTGTTAGCTTTTTAATGGCTACTAACTTGTCTTCAGTTACCTATAATTTTTGCTGTGAATGAGCTTTGATCCCAGTTAAATTCAAATTCAATTAAATGTTGAGCTGTTGTTGTTTGTTTTTCAACACGTTGCAGGTTGTTGTTTATTTATATTTTCTTTGCTTTTTTTCTAAGAATTCAAAGAGATTGAGGCCAATAGCATTGTTTTTGTAGAAACATTACGCAAAATATTAATTTGACCAATTTCAAAATAAATTTCGTTCTTTTTCAACCGAAAGATTGCATGATTTACAAACAGCGAATTCCTTTGAATCATTTGTTGTATAATTGATTTAATTGCTATCAATTAAAAAAATATTCCTTTCGTTCTTAGTGTTTATTATTGCATAGAAATTAAATTCGATTTGATTCTATTTAAATTCTGTTGAAATCGAAATTTGGAAGAAGTACAAATTAAATAAAATTTCTAAGAAATCTGAAATATTTTCAGGTTTCGTCTTTTTTTTATACGTTTAATTATCGCTGGTTATCCATTTATTAATAACAGATTCTATCTGCAATTAAAATTAAATCCATCATTTGTCAGACAAAAAATTTACGAGACACTAAATATCAACTCTTTGGATAATTTTCAAATTATAAAATCACGTGTTTTTCTGTTCCGCAAAAATCCGGATCCAAAGGCCAAAGAAACTCTTTTTTACTAGTTTTAAATGAATAAAATTAAATTTTGATCTGACAATCTATAAAAACGTTGAATATTCACAGAAAGAATAAAATAAATTATATTAATAGAGAAGACAGCCAGTTTTCTTACCATCGAAGAGTGAATAACTATTGAATATGAAGTGTTTAACGTTCCATAAAGAGAAGAAAATTCTTATAAACAAAACAGCAATTTCAAGACTCGCTGCAACAAATTAAATAATAAAATATACTTTCGAATGAGCGTTCTAAATCGAGCGCCTTAAATTGAAAATCTAGAAACGTGACGCCATTCGTTTTCTTTAAAATTCGTTGTCAAGTTCAAGTTGACGGCACAAAGAATGCAACAAAAGAGGTCATTTAATAATAATACTCTTCAAAACCTGAGCTAAGCGATCTTTTGTCTGTGAATTTGAATAACTTTTCACCTGTCATCTGCTTGAATCACTGCGTATCTCTTTCTTTCCCTCTCCTCTCCTTCTCCAACCATTTATCTTTTCATTCTTAAAGCAATTAAAGGAAAACGTAACTTTTGTGAGTGAAAATTGACGTTCATAGATAATTAACAATATCTGAAAAACGCTTAATGAACTTGAAACATTTGCGCTACTTTTCTGGCAACTAATTCGATAGCATCACCGGATGTTAGCTTTCTGAGAAAATCTTCTGTGGGAAAGAACGCGGATTTGGCTTTTCCATTTACTAAGTAGTTAATATTTTATTTAATACATTGAAATATTTTTTTTTAGATTTAGTTGCAACTTTCAGTTATCGCTACTTACAAAATATTCAGTTAATTATTAACTGGTTGCAATGACTATTAACATGGACCGGAAAATTATTTACCTCGATATATAAGTATAAATAAATAAAAGCAGCATCAATATGTTTTCATAAAATTCTTTTAAGATTGTATTTTACTACAGTTATAAATAATTCACTTTCTCTCACTTCTTGAGCTGCTGTATAAAAAAACATGCTTTGAATTTGTAAAAACAACGTTCAATGGATATGGAAACAAATATTAAAAACACATCGTTTTTTAAATTAAAAATACATCGTTTTTAATAAAGAAAAATAAATAATAAGGACCAAGAAATGTAACTAATATTTATTATTCATTTTAGGCGTGGTTACGGCTGCGTCTGATTGAAATTTCCGAGGGAAGCCGCACACTTTCACCTTTCCATAATCTCACGTGCTGCTATAGCATTAAAAGTCAACGGGGAGACGGGAATCAAAACTTTTTATATAAATTATAGTTATTGTATACACGAATATATATTTTCTTGAACATTTCTTCTGTGATCTCTTCGCAAAATACAGATGCTAACAAAGTATATCGAAGATTTCTGAGTTTTGTTCCTTTCTTATTTAATGTAATTTCTTTTTCACAAATTACTAAATTTATATATAAAATCTTATGTTATTAACTTATAAGTTTAAAAATTTATGAGTTTATATAAAAAATCTCTTTACAACTTATAAAGATTAGACTAATTTAATCCAATTGTCGCGAAGTTTCATTATTAACATTATTTAATTTGAAGAAATGGACGCATTTTCTTTAAACTCCCCACAAATATCAACCTTGATCGACTCTCGTTTCCATCTCATGCAGTTCCTTGTCCATTATTTCAATAAGCAATCACAATTAATATCAAAATCAACAGTGATTTGGAAGCAGGTGGTAGTTTGCTAGCCAGCAACGTGTTCAGCGATGCCAGATGAAGTGTTCAAGATTCAAGCACACCTCCAAGCAGAAAGCATGACCACTATATTCACCACGCGTGCAATTGCTACACTCGTCATCACCGCAGACACACATATCGAAGGCGCGTTTCATAATGAATACCTGCCAAACCACATGATGTGCCTTCAAAGCACGTTCCTTGGCATGCCACTGCGCCATGCGCCATGCAGCACGCATTGTTACACATTCGAAGATATCCAACAGCAGACAGTGCAAACAAATATATAATTGCCGCAAATAACGTCACAACGTTTGCCAATCAACCGCATTTAATGCTTTCTGTGAGGTTCAAAAAAGTACAAAAATGAAATTGCAAGAAGAGCGTCTGCACATAATAATTGGCTACACTTTATATTAATATTGCAATTCCCGAGCACTGGAATTAATATATAGATATAGCAAAAAGCTTAATTGGTCACGGTGTCAATTTAATTTAAAGCAACGAAGCAGACGATTCACTGTGTAAAAGCTTAAAATCGTAGCGTGATAATTTACTAAACAAACCAGAAGAAAAATTTATAATGAATCCGAATGTGCCACTGTTGACTTTCACTCCATAAGAAGTGTGCTTCGAAGGCATTTTTGAGCAAACAGAAACGAAAGCACATAAGCAACAGAGCAAAAATGAGAAGTTCACTCTTTCGATTTTTAATTTTAATAAATCAATTTTCTTTACTTGCTTCCGTATCGAATGTTTCGCTTTTTGGTTTTCTTTCTGTCTGCCTTATTAATTAAAGATTATCAAATTTGGTAATTGTTCAAAAACTGAAGAGAATCTATAACAATTATTTAATACACAAGTCTTCTAGTTTTCGAGTTCGTCGCTTAAGTCTTTTATTTATTTACTTAAATTTAATTGCAAATGAAGGTAAAATTAAATATTTAATTAGTAAGTTATATAACTCTTTATAGTGTAAAATATATTATACAAAATTTTTGATTAAATTGAGTAAAAGTGTGTAGATTTATAGTATTTTCTTGTTTTATAAACAACTTTTAGAATGGAATTATTTAACTATATAGCATTATTAATTATTTTATATTGATGTATATAAAATGGCAATTTGTTGAACCATTAAAATCTTCTAAGAATTATTTGCATATTCCTAACTTTTATTATTGAAGACATTTTCTTATTGACATTTTTATTTTACTGTTGTTTTTGTGTTTGAAACGTTTGGACAATGAAAGGAGTTTTGTTTGTCAAGGTTATCAATTTCAAAGATTAATAAGTCTAATTAATTACAAACGAGCTTCGAGGAGATTACAAAAAATGGCAATGACATTTCTTAGCTTTCTTGTTGTAGTCTAAATATTAATAAATCAAGTAGACAATAAATAATAGCGCTTTATTAAATGATGCAAAATAAATATAAAATTTAAAGATAATTTTAAATATTATATTAAATGATAGTCAAACGAAAAATGAGAGCTCAACTTAATATAAATTACATTAAATTAAGACAAGTTTAAATGCTTATAATAAAATATATTGTAACGAAAAACCTCGCTGAAAAACATTAATTTATTATTCTGATATTAATTTCCCTTGACAGCTCAGTTATGTCTCATCATTAGTGGCTGAAATAAGACTTGCATCGAAATATGCATAGAAAGTTTTTACATAAGCCAATGGACGATGGAAAGACTCATATCATAGCTGCTTACAACCTATAAAACTGGCAGCTTATTAAAAATAAAGAAACATTATAATCAGCGTAGGCAGCCATCGATCAATAAAGTCAAAAAACGCTGGACGAGCAACAATAATAAAAACAACAACTAAAGAAACTACAGACAAAACAACAAAATTAATTAAGTTGGCTATTGCAAAACTCATCGAAAGTCTTTTCGATATATAAAAAGCTTTAAAGTGTGTCAAATAAACGACAGTCTGTAATGGAATGTCTGCTCCATTCAGAGAAAGAAAAATAAACTATTTGTGCTTCTCTTCACATTTTTAAACAGAAAACATAAGGAAACAGTAATAATTTTCCTCCAGACTCGAAAAACTTTTGCTTGTTGTCACTGAGCATTGCAAATATTTCAATGTTTACTTCTTATATTTTCAGTTGCGTTGAACTTTTAAGTATTATATAACAAAATGTTTGCTACTTCGTGCGTGTGGAATTAATTTCTCTCATGAGCAATGGACAATTACTCGCCTACTAGGGATCAACAATACATTGGACAGTCGTTGTGAACAAGATTTCATCGAATAATCGTCAGAGTACTGGGGAATCTGCTAAGTTACCTCAGAAGTGAGGTTAAAATTAAATTATAGCAAAACTTTGCTACGAAAGGAATCATCAACAAGGAAACAAAAGAAAAAAGGTTGAAAGTACATTGCACTCGCGCTCGATGAATGAAACTTTTCTAATTTAACGTAAACTTTATTAAGAAATGCAAATAAAAACAAAACTAAGGATTGAACATAAAATAGTTGCTCGGTCATGTTGTATAATGCTAGGAAAATGTGTTTGTTGCATGCAAGTGGGGAAAAGCAGCAGAAGGCCCAACAACCGTTAAATAAAACTATTATTGTTCAAGTCTATATTAAGTAAAATGCTTTCAATGGTAGTAGTAATTTATCGAACATGGATTTGTTGTTATTTTGGTTTTTTTTGCTTCCCTCTTTAGGTGCTCTGGCGCTGCTCCGGCCAAAAGAAGCATCGTTCACTGTTACCTGTTTTCCGCGTAAATAGAAAAAGCAACCGTTGAAAAGTGTAAGTTTTACATTTTTAATTTTCTTATTTTAATCCAATGTTCAAAGTTTTTTACAGTAAACTCAAAAGGCATCGCTTGACGTTGCTTCTTATCGATTTTAATGTTTTTGTATTGTTATTTATTTGTAAAACTACAAGAAATGAGGAGGAAACTTTGTGTTAAGCATTTGCAGCACAAATGTGAGTTTTTAACGAAGTATTATTATATAGAAATGCCTAGTAATGAAGTGAAGCACAAATAAAGGTAAAAACTAACTAAAATCAGAAATATTATTAATTTAAAATCATTATTACTATTAAATTTATATTATAAAATATGTGCACGTTCAATAACTCTCAATTTAATTTCAGTTGATATTTCATCATAATAAATTCCAATTATGCAAGGGAACTGCAGCTTCCGGAGCCAAATGCAATAAAATTTAAATAATATTCTTTACGCAGTAAATAAAAGACTTAAGCAACGAACTTAATTGAGTATTTCCTTGATAATATGAAAACTAATTCTGATATACACCGAAATTTATGCAGCTTCGAATCTAGCTTCCATGAGTAATTTCAAATTGATTTTTCTTATAAATCGAATTTTTTTTATAAGTAAAAATATATTCTGAGCTCCATACGTGTTCCGAAGATTTCTCGCCAAAAAACCACAAAAACACGATTATGAAATACATAAAAATACAGCAACGGCTTTGCAGAAACGAGATATCAGCCAGCTAAAAATTTATTCCATTGCATAATTTATGCAAGGTTCCACATTCAAATTTACAACATGCGAAGATTTACAGCGTTAAGTTAAGACGAAAACGTGGTTCGCATGCACATGTTATGCATTTATTTTTATTTTATGCAGAGTCAAATGTGTTTACAATTGTTTTGCCAGTCTTTTTTATGCTCAACATAATTTCACGCATATGTTCAGGCATTTAGAGAAATTATTTAATAATATAACAACAATTGCGCAGTGATAAAAACGAAAAATGATGTGCAAAAACGAAAAAGCGTAAATCAAATTATTTTAGGTCATCGTTAGGCGCTGCTTCGCTCTCACTCATTGCCGTCAATTATAATTATTCAAAGTGGAGACATTTTAACCTGTAGGTTGATATTCGGGCTCATTATCTAACAACTTCAGAGTCTTCGCTCCGTTCAAAGATATCAACAAAAGAAATATCAACAAAGAAATTGCTAAGGCTCTAAATCTGTTTAGTGTTGCGACGGTTTCACTCTCAATTGTATATTAAATAAATAATAGAAACATTATCTAGTAAATCAAAATAAATATACGAAACACTTGTAGGATTTCTCTCAAGCCTTTTATTTGTTTAGTTGTTGGATTGTTACGATCAACGAAAACAGCGCCATTAATTGTTAATTTTCTAAATTCTTTTCTATTGAAATAAAGTGCAATAATATTAATGAGAAATATGCTCTTATATGTAGACGGACAAATCGAATACTTCAAGTTTCAATATAAAGTTTTATTTTGAAATTTGTAAATATTTAGTGTTTGTTCTTATTGTTTTGCTGTTCGATTAAGGAATTTGCTTTACGTGTTTCGTAATACAAATTGCTCATGATGTGTTAAATGCTTCAATTTGTCATTAAGTCGACTATTAAGCGATATTATTAAATAACTTCCATTCTAAATGACAGCATTTTTATTGGAATAATTTTAGGAATTTTTATATAAATCATTTGCTCAAACTTTTCCCGGTTTTCCTTAAAAGTTTTTTAATATAAGCAATAAAAATGCTGCTTTCGACATTTATTTTACACTGTATTTCACTGTATTGTGTAGCGCACATGAAATGAATTCGTGTGATAATAATACGAATAATATATAAATAGTAATAATATTTATATTAAAAAGAATTAAATAATAATATTATAAGTAATTAAATAAAATGTTATTAAAGTCTTTTATGGACACTGATTTAAGGAAGTCGTTGGAAGCGACGCAAAGAGGAAATTCTCCACAATTCAAAGTGGAATATTTTTACTGGTTACAATAGACGTGAGGAACGCTTTTAACACTTTTTAGAAGATTCACGATACCTTGGTATTTAATGAAAATTATACGGAACTATTTTAAAAACCGAGTGCTCATTCATGATACTAACAATGGGCCAAGAACCAAAAGTTTCAACGTCAGGAGTCTCTTAAGGCTCCTAATATTAATAAGTTTATGAATATTAACCCACTAATAAGTAATACATTATTTAAATTTTAATGGCTATTATTTCTATAAAAAGCAACAAGAATTTCTTGTTAATATTGAATTTGTATGTAAAGAATCCTCTATGAAAGTATTTCTTCTGAAGTTTTCATCCTTAATTAAACTTGTTGCTTTTGTCTATTTTGTAATGTGTTTCTTTCTTTTCGTATAAACTCAACCTATTAAATGTAAGTATATTATATAAAAACCTAGATACGTAAATAAATCGTCTAATAAAACTGTTATTAAACGCTTATGCTTTTATGTACAATGATAGAAGAATAATTTCGTTATTACAGTACCAGACGCAAGGTTAATACCAAAACCATGACATCAAAATCTTTTTTTTTTCTTTCGGGTAAATAAACACTAATTTTAAATACCTTTTATTATACACTTTTTATGACTTTAATGACGACTCTTAAGAAATGCAAGGAAATTTTAATATCATAGTGAAGGCGCTTTGTTCTATTTTTTCCTCTGACTTCCTTATTTGCAAATTAACTCACTAATTAAGAAATTTTCGCAAAAACACGTATAATATTATAGATTCTTCATTTTTGTATCCTATAATATTCTATGGGCTTTTCTGCAGTTGAAATATTTATTCTTCCAATTTATACATTAACTGTCATATAATTTTTTAAATTATTCAATATATAATTAATAATAAAAGTGTTAATAAGTGAAATTTATTGAGTATTGTGGACCGTAAAATTCGTCAAAATACAAACTAGATTTTAGTTAGTCACGCTTAAAATAATCTTTAATTTAAATAAATTTATTTCATTTCAATTTTAAAACAATTTGAATAAATTTAGCAAGAATCAAACCAACATTTTGATTTTCGTTAATTTTTTGTGAAGCAGCAATAATAAAAGCAAAGAAAAAAATAAAAAGAAAATTAATTTTAGATACGAATTTTTTTTTTTTATTATATTATTTCCGTCTTTTTTATCTCATAACTTAACTATATTCATATAAGTTTTTTTTGAGAAACTATAAAAAAGTTTGAAATTAGTCTTCCATTTCGTTTTTATGAGTATAAAATATATTTATGTTAGGAATGATTATTTGACACACAAATATTTAAACACAGAAGAAAATATATTCTAAAATGATTCACTTTTTGGCTCTTCAAAATTCACAAAAATCAAAAAATTTTTAGATTTTCTTTTTTTTTTGTAATTCAAATCTATACAAATTTGCATTGACAACATTATCAAAAGTGGCACGTAAAATCTGTTTTACCTATTTTATGATATTTAACCGAGGAAACGTAATTTGTTACGATTTGTTAAAATTTATGTTTTTGCAGGATTTTGTCCACAACAGAAAAACATTAAAAAAATTCCATTCACTTTACTGATATACCAAAAAACGTAAAACAGATAAAAAGTCGCAGTAAAATCGCTTCCTGTTTTAAACCAAAACCAGACGCGCCGCTATTTTCGGCCTAACCGAAGTTCAAGTACTCCACGCACCTCAAATAAGTGCAGTTTATAGCAGAATATATGAAACATTAAATATTTATACTCCTTCTTTCCCTCTCGTCCAGAAGGTGACACTGACAACCATTTCATGTTCGTGTGTAGGTGCGAAAGGGAAAATAATCCAGTTATGCCTGATCTTCAGCACTCCGACTGCACGATTAACAACATATTTTTTATGTAAAGTGCGTAACACAAAAAAATAAAGGACTTTTATTATCATACACTTAGCAAGACCAAGAAGCAATGGGAAAACCATTTGCAGTAAAATTAATGCATCGGTCTAATGCTAAATATTACAGAATTTTAGCGCAATAAAAAATAGTCTGACCACAAAAATGAAGTTAATTGATGGTGAGGTGCACATTTCAAACTTTTGTTTTAACGAATATTAATTATCGTAGATAAGACTTAATTTTCATTGTTGTGCGTTGAGTAAGAGAGTATTAGCTTAGTGTAAATATTATTACTATTTGTTAATATATTCTTCCATTAATTCCTATTATTTCAGTTATGGTTTTAGTGGCCGATTTCAGCTTTCTAAGTGCGGAATCCGCAGAATACAAATCACCCATTAAAGATTTTTACTTTCTTTTAATTCCGTAAACTTAAAGCAACTAAATATGTTTCATTTATCAGTTGTTTAAATAACGATAAGCTACTAAAAATGTTGCAAGCAATGACTGGAAACACCTAGCAAGGATTAGTCAAGAATTAACGATGTTTTTTAATAGACCAATAATAAAATAATTTTGAATAACAAGCAACTTACTAAGAAACGAATTAAGAAATGAAATGTATAGTTTTAGATTTTATTTTAAGTTTTATATATATGTATATATAAACTTAAAAAAAGAAAATTTTATTCCAAAAATAAATTTAAATAACATTTATGATTTTTATAAAATGGACATAAAAAACATTTCAATATTTTAATGTTCTACAGCATTTTTAAAAATTCCGCGTAGAACAATAAAATCTATAAATAGTTTATAGTTTTGTGAATTTAAATATAGTATATATTAAATTGGCAAACCTTTTGATTTGAAGATTTTCGATGTTTCCAAATTAATAATTTCCTTTATTCAATGTTCTTCCTAAAGCTTTTCAAAAGTAGAACGAATCCTGCAACAGATACGTTATCAATTTAAGTGAGAAAAACCACGGCAAACTAGTTTAAACAGCTTTTGGAGTAACAGCTTCGTTGCTTCGATTATTTTTGAATAATTTTAGCGAAAGATGTTAGCAAACTTTCACCACAAAACATTCATAATTCGACGATTTTTTCGATTTTAGTTTCTTTCGCTACTTTAAAAAGCCAGGCGCGACGAACTGCACTTATTTTTAAATTTAATTAATTTACTTTTGCATTAATTTCTGCATTTTTATAGATAGAATCAGAATTATGCGATTATTTTATAATTTTTTGCAGTAGGTATTAAAATTAAATTACTCAATTGTGAATTTAGTGAAATCATTTGAATATAGCATTTATTCAATTATTTATTTTGTTTACTTTTAATCACAGCTTTAAACAGCGGCGCACGCGAGTAGCACTGAGTTCCCCAATGCACCACAGAAGTTCGACTGACTGCCGCACTCAGCAAACGGCCAAGTTTAGCCACTAAATCAAAATAACATAAAAAACAAACAAAAAAAGAAAAAGAAACAAAAACTGCTGACCACAAGAAACAAGCGATATCTCAGTAATCAGTTATCAACACAGCAGATTGTTGTTGAAAAGAAAGGTCTATATTTTTACTCCGGAAGTTTGTTAAATTTCGAAAAACTTTCGAAAGTCAAAGAAGTTGAAGAGCTTGTAATTGTCTCTCTTTCTTTAATGCATGCATGTTTTATGTAAGCAATGCATGTCTTTTAAGAGCAACTCATCGTTTTCAGCAATTTCTCTTAATAACTTTATTACTCAACAGTAAATATTTATTCCAAAATCACAATTAGGGTACCATAAAAACGCATTTGATTCTTTTTATGATATACATATCTTTATTTATTTTAAATTTATTAAGCTTCTATAATTGCGTCATAGAAATTAGAATAAAATTAAGTTAAACTCTTAGTTTATGGAACATGTGTTGATGTTAAGCACAATAAATGTACAATATTTCGAATGTGTTTGAAAAGCAAAGGAAATTGAATTCGGAGAGGGATATTAGTCTATATCTAACATTGTATACGACGCAAAAAAGGATTTTAATTCTTTCTCCTTGTTTGTCGAAGAGTCTTTTCAATCTCGAATTGACGCGAATCTGTGCGTTGCAAGAAGTCCTGACGCTCCAAATAACTAAAAAAACACATTATGATTGAATGAGGTAGTAATTTTGTATTTTACGGTCTTTAAACATACCCATCTTTTCCTTTGTTGTGGGTTTGTAGATCTTCCTCGATTCCTTCGTTCTGCTTAAAAGCGTTCCAATCAAGCTTCGTTTTCTCTAGTACCGAAAGTTTTTTCTTTTTACCGATTTGATTCAGTATGGAACCAAGACCGCCACCAGCAGGAGTCGGGCGCTTAAGGCTTGTTGATGAAGCACGTGGATTGCTGGCAGTAGTGGCCGAACTGGAATGGCCATGGTTATGCTTTATATTATCGGCCTGTATTACTTTTTTCACCCGTACTTCTTCGCCGGCAAAATCCATAATTTCTGTAACTGTTGTAGTCTTTTGAATGCTTTTTTCCTTTACAGATCCTTCTGACGATTTATCTATAATCTTTTCTGCTCCATTACCATTGCTGTTGCTTTTTGTAGGCAGTGAAGAATCCGTTTTATTTGTCTTATGTCTGGTAGTGACAGGCTTCACATCACTCAAGAAATCTGACCAAAGGGCGTCAGTCCTCGATTTTTCTTCGTCGTCCGATTCGATGCGGTCTTTTTCTATAGTTTCTCTCCCATTGCAGTTGCTATCATTTTGGCGTGTAGTGCGCCTGCAGCTCTCTGTATCATAAGTTCTATTCTTTTCAACCCTATCAAGTTTCTTCGAACTTTTCTTGGATTTTTTTAGTGTTTGTTTTCTGGTTATTTCTTGCTTCTCTTTCTCAGTTCCAGTTGTTTCCTCCGCATCCGAGATGTCGTCGTCGGAATCTTCTTCACTAACCGCATCACCGGCTTCTTTTTCTGGACAAAAATCTTCATCACTTTGGTCGCTGTCGGATGCGTAGTCCTCTTCTTGAATCATTTTATGTTTTTTTTAATGTAATTAGTGGAACAACTAAGGAACTATAGGAATAAAAGTATAAGAAAGTACATAAAAGTAAGTTCACAGGAAAAAGTATATTAATTTGGAACGAGATCCTTAGGAAGGTGTGTGTGTGATTATTTAGCCCGGATCGAAAATTTCCCGATTACGAATAAATTTCCTTGTTTTTAACTAGCAGTTGTGATTAATCTAAAGGTGTAGTCACACCGTCTGTTTAACGCAAAAAACATACACAGCTCTTCATTATGGAGAAGCAGACGATAAACAGACCAATGCAATACGGAAGCGTATCTATTGAAAACTATTAATGTTTACTTCGACAGGTAATAGATTTTACTTATTGCAAGATTACTCTAACTTTAGTTGTTTAAAAAATGAACAAGCAGTAAAGCGTAATAAATATGGCCGAGGTATAGAATGGAGAATTTAATTAATGTTTGTCATTGCTTCACATGATAATAAAAAGATTAGTTTTAGTTAAGAACAGAAATAGACAGAATTTTTTTTTTTTTTTTTTGGTACGTTTGCCAAATGAGAAGTTATGAAACTAATTGACTTTAAGCGAAACGTTTAAAGAAACGGCTTACGAATTCATTGATCCTGATGGCTATTTATTTTAGCAAAAGAGCTTCATAAGTTCCGGAATTATAGAACTTATATTTTGTTTGGAGCTATTGACCAGAAACGACGTCTCTGCTATTGACGTAATTTGCTAGGCAGAAACAGAAGTTTGTGAATTCTGATGTCAATGATGATTGTGGTGCCAAGTAGAGGGATTTTAATTATGTTTGTATACACTGTTAATAAAAATAACAATAGGAAATTACTTATAAAAAATCAAAGTTGTTAATTAACAATAAATAAATTCGTCTTAATTGAAATTAAGATAAGAAACTGAAAGCAATTCAACAAAATGTGAAATAATAAACACATAATTTTAAATACAGTGAGAATCTATATATAAATAGACAAAATTGCAAGCTACTTGCGAATACTGGCTTGCAATACATACAAGTAGAAAATAATGTATTCGAAAACAACTAAAGAAATAGTATGGCGTTGATTTGTTGACGCCAAAAATAAATAATGAATATAAAAGCCAAACGACGAACAGCGTTTTAAGGTTTTTTATACTCTGTTTGCAGCTGCGCTGGAGGATAACGAACTGTTGAGGAGCTGCTGGATGCGTTCGCTGATGGTAAAATAACGGGTAGATGGAGTGGAGTCGAATCGATTGTTTGGCAGGTGAAGATATAAAACTTTGTTTGTCAATGAATCTATACTTTCACTTCATGGTTTTTAATTTTATCCTTGAGTTAAAGCCTTCGGGAAGTTTATAAACTCAAGGATAATTAATGCAATAAAGGCTCTAGCATGAATCATAGTACAAGCAGCAATTTGCGAAGAACTCTATATTTGAATGTTATTACGAGACAATATTGATAAGCCTATCGCCCTAAATTACATCTTGACTCGAGCTTATTACAATAAAATTTAGTCGTCGCAGGCGTTTCACTGGAGTGTACAATTCTGTTGTATTTGATATATTAGCGTGATATAGAATAAAGTTGTTTGCACATTCCTATAATTATCATTTTAACAAGTTGCTTTCTGATTATTATTGCATTAATTTATTTTAAATTCTTTCTGGTCGAGATTATGACCTGTAACTTAAAGAACATTTTGTAATATAAACATTTTTTTTAAGAAATTTGTGATTTATTAACATGTATTCGTATTTATAGAGGCGAAATAATGAGAATAGTACATCAAACAGGTAGTCAATCGAAACAGCGCATTTGGAAACAACGCTACAAAAATATAGCATCAGCAAAAACAACTTTCGATGACAAACCAGCCTACAGGATTCTTTACCTACGAAGAAATCAGCATCATAATAAGCAAATTAATAAATTAACCAAAATGTTCTGTAGCAGCCTTTCTACTAGCAATATATGATCACAATCTTTTCATAGGAGCAGAAAAGATATTTCACATTAAAAAAAAAAATATAAGTCAATATAAGGAGCATATCGGAAGTAAGACGAACAAGGCCAAAACACACACACGAACTGACGAATCCAACCAACACTAATCTCTGCGAAATTAACTAAATTTGTGATATTTTCTTACAAACCAACTACAGTCGCAAAAGGAAATCAAAACGAGGAAAAAACAAACAACTAAGCAAACAATCGGATGTACAGAAGAGTGCGCCTTAACTTAAAACAAAAAAACGCCATCACGTCGTCTTTTCAAATACTTAATGTTGTAATGTTGTCCGATGTCGATGACACGGATGAGCTGGACACAATCGCCGATGTCATGGGACTGCGTTCACAAAATCGCCTTAACACGTTCCGCGAGATGTGGTACCACTTATTCTTATGGGCTCTGTTCTCGTCCATTTTTATACACACATGCGCTGCTCTCGTCGCGTTCGTAACGCTGCGAAAACACAAATTTGGACGCTTCTTCTCGATACTCATTCTTGTGATGGGCTTCCTGTCACCGGCGATGAGTGGTGTGGTTAGCAGTGCTGTGATTGCGTTCGTCCATCGTGCCTCGAGTCTGCCAATGTCGCCGATATACGCGATGGTTTGGGGAGTTGGTCAGACGTTGGTATCGGCGTGTTTAGGATTCACTCGTATATTGGCCACATTGTAAAGCTATTGGAAACAAGAAAAAAAAAAATATCAATATAACCAGGGCAAAGAACTAATATGAACTCACTTATGAGGATCTCTAGAGGTATGAGTTTTTTGCCGATGTGAATATCTATACTTTTAGTGATGTTTATAATGTATAATTTTGAATTACATACGTTTATTTGTATGGATAATTGTTTTGAAAAAAAAAATGTACACTTAATTAATATTAATTAATAAATATTAAAGTAACATTTTGTTTTTAATTTGATTACAATTAGATGTATCATAAAATTTATGTATACATTGCCATAGCTCTTAACGGAAAAATTGTTTGTGAGAATGTGAAAACTAAAATCTCACAGCAGCAATTGTTGTCAGAGCCTTATAAATTCTTAATAATATTTTTTGATATATTATTGTGTTATCGTGTTAAATTTTTATTTCATGTAATTTCTGTTAAATATCAGAAAAATAATTTGTAGATATGTGTGTGTACATATTTGTTTACGTTTTTTTTAATCGTCTTTATCTTTAAATGTATTTAAATAATATAAAAAAACTGCGAAAATTTAACCTTAAACTTGCAAATTGATTAGCATATATATAAAAAAGTATTTAAAGTAGAAAGCTTGATCAAAATTACAAAATATACAAAATCAGCCTGGTTATAGCAGCGAAAAATTATGCCTAGCAAGAATTGTACGATAAATCCCTAATTATATATATTTATATATACAACAGCATTAACCGAACACTAAAGAACGATTAATATTTTATAGAAATTTAGATAGAAAATTGTTTAAGTGCAATTTCTGTTGCTGAATTAGAAAAAAAAAGGATTTCGTTAACGAGAGAATAAATTTAATGTTTTACTGTAAAACCTTAATACTTGCATATATTTTTTCAAGATTCAAAAAACAATTTACTGATTTTAAATTAAAAAAAAATCATAATTTCTTCATCCGCGCTTTCGTTTAGTTAAGCTACAGCTTAAATGTGTTCACAACCGAAATAATACGCTTTGTGCCCATCGATTTAATTGATTTGATTCTTCTATTCCTACCAATGTTATTGTTTGCGGTAAACAGAGTTTCTGGTGGTAAATCATCAATAATTTTTTAGATAAAAGTATTTTAAACATTGACCTGATGTTTTTTTTCGTATAGACCTTTAGCTTAGTTTTTAGTGCCTTTGATTTTAAAAAACAAAAAAAAAAAAATTAAAACTAGTAATTTTGGATCCTTTTATTTTTTAAGGAAAGGAACTATTTTCGGATATGTAACTTAGATGTAAGAATAGCATCTGAATTTAAGGATTACAGACCATAAAGTAATTTACGTCGATTAATTTTCGTAGTACAAACACATTTCCGAAATTTATTCCAAAGAATTTGATTCCCTAAGCAATATTTTCATGTTGACTTTATATTTTTTACTTAGTTATGCAATTTTATATAATTTATTGATTTAACCATTGATATATTTTTAAAAGTTTTAATAAAATACACATATCAACAATAGAGTCACCATTCATTATTAGCACTAAGTATTCACTAAATCACAATCTTCTGAAAAGTTACGTTTTGGTTTTGTTTGTAAAGTTTTTGGAAACTGTTTGGAAAATGAATCGTGTAATCTTTTAAACAAAGGATTTCAACCCCTGCGAATTGATTCCGATATGAAAAAACGTCCTAATTGCCAAAAATATTTATAATAAAATTATATTATTATTTTAGTTATTATTTTTTGCTAATATTAATTTGAATTAGAACAATAAGACTTTCAGTATAACAACTTTCTCTGTATATATTTAAAAAATGTAATGTGAAACTTCGAATTTTATTAATAGTAATGTTAAGATTCATACGTAGATTTGATGTAAAATTCATTCAAATTTAAGAAGGCCAGCCAAAATTGTAGCATTAGTGTACACATATAGGAAATATATATTAAGCAGCTTCAAATTGGGCTTCATGTGGACATACCTTTCTGTCATATGGTATTCTACTTTCAAACCTTCAACCGACTTATCTACTGTTATAAATAATTTTTCAAACATCGTTTTATACTATGATAGAAATATTCCTTTCCATACACTATACAACAAAACTAGCCAACAATTGACTTTTGGAATTCAAGAATTACTATATATATAAAAACATAAAAAAGTAATACTTAAGTAAGTAAAACAACAAGCAACTAATTTACGGAATATGCAAAACATGTGATTTTTTAATTATATTGAAAATAATTATTACTAATATAATTTCTGATAATAATTACATGAGTAAGAATTTAGCATTAATATTGGGAACCTAATGATTATCTAATAATAAGAGCATCAATTATAAAATGTATTGTATTATTATATAATAAATGTGTTATTAAAAAGCATATTAAATAAATTTAAATATATAAAGCAGTATGATTTGTTTTTTTAGGGTTTGTTAGTATGAACTAATTATTACTGTAGAAAACTTTTCTTAAAATTTATCATGGAGCTTTGCGACTTTATGAACTTTACTTGTCTACTCTAAATGTCCTTTTCCAGACAGATTATAAATCGCAATATAAGCACAATATAATAAAGTAATATAACCAGAAATGATGAGTTTTTGTAATTGTTATTAATTTTTAATAACTTGCAAGATTAGCATAATTATGTTCCACACAGCAGCGATGGAGTATAAACGACCCCAAATCGTTGGCAAGGTGCATTTTGGTCGATATAAACAAAATATTAATTTTGTTTGTGGGCACTTGTAAAATTAAAGCAAATTGAAATTACTATAGTGGGAGCAATTTCAATAAAATTAAGAAATTCGGAAGTAAAGAATTAAATCCCAACAAAACTTCGGCAGAGCCGTATAAATAAAGATGAAGAGAATTGATAAGGTTAATCGAAATATAAAATCGAGCTGTGTTAAAAGAGTTAAAATAAGTTAAATAAAGTTTGTTGTAAAAAAAAGAAAAAAAAAACGTTAACAATATTGCTGCAGTTGAAATATTAGTGAAGATTTGAACACTTAGAAGAGTAATTATTCATTAATCGTAGAGTCCATCACCACAAAGAGAAGCGTCGTCTAATCCCAGCTTGTGCTTGGTATGCACTAGACTTTTAGCTGCTTCACATATTGCTATTCATCACTGTTTATTTGGTTAAATCTTCCTAAATGAACTAAAACTAATTAAGCATACTTTTTGGTACTTCTTTTTGAATGAAATAATGTAGTCTAAACTAATGTAGACTTTGAGTAGTGAAGAATGCCCTAACTGTCCCGAAATTCTACTGTTGTGAGGTGTTCAGTGGGTGTAACGTGCCCTGCCTTCATGCCTTGAGTACCTGCCTGTGGGCAGCGAACTCCTTAGTAGAAGGCATAACGTATCGCTTCTGGTGATTCAAGACCACACTTGTACAGTAAGCTTGGGAGATCGGAGCGTTCCGTGAACGTAATTGTGCGCGCTTCTCCTGCGGAACAGGGAACGTTCCTTCGTAGAGAGAAGCATTAGTCCACAGTTCTTAGTTCTTCGTTGCTGCCCTATTTTTACGTAAAATATTATCCTTGTTTCGACAGTATCTTGTTATTCTCTTAGTACAATTATTCCGACCTCAATTTAGTCGCTTAAAATGTGCTACCATCAATGAAATATAATTGGCTTTTATTTTATGTGAAACCCACAAAAGGCCAAATCCAAAAACTTTAAATAGAGAAACTTCTGTGGTGATCGAATGGAAAGCCACAAGTAAAAGTTTCAAAAGTATTATTTAATCTGCTTTCAACAAAATCCATTCCTATAGAAAATAAGTTTCGGGTCAAAAAAATATTCAGCTTATGGCAAATAAACGAATTTGTCTGTACTAACCAACAAATGGGACAAAACCGGCACAAAAAGTATATTAACAAACATGCTGGGCAAAACGCAGAAGTTATTGTTGGGTATCATTGTTTTAATACTCGTTGATGTTATTTGGGTATCATCTAGTGAGCTGACAAAGGTTTGTTTCAACTCTGCATAATTTTTCGCATTATTATTGATTCCTGCAATCTTCTAACTTCACAGTTTCTTTATGAAGATGAACATTTTGATAAACCATTCTTTTGCACATACCTCAAGACTTCAATGTTTACAATTTATTTAATTGTAATTGGCCTAATTGCTCCTTGGAAGGAGCAATGCGACAAAAATAATCTCAACTATTCTGTAAGTTAATTAATATCTGAGCTGATTTTAAATAATTAATTTTTATTAATTAGCCTAATGTATTTCAGATGATTGATCAAACGGTAGATGATGAAAACTATTACTCAAACCAGGGTTCACTGGTGAGCTTTAATCCCTCCATAGTTTGTAAAAAAATTATAAATACATACATGAAATGACTGATACAAATGTGTTCCTAAATCATAATCATAATTACTCCGTTCATTTTAAAAAAAAACCGAATGCATCACATGTGAACCCAATTCAGTGCTCGTAGTTAATATGATTATATTATAATTTGTTAGATTAGTTGCGATTATAACGACTTGTTTTTAAACTTTGTCTTTTAGAGTGATTCTATCTTTAATCTTTGTCCTTTAGGGTGATCCTACCTTCATTCCGATTCGCAGCAGTGGAGTTGCTGGGCGTGGCATGCTGTCTGGCACAGAAAGCGACGATTCTAGCATACGTAGCGTTCGATTTAGCAAATTGGCGGAGGTTCGCGAAATGTCAGCTCATGAAGCCACCGAAGCTCTCATGTCGCGTCTCTCTTATGCAGCCAGCATGCGTATCAGAAGGCAAAGAAGTCACCACAAAACTGCGAAAATAGCGCTTCTATTTTGTGTCATGGTAAGTTCCAGCTAGATTTGTAGTTCTTTCTTATTTCCTCTTTTCCCACAGTGGTTTGCTGCGAACTATCTTTTTCAACTATCGCTAGAATTTGGTGAAGCGGCGATGGTTACGTTGTTGAGTTCATCGTCTTCATTTTTTACATTAGTATTAGCTGCATTCTTCCCTTCTTCTTCGGGTGATAAATTCACCGTAACTAAATTTTTAGCTGTTGTTATAAATATTGCTGGCGTTGTAAGTAATTAGCTCTTAAAAAAAATATATGTATATTTGAAGAACTGTATCTGGTTTTTGTTAATATATGTAGGTAGCTGTCACCGTAAGCGACGTTCATGATTCGAAATTATCACGAGGTGCTCTGTGGGCCCTTTTCAGCGCGTTTTTCTATGCTGCTTATCTGGTATTTGCGAAAAGAAAAAGCGACACGGAAGAAAAAATCGACATTCCATTATTTTTTGGTAAATTCTTATAAAATTTTAATTCTTAGCAACTATCTACATCAACATTCAATTAATTTTTGCAATACAATGCAAGAAATACTTATTGAATAGAATTGATTCTTTAAAGATATTTTTTCTAAGTACAATTTTCAAGTATTGTAAAGTACTTCGTTCGCTATTCAGAAACTTTTTTTAGTTTTTTTTTGTTGTTTAAAAGACGATACAATTAAATTAAAAATTTTCTTTAGTTGTTTAGTATTTACCTTAATAATTCTTTCAAATTTTAGTTTTCATTCATATTAAATTTAAATATTTAATATTTCGTAAAATATGTTAACATGTAAATTGAAATCAAACATGTACTAAATTGTGATGAACTAAATTTTTATCAGGCTTTGTTGGACTCTGGAACATGCTTCTGATGTGGCCAATATTCTTTATTTTAAATTCTCTCCATATTGAAAAGTTTGAACTACCAAATCAAAACCAATTCACCATTCTAGTTCTTAATGGTTTAATTGGCACCGTTGTATCGGAGGCACTGTGGCTGTGGTGAGGCTTGTTATCTACTGTTATTTATTTCGATGGATATCTGAAACTGTTCTATAACATTGTACTATTTACTTAATTTCAGGGGATGTTTTCTAACCTCGTCACTGATGGGTACGATTGCCATGTCTCTGCAAATACCGCTCTCGATTGTCTTTGATGTGCTACTTAAAAAGAAACCCTACTCACCGATGTTTTATATTGGGTCAGTGGCAGTATTTACAGCATTGCTGCTGGTAGCGTTGCTAGTACGGAACGAGGACGCAGACCCACTCATGAAGCTGTTCAAAATAATCTATCGCAAAATATGCCGCTGCAAAAAACCCAGCATTGTGAGGTGACTTTTGAATGAGATTCTAACATTTTTAATCATATAAATATTTCAAACTTATGCAAGTATTTTTATATAATTTCAGAGTCAATGACGAAGAACAGCAAGAGTCATTAATAAGCAGCAGTGACTAATGTTGAAGGAATAAAACGATAATGCGTTAAATTATGCTCATCTAATCAGCACTAGCTGTTTTATAGTTAGTGGTTCTAATTAAGATGTCAACTAATGAAAATGCTCAACTAATTCGAACAAAATAATTCTATTAAAAACCTAGTCGATGAAAGTTTTGATATTTTCAACTTTAAGGTTGATCACTTCGTTATCTTTATTATAGTAATCTCAATAGAACTAGTAACCGCGAAAATTCACTTTAGTTTTAATTTTTTTTAGTAATGTGATATTAGCTGATGAAGTTGGGCTACATTTTTTAAGTCCTCTTTATTCCAATAATCTTGGACGTTATTGTAATTGCATGGAATCTCCTGTGCTGTATTATATAATTAAAATTATTAATTTACCCAAATATATGAAGTTATTATTATACGTAAAGTAGTATTTGTAAGAAAATACATTTTTAATTTGTTTAAATACATTCTTTTCAGCGTTTCAATCATTTGTTTTAGCATAGCATTTAAAGCGACCGTCAAATAACTCACCGTGATACAATAGATATAATTCGATATTTTTGTAATTATTAGTGGCGTGCAATAAAATAATACCTATTAGTTAGCAATACTATGGCAAATTTTTGCATGCTTGAAATTAAAGAAAAAATGTTACAATTGTGGACATACATGCAAACAAAATATATAAATAAATATATATATATATATATAATATATATAAAGAGAAATATAAATAAAGAGAAATTTCATTTAGGTGTTTCCACGAAGTAAGTACCCGTCATATTTTAATATGATCCTAAAATAACGAGTAAAGTAATCAACTTCTTCACATCAATAGATTGTAAAAGATTAGCCAGAAGCATGTAATAGAATTTTTCAGAGCGATCCAAGTAGTAATAAATTACGTGTCATATTCTCAATCGTTGTTCAGGATTTTATTCGTTTATTATTCGTTGATCGTAAAGGTTCGTCGGATTGCTGCTTTTCAGTATTTATAGTTTATTGTACAATTAGACACGAGTTTATTGAAATGAAGTGGTTCTTGAGCTTGTGCCTCCTGGCGACTGCTGCAATTATTTCTGCGGAGGAAACTAAAGGACCAAAAGTTACTGATAAGGTAACCAAGCCAAACAAATAATTAATATAAAATTTTTGCAGGCATTGCAGCTTGTATTCAACAAATTTAGACTACTACTTCCATAAATTAATTTATAACCATAATGTTTTTTTGTTTGTTTTACATGCAGGTTTTCTTTGACATCACGATTGGTGGCACTCCTGCTGGACGAATCGAAATCGGTCTCTTTGGCAAAACGGTGGAGAAGACTGCTCGAAACTTTAAGGAATTGTCTGAGAAACCACAAGGCGAAGGGTGAGCAAGACTGATTTGTGGTTTATGACTTCAATGGGGGGAAACATGATATTATTTTTACGTACCTATTCGTGATTCGAAGCATACTTAAATATGAGAATATTTTTTGCTCTTATTAAGAGCCTAATTGTTTTCACTTCTGTTGATATGTTTTCGTTTTTTATGAATTCATATTTGATTTACTGTTTTAAACAAACAAACAGAGTTGAATACTCTGTTTAAATTTCATGAACTTTTTACTTTTTCTCTGGTTTTTTGTCTTCTACACGCTTTTCTTATTGATATATCTAAATACTGTAACGACTTCAGCTAATTGAATAAAGTGGTATCAGTTAGTTTAATTGCAGTAAGAATAGAATAGAAAGCACTACTAAATATTACAAATGAAATAATATGATAATATTTATTTACTCTTCAATTGTTTTTGCTTTCTTTATTCAGTTTCAAGGGCAGTAAATTCCACCGTGTCATCAAAGACTTTATGATTCAAGGTGGTGATTTCACCAAGGGTGATGGTACCGGTGGACGCTCTATCTATGGCGAACGCTTTGCCGACGAGAACTTCAAGCTTAAGCACTACGGGGCAGGATGGTTGAGCATGGCCAACGCTGGCAAGGATACCAACGGCTCACAGTTCTTCATTACTACCAAGCAAACAACATGGTTGGACGGCCGTCATGTGGTATTTGGAAAGGTTTTATCTGGAATGGATGTTGTGCGCAAAATCGAAGCTAGCGAGACCGACGGCCGCGATCGTCCAGTCAAGGATGTCGTTATTGCCAACTGTGGCTATATTCCAGTCAGTGAGCCATTCTCCGTTGCCAAGGCTGATGCCACCGAATAAGCACGAAATAGAGCATTAAGTCCTAATATATAATATAGCATGTCATAAGTTATCAAATATCAAAGGCTGAGCAAACAACCTCCTTGAAACATTCACGTTTACTTAGAAAATAGTTGCATGAAATATTTCAATATTCTCATTGATGAAAATAATTAATTTCAGTGAAATCCTTTTTGTATTTCTAAGCAGAATTTTATCTTAAAAATTTTTAATGCTAATATATTTAAAAAAAGAGTTTTGCATTTATAATTAGAAGCACAAGCAATAGAATATACGATAAAGAAACTTTGATGATTTAAATTAATGATGTGTTTACGTTTCTTTGTGATCGAGTTTCAGATAAAAGTTTAATGAACTTTTTACTGTAGAGAAGACGTCGCAACTTATGCCAAGCATCCTTCGCAAACAACAGCTGCACAGAAGTTCAAACAAGCCCTAGCATCACTAATCTAAACCAGTAATCGTTAAATTCTGGTTTTTCTCAGAACTTGTTTGTTAATGTGCACTTGTGCGATTCGTAAGACTCAAATAAGAGAAGCAAAACCATTGCTTTTTTTTCTGGATAGTTCTTAAAACCTGAACTAGCATCACAAGCTATTTTAAATGCTGCTAAATAAGTGGAGTTACTCGCAAGTTATCTGTAATTTATTATTCAAATATTCCTTGAATACAAACTTATGTTCGATAAGTAATATTTCTAAAGTAATAATCATTGTATAATCACAATTAATATGCCATATTCTAGCTCCAAGTGTTAATGATAATTTTTATCAACAGATTTGCTGTGAAGTGTTTATCGCTTTCCAATGTAGACTTCATGCGTTTGAAGTTACGGTGTTAAAGCCGCTGTTTTTAAGTTCACTCGATTTTCGCAATTACAAATTCTTTCATGATAAATTGCTATGAACTAAATGTACCTTGTCTACAATGTCTTCTAAACGTCTGTATTTGTGATACATGGATTAAATAAATATACATATCTCCTAAATACATGTCCATTCAAATTGGGAGTTGTTGACTTCCCCTCCCCAAAGCATTAAACTCTAGTTTTTTTAATATGAGTTTGTTTATTTGCTTATGCTCCATGTTCTTAAAAGGACAAGAACTAAGAGTGGAGTAATGGCATTAAATAGAGTTAAACTTACAGCAGCTATTAGCGTGTCTATATTCTCCTGGAAGCAGCTGGGTTTTTATGGAATTTGAAAGAGATAAAAACGCTTCAGTCGTTATGTACTCCATTTTTGGAATTTAACTACTTACCTACTTTTAGAATTTTCTACTTTTTGCTACTCTTTCACATTGCCATAAGAAAGATAAAAACCTGAACCTTTTTATTTTTAAATATTCATAATTGAACAATTTTTATTGAATATATTTTTTTAATAATGACTATGTTTTACTTATGTTTTGACAAAAATGGCTTTTGTTTATATCATTAATAGTTGATTTAATATAATTAAATGCTCTACATAATTAAAATATTAAGTTTATTTAAAGTGGTTTTTACATTTCGTTGACTTACTTAATTCTCTCTGTTCTTCGCTGCATTTCTCCATTTTGTTTTAGTAATATTTCATTATAGTCTCATTATATTACTGTAAGATTTAATGTTGATTTAACGCGGACATATTTTTAATTTCAAGTATGAATTTTGTTTTAGTTAATAAAAACATGTTTTGGTCATACGTTTTTAATCACTATTAAAAACATAAACATAAATGTTGCTTATGTTTTTTTTTATTTTTGTATAATTTTCTATGTCCATATTTTATTATTATGCATAATTAACTTTAAAGGTAAGTTTAGTTGTGTGTTTAACTTCTGTTTATATTGAATTATGCTGTTGAAATATAGCTAATGTTTTTGAATTCTTCTTTTCTATACTTTTCCTAAATCATTTCAACTTACATTCAAATATAACAACAGTTTTGATTTATAAATATTTTGCATGCTAAAATTTTATGAACATTATTCTAATGCGTCAAAAATATATTTGAGCTGAAATACGTTTAAGAAAGTGTTTTGGGTTTGTTTTAAATAATGTTAAAAAAACCTTTTAAATAAATAAAATTAAATACTTTAAAAACTCAAAAAATATAAACTTTTTAAACTCAGAAAATATAATGAAAATAGTCCTTACACTTTATAAGAACTTATATATATTTTAAATATATATTTTATTTAAAACTAAGACTAAACACTTTGAGAAGGAGCCCTCGAAGAAGATGCCTTGAAATCTTCTTAAAAAGTGGACGCGGAAGTGGACGGACCACGCCTAACTTTGGTATTATAATTAAGGTTGCGTCAGTGAGTTTGGAACTATATATATTCAGACTCAGAACATAAACACGAACAAATTCATATTCGCTTTAAAATATAAAAAAAATTAAAATTATAATAAAGCACAAATGAAAGGTGTTTGCCCGGAAATTCGCCGCTTTTATGGTTTCATTCTCTGGCCACGGTTTCGTAGTTCATTTCATTTATTATGAGTTCATACACAAATTTATATATGCCTATTATTAAATTTTCCAATAAATATTTACGTTTAACGCGCGTAGAATTTCTTTATTTTTATAATAATTTTTAACGATTTCGATTAATTATATTTCTGTTTCTGCTGCTTGTATGTTTGTACTTTAATTTATATTTCCTTTTATATTTCTTATTCTTACATTGATTTATTTAATTACCGTGTTGTTTATCCTCAATTCGAATAATTGTTCCTAGACGTATATAAATTTACTATTTAACGCTTTGGTTTCTGTTGATATGATTTCTTTTAAATTGTTTCATTTTTTGCAAACCGCAAAACGAATTTGCAATGATTTTATAATATGAATAATGAGTAGTTTTTGTTATTTTATCCGTGTATTTAATTACCACTACTTTTAAAATCAAATCTACCGAGAATTTAAAAAAATTATCAAGCCACAATTTATATATTTTCCTACTCTAAATTCATATACAACTTTTCCCTACACATACTTCTTGAAACTATATATGTTTTTATGTAGTAAGTATTATAAAAATGGATTACAGTGATTTTAATATTGTGTTTCTAGTTTAAACATATGGAACTCTAACGGCAGACCGAATAAAAAACCTAGTTATGAAATTTTTATCAAAGATTGTATTTTTGTAGAGGATTGTTTTCTTAAGTTCTGTACTAGATTATTTTTGTATTAATATTATCTGTGAATCTAAGGTGTTAAAAAAGTTCTCAAAATTCCCTTATTAAAAATTATGACATTTCAATAGTTCTTTGCCTTAATAATAACTTAATAATAACTATAAAATAAAGACGATAAGCAAAGTTAAATTTATAATAAAGACCAAACAAAATAATATAAATTTAAAGCATAAATTATAGGTAGTCATTCAATGCATTTTACTTTATTCATTATCAGATGGCCGACTAAATAAAAGATCTTATTAGATAAACTAATTAAAATCAACCAAAATATTTATTGAAAGAGTTCTAACAAAATAAATGCATAGCATTGACTACGCTTTTTATTATATTTTATGTACTAGTCATTTTAAGTAGAAATATTAAAACCAAATGAAAATAATACTATTATAAAAATGTTGAATTTTACCCAAACTTAAATTAAGTTTATTAATTGGTGTTAATTAAATTTAATAAATATTAAATGAATGAATTTAATTTAAAATAGCATTTTGAAATATTTTCTTAATAATATAGTATATTATTATATTAATTAATTAATTAATTTGTTTAAATAAATGCTCAAATTCTTAAATTTGCATTTATATTGTGTAGTTGTTAATATTATATTTCCTTTTAATTCTCCCTTAGAAATTTGGTCAAATACATTAGTTAATATTATCCAAAGTTAGTATAGAGTAATTAATAAAATTAGGGACGCTTTTGTTCTGTAAATTCTCCGTTGAAAGTTGGTTTAATTTTCGGTTAAAAAAACCCTGCGTTAAATTGTAGACATACATTAATAGGCGGATAGACGAAGGCATTCCCTTAAAATGCTGGGAAGCAATATCAATAAATAATAAATGAAAAAGAATGAACCATAAATTGCTTACAAATAGAAACATCTTTTAGTGAAGTCGTACGAATGGCGGAATTTTATCCTGTCTTTATATAAAATCATTGCTCAATAATAAATAAATTAACAAGCGTTTATTGCAACACATAAACAGTGCAATTATTGTCCTTTTGAATTTTACCCTTAATTTTTGGTTATTATTTCTAATTTTTGTGTATTACATGTTATAAATTCTAAATCTGGTTTATTTCGAATTTATGAATTGCTATGGTGTTCGTTTCATGGTGTTTTGCAGACGTATTTCTATAAAAGAAAAATATTTAAATATTTACTTTTATTTGTATATGAGTATTTCATGTAATCTTATATATGCAGCGATGCTAAATAAGGAAAGGGTGAAATTCTATGTACTTAATTTACTGTTTCAAGTGCTGTATTTTCTAGTAATAATCTAAATCCGCATTTTTACACCCTACAACCGATTAAAAATCAGCCTTTTTTGGTAGATATATTCGAGTTTTAAAATTACTTAACATACTTAATTTAATAAATTCAACATATAAATTTCGATCTTTCATCGAATATTTATTTTACAAAAAAAAGAAAAATTACAAAATAAATAAAGATCCTTAAGGTTATAAAATAAACAGTAAATACGATATATATGATAACAGGAATGGTTTTAATCGATTCGAATCCTTTCCCGGCTTTCATTAAAATTTTAAAATCAAAATCGTGCTTACTACAAATAAATAACAAACAAATTTACATTTAAATCCATTTTTGGACATTTGAAAATTCAATTTCATTGTTGTTTAATGCATTTTGGACCAATAAACAATAATAGAATTTCTAAATAGTTGATGATTGGATGTGTAATTGTATACCTTTAATAACTTTTAAATCGACGAAGCATGTAAAAGAAATAAAATATTCTTAGATTCTGTCTGAAAAGTATTAGATGAATTTTTTGTATTTTCCTTCAATTCGCAACTGTAATAATTTCCCAGTGGAAATCATTTGTTTTTTGTTGGCAAATTTTCGAAATCGGTTGTTAGAATGCTTAAATATGAGTTTTAAGCTTTTTTGATCTCTACGGTTGAATTTAAAATTATTTGAAATTTTCAATTGTTATCGTATTTCCTAAAAACCTTGTTTGAATTGGTTGTTCATTTATTTAAGTTTGCTTTTAATTTATTTAACATTATTATTACTTAATATCACTTAATTGACGAGTGTATTGTTGTTGCTGCTGCTGCTTAAAATTTATTTTTATTTAATTAGATCATTCATCAAAACTATTTTCAGTTAAATTTCATTTTGCCTCTTCTCCCATTCACAGCATTTGATAAGTGGCAAAAAATATACTATTTTGAATGTGTTCGGATATGCTTTTTTCCATTAATCTTGTTTAGTCATCATTGATCAGTAGAAAGAAGGAAGTTGCATTATTAATTATGAGCTATAAAAAAGGTTTTCCTTAATACGGTTCACAGGTTTTCCTAATAAAATAATTCGTGTAAGCACAAAACGTGTAATTAACGCCTAAATGAAAGGAAGGAGAAGTTATATTGAAGTACATTGGTAAAAGTTTCATTTGTAAATAATGATTGTCACGGATTCATCAGAAAAAACTTATGCCGAGTTTTGTGCAAAAAAATCAACAGTGTTTTTGGTTTTGTTATTCCGAGAAGTTGAATTGTTTATTTTTTATTTACTTACTATGAGTTAAGCGTAGAGTGTAGAGAAGAAGATGAATTTTCGGTTTATACAACAGATGCTCTGAAAAACTTCGTCAGTTGTTTGAAAGAGTTCAATTTCAATATTTCTTAATTTATTTTTGTGTTTAATGTTAATTAATGGTAAATACATTAGTTTTTTGTTGTTGTTTTAATTTAAATAAAATGTCAGAAATGAAAAAATCAATAAATAAAAATATGTACCTTAACATTCTACATGTTCTTATGATATGGAAATTTTTAGTATATTTCTGTTATTATAATTTCTATTGTATAAACAGCTACGATATTTAAAGACGATTCTAAAATCTCGGCTGTTAAACTTATGGAATTTTTTTTGGTTTGAGCTTCTTGACATTTCCATCGAATCTATTTACAAATTAAGTAATTATTATTATTTTTAAATTATCTCTTATAAACTATTTCCCTTTTTTCATATTTATGATATTAAATTGTCTTAAAATGTTAATCAACGGAGTTTAACTTTAAATGGCAAGGTTCATGATTTTACTATTGCATTTATTCTATAACTAATTTGTTCCTTACAATGTTTAAATGTCTTTAGCAAACGATATTATTTTGGCGTTGTCTTTACAGCTAGCCGGATAAATGGATTTGAGCAAAATGGCCGAACATAACTTCGTTTCGAAAGAGAAAATTAAATCTGTACAAGAACAAAAGTTCTATAAAACATTAAGCCGATGATGATTCGTGTTGTTAAAGTTTGAAATTACATTTAATGCATTTAATAATTTTGTGTTTTTATTGATTTCTATGAGTTCTTCCGTGTATGCATAATTTTTGTACTTCTCATAGGTACATTAAAATTCATATCATGAAAAAAATCAATCTGTAATAAAGACGCAAACAAAACACAACTTAATAAAACACTCCAAAGATGTTTTCTGATAATTGAACCGTGTTAATAAATCGATTCGTCTATCTATTCGTGAATTTATAACTGAATTCGTATCCATATAATATTTTTCTGAGCTCAACAGTTTTCAGTACGTTTTGTTTAGTTAATTAAGAATTATCTACTTCCATTACTACTGATTAATTTAACAGTTCTTTTAATTTCAGTTTGCTGAAGTTTCCATTTTGGCATGAACAATAAATACGCGCTTTTCACCTGGCTAATATTAATTCTGACTAAACTCTGCGACTGAAAGAATAATTAAATGTTAGGAAATGTTAAGCGTCCGTTAGTAAACCATTGAGTTTATTTTATTTATTGAATTTATTTAATTATTTATGCTTTTTTCCTTTTATTATATTTAAAAAAAAACTTACTTAGATTATAGTCAACGTTAAATCTCATTAAGCTAAATTCATTTCTTGGTATTTCCCTTATTTCTAATATTTAGAAATTATGTTAACTCTATTCATCTAAAATTTTATAATTTCTAGATCATGTATTCCTATGAATGCAAATCTATGCGAATATGAGTGGAATTTATTAAACTTTGAAGTTGACTTTAGCAACATAAACGCGATTATGACTTTACAGTTCCTTCAGTTAAGCTTAATTAGGTTTTGGTTAATTTAAACAATTTACAAAGTCGCTTTAACAACAATAATTAGTATATGATGTGACTTTATGGTTAGTAGATGGTTTTCAGAAGCTACAATTGCAACAATCACCAGAATATAATCTCTACATGTTTGACAGATACATTATAATTGCTGTTCGTTTACTGAAGAATGACAGGGAGGTGTTCCTTCCCGCCCACTTTGGCCACACTACTCAGGTTAAAGATTGTCAACTGGCATCCAGGCCCGCAGATTTCGCCTCTTCCGCTGGCACTGTTACAGCCGCTGGGTCCGAATCGCTGCTGTAGCTGGACTGGGGTCGTGAACTGCAGCAACTGGTGCTGGAACTGGAGCTTTCCGACACCGGCGCAGTCGGCAACGATGGTCATCTGATTGCGTGGTCGCCAATGCTATTGTCATCAGCTGCGCCTTCGTCGGAGTGTAACGACAGCTCCGTTTGCAGATCGGCGACTGTTGCGGTCGCATCTAAAGACGTTTTATGATGTCCGCTGGTGGACCCGGCCGGCAATCCCGCCGCCGGTCGATCAATAGCGTCTGACTTTTGAGAACCTTCGCTGAGCGTCTCGAGAATCATGATTTGGTTGGGGTCTTCGGGATTGTAATCGTAGAAGACTTTCGACGTGTCACCCTGAACATTAACATCGATGGGTTCGTGAAGATCAAGCGGTGCTGCCGGCGTGTTGGAATCTGTTGCCTGAACAACAGTAGTTGGAGTGGAAGATGTCTCTGGCAACGTTCCTGGATCTCTTGCTAAAGTATCTATCGAGAAATCACCACGTGGTGGTTCCTTTGGGCTCTCAACCATTATTTGTACAACCGCATTTATCCCAGGTGGCGACAGCTCGCCCACGTTGACGTCATCCGAGCCAGGACTGATGCGAATTTGTGGCGGCTTGTAGATTGGTTTGTCTGCTAAGAAGAAGTCAGACGATTCTCATTTATAACCATGTGAGTTCCTCTGTATATTACCTAATCCGGCGCTATCCTCATCGTCGTCGTTTTTGTATTCTTCACTTTCGCGATGAACGAGGACGTGCACCAAGGTTGAGTTCTCCAGTCGCAGCATTGGTCCAGACTGTTGCTCAGGCGATGGCTTTGTGACGATGACTTCTGGGGCCGATCCGTCAGCTGTGCATCAAGTGAAGCGCGAAAAAGAGAGACGAGAGCGGAGATAAGTTTATGCAAGGATGGGGAAAGCTTAGACACACATACAGACAAAAGCATTTTTGTTAACTCTTAAAGCGCTTTGTGCTGACAAACCTCTTTCTAAAGGTGGTTTCTTGCGTATAAAACTCGTGGCACGTTTCCGGGACGGCGTCGACGATACTTGCGTAAGTTTGTCGCCGTCGGAAATCGTGCTGGCGGTGATGGTGTTAGTTGTAGTTGTTGCTGTGATCGGTGAAATGCCTGTGAATGTTTAGTTGATGAATCATTTTAGGTAAAAGTTTCGCTTTTTAATATACAAATGAATCTGGACCTGTTTTTGGACCAGAGCGAAAAAGAAGTATTACAATGGTGCTAAATTTTTGATGATGAATGTGTTTTTTCTGTGTAATTAAAAGATCGATAGTTGCATGAAATCAAATGCTAATTCAATATTTACTTCTAAAAGGTTTCATTTATACAGTGGATGTGATGAAATGCATTCCAGTGAGTGATTAAGTGGTAAAATTTGGCAATAATTACTTTTTCTATGTACGGATGGTGATGCTAAACTGTCATCGACAGCGTCCTGATGTCGCAAAAAGAAATTATAAATGCTGCGGCGGCGATGATTGGCTCTAGGCGCTTCCACGAAAATGCTACCGCTTTGATTTTAAGTGATTTGAGTTTTAATAAATTCAGAAGTAAGCAATTTAAATAAACAGATTAATCAGTAGTCGGTGAATCATAAGAGAGCAGAAATAAAGATTTTCATATTACATTTAATACATAACAACTCATTAACAAAAACCAATCCAAAGAAAAGTAGATAATCAAAATCTTACATTGCATTTTTTGACGAAATTAGATGATAAATTGAAACAGCAAAGTTTTTTTAATTGTTTTTTAAACACAAGTTTAAGTTCAAGTTGAGAAGAGAAGTTTTAATCTCTCTTTAATCCAGTGGAATCCGGTTTTACGACACAAGAGTACGTTTTACTAAGAAGGGATATTTTTCAGTGGTGCCAAAATTTATAAAAGTGACACGCAAACTACAAAAATTAACTATTCAGCAACTTTTTGAACTTTTTATATTCCTTTTTAATAAGTTGCTTTCGGTCATGAATAAACAAATAATATAATTTAATTTATTTGCAAGAATGACAAAAGTTAAAAAATATCCCTGTCGTTGACTAAAAGTCGCCCGATTCGATAAGAGTGGTTTGCAATTGATGAAATGATTCGAAATATGATAAAAACGTTATATTTCCATGTGGTGCGATTTAATTTCGAGTTTATCTACACAAATAGGAGTCTTGAATTTAATCCAAATAGTTAAATAAAAGCATTTTGACTGAGGTTTTGATATGGGAAAATGCAATATATTGAGGAAATATCAGGTGTTTTCAATGGGAGCGATGTGAAAAAGCTGCGCTGTGTAAAACGTTCGAATAAATGTTCGAAATAATTCCAATTTCCTAAAGCAACCCTTTTAATCTTGTCTTTTGATTCTACGGTAAGTGAAATGAATGCATTTAAAATATACAGTGAAATATTATATCCAGAACTGAGCTGTCTACTTACAAATGTAAAAGCTTCGAATTTTTAACTTATTTGGTTTTTGTTTCGAATGGAAACTGAAGCTGTAATAAATCTGTTATGCAAATGATTCAAATTCGGTTTTATTTTGTTAATCTGGCAACAATGTTTAGTTATTTTACATATTGTTGTTGTTGTAGATATGAGTATCGATTAGAAATAACGGTTATGCGAGTATAGGCGGTTATTTAGACGCAACCAGAGAGGCGTGACATGACTTTGGCAATCGCTATTTGCACTACTTTTGCATTTACCTCGTGTGCATTCGTTTGCATTTGCTAGCAAATGCAGGTCGCTAGGTTGGGAGCCACTGCTAAGAACTGCTGAGACCATATCTGAGAGCAATGACTCGTAGTTTAATGAGAGACAAGAGGATATTCTAAAAATAGGACTTAACAAAAGTTGACAAATAAATAAATGCAATTGCGTTTCGTCAAAAACTGCACTTAAAATAGAAAACCGATTCAATTTGTTATTATTTCCACATCAATTTAAAAGAAGTTGAAAGAATCATCCACAATCCAAACTGCTTTTTTATGTGAATAGAGAGAGAGAGAGAGAGAGAGAAGGATTCAATACCGTTTTCCGAGTTCTTCGTTCTGCTGTTTGATGTCCTTGACGACGTCGTCGGCTCCTGATACCAACATGAGCGGCAAGTTGAGCCAGGGACCAGCCAGTTCACTCAGATCGGAAGCGTCGGAGGCGCGTGACGACTTCCGCGACGAGGCACGACTTGAGCACTGAGTTCCGCGGCGACTGACCTGTGAAATAAGTAAAATATTTTAGTGAGGACATCTTCGTTGAATGTTTAGTGAATGCGCAAACCTGCAAATGGAAAAAGTTGAGCGCAGACAACCGCGCCTGCCATCCGCCGGGACTGGAAGTTTGTGTGACGTCATCGTCGCCGGAATTGGAGCGATCCTTGTCCTTTTTCCATCTAGAAAATTTCTGCGTTTAGTGAACAAAAATGTAACTCGATCAATTTGCAAACCTTTGATATTCCCGCCAAGCATTTTGAATTGTCTTGGCCGCCTTCTCTTGTCGCTTCCAGATACGTGTTGAGGAGATGATCTCCAACTCTTTGCGCGTGGGAAACTGTTTCTTGAACTTGACGTCCATCTGCTCCTGCAGCTGCTTGAAGTTGTCCGTCTCCTCGACGTGGCCGAGTACGTGCTTCACCAACGCGTGGAGTATATCGAGGCAGTGGATCTTATTGCCCCTCGCAATGGGCAGGTTAAAGGAAACCAAGGCGACAGTGTTGGGCTTGGCGATGCCCAAGGGCGGATCCAGCGAAGCAATAAAGTCCGACAGCTGGGAAAAGTGTATGAACTGAGCAGCATGCGGATCATACCTGAAAATAACCGAAGAGATTATTGGGATTCCTTCTTAAATCGATTCCCTCTCAATACTTTGACCATCTGATGTAAAACATCTCCAGGTCGTCCTCCACGATTCCGATCTCCTCTTCTTGATGCGCCTGGTTGAAGTTCTCCAGGATGATGGCGATGTACATGTTAATCACGATCATGTAACTGATTATGATGAAGCTTGTAAAGTAGGTGATGGCCAACAACGGATGGCCGCAGTCGCCGTTCGTCTGGCGATTGAAGAAGGGATCGCAGTCTGGCGGCTGTATCATCAGCGATTCGAGGACGTCATTCCAGCCGGCCGAGGTCATCAAGCGGAACAGCAGCTGCATACTGCGGCCGAAGGTCTGAAAGTTCACCATATCGTCGAGGGCGCCCTGCAGCTTCACGTGGCCGAATAGTGACATGCCCAAGATGGCGTATATGAAGGTGATGAGGCCCAGCAGGGCGCCTATGTTGAAGAGGGCCGGCAGCGAAACGACCAGAGCGAACAGCAGCTTACGGATGCCTTTGGCTGCCTTGATCAGGCGCAGTATGCGTCCGATGCGGAAGACACGCACCACGCGTAACAACGTCGGACTGATGGGCAGATCGATCATGATGTCCTCCATGAGAATGCCGAATATAGACGCCAGCACCAACAGGAAGTCGAAGACGTTCCACGGCACGGTGAAGTAGTGATATCGCAGGCCGATTATTTTTACGATGGCCTCTGGTCGACGGTGATAGATAGAAATAGAGTTAAGAACTTGCACAATGGAAGGGCAACTCATCGGTTGAGCGGTCTACTTACCAAGTCCAAAGACGGTGGTGAAAAATGCATTGCTTACTTCAAGAATAAAAAACACCGCATGCGGTTGGTTGTAGTGCTCGATACCCATTGTTAACATATTTAAAAAAATCAGTACAAAGATTGCTATTTCGAATCTGTTTTTGTTGTTGGTGGTTCAAGGGTTGGGCGACATTAATTTTGGTTGGTTTTTTGTATTGTTTTTGGGAAGGAAGAGGAAAGCAGAAGTACAATTATACATCAAAGATAATCGAGTTCATATATGAGAATAATGTTAAGAATTGTTATATTATACATGGAACATTAACAACATTTAAAAAATAAAATTAAAAAATTACTACATTCACAAAAGAACAGAGAAAGAAACATTAATTCTACTACAGTTAAAACCAAATCTACTTTTCTAACAATTACATTGACAATACAATATTTCGTGCTGAAAAATATCTAAAAGTCTGCAAGATTTAAAAGAAAAACCGATTTTCACAGCTCTATTCGAAATATAAATATAGCCAAATAATATAATATAAATATATTTATATCAATAATAATAATATAAATATATTTATATTCTAAATATAAATAAGCCAAAAATGCAGAGATTATCTAACAGAAAAGATTAACTAAAGTTGTATAGGAATTAAATTCATATAAATATACAGTCATAGTTTTATGAAATGTTTATTGTTTCGATGGTTTTCCTAAATTCTTGCTATTAATTTGTTTTTGTTAGAATTATTTTTAGTTATATTCTTTAGAAACTGAAATTATTTTCGTATTGTTTCGTATTCAAATTAATAATTATTTAGCTTCTCCATAGCCTTTCGAACCTATGATTTTTTAAATCCAAAACTATTTTTTAGAATAGTTAATTGCCAAACCATGGCCAATAACTTCTATGCAATAAAAATATCCAAAACTATTGAGAAAAACGCATAAAGCAATATCACAGACAAATAATATATTATTTGTGGAGGTATACTTCGAGTTCCCCAATATTAAAAGAAATATTTTTTGGACCTTTGAGTCCGACAAATAAAACTTCTGATTACGCTAATGACTTCATCGGACCTTCACCACGTTTTGCTCTTGATGACAACAATTTACATACAAATATTTGTATGCAGATATAATTAATATATCCAAATCGCGAATATATTTATTAAATATACACAAACAAGTTTTATTTGCTCTACTTATTATGGCACTGCTGAATGATGAACAATATTTGTTCAGCGAATTATATTGAACTGAAGTAGGACTACGAAGTGTTAAAAAACTCATGCGGGGAATAAAGAAATATGTACATAAATCCACAGCAATGGAACTACAATTTCTAAAGAAACGATCTCAGTTTGAAAAATTCTCTAGGAATTGATAGCAAATATTTAGACGAAGAGATTTCGGATACGTTAGTTGAAAAATAAGATGGGAAAAACTATAATAGAGATACAACAGGTTAAGAAAGAGATTATAGCTGAGATTTTTATAGAGAGATTTTACATTAAAAACTACATTCATACACATTGATAGTCGTTAAAAGAAGAAACTACATCCATCTACACCGACTAACCTAAGAGATAGAAAAAGAATAAAATTCTAGACTAAGTTGCATTTTCTTCTATAGGTTGCTAGAGGATTATTTGTGGTTATTTCCTACATCTATACAGAAGAAAACACCTGCGGATCTCGCATCGAGGAGAATTTAAGTGTTTAAATAATTTTATCACCAAATCATAATCACTATTGTCTAAAATCGCTGTACGGGCGACTTTCGTTTGGTATTCACAGGAAGAAAACCACTTTGAAAGGTTATTAGCGGTAGTTACTTGATGTAATCTCTTTGCGTTCGCTGTATTGTTGTTGTGGGATAGGTCAAAATCAAGCTCAACATAAAAAACATGACTGTATATAAACTATTTATAGATAAAGATATTTTTATTTTTTATACTATGCAAAATGAAAAGAAAAACATAAAATCAAATTAAATTAAAATTTTAAAATATATTTAAACTATTGATAATAATTTTACGAGGCGATATGTTAAATCATAATTTAGCTTATATATGCATAACAATAAAATCACAACAATTCGCTGCGGTAGCTGTTGTTTTTGTTACCTTCTCGAATTGGATAAATCATAAAACATAGCTAAAAAATGATTTATTGGTCGCTTAATGACTTTCTGTGGTTTTTTCCGTCCCAACTTTTTCATGGCGGTGTAATAATGTTTTTGCGATTCGGTGAGAAACATTTCCAACACTCCTCCTTCGTACTTCGCGGGGTTTAGCGGGACACATTAGCAATCAATGCGGAGTGTTGAGGGTAACAGAGGTTGTGTGAATGTGTGAGACAAAGAAGGATTGTAAGACAAATAAGTTGACAATATATAAGAAATTGTTGACGGGCTTCAATTATAAATGTCCTTATTTATACTTATATAAAAATGTGAAAAATCCAAAATTATATAAAAAAATACATTTATGATACGTATTATAATTAGTATTATAATTTACACAAATATTCCAAACTTTTTTGGCTGAATTGAAAAGTATCTTCAATTCAACAATAAAATGCCTAAATGACCGTCACCTCTGATAACGATTTTGTGCATAGAGCCAACAGCAACATTGCTGAAGCTTGGCAGCACAGTTGTATTTTCAAATCATTTGTGAACATTTGAGAAATATTTTTTTTTGATTGGTAGCACTTTTCGTTCGAATCAGTATGAACAAGTTTTGTTTAAATTTAAGTTATAGCTGCATTTTTTAATAGCTGCATTTAAATAAACTGTATAGGTTTTCGCCATACAACTCAGGCTTTTGGGAAATTCACAAATTTCCCAATTTGTGTGTGTTTTTTTTTGTTCATAAATGACAATACACGATTTTTTTCATTCAATATTTCCGTAATGGTTCGGCATTAGTAAATTAAAATATTCCTCATCGTTTTTGGATAACAAAACATACACTAAAGTTGATTGTACAGTGGGCAAAGATAAAGTGAGTATTGCATTTAACATTACACCAATAAAGTTCGCTGATGAGAAACTGTGATTTGAAATAGTTATTGCATTTAATAGTTATCTGCCTATTGATCAGACTTGTATTAAGCATGGGTATTTGTCCATCTTCCTCCGAGTAGGAATGACTTAATAAAACCTATACACGACATTATAAAACGCAGCATTCGTGTCGTTGTACAACATTTAAAATTGAACTCGTGACATCAGTGGTGATGGAATAGACGATTGTCTGCCTTTTATAATAATAATTGTCAATCGATCTAACGATAACTTGAACTGTGTGTTACCCTTCTACGGTAACTTTAACGAGAGACTGCTTGAGATTGAGGACAATACATAAATTCTACTGTTATAAAATTTAAGAAAACTTTGGCAAAATAGAAAAATTCACGGAAGCAAACGACTGAAAAATTCTTCTTCTCAGAAGTGTTGTAAACGATACCTATTTTTATAAATTAGATTACCTATTCGAGTCTATATTCTTAGTCATTTCAGTAGAACGGAAAAATTTGTTCGCCTCCTTGAATTTTTACCTTATTTAAATATCACCTCTTCGTGGATGCAATGCAAACAATCAAAAATAGCTCAAAAACGGAGACACGTGGAAATTTGGAATTTTTCCCGCATCAGATATTTTGTTAAAAGAAATCTAAACTCAGAATATTCACTTTCTATTGAAAAGGCAGACAAAAGTTGTTAAATTTGATATTTGAGTCTTTAAATTTTCAGTACACGACGAATTGGATCGGATAGCATCCATAATCCGTTATATTAAAGGGGAGAAATACAAAAAGACATAAAAAGTAGGACAAATAATTGTGCACCGTCCTCTCGTGTTGCATGCACCATTGTTGCACTTACCTTCTTCTTCAGCATATTGAAATTATCTATGATCACTCCGATGAAGAGGTTGAGTGTGAAGAACGACCCACACACAATGAAAATAACAAAATAAAAGTAAGCGTAAAGATTTGCCTCACGTTGCGGCTGCAAATCGACGCCGCGAGCGTCCACCGCGTCGGCCATCACCTCCATCCACCCCTCGAAGGTGGCCACCTGCAGCAGCGCCAGATACCCCATGCCGACGTGGTCGAAGGTGATCTTCGAATTCACCCACGTGTAGTTCTGCTCGATGCAGTCCCATTTGTCGTTGACTTCCTGAGATGTTTGCGGTTAGTTTGCGGATAAAAGAGATTCAATGCAATCGTTAAAAATTGTTCAAAATATTGGTTAAATTGGCTCTCATTCACTCCCTTTTATTGCACACTTTACTAACCGTCAAGGGCAGCAGGTCGCCTTCGTCGTTGAGACACTTGAAAAACTTGCCGCCAAAAAACTGAACACCCATTATTGAAAAGATGAGCCAAAAAACTAAACAAACTAAAAGGACATTGAAAATGGAGGGAATTGCATACATGAGAGCATTTACTACAATTCGCATTCCTTGCCACCTGGAATAGAAACAAATAGAAATGCGATGTGATCATTTTTGGCTACGACGAAGCTACGTTGCGATTGTGGAGCCAGAAGTAGTGCGACGGGGAAAGGGTTTCGGGGGAGAAGAGGATTTGCCGATATAAACAGAACTACAAAAATCACAAGCGCTGAACGTGAACATAAAGAAGATTTTAAATTGCTTTCATATAAGCGAATAGAAGTGAAGAAAAAATTTTATTCAAAATTTATACAATCAATCGAACAATATTTACAAAGATGTGTTTTTAGGTGTACATCATGATTTCGGTGAATTTATATAATTTGATAATTGATTAATAAATTAATGAAGTAATAGCAATCAATTAAACAATTTAATAATATAAAATAATAGCTTTTCAGTGGCTGATTTAACAATTAACAATTTATAATCAATCAATCAATTAATTAATATAAAATATAACAATAATAATCAAAAAAGTTAAGTAAATTTTGAATGACAATTTTTTAATAAACCTTTTCAGTTGTTTTTAGAAAGTGTTGTTTTGCTTTTATATTTAAAAACCCATTTTGAAATCGTTACGAGTTGCTTTCAGTTACTTTTAATACAATGAATTTCGAAAATAGTGCAGAAATGTGCAAAAGATTTTAAAGAAATGCAGACTTGTCATGCCAAATGTTGTTCTGCGCCAGAATAAAATACTTTAAAACTTCATTTTCGCAACTTAAGGATAACGAAAGAGTGATATAACGAAAATGTACGATTTTGTGATGTTGTTAGCGGACATTTCAACATGATTTTAAATTTATTCACTATTTTTAATTAGGATGTAGGATTAGTCTTTAAGGTTGTAAATCTGTAGCTGGAAATAAATAAATAAATAAATGATTGGGTGGGCAAAATGTAACACAAATCGCTTTGTATGAGTGCAACCAGCAAAACGTCGATGGAATCCCAACAATTTAATAATTGGTGAACTTATAACGATGAAAACCAAGAAAATACGAATTTATACGAATTCTGAAAAAAGTTCCAATTGTTTTATCACAAAAATTATTGTTTAAATTACTATTAAAAATGGCGATGTGAAAGACTGATATTCGCAATTTTAATTGAAAACTGATTAAACTTTAAAAAGTTGTTATTTTTAATAATTTATTGTGCTAAAGATTCTACTAATTTTTGGCCTTTTCGTTTCCTTATCTTATCAACTATTTTATTGCAGTTTAAAGTGTTTTTCATGTGTGTGATTGGGAAATGGAGGGGAAATATTTTAGTTTTAGAATTTTTAACGTCACAAAAACAATTCCAAGAGCTAAAAATGCTTCTTGCTGATTTCTATTCGAAATTCTTAAAGAATCCAAATTGTATTAAATACTTTTTACCTAAATAAGTTGGGCAATAAAACAACAGGTGAAATGTTATTGAAATGTTTAAAAAGTGTGCAATTTAAAGTTAAAATAAATCAATTAAATAGCAGAAAGATTAGTAAAGAAATCGTGTAGAAAGACGAGACATCTGTAAGAAAAGCTTTTTATAAGAAGTAAGTAAAAGTTATCTCGAATGGATGCATGTAAAAAATGTCAATATTGTGAATAAGTCAAGAATTACAGCAATCAGTTACATACATAGATTCAATATCAAACATGTTTCTTTTTAAGGATACATTAAAAAAGTGTGAGTGTTCGAAAAACCAGAAATTCAAAGTAAATCGTTTAGAAAAATTCGTAAAAGAATTTCGCAAAATGTTAATATTCATCGATATAGAATTGAAATGTTATTTCTCGCAGTGTAACTTACCGCGATATCGCGCGCAGCGGTCGCAGAGCTCTCAACGTACGCAGCGATCGAAGGACTTTCAGATTCTCATTTTCTTCGATGAGCAGAGAGAAAACTGAAACCTTTTCCACACAAGACAAGAGAGAGAGAGAGAGAGAGAGAAGAGTTTTAAAAGCAGTGATAATGTGTTGCAAAGAGAACTCACGAAAACTATAATAAAGTCGAGAATGGTCCAGAAGCTCGTGAAGTACTTGGAAAAGCCCAGCGCCAGCCACTTGAGCACCATTTCCACCACGAAGACCAAGCAGAAGGAGAAGTTGGTCCAGTAGAGGACGCGCTTCAGCGTCTTGTTGTTGTCCAAGTAGATGTCCTCGAAGCAGAGCGTGATGCTCGAGGCGAAGATTAACACTAGCACAAACCACTCAAAGGCTGGAGTATCGACAACCGTCAAGACAGCCGTCCTCACGCGTGTCCATTCTTTGGCACTCTTCGTGTCCATGCACGACATGAAGCACGGACAGCGAAAATATAAGCTGCAAATTTAAAAGAATCGCAATAAAACGGAATTTACAGGAAGATAAATCATTCAAATAGCGAAGAAAACGAACGTGAAATAATTAATGTACTCGATGCGATTGCATGCGAGTATTTTATTGCATGCGATAAATTTGTACTCACTGATCGTAGCACTTCTGCGGGAAGCAATCGTCTGGCACTTTCGGTGGCTTGGCTTGCCCAAAACTGGGAAAAGTCATGGGGTCATTGTATGCTCCCTGCGAATTACGTCTCCCACCGACAGTGAGATCGTCCACGTAGGAGACCAGACAATGCCATGGTTTTTCGGTGAGGCGCGAGAAGGTCGCCTTCAACGACTGCCCACCAGCGGCGGCCGCCGCGTCGTCGTCAGCCTCGATCGTGCCGAGCACGCTGTGGAGCATCGCGGAGCTGGTGGAGCCGGCGGCGCATGAGCTGTCGTCGGTGCGTGTCGACTGAAAGGAAGCGGCTTTGTCTAGTTTCGATTGTGGATGCTCGGCGGTGCGGCGCGAGACCACGTCACGCCCGTCACCGCCCGCAGCCCTTGGGAGGATCGGCGTCGTCCGGGTGTGCAGCTTGGAGGCGTGGTAGTGCTGCTGGTGCTCCGTGAGGGAGGCAAGCGGCGGCGTGGTCTTCAGCGAGGACATTTGTGCTAGTGTCGGGCGTTCGCGGCTGCTTCTGAGCGGGGCGGCCTGCGGTCCAGGCGCCGCCTTGCCGCCGAATACAGCTTCGTGCTGCTGCAGGCGAGTGCGGCTCAGTTGCGGTCCCTTTTGCTTCAGGTCCTCGTACGAAGCCGTGCTTTTCAGCGACAAACTGTCCAGCTTTGCGTCACTGGGCAGAGACTTGCGCGGCAGTTTTTCCGACTCGATACGCAGCGTCGATATCGGCTTCTCCTCCTCGGGCAGCTCCTCGACGCACTCGATCAGCGAGAGGCGCTTGAAGCGATCGAACTGCGCGCTGAAGATGTCGCTTTTGCGGCGCGGAAACGGCGACGAAGCTCCGGCTGTGAGCGTTGCTGCTGCGGCCATCGCTTCCATCGCCACAAACGGCGCATGCATTTGATCACAGATTTTCCGTATTTCATTTGATATGCTGAAGTCCTCGTCGATCTTCCGTTGCTTCTCCAGGCTGCGGCGCTTGATCTTCACCGAGTTGCGGTCCGCATGCGTTCCCAGCGGCTGTCGCAGCGGCACCGCCGACAGATCGTAGCCGTTGTGGCTGCTCAGCGAACGCTTCTTGGCTTCATCGATCGAGCAGCGATCGCCGGCACCGGTTATAATTGCGATGTGATCGCGCAGCGCTTTGTTCGCCTCTTCCGCTGCAGGCGACGGTTCGGAGAGGTTGGACAGGCGCCGCTCGAGCGATGTCGTGGACTTCTTGATCTCCTCCAGCTCCTTCTCGAAGCTCTGAATGATGTTGTCGAACTCGGAGCGCTCCACGAGCGGCACGCTTTCGTTGTTGGCGTTGTCGTGGCTGCCGTTGCGTCGCGACTCGATCTGCTGCATGATCGAGTTCGAGATGAAGCTCAGATTCGATTTGATGCTGCTCTGCGAGGTTTTGCGTTCGTGCGGACGCCGGCCGTCGATGATCAGCGAATCCTTGTCCGAGTCGATGATGGCGGAGCTGTAGCCGACGGTTTCGCTGAAGTAGTTGTTGCTGTTGTCGACGTCGTCCTGCAGGAAGGAGAACAGTTCCTTCTGCTCGCAGTTCAGCAGCTCGTCGCGCAGGTTGCCTTGCTGCGAGAGCAGGTCTTCGTGCTCCAGCGAAATGGTGTTCAGCGAGTGGCCGCTGGAGCGCCGCCGCCCCGGCGCGTCCTCCTCATCCGACCGGCAGCTCCTCGACGGAATGAGCGAGCGTTGCGACTGGCCGCTGGACTGCGACAGGCGGTCAAGCGACTTGCGGTAGCTGGGCGAGCGGGTCAGCAGGTTTTTCTGGTACTGCAGATAAGCCTCGTCGTGCTCTTCGCTGTAGTAACGCCGCGACGAGCTGTCCTGGAAGGAGTCGCCGCGCTGCACGTGGAAGGAGCCGCTGCGCTGGTCGTTCCCGTACGGATCTGTGTCCGTGGAGTTGTACTGATGCAGGAGGCGCAGCTCGATCGATTCCGTGAAGGTCGGCTCGTCGCGGGAGTCGTTGTGCTGCGTGCCGACGCCGGAAGACACTTGATGCAGTAGCTTTCGTTCCACTTGAGGGCAGAGTGTGTAATCGGATCTGAGACATCGCCGAAGCAAGGAAGAAACGCAGAGAAAAAGGTAGAAAGAAGCTCCTTTCAATGTTCGAATTCAAGGTACAAACTTTTGGTTATTGTCCATTTGGCAGCTTCTGTGTTGGCCCACAAGTTGGGGCGATTGCAGTTGTTCGTTTTGGCGGTGCTGAAAGTCCTCTTCGTACTCTTCTGCACCATCGATTATCGTGTGAAGTCCCTCCTTCAGCGGAATTTGGAAGCCGAAGTCAGAACCAGACACGGGACGATTCATGGATTCCTGTGGATGCAAATGAATCGCATTCGAGATGTTGATTATTTTAGTAACAAAGTTCCTCTTCTCACCTGATAGCTCAGCCTGTGGAATTTAGTCTCCGACATTAGACTGGACTTTCCGAGAGCCAAAGCGGACGCCTGCTGAGCTTCGATGACAATCTGCTGGAATTTCGCTGCGTATTTCCGCTCCTTGCGCTCCTTTCTCTCCTCACGCTTCTTTCGAATGAGGTCGCGAACGCGTTCAATGCTGCGCGCCAACTTCGACTCCTCGCCGACTTCCTGAACAGAGCGAAGAATGCCAAAGAAAACCGGAGAATGTAGCAAATGATATGAATGCAGCACGAAGTTTTTAATGGCACTAAAAATGTTTTCAATTTATGCGGCCAAAATTCTATTCTAAGAGGTTTATTTTCTAGTAAATGCGTCAACCAAAACATCAACATCTACGGTAAATTACAACAACAACAACAAGCCATTTAGCAACACTACAACAAGAAAAGAACCAAATTTCGCCGATTATCAGTTTTTTTTTTATAGCATGCACTCGATTTACTTGAGTAAATTTGCGTTTATTTAATATTAATAATTATTAAAAGTAGTAAAAATGATTTAAAAATGAAGAAGCAAAAGTTAAAAGGGAAAGAAAATTACCTTTTTCTTGAAAATCTGTTAATGGTTTTTTGTTTGTTAAATTTTACAGATTTGTTTGTCAGATTAGAGAATTGATTTGTTGGCGTAATTGTTTAATTTCAGGTTTAGTTTTTAGGCAATTGAGAAATTCACGGTGCACGACGAATAAATTCGGAAATTTTAGAAAAGAAATTTTGGTTTTTTTTTTTGCAGTCGGAGTCGAGTGCAAAGTTTTACAGTTGATCAGAAATCAGAGTTTATAATCAGTTTCTCAGTAGTCGAGGTCGGGTCAATAAACACACAGACACGTAACAAAAAGCAACACAGTTCAGTTAGAAAACAGACAGAGAAGAGAGAATATAGAGAATAACAAACATTTAGTCAATATTTCATAGCCAAGTTTTAATATGGTTTGAGTAAAGATTCATGATTCGTACATCTTCTTCTTTTATTTTAATTAAAATTCTTCTTTTATTAATATTTCTTGTTACAATCTGGAAATTTTAATCTTAACAAGTCTTCAATTTAATTTTGATTTATTTTTTGATGTACGAAACATTGAATTTATTTAAATTTCAATAGTTTTTTCCTGTAGCGAGTTTTGAGTGTGATTCGTGATGTTTTCAGTTTTTAGTGTTTGCCGCTTCTTATTAAAATGTTACTGACTGTTGTAAGAGAGTTATTTTTGTATGTTTGTCTATGTTTTGTTAGTTTAAAAAGTATTTAAAAATAAATAGAAACAAATACGATTTTTTATTAGGTTTTTTCCGTATTTTCCGCATAATTATGTTCATTTTTATGCTTACATAAATTCAATAACTAAATTAACAATTACACAAATAAATAATCAAAAGTGCGACCAACACACAGCGATCAGGCCAACACACACGCACACACGCAGATAACGATGAACAACGCCATTTTGTTGAATGCATATCAAAGGTGATTAACAACAGATACGAAAAACAACTTCAATGCTTTTAACTTATTTTTTCTCAACACGATTTAAATAAAAATTGTTAACCTATTGAAAAGCCTTCTGCATGACAAAACATGATTTCGAATGCCTTTTTAAATGCAATGCTTATTTAATTTCTTTTCCATTCATTCATTTACATTTAGAAAATAAAAATAGTGAAAAAACATTTATTTGAACACGAGTTTCCCGTCGAAATATTAGCTTTTGTTACCTCTTTCTTTGATTTGAGCTCCTCCGAATTGAAGCTATTAAGTAACAAGGCCAAGAACAAGTTCAGAACCATGAAGTTGCCCATGACCAACGTGGGCAAAAAGATGGCGAAACACGATGAAGCACCTTGCTGCAAGCATTCACCAAATTCACCACGATTAAAGTAAACAGTGATACTAAAAATTACCTCTTCCTCGGCGCGCATGCAGTCCCACAGCGGCTCGATCCATTCGCCGCACAGGATTCGGAAAATCATCATAAACGAATGGAAGAAATCGTTGAAGTTCCATCTGTGAAGCATCGTTACGTCAGCCTGTAAGTATGCTACCATAATTTGTAGACTTCTTACCTTGGCACGGGATCCGGATCGAATTTTTCTGGTGTGTAATCCTTGGAGAAGAGCTGCATACCGATCACAGCGAAAATATAGATGACTATGACCAGAATCAGGGTCAGATTGCCGAGAGCGCCTATCGTCGATATAATAATGCTGAGCAGGACTTTCATAGTGGTCCACGATTGCGCCAGCTTTAATACTCTTAGCTATACAAACGACAACAAAATCGTTGGAGTTTAGAGCGTGGATTTATTAATGGAATAAAGAAAAAACCCACCAGCCGCAGTCCGCGGAGAACACTTAAACCATCGACTAATTCGAAAATTATGTCCAATAAGCTGGCGGTGACTATAATCAGGTCGAAAATATTCCAACCACATAGAAAAAACTCCTTCGATAGCGCCATTAATTTAATGATGCATTCGAATGTAAAGATCGATGTAAAAACCTGAAACAGAAATTGAAAATTTCATTTTTAGTCTGATATTTCAGCATTTCAAAATTGATAGAATTCAATAAACAAATTGTAAATTGTCTGTGGGAATGAGGAACTGCATTTTTGAATGCGAAGAACAGAATTTGTATAAAAATTATGACAAAGTGAGAATTAAAGTTAACATTTAACAATAAGTGACAAATACTTAAAAATAAATAATAATAGATTATAAAAAATTATAATAAATAATACCAAATAATAAATAGATTAAAGATATCAGGAATGCAAGGCACGAAATTCTACTGAGATCTCAATCTCAAATATCAGAAACGTAAAGACTAATTGGAACTAATTGCACCCAATTGGACAGCTTAGCTACTGAAGAAACGCAAAGATTCTAGTAAACTTTTGTAGGCGATTGGAAGCACTTCCCAATAAAATGTCTCAAGATGGATGGATTTTTGTGATTTGAAATAGAAATGGTGTAGAATAATTCATGTAAAGTGGAAATAATAATTTACAATCCAATTAATTTTAGAGAAATTGTTTTGTTCTTTTAAATTATATGCAAATATCCGATTTCTTACCTTATTTCCTACATCTAGGGCATTGCGAAAGCTCTCACTCATTCCGTGATGTTCCATGGCCAGGAACGCCGTGTTTAATACTATGCACAGTGTGATTGCGAGTTCAAAGAGTGGATCGCGAACAACCTGAGAATTGCTCGGATTTTATAATATAAAACAGCACAATTGCAATTGTTTAACTTACTTTATAGAGGCAGTTCTGAAACTGCAGCCAACCTTCGTAGTCGACGCAGCACTGGACGCATCTATCGCAATTACGATCAGGAAGATCATCTGGGGAAAAGAGACGGAATCACGCAATGGAAACTCTGCTGTCTGCGGCTCTACTATACTCACCGATAACAACGATTTCGGAGGAGAATTCTTGGTGCAGAGCGTAGATGTTGTGCTTCTTGATGCGCGCAATGTTGCCGTTGCACTTGATGAGGCGCACCTCGCGCGGCGACAGCGCCAACGTGACCGGCGTCAGTTCGCTCTGGAAGTCGCCGGCGGCGGCGGCGGCGGTGGCGTTCACCAGGTCGGCGCCTGTGTCCTGCTCCTCGTGGTCATCGACGACGCCGGAGTCGTCCTGCGAGGACTCGCGGTAGACGCCGCTGGAGGTGGAGCTCGCCTGGCGGCTGCTCGGCAGTAGTTGGCCCTTGTAGTCGGAAGGATACAACATGTTGGGGTTCTTATTGCTGGCGGTCTCATCGTGGAAGGAGATGCGAGTGCGGGGCTCCTTGGAGTCGAGCTGCGGCAGTTGTGCTGGCTGCGCGAGTTGCTGTTGACTCTGCTCCTGGCTCCGTTGCTGTTTGCTGGGTCGACACGGCTGCAGAGCCAAATCCTGCGGCCGCTCCGAGTTGCTGTGGCGTGGACTCGGACTTGGACTCGGAGTAACCGAGCGATTCTGCAAAAGTGTGTGTGCTGTTAGAAACTTTAAAATTGACAGACGCAAACGAACGCTACTTGGCCACTGCTGCCGTTGCTGTCGTTGTTGCCGTTGACAGCGTCTTTGCCCGCCTTCCCCTTTTTTCGGCGCGTCTTCTTCTTGCTGTAGGAGGCCAGCAGCACGCCCTTGCGCGAATCGATCTTCTTCTTGTTGTTCTTGTTCAGCTTCTTGACATTCAGTATGGACGGGTCGAAGCTGAAGGTTGAATCATCGCGATGATCCAACAAGTCTTTTTTCCGCTCCTTCGAACGGCGATGGGAAGGAAGAACGGAGCGAGAGAAGCAAAAAGAGAGGGAGACAGAGAAAAAGTGCAAGTTGCAATTGTTAAAATAGATTTTGTAATGGATTTTGAGCTTACTTCGTTCGTTATTTCCGCTTCCTCCTCGTAGCTCAGCGCAACTACGGCTAACATTAGATTAATTAAGTAAAAGGAGCCAAAAAACACAACCACTGTAAAAAACGACACACTCATGGGACCGGAAGTAGCCAGCACCTGTTGCAATATCGCTTGGTCAATCAATCGGGAAGAGGAGCAGTTGCAGACGGAGACTCACCATATTATAAACATTTTCCCAATAATCCAGCGTGATCAGCTGGAATGTGGTCAGCATGGACCACATGAAGTTGTCGAAGTTGGTGTAGCCGTGGTTGGGATTTTCGCCCACGCACAGGCAGGTGAAGTCCGAGGGGCAGTGACGTGCTCCGGTCAGATTGCCGCAGAGTATCGGCATCTCCTCCTCGTCGTACAGCCAGTTCTCGGTGTCGTTCACCCACCTGAAGCACGATCGCAGTTTTAAGAATCAATTAAATGGCTCCAAGGTGACTCGCAAAAGACTTACATTCGCCACTCGAGGTGCGTCGTGTTGACCCAATCGTCTGGAAGATTTCGAACACACTTATTCCGGAGTTCACCCATGTAAACCTGAGAAATTATAAAAAATTACTCGCTTTCCTTTCATTTGAAGTAAATTAAACAATCAGAGTTCGATGCAAAGTTACAATTTCAGCTTTTCCGTTACTCACCTGCAATGCAAACAGTGCAAATACCATCAGGCAGAATATCGTCAGTGTCATGACCTCGGCCAACTGGCGAAACGAATGTAGGAGCGCGTTGATGATGGTCTTCAGGCCGGGCATAATCGAGACCGTTTTGAGGGCGCGCAGCACTCGAAACGTTCGCAGGCCCGCCAGATTGCCGACGTCCATGCCGATGGTGGCGTAGCCGCTGGTGATGACCACGAAGTCCAGCCAATTCCACGGGTTGCGCAGATACGTGTACTTGTTGAGGAGGAAGCCTTTGGCAATGATTTTGATCACCATCTCAATGGAGTAAATGGCGAGGAAGATGTACTCGGCCTCCTCGACCGTCTCGGTCATGGCTAGGAAAATGCAGTTGAACAAAATCGTGGCCATGACGCAGTAGTCGAAGAACTGATTCGTGGCGATATACACGCAGACGCGTCGCGCTGTGCTCCATGGATGGAACAGGAAGAGGCTCTTCGTGCCGGTGAAGCGATGGATGTAGTTCTTTCGAAATCGTTTGGAAACCACGCAGAAAGTCTGAAATTAAAAAACAAATTGGAATTAGAAAAATTAAGGTTATTTAAATATGTTTAATAAAATTCATTTTATTATATTATCAGAAACCTGTACATCTTTCTCTTCCCCACTTCAAATTACTCTTTTCATATTTCAAGCGTTAAAAACATTATTTCAGATAATCAAAGATTTCAACCGTTGATTGCGCAAATTGCTGCGCCATCTACACGTAAAACTCAATTTCTACAGTTTTGCGCCATTCCAGAGGAATTGGAATTGGCAAACGGACGAAACTGGAAGATAGTGTTTTTGAGGCTTTTTCTGGAATAAATATACAAATGTGAGTTTCGGGAAATCCACTGAGAAAAAAACTTCGATAAGTAATGCAAATAACGCTAACTTCCCCCCTGTTCTGCCACCATACGGAAATGCGTGATTTGCTTAATTTTTCAATGTTTTTTTTTGTCACACTCTCTTCTGCGGATTCTTATATGATTTGGAATTGAAGCATTAAGTTAAAGTTAATAGTAAGTTTACACCGCTCGTTTTACTTGGAAATTGTTTTGTACTAAGCAGATTGTTTACACCGCTAAACATATTTAATGTTACTGGGTTACTTTTTAAACAATAAACAAATATTACTTGGAAACAACCACAAATTGAAATAAAGAAATTTTGTTTGTAAACAATAATAATAATAATATTTAATCATAATTCAGTTTTAGTAGTATTAAGTAGTATTAGCATAGTCATTTATAATTATATTAAAAATAATCATATAATAAAACCATACGTCTTAAAAATTTCAAATGTAAAACTTGTGTTGTGACCACAATGTTTTCCATTGAATTTCCAAAGCATACAGTGATTTGGAAAGTCAGCAGGATGTGACGTACATCACGTTTTCCACTATTCTTGTTTTGTGCGATTTGTCTGTGAATTTCCGGCAGTCTTTCTTTCGTTCTCTACACGTCCGTGTGATAAGCAGGAATAATGAGAGCTAAGGTATAAAGAATTTTATATTCTGTTGAAAGTTTTGTGTTAAATTACTAATTAATTTAAAGTAAATTAAACCGCATAAAAGTGTTTTCATTAAGTTTTATAAAGTCATCGCAAATATTAGCTTGAATATTTGGTTCCATCGTCTACCGGTTTAGGCAGCCATTTGCTTTTTTAGACGAGAAATATCACGTGTTTAATAAATTACTTTTTGGCATTCTTTTAATGTGCCATTTTAATGAAATCTTTTTTTAATTTCAGTGGCGTAAGAAGCGTATGCGTAGGTTGAAGCGTAAGCGCAGAAAGATGCGTGCACGTTCCAAGTAAACTGGCTCAGACCTAAAGGTATGTATGACAATTCATAGGAGCGCTAGCGCTCTTCGATTTTCTAACATTCTTCTTTGAAAGCACTCAAAAATCTATTCTCTTTACAGTGATTTTGCAGACGTATTGAAGGCTACAATCGGTATTCCAGAGTACAGTTTTGATAATTCTTGAAAATTTTGGTTAATTTTTGAAACTTCCGATTAATTTTGCAAAATTCTTTGTGCGTTTAATGGAGTTTTCGGTGCATTGTTGTGCTAGCATGGAATAAATTTTTGGATCAAGTCCGGAAGAATTATGTGTGTTTAATTTAGGTGTGTTTATTTTAAGGTATCAATTGTTTCATTAGTCACAAAGAAACGCTAGTTTCCGGTGTGTAGAGTAAGTTTGTGTACCATATGCCGTGAAGTTTTGGAAAGCCATATCTGCGCCTTTGCGTATTAACTTGGGATTTTTATACAGTAAAAAGCGCGTTTTTCTTGGACTAATTAGACAACATAAGAAAGAAGGACAACAAATGATAGTCTGCGTTGGCGATAGAGCTTTTTTATTATGGATGTGAATAACAAGTTTCTTTCAGAACCTTCGACCTTTTTTTTTAAAACTATTGAATATTGTTATTAAGTTTGAAAACGTAAGTTTGTAACTTATAGTCGAGCTTCTGTGCTTGGGGCGTATTAATTAAGGAACGACCATCAAGCACAGAAAACAGTTCTGAGCATGGTGAAGCATCAGGGACCTGCCCTTTATTTCATCGAAGAACAAGTCGTCCATTGTTTACTTCCGTTATGCACTGTCCAATTTCCTACTTTTCTGAACTATGCAGTCAATCGCACTCATTTGACTTGACATTGTGGAACCTCAACAATTTATATATATAATTTATGCAATTTTTTCTATAATTTTTACTATTGATTATTTGGAAACAGAAATGTAGCGATACACAGTTTTCATTCATAACTTCGCTTATAGATTTGGCAGTGGAAATTTCCCTCATAGTTTTTTTTTTAATGAGCCGGATAGCAAGAACCATATAGTTCAATAAAAAAACGCGGCTATTATTAGCTCTTCCCATCTTCGATGAAAATTAGTGTACAAGTACTTTATATGTTTTCAGAACAAACCAAATGTGTGTTTTAGAATTAAGTATTAGCTTGTACCATAGTAGTTTAGTTCATGTGACATCCCAGCGTAGACAGATAGGAGTTATGACCCCTCAAAGCTACTTTTGAACTATTATATCTAATGCCTGAACTATTATATCTCCTTTGTAAACCACCTTTGTTAGTTAACATACATGTGTATTACTAATATACCATCTCATCTATTTGTACAACTAAAAAATTTAAGGAATTGAAGTCATATTCAATTAATTAGATATATCGTCATTTCAAAAGCTGGATCATTATAATACATATTTAAAGTTTTCAAAAGAACTATAATATTTCATGGGCTTGTTCTTAAGATGTGTTAAAAGAAATGTTAAATTTGTATAAACGGAAAAAGTTGTAATAGATTCCCTTTTCAAGTACGCATCTCCCGACGAAAATTCCAATAAGTACTAACCGCAACTGCCCTGATATTCTGTTCTAGGAAGAAGTGGAAAACAGCTGATAGCGGAATATCCACTGCGATTTGTTTACATCACTACAAATTGTCGCCATAAGCCAAAATAGTTTCTAAAATTTTTATTTAATGTATCATTGCATCGAAGCTATCAATTCGACTACAACGAAAGATTTTAAATCGTTCCTCGTTCGCCTACACGATGAGAGATGAGAAAGAAATAATTGCATAATATTTGGTAAGTCCAGCTATATGGCGCAATCATCTACAACATGATTCGAAAATATATATACATACATATGTAAGTATATTGTGCAGAAATTACAAATCGTTCATGGTGTATAAACAGCCACATGCATACATAGTACAGTGTATGTATTTTTTGTCATCATTGGGCCAGAAGCCGGTAATAAAGTAGATGACTATTTGCGTAGTTTACGCGATGAATTAACCGCCAAAAAAGCATTGATTTTTTGAAACGTCAACAAAACGAGTGCTGAACTTGAAAATATGTTTTTCTTTAGAAAGTGTATGTACTACATATCAATGAAATTAGAATCTGTGGTTAGAAACTGTGAATAACTGCTGTGTGTCATTAACTACGCATTAGCTCGTGTTCTGCATTATTTGGTAAGAACTTTAATTGTATGTTGTGTTACTAGAATGTATGACTAGAATTTCAGTTATAGTTTTGTTTAAATCCTACCGCTGTGTTTATTTACGTTGTCTTCTTGCTTAACAATGTTCTGCAACAGATATCTATATATTAGATATAGTTTATCTATTAGTTTTTAATGCATAAAACAAATTTCTTTGCAGTATAAAGTGTTTCTCAAATTCATCACTAAAATGCATTCAAGGCGTGTGAAAAATATGTAAATTGCACTAATGGAATAAAACTCCCGCTCAATCTTCAGACTAACGCGTACCCATAATTCCACAAAGTAGTCGTAAGTTACAGTTAAAATTTTTATATTAAACTTTAATAATTAAAGCGCTACATTTACAAAATCGTATTTGAAAAACTAATCCTTTAAACATCTAGGGTTTATAAGATAAACATAACAAAGCGTTTTGCTTGGAGTTCTTTTTCTTAACCTACCACAATTGCAAATATATACTTAGGCTGAGCTCGATCAATTGCGGTTGATTGTTCTGGTCCACTTAACACTAGGGCCACAATGAAGTCTTGCTCGAGTGTAGATTACATGGACCATTGCTTCAGCAGTGCTTCCATTCGCTATCAACACTAGAAACGTTTACTACTTAAGGGTTTGGTGATTGCTTCGTGCAGAGCCTTTGCCTATTCCACTGCCTCCAGTGGATGAACATCGTCATGCGACCTTCTCAAGGTAGCTGCTCAGTAATACATATATTTGAGTTGTTTTATCGGGGGCCTACGTTGGCAGTTGGTGGTCTCAACTGGCGACCTGAAAAACCTTCCACGTTGAGGAAGAGCAAAAACTTGAATGGCGGTCGCAATCGTGACACAAAACGTCACGTTCATGAAAGTGCCATCAAGTAAAGCTACTATAAAATGTAGTACTACACGCTCCCACCCCTCACATCACCTGCGCGGCTTCCTCTCTCTCGTTCATCTATTCAAACGTACTTGGAAATGCTGTGAACGACAGGAAAAAAGAGGTTCAACTTGCTATGCCGTCACAATGTCGTTGTTGGTTCGCTCTCTTTATGTCAGTTAATATGCTCTGCAGGTTTCTCTAACCGATTTGCTTCCATTGGAGGGAGATAAAATGTGATTAGCGTAGAAAGACATTGGAGCTAAGAAGAGGAAGTAGCCAAAGTGTGAGGATTGTCCTTTGGGCTAGAAGCTAATCTTTTTTAAAGGCTTGTAATAAAATTTAATACCAAAAATGTCAGGGAAGAGTAACAACGACAGCTTAAATTGGTGTGGAAGTTTTTATCGGTGATGAGTGGCAATAAAAGTGATTAGCATCACTTAAACTGATGAAGAGCCATCGCAAAAAGATTCTATTTTATCGCTAAACTTAAGTTCACAGTTTAACAAAGGAATATTTTAATTAATTCAAAATTCAATCTTAAAATTACATATTCCGTAAAATGCTAAAAAATCAAATGAAACTTAAATTGAATATCTTTTTTTCATTGGTCGCGTTTTTTATGACAAATAAATAATTTGACGCTGGATATTTTGTGTTTTAAGAATTGCCGTGTTTCGAAATAATTCGTACGGAGCTGGTAAGTAAATCTTTTATACATCGCTTTGCTTTATGCTTTTAGTAAATATTTATTTATCTGCTGCGAGATTACAGATCCAAGATTCAGTTAACGATTCTCTTAAGATGGAAGACTCTTTGGGCGTTCTTTTGGACAAGGAAAACGAAGCTGAAGAATTTGGTGATTCACCATATAAAGTATATACATATGCATGTATGTATGATATATAAAATTAAAAAAAAATGAGATATTTCAGATAAACGGAGGAAAAAAATGCCTTAACCATTGAAGAAAGTTGGATTTGTCATTTTGGGTTACATAATAATAAGTTTACATTTTGTTAATTAAAGTTAGAAGAAGTTATTAGGTTATACCAAATTTCAAATTAAAAATTGTCTGAGTATTTCATAACTTTATAGAGGTTCTTGGAAGAGAATTTTATTGTTCAAATGCGCAAATGTTTATATATAAGTTTGCATATATGAATCTAAAAATAAAATCGATATTTTAAGTTTCTTCACTATCTAAAAAAATCTATCTATTTCGAAAGTATAAAGAACTTGTAATAAAATCGAAACTGTATAGAAACAGAACTTGTATATATGTAAATAAATACAATATATTATGTGACTAATTCTTAAAATTACACTTGTACTTTTAAATTTATGCTAAAAGTTTTTTTACTATAAAATTCTTCAATTACTAAATACTTAGCAATGATATAAAATTTCCCCTCTCGATGTTTGTTTGGCATTTGATTTATGCATGAAATTTTAAAAATCCTTGGTTATCAATATAACGCATAACTACATTTTATGACAGTCTCAAATACAAAATGTCAACTTTCTACAAGTCAAGTTATGCAGGATACGTATGTACACATTTTTTGGGAAACGAGAGATAACAGCGTCGTTTTACTTCCGATTTGTTTTCATTTTGCAATATTTCCTTACTGCACTTGACATTAAAAGCCATTTTCAATTATCCCAGAAAAGACAACGTAATTTCAGTAGTGCAATAAAATCCTAAAATAAGACAACCACGAAACGTGAGCCAAGCAATTATCTGCAGGCGGGGACTATCTGCTCCACTTCACTCATTCATTATTTCTGCCGCTGCCATTTTGTTCAAACCGTGAAGAGGCTGACAGCAACTGCCAGGCAGAGGGCGCTATACTAATTTCCGACACGGGATCGTATCTGTTTGCAACTCAGCAGTACGAAGGCAGATCATGAGACCCCGCGAGATTTCATTACACAAAAAAAAACAAAACAACAGGCACAACCAAGAGAACGAAGAATAAACAAAAGAAAAACGCCAGGAAGGGTGAATGAAGATTTAAACTACAAAAATAAACACTTAAAAGTTCCTTAAATTTATAATAAATATTAAAATAACCACCTCTCTGCAGTCCGTGTTGTTGTTGCTGCACTCTTTTTGATGCTGGTGCTGCTATTGACGCTGAATCCGTGCTCAAGCAAAGGCGCAACATGCCGCCATATTGTCTTTTTAGTTTTTGCTTTTATTGTTTCTGGCACTATGCGAAAATCAACAGTGAAGTGTGAGAAAGGCGGTGGGAGGAAGACGGAGAACAAAACAACAACAGCTTTAAAAAGTTTTGTGTATTTTATGATGAAAAGTTTTTCTTCTCCCTTTTGCTAAAGAAAATTATTTCCATTAAAGAAGAACAGAAGAAAAGAAAACTAAAGATGGAAAAACTATTCTTTTTCTTTTCGTTCAGATCGTACATAATTCAGTGAAAATTGTGCAGGGTTTTTCGAGAAAACCGAGAATTGACTAAATAAGTAGACGCTCAAGTGAGGTGTCACCCTTTCTATAGAGTAGTCGACGGAGGATTTTTGTAAATGGAGAAAACAGGTTGCAATTTGCCCCAAATGGAAGACTGCGGGCGACTGGTGTGCGCCCGGATGATACTCAGTCTGCATTTCTTTCTAAAATTTGGGTTGCCTACGAACCGTCTAGAGCAGGTTTCCTTCGTTCGTTTGCTTAACACTTAAATTGACTCCTGAGATTGATTTGAATTTATCAACGAGAAAATATAAATCGAAATACACTGATGAAAGAAAAAAATATAAGAGTTCAGAAGTGCAAAATCTCGAAAAATGTTTGTTTTATATAAAAACAATTGACCTCTCACGGCCTTTCTAAATCTTTCCTTTTCGGATTCTGAATCCTTCTGAGTTCCCTTCATGTTTGCAGATTAAATATTTAAAGCTTGCTACCTTCGACTAGCAAGCGTTAAACAAATGTTGCCCGATGCTTGGAAAACTATTTGTAGCATTTATAGAGCCTCTGACATTTTTCTGACATTGCAAATAAAATCTGACTGCAACGAAATTCTGAGTGGCTCATGAATTTTTCGGCGCTTCAGCATTCAAAACTTCCCAGAAAAAGTAACTGAGAAACACTTGTTTTGACCTCTTTTGCATCCTCGTTCAGCAAAGGACTCGGAAGCAGGCGGGCAATTTTCACTCACAGCTGTGAAGTTGATTTATGAATTATAAAATGTATAAAAACATTAAAAACTTTATTAAAAACGGGACACAGCACAAAAAATTCTACTGCATGAGAAATCCTAACTGGAAATGTCTTTTCGTCTATTAAAAATATAATGGAAAAAAGAATATTTGAAAAAGCAGACTTTCTACTGTTATTGCCTTCCCCGAAAGCTGGAAAGCCATTAAAGTTTTTATGGTATAGCCTAAATCCGAAGGTGTGAGGCTGTATTCACTTTGTGCTTCTATTTGTAACGCATTAAAAAATACTAAAGACATAAAAAAAGAAATGTTATCCCTGGTCAGGAAATACTCCGTACTAAACTCAAGCCAAGGGACAATTAAAATTAACATTTAACTGAAATTTATTGATTTTATATTGTTTGACACAACTTTTAAAATGTTTTATTGATTTCATGTTTTAAAATATTTGCAGCCGTGTTTTCATTGGAATTAAATATTTATTAAATGGAATACTATTCCATTCAGAATATAATTTCAGCTGTGATTTTAAGTGTTTTTTTGAATCATTTTCATTTAAAATTTATTCATTTTAAAGTTACAAATAAAACGACGAAGCATGCGATGAAAATGGCTGAAATGAATGAACTTCCACGCAGGATATCCGGCGCATATGCGTGCAATTATGATGCTTGAGAGTCGTCAAGTACACGCACGCCGCAAACGCATTCATGTTTTTGTCTGGCTGTGAATTAATGTGCGTGAGCGAACGCGTAAAATTGCGTCGCGCCTACGAATGTAACGCAGAAATTAAAATTAAATAATAACGGCAAAGTGCAGCTGAGTGCAGAGTGGTAAAGGAAACGCAAATATAATGGCGGAAAGTGCGACTGCTTGTGTTGAGGTGTGTTTGTGTGGACAAAGATTTTTCCTTCACTGCTTCTCCCGTTCTCATCTCTCGAGCTGCTTTTTCAAAACTCTCAACATTAACTTTGCGATTTAGTGCTGCGATTGCATCACGTGTTCACTTTGCAGATGCTTAAAACACGCGACAATTTAACGCTGTTAGCGAGTATTAGTACACATGCACACAGACACACACACCTGCAAACACTCATGTTCGCATAAAGACTCGCGCTGACCACAGCGTGGCAGCTAACGTGATAGCCGCAGCACCGTTATTTATGCATTAAACTGCATGTCACACGCCAGCTTCAGCGACTCTCTAACACATTCAACTTTAGCGAGAGAGCAGCAAGGTAGCGGGATCTGATGTACTCGAAGGTGTGCGGTTGTTGGGCCAGATATGGAGTTTGCCACAATAAGGAACAGTTCCCTCACGTCGGTTTAAATACTAACCGCAGCGGGTTTTGGCTTGTTTGAGATATAGAATTAATTATAGAAATACATCTGATGTGGCCAACACATGACTTCCTTGTAGCTAAAATAATCTATATATATAAAAGAAAGTCGTGTTAGTTACACCATTTATAACTCGAGAACGGCTGGACCGATTTTTATGATTTTTATACCCTACAACTTAAGGTTGAGGGTATATTCACTTTCTACCGGAGTGTGTAACGCATAGAACTAGACAAGATAGGTATGGAAAAGTATATATATTCTTGATCAGCATCACCACCGAAATTGAAATAACGATGTCTGTCCGTCTGTCTGTCTGTCTGTCTGTCTGTCCGTTGAAATCACGATCACAGGAGAACGGATTGAGATTTCAAAATGAAATTTGGCAAAAATATTCGTTGCTATGTTGGGGTGTTTCGTATTGAAAATGGGCAAAATCGCCCAAGGACCACGCCTACTTTTTATATCGAGAGTGCAGGTACCTCTGTTTTGCCTATTAAAAAAGGCCATATCAGCATCACTTTTTGAGAGAAGACAAGAAAATTTTAAATATAGGTTTACACTAATGCTTCCAGTTAATATGCCAAATACGGGTGTGATCCGCCCACTTTAAAAAAAAAGTTTTTTTTATTATTATTATTATATGTATATATATTGTATATTTATTATTAGATATATAATATATATATTGTATATATATACGAGTATATTATATCGCACCACTTCTAAATATATATACGAGTATATATGCAGCTTTAAGGTGTAGGGTATTTCGGCTTCAGCCCGGCTGTAGACAACACCTTTACTAGTTGATTTATTGGATTTGTCTCATTGTAACCAAAAGGTAAAAAGGTAACCCTAAATACCAAATATTTACTTCATAGCGGTGTTTGGTTTTGAGTTATGCATGAAATTTGCTAAAAAATCTGCTAAAATTTCTTGTAAATTATGTCTTTACTTTTAAGATGTCGAAATATGGCACCGAAATACATCTACGGAAACGGAAATGCAGCCATCAGTGCTGCAACGACAGCAAGTTTCCCGACCAGAAAGCGAAGGAAGTGAAAACACAAATGCTTTCAGTCCGTTTCATGTCGTGGATTGTCAAAGAAGCAGGAGGGGAAGGTTAATGGACTGTGGTAGCCCTTCCCCTGCCCGCTCATCCAACGGCTTCACAGAAACGATCTAAATTACAAAAGCAATTACAGCGCAAGTGAAATGGAAACTTTTCTTTCAGTTTACTTTACAACATGTCGAAACCAACGCTGAAAATTACTCCACGAAAGGTTAATTGTATGTGTAAGGATAGCAGAAAGGATATTTTTCTTAGAAATTCCTTTAATGAAGTAAGAATTACGACAACTCACAGTAGGCCGTGACCTCGCTGAAGATTTGACTTTACCTCGACTCCAAGTCTTCAATTAGTTAATTATTGCTTATTTCCCCCGTCTTCGTCGTTCTACTTTCCCTATGTGTATCTTCTGAAAACAATTCTTCGTTCCTTACATTGTCCTTTTTATGCCTTCACGAAGCATTAAAAAATTAAAATGCTTCAACTTTTACTAACGACCTCTGCATGATGATGATTTTAATAACTTGCACAACTTTTTTAAACCTTTTAAACTTGTGCTACTCTACTTATTTACCTTCTTATATCCCTTTCTCTCCTCCCATCTCCCTAGTTCTATAATTGTTCGTATTTTGTGAACATTTTTCACTCCCTGCCTGCTGTCTAAAAATATGCAATGAAATTTTATTAGTGTATTCGAAAAGTTTCCACTTCACATAAGAAGAGTAAAAGTAAAAATAATTAATTACTATTATTATGACGTGAAGCGATGGTGAAAAAAAGTACGCAAAGTTATGCGTTGCAGTGTAAAAATCCGAAAAAAATAACTCCTTGTTCCGAGCTGACAGAAAGCAATTCAGAAATATTTATTGCATTGCCTCATTAGTGTCAAGGGGAACGAACAGTAAATAAATAAATAAAACGTGCAAAGTGCTGAAATGAGGTTGCCATGAATGACATGCAGCAAGCCACATTTTCGCAATATGCAACGCGACTTTGATGTTTGCAGAGATGTGCTGTGATGTGATACGATGTGTCGTGATATTCAGTGAAGGAATTTGTTTTTTATTTCGGGATTCTTCGCGATTATGTCAAGTAGAAAAAAATTGCAATTTTAATCACTACTTCAATCTGTTAGACGAAAAACACAGGGTTTTTTGCGTAGATGATGCGATTTCAAGGCTCAAGTCACATCGAAGACAATGCGAAAGAAGTGACAGAACGAAGAGTAGGAAGAAGCAGAATAACTGGGAGAGAAAAATACTTAAAGAGTAGAAAACCCTGCAAATACATTGAAGAGATTCGAAAGCTCTTGCGTCGTTATTATTGCCATATTCAGCTTTTTTAATATTGACACGAATTGAAGCCAATTTCAGGGTTGTCAAACTTTTCATCAACTTTGAGTGAATATTCAATTTTTGTGGAAAATCTCACGCTCCAATTCGCCAACACAAAACGGATTGAAATGCAAAAGAAAACCCAAAACACACCCGGATAAAAAGCGGCAATCAAATCTGTGTGGGTTGCCAGCTGCCACGTCTCGCTACGCAGCGCACACGTAACAAGGACTTCCGATGTAGCACGGAAGTTGCTCGGCCATGATTGAGTTTTCTATGCTGTCGTGTCGTGGGCTGAAGTGACGCCGGCTCGAAGGGGATTTCTTTGTAATGAAGGTGGTTGAAGGTGGGCGGCGTGCGCTGGACAGCAAAAATTATTCATGAACATGATTTTCATTAAACGCAACCAACTTCTTTGGTGTGTCGTATTGTGTTCCGTTGCATATGACAACAGAAAAGCGGACCCGTACAATTCGCAGCCACACAGTCACGGAAATGTTCGTGAGTCACTGATGATATGAAAACAACCCAAAATTACAACAATAAATAACAGCAGCAACAAGGACAATCACGAGTGAAAACAAAGAACCAAAAATACAAAATGTTCGGATTATTGTGGTTAGTTGATGGTTGCGCTTGATAATCGTTGCGAACATGCGAATTTCTTTTAGCAACAGCAACTGCGACAACTGCAAGAGCAACAATTACAACTTCATACCATACGCAAACAATAAAAGGCCCAATAACCACATTTGAATCGCTTTTTGCGGCTTACATACGATTCATAATTGATTTAATGCCTTTCTGTGCATTTGAATGTGCATATACGAATGCGTGTGTGTGTAGGTGTATATTTGTGGGTGTGTGCGTAGTTGTTACTCTTGGTTTGAACTCGGATTCATTTGTTCAGCGTTTCAGAATTGAGTTGAGTTGTTTAAACTTTGAATTCATGGACAATTTTCAATGCTTTTTGGATGAAATATTTTTTTATAATTTGAACTACATAAACTTGTGTTTGTTTTATATAAACTTATATTATTTTAACTTATTTATTTTTCAAATGTAGTCGAGTCCCATTTTCTATTTATATTTTTGTATTTCTTCATGAATATTATATTATTTATCGACTCTTTTTTAGTATCTTTCACATTAAACATTAATATTGCAATGAAATCATTATTTTTTTAAGATTTCTACTATTGTTGTGTATTTATATAAATTCAATTATTAGGTTAATTATAGTTTTAATAAACCTGTAGAAAAAACCGAGCACAAATGCATTGAATTACAACGTATGAAACGTATTCCTGATATGAAATAAATATCGTGCCAAGGATAACCTATTTTTTTTTTTATTTCGAAATGCTTCGCTGACATTTGAACACAAGTGATTCGATCTCAAATATTACATTTTTGCATCATCATTATTTCCAGCCACATCGTCATGGCAAACATTACAAACATCAGCTTCATCCTCAACATGTTCTGCTGTTTCCACTCATTCGTGTCGTGGTCCCTCGGCATCGTAGACTCAGGAGACGCTCACACATTCATACGAATTACGCTGCATCACATTCCGTACTCTCTGCCTCTGTCGTCTCTTCCGTTTGTTGCGTTGCTTTCGTCAGTCTGTCTGCCAGACTGTCGATCCTTCTATCTGTCTAATCCAACAATTTGTGTGTTCACCAATAAAGGATTCTTCAAGTCATGTCACTGCTGCTGTGTGCTACTTTAGACGCACCGCAGCTACTACGGCTGCTAATATTCCTCTGTTACTTAGTGTTGAATTTCTGCTTCTTCGTCGCATTCCTCTATTTCTCCACCCTCTCCACCCCCTCCATCTAACCACTGTCGTTATCACCGATGATTTTCAAGTTTCTCGTACATCACGCAGCGTTCAGCTCACTTCCTCCATTTTCGTTGAGCGTCAAATTATTTTTAATGGTAGCATATAAAAAAAATTGTACAAAATCCAACAGAACGATGCATATTCTATAAGTGCGTGAGTTTGTGTATGTTTTTGCGTTGCTAAAAATATGATAACTCGAAGCTAAGCGACGGAAATATTTTATGTTAAAGTAGCACATCGCTTCATGGCTTCATATCGACGCTGCGTTAAGAAATCATGTGTGTTGTAATCATGTAAACATTGGTTGTATGTTTTAATGTGTGCTGAGTTGTATAACGTACCAGAAAAGTACTAAAATAGCCGCCATTGTGTTGGAAAGATAAGCGCACATGTTACAAAATCATGGTTCATCGTGTCGTATGAGCAACATTAAATTCAGTTTACAATCGATTCGACGTGTTCTCTTGGAAAATTTGTTATAAAGAAAATATTAATGTATGTGTAAAGTGTCACAGGGTGTAGAAATGCTGTAACATAATCTCTTTATGCTTACAATGAAAATATAAATGCATAAATAACTATGAAACGCTGACTAAAGCGGCGACTTACTGCAAATTTACTACACAAAGCGAAATTTTTTATTATTAACAAGCGTTTGTTCACTTATTTCGCTGTTAAAATGAAGCTAGAATATGAATTTTGAGTAAAAAGTATCAATACCCATTTTTATTAAAGGATTTTTGCGAGTTGTTTTATAATTTTCAACCTTCTCACATTCTCATGGAATGATTACCTCACGCATTCATGTTCGATTTCTACGCAAACAGCTTCGTCCATGCACTCAACTTGCCAAGGCAATGCAAAGCATCCACAGGCATCCATTGATAGAAATTCCGATTCTCTCCACCGCACAGCATCAATTCAATTGTACAGCAGAGAAAGGGTCACGAAGTGCGAGAAAACGAAGGGAATATTCAAAGAGGATCCTGTATAAGGATATACACTATAGATTAGTGTACCCTATCGGCACACGACAGGTGCCACAATTTGCGAGTAAGTGGCTCGTTTGTGTGTTCCATCAGGATCGGCAAATTAAAGGAATCTGGCTACGAAAACATTTTAGTTTCTTGTTGAACCAAGTCTTTTAGAAATAGTCAATAATATTAAATTTACACACAGATTTCCAAGTCGTCTAGGAGACAGACGAATAACAGAACGTAGTAAATTCTGGGTACCTACAGTGAAAACACTATACTAAGAATTTGGTGTAGAAGAGAGGGATAGATAATAATTGAGTTGTAAAGAACACGATTGACGATGATTAGAACGATTGAAGGAAACAGCGAATTAGCACGAGTGACAATTCCAATGACAGCTTCGATAACGGCAGAAGAAGACTAACAAAGAGAAGAAGTAGTAGTAGAAGAAACAAGAAAAAAACAAGGCAGAAAAAACAGCATTTTGTTGTAAACAGAACAACATTCGGAGAACTACAACTACTCGCACGAACTGTCAAAAATACACAGGCTCTTATGGGATTTGAGAAAAAAATCAACTGTAGGCGCTGCTCTCGTATGTCGGTACGACCAAATTCAAACATTTGCTTACTCTCTTGTATTTAGTGCTACCGACTGTCATTTTTTGTGTTGTTTACAGCTGTGTTTTTGAATTTAATTTGAATTTTTTGGAAGTAAGTACAAAAGTTTACGTTGCTCTTTTTAATTTTTATTTATTTAATAAATATGTACTTTTAGGATGGAATTATTTGAAGAAAAATTAATCGAAGAAGTGAGGCGTCACAAATGCTTGTTCGATTTGGCTGACCCATATTACAAAATTACGCACTATAAGGAGAAGATTTGGGCAAGCATTGCTCAACGCCTCTGCACTGATGGTAAGTACTTCATGAAATCGTGTGGTTTTAGATTTTAACAATATCTATAAATTAGTTGAACACTGCAAGAAAAAATGGAGGAGTCTGCGCGATATGAAGCGTCGTGCAAATAAAATGAATTTGTTCGCTTCAGGTAGTGCTGCGCCAACACAGAGGAGCAAGTGGAAGCATGACGAGGCCATGGCGTTTTTGGACGATTGCCAGTCATATAGGAGGTGCAGTATATATATATATATACATGTATTTAAAACCATGTTTAAAAGAATGTCTATTTTTCAGCACAATCGGCAATATTCTTCAACCGGCTGCCACTGAAGTGCAACTGCAGCCTTCTTCGGCAATTAGCCCACTAATGGTTCCAGCCTCTCCTTTACCTTTCCGACGTTTGCCCACCCAGACCCATTCCTCATCACCATTGCCATATCAGCCACCTTCACCATTGCCATATCAGCCACCTTCACCATTGCCATATCAGCCACCATCACCATTGCCATATCAGCCACCATCACCATTGCCATATCAGCCACCATCATCATCCCAGTCACCATCGATATTCCTATTGCCATCACAATCACCATCCCAGTTCCCCTTGCTCTCACCGTCGCCGTTGAATTCGCCGGAACCGTCGCCAATGCCAACCACAGACTGGCAACGTCGGAAAGTGAGAAGGCAAGAAAAAGTAAGTTTCCATTCGTTTCTTCGGAATGCCATATAATAATAATAATAATGATTAACGCTTTAGGAAAATGATGATTTCCAGAAATTTCTCAGCGAGGCATCTGGAACAATTAGTGGGATAAGCAGCAATTTAGCGACAAGCAACGTAAGGGCAGGCTCGGTTGCGCATTTCAATTTTGCTGCTCTAGCAGAAGAGTTGGAGCAAGCCGACATGCCTCCATTGTTGGTCAGAGCAACAATCGAAAAATGTCGTCGCATTGTCCACGATGACATTGACGACTTTCACAAAAAAAAACCATAAGTTGGAGTTTATACATATATATTTATAAATATGCAAATAAATATATTTAAAATTATAAACATAATAATTGCTTTCGTTCCTCAATGTGATCTGTTCCGAAAGAGATAGTCTTTCAAATCATCCCTCAAAGCGAAAGCGGCGGCTACAGACCGGTTTGAGTTGCATCTAATGGAGGGAAGAGCACTCGTTTCACTTCTCCAAGTCCCGGCAATGTCAACGCCGTCTTCAGTCCTGTCAACCAAATCTCCAGTGTAATATATATTGTCACGTTTCAGCATTAAGAAATTGTGTAATATAGTAGTTGCTAATACAATTTTGACTGCATTTTGCGGTGAGGCATATATTTTAGAATGCAGAACACGCCAACGGTTTGCCAAGATTCCAAAAGTGTTCTCAATATGTACGCGAGCTACCGACAAGTGCTTATTAAAGCATTCCTTGTCCGCGGATAAATTTCTGCCAGGATAAGGCCTCATCAAATTCCGCTTCAACGGAAATGCATTATCAGCAACAAAAAAATATGGAAATTTCCGCGATCTGTCGGGTAGCCAACTTTCTGGTGGAACTTCCAGTGTTTCGTATAAAATTCTCTTTCCGAAAGCACTGCGCAAAAATACACCACCGTCGCTTTGGCTACCCAAAGCCCCAACGTCCACATAGTTAAATGTGTAGTTCGCGTCGCAAGCTGCTAATAGCAATATGCTAAATGTGCGTTTGTAGTTAAAAAAAAGTGATCCAGTTCTTCTTGGGCAGACCATACTTATGTGCTTGCCGTCGATAGCACCCAAGCAATTTGGCATTCCGCTTTTGTTGAAAAATAATGCAGCGTTGGCATTACAATCGGTAAGATTTGGAGGAGCCATATACACACCATGCAGCTCTTCCCAAATAGCGTCACACGTTTCGTAAATGATCTCACGAACTGTGGAAATGCCAATCTTATGCGCCCAAGCCAACATATTCACACTGCAGCCTTGGGACAAAAACCTTAAATTTCAAAGCAGTTTAATCACATGTTCTACTTCATAATATGAACCATTTGCTTACAAAATTGTTACAGACAATCGTATTTCCGGGATAATAGGTTTCCTCTTGGAAAATCGTGATAGCCTATTCCGTAACAGCAGCAGTAGTGCAGTAAAATTTTCTGGGTTCATTCGGGTAGCTTTAAAAAAGTGTTCTCTATCCGTTAGGTGGAGTTGCTTGGTGCAAGCTTCGTAAAATCCCAGCGTCTCCCGAGTCAGGTTGACTGGCCGAACCCACCATCGTCTTCTGCATCGTCTTCGCTGCTTTAGCTTGTAGGCCTATTTATTAATTACCTTTTTTAAATGCTCTGCTTAATTTTTATTTTCACAATATACACTTACTTTGTAGACAATTGCCACAATATATGTGATTTTTAATATCGCGGAGATTGTGTTTATAATTAAATCATCCATTCCGTATGGATCCATTTTTATAGAATCTATTCTGTAAACCAAATCATCTGACTTCTCTGCCAACGTCGAGAATCAGTAAATATTTGACAGTTCGTGCGAGTAGTTGTAGTTCTCCGAATGTTGTTCTGTTTACAACATTTCGCAGAAGGCTGAAATTGATTCGCACTTGAATGCTTTTGAAAATAGAAATACGAGAAAAAAATTACGGCGAACGAACGAAATTGAATTACGTCAAGCAGTCCTTTTTCAAAATGCTTAGTAACAAAAGGAATAGGAAGCAAAATAGGAGGAAGAAAAAATTGGAAAATCTTTAGAGATTTAAACTAAGCCTTGCCTCAAGAAAATCAAGAAAAGGTAGCAAATTGTCATCTTTTTCAAATCCAAATGCAAAGAAGCTGAAACAAGCTAAGGAATTAATTACAGGAGTCACAGTATTGAAATTAGTATAAGAATTCCGAAGTGGTTAAAGCTGTAGATATGCGGATCTGCCACAAACTTAGGCGAATAGTTTCATATCAACTCAATGTACGGCGAGGAACATAAAAACCATTGTTCAATTTCAATGTATTTAACAATATCAAACAAGAAAAATAAGAAACGAAATTCTTTTCCTTATTTAATTTACTGTTTTTTGTAGTACATGGCCAGAAGATGAAAAAATTATTTGATTGAAAACTATTGAAGTTGAGGGAATTTTTTGTTTATTTGATTAATTTGATTGATTACATTGCTTAATGATGTGGAACTGATAAGAAAGTTGCAATTTGGCAACCAAATCTCGTCGTCCATGCACAGGAAATGATTAAATGGCTTTTTGCTGAGGCCTGCATCCGAATTAATGAGTCTACTTCGCTTTAAAGGTTCCAAACGAGGGAATTGCGGACTGCAAGTTTTAGTAAATCATATTTAAAGTAGAAAATAAGGCAATAAATGTGTAAGAAATACAACATTGCGAACATTTATATAAGCAGAGGATACAGAATCGAACAGACGATTAATTTTAGTATAAGAAAATAAGCAGCTGATTTTTTGATTTATGCCATTTCCAATCACAGCACGTAATTTATTTACATTTCGACGTTTTCATTGCCTGTTCTTTTTTCTGAATTTTATTTATAGCAATCCATTTATTTTAATGTTTGAAATCAGTTGAATTTTTATTAATCATCAGTTGATTTTCCTGTTTTTTTTTGTGTGAGAATAAATTCATTGTATTAATTTTACTCTGCAAATAATAATTTTTTGAGTGCTTCAGAAAAATAATCATTTCAATAATAAAGGAAATTAGTGAAGTGGAAAATGGAAAAGTGTAGCTGTGAAGGGTGTTGGGCGAAGTGGGTTTTATAGAGGTCGACGTAGCGACTATATTTAGAACACAAACGAGGGAATTGTGAAACCGAATGAATTGGAAAATACGAAAAAGTGGTGCAGTCGCCGCGATGGCAACAACAACAACAACAACAACACGAATTATAATGATAATAATAGCAATACTCATAACAATAGCATGGAAAAATATTCACGGTACCGCAAGCAGTAAAACCACCAACAACAACAACAACAAGAATAACAGCAGCAAGGACAACAACAACTTCAACAACATCGCCAGCAACTACTACAGAAGTAGAATTAATTATATGAAGTAACGGTTTTTATACATTCGTGGTTGTTGTTTAGTTGCTCGTTGCCATTAAACACACTGCGGTGAATACATTAACAGCAATAACAATAACACCAACAGCCACCAAGCAAGAAAAACAGATCCGTATACAATACGTACGAGTGTGTGTGTGTGCTGTGGTTTGTCCGTTTATAAATATGTATGCTGATATCTCCGCATCTATATTTTTATATCCGTGCATGTGTCTTTGCATTTATAATTGCTACACTCCCTTTGCAACAGCCAAGCAAACCTTTTTGTCCTTGGCATGCCGAAGTTCTACGTTTGGTGCGCTAAAATGTCTCCCATCTAGACGTTTCAAGTAATTAAAAAGTCCTTTCACTCCGCTCATACGTAGAGGATATTAAAATCTGCAAGACAAGCTTCATACTCTATCTCCATTTTCTGCATTTTAATTTTTTTTGTTTTTTTTTTTTAATTCCCAAAAGCATTTATTTCACGGGGAAAGGAAAAGAGTGGGCAAAGAACTGTAAAGTCAAAGTTAAATAAAATACAAATGAATATTTGCCATTGAAAATGATTCATTTGTCTATTAAAATCTTCTCCACAAAAATCGATATATTTCTGCATACATTTGAACCGCTTTTCATAGCGATTTTCATGCCATGGATTCCATTGGACTCCATTCTAATGAAGGTCCATCGAAGTTCGCTGTTTGATGGGAATTACGATGGGTTTTCTGGCGTCGCGAAATTGATGACCGCTGCAATTCACTAAAGCGGCTCTTTGTCTGTCTGTATAGCGACATTGAGATGGTCCTTCATTCTCTGTTGCTGACATAAATTTCCACAAATGAATTGAATTATGAAGAATAGTGAATTTTTTATTTAATTCTCATGTGGTTCCCTTCGAATGTTGTAAATGAAACTAATCAATACACAAGCACAGTTCGAGTTTGTATCTTAATGATTGTGTTAATAATTAAACGCAGCCTTTTGTCTGATTAAATTAGCATTAGTAATCGCTGGAGAAATGCAGCCGTTGTGATGTTGCTCGGTGAATTCATTAAAAGCACGAGCAATCAGCAGAGATCATCGTTGAATTGAATTGCAATTTCCTGTTTCCGCTTGCTGAAACATTCTCCATTGCTCATGAGCACTACGCAACACATACACAGACACATATTGCACGTTACCCGGTGTGTTGTGTGTGGTCTGTTTGAATCGTCGCTTCTATTTGCCAACCGAGGATCGATTAATTAGAATACGCTGCATGCGAATTTCGTATGAACTTCAATTACAGTCTACACGGAATTCCGCAGAAATCCTCTCACAAGATGAATGAATAAAAATTCGTTTCTAATTCCCAACACTTTAATTAATGAAGTATTTTATTGATTGAGTATCAGTATTTCTACATATTTATGTTTGTAGACGAAATGCTAATTGAAGTTTCTATAAGTTTGAAAGTTTTTTTGTAATTTGTAAAGGCGGAAACGGAAGTGGTATCTATTTCAGGTTTACATCAAACTTCCCGACTTCCCACTCCTTTGATTGCTGATTCGATTTGAAGGAAAATTTGTCTGAAAGCTTCACAAACTTTTCTTGAAACTTTCGATTTCGATTGCATTAAAATTACACCCAGAAATGTATCGGCTTCGGACAGATAAAGTTGAATTACACTTAAATTTATCAAAGCGTGTAAAATAAAACTTTGCTGTGGTGATTTATTTTTATCCTTCCTTTTGTCAACTTTATTGATTCGGTCAGCATCAAGGAAGATGGTAAATTCGAGGTTAGTTTCTCTTTTCAATTGCATTTCAACTTTTTCCTTTATGTCATGCAAACCATTTATTGTCTTTGTGATGACAAAAATCCATTTTAGAGTCTGTTAACATACAAAGGACACAATTTTCACTGCCACTTAAACAAATTCAACCGAAGGATTTCCTTTATTATGACTTCTTTGAAACCCTTCTTTAGCAAAACTTTCCCTACTCAAATTAACAAGTTTACCGCAAACTCAGTTGGATTCTCTATGAATTTGATTCATTTTTTGCAGGATGCTGAATATTATTCATGTTGATTTCAGAAGGGACATGGAATGAAAAGGCAGTGAAAAGTTATTGTCTGCATGATGAACCGAAATATTAGACATAATGTATACTTAATCATGTTAATAAACTAATTTTAGCATTTAACCGATTTTAAAAGAGTCTTTTCTTGCATTTAAATGCAAAATCAAACATATAAATTTGATTAAAATCAGTTTTTGTGCCTTGAAATGGTTTTCTTGTGCTTTTTTATGATGTGCTAAAAATCGATTGGTTAAAAACTGGCTGCAACACGAAAAGGCATAAAAATATTATTCTTGCTTCAATGAATTTATGTTCAGAAGGTTCAACGGATAATTTTTATTGTGGATAAGCTACTAAGTTGCTACTTTTACATTTTTGTATTATAAAAAAGGGATTTTTTGCTAAATATTCCTTGTAGTTTTAATTTTATAAAATCTTTCTATTATCAAAGCTTAGTTCATTATAAAATTTTGCTTATTTTGTTGTTTATGCTCTTTTCATGAATACTTTATTAAAGTGGCAAGTTTTACAACTTCACTGGAAACTTTTATCGGTCGTCGGATTCGTGGTAGATTTAAGTGAAGTTCGAGATAAATTTGACGTTGTTGGTTGGGCGAAGTTTTTAAAGCAAAATTCATCACCGACTGCCGATTATAATGCAAATATCTGCAGCGAACGACTGACTGACAAATTTAAACAGCTCCATTTTAATCCTTTATTCATCGATCGAAAATGTTGCATTAAAGTTGCCAACTAAATACTTTTCAACTACTCTTTTCTCTACGGACGACTGCCATGGACCACGTCTAATCCCTCGCTGAGCTGCGTAACAGATCGAATTGAGGAGCAGCCAAATGATTGCAATCTTCGACTTAATTAAAATTAACAAGTCGACTTTTTGTTAAGTAAAGGTGAATGAGCATCGATGTTTAATTAAAAGTTATTTTCAGAAGAAAAGTAAAACAAAACCTTGTCAAAAGTAAAGAACTTCATTTATAAGAAGATGCTTCGTTAAACGAAACCCAAGACTAAAGATAAAACAAAAATCAGAGACAGAATTAAACTCTGCACAATGTCAATTGGACGAAAAAATCAAATTCTTATGCCTAGTGCTTGAAAAATCAAAGTGGACTCGATAATCTGCTAGAAAACCGATCGATATGGATGCTATAACGAAGTTTTCAATGACGATAATAAAAAATCACGTGGTTTTTTAGTGATTTTTCATTTTAAATTTAATTTTCTTCAAGTGTTCGTTGCCTTTTGCATGAAAATCCACAGATGCACAGAGTTAATCTGATTTCCTAGTCTTTTGTAGTCTTCGTCTTTCCATTGTTGTTTATATTCATTGGTGTGATTGTTGTTGGTGTTTGTCTACTTCTTGTTGTGTATAAAACCGTCATCGTCAGCCACCTGCACACAAGCTTCAGCTTCAACAAAGCCTGGTGTTAAAATTGGAATACATGGCGACAGGTGATTTTAACACGAACCCTCCTCATACACCCCGAAGAGTCTCCGTTCCCTTGCACATTTTTTTGCTGAAAATAAACCCCATTTCAATCTGCGAAGCGAAAGGACGATGTACGGTCCCTTCTGGGCTCCGTTGCTGTGCAGTTGTCTGCTTGTGTGAACGAATGACGATGTTATTACGCATTTCTGTATTCTTTTTCTGTGTGATGCTGATAACAAAACAATGTCATCAACTTTGATCAGCACGAGTCCAAAGATTTATCAAAAGTCTAATCAAATTTTCAACTTTACGCTGGGTGATGTAATTTTTTTCCTGCAGCTGCTGTCATCTAAAGTGAAGTTTGTGATGCAACTGTAGCCGCAGCGGGGATATGGGTATCATTCGCTGTCTTTGAGTAAATAAAACCGCATTTTTTTTGCAGTTGTCATTCAATCTGAGCAAAAAAACAAATAAATTATTGTTAAAATAAACGTGGCAAGATTTTTTACAGCTTTAGTTTTGTGTAGTTTTTCGTTTTTACGCTGTTGTAATTTATTTTCTCTCGATTATGGATTTTTTGTATTTGTATTTCTTTTATTTTTGGCCTCATTTATGCTTTTCTTATTACATATGACTTTTTTATCCTTTCGATCGACTTCATTTATATTCATGGAATTTTAGAAATGAACAAAATGCTAAAAATTCGAAATTTCCATAACATGAAATGGAGAAAAAAGAGTTTAGTAATTATTTTGCTTGCAGCTTATGCTGCTGATGCATCGAATCGTGCGGTTTGCGCATTCGTTCACGCGTTCATTAAATCGAGTGCAGCCCAGTTTCTACTTTTTCACCACACAATGGCAGCACTTGAACGCTGGAGCCGCCAAGTCATCCACATCCGCACACCACTCTTCATTGTTCACCGCGCAATCAAAAATATTATAGTTGCCGCATTCTTCTGTCTCTTTTTGTGGCTGCATTCCTCTCCATTGATTTGACATTTTGTGGAAACGCCAGCAACACTTTTTTCTATTCTTCCTGTGGTTTTTTGGTTTCGTTGTTTTTTAGACGCCCTCCAGAACGAGGTGAAATTTTGAATTGACGACGGAGCAAATTTTATCTGTTATTTATTCACTCGATGGAAAAATGTCAACTAAAATTAGTCAGTCTGTCGCACAAATCGCAGTTCTCTGACTATACAATTATTTATTATAAATTATTAACAATTTTTATTTAATTATTGATAAAATTAATAGTTAAAGTAATAAAGTTTAGGGATTTATTAAATAAATTATTTAATGAGCTGTATAATCAATTATTTATCTTCATATTAAAATTTCAATTATTATTATTAATTGCTTCAATTGTATTTTATTTTAATGTCTCTTAAAACAAAATGAAATATTTTAAAGCAACTCCGAACTGATTTATATTAAAGATACGCTATTTCTGAAGATTCATTCGATTTTATTTCTTCTATCTTTGAAATTAAATAAAATTTTCCAAATAAAAGTCTTCATTGAATCAATATTAACATTCGAGTCGATATCTTTCATTGTTAAGACGCGAAGGTCGTGGGTAATCGGACTGGACTATTAATTTTTGTTGTAATAATAAATTCATTATTCCAAAAATTTCGATTTAATGTTTAAATATTAACATTTCAAATTCTAGTATCAAAATTCCTTACATTCCGTTTATTCATCAATATAAAATAAAGCAAAATTTTATTTAAATATTGCCTATAATTTCATTTAATCCTTTAATCCTTACATCCTTTGTTTATTAACAACGTTGATCGATGAAATATGGCTAAGTAAATGATATGTTTTTGTATGTGTGGCTGTAAATTTACACACACATAGAAAGGAAGCCACAGCAACAGAGTCATTGTAGTAAAATGTGGCAAGCAGCTATTGATGAAGCTGCTGCTGTCAGATGTAGATAATGCTTTAATCGCGAAAAGTCACACAGCAACAACAAAATCAATAACAATAACACCAACCGCAATAGACAAAAAAGGGATTCCATAAACAATCGACCTCAGAATGAAAAAAAAGGAATTAAATCTCAATAGCGTTGTGATAACCGTAAATATAATGAACAAAGATTTGAACAATAATAATAAATTTTAGAAACAAGCATTAAAAATATAAAAATTACTTAAATTCCTTCATAGAATAAAGAGCAGTTTTCCTGGAAATCGCTTTAGTTGAAAGCCTATATTAATAAACAAATGCACATAAAATGGCGTACCTTGTTTCGAATAAATGATTTAAGTACTGTAAATGAGTGGTAGTTAAGAGACTGAGTGGTAGTTAAGACAAAAATACATATTCGTATGAAAGCAAATGCAGAACAAATTGGTTTTTACGGTGAGGTCATAGGCAGTTCCATTAAATGGGGAAAATATAAGCAATAACTGAAGAAACCGTGAGGTAAACACAGCATTAAAACTGAAAGCTTCTTTGTTGACTATAGTCGATTGATTTCAATGAGTTTGTTATTGTAATAGTGGAAATGTTTAGCAATGAAAGAGACTGCATCCATCTGTCTAAAGAAAGAAATTTAAATAAAAAAAGAAGAAACAAAAAATCTGAATAAGTAATTTAAATAAGGTAGAGAAACGACCCGGGAAACCACGCCTATTATTATTAGAATATTAAGGAATTATGGAAATTATTACAGGTCATAGAGTGGGCATGACCAAGCCACATCTTTATTAACAAAAAAAATTAACTGCGTAGTGTAAAGGAAATTTCAGCATGGACCTAAAACAGATACTTTATCATCCCGAGGAGATTTCAAAAGGGTTTGGAGTGGACGTGAGCAACACATGTCTGTTATTAATAAAGAAAAACTATCGTACAAGGGAAATTAGAACTGGAACATTACCAGACTTGGCCGAGGCACTTATTCTTAACAGAGACACAGACTGTATACGATAAAGAAAATTTGAAAAAGAACCTGACCAAGCCCCTTATTAATAGGCAACAGTAGTTTTGTTTTATCACTAACTCCCCTCTATTAAAAGTCAAGAGAAGTTGAAGTAATTACGCTATAAAGCGTAAATAGAGCAACGCTTAAAATCAAGAAAGATTCTTTTCAGTTGCCTTTCGATTTAATTTCGTACAGAGCCAACAGCAAATGCAACATCCAGCAACATCACCATGGAACTATCCTTGTCCTAATTAATGGGCTCCGAGTGCAAATTTTGAAGTGCTTGAAGTTTACATAATTGGGTTAAATGCGGTTTGGAGGGTGAATTTCTTGCCATCGTCGCTGTAATTGAGTGTCTCTTGAGGTTTCTTCGATGATACTGAGCAATTTTATTGGAAAAAAGCTGATAATTGCAATGATTATTATTGTCCTCGTCTATAAAAATTAACAAAACCGATGGAAAGTAATCGAAACGCAGAAAACTCCCCTAAAAAGTATTCTTTTCACCGATTTTATTCCCTTTTTAAACCCTCATTTGTTTAAAGGGAAAATAATGAATTTTATTTCAATTTTAAACTTTTCAACTGAAAACATATATTTCCCTTTTTCTCCCTCGTTCGCATAAATTAATTCATTAAGCTTCATCAGCTTTTATTTGGTTGGCAAGGAATTCATTGAATTTTATGCAAATTTTGCACATTCATCAGTTTTTCATTTTTCCCAACCAAGAGTGACATTTAAAACGCATTTCAGACTTTTTTGCAGATTTAATCTTTGAAAATTATAATGGATTTTCATTTAAATTAGTTTAAAAATTATAAATCTGTGTTGACTCAGTGAAGATGACACACGAAACTTCTTGCATAAATCCATCCTTTAATGATTGTTATTAATTCTTTATCAAAGGTCAGCATCACGAAAAATGCTAAAAGGAAATTTAGCATGGAAATTTATGCTTTGAAGGAAATTTTAAGACTTTCTTCGTTTGTGTTACTTTCAACTCGTTTTATTTAACACGAAATTTGCATGAATCCGTTTAATGTATCTACATAAATTAAGTTTGCATACGCAGTTTGTGTTTCCAATTCTTTGTTGAAGTTTGAAGAGCTTCGCTTTTCGCAACACAAAAAAAAGAACACGTTTCTAAGCGAAACATGTACGAAATCCTCGTGACATACGACGTCTTCAATAAAAGTTCGGAAAACTTCTGCAAAGCCGAAAAAGAAAACGAATTTTCCTTTTTCACGATACTTCTTCAGGGAATGAAACTAGAAGTGAATCCCAATGAAAGCGCTAAAAAAATCCAATTTAAGTCGTTGGTTTGAAGGTTGATCAGTGAGAGGAATTCTTCATTTTATTATAAGTAATCAATTACCTAATGTAATTGATGTTTAATGGGTTTTTAGCGTTGAACTATCTTTCAATTAAAACTTTTCAAATCAAAGAAATTAAGTCAACGCAACAACGAACATCGAGAGCTTTTAATAAATAGAAAATCATTATTAAGAAATTAATTTAGACGATTTTTCTTTGATATAAAATGGCTATGAATATGAGATAAATCAGTTTAATAGATGAAAAATCAAAAACAATTAATACCAATAAAACTACTTTCAATCTTCAGCTGCATAAAGCAATTTCATGATGTCCTTAAACTCTTGGTACCACGTTTAAACATCTTCCAGCTGAATTAAGACTATGAATTAAGGATTATTTAGCAGCTAGTCTCGAGCTTATCTCGTCTTATGTCGATGGTTTCTCAAAGGTGCCTTTGGAGTCTTCCGTTTTCGAGCAAGTCATGAAGGAACCTTCCAGCTTCGGCGTGAATCGTTCAGTTGCAATTTTAGCATATTTAATTTTACTACTTTTGAGATCAGTGATGCGTAAAACTTCTTCAATTCGGATTTATCACGAATCCGCGATTTCAATTTATCCAATTTCTGTTTTAATATTCCATCAACGTCTTGTTTTCAATTACCACTTCGCGTTCAGCTGACATCTCTAATATTTTAACTGACGTTTGTTATTTTTGTTGCGTGTGACCTTCGCCCTTTTCTATGCTATCGCGTCTGCCGACGAGTTTTTCTTCTAAAAAACTGTCATCGTCGTCATCACCATCGACTTTTCTATTCTTTCGACCGTTTGTCATCGTTTCTTTTCCTTTTCTTTGCATAAAAATAAGCTTAAAGCTGTTATTTTGATGACTTTTATGTTTACTTTCCGTGTTTCCGCTCCGGAAGCAGTTGCTTTGCTCTCTCTTCTCTCTCTTCTCCCATTTCTAAGCTCAGTGGGAGTGTGTATGCACTGAATTCCGTTCATGTTGTCATTGCCTTTGTTGCTGACATCCTTTTGTATCGCGTTGCGTGAGAGTTTGTGTGTGAGTGTTGGTCGTCAGCTGTTTGTATGCTTGTGCTGAAGTATGCGCAAAGAAAGACATGTAAAGAGCTCTTAAGTGGGATTTGAAGCAGGATAATTTTCAATTCCATCATCATCAGCAGCAGCCACATCAGCGTTTACGTCATCGACACGATAAGCATCGGCGAAGCAGCAACATCAACCATAACAACAGCAGCGACAACATCATCAGCATCACTTTGCTAACATCAACAGCAGCGTCGAAGAATTGATAACTTCTTTTCGTCCTTCTTTTATTGCGAAATGCATTTTTCTAATAAAACTCGATGAAAGAAAACAGCAAAAAACCACTCTCCGTGTTACACGATTCCCAACACAATTTTTTATATGTTTTGATGATTGAAGAACCTTTTAAAGTTGAGTTTTCGCTGTCTGACGACGTTGCAACGAGCATAAAGAAAGCCTGTCGCATCGGGACGAAATTTTAATTTAAATTTTGACAAATTCAACTGCCATGCAAGCGTTTTTTGTCGCTGCTCCTTGTCGTCCTTATTCTATATTCTTGCCCAATTCATTTTACTCATTTTGGTACCCTTTGATAATTCCACTGGCATCCGGTTCAATTTTCCTTCAGCGTCTCCGTTTGCCTATCTGACATCATGACATCGACATCTGCTTGAGGCTGTCAATATCGATTTCGCAAATACTCCGCTTAATTACAACTGACATCCAGCTTCAAATACGATGTGTTTGTTCGTCGATTTATAATTGACATCCACGTCCTCTCGTCCTTTTCAATATGTAGAAACCGCAAACCTAAACTAATACATCCTGCACCGTCTTTCTTTCTAAGTGACTGAAAACTCATATAACTCGTGTCCTAGATGTAAAACTATTCAAATTTTTTTCAATATTAATGAATATTTGTTATATTTTATCAGGTTAGGTCATAGGAGGTGTTCAAAAAGTACTTTTTTTAAACATTTCCTTCACATTTTGCATAGATTTGCTCCATTCTCTACAGTACCAACTCTAGAAAGTACAAGAGTCAAGCTGCTGTATTGAAACCAACGGATAACAGTTCCTAGGTAATGAAAATTTATAGGTAAGGAAACGGTGATACGAATCCAATTCTTTTGCGATTTCTCATTTAATTGTCGCCTTTGTATTTCGTATACCTTCTGTTTTAAAATTTAAGCCAAGAAATACTAAAAAATTGCTTACACTTTTTACTGTATTACATTATAGCAAAGTTTTCTATCGTGTGCCAATATTAATAAAGCAATGAAAGGAAAAATATGAAAATAGAACGGAGGAGAAATAATAATGATAGCTTTGGAGAAGGAAAAATGGAAACAGTATAGAATAGAAATTGAATAGCATACAGTCAGCTTGCTTGTTCTAAAATATGTAGAAAATGTACTCATTGAGAGAATGAAAACTTTATAAGAACAAATAAATAAATAAAACAGGCTTTGAGAAAAAAGAAAATAATATTTGTAATAATACAACGAAACTTAAGTATTGTATTCTGTAATGGACTTAATAATGTCAAACAGTCCAATCACCAATAAGTGACGATAGACATTTCCACATCTCTAAATGTTCTATTCTACATTTGTTAGGCTTCCTTCAGCGCATTACACTCTAAAGGAAAATCTTAAGATTTAAATAATTTCTCGGCTTTGATGATGTCTGTAAGTTTCCATAATTGAAAAGGATGCAAAAATCTTTCGTACTCGACCCGAAGCTCTTAACCAGCCGTCGGTCCATTTCTTCTTTGATCTGGTTGCTTATACAGACCGATGCCTAGTTTTACGAATGCCTCAATACTCAATAGTCTTTGATAAGTTGCTTTTACTTTCAATCTCGATCCATACAAATTTTGTCCTGTACTCTCTATTGCTGCTTTATCTGTTTTTGTAATATATTGAATAAACTGACATAAAATTTAATTAAATCCAGAAACACAATGCGAATGAATTGAAAAGCGAATGCGTTTGCTAAATTGGAAATGTGATTAAAAGCTTCCAATGCAGCTGAGACTTTATTTAAGCGATTTTCGATAAGTTGGATGGAGTGTGTGGCATGTATAATGGTCCCAGTTCACTTGGCAACCATATGCAGCGAACACATGAAGCACCCAGTAGGAAAAAATAAGTCATCACAGAGAGATAGTGCCTTGTAACTCCTTAATTCAGGTGGACATCGACTGGAGATGATCCCGAAATCCCTAAAATGCAATATAAAACTTTCATATTTATAGCTATGGTCATGCTTATTAAAATAAAAATTGAATTTGCGAATATTGTTTGCGATTCCGTGGAAGTGTGAGTTTTTTCAGATAGGAGTGATAATTGTCGGTAGGATTTCTAAATCGTTCCATTGACAGAATCCGTACCTTTGTCTGACTTTGTGTAGCCATTGTTATTAGTTGCCTTTTGTTACCTATTTCTTTTTTTAGTTCTGTTTTTGCAGATGGCTTCTCTTGTAACTCAACGAGTTGACCCGATTTTAAACCTTTTTCCTTTCATATTTTTCTGATTTTTTTCTGTTTTGTATCTTTGTTTGTCTCTGTTGTTTCTATTGTGTTGTTGTTTGCAGCTTTTCAAGTTGCTTGTTATTATTTCTATTCCTATTATGTTGTGATAGTTGTTGTTGTTGTTGTTGTGCGTTATTGTCGCATGAAGAAAAAAAACAAAGTGCGCTCGAAAAATAAGTTACACTCGACACAGTCGATGCTTAAAATTCTCTCGAGTGGTATTCGAGGTTTAACGAGTGCCACTGAAGCGATGCGATGAAGAATGAAAAAAAGGAATTGTAGGTAACGAGTGATGTGACTAATAACGAACAGAACCTAGAACGACGTCATTCTTTAACGATTCAAAAGAATTCTACTGTTTTTAAATGTATTTTAGCTGCTTTTAAAACTTTTTGACTTATATTATTTGAATTAAACTGAAATATCATGCTTTTAATTTGTTTCAAAGTTCCAAATATCAAAGAAAAAGTGGAAAAGTTAACGATTTCTTGAGTTTTGGAGCATCTGTTGAAACGAAATGGTGCTGAACATTGTCGTTAACGAAGCACCCGTAGCAGACACCAATAAAATACCGAAATCACACACACTCACACAATCTCACTGCCATTTCCTCTCACTGACCAACGTTGGTGAGATTAAAAGTCGCTTGCTGAGAAGTGCAAAAAATACTTGCTGATGACGTCTTTTCGCTCTTGTAGATTGCGCTCTCTGCTTTCATGTTGCTGTAGTTGCTGTTTCTGGTGTTGCTTTTTTTACCCTATCGCTGCTATTTTTAAATGTGCTCAAATGTCTCACGTGCGCTCGCGTGCTTCAATGTTTATTTGTAGTCGTTACGTGTGCTAAAAACATTTGCGGCATCTGCAGCATGCATGCCGAACGTTGTATATCGAAAGCGTGACGAATGCTTCATTGTTTTATTCATTGTGCGTTGTTGCTGTAAACATGTTGCTATGTACATGTTGCTGCATTCATAATTGCAAAGAGCGGATACTGGCAAAAAAGCGCTTTACACACACTTCGAAAGCATCGACATTCGCACACATCCACACAGTCACTGGCGTATATTTATTGCAGTGAACATTTGTTTGCTTATTTAAAGTTGCTCTTAATTTTGGGCCAAGTCAAATTCGGCAGATAAAAACTCATTTCGTATGAGTGATGATGCTCTTTTTTATTTATTTTTTTCCGCTGCTTTTCTATGCAAATGTGGCGCCAGAATTATTTGTTTTTTTTCATTCAAATTTTTCATGCGAAAAGTCGACGTAATTTATAAAATCTACTACGAAATACTTCGTTATTCAGCGAAAAAAACCCGGAATTATTAGAGAATTTGACGCATTCCGCTTTCAATGAATTCTAAAGATTTCTTTTTAAATTCCAAACACATTCTTGTTAAATGGAAGTTATGTAAAATTTAAGTAAAGCTTCGATTATCAGAAAGTCGAAAACTTTTGTCTTTTTCACATAAATTTTTGAAATTTTTTACAATAAACCAACAAAGAAAACTTTTCTTTTTCTCTCTATTTCATGTTTTCAAGTTCTGTTTGAATATTAAATTTGTTGATCACACATAGAAACAAGCAAACAAAAACATAAACAGCAATAAATAGAAATTGGCAAATTTTATCTCTGCTGCTTGGCAAATATTTTTCTTTCTTGATTTTGTTGCTATTGGCAGATTCCTGTCGAGTCTCGGGTAATTTTTGTTCTTCCCCCTCCCCTGAATTTTTTCCATCACCATCAACTTTCCAACTTCCAATCTTTACCACTCTTTATGTTGTCTATGTGTATATTTTTGTAATGGGAAAACATTTTTCCATCGACTAAATAAATAAACACAAAAATTGTGCAAATATCGGATGTAATAAAATATCGACATCAACTTTAATTGACAAACTTTTTCCATTTGATAGCAAATATTTGCATATTTATAACAGCAAATTTTAAAGTAAAAAACAAATCAAAAATGAAAGCGGAAAATTTGTTTTTAATGATTAAATAAATTCTGGCCGCTTTTAATATTTATTTGTTTAATTATATTAAAATAAACAGCAAACTATTTAATTTGAAATATTACTAATGATTTCTTTATTATAGATTATTATATATTTTGCATTTTTATTATTATTATATTTGGCTATTCGCGTCAGGAAACTGCAACAAATACATGCAACACATGACTTGCATGTGCTGCCACAAGAGAATTACAATAAACACTTAAAACGTGCGACACAAATGGGTTATTTTGGGGCGCGGCTTTTATTTATGACGTTGGACACGCCATGATTACGATGAACTGTTGCCAGTGGAATAACAAATCCATGAAATCGTGACTACTTCATTCAGCATCGAATATAAAATATCACAACAGCGAAAAGCAGCAAAATTTGCTCGTAATTGTCAAGCAAATAAAAAGCAGTTACGTGTTGCCATCCATTTTTAAAGAGATTACATTTAAATTTGAATTGAATTCAGTTTCACTTTGGTCGCACTTCACCGAAATAAAAAAAATATTTTTTATAAAGGAAAACACCTCAAGGGAAATGATGGCAGTGAGAATATTTGAAATTGAGTGCAAAATTGATTATAGAATAAATATCGTCCTTGATTTCGTGCTAAAATGGCCGCCAGAAGGAACAATCGAAAGTGAAGTGAAATCAACAACGAGAATTTGTCATATAAAATTTATATTTTATCGTGTATAAAAATATAAAAAAATTTCTAGAGATGCAATCGTTGTTTAAAAAGAATTTAGAAGGCAGAAAACTGTCAATATTTGCCTTCGATTGATACTATGATATTTTATGAAAATGGTTATCTAAACATTCTTTTATGATTTCCAAAGAATCATCATCAGAAGAATTCTCAATCAAAGTATAAATTCTCCATTAATCGCGGAATTTTCCGCGAGTTGGCTACCCTGAATCACGATCGTACTCGTTGCAAGAAACGAAACTTCAAAAGAAATAGTAATAGAAGTGGAAAGCAACAGCAGAAACTCAAACCAAACAGTAACAGATCTGTTATGTGGTTTGAGTTTCTGCTAAAAGCATAAAAATCGTTGGTTCATTTTCATTTGGTTTCTTTGGAAGCTACCACGAACATTTGTTGTCTTAGTTGCCATTTTATCTCTGTTTAAATCCAATCGATAATTGTACTGAATTTTGGTATTGAATTACAAGTTTTATTTGTTGTTTTTTCTTGTTTCTATATCACTGCATTGTCTATGCTTTGTTGATAAACTTTTGAGTGCTCGAGGTCAAAGTTTCCTATACGAAAACCAAGAAACAATTTCAAAGTTTTACCACGAGACATTTCAAATGCTCATTCGTACTTTCAGGTTTGTTTATATTGCTACTTTTACTTGATAAACATTCAACTTTTAGGTAATAACTTTTCCCATTTCGTTCGCTGTCCAACTTTTGTTAAATATATTTCCTTTTATTTCCTTTATTTCTACAACTTCTTCGCTGGTATGAAATAAAATGACCGGCTTAAAATGTCAGTGGTTTCTTGAAGCAGAATTTATAAGGTGTAGAACAAAATAAAGACGTCGACTACTTCTGTAGTTTCTCTTGTAATAAATCCCTCTTTTGTAGCTAAATCAATGTGCTTTAATAGTTGCTTTAGATTTTAAAATATTCCTGCTTGTCCAAAAAGATTAAAATTTCATTCAAGCTGCGTCGACCTGATATCGTTGTGCATTTTCAGAAGATTAAAGAAAAGCTCTGGTGTTCAGCTGTCAGTTTTTTGCACAAAAAACAAATTTCCAGATTGGATTGGATTGAGAATGAAATGGCTTTTAATACCATTTCACAATCACAACCCAAACAGTCAATGAAAAGACTTTAAATCAATTTATTTATGATGCAAAAATTTCCATCTCTTCCATTTGTCAATACTTTTTCACACATACACAAATAAAAATAAGTTTATGAACTCATTAAATGCCTTAATTATTCCTTGTTCGAATTAATATGAATTTAAAATTTAATTTGTGCTTTAATTATTTCTATGCTACACAAAATTGTGACTATTTCGATATTTATTATTCATTAAAATGAGAACTGAATGCATGCTGAGGATATGCATTAAATAAATTGATTTAGTGCAATCACTAAAAAGTGTTTGTGATTCTCTCTGAAGAGGATTGAGTTCGTGTCGAGAGTTAAAATCAATACAAAAGTGGATAAATGAGAGAATTTTAGGTAATCATTGGCCAATAAAATAAATTTAATATTATTTAGGATGTTATTTTAATATTTAAATGCGTAATTATTTAATAATTGATAGGTTGAAGAGATTTTTAAGCGGCGCCATATTAATTAATATATAATATTTAAAATTAATTTAATATAATATTTTTTAGCTCAGAATTGCGTGAAGGAAAACTTTAACCATAGAAATTCATATAATATAATATTATAATGTCTATGCTTTAACGTTGTTCAGTTGAAATGAAATTGAACGGAAACTAATGCTTCACTTTACCGAAAACAGCTTCAACTAAATGAAAACGTAAATTGATTGGAATAAAGTACACAGAATATGAGGAAAACCTATTCAATATTGATTAGAGTGGCTACGACCGAATACACTTGTCCTTCACATTCCGCGCTCAGGGAAATATCAAAAAGCACACAAGTAAAATTTACAAAATTCCTTTTTCGCTTGTACAAAAGAATATTTTGTTTAGGTTATTTTTTGTGAAAGAATTCCTTCTCTCTTTTATTATGGGAAACGAGTAGTTTGAAAGGAAAATCCATTCCGTACCGAACTTCAACAATTTTCGTGTACGCGAATATTTTATATAAGAATTTTTCATTTTTTGCAGCGTTTCTTTTTGTACACGGCATCGAGTTTGTGTTTTAGCGGAAAGTAAAATAATAAAAATGAATCAGGCACAGAATCAAAGCCACATACACGATATTCCATGTGTATATCTTTAAAGGATATTCTGAATGATAGACTCTCGGTGCAGGTAGACGATATTTCGAGATATTTCGAATAATTTATTGAAAAACGCGCAACGTCTTTGGAGCTTTCGGTTGCGGTTTTGTTGGTTTCCTTTTAATTTAAGACGGATATGAATCGATAAAATTGCTATGAAATAAACAAGAATAACGCTCACCTCTTCATAAATAAACGTATCGATTTCCTCCAGCGGCTTGCCATACATGTTCTCCGGAAACGGTTCGAATTTCTTGGGCAGAACATCGCCATCCTCGACGGTGGCCTTCGTCCTCGGATGGAATCCGTATTCGCGCACCAGCTGAATGTGGCGATTCTCATGTTTAATCTGAGATTTTTGCGTGTAGGCAACAACTTGCTGTTTGGCAACTGCAATGAATGGGAAAAAGAAAGAATGAAAGAGAGACGTATGTAAGCAACGATCAATTGAAAGCGATGGGAGAAAGGGAGAGAGCAACAGTTTTATTTGTGTTGTGTGTCGTTCAAGCAGCTGCTTGCCAACTCGCACATAAATAATGAAATAAATTGTTTGGGGAAAATTACACTTTATCCTTGAAAGCCTCGAGCCTTTTTCTCTCAATGTGCGGCAAATTGAGTTGTGTGTGCGTGTGCATTTTTCTGTTCGTTAATATTTCTTTTGACACTGCAGAAAACGAAAAGAGACAAAGTATGCGAAGTCCACTTTATTTGAGGCGTTGCTGCTTCAAGTGCTGTTTGAATGTTGCGTAGGGATGTGTGCTTTTGTGGCTTTTAGATATTTTAAGAATGGATGCATGTGTGTTCGTGTCAACATGTGTTTTGCCGGTCTTGCTTCTGTGTGTACTCGCTTCTGTCCTCGTCGATGGTGTGAGTTTTATCTGTTGTATCATAAATTAAGTTAATAAAATGTCTAAACACAAAAGAAGGCCCTTTATAGCTTTTGTTATTATGTGGCCACCGGCAGAATAATCTTAAATCGAGCATCTACCATATTTCCAGCTACCAACTTAGTTAACTTTATTAAATATTCATCAATTAATCATTTGTTCTATATAATATTAAAGACTTCAATACCTACTAAATGACATTTATTTCTATTGAAAAATTTGATTTCTGAACGTTTTCAACACCATTCCTCGTAATCCTTCAATTTTTAGCACCTAAGGACGGGTCGAGATGGCTGTCTTGGACGAGGAACACAATGGAACCGCTGAAAAGAAATCCGTGGAGGCCGCCAGTACCAGCAGACCGCAGATACGACATCATACCTTAGACGAGCAACTAAAGCAAGCCTACGCTGGCGCCATATCGGCCTTCGTCACCCGCACCATCACTCAACCCCTCGACGTGCTGAAAATACGCTTCCAGCTGCAGGTCGAACCCGTGCAAACAGAAGCCTCAAAAGTGCCGTACAGAGATTTCCGCAAATCCAAATACCAGTCGATAAGGCAAGCCGTTGGAATGATTCTGCGCGAGGAGGGCCCGAGCGCCTTCTGGAAGGGCCACAATGCGGGTCAGATGATGAGTGTCACCTACGGCATCATGCAATTCTGGAGCTACGAACAGATACAGTATGGCCTCACGCAGTTGCCCTACCTAAGCTCCCACTATACGCTCACCAGCTTCCTGAGCGGTAACGTCGCCGGCTGTGCGGGCACCTTCGTCTCGATGCCATTCGACGTCATACGCACACGTCTGGTGGCGCAGGACAAAAACGCCCCGGGCGGCTACAAGAATACCATGTCCGCCATTCCGACCATCCTCCGCAGGGAGGGCGTGCGCGGTCTTTTCCGGGGCCTCTTTTCGACGATGCTGCAGATCGGTCCACTGGTTGGCGCCAATTTTATGTTCTACTATAGCTTTAACGACCTCGCAAAGGAGCTTCTGCAGCAGCCGGATGGCGTATTGCCGACGTGGTGTCTGCTGATGACGGGTGGGGCTGCTGGTGTGGCCTCCAAGTCAGTCGTCTACCCGTTGGACTTCATCAAGAAACGGATGCAGTTGCAGGGTTTCGAGGGCCAGCGCCAAACATACGGAGCGAACCAGAGTTGCAAGAACATGATACATTGCATAAAACTGACGTTAAGTCACGAAGGCCCGCTGGGCTTTTACAAAGGCATGTCACCGACACTCCTCAAGTCCGGTCTGACGACTGCCATTTACTTCAGAATATACGACATTTTTAAGCGGCTTCTTCTAAACGAGGGCCTTTAAGGACGGAGAAGAGACCGCCGTCGCGGCTGATTAAAGTATTAATAATAACCCATTGAATTATTAAGTTTGAAAAACTTATTTATGATATTGTATTTATCTATAGTGTCTTAAGATGTTCACAATTTGGATCCTTTTATTTTTATGCTTCTAACATATGTAGGTTCTGGCCGAACCAGAGTTCGACTTCATTTTTTTCGTACATACTCAGGGCGCAGATACTCACGTACTCCTAAACTGCAAACAAATATTTATAATAATATTTATAAATAAAAACGGATATGAAAGTGCTTTATAAAGATTTGTACTCAAATGTGAAGAATGACAGTTCAAGAAAAGGTCTATTGAGGTTGCACGAATAAAAGAGGAAATGAAAGCACGAGTGGTGGTGTTAGTGATAATTGTTCAATATCTTCTCGAAATAGCGGCTATGAAAATAGGAGATTCTGATCGCTGTATACACCGGAGACCCGGCGAACTTCGATTGGCCAAAAATATTTTTGGCTAAAAGTAGCTTTTAGAGTTCCTGAAGGTAGAACTATGCTTGTTATCTTTCTATCATTCACTCGCCCTCTAACGTACTTTATCTGCCACTCTCACCAGCCCCAAACCACCGCCACCCAGGACCCTTCATTCCACAACATTGTACAGCTCATCACCACGCAAAATGTCAATTTTTTGTCTTGTCGCTGTCATATTATGGTAATTTTAATTGACGCCCATTAGAAACACTTAGGGAGGGATGTTTTTTAAGTATCTTTGTAGTGCACCTGTAAACTGTAAGATCAATCAGCATGCAAAATTTGAGCTTCCTTGTAGTCTTCATGTTATGTCCATTTTAAAACTTGCCCCCCTTCAAAGGAGTCGAGTTTTTCAAAAATATAATACAGAACACTTCCTTGGCAGTTCAATTATGACCCTTCTAAGATTAACCATCGTCGGAAAAATAGTTTCTAAGCAAACAAGAAATTTTTAAATATGTACATATATAGAAGAAGTAGAGAGATATGAGTCGAATCCTTAGGGCAGAACAGTTGGTGAACACACGTGCAATTATGTAAGACTTTTACGATATACCGAACAAGCAAGCCTATTTTTGTATTTAGGTTTGAATTTGTTGATGTTGTTGAGTTGTTTCTTTAAGATTATGAATTACCGAAAAAACGTGCAGCATGGTACAAAGACTGGCTTGTATATGTATAAGCGTGGCAAGGCGTACCTTCAGCACGTCACCAATGGAAATCCTATCAGAAGTAACACGTCTATATATACAAATACGTGCAAAGAGAGCATACTATAGTATAGAACCGGGAAATGATGATACCATAGCGAAAATCGGAAGGAAAAGTCAAAATATCCTCCTGTCAAGACTCCATTCTGCAGCAAAGATTTTAATGTTTAAAAATCTTTTAAAATTGCACTAAGCAACAAAAAGGAATGGAAAATACTAAAGAATACGTATATCCTAAATAAATGTCTGATAAGATTGTATACTGAAAGGCACTTAATGTCAAGCATAGGTGGGACTGGGATCTTTCGCTCCAGAAGAATATACTCTTTGATGATGAGCATATGCACGAACATCTATCAAGCTGAAATATTTTATTATGTTAGATAAGCGAAATTTAACCTGGATATTTATTTATTTTACCTGTGGTCCTACCTATCTACGCCCATGATCGTAAGAACCAAAACATTGCAATTCTAACAGATAGCCAAGCTAAAATTAAGGCAATAACTTTATATCAAATCAACGTTAGGGTTATAAGGGAATTTACCCTGCTTGGGTTTTGGGAAATGTAACCTTCTTGGAGGGAAAAAGAAGTTGCACGTATTATGGCTACCAATTGACGTGGGAATTAAAGGCAATGAAAAAGCAGATCGCCTTGATTCGCAGATCGAAACTCATCAGGAAGTAGGAGAACACGCAAAAAGGAACTTTAAGAAGACGATAGGGACATACAACCAAAAACCCTCCTGAGAATGCACGAATTTTCCGACAACAGGATGCCATCACGGACCAAACGAAAGCGATGTGTAAATGCAGAATATCGACTTCTTTATTAAGTTCCGATCCTCTCCCGTAATTAACGAACGAATTTATTTTTTCTATGATGTTATTATTTTACTCCTTCTTTTAATTATTATTAATATTTAATTCTTCTCTTATGTACAAACATATTTATATATATACAAATTCAAAACTGTGCACATTCTCCTTTACACCTACACGTAACACTTTAATTTAGTTATAATACAGATTAGCGTAGATGGTCGAATGTGGTGTATATGTTGGTGTATGACTGCAGCTTGCTACAGCCGACGGGAAGATACAAGGAATGGACTAGAGACAAATGCAGCCGTGGAAGCCGCCTACCAACCGCCGCTGGACCAACCGCTGCCACTGCTCGGTCCATAACTGTAGCCACCACTGGAGCTGGAACCGCCATGGCCGCCGTGTGAGCTGCCTGCCGCCGCTGCTGCGATAGCCGCTAAATGGCTGTCGTCGTGGCCGCTGCCACTACCGCCGCCGCTTCCACCGTAACCGCTGCCACCGTAACTGCTGCCACCGTAACTGCTACTGCTTCCGTGAGCAGAATGACCGCCTCCTGTGCTTGATATTGCGGCAATATGTGCGACTTGGTGGCCGCCGTGACCTCCACTGCTGTATCCACCACCGCTGCCACCGCCGTACGAGTGTCCAGACGAGGAAGAACCGCCAGCAGCTGCTGCGGCCGCGATGGCAGCAATACCGTCGTTGTGGCCGCTATCGCCTCCATGAGAATAGCCGCCATGCCCTCCACCATATCCGCTCCCTACGTCACCGCCAAAACTGCTCCCATGACCACCCCCTGATGATCCATGATGTTCCTGTATTACCGCATAGGTGTCGACGTGACCGCCAGAATGGCCACCTCCGAATCCACCGCTGTAATGGCCACCGGGACCACCACTGGAATGACCACCACCACCATCAGATATGATCACAGCATCGTGACCTCCGCCGTGACCACCGCTGTAACCACTATGACCGCCACCATAGCCTCCATGGCCTCCAGAATGACCACCATCACTCACAATAAAAGTATCGTGTCCTCCGCCATGACCGCCACCAAATCCTCCGCCGTAGCCACCACCACCGTAACCACCACCGCCACCATGTCCGCCATGACCGCCGCCATCCGAAATGATTACAGTTTCGTGGTGGCCTCCATGACCGCCGCCGTGACCTCCTCCGTGACCACCCAGAAGCCCTCCAGACAGTGGACCAATGAAGTCACCGCCATGTCCACCGCCGCCACCGCCATGATGACCATGATGTTCGATATGCTCGTGATGCTCGATGTGACCGCCGTGGTCATGGCTCTCGGGTAGGTGGATGCGTATGTGGACATGTTCGTGTCCAAACGTCGGCTTGCTTTCGGCCCATCCACCCAGCAGCAAAACAGTGCACTGTCAATGCAAAGAAAGGCATGATTAGACCGACGACGTTCGAAAGTCAGCCACGAACTCCCCGAAATACTTACAATAAACCACATCGACATCTTTCTCTAACGAATAAGCTGCAAATCTATTTCAGGGCTCCTTTGCCCGCCGCGTATAAATCCGTTCAATGGTAATCCTCGAATGTGATGCCATCTGCCGCGGTACTGCTTTTTATACATCCAACCAGGTGCTCGAGTGGTTATGTAACGCTTGAACGATACGCCTCGCAGCAGCAACAAAATCTTCCCTAGCTCAAGCTCTCAAAAAATAGCACCAACAACGACAACAACAACGACGACAGCTCGGTCCAGCCGAAAGGCTTCACGTAACCACGCTGTGACCTTTCTCTCTATCAATCGCATCTGAATCATCTCGCTCAGACTCTCGGTACAGTTATTTTCACGATCGTCTCGCTCTCACTCTCTGTCCGTCCATCAGTGTCTTTCTTCTCTGCCACTTCCAGCCTCTGTGTATGTTTAATCAGGAAACTTCGCTTGTCTGCAGCTCGGTAACAAGTTTTGGCGGATACATTTGCGCCTCAAACCAGACTGGGCTACTCGGGGAAACTATAGAGGAAATCCTCGGCTCACTTGGCAGCACTGCAAGGGTTAGGCAATTGCGAAATGAAAGGGTTGAGGGGCTTAGTGAGGTCGGTATTAGCTGCGGGTAATTAAAGTGGAAGGTTTTGAGCTCACGCACGGAAGAGATGACGCCGCACTTCGTTAATGTGTATTTGCAAGCAGTTTTCATTGACGCCCAATCAACGGAATCAGATGAGAAATCGTAGTAAACAATAAAACTATGATTGAGGTAGATCAACAAGCTGCTGTCGAGGGTTAACATGCGAACTCTCATGCGATGCAAAAGCCGCTAATGACCAAGGCGTTGCATTTACAATTAAAAACAAAGCAAAATAAACCGCAATAAAAACGGTATCAAATCGCTTTATGAACGTAATAAAATACTTCCTTTACGCTTTCTCTCTCTTTATCCCGCAATCTTTAACAAACCTTTGTTTTTTAAAAGAGCTAAAATCGAGTGATGCCAATTTTGTAATTTGAAAAACGTGATGTTGATTTAAATGATTTTATTTAGCATTTAAAAGTCCTAAGATCCAACAAAAATTATGTTTGAAACTGGCATTAAAAAACTTTATTGTGTATCTTTGTAAATTCAGCAAATTGAAAACCTGTCAAGCTGGCATCTCTACAAAGCTCAGTTTCATTTTATTTTCTCGTCTCACATTTCGAGCCTCTCTCTAAAAGAGTGTCGAGTAATCAACGGCTTTCGTTGGACTCATAGCCAACGATAGAAGAGCGACCGTCTGCGTGGTCACGGTCATCATTCGAAATGCTCTCTGCAATAACTCTCCGTCGGCTCACGTCTTTTTAATGATTGATTTTCAGTGAATATTTTTACTGCAATTGTTTAAGTACTCAATGTTTGGAATGCTTTAAGGCGCGTTTATTTGACATTATAATAATTTAGTGTCTCAGTTAACTTCTGTGTTTTGGTGATAAATTTATTTATTTTACTTTACGCTTCCTAGTAAAAGAAATGTTTGCATTATTCATTACACGCCTGTTTGCAAAAATGTTTTGTTTGCCTTTCTGTGATGGTCAAAATCCAACATGAGTGAAATCAAGGTAAGCTTGACTCCGCTGTTTTTGCCTACTCACTTAATAGCTCAATAATTAATGAAATTTATTCACCGAATCATCAGAGATTTCCCAATTCATATGCTTCATGTTTAATAAGAAGGCAAGAGTTTTTTGTTTTGTATTGTGACCTTCAAAGAGCGAAGACCTATTGTAAAAATAATGATAGTTTACATGGGATCGTTCACGGAGCTCGTCAAGTGAGAAGATGAAAGTGTGACTGAAAACGAAACTTAATACTTTTTTCTCTTCCCTGATGCACAGAACCAGAAACGATGCCGAGCTGTATTCGGCTCTCGTGTCGGGAGAGATATTTATTTTTTTTTTGTTTCATTTATTCCACATTTTCCGTACTAGGAAAAAAACTGTAGAAACTGTCCTTGAGGAATCACCGATGACATCGAGATTCTCCGCTGACCGCTCGATGATAAACGTATGATCGTGTTCGAGGACATTTCCATACGATTGTCTGTTTTGTCGTGGAGGACACAAACGATGACATGTCACCGACAACATTTCACATGACATGTCACCATTTTTTCATGCAGGACTTCACTTTAAATGCAAAATTTTAAGATCATTTTAATTTTTATAAATTCTTGACATTCATATTTTATTTACACTAATTCGGTCAAATCAAAAATAATAAAATATGTGATTTCACCAACACATGACTTCCTTATATTGAAATGTAAAATATTTCAATTTAAAAAGTTGTATTTAGTTATGCAGAGCATCCTTCGAGAGAAGTGTCCTTTAAGTGCCATAGAATTCATCCAAAAAGGGAGGTGCATAACTAGGTCTTATAAGTGCCTCAAATACAAAATCTAAACTTTTTACGAACCTTCGTTTTCGAGTTATTGAGGAAAGGTACACACGACAAAACTAGTTAAAATGGTCTCAGGGGCGGTCAAAATGTGTATAACAACGAAAAGATATATTAATTTTTTATTTATTAATGTAGTAAAGAAATCAAAGCTAAAATTGTTTCTCGATAGAAATGTACCAGCAAGGAAAGACAAATTAGAAATAATTGACAGACGGAACGAAACGATCACGAACACATTCTCAGGATTCGTAGGCAAGGCCGTATCTACGTAGCCACCGAGAGTCGCAAAAAACAGAACTTCTTGAAGTGACTTGTTTTAAAAACCCTCGGAGAGTGTGCGCAGTGCTGTCCTGTATGTTGTGGACAATGTCATCAAAGACATCCTCTACGATTTCGTCATCGCAGACAACAGTTTCTATTGGGAACATATCTTTCGCTCTCTCCGATTGTTCTTTTGGCTTGTGCTCCACTTAAGTTGCAGCCATTGTTGCCACTCACACATTCATTTGTCAACGACAGAGTTTTTGTTATTGCCAGTGAAAAGAAGGAAATATATTTAAATATTTGTGCGCCTATTTTAACATCCTAAAAATATTAAAACCAGCTAAAAAAATATATAAGTCAATGTTATTTAAAGCATCATGCATTATTTCGAGTTCGTTAATTTGAATTTCAGAATTTTATTTAAGCAGAGAAGAACTGAATTGGCTTTTCTTATTTTATATACGAGGAATTATAATAAATAATAAATTTATTTTAAAACTAGTAAAAACAGATATGAAGAAACAATTCTTTTATTTATTTGACAACTTTTTTTTTATATACAAAGACAAATAATATTATTATTATATTATTAATGATTGATATTACTTATTCTGTCTCTCGGTTGTCTGTTGCAATAATTTATATATTATTATATGTTCTACTAAAAATTTCATACTACGTTGAATTTATTATTTTTTGCGAAATAATAATGAATATAAAATCTTTTTGCTATGAGCTAATTTCGCTTTTGAAATCTTAATACAGTTTTGAATATTTTAACTGATGATTGGCAATAACAATAAAAAACATCCAGACCTTTGGCTATAACAGTTACATCACACTTCGTTGCCAACAAAACCTAAAAACCTGCAACTTGAGCTCAAAATTTTAAAAAAATAAATGAATAAAATGAATAAATCGCAAAAGAGGAGAAAGAAATTCATCCCAATACAAATTGCAAAAATACATCTATGGAGAAATCCATATGAAAATATTGACAAATCTGCGGAGGCGATTAAAATACGTGATGGGAAAAATATGCAAAAAGCTGGCAGCAAAGCATAATTACTGAAAACGTCTGCCGTGCCTCTCTCGGTCGACAGAGTGGAACAAACGAACAGCAGCCAGACGCTAACCGCAGCTTCTCTGTTGATGTTTCGGTTATTGAGGCGAAGAAGAAGCATCTTTAAGCCGCCGATGAAGCGTCTGTGAAGCGGCAGTATTGACGTGAGCCCCTAAACAAACGTGTGATTACGTAACTGCAACAACAACAACAACAATAGCAAAAACGCATGCAACTAAATGCAAGCGGAAGAAAAGCAAACATTGTTAAATGCCTCCGAAGACGAGACTTCAAGTTGAAGATCGCTGAAGATGAGCTTCGGCTGTCGATGTCATTAAGCCGAAGCAGTGACACTGCAACGAAGCAGCAGAAGTTCGCATAACAACAGCTGTGAAAAAAGCTGTTTTGCAGTCGCCGACGAACGAGTTACGAACACAGCAACGAAGCAAAGACTAATCACACGATGCTTGCCATCGGATTCACTTTCGTTTGCAATTCGCGGCTGCATTTAAGCAGCTTAAAGAACGAAAACAACAATAATAAAATAATCAAAAAAAAAGATGCATTATGAACTACTCAAAAAGTCGTCGTTTTTGTTGTAGCCGAAAAAATGCAATAAACTCGATTTGGTGCTGATGATGATGACATTGATGCTGTTCGCTGCGATGGCGTGTTGTTGTTGTTTGTGGCGAAAAAGTCACGATTCGTAATCGCTCGCTTCCGGCTTTTGACTGTGACTGTGGCAATGGCTTTGGCTTTGAATTACAGCAAACACAAGCACAGCCACTGCAACAGCAACAGCACCTCGCTGACTGACTTTGCAGCATTTTCAAGTTTTCGTTAATATCGCAAATTTCATGTCTCCGTGTTACGTCACGTAAATCGTCCAAGATCTGGACGCCTGTGGAAATTGCCAGCTGCGAAAGTGTTACAGGTGCATAACGGTTAAACGAGTGAGGAATTTCGACACTCAGCCAGTTGATGATCGTCTTATTTCATAATAAAAATGGTCATTTAAAGAAAATCTCGATGATGAACGAGTTCAATTAAATAAAATAAATTTACTAAATTTCTTGGTTTTCAATTTTATTCGGGGTTTTTTAATGAATTTTCTAAGTTTTTAAACTTTTTCTGCTTTCGTATTAAATTAATATTAATAAATTAAGCTTAGTCTGTAATCTAATCGATGCCTTAATAATAAAATATACGAAATTAAAACAAACGAATCCAAAAACACCCAAAGCAAAAACAGCAACAGAAAATGCAAAAGTGAAAGTGATTTCGTTGCTTGATAAATTTTAAATTTTATTATTGGTAACTGAACAGGTTTTCGACTAAAGATGAATTGCATTTTTTTCTCTTCGTCGTAGTCGTCGACATCTTCTTCTTTTTCTTGTCGTAAGCATGCAAAAGGTTTGTTTTGACTTTGCAATCACCCCTCCTCCGTCTCGCCGATCCGCCAACTGATCCGAACAAGGAAGTTGTTTGTTGTTGTTTCGCCAACGAAGCGATGCAAATTATGCCGAAGCATGTGCAACTTAAAACTCAGCGCCCGAACTTAAGGAGAACGAGCGAACTCTTGAGCACGCTCTCAGAGCAACTGAGTTAAGCGCAGCCTCTCTTTGAGTGTGCGTTGCTGCTGTTGTTGATGCTTTCTTTGAGCGACGCTGCTCACTTTATTATAAACAAGAAGTTCAAGTTAATTAATTCAAACGAAAAAGCAGAAACAAACATAAGCGACATGAAAAAAGATGAATGCTGCTTTTGTTGAAGTTAAAAATTATTATTATTAGCTGGATTTTTTACGATTAGACGATTAAGTTTAATGATTCAATTATTATTATTAGTGTTTTTATTATCATCGTTGCAGTTGCATCCATTAAACGTTAATGTGTTGAATGTTTGAAGGGACGCAGAGAAACATAAGATTTGAAGCGGAGCAATTAAAGCCGCAAATGGAGCCCATAAAAAAACGCAACTTCCTTGTTTATCACGAGGAAATATAAAGCGAAAAACAATGAAAACAATTTTAATTTTTGATTTATGCGTTGTTAAAGATTCAATTTGAATGTGTTACATGAGCGAAAGATGCTTATGGCTTTTATTAGCTTTCGAAAACACATTTAAAAACGACATTTATTCAAGTCAAAGTCGAATTTAAAATGGAATTCAGAAAAAAGTATCCTCGCAACATCAACACAAGAAAAAATTAAGAATTTAAAGAACAGCATTCGAAGAAATCTACAGAAAAAAAGCAGAAAAACATCCATCAGCTTGTGAATTCTTTTTCCTTAAACACCAAAATCCTTGAAAAACTTACACATTTGTTTGTTAAGGTTATTAAAACACTGGAAGTTTGCTCAAAGTTCCTTTACACAGATTTACTTGGAAAATGGCAAAATTCTACTTCTTCGTATTTTGAAATTAGTTTCGAGAGTTGAAGAAAAGGTCAAAGCTTCTGCTAATTCAATGCTTTGCACCCAAACATGACATTTCATTTGATATTTTCTCTGGAAACATGTGAAAAACATGTCATAAATTTCGTTAGTTTTGAAGTGGTTTCGCTCCTTTTCACCCACCAACAGCCACGCCCTTTCTATGCATTTCTCTAAAAGAAAGGATAAAAAAGAGTAGAAAAACTGTTGAAGGAATGACTTAAAAAGAAAGACAAATGGAGCCAAAAACAAGATCAAAGAGAATTATAAGCAACACAGAAGCAGATGAAGTTTCCATATCGACAGAGGACTCAAAAGGACTCCGAGGACTCGTCGAGCGGTGCAATGAGCAGCTCATCTGAGACTGCAACGGAAACCGGCAGAAAAAGATGATAGAAGAAGTTGAGAGAGAGAGAGAGAGAAGATGACGGCGTGAAGAAAGCTAAAGCAAGGGAGAAAAATTTAATCTTGTTTCTGAATGAAAAAATTAAAGAAAAACTTGAAGAAACTCGGGGAAAAACTTCGTTTGTAATGTTGAAAGTTGAAGCTTTTGTTTTTATCTTAAGTTATATTTTAAGATGTTTTTTATCTTAAGTTGTTTTTTATCTGAAGTTGTTTTTATCTGAATTATTTTCCCTCGTCGTATTGAGTACATTTTTTACTTTTATCGAATATCGTCAATATTAGAGCCAAATTCCGCTTCCATTTCCTACAGTGAACATAAATAAATAGAAACATTTAATATTTAACAACCTTTGACCTTTTGGCATGATGATAAAGAGACGAGGGGCGGGTAAAAGTCAAATAAAAGCACAATAAAATAGATACAATGAGGTTAAAAATAAAGTAGAGAATAAAATAAAAGAACCGACAATAAAAAAGACAATAAAAAGAAGAATTATGTAAAATGTATGGAGAGAAAGGAGCCAATAAAAAACCGGCCCCAGAAGAATGAACGAACGACTGACAATAAAAGCGGAAAGGCGGAATATTCAATGAGCGAAATGACAACGGAACCGGAAACGACGTACAATAATATGCAATCAACGTGCAGATGCAGACTCGGATACGAAAAACTCACTCACACACTCACAAAACAGTCCCACTTTTCGTACCTTGGAATGGGAATGGAGAAGGGGAGCGGATGTTTTCTGTGCGTGTGTTGGTTTTTACATTTAAACTTTTGCCACTTCTTCTAATGTTACGCTTTGAACGTCGTCTCGGCTTTCGTCAGTGGATTTTCACTGCTTTTCACTCTCGTAGAAACGCTTTTAGCAGATACTTGAACAGTTTTTACTCGCATTCGTTAAGAAATTGAAATCTGCAACTCGTTGAAACTGCGGCAAATGCGGCTAAATAACTGCTTCTAACTTAAAACTGTTAACCGGGTTTTTATTGGGATTTTTCATTGCTTAGACGATTAAATTGAGTGCGAAAAGCTTGTAGTCACTTTCAAACTGCTTCAAAGAAGCATTTTATCGATATTTTTGAGTAGTTTTCCGTTCAGGAAAATCGAAAAGGTGCAGAAAACGATTTTAGATTAAAATGAAAATCTTCCAAAAGTAGAAATTTCTTTGAAGCCTGCGAAATTTGAAGAAGCCTGCGATTGAACCAAGAATTTAATTAAATTAGAGAATTATATTATTGAATTCTAATTAAAATAACAACAATGCAAAATAGCTAATAATATTCAAATAAATAATTATAAAATATAACTGAGAATATAAGAATTTAGTAATTTTAGAGAATATAAAAATAAATAAATAAAAATAATAGAATCAATTTAATTTAATGTGTCAAATAAAATATTGTGGAAATTAAATTAATTAACTAATTAAAAAAAATGTGATATAAAATTAATAAGAAAATAAATGAAATTAATTAATTATCAATTAAACTTAATACATAACTAAAAAAATAGAGATTAAATAAATAAATAGAAGCGTATTTTTATACTTTAATTATCTTAGAAATTAGTTAAGCTTTGAGTTAGTAAAGTAATTCATATATTAATAAATATGTAACGAAAATATTGCACACCGTTTTTTGTATTTAACAATTTTTATTAAGTGTTTTTATCTAATTATTAAGTGGTTAAGTCGAAAAAATGTCGTCGTAACTGATTTTTGAGAAGAACCGAAAAATATGCAATTGAACTATTTTGCTATTAAAAGTATAAAATTTTGAAGAGAATTTCAATTGTTAATTGAATTTTTAACAAAGAATAAAAAAAAAATTATGATGATCCTTCTTTATTCTCATCATAACGCACCTAAAATAGCATTAAAGGGAATTGTGCAACATTTGAGTTTGGTTCAACATTTTTACGAAGACTGAACGAAGCGAAGAGGAAAGCCATTTTCATTACAAAGGTTGCAGGAAAATCTCAGACTTTTCCAATTCATGGAAGTAAAATTTTACGATAATCCTTAAATTGCTCTGAAATTCTTTTTAAAGGTTTTATTAAATATCTGCGCATTATGGTTTATAGTCTCTTGAAAATTAATAAAAATGCGATAAGTGTTTCAAAGAAAGTTTACAGATTTTTGGGCACTTTTTTCAGTCGTTTTTGGAACAGAAGCTTACCTCAGAAAGACAATTTAAAATCAAGTCCTAAGATATTTAATTAAGAGTATTTCAAAACGTCTACAAAACGTTTTACGAATCGTATCATTTTTTCAATTGAGGTATTTCTAATAGGCCTTTAAGGTGTAACATCGCAGTCTTGAATATTTCGTAATTTATTTAATTGTTTAGATTGTTACTGGTGTTTTAATCTTCTAAATAAAATCATTTGTTGTAAGTTGATTTAAATGGAATTAAATTAAAGTTTTTTAAGTTAATAAATTAACTTTAAATGACATTGCTATTTCTGTCAAATCCAGTACAATTGATGTAAATAAGAAATCTACTACATTATTCACAACATTATTGTAAACAGTTTTAATAGTTAATATCACAGAAAGATTAATATATTATACTTTTAGGATGCATCATAATTTTACTTAACCAGAAACTGCTGTTTATAATATTTGTTTCAATTATATTTATTCTTAATTGTTGATATATATTTTTTCTGAACTAATTGGATAAAAACATTTTTCCAATCGTCGCTTTATAATTTCTTTCATTTTGTTAGTTCATTGATTTTGCTTCTTACTTCCTTCTTATCACTTGTAATAAATTTGTTTGAGTAGTTTGAGTGTTTTTTATAGTTGAATCGCTCGATCGATCATCCGTTGTTTTTATTTATCGATGCAATCGACGGAAACACTTTACATTTCGGTGAAATCGTCTCTGGTCGTAGGTCTGCTTCCCCGTGCCCATCTCTTTGTTCTTCTCTTTTTCCTAGTTCACATGATTGCTTTTGGAATAACATTTTAAGTGCTGCAGTTTTACTGCTTCGCTGCGGAGTCCTTGGACACATTCCGCCGAGCGAATAAAGAGAAGACTTTCAAACTTTCACCATTTCAAGATAGAAACTCCTCGAAAAGGACTCGTTGCTCCATCGCTCTAGGAGTCGTTGCTTAGTTAAGTGCAACGAGCTGTTGAAGGCGCGGAAAGCATCATAAAAGCCAAGGCCTTTGCGACTTTGGTCCCGCGTGAGTGTCTACAATCGCAGCTTTAACACGATTGGAATGCCGGGAGAAGCTTCCACGGACGGTGGAAATCTCTGCAATTCTGATGAAACATTGAAACTTCAGGAAGCGTGGTAATCAATGCCACGGCGCACCACTGAAATTGACTCGAAACAGTGAAACAAACAACGCATTCACTGCCTCTTGGCTCGGACTCATTTAAAACTTACGTATTTCTGGCTTCCGTCCGTCAGTCGTCGACTCAGTGGAGCTCTTAATCAGCAGCGAGTGAAGGAGCGGAGAGGAGCCGCAGTGCTCTGATTCACACACATTTAAAGGCTGCCTGATTTTCTGCGGGCGTCAGTTGTGAATTACGATGCGTTGTGCAGGCGGACGACGTGAAACTCTCGTGCAGTGGCTATAAACTACCGAAAAATATGAAAATCCCTTCCACTGACAGCGCAATAAATACCCAAGTGATGCACTTGAACAGCGTGTGTGCGTGTGTGGCTTCGTGTGCATGGATTCGGGAAATATTTGCACAGTTGATGCAGTGGGAAGCCGCAGAATAGAGAAATGCATTCGTGTCATTCTCGAGCGAAGACTCCGGAGAATCCTCGGAGATTTACGATGCGAGTAGCTTCACGAGGCAGAAGAAACAAGTAACAAGTTATAAGAGGCTCTTGAAATACTCTTTAAGCGTCCATTTAAGGCAACAATTAATGAGCTGTAGAGGAACTTCTGAAGGCATTCAAACAAAATTTCATCAAACTGAAGACAAACTAAAAATTTATCTCCTCGAATCGATTCGAAGTACGAATTAAATTGAATAGAACTGCTTGTCATGAAACAATTTCTTTTTTGATATTTTCAATAAACAAAGAATTTTTCACTGGTCAAATATTTGGACATATTTGTCATCGATTGGCTTTGTAAATGCCACCCGATTCTGGCTCGCATCACAACATTGTGACCGTAACAACTGAATTGTCAGCACAGTCTAAAAGTATGCAATCGCTTCTGTTCATTGGGAGCAGAGATAACTCTGATTGCGAGGTTCAAGTGTCACCTTAACTTGTCATTTAAGAGTTTGTTACTGTTCTACATTTATGTCTTAATTACAGTCCTTACTTCCACAAGTTTGTTAATTGAATGAATTTTACTTAAGTCGTTGTTTAATACGGCTCAATTAAATGTCGCAATCAATTCATTTGAATAATTGCTAGAAAGAATTTGGCATTGAGTCTGCTAACGATTGATTGGAGTTCATCTTTCCGGAAAATAAGGAAAAATAAGTCTTATACTCCATAGAAAGATTCATTCAAAGACGAGCAGCTAAATTCATTCCCATAAAAGTTCTTAGGCAATATACGATAGTTGATATTAATAAAAAACTCGGAAAATATAATCATTTAAAGTTATGAAATGTATTTTACAACAATTTAATATATTATAATTTAAAAGTCTTCTCCTTCGTGTAGTTTTAATATCTTTTTTTATACATACAAACGCTTCGAACACGCCTTGAATGAAGTTTATGAGCCTCCGTATGACACCGTAAAATTGCCGGCTTCATCTCATTTTAAACGCGATTCACTCCTCCGTGGAGTAAGGAAATCGCATGCCTGCCTTTAATTTGTATCGCAGATGTACGAAGCATGTGTGTGTGTGTGCCCTCGCGTATCGAGTGGTGTCTGTGTAGCGAACGGCATCCAAGCGTAATTCTTGTGTGAGCCTTCGTTTTGAAGCCAACAACAGCAAAAATATGCACATTCTTCTGTAAATTTACGTATTTGAATAAGGTTTTTGCACGTGTGTGTTTCCGTGCAGTTGTATGTGTGGCAAGACCTGAGAATTTAATATTATTGCGCGCAGTGAACAACACTTTATTAAAAAATTATTCGCAGCAGCAACTCTGAGAAAATTCTTGCAGCAAATGTAATTCACTCGAAGAGGTGAATCGACGTAACTTTAAATCTTCGGAATATTATAAAAGGTTAAGAGAATTTCCTTAATAAATTCCCTCCTGAAATAAACTTAAATTGAATTCCTTTAATAACCAAATAAAATACATTTCTCGGTTACAACGAAATATTCTCTCTTGTGCTTGAGTTGTAGGTAAAAATCTGGGTTATTTTCTGATGCGCTCATATAAATACAAGGGAAACCCATTTGAGAACTGGATTTGTAACAAGTTGCAGCAAATTCTCTTTTTTCGGCGCAAACATAAAAGGAATTCATTCATTCGTTCATACATATTCAAAAATCAGTGTTGCATGCGACAGTGAAGTGCAAAAAAGTTCGCTTTTTAACGACTTTAACTGCGCCGCAAAAACAAAAAACATTGAAATCGCAAACTTGCTGCGAAAAAGTTTTTCGTTGAAACCATTCATCATCATCATCATTATTTTCACTTAAAACTGTTGCTGTTGCCTGACAAAAACAAAGGCCAACGATAATAATAAGCAATTTTTTAGAAAAAGGATAAAAGCGAGCTTCAACTAAAAATTGATCCTTGTTTAGCATTAAACAACTAAAAATAAAATATTTGAACGTTTCAATGGATCAAAAAAGTAATTTTAAAGTGCGACAAAAGATTTTTTGTGGACGATAGGAATAATAATTTTATATGAAGCCGATAATTTTTCATTTCCAATTTTAATTTAATTTTTCATTTCTTGTAAAAATCAAATTTAAAATTAAATTTAAAAGCCAGTAAAAAACTGTGAATAACACAGAAAAGAACTGATTACATTTAGAAGAATCTTAACGCAAGCGTTGCATACTTTTATGTGCTTCTTTTTAATCAACATTCATTGTTATTTCTTCACGTTCCTAATAACGTTTTGGAAGCCGAGGATCTTTCATTCGTTGTTTATTAATGAAAAAGCAAGAAATGTCTAAGATGCCTGTGATTGATTACAATTCCTTCATTCATTATATCCTTCAGTGGGTAAGCAACCTTCCGACGGGTAGCCAAAAACAACAACAACAACGACAGCCATTAAGACACACATCTACATTATTTTATCCTCGCATATAGAGACAGATATGTTGATATATATGTATGTCAGAGCCAGATATGTGTTTATTTCAGATATCCGCATAGAGCTACGTGTGCAAACACGCAAAAAACAATGCAGTATTTCAGGCGATAGCAAATGCATCGAAGCGAAGAGTTGCATGCGAGAAGAGCGACTGAAATGTGGTTGGATCAGGGGCTTCGGAGCGACAAGGAGAAGGAGAAGAAGCGACTTTATGGCTGTATGACTTTGCATTGTTTTTATTGTTCTTTTGATGGTTTTTATTGTTCTAGTACTTAACAATGTTTACCTGCTGCTGCTGCTGCTGACAGAAGAATATCACCATAAAATATTACAGCGTCGTGTCGGCAGCTGTAGATGCAGCAAAAAGTTATTCCGAAGTGTTACGAAAATGGGTAGTAAAATGAAGGCATTTCAATTGTCATTTCACTGCAATCGGAAACATTTTAACCACATTCTTGAAAATACATATGCATGAAGGCATGCCTAAAACTATGCACCGTCTTCTGTGCGCAGGCGGAGTTGAAGTAGAAGCATAAAACTTTTCCAGAGTCGTAAATATCTTAACTTTTTCCTGTACAATTTAAAGATTTGCCTACGTGCAGCACGTCGGATGTAGGATATAAAAAAGCCTTGAAGTCGAACGTGAAGAGAAGTAACAGCGTCATAACGTGACAAAGTCGCAGCATTAAAAATCCCAATGGAGTTTCTACATTTTTTCCCAATAACACGTTTCTTTCCGATTTACACAAAGATGTTTGCTACAAAGTAAACCATTTTAAACAAGCTGAAAAGGGTTCAGCAGCATCCGGCCGCAGCTCCTCGAAGGAGGGGGAAACACGACGCGGCAATCATTCATTGTTTGCGGCCAAAGTGCGACGAAAAACCGAGCAACAGCTGTTGAAAGCTTCCCTTTACCTTTTGGGCGAAACTCCCGCTTCAACGTCATCATGAAAAGCAAAGCAAAAGACTTGCAGAAAGCACGGCAAAAGTTCAGCCGAAACTTACGGCTCGAGTTTAATTTATTCCGAGCAGAAGCGGGACACCGCAAAGCAAAGAATCGAAGGAGGGCCGCATACATTTCGTTTAATTAGAGGACCAGAGGTAAAAAGAAGAAGAAGAAAGCAATCCTCAAGCAGAAGGAAACGCAAGAGAAATACGAAAACCCATTTCTCTCTTTCGAATGAATTTTCATTTTGCTTTCATTCGAAAAGAAACGAAACTGCGGATGTGAGAATTGTTTAAGGCTTGTATTTTAATTCTCCTTTTGAACTTCTCATTCTCTCTCTCTCTCTCTCTCTCTCCTCTTCCTCTCCCTCTCTCCCTTCGCACACTTCCGAAAGTTCGAACGAAAGCCTGCTTAATTTAAAGTCACAGTAATTCACAGTTTGCGGAGCTTTGTTTGCGGTTCGTAGATTTCCGTCGAGAACAAAGATTAAATATTTCCAAACTGGAGCAACAAGAATGGAGCCGCAATGGGCACAGCGTGGAGCGGTTTTAAGGAGCTTCGCAACTGGGTCACATCAACCGGGTGCTGTCGTCCTCCATCGCCTTCCTTTGCCTCTTCGATCGCTACGTTGAATTCTCAGATTCTTACGATAATGAAAACGCATATTTTTTGGGCTTTATTTAAAAAGAATGCTGAAAGGTTCACATATTAACAGCACGCCTCGCATCACAAACTTTTGACCGCCACAACTGAATTATTATTGCAGCCTAAGAGTGTGCTTTAATAGTAATTTCGTCACAATAAAATTTCCAACACCCTGAAGTTCCTTCGCAACAAAAGTTACTCCAAAAATTGCCAACGTTCTTTTGTTGGTCCGCGACTACGTTCGGCATCACCAGGTCGAATCCTGAGTAAGTCAGGGACTCCTCGCTGATATCTTTTCTGATATCTCTTCACTGATAATTGAACTGACCGACATTTGAAGCTCGTGGTTTGTTGCCACGCGGCGTTGGCCTAATTTGCGCGTTGAATTTTCGCACTTTGAAGTTGTTGTGTGGCCAGCTGCAGCTCATGGGTCAAGTGGCTGAAATTAGTTGGTGTGTGTTGAAGAGGGCGCTGAAGTGCTTATTAAATTTGCATGCTTTGCTTGTTCGCTCGAACTGTTGGCTCTCGTCGGCCTCCAACCATCGCAAGCAAAGCGCACTCGAAGCCTCGACTGAAGGATATTCAATTAGAATTCGCACGCACAAAACGCGGTCGTGTGTTGGGAAATTTTATGCTTAGTGAGCGATTGATGAACAGAAGGCGCTTCACTTCATCGCTTGGAAGTATTTAGAACAAAAGCAATAAATTCTGAAACTAAAAACCATGCCAAGTGAAATGAAATACTTTGATTCCATCGACATCGCCGAAGCGCAGCTCGACGATAACTTCACTGAAAAGTTGCAGCGAAAACATTTTCCATTCATGGCACAGATGAATTCAGCAGATATTCGAGAGCTCTCGATTCCGTGCTCCTCGTTGTATGTGAGTATTTTCGTGTGTGACTTTCAATGAACTTTTGGGAAATTGGTTTTGCGATTCGTTGCCTCGCATTCACTCAACTCTTCTACGGCTTTCTATAGACTCCAATAGAATTTCTTAATAATACAAAACCAAGGTTACTCCTGCTGCTTTCTCTGCTTTCTGTTATAAATGAATTTTTCTATTTAATTCTGTGTGCTAAAACATTAAAGTGAATAATAAATATTCTGGCAAAAGATAAGTTTTCCCTTGGGTTTTGTTGTGACGTGAATCTTGAAGAGGTTTCAATGTTTTGCTGCTTTTAAGATAAGTTTAAGGCTTTCATTACTTTAAGAATTGTGCAGCAATTAATCAGCTCTCCCTCGCCACAATCACACCTCTCAAGGGAAAGAAACGTGCTCCAGCGAAACGGATTATGAATTCTGCCAGCAGCACGAAGCGCAACACGAACACAATGAATGAATTTCGAGATTTCGGAGTCTTTCAGGCGTCATGACGGCTGGCAACAGAACAGCAGCGACATCTGCCAGACACTCCACGAAGATTAGGTTTCATCCTGTTGAGCGAAATACATAAATTTAAATTTAAAGCAGCTGCATTCGCTGCTGTTTACGTTGGAAGGCATGCAAAACGTTGCCATTCGCCGCTTTTGTCGCCTCACTTCGTTATTCAACATGAATTCAAAATCCGAAATGTAAACGTGGCTTTTTTCCTCATTTCTACGTGACTTCTGTTGTTAAAGGTGATGTCGTTCAATGCGATTTTTATCACAAAGTCTTCTGTTTGTGATAATAATTCTCACTGAAACGGATTCATAAAAAACTTTCTTTATTTAGAAATGAAATCGTAGCTGATGAAATCTTAAATTTTAGCAAATTTATCGCTGATAAATATTTAATTAAACAAGGAAAATTTCGATGATTTGCATTGTTAAAATAGATGCACAAAAATTAAATTAAATTGGCTGAAATTGATTTCAAATAAACGAAAATTACTTCAATCCTCACAACAAAAGCATAAAACAAAACATAAAATGAATTCTTTGAAATGATTAATCGAACAATTGTTTCATAATGATTAAATAATTGTAATTTAATTTAAAATGATAACGATTTTCATTGGTTTATTCAATCAATTTAGTTTTTATAATTTTCTATTATATTTTCACAGATTTAATTGAATATTTGTTGGTCCAATGTTTTTGGAATTCTAAATAAATTTATTAATTGGCAATTGATTATTTATAATTGTGTATGTTTTAGAGAATTAATTCTATTGTTTTCCTAATTAAATTACTAATAGTATTAAAATTGAAGCCTGAATAAATTTGTGCCATCGAAAATGTCGTTGGGCGAGGAAAGGCGCGAAAATACTTGATATGAAAATGAAGCACGGCCGCAGCATGAAAGTCCACATGTCGATATGAGTGACTGCAGCTTGACACGCAATCATGTTGATGTTTTCCACTTGCAGACACCTTCGAGTGCCAATGCAAATGCGTCTACGTGTCACTTTGACATCATCTCGAATTGCGTTCATGGCGATGTTGCAATCAACAAATAAATTCAGCAGCGATGTCGACACAATTTATCCAAGAATCGTCCGATCGATCGACAGCATTGCGTCACTCCTTTTTCCACATTATCCACAGTTTTAATTGCTTCGTAGGTGATTCCATCGCGTAGCTGCGATGTATTCATTTTGCACTTGAATAAACTTTATTTTTATTGCTACGGATTCTGAGTTAAGATCCTGTGTTAAGGATTTACTTACATTTTGATAGTAGTTTTATTAGATATATTCACTTTCGTAAATTACAAATTATAATCGAAAAATTAACAAACGTTTTCCCAGCGTTGATCATTTCTCACTTCCATAAATCGTGTTCCTAATTCATGCGTTTCAACTTCATTTGACAGGAAACCAGCAATCAAACATCATTCAATCAAATGGATGATTGCTATGAATGCAAAAAAGTCTCACTCGACAGATTTATTTGTGGTTTTCTGGCATTTACGAGGTGGAAAAGTTTTAATGTAATGCGAATTGTTTGGATTTTTGTTGTGTTTCGGTTGGAAAAGGCGAACGAACGAATTTAACATTCATTTGCAACGTTTTTTATCAAAGTGTTTAAAAACTGTGAACGTTTAAATGCAAAATTTTAGATAAAAATATGGAAAAACAAGAAAATATGGGATTTACCATAGAAATACTTAAACAAAGGGCGCAAAAATGGAGAAAAATAATGAATAATAGCTGAAAATTGGTGTCAAAAAAGAAGACATAAATTACGCAAAAACAGTCGACTTTAAATAATAAATCGACGAAATGAGCGACAAAGAAAAACGACGAAGAAGAGCGATGGAAAAGATAAGATTTCCTGCAATTTTCTGTTTCATTTTCATGCCGTTGACCGCCTTTTATTCATTCATAATTTATAGTTGAAAATATCACACAACAGAAGCGAGGAAATTAAGGATTTCGCGTTTCTTTCTCTCCTCTGTTTTCCTTTTCAAGCAGCGTTCCTCATCCTCTCATCCTCTTTCTATAAACAGCTTTTTTGCTGTTTTCAATATCATTTCGCTGCTGCGTACAGATTTTCTTGTTCTTCTCTGGTTGTTGTCCCTGCTAAGGCACTTAATTTTTTCTTCTTTACTTTTTGCCTGCTTTCAGGGTGCTCGTGCAACCCTGAACGTAGAGCGGAAGAAATGTGTGAAAAATTTATATTTTGTGTCTTGAGGCGGAATTAAATTTTATTTTTATATCATTCTTATCTTTTTTGCAATGTCATATTGCTTCTCTTTCCTTCACCCTTTCAGCGGAAATATGTGAAAATATTAACCAAGCCTCTTCTAGAATTACAAGAAAAAATATTCCTTCGAAAATTGATGTGAATCTGTTTCATTATCAGGATTTTCTACTCACAACTGACAAAATGAATTTCGAAAATGCATTAAATTAATAATAAATAAATTATTACACTAAATTCGACACCGAAATGCAACCGAGATTTGAGGTCGCATGAACACGCGAAAATTTCCCTCTGAACATAACCCAACTTTTCGATTGTGCATGCAGCAAATTATTACTTGCCACTGGCAACCCACGCTCTGGCGACCGGCTTGACGTGTTGCAACAAATATTTGTGGTTATTTTTAACTCGCAGCGGAAAAAATGCCGCATGAAAATGTGCTGTAAATGACTGCAATGGGGAAAAACGACCGCTGTTTTATATGGAACAGCAGCGAACGCCGCATTAAAACTACCAACAGCACCACGATTCACCTCCCCATCCACGCCCACCTCCCCGTCGTCATCACTGGCGACCTGACGAAACGCTGCACGACCGAAGAGTAAATATTTTCACGTGACGAAGGTAATTAGGCAATATGCATGAATTAAGATGCATGCCTGCGAGTTGCCGATGGGCCGGCCGAGGAGGGTCGGCAGAAGTTCAAACGAGCGACACAAAAAGGCGCTGTTAAAATAATATTCGAGTTAAAATGTCAAAAATTAACGCAGCACTTCGCCACGAGTTCCATCTCCACTTTTCCAACTGTGTCCCTAGCCTTTGAAGTCGCTTGCCGCGGAGGAACCTTTTTACGTTCGGGCGACTTTCGTGGCTTTCGGTAATCGACTGAGCGTTGACCCGGACATAGCTTTGGACGTTGGACCCGTGCATGTGTACCGACGCTTAACATCTGCCTCACAACGAGGTTTGCTTTCTGAAAGCCCTTAAATATGCATGATTTACGCGGAGTTCCGAATGCGTGTGTCGTATGCTTGCGGAATGTATTCCTCCCAACGATGTTCCGGCTCCTATTTTCGGCCACAGCCGAGGCGAGTTCGGCGAGCGGCTTCGTGTTGATGTTTACGTGGTTTTGCCTACGGGGAAAATATCGATTTGTGGCCAACTGAGTTTTCGGCCGATTTTCATCGAGCTAATCTGATGGGAGGATTTTCGATGATTCCACTTTCGAAGAGTAACAAATTTGAATAGGAAATTCAACGCGTTGAAGAACGGATTTCATTAATTCCAAGCAGAAAATGGTCAAAAAGATCGTCGCCTGAGCTGATGATTAATTCGACCGAATAGAAAATTAATTTGACAGAATTAAAAGTTGGCAACTCTCGGCAATTGGCAACACTTCATCACTGATGATGATTTCGATAAGAAAAATATGGAAAATATTTAAATTATAAAATCTTAAACAAAAAAAAAACCCTAAAGAGATTTGAATATAAAAATTGGGGAATTGTAGCACTTTCCATTGTTCAAACTTTTAATTATTTCTTTCATGATTACGACTTAAATGCATTTCAATTATAATAACAGTGAAAATAATCGATGGAGTCCTTGAATGACAAAAACACAGATTTTTGCCTGCTTCAATTGAAAAGTAAAAATCTTCGCTTTGCCTCTTGCGAAACTCAGTTTTTGTAATGCAATTCAATTCGATTCCTCTCTGAACTTTTCTTTTTTCGACCTTCTTCGCTCAACACAAACATTCGCCGTAATTTGGGTTAAGAAAAGTGTTTTCGTTTTGTATGAAAAACTGATTAAGAATTGTTTTTCTTTCAATTTTCTTTTCTTTAAAGTAATTTCGTTGGACTTTTGTTTGTTTGTGCTGAAGTTAACGAAGCTGTTGCCTTGATGAACAGGCTGCTCCCCGCCCTTCCCCCTTTGCATTCAATTTGGAATCTTGCCCAGAACATTTAAGTGATTTTCTCACTTTTCCCCAGTTCGTCTTTTTTATGCCTTGCTTCTGTTGGTTTGTTCTTGCGTTGAGAAAACTTTGGCCTGCTTTTGAGCCTGCCAAACATTTGTAAGCCTGCCAGAAAACCCAGCGAATACATCGAACCGTGAGCCACGCCATTCGTTTCCGTCATCCTTTGATCCTTTCACATGTTACGAGTTACATTTCATGATCATTAAACAGCATGAAAAGCTTTCAAATTGTTTCGATATCAGAATCTCGCTGCTTCGTCCTGGAAACTTTGCCAAAAATTATCACTTTGCAGCAGGGAAAAAGCAGAGTTGCTGATAGCACGACGAGTGGCTGCCTCTAATTTTGCCTCTACTCGAAGCAACGCCGCCGAAGGACGAGGAGAACCGACAAACGGAGCAACGACTTCCAGCTTAACAAAGAATAACTTTGATCGGAATCCTGAATTATTGTAAGCTGCAGAAATGCTCCTCTGTAGAGCGGTGGCGAGAGGACGAGAGGAGGGCCGACGGAAGCGGATATTGTGTGCTTTTCGAATGCACAAGCATTTCCGGCTTAAATCACCAAAAAGGAAGCACAAAACTAAGGCGAAGCTCAACTTCGACCGTGCAATTGTTTAAAGGGAACGAAAGAAAGCACGAAAGCAATAGAAATCCGAGCCCGGATTAAGTTTTTTGATAATCCGTTGTCGATGGGAAGTTAAGATATTTTTATCCATCTTCGCACAGTTCACAGAAGACCGCTGCGAGTGGCTGCGTGTAGTTTCCGCAGATTTCATAATCTCAGCCGACTTTATTGCCTCGTAATGTTCCTCAATTCGTATTTAACAAAGGTAGCGGTCGGTGAAGAAAGACTTTAGGCGAAAACAAAACTAATTCTTGACGAAAATTCTGGGATTGCGTCAGTCGTTTGTAGAAATAAACTATTTCCGGTATCAACAAGGCGGAAAAAACTACTTTCAGGTTTTTTATAAATGCTTTCCTTTTACTAAAGGTTATTCTTAGAAAAACGTAATTTTTTTGTATTGGTTTTTCTGGTTTTCGAGGTGATTCGTTGATGGAATTATAGCTGAATATGGACCCTTAAAAAAAATTAGAGTTTCAATTTATAATTTTACATTTTTACAAGATTCGGTTCTCATAGAGGTTAGGTTTAAACTACTCGTATCTAAAAAGTTTGTTTACTCTTTTCTTTGTTGCTTTGATTTTCTGTACAGACTCAGAAAGGTTTTCAAAGTTACTTGGTAATTTAAGGACTTGAGCAAGAAATTCAAAGTCCTCTCTTTGTTGCACGATTTCCGAATGTTTTATATTTATTGTGCATCCGCTTTTGTTATGTTTATAGAAGAATATATTTCCCTTCAGAAGGAGGAAAACAAAAAAGGAACACAAGAACTTTTAAACATTTTACTTGGCTCAGTAACACGACGCTTCGTGTGACCCGAATTCGACGCTATAAATTATCGTCAACGCTCGAAGGCTGAACATGAAAAAAAGGCGGCGGCAACAAGACAAACCGCGGCCACTGCCGCGCCCTCCCTCACAATCTGCAGCAACGCTTTTGGTCCTTTTCGCTTACCTTTGTCATCATTGGGTGTTGTTTGGTCATCACTCATCTTGATGGATTTCTTGCTCGCGTTGATGCTATTTCTGCTGCTGAAATCTTCAGCTTAGTCTCGGCTGCTGCTGCTGCAGTTCGCGTTTCTACCGCTGCTTCTGCCTCCGCTCACTCCTCGCAGTCGCCGGACATCGTTTCGTTCTGCACAAATCACTGGCAACACTTCACTTCAGCCATTTCTGGTTATTTCTTTCCTACGTTGATTTCGCTGTTTCTTCTCCTTCAACTGCGGCTTCCCTTCGCCTCTTTACTCCGCCAGCTGCTTTTTCCTTCTACTATTTTGAGCTACAGAATGTATTTTTGCGTGTCCTGCTTGTGGCAGCGCTTTTAACATTATGATTAAATTCGCACATCATTCAGCTTTTAGTGGAATTCGTTTTAATATTTTTACGTTAATGCGATTTTGGTTTTCTTGCTTTTTGGCGTTTTCTTCTATTCTTAATTAAATTGTTAACATTTTAAAGAATGCTCGATTGTCCTGGATGATTCAATAAAACATGTTTTCATTTCATCTTCAAATTACAAGACGGACAAAGAACTGAGTCCGTAGTCGCTGCTGAAAAAAAGAAATGGAATTGCAATCAGTAAATCATCATTGAAGGATTTCATTTTAGATCACAATTTCATTTTAAATTTATAAGCTTAAATAAATTACTAATAAATAAAAATATAAATTGCAATTTCGTAATTGTTTTGCAGATTTTGTAAAATAGTGCCATTGCATACATTTAGGCATTTCTAATTATTCATGTCTCACTGTTATCGTTCTGTTACTAAAGAAAATGACTGTAAACAGGGTCATATATTATATTTTAGTGTTTAAAAGTGATTAAAATATTCAAAGCTGTTACAGTCGATAACTTTTCATCACACAATTGTTCCTTTAAGGATTTATTTGTTATAAGTCGCTGCTGCTTTGATGTTTTTATGGCTTTGTTTCAATTTTAACAACTCCAAACAGCAGCAGCGGCTGCTGAAAGTTGACGATAAATTTCTGTGCTTCACAGTCATCAAAACATCGCTGTCGATAGTCAAAGGGCGGCCACCATGGATCGATGTCTGTGTTTGTGCGGTAGCCAAACGACGGCCCAAGCAAACATCGCAATCGTCGGTATCAAGTGAACAGCACAGATAAAGCGTTTCGAAGCTCCTTTCAGCCTTAGCGACCAGGGAAGCTTGACCCATATCCACGCCTATCTCAAAAAATAGGCTCATGGCGAAGGCTTTTTTACGCCTGAGTGTTTTTCATTTGGAGATAAAACAAGCAAAGAGTTTCGAAAAGTTATTGAACAGACACAAATGTAATTTACGCAAAATCATTCAAAAAATTCTGCCGCTCTTAAATTGTTATATCAAATATTTAATAATTAATAAATAAATAATTGAAAAATCTTTACATTTTTCCCATAAGAAAATCTTTTTTTAATTTTCAGAAAACTTAAAATTAATATTTTATTCAGCTTTTTCAAACCGCGATATAAACATTTTAGTTTCAATTGACAATCTGGAACGATTAAAGACTATAATTTAATATTTAAAAATAATAATTTAAAAAAAAACCAAAAAGGTTTAAAAAAATGCGTAGAAGAGTAACAAATTTTGGATTACAAAATTAAATAGAAATTTCTAATAATATGTAGTTAAATAAATAAATTAAAAAATGTTAATGTTAATTTTTACCATAAATTTTTAAAAATTTGGTAAATTTGTGTGCTTTTTATTAAAATACTTCAACAATTATTAAACAAACGATGTTTGTAGCTAAGGAAATTATTATTTATTACATAAATTAAAAGTTTTTTCTGTAACCTAGCAGCTAATGAGCTTCTTTCATAAAACTTAACGGATGCAATTCACTAATTAACAACGCACAAAGAACGTTGAATGCCGATGAACAAGTGACGTTGATAAGCTACTGAAAATACGCAGCGAAACGTCGTTCAAGGTAAAAAAGTTTCAAAAGAAGCGGAAATACTTTAGAAAATATGTCTCAAAAGAACAAAACTAAACTTTTCTTGTTCATTGCTTTGAATGAAACAAAAATCGGGGAAAGTTGAAACAAGAAAGCCAAAAAAAGCGCTCGAAATGTAATGAACTTTTCTAATTGGGAATAATTTGGCTCTTTACACGCACAATTCCACTCCGTTTTCCTCCTTCTCTCCGTCGTCCCTCCGCTAACCTTTCCGAATTAATTGGCTGTGTGCAGTACAATTTTTCTGTTGATTTCCCTTGATTTATTTGTTGATTTCCTCTGTTCGAAGGGAAGCAAGCAAACAAATGTTTTTTCGCATTTCACTTGATGACAATAAAATTGAAAAAGAGGAAAATTCACTCGTACAAATGTCAGTTTCCTTGGAGTCGGTTGTCATTTCGAACGCCTCGACGTCGCCGGACGCATTTTCTTTCAGAGTTTCGCTAAGCAACCTTCACTCCTTCCTCGTTCCCTGCTGCTCAACCGTGGATACGCTGTCAAGTGTAAGAATAACGCAAGAATAGACGAAGGAGAGAATAGAAATTTAATGAAAATAGCGAAATCCTTGAACAGGACATCAAAACCTAAAGTCGATTGTAAATCAGAAAGGCTGACACAAGCGAAGCATTATTAAAGCGAACTCTGGCAACACCGGCCAACAAACAAACACAGCAGAGCAACGACGACCGAGAAAGAATGAAGAAAATAAAATACAAATTCGTTATTCAATGTTAACATCTCTCACGATCCAACGAAAGCTGGGCAAGTCGAACTTTAAATCGCCATTAAATCACTAAACAATGAAGAAAGAGTGTGGCAAGAAAAGGAAGCAGAAGTCGGAGGAGCAGAAGGGAAAACAGGAAAAAATTTATATTGAGATTTACTCAAGATCAGCTTTTCGATAGTGAAACATGAGAATATTTGGGAAAGTAGAAAAGCAACAAGCAAAGAAATATATTCTTTAACTATCGGAATAGGTCAATGGGTTTTGGAGAAAGAGAGACCCTAAATAACCTTTCACTGGTAATCACGGTCATCACATCATTTGCTAATTACAGTCAAAGTGAATAGTGATTCCTTTCTCGCTTACATTGTAAGGAAAGTAGCGAGGTACTCCGGGCCACTCCTAAGCTAATGTCATAAGGAAATGGTACGGGAAATCGAGGTCTTATTTCACATAAAATAATGTGGTTTTTATAAATGATTTCATGGGCAGGTTTACCAATCGGAATAATCGTTCAAATCAATTGTTCTAATTCAAAAGCAGAGAAAATAATCTAAAACCACAAACTTTTTTCTTATTTTACACATCTGACGGACGAAGTAAACCCCGATTTTCGTAAATCGAACGTAATTGTCAAAGGACGGCGTCATTAGCACTGCCAATGGGTTTTTTTAATCATTTTATTTAAAATATTCCCTTTTTTTCCAATTTATGGTGATGGCACACTGTAAGCCAATAAAAAAACAGGAAATGGACAGAAATAAAACAAAAAGGTTGTTTGTTTCCGCGGACACAAGAGGATATTCAAAATAAAACATTAAATGTTGATGCATCTGTCAAAAATAAAAGATAAATTACAAAATTGTTTAAGAAATTCGGTCTTTAACTTTTTTAGGTAAAATAAAAGTTCGTTAAATATTCAAAGCATTTTAATTTTTTTGTTGGAACGTTGAAATCTGATTAAAATTGATCCAATTCGGAATACGTCAGCAGAAGGATTCGAACACACAAGGAAAGCGTCGACACTTCTTTACATTAGCATACACACTAATCTGCATACACGATGTATGCTTGTGTGTGTGTACGTGCTTTATTAGTTGTCAATAAAGGTTACGAAACGAAAACTGAAATTTACCATCGTCACCATCAACCGTCACCGCCAACACCAATAACAATAAAAACAATGGCAGCACCGAAGCGTCCACAAGCAAACCTACAACGACAGCAACGCCCACGTTTACAACAGCAACAACAACGACAACAACTGAATAAAACGGATGTATTCTGTGCTGAGAGAACACGTTTTTGACATTTGCATATTTAGCACGTCTCTGCTTCCATTTAGTAGCCTTTCATCGTCTTATTTCCATTGCTTTTTCATGTCATGAAATTAGAAAATCCGGCACCATCGCCACCTCCGCAACAACATCAACAAATCCGACGCAGAACTCACATCAACGTTTAGAATAAATTTGGATAGACGAAGCTGGGCTTATTTCCGCTTTCCGTATATATTTTGGGCAATTAGCTTCATGTGCACCTTCCAGCAACACAACAGAACGCAATTAGACACTCGCCGAGTCGTAATCTTGTAAATTCTCTCAACTCTGATTAAAAGCAATTAAGAGAAATTCATTCTTCGTTACAACTTTGATGCGGATGTTGAAAGGAAATGCGATCAGAAATCTTATTTAATCCTTGTCTTTAAATCAAATCAAAGAACGATAAAAATCTTTTAAAAGTATAAAATTTTCTATAATTTCTACTCAATTTTCCATTTACTAATAATCGCTCTTTATAGGAATATTTTCGCCGAATTATTCGTTGCTTTGTTTACAAAAATTGCTATAAAAAAGACGTTCGATGTTTTCATTAAAGAATTGTATTTTATACGTTTTATATATTTAATTTTTATTAATTTAAATGTCGAATCAAACCAATAGCCACCTTGGATATAATAAATTTTCATTATTTTCATCGCTCTTCCAATGTCAAAGGAGCTTTTTCGCACCACGCAGGGTTCGTTACTGAATAATATGTAGTCGAATAATTGCTCGAATTATTATTACCATAATTGGCATTCACCTTATGCAAGGTAAATACGCCCTTATTATAACTATAAACTTTCTATTAAATGATAAATGAGTATAGGAAAATTTAATATTAAATGTATTCTAATGAAATGGCCATTAAAGATTATTTTGCATAATTATTTTGATGAATGTAATTGATTCGGAATTATAAAACTGTTATATTAAAGGCAGTTTCCGTTTAGGAGAATATTAAACGATGCGTTTACGTTAATTGCATATTATTATAAAACAAAATTAGACATCGAAAGGACGCCTGACAACATTCATGACCAGCAAGAAGAAGTTTTCGACGTTGTTGTTGGACTGAATAGAAATCGTGGCAAAGACTGAAAAACATCACGTGAAATACAAGAAGAACAAAAAGATTTATCTATATTTATCATCCAAAATCGAATCCTTATTAACACTAGAGAACCAAAGCTAATATTAAAGTTTAGAAATCATTTTGTAGCGACAATCTTATTAAACTTAATATAATTTATTGAATTCTCTTATATACATTTATTCTCTTCCTAGTTAAATTGATAAAAGTATTAACTGAATTCCTGCACGACCGGAAGTTAAACCTTATCACATGAAGTTCAAAGGAATTCTAATGCTGAGGAACTCCTGGATACACATGAACACATTTATATAAGCATGTGTGTTTGGCTTTATACATCTCCGAACTCGTTGAAGTGTTCATCGGTACTTAAGCAGTGAATGTTTTGTGTGTGCTCTTTATTTATGTACAGAGTTCGTTTGTGGTTAAATTTAATTCTACATCATTTGCTCCTATCGCCGCTCTTCTTTTTATAATGCTTTTCTCCTTTCTTCTTCCTTCTCGTTTCTTCGTCGTTGTTGTTTATACAGTTCACCATTTGGCACAGCAGTTTTCTGTGTGTTTGGCTTTTTTTGTGTTGCTCGGTTTCTCTTTTTTACGTTATCTGTCATTTCAGATGCTGTTACAATGATTGTCATTCCATTCTCCGTTGGTTTTTCTTAATAAAATATGCTGAAGCGAATCATTTTCCTTGAACTTTTGACCTCACACGAGACTTCAATGCGTTGTATGCATATGTTCATCGATCAAAGTTGTTGCTGCTGTTGCATACTATTTTTGTCCGTGTACACATGATTTTCATCTGACTGCAAAGTCCGTATTTAGTTGTAATTAAAGTTGACATAAAAGAAAACGCATCAATGTGACCCATTTCCATATTTCACCGTACATTGATGAGGATTTTAACGATGGAGAACTTCACTTTTCAGATCATGGAACTTGATGGATAAACATCAGTGCGACAATCTTCAGCTTCACGAATATTTTTTAGGTTTTAAGTTGGTTCGTTTTCGATTGCATGTCTACAAACATTTTTTATACAGTTTTCGCCTCGATGTAACCGTCGTTTATTGGGTTAATGATACGAGAAATAATTGCTAATGATATAGTTAACATAAATCGATTAATTTCTTGCTTTCGTCACCATTACTATTAAATTATGGGTTTCTCTTCATTAAAGCTGTTTACATGAACACAATCTGTTTACTCATAAAACTAAATGAGCATTTTTGCTGCGTGTAAATGATAAGAAAACAAAAATCACCCAAAAAAATATGATAAAATCATCATCATGCTCACAACGAAAGCAGTGAAAATCCCCGAGTAACAAAGATATAAAAGCAAATAAACCAACCGAAAAAACATTCAAAAACAACAACATTAGTAATAATAATTACTATAATAAAGGAACAACAAAAAGCAATAATCAAGTAAAAGAATCAACGAGAAACTCCCATCGCTTTGAAGCGACAGCGCAATAAAAGCTAAAAATAAAGTAATATTGTTAATTAAGAGTAAAAATTACACGTAAATTGTGAGGTGGGAGAGAGGAGAAGAAAGACAAAGAAGCAAGGAAAAAGTCTTTGTAGCGTAGATAAAGAATAAAGGAAAAAAAAAAGCATATCTTAACGTCGGAGTGCAAAGAAATGACAGCAGCAGCTGATAATGAATCGCTTGTTAATAAAATTGACAATCGACCGATGAACAATGAACAAAAGAGGAAACGAGGTTAATGATGATGATTAAGAAGGTGATTATGATGAAAAATACCAGAAATCTGAAGGCATTTTTAATGGAGGCTTCGTTGACGATTTTACAGGATGAAAATCGGTTGTCAACGAGATTTAATAATATGACAAGTATAAAAGGAGATTGAGGAAAAAGGAATACATAGAAATGTTGGCTAAAGGGGAAAAGAAAATGACGAAAACTTCTGTTATTAAAATTTTAAAAATGAAATTTTTAAAATTATAATGGAAAAGTTATTCATTCATCAAAAAAATTGAAATTAAATACGCATACAAAATCAATTATAATGCACCTTTATCTTGAAATTATATCCCACTTTGACTTGAATTTATAAATTTAGTTAATATAGTGAATAAAGAGTCAAAGAACGGGCAACAATGGATTTTCAGCTTAAAGTATAAGCTTAAAAAAAGAGAAACATTTAAATTTATTATCATAAAACATTTAAATTTATATCATTAAATATTTCTGGGAAAAAAAATTATTGTGGAATCTTCGTAATTCAGGAAATAATTTGGTTATCCTTATTTTTGAATCTATCTAGTACTAGCAAGCACCCTAAAACCATGCACTATTTTTTAGACTTCCGATTAAAATAGAATACATTTTTTCGTACTTGTTACGCAAACACACAGCAATGAAGCTACACATACAATTTGAATTTCTACAAAGCGAAAACAAGAACACAAAAAATCAATACGAAGAAAAGAACTGACAAACTGACACCCACGTGAAACCGTCGTTCGTTGGATGATGGTGGTCGGTGTGGAGGCGCCGCAGTTGGAAGAAACGCAAATGTAAGGAAGACATGCAACATGCTCAATAAGTTATTTGCTTGTGATTGTAACAGCTGATTGTGATTGTGTTTGTGCACTTATATTTGTGTGTACATATGTTCGCTAAGATCGTTTTGTGGAGTGTTTTTCTTGTTCCTATCTCGGTTTTGATTTCGATTGTCGTTTTGCTTCAGTTTTTTGTTCCTTTCTTGTTGCAATTCTCTTTATGTTGTTGCTTCTGCTACTATTTGAATTTCTTATTCCGCTTTATTGGTTTGCGATATCGCTTTGTCGTGCTTTTCTCTGCCTTTTTCCTTTTTCTTTTGACGTTCAACAGTTACGAATGTTCTTTACTTGAAATGACACAATTTGAAGGACACCGCAAGCACTTTTGCATTTTAGTTTATTGCACTGATTTATTTTTACCGCATGTGGAGGGCAGAAAATCTGCAAAGGAACAGAGGTAAATGTAAACAAAGGAGAGAAAAGTAACGATCCACCACGTCGTATGCGCAACTTTTAATTATATTCCAAGTGACTCTTACATTTGCTTCATCAGCATTAAATTAATCCTCACAGCACTCGGTTCGTCGCTATTTGATTTGTAAACAACAAATTAGGAACTAATTAAATACATTGAACATTAATTAAAAACTGTCCAAAGTTTACTAGAAAAGTTGGTTTAGTTTTTACACCCAATTAAAAGCGAAAAATGCTGCACAAAATCAAATAAATTGAAGAATTACAAGTTAAATAAATAAATTAAATGCTAGCAATTTCAATAGCAGTTAATCACATGTAAAATGCCTTTATTATTAAGTACCTGACACCGATTTGCTCCAACGTTTATCTTGAAATGTTATCCGTATCCTTAAAAGTGGTAATTCATCTCCTTAATTATGGAAATTATTATTTTACACACTTTATTTAAATATCATTATAAACTTTTTAAACTTTCTTAGTAATATTTTGTATATTTGTATTCTATTGAAATTGTTTTTATTACTATCGAATTTTAGCTCATTTAATTTTGTATTTAACTGCGAGTTATTTTAGCGTCTATGGGTTTTTAATGAACTGCTGCTTTTACTGCACTTAAACAGATTTTCACTTAATTAAATCAGCACTGAATCAATTATTCGAACTTCATTAAAAATTTTACGTCACTATTTTCTTTTGTTTTCATTTATTCATTTGGAATTTTTAATTTAATTATTATTAGAAATTACATTTTCGAAGAAGTTCAATTTGACAAAATTATCGAAGTCTCGACTAATGTGTGTTTTAATATCTCTCTACGATATTTTCAGCACCATAACATAAATTTTTTACTCTTGAAATCTGCAATTTTATTAAATCCCACTGCATAAATCTTTGTCATGTATTTATTATTTTGAAGGTAATTTCCGGATTTTTATGTTGAATTTGCAGTAATTTAATTCTTTAGATTTACACACAATTTTATATTATATTTATTTTTATGTTAGACACTTCACTTTTTATATTATTCGTCATAATAATTTAAAGTTTTGTTTTTATTTTACATTTCGAAAACTGCATTTGATTTTACTTAAACTCCAAAGTTTTACACTAATTTTAAGTCTTTATGATTTTCTTTTTTGTTATTTATTCTTTATTCATGCTGTATTTGAAATTTATGGAATTTCTTTCTATTTATGGAAATTTTACAACAGGTCAGACTTTATATCCTTTTTTTTATTATTAAATAAATAATTTTCATTGGATTAGTGTTGAAAATAGTTTACATTTCACTATTTTTATTTATTCTACTTGGATCAATAATTTTTTTGTTTCTGTTTCTTATTTTTTTTTAAATAGTTTATGTTCTTCCATGGAAAACGTGTCTGCAAAGAAAAAAAAAACAATGAAACATTTTAAACTTAATTACAAACCAAGAAATCATATTAAAATTATTAAAAGAGATCTATCAAATTTATATAATGATTGAATGATATAAATTTATATATATTAGAAATACATTATCTTAAATTTATATTATTTCATTTATATGAACTGCGTGTTATATAAACTGCGTGACTACACATTTTAATATTGTCATATTTTCAGTATCTTATTAAATAAAAAGCTTTCAATGTGAAAGATAAAGCTTTTAAGAGACGCTAAGTATGCTTAAGTTAAGTTAAGTATGCTTATTTTTATTATTATCTAATATTACAACTCTTATAAAAGTCACTATTATCGACTATTTTCTTATAGTATTACTATAAACAAGGGCAAATCTTTATCTACTATAACCAATTAAAATAAACCAATATAATATAATTAACCAATATAATTAAAATAAATAAATAAAACAAAATACAAGTGTGTAACAAACGAGAAAGAAAAAAATTTTTAAAAAGTTGTAGAGTGATGTGCTCCATATATTCCAGTAAATATACATTTCTATATGTAAAATTGACTAATTGCTGTATAAATTAATAATAAATAATAAAATTAACACTTTTAATAGAATGTATATGAATATTAAAACAATTATATATAATAATAAATACAAAAAATAGTAATAATAAATATATAAAATTGGCTTAGATAATGCTTATAATGTTATAAGGGAGAAAAAATACTCTGGTTAGATTAAGATATATTTTTGTAAATCAGAAATCAAAGCAGTTTTAAAATTATTTGGCGAATAAATTTTTCGGGTTGTTGTATCGGAAATTCTGCCGCTGAGAAATTCTTGTTTGAGCTGAATCCCGTCTAATATAAATGTTCATTATAGTCCACTAGAACCTAAAAATTAGATACTATAAAACTGAAAAATTATATTATCATATTCAACAGCGCGAATACGTCAAGAAGTGGATCCGGAAGGATACAAATGTAGCTCTTTTTATGGCTATTTAAGTTCCTTAGAAACACCGCCTATTAGAAGTGCTCCTGTCACCGAACTTCTGGGTCTCATAAGTAACCGCGTTTTATATCAATTAAGTAGCATTTACAGAAGTGTATCGACCCAAACGCAGACTTCTTTTGAGGAATAAAGATGCTTTGGCGTACGTATTGAGTCTTTTCTTAGTTAGGTCGGGTATTTCTCGGTCGGTAGCACCCTCACACTTTAACCGATGACGTATCTTTTCGCAACGCACACATCTTCAGTTCGCAGCAACTACTTTTTAGCATTAACACCTAATAACTAAATAATGTAGTCACAAACTTTCAGTTAGGTTCGCCGAAGTACTTCTTGCTCGTACCACTTCGGCATTAGTGACCCATTTTGGCTTCGACGTGAAAGGAATTTCAACGAGTACAACTTTGCACGAACTGCAGCTCCTCTGTGGAACTGTAATTAATTAAAATGTTGGGCAAGAAGTATAAAAGTAGATATTTTAATGAAAGCTCTGAACTCATTTCCGCACGTTGGCTGGCAATTCTTGCAGCTGGTCTCCAAGGCATGCTACGGCGCCTGAAGAGCTGCAACGGAGCGGTTTTTGCCTCTTTCTCTGCTCAAGTCGTTTCTGAGTTTTCGAGTGGGTTGAGTTCGTGGGAGAGATGCTGCTACTAACGTGTTGTTGTGTTGCGTTATCACAGACGTTGTCATTGCAACTGTGAGAAAGAAGCCAACTCCCTCAGGTGAAAAGAACGACTGGCGAAACCACTTCAGTAGCGTGGCTTGGGGCTAGAGACAGAAGAGTGCCGTGCTGAGAGGGGGAACGCAGCGCAACAACCAAATGCTGCTGTAAATAGTAGCAGATTTTGTATATTTACGAAATGCAGGCCACTCCGAGCTGCGTCGTTGTGGTGGCCGCCTCTTAGCGTTGAAGCGTTAAATATTCATGCGATTTCCGGGTTGATTGAGCTTTGCTAAACGATTGCGAGGGTGGAAGGGACGCTCTGCTCTGTTATTGCTGTTGTCGGTTTGTTTTTAATTATTATTTATGAGCAGCACAGAATCACAACAAACACTAAAAACGCTATGAACCAAACCGAAGTAAAACCAAAGCAATGTCAACAACAAGTCAAACTATACACTGAAAAATCCGGGTAAGTTTTAGTAAAAAGACGAATGAGGAAACGTATTTGATGAGGGTTTTTAATACCACATTCGGTTCATATTTTGTATACGTTGCCTGGAGGCATTTTAACATTTTCTAAGTGCTTCGCGGGAGCGAAAATAAATGATGAAAGAAACGTTTAACTGCAGGTTTTCAGGTTAATGGAGAGAACGAGGAAAGGAATTCAAATCGCCTTTGAAAAGGAAGAGGAAACCGAAAATAAGTGTCCTTTAAAATAGGAGGATATTTATAAGGAGGAATTAGGAAGACATTAGTTATGCTTATGCGGAAAATGGAAGAAATTTGGAAGATGGATTCTTGGCTGACAAAGGAACCCATTAACAAACTAAATTCCGCTTCAACTTTGGAAAAACTTCGAAGTTCTCTTGTTTAAGAGCAATGAATTCTCTTCAGAAGATTATATTTCTTCTTAAGGCAGACAAGCAGACAATCAACTAGAAACTCAGCAATAAAAGAATATTTATGCAATGCTTGGGAATCGCCTTTCGTTGTTGAATCCTTGTTGTTCTTTACACTTGATCTTTTCCTTTACGTAATTCAGGCAACTGTACTTGGCAATAAATATTTTATAAATGACAATTTGCTTTTGTTGTTGTTGTATTCGATGTTGTTAGGGTCTCGTCTGTTATTGCTCCACTTGAGAATTTATCTACGACAGTCCTGCTCTTTTCTACGATACTTTGAAGAGATGAAAAGTCATCGAAAGCGGATGAAAAAGGAAAGGGAAAGGCAAGGGATTTGGCGCAAAAGTTTTATTTTTCAAACAATTTCAATTTTACGTTTTTGCTTTGTGTTACAAATAAAATGGAATTTTTTTCTCTTCTTCATTCTGCTGTATGAAAAATTTATGAAAAACTATGAAATTAATTGCAATTAATTTCGCGTCTTTTTTACACTGAATGCTTTTTTATTTCACTTTTTTATGCAGTTGTATAAGTTGAAAAATGAAAACAAATGAGATTTTAAATTCAATTAAAATCGCATTCTGTTCATTATTTCGAAAGCAAAATGATAAATGGGACTCCAACTTAAATAAAAATTGAATTTTATCAAATGAATTACGATTATCGTGAAATGAATTAGTTTTTTGTTAAGCGAATGAAAAATCCCCCTAAATAAATATTAATAAACATTTAATTGAGGAATTGAAAGTCATTAAAGACAAATATATTATTTCTTTATAATTGTGCAATATACATGAGCTATAGCTATATATATATATTTATTTGTATATATTTATAATCTGTATTTAGCTACAGATTAACAGAACAGACAACAGCTCTGCAGCTCGGCGTTGGGAAAGGAAGGACCCAGCGAAATGTGAGATTGATTGTTTAATCATTTGTAAAAAAATGCATCGACCAAAAAAGGACATAAAAAGTGTCTGTAGCGTGATAAGGGAAGATAAAACGTGGTCTTTGTACATCTGCCGGGAGACAAAGCAGTCCAATAACTCCATTAACTCCCAAATTAATACACTTAGCCTTATAATCTCGGTAATCTGTCTCAGATAAGATTATAAATTAAACTACATGATAACTAAAACTATTTCGAAGTGGAATCACTCGAAAATATTCCGAATGGAATGTCGAATGGAATAAAAATCACTGAATAAAAAGAGAAGGAAGCAGGAACTTGTTGCAAGATCCTTATTTTAAATTGAAACACACAGATTATCTGAGCCGATTAGCATTAATCTAGTAGAAGTAACCTTGCAATGAAGGTTACTTCAATATATATCCATTATTATCTAATATAAATCACATTTCTTTGCAAATTAGTTAATAAAAATAATTTCTAATATGAATTATAAAATAATAACTAAACAATAACTAAAATAATAAAAACTCAAGTAATAAAGTGTAATAAATAAATGAGAATGTATTTATTATTAAATTATTATTAAAAAAATAAAACAAAAAATAAATATTTATCCCCTTTTAGTAGGATTTATATCGTTATTATTTATCTTTATATCGTCCTTAAAACAATTCTTCATAACGTTCATAGAAACCTGAATAAAGCCTGGATAAGTGTCACTTGTATAGAAAATACCTGAACATTATACATCTAAAAATAGCAAGTTCCTAACCTGTCGAAATAAATAAATGTTGAAAGAATAAATAAACTGTGTGTAAATTGTATTATCTGGGTGCAAACAGTTTAAAGTAAACATAACCGCAATTCTATCTATACTACAAATTTGCAAATTTCCACATACAAAATTTGCATTACGAAATGTTCATTAGTCTGAAACTGACGGTTAATTAATCAAACTAAATTAATTGTGAAAATCTTCCCTCTTTACATAGATTAATTGAGACGGAATTTATTCTAGTCATGAAACTCTTCTCGCAGATAAACATATTCATTTTTTTTTTTAAATTAAATATTATTCCTTTAAAATCCTAAGAAAAACTAATTTAAATTGCTTTTATTATTGTAGAAAGTAAAAACTTAACTTTGCGTGCCCAATATCCAATTCTTCGGCCCAATATTTAATTATTACGAAAGGTTGAAATGATATTTTCGGTGCTTCTATCAATAATACCAAAGACTATAAAAATAATTATTAATAAATCTTAAATAACGTTAATAATAAATTTAAGCTCTTGCACAAGATTCTTAATCAATTTAAAATTTAAATATATGATGAACTTTTAAGTTTCATTAATTATATGTATATATTATCACCATTTATTATAATATGATTATGTGGAACTACAATTCTAAACCTTAACAAAGAAATATATTACTTTTGCTACATTAAATAATAATAAATAAATAGTTTCTACACTCGTATTCACACGAAATTAAATAATCGATTAAGAATTATAAGAAAGACGCTAAATAAAAACAGATTTTAATTTATATTAAATTAAATTAATTTTTAATTAATTGATTGACATATTAATGGCATTTGTTACCTTTGAATATCTTTTAATTCTAATTGAATAATTATTTTCCTTTTCATTGATTAAAACTTTATTTTGACTTCATTCTAATTAATGTAATTTAGATGATGTTTTTAATAATAATTTTTATTTTATTCTTTATAGTATTACACACACATACACACAAACATGCACACGTGTTTATATAAACGCATGCTTTTTTCCGAATTTCGCTGGCATTTATTTTTTAAGGATTTTTGTCTTATTGTAGATACACTTACTTTCAATTCTTTATTAATTTTTTATTTCCATTTTTGTTGATCAGAGCAGCTTCACATTAAAACGATGGAGAGATTTTTTCTTTATTTTCTTCACAAATTAATTATTCATTTATGAAATCTTTCATTAATATTTTTGGTGCGATTTCTGCAATGTAAAATTTTATGTACTCCTTTTAATGAAAATTATTTACATCCACCCTTTTACAGCTACACCAACATCACCAACAACTACAACAACAACAACATCTAAACTGAAAATGGGAATCACTTCGAATTTATGATTTCTTCTTCTTTTCCGGAATAAATGCAATTTTCACGGTTTTATGACTCATTTACATTTGCATTCCGTATTCTGGGACCTCTTCGGACCCTCCTCTGTTTTAATGTGTTTTTTATTGGCTTTTCAATGCACGCGAAACTCGCGGTTTTCAGCCTGTTCTTTGTGTGCGTGCCTCTGGCCACCTTTTTTCTACACTTCCTTCAATAATTCTCGGTTGTTCTCTTGACACTTTTTCCTATTCTTATTCCTAACCTATTTTTAAATTGTTTTTTTTTTTTTGGTTCTTCTTTGTTCTAAATTAAACTGTAACGAACACGCGTGCGAGTCTACATGAAGGACTTCAGTCCATGTGAAACGTTCGTCGGCTACTGAGACGTTCTTCCGATTGACGTAATCCTTGTTGGCTCCCTTTTCCCAGTATTATTCGTCGATAGGGGAGCCAGAGGAGAGAGCGAAAAGGGAAGGTAAAGAGAAAACCTTTTTTAATGTTGTCACTGTTGCTGTGAAGTCGGAAAATATGAAAATGCGCATGCATAGAAAACATTCTCTGAGTATGAGTGTGAGAAAGAGAGAGCGAGAGAGTTTAAATGCACGAGTATTTGTTGCCGCGTGTCGCACAAAAATAGGTGAGGAAAACACAGCTCGGTAAACATTAAGTAAATGTGTCAGCAGATCCTAACCTAACCTAAAGGGAAAATGTGTGCGCCGCAACAACAAAAACAACAACAATGAAGCTTTAATGAAAATACTGGGAGATTTAAAGACGAAGGAAATAGAAATTCTTGGCTGTTATTTACTCTTTAAATATAATTTAATGAGGTGATTATTAAATGTTAAAAATATGCAACATGAAATGGATTTTCTTCATTGTTGAAAACATATTTCACATTTAAAATCTCACTACAGAATTTAACAAATAAATTAAACATTATTTTAGGCAACAGAAGATATTTTATTTTTGTTATTTATCTCTGTTATTTACACTCCAAAAATTTGAATAAAAATTTTAAAAGTTAACATATTTTTTTTTAGTTAATTATTTTCATCCAAATAATTTTTCATAACTTTTAGAATTACATTCGTTCAGTCGCTGAATAATTAATGTATTTTACTGCTTTTTAAATATGCTTTTTAATTTTTAATTCTGACTTGTTTAAAGTATTCCAATTGGAACAAAATTACCCGAGGGACAACAGGGAAGAACTGTGAATTTCCCTCTCTCTCTCAAGCTGCCGGCTCTTCTCAATCAGAGTTGTAAATATCCCGTTGTTCTCCTTCTTTCTCTGCGTTCCTGGGATGATGGCGGCCACCGAAAGCCATTTCAAAGCTAAAGTGACACGAAGACTCGCTTTGCAAATACCAACCAACAACAACAACCACAACAAGAACACTCAATGAGCAGCGCCGCGTATTTCGGTGACTTGCTGCTTATTCAGTGCATCGAAGTTGGCTGCGGCAATCATGCAACTTTTTATGTAGGCCACGAAATGGATGCACGCTTCTCTCAAGCGTCGACACAGAGCAGCAGCGAAAGCTGCGAAGCAACAACTGAGCACAAGTGAATCTGTAAACGATTGTGTATGTGTGTGTGTGTGAATAAGTGACATGTTCATTTGTGTGATTTCCCGCCAAGGAATAATGCAGTAAAATTAAGAATTACAAGGAAAATTATTTTATGAAAAATCATAAATTAAGAAACAAAAGAATGAACGAAAATTATATATAAAAATTAAAATAACATTTTATAAACCATAAAAAATTAGAATAATAAAATTAAATAACCATAAAAAATAGAAAAACAAAAAATTGAAGAATGAAGAGGTACGTAAAGGATAACAAGCAAATAAAACAACAAGAACTGTCAAACACTCATCATTATGCAACGAGCATATATTATATGATATATGCTCGTTGCATTATGTTAACTTCGATAAGCTCCATTTTGTTGTCGACGTGATTCGTGTCCATCAGCTGCTGCATTACAATTGTGGCTGTTGCTTGCACAGTGACACATACGACTATCAACACACACACACATAAAAATATTAAATCCCCGATGTTTTGTTCAGCGTTTATAGAAAACAGCAAAGGAACTACACGACAGGATAACGGCAACTTTTGTAAGTGGACCAACAACAACAACAACAACAACGCTCACCACAAAACGGAGTAACACGAAAACTTTGCAAACGACCTACATTTTTGTGTTCTCTTAGAATGCATAATCTACGATTGGGAATTAAAACGAGAATGAGAAGAGTTCAAAGCGCCGTCGGGGAATCAGAAGTGGAATTAGTTTTCGGTGCAATAATGGCGAAGGTATACATAATTTTTGATAAACTTACTGACACGAGTTCCTTTGGCGCTCTTTGCAGCAGGAGAAAGAGAAGAAGGGAAGAACAACGAAGAGTACGTGCCTTTGTGAACTGTGTGAACGAAATGGGAGCGAGCGAGAAAAGGATTGCTTTAGTTCTCAACCAGGGTAGCCAACACTCGTCGAATTAATGGATTTGCGGGAATTTTCGCTCTGGTGTGGAATCGGGAAACGGTTTTTATTGAAGTCACATCCAAATTATTAAATAAATAAATTATTTTATTATTAAATATTAAGTCTAAATCTTATATTTATTTACTATTTATAATTATTTCTAACTATAAACATAACAAAATATTTCCAATACAACCAATTTTAAAAACCAAGATAAAACCATAAAAGAATGATTTTTAAATTACAAGAAATACTAAAAATAATTGACCATTTCAATGTCCGTACACGGAACATGATTTATTATAGTCACGTATCCCGAAGAATTTCTTTGGAATGAAAACTTTTAATTAACAACGACTTCAAGGCCTTCGTTCAGTCTCTGTTGCAGACCTTTTAACCCTTTGCTTATCTGTGAATCCAAACGCCTTCAAACGACTCTCAACGATCAAATCTGTTCAGCTAATAAACGGAAGCATTAATAAAAATTACATACATTAAAAATCCGCCAAATTCTAAGAGGAATACCAACTCTAATGAAGATGTGACGAGGTTATCATCTCTGCTGACATCCACAAGAAGTTCTATCAAGTCCAAGCAAGCAATTTTAGTAGCCAATCCAAGAAATTCCATTCGCCAAGAGTTTCAGTTGAAAGAGGAAAGTCGAAGTGGATCGTCGCTTCAAATGCAGACTCAGTTAAGTGCGAAAATGTTTGTAAGGACGACGTGGACATTGGTCTTCCTGTTCACACTTGTGAGCTGTCAAGGACATCAGCAACAAGTACACGATGAGGCGTCCGCTGCGAGGCTGATGAAAGAAGTCGACGACGTCTACTGGGCGAGTGCGACAGCGTATCGCAGATTCGCCGACGAGGCGCTGAGCCCCGAGATCCTGATGCGTGAAAAATTGCGTCCCTTCTACACGAAGATGCAGCAGTACGATTGGGCTCACTTCAATGACACTCTGCTGCGCCGACAGTTCGAGGTGATCCTCCGCGGCGCCAAATACCCCGCCGTCAGCCTTCCATTTAAGCAGCACATGAACACGCTGAAGTTCATGTCGCGCCACAAGTGGACATGTCCGCAAGGAGAGGAGACCGATTGCAATTGGGGTTTTTTGCCCCACATCAAGCACATTCTCGTGCAAAGCGACGACCTGGACGAACTCGTGTATTATTGGCAGGAGTGGCGCAACAAGATGCCGGCCGAGGTTAAGTTGGCGCTGCTCTATTACGCCGGCTACTATGCGAAGATGAGCACCCCTGAGACGCCGACATCGAGCATCTGGTACGATCAGTACGACGATGTGAACCTCATCGACGATCTGGAAGAGGTGATGAACGGCCTGCGTCCCTTCTACCGCGAGCTCCACGCCCACCTACGGCACGTCCTGCGCGAGCACTACGGCCCAAATGTGGTGCCGGCTACCGGACTGATTCCGCACCATCTGCTCGAGCAGGTCACCTACCAAGCCTGGAAGAAATCGTCCGTGCTGCGCAATCCTTTCCCCGAGAGGAAACTCCCCAACCTGCAAGCCGAGTTGGAGGACTTGGTTCCATTGGATTTGCTGAACATCAGTACCCAGTTTTTCTCTTCCATCGGCATGCAAAATATCACTGAGTAGGGGCCGTTTTTCGACCGTCCGGTTAACTTAACCTGGGGCCGGGAAAAAGATACTTCGCTCTTACTAAACGCGCTGAAAACTTTAGAAAATATTGTTAATGCAACAAAGATACATTGTATCTTGTCTTCAGTCCGGTTTGTAAAATCGATGTATAGTTTCTACAGCTCCACGTTAAGCTGAAGTGAATTCAAGTGTCGCGGCTTGTACTCGACTTTTGTGAACTTTTCTTCTTCCGCAGACAGTTCATGCGCCTTCACTTCATCCCGCTGGAACCCGGCAGCGCAGGACCTGATTGCCACGCCCGCCTTTTCGACTTTGGTGAAATCGAGCTGCACTACTGCCCGAAGGTCACCTTCAAGAAGCTGCTGCAGACTCACGCCGACATTTCGAAGGTTGAGTATGCCTTGGTCAAGAACGACCTGCCCGTCGGTTTGAATGAGGAGGCGTGTCCCGGCTTCGGCGCTGCTGTCGGTGAGGCCACCATTTTGTCTGTATCGACGCCGAAGTACCTCCAGAAGCGCTTGAACCTACTGCAGAACTACGACTACGATGACCACTTGAACCTAAATCGCTTGTATAGAATGGTAAGGAATGGAGCTACTATAAACCTAGCTGTAAACCTAGCTCATCATACCGTTTAAGGCCGTCCACACGCTACTCACTCTGCCCGCCTACTTTGTTCACGAAAAACTGTGGCTCGACATGATCGAAGGCGAAGTCGGCCCCACTGAGTACAACTGCCACTACTGGAACCTCATGCAGCAGTACATGGGTGTCGAAGCACCGCTGAAGACCGACTCGCGCGCCTTCGACATGCCATACAAGTTCTACGAGGGGATCGTGGACCAGTCCAGATCCACCAAGTAATCCCTGCTTCTCCCTCCTTCTATATCCATCGATATAACTTTTTCGTGGCTTTTTTACAGAAAGCTCTTCGCTGAGTTCCTGGGTTATCAGATCTACCGGGAGCTTTGCTTGAAGACGGGCGAGTATCAGCCGAACAACGCGTTCAAGCAGCTGCACAACTGCGATTTGTCTGACCACAAATTGGCCGGCGACGTGCTAAGGTAACAAAATACCAACTCTGATTGTTGACGAGAGATTTACCTAATTAACTGCTATAATTTCGGATAATTCAAGTGAGATGATGTCGCTGGGATCCAGCAAACCGTGGCGCGAGGTCGCCCAACTGTTGACGCCTTCCAAAAAACCGAAACTTACGGCCAGCGCGTTCCTGGAGTACTTCTCGACCATTCGCACATGGATCGCGGAGGACAATATCAAGAAAAATCTGCAGGTCGGCTGGACATCAGTTGATAGTAAGTCTTTCACGTTCCTTCAAAGTTCAGTTCCAGAAAAATGTCCTCTTTTGCAGAATGTAAACGGAACTGAAAAGGAGGCTGTCACGAAGGATGTCTGACGCAAGTGCTGCGTGTTGGCCAGCAAAGTCACGTCGCGCTGATGTCAGATTTGGAAACATGTCGCAAATGATGTTCAAACATTTTAGCATATTAAATAAAACGTGATTCGCAAGTTTAATCTGACTCTTCTCTGAAATCTGACGCCTTCTTCAGAAAGCATTTAGGCAAAGTTGCTTCTGTAGTAAATCGAAAGTTCCTCAGAACTAAAACGAATTTTCACCTTCAGTCTTTCGCTGTATCCAGCTTCAGCTTCTTTCCCTCCTCTCAATCACTTTGCATGACCGACCACTTATTTTACTTTAACAGAACTTTTAATCACAATACAAGCAACGACGGGCAATCGTCAACATTGCACTGAATCGAAGACAGTTTTCCATGAGATTTTATATTCACTCGGCTTGAATCGATGTTTCTCTATTTCTTCTCTTGTTTCTTCGTGGTTGATGCTTTCAGATGTGATGGACTTTGATAAATGAGTGAGCAGCCTGAATTAATTACAATTATTTTTAATTAATTAGTGCTATTTCTGTAAAACTAATCTTAATACGTAAAAATGTATTCTTTAAATCATTGCTGTAGTTGTATTGAAAAAGTGAAAGGAGGAGAAAAGTAATCCTAGGTATGTCCATTAACGCTTACAAACTACTCTTTTATTATTACTCTTTTATACGAATTTTAAATTAAAGAAATCATAAAATGCATACTAATTTTTTCTGTACTTTTATTACCCTGACACGCGATCCGTTTACAATGTAAGGCAGAAACGAATGTGTGCTCATTACGCCTCAATTACTATTCAATGTAGGAATAGGATTAATTGTCATCTCAAATTGCGCTTACTTTACACGTGAACGAGGAATGAAATTTTTTTTAGTTTTCCCTCCGCATGAGAAGTATAGCAGAATAGTGAATATCATCATGACATCATCGATGATTTCTTGATGATTTTGTGTCCTCAACCACTTCGCACTTCGATTGATTCTCTGCATAATATTAACCCGTGAGCTTCCCGATAAAACTTCTGCGTTTACACATTTCCATTCTACATACACTTTCTTCTGATGACAATGTAAGCGAAGATTGTGAGTACTTCTATTTGCATATAACCACCCGCTTACATTTGAAGTTGTTCGCGCTAATCAATGATTTTCAGACCAGTTTCGCTTCTTTGCCACTGGGCAACTGATAACAAGAACTTTCTCTCTCTCGCTCTCGTTTTGTTTTTTTTTTTGTAATGGTTCCTGCTTCTTGTTTTTCCTAAACTTCCGCCCTGTTCCCTTGTCTAACTGAAGCCGAGTTTCGCCAAGTTTAATCAGTTCAATTCGGTTCTTTCACGAAAGTGCTGGAAAATGTGAATCTTTTAGAAGAAAATTTCACTGTTGGTTTTTTAAAAAGTAAAATCCGAGATTGTGAAAAATAATTATTAAAAATTACTGTTAAATTGATTAAAGTCTTGAATTAGAAGTTTAGCAGAGAAGCAGAAAAGTGTAAATTACATGAGTTCAGAGTTGATTAACCGACGCTTGAGATAACACGATTTTTTATAGATATTTTTCCCCTTCTTTTTATTGTGTATTATTATAGAAAAGTGTTATTTTCCGTTAATTAATTAATTAATTAATTCAGTGAAATTCCAAGATGAAGCCGATTTTTCTCCTCGATCATCTCGCGATTCTTTTAGCGTTTATTTTGGTAATTACTTCAAGCATTCACAATTCCTCAAATAATTTCATTTATGAACACAGGTAACGATCGCGCTGATCACTGCTTCACCTCGAAATCCTACTCAGCCCAAAGCAGCGAATGTCCTGCGAGATTCGAGAGCAGAGCCTCCGAACAACAGCTCGAATCCCAGAACATCACCCGACTACGAAGTGTTGGCCACCACGCTGCTGAATGACGCTTCGAAACGCATGCAGCTGCTGTGGAATCGCAAGCGGGAGATCTTCCTGAGCCAGACGACGAAAGTGATCGGCCACAACGTCATCAACCTTGCGGCCACCAACCAGGACATCGACAGCGACTACCGGCGGCTGGTGCACGCACTGGCGGCCAATTTGAGTGTGATTCCGGTGGCGCAGCTGACGAGTTCGAATCTGCGGCGGCAGGTGCAGCGGCTGGGGAAGCTACAGCTGTTCGGACTGGAGAAGGGCGACTACGAGGAGGCGAAGCAGCTGCTGCACACCATGCACACGTTCCTGACGTCGCGCTGGGTGTGCCACTTCCACCACCCGAACGACTGCGGCCAGGCGATGGTGCCGATGCTGCCCAACATCGCGCTGGCCATCACCAAGCCGAAGCGCAACGACGAGCTCAACTACTACTGGCTGAAGTGGCGCCTGGCGTTGAACGAGCACGACGCGCGCTCCACCTTCATAAATTTCGTTCACTTCCTGCGCAAATCGGCGACTTACAACGGTGAGTAAAAGTGAAAAGAAGTCAGAAGAAGTGAAAAGAAGAGAGTAAGTACCCGAAGCTGCAAATAACAGATAGTTTCTCCGCTCCTTTTCCCTTTTCATGCACTCTCACGCAGGTCATGTGACACCCTCGCGCACCTGGTACCTCTACTACGACTCGGACAACTTCCAGCGCGAGCTCGAGGACGTCGTCGACGACATCATGCCGCTCTACCGCGAGCTGCACGCGTATCTGCGCCACGCCATCCGCTCCAACAACAGCCAAGTGACGGCGGCGGACGGCGCCATCCCGCACCCGCTCATGGAGCAGTTCATCCACTCGGCTTGGATACCGAAAACTCTCTTCATCACGCCCTTCCCCGCCAGCCAGCTGCCGAATGTGCAGACGCGCCTCGGCGACGTGCTGAAGAACATGACGCGCGAGCTGAACTTCGCGGCGCGGGAGTTCTTCGAGTCGCTCAACCTCCAGCGGATGCCAGAGTGAGTAATCGAACCACAAGTAACAGGGATTAATTTCTCTTTCTCCCCTCTGCTTCCCAGTTCGTTCTACGATAAAGCGCTGCGTCCCATGAAAGAGGAGAAAGTTGACGCCGACTGCAAGACGGAGGTGCTCTACTTTCCGCCGGATGTCGCTCTGCGCTACTGTCCCAAGGTGGACTACAAGAAGCTGATGCAGCGCCACGGCGACATGGCTGCGCTGCAGTACAATCTGTACAAGAAGGAGCTGCCGTTCGGCCTGGACGTGGAGCCGTGCCCGGGCTTCGGCAGCGCCCTAAGCGAGGCGGCGGTCATTGCGTCGGGCACGCCGCGCCATCTGCACCGCTTGCACATCCTGGACAACGACACGCTCAGCGCGGAGCAGAGCATGAATCGCCTCTTCCGAATGGTGAGTTGCCAGCAAGCAGCAAAACTTCGAAATTCGCTTTCATCTGTTGGCTGCTTGTTCATCGCAGGCCGTCCACACGATCCTCGCCGTTCCGCAGTATTTCGTCAATGAGAAGTTCCTCGTCGATGTGATGGACGGGCGCATCGCCACTCACGAACTCAACTGCGGCTACTGGCGACTGCAGTACAAATACGCGGGCGTCGTGCCGCCGGTGAAACGCAGCGAGAAGCACTTCGATCCCGACTACAAATTCTATCGCGGTCTAAATCCCGAAAAACCGAACACAGCGTGAGTAAATCGGCGAAAAGTGGCGACGCTAAAAGAATTAATCTAATTAGAACTAATTAGATTTTTATGTGGATTAATTAAGATTTCTTATTTGCATTTTTTAATTGAGATTTCTGTCATTTTTTGTGACAACGATTCAAGGAGACGCGCAGATGTCCATTTTTTTGGTTTTTGCACAGTTTTTTCGTTTTTTCTCCATTTGCACAGTTTTTTCTCTAATTATTCATGACTCACGTGGAAACTTTTTAATTCCTCTAAAGTTTCCTCGAAAACTGTGAATGAAGCGATTTGGTGTCCTTTAGTCGTTAGTTTTGCGCATTTCTTTATCGCTTCGCACTTTCGAAACAGGAAATTGATTACGGAAATCCTCGGCCACCAGTTCTACCGCGCCGTTTGCCTGGCGAGTGGTCAGTACCGAGCAGGGAACCCGAGCTACCCGCTCAACAACTGCGACTTCTACGGCAGCCCGGAAGCAGGCAGACTGATGAGGTGAGTGCGCGACTCTTCTACACTGCAACACACACGATCCACTTCCTCCCGTTCCCCTCAGCGACGTGATGCAGCTGGGCGCGACGAAGCACTGGCGCGACATCATGCAGATAGCCACAGGGGAGCGCAGGCTGTCGGCGAAGGGGCTCCTGGAGTACTTCGCTCCGCTCTACACGTGGCTGAGGCAGCAGAACGAGCTTTTGGACCTGGACGTGGGTTGGGACGCAGACATCAGTGAGTGGCGCTTAAGAAACTTTCGGTCTTGTTTTACAATTCCTTCTTTTCCCCCTTCGACGCCTTCACAGAATGCAGCAGCGATTGATGAAGTGCGTCAGGAGCAGCAAAAGCTTGAAGCCTTTCAAGCAACTCATTTTAAATAATCTTCATCTCAACTTTAAATCATAATCGCAATAAAGCAAAAAAAGCAACCATTTTACTAAAGGCGTTAAGTTTATTCAGGGAAGAGAAGTAAGAGAGGGAGAGAATGGCGAGAGAAAGAAGGGGGAAATTTAAATGTCGGAGTACTACTATTTTTATTACTACAAATATTTAATAGATATAGGGCATCAAAGCTTCCAATTTTAATAGCTCCTATCTCCTAAACGTGGTCGAGGCGGGGACGTGACTTGTTGTTGTGCTACAACAACAAAAAGAAGAACAACAAAATCGCTTATACGCGGCTGATGTAGGTTTATTCCGCAAATTCCTTAATGTTTTTTCAATGAAGCTGTTTCTCATGAAAATTTAAACCAACCGAACTAAAGATTTGATTTTAAAATGCAATAAATGTGAATCGTCGTAAAAATACTTGAATAAAAATACGTAAAGGATCTTTTGTTTAATCCTTAATATAAGATACGCCTTTGTGAAGTTTCTATATTTTCGTAATAAGTCAATATAAAACTAGTCATGAAGACACACTTAATTAATGGAAAATTTCTGAAGAAATTATATTAGATTCTGTTTCCTTGTTATGAACTTGTTACTAAGCAATACTACGATTTTCCACATTATTTACTACTTTTAAAAATTTAAAAACGACAGCACTGCTTGGAGTGGCTACAAAAGTAGTCCAAAAAACAAAATTTTTTACCGGAAAATTAAATAATTTTTTCATCCGACCTTCGATTAGTTTTAAGTTTTCAACGCCAGCGCCATCGACCCGACGTGGCGAGTTTGTGAAACATACAAACATCTAAATGCTTGGCAGCACCAAGATAATGTTTACGACGACATGTAGATGGCGCTAATATTAACCATAAGTCGTAAAAAGTGTGTATAATTAAAACTCTATAATTTTTACCGTGATTGTTGCGGAACGCGCATCGTTGGTGGGAAATGTTAATCTGAAAAAGGGAATAATGACATTAAAAGAAATAAAAAAGTCTACTTACTTTCGATATCAGTCGAGGAGGGAATCTGGGATAAACAAAAAACCGCATTTAATAGTCATTTTCATTTAATTAATAAATTAAACTTACCTGTAGTAACTTCTGCAGCTGCGTAAGGGTTAACGATGTAGACGGTCAAACGGACCCATCAAAATGTGCTCTCGTTTTACAGCAGTTTATTTTTGTAATTTGTTTGAGGGATCGCAGTAAGAAAAGAGCGGTGAAAAGAGTACAAAGGTAGAAGTCAGAGAGTGTAGGAATTTTTGAATGAGTAGTAGGAATTAGGCGGGAAGAGTAAACGCCAAAGAGTAAACGGAGAGTAGATGGCACAGCTGTCTTTCTTATTATGAGCGCCTGGTAAATAAAACCGAAACTGGCTATGCAAATCTAATTTAAAAAGTTCCAGAATGTTCAAGAATAAAAATTTCGCGGTAACGTGAGTGTATGGTGTATAAATAAATAATAGGCAGAAAGAAAGAGATGGAAACGATTTAAGGAATAGTAAGTTCCTTTCTGAAATTTATTGTTACCCTCAGCCCGCGCCAGGAAGGGTTAAGAACCACGACACGTCATCGACTAGGTTCGCCGGAGTGGAAAAAAACCAGGACGGGACAACTGAGGAGTCGTAACATGATGTAGAATTAAAAAATTAAATAATCTCAAATAAAATAGTTTTTTTAAATGTAGTTTCTTCATACTTTTGCTTAGTGTGTCTATACGACTTTTTATTGCAGTTTTGCAGAATCAAATATAAAAATTTGGAAATGTTTCTAAACAGTAAAAGAACACATTCATAAATTTACATTATTTATTCGTTTTATTTTAAATTTATATGTAGCATTACATTTCTTCAAAAAGAAAATAATAATTTTTTTATGTTGTTGTTTAGATTTATCAACAAACTTATGTTTTATTCTAGTTACATACAAAATAATTAAACGTAAATGTGAATTTTAGTAAAGAATCGTTGCTAAATGACGTTAAATATTTACAGAAAAGCTTTGGTTGTTTTATAATAAGAACTGCTTAAAACTCATTAAATTTAAGATCTTAAATGTTACAATTAAATTCTAAACGAAAGGCCACACGTTTACCACGAAAAGTCTTGTTGCACAAGCCTAAAATTAATTATTATAAACTACATTTTAAAGAATTATTAAGTACTGATAAAACTAATGTTTTGCATGTCCATTAAATCTAATAACTTAATTTTATCATAAACGTTTAACTATTGTTAGAAATGAAAAAGAAAAGCAGTTGAAAGACGAACGAGATCGAAGTTTACACCGTCACCCAGCTTAAGAAGGATTATAAATAGTGGCGGGAAGAGGGGAACTCTTCGAGGGGTGCGTTCACATTGTCGTCTCTGAGTCCGGCGGCGTGTGGTAGTTGAGGTTGTACGCGGGCGGGCCGCTGTTCAGGAAGGCCATCGAGCGGATGCTTTCGCGCGAAGCGGTCCGCTTAGCGAAGGGCAGATTCTGCGGCGGAGTGGTTGGCGGCGGTGGAGGCGGAAGCGGCGATGGCAGCGATTCAGTGGGCGAATGCGGCGGATGCTGGTGCTGTGTGTGTTGCTGATAGAGCGGCGGCTGTTGTTGCGCGCCGCCGCCCGTCAGACTCACGAAAACGTTCTCCGCGGCAGCCGCGCTCGGCAAGTAGGACGCAAGCGAACGCGTGCCGTGGAAGTTGGAGTAGCTGGAGCGCACCGACGGCGGCCGGTTGTTGTAGAGCTCGTCGACGTGCTCGCCGTCAGCGAGGTTCGACGTCGAGTGCTGATACGTCGGGTTGAAGTGCCCCATGGCGACGGTGGGCGAGGGGGGCTCCTCGCCGAGCGCCGCCTCGACGATGGGCGACTGCGAGCTCGACTGCCACGACTGCTGCTTCAGCAAAAGCCCCGCCCCTCCGTTGGTGTTGTAATAAATGGGGTCCGGGACGTTGCTGCTCTTGCGGAAACTCTGATAGGGAATTTTGCTGGTCTTGTGGACGGGCGGCTTCGGCAGGCTGCCACCGGCCGTCGACCCGACGAACTCTTGATTCAGCGACTGCAGGTTGCCGACGGTGAGGGCGGAGTTGTCCTTGTGCTGGAAGGAGCCGAACTGCTGCGGCTGCTGGCGCCCGCCCAAGTGATGCTGGCTGTGAGCTCCGTGCAGCTGCTGCTGCTGGTCGAGCAGCTTCGTCACCGGATTCTGTTGGTATTTTCGCCGCGAGCTGCGAATGCTGCTGCGCGAATGGGTGCTGGAGGTGGTGCCAGTGGCCCCGGCGACGGCGCCGGCGTCACGGCTGTTGCTGTGGTGGCTGCGGCGGCTGGCGGTCGATGTGCGGCTGTTGCTGCCGCGCGCCATCACCGAGCGGCGCTTCACGCGGCGCGGCGTCATCGGCTTCGGACTCAGCTCGCCGCCGTTGCGCTCGTCCAGGCGGTCGTCGAAGTCGAGAATCGCGTCGGCGCGGCTGCGGATGGAGTCGATGCTGGGCCCGAACTCGATCGAGTACAGCGACTGGCGGTGCTTCGCTTTCTTTCTAACGTGTTTCACTGTGCACGGCGGAAGTGGGAAAGAGGAAAACATTTTCATTACTCTTTATGCAATAAACTATTTTTGAAAGAAGTAAATTCGTTGCTTGAAATTGAAAGCGCTTTACCTTTTGTTAGGCTTGCAAAGGCTATGAAATTCATGAGAAAATTAAGGAGAAACGATTTAATATTTCGAAGCTTTCAAATCGAATGTTAATCACAGAATTTACAAAAAATATTAGTGGAAAATTAAAACTCAAAATTAAGTATTCAGTAAGCAAGAGCAAAAACCAAAAGAGAGACCGAAATAACAGCTAAAAAATAAATAAATTAATACAAAAATGAAGCCGTTTATAAAAACAACAAAAATTAATAATTAATTTGAAGTAAAAGGTTCCAAAAAGTAAACCATAAAAACAGCAAACCATCAAAAAATATTTGCATCGAAGAAATAAATAATAAAATACATTAAATATAAGAATTTAATAAATATAAATAAAAATTATTATTATTTCATATACATATAAAAACCTAAATAAATTTAATTAAAAACTCTTTTCTACTAAAATTGATTTCAATTTGCAGATAAATCCAATTTCTATAATTTGAAATAAATTAAATTTAACGAATTTAACTTCACAACGACAAAAGTCATCAATAATTAATTTAAATTTTCTTGGCCCAATTTAAAAGAATAATATTAAAATAAAGTAATGCGAAATAATTAATAACTTAATGCAAAACTATATAAACAAGAAACCATAAATACATAAAAAAATTAATAAATTGCTAAATTTTCTATTCTAATTTTTCTATTTATTTAATAGCTGAAAATGCGACGAGTACTTAAAATATTTAATAATACTTCAATATTTGTTAATATCTTTTGATTGAAGCGAATTCTCAAACACATTCATTTTTCTGAATTATTTCAGCAAAATTTTCCATGGATTTGTTTCTCAGCAACAAAGTCTATACTTCGACTCCTTTTTGTCCGCTTAGCAACATATGTTGATAAACTTTGTTTCGCTGCAAAACTGAAGCACGAAACATGTTCGTGTTTTCGTTCGTAAAGCAAATGAACGAATGTGATTCGCAATCGTTCAGTGAATGGTAAAAGCAATCGTCACGAAATATGCGAATGTTACAACCAATCGCTTTAAAGGAGAGACATTCGTTGGTTACGAACTATTCGCGTCATTCGTGCTAATCAGTAATAAATATTTTTAAAAAATGCACAAATGACGGAGCTCCGAAAAGTCTCACCCGAAATTAAAATATGAAATTATTAAATTTTCATACATTCAAATTATAATTTTAATATAAAAGTACTAGAAATTAGATTATTATTATTATATTATTATAAACTATCATGTAAATTAATACGACGACATTAATACAAAAATAATAAAAAAACGTGCTCCTATCTGAAAAATTCTAGTTTTGAATATATGAAAGCGATAGAAGAAATTTTCATTGTTCAAGTTACACAAATCAATCTGTTCTTTAACTTTATAGAATAGAGATTATAATATTATATATTGTCTGTATATTATCTGTAGTATAATAAATCTATTATAATCTATTCTTATACTGTTCAATTCCAAAGTAAACAGCTCATTGAGTAAACGATGTAAAATTTGTACTATTATTTATTGACTCCGCGCAATTTTTGCATTTGCTTTACTTATGAATATATCAATAAATAAATAAATATTAATTTTTAAAGCAAAATACAGTTTTGTTGAGAGTTTCCCCGATATTTGTTCTATTATCAATTTTAAATCAGTGTAAAAAAAAAATGAAATGCTGGAAATGCTTCATTTAAACTCGTTAAATTTTGTTATTTAGCTAACTACGTTATAAACTTTTAAGATTATTTATGAAAATGTCGCATTGATCTAAGAAAAGGTTTTAAAAAATTATTTATGCCAATTTTCTCATTTAATTACGAATTTAAATTTAAATAGAAGTCAATAAAATGCCATAAAACCTTAATTTTAGACAACTAAAAAATGATCACCAAAAAAATTAAATTAAGTTAGCAAATTTTCGCTACTTATGCCAACACCAAAGATTAATTAATTATTAATCAAATAAGTGAAGAGACTAACAATGAAGGAAAAGCAATAGAATAAATAGAAAACTATTTACGAAAATATTAATTATAATTAATTTATCAAATAAACTTCAACACTTAAAGCAACAACAAAATATTTACACTTCTTATAATAATAAAATTCGATAGATTTAAATTAAAGAACACACAATGAATCGTAGCTTTTTAATATTTTTGATAATTTAATTCACTTTTCAACTTAATAAATAACAACATCTATTTGCGTATAACTTTTCTGTAGTTTGTTTAATTATATTTATATATAATTATTATTATTATTAGTTTATAACTATTGATAAATAACTGCTTAAAAGCTTTACTCCAAAAATTAAATTTTTCCTAAAGGCAACAGCGAATTTTAATGACTTTTTTTACTTGTTCTTTCTCAATTTTATTCATACAACAATTTTTCATTTTGTTTTCTATATGGATTGATATATAATTTATTTCCTTTCAATATAATTCGATATTTTAACTATTTTAGTGAATAGAATACATATTTGCTTTCTGCTAAATATTTCAATAATTTTTCCTTTGTTCGTTTTTCTTTTGTTATTTCTACTAAAGGCATTTTTCAGTGACGTATTCGTTATTGTTTTCCGCTTGCGTTTCTAGTGTTGCTCTTCTATTTGCTTAGGTTTTCCATAGAAAAACTCTTATCCACTGTGCAAAATGCATCGTAATGATTTTCATATTTATCACAGTTCAAAGAAAATTACACAAAAATTTGACATTTTTCTTAAATACATTTTTAAGTAGCATGTAAATTTGGATAAAATGCGAAGAGAAGAGGTGAAAGAGAGGCTTTTTATACACTATCTACTAATTAAATATGTAACATCTAGAAGGCAAAATTTCTCAATTTGATTTATTATGCTTTCATTCAATTTATTCCAATAAAAATTCAATTTTCGTACCAAGTTCGCTTTTAATTCATTTCAATTATTTTTAAAACTATTTTAATTGTTTCTAAGTAAATTTGTTTTTATTTTTCAGTTTAATTTCAATTTTTCATTTATGATAAGTTGTGCTTTAGTGAGTTTTCTTTTGCATTTGTAGTTTATTTTTCTTAAAATTTTCATAAAATCTGTGTAAAAATCTTCGACTAACGAAAAATTATAAGATTTCTAATTTTACTTGTTCCGAGACTTGTGTAAATTATTCCTTTTTTATTTTTGCTTTTAATTATTTATCAATTTTGCAATTTTGAAAATCAGACTTAAAGAAATGGCAGCGAAATAGTCGTAGAAAGCTTGATTGATGTTATTTCAACGGTGTTTGTCAATCTTATTTGAAGATTTTTGTCTTTATTTCCAATCAGAAGCCGTGACAAATCGTTTATGAATTTCCAACTCGTTTAACACGTGATCAAAGAAATTTAAAACTTCCTTATTTAATCCATAAATAAAGAATAAATAAAAAATAAATAAAATTGAAAAAAATTGAAGGGAAATACGTAAATAAACTCAATTGAAGTCATTACGACTTTGCAATTTTTAAGGATGAAATTATTACTTTATATAAGTAGTTTTAAGTTGGGATAAATTCCAATCGTTCTACAGAAAAAAGCCATAATTCATTAAAAAATAGTACAAAAATACAAGAGTAAAACAAAATAAATTGCAAATTTCTAAAAGGTATACAGAAAAATCAAATTTTGTCATTGAATAAACTTAAATTTAAACGATGTTTTAATTGCTTAAATTAAAATTAAAATTGTTTCTATATTGAAAGAACACTTTTTGGTCTTTTCTCTTTTTGTCTTCATTTAAATTTGTCTTTAGTTAACATCAATACTTGCTTATAATAAAAATATTTCACCTAAGAAATAATTTTAAGCAATTTTTCTTAAAGAAGTAGTACAAAAACATGATTTACATTATTTTGTTAAAGCAACACGTACATAAAACAGATATAAAAAGTAAATAGGCACACAAATAAATGTTACATATATAAAATATAGTATTTATGTTAAAATCACATAGAAAAACATGTACACATTTGATTTGCTTTTAGTTACAAGAGTTGTTTTGAAACGAAACGGCGTCAGAAAGCATAAAACAACATCGCATTTAATCGTTTAACTAATAAATGAATCCTCAAATACGTACTAGAAGAGTTGACAGCAACATCAGCACCAGCGGATCAACCAATAATTTTCAGCACAACGCAGATCAGCAGCTCTTTCACCACGCTTTAGCCACAAATCCACAAACAGCACTCGACGTCGGGTGAAGAGTTTCGTGTAAGCAGCAAATTATTTAAGCTTTGCTTTTAATATTTTCGTTTTCTACTCGCGTGTACGCTTTTCGGCATTTCTTTGTTCATATCAATCACAGTCAATTAAGCTAGAAAGTGTTAATTAGAAATGAAGAAAACGACAAAAAAGCAAGTGTTGATTTTTTCGATATACAAAGATCTGTTTGCGAATTGATGAGTGCGAATGATTTGAATGATTCTTTAGTAACGAAGTGTGCCAATGTAATTTTGTTCTCTTTTGGGTCAGAAAAGCAGCCTCGAATAAACTACGTTCTTCGTTCAATCAAACTGAGTATTTAAATAGACTAACCAACAATGGAAACTCGAAAATAAAATCCCTATAAAATATGCTACTAAAATATGCTATTCAAAAATATAAAAATCGACGCAGTCTTTCATTTCCTACATGATTCCAAAGCGAAAGACCGAACTGAATCAAGGTTTCCCATCGAGCGATTACTAGGTTGCTTAATAATGGCTCCGTTGGGAGTCTTCACATGGATTCAGCTGCAAAATAATCTCGACGATGCAGTAAGAGTCGCCGATGACCTCGCTAGTCACTGTCCTTTATTACTAACAGTTATTTTATCCCCATTATTAGAAGAAAAGTCTTCATAAATCAATCATTCAATCATCAAATCAATCAAAATTAAATTGTGTTTTTAGAGCCTATGAAAAACGATATCGAAGTCGTTAAAGTAAATAAACTTACATATAAAAAAAGTCTAAAAACTATTGTCCTATTAAAATATACTCATTAGATATACACTCTCTGACTTAAAATAGAAACGAATATTAAGGAATCACAAACAGTCGGAAATCGAGAATCGATCACAAACGTTAGATTTACGAGTCAAGTGGCTCATCGAGCACCTGCGGTACTTAAACGAAGCTATACACTAGTCCACGCCTACGTCATGGGTGATCGCTGCCGAAGAGAACCTCGAACTTAGGAATACGCAGCATCACCGGTGGCAGGGACGCCGCGACTGCTCAGAACTGCGCCGACCCGAATGACTCCTTCGCCGCCCGACGTGGAGTTGCAATAGGAACGCGGGCGCGTCTTGGGCCCCGACCGCCCACTTCTGCGGTTCACCTGCGGCGCTGCATCCTTCGCGTTCGATCTGTGCGACTTCCGCGACGGATTCGGCGAGAAGCGCTCCGATCTGCTCGTCGCAACCGAGCTCAGGCGGTCGTGGCTCTTGGCGCGCACGATGTTGAAGCCGGTGTCGATGTAGCCCGGCGGCGCATCCCGGATCTGGTCACAGAAGTGGGCCGACGTGTTGGCGAGGTGAGAACGTTCGCGCTCCTGCTGCTGCTGCTGCTGTCGCTGGCGCCGAGCAATGCGCGACGGCACCGGAGATCGCGGCACGTACTGCGTCGGCATGGAGTATTTCTCAGTTACCTCCGGCGATAGATCCGGGTAAGGGGCGTGTCCAGAGCGCGGCGCGAAAATGTGTGGTCGAGGCGCCGGCGGTGGCGGCGGCGTAACGGCGGACGGGGAGAGCGGAGAGGGAGCCGCATATTGCGGATGCGGATATTGGTGCGGTACCGTGGGCAGTGGAATGTTCGAGGGACGCGTCGGACGCTGATTCGGCTGATGCTGCTGCATGAGGACGCGGCTGGCGGGATTCAAAATGGCCACCGTGAATTGTCTCTGGGGCAGCGGGTCGTGCCGCTCGAGCAGCAAATCGTTGCTGTTGCCAAGGAAGAGCTGCGAATTATCGCGGCCCAGAAGATGGCCGATGCCGAGGCTGCTGTTGTTGTTGGGGCTGAATTTGGTGCATGAGGAGGAGTGGCTGTTGGGCGTCGTATTGCTCGTGCTGTTGATATTGTTGCTGTTATTGTTGCCGCTGTAGTTCGATTCGAGCGAAGCATACGAGGGGTTGTTATTGGAGCCCATATAGAAGCCGCCCGGCACCGGCTTCTGGAACGGGACGTACGTTACGCCGTCCGCCTTGAAGTTCTGCACCGAGATGAGGTCGTCCTCGAGGTTCTCTTCGAAGCTTTCCTCGAGGCTGGCGAAACTGTGAGCTGCCAGATGCTCGTTCGACATCGGCGCATAGCGTAGCTCGGGCCGCGACTGTTGGTACAGGTGCAGCTGCACCGCGCCGGGAGAAATGCTATTGCCGCTGTTAGGAGCGTGGCCCGCATTAATAAAGCTACTGTAACTAAGAGACTTGGGAGGCTTCGGACTGCGGTGGACCCGAGCAACGCGCCCGCTGCTGTTGTTATTGGTGCCGTTAAGGTTAAGGTTATTGCTGTTATGAGTGCTGTTAGTGAGGCTGTAGTTGCTGCTGCTGAGCGCACCAACCGCAAGCCCAACACCAACTCCAACCCCCGCCGCCGGGTTGCCTTTGCAGCTGCGCAGGCTGCCGGCCGTCGTTAGGTTCGAGTTCGAATTCGAGCTGAGAAACTCGGCCGAGTTCTGCGTGCTGTACTTCTGCAGCGAGGCGTACGACAGCGAGGAGTTGGTGTTGGTGTTGTTGTGGATGTTGTTAGAATTGAGAAGGTGTGGCTGCTGCTGCTGGTGCTGCTGCTGCTGCTGGTGCAGAGCGTGTGAGGATGTGGATGAAGGCGTTGGTGATAATGAGGTCGAAGTTGTGGTTGGCAATACGTGCTGCCGCTGCTGGCTGTTAGTATAAAGCTGATGGTCAGCTTTGGCGGTGCTGTCATCGTAGTATTTCTGTTCCGCGTGTGGCTGCTGCTGTTGCTGCGCTTCCAGCCGCCGCATGGCCGCCGTTATCGTGGCTGTGGCAGCCGCTTCTCCCGTCGGAATGACCGTAGTCGTCGCCGACGAGGATTGCTTACAATTTTTAGGACTATAGTACAGTTTTCTACTACTATTTAAGGTATTATTTTTGCTTGCATTGGGCGTGTTGCTGTGACTGTGTATTAAGAATGTGTTGTTATTGTACGAATGCTGTTGCTGATGGGGCGCGTGATCATGGAGATGGTGGTGATGCTTGCTCGACAGCATCGTTGCACTGGCCGAGGTCGGGATGCTTGTATAGCTCACGTACATGGGATGGACGACCGTGTGCTGTGGACTCTTGGCATCGCCATTCATGAAGTCGACTGCAAACAAATCAATTAATTATCAGGTATATAAGTATCTTTCATTCTCTTCACTATGCTCAATGCTCGAAATATGAGTTTCTTTCTGAATTTAAATTGTGCCCTTTTCAAATGCTTCTATTTAACACAAAACATTCTGCAACACAAGCAACATTCATACCAATGACGTCGATGTTTGTAGCATTTTCAACTGTACAACAACAAATCTTTTAAATTCTTTAACATGCGAATCATCCTCGTAGATTCCACGATATAGAATCGATGTACAATTAACAGAAATTACCACAAACTCCTTTAAAGATTAACAAATAATTTTTTAAGAGTTGTCGAAGCTTCTTTCAGTTGTCTTTCACTTGGAGGGAAATTTCTTTATTCTTTAGGAGTGTGGCCTTATTTATTTTATACTTTTTTATTTTCTTTTCCAAGAATTTCAATCATTCGAGTCCTTTCCTGCCTCTGCAAATGACTTAATTTTTCTTTAACTCTTTTGCGTTGCTCTTAAACTGATCTTTTTTTATTTCATGTCAATATTTGTTATTTTAATATTATTAAAAATGCTACAAACACCCCATAATATTTACATAATAAAGAACAGAGAAACAGGGAACTTAAAATTAATAAATACTCGATTTAAGTGAACACGTAAAGACAACTTTTACACATGAAGAATTATTAATAATATTCGATGATTATTTAATATATAACAAACATGAAACGAGTGTATTTATGTATTTATGGAGGTAGAATAATATACAAACATTTAAAAAACAAACGATTAATGCATTCTTTATGACTTTTTTTCATTTCTTCCCCTTTTTCATGATTTCAAATAGCGAAGTTTGAAGATTTCCAATGGCAATTTTAGGATTTAAATACATGTGATGTGATGTAGTAATTTTGTTTTTGTTTTTTTTTTTTAAAAACTTGATTATTTATAATAACTAGATAATTTGTAGAAAATAAAAAGTATTCAAAGTCTACAAGTTGATGAGTTAATTATTTAATTTAATGTTTCATTACTCAAAGCAAAGCATGCATTAGTTTTGAAGTGAAGGATAAATAAAAAGGGAGAAAGAGAAAAAATGCAACACGTAGAAAGACGTGAGAGTAATGCTAAAAGTTAATTACAACTACTAACTACTACTAATTATTAATTACTCATCCGCAGGCAGGATAAAGACAATAAATTACTTATTAATGGTTATTTACATACGATAAAAACTTCCTAAAATTCTCATAAATTCTACTGACAGATAAATATTTAGAAGACGAAATTTAGACTAATACAAGTCTATATTTTTATATATTTACCTATTTTATAATGAGAGAATTTAATGTGTATTTCGATTATTACAAATTCCTCTTCAAAGAATGTTATTTTTCTTAAATCCTGTTATATTCACGCACAATTCATTGGGTGAACACGGAGAATGAACTCAAGTTAATTAAAATGAACTTCAATGAACTTTAATAAACACTAAAGAATTTATACAAAATCTTTAATAAATTTAAATGTACTATTATTAGATTAAATAAACTGAAATGAAGTTATGGAATGAACTGTAATGAACTCAAATGAACCCAAATAAACCTAAATAAACGCAACTGAACTGCCATGAATTTAAATAAAGTTATTAGAAGTTAAATAAACTCATTTGAAACTAAATAAACTGCCGAATGAACTGAATGAAATTTACTAATACGTAGAATGAACTACAATGAACTCATATGAGCTCTAATAAACTCGAGTGAACTCTAATAAAATCAAATGAATTCAAATGAATTAAATCGAGAGAAAAGAGAAATGACATTAAACAATTTAAATTATTAAACTCTTAAAAATGAATTTTAATGAACTTAAATGAACCTAAGTCAAGTTGAATGAATTTAAATAACGTCTTGAGATGAAATTAACTAATTAAACGAACTGAAAAGAACTCAAGAATTTTAATGACCTAAGCTTAATCATGAAAGTAAAATTTCCTTGGAAAGTTTTGTACTTTTTTCTACTTTTGCTCCTTTTGCTACTTAACTACTAAATATGCAACTGATCTCTCTATTCACTTTCAATTGATGGCAATCTCGTGACTGCCACCCTCCTGAGCTAATTACGCAGTCATCAGCGCGTCCTGGCTTTGAATGTCAATTGCTTCAACACACGCACCATCGCAAAGACGGACAGACAGACAGATATTCCTGCATAAACATGAATATGCATGCATCGAAGCTACGTGATTTTGCTTTCTATTATTGCTGCAAGTGCTGTTTTTGTTGTTGAATGCCTGCCGGAGTGACTGACTGCTGTTATTGGCATATTGCAGCACTCCTCTCGAGTATCCACTGCAGGGAAGTCAAGTGAGCGGATCTATTGAAGGCATTTGGTTGTTTGTTCGATGGTTCGTTGCTGTACTCAAGCGAGTGACGAAGGCGGAGGAAAACTTTCATTAAGCACGCTTGCAGGGCATTCAAATGCATGTCAAGGATGTGCTACTGAAATGTCATTGCTTCTTGAACAAGCCGTGCTTGGAATCTGCAAACTTCCGAGGGGAGGCGGAAGGAAACGCGCCACTTCTGCACTTCCTTGCTGCAAATTCGTCACCCTTTCTCGTGTTCATTCTACGCTTGTTTCGAGTGCAACAGGGAAAACATAAAGGAGCGAAAAGCACCTCAGGCATTTAAACTTGACATTTAACTGAAGGAACTGAAGAATGGACCCGTTCACCAACTGCTAATGAGACACGTCGAGGAGCAGCAGCAATACTTCTAGGGCTTCTTTAGGAACAGAGAAGCAAGAAGCCAGCTACTGACATTAAAAGCAGTCACTTAACAACATAAAGCTGATTATTGTGAACAAAAGGACGAAAACCGAAATAGAGAAGGAAAACAATGGAGCTTAAATTATTTCTAATAAACTGTAAAACTTTAGTTTTGGGCTTTGAAGTTTGTTTGGACAGGAGAATAATCGAAATACACAGAAAAATTTGTTTAAATAAATGCACATAACCAATAATATTATTGTGAAAATAGAAACGTTTACAAAGTGATGCAAATAAAACTTACATCTGTCATCTTCATCGAGGAAAATGTAACTGATGAATACGGCTCCCAAAATACCGAAGAACTGTAAAAGTGAGAAAGCAGAAGCAGTGATAGCGGTGGTAATACAGTCGTCGTATTTTGTAGACATACCGCCAACACACATTGAACAGCGGAGTGGATCACCTCGACCAGCGAATACTCGAGCAAACAGTCGTCGACCCGCTCGGGCCGGATGGGCCGGAAGGGATCGTCGGAGGTGATGTTCGTGGGATATGTGGGGTTGCAGCCGTAGCCATTGACCTCGAACCACGACACACTTCCCGTTCCCAGATTCAGCAAGTCGCTATCCTGTCAAAGAAATGTACAAAAATATTTAATAAAGAAATAAAATTAAAATTAAAAATTAAGAAAAAAATTAAAAGAAATTTACAAAATAATTAAAATAAGAAATACTGAAAATAAAATTAACATTTAAAATATTAAATAACAAAAAAAAAAAAAAAACTAAAATAATTTAACAATTAAAATAATCAGAAGTAACATAAAACATGGAAATAAAAAGTAATAAAAATATAATTAATAACGTAATTATTCAGTGGATAATTTACCTTGTCCAACTCGCCCACGTCCAAGTAAAAACATATTAAAAATGCGTTCCAAGCGATCCACAGAAAACTCCACAATAAATACTGAATTGATGAATAATTTCATCAAAAAAAAAAATAAAAAATTCAGGTTATTTAATTATTGCAAATGATTGAATAGTGTTTTATAGGTTTTTATATAGTTTTATATGTATTTTATGAATAAAATAGTATAAAATATTTATTAAAAAAGCGAATATTCTCCATCACAAAATCTATAAACAGACAACCATAAAACATAGTCTTTCGCAATGGGTTTTATCATTATCACCGCTTTCATTATTACACAATTACAGCAAAGTTGACAAATGCTGCTCTACTTTACCTCGAAAAAGTCCATTTACATGTCTTTTCCGACTGAGATATCGCGATAAAAGGATGTTGAACCCAAGCAGTGACCCACTTGCCGAGCTTTGTTATGTATTCATAGCGATAAACGTTAAATTACTGAGCAGCTTTTGAAATTTATCTAAACAAAATTTACTTTTTTTTTCTTATCTTTTTAAAAGCTGAAATCTTCTGAAATTTACTTTTTCCATTGCTTATTTTCGCTTATAAAAACTAAAATTAAAATATAATTAGAAGGAAATTTCATAATTTTTTCCTACTCTTTGCTTTTCTGACAATTTTATAAACAAATAATAATTTGTTTGATAAACAATAAGCGAAATTTATAATCGAATGCATTAAATTGGGTCTTAAAAAGTTGATTTTTTATACAACAAACATTGAAAAGGAAAACTGTAAAAGCGAAACAATAAAAGTGACTTAAAAGCATTCGATAGGAAGCAATAAAAACTCCAAATTCGTTTTATAACAAAAAACAAAACATGCATAAATACTAAAATCTTAATGAAAGTTTCAATCAATCAAGAGACTCAACAAACAGGAAATGCTTAAGCCGAAAACTAAAATCAACAGAGAAGCGACGAGTGGGCTAGGAATACATTCGAGTGCCTATTTATCGAGCCATCAACGGAACGAATCGCGATTAGATAAGAAAGGCTGTAGTTTTCGTAACCGATAGCAATCAAGTTAGCGATAAAGAATTGAATTGATTGAGCAACGCGACGTGACACAGAAAAGACACTCGTCTTTTATTAACAGATGTTTTTTTTTTTTTGATAAATAAACAAATGAATAAATTAACATTTGCATGACATGTTTTCAAAGCAAAAGTCACTCAAATACAGTTTGAATTTTGGGTTTTTATCATGTTTACACACATTTGTACACCGTTCAAAGGAGTTTTATTGTGTGTCCAAGAAACCTGAAATTCCTACTATAAAAGGATTAAAGATTCTTCATATTTATTCGAGTATTTCAAAATAATTTCGAACGCTCTTCAAACCGATTCCAAACCTCTTGAAAGTCCTATAAATCTTTTTACATTTTCTAGGAACTGTTTACAACTTTAACTCTTTTTGAACTATGAAACTTTGATAAATAACTTCTAGTAAATATAATAAAATTTCTATAGTTTGTCGACTAATCTTTTGAATAAATTTCGCCACTATTTAAATGTTACTTTTACGTAAGTTTCTCCTCTGGTTGACGCAATAAAATTAATTAGCACCTTTGAGTAAACGTTTGCTAAAATTGCAATAAGTCCATAAGTATTTTTTTGTATTGCATGTATTGCAATTGCAATGGCAACCCATGCATGGACGGCTTCGTGCCACAAACGCATTCAGAAACAAGAAAAATTACTTAAAACTCGCTTCACTCGATTTAAGGCTTGCTTCACAACGCAACCGAGTATTTGCTATATTGCGTCTATATGCAACTACACATGCAAAGGTAATTAATATCGCTGTGTGCATGTTTTCGAACTTGCACTTAATTATTTCGATTTTTACAGCATAATAAATTGATATTATTTTTGTTAGTTGTTTATTTGTACTCACCGTTAAAATGTATTTTACTCTAAAGTGATATGCTCCATAAAATCCAAATATTACGAATAATATCTGAAGGAAATTAACAAAAATGGGCGCCCACATGTATCCGAGAAAGTCGAATACTTGGCGTTCGATGATGGTTATCTGCAAAGAGAAAGAAATTGAAAATTCAATTAATAGCCATTCACTTAATTGCATTTTCGAGCCTAAAAACATAAAAAATTGAATGCAATTAATGAATTTTATCCATTAGAAAACCTAATAGAAATAGTATATAAAATTATGTATTTCTCTACTAATAAAAAATGTTAGAGCCTATATTAATGCTTTTGGATACATTTCATGGTCACTTTACTTGTAAAACTCATTTTTATTTCGCTAAAAGCAATTAAAACCATATTTAAAACAGAATTAAAACTTAATATAAATTAAAATTAATTCCTTCATGTCGTTAAAATATTTTCACAATGAAATATTAAAAGTTTTCCATTAAATTAAAAATTTTTCTGGTTGCTTTTTCATTTTGTTGTTTTTGCTTTTTTGCAATGATTGTTGCTAGGGTGATAGTTGCTAAGTTCAGTGATATTTGTTTTCTGTTGTCTCTTTCTGCCTCCGCCAGCCTACTTCTAAAATCGATTGCTATAATGATTTCCTGGTTTAGAGTTGAATTTTTAATAAAAAGCAGCAACTCTTGAATGAAGTAAATGAGCAAAGATGTTGGGCTGTTGTCTGTTTTGTGTCATTTCAATCTTGCAAAGTAGTTGAGAGTAATTGAATCCAATTAAAGCGCTTCAGATTGTAAGCAGCATTTTCTTCCAGACTGCCTTTTGCATCTGATTGCAGAATATTGCAACAGATGCTGCAATTATTTGTGAACAAAAAATATGAGTTGTTGTTTGATATGCACGCAATTAGCAATAGCTTTTAACAATTGACACATTTGAAGCTCATCGAAAACTGTTCTTCGAAGGAGATTCCTTTGGAAGAAAACACTTTTACTTCATTGAACTTTCCTTAATATCACCGAAACTGGAAAAAATAGTACTGAAGATATCATAAATCCGAAGGAGCGACTTTCAAAATAAAAAACTAATAGAAATAATTCGAATTTTCTAATGGAAAATATTTGGCAACGGTGACCGGCGAGACAATAAATAAAAATGAATTTTGTTACGAAAAACGACATTTCAATATTCACAAGTTGAAATAAGAAATAAGTTCATTTCTTTCTCCTGTCTGTACTGAAATTAGATTTAATAATAATATTTATTTACGAGAATATTTTGTTGGTATATTTCCTTAATTTTGTTTTCAAATCATTCTATTTTATGCTAATTTTATTTTATTTCCGAGACATTAAACAAAATAGATGAAAAATGTGTGATGCTTGAAAATTCTTCAACCTGTTGAAGATAATTTTCGCTAAATGCTTGCCAAGGCGTTTAATAGGTTTTTTAGCTACAATTTAATTTTTATTTATAGTTTGACATTTTCTAATTAATTAATTCATTAATTAATTAGTTGTCGCTGTTTCTGATGTTGTCAGTTGTTTATCTTCCTTTTTTTTATTTCCTTATAGATTAACGACGATTATAAGCAATGAAATTCGGAAAATTTCTTTCTCAATGATTTTCTGTTGGGAAGTGGAAATTTTTAGTAACTTTTGCGACTTTAAAACAAGAAAATAAACCGAAAATTAAGAACAGGAAATCAAAAGCAGAGAAAGAATATAGAAGAGTCGTTGGATAACACGACGTGTGGGGCGAATGAACCGACACTTTCGCATATATCGAGGTCAGGGTTGTGCCGAGCGGCAAAGCCATAAACAGCGCATTCAGAGGACAGACACACTTTATTGCAGTCGAATCAGATCAGCAGAAGTCAAAAATCGATGGTATAAAAACTTATAAAGCTTCGCAATCGTAATTCCGGATTAAATGGACAGAGAAATTGCGACCTCTCGGGTCACAGCCGTCATAATATCGAAACCAATAATGAAGCAACTAAATAAAAGATTGTCATTAAATACTCGTTATACTTAAATGTAAATTTAGGTGCTTCAAGAAAGATTTAAAAGAATATAGAAAATATTAGAAAATAGTAAAAGTTTCTGAAATTAGTAAAATAATCAACTAAATACTCGCCAAATAAATGCATTAAAATATTATTAACTAAATGTGTACTTAGAAAAGAAATTTGACAATGAAATAGGAATTTTATGTTAAGTAAAAGGATTATAAATGGATTTTGTCTAAAATTCAAACACAGAAAAACTGCAAAAACTATTCAAAAACTGACGGAAAAGAACTCAAGCCAATTTTCTTTCTTCTTTACAGTTCACAGGGATTCAATAGTATTTATATAGACCCCCATTACGAATGTTTGTTTGTCTTTCTTAAAATAAATTCCACAGCATTTTCTGCATGCATCCAAACCGAGCACCGTTTACACAAGTTTTCGGCATAAATAATTGCAATCGTTTTTTTAGCATTGTTGGAAAATGTTACAAAAAGCTTCTCCTACTCTCCCACAATCTTCTTTCTCTATCCTTTTTCTGATTTATTTCTGTTTCTTTTCACAGGTCGCCGTCGTTTCCATCGGCTTCTATGGCAAAAATGCAATGGCGTCAGTTGGTATTTTTCCTTGTAGTTCTTTTAGATTATCTCTCAGCGCTTTGATTTCCCTCAGATCACGATAAATAAATGGCGCTGTCGCACGTGTGGGAAACCGGAATTGAAGCCGCCTTGAAACGTGAGAAAATCGTGTCTGCGTTGATAAACCGAGCATAGTTTTTTCCGAGAAAACCCCACAATCACATCGCGTCCGATGCTTTTGTCCTTCCTCGTTCTGTTCGTAATCGATTTAAATGGAAAAACCTAATCAATTCAGCTTGGAGTGCAACATTTTTCATTTCATTCCACATCATTTTACAAAAAAAAAAGATCTCTTCAAACTACATACTTGCTAATTTAATCGCACATGAATTTATTTATTTATCTATTTATTGAGTGTTGCTGCTGACTGAAGCACGTATTGAGTTTCGCTGCGATGCTGCTGATGCAGCACCGACAACAGCAGATCTCGCTTTAAGCGATGCATAAGTTGATATTTAAATTGTAGACGAGAGTTGAGCTGGGATTGCATTATAAATAATGCATTAATGCAAATTTCAGCGTGTTAAACACGTTCTAATCAACGGAAGCCGACGCGTTGAAGGGTTGCCAGAGCTGCAGTTTATGCTGCGGTCGATTTGATGAGTTAATAAGAATTAAATTAGATTTGATGTCATAATAACGACGACGATAGCGACCAATGAAGCGCTAAACTGTGAGTCATTCGAATCGAGCGAGGGATTTTAATACAGGCGACGAGTTGTTAATAAAAGTTGTAATCTGATGGAATGAATTTTTTCGCATTAATATCAATGAGATTACATGGAAACTTCCAGTGTCCAGATGCCTAACGAATAAATTAAAAATAATTGTCTTTTTTTGTTGTTTAATCTTGAATCTTTCATCTCGATTTAGCTTCAGGGAGGTCCTCAAAATTACCGTTTGGTTTATTTTCTTTAATATTTTTAATGTAAACTTTTCATATTTTTTATTTGCTTTTATTTTGTGCTAAATTCTTCAATGCCATTGTGCAATATTTTTGGTTTGTACATTTATTAAAGGATTGAAATCATTTTCAATTTGTTTTGTTATTTTTTCTGTTTCGTTTTTGTTCTTCATTTCTATGGCCATCATTTTTCATATTCGTCATTTGCACTCCGATTTTATTGAAATTGAAGTGTTGCTTTTTTGCCGATTTCAATTTTTACGATGGTTCCTTCAGTGTTTTTCTTTTGTTCACAAATTAAACTCACATTTTCCTTGGTTTTTTTCCAAATTTTTCTTTTGTTTTTCGTAGCATTTTTGTCAATGTCTGCAACAGCAACAACAACTTAAATTATATATATAAAAACTCGGTCTGTTTCGTTCATCGTCTCGCATTTTCGCAAATTTTCTGTTTGTTTTTTGTCCTTTTTTTGTTTCTTGTTGACGTTTTATTCGCTTTCTCATTCAAATAACGCTTTGCTCTAATTAATTCAATCGCATTCAGAACGATTCTGCTGTTGTTGATCTGTGAAACTCTGCGCTTTATGTTTCTGTGTGCTGTGAGGTCTTTTGTTGATGGATCTACACATCAACAAAAGGCTGGCCTGTTATTTATTATGCACTCGAACAATCCACGCCAACTTCAACAATGATTAAAATAAATAAAAACAAGAATTGAACAATAGCTTCAAAACTGTCATTAAACGAATGAAGGACACACGAAGAATGATGTAGTGAAAGAGAAAGGAAAGAGGAGAAAATGTTCAATTATTCATTAATTTCACAACTATTTTCAGGCATTTGTAAAAGTTTAACCATTTTTAAATATAAAGTCTTTTATATATATATCTTTTCTTTTAAGGCTTTAAATAAGCCTTTTTTTAAATATTTTAATTACGATGAAGAGTTTTCCATTGTGTTTGACGACTTCAAATGGAAATAAACCTCAATTTTTAATGGGGAAAATCCTAAAGTACTTCACTGTGCTGCCAAAAAATAGAAAAAGAATTGGAATAAAAATTCAGAGTCCGTCTGATTGCTTAAAAATTTATAAAGAAAAAAAATCTATGTTACGTCTGGATTTTTATAGAATCTCCGTAGTTGTAGTTGCCTATATTTACATCTCTCAGAGGTGGTAACAGCCACGCCCACATCGTGTCGTTTGTAAAGCGACAAACTTGAAAGAGACTGCAAAGTGCCAAATAAAAGCACAACCAAGGAACGCAGCAAGGAAACAACAAACAATGAAGCTGTCAGAATGTGTAAAAGTCATGTCAGTTGCCGCCCCTTCTGCAGTATCTGAGGGGCGGGGAGATGTGAAGAGTTATCAACGTACTTGAAATTTTTACAAACCTCGCATTTGCACTCATAACTAATTCAAATGAAATTTCATTTGAAGTTGAAAAAAGCCGAATGCGGAATTTGAAAACTTTTTCAAATTTTCTGAGTATTTTTTTGTACCCGAAACCACATGTAATCATGAATTTCTATTAAATTGCAAGTTTTTTTTTTTGGGTTTTTTGTTATGTCTCGAGGTGAATAAAGTTTTGTAAATTTTTGGCCCATTGCCGACATACATACACGAAATTCACGCACACAGCCACATAAATTCTATGCGGAAAAATCATCATCATGTTGAGTTCCGAGTCTGTCCGCGTCTGTTGTGGGTTTTTTATTTCGGGTGCAATTTTTTGTGGCACTTTTGCAATGTTGAAGTATTTTCCATTTTCCATTTGTTCCACGTTTTGCGCTGCTAAATGTGTTTTATTTGTCATACATGCACGAACACGCTTGAATTACCGAAACTACAACAATAAAACGTGCAAAGTTTTCAGGTCGTGTAACATTAGAAAAAGATAAAAAGTATAAACGAGAATTAATGGAAAACTTTAACCGATTGCGACCTGCGACAAATGACACATTTTCTAGCAAATGGTATAAATTTTATTTGAGTAAATTTCCGTTCTTGTAAAGAGTCTGAATTTAGAAGGAATTTAAAATCTAAAGTTAGGTTAGGTTATATGGATTTTCCCAAAGGATAACCATGGATTCAGTCAATCTTTCAATTTTCCCCACGGAGATCTACTTATTTTGCCATTAACTTAGATCTACAATAATAACAGATGCGATATTATTAAAGTTCTTGAAGGAAGAAGTAGTTATTGAAGTAGGATCTCATATGAGCGTCTAATTTAAGGTAATACCTGACTATATTATTACCTTACCTTACTTGTGGATAATATTTTGTTGTACAAACATTATCTCATTATTATTTCTAATATTGTCGTGAATAATTGGAATTAATTGGAAATAATTATTGCAAATATTCTGCAGATACAATTCATCAGTGGGGCATGGTATTTCAACGTTTTTCACTTGATTACAATTTTTAAATTTAATAGAAATGACAACAGCAACAATTTATCTATTTTTTAAATAATTGGCATTAGCTAAATCAGTTCTATTGAAGGTCTGTAGAATATTCGACCATTTCGTCCTAATTTAGTTAGTTTTCTCGTTCAATTTGAAGTATTTTACATTGTACTCTTCTATAGACTGTACTCTTCTATAGACTGTATATTTCTTTTTTCTGCTCTCTACTGCTTATTAAATTTAATTTACTTAAAATAATTTTCACAAAGCTCAAATTTAGTCACCTACAGTCATTAAAAGCAATTAAAATTTTCAAGTAAATTAAAGTTTCCAACAAAAAGAAATACAAAAGAAAGGTAATGAATTATTTAAGCTGCCACGCCTCTCCCACCGACAAGAGCAATTTTTTTAATTTACAAGAATCGCGCATTTCTTCTGCTTTTCAGCGAAAAAAACTCGAAAAAAGTTAATTTTACTTAATTTCAGGAATTCAACACGATACCAAATCACGAAAGAGTAGATTTTTCTAAAAGGTTTTCAAAGAAGAAGAAAAATTCGCAAATTCTCGTGTGAAAACAATAAGAACAAAAAAAAAAATAAACGAGAAAACAGAGCAATTAAAAAAAAAATAAAAATGAAAATGAAAAATAGGAAGCAGTGAAATGCGTGGCCATGCAAACACACACGCGAAGGCACAAGTTCAAGGTAAATTGCTCCAGGAGAAGCAAAAGAAAAAAAGATTGAAGAACGTATGAATTCCGGGAAGAAAGAACGCGCTAAATTTGCAAACAATGTGCGTTTCAGTGCTGCCAACTAGCGGAAAATGGCAACCATCGCCTAGATATCAGATGCAAATAAACAAAAAGCCAGAGCAAATGGAGGAAAACGGAAGAAAGAAGGAAGACTCGAGGTGCCAAGCATCTTTTCAACATTCGCTGTATATCGTACACGTACAGAGAACTCCCCATAATGTGTTTTGTGTGTGTGTGCGGTTTGAAGTCGTGAGAAAAGTTGTCGGAAAAACCTACAACTTCATTGGAAAACGTCTGTTCTCTTAACCTGCTTCATTCAAAGTTCGCAGTTTTCTATGAATCGCTTTTTATCAGTTTTTATTGAAATCTTTATTAACTTCTTCTTCTCTGCTTCATCACTCCATCGTCTTTTCCTCGGTACGACCTTCGTACGTATTTGATTTTGTAGTTTTAAGCTTTTCTCATTTATTTGATTGAATTTTCCAAGTTTCTTTTCTTTCAATGGCATCCAGCGATCAGCGAATCAATGAAATTCTTCACATACGATTGCAGAGGACTACAAAGAAATCACGTCTTCTATCGGTGAAGAGGAGAACACAGAAGGATTTAATTAGCCTCAAAATTTTTAAAAAAATAAAGAATTCCTTGTGAGTCCCTGCTTTTGCTTTCGATTTCATTCTTTCATTTCTCTAAATTCTAACGATTTAGGATTTAATAAAAAGTATTAAAAATTATTATTAACTTTGTGTAAAGTTTATACACAGTTTTTTTTTAATTATGTAGCACAAATTTTAGATAATGGAATTCAGCTGAATAAACTCATAGCCGTAATAAATCATGCAATAACCACCTTAATTATTATCATAGATTTATAGGTTATAAACGCAATTATTAATAATGTGCATACATCAAAATTAAATACAATGTAGGATGTTATAATTAAATGCTATTATATATTAACATATTCCAATGACAGCTCATAATTTAAATATTTTATGGATGCCATGAAAATTTAATTAATAGTCTTTTTTATTTTCCTTGCATAGTTTGAGATTTTATCGCGGTTTTAAGTGAATTTTTGGTTGTATTTCGAGTAAAGTTGTGCTCTCGTCAAACCTACACATCGACAAAACCAGCAATTAATTTGTACAAATTTGCTAAAATAATGTTCAACTTTTTTACTTTAATTTTTATTATTTTTCAGTTTGTTGCCTCTCATTTGCAGTTTAAGTTTTATGTTAATTCTCAGTAAATTTGTAATTAAGTGATTTTTAAAATATTTTTGTAATGCTCCTTTTATGAATATATTATGAATCCTACAAAGTTACTTACTTAACAAATTAAAAAAAGCATTTTTATATTTTATTGTAAATTTTTAAAATATTTTCTTAATGAGTCTTTATACTGTCATTTATTATGGATTTTACAAAGTCACGTACTTTACAAATTAAAAGGCATTTTTACGTGTTCTCATCTTGCATTAATTTTGTAATTTTTATTACACTTTTATTCCAAATGTTTTAATTTTTCTCTCTTAATACATGTAAATGTATTTCTTAAAGCTCTCCAGAAAAATTCTCTCATGGCAATTAATTAATTCTCTCATGCTTCTAATTACGGTTTCAGGAATTACTTATCTATAAAGGTTCTGCTTTGTAATTGTGATCCATTAAACAGAGTTAATTACTGTTCTAGGAATAATTCCACTTCTCAAAGAATCACTTTTCCTGTTTTCTCAACACTTCGCACAACATAAGACTTTGTATATCAGCCATAAAGAAGTCTGCGATGAATCGTAGGCTCAGAATCGTGGTAACCGTTCCGCATGAAAGAATTTTCACACAAAAGCCAAGCAAAGACACGCCTCTGCTACCTGCTGGCAATGAGATGGAACGTGAAGAATTTTCCATATACTATAAACAAGCAAAGGCGAGCAATCAGCAAATATTTCATCAGGGAAACGCAATCACAACTGCAGAAGACTGAAGAAGAAGTACAAAGTGTCAGCAGGGAACCGCAGCAACCAAGAATTTTAGCATCCAAACATTTTTTATAGTTGTTTCAATGAACTCCACAATAAATATTATATAACTTGCAAATAAAAAGAGATGGTTGAAACTCTGCATACAAAAAGGTTATCGCGGACAGAAAAAACACTGCGGAGCACTCAAATTTATAGACCCTTTACCCGCATGACAGATGAAATACAGAGAAGGCAGCTGACGTCTTTGACCCTCACCAATTTCACAACATGACTGGGTTTTCGCTCATAATCATAATGTATATTTTACTCGATTATTTCCGGAAAAAGAGGAGCCAAGATGAGAGATAAAACATCCTCACAATCAGAGCCGCAGTCGATAGTTGCGTCGAATGAGAGTAAATATTTGTGTGGTTTTTAGAAAAGTGTGATACTTCCTAGAATAATACTTGATCCTCTTTTTGTATAATTCCATTCAATATTTAAAACTTTAATTACACCAACATCCTTCATGGAACCTTTTAAAATAATTGCACTGCGTGAAAGCACAAATTTTAGTAGTATTTTTAATGGAGTGTAGCTCAGTGCACGTTGCTGTTGAGTCAGGGGCCGGTGACACGAACTCCTCTTTCAAGTAAGCGAACTCTCATACGAGCAACTTCAGGGTAGGCGACATTGTTTTATTTTAGTTGCTGCTGCTGCTGCTGCTCGGCTGTCGGTTCTCCAGTGGATTTGAAGGGATTTTCTAGAGTTTAGTGGCCGGCAAAGTACAGTCGAGTGTGTGTGGTCGCGTGCTTAGGAAGGTATGCGGTGCGAAGGCATTTATTTTAATGCATGAACTAAATACAAAACACATGACTAATCCTCATTTTAAATAAACTGAATTCATGAAAGAAGTTTACAATTAAAAATAAAATAAAATAAATAAAACAATAGAATGATGGGATACATGAGAATCCGGAAGCAATTCCATACAAAAGCCCACAAAATATAATATTAATTGTAAAGTATTTCATCGACTGCTCATCACTTTCTTCATTATTAATTGATAATCTCTCAGTTCTCAGCTGTCATGCTTTGAATTCTAATTATTTCTTCTATTCTTTCATTTGAATCATGTTAAATATAAACGCTTTTCTTTTAATTAACTTCATTAATTCTCTGTGATAATGAAAAACGGCTACCGAATGAATAATTAATAAATCTTGATTTATTTCTCTTTAGAAGTGAAACTTTTTATTATGATTCAGCAATGAAAATGCGATTAAATATTGGACGAACATGAAAAATTTCGTCGATCCGGAAAAAAGCATTCACCAAACACTTTAGAAAATTAAAAACAAAACCTGATTTTGATTTTTCTTGTTGTATGTAAATTAATGATTGCAAAACGTTTCAACCTATGGCACTAATAAGTTCAAGCCTCAACATTCTCCTCTCTTAAAATATTGTTTATTTATAGAATAAACTTGTGCCAGCAAAGAGCCGAGTAACCTAAATTTTGGAGGCAGTGAGGGAAAAATGGACTCATTCTTTTAATGTTTATTTATTAATGGATTCGTATTACGTAATTTGTGAAAAATGCTCTTTAATGACAATTCTTCTGTTGCTGTTGCTCTACAAAATAAAAGCTAAAATCGTATTTTCAAAGTTGTAATCTTTTCTTTACTTATTTATGCTGGTGGGGTTTTTTACAAAATGTGAAACAAAAATGGAAATATTCGGCGTGATAAGGAAAATTATCAGTCAAACATAAATACGATCAATTTATAAAAGAAGTAAGGAAATCAATTTTGCGTAATCATTTCCCCTGTCGAGACATAAGAATGTAAACGGGACGAGTTCTTTTTCTTATTTTTTTTTTTTTTAATTTTTTGAGTACCTGACAACATTTTAAAACACTCTTTAATATAAAGGTTAATTTAATAGATACTCGGTAATTTTTGTGAATTTATTTTAAAACTTTGAGCTATTTATCAGACAAGTGTACAGTATCCATTGATATATGTATGTACACTCAAAAGTCTCTTGATAATTCTGTAATTTAATTAATTTTCTGCACCGATAAAGTAATTAGCTGTGTAACTTTATATGCAAAACATGAACGCGATAATCCCCGAGAACAATACAACAGACTGTCTATAATATTGTGGAAATGGAATGGCAAAAGGAAGCAGCAATCCAAAGAGGATTAAAACCTGAAAAGTTAACCAAAAGTAGAGACGCAGTGAATTAAAATACTTAGTAAAGAATTAAAAGATTCAAAAGAAACTGAATATGCATGCATTGAATGACAAATAAATTCAACAAAAAAGGCACTGAAATAATGCAGCTTATACATCGTTCATTGTTGTTCATCAAAAAGGAACGAAAAACATTAATAAATGCAGTCGACGACGAAAATGCAGCAAGAACAACAAAAAGTCGAGACGTTGTCATTATCATTGATGGCAACAGTCGTCAATGTTCAATTTAATAATCAACAAATCAACTGCGTTGCTGTTCGCAGACAGTTGTGAAAGTCTACAACAAAGAAGTGGAAGCCAGACACAGAAGATGCATGAGGAAAAAACGAAACGGATCGGGCCACAACCGGACACAATGCGACGTGCCGCAGTACAACACGAAGTAAAGAACTCCGCAAGAAGTAAAGAACTCTGCAAGATACTAAACCAACAACAAGCACACGAAGCACAACACAGTAACTCAGATACAAAAAAAAAACACAACTAGTTTAGACTGAATGGAAGTGTAGGAAAAACGTCGTGTACATCCTCATACATTCCCGAGGTACACCTGTCGCCGTCAACACCGTCGACGCATCATCGTCAGCTAAAATCTTGACTGTACTCAGGGAAGCCATGGTTTGTTTTCTCCGTCTGCCAAATTGGTATTTCCTGGTTCTACTGCGAACTAACTACTTATAGCTTAGTAGCCAGAAAGGAAACACAAACTGTACACTGTAGAAAATCTAAAATCTAACTCTAATTCAAAAGATTACAAATAAATTTTTTATGCAATATTGCAATACTACACAATATACTATAATCAATTGATACAATTTATAAAGCACTTCCTGCTGTTGTTCCTCACTCCGTTTTTGCCTGTGAGGTATATACTGGCTGTAGTGCTTGCTGCTTGAACCAGTTAAAGGTTTACTTAAACTCTAAATGATTTATTAAACACAAGAATTAAGCGTTGTTAGCAGAAAATTCTGGATTCTGCCTTGGATATATAAAATCTTTTCTCTGCGTGTAAATTTTGAGGTAAGAGCTTAAAAGAGTGTTGCAAAACCTATTCAATAAAATGCAGGTGTAAGAAATATTGATGTTAGCTGAAGGGTCATTAGCGCTTCATGGCTAAGACTATATAAAAAGAAGACGTTGGCATGCATCCAACAAGGTTGATCTCGTATATAATATAAAATAATTAATAATATAAAGACTCCTTGGCTGTCCGTATGAGACGTCCAACATTCATTACTGCAGACCAGTTGAAAACCTGCTGCTGTAGTGAAGAGGATTCATAGTCAGCATTTTCTGAATTCTGAGATATTGAATTTCCTTAAGACCGCCCCGTCACTGAGGTGCTGCTGTTTAAAGCCGCCGCTTATCTGCGTAGTTCATTTTTGTTTAGTTATTCACTTGATTTCCCTTCGTTTTCTCTCCTTTTCAGTGTCCCTTTTTCAATGTTGTTTACATGTGTCGTGGCTCTTAGAATGCACAGGTTCTTGTACAGGTACCAGCCACTAACCAACTAGTTTATACTGCATTGCTATTGCATATATACATAAATTTTTTACCTGTACCGAATGCAAGCAACAACCTGACATCACTTCACGTCATCATCATTATCATCACAATTCTTAGGCCTATGATCACCACCATCTCTTCACTTGATGAAGAATATTTATTTAAGTGTTTCTTCAGTTGATATGTGTTTTTTATTCAACTTAATTAACGGGCAGAAGCACATTTCCAACAAGTGTTTTCCGGATTTATGTTCTAAATAACTTTAAAGTTCTATAGTCTTTCATTTCCCTCATTAAATTTAATAAAGGTGAAAGGAAAAAAACTTAGATTAGAGGGAAATAACTTGATACTAAAAAAGAAGGAATAGATAATAGAAACAAGATGGAAAAGCGCAAGTTATTCCGAACGAAGGAGTAGAAACTCTTATTGTATTTCGCATTTAATACTAATAAGAAGTAGAAGAAGATAGGCTTCAGAAGAAACAAATAAAATCCGGAGAAGATTGCAAATAAAGCACGTTACCATGGCAGCTGATATGAAGAGGACGAGTTCTCTGAGGTTGTTAAAATGAGAGGCAAGAGAAGACTCTTCACACCATCGAACTCCTGTCTAACCCCATCTACCATAATTCTTCTATCCTCATCTAATCCATACTTTAATAATAATAAGCTCAATACAAAACCAACGCTAGTTTTTATAATAATGATTCTAAAAAAAAAGAAATAGAAATTTATCCTTTCCTAATGCTAGATGGAGGAGTAGAGGATACACAGAAAGAGGAGTCGGAGATAGAAACAAATACATTAGAATGTAGAGTCTAGAGAAGGGAATAAACAGTCTTAGTTATAGCTCTATACTTCCATAAATAGACTAAGGTCAGAATTTATGCACTCAGAAAAAACGTCCCATTAACTGGCCAACACTAAATAGTTTCCAATAAGTAGTTTTTTATAGTTTTCGAAGATGAACGTACTGCTTATTATATCAATGAGACGCGTATTTTTATATATTATATTCAATGGAAAGAAATTTTATAGTCATCAGGAATATTTTAAAACTTAAAGTAAGTAAGTGTAAGAATTAAAATATATTACTTCAATCTCAATTTTAACTTGAGTTCAGCAAGTAAATATTCCAAGTTCGACGTAATACAAATATGTGCCATCGTAGATCATAGGATGGTGTGCTGGGCCATAGGTTAAAAAAACATGTCGGATGAAAAAATAGTTTTTACATTTCATAATAATGTTCAGATATTAATTAAAAAATTTCTTCCGAGGAAATAGCAAATTCATATAATTGGTCAATCACAAAATTAAGTGAAATGAAATGAATGAATATATATTCACATCATAGTGGTTGTTTTCAAACTGAATACTATTATTACAATGATACGAAACTAGAATTAATGCAGTACTTGTAAAATCATAATTATAAATGTGCTAGGCTGATAAAAGTAGACTATAAACAATACTAAAAACAGTTTATAAATAATACTGAAAGCTATTGCAATTGCATTAAGGAGATTAAAGGGATTATTTTCGGATTGTGCACTTAGTACAAAAGCTATCATTACTACAATCAACTTTCTTTGTATTTTAAACAATAAACGCGGCTGTATCAAAAACTGAACACGTTCAACTATGTTCAACAGAAGTCTCATGCATTTCCATAAATTCTTGTATCGTTTTCGTTCCTAAAGGCTCTCAGCAGAGGATCAGTCACGGGAACTGACGATGGTCTCTCTCTCAGAGATATCTCTGGTCTCTGTTCACCTCTAGAGAGATCGAAAGGTCGAAATGCTCAAGCTGATTATCTCTATATTGGTTTTTTATATGCGTATTTATTGTGGTAATCGTGTGAATTCCTAGTGATTTGTTTATTTTATATATATATCATATATAAACATTTATTCGCTGCAAAAACAAATTCATGTGGCTTTAATTGACTCTCTGCCATTTGTTAAGCTGCTCACGTTATTTGTTCAATAAATTCCAAACAATTTTATTTTATAATTTAGATCTTTCACATCTTAAATTAGAAACTGATCCATTTATTAATTTTTTTCTCGTCTTTAGATTACATTTAAAATTGTATTAAGTTAAAGAATTTTATTTTAGGCTTAATTTAATCATGATGTAATCTTCATCTAATAAATAACTACTCAATATTTACTCAGCTGAATACAGTTGATGTTATTGTAGCTTTCGTTGATACTTAGATTAATTATGAGTCTATATTAAAATGACTTTGAACTCAATTTTACTGTGGCTACTTCTTTATTTTCGTAGTCTATCGCAACAAACGTCATCCTAGACATCATTTTAGTTGCGACGCGACGTTGTCAACAATTAATTTTCATTATTAACACAACACGAATTCGTAATTCGTAGCAAAACGAGCAGCTGTTAAATTTCTTAAACATCAGTTGACTACTTCACGAGTTCTTATCAATCATTTGAAAGGTCTTTATAAATATTTGCTGCTATAATCAACTCAAAAATTTATCAACTCTTGAGCAAATGTAAACAAATGTTTGGGATTTGCCCGAAATTATTTTCATAATCCCATTATTAGATAAAGCAATCAACACATTTAAAAAATATCGAAATAGTTAATAAAGTGATGTTGGCATTTTTAATAAGGTTTTTCTGATTTTTTCTTTGAAAATACCGTTTAACGCCTTCAAGGAACTCAGATTATTAAACAGATTATATATGAAATTGAAAAAAATTAAGGAATAAATTATAAAAATTGTGAAAATATAAAACTGAATTTACTGACATTTACTATTAAGTCAAGAAGTCTGAGAGTTGACTTAATCAAACAGTTTCATAGTTTATATTTAGATATGAGCTAAGATCTACGGGAAATAGTTTTCTATCAACTTTGAAATCGCACAAAATAATATCGATATGAGCGATAAGCAAATACAAAGCGATAAGAATCAAAGAAGCAATCAACAGTCGCATCTTTTAGTACCTCGTTCGTTGATAAATCCTCCTATTATCGCAATTGTTTGTATTTGTATTTGCCAACTGAAAAACGTTCCATGAAGATCGATGTAAAAGTCACTCATTCAATGACGCTTTTTATATTCATTAACGCGCTTTAACACTTCCTGAATGCGCCTGGATTCATATCTTATCGCTTTTGTTTCTTTTTTTCCTTTCTTCTTTTCTTATTTTAAAATTTATTTCTTTCTCTTTTATTTTTTAGATATTGTTAAGCAGGAAGTTCTTCACATTTTACTTCTTTCTTTTTCATGATAATGTGCTTTGTTCCGTGTTGGTTTTTGTGTGATTCCTGGTATCCTTCCCATAAATTTATTGCTCCTTCATAATCACTCTTTTGAAAGCCGCATGTTAATATTTTAAATACAGGGTAAAAATTTTTTGGTGAATAGTTTTTTAGAGAAACATTTCAAATATGATAGAAGACTGTTTATTAAAGTGTTTACTCAACCTTTTTATGTTCAGTTGTCCATGGCTTATGTCCATCTTCTGCTGATTGAATGATAACTCGATATGAAATGTTAACTGGTCTTCAAAATTCAACTCTTATGCAATAAAATACTTCAAAATACATGAAGAATCCACAGAATTACACAGAAAAACAGCGCTGATATTTGGCAATGTAGAACTTTTTTCCACGAATTATAATTTTTATACCCTACAACTTAAGGTTGAGGGTATATTCACTTTCTACCGGAGTGTGTAACGCATAGAACTAGACAAGATAGGTATGGAAAAGTATATATATTCTTGATCAGCATTACCACCAGAATTGAAATAACGATGTCTGTCCGTCTGTCTGTCTGTCTGTCTGTCCGTTGAAATCACGATCACAGGCGAACGGATTAAGATTTCAAAATGAAATTTTGCAAAAATATTCGTTGCTATGTTGGGGTGTTTCGTATTGAAAATGGGCAAAATCGCCCGAGGACCACACCTACTTTTTATATCGAGAGTGCAGGTACCTCTGTTTTGCCTATTAAAAAAGGCCATATCAGCATCACTTTTTGAGTGAAGACAAAAAAATTTTATATGTAGGTTTAGACTAATGGTTCCAGTTAATATGCCAAATATGGGCGTGATCCGCCCACTTTAAAAGAAAAATTTTGTTTTTATTATTATTATTATATATATCTTGGAGTATATATGCAGCTTTAAGGTGTAGGGTATTTCGGCTACAGCCCGGCTGTAGACAACACCTTTACTAGTTTTATATTTTTTTTTTCTTTTACAAATCATGATTTTTCTCTGTAAAAGCCATTGGAAACCCACAGCTCAGAGCAGTTTTTAGTACAAGTAAATTAAAAACATACAGACATAAATCAATAAATATTCTCTGCATTTATGCACATGTATCAGAATCAATATTACTTATGTACATATTTATTCCCAATCAAGAACATAATACGAGTATTTTCCATTGACGTTGTGAATTTTCTTTGCTTTTCCTTCACTTGCGACTATCCAATTATTGTTCAAGTTCACGGAACCTGCATTGAGCCACAAGACATTGAAAATATGTGCATAATTTTCAAACGTGGGAATGATTTTGCTATGTTCTGATATATCACATGTCTTTCCACAGTCCGTTGCGAAGTACTCAACGGTTCAACACTCCAGGTACTCGTGACTTATAATTATACAGTCGAAGAGCTTCAGGAATTTTTTACTCACCTCTAACAACTACATAGCTTCAATTTTGCAATGATATCTCTTGCAACACTTCTTCAGTAGTTCTCTAATTATTGATCCATCAATTCTATTGGGAAAAAATTATTATTCTACTGCTCTAGAACTAAATTAATCGACTTGATTCAATATATATTAAATTACATTTGCTATGATTTGTGATACCTTTTAAATCCATTTGCAATAACAAAATGTGACATAAACAATTTAATTTACAATAGAACCGCAATTGAACAAAACCACAATTAATTCACCGCACAATGCTCAAGTTTTCTGTTAAATCTTATAGAAAATATAAGAAGCGGAGTGCTCCAAATGTAAGCAAGTATTTTAGCGAGATGGAGGAGATTGAAAGTTCTACAAGATTTCTTTAAAGCAAAGAAAAACTGATTAAGTTTGCTGAATTAAAGAAGTCTTCCACTACAATTACATTTCTTTTTTTAGCAATTTAAAATATGCTCGTTGGTGAAATTCCATGCCGAACTCAATCAATAACTGAACGCAATCTTTTCACGGTTTCAGTTCCTGATCGGAGTTCCTGCGGTTTGCGTTGCTCTGAGTCATAAGTGGCAAGAATTTTCATGAGTAAAGTTTAGTCACTAAATACATTCTCGTGACAGTGATTTATTCAAGCTGTCAATCTTTTAACAATTTATAAATATATTTTCGGTTTTAAATTAAGCAAGTCTTAAATGTCATTAGTTGATAATTCATTACTAATTCAATACTTCGTTTCTATTGATGTCGTTACTGTTCGTGGAGAAGCTTCAGTATTAATTCTATGTTAATAGGTGAGATACACGGCGTTGCGTGGGAAATATGACTTCTATTAATAATTTTGCACCGATGATTGGCCTCGAGCTTTCTTGGTCTTAATTGCAAATGTTACGCGAGTTTGTCAAAAACTTCTGACACATTTACAGATCGATTGTCTGGCTATCTATTTTCCTCCAAATAACGGCAAAGGTATTCACTCTTCAACGTCCGACAGAATCCTTAATGACCGTGTAAAAGACCTAATCAATGACATGCCACCCTCACCTTCAGTCACCTTTCACACTTCCGCTGTACAACCCTCAATCCATTAGTTATCTGCTTCTAATTTCCGTCGCTCCACCTCTTCAGACCGCATAACATCATTTCATTATTCAATTTAGCTCCTGACGCGCCCTTTTCTATGACCACTTCCTTTGTCTTTGCGTCTACTTCTTCCTGACGCACCCTCTTTTAGCTCCACCCAATGAAGTCTTGTATAGTCCTTCCTCCTTGCTTCAACATTCCTCCTGCCACGTCTTCCTCCATCCATCGTTATCCGTCAGCCTCTCGTTTCACCGCTCTGAAGAGATGGGAGAATTTAACCACGTGTAGACAAGTTAGGGCTGTTTTATGCAGGCCAATGGGCGGAGCAGTGAAATGGTTCAATAATAAATATACAACTTCGGTCATCCAACTTCCGAGGAAGACCCTTATTTGGCTAGCAGCGAATGTGACTAGACAGGGGAACTTCAGATACCATCTCAAATAGATAGGACTTGCTGAGGATGGGCTCTGAAGGCTGTACAGGAGACTTCGGTACATGTAATGTGCCAGTGTCCAAACTGACCCATACTAGGTCGCCATTTCATAAATGTCAATTTTCGATATTTGCTTCGCTTGTCACAGGACCTGGTCATGAGGACGGAGGTGGATAGATTCCACATGTCCAGAAGCTAGGCTTTGGTGTGATGGCGGTGGGACGAAGAAAGACCCAACCAACAGGACTTACTTTAGTAGGTAGGCGCACCTGATGGTGTGAATCGTGCTTGCCAGTCATTGGTATCTTTGGAAGATCTCCCCTCCTCTTTAAAAAAAAAACAAAGCAACAAACATAGCTTAGTTGTGTACAGGAAGTTGTAGGAACACATGGCGTTGGAACGTTTGACAATATGCCCGCAAGATGTAGATAGCTTTTACGATATAACATGGAACGATAGCAGAGTAACTTACTGAAATATTTTTTTAAAGAGCGGAAGGCTGGATTACGGTAAGCCGAAAGAATTGTAAGCCAGGACAAGGTAGCTTCTAAGAAACTTCCTAATCTTCAGTCAATAGCAACAATTTAATAATTCTACTAGATATCACCTTAAGAAAGTGTTTATTTGCAGATTTTGCAGGGACTCTATGGAATCTTCGGGCTTAGTTTGTGACTTGCTATAAATTTTAGTTCACGCAAGAGTCTACAGAGTTCCCACAACCGGGCTGTGTACTTAAAAAAACCTTATCCTAGGTTAAGTAATGTTAAGCACAAAAGAGGTTATTAGGCCGACATTCTTTATATTTTTATTTTTACTTTGGAAACAACAGTTGGAAGCATATAAAATTATCAAAGAACTGAACATAGTGGGGAAACAACGTCATAATTAACTCGTGCCTATTACAGCTTTTATCATTTATAATTAATGAGTAACACATATCTACAAAAATGATGAATTGAGTCTTTTAATCTTCAATCGTTAGACGCTTATTTGAATCTTTGCTGCAGAAATAAATTTATGTTTACGTAAAAATAGGAATTGAGATTTTGCTGTAGATTTTGTGTAGAATGTGCTGTGATTTTTTTATTTAGACATGTGTAATCCAACAAAAAGATAAACGAGGTATTCTTAGCTGTGTGACTATATTCAAAACAACTTTAATACATTGTAACACAAGAGACACGTCTGACTCATAGCATTAAAAAATTATTCAGAACAAATGGGAAATAAACACAAAACCAATTTGTGGTCGAATTTAGCATAAATAAGATGAAATTATCACTTATATTAAATTATTAATTAACTTCAGATATTTTTTTATCTTTTAATTTTCCATTTCTCGAGGCATTCCAATTGTTGTCCAATGCGGTGGATGACATCAAACTTTAATAACTTCCTTTAATGTTAACGTTTTATTTTGAACATATTTTTACCTCAGAATAATAAAAAGTGAGGGGCGAACTTAGTTCAGCATCAAAGCGAATTTCAAAAGAACTTCAAATGAGTCACCAGCGATGAATCGAGCATTAATCGAGCCAACATTTGATGTTGACGAGAAGCGCTACTAAAATGCAAAAAAAATACTTTCATCAATGGTATTCGGGCAATCGTCATCATGAATATCAGCACGATGTTCGTAATGATCAACTTCATCGCCTCAACGTCATCATCAGCGGCTGCGATGGAGCTCCCCTTTTGCTTATGTATGTGTGTGTGTGTCGATGCTGTGCTTGTATTATTTGCCAACAACTTCTGCACTTGGCCCCCATTTTCCGTAGTCTTCTTCGGTTGCGCTTTTGCATTCGTTTTTTGGACATTGAAGTTGTTGCAACTGAAGCGAAATGCTGCAAGTAGTTGAGTGGCAGCGCAGTATGCGAAACGTGGACGTGGAAACAACAAAAACGGTCCATCAGCTGGAGGCGAATGCGAATGAGAAAAAGCAGAAGCGATGCATGCGCGAAACTGCTGTGTTGCAAGCACGATTTATTGCAGCAGCAGCAGCAGCAGAAGTTTGCTTAAAATCTTGCTTTAAGTTTTTTATTTGATAATGTTTCTTTTCTTCTGCGCTCTCTTTTCCATGATGTTCTGTTAGCTTTCACTAAAACTCGATTAAAAGGAAAAAAGAACGAGTTTTTGTTGGATTTTGTCTGCCTCGAATTTTCGTCCGAATGCACAGACCCACTTTTGGCAAAATCTTCGTCATAACATTCACTCTCAAATTCAAAATAAAATGAGATAAATTCAATTTTCATCGAATATTTAAAATAAACCACATTTGTTTTCGTTTTGGCTTTTGCTTTAGCATTTTCGTTGCATCTCATTCTGACTTTATATAACATTATACGACGACCTAAAATGCAATTGTGTCTCGATTTTTATTAGGTTTCTTCTGAATATATTTTGTGTTGCAAGTCTCTACCATTCAATATTTTTCTCTGTCTGTTTCCCTCACTCCCGTCGTGTGTTGGCTTCTAGCGTTTCTGGCCGATTTTACAACTTGCCCCAGTTGAGCATTTTTGAGTTATTATTATATTTAAAATGATGCATTCATCATTTTCCGCCCGACTTCACAAATTCAAATTAATTGATTTTGTAGTTGAACGTAGCTCGTTACAAAATCAGCGACGGTCCCGATAAACAGGCGAATAAAACGTATATAAATAAAAATAATTGACAACTCTTTTCTTGTTTTGTCCAATGTTTTGAGCATTTTGTTTTTTATTTTTTATTTTTCGTTAACGACTATCGAAACAGATTTTAGTATTTCTTTACTTGAAAACTTCACTTTAAAATAAATCATAATTAGTTCGTTTTATTTAGGCATATATTATTGTGATTATTATTAGTTTTATATATTAATTACAACAAAAAAAAAAATAAAAAAATTTTAAATAAGCTAATAATTAATTTTCTTTAACTACAGTAATTAAATGAAATAAATAAATACATTGCCAACGAGAAACGAAAAAAAATTATTATCATATAATAAGAAATGAAAACAAACATTAAATTAAAAATAGAACATAAATTAAATTATGAAATTAATTAATTATAAAATTTATTTTAAAATTACTTTTCTGATAACGCACGTATTTTTTTTTTTTTTTTTTTTGTTTTTGTTTCTTCAAAAATCAGCAATTTTTATCAATTTTTATGATTAATAGAATCCAATTACACAAACACATTTGCAATAATATTAACGTGAAATTTCGCGTCAACACCTTTTTAACGCACTTAAAATTTATAAATTTTATATATGTTATTTATTTACAATTTTTATCTATTTATAAATTTTATCGAAAAGGTTTACTCACCATTTGCAAGAAGCATGTGGACAGCAGGAAGTGTCGCCGCGTACAGGATCCCATGACATTCTTTTAGTGCTATAATATTCAGGGAAATTCTTCGACGCGATCCCTTGAAAATATAGCAGCTTTCTTTATACAACTATTTTTATTTCCTCGCCTTCGCTGTGTGTCGCTTTTCTTACAAGTTGTTGAACTATTTACTGCTGCATTTTTATTTTCTTTTTTTTTTGTTATTGCGAACACACTGGTTAAGGTTTAAGAAAACCGGATTTCAAACCGAAGCGTAACACAAGAAAGCACTGAAAAAGAATACGTTGTGAAAACGTTATTAACTTTGCTTTATAAGCTACAGCGAATCTTATTGAATACATTTAACAAAAACACTACTTAAAATTCAATTGATGTAGTTAACCAATTGTTTAACTGATTACTTTTATTTGCACGAAGTCAATTATTAACGCTTTACCAAGGTTTCCAATGAATTGTTACTTTTTTAATAAAATAAAACTAATAACGCGAGACAAGTTGCTAATATTTAGATATACACTCAAACCGGAAGTTAGTTGCTTAAATATTTTACTCAATTAAAGCCCTGCTTTGAATTACGTCAGCATCACCAGAAAACAACAATTTTAAACATTTTCACTGGACCTGTTATTAGAACGGTTTTTTTTTTTTTTATTTGTATGGCTTAAAACGTTTTCTATCCTTCTAATGCTAAACTATCAATCGAAAACAACTCAAAATACCGTAAAAAAAACAAAAAAACAGCCAAAATATTTGCAAATAATGATCAAAGCCAAGAATTACTTAATATTTTTGAACAAAAGATAATTTTTCGAAAAGACATTTTCTCTTCGGTTGTTTGTATTTGAAATATTTTGATATTTAAAGAATAATATCTCGTTCGTAAAATGTCATTCCTTTGTTAATAATAAAAATTGTCACTAAACACTGCTTTTAATACTTAAGTTTATTAATGTATTTAATATCACTTTTATATTTTACAATTTTTTAGCAACCGCTTTGCAGCAGCTCAAAATGACGCGATCTCGACTGCAAAACGACAAACTTCGAACTAGATATTTCGGTTTATTGACAAGAATGATAAAATCTTTGTTTATATATCACTACGACACCATTTCCTTCGATGTTTTCACAATTTCCTTAATTATTTTCAAATTATACAAAAAATAATCACATTCATAAATCTTCAACTAAAACGCCACCAACAAAACCCAACGACAAACGTCCCCAAAAGAAGTTAAAATTCAACTGACAACTATTTTCAAAGCAAAATACTTCTCTCTTTCAGATTTTCTTGCTTTTCCAGCACATAATCCAGTGGAATATAAGCAACAAATAATAAATCTATTAGTCAAGGATAGATTAAGTATGCCGAAATTTGTGAGCTAAGCACTTAATCTGCCGAGGAGAAACATAGTAATTAACTTAAATGCGATTAAATATTAAAATCAAATTAGGAAAAGGGAAAAGGAAAACGCAACTTCCATTTTACCAATTTTTCTAACATGGAATTTGGTTTTGCTCTCTTCTGACAGGGTCGCTCAGATGGTAGTTTACATGAGTATATTTGGAAAATAAGTAGTAAGGAATTTACAAAAACTGGTGCAGTACGAAGAAAAACGGCTCTTCCAGAAACTCCTTTTTCACATTTTCAATAACCTTAACTAACTGCAGCTGTCAAACGAACAAAGCTGTCAGAAATAACTACAGAACAATAAACACAAGTTAAGATTGATTTGTTGCATATTCCATTAAATTTAATTGTTAGTTAAAAATAATAAGTTTAATTTAATTTCATGTTAAAAATTTAAATTTTGTTTGCTTTTATTCAAATTGCCAGAAATCAAATATCGATGAATATGTTAAAAAACGATAAAAAACGAGAGCGCTCCTCAAATTTTACTACAGAAGAAGAGAACATTCTATTAAAATGCGTATTGCTACGCAAATCTATCATAGAATGCAGGAAAACCGATGCAATGGCCGCCAACGCAAAAAAAGTGGCATGGGACCAGATAACAGCCGACTTTAATGCCCGTTGTCCTAATGGCCAGGTATGTAGTATATACATACTAACTGTTTGTGATCTATTATGAATTAGTGAATTAATTTAAGACACGATCAGCCAAAACCCTTCGTTACAAATATGGAAATGCGAAAGCGAGTCTTCGCAAGCGTTTCCTTGCGGAGAAAGCAAATGGGAAAGCCACTGATGATGGAAAAAGTATTTCCGAATGGCAACCAAAGAACAAACTACTGCGCGAGTTGGCACAAACAATAGATTTATCGTGTAATGGAAATGTTCGAAACGACGGTGATGAGACAATGCCTGCAGATGATGTGGAGAATACTAAGTGCACAGAAGCCGATGCTGAAATAGAACTCTTGTTTGAAAACGTGAACTGCAATATTGAGGAACCAGCTCCACTCACCACAAATCATTCTGCCCGACTTTCATCAGATGCATCATCAGACCACGATGTGGAAGACTCCAGTGTAAAACAAGCTTCGCTGGACATGATTGAATCTTTGCAGAATACTAATTGTTCGACCCGCACCACCGAAATGCCGACTAGCCGACCTAATAGCGCTCCATTAACAGTTAAGCAAAAACTTTCACGGAATTTGAAAAAGAAGCACCATATACTCTCGTGGCAAGAGTTAAAGAAAAATATGTTAAAAAAGGAGATGGAAATGAGAGAAGAGGAACATATTTTGCGTTTAAAGCAAAGCAAAATAGAACACAAAGCGCAAATGGAAATATATGCGGCACAAATGACGGAGCTAGCTGAAAAATCAGAGTATCGCAAAGCAAAACTTGCACTACTTAAAAATAAAAGTTTATAAATAATAATTACATTAGTTCTTTACAAAACACGTTTGATGTTACTCCTGACATGGTTTAGTAAAAACACAGGATTTCGTGCGAGTGAATCGCGAAGAGGCTTTATGAAGAACACCTTAAACCGACAAATAATTTCCTTTTTAGCCATACTATTAAGTAATAATTTATTAATACATAAATAATCTATCTCTGACGTGTGAACATGGACCGTTAAAAGTGCGCACAAACCAATTTACAAGCCACAACCGTCTGCGACGGAATTTTTTTGGTTTGGAAAAAATTATATAAGATTGTGAGAGGATAGAAGAAACTACAGTTTCCATTGCATTTAAAGTTCACATTCAGTTGGATTAAATTATAATGTTGATGGCAAATCGATACTCAAAATTCAAATAGTTAAATATTGAAAGTGATCGCGATTAGCACTCCCACCTCGCTTCTCAAGAGCTATGCTCTACGCATTGAACACTGTTCGAGATGCTGCAAGAATGATAGAAGAGATCATTCTATCGTTTTTCCTGTATCTTCGCTGTACATATATTGTATTGGGTGCACTTTTAACCATAGATTATCTTTTTAATCTATGCTTTTAACATTTGATTCAAATTAAAAATCAAGAAACTCAGGAAAATTTCCATAATTTTCATTAAAGTATAATATGAACGTTTGCCATGTAGCTTTTAAACGTATTAGTTTCTATGACCGATTTAAATCACTTTTCTTTTTTAATTTATGTATGGATGTTTAAAATTTATAGATGTTTTTAAAAAGTTTTATTTTTAAAAACTCTATGATATTACGTTATTAAAATGGCGGTATAAAAATACAAAAACTTACGCTTCTTAATATATGTAGCTAGACGTTTAAAACATTTAGATATCAAGAGTTCTAAAACTCAATGTGCCTGGGTGATTTCAATTATACATATCTATGATAACGACGATTTAAATGATGATTCTGAAATTGTCAACCAGACCTTCAACTATTGTTAATCCTTTATATGCAGACCTAAAATAGCTGGAGCAAGAAATCATCGCTGCAATCGAGAAAATTCAAATCGAAGTCATTTAGGTATGTCTGATCGCTGGAATCACAATTTAAATGCTTATCAGTTAAAGAAGACGACGAGGACTGGCTAACGAAATCATTCGTTGGAGTTTCAGCGCGATATGAACCTGTGTTCTGAAAATATTGCGGCAACAAGACATCAGCGACGTTGATTGAAGTCGTTGCGTTCCCACTATCGTCATCCTGAAATCCCTGACTCATTGTGGTATTGTTTAAAGCTGGAGGCATATCCTCATCACTGTTGACATTCCTGGGACTATTTGGTGAGCCTTCCTCAGACGATTTGGCCGTACTGACAGAAGCTAGACTAAGACGACGTTTTTGAATAGACTTCCGCTTGGTGCTGCTCAACATCCGACTTTGTTTGTTTTGTGAGTTCACCTTTTGCAAACGGCTTCTAAGCGTTGCATTTAGGCTCCAGCTTGGCTCAGCCACATGATACGCAGAGCGTGCTGGAGATGATGAGTTCGAGTCGATGTGTGTTCGCATGTGGTACTTAAGCTCGAACTCAAAGGCAAATACTGTGCTGCAGGTGAGGCATTGAAATTGGCTGGATTTGTGAATTTGAGCATGTGCACTGAGCTCCGCCTGTGTCTTGAAAACACGCCCACATACGTCACATTTACGTTGATGCTCGGCCTGCGTAGAGCGCAGCAGATGACGCGTATACCTTTGACGGTCGAATTTGTTGAGGCGTCGCTTGAAACAGTTTTCGTTATCCTTCTTTTTTTCCTTGGAATGAATATAGTGAACGTGCTTCAGTAGATGGAAGCGCCTTTTAAAACTTCGGCCTGAAAGCAGACAGAAGAAGAACTCACATTTGTGAAGAAGTCGTAAAATGAATACTACTAACCGCAAAATTGGCACAAATGCATATTTCCTTTTTGATCCTTGCCATGAAATTTTATAAACTGACTTAAAAACTTTCTATTCAAGCATTTTTCTGTTTCATTATTTTCGGGCGGTGCAGAACATTTTTTAGCACTTGGTAAATATGTAGCTTCAATTGGAAAAGTTTATTAATAATTGTATTATTTAAAATCTTACTTTTATAGCTTTACCAATCAAATGAGCATCTATGAACGTTTTGTGTTCCTTTGCCATGTGCTCCATCAACTGCTCCCGGTGTGATTCCTGTACTGCACAATCACTGCACTGGAAACAAGGATCTATAAAATATTGGCGTTATTTGTGAACGTTAAATCTTAAATATACACCAACGTTCGTCAATGTGATGATGTTGTTGCAATGCGATAAAACTGCTGAAGAAACTTTGACAAACAATGCAAAAGAACTTCGATGCAGACTCCATATCTGAAAAAAACAAAGCTAAACCTGTTTTCCCCAACTCCGTAGATTTTGGATAAAGCCTACCATCAGGAAGATCCACCTGCAGCTTTGTTTCCGCAAGACAATCCGAGGATGCATTATGTACGCCTTTCAAATGCTTCATTAAATAATACTTAAAGCGGCACTTAAAATTACACAATGGGCAACTATAGCAGGGAGGACCTACAAATAAGATTATTGTTAGACTTGTGCACATTTTTCTATTGTAAAGTGTCAATAACCTAAGTGACTGGCCATATGCTGGTCCATCTCCTGCTGATTATCACACATAAAAATACAAAATCTACAAAGATTTGATTTGGTTTGATTTTCATCGTGGAATGCTTTGAGTTCGGCTGCGATGGCTGCATTGACAATGTATTTCCGTCCTTCGTAAACAAGCGTAGCACATTTTGCTGTGTATGGATTTTTTACATCTCCTGAAATCTGGGCAAAACTATCCCAGTTATGTTCACAAGGAGCGCCGATTGTAAAGTCTAATTTTTTGTTTGAAATAGATACATTTGATAAGTTGAAGACTTTCACATTGTATAAAAATACAAACCTTTTGTTAAAATAGTCTGATTATTCGAGGAAGATTCCGTACATTTGCTATTATCCTCTACGGCAGGAGGAGTAAGTGTATGAGTATCTTGATTGCCTGAAAGAAGGTTAACATAACTTTAGCTTTGTTACAATAAAAGTGAATATCTTTTTAATTAACAACAATAATTATATCTTCAATTCGAAATATACTTATGCACATAAAAAAAATAAATAAAGGTAATTAGTGCATTTTAATGTTTTACCATTCTTTTGTTTTCTAGGTACTCGTGCACTCTCACATTCTTTGGTATTTGGCGGCGATATGTTCGTGTTTGTAGCAGAGGAAATTTCTGAAAATTTAATCAATGTGAGCGACAGTAAATCAAAGTGAAACACAACAACTAACCGCCGCCGATATAAATATTACTCGCTTCTACGGTTTCATAAATGGAATTTTGTATGTTTTGATAGCCTATAAAAATTTTAAATAAATTGAAGAATTAACGAAAAGAATTTAATTCAGAAAGATACAAACACTGAAAGACTGAAATTATCGAGTGACATGTTACCGGGATCTTCGGCGGATGTGTTATACAAAATGTGATAAAGTTTTGTCGCTGCTGTTAACTGACTTTGTGTACAATTATTCGAATCAGATTTAATATTCTCCAACTGCGAATTACCAATAAGACCTTCTATGTTCAACGAACCAATTGGAAGCAATTTCTATAAGGAGAAAGAGAAAGAGAGAGAGAGAGTTTTTTGTAAAATGTATTGTCCGTTAGGCGATGCTCACCTGCTCGTCAGCTGCTACCTCGATAACTGGCGATGGCACTTTGAGATCTATTGATTTTTCTGCGATATCACTAACTGTAGAGGATTCTGTTTCCTTCGATGAGGACGGTTGAAGTTGTCGCTTTCGACGTAGTATTTTGTCTGCATTCTGAACACAACGTATAAACTCACAACAAGATTCCAGCGCTTGACAACAATCCAAACAGATGTGTAGCGGCAGCTCAGCGTCCTCCAGTGTGGCACCGATTCTAGCGCAAGCATTAAGGCAATCAAGAAATGTCGCTGCTGATGACTCACCAGCAGCCGCGTCATCATTGCAAAATGATAAATTTATCGACGAAGCTGCGTCGAGTGACAAATAATTAGTCATCTCTTCCTCTTCAGCCAGACAGCAACGACATACGACACGAACAGATGTTGATTGATTGTAGTGGTGGGTGGGTGGCGCACCCATCGCATTTTCTGCTTCTGCAGAGGTTTTGTTATTGTTGTTCCTAGTATTTGTTGGGCGTGACGGCGATTGCCGGCGTTTTCTCCTTTAACCTTTAATACTTCAGCCAGCTTTTTTGTTTATCGTTTATTAGTTGCATCTACATTCTATCTGCTTATTAATTTTTTTTTTAAATAAATGCTTGATTAAAATATGCAGCTTAATAAACTTTTAATCAACGGTTTCTCCCGAACCGGTCTCTGCTGCTTTCATCGTCGATAATCTTCAATCACTGCGTTGTGCGCTGCCTTCTATGTACGCAGTGTGACTGCTTGCACGAGAGAAAGCTGTCTGGTTTATTTTTTTATTCAGACAAAATGTCAACAGAAGCAGTGGCGAAATTGAGAGAAATAATTCCAACCGCACAGAATGCATTTGAATGACGTCTTATCAGAAACCAAAACAGCTTTCCATATATGTACATAAGATCAAATTAAGTTTAATTTTGTGCAATTAAAATGAAACGAAAAATTAAAATACGTGAAATACGAGACATAAAAAAATAATAATTAAATAACGTTTCTGGTATTAAACCCTATTGCAGCCAGAAAAGTAATTTCACGGTACATATGTAAATGACTGGGGGCAGTTTCTGATATCTACAAATGTGTACACAGATGTATTTAATTTTGCATTGAAATATGTTTCGGAGAAATCTTCAAGGATTATTTCATATCAATTGATGTGAAAAATTGTGATAATGTGAAATATTCTAGGTCGAAAACAAATCTGTAACTGTTATAAAAACTTTATTGAAATGTGTAAAATAAATAAAGTATATTTACAACACAAAAAAAAAAAAAAAAAAAAAATAGAAAACATCACCGTTATATTTTATTATAAAGTTACTTTCATAATATCGTTCTTTTATTTTTGTAACAAATTACATAATATTAATTTTATTTTACGAAATGTATATTTAATGATGCTAATTTTATCAATAATTCATTTTTTAAAGTAACAATAATTAAAAATTCCAACACGATCTCGAAATTTCATTACTAACAAAAGTCTTAAAAATAGGTGTAAGTTTGTAACGCGTGCGAAAATTTGTTTAAACGATTGCTACTTATTCCTGTTCAGGAAAGAACACGCGTTATAATTTATACATTAAAATAGTCTGAATACATAATTCTATGTTAACACGTCTATGATACAGTTTCTGTTCTAAAATACAATAAATGTGGTATTTTAGTAAAACCTAGTATACGATTGGATTTTATTAAGGCAACAAAACCTTCGTGCTAGTTCGATAAAATACTAATGCTATTTTTCAGTTACTTAATGAAGGTTTTATACAATTAGATTACACAAGTTCTTTCAGTTTTTCTTGGGTTTGTTTGGTAATCTTAAGTATGCTTTAATCAGTAAAGCCTTAAATAGGCAAACGTTGTCGATTGTTCTCATCAATGTTGCCTATTTTCACATGCGATTCCATCTCCATTCCATTTCCAAATACAATTGATATATTTTTAATCACGGACGTACAATTTTGTGTTGTCGATTAGAATAAATAGTAGTAATTCGAACTGAAAATGTTAGCAATGGGTCACATCGAACTCTTAGTTAAAGACAATGATACATATTAAATATTGCAAATAATTCTGCTTTGATAGGAAAGTAGGTAAACGGAAGATAAAATAAATTCTAATTTTAGGTAGCGTTATACAGAGTGGATTTGTTATCATCAGTTAATTCCCAAGCACATGCACCTCTTCATCCTCTTCTTCTTTTTCACGTTGACGAACAGCAACTGCTGTCTCCACCAACAAATAAAGGCATTTAAACTTGTCTTTATCGTCTCGAATAACAGCTGCAAAACAGGAGGAAAAGAAACAATTTCACATTAAATTTTAAACACTAAAAGACTTCAATATCTACTCAATTTGTAGAGCTCACCTTTCGCAAAATGATTTCCTGGATGTATAATTTGCACTCCCGATTTTACTGTGTTGTTATTCATAAGATTATACTGAGTATTACTATTATTATTATTGTTATTATTGTTATTAATAAAATTCGAAGTGACGACAGTTGCCTCCGCTCCTACTGTAGCAGCCGCCACCTCAGCCGGAGTTACAATTGCGTTTACATTGGCGGCCGCCTGCGCTGCTGATATCACGTTCTGATGATTATCTGCAACAATGACAATAATCAATTTAGAAAACGTTTATTGTGGCCTTTATATGCGCTCATATCTTACCAACTGTGTAAGTATTGGTGACGACAGAGCTGTTTGTTGTCTGGCCTCCAACAACTTGTCCGAATTGAGGTATATGCTCCAGATGCGGATGCTGTGTTGAGGTCCAATATGTGGCATTAGACGCTGACGGACTGGTCGTTGTTACTTCCTCGGTACTGAAAATAGTCCCGTAAAATAAATATAGAAAAATGCAAAAGTTTTGATGAACAGAACAGAATCAATGAAGGAAGGCGTGGTCGTGGAGCATCAGTCAAATACAAATGAACGTTTGTTTTTAATTTTAAAATAAGGAGGAATATGAAAAGGAACTTACTTCATTACACTCTGCCATGCATCGGAGTTTTCAAACTTGACTTCTTCTTCGCTCCGCGCTTCACATGAATCATATTCATGGACGCTATCATCCGATCTAGTAAAGAATCAATCAAGATATTATTATAATGTAATAAAATGAAATTTATTAATTTTATTATCTGTGGTTAAGCTGTAGATGTGTGGATGTGATGGTGTGGACGTAGTTTGCAGTGGTACAAAGCGGATCCGGTAACAAAAATTTAAATATGTACCTAAAATATTGTATAATGCAGCACTTCTAAGCAAACGATCTACTTAATAGATAACAAAATAAAAAATTCAATGTAGAGTTTAAGAAATTAAACCGCTAAAAAGAAAGGAACAAAACATGTTGTAAATAATAAAGATAAATTTATCTATAACTTCTCATGCTTACATTAAACATATGCTAATATAGTAACTCCGACATTGGAAATAATAAAAGTAAAAATAAACTAAGAAACTACAAAATAAGCCAGCAACACTAAATAAAAGCTAAATAAACTAAATATCAACTTAAATTAACAAAATACCTCATAACATGGCTGCTTGTTTGCTCGCCAATTACATTATTTTGTACTTCAAATATCTGATTAAAGGTTTGCGAATACACATATTGTGCATTTAAAGGAAATGGCGAAGGGGATACGAAGGTTGTTTCATCGGAAGAATATGCTTCGGCAACAGCAGCCGCTGCATGCACTGTGCTTGGCGAAGCAAATGAAATTTGATGGGCAGCTGCGGACGCTTGAAGTGCAGCGTTCCGTTGTTTGGCTAATTGAATTTTTGTAAGAACTTTGTTTTGAACGTGTGGATCAAGATTTTGGAAACCTTGTGGATTGGTGGCAATAGCTTTTTGCCATCTTGATGGATTGGATTGATGCAAGGAATATAAGAAATATTATAGGATCAAATGAAGGTTGATTAGTTCGGCTGATTAATAAATTGGTATTTCTTATGACGACGTTACCTATAAATAACACTGTCATCGTATTCCATGTCAGGTTCGACTTTAACAACTTGACCGGCAGAAGTTTGTACAAAATGATGACCGAGAGCAGTGAGTACATTGGCGACCCCATCGTGCACTTCCTCGCCTTCGATTTCCTCAGTGGTACCAACAATCTAACGTTACATAATTAAGATTATTAGAAATCAGGCAAAATTAAATTCGAGTTGCGAACAAATTAACAATTATTAATTATTTTTAATGAAATGCGCACCACTTCTGATGCCGGACTTCCTGTGATTGGATTCGGACCACCGGCGGATGAGTTCAAATTAGAATTAAGCTTTTTGCCACGGCGGGAAATTGTAAAATGCAGAGGATCGTTCCCTTCTCGTCTTATCATCTCAGGAAGAATGCGACGTCGAGCATTGATGAACCAGTTACAAACCTGTCGACAAAAAACATTCGTAAAGTGACTTATTTTTTATTTAGTTTAAGTTTGATTTTTCCTTACCTGGAGCACCGTTAAATTCGCCTCTTGCGACAGTGTATATTTCTCTGCATCGCTGGGATAAGCATTGTAGCGGTGTTCGTACAACCATCGTTTCAATATTTTAACCGATTGCTTTGGCAGATTTCCCCGTCGTTTTCGCATCATCGAACTGTCCATGTTGCCTTCGCTAGTATCCATTATGATGTCTTTGTAGTCCTTAATATCATGCATTTCGGACATATCATGGTCTGTGATATCCTCTTCGACGATTGTCTCATGATGCTCATCGTCCTCATCCTGTTCCACAACACCAACGACTGTGACATCTTCGTCCATGCTTGATGTCGATGGAAAACGATCGCGGGCTATATATATTTATTGAAAGCATTACTAGGATTTTAAAAACTCAATATGCGAGAAGTGATATCATTAATAATATAGGTTTGAAACAATTTAAAATTGAACATTGAAATTTACTACTAATTTTCCATACTATTTTCCGTGCGGATATGTTTTGAGTACTTTTGGTGTGGAAAGGAGAAGCTTTTTTTGAGTTCTAAACATTGATTTATTTAGAGCAATGGAATGATTTAAATGAACTAAACTATATATATATATATATTGTAACTACAATATAATAATAATAATTATTAAGCAATGTGTATTGTTTCATATATTTTGATATTTATTTACCGTGTCCTGTACATTTTGAATGAAACTTTGAATACAACTAACAAAACCCAGATTTTTTTCGAGATTTCTCTCCAGGTTTTGAGAAATTTTGCAATTATTTGTGTGCTTTTTGACTATAACATGATTATGGTTACAAGTTATTTAAATAATTTTCAATGTTTGATTATGTGCAAAAAGATATGCACTTTCTTTCACTAATATTTTTGCTGAATTGTTTGAGAGAAGTCAAAATTCCCTCATCATTAGATCAGTAGATCATTAAAAAATAGCAACTCTGCAATAAAATGACCAAATGAGCAGTTGTCGAGTTTCATGCTTTTGTGTTTCTCGTTGTTTCATATGAGCAATGAAATCAAGACTTTGGAAGTATTGAAAAGTGTATATTTCGTACATAATAAGATCCGCTAAAACTTAAATACGAACTGAGTGTTGTAAAAATGCATCACAGGCAAAGTGTAGCATGAAATGGGCCTGCGCCAGAAATGATCCCAATGCAAATTATAAAAAAACAAGAGATAAATCACGAATGACGTTTTGACAAATTTCAAGAACTGTGTCAAATTGCGTAATTTGACAGAGCACCACTCAAAATCAAAGATATCCTACAGAAAGTGACAGAAAACCGGCACCATATGTAGCAACCGACATTAAGATTTAAATTTGAACAGTCCTTACCTTCAAGCGCAATAATTTGTGCTTGTATATGAGCCTCTTGCGCCATGTCTTGAATGTCCTGACGAATCTGTCGATCCAAGGCAGAGTTCACTTCTTCCTGGTGATGTAAGTCGTCTGGAGAAAGCATCGTAAAAAGTTTTTCCTAGTTAGGTTTTCCTGAAAGTTCTCTGGTAAAACTTCTTTACACACGCCTGTAAATAACAAACCAAAATTATTATTTGTGGTTTTAGTTTATTCGCAGATCTACACAGCTTAGTTTATATTGATATTGCGATACTGTGGAGTTAATCTGCTTTTATAATATGGCCTGATCTTAAAAGTAAAATGTTGCAACCAACGTTTCCTGAACTCTAATACTTCGCTCTGTCAGTTAGTCGCCTACTTCCATAAAAGACAAAGTCGTTATGGTTAGAATATATTTTGTACCTCTTTTCACATAAAGTTGGTTGCTTAGATTTTTTCTTTTAAAGTTTTGAAACTGGCAAGTAGAATTTAGGGTGGTTTAATTTGTTGAATGTGACAAAACGTTTGTCAAGAATCATATTTGAATGTCAATATTTCAAAAACTTCAAAAAAATTTTTCACAAACTTCAGAAATTGCTAATTCCAATTCTCCAATTTCCATACAAACACTCTTGACAGCTGTAATGGCAGCCATGTGTGCCAGTAGTTCTAAAGCAATTGATAAAAACCGCGCTCATTTCGTTCCCCTTCAAAATGGCGGACTCTGGGCAAATATTCGGAATAAGGAAATGAAATTAGAATTGGTATTGAAATAAATAACCACACAGAAAGCTTATCACATCACTGAAGCTTTCAAAAACTTCCCAACTTTAGCGGTGTAAAAATTTATGAATTTTATCAGGCTAGATTGTGATTACAGATCAACTGGCGTTAATTTCCTTAATATAAGCATGCGATTGTAAAGTGCTTTTTATTTTATTTGTGACATTCCATACATATTTTAGCAACTGAAAAAGCTCATACAATCAACGGAACAATTTGAAACATACTAAATATTCGTTTATTTGTTAGGTTCTAAAACAGGTTAAAGAAAACGAAAGTAAAAAACAATTTGTTAAAAGGAGATGCAAGAAATTGCTAGAATTTTTGCTAATGATGAAACACATTTTTTAAGCGGAGAATATTTATACCTTATAGTATATTAGGGACAATTTGACACAGAACATTTTTGAAATATTGCAGACTTTTAGCTAGCTCCAGAAAGCTGCTTTTTATGATTACTACGCTGGTTGGGACGGGGAGATAAAAGATTCAGCTTTCAAGGATGACAAAAGTGTCATTCACATTGGGTGGACAGACTGCAGAGGTAGACACTATTTGTTTGTCTTTTCAGGAAGTTTTCATCTAGGGCCTGTTTTCAAATTTAAATAAATGTATGTTTTACCATATATTTAGAAATGAAACATACATATTTACCAGCACGAGACATTAAACCAACATGGCGCATGTAGAGTATATATGTACAATGACTTTATTGATCATCTACACACATTTTAAGTAATTATTTTCCTCAGGGCTCGACTGGTCGGAGTTTTTTGTTAATAGCAACTCACCTATTTGTTTAAAGAACCTTTTGTTTATTTACAATAGGTGTAAACTGACAACCGCTGAAATTTCTTCGAGGAAGACGTGAACAAACCAAATGTCGTCGAATGTCAAATCCGGAAAAATTTTGTTCACAGAAAAACTTTTGAAGTTTTGTGAAGAAGTTGTCAAAATGACAATTCCACACAAAAATATGTTTTTGTTTATGCGGTTTGCGCTTTAGACAAAATTTTTATATTATAATTTATTTTCTATTTACTTAGATTATTTCACAATGTGATTAAAAAAATTTTTCCACAAATCACTCTGACTGAAAAATTTCTACCTCACTTGAAAATCGAAGCTAAAAACGAAAGCAAATGAAAACCTTTGCGGCGAAGAAGTACACAGAGGATTTTCATGTGCGATTTGATAATCTTTTGCATGGGTGGGAAAGAGAAGATTAGAAGACATTTTACATTAGTGTTGCCATTTATAATTTGTAATATTGTAATTCTGAATGCATTACGAAAAATAGTACTGTCTATGCATAAAGTGCTTATTACAAAATCATATAAAAACCAAAATGAAAATAATGTTTCATTGCATTTAAGTTTTTTTTAGAAATAAATCTATTTTAAACATTATTATTAAGAACACTACTGTTTTTAGAACACTCTTCTTAAAACTGAAAAATTTTATACGCACGTGAAATCGCCAATGTAAATGCTGTTTATATATTTGTAGCAAAGCCGAATTCAAGGTTTCATCTGACATAAATAAACAAATGCTATCGGAATGGAATTAGATGGATCGGATGACGATTTGCTGGCGCCGCTAGCAAAATGCATTAAAACAGAAAACAGTTTAGAAAAAAGTGGCCTTAAAAGTGATGTAGGTGCCGCATCCAACACGGTGCTGCTGTTAGAGCAGAACGTCAAGGAAGAACAAGACATCGATGCAGTTGTGTCAGCGGAAGATCCATTGAATATAGTTCACAAATTAGACATGAAAATGGGAAAAAATGTATGTGCTATGAATTTTCAAGGCGAATACAACGAAAGCGACTTTTTTGTGATAGACCCACCAAATTCTGATGTTGGGGAACAGAGGCACGGGCGCAGCAAACGTGGTCGCATATTAGCCAGTGAGATGAAAGGGCGCTCAGGCTTTACTTGGAGCACTAGCAAACCTTTAACCACTAGCTCCGATAGCGACTCACTTACAGCGATTTCGCCGCAATGTAAAGGACCAGCACGCCTGGCAGCAAATGTGTTGGAGGCGTGGAATTTACTTTTCGATGAACCAATCCTAACGACTCTTGTGATACATACTAATGAAGAGATTAAACGGCGCAAATCGAAGTCTTCTGCGGCCGGCAAGCACCGAAGTACAGACTTGCCAGAGTTACGAGCATGGATTGGCTTAAATTATCTCTGTGGTGTATTTTGCGTGGGTGGTGGAAGCTTGGAGGAATTGTGGACGCCAGAGCTAGGAAACGGAATCTTTCGTGCTACCATGTCACTAAAAAGATTCGAGTTTCTTAGTGATTGTGTGCGGCTTAGTGAAGGAACAAAAAAGTCGTCTAAACGTGACTTCAGTAGCGATATCCAAGAAGTGGCTATTGTATGGGAAAAGTTCATAATTAACTGTCGCTCATATTACGCACCTAGTGGCAACTGCACGCTGGACGAGTATGTGATAGATATGGCGGCCACCGACTGTCCCACGCAGCTGCTCCTCAATGTTACTGATAAGCCCGGAACAGGAATTCGTTTGGTTAGCTTACACGATGCTAAATCACTGTATATGTGCAATGCAATAGTTGGACGTTCTTCAGAACCAACAAGAGAAGAAGCCTTAACGTTAATTTGCGATATTAAGGGAACTGGGCGTAATATAACATTTTCAAAGCGATACACTTCTTTTGAGATTGCCAATAATTTGCTGCAAAGTCGTCTAACGATGGTGGGCAGCCTTTCTGAACATGCTGTCGAAATTCCTGCAGCTTTTCTGTCGAGCAACAATAAACCAGCTACGCGAAAAATATACTCTGGACAAATGTGTCTAATAGCTTCAGAGCACTATGAAAAAAAAGTGCTATTGGCGAGCGGCATATCGCAAAAAATCGATGCTGAGAAATTGTATGCTGCCACTGCTCAATCTGGGCAACGTTTTTACGAAAAATCATCAAAATTCAGCACAACAGCCAATTATGTTTCCTCTGCTTCCAAGATAAGATGGACGTTGTCTTTTTTCAACAAAATGCTAGATTTTGCCTGCTTCAATGCTTGGGTTCTTTTTCGCCTTTCTCAGAATGGGGACGCTACTGCACAACAACGTGACTTTCAGCGTCAACTTGGTCTTTTTCTCACGCAGCAACACCTTAAAAAGCGTCTTCAAAGGAACTCCAAAATTCCTTTACAGTTAAAGCTCCTCATCAGCGAAATACTGGGTGAATCGCTCGATAACTTGCTTTCCGAAGCGGTTAGTGCAGCAGCTCAAGCAAGTAGTGCTGGCGAGATGCCGTTAGATCGCGCAAATGTACCAGATCATGTTCAGCTGCTGGCGAAAACGATGCCGAAGCGAGGTCGATGTCGCTCCTGCCCCTCAAGGAACAATATTAAGACACGATGGCAGTGTCAGCAGTGCGGCCGTGCTTTCTGCCTCTCTCATTTGATTATGCGTTGCAACGAATGCACTGGCCTCACCAAGGAACCGGAGAAGGACGAAGAAAAGGATCCCTATTTTAAATAGAAATTCATTACAGCGATCTAATGAAGACAAAGATAGCTTTATACATATATATAATATTTAAAATGTTTACATACGTATGTGCGGATTGGATCGTAGAAGCGTAGTTAATATACTTACAGATTATTATTCGACAGCATTTAGTATAAATTTCAAGATTTACTTTTCATAATTTTGAAGTCTTACTGTTTGTTTTAAGTGTCTGTTATTTATAAACGACTTTACGCTTTTTATAACTTATTCGCCTATATTTATGCTATTAATGTATAATTTTAGTTGTAGTGCAGCTGAGCAGCACTATGCATCGCAATAACATGTGCTTAAAAACTAAGGTGCACATAAACTCGAACAATACTTTTCAAGATTAGACTAATAAAAAGTGTGCAAATATCTTTAAAATTTGTACTGAAATTGCTGAATTGGTCTTTGCAGCTTGTGGTTGGCAGTCGGTGGTAACTTTGCTTCGGCTTGGTTAAGGAACAAACTTAAAAATTGTTCATTCTGCAACTCTCTCAAAGGCATGTCTAGTTCGCTGCAAGATTTAATTATTTCAGCACAAGCACGGAGATCTCTGCGATGATCTAAAAGTTAAAATGGAAAGAGCAAAATTATTTACATATATGTATGTATACAAAAGCAAATGAAATTGAAAATATACATTGATAGTCAAAAAGCACAGACAAGCAATTTTCGCATGCTTCGCGTTGCTTGTATTGTAGAAAAGACTCAATTAACCGATGAACGGCGTCAACATTGTTCTGCCGAAGAAACGAAGAGCACAAAGAACTTGATCTAAAACGAAAATTCAATCAAGAAGATATTCTTCGAGATATCGTAACCTTTAAATACCTCCTTTCAATTAAAGTCCGAAGCTCGTTGTACTCGTCGAACAGCAGAGTGGCTGATTTCTGGTCACAAAACCATTCACTCAAAAAACTTTGCTTCCAAATGCAGGCAAGCACAAAAATATCTGTGTGCTCTTTGTAAATGCTGCGTGCTACATCTAATAATGTCACTAGCACAGCTTCACTCTTTTTTGACAACGTTTCCTCTGCTATGGTACGAAAAGCTGCCCGCATCATTCGACGTCCATCGACCGAGTCAACTGAGGACGCATACGCGCGACTAAGGGTCACAAGAGCCATATCAGCATTGCCGTTATGCCACAGGGCCATCGCTTTGAATGGAGCTAGACCTGCATAAGTGTTTAATAAGCCACTTTTTTGTAAACGGCAGATTTCGGTTATAGACTCTATTTGTTGCACCATGCTTAGAGAGCTGAGATATTTAAGGCATGTGATCAGCACCTGGTCGGACGGCAGCTGCTGCCATGTGATGCACTGCTTGATGAGGTACAAAAAGTCAAGCTTATTCTTGATCTCTAGAGTTGAGAGTAGCAGGTTATCCAACTGAGCTTGCGAAAGTGAACGTATATCGAGCCCAAAGTCAGACGTTCGTGTTGCTTCGAACTCAGTTATTACATTTTTCGTCATCCAACCTACGGTCTGCTTTAAGGCCGTCGCCGTAGAACCCACTTCGGCAGATTTCATCAGATTGTCACACAAGTTTTCCCACTTTTTTGTTTTATGCATAACTAATTCATTTGTGAAGCTGTCGATCGCATCGATTGCGGCTGCTGTTGTTCTGTTACTAGGTGTTGGCTGCAGCGTAGGCCACAGGAAGGCGATACAGTTTTGCAAACGTTGCAAAGCTTTCGGTGATCCTGGCGATGCCGTAGCAGTGCTGTTGCTGAATCTTGTGAGCAAAGCCATGAATGGATGTAGAATTTAATTTCTGCAGATGCAAAAGTAAAAGTGTCGTCGATTCATGACATCATAAATTTTTTCCAAATTCTCTAAAATGTAGGAGTGGTAATTTTTGCTCTGTGAAAAAGTAATTACTGGTAGTTATGTAATGTCACTGGTTGTAAACACAAAACCGTTTTGTGTAAATGAGAAAAGCACGGATTTGTCAAAATAACACAGACCTTATGGGAAATGAGAAAAAACTTATTTATCAATGCTGGCGACGTTCTCGTTGCGTTTGTATGTACTGTGAGAATTTTATTAGTTCGCCTGGCTCGGAAATAATGATTTTATTAATACTAGTTTTATAAAATACATATATTTAGAATCTACATAAAACATATGAGAAGAGAATTAAATAACTCTAATTTATGACGAGTTAAGTTGGCTGTATTCGCGTAAAAGAAGCAAACAAATGCTCCGATGTTCTATATTGGTTCATCTATAACGACCGAAAAGATTATAAAAACGGAGTCGTTGGTCTTTACACTTGAGGGATACACCTATTGGCACAGATTTTCCAAATGGTTTTAAAGAAAGTCTTAAAAGACTATAAATTAGGATAACAGTCTAGGGTGTCATTCAAATATCCCTCATTGGAAACATTCTTGGAGAAAATTTAGCAGTATTATGATATGCTTTAAAAAGTATTTTTTTATTAAAAAATGCAAAAATTTAAAATATATATTTACTTTCTTGAAATTTATATTTATTAAGGCTTGAAAAGTGCATTTGCTAGCAAATTAATGCCAATTAATTACCAGCAATTAATGTAATGCCTACTTACACATTAATTAGATAAAAATTCATACAATATAAGGTTCTTCTTGCTATAAGAAATAACCGAAAAATTAATATTACAGATATTGAGCTTTCTTATTTTCAAGAGCATATTTAAAATACAAAAATGTTTGTGTAGAACATTTCTGTAGTCGTGGAATATTCTGATACAATTTTGAAAAGTATAAAATAAACAAACTATTAAGCAGCCGAAAAAAATCATTACACTTATTTATTTATAAGCTTATATTTGATGAATACAAAATATTTTTTATGTGTTTTGTTATCAGACTCTGTATTTTCTCAATACGTTTACATTCAACATGGAATATTAAGAAGTTTAGAATATGGATGCTTGAAAAACATTAAATATTAAGAAGTTTAAAATATAAATACTTTGACAAAGATCATTTTTTATATTTGACAATGTAAATGTGCGATAGAAGGAGAGACATATTAACAGGATATAAGAATAAAAAAGTACAATTAGGTCATAAGATTTTAATTGCTAATATTTGTCTATAATAGACCAAATGTTGAGATCTTGCTTTAGTTTCTAGGTTTGGAAGTTTTGGCTTGCGAAAGCAATTAAAGTACGGAAACGTGAAAACATTTTAATTCACAAAAACCGCTGTAATTTCTTAATCTTAAAAACAAATCATAATATCGTCAACTAAAATATGAAATATATATCTTAAATATCAAATATAAAGTTGATTTCTGCGACGTGTACGATTTAGGACGACGTATACCTTTGGTGTTTCCGTTTTTAAATCACTGGCGAATTACTTGAAGAAGAATAAGTTGACTAATAAATGCCCGGCATATCAATAATTTAGATACGCGGTTTTTATGTCGTTCTTGCCGCTGCTGTCGCATTTTGTTGATTTGAGGTGTTAATATTTCTATTCAAATCTCCTTTATGCATTTGGCATCGTTGACTGTAGCTCACTTGTGTCTTTAAATAATCGACATACATGCGCCTGGCTTGATTTAGAACGCGCGTGACGTCGTGTTTTCGCACCATTTTATCAAAATGCATTGCAATCTCATTATAGTCCATGCTGCTTTTAATAATGACGTTGCGGTGCTGGAGAAGCAGCGTTAAACAGAGAAACATGAGAAAAGGGTTGCCGCCGCCAAACTCGCTGGGCGAAGGCAGTGAGGGACCTTCCTGGTCCAATGTTTTCAGCGACGATTCTGCAGGAGCACTGGAAGCAAAGGCGACCTCTTCGAAAGCGTTTGTAGCTATCTCAATTGGCGCATTGTTCAGCAGGTGAGCGGAGTCTTGACTGGGCATGTCCGCCGTTAGTGTTGCTATGGGAACAAGGACTTCCGGCAAACTGCTGCTGGTGTGTAGCAGAACAATGGGTGCAGTATTCCCAGTCAGTTGATTGCTTTCGTCAATGAATGGATTCAAACAGAGACCTTCTAGTGACGTAGTCATCGCATTTGTGTTATTGGAGTTATGGGTCGCTGCTTGCAAGTATTTTCCCCACTGATTCGTTGGATCGGTGCACTGTGGCAGCGCCTGATTGACGGGGGCACTGGCAACCATATTTTGCGCTTCTCTACTATCACGTTCTCCTCGACGTATTATTAACTCACTTAAATCTGGACAGCGAATGATTTCGTTTTCTTTGAGCTCATCAACCAAATCCAAGGAATCCTTGTCTAGTTTTTCATATTCAATGCTTGAATTGTGTATGCTTTGCTGTCCTTTCTGCTGCTGGCAATCCCCAAAAACCTGCCGATCCAAATTTTCTGCTTCTAGTCGCAATTCGCGTGTTATGGCTGTAGACATTGGAAAATAGTCCTGATCCTGACTTTCATCGGGCGTAGGAGTAGAATCATTTGGGCCATTCGTAAGCGATTGCTTCATCGCAGTATCTTCAGGCGGCGAACCGGGCGTTGTGCTATTACAATTAGAATCCAGCTCCCTGTGAAAGTCTTGGTTCAAACTGTAGTTGCTTGAATTATTTATTTGCTGTATTGCTGTAGCTGCAGTTGAACAGCTGCATGATGTTTCCGGAATGGATGAGGAATCGGAATCATCGAAAGAGGAGACACAACCAAGCTTGCTCATTTGAACCAGTGGATGGAGAACTGTATCTGGTTGTCGTATATTTCCCATACTCGGTTGACCTGAAGCTGTTGGTGAAGGCGTTTTCATGCGTGGATCGTGCAATGAGTGTTTTATTATCGTTGTAGGTGTTGTTGCAGCAGTTGTGTTGCTGTAAATTTTCTGCGAAATACGATTTTTATTGAGAGTAGCAAAGTTGAGGAATTCATTGAAGTTTTTAACAAGTTTCTGTTGAGATTTCTCATGACTGCTGCTGAAATCATCGAAATTCATACCTGCAATAAATAAATAATGAAAGCAAACATTTCTGGCTACAAATGAATTCATGTGTAAGGCCGAAGTTTTACCACGTTTACTTGTTGCAGCAATTTTCTCTTTCAACTCTTTGAAATGTCCACCTCCGCTATTAATGAACTTTCGTGTGTTGTCGGTTTCAAAAGCTCCCCTTTCTCCTGCCACTCCATTGGAAGCATTTGTTATTTGGTTTGATGTTACGGCGCTGGCGGCATTGTTAATTGAAATCGAGTGTTTGTGGTGTTGTTTAGATAAGTAACCAGACTTTGCTTCTGTTCCATCAACTTTAGAATGCGCGTCACACTCAACTCCTTCCAAGGAAATAGCATTTGAGGCAATAAAAGCGTCGGCGTTGATATCATTTGATTCTGTTGCATCGTAAGGTTTCAAAGCATCCTCTTTAAAAGGATTTGTTGGATGAAAATGAAAATTTGCAAATATTTTCTTCTCTTCACGTTCGAATACTTCGTCATCGTCAGTGGAAATACTATGTGCATCACTATTGGGATCGCCTCTACTATTCGTTGTTTCCTTTACTTCCAACAGATTTAGTATTTTGCTTTCGTCAAGACTTTGATGTGCTTTAGCGCTTCTTGCGCGTCGTGCTCTACGCTGTTGTGATGATACATTATCGTCCAGGCTCTGATTGAGTCGTTTAGTTGAATCTAATCGCGTCGCACCCACAGCATTACAGCTGTTGCCCATCGACGAGCTCATCGAGCTCAAAGAAGTGGAAGAGCTCTGACGACGTAAAGCACAGACTTTTGTGTAAGCATTCTCGCGAGGCTTAATCCGTAAATACGAAGGACTGAGTGGCAAAACTGCACCGTATGAACCCGAACATGAGCTGGAGGTGGTGGGCGCTGAGGATTCATAGATTGGTACAAATTCCTGCAAATGTGATTTAGTCTTTAAATGAATGCACATTGTTGCTATTGCAAAAATACCTTCTCATACAATGGTAGTTCCTTGTCGCTGTTAGTGTCATATTTCAGCGAGCTCCACTGAACCTCGAGCATTCGCAAAGAGTCTTCGAACGGAAATTCACGCTTCAATTCAAGCAGCAGCCAACGATAACAAAACAGTAAATCATCAGCTTGCTGCGATTTCAAATACTCCCAAAATTCCGGATCATAAAAACTTAAAGCTTCCGTAAGATGTGCAAATTTTTGAGTCATGGCAATGCCATCAAGCATGAAGTTGACGCGTAAACGATCCATAACGGCGCAAAAGCAGATGTAGGCCTGAGCTTCATCGTTCATGGTGACCAGCAGAGGGGAAGCTATGTCAGACATACCCTGGCAGTAGCTCACCGTAGGATGGTTTAACGCATATGTGGTCAGAATGTTGAAAAGGGAAGCGATGTTTTGGTTGTCATCGCTGCCAGCATAAAAAGGGTGCAAGCGATCAGTACGCAAGACGTCTTTCTTCACCATACTCGTCACATACGACAGCTCGCTGGCAACGCAACCTAATAACAGACGGCAGGTAATTATTTTAGGACAGATAAAGATCGAAATCAGGAATAAACAACGGACAACGAACCTTGCTTGACTGCCTTCTTCCAGGTATCACGCAGTTTGCAATAGTGTTCGGCTTTTCGTCGCATATAATCCATGCGTTGCTTCCCCGTCATGCTGCTCGGATAAACGTTAAGAATATGTTTCCAGACGACGCGGCGAAGACTCGGATCGATCCCACCAAGGAAGATGACTTTTCTGAGTTCATTGCATCTCTGAATTTGTCCCAGCGAATCAAGAAATAAACGGAATTCCGCATCGGAAAGTGGAGGCCGCGGTGGTAAGGAAGCCATCGTCTCATCGGAGAGATTAAAAGCTTTCTGTACAATTGAAAACGTTTTCTCCATCTGATTTATTATCAAGCCAGGCAGCTTGGTTTGCATTGATTGCACGTATTTTTGTGAGGCGCCCAGCGATTGTGTAATTGGTGTCATGAGTTCATGTGTCGGATTCGCCTTCGTGGAGTTAATGCGCGATGTCGGTGAAAGGCAGCTGTAAGCATCGTCGCCACGACCTCCGAGTATTGGCGACGTCTCCGTATCCCACTCTTTAACTTCCGTAAAAGGTTTTATATCGATTTGCAAAATAAGGCAAGGTTCCGTCCCAGTCTGAAGCGAAAGATTATGTATGCGCAAAAAAGCCGCATCCAAATCCCAGTCCGAAAGGACTGCCAAGTAGATTTCATTGCCCGCCGGATCGAAGGCTTTGTATTTAATGGAGAAATCAGATTTTATGTCGAAGGCTTTCGCAAGCAGCGAGTACAGCACCTCAAGCGACGTGATCTGTGGATCGACACTGAACTTTCGCCATTCCGGTGGAGTATTGAGCTCACATTTCTTAAATATAAGTTGTAATGAACACATATAAACCTTAAATTGAGACGAATTACCTTCACTTTTACACGTACTGCTTCCTTAGTATGAGCATAGATGTTCGCCATGGTCAGCTAAAGTCAGCTACAGCCGTTGGACCCTACAGACAACGATCAGAGTTGTCCACTTTGGATTTGGAAAAATGATCATTTTCGTACTCAGTTTATTCGGGAATCAATTGAGTATAATTTTGAACGTGTAGCTTTTGCTGAGAAATAAAGAAAGTGCAGCCTGTCAGACTTGGTTTACAATTATGCAAAACTTCATTATTAAGTGTCAACGTGAGTGACGTTTTCTTTAAATTTTGTGGATTCTATTGGCAAATAAGTAAACAGTTTCAGACTTCCAGCCTTCCAGCAAGCCAAGCAGAAGAGGTTTTTATATATTTCTTCCTTAATTTTGTGCTTCCCATTTCTGCCTTCGGAAAATTGAAGTAAATTATTTAATGGTCTAATAATCGCAAATATTATAATTCAGAAAATTGCTTAATAGTGAATATATTTTGAATTACAGTAGATACATAGTTTTTACAGGTTTTATCGAGGTTTACATGTACGTTTTAGGGAAACTGGTTTTTGCTGTAATTAATATATGTATATAATTTACTATGCACAAAACAATAAATAAAGGTAAATATCGTACGTACTTTGGAAAGAAGAGAAAATGTACGTTATGCCAGAAGTTTCCAACAACCTTCGATAGCTCAGTTGGTAGAGCGGTGGACTGTAGAGTTTACGCAATGCGATAGAAATCCATAGGTCGCTGGTTCAAATCCGGCTCGAAGGATATCTTTTTTTTTCCAACAACTTTTTAACTTTTTTTTTAAATTGTATTTTGAAATAAATTGCAATTATTACTTAATTACTGCATTTAACCTGAAATTACTACATCCATGCTTAAAGATGTTCTCTGTCGCTTTATGTAAAGACACTGTTTAGAGTTGTTTTAGAATAAATGTTTATTTATTTATAATAGCTTAGAAACGCTTATCATTAGTAAATATATTACGTTCTAAAATACATAAACTGTACAACAAATGTTTGCAGATTCATTAAAAATTCATAATTCACATCAGAAAGCTGTTGTTTTGCAGAACAACATTAGAACCAAATACGAAACATTTAGAAAATATTCTTATTATATTATCCAATTGATTATCATTATCATAATAGATTTTATAATGTAAAAACGAAATATTGAATTGGTTATTGAAGAGCTTTAAATTAACATTTTCGTGTTTTAAATAAGTTTACAAATCATTTCATTTTTCACTTATATTATTATATGTACATTTATTTTCGGTACAAAAGATATGACTATTTCTGTTTTTTGTTGATATTTGGTAAGGAAATATTTTCGCCGGTTGCAATTTTCACTTAATATTGCTTAAATTTTATTTACAAAAGAATTTAATATTTTTTTTTGTTAGAATTAAGAGTTATTAGTTAAACTTGTACAAACTGTGATATATTTTTTCTTTACTCTATACGTACATATATACATAAAAAGTTTATAATAATATTAACTATATAACAATAACGTATACAAAAAGAGAATTATTTACTTTATCTTGTATATTTATTGCAAAGAAGAATATTAAACATATATAAATATATATTTTTATTTATGAGTTATTTTGTGATATATTATATGTACATATAATTAATCTAAAAACGTTCATAAAATTAATTATATCAAAAAGAATATTCAAAAATGTACGTGATATATTCTGTGATTTTCGTTGCGTATGTAATAAAATGACTATTAAAAGTTTTATTTTTGTTGAATGCTGCGCCGTCTACTATGACTGTTCTCTGTCTGTCTCGCTCTCTCTTTCCCATTTGTTTTTCTTATCAGAATTTGTGATGTGTGCTTTTACCGATTCAACTTTTATGAATTTATGGTAATTTTTATGGAAAAGTACACAATGATTGGAGTTGGTTTTAAAGCTATGAAGGTTGTCTGTCTATTTACGGAACACACAGTAACATAAAAGGACCAACTGATGAGGTTTGTCTGAGTTCTGGAATATAGAAAAGGCACCATATGGTAATTTAAACCTATTGCAGCAACTATTGTAAGATAATTATAAGAAAACTGCTCAAAAATGATTTCTTTAAATACTGTCCGAGGGAGGAAAAACGATAAAAAGGGAGTTTTCTTTTGAAATTGTACAATGATTAATAAATAAGAAAATAGTTTTCCGGGTCTTGCAATTCTTCGAATTCCCCAAGCAACTTTTTTCTCTGCCTTAAAGTTAATTTGTTATCTTATTTTCATTCGTTCTCCCCTTCCCACACATCGCTTCGCCACCTCCTTTTTAAATCTACATATGTGCTTCTTTTACATTTGTGCCCTTAATTTTTTGGATCCTTGTTGTAATCAACGTAGACTCGGACAACTTCGCCCGAGTATTTGCGTTGCGACGGCATGAAATAAAAGTCGGGTGTATCGGCGCCGCCATTCGAACTGTTGCGTGGATCTTCGCGCGACGCATCGCGATAATGGCGGCCGCCGCGTTCGCCGTCGGCGTTCGCTTGTGCACGATGCGCTCGCCGATCCTGAGTGTAGTAACCCGAAGCTGGCGCGTAACTCGATTGCGTTGGCTGATGGTGCTTCTGTCGCGGCAAAGAGTAAGCACGATCTGCATACGAACTACGCGTATACGAAGGCGTCGCTGCGTCGCCATTGCGTTCGTATTGAGCGTAGTTACCGTTGCCGTTGTTGTTACTGTGACCGTTGGCATGAGCGCTGCGTTGGTTGCGTCCATTAGTACGCGACTCTTGCGTCATACCGTTGCCAGCGTTTTCGTGTCGATTGGATCGCTGCGGTTGCTGTTGGTGATGGTGATCGGTGGAGTTCCCACCTTCGCCGTAATACAGTTGGGATTTGCCGTTGGGTGAGTGGGTCATCGGCAGCGTCGTCTGCTGGCCGGCGGAACGATCGCGTCGCTCCTTACTTCTGGCCGAAGTGTTCGTTGTCGTTGTTGTGGTCGTCAAAGTCTTCTCTTCCGTCTCGCCGTACGGATCAAAAGCGTAGTTGGTGTTGGAGGCGAACTGCTTCCACGGCGAATTATGTATGAGGTCTTTCTGCAATAAAACCGATTCGAAATAAGTTGCAGAAAAGATAAAACAACGTAACAGGTAAATTTCTTAACCAGTCAGCATTAAATTCAATTTTCATTGTTTTTATTTGTTATTTTGATTGATCAGTTCAATTATTTGATTTTTGTTAATGTATAATTAATCTAAAAATGCTCATTTTACGTATTGAATATTTATTTAACAAAGTCTCTCTCTTGATAGGGAAATATTGCGTTAATTGAAAATGGAAATTAATTTATGTTTCAATAAGAAAACATACGATAGGCGATATTAAAAAACCAGTCAAACATTATTTCTGCTATTGTTATTTTATTTAATTTCGTTAACGTGAAAAATATAAATAGCGTTGGCAACACTGAGAACTTCACAGCAACGGACTGTGAACGACGATACGAACAGAGCGCTACACGAAAAGTAGTCTTTATTTTTCTAATTGGAAGCCATTTAATTGGCTTGATAATCTTTTCTTGCCAACAACAAACGCATTAACTTCAATATTTTTCCCATTGGTATTTATTAATCAATATTTACGAAAAGAAATCATTGTAAAAATGAATTTTAAAATATATTAAAATAAGCTTTAAACAATCCTTCCTTTTAACATATCAAAAAAGGAAACAAAACTAGTAAAGTTGTTGTCTACAGCCGGGCTGTAGCCGAAATACCCTACACCTTAAAGCTGCATATATACTCGTATATATATACAATATAAATATTATATATCTAATAATAAATATACAATATATATTTAATATGTAATAATAATAAAAACAAAAAAATTTTTTTTTAAAGTGGGCGGATCATGCCCATATTTGGCATATTAACTGGAAGCATTAGTCTAAACCTACATATAAAATTTTCTTGTCTTCTCTCAAAAAGTGATGCTGATATGGCCTTTTTTAATAGGCAAAACAGAGGTACCTGCACTCTCGATATAAAAAGTAGGCGTGGTCCTTGAGCGATTTTGCCCATTTTCAATACGAAACACCCCAACATAGCAACGAATATTTTTGCCAAATTTCATTTTAAAATCTTAATCCGTTCTCCTGTGATCGTGATTTCAACGGACAGACAGACAGACAGACAGACGGACAGACATCGTTATTTCAATTCCGGTGGTGATGCTGATCAAGAATATATATACTTTTCCATACCTATCTCGTCTAGTTCTATGCGTTACACACTCCGGTAGAAAGTGAATATACCCTCAACCTTAAGGTGTAGGGTATAAAAACGACAGAACTTTTAAAATCTTTTTAATTCGTATGAGAATTCAGAGCAGAAACTTTTCTCTTATCTTATATTTTTATGTAAAATTCTACTATTTTTCGATAAAGTAAAATTTTGCATTATAGATTTAATCAAAATGTTTATTCTTTTGTAATCTTCTTTAACAGCAAATCATATTTTATTTTAGAACGCCGAAAAAGTTATTCAAAAAATATCTTGCAGTGATTCATGTAATTTTTTAAATAAAAATAGCACAAAATATATGCTGACTGGTTGTGAAATTGAAGAATATATTAATTATATAGAATGTTAAAAGATGTAGGAAAAGTTAGTAAAGAAGAAGAAGAAGAAGAAGAAGAAAAAAATGTCGGAATTAAATAATGACGTTCTTTCGGAGTCAAAGTTATTTCCAAAAGTAAATAAATTAAATTTTAAAATGTACATATCAAAAAATAATACAAATGTTTTACAAACTGAGAGAGGGAAATAAAAGGGCATAGGAGAATAAATAGGAGAAAAAAAGAGAGACAGGTAAAGAAAGATGACTGAGAGAGTTTCAATAAAGATTTAAAAATTAATGCTGTAATTACCAATAATTTTTGTTTTTGGTTTAATTGATTTTGCTTGGTTCTTTCGTTTACTTGCTGTCCACGAGTTTCTTTTCATTCATAATTATTTTTTTTAAACACTTTATTTATATATTTGGCAGTGATAATTACTTAGTTGTTATTGTTATGATTTTAGGTTTTCGTTATTTTGAGATTCTGCTTTTCATTTGATTTTTCTAAAGATCACTTGAAGGTTGAAATCGGTGCTGTCGCTGTTGATACCTCCTCCATTCATCGGGAATGACGTACACAAGCTTTAAAATAACAGTTGTAATTGATTTAGGTGCATATGATTTTATTTTTAAATGCTCTGTATTATTACTGTGTGAGGAGAAGTCTTAAGAATCCCTTGAATCTTGCTGCTCTAAATAAAAATTCTGGTCCCTTACCTTTTGAGTTTTATTTCGCCGAGAAGTTTTGTATATCGTGCAGAAGGCTTGAATCAATGCTATGAACACCAACGCAGCTATGAGACCGAGAACTATATACAAACGCACCTCCGACAATTCGAAGATTGAAAGTTTCGTCTCATCATCGGAGCTACTGGGAAGTCGGACTAAAACAGGATAACAAACAGGTTAATAACTTAAAAATATACGTTAGTCAAGTGATACGTACATGCTAATGCTTCGAAGTCCAAGAATTGTGGGTCTACCGTTAGTGATCCGACTTTCCCCGTTGATATTTTGTCCATAATCGCCGATTTGATCACTTCTCCACCAGCAACGATTGCCGCTGTCTGCTCAGCATCGTTCGAGTTCATGTTAACTGGATGGCCTTTTTCGTAGGCCTCCTTGTCGAACATTGCCTCCATATTGGCAATCATGGAAGCGCCATCTCTGTACAAGAAACAAAGCTTGTTATTAAAGAAACGTCTAAGAAAATAGTTGACCCACTTTTTAAATCCTAAGATCTCTGTTTTGTAATAGCCAGGAATATTGTTTAGAATCCCATTAAAAGAGTCCGAGATGGTAGCGGCCAGATTGTTAAAGTCCACTGTTCCCGGCTCAGGGGCCTCAAAGGACTCCGCCAAGTTCATCAGCTTAACACCAACTGCATAAACAAGTCGACGCGGTGCTGGTGTAGTTGGCCCTCTGTTGAAGTTTTCCAGTTCTGAGGATGATGTAATTATTGATTATTGAGGACCCTGTAATACTACATGACTTGACCTTAATTCCGAATTCACTTACCTCGTCCGCACGACTTGATGCAGATACGTGTCGGTGACACGTGGGGAATATGTTCATGCTTCCTAATCTTCTTGTTGACCGCATTGAAAGCCCCACCCAGCACCGGGAAGAACAAGTAGAGGCAGTGATCATCGGTAAATGACAGGTCCTAGTGGGTGCATTTTGTTATTATTGCTTACTCCGAATGTCATCAGATTTTTTTTTGGTTTTACCTGTTCATCGTTACTGATCCGTTTTCGTGTGAATTCCAAGATCGTCACGCCGTTTTCAATGCGTCCGGAGGAGCTGTAAATATCCTGGCGATCATCTAGCTTTGGTGGTGAGTAGCCATTGACCCATGTGTCCATTAAAAAGGGTCTTCCGTTGCGCGCATCGACCCAACCGATTATCGAATCAGTTTGGGACATTTTCGTATCCTCACTGAAGCCAATGCCTGTCCAGGTTTTCGTGTTGGTCGTCTCGATGTGCCAACGCATTTCGTCACCACGTCCCACCGTCTCCCAACTAACGTAGTAGTCGCAGGTGTGATTTTCTGGCGAGCAACTAGACGGATATTGCCAGTGCCCGAAACACTCATTGTCCAATATATTAGCAGTGACATCAGACCCGGCGATAGGCTTTTCTTTTTCTATGGTTCGGAAAAGTAGAGCAAGACCATAAAAACCGTGTATTCTTTGTCGTTCCGAAGGAGAACACTTACCGAAAAAGTTGATCTGTGTAACGCCGCGTTGCATTTTGTGGCCGTGATACTTAAGTTCATCTGGCCGATAGAATGCCTTGATTTTGGCGTTTGTAGTTTGTTCAATACCAGAGGGTGGTACGTGCACGTAGTCATCCTGCTCCTGACCCTTCGCCCATATAACGTGTGTCAACGCATCGTCGAGCGTGTGATCGGTGGGTTCAGTAGCAACCAGCTTCTTGCGAAATATGATCGTTGTTACGCCGTTCTCTTCATAGCCCGTTCCCAATGTCAGGTCCGACTTGCCGCCGAAAACCTCATCGATTTTGGGTGTCGACCGATCCCGAGTGTAATAATCGCCTACGCGACTTGACATTCCACGCGCCGTGCCAATAACGATATCCGTACAATCCATTGCATTGAAATCGTGACGCGGTGTGTACGGATTCAGTTTGTACTTGGGTGCAGCTGTTAATTGGGAAAGATAGGGATTAAATTAGGTCTCACTCTTTGGCTCATCGATGAATACGTATTTATAAATACTGATTAGCGACTAGCACCACAGTTAATTGTAACTAATTGTGTAAAGGATTGTTTTGTGTGCTATTTTTACCTGTGCCTTGCCGTAGACGCTCTGAGGTCTTCCTTGAAATGGGTACTTTAGAGGATTTCGGTTCCGGTTCTGACTTTGGCTCAGGTTCAGAACTTGGTTCTGGCTCTGACTTTGGTTCCGGCTCTGACTTTGGCTCAGGCTCAGAGCTTGGCTCAGGTTCAGAGTTTGGCTCTGGCTCAGAGCTTGGCTCTGGTTCTGCTTTGGGTTCAGGTTCAGAACTTGGTTCCGGCGCTGAGTTTGGTTCAGGTTCAGAGTTTGGCTCCGGTTCTGATTTGGGTTCAGGTTCAGAGCTTGGTTCCGGCTCCGATTTTGGTTCAGGTTCAGAGCTTGGCTCCGGTTCTGATTTGGGTTCAGGTACTGAGCTTGGTTCTGGTTCCGATTTCGGTTCGGTAGACTCCGAATTAAAGGATTCTGTTTGTGATTTGTAGAAATAGAAAAGTTTTGTGATTTTGTAGTGCTGTGCATTGGAGTGCTTTAGATAAATACTAAAGTAGCTGACTAAGAACGCTAAATAGAGGAATTTTCCGTGCTAATGCGTGCGTGTGTTTTGTTGACCCTGACCTTTCTTCTGTAGAATTTAAGCAATACAATTAAAATACAAAGCTATTTTTACCTGTTGTTTGTCGGCGTCTACGCCCAGCTTTAGAGCTGACTTGATAGGATACACTAGTAGCCACAGATGTAGCGCGGTCGGTGGCCGGAGTAACGGCCTGCGTGCGATAGTTTGCGAGGCGGTTGGATCTCGTTGCGAATGGTTCAGGTTTGGCAGATGGCTCCGATTTGGGTTCTGAGGAAGGTTCAGGCTCCGATTTAGGTTCTGGTTCCGAGGTAGGTTCAGGTTCTGATTTCGGCTCAGGCTCTGATGATGGCTCAGGCTCTGATTTCGGTTCAGGCTCTGATGATGGCTCAGGCTCTGATTTGGGTTCTGGTTCCGACTTTGGTTCCGGTTCAGAATTTGGCTCTGGCTCTGACTTGGGCTCAAATTGATTGCTGACCGACTGAGTTGAGGCTGAACTATCCAAGCTTGTTATCAAGTCCCCCATATCGCGTATTAATGGGAAATTCTTGCATTCCGGTGTCACGGTAGCTGGCCTCCAGCCGAAGCCGACCCAAGAAGTGCTGTTCACTTTGAGCACCACTTCGATTTCTTTCTCCTCCTCCAACAGACGCCAATACATGTGATAATCGGGTGAAAGCTGCTTCTGAGTGTAAGCGCTTAAATCGAGCTCAGTGCTTCGGTAGGGCGAGCGCTTCGAACAGCCCGCCCCGAACCAGCCCAAGTTGCAGTAACACTGTCGGCGCGGCAGAGTGGTGCCATCGATATCAATGCATTTGCCCTGAGCTCCACAATCCTGGTTGCTGGTGCATTCGTCGGCGTACTCGCAGTGCTGTCCGTAGTGCTGTTTATCGCATTTACAGCGGGACGGGAAGTATTTGCCATGTCCCGAGCAGGTTTCCTTAAAGTCCTTGCGCGGTTTGATGTCGACATCGGCGCAGGACCAGAAGAGGTAACCGCTTGACCACTCGTCTGCTTGCCGCAGCAGACGAAGTGTGCAATTGGTGCATTCGAAATCGTTCGGAATGGAGACGAAGAATGATTGGGCGCTGTACGGAGAATATAGAAGAGTTGCTTAAGAGAAGGGTCCATCGGGTGATCATGTATTATGACTTACGTGACATCTGTTGAGATGAATGCGGATCCATTGACGTGTGGCGTCAAATCAAGGACCGGCCGATCGAGCTGATCGAGCAATTGAAGTCGGAAGCCGCCCTAAGAAAGAAAAAAAAGAAATTAAATTGAATTGAAGCTGGAGAGATTTTAGATATTAAAAAAACGCATTCTAATTAACTTTTTTAATACTAAGATTACCTTAATTTTAAAGATTATTAATAAATATTGTTTTTGTTTCAAAAAATCGTTATTAAATTCGCCATCGTTGCTTTGATCTGCTTTCTACATGCGATAAAATACCTAAGATATGTTGTAATTAACTAATTACTGAGTAGGAAACATTTTTGCATTACGAATTGTGCTCATGAATAACTTAATTGTGGTTCTCATCTCATCAAAATGCAGACGAGCAGCTGATTTTAACACGATCACTGCCAAGCAAACAATAGTTAATTTGTGTATAAACAAAAATGAAGAGCAACCAGAAGATGAGAGCTGCATAAGAAATGCTTTAGACTTCAAGAATCATTGCTCCGCAAACTCATTGTTTTTCTAGTGAAGGTTCTGAAAGCAGATTGCATTGTGTTCGTTTCGACGCTGTTCACATTCAGTGAGTTTTACGGTTTCTTTAGATTTACAAGATTATGTAACGACAGCACAACACGGAGGCTATCCCATTAATTTACATTCTCATATGCTATAATTTAAGAAAATTAGAGCTAATTATAATATTGTACGTTATTTAATCCTATTGTGAATTTTTCTATCTACAGAAAAATATACAAAACATCATCGTTTTATATATATTCATTATAAATTTCATTCATCACGAATTGTTTCAATGATTCTTTAAAATTTCTGGCTGCATCAGTTTTCATCATTCAGGTGCACCTTCAAAAACAAATATGAATCTTGATTTAATATTTTCCATCTATTCTTTTTTCACACGAAACCCATTCAATTCTAGAAAAACAAAAATTATTTTTGATAAACTAATTACAATCTACACTAACCTGCAAAAGTTGAGTTCGAAAATACTTAAATAAATATCTTTAATTGATGAGTTATAGAAACAACAATGGAAAGAAGGAGTGAAAATTTAAATTGAATAATTTCATTGAATTCTATAAAATAAAAATTTATTTTAAATGAAGCAATTGCAGTCTATATTAACCAATAAATCAAAATGCATAAATAAACATCTATCATTATTGCAAAATATATTTAATTAAAGGAATGAAATAAATTCAAATTCATTGATTTTCTATTTATTCTTTTGATGATGAAAAAGACATAATTGGATAAGGACTGATATGCTTTATATTTATGGTATTAAATTGTAATCCGGATTTGAAGAAACTGTTTTGGGGAAAGATCAAAAATTGACTTTTTGTATTTCTTTGGTTCTCAATTGATGATGGGCGTCGTGTATCCAGACGAAGTCTCCTTCAACTACTTTTTCCACAATGATTTCATACATTTCTAATGTTGTGTAGTGTAATTGACATTGACTTCAGTACTTTAACAAATCTATCGCATTGCATTATTTAAGTTACACTCGAAGATAACCAAAGTACGATTTTCTGATATTCGTATCTACACGTCAAAAGCCACTCGATGTCGCCGAGGAGCGTCGAAGGAGTGCATCAGTTGGCAGTAGCAAAGAATCAGTACTTCCATTCAGACGGTTCAGCTCCAGCGACTTTAAAGAGAAGTGTAATAAAATTGAAAAACCTGAGAATGTTCGAACGATTGAATGTGTGTAATTCTGTGGCTGCATTGCTGATTGTTAGCTGCTTTTTGAGGTCAACTGCTGTGAGTGCTGACAACTCGGCCGTGGATCCGTCGCATCCGCGGCGCTGTTACAGCTGCCAGGGTGTGAACTGCTACAGAACCTCGAAGATGGAGGTGGTCAGCAACTGCACTGATTTGCTGGATATCTGCGTGACAATATTCGAAGAATGTAAGGATCCAAATCATTCGCATTCCGTGTTTATTGTTGAAATTTTCTTCTCCAATTCAAAGTTTCCGTCGTGGCGAAAGGATGTTACTTGGACATGCCCGAAAGACATCGCCACAAATGCGATCAACGCAACAACCCGGAGTGCCTCAAGTGCTTCGGGGAGCTGTGCAATAATCGAGGTCGCGCTGATTTCAAATGCATTCAGTGTGATTCGAGCGAGGTGAGAAAAGCAAACGCCATGTTTCAGTGAATAAATTCTTTAATTTATTGCATGAGTATTGAAATATATTTTGCTGTTTATTTTAGAACTCGAAATGCTCCAGCGACACCTCCAGCATGTCACCGGTGCATTGCTCGATCCCAACTGCGCCGAATTCTTATTGCTACGTGAAGAAAAATGGCAGCGCCGTCCAACGTGGCTGCTTGCTGCATGTCAAGGAGCAACAGGACTGCATGCAGGACGCCGGCTGCTCCATGTGTTTGCCGCAGGATGCTGAAGCTTGTAACAGCTACCAGCTGCGAAGCACGTCGACGACCGGCTCAGCCGCCGCTGCTGCGATTCCCGCACTTCACTTGACCGCCGTGTTGCTTACAGTGACCGCTTTCATAGGCTTCAAATAAATTTACTATGGCTCAAGTGGTCTTATCTGAAAAGCTGGCTTTGTCTAGTTGGAGTTTCGTGTGTGATTGGCATCTAATCGGAATGTATTAGATTTATATTAAAAACAACGTAAAATAAACAGTATTGTCAATTGGTTTTTGTACGAAATTCACTTCTTCAACATCGTTATCCGTCTTCAGCAGTAATTGCGAAATATTCACTCTCTGATCTTCTTATCAATTTATTTTTTGAACGGTATTGAAGCCAATATCTGGGTACTTTGAAGGTCTTTAATCTTGTGGAAATTTGAAAGCTTATCTTTCACATCTCACAAAATCTCTGATAGTAGTTTTTTCTGATTAAAGTTTCGTTACTTGATATCGAACTTTAAAAATTAGAACGCAAAAAACCACTTTTATTTAAAATAGATCAAAATTATTTTCGAATTACGATTGATCTAAGCAGAGGCAAATTTTCTGTGACCATGATGCAAAATAAATGTGGATCAATGGAGCGACGAATTAATGCAGAAGGATATCGAAACTTTCTGACAAAATATAAATTCCGAGACATTTGATCCAAGCAGCTGTACAAACTATTTTCGATATTACTTCTGCCAAGATTCTTCCATAAGCAATTCGCTCTGTATTATGGATCGGAGAACAGCAGTAAATATTTATTAGCGAAGCTAATAAAAATCCACTGACCACATGAAATAAAAAGCATTATAATAAGAAAAAATCATTGAACTTTTTAATTTATACGTGTGGTTATTTAATGCCAATTCGAAGACATGTTATAGTCTAATATTAATATTTGTTGCGGCCAAATTTAAGTTGATAGTGAGTGGAGTTAATGTTAAATTGAGGAACGTGTGTATAGTGATCGATGGATGAGAGGCTAATCAAGTTGAGTTGTTGTTATCGATTGATAGATAAGAACTCCGAACGTGCAATAGATTCGATGGAAATATACAGAAATATAATTGTATATTCGCTAGAAACTTCAATTGAGCAGAGTTTGAATAGGTTTTCTTCGTAGTATAAATATGAAGTGGCTGATGACTTTAAAAATCATCTTATTTTTCTATAGTTGAGCATTGATAAGGAGAAATTTAATTAATATGACAAGTTTATTGGGTAAATTTTTCCTTATTAGATAAGACAACATTATAACATATTATTTAAAATATAAAATAAAATTGAAATAAACAAATAAATAGTAAATACAAAAATAAAAATATAAATTAGTCATAAATTTTGTCATCATTTATTTATAAAATAAATATATTGAATTGATTGATTAATAACTCAGTTCTTATTTCTTTTTTATTTATTTTTAACAATAACTTGTATACGTTTGCATTAATACTGGATGAACTCTACTAATGATTGCCAGAGTTCCTTGTTTTTCGTTGTGAGAATTTGATTACCGAATGACCTGTTGGAACTATATTGAGTGCAACACGATGTGTCCTGATTTGCGTGTGCTTCCGCCGGTCACCGAAAGGCAAAATAATGTCTGCATAATTTTCGATGGTACCGATTAGGAGCAGCACTGAAAATATGCTTCAATAACATTTATCGCACCTGATAATTCTTCATAACTATCTTTTCATATCCATGCCAATCCCTTCTCTAAAACTTCTTTTTTTGTGGGCTAACTTTGTGACAAATTCTTATTACTTGATATCAGGCGATATGGCGCCATGTGTACCTTATGTCGGCATTATTATTATATGTATTGTTGTTATTAATTCTCTCTAAATTTTAGTAAATTAAACAATAATAAATTTAAAGAAAAAGAAAATAAATGGATAATAAACGTTGAAAGTGTATGTTGAAGAAAAAGGGGATGAACCTTATTCAAAAGAGCGATTGATATAGAAGGAATGACGATTAGTGAACAATGAACGATTAAAAATGAACTCGAAATAATAAAGGGTACATAACGAACACTGTTAATGAATACTGAATGATGAACAGTGAGGTTAAGATGACCACATTCAACAATACATTCATAAAGTTATTTAATTGATTCCCTATATTAAAAGCTATAAAATAAATTCATCCTTCAGGTTTAGTTTATTCGATCGACGATAATAACGTCTCGCACATTAAAAATCTGCCAATGACTCATTAATTTCATGTAATTGTGTGAGGTTGGACAGTTTTTTGGCCAAATCGGTCATCGCAAGATAACCGAAAAACTTCACGATTTTATTGGAAACATTCGTATGTAGAAACGCGCCTGATCCCAATTTGTAGGTACAATTTTAATTCATAGAACTATTGTTAACGCAATAAATCTTATCGGCGTAGTTGTTGTTACAATTTCTGTTTTCTCCAAACCGGAGTCTTATCTGCCGAACTAGCACTTCGCACTTCATAACAATAATCAGATAAAAATGTTAGAATAAAAGTATTGCCAATGGATGAAAACCTATATAAGGCGTGAATGCTGGTCGGTGAAATCAGTTGGTCAAAGCTTTTGGACGCGTAGCTCTTCCACAGAAATTGGGCCTAATGTTGCCTCACAAACTTATAACAGAAATTGCCTGGATTGGCTTTATTTTACTGGGATTTGCTAGTAATTTCGGTAGGTGAAAGAAGCAAGTGTTTAAGAAGAGAGAGGGAGAAGGTTTACAAATCTCTTACCTCGAAGGCAATAAAGTGTTCAAGCATCAAAGTGTATTTAATCAATTTAGAGATTAACGAGAATGTATTAATTATGTTCCAAGCAACGAAACTAATCATTAATTTTACTAAATTTGAAATTCTAAATTTCAATTCAATTATTTGATGAAATTTAATGATGAATTTGTATTCCATAAAAACCATAAATGAATTAGATGGTCTTTAAAAGGTGAACTTAACAGTTTTACTTTATTTAATAACCCAAATAATTGCCAATTTCAATAAAAGTCTGGGAAATTCAAGGAACTGCCCATCGAATGTTCTTCTAACTAAAAATTTATTTTTAACAGCGGTTAAAAAGAAGCTTTGAAGTCTAACAAGATGTGAATTAAATGAAATCGAATATATAATTAATGGTTTTAAACACCTAATTAAGTTTAAGGTAGAATTAACGTATAATTAAAACATAACTACGAAACCCTAACTTAACTCTTAACTAAATAAAAATTTAAAGAAGCAAAATGATACATTTAAATATTATTTTAATACCATTTACTATTTCGATTATATGCAATTAGCAGGAGTAATTATTCCAAAATATTTTTAAAATTATGATAAATTTTGAACAGGTAGAATTTTTACAATTTATAAATGGAAATCTAAACATAACTTAAATTTATAAATTGAGTTAAATGAGTCGAATTTTTTTCGTAATTAAGTCAACGGAATTTTTATATTTTGAGAGAGATAAAATTAAAAATTCTTTGTGAGTTGAAGTATTTTAATATTTTTTCTCATTTGACAATTTACCGCAGTAGAAATTATAAATTTGCAACAATGTACAATGAAGATTTTAGACTTATTATTACGTTAATTACAAACCTTTAATCTTAAGAATATACTTAAAAAATTAATAATAAATATTCGTAATATGAAATTGTTATATATTAAATATTTTTTATTCTATTGAAGCTATCAAAAATTAAATTTACGATATATTCAAGTTAAAAAGAATGTAATTAAAATTAATAATCAATCAAAATTATGTTTAATTTATAAAAGAAGGAATTTTTTTTATCTCTCTCTACAAATTTAAATTTTTTGGATAAATTTATTAAATTTATTTTTAATTAAACAGATTTGAGGTAAATTGATAGAATAAAACTAAATGTTGTGCTTCACTATAATAAATTATATTGGCTGGAATAATAGTAGAATAAATTGATTTTCTTATCTATTATTATTATTTATTTATTCTTCATTAATTATTTTTTAATTAACTAATTTTTAGCTAATGCAGATAATAAAAAATATTGTGTTCAAACCAATTAATTAATTGTTATAACATTTTATATCACATATAAAACATATTTTTTACTAATAAACTGAGTAAAAAATTTGATTTGTAAATTAATCAATTTTTAGTAATAATAAATTTTGAGTGAAGTGTAAATTTAAAGACGTTTATAAGCGATTTGTGATAATATACAATTAAATTTAATACAATTTTGAATATTTAAAATTTAATTGTGTAGAGAATAAAACATGAATAAATAATTTGCCCTATTTTCGTCTGCACAGAAGACGAAATACAAAAATTCAACCAAAAACTAATCAAAATGGAGTCTCTTTGTACACTAACACAATCTACTGGCGCCTTTTCATATTTACGTTCATATTTAATCATCGTTGTTTAATAAAATCGTATTTTCGGTAAAATCGCACATGCGTGATATTTATGACTGAGCCGACCAAATTGTGTTTTATTGATAAGGAGAAACGACAAGAATCTTGATAAGAAAGTGAACCGTAAAACATATTTTGATATAATATTGAAAATTATCGTTATGTGAGGGTTATTTAAAAATGAACAACAACAATGTATTGCAATACAGTGATTGTTTATCAGCTAATATAACTTCTTAAGGAGTTAAATAACGTTGTATAAGAAATTGGAATTTTTTGTATGTTATTAGATTTGAACACGCGTCGTGTTGATACCAACACAGATTGAAGACAATCACTAATACATTTATAATCATGAAAGAGTGTTACTTTACCTTATCTTACCTTACCTTAGCTTTCCTTACCTTACCTTAGCTTTACCTTATCTTACCTTATCTTACCTTATCTTACCTTAGCTTTCCTTACCTTACCTTATCTTACCTTATCTTACCTTACCTTAGCTTTCCTTACCTTATCTTACCTTACCTTAGCTTTCCTTACCTTACCTTATCTTACCTTACCTAACATTACGTTACCTTACCTTAGCTTACATTACCTTGGCTTACCTTATCTTACCTTACCTTACCTTACCTTATCTTACCTTAGCTTTCCTTACCTGACCTTATCTTATCTTAGCTTTACCTTACTTTACCTTACCTTACCTTACCTTATCTTACCTTAACTTACCTTACCTTACTTACCTTACATTACATTACCTTACCTAACCTTACGTTACCTTACCTTACCTTAGCTTACATTACCTTATCTTATCTTACCTTAGCTTTACCTTACCTTACCTTATCTTACCTTACCTAACATTACTTTACCTTACCTTAGCTTACATTACTTTGGCTTACCTTATCTTACCTTACGTTACCTTACCTTACCTTAGCTTACATTACCTTATCTTATCTTACCTTAGCTTTACCTTACCTTACCTTACCTTACCTTACCTTACCTTACCTTACCTTACCTTATATTATGTTGAGATTATTACTTGATTACATCCAATAGAAATCGTTCACTTTACATTTCATTCCTTTATTTATCTCCTATGCATTTTTTAGTACTATGATAAATCACTGTAATTAGCATTTCATTAATTATTACCACAGTAATTGCTGAGCAGATCCTGTCCGAGAGTATTGATAAATTTTCATGCAATCATTGCTACGACGGCGATTGCGATGAGCCGATAACCGAAGTTTGTGGCGACGGTTCTGTCGAGGATCAATGCTACATGCACTTCGACAGTGCTACACACAGTGTTTCGAGCATGGGCTGTAAGAGTGACTTAACCGATGACGAACTGAAGGCAGACGTCAAAGGATATTTCTTATGCAACGGCAGCAACTGCAACAAATACGAAAACTTGCCACCAGCGCGCGTCTGCCTCCGTTGCAGCTCGAAGAGCAACGTTAACTGTGCCATCGCTCCACAAATTCTTAACTCCAATGCCAGATGTCAACACTTTCCGTTTACAGAGTGCTACACACGCATACACAAGGGTAAATTTTCATCCAAATTTTCGAAAATGCCTTCTCTTTATTATAATTTCCATGTTTAGATGGCAACACTGAACGTGGTTGCTTATATGACCTGCAGCCGACGGATTTTCTCGACTGTAGAGCTGGTGAAAATTGTGAGATCTGCTCGGAAAGTCGATGCAACGGACTCTTGTACCCAGCCGATCGTCTGCAGTGCTACAATTGCAACTCGCAGAAATCATCCGAATGTGAGTCGGCGCCAACCAAAGTGCTCGCCTGTCCCCTGCACACCGCGGACGAAGCTTGCGTCAGCAAATTGCAAAATGGAATTACATACCGTGGATGCAGCTCAGAATTAAGTTGTGAAGGTGTTGAAGAGAAATTCTGTCGCAGCTGCAATACAACAGGCTGCAATAATGAAGTGATAGCGGACAGTTCGATTGGAGTGCCGGGTTTGTTTCAGGACCTTCCGCTGAACTGCTATCATTGTACAGGTGTCGAGGAGTGTTCGGCGAAAGGCAAGATCAACGCATGCGCTGGAGATGAGAAGCAGACGTGCAGCACTGTTTTTGGAAGCGATGGCAAAGTAGTTGCACGTGGTTGCCGCGATAGCGTCCAGCAACAGTGCTCTGGGCCAACTGCTCAATGCTATCATTGCAATTCGAATGGTTGCAACGAGGCTAAGCACCGGGACGATTACATCGATTGCCTCTTCTGTGACTCGCAGCTAGATGCTGAATGCAACTTAAATATCACTTCCATAGCGCAAACTCGCAAATGTCACAAGAGTTGTATGACGAAATTATATCAACCTAAATTCAATCCGCAGAAACATGTAATTCGCTCATGCTTGGATGATCTTGACCTGGATGACCGCGAGCTGTGCGTCGCTGGGGACCAAGGAAAGTGCAAAGCTTGCTCTACGACAAATTGCAACGTAGATGTGTTGGCGGAGAAAACTGTTCACAGGTCGTGCTTGAAATGTGTGGGTGGTAGCTGCGAAAATCCGGTTGCTACAGCTTGTGGATCGGGACAGGATATCGATCATTGCTACTTGCTGTTTAATAACGTAAGCGATGTCGTAGACATGGGCTGCTTCAGTGATTTGAACAAAGCCTTCGTCGAAGAGAATCAGCATATGTTTGTGCTGTGCAATGAGACAGACAACTGCAACACCTTCGAAAAGATACCCGAAACGTACACGTGTGTTGCCTGTAATTCGACTGGCGATCCTGCGTGTGCCTCGGATCCGGCCAGTGTCGCTTCCATGGAGGAGTGTGCGGTTCGGCCAAGCACAGAATGTACCACATACGTCAATAAAGGTAAATAAGTTCCCACCCTAAATAAAGTTCAAACACTTGTTACCCAGTTAAGGTCCTCCTTTTGCTGTGACAGGATCGTAATAATAATACAGAGCCCATCACATCTGAAAACTGCATTCATTTCTTCATTCGCTAAAACATTTCTCTTTTAGACGGCGTTACTGTACGTGGATGTTTGAGCCACTTGGAGCCCCGGTCACTTTGGGATTGCAAAACTGGACAGAGCAAACAGTGCACAACTTGTATTGGTAACAGGTGCAATATCGATGTAGGTTCCTTTCCGTGTTCTCATGGAGCACACGTTGTATTATACTACTACTTTTAGATATATCCTGAAGGTCGTCGTAGCTGTCACCGTTGTAATTCCCAGGAGGATACCGCTTGCGAGTTCTCCCCGAACGCTGCTTCCATTTGTCCCCTTTACGCCCAGGAGCAATTCTGCAGTACGAAGATAGTCAACGGACAAACATATCGCGGCTGCAGCACTGAGTTCCAGTGCGATGAGAGTGCAAAGCAGTATTGCAGCCATTGCAAGGACGGCGATAACTGTAACGACGTCGACTTGTCCGGCGTTGGATTTCCTGGCATGTGGCAAGATGTGCCGATCAATTGTTACAATTGTGTTGAAGAAGGATGCGCTAAAGGCAGCGGCAACATACAACTCTGTGCTAACAACGAATGGCAAACGTGTCTAACCGTGTTTAAAGCTGACGGAGCTGCAAAAGCACGCGGATGTAATGATGAGGTAATGGAAATGCATGGCGATTATTGCGAGGAGCACCCAAACAGCTGCCTTCCCTGCAAGTCTAATGGTTGCAACAATGCTGCCAGTTTGAACAACTACACAGATTGCTACTTTTGCGATTCGGCTAAGAGCACCATTTGCCAAAGCGTTACTAGCTCAACGCCGACAAGGAAATGTCACGACGGCTGCATGGTGGCTCTCTATGAACGACGTAATCCCCTGGGTACAGTGTTTGAGGTGTCTCGCTCCTGCCTGGATGACAAAGACTTGGATGACCGAGAGGCTTGCCGAGCTGGTACAGACGATCTCTGCCAGCACTGTAATGGGTCGCTCTGCAACACGGCGGATCTGCTCAACGCCAGAAAACATGAATGCTATCATTGTGTGGCCGGCGATTGCGAGAATACTGCAACTCAGAAGTGCCAGCTTTACCAACCACATGACCAGTGCTTCATACTATTCGATCAGAGCAACTCCATAATAAACATGGGTTGTCGCAGTGATCACACTGAATCGAAAGTAATTGATCTAATAAAAAGCAAAAAAATGCTCCTATGTGATGGCAAGAATTGCAATTCTCCGGGATCGATCCGGACGGAAAACGAATGCTCCGTTTGTCACTCCAAGACTGATCCGCGGTGTGCTACTAATCCTAACCTCATTTCGGATAAGGAGAAGTGCATGAGCGTCCCTTACACCGACTGTTACACTCGCGTAGGTGAAGACGGCCACACTTCGAGAGGATGCTTGGCAATGCTGGAACCCGGCACCTTTTACAACTGCCTAATGACTAATGATAGCATGTGCGAGACCTGTTGGGGTACGAGATGTAATGCACCGGATATTTACCCAGGCCAACGGTTGCGGTGCTATCACTGCGACTCAGTCACCGACCCGAATTGCTACTATTTACAATTCCCTGCGAATAGTCAAGCCTGCCCCATTTATAAGCAGGATGACGCTTGCATAACTATTAGAAACGAAAGTAATGTGGTAACTCGCGGTTGTGCCTCCAGTCTGCAGTGCGATGACCCCGACGATCCACGCACTTGTCAAATGTGCAGCACAACAAATTGCAATACACACATCTTGGAAATATCAAACCCAATCACGCCAGGCAGGTGGCAGGAGCTACCGTTAAGTTGCCTCACTTGCGAAGGCGCCGACAATTGTCGCGACGGCGCCCTCTTCAGGGTTTGCGAAGGGATCCCAAATGAGAACTGTGCTACAGTTTTTTCAGACAACGGCACTGTTGTGCAACGCGGCTGCAGTGGCAAAGTCTTCGAAAACAATGCCTACTGCGGTAAAAATATTGATAAATGTCCGCTCTGCAGTTCAAATGGCTGTAATTATGCCACATCTCTGACTGACTACGTTAAGTGCCGGTCTTGTGATTCGAAAACAGATGGCAAGTGCGTGCTTGCACCCATGGAAACGGTCACGACACGAATGTGTCACAAGCATTGCATGACGGCGCTCTACAAGCGCGAGAAGGAGGAGGAGAACCCCGCCTATGAATTGACCCGGACTTGCTTGGATGACATGGACCTGGATGATCGTTTGGCATGTCAGGCAGGTAGCAACGAGTTGTGTGAGGCTTGCAGTGGGGCTGAATGTAACAACGCCTCCATACCAAGCCATCGATTGAGCTGCTATCACTGCTCAGGCGACGACTGCAAGAATCCAAGGACTCAAACCTGCACAAGCTACCGCATCAAGGATCACTGCTACATACAGTACAATGAAAAGCAGTCAATTGTTGGCATGGGCTGCCGCAGCGAGTTCAGCAACGAAAAAGCCAATGAGCTGATGTCCAGCAAACATCTCTTCCTCTGTGAAGACGACAACTGCAACAAGAAGTCGGCTGTGATTCGCGCGCAGTCGTGTCTTCTCTGCAACTCCCGCACTGACCCCGAATGTGCGACTGACCCGAAAAATGTCACAAGCAAGACTATTTGTCGCAAAGTCCCGAATACCGGCTGCTATTCGCGAGTGCTTCTCAGAGGGGAAACGGAACGTGGCTGCATTTCTGATTTGAACAATGAAGAGTTTTCCAGTTGTGTGAAAGGCGAGTCGACGACGTGTCTCCACTGTCGAGGTAAGAAATGCAACAACAAAATCTTCCCGACGAACCGCACCATGTGTCACATCTGCGACTCCGAGACAGATCCAAATTGCCATTTGACACCTAATCATTTGGCCGTCTGCCCCATCTACGTACAGGCAGATACATGCGTAACTTCCTTCCAGAACGGTGTCACCAGGCGTGGTTGTCGCACGCAGATCTTTTGCGATGTTAACTATAATAGAACATGCGTTGCCTGCAGTGGATCCGGTTGCAATACTGTCCAATTGAAAAATGCCCAGGATGACAACTACGGCAAGTGGCAAGATTTGCCACTCAGATGTTTAACGTGTACAGGTGCCGAATGCGCAATTATGGCCCAACCGGAAACGTGTAAAAACAACAACCAACAGGACTGTGTGACGATATTTGATGCTAGCGGAGAGAAAGTCGTACATCGAGGCTGCAGCGATGCCTTGGAAGCCGACTGCCAAAAAAATCAGGACAACTGCTACCGCTGCAAGTCGAACGAATGCAATAACGCCAAGAACAAGACGGAATTTGTGGACTGTGTCTACTGTGACAGCGGCAAGGATCCCACCTGCATTTGGAACCCCTACAGCAGCTCGCATGCGACTCGCAGGTGTCAACAAAGCTGCATGAGTGCTTTGTATGCGGCCGACAGCAGCAATGCTACAGGATATCATCTGATTCGAACTTGTCTTAATGACAAAGAACGTGAGGCCCAAGGGCATTGCCTTATTCAAGCTGATGGGAAGTGCAGTGCTTGTAACTCGCATAAGTGTAACGTAGATGACGTGCCGGAGAATCGCCTCTACTGCCTCAAATGCTCCGGCGATGACTGCGAGACTCCGACCTCGTTTGAATGTCCCATTTACAAGAAAGACGATAAATGCTACACGACGTTCGACGAAACCAACAGCGTCGTCGACATGGGATGTGTAAGCTCGGTCCGCAACCAGGATTTAGAAGCTCTTCTGAAAACTAAGCGTGTTCTTCTCTGTGATGGAGACGACTGCAATGCAGACCTGCCTCCGCCAGAGCAAAAGTGCATCAGCTGCTCTTCCGCAGACGATAAATTTTGTGCCGCAAGTCCATGGGCTAGTATGAACTTCGAAACGTGTTCTCAGATGCCGCACACCGGATGCTACACGAAAGTCATGAACAGTAAGTAAAGATCTGTGAAGTCCGTTAAAGAAAGAAGTGAGTTTGGTCGATCTCTTGCAGGTGGTGTCACACAACGTGGTTGCTTGGCCGAACTGCCTCCAGATGACTTCCTCGCGTGTCTCCAGGCAACGGACAGCAACTGCAGCATCTGCCAAGGCGACGGCTGCAACCGTGAGGTAAGCCACCAACGCCTTTACTCTGTTCACAGGGGCATTGCTTACCTTCCCCTTCCTTTAGATGTTCCCCTCTGATCGTTTGCAATGCTACACGTGCAGCAGTGACAACGATCCGAGTTGTGAATCATTCCCCAATGTTCTGTCGGCGTGTAACGTCATCAGCAGCATCGAAACCTGCGCCTCTGCTCTCAGCGGCACTCGCACTGTACGCGGTTGCAGCTCCAGCATCTACTGTAACGCCACCGACAAAAGCACGTGCCGCTACTGCACAGGAACCGCATGCAACAGCATTGATTTGCGCAACAAGAAGGACGATGGCTACCACGGCGCTTGGCAAGCGTTGCCCCTGAGATGCCACACCTGCCAGGGCGATGACTGCAAATATTCAGTAGGCGTAGTTAAATATTGCAGAGACAACGACGCGCAAGATTGTATGACTGTTTTCAGCGGAAACGGTTCAGTACAGCGACGCGGCTGCTCCGACGAAGTGGAAGACTATGAGGACAAATACTGTCGCCTGAATCCGGCGAATTGCTTCAAATGCAAATCGAATGAATGCAATGATGCGTGGAATCGCGAGAAGTACGTCCAGTGCGCCTTCTGTAACTCTACAGCTGATCCGAAGTGTGCTCTGAGCCCTGAAGAAACGGAGTTCGACATTCGCGACTGCTACATGCAATGCATGGTGGCCATGAAAGGCGACGCAGTGATCCGTTCCTGCTTGGACGACAAGGAGGTGTCCATGCAGCATGACTGCTACCCGAGCCAAAGCGCAAGCCAATGCATCAGCTGCAGAAGCTCGCACTGCAATAAGATGATGTTCCCCCCCGATCGGGCCCGTTGTCATGTCTGCACGGACAAAGAATGCACCAAGACCCAATCGCACGTCTGCAGCAAATACGACGACGAATGCTTCGCGCTGTACGACAGCGATGGGCAAGTGAAAATTATGGGTTGTGCGGCTTCACAGGATGCCAGCGACATTGACAATTGGTCGCAGGCGAAGCGGCTTTATCTGTGCGAAGGCAACGACTGCAACGACTTGCCACTACTGCCGAAAGCCAATGAATGCATTAAATGTAATTCTGCTTCAGACGCGGATTGTGCACAGAATCCGCATCTGCTGAAGACTACGAAGGAATGCAGGCCACCGCTGAGTGACTGCCTGACGTGGATAACTGCAGGTAATGAGGATCCATCATTCGGAGCCACATAAATCACAATTCGAGTTCACTTGCAGGCGGTGACACAGTTCGGGGATGTGAGAGTGACCTCTCCTTCGACGTAGGGCGCAACTGCCTAACAAACAACACTTGCGATATGTGTAACACTTCCAAATGCAATACAGAGGCAAGGCGAAAACTCCACTCCTAATTCAAATCTTCACTTTTGCCACTCTTTCTCTTTTCCAACTCTTATAGATCTTCCCCGATAAGCGTAGAACGTGCTTCGTCTGCAATTCTCACACGACGGCCAATTGCAGCAAAACTCCACAGCAGCAGAGCGTTTGCCGCAACTTCGATCCGAATGCGAAATGCGTAAGCAGCCGCGATAAGGACGGCTTCGTAGAACGCGGTTGCGATTCGGACATCACCTGTGCACCGTCCTCCAAGATCTGCAAATTGTGTACTCACAACAATTGCAACGGCGACGATTTGTCAAGTGCGGCCGTCGGAGTGGTCGCCAGTCTTGCGGTGACGCTTCTGTCGGCGTTATTGGCGATTTACGCCAACAACCGTTGAATGCAGTTGCAAATAATTAAACTTATTACTATTTAGGTTATTTAAATATTAAACCGAAATTTCGTCTCGAATGAATTTCGAAATAAAATCAGAAAACATCGAACAAAGACGACTTGATAAATGAATAGAAATAGAGTTAATCATTCACTAAACTGCATACAAATTTTAATTTAATATTAGCTATTTCGGACTCACCCTGTGAGGATAGGCTAAATGCCAGGTTACATTGAATTTTGAACCCGAGAGCAGCGATGTTCGTATTGAGCCTGTGAAAGAGAAGGAGAAAATTCATGTAAATTAAACACACTGAACAATTGATTAATTATCGTTCACTTAACATTTATTTATATATTTATAATTTCACAAACGATTATTTAAATGTAATCACCGAAGGTAGTCAAATTATGTGAAACCGAAAGACGATCAATCATTGCCAATCCTAAGAACTTTTGGCAAGGCGCAAAAATGTTATTGTTAATGTGATGATTTCCGTACTTTGAGTATTCTAACGACAATAGAACGATTAAAACGTGGGTGGAGCTGGAGTCGTATAATGCCTCCATTAACACGGATGTCCTTATTTAAAATAAATAAAAAATCGCATAGAATACTCGTAATATTTCAAGGCTTTTTCTGTCCAACTTTACACAAAACCTTCACCTTATTTATTTATTGGTTTTCTATTTTATATATCAATGGTCCACCATCAGTTTGCTAACTTTTATGTTTCTGTTACTTGTTTTTAGAAATTTTTCAGAAAATTAAAGACGGAAAATACTCATAATAATAGTAATCAGAAGTAACATAATTAAAAGAAAGTCCTTTAATTAATAATGCAAAATTAATTTACAATTCAGAATACAAATTAATAATAAAAAATATGAATACGAATATTAAATTCATTTATAATAGATTAATGTAATTTTAAAGCACGGCACTGAAATTTGTAGTTTGTACAAAAACCTTTAATTGACGAAGCTGTTTTTAGCGCAGTGTAAAACCTTCGTTAAAAGTGACTCTTTTAATGCGATTTCTCTCACTCTGCTGGCTTTTAAAAGACAAGAATAACACCGTAAATAAAATTGCAGGGATTTAAAAATCGCATGCATGTTTTTTTATTGAACATATGTCTTCGCTTTGATTCCGAAGCGATACTTTGTATCGAGATACTATAAAGTTCTTAATACAGTATTTATGAAGTTGCCAAGCATCCGAGCGTAGCTTACAACAACAACAACAACAACAACTGTATCAATAGCATCAATAACAAGAACAGCAACGAGGCCAACAAATTGCAAGTCAGAAAATATTTCTTTCGAGTTCGTAGTTTGTTTTGTATCCCAAACAAATGTAATTCAAGTCAAACATGTTATTTGCGTGTGTGTGTGTGTGTGTGTGTGTGTGTGTGTGTGTGTGTGTGTGTTAACGTTGCAGCTACCAAAACAGGCTGCAACATGCAATTTTCTTGTATTTCTCGTGTTCACCCGTCTGTATCTTTAATTGCATCCGTAGAATTTCTCAACTCGAAGTAATTTCGGAGTGCGGCCGAGCCTCTTCTACGGACGACGTTGGCCCCCAACCGCAAGTCGCCGTGGCACCAAAAAGTATCTGCACAGCAGCTGGCCAATTTGTATCTGGAGTAGAAATGAGTGCACTGAATCCGTCAGTTACGGTTAACTTATTAAAATAATTGAATTGTTTGGTGGCTTTCTTTAAATGAATCCCAAGATGAATGAATAACTGACTTTATCACGGAATGAATGAATGAACGAATGTGTGTGTCTAATGTAGCACTGAGAGCTTAGATTGATGTGGTAATTGCAGCTTATGGAACCAAGGTCAATGACAATGACGACGCTTTAGACTGGTTGCTGTTGTTGCCTTCAAAAATGATTTGTTGCGCAATCTTTTCGATTCCTTTTTCTTATGTAAAACTACTCTACAACGGATTAATTATCAACAAAGTGATATAAAAAAGCACCGAGTGTTGTATATCGGCCACGAAGTGCTTCCATTTTCAGATAATAATATTATTTGTCTGTGATATAATCTTTGGTTAAAGATACTTCCACTTAAAAGAAGTTTAGCTAATGTAAATAGCACTGTAGTTCGTACACAAACCTTTAATTGAAATGAGCGCTACGAAATTCAGATTTCCTATTAGAAAGTGAATCGGTGAATACGACGTTTCTCACTCAGGTGACTTTTGATAGGCAGACGACTGTCGTAGTGACTCTTGGAGAATCATTCGTGAATCACTACTAAAATATTTCCAAGCCAACTCAAAACTCACAAAAGATCAGCGTTAAAAAACAAAATTAGGCAGCGAAAACATAATAAAATACATGGGATAAAATTATTATGAATGGATGAAGGTCTGAGATGTGATCGAACGTTGTTTATCCATCATCTACCGAAAAATGCTGACTTCTCTTCCTCGCCATGCACTGAAATCTTGTTCAGACAACATTCCAACTCGGGCTGAACATCACATGATGCAGTGCAGACAACAATACGAAGTGGCGAATACGTTGCAGGTGCAGAACTACGATTGCAGTGGGTCATCGCAGCTGCAGCAGCAGCAGCGCCAACAGCAAGAAACCATGAAAAACTTCGACTTTTACTTTTATTGAGTACACTGAGAAGAAGAAGAAGACCGGCAAAGTGTGTGAAAAGGCGTAAAGAAATCAAAGAGGAGCGATAAAGGGAAGCTTGGAAGAAAAAACGAAGGAAAGCAATTCAATAATTTTTCTTTTCGACATTTTGGAATTATTTGATAATATTTTTGTATATTTGTGATTTTATTAGCAACCAGTTTTTGGGAATTTAAATATTTCATTACTGCGCTAATTAAAAGAACGTTTAAATTACATTAAAAGAAATCCTGACGATTTCTGTACAATCCAATTTGAGTTGAGAAAATATCTCCAACGGTTATTATTTTCATTTTAACTCTTTTGATTGATCGCCAAAGAAGTTTAATTAAAATGTAAAAGCAGCAATAATGCAAAATACCATAAACAACAATCATTTGATGCAGTTATGTACGAAATTGCATTAAAGCGGAAATTCCTATCAATAATAAAGAATTTCAAAACGAAAACAAAAAGAAAATCGCTCGATTACATTCAGCTTCATGCTGCTGCTGCTGCTGCAATTCATTCAGCAATTAGCAAAGTCGTTGGACGAGATCGAAATGGGTTAAATTGAAGAAATACAAACAAAAGCAAAAACAAAGAAATAAAAGGAAATTATTCATAAAAAAAACCCGCCAGCAACAATAATAAATAACCACGAATCGAATTGGAAAAGATCCAAGAAAATAAAAAATAGAATAGAAAAGCCTGAAAATAAAATAAAATAAAATAAATGATTAATTAATTAATAAATTGAATTAATTTGTTATTATTTTTATTTTATTTATTTTATATATTTATTTATTTTTAATTAATTTCTTGTAGTCTTTTTAATACTTCAATATAATATAACTCAAGTGAAATGAAGTCAATTGTAATTCAATTATAAATGAAATGCAGTTTATCGTGGATGTTATGACAATTTGCTGTATAAAACTTTGCTTTTATGGCAACTCCCTTTGTTAAATGAATTTTTTTTGTTATAATTCATATGAATTCTAATGTAATATTTATTAAAAAATTTAAGGCACAAAGAAGAACAACTTCCATAGTTTCTATAATTTTATGTTGAGTAAATTTGCAATTGCATTTATGTTGAGTAAAGGAAAAGGTTTTAATTATTACTTTATTTTCTTTTATTGTCTCATTTACTGGGCCTCCAGCAGGGATTATTTTTTTGTTATTTTCACGATTAGAAACACAATGGAAAAAGTGAAACACATGAGTGAAAAACATTGAATAAATCCAACAAGAAATTATTTAACAAGTATTTTTAATATAACAAACATTGCATTATAAACCGCTTTTTTAATGAATTGTATAAGATTTTTAATCGAGGGTTATTGATTTAAAGCTATTATAAAATTTCTTAATGCTGCCAACTTCATTACATCTTTTTTTAAGCAAGTACGAAAAAACTATGGAGATAAAATTTGGATTGCAAAATCTTCTTTTCCAAAAAAGAAAATATACATATATATATATTCAAGTGCAATATTTGAAAATTTCCACTAAACAAGCATAGAAACATCGATAAAACCAATAAATCGCTTTTCAGATTTGACTAACTTCACAAATAAAATACAAATAATAATTAACTATTACGGGAAATAACTATAAAGGTGATAAATACTTTTGCACTCAACTAAATATATTTTGAAATATTTTCGCTAAAAACACCTTCATCACTAATTATTGAAAATGCATTACATAACATGCAGTTAAACAGCGTGTTAGTTAATTAGATAGTCAAGCAAGTCATAGTTTTAAAGGCACGTTAACATCAAATTAAGGAACTCTTGTGAAACGGTTGAAATTTTGCGAAATTTGTGAAAAACATCTTCAGAAAAAACACATTTCCCAAAACGAATTTCTTTAACCGAAATTCCAATGGGGGCAATTCCGATTGGGCGGGTGGTCGCTAATAAGACTCATCATTGATGCTGTCAGTCGATGTTGTGCTTTCGTGTCGCTTGTCTTGTTTTGTCATGTGTACATCGAACTCTACACTTTTTTTTACGTTGTTGCGGTCGTTTTCCATAATTGAACGTTGGCGCCGCATCCGCAGGCTGAAGGAAAGTGAGACGAAAGTATTTAATTACGTAAGCGTGTCGTATTGCTCTGCTGCTCACATAACAACAAACGAAAACGAAAAAGTTATAAACGCGAAAAGTTATAAACTCTCAATGACAACATGCCAACAATTTACGTTCGTCTGACTACTGAAGAACCTCTGCATGCGTTTACTTTAATTTTACGAACAAAGAATGTGAATTTAAATTAACTTGATTCATACTTAAAATGCGTTTCGAAATATTTCATGTTTATTATTATTATCATCATAATTTATTTATGATTTAATGCTTTATAAACTTTTCATTTCTTTTATAAAAGATTTCGTCAAGGTTTTTAAATAGATTTTTTTTAATTAACGTTTCAAATTAATTTTAATTTCACCACAAATTTTCCTCAAGTGGTGCATTTAAGAAATTTCGAAATCACTTCACGTCTGAGTGGGCAACCGAAGTGGGTAAAAATGTTGTTGGCATTTTTTTCCACTGAAGCGCATAAATTCACGGCGGCCTTTTCGACGCTCTCCTCTTCAACCTCCGGCTTTTTCATTAACTTTGCACTGAACACAGGGAAATAAGTAACCGGGTTGAGAGCATTTTTACTGGTTACGGTTGCTTGGACCACGCGCTCTCTTTTGTTGCTCTGATGTTGTTTATTATCGCTCTTTTTGGACTCATGTTGCTGTTGAATGTTGAGCAATTTTTATAGTCGCTGAAAGACTGGGTTAAAGGAGCAACCACAACAACAACAACAGAACACAACAAAAAGAATGATTTTTTAATAAATTATGGTTAATAATAGAATAGTTTTTGAACGTAGAACGAATAAACAATTACGTAGAAACTCAAACTGAAAGAAAACACGAAATTGTGAAATAATTTTAAAGGAATAGAATAAAAAATAAAGTTTTTTGTACCGCGAGAATTAATTAATTTATTCCAAATTACAAATATTTATAATGTAAATCATAATTAAAAACGTTAAAAGAATTATACTTTTTTAATAGAAAATCAAATAAACGATTTAGTCAATTTTTAACCTTAACAAAATTGTTAACACCAGTGTTAATCAAAGGCGGTTTTTCTTTTTCATTTTCTGTTTTGTTCTCATTTGAATTTTTTTTTCGCTATTATAAATGTTCATTCAATAAATACTTCAATTTAATATTATAATTTCTTGTTATTAATGTCTTGTCATTTATTTCTTTTATTTATTCATTTTCATTAAGAGTTTATTTAATTTATGATTTTACTTTTTATATTTTTTATTTGTTTATTAATTTATTCAGCGATCTATTACAATTATTCCTTATCTAGTTTTTTTTTTGTTAATATTTCTTTATTTTGTGATATTATTTATTTTTAAATATTATTTATTTATGCTTATTTAATTTCATTATCTATTTTCTGTAATACTATATTTTATTTTATTATTTATTATTTTATATTTATTTATTTCCCTTCTTCAAAAATAAATAAATAAATAAATACAAGAATAGAACAATCTTTGAATAGAAAAAGAATTTTTATCTGAAATCAATTCTTTGAATAATCAATTGTAAGGTAATTATAAAATTTAATTTTATTTTTTAACATTTTAAATGTGGCTGTTAATTTTTCTAATTTCTTTTTATTGTAAATAAATGCATTTGCTTTCATAGAGATTCCAACGGATGTTGCAAGTGTGTTAATCGCAATTTCCCGCTCCATGGACACACTTTTTACGCGGCTGCGTTGCGTCACCTGCTGCGTTGGACGTTGCTTGGACGTCCGTGTCACGTATCCAACGACTTGCGTTAAACACACTTCAGCGAAATTTTAAACAAGATGAAAATGAAAGCAGAAATTTTGCCAGAGGGGCGCATAACAAAAAGGAGCGCAGAAAAGAAGAAAGGGAAAATGTCTACAGAGGAAAAGAGACGAGAGCAATGAAGCTGAGTGTCGCAACGTAACTTGCAACGTTGCAGCAACAACACAACTATTAAAAGTGCAAAAAACTTTCACTTACATCGACAACGAGACAAAAACGTCGACATAATTACTGCATTCCAAGTAATCGCGAGCTGCATTCGAGGCAATCGTCCAGCACAAGTGATAACTCACGCAGCTTATCTCCAAGATCCAGTATCTCGCAGAGTATAGCAGCTCCGTCTATGGGCTGTCTGTGTAAACTTTCAACCTCTCAAAAAGAGTGTATCGCAAAGTGAAGCCGGCGTTTCTATGTTTTTGTGCTTCTGTGTTTCTGGTGTACGGCGCAGACGCGGTTTGTGTGCCGCCAAAAAATATTGACCAATTCGTTGTAATGACCGCCGCTACGCCAAACCATGGAAACAACCACAGCGGGGAACGAGGAGCGATATTTCTCCATTGTGCAAGTTGCGCTGCGTTGCGTTCGGTTGCGTTGTATTTCAGCGACCTGTGAGAACCTCAAACGATCGAAATTTTGAGGTTTCATTAACTCAATCACAAGATTCACAATAAATTTAAATTAATATTCGTTGATTTGAGAGTATGAAACAAACAACTCAAAGTGAACAGGAAAATTTTGTTCGAAATGTAGAAGTGAATGAAAAAAACTCCTCTAAAAGCAAATAAATAAACAAGAAAAGGCTAATGCAAAGGATTATGAATTGATAAAAAAATAAATGTTTATATATTCATTTAATTTATTCCTCAAATAATTCCCTGATTTAATTCCCTACTGATTTTATATGGATTTAAATTCATTGTTGACTAACTTCAGTATTGGATCCGATTAGGAGAGAGAGCGTGATTGAATCTAATAAGAATTCAATTTGTATGAAGCATCCCCATGAGTGTTTCAAGTTATTGGTTCAATTAAGGAGGGAGGGTTTATTATAACGAAGATAAGTCCATAAAAGCGAATATAGCTTACGAAAGATCCGATTTACATTTTTCAGTGGCACCTGTGACCAAATCCTTCCGACTTCACTAAAAGTTGGTGATTCTGAAAGGTTTGGAACCACTTCCACTTCTTCAGATTATTTGCTTCGTTGAACAATACTTTTGCTTGAATATTTAGGAGATAAATTCATCGTTTTACAGATCTCAATTGGACAGATCTAAAAATCTTTTAAAATTAAACATAATCTTTGAAGTTTATTTATTATATTATTTATTACATATTTATTTCAATAAAAGGAAATTATTAAATTCGTTATTTCAGAAGGAATTAAAAAATACGAGTTTTTATTTGTGTTTGTGGTTTGAATCTTTGCTAAGTTATTTCGCATTTATGGATACCTTCAACGAGCTATTTACACCTCATATTACTTCTGTTTGTAAAGTTATTTCAACTGTTGCCGTTGTTGTAGTTTTTTATTCAATTAAATTATTATTTAATTGATGTTTTGCACAGCAGTTGACAGGAAAAACTCAATAAAGACACACATTTAACGATGAATTATGACGGAAGATTAAAGCAGGCGACGAATTGAATGATCGATATAATAACAGTTGCAGGAAAGTTAAAAAACTAACGGATGCAAACATCAATTTAATTAAAACAAGCAAAAAATAAAAACACGTTCATATGTTGAATTTTGTTTGTCAATTGATTTTGTTATTAGCTCCAATTGCGAATTTTTATAATGACGTTAGAAATGTGTTCATCAGCAGTTGATTGTCCACAAATGGAATGTTTTATTATTATTATACTATTTTGAAGGTTAATAATATAACTGCTCCATTTACTTATCAGATTTCATTCATAACAGTGTGCTAATTGGTGAATTCTAATAGATTCTAATCGTTATTCCTAATTGGAGTCTCTTCGCAATATCGATACTGATTCCGTTTGGTGTCTAATCGGAATCTAGTCGAAGCGCCGTCGGACTTCTAGTTGGAACCGGAGTTAATAGCGTAATTTGGAACAGGGAAATCCAACTCGATCCCAAGCAGAACCCAAACGTGCTACTCAGATATTTTCACTTTCTAAAAAGCGAAGTAAAACACGATGTCAAGACATTTAGAGAGCTATTACACTTTATATAGCCTCTTCGCAGCGTCTTAATAATTTATGATAGCCTTTGGCGTTCATGACTAAACAAAAATATGTCTAATATCAAGCTTTTAGTTGGATATAAGTCTTTAAATTATGCAACAAAGTTTCATTTCCCTCTTCTTGGTATAACAGAGTTATTTTTGAGCCTATTTCGACACTTTTTAATTTACTTTGAATTGAATTTGATTTGAGTTCAGATCACGACATCTGAAGCGCAAAATGAACTACGTTTTGCCAATCACTTTTTGACAGTTGGTGACATTTTTGTGTCAATAGTTTTTTCTGTCACATCTTTTCTTCCTTCTCATGAGCAACTTGATGACGTGGAGAATGGACGGAGTGGAAATTTCGGTCCAGTTGAGTGATTTTAAGGTGCACCACGAGCTGATGTCACTTTCGGACGTTCAAATCGATTGACTTCTTCTCTACGGCGATTTCAGACTCGATGCGAGACTTGAAATTGATTGGCGGAGGTCGCTGATTGTGATTCATTCAAATCGCTTTTAATTCAAATCGCATTGAACTGAATTTGTTAATGTTTTTCAAAGTTCACATTTGTTGGGTCTGAAATGGCGCTTTTTTGTTTATTTTTTGCTTCGTTTGCTATTGATTTCCTTTGTGTTTTTATTTTTTTCAACATTTTTAGTCATCGTGGGAATCGTTGTTCACTTTCAGTGTGTTTTTTTCTTAGTTAATCTTTTAATTTTCTTCGTGTTTTAATTTAAATTTTGTTGGTATTTCCAACATTTGATTTTCCCACCCTTTTGCTAATAAAAATCTAATTCTTGCTTCAATGTAAGCTTTATTAATACTTTCTGGGCAATTAAAACATTATTTATATGGAAATTTCTTGATCACACCAACTTTTGACTAAATTTTTAAATCACCAACTTGAAAAGCGTCGTTAATTCATGGATACATTTTGCTTTAAATGTAAATTGTTAATATTAACCCGTTAATAATAAAGCGACGCTTGAAATTTACATCGCATTAAATCATCGATAAGAAACGTGAGAAATTAAATTTTTTTTGGTGTGTTTTAACATCGCAGTTGGAAAACAACCGAAAAAAAAAACCCGAAAAATTCCTCGAATTTTATTAAACTTTTAATGCCAATCATTACGATTTTACTTGAGGCTGTTGTTGGTCATTTTCAATTTTATATAACTGCAAGTCAAGATCTGTGTGTGAACATGCAACAAGTATTGCAAATATTGCTTCAGAATGGACAAAAAAAAGCACGAGAATAACAAAAATATTATCATAAACGACAGCTCAGTCAGGTTCTAAAATAAAGAATGAGATAAAATGTTTGTTGCACAATCATATTTCATATTTCACGTTTTCATTAGCTGCATTTTTTATAATGAACTGCATAAATTTTGCTATGGAGGAACGATGAGGAAATTTCCGCTTATGTTAAATTATTGAGCGAAATTTTGAATGAAGAAAATCGTGTATTGCTAATGTTCTGTTTGCAAATAATCATATATAATAAATAATATGTATAAATTGAAAAGAAAATCATGTTATAATCAAAAACAGGAATAGAAACCTCAATAAAACCTGTCAATAAAGTTGATTAAATAACGCAACTGTTGCGTGTTCATGGATATAAATGGATGCAAGTTACCTTTTGGCATGCCGCAGGGTCCCCTCGTCCGGGAATTATCCAGAAAATCCAAGTCATATTTGCGCGCAGGTGGATACGTCAGGGCCACGTGGCCATCCGCATTCTGCGACACCAACGACACCAACGCAGCTGCCACGATCACTAAACGACGACATTTTGCAGCAGCGGTCATTGTGAATAATTAAACTTTGCCACGAATATTTTAAAAAAATCCTCAAAAGCAATGCAACCTCCTGAGTATTTTTCGTTTTTTGTATATTTTCTATGAGTTTTAAAGATTTTTTGAAGATTTTTTATAGATTTTCTGTAGATTTTTTTTCTTTGGAAGTGGTTTTATTTTAGCTGTAACTTTTCTTTTTCTATTTCAGTGAATAAAACTTCCACACTTTCAGATTTAAGTCTTTTTTTTGTTAATTTTAATACGCGAATTTTTTAATTTTTACTAATATTATTTAGCTTTTTAAATATTAAGCTTTATTCTATTTCAAGAAGGTTTTTAAATTATTATGGAATTTTATCGCTTTTTTTAACCATTTACGTGGCTTTTAAAAATGTTTCTGAGTTTTTTTTTCTATTTAACCTTTTGATTTATTTCCATATCAACTTTTAACCAGCTTCGAATAAATTTTAGGTGTCGTTTTTCGATGCTATTTTCGATGACTCAATGGAAATCTGTAAAGAAAAAGAAATATAATTGTAATTATTGTTATTTACTATCTAATTTTAAATGTAATTTTTTGTTAGTTAAATTGAAAATTTATTATAAAAAAATTTATTATAGAAAATATTTTATTTTCACTAATGATGAATTTGATTTTGAAATTTTCTTGAGTAATTCAATGAACAATCAAAACGAAAATGTTTGTTGCTGTTTGGAAGCAAAATAAATAAAAAATAGAGGAATTCAAATAGTTTTTATTTATAGCTCTGTTTTTATTGCTGTATTTTATTTCACATTCTTTATAGTCTTTTTTGGTGCATATTTGCTTAAAGAATTCAACAAGCGAATTTTTACATGCCTCACATTAATTTTTCGCCACTCCAAAAATTCATTGAGACACGTAAAAAGTGGATTCTTTTTTTGTCGGTGTCAATTTATATCTTTTATAATGCTTTCAATGTACATTTACTTATATTCATATGTGGCAGTTGTATGTGAAACACGTCGCTGCGATATTTCCGCCTACAGCCGCCGTCATTCGGTCTGACGTTTTCAATGGAGGCTGTTGGCTATTTTTCGTTTTATTTTCTACGTCCCTCGTATCAATGTGCGTCCACACCTGCACAATAATGACTACAGCAATGATGATGGCCGTCATGATGACTGCAATGATCGCAATTATAATAAAGAACAGAAAAGGCAACTTAGTAATCATCATCGATAATGAAGTGGATGTTGAAAAGCAGCCGTGGGTTGTTTTCATGCTTGCAACAATCAAAACTTATTGAATACCTGTATTTTTATTGTTTTTATTTTCCATTGGTTTTTCGTTTTGTTTCTTTATTTTATTAACATCAACATAACAGCAAAAATAACTGTTGAAAGCCGTTGATGGTGCAAATGATGATTCTTTTGAATGTTGAATGACCAAGAAAAACGCCAAGAATTTCTCAACAAGCTGATTTATTTTTATTTTTTGTCATAACTATAAAATAAATATTAAATAAAAACTGTTCTTTAAATACTTTGCTAATTAAATTTAACATTTAAAAGAGGTTTGGTTGTTGTTTTTGCTTTCTTCTTTCTTTTTTGCAATAAAATAAAATCTTCTGTTGGTATTTTATTCTTTAAATATTTTTGTAGATAATTACAAACACTTTTCAGCTTTGCTGCTTCTCGGATATTGAATAGAAACTAAGAAATATTATAAATAAAATAAAATAAAATAAAATAATAAAAAAAATCTATTAGCAAAGAGAACATAATTTCATCATTCGAAAAATGGTTTCCGAATTTTCCCCGTTTGTATTCATAATTTTTACACATTGCAATTTGTGTTTTTCAATATTTTATAGTAAAATTTTAATAGCTTTCGCCGATGTTGTATTTAGTTTTTTAAATATTTCGCTATGTTTTGCTTGCAATAATATTTGTATTAACCTCGATTAAAAGGCGGTCACCATTCTTTAAGCGCGTGGATATTCCTATGCAATTCCCACAACATATTTAAAAGGCTCCCTTCATAGATTGATCGGTACCTATTTTAACTATGGTTCCTTTGGCACACGGATTTTCAACTACTTTTAAATATCATTGAATCGAATACGGAAAATGTTAATAAATATCATCTTAACACCAGGATTTTTTATTTTCCGCAATTTAAGCGGTTGCGAAAGCTTGAATAATTAATGTTCAACTCTATTTCGTAGAATTTAAAGTAGAAAGACTTTGAAGAGATTCTTTTATAAAAGAAAACCTTTAAAAGTCACGCAGATATTTCAAAGTAATTTTATAAACATTTGCGGTTATTTGGTGTTGCTCAAGTTTCTTAATACAACGAAAAAGATGAATCGTTGAAGAGAAATAATAAATATTCTTGGTTTTTATGGAATTTTTTATTTTATTCATTAGGTTGACCTTCACTTTAAAAATTGTACAGAGCATTTATTTCATTTTTCTATTTTCTGTGTCTGTATTTGAAATGAAGCAAATTATTCACAATATAAAATATTCAATTTTCAGTTATGATTAATGAGCTAAATCTTAAAGGCAAATCTAATTAATTTCTACATTTCCTTCACTTGATGCTGTTAATGAGACTTATTAAGAAAAAGCATTTAACGAGTGAAGAGATGAGGGAAAGTAAGAGAAGGGAGTGGAATAGTGAGAGAGAGTTTTTTTCTTTGTAAATTTTATAGTTGTTAATTGCTTTTTTGGTGGATGAATGAATGATGAATGAGTGAGTCAGCAATTCGCAATGTGGGCATCAAAATTACCAATTTTAGGTGTGCTATAATCATCATTATTATCGACATCATAATCATCAGCATCATCACATCGTCTTCCGTCGTATAATTTATTGTATAAAGCCCCCTTTTTTTAAATTATTTCTTTTCAGGTTCGTCTATAATTTATTCAGTTTGTCATAAATTATAATTTTCAATCTTACTATTATTAGAAATAATCTTGTAATGCTTTTCCTTGATTTTTTATTACATTATGAATTATATTATATTATTTATTGCAGTATTTATGGCATTATTTTGCGTTGTCCATATTTTCTATATTTAACATTTTATTTTATGCCGTTATATAATAACAATATAACTTTATTCATAACAGCCTCTTGGAAAATACTGTCATTTATAGCTTATATTTACATTGAAGCCACCATGACTCAATTAATTCCAAAAAATATGAAATATTTTTTATGCCTAGTAACTCCTTACGATGTAAACGAGAAACGAATGGCAACCCATTCGCTATTCACTTTGATCGTCAGCACCTCGTCATCGACTTATTTAATTTTCGCATTGAACTATGCAATTAATAAATTCGAATTCAATAAATTTAACTCATATTTTATTTTAAATCATAACGAAATAAGTTACACTTCGGTTTCTATATATTTGCTACTTTCTTTATGCTGTTTCCTCTCTCCGTCAACAATCTTATTTTTAATTTTTCAAACAGGTCAAAAATCTTTTGCAAATTTATTGTCCACCTGCTTTTATAGCTTCTTTAATGAAAAACTTGATTAATAAAAATTACTAAGAATGAAATGTTTAAATTATACAAAAAATTACCAATCTAATATTGATTCTGGGAAACACAGCCATTAATTATTAAGAAAAAGAATTCAATAATCCGAGCAAGCCTAAAATGCATATGAGTATGAGTATAAATATAATTATATGGATTTAAGCTGGCTTTTTTAATTTTATGATATTTTTAAGCTCGCACTGCAATACAATATAAACACAAATACAATCGAAATTTAAATTGAAATATTGAGCCATTTTAAACAATTATAATGAAAGAATAATATATAAAAATATATTCTGGTATAACTAAAGATTGTAATACAATATTTAAAGAACAGAAGTCAAATAGTAGCAAAGTTTTGGATAAGATGAAATCAAAGTTTATAATCACAAGAAAATTTGGTTTTTGCTCCAGAAACTAACATTGGAAATGCAACTCCTAACTTAAAATATACTTGAAACGAACTATGTCTAATACTATATTTAATGGCGTAAATACAACAATGTTATGCATGCTCTCATACAGTTTATTTTCCAAAAACAAGGAAGTCATTCAACCTCCAATTTGTTATAAATTAAGTACTTAAATCAAGTTGACCAATTAAAGTCATTACCCACCGTACGCTGTAAAGGAAGTAGGTAAGTAGGTCCTGTTCTCGCTTACAACTACTTCGTTCCGAATATCAAACATCTTCGATGATTTTTCGCTATATCTCCCACTTGCGTTTTACTTATTCACGTTATTACAACACTGAATAAAAACAATAATTTACGTTTGTTTAAATTATTGTGATTAGCGTGATCTGAACCTCAATGACTTTGGTTCTTGCTATTTTGCTGTATAATCAAAAAAGAGGATGCAGAGGATCCTTCAACATCCGCATAAAAATACAATTTTCAATGATTACCGAGAGATAAAAATGAAGTCACAAGATGACAATCAAATATTGAAACAGTAGACGTAAAAAAGTTGCTTGTAACTGACAGGAAAAGAGTCACTTACACCAAAATTGAGACAGGCTTTAAAAGACTTTTTATACACCAGCGAATAAAGAAACGCCCGAAAAAATGATCAATTGACAATTTTATGGCGTCGTTTGTAGAGTGACAGCATGTTAAATGACGTTACAACTTTCTGTTGAATTCAACAAAGTTGTGTAATATTTTCTTTCTCTTTTTCATTTTGCTTTACAGAGGTTTTTGAATTTCAAGTACTCAAAATATTCCCACATCTCAAGCAAACAAAGCAGCTGCATCTTTGAAGTTGCATGCGTGGAAAAAAACCCACTCAAAGATTCGTTGTGCTGCTTCAGCGGTTCTAGTGGCCTATTTTTGCATGAGACAAAAACCATTCCACACCAAATGAATGAATAATAATAATAACAGTAACACAGAAGGAGCGCAAAAATGAGTTAAGCTGGTTTCTTTATGTTCAAAGCTTCTATACAACATTTTGAATGAAGTCGCATTATCATAATTTTTAGCTTATATAACGATTTGGGATAACGTAAAAACTTGTAAGCAAAACCGCCGCGAAATGAATGTTTGTAGTTAGTTCCAATAAGAAAAAATTGTATATCGACATTTGTTACAAAGCACAGAAATGAATCTAAACATTTTATTGTGTTGCCAAACTCATGAAGTCGCATTTTAGCCGACTGATTGAGAATTTAAGGTGAATTCTGTGCTGAAAAAGTTCGGCGTTCAGCTAAAACTTGTTTAGCATTAATGATTAAAGCGTTAATTTAATGCTGCGTTATTTAAAATGACTCACTTTTTATAGAAATAAAGTAAACATTGAAATTTTTTATTAAAAACATCTGTGAACACATTCGATAATTTTATTAATATATCAAAACAACTGTTCAAAATAGAAAAAGTGAAAAGGTTTTCGCTTAAATTAAAGAAGCAATTAAATTATTTAATTGTGATGAAGTATGACTAACATCAGCAGGAATTAATAAGTTCTACACAAGAATTACATGCATTATAAAGCTAAGATTTACAGATGATTATAAGACAAATTTATAGTTTTATTATTCCCGACGAAAGGAATTGATTTACCGACATTACACACACCACTTCTATAAAATATTCTCGAGAAATAAACAGAATTATACTCATTATTTATAACTAAATAAATAACATATAAATTAAAACTGGCGATAATTAAAAATGTAGAAATTATATTAAGAAAATATATTGAATTTAATGGTAATAACTTAATTCTGTCTAAACTAGAGATCGAATGAGAAGTCCAAAGACAAGTTCATTACGTAAAATACGAAAAACATATAGTAAATAGATAATAATAATATTATTTATAATAATACTCTCCTCTATAATAATAATATTAATTATTTAGTGTAATTTTTTTAGTATTTCCGTAATGCTTTCGTTTTATTTTTAGTTTTGCGTTTACTTAACGGACTTTGATCTACACTGAACCAAAACTAAGAATCATATTGACAAAAATTAAACTATGCTAACAAAGTTTTAGTCCGTATAGCGTCAATGAAAACATTTTGTCATCATGATAAAATGCGAAAGTTTTTGTCAATTTGAAAGAAAAAAATTCATCAAATAGACAAAATTTTTGTCAGCATTGTTTGTTCATGACAACAGAGACATTTCTTTGCTTTGATTAAGTTTTATATTCTGACAACGAAAAAGGTTTGTTAGAAAGATAGAAAATTTGTTATTCTGATCAATATTTCTATTAAATGTACGAAAATATTAAGTAACCACAATGAAACCTTCGTTCACGAAAACAAAAATATTTTGTATATCCTACAAAAAATTCTATCGACCCAACAAAAATTTTTTTTAGAATAAAAAAGCTTTGTCAAAAAATATATTTAATTTATTTGATAAACTTTATTTAATATTTCATAATATTAAAATCTGATTACATACATAAGTCATTCTAAAATTAATATTTAACATTTACTAGTTACAATTATATATTTAAAATTATATTCTCTGCTTCCTGAACTGTGTTCCCAATGGCAAAAAAGGAATTTTGAGAATCCTTTATAGAAAATTTGACCCGCTGCTTTTTGCCATCGCTCTTTAGGATTTCTTTTGAAGCCGGCACTAATACGGCATGCAAAAGGTAAAAAATAACACCATGAAGTCCATCTTTTGGAAAAAAAAGAGTTTTATTATATGAAGGAAATATGTACTAAAATTTGTTCTTACCTTCTTTCAAATTTTTCTCAGCCTCAATTTCTTGTAGTAGTTGTAAATTCTTGCTATCCTTAACTTTGATCTGAAATATGTCCTTAAATTTCTGGATGTATTATGGAAGCTGTTCTGACATCATATTTTGATTTCGTAAAATATTTAAATGAATAAATTAATTTCTTAAGGACACTAACATGAAAATTTTATGAAGTTTTCCTGAAACTAATACGAAATTATTTTCGCACTTTGTACTATATATATATCCTATATATACTATACTATATACTATATACTATATAGTACTATGTACTATCTATCCTCTTTATTCAGGGTGAATAAAGTTTTGTGTTACTGACTAACACTTTGTTGATTTTTATATATGTATATATACTAAAAGTAACATACGTACCTGCTATTTTATAATTTCTGGAAGGGTCGACGTCTTATGCACTTTACCGCCTCTTCGTCAACTCAGTCTATAATAGAGGTAATGAGCTTAACATAATTTATTTAAAAATTTATTTACCTTTAGGTATAATATTTAAGAGTACTTTTATTTTTGATTTCCTTAATTTTTGTTTTGCTTGTTTACCGCTCGATGATTGAATGACTACTAATAGAGGAAACAAAAGCGGTTACTTCAATTCTTATTTCGTCTTTATTGAAATTACAAAAATTTTTGTTATCTCAACAAAGGCTTTATCATGGTAACAAAAGTTTTTGTTAACAACCGAAAACAGATATTGTCATGGTAACAAAATTTTATTCAATATGACAGACGCATAATTCTGTTAATACGATTGTGTATTTATCATCTCAATCAAGAATTGTAGGAAAAAGAGGAAAAATAATTTGTCATATTGACTAAAAATAAAATTTACAAAATTGAAAAAAAAATTTCTGTGAAATTGACCACATCTTGTTTATCATGAAAAAGAGAAATTAGAAATCAACAAAGTGTTAGTCAGTAACACAAAACTTTATTCACCCTGAAAAAAATTATGATTGTTACATTAACAAAAAGATTTTTATCAATATGATTCAAAGTTTTGGTTCAGTGTAGAAAAGCAACGAAGCCCACAACAACAATTGTTTAGCATCAACTTCGTTCAACTGTAGTGCAACAAGGTCATCATCGATATCACAAACATCATGATGACTTCCAACACAAGCGGCAACGTAACGATGTTTGTTAAACACGTTTTAGTTTGTCTGATTTAATAAACAATTTGGAAATTTCTGTTTTTCCTGCAAATAATTCTTGCGAAAACTGATTTTTGTGAATTAATTCCAGATGAGTGGCTCATTGCTGTAGATTTTAAATTGATCATTGAGTTTGTACACAAAAATTTCTTTTATTAAAAAATAATCTACAAAGAAATGCTTAAAAATGAGTAAAATAAAAATATAAATTTCATGAAAGAAGACAGAAAAACCTGTATTATGAAAATACTAAATAAATGAATTTACTATGGAAGAAAATTCAAAGTTAATGTAAAAAGAGCGACCAAAAAAAATTCTTTGGATTAGAAAAAAAGAAAAATAAATGTTTTGTATTTCTTGAACAAACATTTTCGATTAAGGAATTCTCAAATCAATATAAGAAAATGTTTCTATCTTATTCAAGATTTGTAATTTAATTCAATAATCGGATTAAATTCACAATCACTGATTTAATTCATTCTTTTTTTCTGTTCAGTAACTTGAAAAAGACCGCCTCGAAAAGTTTCTCTTTCATGTGTGTTTAATTAAATACTTTTTATTAGAACGAAGTAAACTTGAAAAAGACTTGAGCTCATCACTTAAGCCTTTGATTCACGATCATCGAGCCAGAAGAGAAGAGAAAGCATCGATTCACCTGATCACGAAAACGAAACAAGCCATCGATTCATCTTTTCGTTGCCGTTGTATTAATCTATTGCGTTAATCAAGTGGGATTTTGAGAAATCGTGTTTTGTGAAAAAAGCTTCAGAAACCACGTAAAACGTAATTTTTTGATCAACAACAGCCACAGATACAAACAAAATATAAACTTAAAACTGGTTAATCAACATTCTTATTTTTAAAATGTTCATTTTGGGTTTTGTTTGTATTTTTTTCAATATTTATTTACGTTGAATTGACGTTGAAATCGTGTTGTTCAATGAAACGGGCAACTCGAAGCGTTATTTTCTTATATTTAATGTTTTCCAATAGTGAAATATTGATAATAAGCTTTTGTTTAAAGTGTTTTATTTTTTTGAATTTTTTTTGTATAAACAAAAAAACCTGTTTTCTTTTTCTTTTTTCTCATTTTCCTCTCTTGTAGCAACTAAAATATTTACTTTACTTCAATTACAACAAAAAAAGCAACGAAATTCCATCATGCATTCGATTTCATTCACTGAATTCGGTGTTGCTGTGGCTTTTTCAGTTTTTTATTCATGTTTTACTTAAATGAAAAAATCTTGGCCAGCAAAAGCGTCACTTTCAACGGTTACTCGCTTAGTTTTGGTCATTTTTGGTCTGGTCACTGCAACAAAAGCCAACAGCAATGTTTAAACAAGACATGTGCGAGAAACGTTTTGCTTGTGGTCATTTTTCTTTTCGGTAATAGTCAAAACAACAACAGCAACAACCTGCTTAATTTGGCAATAGTTTTTATTGATTTCTTTCCATGTAACAAACAAAAAATCACTCGACAGTTGATTGCTTTTTGTTGGTTGCATATTTTGTTGTCTGTGAATTATTCGCAATCATTTGTAACCTAAACTCGATTCTTCAAATTTAATATAAATTTAAATTTTTATCATCAGGTGATGTGATAATGATGATATTTTCCTGAAAAAAATCTATTGATTTAAGAGTGATGACGTGATTCGTTTTGAGGATGCACCGAAGTTTTTGATGAGCTTTTTCCATATGCATCTATGATTATTGTAATGATTTCATGGTGATAGCATTCATTTGAGGGTTAATATGAAGTAATGAGTTGCGTTTATTTGCAAAACACGAAGTTTGCTTCATGAAATCGATGTTTGCGGCGGTGATGTCAATCATTCATTTGCTGATCACATTTCAATTGTTGATGTTCGTGTTCATGATTTCTTTTTATTTATATCATGCTTCTATCTGCTTTTATCATAGAGTTATTAACAGGTATAATACTGCACATGATTCCCAATCGAGTTTGTGTCTTAAATCGTTTATTTTGCCATAAATCGAAGCCATAAATCACTTCGCTGCACAGAGACAAGAGTTTCTGGTTAATTTAAGCTCACAATTTTCTTTTCTTTGCAGGGATTAAAAGAAAATTAATCCACTCACCTTACGATAGCTTGTATTTGGTTTTTTTTTGTCTTTTCAAACACTTTCAAACATCTTTTTAATCTTTTTGAAACACAAAAACTGAAATAAGAATCGACTGGAAGTCATTTTAAATTTTATTGTATTTAAAACGATTTAAATATGTCGCATTTATTTATTTTATATTTATATTGATTCACTTTAAATATATTTTCCTTTACATTTTCGTTTTTTTAATGTTTTTTCAGGTATTTCTTAAAATATTATCAAAGTTCGCAGCCTTCGATATGCGTCGACTTTGAATAACCAAATAAGTGAAATTTTTTATTCAATATTCATTCAACGAGCGCGAATATTCATTGCGTTTAATTGCTTTATTAGTTTAAGGTGCGTGCATCAAAAAGTAAACATTTCGTGACTGAAAAGCGGATTCATAAGTTTGGCAACCGATGGACACATACGTGACTTGCCTTGGCTTTCGGTTAACGATTATTTTAGGCCATACATTTAATTATTACATTGCCTTAAATACTTTCAACTAAACAGAACTCCTTTTTCAAAGCCTAAACTAAGCGAGAGAACGGAAAAAAGTCTTCTAAAAAATCACTTCGTTATCATATGAAAGTTTTTTCTTCTTTTCTTTTCTTTTCTTTTCTATTGTTTTATTCTTTTTATATAAATATGTAAATGTTTCTAGTTTGCCTTTTAAATAATTTATCGAATTTTATATAAGGCATTTTTCATAAATCTTGCTTTGAGTTTTTGTAGTTCTTCGAAGTCGTTGTTGACCGAATGCATTTCTTTGTATATCGCCTCATTTTCTCCATATATTTATCTAATTTATGTTGTTGTTATCTATTTGAATATTTCCTTTATTTTACTGTGTAGTTTGGCGGCCGCTTTTGGCTAATTCATTGATTCACGCTCACAACACGTAGAAAAAGACGCGCCGAAGAAATGGAAATTTTCTTTTAAAGCAACATAGGCCTAGGCATAACAGTTAAATACAAAAAAATACCTCTTTAAACACCATTGATTTAAAGTGAAAGTTAAGATTATGTCCGAATTCATGCGTGATTATGTTTCACTGTCCCACAAACGATCATTCGTATTTAGTTACACGCCTTTACATATCTACGAATATTTATGATTAAATCTATTTGTGAATAGATATTGCAAATTAAATATTCAAAGTTTGATATAACATTTCTTCGATTTCTTTTCAATTTTTATTGTATTTAAATTCGACAGTAAAAAATAATTCACTTTCTAAATTGATTTTTTGTTTAAATCAAAGATTATGCAAATAAACAGTTGAAAAGAAAAAATGGAATCATTATCATCATCCGCAATTTTAATTTTAGTTAATAATAATTTTCACCTGTTTTTATACATAATTTTCTTTAAACTCTTTTATTTTTTCGCATTTAATAAACTAAATTTAAATATTTTTCTATAAAAGAGAAAAAATTTCAAGTCATAAACTAGTTTTAGAAATTTGTAATTAAACATTTAAATATAATGCAAAATAATTCCAAAGATCTACAAACACAAAAACCTAAAAACGACGACTTTTCTTTAATGTTGACCCAAAAATTTTCTATACTCAAGTTTGCTTAAGAAGGTCACTTTAATTAAAAGAGAATCCACACCAAACCAAGTGAAATAACAGCAAAAGCAACAGTGAAAACACGTTCGTGGTTACACTTGTTTTTTAACAATGATGTTTATCATTTAACGATTAAATAATCTTGAACATTCCATCGGAACAGAGCGAGCCAAAGCGTCGCGTTCACCGAATCTGATGCTGATAAATGAGAAACTTTGATCAAAGGAGGCGGGAAAGAAACGAAATGAGAAGAGACTAAGAAAGAAATATGAGCGTCAACATAATTAAACACACATTTAAAGTCGAAAATATGTACAAAAATATAAATAAATTATTACAAAAGTGTGTCGGATGGGACGTTAATTTTATAATCAAAGCAAAGCATAATTTGGGGCTATAGTTTCTCTTTAGGCTTTCGATGTAGCATGAATTTTAATTAACGAAACAGCGACTCTTTGCTTATCGCACTTTCATTATCTCAGAAAACGTTTTCTTATAGGAGGTTAATGAAGTGATTCGATCTTAGAAGTCATGCTTTAAAGAAATGTTTAACCTTTTGCTCAAGTGAAGGAAGATTAAAATAAGATTAAAAAATACAAAATAATAAACTCGAAGGTGAAGAAGTGAGAAAGAAATTAATTAAAATCTTCAAAGATTAGAATCTTTAATGTTTTCCATTGCTTTACAAAGATTGAGATAATCATTGGCTAATAACAAATATAATATTTTAGTTTTACTTTTAAAATAAGTGATTTCATGATGTTTGAAAATTATAATGAAATAGTAACATGGATTGTTGTTGCGTGTCTTCAGTGTTTTCTTTTGATTTTCATGTGTTTATTTAATAATTTATGGTTCAGGTTCATTTATTAATTCATTTTGTAATATATTTACTATTAAAATAGCCGTGGCCGAGGGATTATAAAAGAAAGCAGCACCCGAAGTCAAAATGCATTGTATATAAATTAATAAAATTTAAATAAATTATTAATATTATGACTTAAAGACAGCATGTAATTTAATTTTGCGTTTAGTTTTATTTATTTGCGTAATTTAAATAATGAGATATCATTAAAGAAATATTAAATCTTTCGTTATGATTTATTCATTTATTTTAATTCCATCTACTGGGAAAAATCCTTCCAGATTTCATAGCATGCAGGAAATTAATAATGTTTTTCTTTATTAATTATTATGGTTGTTGAAATATCTAATAAATTAATAAGGCAAGACTGATTGTGGACTGGATAAGACGACCAAACAGCGACCACGACAATTTGTAGGCCGGAAACTTCAGCACGGAACACGAAAATGTCTTTTCTGTTTCGATGTCGAGTCTCGTGAGTCCGTTTAGTATCCATCCTCCGTGTATATAATACACCTTAAAGCTAGCTACTGTTTTCAATTAAACATATCTTCGGAGCATTAATAATAATCCATTGTATTAACAACAGACGAAGAATAAAATAATAATTAGTCTTAATTATTATTAATGGAATTTAATGGAATTTATTTACAGCGCATTTCCTTGAAGAAGTTTTGATAAATTGGCGCCATTTTGCATTTAAATAGTAATATATAATTCCAATAATAATTCATAAATATTATTTTAATTTAATGAGTAATTTCATTGATATTTCAACCCTTGTTGCATGCACAAACTAATTCATAGCCAAGCAATTTATCAATAATAATTTTAATTTAAAAAAAAACATAGAACTTAAAGAGCATTCTGAGGTAAAACTTAAAAAGAAAATTTCATTCATTTCCATTGGCAACAAAGCGTCACATTTCTGTCGTTTTTAATTCGTTTGGTCGCAATGTTATGCAAGAAATGTGTTTAAAAATACATATTTAACATTTTTTAGCGTTGAGTTAAAAATAATTACTTTGCGTTCCATGAAAAAATGTGCAACAAGCTGATTAAAATATCCTCCCCCGTTCGCCAAACAAACTCACGAACCACTAAAACAACAGCATCGAAATATCATGTAACAATTTCGTCGTTGCTGTTGGATGAAGATGATTACGAATCGATTATCGACGTAAGCGACATCGATCACCGCGAGTTCGCTTTGACTGCGATCGCATGTGATGTGATGTGAATGCAGCAGTCAACGTGACGAATTCGCTGTTTGGCCGCTTGCCTGCTAAAAACTTAAGCAAGCAGATTTCGCAATTCGATTGCGTTCGGTTTCTGGCTTTGCATTTAAATGTCTGTTTTGTGCTGCTTTGTTTTTTGTTTGTATTCTGTGTCTGTTTTCGTAAAAATCAACAATTAGAAGTGACATTGAATTTCAATGGTTTTTCTGCCAACGATTTTTCAAATCATCTGTAACAAAACATATTTTACATTAACTGATGTCTGTTTTTCTTATTGACTCTTGTTTCAGGTGGAAATTTTTGCTGAAGAAAATAAAAACATATTAAAAATTAAATATATATTGAAGCAAAATTAAGTTTACTTAACAAATTGTCAAGTTGCTTTCATTGATTATTTATTTCGTTGGCAAAATTATACTAATATTCAATTTAATTGTAAAGCTGTGATTGGCTAATTTAATTGAGGAATATTATAAAATTTTTATCATTGAATTCAAAGAATTAAAATCTTAGATGAATCATTATTTAAGAATTTTTATGAGTGTTGAAATTAATTGGCAAAAACTGGAAATCATTGACGCCTCGCTTCGAAACTTTACTTCAATGAACAAAATACTTAAGCAGCGAAGTCAACACATCAACTTGAAGGCGAATCAAGTTTTCGAAACAAAAGACTCAAGACACAAACCTGATCTAACCACCTGCATACCTGAGTAATGATGGTTTTCAGTTTTTTATTTTTTATAAATTCTTCTAATATTTTATAAAAAAATACTAAATATATTAAATATAATACTAAAATTTTGAATAAAAATGATAAATTAGAAATTCCAATAGATTTTTTTCTCCTCCTTCTGTAAATTCTTCTCTCTTTTTGTTCTGTTTATGATTGTCTACCAAATGAAGACACGAATTATTTATTCACTAATTAAGAACAGAAATTAAAAATGCATTAACGAATGATTAATGAACACGTTTTTCAGTATGAATTCATATAAAAAAAACATATTGTATAAAAAGCTACGATTTATGGAGCAAAATGTGTTTAAAAACGTAATAAATAAAAGAATAACGAAAAAAAAATAAAATAAAAATGCAAAGAAATAGAAGAATTAGAATCAAATGCATTGAATTTATAGCATTGAATTTATTTAAACATTTAATTCAGTTTATTAAAAATCATAACATAGAATTCATGTCCAATTTCAACCTCTCTTCGCATTCTTCACCAAACTTAAACGACTTTAAAGTTCAAATATGTTTGAATAATTGAAGAACGAGAAGCGCATTGAATGCGAATAACAAGACTCAAAGCAAACAGCACAAAAGCACTTAAATTCAAGTATCTGAAATACAAGCAGAAACATGTAAACGCTTTGTTAGCTTTCGATTCCAGACTCAATAGAATCTTCGCAATTAACATTTTGCACTTGAGTTCATTTAATTGATTGGCCGTAAAGCGCATCATTGCTTTTTCTTTTTTCTTCTATACATCCACTGAGATTGCAAGCTAAAGAGAAACGAATACACTTTGCTATTACTTTTTTATAGTACAGAAGCTATAACATTATTTTAATGGCTTTCTTTTTTGTAGATTTTACGATTAAACGATGAAATGAGGTTTTTTCTGAAGCATAAAATATGAATTTTGGTTTGAGAATGAAAAAACTACCAACAAGCTACTGGAATTATAATAATAATAGAAATAACAGTGATGTTTATAATGACATAATGTTTATTATCAATTGGATTTGAACCTGAGCCTCTAAAAGTCGACTCTACGATATTTTCGAGCGGTGAATGCAAATCTTAAATCTGATATTCGATTAGATTAGAACCGTTTCATGCATTAACTTCAGTTGCTTATCATTTGTATCAGGCCGAAATCCTTGATGGGATTCTTGGACGGTAGCTCGCATCGTATTCAGAGCTCGAATTAAGATGAGAATAAAATAAATGTTGTTATCTTTTTTCGCTAGCATAAAACATCTCTTCTGTGATTATGAAGAACAAATAAATAGATTTTAATCTCGAAAATGTAAAAGCAAAGCGATATTCAACAGACATCATTGAGAATAGAGACAACAACCAAGAAAAATATAATAAATTCAGTCTTTTGTATAGCTGAAGATGCTGAATATGAGGAATTAACTGTGGCTACAGTATCAAAACTCAGCCCAAGCTTCCGGAGATGTAAAGATTTGTCACAACTTACATGAATCGCCTCAATTTATGGCAAGGAACATTAAGATAAATAACAACTATAGACTATCCGTAACTCCACGAAGTATGTTCATAATGAAAATAGTGTTTAACATCGTTGGACGATATACAAGCGATGACCACTATTCATAAAGTGGTAAGTTTACGGATTCATTCCAACGGAGATTGTGAGCACTAAAACCTAAATGACAATTTGAAGTCAACAGTGGATCACATCAATTCATCATAAGGCATAAGTATGCCTTAACTATTAATTGTTAAATAACAAAACCGAAAATTCAAATTAATTTTGTAGTTTTTGCAGTTGTTTACAAAGGATATTAAGTCGATGGCTTGTATAATTATATTTTTATATAATTTTTATATTGTTGGATATTTATTTTAAATTATAATTATATTTTAAGAAAACTTCTAGTTATTTTTACACATGTTTAACAAATTTCTTCGTGTCAAAACATCTGCAATCACACAATAATAAATACACATGTTACTGAAAAAAAGATATATTTTTTGTAGCTGTTATTCTTGTTGCTGTTGTTCATATTTTCGTATTTCAAAATCAGCAACACGATCACGAATACTTGGCCAGCTTTTTTGTACCTTGCTCGCTTCTGCTTGAAGGTTATTTTAAATTCCAAACGAAGCTCGATATCAATGGATCTTCGCTGCTAATTTATTGAAGATAGCATTAATAATTTTATTTTTGCTTTTATTTACATCTTCGTTTTTTTGAATACTTCTAAACTTCAAATATATGTGACCGAACGAGACAAATTTAATTCATTATTGTTATTTTTTTTTTATTATTATAAACAAGTTTTGTTTGGAAATAATAAATTCCAAAATACAACAGCAGCAATCGCATTAATAAACATCGATGGATCCGGTTTTGGAGTAATTTTTGCATATATATTTTATTTGTAATACGATTCAAACTTTATTTTTTTGTGGTTTTTTTATTTATTGAAATCGAATCGGAATGTGTATAAATTGATTTTTTGCTGATTTGCTTATTGATTTTGTATATTATCCACCTTGGTTAAGTTGTCAGTGGTTTTATTTAAGGCTGTTATTTATTCGATGTTATTTGATGCTTTATAAATTGTTATTTTTAAAAACGGAAAAAGCGAAATGGTGTTTATGAAATTAGTTTCATTTTTCCAACATTCCTTGCATCAATAAACAAAGGATATTTCTACGAATATTCATGTGATATTTTCTCTACATAATTCTATAAATATTATCAAATTTTCTTTGGAAATATATTCTAAATAAATCTGAAAAATATTTGTTTATAATGTTTTTATCAAAAAAATTGATGTTAATCTTATTTATGCAGGAAAAACAACTTTGTTTCGTTTTATTAAGTCCAAATGGAATAAATCAGGAAATAAGTTTCATGGCAACAAACACTTTTCAATTAGGTAACTTGCCTCACAAGCAGAAACCAAAAACAAATGTGGAAGTGTTTTTCGTAAACTCAAAAAAAGTATGCAGATCGAGTCAACGAACGTTTTGTTAAAGTTCCGAAGATATGAGATCGCTTTCGATGTTTACTACAGTCTTTTTGTAACAACTCCAATTTCTAAATAAAGTGTATAGAAACTCTCGATCAGTCGTTAGTTTAAACTTGTTAATTAATCATGTCCACAAAAGATATTTCAGGATATTATATAAAATTATTTGTGCATCGAAATGTTGACTGTTGTTTGTTTGTTTTTCTGGTAAAAAAAATTAAATTTTTCTGGTAAAATCTTCGGTAACGTTGCTACAAATTAAACACGATAAATAAAAAACGTGATATGATAATGAAAAGTATCTTGAGCAACGTGAATCGCTATAGTCAACATTTAAATTATGATGCCGACGAAGATCAAAATAAATAAATCGAGGATTTAGAACAGTTTTTCGATGTTTTTACATTTATTTTTGAGAATCATGAAAAAGATTTGCGATTTAAGTATTTAATTAATATGATGTATGGATTTCTATGCACATCCACATAATTTTCGATATATTTTTGTTGTTATAAATGCCTTCGGAGTCATTAAAATTCCTGACAAAACCCCTTTGAAGCCACAGCAAAAAATAACAGCGAAAAAAACAACCAAACAGACACACATTCAGCACTCGAAAGAATGCAGCCGACGACGAATGTCGACATGGCTAAAACTCTGCTTACCTCGTCTTCACGGTTTGTCAGAATTTGTTGTAGGAGGTTAGAAGCTACACGGAGTAATAACAGCCCGAGAAACCGAACTGCGAATGCACACCGAAGCGTAGGTGCGATCAAAGTCAGCGAAATGGCTGCTACGAAACGCCACACGTCGAGCGGGGAGCAAAGGATTGCATTGATATGCGGTTTGTCGTGGTGAAGTTAGGTGAGGTGAGGTGAGATGAAGTTGGGTGCTGTAGTCCGATCCACTGCGCTGAGTTGCACTCGTGTGTAGATCACGTAATCGGATATACAAAGCTGAGGTACCTCTACGTTATGCACGCTGAGCTCAGGTGCGCTTTGTCGTGGTTCTTGTTTCTTCGCTCTTTTTGTTTTGTTCTTCTTCTAGTTTGTTTTTATTTCCTTCGTTTTTTCTTATATTTCTACTATTCTTACAAAATTTCCACATTCAAACTGTTAATTTTTTAATGTTTCCCTTGTTTTCGTTAAAAATGTATTTTTTTCAATTTTGCTCATTTGTTGCGATCAACGAACGAAACTTTTTGCAAACCGAAAGCACGCAAGATACACAAACTTCGCATAAAATCGCGAAAATCGGAAGCGCAGAAAATCCACTAAATATTTTCGATATTTCTTTGTTTCTCTTTCGAATTCTGCTTTTTAACAATTCATGAATTCGTAACAAAGGGAACGAAAATAAACTTATTATTAATAATATTCGATTCAAATAATTTCTTGGTATTATTTGGTCGATTTGTTTCTTTATTACTTCACATAATCAAATAAAACTTTATTAAAACGTGATTTTTTATGCATTGTTTCCTTTGAGGCTTTTGTTTGATTTCAATTTCTCTCCTCTACATGTTTTTCCAATAACTTTATTGACCAAGTTTACATAATTTGCATAATCGCAAACTTGTTATTTACTTTTTTCTCGCAGCACCGACGACACGCCTTAACACACGCACATCTGAAATCTGACTGAATTTCGGTTGTTATCTTCACAAGTTGAAATAAAACTGATTGACTTCACAACATGTTGTAACTGACATTATTTCTTCGGTCTTCCAGTCATTGATGTTGTCATACAAATTAGGAAATGCAACTCTAGGTTTGGAGTGGAAGATCAGTTGGAAGCAAACTTGAGAAGTTGGAACTATCACATTGAATACAATAAAAAATGGAAATAAAATCAAGAACTTTATTATTTTTACATTGTATTTTATGTTTACATTGAATTTGTATTTTCCTGTTTTTTTATTACAACTGCATTGGAAGATTCAAGATGTCCTAAAAAAAGTATTACAGGAACATTTTTTCGAATGGAACCAAACATCACGAAAATATTTGTAATAGTTTATTAATAATTCACTTTTTCATTGTAAATAGTAAAAATTGTATAATAGTAAAAATTGGCATTAATTTGGAAAACAATATTTAGAATAATTTCAAAAACTATTTATACATTAATCATAATTAAATGAGGAATATTAATTAAAAGTTGGCTTACATTTTTAAATTTTTTCAAATTACCATAAAGATTTTTGTTTGGAAGGCAAACAAAAATATTCGTCACTTCATTTCACAGACCTTCGATAGCTCAGTTGGTAGAGCGGTGGACTGTAGAGGTTGTTTCAATCGAGACGTAGAAATCCATAGGTCGCTGGTTCAAATCCGGCTCGAAGGAATCGATTTCTCTTTTTTTTAATACAATTATAATGTTACACCAACAACTGTAACTTCTTTCCATCATCTCTGGATGTTTAACGTTATTTTCTCAAGAAATTATGGAATGTACAATTATCAGGATATTATCAAACTCTGCATTTGCCTTTATCGGCAAGTTGAATTGCAATTGGAACTGCAGTTATAGTTTGGTCTCCGGACTCTTTTCTTATTTACAATTGACAATTTATCGCGAAGAATATTATAATAATTTGACTATGGAACTACCTACGTAAGACGCTGGAAAAATCCAATTCACATTCAATTTAATTTAAGTCACTTTTCATATACATTTAGATATTTTACGATATATTTGCTTCATACTAAATCTAAAAGTAAATTTGAACAATTTAGAAATATCTTTAATTTAATAAAATATATTTTGCGTTAAAAACATGTAGAAATTTACAAAAATTCACTTACAATTTACTTATTTTAATGCACTTTCAACAGCGCACTCCAAGCCACGGTGTTCTGCGGATACAAATGAATGGCGCGTTGAATCAATTTAATAGATCGGCGCTTATCAACCGTCTGAAGCGAGCGACTGGCCATAAGCATCGTTTCGGAATCTTCTATGCAAGAGTTTCTGAAAGACCAAAATGCATTCCATCAAAAATTACCAATGATAAAATATATATGCTGAACGTACTGAAGCTGCTTGTTGCTGTGACCCATTTCGATAGCTCCCAAAGCCATCTGGCTCATTGCCACTTGATATCGCCGCATATGAGCGAAATTATCCAACAAATAGTTGGCCAAAATCTTGCGAAGCTCAACGCAAGCTGGAAAGATGTGAATGCGCTTAATTAAATACGAGAGTCCTTCGCGAGGTTGTTGCTACAAAATGAGAATAGATGCAAAATATATCATTTGAAGTTTATGCTTATGAATTATTTTCTATTGCTTACTTTTATCAAGAAATACTGCGACCTCAGATACGTTATATGAGCGGAATACTCCTGTGAGTCTTCGTACTTCTTCAGCTCATTTATAATGGTTTCCGTGAGTTGAGTGTCATTGTGAAGAATGCCCAAGGCACAAGCCGAGTACATCGCCTGAATGGGAGAACCTTTCAAGAGAATGCTATGGTTGGAAGAAAGCGAAATATAATGCATAATGGACTGAATCTTTTGTTCCTTCATTCTTATATATTTCACTGACCTTTGATACAAAATAGTTTTTGTGTCGGCTTCACCTTGTGATGCATAAACCATGGCTGCCATCGCCACCAATATCAGCGCTGCTTTGTCATCTTCAGTGCCTGTAACACTTTTCAGCACCGAGCTGTACATACTGTAGGCTTCTTGGTATTGGGCGGCACGAAAATAGGCCAACGCCAAACCAGTGATGGGCTTAAAACTCGCCTGAGATACCGAATTAAATGCGTTGATAGCATCCAACGGTTGACTAAGCTTCAAATAAAGATAACCCAAGTCTGTATTCAACTTATCACGGTCCGGTCCATGTTCGGCTTTGGCGGCAGCTTGTCTATAGGCTTTTAGAGCCGGTCGATATAGCTTTTGACGAGCACTGAGAAAACCTGAGAAGGTCAAACCCGGGATAGAAGCGTTATCTTCCATGTCAGCGGAATACCTGTAATTAGAGGATTTAAAATACCGTTAAATCACAAATTGAATACCTACCAAGTCATTGCATCCAGCGCAACCACGTCTGCGTAAATGTTTTCCATGTCATGCTTATTATGAAGCCGCTGGGTTCTGCAGTCATCCGTCAGTACACTACACACGCAATGGGCGTAGCCTAACGCAGACTCCGGATGATATTCGAACTGCTGACAGTGCCGAAATAGGTCCAAGGCTTCATCCACTTCGCCAATAGTTTCTGCAATCATGGCTTGACCAATCCAAGCATTTGGATAAGTCGGCTTCGACTGTTGCGCTCTCTGGAAGGCTTGGTTGGCCAATTTTATGTCGCCCAAGTTAAGGTAGAGCACCCCAAGATTCGTCCACGTTGTGTAGGACTTACGATCGAGTTGCAGGGCTTGAATAAAACAATGCTGCGCCAGTGGAAAGTTTTGGATACCTGCGCATGTGATGAATGATGATGTTATTCGGATTATTCGAGATTCATTTCTTACTATTGTGCATATTAATGACGCCCAACAAGTTCCAGTTTTCCCAACGATCCCCTTGTTCTTTAATGGCCATGCGGCAAGCTTTCAATGCCAGCTCCAGATGCTCATCCTGCTCCGAGGGGAAATACATTGCGCGGTAGTAAGCACATAGGGACAACTCATACCAAAGGAATGTATTCTGATTAAGCTTCAGAGCGCATGTATAAAACCTATGAATGTAAGAATACGTGTGAGAAGCTTGAATATGAGAAGAACTTGAAATCGCACCTGGTGGCCAATTGCAGAATTTCATTGCGATTCAGAAACACGGTCGCGCTTTCGCGTTTCGCAAGTTTACCCGAGACATCTAGGTTCGCCATGCTGCTGGGCATTTGGGCTGTCTGAACGAACACTTTCGCTGTTAGTCGCCAAAGCCAAATCATTTCATGACCCTCGAGAGTCGAGAAAGCACTAAATTTGTGGGATATAAATGCAATTATATGTTGAATTGATAATGCGTATTGATAAGTACCGCTGCAGTAAATCTACGGCTAATTGTAGATGAAATTTACAACGTCCATAGCGATGTTCCACTTTTAAATTGTTAGCCAAACACAAGTGGGCTTCGGCGGCACCCTTGAGACCAGGTAAGTAATTAGGATTCTCTAACAGCAATATGCTGAAGTCTTCAATGGCCTCCGAATACATGCGTATAATCTGCAGAATTGAATCCAAGTCGGTAAATAGAATAGAGCTGCTTTAAGCTCTAGTGTCTTCACCTTTTTCGTATTTGCAATTTGAAATTTGGCGTATATGTTCGATGGATCGAGTTCTACAATCTTCTGAAATACGCGTATCCCCGACTGATAGGAGCCACGCTCAATGTAAGCATCACCGAGGGATTCCCAGTAAACAATACACTTGACATCGAATTTAATAGCAGTCCGAAACGATTGAATAGCCTGCCACAAAATTAATCTGCATTATTAACGAAAGAGCGAAGGAATGCGAAGAAAATATAAACCGACGGAACCGTACATCATCCCATTTATTAAATCTCAAGTAATGCAGACCCAATTTGTAGTGCCTGTTTTTCAGTTTCTTATCGTCTCTCGTGTGTTGTAGACTATTCAACAGAAGCGTTATGCTTAGATCCTGCACAACGAAATAAAAAATTCGTATTTATATCATTTTATATCTACTTTTTTGTACGGGAATAAATTAATCACCTCTTCATCTTGCTCTTGATAGATCATACTTAAGTAGGTGACTGCTTCCTCACAGACAGGATTCAAATGCAAGCATTTCTCGTAACATTTACGAGCGCGAACTTGATCCTGTTTGGCATGGTATATTTTACCCAAATAATAGAAGCATTCAGAACGATGTGGACGCAGTCTTGTTGCTTTCAGCATGTTCGTTAAAGCCTCGGAGTAGTTTAATTGCTTTAATTGTAATTTTCCCAATAACAGCAGTGCTTCAAAGCTTACAGCATCTTCAGCTCCTTGTAATTGCAAAATGGCTTCACTTGATTCACTACGTGATCGAGTAGATTGCAATATTCAAGAGTTAAGGGCAATGATTTAATTCAGCAAATAATTACCATAAATACCCTAATTTGGCCAGAAATGGGAGTGACATGGCTTTTAATTCATCAAGTTTACCGAGTTTAAAATAGCACCTACAGGAAATATAAAATTTACAGAGATTTAGGTTAAAAAACAAATTAACTTTTACTAAATTCTCTTTCATATCTCTTCAGATCTGTAAAAGTAACTCTTTGTTATTTAAAAATGAGGCATCAGAGCACAAAAATAGTATATTTGAGTATACCTGGCCATGGCAGTCAGTATAGGTTCCGTTTGCTGGAATGTACATAAGATTTCCAGTGCTTCGTTTAACAATTCCGCGTCATCACTGTGCGACATGCATTCTGCTTTCATTTCTGGTTGTCCTTTGTTTACCCGTTCCAATTGTCGCCACGAATCTAATGCCAACTCATAAGCTCCAAGTTCCATTTCCGTCTTCGCCAAAATTTCCACTGCGTTGATGTAATTGGGATGAACTTTCTGAACACGACGCAAGTGATCACGCGCGGCTACAAATTGCTGCTGTTCAAAGAACGCAATAGCTTCTACGATAAGAGCCAACCCAGACTTAGGATTAAGATGAAATAATTCCTTGGCATAAATTTGAATCGAGCCCTTTTTTAAATTACTCCACCAACTTTGCGCTGTAGGATTTTTGTAATTTTCAGCATAAAGTTTACAAATCCATTCATAAGCATAAACATCGCGTGGATGCTGAGCTGTGATTACATCGGCTCTCTGTACACACTCTTCCAGTAGATTTTGCTTGCGCAGGTGTTTCAGATAATGTTTGCAGTATAGTAGATGTTCCTCAATATCGACATCCTCAACTGCTACCTCCAGCGCTTCTTTGAACTGAAAATGGGTTTCATATTTATTATAAAATTTCCTTATTCCATTTACTTAAAAATTATTTACCAATTGGTCATCTTCTACTGGCACATCCTTGACAACCCATAATATTGCCAAATATTTTAAAGCACACTTCCTTTTCTCGGTTTCGCTTTTTGTTGCGTAGTTTTTTAATACTTTTACACAACTCAGCTGGACGGCGGTATTGGACGAAAGTTCAAACAGTTTCTTGAAATATTCATCGTACTTTTCTCTAATATATTAAGAAGTTATTGTGTTGGATATTACTATAATTTTCGTCTCCTTACGGTATCAGTTCTAGCAGTTGCTCATAAATAATCGGCAGCTCTTCTACTGGCGCACATCTCGCTAAACCAAGCAAAGCAACCGTTGGTGCTGCTGGAGAGTATTCAACAGCTTTTCGCAAATTTTTGCCAGCCTATCGAGAATATTTTAATTATCCAAATTTATTAAAACAATAAATATCCTACCTCAACTTTGTTGGAACTCTCATAGGCTGCGCCGAGCAGCAGATATGCCATGTAGTTTTTAGGCTCATCCTTTAACAGTTTCTTAGGAATGGAATAAACACGTTATAAAAAAGATTTTATAGATATTGTTTTCCCCATACTTCACATTTAGCAATAGCTTCCACGTATTTTTCACTATTAATAGCTTCGCGTACTTCTTTTAAAATAAGTTTTGACATAATGAATCCATTCGTATTTAATATCAACAAATATTGAGAATATTCGCTCAATTTCAAATTGAGTTCAATTGAAAGTAGAATTAATTTATTATTTATTTTGTGGTGTGTAAACAATAAAATGTTATTATTTTATTTATAATATTTCGATTACAGTTTATAATATTTCGTTTACAGTTCAGTGTTGAGATATTACAGAGATGTCTGATAGAGTTTTGGCCAGAGCAATTAATAGAATCTATGCTCATAAAGGCAAGCGCAAGCAGTAAATTTCTAGAAATGTTTCCATTCCAACATTCGGACAACCCAGACATAATTATCTCTGGGACAACCGGGCATTCGAAAAAACTTTGCATTGAGAAATTTTACAAATGGATAATAATTATAATGGCTTTTGCAATGTTTTACTACTGAAAGATGCTTTGCAATTGCGGTCACCATGATTCTCACCAGCAAATACAAATAAAAGCAAAGTAGCTCTATTATTAAATTAAAATCATAACTTTATATACTTCGTGCAAAATTTAGAGTGGTAATAGTTCCTCTAAACCAATGTCTTTATTTAATCTGCAAAAGGGGACTTGCTTAACGAATTATTGTAGAACACTTTTTACAATAAACTAAAAGAAATTTGAATAAGCAATGCAGATTATAATGTTAGTTTGAAGGTATACAGCATCCACAACCACATCAGAAAATAAAAGTTCTTCCTGGGACCTAACGATTTCTAAAACAAATTCTAAATTTACAAATTATACGAGTATATTAAATTTTCAAAATATATGTATTTCAGTTGGTTTTATTATGCTGTGATTTTACCTATGCATACATTTTTAAATACGCCTCATTTATAATGTTGATATAAAGAAAAGTTTGTTCATATTTGAGTGCAGATTTAATGTGTATTTTTAATAAAACCTAAAACGAGAAATTAAAATTTAGGATATTTTATAAATAAATTGAACTCATATGTTTAATACTTTATGCCTTTCCAAGTTTGCTGTAGATGTTAAAGCCAGCATCACGATAAAAAAATTACTGCAAGTGAATGAAATGCCATTTCTCAACTAAAACAGATAAATAAAACAAATTAGTTAGAAGAAATTTGATCGGCAGTATAAAATCAAATTATTTTTACCTGTGTCCAGTAACTCTTCGACATCTCCATCAGAAGGAGCTTCGCTGATAATTTTCTCAGCTTCTTCCTGAGACAGCAACATAGAGGATTCGGTGAGGGTGGTGTTCGATCTAGAGTTAAACACAATTAAATTTAAGAAAATAATTAAAGTTTTCATTTACTTACAGTGAAATTTTTCCATCACCTAATGACTTGCTAATTAAATCCAACCAGAATTTATGGGTCTCCGAAACAATATTGGTTGCGAAAGCTGCATTTTTAGGGTCGCCGTTGAAAGCAAACTGATTTTCAGGTTTGCCATCGGGAATTTTGTAAATCTACGTAAATAGGAAACACATAGAAATTGTAACTTATACATGTTTATATCTTGCCTTGAACCATTCAACTGTTGCTCGCAGCAATCCCGGAAACCATTTGTCCATATCATTAATGTCACTAATTTTTTCGGCCACAGGATCATTCACATCGATGACAACAATTTTCCAATCGGTTTCTCCTTCATCGATCAGTGCAATAGCTCCCAATATTTTTACTTGCACAACTTCGCCACGCTTAGCAACGCGATAACCAATTTCCAACACATCAATTGGATCATTGTCACCTCTGCAACCGGTTGATGGTTCGATGTGATCGGGGTTCTCCCACGTCTGTGGAAAGGCGCCATAATTCCAAATATAGCCCTTGTGCGGGAAACAATTGGCAACATAACGCAGTTTCCCCTTTTTCACGTCTTGCTTAATGGGGTTCAGTGGACTTTTCAGATTAATCTAGTAACCAGCGAAACAAAAACAGCAATTTAGTAATTAAAATTTACCGACGTAGAAATAAATGATTTATCGCATTACCTCCATTTTTGCATTTGTCCAACGAGGTATTTCAACAATCATATTGTAAATACCGTTCGCCTCGTCGGCAAATAGTGGAATGTCGTGTAGAGGCGAAACTGGACAGCCGGCCTCATTTTCTATTAAGTAGAGGAGAAAAAGTTAACAAAATAATGTTAATGAAAAACAAAAAAAACCGAAAGGGTCAAATTAATTAAGTCGTTGATTTTCTTTTCTAAAAAACATGATTTTAAGGTTAGGACGTTATATTATATTCCATAAACTAAAAGTATTTAACAAATCCAATATTGTTGGTTGCCAATTAAAATTAGATGTAGTGCTAAAGGTCACTTTAACACCGCCAATTGCATAATTCGTTAAAGGTCAACAGACCCGGTTCACATTAGTAACTCTACACTTAGCCAACAAAGTTTCGTCAAAATTATACTTGTTTGTATTATATTCAAAGCCTTACTAATATAAATGCTGTAATTGGTCGTATAAGGAGTTCCCGTCTCTACTGTCGTATAATTGGACATTTTCTTTTCCTCCATTGAAAAGGTGTATGAAGTTTTTTGTACTCCAGAGGATGCGGTACTAAAACGTGAAAATACCAAATCTCTTTTTGATGAAAGTAAATGCCTTGATAACGTCGGCCGTGGAGATAAGCAGGCGAATACGTGTGCAGAAACAAATGGTCTTAAAATACTGTAGAATGAAGTCATTTTATACTATAGTAGCATGTTGTTTTATTAAAATGTACTCACGCTATTTCCTTCGACTATTTTTGCAAATGTGGAAAACAGCTGATAACAGAGATGTTAAAGTTTCTATTTCTTCCAAATAAAAAGTAACCAATTTTTTATTGGAATGTTTTATTTCAGAAAAGTTAAACAAAAACTTATTGCTTATACATATGTTTATAATTAAACTATACTATTTTACATGTTTAATTATTTAGTTCCTCGTTTACGAATAACTTACAATTAATATATTACGTTTTAAAGCTTTGAAGGGAATTCAAATAGTTGGCCTCTCATCGGCCTCTGTTAGTGGTTGTTTAACACTTTTGTTAGGTTAAATTTACTAGGAATGACATTATTTTGTATATAAGGTGAATTCTATCAACAGTGTATCTATTTTCTTTAATTTATTCTACATTAATACAATATAGAAATAATAAGAAAAAACATGTGAAGAGTTATGTGAAAAAGCGGAAAGCAAAGCATCCATCTGTTCTACTAAAAGCCGTGTTCGGCTTTTTACCTCTGTTAACCTCAATGAATTCTGGCAGCACTGGTAGTATAGAAATCAAAACTTTTGAGTTCACTTACAGTAATCATTGATTTTAATCTGTTAACCTCGTATAACATAGTCTAACTAATATGCAGACAGCATTGATACTGATTGTTTCGCTAATATTTTAAAATTTAATAATAATTTTTAAATAGTTTTTAAAAATAATCAATACACACGTTTGCATAAACCAGCATGTCGTATCATGACGCAACTTAACTTCTAAAGTTGACATCTCGTAGATTAATCGTGATTAACTGAAACGTAATGTTTGAATAGGTTGATTCGGTTGCTTCCGGAGACGAAGTTATTTTCTTAAAATTGCCAACCAAAACTAATTTATAAAAAGATAGATAATAATATGGACTTAGAAATATTTGTGGAAATAACCAGATCTTTGTTCGCTCTACAGATGAACGCTGTATATGCTAAATATTTCTTGTGGAATGAAACTGAAGAGTTTTGTGGGACTTCCAACTCGGATATGATGAATTGAACTACACCACGCACACAAATTTTTCATTGAAAAAAAGCACTGTATATATAACTTTAAATATAACTTTTAATTTAATTTTATAAATCCACACGTTAAAGGGATGCATATTAACATTTTGTGGGCAGTTGTAATTTCGTAGACTAACTTTGTTTCGAAGACGACGGCGAAGACGACGTCTCCATGCATTCTTTTTTTCGAATATGTACACGGATATACTCAGTTCCAATTGGAGTGAGCCTGTTGTGCAAATTAGTTTTGAAGGCTTAATTATCGCTCCTTCAAAGAAGTGAACTGAAATCATTGAATTGTGATGCTGTTGCAAACTAACAATAATTACTTACTTTGAATTGATTCATTGCCGGCTGTTCCAACGCCATTCGATTCGTATTCGGACCATTGCACTATATTTTTAATATCTTCTTTTAGTAAATTATTTTTCGCAAACGATCCTCATTCACTTTCAGTTTTATTTTCAATTGAATCAAATGAATTTTACGTTTATCAGCTTAAAATTTCTTAAGCCATTTTTTATATTCTTACATTTATTCGCAAATTATTTTTAACTATAAACTAAAGACAATAATTATCATCATAAGCATGTAATCGTTACATCAACTACGTAAATTATAGTTTTACTTATCCATTTTTACCTTTACATTAATCGAAAATGAAAGAAAAAATAGTAATTATAATCATAATAAGAAGGAAAAGACACGTTTCAAGCTTTCTTTTACATTGAAAGTTCTGAGAAAAGAAGAAATTGAAATGAGATAAAATCTTATAAACTAACATCACAAATAATAACATTATTAACAATACTGTTTTTTTTTTCTATAAAATTTTACAGATGAGATGAATTTCCATTTTGTTTTTACTGAGTTGCTTTCATATCGTAGAATGTTTTTCTTAATGTTTAGAAAATTAAAGAAGATAGAAAATTACGGCACTGATTTCAATTCCTATTTCGATTATATGCTTTTATTACCTGCTTTAATAATTTATTTATTTATATATATTCATTCGTTGTATCAGTTACGAAAAATCATGTTGTTGTTGTTGCGTTAATATTACAATTTCGATTAATGACTCTGAGAATGCTGTAAATGCTAACTACTAAAAAAAAATAACTACTCGATGATTTTTTTTTACATTCCATGAAATCGACTATCTTAAAACTAAATTGCTTTAAATTAATTAACAGTAGAATTGAAGTTCGTTGCTGTTGTTGCTCTTAGAACTTTTGTCGCTTTCTGAGGCAGTCTTTTTCGGATGTGAGTTGTCAGCGGAGGTCACTTAAATCATGCTGCCAAACATGCGTTTACCACGAGTTAGCACCAGGCTAACCACCATCACGATCAGGAGGAAGAAGACCAGACTGAGGAAGCTGGTTATGTAACGGCATCTTTGGCGAAATCGCTTCTCCTTCTCCATTTTGATGCGCAGCTGCTCGGCACGCGGCAGATCCAACGTGAAATCCGATTCGGGTCGAGAGGACGGCTGGAAATGGACCAAGGAACATCAGCAAATATTGAAAGTGAAAGAATTTCAGAAAATTTCAAAGGACAAAAATAAAATGAAAATATAAAACAACTTAAAGAAGGCACTTCATAAAAAAGGCACATTTTATAGAAATTAATGTAGTACATAATTAGAAAAATAGACAATATTTGGAAGAATTGGAATTGAAGAATTTTCATCGTATCTTCTAATTGGATTCTGATCCATAAGACTTTGGAATGCGGATAAGAGTTTGGCCGCATTGATTTTCTATGTCGACTATTAATAAATGCAGAGATATCAACTTCACAGATGTTGTCTGTTGAATGGTGATGAATGGTATATTTATAAGTAAAGAACGAACTGTTTAATGCTGATGAGTTCGACATTAATTAGTGTCTATGTCCACAGAATAAATAATTATAAATAATCATATGATATTATTTATTCTGTGGTATCACGTAACGCGAAGGTAAAAGAAGGAAAAATCAGAGCAAAACTCAATTTATTACAAAATTCATTATCTGAAACCAAAAGTCATCAACTACAAATGTTTTTGCTAAGCCTAATCTGAAGTCAGGCATTGAATCCATTTTCGTTTTGATATGAAGATTGTCCGAATTCCGCTTAACTGAGCACATTTATGATATATTTTCGGAAAAGGTAACATGCATGAACCTTCATAGCATCATGCAATGATTTTTAATTGTTTATGAAGACATTAAAAGCAGATGTCATTATTTTTCCATCAACCTGAATGTCTTTCAAATGTTAACGATGGACCTTCGCTGAACTTCTTTCAAGCTCTTCAAAATTTCTGCTTTAAATTGAAAACTTTGAAAAGGAAAGACTAAATTAAGTTTCTATTAAAAGTATTTCTTTATTCTCTTTCTGTTTCATTCGACTCGCAGACAGCCAATTAAACTCCTCAGTTTGCGTTTTCATTGCGATTTTTTATAGTTCTCGTTTCCTCTGCAGAGGTTTCTTCTCAAGGTCGCTCAGCTGATTCCAATTAAATCAAGAAAAACCTTAAGATGAAGTTGCTTGTCGTTTTTTTTTTTCTGCATCTTGTTTTAGCATGCAAACAAAGATGCGATTTAAAAGTGGATAAAGTTGCAGTTAATTTTTTTATGTTTTTCATTTAAGCGGTTTGATGACGATGATATTAATTTTCAGATACACGTTATTATCGTTTCTCTGGCGCTTTTATTGTTATTATTGTGCAACTTTCTCTCAACCGAAGCTGCAGAATTTTCATACTCTGCGGGACCTTGCTGTCAGTCAAGGACACAATCAATTTCAGTTTTAATTGTGATGATTTTGCGATGCTGATAGCTTTTTGAAAAGCCAACAGAAGCTGCTTAACAAATTTGTTATTATTTTAGTTGTTTAATTTGCAATGAGTTAGTTACTTTAGTTGCAAATTTAATTTTTAATATTAGTGATTGCAGTGCGAAGTAATAAATAATATTTTTGTGTTGTATAATTGCATAATTTTTATAGAAAAATGTATTTTAAATGACAATTTTCCAAGAAGACTTTTTATATTTAAGAAATTGAAGTTTTATTAGTAGATCCATATTTAATTTATTTCTTTATATTTCAGTTATTTTTTTGTATAATGTGTAATTCTTTTCACGATTTATATTTTTTTGTTTTATTAAATTAAACTTTTTAAATCATTGACTCAATGAAGATCAAATATTTTTTTATAAATCAAAAAATGCTAAACACAAAATTTATTTATAAAGATTCGTTGTTGTTTTTGTATTTATTGCGTCTTTCATTTGTTTGAGTGTCATAACTACAAATTGCACGCCCCCATTGATGATTCAGCACTGGTTTTTATGTGAAAATATCAAAGAAAAACAACAAAAAAATATAATACGTTAACAATGCAAGGAACAAGTGTTGTTAAATTGATTTGATGGATCGTTATTCAAACTTAAATGGGCGACAGGTGACAATGAAGTAAAGACAATGAGTAGCGACAGAGACAACAACATGTGCGCAAGGAGCAAAACGTTGCCAGAAAGACCCATCACAAATTACCACGCGAAATTCCCTTTTTCCCATTGTTCAAAATAAAATTCCCTCATTCAATGAAGAAAGAGAAAACGGATTTTACGTGGCCGCTTCAAGTTTTAGCAATATTTTTCATTAGTAATCGAAAGTTGAAAATATTTTCTAGTAAATTTGGTAAAGACAAAAATCACGTAACAACAGCAACAATTGTTCACCAGTTAATCCAAGATTTACCTTGTTTTTAGAGTGACATTAGAAGAAAGAAAAGATAACAGATAATAAAATTATGGTTAAAAATAATGTCTATGAACAAAAAGCTAAACACGCAAAAAGACAACAATTATGAAAACACGTGTAGTTTAATATTAAGTGCAAAGTATAACATTCACATTCAATTAAAAACTGTGATGAGTGCCGAGCCGCTTGAAAATACGCTCACGCAGCCGCCGATAACCTTGAAACTTTCCTTGCGAAACAACCAAGCATACGTAACATCATGAACAGCAACAGCAACAACACGATCATCATCATCATCAAATTTCTTTATTAACACCTGTCCAACGTGTTTTATGTTGGCCAACTCTGTTTGCCGGTTTTCGTCAAATTCCTTTTTGTGTTTCTATTCGTGGAGAGTATTTTAAGTGTTTACAGAAAGTGAAATTGATTCTCTTTCCAGGAGAAAACAGAGAGAGCGAAAGAGGGAAAACGCGTTTCTTCTCTGAGCTGCTCGGCGTTGGCATCACGTCAAACAAACATGAACATTGGCAACACTTGTTCGATGTTCGTTGAAACCATTTTGAAATGGAAAACCAAAACAATCGGTTTTTTTTTTGTGCAATGTTGATTGAGTTAATTCATCATGTACCTTGTTTTGCACCACTGTTGCTGTCGTTATTATAACGAGTTGCAATTAAACTGCACTGGATTAAATGAATTTTTGAATATCCATGCATTTGACAGCTGATAAATGCCAGCAACAACAACAACTGACACATTTCATGGTGAAGTCGATATTGCGAAAAGTTTTATATTTGCATGAAACTCAATCCAATTCTTCTTCTTGTTCTTTACTCGACGAAGGCTGAATTTCGGAACGCCTGAGGCACGAAGCCAACAATTGGCCGATGCCAAGCGAGGTATTAATTTCCACCTCATGCATGATAAGCGGATAATGAAGACAAGTTGCAAACGTGATCTGACTTGTAACTCACAAATCACAGCGTTATATTCCATGTTTTCCTCATACATATTTTATCCGCTTTTGCACTCGATTCTTTTTCTACTAAGAATTAATTTATGCAGTATAAGCAATACTTTAGACAATTTGAGGAATTTATTAAAAATTCAAGTTTTAAAAATATTGCATAATAATTATAATAGTACGTACATGTATTAAAAATACCACTGAGAGTGAGAGAGACAGGAAGAGTGCAAAAACCTCTCTTCGATTCCATGTGTATAAAATGCATTCGAAAAGCAAAATTTATAACTAGCACGAGAAGGAAAAACAGAAGTTTGCGAAAGCAATAACAAAATTACAACAACATTTTCAAATGCGTAGTAGCGCATTCAGGAAACCGGAATTACACACAAGCGCAAATGAAAAACTGCTGCTGTCATTCGTCATGCATTCGTTCAAGTTGCCAGATGCAATTGAACGAAAAACACATCATTGCACTTCATTTCTATGGATGGGACTATTGTGAATTTCATAATTTATTAATCATTACACATTTCTGAAAAATTCACAGGATTTTTCTTAAATTTCAATGGCAAATGCAGAAAATGTAAAATTAAAAAAAAAACCGAAAGGGATTTTCTTCTAAATCCCATCTAAAGTCTTTTTGAAGTTAAAAGTTTTTTGTTTTTGCTTGGCTGATTCTAAACTAATCATCAAGATTAGCTGATAATTAACTATTTTAGGTTTGTGTTGTTAGCAAAAATTATGTTCATTCATGGTTTTTAGTTTCACCAAAAGTTTGTTACTGTTCAAGATGCGTTTTAGATATTAAGTACATAATAGTCTTTGATTTTACGAAAATGTTAACTGAAGTACTTGTAGTTATATCGTTCTTTGGAATAGCTCAATAAAATTTCAATTTCTGGTTCGAGTTCCTAGTATTCTTATTGAAACATCGAGTCTATAATAAATAAATGTAATGAAATGAAAAATAACTTCAGCTTCACGAAATCTCATCGCCAAACAGTGCAAGTGAGGCCGACCTCATGATGCTGAGTGTGACAGGGACCAATATATGAATGTCCCTTAAATGTTAACACGAACAAACTATTCAATTCTTCCTCTTCTTTTCTATTCGAATTTTTGTTTACTTTTTTATTGTTGTTGTTTGTTGCTATTTTAGACACATTTCCAAAACTATCATAACTATCATAACTGAAATTAAATTTAAATATGTTTTTAACACCATGAAAGACAATAATTCCATTGATGAGTCTTGCACTGAATCATTTGAAGTTTTGTGGCCGTCGGTTTCATGAAGACTTTGTGAACGATTGCGGTTTTGCTGTTGTTATTGTTGTTGTAGCAGTCGTTGTTGTTGTTGTTGCTGTCTTTTGAGCATAGAAAAGTGTGACTTCCGGCTTTGAATGGTTATTGCTGTAGTCTGCTTTATTATTATTACTGCAATTTGAAGTGATGCTTCTTTGTGATCTCTGCTGCTTTGTCTTTCCATTGAAAGTACTTTGTTTTATGTTAACAAATATTTGAGGCGTTACATAAAGTAACATTAAAAACAACATAAGAAAAATGCAAATATAATGAAAAACAAATGACCGCAAATTAGCTCAGGCTTTAACTTAATTTCATGGTAAAATGTCACAACTTCGAATGCAGTTGTTATTGTTGCATAATCTTTGTTAATTTTTATCGAAGCTTTAATTGAAATTTGCCATATTTCACTTCATTCTTCAACAAACATCAACCACGCCATCATAAAAAGTTTAATTAAAAATTAAAAGTTAAATCAACAGCTCTAATAGCGACAATAGCAGCTTGAAAGGAAACAAATTAACACATTCATGGCACATCAACATCAACAGCGAGAGACCTTAAGCGAAAGACTAGTTAAATGGTTAATTGTTTGGTTAGTTACTTAATTTAGTCACTAGATTTAACCTTGATTTATTATAAATATGCAAATAAATGCGACTTGGACGATTTCAGTTCGCACCAAAGATTGCCGAATAGTTTTCTGTTTGATTACGTTGTGATTGTTTTTTGCTGATTAAGCTCTCCATTGCAATTTAACAGATTAACCTTTTCCACTGACGAAGAATTTCATTGTTGCTATTTTCGCTTCTCAAACAGTTTTCGTATAGAGACGAAATGAGAAATGAGTTATAATAATTCTAGTGCATCACTTTCATTCAATTCACCTCTTAACAATGCTGCCAACTCTTAGAGAAAACTGAAACTACTTCGGAGAACATTTTTGGAACACTTTTAAAAGTTCAAAGCTTTTTTAAACATTAACCGTCTGATGGAGAGATTAATTTCTGGTCTAAGGTCCGATAATACGACGCCAACACCGCAAAGCATGAAAAACATATTCGACACGAATATCAACGCCTCTGAGTTTCTCCAAACAACTGCCAGTCAGTCAATCGGTCAATTAAATGAAACCGTTAATCGGCTGAGCCAATCGGCAGTCGGTTGGTTTTATTTTTGCTTTTAAATTTTAAATTTTTCTCAATTTCAATTTTATTTTTTATGTTTGTTTTTATGTTTTGCGTGCTGTTTGCTGTTTGCATTCCATAACAATGAAGTTTGGGAGGTTTTTTGTAAGAAACTTAAAATTATTTGCGGTTTTTTTGTAAGCAGAATACGAAAACAAAACCAAAAACTTCAACGATAATCAAATGAATGTTTAATTTTTTTTTTTTGTTTTATTTTAGTGTAATTTATTTCCCTGGAATCTTTGTGCATAAGCCGACACCTGTTGCACACATACACACACACACACACACATGTATTCACTAGCTGCAACTGAAGAAAATTGCTTACATAAACAAAATATTTGCTATTGTTTCTATAGATGTGTTTATTTGCGATTCTTTTGCTCATAAAAGGTGCGTGATATAATTCACGGTTGATGTTATTTATTATTTATTTGTTTAACATATATTTTTTAGTGCTCTTAATTAGTCATAATAAAACGCGAAAATGCAAATAAAACCTAAAAGCCTACAAATGTTTGCTTTTTAATATGGATTTTAATTCTTGTGCGAAGAAGCAGAACAGCGTAAAGCAGCTTTTTCTATTTTATTTTAAAAAATTTCTGCCTTATTTCTTTAATACCGATATCCATCGAAGGGCGGGAACACTTTAACTTCACAGGAAGAATTAGAAGCAAAATCGTATCCTGCACGAGATTTTATAAATATTTAATTTATTTTAATATATTTTTCACTAAAATTTTATTAATATTTATTATAAGTTAACGTTATAGGGTGAATTTTCTGATTACTCGACGTGATAAATCTTAATCTAATAAAAAAAACTACGAAGATCACACATTTCATTTCATTTTATTTTTTTAATTTCATATTTTACAAAATAAATAATAAATCCAATTAAAAAACAAAAAATAAAATTGTTTTGTAGTATTTTAATTAGACAAAAATCTTTATAAAAGAAGATCAACACATCGCCAAAGATTCTTTTAATTTTTTTTTAAGTCTCTCATGATTTCCACTCGTTGCTGTTCAAACGAGAAGTTGATATGAAGATTTTATAATTTTTAGCTGAGTTTGATTGAAATTATTGAGTGCTAAAACATGGTGAAAATGTTTAATGTGATAATAAATTAACGACGTTTTCTATGTCATAACAACTGTAGTTAATTGCTGAATAAAGTCGTTATCGTTCTTGTTATTTTCGTTGCCATTTCAACAATATTTCATGTTGCCTTTGCATCATTCACAACGCAAAATGCAACGATTTTCGCAGAAGTTTTCGATAAGAGCATTGAAACATAGGAGATGGCAACTCCTTCTGTACTTCTTCTCGTATAAACTCCTCAAATCATCAGTTGTTTTCATTGCTATTGGGGAGTTACTAGCAATTATTTCCGAATTGTTTCCATTTTCATTGTTGGTGATGTTGCTAATGAGACACGTTGTTTTTTTCAACATTTTTTTGAACAGCGAACACTTTTCACCATTGAATTCGAGTTCCATTTCCATGTCGACCTCAGATTGAAGATTTGCTGCGCATTTATACGAAAAGGAATGCAGTTTTATGATCTGTTTCTTGTTTTTAAACCTTTAAACTTCTTTTTCAGATTAATGAACGTCCTTAAAGGTCGTTTGTGATGTGATGATGACATGAAAAAGGAAAACGTAAGCGAAAAATGGAGCGGAACGGCAACCAACTGACATCGGCTGTTGTTGCTGCGTTGTTGCTGTAATTACAGTGACTGTGGAATGCGGTTTAAGTCACTGAGGATCTTTAATGAAGCTGCTCTACCCTCCGCTCGTCTGATCACTTCACTTCTCACTGAATGATCGTGTTTATTAAATTATTAAAGAAGGGTTTTTTCTGTTGTTTTACGTTTTGAAGCCATTTAATGTTGGTTGGTCGCTGATCTCGTGTCCGACTCCTCGTGAGTGACGCGATGTTGTTGTGCTTCGATTGCTTTGTTTTGTATTTAAATTTTTTATAGTTGTAACGGAATTTTAAGGCCAACATGTGGCTGGTTGAACGTCGACCAGATCAACACTCCATCGATCTGCATTCTTTTCTCGAATTCGAACCGGTTGTGGACCCTGCAGATCCTCGTGATTCGCTTCATTTAAAGATTTATTGTAATTTATTTCCAATCATTGGCTACAGAATGATTTTGCTATAATTTAATTGGTGATTAAATTAATGAATGATTTGGAAGATTTTTTTAAAATTGTTTTGAATTTAATATTGCTATTTTTAGAATTAATTTAAATATATTTTTAGAAATGTTACAGTACTATGACTTCTGTGTTTTTTATTCGCATTTCGTTATGATTCACTGCATGATTCAAATGCAATTCAATTAATTTTGTTGCTCAATCAAACTTCAAAAATATAAATCAAATTTGAAATGTGTATGGAACCCAACCCCAATAACTCGAGCAGCTGTATTTTTCTCGAACAGAAAAAATATGAATAAAAATAAACACCCACAGCAACAATTAACAACAAGAGCGGGAAAAATCACTTTTATCCGTGCAGCTGGTTTTTTAGAACGCTTACTAAAAATAACTGTATTCAGATTCCAATCGGAAAGGATAAAATAAAACAGTAAAAGGAAAAAGAAAAATGCATAATTTTTAAAGCGTTCACTTTTTGTTTTGAAAGGCTTTTGAACTGGATTCTGTCCTGTTCACTTCAGTCCAATTGCTATTCAATTATTGTGCAAAGTTGAGTCAACCTCAGGCAAAACGAAAAGAAATAAAAATTGCGGCGAACCATGGCTTAGAAATTGAATAAAATTGCATAATATTCAGCGAAGGAAAGAATAAAAAAAGCGGACCTCTAAGAGTCCGAAGTAAACAGCACAAAAAATGACCGAATCTTTGATCGAATGCTTTTTGTTTAAATGGAACTTTTTAAATTATGAATAATCAATTGTAATTTGCAGTTAACGGATTTTGTACCCAAGAATTAACTGGTTTTTTAAAGATTTTTACCGATATCAATCATGCAAATAAAAATGTATTTAAATCAATGATAAGAATAATAATAAACAAGCGACGTTGATGGCTGCTGCTTGAGTTACGTACCAATGACTAGAGTAGAACGCCAACAACAACAAAAAAACCGAATTCAATGACCGCTTAAACACTGATAGTTTATTTGTTAAAATAATATTAAGTCTGTTTGTTTAAATAAATTTCAAAAACTGCCAAAAAAACATGCATAATAATAAGCAAGCCATTTTTCAAATTTTCTCGATCCTTAAAAAACGTTTTAACGTTTCTTTGATCAAACGATTTGTCAAAATTTAAGTGTGACTCAAGTCGTTCGTCTAGTTTTTTGTTGTACGCTAGTTTTTAGTGTTTTTTTATGTTGTTTGCATTAATATTTACTATGAGAAGCAGTCAAAATATTCAAAAACCTGCGTTATGCATGATTTTGTATTTAGTTTTTATGCCAGACGATCGTAAACTATTTTAAAACACTTAAAAACATAATAAATAAATTCTTAGGTTGGTTTTCTTTGGTATTTAATAGTTTATTTAGTTTTATATTATCGTTTGCATGCATCTTTTTGCTTTTATCGATGATTTTGTGTGTTAAACGTAGTTTACTGCACTGAATTCACTTCACAAATTAAAATTAACGAACAAAAATAACACATCGCATTCTTCAACTCAAGAATAGGAAACACCGAAGGCAAGCTAACAGCAGGCATGCAACCCACAATTATGTGCGTTTACACAATTTGCTATAACCTGCGCTGAACAGAACACGATCAAAGCTACAATGAAATTGATTGATATGACAACATTAATAATGTCCTTGTCAACAATACTATTAATTTCTTAATAATATTTTGCAAATAATATACTTGAATTGCATATCAATTTTAAATGTATTTTTGCTTTGTCGTTAATTGTTTCGATGAAAATCTACATTTGATCTTCGCTCAAGTATTTAATTGCGAATTTATTAAAAACAGAAAAGAAAAACACTTGCATTGAAATCTCTTCAGTGCTGAAACATGGCTTTATTCATAGTTTAATCATAAATTGCAATCGTTTAAACTACATCCGTTCCGATGACATAATTCCGACTGCCAGCGACTTGCTTCAACGACGTCGTCATTAAAAACAATGAAAAACAAATGAGGAGGCAAATTATTGCGATTAAATATGTTGATATGTGGACTGTTTGTGCACAAAATTATCTGTTAACCATGAATGAAGTGATCACTAAACGATAATTAATGATTGTAAAGTTGAGAACACATGGAAAACGGTGTCAAATAAAAATGTTATGAATGCATTCTTTTCACGTCTCCTTATTAATTTATTGTAATTCAATTAACGTGATTACAATAATAAAGTAAGCGATATGAAGCTGTCAAAATGTGAGCTAAAACACTCAATCATAGAAATTAACAAGTGTTTAATTGTGAAGTTTGACAGATGAATCATGTAAAGTTTACCTGACACCATTTAAATTCAAATTGTTTAACCATTTAATTATTGTTATTAGTTTGCTATGATCTAAAGATTTATTAAAATAAAGCCAACATGCATAGAAGCGCCACTGCAGATGCACTTATAGACCAAATCGCTATCGAGCAAGAAGCCGACATCGTCATCATAAGCGAGCAATACAAGCGGAAAAGTAATGGCAGATGGTATGAAGATACCTCCGGAACGGCTGCGATTTGGCTCCCACCAAGCTCAAAGTTCTCCACCAACTCATCTGGCAGTGGGAACGGTTTTGTCTGGATCCAAACCCGCCAATACACCCTGGTAAGCTGTTACCTAACCCCAAGCAACAACATAGGAGATTTCCAAGATAAACTGAATGCGATCGAAGACAGAGCGATGCAAATTAGAGGTAGCTGTGTCATAGCTGGAGACTTTAACTCCAAAGGCATCGAATGGGGATCGCCATCAACAAATTCAAGGGGCAGACGCGTGCTTGACATGGCTGCTAGGCTCGGTCTGCTAGTCGCTAACACAGGAGCAACGCCTACCTTCAGACGACCAGGCTGCGAGGGCACCATTCCGGACATCACCTTGGTCCCGGAGGAAGTGGCCGGCGAAGCCCTCTCGTGGAGAGTCCTGGAAGACTACACCGGCAGTGACCACCAATACATTACCTACTGCATTGGGGCACCGACGACTAGGGCACAAACTGGGGAAAAAAGGGGTACTCGCATCTGGAATGCTTCAAAGCTAAATGCCGGAAAATTTCTCGCCGAGCTTGACGAAAACATCCACAGAGCACAGAACGCTGGTGATGCGAGAGGAAAAGTGAAAGCAACCATGCAATGCATAACCCGGGCCTGCAATAAAGCCATGCCGCGAGTAAAAAGCACAGGAAGCAGGAAAAGCGCGTACTGGTGGACGGATGAAATCTCACAGCTGCGCTCCGCATGCATGCACAGCAGGAGAATATATACCAGAGCTAGACGAACACATCCCGCTACAGCCGACAGGGAAGCTCACGACAAGCTAAAGAAGGACCTAAAGCTAGCTATACGCGCGAGCAAGAAGGAAAAGTGGGAGGAACTCCGGCAAGATCTAAATAGAGACCCTTGGGGACTCGGTTATAAACTTGTAGTAAAGAAGCTTGGCGGTAGACCTCAACCGACCACACTCGAAGCTGATAAGATGTCTGATATCGTCAACTCGCTTTTCCCGTCACACGACGTAAGCGCTCTGGGAGTACAGACAACAAGACATGAAACCGCGCCTCCGTTCAGAAAAGACGACCTCACCTCAGCTGCCAAGTCGCTGAAAAACAATAAGGCTCCTGGCATGGATGCCATCCCGGGTGAAGTCCTCAAACTAATGGCTGAAACACGTGCTCCTGTCCTCCTCGACATGTTTAACGCCTGCCTGTTAGAGGGCTACTTCCCAGAAGAATGGAAGAGACAAAAACTAGTCCTTATCAACAAGGGGAAGGGTCACCCAAACTCGCCGTCCGCGTACAGGCCATTATGTATGCTCGACACAACGGGAAAGTTACTAGAGCGTATATTAAAACCGAGGTTGGAAGCATGTATCGCAGCTGCGGGAGGTCTTTCCCATAGGCAACACGGGTTTAGATCAGGAAGGTCAACCATCGGGGCTGTCGAGGACATTATTAACGCCGTTGCAGAGGCGCAGCGCGGAAGCCATTACTCTAAGCGCCTTGTACTCCTTGCCACCCTGGACGTTAAGAACGCTTTCAACAGTGCAATGTGGGTGGATATTATACACGCCCTAGAGAACAAGTTCCAGATACCTTCTTACTTAAGGCAAATAATGCGTAGTTATTTGAGCAACCGCAAGCTATTTTACGAGACAAACACAGGGGTTCTAAGTAACGATGTCACCTCAGGTGTAGCCCAGGGCTCGATTCTCGGACCAGATCTTTGGAATGCCAATTATGACGGAATTTTAAAAATGCCGATGCCAGATGACACTTTCCTGATTGGTTACGCTGATGACGTCGCGGCAGTTATCACTGCTAGAAACGTGATAGACGCTCAAAGAAAGCTGAACCAAGTAATGCTGAGAACCACAGAGTGGTTGGACTCGCATGGCCTTAGCCTCGCAGCAGAAAAAACCGAGCTGCTCTTATTCACAAAACGACATATCGAACTAGAAGTTGAATTTAGAGTCGGCGCCAGAGCAATTAAAACTCAAAAGGTCGTTAACTATTTGGGGATTAGGCTTGATTCCAAAATGACATACTGGGCACATATCCAGCATGCGGCGAAAAAAGCTGCTCAGGTCACAGCGCTACTTTCGAGATTAATGGCCAACACTAGTGGCCCTACACAAAGAAAGCGGAATCTGCTCATGTCAGCAACGATGGCCGTCCTACTATACGGATGCGAAATATGGTCCACCGCACTTAAAGCAAAAAATCGCAGAAAAGTCTTGGCGCGAGTTCAGCGAACAGCGGCACTGCGTGTGGCCTCCTCATACCGCACAGTCTCTGAAGCGGCAATCCTAGTGATCACTAGCAGCCCTCCAATAGACCTATTGGCCTATGAACGAACGATGCTGCGGAAACTTAGGAAAGAAGACGGCACTGGGCCCGCGGTAGAGGAAGTCAAATCGCAAACCAAACAACAATGGCAGTCCAGGTGGAATACAGATACACGCGGAAGGTGGACCGCTAGACTCATTCCAGATTTAGCTGCATGGATATACAGAAATTTTGGCGAAGTAAATTACTATACCACGCAGATGTTGTCTGGGCATGGTTACTTTCGTAAATATCTTCACCGGATGGGTAAATCTGATGGGCCTGAATGTATATATGGCGATAGTGATATTGACGACGCAGATCACACTTTCTTCAGATGCGTCAAATGGCGGGCACAGAGAACTTCCGTAGAAGCGTTAGTTGGGCCACTTACCGCAGACACGGTAATTAACACTATGCTAACTAGCGAAGAAGATTGGCAACATATCGCCAAATATACAGAGCAAATACTACGCTCTAAAAAGCGGGACCTGGACGCAGGTGCAACGAGGGAAGTCCGATAGGACGTAAGTTGAACCCCACCCTGAAGTAATACGAAAGTGGTTCCAGGGTGGAAACACGGTTCCGAAGAAATGGGGGGAAGTTTTTAGTGCGTGCAAGCCGTACATACCGGTGTCCGTGACGACGGCCCGAGATGCGTTTAGGCATTTGTTACCTCCCAACCCGCAAAAAAAAAAAAAAAAAAAAAAAGATTTATTAACAAAAGTTATTTCACTAATTAATTTTACATTTATTTTAATATTTAATGTAAGATAATAATAACAAAAAGTTAACATCAAATAAACTTCAGAGTAGATTTTTGTTCATAATTCGAAATAAACGCAGCTCAATTTTATAATTATTAATACGCATTTACATAATTGTATCCATTTTGACCCAAATTAAACTATTTCATCTTGTTTACATGTGTTACAAGGTTCATTAATTTCTATTCATTTAATTTGACGCTTCTTAATTTACGCGAGTTTTTGAGTTATTATTGAGGTCAGCATTGAACACATGAACATGCAACTCGCACCACCCACGCAATCAGCCATCAGTGAACGAACTGAAACTGAACTGCAGTTGGGGTCCGTATTGAGGATGAACAACTTCCTTGACCGAGCATGCATCCAAGCATTTATCGCAGCTGACTGACTGCCTGCCTGCTGCATGAGTAGCTTCATGGCGGGGCAGTGACTATCGTTGCAAAGCCGCAGACGGGCGATTGGTTGGTCTGTCGATTGACTGCTTTTGTGGCTGGTTACTCAACACAACCCGATCTAACAAGCATGCTTTATTAGCGTCAAGTTTTGCAACATTAGATAATCGTTGGGTTGAGTTTTAGTCCGAGTGTCGTCTTCGTATGACTGCAGCTATTGACTCCTCCGATACAGGGTGGAGACATTAAATCTTTTGTCATTAACTGTGGATCGACTCTCAGAACAGGAATCAAACCAAACACAAGAAATAAAGGCTAAGATTGGGGGGAAAAAGAAAAATACAAAGGAGACGATGAAATCCTGACATCACAGACAGCGACACAAATAAACGGACAATCAGACATTATAAACACCCTGTTCTTTGGTGATAAGCGTGTTAATTAAGTGTCGATGTTGGTGTTACTTGTAAACAACCACCGATGACGTCTTCCTTTTTTCTGTGTTCATAGTGATTTTTCTTCTTTCCTTCCAACTCTTTCCATGATTTATGACTGAATTTCACAAATTACTGTAACTACTGTTTTAATATGGTTGCTAGTAAAATTTGTCGTCACGTTTCTTCCAGCCTCTTCGATGCTTCATCTCTTTTTCTTTGTTTGTTTGCTTGTTACCACTGTTTGAAATCCTTGTTTTCCGGTCTCCATTATGATTCATTTTAACTGCTGTAATCATCCACACTTCCCCAGATTTCCACAGTCGAGTTGATGTCTGGTCCATAATCGCTTCTTAGGACGATGGAAGCAAAGGACCAGCCTGGTCCACCAGCCTTCAAAGTTGGAACGGCTGCAGAGTTTTTGGGAAAACCATCGATTACAAAAATAGCGCTAATGGGTTTTTTAAGCGTCTAATCAAAAATATATTCAGTTTTCTTTCTAAAAGAATATTGATCAGAAAACTGTCGATCCGAAAAGTTACGCCATGCAATTCATGATTCCTTTTTAGTTATTTATATATGTAACTTACAGTATATGTAAATAATTTGGCAAAATAACAATCAAAAGAATCAAATATCAATACACCAAGAATCAAGAATATGCCAAGCAACAATCTTAAAAAGGATCGAAGGAGAAATTTTAAAATATATCATAGAGGACTGTAATCCATATAGATACAAGGATATTACCAAGTAAATTATCATTTAGTGGTCAATTATAGAGCCAAGAATCTCCTGAAGACCAACTCAAATAAATGTCATCAACTGAAAAGACTAGAATCGCAACAACAACTACAAAAAAGGTGATTAGGAACCGAAAAGTACCATAAAGTGGTTAATTTAAATCAACAAAGACCACGAAAGACCCAACATAGATCAAAACCACAGAAACTTTGATGTTTTATTGTTTCCGAAATAGAAATGGAATATGTAAGAAAAGCGAATTATCCTCTGTGCATTAGTTAATTAGTCGGTCCCTTAGTGATCGCATTAACCTAATTTTAACATCAACTTTCGTGCGAAATTTTGCAATATTTTCATTGAAGCGGTTTTAGTAGTATTTTTATGCCATTGGAAAGGAAAAACCAACAATCTTTTGAGTTCAGAGCGTAAATTAGATGAGATTAGATAAGAAAAGGAGCACATGAATTTGTATTAAATAAATTTTTATTGATGGTTTTTCTTCTCCGTGCTTTTTTGGTCAGATCAAAACTCTGGAGACTTTCAAATTTTTCCTCTTTCACAATTATTAACTGTTATATTTTGAACAGTGTTGATCATCCATGCATCTTTCATCGATTATCTAAATTTTCCACAATAACAATAATTTCAAATGAAAGAAGGTTTTTTAAATAGAGTTATTGAATGTTGTCGGCTTCGAAACTATTTCAGTTGCTTGATATTATTTCTTCTTTGTTATTTTTATTGCTATTGTTGCAATCGTGTGACATTTGAAGCTGCATTGTTTCTCCATACGAATTGTTTTATTCAGTTGCTTGGTTGGATGATTTCTTGAATTGCATTGTTTTCGGTTGTTGTTGTTGTTGTTGTCTGTGGCTGTTCCAACGACAGACTAACAGGTCGACCAACTAACCAAGTAGCCCAATAAATTAACCTTAATTAATTGTATTCGCTCACGATTTGAAGGCTGCTTTGGTAATGCTATCTTATGGCTGTGATTGGAGACATGAAAAACATGTTACGTCTTTTTTCTCCTTTTTCGTAAAGCAATTACAGTTTCATTTTGCTCTGAAAAAAAACTGAAGCAACAAAGAAAGACGCTTTTCAAAAAGATATACTTCAGATTTTAAACAAATATGAATTTTAAGTGAATGAATAAATATAAAAAAATTTATTTCATTATGGTCTCAATTTATTAATAATTATTTGTAAGGTTTTTCTTTATTTCCTGAACACCCTGTGAACGTAGCAAACATTTAACAATGTTGCAAATGTACAAATTAACAGCTATTAATTATTTAATATAATAATTAAAAATTTCTAATGAAGATAGAACATGTCGAGAATGTGTGAGCTTGTGACGTGACCTACGTGAGGGAATGAATGAACAGATTGCACTGAATAAGTTATCTAAATAACGTATTACTTAATACAGCGCAGGTTTTGAAATAAAGTCATACGCATGAGAATTTTTTATATTCCATCCTCATTAAATAAAAACGGTCCCGTAGCACTCAGTCAGTCATCAGTCTTTAGGCAACATTACATAAGTTAACCTCGACAAGTTCAAATAAATAAAATGAAAATAATAATAGAATGAAAATCTATCTATCTTCATTATGTTTGGCTCTCAGCTTTTGCCTGGCCACATCCTCGATTAGATCCTGGGGCCAACCGCACGACTCGGATTACCTTTTGATGCGGCAGCCAGTTTCACGCTTGCCAAAACGGATCTACTTTTGGTCTACTAAAATTATATTTCCTAAATATGTATGTGAGTAGGGAATGAATCTTTTCTAATCCATATTCTCTTGAAATTAATACTGAATATATTTTCGATTAGACGCAACACTTGAAAAACACCATTAGCGCTATTTTTGTGATCGATGGTTTTCCCACAAACTCTGGAGCCGTTCCAACTTTGAAGGCTGGTGGACCAGGCTGGTCTTTTGCTTCCATCGTCCTACGAAGCGATTATGGACCAGACATCAACTCGACTGTGGAAATCTGGGGAAGTGCGGATGATTACAGCAGTTAAAATGAATCGTGGGTTTAGTAACGTGGGCCGCTTAGCCGTCTTCAATTCAATTAATACAGTGTTCTCTTTAATTTTAGTGTTATTATTATAATATATTATATTGGGAGAGACTCTCTTTAAAATGGTTTTTCCATAAATATCGGAACCTATCAAAAAAAGTTGATAAATGTAATTTTATGCTTCGAGGAGGCTTATAGTTAAGTTATAGCGAATTAATAAAATATTTGAATGAAAATATAACCATTTAATATAAGATCCACTCCATAAAAAATGATACCATTTGGTTATTGATTGATTTTCGCTAAATTACAATTAGATTTCCTTCTGGGACCTTGAGAACCATAGGGAAATCTGATTGTTTTTCCTTCATTTCACATGTTGCTTTTAGCTCTGTACAGTTCTTTAGAGTTTTTAACTCATTCTAATGAGACACTAATGATACATTTCTTTTGGCTAATTTATCTCCTTCACTTTTCAAGCCACATGAACGTTTTTTTCGTCATCGATTATTTGAATAAACTTTCAAAAAATTTCAACATCAACAAATATTAAACACGAACATGAAAAAATTGAAAGTCAAACAGATTAAACTGATTTTATTTAAATAAAATTTAGGCTAAAAATTACTGTAAATTATTGTTATACTATAACAAGAAATAAAACTTTTTTTTCTGATTTCAAGCCACATAAAAATCACTTCATTGAACAGCAAACAACGAATAATAATCATCATGATCATCGCGATTAACAACAAAACACAGAAACGGCTGAAACTAAAATCCATTTCTTGTTGTTGTTGTTTTAATAATTTGTGCATGCGATTTTTCATTAATTGCATCCTTGGCCGCATTGAATCAATTTTGGTTGCCGCTGTTTGCTGGCTGCTGATGGTGGGTGCGAAGCGATGCAATCGCACGATCGATTGAACGATCGCGATTCAATCGCGTTCAACGATGAGTGAAGCGCACCTTGCTGAGGTGTTGCTGTCGCTGTCGCTGTTGCTGTTGCTGCTAACGCCAGCGCGATGATGACGACGAAATGGTGCTGATTGCGCCGAGCCGAGCCGAGCTGAGCCGAGCGGATCGATCAGTCGTCGTCATCGCAGTGCAGTTACAATAAATAATTTATTACAGTTGCTTTTGTTGTTGCTGACGTTTCTTATTGTTATTGTTATTTTTGCTGTGGTTGTTGTTGTTGTGATTTCAACGGACATTGACTGTGATTTTGAATTATTATTGTTGTTAATGTTTTGTTTATGTTTACTTTTTGTCGAATTTAAACACCGTACAATTCAGACTATTTTATTATAATTGGTTTATATTTGGTTTTATTTAGTTTTTTTATTGGTGTAATCATTGAATCGTGGGTGTTAATATTCAATATTCAACGAGACAGCAACAACAGCGATTTATTCCAATGCAATTTTAATTTATTTCGAATGGAAACTATGTAGTATTTTTTTTTTTAAAGAGATTTGAAAATTCGACTTAAGTCTCGTGGAGGAAGGACAAATGTAAATTTACCCGCCACCAGAACAGTAATAACGGTTCAACTCAATTCAACTTTGGCACCATTTCGAGTAGGGTTTGCCGGTTTTTTAAAAACCGGTTTTAAAAACCGGGTATTTGAAGAAAATTATCGTTTTCGAAAACCGGTTTTTTCAGCGAAACCGGTCCGGTTTTTATTGTTTTTACAGATATAGATACTATTTTATTTTATTAAACAGAAAAAAACAAGTAATTATTAATTTCACGAATATAAATATGTAGTTAAGGATAGTGTAGATGCAAGACTCATACATATTTTATTAATTTTGAGAAAACAATAAAAACAAAACAAAAACTCTAAATTATATGGGTTCTGTATAAATTTTATATACGAATATATGTATAATAAGTAATTATATACATATTAAATTTTATATATTACAGAAAAATGAAATTAAACCAGTTGAATAATCAGTTGTAATCTTTGGATATTTTGGGAGCCCTTTTTTGTATTTTTTATTTTTTATCAGTGAAAACCGAAAACCGGTTTAAACCGGTTTTTTGGAAAAATTAAAACTCGAAAACCGGTTTCCTAAAAAGTCGGGTTTTGTCCAAACCCTAATTTCGAGTCACTTCTACAAATTCAACTCTTTTATTCCAACAACAACGACAATCTTGACCCATTGCAATCAGCGTAAATTGCAGCTCAAAGTTCTTAAAAATATTCCCAGCGTTGTCAAAAACTGTTGCTGTGCAATTAAATTATTAATTCCCCTCCCCTTCCACAAAAACACCGCCCGGCGGCACAGTTGACCACATTCACCATGGAACAAGCGACCACGGTGTGCAAACGACTTTAATTAAGGTATCAAATATCAATCAATTCAATCAATTTCAGGTTCTTTCGCGTCAATTTTGATCGCTCGTTCACAATGAAATATGCACAAACATTACTATGCTCAATTTGTAAAATACCGAAATAGGCGTGGCAGATATGGGGCGTGAGATAACCTCAGCGAAATCTTATTTTACAGGGAAGCGTATGTGAAGCAAGTACAGAGCATATCTCCGTTCATATCACGTCTGTACCAATTCGAATAGAGTAGACAATCGATTTACGGATGCGCGATATAACGAACTCCCTTCATAACGTCTGCGTAACGTTATTTATTATAAATTACGGACCTAACGTAAGTGTAACGAATTTACCGAATTGCTCATCTGGAATATAGTATGTGGCAAATGGCATTAATCCTTCGCGAGTCCATTTCGAATCGATCAGCATGCGACGAGAATCCAACACGATCCCACGCAGGATCTGGGCAACCCTGGCACCTGCTGTATTGGATTAAACACTTGGGTTAGGTTACGTTAGGTTGTGATGCCCTCTGCCCTCCCTTCTTTTAATTATCAAAACCACGAAGAGCTACATATATATACAGCGTCTACGTCATCTATATAGATTGTCAAAGAAATAAGCACCCCTATTGGTTTTTCCCAATATGGAGGCTTTCTTTGCTAGATCCGGTCCACAACAGAAGAAATACTGTACAGTTTTTACATCGTCCTCCTCATCCCACCAAAGAGCCGTGGAATGCGTCTGGCTTTTTTAATATAAAAACCATTATTATTAATGGGTAATTCCGTACCGCGACCCTTGGGATCTATTCTACATGCGCTACTTATAATCCAGGTTGTGGCAATTTAGAAATATTAGCACCACCCGGTCGGTGATATTCCAGACTTTGAAGTGAGACACTTGTGGATCACAAAAATATAATAACCTCCGATTGCGTGCCGGACAATCGCAGAGGACGTGCTCTTTCTTAGCATCGACGGCAAATCTGCGCGAGTGTAATTTGTATAGATCGATTCTTTTGCGGTGTTAGTTTAGGCAACAGTTGTTAGTAGGGACCTTACTGGGTACTTCTTCTGCTGGGGTAAGAAATCTTTTTGCCGGCCGTTAGACGCTCTGTCCCAAGCACGTGCACATTTAGTATCTTCTCATGTCCTCATTACCTCTACCTTTTACCCATTACATAGTCCACAGAGGGTTTCCGGACCAATAAAAGTCCTTTGCTCTGTCTAATTGGGTAGGGATATTGCGGCAGTTGTCCAAAAATCTATATCCAATCGTTGGCTATCACAGAAGATATACATAAATGTGTGCAGAGAGACTTCTATGAAGACACTCCCTTACTTAGAACTTTATTGCGTGTGGCTCCATCGGAAAGATAGTGGCAAGCTTACCCATTGGTTTCCTTTTTTCTAAATCTGGAGCCCACGATGCTACAAAAAATATCGTCAGTGTCTTTTTATGCTGATGGCCCGCTGCATACGTTCAAATATGCTATGTTGGTCAGCACCTATCACTTCAAACGCGAGGTCATCGTAGAGCTGCGTGCTCAGGCCGAAGGAGTTGAGCTTTAGGAGGAGTTCATCGATGACCATAGTCCACAGCAGAGGTAATAATACACCACCTTGCGCGCATCCTCTTGTCGTTTTGTAGATCGCTTCTCTCCTTCCAGCTCAAAATGGATACACGTAGATCCCAGATCCTGATAAGGAACTTGTAGATCATGCAGAGGGTATCGCGTCTCTGATATAAAAGTCAAGTATTTTTTTTATTGTTTTGAAGAAAGCATAGCAAAAGCTAATCGGTTGATACGCTTTAGATAGTTGGGCAGAGCCGCTATTTGTCTTAGGTATAAAGACGACACGTACTTGTTCACAAGTCTTTGGTTCATGTGTAAGAACCAAACTTGCGCAACATCCGCACCATATTAAAACCTTGATGCTGTAGATGGTGTTTATTTCTTGCCAACAGCAACAAGTAGATTTACTTAAATTAGGAACCTTTTCCAAAACAAACAATAATAACAGAACTTGACTCAGAATTTTTATTGCCCGTATCAAATTAGTTATCGTGCCTAAAAATTCACGTACAAACAGAAATAGACCCAGTTTTAATTGCAAATATCCAAGAATTTAAAAGATTTCAAAACATGCAGCTGCTATTAAGAACCACAAAAAACCACAAGAACCACAAAAAAAGTGAAATGTTGTAAGTACAATTTGGAAAATAAAAAAGGCAGAAAACTAAACCAAATAAATAAATAAATGGCGATGGTAATTGATATCTATCAAAGTATTATTAATATCGTAATGATTTGCGATTAAATTATCAATAGACTTCATATTAATGTATGTATATCGTTTCATTTGGCGACTTGTCCAAATTTTTTTTCCCTATTCTTAAAAGTATTCATATAGTAACTATTGGACAAATTCGTCCTCTGAGATTATAAGGGACTTACGTAGGATAGCGGATGTTGGTTATCGTTGCTGCAGGTCAACCCCCGTTTACCGAGGAGCGATTGGCTCATCCGATTGGTCCCGTAGTACAGCTCCCAGGCGCTCGGTTTCTTTCGATGCCACTCGCTGGATGAATCCTTTTCGCCAGACTCGCCACCGCTCCCGCTGCTGCCGCCGCTACCGGCAATGGCGTTATTCGTGCTGACAGTGTTGCCCGCCGTCAAGCCGCTCGGCCCCTGACCAACGTTTGCGTCCAATTGATTGAGTGTGGGCTGATGAAACGATAGATTCCGCTGCAACTGAGTTCGAGGTGTGGCCAAGGGATCGGAAGACTCGGCGAACGTATTCGGCTCTTGGCTACCGGACGCCACACGTGGTTTTGCTTTTACTAGTTCACGACCGACACTAACACTCGCGTCATACATTTCCCTCGCGTCGGGAAATACCTCAGCCAACGATTTACGTTTCATTTTAAAATTCGGATCACTAGCACAGCGTATCGAAGGCACACGTGTACCGCGCACTACCCCGGACGCAGGGTTCAACACACCATCGCGCAAAGCTTCGTAAGCCGAAAAATCGTAGTCTGAGTCGAGTCCACTGAGCACACTCGCGCCGGACCGATCGCGCCGATGTTCGAAAGCTTTTTTCATCTTGACGATGTGATGGTTCTTCACTAGCCCGCTGTACAGCTGCCGGATCTCAAGCTCGCTGTGGTGATTCAAGCGCGCCAAATAAGTTTCCAGCTCGTGCTTCAGCTTCATGATCATGATGTTGAGTTCTTGCGGCAGCTCTTCGCGTCGGCCAACCAGATCGTGATCGCTTTCGTTCTCACTCGGACGCGAAAGCAAACGAATCTTATCGCGCACATCTTCTAGTAGTTCGCGCGTGCTTTGAAAATGCAGCTGATCCTCGTAGCGCCGCACGTAGTGCTCCATGGAGTTGGACTTTTGAGATGTGGAGGAACCGCAGCCCACGATATCGCTCTCCACGCGGTAAGCGTCTTCGGGACAGGAGTTAATATATTTCGCACACTTGTAGTTGTTCTCCTCTAACTCATCCGTGACGGGATGCAAAAACGTTGGATTGTCGATGCCGATGCAGGTGTCGGTGGCTTGGCGGTGGCTTTTGTTGCTGGCGCTGCTACTCTTCTCCGCCGTACTCTCATTGGCCAGCAGGAAGGAGTCCAGGTCGATGTCTAGCAGAGAGTCGTCCATGAACTCAGATCCATCTTGCCACAGCGGGCGCGGCTGCGGTTTGCTACTGTTTTCCACGTCATAGTTGGACAAATCGTAGCCCTCCATAATGGTGGGCAGCTGATGAGGCTGAAAGCTTTGGTGGACCTGCATAAATGCCGTGATGTGCTCCTGAGAACCGATACCTTGGAAGCTTTTCAGATGACGATCGAGATTTTCAATTGATGTCTCCAGGATGCGCAGGTTTTCGCTAAGATCAGGAGTTGTTGGCGTCGTTGACAGGAGAGGATTTATCTTCAATTTGTGCTGAGGAAGCGGACCAACTGCAGTCCTAGTCGTTAGAGTGACGGCGTTGCTCTCTTCGTCGTCGTCGTCGCCATCGTCTTTGTCATTATCATCATCGTCGTCACAGTCGCCATCACCTGCGTCCGCAACGCGTTCCATTTGACTGGTTCCGTTCGTGTTCTTCATTCGGCTGCGGTTGCGAGTGCGCAACTTTGCACTTGCCGCTTGGAGATCTCGCGTTAACGATGACTTGTCGTTGCAGTTGCTGTCACTGCCCTGAAGTAGTTTTCGGCTTTTTTTGCTGCTGGCACTGTTTTCGGTGTTGGTTTTATAATTTCTGTAAATGCTTTTGCTACTGGTGCTATTGCTATTGCTATTGTGTGCACCTGGCCCACTTTTACTTTTGCTATTGCTACCCGAGTCTAGGACATCAATAACCGGCTCGCAGTAGATGTGATCTTCAACCGAGTACGCGGAGCAGACGTTCGAGCTGTAGTAACCAGATGAACCACTTTTGTCGGTGGAGTAGTGCGACTGATGCGAACCACTGCACTCAAGCGCCTCGCCGTTCGTCGTTGCGTCTGCATCTGGGGCCGATCCCGTTTTGGCGGCTGTGTTGGCTGCACAGCTGCTTTTGGTCACTGTTGGCTGCTGGCTCTTTTGGCCATTTCTAAGCACGAGCTCGACTTCAGTTGCATTCTGTGCAGAGGCCGAACTTCTTGCGATGGATGCCGTCGTGGAAGCCGAACTTTTCTTATGGCGCGTCAAGGTGGACGAACCAGTTCCTTTTGGTTCGTGGCTACTCGGGGGAATGTGATGCTGTCTATTTTTGTCGCCGCCGCTGCTGCTGCTGCTGCTGGAAGCTGGACGCATACCTGTTGAAATGCTGCTGTTGTCATTGATGCTGGATGCAAACAGACGCTGCGCGGTGTTTTCAATCGTTGCAGCTTTTTCTGGTGGCGGTGGAGGCGGAGGTGGAGGTGGTGGTTGCGGAGGTTGTGACGGTGTTTGTGGTGGCTGCTGCGGTGCTGTTAGAGGTGGCGTTTTTCTTGTGTTTGCAATGGTAGCTGATGGCATTGAATTTGAGGAGCCACTAAAAGAAAAAGAAAAAGGAAAATTGAACGAGTTTGTTAAGAGGAAAATGAGATTTGAAAGCAAAAGAAAAAATGTCACTTTCGTTGGATATAAAAAGTTGTTGTTGTTATACTTCGGGGACTTGGAATCTCTGCGATATTCTTTGCTGTTCCCTTATTTCTATTTTACCATTTTTTCTTGAAGGACTTTGACTTGACGTTCTTCAACACTCCACATCTCAAATTTCTTTATTATATTTGTATTACTATTATGTATTAAATAATGTATTATTTTGTCATTGGATATATTTTGCGGTGTGTGGTTAATGTTTTTCTCCGTCAGTTTTGAATTTTTGCTTCTATGGCTTTTGCAGAATTCCGTCCCCCTTTCAAAGCATTCTAAAAATACCACGTGGTAACTAGTTTCCGCTACAGTGGCGCCTCTGTTCTTTGATACTCGATACGTCAGGTCGATCGGTCGGTTGCTTGTTGGTCGGGACATTGCAATTACTGCTGCAGCTGCCGCCCAACATGTACATGTCTGATCGTGGTTAGATATCTGTGCAAATACCACAGAATCCACGAAGCGAATAAATATCGCAAATTTCCAGGTGTTTTTCGGAAAGTTAAAATAATTATTTCAATCTTTATATATTATTATTCTTTTCTGTTTCTTGTTATGTTAATAAATTCTTATTAATTCCAATTTTCTTTTCATTTATTCATTAATTTTCTTTCATTTAATTCACTTATATTTTCTATCAAAGTCAGTTATTTATATTAATAGTAATTCCTTTAAATATCCGTTCAGAAATTTTCACATTACAGTCGATATTTCTTCTGCTTCTCATCGCTGTCATATTAATTAAACGAATTCCACAAATAGTTTTGCGCGTAATAAAATCAAAAAATGTTAAAGACCCTCAACAAAACATTTTGGTAAACAAACCCTGAACATTCCATTAACATCGACATCAGGAATAAATAATTATAAGCGAAAATCGCGAACAATTTCAAAAACCCAGAAGCAACACACGCGAAAATTCAATGTTGACCTTGCATTCCATCGTCAACAGTTTGAATGCCGCCATTAAATGGAAAAACGTATGTTTTCAGAATAAAAATAATAAAATAAATAAACTATTATACAATAAATAAGAAAAAAATATACGATAGTCAAATTGAAGACGGAGCTGAAGAAGACATAAAAAACTCTGTAGAGGTTAGAAACTCGTAGACGTTGGTAATGATGTTGCAGCATCTTTCTGACAATCGTTTTTTTCTTTGTGGAAAATGTTCAATATTAAAACTTGTTGCTTCTCAATGACTCGCTCAACTTAACATAGTTTTGACTACCGACACCAACAACGACAATGGTTATTATAACAACAACAGCAACATTCTTTAATAAATTTACTAGCTGTGCTTTACTTCTTACAATAAAACTCTTGGCACGAGTTGGTCTTCAGCTTCCACTGATGTTGTTCAGCTTTTTCGATAATTCAATGAATCGTTATCTCGTCACTTGTAGCAAATAACAGCTGCAGGAGCTTCTTCTGTGGCAATTAAAGTTTGCTGCAGTGTGTAGCATCAACAGAAGACAAAACATCAACAGAAGAAGCATTAAATTTTGTATAAAAATGAACAGAAACGAGGTGAAGGTTTCTCGTGGAAAATCGCCAAAGAAGCCAGTTGAACCGCTTTTATCAGTCGCTGAAGCACTGAACTTCTTCAGATAATCAACAAAAAGTTATTATTGATGGCAGAAAGAAAAACTCATTGTTTCTAATAAATAAATTCAAATAACTATAAAATAATTCCAGGTATTTAAAATAATTTAAAAGATTTCGGGTGTTTTTATTAGTAATTTGAATATTTATGTATTTCATTATAATACTTATGATTCTGATAATGGTTTATTTATTAAACCATTAATAGGAATTAGTAGGAACTTTCGTGGGCATTCAAAAAAATCTGCAAACCTGAAAGCTCTACATATTGAGATTCTTCAAGGTTCTCGGGTTAGAGAACAACCTGTGATGCACAGGCACATGAAGGACTAACAATAGAACTGTACGATAAAGTACGCGATTCCTCCAGTCACATAAAAATAACAAGGTCCGGAGATATAACAACAAAATATAAAAAATACAATATTATAGAAGGTTTCAATGACTGTAACAAGTCTTAGAGCAGCATGTTTTGGATTCGAGTCATACCAAGTCATCTAAACTGACGGTCTTATGGATAGCGCTTACAATATCACATCTGAGCACCATTAAACACCTCACAAGTATCCTACTCGGTACAATATGTTCACCTCCAGTATTTTTGCGAGCTTTAATTGTATTACACACGAAAAGGTACCACCGCCAATCTAAAATCTCTCTTTTCTGGCTACATATTTCGCGTATGAAAGGATAAATGTAGGATACGTGGTAGGGGACGTTCACAATGACCACAGTTTATGGCTATACAAATAGGCTAAAACCTACGCTCGATCTGAGCGCCCTCACAGCAGTTTTCTGTTGGACCTCGGCCCAATATCGCACAACCGAGTATCAGCAAAGCTTCCTTCCAGCTTATGCCTTCAAAAGCTTACTAACTTTAAAGGCTTAGGACTGCTACTTCAATAGGTCTCCGGCAAATCTTGAATGACATTGAAACGTGTACGAATCTTTTGTTTTTACCCTCCCCACGTACCCGATGCAGTATGATTTTGTGTAATGCGGTAGTAAACAACGACTGACCTTCAGTCTGCCACGGCAAATGTAATTAATTTATATTAATTCTTTGTGTAAATAAACTTCCATTAAGAGATCAATGGGATTTTCCCCTACTTTAATATCGAACCTTAAACTAATCAAAGCCAACATTAAAAATCAATATTGCATAGTGAACTCTTTACAGTTCTCTTTTCAGTCATTTTAAAATATGATAAAAGTTAAAAATTATTATAAAAAAACCCCAATTAAAATAACATTTAAAGGCCGTTTGCTGTAATTTGCAATAAACGATGCATCAAAAAAGATGGACATCGTAGAAAAATATTTTTTTATTTATTTATAAAAAGTCATTCAACTTTGGTAATTTCTGTGACTAATTTGATTTAGTGACTGAATTAAAGACGATGCTGAGTGCGCTTAAACAAATCTGCGTAACGGCAAACGCCGAGGTAAAGAAAACCTTCAGCTTTTTTTTAAAAACAACTAAATCGATTTTTAATAGACGCCGATAGAGCTTAAATATGTTTTTTTAAGCCATACGCTGAGGTCAGCATCGGAGGTCGTCGTAAGTGTGTCTGCAGAGTCTCAGTTTCTGTTGCATTTACGGAGCGAAGCGATCGTGTGCTTTGAATGCTCAATGCGGCAAATTTCTACGCTGTAGCCTGCAACAACAACCGCCACCGGATTAATACAACTTTACAAGCAGATCGTAATTTGAAATTCAACCTTTTAGAAATGTCAGCATGAAAAAAACAAAAATTAGTGGAAATAAAGAATAAGCTGAAGCTTAATAGATATGTTTTTACACAAAGCAAAACAGTACTGCACAAAAATAAGAACTTAGCGCACAATTTTAATATAAATCTTATTGAAACATATAAAAAACTTCATATTCATAAAAATTATAGGAATTTTTGATAGAGGAATCCTTCTATTTATTAATTTTCTAAAGAAAGTCATCGGCCATTGTTGCCATTAAAAATTGAATGATAAAAAAATAATGAGCATATTTATAACATTATTGAATACTTATGTACTTATGTTATTGAATACTTTTATCCCAAATTGATTAAATTTAAATAAGAAACTCTATGGACTCTCCGCAAAACAAAAAAGACTTTTGATTGAATATTAATTTCTCTATTTCATTATTAATATTGCTTTGTATATTAATAAAATTAGCTTTATGAAATGATTACTACAGTTTCTATGAAAAACTTCCTTCTTGGACGAAAATCATATAAAAATCCTAATGTTTTTCTTTTATTTCTTGTCATGTTTTTTGCTCAGTTAATGAAGTTATTCTTTTGCTATTAATTACAATAAATTGAAAGCAATTATTCTTCTGTTGTAATATGTCATCTTCTCCTCTTAAGTTCTTCTTTTTTTTCTTCATCTTTTCTAGTTTTAAAGGGCCAATTTAATAATTCTCACAAGAATTTCTACTACGTAGTCTCAAACGATGTCTTAACCACAACGTTAATTTTTTTCCTCTATTTCATAATCTCAGTTTTTATTACCTGGCGCCATTTCAAAACTAGTTTTTGACATTCTATTTCAGAATTTGTAGGCAGGCGCTGAGAGATAATTGTTTTTATTTGCTAGAGTCGATAAAGCAGTACCATAAAAAATAGTCCGTCTGTGTGTGCGTGTAATTGACTTTATGTGTGTGTAGTGGCGACCTGATTTATTATTTCCTAACAAAAACTATAGCAAAAATCGTTGACTTCAGGTATTTTTCGTTGTTGTTGCTATTGTTTTTGTGAGAAAATAAAAGTGCAGCAATTGATGTATAGCAACGTTTGTGATATGTGAGTAGTAAATGAGGATTAACTGGATCAATTATTATTAATATTGTAAAAAGACAATATTAATTATTTTCCTTCAATTATTTTGTACAAATTGAAAGAAACGCCGCTTAATTTCTCACCTCTGATATTTCAGCATGGCTCGAGGCAGTAAAAAGTTTCCATTGTCGTTCTTTACATCAGCAACGCTGCCAACGTCGGCCCGTTGCGCCTGCTGCAGCGCTGCTTTCTTCCCGATGACACTGGCAACTATCGACGGCGACAGCGTCTCAGAAACGAGCCGACTTTGCGAGAAAAAAGCATCCAGTTGCTGCAAATAACTGTATTCTCGCTTGTATTCTTTCTCTTGTTTGTTCGGCTCGACTCGGTTATGAGTCGAGGAGTCGTTAGCAGCAGCCAAGCGACGTCGATCGTTCGGACTGTGCGCCGACGGAAGCATTCGCAGCGTTTGAAAGCGAGCCGAAGCCGAAGCCGCAACGATTCGTTGATTCGGCTCTAACGTCGTGCTGCTTGAATTGCTTAAGGACGGCAGCAGCAGCGGAGCCGGCGGCGGTCGCTGTTTGTATTGCGACTGAGGTTGCTGCTGATGACGAAGCTGAGCATCGTCGTCGCCGTTCGCTGCTTCTTTTGTCGATGCATCGAATTCGTAGGAATTGAAATACGCTTGCTCGCGAGTGCGTTTCATTTTCGCCGCTTCGGAGGCGTTGTCATCGATTTCGGATGCAGTTTTAGTACTGGCGGGCGTCGGAGGCGGCTGGTTACAAATCGGCATGACTCGGCTGTGGAAGACTCGGCTGCGATCTGTGAGGCGAGGTGAAGAAGTGCGAAGTGTCACTGATCACTCACTGCATCGAGGACTCGTTGACGCTGTTGCCAACTGATCTGAAATGAAAGCGAAAATCGTCCATTAAAAATTACATGACAAAGTAACGATTACGAATGTGGAAATTGTGGCTTTTATAGATTTTATTATCGTTGTGGAAATGTTAAATATTGCCTCTCAACATCCTTTGGAAAATATATGTAAAGGATATGAAAAAATTGCATTTTTTTAATTAATTAATTATGCGCGGAATAAAAATACTCAGCTCAGATAAAATTACGAATGAATTTAAAACAAAACTGGAGAAAGAAACTTCCTTTAAAAATTTCCTTCTTCGAAACGATCACAAAAACTTGAAAAATTAAAAGAGATTTTTCTGCTCTAAAAGTCGAATGTATTGTCAATTAATTGACAACAAGCAACTTTGTTGAAAATGTTGAAAAACTCGCTACAAAAACCACAAAAATGTAACACTGACGGAAAATGTTTTTCTCTTTGTTTCTCTTTTTTTAGTTTTTGTATTTTTCCCAGTAAACTTGCGCTCGTTTTTTATTGCTTTGCGTATATGAAAACCTCAGATTTTATGGAAAAAAGTCAGCCAACAGCAATAACAAAAACGAACAATGATCGACGCCATCAGCAGCATCGACGAAGATCATGGATTTTCATCGATGACAACAACAACTTTAGCAAAAAAAACTACAAAAAATCATTCACAGAAATTAACTTTCAACCACTTTCATTTTATTTAAATTAATAAAGTGAATACTTTTATATTTGAATTTTATTTAATTTAATTTAATTTAATATAGTTTAATAACAAATAAATAATAATTTCAAATAAAAGAATTTCTTTCGATCTTCCTTTTCCACATGATTACATTTTTAATTAGCCCCGAAATACCTTTTTAAAGTGCTGCCAATATAAACTAAACTATTTATATTCTTGCAAAATATTTTACGAAAATAAAATAAAATTTAATGAATGTTTTAATGAAGAAAAAAACTCAATTATGCATTATTAGAAATATTATTAAAATAAAAATAAAGGCCAACTAGAATTAACTTAAATTTTAAAACACAAATAATAACATTAAAAAAATACATTGTTTTTAAAAACAATAAAAAAATACTTAAAAGATAAGCAAAAAAAAATTTATTCTTTACTGTGATATTTTTTATTGTGAGAAATAAAAGATAAACTCTTTGAAAAGCTTCTCGAAATGCTATTAAAATTGTGTCCAATTCTTAAGCTTCTGTTAACAACTCCGTTCACTTTTTCCCTTCACCCCGACGAGAAGAAGAAGTAGAAGAAGAAGGAGAAGAGTGATAAAAACTGTTTAAAGGAACTGATAAGTTTTCGTTTCATTTTCACAGCAGCATACGAAATAAATCTTAATTTATTGCTAGTAATTAGTTTTTAGCACTGGCTTTTAATAGCAGAATCGTAGATTAACAACCAATAATAATATTAACACTAATAATAACAAAAGATTACACAACTTTGGATGTCATGTGTGCCAGGGTCAAATGAAAACCATGCAGGGAAAAACTGCAAAAGCTGATGAAAACAAACAACAACAGAGAACTGGAAAAACAGAAAATTTTAAAAAAAGGTATTCAAAATGCAAAGAAAAGAGATGAACGCTTGAATAAAGTATTTTAAAAAAAACTACTAAAAGAAAGCTATGAAAATTACATAAAATCAATACATAAAAACCACGAAATTAAGTTTAAACAAACAAACAGCGCAAAAGACAAGAAACACTTTGAAATATTTGAAAAGATTTCCTAAACATTTGAAAATTATTGGTTGAAAACTCAATTGAAAATTGAAAAAAAAATACCTTTATGGAAAATTTGACCCATGTAATGCAAATAAAGTGTCAAATGAGCAGATTACACAAAAAACCGTTCAACATAAAATTAGCAACGCAAAATGAGGAAGCAGTTTTGAGCCATTGAACAGTAGCTGCAACAACGACAACAGCACGAACAGCAACGTGAAAAACGTGCGAGCAACCTTTTAAGTCGAAGTACAGTGAAGCCTGGCTAATTAGGTTAAATGCTTCCGCTGCGTGTAGTAGCAACAAATGTCAAACAAACGACCAGCAACAGATTAACGCCGACTGCAGCATCCGTTCGGTAGTTAAATTAATTTGCACCGTTTTTGCATAGAAGAGAAGAGACAAAAACGCTAAAAAACCATTCCTGCAGCTGTAATAACAAATTCACTGGCAACTGCAACTGCAACTGCAACAACAGCCACTTTTCGACGTGTTACAATTAATCACTGTCTTTGATAAAAACGTGCAAAGTTTCGGTGCATTGGAAGAAGTTGAAAAAGGCGAAGAAGGTGCCTCGAGTGGCAACTGAAGCCGGACCCTATTCAATAAAACATTTTCTGCCATTATAAACCTTTTAATGGCAATTATTTAGAGAGTAATTTCAGTAAATATGCCATTAAACCAACTCGAACATAGCCAAGTTCTCCGAAAGAAGTTCGACTTACGTGAAAACTACAACTGATCAGAAAAAATAACAAATTTCTTCATAGATTGTACATAAAATAATCAAATTTGTCTATGGTTTTCATCGAAAAACGTATTTAAAAATTTTTAAAATACATAATTCACAAATTTCACATTTATTTTGTCTATTCAAAAATTATTAAAATACATAATTCACAAATTTCACATTTATTTTGTCTATTAAATTATAGTATTGAATCCATTTATTATATTTCAGTTGTGTTTTCATGTATCTTGTGATGTTCTATATTATAATTGACTTTGATTCAGACGTTTTTTTTCCTCCTTAATACTTTTTGTTAATGAATTTCAATTTACGGATCGTTTGCAAATGCTTTTAAAGTATTCAAATGATCATAAATGTTACATTGTCATCAGAAAATTCTTAATGATTGCTTACAAAAGTTAACGAAGGAAGAAGAGACTTAATATCTTCTCTCAGCATACAATAGCTCATTTATAACAATTTGCAAATACCTCTGAAATAAGTAAATCTTGCAGCAATACTTAACACGTTGTTGCTGAAGCTGTTTAACATTAAACATTAGTTTCATTAAAAACTTCATAATGTTAATTAAGCATAACTGCAGTTTAGTCGTGTTTTATCTTTTATTTTCTTCTTTTGCAATTTGTGTGAACACATTATTTCAATGGAAAAGACAGAAAAACATATGTTTATTTAAATTTACTTATATAAGAAACACAACAACGTGGAAAAGAAAATTAATGCTGAGAGTGTGAATCATGTAGAAATGAATTTTGTATTTATTTGCTTTTGAAAATATTATTATTTGTTTGTTCGTCGGTTTCTGTGTTATTTGAAATTTGTCTCTCTATTTTTATTTTTTTCCTATTCTTGTCACAAGGAAAATTGCAATTTCGTCATGTTAAACATGCTTCGGAAATCAGTTAAAGTCAATAAATAACGTCAATAGTTCGTTGTTTGTTCACTTTGCACTCGTTATTGTTGTTGCTGTTGTTGTACAAGTCGTCATCTCTACTATCTGCAATTTCTCAGCATTCATTCACAGCAGAAAAAGTAATACAACTGTGACAAATTCAACGTGCATCAAGCAAGTTCGTTTCTTAAGTCTTTCGTAGACATATTTGCAAATCGCATAATTTTCGTCATTGCGATTAATTGTAAATAAAAATACACCTTAGAAATTGAAAATTTCTTTTTACTGTCTTCGCCGTTTACTGCTTTTACAAACATATCATATCTATACATATTTTTTTAATTAATTTGCAAAGGAAAAAGCCAAAAACTTCTCTTTTAATGAATTTTGTGTTTTTTTTTCTTGTATTTCGACATCGTTTTAAAGTTTTTATTAAAAGTGTTTGTATTCATTAAACATTCAACCTCATCATAAGCATCAAATTCATAAAAAATAGTTATTAAAACTGTTAATGTTCAACAGTAAAAGTCAATGAAGACTTGAGGCTGATCACAAATAAATTAATGAAAAAATAAAAAGGAAAAAATCAACATTTAACACTCCTTCAGCGAATATAATATATAATCGCCTTAAGTGATTTATTTTTGTGAACAATCAAATGGATATCAGAAAGAAATGAAAGTAAAAATAAAGCGAAGTATTTTAAATGCGCCGCCGAGCAGTTTACATTTTAGCGATGTTGCTGTTGCGTGACGACTGCACTTAAAATGAAGTGATCCGATCTCCTGCAAATATTTGGACGTCTTTAAATGGCAAATAGCTCCTCAGCTACAAATGTTACTGCTTGAATTTATTTATTATTATATCCAAAGAAAAAGTTTTTTAATACCAGTGATATACTTTATTCAAATTAAATTACAAAAATTATAAAAAGAAATAAATAATTTCAGGTTAAAGTAATTTTATTGTTAAATTAAAATAATATTTAAATAGCAAAAGAATCATAATCGATAGAAGATATGATCTACATTTCACTTTTAATTCAGAAAACGCTACTTGTAATTCAGAATAGTTATTTTTAATTCAGAAAGCGTCACTTGGAAATCATAAAGCGTCATTTATATGTCGGAAAGTTACTTTTAATTCAGAATGCGTCATTTCTGCATCAAAAAGCGTCACTTGTAGTTCAGAATAGCGATTTGTATTTCAGAAAACATCACTTTTATTTTGGGAAAAAGCATTTGTAAATCAGAAAGGATCACTTTTGAATCCTAGAGCTTTTGTAAGTAAGAAATTACTTGGAAATCACAAAATATATTTTTATTTAATTTTATTTTGTTTCAATTTTATTGCACAGAAATATTTGTAAATCAGAAAGGATCACTTTTGAATCCTAGAGCTTTTGTAAGTAAGAAATTACTTGGAAATCACAAAATATATTTTTATTTAATTTTATTTTGTTTCAATTTTATTGCACAGCCTATTAAATAAAATACTTGGCGTATTTTACGACGATGTGAGGTCTTCCAGTTTCTTATATAGCCAATACTTTCTACAACTTTCGCTATAACATTTATCTAAATTTTAAATAATATTTTTTTAATTTATATTTGATATTTATTTAATTTTTTAATAATAATTTCTATTTACATACAAACTCAGTTAAAGTTTTATTTCAGTTTTAATACAATACAATACAATAATATTTATTTGAGTTAAATTTTGAATTGAGTGACATTAAATTTACAGAAATGCAACATAATTCCGCGAAGCTTTGGTGGCTTGTCTGCAGGATACATGCCCATTAAATTTAAATAAATTAATATTATATATTTAATTTATGCAAAACATAATTTATTTAAGTTGACATTGAACACAAACGATAAATAACAAATCTTCAAGATTAACTTTCGTTTATTGATAACTGATTTAAATGATTCAATTAATTAATAATTCTTTAATAACATTTTCTAGCAGAAGTGTTCACAAAATCGTTCAAATTAAAAATCGCAATTCGCATAAAAAACGCATTAAAATTCGCAGTTCAATTTAATTGTTTTATATTTAAATTATGCGAATTAATACAGACATCAAAATAAAACAAAACCACTTCACTTTTTCCGGAATAAAGTAAAATTAAGTTAATAAAATTTGTATTCAGCACAAATAAAACATAAAAATCTTTTGTAGAATAATAATATTTAACTGCGTTTTAGGTAATGCCGAAAAAATTAACTCTAAAATATATTGAATTAAATAGAAAAAGAAAGAGTTTAAAAAGCGAATCTTTTAATAATATTATAAATAGCAAAATATTCAAGATGTTTATTTATTGAAATGAACTAAAATAAATCAAAACGATTATAAAAAAGCTGAAATTTAAACAATTATCAAAGCATGGAATAAAATTTTGAATTAAGCTGTAACTTAATTTTTGACATGCTCCTTACATAAATTTATTTTAATTGCTATTATAAAATATGTTAATTAATAATATTGAAAAATTAGTCTACGCTTTAATTCAAGTTTGTTCAACTTTGTAATTTTTATTTATAGTTTGCGATAGGAAACAGGTTAATTTTACATATTTAATTAAACTCATCGATAGTCATTACGAAATCAATAAAAATTGGGAAGTATTTCTTTTTTGGATTTCATTCATTGGACATTTAAAAAGGGAAAAATGTAAAACTCGAAAAAATATTCTTCAACATTGAATAAAATGTAAATTCAAAAATGCAAAGTCGAAGACGTCAAAGCATTTCAAAAAAGACATTCGATCGATGAAGAAACGCTCCAAAAAAAGACTTTTTCGGCGTCTTTTTCAGCATCACATCAAACTTTTTAGTTATTCCTTCATTCCTTCATTCATTCATGCATTAAATAAACGCCAAAAAATGTATGAAAAAATTGGGCAAAATTAAACGAAACCGCCTACAACGAAAATTCGATTGTGATTAAACAAAGTTTTTTAACAATTAATTAACGATTCAAGTCAGTTCTGAAATCAACAATAAACCGAAAATTCATTAAAAAATATTTCTAAGAATAATTTTTAAATGTGCTTCGATTAGCAAATGAATTTTTGGTATTTTTTAAAAATTCCTTGTGTTTATTTTTGCTATTTGCTACTTTATTTAATTTCTATGAATCTCATTGATTAATTACATTATTACAAATGTCTGTAAATATTGAAATTTAACAATTTCGTCCGTGAAATAGATAAATTTCATTTTGAAACGCAACAGAATTCATTAACAAGTATTGATAAAATAATAATATTCATAAAAAATCGAAATAATATCAATAATAAATTAAAATAATTTTAATATTTAGAAGCTATTTAAAAGGCGTATTTTTTTTCTATATTCCTAATGATATAATCAACGTTTTCATAGTAACTTTATTATTATTTTTATTTAAATTTACCTCATCATAAAAATATTTTTTTTTTCGTTTATGAAAAAATTCAATACGTTTTTTCTTTGTCTACTAAAATCAACAAAAAGAAATGCTACAAAATTACATTATTTTTTATAGAAAAAAGAAAAACAAAACACGAAGTTTCACGATCGTCTTCAATGCACGATTGCATAATCAGCAGCAGCAAAAACAAACAGCAAAAAATGCTACAGCGACATAAAGAAGGAATCGACGCATAACTTCAACGACAGCAATTGTCAAGAGAAGCAAAGGCAACAAGGCACAATAACAACAAAAGAAAATAATGACATCGCAATATCGAACAACAATAACAACAACAACAATACAATTCGATGGTCTTTTTGACAGCTTCATATTTCAAGTGACATTTTTATGCACAAAAACGAAACGAAAAAAGTTTATACAAAATGAGGCCACTTACAAAAGAAGCAGAAAAACCCAACGATAAACATAAAAATTCAGATGCTGAAATAATGTTGTTGCTGTCGAAAGGAGAGTGGAGGAAACAGAGCGGCGACCCTCTGAACAAGAAGCAACAACATCAGAGTCGACAATGATAATGAATACCTTCGGCTGAATGAAACTGAGGACGACGTGAGTATGCTTAATTACGGCGCCGTTTGCAATTGAACAAAGATCGCAGGTGTGAAAAGATTTCCCGGAAAACCAAGCGCAAAAATTGGTGTAGCTTAAATTCAAATCGAATGAAGGGTTTTCTGGCGATGTTATTTAATCGATATGAGCACCCAAAAAAACAGTGTGAATATTTTACAGCGAATTACAGACGTCAGAGACTAAAAGCTGCGTTCTTTAGCCAAGCTAAAGTCTGCAATGAACCACGCAATTCTAAAGACGACGACGGGTTTTCGAACGGCGACTGCGCCTCTTGAAACCACGGAGTCAAACTTTAAAAAAAGACTTAACAAATTTTCAGTTTTCCATCGAATCGAAGCAATAAAAAGTCAAGAATTCAGAATTCGGCTTCTTGCAGTTTTATTCCGAGAGAAACGGCGTTGGAACCGGTGTGTGGACAACAATTTCTCTGTCGCCAGACTCAAGCTAGCACCAAACATCAAATGTTTGTCTGTGGAGCGCTGCAATGTCGCCGAAAATATTCTATATAATTAATAATTATGTAAGACAAGAGGAAAGAGTTCTAAAAAAGTTATTAAACACGAGAAATTACAAAAAATTAGCATATTCGCAGTAGATAATTGAAATATGGAGCTGTAAATGGTAAATCTTTAATTAAAAATCCAATTTCCGAATGATTTTAATTACAATTACAATTAGATTTGACCCAAAGCCACATGACGATTTATTTAATACTAATCAACGGAGTTGCATTAATATTATGCTCGGAATGATGTCCATTTAAGGGCCGCTCTTCATTCAAGACCCATTTTTCATATGAAACTCCGACGTCTTCTTGGCAATCATTTAATTGCAAAAGAATGGAAATTTAATATAGATTGTTACCGTTATTACGACAGACTCAGGTAGCAATTTATGCTGATTACACTTTGATAAATTGTGAATGTAATTTTAAAGAAGTCTTCAGTATCATTTGCTCAGCTTTGAAAGAATACCTGAAGCGATTATTTAAATCTGTGTGTAGAAGTTTTGAAATCTCGTCACGTTTCGAGTTTCGGAATGTTATTTCAGACCGAAGACCAGGAATTGAAAACCTCAGTAGAACGTCGAAAGCTTCAATAACGATTGACTTATCACTCTTTTTAAGCATTTATCTAATCACGTTTTACTTTAAATGCTGCATGATTCTATTTGTAATATTTAAAATTAACAAATTAATGGAATAAAGCGCAAAAGTTCCATTTTTTATGCTTATTTTTGATGCGTAAAGTGAAGAAGAGTTTGCTAATGGATCTTATAATGTTTAATGAAGCTTAAAGATGCGTGACATCATTTACGCATCATTTCGGATTTTGTTTTTTTGCGTTGAGTCCACGTTTGAGTGATTTATTTTCTTTGGTATTCATCCATATTCATGTAAATTTAAAGCATTCAGAGACGCGCTGGTAATCATCATAACTTGACAAACCTCAAAAGAAACCTCATTACGAAAAGGAATCATTACAGACGAAGGTACTTAATATTTTCGTAATTTTTTGGAAGTCTTCATAAAGATTTCTAAATGCAAAGAAACTTTATTCATTTGAGCGTCACGCTCAGTTAAATAATTGTTACACTTTGCGCTGAATTGTTGCGGAATTTTAGCTAAATTGTTGCTGATTTGCGACTGAATTTGTGCTGAATTTTTGCTGAATTCTCGTTGATATTTTGCTGAAAGTATGTCACTCGCAAAAAACTCATTAATCTTTAAAACGACGCTGAGCAGAAGGAGAACGAAAGAGATACGAATTGACAACTGAACAAAATGGACAATGAGAATTTAAATGAAGGAAAAGAATAGCAACCGAACGATTTCCATGGCCGTGTATAAAGAATTCATTGAACTTTGCATTGGCTGAGTAAAAATATTGAAGCAAAAGAAGTTCTAAAGCATTAAAACATATTTTCTATTTTTATTTTGCATTATTTATTAAGGATTTATGTTTATTAAATCGTTTATTTTCATCTAAACGAGTAGAGAGACATTCGAAATTTTTACCATAGCTCAGAATTGGGTAACGAAGCATTAGTAACGCATCATTAACTTCCCACGCAGAGTTAAAGGGCGAAGTTTGCACCTATTAAAATATTTGTTCTTTATAGATAGATTATTGTCCTTTAAATTGAAATTAAAAATATATTTTCAAATTAATAGAAGCATCAAAAAAACGTATTATAAAAATAACGTTTATCTTGTGACTTATTTTAAAATTAAAGAGATTAAAATTGATTTGTAACTAACTTTTAAAAGTTAATTAATGTGAAGGTTTTCTGGCAGTTTTACGTTCTTTTTCCCGATTTTCAAAGCTAAAGAAGTGCAGCTAATAATTTTTTATCCGGTTTTCGTATCAAAATCTTGTAAATAAAGACATCATTTATATCAAAAGTTCTAATTAAGAATGATTTAATTATTTTAATGTATTTTTAAAACAGTTTTCCTCGCTATGAGTTTTAAGGATGCAGGTTGAAATTGGATGGTTTAATTTCTTAGAGATTAACAAATAAAAACTTTTTTCCATACTTTATCAGTATAATAATAAAAGTGATAAAGGTTAATCTACGTAATACCTACATAATTACCGTTGTATTTTTCAATAAACTGTCTATTATTATTCTTGGTTTCCATACAATAAATGATTAACTTATGTTTAAATTTCAACTAAGTTGATAACCAAGAATATTTCGCGTGGATATCTGAGGTATTCGCGACTAATTCATTGATTACACAGCATAATTAAAGCTAAGAATTAAAAAACAAAATCCATAGCGAATTAATTCTGATTGGAAGGGTTTAAATGACAGAGTTTTTTATTGTAATTAGAATTTCTCTTTATTTTTAGAGGATTTTTAACACATTTTTAGGTTTTATTAAAGCGATTATTCCTTTTCTTTTGCCTTTTGATTATTTCAAAATATTTCTTCTATCGCAAATAATCAAATAAATTGAAATAATTTTTAATTTTTTTAATCTTACATTTCCGATCTCGAGAAAAAAGTTACAAAATTTTTGGAGTTATTTTTCGTGAATTTTCTTTTGTATTAAAACGTGGAAATTTAGTCAAAAAGTTTCACTTTCGTTTAAATACGAAAAACTGTAAATATTTCCGGTAGTAAAATTAGAAATCACAACAAAAATCCTTGTAAATTCCATTTTTTCAATGCTGATTAATTTTCTGTTTTTCACTTTTCTGTTTAACGGCAACAGAAAAAACTGGCAACAATGAACTTGACGAACACAACGGAAAAACATAACTGAAAATTGTTACAAAAAAAAAAAAACAATCACAAGCAAAAACCATAACAAAAGCCAACTACGAAAATTGTACAAAAACATGGAAGAAAAACTTTTAAAGAAATCAATAAATTTACCGGCAAATAAAATACGGTTTTATTATTATTTAAAAGAAAAGATCGCAACAAAAAAGCCGACCGAAGAGCGAAAAAAACCATAAATAAAAAACAAAAAATTCAGCGTTTCGTGATTTCCATCGCTCGGCAAAAAAAAGTACAGCGAAAAAAAATTATATGCCAAGTTATGCAATTTTTCGTTCATCATCATCTTCTTCTTCGTACTTGCTTCTTTTTCTTGCTTCCTTTCTTTTTATCTGTTGTCAATTCTTTCGTTTATTTTTCACATCAGCATCGTTTTATGCTTCTTCACTTTGCTGCGAGAGCGGACAAAATGGTGTAAAACATGAGTTTGTATGATGCAGCAACACTTAAAACAATTTTAATAAATTTAGTAGCAATAAATATAAACAACAATAACAACAGCGAAGATCAAAACGCGCAACAAATTTAGTTTACTTCACATTACACTTTTTTGCATATATGGCAACACTGCTGACCAAGATTCAAATAACTTCAAACTCTTTCAAGTTCATTTTTAGTTCAAAAATTAATCACATTCTGCTTCTTTTTTTTCAAAGGGAAACACACCAAAACCACTTCAATTGAATATAAATTCACCTTTTTCATAATTTATTACAACACAAGTTCTTTAATTGTTCAATTATTTTATTTAGTTCCAAAATATCTGCTGATGTTTATTTTCGTTTCACTTCATGTAACAGTATTTTAAGCAATTAACGGTTTTGTATGTTAAATGCATTTTACATAGAAAAATCTTTTTGTTTTAATTATATAAATTTATTTCAAACTAATTTTCTTTTGCAAACTAAATTTTTTTTATTAATATATTGAACATATTTTTATTAACGTTTTAATAAATAGATTTAATTAATTGATTAATTGTTATATTTTGTCAACTTTCTGCTACATTAAAATATATTTCAAATGACTTCTTTTGTCATCTTTATCATGCTGAGTCCGTTTTTCTATTTTCTTTCTTAATTTTTTTCAAATAATTTTCCTCACCTTTGCAACCGGAAAATCGCAAAATTTTCCCATCCGAGCTCCGATTTGTTTTTTAATAGTTGCGTTTTCGGTTAAAATATTAAACCGAAAAATTTGAACTGTTATTTTGTCAATTATGAATATTAATAATTTGGAGCTTCTAAAAGCACCGAAAAGTAATAATTTTAATTTTATTTTTTCCTGATATCGCTTCACCAGCCAACCTTTCATTAATACCCTTTTTTCTTATATATTCTCGCGGCAATATCCAGTTTTTCCGATCACACGTTTTTCCACGTAAATTCCTCGAAAAAAACACCCATCGCATTGAAATGCTAATTCGAAACTGATTGTTTTGCAATATATTTTTGTATTCTTCCAATTTCCAATTGAATGCATCATCGTCCACTGGAATATAATACAAAAAGAATACAAAACGCTTTCCTAATCCAATAGTCGAGAGTAGATTAAGTATACGGTAACTTGTATGCCAAGTACTTTAATCTACCAGTAAGGAATGCATTTATTAACCTAAAAGCGATTTCGCGTATTCCAAAAAATACCCAAAAGGTTTTTTGTAATAGAATATTTTTGGAATTTTCTAAGAAACCTGGAAAATAACACTCTTTTCACAGGGTTGCTCAAACGCCAAAAAAGTTCCCTGCAAATTTCGCGTTTTGCGTATAGATGGCGCCGCAAATTTCGCAAACAACGGTTGGAATCTTTAGCTAAATGAAATAATGTTTTAAAAGTTTAAAATAGAGAAGAGAAATTTAAATTTGAAATGGGGAACAGATAGAAGACAGATTTCTGATAATGTAATAAAATGGAATTTATTAAACATATTTTAAAAACTTAATATTTTCCTAATTCTAATTTGTTTATAATTTCAGACTTTCTGCGTGGTTTCCAAACGATTTCTAGAAAAACTCCAAAGCAATTACAAATCCTCAAAAAAAATCGCTTTAAAAAAACCCCAAAGGTAAATAAAATAGCCCAAAATTTGAAAAAATCGCTTCAAAATGGGATCTCGTTGTGATGATTTTTTAAAAATAACAACGGTAATAAAAAAACCGTGAATTTTGCGTTTTTCCTGTATAAATGGATTCAAGGGAATTTTAGTGAAATTAATAAAATCCGTGTCCAAATTAAGATTAGATTATGGAAGGGAAAGTAGCGGGTCCATTGTATTCCTGAAAAGAAATAAGTGATTAATTCTATGTTAGTTGGCCCAAAATAACGCAACGTAATTTTCCCGTTTGCGAAAGATATTAGTTTTTTTTTAACAAAGTAATAATATAATTTAAATATTTTAAAACTTTAAAAGAAGTTGTTCGTTCTCCATGTAGATGGCAACCCTGCCGAGTACCGTAGACTCAAGAAGAAATGTCACAGTGCACGAAATGGAAGCATTTTAATTAAAATTCGTTTGCATCTGTTTGCCTGTCTAGTTGAGGAGTTAACTAAAATAAAACAACGACAATAGCAAGATAATAATCATCAACATTTGACTTGGAAATACTGCTAATGACTTGGATAACGAACGAATACTTCAGTTCATTCATCTGCCAGCTTTTGCCGGATGACATCGTTTTAGTGTAAAGAAAATACGAGTGTTCCGTATTCGTTGTTTTTATTCGTTTATTCATTCGCTTCGACTCGTTGTTCTATATTCATATACTGGACTGTTATATATTTTTCGCGTCGCTACCTTTAAACGAATGATTTAAAGAAGTAAACAGACGCGATCGCAGCGATAATTTACACCACTGAAAAGGAGATGCTTATCAAGCAGACGCAAAAGTGAAAAGAAACAGTGCTTGAAAAGTGTATTTACCAGAGATGACTCTGATATTTTCCCTAGATCAGTCGCGATAAGACGCTTAAATATTAAAAGAGGTTATTTACACTGAATACTAGAAGATTTGCTATCTGAATGTGTCACTTCAACGTAGACTCGCTTCAGAAAACCTGCTTTAAATCCCTTCATTCCGCAGCTTGCCAAAGCAGTTCGAATTCCGCTTCACAACCGCGAAGAAGTTAGAGAAACGGCAACTGAAAAGGTAACTGTTTTGGAAAATAGCGATTCTTGTGATACTTGTTTTCGTGTCGCAAAGGCGAGTAGTGCGTTCTTTTACCTTTTTTCCGTTAATACAGAGTGCGTGATATATTTGAAATAATCCAAGGATCTGTTAAATTAATTGTAAGCTTCGAAAATGATGTGGAAAAAAACAGTTACTCACTCCTTTTTTTATTATACGTTGTTGTTTTTTTGATCCGAAATTAATCGACGTTTAAATAACATGCAATGAAATTGTGTTCTTATTGGAATATTTAACGATTAACAATTTGAAATTTTTTTTTTTTTTGCTTTCATAAAAAGCGATTAGCAAGAAATATCGAATTGAGAATCATTCTTGAGTGATTATAAAAACCTTTTCCTGGCTTTTATTTTTTGCAAAACTTGTTAACTTTTCGGTTTGGTTTTATTTCCTTTGAATTTACTCAGGGTTACGTTGAAAAGTTTGAGTTAATCGTTTGTAATCGATTGGATTTCCGGTTTTTTGGGATTTATACAACTCGGCGATTATTAATTATAAATTTTGTAATATTTCATTATTATTTTTTTGTTGTGCATTAATTTATATAATTAATGTAAACTCGGCCGCCTTCACTTTAACCGCCTCATGCCAATTTAGTGGGCGTGGCACTAAAAATTGCAAACATGAATTTTTTATTGCTTGTTTTCGCTTTGAAATATATGAATATTTTTAATAAAAAGAAATGTGGCATGTGTCACGTTTAATTATAGATTATTATTATTTATGAGATTTCGCTGTAATTAGCTGCATTTTTTAAACAATACGAAACAGTGCAAAAAATTTTCCTAAAAAATGTGTTATTCATGAATTTAAAGTGCGATAAAAAACAGTTATTTTAGTTTTTCGTACTGTTAAAATTATATACACACGAAAACTACATTTTTAATGCCTTTTTTAGCTTGAATTTATTTATTATCAATGCAATAAAATTTCAATAAAAAGAAGCTTTAATAAAAGTTTAGAAAAGGTTGTTAAAAATAATTATTTTGTAATTGTTTTATAATTTATTATAATTTAAACTTAAATTTAACTTAAATGTGCTTTTAAATTAATCGCAAATTTATTAAATTATTAATAAAAGTCATGTTATTTATTACAAAAAAAAATAAAATGATATAAAATTAAAATATAAAATTATTTATATTTATTATAAATTTAGTAAACACTATTTATCAAAAAAAAATCATTAAAATATTTTCTTTATGCATTTGTGTATTAAAAATAATTAATTGTTTACATATTGAATATTTGAGGTTTATGTTTCCTTTGTCAATCACACGGCAACCCTGGCAAAGCCTCGTTTAATTCAACAAATTCAAACAAATTCACTCGTTTCATTGTTCATCGTTCCTACTAACCTAATTTTCAAATTCAATTCTAAAATTAAACCATTACTTATTTACTTGAAATTTGCCAAAAACAAAATTCTATATTTATAAATTCTATTTTTAAATAACATTAAATTAATTATATTCATTTATACATTTTTAATTGGACGCCAGCAGCAACTCATTAAAATGCTTTTTGCAGAGAAGAAAAAGAATTTTACTTTTAATATTTTCATGTGTGTCATCGATTCACGGTCGCTGAATTGTATAGAAAAGCCGCAATGTTTATTCTCTGCCAATGAAGTGGCTATAAAAATTTTATAGTAAACGGAAAACTGATTTCCATCATCATCTGCAACCTTTGATGTAGCGTGAGTGAGAAACACTAAAAAAATAAACATTGAAAATGACTGAATTGTTATTTTTTCATTGACAAAAATTTAATTCATCAAAATTCTTCCCAAACTCGCAATGCAATTAATAATAAAATAGTAATAATAAAATGTGTGTACGTGCGTGTATGTGTGTGCAATAGTCGACGAGTGGTGGCAAATACGGAGAGTGGTGGGTATATATTATACTTACCATACCGCAACCGATGAACTGTGACGTCGTCTTTCTCTCTTTTTTTCCATGTTGTTATCTGCTTGGAAATAGTTGGGAAATTTAAAAAAAAATTTGCGGTTTGGGGAAGTGGAATTAATACAAATGAAAGCGTTAAATGAACAATTTGCATGCTTTTTTATATGCAAACGTCATTCAAGAAGCAAGCGTCATTAAATCTTGCTTTGAGGCAACAATAATTATTTAATTTATTTAGTCATAGCTTGTCATGTTTATATATTTATATATTTTATTGTGTATTTATATTTATTTATTTTATATTTGTGACGTTTCTGATTTTTCAGCACTTTGACTCGTTCAATTCACGAAACGCTATTAAATTGCTACCACGGAGAAGAAGAAGGAGCAACGAGTAAAAACACATTAACAAATGCAAACAACAAAAATGACAACGTGAAGTTTGAGAAGTTTAAAAAAGTAGGCACTTTTCCAAGTTGTTTATTCAATTTAATCGAGCTTTCAAGATCGCTTTTGGCGGGTAAATTATTTTCAGGAGGTGAGTTACTTTTAAATATCATTTAATTATGTTTTTTTCGACATAAATTGCACAGTGATTCGAAGCGAAATGTAACCAGGGTTCGTAAATGCTCGCTCAGGAGCGCTCTTTTCGGCTCATTCCAGCTCCGGCTCGCTCACAAGAGCCGTTGCTCACGTGAGCCCGAGCGAGCCCGAGCCGTCGCTCTCAAATTTTCTGGCTCCGGCTCGCGAGGCGTCTCATTAAATGGCGAGCCAGTGAGCTGCTGGCTCTGAGCTGATAAGAATTTTACTGAGCAGCTCTGAGCTCTGAGACGGTGAGACGAGAGCTGCTCTGAGCTGTGAGCCGATGAGATGAGACCTCTTGCGAGCAGCTCTGAGCTGTGAGCCGTGAGACGGGAGCTGTGAGCCGATGAGACGAGAGCTGCTCTGAGCCGAGACGATCGGCTCGGGCTCAGAGCCGAAAAGAGCCGCTCTGAGCAGCTCTGAAGTGACTGTCGATCGTTCTGCAGTAATTTTGTAAGACGTGATCATTAATCTCCTTATAAATGTCTTTGATATAATGAATGAAATAGTAAGAAAAGAAGTCTACCTTTAATCTTTATTTTAAAAGTATGTAGGTTTTGAGAAATAAAATCAACTGTAAAATTTCATTTGTATACTCCGGCGTAGTACGAAGTAAAGATTTTTTTTGTTTTAGTGATCACACAGCACACGCTGCGTTGCGTGTCTGCATCAACATCTCCAGCGTAACCCTTAACGGCGGCAGGTACAGCGGCGACAATGTTCTGGAACAACAACAACAACACATTCTTTCGCTTGTACGTAGACGAGTGTTTTGCTTTCTTGTTTACGTTTGACTGTAATAAAGGATTTAAATTAGAAAGACTGATGCATTGGTTTAGATAGAAACGTTATTATTGCTATTAAAATCGAATTAATCGCATGTCATTCTTAACTTAGTTAACTCTTAAACGGCTGTACCGATTTTGATGCGGTTTTCACCATTATGACCGAATTGATTTCTATTGTACGTATTTGCAACAAAGTAGTTGATACTTCTTTACTAAAATTTGGTATGCTTATACAACCACTCGCAGTTTACACGCATTTTTTTTAAAAGATGTCGAAACAACACGATCAAAAACGCGGCGTCGAATCTCTTTTTCTACACGATTTTTTTACACCATTATTTTTGCACGTGTCATCAATGGATCGCCTTGATCATGTAAAACAGGACTTGGGTGTACATTCAATAAATGGCAAGAACATTATTTTTTAGAATTTCGCGCCGCTAGTTCGCAGAAAGCTGAAACTTCTCCACTGACCAATCATAGGACGTTGGCTATGACTCGCTATCGCAGGATTCGATGGCGACAGGTAAACACACTCATTGCTAAGAGCACACATTGTATTTTAACAGAGAAACGGGGAACGGTAATGATTTTATTGCTTTTTTGTTCTTATGATTTTTCTGTTCTTGTATATTGCTTTTTTTTGCGCTTTTGTTGTTATAATGTGGGATATCTACGAGTGCAAATACGCAAGCAACAGTTTAAACGGAAAATGTATTTTCGAATGTCAGGTAAGTGCAAAATGGATTTTCACCTTGAAATTTTTTTACAACAAACTCATAAAGAATGCATATTGCTCTCCTTTACATATATGTATTTTGAACAAACCCTTTGATAAATCCCTTGTCCACATATTGAGACATATTTTTGGAGATTATATAAATAAAGTGAATTTTTAATACGAAATCTTCTTCGAAAATCGTGTAGAAAAAGAGATTCGACGCCGCGTTTTTGATCGTGTTGTTTCGACATCTTTTAAAAAAAATGCGTGTAAACTGCGAGTGGTTGTATAAGCATACCAAATTTTAGTAAAGAAGTATCAACTACTTTGTTGCAAATACGTACAATAGAAATCAATTCGGTCATAATGGTGAAAACCGCATCAAAATCGGTACAGCCGTTTAAGAGTTAACTAAGTTAAGAATGACATGCGATTAATTCGATTTTAATAGCAATAATAACGTTTCTATCTAAACCAATGCATCAGTCTTTCTAATTTAAATCCTTTATTACAGTCAAACGTAAACAAGAAAGCAAAACACTCGTCTACGTACAAGCGAAAGAATGTGTTGTTGTTGTTGTTCCAGAACATTGTCGCCGCTGTACCTGCCGCCGTTAAGGGTTACGCTGGAGATGTTGATGCAGACACGCAACGCAGCGTGTGCTGTGTGATCACTAAAACAAAAAAAATCTTTACTTCGTACTACGCCGGAGTATACAAATGAAATTTTACAGTTGATTTTATTTCTCAAAACCTACATACTTTTAAAATAAAGATTAAAGGTAGACTTCTTTTCTTACTATTTCATTCATTATATCAAAGACATTTATAAGGAGATTAATGATCACGTCTTACAAAATTACTGCAGAACGATCGACAGTCACTTCAGAGCTGCTCAGAGCGGCTCTTTTCGGCTCTGAGCCCGAGCCGATCGTCTCGGCTCAGAGCAGCTCTCGTCTCATCGGCTCACAGCTCCCGTCTCACGGCTCACAGCTCAGAGCTGCTCGCAAGAGGTCTCATCTCATCGGCTCACAGCTCAGAGCAGCTCTCGTCTCACCGTCTCAGAGCTCAGAGCTGCTCAGTAAAATTCTTATCAGCTCAGAGCCAGCAGCTCACTGGCTCGCCATTTAATGAGACGCCTCGCGAGCCGGAGCCAGAAAATTTGAGAGCGACGGCTCGGGCTCGCTCGGGCTCATGTGAGCAACGGCTCTTGTGAGCGAGCCGGAGCCCTGATATTTTTTTCTGTGGCTCATGCTCATGAGCGTGAGCGAGCCGGAGCGAGCATTTACGAACCCTGAATGTAACGCAATTAAAAGCGATGCTTGTGTCGCCTGTTTGCAGAGTAAAAAACTCTTGGCAATTAAATTATTTCTCCTCTCCACACCTCGTCTAAAAACGTCAAACACGCTTATCAATTAAAGAAGCTTAGTAATTGTCTGTTTTAATGGGAGTCTGTTTTATGTTAACACTTTTTATTGAGTGACTCCACAACACAAACTCCATTCTTCGTTTTTTGTGTTTGTAAAAACCAGCGTAGAACCAACGAGTATATATTGTAAAGAGATTTCAACGCAGGCTACTCGTTACAGAGCAAAATCTCTCTCGAAATGTCGAAATCTCTTTACAATATATACTCGTTGGTAGAACACATTAAAACAACGAGTAGCACCTCTTTATGGCGACACGTTGTTTGTATTTCGTCTCTGTATAAAATGAAACGGAAATTCACAATTGAATTTGTGACTCTGCAATCTTCATAAACGATTTTTTAATTGAATAATTAAATTAGTTAACTACATTCTTAGTTACATGCAATCGCATTTTATTTATTTATACAGTATTAAGTAATTGATTTCGAAGTTATCGCTATCGTGATGACTGTATATTGCTTCAAATGTCATGTTTTTAATGATAAAGCTTAGAAACATCGTTTCTTTCCAAGATAAGAAATGCGTACATAATTCACCTCGAAACGATTTCCAAAATAGACACGAGATTTTGTTAAAACTGTGAAACGGCTGACGTCCAGAAATGGTTCAGGAAACATTTTTGCAACTTCCGTAGTTCTGTTGTTTAAGAGATGTACATATCATAAATAAATAAATATAAATCACCACTCAATATTCAGTTCTGAGGATCGAACATAAAAAAATATACTCATTCAAAGGTTTTAAAATAACTCTGAAACACAACAAAGAAGTGTCACTTTCCTTTTCATACATGCATGAAGCTACATGCACACATTCGCATGCAGACTTATGATTGAATAAAGAAAAAAAAACCCAACTTTCGTCAACTACATCAGGGTTGCCAAGTCGTTTCTATTTTTTAGCGAATTCGTAGAGGAAATAAATAGAATATTCGTCAAATTCATATTATTTTTGTAGCAACTGTTTTTATTTTTATTATTGAGAATTAGAAATCGAATTTGCTCAGATTAATTGTGAATTTTTATATATTGTTTATAAATAAAATTGATTTTTCCGTTTTTCACATAAAAAGAACGATTAGAGAACTCAACTTGGAGAATTTCAAGTTATTTCAAACTTTTATAAAACTTTTAGGCTTCTTGTTAATTCCGAATTATAGCAGAAAAAAAGAATTAAGTCACAAAATACATCATGTCACTTTCCCTGATTCCATTTTCACTAGTTCCGATCTGCAAGACATGTCGCCGAACATGTCGTCAATAGGAAGTCAAATGAGGAAATAGTCTTGTAAGAATTCTCAACGATTCTGTCTTTAGCGACGTCTAGAACCACAGATTCTTTCCGACGCTTCGTTCGTAGATCCTCGTGTGTCGTTTGTATCGTCGCTGGAACCTTCGTAGTTTTTTAAAATAAACAAAAAATAAATAAAATTCAGCAAAATTTATTTCAATATTTTTTAAACTCGTTTTGCTTTTTTTTCTTGTCGATTATTGATTACATTTTTAAAAAAAGCTTCATTTGGAATGAAGGTTGCTTCATTTTTCCTTTTCTGAAAAACCCTCGTAATCGCTTCATCGGAATTTTCCGTGAAAAACAACAGTAAATGACATGTTTACACGAGATGCTTTCATGAGAGTTGCATGCATCTTGTGTTTTTCGTAGTTAAATGAACTTTGATCACGCAATTTTTTTATTAATTGCTCCTTTTCGTTTTCTTGTTAATGTTGTAATAATTTCTATTGTATTGCATTGCAATGATTTATAAATGCAATTGTCATGGATTTCAATTATTGACAATTGAATAGTTGAATTAATCAATAGAAATATCAACATTTAATGACATCTCATTACGTAATAAACTTTATTTTTTTAATAATATCACAAAACATAATTCTTCTTTATAAATATTTATAATTAATCTATCACGATATGTAAAAATAAAATAAATATACAAATGTTTCTATTTTCTAATTTTACATTTAACTTTTTTCTTTATTGTTTTGTTTAGTATAAAGAATAATTCTTGTTTGATTTTTATTCATTGTGATTAATGAGAATGTCCACTCTAATTAGAAAACGACAGAAGAAACGATTATAAATGCGAACGATTTGGAATCGGCATCGTTGCGAGTGGCCGATGACACAATCCGACGCATGAAGCTGATTGCCGATATTCAACCAACACGCAAGTGAGGACGACCACATGAATGCGTGTGACAGCGGCCATTAACTTAATTTGTTCCTTTTTTACTCATTCGAACTCATTTTATTCTTCCCTCTCGCGGTTGCTATTGAAATGCGTGCATTTTTATTCACCTTTTTATAATGTTGAGTTTCGTCTTTAAAGTGGCGAATAATCAATATAAATTGAGAATAAATAAATTTAAAAAAACAAACGAAAAACGTTTATTAATTCAATTTCAATGGATTTTCTTTTATTCTTGTCCTTGGTCATGGAAACTCGTGTTTATCCAATAATTTCAAACCTTGAAAAAATTGAAATTGTTGCAGGTGAAAAAAGCGATTAAAATAAGATTTTTAAAAAAGATGCAATTTTTTCCTTTCCATTTTCGTTTCTTTTTATTCACATGATCACTAAAAATAATAATTATCACTACAAAAAGATTCACAAAAACATTAAAAAATTTAATTATTACTTTTCATTTAGTTATGGAATATGGAAAAATATATTTCAATATATTTTACAACTTCTTACGTCATTTTATGATGATTTATTTTTACTTTGCAGTCGTTAAAATCGTTAGAATATTAAAAACCACGATATTCGAAATTCTTTGACTGTTTGAGTGAATTGAAAATTTGTTATATAATCGCTATATTTTAATATTTCAATATTTGCAAAGTTATTATTTAACAAACAATCAAATTCAGTCACGTTTTTCGTTGCTGTGTGTTTCAATCCCTTTCTTTGTTCCTTTTTGTTTAGCAAAAACAACTTTTTTGCAATTTTAAAAGTTTTTAATAAATAAATATAAAGCAATAAATCTTAAATATAATAAATAATAACAATAAATTAGTTAAAGGAATAAATAACATGATTAAATAAATAATTTAAATAAATTAATTGCAATGAAGATTGTCATTAAAGCTTTGTGCAATTTTGTCATTAAATCTCGTCATTAATTCAAATTACCACTTTTTATTAAAACAATATAATTATGAATATTTAAATCTTTTATTTCTGCAATAAATATGAAAATTGTTTACATTATTATATAATTTTCACCCTTTCGATGTTCGAGTTAATTTAATGTGATAATAAAAATGAATCATTTAAAATCAAAAGTTTCCCGTGATGAATTTAGGTTTAACCAATTTTCCAATAAAAATAAAAAGAAATAAGAACACTATAAAAAAGCAATATTAATTTATGTTCAATTAAAAATGAGATAAGTTAAGATATTAGATAAGATCGATTATCTAAGCGAGAAAATTATTACTTAGATAAGAAATTTTAGATTGAAATTGAAATTGAAAAAGTTTTGAATTGTTTTTAGTTGATTATTTTATCCAATTTCATTCAATACTTTATCCAATTCATACAATATTTTTAATATTTTTTACTCTTACTTAAATTACATATTTGCTTAATATTAATAAATTGCAAATGAAATGCAAAATTTGTCAACGAATGAATAAACAAACCGCAATCGTTTTGTTTGGCTTCTTTTTGAAAAACTTTCCGTCATTGATTTGCATTTATTAAATAAAGAACACATTCAACAAATCACAAAAAGAAACAACAACAAAACGCATATAAAAGAAAATTAACACAAGAACAAAAACAAACAATTGCAAAAAACTGTTTTCATTCGTGCTCTGTCAAGCTTTTACTTCTGACTGTACTCCATGTGTACGACTTTTTGAATGCTGCTAACGACTTGAGGTTAATTGCGACGAGGGTTAATTTCCATTGTAATCCCAATAAAGAAGCAAATGTTAATGTCTTCATGCATTTAACTTTATTTTAATGAATTTAATTATTTTAAACTAATATTTTAAAACATGATCCTCTAAAAAATATTCAAAAATATAAAATAAATTATGGAATATTTCTAATAAACTAAATTCACACAGTAGCCACTTGAGAGATTAAATTAATTCCTCTATAAAATAGCGAAATAACTTCAAATCGCAATTTAATTAAATTTTTTTGTTGTTTATGGAAATTTTCGTTCTTAAATATTTCTTTTTTTTTTGTGGTTTTTTTGTGTGTGTCATGTTTTATTTGTTCAACTTTGTTTTTCAATTATTTGCAATACTTTGGCTTTTTATTTGCCTACGTTCATTTGTCGGCTGCTATTTGAACAGCTGATATTCGGTTGGTTTTTTCCGTTTCTCCGTTTTCTGTGCTGAGCGAGTTAATTCAACTTTAAAATTCCTTCTCTCTTTGCAAGCGAATTGCTTTCTCTCGACAAAAGCTAAGCTTAAATAATGACAGCAACTTTTACAGTGGTCGATTTGAATAAGTTTGTAATATAAAAATAAAAAAAAATAAATTAAAATAAATAACTAAATTAAAAAAATAAATTAATAAAATTAAAAAATACAATTAAAAAAACGGAGATTTTATGGTCCTTTTTTAATCCTTTTTTGGGCGATACTAAAAAACATTTTTGCGGTAAAAAAACAAGACAATTTAACAATTAAATAAAACTTAAAATTTCTCCACACCTTAAATAAATTTTTGAAAAGAAAACCAAAAGAAAAACCTTAACTGAGGACGAAAAAAACCGATAAAAGCAACTGTTCAAACTGTTTAAAAATAATCATTGTGTGTGTGCTGAAGTCAGCTGTCATTCATGTTCCTCTGTTTATAGAGTTTTCCTTTTATGACGATAACATTAACAACGGAATTCATCAATAAACTAGAAAAGCTTTAACCTTTCGGAAATATTCTACACTATGAAAACTTGTTTTCAACACAAGTCGAGCTGATAAGCTTCTGTGTAAGCTTGAAAAAACAACTTGAATCGAAAGCGGTTTTATTCGGGCGCGATGAAACTCGACGTCGTAATGAAAGCGAAGAAACGAGATCGATCGCATCGTCTCGATGACGACGCTGCTCGTTGGCTGTTAACGGCTACACACACACACACACACAAGGCACATTCAAAACACGCTTCAAAGCGCGCATCGTGAGCTTGACTTTGGACTCAGTTTGCTTCGGAAGATTAACGTGATCGGTTCGGCGTCGTGAAATCGGGTTTTTAAAATAGAAATTTATTCTGGGGGAATTTTGAAGAAAGCTGTGAATTTTATCATAAATTTTATATGTAGATATTGTAATTTTATCGTATTGATTTTGACGAAATAATAATAAAAAGCAAATAATAATAAAAAGCAAACAATAATTAAAAATAAATCAAATGAAAAATAAAAACCTTTTGTTAAGGAAAAAAACAGCAACGAAAATTAGCATCCGAAAAAGAGAAGCAACAGAAAAGAAGAAAGAAATTAATATAAAAACAACAACAACAGGAAAACGATTAAACGACTAAAAAGAATTGCAGGAAAACCTGCAAAAAAGAAGCCAAATATAGTTAAAAAATAGCAAACGACTACAAAGTCGAATTTATTGCATTAATTATTAAAGCTGGAAAAAAGAATTGCACAATAATTAAATACAAAACACAACGAAAACAGCAGATAAATAAAAAACTTGGCTTGTGACTGACATACGAATAAGAAGAAGAAAAGCAGACTACAGTAAGGAAAACAAAAGAAAGAAAGACAACAACGACGTGAAAATACCGAAAAAAGCTTTACTTAAATATTGAATAAAACAAATAAATTGTAAACTTGTTTATTTAATTGCACTTGAATTCGCTGACTTCTCTGCTTTCGCATCGGCATCTGTTCGGCATCGGCTCTGCTTCGTTTACGACTGTAATTTGCTGCTTTAATTAATATTGTTACTTTCCACGACGTTTCTAATTGTAAACATAGTAACAACACACACACACACACATGCACATGCACATGAACATTAATATTTGCAGCTAGAAATGCGATCTGAGCAAATGTCAACAGCAAAAACAATTGCAGCAATCAACAAGTGAAAAACTCAACAGAAGCAACAGAAGCTTCAATCACAAGACAGACTCTCATCCATCGTGATTATATAATCGATAAAAACAAGCAACGATTAATAAAGCGCCATTAAAACGAGGGAATTCAAATTGAAAAATTAATTTGTACTTAAAACTTTAAAAAGGAAAACTTAAAGAGTAAAAAAATACCTCAGCCAAAGTTTCATGTCAAAGTTTCTTGCTAATGAGATGCAAAATAAAACAATTAAAAAATCATTTTAAAATACAAAAGTAAACAAACATAAAAATCAAATTTAATCAGGAAACTTAACGAAAGGTTATCGCTACAGTTCGTTAAGTTTTAAGTGATTAATCGTTCGTAAACTACCGAAATATCAAGGAAAATAAATCGCAATCAATCATAAAAAATCAACTCCGCAAAATAAAAAAGTAGTAAAGCATAAAAAAGTAGCAAAACTTAAATAGAAACTTGAACTAGAAGCGGAAATCATTTGCTGAATTTACGGTTACTTGTTCAACGCATTTTTCCCAATTGGAATTTCGATAAACGACAGCTCAGTGATTCATCGTAAATCACATTCGCAATCCATATTTTCCAATCGGAAAAGCAGCAACAATTCGAAGAGCAACAGAATAAAAAAAATCAAACGACATTTCAAATACGATTACAACAACAACGACGACGACGATGGAGCGCTCTAAAAGTTGCAGCAACTTCGACACTTCGATGAGAAATAAAATTACTAAGAATACCAACGGCGACGACGACGATTTCGTGTCCATCATCCGGAGCAGCAGCAGCATGAAATCCTTGACGCAGCATCAGTCGAAGTTGCTTCAAAAGCAGCTGCAACTGCAGCATCAACAACTGCAGTACAACGGGAGTTCAGACAATCTTAAGACGATGTTGGAGGCGTCCATCAGGAGCAGCAAAGCCACTCCCATCGCCAGCGGCAACATCAGCAGCCTGCCTCGCTACTCGGCGCTGCGCAAGAAGCAATTCCATCGGCAAGCGTCGTCGGCGTGCGCCTCCAGCCACGCCTCGCCACGAGATCGCTTCCACGACGACACCGAGTACCACGCCGACCTCGAGGACGATGCGCCCGAGCTGCAGCGCGAACACCGGCTGCACTTCGCCGTTGAATCCGAGCGCACTTCCTTCTACAGCCACCACAAGCAGCAGCAGTTCGCCCACCACAAGCCGCAGAGCGACTCCATGCTGATGATGGCGACCTCCGAACGGCGGCTCCGGCACGAGGACTCCTTCGACTCCACGGCGACCGTCGACCCGCGGAGCCCCGCCAGCCAGCGACGTCACCGCTTCGCCTCGTATCTGACGCGCGACAGCTCCGTGTCGCAGTCGGACTCCAGCCGCTACTCGAGCGTCGACAGTCTGCTGGAGTCGCGCAAGCCCGACCCCGAAGCGATACTCATCAACCTGGGCTTCGGGCCCGTCGGCTCCGAGGACATCCTCTCGCGCATCCCGAAGCGCTTCCTGAAGCCGTCGCAGGTGCGCGGCATCGACACCGAAGCCTTCGTGAAGCGCCTGCAGCTCGCCAGCCATCTGGCGGACAACAGCGTGCTGGGCTACCGCGGCTTGACCGGCAACCCCGATGTGCCGCCCTCGTCCATCGTGGCCAAAATCATGGCGCGCTTCGAGGTCAATCAACGCAAGAAATCCATGGACGGGATTGAGTAGAGGAAGGAAAAGGACAGCTATATGAAGCGTTGATGTTTTAGTATCGAAGGAAGCTGCGAAAAGCATAAAAAATGGGGAAATTTCAGGAAACTTTCTTCGTGATCAATCTTAAACTTATTACTTAAATGTTTTTCTGTGTTCAGTTATAATTCACATTTTGTTTTGTTTGAATTTTCTGTACTTACTTTTTACTTATTTTGGAGAGATTTGAAATTCTCCAAAAACAGGCCAAATATGGATACTTAATTTATTTACATTATTTGTAGACTACACTTAAAAGTAAATATTTTATCTTTTATTTTAAAAATTTTATGCAGTTTTAATTTTTATTTGTACGTGATAAAAATATTTAATATATGAAAAATACAAAATGCAAAAATACGAAATTTAATTACGATCATTGAATCGGATTTATATCGTTCTCTATATATTGTAAAATAAACATTTTCTTTTCTGACGACACATTTTTACATATATTCATAGAAAAAGGAGCGTAGCACTTTGCATTTTATTTGTTTATAGGTTCTTAAGTTAAAAAATGTGTTCTACTCCTCACTTTACCACGAAAGCTATTATAGCTCTAGTTTTCTCAAAGCTAACCAATAACTCATTCGTCGTCAGTTAAGTTAACCGCGACCTTAACTCTCAGATTTACGAACACTAGATCTATTACTATTTTTTCTACAGCGTTGCACAAAATCACGCAATTTCTACTGTGTAGATTGCGCCCATGCGTGATTAGCGTGATTTTTTCATATTTTTCATTATTAGCCATTCCCCAATTGCCTGTGCGCAAAATATACTTACTATCGCGTCAGTTACTGGCACTTAACCAGAACTAAAGATTAATTGGGCTTTAAAAATGAATTCATCTCTGCATTTTTCCAATTTTCAGAGTCTTTTTAGCATTGAATTGAGTATTTGCAATTCGCATTAATATATACTATACACCGTATTATATATTACAAATTTATGTGTAAAATTAAACTAAAACAATTGATTATACCCATAAAAGCAACTTTGGTATTTATTTATATCGTTTCATTCAAAGAAAACAGTTTAAATTCTTTGTATTGTTATTTCTAAATTTTTGGTTGTTTCAAAGATAATTTTTAATAATTTTTGAAAGAAATTTAAAAATGGTAAATGAATGGCAACTTATCAACGCATCAACTCAAAAGAGGACGACCTCATGAGGCCGAGTGTGGCGTTGACCACCAACATTGCTAATTACGTCAACAAAGTACAAATATTTGTCCGATTTGCATCCCGTTTTTTTAATCGTATTATATTTCCTTCTATTTCCTTCATTTCAAAAATAGCATTAACAAAAACTTTAAAAACTGTTAAATAATCAGCTTCGATACAATAGAAACCTCGTATTCAGCGGGTCAAGGTCGAAAGATCGACAGAAACCCGAGAAGCAATGACAGGAAATGGTTTGTTTATAACTTTAAATATTCAGTGCTAAATTTATACAAATTAGAATAATTTTAAAGAGATTTCACATCTACTTTTGAACTATTTTAAGTTTTTCTAGATTTTATATTGTGTACATTTCTAAACTACTTAAAAAGCGAAAGTTTCTATTTAAAATTAACTTAAATCTTGCTGCCAACTGAATTTAGAGATTTTTTCATGAACTAACTGAGCATGTTTCACAATTAACACAATAAAAACACACGATACTACATCGAATGCATCAATAAAATATACAAACTATTTGTGACACATTTAAACTATTGACTATTTTAGAGTTGATTGATGTCTCTAAACGATATCTGAAATTATTTTATTGCACTGTTATATCTACGTTCAATACTTAGTTTATCTTCGAAAATTGTTGCAGCTAAATATTATTACTTTACTTTCACTTTAATGCGTTGAAGTAACTTAAAACAAATATGTTTTAAATTTGTAAAATATACGGTTTACCTTTCCTCAATAAAAATTAATTCACATCGTAAACCCGTCGTAATATAATTGTTCGTTCATGCAGCGCCATCTACGAAGAATTTATAGCAGCTGCACAATTAACGTGAAGCAGACAATCGCCACGATGGCAGCACTGTCAAAACCAAACAGCTGTTTGCTGTCATCTTAATTTTTATTTGTTTTCTTTTTCAATCCGGTTGCTGACGTCAAAACCGCGAGAAATCTGAGAGAAGTTGGTGAATTTGTATGGATTTTTATTCGATTTCATTTCTTATTTGTATCTTGTTGCAATCACGACGTTACGGTTGCTTTGTCGTTTATTATTTAGCAAAAAGAATCACTGTGCAATTGTTTTTTTAATTCACATTCACAACAACAAAAGCAAATACTTTTCTCGCGTGCAATCCGTTGCATGCATCTTGGCCCTGCAATAAAATCAATTATAACTAATCTTTATTTCACATTATTTTTGCAATAAATTCAATAATAAAAACAATACCATGGATCTTCAACATTGCCCCGTCAGTCTGGCAATTACAACAAACGTCGGCGCCTCGTGCACTTGGTCAAAATGTCTGTGTGGACAACAAGTTCTGGATTAGAAACGGCGTTAGGAGCTCTCGGTACACAGCAATTGAAGGCACTCAGTTGTCAACAGATCAACTACAATAACGCTGCCACGTCAGGTGTTGGCTTGGCTAATTTCAACCATAACAACAACAACAACAACAACAGTAACGCGAGTAATAATAATTCTATATATCTGAACCATCAACATTTAGGCAACGGCTTTTCTATTGCCAAATCACCGCATCACACATCGTTACCTAATCAGATATCGACAACTATTGTAGCTGCAGCTGCTGCTGCCGCCGCCGCTTCTGTTGCCAGCGGTGCAGCTTCTGGCCACATCAACAACCACAACACTTACAACAACAACAACAGCAGCTGGCAACGACACAGCATTTCACAGTCTTTGCCTCAATATACGCCATCGTATCCAAAGGTAAGCAACGATTTTTCATTTCCCAAAGAAAAAAGAAGGAAAACCTCGCCGTCTGCTGCTGTTGCTGCTTGTTTTGAAGGCTTCCAAATGCAAAACTACGTATTTTTGGAATTACAAATTCATCAGCAGCAGCAGCAAAGGCACTCGACTATTTTTATTGCTATGTATTTGAATCGGCGATATTCAAATATCATGTTTATTCAAGGTGGTCCGGTTGCTGGAGCGCACAAACGATTTCGGTACGCGAAATGTTGCTTGTAGACATGTTTTCTTTGCTTGAATTCTTTTCAAATCAATTTAATGCTGAAATCCTCGCTAATTAATCAAGTTTGCTCGCTGAATCGGTTGACAGGCGGTTTTTTTTCGGCTTGAAATATAAAACAGACAATAATAAAAATCAATCTTTGCTTGGGTTCTAATCGGAATCGCTCGACGCTGCTTGTTTTCATGTTACGTGATTAATGCGTTGTTGTTTTGGTATTTATTGTCGATTTCATTATCTGATCGACACAGTTTTTCATTTGTATGTTAGTGTTCTTGTGCATAGAATCGTGAATAGACTTGAAAAAACATCCAATTAAACGAGAAGTTGTTTTCATCAAATATAGGCGAATGTTTATTATTTTCTTTTGTTATTAAAGTAACAAAAAATTCTGATAGATTCCATTTTTTATTGCAATAATATTCGTGAAAGATTTAAAACTTTGTCATGTTTCAAAGAACATTCATTAAATGTTTCCTGTGCTCTGATTTTCGATATTTCTTATTAGAAGTTTCTGTACAAATCCACAAGCAGCCAATCGCTATAAAAAAAATTTAAATCTGTGATGCGGCGAGCTGCTTTTCAACTCGCTTCAATAAAACAGTCTGTTTCTAATAAGAAATCCGAGCAACATAACATTTGTTAAATGATATTTTTCTCTTTTTAAACTGTGAAGAAATAAAAAGACGCAAACTTTAATCTTGTCCCAGATCATGACTCTTTTTCGCCTCTCTCCCGTTAACTCTCGTCTGTGGTTTGAAGAGAGCACGAGCGAGATGAAAGAGCATTAAATTGTGCCCGGCTTTTTGTGTATATTTTTATTACTTTATTGTGCGCTCAATTTTTGAGAAAATATTCAAAAACATCTCCTGAAAGTTGACGGCTCTCACGCACTCTCGCTTCCTCAGCCAACGGCTTTGGACAATTTTCGTTTTCCTTTTCTTACTTCTCGTGTGTTTCTTTAGCTTAGGAAGTGCCTTTTTCCTGTTTTACTAAAAGTTTTCGTCAATTTTAAGTGTTTCTACTGCGTTTCTTTTGAACTCCTGTAATATAAAATGTTAAGAATATATTAAATAAAAGCAAAACCAGTTTAAAAGCAGCAGAAACTCTTTAAAAATTCAATTGTAATTCCGAAAAGTTATTTTGACGGCCACTGAAAAAAGCGCTTCGAAATTGATTTCTGTTTGTTTTGCAAAAACATTTCGCGTGCGGTCTCCAGAGAAACGTCTGTTGGCGACCGAAGACGCCTTTTTATCAGTTTATTTCACATCGCATCGCATGAAGTTCGTGATCAGAAGAAACATCATATTTTCGAAAAATACGTACTTTGATTTGTTTTCGTCTAAATACGGAATTCATAAAATAATCTTCAACTAAATGCTGAACAGTGAACGATTTTACGCTTATTTCTAAACACTTTGTAGCCGATGATTGGCCAATGAGTTACTGTGCAAAAGTTTCTCATATCAAATAACAAAATATGTAAATGCAACGTGGATACAGATTTAAAAGATTAAAGATTTAAGCCGAAAATGCGATCATTAACGAAATCGACGTTAAAGCACATTGAGAGAAAACATAGCAAAAGTTAAATAAATATTTATTATAATATAAACATTTATTTATAATAACAATAATAATCATGAACATTTAAAAAATCTACAAAATAATGCAAAATTAATTAAATACTTATTAAATAGCTGCATTTCCGGTCTAAGTTCAACTTTTACTTAACACAAAATTAAATTAGAGTTAACTAACGAAGTTCTAATTTCAATTAAAAGTGCTGCCAGTGAATAGAATTATTTGTCAATGTCACATTCTTAACAGCTGATTGAACCACTTAACAGTGTTGCCACTTGATGCGTAACGATAGCGTGTTCAGAGTCAAAGCAGATGCGAATGACGAGTAATAAACTCGGCCTCACATCAGAAGCCACACTCCAGTTTTTTAGTTGTTTTCGAAAAGTGGAAGAAATTGCAGTGGATCCAAACAGTAATAAATTTGATGCCATAATTTCTTCTCACGAGACTCAAATACAATGAAATGCACATCTTTTTTTCTTGTGAACAAACTGTTTCCAGACACATTCTCAGCTCTTTACACATATCCCATTTTGAGGCTAGCCTCACTTTTTCTTGTCTATCAAAATGCAACTTGAAATCTTATTTTCGAATAATTGGCGACTGGTATGCAGCTATTATTACAATAAACTATGTGATAACGCCAAATATAACATCGAATATGATCAATAATACATTACAATAATGGATATATTGAATATATTTTAATAATTAACGCATTTCTCTCAGGAAAAAGTCGACATCTAGTATCAAAAACACAACATTAAAACATTATTATTGAATCTTTCACTCAGTGTAACATTAGAAACTATAGACTTTTATCTAAATAGCTTATCTGATCAACGAATCACTTGATTGATGCCATCCTCATGATGTCACTTATGTCATGAGCCAAAATAACGACAATATTTAAATTGAAATCGAAAGACAGAATTTCCTTAATGTGAAAATAATTTCTAGGCTTAGATAACCCTAAATTAAACTCGTTTCTGTCGGACCCTAAAACTAAACTCAGAAATGTGCACAATATAATTCCATATTAATATAAATGACTGCTCAAAACTTTTCCTAGTCTTCACTTCCCAAAGAACAAACAAATTTCTTATATAATGATTTCACTTTGAGAGGTCATTAAATTAATTGAAAGGTTAACAATGGAGAAAAAGCCAATTAAAATTGACTTTGTGGGAAGTAAGCGAGCGATTTAATCATTACGCGATCGTGAAAAATGTTAAATATATCACTGAAAAGAAATCTAAGAGTAGAATCAAGTGAAACAAACGGAAACAAATTGTAATTTTCAGACATAACAGGGAGTCTCGGAAACTATTTATCCGATAAAGTTAAAACGTAGTAAAACGCGACACCTTTGAAGGGGCGTGACAAGATCTAAAATGGTCATAATATGAAAACTACAAAGCTTAAGAAGGGTTCACACTGATTGTGGCCACACTGTTGTGCAAGGTTGGAGTGAGTTGTAATTTGGGAGGAAGGAAGAGGGTGGATACTGCGCGTTTTGATGCCCAGTGGTTGCTAGAGGAACAGAAATAGTAAGAGAGAGGAAGCACAGTTCTACAGTCAAGAAACATAAAAAACTGCCGCTTTTGTTCAAAGCTACAAGACGAAGTTCACCGTGTCAGCTACTCTACTATACAATAAAAAAATTAAGCACTCAAAGCTTTACTACACCTCCCAGACATCTATACAGAAATCGGTCCAAATTATAATGAAATGTTCGCTGGTAAAGATTAATGGCATAAACAAAAAAACAAACGTTTTTGTCATCCAAGAATAAAATATCTGATGTGGGCAACACATAACTTCCTTGTATGACGGCAATTGTATGGATTTATTTCAAGAGTGGTTGATATATTTTATTTATATTTTAAAATTGAAGTTTTAAAAATTTTAAATATTTTTACTTCCATAATGAAAAAAATTTCATAGGCTTCTCTTAATTTAAATAATTTAAATAGTAGTAAGTAAAAACAAGGAAGTACAAATTAGTTTCCACACAGCTTTAACTATCAATCGTAGTCATTTTGATTTCCCGGTTTAGTTCTGTAAGGGTACAACCAATTTTTGTAAAAGATATAGCAGCATAACATTCATTTATCATTATCATTTATGTAATTCGGATAATGCATTCTTCGTGTTCCTTTGGCGAAGAGTCCTTTTGGTGCGAACCATCATTAAAATTGGAGCTACAAAATTGTGTCTTATGTAAGGCCCAATATACTTTCTAGGAGTGTTTGTTTTTGAGTAATGTATGAAATTTGAAAAAAACTATATGAGAAGTGTCCTTTTCGCGCAACCGATTGCATCCAAAAAGGGAGGTGCACAACTAGGTCTTATAAGAGTCTCAAATACCAAATTTCAAGTTTCTACGATTCTCCGTTTTTAAGTTATTGAGGATACGTACATACGTACATACGTACAGACGTACATACGTACATACGTACACACGTCACGACCAAACTAGTCAAAATGGACTCCGCGATGGTCAAAATGTGTGTTACCATCAAAATCTCAATATCGAAATTTTTCATGATTACAATACTTTCTTGTATTTACTACGTATACAAGGAAGTAAAAAGAAAGTTTATTTCGAGAAATACTGCATTATTGAAAATTCAGTACCTGATAGGAGCTTGAAAAATAGGCCTCTGCCAGATAGGAACGATCCGCTTCGGTACAAAGCTGTGAAGAAGAAAATCTAGTATGCAGAGCAATGTAGCTTTTGCAGAGAGTACAAATCTCTATATACTCGTATAACCGCTCAATGTCCCGTTTTTAGCAAAACAATTGGAACATCTTCGGAAGTGATACAGAGGATCCCTCAACCCTAGTTACGATAAATCTCATAGAGCTTGTGACATTCATAAGGAAAGCTAGAGTGAGTTGCTGCTCTATCCGAGTATGGTATTTCCACGAAATAGACCCATAGGTCTTCAAGACGCTCCCGCTCTCGATTACCTAAATCTTAAGTAATAATAATTTTCATGGGCCAAGAAACATGCTTGGACTCATCGTGTGTATAGTAGTAAACGGCAATATTACCACGTAGCTTTAGAATTAAAAGTATTACTATTAGAGATAGGAAGATATCTCTCGCTATTTCCCTCTCTCTGTCTCCCCCCTCTCTCTCTCTCTCTCTCTCTCTCTCTCTCTCTCTCTCTCTCTCTCTCTCTCTCTCTCTCTCTCTCTCTGTCTCTCTCTTTCGCTCTGTTGTGTTTATAGTTCTCATTTGTTTTTGAATTCTATTGTTCCATTAATTCTCTATAAAATCCTCTATAAGTCATCCACTGGGATAAAAAGATCCAAATTCTTCTTCCGGAACAACCCAAGCCAACTACACATTAAAATTGAAATTGTTGGATAACATTGGGAAGTGAAGATTTAATTTATTCCATAAAAGAACATCCGACTATAAAAAGCGAAAGGTGATGCTCCCAATTAACCACTTTTGAGCTTTGGGTGTCATCTGCAGTCAATGGAATTGATTAAATGGGCCGATCTGTGGATCGATAGTTGATAGCTAAAGAGTAAAGAAAGAATTCTTCGCAGTTTTCTATTGCAGTTGATGGTTTTTACTGTGTGACATACATCTTTATCTGCTTCTATTCGATCAATTTCTATTCTCGCCATTGTTTATCACACTTAAAATTCAATTAAAAGACATGTGATCGATCGATATATCGCACATTCGTTAATTTCTTTTTATAAAGAAATATTCTGCATTTGTTTCTGCTTGGATTCCGTCAGCTTTTTTTCGTTGTGGCTTCTGTTGTACTATTTTTTGAGTTTCTGTTTTAATGCGGCGCTCGATCATCGATCAGTTGTTGACGTGATGCTGTGGCGTGCTGTCGACCGAATTAAATGTTGCTATCATCTCAAACGGAATTCATTCATTCAAATTTTGTTGCATTTTCTATTCGCGCAATCGTACGAAACACCAGCGGCAAAACAAGCAGAATTTCAAGCGGAAAAGGAAGTGGCACATTATTATTAAGCAACAACAACGATGACGACAGCGCGTGAGAGAAACGAGAAACAAAACGAGAAGCAAAATAACAGAGATTGCTGCCACTTTAATTAAATAAATTCGATATTTCAAATAAAATCAAAAACAAATTAAATGAAAACGACGAAATTTCTATAAAATTTCGAAATTTTTGTTTGTGTTTTAGAGACGAAAATAACGAAAAAACAGAAAGAAATCGTTTTAATTAAATCCAAATGGATCAAAATATTAAGCAAAAGTGTTGAAAATAGAAGAGAGAATAAAAACAGCATTAATTCTCATTAATTATTTATATTTACAAGTGCAATTTTGTTGTTTTTTTTTGTGTATTTTTCACAGCTTTTTTACATTTAAATCATGTGAAATTAATTTTGTATAGAATTGATTCGTTGTTTTTCCTTTCATCAAACAAACGAAAGTCATGAAATGTGACTTGAAAACCTTTAATTGTTATATTTAATTATTAGTATTTCCATTTCTGCAGTGAGAAATGCATAAATTAAAACATTCAAATCGTTGTTTTGTGATTCAAAAGTTTCTATACTTACACATGTGATGTTTAGATACATTTTGCAATGTTTAGCCACATCAGTCGACATCAGTCAGCAACAGAAGCAAATGTTGCATTTTGGAATAGAAAATATTAAATATAAATGATTTCGAATAATAAAATCGAATAAGTATAATAAAATAAATAAATATTAATTGCATTTATTTAATAAAGTTCAGAATTAAATGCAAAAAGGATCCCCACAAGCACACAAAAACGTAATAAAAACAAGAATAATTTTTAATTGTTGAATTTGTTCATGTTTTATTTACTTTTAGAATAAAGTTTTCGAAATACTCAAATTAAATAGATTTTTCGATTTTTTTTTTATTTGAAAGTAACATATTTTTTTCAATAAAATTTTGTCAGAAAATACGAAAAAAAGCCGAAAATTGACTTGCGTAGTGAAATAAATAATTAGTCATAAACACTGAACACTGTCAAACATCGAATGCAACTAAACGACGAGATTTCGGAAGCTTTTCATCATTCAGTATTTTAAATATCGCGCATGGAAAGAATAATAAATAATAAATAATCAGAAGTGAAGAAGAGACGTGAAATTGAAAAACAATGCAAATGTTGGCGCTGAACTTGCTCTAGAAACACGATTCTCATTGAAGTGTTCCGTTTCCATTCTATTCCTCGTCGTCACTCGCTGTCGCAGCCGCCTCTCGCACAGCGCCGCTCTTTCTCAGCCTCAAGCAACACTGATTTTCGTCGGGAAATCGCCGTCATCGTCGTCGTCATCGTCGTCGTGCCGCGATGTATTCGAGTTTACAGTTTGAGCGCCGAAACGAAAGCAAAAGCAGTCTGCTGCTCAATCACCAACTCGCTGCGGATCACTATGCGGCTGTTCACGGCGAGAGCGACGATGCGAGGACGCCGCTAACGTTCGCCTCGCACAGATCAGTACCCAGAATCAGCCCGGCCGCAGCGATAGCAGCCGCCACGAAAATCCCAGTCGCCGTCGCGGCCCCGACAGTGACTTTGCCAGCGCCGCCGCCAGCGCCACCGCCGCCGCCGTCGCAATCGCATTCGTTGCCCGGCGTTGTCGGTGACGGTTACAGCGTGCATTCGTTTTTGCGGCACGATTACAAGTACTGCGACTCTTGTCGGCCGCTGCGCTTTCACAATCAATCGAGCCACAGCGTCGGTCCGGGTGCAATCTTGCAAAAGCAGCTCTGCGCGAGCTCCTCGTCGTCGCGTTTCCATCGACACTCGAGTGTGTCGCGTTGCACGTTGCCGCAGTCGCTAGCGTCGTCTGTGCCTCCAGTACCACCGGCGCTGCACGCCACCTCAGCCGCCTCCCCCTATCAGTTGCGCCCATTGCAGCATTTCTCGTCTCGTTTTCAGCCGCGCCGCACCGCCAGCAGCAGCATGTCGCAGTCCGGCGAGGACCTGCACTCACCCAGCTACCTTTCATGGCGAAAGCTGCAGCTGAGTCGCGCCAAGCTGAAAGCGTCCAGCAAAACGTCGGCGCTGCTGTCAGGATTCGCGATGGTGAGTTTTCAATAATATTTCGAGGCAACTAAATCACTAAATGTTGGTTAATAGCATCAATTATAACCCTAGAGCATGGGAAAAGGAAAGAATTCATCAACGAAAAAGTGTCGTTAAAAATAGATTTGCTTCAGATAAAAGATTTTCAAGTGTATTTATAGTTTTTCTACATGAATGTGTGGCTATTACCAATCGAAATCCTTTTGTTATTATGCGATTAAACAGAAAACAGTTCAAATCGAAGTAAAGTGAAATTTAAAATGTCCCGAAAGAGCGATGAATTTTTATAGAATTACGAGTTACAATCGCACTTTTTACAAGTTTTTGATTAAACGCAGTTAAATACAATGATTAATTATATTTTAGTAGTTGTTTCTATAACAATAAATAATGTAAAATTGATAATTTTAATAATATAAATGTCAACATATTCAATTCATTACGAAAAAGTACAAAAGTGTCCAGAAAGTATCAACTTTTCCTCTGCTCAAACATTTCTTCTACTCAAATATAAAAGCTAAAAAATTCTCTACAAGGAATAAGTGAAGTTTATAATAAAATTTAAACTATAAACTAACTTTTAACTTAGGTTCTTAGCTATATAAAAAGTTCATCTTTACACTTTTACAAATAATCGCATGCATTTTGTTTTATATCCACAAATTATTTCAGTATTTCGTTGCTTTGTCATTAATTTATCTGAGATCCATTGATCGATGGGAGAATAGCAATAATAATTTATTCAAATTAAACTTATATGGCATTATTTTCCATAATTTTAATAATAAATTTAATGTATTTTCATGGCAGATGCTTTTACAATTAAAATTCTTTTATTGCTGAAGGAATTAATTTTTAAATAATTGCTGATAAAGATTTTGCATAAATATTTAACATCGACTTAAAAATTTTACTTAAAAAAATATTTACAAATAAATTTGCAAACGACAACAAAATTTTATGAAAAGAATTTTTACATTATTGTTGCTTCTCTTCGATGGCAAATTCTTTGATAAGAAAATTCCTACAGATTCATCATCAAAGTACAAACAACAAATTATTTCGAAATATTTTACATACAAATAAAATATTTATAAATGTGTGCATATATCCAAACATTTATATTATTCATTGAAATATTTAAAACACATTTTTTTTATGTTTCTTTTTTTTGTAATTGATAACTGAAGGCGTACGATTTTGTGTCTGCTCTGAAATTAATGATCCATTCATAGTAAAAGAAGCAGAAAAGAAACGAACATAAAATTGGGAAATTATAAAAAAATACAAATATTTAGGAAATCTTTTGTGGTCGTTTCTACAATAAAATTCTAAAAATTACTCACAAACATTAATTTCCTTAATTTGTTCACTTAAAATATGACTCATGAAACGTATGAATAGACATTTAATATTATAATTTATTATCTAGTATTATTATTAGAAGATTGAAGTGGCTATCGTAAGTTTTCGTATTTAATTTTCGTATTATTATTATTAGTTTCCGATATTAAATATTAAATACATTTTCAGCTTTGCTCCTCGATTCAATCGGATGCAATTCAAATTCGATTCATAATGAATTCCGATTGGAATGCAAAACAGGGCTGCCAGCTATTGTTTTAACAAATATGTAAATTTTTTATTTATTATTTTCTAAGTAACAGTATTATTTTCATTTACAAAGTATAAATGTATTTATTTTTAATTTTACTCCAATTCTTATAGTTTAACATCGCTATAAATGCATTAATAATTTAATAATACCCAAAAAAAAGGTTCTGTTGAGCCGAAAAACAGAATACAGAAAATATTTTGTTTACGTAATAATATTGTTTTTTTTTTGCCGTTGCCTAGCAAAAGGGTTTTTGATTGGTTAATAGAATTTTTTTTGGCAAAATTAATAATTTTCTTATATTTATAACTCAGACGAGAAGAAATAAATTAATGCACATAAAATAAAAACAATCAACAGAAACAAAACTTGTTTGTTTTTCCCCTTCAAGAATAAACAACATAATTAGCAATAATTTTAACAATATGAAGACAAAATTTATCAATACGAAAGAATAAAAACGAAGAAATTTTAGTTTCTTGTCAATAATAAATCATGAGGAATAAATATCAATCGATTTACAATCGCACGAGTTTATCTGTTGCTATTCTATTATTAGACGACTAAGCATTTTTATTTTATTTATTTAATTAGAAAAATTTAATTATTTAATTATAAAAGCACTGAATTAGAAAGGAGATGCACTAAAATGAAGTCTTTTCTAGCACAAAACACGTAATACAATCAAAATAATGTAGAATAACACACAATAAAAACACTAAACAATAATTTAATAACAATAATTTAACAATAACTTCACGTGTAACAATTTTTATAAGCATTAATAAGATAAAACCAATAACAATAAACATTATAGTAGTTATTAAGAGTACATTTTTGACATTATTTCATTATAAACGCTTATAAAACTGTGTTTAATTTAATTAAATAATAATAAAGGTTGCTTCCCAACTACATATTTATAATCACATGTAGAATATCTTTAATCGCTGTCTTTCTGATCTCTGTTCTTGTTTTTATGCAGGTAGCGATGGTTGAGGTTCAGCTGAACAACGACACGCAGGTGCCGCCGGGAATGCTTGTGGCCTTCGCCATCTGCACCACCCTCCTCGTGGCGGTGCACATGCTGGCGCTCATGATCAGCACCTGCATCCTGCCCAACATCGAGACAGTCTGCAATCTGCACAGTATTTCGCTGGTGCATGAGTCGCCGCACGAGAGGCTGCATTGGTACATCGAGACGGCTTGGGCCTTCTCCACGCTGCTGGGCCTCATCCTCTTCCTGCTCGAGATCGCCATCCTGTGCTGGGTGAAGTTCTACGATCTCAGTCAGCCGGCTGCGTGGTCAGCGTGCATCGTACTCATTCCGGTGCTCATCATCTTCCTCGCCTTTGCCATTCACTTCTATCGCTCACTCGTGACGCACAAGTACGAAGTCACGGTGTCGGGAATTCGCGAGCTCGAGATCCTCAAGGAGCAAATGGAGCAGGACCACATGGACCACCAGCAGCATCATCACCATCGAAATAACGGCCTCAATTACGGAGCCAGCGGCGAAATTGTGTAGTGCTGATTTCACGAATATTTGTAGTTTTCTAGTTTTGTGTAGTTAAGTAGTTATTAAGTTGAAATACCTTTTATACCAACTGAAAAAGACATAAATTTAAATAATCACAAATGTAGAAATTCATTTATGTATAATTTTCGTGTTATAATTGCTATGAATTGTGATAAAGTGCTGCGTGTCACCCAGTCGTCGCACTCTTCTTGCTCTTCTTTTGTGTGCCCATCCGTCTGCCGGATATGCCGAAAATAGTACCACAGACCACGAGCAAGTCTGTTGTTTGACGATGAGCGCAGCGAGTCTTTCATAAATTCGTTTCGATGATTCAATCTAATTTAAGACTGCAAATTAAGCAAAATGTATATTTAAGTCCTTATGTGATAGATATTGAAGCAATAATTGAATGTAAACGGTATTGTAAATGATTTATAGCAAAGTACACATAAATGAGAATTTTCCGATATCAAATCGATTCTTTTGTGTTTATTCTAAACTGTTATATTATTACAGGATTCTTCATTTATAGCTAGAAAAGACGTTCGTTATTCATCACTTCGTTTTGTTCCTATGAGAAACTGTTGGAATAATGAACAATATCCTTGCAGAAAATACATAGGACAAATTTGACGTTCGTAGATAAGAAATATAAACTTATTTACAAAATACAATTTATTAACTTTCTTTATAACATTAAATAACAACAAAAGTAATGCTTTATAAAGGCCGTTAGAAAGAGTCCAGCAATTGCAACTGTTCTTTAGATTATTGTAACAGATTATTTGGAATTATATGCAACATTCAAATTTTGTAACAGATTACACAACAGAAAGTGTATTTTATTTTAAACCTCAGCAAGTATTTTATAATTTAAATCTCATAACTCTAAAATTCTAACACAATAATAATAAAATTCATCAGTCTTCATCTTAGGCTTTAAAAATTATTGTTTTCTAATTATTAATAAATTAAAAAAGTGATCCTTTTGAAAATACAGACGGATGTAAATATATTGCAGGGTGTTTCATTTCCTTTTTTAAAATTGGTAATTAATTTCTATACAAGATATTCTCAAGAGGCTTTCAATAAATAAATAATAATGGGATGCTATAAAATTAAGTGTGCAAGCAAAAAGAAATTTAATATTTTATTTTTATTACATATGTGTTTTTACAATAAATCAATATTTAATATTTGTCGTCATTTCTTGTTTAGTTTTTTTATAGAGAATTTTTACTACTCATAATTTTCCATCTCCACGCAACAAAATTTTACAATCTGTGCAAAACAGTTAACTTTTCCGCTCTCTTGCAAGTACACGGAAAGTCGGTATCATCGAGAATGATATTTGTGTCGAGGACAGCGGTGGGCTCAAGTTTTGCATAGCGTTGCATTTTGCGCACGAAATGTAGACAAGCCGATTCCTGCAAATGGAGTGAAGAATGGTTAAAGGAAACATTGAGAGGAATGAAGTTAAACAGAGGGCGAAACATGCTTTAACCAATTTCACTATTATAAATTTCTAGTTTAGTTTTCTTGTCGCCATGTTACTTACACCAAACGACTTTTCAGGCCTTTGGGAATTCGGCATATGCTTTTCCAAAAGATGTCTTATGAAGTAATCAGGATTTTCTAACGTACACTGCAAGCAATCAGAGATAAATTAATTTGTAAGCTAAACGTAAGTAAAACGCGAATCACCTGAGCAATTGGATACTTTGTTGGCCGATCTGCTTGATTACGAAACTCGTCCATCATTATTGAGTCCTTGCAGATATCATTGTCCCAGGTGCCTTTCTGTATCTGTCCGGTGTGCATATGATAAAAAGTACCTTCGCCGTTTTTTAAACCTCTCGCAAAATTGCCTTCATAACGATTACCATTTGCTATGTACATTATAACTAAAATTATGAGTTAATCCGAGAAACATGAAATGGAAAACTCACCATAAAACAACACTCCCAACCCATGGAAGATATCAGCGCTCCATTCGCCCACGTACATGCGACCGTCGCGGTACCATTTGATGCCCAAGCCGTCTCGTCTGTTACTCTGCCACCAACCGTAGTAGATGCCATCCGAATAGAACTGTTTCCCCTCGCCGCACTTCATATCATTGCGCCAACCACCGATATAAATTCGCTCCGCCGACCCGTCGGCCAGCTGACGACGCATGGTGCCATGCCCATGACGCTGGCCCTTCTTCCATTGGCCATCGTAAATGAGCTTGTTCTTAGTGGTCTTGACGCCGTAATTGTGATGCTGGCTGTTCAGCCAGAAGCCTGTGTAGGTGCCGCCACCGGGATAGTAAAAAGTGGCGCGCAGCCCGTTGCTCTCAGCTTTGATTTTGTTCTTAAACTCGCACGATCGATAACAGCACATTTTAGCGATAATGATTTAATAGAAAGTAAAATTTTAAATCGTTTCACTTTCCCGGTTATTTTTTAATGAATTCGAAATCGAAATAAAAGCAAACTGATCGATGCAAACGACGAGTATTTAAAATATATCGAAATGATTATAAAATCTCAACGTAAAGTACTTTCGAATTTGAATTCTTGTTGATAACCTAAACACAGTTGGAGTGGCCGGATACAACTTCAATTTTTTCCAGCCGTCAAACTCTGGCGATGATACACAGTTATAGCTGCTTACTCTGGCGTCCATTGCATACAAAGGTTTTTTCTACACAAACAACATCTACACAAAAGAAGAAGAAGACAGCTCTGCCGCCAACCAAACGCCGCCAGATTAGAAATTAGCCGAATGCTGGCGGCGTAAGTAAGCGACGGAACGTCGTGGGAATCTGGAAAATAACTTTTTTCTCATTGTCCATAAGAGCCCATGTAATTTTGACAGCTGAGTAATGAAGTTGTATCCGGCCACTCCAACTGTGTTTAAGCTATGAGTATTAAGGCATTAAACCTTTTCAAATTTAGTAGAAATTACATTCGATATCTTCGTATAAATGAAACCTTATCACTCAAATCTTCAAATAATTTTCTCTCCCGTTCAATGCGTAATTTTAAACATTTATGATAAATATATAATAAAATAAATACGAATAGATAGATACATATATATATATATTAACTACATTAAACATTATACAAACAATCGAAGGACAGCATCGAAATATAAAATGCAAACATTATTAAAAATTGAAAATAAGAAATAAAAGGGGAATTGCCAATTGCAATGTAAATAAACTAGAAATTGCTATGTTTCTCTTCGGCGCGTTCTTGTTTGGATAAAAGTTTGATCCTTAGATGTGAGTACTAATTTATCACTTTCAGTCTTCTTGCTTTGGGCTCGTGTTTTTGTTATAATTGTTGCTACGACTTTTTCGCTACTCTTGCCACTTCGGCATATTCTGGCCGTAGCAGCAGTGGCAGCTGCTCTTCGTGTAGTGCTGCTACCCTCTTCTGTTTCATCATCTGTAATAACAATGACATCATTCATCCTTTTATCGAAATGTAGCGACTGCATTTTATCAACGAGATCGTCGATTTTCGCTTCGCGTCTTCTTCTGTTTGAATTAATCTCGTGGTCGTGGTTGTTTTGCATAGTTTGAGCCGGGATTTCCATTGCTATGTTTTCCTTGTTGCTTTGTTTCGTCTTCTGTTCAGTCGATGCTTTCCGTTTTTTCAAATCACTGGCTTTTGGCGACGCTATAAATGCCCTTCTGTGTAAAAGCTTTATTTTCCTCAGATCTTCATGTTCTTGCGATGCAGTTTTCGGTTGCTTATCTTTTCTAACACGAGTTGGACGACAGTCGGTGGTTTTTGCATTAGATGCTTGAGTAGTGGTCGCTTTCTCTGTTGGCATATTTTTTGAAATTGGGTTTTGACCGGACCACTCTGCGTTTATGATGACAGTTGGACTTTCACCTTCATTTCTATCCCACACAGTAGTTTCTGGTGCCAAGTACTTAATTTTTTGAGCAGTTTCATGTTCTGCTTCTTTGGTTTCTGGCTTCTTTGTAAGTGCCTTAATATTGTGATCGGGTTTTTTGCTCACGCGCGTAGATCTGCCCACTGATTTTATGTTTTCTTTATTCGGTTGCTTCTCCTCTTCAGGCGAAAGTCTGAATTCCAAAGCTCTCCTCAGCCTAGTGAGGCTATCTCTATGATTTTGTTTCGCCACCTGCAACATCTGTTTCTTAGTGGCTTGCTTCTGGAGCTGCAAATTAATGCTATAAACTTTATCGACATTGCGAGCGGCTTTGGAGGACAATGCAAGCGCTGCTTCTACACATTCTATTGCTTGATTAAATTTCCCGTTCGCACGCAAAAAGTTCACGTAGTGCTCCATGCCCAAGAGTTGCAAATTCTGAAAGCTGAGCATCATAAAATCATTTTTATTATGCCGACACCACTTCAAAGACTGCTCATAGAACTCCTCCAGTGGTGAGAAGTCTTCGACGAGATAGAAGAGGCGTGCATTTATGTATCCAACCGACAAATACGTCCACTGTAACAAGCTGTTTCCAGACAAAAGGCTGCTGGCGTTGTTGCCAATGTAACGTTGAATACCTCGATTATCAGGAGTAACTGTCAGCCGCAGTTTGTCCTTTAAAAGTACAATTTATAGCAGTTAAGAATACAAATTCATTATTATCAGTCACGCACGCACACACCTTCATTGCTGGTGACAAGTTAATCTGCGCCACTCGACGTATGGGCTCCATGCCAGCATTCATCTGGACAGAGAGTAAAGGTCCGTATAGGCCATCTTCCAAACTGGCCACTTTATACTGTTCCTTAACAAGAAGAGTTGGTGATTTCGCTTCGCTTAAACTGGCCGCATTTTTCTCTCCCAAAAATATTTCTATAATCTTCATCTTTATCTAAAATTAAACAGAGTTTTACTTGATAATCATTACTAAATAATTGTAGCCATTACTTGAGCTTTGTCTACGCATTCCGACTGAAGATTTGCCAGCGCCCACGACGTTAAACTTTGCACCACTCTTAGAGCCGCGCCCGTCTCCAGCGCCGCTTTCAAAATCGATATATAGAAGCTCTTCACAATATTGTCGCACAGACGATTCACAGTACATTCGGCAAATTCACGCATTAAACCGAACAACAGTATCATGTAGTTCCACGAATCTTCGGACGTTATTTGGACAAAGGAACGAAATCGATTGAAAGTATTCTCAATCTGACGTAGAATGCATATGGAATCGGTGCTGGACGATCTGTTTTCGTCCTTAAATTTCCATAAAATGCGAAATTTAACCGCCTGCAAAGAGCCTAAAACAAAATCGAACTTCTCGCGACGCTCCGGCAGCTGATTACGTTTGTGTTCAACCAGTTTTAGAAGCAGATTCGCGTAGATGAAGTTGCCTGATCGGGCATTAAAATGGGCAAGCTGACATAAACAAAGTAGTACATAATTCTGACGTCGAGGCAGCAGAGTGTGAATGATATGCAGAGAATTGAGGATTACGGACGTGTGTTTGTTAACCTCTTCAGCTAAATTGATCTCAGCCTTGTCCTCAAAATAGACAGCATGTTCGCAGAGAAACGCTAACGAACGCAACGTATTATGACTGTCCTGCAGAAAGGTGGCTATGCGATAGAGGATCAACCAAGCTTGACAACCATCCTCGAGGTAGCCACGTAGCTGCAGTAAACGAGCCAAAAGAGAAATGTCTGCCATCACAGCTTCCCAATCCAGAACAAAGTCATTGGCTGTGATTGGCTCCGAATCGGCCTGAAACGCATTAACTTTCACTGTAAAGAAGTTAAATCACACACATACAAACAAAGTATTTACCGTACTATAGAACGCCTTAAATAAATACACAGCCTCCATCGCCATTTTGATTACATTCAGTTCACAACGCACATCGATGCGTTTTATTTGCTCCCTTAACAGAAGAGTGTCCAGTGTGTCTTCGATGAAATCTTTCAGAGGATAATCGAACAGCTTCTTCGCTTTCTCCACTTGTTCGCTAACCGAAATGGTCAACGCATGCGCCAGAGTAAGTTTCTCAACACGTTTTAAAGCTTGCTGCTTTGATTTTAACTGGAGACTCTTTAAAATTCTCTGAACTTTCTCATGTGTATGAAGCTGATTGTTCTCCCTGGCAATTAAAATGTAATCCAAATCTGTTTGACTAAACTTCAGCAAAGATTCTTGCAGTCGCAGATTCGATTTTTGATATTTCAGAACAATTTGCGCTTCGATTGAATGCAGTTGATGTTTCTCTTTAGTCGCTAGAATTGGCTTTAATGAGCTCTTGCTCAGCTGCAGTATTTCAAGGAGACACATATCACGAACTACAACGTGTTCTGTGGTATAAAAGATTCCAACTTGGTGTAGAATAGCCTGATAATCGCAAGCAAGCAGTTTGACCATAAAAGCGATTTGATTAGCATGCGTTTCCGTGATCATTTTGTTATCCTTAGTGGCATAAGTTGCTTGGCGCAGGCGCGACAACAATTGAATCCAAATTTGAGGCGTGAATTTGTGTTGCACAGACGCAATTGTTTCCATTAAAGAAACTGCGAGTCTAACTTGGGAAATGGTTGTAATTTTTGCTAGAAGCTTGCAAATGCTTGCGTGAAATAATTGAATATCAGCGGCAAAACTGTCAGTGCATCCTGTAGTTTCCAATACCTCAACACAGCGTCGCATAATTTTAATGAACGTGTTCCGAAAAGCAGTTTCGTGCGATGTTGACGGCTCCTAGAAAAAAGAATATAAATTATTCAAAACGATAAATATTATAGCTTGCTTTTGTAATTCATACCATCCAAAACTGTTTCCAAGGCGTAACAAAGAACGTGTAGAATTTGAGAGCTGCCCGTGAAAACCAAATTATTACATGGTTCCCCGCACTCTTGCAGCATGCCAAAGAGATAAACTTTGTTTGCTTTATTGAAGATGCTAATATTACAAATTCGAATATCAGCAACAAATGTGCATTACTCAGCTCAATTGAACCGATTTCTGCCTGCGCTTTACACGCGACGCCAAATGCTATTGCATTACCATAATCTATTTCGTATATCAGCAAACTCATCACCCCAACAAACTCCATGAACCACGGCTCCTGTTTTAGCTTCTCTCCAAAACGTTCAATGAATTTACTAAATTTTCCCGTTATTTCCACATACAATGAGACGAAATCTGGGATTGCTCTTTGTGCAAAAACTAACTTAACGAAATAATAGAGCAGCGAAAACGCGTATGCCATAGCATTGTCAGCCTTAAAATGCCCCAAGTCACGACAAACTTTTAGAAAAAGCAGCGATATTTGTTGTCCACTCCACGCTGCCGACTCATCTATACACACTAACAAAAGAAACACTTCCATATAATCCATAAACAATTTCTTTGTCTCCTCCAAGCCAATTTGTGGCTCGCGCATTTCGGCCAACAGTTTGAAGAGTGCTTCGAACATGCGCAAATGTTTGGAATCTACAGCAATAAATTTGCAAACACTTTGCAGCCTCTTTGGCACCAGATTGTGCGTTATCGTTTTCATTAAATCCTTGTAGACAAAATTTAAATCATGATTCTTCCGTAACATATCAGTAAACAAATCGGCCATATGTGAATAAATCATAGGCAAGTTATCGCTACAATTTTTTTTGGCTAGCAATTGCTGCATATATGCTCCGAAGAGAAATTCATAATCCATTGCACTTTGCAATTTGTTCGGCTTGCTTATAAAGGAATCATAAACTCTGTCCAGTTGTTGGTGGAGTTTCTGCAAAACTATAGTGTGACAAAACGCAAAAGTAGTTAACAATCGCAAGTAAACATACCCGATCGTTCAGCAAATAGAAGAAATAACGCACCATCTCCAAGAACCGATTCCAATATCTCGGGCTCGACTTTGGTTCAATGTTGGGCGTGAAGACGTTCACAAAGATATCACAGTAAACATCATAATTAGTTCCTTTAAGTGTAATCGCTTGGCAGATTTGTCTGAGGACGTCATAAGCAAACTGTATTTGGAATGAACCTCCTTTCCTCCCGTATGCAGCAATTTTCTTATGGACATCTTCAAGAGCTGCTACGGCTTCTTTGCGGCTTCCTCGAAAGGAGCTTTCATAGTTGTTAGGCATTTTATAAATATCTACTTTTTAAAAATTAATAGGTCTTAAAAACTTTATTACAAATAAAATTAATCACATATGGTTTAATATTTTTTTTCTATTTAAACTAGTACAAAGCCGCGCGAAGTGATGCTACTATTGTAGTAGACAAGCGTTCAGAGATGCCGTTTTGCTGCAGTTTTTTTTAAATGACGATTTGACATTTATCGCTGGGATTTTGTGAATCTTGGGATTCTTTGGTTGTGCAAGTATTTGTGGATTTTATAAACTGCGTCCGGATGATTCCATTAATTGGGGTATTTATGTTATATAAGAGTTTTACGATTTTTTAAAATCCAACATGAATAGCTTTTGACAACATTTTGATATAATTTCTTTTCAATAAACTTAATGAAATTTAAATAATTTTCAAAATAAATGTTTATGTGCAAAATAATGCATGTATATCGGTGATTTTCTTATAAGATCTATTAATTGTTTGTAGCTAAATGTGGGATTTTGAATACACATTTTGAGTTTCTCTATATATTTGGGGAACAATGACCGAAAGTTTCTGGCAGCACTGCTGAGCACCTTTTTCCGATGGAATTTGTTGACAGTCCGTTTAGAACGACGAAAATGAAACAGCAACCATCAGTGTTGCTGACCGTGCACGTTTTATGTCATGCCCTAAAGTTCTACGGACTGCCTATGCAACTTTCAATGAATATCAAACCCATTATCATAGATGTTTGAAAAAAATTACTTAAAATTTGTTATCTAAAAATACTCTTTCCTATAATTGCCGATTCAATATATATTTTCAAAACTGAATTTATAAAGTCTATTGCATTTATTTCATACCATTTCATTGTATTTAAAACGAAAAAAAGCATGAATGTTCGAGAAAAATAAAATAATACTAATGTTTATATACAGTGCAATGTACAATATTTTATTTTAAATATAACACAGAAGTAACCATCAGCAAAAAACTAACAAACAACAAAAATTGGTAATCACATACCTTTAATTGTTACATTTCATTTGTACATTTGGTTTAACTTTGAATTAAATATATTAATAAGCATATGCAACAACAAATAATCAATCAATTTTATTCGCTTTATTGAGACTTCATTGTTTTTTCTGCATGAATATGCTTATCAAGTATAAAAGAAGTTGACCTAATATATAACCACAAACAAGTAATATTACTTGTCTTGAATATTACATTGTTCAAACAAGTTATCAACACTTTTCAATTTTCATACATCCAACCAGTCAGTGTTGCTCCTTCGTTGTGCAACAACGCCACGTACTATACAACAATTGTATAACAAAACAACGTTGTACAACAAAATTGAATAGCTAATGGGTACTTTAACCGAAGTATTGGCCAACGTTTTATGTGATTTCTTCATATTTTCTAATCTCTTACTTACCACAGGCCCTCAGATCTGAGATTATTTTTCCAATATATATTCAATTGACTATCGAAAACTGTAGTTGTTGATAACGACTTTCTCTGTGTTTAAGATAATAGTCGCCAAACTATTGAAGCATAACCACAGCATTATAAAAGTACGATTTTGTGACGAAAATAAAAAACGTCATATTCTCGAACTAATCGAATTTCGTTAAATTTTCGTATAAATGCAACGCAACAACAATTTTTAACAACAGTTTCCTTTGAGCATTACATCAGGAGGCTTCCGCCGAAGTTTTTGACGCTAATTGCAAAAACAAACAGTCTGTGTTGCTAAATAAATCGATTTGATTAACAATCAATAAATCAACTTATAATTTTGTTCATTTATTTTTACTAAAGTGAATTTGCAAATTGAGTATTAAAATGCCATCAAACATGAATAATAAACTGTAAGTAAGAGCCATAGTGTTGAAAAGTGTTATATATGGTAAAATCGATAAAATGTGAAGAAAAGAAAAATAAATCTGCTAAAAATGGGAATGAACGAACATATGATGTTCGTCCCAAATGGTGGCTATTGCGAATGTGTTAGTTAATGATAGTTCTCTGTTTTGCGGTGGTGGTAGTGTTGAATATGTGATTATATATTTTATTTTTATTAAATATATTTATGAACTCTGCAAAAGATAAACTATTGACTGTAAGTAAAGTAAATAAATTTATTTCAAAAGAATACAAAAATTTACAAAACATTAAACTTTTTGAAATATATTTTTTGCTTTATTTCCATTTTAAATTATTCAGTTTTGGCAGTGTTGCTCATGACACTACGATAAAATTTTGCTATGCATTTTATTGCATCAACACAAGTGCACAAATACCGAAAGTCGCGATAAAGCTATTTACTGTTTGCCAATTGGCGCATTCGAACAGTGTTGTTAATCGTACTGAATTATGTGTGTAGTCCGAGAACAACCGCAAAACTAGTTGCCAACTTTTAGTATGATACCCAGATCAGTCGTAACAAATTCTACTACATTCGAAAAAGACTATAAAATTGACACGTAGCATGAAGAATGAATGTTTTTATATTTTTACTATCTGTGGATATACGAACCCGTATATGATAAAATTGTATATACACAATAAATATTTGTATTTTTGTTGTGTTAGTTGAAGGTTACTAACCGTTGAGAATCGCGGAGGGCTTATACGAAAACGAAACGTCACTTTTCTGGATTAGTCTAGACGAATTGAATAGTTGTATAAGCCACATGTCAGCTGGTTTCCTTCAAATTCTGTCAATGACGTATGGTGACGTTGTTACGAACTCGTTTCATGTCTACACGAAAATTTATTTTCAGACTCCTTTGTTTGTGAAATAAGTAATTCTTATATTTTTGTATGTACATATGCATATAATTCTAAAAACGGATTCTTAATAAAGAATTAAAAGTTAAGCAAATGCAATCGCTTCAAACTCTTCAAGGTAGCAAATAAAAGTTGTTTGAAGCAATAAAAGTTGATTTAAAAGGTCAATGTTACACATATACAATAATAGCTTCACAATTCTTTGTCTACTTCTGCGAATGCAAAAATATATAACAACAGGTGCACGAAGCATATTGAAGCAGTTACGTTATATTCTACATAGCCTTACGTATACGTAATTCGTAAAACAAATAAGAGCAGAATTATATCCCTGCTTTAGAGATCGTTGAAAAGCTTTTACTAATTTTAAAGTTGTTCAACTCTGCTTTAACACGTCACCAAAGTGCAGAAGGGCCATTTGAAGTGGCCAGGAGAGGTCTAGTGTAGCATATGCACATGAAATTTTAACCAATGCTCAAAAATATGTTATTAATTTAGAATGAAAAACTTTCGAAATCGATCAAACCGACCACTGAAAAGAAAATGGAGGGCTTTGTAGCGGAATATCGGGTTTTTTTTCTTTTTTTATTGGATTTATGTATGGATGTTACAATTTCTCGTTTGGCAAAGGAGTTTCTAACTGTTTTTGCTCTATGTATTGTGCATTATGTAGCTATCATTTGGTTATTATTAACAAACTAAGTTTATTACGAGTGATATAAAAATCCTAATTTTTAGTATTTTTTACATATTTTAACAATAATTATATTTGAAATTGAATATCATAAATATTTTTAATAGACATACTACATAAATAAATATGTACATATGTATGTATTTGAAACTCTACACAAGTACAAATTGTATACTGTGCATTGAATTGAAAATCTATAAATATTTATGTACATATATGCATATGTATGTACAGCTTCGTTAACTAAACGAATCAGTTTTAGAAACGCGAACATGCGATTAACTGAAGAATTGAAATTCACGTTTGTAATTTTAGCTGATTATAAATACAATTTCTCGGAAATTTATATCTTTTACAGAAAACGCGTTTAAGACGTATTCATTATTATCTAAATATGTATTTTTTAAACAATTTATATAAATATACGTCGCTTGTATTTGTTTTTTATCTAAAATTGTATTCAGTAAATCAAATTGGGTTCGTAAATATTATTTTTCAGCGCTGTAGAACGTTCGAAAAGCAAAAAAACCTGTTTACTTGCTTCTCTCATATTCTTATCTCCGTAGAGTAATAATTTTTATCGCAGCAACCGTAAATATTTACGCTGCAGTGATGGCTATAAGCCATACTTTACTTAGCAATTAAAGACGTACTAAATAACCTCATTTCTTAACTTGAACAAATATTAGTACTAAAAGAATAATCATAGAAAAAAAATCTGCTCGCCTTTTGAAAACTGTTTGAACTTTTCTTATCGCAATTATTATTAAAAGCAAAATGGAAAATATTTATCAAAACTGGATGACAACGTATTCGTTCGTTGCGTGGCAAACGAGTCCAATAAAATTCGTTGTTACGTTCGGCTGTCGATGAATAACGAATTTACGTATGTATGCATGTATGCTTTTTAATAGTGGCAGAAAAGTACCACTGCAATTTCCCACATGCCATTGAAAATTCCTGTTGTCTGCTACACACACACACACTTACGTAAATTTCTTCATTTCACTTGAATAATTACAGTGTAATGGAAGTTATCGTTTAATCAGTATTTTTACTTTTCTTAATCAAATGGCATGTACCAAACAATTTTATTTTGTTGTGTTGTGTTAAAAACAAAGCTTCAATCAAATTGAAGATTACCTCTGCGAAGATACATGCATGCGTATATATGTGTATATTCTTTAGAAAATTCTAGATTTAAATACATTCGCATTCTACATGTGCCAGCTAAATACTAGCGTATAAATAAGCTCGTTGAGGAATTGACATCTCTGAATCTTCAAACTGCGTTGTTTGTGCGATTGAAGCAGTGCGTCTGTATGTGTTGCTCGTGATGGTTTATCGTGGTGGATTTTATCGTTGATCTGTTGATGTAGCACAAAGTTATGGAATGGAAATTTCCAGCAGCGCGAGAATTAACAACAACAAGTAGAAACAAGTTGTGATATAATATGACCTGGAACAATATAATTTTCTCACTACATGCATGCATATATATGGATATACACTGGCATATTATATAATTTATTGCTGTTATTTGTTTATCGCGTTATACCTAATCTTATCATTTACAAGAGTTATATGTAATATAATTATCTATGTATGTATGTATGTATGGACGTGTATTTTACGAAGATGTTTATCTTTGAATATTCGCTGTTAAATTGCGTTTTCCCCAATTCATTTACAGCTTAAACACGGTTTCTTTGTTTGACTCTGTTTATAAAATCATCACCTCATTCCAATTGGAAACTTCCAAAGGTGGATTAGAATATGTTTGTGTGAATTTTTTCCAATTACCGTACATAATCATTTTTGTTTGAAATAGCACGGAAAATTCTGCATACATAACGACAAATGTATGTATGTTTAAGATTTAAAAATACAAAATAAAATTTACAAAATAAATACATTTCATTATATTCCTGATATGACCTCTAATCAACCTTCAACTTTTATACAACTCCAATCAGCATGCAACATTCTATTACGTGTTACGTAAGTTCCTGTTAAATTCTCTCAATTGCTTATAAATTATTTTTAATTGCTACATTTAAATAAATGTTGATTTTAAAAATGATTTCATATTGCGTTCGATCAACAGTTTTTTTTCAGAATGAATTCACTGATTTTACAATTTGAAGACTTTTTATATTATTTTCATTTCCTGTTACAATGACTTTTGATAAGATAATATGAAGAACTTAAAGATTAAAATTAGAATTGTTCAAAAAAAAAATACTTACTTTTTGTTCATTTTGCTTTCTGATTAAATATTATCTCCTGCATAAATGTACATACATATTTTATGGACATTTATATATTACCCATATGAATTATCTTGATTCATAATTATTGCCGTTTTAAAGTAAAGGCGTAATTGTACACTGCAATTGCTTCGCTTCGAAGCTCGTCATGTGATCGTAGCGTAACCACATGTAAATTGGCACAATGACAAAGCATCATCAAACCGAGGTGACGATAGAACGCAGTAAAAATTCACCACTTTAGAAATCGTTCTTACGTCCTCACACATGCATACATACGTATTTGCATGTTGTGTTCCCTTGCACGTACGTGACATCAACAATTACTTTATGTGTATTATTTTCACTGCAAATCTTCTATTTGTAATTCGATAGGAGTCGTGGCAGATGTGATGTCTGCATTAATTGTGTGCGTTATTCTTGTTCCATATCAGATTATTTACATTAAACAGAGTTTAGATGGGTTTTTTAGCAGCTAAATCTGTCTAAAAAACTTGTTTATTGTATTGGATCTACTACAATTGTGGGTTTATAAGCTCAGATTCATGGTTGGAAGTTCGAAGAAAACCCAAATATCTTCGTCTTTTTCTACAACTATTTTGTTAGAAAAACAAAAATATTGTGACAAAATTAAAAACCACGATTACAGGACACCGAGTAGAAGAAGCTTTAATCGGCTCGAATATATTTTGCAATGTAGGATTATTTGATATCAAGAGAAAGAGAAGAGAGAGAGAGAATGTTCCCACTCTTAAATATCATCTGCACAGCGGTTGGTGGCTTATTTGCCTAACAAATTCAGCTATGATTACTTCGAATAGAAGAGGGCTATGAGTTTCTATCAACCTGATAGAAAAAAATAATTGTATAATCTCTAAGCTACGTGCTGAAAACTAACCTAACGCAAACCATAAAATATTGAGGTAGAGATTCGTTGAACTCTTTACACTAAAATCATCACTCAAAATTGATTAGTTTGAACTTTTTACAAAAGTGTGTTAGCTTATCAAATAATTCACTTTTACTTTCTACTTTTTGCGGGAATAAAGAAGAGAATTTGCTGATTACAGCGGAGAAAGCAAACAAAAAATTTATTTTAAACTTTAAAAATAAATTAGATCGATAGAAGATCGAAACAGAATGTCTGAATTTACTAAAAATATTGTATTTACATATAGGATTTCAATTTAAACCATAACACAGACTCCACAACGGATCGTCTGCTTTATAATCTGCTGTATCTTTGAGCCAAAAATCATCTCATTCTCCTTCTCAAACGTGCTACGTGACCGGCTTTAATTCCGTGCAGGAGTTGTTTAAAAGGCTTTTCCAATCTTATAACAAAAACCATGACCATTTATGAAAATGCAATTGTTACTTAAAGCAAAATATTATAATTAGTAATTTTTTCTAGTGTAAATTTGAGTGGAAAAATCCCAAACTTATTTACGCAGCAGCATTTGATTGCATTTTATTTAGAAGCAATTACTTAGCATTTGATAATTTCCCTTTATATTTACTAATAAAAAAGACACAATTTTGTGCTTTTGTGTCGTTATTGCAACGATCATAAATTATTTTGTAGACAGTCAGATCCGAATCACACAGTTTGACACCCTGTGCAACGAAAGCTGCTCTGCTTTACATTTTCAGCATTTTTTGCGACGTTGATATTAATTTGCACAAATAACGTAAACAGTGCAATAATCTATAAACATACGTACATACAAACGTCTAAACAAAATCTAATTTGTAAATGGCGCAGCTAAAATTGGATAAAATTCATCCAAGAGTGTTGAAATTTAGATAATTCCTCGTTGCATAGAAGACGGTTTCTAAATTATTAGTGCGATCCACTTCAAATTACAACAAAATTCACTTAAAATGTCATTACTTAAACAGCATAAAAGCTGCAATAAATAATCTTGGCATGTGGATAAATAGAAGGCGCTTCATCGACGTACATCTACTGATTTAAATAAAATTCCCTAACATTTCACTTTTGACACTTAGTTCTGAATCGGAAATTGAACGTCGTGTACCTTTTAAGATTCACCCTGTGGAAGTTTATAAAATAAACAGTCTACATACGTTTCCACCATTTTCTATAATTTAGTTTCGCCGATTTGAATTTATCAACAACGAAAGAATAATTTAATATATTTTAATAAAGGAGATTGATTTAACTGTGATAAAATCTGTGCTGCGGAAGCATTGGGAATATTACAACAGATAAAGTTTATTGATTTAATAACTTAATTTGGTAAGTTGCTAATTGTTTCTAATAATATTTTCAGTGAATGTCTTTTGTAATAATAGTTCTGGAAGTTTCTATTAAATACCTTTGCAACGAGATAAAATCAATTTAAAATGTGGCTTTATAAATTTAAATCTCAGGAAATTGTTAGTAAAAGTGTGGAAAGGAAAATATTCGATATTTAGTTTAGTAGGAAATCCAGATAATTCGAAACATGAACATTTAACATTAGAGGAAAAAACCTGGCAGAACTTTATTGGAAATGTTTTATTGTTCGTCTTGTGCGAATGCCTTTTAAATAATACAAATTAAAATAATAAACTTTCGTATGTTTTTTTGTCTTCTTTACAATTAAATGAATTAGTCGTTCATTGCTTTCATAATTACAATTTATGAAATACTCGACAATGTAAGCAAATGCTTAAAAAAGCGCAGTCTTTTCAAATCATATTCATAATCACATTGAGTGGAACTTAGTGTCACTATTACTTGCTCTTCGCTTTCCCTTTGACAAATGTAAAAAGCACATTCCTGTGCAGAATGAAGCGCAATACATTTTTCTACTTAATTCAATATTCTAAATTGCGACGGAAGCATTTCTGTCCATTCGCTCCACTTCGGAATTGATGAGGCACGTAAGTTTTGAAGTGTGTTTTTTTTCCTTCTGCTCATACGTGACTTTTTGATATAATTTCTCAATTGGATGAATATTTATTTAAATGTATGCAAAAGATTATTTTGTGTTTGTTCGCTTGATATTATTGCCTTTTCTTTTCACCCAAGACGATTAAAAATATACATACAAGAATTCCTCGCCAAATGCGCAGTTTGATGTCATGTTGCAAGTGAATTTGGCTTTCGTTTATTTTGCAATATCCATTGTGATGCGTCCTGTTTATTATTTTCGCTTTTGTTACGTCTTTACGTATAGTATTTTTATTTTTAATTTGCATGTGTTTGTGTTTGTGTTTTATTATATTTAATTGATTAATGCATTTAGTTTTGAACACGGATAGAAAGTAAAGGGAGCTGTCTGTCGGCAGTCTACATTCACTACTGAATACTGTCCAGAAGTTGCTCTCTTTTTACTACATTCGTTTGACGACAGCATTTATGTATGTTTTCCTAATCGTTTCATCTGGTTGCTCATCTGTTGTACGTCACACTGTTAAATTTTGGACGAGGTTTTCAAAATTGGTAGCATTCCATCAAACAAACAATCAACGAGCGAATATAAAAATAAAGAGAGCTATCCGTCGACAGTCAAGCTAATAAAAAAATACTGTCATGGAATTGCTCTCTTTGTATAATATTCGACAACCGGCAATTTACTAACCTTTATGTTTTGTCACTCGTTCCTTATTAAAATTATGAGAGAAGGTGATTAAAATTTCTTACAATACCTGATATTGTATTTTCTCTATTTCGGAAGTTTATATTAATTCGTTATTGAACTAATTTGAATGTAATTATAACAATTTTCTAGTTGTATGTATGAAAACTACAAAATTAAATTCCATAAAAATCTAATTAATTAAATTTTCCATTGACAGTGTTTACTGTAAGCAATATCTGAAAATATATTCATTTTCGTCTTATAATTTCATTTTGAAACGCCACAGTTTACAGTAGATTAAACATTTTAATTATAAATGGTCCGAAAAATGAAATTATTGAAATGATTGTTGGTGAATTATTACATTTTTCACTATATTTATACTTTCAATGCTTCATTTATTATTTTCAATCCTTAATTTTTAATATTTGAAAATTTAAGAATGTTGGAAAAAGTCCTCCTTCCCGAAATCGTGCTCTTTACTGCTACAACCACTGACAATAGTGTTTCCTCCTATCACATTTACAAACCACCACGTCCTCTCCCGCCTGTTGGCCCGCCTTGCCAAGCCCCTCTTCCGCCACCAGGGGCGCCTGTTGGTGCACCTCTGCCACCCGAAGGCGGTCCTCCTCTTCCTCTGCCTCTTGCTGTGAAAGTTACATTGCATTATTTTCCTAATTCAATTTCAATTAAAGCTGCCAATTTTTACCTTGTGCTCGCAATATTGCTGCCTTTCCTCGACCCGCAGTTCCTCCCAATCCTTTGCCCGTTTGCTTTTTAAACATTGGTGCGTTTTTCAACATATCCGGCAAAATTAGAAACCTTATTTTTGAGCCGCGTATGTAAACATTTTCCAAATTTGTAGTACGTCCATCTCGGTAGGTAACTGTGATTTGCGTCATTTGGCAATTCATATTATCTTCAGCTTCAATTAGTTTGCCGCGATACACTTCACCTGTGATAGTCTCACAAGTTATTATATGCCCTTCGGCTTCATGCAACACTTTTATTGGTACTCCGATAGACATTTTAAGGATCTTCTATGAATTATTATCTTAACTATGCAACTACGTCTAATGACGAAGAAACGTTTATAAACCTTGGCAGATCAATGATTGTATGTGCAAGCCGCCATATTTTTTCTGTGCTTGAGAACTGTCAACAAGCATGCGTTGAAACATTTGAAAGTCACTGAAACTTCGTATGTATCTTTATCGTTGCCATATTAAAATTTTCTTAAATTTTTGTTTGCGTTTAAAAGTTGTCGTTAAATGTGATTTTCGTCCCTTTTTTAAATAACTGTTTTTTGTTTGAGAACTGAAAGCATACGAAACAGTTCCGCAATTAGTATCGTATAGAATAATATTAAACTAATATAAGTGAATAATATGTTTGTAAAATTTACAAATAAATTTAATACTTAAATTTATCTCCATTTTTTAACGGTGGTAAATTTCGATTTAAAAGTTACGCAATGCTACAAAAATTTATAAAAAACTACAAATATTACAATTAAGTGTTATTAAAAAATCTAGAAAAACTCTTAAGTAATCACATAATACCATGAGCAGAAGCTATAATAAATTTTAATTATTACCACATATTAGCAAACTTTGAATAGATCCTTATAGGACTTATAGGATATATATAAATAGTAATGAGATATTTAAAATAACACCTTACCCTTTTTTAGCGACCCAATGTTTAGTAGTATTGTTAGAAGTGAGTTTAGTGGCCGTGCTTCCGGTCTCGGAAGTGCTGAGAGCAAACTACGCACCACCTCAACCTCTTCTTGCGGCACCAACATGTCGACTGAGTCTTACTGTATCTCTCTCGGTGTAGGGCCTCTGTGGTGGTCCTGATGACCCTATCCACCACAGAACAGATCACGATAGGGCGTCACTCTTAACTGGTATGTTGTCTTTTATTCTTTAATTACTGCTATACATATATAATGAGGATATCTGATGAGCAATCTTTATACGTTTAGATTACACTCGAACCAATTCTTTCGATTCTGGTGGTGGCTGCAGATCTGGTAGCACTTCATCTGAGTACTCTGATATAGGTTTCGCCGATTCCCAACTAGGCGACAACAGTTCTTTGTGCTCCGATGATGATTGTCAAGAAGTTGTCAAGGAAATCTTGCAACACGATCAACCAACACACATCGCTATTAAGTTGCACGTCACTGAGAACAAATTCACCGAATGGGAATCTGTAAGTATTTTGCAAATTGTTATTCTTCTTCGATTCGAAAAAGTGACGTTTGAATTTCATACAATGGAGGAATCAAAATTCATTTCAAATATCCATAAAATTAATTTTTTTCTTCTTCAATTAGGTTCTTAATCCGATCAATAATATTTTGTACGTTGCTATGCCGGAAGTTTTACCACCCGAAGCATCAAAGCAAACTTTCATCTCTTTGTTGGAATTTGCGGAGGAAAAACTCGAGGTAGACGCTGTTGTTATAGCAATTCGCAAGAACATGGAGAACCGTGCAAGATTCATTGAAACTTTTTTGATCATGGGCTTCCAACCGATGTCCAGGAAGTCCGAGTTCGCACCACCAGGAGCAGAAAATGATTCCGAGAACTTCTTTCTCATTTATCACATTGAAGACTAGAAATTGGACATGTGTGCGGTGCATAATAATGATTTGTCACAACAATACCACTAAAAATTTGCTTCAATTAAATTAAAATGAAATACCGCTTAAATTAATGTTGGATTGAATAAAGTAGTTCAAATTTTAAATACAATAACCACCTCGTAGAAATCTTTGAATGTGTTCAAGAATCTTATCACAAAATTTAATCAAAAAAAAAAAACATATTCAATATAATAACTCCAAAGGGATTTCATCCTAACCTAATTAATCCAAAATCATTAGCACACATGTCTCTTGTAGTTTCTGAGAGAGAAGAAGTTAGTAATTGATGTTAAGAGTAAACCTTGTAATCGTCTTATATACCAAAAAAAAAATGCATAAATATGTAAAAAAAATATAAAAAATTAAAATCCAAAAAAAAATGAATGCAGCATTACGCAATAAATCACCGTTTAATTTCATTGTGCTTTTTAAATAATTAATACTTTCAATTGGAATTATTGCTTATTAATTATTTTCTTTACTAAATTAAAACTTACAATTTTTTGTATTTAAATTCTTGCACTAAATTCTAAATTTTTAAAAAGTCAATTGTCTATTCATAAAAATGTATTTATCGATATTCTTTATTTCAGCATTATTGTATTCTTCATTGCTACATTACATAAATGTTATAAAAAAACATTATACTACATTATATTCCAAAAAATTATATATAATTTTTCCGTTAATTAACGTTCTTATTTCAAAAACCACTTCAGATATACAAACATATATTCAAAAATAAATAAATAGTATTCACAATCGTGTACTAAAATAAAGCAATAACAAAAAACTTGCACTTTATCTTAGTTTATAGTATTTCTTCATTTCCATAAAAAATTTTTTAAACTATCTTTGAATTTTTTAATATTCTTGGCTCTTATTTTTCGCCCGCCCCTTATTAACATTTAGTGAAATATAAAAAATTATCTTCTACATAGAATACACTTTGATTGATTAATAAATAAACGTATTTTACAAACACTTCTAAATCTTTTTATACCCATTATGGCCAGATGGTCATTATATTAGTAAGTATAAAGTAATATAAAAACCAAAACAAAAAAATATACAAATTTATTTATTGGCTCATTCAATTTCTTGTTGACTAGTTTATTAAAAATGCTATTACTGAAATGAAATAAAGTTAGTGCTTATGGATTTAATTAAATTTCGGCCTAATACGAAATTTGTTCCGTAACCGGGTTAATTATATTGAAATTCTTTCACGATCCAGTACTAACTGGATTAATTAATTTAATTAATTTATTTATATTAACAACAAAATTCTGATTTATTTAAATGCAAGTGCAGTTAATAGAAATAGAAATACAACATTTTTATTAACTTTATGGTAAACGACGCTACATCTTTTTTAAAATATATTAAATTATATATACATATATAAAAAAAATTGAAATTATATATACATATATAAAAAATAAAGAAATTGGAAGTAAAAATTTTTAGAGTTAAAACCGCTCGTAAACTTATTAAATACCATTGAAATTGTTGTTGCAATTCCAGCGCTAAACCGAAATGCTTTTGGGTTTTAGGTTTGCAACTCAGGTTCGAAGTTCGGAAAGTGCCAATAAGTTGAAACAGATCACCAAACAATTCCGGTTTCCAAATTTTGCAAACTTTCGTATGTTTTCACCCAATTCACATACATTGCTACTATTTTTAATATTATTACTATTTATTCATTTTGAACAATAGCTGCACAAAACAACAGGTGTTTATTTCTTACAGCTTGACAGCCAGGACCGGATTACCAATGGCAACTTCTAGAAAGCTGATCAGTTTTCGAAAAGCTTAATCGGATTAAATATCTTCATGTAAACGGGGTATAAGTTTCATTAAAAACGCAGCTATTAAAATATACACACGCCATCAAGCACGAAGTTTTATCAGTGCTCTTCCAACTGTTTTGTTGCAAATGTCAACTGACAATAAACAATTTCGAAGCCCACAATTGGAAGCTTATGTAAAAACATTAGTATTTGTTTAAAAAAAGTAATCAGACCGCCCATCGTTGGTGAACTTATTTGATTCCATTGCGAATCCTTCATTTAAACAAAACCACATTAATTATAACTTTTTGCAAAATATGGTATGGAAATTTGAATATAATAATCAAGCAGTAGTAAAAGCATTTTGTTTTTAAGTCAGTGACATTGCATACTGATTGTGGCGACATAAAATTAGAACTGTTCTGCGAGGATTGCCCGAAGGCATGTGAAAACTTCCTAGCACTTTGTGGTAGTGACTATTACAATGGCTGCGCTTTTATTCGCAATATTAAAGGCTTCATAGTACAGACAGGTGATCCAACAAATACTGGTAAAAGTGGTCATTCGATATGGGGGGACAAATTTGAAGATGAATTTAAGGAGTCTTTAAAGGTAAATCATTACATAAAATTCATTCACATACGCTAATTCAAAATTTCTAAAGTATTAAATATAATATTATTCACAGCATTCTGACAGAGGTATGTTATCTATGGCCAATAATGGACCTAACGCCAATGCCAGTCAATTCTTTATTACGTACGCAGCGCAGCCTAACTTGGACTTAAAATATACACTCTTTGGGCGGTAAGCCAAACAAAAATCTTTCTTTCAAATTTGATGATTGATTGATAGAATGTCTTTTGATTCTTCTTTCATAGGGTGATAGATGGCTTCGATGCAATCGATGAGCTGGAAAAGTTGCCAGTAAATCCAAAAACGTATCGACCACATGTTGACAAGAAAATAAATAGTGTCACAATCCATGCAAATCCCATTGCTGGATAACGAGATGATGTTAAGCATGCATTGATATTTATTGCTACTATTGGAAATAAGTTGTAAAAAAATTGTTTTATAATATACACCAAAAGAGATATCGTTATTACTAAAAGTTTACTGGATAAAGTATAGAATTGTTTAGGTACAGTAAGTACAGGTCTTTACGTTTAAAGCCTGGTAGCCTGTTAATCCATGTTAATCCTAATTGAATACGGTTTTAATTCAAACTATTCTCGATATCAGAGTCGTTTAAACGTCCCGTAGTTAGCCTCAAAGTTTCCATATTTGTTACTACGACGAAAAAGCAAAATGTGTTGGAATTACATTATACAATTGAGCTTTATACTTACGCAGTTTTGGGTAAATCCTTCTACTGACCATTAATCACATGATCTTGAACTCAAATTTCAGCAAAAGAAGAGCATTTAAACAATTTTCGGCATTTGCAGGCCATTTACAGTGATGCATTGTACCGCACAAAGATCGTTAAAAAATCGTTAATTAAATATAGAGTCCCAATGCATTCGTTTCAACTTTTTTATTGAACCATCACCAAACATTGCAACAGTTTTGGATAATTAGTTTATGCTTTCAATACAATTAAATTACTGATTGTATTTGGTCATTTCTATAGTTATTCTTAATTGAATTTGTTATTCTGTATTATTTTGTTTAAACTTCCACTTCTAGAGCAACACCAATTTTGTGATCGGCACTGTTGGAATCACTAGCATCGATCAATGTGGAAAGATAAAGTGTGATGCCATCGCTCAAATTATGCTGATAACCCAGGCCAATTTGCCTTGTGCTATCTATCATAGCGCGAATCAAGGTGTTATCGTCCAAAATGTATGTGGCACCTATGCCGAAAAGAGTATTGCTTAATCTTGATGTCCGCAAAACCTGAATACCACAATCCAATTTATTCGAAACGTGCAGGAAAATCGAGCCTCCCCAATCTTTTGCATCAATTCTATGTAAGAGAAGTCATATTTTGTAGCTTCTCCTACTTATTGACTATTTTCAGTATATACATAAACTGTATATTAGTAAAAAAAAAATACTTACTGCGCTGTGTGCAGTAGTGCAGCAGTGTGCAGTACTAAATCTTTGGTTGTCAATCCCAAAGCAAAGCAATGTTTAGTAAACTGCGGGCTCTGGGTGTCAAACGCGGTCTGGTAACCAGCCAACCAACCGCGGTACCCCAACACAACTGAAGAGTTGATGAATGAACCAGCCAAACTACTGCCAATATCGGAGTCAAATTTAACGTTTTCATGGCCATAAGCAACTTTTAGCCTTCCATCTTTGTAGCTGCAATATTAAAATAAAAGTAAGCAATCAAGCATTAAATTATATTTCCGAGAACCAAATTACCCAGTTTCTGGTGAAAAGCATCCCTCAAGCGTCAATTTAAGACCTTCCAGCAACTGATCCTGAACTGAAACCTCAGCGAATAAAATGTTTTCCGTGTTCCACTTTTCCTTCAATGTAAGTCCATATACATCAATACTATATTTAGCCTCCACAGATCCAAATAATTCGCCAAATTCCTGAGATGAGTGTCCGACAGTGTTGAATTGAATGCCCGATTTAGTTTTGGATCTGCAGTCCATTTTCCATCCATCAAAATGGTATCCCTTGGAGAAGACATCTCGAGCTTGTTTTCCTAGATCTTTATATGACGGTGGAGCCATCTAAAGTTATAGTACGTTTACACCGACCCGAATAGCGACATTTTTAGTAAAATCACATATGCAACTCCAAATGCGAATCTTTCCCATACAAATGGCATTGCAAACAGCAACTTTGGAGAAAACGTTTGACAAATGTGTATTTACATATTCTCACTTGGGATCGGTGTAAACGTACTATTACGTAACAATTAAATAGAAAATATATGTATGTATTTTGCAAAGGTAAACACAAATTTCTAGATGTCAAAAATAAAATCAAATTTCGCCTAACTAACATTGTTTCTTTCAACTAGAAAATAACTTAAATTTCAAAGTTTCCTTTAAAAAAGAAACAAAAATAATTATCAAAAATAATTAAACTTGCAAATTTTTGCCTTACCTTATTGGAATAAGGTAGGATTAAGACGTACCGGCTTTTGACCATTTTTACTCTAATTGTAACGTTATTTCTTAAAAAGTTGTTGATTTTGCCTTGAATTGGCCTTAATTTTAGGTGCTAAAAGTCATTGTAGTAACTGTAGGACAAATGTTTAAGTTTGTGTTATGAACAAAAGTCAACAATATTTTGACAATTCGAAATTATTGAATGTTGTTGGTTTAATTTTGTTTTTTTTAGATTAATAATAATTGATTTTTAATATCAATAATCTTGTAGTTGTGATTGAATTGATTTACATCTTCTAATCTTCATTGAATTGAGTTACATGTGAATCAATATATCGATTAATTTTACATTTGTCACGACCATAATTTGTGGTGCCATCACTTCTTTTTTTATATATATCCCTTATTTTAGATTACGTTATTATTTTATCACTATTATCATGCGCACTACTGTAATTCCCTCATACCACGATGTAAGATAATAAAAATCAAACAATGAATTTAAAAGCAACAAAAAAACTAGCAAAAGGAATGAATGCAATATTTTCCAAAACCACACCTTTTCACTTGTAATTCAGAAAGCGTCACTGTATTTATTATTGACTCGCATCAAAACAAATATCAGTCATCAATTGACCAATCACTTTTACGAAAAACGCTTAACAAATTTTCGCTAAAAAATACAATTACATTCCTACGTCCCATACTTACCTTCCGCTGCAAAATACATACATATGTCCAAATTTTTTCATTATAGTTTTAAATAAAACCCTTTCTAAAACTATTGAATGGGATCTGAAAATTTAATTTCACCCACAAATATTCTAAGTAAGTACTGCCTGAAAAGTTTTGCTTGATCAAACTGCCAATTAACTACGCTTTTATCAAATTCATTTGGAGTATGTTTCCAAAAATTTTAATTGCCCCAAAAGCAATGATGCATCTATGATAAAAACGTATGGACTAGAATATTCCAAGATAAAAAAGGCGATCCTGTATAGCGGTGTTTATGCATTAGCTCTACATTTATTTTATTAAGCCATTAATATGGGTTCTCAACAATGTCAGCAAATGGCATAATGTATACTTTTATTTGGTAGCTTTTGCCGTAATTTTAGTTCTTATTTGCTTTCCTTTGCTGTTTTTCCTTAAGCTTCCAATTCTAGTGCAACACCAATCTTGTGGCCACCTTCATTGAAGCTCTTGCCATCGATCAATGTGGAAAGTGACAGGGTGATGCCATCTCTCAATTTCTGCTGGTAACCCAAGCCGATTTGGCTAGCATTGTTTACTTTAGCGCGTAGTGACGCATCGTCGTCCAAAAGGTATGTAGCACCAATGCCGAAGTTAGTATTATTTGATCTGGATGTCCATGACAACTGAATGCCGCAATTTAATTTATCGGAAACACGCTGGAAAACCGATCCACTAAACTCTTTTCCATCATTGCTAACAAAACAGACGAAATTAATTACATTTTGTAAATATTTTTTTTTTGCATTTTCATTGCAATACTTACTCAGCAGTGTTGACTGCTGCAGCAGAGTGCAGGACTAAATCCTTGCTTGTATATCCCAAAGCAAAGTTGTGTTTAGTAAACTTCGGGCTCTGGGTATCAAATGCTGTCTGGTAACCAGCCAACCAACCCTGGTGTCCAACCACAAGTGAAGAGTTGATCAGTGGGCCAGATAAATCAATGTTGACATCGGAGTCAAGTTTAGCGTTCTCATGGCCATAAGCAACCTTAAACTTCCCATCTTTGTTACTAAATACACAAGCAAAAATTAAGAGAAAGTCGTTTAGGTAATTATATTTTATTACCGATTTGTAAACCTACCCATTTTGTGGCGAGAATGTTCCCTCTACTGCCAATTTAAGACCTTCGAGCATTTGATCCTGAACTGCGACTTCAGTGAATAAAGTGTTGTTCGTGTTCCACTTTTCCGTCAATGTTAGTCCATATGTGTCAACCTTATATTTAGTTTCCAAGGATCCAAATACTTTTCCAGATTTCTGATCCGAGTGTCCAGCAGTGTTAAATTGGATGCCCGATTTGGTTTTGGATTTGCAGTCCAATTTCCATAAACCAAAATGGTAGCCCTTGGAGAAAACATCTCGAGCTTGTTTTCCTAGATCGTTATATGATGGTGGAGCCATCTAAAGTTATAGTACGTTTACATCGGAACCCAAATGACGCATTACGTCGTTAAGCCAAATACGAATTGTTCCCATACAAACGAAAGATCGTTCGATGATAGGAAAGGCAAATTCGTATTTGGGTTTCGTGTAAACGTATTATTACAGAATATTTTATTAAAAGACATGTACAATTAAATGCAGTTAAAATATAAAGTTTCCAAAAGATATAAATAAATGAACACAAAACGAACCAAATTATTTAATTTGAAGACAATAATCGAGTTTATGTTTGCTTTTTTCAGTGTTCAATCTGATGTCAGATTTTAACAAAATAAATATACGGACGCAGACGAGAAACAAAGGTACGGACTTTATACATAAATAATGTGGTAAATTGGGCAGAGTTGTGAGCTGAGTGTACCCCCAGTTAAGTGGAGTTATGATGTACTAAAGATATGAAAACGTAAAGATCAAGCTGACAAATATAGGAATGACTATTCAGAACACATTTGGGTTATTACATGCTCTATATCATGGTTAATCTGACACATAATTAGAAAACCCACTTTTACTCTACTCTGCGTTCAATTGACATCGGGTGGTATGCTTTATACGGAATTTATGTAATTTCTTGTTGCGTAATCGAGGGCAAAAACTCCCAGACATATTTTTTCGCATCATGTATTAGACGAATGCCATTATAATTTTGTGGTTGACCATTGCTTAATTAAATTATCTAAACCCGTTGGGAGAGTGAGTGTAATGAAGAAATGGTCGAAATATATTTTAATTCAATTCTCTTGCAGTGTGCTCAAAAGGAGAAATTCCGGGAGAAGTTTTTTCACAGAAGTTTTTAGGTTATGAAACAACTTTTATAAATTTTGTTCTTCGCGAGTTTTAGCATATCCTTCACAACTTTATTATATTTTTAATTAAAATAATATAATTATAATATTTTTTAATGCCCAAAATTGTACTTACAGCTTAATTTCTACAATTCTTTGTTTCACGCAACTTGACTCGCAAAGCATGCACTTGTACCAGAGTCGTTTTTTTGCAAAAGGGATTAAAAAAAGAATATGTATTATATATACAAATGCACATACTAATGACTACCATTGAAATGTTTTCAGGTTGTGGGATTTTTAGCTTTCGAGAACACATTCTGATAGAATTTATTTGTAGAAACCTAAACTACATTCGTTCATTTACAAGAATGATAGAATAAATTCTAAAGCAACAAAAAAAAAAGTTATCATATTTTATTTGCCACGAAAGGGCCCTACTGATAGAAATCAGAATATCTTATATGGACAAGGAGACATAGGTAATTTAACTAATGCGAAGCCCTATAATTTATGTACAAGAAAAATGGAATGTTAGGGCGCTCTTAAAGCCAATTACTTTATTTATTGATTTCATGAAAATAAGATATGTCTCCAAATTTAATTCTGTGCAGTTAAATCGAGCGAACACCATTTCCCCCATAAACCACAGATTATAATCTGCATATATTTATTTTGTTTTATTAATTTTAAAATTGAAAAAGTTATAACTTCTAAACTGTAGCCAATGGTAGCTAGTTACATGGTATTCTGTTTACAACAATTTGTGAACAAAGCACACGCGTGATTTAAACTCTTTTCAATTTTCAATCACGAATTGGCGGCAGCAACAGTATAAATAGTTTTCATATTAAATTTTGATCCTTTTTAAGGAAATGTTAAATTTGAATTGTGTTATTTGTGCAGAACTTTTTACGCCATCTTCAGATGTGCATGTCACCACCTGTGGACATTTATTTCACTATGTATGCCTTAAACAGTGGATGGAACGGTGATGTTATTTCTATTTTAGTGTTTTCATTCTCAATTTAACTTCAAATCTCCTAAAATTTTAGTTCGAAATCATGCCCACAGTGTCGTAACAAATGCACAGATCGTAATATTTTCCGCGTATATTTTAACCTGGCCAATTTGGATATAAGCCGCATTGATGTTGGTTCGCTGCAGGAACAGTTGGACGATTCCAACCTCAAGCTAAAGTTAAAAGAACAGGAATTCGTCAAACTTGAGGAAAATGTAAAGTCTCTGAGAGAGACTCAAAAGCAATGCATGTAAGCGATTAATGTATACGTTTTACGATTGATTGCATTTCATTACATATTTTAGGAGAGTCATTGACGGTTTGGAGCGAAAATTGCAGCAGGCCAATTCCGTTACTCGTAGTTACGATGAACAGGTGACCTGTCCTTACATTATACGACGCGTATTTATTAGGTATTTTGTTATAATATTAACAGATAAAACTGCTGAAAGCTGATGCTAGAATTTCGGATGATCTGCGGAAGGAAGTTAGTTCTCTGAAAAGTCAAATTGAAACTTTAGAAAGTGTATCTACTATACTAACAGCAACCAAATCTGATGTCGACAAAATGGTACAAAATGAAACTGATCCTCAGAAGTTAGCTCTGTGGGCAACTACTTACAAAAGGTAAGTCGAATTTATTTATTTATTATACTAAAGGTTTTTAACTACTTATGCTTCTTGACAGAGAACTCCGTATATCAGAAAATAAGAGATCTGAGTTGCGAAACGTGCTTAAAGTAGTTCAAAATGATTTGCGTAAAGAGGTACAATTAAAAAGGTTTGTATTGTTAGAAACCTGTTTTATACTTAAACAAATAACACTAGTATTGTTTTAGAATTCAGGAAGAACGTGTCGCAAGTTTAGAAAGCGATAACTATCGCTTGAATGAAAAGGTTAATGGATTTTAGAAAAAGTTCCTGCATTCTACTTCATATATTCTTTTGCTTTTAGATAAAAGTTTTGGAGTCAAAATCCAACGCAAACAATGTAATAAATGTAGATAATGTGTTGCCCGACCCTAGAAAACTACCCAACCGTATTTCAATATCACCCAGTATTGTGAGTGAAACTACGAATTAGTAATTAACTTTTATGTATTTGTACTATCACATTTTAGAAGGAAAATGTTAAAAAAATTGAAGAGGCGGACTCACCTTATTTGAATATTAAGTCTAGCAGTGTTGGCTTAGTGCCACTTTTCAAGCGCAATCAAAAACCTGCCCCAAAACCGATTTCAGACACAAACACAAAGAGTACCACAACGAAAATAGCCACATTGCAATTATTAACAGGTGAGACTTCGAGTACAAGTAGCGGAGCTATTCGTAAGACGTCAACTGACTTAGGGCAAAAGGTATGAAGAAATAATATCACTAACTAAATAATTTTTTAAAATAATTCCTTTAGTATTCTATATTTAAAAAACCTCGCATCAGTTCTGCTGCCAATGCTAAAATGCCTGTTGATTTCCATAAACAATGCTCATCAAAGTTCGTATTTAACGGATTCGGCGGATCTGAAAAGGTAGATCCTTTCATATCACTTGATTCTGACGATGATGAATCAAAGAACGACGGCGGCGACAAAAATTGTGGTCGGGGGAAAAAACTGTTCCCAACATCTAACCAAGTAACCGTCTCAAAAACTAGTTCTTCGAGTGTAAACAGTCGGTTGAAAGCAGGGAACCTGCGAAACTTTAAAGCTAGTAAATAACATTGAAGTTTAACCAAATGCTTTAAATTGTACTTTAAAATGTTGGAAACCAGTATTTTAGTTGGTATACTGTATATACTTCGCTTTTAATGTTCCATTTGTACTTATAAATAGGTCTAGAAAATAAGCATTTGTTTACGGTAAGAAAAAAATTGTATTGCGAAATGTTATAAATGTATGAAAAGTTGATTGACTTTTTGGGTTTTATTTATTATTGCGATACGTAAGTTAGCATATGCTCATAGATAAAAGACAACTACGACTTCTGGTTTATCTTAAAAAAATCTATACATAATAGCATAATGTAATTAAAAAAAAGCTTAAGTTATTCAGAGCGATGAAGACGATAGCTCAAGTGAGTTTACTTTGTTAAAAATCAGCCAAGGAAATTATTAAAACATTTGTGAACAAAATAGAGATATTTTTTCTTAAGAAAGTTTCTCCAAAAAACTTTATTACAAGAGTTATCTTAAATTTTAACATAATAGAACAAGCGCTTAAGTGAAGATGGCATGCAATTGCACAGATCGGAAAGAAATATATTTATATATTTATTTTGGACAACCAGAAAAAAATAGTCGAAGTTCACTTAATTACTTAAAATAAATTAATTCAATGATCTCTGCATAATGATTGATGTTAATTTTCAGGTGCATTTTATTTATTCTATTGTGTAGTTAAGGCACAAATAATCTTAAATACACAACTTATTCTATTTATAGATTAGTAGTAATAATTATTTGTTTGGTTAGTTTATATTAAAGAACAATTCAATCGAATTAGATATTTAAAATACTTATGTATTTCTCAATAAGAGTGCATTTTCGGTATCTATCGCGTAATTAATAATAATTGTAAAATAAAAGCCGAAAGATAACTTAATAATTGCATAAAAATATCAATATAAATCTAAATTCCAAATTTGTTTTAGTTAATTGAAGTGGAATTAAATAAGTTATGATTATAAATGATTTTATTCAAGTTAACTTCCTATTATAAATAAAATGTGCCATATATCTAGTACGTTATTGTATGCCATAACACATAGTATAATAGTTGGCTTATAAAAATGACCAATTATAATTGAATAAATTTGGATACATGTTAATTTTATGAAATTATTATAAATGAACTTTTTGTAATTACCGTGGCAGCGACTTAGCTTTTAAATTTATTTTCATAACAGAAATTTTTAGGGTTTGTATAAAACTTTACAGAACTTGGTTTGGTGTGAGAATGCATGTGAATTGAATATTTTTCATTTTTTTTTTTTTTTTTTTTTTGTAATAGACTAAACTTACAATTTTGACAGCTTTATGTGTTAAGTTTAATTACTGCTTATTTAAAATTTTCTTTTCAGCTTTTCCCGTCCATTCCTCTTTTAAATCAACCTTACAGCCAAGATCGCGCAGAGCTGCTTTGATATCCTGTAGCACAGATGGATGCTGCGATATTGCACAGTTTAGCAAATCTTCAGTACCGTACGATAGCCACGTTTCACATTGATCACGCGATCGCGAGACCATATTTCGAATAGCCCATGCGCCGTTTCGCTGCGGAGACGTAAAGTAAGTAACCAACGAAATCAATAACAATGCTATGTTTGGAATACTTGAACTATTTTGTTTTCTGGATGCATACGAATAGTTTCTACTATTGTTTCTGCTATGCCGGTGTTGAAAAAAGTGCAACTGTTGTCTTTGACACGTAGCGTTAACGTTGAAATGCACGCTAGAGCAGCAGTAACCACAGCCGTGTTTGCCTAAATTTCACCATATTTAAATTTTTTGAATTTTAAGTTGCTTTTAAAGTTATACCATGTGAGTTTCCAATAGGTCTTTGATAATGGGTGCAGCACCTTGTTGAATAATATGCATTTTGACAGCATCATTTCCTGCTAAAGCGCGCAATAGTTTCAAGGCTTCGCAATTTAAACGCTCAGAGTTGGGATTTTGAGCCTTTCATTTAAAGAATTATAAAGTTTATAAAATTACAATTGGAACTATAATTTATAATAAAACATTTATTTATTACGGGAAAATTACCATAATGTTGAGAACAAATTTTAAACCTCCGGCGTCCTCGATGGTTGTACAGAACTCTTGACGAACAGCTAGAGATCCAATGGTAAGTATTAAATCCGACAGCAAAGCTTCATCTGTATATTCTACGGTAAATATGGAAAAACATCTTCGTAAACACAAATAACTAATCTATTAATAAATAACTAACTTTTATAAACAGAAATCTTTAAAAATCTTATGAATACGCTAAAAATATGTGCTTCCTTTAAATTTTTCCAGTAATAAAGTTACAGGGTTTTATAGTGATTGGTTCTGAACGTAATAATCCTGGAAGCTTTAAATATGGATCCGCAATAACTAACCTGTTAGTAACTTGGTTAAATCGACAATAACTTCACTGGCAATTTGACGAGCATGTTCATGAGCACAACCGAACTCCACGCGTATATCATCGTCTAGCACTAAGAAGCGCAATAATGCAAGCAATTCACGCGTCACTTGAATATTGCTCTTCTTTATCAGTGGCTTCAACTTTTCCATGATATTAGCATTCATCATATTTTGTCGGTTTAGTTCGTGCATAACGCAAGACTTTTGCAGCCACTGCAAAGTCAAGCAAATTATACTTTCATCTGCATTATCCAACAATTTCATAGCGATTGCCAAAGCCTCGGCGTCAAATATATCAGGCTGCTTCAACGTCAAACTGTTTACAGCTTGTAAGCATTTTTCCAAAACTTGTAAGTCACACTGTTCTTTATCATCACCGATATTTTGTTCGAGCAAAGATATTAAAGCATCATGGGCACCAATCTTGCCAGCTAGAACACGATGTGGTATTGACTGCAAGGAAGTATAATGGACAATAAATAAAAATTAAAATAAATTCTTAATACTTTTCGGCATTCGGAATCCAGCACCAATAAATGCTCCAAGAGGCGATGTCTTTCGATGGATTTATCACTAATGTAAGCCGTTACAGTGTCTATAGCTTCATTTAGTATCGGCTGACCTGTCTCTGAGTTAATAGCCAGATCCTTAATAATGTTGGACAGTTGAATACCCTGACAGAAGGTTGGAACAATGATAAAGCTTTTCAATTTTATGCTTCATCTTACCTGCGCCTCAAATTGTTTGATAGTTTCCATTTTTGCTTCTGCAGAATCCATAGAGAATTCTACAATGTTTTCTTTGACCACATCATCGAAAGTCTCTTGAGAAATCACTTTGGCCATATTCTAGTTTTAGTCACTTTATCGCCTTTCACGCTGAGATTTTTTCCAAACTTTAGTTGGATCTAAAGGTGCTTCTGTATTTTTCTTCAAATGGATATTAACTTTTATTGGGCAATTCCCTTTTATTTTAATTTTTATGCAGAAATTTCGCAAATCCCTCGCAGCTGTAAAATGACGACAAGTGATCCGGTGCACCTCGTTTAGTTACATCAACTGGTTATTTTGCCCACTTTCTTTTGTACGAGCAGCTGTTTTTTGTTATGTGTTTCAAATAAAAAAACAAAGTCGCTGTCACTTCTTGTTCGTTTTTAATTTGAATGATAATGAATGAAAAGCCGTGGGTGTCTATTATTCTTATTCAAAAAAATCATAAAATTTCTGATGTCTATTTTTTGTTTAAAAAGTGTTTTTTATTTATTAAGGGGCTGTAAAGTGCTTAGGAATACATTTTTTTTATATAGCTTTTAAAGTATTAATAAGATTTTAAGAATAAGTTTGTAAAGTGCATTATATTATAAATACTTTTACCACAATATACTTAATTAAGCAGTAACAAAAGCTATAATCTAGATTATATATGTCGAGTTTAGAGAGAAAAAAAGTAGTAGCAGTTTTAGTAGTATTGCTAGAAATTGTTAATGGCGAAGGGAAGGAAACTACAACACTGAAGACAGCAAAGGCTTATGGTAGGCCAAAGAAACGTCAAAGAGCTGAATCACATTTTACAATCCACTTGGATTATTATTTTGTATATTGCTAAAAAACCTAAATAGCATTTTAAAAATTTTCAAGTTGAAAATCATGGAGGACGATTGGGGTAAGTAGAGTTGTTCGATAGTATCCCAATTTATAAATAGAGCTCATATCACGTGTCTCGTTGCACGTTGTTTTGGTATTTTCCGTAAAAATTTTGCCTTGCAGCAAATTGGCATTAGGCGTTATTTTGAAGGAGTTACAAGTTATTTTAAGAACCAATATTGTGAAACATATTCATCTGTTAAGCCTTCATTAATAACAAATTTAATAATGAAACATATTTATAGAGACTATTGCGGACAAGGGGGTTGATATACGCCCAATATGTGCTGCCAACGTGAACAAGTGGGAAGGTGAAGACGACGACGAAGACGTGAAGGTAATCCACAAATATACATAGAAAATTAATATTAAAGTTCTTTCCACTACATGTGAAGCAGCGAGGATTTATAATTTCGAAGCTTTTTAGGTTTATGTTAATTATTTAAAAATTCGAATTGCACACGTGTTAAAAATGTTAATGATATTCATTTTTGCTCTGCGGTTTCACTAATATGTAGCACTAAATTTATTCTTACAGGATAGCTGGGAGGATGAAGAAGAAAAGAACGATGAGGAAGAAAAGAAGGATGAAGAGAAAATTGAACATAAAACTGTGCCAGTAAAAACAAAACCCAGCAAAGCATTAAAAGCTAAACTTTCTGAACAGGAGGTCTTTTTATAAATATGTACATCTTTCGTGCCTGCTTAACTTACGAGTTTTTTATTGCAGCGTTTAGCTGAGGAACAAGAAGCAATACGTTTAGAAAACATGACAGCTGAAGAAAAACTGGCTGCTAAACTTCGATTGCAAAAAATTCAAGAAGAGTCGGATTTGAAAAGTGCTTTGGACACTTTTGGTGTGTCTACTATAAGCAAAGGCTTAGATGCTTTCGATCCGCAAAGCAAAGAGGATTTTAAAGAATTCGGAGCAACGCTGAGTTGGAAACTTGCACAGTATAAAGAGTCGCCACATTTTCCACAATTCGTTGAGGATCTCGTCCGTAGTATATGTGTCAATTGTGAGTTAACACGTTGGCTTTACAAAACATTATACAAAATATGCATGTAAATTCCTTTTAGTGTCCTTGGCTGATCTGAAAAAAGTGAAATTGAATGTTGAAAACCTTCACTCCGAAAAACATAAATTGGAAAAGCAAAATGTTAAGAAAGTTGCCGGAAAAGGAAAGTCTAAGGCCACCCTACGTACAAATATCAATGTAAGTTTTATAAAAAATAACATTTTATGCTTAAATCTATTACAATATTAATTCGCTTTATTAGGATATTGACGATTATCAAAAATATGGCAACGATTATGTCGCTGACAACGATGACTACGACGACTTCATGTAAATAAAATAGTAATCTCAATTTTTTTGTGTTCCTTTGTAATTTTGTTAAAAACAAATCTGCGATAGATGGTCGGATGCTGTAAAATTAGATAAAATTTATAAAATACGCGTGCCACGTCAGCCTTTTCCCATATTAAATTAAAAACCTGTTCGTAAAGTTTTTATTTTCTAATAAACCATACATAATACAATTAAATCTTCTTGCAACAATATGATTTGTAATACAAGTATTTAATGATGCAAACTCAGTCATATTATATACCAAGCGATACAGCATTGAAAAAAAACTTGAATATTTTTGTGAAAATGCAAATAAACTTTATCATTGAATATGTATATCATTTACACCTTGTAAAATAAATTAAAGTCAAATAAATTAAAATCTAATCAACGTATTTTATTTTTTTATTTAGTTATTCATAGCATAGATCATAATTTCTTTAGGGCTACTTGCAATTTCAACTTCAGCTATTAAAACATTGCAAACAAAAGTTAAAATATTATTCATAAAGTTTTATTGGTATCAAAAAATAGGCGTATAATAGTCCCTGCAATATACTTCCTTTTGTTTGGTTCAATTTATTTAAAATCACTATAAATTAAACTCATGCCAGAATATAAATACAAGTATGTGTGTGTGTGTGTGTGTGTGTGTGTGTGCAATTAAGGGAAATATTCAACAAATTCGATCGATTTCTTTTGAATCATTTCACGTGAAGTATATGTAACGTTTTTAATGACAATTTAAAAACTGCATATTTAGCGATTAATCTTTTGGTAAATCTGTGTTTTTCTTTTGAGCAAGAACTTTCATCCATCCCTCTTCTTTAGCTATTTGAATTCTTGCTAGTTTCAGTTGCTCCAGTAGAACTAATCTGTTGAGCGCTTGTGTTGAAAGCATTCTAGTTTCTTGCGTTTCTATCTCGTTGATTGTGTCTTCAGAAACTAATGTGTGCTTATTAGATTCTGTATCAGTTTGTGGCGTAGAATTATCAAGTGAATTCTTTGAAATTTCTAAATCACCGCAAGTAGAATCGGATTCCTTTACGGCTATATAAAATAGTTTGATTTAGAATATAACAATAAATATGCACAAACTATATAGAATTATGTACCTGGCATTTTAACTTTAAAAGGAACTGAAGTGTTCATCAAGTCGAGAAATTGGATTTCCCATTTACTCAAAGCAACTTCATCCTCCAATTTCTTTCGAACAGCTCCTTTCATCTTCTGAATTTTTCGTTTTATCTGCTCAGCAGTAATAGTTATATCAAATTCTTTTAAGTAGTCCTTTTGCAGCTTTGAAAGAGCTTTATCTTTCTGCTTTTTAATAGTTACCAACTGCGACTTGTTGAACAATATTTTATATTTTTTTAATAATGTTATTAAACGACTCTGTACTGCATCCTTTTGTTTAGAATCCATAGCTTTTTTTAGATTTGGGCTCTTGTGTTTTATTGAAATTTCTTTCACGAGCTTAAACTTTTAAAGCCTACTTTACGGAATTTCCGAAGTTTTACTTTTTAGGTCTTTCTTAGAAGAAATTTAGCAGACTTCTTTGCGGACGTACTACAAGAAAAGGGAGAAATATTCTATTAAGTTACCAGCAAATGAGTTCTACAAAAATAAATATCTATTAAATTATTTTTATGCGAAGAAGAAATTGATATAAGTGAGAGTTTAAACAGATGTTAAATAAATTATTCCTAACGAACAAATACAGGATAATGGATATCATGAATAGAGAGGATACGGACACCAATTTTAAATCCATCAAAGTTAATTGCGAGAACCCACCTGTCCTGCTAAATATGGAAGGAAATTGATGGATTGTTTGAGTGCATAGTGCTCCGATCGTATCAGATGGTCACCAAAGGGGAAACTTTTGTGGTCTCCAAACTCAGGTGGTCACCAAAGGGCGATTACTTATGATATTAAGATATTGTGGATGAAAATTACTCAGCCATTTTAAAATATATTCAATTAAATTCGAAATTAAACTTGGCGATTCTTAAATTTTGCATTCTAAAACTGATCCCAATATAACCTAACACTTTCGTTTGAAGAAAGAGTTATTGCGGCAATGACATACATACACACTTTATAGTTTTGTTTAATTTTTATTCTGGTTTTTCTGTTGTTGGTACCGTGGAGCAAAATACTTTTGCTTTTTGTCGTACAAGAGATCACTGTATATATTTTATACGTTCTGCGACATACAAAATTTCTGGTAGAAGTGGTATAGCCGTTAGTATCCGTTATCTATGCATTCTTTATTCTATTACATTTAAGCTATTACATCGCAATTTTTATGGCATAAAAATAACGCGTGCGGCAATAATACCATACTTTGTTTAGAATTTCTTATCCACATGAGTAAAAAACTAAGCTTGAGTGAAATGGAAATAATTAATGGTAAGATTTTTTTATACTCCCGAAATTAAAGATTAAAGTTTTTTTGAACTATTCATAATGGAGATATAGAAAAAGAACTGCTGTATTCCAATAAGGAGAAGGATGGCAACGATTTCATTGAGGACAGCGACACTTGTAGTGCGTTTGAATTAGACAAGAGTTTTCATCAAAAGTACAAAATTAAGGATGAATCCTCACCATACCTAACCAAAGAATTCATATTAAAGTTATGCGCTGACAGGTAGTTACATACATATGTATATTAAGCGATTTTTAATTACTTAAATTGTATTTGTATAAATAGTTCTTATACACGTGTAGCGGCGGGTTACTCCAATAGCGCCGTACATATAATTGATGTGAATGGACAACGTGGTCTATCAAGTTTAGCAAATTTTGAACCATTAATAGGATCTGGAAACACACCAGAAAATATTTGTGGGATACGTTTTCTAGATGATAGTTCCAACAGTCTACTGATTGGCACTACTAACGGAATTGTTCGTCTTTTTGATTTACGGACAAATAAGGAGGAGGCACGATTTGGAAAAACATCGGAAAACAGTACAAAAATGGAATCACTGTGCAAAAAGTGTCAATCTGGAGCCAAAGATACGTTTACCTCTTTTGATCGCAATGCAAACAGTCGCATTCTTTGCGTTGGCACCCAAAAGAATGGCGATGATGTGTTTTTGATATTTTTTGATGTTCGTCAGCTTCAGGAAGCTGGCAGATATTGTGACAGTCATAATGACGATGTGACTGCAGTTCGATTTCATGATGTCAATCCAGATATGCTTTGTACAGGCTCTACAGATGGTTTAATTAACATATTTAACATTGCTGAAGAGAGCGAAGATGATGCTCTAATGACCACAATAAACACAGAGAGCAGTGTACAAAAGTTAAACTGGTTATTAATTTAAAGAAATCAGATATTTTTCTTTCTAGTAAACATTTTAAATTTCAGGCATAAAGATACAAATGACCAGGACGTTATTTCATGCATAACTCATACAAACGATTTCAAACTCTATGAATCCGAAGAGGGCGTCCTAATGGCGGAGTTCGAAAGGGAACGTATAACTGAGCAGATGAAAAGAAAGGCTCCAGCAAATTGTAATGTAGTTGATTGTCATACAATGGGTGAAGGAGGCGTGTTCTTGTTATCAGGAACAAATTCTAATAAAGGGTAAGCTTAAACAAAACCGAATAATATTTTATGATTTCTATCTTATGTCATTTATAGTGAAGTACTTCGAACACTACATTTACAAAACAAGCAATTACATCCTCTGGCTAATTTCGAGGGAAATAAACAAATAGTGCGTGATAGTGTCTTCGATGCCAAGGTGAGTCGACGGAACTTGTTCGTAATTCTTCTAAAGTAACGCAACAATTTTTCAGTCTAACGTGCTAATAACGGCTGGCGAGAGCGGAATCGTAACTTTATGGAATTTACAGACAGCACAACAAGCGGCTACTCTTGAAAGTAATTCCAAAAAATTGAAGCATAAGAATCACTTAAAATCGAAGAAAAATACACCATATTAAGTATAAAGTTAAAGATCATAACACAATTTTATACTTATTAAGGTTTAGTTCATCATAAATATTACTGTAAAGACAAAATACAAACATGTACATTGATTAAAATTAGGCTATAAAAATTTTGACAAATTTAGATATCAATAGGAATGTTCTAAACAAAAGTAATACATGTGTATAAAGAATGGTTAAACTTTTTAAAACTTATGAATATGTATTTATAATTAAAAAAATTTTACTAAATATCAGAGAAAGGAACATTTATGGTAAAGAATGGAGATCAAATGAGTGGTACAAGTTGTCCGTGCGATCGTATACGCATTTGGTGTTTTGGAGCATTTCTGGGAGCGCTTCAACTGCACGAGATGCATTTACGCATACGCGCTTGAGTAATTCTCCTTGTGTGGGCAATGCATACATTGCTACAAGAGCACCCTTGCGTACTACCCAAGGATGATGCTTAGCTAAGGTGTCATTGTAGGCGTTTTTGCAACATGTATGCGTTTTATCACAATCATTTAGTTCCGACAGGCGTTTGAGGAATTCGTACACAAATTCTGTAAAAATTTTTAAAATAAATAATATAACAATTACTATGCTTATATGAATCCGAAATAATATTAGCCAAAAAAATGTTGAATGGTATCAATAAACCGTATCTAGTGGCTATAATCTTTGCACCGCGGCTATAATCTACTCCTTGCTATCTTATCAAGCTACTTGATAGGAACAATATACACTACAAGACTCCAAAATACTCTATATGAGTAAACCAACAAATACACACCCAAACCGCGATGCAGCCGTAGCAATGTTCGACTCCCGGACACGTAGGCAGAATCATTTAATAAGCCCAGATCTTTTTCGTATTCCATCATTGATTTAATAGACTCAAATCTTTTCTTGTTCTCCTTCTTTCGTAAGTCCTGCAGGATGTCGATTTTCGAGCGCACATCACTGCTAACAAATCCGAAAACACTGCCCATCAAGTGGAAAAACCTAAAATATCTTCCAAATTACTTGCTCTTATTTGTTTTTACTTTGTCCGGTCAACACACCTGTTTATTTCTTCGTAAGCTTTCAGATATTCGTCCATCAGGACATCATCCTCGTTCCATAAACTATCCTGGAATATTTGGGTCACATTCTCAATATCGAAACGCTCCAGCGCAGCCATTTCCCCTTGCTTGTGTTAGGTCAACAAAAAATCGCTTGCTAATTAATTTATCCCAAGGCTTTGAAAACATTTCTTTCTATCAGTCTTGGATTTATCGCATAGAAATTCCCCAAAAGGTATTAAAAACATCCCAAAGTGCTAACAAAACATTATGGAAAACTTGGCAATTCTCCCCAGGGGTGCATTTTCCATTGCAATAGTCATCAAAATCAGCATTTTGAAAAAGACAGCATAATTTTGTACGGTGTAGTGGTAGGCACAGGGAAAATGCTTATTTGCTGACTTTTTCCCATATGGGATCAATTAACCATTTCGTATGACATTAAAGTGACGTTTGATTGTGATCCCTTTCTTCTGACAACAAAAAGCGCTCCGTCATTTTCAGTCGAATTTCGATAATTTGCCATTTTATACGACAATTAGAATTTTTGCTCAGAATTCAGGGTTATATATAAAAAGAATAACTTTCGAGATTTAATAATTAAAAATACAATAAATTCCTAACTCCACTAAGTAACAATGTCACGAGGAAGTTCAGCCGGCTTCGATAGGCACATAACCATTTTCTCACCGGAGGGCAGACTCTACCAAGTTGGTAAGTAGAAAACGCTTGTTGATGTCATTTACTAAGTACTTAATAAACATTTTTTCTATTTAGAATATGCCTTTAAATCAATTAACCACGAAGGCATCACTTCAGTTGCCATCAAAAGTGGCGACTGTGCTGTTGTGGCCACACAGAAAAAGGTTACTGAGAAGTTGATTGATCCAGCAACTGTTACACATTTGTTTAGAATTACAAAATATATTGGATGTGTGATGACTGGACGCATTGGTAAATTACAAATGATGGAATATTTTAAACTCCGTGATAATTTATTTGAGTATAACAGCTGACAGCCGTTCACAAGTGCAGAAGGCACGTTATGAGGCTGCAAACTGGAGGTATAAATATGGTTATGATATGCCTGTAGACGTCCTTTGCCGCCGAATCGCTGATATCAACCAGGTCTATACACAAAATGCTGAAATGCGTCCTTTAGGCTGCAGTAAGTTTCTTTTATTTATCGCTAAGCAGTTTGTATTGCTAAGAAAAATTATTTAGGTATGATTTTAATCTCGTACGATGCTGAAAATGGACCGTCCGTTTATAAAACTGATCCAGCCGGATATTTTTGTGGTTTCCGAGCCGTTTCTGTTGGTGTTAAACATACTGAAGCAAACAGCTATTTGGAGAAAAAATATAAAAACAACTTATCCGAGGAAAGGTGCATTCAGCTAGCTATTAATTGTCTTTCAAATGTTTTGGCTGTTGATTTTAAACCAAATGGCATTGAGATTGGCGTCGTTAGCAAAGAAACTCCAGAATTTACAATTTTGGATGAGAAAGAAATAGAAGATCATCTGACGAAGATCGCTGAGAAGGATTAATAAATAAGCACTTTAATAGCGAGCACGAAAAATGCAGATTTTTAAATATAATTAAAATTCTTTTGGATAAAGGTTTTTGTGAACACCGAAAATGGTTTTCTTTAATCAGTACGAATTCAAGGATGTAAAATAATTTTCAGAAAACTATGGAGTCGTTTTTATATGGATTCCAAAAAAAGTAGCTACATACACAGCATATAGCAGCGACACAAATATTTTTGAATGAAGAAATCTAGAGTTTAATCTAAGATTTAAGTTTACAATCTTTAATATAAATTCAGAAATTTATGTAACATATTCACATACATGTGTAAGAATAATGAGAAGTTTATTACATGTTCATTTTTTGAAAACTTTTCCGCCGTAGCGAGCGATGTAAGCAGTAATGTCGAACTTTCGCTTACATCCTTGGTAGTTCATGTATCGCACTTTCCCAAAAATCGGACGTTCCGCCCAGCCTTGGTCATGTACACCACCAATTGACCACATGCAGCCTAAGGAAACTTTAGATGTTTAAACTTGTAGTTCGATGCAGTTTCTTTTGAAAACTTACCGACGTAACCGTTAGAATCACGTCCATCTAAGCTATATTTGTCATTCAGCAGTATTGCGATTTCCAGAGCCTTTTCTGGTGACTCTGCCCATTCCAGTATCTTCTTAGCCCAATACATTCGAATGAAACCGTGCATCTTGCCCTCACGTACTAATTGTAACTGCGCTGAGTTCCACAAATCATCATGTGTTCGCCCTTGCTCAAATTCGACTAAAGTATACATTGGATTGCGTTGGTCCTTGCGATGATCGTCGAGCGTCTTAAATGCCCAAGAGGGAACCCCTTTTATGTTATCATAGTTTTTGTTGTAGAAGCAGAAGTTGTCAGCCAGTTCACGACGAATTATAGCTTCTTCACAAAAAGCTTCAACGGAATCTTTGTATTTGGACTTATAACGTTGCACCTCAAGAATGCAACGTTGCACAGATATTTGCCCTAAAAAAAATTGAGAATATAAAGACCACCGACGATTTTAAACAGTGTATACCAAAATTAAACCACGGTGACAAATCGGAAATAGCACTCAAAGTCGGATCATTACGCTTGGTAGCATAAACACGCAAACGTTTTGTGCAGAATTGTTCAAGTTGAGCGCACGCTGCTGTATATCCCGGCTTTGCCCAGTCAACCTCATCTACAGATGTATCGCATTCCAACAAATTATAGACTTGTTTCCAGTTTACAGCCTTTGGTAAAGCTTTGAGGGCGTACTTGTGCTGTATCAGCGGTGGAAAATCCGTGAGAAAATCATCTAATTTGCTGTTGATTTTATTACGTATGGTGCGCGCTGCATACTCCTGCTTATCAGACGCCACCCACACAGGCACAATATTGTGTGCGTCCACTTGTGTCAGTGGTACTTCACATGGCAGATTCTGTGTGACGTTCTCCAACTGTTGCAGAGGAAGGCGTAATGGAGAGAAATCGCAAACCACGGCACTAACATCGTGAGCACGCACGAATTCAGGTATATTAGTTTCTGCAGGTCCTAGTAACAGGTGGAAGGGAATTTGTAATTTGCGACACTCGTGTTCAACCTCTTGCAAACCACCCAGCATGAATTTGTAGTGACGTAAAGTTTCCTTAAGGAGCTTAGGCACCAAGCTGAAAGCAACTAACAGCGGCAGCTCTAGCTTAAGTGCCAGTTTCTGCGCAAACAGAAATGCCCAGTTGTCCTGGACGCGTGCATCCCGCGACATCCAATACAGTACTCCGCCTTGTCTCGATTCACTCACCACTTCTGCCTTTGTTAGAACCCGGACACGCTTTTTTTTGAATGGAAATTCGCTAATACAATTGGCTGAAGCCAAACGAATTGCATTTAGTCGGCTGCAAAAGTTCTTGACATCAGAATCATCCAGTTTGGTGCAATGACTGCTTGAAGCTGCTTCATCGTCTACTTCGAGTGATTTTGTTGTTCGTATTGACGATGTCTTTTTCTTCTTTTCAGCTAAGTCGTTTTTACTGCTTTTATTGCGTTTCATTGTGAAGTTTTTTGTAACATTGTTTTTTTTTTCTTATTTTATATAATAAATTGCATTGTTGCACAATTAAATGCACTGCTTTTTTAAACTTTTAATATGTCAGGTAGTGTGTAAACTGCAAAAAAGATAAATATGCTATTATAATGTGGTAAGCAATAATGACGACGTTTAATAAATAATCTTCTTAGATTTAAGAAGAGTATAAACTAAAAACGTTAAGTTTCCTACAATAATAATTTAATGCGCAGCTATTAAACATTCAGTAGAGTCCCATGATTAAACATATTAAATACATACATCTATATGTATGTACTTTCTCGATTACACGTTCAAATTTCGTCATTTCCATTAATATTGAAAAAACCAATTTTGTAAGGATTTAAAAAGGTACTCTTAAAACAAGCCACAATGAATCATAGAGTAATAATAACTCCCATAAATTAGTTATTCTTACTCTACGAATAAACGCAGGAATGAAAGAATGCAAAAATCAATCATTCTTGTATAAATGTGCTATATAATTACAACATACATGATTCATAACCAAAATACAAAAAATAAAAAAATAAATGAAATTTAATGAATTTGAATTAAATCAAAACAATAAATACAAATAACTGTAGTTACATTATCTATAAATACATATATTAAAGATCTGATGTGGCCAATACATGACTTCCTTGTAGGTTAAATAATTTCGCGATTACAATACTTAAAAACAAATGGTTTCCTTGCTAAGACTTTGCTATTCACATATTTAATAATTAATTATTCCATAACTTTGAGTAAAATATTTAAAAATTATGGCACAAAATTTTCTCAACAATATTTATTTATTTCTATCTCATAACACAAATTTTCAGACTTTGCGAAAATTACATACTGCAAAAATATAATAAATCCCTTTGTTTATAAAGAATTCCTTCGCCAATGAGGAATATAATATTGTTTTACCGACAGATTGCAATACAATAAAATAGCTCAAATGTTTATCATTTACGTTCAAATGTTTAACAAACTTTAACAATTTCTTGTTGTGGATTAATTAGCATTAACATGCGTAATATAGTTTTTGCTATCCAGTTCATTAAGAAAATGAAGACGGGGAAATTTAGTGGAAATAATCGAGATTATTTTAATCTCACATCATATATTCTTGTCGATTGTACTAAAATTAAATGCAGTTTTTCCTTTTAGAAGAAATTGTGTGAAAACTCGCTGTAAAATTATTATTTTGCCGAACGTCGTTTGGTTCCTTTGTAAATTTTTAAATTTCTCTTAATAAGATATTTTCTGTATTCACCGTAACGAATTTGACGCTGTTGCCAGACGCTAAAGTTTAAACATCTACAGAGTATACAAGTTTGTATATAAAAATACATTCTTGCTTCTTGTTTATGTAGAACTTGATTTCTTTAGAGAAGAATTTAGGAATTGAATTTTTTTTAAAATATGGGTATTAGCCAAGAATTCAATTTTCTTATAAAAAGTAAGCGTGGCCGATTTTTCGTGATTTCTATAGACAGACAGACGGACGGACATATCTAAATCTTTTTGAGAATGTATATACTTTTCCATACCTACCACGCCTCGTTGAATGCTTTACAAGTGTCCATCATTCCTTTAGATGTAGGGTATAAAACCACAGTAGATATAAAAGAAATAAATAAGGAATAAATAATCAATTCATGTGATTGTACGACTATAAACAATAAATATTACATATAAATGTACGGTGTTATTATCATTTACTTATGTATATTGCATATTATTACTTTCATATACTTGGAAATAAAAAGTTAACTGATTGCCTGAGAATCTGCCAATGAATATTAATGTTCAACTTGACGGAAATTAAATCGTCAAAGAGAGGTAAAAAAGCAAGAAAAGTATTAAAAATTGTATAATAATAAGGAAAAAGTTTTCCAAAATGGAATGCCAAGTTTTGTTTTTAATAAATTCGGCTTTCTTTTATTATCTGCTGCTGTATAAGGAACTGCAGCAACTAAAGAAATTTAGCTGGCGGTTTTCTTACGTTCGATCAATAAGCATTATAATTTTGCAGTATGTATGCATGTGTGATCGTATTGTTGTGTGCTGGGGAGTGATGACTGATGTACTGCTTGGTATTCAATTTAGGTTTTCATAGGGAAGGATTTTTTCAGCATGAAGCAGACAGACAAATCGCCGCGCGTCGTTTGTCGCGTCGTTTTTGGACAGTTTTTGCTGTTGGCTGCTTGACTTCTGGGTAACAATTTCAAGCCAACATCGACGTGATCTGCATTCAAAAGTTATATTAATCGGTGAGAGGGTGGCGACGGACATTGCTACTTATGTTAAGGAAGCCAACTGGACATACTTCCAAAAGATTACGAGTTTATCGTCGAGGTGCTAAGAAAGGTAATATTTGTAAAAGCTGTAGATGGAGAAAAGAGGAAAATAACAACGAGTATATAAAGAAAGACCAGACCACAGAAATAATATAGAAACATTATACACAATACATAAAATCACAAACATATTTTAATAGTTAGTCTTAAGTTTCCATTTTTAAGGCTTTATTTTCCATATGAAACTCTTCAAGTTGAAAATGTTGATTCATACAGAAAAAATTCATGTTACGCTTTACAGTTACCTTATGTAAATGACACATAAAATGTGTAAGAAAAATTAATTTATTCTAACCAGACTCTGGTTGGGCTTCGTAAAGCCATTGAGTCCGTATGATAGCCTCTGATCCTCATCCACGATATCAATGCATTTGTTCAGTGCTTCAAAAATGTTCATATTTGAGCACCGGAAACTGTATAAACTGATGTCACGTACACCGATAACGGTAAAAAACTATCAGAATATCCAATGTACATATTTTTATGCATCGAAAATTAATAGCAGTGGCTAAAAAATAAAATATTTCTGTACATACGTGCATTAAGTTTAAATCAAAATTTAGTATACAGATTTTTATGTTTAAATTAATTATTTATGTTCAAATATTTTAATAAATTGATATTTTAACTGAAGAATTTGATTTTTGGAGATAAATATATTCTTTAGAGAAATCATTCTTTACAGGATAACATTTATTATAATAACTATTAAAACGTCACAGTTTTATTCATAAAAACTTATTAATGCTTTATAAACAGTAACTTTTTCATAATATAATCGAAAGCAGTTATAAATAAATAAATTATATGAATGAAACACTTTATAAAGCCTTAATAAATTAAAAAAACACTTTTTTATTAAAATAGACTTAATAGAAATAAATTATATAATTTTTTCATGAAAAAGACTGCTACTTTATTAACAAATTTTTCAAGTACATGAATTTAATTTTAATTTTTTAATTTAGATTTTAAACAAATAAAAGCGGAAATAATAATAATTTTAACGGGCACTAAAACCACACTCTCAATAAATGAATATATAAGTTCATGGAATCATTGACAAAAAATTCAATATAGTCTAAAGATCTGTTTTTAAATCTTAAAAAATGATTTCCTAAGAATTTCCTTTTTTAAAAGTGGCGCACGTTGACTTTCAGTTCAGTTGCTGAACAGTTCAATGCATAGACGAAAACAGTAACTTCAATAGTCTTAGTTATACGGTTTTTTTTTTGGTGGCATGGTTCTTATTCTTACAAAAATTTTATTTAAGAATGATTTAATTAATATTCTGAACAGGCGTCGTGCCTTCGCTGCGAAGAAGTGGCAAACGCAGTCGTTTAGGTGCGCTCAGTCGCAAACACATATGCAAACAATAATGGCAGTCAACGCACACATATGCAGCGGTATAATGGATACTTCTATAAACAGAGATGTTTTTGTTGGAAATGTAGAGATTCAATCATTCCCCACTCGTCACTGTTCACTAAAAACTTTTGTAGAATTTCTACTTTCCTTTCTCGATTTATGTATAATATTTGGCTGTAATTTTACAAAGCAATTAGCTGATAGTTCAAACTTTAAATAATTCTTTAAATAGCCACTTTAATGTGTGTAGAGTGGAGGATTTTTGTGTGTGCGTATATTTGAATGTTGGTATTTCTGGTTGGGGAAATAATTGATACAAAGTCGCATTCACCAGCACGTACACAGGTGACAAAATTACCAACAACATAAATATTTAAATCTGTTGACGTTATTTGAAATGTTTTTACTTTAGTTTGAGGTGTGGTGCTTCGCTTGAGCCGGCTACTAGGAATCAGTTACCTTTGAGCCTCTGGCTTCGACGGACTTTCTCACTGTAACCTGGACCGACGTCCGTTTGTTTCGTGGAAAATGCAAAAGAATAAAGAATTTTAAGATTTTCAATTAAAACAAATTGCTTTAAGAAATGAAATTAAAATTTTATGTTTTATATTTTTAAATTAATAAATTTTTTATGTGATTTGCGTCAAATCGAGTAAATGAATACGTGTGTGTGTGTGAACATGGAATATTTTGTTATCAACGTCTATTGGTGAATTGGCAAGATGTCGGCATAGCTGAAAGTGACAGATTTAACAGCGGCTATGCTACATCTAGTCAATTGTTTCAATGGAATTTATCATCATAAACTCGGCTCCTCCATCATTGAACAAATATCCTGAAACTTTCATAGTTTAAAACAATAAAACAATCAGGAATTAAATCCCAGGTAGAATTAAAAAATATAAAAGTTAAAAAGATTTTGTTTTCTATTTGTGATTATTTGTAGTTAAATAATTATAATCATTTTACATAATTATTATGTATATTCTTAATTAAATAGGAATTCTAAAAGCAAAAAGAGGAAATATTTACTCATTGATATTTCATAATTATTTATGTATTTCGTAAAAACCATTACGAGGCTTTTTCAGATAATTTGAAGGAAAAAATATAGTGGAGCCGCCAATGAATTTTCCATTTAGGACTAAAATAAAAGTAATCCGAAGAGTGTGGAGCGGCTCTTTATTAGGGGATATCAGGAAAATACATATACACATCTTGATATACTAACATTTTGTAACCTACAGAACAAACCGTAATCATCAAAGTTTTTTCTGTTCTGGAACCCAGCAGAGCTTCACCGTATTGTCCCTCATGAGGCTCACCAACCTCCCTGCATATTAGGACAGTTCTGAACTTCACTTCTACAGCGCATATTGCCTTCAGGGGCAACTGGGTGTCAACAACGAAGTTGATATTCTTATCGAGTATCTTTTATTCAATGACAAAGTCAGCATCCCTTTCTATGGCAAATACTTCGGCTTGAAACAAACTGCAATCCTTGCCTTGAAGTTTGCTGCTCCTCTGTATACCGCTTCCCGCTACACGATGCAACAGTAGGTGAGAATTGGACGGATTACTGCCGTGTACAGCCAATGGATAATGTACCACACCACTTGTTCGCGCGACTACGTTCCTTTTTCAAGTTAACTTGGCGAGGTACATCACATGGTCAGACAAAAGAAGGATTTGGCCCTTTCGTCGTAAGTTCACTGATGCTGAGTAAGGATGTAACTGATTTTTTTTTTGAAATGAGGGAACGCCCCAAAAGCCTGAGTGCGTGGCTTTAACCCGCTAAAACCCATGAGAGATATGTCGTCAGCAATGGCGTACCCTATTGCTCTGACACCTGTACCACCAAATTTCCTCGGAATTTCGTCAATCACCACCCTTCATAACAGGGGTAAGGTAACTTCTCCCTGTGGTGTGCCTCGTGTGACGCTTATAAGTCCCATGCTCGGACTTTTAACTTGCTTTCCAGCATGCATACCTTTCATTAAATACTAGCGCTGTGGTACTTCAGAGTACCTTTTATTGCTTCTGGTTTTACGTTAATAAACACCCGTCAATATCCAAGAAGAGGAAAGTCTTTTTCCCTAACGGATTTCTAAATTTTGGTTACCACGCTTTGAACTGCGCTCTCAATTGATTTGGCATTCAAATAGAATTAAGAATTGCAAAGTCTATGTGTGACTCAATTCCTTTCAGCAATCTCTTCAGAGGAAGAAGGAGGACAGGGAGATGGGCCTGTACTCCTTTACGGAGGAGTGCAAGTCAGCGATCTGACATCTCACTATATCAGATGGTTCAGCTCCCCATAACTGTTGAAGCCTTCAGCCCGGAAAATACGTATCACAAAGTATCTCCAACGTTTCAAGTCTATGTAGACTCCGTCCATGATTCATTCGACCGCTGGATACGCAAGGTAATATTTCTATAAAGGTAAGAACTTAAAACTTAAATTTAGTGTTAAAATAGAAAGTTATTAGTTTTGTTTTATGCATCTTTTTAACAATTTTGGTACTTACATACATATATAATCGTTGGGTATGTTATAAATATCAAGGATCACCACATGTATATGGCAATTAAATCTAATTTGAAGCTGCCTTTTATCATTTGTCCTACACAAAGCGCAAGATTTTTTATTGGTTGAAGCTGTATCGCTGCTAATAGCACTACTTGTAGTTCATAATACTTTAATAGTCTATCTTGAACTCGAGAAAAATTATTACATCACGAAAAATGATAACCACAAAATATTGAAAAATTTTATAATACTAATGTCATTGTTTTTTTTCCTTCAGCAAATTGTAACTTGGAAGGTTTTGTGTTCAATATGGTTTTTATTATTGGAAACAATTTTAAAGAATAATCGCATTTTCGTAAAATTGCTTAGTATCACAAGTCAACATGTCAAAATAAAAAAATAAAACAAACAGAAGAAGGTGAGAAAACCCCAATCGCTGATTTGAAAACGGACCTGTGAGAATATCTGCAAAATTTAAGAGACTATAAAAAGATTAAACTACTTTTATTAGCGGTAATATGTACAGCGGAACCACTTCCAAAATACTTCCTCAGTACGTAGCCGCCCTGTCGGCCGCAGCTGGAGCTTTTGCTCTTGGTACCACACTCGGGTGGTCCTCACCGGTCCAAAGTCAAGTTGTCGGCGGTAAGTACGGGTTCCCGGTGAGTGAATATCAGTTCTCATGGATTGGCTCGGCAGTGACTCTGGGAGCTGCTTTTGTTTGTATTCCAATCGGGTTCCTAATCAATCTGATCGGTCGCAAATTAACGATGCTGCTCCTTGTGTTCCCGTTCACCTTGGCTTGGTGTCTCTTGATCTGGGCTCAGAATGTGGAAACGATGTTTGTCGCACGCTTCATACTCGGTATCTCAGGCGGAGCCTTTTGTATCACTGCGCCAATGTACACGGGCGAGATCGCCGAAAAGGAAATTCGCGGCATACTGAGCACCTTTTTCCAATTAATGATAACCGCGGGTGTTCTGTTTATGTACACCATCGGAGCGTTTATAAATGTTTACTGGGCGAGTATCATTTGTGCATTGTTGCCGATTGTATTCACCGTAATACTCCTATTTATGCCGGAAACACCTACTTATTTGGTGAGCAAAAACAACACTGAGGGTGCAATTAAATCCATTCAATGGCTGCGCGGTAAAGACTTTGACTACCACGCTGAAATCGAAGAACTCCGAGCCACTGAAGCAAGAATCAAGGAGAACCGCGTTTCTATTGGGGCCGCACTCAATCTTCCGATTACGAGGAAAGCTCTTGTCATCAGTTTGGGCCTTATGGCTATCCAGCAACTGTCTGGCATTAACGCCGTTATCTTCTACTCCACGGACATCTTCTGGTATGCTAAAACTGGTATGGATGCCAATCTGTCCACCATTGTGATTGGTATAATGCTGTTCGTGGCTACTTTCATCTCTAACATAGTTGTGGATAAATTGGGACGTCGAGTGCTGCTGCTCGCGTCTTCTGTAATAATGACTGCCTCAACTACTTGCTTAGGCATCTATTTTTTTATGCAAGAACGCGACGCGGAATCGGTAACCACCTTGAACTTGTTACCTCTTTGCAGTCTGTGTCTATTCATTAGTCTGTTTTCTCTTGGTTTCGGGCCCATACCTTGGGTGGTAATGGGCGAAGTGTTTTCTTCGGACATCAAAGGCGTTGCTGGGTCCATTGCAGGTACCACAAACTGGCTGCTGGCATTCACCGTTACAAAAACATTTGTAAACTTGAAATCGGCTTTCGGAACCGGCCAGACTTTCTGGATTTTTTCTGCCATCACTGCCCTCGGGACTATGTTCGTGTTGTTCTTCGTCCCAGAGACGAAGAGGAAATCATTATATGAGATTCAAGATATGCTTCGAGGTTAAGGCGTACAGAACCACAACACTTTGCTAGGGGAAGAAGTAATTACGTGAATTAATTGTTCTGAATGAAAGATATTGAGTTAGCGTTAGCGAGATATGAAGGATTTCATATACAAATCGTCAAAAAACAAATCACATTTAAATAAAATTATATTAAATATGTTATATCCTTAGGCATTATTAATTTTATGTCACTATAAATACTAAATACATTCGAAAATATTCATACAACGTCAAAATGTTTTACGGATTGGATAAATTTAAAACGAAATCATATTTCAGAGAGGTTTTCTAGCTTGAAAGGATATCTGCAGCTATTATTATATTCGGTATATCTTCTCTAACAAACATCATTCTTCAGGATGTCTTGAAGATTATCTGCCTTGCGGTGGAGGTAAGCAAAGATTCCCAGTTGATAAGTAAAGATCGTCAAATTATTCTATTATTTTGAATCTGCATCCTTCTCGTGATCGATCTAACCTAATGCAGACTCTTTGTCGGAATAAGCATGGCAAATACTTCTCTCGCATTTTTACCACTTAATTTTAACAATTTTCTTTTCCCTCAGATATCTTAAGCATAATTCTTTATCTATCTATAACCACAACAGTCTCAGCATCATATTAACTTTATTATTATTTATTAACTTTATTTTTCAAAATGCGTTTAGAAACTTTTTATTGCATTTCTACAGTGACAAACTCGACTTTAAGTAATAAGACTAGTTTTCAGTAATTCGTCTATTGATGTTATTTGCGGAACGGAAACTCGGTTGCAGCATATTTTCAATGAAGGAAAATTGATGTTGGATTCGGTGACAGCTGCTTCCTAGCATGACATGGAATAGGCTGTGCGCTTTGTATCCATATAACGTATTCGATAACTTCTGCGGCTGGCCAAAAGCGCGAGCTGCTCGATCTTGGTAACATACTCTTGCAATAGCTCACTATAATTCGTGAAATGATTCATCAGCTCTCTGTGGAACATTTTCTTGCAGTGATTGCTACTCGCTTGTAATTACTCGATCGATTTTAGGAACTGCTTGGAGAACTTCAGGGGCGGAACCCTTCAATGACACTACCAACGCTGCAACTTCCACCTTAAGTCAAACCACTCATAGAGGAGTTTATGTGCGTTTCGTTTTTCCAAGCTGGTAAGCCTTCCCCAAAATACTCGTATGACTATGTTTTAAATCTAAACATAGTCTAAACAAAAATCCCAATTCGTACATTTTAAAATAATATGCATATTTTCGAACAAATTTAATATACGTAACTCCTAACAGTACAGTAAACGATTAACGATCTTAGTAACACGTAAGAAAATAATTTTTTTAATAAATTTATTAAACTGTTTAACTTCTGCGAATTTTTATATAGTATTCACAATATCTTGCTGAAGCGTTTCCTTTCGCATTGCTCTTTTATTCCTTTCGCATTGCTCATTAATTCTTCCCTTCGCTTGCTGTTGTTCTTGCTTCTGCTATTAACCGGAGATGATTTTAACCTCCCAGCATATTTTGAATCTCATATAATGATTTTCTCTTTGTCTCCGGGACGAAGAACAACACGAACATCGCCCCGAGTACAGTGATAACTGCAAAAACCCAAAAAGTTTGCCCTGTTCCGAAAGCCGATTTCAAATTTACAAACGTTTTTGTCACTATGAATGCCAGCAGCCAATTTGTGGTACCTGCAATGGACCCAGCAACGCCTTTGATGTCCGAAGAAAACACTTCGCCCATTACCACCCAAGGTATGGGACCGAAACCAAGAGAAAACATGATAATGAATACGCAGAGACTGCAAAGAGGTAACAAGTTCAAGGTGGTCACCGATTCGGGGTCGTGTTCTTGCATGAAAAAATAGATGCCTAAGCAGGTGGTTGAGAGCGCCATTATAACAGCAGAGGCGAGCAGCAGCAATCGACGGCCCAATCTATCCACAGCTAGGTTAGAAACAAAAGTAGCCAAGAACTGTATGATACCAATCACAATGGTGGACAGATTGGCATTCATACCAGTTTTCGCATACCAGAAGATGTCCGTGGAGTAGAAGATAACGGCGTTAATGCCGGACAGTTGCTGGATAGCCATGAGGCCCAAAGTGATGACAAGAGCTTTCCTCGTAATCGGACGCTTCAGTGCGGCACCAATGGAAACACGGTTCTCCTTGATTAGTGCTTTAATAGCCTTGATTTCGTCGATTTCAGCGTTGTAGTCAAAGTCTTTACCGCGCAACCATTGAATGGATTTAATTGCACTTTCAGTGTTATTTTTGCCCACCAAATAAGTAGGTGTTTCTGGCATGAATATGAATATCACACCGAATATAATTGGTATTAATCCACAAATAATACTCGCCCAGTAAAAATTTATAAACGCTCCGATGGTGTAGATAAAGAGAATACCCGCGGTTATCAACAATTGAAAAAAGCTGCAGAGTATACCACGAATGTCCTTTTCGGCAATCTCACCAATGTACATGGGCGCAGTGACGCAGAAGGCTCCGCCTGAGATACCGAGAATGAAGCGTGCGACAAACATCATTTCCACATTCTGAGCCCAGATCAAGAGACACCAACCAAGCGTGAACGGGAACACGAGGAGCAGCATCGTTAACTTCCGGCCGATGATGTTGATGAGGAAGCCAATCGGAATGCAGACAAAAGCAGCTCCCAGCGTCACTGCCGAGCCAATCCATGAGAACTGATATTCACTCACCGGGAACCCATATTTACCGCCGACAACTTGATTTTGAAACGGAGATGACCAGCCGAGTATGGTTCCCAGAGCAAAAGCACCGGCTGCGGCCGAGAGTGCGGCTACATATTGAGGGAAGCTTTTAGAAGTGGTATCGCTTGACATGTTGCCGTTAATAGGCGTGACGTATTGCTTTTATAGTATTTATTTAGAATTATTTTTGGCCTTGATTCCTGTTCGATCGGCGATTGTGGTTTCTTTCTTCCTTCTTCTCTTCTCTCAACCTATTTCTTTCTTAAATTATTTATTATTATAACTTTTGATTTGGAAACTGCTGTAATCGCTCTGCAAAAGTATTTATTTCTTTCTATAATAAAAGGAAAACTTTCGAAAAGTCAAAACTTATTTAGGCAAAAATAAAGGCAATTGCTGTAGAATTACTTAATTTTCCATTGTTGCGTAGTTTTGGTTTTTGCTGGTGTATTTATTATTGTTTATTTTTAAGTAAGACTATTAAAGTGTCTCCTTTCCTTCATGTAGAACCACGTCCTATATCTTTTATGATTATAGTAAATTTATGATGAGTATCAAGTAGTCATTTGCTGATCTTATATAAAATCTTATACAAAAGGACACTCAAAACCAAACACTCCTAAAAAATAGATATTTTGTATTTAGAGCTGTTATCCAAACAGATTCCTCCAATTTTTGTTACAATCGGTACAAGCCAAAGGACAATGCGATGAGGGGACTTAGTGTAAATTTACGCATAAAAAAATACAACTTTCTTTTAATGGAATTACTTCATGTACAAGGAAGTCATGTGTTGATCACATCAGATATTATTATAGTAATATAGAGAAAAACATTTACTTTTAGAAAAGAATAACATTTTTGTTAAATCATGCAGTACTAGCACGAAAATACTGGTTTTGCACGGTCATGAGTCCCTCTACCTCCTTCAGAGAAATCCTACCTTTCTCCTCTACCTTTATTTATTCTCCACTCGTAATCTATCCCTCTCACTCTCGCTCGTTCTTCCTCCTTTCTTCTAACTTGTATACATCAAAAACCTCAGTGCAAACTTCCATCTTTCTGGGTGTAAGCGTTTAGCCTGTGCGTTGATCGTCAGTGAGTCAGACCTTTAATTTTTATATGTTTAGATTACAAAAGCCCTCGAATCAAAATTAATAATAAATAAATGTAAGGGAGAAAGAAAGAGACAGGAGAGGAAAGAAGAGAAGAACACAATAGCCGAGAATATAAAAGGAACACGTCGGTACTCTGATTAACTGTAAAATGTCAAGCAAAAACAAAACTTTTCCTCAATATGTTGCTGCCCTCTCGGCCGCAGGTGGAGCTTTTGCCCTGGGTACCTTACTCGGCTGGTCCTCACCGGCTCAGAATCAAGTTGTCGGTGGTAAATATGGGTTCCCGGTGAGCGAGTATCAGTTCTCATGGATTGGCTCGGCAATGACGCTGGGAGCTGCTTCTGTCTGCATTCCGATCGGCTTCCTCAGTAACCTCATCGGTCGCAAGTTAACGATGCTGCTCCTTGTATTCCCGTTCGCGCTTGGTTGGTGTCTCTTGATCTGGGCTCAGAATGTGGAAATGATGTTTGTCGCACGCTTCATACTCGGTATCTCAGGCGGACCCTTCTGCGTCACTGTGCCTATGTACGCGGGCGAAATTGCCGAAAAGGACATTCGTGGCAAACTTGGAAGCTTCTTTCAATTAATGCTAGCCGCAGGAGTTTTGTTCGTTTACACCATCGGAGCATTTCTAAATGTTTTCTGGTCGAATATTGTTTGTGGACTGTTACCGATTGTGTTTGGCGTGATATTCCTATTCATGCCGGAAACACCTACTTATTTGGTGAGCAAAAGCAACACTGACGGTGCAATTAAATCTATTCAATGGTTGCGCGGTAGAGACTGTGACTTCCACGCAGAAATCGACGAGCTCAGGGCCACTGAAGCTAAAATCAAGGAGAACAGCGTATCCATTGGAACCGCCCTCAAGCGTCAGGTCACGAGGAAAGCTCTTGTCATCAGTTTGGGGCTAGTAGCCATCCAGCAACTGTCTGGCATCAACGCGATTGTCTTCTACTCCACGGACATCTTCTGGTATGCTAAAACCGGTATGGATCCTCACCTCTCGACAATTTTGATTGGTCTCATGCAATTCACGGCAACTTTTGTATCTAACCTAGTTGTGGATAAATTGGGCCGTCGATTGTTGCTGCTCTCCTCTGCTGTAATGATGACATTGTCAACAGCATCCTTGGGCATCTATTTCTTCATGAAGGAGCGCGATCCCGAATTGGTGACCAACATAAACTGGCTACCACTCTGCAGTCTCTGCGTATTCAATACCATGTTTTCTCTTGGTTTCGGTCCTATACCTTGGGTGGTAATGGGCGAAGTGTTTTCTTCGGACATCAAAGGCGTTGCTGGGTCCATTGCAGGTACCACAAACTGGCTGCTGGCATTCACAGTGACAAAAACATTTGTAAATTTGAAATCAGCTTTTGGTACAGGCCAGACATTTTGGATTTTTGCCAGCATCAGTATGCTCGGGGCGATGTTCGTGTTGTTTGTTGTCCCCGAGACAAAGAGAAAATCATTATATGAGATTCAACACATACTTGGAGGTTGAAAGCCCTCAACACCGCTCCATAACTGCCACACAAAAAGCAAAAGCGAGCGATTATAAGAGTTAGTTACAAGAATAAAGCTCAGAATATTAAAGGACTCTTTAGCGAAATACGACGAAATATGACGGATATGGAGATTTTCAAAGAAAAAATAAAAATTGAATAAAATTGTCTCTTCTGATTTTATTTAGGTCCGCTCACTGGAGTGTTAGTAATCAAATCAAATTAGTCGCTTGTTACAAATAAATAAATGTACAATGTATTGCTTGTTGTCATTCTCTAAACAAAAATTCCCTGCAGTTCCTCATGTTGGCTTCCCATTGACGACATGTTAGACAAGGAATATCGTCTTGATTGTCTTGAGAGATGGCCATTCGGGAGGCACTGGCTGAAGGATTCGTAAGCATGCTGCCCTACGATATGTGGAGTCTACCTTCACCACTTATGGTGGTAGCAAGCAGTAACATTCCAGGGAACTGCCGTGCGGATGAGCTATCCCGCATAGGTACTGAATGCAGGAATGCTATACGCTACTTGTAAATACTTCCTGAGAACAGGAAAAATGGGATGAGAAGGGTAGTTACAGCATTTCAAGAAAAATATGGCCTCGGTACCACCGGAAGAACTCGCAAGATCTCTTTACGTTAATTAAGGCTAAAATTCGGCGTGTGACAGGGGTCATGACAGGCCACTGCAACTACCTTTTTGGGCCTCATGCTAGGAGGTCGGCATTTTTCTTAAATGGCTTTTTTAGGAGATGCATGAATGAGGACTAGGAGGAGGAAACGGTCTCACATCTCTTATTTAGCTGGCCAGCCCTAGCCCCAAGGAGACAGACCCAAATAGGAGTCTATTTTTTAAAAATAGTGAACGTACGTAATGCTTACAGGCATTACGACAGCCTAAATCAACTACATAGAAATCATACAGGCCAAAAGCTTACTGACAGGGGGATCTTGCAGAGAAAAGGCTTGCTCCTTATAGGTTAAACACAACATAGGGTTTTCATTTAATATTCATTTGAATCATTCGATTTTAATACAAGAAGGATTCACAATTATTATTGTTAGTTTCATCCATTACATAATATAATTAGGTCAGATACTGTTCTTCGTTTATGTCTTTAATACAACACATTATAGCTTTTAATTTTGTTAACACGTTTTATTTGAATTATTTAAACTTATAAAATTAATTATATATATTGAAGTTCCTTAATAAGTGCGTCCATTTTGCTTTCGAAATAAATTTAAATAAATAATTTTATCTGAAAACATCGAAGTAGTCACCTTATTTTTTCCGCTTCAAATTGCACTGATTTGCCTGAGCAGAAGTTAATCTTATAAACAAAAAGAAAAGAAGAAGAAGAATACTCCTCATATTAATTTAAAATAAAAGATCAGAATTTTGCCTTAAAAATGATATGACAAACTTTAGTTTCCTGTGTTTGAATGTATTTCAGTAATAAAAACAGCGACTACAAAAACCACCCTAAAAATCGTTGCTATCTCTTCGTGCCTATACTTACGCATGTGTTACAAGAACTGTCGAAGTCAGCTGTTTCAAATTTTTAGATTTTCAAAAGCTCAGATTTCCTTATTTGCTGTTATCAGATATAATCAAAGATAAAAACTATTTCGTTTTCAGAATCATTATTTACGCATTAGCAGCCAAGAAACCATACTACAAACTGAATTCATGAAAAACTGGATAATAGACATTCTATTCTTAATTTTGGGGAAGTGATGGACAGTCAGGTGAGGCATTTATAAATTATGGATTTACCCTTATTTAATGTTGCTTGGTATCATGTCGGTTAAAACATTAGCAAACTATGAAGCAGTTCCTCTGACTTCGCAATATGTTATGTTTTTAGCGTATTTTATCTTTATTAGTGCCCAACGATTATATTGTTATAAAACAAGTTTGGTTCGATGACTTCATGCTAAATATCAATATCCATATGTATGTAGTTAATCAAATATGATTGCTTTAATTTTTTTTTTATTTATATTAAAAATATCGGTATGTAAGCGATCAGAAATATAAGAATATATAATAATGTGTAGCAAGATAATTAACCTAAAATTAAATTTTTTATTTATGGTTTCTATTTAATTAAGGCACCTGCTGATGGTCACTTGCTGGATATAGTTGATGATAAATGGCGTGAGGAGGAGCTACCATTTGATCAAATTCTAGTGCCAGCGGATAAGCTGCCAGATCCCGAAGCGGACGGAGGTGATTCCCATTTGACATTAAGTGAACAGGTAAAAGACATAAAATTACTTGTATTTCGCTAGAACTCAATAAATGTATGTTCCAGGAGCAAAGATGGAGTGATTTGGCGCTTGGGGCCTTGGCACCAGAATCTGCTTTAAGTGATCAGCTAAATTTAACTTCTATTTGAAAAACTATAAGCTGATAAAAATCCGAACTAAACAAAAAAAAAAAATACCAGAAGAATTTTATAAAACATTTTATTCAAACACCATATTAATCTTTACTACATACAAGATGAATCAACATCTGCATTCGCCCACAAAACTAACAGAATTCGCTCGTGATTTTGAGGAGGAACCAGATACACTCTTCGGTCGTTTTGTAAATAAAATACAGAATGCCTACAATCACAGTTACAACACAGTGAATGATGTTCCCAGTGGCACCAAAGCAAACGTTGGCAAATCCACTTTCTATGCTGATGGAAATCCACAAGAGCGGACGCCTCCGGAACTATCGCCCTCTAATGCCACCTCTTTGAAACCACAGCCGCCAAATAGCTTGGCTATAGTTGGTAATTGCGCGAACAATAATAGCTCGGAACCCAGCACAGCGTCCACTTCGACGACTGCCGATGAATTCAGCGAGGCTGGCGAAAAGGTAAAGCATTTGTGTTCTTTTTTTGTGACAGTTCCCATTACGGAAATCATTCTTTGCAAATCTATAGCTTGAAGAAATACCTAGCGAAGTTTCGGAAGGGCGGACCATGGTGAATGTTTTAAAACGAATCAGCAATCTTATGGCAGCCAAAAATAATGTATGAATTTCCGAAATAAATTTCGTTGGAGTAGTAAAGATATTTTTACATTCTGGAATATTTATATTATTTGCAGGATCTTCGAAATTATAAAGATACCGACTTGCAGCGATTCTGGATGCCGGACTCCAAAGCTAAGGAATGCTATGATTGCTCTCAAAAATTCTCGACATTTCGACGGAAGCATCACTGTCGGCTGTGCGGTCAAATCTTCTGTTCGAAATGTTGCAACCAGGTCGTGCCAGGCAAAATAATAATGTGTTCGGGTGATTTGAAAGTGTGCAATTACTGCTCGAAAATTGTGCTGAGCTACTTGAAGTCGCCTAATATTACCTTTGATCTGCACTCTGATTTGCAAGCCCTGCAACAGGATCTTTCAAACAAACTGGACGACAGCACTGAAAGGAGCGAGTCGAACGCTTTACCCTCAAGCGGCTCCTTAAAGCGAAAAATATCCCTTGGCTACCAAGAGGAACGTTTCGCCACAAGTCAACTAAATAATCTGTCGAATGCTGATCGCAAAAACATTCTCCAGCAATCAAACTCCTTGATCACTCTGCATGAGGAAATGCAGCGAATGCTGCCGACACAAAATTGCGGCATTACGCTAATAGAGTTTCTCAATCGGCAGAATAAGTCGTCGAATAAAGTTCAAGCCATTGCTATACTCAGCGCTATGTTGGCGGCAGGATTTTTGCAACCGATTGTGCCCGATTCGGAGCAAATTGAATTCGACGAAAATTTGCATTATAAATTCGCTGAATTACCGCGGTATGAAATCATTAGTAATCATTCTTAGTTATAGTTGTTAATTTTCCTTCTCTTTATGCAAAAATGTACTCTGCAGCCAAGATCAGGACGTCGTGGGCTCTTTGGGTTGCTTTGGCAACAACTTCACCGACATCTCAGAGGCTAACAGCCCGCAATTAGATAAAATTCAGCCACCCCAATCAATTGGCAGCTCTCTCTCTTCTTCCGCTGTGATACATGGCGATGAAATGGAGAATTCCATGCGATCGACCACGACAACGTCGAAGCTGTTAGAGTCCTACTGCGATCACGAGGAGCAGATTCTCGCTCAAATGCTGCGCAACTGTAAGCTCGATTTGAGCTGGTCGAAAGTTCTTCTGCCGCTTTGCTGTCGCGCTGCCAATCATTTTAAGCCGGAGTACTGCACCAACGAACTGATGGATATACGCAACTACGTGAACTTCAAGAAGCTGCCGGGCGGCAGGCGCAAAGAATGCAAAATAGTCGGCGGCATCGTTTTCTCCAAAAACGTCGCTCACAAAGATATGGCTACGCGAGTGGATCGTCCGCGTATTCTGCTGCTGCAATGTCCCATTGTGTACGAGCGCGTTGAAGGCAAATTCGTTAGCATTTCGACGGTGCTGCTGCAGGAGAAGGAATACCTTCGGAATGTCACGGCCCGCATCATGAACTTCCAGCCGAATGTGGTGCTGGTTCATAAGAACGTCGCCGGCATTGCTCAGGATATGCTGCGTGACAAAGGCATCACGCTTGTCTTGGACGTAAAATTGTCGGTGATGGAACGTCTGGCACGGACGCTGCAGTGTGACATCGTCACCTCGGTCGAGTCGAACATTGCCAAGCCGAAACTGGGAATGTGCGATGTTTTCTATATACAGAGCTTCGACGATGGACATGGTAAGCGCAAGATGGCATTCAGACAGATTGAAAGAAATTTATTATGACGAACATTCAATCCACAGGCACCAGCAAAACCTTGATGTTTTTTGAGAAGCTCTCCAATCCGCGCGGTTACACTTGCCTGCTGCGAGGCGCTAGTAATAAAGACTTGGCTAAAGTGAAATCAGTGGCTTCCTTTTTGGTATATGCTCGGTAATTGTTATGTGAAATATTCGAAAACATAGCTAACAGATTTTCATCGAGCAGCTACAACTGGCGCTTAGAAATGTCGTTCCTGCTCGATGAATTCGCACGTCCGCTATCGCCGAAGCCATCAATCTTCGATTCGAAGGAACAGAGTCCTGCGGATGAAAATGCCAACCATGAACAGGAGCAGGATGGGGGCGAAAACAGCGAAGATCGCCTAAATCAACCACCGCTTCTTCATATCAAACACTGCATTGAACGAAAGTTAGAGGATAAAGTTCCGATTCTGTCTGCGACTACCGAAACCGTTGCTGATTTCACCGACCCACTGCACACCGCAGAGCTGCCATCGGATACTTCGTCCGTTGTGGAGCTCGCAGTTGAGACTCGCTACGACAATCGTTTTCGCAACGCCCTCACATCGACGGTGCTCTCAGTCAGTCCGTTTCTCACTTTCCCGCTGCCTTATTTGGAGACGGAACAAGGACGCAAGTGTCCATTGCGCTCCTTGTTCCCTACGGAGCTGTACTACTCCAAGCAATGGTCGCTCTCTTCACCGCCTATGCACAACGTCGAACGTGTCGAAAGCTCGGATTTGTTCAAGGGCAAAGATGCCGCAGATGAAACGGAAATTAATCCACCGCATCCATTTCTTACTCTTAAAATAACAGCACCGATTGACAATAAGGAACTGCAAACTTTGCTGGCGGAGTTTAGAGCTTTTGGTGGGCGTTACCCTAAGAGAAAAAAAAGTTTGTTGAACTGCAATATTCATTTATACAGACTTTTCAAGCAAAACATTATTTATTTTTAGTGCTAAAGCCTTTAAAAGATTCCGAATCGTATCAGCGGCCACAAAAAATAAGTGATGATCACGTTTTCAAAGATGCTCTCGATTTAGAGAACCACCAACGGCTCCCGGTGCTGTTCTGCAGTTTCTACTTCAATCCTCCTTCTCCGACGTCTTTTTGTGCTCCGCCGACTCTGCTGGACATGAAGTTCTATGGCCAACAAGACATCATGTTGGGTCAATTTCTGCAACGTTACTGCTGCCGCCTGTCGTCCATTTGCCCACTTTGCGATTTGCCAATGTTGGGCCACGTTAGAAGGTTCGAACACTTTTGCTACTCGTATTGAAATTGAACAAATACAACTGTTTACTTTCTGAAGATTCGTTCATTCCATGGGATGTGTTCAAGTTCATCTTGCGGAAGACAGCACCAAGGATAACACCAACGTCATCTACTTCACAGCATGGTGCACTTTGTGCAATGAAATGACACCCAGCGTGCCTCTGTCCGAAACGTCCAAGTGTCTTTCATTCGCTAAATACCTGGAGCTGCGATTTCATGGCCACGCTTACCGCAGACGCTTTCTTGACTCGGACGCCGATGACTCGGCCGGATCGTCACTGGGTAAAAGCAGATGTCAGCATTCATTGCATCGCGATTACATTCACTACTTCACTTATCGCGGAGTGGGCGCTAAATTCGTTTACACGCCCATCGATGTTTGGGAGCTGGGGCTGCCAAGTCTGGTTGTGGATTTGTTGCCGCCGAAGCCCTTCAATCACTTCCAGGTTCTGGAGGAAATCAAAAGCTTCTCGATGAAGGGCCATGAGTTGTTTACGCGAATACATGAACGCATCGCTGACTTGGCCACAGACGATGAGAACTCGCCACTGCTGATCAACTTCAAAACAACTTTGGGCAAGGATCAATTCTTATTCAAGCAACATATCGAAATCGTGCAAACGCTCCTTACTGAAAGCAAAGCCAATTACTACGACATCACCGATGCTTTGCTTATGGCGCGGCGTGCCTTGGCCATTAGCATCGAACACTGGGGACCACGTCTCCATGAAATGGCCGTGGCGCAGAAATTGGCCACGAAACAACAGCCACACGACTCCTCTTCGTCTGCTCAGCACATCGATCCGGGCACAATTTGCACAGAAGATCTTCGCACCGACCATGGAGATATTCTTCAGCCGTCGCAGCTTAACACCAGCAACACTTCCGATAGCGCTCAGTTGTCGAGCTCTATAACAGCTTCGGAGCGGGATTTTGTTGAAGATACTGCGGCGGACGATGCAGATTTATCGTCTAATCTAAATCAGCAGGCAGATAGGAAGATCTCACAGGATCAGACCCAATCTACGACAGCATCAGCAGCAGCATCGATTCCAACTGATAAGAAATCCATTAAAAAGATGCTCATCGATCTGCTGCCCTCGATGAACCAGGCGAATATAATGCAGTCGCCGTTCTTGCCGCAAGAGCATTACACACTTCCGCTGGGATCGTTCCCGATACTGGTGCACGATCACGACCTCAGCTCCATCATTGCGTACAGTTTGACCAGCCAAGACTATCAGCGAGTTCTACAGAGCACAACTAGCAGCAGCGTGCTGAGTGCTGCGACTGAACAAGCGACTGTGTCCGCAACGAACAATGCGAATTCGAGTCCTATCACTAAAAGGAAATCCCAAGACAGGTAGGAATCATGATAGAGATAGCAATAAGAGTCCTTTAAAATGTATAAATTTAGTTCTTTGGTAAATAGCTCCGCAGAAAGCGACGATATTGGAAGAGAAACTGCGTCTTCTGGCAAAACAGCTGCCGCAGCGGGTCAATCATCCAATGTGAATCTGAATAATAGCAGTGTTAACAACACTGGCAGCAATAATAACAACAACAACAGTGAAGAGGAAAAACGGAAGCATATTGAAATCGCTTTTCAGGACAGCTCAACGCAGTTTACTTGCAAGATTTACTTCGCCATGGAATTTGATGTGATGCGTGCTCATACGTTGCGTCCACCTAAATTGGGAAAGTCTTTGTACAAAGAATTGGAGCAAACTAAGAAACGCGAGGAGCTTAAAATTCTACAAACAAAGAACAGTTCGCATTGTCCAGAAATGGAAATCGTACGGAAGTCAAGCGATGCTGGACTAGCAACGAATTCTGCTACGAAGCATGAAGCTTCCGCTGAAAAAGACGATCCGCACTCCGTGCTACAGACAGACATGGAAGAGTGCCGCAATTTTCTGGCACGTTCCCTCAGCAGTAGTGTGCAATGGGAAGCTAGAGGTGGCAAGTCAGGTTCAAGATTTTGTAAAACTTTAGGTAACTCGACAGAAGAAGTTTTATTCATGCTTTCTAAATTCCCTCAATTCTTTATCACGGTTCAGATGATCGTTTTGTGTTGAAAGAAATGACCAAAGGAGACCTCAGTAAGTTTGAGGCTTTCGCGCCGAACTATTTCGAGTACATCAACAAGTGTCAGACGCAGAAGCAGCCTACTTTGTTGGCGAAAATCTTCGGCGTCTTCAAAGTGACGATCAAGAACAAGGAGTAAGTGTTAAATATGCATGGAAATTGTAATACTTCAATATATTTCATATATTTCAAATTGAAATATTTAGCTTTAATGTCGAAAAGTCGCTTCTGGTGATGGAGAATCTTTTCTACGATTGCGATATAAAGAATAAATTCGATTTGAAAGGCTCAGAGCGAAATCGTCTGGTGGATCCGACGAATCAAGAAGGCGAGGAAATTGTATTGCTGGACGAAAATCTAATGCAAAGTAAGTGAGGACTTTAATCGTTAATTTCTCATTGATCTCTGGCCTATTAAAAGAAACATTCTAAATTAAATTTATATATATAACGAAATATTATAATCAGTAAAGGCAACGCTGTTAAATTCGTCTAAAATTAAGAGAATCAACAATCAGCTATTGCTTCACGGATCTCTTAATAATTTACCCTTTCAATTATTATTATTACTGTCGACTAGATTTTATTTAAATGCTAGTCCGCCTTACATATGTTATTAATAATCAGCTTTGTAAGTATTCTATCCTGAGTCCAAGCTCGTGTCAACTCTATCTCATCTATCCACTCTCTAGTGTCAGCGCATGTAAATAGGTTGGTTTACAAAGCTTACATATATTATACAATAAATAAAATGTAATATATTTTGTTTTAAGTACTGCGTTTTAAAGTAAATTCTCGCACGCATTAAAGAGAAATAATAGCTTTCGTATTTTGCTAGCTGAATAATGTCCACACTTTAATTTATCCTTTTCCAGTGTCTTGGTCGAAACCGTTATACGTGCTCTCGCACAGTAAGGCTGTACTTAAGGATGCCATCTATCGCGACTCCTCCTTCTTGGAGAAGAACAAAGTGATGGACTACTCATTGTTGGTGGGCTTGGACAACAAAAATGGCCTGCTAGTTCTCGGCATAATTGGTATTTTTTTCTCACTTAATAAAAGCCGAAAGCAACTATAAAAAAATATGTCTTTGCAGATTATATCCGAACATTCACCTTCGACAAAAAGGTGGAGTCGTTCGTGAAGCAGACCGGCTTTCTCGGTGGCATGGGCAAACTGCCCACTGTTATATCACCGAAACCGTATAAACAACGTTTCACTGACTCCATGGATCGCTATTTCAATATAGTTCCAGATCGCTGGGAAGGTTTATCAAAGATGTAAAACAACATCTTTTTTTCTTGTGGTGCATTTAGCAACACTTTTTACTCACTCTTGAGTAAATGAAAATGTAATTTATAATCGTAATAATTAGTCATATTAACTATTTTATAGCGTCGCACGTAAAGTATTGATTTGTTAAAATATTTTCTAGATTAAGCACTTATTTTTGAAGCCGCTTTTTTATTGAATTGTATCGGTTTTCACCATATAACAAACATTTACCCAGGTTTTATCGAGTTTTCTCTGCAGATTATGAGAAACTTCCCAATTTTGTATAAGGCATTATGAACAAAATAAGATTTTTGTTATGATTTAATCTTTATTTGCGAAAAAAAAGTTAGCCATACATAAAAGATTTTTGTTTGTTTTTATTTCATGTATTTCGTTTAATAGTTTAATATTCAATTTCCCTCATGGATAAAAAACCTATACACTTCATTACAAAATCCAGCTATAGTTATTATCACAGTTGTTGAAATGTATTCAAAGAGAATGAGAAATAAAAGTTAACAAATACTTAAATTTGCTTTGTATAATCATTTTAAACTAACAAAAAATAATTTAAATATTTTAACGAAAGACAAACAACTGTTTCGTTGGACTGGTTTCGTTAAATTAATCACAAACAATTGCTCTGATCCTAAAGCTGTTTAACCTTGTTTATAAATAATGTAGCAGAGGGCACAGAGAAAATTGATAGACAAATTGAAATAGATAATTCACTGCATTTAGGCAGTAATGTTGAACCTTCTTATAGCGTGATAGTTCAAGGAGAAAAAAAAACACTCTGAAGATAACTAAAAAACTCAATGAAGGCGCGCCCGTTCAATGTTCATTAAGTTAGCATTGAAACCGGAAATACAATTTATAGCAATTTTTTCGAAGCACTGGATTGTTGTATTAAAACACACATAGGCATATGCAAACAGCCTACTAAACAGTCAAACAGAAGTGTGAACAAATCGTTAGAAATAAACTACGGAATAATATATTTTATTATGTAAATTAAATAAAAGAAATTGTGTGCTTCGTTGGTAGTTAAATCAATTTAATAATTCCTAATGGTTTTAATTATATTTGTTCTTAATTTCAATGTAATTTTTTGGTTTACTATGGGACACTTTTTCTCCTTTCATTGGAAATTGTCCAGTGTGATCGATCCACTGTTGAAAAAAAGTTTTCGTTAAACGCATGCCAATGGTTTCGAATATCGTGTGATACACCCATTAGTGTTGCCAATCGCACACAATGAAAACGTACTTTTTGTAATAAGATCATTAAAAAACACGGCCTTATGGCAAATCGATTTAGAAGTTCTAAATTGGAACGCACAATGTGCTATAATAGAATTGCGGGAATTTTCTATGTTGCAGGGAAAAGGAAATACGCGATAATTTTTTGCGCATTAATAATAATAGAAATTAAAATAAAAATACAAAATTATTTGGTTGGAAATTGAAATTTGTTTAATATATATATGGAAGTCGGGGAATCTGAAAAGAACACCTGGTAACGCTGTTAAGAACTCAGTAAAAGAGTAGCGTAGACGCGAATTCTGAATCAGTTGAATATCGAATTTAGAGCAAGGAATACGTGTCGCTCTGAAATTTCGCTACATAAAATCGGAAATCGGCAGCACGTCACGAAATACGCTTTCCGGCGGAAGCAGCGTTTGTGTTTGGAGAATTGCGTGCGGGATGTCAGAAGAGTTTTGCTTGTGAAGTGAAGAAAAATTTAAAAAGCAATAAAAAGCAGCTGAAAAGTATTACAAGTAGCTACAAATTCCCTGTGTTAGCTGATTAAAAGCTGTTTATTGATTCATTGGTTTACGAGTTTAAATTGCAGAATGGCGGCCGGCTATAAAAATGAAGAAAAGTTAGTTTCTCTTCTTTTCTCTTTAAATATAAATTCAAATATTTATTATCACTATTGAAAATTGCTTGCATAAATTTCCAAATGTCGCATGAAATCAATTCGCAGGTTAATAGAATGAATTGAGTAATTGAAACATAGATTTTAAAGTGGAAGTTCAATTCCGGCAATTCACTGATAAGGAAACTAGGATCTAGTGAGAAATCTAGTTAGGATGAGGAAACAAATCTAGTTAGAAATCTGTTTTTAGTATGTCGAAGTTTATTCATAGGCAGTTTTTCCCTCTTTTGATTATTAACACCTGTTGTGCTTGCGAACGAATAAAATTGCAATCGTTTATTAATCGTTTATCGCACATTAACACAGGATTTTGTTACTCTGCGTTTGTGATTATTTTAATGAATTGTTTGTGCGAGTTTTCTTGGATTTGACATAAACTAAAAGTTAATGGGGAGAAATGCGTTTGAATCCCACATAAAAATAAGTAGGCCAATTCATAAAAATAACTGGGCCACGTGTCACGTGCTCCGAAGTCGGTTTCCATCATCCATTTATTTATGCATGCACTTTCGTCTCCAACAACAACAACAACAACATTTCTTCAGCCGCCGTTCGACCTTGTTTGTGTGTGTGTTCATGGCACTTGTTAAACACAAACGAAAACCACAATCAAACAAAACACGCCCGGTTTTGTGAATAGAAACGCTTCGTTGTTTTATGGAAGGGTTTAAATCTTCCCCTTCACCCCAAATCGCGCTGCTTCGGTCCCTTCTTAACTCGCGAAGCACCTTGATTGTCGCTTAGCAGAGGTCAAAGGCGCAGTATTTGAATTTATTGGAGCGTCGAACGGTAAAAGGCGGCAATAAAAAACGCATGAGAGTCTGCGTGACACAGAAGAAGCTTAGCAGAAGTGGAACAGCGCTCAACACGGAAGGGAATCGCGAAGAGGCACTCGAACAAGTTAAAAAAACTATGAATTTATGAATTATTCTGTTACTGATTTCGTACATTCGAATTTTATGCTAATTCGAGAGGTGCGAAGTGAATCACATTTCACTGTAAATATATTTGTTTTATAGACACCTTACACCCGTTTAGAAAAGTTGGTAGACAACTTAAAGGATATGAATAAATTTCAAATTAATTTGTAGTCAATTTATAGCTGAAGCATTGCCATAAATGTTAAAGCTGCTAAAGGCAATGTAAAAATTACATGGGAGAAAAAGTTGTATGTCGCGAGAATTTACTTCCTCGCTTTCGAATTGATTGCAATACTCTGTAGCGACCGAAGAAGGAGAGAGATAGTTACAGAGACAACCATTTTGTCATTTACGACTGTGTTTAATAAAATGTAGGTTTTTAGTAATAGAATAAGCAGATTAATGCAGGTTTTTTGCAGCAATATAATAAGAATTTATTAAACGAATTTTTCAAAATGCATTCTTGAATAAAGTGAACATTATAAATCGCTTTTTTTGTTCATGTTTATAAATTATGGCTACTTTTGACATTGTCACGAACATTAACGAGTCAATTTTTCTTATTGAAATTAGGTGCCAAGGAATATATTTTTATGGCTCAAAATAATGGGGAAGTAGCAATTCCCGGTCATTTTATATGAATGCACGTATATTAAAATATTTGGTGATTTATTTATAATTTGAAATACTTCTTATTATTTATTGCGTTGATTTTTCGTTACTAAAAATATTAATTTAAACATAAATGTTTTTATAAAAAGTTTATCTAAATGCGTCTTTATATGATTCCTTTGGAATCTTTAGATTTAAAAAGTTTATTTTTCTGCGCATAATTACGACCGCCATTTGAATAAAAATCCTTTTTTAAATGAATGCTAAAATAAATCCTCTGTAAGAGGCACTGAATTAATTAAGCAGGAATATAAATTCCCTTTAAGTGCTTCCAATAATGTCACAGTTCAAGGAGATCTCGTAAATGATTTACGGTGTCTTCTGGAGAGCCGCTTTTATGACATTTAATAATGAGTCAGAAGCCGAAGTCGAAAGGCGAAGAAGTTGCTATTTAATTGCATGACTTAACAGCATTTGTTTTTAAATAGCTTCTCGTTTTAGAAGTACAAAGGATTTATTAACATACAATGTTTCTGTGTAAAAATGGAAGCGTGTTTAAAAAGTTACACGGAGAAAAGGTTTTTGTTATGCAAAACATCGAAGTAGCCATTAAAAAAAGTTGATATTTAAATATATGATTTTATTTGCACCTGGAATATGTTGTTATAATTATCTTAATTATTTCCGCTATTAATTTTAATAATAATAATTCCGAGTAAAACTCTTTTGAAATGATCAATTAATAAAATTAATCACTCAAGTTATTATATCATGCAGTTTTACTATAGCATGATAGTAAATTTGTTATATCACGAAAGCAGTTGTATCACTATAGTTTTATTAGCGATTTCTTTGTATAGTGCGATTTATTATATGACGATATTTTCCTAATTATATCATGCGAGAAAAATTATTGTTTTTTCGAAAAATTATTGTCAATTATAATTTTTCAAAGTAATTTTAAGCTATGAACTAACTAAATTTATATATAAAAATGCTGAATTTATATGGAAATATTGAAATATGAAAAAAAGTCAGTCACTGAATCGTTAAAATAATTGATATGGAGCTGAAATCGTTTCAATGACTTTCGATTTGATACATACTTGAAACATGTTCCGCTCGCACTTGTAATTTTCTGCACACTCATTAAAAGCCTCACCCAGATTTTCTTTAAGTAGAAGCATTTGTTGCGTGCACTCGTTATGTTATTTGCCTTCAGCATTTCGGAGTTTCGAAGCTTCTAATGGCTTCTTCCACAATCGATTGAGGTCAAGATTGATCTAGAAAGCAAAATGTGTTCTCCGTTCGGGATAGCAGAACAGAGGAAATGCTTTAAATGCAGAGCAACGCCGATATCAATCCAAGTCGAGTCGAAAGAAGACAAGCAAACGTTAAGTTTTCTCTCTTTGCTTTGTTGCAATGGGCAGCGTTTAAATGCTTATTTTTGTACAAAGCCAAGGTAAAGAAATGCAAAATGTTTTTTACTTCGTGAAAGCGAAACTTAAACCAGACACAGAACAAAACAAAGGAGACTTTCTTGAAGGATTAAGAGTGAAGGAAATTGATATTTGATATTAAATTGCGTTTTTTAAAGTTTAAAGTTTCGATTATTAACATAAACATTTTTCACTGATGCAAAAAAATAATTTTCAAATAAAAAAAATCCTAAATTAAAGATATTTTTGCATGGATTTTTTAATTATTTCATTGAACTATTTTTGTATATTAATGGCAACAACATTTGCCCAAGTGTTTCCTAATATTACTACATTTTAGGTTAATATTATTATCACATTAACTAAAAGACGACATTTAAAAAGAAAAATCTGAAAATGTATAAAAATTGTAAATGAGCTCTTTAACAACAATTACGAAATAAAAAGTTATTTAATAAAATTAAGAGTTAATAAATTGAAAATTGTTACTTTCAAAAACGTTTTTTTTACCTTCAACAAAACGGATTTATAGCAGATATTTTATTTGTTATGAGATTTTTCTGCCAATTGGGATTTTTTGAATGACGCTGGAATTTGTTTAAGAGAATTGGGATTTTTTAATTGTCTCGGTTTTTCGATTTTACGTGGGAGATTTTAATTGTCTCCCGTGCAGGATTCTTTACACAACAGCCAAATAATAATAATATAATAATAAGTCATGAGTTTATTTCCGAGACTATCGCAATTTTTTTGGTTTCTTATTTTAATAATATAATTTGTAATTATATAAATTCCAATCTAATAAAAATAACACTGTTTGTTTCGAATTGGCTGCTATGGAGAGCAATGGGTTAAGAATTTATCCTGTCAGTTACAAGTGTCAAATGCAACAAGTTGCCAAAATGCTCATAAATAATGCAAACCTAAAACAGTTTTGCCATTTAATGGGAATTTCTTACTCCTAATCGTGCTCGGCTATAGAAATGCTTGTGTGCGTGTGTGTGTAAACGCGATTGCATGGTGTGAGGTGTGGAGTGTTTTCTCTTTAATGCACGTTGAGATGTTCATATGTATGCATAATGTTCTGCACTCACGCGCTCCACACACACACACACACACACGCTCGACCACATGTACGGAAATTCAAGTATGCAAATCAGTGTAAACGGATGAAGAATGGCGCATATTAATTCTGTTATTTTGGCTGTTGTTGTTGCTGTGGTTATTTGGAAAGTGACGCCATCTTTGTTGCGATAACTGCTTGCAAAAATGTTACAAACTTCAGTATGCATTAAAAATTCCTAAAATACGAATAACTCTGAACTTTCGCAAATTTACGATGCAAGAATAGAACACGAAAAGAAAGTTTAAAAGAAGAAAACACGATTGGGCGACGCATAAAAATAAAACAATTTACTTTTTCTTTTAAAAAGTGCTACAAGCTAAAAATAATGGCTGGAAAACACATAAGAAATGCTTTATTTAATTATCAAAGACGACCTCCAACCAGCAAAGGATAACGTCTAACGCGCAACAATTAATATTTGCTTAATTACACTGATTACATAGTGATCAACACTACATTACGTTAATCGCATCTCTTCAATTATCAGCCCAAAATCTTATGAGAGAAAAAAACCAGTTGCTGGCATGAGACGCTGTGAGAGAAACACTGCAAAATGTGTTGCATACTTTTCCTCAAACTCCTATTTCGTGTTCGATTGCCACACAAACAAACCAATCACAAGACCACTAATTTTATTTGGCTTTCCAATTTGATTTAAGGCTTCTTCAATAGTTAGTAAAGAATTTGAAATCGTAATCCACAACTCCGGCTTCTAATAGACGACAGCGTTAAAAGTCTCCTAAGGGGTTTTTGGTCTTTTGCTGGTTTTTTTCTGTTCATTTTAGTTAGTAAATAGTTAGTTGTAAGTCGAATTCGATTATAACGACTCCGTTTAAAACGACCAACCGCTTTAAAAGACTAAACTCAACCTCAAGTTTGATTTTTCCACACATTACAATGAGAATACTTCTGCTTGGAACGACTCCGCTTATAGCAACCAACTCAATAAATTTCAACTGCAACTTCAACTACCTTTTTCAAAATCTGTTGCATACTTTTCGTCAAATTCTTACTTGATTGCCATACGATGTGGCATTTCCTTTTATTGACACCGGTAGAATTTTTGGTGTTTTTATTGCTCAGCGCTGTCGTTGACCTTTCTAGGTTCCTTTACTACACTCTGACTTCCTGATTTGCAGCCTGAACATTTATTGAGTAGCCATTTTTCGATGGATATGTACGTATTTGGTTTGTAAAAGCCAATTATACGATTTATCGATCAATCAAATTCCTATCGAAGAAATTTATACATAGTTCAGTGTAAAAATGATCAATCAAACCAATTCTTTACTATTACTATCAATTAAACCAAAATTCTCAGTAATAATCACAGAATTAATTCAAACTTAAGATTAAGCATTTTTAGAATAGAATTTTTTGACAACTCTTAACAGAATCTAGTGAAAATCCATCTTATTTTAGGTCCGTTAGTTAATAAACAAATTATTAACTGCTACTCTTCAACATTTTGAAGCAGGAATTCGAAATTTAAGGGAAACGACTACGATTACATTCTCATAAACTCATAAATACTCATAGCATTCATGGAACTCTGAGGTTTCTAAATAAAAGAAAAACATTTAGGATTTATATTATTGTTTAATGTACTCTCTTTTTATTTTATTCTGCTTTTTCTTGTTATTTGCTATACGCTTAGCAACTGCGTGTATCTAAGTTAAATTCTTCGTTAAACTTTATACATCGCTATGTTGCAAAATAACGTTGAATTCAACAACAAATTCACCACCAGCCGCAATTTTAAACACCTTTTGAAGGCGTTGCATGGCAAAGAAAACAGTGAAGTAATTTATTTAGTCGTAGAAGGAATCGTCCGAGGTTCGGTTGTGTTTTCTTCGTTAAGAGAAAGCATTTTAAAAGTACTGCAAACGGAAAGTAAATTAATGACTGAATGAGGATGTGCTTAATTCATTACTTCTTTATACAAATGTACCTCAATTCTTTTCCTCGTTTCCCTCTTTAATTACAGCTCCAATTTCGACTGGGACCGTTCATTCTCCGAACCGGATTTGACAGGTTATTCACCTTCGTTATATATTGTGATGATGATTAGTTTCTTTTTGGCTTTGTAATTGCAGCTCCTTTGAAGCATTTGAGTCGATTTGCCATTAAGAATCCCCACGAATACATTTCTGTGGACGATTTAAAGTTCTTTCGCCGAAGAAAACCTCCGGGCTTCCACACGCACAGCAACATATGTCTGTACAATAAGGATGAAACCGTGCTTCCAGCCACCGCACTCGAGACCGAGTACCAGACGCAGTTCCACAACTTCGCGCCCAGCTTGCGCCCGGCTCTTCTGAGGCGCTCCACTTCGCTGCATTTGGAAGGCTTGATGCAGCACGAATCCGAAAATCAAGCACAGTATCATTGGTACAGCCCGGAAGACTGTCGCAGGTAAGAAAGTTCCTCGCGATCGCTCGTCCTCGTGCTGAAGTGGTGTCTCTTCCTCATTCAGTTCCCGATCGTTCCCCATTCGGAACCCGGAAAATTTGCACGTCGGCGTTGGCGGTTATCACACAGACATGATTCCCGAATACTTTTCTCCTCACATTTGCCATTCCGTCGTCGATGGTGGAGTGACAGAGGACAACGCTTCCGAGAACGCGGCTCTGAAAAAGTTATCCGAGGACAAACTGCAGCGTGAAGTGGCCAATCGGGAACAACGGACATGTCATCTCCAGCAGCGTCACACTCTGTCACCGGATGCCTTTCACTCAACGGAGTACCAACACCAATTCGTCCAGTTCCCGCTCGGGAAAGCGCACTCCATCCCGCAAATCAGCCACCTCAAGATGAAGGGCGACTTCGTAGGCGTGCCCGAGTACAGTGCAAAATTCAAGGTGTACGATGGGTGCGATTCGAAGAGTGCGCCTATTAAAAAAGCCGACAACCTGCAGCAGTCGGGATCCGAGAGAACCTTGGCCATGTCCACAGTGCCTGCAGCCGTCCAGGTTCCCGATTATCGAGAGAAATTTCGAGATCCGGCGAACGATGGGGCGCCCAGCAAGACTCAGCGCGCTCCGAGGGCGTGTGATCACTTGTATCCGCGCGGCGAGTTCAGCAAAGACCTGCCCGAGTACCAAGAGAGCTTCCGAGATCCGGAAGTGAAGCAGATGCCCGAAAGAGGAAAACCGCGCGAACCCTTTTTACGCCTTAAAGGCAAGATCGAGTTCAATCCCGAATACCGCAGCACCTACCTGGATTTTCCACGATCGCGTCCAATTGTAAAGAAATCAACGTCTTCTTTTCGTCTGCCCACAGCTGCATCCAACTCCACTTCCACGACCACAATCGGTCCTTCGAAGAGCCCGAAACGTTCAACGCCACGACGGAAATTCAAATCAAGTTCGCCGCCTCGTTACGGCGATTTCTTGGATCCCAGCACGGATTTGATTGCCACGCCTGAGTACAGGCGCGCCCAGTACAACTATCAGCTGCGTGAACGAACGCCGCCGCGAAGCACTGTCAATGGAACTCAGGTGGAGCCCCGAACACGGAAGAACTCCGTCGCATATCCTTTAGCGTCGACTGCTAAAGTTGCAACTACAAATTCGACAACAAGCAAGCGACGACAATCGCGCCATCGTCGGCCGTCCCCTTCGACGCAGCCAAAACAGCCGACATTCGAGAATATAGCGGGAGCCACAGTTGCTGCGGCCAGATTCGGACGACGTGCTTCAGTGCTGCAAAGCGCTTTGAACTGCCGCGAAAACTCTTCCGTCGCTGAGGCTAATCCGAAGTATGCGCCCTCCTCCAAGCTCGATAAGTACAACAGCGAGAACCAGGATTCATTCGTGGTACTTAAAGAACCGTGCAAACGAACCAACTGGATGAAGAAGTCGTGGTACGAATCGTAATACTGTATCCATGTATAAAGTTGGTGGTTAAAGAAGTAGTTTAAAGAACTTTGGGAGCATTTAACTCCATGATTAAAACAGAACGAGAAAGTATTATATAGTAAACTATAAATAAAATAAAATTATTTTGCGTAGAGGGAAATCTTGAAATTTTATTTCCAACGGTCTTTTTTTGGTTATGATAATTAACATTTGTACTAAAAATTCAACTTGAATCTAGTTTCAGTAAAGACAAAGTAGGACAGGTATATTCACTATTTAGTCTCCTCGTCTCTTTGTGGCAAATATTCACTGATATTTCCGTTATCTTATCGACGAAGAGACAATAAACAGTGAATTGTTAAATTTGTGCAGAATTATGTTAGGTTCAGGGAGTTAGAAAATGATAAATTGCAAAGCAAAGTTAGTTTTAGTTCTGTGCAACTTAGTATCGTGCAGAATTAGAGGGAAATCTTGAAATTTTATTTCCAACGGTCTTTTTTGGTTATGATAATTAACATTTGTACTAAAAATTCAACATGAATCTAGTTTCAGTAAAGACAAAGTAGGACAGGTATATTCACTATTTAGTCTCGTCGTCTCTTTGTGGCAAATTTTCACTGATATTTCCGTTATCTTATCGACGAAGAGACAATAAACAGTGAATTGTAAAGTTTGTGCAGAATTATGTTAGGTTGAGGGAGTTAAAAAATGATAAATTGCAAAGTAAAGTTAGTTTTAGTTCTGTGCAACTTAGTATCGTGCAGAATTTCGCAGATTCCAATGGCACGATAAAAGTGGTTGTTAAACTGTGACCAGTTTTGACGAACTTTCAATTCTTCAAATGGACACTCATGCCGACAGTCGCCCACATCACATACTCGGCTACACAATACGTAGCCACACGCGGATCTACGTTTCATTTCTACTTCCAGCTTGTTTGGAATTAGCCTGCTTTATTGTTCAGATTGCAGCAGACACTGCGGTCAGCTATCAACATTTCAGCTCTCATCAGGCGGATTTCGGTTGGGCTACATTGGTTGTGATACTAATACCGCCGTCATTGACATTCGCCTTAGTGCTGAGCTCAGCCGATCAGTGGAGCAATCCGAAATATTCCAAGCGATGGCATTTTCTGGCTCATCAAGTGTTTTTTTTAGTTTTCTTTCCATTCGTGGCGATCTACAGGTGAGTCATCACATTGGCACATTTAGATAACTTTGTTTAAAAATTTCAACTGTTTATCTAAGAAATCCTCGTTTGTAGACTCGCCCGGCGCGTTTTTTGGTCGATTGAGGCTCTCTTCCACGATGACGATGACGTCGAACGGATGTTGTGCCTGTCTAAAGCGGAGGAATGTTCTACTTGTGAGCTGTATCATTTGATACAAGCTTACGGACAATCGGCCCCTCAGATTGTGCTCCAGCTCTACCATATGCTTTCTCAGGACCTCTTTCGCAATTTCGAAACAAGTTAGTGTCTGTCCACCAAATATAAAATTTCCCAAGGCTTGGAATTTCCTGCGTCTTCGAGGGGAACTTCCATTATCTGCATTTGACGGTGCTTCTCATTGCAATCTTTTCTAGCAAATGTTCAAGCAATAAGTTTGTTCTTCTCCGCGATTGATGTGGCTGCAATCACAGCGACATATCAACGCTTCGAAAGCCAAAAATTGGTGGGTCGTCATTATCCGTGGTCGTCACCTCAGCAGCTTGCGGCACAAGCAAAGAAACTGGCAGCAGACAAAGAATTTCGAGAGGAATCGGAGAGAAGTAAACGCGAGTCTGAGCGAAAAATTGTCAGCTTTCCGGAAACTGATAAAATTATCGCAAACTTCAAACAACAAAATGCCACCGAAGAGCGAAACGATGAGGAAAATAACGGCCGAAGTCCAAGCACAATCTTGCGATTGAATGTAAGCAGCGGAAAGGGAAACACGCTTGATCCGAATGCTATAACAATCGTAGATCAGGTTCCTAACTCTCCAGCACCAACACTGCCACCAGTAGAAATGCGTGAGTCTCAGCAGGCAGCAACTGCAAGAGCGGAGAGATCCTCAAGCCAGCGGCGTGTGAAGCGGACCTCCAACGTTCTCAGCCAGTTGGACATCTTTAAAGACATGCTGATCGTGAATGCCCAGCTGTATATAAAGGAGCACATGCCGCGCCCGCCAAAAATGCTGCTCTCCCGTGTTGATGAGAGCGACACGGAACACCAACGACTAGTGACAACGCCATCGCCACCACATTCACCTGCACCAACGCATGTTTCGCCATCCACTCCTAACGATGGCGTAGTCGACTTTCCTCTATCGCGATCTCCAAAAATTGTCATTGGCTTGCTTCAGGATGATTTCGCTGCGAAGACGGTGGCATTTTGCGGTTGGATTGCTTTTGTCACCATGCGCTTGCTCGCCATTTCCACCTTCTGCGTCTTTTTCCCGAAGAGTTTCCTGATTATTGTAGGTGTTCATTATGCAGTTATGCTGGCAGCACTCTGCCTGGAGGCTCGCTTTAACGGAAAACTCAATCGCCAACTGTTCTACGTGCTACTCGCGTACGTCTTCATCTTCGTGCTGGTCGAATTCCGGGTGAAATTCAAGCGCGTTCATGTGTGGATCATCGCGTATTTGCTGCTGACGATGACTGAGAATATAACAATGACGCTGATTTGGTACACCGACGAGGAGTTCGAGTCCTGGTGGTTCGAGTTTATATTCGAAGCTATAATATATAGCGGAATATTATCTTTAATAACATTGTTGGTGTATTATTTTTTACTGAAGCCAAATGTGGTGACTCTCCTCATCGAAGCTGATTCCAAAGGCAAAGATTTAACATAGTTAAAGAAACCTCTTCATATAAACCTAATTATTTAATAATAGTAATTACGCAATTATGCTAAAAATATGTATAATAGAAGTCATGTACTTTGCTATTTGAAACACTGCATAAAATGCCGATGAAGAAACAACAACAACAACGACGATCATCGTCATAGTGATGCATAAACTTGATGAGCAACTTGTTTAGTTATAATAAATAAATAAATTTATATATCAAAAATTTTGAAAATCTGTCAATTTATTTGTTTGATTAAAGATAGAGAAATTTGCTCTTTCAGAAAATTTATTTTGCTACTTTTAATTGCACTTCGTACGCACAGCTAATTATACAATATAAGCAGGATGCTGAACGATATAACAGGCAACTGTCCAGAGACTGTAATAAGTGAAATGAAGGATACATTCAGAAGACCAAAATTAAAAAAGCCTAAAGGTAAATATTAGAAAATGTGCGAAAAATCGCCTTATTCGATTTTAAGTTTGATTTTAAGCTCGATTGATAGCAACTCAATGAACCACACAAAAACCACCTGAAAACGTTTTCATCCACTTTTATTATTAATTTACGAATTACAGAAAAACTCTTAATTAGTTCCTTAACTTCGAATCTAAACATAATTTTGTGCCTAAACATAAAATAATAAAACTTTAATAGAAAATTTTGCTTATTCCAAAGATGATTTTTACAATTAATATTCAACTGAGAAAAGAAAATTAAATTTCAATAACAAATTATAGGATATAGTAAATTGATACATTTTTGATATTTTCACTGCAGCCACGCGAAATAATCGCTTGGAGCAGTTTCTATGGCAAGAGCTGTACGATGAATATTTACTCTTCAACCACAATCAGCAATTTATCCCAATTGAAAAGCCCACCACAGAATATTATGACGAATTTTGTAAAAATGTCCCGAAAGAGGATGAAGATGCCAAGGAAGCCTTAATGCATCGCTATCCTCTGTACTGTACTCGCGCCATAACCTGTTACAATCACGATGGCGACATAACCAAGGACTTTAAGAGACAGTACACAATAACTCGGCCGGTAAATGAGCAAAGGGAGCAGTTTGGATAGAAATTGTGCTTAGCTGATTGATAAATATGATTGCCATAACGAAATTATAAAAATTTATGTATAAGTTTTCAAATATTTGTTCATTTCGATCGTAAAATCTTTATCATTTATAATCATTCGTATATAAATCTAAATTGGAGACATAAAAATGTTGAATTAACACAATTAATAAGACTTTTCTTCTTTGTACAAATTAATAAAAAAAAAATATCGAAAAAAATTTTAATATATTGAGCAAGTTTACAAGAAGTTTCTTTATTCGAATTCCTTCTTTGCTTTGTAAAAATGTCGCTGAGATCCAAGGATATTTGGAAGTAATTCTTATTGAATATTCGCTTTGATCACACAACTTTCAAATGGTTGTGATATTGCTTAAAACTAAGTATTATTTAAATTCATTAAAGCTTTAATAAGGAACTGAATTTGTACTCCTTAGCATTGGAAATTAAATCCAGGATGGAGGTATTTAAACTTAGCTATATCCAAAAACAAACGATTCTTTTCGATTTGGTTTCGAGTGCGCATTTCATGTTGGATATCGCTCAGCGTCAGTTGAAGCAGATCGTGCCATTTTGAAATCGGAGGTGACAGGCTGCCTGCAGCTAATTAGCGTAAAAGCGATGGAATTAGTTTAGCTTTTAGTTAATATTGCAATAGTTGTACAAACCAAAATGTCTGTCCAACGAAGTCTGAGCTGCTGATGGTGCAGTATTCGTAATATTACCAGATGACAGGGCAATCGACGAACTGCTGTTCACACTCAAATCGATGGCTTCTTCAATAGGCATCAACAATTCATCCTTCACAACCGAAATGTTGTGATAATGAGCGTTATCGGCAACACTGAAAGGATTGCTTAAGCTGCTGATAGTGCTGCTGGAAGGAGTAACACCGGAACCAAGATCGAAATGCGACGAATTTCCATTACGGACAAAGCATTCCTTTGGCGACTGAATCTCGGTAAGCGTCAAAGACGCAGAAGTTTCCTGTGTCTGTAGCGGCAACTGGACCGACAACAAATGACGCAAATGCTGTGAAATAAATTACACAGACAAATTGTAAATTGGTTAAAAATTAAAGCAAACAGTTTATTTCAATCAATCAATTTATTGAGGATAATCTTCACGTTTAAATCACACGATTAGCTATGAAATGTTTAATTAAAAACTGTTCAATTTGAAATGTAAAATGTTAAAAAACAATCTATCCAATTTGTTTTGTCACTCTAAAAACATTCTTCTTCAACACAGCATTTTCGTGAATTACAAGATTATCTACTAAGAAAATAAATATTTTGTAAGTTAAACCACTGTAAAATTGCGATTATCCATACACACTTTAGCATAAACACACGCGAAAAACAGAAACACTTGCAAATCTATTAAGAACTGCCTTTTATATTGCATTACTTACATTTTCCTCTTCCTTATTTCGGTTAATCATCGGCATTAGACTATTGTTGAGAAACATCGTATTATGCGGCTTGATCGAGTAGTTTATCGGCTCATATAAATTAGAAGGCGATGCGGACTCACCTCCGATAGGCACAACGAAGGGTGTCAGAGGCCACTCAAAAAATAAGTAAAATAAGTAAATAAATACCAGCGAGGTGTTTTCCCCTTAAATAACGGTTAAAAGCGAATGAGTGTACTCACATTTCGATTTGTTTCATCTTTTTGCTGTTGTTGTTGTTGTTGCTGGTGTTGAATCTGATGTCGTTGATATGCAGACTTGATTTTTAGCTTATGAGTTGTATCATTTTTAGTTTGTACTTGAAGATCCCGACTATGTTGTGTCAATTTGTTGATATTATCACTTCTGTAACCACGATATGAAGACTTGCGATTCCGCATCAAGCGATCTCGTCGTTCTATCAATGCATTTACCTTCATATCGTGCAATTTGCCTAATAAATCTGGGTGCCTTCGCTAAATAAAAAATGATTTTAAAACTCAAACTGCACATTCTTTTGCTATTCGTTTAACGGGATCTCAGCGCTTTGCAGATAGATACAGACATACATACATACCTTGATGTGCATATGAAAGTTACCAGTAGAACGTACACTACCACGGTAAACGCGATCCGGTGGACAATGACAACAACGCACAGTCACATTCTCACCATCCTGAGTTTGTATTTCGTATAGTTCACCGTTCAGAATGTACGGGATGTGTAGGTTGTTCTTCACCAAATTCTTAATATCCGATATGAAAGGAACTGTTTCAGCTTCCACAGTGGTCAAGTTTTGGATATTTTCTGCAGTAGTAACTGCAGACTGGATCACAGTTCCATTTTCTATTGCAGTATTCTCCATACCAAAAAAAACAAAAAAAAAAAAAAATTAGGGAATCTACTTACTAATTGGGAACAATAAGAACTGTGATCCGACCACTTCGCTGACTTCAGTACGATTGCCAATTATATTTCGATCTCTGCGTTTTGCGCGGTTAGTTCCCTCTTTTCGTCGCGCACACGATCAAATCATTTGTTGTTGTATATATTGCACCCTTGAAGTAGAGAATCGACAATACCAATAAATGTTATTCCATTAGTAAAACTAGTAAAACTTTAGTTTAGAAAAGAAAAAACATCGAATTCTCTGCCTCGACGCATCCTTTAGCTATTTTCGTTATAATTAATTCCTTAATTTCATATATTCAAAACGCGGTGTTCGGCGAAACGACAATTGCATTCTTTGCCATTCCAATTGGATTTTCAAAATATGCTCTCAATTTTACGAAATGTCTCGAAGTACAATTCCTCTCCGAGAGAAAAATTCCATACTACTTTCCAGATACGTCCGTTTGCACGGGAAACACAGCAAATGCGGCATTCCTTTGAAACATCAGAAATCGTAAATTTTTGTAATGATTTTTTTTTTAATCCATTTTAATAAGTAGAATTTGTCTTCTAAAGCTAGCATTTTATTACTATGTGCAAAGATACATTGGATAAATTTCGTCACATTTTTGCAATGATTTCTGAATTAATTAAAATATGCAATATTTATTATATTAATTTATTATTATTTATTTATTTATTGTATTATATTTATTATTAGTAGATTAGCCGGTAGTAGATTAAGTATGCGAAAATTTGTGTGCCAAAGTTATCTATTAGATTATCTCTGCAAGATTCCTGATTTTTATACAACAACCACACAGAAAACGAGATCTGTATCAAACCGATCAGATGTGATATCTGAGTCCTAAATTATAAATTTTGAATGGGCGTTTTTCATGGTAGATTTTTAATTGAAACGTGATAAGTGTCATCCTTCCGTTTGTATGCTAATTATAGTGCTGTTAACAAGGAAATTTAAGATAGACGATTTGGGATTATGCGATTTTTATTGGAAAAATATCTACAACTTTTGGGCAACATTGTATTTTTTTTTGCGACAGTAGTGTATTCTTTTTTACACATTACAATTCGACAAGTTTGTGATTCAAAGTGAATAAGAAAATTTTTGGTGTTAGAAGCTGGGTGGTTATTTCCTCTTAATGCGTAGTATAATTTTTGTTTTCATCTAACCACATCTCTATTTGCATTTGTTGGTAGTTCTTCAAATCCTGCAGAGGAGACCACAGAAATATAAAAATCATTAATTCATTTAAAGTGATTAAAAAGTTGGCCAGTATAAATAATATCAGACCGAATTTCAGGAGACGTCAAAATGACAACGGTCAACAGTCTTCATTTGTTATTATCAGCTGTGGGAAAATTCCTTTGTGTTACTTGATGAATTTTGAAAAAAAAACATTGCTGAAATTTTTTCTACTTGCTTGAAAAAACGAAAGAAAAGACCAAATCATTAAGAAATAAAATCTAATGAATATTAAACTGTTCGCCATACTTGTCATACGAAATATATCAACAAATCTGAGATACCTTTGGAATTATTTTGTAATAGCAATATTTTTTTTTTCCCCATAATCACAAATTCTCATATAATAATCTATTCAAGGCCATCATGGAGCAGGATGATCACGGTAATGAGCAACAAGAGGAAAATCAACCATTCGGTGCCATGCTGGAGCGTATGGTTCAGGCAGATGTTGATGACTACATTGATGAGGCCATGGACGAAGACGATGACCTAAATGATGACGTGGAATCACTGCTCTCGCTGGATGAAGATGATGATTCTTCAGCTACGGACAGTGATAGCGATGAGAACCGGAGAAATATACCCATATGGCGTGAACGTCGCATCCTCGAACGCCAAATGAACTATATCGTAGATCAGGATGCACACCCACGCGCACTTTGCCTGTATAAATTCCAGCCGCTGAAACTGCTACAAGTCTACTTTAAATTCAGAGGTCCATCTGCGGCTATTCCAGTCGCACGCAGTGGTCATCGTGTCATAGCTTCCGAATCTCACCTTTATTCGCTAGGTGGCTATAATCCGCGTAGTGCGTTAAACGCCGCCAGAAGAAATCAGTGCCTACTCTTCCAAGAGCTTTGGAGCTACAACTTCGCAACTAATCTGTGGAAGTGTCTGCTAAGCGGCGAAGATGCGGAAAGAATGCCTCGTGAACTAGCCTCAAATGCTTTGGTCATGCACAATAATGTTCTCATTGTAAGTTTTTTAAATGAAATATGAAAACAATTTCGTCTGTTTCGTCGTTAAAATCATTGTGCGCATTGGATTTAATAGAAAAATCTCGTAATTTTTACCTTTATTATTGTATTTCGTTCGTATCGTAGTAAAAATTTAGTCGTAGTCTCTGATTATTTCCCAAAACTTTTCGAAAAGCTTTCTGTTAATTTCCGATCACTTCCCATAAGAAACAAATAAAAAGAAAAGTATCCATTGAAGTAATTTTAAATGTTCGTCGAGCTGCTGAAATCATGAAAACATTCATAAATGAATAATTATTATATTTAAAAATATGAAATTCTAAATTTTCTTTTATTTAATATATATCTGGAAAAAGAATTATTTTTGTTGACGATTCAGTGGATCCTTTTTGTTTTAGATGTCTAAAATTAAGATCTAAAATTCAAAATAAAATTTTCCAAAATTTATGTTATTTACTGTTGTATTTATACTGTTCTTCATAAGTATTATTAAGTTTATATTTTCTAAAAATTGAAAGAAAAAAAATTCTTTGTATTAAGTTTACTGATTGTCAGCTTATAAATACCTTTTTTCACATCTTGCCGTTGTTTTAGTCTCATGGTGGAACTGGATATCCCTTTGGCGAGTCCTGTACCAATGACTGCTACGTATACACAACTAGCCAGGAGCCATTAGTAGCGCGTTTGAAAGTGTCCGGCGACGCGCCAACGCCCCAATACGGACCCGGAATAGTGATACATGACAACTACCTGTACACGATCGGCGGGACGACCGGATTTAACTACTCCTGCGACGTAGATCGCCTTAATTTGACCACTAAGGTTTGGGAGAATTTGTACATATGCCGGCCGGAGATGCGCGACGACCCCGAGGGTCGTTACCGCCATGAAGTTGTCTACGACGGACATCACATTTATGTGCTGGGAGGTGGTACATCGCACACTGTGTACGATCTGCAAAATATACCCGCATTCAATTTGAAAACGAATCGCTGGGATTACTTCGAAACGCTGCCTGATCCAACATTGGTCACATCCGACGCGACATCAGCCAATCGAGATATTACAGCCGGAATTCCGAAGCCACGCAAGTGTTTCTCTTGCGTGCAACACACCAGAAGTGACGGTGGCATCGAGGCTTTTATAAGTGGCGGCTTGCAGGTTGGTTTGACTGACTGCCACGTTGCTTAACTGTAAAGAATTGGTAATTAATAATCGCAAAAATATTTTAGGGCGACTTTACTACATATTTCGCTGACATTTGGCGGCTGGATTTGAGTACTAAACAGTGGACCTGGATACGTACTGCATCGCTGCGAAAGCCTTTGTATTTCCACTCGGCTGCGCACGATGGAAATGGCTGCATGTACATCTTCGGCGGCATTGAGTACAATCAGAAGGAAATGCGTCGCCGCAACGATTTGTTCAAGATGTGGATGACAATACCAAAGCTAAGTGAAATCTGCTGGGATGCGATCACTTTCTACAATGAAAATTTGGACGCATTTAATCGCGATAGTCTACTTCGCATGGGTATCCCTGAAAAGTTCGCCCGACGCCTGCCTGAGCCACGCGCTACTGAACGTTGTCGATACAAGCGAATTGAGGCGCACGTGCTGGATGAATAGTTGGCTATTTATACATAATATATATATTATTATACTTGCTATTTTTTACTTATTGTTTCCTGCTCCATATATTCAGCTCTTACACTACTTTTGAAACTAACGCATTATTGATTTAAATTACACATTACTTTGCGCAATGAAATATATGCAAACACAACACTAATGCCTGTAAAAAAGGGAATTCTGTTTGATAGTATAAATTATGTAATAGTATAACTCATATATACTATTTAGTAAATATTATTGTAACTTAGTATACAATGCATATTGCTGCGTATATGTTAACTTGGTAATTAATAAATTTCGCTTAGAGTAACGCTAGAAATTAGACTGCTTTCTACGTGATGGCAATCTACTAAATTGTGGACAGATTCACGATTCGTAAACATAGATAGTAAACCTTTTGAAATTATTGAATACTCGGTTTTAATATAATATAAAGAAATGTAATATTTTTAGAAATTTCCTACAGATATTCGAAGCGTTTTAAGTGATTTTGATTCGAGTATTTTGTTTAAAAACCCTCTATAGAGAAATAGTAACAGAATGCTAATTAATTTGAAGTATATTAATGTAGTTTCCTAAATTGCTTAACATTTGGTTAACATTTCTGTTACGAACAAAACAAATTGTAAATGTATTTTGGAAGTAATTTATTCACGTTTATTTCGTTGCAAATTATTTTATTAAAATTTCTAATAGAAGCAAGAATGCGAAGATAAGAAATTTATAATTCTAAATTCATGGTATATATAAATTCATACATGTAGAACTATTATTAACTATTATAAATAAAAAATGATTAAATTAAAAAATCGTGTTTTTCTATGGTACAGAAAATTATTGTTTATTAAAGTAAAGTATCAACGTAAATCAATATAATTAGTGGATACATATTTTGAAAAATAATATCTGTAATGACAATTTTAAAATAAAATATATGTTATATTATAAACTCTATGAATTAATTTATTGTTGTTGTAGTCGCCATTTTGTAGATAATGATTCAAAATTCAGTTAAACTGCTTGATTTCTAAAATGGAGTGATGTATCAATTTTCTCGTGACCTGACTGTTTATCGATGTTTTACTAAAATTCCTATAGAAATAGTTTTCTAATTAATTAGTGGTTGACGTGTCCGATCAACTATTTCCCACATAGAGGAACAATCGCATTTAAATTTGATTTGTTGACAACTGTGTAAACCACCACCAAACTGATGTTTATGGTAAGCAACCTCTAGTAAACAACACTGTATTAGAAAATATTCTTGTAATAATTTATGGAATTGCAGTTTTCATTATTTGGTGAAAATTAAGGATTAAATACATTAATATTTCGAACGAAACAGTAACAAGAAAATTAGCAAATAAAGAGACAGAAAATGTTGAAGCCAAAGGCACTCACACAGGTTCTTAGTCAGGCAAACACAGGAGGTGTGGAAAGTACCCTGTATGATGAACACTGCAAAAGTTTAAAGTATTTTAAAGTTATGTTTTCTGAAAATTTTGTTTTTGAAATATGTAGGTTGCTCAGTCAGGAGGGTGCGCTGTTAGCTTACTCTGGCTATGGCGATCGCGATGCGCGCGTCACTGCTGCCATCGCTAGTAACATTTGGGCAGCATACGAAAAATATGGTCGGAATGCCTTTCGAGAAGATCGTTTGAATTTCATTCTGCTGGACTGTGAGTGCGGGCATGTTGCTATAACGCAGGTCTTCTAATTTTAACATACATAAATTTGATGTGGCACTATAGCATATTTTTCATCGTCAGGTGGCCAGTATTTTGCTTTGTTTATATGCCAAAGAAACGGTCTGCCTTGGAATGCTGAAGCAGAAAGCAATGGCACTGGTGGCATATCTCGAGGGTCCACTCAAGCAAATCGCGGCTTCTTAGAAAGAAGGCAATATAAAACAAATGCTTTTAAATAATGAAGCTGTGAACATTGGCATGAAATGAATAAATTATCTTTTTCTTATTCTTAAAAAGTATCCAAGTTAAAATAGTACATTACTGTATGATAGATAGTTTATTTGCTATTATTATTACAATAAAACTCTAATCGTTACATAATGAAAATGGAAAAGAAGCTTAGGTTTATTCGACAGCGTATAATTTCAATGTTCGATCCATGCTTGTTGAAGCTAAATACTGTGCGTGTTTGCCAAAACGTACTCCAGTCGCCAAAGCTGTGTGGTCGTTGAACAATTTCAGTTCCTGCCATTGTTTGCATAAATACACCCTGAAAAGTAGATGGTTAGTAATGGATATTTCAACAGAGATAATAACAGTACTTCATAGTTTATGGCTTTGATTTATTATCCTAGCAACAGTTTTTTATATAACAACATTGATTCTTTATTGATTTCATAGAACTCCACAAATTAAACATTATTTAACAAGGACTATGAAAAAGACTAAAAGGAAAATATATCGCAGCTATAAAGGTTCAGAAACTATGTTATTAATTATATAATAAGAAGTTAAATTAATAGATTGAATTTTGTAAAGATTTTTACACAGATGAAGATTTGATTGATTGCGATCGAGTAAAAACAAACAATCTGAGCATTGATGATTTTGATGCTGTAAGTATCTCGTCGATTTTAGTGACATCGGATTGTAATGCTTTTTATTTATAATTAAGAAAGGGAGAATCTGTAACCCTCGGGCGCCATGTGTGGTCACTTCAGTGGATCCCGATTACGTAAAGGATGCCAGGCAACGTGGAGTAGTTAAAAAATTTCGCATGAAAACGTAAGTTGGAAATTTATACGTAATTTTAAAGTAATTTCAACAACATTTAAACACTGCAAAGTAATCTGCAAAGTATTAAACTAATTAAAAACGAATTTCTAGGGATATTTTAACTTTGCGTGAAATAACACGCAAAAAGTTTATGATTTACGCAACGCAACAAAGGCATTTGGAGATGCAACGTGAAGCAGAGCGCAACGAACGAGATTACAATCGTATAAGAGACTTTTTTAAGGTAGAAAACGAAATACAATTATTATTATTTATGTATTTATTACTTGGCAAGTATAATTGTGTATAAAGTTTGCTGAGGCATCGCTGAGGGAAATTGAATCGCAGGACTTCAGTGAGTTGATGAAAGCCAATCAAATGTTACGGGAATTATTGGAAGTTCAACTAACGGACGAATTGAAGAAAAAACAGGATGAACATCAAAAGGTTCTAATGTCAGTCCATGAAGCATACACAAGATTTGTTTATTTATTAAAACTGTTGGTAAGTTTAACAGCAAGTTTGAAACCGGTCACAAATGAATAAATTTGCATAACTTCAGAGTTATTTTGATAGCATTGAAGGCTGTCCAACAATGGAAATAAGCAATGGAAAGGAAGACGAAAACACAAATTTAAGAACACTTCCAAAACCATATGAAATAACTGAATTGTTGACTAATTACGATCTCATAACAGATCGCTTGGTGGCCGTAAAGAAGTACATTGAAAAAGTCGTAAAGCCGTATTTAGGCCAGAAAAGGCATTTAAATGCAGAGCTATGGTTTGATGTAAAAACTCCGTATAACTTTCAACATGAATTTTAAGCCAACATTAAACAAATACTTATAATTTCCAGGCACATGAAAGGAAAAGACAGAAAATATTCAATTATAGTCGGCATTTAACTCGCGTGGCACTCCTTAATCACGTTTTGTCAATAATTTCCAAGAAATTCGTAAGTTTTCTTAAGTTGTGATGGATGAAGGACTTTTTTAAAACTTCTTTAAATAGGAAAAAACTTATGCACATCGTATTGAGAAACAAGAATCGCTGCATGATCCTTTGAAGTTAGACAGACGTGTGGAAACTTTAACGTTAAGAGCCGTAAAAATATTAAGCATTTACGAAGAAAAACATAGGAAAGAGTCAGTTTAAATTAAAAAAAATTGAATATATATTCACTAAATTCAGAGACTTTTGTAAAAGTTCTTTTTTCACCGTTTTTGTTTGGGTTTTTTTTCATCTCTCTTTTGCTTGTTTGTCTCTTGCGATTTTCTTTAGTCTTTTTTTAGCAAAAGTTAATTGCATTCCTATTTCATATTTTCATATTCCTTTGGATTATTGTAAATTCGATTTATTCAGCAAATTATGGCTAAAATTGCGCGGCATTGTTCCCGTTATTTTGGAGCAAGTTGAAAGAGTCGCTGAACAACGCAACTATGAATTGTCGAAACTCAATTTTATAGCTTCAAATGATTGCTACGGAGATAGCGACACGTTGGAAAAAGTCGAGAAAATTCACATGATTACAATGGTAAAAACTATAAGCAATATATATATATATATTTCTTATCGTGTAAACTTTCTAATACTTTCTAGCATTTATTGAAGGAAGTTGATGCAATTCCAGTTCGGAAGTATAAAAAAATTGAGCAGCAAGTGCGAAAACGTTTAAGCATCGAAAAAGAACAATCGAAACGAGCTCTGGTGAAGCAAACGCGGATGAAGAATTGGATAGAGCATTTCAAAAGGCATGAGATGCAAAAGAAGAAGTAGTTTGCAGTTAAATCATCGTAAGCCACAAGATATATCTTTGCTAAATTCATAAAATATCTGTAATAAAAGGCTAAACATGTCTCGTTCTTACCTAACATCGGTGCCAGCTATAGCAAGATAGGTTCCACTCTGATCAAAACATAAATCTTTCACTTCGTAGCCATCGTCCAACTGAATTGTTATAAAATTCTTCAGCTTGCGCAAATCCCACAACTTCACGCAAGCATCGTCTGCAGCTGTAGCCAGATAATAACCATTTTCAGAGAAAGAAATAGCTGAGATGGGCCCAGTATGTCCCGGGAAATTGGCAACGTTGCTTTGCTCCTTCAAATCCCAGATTTTCACTTGCGAATCGTCGGTTCCGGTGCCAAAAATCAAGCCATCTGGATGAAATTGTGCCGTGGTGAGGCCAACCTCGGCTGTGTCAATTACCTTCGTCAATAACCGCCCGGTGCGAATATCTGAGAATGCCCAGTGTTTGTCAGATGAAGTGGACAGAATGTAGTCGCCCGTTGGATGCAGCGACAAGCCTGTGACAGGGCCATCATGGCACCTCAGCAACAGTTGCGTTTGAGATGTGGGAACGTGCCAAATGCGTATCGATAAATCTGGTGAACCGGTTATGACGGTGTCCTCATTGGGATGATAAATGACTTTAGTAATTTTCTTAGTGTGGCCCTTAAGTATGGCTACGACTTGTTCGGTGTCCTTATTAAAAACGGTAGCATTTTTGTCATTGCCACCGGTGAGAATTTTGCTGTGATCCGCTGTGTTGATGTCGAGCGCTAAGATTCCGGGTATAGAAGCCGAGTGCAGGCCCTGTAAGGAAACGAAAGTAGAGGAAAAACTCAAACATCGAAAGATCTGAATGAGGTGTACGTACGGGATGCGAAGCCACCGTCATGAATGTTTTGATCTGATCTTGTGCCACCAGATCTTCGGGCACGGTGCGCCCACGTTTTTTACGCTCTTGCGTAAGCACAGTTGCCTTATCCTGCAACTTCTGAATCACTTCCGCGCTCATGCCGGCCTGCTCAATTGGCTGCGATGCATTGCCGGCCGCTTCGGCTGCAATCGCTGGCTGTGGTATTGTTGTTGGTGCTGCGATACCTGCTTGTGGCTTAAGTGTGGCCAAGGCTTCACGTGCCGCGGCGACCTCCTTGTTTAAGCGCGATATTACGCGGCAAGCGGCGTCATGTTGGTACAGTGCATGCGATAATTCTTGGCGCGCTGTCTGCAGCTGCTGCCGCTGCGTGAACGAATGCAACATTAAAGCATCCCATTCATCTTGCATAGTTTTAAGAGTGGCAGGAATGCTGGTCGCAGTAGGCGGTTTCGGCTTTACAATTGGTGGTGTTTTTACTTCGATCAATTCTTCGGCTTTCATGGTTTTTCCGGTGATGGGATCGCATCCATTTTCCAGAATATATTTTTCGATAATACGTTTCTCAAATATTGCTCCAGAATGCGGCGATATAACAGGCGCTTCTGGGACTTCATTTGTAACTATTACGGGGATAAAAAATTAACCAGGATAGTTTATGATGGATAAAGCGGATCCAATTATAACCTCAAAGTATATGTATTAAAATTAATAACTCTGGTTATCACTTACTTGCGCAAACTAAAGCCATCTTCTTGTTAAATACTTGTCTTTAACTTTTTATAGGTTTGAATATATATTTAATAGATAAATTTTAAAAGCAATCGTATACTTTCGCTGGTAGTGCTCTAATTTTTTTATATACTTGGAGGATTATGAACAAACAAACGTCAAAAAGAAATCGTACGTGCGCTGGAAAGCTTTGTTTTAAAACTTCCAGTACCTTTCACATCCAGGGAAGCCAACTGATTTTGACAGGAATTATCTCTGATTTATAAATTTTCAGCTGCTATAAAAATTTTCAGTATCAGACACCAGCAGGTTTTGCCTATATGGAGTGTTCTTATTGTTTTTTGTGTTGGTTGAAAATAATTATTGTTTATTTTACAAAAGAATGATATAACTAATGCCCGAATTACATTGAAATATTTATGTTTGTAGCAATCGTGATTATACCATGGGCAAAATCAACGAGTGTAAACCAACGTACATTTGTGCGTGACGTCATGAGATTTTGACATTCAAACATCTGTTTTGTTTCGCAGTCAAGAAGTATTTACAAATTATTTTAGGTTACGATTTTTGAAATCATTTCAAACATATACCGATTTAAAATGCTAAGAAATTTGTTGCGCATTAAAGAAGTTACCTGCTTATTTCGAGCTAACCTGCCTCAGTTCCATGATAACGTATCAAAGCAGCTACACCGGACGCTATTTACGGACAAATCGTATATGGTGCAGTCGGATGCTAAGGAAACTGAGACCGAAAACAAGACATGGAACAATCCGTTCACAGCAACCTCAAATATTACCGAAGAGTCCTCAAATACAGAGAATGGGAAATTTGCAAATGACGAAGAGAAAGCAAAACGACTCCAAGTGTTGCAATTGGAAGCTGATATTTGGCAGCAAGAAGGGCGACGAGTGCCGGAGTTGAGCTTCTTTACAGATAAACACTGGGAATCTGTTTTGGCGCTGCCTTCGAAATCAGCTCGCATCAAATACTACAGCTACTTGTGGCAGGTTGATATGAAAAAGAAATCCAATGAAATCAAAAAAGAAAAGAAAGCCGAAGCAACGTTGCTGCGGAAGGAAGAGATGCGAAAACAGCGCGAAGAATGCGATCACATCGTCTATGGCCTTGGACACACATCAATGTTTTTAAGAATATACGATAGCACAATATGTAATTGGCAAAACTACAGGTCAGGACTGAATATACCATTTTTTTTTTGTGAATTTCTAACGGAATAAATTTTATCCTCAGACTCATTAGAGCGATGCAATTCGCACCGAAGATGGTACTTGATTGTTCATACGATCAGTACATGACGAGACATGAGTCACTGAATTGTTCGAAGCAGCTCATGTTGAGCTTCGCGGATAACCGTGCCCACGACGATCCGTACGATCTTCATTTGTGTAACGTGGATTTGGAGAGCATTTGTATGAAAGGCTTGCAGCGATTCATCCCCACAATGCTGAATCCGGAGTTTCCCTTAAATGTGCATTCTCAATGCTTTACAAACATCTTCCCGAAGGAGAAAATAGTTTATTTGACGCCGCACTGTCGCACAGATTTAGTGCAGTACAATCCGGACGATATCTATATTGTTGGCGCTATGGTTGATATGGTATTTCCTGATTTACAGCAATCATTTTATTGCTTGCCCAGATTTGAATTATTTTCTATGTTTTGCAGAGTAACAGCGATCACCTTTCGTTGGCTAAGGCAAAAAGGCTGGGACTTCGAATGGCTCGCTTGCCACTGGATCGATACCTTCAATGGGGCACCGGTTCCGGCAAGAGTCTCACTCTGAATCAAATGGTGAAAATTATGCTGGATATTAAGGCCACCGGCGATTGGGACAAAGCACTGGAACACGTGCCGCGCCGCAAAATTGTCGAATGGCAGGCGGAGAAAAGTCGAAGCCGTCTTAGGAAACATGCTGGAAGGTTGAATGTCCAAGTGCAAAGTATATTGACGCACGACCCACAGGAAGATGATCACGAGCCGAAAGAGTATGTGAATCCGTTTAAAAAACAAAGCGACAGATAAAACTAATAAAAATATTAACAAAGACAATGAGAGATAATTTGTATAGCTCTTTAGGTTACTAAGTAATGAATAAACATCTATGCAAAGAATCCAAAGAAAGGAACTAAAAAAACCATAAAATAACATGTAATAAATGAATAGTAAATATAATTTAGCTCTATGCAGTTGTTGATACAATTCAAAGGCACTCAGTTGAATTCTGAATTTATATTTTGTGCTTTAGCAGCCGATTCCAAATTCCCAAATGGTTTATGTTAAATGATATCGTTGTCAAATTAAAGTGTGTCTGAACAAATGAGTCGAATAAGTATTAAAATTTTATAACAGTTTTCCGGGGAATTCCTCTAATCCACCATCATTTCATTATCCGGCTCAAATCCTTTGCGAAACTTCAACATCGAAAACTTCAAGTTCAAAGCATTGTAGTTGTATATACTCTCCATGCCGGCCGACTTAGCGAATTCGTTTAATTTTGACTGGAATTCGTTCAGTTGGTCCTTGCGGACCAAAGTCAATAATTTGGTCTCCATAATAAGTAAGGCCTTTGGGCGAAATATCTTGCTGAAAGATGGCTTAATGAAGGGGAAGTAGTTGTGGCCGATAAAGACGATGTCGAAGAATTGGTTCCAACGTCCAGTGGCATCCTGTTGGATCGTCAATACTTCGTCCATCGACATTACGTTCACCTTGACGCCGGGCACAGGCAACCACGGCTGATCGTACGTCTGCAGCAGCTCCAAGTTGTAATCCTCCCACTTGAAGCGTTTGGCCATTTGCAGCTTGACGGCGCCATATTTCCGCGACAGGTCGTTGTCGTGCTGGTACGGCTTGCGCTCCTTGATTTCGTGGAAGAGCTCGTACAGGTTGCGCTCAACTACGTCGGTGGCGCGGTAGTCGTTCGTGCCGTGCACCGAGTGCGAGAAGGACTCATCGGACGAGCGCAGGCCGAAGGTGCAAAACGGCCCCGTCTGAATGTCGCCCACGTAGCCGCGATGCAGGAACTTGGAGCCGTTCTTCAGCAGCCCCGCCGACAGCGTTTTGTTGGCCTTGCATTGCTCGTGCTCGGGGTAGGTGAATGCGATGCCGGTTTCGCGCCAATAGCGATATTCCTGAAAGCAAACGGAGGGGAATTAGAAAGAGCATTGAACGTGGCAATATGAGGAATACACCTGGGAGCATATCTGCTCGGCATTCCTGTCCTTCAGCGTCATGTTTAGGTCCCAGTCGTAGGCTCCTTCGCGCGAGTCGTAGCGGGAGCCCAGCAGATGGCGCACCCGCGCATTCCAGTACTCGGTTATCTCGAAGACGTGGTCCTCGCTCGGCACCCAGAACTGGAAACACCTCTCAAGTCCGTCACGTTCGCGATATTTCATTGCATCGATGCTTAGGATCGGAGCCATGCGTTGCATCTCTTCGGGATCACCCAGCATTTTGAGCAGCACCTTGGACTTGGCCACTAGATAGTGATGCGATGTGGGCCGGACCAGCGAGTTGCCATAGACGTCCATGAACAGGTGCACCTTGCTGCGCAGGCTGAGGCTGTCCGCGCTCTCGAGCGCTATGCCGAGCAGAGCCAAACTGCGAGCAACGACCTCGACGAGACCTTCGACGATGAAGAAGTTCAGCAGCGGCGTTCGGGAGCCGTCGCCACCCTCCGCGTGTGTGTACAGCTTGGCGATGGTCTGGATGACATGCCGAGTGTCTCCGGTGCCGAAGAGGAGGATATTCAAAACCGGTCGGCGTGAGTTGAAGCTGCCGTGATTTGCTGCATTTGCATATTGCTCGAATTTCGACTCGGGAAAAGAGGACGCCCCTTGCAGGTCCTTGAACGCCTTCAGATATTCCGCGACGAGGTCCAGACTTTCACTGAAACCCCAAAACATTGTAATCGCTTTTCGAAGATTGATTCAAAGATCCACTATGAAAATTAATCGATCAGCGGTTTATTTAATCGAATCGATTTATTAATAATTATCAATAATTTCTCTTCCGTAGTAAAATAAAAAATTCTTTATGATTGTATATTTATTTATTCGTTGCTAAGTCAGAAATTTTTCTCCCTTATAACAAAGTTCGATAATAAATTCATAGTAAGCAAGTGACGGCCCGTGGTTGCAAATTCAACTTATAACATAATCTGTTAAATACAAAAAATGCAGCGTTAAAATAAAAGCAAAAAGCGCGATAAAAAGCATTCAAAAAACTAGGCACATTTTGCAACCGTTTTTTTCCTCTGCATTCAACAACAGAAAAAGAGAAAATGTTACAGAAATGTTCTCAACTCTGGCTTTCATACACACGTCGCACTCTCCGATTTCATCAATACTTCAGAATTCAGAACTGCAGGCAAAAGTACAATAAACAGTTTATGGTGTGGGCTTTCGCCTTTGTTCCTCACCATCCCTAATAAGGAATGCTTTGAGCGGCCGGCAAATTAGTCTGTTTTGTTGTTGAAATTAGAGATCGGAAAACATTACCAAATATTTGTGGGTTGTGTTGTGTGTGTGTGTGCGCACTCTCCTCTGTACAAATAGAAGCAAGTGAGAGAAACTGCATGTGGGGATGTGTAGAAGAGCAAAATGCGCAATTCATTACAAATTTGAAATGAAAAACAGTTTTTTATAAAACAGGTACATTTTGCAGCACTGGAAATTTATTTCATTCATTAATTTTAAATAAGGAAATTTTTGTTTTGTTGTTAGAAAAAGTTGTGTTTTGTTTTGAAAGGACAAAATCTTTTGTTTTTTACTTATTTACATTTTAATAAGTAATTTTAAAATCTTATATTTAATCATAGTAATTTTTACAAAAGCACGTATCAAGAAAAACGCGACAACTGCCATGATTTTTATTACGCATATTATTGTTATTTTCTTTATTCTTGTCAATGATTTTTTTATAGTTACTCTCGTACTCGTATAATTGTTGTTGTTGTTGTTGGTAACGTCGTCGTCGTCAGCGCAGGCGGCGGCTGCGTTGCAGTTACTGCTTTCGTTGTTGTTGTTGTTGTAATGTTAGTGGTACTCGAATTTTTTTTTGTTGTAGTTTTGTTTGTTGTCTCGGAATCTGTTAAAACCAAATCTGCATGAAGCCGAGATGTGAAGAGGAAAGAATAAACGATTTATTTAAAGTGTTCTGCGGATTTAATCTGCTGCTATGGTTGTTGTTGTTGTTGTTGTTGTGGTGGTATTGTTGATGGTGGTGTTGCCTTTTCGCTGTTATGTTGTATGCTTGTGTTAAATTAAAAAGATGCCGAATCTTTTATGTGCAAAATTTTATGTATTTTTCGTCGAATACGAATTCATAAAACATCGGCTTTTGTTGTTGCTTTTAGTGTCGGTGGTGGAGTTTTTCTTTTTATATTAATAAGTTGCAGTTGGAAGTAAATCACCACAAAGGAACATAAGAAAAAGCAACAGCAACAACAACAAAGCAACTAGAGTGGTATTAATAACAACAACAACAAGAGTTACAAGAAGAGAACAAGCAGCAGCCGCATGAGCAACAGTTTCAACAGAGGTGGAGCATCATACCATACAAAACAACAACAACAACAACAATTAAAAAAGCGACTACAACACAACCAACAATATTAACAGCAATATTATCAACAGCAACAACATCTTCATTGTATGGCATCGCAGCCGAAGCAAATCTCATCATCGTCAACGTTCGTCATTCATCAATAGTCGGCTGCGAAGAGAAGCGCACGTGTCAGGGTTGCCATGAGTTTGTTTTACTGTGGAAAAGAATGTACAAAAGTAAGTCTTAATTCTGTATTCTAAACCATGTTGTATTATTATTATATATCATTATTATTACTATTCTTTCCCAAAGAAATATAAAAAAATCATACAAACTTTAAATTGTCTTCGTTCAGCTACGATTTGCGAAGTGTAAAGTTTTGTTTAGCTTTAAAAAAAACCGTCTTCTTTCATCGCGGGTCGACGGCAACCCTCGTTAAACAGCCGACCATCGCAAAGGATCGGCAACTTGTTCGCATCGTTTCGCTTCGTATCGAAAGAGCGTTTCTCAATTATTCTGCGAATAAATCAAAGTGCTATTTTCTTCGTTGTCGTCTCATTCTTCTTTCTCTCTTGATATTATTACTGTTGTTGTTGTTGTTGCAAAGTTATTACTCTGTTACGCTTGTGTTCAAGATCAAGCGAGAATTTAAGCGCTTTGAAGTTGCGTTACGGTAGACTTCAATTTAAAGTATACGCGTTCAAACAAACACGACGCGCACGACGCGAAGGTGGATGGTGAAGGGACTGCGTGATCGCCGCACAAAACAATGGTTTTGTGAGGGGTGTTGGTTGGGGGGTTTCGAGTGTGAAAGTGCAACGCTGTTAAAAGGGGAGCCTTCTTTAAGTGGCGTTGGGGGCGCATCTTCTGATAGATAGTGGAAAGCATTTTACAACGTGGCAACGCGGCTATAAATGGAAACAAGTCAATTTTGCGAAAAACATTAAAAGACATAAAAAATTTTAAATTCCATATTACATTGTATTTTAATTGATTTTCGGAAAATTCGTAAAATGCGTTGTGCTTAGTTTGCAGTTCGGCCCAATTGAAATATTTCTTAAATAGCGGAATCTTAAAGCAACTCCGGGTACAAACACACGTTAATATCAAAGAGGATGCATTGAAGAAGAGAAAGAGGAGGAGGAGAGGGAGAAGAAAGACATAGAAATGGATATTATTATGTTTGCAGATTCGCCGAAATCGTGGCTGATTATAGAACCCATTAAAAGCAGCTCCCAGTCGAAGGAGTCACGTGGAAAGCAGACACACGGAAACCATCAGCAGACCGAGTGAATTTAATCATTTGAGGATTTCAGCCCTTTCTTCAGAGAGTATAGATACTTATTATTTTAGGTAGTTTTGTACTCGTATGTCCAACTGTGTTTCAGGCATTACTATAATTTAAAAAATATCAGAAAAGTCACTGCCAAGCATAGTATATCTCCGTTCACCCATTTGATCATACCTTTTCGTACCATTAACAAATCTGATCATATCATTAAGCAACACGAAAATTAGGAATTAATCGGGCTTGCCAAGTATACTTGGCCCTCATCCGCAAATCATGAATTTTCCCTTTCTGTACAACATTAAATAAGTCATTTAAGAATATAGTAAACAACAATGAATGGTCCCAGCACCGAACCCTGAGTGACTGCCACCTCTCCTCTTCTAAAATCAGAGACAATCTTTCAACTTTGACTCTTGGAACCAGATCAGAGAGAAAAGACTTGATCAGGGTAGCTCCACTAGAAGAGAATAGAAAATTATGTTTGAACTTATTACGAAGAAGTAAATGTTTAACACTCCCATATGACTTCGAGTAGTCTAGGAGGGAACGAAACGTAATTTTCCATTGATATAGGCCTAATCTCTAATATAGTCGAAAACCAGTCCACGCGATGTGATTGCAAATTTTCGAGGCTGCAAGACTTCCCACTCAAAATAACTGATAAAATACAAGTTCAGATGCAGAGGACTTATACAGAAACAGAACATGATTCGAAGTCTAAGAGGTGGAATTATTGAATGTAGTATAGTTATAATGAAGTTAAGGGGAAATCTGTCAAAGCCCACCGCAGATGATTTCATCGACAACGTCAGCATCCGTCACACCGGAGAAATAAAACAATTCTGCATTATTCTCAGGAGCTTACTGGATACTCCTTCTGCTAGGGTAAGAAATGCTTTTCGCCTGCTGATGGGCAGAAGTTCTGTTCCAGGCACGTGCAAATTCAGTGTCTGCCCATTTCCGGATTACCTCCGAAGCCAACGAAGAGTTCCGGACCAGGAAATCGCTAGTGATGCCACGTGTCACCACTTTCAATGAGAGCGAAACAAGAGCGACGAATAACAAACGAAGAGTACCGCTGCAGTGCAAAGATTCGCCATTTGAATATGAGAAGAGCGAACGCATCGTCATTTACTTCATAATTATTAAACACTTTCTGCCTTCGTTAATTTACAGTTAAATTGAAAGTCTCACTATGATTTTTTTTTAGAATTATGTTCAAAATACTTCAATAGTTATAATTAATGTTGATTACTCATCATCAAAAAGACGAGTGAAGTTGGTATTTTCTGCAGTTGTCTCTTATATGGATTAATATTTATATTGGCCTCTGACACTCGTGGCGCTTTGACGCCAGGAGAAGCAAACAGTTGCATGACCTTAACTGAGGCCGACCTCATGATGCGTAGTGTGTCATGGAATGTGCTACTTCTAATTAACAGAATCAATGAGAGGAAGAATTGTGATGCAGTAAATCTAGAAATCACTGTTTCGCATGGCTGTGTGCGCGCGTGTGTGTGATTAATTTCTATGCTTGAGATTTTAGCATTTTCGGAGTTTTTTCATGGTATTCAACAGCTTTTTTCTTTGTATTTGCATTGGGCAAAGTTTCATTTGAATCTGAATTTTAGCTCGGCGTAAATTGCCAATTACCAAAAGTGAAATGATTATTATTTTCGTTATTAATAGTGACAAAACCTCATTGAAGATAAGCTGCAGGACGTATTTTTTATTATTTAGTGCTATCAAGTGATAACTGTCAAAATTCCTTCTTTATTTTCTCATCACTTACACAGTCGACGTTCGGTTTTAAAGTAATGTGCATGTGGATGTGTTTTATAAACACTTTAAGAAGCTTACAACAAACAAATCATTGAATTCTTTGCATTACAATTCCTATCGCAGACGATTCAACTGCATCACTCGTCATCCGACGCTGTAATTTATCACAGCCGAAGCTGAAAAAGCCGATTGTCAGCAGAAGGCGAAAGGTACGTTTAAGATTATTTAACAATGAGTTGGCTACACTGACGACGACGACGACGACGACGACGACGACGACGACGACGACGACGACGACGACGACGACGACGACGACGATGAGGCTGCATCAGTTCGTTCTTTAAAAAACAGAGAGAGACTTTTATAGAACAACGTTAGAATTTTAATTCGTAGCGTGTTAAAGAAAGTCCTACGCATCGCAGTCGCGCTCGCTTCCTCTCCTCATCGTGATTCCTCCTCTCTTCGCTGTGAGAGAGGCGCGCGACAATTCGTCGGCTGTCGCTGCAGCGGCTGACAGCTTCGCAATTAATCATCGCTGCATTTCAATTACTCGAAAAGGTGGATTTGAAAGAATTAAATTCAATGGAAATTATTGTATACGTGCTTCATGCCATCTTTCTTTTCGTTGTCGCTGTCGTTGTTGTTGTTGTCGTTGTGGTCGGTGCTCATTTTGCGGTCAGCTCGCGGCAACGCAACGACAAACTCTCGCTCTGTTCCCACATCAGACGCGTTCGATGCTCGCAGCCGGCGGAAGATCCACAAACGGGGCCACAAAAGAAACGTCTGTCTGCAATAAATTAACACGTCGACTTATTTGACAATTATTGCATTTATTAAGTATAAAAAAATTACATCTCAAAGAAATGGAGAAAAAGAGACTGAAAAGAAGTAAAAAAAAGAGAATTACAACAACACCAAAAAAGAAGAAAACAACAAAATGTTGAAAAGGAAAATGCAAATAATTATTAAATAATTGTCAAAGATAATAATACTCACTTAAGTTATGTTATTAAAATTTAAAAATTAATACATTTTTTAATTAAAAAATACCTCATGAAATATGAAAAAACAAGAAAAGTTATTATATAATAAAATAGAAAGCTAACAAAATAATAATTTTTCAATGAATATTTTAATAGATTTGATCTATTATTTCGAATTTACGCACTAATTTATTATAGAAATGACGCATTGCGTTTCTTCATGTACGATTTTCAAATAGGAATTCTCGTTAATAACCAGATCTAATTAGGATATTTCGATTTCCAACAACCATTCTCATGCTGCTTTTTCTTCATGCATTAATCATTGTGATTTGTCGTCGACGTAATCGCTTTCGTCCCTATTGACATACATATGTTTTATGTGTGTAATCGCATTTCATATGGAAATAAATTTCTTTATTAACAACAATTGTTTCACATCCATACGCGCACACAAACGTAATGTAATAATTCCCATTGGAACTCTGAGAGAAAACGTCTCACAAAAAAGTTCACATTATAAAGAAAAGGCTCACGCACACTATGAAAAGAGGTGAGAAAAGAGCTGCATTAATAAGCTCTTAACCACAAAATAAATAATTAATGTTTTTTCTTCACATCATTATTGTTGTTGTTGTTTTCGGTTTTTTTTTTACTGTAAATTCCTCATTTCCATTTGTTTGTGTAGAAGTCGTTGCTGCGTCTGTCACCATCGAAATATCTCTTTCAACGTGATCTCTTTTTTATTATGATGAGGGAAATAAAGAAAAAATATTAGGCGAGTGGTTGTTGTTGTTGCTCTTCGTGTTTGCTCTCTAAAGGTTAGTTAATAAACAACAAAACAACTTCAAGCTTCAGAAATTGAATACGGCTTCATGAAATCTCTCGTTATTCATGTTGTTGTTGTTGCTGTTTAACTTTGTGGATTTGATGATGCATACTGAGTGTTGTTGTTGTCGTTGTTGCTCTCTCACAGAGTTTGCTTCATGAGTAATAAACAACGAAACGGAACGAGTGACGTCGGCCTCATGACGCGGACTTTGTCATTGCCAATGATGAAGTCAAAGCTGTTTTTGGGAGATGATGTCTTCATTATTGTAATTGTTGCTGTTGTTGTTGACATGCATACACATTTTTTTGTAGCGGTTTTCGGTGTGCTCGTTGTTGTTGTTGTTGCTGTTATTGCGTTTTGCGTAGTGTTTTAACTACGTGAAGTATTCATGTTTATGTAAATGAATATAAATTTAGTCGTTGGCTTGTTTTGCATTTTTAATAAGATGGGAAAAACCATCGCCATTACTGAAAACAACAACAACAGCAAAAATAGTAACAAATTTTGGAAATGTTTGCTTTGGCACTCAGAAAGAGTTGTGAAATGTTGTTTTTTGTCGATTATTATCGAGTCTTCGATTTTCGTTGACGCTCTATTTGCCTTCCACTGAACCGGATGTTCCGCCATAGCACCAAATCATATTCTAAGAAGTAATAATTTTAGGAAAAGCCATAAAAATTCGTGTGCTTCTTTTGTGCTATTGAATGTTTCCGTTTAATTTTGAAGTTGATATAAATTAATCACTAATTCTGTCGATCACTTATTTCGAAAAGAATCACAAGGAATCCGATTACCACATTCGCATTGAATCACTAATTAAACGCGTTCTCCTCGCCTCGCCTCCACCAAATCAAATCCGTCCTTGAAACATCCGTCGATACGTGCTCGAATTCATTGCAATTAAATTAATTCCTCTCCCTCCGCAACCGCGCCCCTTGAAATGTCTCGATTCCTGCGATTCATCGATAATTGTATCGATTACTGTCGAATGCCATAAGACGGCGATTATCATGTGATAATCACTGTTGAGCCATTAACTGCTCTGTCACTGGTTTTGTTTGTAATTCAATTCACACTCTGCTCAACGGAGCGACTGAAGAAAGCGACAACTCCATCGATGGGTCCCCTTTTCAATCCCAACAACAAACACTTCATCGTCAAATCGTTTGTTTGCGTGTTTGTCCGTCCGTTTGGTTATTAATTCCCAATAAATCCTCCCCATGATTATCGCATTTCAATTCCAATGCACTGAACCACTGACGGACTCAGTGACGGCCTGTTTCCCTGACTGACTGTCCACTGAAGTCGCCAAGGAAGTTAATCTGTTAACGCTTCTGTCCGAGGCTTTCCCTTTGATTGTATTGTGCAATAATATGCATTATCCACGGCAAGAAACGTCGTTACTTCCCTTGAAATCTTCTCCTGGAGTGTGAAGAGGGTGCGGGGTACGGAGAGGTACCGAAGAAGGACGATTTGTGTCTCATTATCACTTTGCACCCTTCTCTATCCATGGCATTGTAAGGTTTCCTTGTCTATTCTTATGTCCTTTTGTACCCTGCACTCGAAAAGGTATTCCCCTTGTTCTGTGGTAAAATAGGCGTGATGGGAACCGAATAAGCGATATTCTTAGAAAGAAACAGGTGAAGTGTCGATTGAGGTCCCTGTATTCTCTCTGAGGTTTTCAGCAGATGACTATACAGTCGCCTATCATAAAAAGGAGAGGTAGATATTGAAGAGGGCGCCTGAGCACTCGATTTATGTCCCTATTTCCTCCCCTTTGGACTCTCCGAGCTAATAACGCTTTTAGTAAATGACTATACAGTCGTCTATCATCAAAAGGCGTGTGATCGAAACCAATTAAAGCGATATTCCTAACCAGAAACAACTGAGGAGTGGATCCACGTCCCTGTATCTCTCCATGTTTCCTCTTTAAAGCATTCACGACTTCAGGAAATGACTATACAGTCGTTTTTCATCATTCTACCTTTACTAACTTCACCCCGCCTCATATAAAGTCCATTATTACATTATAATCTTATAATAACTCCCGATTTTCTTTTAATATTTCTTATATACAACACGAGATATCCTTTATTTCAAGGTTTGTAGAGTGTATATAATTCGTCCAGACCGAATTCGAGGCTTTGATTTGTTTTCCATTCATTTGCCTCAAGTTTCTTTTTATGTAAGAATATTTCCTCTTCTCTTTTCCATATTTTTTCCACCTTCTTCTGACCTTTGAAGAGTTTCCTGGTTCTGGTTTCGCTTTCTTCGCATGAAATCGAGCAGCTTTTCACTTGATTATCGCTTTTCTTCGATTCGCATTCATTCGTTGGACATGATTTCAACTAAAAGAAAATCTAACGTATGTCATTTGTGTGTTATACAGTCGCTTGATTCTATTTTGTGGAGCTTTATGGGATTTATGAGGGCGATTTGCGGTGGAATTACGCAATTCGATATGTCGCAATTTAATTGCTTTCGGTGTGGATGGAGACGAAGAAATCCCGTCAACAATTCTTATGAATGAAACATTGAAAGAGTTTTCAGAGTTTTAAGGTTTTGGGATCCATGAAAATCCCCAGTCGTTCCTCAGTCCTTAGTAATTCTCAGAAGGACGAGGCTTTTAAAATTTAATTTAAAGTCTCTATTCGCTGTTTGAATGAATTTGAATGATTTTTAAATAATGAAAAAGGATATAAAACAAACGCATAGAATATATATATGCATGCATGTAGATTATATATTTGCAGAGTACATACAACGTCTGTATGTATGTGGAATAAACAATCTTCTGATTCGTCAATTCGTACAACCCTTTCCACTTGGGAACTCTGTGAGAGACTCCAATCAGAAAGCACTTCATAGCAGCAGTTGGAGAAGATTTCATTACACTCTTCACAGCAACAACAACGCAATAACAATTCCAATAGGAAAACAACAAAACAACAACAAGAATGACTTTTATTATCATCATCAACACGAACCGCAACGAAAACAACAAAAATAAGCTTTAACAGTCGTCCGAGGAGACGACTGAATATTAATATAAAGAAGAGATATAATAATAATAAAAAAAAACAACAAAGTTGTTGAAGTTTCACTGGGCAAACACAGCATACAAAATCGTCAACGTCATCGCTGTAATTATCACCAAAATCATCATTATGAGCATCGACGTTATTCCAGGCACTTCAACTTCGATTCGACTCCATCATCGATTGTGTGACTTTTCAGATGGAAGCATCTACGATTTGTATATGTATGAATGTGTGTTTGTGGTTGCGTTTACTCGTTGTTCACGCCCCAGCAGCGCGCTCTCAGCACTTGGCTTCGTTTCGTTGTGTTGTTGTTTCTTTCTACTAACTACGAGTCGTTTGATTGAAGCATGAATTGAATTGATTCCAACGCAGTCAGATGTTGAAATGATTGTGCGCAATAACGTTTTCCGATTGGTTGTGCTGCGCTCGCTGGCGTTGTTGCTTTGGAGCTTGCGTTGGAGCACAGACCAAACATGTGTGTGAGCGAGTGTGTGCGAGAGTGAGTGGTTTGTTGGGTTATTGGAGGTGAATGGAACAAAGTGAAATCTGAAACAGAGAGAGAGGAAGGGTGAGCGAGAGAGAGAGAGAGAGAGAGAGAAAAGAAGCATCGAACTGCTTGGTTTATTTTTAATAACTAGAACAATTACAACTCGTTCATGTTTTGTTGTTGTTGTTGTTGTTGATGCTCATTTTCCAGTGTAGCTGAAGCAAAGCACGGAAAAAATAAGTGTTAAATAAAAAAGTAACAACAACAACAAAAAGTTCTAGCTCATATTTTTCATGTTCTTTAATAAAAACAGGAAATAAAATTTTATAGAAATTTGTTACATTTTTATTCACAAATGAAACACTGAAAGAAATTACTTCATAAACTCTCGAGTGTCTTTCATTGTGAATGCGCCATGAAATGTGATCCGTTTACGTTTCATTTTACGATTGCAACACCTGAAAATTGTGCTTCTTCTTCTTCGTTTTCGTTTTCGTTTTCGTCTTCGGCTGCGGCGAAATCGACAACAATTTAACTAAAGACCCGAAACAATTACCACCCGTGCTCGAGAAGAAGAAGCAGCATCGACGAACGAACGAACGAGATTTTACGAGCTTTTAATTGAATTCGATAATTAAGCGGCAGAAAGACACGTGGAAGTAAAAGAAGAAGAAGAAGGCGCAAGAAAAGCAAAAAAGAGACACCAGAACAACAACAACAACAACAACCACCAATGTGAACAGCAACAGCTTCGTTGGACATAAAAAAAAAGAAAAATTTCCTGAATTTCAGTTGCTGCATTCCTTCCACTGAATTATTGCAAGCATCAATTAAGCTGGCAACCCTAACATAAATAAACATCTTGATACATATTTTAATTTAATATTTATTTCGATGAGTTTCTTGTTTTTTGCGGTAAATAATTAAAAATTTTTAATAGAAAAAATTTAAATAATTTTTTAATAAATTCATTTTAAATCAAAAATAATAATATTCGATTATTTCACATAAAAATCTTTTTAAAATTCTGTATAATAAATAAAGGTAAATAAAGATTTTAAATAATACGATAATACGATTAATAATAATAATAATAATAATACGATTTTAAATAGTAAGATTTTAAATAATAAGATTTTAATAATAATAGAATAGAAATAATTTCAAGATACACCCAAAACTCGCGTTGTACACGCATTTTTTTACACGAATCTGAAACAACACGATCAAAAACACGGAACCGAATCATTTTTTATACACGCTTTCATTTGTTATACACGCTTTTCGACCATGTATTCGGTCCTTTTGGTGCTTCAGTAGATTCTTTCAAGTACATTTCAAAAGTCCTTTATACTTGAAAAAGGACGGGTACTTGAGTACTGGAAGGACTGGTACTGGTACTGATTACGACAATGAACAGCTTAAACTTATTTAAACAAGAAATTTAATCTCAAAAGTTTCTTTAAAGCGTTGTTTTAAATATTCTTCGATTTCCTCGTCTGTTCGATGTGGACTGAATAACAAATCGACGACGGGTTGAATTTGTCGAGTCACTATTTTAATTTCGCCCCAAAAAGAAGAAACTTCAAATGAAATACTTGACATGGAAATTTTATTGATCAGTGGAAGGAAAACGGAAAAGCAAAAAAAATTATAATATCTCGAAAGTTGTATTTATTTATTTATTTATTTTTTTATTCATATAAACTAAGTATGTACATGACTTTATAGTTCACTAAATTGTATGTACTAATTAATATAATCAATACTAAGAAAAAAAAGTTAATATCTTTTGTTTTGTTAAACGAATTGAATCACAAAAGTTAACAACAGAATATAAAGAATTAAAATCCACACAAGCATTTATTGAGAAGAGCTTTGAAAAGAAGACAAGCAAATTCAACAATTGTTGGTGTCTTCAGCAATTAAGAACTTGCTCCTAAAAATGTAGAACTTGCTTCTAAACGAAAGCAGCTTTTCGCTTCACAAAAATTCATAGGAACTAATTCTTGAAAATGTGTGGTTTATATAGCGAGTCTTGCATTTTCATAAGACACCAGAAAAAGATCGCTGATGAGAAACCGTGGCTGGTTTCGAAATAGCTATACGATCTGCCAATTGACCGGATTTGTTTGTGTGATAACGCTGATGCCGGAAAATATGGGTGTTTAATATTTACACGCATAAAAAAACCATTATTCCAATTTAATAAAAAACAGCGTTGGAAAAATTGCAGATTTGAAACAATGTGCAATGTGACGTCAAGTCTATTCTCTATTTATTTATTTATTTATTCATATAAACTAAGTATATACATGACTTTAAAGTTCACTAAAATGTATGTACTAATTAATATAATCAATACTAAGAAATAAAAGTTAATATCTTTTGCTTTGTTAAACGAATTGAATCACAAAAGTTAACAACAGAATATAAAGAATTAAAATCCACACAAGCATTTATTGAGAAGAGCTTTGAAAAGAAGACAAGCAAATTCAACAATTGTTGGTGTCTTCAGCAATTAAGAACTTGCTCCTAAAAATGTAGAACTTGCTTCTAAACGAAAGCAGCTTTTCGCTTCACAAAAATTCATAGGAACTAATTCTTGAAAATGTGTGGTTTATATAGCGAGTCTTGCATTTTCATAAGACACCAGAAAAAGATCGCTGATGAGAAACCGTGGCTGGTTTCGAAATAGCTATACGATCTGCCAATTGACCGGATTTGTTTGTGTGATAACGCTGATGCCGGAAAATATGGGTGTTTAATATTTACACGCATAAAAAAACCATTATTCCAATTTAATAAAAAACAGCGTTGGAAAAATTGCAGATTTGAAACAATGTGCAATGTGACGTCAAGTCTATTCTCTATTTATTTATTTATTTATTCATATAAACTAAGTATATACATGACTTTAAAGTTCACTAAAATGTATGTACTAATTAATATAATCAATACTAAGAAATAAAAGTTAATATCTTTTGCTTTGTTAAACGAATTGAATCACAAAAGTTAACAACAGAATATAAAGAATTAAAATCCACACAAGCATTCCGAAGAGGTTCATGTTGTAGATATGAAGTTTTCAGAAGGCTTAAATGCATCGGCTCATAATGTCTGAGAGTACGATGCGGAACATTTATAAAAATGTTATCTAGCAAGTAAGTGCTATCAATAGCTCCATATAATAAACTTACGATGCAGGCAGCATTCAACATCGTACGAGGATTAACAAGTGATTCGTAAGGTGGTAAATTTAAAGATGCATCCCAAGGAAGATGACGCAAAGCGAACAGTAAAAACTGCTTCTGAACAGATTCAAGTTCAGCGATGTAGCAGGCGAAGTTTGGGCCCCAGACAGGCGAGGCATATTCCAACAATGGTCTAACAAGTGATGTATACAACAGCTTAGTAATGAAGTGATACTTAAACTCCTTAGCCCACCGTTTAATAAATCCCAACGTGCTATGAGCTTTATTAGATATATGATTTATATGTCTATAAAACCGTAACTTCGGATCAAGAACAACTCCTAGGTCGAGAATGGATTCAACGGGATCTAATTTGCATCCACCAATCATGTAATTAATGAAGTGTGGGTTCCGGCGACGTGCAAAAGTAATTTGTTTGCATTTCTTTAGATTCAGGTCAATGCAGTTAATATCACACCACGTAATTAAAGAATTCCAATCCGATTGGAGAAGATTTGCATTACTAATATATTTATAGGCTAAAAAAAGTTTTACGTCGTCAGCAAACATTAGTACATTTCCATATTTAATGGCAGTAGGAAGATCATTGATGAATACCAAGAACAGCAACGGTCCCAAATGGCTCCCTTGCGGAACACCAGAAGGGACTAGAAATTCATTTGATACGTAATTGTTAAACACTACCATTTGATTAAGGATTACTGAGGTAAGACTGTATCCAATCAAGGAGAGGTGTTGGAAAACCAAATAACTTCATCTTTAATAATAGAAGATTATGATTAACTACATCGGAAGCTTTACTAGTCAGTATATATGGCATTAGTTTGCATAGAATCTTTAAAGCTGTTGTCTATACATCCAAAATTGTCATACTTATCAATCCAGACGAAATGGAGTATGGGTATTCCTGTAAGCTCCTGGCTAAGCAATCCTTTGAAGAATAAGTAGCTTTAAAAAAGTCAGCAAACAAGTTACAAATAACTGCAGCATCACCAGGTTCAGAATGGTCAAGTTTCAAAACTGATGGGTAGGTAGAAACCTTCCTTTTCACATCCACAAACTTCCAAAAGGACTTCGGATCGGAACGCAAATTTGATTGTACCTCTATTGAATAGTTGATGTAAGCTTCCTTACAAAGTTTCTGGTATCTGCGTCTCATTGATATACATATATGCAGCAAAGCTCGATGAAGAATGTCTCTGACAGTATGATTTATAATATTTGCTCTTCAATCCTCTTAGTTTCCTTAATGACGGAGTAAACCAAGAAGGCTCGTTATGACTCGTTGTCCTACGTAGCGGCACTGATAAAGTAAATACATCACGGAAAGAGTTATTGAACATGTGAACAGCCTCATCCAAAGATGTAGAAGATGAATAATCCAGAATTTTGAGAACAGATTCCCAGTTAATATTTTGAAGATAGGTTCTCATAGCGCCGAATTTTGCTCTGCGAAAGCAAAAATGTCTCCTCATAACAGAATTATGTCTCTCTATTTTAGAAGACTCCGGTAAAATTTTTAGTTCAAGTGTTGGCTGGTGACTATCTTCAGGTAAAACTAAAGGCAAAGTCCTCAATAACTCAAACATGTCCGCATCGTCAACAAAAACTAGGTCCAACAATCGGCCATTATGGTTGTGTATAGCATTGATCTGGAACAGGCCTCTAGACGATATGTCATTAAGAATAGTAATGTAGTTATCCAGATCAGAAGACGGCAATAGAAAAGCTTTATCGTCGCACATTTCCCAGTTTACATGAGGCAAATTGAAATGATTGAGGTACCACATGATTGAGGTATGTATGTATTCAGTGTAGATTTAGGCGGTATGTAAGAGCAAGTAATGCAAAGACTGAAGCAAGCTATTTTAACATGAACACAGCAAAAGTCAATTTCTAAGTTGGAACAGTCTACTTCCATTGAAAAATACGAGGAGTCAACAGCTATCAAAACAGTTGTAAAATAGAAATAGTATTTAACATTAAATCGTAGTTATTATTAAGTCAAAAAAAAAATATTAACTGAAATTTAATTGAACAAATAAATATTTTGAACGTGGGAAAAAGAAATCTCGAAAATCTGATGACTATAAAAGAAATTTCTTATAACTAAATACAAGCCAACAAAAAACTCTAATAAAAAAAACTTTAATCAATCGTTTTTATTATGTTTTTTGGTTTTTAGCACATATTTAATCATAAAATTCACACATCGTCGCTGGGCGAAGAATTCCCATGGAAGACTGTAGCAGTGAGAGAGCGAGCGAGAGAGTGAGTGATTGTGTGTGTGTGTGTGTGTTTGGCGTTGGTATAGAAAAACTAGATGCAGCTTTTATTATCTCTTCTCTCATCTTTTCTAAGCAGAAAAAACTGCGCTTTGATTCGAATTGGATTTACAATTCTCATTGAAATGAAGTGGAAATTAATTTCTGCGGGGCTGCAGGTGGGAGGAGGAGCTGTCATCGCGCTGTTGAGTTATTAACAAGATTTTCAAAGTGGCTGTAATAAAATTTTATATCACTTGATGGTCCCAATCGAAGGTGAAACGACGAAGCATTGCGAATGCTGGAGGTGATCTTTGATCGTTGATTGCTGTTGGTTGTGGCTGTGGTGAGGATGCTGCAGAAGCTGCTGAACGTGTTGAATTAATTGGCCGCAGGTTGTTTTCCATGTGATGCTATCGAAAGTTACGATTGCCGACTGCCGACTGCCGACTTACGCTCGGCTGAATAACCATTAAAATTGAACATGATGATGACAATCGTATTAACAGCAACATCAGCGCAGTGCAGAGTAAGCGAGAGAGAGCGAGACAGAGGGAGAACTCATGCTGAGAGCGTTCCGTTGCCTTCTGCCTCTCTGCACTTCAAGCGCTCTGCTTCTCCGTGGTCGTAAAAACGTCTTCACTTCGCTATCCTCAATTTATAAATTGAATTTTTTATATCCCGAAGCCAGATTGAGAAAAGGAAGCAAAGCTTTTAATTGAATTAAATGCAATTCAATTAAACGAAGTGACGATCGTTTGTGTGCTGGTCTTCAACTCAAAAACAAGATAACAACAAGAAAAGAAGACGATGCAGAGTTGATGTAGAAGAAGAAAACGATGATGATGATGATTTTTATGAGTTAATTGATTTTTATAGATTTTATACATATCTTCGAGATGTGATTCAATTGTGAAGACCCATGAGCAATAAATTAAAATATTAAACTCATCAGCTTTTATGAATCCTTCTCGCACCAACAACTCTTCACACTCGAGCGTATTCAATTATATCCACATTCGTATTAATTTGTCAGTGCTTAAGTAAGTCATGAATTTATTTACGCAGTTATGAGAAAAAACAACAACAACAACAACAACGCATTACAAAGCCTTTCTCTCTCTCTGTATGTCGCGCCTTGAATCTCAAACTACAAAGAAGTTTCTCGTTACAATCAACTCTCTCAGTCATTCGCTCTCTCTACAAAGCCGCTCTTCGGCTTTGACTGATGGAATAAAATCGTCCATCGTTTGTTCGGAGGCAAGAGAAGAAAGCTTTTCAAGTATTCCAATGCTAAAACGTTGAATTTCTCATTTGGCTGTGTTTTGTTGTTGTCGGATTTGCAATTAGATTTGTTGCTGAATTTGTTGTTCACAAAAGAAGCTGTACTCGAAGTTATATTGCATCTATTTCTATGCATCTCCACATGTGTGTGTATTCCTTCGTAAATGTATGGCTGAGAATTGCTTATATCTTTCATTCCGATCCACACAAACGTCGACATGGACAACAATTTGTAGCTTTCAGTGTTCAGTTCAAAGTGTTAAATATTCAGGCAAAGGTTCAAGCAAATAACGAAAAGAAAAGAAAAAATTACAATAGCAAACAGAAAACAAGACAAAAACTTTTGTTCGAACCGACGAAGAAGACGGAAAAGTGAAGAGGAAAAAGAAAAGTCGATGAACAATAATAAAATACACAAAAGAATGACAAATCTTTTAACTCAATCTTCACACTGAACTTAATAATAACAAAAATGCATTGAAATCGATGCTTGTCAACGCTATTTTCTCTTTTCTCCTCTTCAACGTCTTCCTCGTCCTCCTCGTCGTCCTATTCATCCATTAAAAATCCAGTTTCACTTCAAAAAAACAAAATTTCGCTACTCTTTTAGCTACTTTACCGTTATAAAGCCCTCCATTCCCTGTCACGGCGAAACGTGCCTATAAAAAACCCATATCGCTGCTCATGTTGAAAGACTTCGCAGTTCCTCGTCGTCGTACTCAGGAAGTTCTTCATTCAGTCAGCTCAACTTGAGCAATTTTCTATAGACCGTGACTAGACTCTATACAGGATCCAAATAGTTGAAAAACTTAGGTCCCAAGCTCTCCAAAGTTAACCATGGATTCGCCTCTAGAAGCATATTTTTATATGAGCACTTCGAGAGCCAACAAAATTCTGGCAATTTAGGGACAGAAGAATCCATAACAATATCAATACTCTTCAAATTATTCGAATTAACTTGTGCTTGGTGTAAATGTTGGTAATTCGACGATACTGACCCATAGACCTTCCGAATGAAATCAATATTCAGGCGATGATTCCAATTGGCGAACGATATTGAGCCATGATAAATACCTTTTTGAGCCCTCCATCGACCTGCTTAGGGTGATGATTCAACGAGGTGATTTAATGCAGAAATATCGGGTATTACATAGGAGTCTCTACAAGAAAAGTTTCCAGAATTAAATGGAACTTTGTTAAAATTTACGTTCTAAAAATAGGAAAGGAAACCGAAAAATTATGGCTCGTTTATAGAATTTATTAAAAGGAATTTATTACGTACAATTGATTAATTGTATTTAAATCTTTTATAGAATATATTACAACAGATTTATTGTGGAGCCATTGGGATTGTTATAAATATAATAAGCATAATTAATAATAATACATTTGCGATTATTTTAACATATTTACCAAAATGTTTCGATGTCTTAATTCTCAATTTGGACCGAATCAAGGACAAATACGAGGGTGTGTGAATCACCGCCAACGGTGACGATGACGGACGGTGGAAAATGACAGCTGAGGATGGGTTAATTAATCAAATGCCTCGTAGATGTCATTTTGCTTGTTGTTGGCAATGATTATCGCTTCGTTGTTGATCGTGGATCGGTTCATAAAATTATGATTGACCTTCCTATAACGATTTTTCTTATTAAATCTCTGAATTGCGATAGATTTTGGTTCATTGAAGGCTGCGGAGGACTTCGTTTTTTATCTGAGAGACCAACAAAGTATCGATTTTTCTATCAATTTTACTTTTTCCAGTTTTTCATTGTGTTACATTTGCGAATTTCCACATCAACTTTAATTATTTTTGCTTAAATAATGTTTATAGAAGCCTTTGATATTATTTTCTATGTTTTAAATTGAATTAAATTCTTCTGATTATTACTATAAATTCAATAATTCGCTTATCTTTCTACTTACGTTTGGTTTTTTTGCATTTTTGCTGGATTGATTTCGATTTTCCCCAAGTTTAATAAAGGAAAACCTCTGAAAAAAGTTCTTCGAGAGATCGAATTGATAGTTAATTGTTGATGTATCCTGGAAGCATTGAAATTTTGAATATTTCCCCCTCCGCTTTCCCCTTTTTTCCGCATTTAATTTTTAACTTTTACGTTGCTGTTGGAAATAATGAAAAATTGCGTGATTAATTATTTTTAAACTTACCGAAAACACATCATCGACGAAGATTTGAGGGTAGAAATCGACGAAAAAGTAGACGGAGATCCATGGATGAGGGTGTTGGTGAAGGGCGGGTGGGAGTGGCCGATGGGTTTCAATGCCAAACGGACGCGAATTGTAACAAGTTTTATAATTTGTAAAGAATCGAATTCAATTTGTCATTTAGTCATTCAATCAGCAGATGAACGACATTTTTATCATGTTTTTTTATTTATCAAATGCGAAAGAGTTCAAAATTAAGAAGTTTTTTCAGTTAGTTTTTAATTTATTTTAGATTTTGATCATTAATTGTAATCAAATTAAAAAAAAACCCATGAATAAAAGTTGAAATTCAACTCAACTATTAATGGACTATTAATGGACGTGATACAGCCTTCAAAAGTGCAACAAAATAATAAAGAACAAGGAAGAATATACAATAAATCTAAAGCGGGTTGGATTCGAGGAAATCCAGGACAGAAACATGTCTCGGAAAATTAACGACGATGAGGGATTTCATCGTCTAGAAATGAATTTTATAAGATTTCTTCTTCTTCTTCGCCAACGTTTCTTTCCTTTTTTCCTTTCTTTTTAGCATATTAAAAAAAATAACCGTTGTTCTCTGTTAAGAATCCGCGCCGGCAGCGGGGAAGTTAACACGTTGCTATGTAATCAACAACAAAGATGGCAACTTTATTAATTTGCAGTAAATTAAATGTTGCAACAATATTTGCAAATTGTTAATTGCATGTGTGTCGTTGTTGTTGTTATTGCTGTTTAACTACATTTGAACTCGGAGCGTGATACGAGGTAACATTTTCGTCTCTCGTCTGCTGTAGCGAACAGCGAACAACGAACGACGAAGTGCGAATTACAATAAACGTCTTCGACGACGATCGTAAACTTTGCGTCTCACTGCGCTGCTTCGTCACTGTAGCAAATTCACATTTTTATTATTTAGTTTGCTCGTTGTTGTTGTTGTTGTTGTGATGTATATTTGCAGCACAAGCCATAGTTGTAGGTTTCAGTCGTCGTTGTTGTTGTAATTTGTTTAGCAACGTCTACGAATTCACAGCAAATCTTTCAGCGCAAATCCGTCATAAATGCAAAAGCAGCAGAGCAGCAGCAGACAAGAGCATCGTTGTCAACACAGAGAGACCGAGAGAGACAGAGCGCAGCAGGGACAACGAGCAACGCTAGACGACGTGTTTTTGGCTGAGATGCCGATTGCACAGTAGAACTTTTTAAAGTGTTATTACCCAAAAATTAATACATTATTAATTTGTTAATTTATTATTATTATTTGTTTATTATTTTTATTTGTATTTAATTATTTATTTGTTTATAATTATTACAAAATTTTAAATAAATAATAGTTGATTATTGAATTATTTTATTTAATAAAATTGTCATTGCGCCTTTAATTTTTAATAAGTTGTCACTGTCTGCAGTCTTGTCGACGGTGTCGTGCGCTGCTCTTCTCTCGTCTGCAGCTCGACAGATTTCATACTTCGTCACATTGACTTCGATCTTTTTACTACGAAGAGACACGACGATGTGTTTTGTTGTTGTCAATACTCGCCGTTGCTGCGCTGCTCAATAAACACTTTTTTGCAGAGAGGATGCCTTGAATACAAAGTTGATGTGTGTGTGTTTGTGTTTTTTGCTGAGGCTGCAGTTGAATAAAGCAAATTTTCCGGGCATAAAAATCTTTATGCTAGAAGAAGTGAAGCGTCGTCGCGTTAGAAGAGTGCTGAAGCGATGTTTATGCACCTTCTCGAGCTTCAGTTAAACAGAAAAAAAGCGGTGTTAGTGAAGCGCTGGAGGGGAGAGACGTTCAAGCTTCCAACCATCTTTCGATTCATGCAGTCACGCTTGTGAACGGCGCAACGTCAACGTCTGCGTTTGCGTCGTCGTCAAGTCGATAATTGATTGCAGCATAATTTATGTCATCTGTCGATAGTGCAGTGCGTGCTGTTTATAAGATTTCAAATTAAACGAACCACAACGAATCCACGGCACGATGCTTCGTTCTTCGTGCGCCATCGTTTTTACGAAAGCATTTAAAACGCGAAAACGTAAAATGTTTGCATCCTCGCTCGTTCTCTGTCGCACGGTCGCTCGCCGCTCGCCGCTGCGCAGTGTTAATGAACTCTGCTGCGCTTGCGCACTAAACTTTCATATTACAAAAACGACTAAGCCACGTTTTTACGACCAGAAATCCGTCATCAACATATTAACACCAACAGATTTATGACAAATATTCATAATTTTGTATGGTTTATAAAATTGTTAAAGTTTTAACGATGCCCGAAGAGCAGCGACTGCGGCTTCGGCTTCGGCTGTGGCTGTGAAGGGGAGAGAGAGAGAGAGAGAGAGAGCGACAGAGATGCTGCAGTTGCTGGCATTGAGAGCGGAAGACAACGTCGAAAAAGAAGCGGCAACGATTAAAGCAAAGGAGAGGACGAAGGAGAAGCAGAGAGCGGGCGAAATAAACTATTTAAAATAATGAAGTGAAAAGCATTTTAAACATTCTTTAACGAAATACTTTAAGCTGATGGAGAAGAAGAAGAAGAAGAAGCATACTACTTCTTCCTTTTTATTATTTTCTTTTTTTTTCTTTTATCGGCTGCATTTTTTCTGCTGCTGGTTGATTTTTAATACCGAATCCCCGAGGCTTTTTAGCGGCTGGAACAATTAATTAAATATCATTTATAAAATCATTAATAATCCAACTTCACTTCGATCGGTTTTCGTGCTTCTTCGGCGTTTATTTCGATCGGCGAGCGATCATTTAAATCGTGTGAAAATTATAAATCTCATTTAAATCGTAGACAAATTGAAAACTAATGAAGCTCCATGAGAGAAATAAGAAATCGATCGTATTTTTTAGAAGTAAAGTGGAAGAATCAATCAAATTTCCTATCATGGGAAATTATAAACTTAATTGATTTCGTTCAAATTCCGCGTTTCACTGAACGGAAATTTACACACGTTCTTACCGTAGACTTAGGAAACGAACCCGTCGGCAAGGCAGTCGTTTAGCGAAGTCGTTGAGGCGATTTTAACGACGCGAAATGTTTGAATTAGGATTTTCTCAAGAAAAGCAAAATTCTTGAAGAAAATATTAATAAAAACGATTAAATATTTTTCAAGTTTAGATATGTTTTAAATATATCAAGAGATTATATATCTATAATGAGACTTTTGTAATATATCATGCAGCTAATTTGTGGTGGCTTCATTGTTAATTAATTCTTTTTCTAATTATTTACTTGTTCGAATTCTAATTTCTATGCTACAAATGCATTCGTTAATATCGTCCAACGAGCATATACTCGTTGTATCGTCTTTCCTTAAATTTTTAAGTTTATATTTAAAGATTCGTCACTTTTATTGGACCATTTTCCAACTGCACTCATGAGTTGGACTGTTTGCATGCAGCGTTCCCTAAACTTTTTTGTTTAGCGATTCTTAAAAATGTTTAAAAAAGTGAGAAATAAAATAAAGTTTAGTTTAGTAGTTTTTTAAATTATTTACATATTTTCTTTTGATAATATGCAATATTTACATAAATCAGTGAGAGGAGAAAATTCTTCATGATGAATTTTTTATTTTATTTGGTTTTTTTAGTTTTGGAAAATGTTGCACAATTTTAATATTCTTCTAAAATTTCGTCATTATGAAAAAGCATATTTTATAGGATTTAATAAATCCTGGGCAATATCCAAGGTTTCTAATATCCAAACAAAATTAGAAATATTTTTCCACGAATGTGAAAAGCCGCTTAAAAATATGCAGCGACTGATTACTCTGTTGTTGTAGTAATCAACTGCGGCCGTCATCATGCGACCTAATATGTCATTGCCCATTGATGACAAATCTAAGCACTTCAAAAACAGTTTCATAACGAATCAGGAAGTGATGAGAGCCGGGCAACGAGTAACTGCTCGTTGGTGAAACGGTGCTCGTTACTCGCTGCTCTAATAAATAAAATCGCAGTAAAAATGAAAGATTTCTTTCTTAATTAAGAGCCGGAGTTTTTTTTTTTGAAATATTATTGTTTTTTTTTATAAGTTGCATTTCTGACTTTTATTTGCGATTGATCATCGGATGAGTGTTGCTTGCGAACGTAACTTTGCAGAATTGACAGCAATTGTTGGTCGATTTCTTGTTCTTGTTGCAACATATTTTCGCTTTTTTTGTGTTGAACTTAAATTCACTTCTTTGAAAACATAACCACAGATGAAACATTAACACAACAACACTTTTAAACGTTTACAAAAACATGCATGAAATTTTTACAGAGCGATTTGATTTGTTTCGTGTTGTTGCTGTTGCTGTTGTTGTTGTTGTTGCATCCTGACTGACGTGTGATGAAAGATGCCGAATCTCGTTAAACGTTTTAATAATTTTACGACTTTTCGGCGAAAGTGTTTCGCATAAAATATGCGCTCTGATGTTCTTCATTTGATGTTGCTTGCGGAAAGATTTCCATAAATTATTCGCCATGAAAAATAACACGAAAAAGAGAAGAACAGGAAAAGAAAACAAGACTTGGAAGTAGAAGATCGATAGCCGAAGAAGAGGCGATAAACAAGAAGGTCAAAACGAGAGGCAGAAGATGAAAAAACCACAAATAAAACAAAAATCAACTCTGTAAAATTTTTTCAATGTTTTTCAGTTTTCATTTCCCCTTTCCCCCGTTAGTTTTCATTGCTTTTCCACCCCTTTTTTTGCATTTTTGAATTATTTTCTATTCTATTATTTATTCATTTCGCGATCGTGGATGATTTTTCTACAGTCGACTGATGTTTTTTCCACAAATCCATGAAAATAGGAAATATAAAAATTAGTATAGAATTTTTTATGGCTCAATTAAATGGTTTTTAAGACTTGTTGCTGGAAAATCTTCGCGTGGAAAAGTGAAAAATAGGAATTTCAAATGCAGATGTGTGATAATTGAAGCAATAAATGAAGAAGTTCATCGAAATGATTAAAGAAAAATAACGATAAATCGAAAACAATTCCTTTAATTTTTATATTATTTTAAATTCAAATACAAATTCAAAGAAATTCACTATAAATAATAAGAAACTATAAATAATTAAATGCTGCTTAAATGCGTCTATACATCATCTCCGCATTTTACGAAATTCGATTAAAATTCTGTTGAAGAGAACTCAAATCAAACATCAAAGCTTGGAGCAGAAATGATTAATAAGGATCATGTTTTATAACCTAGCGATTAATTTCAGAATTCTCAAAACCAACGAACAGCGAGCGACTCTCAGCGAGAGAGAGAGCGAGCCGAAGCACCATCATCCACAAAAGCAATAAAAAAATCAACATTCATTCAATGTTCTCCCTGCAGCAGAAACTTTTCTCCCTTTTCATTTTGCTCCAACTCCTTCGGAAGTCGACGACCGATGTCACACGAAGCAGCGCTAAGCAAGAAACGTACTCGTGCCGACGGCGTGATTAGCTGCGCTCTATTCGACTGCGGCCGACCTCATGAAGCGTCGTGCGTCGTCGAGCGAGGAGTGTTCGCATTGCTCGTTGCTGAATGATCTCGATCTGTTGCTAATGACTTTAATCGTTAATCTCTGCCATAAAATTTTGATTGAATATGGAAGAGCAGAAGTACTTTATACAGAAGAAGCACAACAACAACAACAGCAAAAGCAACAATTAAATAAAAGTAAAAAGAACAGAACACACAGAAAAAGGAAACGATGTTGATTTTAATATGTTTTGTTATTATTTGTATTATTGTGAATTTCATTCGTGTTTTTATTGCGTCTTTGCCAAAAACTGAATTCACGAGTCTTGTGCAGATCATCAAGGAGCATTTTTCAATCAGTCAGTCGAAGCGGCCGCCTGCCAATCACACAATCAGCGGCTCAGTGAGTCCGTCCGTCCGTTGGTCCGTCCGTCAGTCCGTCAGTCGCCGTCGGAGTCACGACGACGCTCGCTGCATTCACGATCTGTTAGCATTTCGCGGATGGATTTATGATTTCATTGCATTTTGATTTATGATCGCCGAACGCGGAATCATGAGAATGATTTTTTCACTTTATTCAAAATGCAGCCACACATAAAATCGAGATTTCGATATTTTTGGCAAGTCGAAAGCCTGAAGATATTTTATAAAAAACAAAAAACAAAGAAAATGCACAATTTTTTCGTATATTTTTCTTCGATTTGCTCTATTAATTCCTTTGTTCGCTTAAAAAAATAAACATAGTTCAATGAGTGTTGCTTAATTAAGTGAATTTTCGTTGGTAAATGTTTTATTGTTGTTTATAATGTGTTTGTTTTTTAATCTTTTATTAGTATTCGTTCGTGAAACGACGACCAAGTGCGACCTGATTTCGTCGCTTCTCCGTTTAAACACGAGCAAGTGTCAGGAATTTGACACACTCCGGAGAATTGACAGCGTCTGTCAGGCTGAAGTCCGTCAGCAGCCGTCTTTAAATCTTAATTCTTGAAAAATGATGAAAACAGCAAAGAAAAAGAAGAACATAATTTAATTTCCATTCACTTTTCCTTTCCCCGCTCCATCGCAGAATGAAGCTTTTTTGGAGCATTTCGAAACGCACAATAAAGAAATAGAAGCAGAAATAAATAAATAAATACAATGTACTTTCGACTGCATAAAAATAGACATTCAATTATTAAAGCGGATGCGGCTGTCAGCGATTTGACAGTCCCGCCGCAGACATCAGCGCCGCCGTCGCTCAGTCACTCGTCGATCGACGTCGGGAATTCGATCAGCGATCCCCTCATTGCTTCGATTCCGCCCCGTTGCCACGCGTAACAACCGCCCACCACGCCTCCTGACAAAAAACTTGAATGTGCATCATGATTTTCATCCTCATTGTCTATTTTCGTCTTTTGTTCACTGTCAAGTTCATTTTGTTCATTTTCGTCTTCATTTAGATCGAATGAATATAAATTCTCTTGATTCATTCGTTGAGTTGTGTTCATTTCCATTTTAATCATCGTCCTCTTCTTCATCTTTGTGCTTATTGTTTATTATTCATTCGTGTTTATTTTGTATCCGCAAAAGATTGAATCATTTTCAAATAAAGACGCAGTTTTACAATGAATGAATCGTATTTGTTTAATTAGTGATTCATATTCGTGTAAGGAATGAACGAATCATATTCATATAATGAATAATTCGTATGCGTAAAATGAATCCTTTTCGTATGAAGAAGGAGTCGTATTTCCATTGAAGATGAATAGTATTCATTCAATAAATGATATTTGTACATATACTTATTCGTATAATTAATAATGAATGAATAATTTCACTAGAATTAATGAAACATATTCATATAATGAATAATTCGTATTCGTAAAATGAATCCTGTTCGTATAAAGAAGGAGTCGTATTTCCATTAAAGATGAGTAGTATTCATTTAATAAATGATATATGTTCATGTATTCGTATAATTAATAATGAATGAATTGTTTCATTAATGAAACATATTCATATAATGAATACATCGCAATTTAATTATTATTTAATTCGAAAAAATGAACAGAAAGATAAAAATGAATAATGATGAAGATGAATGACGATGAAAATGTGTCTCGAAATGAATACAATTAATGAATAAACAGTGAAACAGATGATGAACGATGATTATGCTGAAAATGAGGGTGAAAATGAACTCAACAATGAACACAACTAATAAATGAACACTTAGAATGAAAATGAGCGACTGAAAATGAATGAAATGAGCGACGAAATTAACTCTAAAATGAACACAGAGATGAAAGTGAACAATCAACAAAGAGGATGAGGTATTTTCCCGACATTTTTTGCTGTATTCTTTCTAAAATTAATACAAAATTCTTCTATTTGGAATAATTTGGGAATTTTTGTCAAAGAAGCAGCATTTTTCCAGATAATTATAATTAATAATAGATAATTATATTTAATAATAGTTGTGAAATAAAGACAACAACCGAATTTCAACCTTGGGACAATTTTTTCGGTTCTTCAACTGAATTTTTTCCAATATTTCTGAAACTTAAAACTTTTTCGAAATTTTTAAAAATATTTAATTGCTCAATAAAGTTAATTTTTTTGTGGTTGTGAATAGAAAAATTCACTCTTATAAGAAATTTTATTTATTTTTATTAATTTTAGATACAAATTTATGTCATTTATTTACTTTTTGCTCGTTTTTTTCGTGCTTCTTTGATTTTATTGGTCCTTCATTTCGAATATTTTCCGGTTTCTCTGTCGCAATTCAATTCTTTTTCGTTTCTTTTCTTAAAAAGAATATCTAAAAATTATGTTTTCTTATTATTTTGTTTCTTTTCCTAATGGATTCCTGTCAATCAGACGCATTTTTGATTGATTAAGTGACAAACGGGTGAAAAATATACACAAAAAACCGCAGCGAAATAAATGAAGAATTATTCAAATTAAATCATCAAGAATGGAAGAAGAAGAAGCAGAGGAGAAGGAAGAAGAGGAAGCAGTTGTCGATCTGCCAAATCCAAGATCAAATCAAACGATGTGAAAAATGGGAAAATTGTCATTTGAAAAGGAAAAACTAAAGGATGAAAAATACGAAAAAGAAATTAAAATTAAAATTCGAAATATTATCTATTATTATTATTTCATTGTCATTTGTCGTTATTATCCAATATTTATGCATAAACACATTTGGAATTTCGATTTTCCTTGTGTTAATTTTTACGACTTCCGCGCCGCGACTTTGAAATAATTAAAATACAATAAAATTCCGTTGTTGCAAAGCGAATATTCGCAAATAATATAATAACACCAGAAATGAAATAAATGAGTGAATACAAACAACAACAACAACAAATCGTAAGCGCATTGATTTATTTTCAGCCGAGTCGCTAGCAACGAGCTGAATACGCATCAAATGCAAAGCGTTGGCAGCACTTGAATGGCTTCGCGGCTTGCGGCCGATTTGTCAATGCTTTTTAATAGTTTTCAGAATTACAAAATCAATTTATCAACAGTTGGGGGCGTCGATGGGGGGCGGCGGAGGAGCAGAATGCAAGGTAAATACATTTGCTTCAATATTAATTCAATTACAAGCGCCAAAGCAAACGGAATGCAACAAACTGCAGTGAAAACTTTTAATTCAATTATTTTTGTGCTTTCCCAGTCACAACCTCAATTTAATTGCCAATGCACAACGACTCAATCCTTGGAATGATGAAGATGACAACGAAAAAGCGACGATTCTTTCAAAAAGAGTCGAAAAAATGAGTCAAAACTTTTAAATTTGTTTAATATTTCTTTATTATTTATTATTTTGTTACACTGTTTATAAAAGTTTGTGATTCTTTATGTAATTTTGTTTTAATAATTAAGTTTTTTCTAATAATGAATTATTGTGACTTATCATCACTTGATGCAGAGACTTAAGAAAGAAACCTTTAATGCAAGGAGCAAAGATTATCATCGGAGTCTTTAGAAGAGTCATTACCGTTCCTCTATTGCCTATTTTGCAAGACATCGGCACTACTTACATCTCTGATACCGGCCCCAAATGAAGCCAGTAGCGAGGGACTCCTATCATAAAAGATTTCCCAGTAAAAGCTCGAGCCATCCATTGCTCCTTTTTCGTCCCGACTTTAATGGATGATCTGGTCGCGAAAAGGAGGTTGATATAGCCCCATATATTGTATGTATTCGAATTCCGTCGTCGCTATCGCCGATGCTATCAAGATGGATTTCTACCAACGGATTTCTTCTCTGAAGGCTGTGTTTAGGGTGCTGCCCAGGGGTTTGATGGAGCCTATACAACCTTAACAACGGTGATTTACATACTACATATGAATACATGAAATATGTATTTGAAAATATTTTCTGAAATCCCCGGAAAATAGTTCTGAGTAGTAGTCTTCTTTCCTGGTAGCGATTCCGAGCAAATAACAGCCATTTCAGGAGGTCCTCCTGGAGCTCCTTTCCTCGTACTCAAAAGGGAGCTCCACTCACGGCAACCTAGGGCTTTTTACCTCTTCCAATGAAGTCCACTAAGCTAGGGACTTTTGTTGTCGGGAGGTCCTACTTCCCGTATTCGCTCTGTGGTAAGCTGGGCCCATCTTCACCGTCTAAACCAATGTCAATTGCAATTGTACCTCCTCAATGAACGTCCTGGAACAAAACTCGTGGACAAAAGACTGCCCTGGGACGCAATTTAGTCAGCTCAATAAATTGGGTTATACGAAACGGACTGCTATAGTTAAACTCGGTCTTAATACTTCACTGGACGTCGTGAAAAAGGCCCTAAATGTAACATGGTTCTTTAGCAGCATGGAGAAAGAGCTAATAAAAGAGATATACGATTATCTTGCCTTAGAATGGGGAAAAGGAGTTTTTATACGAAGTACCTTTCAGGGAATGACTCAAAGGAAGTAATGATTGATGAACTGATGCGGAGTTGTGCATGGATTGGACTGTATATAGTGGTTCCGCTTGTGTCAGGTTCTGCTTTGAAGTTAATTTGATGGGCCTCATAAATTTTGTGTCCAAAGTGGTTCGCTTTTTTGTGAAGTTGTGAACGTTTATAAACCTTAACTTAATAAGATACCGTTTTTAAAAAGGTTCTGAGAACCCTTTCAAGGGCTCAAAGGATGCTCAGAGATTAGATTAAACAATAAAAACAATGAGATATAAAAAATTTAATATTAAATAAATTAAAATAAAATAGAGATAAACTAAAATAAGAAAATATTAATTAAAATAATAAGAAAATAGAGAAAAAGAACAAAATATTCATTAAATTAATTAATAATAAAATATAGAGAAAGTAAAGGAATAATATTATATTTTAATATATACTTATATTATATTGTTAAAATAACAATTAACAAATTTCAGTGTAAGTAATTTAATCTTTTTGAATATAATTATTTGCACTTATATTATAAGTTCCAAATAGTCCTGAAATAAGTTATAAAATAGTTTTTTAAAATGTTGTTAATGTGTATGTTATTGTTAATGTTGTTGTTGATGGAGTTGTTAATGTTGTTGTTAATGAAGTTGTTTATGTTGTTGTTAATAAATTTGTTAACGTTGTTGTTAATTTTGTTGTCAATGTCTTTGTTAACGTCGCTGTTAATGTTGTCGTTAATATGTGTTGTTAATATTAGTATTCATTCGTAGTAGCTTCTTTCAAAATATTGCTTTTTGTTAATACTGTTGTTAATGTTGTTCGTACTGTTAAAATTTCATGATATCACAGAATAAACAATATTTTTTTTCATTTTTCCTGTGATTAAAAGCATTGTTATGAAGATTATTTTTGATGTGTAGTGAAATTTGTTACTTTTCGTCAATTTATTTCCTAATTCTCGGTATTTTTTACTTCTTATAAAACAAGCAAAGATAATTATTGATCTATTTTCTATGTCTTTATGTTATTTAACACATTTATTTTTTTCCCACGTTCAAGAAGTTGATTTAAAACTACAAAAAAAAAAATAAGATTAACAACAAAAAAAAGAGAAAAACGTCGCTAAAAACTGATGAAGTGTAAAAACTGTGACATCGCTAAACAAATGTTAGTGAAACTTTCAAAGTCTTTAAACGTGGTCAAAATCAACAACTAAAAACAAAAAAAAAACTGAATGAGTATCGAACAACAACAACAACAACAACAGGAAAAACAACAACAATTCATCGAAATCCTCGACTGAAGACGATCAGAAACTTTGAAGCCTCACCTTGTTTTTCAAGCTGTGACGAAGATGAGGATGAGGGGAGGAAGGGGCGTCCCGAGTTGGGGCGGATGTAGACAGACAGTCTATGGTGTCTAATGCTTGTTGTTGTTGTTGTTGTTTTGTTTCAGTTTTTTAAAACAAAACCGCATCGAATTTGTAATTCCAAAGTAAATAAATGAAAATTGAATTTGTCGAAATTGAATGTTGATGAGGAATCGTATTTGACAGGAAATTGAAGCGTCAACAAAAGCTTTTAGTTGTTGTTGTTGTTGTTTTCTTTGGTTCATTTACAAAAAACTGAAAAAAAATCAATTTAAATAACAAAAAAGCCGAAAAAATAACAAAAAAAAAAGAGGAAAAACTATACAAAAAATTTATTTAAAAATAAACTGAATAAGAAAAGCATTAAAAATTAATTTCGAAAATTCGATTTTCGTGCGAGTTTCCGTTGTTTTTTGTTTTTTGATGCTTTCAAAAGCTTCGACGTCGTCAGGAAGCAGTTAAAAGCGTGTTTTTAATTAGAGCATCACTTCACTGAATGAGTGATTGAATTGAAGGGGGAAGGGGAAGGGAGACGAGAGAAGGGGAAGAGAGGAGAAGTGCCCTCCCCTTCACACATTAAACACAAATTGATATTCAACACATTTTTAGTGAGTCGCAATAAATGCGAGGTTTTCCCATCATCAATTCTCCAATTGGAAAGAAGTGCGGCGCAGCTGCTGCTGCTTCTTCCTCTCCTCTGCCTCACTCATTTGCCATTAGAAGTGTAATTTATCTTGGAAATCATTAATCAACGTTTGGTTACTAAATGTTTCCGGTCGCCGTTTGAACCTCGTCGAACCTCGCGTCCCTTCGATGAAGCGCATCCTTCAAGGAAAAGCAATTATTTGCCCAGTCCTTCATTAGGCAAAAAGAGCAGATAGTAAATAATTGGACACTGTTTCGCATTCGTTAATTTATTTGTTTATCTGTCGAGTATTTAAATTAAAAGTGCTTCAAATATTTTTGCAATTCTATTGTGAATTGTTGATGATTGAATGAAGTTTTTGATGATTATTAACTCTGTAAGTAACTCCTCCTTTCTTCTTCTTCTTCTTCCTCTTGGGTCGATGTCACACGAAGATGCACGAGGCCGGCTTCCTTCGCGACGATTCGTGGCCGTCCTCATAGGGCTTTTATTTATTTTAATAAAATTTTATGAGGATAAATTAAACAGAATAAAATAAATATAAATAAAATATAAATTAAAAAAGTTCAAACTAATTTCGAGATTTAAAAATTAATTTGAGAAAAATACAATTAACAAATTGAAGCAGTAAAATAAAGAAGAGGGGGGAAAAAATCGCAAGATGTGAGCAATGGAACAAACACGAAAATCAGTAATAAATAGCTTAATAATTAATAATTTAATATAAAAAATTAATATAAAACCACAGACACATAAATAAAACATAAATAAATTGTATTAAAATAAAGAGCATAAAAATTAATAAAAAGAAATTAAAATACAAAATAAAAAGTAAATTAAATAACATAAATAAAATGACATTATGTTATAGTAAAAAACAAATTAAAGCAGATTAATTTTAAGAAAAATACAATAATATAAAATTAATTAAAATTATATAAAAATTGTAAACAGAAATAAATTAAGTTAAAATTAAGTTTAAGTAAATTTTAGTGCATTAAAAGATTTATGTCTTTATAAAATAAAAATTAAGAAAATTAAGTGAAAGCACAGACAAATAATACATATGTACATTCCTATTTATATGAACTTAACTTAATTATTTATATTTACTTTAGCTCAAATAAATAAAATTAGGAATTAAATTATAGGAATTAAATTATTATTAAATTATTTATAAAGAATTAAATTATAGTAAATGAAATTAAGTATAAAGTAAATTTATTAATATTAAGTTCAAATGAACATAAATTAAAGAAGAAAAATATAAAACGAAGTTAAATAATATTAAAAAAAAATAAAAAAGATATTTATTTAAAGTGGATTTTTATAAACATGAATTAATTTTAATATTATTAAATTAAAGTAATTTAAATAAAAATAATTTAATTTGAAGAACATTTTTAAAAATTATTAATAAATAGAATTAAATTAAACCAATTTAAAATAAATATAACTTGAATTACTTTAATAAATTAAAATTAAATAAGAACAAGTCAATAATAAATAATAATAATTAAATAATTTAGAAAAATTTCCAAAAAATTATAAAGCATGAAAATTAACTTTAAGAAGAATCTAGATCCCATTAAATAAAATTAAATATGTATTAAGTAAACGAATTAAAAGTAATTTAAAAGAATTCATAAAAAGTTTGAATTATTCAATCATAAATAAAATTTAATTTAAATCTATATTAATTAAAATTGAACTAAAAATTAATTAAAAGAAGTAAATACGAAATTAATAAAATTACGTAAAAATAACTTATATTAAAATAAAAATGATATTTAGATATCATTAATTAGAGCATTTAAAAAATTTATTTTTAAAAAATAAAGCAGAATAATTTAGTTATTTTTAAGAATTTTTAAGGTCGCTACAAAAAGAAAAAATAACAAAAAAAAAACCTCTGAAAAACGTGGAAATGGAATTGAAATATTTTCCCCAGTCTTTTCAATGAATTTCTGCAACTGTTTAAAATAGAAATAAAACCACGGCTAAAAGTAAAACAATAATGAAACTTCACAATTAATAAAAACACACAACAAAAGCAAATTCAATTCGCATACGAAATCGACTCGAACAGCAGCAACAACGACACGCGACACGCCCATTTAATTCCCAGCCACAACAACAACAACGAAAGCAGTCGCTGAAGGGCGTATCGAGAGCCTTAAAAACGGAGCAGCAGAGAAGCCGAACAGCGGACTGAGGCAGACAGCGACCAGCAACAACAGCGTCAACAATTAAAAATCCAACGAATATCAGCGTCGACGGAGAATTTATTCGAATAGATTCCGATTTGAATTCGCAATCGTATGGCAGCTGGTGAGAGCAGCGACTGCCGATTGGCTGCCGACTCCAACACGACTGCCAACTGACGACTGCCTCGCCGTGCTTCAGAGAGAGAACCCACGCTAGCCAACGACGATGAGAGCAAGCGAGAGAGCGGCTATGAATAAAAAACGCCAAGCAGATGAAGAGAAGGAAATCAATTTATAAAAGCACGACGGCAAAGAAACAACAAAAACTACGTTGATTTTATTATAAAAGTATCAAAAAAGTCTGAGAAGAAACATAAAGAAACAACAAGAAATGGTGGTTGGACTGAAAACACGACCAAACAACAACAAGAAGAGCAACGATGACAACAGGCAGAACGGGACAACAAGGAATCGAACTGAAACAGTGTTGCTCAGTAGATGAAAATGTGAAAAGTAGTAGGCGTTTAGTACTACTTTAAAGGAAGTAATACGAAATAAAAATTGCTATAATTTGTACTTGTAGCAATAACATTTCTTTATGTAAAAATTAAAAATTTAATTTTTAAGGTGTATGGCAATAACTTTAAATGGTTTCTATTTAATACGATAATTGTATAAAAAGCAAAAGCGGTTTTTTCTTGTTTTTCGAATTCTTAAATTTTTCTTGTTGTTTTTATGCTGCTAGATAGATAAAATAATAATTACAATAATAATATTTAGAATTAAATACGTAGTTCAATTCCTACTACGCACAGCATTTCTATTTAGTAGTAGTAAAATTCTACTACACTACTTTTATCGGCAACTCTGTCCTGCTAGCTCTCAGGTTCCGTTTTCATATTGTTTTCAGCGGTGTTGCGGAACGCTTGAGAGGACGGGACAACTGAAGAGGCGGACTGTCCGTCCGTCCGTCTGCTGGTGGTGGTTTTCTTATTTGAACTCGTGCTCGATTCAATCTACATACATACAATCGTATAGGAATAAATTTCATTTCTTTTTATAGTCGTTTGATCGCCGTCGTCGTCTGGCTCGTGCAGAGTTCGTCTGTGGTGTGCACGTATTCGAGTTCCGTTTTCAATCGAATTCCAATTCGATTGCGCCGACGAGTCTGCTCAGAGCAGCGCGCCGGCCGACGTCGTGTCGTTGAAATCGAAGTTTCTCATTCGTGTTTTGATCGTTCTACACCACACAACGGTGTCGTTTTGCCAGCGGAAAGGTGAAATAAAAACTGGGATTCCAAAAAAATCAATTAAGCAAAACAATTACAGTTGGCAAAAAGTTTTGTAAGAAACACGGAAGAAGCTGGCACAGTGGAACAAATTGTAAATGAGTGAATGTGTGTATGTGTGTGTGTGTAATTGTAGTGAAATTAAATTGTGTTTTGTAAAGAATTGTTACGTGAAAAGATGAATTAATTATTAAATGTCGTTGCTAAAACTGAAAATAATAAAATGAAGTTTTTAAAACGTTGTTTCACCAAAAGTTTCCCAAAACTAAAATTAATGAAATGAATTAGCAAAGAACGAACGAGCGCACGAACGAACAACGAAACAACAACAACAACAACAACGACTTCGCTGAACGTTGTTGTCATTGCAATTGCAAAAAACACCAACGGTAAAAATTTGCGTCGCTCTTTTCAATAACAGCGACGACGTCGGGCTGCATTCGATTCACGAATAACGGGATCATTTTCAGTGCATCTTGTTAAAGAAATCGTCGAACGATAATAAAAACACAAACGATGATGTTTAGTAAATGAATTACGGTGCATTCGATTCGACTTCGTGTTAATTAGGATTACAACAAAGGCAATTCTCTGATTCCCTTTCGCGCCGCGATTTTGTTTTCTTCACAAATCGGCCAGCAAGGAATTTCGGCAACTCATGCAACTGAATACTATGGATTGTAGCAGTCGTTCAGCTGCCCTTGAACGAGATTCGGACATCAGCGAAAACTTGGTACGTCGCACAGTGGTAAAGAATGCATAAAAATACAGCGAAAAATTGTGTTTATCCGAGGTGGAAATTCTATTTAACGAAACGATCACTAAGATCGATATTTTGTTGATTTTTATTTCATTTCTATTCCATATTTTATTTCTATTCAAGTGCAATTTTATTGCTCGTTCTTTATCAACTCAAAAATTCAACTTATGTTTTAGGAAAATGTGAGGAAACGACGATAAGAAAATGAAGAAATTTCGTCTTCCATTCCTCGGGGGATTTCTGGTCCAAGGCTATTAATAATCTCGATCTTCATTTATATGTTCAGGGCATCCGTACTTCCCAATGAAGCGATATTACAAATATTTCACCTTTTCCGAAAGACCCTCGCAGCAGTTATTGCTGCTAAAGTCCTTTATTGACATCCCGCCTTGGAGCGAACCCGACTGCGAGGACATTATTCCTTCATTGTCCCTGTTTTGCTCCAAGAAACTAATCAAATTGAATAAACCTGAACTTGAAAGTACCTGAAATACCTTAGTAAAATATGGTGACAATATAATTTGCTTCCCACAAATTAGTTCGATCCTTAAACAGTTACCGAGCAAGAGAAAATATGGAGAATCAAAAGATGAGGTTCCAGCGCGATTACAAACATCACAATTGCATCTGATTTTCTGAGATGTTGGCCAATGAGCCACTGAGAAAAAGTCCCAATCATTCGCTGTCGAATTAAGCTCCCGATTACGAGGATTGTTGAGAATCTAACAGCTTTCCAAAACTAATGTTTGCTCGAGTCCTACAACCTATTCTATTACCTATACCTATTTCTATACATATTTCTGGTCTGCGTCGTTATTTCAGCTTCGGCACTAAAACGATGGTAGAGGTCAAACAGGAAATGGACCTAGGATGTGTCTATATATGTACATATATGTAATAGGATATATGATATCCATTCTCGGAGAGAGATATATATTATAAATTCGAGGTCAGTTTGTTTTTCACGACTCTTCAGAGCTTCATCGAATTCGGTAAAATGTGGTACCTCAGAAATCTCATGAGTCTTGAGGCCAATGTCTTGCTCTGAATATGGGTATAATTGGGCTCTGGTATGTTGAAATGTATTGACGTTACAGACGAAACAATAAATTAGACAATTGATTTAAAAAAGCTGGAAAAAATATAAAATTCTTCATCCCGTTATCGATAATTTCACACTTATCAATAGATAAATACCGAAATTCGTTGATAAATAAGTTTTATAGGATTTTACAGGAATTGATGGCTATAGGGCTCCCGTTAATACAAGAGAATAGAATAAGCGGAATAACTAATCGGCAATTGCTTTCTATCCACCAACATTTACGCAAAACGATTCTCTAATGTCCCGAACACGGTATAAAGTGACCCATATACCATCCATGGACGGATCTTGAATATCGGCGGCTCCTGTCGAATCAAATATGCTTTTTATTTACGCCGTGGTCGTTAATAATAATCGGTATTTGTTATAATTTTGCTCGTGTTTTGTAATTTCAACGAATAATAGATTATCCGGGGCCCTACTTTCCTGGAAGTTTTTGATTTAATTGTAAATTAAAAGCTTCTTTGATATAAAACAAGAGTTTGTTTATTTATAAAACATATTTTAATGAATAAATTCTATTGTAAGAAGCTGTCGTGCTGGGAAAAAAGGAGCTGTAGAAGGGTATCAAAGGCAAGAAAGAATTGGTTCCATTGATTACTGCAGAATCTTTAACGATGAGTGGGAAAATGTATCTTGAGAAGGACAGAAATTGACCTCCATTCATTAATTTAGTGCGAGGGTCTATTCGACGTCTTGTGGAATTGTGTTCGCGGTCGAATATTCTTGATTTTTTTGGGCGATTCTAAAAGGCGTTCAAAGTGTATAGTACTCAATAAATAAATAACTAAAAGAAAAAGAACCCGAGGTACTATGAATAGTTGTATAATTGCATTTATTTATTAATAATTTCTTGTGTTAACCCAGAAAAGGAACTAAAATTAATGCACAAAACAAAATAAATGATCACTTAAAAAATTAAAAGAAAATAAATACATGAATCAATGAATCAAAATAATTCAATAAGTGAATCAATAAAAGGAAAGAACACAAAAAAATAAAAAAAAAAATAAAACTACAAATATGTAAATAAAATAAAAAAAAATTAACGAAATAAAATATGGAAATAAACTAACTAACTAATAAATAATAAATAATTAAAAGAAAATAAGTAATAAATAAATAATATGTAATAATAAATTAGTTTTTATGTTTTCTCCTTGAATAAATTTGTATTTGTGTTGCTCTGTAAAGAAAACAATTCATTTTGTTCCACTGTACGTATGAGGATGCTTCTTTTTTTCCTTCTTTCATAAACGATGGACAGAAAAGGGGAAAATATGCCACAATCAACAGGTTTTTATCGAAACTCTTCGCATTCAAATAAGTCAATAATTTAATAATAAGTGGATAAGAAGAAGAAGAAAAGGCTGCTTATAAAGAAAAAAAAGAGAAACAGGACAAACAAAAATGGAAAAAACGTTAAATGATAATTCAAATACATGCAATAAAATTCTCGAAAAGAAGAATTTAAACACTTTACAATGAATAAAAACCCATTTTAGAACTTATTGGCCAACTTAATTGGAAAGGTAAATACAGCAACAGCGATGACAAACAACAACAACAACAATAATAAACGAAAAAAAGAATTGAATCAACAAAAAAACGTTTTAATTGTGACTCAACGGACGAAAATTGATCGAAACGACGATTGAATCAATTTGGGAGGTATTCAGATGATCACAACAACAACGACAACAACAACAACAACAAAGTGAAAACCAACAAAAAAAAACAAAAATAAATCCAGTGTTAAAATGGATCCGGGGATGAACGACGACGGTTGCGAGTTGACGGTTGGAGTCTTGAAAACTGTGACTTCTCTTGGTATTTGCTCATTTCAGCGTCGATCTGTATCCCTTCTCCCTCCCTCCCTCGCTCCCCTCGTCCATTAACCAAGCAACAATCTATGATTTCCATTCATTGTTGGGCCATCGCTTGGTCCATCAGTTTGTTTGCTGTTCGTCCATCGTCCATCGCCGCGATTCCGAGATTTCTTTTAATTCCTCTCTGATCGCGTGTGTTAATTAATTGTTTAAATATTTGCATTATTTGTTAGTGAGTGTAAAGGAATATTATTAAATGGATTTTGTCTTATTTCTATTTTTATTCCCTTCGCTTGCTTATTAAAGGATTGAATTGTGTGTGTTTTTTGTTGTTGAAATGAACAAAGAGTTGCTGTTGGGCTGCAGTTTGGTTCACTGCATGAGTTTCGCCTGTAATGAATCATTATTATGCTCGTCATTAGCAGCATCATCATTAGCACCATCAACATCATCAACAACAGACTCGAAAGCGGTTGAAAACAACTCAAACTTTGGTCTGTTGTTGACGGTTGTTTGTTTAGTTAACGACGAGGAAGATGAAGGGAAAAGGAAAGGGAAATGGAAATAAAAACAGAATTTTATATGTATTTCCAACGAATGTCATTGAATTTATCATTCAATTAATATTAGGTTATTTAAAGTTTATTAAACAAACAACAAATCAACGAACGTCATCAAATAAATCTAAAAAACCACTGAAAATGAATGGGAAAATGTTGAAAAAAACCAAGCAAAACAAAACAAAACAAAAACAACGCATTTATAAATTTATATCGTTAATTAATCAATTTCCAAAAGATGTCAAAATAAAAGGAATTCAAGAAACGAATTAAAACAGGTGCAGAATATTTCGAAAATCACGCCTGACGTCGGCGTTAAATTAATAATAAATAAATTAATTAAAGGCCCACGAAAGTGGCTCAACATAAAAGAAAAACCTACGACGAATCGCAGAAAATGAATGAATTCTGAATGGAAATGAAAATCATGAATTAAATTCGATTTTCTTTACACGGAAAACAAATTTGAAAGTCAATTAAAGTCACTCGAGGAAACATAAATTTTCGGTCATTCGGAGCCGAATTTCGGATGAAGCGAAGTGCTGAAAAAACTCATCAACGAAGTTTAAAAATAGCGACTCCCAAGGAACCATCGAAGGGAACAGAAACGAAGCCCAAAACGAAATCAGCTGCATGGAAATCATGAAGAAGCAACAACAACCACAACGAAATCAGGGATGCTTAAAAGTCAATGAGTCTGGGAAAAGATTTAATGTGGGAATCTTTTGGATTGACGCGCAGCACGTGACGTCGTCACTGGACTCCAACTCTGAGCAAAAGGAAGAAAATTTGAAGACGAAAAGAAACCAAAAAGAATGGAGAAATCTCGGTTAAAGGAAACATTTCCATGGACCATCGAATAGAGAACAAAAAATGCCGATAAAAATAAGAAAAATTAAATCAAAGCCACAAAAATTCAAGATTTGAGATAGAAAAAAAACTAACATCGAAATTTAATTCATTTTTGTATTTAATTTATACAAATTCAAAATATTTTTAATTATTTTTATATATTTTTAATAATTATTTTCATTTTATTACAATCGAAATTTGTTTTGGATCCATTTTCATCTGTTTTTGGTTCTTTTCTTCTCCTGTGATTTTTGCGTAATATCCTTCGATGTTTTTCCCATTAACCACACATCGTTCATCACTTCACACGATTAACTTCAATAATCTGATTTCCTTTTCTTCTCCATCACTCCATTTTCCATTGAATTTTTCCCCTCCGCCTGCGATTTAATTTTTCTTCATTTAAATTCATTTTCCTTGCGGCGACGTTACATTGACAACCCATATAATTAGCTGCTTAAAACTGGAATTAAATCAATTAACTTTAATCGACGAAAACAAAGACATTCCTCCTTTTCACCTCCTCCACCCTGGATCCGTCGTATACGCTGTATTGCAGTCATTATTTATTGCAGATTTTATCTCCATTGAAAGTCCCTGAAGTTGTTTGAACTCGCTTTTCGTTGTGGTTGCGTGTAACCAGCAGTTTTCGCAAAAATATATATGAAATGACACCCACATTTCTATGCGAGGTTCTCACATATTTAATTTGGTTCTTGGATATGCGCGGTATTTCCAGAAAAGGGTCACAATTACATTCATTTTCAACATAACTTCATTTAAATAACGAGAATTTATGACTTATCCATACAAAATACAACAAAAAAACGTCAGTTTATTAAAATTATGATGGATCATTCAGTGGAGAAGTTAATTAAAAACTTCATACAATTATTTTGGGGAAGAAGTGAGGTATATAACTGCAATTGAGATACATGTGATCCTTGTGGTTATCGATCTTTGTGTTTATCGGAGTTTCCCGATCTGCATTTCCTTTGATCTATGTTGATTTCGGAAGACGTATGTCCTCTATTCAAATACCGCTATTAAGTAACAAAAACTGCACAGAATAGTACCAAGTCCATTATTACGCTGAGCGGTCAAAACCCTCTCCATATCCTATGTAGCTTGGTTCAGTGCTGTAGACCTAGAATTAAGTAGACAGCCTCATAACAAATCCATCGCTAGACCTCTTTTCAATATGAAAATGCAAGCATTTAGAAAAAGCAACTATTTACTAAAACTTCTAAAGTGTAACATAATAAAATCTGAGAACTTAGTATAGTATTAATATAAATTTTAATATGTAAAATATCCTGGCAATTTTTGGTCATACTCTTTTAAACAATCACCATAGCGAATATTGATAGTATTATAATGTCTGTGCTCTTAGGGAATCTTCGTTTCAACAGGATATTAACTCCACTCGATGTGAATAACTTTTATCACAGACAAATAATATACAGATGTCGATTGCAGAACAGAAACATTGTCGAAAAAATTTTGCATCAGGCAGCTGACATCAGCCAACCAAAAGCTCCAAAAGCAGAAAATAGAATCATAGAAGAATCATTACATCATATCATAAAAGGAGTTATAGTTTTGCTAATCCTGTTTCTACACCGTTTCACTTTAAATTCAGAAATCATAATTTGGAAATCAGAAATGTCATAGATAATTTATACCGAGTAGAAATTTGCTCGGCATCTATTCGGAATCCAGTCAAAATTCCAATATTATTACGGGTATATGTCGCCAAAAAATCGAGAAATGTGTTGAGATTCCATACAGATTGTCCAAATTGGCATGATTTCAGATTTGTTATAATTGGGAAGTCGCGCCTTCTGAATTTAAAGTGAAAAAGTGGTACATTTTTGTAGACAATATATACGAGTAGTAATTTGGAAGCCTGTATAATTACCTTGACTATACTCAAAATAGAGATATTTTCAAGGAGCTCCTTTTACATATGTGGCTATCGAATGGCTTTAGTCTTAAGTTCTTCATCAAGTGTGTACATTATTAATACTCGTTGATAGTTAAGATGGTTTTTTGCGGATCTATTAAGGAATCAACACGGTAGCTTTATTTTAAATAAGTAAATAAAATCCATTCACCACGATTAAATCTAGAATAAGCCGGCTTTTTCTGCTTCCGATGACATTCGAGGATTTTAGAAAAAGCAAACATCGAGAGAAAATCTTTCCTAAAATGGAAAAAATCCTGTTTATGTGGCTTTTAATTGTAATATTCAAATAAAGATGGAAATAGTGAAAGTAAAGTAAGAAATTATGTAAAATTAAATAAATATAGCTTAATTAAAGGAATTGTGAAAGGCTTTATTTAAATAAAATCACTTTTAAAGAATTTCTATTAGAATTTATCGATCATCATTAGTAAAGAAATCAAAAGAAAGAGAGAAAAGAAGTTGTGGAGATCGTTGTTCGTGTGAATGATCTTTAGTCGTGGTTCACGTCTTTAAAATGAGCCTAATTTGTAATCAAGTGAGTGAATGAGTGGCTCACAAGCCACTTGATTACTGAATATATGCCAAGAAATGCTTCAAACGATCATTAAATCTATGAATCGTTGGTTATTTCAATTAATCGTGTATCTTCGCCTCATTGACTTGATTTAGTGACGTTTAATAACAAAAAAAAAAAAATACAAAAAAAAAAAAATGGTAATTAAATAATTTGAAAAATCTTTTCCTGAAAAGATCGTTTTTATTGCTATTAATAGACCGATTTTCTACTAAGTATTGTCCAATATTTGCGAAAATGTTTATTTCAAAACGAGATTTTGGACGAAAAATCATAAAAATTCTCATACTTCTTCAAGATCAACAAAAATCGAAATAAAATCAATAGAAATAAAATAATTAAAAATGGAAAATCATTGATTTCAATACTAAAAACAATCGCTCATCTCCGTTATTCGTGTACATAATAAATTAACTGTTTGTTATGTTTTCCTTTATTTGAACAAATACAAAATGTTTCATTGTGATTCGTATTTATTTTCTCTAATTTATTGCGCAATTTCATTGCTGCATACAAAAGAAGATTTGTGTTTAATTTAAATGTTATTGTTTTTAGATTTCATAGAAATAAAAGGAGGAAATAAGAAATGAAAAACAAATTTGTTTTCGTATTTTCTTAATTGTTTTTTTTTAAAGTTTGTTTATCGCTGTGAAATTTAAATATTTCCGTTACAAGTCGAAAGAATCGCAAAAAAATCCATCGACATATTTTAATATTTATTTAAATGGCGGCAAAATGCAAATAACAAAGTGAAACAATATCGAGGAATAAGAAAAAATGGTGGATAAATGTTCTCGTTACGTGAAACGTAAACGATTGCCGTGTGACGTGTTTTTCGCGGTCGCCATTCAACGACGACTTGCATTAAAAGCTCTTAAACCACAGCGACGGGAAGGCGAACGGCTACGGCAACAACAAAGCGAAGGAGAACGACGGCGAGCAAAGAGAAGCCTGCTGCTAATAAACGCTCATTTTTAGATGCTCCCCACGGAGATAATATTTTAGCGGCCACTCGCTGTCGTCGCCGTCGCTCTCTTTGTGGTTGTTGCGAACAACAACAACGAGAACACGAAGCTTATTCGGCTACATCTGCCATTTGCCGCGCGTGTCCAATGAATTCAACAGTTAAAAGAAATTCGCTCTTCGCCAAACAACAGCAACGAACAATTGCAAGGGAACTTTTTTGTTGCTTACTTTTTAATCATTTACACATATGCAAATGTATGTAGCCCATATGTCGTGTAGTTTATTCTGCAGTCGCCGTGAATTTCAACCACCGCGACGTCGTGATCTGATTCGTTCGGATTCGGATTAATAAAAACAACAAACGAACGCAGCCGTTGAAGCCGAAGCAGATAAACTTGAACGGTTGAAAGGCAACAACAACGAAGATAATAATAAAACAATGGCGCGTCACACGTTACAATGGCGCAAAGCAAGTCAAACGAACGAAAATGCATTTCAGTGGCTATGAAATAATCCAGCCGAGCTTAAAGCCACACACAAACACACCTCTCTACATGTGAATGTATGTAGAAACACTCATATATCGAACAGGAACGTGCAATGGCCATAAAAAAGTGGCTGAACCGGTCGCGGTTTCTCGCAGCGCTTTCCATAGGGGACTCCGTTGGGTTCGTTCCTTCGTTCGCTCATTCGTTTCGTTCGGCTGCGTTGCTTATATTTTAATCAACACCGCAGACCGTTGAGCCAGCCACGATCCTTCCATCCATCGATCCCTGCATCGATTCATCCATCCAGAAACGCAAGCAGACAGGCAGATAACAGGATAAGCAGCCACTCGGCCATTATTCAGGCAAAGCGAACCCTTCATCAAATCATCCGCGCTTCGATCCACTCCAAAGCTGAGCTTCGACGGTTGCTCCTTCGACTAATTTACGAATTGGCTTCATTCTACGGTTCGCCTTTTTTTGTTGTAATCCTTCTCCAATTGAATCTAATTTCATTTACATCGCATCTCCATTTTTATGCTGAATTCTTGAGATCGACGTGGAAGCGAAGTTGTTGGGTCTTTAGCAACACCTTCAGCAGCAGCAGCAGCGATGTTTTAATTCGAAAGAACTGTTTTCGTTTAAGAATCTCGAATTGTCTTTGTCAACTCACTGACAACCGAATTGAGTCGATGTTTTTTTCCGATAATTCGAAGAGTTTTTCATTGTATTGCAGCATCTTTTATAAGAACTCATGATTAAAACGTCGTAATACTCACACATTCATTATAAATCTTCAAGTGTTTTGGAAATCTCTTGCATTGCAACAACAAACAGCAACATTTTTAGTGTCAAAGTGACAATTTGTCAAGCTCATGTGACAGCTCCGTATCATAAAACGTCTGGCAATAAAATTCGATAATAAATTAAAGCCGAAAGAACTACTCGAGTATCTGGCACGATCGCCGGCGCGTAAACATATTTTAATTACTCACTCATTAAGCAACCTTGAGCTCCTTCGACTGCCGATCGATCAAGAGTCGGAGGGAGGAAGGGAAGAGATAATACGAAACCTCGTACCGATGCGATACTCAGCGGCGATCAGCTCAGATTCGATTTCAACAAAACTCATCGAAAAACAATCGCCAAACATATTTTGTCACCTCGCAGGCAACACAGCGGCGAAGGTCCTCTCGGGATCTTGTGGAAGGTCCTTTGAAAAGGAACAATAAATCAGACGGAGGTCATGGATGCGGCTGTGGCTACTGCCGAAAGCCTGTCGCAGTCAGGACTGTAATTGCAGGCGTTACAATGATTTTATACGATTGTCTTCTCATCTTCGTTTTCGTGTTCTCTCGTCTCCTGTGTCTCTCTTCTGCTGTCGGAGGTCCTGGAAGTTGTGAAATTGGCCCGGGATGTTATTTTGTCATGCGCCGGACGCATGCAGGTCCTCGAAACGAAGTCATTCACGTCATAGCAAACAGACGGCGGCCAGCAAAAGGTCGAATTCGGATGAAGCAAGGGAGGAAAGGGAAGCTAGAGAGGACGGCTAGAGAGGACCCTTAGCAAAGACAGCGGATCATCTCATCATCTCCTTCGCAGCATGCAAACAGGATCTCGGGATCATCTCGTTGTCTTGCGATGCTTGCATTGTTGCATTTCCAGAAGTTTACCATAGATTATATTATAGCCGAATCGCCGCATCGGTAGTTGGTAATTCTGAGAAAGGCATGCAAAGCATCGCTTGTTGAATACCCCGGTTTTTCCCAGTTTAGACTCTACGCGCGAAGGATTCATCTTTCAGAGGAAGGAATCGGCGACACAAAACGATGTGGCGTCAGTCTGGCAAATGCTTATGTAAAGTATAGAAATTGTACACATCTTTTCACTTATTATTTACTCAACAACAGTTATATACGTCCTTTTATTTAGCAGTGTACTTTAATTCCGATCTGGTATAAATTTCAGCCGCTGTGACTTTTGAATAGAGAGACTTCTCGCCTAGATCTTCTCTACTTTTGCAGTTGTTTGTCCAATCCTGGACCTTTACAGGTATTTTCCAGATCGGTAGAGGTTCTTTTTCGAATCCTTCTCTGTATAATTTGAAGTTTACTCAAATTTTCCTCTTGATAAGAGTTTTGTCGCAGGTCATCCTTCGCAGTGATGCGAGTTACGAAGGTAAAATTAATTATTCGGTGACTGTATAGCGAAATTTTGTATTAAATGGTGCATTTGAATGGAGCAAATCAACTGCGATGTCAAATTGATGTAATTTTTAGGGGAATTTAACGATTTCGTGGGCACTCTTTTCCTTATATAGAAGAATCCTTAACATTTCTTCAAATGAGATCTCAAATCTAACTTTTTTCTGGATTTTCCCATTACTAAATGTAAAATGATGATTATCCTGTTGAATATAACTCGTTTAAACATGATTATTTTTGAGTTTTACTTGGTAATTTTGGTTTAAATATTAGAAAAACGATTGTAGACGAAATTGCACATGGCTTTTTTTTTGTAAGAAGGATTCGATTTCCTTTAAAGAGGCTGCTCATGGATATGATACTTTGTTGTTTTTGTGTTTCTTTCCTCTCTACCTCTTTCCTTCACACTTAGGGGGAAATTTTTGAATTTATGGAAATGGATTCTTTCCAAAATGTCGAGTCGAGTTCGATTTGCAGATGTTTCTTGTCTGTTTCTTTGTTGTTTTCTAAGGATTTTGAAAGGTGTGATATTGACATTTTTCATTTAAGCTACTAAAACTCATGTGTTTAATGGAATTTTTATATCCGAATCCAAAAATGCCATCCAATTAAGCTTCTGATTGATTTGACGCTTTCAAACAGCGGCTTCTAAGAAAAATACTAAAGGTTTTTTCGCGTAACCCTTTGTTCGTTATTCCTTGTCCTTTTCTCGATCCCTTTTCTGTTTCTTTTCCTTCGTTTATTGTTTATAAGAAGTTTCCACTTGGGCCGTGTTTGAAGAATTCTTGGAAAATCTTTTGCAATACGATAAAAGTTAAAAGTTGCCGGTTGCCGGCTGTTGTTGGTCGCAGCACTTTCCATGTGGAGCTGGTGTTTAAATTGAAAATTCCCGATTCGCAATAGTCACAGTTGCGCTTAATTTGGACGGCTTCAGACGAAACTTGAAGCGTGGAGTTGGCTCAAAGCCAGACGCTTCACGCAGACTCTAAATGGCCAATCGTCACTTGGTTACGATGGCTTAGCAACCTCAAGAACCAAGTACAAGACGTCGAAGAAGAAGAAGAAGAACGCGGAGAGGAACAAGAACAAGACTTTAAAACAGTCATACGAAGAATTGCAGCAGCGAAATCATCAGAGCAGAAACAATTTTAATGTTGATGTTGTTGAACGATGTTTCTTCGGTTGCTTTCGTCGATCCTTGGAAATATGAAAAGAGTTAAAAGAAGAAATTCACATTCAGCTTAAACAAAAAAATTTATTTTATTGTTTGTTGTTTTTAATCGATGTTAAAGAGTCTTTAATTTATGAGAAATACAAGTGACTGAATTTTGTATTAAAATGTTTATTAATTTAAGCAAATAATCATATTAAAAATTGCAAAAAAACCCTTTTCGTTTTTAATTCTTGCTTTTTAATTGGATAATTAAACAACTCAACATCGTTAAAAGCTTTGTTTTCTACTTGTTAATGATATTGGAAAAATAATCACCTCTTTAATGGCATTCATCATTCATTTCTCGATTCAATTTTTTATTTCTTATTAATTAACATTTTTATGTACAGAGAATGTACAGAGTTTGTAGCTGTTTGTCTGTGATTACAGAACGAAGAACTGCGATGTTGTAGCTGCTGTCAACAACTCTGCAATCCCAACATTAAATTGACATTTTCGCATTTAAATTAAAACTACTGCGTTGCAGTTGTTGTTGGTTCTGCTATTAACGGTTGTTTTATGCCGACGCTGCTTCTGCCAACGTTTTAAATTCAGTTCGTAGCTGCTGCTGCTGCCGTTTGGTGTTAATTACAATTTAATGTCGTTTTAAATTTTCAATATTTCGCAGCGCGCTGCTCTGCATGCTTCGGGGTCTCGGCGTCAGGTTTCGTGCCCTCAGATTGCGGTGTGGTCGAGGTCGGTTTCAACGACTCCAAGTTCCCCTTCGCCGTCTCCAACAATACATTCGCAGTACGAACGAACGAACAGCAAGACGTCGTTTATTATTAATGCAATTTGCACCCACAAAACACTGCATTAGGAGAGAAACAAGGGAGAGCGTGAGCGAGAGAGCGAAGGCGAAGGAGTCTCGTTTCACATAGCTTCGTGCGTGTGTGAATGTGAGTGATAAAATGCGCTTTGAACTCGTCGGCAATCGTCGTTGGTGTAGCTACTAACTCACTAAGAAAGAAGAACAAGCAGCAAGAAAAGCAAAACACTGATCGACCCGAGGAAAAAGAGCGACCAAACGACAGAGCGACGCAATTGATTTATTATAATTGCTCGGTGCATTTATTGCGTTGTGCTTTATCTGTGCTTTAATTTGGAAAAGGTTCTTCTTTTGTTTTACCTTCGCGTAGATGTAATTTTTTTATTTCTCCTCCATTTAGTGCACATATTTATAATTATTTTTATCACTTGAGAATTCTATGCGATGTGGTTGTTGGGCCCCAACCAAAATACAGACGTCCGTCTGCAGCTACCTTTACCAACGAAGCTGATAACAGTGATTTCCATGTCGCTACGAATGTAATTGATGTCGGTTATCAGGAAATTTTAGTAGTCAAAGGAACATACATTTCCCAAAAAAAAAAAAAAAAAAAAAATTAATAAAAAACAAATTGGTAACAAATATTATAAAAGTCAATGTAAATAATTAAAATAAGAGGAAGAAATAAAGTGCTTCCATTAGAAAGTATCTCTTTTAATGCTTTTTATACTTTATTCGATCGATGGAAAGGTTTATCGACAGTCCAAGAAGAAAGGGGAACCTGTAATCACCTTTTATATGCTTTGTAAAACTCCATCAATCGATGTTCATAATTTCCATATCAAAACAATCCATCAATCAATCAATAATCATGATCCTTACCCCAAATGACCTCGACTACAATTCGCAGCATTTATATAAAAAGATTCTTCTTTATTGCCTTCAGTTATCCACGAAAATGATACCAAGGATCAAGCTTTAGGCTTGTCTTTAACGGAAAAGCACCTCAAACATCCTTCGCATGAGGCAACCGTTGAAATTTTCTAATTTTTCACGATCGACCTCACGATCGTCTGTGGCTCTGCCGCGTCCCTCTTCCGCATCTCTGCTGTCCCGTCCGTTTATCGTTCTGTCTAGTCATCCGTCTGCTGCGCTTGTTGCCTATCTGTCTGTCTATTTATCTTTCTGTCTGCTGCTGCGGCGATCCGTCTGCGTGCCGAACATCGATGAATGAAGTCGAAGTTCATTGATCGACTAATGATTTTGCAACAAGTTGTGTTTTTCCTTCAACCATCGAAATGCGAAAATGAATTCAGTGTAAAAAGTAGAAAACGACAAGCAAAAATCACGAGAAACTAAAAAAGAAAATAGAAATATATCAAAGAATTTTATTTTTCGCTGTTTTTGACGCCTGGCAACCCTGCTTCGATGCGTGTCGCTTTGCAGCGCGTCGCTTTAATGAATTAAACGGCGCGCGCGAATGCAAATCGCAGCTCGTAACTCATGCACGAACGAGCGATCGGGCTTCGCAGCCGACGGAAACCGCCGAAGATCACGTTTTAATCCATCGGACGTTCGCTCGATGGCGCAGCGTGCGACGTGATTAAAGCTTGACGCGATCGATGGCGGCGGCGCTGCGTGTCGTTGCTGGACATAAAGCGGAATCGTCGTTGCTTGTTGCAATAAATGTTACAATTAATTTTATTCCATTTCATTTCTTGTCATCCGACGACGTCCGTCCGTCGTGTCGCATCTGCTTCGCTGTTTTTAACCGTGCTCTTCGCTGTTTTCAGTCACATGGCGATCACTCAGACGACGAGATGCCCGACTGCGACTCCATGGACGGCGACCTTGTGATCAGTGGCAACGGGTTGGTGCGCGCCGGTCGCTTCGCACCATCGCTGGGCGGCAGCAGCGGCGTCGGCGGCGGCGGCGACTTGAACTTCGGCGGCGGAGGCGTCGTCAGAATTCCCGATCATCAGACTGAGATGCATATGAGGTTGGTTTGTGGGAGAAAAAGGGCGGAAAATGGGGAAAATTTTCATTCTAAATAATATTTTTTTTTTGGTTTCTTGTCTTCCTTCAGTCATCGGCAGCAGTTCCCCTCCAGTCATCCGCTGGGCGCCCTCGGCAACTTCATGGGCATCGGCGGCCTGCACGGCCTCCCCTCGCTCCAGCAGCACAACGACGTCTTGGAGAAGATAAAAATGCAAGTTCGCGATATGAAAGTCGGCCTCATGGTAAGTCGAAGGTGAATAAAAGCGTTGTTGTTATTTCCATCCAATCTCCAATTGCTCAGGAACAGGATTACGCTGCAACGGCGCACGCAGCAGCCGCCTATGGGTCAAGTGTGATGCCGACGCCTACACACATCAACACATTCTCAATGCCACCCACAACAATAACGAATTTCGGTCACTCGCAGAATCTCGCCGCTTCCACGAATAATTCCAGCAACAACAATGGCTGCAATAATAACAGTAATAATAATAATAACAATAATTGTAGCAGCAACAACAACAGCAACAACGGCAGCAGCAGCGTTGCCAACGGCGCTGTCGCTGTACAAAATTCCAGCGTTTCCTCAGCGTCCGCTTTGACAAATGGCAGCTTCTCGTTTACATCGCCAACAGCTCCGAGCACAAAAGAAGGTACGTAGAGAGCAGAGACACACTGGAAAGTCTCTTCGCGAGCGACGTTCAGCAGGAAGAGACTCTTCGTTGGCCTCGCTTAAGTAAAGGCGATTCGGATGCTGTCGGTTTTCGGTTGTTCGTCGCTTCGTGTCTGTTGTAGGCAAACGCAACTTTAGTTTATGCATAACTGCTAATTAACTAAACTCGCTTTTACAACCAACAACAACAGAAATGCTAACACCGTGCAGAATGTTGTTGAACTTTTGACTGTTATTTTAACAAAGTTGCTAGCCAACATTTTGCACCATTTGCTAAATGGAATTCGTTTTTTTCCAAACGAAGTCCAACAACAATTTTCAGTGGATGTTCGCTGTGAACTTAAATGACCTCAAAATTGTTGTTGGACGTTGAAGATGATAAAGACTATTATTAGTTAGATTGCAAATAATTCCCATAAATAATTAAATACTTAATTCAAAAAGCATTTTTAATCAATAGTTGTAAATATTAAAATTAATTTATGTTTTCTTAAAATTCAATTTTTATTTTAAGTCCATTTTTGTTTCGGTTTCCTGCTCATATTTCACTTTTTCCCCCCTCCTTTTTTAACATTTTATTAAAGTTCTTTTTTAATGGGAATATCTTTCAATTTGTTTCTTTTCCATATTTCAATTTTTCGCTCAATTTTTTCTTCTTTTCGCAGTGAATCCCGTTTCGAATTTGTCCACATCCAGCGAGGCCTCGAATTCTTCCCTGCAAAACAATGGCTGGAGTTTCGAAGAGCAGTACAAACAAGTGCGGCAGGTGAGTCCTTCGAACACAGTAAAATTCTCCTCTTTCGTGTCCTTAAAGCGACATTCATAACTCATTTCGCTTTTAAACCGTTTGATAGCATGAAAACTCCATTTAACTCCATTTTTAGTCCGTCCGGCAACAAAGAAATGAAAGCGATCATTAACGAGCTCCTAATGAGCCACACATGGTTCACGTTAACGAGTATTTAGCAGCTGTACATCGCCGTTTTTCCGCTCCTTGTACTTGTATCGTCCTCTGTTACCGAAGTCCTCTCGTCTTCTTCATGTTTTCCACTTTCCACTGTTGTTAGTAATCATTCATCGCCTTTTAAGTTACAATTTATTCCATAGAATGTCACAAAAGTGTTAATTTCTTTGTCCATTTCTTTACCCTTTACGATTGTCTACGTCTTTCGTCGTTATCATCTCCTTCTTTATCGTCCCTCTTTCCCAAGAAATCCTTCTTCTGTACTCATCACTTCATACAACTTTAACACTTCTCTGTGACTTCTTGTTTCCAATTTATATCGTGACTTTTGTCAATCTTCTCTGCGTCTTGTTATAATTTTTCTAATTTTAGCAGCAACTCTCAAGTGTCATTAACAATTGCATTTGCATATCATCAACTGATTTATCAACATCTCTTGACAACATTCTTGTCGTCTGTGCTTTCTATTCTTCCTCTGTTTATTCCTTTGTGATCTGTTCTTTATCCCAGTATTGTGTATTATAGGAAAATCCAATTCTTTGAGCAGTTTTTCTGTCACATTCCACACTCAGATCGTTCTCACATTACATCCGATTCTGTTTAACATCACTGTGAGGAAAGTTCCATGCTCAGCAATGCAGCTAGAAGCTCCTTTATCATTGCCACCGATCTTCAATAATCTGCACTCACTTTTCATCAGGAAAGTGTTAATTATCTAGAATCCTAGAAGTCTAGACTCTGGAAGAATTTAGCACTAAATGATCGCCTTTAAAGAGTATCCGAAAAAACTCAATAAAACTTTTATAGAGTCGTGAGACGAGTTGAGCACCATTCACACATTAAGCTCACTGATCATTGCCAATGTTATTATCCATCTTTGCTATTCTATCGTCTCTGTTATAGATCTATTCTTTGATATTTGCCACTTCAGTGTTATAAATGCCTTTCCAATGAGTAATCACGATCGTCGCTGATTGGGTGATCAGCAGTGGGACCCTGGAACAGGTGCGATCGAGGATCAGGTAGGATTCGATTGATGTTTGGGTGAGAATTGATATTGCTTGACGATCAGTTGAGCTTTGAGTGGTTATTACAACATTTTGGGTGATCATGTGATGAATCTATGTGATCATTATTAATTCATGACTTCTGCTCTTATCCTACAATTAAAAGTCAGCTCAAATGGAATCCAGTAATAAATATATATGTGATCTTTAGTGATTAATAGCGATTTTCGTTGATTGAGGCCCGAAGAATTATCACTCAATGACAAATTTTCATGATTCGCGACGCTATTGATGCTCTTTAGTGATCTTAAGCACCCCTTTAGTGATCATTCCTGATAATAATTGACCCGAAGTGATGTCTTAAAAGCTATATCGTCGCTTTCGTCGTTATTCAAATGATTTAAACATCATGATTCACTAAGTACAGATCTATGCTAAGTGATCTTTAGTGATGATCACTGGAAGAAATCTGCGAACCAGTTCTGTATGGCTTTTTATCCTCGACTCAATCATCTGTGTGTGTAATTATCACTGCATTATTGTTATTAGTGATCGCAAATTGGTTACGTTAACCAGTTGTGGAACCAGACATGATCTGCAAGCGTCAAAGGAGAACAGATCAAGTCACCGTCGAATGCAAACCAGAGGAAAGCCGAGGAAACGAAGGACGTGCACGGATCTGTCTCTCTCTGGGAGGTGATGATGAGATGCTGTGCGTTTTATTGTATGGAAGAGTTGCCGCCGCTGCTGCTGGGAAAACCTGTTTGATCTTCGACGATCTTGTGGTGACTGTGTGATGTGTTTGCACAGTCTTCAGGAGGCGATGTGAGCATCCAGCAGGATATTTTCTGGTTTTCAAAGGCTCCCCAGGGTGCCCCTGCTACATATTCTTCGTTCCCTTTGTTTTCCGTTAAGTTTGGCTTTCAAATTATATGCTTGAAGAAAATGATCAATAGTTTTGAGCATGATCGCCGATGAGGTTTGTTGTTGTGGAAAAAGGATTAAATGTGAAGAGTTTTGCCAAGGTAAAGGGTGAAAAAGTTGCGCTTTTGTCACTAAAATATTTCACAAGTTTTTAAAAGGAAAAGCTTAAAAAACAAGAGACTTTGAGAATTTTCTCACGGAAACCGTTTGCGGAAAAATGCTTCGAAATCGAAAAGATGTAAATAAAGACTGTACAATACATAAAAAAAGAAAATAAAAAAGGAGGAAAATACTTAAAAAATTAAAACTAGAATTTTAGATAATTTAATACAATAAAATAAATTCTAATTGTAAAGTTAACGCAATATAAATAAAAAACTTAAAAGAAATGAAAAAAAAAATAATTAAAAATAAATAAATTATTGATAAGAAAATTGAAATTTCTTATATAATACGTTATTATTTATTCATTAAATATTCAAAAAAAACTTAAAAAATATAAAAGAATGAAAAAGAAAAAGTTATTGAAATTTTAGTAATTTAAACATTAAATAAAATTTAAAAAGACAGAAATAAACAACAACAAAAAAAAAAAATAAAATTCAAGAAAATTTAGAACTTCAATATAAATTAAATAAATTACATATTATAATAAATAAATTATTAATTAAATAATTATTTCAATTTAACTTTAATTTAAAATCAAGTCATTTAATTTAAATGTTAATTAAATAAATATTAAATGAAAAACCAATAAAAATAAATATTATAATAAATATTTTCGGTGATTGGTTTTTTGTATCCCGAGTATTTTACGACTATTTCGAATAATTCACCAACAACTGAAAATTCCATTTAATTAATGGCTCAGTTTAATTGCTTTTTAGTTGAATTAATCTTAATCCTGACCTCTTCACTCTCCGTTATGAGAATCGTTGCCCTCTCTTCTCCTCACGCCTGCTTCCTCCTTCTCCCCCTTCTCCCTCCTTCGCCATGGTACAGAATCTTGGCCTGTGAACTGAAACAGATTTTGCAAATATTATGCTTTTGTTCGTTGCTTTATTTAATGAGTTAATTAAATGTGCAGTCGTTATTTTCGCCATCAGCGTTCGTTTGAGCTGCGCCCATCGTCGTCTCATTATTGCCATTACTTTACCACTTTCTCTGCGAGTGCGAACGTGAAGGATTCCGCTCCTCGTCCACGATAAACTTGATTCGTTTCGGGCAATAAAAAGCGGCTCGATTGTCTGCGGATGCGTTCAGGAATCACCAAGCGAAGGAGCGAGGCCGAGAACGCGGCCAACGTCGATGTCGCCCGGGGCCGTGCTTGGATTCAGTGGCATTGATTCTGCTCTGGCTCTAGTTTTGATCCTGCGACTTGATTTATGGCTTTTTCTTCATTCCCCGTGCTTCGTTGTCTCTTCTTCTTCTGTTTCTTCTGCTTCTTCTCCGTCTTCCCCTTCTTCTTAACCCTTAACACTTTCTGCTTTGTGAGGATTTGTAGTTTCCGTCGACGGTTTGCGGTTCACCAGGAATTCCATTGTACCAAAGCTGACCGCAAAATCGTGGCTGGTGCCGCTGTCGCAACCGTCGTAGGTGGTTCTTCGGTGGATTTTTCCATTTGTCTACTTTTGTGTGTGCGAATTTTAATCCTTTTCCACTTGCCTCAGTTGCTTCGGTGTCCGCTTTCTGCAATTTTTAATCCTTTTAGTGGCGAAATAACCACTGACGACAGCCACATCGGGTTTCGTTTGTCGACAGGTGCTTTTTTTTTTTGCTTCTTTAATATTTAATCTCCTTTAAGAATCCCTTTCGAAATCCCGTAGATTATGAAAATTGCGTTCCTTTGACGGATTCCTCAACAATTTGTCGATCGAATAATTAAAGATGGCCAAAAATTGATGTATTATTATTAACACATGTTAAAGTTGGTATTTTATATATTAAATAAATATTGAATTAGCGTTACATATATAAGAAAAAAGTAAACAAACATTCAATTGACTGAAGCTGCTAAAAACTTTAATAAAATTTTATTTAAATTCAACAAAAATTGAAGGGAATAATTAATTTATAAGCAGCATTTTCTATTGCTTCTAAAGTCAATTTTAAATATACTATTTTAAATATATTCCATATTCCATTTAGTTCAATTTAATTCATCATTCAATTATTCAGGAAATTTCCCTATAAAAATGGCTTCCCAAAGAAAAACTCAAACTAAAAACTGATCAATCAAAAATTTCATTTCCGAAACTAAGAAAATCTTTTTATTTTCCGTCTCTGTGCGTTTATTTGTCCGTTGATCGTCGGCATTCACAGATTTTGGTGCGTTCAGCGCCTTCTCAAGTGGCTAAAAGAAGTGGCCAAAAAGTAGCTCGTGTGCCACATCGTTTAGCGTCGGTCTCCTTCGCTGCTCCGTCGTTCGCACTCGCTTAATCAATCTTCATAACCTTAAATATCTATACTATAATTAAGCATTTCCAAAATCATAATAATAATAATAATAATCGGCTTCGGAATGGAAGGAAAATTAAAATTGTATCATTTATTTTTTCTTTTCCGATGTGGGATTTCTTCTTCCATTTCTTTTCGTTGATGTTTCGCTAGATTTCTTCTTTCCTTCTTTAATATTTCGAAATGCTTTTTGCTCTCATTAATCAATGTCAATTACAATTCTAAATATTGAATAATTGCTTCTAATTATAGTTTTGTTATTTTTTCACCTCATTTTTATCTAAATCTTCGTGGCAGCGACTAAAAAAGGAGCTGAAAATAATTTCTTTTGTATTTCTTAATAATATTCATACGTTTTATACATCCAGTCGTGTATTTATTAATAACAATACGTGCGAATGTATAATATTTCGCTACTTATTCACTTCAGAGTCGACTTATCTGCAAAGTCTTTGAAAAAGTAATCAATTTTGAAGAACACTTTTTGTGTATTTCGAAATTAATTTAAAGGTTGTGTGGGTCTGTGCGGAATAACACACACACTTTGGTGATTATTTAATGAAGTCATTAGAAAAACTCATGACCCAAATGCGACAGGCATCGATGACAAAAAAGCCATAAAAAATAATTGCAAAATTGTGTAGGGAAACGAGTAATCGTAATAATCGAGTTCAGTTGGGAAAAATGCGTAGATCATTTTCCATTTCTATAGTTTTTCAAAATTAATTATTATCAAGAAAATTTAATTTTTTCCACCGTTGATGGGACATTTTTTATATAGTTTTATCGTTTATTCTGATATTCCATTATTTTATGCATTTTTATAGCATTTTTGTGCTACAATTTCCAATAGATTCTGAATGTATTAAATTTAGTGCCTCTAACATTCAAACAAAAAGTAAGAAATTCAATAAAATGATAAAAAGTTTTTCTAATATTTCCGAATACTTGGAATACCGTGAGTCAAGCCCTCGAATCAACAAAATTCGTACATGTGTTTGTGATATATTTTATGCTTAAAGTTGTTATAGAAACTAATACAAGGATGTAAGCCTCTGTTGAACCTTCTTAAAAACCTCCTTCCTTTAAAATACATTTAAAAATCTACTAAAATTCATTTAAACCATCACCAAAAACCAACAAGAACCCCAGAAATTCGAAAATATATATTTCAATTTTACCTTTTTTGCGATAAAATTGGGTGATGCAAAGTGAAACCTTTGAATGGAATCTGAGTGGTAAAAGGACGAATTCAGAATTTTGCTACTGTGGAATATTTGCTGGATAGACAATGAAGATAAACAAAGAAAAAAGTGTGGGCTTTAAGCTGTTTCTGGCAGCTTACAAAGGTACCTGAAATTGTCAGGAACTTGATATATGTAAAGTCAAGGACGTAGAAGCACTAATTATCCTAAAATCTGTTTGAAGCTAAGTGTGAACCTTGCGTAAGATCAGAGTGGAAGGTGAAAATGATCTGAGTGATCTTGAAAGTGATCGGAGCGGCATTAGACTATAATATCAGCGGCTTAGTTAAGTCCCATTGGCTTATACAATCCTCAATAATTGACCAACAGACAGAACAACATAGAATTTCCATTTGGAACTGTTATAATATCCAATTATGTACCTTCGGTTCGGGTTATAAGCGGTTGGAAGGGTTTTTTGAAGACCTTCCATACAACGGAGTTATACAAAGCTTGATCGAAGTCCTCTAACAATGTCTAGGTATATAACAAAGAACCTAGTCTATCGTATCGATTATTTGATTAGAGCGAGATTAGGAAGTACACAGAATCTATACAGTATTGGGTATAACTATACAGATCTATAGAACGCTTCAGAATGACGATAGATCTATTGATATTGACTATGTGCATATACAAAAATAACCGATATGGAGATTCTGGTGGGCCTTAGGATACGAGAGCCTCATAGGAGTATAGATGACTATAATGATAAAGTAAACAATAATCGCAGATGCTATTTAAAATAGTTCCTGCCTATCGATTTATATAGGGTATATAGAGAATATCCTGTCTATCTTTTAATTACAAACCTCTGAGGATAGAGTAATAAAAACTTTCACCATTCCATAGAAGGATATCGGAAAACAGAAAATGTCCTTCCGAAAAAACAACAGAAAAAAAAATAAAAACTACTCGAATTATAGCTAATAATAAAAATTGATTTATATGTTGCAAGAGAAACACGAAAACAATGGACAAAACGTGTTTAGTTCTCGTGATCCTTTGAAAGATGGAAGAAGAAGAAGAAGAAATCTATGAGTGAAGGGAAAAGGGAGAAGTGGAAAATAATCATTTAGCAGACGCGAGACACTTTCTACAATAAAATCTGGACAACAGATTTTCTCAAAAAGGCGAAACATCGAAATATTATCTGATGTTTGTTGTTGTTGTAGGAGTCTTTGTACTATATATATATATATATATATATGGATGTGGATATATCTTTAGTCTCTCTGCTAGGCTAGAGGCACGAAAACCTCTTGAAAAAAAAAACTGTTGAAAATTTGTCGCATTCGCTGACCTTTTGAATTCTGAGGATTTGATGCGCAGCAGCAGCTTTTGAAGAATGCGCAGCAGGTCAGAGGCTCTTATACCGTTAGCTGTGTTTGGGTGAGTGTGCTGGTGATCCTGTATTTTAATATTGTGATGATTTAAGTCGCAGTTTTCAGTGGCTTCCTTTGAAAGGTTCCATAAACATGTGTTTATAAGGATGCGTTTCCTGGAATTCGGTGGCTGGCAGCGCTTTACAACACGACAAGGCTTCAAATCTAAACCGAACATAAGAAGGATAATTTTAAAAATATTTATTTACCCTCGTCCGACACCGAGGAAAGTCTTCGAAAATGCTGCCTTGGTCTAAATTTAGCTGTGGAGGAGTAGGTAGCGGCGACGAAGCGCAATCATAAAATTAAGAATTAAAAATTAAATCCGAAATAGAAGAGACTAAATGAAAAGGGACAATGATTATCGCTTCCCTTGCTCTGTTAGTCTCCCTCTGCGACCTTCTTTCTTTCGCACTCGCTCTCATTCCCCGAATCCCAACGCTAATCACGGCGTTTACGAGTACAAGTCGCCTTTGATTGGTGAATTTGCCTGCGATGGACGCCCGAAGCAGGTTCGTTCGTCGAAGGGTTGCTTCGAATCGGTCTTGTGATGATCGGCAGTGGCGATTACGGAGGATCGGGCAGAGAGCGACAGTGAGAGCGAGAGAGCGCCTATCGATTGATGCGCCGTGGCTGATGGCTGTGTGCGTGAGTTCCTCATCGCATTCGCGTTATTCAAATGCAATTCCGAAATCTGCTCGTCTCGACGTCTATTTTTATTCAATTAACGACGCTTGATAGTGTCAGTTCGTCGGATCTTCGTTGCGGTCGGTGCGAGGCTGAGAATTAAATACGGACGCGTACGTTGCTTTTCCGCCGTTTGCAATTCATTTAATTGTGAATTAATTAAATAGAAATGTGTAATTGATTAAATTTAACTCATGTCCATCACAGAATAATGAATAAGAACGACTTTAAAACACGTTTTAAAAACATATTTCATTAAAATACGTACAAAAATAACAAATTTACAAAGTTTAACGTCAGAAAAAAATAAACAAAAATATTTAAAATTAAATATTGAATAATTTATATAATGAAATATTATAAAATATGAAAATAAAAATAATACTAATTAAAATAATATTAATTAAAGTAATAATTTTAATGCTTGCATAAATAAAAATATTATTAATTATAAAATTAATAATTCAAAGTTTAATTATAATAATGGATATAATATATATATGTAATAGTATAAAGTGATGAGAAATTGCATATAAATTATTATAAAAATTCAGCATCGTCCGCGAAAACGACTCGGAAAATTTCCCCTTCCAACGTAGAGCGATAAATAACATTAAAGCGTCCGTCACGATGCTGATTTCCGAGGATCAAATCCAAGAGGTAATTCTTCAAAATTTATGTATTGTAATTCTGCTCGCCGCAGTTCGCGGGCCACACGACTCACATTTTAAATATAAACGACGGAACGAATGCTCGACGAACGAACTCAGTGACGCTGTGGTCCATTATTCGACTTTGCAAGAGCGCCGAAGACGAAAGTCCCCCGAATCTAGGTTAAAGTTATAAATTTTATAAGGTTTTACGAATGTCTGCACGCAAATTGAATCATTAATTGATGGGTTCGTTGAGTAGTTCCATGAACACACTGAAATTTAGAGACTTTGTTACAGAATTCATGATGAAATTTGATACTTTGCAGCTAATCAATTTGAGGTTATGTGATTGATATCACAATGGACCTTAATGGTCTAAGTGTGTTTCTTTTTGAAACAGCCATACCTACCTACCTATGTGATTGAGACGAAAGTATTCGCAATTTAAGTACGAAAATAAAAGCATGACTATTGAATTTTGTTACTTTTTTTTGTAATTTTTTTCTATGTTCTATTCAATCATTCCACAGGATTGAAATTTAGGGCCTTTTAGGGACTGTTTAGGGACTTCCGTTAATAATCCATTGTGAACACTTTAATTTATAATAATTACAGATTTCTATTTACAGGAATTATTTTGACTTTGTTAAATTTATATTAAAGCACTACAATTGAATTATTTTCGCACGGATTTATTTATTTTTTTTTTTTGGTTGGTCCTGCAATGACAATTTGACAAAAATTTAGTGTTAGAAGCTAAATTAAATAATCCAAGATTTAATTTCATTAATTAAATGTTTGCTTTATTGTAAGCGAATTGTAAACATGTTGAAGTAAGTTCTTAACAGGAGGAGACTTAAAAGGCTTTAAGACTAAATAATTCATTCAATATTTCATTTATTAATATAATTTTTAGCATAATTTTCAAGGGAATTTTCTGTTTATCCCAATTAATTTTGCAAATTTTTTAATCTCTCAAAAGAAGCACTGAATTTGAGATGAATAGAAGATGAAATACTCCATTTTTAATACAGATTTTAACACAGGTTTTTCCAGGTTATAAAAATGAAATTTAAACTTCTTAAAATGCTGTAATAACTTCACTCCAAATTAATCAATATTTTATCCAAAAATTCAGTGACTTTTCCATACAAAATAAATGCAATTTAGGTTATAATATAGCAGCTATAGCAGTACATGAAATACTCCATTATTAATATCGCTTTCAAACGTCGAATCACAGTTGGTTTTTTTTTGATTTTTTAAAATTTCGATTTAAACTCGTTAATAATTAAATTAAAAGCAGCAGTTAAATTTAATTAATCAATTCTTTTTTCCCCCGCTGAACTTGTTGTTGTTGTTGTTAATTATTTACTCGTTTCTGTGTTCTCCGTGTTGCTCGGTCTTCGCTGTTCGTTGTTAATTTAGTTATTTATTTCATTACATTCTTCGGTCAGTCGGGTCGCTCCGTCGCTGAGTCGCTCGCTGTTCTTATTATTATTATTATTATTTGCAATGCACTTTTATCGCCTTCACATGCAGCTTTGCGATTTGCGCGTTCAAGGCATTTTTATGTGTGCTGAAAACTAATTTAATGCTTTAAATATTTTTATATGCCTTTTCTGCTTCCTCTCGAAGCCCCGTCGACGGCAGCCGCCTCCCCGCCCCCCGCCCCCCGCCACTTTACTCCCAATTCTTGTTGTTATTAAATTAAAACAATCTGCGTTGCGCTTAACGTTTTTACGATAATTAAAAAGGAACAAAAACCAAATAAACCGAATTTTGTTCTTCTAAATGCGTGCGTGTGTGTGTGTGTGTTGTATACAGCTGTTGTCTCTTTCACACACATACTTTATACTAAATTCTTTAATTAAACTGAAGAAATGATGAATTTTCATTTCTTTTTTATAAATATTCTCAGCTTTTAGAGATCTTCGTCATCATGAAAATCGCACAAACACAGAAAACGCATGACGCACACATACGAACAAACGCACTCACGCACACACAAACACCACCTCACACACACACTCAAAGGTCGAAAAGTTGTATAAATGATTTAAAACTTTCAACTTTGAACATTCATTCGTTTTGCTGCGAGCGTTTTTATTGCGATTGACGCCCTCGTAAATTCGCCGACGTAAATTAAAGTTGGAAAATAAAAGGTTGTCCCTACGCGGGGAAGAACAAAACAAAAGGCACTCATTTGCAGGGAAAACAATTAAGAAAGAAGACAAGAAAATCCTCCGCTGCGTTTTCGAGTGTTTTCGAGTGTGATGGAAAAAGGAACGCGGCTGAAAAAGTAGTAAACAAAAAAGGAGCAGATCTTAAAGAAAGCCATATTGCTAAAAAAGTAGTATATTCAATAAAGCATTGAGCAAAAAGGGACTAAAAAAATAGTATTTAAAAAGGAGCGAAAAAGTAGGAAACAAAAAAGTAGCAGATCTTAAAGAAAGCCATATTTCTGAAAAAGTAGTATATTCAATATAGCATTGAGCAGAAAAAAGGGACTAAAAAAATAGTATTTAAAAAGGAGCGAAAAAGTAGTAAACAAAAAAGTAGTATAGAAAAAATTTGGTATTTGGTATAAAATTGTACAATTAATTAATTATATCGTGATATATGCTCGGTGCTCGGTATTACACGAAAATATGTAGCAAATAGAAGTAAAGTACGAAAAAGTGGAGCAATTGGAAGCAAAGTAACAAAAAGTGTAGTAAATAGAAATTAAGCACGAAAAATTGTAAGTTAAAAGTGAAAAAGTGTAGTAAATAATTTTTTAGTGATAGAAATGAGTGAATTGAGAGGGAAGTGAAGAAGAGGAGGAAGAGGAAGGCGACTGCTGGCTTTTAATAAGAGTTTTTAATGCATTTCTTTATCTGCTTCTGCTGCCCTTGCGGCGAATTGTGTCGTCGTTGTTGTTGTCCTTTTATTTTGATCCGACTTTGAATGCTTTTGCTTAATTTAAATTTTATGCTCGGCGGCTTGGCGATGGCGGTGACGTCGTCGGCTGCACTTCGGTCACCTTCCATCAGTCAGTCGAAGGCGTTCAAAGCATTAGATATAAAAAACCGAAAAAACGGCGATAAATGCAAAAGGATGGAGGAGGGGCAGCAGCGCGGCGATGGGGCTGAAGGTGGACGACGACGACGAAGACGCGTTGTGGTTTTTATAGCAGCTCTGCTCGGGTTTCATTTTTGCGGCTGGTCGCAATGACGCATAGACGGACGGACGGGGCAACGGACGGACGTGGACAGTGGACTCGTTGTTCTGTGGCCGGCGGTTTCCTTATCGCAGCCGTAAAATGCCTGGGAGGAGCAACACGTTGCTGCAGCTGAAGCGCATTAAAAATGTTGCTAGTTTTTTGCACAACGCAACGCGAGGCGACGCAACGCATCAATCCAGCCGTCCGTCCGTCCGGCCGTCCGTCTTTCGTCCATCCATCCATCGACTCATCCATCCAACAGCAACTGCAACGACTGATGATGGTTCTGATGGCCGCTCGTTGCTTTTTTCCTTCTACTTCATGGAAAAAATATGGACGATGGCTGCTGCTGTTGTTGTTGTTGTTGTTGTTGCTGGTGTTTTGATATCCCTTCGCAGTTGTTGTTGTAATAAATTTAATGCGCTCCGTTGGGTTATTTTTTTGTGGGCGTGTCATTTTTATATCAATCAAAGGAGCAACTTTTTCGCTGCTTGTGACTTTTGTGGTCGACGTTGCACTCGAAGTGGGTTCAATGGGTTTTGCGTAGGCGTGGCAAAGTCATAAGATACTTTCGACGCAGAGTGGAATTTCTGCCTCAACTGAGAATGTAATTCTTCAATGTTGTTGGCCGCTGTTGCTGTCGTTGTCGTTGTTTTTGTTGCAAGGACCGATTATTATTATCCATTGGCGATTCCTTTGGCGATTTTTCTGTTTAACAATTAAAAAACTGCACAGTGATTTAAAGAATTACCTTTTTCCAATTGATTTCATAATTTAAATGTAATTGAAATGGAAAATCGTTTCGGAAATCTTTTCAAAATTCATTTTTTCATTTAAATTGAATAAAATAGCAATAAATACAAACAATTAGCCATTTAAATTGGGATTGCATGTAATTTTGAGCGACTTCAGACCCTCTTAGACCACCTTAAACCAAGTCAGAAGCATTTTAGGGCCTCTTAAAAAGTTTTGACCCCTTCGATACACTCTCAGTATCGAAGGCGCCCTCAGTAGTCCTTCACATCATTTCAGTAGCCAAACAGATCTTCTCGGTACATAATCACGCCTTTTCAGAACCATTTCTGCATAAGTGTGAAGGACCACACTTGCACCCCTGCACAAACTTTCAGTTTACCTTCGTAGCCACTCAGTACCACTTCAGAAACGTCTGATACCCTCTTAGACCCCCATTAAACCATGTCCGTAGCTATTCAGACCTTCGTAGCCATTTCTGAGCTCTTCGTACTCCTTCAGACCTCCCTTCTGGACCTCTTAGTAAACTAGGCAATTCTGGATGCCTTCACACACTTTCAGTATACCTTCATACCCAATGAGTACCCATTTAATACCCCTCAGTACTACTTCAGAGCACCATAGACCACTTGAAGCCATTTATACCCCTTCAGATCATCTCAGTAACCTTCACACAACCTCATGACATCTTCAGTCCATCTGCAGAACCCCCTAGAGAGCTCCTTCAGACCCTTCAGACCTTCCCAGTGTTCCTTTGGACCATGTCAGCACACTCAAAGGCACTAGTAGGTATCTCTTGACCCTCTGAGTACCCCTCAGATGATCTCTGCGCCTCTTAGCCCGTCACCAATGAACCTCAGGCCTCTTGATGCCCCTTCTACAGCCTTATATTAAAAGCTACATTGTTTTTTGATTTCCTTTCCGGCTGCTGCTTTCAGAGTCCTTATAAAATCTTCTTTTTTGTGCTTTTCATAGTCCTCACACACGTCCTTTGCTTCTATTTTCATTTTTAATTCCTCCTAGAGGTGAATTTAACTTTGAAATTTTCCTATTTGATACTTTTTCAAACTCCTCCCCTCGAATAATCACATTCCACTCACCCTCAGCTGAGTGCCTGCATCCCCAGCCTCTTCATTCCCAGCATCCGTATCTTCATCGTCCTGTCGTCTTTTGTTCGTAATTTCTATGCGATTATCACTCCTCACAACTGTCAAATTAAGCGGCTGCTAAACATCGTAACATGCTTTTCGGCTTTCGATGATACCTTTTGCTTTTTTACGGCTTTATTTGCTTTTGCTTCAATTCTTTTGTTCCGTTTTGTTGTTGCTAATTTGTTGCATCGCGCTGCTGCCCCCCTCTGAGCTGTTGGTTTTGCCGAGCCACGCTTCGAACCTGGCGAACCTCGGCTGACGACAATCATTCGGCATCATTTATCATTTCGTGGCTTGTTATCGGCTGACATCGGTGTGAAGCCAATTCTCCGTGTTATCAACCCTCCACCGAACACACACCGAACAGCAACAACAGCGAGAGCCATGAGGTGCTCTGCTTCTCTCCCAGCACGAAGCCAAACAACAGAGTTGCGCATCATCCACGTGACGTCACTTCTGCGATTATCTCTCGTCTCGTCTCGTATCGTCTCGGCTGCTACGTTCGCTTCTGCTGATGTTGATGTTTGTGAAGGCGACCTTTTTCTGCTCATTGATTACATTCGTGTGCGGCTGTTGCTGTTTGTGTTCACGTTGAACTCTGATCTGTTGTTTTTGTGATGCGTTGCTCTCGCTCTCTCCGTGAAGCGAGGCGCTCCTGCTGACACCTGAGGAGTTGCTGCTCCTTCTGCTCTTACTTTGATTATCATTGGCATGTATTTAAGAACGCATTTGGTGTGTGCTGTGGTTGTCTCACCGCAACAAAAAGGTTATCAAGATGCTGTCAAAATCCGTTTGCTTTGCTTTGTTGAGCGACAATCTTTTGTGCAACTGAAATGAATAGAGAAGTTGACCTCTGAGAGGTCAGCAAGAGTTGTCTAAATACGCTTTACATATTCTAATTACGCTGCTTAAATTTCTTGTTCAAAGGTTCTCACGTTTCATTTCAGAGATGTTTATCGAAATCTGTGTTAAAATAGTATTTATTTTTGTATTAATTCCGGTTTCTCTTTTTTTCAGCTCTACGAAATCAACGATGATCCGAAGCGGAAGGAGTTCCTTGATGATTTATTTGCATTTATGCAGAAAAAAGGTGAGTGAAAAGCGAATAAAGAACGAGTCTTGCGTCTGTCTGCCTTGAAACAAATGATTTAATTGCTGTAATTGACTTTCATATCGAAAACATCTTCATACGAACTCAAAAGAGAACTTCACAAACGAATTCCACTCAGAGTCGAGCCGAAACGAGACGAAAAAGTGTCGCCGAATGATTGACTGACAGCGCTGCTCCTCGCTTGACATTTATTCATGTTCGCTTGACGCTAATGACGACTTCGATGCTGCGTCACTAGCGAAACTACCGTTCAGATTCCGTTGCTCTGTGGGTGAGAATTGAAGAGAGTTCATACGCGTGCGTGTGTGTGTGTGACTCTCTGCGGACGTCGTGTGGGCCCACCACCGACAGCCACTTTATGCGACGTGCATTCGCATCGCCGTCGTTCGTCATGTACGAAAACTAAAAATAAAAATTAATGTCGCCGTAAAAAGTTATTCGAAATGCATTTAAGAAATGCAAAAAAGAACCACCGAATAATAATAATAAGCAAAGAATAATAAAAACGGTTTAAGGACTTTCCTTGTTGTTTGTCTCTTTGCTGCAGCGACACGAACGAACGGACACCAACAGAAGCAGGCGCAGTCGCAGTCGCAGCAGCCTCATCAACGTCACTGTGATCATTAACGACACGATCAACACTTGAAAGCGAGGCGCAGCGCTCTTCGCCGCACCCGAAGCCGCGACTCGGACGCAGCGTGAAGTGCATTGCATTGGAATTTAACGGAATGCATTGAAATTAGTCAGTAGTCGGTCGCTAGACGCTGCGCTGCGTTGGAGCGAGCGCCGAAGGAGCGAGCACGAAGCGAAGCGAGTCGCTTTCGTTCATTCGACGATGAGTGACAATCAGCAAACAATCAGTCACTCAGTCTGCGTTGCTGAATAAATTTTCGCTGTCCCTCGGCCGTCGCGGCGAAGAGCTTCTCGAAGACCTCCTTAAAAAGTAATAAATTAGAATTTTAATAAATGAAATGAAATCTTCAATTAATAAAAGCCAACAACAAAACCAAACAATCACCCTCACACCATTAATCAATTAAAACAAAAACAAACAAAGACAAGGACCAACAGCAGCTTGAAAAAGAAAATCTTGAATCAGAAGAACCACGCAAAGGTTACCAAAACAAATACAAAATGTAAAAAAAGGAAAGGAAAACAAACGGAAAATATTCAGAAGAATAAAAAATTAATGCAAAATGACAGCGACGTTTGACATTCTGTGCGCTGAGCTGTCATAAAAGCCGTCGGCGTCGGCGTCGATCTTGCGAAAAAAGTGATGGAAAAAGAGGCTGTTGTCCCCCTCTATTTCCAGGGAAGAGAGAGAGAGAGAGAGAGAGAGAGGAAGGAAATCAGGGGTGCCAAAAGGAAAGGATTTTTTAAATTTAATTTTCTCTGATCCATCAAGAGAATTTAAGGAATATTCTATATAAAATATTAAATAATCTCCAAATGAAGAGTAAGAAAATGTAAAAAGAATTTAAATAACATATGGAAAATATTATAATAATAAATGGCGATTAAAATTATTATTATAAATGGTAATAAAATATGAAATAGCAAAAAATAAGGCGAACAACAAAATCCACAGCATTAAATTAATAGTTTTCGATTTTATTTTCCATCTGTGCCCAATCGAAGTCGTCGAAAAGCTCCGCAACCTTCCCCATAGCTTCTTTATAATGCAATTTTTATAACGTTTTCGTGTTGTTTGCACGGTTGTAAATGCAATTCGCACAACGAGCAACGAGCGAAAACCAATAGAAATGGAAATTTTTATTTGAGTAAAATTCAATGAAAAAGTGACGTGCATAGAGAAAAAAATCCAACACTTTGTCAGGCGAATTACAGCCACAGAAAAGCCACTTTCGCACAAAGCGACGTTCAACGACGGCGACAATAAACCAAGTAACAAAAGAAATGCCAATATTTGTTAAAAGAAACAAAAAAGAAAAACCAACTTTACACGGTGTTTAAATAAAGTTTGAGTTTAAAATATGCAGCCGCAGGCGCGGAAAAATCAATTGCTGAGTTCACATTTCTTGGAAAAAATTAAAACACATTAAAAAACGAACAGAGAAAACGACGAAAGAAACGAAACTTTAAATAAAATTAACAAAAGCAAATAAATTAAATTAATAACTTATTAAACAAATGAAAATTGAAAAGGAAATAAAATAAAAACACAACGTTTTCTATTATAATTAAAATACCTAAAAATAAAAGGAGTAAATAAATTAAAGAATACAAATATGTAAAAATATATCAAGGAAACAAGAAGAAAAAAATAAAAAATAAATAAGAATAAAATTAATGAGAATAAAAGAACAAACGGAAACTGAATAAGAAATAAAAGAAAAACTCAACTGAAACAAAGGAAAATCAAAAAGAAAAAAAAATAATATATTAGTAAAATAAACACAAAATTTAAATTAATTGTAAAAAAGAAACAACAATTTCTGTAAAGAAAATATATAAAAATTATATAAAATATATTATAAAATTGTATAATAAAATTATACAATGAAATTATATTCCCAATATTTTATTTTCTTTATTTGTTTCTTTAATTTGTATTCAAGTCTTTAATTCTTTGAATAGTAAAGAGTTCATTATTATTATAATTGTTGAATTTGAATTAATTTTCATTATTTTATTTTAATTTTAAATTTATTACTTTTACATTTTTTACGCTTAATTTATTTAAATTTCCACACAAAAGATTCCTTTCCTCTTAACAAAACTATAAAATAAATAATGATAAAACATCAACACCCTACAAATAATCACCCTACATTCTAAATTCCGCTGCGGTGATGATGTGAAATGCTTTGTATTTTTATCCCCTCCACACATCATCTTCATCGTCTTTCGTGAATATTTTTGTTTGTTTTTTATGTGTTGGCTTCTAGAAACGAACGAAATTGAAGATTTTGTGATGTGTGACAAGTTAATGGATTTTAATCTGTCACAGAGTAGTTCAGTGACTGGGTGACTGCCGTTGGTTTGATTCATGGGCCACGGATGATTGCGGGCGGCGGATGAGGAGTTGGAGGGACTGCGGGGAGGACGATGGCTCCCTAATGCAGTCGCATCACACGTCAAATTTCGCCTTGATTGATTATGAGTGAAAATTCTCAGCGAAATCTTCCAAGAATCTTGTTGAATGTCTGATTCATGGTAATATTTTTAATGATTTTCTAGTAATAAACAGAAAAAAGTACAAGTGAAAAACTAAGAAGAAAAAAGGAGGAAGGAAAAAGCGGAAGGCGAGCAGCCGAGGAAGCAAAAGACGAGGAAATAGAAAAGGAAGAAGAAGCGAAGATGTGGTTGTGTTTTTTATAGTCTTTATAAATAACATAAAAACTAATTCGAAGGAATGACAGATGGAAAAAATTAAAACAAAACGCAAAAAAAAAAAAAAAAATAAAAATTAAAAATAATAAAAATAAAGAATAATAAAAATAAAAAATAAATAGAAAATAAAAAAAAAATAAATAGAAAATAATAAAAATAAAAAAATTATAATAAAAAAAAATAAAAAAAAAAAATAAAAAAAAAAAAAAAAAAATAAAAAAAATAAAAAATAGATACAGTTGAACTTCTCTATAGTGAACTTCTATACAATGAAGCACTCCCTATTATGAATTTTTTTCAAGTACACTGCTTTTTCGTATAATTTCTGGTCTTTTTTGATCTCTGTATAATGAATTTCTATACAGTGAATATTTCTATACAATGAACAAGTTTTCAAGTTGCAATCTCAAATTTCATACGTTTTTGTCTCCTTATAATGAATTTTTTCAAACAATTTTCCGTTGGCTATACTAGTAACACTGTATTCCGATGGAAAAGTAAACTTTATATGGTCATCCCCGAAATTTAAAAATGACAACAGAAAAAGATACAAAATGACCATCACTAACAATTTTGACACCTGCATTGAGTTACTTGCATTAAGTGAACAGTGTGAAAATGTCGCAGCGAAATAGTCTCTCTATTGAAAAAAAATTGTTGATTATTAATAAAGTTGAAGAAGGTGGAGCAAAAAATAAAGATTTTGCTAAACAATTTGGAATTCTGCCTACCACTTTTGTGGAGATGAAAAATGATGTACCTAATAAAGTTTTCGAATCTCTTAATTTATTAGAAGCTTTCGTTGAAGAACAAAAATGGAAAAGTGGATTACTTAAAATAAAAATTTAAAAAAGTATTATATTTTCTATATAATGAAATTTCTATATAATGAAATAATTTTATGGTCCCTTCGACTTCACTATAGCGAAGTTCGACTGTAGTATAAAAAAAATAAAAAAAAATTATTGGAAAATAATAAAAATGAAAAAATAAAAAAAAAAAAATTATTGGAAAATAATAAAAATTAAAAAAATAAAAAAAATAAAAAAAAAAATAAAAAAAAATAAAAAAACAATAAAAACATTAAAAAGATAAATAAAAAAATAAAAACAAAAACAAAAAAAAACAAAAACAAAAAATAAATAAAGCCAGAGAAGAAATACAAATTTTTAAAAATAAATCAGATTAACTAAAGGCGATTGGTATTATATATACATATACATATATTACAATAATTTGAAATTTTCATCTTCACAAAAATAATCCCATTAATATAATAGGATTTTAATAATTGTTACCATTTTATATAGTCTACCAGCCTAACATAATTATAATTATGATTCTATTACTCTGAGGTATTAATGTTGCTATTGAGGTTCGGTTATACATCTCCCACATTTTCTGGGCATTACGTCTATATACGATTTTACTTACACTGTATACCTTCTACCAAGCAAATACTTAGGCTTTCAGTATAGGAATTTAACACTTTCGAGAGGTCGTCAAGAGTTTCCCCATGATTTCAGGGTTTCCTAAAAGTGAACACTGAACACTTATAGAGGACCTACTGAACGCGGAACTCGGATAAAATACTTCAATGGGTCATAGTGCATTTTTACCAATCATAAACGACGAATCAATAACGAATTTTGTTGTGTATTGTATCGATTTCTTTTCTATAATTTCTTCATGTATTTTATTTGTACATTTTTCCCCCTAAAACTTCACAATAATCTCCACTTCGAGTCCCCCCAGTCCATGTTAGGTCCATTAAAAGTTTTGGAACCCTTCTTCATATCTTTTTTCCTCCGCTTTCGGCCTGTTTTACGATGTTTTTGGTGAAGCGTGGAGCTGCACCGAGCACCAAGTGAGTTTTACTCGCATTTCAACACTCGGCAAGTGGAAATTTTTAATTACACCGAAATTTAATATCGTTACGGAGTCGTAAAGAAATGAAGCAAATGACATTTCTTTTTCGTTTTGCAGTGCGAACTCCGACGTCGAAGGAAAACGTACAAATGTCGTCAAGTCGAGCTTAAAACGGAGCGAAGAAAGAGTTAAAAGACCCTTATATGAACTCATCTCTACTCCCCTCACCTTATTGCGAGTCCCCTCTCCATTCCGAATGCACTTCGTTGAAAATGTGTCCGAAATTTTTTGTTATACGATTTTTGCCATTTCTTTCGAGTTTCTTCATTACTTCATATTTATTTGATATGTTTCCATATCGTTTGTCTCTTTCTTAAAGGTTTTTCAAATGAATGTGAGTTGTTGTTGTTGTTGTTGCTGTTTGTTGTCCTGTTGTTTGGGTAAACTTAAAACTGAAGCCTGCATTAAATTTGTTTGCTCTGCTACGAAATGCAAAAATGTGCATCTATGAAGGGAAAAATTATGCAGAGACACAGACAAGCTTTATTGATAAGGGAGAGGAGAAGGAGGAGGAGGACTAGGCACACGGGAGAACTACAAGGGACAGGTGAATTGTTAGTCGAAAGAGCGGGGAGCGTGGAGCGTTTTGCATCAAGTCAAGTCTGAAAAAGTCGTCAATCTACGCAGCAATTTGAATCGTAGCCGAGCTCCGTCGTTGGACAAAGGAAAAACAACGAACATGGACTGAAAAGAAACACGAACAACGTTTGTTTTACGTACACGAAGACGAGGATGTTACGTTTCATGCTTTACGACACTCGTTCACTTCAGATGCTTTGTTAGTTTCTTCTTCCTTTTGCTATTTCTTATTTCTTTTGTATTTTATCCTTCTTCTTCGACTTCTCCTTCTCCTCCTTTTTCCTCTTTTACTTGTCGTGATCGGCGAAGGACTCTTCTGGCTCCCAACATCGGCGTTTCTCATGTTTGCTCATGGTCACAGTCAATAAAAATCGAAATGACGTTATGACGTCACGGTAGCGTGGTCGCTGTCGGGGAAGCGGAACTCTGACGTCTGCTGAAGTCTTGTATACGTCCAACTTCGAACTCGTTGCTCAATTCTTAGCTAAATACTGATGCAAAGAAATATTTAAAGACCGAAATTCTCTTCGATGGACACTTGAAATAAACTCAGACGCATTGAGATCGATTTTATAGAGATTAAATTTAATTTCTTCTTGGAATTACGATGTTTTTTAATGAAGTATATTAAAATAGTTCAATTTGTATTCAATTTAATGAAAGTGGATGAAGAAAAACAGCCATAAAACTGAAACGATTTCCACGGCGAACGCCGAACGCATCATAAATCATTTCTATTTAAGTTTTAGTTGATCAATGGTCCGCGTTTTCCATAATAAATTCGATTCGTCGATCATTCACATCACGTTGTTTAAGCAAAAGCCTAGAATAATCCGTTTTAATCGCCGGCAATTAAATTAATCGCTGTTTAATTATCACGCACGCAAGTAAACAAAAAGCACTTTCGTCGGGATCCTTTTAAACGAGGTGCTAAATACTCGAAGGGGAAATTCGATTGTGTATTCGATCGATCGAATCAACTCGCGATCATCATCAGAAATCAATAAAACGCTTTTATTATCATCACTGCGAATAAGCTGAAGGGGGAACAGGGACAGGGAAGAAGGGGAGAGAGAGCAGATCAGCGACCGACGACTGATCAAGAAGTCGATGCGATCGATCGGTCGAGGAATCAATTAAATCGTTGCATGTTTCATTTCATGCAGATCGGTTTTTATTGTGTGTTGCTGTTATTGCATTTATTTATTCACTGTAAGCGTCGAATTTAATGATCATAAAAGTCGTAAGCAGCAACGACGATCGACGGAGCATGTTTACATGTGCGTCAGGATCGACGACGACGACGACGACGATGATGATGATGGGGATTTCGCCCAAAGGCGATCAATCAATGGAAAAACTGATGGACGTTTTCGGATTGAAAGCATTGATTTAAAGTAACGCAACGAGAGAGATTTTTTCAGAAATTATCGCAATCAAATCGAAGCGATCGAAGGAAGCGACGCACGAGACGAACGAGGCGCAAGAAAAGAAACTGGAGCAGAGAAAAAACTCAATTCGATTACGAAATTTTTGCTTAAGACAAGGAAATAAAAGGCATTTGATTGAGGTTTTTTATCACGGGGGGCAGCGGTGCAGGCGACCGCCCGAGGTGGGAAATCAAAAGATGTGCATGTGACGTGGACACGCAATTTTTATGTAGGTCTTTTGTGCTCTTCCTTGAGCGAAGACAGGTTGCTACTTACTCGCTCCATTCGACTTCCCTGTTCTCTCTCTTTCTCCCCTCTTTCAACGTGTTATCCTCCTTCGCTCACCTTTTTCAGGTTACATGAGCCAAAGAAAAGCAAATTTTTTCATCCCATTTTTGTTTTTTTTTTTTTGAGTGAATTTGGAAGTTTTTAATGGGTCTTTAAAAGAAAGCAAAAATCGGGACCCACGACCCGAAATAACTTCTATTAAAGGAATAATTGTGGGTTTTTCAGGGTTTGTGGACAATTTCTGGTATTATTCACAATATTTATATGCATTTTTATCAGCAATTATGAGTTTATTTGAGAGAATTCGAAGACTCAATGAGGTTATTATTGTCCTTCGCGGAGTTGGGATTTTTAGTTTCTTTTTCTATATCTTAAAATTCCCATCTTTTTTCATATTTTTCCCATCTTTTCTCGTCTTCCAATTCTCCTTTAATTTATTATTTATTAATTTATTTATTGATTAATTCTATTTTTTTATTTTTTAACATTGTCCTAGAATAATTCAACTCCCAACCGACTCCAAGACTGAAAAGAAATTCCAAGTCCCACACATTTTTAAATTCTTTTTCAAAATTAAAATCAATCGAAAATCGACAGCAAAACAACACAGCAGCGATGTCTCATCATTTTAATTGCGAACCAGATGAAATGAAGTAACTGAAAATATTTATAAATAATGGAAAATATTTTATACTTTAAAATAAAAGTGCTTCGTTCGTCTTCTCGGTTGCTTCGTACCTTTCAATCAGTTCCACTTCTCTCAACGTCGACTGTATTAAATTTCTGTTGTTTTTCGTTCGGTGATTTTTCAATTTTCCATCGGTTCGATTTTCCCCGTTGCTTTCCCCAACTTTTGACAGTTGGTTGCTGCTGTCAATCGCTTGAGTAGACTTTAAAACAAACACATTGCAATTAAAATGGATTTCTGATGAAAATGAATTTATTTATCGAAGAAATGTGGAAGCCATGACGCGTAACAGCTTCGTTATTGCTGTTTTAATATAGGATGGATTTTTATAAATGCCTCATTTTGTTTGTTTTCCTCTTTTATAGGCACGCCCATCAATCGTCTGCCAATTATGGCCAAAGCGGTGTTGGACCTGTACGAACTGTACAATTTGGTGGTGGCTCGCGGTGGCCTCGTCGACGTCATCAACAAGAAACTCTGGCAGGAAATCATCAAAGGACTTCGTCTGCCTTCGAGCATTACAAGTGCCGCGTTCACACTTCGAACACAGTAAGTAAAATGAAATGAAATGAAACTACACAGAGTAAAAAGGAAACAAGTGAAAGAAGAAAATTAAATAAAAAAAAAAAGAAAATATAAAATAAAAAAAATATTCAACAATTCATTTAAAAAAGTTTATACAAAATTGAAGACTCTAAATGACTTAAAAAGAAAATATAAAAAATTAAAAGAAAATATGGAAAATTACAAAAAAATAAAAGAAAAAAATATTTTATACGAAAAAGAAAATAATAGAAAAATATCAAATTATTTCATAATATAAAAAAATACATTTAATGCTATTTCAATGTCGTACCATAATTTCCAGTAATTCATTTAAAAATATTGAAGACTAATATGCATTATCTAGAAAGAAAAATTTCTATACATAGAATCCTGGCCTAAAATCCAGAAAAAAGAGAACTTCTCCGACAGCCAAGGTTCGTTAAAGGCACTGAAAGTCGTTGAGGTTGAATCCAAAATTGTCCAGCAGTTCTAGGAATCCGTCGAGATTGAATCTCCGGCCACAGAAACACCAAGGGCAATGAAATAGCGGACCTATTTGCCTCTCAGAGTCACAACTTGTCCATCTGTTTATACAGCTATACTTAGCAGACAGACAGATATTAGAACAGATTTCTCCGATTTGATTTTTCTGGTATGGAGAGATCTGTCCAGCAGAATGTCCCGTTCTAGTTTTTGCCCTTCTAAGAGAATAGGAGGTCTATATATCTACTACACAGGAACAGAAGGGACGTGTCTAGACTGCTAGTAGTACTACTGGATGCTGGTTAGAAAGGAAACCTGCTGGAAACCACCAATAATCCTACCGGCCGCAGCTGTGGCGATGGTAATGATAAGGAAATGGCACGACGTGTCCTGAGAAAAGGTTCACCCTCATCTGGAAGCAGAACTGCCATCATTTGGGGAAGGATTTTTCAACAAAATGGTGAATATATGCGCAGGAGAAATCTGTAAACTTTTGTTGTTTCTAAACGGGACTGTACAGCATTTAACAGGCTTCTACAAAATTCTTCCTGCGTCTGATTAATGCTATGAGGCTATGAGGCTATATAATACGGTGCATTTGTTGTACTGAGCGTCAATTATGGGCGTGGCCCACATGAACTACCAGAAAAACTATGTTAAAATAAGATAAATGAATATATCATAAAATAACACAAAAGAGATAAAATAAAACTCTTATTTTTAACATAATAATTAAAAACTTGAGCCGAATAAAACATTAAATAATAGAGAATTAAATAATTTAATATAAAATAATAATGTAATCTCTATAATAACAGAAAAATTCACCTTTTAATGTTTGTTCTTCTGTAATTAAAAATACAACCTGAAATTTACATTGTTATTATTTCTGTGGTAAGCAGATGCATTGTAAAATAGGACAAAGAGGAAATATACATATATATCCGCCCACTCACCAAACACACACAGAGCTCAGAGAAGCCTCTTTCACCCCATCGCTGTACCCGGTGATTCGAGGCTGAGCCGCCGAAGACCCATCGTCGTTATTGTTGTTGTTGTTGTGCTTTATTTATGCATCAACATTTCTTGACGTCTGCGACGCATTGACGCATTAACGCAACGCAAACCAATAAAAAAACCACAAAAATTCAACTAATAATAATAAAAAGTTGAAAGCAGAAAATAAAATAAAGGAAAAGAGGAGAGAAGAAGAAAAGAAATCATAAAAAAGCTGAACAATTCAAATTATTTTTCTATTATTGTTTGTTATTTATTTATTTATGATTATTGCAGCCGCGAGCCGAGTTTTGTTTAGCAACTTTATTTGTTGTCAATTTTAAATAATGATTATTATTGTTATTGTCGTTCCTTGTTGCCATCTTCCTCTCTCTCTCTTTCTCTGTCCAGTTCCTTGTTGGTTTCCTTCGTTTAAATACGATTTACGAGTGCTTCAAACCCTTTGCACGAACCACAATCGTCGTCGTCGTCGTGGTCGACGTGGCCACTCCTGTGTTCACCTCCGTCCTCTCTCTATTTCACCACACAATTACACACCACAGCACAATGCGATTTCCTCGACTAGACTCGGAGTCGTGCTGTCCTTGTTTCTCCCCCCTCTCTCGACGCACTCACGCAAAGAGTTCCTCTGCGACGCTTGAACTGCTTCAAACATTAGAAAAGAAAATGGCGACAAAAATATTGACTCCTCTGTTGACTTTGTTATTTAATTGTTGTGGTGGTTGTCAAGTGGGGAAAATGGACAAATAATGAGCATGGTTACGAAACGATTTATTGCAGCCTCACCTTTCAATTTTTAGTATATATATTTTCCCTTTAATATAAACAAAATCCTTTTTTTTTTAATTAAACAATAGAATTGGGGATTTTAATTAATAATTAGGCATTAAAAGGTTGAGAAATTATCGAAAATATTCATAATAATAAAATCAATGCTAAAAGGCATCTTCAATACGGTTTTTAAAACATTCCTTCACTACTTCTTTGATGTTTTAAATCTTTAATAATAAGATAAACACCTACATGGAAAATCAGCATCTTCAAAGTACAAAAAAGTACCACAAACAACAGCAAAAGTTCCATTAAATTAGTGAAATACACGAGCAAGAATAATAATAATATAAAAATCATGTTTTACGGATCGGAGGATCATAGGGCCCACAGCAACAACAATAAGAAAAAACCGATCTTTAAAGAGAGCTCCATGAACTGGACACATCAATAAATTAATAAAAAGTCGCCTTAATTACAAAGCAATTGGGGCAAGAAAAGTTTCAGAGGACGGATGAACCAACAACATCCTTATTTTGTCTCCATCTTCGTTCTTCTTTGTTCTTCTCAGAATTCAGTGAAGTTCTTCTAATTTTAGTCTAATTTCTTATTTACTTTGTTTAAAAAGAAAATAAGTAAAGGAAATTTTATATGAATTTTCAAGAATAGATTCAATCAATAAGAGAATGATAAAAATTCAATAAATAATCTAGGAAATAAATAAATACATTTTGAAATAAATAAACACATAAATTCAGTAATTATAAAGGAATTATAGGAATAATAAAAATGATTAAGTAAATGAAGTATTAAATAAATAAATAATCAGTCAATAAATAAGAAAATAAACTCAATAAGTAATTAAGCATAAATGTATATAAATAAATAATCACAAACTTGAATAAATGTTCTGCCCGTGTGAATAATTTACATCCATTTTTTCTGACACGAAGAAAGATCGCCGATGAGAAACCATGCGTGGTTTTAAAATAGCTTCCAATTGTCCTTATTTCTCTGTGAAGTAAATGTGATTCAAATTTATAATAAAACAAAGGATTTCAAAAGCTTTGCAGATTTGCAACAAGTAAATGCAATAAGTTAGTTAATTAGTTAATTAATAAGTAATGCTGTAAAGCAATAAATAAACAAATTAAAGTATGTAAATACTTAAGTAAATAAAGGAATAAAAAACAAAGCCGTAAATAAATTAAATTAAGAAGTAAGAAAATAAATTATCGTAAATGTAAGAAAATAAATTGACCAATAAACAAAGCAAAAAATTATCGAATAAATACATAAATAAAACCAAAAAGAGTATAAATTATATTATTAGAGATTTAATAGATTAATTTAAATAAAGATATAGATTAACAAGAAATCAAACAGCATATCAACAAACGCTTCAATCAATAAAGAAATAATTAAATAAATAAGTCAATAATATCAATAAGAAATAAAATTAATCAATATATACGTAAATAAATTATGGTTTAAATAAACTAATAAATAAATAAACTAAACAAAAAAAATATAATTCATCGCACGAAGAATAAGTAAAGATAACAGCAAAAAAATAAATATTTAAATCAATTAATCAAAAACTAACACATAAAATAATATTTAGATAAATTAAATATTTAATTAAATAATATTTTATAATATATGCGTATATATTTATTTACATACATCAATTAAAAACAATTATTCAGTTATTTTATTTTGTTAATTTTTTACTTAATTGATTTGTATTAAATTACGATGCATAAATAAATAAACATAAAAAGTTAAATAAATAAAATACTAATTTAAATAAATAATTAAACCAATAAATAAATATTATATTAGACAAATAAATTAATGCATAAATACAATTTAATATTTTATTTCCAAGAAATATAAAGTAAAATTATGGTCCATTGGGAGCAAAGCAAAACCGAGGAATCTTTTAAGTAATCCTGATATTAATTAGACAAATAGAAAAATTAAAATAGGTAAATTATTAATTACCATTTTCTGTCTTCTTCAGTGTTTCCTTTATTTTTAAAGTCAAATCAATCAATTTTTGAAATCAATCAAAGGAAATGTTACCTTTCTTCATAATTCTTTCGTCAATAATTCAATTTCAAAGCTTCGAATGTGTTTATCTTTTCTCTTCTCTTTTCTTTTAAGTAATCCTGATATTAATTAGACAAATAGAAAAATTAAAATAGGTAAATTATTAATTACCATTTTCTGTCTTCTTCAGTGTTTCCTTTATTTTTAAAGTCAAATCAATCAATTTTTGAAATCAATCAAAGGAAATGTTACCTTTCTTCATAATTCTTTCGTCAATAATTCAATTTCAAAGCTTCGAATGTGTTTACATACGCCTGCGTTTACATATGTGTGCGTTTCTGCGCCTGAGCCGAGATTCTACGCAGCATCTGAGTTTAGTTTCAGTTGATCGCTTGCTCTGTTTTGCTGTTAAACTAGAAATGCACATCATCTGCATCCGTCCCGCTCTGCGCTGCGCCATTCGCCGGCTCGCAGCAGCCGCGTGCATTGAATCACCTTCGGTTTTCGCAGCGTAGGCTGTCTGCCGACGCGTATTCGTCATTAATGTGCCGTTATGAACTCGCTTCTAAGTTATTAACTCGGTTTAACCTCGAGCAGTCGTTCGCGTTGATTGTCTGAGCGTCTGACTGCTCGATTTGACGCGAGTTGGAGTTCGAGGAGTTCCTGCGAAGCTCAACGATCGACTTTGCTGCGTTTCTGTATTTGTTTCTATGGAAATACAATTATTTGCATACGTGTGTGTGCAATAATAGACATGTCTGCGTGTATTTGAATTTTTCTAGCATTAATTATAACGGTAACTGCGCTGATTTTTATTGAAATTGAATTTTTTGATTGATTTCTTGGGAAATTCTTAGAATTGCGGCAATAGATATTATTGCTGTGTGTTGTTGTAGTTGCGCGAGTTGTAGTCGTGTTTACATTCAGTTGTTTAATCGGTCTGTCGATCGTTATTCAGGCGCTCTGAATTCTCGTGTTGCACTGAAAACCAAAGACTTAAGACACAAACTTGGGTGCTCTTTAGGTTTTTAATTTGACTTCTAATTGAAAAGCGCAAACAAAAAGAAGCTTAAAAAAATTAAAAAAAAATTCACAAAAAATTAATAATAAAAATGGTTAAAATTATTTGTTGAATTCCTTCTCCTGGGTGTCATTTTTTGTGTTGTTTGTATGTAAATTTAAATGTTAATTATTTTAATCATTAATCATAAAACGAATAAGATTAAAAATCATGCTTTTATACATTTTAATAACGTTTTCAGTTACTGTTTTTGATCACTTTATTAACAAAAGTTTGAAAAAGTTGCATAAAAACTTTGGGAAAGTCGTTTTATACACGAAAATAAAATAAATTCCACTCAATAAGTAATTAAGCATAAATGTATATAAATAAATAATCACAAACTTGAATAAATGTTCTGCCCGTGTGAATAATTTACATCCATTTTTTCTGACACGAAGAAAGATCGCCGATGAGAAACCATGCGTGGTTTTAAAATAGCTTCCAATTGTCCTTATTTCTCTGTGAAGTAAATGTGATTCAAATTTATAATAAAACAAAGGATTTCAAAAGCTTTGCAGATTTGCAACAAGTAAATGCAATAAGTTAGTTAATTAGTTAATTAATAAGTAATGCTGTAAAGCAATAAATAAACAAATTAAAGTATGTAAATACTTAAGTAAATAAAGGAATAAAAAACAAAGCCGTAAATAAATTAAATTAAGAAGTAAGAAAATAAATTATCGTAAATGTAAGAAAATAAATTGACCAATAAACAAAGCAAAAAATTATCGAATAAATACATAAATAAAACCAAAAAGAGTATAAATTATATTATTAGAGATTTAATAGATTAATTTAAATAAAGATATAGATTAACAAGAAATCAAACAGCATATCAACAAACGCTTCAATCAATAAAGAAATAATTAAATAAATAAGTCAATAATATCAATAAGAAATAAAATTAATCAATATATACGTAAATAAATTATGGTTTAAATAAACTAATAAATAAATAAACTAAACAAAAAAAATATAATTCATCGCACGAAGAATAAGTAAAGATAACAGCAAAAAAATAAATATTTAAATCAATTAATCAAAAACTAACACATAAAATAATATTTAGATAAATTAAATATTTAATTAAATAATATTTTATAATATATGCGTATATATTTATTTACATACATCAATTAAAAACAATTATTCAGTTATTTTATTTTGTTAATTTTTTACTTAATTGATTTGTATTAAATTACGATGCATAAATAAATAAACATAAAAAGTTAAATAAATAAAATACTAATTTAAATAAATAATTAAACCAATAAATAAATATTATATTAGACAAATAAATTAATGCATAAATACAATTTAATATTTTATTTCCAAGAAATATAAAGTAAAATTATGGTCCATTGGGAGCAAAGCAAAACCGAGGAATCTTTTAAGTAATCCTGATATTAATTAGACAAATAGAAAAATTAAAATAGGTAAATTATTAATTACCATTTTCTGTCTTCTTCAGTGTTTCCTTTATTTTTAAAGTCAAATCAATCAATTTTTGAAATCAATCAAAGGAAATGTTACCTTTCTTCATAATTCTTTCGTCAATAATTCAATTTCAAAGCTTCGAATGTGTTTACATACGCCTGCGTTTACATATGTGTGCGTTTCTGCGCCTGAGCCGAGATTCTACGCAGCATCTGAGTTTAGTTTCAGTTGATCGCTTGCTCTGTTTTGCTGTTAAACTAGAAATGCACATCATCTGCATCCGTCCCGCTCTGCGCTGCGCCATTCGCCGGCTCGCAGCAGCCGCGTGCATTGAATCACCTTCGGTTTTCGCAGCGTAGGCTGTCTGCCGACGCGTATTCGTCATTAATGTGCCGTTATGAACTCGCTTCTAAGTTATTAACTCGGTTTAACCTCGAGCAGTCGTTCGCGTTGATTGTCTGAGCGTCTGACTGCTCGATTTGACGCGAGTTGGAGTTCGAGGAGTTCCTGCGAAGCTCAACGATCGACTTTGCTGCGTTTCTGTATTTGTTTCTATGGAAATACAATTATTTGCATACGTGTGTGTGCAATAATAGACATGTCTGCGTGTATTTGAATTTTTCTAGCATTAATTATAACGGTAACTGCGCTGATTTTTATTGAAATTGAATTTTTTGATTGATTTCTTGGGAAATTCTTAGAATTGCGGCAATAGATATTATTGCTGTGTGTTGTTGTAGTTGCGCGAGTTGTAGTCGTGTTTACATTCAGTTGTTTAATCGGTCTGTCGATCGTTATTCAGGCGCTCTGAATTCTCGTGTTGCACTGAAAACCAAAGACTTAAGACACAAACTTGGGTGCTCTTTAGGTTTTTAATTTGACTTCTAATTGAAAAGCGCAAACAAAAAGAAGCTTAAAAAAATTAAAAAAAAATTCACAAAAAATTAATAATAAAAATGGTTAAAATTATTTGTTGAATTCCTTCTCCTGGGTGTCATTTTTTGTGTTGTTTGTATGTAAATTTAAATGTTAATTATTTTAATCATTAATCATAAAACGAATAAGATTAAAAATCATGCTTTTATACATTTTAATAACGTTTTCAGTTACTGTTTTTGATCACTTTATTAACAAAAGTTTGAAAAAGTTGCATAAAAACTTTGGGAAAGTCGTTTTATACACGAAAATAAAATAAATTCCACGAAACGTAAACTAAAATTCGTTGTAAGTGAGAGCAACGGAAAGAGAAGATCATTAAAAGTAATGTAAATATTAAATAAAATCCAAAACAAACAATAAATTATGAAATAAATGCAAAAAATGCAGATAAATTTACGAAAAAATGGAAAAGTAAATAAAAGTTTTAAAGTGAAGCCGCAAACAAACACATATTTTTATGAATAACTGCAGGAAAGTATTTTAAAAGCAATGATCGATAGCAAGGAACAAATAAGTGCAGACCGATGTTCATATAAAAGATCCTCTGCCTGTTCGCAGTGTCTAAATTCTTATATAGATACCATGGCGCAATCCTTTCAGCCGCCGATGCTCGTCAGCCGCGCATCAGAGTTCGGCGTGTGTTGTTGCTGCAGTTCACAGCGTAATTGGAAATGCTCGACGTGAATTACCGTGTAAATATTGAAGATCAGAGCGCAGTTGGAGTGCAAGAACAAACACAGGTCCGGCGACGGCAGCGAGAGAAGAGACTGAAGCGGCTGAAACTGACAGATCGACGGCCAGGAAGTCAGACGCGCTCACACATGAAGTCTAGGCGGGATCGACTTGAACGACAGCCGAAGATCAACAACGGCAGACGATCATTTAATATAAACAACAACAGCGAGAATCGCGGATGAGCAGCAACCTGTGGCTGCCTTCGATGATGATGATGATGATCGTCATCAAGTTGATGCAGCAACGAACGTCAATCGAGTGGATTTCTTTGCTTTTCCCTTTTAAATGCAGCATTGCGCCGCCGCATACATTAAAAATTCGCTTAAAACAACACTTTGCAGTGAAACAGAGACGCACACACGCACGCGGCGGCTGTAGAAAGCGCCGTTGTAGGTGTGTCGCTTGTGTGGCTCTGCGTTGATGCATTTCCATTAGCATTTTTTAATTTAATTAACACAATAAAGACGCAACAGCTGCGAGTCGTTGGACGGCGGCGCATTGATTAAATATTTGCCGAAGCGGGATTTCATCGTCTATTTCCTAGTTTCATCACTTCTGCGTGTTTGTCAATCGAACGTTGAATTAATTCCGCTGCTCGAGGAGCTGCGCAAGAGTCGTGAATTAAACAAACGCGGCGACTTTGAAAGACATTCTTTGTGATTTCCGTTGAAGGAGTGTCGAAAAATAAACTTCCCTCGCTTGCATTTTGCCCCTTCTCTCCTTTAAATCACTGCACTTCACTCATTTGCGACTGTTTCCTTCTGTTTGCAGGTACATGAAGTATCTCTATCCGTACGAGTGCGAGAAGAAGAACCTCAGCTCGCCGGCTGAACTGCAGGCGGCCATCGACGGCAACCGGCGCGAAGGCCGACGCTCCAGCTACGGCCAATTCGAGGCGATGCACAACCAGCTGCAGATCGTAAGTTCGCCGCTTCAGTTCATCGCATTGCAATTTCATTTCGACCCTTTTACAGCCCCAATCGATGCGGCAGTCGCTGCCCAGCGCCATTCAGCAGATGTCGCCGTTGGCGCTGGTGACGCATGCGGCCGCGCAGAACGGACCCACGGCGCAGTCGGCCGTCGCCGCCGCCGTCGCGCACCACCGACTGATGGGGCCCGCCTACACGCAGGTGCCGAATCTGATGGCGCACGAGATCGAGCAGCGGATGATGGAGTATCTGAAGATTATTCAGGGCTCCAAGGAGTCGATAGCGACGCCGCTGCAGCAGCAGCAGCAGCAGCAGAAGCACCAACAGCAGCTGCAACAACAGCAACAGCAGCAGCAACAACAGCAGCAGCATCAACAGCGACAGCGTTCGCCGAGTCCCGAGCTGACGACGCGCGAGGCTTTGAATGCGCTGGAAATGTCGCGTGTCGCGCTGTGGCAGATGTACCACAGCAACACGAGTCCCCCCTCCTCAGTGAATACCTCCCCGCAGGGTGTGGGCGGCCTGGGGACCGTCGGCGTAGGCGTAGAGCCGCAACGGTAAGTTTAGAAGCAGCGCTAGTGTTGAATTTCCCAGTCGAGTGCTTTGCTGTTAGCGCAGACACACACCACCGTTTATTCACCTCGTTAATTGCGAACACAACTCATGCCTTCGTTTCAGTAGCGAAGCCTTGAACCTTTCGGATTCGCCGTCGCCGAATCTCAGCATCAAGCGCGAGCGGGAGCGCGAACCTTCGCCGGTAGCGAGCGAGCGCGGCGACTTCCCGCCGCCTGCGAAGCGCTGTGCAGTCGCTGGTGTGGCTGTGGGCGCTGGCGCCGGGCTCGTGCCGAGCTTCTATCTGCCGCACAGCATGACGAGCGCCGGCTTCGGCAGCAGCCTGCGCCACGACTCGGACGGCGAGCACGAAGCCGAGGACGAGGAGGACGACGAGGACGAGTCGATGGGCGAAATCAACGCGAGGGCGAATTCAATGATGGGCGACGAGCGACGCACCGTCAATGGCCATCATCATCACCATCTGCAGCAGCAGCACCACCAGCAGCAGCAGCAGCTGCTGTATCAGCACAATCACCATCTCGACCATCGCAACAACAACAACAACAACCACAACGACAAGTCTGACGATTCGGCCATCGAGAGTTCGCCGACGACCACAGCTTCGGCTGGCAACGGCCACACTTCGCCAGTTTCGTCCAAGAAACTTCTTCACCTCAGCAAGCAGCAGCAGCAGCAGCAGCCGTCGCCGCATCACCTCCACCACGACGGCGCTGCCGGGAAGCAAGCCAGCAGCGCTGCGGCGTTCCGAAGCAGCAGCGGCTTCTGCAGTCCGACGGAGCAGCTGAGTCTGTTGTCGGGGATGCAGTTTCACGTGGCCCGCAACGGTGAGTGCGATTCAGCTTCTAAATCTGCTTCTAACTGAAAATTTTGTCGTTTCTTTAGGCACGGGCGCCAACGGCGAGCAGCAGCTCTTCGTTAACCTCGAATTGAACGGCGTTAAATACTCGGGCGTGCTCACTGCGAGTGCGCCTCACGACGGCGTCGACTGCCTGCCACCAGCACACGATCTTCCAGCAGAAGTGCCGCCGTCCACGCCTCCTCCGCCCGAAATCGCCGAAGCAACGAAAGCGAACAGCACAGCAACGGCAGCGGCAACGGCAGCGGCAGCGACGTCACCAACAACAGCAGCTCCGGCGATGAACATCGAGGAGTCGGCAGCTGATGAGGAGCCAGCAGCAACTCCAGAGACGGGAGAGGAGACGATAACAACAGCTACGATAACAATTCCCAGCCCAATGAAGCTTACAAATGGCCCCAGCAGCGGCCTGGCGAAGGATGCGTTGTTATCCTCGTAAAGGGAAGTGATTGAGAACAGGTGCTGCAAGGAGGTCTAGGGAGGGGCGGGGAGGGAAAATGTTAAAGATTGAAAAGCAAAAGAACAGCAACAAAGAAAGGAAATTTGAAAGGGAAGCGAAGGGAATAGAAAAAAACATTAAAAGTTGCTCACATGTGTCAGGAAAATCGAAAGTCGAAGAAGAATCAGTAAAAATAGAAGGAAATGAAGTAAGGAAGCAAAAAAAAAGAGGAAAAAGTGAAGCTTCTTCCTTTTATAAACGTTTTTCTAGTTGGGTCACAAACCGCTGAAAGTAACAAATGAATTTTCCGAGCAGCCAAAAAGTATGCAATCGCATTAAAAATTAATATGCGGTTCGGTTTGTGACTCAAGTTAAAAAAGCGGCAGTTATTTTATTGAATAATCTATAAAAATTCAAAAATTAAAGGCTTAAAATCGTAACAAGGCTATAGAAAAAAATCAATAATTGCAAATATTTCGCGCTTAACGTTAAAAATATGAGGTGAAAATGAAAAATATTCACTTGGAAACAAGAAACAAAAATATTTATTAAATCGGAGGCAAGAAGAAAAAAAAAACCATTCGAAATAACAAAAGATAAGAAACGAAAGGGAAAACTAAGAATTTTGGGGGGCGAAGAAATGATAAAGAAGTCAAATATTTCACGAAATACCAAAGCCTAAAACTTTTTTGAGAAAGATTTACAGAAGAAGTCGGTTTTTTCAGAGGAATCGCGCATCAGTTGAGGGTCCCACTGAAATTTTACGTTGAAGACGCGTCGTTTTCTGCATTTTATTGAGAGAAGATCGCCTCGGAACGGGATCGGAAACGTCGACAATTCTTTCGTGGAGTCCTTCTTCTGAAGCTTCTCGTAAATTCGGACAACATCGCGTACAGAATTCTCTGTACCAAGATCCACTGATTAAATACATGTGTAAATAATCATTCGAAATCATTCGCACATTTTCCAATGTGTGTTCACGTGTCATTTGTTTAGAAAAATCATGTTTTTTGTGTGTTTTTTAATAGCAAATTCAGTAGATTCCAGATTTTAATTAATTAACTATGAAAAACGTTCACTTTTGCGACTATTCAAGGCTGAAAAATAGTCAAAGCTGCAGCGTTTCCATCCTAATAATAAAAGAACTCAATCGAAAGTGTTTATTGTAAGCATTTAAAATATACTAAATACTGAAACAAGCGAAAAACCATTGTAATAATATTAAATGCAATGAAATGTAACTCTATTTGTAAGCAAAATTAAGTATACATTTTAAAATTGGCATTAAAATTAAACTAAAGTGAAAAAGAAACAAAAACACACACCACAAAAAAGAGAAATTAAATAAAACGAAACTTGTTTTATTTTTTATGGTTATTTTCTAAGCATTTGTGGGGGAAGTGCGGGGAAGAGAAGAGAAAAGACAACAAACACAAGAAAACAACAACAACAAAATATAATTTATTGAATAAAAAGTAAAATACTAAATCGTAGCTTATTTAACAAACGTCTTTAAAAACCCAATGTAATTTAAATTCATTTCATTTTTAGTTTATGAAAGTAAATTAAAGTAAATTTAAGTGTTTAGTTTTAAGGTAAAATGAATTATTGAACTACATTTATGTTTATTTTAAAAGTAAGAGCAAAAAGAGTTAGAAACAGAGGAAAAAGTGAAGAAATGAAACTGTTGACGCAGCAACAGATATTTTTAAGATTGTTTAAACACACACACGGATACATCTATACACACACACACAACTGTAAATGCTTTCATTAATTATACATACTAACATAAACATATAAATAGATTTATATACATAATTACAATTATTTAGTATAGTTTTAAGCTTCTATTTTACGGATTTTACTAATTTTTATCTGTTTTTCACTGTAAATCCATGTTTAGAGTCCTTTTCCATCTCTGAACATCGTTTTGTTTGCTTTGTTTTTTGTTTTCTTTCCCTTCTTCTCGTTGTTCTTCATGCAATCAACTTTTTGGTAAAATATTTTCCAGATTTATTTAAAACCTTTGAAAGAAACAGAAAAACTTGTGTAAATATTCGCATCACATTTTAAATCACATTTAAAAAACTTTTATCATTTTAATATATGATATTATACAATATAAACCTAAAGAAATATATATATAAATACATAGCTATAACTAAACAAAAAAAAAACACATCAACAATTAATTAATTAATTGTCCATTAATTGAAAATCATATTAAAAGTTCTCTATAAATTAATGACATCACGAGTTTTATTTTAGATTCAAAAAGCAATAAAAAGAGAAGAACTAGAATATAGACGTTTAAATAATTCAAATAACAAGCTGTAATAGAACCTATTTCGGGTTTTCTTTCTCTTTAGGATTATTTGAAGTTTATTAAAATGTGCTGAATTTACTAGAAATTACTTATTTTAGTCTTTAATAAAAAATAAAGCGTCTTGAGTAGCAGTTTCCTTGGAATTGCTGGAGGAAGGACAGAAGAACCTTTGGTACACTGGGCTTAATATAGAAGATTGACATTCATTTAGTAATTTTGAAGATTGATCAGTCATTTATGGGACTGGCCAACTATACTCCGCGATCATCTGTTTGATCAATCTGGAAAAAAGATTGAGAAGTTTCAGTCAAGAATCGTTTATTGGATAATCAGAGGGAGAGTCATATAAGAGTCGAACAAGAATCGTAACTGTGGCGTTGGAAATTAGCAAATTATGGTGCACTTTGCTAATGTTTAGAATATTCAGTCAGACGATTGATAAATTCTACTGCAATGATAAAAAATAACCTCTTATAGTAATAGTAAATTAATAAAAATATTAAAAAAACTGGTTTTGTCTTTTTTAATGGGTTTTATTTTTATCATAATAAATCGATCATTAAATCAGATTTCAAAATACTAAATAAATGCAACTAGGGTATTATCGCCACACATTCAAATGTTCCGGATATATTCACAACCTGTGAATATGTCTCCGTATTCGTCCGAAGTAACAGGCTTTCAGAAACCGCAGCAGCACTTTCTCAGTGTGTTTGTTGTTCAGCTTCTCGCTTCTCAATGACGGTCTCCTCTGTTTGTGTTGGTTTTGTTTACGCGGCTCTCAGCAACTTCGGCTGCATTGTTTTCTATGACATCGCGCTCCAGAGAAGTCGCTTTTTTTATTTGCTGTACGCAGTCAATACTCTTGCCTTTATGCTTCAATGGCCCAGTAGGAAATCACTACTCCATTGACCTTGTCAGCTAAAGTTTAAAACTGAAGAAAATTCTAGAGATGCATAATTAAATTCAAAAAGCAATGTTGCAGGTACATAATCACAAAAAAAAAAAATTATAATTTTACTGTACTTTTGAAGGGTAAATATGGTCCCGTTCCTTGAGGAAACCCGCCGATAACGGTTTAATCAAAGTTGTTAATTAAAGGTAAATTTCTTATGGATAGAAAGTATATATGTAAATAAATCATGCATACCGTTTACATTTATGCCTATCATAACTCAATAAAGAATTCATGAACATCGCTTTTCCTCCCGAAGTTACCATGAATTGAAGATGCAACTACTAAAAAAATAATATACTCAAAACTAACTATGGATAAGAAATTAAAAGAAGACTTCATTCCCCTTTCCGGCAATATACGAAATATATTTAAAAGCATTACATAATAATAATTCTATATAATAATAATATAGTAATAATATATATTTTTCCGTTTTGTTCTCTTATTCTTACGTTCATTCATTTCAAATGGTGGAGGTAACGCCTTACTTTTAAATGAGATTCCTGTGCAATATTTAAATGATTGCTGTCGTTTTTCCTATTGGGACACTTGCAAAATCTCACATGTGTCTGTTCTGAGTACATTTGCTTTTTACTATTTGTTTCATGCCCTTCTTGCACTCGCGCTCTCGCTTCTGATACAATAGTTTTTTTTTGTTATTATCTATCGATGTAGTGAGAGTCGTTGTTTTTTTCTTTTCAGCTTTCGGAAAGCGTAGCGCTTTGTAATTGTTGGTTTATTTGTGTCTGCTCGCTGTAGTGGAGTCAGATTGCAATTTATTTTTATTAATATATATATCAAAACTGAATAAATGTTATTGTGATAAAGAAAACATGTCTTTATTATTGAATTCTTATTAGAATATTGTTGTAATTCTATTGATAAACATAATAAAAGATGAGTTGAATGAAGAAAAATCGTTTGATTAATATAAATTCGATATTGTAAAGAAGCCATTTTCGTATTTAGTTTGGTTTCTATGAAATTGAAAAACTAATAAAACTTTTTTCAACTCAAAAATTAATTGAAAATGTTTTAAATAAGTAGTTTAAAGTACTTCGAATTTAGTGCATTATAAATCATGAATCCGAGCTGATTGTGGATGAGAGTGATGCTTGTTTTGTCGGTTGCTGGACGGAGGAGGAGGAGTTAGGGTGCGATTACAACAGAAATAGACAAATCGAAGCTGAACTTGTTAACCTTGGGTACTTATTAAGCTTTGCAATTAAGAAACGTGGTCGATCTGCTCGGCTTTCAGTGCTGGCGACGTCCTTGGGCAACTCGTTCGCTCCTCTCCCAACAGCAGCAGCTTCTAATTAACGCCAGCGCTGTGCGATTTCCGTCTGCGTATCCTGCACGCAACAACAAACACACACGCCACACATTAACACGTTGTTGCTCGCGAGGACCTCGATGTCCTATAAGAAACTAGGATTTCAACAATACGAGATTTTTCAAAAACCTGGAAAACTCCTTCAGTTCAACTTCAATAAGGTTTTTCAATCGATTTCAAATGAATTTCTTTATGTTTAAACTTCATGTTTACTCTTTTTAATGCCCCATTTTCTCTTTTTTAGGCTCTTTTTATACCACGCTTTATAGAATAGTTGCAATTTTCTTATGAACTTCATTCTATAAACATTCTTCGTTATTCAATATTCTTAATTAGTCTTCAATTTTATTTACAGTTGCTATTTACAGTTTCCGAGTAGCCAACTAAAATTGAACCTTTTTGCTTACGAGAAATCATCGTGTATTCTTAATATTGCTTTTTTTGCGGTTACCTTTACGGATTTTTATTTATTTTCACGTAATTGCGTGCAATTTAACAAACTTTTTAATTCTTTTCAAGGCTATCATACTTTTAATTCTTTGTTCTTAGCTAATGTTTTGTTAAGACTGTTTTTCTTTGTGTTGAAAACGTGACTCAAGTATTAAAATTGCAGAGGATGACAGCAAACCACAAAGAATTGATTCTTGTATGAACGGAGTATACTTTTAGGCATGGCAATGAACTTCAAAAAGACGCAATCCGCAGGGAAATGAATTAAACAGCTAAATGCGATCTTTAGTTTCTTTTCGTCTTCTTGCGTCGTCTTCCGACTCATGTTCATCGCTTTGCACGCAATTTAACAGATTTAAGATTTATTCCACAAAAAATTATATTACAGAGTGGTTTTTGTAAACATTCACTTAAAATAGATATTCTTAACATACGAAAACATATTTAACAAAGATTATTAACATTGAAATTATGTACAAAACAACAGTTAATATTTTAAATTCGATTACATTTAATTTCCGTAAAAAAAGACAAAAAAGGGATAACATTATTATTTTTCAAAATAAAAAGAAAACCTAAACCTATACAAACTTAAAGAAATAACTTAACCTAATCTAAAACTAGTAAAGGTGTTGTCTACAGCCGGGCTGTAGCCGAAATACCCTACACCTTAAAGCTGCATATATACTCCATGACCTATGTAAACTAAAAGTGGGCGGATCACGCCCATATTTGGCGTATTAACTAGAAGCATTAGTCTAAACCTACATATAAAATTTTCTTGTCTTCTCTCAAAAAGTGATGCTGATATGGCCTTTTTTAATAGGCAAAACAGAGGTGCCTGCACTGTCGATATAAAAAGTAGGCGTAGTCCTTGGGCGATTCGGCCCATTTTCAATACGAAACATCCCAACATAGCAACGAATATTTTTGCCAAATTTCATTTTGAAATCTTAATCCGTTCTCCTGTGATCGTGATTTCAACGGACAGACAGACAGACAGACAGACAGACGGACAGACATCGTTATTTCAATTTCGGTGGTGATGCTGATCAAGAATATATATACTTTTCCATACCTATCTCGTCTAGTTCTATGCGTTACACACTCCGGTAGAAAGTGAATATACCCTCAACCTTAAGTTGTAGTGTATAACTAGTGCTAGTGCTAGGAGACAAAAGAATAACTTTTATGCCGTGTTGTACACAGTGTCAATTATATTTAAAGAGTTAAATCTTCTTAACAACTCTCTGTTATCGCTATATACAATTTTATTTAAAAATTTAATGGCCGATTCCGTTAGGAAAGTATCAATCCTCTTTATATTTGTAGCCTTATATAAAGTATCATTAGAGTAATAACTAAGGATACCCTCCGCATTAACAGTACAATGCAGACCTGTGTCTTAAGCATTTCCTGTCGAAAATACGGATCCGCTTCATTTGGGCCGACGAGATGTGGAACAAAACTGGAAAACCGTAAGCCAGCGTTGGTCTGACTATTTGTTTATAGATGTTAATTTTGATTTTTCTGCTAAGGCAACAGGAAGCCTTCAAAACCTTTAAATACTGGAAAAACCTTACTTTAGCCTTGATTATTAGGTTATTAATTATTAAAGTCACTACATATTTGTCTAGCAATTGGTTGCATATCCTCTGTCAATTTATCATTAGGCAATCATTGATTGATCATTTCATAAATATAATTTTCTTGGGAACACTGATTAGATGTAAAGAATATGAAGATGCAAGTAAAGTCATGAGTTTGATATTCCACATGCACCTCTTATTATCCAATAAATATTCCAGTTTGTAGCAATCGAAAAATTGCAATGTAACATCGGCATAAGAACGCTCACACTTTGTGTTGAATAGATAAAAAATTGCAACCTTACAAAATTTTTATTTTCTTATGAAAAATATTCTAAGCACACCATGACAATTCCTATTCATAAATTTTAATGACGAATATATAAACGTTATTCAAAGCTTAAATATACAAAATAATTGGAAAAAATATCCAAAAATAGCTTACAATATTTCTGCTTTCCGTTAAATGCGTGGTTTTAGTTCAGGTAAGAATTGAAAAGTTTATTTTTAAAGGCTTTTTTAATTAAAATTGTTTGCAGGAAAAAATTGGTCACGTAAAGCGTATAACGGATGCCGACATAAAGTCTACGGTCTATGAAATTATGGAAACTAATGTTCCCACAACTTCTATGACGACACCGAAGGATCCTCGCATGACTCTATGCTTACCGTTCCTTATTACTCAAATGAAAAACCTGAATAAATATTTCGCGTATGAATAAAGGAAACTATGCTGGAAAACACTGTGAGAGGTGGCTACAAACATACCTGAATCTCAAACGCGAAATATTTATATTGGTTTTTCAATTGGATAATAAAGAACGGTAAGTGTCTGCCTAGAGTCATGCGAGGATCCTTCGGTGTCGTCATATACGTTGTGGAAACATTAGTTCCCATAATTTCATATACAATAGACTTTATGTCTTCATCCATTATACGCTTCAATACGTTGTTTTTCATGGGAATTATATTTGGAATCTGTTAAAATTCAAAGTGGAGCAGCAGCCACGAATCACTTCTAATGTTAGGTATGTATCACTACTAGTAATCAGCTATCAGATCAGTTATAAACAACTATCAGCTGATGGTAGCTGTTATATGTCCAAATGTATACTTGCCTTCATAATCTTTCCTTTGTTTTCAGACTTCATCATACCAAGGACTTTACTTTTTCTAAGCGCCATATGGAAAGGACTGTTGGACGAATATTCGACAGTATCCCTGCAAAAATCTTCACATTGGACAGAATTAATAAAGGAATCGGTGTAATCCATGTAATTGAAGCTGAGACTTTTGTAAATTGAGGCTACAATTGTAGCAAGCCACTTCTGTTTACTAAAAATAAAAGATCAATAAAACATGAATGTGCTTGAAATGTCATCGATAGCATACATACACACGATCATGCATACTACAATTCTATGACATAAGCTATTAACAACATTTAAGCTTTGGGTAACATTTAACCAACGCTCCGGTTCACTAAAGTATCTGCGGCATGTAAAATAACAGACTGTACAATAAAGAAAGATCCTAAAAGTATCCATAGGCTTCTGTTGAGAAACAGTCCAGTCTCTTTCAAACTGACAAACAAACAGTAGCCACGAAATACAATCAATACGAAATTCAAAACCTCGTACCTCTAAAGTAAAAATTTCGTGTGGAAAATACAGAATAATTTATTCTTGTTACTTTTAACGAAGTGCTTTTATGGCCTTCATGACCTTTTTCAGTTGATGCTGGAAAAAGATTCCAAGCAGCTTTCAAGAGGTCATGAGCCACCTCAAAAATAGGCACGAAGCGCAAAAGCAAAATAAAACGAAGAACATGCGTAACAACAACAACAATTTTTTATGTAAAAGGCCAGAAAAGTTGTGAAGAAACTTTTTTATGTAATCCTTTTATAGATGGATTTATTTTATAAATAAGATCTTTGAAAGATTTGCTTTAAATAATTTCTATTGACGATTTTCTTTCCTTGCTTTCATTATTTTCTATTGAAACGAAATTCATTTATTCAGTTATTCCAGTTTTCTTTCATTTGCAATGCAAATAAATTATTAACAAGAATCCAGAAAAATAAAAAAAAAAATCATAAGATCGAAAAAGATAAAGAAGAGCTCCTTCAATTGAAATTTAATAAGGATTTAAGGATAAGGATATTAAGTTATATATAAAATTGCAAGTCCCTTAATAGAAGTGTGTGCCGTTGAGTTATGCATGAAATTTAAAAAATCCCTTAAGAAAAGTGTCCGACTTATCTATACCATTCTGACCTAACGGCACCTAGCCTATCTTAAAGACGACATTCTTCTGCGTCTTAAGTGAGCTGCGCACTTAACTCTTATAGTCTAATAGAAAATTTCAAATTTCCATGGCTCTCTGTTTACGAGTTATGGAGTCAGATATATGGAATCAATGGAATAAAAAAATTAAGTACTAAAAAGCCAAGGATTCCGATTGAGATAAATTACTTTTCCACTGCTTCGAGCTATGGAATTCCATTCAGCTCCATTCAACGAGTATATATTGTAACGAGTAGCCTGCGTTGAAATCTCTTTACAATATATACTCGTTGTGTTAATCACTAAAGGCTGTCCACAACGAGAAATACTCTCTACACTCCCGGATCCTGTCCAATGGCGCCCAATGACGAAGAGCCTTGTAATGCGATTGGCCTAAATATGAACCCATGAAAAACCACTATAGGAAACTACAGCACACGGAATGGGGAAGCAAAGTAATTATGGAAAAATGCTGGTATAAGTTTAAGCCGATTCCGTGCTGGATAAATACGTCCCCCATAATTACATGTAAGATGGCGGTTTGTGACACTTGGTCGCATCTTTTGCCAGTTGGGAATTCCCCAAAAGCAACTATGGACACTCGCCTGTTTTTGGTGCACCGCAGACGACGTCAAATATCATACCGAACCTCATCCATAGCTCTTGAACGCCGGACTGTTTTGAGACGTACCTGCAGGATTTCCATGGGAATTATCGCACAACCCCTTAGGGTTGTCTCGATATATCTATGGAGAATATATCGAGAATTTGCCAGACGGACGTAGTGGCGAAAATATCTGCACTAACCTGAGTCTATGGCAGGATATTAAAGACCAGACCATTGTGATAATGTCCAAGAGCCAAGCAATTATTAAGGCATTAACATTCTACGAGATTCCACCGAGAGTTGTGTGGGAATGTCAAGGAAAATTTATAGTGGAGAGGGAGTATACACACAGAAAACACTATGGGTAGCAGTAGGTAACAGGGAGCGGTCCACATATGTACATACGTATATGAAGAAGCGCAGATTGTAGGAATTGAGGTAATAACAAAAAAGACTGAGGTAATAACATGCTCGAAGTTATTATTCAACCAAAACTTCTTGTATATGTACTCAATCTACGACAAACGAATCTAAATATATATTTCTAACCAAACGTCTCTAACCAAATTAATTTGTAGAACTAAAAACCTACCTACATATTTCGGCAAAAAAAATTGCAATCGTAGTTCTCTGAATAACGCCTGCCTCTTGCAGAAAAAATTGGCTCAGTTTGCCTGTGTATCGCACGGAAATTATTAAATCGCAGTTGGCGTTACCTCAATAGTACCATAGATACCGCTGAAGAGAGCAAAGCTATTTGCACGGCAATTAAAAACGGACCAAGAATAATTTTCTTAACCAGACGCCATTATCCTCATACTTAAAGAAGACCGAATTTTAATTGAAGTAGCGAATTTTGCGAAAAGGGAAGCTATTGTTTAATACGCCCGAATTCTTTGGCTATATAATTTCCAAAGAAACTTACATAGCAGAAAAAACTACTGTAGAATTTTTGAATTTTTTCGGTAAGTCGAGTAAGCTTTGCCTCCCCATAAAAAAAAACACTTTGAACACTCATATATTTTCAATTTCAATTCAATTAGAACAGCTCAGTATTCTACTTCAAGTAAATAATTTTCATTCGATAGTCAAAGAATTAAAATAAATAGTTTAAAAAATTAAATTCCTTAAATAAGTTAATCAAAATTCATAACGCGAAAAACGTTAATTTGTTTACTAATAAATACGGAAAAATCTGGAATTGGGTTTGTCCAAATACAGCAAGCTAAAAAACAACTGTTTGGAACTTACGGTGTAAAAAGGTATTTTTTCCCCCATTTTCCTACTGATTACATAACCACAAAAAAAAAAAAAAAATATTTTCAGGAATTTATAACAATTGAGATGGCTTCCAAAGGAGGAAAGATGAACAAAAAATCTCCCGTTGGCAATCGTGTGGACTGCCCATTGTGCTTGGAGCACATGGATGATTACGATATTAAGTTCTATCCATGTCCTTGTGGTTATCAGGTAAGGCTTCACTTTCTCTTTTACTCTTTCACTTTTATGACTTTCATGACATTGCTTTTCTCTTTCCCTCTCGCAGATTTGTGTTTTCTGCTGGCACCGTATTCGCACAGACGAAAACGGATTGTGCCCAGCGTGTCGTAAGGAATATTCTGAGAATCCTACCAATCATCCTCCACGTAAAACACAAGGGGTAAGTAAATTAGTCCAAATTAAATTGACATTTATAGTACATATATAGGTTATACGTGGATAAAAAGACGCCATTTTGTAGATTCTTTTATATATATAATATCGATAACAAAATTTTTCGATATTATCCTTCCTAACATTGACTATATCATTCGTCTAACACAGATTCATACTGTTCTCAACTCCCTCCAACCACTTTTCGGTGGCTTCATTGGACATCGACTTCTGCTGTCGTTTGTAGGTTTTCATTATTCGACCTCACTAGGCTCCTCGGTAGGACCCCAATTATCCTCACACTTCTATTTCCCTTCCAGCATTCAGGCAAGCCTTTTTCTGGAACTAATCTCTTACATGGGAGTCCAGTTTTACCCGATTTCATAAAAATAGGTCTGTTTTAGTGTTTTTTTCGCAGTCGGAAAAAAAAAATTGAAATGTCAATTTTTTTGTTGTTTGATATGTCAAAATTTTCAATTCAACTATTTTTGCCCTACCTTTCAAATTTACGATATAGATGAAAAAATTTTGTCGTATAGATGGCGCTACAAATTTTTTTTTATTTATGTTGGTAAAACTGCGAATTAACTGTCAAAAGAAGTTAAATTGTTAATTGGAATCAGGTCAATTGGCTGCAAATCAGGAAGTCAGAGTATTGGCAGCAAAGGAACCTAGAAAGGTCAACGACAGGACCGAGGAATAAAAACACCAAAAATTCTACCGGTATTAATAATAGGACGCCAAATCGTATGGCAATCAAGTAAGAATTTGACGAAAAGTATGCAACAGATTTTGAAAAAGGTAGTTGAACAAAAATCATAAACAGTCCCTTGCTTCTCTTCCCCCATCTGATAACGACCCATCAAAATCACCAAAGCATATTCTCAACCATCAAAGAAATAACAACAAACACTATTGTTTCAAAGGTCATAAGACCCTAAATTAAAAAATTCTGCTTTGTACCTGAGCAGACGATGGGGATTTGTTATTGTAGAATAATAATATGAAGTTAAATCTACCCCTTGCCTCTCCTCGTCGGTGTAATCGACAATCTTTCATTTGTTTTACTTCACACATCGTATGTCCACGACGCTTGCAGTGAAGCATTTTTTTGCATAAGTTTATACGGCATTTTTCTGCCTCATACGCAAGAAACAATACCGAACGCGAACCGATTCCCTTATAGAACCGAAAATTTTTTAAAACAACGAGTAAAACCGCATGTAATCTCTTTGTGTATATATGCTCGTTGGTGCCATCTACTGGTGCTTTCTAAAGATATTAGCGATTAGTGATTGCATTAGCGTTCTATGCGATAATCTTAAATCAGAACAGCTGGAACGCAACTAATATGTCGCGTTCAGTTTTGTAGTGGGTTCCGCCTTTAGGGAAAATCTGGAAAATATTTAGGGAAATCTGGGAAAAAATAGCCTATATACATAAAAATATAAACCAGGATTTGTGCCTTCGGATCGTTCAGGTGCTCGGGCGTTTACATAAAATAATCTACGTTTATTTTGTCATTTTCAACTGTTGTGGAAGCAAGTTCATCAAATCCGTTGAAGATTTGGTTAAGTTTTGAGACACAATTCGCTATTTTTTGATAGTTAAATCATTTTTATAATCTCTTTCCATTTAAATAGCATTTATCCCTTCACTAGTCCCATTCGCAAGGCTATAGCAAATAGGTATCAATGGTAGCCTGTCTTCCATCTTGGCATCCCCGATTATACCTTCCCTATCCTTGGTTTTGCCATTTATCCGTGCATTTATTCACTATCTATTATATTAATTCTCGTATATTGCGTGCTTTTTCTTAGTCCTTCAATTGACGATATGCATTCCTGTACTCCTCCTCCTTGATTATATTTCATCCATTATATTTTCATTATTTACCTTCATCGATTATACCTGTACTATACGTGATGATACCTTTACCATCCTTGACGAATTCCTCGTTTTCTACGAATTTATTTTTTCTATAATCCAGTCCATCATATTCTTCTTTTTAACTCTACTATCGATGAGTTTATTCGTCCTTCCACTGATGATATGTGTTCAAATCCGCGTTTGGATTTTGTTGGGGGTTTGATTTTAGTTCAAGCACATAAACCTGATTATATCCTTTACTACAACCCTCTTTTTGATTATATCTAGCCTATCGCAGGTTGTATTCATACCTTCGTAGATTTTATGAATTTATTGATAGATTTATTTGTCCTTCCATTGATGCTATATCCTTTCTTTATCCTTAATCACTTAATTCACTGTATACCCCCTATCCTTAGGTCTATCCATGCTTTCTTGATTCTATTCATTTTATTCTGTAATCAATACATCTTTTTTGGTTACTTCCACTATCCTCGATAATATCCTTATCCTCGATGATATTCTCGCGGGTTTTAATTATATTCTATACCTATATTACATCTTCGCTATACTTCATTCTATCTTCCCACACACTCTTGTCTATGTTTCACTCTTAGACACTTCGATCCCATGGCTTTGGCAGTTAACCTTTATTTTATATTGATTTCATAAATTCCTCACGGAATATTTATTGAATTTTTCCACAATATGCGTTACATATTTAGTTGATTCTTATGTTAGAACTGTATTCGCCATCCTCTCCAGGTCGGCCGAGCGACGGCGTTATGAGAGATCGCTGGCTCTCGCTTTGTTAGTGAAGGGATCTTCTGCCGTAAACAATATTTTTGTTTTCTATGGAATTTACCGATGAATTCATCCTTCCACTAATGCTATACATTTCATAGCATTCTGTATCCCTCCTCTTTGATATGCTCCATCCTTGAAGCATCGACCATATCCATCGACTTTTTTTTTTTAATTTTTGTGATATGATCTGTGTTTGACGTAGATGATAGCGCTTAAGTCGCAGAAGCGGCAACGTAGACAAACTGATATCGAAAATCGTAAACTTCTGGCCGAGGTGCGTGTCATTCAAAGGAATCTCGTCTTCGTTGTTGGATTGCCTGCGAGGTTCGCTGACGTGGAAGTGAGTGAAATTGCTCTCAGTGTTTTATACACCTCATTCTCGTTTCTAACTGCATATCGACACATTTCCTGAAAAACGCGAGTTTTTGGAAAATGGGGAAGAGTAGTCAATATCGTGGTTAATCCGACAACGATGTACGGAGAGCGCGTGAGATCGAACGTGAATAATTATTGGTGTTATTAGTTAGAGCACAGCCCAATGAATGCCCCAAATTTATTCTTTCTTCTTCCATGTCCAATCAGGCAACTTCGCCAGCGGTTTGTGTGAAATATATGAAAAATTCTGATTCGCCAAAACCGAATGACAGCGTTAACAAAATGACGAAAGATGGGCGCCTAGTGAAGACATGTCACGAGGTGGCAAATCCGGAAGCTAAAAAGGTGATTCGAAGCAAGCGCAACCCTTAAACTATTATTATTAATGATATTGATGTCTGCAGGAGATGACTCAAGGCAAGCACAGCGAGCATGAGAAGCGCTTGAACCAGTCTGTGTTGGGGAAGAAGGACAGCAACCAGCCGCTCCATGCCAGTCCCAAAGAGGTCAAGACTCCTCTTGGCAGTCCCGCACGTAAAGTGGAGACCTACGCTTCCAAACTCAATGGAGCAGACAGCAAAACAACAACATCAACGGCCTGGAATAAGCCGGTCACCGCAGCACATGTGGCGAAAGTGGGCGTGATTGGAATGAAGCCGAAGACTACATGGGCCATGATTGCAGCGCCACCACCAACCAGCGTCGCCGAACGTCAACAGAAGGGCGGCAAAAAGCAGGAGAAGGCCGAAAAGGGCAAAGCCAATAACAGCTCAAATAAGCAGGCACCGACAACTGAAACGTATACAAGATCGCCGGCAACTAGCGTAAGTATTGGCGCCTATATCGCTCAAGCCGCAAAGATCAAAGGCGAAAAAGAGAAAGCTCAAGCTTCCAAGACAAACGACAAGAACCGCTCTAAAGGTGCAATAGCAAAAGGACAGCCACCGACAGAGTCCAAAAAGAGTGCAAAAGCCAAAGCAAAAAAGGCCCAGGCAGCTAACGCCCTGAATACATCCACTTCATCAAATGCATCCAACATATCGAACGCAGCAAAACCTTCGGCAGAAGCTTCTCCGAAGGCCGAGTCTCCCTGCACCACTCCGGACTCGGAATTGCACGAGAACGTAGGTATTGCATTTGAGCAGATGTTTTGCAAAAACCGTTTCAACAACAAGAAAAGTAGCGGCAATATCTTTGATCAAGCTGGTAACAAAATGATAGTTCGATGTGAACCCGTTGCCCTGATCTGAATGCTCTCTTTTGCTTCGCAGATGCCTTGGCCAAATTGAACCTTCTCGAGGACAACAATAGCTTCTTTTCATCAGATGCTGCATTGCGACGCAACTTGATGTTTCAGAATAGACCAGAGTCCACAAACGAAACTGATCCGAACCAAAAGAACAACGCCAATGCACCAGACACGTTCGAACTGTGGAACGGTTAGTACCTCTACCACAGCAAATTATTGCTTTGTTCTCTATTTACTAATCTCACCCAAGTTTATAGCCATTATGACTATTTAATTTTTTGTGCAGAAATTTGTTATTTAGCTGCTAAGTCTTAAACGCACAGTCGTTCGATCCTTTTTTTTTGGTTCCATCGGTCATTGAATATTACCTCAGTTCAGGCATTTGGTATTCAGAAGTTTTTCCTACTGTCGTGTTTGTGTCCTTATGTTAGTTAACAAAATTAAAAATAAAACCGAGACCGTCGAATGGACCGAATGGACCGAATGGACCAATCGCAGCCTTATTGAATGATCGATGGAATGGAGTGGAGCAAATTGCTATACATTTAATGATAGACATAAGTTTACACATTCGTCCCGTTAATTGCTTTGGTTAACCAATATTTTGCTTGTTATTTTTTAATATTTGCCGTCGATGTTTGTGATCGTGCAGCGGACTGCAAGGAACGAGAGATGGGCCCATTCGAGGAACATGTGCGATACAAGTGGCCCGTTCATCCTCCGCTTCTACCGGCGAAGGAATACCCAAACGAAGCCACTTATACTAGACCCTGCATGACGGGAAGCTACAATAAACTGCGCAATTTTCGCTATCCAGATGGATACAGGCATTGTATGTTTTTAATTTCCCACCTTTCTGGAAATCCACCATCCATCTCTTCCGAACCAGCTCATTCTCAATCTCATTGCTACATTCACATTTTGCTTCTCGTTTTTTTTTTAGGCTTTGCACCTAACTACAATGATGGCGAGGATTCGTGTAATATACCAGGAAGCGCTTCGTGGTTTCAGGATTACAAGCAGCCGGAAGCCGATCCTTTACCTCCATTACGGCCTTACTCCGGATACAAAGCAGATCGGAACAGTACACTTGGCGGACAGGTTCGGCGCAAGTCAAAATTCTTCGATTCTAGACGAGGCATATCAGAGTTAGATCAGGTACTACGGCCAATCGAAGCAATTTGGTCCGAAATTCGTATCAACTAATTCCCATTCCTTTCAGGAGCCATTCATGGACAATGTACAGTCAGCGGCAGGCGACAACAGAGAAGTCGGAAGGTCAACAACACGCTTCGACAACTCATTTTTCGCACAGAAACCCATAAGTGGTAGGAACTTGAAATATCCAAGTGAAGTCATTTGCAGTTTAATTCCTCTTTACTTAGAATTTCTACCCATTCAGCGGGGATCGCAACCACAACTACAACCACAACCACAACCAGAACCGCAAGTCAAACAAGAACCTTCTCTGGCTGACGAGTTGGGTATGAAATGAAATTGGATGTTTTATTCTCTCGGATGGTTGTTGCATATTGTGTGTTCGGTTTTAGGTTTCGATCCATTTGCCGAAGCCCGGAAAGGCTTGGCGGAACTAATTGCGAATGAAGGGAATGACGATGTAGGCAGTTGCGAGGTCGCCAGTGGCATCGCTCCTCGTCAACCACAGCAGCCTCTCTTATGCAACCCGCGCCGTGGCCGCATCCCTCGAACTCCGCCCGGTTTTGCTCCACTGAACACGTTCGGCTTCGGAATGCCACGTCCCTACAGCCATCGCCGCAATTCATTGTTAGGTGATGTTGATGTAGGTGATGACGCAGGGCCTGATTCTCTCCTGGGCGCTGCTGGGGGCCCGCCACCGCTTGTACCGCCACACACTTGGCGGCCTCGTTTGATGCGGTTTGCAATGCAAGAACACTCGTACGTCGAAGACCCGAACGAGGATCCACAACAACAGTATGGGGCAGGCGATCACATTGACGGTTGGTTTACAAACGACGTCTAAGACCGCGCCACGCTAATTCTAATCGTTGTGTATTTCGTAGACTACTACAACAGTGACTGGATGGGACCCAACCCATCCTTTCAACACTTCCCTCCATTTCCGCAACCGTACATTCGCCGTGGTCTGTATATGCAACAGTTCATACATCGCCAGCATCGTCGCCGGCAGCCACTGTTCCTTCCCAATAGTTCGGCTATGCACAATGCTCAAAATATGGTAAATACACCATCCCATTGCCCTGAACCATTGCTTCACCCTCACTTATGTCATTTTCTTCGTTTTTCTTCTTGCTTTTTGCTGTGGTCGTCCATGGATGGTCATCGCATTTGATTGTCCTACTGTTGAGCAGATGAATTTCTCGCAAGTTAACTACCTAACCACCGAGCAGTGTTATTGGCTGAGTTCCAGACAGTATGTTTACGAATAATTTAGCAATAATTCTACATCGACAATTCCTTAAATTTTGGTCCTTTCAATAATTTGAACTTAAAAAAAAAACTACGAATATCGAATATACATATTTGCTAGGATTATTTAGCATAATATGCAAAGCTTGAAGTACATGCTAGAAATATAAAATGCATACGTTAAAAACGTTTGTATTACAGTATAAAAAGAGAAAACTAGTAAAGGTGTTGTCTACAGCCGGGCTGTAGCCGAAATACCCTACACCTTAAAGCTGCGTATATACTCGTATATATATACAATATATATATATTATATATCTAATAATAAATATATATAATAATATATATAATAATTATAATAAAAACAAAAAATTTTTTTAAAGTGGGCGGATCACGCCCATATTTGGCATATTAACTGGAAGCATTAGTCTAAACCTACATATAAAATTTTCTTGTCTTCTCTCAAAAAGTGATGTTGATATGGCCTTTTTTAATGGGCAAAACAGAGGTACCTGCACTCTCGATATAAAAAGTAGGCATGGTCCTTGGGAGATTTTTCCCATTTTCAATACGAAACACCCCAACATAGCAACGAATATTTTTGCCAAATTTCATTTTGAAATCTTAATCCGTTCTCCTGTGATCGTGATTTCAACGGACAGACAGACAGACAGACAGACGGACAGACATCGTTATTTCAATTTCGGTGGTGATCCTGACCAAGAATATATATACTTTTCCATACCTATCTTGTCTAGTTCTATGCGTTACACACTCCGGTAGAAAGTGAATATACCCTCAACCTTAAGGTGTAGGGTATAAAAAGAAAACAAGACAAATGAAAAGAAGATCAGCGATATTATAGACTAGAGCACGAAAAGGCTGGGGCTTATTTGCCATCCAAAATGCGTGGAATGTGCATTGGAGTCAGTCAACGATCTCCATTTGTCCATTTCCTTGTTCGGCATTCCGGACGGAATTGCTTTTAAATCGAATTTGAATTCCGACGAACGGAATCCGATCCACTTTCGAATGTTCGAAGTGAAAATAGAACAACGAGTAGAATAGTGAAACCTTCAATATTTGTTTTATCAAATGTAGATGAGATGTAATTTGTCTATAAAAACAATGAAAGAAAACGGAAGATGGCTAAAAAACTTCCGGTAGCAATATCCGAAAAAAACGGAATGCAGAACACCTCAAATCCGAGAAATACACACAATCCGTTTCGAACATACGATACAATACGATTCGGCGGTTCCGCGAGTGTTAAGGGTATGTCGGGGTTTTTAGTTGGTTAAAGTCCAACTCTTAAGCTTTCGATGCGGTTTCCTTGCTATATAAAAAAAAAAAAAAAAAAACATACGATACAATACGGAATACGCACTATGAAAGAAAAGTGCTCGGACATCGTGATTTCTACGGATTTCTTTTGGAGAACTCACTGTAGTCCCATTTTGATAAGATACAGAATTTGTAGCTACCCAAAGTTATGCATTATACCTATTCTCATAGGAAGATTAACTTTGTGATGATCAGAATCATAGCTTATTTATATGACCCAAATAGACTTACTCTTGGAAATGGGATCAACTCGGAACTGGGACTTAAAGAGAAGGTTTATTGGTCCTTGAGCATCTGGAGTGGGACTTTTCCCTTTTTATGCCTACTATTGGATTGTCTTCTGAAGTTTGGAATATATTCGGATTGATGCTGTGCATGGATGCTGTTGGTGGAGGCAGAGATGTCGCGTTTTCTGTGAAATATGCAAATTTGACGGGAATAAATTTAAGGGTTTCACTCAAAACTTCGACAAAGGAATTTCCTACGCTTCGAAATGTTAATCAAAGTTTTGAGAATGTGAAGCGTGTGGTTCCCCCTCCCCTTCAAACTTCCCCTCCAACGATCGCTTTGAGTATAAAACGTCGACGAGTTTTAATTGAATTAACATCACTCATACGACGTGGGTGAACGCGATGCGAATAAATTCGAAAACAAAACGTTGTCTGCAGAACTGCGAAAATTTAAACTGCACAGAAAAACAACGAACAGCGAATTTAATGATGTTTATTAAATTCTTGAAAATATTTTTAGAAAATTTCAGTGGGTAGAAAAATCATTGAGACATCATCAAAGCATCTCATTTTCAAAGAACCGAGAAATGTTTTATATTCAATGATTAAATTAATCTCTGCTAAAAAGAATTTCAAGAAGAAATAAGAAGCTTTGAATAGTTTGCTTAGAAATGATAAATTGAAAGGTTGTAGATTCAATATGAATTTATTCGAATAAATTAATATAACACATAATATGAGCACTAATAATAAATATACTAATAATAATCACAACAATATCAATAACAATAACAGCAACAATAAGAAAATTACAATAAAAACTGGTAACACGAAAAGCGCAATAGAAATCCGCAACGCATCGAAATCAACTCAAGCACGACAGCAAACACAACCGAATCGACGGACTTAGGAACAATAGCAGCGACGACAACAACAAAAGCAGCATCAACTACACCAGCAAAAACAAGAAAAACGAATTTGAAGAGATGCATAAAACTTGTCTGGATGCCGAGTGGCTGCAGTGAGCATTTTTCACCTCGTTCAAAGTCGTTTTCAGACGAAGCGTTCGTGCATTTGTTCAGTCGTTCGCTCATTCGGTTTCGTGTGTGTTTTCGTTGTTGTTGCTCTTGTTGGCTTCACTTTTACTGCTGAGTCTGCGTATCGCAGCCGCACTCTTCACCATCAACGTTGCTGTCGTGGGGCCGCATATGAAAGCGTCGCCTCAGCCGAACGAACACTCGGCTTCGTGTACGGCATTCAGTTGCGTTCTGACAGAATCAACAGATGGACGCGTCTCGGTACGCGACACGCGAACCCAACACGATTGAGCCGGTCGGTCGAACGGTTTGAAACGGTGCGCGGGGCTCGCAGCTCCATATTCAAATGAATTTGCAAGCTGTTCGTCAGCTTTGAACAAAAGCGAATAACACAAAAAGACGTTGCGTTGCGTTAAGAAGTATTTTTTTCGTGATAATCTGCTGTGGAATGTGTATAATTAATGCGAAGAAGGTACAGAAAATTAAAAAATGACAGAGAATAAAAAATTCGTCATTTGTTTGAAAGAAGATTTTATTTAAATCAAAGCTTATCTTTTTTAATAATGTTTGGTATGAAGTTTTCTGTGGTCGTGGGTCTGCTTTAACGCGTCTTCGAGTCTGATAAAAACCAATTGCGGCGGCTTCGTGATGAAACGACAAATGATTTAAGAAACGATTGAAATTTGTGAACGCAGCCGAGGTTCATCGTGCATTCAACTGAAATAACATCGTAAGTGATGCTTTCCAGTGTTTGTTGGAAATTCCTTAGCAATTGTAAAAGTCGTAGTCGTCGTCGTCGTCGTCGTCATCGTTGTTGTTGTTATGCATTCCTTTGTTAAGCGCTGCCTGCAGTCAACAGGTTTTCGCTTGGCTGTCGTTTGGAAGACGATTCTCGATGATGATGAGCGTGGAAGTGGCTCCATTGTGAACTATCCACAACCACGACGCAGACAGAAGCGCGAAGTTGCAAAGATAACGTTTATTATTAGAAAACAGCTGTCGTAAAATGTGTTTGTTGCCGTTTGCCAATCAATCGCTATCATTAGTAATAATAGTAATCTTTATTATCTGTATATCTACTTCAATATCAATGTACAAGCAATATATAATCGCTATTGCTGCTCTGCATCTGAACAAACAGTCGATAAGTTGGAATTCGAGCGATTGTGCGATAAATAAACACAACTTTTTCCATAGAAGCAATGAAATACTTCGCAAATTGTCATTTATTTCTTTAGTTTCGTATTTTCAATAAGTCAATAAACAAATTTGCTGGATCTTTCAACTACTTCCAAGTGTGCGTTCTTGGTTATTTCAAAGCTCAGTCGTCGAATGACTGTTTAATTGATAATTGCAAATAATCGCAAAGCTGAGTTTTCCTTTATTCAGCCATCGTTCAGTGTGTTTATCGTGTCATTCGCTGTGTTTGTTCCGTCACAAATGCAACGAAAATTAAAGTCTGTTGACCTTTGAAGCGATGATGAGCTTAAAAGTAGGCTTTGAATGAAGCCGGAACTCATTTGGGACAGCAAAGGATATTTTTGAGACGACAATGGAAGGAGGAAATCTAAGTGAGGCGAGGATGAATGTGAAGATGCAGCGAGTGGACAAGGAAAGCGGAGAGAGCGACGAATCCACTTCAAAGCGTCAGGAATTCATGAAAATCGTCGCTGAAGTTACAAAAATATTCAAAACTTGTCTTGTTTTCTTTTTTTGCGTTATATCGGTGACTGTTTTAAATATGTTTTTGTTTATACTAATATTTTATACAGCTCTAGCGTCCATTTCGCCAGAAAACGTTAAACTGCTCCTTATTATGTTGATTATCAATGACATTTGTCACTGATTGCTGTCATTATTATTATTATGAATAAATATTAATTATTATGAAATTTTAAAATTTCGTTTAAAATTAATGAATAATTTATTTTTTTAATATTTCTCTCAAGCACATTTATGTTTTCGCTTTGCTTTAATTACATTCTTATTAATAGTTGAACAACGTTTTAATTTTGTATTTAATATTTTTAGTTCGTTTTCAGATCAGCGCGCGCATTCGTTGCATTTTTGCTGCGGTGCTGTGATTTTTTGCTTGCCTTTTTTTAGCAGCCAGATTTGTGTTCAGCTTCTTTTCATACTCGCTCCCCCAACAACAACAACAACAACAACCACTGCGAAACGCTTGTTCTTATGCCATATTTAATCGCGTCGCTGAGAGACGCGGTTCCAAGGCAACGACTGCTGCTTCGCTTTGAGTTCATTTAATTTTTTAATCTTTTTGTTTTTGTTGGCCGATTTCGGTTTTATTGCTGATTCTCGTGTTTGTGTGTTTATTGTTGCTGTTGTTGTTGTTGCTGTGCATTTATTTATTTATGTACTTAATTTGCGATCACTTCTCGTGAATCGTTAATATTTTTTTATTCTCTTTCCTCAACTTCTCTGAGTTGGTTGTGTTTTTTCTCTTTTCGAGCGTGAGTTTAAAAGGGTTGCCATGAGTTCACCGTTCTGTGGGAAATTTTCTTACCGATGTGGAATCGCGGAATAAGGGAAAGTTTTGGGGAATTTTAAAAGGGAAATTTGGAAAAATATTGTACAAAATACAAAATGCCCTATGAAACCGTATTGAAATCATCTGCAGTCTATTTAGAAGATCCGATAAATGCATAATTCTTTTAATCACAGTCTTAATCGCATGATTAAACTAGGATTAGTACGAAATCTACTGCGTAGACCAACTGAAACTGATATAACAGCCGTGTTTTTTTAATGAACTACTAAAAAACGATGAGGCAGCTTATGTCGAATCATTAAGCGAAGTTATGAATGAAAAGGACTCTGTATCGCTAAATTACTGTTTCCAAATAATCATATAATACAGTATATAAATAAACTGTATAAATTATACAAATAATTGTTGCGAAAAAATAGTAAAACAAAGTGGGAATTTGCAAATTTCCCCATAACCTCGATACAAACCTGTATAAGACCTGGTGTGTCACTTTTACGGGGAAGAACTATATAGTTCATTAAAAAAACACGGCTACTGATCTAGAATACACATATATACTTTTCCATTGTCTCCTTTGATTTGAATTTTTCGCATTTATCCGGAGCTACTTCCACATTTTTATTTATGTATATCTACAAAGAGCTATCGCGGTTTTAATGGTTCCTTTATTTTGTATTTATAATTTTTTTGATAAAATGCAGACAGTATTTGTTTATATGTAAGTAGAACTAATTCTATTTAATTTATTAAAAAACCCATTTGAAAGTATTAAATTCTACTTAGTGACATGGCAACTCTGGCGTTGAGCGATTTTCAGAGCATAGAATTGAGAGAGAAACTGCAGCGACCACGATCCAAAAAACAAAAACAACAAAAGAAGAAAAAAAAATCACACGACTTCGCAATTGTGACTACGACCTAAAAAAGTTCTTTTCCGATTTAATCGATGTGTGGTTCTTTCTCTTTCATGCTTTAATTATATCTTCAAATCAGCGTCGCCCATGAGCAGCCATTCGGCCACTCAATTTTTGAGCACCTTAATATGTATACAATGAGTGCATTTGCCGAAATTGCGTGAGCATTCAGGAAAGTTTGATTTGCCTACACCCAAAAAAATTATCGCTGTTTGTGTTAATGCGGATTTTTCCTTAATATTATATAATATTATTATATTTTATTGCAAAAATCATATTTTATGTACAATCTACAAGATTTGTTACGAATAAGCTCAATTCTTCATATTAACACATCTATTATATCGTTTTACGTCCTTCTCCAACTAAAGATTCGTAAATTTTTAGCAAATAATTGAGGTGTTATACTTTTCACGCTTGTACTGGTTTGTTAAAACTTTAAATGTGTTGCAATAATCGTAGCAGAATTTAACAAAAAGAAACTAATGCTTCGTACTTCGAAGTATTAAGTTTTTTCAGTGCAGGTTGAGAAGTCGTTCATACACATGCTTAAAATGTGACAGTGTGAGTTTGGACATCGCTGCTTCAAATCTTATTTTCTGTTTATGGCGTTGGTCTCATTCAGCATCGTGAGTGGCTTGAGAGCCGAAGTGCTGCGAACATGAATGGGAGCAGTGAGAGTTCGTAAGAGTGCGAGGCTGGCAGAGACTCTCCCAGTGGAGCAAACAGCTGTCCGCCGATTGATGATGTTTGCTGACTTCTCCCAGACGATTTTTGTGCTATATTCAACTCAATCGCTTTCATTGCAGTTTATTATTGCTTTGAGAGGGTTTCTTAAGTAGTACGCAGTTTTTCGTCTCCTCTCCCCTTTTCTCATACAGAGTTTTCGTTCGACCTTTAATAAATTAACACTTCAGCTAGTGTCACTGTGATTGATATGCTATTTAATTTATTTTATTACTGTTATTGTAGCATTCTTTAAACTCTTTCTGATGATGTTGTTGCTGTTGTTGATTCCCTTCGCAGCGCTGCCTTCACTGAGGCTGGCGTAGAAGCAGACGTGATGCTGATGAGACGTGACAATATCAACGTCGCTCTTCTGCTTGATAAGCTTTGGACTGTCTGCGAGTTGCTTATGCGACGTTTCTCTCTTTGTCTGCTTTTCCGGCTCTGAACGCGCTGCACGCTTCGTGCCCGCCATAAAAACAATAGAAACAATGAATACGACTGAATATGACAGCGACATGTGTCTGTGTGTTGACATTTTTCTACGAACTTATTTTCCTTCAATGATGGAAAATTAAAAATATTGTTTTTCATTTCTCTGCCGATGCTTAATTTAGATATCTAAAAATATTTCCACATAATGAACTTAACGTTAATTTGTTCATCTCAACGAAAAATATGAAAAATATGCGCCTCAATTGACACTTGTTCTCGCTGCTCGCCTCTCCTGATGAAGCGACGTCTCTCATTCGAAAGTCACCGCTGTAATTATGAGTGCGATAAGGAAAACGACAGAAGCAGCACCACAAGCGACAACAACTACAACGACATCAGTTCGTATGCAGTCGTATTTATGATCACAATTAATAGCTATTGTTTCGTGCTCTTTGCTTAATGAGCAAAAGCTCCAAAAACAACAACAACAACCGAGCCACAGCAGCGGAACAACAAGAGCGTTGACTCCACTGAGAACTTCGTTGGCGCTGAATCGTGAGTGAAATGTTAACGGTTGAGAGTTTCCAACCAACGACGACAGCGGAACGTGTCGAAAAATAAATTGCATTCATATATGTACATTTATAATTTCATTGCAAATGCAGTTATTGAAAATAAATCGTAATTAAGAGGCACTGCTTCCGTGCCGTCGACTGTCATCGGCTCAGTGTAAAATTAACGATGGCGGCTATTAAGTATTTTTTGAAACAATTTCTTCTGTGTCGTATTTTCTCGAAGTGAAATGCTTGTAATTCTTATGCAACAAGTAACACTATTTCGTTGTTAACCGTGACACGCGACGGCGAATAAACAAACGAAAGGCACAAAAAGTAAAAGAAGAAGCGACAAACACTCAACAAGCAGCGACGAGGTGAATGAATGAATAATGAACGATTATGAAAGAATCGAAGAAGAATGAAAAAATATGAAACTAGAATTCGTAAAACAAGAATTCCCTCTCCGTCCTCTTCCCGCCGTGAATATGCAATCGAACTTCCTTTCCAACGGAAGTCCCGCCAGCGTGGATGACTCAATGGAGTTCCTCGTGTTGACCTAACCTACTTTTATCTGTTACCTAACCTAACCTAATTTTGTTTTAGTTGTACACTGAAAAAAGAATGCTTTCGAATTACTCATCCTTGGAAGGAGTGAAACTGTAAACAAGGAATAAAACTCATAAAGAACATGGAACTAATGCAAAAATTATCGCTTTTTTCCCCCCACTTCAAAAGAGGCTACAGCAACATGAATTCAATTGCGACAACAGCAAAAATTATAGTACCAGACCCCAGCACTGGGCGAACCAAACAGCCTGAGAACACCCTGAGAAAGCGATTATGACCTACAACTCCAAACATTGAAAGGAATGCAGAGGAACCTGTCAAGAAACATGTTACATGGACAAAGAATTATAGAGTCACCTCATATGCCACACTTACGTATGTGCTATGGTCTGTAAGATTCCTAGAACTGACGAGACTTCTAAGTGTAGGGCACAGGGTACAGGAAGGAGCCGCAGTGCTACTATACAATTGAGTCTGAAGCCCAGGGGGCTGGAAGATCCCTAGAACTGGGAGAAATAATCATACTTCGAGAAAGGATAACAACATAGAGCTTATAAGAGATTTTTTTTTTTTTTTTTTGAATTGATTTAAAAAGGTAATACAATAAGATAAGAGATATTAATGTTATAAGGTCTATGATAAGTAATGTTATAAGGTCGATGATGTTATAAGGTAATAGAAGAACTATGAGCCAAGGAAGGAGGCATAATAGACCACCAGGCAGCAGTGCTTTACTCTCACTATACAACTAACTGACAATTGTTTTAAAGGCAGTTTTCACAATGTCCGGTGAAGTACTAACCGACAGTATAGTCGAAAGAAAATATCCGGTTTCTAGGTCTAGGTGTAGAAGAGAGGTTACAGCACTCTTGTTACCATAGCGATTGGTTATAGTAACGAAGACTCTTTCTGGCAGACTAAACAACGTTTTGATGCTTTGGATGCTGCAAAAAGACGCCAGAAAATAGAAAAAAAGCCGTTTAAAAAGGCATTTCTCAAAATTAAATATAAGTTCAATTGATCTTTCAAAGAGACATGGAATCTGTTGTGGATGTTAGATAATTTAACGACTAAAGACTGTAATTAATTTCTGCTATATACTCGATATTTAAGTGCTTTTTCAATCCTTCTTCTTTAGGCGAATGAAGGTTTTTTTAAGTATTTCAAAAAAATACCAAATTTCGTTGTCCAACTAACAAAAACCTGAAAGAAAAAATTCCATCTAAAAAAATGTAATTAATTAAATTCAATTCTAAGCATGGACACGAAAAATGGGGTCGGAATTTTAATGTTCGTCATGAAGAATAAATTTCGGATGGTGAAATCAAAAAGCAGCCAAAAACTGATTTCGTTGCGATGTGAATTTGACTGAAATTTCGTTGCTGTTGTTGTTTTTGATGTTTTGCTGATGTTTTTTTTTGCTATTCAAAACAACACACATCATAAAAACAAAACTTATTTTACAATGCTTTTGATTTGAATTCGTCGTCGGCATAAAAACTCAAAACAAAGGGAAATAACAATCTCTTTGTGAATAATTCAACGGCAATGGAATAGTTTATGGACGACGTGATTAATGGCTGTTTTCGAATCATCGATGGGTACCTCGAAAACCGAGCAACAACGGAAGCAACAATGAAATTTCTGCCAACAAATGAAAATTTCATGTGTTCGTTTTTATTCAAATGTGAATTCTTTTAAATTAGGTAGAGGAATTCTTATTACTTTTATCACCTTCAAAGTTGTACTCGTACAGGAAAGAAAAGGGAAAAATGGAACAAGAATCCATTCTCCGGTCACATCTTTAACCAAATGCAATACGAAGCAATAAAATGCATCGGAATGAAATTAAAGATAAAATAACCTTAATATTAAATCATTAAATCAGGGAGGGCAGACATCGCGCCCTTCCCCATTATCATTTCCCTTCTCTACAAACGTCATGTTGCCTGTTCCATTTGTGTGTTTTGTTAACACGACGACTGCAGAGCAATAAATGATCTCTGCTCAAGTCTTGTGTTTGAAATATTCTTGCTTATTAGAAATTCATTGTGAAGCAGATGATTGCGAATGGGGAAGGTAACGAGGAACATTTCTCGCTGTTATCATTACAGCTGCGGTGATGTGCGAAGTGACGATTTACGTCGTACAGCGAATACGTTGAGCCACGCACACACGCGTCTACATATTTGAGAGCATGAAGGAGTGTTGCAATGAGAGTCGTGCAAATGAGAGCAAGTGCAAAGAGCAGCAACATAATAAAGCGTCGTAATAAATCGCTTCGGAGGATTCTTTGTCTAGTGTTTGTTGTTGTTGTTGTTACGTTTGTCCGAAGTGCATTTATATGTGTTGCGTTGGTAGTTTTCGTTGTTGTTAGTGTGGTTGTTGTTTTTCTCGTTTGGATTTGATGTCGCTCAGCGTCTGCAAAAGCTTCTCTGGCGGTGATTTTTACTATCTTGTTTTATTTCGACGTCTTCTTTATGTACGTTTTCATTGTCATACGTTTTCCCATTTCGCATTTTGCTCAATTTCCTTCGCTTCTTTCTTCGTTATATTTTATGTTTATTTGACTTTTATGGAGCAAATCGTAGTAAAAATAATAATTAGAAAGCGAAAGAAAAGCACATGTGGGCGTATGTGTGTGTGTGTGTGTGTCCTCCTCTCTTCAATCTTCAACACAGTAAAAATCCTTGCAGGTGATTGAGTTGAAGAAAATTGAATTTATAGTCGAGTCGAAGGAGAAGCGGAAAATTCAATTAAATTAAATTTATTACTCTCTCGAAGAGCAACAATATCGAAATATTAAGGACTCGATGGAGGCCACACGCCCCTTTTCCGGGGCGGTCCTCTTTTTCTGTTGCTTTTTCCTTGAATTTAAACAGAAATTCTTCACTTGTGATGTTTTCACTGTGGATAATTTTAAAGTAAATCACAATTTTTAAATATTTTCTTGTAGTTTTTAAGCCAAACTTAAGTCACTTCGGTTCAGGTTCATAAAAGGTTCAAGAAGATCATAAAAAAAAGAATTTTTAAGGTTCTGTTTGATCTGTTCGGAATTTTGACTATGCTACAGCAAATAACACAAAGAAATAATCAAGCTTCATCCTTTTCCAAAGAATTTCCTTCTCTTTTTTATATCGTTGTTATGAAGGCTTAATTTGTAACTTGAGGAGTTTCGTGAAGCGACAAAGAAACCCGAATCCCAAATTAAATGAGAAAAAACCCGTCTCAACGAACGGAAATCCACCATCCACAAATATAAATTCTTTGGAAATTGTGTAATTGAAAGACGCACACACACATTTGCACACATTTATCTCCATCGAGAGAGAGGAGGTTACTCAATTGGTAATCTTTTGCTTTCGGCGGCCTCTCAAGACACACACGCATTCATCTTTGCTCACACAAACGACGAGGAAGACGATGGCGTTGAAGCTTTGTTTGAATTTGTAGTTGGAGCGCTGTTGCTTCACGTGACCCTTCGTCAAACGTATTCATGTGTTCGCTGTTAAGACGAGAGATTAATTTTTTCTTTGGGGGTTGCTGTGGTTTCTGCGACGAAGTTTTTGTTGTTTCTGTTGTTGCTTGCCGTTTCCTGAAGTTGCTTTTGTAAGCAAGGAAACAATGTTTTGAAGGAAATAAATTCATTTCCGTCTTTTGGTTCCTTTGTTCCTATTTTCCTTCAGTCTTCCTTTCGCTTTTATTGAACAGTTTTTTCTGTATATATGTATATCGGCTTTTGTGGAAGTGGAAATCGGAATTGTGCTACTGCATTATTAGAAAACATCAGAGCGCCGAGTGATAGCGATGCTTACTTACGGAAAACTAGAAAAAAAGTTGTACTTCTCCTTCAGCACAAGAGATTCTAACTACTATTCTTACTAGTTTAAATTCTTCAGCACAAAGTGCTTCGTGTTTTTGTTGCTTCCATTCAATCCGTTTGATCGCTTTAAACTTAAAGTTTAAAGAGAGTCACTCCGTTTCCATTGATTTGTTTTTTCTCTCGACCAAGTCACGCTTCAGATTGTGAACGCCTGAGCGAGCTTTTTTGAAGTTTTTGTTTTGCTGTTGCTGCTCTTAATGAGAGCGACTCGTGCTCAAAAAAGTGGCCAACTCGCGCCGAACAAAGCGAATCTTGCAAAATTTATGCTTCTTAAGAGTCAACATTTTTCTGCTAAATTAAACAATTCCCTTGTTTATGTGACGTGAAATTCCCGGCTCAAAGGGAGCCACATAAAAATTGTAATTTATTAAAACAGAAAATATTTGCTCAAGAAATAATAATAAAAACAAAGGTAGAAAAAAACACGCTTCATCGACTTGAGCCGAGGACACAAAAACACTTTCTATTTTTTCTGACGTTTCAATTTTATTTGGTTTTTTGTGTACTTTTTATGGATTTCTTTAAGTTTTGTAAACGAAGTGAAGAAGAATGTGAAAAAAGAGATCAAGTGTGAAGTGACTTGGAACTTTAAATGACTAAAAGTCTTCTTGAAAAACATCTGCTGACAAAATAATCCTAATAAAGGACTCATCAAGGATTTCACTTTCATTAATTTCAATTTATAGAATCTTTCGTCTGGAAACAAGTTTAAAAATAAAGAGGAAAATCTATTTTTCCAACTTCTTTTCTAATAAACCAAATTTAATCCGTTGAACTTTTGTCTACTTTGTCTTTAGTTTCATTACTTTTTAGTTTTTATATTTCGTTTAATGTTTTAACCAGTAGCTACTAAGAAGAATCTCCTTTTCCATTTTCTTGGCCCTCTGAAATCCCTGAAATCGATCTTTTAATTTTCTGTTAGCGCAAATTTAAGTCAAACTTGGACTTTGCTGATGTTATTAAGTCTTCAAGCCAACTTATCAAAGTGTTTTAATGATGTTGAAGCAACTTAACCATGGACAGTCAGTCAATCAAGCGTTTAATTGGAATCCTTGCCACGTGGAAGGTTTACATGAGGACGAGCGAGCATCAAACGAGCAGACACCGCAAAAGACTTCGAACAAACTGAGTCGTAAAATAATTACGACGACTTCTGCTTGCATCCTCCTGTTGCTTCATCCCTGCGAAAAAGAGAAAATCAGACACAATTTTCGCACACGAAATTCACTTTATTCTCTCTTATGGATTTTACTGAAATTTATTAATTGAAGTTGCTCTTCACAAAGTTAACTTTATTAAAGCTTGTTTATAATTTAGTTTTCCCTTCAGAGAAGCCATTTTCACGTTTTCCCCAAAAACCACCAATAAATTAATCCAATTTTTCGCAATATTTCCCACGAAATAGAGATTTTGTGTCTTTTTCTATTTGTAGAAGTAAAAGGATTCATTTGCAAACATAAGGATGTTATTTGAGATTTTATAAAACACAAAAAAATAGTATTTCAATCAGAAAAAAGCAGCACGTTAATTTTTTCTTTTTTGCAAATTTCGCAAACTTTTGTTAATTTTTAAAGATTTTAAAGATTAAAGAAATAATTATAAAAATTGTTATAAATTGTTTACAAAACTGAAATTTGTAATTCTCAGCAAAAAGGGAATAACAGTGAGTTGGCAACTCTGTTTCCTGTTGAAATCTTTGCTTTTCGTTGCTCTCTTTTTGTTGCTTCTCAAATGCAGCCACACGTTTGGAAGTTTCAAACGATGAATCGAGGTTGAGCCGATGTTAAACGAAGCTCATGAGACGAGACTCGATCGTGATGCATTCGGAAGCCATCAAACAAGAAAAGCGATTGCTGTCGATCTCATGACGACGAATGTTGCAGAGGCCAATGCAATGAATGTGTTTGTGGCTCGACTCTTGTCTGTTCGCTTGCGTTTTTCGTAACTCTATTCTTAGCACAATTTCGCATTAATCGAATGTGCGTATTAAGTTAACTTCGTGCTAATCGCAGATGATGGGAAAACATTGAAGATTGATTTTAAATTGCATCGAAATTGCTTTTAAACTTGGACTTAATTAAAGAATTTATCTTAATTTATATCGTTTTTTCTGAAGGAGTCTGCTACAGTTAGAAAAATATCAGTCAATAAAGAATTTTACATTAAAAATTAATTAAAATTAAAAAAATTCAAAGAACAGAGTTAAAATTATCTTTTCACTTTTTCTTTCAGTTTCGTCCTTCTTTTGATATTTGTTCGCTGCTTTTATTCACTCGAGCGAATTTTTGATGAAGATTTTTTAAAAATAAGAAAAATTCCAATTTTATTCGCTTCTTGATTAAGTTTTTGCTCAGTTCTTTTATTATTTTATTTTCATTTTCTTTTGACCTTTCCTCGTTTTAAATTATGTTTATTTACACGTTTTATTTTGCTGTGCTTCGTGTTTTTTTTATCATATTTTTCACTTTGTCTTATTTTCCTTTCCTGTTTACTTTGTAATTTTTTCCTTTCCTTTTATCCCAAGGACAAACATAAACACTTCGATGCGGAAAAAGGTCCTCGCTTCCTTTCGAGTGACGATTTTTTGTTGTCCGCTTTTTATTATTCATGTTAAATGAAATACCAAAGAAAAATGTTGACAGCTTCGACGTCGAGTTCAATAAAACGAGGGGAGAGGAGAGGAAATCGAGCAAACTTTTAGCCGAAAACTTTTCACTGTTGAAATATTTGAAGATGATCTCAAAAACAAAGGTTTTAGGAGGCTGAGAAGGGGGCGGCGAAGTAGGAGGAACTCCCCGAAGATTCGTCGAGTTTATGGAACGTTAAAGTTGCGTTTTAATTTTATTTTTATATAAATTTTTGCTTTAAAAGAGACTCAAGAAGAAATTTTACGCCGTGGCTGTTTGACACTTTGCTATTTACTCAATACCAATCAAGCTTATATCGACTTGAAGTGGCTTTTCTCTTCTATTAGACAAAAAAGGAATCGAGGCGATTGGTTTTTTCTTTCAAAAGATATCACCGAATATAGCGCGGTAGAAAATCCAACTGCTGAAACATTGTTTGTAAACAAATGTTGCCAAGCGACACCAGAAAAAAGAATCTAATCGCATTGCATTGCTGGGGAGAGTCTTCGTGTCTGCGTGTAAGCTAATCGAGTCGCACTCACAATCGCAGTGTTTCCCATCGGCAATAACGCACACTCTCATAAACATTTAGAAGAGCGAGTGATACGAATGTCGACGATCTTCGGCTGATTGGGAGAGACGAGCAAGTTATTCTGCTTACTAAACGGATTCCAGTTGTTGTTTCCTCGCATCTGGCTGCGTGTGATGGAAATCATTTTAAATTCAAATTAGAAATTGTTAATCGTTGAAATTTCCAGCACGTCCGCTTCCAGTCAACAATAGCAGAGGCCTTTGTTGTTGCTGTACTTTTAATAAAACGCAATGACTCGAAACTTCTTTTCCTCGTTTCTAATTTTGTTCCAATAACGAAACATCACATTAAAAGCAAAAATTGTTAAAATGGCACGAAATAATTCCCAATAGAAGACGTTTAAACATTTAATATTCCACTCATAGCCTCAATAAAGGCTGAAGTGACTTTGAAAAACTCGACGTTCGACGTTCTACGAGTTTCACTGAATGATTTTTCTCAATTTCAATGCCAAAAGCGTCCTATTTCTTCAACATTACCATTTTTTACCCTTCAAGAAAGGGCCAAAGGTCAAGAGGCAAGACTTTTCAGTCCCACGGCTTTTTTTTCTATTTAATAAATACCGAAAATTCAACTTTCTTTCTTCTCGTTCATTATTTAGGAATTTTTGTTCAATATCCACCAACGAAAACCTTTAAAAAATGTTCTAGAAAAATTCTTAAAGCCGTTTGAAATCCTTTTTAGGAATTTCTTTAATTTTTCAGGCATTTTTGAAGCTCCTTTTTTAGTGCTTCTTTTCTATGCATCCTTTTTTATGTTTCTTTTTTCCTAAAATTCCCTGTAAATGCCTTGAAAGCGTAGGCGAAGAGGAAATGCGAAAACGCTTATTGAGATGAAGAATGAATGAAAAAGGAATCATAAAAATTTGTTTCACTTCGGAAAAAGGCGCAAAAAGGCCAGAAACTATCAATGAAGATGTCGATAAAGAGAAATGTTTGTGTATTCTGCTGTTTTTTCAGAATCCATTCATAGAAAATCACAAAAATCCAGGAAAATTTCAGCTTCAGAAAACTTGACGCAAATCATTCGATGTGAAGTCGTTGATGATAATGATGATGATGATAGTGATGATGTTGCTGTCGGTGTTAATAAACTGAATACGAGTTACTGTTATTTTCTTTATTGCCTTTCATGGTACGCATCCCAGTAGGAAAAAATTAATGCATGCAAAACGGAGTGGAAATGCGCAGTAATTGTGTAAAATGCATTACAAAAGAGATTATTTTTTTATTGTTGTCATGGTTAAAGTAACGTTATTATAATGACTACATAATTACTTCGCTTGTCGCGAGAGTAACGAGATAATTACAAGCGAAATATATATTAGAAACTCTCCGGAATAAATGAAGATGGCATGAATTCTATTTTCGTTTGAAGAGGTTTGCATTGTACCTTCAATTATTGAGGCTGGAATGCATCATAGAGAAAAAATAACAATAATAATACGAATACAGTGAAAACCGATTATAACGACAGCGCTATAGGGAAAGTATCGTGTATTACGTCCAATTTTGAATGTAAAAACCCACTGTCGTATAACTGTAATCTTTAGCAACCGTTTCTAATAAAATATAGGATAATTCGACCATTTTCCAAAGGTTTTGTTCACATGCATCGGACGCAATCAGTTTATTTTTCTTGGAAAGGAATTCCCTGTGATCCACATCACAATATCCACAGCATCGATGAATCGCAGGAAAAAATACCATTTTCCAAAAAATGGATTTACTACTAAAAGTGATAGAATTAGTATATTTACATATAATGACGGCATTTTCTGTGCGCCTTTAGTGTCTTTATAACCAATTTTCACTGTTTTCATTTCCAAAATCTAAATTTTGCCTGTAAGAAAACGATTCCTTTTTGTTTTATTATGTTATTACAGAAGATATAATTTATTAATATTATTAAGAAAATACTAAAGATAACTTTTTTCATTATTATAGAGTAGCAGTGATATCCACTTCATTTCATCTGCTTTTCTTCCATTTCCGATAACATTTCTATGTGTGCCAAACAAATTTTGAATTTTCTTGTTTCAACTGTACAACAAAACGTAAATTCAATAGAATTCAATATGAATTTCCTTAAATTAATAAATGTTGTATAACTTTTATGTGCGAGTTATACTAAAAACAATGCCTCGTTCTTTATTATGTGATTTATTAATTGTATTTTATAATTCTGCGGCGCAATATCTTCTTATTTCTGGGAATTCCAATGTCACACATCGTTTTTCGTGACAGTTGTATTTATAGATATTTAAAAAAAATAACAGTAATATCGCTGTTCTGGTAATTTTTATAAAGAAAATATTGCTTTCATAAATTACAACCACGATTCCCATATTATGCATACTTTTTTTTATTACTTGTCATTGAAGAAAGCAACGATTCCGCAAAGAATGGATCACGGTTCCATTTCCTATTGGGATTCTTGGAACTCGCTCTAACTATTTTCTGAGAGCTTTACGATTGAAGAGAGTGTGTTGTTTTTGTGTATGCGTGTGTGTGTGCCTGTTTCTTTGTTTGGTATTCGTAGCCTCAGAATTTCACTTCTCGTGTGATTTTCATTCTAAGCTATTCAAGGATTTTATTTGCAATTTTGTGGATTGTTTTCTATTGTCTTTTGCACTTTATCTGTCTCTTTCTCTCTCTTGCTAACAGCTTCTATCAAATCATTTGATCTTCTCGCAGCAACCGAATGGAAACTTATTAATTGACTTTTCGTAAAGGTTTCTTTATTAAAACAAATGTCCACGTTGGTGTTTGTGTTCTTCTATACTCGATACTCGGTTGATAAACACCGATGCGTGTTTGTTCGTGTGTGTGTGTGTGTGTGTGTGTGTGTGTATGCTGCCTCTGTTTGGTGTTGTATTAAAAAGGAAGCTAAACTCGTAACTGTCGAACGTTGGCATATTTATTGAACGTTGACGCTGCTTCAAATTGCTTTGGATGAAATTGGTCGAAGGTGAAAGAAAGAGTGCAACGAGGGTTAAAATGTTCAAGGAGGGGCTGCAGGGGAACGGGAAGCAGAACAAGAAAGCCATAGAAATGACGTTTCATCTTCAAGGACCTCAAATTAATTGATTTACGGCTTTGAGTTCGTTTTCCTTGCTGCTGCGGTTTTCTTTTTTGTGTCCTCGTTTCTTCTGACGAAATTATTTTTTATATTATTACATTTTTAGTCTCTTGTTTTGCTGTAATTCATGCTTAAATTATTCTTTAATAAACGGATTTTTTTCCTATATTCGATCTACTTTAATATAATAATAATTATTATAATAATAATATAATTATTTATGCATGTATTACAAATGAATTGAATGAAATTTCTGTTTGCCTGATAAAAGAATTTCATTTCTTGTTCTTCTTTTCCCTCTTTCGTTGCAGAATCGACAATAAATTTCAGCAGAAAAGGACGAGGAAAGAGGAAAAACGGGACAAGCAAATGAATTGCAATCAGTCACAATAACAACAACAACAACAACAACAAATACGCAGGCAAAATAAAAATAATAACAATAGAAAATAAATTTCTCTCCTTTTCGTAAATAAATCAAAAAATTATGATAAATGGAGACCAACGACGAATTTCTGGTCCAATATTAAAAATAAGCAACAAAATAAAGAGTGAAAATATTGATAAAAACCGCAACAACAACAACAAATAAGGAAGAAGAGAGACCAACAACAATCACATTAAAAAAAAAAACCATAAAAGATGTAAAATTTTTAGAAAATTAATTTCTGCAGCTGGCTGCTAGTACAACAACAACAACAACAACAAAAAGCATCACAAAAACCACATCAAAAGCAACTCAAAGTTATTCAAGGACTGCGTAAAAAGGAAGAGGAGAAAGGAGAGGAAGAAAGAGAAGAAGGAAATCAAGAAGCTAAGAATTCAACAACTCAAATTCATATTAAGAACTTTAGGGAAGTAATTAAGAAGAAGACAACAACATCCATTGCAAAGCAACAGTTTCTCTCCTCAATTCACGCAACACTTCGAAGAGAGCGAGTGAAGGTAGAGAGAGACTTCAACGAGGAACTTAATTAAGTGAGCGGACACACACGCACACACAGCCATGGGTTGCTCACCGAGTGTTCCAGCGACATCACCGACGACTCTGCCAGCGACAGATGCTGCCTCTGCCGTTGTTGCCCTTCCCCGCGGCAACGAAAAAGACGACAGCTTTTTTTTCTGTTTGAGCCTTCGACGCGCACGGAGTAGCCGACGTCGGCGTCGCTGTAGCCAGCAGAATGGCAGCGGACGCGATGCCAGCGGCGGCAACAACATCGGCGACGATTTGCTGGCGATCAACTCGAGCATGTGCAATCAGATGCTGCTGAATCCGACGCAGACGAAGAACGAAAGCGACTACGACAGGGTGAGTGTGAGCGTGGAAAGAGAGAGCCGGAGAAGAGTGTCTGTGAGAGAAGAGTTTCTCTTGCTGTTATTCTATGTAAAACGATGCGCTTAACTTCGTAACTTCGCCAAGCTTCGTCACTTGCTTCGTTATCAGTTTTATTCTAATGCAAAGTAACGTAAATGATGTGAAACTAACGAACTTTTCGACGATCTGCTTCAAGCATTACAGAAACGATAGCGCCGTGTGGTTGCTATTAGATTCAACACAACGAAGACGAACGCAAGCGACGACGAACAACAACGAAGATGTTTCGGTTCGTCAATCACTAACGCAAAAGTCGCTTTGAACGTAACGTTCTAATTAAGATTTACGTATTTTATACATTTTTTATTTTGCGATCGTATTTTTTCACAGAATAAAAATGAATTTCTTGAAGAATATTTTTATATTCTATAAATCAAATTAAATCTACTGATTTATGTATATATTTTTGTATTATTTCCATTAATAAAAATTGTCAGGTTTTCCTCAGGAATTTTGTGACAATTTCCAATATTTTTCTACCAACTTTTTTTATGTTTTTCAATTATGACTTTTCATTATAAGATTTTTGTTATAAGAAAACGTGCGTTTTTGTAATGATTTTACGTTTTTTTATGTGAATTTTACATAAATAAAATTCATTGCGCTTTGATTTGAAATAATATGAAAAAGAAGCAAAATTTTCATCTAAATAATCAATGTAGAAACTATTGAAAATAATTTTACAAACTTCATTTAACTTTAAAAGTTCCTATTCCATGAGAATTCTTCCATTCTTCACTTAAATTCATTAACTTTCTTCATTTCCTCGTCTTTGTCTTTGAGTTTGTAAAGAACCTAAATAAAGATTTAACAAAAAAAAAAGACACGGAGAACTTTTTTAATCCATATCTCATTCAAATAACAATATTAATTAAACACATTATCTCGAAACAAGCACAGAGCTGAACGCCGCGATTGACAGTTGTCAGTCAATGAAACGTAACACAGTAAATGACAGAAAAACTGACAGCAACTGTGAAAGTCCAAAGATAAACGAAGTGACAACACCAATGACAACAAAGTGACAAGGAAAAGTGACTACGAAGTGACTGCGAAGTGACTACGAAGTGACTACGAAGTGATTAGGAAGTGACAGCGAATATGAGAGACGTAAAAACGCAGAAAGTGACAGCTAAAATGACAGATAAGAAATTAAGAGTAATTCTTTTGCTCTTAAATAATTCTGCTAACATTTACATAGTTTTTTTGCAAGTTTTTTGGATTCATTCACTCATTCACGTCGCTTGTCAATTCCACTTTAATTTTTTGCTTCCTTTGCCATTTCACTTCATTTATTTTTTTGTTTTTTTGAGCAGATTGACTTAAATTCACTTTACATTTTAAATTGAATTGATTTAAAAGATTCGATTTCGCTTCGTTTCAGATGAGCTGCGGCAAAAAGGATTCCATCGTCAGCGTGGCAGCACTGAGCAGCTTTACACACCACGTGGTGCGGCGCGCCACCGGAAGTGAGTGCAACACTGTTTTTTCTCTCTTTTTCGCAAATATTATTAAGCAAAGCAAACGAAAAACTTAAAATGAAAGATTATAGAGAAAAATATTATATCAATATCGATAATATATTGACGTAAATGGAGATTCTTAATATGAGAACTTCGAAAGGACTTCGTAAAGTTCAAAACTATGCCTATTTTTTTAAAAGTATACGATTTGTAGCACTAATAGTATTCGAAAAATACTTAATTCTTTTAAAATTCGACTTGTTTTGGTTTGGGGTTGCCATCAGTCAATGAAATGCTATTTAACTCAACGTTTGGTGATTTCAGCTGCGCCCATCATCTGCTTGCAGGGCAAAAGCTTCCTTACGTAACGTTTATGTAGAGTAAATACTTCTCCGCTTTATTCTCAATCAACGTTCAATCTCTCGCTCTCGCTGACAAAGCGTCAGAGTCGCTGCGCCGCACGCTCTCACATCGCATTCGATCGCTCTCGTCGTTAATATTTCTCTTTCGCAATCGCTTTGTTGTGAAACCACAGCTGTGCTTCGGCAGTTCATTCTCTTTCCTCTTCACTTGCAGACAAAAAACGGTGTTCGATTTCAAATCAGACGCATGTCACCGACCGAGTTCGGAGGCTCGTCGGCGGTGGCTTTTCAACTTCGGTGGCGGTCGCTGTTCGGCTGCCGTTGTTGTTAATGTGGTTGCTGTTGTTGTTGTTGTTAATGTGGCTACGCAGTGGCGCTTCGTTTGGTGTCGAAATTCTTTTTATACGATCGACAACTGATTAGCTTCTGGTTTTGCAGTGAGTCGGCGGTTTTTTGTTTGATTTTGTGGAAGGTGGGCGTGGTTCAAACAAGCCGCTTTATTTAATGAATCCATCGGCTTAATTTTGTTTATTATAGTTTAAAGAAATAATTAACACTTAATTAATTAATGACGAAATCACGACGCATCCAAAAACTTTTTTGAAATTCTTCATTTATCAGTCTCTTTACTCCTTTTCCCTTTCATTACATTTTATCTTTTCACTGTTCTTTATCGCCCCACCGAAAAGTAGAACATTTTACAATGAAAAACGTGGAATTCTCCAATTACGACTTTTTTGGAGCTTCACATCAACAACAACCACGACGAAAACATGAAAGCAGCTGTCGCTTTAAAGAGCATTTCTTTTTGGTTGCTCTGTAGAGTTGCCATCTGCTTCATTTCCGCTCAGTGATGAGCGCTGTTTAACAGGGAGCTTGAAGAGCAATTTAAGGAGAAGGAGAGAACAACAACAACAACACGCATTCTGTCGGCAGCATAAGAGGATTCACGAAACCCGATCTCTCGCTTCCAATAACAGCTGTTGTCATATTGTCAAATCAGGTTTTAACGGTGGTTTCTATACCCTACAAATCTTAAAGCGCTTTTTCACTTTTCCCCGAAATATGTAACGCACAAAAAAAAAGAGTAGTTAGATATAGAAAAGTATATATATTATTATATTATAACAGCGGAACGACTAGAAAAATTTAAATTAATTAAAATCAAAATAAATCAAATGATTTTATTCCGTTAAAAATTTCTAACATGTTCGGTGTAGGGTATTTAAGATTCGTCCAGGCTGAATATAGCTCTTGCTGGTTTTGCTGAGGCTCTTAGCGTTAAAAGAGAGGCTTTGTTCTTCTTCATTATTTCACCAATATTCAACTTATATTATTAATGCACAATCACAAGAAACTGCATTTAATTTCTTACCTTTCTAACAACTGCTTTTAATTTGCTTCGCAATAAAACTGATGCGCACTACAGGAGCTCGGTTCTTCTTTCGTGTTTCGTCATTTTTGTTTTTTTATTTTCTATTCACTGAACTTTTCATTACAGCGTCGCACTTCGTAATGCGTTTGTTCATATACTAATTACTCGCTTGCTGTTAATTTTCGGCATGTTTTCGCATCGGCCGACGCTGCTATGGATCGCTGCAGCGCACCAGCCGAAGCAGCGGAGTTATCAGTTTCCTTTCTCCAACGGCGACCGCTTCAGTTGCTTTTAAGACGCTCGCTCGATCGGCTGTTGATTGCCGACTGTCGTGCTTTAGTACATCGTGTGCGCTAGACGACGAGTAAAACCTGATTTTTGTTCTACTTTTCGCTGCCCATGAATCGCTTCGTTTTCGGCTTTATAGAAAAATCGTGCTAACTTCGCGCGTCCATTTTTGGCGAGTTTTTTTTTATCGCTTTCGTTCGTGCTCGAAAGAAATCTGCGATGTGATACGATTTCACAGAAAGTTGTTAGGTTTGAGGCTGAAAAACAAGCATCGAGACGGAGACTGAGCTCAGTCGAGTGTCTATGCTGTGCTTTCCGCCATGGCCGTCGAGTTGCGGCATCATTTCAATGAAAGAAAACTGATTTATTGCCATTTTCAGCCTGAAATTTTCTACTAAACGTCTTAAAAAACGAACGAAAAGTGCTTCAATAATAAGAAAAGTGAGAATTTTTAGTGAACAACATGAAAATATTCAATAAATAACATTGAAAACTAACTTGAAAATACCATTTAATAAGTTAAAGTGATTACTGTTATTTGTTTACCTCCAAGAAAACAGAAATTAAAAGAGGAAGTCTTAAAAAATACAAAGTCACATGACAATAAAATAAAATTCAGTCTCGCGTTTCTTTCACACGTTTCCACGTCTTCTTTTTCCACTTCACTTGCTGCTGTGATTTTTTATAATTGTTCTTTATCATTTTGTAAATCAGCTGCTTCTTGGGTTTCCGTTCATTTGTTTTGCTGTTGTTGGTGCAGTTGCTAATAAGAATTGGGAAAGGAACGAACGATTACTTCACTTTCATCTCCACTCACGCAAACATACATGCATACGCAAATTCCTCTCTCTGCTCTTCAATGCGATGGGCTTGCTGAGAAACCAACGACCACCTAACGATACGAAGACAACTCGGTTTGTTTTTAAGCAGTTACTAGTTGTTGTTGTTGTTGTTTTTGCTATGCAGTATGCGCATCATTTGCTTATCCCAATTTGAATTATTCGCAATTAACACTTCGACTACACTTCGCGTCTTTGTGGTTGTTTCTGAGAATTGAATGTGCACGCGTTCTCTCCGTGAGCGAGCTTCCTTCGTCTGTTGAGAAGAAAAATACGAACACCTCCAATTGGATCATTCGGCTGCCATGAAAAACGCAATGAAATTCCTACAGCTTTACAAAAGCCCTTATTTCATTCATTTATGAATACAATTAACATTCTACTTTGAACAGTTTTAATTAGTAAAATTGCTTTCTTTTTCAACTTTGCATGAGGTTTTTCATTTATTTTTTACTTTAGTAATTAGCCAATTAAAAACAACATCTATTGATATTTTTTATAATTTTCTTTTGTACTCATTTTTAACAATTCAATGTTAAATAAATTAGACAAATTTAACAAGCAAACAACAAGAATTAATTCGCAAAAACAGTAACAATAATAAATAAACAACGACTTAACAAACAGTAAAAACAACGGCATCAATATCTTAAGCAGCTTATAAAAAGATTAAATGTTCTAGAAACAAATAAAGGAGAATTTAGTGATGAGAGTTGAACGTTTGAAAAGCTGTGTAACTGCCTCAAGCTTCTATTAAAGCCACTCACCGTTGTTAAATCTGTACAACATCAGATTTCAAACAGATTTTCAACGACTCTTTGCTCTATTTAATCGCCGAGTCTAGCCGAACGTAAGAAGGTCGTCGTCATCGTCATAGCACTCGACATCGTCTTGGCTCTCTTCCCCATCCAACATGTCATGTACTCTCAACAAATCGTACGTTCATCTACTGTTCAAACGACGACACACAAACACACGAGTGCAAATGTACGCGCTTCAGCTCCAACAACGAAAGAAAGCCACAGCGTTGTGTTAGCGCGTGCGAGGGAGAGCGGAAGAAGCAGCGAGAGTGGATTGTGTGTAACGAGATTGAGTAGCGAGTGCCTTTGTTTGTGGGGTTGCTTAATTGACTGGCGCTGAGCTTTAATTGAGGTTGAATCTCAGTGGACGCCAGCCTCGAGACAGATTTGTTGTTGTTGTTGTAGTTGTGGTTTTCTTATTTTGTTCTGTGTTCAGTGCGAGTGCAGGAGCGACTTTTGATGTGGGTGAGGGTTTTGCGCGGACTTTAAAATTAAATGCAGCCAATTAAAGTCTCAAGTGATTTATTTACTTTAACTTTTAATATATTAAAGATTGAATAATTAGGAATTCAACAGTAGTTTATAATGAATGAGGCATGGATCAATAATCAACAAAGACAGATTTACAAACTCGGATTCGGATAATTAATGAAGATTAAATGTGTTACACGAGAAAACCGACGACGACGACGGCGATCAATTAAAAGCTAATCCAACGTTGCTAAGACTATGAATGAGGGACGCATGAAGCAGTGAGGGGGAAGTCACGTCTTAATTGTATTAATTGGCCGACGGGGCGGAGGGAGGCGAGGAGTCGTTGGCCCTGAGCTGTGAATAGAAAAGCTCAGGCGAATCGAGATGAACTCATTTTAAACTTCACACCTTCAAACGTTTTCACAGACGTGTGTGAGTTTCAGATCGTTTGTTGCAGCATAACGCGAACAAAATTTTCAATGTTGCAACATTAAATTAACATGCATTAAGCAAATGCAAAATGCATACGAAATTTGTTTTTCTTTAAACGTAACTAAATATTAATTAGTTTTGCTCACGATCCGTGGAACTGAAATCGCATATCAATGAACTTTGGTTGGCTCTGTTGTTAATGATAACGATCACGTATACGTCGTGTATGACCGCAGTTTACATTATGAAGAATTCAATTTAAATACTGTTAAAATATGGAAGAAGTTTCGCTGTAGTCAGCCTCTGTTTATCTCGGACAGCTGTTCTAAGTTCTGTTAATAATTTCGCTTTTCATCAACAACAGCAGCAGCTCTGTTCAAATTTATGTTCGCTTTTATAAGTAGCCTCTGTTATGGTTTTCGTGTTCGTGCTTTTAATGAGTTCGTGTTTTATCGTCGACGCTAGCAGCTTGGTTATAATTTTGTCTTTCTCTGTTGTAAAAACGGGTCTGTAAACGTCTACTGTGCAGTATGTTAATGGTTTCGAATCACCGACAGTGGCAACTCTGTAAAACTTTCCGGCATCGTTCTCTGTTACATGTTTACATCTGTTAATCTTTTCCTTTGTTTTCCGTGAAGGAGTTCAATCGACACCGTAGCATCTCTGTTAGTGTTTTCTGTTAAGCAACAGTAGCATCTGCTGTTATAACTCAATATTAATGTTATTAATACTTTTTTCTTCAGATGCCTCATTAACATTGCCGATGCAATGCGTTCGTTGCATTGAACGAAGTTTTTCGTAGTTCGCACTCCTTAAAAAGCAATGTTAAATTTAATGTTATTTTTATTAAGTTTCTTTTGTAAGTGAGTAGTTTAAGAGCTTTTGCGCCTATTTCAAATCAGAAAACGTTCGATTTGATTTCTATGAAATAAGGTCAAGATGATTCCGTAGGTAATTCATTCACTCAGTTTTGGCGTAGATTCATTTTGTTATGCAAATGAAATGCATTCGCAAATTCATGCGACAAAACACACACAAGCAACAGGCACGAAGAAGTTTACAAGCTTCAGTGAATTTGCATAAATGCATTGAATGGAAACTCGAAAGTTTACTGAGCAATTAAAAGATATTAAAACTCGTTTTATTCGTTTAATTTATTCCCTGCTAACGAACATCGAAGGACGGAAAACACGCATAAGAATTCATTAAGAGCTCAATAAATGCTAAGGAGATAAATGAAAACATTTAATTTAGGTTGACATTAATTAAACACAAAATATTTGACAAAAGAAATACACAAATTAAGAAAAGAAATACAGAAGAAATATAAAATTTTAAGGATTTTATAAACAAGGATTTATATTTCAAATCGACATGTAAATTAAATTCAAATAATTTAGAGAAACGTGAAGAAATCTTTAAAAATAGTCATTATTTTTGCACTCCTTTTAATTAAATTCATTGTTTCCTTAAAATTCATCACCTTTTCATCCAATACAGCTCCAAAGATGGGATAAAGGCCTACGAAAGGAGTATTGACAGCTTTCTTATGCTACTTTATGAGTAACGGGAGGCTCAGAATTGGAAATTTTTGTTAAAGTCATTGTTTTATAATTGAATATAGTATTTAATTCAATTCAATTTAATCCTTGAGTTGCTACGATTGGGATTCGATATTACAACAAGTTTTTTTTTTTGCTTAATTGACTTCGTTATCTGAAGATTAAAAGTGTTGTTGGTGCTTTATACCACAAGCACCATTTTTCGTGTTACAGCTTGTTCATATTTTTCATGTCTCACCCTGTTGCTTTTCCCCTCTCACCCTCTTTTTAGCCCTTAATTCTCTGAAGCACCCCACAAAATCATTTTACCAAAGACGAGGAATAAATGCGCATTCGGAAAAGGCTCCGATTTGCAAGGATTTAATCATTAATAATGTAGTTGCTTAGGTTGAATTCGTAACGCGTTGATGAAAGCCAAAACCAACAAAAAACTAGGGTGTGTTGGGGCCGGTCGAAGCTTCTATACCCTACATTCGGCAAACCTTTTTTATTATGCCCGATTTATTCGTACGATTTCCTTAATTTTCCATGTCGAAAATCGGAATTAAAATAAAGAAAAGACAATTAGGACAGAGGAATTCCTATTTATTGGGAAAGTAGGCGTGGCAACCCTTCGATTTTACCTATTTTCAATACCAAAGATAGACACTGAATAAGAAGATATATACTTTTCCATACCTACCACGGCTCCTTTAATGCTTTAATTCTTTCTGTAGGGTATCAAGAACTCGAAAAAAGGCTGACGTAGTAAGGGAATCAAATAACTGCGTAGTATGTAAACGGGGTTGGAAAAGCAACAATGAAGCTGACTTCTTCTGGTTCAGCAGAGCGAATAACGGTAAAGAGCGGGGGAATAATGTAGAGAGCAGTCAAGAAGAACGGAGATTTGTTTGCAGTCGAGCAAATGGACCAACCGTTGAATTGGACTACTTAAAAGCAACTCACATCTCTAGGCACATGCAAACGTACAGGGATTTTACATTGAAAAGCATTTGCACACACACACGCGAACGTTGCTCGCTCTCTGACGCTCTGAGAATCGCTTATCTTATCTCCAAGCGGAGAACTGATCTCCATGGCGTCCAAGGCAAATACGCGCGTGTGTGTGTGTTTGTGTTTGCGTTTCTGCTCTGACGTGCGGCGAGCACGTGAGAGAGACTCCAGCTGTTGGAGGGTGGCGCTCGCTTCTTGTGGCTTTTTTTTTCGGCCGCCAACGCAATTGATGCGGCGCATTTAATAACACAATCGCTTTTCGTGTGTCGCCATTCCACTTCAGTTGCGTGCAAAGTGCGTCGTTAAGTTGTTGCCTAAAACAAGCATCCTTCTGAGAACAATTAAAATCAAGGGAAGAAGAAACGAGGGAGTTGAACGCTTCAAAATTAAATTAACTCAAATTTCTCGTTGGTGTTTAAAGAACAAATTTAAAGAAAATGTAGCCAAAAATCGTTGCCAATTAATTTACGTAATAAAGCAACAATAAATAATTTATTTTCTTGTGGTAAGTTCCTTTAAATTCACTTTAAGCTTCGATTATTACTTCACCTTTCAACGATGTGAGAAAAGTTACCATGGAAAAAAGCTCCTTTTTCCAATTATCCTTCCTTTTACTAATTAAATTTCCATCATCGGCTTCTTTTTCACTGAAAATCTTCATGAAAACCGAATTGGGATGCTTCGAGGTTTCATTTTACGTTTGTGGTAGCAAAATTTATGTTCTTTATCTCGTTTTTTTACCTTGGCTTTTATCATTATCGATTTCTCGTACATTTCATGTAGATTCCATAACAACAAAAGAAAAAACCTTTGTTAATTGATAAAAAAAAACATCCTCTTTGGTCTTTTTGAACAATTGTTTCATTTATTTCGGTTTTTCTTTGTACTGTGACCTTTTTCGTGCGTTGACGGGTTCAAAATGATCATTTCATTAAAAATTTTTGTATTATCGACGAGTTTTGGTCAAAAATCTTCAATAAACGAGGAAAAGCATTGTTAAACGTTGCTCATTGAAGTTGGATCCAATTACAAATTAGAAATTTAAGTAGTTGTTGGATATTTAACAACTCCTCCTTAAGCAAGGATGATTTATAGGTTGAAGGATATTCGCAAATAACGCTTCTACCCTCCGCTTGACCCATCCGTCATTTGTACACAATAAAAAAACGTTCAGCTTTCGTAAACAGCAGCAAAAATAAAGCAAACAATAAAAAAAGCAAACAGAAGAATCATTATCATTGTTATTATTTATTATCATTATTTATTGTCATTATTTATTATCATTATTGTCATTATTATTATCGATTTCGAACTCGTTTCAACGAACGAAATTCGATTGCTTTTCGAGTCGTTCGCTTCTGTGACAGTTTCTCGTCAATGGAACGACTTCAAGTGACTTTAGACGAACGTTTGTTACGTGTTGCTTCATTTTCCATCTCGTTCCTATTTCCGAACTGTCAAAGAAGTGACAGTAGGTGCCATTCAAATGACGATTAAATAAAAAGACGGCCAAGAAAACGTGGAAATAAAACGGCGAAAGTAGTGAAAAATCAGTGAAAAATGTAAAGTGAATAAAAGATAATAATAAAGTGTGTGAAGCGAAGGGATAAGGGAGGAAATAAATTAAATATGTTTGCATTTGTCTTTGAAGAATACAAAAAACAACAACTTTCTTCGGTACGCAGTCAAAATTCACGAGTAATCAAATACACAAAAAAACGAAAAAGTTAAAAATCAACAAGTGCAAAGCCAGAAATGTCAATGAAACATCAGAAACAACAGAAAATACACAAATTAAATGCAGAAAAAACCGCAGAAATCAATTAAACGAACAATAATAAAACAAATGATAACGTGAACAAGGGGCAATCAACAACTAAACAAACCCACAGCAGAGTTGCAACAACAACCTTCAAAAAAAAAATACTGAACCCAGGAAAAAAGAGCGAAAAACAAACAACAAAAAAGCCAAATGAAAACGTGAAATGAAAACGATGAATTAAACGCGAGAAGAGGCTTTGAGAACGTCAGCAATAAATGACGTCACGATGATCGTTGTGACGATTGACAAGAACGAGAGTCAGGAAGCGACAGCAGCGGAGGACAATGGCAACAACAGCAACAGCACCAGCACCAACAGCGCCATCAGCAGCAGCAACATTGTCCGCGACGAAGACATCGATGTGAGGCACAGCAACGATTACTTCGACAGCAGCAACGACGTCGGCAGCAAGAAGACCGTTTGCCTCAACTTTAACAAGAACTTCAAATGCAAGAGCTGCAGCATGAGCAGCGTCAGCAGCAGCAGCAGCAGCAGCAGTGGCAGCGATAATGACATGGACGCCACCGAGTGCGATGACAGCAAGGATGACTTTGAGGAGGATGTTGCAAGCACGATTCCACTGATTTCAGCCAACAACACGGAACAGCGCAACAGCTACGCGAGGAAAAAAGACGACGGTAAGCAGAAAACCAACCGCAAAACATTACACAAACAACAGCAACGCACCAAGGTCATAGCGACAACAAAGAAAGCAACAACAACGACGACGACAGCGACAACGACGACAACGCAGCGAATTCGAACCCAGCTGCAAATAATACGGTGTCGACTTTTAGGGGCAGTCCATAAATAGTCATTTTTGTTCTTTTTTTTTTTGGTTTATGCTTTTAAATACAGAGCAATACACAGACGCACACACACAAACACACAGAAAACATCGTCCATTGTTATTCAGAGCGTGCTGTGGTTATTTTTGGGAGCTGCTTTTTTATGAGCTGCTTCCGTTTCCGCTTTCGTGGCTCCTTCGCTGAGTAACAAAACGCAGTGGAGCGTTCGTAAACAATTAGTTCCTTTAGGAAACCGGAGAAAAAATACCCCGACAAATCACAAACTTTTCTTGAAAAAGACATTTTAAGGCTTAAAACCACAGAGCAACAAATCATTCGAGATTTCGTTGGCCATAAAACGTGACCGAAAGTTTACGAGAAGCAAATAAATCACAAAAAGTTCATACAAAAAATAAAAGCATAAATAAAAGTTAATATTTTAAGTTTACATAAATAAGTAATGACATTAACAAAAGCAGAATGAGCCAGAAATCCACAAATAAGAAGAATTTTGCACTTTATTGTATGAAATGAGCAAACTTTCGCACTATAAACTACAACATCGACATTTAATTTGCTATTTGAAGATATATGGATCATATATAAAACAAATTCGACTGTTATATTTCTGGTATCATTCATATATTGGCTTGTATATGCTCATAAAGCTATGAGTTCAGAAAGTTTAATACTGCTTTTATATGGATTCCCCAATACAAGTCATTTACTTCTTTAAGAGAGCTGTCAAATTCTCTATTCCTGATCCTTTGTATAGTACTTTATAAGAGTGATCTTCGGTCAATTATTTAAAATTGGTCCTCGCTTCTTTAACTCCCCTACAGTAAAATTTAAATGCTCCATTTCACAGTCAATAAAAGTTTTCCTCTTTTTTCCAGGTACAGGGACATCGGGCACGAGTTCATCGGGCGGCGGCAGTAGACCGGGCCATAGGAAGTCTTCGTTGGCATTGACACCGGAAGATGAGACGATGGATGCGCATCAGGTGCGTCAAAAATATATAAATATTTAATGAAAAAAATTGCTAGAGAAACGTGAAATGAGTGCGAAAGCGACTGTCGCATATACCACGTGATGTCCTTTAAAATTATCTCGACTTTTTATCATTCAATTACGAAAAGTTAATTCATTGAACAAACATTCGAAGTGAATTTTCATGCATTTAAATATTTCATGTTTCACCGAAGCCAAAATTAAATTAAATTGATAAATAAATCGAGTTGCGTTTTGCGTCTGTTTCACGGACGATAAAAAACTCATGTTCAAATATGGATGCAATTAAATGCAGTGTTTTTTACAATATTTTTAACAGGTTTTGAACCTTCGTAATTATTACAATTCGAATGCAACGCGTTGCAAAGTTTCAACGAAATAAACTTTAAACAGAACTCATTAAAAATCACTGAAATTCTTTAAATTTCTTCTTAATTAAACACAAAATTTAGTTAAGAAGGGAAAACGAGGGGAATGCGGGCTCCTTTAAACCCGGTTTTAACGTTTAAATAAATTTAATTTAATAGAGGAAAACTCATCCCAAACATTGATTTAGGCAAATGAATGAAATAGGATCGAGTTCATTAACTTTATAGCTAAACAATAAATGACTACCCAAAGTAAAAGTCTAGCGAAGAAGTTCAAAGAATCAAAAGTTTCATGAGCTAAAAAGGACATTGGTTTGAAAAGGATGAAGACGTTAATTCGCCATCATCTTCCTTTCAATTCGCCCGAATAGTTTTTGAGGAAGATAAGGAAACTGTCAATGGCAATTGATAAAAGTTCTAGCCAAACTTCTTGAAGGTTTTGACATTAAGTTTATTGTGAAATCAGCGCCTTGACATTTCAAAACTCAGCCGAAAGAATCGCAAATAAACTGATGCACAAATTAATTGCTTAGTTAGTTTATTTATAGTAAAAATAAGTCCATTTTTAATACCAAAAAAAAGGAAAATCCATTGACATCATTAAAATCACAATCAGACTTCATTCCAATTAAATCCAATTAGACTTAAGTTTTCGTTCAATTAGATTTGAATGAATGCGATTGAAGAGAAAATCTGTCGATGGGACACGCTGTGAATGAAAAATTTTATAACAAATTATAAATAAATCTCCTAGAGTCCTTCATTGATATTTTACGCAATTTGTTTGACGAAATTTCTTTTAATTAAATGAAATAATTTAAATAATAAATTAACTTTGAACTCGAACGATGAATAAACGTTGTCTATTAGTAAAACTTTGCAGCTGTTGTTTTTTGAACCATCCGAAAGTAAACAGAAAAGTGATTTTTCACCGAAAATTTTCCACACAAAAAACTAGAAGAGAGAATACGAAATTTTCCACAATAATTAAATGTTTGAGTAAATATTTATGAACAAAGAACTCGCGGTGATGTGTATATAATCACTGAAAAATAAAACTATCTTAAAAATGATCTATTGACGCAATTCATTAGCGCCAAATTCGTTTCGAAAACACGTTTAAGCAATAAACTTGGGAATAACTTTAAAAAGCGAGATGATTTTTGCCTGAGAGTAACAAAAATAATAATAATTATCATAATAATAATGAGTGAATAATAATAATAACAAAATAATTGAGTTGATAGTAGATGGAGTTGATCGGTTAAATTTAAGCGATTTTCTTATCTGTGGCATTCAACGAAGCCAACAACGAAATAAAATCCACTCGATCGACCACTTGAAATGGAAAATAGAAGGAAATAGAAAAAAATGGAGAAAAAAGATCAAAATAGAGCAAGAAGAGAGGAAAATTAGTGTCTAAAGAGAGTAAAAATAGAGTGAAAATATATTCAAAAGAGCATCAAAAACTTAGGCAATGAAATGAATTGAAAACTCAAATGGATCCACACCCCATCAACCCAACAATAAACAAACACTTCACTATGAAAGTGACTTTTTTAATATATATTTAAATGAATGTGTATACGTCGCTCTTTTCTAGCCCCTTCACCAACTGCACCGCGCCCAAGAAAAGGCTTCTTCACCTTCGGTTCGGCGATGATATCGCGCCGCAAGATATCGCAACCCGACATTTGTTGTTCGTGTGTCAGAAATAACAAAACAACAGATCGTCGAGTTGAGTTCTTCGATTGAACATTGATTTCTGTGTCTGTGGTTTTTCGTTTCGTTGCGTTTTCGAAGCACCACGAAGCGAAGAACCTCACCAGTCACCGAACTGAACTCGCGACGATGGGTGGACGCCGACCTCTGCGATATCGAAGAGTTCACAAAGAAAAAAGACACAATTGCTGACATCCAGCAACAGAAAATACGGCGAATTTCCTTGCAATTGAAATGAAGGACAAAATTCATTCAATGATTTCATGAACCTTCGTGTGGTACTGCCATCGATCTTCGTGTTTAGCTGTATTTCGGCGTGAAAAATGGAATAAAAGCCATAAAATTATTTGTTAAAAATTAAGAGGAAACTCAGAATTCCTTCAAGTGATGTAATCGTGTAATTAAATTCAATGACATTCGAGAAACAAGTGAAAATTATTGTAAAGATTCAAGCAAGAAAAAAGAAAAACCATCGACGAAGATCGGTGAATTGATAAATGTTTTGAAAAGAAGAAGAAGGGGAAGTAAAGAAAGATGAAAAAAAGCAGAATAATGTTCCTTGATTAATAAAGCATAAAATAAACTTATAAAAGCAGTTTGATGGATTATATTGTATAACACTAGGTCTTCGGACTACTGAATCCTAAAACTTCCTCACTCCAATACTCTCTCCCGCTCTCAGAATCCCTTTTAGAGGGGAACTCACATGGCAGACTTTTATCGGCCCGATAGTTTGTCTCATCATCCTTTTATCAGCCCGATAAAAGTCTGCCATGTGCAGAGCTTCTCAAAGAGAGTCTGAGAGAGCGAGCGTGTGGGTGATTCTGTGAACGCTTGATGGAGAGAGAGTAAAGTCAGAGAGTTGTAAGAAAGCAAGAGAGTGGATTTTGAACGCGATTTCTTTTGCGTCATCGATTGGGAGGTCATCCAAAGTTCAATCTCTCTTCGAAAGCAACTTCAAGGTTATTTCCAAGAAACCTGAAGACGGGGAAGCTTAACCTAATCCCGTTGTTAAGTCCCCGAATGGACAACAGACGGCACTTGATCATGTTTTACGAATTTCTTTCCTTTTTTCCCACTTCGATTTGTGCTTTTTTCTACCACAGCCACAACTACTGCAATTACTACTAAATAGTACATTATTTAGTATAGTAATTTAACCGTTATCTCGATTTTTATCGCTTATTCTTATCTTCAATTGAACTCGTTTAAATATAGAACATTTTGTCATTTCCTCCTCTTCGCTACGCTTTCCACTCCTTCACTCTTCAGCTTCACACTTTTTCTGTCTTTTGTCAAATTTATCGAACGTTCTTCCTCTTCTTCAGCACATTTATAGCTCCGTTTATTGCCAATTCTTGCTTCTTCATCCTTGTTATTGCCTCTTCCGAAAATAGATCGATCCCCCCAAAAAAAAAAAAGTGTGTTTGTAAAAAGCATTGGCAAAAAAAAAAGAGATTTGACCGTGATATAACCAATAAAATTTAGTTGTGAAAACAACACAAAAATAAGTGGAAAATTAGAGGAAAATAATAAAAATAAATAATCAATTGAAATGTGTAAACAAACGAAAACTATAAAAACATTTTAAATGTCTTGTAAATGTGATAAATCATCAACGAATCGATGTGGTCAACTGTGTAATTGATTAATAAAACAAAAATAATCGGTAACAATTTGTAAAAAACACAGTGAATTGCGTTGTATGACACATTTTGAAAGTATCAAAAAAAATGCGCAATTGGTTAGCAAAAGTAACGAAAGTCTTTCGCAAAAAAACGACGCACCATCGCACGAATGATGTGTTCGTGGACGATGAAGCCGACGTAAAGAGCGAAGAGACAGCGAGTAAAGCTTATAAGAGCGACGAGAGCGACAACAGCGCCATAGATTTCCATGAGAGCGCGATTGAACGCAACGCGTGTGGAAGTGCGCAGCGGAGAAAACAACCACAACAACAACACGATGACGCTAAGCCGAACGATTGGCGATTGATGATGTGTGAGCGAGTCGCAAAACAACTGAAATTGAATAGGAATAAAATCACAGAACATCGCAATACAACAAATAGAACAAACGAGGATAATAGTAATACTCAAAATAATAGCGACAAAAACAATTCGAAAAAAATTGGAGGAAGAAACCAACAGCACACAAACGACAACAACAACAACAACAAGAAAAGCAATGCATTTAATAGCGACAACAACACGAACAACAAAAATCGCCTCGCAGACGAAGCCTCAGCAGCCGAAGGCGAAGACTCGGATCGCCGAGCGCAAAGCTTCATTGACGACTACAAAACGTTGGCCGATGAAAAGCAGCGACACGATCCACCAAATCATCTACGTCACAGCTCATACGGAGAATCGGAGGTGTGCCACTTGGAGGAGGCTTTAAATCTGTCCACGTTGCGGCAGCAAGCAGCGAAACTGAGCAACGACAGAGGAGTGCTGCTGAAGCATGAGGCACTCGACAACAGCCACTCGTCGATGACACCCGAACAAATCGAGTACGAAGCCCGAATGTTTGCCGAGAGCCAAGACGTGATGACGCCGCTTCCGCGCTCCTCGTTGAACAACAAAACCTTCGGTTGCGGTCGTATCGACCCAGCTGACGTCGCAGAGGTGATTCGCAGCTTGGATGTTCATTCGCAGCGCATCAACGATTTGGCGCTGGAGAAACGCAGCGCCGTCCGAAGAAAACATTCAACGCTGCCCGCCGAAGTCAATTCGTTGGCGATGACGAAGGCGACGTCGACGACTGCCGACGAAAACAGCGACTGCGATGAAGATGCGGTTGTGCTGCGCTGCAAGCCAACGTCGCAGGAGCGATCGGGATTGTATGCACGACGCCAGCCGAGGAGCCCGAAGCTGATGCTGCAGCTGCAGCTACAGCAGCGCAGTGGGAGCGACTTAAAGCAGAGCACAAGTCAACAAGGCGAAGAGCCGAGAGACGAGGTAGTCAAGGTATGCTAAGAGAGGCTCAGAGAGTTCAGAGAGTGCTCTTCACTCGCTGTCTATCGGAGTCAGTTATCAGAGTCGATATCATCATCGACATCACTTCGTCAGGCGTGAATTTATCGATTTAATTAGCTTAACGTGTACGAAATACAAAATAAAACGTAAACTATTTCCAAAAGCGGTTGGACATTATTTTGTATCCGTTTCTTATCGGGTTGTTTATTTGCCTTTGCCTCCTGTCGAAGGAGCGAGAGGATCCAAGAAACAATGGAAATAAAAGTTGTCACACACACAAAATAAACGCTTCACAGGAAGTCATCATTCTAAAAAAAATATCGTGTGCTATCTAGAATCCTTTCACATCCTTCGAATGTCTTCTAGGCACATTCAACATTTCCACATCCGCAAACGCAACCCTTTTTCCGCTTCCTTTTCAATACTTGACACTTCGGTTTCTATCCCCATTCGAACATCCTCAACGAGGCAGCAGATTTCTGAAGGCATCCTGAGAGGGACGACAGAGGGAAAGACGAAGGAAATTGAGGTTAAAGTAGGCGCAATACTAATAATAATAAAAAGTCCCGCAGACACAGTCCTTTTTATAGCATAGAAAATCTCATGTTAACGAAGGTCGTCGGCTTCTTGTTTCCAGTTCCTTGGAGGCTTTTATAGGCATTCATTTATCTTGCGTAATTTGCTATACGACACGACTTTCCGACCTCAGTTGGCATGGAAAAATTTAACAAAGAAAATATATAAAAACTAAAATAAACGAGGAGAGCGAAACAAATTTACGAACTTTAATAAGGCCTTTTATTATATTACACTTTTGGGATTCGAATTACCAAATAATTTCGTGGAATGAGTTTCAATTCGCTGACGGTTTCCTTTTCTATCTTTTCTTTTAGGACAGGGAGAGTGAGAGCCCTACATTTTACACAAACTTCTTATATATAATTTAATTAAGAAATTCAATATTATGTACTTCATACTGGAGGTAATGGTTTTTCAAGCACCCTTTTCCAAGTTCTTATATCATTTATATTTTAAAGATGATCCGAAAGACTATTTTAGATGTTTGTAGTCCTTGATTAAGACTGACAATTGATACATCCCATCTACCAGTCTCTAAAATAACCCAGTATAGCGGTCATCTTTGTTGGACGAGACCATTTTGAGTGTTGGTCGAGGGCTACTCCCTCGTAGTGACAGTTTTGCGTGTCTATTTTGCATATTTTCCAGCTGTGAGGGTCCCAAATAAAGTGACAGTTCTATCACGGTATCGGCAACTGTTCTCAGTGTACTTCACTGCTTTCAGTGGAATCACCACAACCACTGAAACTCTTTATTAAAGTGTTTGCTGAATTTCGGACTTTGAATGTGGATTAGTTTTATTTTCGTTCCATTTACAAGGTCCAAACCCCTCAAAACAGTCCTTAAATACGGCTTTAAATTTACTCTTCTTCTAAAACAGACTATATCTATCTATTTATGTGACTTTTATTTATAATTCTTTACTTTTCACCCTTTTTAACAAATTATTCCTTTACTTTTTCCCATTTTTACAGCGAAATCTCATGGACTTGAAATATCCGACTGTTTTACCACCGAATCCTCAACTTAAGGTAACCCGAAGCATCATATTTTGCACTGTCACCTCTCATCGCCCTCCCGTTTGTAGGCCTTGCTGGTTTTCCATAAAGCAGACAACATATGTGAGGTTATGAGGGAGGCGTGCCACCGGCAACAGTTGGATGTCACGTTGGTGCGGTCGAAGGAGGCCGCCTTGGAGACGCTGCAGAGTTGCGCCACTTCCGACTGCTTCCATTTAATAATAATTGATGCACGCAGCAGCAAGCACGTGGACGCTGAATACGTTACCAGGTGAGTGGAGACGGGGACGAAGCCACACACGATATCCCATCGTAATTCGTTTAATGCTGTGTCATGCCCACATTTTGTATTTATAAATTTTAATTACTTTTATTCTTCTCACTCTACTTGTCTTTTTTTGTGTACTCGTTGAATTTTGAATTCTTTTATATTTCCTCCGATTTTTATAGATCAATTCGACACACGAATGGCCATCATTTCACAACAATTATTGCGGTGGTTAAGAAGAGGTGAGTATTTATGGTAAATCGAAATAATCGACAAATCGACAGTTGACTGTGAAAGTGACAGATGACGAAAACTAAAAGACAATGTTTCTACTGAGAGAAAACGTAATTCTTAATACGTTATTCGTTCCTATTGAACCTAAGGAGCTTACTGGATACTCCTTCAGGTTTTTCCCATTTCCGGATTACATCAAGAGAGTTCATAGAAGGGTTACGGACCAATGAAAGGGCTTTACGCTCCCCTTTTAGCGAGGCAATCAGCTCTTTTCATTTTTCCCATAGCCCTCATGACAAGGGACTCAACACAGAGTTAGGGCTTTACAACTGGCCAATTGGGTATTGCGGCAATTGTCTACAAATCTGGATCCAATCGTGTCTGAACCAAGGGCAAAGTCCATTGATGACCACACAGACTAAACTTTGTAGTTTATTTATTACAGTTACTAGTAGTTTTTGTCCTATTGAAGAGCCTTCGAGTTTTACCCCTGATACTTTCGAGAGTACTATTCCACTATGGACCTGCTTCTAGTTCCAGCTCATCAACAGTACTAATAGATGTTTCTGAGCGATTAACAGTCTCTTCTAAAATACAGCGATAGTCAGGCCAGTTACCCCTTCTGGGATTTTTGTAAACACGGAATGCTGAATAGTAAGCCATCGGGGCAATACCATCATTGCCTAGAGTCAAACAGAGCCTTCGCCTGAAAAACCATGCTGAGCACAGTTGACGCTGATAGCACGATGGAGAATGATTTCCAGGCAAGTAGATTGCCTGTCAGTCAGGCCCTTTTCTAACCGGCTCATCTTTGGCTATTCGTTCGGTCCCGAGAAGACAGTTTCTTTACACGCTTGCAATGTAGTAGAATCGTCTCCTTCGACGAACTTCTTTCGCCCTTTCTGGCACTGCCAGTGCCACCAGCCTTCGGTCCATGGTTGGACGCCAATTGAGCTTATCCGTAGCACCCGTATAGCCGACAGATCGGCTACGTGGGAATTACAGACTTGATAGTGACAGCTACAGCTACTGGGATTACGGGTTTTTCGAGTTTTTCTCTCTACATGTCTCGTATGATCAGGGAGAGTACCTCCCTCCGCCCCATGGGAGAGTTCTCAGAATCTTCACCACCGATGAACTATGAAAATGACTGATGAACAAAGAAATTGAGAGATTATTTAAGAACGTCAATGATGACTTATGAAACTTATAGCACACTATGTTTGAACCGTAGTTAATAGAATTTTTAATGAATTTAAATTTTTGGCTTTTTTATATTTTCGCCTCTTCTTTATTTCTGCATTCCTTCTGTGGGTTTACTTTCTTGCAGCTTTTTCGATAAAGACGACGTCCTCATTGCACTATTAGACGCTGGCGTTAATAGGGTAAATTTTTCAAAAACTCAATTACAAGCAAAAATAGTTTCATACTAAATAAGCAAACCCCCCAACCTCCTCCCGCCCTCTTATCGATCACAGTGCATGGTGGAATCCACAAACTTGACAATATGCAACATTGAAATCAAGCAGATCCTCCACTCGATTGTGCGGCCTCACAACGTTATGTCGACGCAGCAGGTAAGCACCACCGACAGCAGCCAGTGTTGCCAATTAAATGTTGAAATTGCATTAAAGCCAGTTTTTCTGTTGGTGACTGGCGTGCTTCGGTGCATAAATTAATTATCTCGACTGACATTAAATTTTAATTATAACCACTAAAGTAATAATAAGCGAAATGGAATTTCGTGCAACATTTTCAGCAGACGTCAGAAATGTGATTGTGAAGGAGCCTTCAAACGATACCTGAAAGTATGCCACGAATTTTGATTTCGACTAAAAATGCATTAAAATTGAAAAGGGCAAAAATTATCGAGAAGAAGAAGAAAAAATACGTAAATGAGGAAAATAAAAATAATCAATAAATAATAAATGAAAAATCAATAAACTAATAATAAATAATATTAAAAAAAATAGTAAATAAAAGAATAAAAAAAAAATGAATAATAATAAATAAAAACAAATCAAAATAAACAAATTTAAAAACAAGTAATTAAAAAAGCCCTTGTAAAATTGTTTAAATTAATTATTTAAAGGCTTCTTGGACAGATTATTTAATAGTTATGAACTAGTTTAATTATTTTTGGTGACTAATTATTTATTTTTATTTATTCATTTTTGTGTTTCTCCTCTCGAAAAAAGGCTCTGTACACCGCACTTCATCGACTCAAGGAGGTGCTCATCATATCCGATGATGTGCTGCGGATTCAATACGCCAACAAATCAGCCGAGCGATTGCTCAATATGCGTCTGGTAAGCAATGAATTTTTAAAGAGCGAAACAAGTTTTCTGTTCTCACAACCTTCCGACTCTCACAACTCACAAGCTCCTCACTTCAACATTCACTTTTAAAGCCTTCAAAATCGGATGTATTTTTTTCTTCGTGTCTCTCTCACGCTCTCTCAGTTGAGTTTTCGTTTACGCATACGTAAACAACAACGTCAAGGTTGAAGAAGCCAGTTTATTGATGTTGAAAATCGAATGCAAAAATGTCGCTCATCTCTTCTCTGTTGATGTTATTGCGACTTTAATTTCCTTCGCTCTGAAAAAATATACAATTGAAGCAACGTTTTCATTGCGTGAGAGAGGGTCGAATTTTAACTGAGTGCGACAGAGAGAGGTGGAGAGTTTGTGAGAATTTAAATTGGCGTTACTTTTTTCACGCATATTTTTACCGTTTATTCTTCCAGGATGAAATCATCAGCAAACCTTTGGCGGATATTTTCGTTTCCGATGTTTCATCGATCAGCGCCCACGGCAAAAGCATTCGCGAGTTCGACGGCATCTTGACGGTGCGTCGGAAGAGTCAGGAAGGGATTCCGATGCATGTGCGCGTGGTGCCAGTGGCTTGCATTGGACGGTAACGACCTCCGCCGCCTCCCCTCGACTTCCTCTTATTTCTTTGCATTCGCAGGAGTCCGACGCATTTCGTGTTTAACTTTGATGTGCCAGGCGGCCAGAACGACTTCATTGCAACGCTGCCGCAGCCGAAGGAAGCGCCGCGCGGCTCGCTGCACTCCATACGACGCGGCAGCTTCGACGTCCGCTCGGTGGCGTCGGACGGACTGCGACGCACCAGTTTGGCCAAGCTGACGTCACTGCCACTGGAAGCTCCCATCACAAAAGTAGGATTCATTCATTTACATCTCCATGACATGATTTTTTCGTAAATATTTCTTATCTTAACTCCGTCAACCTCCTTCGATCTCATAAATAACGGAATTGCTTTTGTTGTATGTTGACTGAAGCTTGTCTTGAAGATTGTCTCTTCGTCATTACTCATTGAATAGAAACACAAATCTACACAATGTCGCAGTAAAGAAGAGAGAAACTCTCTTTAATAAACATCTAAGTTAAGCGCGCTTCGAAGAAGGGTTGCCAAGTCACTGGAATTCCACATGGCGAACAAACGGTTTTGTTTGTTATTCTCTCAACTTCTCTGAGTTGGGTGTGTTTCTCTCTTTTCGTGTGGAGCTTAAAAAGAGTTGCCAAGTGCCTACCGACGTGAGATCGCGGAATGAACTGTTTTAAAAGAGGAATTTTAAATTCACCACTTAATAATCCAACGTGAAAGACAGACGTCCGGACAGACGAATTTGATTAGAGTGACGTAAGACTCGAAAAATGCTCAATGAAAAGCGGTCAGCATTCGACTTGGCAATCGTTGCAGTTTAATTAATGTTACGTTGCATTTTTGCGCATTTGTAAACAAAGTTTTTGCTGTTGCGTTGTGGAATTTAGCTCAAGGCGAGTTGCCTAAGCAAACAAGCAACAAAAATACCCGGCAACAATCGAGCAACGTCATCGTCATTAGCAGCAACACCATAAAAAGCAGCAACACAATACAAAAACGTCATCATCACGAATGTAATTTAAAGCAAACCTCATAATGAATCCATTTTCAATAAAATTTCTTTAAATTATTCAACAAGAAAGGCGAAGAGTTTGAAAAGCACTGCAACAAAAGTGTAGAAGCTTCTCCAGGGTTCCTTCAACTCAACATATACAAAATCGCTTTACTTCAATTTTTATTTCCTTGTCCTTTTATTGTACTGTATTCTTCGTTTTCTCTTCTCTTCTCTTCTCTTCTTTTTTCTCATTAAAACACGCTCGTTCGTTCACTCGTTGCTTCGTTCGTCCACTCGTTCGTTCGCTCGTTGGTTGCGTTCGTGTGTTTGTTGCGTCGCATGTCGCTCGGCTTCGAACACGTTGCATAGATAATAAATTTGCTCTCACAAGTACAGGAGAATTGCTCGGCGGACGAGGCGCGCCTCATCGACAAAGTCTTGGAGTTCCTCAAGCGCGAAGGACTGTACAGTCCGCAGATGAAGGAGCTGCGTCCCGATGATCCGATCGCCACCGATCTGATTGGAGCTCTGTTAACGGTAAGCAACAAGAAAAGGATAAGAAATAAGACCTATGATAACCCATTGAGTCCACTTCTTATTTATTATTTTCCTTTCTGCCTTCGTACAGGGTCCAAGTTTGTATTCATCGCGCAGGAGCTCCAACGACTCCATCATTCGAGTCTCTAATCGACCTCCTGGGATTCTTCCAGCCAAAATGAAGGTAAACAAAAGACAGATCGCCGAATTATTCAAACTCTTTGATCGGTTTTCCCCTCTCGACAGGCCACTCCGCTGATAATGGAGCTGCTGGAGGATTCTCTGTCGTGGGAATTCGACATCTTCAAGCTGGAGGAGATCACCGATCAGCACCCGTTGCTCTACTTGGGCATGGAGATGTTCCGGCGCTTCGACTTCTTCGCCACCTTCAACATCGACGAGAGCGTCTGCAAGGGCTGGCTGGCGGTCATCGAGGCCCACTACCACGCCCAGAACGCCTACCACAACAGCACACATGCGGCCGATGTTATGCAGGTTGTTTACTCGATCACTTCTCCTCGCCCATCGATCTTAATTCTCTCTCTCTCTCTCAGGCTACGGGCGCCTTCATCACGCAAATGGCGGCCAAGGACATGGACATGGACCGCATGGACGAGGCGACCGCTTTGATAGCGGCCGCAGCGCACGACGTCGATCACCCGGGCCGCTCCTCGGCGTTTCTGTGCAACTCGAACAGCCCGCTGGCGATCCTGTACAATGATCTGTCGGTGTTGGAGTCGCACCACGCGGCGATGACCTTCAAAATAACGCTAGGTAAGCCTCGCACTCATATTACTGCCTTTCTGATGGAGCTACGACCCAATTCGCTCTTCCGCAGCCGATGACAAGATCAACATCTTCAAGAATCTAGACAAGGAGACGTACAAATCGGTACGCTGCACGATCGTCGACATGATTCTCGCCACGGAGATGACGCGCCACTTCGAGCACCTGGCGAAATTCGTCAGCGTGTTCGGGACGGAGGTGGAGCCGCGCGATGTAAGATGCGATCGGCTCCTTCTGCCCACGATTAATCGTGAATCTTTGCAGATCGTTCAGAACGAGGAGGAGAGCTCGATCCTCATACGACGGATGCTGATCAAGGTCGCCGACGTGAGCAACCCGGCGAGGCCCATTTCGTACTGCGTGGAGTGGGCCCGGCGCATCGCCGAGGAATACTTCACGCAGACGGACGAGGAGAAGAACAAGTCGCTGCCGCTCGTGATGCCGATGTTCGATCGCAACACGTGCAGCATCCCCAAGAGCCAAATCGGCTTCATCGAGTACATCATCCAGGACATGATGCAGGCCTGGGACAGTGAGTAGAACGCCAGTAGAGGCTTCCGGGTCGCTTTTATCTGTTTTTCTCCGTGTGCAACAGGCTTCATGGAGATGCCGCAGCTGGTCGCCTACATGCAGCTGAACTACGAGCACTGGAGGAAGCTCGAGGAGCAGGGAATCCACACGCTGGTCGACATCAAGGCGGCGCAGCTCTCTCTGAACGCCAAGAAGACGTCGGCCAAATAGCATTCGGCCTTCAAGAGGTTGTTCTCCGGGCTGCTGAAGCCCCAGCAGGTCCAGCCTCATTGCTCCTTGACGATTGGCGAAGACGATGTGGAGTGCATGGGTCCAAATTGAAGCTGCGGCAGGAGGGAAAGGAGTGGGACGAGGGCGGAACCACGAAATGACCGGAGATTCACTCGGAGATGAAGCAGTTTTTCCGTCTACAGCAGGGAAGCTTCAAGGAGAACGCCGATGATTGGAGAAGAGAGGAAGGGAAGCTGTGTATTATTGTGTTTAGATGCAAACTTATGACGGTTGGAGAAGCACTGAACTAGCGAAGCGGCAGCAAACGCAAAAATCGAGCTGCGAAAAATTGGGCTGGACTCAAAAACCATTAAAAACCAAAACAAATTTTGAATGTTTTATTATTGCAACAAAGAAAAGCAAAAACACAAAAGTACATTTTAATGTTAGCATTAGGAAAATCTCAAAAATGTTTTTGTTCTAGAAACTTAAGAATTTAATTCACAAAAAGTTGGCAAGTGAAAGGAAAATAATGGAAAAACATTATTAATTGTTGGAATTTTTGAAAATAACAACAAGAAAATATATATTAAAAAGTCTAAAAATAAGATAAGTAAAAAATAAAGAAGAATTTTAAACAAAAAACAAACCTAAAAAGAACATTTAAAAGGAAAGCGAAGAACGATGAAGGCAAAAGTTTAAATATTAAAATTAATTCATTGTTAATTGAAAAAAAAAACCGTCACTAATCATAATTTTTATGTCGCAAGAAAGACGAGAATTTTTCAATTTTAGTGTTGCATGCAAAAACTTTCAAAACAACTAAAAACAAAACTAATAATAATTTTAATAATCAATTTAATGACTTATTTAATGGCTAACAAGGACGCTGATGAAAGCAATTTTCTCATTGTCCAAAAATAAATTAAATTCTTTAAATTACAGAAGATTAAAAAAGCAAAACTTAGAATGGAACTTTTCAAGTTTAACACGTGAATCATTTACAAAAGCAGATTTATACAATCTGAAAACAGAATTGCGATGAAATTTGCATTCAATTCTAGAAATTAAATGTCAAAAATTTCATTTAAAAATAATATTTAAGCGACGAAAGAAGAATTTTACAAAAGAACTACAAAAATAGCATTAAAAACAGTTTTCAATTTAAGTTAAGTCTTTAATTGCATCATTTTTAACTGGTTTTTATTTTTTTTTTCTAGTTTTACTTATTGATTTTTCGACAATTTTCCTCAATGCAAGTTGAATAATTACCTAAAAACAAAAGATTTCGGTTACAAACTACCACTGAAAAATAACGAATGTGTTCTGCTGTTCTTTAGTATTCTATAGCTACAAACTAACGTATCTATTTACTTTTATATATGATTTCTCCTTGCAGGTTAAGGATTTAGTTAAGTAAACATTTATTAATAAAGATTTCCGAGAAATTTTATTGTAATTTAGAGACAGAATGACAAAAAAAAAAACAAGAAAAGTCTTAATAAATTGTTGACAACATTTTTTGTGTTTTTATTTTATTAATTTCAGTTCTTCATTGTTTCTATTATACACTTAATTCCGTATTTAATTTGGTGCTAATTTCATATAATGCGATTTCTTGAAATTTGTCATTGTTTTCGATTTAATTTGTTTTAATTTAAGCGATTAATCTTCACTTAATTAATTAATTATGAGATTTATAATGAAATCATTGAGAAACGAGTTGATATCCAGGAAAATTAAGCGAAGTCTCATCCCAGATATGACTACAGATTGACTCCAATTGATAAAAAATGTACAAAGGGGAAATACAACGGTCAATAATAGAATTTCAGGCAAGAACAAAAGGACCATCAGCAGATGAAGATGGAAATGCATCCAGCGACAAACTTGCTGGTTGCATTTTACTTCTTCATACTGCAAAAAATGACTAATTAACAAAGTATGTTTTAATTCAAGCTTCTCTTTTATTATATTTATTAATTTTAATCAAAATAAAACAATCTCGGCGATTGTTTTTCTAATTTTTAAAATTTACCCTGGAATTTTTTGGATTAATATTTTATATGCTGGTCTTCGGTGATTTAAAAAGTAGTTATTAAAAGTAGTTGCATTTCTTGGTTCAGCACACAAATTAATTTATAAAAGTACTGATATTAAAACTTTCGACTACGTAAAATCAAATCAGCTACAAGAATGTTCAAATAAGTATAAAAAATGTTTGTATAAAATTATTATAATGAGTGTTTAGTGTTTATGGAAGAAAAAACAACGTTTGCCAATGAATTACAATCGCATTTAAATTCTAGATGATAAATAAATTAATAAAATTGATATAATTAAAAAAGTTATTGTCACTATTAGAAATATTAATGATATTATTATATTAAATTGCTCATTAATTCACACGATTATTGCATAAAAACGCTTTTTAATATTGTCTTTAATTATTTTAAATGCTTTTCACTTTGTTTGTCAGCAATTGATTCACTTCATATCATTTTTATTTATTTATGTCTTTCAAATCGTAAGAAATTTAAAGTTTGTTTTGTTTTTCAACAATATTGCCCAATCCAAATCATAAATGTATAAATACTTAACATATTTAAATTTACAGTTCCCATTACAATAAGCGTAAAAATTAAGTGAATCACATGAGGTTTCATATTAAACATGGAAAGAAGTCATTTCACGCTGAGATTTGCTGCAAAATCCGAAAACGCTTTCGTTTTTTCGTAATAAACTTTAAATTGAAAAAGCAGCAAACAATTGAATTCATATTTCTTTAAAATATATACGAAAAAACTACAATTTGTGTGATTTATAAAGTCTTTCAACTACATTAAATAAATAATTAAATTGCCATAAATATTTCATTTAAGGCACAATTTTACTTAAACATTTCTCCGCTCGGGACGGATTTGAAGAACTCATGGGCCTCAGTCGTAATTCGGTTCCTGTATAAAAATTTTACACAACTTGTTACTGAAAATTAGTTTAAACATTTTTTATCGATTTCACGTTTTCTTATTAATTTAATTAAGAATTAAAGTTTATTATAAAATTGTCTATACTTAAATTTTTTGAATTGTTTAAATTTTCCAACTGTTGATTTATTTAACCAACTTTTAGTCTATTGAACTGACGAGAACCTGGAGTTAATTGATCGTTAAATAATATGACGGTCTGTTGGTTTTCCTAAATGCATTTTAGTTTATTAACCAGACTGTTAACCGTCTAGTTAACTAAATAGTAGCTCAGTGTCGTTAATTGCAATTAAATTCAATTCCTAGTAAATTTCACGTTAGTCACTTTAACTGAGTGTTCATTTATTTAGCTGACTCTTCGTCCATTGAACTGACTTTCATTCCAGTGAATTAAATGCTAGATAATTGAACAAACTTTAACTTCTTCACCGGACGGTTAATTTATTTAACTGGATGTTACTTAAGTGCGTTTTTGTCAATTTAACCGACTCAGAGTCTGGTTAATGGAGTGTTAGACAATTTAACTGACTGTTGTTGGTTTCTTTAAGTAACTGCAGATGAATTTATGTAGATGATAGCAGCTTATTTGCCAATGTTACGAAAGCCAATCGAAAATTCGTCAGCATTTAACTGAACGTTTAACTAAGCTATCATCGCATCATCGATCATTTATGAACTTAGTTATGATGGCATTAAATAAGTTTATTATTGATTATTACAATAAAACTAACGACTGGAGCCAATTTGAAAGTAACGTATTTTAAAAATTGACTTAAATAAAGGAACTTTATTTTTCTTTATTATTTAAACATTAATTATAATAAATTCCATTTTTGAGATTATTATTAATCAGTTTCTTTTATTAAAACATGTAAAACCATTTAATTTTTATTATTAATTTTGGAAATTTAAATTATTTTAACATTTTGGAAATTATATATAATTAGTAATGAATATAGAGCAATAAAACCCAATAATTGAAAGCATGGACATAATAAACAATTATTTATGTATTTATTTACTAAAAAAAAAAGGATTAGTATAGAAAAAGGAGTAAAAAGGAATATAAAAAATGTAAACTTCAAAACTGTGGATCAGAATATTGCATATATTTAAATATATACACAAAAAAGTACACATTTCGTGAATGTAAATGTATTGAAAATGAGAAACCAAACAAAAGCTGTTTGAAATGCTGTTTAAATGTGTCAAAAATCGTGGTAATTGTTCGATGTGTAATCATGTGAAAGTACCTACTTATACATACTATATATACAACACAATATACCTTAATATATCTGCTATATATTCGTTAATCTATCTACAATTTACACAAGAAAAATTCGTAAGAACTCCTCAAACAAAACTATTTACAACATATCAACACAAAAGACATTCAACTGATATTAAACTATTCTAATTTCTGAATTTCTATTCGAGGATCAAAAAAAGAAAAGAACAAACATTTGGAAAACTTTCGTATATTTCAAAACAAATAAAATATGTATAGAAAAACCTTAACCATTGTTCTTTATAATGATTTTATAGCAACTTTATCGATTTTTTTGATATTTATTATTGGTAAAATTCGATATTCTTCATTGTATATGGATTCCTTACCAAAAAACAGTGAAAAAAAGCAGCACATTGCCATTGCTGTTGCTTTCGCATTTATATTTGTTAACTGTTAGTTAAGTTCGAGTTAAGAAAATGCTGTATTATCAATGCACGTTCTCAGTTTCATTGCACTCAAAAAGCGCTCTCTTCAGCGTCGTTCTCAATACGAAAGAAATGACCGCAGAATGAAAGAGTTGCCAGCGCACAAGAATAACATCAATTCAATATTAAACAGGAAATAAAAAAGCCATTAACCGTGTAATGCACTTCATTTATGCACGTATTTTGCATATAATTTAATTATTTGTTTGCTGCGATTATTTTAGACATTAAACAATTAAAATTCGACGATGCGTCGTTATTTTAATGCGATAAGAATTTTTAAAAATTACGTCGCTCAAAATAAAATCGATGCATTGAATGCAACAAAAATATTACAAATCGACACGAACGAAAAAAACGGGTCGATGAACGAATATCAAATGAATTAATTTCGTTCAGATTATTTTAAATAACAAAGGAATTGAATGAAGGAAGGCAATTAAAGAGAGAAATTCATTTCATTTCAAAAAAAAATCAAATAAATAAATTAACGATTAATACAATAATTAAATGATAAAAACTCTAATTACATTGGGCAATTGATGGTTATCGCAAAAATAACGACAACAACGAGATCGAAATCAGCAATAAGAAACTCTCCAATAAGAATTCGAGCATCCAATTGGCAAAAAACCCGATTACAAAAGCGCAGCAGCGATTAAACAACAGCAGCTGCATTATTAAAAGTTCATTTCGATTTTTGATGAGTTTAAATTTAATAATAATTTTCGTATTTTAATTTAATTTGTTTTCTTAATTCTCGGCGAGGTAAAAGCGAAGTCAGTCCATTGAAGACGCCCTCAGAGTCGACAGCATCGCTGCCAAAAATCACCTTTGAATTCCTTCAGTCAAAATAAAGGAAGAAATAAGAAGAAGGACAAAGGATAACAATAAAAAAGAGGTAAGGAAATTTAAATTTGAAAAATGTTTATATTAAAGCACAGAAAAAGAGTAACTCTAAATAAAAAAAATAATAATTATTCTTTTTCTGCGATTATTGCAGATTTTTTAATTATTCTTTAATTAATTATGAATTTAAAGAAATTCTTAAATTGAATTTTTAGATGTGAATTTTAAAAAAGAGCAGAAAAAATCAGTTCTTAATTTATTTTCGTAAAGTTTCTCTTATTTGCAGAATTCCGTAGTTCAATCAAACTTCTTTTCGAAGCCTTTTTCCTTCCTCTTCGCTTCAGCCTTCCTCCGTCTTCGCCCCTCAGCGATGCCCTGCTCCAGCTTCCACGCCCGCAGCCTCCCCTTCGAGCTCGTCGACAAGCTGTCGATCTCCGGCGGCTACTCGGCCGTGTACAGCAACGAGGCGCCGGCGGTGCCGGTCTTCGGCGACTGGCGGCGGCGCTACTGCTCGCTGGCGGACTCGTTCCTCGCGGTGCTCGACCGCGTGCACGAGTTCGAGGTGCGCGCGGACGACGTGTGGGTCGTGACCAGCACCAAGTGCGGCACCACGTGGACCCAGGAGATGGCGTGGCTGCTGATGCACGACTGCGACTTCGCGGCGGCGCGGGAGGTCGATTTGACGCTCCGGTCGCCGTTCCTAGAGTGAGTGCGAGGCTTGAAGAAGCGCCTAGAACAGTTTCATTGAGCGTGTCGCCCACAGATTCAACGGCGTGGTGCCAAACGTGCCGCACGACACCATCGAAGCGGCCAACCGCTTGGAGTCGCCACGGCTCATCAAGTCGCACCTGCCGGCGTGGCTGCTGCCGAAGCAGCTATGGCTGAAGCGGCCGCGCATCATCTACGTGTTCCGCGACCCGAGGGACGCCGCCGTCTCCTACTTCCACCACTGGCGCGGCATGGTCGGCTACGCGGGCTCCAAGGAGGACTTCGTGCGCTCCTACATCGCCGGCTGCGTCAACTTCAACCCCTTCTGGCCGCACGTCCTCGACTTCTGGCAGCTGCGCCACGAGCCGCACGTCCTCTTCACCAGCTACGAGCGCATGCAGCGCGACCTCGGCGCCGTCGTCGGCGACGTCAGCCGCTTCCTGCAGAAGCCGGTCGCCGGCGCCCAGCTGAAGCGCCTGCTCGAGCACCTCTCCTTCGCCAACATGCAAAACAACGCCGCCTGCAACCACGTCAAGGAGTTCGAGAGCATGAAGGCGGCCGCCGGCCGGGAAGTGGACGAGTTCAGGTGAGCGACGCTTGCAGCTTGCGTTTCACCAAACAATTCACACTCTGGAATCGTAGATTTGTGCGCCGTGGCATCGTCGGCAGCCATAAGGACGAACTGCCGCCGAAGCTCATCCGAGAGTTCGACGAGTGGTGCGAAGGGAACCTTAAGCGCCACGGTTTGACGTTGGACGACTTCACTAACTACGCCAAGTTTAAGTAGAGTTAAAGCTTAGTTTTAGTTAAGGCGGAATTCACTTACGGCGCAATTGTGATTAGCTTTTGCTTATGTGTGTCAAGTAGATCAAGATAAGAACTGAAATAAACACATTTCCATAGCACCGTTATTTACTTTCGTCGTGTAATCAAATCTTCCATCAACAACAACGCGATTTGTCTTAGATTTGTAAACAGCTGATAAACACTGCAACTGGTTTTTATTTGTATTCTTGCGGTCACATTGCGTAAAACAAAAAAGCCGAAGCGGGCCGAAGCGAGTCGAAGCGATGCACGTAGAGCCGAAGATAACAACAACCACAGAAGCCCAGCTTATCTCCCAATTGGAAGAGCTAGTTAACTAGCGCAATACACACACGAACACGAGCACGAGCACGATGTACGATCGTTTATTCAAACGGAGCGACAACAACGCAAAAAGTGTGAGCAGTAGAAGCAGAGTCTGTTGAGGAAAACCAGTTCACGACGAGTTGTCTGCGAAAATAGTTGCACTCGGAGCGCGATATGCAGTAATGGAGCGTGTGCGAATCTATCCGCAGAGTTACCCCGCAGAACTGCTGCAGAAGGACTGGTCACAGCGCAAATGCGTTTACCTCAAGCACGGCGTCGACTTCATGCGCGCGGTGCACGACTTGACGGTGCGCGACGACGACGTGTGGCTGGTGACGCTGCCGAAGTGCGGCACGACGTGGATGCAGGAACTGCTGTGGTTGGTGCTGAACGACTACGATTTCGAGAGAGCGCATCGCGAGCACCTCGAGTTGAGAGCGCCGTTTCTAGAGTGCGTACAGAGCGCGACAAAGCGACAGAAGAGTAATTGAAGTTTTTCATTCCGTTTCGTAGATTTGAATGCATGATGAATGAAAATCTAGACGCTGCATTGAAGCCAGTAGAAGAGCTGCAGTCACCGCGCCTGATTAAAACGCATCTGCCGCTGCCGCTGCTGCCGGCGCAGGTTTGGAGCAAGAAACCGAAGGTTCTCCAAGACTGAGACCGTCTTTGAAATCGCTTCTCATATCTCTCTCTCCTTTTCTTTCGTTGGTTGGACGCTTATAATTCGCAGTTAGTTTATGTGTACCGCAATCCGAAGGATGCGCGTGTCTCGGGCTTCTATCACTCGCGCAGCCTCGGCTACGAAATGGACAAGACCTGTGAGCAGACTCTAGCCGATTTCATGGAGGCCGACTCGTCGCGGCATCAGTCGTTCGAGCACGTGACCGAGTTCTACGCGCTGCGCCACGAACCGTGGGTCTTCTACACCAGCTTCGAGCGCATGAAGTCCAACTTGGAGGAAGTCATCCGACAGGTCGTCGCCTTCCTCAACAAGTCCATCAGCGAGCAGCAGATGCAGCGAATGTTGCAGCATCTTTCGTTCGAAAGCATGAAAGGTGAATGTCTCAGCTTACTTTTGCTTCGACCGTTAATGGTGTGTTTCTCCGCTACGTTAGACAATCCAACAACCAATCATCGTTGGGAGTACGAGCGAATTCGCCGTTCAGATGCCGATCGTCGCGTTGAACAGCACAAGTAAGACGAACGGGACTTTCTACACGCCGCAAGTTAACGACTTTCGTTTGCAGCTTCATTCGCAAGGGTCAAGTCGGCGGCTACAGAGCGGAATTGACGCCAGCTTTTGTGGAGAAGTTCGACAAGTGGATCGAGGAGCAGCTGCAGCCACACAACGTCACGATGGAGGAGTTGTTGTTGCTGAAAGAAGAACGAAACAACTGAAACCAAAGAAGAATCGTAAAAAAGTTCTTTGATCAAATAGAATTTTAAAAAAACCGTTTTAATTATTTTTATTAATAAAAAATATTACAAAAACAAACCGAAATTGTAGTTTCAATTTTACCCATAATTGTTATTAAAACAATTCAATTAAAATTATATGAAATTAAGTAAAAAATAACGAAGAGAATTAGAAGCAGTCTATGGATTAAATGTTGCGGTTGATGACGTCACGGTAGCCGTTCAAGCAGTGCTTGTCTCTACTTTGCGCGCGTTCTCTTCCTTGGTCGAGGGTCCCGTCTGCGAAATGGGCACGAGGCGTTCGGTGCCGGGGGCGGGCAGCTTCTTCATGGGCGCCGAAACGGTGAGCAGGCCGTCGGAGGAGAGTGACGACGAAACGTTGTCCGGGTTTACGTCACCTGCGGAGAAGAAGAAGAGTGGAATTTAGCCGACAATTGCGATCGAACGGACCGATGGAACTCACTCGGCAGCAAGTAGCGCCGCGAAAACTGCCTGGCCACGAAGCCGTGCTCGTCCTGCTTCTCCTCGTGCTTGCCCTCGACGACGACGAACTTGTCGGTGACCTTGACGGTGATCTCGCTGGGCGAGAACTGCTGCACGTCGAGGATCACCTCGAACTTGTCGCTGTCGATGTTCACCGTGGAGCCGGACTCCTGCTTCTGGAGGCTGGTGGGCGCGCGGTGCCACGGCCGCAGGTAGCCGGAGCGCAGCATCGTCGGCCGCGAGCTCCACACCGACGACAGCAGATCGTCGCGCTTCAGCCCCGAGCCGAAGTGTTGGTCCAAGAGGCGCGAGCTGCGCATCGGGAAGTCGATGTCGTCCCACCAGTCACGGAACATCAGGGGCACTACGGACATCTGCCGGGTATAAAATGAATTTAATAATTGTTTATAGATAATTGCAATTTAATTATTTCTTGAGTTGAGTCATTATTTTTCATTTATTTAAGCATTTATTATTCTTTTGGTTATTTGTGAGTCTATTTATTTCTTTATCATAGTATTTTCAGATATATTGAATGAAAATAAATTGAATTGAAAATCGAAAAATTGATTTAAAATTGAAAAGTGATGCATTTATATTTTTATTTAAATTTTTAGTTCATGGCTTCTTTAAAGTATAAAAGAATAAAATATATTCAATAATTAATTAATAATGTACACAAGAGAATTGCAATTTTATTAATTTCAATATTTATTGATTTAATCGTTGAACTTTCAACTATTTATTTACTAATTAATAACTAAATTATTCATTGCAATAATTATCATGCATTTAATTATTTATTTAACTATTAATTTATTTCTTTAGTTGTTTATTTCATTATTTATTGATTTCTTTTTTCATTTATTTATAGATTTTTATTATTTATTTATGTATTTGTTTATTCTTTTCTTTTGTATATTTATTTATATATATTTTTCGCTTTTTTCTTGACTAATTTCTTTTCTTTTATTTTGGTTTGTAACATCGTGACCAAGAAATAATTGCAGCATTGTTATTTTAATTTATCCATTTATTTGCTTCATTCATTTCTTGATTTATTTATTGATTTTGTAGTTTATATATTCATTCATTTATTAATTTATTTACTTCTTTATAAATTCAAACTCTTAATTATTTTTAATTTGTTTATTCTATTTTTTTAATACTGATAAAAAATAAAATTATAAAGTTTATAATTTTTGGATTAATGGATTTGTGTGTTTATTTTCCATTTATTAATGGTCTCCACACCGCCCATTATAATATAATACAATTAAAGATTATATATAGAATTTTATATATATGAATTTAATCATTTAATTCTTTACTGATTTATAAACTACTTATTTATTTATTTATTATTTTGCTAATTTCATTATTTAATTACTATTTTATATATGTATTCATTTATTAATTATTTTTCTTCATTTTAATATTTGCTATTTATTTATTTATATATATATTTATTAATTTATTTATTGAACTATTTATTAATTTATTGTTTTATTTAACTATTTAAATATTTTTCGTTGATTTATTTATTTCTTTAAAGTTCGAATTTTGTTTCATAAAATATTGCGTATTATTTCGTAACTTTTCAAAATAATTTACATTTTCTTTTTAAAGTTTGTTTTCAGTTTATTATTGAACTATTTTTAACTAACAAAATTCAATTTAAAATTATTTATATGCTTATCTTTATTAATAAGCATTTTATTTGTTTATTAATGGTTAACTTATTGTTTAAGTTTCTTCTTAAAACACTTTTATATTTGTTAATATTGATACTAATTCGTTTTCCTTTTATTATAGAATAATATTCAATTAGGCTATGAATTTTTCTCCTTTATTTATTCATCGTCATTTTTCACTTCTTCTCACTCTTTGCGATATCCTTTCTTGTGGTGAAAATTTACCTTTTTTTATCTCAACAGGAAAAACAGAATTTTCTTTGATTCGTAAATTTTTCGTTTAGATTTTTCGATTTCACTTTTCGCTGTAAACTTTTCTCGATCGCGGCTGAAATACTTTTGACACGAATTTTGAAAATATTCCTCTGTTTATATTCGTGGCAGCTTCAAATGTTTTTCCTTCTCTTTTCTTTGATTTATTTTTTGCTGCTTTGCGGCATCAAAATTTTCTAAATTTAAAATGAAGCATCATTTGGCTAATAATAAAAAATTTCTTCTTATTATTATTTTTATTTGTTATGAGTTGTAAAAAATTTAAAAAAAAAAATTTACAGTCGAAATTATTCATCGTTGAGAATAAAGTTGATGTTTTTAATAATTTTCTTGTCTCTGTTGTTTTTAATGAGAATTATTTTCTTCTCATTAAAAAAAAACGCCGTTTCTTTTTCTTCTTTGAATTCTAGTTGTTTCTAATTACCGAATTCCAATCGGAAACAATCGTAAAATCCTATTCGCTTGTAGGAAAGATGAAGAATTCAGATATTTTAATTAATTGAATCATTTTCTAACTCATAGTTAATTTTCGTAATTATGTAGTGAATTTACACGTTGTTTAATTGATTTTGTTTACCGATTTTCAACTTAACATCTCGTTACTGTTAACTATAGTGAAATTTAGTCCGTTAGGATTTTTCAATGGGAATTTCTTCAGTTTTTACCACGGCTTTAATTAAACTCTTGATGGAATCTAGAATTTAACCGTTCTTTTGTGCAGAAAAAGTACAATTTTCATTTTAGTTAAGAGTGAAAATTATAATAAAAAATAAAACTAATAATTTTTACTTTTTTGCTTTCGATTTTTCGTGCAATTTCTAAAAAAAGATTCATTTAAGATTTATAAAAATAAAGATGAAAAATGTTATTTGCTGCAACGAAATGAAGCATGAAAAATTCACACTCGGACCAACATCACTATTTTTAAATATTTATTTTGAAAAATCGAATAAAATTAATAAATAAATTTTCCAATTCTATTTTCGATGAATCCATGAAAAATCGCAGATTCAATTGCAATTAAATATTTTTCTCAATTTCCATCTATTTTTAAACTTATCTTGATAATAATTAATGAGTGAGTAATAGATTTAAAATAAAAATAATACAACGCAAGAAAAATAAAATATTATTTTTTTAAGAAAAAGACTCAAAAATTTTATATTAAATCGCAGAAAACAAATAAAAATTAAAACAAAAACATCGACATAATTATGTAAATAAGTAAAAAATAAATTGTTTTTTCACAAAATTCTATTTTTTCTTGTAAAATTCACTTTTTTTTCTTTATGCTTCTATTAATAAATATTTCATAGTAGAATTTAATTTATAATTTAATTTAAATATAATATGTAAATAATATATATTTAAAATAAATCTTATATTTAATTTAAATATATTTTAAATTCTTTGCTATTTATAGAACGACTGCAAATGTCGCCACGTCATGTTATGAGTCGCCTGAATGAGATGAATTTCATTATAATTAATCACCTCTGTGTTGACGAAGCTTTAGGCTTGTTCTAGGAAGTTCGAAGGAGGTGAATTTTGTGCTTGCCGTTGCGTAGTTTTTAGCAGCACTGTAATTTTCTTATATGAATTTCGCTTTATACAGTCGCTGCAAAACCGCAAAACAAAAGATCCGAAAGCACTGTAATTCAGATGCTCTCGCAGAAAAAAGCCTGCATTTCATTTGCAGTTGCATTTAACATGTAAATTATTGGTTAACATAATCGAGAGTGAGTACAGCAACAACCACATGAAGAGAGAACACAAAGTGTTGCCTCTCTTTTATCCTGTCCGTTTTTGAGAGAAAACCAAGAGCAGAACCAAAAAAGAAGTGCATCGATTGCAAGTAAAATAAAAATAAACAAATAATTTGACGACAGATGAAGAAGTGAAAAAGGAACGCCGCAATAAATCGTTGAAAAGGACGAAATGCAAGCGAAGAAAATTGCGAAATAAAGCGACGAAGAGAACAGAAAGCAAAAGACATTTTTCTATTACGAAATACTCCAAAATTAATAAAAACCGCACATAAATTAAAGAAGATTTCCACTTTCAAAGTGCAAGAAGGGAAAATTTCAACCAGAAAAATGTCAAAGGTAAGCAAAATGGCTTTTCACGCTGAACAGATGCGAATTTTCCTGCATTTCCGTTGCAGTTTCTTCAGTTGTTGCTCCCCGTTTTCGCCTGCTGCATGATGACGATGCGAAGTGCGTCCTGCCACGTGACCAAACGCAGCTACTCGGACCAAAGCGTCCACGGTTACTTGACCGAGGTGAGGCTGCACTCTTCTTCTTCATCTCCTTCAAAGTTCGTCTCCTTTTTCCTCCGATTCTAGCGCACCTGCTGGTGGAACGAAGTGTGCAAAGAGGAGTTCCAAAGCATGTTCCGTTGCAAGTGTCCCCGCTACTCGTTCTGCAGGTTCGAAAGGTCCTCCTCCTGTCCTGAATTCACATTTTATCCTGATTTCGCAGGTCTCCAGGACGTTACTACAACGCCTACTGCTCGATGACCAACACAGGATACATTTGGACGCAGCCCAATTGGGATTGGGGTCCTTGAGGGTCGCTCCGGAAGCAGCAGCGGCTGGCGAAGACTTCCAGGAATTTCCCGAAGAAAGCGCAGGACTAAACGAAGCCAAAGGCGAAGTAAACGCAAAGAGAAACGGAAACAAAAGAAAAGGAATCATCACAAAAAACTGCAAAAAAAAATTTAATTTAGATTTCGATTTTTAGTGTCTCTAATTAATTCCAAGCTAAATTCGAATAACGATAAAAATTTAATGAAAATATAATTAAATTTTAATGCCAAAGAAAGCAGCAACAAAAGCATCAACGTTGGCAGCACTTAATCCCATATCTAACGAACAGTTAACAACAGACGACGGCGACAGTTAACAGCACGTTAAGCTTAACAAGCAACTTAACTAAATAAACTTCAATTTTCTCGTTAAAAGTCTGTTTTTTTTTCTTCTTCTTTTTTCTTATAATGATAGTTCTTTAGCGAGAAAAAGCTCACGATATCATGATGAAGAATCAGCAAAAAATTACTATGAAAATTCAAAAAAAAATATATAAAACATGCGTTTAAAAAATCTGTAAAACTGAAATATCCATTAAATTATTATTATGTATTATAATAATGATATTTATTATTTTTTCAAAAATATTTTGAGGTAAAAATCGCGAACATACGAAAGTTTTCGATAATTCACATATGTAAATAATGCGATTTTACTCTCAACGGATTTCTCAGGTTCATGAAACCACCTCAAATCCATGAAATCACCTCAACCAAAGATTATAAAATACATTTTTATAATCTTCTAATAATATTTATAATCTATATCACAGACACATTATATTTTATTGTATTGTTTATTATTATTTATATTATATTTTATTTAAAATTATATTATTTGCCACAAACTCTATGAAAAAGCCTCAGCTCAATGAAATCACCTCATTTCCACAAGCTCACCTCTTTTGATTTAAATCACCTCAATGTCATTCAATCACCTCAATTTCATTAAATCACCTCAATTTCATTAAATCACCTCGGTTGCTTTTAAACACCTCGGCTGGAAGAAATCACCTCAGATCCATGAAGTCACCACATTTCTTTGAAATCACCTCAACTCTTTAAGAACCCAACTGAATTTTTTACACTATTTAATCTTTTGGATTCGACCTCAATTAAATAAATTAAATAACTTAAATAAATTAAATAAATTGAATAAATTGAAAAATATTAAACAAATTGAAGGGAAAATTTAAATAGGAAAACCAAATCTTGAAATTAAATGAAAATAACACAAAATTAAATCACCACCACTGCATAAACTCACCTCCGCTTCATTAATTCACCTCAAGAAAGCTTACTGAAGCAAGTTTTTATTAATTCAAAGCTTTTGAACACCTTCGTTCGATACGAATTCGAAAAGAAGTAGAAAAATCGATAAAAATTCAGTGTAAACGTGTTTTGAAGACTGTTCAATAAAAAGCAAGAAGCAAACGCAGTTGTGAGTCCCTTTGATCGATTTAAAAACGATACAAACGCAGCTCAAATCAATTCTTGTTGCTTTCGAAGGACATCATGAGGAGTGCCAGGAAAATATTTGCTGTCTTTCTGCTGTTTGCACTGTCGCTGGAGTTGGGCAGCAGCAATCATCTGCCAACGCATCGCGAAGTCTTTCCATCAGCACGAAGGGCAGCGGAAGCGGAAGCCGCAGCTCTGACCTTGAACGAGCGCTTCTTCAACGACGTGAGAGCGCTGATTAAGCGACGACTGAAGGAAAACGCAGCAGTAAGTTTCAGCAAGTGATTGACGCAATGAATGAAGAATAATAAAATCGATATTCCCCACAGCTGCAAGAGCTGCAATTGATGGGCGAGCGAAATGACGTCAGCAACGCGGACTCCATCGACGAAGACGACGCGGATGCGGAGGCGCCGACGACCGCTTCGCCGACGATGAACGTGCCGACGCCGGTGCTGGTCGAGGACTGGCCCACGGAGAGCCACTCGTTCGGCCAAGTGACGGCCGTGGCTGTCGATCCGCACGGCAGCCCGGTGATCTTCCACCGCGCCGATCGCTACTGGGACGCCAAGTGAGACGAAAGCTTCACGCATTCATCCAAAAACTCAGCACGTCGCTGTCTCTCTTTCAGCACCTTCAACGAGAGCAACAGCTTCTACCTCGTCGAGTACGGGCCGATCAAGGAGAAGACCGTCTACGTGCTGGACCCGCGCACGGGGGCGGTGCGCGGGGGCTGGGGCGAGGAGCTGTTCTACATGCCGCACGGCATGACCATCGACAGGCACGGCAACTACTGGTTCACGGACGTCGCCATGCATCAAGCGTTCAAGGCAAGTGCGACGAAAAACGCGAAAATCTCCACTTAATTCCGAACTCTCTGCCTTTTCCGCAGTTCAAGCCGTTCCAGAGGCAGCCGCTGCTGACGCTGGGGAAGCGCTTCCAGCCGGGCTCAACGGTGAATCACTTCTGCAAGCCGACGGCGATCGCTGTGGCCAGCACCGGGGAGTTCTTCGTCGCTGACGGTTACTGCAACCAGCGCATCATGAAGTTCAACGCCGCCGGGCAGCTGTTGCGCACGATTCCACAGCCGCCGGGTACGAGAAGCCATTCGCAATTTGTTCGTTCGCGCTTTGATTGTAGCTCTCCTTTTTCAGAATTCATGTCGCTGCAGGTGCCACACGGCATCACGCTGCTGGAGCACTTGGATCTGCTGTGCATCGCCGACAGGGAAAACATGCGCGTTGTTTGCCCAAAGTAAGCAGAGCAAAAGGTGGTCTTTATTGCATTAAACTATTCGATATTATTTCTAGAGCCGGGCTGAAGTCCTCTCAGGGCGAAGGGAAGCCGGCCGCGACCATCCAGGAGCCGGATCTGGGACGAGTCTTCGACGTAGCCGCCTACGGCGACGTCGTGTTCGCCGTCAACGGGCCGACGTCGATGCTGCCGGTGCGCGGCTTCACCATCGACCCGCGCTCCGAGGCCATCATCGGCCACTGGGGCGACTTCAAGAACCCGCATTCGGTGGCGGTCTGCGTCAACGGCTCCGCGTTGTACGTCTCCGAGGTCGGCACGAACCACCACACGAACCGCATCTGGAAATACGTCTTGGTCTAAGTCGAAGCGACGTCTTCACGCCAGCAGCATATCGCAGACAATTCATTAAATATTCTATTGAAACGTGATGAGGAATGGAATTTTGTGCCGAGTGGAGGAAAGGACAAAATCAAGATTTCTAAACATTTATTTATGGTGTAAATTATGCGATATATCATAAAATATATATATGTATACAAAAATATTATGCAGATGTAACAGTTAATCAATCAATGAAATATAAAACTTATTATAGAAAACACGAATGAATTTGAACTCATTTATAAAAAACAAAAATAATTAGGTTTATTTTCTTTATGGATATTTTTAAATGAAGTTGTAAATTCTAAATTAAAATTGTCACCGAAATTATACAAAATATTGAAATCATATTGAAATAAACTGATTTTAATTCCGTGATAAGTAATTTTCGCCTACAGTCGAGTTAGTCTGTTATTGCTTGTGGCCACAGATAAACAAATATGAAACTCAAAATAAAACATGATTAATTCTTAAATATTAATGAATAAATTTCATTTATTTAACTCACTCATCTTCAAATCCTCCGTTGCGAGTCCAAAATTGAAACGAACTCAGAGCAAATAATAATTAAACAAAATCTTTTCTGTATTTTCATACAATGCATATAAAAATATTGCCTTGAAATGTTACCTTTTTATTTCCCTGTTTTGAAACATATTGCCAGAAACATGTTGCTTGAAATATAACCTTTTTATTTCCTTGTTTTGAAACATGTTGCCAGATATAAAATCCATTTTTAGGATTGTTTTCATTGCACAAACAAAAAACAATTAAAAACCATTATTAAAAACCATTTTATTTAAAAACCATTTTAAAATATTCTTAGAAAGTTACAGATTTCATACACCTCTTTTTTATAAATCTATTATTGTCGTAAATATAAGTAGATAAAATATATTAAAATATTTATTAATTAATTTGTGTTTATCTAAAAATCTGCGGAAATACTATAACTATAAAAATGATATATTATCTCCAAATATATTCGCAACTTTCTAAATAAACTATGTTTATAAACTATGTTTATAACAAATAATGAGTGGAATGAGTTTGCAATAAAATCTAAATAAAAGCTTAACAAAAATCAGTGCTTCCACATAAATTCGTACATCTTAAAACAAATGTGTATAAGTTAATAAAATAGACAAATATTCCGACAAGGAATGCATATTTTAGGCAAGCATCAAAGGCACAGAAGTGGGTTTCGGAATTATTCCAATTGCTTTATCATTTCATCCATTTGGCAATAAAACTGAGAACTTCGTTTAATTTCACCAACCACGTTGAGAGATCATTTTGCGTTTCGGCAGCAAAGAAAACACTCCTGACGCTTGTCGTCGCCTTTGTGTCGTCCTCCGTCTCCGACTCAAGCACGCAGCAATCCAAGCAAAACGACCGCGGGCGAGGACACAGCTCGGGTGCGGCGCTTTCCAGAGGCGTTGCTTCGCTGCGCAAACATAAATCAAACTGCAGCAATGGCTGCGGCGCCGGTTCACAGATCTCCTCATCCAGAACGTCGTGCCAGACGCGCACCACCATCCCGTCCAAGGTGCACCAGCGCCGATTCCAATGATGCTGATTCTCCGGCTGCTGCACGTTCAAAAAGCCGCTGTGCGCCAGCTTCGGGAAGCGCATGTCTGCCCGTCCCGTGAGCAGCGCTTCGTGCGCTAAGTTCGTTGAGGCGGTGCGCGGAGTGATGGCGATGCGACAGTTCGTCGAAGAGCGCAAACACAGGCTGCGCGACGACTGCGACGGCTGCTCGACGTATTCGAAGGGGCGGAAATCGCTCGCTCGGATGGTGAAGGAGCCGTGCAAGCGAAACCTCGACACGATGTCCTCACACGAAGATGCCATCGACGAACGGGAAAGATTCTGGCAAAAGAAGCAAATGAAAAAATATTGAATTTAAGTTTAAAATCGTTGATCCACGTACCAAAAGCGATTTCCTCGTGCGCTCGGCGGATATCGTCGACACTTTTCGCAGACGCAGCATGAAAATCTCGCAATTGACTTCTGCCTCGGAGTCAGCAGCCACCAACTCAATGCCGCAATCGATGAAGATGGCTTCGTGATTGCGGCACTCAGCCGACTGCGTGGACCTGATCACGCCGCCGCAGTAGAAGGTGCAGATGTAGAAGTAGTTGAAGAACAAATCCTGGCTGGCATCGGTTCTAACTGGAATCCGCATTGCATCCACGTAGATGCAGCCGCCGTGTGGCTGCTGCTGTTCGCTGGGGCGCGGCGAATCGACGCCTGGAATCGTGGGCCACTTCGCAGCCTCGCGCCGCAGCGTTGAGAACAGCAGCAAGCGTTCAGCTTCCACCATCTCCGGCGAAATCTCCAAGTCCGGTATTTGGCGACAAATGCAGACAGCGGTTGCCAGCTGCTGCTCCAACGGCTGATCATCATCGTCAAGTCGGAATAGAAAGTCCAAGCTGATGGTTGAATCAATGAACATCGGCGAGGACGAGGAATTGTGACTCTGATTGTGATTGCTCTTGTTGCTAAAGGAAGTGGCTGCTGCTGCTGCTGCTGCTGGAAATATCAGCGAGCTAGACAGTCGCTTGCTTTCGCTTTTGACGAACTTCTTGCTCCTGCGCAGCGACATGCGCAACGCATTCTTCAGGCGCTGGTAACGCGCCAGCGTCGGTTTGCAGCAGATCTGCTGCGTTGCGTCCTCGCTGAAGGATGCCGGCACCTCGATGAGGCTGGAGGCGCACACGTGCGATTCGCCATCCCCTGGAATCGGCGGCAATGCGCGGGGCGTGTTTGGACAGCTGTTGCTGTGACTGAGATGTTGTGGGAGCGGCAGCGAAAGCAGACATGGTTTGTTAATGTCCAGGCTGTCTTTTTGTTGTTGCTGTGGCTGCTTTTCCACTGGCAACTCTGCGTTAGATGGACAGAGATTCCGCTGCTGAATGTCAGCGTTGAGTTGCTGCTGCTGCTGTTCTGCGGGCAACGCTGCTCTTTCGAAAAAGTCCTGCAAAAAATTTAAACATGCAGCATTTTCATTCACTTTAATAATAAAACATCGAATCGAAGTATTAACAACGCTTTTCATTAAACCATTTTAAGTTGATACGAAATGTTTCTACTACGAATTAAACGCTTCATTTATATTCCTTAAATTCTGTTGTGTTTTAAATCCCTTTCGAAGTCTTCCATCGCTTAACTTTTTATAATTTAATTGAGGTGAAGAATTACTTTTCTAACTTCTCACTCGTTTGATTTTGCTACATTCGGTGGCTTTTTTATGCATTCTTCTTTCAATGATTCATGGAATTTGATTAGACTTAAATACAGCGAATTTTTTATCACAATTTAATTTATTAAAAGACTCTTCTTAATTCCTCCTCCCTTCATTTATAACTTTTATACTTCCATCGATTTAATTTCGAGCATTTTAAAGTGAGTAATAAATAAATTCGATGCAGGACAGGAAACCATTAAACATCCAAGCAAAAAAGGTTTTAAGAAAAAGATTTGTGTTTTAGTTTAAGCAATGACATGATATATTTCCAATGATATGAGTGAATTCAGGATTGATAAGCATAAGTAAAGAAAATAGTTCATGAACAGAATAATATTTACAAGAAAAGAAAGAAAAAGCTTATTACAAAATGATCCCAACAAAATAAAGCACAACTTCCTTAAAGCCAATGATGAGAACCCAATGAAATGAATATTAAATAAAATGAAATAAATACAGAAATACAATAATTGCAAATGATGTAACCGAAGCCAAATCAAAGTATTTCAACTCGAATAGGAATCAAGAAAAATTTCTACCTTGGTCGTAAAAGTCTGTTGTTTGGTTTGTGATTTCTTTGGTGTGCTCTGCTTGGTCAGCGGTCGAATTTGATTAACAGCGTAGCGACTGTCGGCCGTGTTTTGGGAGAGATCCGTATGTGCAGCCTCATCATCAGGCAACTCGTAGGAAACGTCGTCATCATAATGATCAGCATCAACTGATTCGTTCAATTCAACGTTCGTATAATACGCTGCTCCTTCACCCTTGTCACCCCCATCGATCTCATCAACTGCAGCAGTAGGATCATTGTTGCCTTCGTATTGCGACGACAGATTCGCTCCACCCGCACGACTGTCACCTGACATGAACGATGCATCCAGATTCGTCTAAAAGAAATGCAAATGCGCTATAATTAAATTGATCAATGAATTTGTGAATGATTTCAAAGTACGTTTGAGATTTTTTCCGACGGCGTTGAATTGGATGCGTCGTTAATGATGATTTCGCTGCGGCACAGGTTCTCCAAGAAAATCTCACTGCGATGCAACGACAGATCCGATTTACTCAGGTGGCGATTTCGTTTCGGTGGTGAATCCTGTTCCTGGACGCAGATATTATTCAAGGAAGAAGTTGTTTTAGATGACGACGAAGATGGCGGCGATGCGTGAAAAGCGGCTGCGGCTTTTGCAGTCGTAGTTGTCGCTGTTGGTTTGGGTTTGGATTTGGGTTTAAGCGGCGACGAATGCCGCAATGATATTTTCGACTTTAATGCTTCCTGGAAACATTTCGCTAATCTTGCCTTCGGGCTCAGCAATTGTTGTTTCTGCTGTTGCGGTTTTGGTGGCTCAATTCGCGGTGAATTTTGTTGTTCTTGTTGACGTTGTTTCTGTTGCTGTTGTTTTTGTTCAGATATTTTTTGTTGTCGATGATCATTTTCAATCTGCTGTCGATGATTCTTTCCTTGTTGTGGTTCGTTTTGTGATGGATTTTTTAGGATTTCCTTTTTCTTTTGATGTTGCTGCATTTCTTGCTGCTTCTGTGCGTGTTGCTTATATGAAGATGGCTTCTCTTCCTCGTGATATTGTCCCTGCAACTGCTGCTGCTGCATTTGTTGAGATTGTTGCGGATCTGTCGCGATCGCACTGCTCTTCGCCTGCTTCGTCCTTTTATCTACTTTCGCGTATAAAGCTGAAGGATCTTGATCGCCCGAAAAGTGCTCGGTGTTCCCTGTTTTGTTTTCGATGTGTGGCTTGCTTAAAATATGGAAGCTCTCTTCTTCGATCTCCGAATAAATCGGCTCTTCTTCTTTTTCGTCGATCACGAAATGACGATGTTTACGTTGCATGTCGCTGCGACTTTTGTGTCGTAGTCTTTGCTCTGCATCAATGCAATCTAAACCAGCAGCAAACAACTGCTCACGTTGGCCAATTTCCTTCAAAATACAAAAGCGAAAAACATTTAAAATGCTAGAAACTGGAGAAATCTTCATTTTACTCACTCGAAAGGTTCTCTCCGCACGTTCGTCGCTCGCCTCCAACTTGGCTCTGATGTTGCTGAGAATGACGCCCATCTTGGAAAGCGTCACATCCTGGTCCAGCTCCGATTGAAAGGAGCGATAAGTTTTGGCGTCCGGGCTGCCGTTGCGTGTGTCATCCAGTGACAGGGGAAAATTCAGCTTCCCACGTGCAACTTCCTTCGTCTTCTTCGGCGGCGAGTTGACGGTGCGATCGAAATTAAAGTGCATCGCTGCTGGCGCCTCTTGGGTCTCGTTCGACGGCGTCGTCGACCGATGCGACGTCTGCATCGCAGCAGAAAAATAACTGCCTGGCGGCGACTGCGGCGTTGAACTGGAATCGAGCATCGGCATTTCGGCCTTCGACGTCTGAACGCCGACAGAGCGCAAAGCAGTCTTTCGTGCGACAAACGGTGCGCGCTGCTCTCGGTTGTCGACCTTCGGCGAAACCAAGCGTAGGATGCGCTTCTTGGAATCGTTGAAGAAGGCTTGAGAGGAGGTCTTGAGGCTGCTTTTGGGTTTATCGCCTGACGCAGCTCCGAATGCCTTATTGGACCACGACGAGTTCATCAGATTCTTGAACTGATTCCGAAATATGTATTTCTGCGACACGCTCTCGTCGTGGAGGAAGGGAGCCGTTGGAGTTGGCTTCTTCACTGGCGTAACTTTTTGCGAAATGTTTGCATCCAAATTTTGCCTGAAGCTGCTGTCGACGGTGTCCAGCGCCACTTTCGGTGGAATCTGCCAACCGATCGCTTGTGGCTCGGCCTGAACCGCCTGCGAACGAAATTGCCGTTTGTTTGCATTCGAATCGTAGTTTAGCATTTGATGTATCGACAACGATTCCACCAACTCCGGCTCCTTCCATCCCAAGTTGTGATGCTTCACAAGTTTCTCTGCCGTTGGGCGGATATTCTTTCTGTTGGCTGTGGCTGTGGCCGTGGCTGGCAGCTGAATGTCCTTCTCCATCATTCGCGCAAACGGACTTAGTGAAGGGTAGGTGGGGAGTGTTTTTTTGTTATTTGGAGTGGTTTTGGATTGAACTAAGGATAAATTAATGCATAAAATGTAAGTAGTAACAAATTCAATTGACAAATTTCATTTTAAAAATATAATCAAGCAAAATGTTAACATTTTTAATAAGAAATAAGGATATATTACTTTATATTTCATTTATAATTTCAAATAAATAAACCTTTTTTATTACTTTAATATATTTATTAAGTACGTAAGTTTATAGGTTTAAATATTGTCTAATAAAATTGAATATATTTTCAATAAAGATATTCCAAAACTAAGAAATACTTCTACATATTCCAATTAACTACTTTTCTACTTTCTCTATAAGCTTTCTACTACTTCAACATATGATTAAATGGTTACTTTCTCTTTCTACGTTCTATATTTTTCACTGTCCAACGAAAACTTACTCAAAGGATACGACTTGCTTTTGTTCCGGTTCGAAGCAATGCCACCACTTAATTTTGTTGTGTATCGTTCTTTTTCAAGTTGCTTTTTAGCTTTTGCGTTCACCAGCTCCTTTTTATCCTTGCTCTGTGTTTGCATCTTACTATTTCTTTGTTCTGTGTTCTTGGTTGTCTTTTTACTGCCTATAGCCGAGGTAGCAATTCCTTTGCTTTGCAAGAACTTATCTACAACTCGCTCAGCCTCTCGCACCGAAGGTGTAGTAGAAGCCAAAGTGGACAGAGAAGCTGGTTTATCGCCATTAATGAAACCGTTGCTCCGCGGCGGCTTCGGAGGCGGTTCGTTGAGGTCGCGCGGCTTAAATTGCATTGGCGTATTACTTAAACGCTTCTGAAGCAAGAGACCAGCAGCTTTGTGACGCCGTCCATTGCTGCTTCTGCTCTTCGCGCTGGTGTCTAAGCTGGACGAGTAGATGAAGGGCTCAGACAGCGAATCCAGTTCGCTGATTTTGTCCAACGCCGGAGCCGATGGTGTAGGTATTTTAGAGAATGTTTTCGATGGCAGTGAGAAACGTTTTTTCTCATTTTCAGTACGATTTTCAGACAGCTCGAAATGGGTCTTCCTAGGTGATGGTTTCGAGCTGAGACTGTGACAACGTCGCGACTTTATTTTGTCCTTATTTATTCGTACTTCAGAAATCACACAATTGTTGCGAAGCTCCTGAATTATGTGAATAAGAGGAGCGTTTTTGTCGGAAGTCTTCAAGCAACTAATGGCTTTGAGATCGTTGCAAGAGCTCGCAGCTTTTGATTTACAAGCCGATCTGGTAGAGCGTACGGATTCTTTTAAAATAGGCGGCGCGCTCTGTCTACGTTTTTCTACAGGTCGCGTCATTGTGCACCGTGGATGCGCTGCATAAGAAGCCTAAGAGTATAAAATGCATAATTTAATAAACGCTTTTTAGCCTTTACTTTTACTAGATCTAACCTGACTGCCTTCAGACTTTCTAGCACGTCTGTGTGGGCGAGCTATTTGTCCAGGGACAGCAACAGCCACAGCATCGCCGCTGTCGCTGGTGAAACAGTAACAGAAACCATTCTTGCACGGTTTGCATTTGCGTTCGTGCTCTTTGTTGGTGCGATTTTGATTTATGGGATCTGCCTCGCCTAAATCTGGTAAATTTGATTTCGGAACACAATCCTTCTTCTTTTCAACTACTAAATCACGGCTCTGATGTGAAACACGACGTATGCGGCGTGCCTTGAATTCATCAATGCATTCTTGTAAGCTAAAAGATGAACATGTTCCCAACGACAGCTCGCCCTCGCTATCATTATCGCTATCGCCATCATCGCTATCATCAGTTTCTGGCGTTTGAGCTAGAGCTTCTGATATGGAAAACAGTGTTCTTCATAATACATTACTTTCATTGTCGATGACTATATATATATTTACCATCTTCATGGATGTACTCGCAATTGTCTTCATCGGAACTTCGTTGCCACGTGCCATTTTCGGTCCGCCCGGCGTTCAAGCAGTTTACCTGAGTGTGTTTCTGCTGCGATACTGCAGTTGGATTGGGTTTTCTGATTTCCCGATTTCTCATTGTACAACCACCTAAACAAGTGGCAATAAATTTTTATTATACCGGATTTACTTGAATACTTTTGATTTATAATTATATTTTCGGCTACTTAAAGTACTCTTTTATGCACATGTGGAATGGGTTGCGTTTTTATATCTTAAAATATAGCACTTCTTTGTTGAAATATGATTCCAGCGACAGCCGATGCAATAAAAAGTTCTCAACCGACGCCAAAATAAATCCTATTAGCGTTTTGATCGTTAATTTCCACGTTATCAGAATTTTGTATTGGCATTTTCTCTGTCGGTTTTAAAAGCGCATCCGTGTTACGTTGTTTAAGGCGCATTCATACAGTGTCCGTTTACGTTGTTTATTCCGTGACCGTTTTTTTTCGGTCGTGTTGTCCGGAGAGCGGTTAAAACAGAAAACTTACTATTGTCCGTAAATAATCATAAGGATAAATGTGTTTGTTAGTGGCTGTAACCAATACACAGGTAAAATACCTCCCACTGCAGAACTGGTTGTGAATTTTTACAACGTAGTCCGTCAATTTCTCTAAAAGGAGCGTTCAATGTTCGGAGAGCAAAAGAATCGTTCAATCGTGGTTCCCGATCCGGAAGTATTATGCACAAACCTATCAGTTGGACGCGTTTTGTCTGTATTAGTTACAGCTACAAAAAACAGACGTAACCATATGATTATTGACGGACAACAGTACGTTTGATGTGTGAACAGCGGTCCGGAACAACGCCACTGACAAAGCGGAGACGGAGTGTAAAAACAACGTAAAACGGACATTGTATGAATGTGCCTTAAACCGTTGTTTGGTTTTCCTGGTGAATCAGCTGGTCGGCACGGAAATATTAATAATTTTTTTTGATTTCATTTTAGGCGAAGAAATAAGATAATAGATTATGTCCAACAGCCATTTATTTTTGAAGTCTGGGTTCCCACGTGCTCCATTGCAGAATGGACTGGGTCGCTATGTCTGTCAGCTGCAACGCATTACGCTAAAGTTTTGTAAAAATAATGGTTCTAGTCGTGGTATGAGGTAAGGAACAATTTCGTTATAAGCCGATGTGGGTGAACAACATAGATAAGATAACTGCTTAGATTGGTCTTTGTAGGGATTTCATTGAAAACAATCTGGTAGATTTTGCGAAAGAGAATCCTGGTATTGTTGTTTATGTGAAACCTAGGCGCCACAGAACGCCCGTGTTAGTTGGCGAGTACCGTAAGTGGGAAATAATGACATCAAATTAATAGTTATTGTTTTAAGTAACAATATTGTCACCATCAGTTAACGGTCAGCGAGAGTGGATGACTTGTCACAATTTAACCAAAGACGAAATATCAAAATGGATTCAGTTGTTAAAAACGCAAAATGGTCCTTCTAGTTCCATACGATTGCGTAAAATGTGGCACACAGATGTTCCTTCTATACAAGGACCTTGGACCCCCTTCATGCTGCGTACTCCGGAACAAAATCTAGTTTCTTATCCAAACGCGGAAGCATCAAAACCGCTGGATGTCCCCCAGAGCGCTTCAGAAAAGTTGATTGAATTGTTCGAGTTACAAAAGTTAAAAGATGGTATAACCGATGACCAGATGTTAGAAGAAAATCGTGCTGAATAAATTGATCTTATATAACTTATAGATACATTTAACAATTGTAATAAATAAAGTAACTCTATAATAATTTTATTCTTTATGTCTATAAGTTAAGGGTGGATAAATTAAACGTTTGACCCTAATAGAAGGATAAATCTAGAAAAAAAGGCATGTTTTGGAATAGATTGGAAATTCAGGGCTCGAATTCGGTGTTTTCATTATTTTCGTAATGTAGAGCATGCAATTAATATTGAACATCAAACCAAAATAATTTGGTTTATTTATGCAAAATATCAAATATCAAAAAATTGCGAAAAAATATTCTCAATGAAATTTTATCTTTTAATAAGTGATTATAGCATTGTACAAAAAATCTTAGGTTAGGCTATTGTGCAGATAGAGATGAGTACGATAATAACTGCGTCTTGCTGGAGATGGGATACTCGTTTTGATAAGAAAAACGATTTTATATTTATATGAGGTATACAAAGTGTTGCTCAAAACTTAGAAATAGAAATTAAATATATATTTACAGTTTCAGTTCAATTTACCCGAACTAATAAATAAAATAATAAATGCAATTAATTTTATTTACTCCGTGGATGCACTGTATACGAAAATTGGATTTTTGTTTTTTTTTTTATAAATTGGTTGAATAGTGGTAATACAGTTATTAATGAGGCTATAAATGTATATATGTACAAATATAAATATATCTATCAATTTTCATGATAGAACATGTGTCAATGATACAGAATGATTGAAACATGACTGTAAGAAAGTGTAAATATTGTGGAAATTTTTTTCTTCTTTTTTTTCCTCAATTTTCTAATAAAATTATACGGATTAGTAAGTATTACATCGCGAGAACGAAAATCGTGATGCTATGAACGCTTTTTTTTTTAAAAAGAATGGGTAAAATAAACTTTTTACAGAATGTACACCAACGATATTTTCAATATTGTTTCAAGCAATTCACCAACGATTATTTTCTGGTGAAGCTTTGAATTGCTGTAAAACACTTATAATGAATTGTAAGATTTTTCAAATTAATTAGAAATGAAAGTTTTGAAAATGAAGTTTGAGAGAACGATAATTTTTTTGAAAATTGATAATTTCAATACCAAAAACAGCATTCACGAAAACCACCCTAAAAACCGTGACTACTGATAGCTAACCGTCCTCAGGTTAATATACCTTTTCTTTTTTATTATGTTCCACTGGACTATGTATGCATTGAAATTGGAATCTGGGCTACTGAAAGTCATTTTGTTTGATTCTGCTGAACGCGATGTTATAAAGTGGTGTGATTTCGCAGCGCGAAAGAAAAGTGTGTTTTTCTGTATAGTTTTTCCTAGTGTCGTTTACTATTTCCACGTTAATAATAGTTAAATTGCTGTAAAGTATTCTGCTAAAATTCCACATGTGTCTGAAAAGCTGCTTATTTCTTGATTAGCAACTTTTTGAAGAAGTTTTTCGGTGGTGCTTCTATGATAAACGAACTAACGTGCGATTAGCGATTGATTTTCCGCAGGATTACTAAAGAAACGCCTTTGTAGGAATTTATAGCGGCGAATTTTAGCTGAATTTTGCAATTAATTAATTCATTTGGCATTGTTCCTAAACGGTAGAAAAGTCGTATTTTATTGTAAATTGTTGTGTTCGGTAAATTTCACAAAGACGAGTCCAAAATCGTCAGCAAAAATCGAAAAGTGAAGCAAGGAAAAAACGGGTTCGGGTCTAGTGAGCATCAAAACACATTTTACTACTTCTGTTTATGTGAAAAAGTCTAACTTTGGTAATCCCAAATAAGATGGGCACTAAAGATGTTCAGGAAACATTGCAAGCTTCTAGCGTAGTCGCTTGCTGCAGTGAAATCTCGAGTAGTACCAAGCAATCTGCTGTAAGCAACAAAGTCTGCACCCACACCACAAATGACAGCAATGATGCTAGTTGCGTTAACAGCCGAAACAGCATTAGCTGCAACAAGAAAAGCGTTGCCAACGTCAACAGCACCCACAACCAAAACGCCAACACAAACTATTGTTCAGCATCAACAACGGCGACAATGGCAACAAAACCAACAACATCAATGCATCATTCCAAAGCTCAAGTTATCATCATCCCGGCAACACCGGCGTCGACAGTTGCAACAAACGCAGCTAAAAAGATAAGGCGCGCTTTTTCCATGCCGCGCAACCCATTCCAATGGTCACGAAAATTCAAGACTAGTGACGGCAGCGCAATTGGCCACAAAACGTCGAGTGACGATCCGTGCTTCGTCGCCGGCGAGGGGAGCTGCAGTGGAAGCAAATCAGCACTCAGCGGATGCGTGGGTGGTGCAGCCAGACACGGCAGCAATGTATCTTTAAACAGTTACTCCGTTGTACGTAAGGATTCTGCTACGGTGAAAAGTGAAGGACTTTCAGGCAATGCGCAAACGGAGCAAATGCAGAGTAAAAAGAATAATTCGACACGAAATTTTACAAGCGGATCAAATCGGGTTTTTCGGCGGTCATCTCTGAGAAAATTTATTAATCGGATTGCTCAGCATCTTAGCAGCACCGTCAACATTGGAGTAAGTACACATTTAAATGAATACTAAACTAATAAAATCGAGAAAGCATTCCAACATTCAAGCTAAAAACTTGAGCTACTGACATAATACAGTAAATAAACACGATGAAGCAATCGTTAAACTTAAAATTCTTGAAATAGTTTTAGTTTTACAATGAATTAATAATTCATTAGTTTTGTTTTTTTTGAAGATTAGTTGTGTTTTAAAGCTACGCGTTGACTTTTTTAACGATTCTAATGTTACGTAATCCAATTAACGCGCTGTTCTTTGTAGATCTCATGCGATATCTTTAAATTATTCATAAATTCGTTGATATATAAATATATTGTCTGTTTAATTTTAACATCCTCTTTTTCCAGTCTTTCATTCAAAGTCGCCACGAAGTCTCTTTAATTCCTCCATTATTACTGCATGAATTGCTGAAAATAACTTTTAAACTAAATCCTGAAAAGCATAAAAATATAGTAACATATCACATAAATCAGTATAACTTTCTACTTTTCATACTAATTATGATAGTGTAACACTTTTGAATTACTAATATCAAACACGTTTCGGAAAATTCTGCGTATTGTCTACTCAACTTCAATGCAATCAACCAGACGAGTCAATAAGTGAATGACACAGATCACGAGACATCGAATAAATGTCGTTTTGTCAGCAAAACTTTGCACTTTGAAAGAAACTGCTGTCTGATTGGGAGAGGGAAAGAGAGAAATAAGAGCAGTGCTACCAACGTAGTAGTACGTATGTTAAGCTGTGTTCTTTTCTACTCGTTTTTTTCACAACAAAACTACGCATCGTACTCGAACATCGTAATAAACATAAATTTAATGATATTTAAGCTGCAATCATTTCATTTGCTTACATTTTTTTAAACATATAATTATTTAAATTCTAGAGAAGAAGACAAAAATATTTCTTATTTGAAATTATTACGCTGACAGAAATTAAAATGCGTTCTTGATTAAAGTGGGACTGATTGAGATGTAACTTAACATAATTCAAGGAAGTGATTAACAAAGTCTAAAGTGTGTCTGACTATCTACGCAATTTAACGCATTTCTCTCTCTTCAGACTATAATAAAACACAAACAAATCAATAATCATATTGAAGAGATTGTAAATGACTAAAGTTTTAGTTCAACACGTTGCAAAGTTCATTTTCTGATTAAATTAATACAAATATTGAAACGGACAGATAATTGAAAATGTCTTTTTTTCAGTCTGCTTTCAATTGATGTGTGCGTTGTTAATAACTGTCGATTTATTATTATTATTATTGCTGTTTCATTATCATCAATTTTCATACGTTTTCCATCGTTTTATTTCTTCAACTTGAAGAACAAATAAAATAAAATGTGTACATAACAATCGAAACTTCTTTAGGGACATGAAACATATTTTTTTTTATTATAGTACTTACATAATTGATAAAAGCTGACTGTAGAAATACGATTTCTTATTGAATTATAAGCGAAGTAATCAAATAAAGGCGACAGACAAGTATTAAAACATGAAATTGTTGATTATAACTAAAGATTATTATAAAGAATACTTTTACCTGTCGTTTTGGTTGAATTGATTTGAGTAACCTTTGAGTTTATGTAAATTGGGATTCAGTGTGGTTCTCTTCGAACGTTTTGTCTCTTCCAATTCAAGTTTGTTCAGATCCAGTTGGAAAAAATACGGTAAAGTGAGAAATAATTTTAAAAACTCTTTAAAAGAATTCTTTGTTTTTTTGTGGTCGCGTCAATTTTGAAAACCTTTTTTTTTGTAGAAGCATTAATTACTTCATTTAATTTTTATTTTATTAATAAATCAATTTTGTAGACGAATTATTTAATGCATTCATTTAAAAACAAAACCTTTTGCATGAGTTCATTCGTCGTTTTGCAGACTTTTTTTTTTTTGATTTTGGCAAGTCTATTGCAAATGTATGTGTGACTTGCGACGACTTTCAGTGAGACTTGTAGGCGGTCGGGTGTTGGTCGTGTTTATACCCTGATTCACAAAGTCTTCGGCGAAGACAAGGTTTTTTGTCTTCACAAGTTGTTGCTGAAGACTGTCGTGGAATTCAGAAAGTCTTCTCGTCATAGAAGACAATCCTTTACGTCGCAGTTGTTGCCAGTTTTCGCTGTTACGAAGGTTTTTGTATAAACCATGATTTTTGGTGCTGCCAAATTGTATTTATACAAAAGTTTAGCTTTAATGGTTATGTTGAATAATTGAAGACCTTGTAAAATGGGTTTTTGCAACCAAATTACTGTTTATAAATGTAGGGAAAAACTTAAACAATTATCCGAAGATTATTTGTTACAGTTTTTTATTGTTTTTATTGCATAAAGTGCTGCACGAAATGTGAGCAAAATTTCTTTCATTTAAAAAGCTTGCAACGCTGCAACAGTTTGTCGGCCATTAAAAAAAGAAGTGAATACATGTGTGCATGCATGAATGTATGTAAGCATGTAGTTCTAAGCAGTAGTAGCATGTAGTTAGTTTAAGTAGTTTATATATAAAAATAAATATATTTTAGAATTATAATCATATACTATATTGAGTTATATTCATATCTATGGAGTATTTACGCAATTAAATTTTCTAATTCGTGGCAAAAAATTTTCGAATTAAATGTAAATAAAAAACTACTAACAGTAAATATAAATTATTATCTTTCTACATATATTTTAATTGGTTATCATACACAATTTACTGAAAAATGCCATTTCTAATATGAAAATGCACCAAAGACAACAGCTAGGTAGCTGTTGTCTTTTTTGAGCCTACTCAACGACTGCTGAAGACTTTCTGGTTACCATATCATTACGTTAAACATGTTGTGGGCCTTAGCAAAGACACCAAAGTAGACAGTGCTTTGTCTTCAACAGCTGTTTGACGACGAGTAGACTTTCTGGCTTGCAAATGGTGAAAAAGACAACGGCAACAACTATATAACAACTAAAAAAGACTTTGTGAATCAGGGCATTAGTTTTGGAACCCTTGAACACTTTTATCTCTGTATGATTTCAGTTCCGCGATTTTTAATGTGTGCCGCGATCTTTTCTGAGATCATCCATCGCTTTACTATTTTGTACCAATTCCAACCTAATTTAAATTGGTTGCTTATTCTTCTTCCTGTCTATTCGCTTTCTTACAACAGCTTTTTTTTGTGTATAGGAATTTAACACGTGAATAAGTGAAATAAAATTAAAATCTATTACCTCATTTCTGATCAACGAACTGATCGAAAGGTTATCGTCGTTTCTGCTTTGTTGTTTACGATTTGATTTTAAAGAATTTTCCTTGCATTTCATATGGAATTTTTTTGGCTGCAACGAAATAAACGATTTCTAATAAAATCGTTTGAATGTTGCGCTACTTTTATTATCGCACTTTCAGCTTTTGTTGCTGTTGTGATTTCCACAAGATTTCTCGACTTTCTCATCAAAAAGCTATTAGAAAATGTTTAATTGAGTGCTTAAGAAATCGTTGAGATCTTAACTTAACGTGTACTCTTAAATGTGGAATAAAAAAATAGAAAAAGAGAAAACACGTGCTCTCATTCAATCAATCAGTCTTTCATGCCTTCGCTCTTGTTTGTCTGTATGTAGCATGTGGTGACTGCGTGTAGTTGAATGGCGCTCTCTCACTGCTCAACCCTGAATTTGAGTTTGTTTACTTGAAGAGAGCGAGAGAGAAGCTGCTGCTGCTGTTAGAGCAAAACGAACAGTGATTTACGGTACCCAGGCTGCTGTTGTTCTTGTTGTAATCGTTGTTTATATGTAGCTTCGTATTTGTTGCTATATTGATGCTTGTCATTGTTGCGCTATCAAAAGATGCAACATCAACAACATCCGAAATAATCGACATACATCCATAAATAATCAACGACTTTTTGTGGAGCCATTGTTTATTGCGTTTTACTAATGATAATGACAAGTAACCATGAAGTTGTCATTTCTTCCTCATGACGTCGTTCTCACTTCCGTCAATTTCTGTTTTCTCTATTTCTGTGTGTTTCTCTTGCTATGTTTTGATTAGTTTTTCTATTTTCTGCCATACTTGAACTCGTAGTTATTTTTAATTTTTGTACAATTGTTTATTTCCATTGAATAAACACACACACACATAGACACGCTTCACTGAGTGATATTTTCGAATTTTTATCACATTTTTATATCTCTCTACTTTTTGAATTGATGTTTCTTTGTTTTTGTTCTTTTTGCTGCTTGTCTTTATTTCCGCCGTTTGGCCGCGACATGTGCGAATCTCGAATTTATAGCTACGTAACTGGGAATAATTCTCAAGGTGAAATCAATTGAGAGCAAAGTAATTGAATGATTTAAAAAAAATATTGAAATGAATGAAGGAATATTGTTAAGTGTAATTTTCCATTCTAAAACTTCCTGCCAGTCGTTTTCGGTTAAAGTCGGTTAACATTGTTTTAAATGGCGTTTAAAATTGGATAAATGCTGATATTGCCCAGAGTAAGCTTTAATTTCGTTGATATAGGAATAAACGCAGACACGTCAAAGGGCGTGAAGTTAAATTCGAATTTAACTATAGCAAAAAACAAACCACAAAAAACTCACCACTGTAATTTTACAAATTCACCACGTTGAGATACGTATACAATTTCTTCTATTGATAACATTTTTGACAAAAATAAATAATTTTCTTAAAGGTTTCTTTTTTTTAAATGTTTATCAATATACATATTTTTTATTGAAGGTCGAAAGTTTTTTTTCGACATTCGACATTTTATTGCTCTGTATACATTTCGCTTTTAAAAAATTTCTTATTTGGAAATGCAGCGGCTTTACTTGTTTTACCGCAAGATCGCCGTTGGGTAGCAGTTGAAAATTAGAAAATATATCAATGCAATTTTGAAGCTCTTTGATTTGGAATCATTAGCTTGTGAAGTGTTCATATACATATGAAGACCTGTGGCTACTAAACCAAAATTCATATACATTCGTGTATAAAAATGGAATTTGATTAAAATATATTCCCACATATAAAACTGTCGAAAACTGGCGAAGCCCATTCCCGTTATGCACATTTACGCCTGCTCCTCCCCAAAATTGAACTGCGAAAAAAAATGTTGGGTCGTTGCCTTACTTTAGGATTTATGGGCGTTTTAAGGTCAAAACCCTTCAAATTTCAAATAGCTATATCTTCTCAAGGGATGGTGTACAGACCCAAAATGTATATCATTGGAAAGGCATTTTTGAGTATTGATCCTCTTTTTGATTCTGCCACTATTTACTGAGATAATTTAGTTTTAAAAAAACGTTGCGGAGGTTGTCTTTAAAATATGAAAATTGTTAATAATATTACGTCATCATCCCACTGAGCTTACATGTGACAGAAAAATAGGCAATTATTGCCTAACAAAATATTATCATACCTCGTGCAAAGAAATTTATAAAGATTTTACATGTTTTCTGTATAGATGTAACACTAAATAAAGAAATACAATTCTCCACTCCATCTGTTCACCAAGATTTGCGACAATGCTTTCTGTAAACACCATCTTTCAACCGGCATATGGCTTCTTTTCGCACACCTCACCGTTGTGGAGCAGTTGTCACTTTATTTGAAATATGGTAATCAATAAAAAATATATTGTAAAATACATTTCAAAATATGAAAACTTTAAGAAAATTATTTATTTTTGTCAAAAATGTTATCAATAGAAGAAATTGTATACGTATCTCAACGTGTTGAATTTGAAAAATTACATTGGTGAGTTTGGTGGTTTGTGTCTTTGCTAGTTAAATTCGAATTTCAGCAAGTTATGAGTACTAAAATTCAAGCCGTCTTCTTTTCTTAAATTGAATCGTGTGTTGAAGTAAATACCTTCCTCTAAATGACGCTCCCAAACATACACATACACACATATTTTCTCCCGCAATAATGATAACTACGAGCGAGTAAGTTCGCGATGATTGCTCCATATTACACGACGCTGCATCCTAGTCGCATGATAACAGCTTTACGCGAGTCGAATGCAGCGAAGTGATCAGAAATTCACCTCAAGTGCGGCTGAACTCATGAGCGGCGTGTGCCAGCGGCCATTGAGTTGTCTAGAGATCAATAAACAAGCATAGTAAACGATTCCATTAAAAACAAAAACCGGGCACGAATCGGTACCGTTGTTAAGCGAGCTTCGCAAAATAAACGATGATAATAAGAGGAGACACATTCCGACTAATAAAACGACTGCGGATGCTACGCTCAGAAGCTCTTCAGAAATTGAGTGGTGTGTGTGTGTGTGTGAGTGTGTGCGTGTTTGTATTTATATCGCCTTTGTGATAAAATTGCTTTTGTAAATTGATACAAGTGACGAACGATTTTGCACAATTAACGATAAGAAAATATAGCAGCAAAGAAGCAACAGCAATGAAAATAGCAAAAAAAAAAAAAAATTTAGTATTTTAAAACAAGAAAAAGATAAACTTTAAATGTTTAAAGGAAATCTGAAAATCACAAATCTAAATGGAGACGTGAAGCCGATGCTCTGTTTTTCCGCCCCCCTTTTTATAAATAAGAGCAAATAAGGCACAATATATCCAGAGTTTATTGACTTGACCCATAATGGGCACCATCTCCACAAGGCACCCGCCGCACAAAAGAATTCCTTTCAATTTATGAATGCAATTTTTTTTTTGTTTAGGCTCATTTTATTTTTTATTGTCAGATGTTGAACAAACGTAAAGAATTCCCCTATCATTTAATGTTTTTTTTTTTGCGTAAATACCGTTAGTTCTTATTGGGAAAAGGAATTCGATAAAGAAATTCGACAATGGATTCTGTGTCTGTATAAAAAAATACGTTTCGAAGTCCTTATAAATGGCTTTTCGTACAAAAATAATAATAATAATAATAATAGGAAAAAAGTAGCAATTCGACACACAGAAATTAATTAATTAAAAAAAGTGTAATAAAAGTGTCTTTTAATGAGCTCATTCATTAAAGGCGCATTGAGACGAATGCGATAGTTTAGTTTTTATTATGTGTGTATGTGTGTGTGTTTTGCGTGTATGTTTCGTGTACGCTTCAGTAAGCATGAGTGAGTAGCTTAATATTTGGGCCAACAACTGCTCAACAAGGCCAAGGGCCAAAAACTTTCAATACCATTGAATATTACTTCTACCCAACTTCAAAGGAATTTTTTATTTAATTTTTACTATTTTCTCGTTTCGTAATTTTTCTTTTTTAATTTTGCTATTTTCCTCTTTGGTAGATTATACAAAAAAATCACTTAAAATCGTTATGTGAATGAAGTAATAGTGTTTAGGTATTATACGAAATATTTCATTTCCTTCCTGGAATCACACTGATCGACTTTGAGTTACGCATAAAATATTATCAAATATAATATAATAAATAATTATAAATAAAATCGAACTTGTAATTGTCCCATCTACACCAAGAATGCCACAAAAGTTTCAAAAGATCGGAGAGAGATTAGTTAAATCAGGTCGAAGAAGGTGAATAAAGGAAATCAATGGCACTTCGAAAAGAAACTCTATTTTTGTACAGACCTTGGTCCGTGCCCTTCGCCAAAATCCACAAATACCAATAGATCCAATCGATTAATAAAGAAAAGACATGATATAATTTCGAAAGTGAACTTTATATTCATGTTTAGAATTCAAAGTATAAATTCAGAGTATAAATTACATCCGTTGGATGTGCGTGAATAATGGCCACGTCCAATTCATGTCATTTTCGAATATATTTTCACATCAACGAAGCAGCTGATAGAAGAGAATAGAATGAAATAGAACGCTAACAGCTTCTTTTGAATTCAGAATATTTATGAGTCAATAAATACAATTACAACAATGGATTTATAGTGCATTTTTGAAGCTAATTGTACGCTACACTTCCTCCAATACAAAGCATTGCGAATCGCGATGGTAAAAAGCGGATCATCACTTCAAAGTGTTCCAAATGAATAACAGACAATTAAATTTAGTGAATTGAAAATATGTAAGTAGATATAATAAAATACTCACGAACATATATAAAAATGTTGACCGCATTGTTAACGAAAAAAAATAATAAAAAAAACCAGAAAATCGCACGCGTGAAAATGAATGAATGGAATTTCTGAATTGGACAGAAGCGAAGACGAGAATATTTGTGTTGGTGTTGGTTTATTTGTAGTTGTGTGTTGATTGAGAATGAGCTAAAGATCACTAAAACCAGAAAATCGCATTAAAAGTTTACAAACTTTTCAGTCTTTGGCGTCTTTATGAATGAACGTTGAAAAAGTCATGTAATTAAATCGTTAAGAAAATCACGTGATTACAAAAAACACTTTATTCATCATAACGAAAAAAAAACGAAACTGGTTTTGATGTTTACTAAATTGAAGAATGCAAAAAATTTCATGATATTTGAAGATTCTTGCAATGAATAACGATGGATTCCGTGTTTACGAAAATAATCGCCACTAGATTATTTTTATACCAAAATTTCCTTCAACTAAATTTAAATTCGTTTGTGTTTATTTATTATTTCAATCAAAATCAAAATAAATTCCTTGAGTTGTGCTTTTAATGTAATTTCTTTTGCATTCTAAAATAGCAAATAGTAAACAATATGAAAGCGACGATGTTTATTATTGCGCTTTATTTATAGAAATAATACAAATATCTGTGGAGTAGTTGTATTTTCAGCAATAAATCAACAGACATGACGTCATTGGGATAATATTTTGCAACTTAAAAACTGTCTGCGAATCATTTATTTCCATATCAATAAAAAAATAAATAATTGTGAATATATTAAAAAGAATTTATAATAATATAAAAGAAAAAACCACTATATATACCACCAGCAATATATATTATTAAGTTATATTTTAGCACACATCTCATTTTTCAGCTTCCTCACTTTCATTCTTCTCAAGTCTTCTCGTGAAATAAACGTGACTTTATCAACAACTTCATTTGCCTTGAACGTAACACTGAATAAGAAATGAAGAGAATAAATTTTGTGAAAATAAATCGAAAGTCGGCAATGAATGTCAGCTAATTTCACAAATAGAACGCTGACTTCATTAATCCCAGCCAACATTGCGACAAGAATACGTTACGAAAAACGTAACATACGAGCAAGTGTTGCCAATTGCCCATAATATTGCATTCGAAAAGAAAACGATACGAACAGATGGAAAACAGGTTGACGCACACTCTTATCTTATTGATCGTATCGCATTCTTGTCGTCAGGGCAACAAATTGATGATAAGTATTTTTGTAGCCCTTTAATTTCCCTTTTATTACACACTTTAGGGACTTTTTGTTATTTGTTTATTGATTTTTATTACCGTATTTATGCTGAATAAATGGAATCTACAATTTGCTAAGCTCCAGAGCAAATATAATTGCGCATTAATAGCATTGATTATTTCCTATTTACTGCCTTTAGGCAACAGTCGTCTAAATGTTTGCTGGGATACTTCACATTATAGACGTCACATTGCATACGTTGTGAGGAAACGAGTGACAGTTCGATTTTAGTTTACTTTGTGGAGACGTCACGCTTTGCCGAGCTGATTATCGTTTATAACAGAGGAGCGCTGTTCTTTTGCACAAAAAATTTATATTTCATATACGTCTATATGTTTTCGTGTTTATTTTCTGAAAAATTAATGAAGTCAACACTCAATGTTGTGAAGTTAGCTGTCATTGGTGTGTTTACAAAATTTCATTTCCACATGTTCCTCGAAATCCTTAGAGAAATATTGTGTTTATCAACTCAGTTAATAATTAATTTTACAAAGAACGTCAGCGAGTTATCTCTTGCGTGGATAATCAAGAACAATAGAAGTCAGTTATCGACGTAACTAAGAATATGACGATAACTAGGTAGTTAACTAGGTCTGTCTTATTGCCGATCTGTTGGTCTTTCACTCACGGAAATCTATGGGACTTTCTGTAGACGACATTAAGAATTCAAACCATAAATTTTGCTGTCACTTTGGTACTTAAAATATTAATTAAATAAATTAAATATTGATTAAATAAATATTTATTTCAATTTATATTATAAAGAGTATTTTAAATGATATTACTAAACACTTGTTTATCGTTTTTATGGAGTTAATCATCCATTGTCGCACTGGTCATGAAAGTGTTAAAATTTCCTCGCTTTCACTTCAAAACTGTCTTCTTCTCTACTTCTTTTCTCCTTCTTTTCCTCTTTAGCAACAGACGAAAATATTTCTGATAAATAAAAGTCTTCAAAATGGTAAAGGGAAAATCATAACTGATAGCTACGGGTTTTATTAATTTAATATTTTCGCCGACTTCATTAAATTTCAATTCGAAAAGCAGGAACAGAATTTAAAAGTTTGATGAATGTACACATTTTGTATTTAATTTCCAATTTAGGTTCGGTCGGAGATTTCAAAGTGAAGACCAAAATATTACTTGCTTAAAAGATGAAACTCACGTCTTTTTAATTAAGAAGTAATCAACAACTTTATTATATTTGCGATGTTGTTGCTGTTATATTTAATATTGCTGCTGCTGCTGCTGCCCTCTGCATCCACCAACTCATTATTAATAAACTGACGTAATTCGCCTTTAAATAGATTAAAATGCAGACGAATTATTTGCACTTGGCTGGAGTGTTTTATTATTGTGAAAGTTGAATGTGAACCTTATCTCTCTCGGGTTTTCTTCGCCCCCTTTTGCTATTTCCCAGTGTCTAAAGTTGATATCAGCTTCGAAATGCCGTTTTTTTGGCGCTTGGAGATCATCAACTTGATCACGGAAATCATGAATACCATCGAATATAAATTTTGGGATAGATTTAAAACCCTTGGGTAACGATGACTCCCTTTTTAATTATACCTCGATTAAATTATTTCTCTGCATTTCCTTCTCTTCTCTCCGTCTTTAATTGGAAATGGCAACAATTTGTTTGTTGCTTGTGTGAAAGTGAGTCCAATCGACACGAAAAAAATCTTCGTAATCAACAGAATCTCTTCGCTACAATTAAAAACCTGTTAAAATTAAAACTTCCGCTTGAATTATTATTACAAAAGAAGTCGTCTAATAATTAAACTTGGGTTGAAAATTACATTTTAAGTGTTTTACTACGTGCGCTGTTTGAACTTTGAAATGAAAATGCAAATTGTTTTTATTCGTTATTGAATCAAGTCCAAGAACAAAACTCATTTGTATTTCATTTAACAATTCAGTCACTTGTAGAAACACTTGTTTTAAATTATTGTTAAAAAACCTGTCAAGGTTTTATATAAATTTCCCGCAACCTGTTTAAACAGTCGTCACTTGAGATATGATATATGATAATGAAAGGGCAACAATTAACATTTTTTACATTATTATCATTAAATAAAAAAAGTGGTATTGCGTAACGTCTGACGTAGATGCGAATGTATATGAAAATGGATTATTCAGTGGCTGTGTAAATGTGTTAAAGTACAGCTACTTGATTAAAAACTGTATTTAATGTGTGATAAGATTAAGAAAACAACATCTCGTATTTAAAAGTTCATCAAATGCAAATTAAATAAACAACAATTCGTATAATATTCAGTTCTCAAGCGAGTATTCGTCATGTTCATAAATATTTGGATTACTGATGATTATTTCGGTGTTTCGAACGAAATGTGATTCGTTCGGTTTTGTCCAGTTCGATCCAAATAATAACAAATTAACGTTGTGTATCGAATTAAGCTAACGAAGCAAATGACGAGAAGCTGCTTGGACGTTTCAATTGATTTCATGGCTTCAAAATAATTCTTCATTTGACTCTTAATTGAAAAGAATGTATGACGCAGCTGATGATGTCCCAAATTCCTCTGTAATCTTGAAAAAAGTGGTATTATTATTATTTAATATAAATTAATTCTTTTATTCGTATATATAGAATTGGTTATTGAGGTCTCTATGACAGAACGAATAAAAACATTCATTGGCACATTCGCTGAATCGTTATGAAACGAATCGTAAAAACAATCGCCACGAAGTAGCGAATGGTAAAATGAATCGCTTACAACAGGAAGCATTCGTGTCATTCGCGCAAGCCAACGCCGATGGCTCAAGTATAGATAGACACTTGTTGCTCTTTGTTGGTTGACGTCTTTTCTCTTTTACTCGTATCAGTACTCGACACGACCTCTGCTCGGGTTGAAAGCGATTGATTTTACCATTCACACACGTCGAAACGATTGCTTTCATTATGCGCTTCATAAGTAGTTGAATGTTATCAACTATATTAGGTTAACTAAATAAATAAATAATGAATGCCAAATTATGTCGGGTATGAAAAACTAGTACATAATATTAGCTCGTTATTCATGTTTCAGCGAATGATTCGCAAATGCTCGATTGTATTCGTTGGAGTTCTCTTCTCGCTATTTCAACACTTCTTTGCGTCACGTTTCAGTAAATCTCGTTTTTGTTCGGTTTCCTGATGCAAATCTATTACAAATCCATCCATGGCACTCATTCTATTCATTATAAACAGATTTTCTTTGCTTTTAAATGGAATATCTGTGTGAAAATGCGCAATTAATGGCTTATTTCAAGTTTTCTTGAATTTTCTATTATATTTCTGTCCTTTTGCGGTACTAATTACTGTAAATACGAGTATTTCTGTCATGGATTTCATTAACATCGAGATTTTCTAGGGACATTTCCTGCACTTTTCCTCCTCTCATCGTTCATTAACCATTGTTAAATATACTTGAATGACCCTTTAAATTTGTAGACATAATCCATATGTTAACTAAGATTTTCTTTCCAATCAATTCATTCCCCTTTCTTTTCCCCGCAACCACTACCGTTCATCTTCGCAATGTTAATACGAAGGCGACGGATAAATCAGCTTTTAACACTGTTGCGCCTCTCTACACCGGATGTTGCCGTAGAAAAGAGGTACGAGTTATCGCCAAAAAATTGTCTGCTTGAACGTCTGAGTACATATAAATAATTTTATTAACATCCTAGTTAAATTGAAATCACTTTAATAGATAAATGTATGTGTGCACTTTTTATTTGTTTGTGTTTCAATATTTAATTATTATTACTTCAATTATAACGAGCATTGCTAACGCTAGTTTCGTTGGTTTTGCTTTGATGCTTCCATTGATAACAATAATGACTCGTTCCTGTTTTAAGCTGTCACCCACGCGTCAGCCGTTATTATTCCCCCATCAAATATATTTATTACGTATGTATGTACATAAATATTTGTTTACACTTGTGCAACTAACAATAATAATGACATTATTTTTTCTTTGCTATAATCTGCAACGTCCGGCATCTTAAATGCGAATATTTTGAAACCTTCATCGTCATTCATTGATTTTCTAGCAACGAACGATAACGAAAAATTCCCTCATTACTCGCTCAACGCTTCTTCTCGTTCTTACAAGAAACGGGAACACTTTATAAATTCACGTTTAACGCTACGTTCGTTTATTGATTTAGCTTTTGTTGTTATGTTTAAATAAAAAGATCTGTTGTACATTAATTTGTATATATTTATTTCCGAGCTTGAAGGTTCGCATTTTAAATAATAATAATAATAATCTTGAAAATTGTTATTTGACACTCTGCTTTTGCGACTTAAATTTGTTTTTTCACCGTTTTATAACGATGTCAGTTTCTAAAAAATTCGCAGAATCTATAAACTAACGAAAATGTTTAAATTTGTATTTGCTTATTGTGAAATATCTAAAAATAACTCAAGTCTGCCAAATATTGATGCAAATACTAGCTAAAAATATTTCTTATCTTCGTTTTGCTTGCATAAAGTTAATTTTGTTATCTTGGCGAACTAATTAATGGCACATTTTCAAAGTCACTTGCTTTAATAAATTATCAGCAGGAACCGCGCATATCGACGCTTATTATTATGTTTTTTTATGATAACTAATTTAAAAATAAATCACAATGTTGGTAGCTGGAAATAAAATGAGATGAGACATCAAATCAAATGCGAATATGTTAATAAATTTCCTTTTTAATTTTCAATTCATGTAGGCAAATAAACACGCAGCATCTTCACAAGCGAATTCAATATCGAGCAGCGATCGAGTCCCGCCCATCGGTGGCTATCAGTGGCCAGCCGACCAGACTCCGGGCGTAACGGGCCTTAAGAATCATGGCAACACTTGCTTTATGAATGCCGTGTTGCAGTGTCTCAGCCACACGGATATTTTAGCTGAATATTTTGTTTTGGATCAATATAAAGTAAGTTAATTCACTGCAATGGAAATGGGATAAATAATTATAAGTAGTAATAATTTCACTTTACTTCATTCCAGAGCGATCTAAAGCGACGTAACAAAATCAATTCACGTAAATTTGGCACGAAAGGCGAACTAACGGAACAATTGGCTAACGTTCTGAAAGCTCTGTGGACGTGCAAAAACGAAACCGATCACAGCACCAGTTTTAAGGTGACTTTTGAAATAAATCCTTCGTAAAACAGTGCTACCAAGAACAAAAAAATATTATTAATTATTCTGCATATGACAGGCTGTTGTCGATCGCTATGGAACGCAATTTCGCAGTTCAACGCAGCACGATGCTCAAGAATTTCTCTTTTGGCTACTGGACAAGGTGCATGAAGATCTGAACATGGCCACAAAACGACGCTATAAAAGTATTAAGGTGGGTTCCTAAAAGGAACGAGGGAAATTTATCCTTAATATTCTCCATTTTGTAATGAGGAAATTTTATTTTAATTCCCCGCATTGAAAACCAGGTTCATTTTTATTATTTCTGAGAGAATAAAAAGAATGGTGATTTTAGTAAACAATTCTAAGAATTCGAAAAATCTCTAATGTGTATATATGAACATATGTTAATTTATTTGTCTATTGGTTTTAGTTTCTGTGAAAAAAACAGCTTCTCAAACATTCAACGAAATTCTTTCCTACAAGTTTTAAGGTATTTAAGTTTAGATAAGATTAAAGGTAATAAAAAAATCTTGGCGCCACACGAGGAAACATTTTTTGTTTGTGCCTATGAAAGAATAAAAAAACGATTGACAATGGGTTTTGTTGCAAAGAAGTTCCAATAACTTCGACGATTCGACAACAAATGAAAGCAAATTTTAAGTAGCAACTAGATTTCCATTTGTTTTGCTTAATAATTGTTACTCACTTGTAATTAAATTGTATAATTGTTGGTTATTTGTGTTGCCAATCCAAATTTCGTTCTTTTCTGTAGTTTTCTCTCTGTTTATCTGTCCATCTTCCGGTCTACGGATCTCTCTTGCAATGTGCAGCCTTCATTACCTTCACCTCACAAAATAAATTACAGCCTTAAATTAATTTCTACACGTTAATTCATTTGCCTTCCTTCAACAGAACAACTACGGACGATCCGATGAAGTAATTGCGGCCGAGACGTTAGCGAATCACATCCGTTGCAACAACTCCTTCGTGCAGGCGGTATTTCAAGCGCAGTTCCGTTCGTCGCTGACGTGTCCCCGGTGCAAAAAGCAATCGAACACCTTCGATCCCTTCCACTGCATCTCAGTGCAACTGCCGCAGCTGACACAACAAACCATCTTCGTCACTGTGCTCTACAGCAAACAGCTGCCGCGCCAAGTGAAATTGGGGCTGACGGTTCCAGCGGGTTCGCCCATCGTAGCGCTGCGCGAACAACTGCACGCAGACACGAGCATCGCCAGCGACCGCATGGTTCTGGTGGACATCACCGAAACGGGCTTCGGTCGTGTCTACTACGACACGCAGCCGATCGCAACTCTAGCCAACGTGGAAACTATTTATTGCATTGAGGTGCCGCCGCAGGAAGGTGCCAGTGCGGAGGATGGAAAGAGCAGCGCTCACAGCAACACCAAAGCCAACAGCAGTGACATCATCGGCGCCGGCAGCACTGCCGCCCCCTCCAAAACGAAGTTAACTACAGCTAAGATCCACGCTTCCACCGATCTGCTGCTGCTCATTGCCAATGTGAGGAAGAGCAAGAAGCCGGCGTCATCAGAGGAGGCGCCATCAGATGAGGCTGCTGTTGAAGCGGTGGAGCGCTTTGGTACTCCGTTCTGTTTGCGCGTTCCCCGCGACGCCAGCTACACCGAGCTGCAGAAGAAGCTGCTGCGTGAGATGAGCTCGTTGCTGAAGCCGGACGTGTTCGCCTACTCAACTCCACTGGCGCAAATGTTCCAAATACGCCTGCAAGATCCGTCGGCAGACCCGGACACGTATTTGGAGCAAGTCGAGCATCCACTGCTGACCGAGATGATCGACTTGGCGTTGTCGGTGCTGTCGGCCGAAGCCGGGCCGGCGCACATCAAGCTGCTGCTCGAGTGGCCGGAGCCAGAGGCGCATTTCGTCGAAGTCGTCACCACGCCGCCGTCCCTCGTCGAGCACGAAAGCGTGGCGCGTCTGATGGAGCAGCGCTCTCAAGACACAACGGCGCTCACCTTGGAACAATGTCTGGAACATTACACGAAAGCAGAAACGCTGAGTGCGGAGGATGCGTGGCGATGTCCGCATTGCCAGCAATATTTGCCAGTGGTGAAGACGCTGGGCCTGTGGTCGCTGCCCGACATACTCGTCGTCCACTTCAAGCGCTTCCGCCAACACCAGGCCAAAGGCTCCAATGCGGCCAAGCTCACCACAATGGTTAAGTTTCCCCTCAACGCCTTCGACATGGCGCCGCACTTGGCGAAGGGCACTCGCCAGCACCACGTGGACATCTCGCTAAGCAGCCTGGCAGCTAATTACCACCGCCCCAGTCCGTGGAAGAAGTCGTCCAGGAGCTCGGACTCGCGCTCGTCCACCTTGGAATCGACGAACCGCGAGACGCGCTACGACCTCTACGCCGTGTGCTATCACCAAGGCGACACCCTGGAAACGGGGCACTACACAGCCGCGTGCAAGAACCCCTACGACCGTCAATGGTACAAGTTCGACGACCAACGCGTGTCGCGAGTGCCCAACGAATCCATCGAACAGGACATCATCAACAACGAGGCTTACATGTTGTTCTACCAGCGACGGCGGACGGATGTGGCCGAGTGCTCCGGCTCCAGCTCCACGTCCGGCGAACACTGGGTCTCGAAAATTGCACCGCCGCCGCAAACGGCCGCGCAAAGCCGCGACAAACTAGCAGCAAGCATAAGCAACACCAACGCCATGGCGAAACCAGATGAAAAAGCTCCGCAAGAGGCAGAGACGAAACCCGTGATCATTACTACAGCGGAAGATGAAGGAGATGAGAGCCACAGTGAATCAGGTGAGCAACGTTTATAGAGTTTGCTTTGATATTTCAGTTTTACGCCTCTTCTTTTTTTCACCTTTAGCTACATCAACAGCAGCAAACGCAGTCGAACAACCGGAAGTGGCTGTGATTGCAGATGACCCACGCAAAGTATTGGCTGATTTGGAGAGTCTAAAGTACGTCGATGAAGGCGTCGAAGAGGCTGACCTCGATGTTGATGAATTGGAGGTTCTGGAAAAAGTGACGCCCATCGAAATCCTCTCACCAAACGGAGATGAAGAAGCTAATCAAATTTTTGTCATGCACGAAGATTCTAAACGAAAAGCAGACGCCATGGAAATGACTACTGCAGAGGCTATAAAGCAATCGTGCGCCTTCATCGCTGCTGATAAAATGTCGACACCACTTAAAACGAAATTCTCCAGCGAACAAGAAGCTGTTAATCAAACAAACAGCAATGGACGACAGAGTCCCATTGTTGCTGATAATGTTTCAACTACAGACGGGATTTTAAGTTCATTATCAAGTCCAGCAAACATCAATCAAAGAGAGAGCACAGAGAGCACATCATCAAAAACATCATCGTCGCTGTCTTCACCACTGAACAACACAAACTGCGATGCATCAGCAGCGCAACTTAAAGCCAAATTCAACGGTCACTCCTTCGCTGCGGCGATCGAAACAAACGCTGGCAGCGTTTCAAATGGCCACGAGTCGTCGTTGCTTTCGACCAGCTTGAAAAGTAACAGCAGCAGCATCATCGCCGCAGCGGCTGCAGCTCACGCAAATGATTTCCAACTGAGTCGCCGTCATTTGTATCAGCATGGAAGCCGCTCGAGTGTTTCGGTGGTGGAGCAGGCGACTTCTGCATGCTCGCAACAGTCGCCGCTTCATACGCACGGCCTGAACCTGCGCCACTCCTTCTCCACCAGCTCCAATTATAAGCTGAAGGAATGCAGCGAGACGCTGTCGTCCATGCTGCGAAACACGGCCAACTCGTGCAGCAGAGACACGTTGATATTCATCGATCAACAGACTCACCATCATCATCACCACCATCATCATCATCATCACCGTAACCACCACAGTTTGTTAGAAGACGATGATGATACTTTTATGGGCAGCAGATCGCTTTGGGTGAGTAGAAAACGTTTAAGCAATAGAAAATTCTGAGAATTTGTATATTAAAATTTGATTTTTTTTTCTTTCAGATTTCGCCAGTAACTCCACACAAATTGATAACCGTTTCCCCAAAGAATTGATTGATTCATTTTATCATTAAAGTTTATGGTTAAAAAGTAGCAGAGAAAAGTGCATGCAAAGCGAATATAAAGCATCGGCATTCCTTTGAATTACGTATATATATTTATGATTTTATACAAATAATTATATCTTGGATCGATATTTAATTGTACAAATGGCGAGCAAACACATCGATCGAGTTTACAAAATCGAGTTTTTACAGCAGATACCAGAATAATTCAACAGACTTAAAAATACTTTAAAATCTATATACGGAAAAATGCATGAAATTACATATATACATGAAATCATCTTTTCAAAGTTATATACTTACACAAACGTATGTATGTACATAACAATATTTATATTTAAAGTCATTTTTTCATATTATAATGTTAAGTTGAACAGTAGGAAAGCATATAAAAACATTTGTACTCTTGTTCAATTATTCATAGTTTAAGATTAAAAAGAAAATTCAGTAATTATGAATGCATATACATATATCTGCATATAAGATAAGATATAAACATGTTTATAATATATGCATGTTTGCAGTTGAAAAAATTACTATAACAACAAAGAATTCCCTCCCTTTATTAAGAGAATTTAAATTTAAAGTAATTAAAATTACGACATTAATTCAATTACAGGCTAAAAAGTGTTTCCAAAGTTAATAAAAAAATGTAGTTCCATTTATTGAAATGTTATTTATAAGTAGTCCTCGTACTCGTGTCATTATGTTTGTAGACATACACCAAAAATATGAAAGTGTGGACATAAACCCAAAAAAAATTCCACAAGCACAGACACAGCATAGAACAAATCGAAACAGTACAATTATTTTTTATTTTAACATACTCATCAATCCATAGCAATATTAATAGCAGACAGAATTAAATGCTGTGCTGTTGCTTCCTTAATTAAATAAAATTCTACTTTAAATAGAAATGTTGAATTAGTAATAATTTCGAAAATTGCAAACGAAACGATATCTTTAACAGCCGTTGAAATTATTAAAATCGTGAAATTTCCTTTTAATTACAATAAATTTTCGATATTAAATACAATAATAAACTAGAGATTTTTTGTTTTTAAATAGTTCTTTATTAAATAAATTGATTATTGAAGTTTTTAAATAAACATCATCATATTTTAATATCAGTTTTTTTTTATATTTAAAGGATTTTATTGACGTCACAAAAACAATTGCCAATTGATTCATCGTCTTCTAATCAAATTTATTGAACTTTTATTCAAACCGCAATCGTTAGCATTTATTTCCGTTTGTAATTAAATTTTGAAAAGGATATTTAAATTGTTAGTACATATACAAAAACTCCATAAAAGATTAAACGATTAATTTAAGTTTATCTAAAGAAACTTTTTATAATTTATTTCAATTATAGTTTTTTAAAGATGTTTGTTTAACAACAAAAATAATATAAAATGTAATTATGATTCGATTGTACATTTTACTTTTATGATATTCCAATTTATATTTTTATTTTTTATAATATTAAATTTATATATTTTTAACATTTCAACTCTATTTTTAGAAAAAAACGAATGAAATCATTAAAATTTTTATTAATTATACAACCTTAAAAATATATGTTTACACATTATACTATATATTTTTCCCCTATTATATATGAAACTTTTAGTAAATACTGTAATCATCAAGATTGTCAATTATATATTTTTACTTGCTTATAAAACAGTTTTTTCCTGTTCACAGTTCCATAAAAGAGCTTGATGCTGAGATACGTGTATAATTCAAATATAAATATATTTTATAACTGTCTTTTAACCTTATATTTCTTTAACTGAACATCCTTATATGGTAACAATATATTCATTAGTTGTACTTTTATTTATTTATACACACTACGTATACAATTTATCTATAATGAAGATATGTTTTAAACATTATAGTATTACCGAAATTTATAACAGGTAATTCTAAGTTGATTGCTCGTTACTTTTTAAGAAAAAAAAATAATGTTCTTTAAGTAACAAAGGATGAATGCAAGCAAAATTTGTAACAATCGTAATAAAGCTTTTTTTTTTATAAGATATGTTTGAGCAAATGGCAAATATTGAAAGAGTAAAGAAACTATGTTTATTAAATGTATGTTCGAACATATAAACGAGTACGTATTAAAATAATTGCATAAGAAAAGATTATAGTGTAATATTTGTTGGCAATGATCATTATTTATATGAAAAGATTATTATTCAAAATAAACAGTATAAAAGAAAATCACATATATGAACGACGTTATCATGTTTTTTATTATAATTACAAGCGCTGTATTTTAGCTAATAATGTGAACTGATATATTGGCATATTCTGAATTAGTATATTGACCATTTTTTTTACTAAATTGAATAGATTTTCCTTGCTGTAGATCCTTTGTCCATCGTTTTTGCTCTCAAAATTTAAATTGCATTTAACCATAGACACGCTTAAGAAGAGTAAAGTAAGTATATGAAGCATTTAACAGCGCCTGAAACAATTCCAACGTCATGGGATAAATATGCCCAACTGTAATCTGGAAAAGGTGGCACGAAAGGAAGAGAAACTGCAATAACTGCAACAATTTCATAACTACTCACTGTACAAGGCTTTTGTGCTCGTAGAATCAAGAGCAGAATGTGTTTTTGCATTGGAATCGGGAATGTAAACCACGGAGTATCATAAGCAGCAGCCGCTATGGCCAAATTCTGTAAATTGAAAATTGGATATACTCATAACAGTGATCTCATGATGATAACAGTACCTGTTCGCGGAGCTCATTTGCAAACCAATAGAGCGCTAAAATCTGAGCGAATATCATGGTTATGTAAGCACAAACAATTGCTGCTTCTACGGTTGATTTTACCTGTTGAAATATCTCCCATAAGTATTCGTAATATTTCATTTGTTCTCTCTCTATATACTTACGATGATGAGGAGAAAAAGCAAAGCACAGAGCAGTGTTCCAAATGCTATGAATTCCAGCAGAAATATAAAAGCTGTTAAACAATTCAAAGTTGAAATGTAACTAAAATAAATTATTACTTTAGTGAATAATATTTGAACACTCTAAATTGCATCGGGTTAATACCGATTGATGCTTTTCTGATAGAGTATACAAGCGATAATCTTCTCGTGAATCGTGTCTTCCGTGTCGCCGGGTAGACTCAGATGGCGCAGACGATGCTGGAGTGATTTGCACATCACGATGCCGAATTCGATGAAGGCGACGATGAGGCTTGTATAAGGGATGTACATGCAACAGCCTATTGGAGTGACCATCATTTGAAAGGCGTACAACAGCTCATAAAAAGGTGTTGCATATTCATCAACACCGGGTACAATACTGCCAAATGGCAGCACTGCAATTAATAGCAAACAAACAAGAGAAGTTGAAGCTATGAAAAAACCGTTATAAATTATAAAACAACAATAAAATAGCATTTAAACATCGAAATCGAAGATACAAAACCCAATTAATTAAAATTAAAGCCATGGTTAACAACGTACCACGACCGACTGTGAAAAGCGGATAGAAAGCAAATCCGAAGCATGTAACTAGACCCAAGAAAAGGTTGCCGCGTGCCATGTTTTTACCATTTCGGTTGGCCTGCCGAAGTAAACCCTGAATGTAGCTGTCCTTGGAAAGCTAAGAAGATTTTTTTAATAAATTACTTAAGAATTCCATTTACTTAATTACATAAGTAACATGATATCAATTCACAAATTATCCTAAAAAAAGGTCAAATCTTTAAAAAATTCGTTCCATTTCCACCCGTTTCGTCAAAGTGTAGTAATCTTTGGAATGCATTGAATAATTATGTTGTACCTCATACAATAAACAGTAAATGATAAAACAAAAATATTGATGTCTTTTGTAAGTATTTTAAGTTTCATTTAAACCTTCAGCTGATTGTAGTGATGCTTCAAAACAGCAATCAAGTCTTCATATTTTGAACGGTTGTAGAGCAGCGTGTAGGCCCTCGTGATTGTGTTACACCACAGCATCAACATGTAGGAGTTCCTTATAATGGCTTCGATGCCTTCGCTCGTCCTAAAAATGTACATGAATTGCGTGAAGACGAGAAAAGCGGTCGGCGCCAAGCAAAGATAACGTCGCCAGTTGCCACTGTAGAGCAGGCACCAGAATTTCAGAATACGAACGCTCATGTAAATCAGTGGAATTTCCTCAAACATGTTTCAATAAAAATGTTTGAATTGATTTATTCAACGCTATTCAAGTAGTTTGTTAATAAAATTAAATCTTAAAAGTGAACCGAAGAAATGTCACGAAGCCACGAAATTGAACTGTTGTTGAGTCTATGCAAGAAGTCGTTAAATAGATGTTTTTCCGTCAACAAATTGTTGTTTTCCCAGGTTTTTAATAGGAGAAATAATAGTTTGCATTTACAATTCTCAAGCAATTTGATCGAATTCGAATTACTTACGTTTGTTAGCGCTTAAATCAAATGATTGCGCACATATTTCACAGTAATTTTCAACGATTTTAAAGCAATGGTAAACGTCTGCTACTTAATATAAGACGATATACATACACATTTAATATATGACAAAAAGTGCCTTAATTTGCCTTCTGTTATTATACAAATCTAAATCTTTTTTCAGTTTCAATTAAGCTTAAAATTTGTCAAAATTAGTTATTTAATTGCTATTTAATTAGGAATTTTTATAATGGGTTCAAAACACTGACAAATAATTTTCTTTAGTTTCAACATACATACATACAATTAACAATGCTACCAATCTACTTATAACTTCATTATGACATTCTGGCAGTCGTAATTTGTTTAATTACTCCTCACACTTTATCAGCTTCATGTTCTTCGCTGGCCGATTTCATAAATAAATTAAGAGAAAAAGTTTAATGGATAATTTGTTTTATTAAAATTTCCGATTTATGTTAACGTGTGTATGCATTTAATATTTAATAACAAGCTAAATGCTGTATTTGTTTTTCGAAGCAGTTTTGTGAACACTTCAAGCAAACTGCGACGGATAAAAACAAAGCATGTCTTGTCGTATGTTTGCTTTAATTAGATATAAATTTAATAATATTTATTTTCTTTCTATATTCTATGATATTTATTTCTTTTGTAACTGTAATTTTTATTATTTACAAGCTTAATTCAATTAATATTGCTAATGTAAGGGTATTCACAATAATTACTACAGTATTCACTGTAGAGAACTTGCGAATGTATAAATTTTGTTAATCCTAAAATTATTCTTACGGTGATTACATTAATAAACAGGATAAAATTTTAGTAGTAATGACAATGATTTTATATATAATAATAATAATAATAGTTATAATAGTATTTTAACAATAAAATGCTTTTATTGATAGTAAACTTTTTAGCGTAGATTAAGTTAACCAATCCGTAATATCGCCCAGATAACTGCAGTAGAGCCACAACTCTGAATTGATCGCTTCGATATATGTGAAGTTGCGGCTTTTATTGCAGAAATCAGGCGAATCATGCATTATTCTAGAAATTGCAAGCCGATAGCTGACGGCTTCACTCCCCAAAAACTACTACGAATTATTAAATATGTTCATTTGACTGGGATTTTTGTAGTTGATTTGATTTAAAAGGCTTGACAACAACCTTGAAGGTACTCTTATAAATTTTCCTAGCATTTCTTTTCCCTATATTATTATTATTATTTTCTTATTCAATTCGATTAATGCTGTCATATTCGATTGGAGTTTTCATTCTCATGCTACAGGATCTTATTTATCTACAAAACGATATTAAAAATTATAAATTATGTTTAGATGCATATTGAATACATTTTTATTACTTTACCAAAGACCGTCGTTGATGTTCTTTCTCAATAGCGACTTGCGTTTGCTGTGGCGAAAACCTCAAAACTGCGGATATCACTTTGACGAGTGTTTCATTGTTACCCGCATCTGATCCCGTTAAGTACTGTAAACACAATTTAATTATAAATTTAAACAACATTCTTAACTCACATATTTTAACAAAGAAATATCATTATGCTTATTTTCTTATCTTTGTTATGCCTCAACACGAAAAACTTTACCTGAAACATGATATTTTTTAAGTACTCAAATTGCGTATTCGCAGTAATTCCTTCATTATGCTGCAAGGACACCTGGAAAATCAGACAAGTGTGTAATTACCAAGAGCACATTTTCAACAGTATAATGAAAATATCAATTTTGTTTCTACTCACCAATGTTTCGTCCAGTTGACGTGATAGTTTAGCATTTTGCAGTTTCAGACGCTCATTTGACTGCTCCAATATTAAATAATTTTCGCATTTTTGCTCTAGGAAAAGATTTCTATTTGAGACATCTTGCACCTCTTGCATGATGTTCTTCAGCTTCGCCTCGTGATCACTGTCATCATTCGATTCCGTCGCTAATGTCGGAATTCTGTCGTGTGAAATATTACTTGCCACGCGTTCAGTGGAAAGTTCGTCTTCTTTGTGTTTAACTGCAGCGATAATCACTTCATATTCACACAACTTTTCGCTCATTTGACTCGTGGTGCTCTGAAGTTCTTCAATTTCTTGCTGCAGATTCGAAATTTCCGCTTTGGATTTATGCTTCAAATCTTCCAGTTCATTCTGCAAGATTGCATTTAATTTTCGCAGGTGCGCTGAATCTGTTTGCGCCGATTTAACACAGTCACTAGAAGCATTTGAAGCATTTCCATCTCCCAACTCCACTTTTAGAGCACTCAATTCCACGCCGAGTCGTTCGTTCGCTATTCTTTTCACTTCACTCTGCAACGCTTCAATAGTTTCTTGATTTCTTCGAATTTCACCGTTTAAACGTATCACTTCGTCCTCTTTCGATTGCGTGCTGCCTTCGAGTTGTTGCAGTTGCGTTTTCGTACTCTTCAGCTCCTCCGACATCTCCTCGCGACTGCGTTCCAAGGTGCCAACCTGTTGCTGAGCCTGCAACAACTCTTGCTGAATCTTGTCGTTTTCATCAATTATGTACTTGATATGCTCCGTTTGCCGATTCAATTCGTCCTGATCGAGTTCGCTCTTCTGCTTGTGCTCAGACAGCTGCCGATGTGTTTCTTCGAGCTCACGCTGTTTTTGCTCCAGTTCTGAACTTTGCTTTTGCAAGTTTTCCCGTAGAATGTACAGTTCACTTTGAAGTGATTGTAGAAATGATTTCAGATCGTTTGCTTCGCAGTTAATACTTTTGGATGATTGCTTTTGTTGTTCAAGGTTTGCTTCCAGCTGCTGCACGTTTTTATTGAGGTATTCGTTCTCAATTTGAAGCTGCTCACTGTTGGCCAGCTTATCAGCAGTCACCACCAACAGCGACTCGAGCTCTTTTATTTTCTTCATATTAACTTCTCGAACGGCGTTATTATTCGCCAATGTATTCTCCAATTCATTTGCAGTTGTTTTCATCGATTTAAGTTGCTGGTTTCTCAATGTTATAGCTTCATTCAGTTCAGTTACCGTTTTATTCAATTCGGCGACCTCTTTATTTTGCTTGATTTCATGTTCATTTTGCATTTTTTCAATTAAAACCGCTTTCTGCTTGACATCTTCTTTACTAAGTTGTAACTCATCGTTTAGATGCAAATTATTTTCTTTCAAAAGCAACAACTCTTCATTTTTGTGTTCAACATCTTCAAGAATTGATAGGAATTTCTCTTGGAGTGTGGCAAATTCGCTTTGACTGCTAGCAAACTTTTGCATTCTACCTTCCAAATCGTCGATATATTCTTGCTTTTGTTGTAAGAGCTGCTTTAGTGCTTGTACATCGCATTGTTCCAATTGTAGTGCTTTTATTTCTTCGTTCTTATTTTCCAAATCTGCAGTCAGCCTTTGCAGTTCCTGCTGCACACTGAACAACTCTGTTTGAACAAGTTGCAGCATCTCCTCTTGCCCTTCAAAGTCATCTGCACGTTGTTTTAATTCAGTATTTAACATTTCATTATTTTCTCTTAAAAGCAGCACTTCATCGTTTATAGCATCCAATTCTTCAACAGAACTTCGAACGTTTTCCTTCATACAAATCAATTCTTTTTGCTTAGCTTGCAATGTTTGCACATTCGCTTCTAAATCAACAACAAGCAGTTGCTGTTTTTGCAATTCTTCGCGAAGTTTACGTTCTTCGGCTGTTCGACTATCTTGCAGTTCTTTCAGTTGTTTATTTAATGTTTCAATCTCAGCTTCCAGTGTCTTTTGTTGTTCCTCATATCGCCGCGAAACACTGTGGTCATCTGATGCTTTATTTTGTTCCATTTCTATTCTGTTTCTGTTACTTTCCAATATTTCCGATAATTTCTTTTCCAGTTGCTGGTTCTGCACTTCGAGGACTCTCTGAGTGTCGGCTATTTGTAATTTCTCCTTTTCCAAGGCATCGCATTTGTCCTGCAAGGTGCGGCAGTCATGATCAAGGAGTTCTTTAGTGTTGTGCATACGCGAATTTTCGTCCAACACCTGCGTTAGTTTGTCGTTGAGTTTCTGTATTGTGTTTTGAGCTTCTTCCAGCTTCATTCGCATCTCACTGACTGAAGCCTCATCTTCCACGCTTCTCTGTCTATCAGTTTGCGCCAAAAGCTTCTCCATTCGAGTGGCATTTTCTGCAAGTAAACAATTCTTCTCTGCCAACTGTGAGTTTTCGCATTCAACATTGTGCAGTTTTCCTTCAACATGAGTGAGTTTTTCAATGAGCGCATGCATTTCCTCCTCCTGCCCTTGATCACTGCCATCTGACTTGACGCGCATATTCTCGATTTTCTCTTCTAAGCTGCGCTTTTCATTCTCCAATTCAAGGTGTGATTGCTGAACTTTACACATTTGCTGCTCCATTTCAGCGATTTCATTAAGTATGCTAGCAACTTTTTCTTTTAAAGCCTCCTTTTCACGTTCCTTAGCTTGGAGCTGCATTGACTGCAGATGTTCAGCATGCTCTCCTAGGTCTTTTTTAAGCTGCTCAATTTCTTCAGTTTGTTGTGTTATTATCGCTTGCTGACTATCATGTTGTTTACTTTGTTCTCCCAACTTTGTGAGGCAGTCTTTCAGCTCGTTTCCCTTAGTGGAAAGTTCGTCTTGCATTGTTTTTAGTTCCTGTTTTAAACTTGTAACCATTTCGCTTTCAGCGTTTGCTCTTTCTTCATTAGATTTTTGTAACTCCGTTTGTAGTTGCTTCACTTTGAGTTGAAGGCTTTCCTGATCAGTGTGAAGATTTTCTATTTGAATGGCATAATTTTGGATTTTACACTCAGCCTCTTTCAGTTTTTCTTCGCTCTGCAAACGATCGGTGTTGAGCCTTTGCTCATAACTTGCTCTGTATTCATTTGCTTCCCTCTCAATCTCACTCAGCCTTCGCTGGGTTTTTTCTAGCGTTGCCTTTAGCGAATCATTCTCGGTTTTCGTTCTATTGAGTTCGTTATCAATTTCCGCCAAAGAAACTTCGTTTCGTTGATATCGCTCAATCATCTCGTTAAGCTGTGAGTTTTGCTGCCGGATATCAGCAAGTTTCTGTTCACTCTCTGTTCTCAAGCTTTTTAAATTATCTTCGGCTGCTGACAACGCTCCTTCCTGCATCGAGCATTTTGCTCTGAGCTCGGAGATAAGATGTTCGTTAGCTATAATTTTTGCATCCATCTCTTTCTTTGCTTGCGAACTGAAGGGTTTGTCTTTTGTTGCATTTTGTTGTAGATCGTTCTGTAACTGTTTCACAGCATCCTGAAGCGTTTTCACCTCGCGATCTTTACTCTCCAACTCTGTGTAAATCGCTTGTTTCGTTTGCGCTAACGACAGAATATTTTCTTCTTCTTTTTTGCGCAATAAGTCAATAGTAGCTGTTGATTCTTCGTATTTTTGTGTAATCTCTTGCAATTTTATTTCGCATTCATCCAATTGTTGTTGCAACAGTGTCGCTTTAGTCTCACCATTATCTTCTTGTCCATCAGCTGCCGTAATACCAAATTTTCCATCGCTGCTCGCCGCCACTTCATTGATTTTCTTCTCATTAGCCATCGCCTCGCCTGTTGCCAACGCTGCTGCTATTTGTTCTGGACTTTCGCCGAGCAACTTAAGTTTAGTTTGATAAGCTTGCATTTTGCACTGCATGTCATCCATTTCCATGCGTAAGGCTTCTTCCAAGTGCGCCTTGGCTTGTTGTTCGAGCGCACATTGTTCCCTTAATTCACTGATTCTGCGTATAGCCTTTTCCTGAGTTTCCACCAGTACAGACTTTGCAATTATTAAAAATTAGATTAGAAATTAGCGAATGCAGTAAAAATATATACTATATAATCGTATCGTACTTACGCGTGCTTTCGTGCTATCGCGTTCTAAGTCTTTATACTTTTTTGCGAGATCTGTATAGCTACAGCGATACTTATGATAACGATCTAAAGAGTTTTTGTAAGCGTTATACAAGTGTTCTTTGGTGATGGTTTCAAACTTCATAGACGATGCCGAGTCCTCAACTTCGCTTGCGGAAATATCAAGGTCAGATTGCAGATGTGCCTGCATGAGAAGATAGTTAAATGCGCACTTTTGTTAATTCTAATCCGCGACATACAGCAGAAGATGAGTCATAAGCTGGAAGCCGAAAAGAAATATCGCTTGCCATTGATGAGTTGGACAAGCGGCGAGTTCTTGGAATAGCGCCAGTGCTGATGCCATTATTTGCCAATTTTGGTGAAGCGGTGGAATTAGCTACACGAGTTTGTAATTTAAAGGGCTTATACGGCGAATTTTGAGGAGTATCTATAATTTCACGTAAATGCGATTAGCGTTATTAATTTAATTATATTTTCAAGAAACGTCAACAAACCTTCTTCCGTAATACTGAAAAAGTTCTCATTTGTCGTTGTAGTTGATTCTGATCCACTTGGAGTAGTGCTAGTAGAGGATGAAACAGCAGCCTACAGAACAAGAATATACGAATAACAAACACCTTAAAACTAAACAGGAGAAAAATAAACAAGAACCACTGAAGAGGTTTGTATTCCTCATTAGTTCTTTATTGCGTTTTATTCCTGGCAAATCGTGATGAACTCATCGTACTGTTTCCTTTGTTTTTTTCTTATTTCTTTACCTGTGCAGCATTTGCAAATTGTTGAAATTTTGATGGTGATGCTTTAACCTCTTCAATCAACTTATTTTTGAGATTGGCAAACATCTTTGCAGTTTATGTATCGATGTACATTCAAGATTTTGGTTTATTTAATAATAAAATAATATTTTCGCAATTTTCTACATTGATACGTGTAAATTTCACTGAAAAATTTTTGACACTTCTGACAAAAGAAAATCGAAGGCCCAATTTACAGATGATTTAAAGAAACTAGAAGTGCTTGAATGAGTTGGAATATCATACACATTGGTGTAAACAGCCTTAAGACTCGTATGTTTTTCATTTATTCACTAGAAAATGTGAGAGTAAATTTTTACATTGCGAATGTTTTAAATTCATTGGCTGGGATATTATATATTCAGTAAATATATAACACTTTTATGGCTACATTCAAGACATTCCCAGTATGGGAAATACTAGTTTTCCTTTTAAGTGGAGATACTATGAGAGAAACGTTACCTAAAAATTATAATACGCCCCCCCGCCCCGCCCCCGTTTAGGAGATATAAGACTTTTAAGTTTGAAACTTTGGGGGTCTATATCTCCGTATTCTTGGCACATATCTGAACGATATATACATCGTTGGAAAGGTAATTTCAATATCTATAATAATTGTGTAGAGACATTTTCCCGGAAAATTATTAGTTTTCCCGTAAAACAAGTTTAAAGTTTTTCCTACTTTTTTTTTGAGGTTTATGAATTTTTTGAAAATGAAGTTGTTTGGAATGATATATTTTAGCTTACATTTTAAGAAAATATAGTTAATAGCGAATGTTTACGTATTTTTTTTTATTAAAATCGGTGCATTAGTTTGGGAGAAAACAGAAATGAAAATTTGTCAACACTACTTTTTTGAAATAGCAACTCAGGCAAATAACTTTAGACCTAAGTAGCTGTTGTTGTTGTAATTTTTGTTGTTGTTTTTGTTGTTGAAATGAACAATTTTTATGAAAAAAAAATCGCGCGATTTTTTTTTCATAAAAATTGTTCATTTCAACAACAAAAACAACAACAAAAAAAATTTTTCGCCTGCGGCGCTTCTCTACTGTGCACAACGTTACTAGGGATTTATGAAACATACATTACCAATCAAAAAGGGAGTAGACTTTTTTCTTTAAATATCATTTTCTCCCAAACCACTGCACCGATTTTAATAAAAAAAATACGTAAACATTCGCTATTAAGTATGTTATCTTAAAATGTAAGCTAAAATATATCAATCCAAACAACTTCATTTTCAAAAAATTCATAAACATCAAAAAAAAAAGTAGGAAAAACTTTAAACTTGTTTTACGGGAAAAGTAATAATTTTCCGGTAAAATGTCTCTACACAATTATTATAGATATTGAAATTACCTTTCCAACGATGTATATATCGTTCAGATATGTGCCAAGAATACGGAGATATAGACCCCCAAAGTTTCAAACTTAAAAGGCTTATATCTCCTAAATGGGGGCGGAGCGGGGGGCGGGACTTGTTGTTGTGGGGAGCAACAACAACAACAAATACAACAACAACAACAACAAAAAAATCGCTTATACTGGGAAAGGGTAGATTTATTCCCACTTTTATATTAAAAATAAGTAATAATAGTAAATATTGTTTATTTATCTATTTAATAAAAAGACTTTTGTTAAAATTGCAACAAAGGGAATCGACTCGATATAATTTAGTTAAATTTCCCATATGTATCATGCACATTGCAGAAGAATTGATGCATTTATATTCATGGACTCTCAAAAGGTTGCTTCATAGATATTGGAAGAAAATCGTGATACAATATGCATAAACAACTGATTAACAGCTTTTTAGCAGATGTAACCGGTTTTTTTAATTCCAAATAATCCAAGTTTAACAGTTTATTCATGTGATTTCCTTAATTTTTCTGCATGGGGTTGCAAGAAATTATAAACCAAGCAACGAATGGCAATACTACAAAATCTGAAAAATGTCTGCCGATTTGGTGAATTGCGGACGTTTTTCTGTAGGTCGGTTCTTTGTTATTTAATTTTTTTAAAGTTAAATATCATCAGTAATTGGTAAAAGTGTTATTAAAAAGTTCTGAGAAAGTACATCCAGTGAGTAAACATTTTGCTTTAAAAATAGTTGTAAGTAGAAGTAGTAAAATTCCTTGCTAAAGTTTTGACTTCCCATAAATGAAGTAGCAAACATGGGTACAGAAATGAAATAACCTCTCTAGCCGAAAAAATTTCGTATTTAGAGAAAAACCTTTCAGAGACAAGAAACTTTTGCATTTATTAAACCTTAAATATACTAAGACCTTAAATCCAATCAGATATATATTATAATAACTGAGTAACTTTATCAACAATTTTTAGTACGACATTTTCAACTTAGCAGCGGTAATTTCATAGGCATTAAAAATGTCTTTACCGCCTTACATGATACCAACTAATCCATGGGCTGCGCAGCTCATAGCGCAGCAACAAGCTCAAGCATATGCCGCAGCAGCGCACGCTCAACAAGCCCAAATGCACGCTCATCAAATGGCTAATCAAATACAACAAATACCGCCGCCAGGCGCACCATTGCCACAACAACAACAACAAATAAGCGGCATATCAAGTGTTGGCTTGGGGCCAGCACAAATTGGCGTTCTACCGTCAGCTAAACCAGAGATTTTAACCGAAGAGAAATTGCAGGAGAAAGCGCAAAAATGGCATCAATTACAATCAAAACGCTACGCGGAAAAGCGCAAATTTGGTTTCGTCGATGCACAAAAAGAGGACATGCCTCCCGAACATATACGGAAGATTATTCGGGATCATGGCGATATGACATCTCGAAAATATCGCCACGATAAACGAGTTTATTTGGGAGCATTAAAATACATGCCACACGCAGTTCTGAAACTGCTTGAAAACATGCCGATGCCTTGGGAACAGATACGCGACGTTCAAGTTTTGTATCATATCACTGGTGCTATAACTTTTGTCAATGAAATACCATGGGTTATTGAACCTGTATATATTGCGCAATGGGGGTAAGAAATAGAAATATACAAACGCAAATATCAACATTTTTATTATTTACATTTATTTAATTTTTTATATTTCTTATTAAAATTATAGCACCATGTGGATAATGATGCGTCGCGAGAAACGTGATCGACGTCATTTCAAGCGAATGAGATTTCCACCGTTCGATGACGAAGAGCCTCCATTGGATTACGCTGATAACGTTTTAGATGTGGAACCGCTGGAGGCTATTCAAATAGATTTAGATTCCGAAGAAGATGGTAGCGTATATAAATGGTTCTATGAACACAGACCATTAGTAGGCTCAGCGTAAGTTGATTGCAGCATAAAAAGTTATTATTTAAATATCACAAAATGAGATAATAATAAAACTCTTATTCGCATACGTTCATACAAAAAAAAAAATGTATAGTTACATCAATGGTTCCACTTATCGGAAATGGAATTTGACGCTGCCTCAGCTAGCCACGCTTTATCGGTTAGCCAATCAGTTACTCACTGATTTAGTAGATGACAATTTCTTTTACCTTTTCGATCCAAAGAGTTTCTTCACTGCAAAGGCTCTGAACATGGCCATTCCGGGCGGACCTAAGTTCGAGCCGCTGATAAAGGACCATAACGTCGGGTAAAACATATATCTCAAAAGAGTGCTTCATACTCTACTAATAAAAACTAATTATAATTTCAGCGATGAGGATTGGAATGAATTTAATGATATCAACAAAGTCATTATTCGTCAGCCAATACGTACAGAATATCGCATTGCTTTCCCCTATTTGTACAACAACATGCCGCACTTTGTTCATTTATCATGGTATGTTTGGTTTTTTAGGTATTTTATGTAAAAATGTACATAAGCGACTTATATATTAGGCATTTTTTCAAATAATTCACTATTAACACATTTCTATGCTAGAATAAATTCTTAATTGTAATCTGAACTATTGAGAAAGTATTTAAAAATAACATATATATTTAATTACTAATATAAAAATCCAACATAACATTTGAAAAGTGTTACAGAAACATAAACTTTTAAAGGATGTTATTAATATTGGTAGATAAATAAGAACCAAATAAGAAAATTACTACAAACAACGCGATTGAAATTTTCCAATTGGTGCATTTGTGATATTATTGTAAATATAAAAACATAATTTACAATTGCTGGCAACTGCAAACAAGGCAAACAAACCAAAAACACACGATTAAAGATTAATTAGTTTCCAGCAAAGTTTTCATAGAATAATATTTTTTTTAAGGTATCACACACCGAATGTGGTTTATATAAAAACCGAAGATCCTGATTTGCCTGCCTTCTACTTTGATCCCTTGATCAATCCAATATCACATCGACACGCTAATGTCAGAGTGCCAGAACCAATTGCGGATGATGACGAGGATTTTACTCTGCCCGATGAACTTCAGCCATTCCTGCAGGATACTCCACTTTATACAGACAACACAGCGAACGGTATTGCTTTATTATGGGCTCCACGTCCATTTAACCTAAGGTCTGGTCGATCTAGACGTGCAATCGATATACCTTTAGTTAAAAGTTGGTATAAAGAACACTGCCCACCTGGTCACCCGGTGAAGGTGCGTGTAAGCTATCAAAAGTTGCTTAAATATTACGTACTCAATGCATTAAAACATCGCAAACCGAAGCCGCAAAAGAAAAGGTTAGGGCATAGTCGCCAAAGAAGACGTTATGTTTATTTATGGTTGAGTTTCTGTATTTTCCCCTTTTTTTTTTAGATATCTTTTCCGCTCATTTAAAGCTACGAAATTCTTCCAAACGACGACGCTGGATTGGGTCGAAGCTGGGCTACAAGTGTGCCGCCAAGGCTACAATATGCTAAACTTATTGATTCATCGAAAGAATCTTAACTATTTGCATTTGGATTACAATTTCAACTTAAAACCAGTTAAAACTTTAACTACCAAGGAGAGAAAGAAGTCGCGCTTTGGAAATGGTATTGACGATGAATTAAGTTATCATTAACTACTGTATAATTTTATTAAGAAATCCATTTCATTCCTTAGCTTTCCATTTGTGTCGTGAAATCCTACGTCTCACGAAGCTGATTATCGATTCACACGTTCAATATCGCCTCAACAATGTTGACGCTTTTCAATTGGCCGACGGTCTGCAGTACATTTTTGCTCACGTCGGTCAATTGACCGGAATGTATCGTTATAAATACAAATTAATGCGACAGATCCGCATGTGTAAAGATTTAAAGCATTTGATTTACTACAGATTCAATACGGTAAATTGCACCAATTTCAAATAATGATTTTCCCAGACAAAAACACTTCAAATACTTCCATTTTGCAGGGTCCTGTTGGTAAAGGACCCGGTTGTGGGTTTTGGGCGCCCGGTTGGCGTGTTTGGCTCTTCTTTATGCGTGGTATCACTCCGTTGCTGGAACGTTGGCTAGGCAACCTTTTGTCTCGTCAGTTCGAAGGTCGTCATTCGAAAGGTGTGGCGAAGACGGTCACTAAACAGCGTGTGGAGTCTCACTTCGATTTGGAGCTGCGTGCCTCTGTTATGCACGATATCGTCGACATGATGCCCGAAGGCATAAAGCAGAATAAAGCTCGTACCATTCTGCAGCATTTGTCTGAAGCGTGGCGCTGTTGGAAAGCCAATATACCGTGGAAGGTGCCAGGACTTCCAATACCCATTGAAAACATGATTCTACGCTATGTTAAAATGAAAGCTGATTGGTGGACCAACACGGCGCATTATAATCGAGAGCGAATAAGGCGTGGTGCTACTGTCGACAAAACTGTCTGCAAGAAGAATTTGGGACGTTTGACGCGTCTGTATTTGAAAGCCGAACAGGAACGACAACATAATTATTTGAAAGATGGTCCTTATATTTCACCCGAAGAAGCTGTTGCCATCTATACAACCACGGTGCATTGGCTGGAATCGAGACGCTTTGCACCCATTCCTTTCCCCCCACTTTCCTACAAACACGACACGAAATTATTGATTCTGGCCTTGGAACGACTCAAGGAAGCGTACAGTGTGAAGTCGCGTTTAAATCAAAGCCAGCGTGAGGAGTTGGGACTGATTGAACAAGCTTACGATAATCCGCACGAAGCGTTGTCACGCATTAAACGTCATCTATTGACACAGCGAGCGTTTAAAGAGGTTTTTATTCCATGAATTTAACATGTACATTTTTAGTTTTCATTATTACTCCGCTTTATTATAGGTTGGCATTGAATTTATGGATCTCTACAGTCATCTTATACCAGTTTATGATGTCGAGCCATTGGAGAAAATCACAGATGCTTATCTCGATCAGTATCTTTGGTATGAAGCGGACAAACGTCGCTTGTTCCCACCATGGATTAAGCCAAGCGATACAGAGCCGCCGCCACTTTTAGCTTACAAATGGTGTCAAGGTAGGAGGACAAGCAATCTATTTTCTATTCCTTATAAATCTTGGCAGGCGAGCCTCTACGGTCGTGTGATTTGTGGCAAAGTGATTTGTATTGGAAATCCCCTTGTTGCAAACCTCACGCTTGTTTTGGTTAAGATCATCCTCATTAATGCAATTATATATGTTTAAATATATCGTTTTAAATAGTTCTGCAATGAATTCTATAATGAATCATCTTTCTTACAATACATTTTTTAGGTATTAATAATTTGCAAGAAGTTTGGGATGTGGGTGAGGGTGAATGTAATGTTTTGCTCGAGTCGCGCTTTGAGAAACTTTACGAAAAGATCGATTTAACTCTGTTGAATCGTTTGTTGCGCCTTATCGTCGATCACAATATTGCTGATTATATGACGGCCAAGAACAACGTCGTGATTAATTATAAAGACATGAATCACACAAACAGTTACGGCATTATTCGTGGTCTACAATTTTCTTCGTTCATAACACAATACTATGGACTCGTACTGGATCTGCTCGTTCTGGGCTTGCATCGGGGCAGCGAAATGGCTGGGCCGCCTCAAATGCCCAACGACTTCCTTACATTTCAGGATATGGCCACAGAAACCTCACATCCGATTCGCCTGTATTGTCGCTACGTAGATCGTATACATTTATTCTTTAGATTCAGCGCCGAAGAAGCCAGAGACTTGATACAACGTTATCTAACAGAGCATCCCGATCCGAATAATGAAAATATTGTAGGCTACAATAATAAGAAATGCTGGCCTCGTGATGCAAGAATGCGTTTGATGAAGCATGATGTTAATTTGTAAGCTTTTTATAATTAATTTACTGCCCGAAATCAAAGAAATATTCATTTACTTTCTCTTCGTAGGGGACGAGCCGTATTCTGGGATATAAAAAATCGTCTGCCACGTTCCGTTACAACCATCAACTGGGAGAGCACATTTGTTTCCGTTTACTCTAAAGACAACCCGAATTTGTTATTTAACATGAGTGGTTTCGAGTGCAGAATATTACCAAAAGTAATACCCCGTTTACATAAAAATATTTAATCCGATTAAGCTGTTCGAAAACTGATGCGCTTTCCAAGTGTTTCCATACATAATCCGGTCAAGCAAAGAAGGTGTTTTGTTATTGTTTTCTTTTGTTTGGTGTAGTTGGACTTTTAGCACGTGTGTGGACATATGTGCTAATAGTTTGTCGCCTGTAATTGTCCCTTTCTAACACATTGGCACTAGACAAGGAGAAGCATAAGTTACTATAATTCCGAACTTCGAACCTGAGTTGCAAACTAAAATGTGAAGCTAAAACCCAAAAGCATTTCGGTTTAGCGCTGGAATTGCAACAACAATTTCAATAGTATTTAAAAAGTTTACGAGCGGTTTTAGGTCCTAAAAAGTTTTACTTCCAATTTCTGGAAAAACCATTTTATGTAAACGCGGTATAAAGCAATCAAATCTGGAATTTTCAATTTCTCTTTTATGAATGTTGCCCTTTTTCTGTTGTTGTCTTTAGTGTCGCACACAAAACGAAGAGTTCACTCATCGCGATGGTGTGTGGAACCTGCAGAATGAGGTGACAAAGGAGCGCACTGCACAATGCTTCCTTCGCGTAGATGACGAGTCTCTCGGTCGTTTTCATAATCGCGTGCGACAAATTTTAATGGCTTCTGGTTCAACAACTTTCACAAAGGTTTCTAAGACTTTTTTTTTTTATTTTTTATATTTTATTTTATTTTTTTTAACTCTTTCAGATTGTTAATAAATGGAATACTGCATTGATCGGACTTATGACATACTTCCGCGAAGCCGTCGTCAATACCCAGGAACTCTTAGATTTGCTTGTGAAATGTGAGAACAAAATTCAGACGCGTATAAAAATTGGTTTGAATTCTAAAATGCCTTCGCGTTTTCCACCCGTTGTATTCTATACACCGAAAGAGTTGGGCGGATTGGGTATGTTGAGCATGGGCCACGTTCTAATCCCACAGTCCGATCTGCGCTGGTCAAAGCAAACCGACGTCGGCATCACACATTTCCGATCAGGTTCCCATTTCAGAATCATAACCTACATCAAGTTGTACTTAATTTGCATTATTTGCAGGTATGTCGCACGATGAGGATCAATTGATTCCGAATCTCTATCGTTATATCCAGCCGTGGGAAAGTGAGTTTATCGATTCACAGCGCGTGTGGGCGGAATACGCCCTGAAGCGGCAAGAAGCGAATGCACAGAATCGGAGATTAACACTTGAAGATCTGGAAGACAGCTGGGACCGTGGTATACCTCGGATTAACACGCTCTTCCAAAAGGATCGACACACTTTGGCCTATGACAAAGGCTGGCGAATTCGTACTGAATTCAAGCAATATCAAGTGCTCAAGCAGAATCCTTTCTGGTGGACGCATCAACGGCACGACGGCAAGCTGTGGAATCTTAATAACTATCGCACAGATATGATTCAGGCGTTGGGCGGAGTGGAGGGTATTTTGGAGCACACGCTATTCAAAGGCACCTACTTCCCCACGTGGGAAGGTCTTTTCTGGGAAAAGGCGTCGGGCTTCGAAGAGTCTATGAAATATAAGAAGCTGACGAATGCCCAGCGTTCCGGGTTGAATCAAATTCCGAATCGTCGTTTCACGCTGTGGTGGTCGCCAACCATAAATCGCGCTAATGTCTATGTTGGTTTCCAGGTTCAATTGGATTTGACTGGTATTTTCATGCACGGCAAAATACCCACGCTGAAAATTTCCCTCATTCAAATATTCCGCGCTCACTTGTGGCAAAAGATCCACGAGTCGATTGTGATGGATCTGTGTCAGGTGTTCGATCAGGAGCTGGATGCGCTGGAGATTGAAACAGTTCAGAAAGAAACGATTCATCCGCGCAAATCGTATAAGATGAATTCCTCCTGTGCTGATATCCTGCTTTTCCCCGCGTACAAGTGGAACGTGTCGCGTCCTTCCCTCCTGGCCGATACCAAAGATACGATGGACAACACGACAACGCAGAAATATTGGCTGGACATACAGCTGCGATGGGGCGACTACGATTCACACGACGTGGAGCGGTATGCGCGCGCAAAGTTCCTCGACTACACGACGGACAATATGTCTATTTATCCTTCACCGACAGGCGTTTTAATTGCCATCGATTTAGCTTACAATCTGCATTCGGCCTACGGTAACTGGTTCCCGGGATGCAAGACGCTGATTCAGCAAGCGATGGCGAAAATTATGAAGGCGAATCCAGCGCTGTACGTGCTGCGGGAGCGCATTCGCAAAGCTCTGCAGCTCTACTCCTCCGAACCAACAGAACCCTATTTAAGTTCGCAGAATTACGGCGAGCTCTTTTCGAATCAAATCATTTGGTTCGTCGACGATACGAACGTCTACCGTGTCACCATCCACAAGACATTCGAAGGCAATCTGACGACGAAACCCATCAACGGTGCAATCTTTATTTTCAATCCACGAACTGGACAATTGTTCCTGAAGATTATCCATACGTCGGTGTGGGCGGGGCAGAAACGTCTCGGGCAGTTGGCGAAATGGAAGACTGCCGAAGAAGTGGCGGCTTTGATTCGCTCGCTGCCCGTCGAAGAGCAACCGAAGCAGATCATTGTAACGCGCAAGGGAATGTTGGATCCATTAGAAGTGCATTTACTCGATTTCCCAAATATTGTTATTAAAGGTTCTGAGCTGCAATTACCATTTCAGGTATAGTCGATTATTTTCGCACAAGGATTTTGAATGAGTTGGAAATTTAGGGTATTTCTCTTTTATTTCCTAGGCGTGTCTGAAAGTGGAAAAGTTCGGTGATCTTATTCTTAAGGCGACCGAACCGCAAATGGTGCTCTTTAATCTATACGACGACTGGCTTAAAACGATTTCGTCTTACACTGCGTTCAGTCGTTTGATATTAATTCTCCGTGCTCTGCACGTGAACACTGAACGCACCAAAATAATTCTGAAGCCAGACAAGACAACGATCACCGAAGCCCATCACATTTGGCCGACGCTGACTGATGAAGAGTGGATCAAAGTCGAGGTTCAGCTTAAAGATCTGATTCTGGCTGATTATGGTAAAAAGAATAACGTGAACGTTGCTTCGCTAACGCAATCTGAGATCCGTGATATAATTCTGGGCATGGAGATTAGTGCTCCATCGGCTCAGCGGCAACAAATCGCTGAGATCGAGAAGCAGACCAAGGAACAGAACCAACTGACAGCCACTACGACACGCACTACAAATAAACACGGCGACGAAATCATTACCTCAACGACTTCCAACTATGAAACGCAGACGTTCAGCTCGAAGACCGAGTGGAGGGTGCGCGCCATTTCCGCCACCAATCTTCACTTGCGCACCAATCACATCTACGTTAGTTCCGATGATATCAAAGAGACTGGCTACACATACATCCTGCCGAAGAACATACTCAAGAAGTTTGTCACCATATCCGATTTGCGAGCTCAAATTGCTGGCTATCTGTACGGCGTGAGTCCACCGGACAATCCACAGGTAAATCGCTGATTGATGGCTTTATGTCCCCTCTAACACAGAACTTGCGAACTATTCTTACAGGTGAAGGAGATCCGTTGCATTGTTATGCCTCCGCAGTGGGGTACACATCAAACTATTAACCTGCCAAATACGCTGCCTACACACCAGTATTTGAAGGACATGGAACCGCTGGGATGGATACACACGCAGCCGAATGAACTGCCGCAGTTGTCGCCGCAGGATATTACGACGCATGCTAAAATAATGCAGGAGAATTCATCGTGGGACGGCGAAAAGACAATCGTTATAACGTGCTCCTTCACGCCGGGATCGTGTTCGCTTACCGCTTACAAACTGACGCCCTCCGGCTTCGAGTGGGGCTCCAAAAACACCGACAAGGGCAACAATCCCAAGGGTTACCTGCCGTCGCACTATGAACGGGTGCAAATGCTGCTGTCCAACAAATTCCTCGGCTTCTTCATGGTGCCTTCGCAGAGCAGCTGGAATTATAATTTCATGGGTGTGCGGCACGATGCTAGCATGAAATACGAGCTGCAATTAGCAAATCCAAAAGAGTTCTACCACGAAGTACACCGCCCTTCGCATTTCTTGCTGTTCTCCAACTTGGAAGATGGCGGCGATGGAGCGGGTGCGGATCGAGAAGATGTTTATGCTTAAGTTAAATAGATATGTAGTATATGTATGTATGTATGTATGAGCGGTTATGTAATTGATGGCTCGACAGGTTTTCGATTCTTATTTGTGTCGGGTTTCGCAACAGTTGAAGTCTGATTATTGAAAACTAGTTGGCGTAGTTTTATAATTGTTTTTACTATTTTTGTGAAATAAAGTATGGACTATAAAGAATTTTAATTAAAGAAATAATAGATGTGTTTATTTATAAAGACAATCAAAAGATCAAAAAGTTTACGTTTCATGGAGATATTAAAAAACTTTATTAGTGTACATTTATGTATTTTCTAATAAGGAATTCACATTTACTATTGAGACACTTGTTTTCAAAAATTTTATTTAAATTACTTGCTAAGAAAACTCTTGTTGAAAGTATTCCAGCATATGTCAGGATGGCCGAGCGGTCTAAGGCGCCAGACTCAAGAGTAATCTTGCCTTTGAAACAGAGGTTAACTGAGCGTTCTGGTCCTCTCTGAGGGCGTGGGTTCGAATCCCACTTCTGACAATAATTTTTTTTGGTTTTTATATAAAATTACTTTTTTTTTTAAATTAAATATACTTTTTGAGCTGTTGTGAAAAATATTGAGGATCTTACTGATTGGAAATGTTTATAGTAATAATTTCAAGTGCCATAACAAATCGAAGTGTGCACTAAAAATATCGACCAAACATGTAACCAATATTCAGCTGCTAACAGCGCTTAAAACTGTGTCAAATAAGGAATAGAGAAATTGTAGTTGTTTCCAATCAGCCTTGCTTATCCTATTTATAATATATATTCATTAAAAAAGTAGTAAAAACTGTTTTTATATAAAATAAATGCGTATTAATATCTTGTACGCTTTCTTTTAGTAACTGCAACAACACATAATAAACTCTATAATATAACTATGTAATTTTGTTACTATTTCGTGTATTAAATGCTTTTATGATTTGTTCTGCTGCGTTTATATTTCTTTTTAATAAATGGTAAATAGGTAGGTACGCATTGAACAACTTGTTTGTTGTAGTATGTACAGGTCTCGTGCATAATATAAAATTGAAATCATTCATTTAGGCCACGATATACATACATATATGTATAAGTATTTAGATTTGACATATTATGAAGCGTTACAGAAATTCACGAACATTTCCAAACAACTATTGCCAAATTTCCAGCGAAAAAAAGGTATAGAATATTTTTCGTTTCGTACGAAACCTCGAAACCGAAACCTTCGCCAACGACAACATGCCAGTAAGTTCCGAACTTCTTGTCCATCGTTTCCTTGATCACTCGAGCTGCTTGCTGAAAGAAAACGTATATTAAAATAAAACGCAAAAGATAGCTCATAAATAAATAAAAACAATGAAGGGCCATTCGATATATATCTACATCGACGAATTTCTTTAGATTAGAAACTTGAATTTTGCATTTATTAAATAGTTATTGAAGCGTTTACCTCATAATTCGTGGAGTATTTTTCACAAGCGGTTATGCTTAATTCTATGGTGTCGGTGCGCATTTCCTCATTCATGTCCGAGTGCTAAAAAAGCGAACAGCTCATTGAGTAAACCAAGAATCATTTGCATAATTAACGATAACAAACAGTTGGCGTTTTGTTGAAGTAAGCCAACTGCTTGTTTTCTATTTACCTTAACAAGCGGATACACGTGAACGATTTTCTTATCAGCTTCCCCCTCCGGCTTTCCAGTTTCATCGGCCATTGTTTCTTATTCACGGAAAAGGAATGCTCGCAACACCACACATACACACACACAGTAGTTAAAGTAAAAGATTTTTTAAACTTATGGGGAATTAAGTTAACTCTTCAATTATTTCATAAAATTATATTAGAATTTGTTTTTCTATTCCAAAACATAATTTGAACATCATTTGAAACAATTCTCAAATCGACTAAAATTGAAAATATTTTATACATAGGTTCAAAAATGGTTTAGTCACTTGCTGTATCGCTTCTGAATGCATTTAAATTATGACTAATTTCGAAAGGAGAAGAAGGATAAACAAATCTTGTTTGAGCAGATGTATGCAAGGATGAGCATGCGTATTGACAGTGTTTATAATTTCAAACTTCGTCCTGCTGTGCGTATATTTCCCGGTGTGTGTGGGGTTGGTGAATTTGTCTCGCAAGCGGCTAGACTGCCACCACCAACTAAACAACAATAATTTTTGCACCCTTCCGCAAAAGTGCGTCCCTCCCTGCACCATGCCACTTCTACTCGAAGGTTGCTTCGCTTCCTGTTGTGTAGTTCATAACCTTTAGAAGTAAGCATGAGCTCACAATACTTTTATTGTGAGTGTGTCATGTAGCACTTTACTTGCTTCAGTGATGCTTGTCGATGGACGATTCTTCCGTGAAAAAATGCTGCTAAGTTGCGATTTCCGAAGAAGTAGCAGGGTAAATATTAAGAAATAAAAAATACTACATTTTTCCAAAGAACAGAAAAAGTATATTCATTCATTATTATTATTATTATAGACACGTGTATCTATTAACTACGTATTATATTTATCACATTGTTGTATTATGTGTAATGTCAAATTTACAATGGAAAATGCTTTTATTTAACAACAAAATTTTAGTCACTAGTAATAATGAGAATTGTCATAGAATAAGTTTTGCTTAATTAATCCCAATTTTCTTCCTCTTCGGAGACAAAGTTATTAACGGTGCTCAGTTCGTCGTCGAATTCGGCATCATCACATTGATTTTCAAGATCTGTGGCATCTTCTTCTCCTTCAGATCTATACTCCGGCAGCACCACGAAATCATCAACGACATTATAGTCATTCTCCAGCAGTACCAATCGCATTTTCTCCTCACTGCATCCCAGTTCAGCCAGATAAAACCGTAAAACTTTCAGCGGAATTTGATATACTTCAAGTTCTCGATTAAAATAGTTCTCAACTCCATGACAGCGATTGATGTGATAGCGAATTTCATCCAATATCTTTTGATCGTGGCTTCGCTCATCCTGAAAGAAAGGAAAGTCGACAGCGTGGATTTCCTTATACTGTACATCGGGATTTTTATCGGCTGGTAACTCGGTCATTAACGGTTTCACAAGATTCTTTTGCAGAATGTCCCGACGAGCGAAAATCGCAATTTGCGTCACGTTTCCCAATCTCTTAAAATCTGGCGGTGCTTTTCCTACTCCCATAATGGCGACACTATAATTTGGGAAGCGCCTGCATATGTTTTCTGCCCATTCCTTAAACTCTTTACGTGTCCATTCGAATTTGTGGTCAAGATGACGAAATCCATTTTCCAGCAAAGGTTCGAAAAGTACGTTAAACTCAGCATTTGGAGTGGAGAAAATGGCTAATTTCGGTTGAATGTAGCCGAATATATTCTGAGGAACCTTATCCAGGACTTCCGGATACAAATGTTCTATACTATAAAATTTTACGATTAACTTTGTGCATTTATCTCACGCGGCGTTATTTCATTGGGTCGTTACTTACACTTCTATGCCAATTACGGCGTCTGTGTTACGTAAACATTCTACGGAAGCATCAATGCTGCCTTTGAGGATCTCCACGCGCAGCGCAAACGGTCGCTTCTTTAGATAATCAGATACAAGCGGCTCCCCTCTGTATTGATATTTTAACAAAACTTCTTCGTCTACATCCACCTGCAAATTTAAATAAATTTTAGAATATTTTGAATAGTTATTGGGCAAGTTTAATTCTAAGGAATATTCTCATTATTGTTTATTTATTTTTACAGAAGAAGTACGTTTTATCTCTGTTAAAGTAGCAGAGTTCCTGATTTACATGAGTTTCTCATGTTAAATATTCCTGAGAGTTTTTGAAAAACGCGTGCATTTTGCGTTGCGCCATCTATCTGTCAGAAATACTAGTTTCCAGTGTTGGAAGAACACGACGTTTTAAAATTGCAAAATCGCCGATTTCCAAAAATGGGAACTTGGAATTGTGGACGTTCCATGATGTGGATCCCATATATTAGTTATTAGTGTTTGTGTGTAAATTGTGTGTAGATGTGAAATTAAGGAAAAATTTGCCCAAGCAAATCTAAAATTTGTAAGTTTTCGCAAAAAACTACGATATTACGGAAGTTAACTCGGTAAAAATGCAAGATATATAAAAGCAAACATTTTGTTTCGAGAAAATGTTAAAATAAAATAGCTAAATAATGTGCAAACGAATTTTAACGATCTGTGAAAAAAGCCATTCATAAAAACCTGAATAAAGTTCCGAAGCAACTCAGACAAATGTAATTGTTTTCATTTTATTATATTGCTAATATTTATTTTGTTCGATATGATTTACCTATAATATTGTTAGTTTGCAATAGCCAATCAAACTATTCGTAAAGTTTTTTGTAAACACAAAAGACAAAATATGCTCAAAAATAGGAAATCACCGTATACATATATGTACCTTGACTACGTTTTGTATATTTTCAGTTTCCTTGTTAACATATGTTTAATAATTATATATATGCTTTATAAAACCGTCGATGTGCATTTTATTACAACGTTATCTGGTTTGTGCTAACAATAGGTCGGCATAATATGTCATATATGTATGTATGTAAGTTGAAAATGTGTCTTACAATCCAATGTGTTGTTGGCTGCACGAAATGAGTGTTCGGGAGGAAATATTAGTATTGCTATCAGTTAAATTCAAATAATGCCAATGTGTCCTCTTCAAGTGAATTTATATTAGTGAGATTGGTAACAAGTGCTTCAAAAATATTCAATTAATTTTTAATATATGTAGTATAATTTCTACAGATATTCTGAACCACAATACACATACATGAACATCAAGAGCAGCAGTGTTCTCGATTCAACTACCTCCCAAACATCTGATTATTACTTAAAAAATATGCGAAAAATTTCCACAATAAAAATGACAGCTATACTGTAAATAACTCCAACTCAGTAACGACAACAAAGCGGCTATTAACATATTTCGCAATGACTTGAAACTGATTGAATATTTTCGAATTATATACATATTTATCAATATATTGATAGCAAACACGTAGAACGATTTCAAGTTTCATTCATTAGAAACGAAACGAAATAATTATTTACAAATATATATTTTGAATTTCCATATTTTTAATCTAAACAATAGCAACTAATTTTCTTTATAAAAGGTAACCAATTTCTGTAAATGCTCAAGTTACAATTTAAGAAATGAATTTGAAGTGATGTGCTTTCCGCGAAAAACAAAAATCAAAGAATAAATAAAAGTGTGATAAAAAATTGTATGCAAGAAAATAACTAATATTTTAAACTAAAATTTTTTTCTTTTAGCTTATTTTCGTATTCACAATTTATATAATGTAATTTAGAATTTAATGAATGAAACCAAGACAAATGATTTTTTAATCATTTATATTCGCAAATTAAATAAATATTCAAAAATGGACAACTTGCGTTTAAATATGTAGAAAAAAAAATGCTGACAACTCATTGAAATTATTGAAACAATAACAAAATAGTGAAAATAGCCAAAAAGCAGCACAATAATCGCAATCACGACGATGTTCCTTTCATAAACGGAGACTGAAAAATAGAATTTTTGCTCTAATATTAATTAAAAGGGCTGCAGACAAGTTCAATCCGTATGTAAGAAATTTTGGACAACATTTGCTGAAGTCTTATTTGCTAATTACACAATTTATACCACAATTTATAATTTTAGTACCGTGTAGTGAAAGGAGGAGGCAGTGGAGGCGGCATCTCAAAGCGCAATTAGGGCTTTCAGAAAATGGGCAAACGTGTTGGTGGGAATACGATCATCGAGTCACGACACATTATTCCATCAACTCCACCTATACGCAGTATACGCAAACGAAAACGTGCAGCCTTAAATGCAGTTAGTGTCGGAAAGGCGCTGCGTCTGCATGACTCCAATGGACACTCCAATTGCTGGCATGACAATCTTAATGAAGAAGATTCATCAAGTAATGATTCAACGGCAGAGCATCTACACACTTTAGGGCGCAACTCATCTACCAAGCAAGCGAATAACTCTTCAATACTATTAAATAGCTCTTTCAGCACAGTTCTGGATGTGTCTGTGAATGAATCACCGAAACCAGTCTATACACTGCGGCCATCCGTTGTTAATGGAACTATTTTGTATGATTTGGCGAAGAAACCATGGCGCTTAGGAAGACCTATTGGTAATATTTAAATATGTACTTATTTATTTATTCTTTTGCTAAACGACATTTTTATTTTTTTCTGTGTAGGTAAAGGAAATTTCGGTGAAATATTTCTGGCGTCGAACAATATAGCAGTGCCGGTTACTAATGAAAACGCAAAGTTCGTTGTTAAGATAGAACCACACTCGAATGGTCCTCTATTCGTTGAAATACATTGTTTGATGAATGCTGCAAGAAAGTGTTGTAAGTAGTAAAAACAACATCGAACTAAAATATATCTATTAATAATATATCATGCTTCATTTCGAAAGTGCACAAGGATGACGAAAAGTCATCGCAAAATATACCTTCTGGCATACCAGACTATATAGCTTCCGGTTCGCACTACTTTGGCGATGCACGATATCGATTTTTAGTGCTTGAACGTTTCGATTGTGATCTGCATTCGTTGATTAAACACTGTCGACTCAATCAAAAATATGTGCTGACTCTTGCAATTAACATTGTAACTGTGTTGGAGAAACTGCATGACAAAGGATATGTTCACAACGATGTGAAGGCGCAGAATTTGATGATTTCCAAATGCAAATACTATAGAAATTTGGACAATCCAATAAAGACGACAAACGAGACGCGTATTGGGAAAAATGCAGACAGAAAAGCATTGCTTAAAGCGAAGTATGACGATCAGTACGATGATAAACAACAAACCACGGACAGTGGAAACAGCTCCGAACAAGAGCCGCACGAAGACGATGACGATGATATGGATTTCGTTATCAAACGAAAGGTTCGAAGTAAATATAAATACAATGATGATGTAGATGAGGACTTTGATGATGGTGCTACAAGTCAAAGCAACAACAGCAACAGCGTGGACATTTATGAGACGCCGGTTAATAAGAATCGAAAACGCCGACAGCGAGGTGCTCCCATCGTTGAGTACAGCGGTTCAAATCCGGTAAGAAACGCGTTAAATATGATCGATATTGTTGCGACACGAAGTCGTAGCTATAATAGAAATATCTTAAGATAATGCTTTATTAATATATATATATTTCGTTGTAGGTCCGTGCATGTCGGCGTCGCCAACCGGCCAATTCAATTTATGAAGAAATGGTCAAGTCGCATTACTTGCGCCCAGCGAAACGCATTAGTTATTCGGAATTCTTTAACGAAGATGCGTCTACGAAAAACGACGACGACGCCAATAGCAATAGTCATATATCTTCGGATGCTGAGTCTGAAGAGTTTTTGCCTCAAAGCGTTAAACGTAACGCCTCGAAGTCAAAGTCATCGCGAAGCTCGCATTCTGTGGGACGTCGAACGCGCCAACATGAAAAGCAATCCATAACCTCCGTCAGTCATTCAACAAGTCAACAACAGCCTGCCGACACCACGCTAACAACCTCACCAAGGCTTGTAGCTGAGGAAGAAGAACGCATTTTTCTCATTGATTTCGGACTGGCTTCGAAATTCATCGATAATGGGGTGCATCGACCTTTCATCATGGATCAGCGCCGGGCTCACGACGGTACACTGGAATTTACATCTCGTGATGCGCACATGGGAGCGCACTCTCGACGGAGTGATTTAGAATGCCTCGGCTATAACCTCATATTCTGGTCACAGGGTTATCTGCCGTGGAAGGAAGCAGCTGTACAACATCAGCAAGAAAAGGTACACCAAGCCAAGGAATATCTGATGACCGATGTACGTGAAATACTGAAACAGATTTACGGCAATCAGGTTCCGAAGTTTCTTGGTGAATTTCTTCATCATGTCAGCCAGTTGGCTTACCATGAGCGCCCCGATTACGCACGCTATCGTCGATTATTCGAACGTCAATATCAACAGCTCGGCTATTCAATGGATAACATGCGCATTGATAGAAATGAAATCAAGCACAGCTGCGTGCGTTTTAAGGAAGAGATCGAGAACAAGAAGGATATTTTCGAAATTAATAAATTAAATATATCATGTAATGTGACGAATTTGACGCTGCTAGGCACACCATTCCACGAGCGAACATTCTCCAACCGAGTATCGCCGAAGAATCTCCGTTCCAAGTCCGAGAAAAAGGATAGCAAGAAAAAGTTTTCCTGGGCAGAAATATTGTCGCAAGACCCGGATCAAATAGCACGCGAGCGAGCGGAAAAGGAATTTGACAGGGCAGAGAAGTTGAGTGATATTCGACCACCAACTGTTAGACGATACCAAGGCAAACCTACGTATGCTATTTTGGAGGTGCAACGTCGCATGAAACTTAACGCGCGCATCGTCCACTCGCATGTAAAAGACACAAATGGAGGAGTAGAAGGTGCCAACGCTGCGAGCGATGCAGAAAATGGTAGCCAGGTAATTTTTAAATTTAAAAATAAAAACATTTTTCGGATTATATTCTTCTTTTTTGTTTTAGAACTCGCTCGGAAGTGATGCAGATAACGACGAAGATGAACACACAGAAGTCGAGGAGGAAACTGAAGAGGAGGAGGACGACGACGCATATGAATGCGAGAACGAAGAAGAAGAATCTGATGGTTCAAAGTTCTCCGAAGTTTCAATTGACACTTCAAAGCTCTCTAAAATTCGCAGCAGCAGATCTAAAAGAATTACCAGAGCAGCAAGAAAACAGAAATCGACTACTACTGTATCCTCCCACACAGCCAGCAAAACAAAGGCTGCAATTAGTTCATATAAAACAAGGACACGTAGAACAACAGCTACAGTAAAAACCCTTTCAGCGCCAGAGAAAAGTAATTGCTGCCGTACAACTCGGAGCATTGCTCGTAAGACCAGTGGTGGCACAGTAGCAAAAGTTGCGATTGCTGCTGCAGCTGGTGAGCATCTACATTTAGCAAAAACTCAACCCAATTCTCGTGTAGAGAATTATCGCAATGCAGCTGCAAAACCAACAGAACGTCGAGCTCGGCGTTGTCTCATTAAGACTGATGCAGAGGTGATGACTGCAGAAGAGGATAGCAACTCCAATTTCAGCCCTGATATGCGCGGATTATTCAATGTTTGGAAAAAAATCAACAATGAGTCCGTATATTTAAGAGGTAGTAATGCAGCCACAGCCAAGCATTTAAGGAAGTGATAGTGCGCCAGTATAATTTTCTATATAATAAATAAAATGCCTAACAAAAATTTGATATATCGCGCGCCTGAAATCTACATACATATATCCATTTAGAATAACTTACAAAGCAAGTCTTCTGTATTAAAAATATATAATAATTATAAATTTAATCTTCTTTAATTAAAACAATCTTGGAATTAATCGCGCTTATTCAAATTATGAAGTCAGCGAACGTAATAAATAATTTGCAAGGTGCGAAAAACGTTTAGTAATCGTAATAAGAAACGTAATATTTTCTTGCATACATATTGTAAAAGATTTGAAACTAAATTTAGATAATGAAAAAGTATTCCCCCCCACACACACATTTGCATAGTTTCCGAGTTATATACAGAATATGTTTTTATAAGTGCTATGATAAAAGTTTTGTTTTACTTTTACTTTATTGTTTATTTAAATTCAATTTAATTGAGTTCCTAAGTATAGTTTTCATTGTGTTTCAGTTAAGATACAAATTATGCAGTTTTTTTTTATGATTTCAAAGCGACTCAAATTCATCAAAAAATAATTAGTATAAGGACTTAATTATGTAGAAAACCACATAAAATTTGTTATTATTAAGTTTAAAAAACATCGTATAATTGATACATTTAAATAATAATAATATTATCTAAGTATATTACGAATTTTAGAATTTCTATGCATGAGCTCAAAATATATTTTTTGCAAGTTTTTTTAGTTTTAAAAACATCGTAGAACTCGGTAATTCTTTATGTAAAGTGTGCATAGACCTAACCCATTGAAATACAATTATATTTCAAAATTGAACAGTGTTATTTTTTTCTTTTATGATTAGATATATATATTTTTTTGACAATGTGACCTGTTGTTGATGCAGTGATATAGCGATAAATCTAGTTTCGTCGAAAGAGACTTGTGTGTTTACTAAGGGCAGCAATCGAAGATATTAAAGTTACTTTCCAACTGTATACAGTAAAAACTCTACTTGCGGACAGCTCCCGCAGGCGGACACGTCTAATAAGCGGACATTTTGTTCAGTTCCTTGGATTTTCAAGAATTTTTAGAACAAATTACACTCTGCTAGACGGACACTCCCATGGCCGGACGCGGACACCCTTTTTCTATAAAACCCCTCCTGTAGACGGACGGAAAAAAAATATGTTTGAAGAAAAGTACAAGAAATACATACATTAATGATTACAAAAAAAAAAAAAAAAAATTCAAAGCAACACCAACGCAGATTTACTGCTTTTTGAGTGTCATACGGACTTAAACATATTAAATTGTGTGATTCCCCTTTCTTTAAACCATTGACAGTTTGATGAAGTTTTCTTTGATCTTTGTTAAGAGTATTAATTTCAAAGCAATTGTTGACTAATTAAGGTCGTGTCGCGATTTGTCGACAATCTTTTATCGTAATAATGGCCGGGCGAAATTCTCTTTCACTTAAAGAAAAAATTACAGTTATAAATGTGTATGAACAAAAAAAACTTTCTGTGCGTGAAATTGCAAAAAGGTAATAAGATAAAACATTTTGAAAAAAGTATCTTAATTGTGTAAATTTTAGATTTAATATTGGTAAAACCCAGTCTGGAAATATTTTTAGAAATAAGGCAAATCTGAAAGACAGTTGAAACAATAGGTTATCATGGGTTTTCTGCATCAAATGGGTGGCTACAAAAATGGCGCAAGCGACATAACATTGCTTTCAAGAGCATATCAGGAGAGGCGGGCGACGTTCCCTCTGCAGATGGTATTCAATTTAGTACAACGCTTTCTTCAATACATGCTGAGTAAAAGGCAGAAGACATTTACAAAGCAGACGAGAGTGGTCTTTTTTTTGAGCACTTCCTAAAAACACATTTGCCTTTCAATCAGAAACATGCACTGGGGGTAAATAAGGTTATGAATCTTAAAACTTAAATGAATTTTGGAAATAAATACACTTATGTATGTATATATAAAAGATGCAATGCGTTTAAATTATTTAATTTACATACTATTACATAATATGTGTGTGTATTTAATAGTGGTGAAAACCGACCATTTTTAATCAAATATCCCGTAGGCGGACACCTCTCGCTAACGGACAAATCTACTGTGACGATCGGTGTCCGCTCACGGGAGCTTTCACTGTATATATATATCAGCCGGATGTGTTGCGTGGTTTATTAAATAAAGGCTCAAATTTTGAAATGTAAAGGAAGGATTTCTTCGGAAGTATGCTGGCAACAGTTATTATGTTCTTTAAAAGACCTTCATTTACTACATCTACAAGGTGTTTGGCTGTACTAGGGACCACATATAAATATGAACAATTTTCCAAATTTTGTTGTTTATCCCTTCACTACCGCAGAGAATGGCAAATTTATGTACATGTCTAGCTACATTAGTTTACTTACTTCCATTATGTGCTCCACTTCCTCTAATCTCCGTAAAAGTGGCAAAAGACGCATTTCCGAACAACCAAAATCAATAACCTATGTAGGTGTGTGAAATATTTAACCTACACATTAAACGTTCAAAATCTTATACCTTTTTAAATTTTGTTTTCCAACATGGATCTTCTAATATACGGAGGACTGTTGTATACCGTTGCTCATAGACAGGCGGTTCGAATTTGATTTGTCCATCGGCATTAAAGTAGGTTTGAGTATTCAATCCTCCAGGAAGCCGGTAGGAAAACATAACACAGCGAATTAGTGTAAAATGCTTATTTTTTGGAGAACAACATAAAAAAATCACTCCAATTTTCCAAACTCTTAACAAATCATATGGCAATCTTTCAACATTTCGCTCGGTTGTAAAAATAGTAAAGGGCAGGAAGAAGTGTGACCATTGTGAAGAAAAAATGTATATGAACAAATTAGTATTGTTCATACCACACCAGAGAACTGCAACGAATACACTAAAGCGTAGTTTCGGATCATTCGTTAAAAAACGGATACCGAATCAACACTATGCATTGTTTTTTCATGTCCGACTACCATTCGCACTAGTTCTGAGAGGTGTCGTGAAAACATTCGTCCCGAAGTCTGCGATTGATAAAATGATGCGTGCCGAAGAATGCGGATCGTAAAATGATTCGCCACGAAGGCTACGAATGGTCAAATGATCCGTAAAAAGGCACGAGTATTTCTCATGTATTCGATGTCATTTTAGGTGACACGAGTATATTCGTACATATACATACATCGCATTCATTGAGTGCATGAGATCATCATTGTGTGTTTTGTTTACGCGTCTTTTGTTTTTGTTTTTGTTATCGGTTAATGAGACCCCGGCGTCTCTTTTGTATGCTCTTTTGTACGAATATACTCGTGTCACCTAAAATGACATCGAATACATGAGAAATACTCGTGCCTTTTTACGGATCATTTGACCATTCGTAGTAGAGAGCTGCAAATTGCTTTTCAGTTGCTTGCCTTCCATTGCAGCACCGTGCATTGCCATTGCCTTGCATTGCCGTATCGCATCAAAGACAAGCAATTGCCTTGCCCTCGACCCAGACGGCAGTGCAATGGCAATGCAATACCTTGCGTTGCCTTCGGTAGGCAACGAGGCAATACTGCCTATTGCCGGCAATACTGCTGCACATTGCTGCAATTTGCAGCTTCAAGAATTTTTCATATTTTAAAAACGAATAGCTTTGGTTTTTGAAACCATAATTCTTTCGAGTGTAAATTTAGGAGAAACTGGTTTCGAAGCAAATAAAAACAAACAACTTCTGCTTCTGAAAATTGAAGAGGAAGGTACAGCGGCGACATGCTCACAACAATAACACAACAACAGCTTGTGCGTAATTTGATGGATGTGTTATTTTTGATCTTTTACGTTTAAGTGCTACAAAAGGGTTGCAGCAAGAACACTGCGATCTACAGATATAGAAACGAATTGATTATTTCTATCAAAATCTAATTAGTCGCTTCTTAATATAAAGTTAGTTAAATCTTAAACGGCTGAACCGATTTCGATGCGGTTTTCGCCATTCCTCCTCGAATTTTTTATAGAAACCATTTAGAGAAACGCTTTATCTTTTTTAGAGTATGGTTATAACTTTTTTGTTTAAGTAGCGATTATCGATTTTTAGTTATTGGCAATAAAAATCAAAGTAGTATTATAAAAAATATTAAAAAGTCAATATATAACGAAAATAATTTAAGTTGTTCATGAATTAATGCTTATCGAGCTAGAATTTTAATATTATTGTTTGCAATGATTAACTTCAAGTTATCTACACTTAATATTCTGTAATGATTTTCTTGTTATTTAAAATATTTGACTACGAAATAGGATACGAAAATGATGAGAATTAAAGTTTTAGCAAACCGTTCATTTTTTATTACTCACGAAAAAACCTTAATACACGCAGTGGAGATATTCCACCAAAAATGAAATGTGTTGAAATTAATGTGTTGAAGCTTTTCAGTTAAGAAACCAACTCATCCTTCAATGAATGCTACAGAAAGGATTAGTTTTATTGCACCTTCCTCATTATTTCTCGAAAACAATTATCATTTGCTCTCTGTTTTTTCTTTCGCGTTAACCAAAGGAACAGTTTATTATACACAATGCACATATGTACATACATATGTATACGTTGGCGTCAGCTTGGTAGCAGGTCAAAACAGCATCTTCTCGATCCTGACCCTGGATATGACAGTGGGAAAATCCAAACGGTACGGAAAAAATATCTGTCTTTCTGACTCCCTTTTCGTGAGTAATAAAAAATTAAAGTTTGTTAAACCTTTAATTCTCATCATTTTCGTATCCTATTTCGTATTTAAATATTTTAAATAACAAGAAAATCATTATTATAAGAATGTAAAGTGTAGATAATTTGAAGTTAATTATTGAACTTGATAATATTAAAATTCTAGCCCGATAAGCATTTAATCATGAACAACTTAAATTACTTTCATTATATATTGACTTTTTAATATTTTTTATAATACTACTTTGATTTTTATTGCCAATAACTAAAAATCGATAATCGCTACTTAAACAAAAAAGTTATAACCATACTCTAAAAAAGATAAAGCGTTTCTCTAAATGGTTTCTATAAAAAATTCGAGGAGGAATGGCGAAAACCGCATCGAAATCGGTTCAGCCGTTTAAGATTTAACTAACTTTATATTAAGAAGCGACTAATTAGATTTTGATAGAAATAATCAATTCGTTTCTATATCTGTAGATCGCAGTGTTCTTGCTGCAACCCTTTTGTAGCACTTAAACGTAAAAGATCAAAAATAACACATCCATCAAATTACGCACAAGCTGTTGTTGTGTTATTGTTGTGAGCATGTCGCCGCTGTACCTTCCTCTTCAATTTTCAGAAGCAGAAGTTGTTTGTTTTTATTTGCTTCGAAACCAGTTTCTCCTAAATTTACACTCGAAAGAATTATGGTTTCAAAAACCAAAGCTATTCGTTTTTAAAATATGAAAAATTCTTGAAGCTGCAAATTGCAGCAATGTGCAGCAGTATTGCCGGCAATAGGCAGTATTGCCTCGTTGCCTACCGAAGGCAACGCAAGGTATTGCATTGCCATTGCACTGCCGTCTGGGTCGAGGGCAAGGCAATTGCTTGCCTCGACTTTGAAGTGATAAGCGATTGCCAGGCAATCGCAAGGCACGGTGCTGCAATATACGGCAATGGAAGGGCAATTTGCAGCTCTCTAATTCGTAGCCTTCGTGGCGAGTGTTTTCAGTATTCGTCACAGATCGGGTGCGAATCATGCATGTGCATTAAATTTACGAGTCCGAATATAGTAAAAGCACGAATAATGATCCGTGTCTTTCTTGCACAGATAAGAACGAGTGTATTCGCTGCAGTTCTCTGTACCACACTGAAATACTATTTTATTGGTAATTATATTGCACTTTTAAAATTTGGAAGTATGCATATCTACAAATTTATACAGAACTGTTATCTTTTAGTAATTTTGGTACTTCAGAAAACTGTTTGAAGTACTTTTAGCACTGAAAACACTGGTAGTGAGCCCGAAAATTACTAGTTGTGCGTTTTTTACTGAACTATATAGCAGCATTAAACAATTATTAGGGAATTTGCATTGTCTGAAATGGACATCTGCAGATTTTGCACGAATGCTTAGGAAACCGCTTCCGAGCATGTTTTCTGCTCGAAATCGAAAAGGTTGTATATGAAACATCGAAAATGCACGTGTAAAACCTCACTTTAGTTGCCCATATTTCCGTTTACTTGTTCAAGGTAAGTTGTTTAAGTAATTATCCTTCCAATTATTTAAATATTATATTATTTAACTATTAAATTCTTGTAATAATGCTTGCTGCGTAGCCGGTGTTAAGCTACAAAATATGGGTTCAGCAAATCTCGCGCTTTGCCAATCAAAAGCCACCCCTTTTTTTGGAATTAAAGAAATAAATCAGAACTAAAAAGACAATCGATAGTGTTCCGATGGAATATTTGTGATCCAATCCAGAATTATTAAACTCAATTCTAAACAAATTACTTTTGTCATCTGCGTTATTCTTCGAAATCATCGAAATGCGAAGTGTGTTAAAATTTGCCTTGAAACCACTTCGATAGGGAAACAAAATTCTCTGCAATTGATACCCGGACTATATACTTTACCTCTTGTTCCTCATATTGCACTGCAATGAATGAGTGATACCGGAAATAAAAATAGAAGCAGGAAACTGGATCCAACGCGGCATCAAATGATGGCGCGTCTAGCCACGACCAAAGAAAAAACAATATCGCAACTTAGTTCAAGACAAAAAGAAGTCAATAATAAAACCCGGTGAAAATATTCTGAAAAATTAGCTTTATTTTTTTAAAATAGTTCATTACAAATGAAATTTGACTTCGACCAATTTATTTATTATTTCATATATTCGAAAAAGCCCACTGAAAAGAAAACAAAAATCTAATTACAAAACAGCGAATGTGTATGCGCAAATTAAGTTTTTCTTTCATATGTCAGAGGTAAAAACCTTAGTTATCATCAAATATTGTTATGAAAGGGATAACTTGATAGCTCATCATAGTTTTTTTAATTTTTTTTATCTCTTGAATTCGAAAAAAAAAATAATATGATTACCTTATAATGAATCTTCACATAAACGAAGGCTAGATCTACATATGCGTTGGAGAATCCTGGAAGAGAGGAAAAAATTCAGTCATATAAAAGGTTAAAAAAATATTAATTGTAATATAGAAATTTGAATCAGACTGTTAAGTGCTCTACAGCAAGGTTCAGTTATATGCTTGTCTACGAATTGATCATCACAAAAATTTAGTTAGTTTTACATACATATTGTGAACGTACCTTTGCTTAAAGCAATTCTTTCCGAAACAGCCGACTATACATATTAATCTATTGAGCAGTCTCTTCTTAACATCTTGGTATAGATTTTTTTCAGGGTTTTCGACAGTTTTTCCAGCTGGATCTTAATCTGTGAATAAAGCAATTTATTATTATCTGGAAACGCGTAAAAATTTTAGCATAAATCTTTTCCCAATATCAGTTTAAAAAAAAACCAATCTTCATTACTATTCAGACTGGGGCGGTACTTCTAACATCACATTAAACTAATTAAACTAACAATGCAAAAATAATTCAAGCGACTCACCCAAAGTTCTAGTACCGTCAATTTTAGACATTCTTGTAATGTCGATTTTCACCTGTAAGTAAACAAATTCAAAGTTATTGAATGCCGACATTTTTGCTTTGAGAGCTGCTTTTTTGAACTGTATAGGTTTTCACCATACAAATGGCAATTTCAAAGATATTACTGAGGATTCTATACAGGCTGGAAAATTTGCCAACTTTATTTTTATATATATAGATTTACAACTTTAACCATATATAAAGTTACTATATTCGATTGTTTACAAAAACAAATTTATTAAATATTTTGCTTAATAATTTCACACAAGTTGAAATCGATCGATCTCAGACAGGAAAACCTATCCAGTTCAATAAAAAAACATAGCTAATGGTATCAGCGGTAAAAACCGTAGTTATCATCAAATATTCTTATGAAAGGGATAACTTATAGCTCATCATAGTTTTCATGACAGAGAAAAATGATTGTTAGGATTACCTTGACTCTACATTTGAGCACTGGCCAGATAAAAACCTTCGTTGGAGGATCCTAGAACAAAATTCAGTCTTAAAAAGTTTTTAAAACTACATATAGAAAGCAGTATAGAAATTTGAATCAGGCTGTACGTGTTCTACAGTGAGGTTCAGTTATATGCTTGTCTAATAATTGATCATCAGGAAAAAGAAATCTATTTTCATGAAGGTATTGTAAACATACGTTTGCTGCTTAGATCAATTCACAACTTATTGCAAAAATGAATATCTGCAAGTATAGATGTACGCATTCATTGATATATTGAGCAGTCCTTTTCAACGTAATCTTCGGCCAGATTTCCTTTTTGCGATCTTCGACGCATGTTCTCTCCACGATCATCTCAATCTGTGAATAAAGCAAGTTATTACCCAGAAATTAGTAAATTTTAGCAGAAAACTGTTTTTCCTATACCACTTTAAAGAATAAATCTCATTACTACTCAGACTTTAGCGGTACTTTAACCACCTCAAAGTTGTAATCTTACAAATAATGTATAATTCAAAAACTCACCGAAAAGGTGTCCGTAGCATAACTGTTAGATTTTCTTAAATAAATCATTTATCAACCAATACCGACGTTCATCTGCAAATAAAAGTAAGGAATAACTTCATTGCACTCGACCAAACATAATTTAAATAATAATTTATTTCATCTTCAGAATATAAAAAAACCAATCTTCATTACTATTCAGACTGGGGCGGTATCTATTCATCATTGGAAAGCACAAATAGTATTATTATAAAAGATTTCTTTATATACATACCTCGTGTTTAGCATGTACGAAAACACTTCAACAAATTCAACCATCCTCGATGAGCACATTGAAATAAAAGATCTGAGTAACTTCCAACGGAAGTGGCTGAAGTGTCACTTTCGTAAACAACCATATTTAATGTGGGAAATTTCGGCAAATAAACAACAAAAATGGCGCGAATGTGAAAGGCTGATATTACATTGGCCCTTTAACATTGCAATTATTCGATTGCTGTAAAATTATACATTTTTAATCACTTTATACAATAGATTCTAATCTATGCTTTAAACGCAATCTGCCAATTAATTTCTTTTTCTGAAATTTTATTAGTTATAACATTAATTTTAATGAGGACGCTACTTAGATTTACGCACTACTTAGATTTCAATGTTCTGGATCGCAAGATCATACAGATCTATTAAAAAACGCAGCTAATAGCAGATCATTAAGAACAATGAGGGAAATAAAATGTTATATCAAACCATTAAGCAATTATGAATGGGAATAAATGTGTATTGCTAAATTTATGTTCGCAAATAGTGAAATATAGTAAATTATATAAATAAACTGTAACAAACATGATGTAAACAAAACACTCAAAAATTGGAAGTTTAAAAAATTTCCTAAGTTCGGGATAGAAATCTCGGGAAGATCGTTGATCTGGCAGTTGAATTGCGAAGATCGAGATAGCTCATTAAAAAAACGCGGCTATTAAAAGAACGCAGCTAATGTGACATTGGCCATGGTAGCCGCTAGATTTTGAATGCACTTCTTCGCCAAGAATGATAGAAAATGTTTTCTATCATTCTTGCTTCTTCGCTTAATATCAGAGTAGCACACTATCTCTGTTTCTCCTTTATAGCAAAAAAGGTATAATAGTGTGTTATATCGCTATATCATTATTTCACTCCAACCTATGCATTAAGTGGATTTTGCTTACTAGTCATTTATAAAATATTGAGATAATGCAGTTTAAAAAGTTCTTATGAAAGTAAAACAAGAAAAGAATAATAAAGCAATATTCGCGATAATAAGACGTTCCATCATTTTCATTTTCTTAATCAATTTATACCACTGACGAATAACACAACGACCGTGCGTTCATAATATTACGGAACAACTTAAAAGGTAGAAACGAAGTCAAAAATACCAATCTATTTAACGAGTTTTTTTGAAGCCTGGTACAAAAAAATTACGCAATTATATTTATTACAGATTGCAGATATGTTCTCTATGAACCTTTTTCTGTTTTTTGGAGTCGTATTTTTGGCTTTCAATGGCGGTCACGCTGAAAAACTTTTGCGCCTACCGCTGCATCGTATTCAAAGTGTACGACGTCATTTCTCAGAAGTTGGAACAGAATTGCACCAATTGCGTCTAAAACACTCGAAAAGCGGTGAGTCAGCACCCGAGCCGTTATCAAATTATTTAGATGCTCAATATTATGGCCCTATATCCATCGGCTCACCACCACAAAACTTCAAAGTGGTGTTTGATACGGGATCTTCAAACTTGTGGGTGCCATCAAAGAAATGCCACATTACCAACATCGCCTGTTTGATGCACAATAAATACGATGCAAAAAAATCAAATACGTACTCCAAGAACGGCACGGAATTCGCCATTCACTATGGATCAGGCAGTCTTAGTGGCTACCTCTCAACTGATAATATAAACATGGGTGGAATGGAAATAAAGCAGCAGACGTTTGCGGAAGCAATGAGTGAGCCTGGTTTGGTTTTTGTGGCTGCAAAGTTTGATGGGATCCTCGGTTTGGGATACAGTTCTATCGCTGTGGACGGAGTTAAGCCGCCTTTTTACAATATGTACGAACAAGGTGTCATCAGTGCACCTATATTTTCATTCTATTTAAATCGTGACCCGACTGCTCCAGAGGGTGGTGAAATAATATTCGGTGGATCAGATCCTAACCACTACAGTGGAGAATTTACTTACCTACCAGTCACCCGTAAGGCTTATTGGCAGGTTAAGATGGATTCTGCTTCCATTGGCGATTTGCAGCTGTGTAAAGGGGGATGTCAGGTGATTGCAGACACTGGTACTTCACTGATTGCTCTTCCTCCAAGTGAAGCAACTTCTCTTAATCAAGCTATTGGTGGCACTCAAATTGTGGGCGGCCAATATATGGTGTCATGCGACCTAATACCCAAATTGCCGATGATAAAATTTGTTTTCGCAGGCAAGACGTTTGAGTTAGAAGGCAAGGATTACATTCTTCGTATCGCTCAAATGGGCAAAACAATTTGTCTATCCGGTTTTATGGGCTTGGAAATACCACCACCAAATGGTCCGTTGTGGATCTTGGGAGACGTTTTCATAGGCAAATACTACACAGAGTTCGATATGGGAAACGACCGTGTAGGTTTTGCCAAAGCCAAGTAAAATAATTTCCAGTTTCTTTATTATTATTCTAACTTACCACGGTGAAATATGTAAAATGTAAGAATTTATATATAGTATATTGCGACTGTTAAAAAGATTCAAGTTTAAAAATAAATAATAAATATACACAAATGTTAAAAAGTTGTTTTTAATGTACATAGTAAGGATTTTTGGATATGAAATTTATATAAATATTCACAATAAATTTAGAAATAAAGTTCTAACATTTTTAATACTCCTGACAACTGAACTATTAAATGAACTTCTTCATTAACAACTATTAATTGTTGTTTTAGCCAGTTGCAAAATTGAGTTCTTAACACTTTCCTAAAAGTCAGTGTTGCATAGTCAACAGTATTATTACTTTTTTTTGTTTTTTAAGTTTACAAGGTTCGTTGGAATTACTGAAATCATCAACAATGAACTGAACTGAAAGTTTATTTATAAAAGAAATAGAAACATTACTGATAATGTTGTGAGCTCTTCAATTAATGCTGTTGGTGTGTAAGTAGTATAAAAACCAATAAAAACATTATTTTTAATAATTTTATGCCATCAAACTTTAATATATGTATGTATGTGTGTTAAGCAATTCTGCACACATAGCAAATACGGTTTTGCGTCATTGGAAATAAGGTTATGCATGCAGCTAATTATTAGTGAAGAATAAATGATTAAAAGATTAGAAACAAAGAAAGTAAAGTATAGCTTTAATGAAATATATTACCAATTTGTATCTAATTTTCCCCACAATCATATTTCACGGTGACTTTCGTTCCAAAATATGTAGGTACTCTTGACTGCATAATAGCCTCCCTTTAATTGAAACTTTGTATGTAAAATATATAATAATTAAATAAACTATAAAACAAATTGTTTCAAATCCCTTAACAGAAACATTGGAATGGAAGGAATATATGTAAGTAGATATATACGATAAGACAAACTTGTTCTAAATAGTTTTCGGAGTGATCAAGGTGTGTATTACTATTAAAATCGGAACATGAAAATATTTCGCGACTGCAAGGCTTCCTTTCCTTTTCACAAAATTTAAAATTCTGCCATGATCTGATTATACCATTGATTCCACCGTCTAATACGAAAAATCTCTCCTTAAAAAGGTCACTCAAAAAATATAGAATTTAACAACAATTCAAAACATAGAGAATGTTGCATTGGACTTGGCTTACTTTTAGATACCCTCCATGTCAATGTTTTAAAATAAATGTAATTGTAACAATCGTGCGAAGTTTTATGATACGTGAATATTCGGTCTTCGGCTGGACTACCCTCATTATGAGGTTTATATTTTAAGCTGTGACGGTGAAATCAGGAAAGTTTAACTTCAATACAATTTATTAATATGTACATATGTACATATTAAATTCTGCCAAAATCTGCCAAATTCGTGCAAATATGCTCACTGCTTCTCCGGACACAGCCGATCGTGCCACAGTCCGATGGACATGACTGAATCGACTTTGGAGTAACTCAACCATTCCTAGACAAATGAATACTCTAAATCATTAGCCGTACCGTTTCCCCTTCCTTGAAATATGAAATGATTATATTCATAATATTTTATGATTGAAGTAGGAACGTCCACTCCGAGTTATCAAGTACAGACAAACGGTGGTCGATTAAGAATCCGAAGAATAATATTTAATTTAATAATGATAATGATAATTCAGAAATAACAAAAGTATCCATTAAAATCCACGATTCTTTTTGTTATATTTTTGCCTGTTATCAGTAAACGAGAAATATTATTAATAAGTAGCATTTAGCTCTGTATTGACATATGGAGTTATTTATTTGTATTAAACAGTGGAAAGCAACGATTATTTTCAATCGACAACTGAATTTCAATCGACAAATTGAACTTTGTACTGGCAGCAAATGGTTTCAATTCAATTGAAGTATTTCGCACAGATAACGCTGTCCATTTCCCTCCAAGAATAACACAGAATAAACATTGTTATTGTTGCATATTGAAAAAAGTTTATTTATTATTCCAGTGCATTAGTCATTCTATAATCCAGAAACCAATAATTTGTTAATAACAGCTACTTAATTTCCTAAGAGTCTAAAATTTTCATACAATACAATATCATTCAGCTCATTTACAATTTTTGTTCTTTAAGCTACTTGTAATACTACTTTTATGCAATTAATACAATTAAATTATCTTATGTAGAGCGGATATATAATATTGGATAAATAATACATAATCGCAAACCAAAATTCGACATTTTATGGGATTTTTATATAAAAATAGTTACAATTGTTTGCACAGACCGTTTGGAATAAAATAAAATCGTGTTTATATGATTAAAACGCAATTCTGTGCGCATTTACCTCTTTTGCTTGATTTGTGGGTGCGATTATAGAAATACTTAAAGTAGCATCTGCTATAATGTAACATAAACTATAACATGTTATAATATATGTTTAAATATATATACAAAGGATGATTTATTCGTTGATTTCGTGACGCAGGGACCGAGTTTTGCCTGTGGTTTCTCCTTTAATTTACCTTGACACTTTATCGGAGCGTACTTGCTCCTCGCGTTTCTGTGGTGATGCAGGCGGCTCATTTTCTTCATCCGATTCTGTTGACTCGCGTATCATATGTGTGCGCTGGCGCAATCTATATGCTTCGCATGTTTCATTGACGTAGCGATTAAAAACCTCCGGCTTGTCGGCATACACATGATGACCGGCGCCGTTAACAAATTTTATATCCACCATCGAGACGCCACGTTGCGATTTGATTCGCTGCCCTGACGAAGAGTCTATCCACGAACGGGAGCCATAGATGAAAGTGATTGGAATATCCGAACGCACATCTTTGATGCGATTTATCATAGGATGCTTGGCCCAGCCAAACGATTCCATCATACAATGGAAAGCCGATTCGCCACTCGGGTTCTGCGCATTGCACTGATGTATATACTGTGGCACCAGGTTGTTGTCCGCTTCGACGGCAACTGAAAATTTCCGCATGATGTCAGGACGAGTTTTTTCCACTACCCACTGGCCGAAAGGGCCAGCAGCACGCAACGCAAATAAAGGATTCAGCGGCGTCAAGGCATAAGCGATTGCGCGCACCCACAGCGGCATCTTTTTTGTGGTATTCGATTCTTTGGGTTTCTCAGGAAAACCCCACGGATCAGCCAGTATTATGTGTTTAACACGGTCGGGATATGAGAGGGCGTAGCTGGAAGCTATAAAACCGCCCATTGAGTGCCCCAGGAGAATCATGCTACTGATGTTCATTTCACGTCTCCATTCCTCCACAGACTTCACAAACTGCTTCTCACAGATGAGCGCATCACTTGAAAAGGTTGGACGCGAACTACGTCCAAATCCCAAAATATCCATGGCATAAACAGGTCGATCTCTGGCGAGTGCATCCAGGTTCAATACCCACAATGCTATGCCTGCACCGAGTCCATGTAGCATTACCAGCGGAATTTCCTTCGACTCCGTATTCAGTCCAATCGTCCAGATTTTGTCGGCCTCGCCAATAGCTGGGCCAATGTCGACAAAAAAGCCGCGATACGGCGTCTTTAGGAAGGAAAGTATCTTCTTTTCAACAGAGCGCAACATTTGTGGTGAACTTCTAGTCCAATTAAATAACCATTTCCAAAGCCATGGACCGCTGTCCGCTTTATATTCCTGTTGAATAAATAAAAGCTGAATACAAAAACTAAACATTTACAAAAATTCATTCAGAACATTAATGGAAATTCATTATATATCACTTCAAATACCAGCTGTGAGTTTTGTGAAATACCCCTGTAGATTTTCAGTATAATGGAGTACCAAAAGACTTACCTCTATGTCCATAGATGGACATGTAGTACGCTCTGTACTTAAAGTCATTTCTCAAAGCAAGGTCGGGATATTTTAAAAACCTTTGCTCCAAATCCTTAAATGGTTGCGCATATAAAACCAAAAAAATTGCAGTTTTTTTTTCTCTTTTTAGAAAATTATGCAAACCAATATGACGCACAAAATTTGCGTATTAATACCAATTCCACTTTAATTATTGTTGTGTGACCAGGCAACCGCAAATCAGAATATATTAAATTCTAAATTTTGATAAATGATATTCTCCGGTTATTTCGTATTATAAATGTCGTCTTATTATATTTTTAACGAACAACGTAATACGTACTATATTGGTAGTTTCTAAGTTTTAATGTATTTATGTATATTATATAAATATACTATAGCTAATGCTTATCTTCTAATTCCTGCAATTGCTCTTTACTTTTTAAAATAATGGCTGGATATTGCAGTAGAAAATGCAGTGCGAAGCGAGAATCGGATATATTGTCAAAAAATAAAAGCAGCTGTTTTCGTTTTGCTTTGACTATTTCTTTCTTGGAAGTGTTGCCACAAAATATTATTTCATATCCGCTGATGGTCAGAAAGACAATTTTTGAAAACGGAGGGAAAAGTTGTTGTGCTGAAAAAGTGCTATTTTTAAAAAACTGCAATAGTTTGTAAGTTGTGGCGGTTTGGGCTGGCAAAATGCACTACTCGCAAAATTTCCGTTATCGTTTTGTTTTAGTGATCTGCTTTACAAGATCACTAAAATAACAGCTAGTATAATAAACACAGTAGGCTTAGCCCAGATAGGGGACAAATTTATGAACTAAAGCTGTCAAATTCAATAGTAACAAAAGTAAATAAAAAAATTCCCCTAGAATTCCGTAATGTGAATGACAGACGAACTACACGACTTATTGAAGAATGAAAAGAAATAGAGCCTCTCTGGGATAACCCTACTGTTTTTATTATACTATGGTATGACCTGCTATTTTTAGTGGTCTATCTGGATCTTCAATTTTTAAACAAAAACCACACAAAAATTGGGAAGTTTGAAAATTTCCCATAATGGGGATAGAAACCTCGGCGGCTGTTACAGCTAATGAATGGGCTAATTTAGCAAGTTTTACATATTGCAAATGCAAGCTCGTGCCTTGTTATTTTATTAAATATGTATATAGATGTTTTAGATAATTCTAAAAAGTATTCATGCAAAAAGACCATTTTAGTTAAAAATAAAAGACGATTAAAAGTTACTTAATATTGTACAATCATGAAACCCATTTGGGTTCATTTGGAACGATTTTCAGATAATTTATCTTTGAAAAGTTTCTTCAATTCGTCTGCGCCGGGCTTGTTAGTATCGTTGAAATATGAAAGTTGCTCCAAGCGTGTCAGCCATGCCAAGACTTTGGGGCATTTAAACTCGTCGATTGGCGCCACTTCATTTACCGAGGTAACAGTGGCTGCGCAACAGAAATCTGATATCGTCAGTTCATTGCCGCACAAATACAAATTGTCCGTTAGAAAGTTTTCCATGATTTCGTAGCATTTTTGTATGTAGGCAATTTTATCGATGGAACAATCCGTAGAACCGTAATACAAAATAGGTTCGTATAAAAAACGTAATCGTGCAAACAAATGCCCAGAATCGAAATGTAGGCGAGCATCCACGTTGGCACGTTTAGCTAAATCCTTCGGATAGAGCGCGTCGTTTGATCCAAATTTTTCCACCAAGTAAGAGCAGATTGCGTGGCTATCATATACGATGGTACCATTGTCATCTAATGTTGGGATTGTATGTTGTGGATTCATTTTTATAAACTCTGGTGTGAGGTGTTCACCCTTGAGAAGATTAACAGGTCTGTTCAAATAACGTATGTATAATAAAAAAATATGCGTTAGATTGTTTTGTCCATTTAAACATATATTGCCTCAATTGCTTACCTCAATTCAAGGTCCAATGATAAAGCTTTAGCAGTCAGCATCACTGCTCTTGATGGTGGACTTAGCGTGGCATAGTAAAGAGCAGGAGGAGCCATTTTCCTTAGCAAAAGAATTTACATAAAGTTTTAATTGATTTACAATTCAAATAAAGAATAAAATAAGAACTGTAAGTATTGTTTTAGGATTAATCGGCGCAACATAACAAACATTTATAAAAACAATATAAATTGACGTATCTTCTCCCTTAAATTATATTTCGTTTATATTTGCTTTTATTATTGAAATGTGCATATAATTTAATTAACTGCCAAATTGACCTCTGATATCGGTTTTCATTATCTTCTTGTAAGTTCGTTTCTTATACGCGTCCCCGCACAGGTTATCACGTAAATATATATGTATGTTCAGTTTCATTAAAATAACATCATATTTTTTTGATCTTTTGTTTGAATTGCAACATTGAATTTTTAATTTTTTATAAAAACGATACTGAATTTAATGATATTCAGCTTTGTTCAGAATTGAATGCGAAAATTGTACAAACTATTCCATTATTAATTTACCTAAAATAAAAATTTAAGTTATTAATATTTCTTATTATCTGTTCATATCTTTTATTTCTTACAAATTTCATAAAACTTTCCATTATTCTGTATAAAGCCGAATGCCTTCGGACGTAGTTTTTAATTAAGTGAACTGCTTTACCGTTTCAAATTTATAACAATTAGAAACGTATTCAATTTAGTACACATTAGAACACAACTTTAAAAAAACAATCTTATTATTTACTTAATTTTGCATTGAGCGTTGCACTGAGAAAAATATTTATACATACATATTTACTTTGGATAAATTTGATAGAAATTCATAACAACAGGTTATTAAAATGTGAGGCCATTAAATCAAACTGCTTTACAACGAATATTTATTTATATTGCATTATATTTTATTTGTTTCATGTTATTCATTGTTGTTTGTGCTGTAAAGTGAGTAGTTGACTTCATAAACTGTTGAATAACCAGATAAATGCCCACTTACGAACTTACATATCGTTATTTATTTATGGAATATTTCTGGTGTTACTATTTAATTATCTCTTACCACTTTGATAGACGTTGCTATTTGCTCGAATGTATATAAGATACTAAATATAAACCACAATCCAAGTGCATTTGCGGCAAAAGTTGTGAGGAACAAATGAAAAGTTCCAATTGTTTTTTGATTGCTGTTTTGTGTGTATAAGTGAGAGATTCGATTCGTACATACATTATTTTATTCTTCTCATTTCTCGAATAGAGCTTATAATTTGCACCCCTGATACGCTACGCTTAGCAAATGGTCCCAATTGTAAAATGAAATTCTCTCGATACGAAACGAAGGGAAACTTCGGCGCCTTTCGTGTTTACATTTAATGCATTGCTTTAAATTTGGAGAGACACTTTGATGGCTGTTAAGCATCAAGTTATTTTCAGTTATTTTTAAAAGTTACTTTGTAATTTAACAAAGAAGAAAACGACGAAGTAATATTAATTTTTCAAATTTGTAATTTTATTTTATTATAATATTTAAATAATAGATATAGAACAAAGTAAATAATACATTCTTCAAAGTAAACAAACATTTCTTTGGTATAAAACCAAGCGAAAATCTGTAAAAATCTCAGTTTTATATGCAGTGAGCGCATTTTAAAAATTTAACTTTTACGAAATTAAAACATATAGTGAGTAATTAACGTCTATTTCGATCGTTCGTAGAACGATGAACTAATATCAAAGGGAAAATAAAAACGTACGTACCACGTAATACATATACATTTATGGAATGGTATAAACGTTGAGCGAAAGCACCATTTATAATCGTTATAAATTACGAAAGAGTTTTGCATGAAATATACTTTGCAAAAGTCTGCAGAATAAATACAATGAAATACGTAAATTAAAAACATTCACAATAGTTAAACAAAGGATGAAAGAAATATTGTAAAACACAGCATTTCAGATATAAATGTAAATGAATAGGCTTCTCTATATACTAGCCACAAAAAAAATAAAATTAATAACAATATTCACAAAAAACAGTAAGAAATGAAAACTTAAATACATATTAAAATCCTGCTACTAGTTTTTAACTGTTTAGGATTGATACAAAGGATAAACTGGGCTACTAATTACGTCTAATCTACTACACATCAATGCATCTGTCCTCTGAGGACGACTCATTTATCCAGCAAGCTGCGTTTGATGGCCTCCTCTAGATCACTGCAGAAACTGTCGGCATTTGAATAATCAGCGGCGTACTTGGACGGCACTTTAGCATCTGATGCGCTGTTATCCACTTTATGCGGCATCGTATTGTTTTGTACTTTTATTAGCTTATCGTCAAATGCAGATACAGATGCAGCGCCCTCCACATTAACACAATTATTTAAAGCTGTTGACAAATTGTTGTCATCATCATCATCATCATCATCATCGAATTTTGCGAAATCCTCACAAATGCCGCTTTTGGTTGGTTCTGTCTTTTCGACGTCGCTTTTGTTGAAATTTAAATTTACATCAGCAGACAGCGGACTACTCGATGTATTATTGCCTTTGAAGAAATCATCTTCGAAAGCTGCAGCATCATTAAAGTCGTTCTCGAATTGAATTCTTGTTGACTTTTTAATAAATCCATCGAAATTCTTCTCTCGCGATCCATCGAAAAAACTCGATACGCTTGCAAATGCGTCAGCTGTAACTTGATTATTAGTGATTTTAGTATCAATCGAACCAAAAGCATTTAAAATGTTTTGGTGCCGTTGCGATTCGGTGTTTTTATATAGTTTTGTGTTATTGAGGAAGTTGTCGTCGAATGCATCGAAAAAGGTATCATTTTCAACTTTGTCCTTGTTCAAATCAACGGAAGATAGTGAAGCGACGGCCGTGGTGTGGTTGTTGTTGTTGTTAGCGAAATTCTCAATTGAGCTGTCGTTGGAGGACTTTGTTGAGAAAGCATCAAAATCGGCGAAATTATCCAAAGCATTTGCAAAAGCCGAAACTGATGTTGATTTTGTCGTTACCGTTGTTTCGCCAGCAGATGGCGATGGAACAGGAGAAGGCACTGGACTTGAATGCGTCAAATTGAATGCGTCAAATTGTTGGAGGAATTCGTTGCTTTTATGATGTGGAATCAGATTTGCATTTGAGTTGGCTGAATCGAAGGTCTGTGAAGTCGCTGAATCAGAACTCATCATCTGGGCATTTGATTTGGTACGTTGCTTTAAAGTGTTGTATGCCGCTTCATTGGCATTAGCATTGTTGTTGTTGCCGTCATCTAAATTAAATAAACATAAACTTTATTTTTGTTATTGTTAAAATATATATCAATATTCTCACCGTTCGAACTCAGATCATCCCTGAAGATATTTTCATCGCTGTTTGAAGTATCGTCGTCATCAGCAAATGGATCTTTAATATTGAAAGGGTCTTCGTAGCGATAATCCTTGAAAGGGTCGTCCGAGAAGTCTGTCGGTCCGCAGATAACAGCTGGCGGCGGCGGCGGCGGTGGAGGTGTCGTTGTTGGTGGCTCTGATTTCATTGCGGCTGCCGTAAATGTTTTCTGCCTGTTGCAAATGGCTTGAAGTAATTCTGTCTGCTCCGTCGTCGATGCATTGTTGGCACGTTTCAAATGTTCGGACGCTGAATTGAATGTTGTTGCTGCTGCCTCTGATGGTGACGATGATGTGAATGCGGTTGGCGATGGCGAAGTGTGAAATAATAATGAACTCTTGCTTCTACTGTTGAGAGCAAGTGAAGGAGTGAGTGAATGATACTTCATTGTTGTTGTTGTTGTTGTTGTTGGTGGTTGTGATGTTGGTGGAATGATTGGTATTTGCTAAATATTGTTGCCAGATTTTCATAATTTCAATTTTGTAGTGTTTTTTTTTTTTTTTTTTTGTGTATGGGAGAGGAACAAAATAAGAAATTATAATTAATTAAAAAATAATAATATATTATTATTTGAAATTGTAAACGAAAAGAGTTGAATTTTTAATAAATTGCAACAGAAACTAATTTTAAAACTTATAGTAAAAATTTGAACCCAATAAAATCAGAATAAAATGTGTTGAAGTTAGCGTCAATGAAGTGAAAGGATGTTAATAATTAAGCAGGAAAAAGTAATTTTACAGACACTTAAAAAGGAAGAAACTAAACAGATGTAAAGAAATACAAAATAGGTTAAAAGTTTTCCGTTAACGAGATAATTCACGAGTCATCATCATAACTTTCATAAGGATTTTTGTGCTGTTATTGTCAACATTTAAAATAAAATTCGCTAAGTTACGAAGGAAGTAGTGATAATTGTAGACTTAATTTCAAGTGTGTTCGAAGTTAGCTTAATTATTTAAAGGAATTGTGGGAAAAAACGAACTTTTGCTTAATTTTGGGTTTATTCAAAGTAATGAAAAATATTTGAAAAGCAGTTCATAGGAAATCATCCAAGTTTTAAAATATAAGGGGTGAAATATTTTCAGTTGTTTCCGTATGTGAAAACTTTGAATTTCTCAAATAAATTTTATACTACACATAAAAATTCTCCTAAAGATTTAAATTCTAATATTAACACCACGTTAGCAACACTTTCACAAAACTAAACGATCTTTTCTGCGAAATTATTATATAAAAATATTCACGAATTTTTGCAGATATTTCACTAAAGCTTATGAATAACGCCGGATTCTTATACTTAAGAGTCTGCTAAACATTCACTACAAATTCCGAATATAATAATATTTAAAACTGTTATAAAAAATAAATAAAATATGAAATTTAAATAAAAAAAATGTATATAAATTAATAACATAATATATAAAATATATTGCAAGCATTATTAATAAAATTAATTAAAGAAACGTGAAACAAGTAAACTTTAAAAATGAAACAAAACTATTAACGATAAAAGATATTGTAAATAACTTGATAATAATTATATTATATTAAATTAAATATCGGGATAATAGTAATGCTCTAGTTTCTGCTCAAAAATAAGCTATAACTAAATTTTAAATGCAACTTAATTATCCGTAGTCTTTTTATCGTTCAACAAATTTAAGTTTTACGCTATGGAAAATCTTAAACTTTTTTTCTAATCTAGAAACCTAACGAAAACCAACTTCGTTGAACATCACTTCCTTCCTTTCAATAGCAATACGAATGTTCTCTGCGCAATAAAATTCTATTGTGAATAACTCAATTTTTACCACAGAGCATCGTCGTCCGACCGTTTTTATATTTGTCTACACTTTGGGACAAAAAGGAAACGGTTCAGTGTATTAAAAAACATTTTTTTTACTCTTGAAATTCATGTTTAATTAATTCCTATACGGTTTTTGTTTATGAGAGTTCATTTTTCATATAGACATTTCAGAACCAATTATTTTATTAAGAACACGAAGAAACGCTTTGTAATATTAACAATGTTGTTTTTTTTTTTAGATGTACCCGTTATAAATATCAGTGTTAATATTAATACTCACAATTTTTCATATTAAACAAAAAATGTATATAATTAATAATACAAGTTATTTCAACAATTATCAAAATTTAAAAATCGTAGAAATATTGTTATTGTTTATGTAAAGTGTTTCATTAAATCTGCATTTTCTTTGACATGTACTTAAAATGCACAAGAAATATTTTGAGGAAACATAACAATTAATAAAGGGTCCTTTTATCATTGGTTTTCTCTCAACAGCGATAGTAAGGCAAGTATCGGAAGTATCAGAAATATATTTCATTCGATAAGATAAATCACATTAAAAGGATTTTATGGCTTCGCTGATGTTTTAAGCTTCGCTGACAGAAATTTGGAAACGTTTACACATCGCACATTCCAACTACAAATAATTCTACATTCAAAGGTAGTTTTGAAAGGTAGGATTTCATTGAAAAAGGAGTAGAAAGAAAGTATGCAAAAGTGCAAACTAGTCAAGAACACAATCAAAGTGATTTATGTTATTTGTGTCCTTCATATTTTGAAGAAAAATCAAACAGATGGAAGAACTTTCAAATTGAATCTTAAGATTAATTAAATGCATAATAAAACAATATCAAAAAAGTTTAGTAGTTTATGTAGCAAATACAGCAAAATAAGTTACCATTCACTTAGATAAAAATGAAGAATGGATTTTTAAGGTTTGAGGAAATTCTGAAACTACGCAGTTAAGTTGACTGGGTGAGAATTATTAATGACATATTCCAGAGTATGATTAGTTGAAAATGATAACTAAAAATCTTTAAATAGTAGTTGCTTCTTTAAACTGCAACGTTTAGTCAAAGTTACAACTTTAAATAATCTATTGTTTGCAATCCTTTTATTCTACGATAGATTTTCAATATTATTATTATGATTAATTTGTCAGTTTATGTTAAATTCACTATAATGTTTAATCAGCTTTATAATATTTGTTTAATAGTTCAATAAACATTGATATATGTATTTATATGTTTTGTTTATGTGTATACGATAATTATTAAACTGTTAAATGATAATAAAAAGCTAACTTTAACGAACACTTATGCATTAGGTACGAGTACGAGCAGTTTAAATGATTAATTTAGCTAGATTTGGTTGGAATGCTTAATTGTTTTTAGTTTGTTTTAGTGAGAATTTGTTAATATATGCCTTTTTGATATCTTTGAAATTCCTAGATAGATATTTATATATATGTGTATGTATATAAATATATGCAAGTGGATAAATGATGTTCACTGGAAATAGAATTTAAAATGAAAGCTAACAGTTAGTTGTTTCAGTATATTCAAGGTTGGAATTGTAAAAATTTCCGTAACAAACCAAAAGTTGAAATCTGACAACAAAATTCTAGATACATACAACAAACGACTGGGGAAAAATGAAAAGCCATGACGAAGGTTTTCTATAACAGTAACAAACCAAAACAAAAGATTAATAAAAAGCTCCTTTCAGTTCAGGATATACAAAAATTTGTGCTGGCCTTTATTTGTTAGTCAAATTGTTTGATGCAAGAAACTAAAAGCTACTTCAAAGAAAACATATTGAATAAATTATATTACAACATTAATAAAAATATACATTAAAATATACATAAAAGTGGTTAGTGGAGTGGTTGGCATGCATCACCACCGATTCCAATTTACAGAAAATTTACCAACCTTATTGTCAAAGTCTGCAAAATCAGCGAATCCGCCGCTGCTATTCGCCGTGGAGCCGAAAGCGTCTGAAGGTGGTGTCGGTCGTGTGGGTCCCTGGGAAAATATAAAAAACATGAATTTACAAAACTATATTAAACAAACTCATATTATAAAGTATATGAAGAACCTGTAATGGACGCGGAGGCGCTGGTCTCGGTGGCGGCACCTTCGATTTCTTTGGTGGTAAAGCTGGACTTGGTGATTCCGGCCTTGGCGGGGGTCCAGATTTTTGCGCATTCGGACTAAGAACTTGGCCTTGTCCAGTGGGAGCATGTAGAGCAGCAAATGGATCGCTGCCGAAGTCGTCTTTTCCAGGCTGTAACAAAAATAAAGGAGTTTCAAATGGAAATGGAAATAATTCTAAACTTCATCTTCACCTCAGGAGTTATGGCATTGGATTTGTTAGCAGCGAATGCATCACTACCAAAAGGATCTTTGTTTTGTTGTCCGGCAAAGGAAGAGTTGCCCATGCCGCTGCCGCTGAACGCATCAAATCCACTGTTGAAACTGTCATCGAAGCCAGTAGCAATGCGTGAACCCGAGTTCGTTGTATTCGCTGCAGCAAAGGGATCGTTATCGAAACCGTTCGTAGCAAAGCCATTTGCAGCTTTAATTGCATGACTGTCGCCGTCGTCAAATGGATCCGATTCAGTTATTTCGGTTTTCTTCTCGACGATGTTGCGTGCTTCATAAAAGTCTGGTTCAATTTTTAGCTGATATTCCGTGACAAGGTCAGCATTATTGCTTTCAATGGCAGCACGACACATTAGCAAAGCATCGGTCATCTGCCGCTGGGTTTCGAGTAGTTGAGTTACCATTGAACGGACCTAAAACGAGTGATGAATATTTGTTATTTCCTGTGAGGTTTTTGTTAAGTAATGTTTTATTACTTACCGAACTTATTTGCAACTGTGTATTTTGTAGGTGTTTAGTTAAATTTTGCAGTTCTTTATTGTTTGCGTCATACTCTTTCTGCAGTGCGGCTTCTTCGTCTTTAAGTTTTTGCAATTCTGAGCGCTTTGAGTTAAGTTCACCTTCTTGTTCATTTATTGTTTCCTCTTGTTTTTGACATTGTTCCCGTATTTTAGTAACCTAATCGGGAAAGAGATTTAATGGTGAAAAAAATTAAGCAACCTTTTATCTAAATTAGCTAAAATACATCGAAGTATGACAGTACTTCTTCTAATGTTCAACCATGACGATGTCTGAGATTCTAACGTAGCCGGTTAAATTAAAGGTTGTGTTAATGTACAACTTAAAAACTACTTTCTGTGAATAATTCAGTTAAATTAAGAATGTTATACATGCATAATAAATAAATATAAGCGTACATATGACTCCAGGAAAGTAACAAACCAAAAATTTAAAAATTTAATATAATAATAAACGAAATATCTTTGTACAAAAGAAAGTATGCAACCGGAGATTATGATTTTACAAATAATAGCGTAAAAAAACAATAGCATTTAACACTACATTATATCCAAAAATAGATCAAATAAATTCAACAAACCTGACTTCGCTTTTGGAATATATCTACAGTAATATTTGATAAAGCCTCTTGATATTCAGTGCTCTTGAATGTGGTAATTCGAATTATTAAATGAATGAATAAGGAAATGAATAAAAGCCAAAAATTCCAACGAAATTTGCTTGGGTAAAAGTTTAATTAAAGTGGATTAGGTGTAAGATGAGACGAGTGCACGCATTGTTAAAGATCCCAACAGGTTATTTACATAGGAAACCGGAAAGAAATATAAATTAAATCAAATCAATAAGTAAAAAAATATAACAAAATATAACGAATTATCGAATATATATCACAATCGGTTACCACACAATAAATTGAAATTTAAAAATCTACTTTATTTAGATAACTGCTACTAAATTTCAAACTTACCTGTGTCTTCAGATCATCTAAGCGTTTCTGAGCTTCTCCGCGTTGGTGCTCGAGCTGCTTAAGGGTCGCAGAAAGTGTGTCCAATTCACTCTATATCAGAATACATTCGATTAATGGACAAAAAAAAGATTTACAGTGCAGACAGAATCACCTGCAAACTGCGCACTTCCCCAGATTTAATACGTATGTCCGCTTCCTTTTGCGCAATTTCAGTTTCTAATGCACGCCGCTCCTTTGCCAGCTCTTCGATTTCTTTGGAGATCATTTCCAATTCAGGATTTGAATAAGTTGGTCTTGGTTCCTGAAATGAATGTTTATAAATAATATTTATATTAATTACTGTTGCTTTAACGAAATCATTTAGTGAAATGTTTACTTGTGACTGCAAATCAACGCCAGCTACGATTCCTCGCATTGACGGTGGAACCATGTTCGAAGTTAACACTTGAGGAGGTTCTAGACCCTGCTGCTTGCGCTCCACCATCCACATTGCCAAAGCAAATTGTTCGAGAGTTAATTTGCCCGATTGATTAGTGTCACAGAGCGCCCTAAAAGCGTACGAAATCAACTTATTACTGAGCAGTTCAATATTCATCATGGTCCACTTACCATATGTGGGCCAAACAATTTTGTGGAACACCCGATTGGAGAAATACATTCTTAATCTCCAAACCCGAAACTAGGCCATCCTTATCACGATCCGAATCGCGAAAAATAGTCTCGTAGCGTTTGAGTTCGGCTGGGGTTACCACCCAATCTGCCGCCATAGCTACCGATGTTGGAGCTGCAATAGGAATGAGTGGATCCGTAGAAATAAGCGTCTGCGATGGAGCAATTGGAACACGTTGCATATGTGGCACTGCCGCTGGTAGGGGCGGTATTGCTGGCGGTGGAGCAATATCTTTGGGGAAATCAGCAACAAAGCCACCGTCTCCGAAACCTTCACCGCTGGGTGCTCGTGGCATGCTAACTCCATGAGCTGCCGGCGCATTAGCGATTACAGGAGGTGCCGGTTTCGGTGGAGGGACGCCGACGGCTTTACGTAACTCAATGGGCAAAACATCGGGAACAACACGCTTTTCCAGCGTTTGATAGACTAAATGCATCGCCACTATGAATTCATGTTTATCCAAATTTCCATCCTTATCCTGATCGGCTAGATCCCAAATTTTCCCCAAGGTGTCCATTGGTAATTTTGACTCCATGAGCACTCCTTTCACTTTGTTGCCAGCTAGCATCCCGCCTACGGGTTTTAATGATTCGAACAGTTGTTCATACTTAAGTCGATCGATAATTTTAATGGACCAGTCGCCGCTGGCAACGCCTGCAGACGGAGCAGCCGCTGGTTGAATGCGTTGCGGAATAATTTTTGGCAATTCACCCTGCAAATATTTAGCACAAACTAGAAGTAACATGGTAAAGATGTAAAATTATTGCCCCAAAGCTAGTTATATCGTTATTTTTTACGAGTTTTTTCAGATTTTAACTTTTATAAAAGAAGCTATTAAAACAGTCTTAAATAAGTTTTTAAATAAGTCAACCGAAATAAAAGTCATAGAAAATTACTAACATTTTCCTCTCGAACACTTGAAGTGATTGTATAATTTGGATATTTAACCGCTTTTACACCCCGCTGAATTTCCTGATAAAATTCCTAGCAAAACTCACCACTTTTGGAGGATTCGTTGTGTCCGTGTATATATTGCTCATATTGATCACTTGTCCAGCCTGCGCAAGTGAAACTAACTTCAAAGCCACAAAGAAACCTGGTTTGTCAAGAAAGCCTTTACCATTTGGATCCGATAGATCCCAAATGCGGCTCAGCACCACATCGCTTAGTCCACTCTTCTTCAGAAATTTTGCTGCCGTCATTGCTTCAATGGCACCTGAACCTTTGGGATCAATCTAGATATATAGATTGAACAAAAATAACGATTAATTTGAATTTTCCTTTTTTTTTTTATTTTGAAACAAAGATTCTTACCTGCTTATAATACGCCTCATATATGGCGCTGTGTTTTCCACAGAGTTTTGCAAAATCAAAATTCATGTTTTGCTGGCGTCTTGTAATTAGTTTTTGTGAAATCTCATTCAATGTGAAAAATTAGGAAAATTCTTATCATAAAATCGATAAACAGAAAAATTCTGACAGTCAAATCGATTTTTTTTTTGCAATTGTGTGGTCTGCCTACTTTGACAGTCGACTCCCTTAAATTACAAAGATTGAAGATGACCTTTTGCAATTCTATGAACTTTTATCCAGTAATGTATAATCAATCACAACTGCTATTTGCGTGAATGGTGACAATTTTCAAGCGTTATTTTCTTCCAACCGTTTACTTTTTAATAGACTACTCCTACATCAAACAATTCTTGTAGAATCACGCACGCGAAGCCATCTCTTTCTCTTTGTTGAAAAACACTTCCTGGTAAATGCTGTTTTGCTGAAATGTCTCTGAGGCAAATATTCCCTATTATAGTATCTTTGGGACAAATGTTGCTTTTTCCAATTTCTTCCGGTGGAACGTACAATATTTTGCAGTTCTTTGGAAAGTGCGAATTTTCACATGGTTTGGCCGCACTTTTTAATAGTCTATGTTCACACGATGGCGTTTTCAAGGCTCACTTTTTCGTGTTTCATGTCTGAATTTTTATGGCGACTGCCGCTTCTAATAAGAAATTATTACAGTTTCTAACGAAAAGTAAAGCACTTGGCTAAATGTTATTTGGAAATTGCATATGAAAGTATCATCAGAAATCTTAATTGGTAGAAAATACATGAGATTCGGATAAAAACTAGAACAAACTAGAATCGGGAGAATTAAAAGTGAAAATAACTGATAACTGAAGGTGCCTGCGGTATACACACGATAAAGAAAATGAACGCGTATAGTTTCACAAGTAAGTTTTTTGTTTTTTTTTATTTAATCGTTCACTATTCTATGCGATGCGATTAGTATTCTATAAAACCGCATTTTGCAGCATTTGCGCTACACAATCACCTCCTTCATTTGCTTGGCCACGAAAGACGCCGGCAAATACACCCCCACCCAAGCTGTTTTCCAAACTAAGTTACATCGATTTTTCAGTAAACTTGGGCATGTAGCATTTTGCATGCCTCCAGAGGTCCTCTTGTGTATTTGTGTGACCACCACTTTCTGGGTCCTTAAAAGTGATGCTGTGATTTACGCTTAAATGGGTAAAACCATGATGTCCCAAGCAATCATACGCCTATAAAAAATGTAACTAAAAATGATTCGAACTCATACAAATACGTTACCTTCCAACAGTCACAAATTATCGTCATTCCTGAAAGAATCCATTCCTTGATGATCGGTAACAAGGTTTCCGTGTTACGACAATTTACCGGTACCAAGAAACATTTCAGGGTCTCACGTTGAGTGCCTCCAAATACTCATTGCCCTTCCACTCTGTGACCCCGATAGTATTTTCGCCTGCCAAATAGGCTTTCGTCGATCTCAACGATAGTATCGGGGCCAGCAATTAGCTGCTTCCGGCGCAGCATTGCATCCACAGCGACTTCACGGCAGAAGCTGGACCAATCCACGGCTGTCACTTTGGATATGTCCAGCTCATGAGTGATGTTCTGGAGGTCGTAGTTGCGAAGCCACATGTAGGCGAATGAGACTATTTGAAAAGTACTCAAGTGAGATCTTTCCAGGAACGTACGAGTTCTTAAGACACCTTGTAACCGCAAATGCCGCTTCTAGTTTTCTCCTTGCATCTATAAATTGAATTGAAATTTATATTAGTGAAATGTGAATAAAATCCATTATTTTTACATATAAAAATAAGAAGAAATCATTTACTTACCGCCAAATAAATCCATAGATGCGACACTTATCTACCACCAAGGTCATAAAGTGACCCTTCTGGCACCGATACTCCTTCTTCTGGGGAATAAGGCTCCACTCCCGTAGCACTGCTACGGGGGCATCATTTAGCTTATTATCCCCGTTCTTAAATAATTTATACAATCCAATCATATTCATTTTTAAGCTATAGGCTCTTAAGCGTCCAATCTATTGAAGAACTTTGAACTGAATGAGATTGAGATATTTTAAACAAGATTGATATATTTTAAAAAAAAGTTAAAAGTTTAACATTTTGAGCAAGGTCATCAGAATAACAGTTATTTTCAAGCCCTGCTTTCAACAGCTCATTAAAATTGTATTGAATAAGTGCGAAAGGAGCAAATTGAATGAAAAAGCCAAAAATGCTCAGAAGCTGATAATGTAAAAATTCGTGAAGTGATCAGAAGCACAAAAATCATAAACAGAAACAGCCCTTCTATTCTCTCCCTCCTCTTGCACTTGCAAACAACCTTCAAATTATAAAAACAATAGGAATAAAAACAAACACCTAGAAGATGATGAACTACACCGCTGTCTCCGTCACCCGCCGAAAGTAAAAAGTCAATCAATGCTTTGATTTTGCACAAAATATAATTTGATCAACTTCTGGAGTAACAAACCATAAATCATAAGAATTCAAAACAAAATGAGTAAGCAGTCCAACAACAACAACACATGGTTTCTATTCTTTCGCATGTGTGTTTTTTCTCTGCGTTTGCTTCGTTTGTTTAAAAATGCGTAATCGAACCGCATCGAACCAATTCTTACTTCTCTTGCTTTGCTTTCCCTATGAAATTATTTCTATAAATGTTGGCTCACGTTAGTATCGAGCTCTTTCAACTCGTTTGAACAAACCATGTGTATGATTCGCATGATCTTACCAAAGTGAATTCGTTTCGTTGGTCGATTGGAAAGTCATGCAATCTCTTTATTAATATAGACTCGTTGGTAGAAGCGTGAGAAGCTGCGAACACATTTTATTGAATATCTGGAAAACGAAACTATCTAGGACAATTTTGTTTGGATCAAGGCGGCGTTAGAGCAGACCATACTAAATAACTCAGGAAAAGCGATTTTATATTTGATTCTACAAAGTCATGTTTACATTTTACCTGATATCTTTTTTTACTGAACATGTAGATGTTTCATATTCTGCAAAAAGAAAGAGCATAATTTTCTCTTTAAAACGTTATAAACATTGCCTTTCTACGATATACGGTTAATTTTTAATGAATTTTTGAAAATGAAAATTATTTTTATCAGAAATAGCATCCACAAATAAACCACCCTGAAAAACGTTGCTAACTAATAACGGCGCCAATTGGTTCCAAACAGGGAGGTGCACAGCACAACTAATTTTTATAAGAGCCTCGAATACAGAATTTCATCATTCCAGGTCTGTAAGTTTTAAAGTTATTTAGTATACTAACCTACGCATACACGTCACACCAGAACTAATCGAAACGCACTCATGGATTTACTACGTATAAAAGAAAGTAAAAATACAAATTTATTATATATTGCCTCAAAATGTACCCTAATTTTTACATATAAACATAAATTGTATATGGTAAAGTAAAATTTCTATTCGGGACTACATTTTAAATCAAATGGTAAATGTAGGAGTAAACGATTCACGTCGTAAAAAAACACATAGATACGTTTATGTTATATACATGTACATTTAAATATCGTGTTTAAGTGCATAAAACAATTACTTAATGCCTGTGAAAAGTATGCATCTTATTTTATCATTAAATAAGAATAAGTTTTTGTGTACGGATGCGTTTCTGCTGAAAAGGAATTGTTCAAAATTGACGTATGCTTGGCTAAGTCGCAAAATTGGTTTCTTTTATTCTCTTCCTTCCGTTTTACTTTCTCCTCTCGTACAGATACTCATCTTCGTAGTAGCGCGGTGTCGTCGCGGCTAAATACACTTGTTGAGGACGACGTTGTTGCAGTGAAATATTGATTTCCTCGGGTGTGCGGTAAACTTGTTGCTGGAGCGGTGACGAGGTGTAAAATCTGTACGGCGTTGGGGCGGCCAGCGGTGAAATCGTTTGATATCGTTGCGGCTGCTGTTGGTGGTGGTGAAGATTTTGTGGCTGCAACTGTTGCGGCTGAATTGTTGTTACGGTGGCTGGTTTGCGGTACACTGGGGTTTGTTGCACTGCTTGATGCCGTTGCACTTGTTGTGGTTGCGGTTGATGTCTAAGCTGTTGTGCTGGTTGTTGTTGTTGCGTCGTTTGATAGACCTGTTGTTGCTGTTGCTGTTGTTGTTGCAGCTGCTGATTCTGATTATTAAAACCAATCTGCACCTAATCATTAGAATAGGAATAGAATAAAATATTTCTCTCAACGTGTCAAATGGTTCTTTTATTTACCGGTTGTCTCTGGTGATGGTGGACTCGCTGACGTGGCGCTTCTTCGTCATCTTCGTAGCGTTCAGCGTCGTAGTAGTTCTCTGGATAATAACGATCTGAGTAACGCAGCGTCACATTCGGTTTGCTTTGGTGCTCCTGCAGATTTATGGGCTTGTACAGGTAATCGTTGACGATGTGATACTTTGACGATTGCTGACAAATGTTCTCGTTCGAAGGCGGCATGCAAATCAAATGTATTTGGTGGAAAGTGAAGCCCTCGGGGCAGATCCACGAATGCCGTTGATTATCCTGACAGTAATGGAATACCTCACAGTTTAACGACTCGTCAGCATAATAACTTAACAATGAATTGATTATTATTAATATTGGTGTTTTTTAAAACGATATTCAATGTTACCCAGAATTCTTTGAGTTGCAATTGAAACTGGACTTGGCCAACAAAAGCGATAGTCTGTCCGGTTCCTCCTCTGGCTCTTCTTCCGATTCCTCCTCCTCTTCGCTCGACTGCGGCTTCGGGTTGATCTTCAAGTAGTTGCTCTGCTGCTTCACATTTCGATTCTGGTAGATTTGCCGTGGCGCTTCTTCTTGATCCTCCTCTTGACTGTAGTCGTAGATGCGTGGTCTGTAGGCGAGATGAGTTTGTGCTTGTTTCTCGAATTCGTCATCGTCTTCATTACTTTCGCCGCCTTCACCGGAACGCGCAGAGAATCCTTGTGGCTTGTATACGTCGCTGGCTGCCGGGGCGGCTGCTTTAGATGCAGCTGCGGCTGCTACTGTTAGCCGTGTTCCGAGCAGGAAGCTAGCAGTGACTAGTACCATCAATGGAAGTCTGAAATGGGCATTCAAGACAACAATTAATTGTTAGTGGAAAGTTTATGCAAAATTAGTAAAAATAATTTGTGCATTTTTTTGTAATACAAATGCAATTTTTTTGTGAGATATAAAGATAAAGAAACATGAATAATAAATAATAATAATAATCATTCTCTCTTCAAAAATCAATTCTGAAAAACCTTAAAAATATAGCATGTGTACAGCATTTATTATTTATTTATTTATTATTCAATACAGCATTTATAAATTGAATAGTACTTTTCCTGAGCAACTTTTTACCAACGTAGCAAATATTTACGAAGAACCATTTCTTACCTCCTAAATAAGCAACCCTGATATGCTTGATAGACACGCGGAAAGATAAAGCAGTTCGACAAACTTCCTGCTCAGGGAACACTAAATTTCGTTACTTGTATTTTAAAAATTACTCTTTCTTTAATATATAATTTTACAGTCTGACTTTGCCTTTTAATCTTGACACATTGTTTTTCATTTTGTTAAAAATTCATGGTAAGTTTTGTATAATTTTCAATCGGAATACTGGCAGAAATTCTTCTTTTGGTTCAACTTACGGAAAACCTGGAAAAAGTATTACATTCGAACTGACTGGAATAGAGATACGCATTTTGCATACATTTATGACAGTGTTGCAAAGTTGGCATTTCATCAATTGGATGTAATTAAACAAATAAGTGAAACAATATTCAAAATTAATTGGGAAATATTTAATTCGTGTATAATTAATACCGTAATTCATGCAAAGGTGATGTATACTATTGACGCAAACTCATAGATCATCGTTTAGGTAACTATTAATTATGCATCTTCACATAGTGGCGTTTCATTGAAGGATATAAGAAACTAATCATGTTTAATATAATTGTGACGCAATGCTACGTGCGATTACGTAGAAGATTGCGGTGATATTCATTGCTACTCATGTGCATAATTAAGTAACACTAGAGCAACTTGGCTAAACTTTCTATTCAAATTAAAACATTCACTGTGAGTTTATACCGAAAAAGAAAGTGAAATTAAAAGTTACATTTCATTTAGTGATAGCGATACGTTTGAATGCCTCTCCGTGCGCGTCTGTGTGTGTGTGTGTGTTTGCCGGACTGTTCGACGTACATATCAAGTGCTCAATGGCCCATCGCTAATTACGGTTAATGGCAAAAATAACCCCGATTTGCATGTACACATACTTCCAGCAATAAAAAACTAGCATTAATAATATAGTTAAAAGCCATGTATCTGATTACAACAGAACTCATATAAATTTTAATTTAAATTTTTATTTTTTATAAATTCTTTGGATTCCGCCATTTGCGCTAAATTATATTTCTTTTTATTTTCCCATGTCTTTCTTTTTATTTGCATGAAAAAGTGGAAGCGAACGTTAGTGATAAGTATAAAAATTATAAACACAAATTGCAAAATGCTTCATCACATGATTCGCTAAATGATTTCCGTTTTTAAGAAACAATTTTCAAAAAATCAACCTTCAGTATATCAAAAATAACGATTTATTTGCATTCAAGCTGTAAACAATGAAGCAAACAACAACACAGTTAATGAATTTCTCTTTGTCTCTCTCTCTCCCTCTCTTTTTATGTTTGCAAAGAGCAGAAGAACGAGGAGGCTTTTTTCATCAGGAACCAGGACCAGTTCATAAACTGGTTACTGCAACTTGAAGCATATTATGTAAGGTTTCTCTTTTGCCGTTAGTTTTCGTGTTGCTTTTTGTCTTAAGTGTTGTTTAGTTCATTGTTAACTTTTGTTGATTTTTTCAGCTTGGAAATCCATCATTAAATCTAAGATCGCCAATAGAATTTTCTTAGTGTTTTTAGGTTTTAATAAACCTAAACCTCGTTGCTTTACCCTTGCTAAATTAACGAGTATGTCTGTTCTCTGGTGAGAATAACGAGGAATTGATTTGTTTTCTATAACATAAGAGAAGTTATTTTTTAATTTTTTTAAAAAACCTAACTTTAAGTTTTAACGATTTATAGTATTTAATTTAAACAAAAAATGTCATAAAAAATGTTATTCAGCATTATAAAAACATTATCAAATGATTTTTTGCAGTTTCAATTCAAAATGAAACGAAATTTTGTATTTTCTCATTGATTTTTACTGCGAAAATTTAACTGTTGCTTAAATTAAATTTGTTGTCACTATTATTAGCGTTCGCTTAAAGTTTTCTCCATCTCCTTATTCGTCTTTGTCTTCTTCTCCTGCTTCGTCTTCTTTTGCAGCATATTCTTGTTAATCTTCTTCAGGTTGTTGCTGTTGTTGTTGGCTGCCAGCATTTAAACGAATGATAATAATTTTACTTTTGTGACCTTTAAAGCGACGCAAAGCAGCAACAATTTTATTTGTGTTTATTTGGCTCTACAAACATCTGTAATTTCGTGTTAACTGCTGAATTCGTTTCCAGTTTCTTCGTTTTCCCCAAAAACTTCCTTTCAGAAATCTTCATCAAACACAAAGATAAGCAAAAATCGTTGATGCCGGCATCAAATTGCCCAAGAAAATGGAGATGGACTCGAGCTCATCTTCATTTAAAAGCTTCGCGATGGCAACTCTAGTTGTTGTTGTTGTTGTTGTTGTTGTTGCCTGTGAATCAGCGTCGTAGAAGATGTTGCCGTTAATTCGATGAAGAATAGTTTTTTCACCTTCTGCTTTTATTTATGTTTCTTGCAGCAGTTTTTTTCATTAGTTTTTGTTTTTGTCTTTCGGATCATCATCGTTCCCAGTCGCGTTGCAATGTTAGTGGAGCAAAATGTAGGCAAAAACCGTTAAAAATGAATTCTTTTTTTTTGGTTTTCCTCACTTAACAAATTTACAGTAAAGTTCAGAGGTAAAAACAAATACGACAACGAGAAGATAAAGACGAGAAAAACCAGTGCAATAATAGAAATTGCAACATGAACATAATTGAAAGCAGATGCAGAAAATATTCATTCACTTGTAGAAATGAATTTATTTGAAATTTTTATATATGAGCGTCGCTAATTATAAAATATTGTTAACTGAAATTTGTTAATTTTGCAATAGAAATAAATAAATAGAAACAATAAATAAATTGTATGAAATAATAAATTGTATTTTTCAATAAATTTCAATTTTTGTTTTACGAAATTGTTTTAGAATTAAAATCATATTGAAATTTCTTATCTTTACCCATGAAAAAACGTACTAATTAAATATTTAATAGCAGATAAATATGCAAATAAAGTACTAATTGAAGTTTTTTCCACTTTTAAATTCGAATTTTTCAAATTCGTTCACTTTAATCCGCATTTTTTTTTTTGTTTATTATTTGCATAATTTTATTTACATAATTTTTTGAACTAACAATTATTTTTCAATGCTTCAAATCGCAGTAAATTTCGTTGTTTTTTGTTTTTTTGTAATATTATAAAAATAACACGCACGTCGTCGTGTTCGCTGCCGACGCCCATCGAACTCATGAAAGTAAAAGTTTGCATGTGCGTCGCGTCGCTTTCATTCAAACGGTTCAAAAACTTATTGCGCGAGGAGAGAGGAAAGAGAGGACTGAAGCGTAACGTGTTCAATGGGCCAGAAAGAAGCCGACGATGTGGCGAGTGTTGCCGAGCGGTTGTCGGGCTGCGTTGTTGATTAGCTGCTCGATTGTCTGACTGAGCGACTGGTTCCTTGTTGCTGGCTGCTGGCTGCCGCTGGCGTTCATTGTACACAGCAGCAACAGTGATTTATGCTGCTTGGTTTATTAAACTTTGACGATGTTGCTTTTCTTCTCTCTTTTATTACTTCATATTTTATTTTTTCATGTAATTATTTGCGATCAAGAAATGATTTAATTTAGCGGATAAAAAAACAAATCCGCGCTTCGTTGTTGTCACGTAAACTTGACTTTATCCAAAGAGTTTTTTGTGTTTTTCGACATTTTCGATGGTTTATCAAGCATTTTTACCGTTATTGAAGACAACATGGTTATTAAATGACGTTAGCTAAGACTTTAAATGGTTTAATTACACATTGGTGCGTTTCTGGTTTATTACTATAACACCAAAAGATAATAATTTATAATTTGAGTAAAGTTTTGTGAATAAAAAAATTATAATTATAAAATTATAAGAACTGATTCATAAAATTATTCGTATTTCCCTATTTTTATGAATAATTTTGAAGCCATTTATTCGCAGTAAATATTGCATCAAAAATTGAAATAAAAATCAAATTAAATTGTAACAAAAACTGGAATAATTTAAATAAAGAGAAACAATTTAAATTTTATCAATCTTTTATATTTTTAATGTGTTGGCAAGTCAGGAAAATTCTTTTTTTAGCTTTTCGTTGATGTTTTCTCAACAATAATAATCAAAGTTATTTCAAATGAAATATAAAAAACCGAAAAAACAAGAAAAAGGTTGCTTCTGGCAACGCGATGCGACGTCAACGTAATTAAACGCAAGACGATTACTAAACCGCAGCATAAAAATAAAACAATTCGCAAACCAGAATTTCATCGATCACTGAAAACATTTCCTAGTGGACCACATAACATGCGTCCGGCAACTGGAGCAGCAACAACAACAGCCACTGCGCAGATCTGCTGCTTACGATGTCTATTTTGCAACTCTGTTGGCGCTTATGTCATAAAAGTCTCGCTTGTGGCTGTGTTTGTGCATTTTTCCCTGCATTTTTCTGCTTTATGAAAAAAACAACTGACACAATTTTTCCATTTGACATGAATTTTATATTATTTATGGTAAAGTAACGAAATGGGGAAAACGAAAAAAAAAGATTGCAATTGAAAAATAATCAGAAAGTAGTAAAAAATAAATCAAAAAAATTATTACAATTCGAAAATATTATAAAAAATAAATGATAAATAATGTTGTATAACTTTTACTGCATTCCTTTTAATCATTTAAAAAATTTATAGTTTTAGAATGTTCCATTTGTTCTTCTAAAACTGTTCAGTGTTGCCATTCGCGGTCATTGCGTAAAATGGCGATGCTCAATAAAGACTTAAGAAACAAACTCGAATGTACTAGGGATATTTTCAATGTTCCATTCGCGTTCATTGCGTAAAATGGCGATGCTAAATAAAGACTTAAGAAACAAACTCGAATGTACTAGGGATATTTGCATTGTTCCATTCGCGTTCATTGCGTGAAATGGCGATTCTCAATAAAGACTTAAGAAACAAACTTGAATGTACTACGGATATTTCAATAAAAATTAGTTTTGATTGAAAGAACTAAAAAAAGGGACGTTATTGAATTCTTTTAATGTAACGGAAAAAAAGTTACGTTAATTTTCTGTTTTAAAAATAAAAATTCGTGTAACATAAAATTCGTGATGCGATGCGATGAGATAAGAGAATTTTTAACAATCAGCTTAACCCACAGAATGCCGATTTTTTTAACAATCAATCAGCCATTCATTCATCAAGAAATATAGATCATTTCCAACAGCCACACATCGATTGCAAAGCAATAACAATCAAAAATAACTCCACATTCACTTCACATGACTTCGCAATAATTGGAAAAAACCGAAAAAGACTTTTGATTGATTTCAATTACGTGCTTTTTTAGATTGTTCCACACCCACAAATTAATCACACGAACCACAATCGTGATACCAAATACTAAGTCAGGGTCAGCAGCAGCGGGAAAATATTGATTTTAATTGTATTTCCTTTAATTAATATTGGTTTAGATAATTAATAATTCGATTTGGATTAATATTGAGAAAAGTTGATTAATTTAAAAGTTATTTATTTTGTAAAGGTATTTTTTTCCCCTTTCCAAAACTTCCTTTGACAAATAAAACCTATAAAAGATGGCAACGTCTTTTTTTCAATAAAAGTACTAGAAAAATTCCTTCTTTGTAGGACTTTTATTAATTAGAAGCAGCCGAGGAAGTTCTTAATTTTAACTAATTAAAGTAATAATAATTAATTAGAATATATACGAAAAAAGCAGTAAAAAATTATTAATAAATTAATAATTCCAGTGAAATGCCAACCCATGTGAAACTGAGTTGAATTTAATAAATTTGAATTGAATTGAGTTGAAAAAAATGAATCAAAAACCTAAAAAACTAATTAATAAATCAATATTAAAACAATTAAAGGAGCTGTTGGTGAATTACGTTTATAATAGCTGCGTTTTTCGAATGAATTCAGGTTTTATAGAGATTTCTATCAACGTTTTGAGAAACTATAGCAAACTTTCCAAACTTTTTATGTTTTTATAATTAAAATATGATTTTTTCAAAAATTCTATATATTTTATTTAATATATTTTTGATTATTTTCGTAAGCAAATTTAGCAACAAACGGTTTTTAGCATTCAATAGTTTCGTGAATGCTCTGAAATAAATAATTTTTTGTTATATACTTTCACGCAAATATTTATAATAAAATAAAAATGTTGATGTTATTTTTAGTTTCGATATGTTGCAACAAGACGCGTTGCACCTTTCATGGTTTTATGGGACACTCGATTTTATGGTTTCTTCAAAATGCGTAGACGAAAGTCAAGAATCTTTTTGTTACTTTTGCTGTTTCTTGCACTGCTTTAATGCTACTATTGCCACACATGCAGCCGATTGCTCAACGTTTCATTTGCCTATCAAATATCAGAGCTGGAATGAAATCGTAGAGCGACTTCTCGGCGATCGCTTTCAGGGTTCGGATGTTATATGGTGCACCAACGAGCGGCCGGCAGCCTGCAGAGGAGACACAGCCGACCGTTACGATCGGCCGGAAGCCAGCAACATGAGCTCGATGCACTCGAGGGTGTTGCCATGTTGCAACACTCGCAGGAGTCGAAGATTCAAGCTGTAAAACGGAGATTGTTCGTGTTTTCCGTTTTAGTTTTTTTTCAATATAATTTTTGTCGTTATTCTGCTGATAATTATTTTGAATTAAACTTGAAATAAATATAATAAATAATAATCGTTTATATTAAATTTATTGAATTTATGATTTAATTCAGAAATTATTAAATTTTTAAATTAAATTTCAAGTTATTTAACTACAGCGACAATGAATAAACAACTTGCAATGAAATAATTATTTTAAATGTTCTGTGTTCTCCGTTTTTATTAAATTTTCTTCAAGACTTTTAATTGAATTCCTAAATTAAATATAATTTGCCAATTTTCAATAAAATATTCTTTTAACTGATGGATTTTTGAATTGTTTTGAGTGGGTTTTTGTTCTTTCGTCAATTTTTTATGTGACTTCGGAAATGTCTTGAATTTTGATTGTCTGCGTTGCCATGAATATGAAGGTTGTTGCTGTTGTTGCTTTTCTGTGTTTCTCTCGCTTTTCCGAATCCATTCCTGGCCACAAGTTATGATTTTTTCTTCGTTTCTCGCTTGGATAATGAAATGATTTATGGTGGCCGCCATCCGCTTCATTTTCGCTTTCGTTGAGTCACCATCGTAATTCTTCTCATGTTTTTAGGTTTTCCGTTTGCAATTTGTTCGGCTGCCATGGTTACCGTGATTATCACGGTCTCCTTGCTCCATTCTACTCAACAACATCGCGGTTGTTGTGCGATTTCTTTCATCTTTGACTTCAGTCGATGTTTTTCAATCTTTACTTTTGTTTATTAAATTAAATTACCCAAACTAAACGATAGCTTTAAACAGTGATATAATAACAACAAGAATAATTATTTTAAACTTCAAAATATGTGATTTTTTTCAAGAATCATTGAAAGAATTTTTAAATTTTATTATTAACTAAAGGAAAAATTAATTTTATGAATACTGGAAAGTTTTGAACTAAATTTATTAGTACCAAAATTCATAAAAATTTTGGAAAGGAGGATTTTTTTATTATATTATTATTTATTTAATTATTATTCTTCCAAAATTGAATTTATAATTATAATGTAATTGTTATTATATTGTGTAACTTATAATTGCAATTGTTTTATATTAATGAAAATTTCTTTGTAATTTTTTATATTTTTTGTATTTTTATTGCTTATTTTTATTCATAATTTATCTTATATTTCTTATATTTCTTAATATTCCTTTATAATATGATTTTATATCCGAGAAAGAAAATTTCACGTTGTATTGAAAGACTTAGGAAACGAACTCGATTTATACAGCTCTTCAAAAGAAATGTAAAAAAATCTGTAAAATCTCTGTATATATTTTATTTTCTTATTACCAATTAAACAATATATAACAAGAGATTTAACAATTTAACAAGTGAAGGTATAATTCACATAAAGTAAAAGAATATTAAACAATAAATAAAATTAAAAGTGAAATTAAAATTAAGTTTAAAAGTTAAAACTTAAATTAAAGTTTAAAATTATATTAAGAATTACAAAGTAAAAATTCAAACTAAAATCGAAAATAAATATTATTAAATAATAATAATAATAATTATTAATAAATAAAATTTGTATTAATAATATTTAGACTTCATTTTACTAATAATAATTATATATAAAAATTACGTTTCTGTTATTTACTTACTGCTGTATTAACACCTTTTTTATGCTTATTAAGGGCGTAAGGAGCAAAAGTCAATTAAGAAAAAAAGGAATTTTTGTTAGAAACGAATTTGAATTTTCTTTTATATGAATGGAAAATGTTGGAGAAGGTACAGCAACAGCAACCACAACAAAACAATAAGCAAAAAAACATAAGCAGAAATTAACAATAAAACTCACACAATTCTTAAGTAACGAAGTTTCAAAAAATAAATCCAACCGCCAACTGAAATCATTAAAATTACACAAAGAAAAGCAGATTTGCATACACGCACGCACACATACACAAACACATGCAGCCGACACTTGACAATAACAACAACACACAGAAAATTCTGCTTAGAAAAAAGCGAGAAACGAGAAGCAGCGAAACTCCCACAACGAGTAACGAGCGACGTGACGAGGAGCGAGCGACGATCGACGAACTGCAAGGTTCGCGGTCCTCGGGTCGACTCGCTTCGGTGCAGTGCTCACTTAAAGCAACAACAAATGAAGCACAAGAAGACGACGACGATGACGACGCCGACGACGTTAACGACGATGATTGCAACTAATTGATGCTGCAATCGATGTTTGTAGCTGTTGTTGAGAATTGTGTTGTTTATTTCTTTGATATTTCCTCAAGTAATTTCAATATTTTTTGGTCGTTCGGTTGCGGGTGGGCGGTGGGTCTGTGTGAATAAAATAAGAGGTAGAAAAAGAGCTTAAAAAGAGTTAAAAACTCCCCAAAGCCGAATGTATTACTGAAAATAACACTATGAAAAATATAAATTAATTTTAAGGAAAATAACGTAAAAAGTTTCGAAAAATACAAAATTTTCATAAAAGTGACGAAGATTGAATTAATGATCTACTCTTTATATAGATATGAATATATATGACTATATATGATCTCTTATTAATGAAAAAAAGCTCAATTTCAACGCCTTTCATTGTATTAGAGAAATTTTTCCATTCGCACTACGAAATAATGAAAGACTTAAGACACAAACTCGAGTTTATCATGTTGATTTTTATTGCATTTTAATATCTCGTTTGAACAACAGAGATATTTTTTATTTTATTGTTATTATACTATAAATAAACATTATTTAGCACACATCTTTTATATAAATTTTAAATAATTATATAATAAAATTAAAAAAAAAAACTTACTGCATTTTGAATTATTTCAATTATTTTTGTTGTTAGTGCTGCTGTTTTTCGCTTTTCTCTTTAGTTTTTTCACCTTTTTTGCTCTGTTTTGCAATAAATTACAATCAAACGTCTGCTTGTTCTTTTTCACTTGGATTCGCTTTTAAACGCAGCTAAAAAAAAAAATTAAAGACAACACTCAAAAACTTTTATTTTCAATATTTTTCCTTGTGCTTAATTGAAAGATGTGAATTTAATTCGTTTTTTCTTGTTTCTTTTTCTAAATTTCCTTCTTTTTACTATTATTATTTTTATTTTTTCTTGTTTCTTCTTTTTATTAATGTTTCCCTTTTTATTAATATTAATGTTATTATTTTATTGATATTTTCCGTTTGTTCTTTTTTTATTTTGTTTATTTTCTTATTTACAATGATTTTATATTTATTTTAACTTTTTAATTGATTTCTCATAAATGTTTTTTGTTTGTTCTGCTTTTTTACATTTATTATATTTTTTTTTTGAGTTTTTTAAAATTTACCATAAAATTTATACCACAAAAAAAAATCACCCACGAAAATTAAACGATGTTTGCGTTTAGTAGTTGTTCGCTTTGATTGCACGAGCTCAAATATCGAAATAAAAACTTTCTTTGGAGCTTTTATAATTTATACCATTCAAAGACTTTCAAACGCAGTGCAATCGCTGGTGAATTCATTGCATGGTGAATTCATGAGTCGATGGTGAGTTCATTGCTGTTGCTGGTTCTCTTTTGGAGAGCTCCGCACTCATTCTCAATGTTTCTCGTGAGTGGAATGAGTTTGTCTGTGGTGAGTTTTTGTGTGGTGATTTCATGCTGGTTGTCATCTCTACACGAAAGCACTCAATATTTGAACTCCTTTTAAAGAAAATTCAAAATTGAAATTTTATTGAGCCATTTAAAAAAAAACAAATTAGTGCAATTTAATTAAAAAACTAGTCAAATAAAAATAGAATTAAATAATAATGAAATTTTAAAAAATAATAATGTCGAATAATATGAATAACAATCAAATGCATATTCCAAAAAATAAATTTTCCACAATAAAATTAAACTAAGAAAAGAAAGATAAAATTAAAAAAGATAAAAAGCAGCAACAAAATCGAAATTAAAGCAAAATTAAGACGAAAAAACTGTAGTTTATTAAACAAAATTGTTATATAATTTACTTATTTATTTATTATATTTATAATTGTTAAATATAAACAAGCTTTAGTTAATTAAATCATTAAAAAACTAATTGAATTGTGAATGCTTAATAAATACGTTTTATGTTTCGCTCACAATTAAATGTAAACCACTACATCGAAAAAACTAATTTAGTTGCAGCTTAATTCAAATGTTAAAAACCTTTAAACACGTCGTTTTTGATGTTTAAAGATTTTCTCAGCCTTCGATTGTTGAAGTGTTTCTTTTCAGTCGTTCTTCGAGTGCTATTATTAGCGATTTCGTTGTTGTTGTTGTTGTTGCTGCTGTCATTCGTTGTTATTTTTGTGTGATTATTAATTTACTTGTTGTGTGTCGCTTTTGTCATCTTCACGCTGTTTTTCGCTGTCAATGGGTTTTGTGTTTGAGTATTTGTATAATTAATAATAACTTAATATACTAAACTTTTATTTAAAGATTTATTAATAATATTTTTAGAAATATTGTTGCTTTTATTTATCAATTTTTGTTTTTTATTTCAGCTTTAATTGCATTTAATTAATTGCTTTAATTACAATTAAAAAGTGTTTTATTGTACATCGATCGTTCGTTCAACTGTTAAACACGCTAGAATCAATGCAACAACAAAAACAACGAAAAGAAAAGAGAAAAATTAACCGAAAAAATTACCTGCATATGAAATAACAATTGCTAACGCACCCACACACACACACAATAAACAACTGACGCATGCATGCAATTTTACTGCCCGTTTTTGTTGTTGCTCTTCACTGTTCGTTGCTCGTTATTTTTACGTCGGCTGCGTTTACACTGCAGAGAGCAACGTTTGTTAAAGTATTTTTTAGTGATTCACTTTTTAAACACGCACACTTCGCTTTTGTATGTTGAACTTCATCTTGTGAAATTATTCCATTCGTTCGTCTGCTTGATGATGAAGTTTTAATTGAATTTTATCATTTTATCAAGAAATTCTTTTGCATTTGCATCTTGAATGAGACAACGCAAAATAGAGAACAGCCTTAAAATAGAAAGGAGCGCCGAAAGAGCAACAGAGACAACAACAACTGATTTTTCGATGATTTTCCTTTAAAATGCAAACGTTAAATTACTGTTATTATTACAGTTATGATTATTAATTGTTGTGTTTTTTGGTTTTGTTGGACAATTGTTTTAACTCTTTTACTTTAAAAGCTTTTTTTGTTCCTTTGTTTCTTTATGATTTTTTAGAAATCGACTGTTGACCGTTTATTTTATTATTAAAATGAAAATTGGGCGAAAAATTATTGCAATTAAACGAAGCGTAAAAAGGAGAAATTCATTTGGTATTTTTGGTTTTTCAAAAATATTTTTTAGCTCTTTAATTTTCACCTTTCCTTCGTCTGACTTTTTGAATTTTTGTATAATTAAATGAAGTTAAAAAACGTTAGAAATGTACAATTAAAAAATTATTTCAGATTTATTTAAATCGGTTATTCTTAATAGTTTTCTTAATAGTTCAGCATTCATTCATTCCTCATTCAATCAATTCACAATGGAATCATTCATAGAGTAAAAATAGGAAATAAAAAGATCTCACTCTATGATTCATTAAAAATAAGTAAAATTTATAGACTAAAATCTCACGTTCGAATTATTTTAAACAATTAAAATAACGATTAAAATTAAATGTTGGGAATCATGTTAACTAAATCGTTGATAAGAACGACGTTAAGTAACGAACTGGTTTAATTAAGCCTAACGACTTCTCAAATGCAGAATTAAAATATTAAATCAAGTGTGGGAAACAGTTAGCAGAGAAGAAAATATGAAAGAAAAGAACGAGGGGCAAGTAAACACAGCCAGGAAGAAAGAGAGAGATAGAGCGAGAGCAACCATAGAACTACGCACTTCGGCTAAACACACACACGAAGCTGAATGAGGTCGGCGCTCTTCGGCTGCACGCAGCTGCAATCAACCGACGAATTCACTTGAAGCCGACCTGATGACGGTTCGTGTAACACGGAGCAGCTTCGTCAATCACGAAGGTCGAGTCGAAGGTGAATTCAACGAGTCGTCATCTGTTGTAAACGAAATGAGTTTTGTTTGATGAGGAATCTTTGAATGGAGAAAAACGAACTCTTCAGTGGACGAATGGGAATGAAAGGGTAAAAAACGGAGCGGAGAAAATGAATGAATAAATAAATGAATGTGTACAAAGCATTTAAATTATATGAATGTAGGTAAAAGTACTTTTAAAAATCTGATCTTCATGTGTTCGTATGTTCAGATAAACGAACGTAGGAAGTAAGAGTTGCATATTAAAAGAAACACAGCAACTAACAAAGGTGCGTTAGGGAGAATGTGTGCATGTGTGTGTGCGGCTTCACTAATTATATTTTTGTTTTTATTGTTGCGCCTATTTATTTAAAAAACTTCAACTAAGCTGCTAAAATCATTAAAAATTCTTGGTGCTGAGTGAACATTTCCATTCGAATATTTTTGGTGCGGTTTAATTTTGAACTATTAATAAACTATCGAATAAACTATGAAATAAATTCATATTATTGATTAATTAATTGAATTTTACTTGAAACTAACGAAAGAAATTAAAGGAAATTTTATTAGTTTAGTTCTTTATCAAGCTACAAATAAAAAATTATTCACTTTTTAAAGTTAAAAGAAAAATAAAAAAATAATAGAAGATCTTATAGCAAATAATCACCTTCTTTAATTGTTTTATTATTTTTAAAAGTGGATTCGATTGTAGCGAGTTGAAAATTAAGTCCGGGTTGTTACTTACACCCACACTTTAAATACTATTTCTATTAACATTAAACAATAAAGACATAAAAGCGAAACCTCACACACACTTTTTTGAATATGAAGAAGTTTTTTCCGTTAAATAACAAAGCGTCCAATATAGGCAACGCTTAGCGAGTTAACGCTTTTTGTATACATTCTTATAAGCGAAGGACAAATCAACGAGCAAACATAAAGAGATTTCATGGGATTCTACTTGGGAGTGAATGTGTTAGCAAAAATAAAGCGCTAGAAACACGTCGAAAGTTAATGTGTACATCGAAAAGATGTGTGTGTATGCTCGTCACTCGTATGATGACGACTACTTACGCAGCTGAAGCGTGAATCGATCTGATTCGGTAGCAGAAGCGTGTGAGTAGCTCAAATTGGATTGTGTATAATTCAAATTGGAAATACGTCATAATAATCTTAACAACAAAGACGAACACAACAGCGATATGCATTGGAACAAGCAGTTGTGTTTGTGGTTGTTGACGGAATAATTAAAAGAAAAATTCATTAAATTTATAAAGTCTTATTTAATATTATTTACTGAATAAATAAACAATTATTTACTACTACAATTAATTATTATTTTTTAACACACTTAAAAACAACACATTTTCATTCCCCGTTTGATTTTGGTCTACGATCAACGGAAAGGAAATGACAAAGCAACATTACAAAAGCTTTCAGTTTCCTTCAATGCTTATTTATGATTTTTAATTAATCACTTCTGCTTTTACTTGAAAAAAAAAATCTGTTAATAAACACATATTCATAAAGAGTACTCAAACTAATTAAATATATAATTAAGTCATAGATCTTTAAAATCGATCAGTTCAGAACCATTAAAAATTTTAACAAAAAGTGAAAGGAAATAAATGATGTTGTAAAGGGAGAATGAACGAATGCGAGTTACGTAATGCGTAGAAGCCCAATTGGACTGTGTATGTGTAAATGCAGCTTCACGAACTTGAAATATGGAAGAGCTTCAGCATGAGTCACATGTGACTCAAGCAGAGCAAGGGAAATATTCAAATATTTCGTTATGCGCAGTTTGTAATAGATTATCGTGCGACTTTTCTCACAGTTGCTCAGGTTCAATTATTGACGCCATTTCAACAACTTTGGCTGTTGTTACGCTTGGAAATGTTAATGAATGCTTAATGAAAGAGTGAGTGAAGTCAGTTATTTGGAGGTGTAACGGAAGGAGTTCACTTCATGGATTAAATTGCATACCTAATGAAGTCGTAAGTCTTAAAAACGAAGTGAAATATTTTTTTGTTGGTCTATTTTTCAATGATTTTTCCTTATTAAATTACAGAAATACACTCGATTTTGTGATTTATCATTTAACAACGGAAATTGCATAATTTAATTTCTAATTTTCAAATTTAAATCGCATTAATTACGATGTTTTCAAGAATTCAATGCGCAAAAGCAGGGGAAAAATTAGAGTAAAACCCATTCAAAGCATTCATTAATATTTTATTTAAATTAATTTACTTATTTAATGGATATTTCGGAAGGTTTCCTTGAATATCGTTGTTCATTCTTTAATAAATGAATTAATTGTTTAAATGTATTCATTTGTATTTCGCACTTAACCTCACTTTGTTATTTTTCAATAATATTTCAACAGCGATTATTTAAATATCGTTTTAATACCTCCAAACACACAAAATTTTTGTATGTATGTAAGCTTTTTGGCACGTTATTTTCCATGTGATTTGATAAGATAAAAGAGAGAGAGAGGAACAAAAAACAAGAAGTTCATAGAATTATCACTCTGCTAGATAAGCTTCTCAATCGCTCTCTCGTTCTCCCTCGCAATCTGCTAACGAAGAACAACGACTGAGTTGCTCGTCGCTTCTAAATCACTTACGGCGTTTTCAGCTTGACAATTATTCGTTTAGTTGAGTGCTTAACAACAGTTATTCGTTACTGACTTGTGTTTGGGTGACAATTAATAACAGCATCAAACAAATTGTTTGCGATCCCGACGTAAAAATGAAACCATTCACGTTGTTCTGGTATTCAATTGCACTCGTTGCTATTTTGTTATTCTCTCGGGTGATTTAAAAAACAACTATTCGATTAAACATGTTGAATATTCGTTCATTTATCCCTAGATTACATTCGTCCCTTTGATATTCTACGTTTTCGCCTTCTTCTGCGTCTTAATGATGGGCCAAGTAAGTGTCGAACGATCGATTGATTGATTGATTGATTGTCCGTTTTCAACAATTTTTTGTTTTGCTTTTCAGTTGATATTCAATACTTTGAGGACTCACTACGTTGCAACTCGACGAACTGCAGGGCATCCAGTGACCCCTGCCACGCCCTCAGAAGGTATGTTTACATACTAAAACGTCGTTAAGTGTAAATAAACTGAACTTTAGTGACGAAGTAGAGAATTAACGGTATTGATAACTAAAATAATCTCTAAATTGAGAAAACTCTAAAATTACAAATTTTAGTAAAATTCAAAATTTTTAAATATCTATTTTCATAGATTTTAAAATTTAGAAAAAAATGTCAATTTCTGAGCAACTTACGAAACGCTCAACGTTACGAAAACGACAACGACAACGTTTTCGCGTCTCTTAGGAACGTCACGAAATGGGATCGAACGAACATAAGAATTCGTTGATATTTAATATCATGCAATAATTAGAATAAATATCATGCAATAAATTACAATGACATTAACTAATTATATCACGGTGACGATTACTTTTCTGTTTTTATTTGATTATTTGAATGGAAGACGTATTAAAAAGCCATCGAAAAATTTTCCCTTCTTTTCTTAACTACATTTTGATACTTTTGCTGTACAAATTTTACATATAAATCGCCAGTAGAGTATAATATAAAAATGAAAAGAATTAATGTTATTTTTTATATCTATTTTTGTTATTCAATTAAATTAATAACAACGTCGACTTATTCGTCGCTGCTCTGTTGCCGACAACGTCGACTTATCTCAATATTAGATAAGCTAAAAATATCGTTTCAAAAGAAATCCACAGTCGTCATTACAGCCACGTTATTTTATTATTCCACCGCCCTGAGTGTTATTTTCAACTAAACTGTTTACTTTTGAGTTTAAATAGCTCTTTACTTTAATATTGCAATAATTATTAATTAAAAATAGAACGCGACAGAGAATAGATTCTTATTTAAACACAAAACAAAATAAATAGAACGGAATATTGCAGCTCAAAGGCAGAGCAAACGTCGCAGTACGTGTTTTTGCATTTTTCCCCTCTTTTTCTTTCCCCTCTCCCCGACATAACTCACTACAAAGGATTCAAAGCGTTGTGCAGCGATGAAGTTGAACGCATCGCAGTTCAAACGCACGCGTCAAGGGAAAATCAACGCAGACTGCGTGAAGTTGCGTTATGTTTAGCTAATTTCACTTATGTAACTCTGCTCTGAATTATCTCAATGCGAGGGTGGCTACGCAAAACAACACACAAACACAGCAGCGCTTACAGCTAAGATAAAACACTCGCTCTCTCTCATTTTCTCTCGTCGTCGGCGCCGAGCGAAGTTTTTTGCAGTGCGTCTTTAAAGCGACGTGATGCGTCGTAGTTTTAATCATTCAATTGTCTCAAAGGAACGAAGCCCCATCGAGTATTTAAATTAGATTATTTTACGCTGAATTTAAGTTATTCTTTTAAGCTGCACCAAAACAAAACCTGCATCGGTCATTTAATTTCTAGTGCGCATAAAAAGTGTTTAAATATTTTGTTTGATAATTGATAAATTTAATTTACTCTGAATTTATTCTTTTCGATTTGTTGTGTTGTGTTTGCGGTGTTTGAAAATTATGGATATCGTCGATGTTGTGTATGCGGCGTTTTTAATTTCCTATTTTTATTACGTAAGTTGCACGTCGACGTTCACGTAATGAATTCACGCATTCAGGACGATTCGTTACGTTTCTAGATGATACGAACAACGTGCTGTGCGGACACGAACGGCGACGAGGAAGAACACGAAAACAAACCCGATGAAGCGATCGATGAAATCGTGATTGTGAATCAAGGTGCGTTCAAAGAAGAAATTAAAAGAAATTTAAGCAAATTTAAAGGGAAATTTCTATAAATACGAAGGGACATTTAGGGCGGTGTTTACTACGGAGCTCCTTATTTATTTCTTATTACGAAAGTCCTTTCATCCATTTACGTATTGAAAAAACAACAAAATCCATTGTCCAAACGCCCTGTGATTTTTTAATCACTCTGAATTGTCAAAAAAAAATATAAATACGTTGCAATTATTTAAAATTTTATTCAAATACAAATTATCAGTAAATTATCAGTTAAATAAAAATCGTAACATCATTTCGCAATTAAACTTTGGACAAAAAAAGAAGTTTCAAGCGTCTCCTTTTCTCAAATTCCTCGCTCATGGCCTCATTAAATTTCATCAATTACCTGGAAGTCATATGGGTGACTTTATTAGTGCTAAAAGTAAGTTCTACGCCTCTCTTCGCTCTCACTCTGTCGTCCTCTCTTAACGCTTCGATTGTCTCTCGTTCGACGGCCGTCGCACAGTGGGTGCTGCATTTAATTATCGTTTATTACGATTTCTTCGACGAACATCATCGACCCGTTGCAGTGCGCCGCCATCAGCGCCAACAACTGCAGCCAACAGAACGTTGAGGTGAGTTTCTGTCTACTCGTTGCATTTGCACCTTGACTTTGATTAAACTATTTTCATTTACTACTTTAAGATGCCTCTAAATCTAAGTGAAAAAAAAAAACAACAGCAACTAAAGACCGAATTCGATATTTTCAAACAACTTCCGATTTTCTAATCAATTCGAAATGTAAACTTTAATCAATTTCAAATGTCAGAAAAATATGAAAACGTGTAAATTGTATTTTGTTTTGAAAAAAAAAAATTGTAATATTTTTTCGTAATTAAACTTTGGACAAAGCGAATCGTTCTTTCTGTGTCTGTGTTTCATAGAATTCAACAAGAAAAATCACAACAAATTCACATCGTAATAAATTCATCGTTTTTCATGGCCGGATCAAATTTCTTCCTTTACGTCTTCTTCGTAATGATCGCTTTATTCCTGGCAAAAGTAAGTCGTAGCGTTCTTTGTGCTTCCGCTCTTTACTTGACTTTCTCGTTCTCTCCTCGTCCTTTCAATTGCCTCTCGATTCAATTCGTCGATGGTCGCACAGTGGGCGCTGCATTTAGTTTTCTTTCCTCAGGAGTTTTTCTATGAACATCGCCCCGTGATGCTGCAGCAGCAGCTGCATCAGCAACTGCAAATAAATGGCTATTGCGGTGAGTTGAATTTCATTCATTACATTTTCACGTTCATTAAATTTATTAAAACTAAATTTAAGAAAACAAAAATAATTATAACAACATTATTTAAATTGAGCGTTATAATTAACCTCTAAAAATAATTAAACTTAAGCTTAAAATCCTTGGGGCATTCGAAATAACATTGATATCAAGACAGGGGCGAAAAATTAGCAAAGAAAATAATTAATAGAAAAAACGCTATTCAATTTTTACGAATCATTGTTATTTCGGTAAAAATAAAGTCTTTGGTGATAAGTTGCAAAAATAAAAGGCAAACAAATGAAGGAAGGGGCTAAATTGAAACATACGAATTTAATTCATTTCAAAAATTCTTTTTTTTTCACCTTCCGCAAACTGCTCTGAAATCACCTACAGATCAAATTAATTATACACAACATGATTTAATTATTAACTTCGATGTAAGCATTCAATTTGGTGCTTTTTTATTGATGCGTTTTGCTCTACAGTCGTAAAAGTGTTCGAAGGTTGCAGACGAGCGAGACGTTGAAGTGTGGTGAATTTGCTGTTAGTGAGGTGCTGTGTTCGTCTCTGTTCTGCTCGTTTCCGATAAAAAGCGACCGTTTTGTTTGTACTGTATTAACAAAAAATGTTCACTTATTAGTTTATATAATCGACCTTTCTTTCCACGCAAATAAACGATACAACTTTATTAGGTTAATGCGTAAGAAGCGTAAGAATCGAACGTGACACAAATACACAGCATTGCATAAGTCGTTATCTTATCAGCTACCGACGACATGAACTCGTTATCGACTCGTTATCTTTTTCAAATACGAGTTGTTCTAAATTGGACTTGGTAAAAACTAATTGGACTAGTTAGAAACATTTATCTCGAAAACCAAGGTTTTTCCAATTGGCTTGTGCACAAAATTAAGCTAATTTTTTCCAGTGAAAGTATTTTATTAAAAAAGAATTAATGAACAAATTAGCATATAATATCAAAACGTCTTCTTTTGGTTTATTGTGTTTTATTATTATTATTTTTATTGGGGTGCTGTTTTGTAAAGTTCAACGGACGACAACAGAAAATTTATCAGAATTAACCATTTTTTTATCTTACAGAATTCTCTCCATTTTCAGTCTGTTATTAAGAAATTGTTTTTGAAAAATATCCAAATTTAGTTCACTCGCGATCGGTTGAACGACAAGATTAAAAAGTGTCAAAATTAATTTTAATAAACTTTAAAAAAATACCCCTGAATAATATCGTACACTATTTTTAGTACTTTTTAATATTAATTGCAGTGTTTCTATTAAGAATTTAATTCGTTAATTCTTTGAGAAAGTTTACAGCACAATGGAATATTTTTTAAAAAATATTTCGATCATATTCACAATTTTATTGATGATATTTATCACTTATGGTTTTTTGCGGGTAAATTTTAATTCTAAAATTCTAATTAGAAAATTTGAAAAACAGAATTTAATGAAGTGTAATTAACAAAGTTTCTCATGAATTTCAGTTTACTCTATGGTTTTTTCTAAAACATGATTATTTGAGTTTGAGTACGCGGTATATTTGCAATAATCGTGGTGAAGTTATTCAGCAACAACAACAACAACAACATCGACGTGCTCATCGCGGTAGGTTGGCTTCTCTCATTCGCTCCTACGACTATAAATCCAAATGGAATATCAACACAACTCAAGGTGCTCGCTCGCTCTCACGTTCAACGTTCTTGTTGAGCGGCGGTTGTGTCCTTTTTTTCTAATTGGGTTCTTTCTATTGTTTCACTGTTTTCATATCTTCAAAAACTAACAGAGAGAACGAGATGTCACTCGAACGATTTTAAGAGCACACAAAGCATTTGAATTTGATTTGTTTTGTTTGTGTTATTTATTTATTATTATTGTTAACTGCTCAAAATATTATTGCGATTTATTGTTTTTTTTTTCGCGTTTATCTGCTATGAAGTACTTTTACGTTCTTGACATAACAACACGTAATAAAAACAGATTTGTTTGAACTGTTCTGTGAATAAATCAGTTAGCAAAACCATTTCGCGCGACGCAAATCGACTGTTGCTTAAAAAGTTCAATTGATTGCCATAAAAAAAACTCTTCATAGTTTCCGTTATCAATTCAAATTTAACAAAAAAAAAAAGAAATATTTCTCCGGTATGCCGTCTACTGTGCATGAGTATTTAATTTTTTTATCGGCTTTTTTCGCAGTTTTTGCGACATTCGTCATTTTATGCTTTTGTTTACGCTTTTTAATTTGGATTTACGTCGATTTTTACCGCCCAAGGCGTTCACAACGTTTCAATAACGGTACGTAAACGATTCGAAACACTGATTTAAATAAGAAGCAGCAAAAACTGCAGAAGACGCAACTAATTATGTTTTCCTTTCCTTTTTTACAATTCTTTGAACAACTCCGTTGCATTGCGTTGCGTTTGTTGCGTCGTAATCTTATCATCTGAACTCCAATCAGAATTTCGCGATATATGTAGCTCGATTGTTGACGCCGAGTCGCGTTGAGTTTCTCTTTTCTCTTTTCAGTCGACGTTGCTGTCCCATTGTTTTCAAATATCATATTTTTCCAAATCATTCAACGATTGCGTTGCCCGCTGAAGTGCATGAAAGATTTCGCAAAAAAGTGCTTACAAAACGATAATAAAAAACTTTGGAAAAAAAATTTCATTGAAACAACGTGAATTTTACGTGAATTTTCCTTTTTTACAAAAATGAACGTTGTTCCGTTATTGTGAATTGTGCAGTTGCTGCCGTGTAACATGCGTTAGTGTTCACGAAGGTGTTACAAGGCTGGAATTTTTTTTTTACACTTTTCTTATCGTTGCCAACATGGATATTTTTTCGATTTACATCGCGACATTTTTTGTGGTTTTCCTGATTTTGCCAACTTTATACTTTGCGTTAAAAGTACATAACTTTTTTGGCAAGAAAAATAATTTTATAAAAATATATTACATTTTTTAAACTATAACTTTATAAACAAGTTTAATTTATACCTTTATAAACTAATATAAATACTTTTTGTATTCTTCAATGTTTTATTTTATTTTATTTACTTTGTGACAATAAATTTAATTATTATTATTATTACTGAAATAATTTTGCAATTATTGCTGCTTTATGTTACGTTATTATTAACTTATATTATAATGATAATAACCATTATTAAGTTATTCTAATAATCATAAATAAAGGTATTTTCACTACGCAAGTCTGAAGCTTATAAAATAAGATGAAAAACACAGATTTGATGAAATACTTTCTTTAATTCGCATTCGAATTGCGCAATTATTAATTAATTAATTATTCCTTCAATTAATCGCTTGCTTGGACTCTCATTTCGCGTGTCTGAATTTTGTTTGTTGAACAAATCACGAAAATTGTTTAAAGTCATCACATACGCAGTACGCGTTGCTGATTGAGGCGCACGATTGTAAAACGGAGACTTTGACAAGTGCTGCCACATCAATCATCACAGAAATGTGCTGTCAAAGTTCGGACACAACTACAAAAAATCCTCAATATCATTAATGCTACTTTTTAAATTTTATAGTTACCATATTTTAATTGATACTTCGTATGATTACTACTACTTTTTTCATCTTATTTTTTAGCTAATATTTTATTACATTTTATGCTGTTTAAAGCTTTCATATTATATTTGATACTTCGTATTATTAATTAATTATGAATATCTATAAAAAATAAAATGAATTAAAATAGAATAGAATAAATAAATAAAATAAATAATAAATATTTTTATTCAGTTCATTTATTCTCTTTAAATAAATCTTGAACTGTTTTATATTTATTTCGTGTCTCCGTAAGAAAAACTATGAGATAATTATAGAAAGGACATAAATATAAATATAAGAAGCGTTTCATTACTACTTTTATTATTTATTATTTCTATTGTTAATTACTACTATTTTAAATCTTTATTTCCCTTGTAATGAATATTATAAAGATTTCTTTTTATTGTTTTTATTTATATTGTTTTTCATTATATTTTTACTATAATCGTGGTTTTGGTATATAATTAATTTTATATTTATTTTCTCAAAATATTTTTATTTATTTATCAGTATCTTTCATTAACCAAAATTTAATCATCGCCGCTTTTTTCCCTTATATATTTTATGGCTTATAAATTGTTATTATTAGTAGATAATTTTTATGATAACAATAAAAAAGATTTTATGGCGTATTTATTACTCGCAGTCTTATTACATTTTGAATAAATTTAGTAACATTTAATGCTCTTTTACTCAATTTTTATATTTTAATTATAATTATCATTAAATACAATTATTAACATAAATACATACAGTAGAGCCAGCTTAACGTGGACATCGAAGAATCACAGCAAAACAAATAATTAATTAAGGTGAAAGAAATAAGATTTATTCAAAGAAGTTTACTTCGTATATTAAACGATTTCATATATTAAATTATAAAATCATATTATATAAATGATTTCTTCTGTTCTAATATTAATAATACTTTCATAAAAATTTAGTTTATTTTTAAATATATTTTTTACATTTAACAGTATTTAATTAACAGTTATTTTTATGTTTTACGTAAACAATTTTTGAAATTGTTTTGGTTTTTTCTATTCTATTATTGACAATAACACTTTTTAGTAGTATAGAAAAGTTCCGCTTTTATTATATGCATTATTGAAAAAGCATTAAAAGCATTAAAAAATGGTGTAGAATTAGTAGTCAAAAGCAGACAGAGACGGATATATGTATTACTCGCCACTTTTTGTGGTGGGATTACTCGCCACTTTTTGTAGTGGGATATTTTCATATACAAATTTTTTTTTTTTTTAAATTTCAAAATTAAAAATAAAAGCTAAAACATTTGAACAACGAAAAACAAAGAACGATCAAAAAGCTTTAATTAATTGCATTACAGTTGCTTTTTTTTGAAGAGTGTTCACGTTAACGAGGCTCTGCTTTATTTAATTATATCTTTTATGCGCATTTATATAAATTATGTGTCTGTGGATTTAGTGTATACTTTGGTTAATCGTGGATTATTTCGATTGTGGTTGTAATCGCTATCGAGATCGACGAAATAATCGCAATAATAATCGCCAGAGAATCAGAAACATTGCACAACAACGTCCACGACGACAACAACAACAACAACAACAACAGCAACGTTGTTATCAGGGTATGAATATTATTTGTAGATATAAATTTAAGACATCGTTAATGAATTATTACACTTTTAGGCATGAAATCCGTAAAATATATTTATTTAATACTGAATCGAAGAGTTTTAATACAATATCCGATAATATATATATATGGAAAATTAACTTAAAAACTCTTGAATTTCTTTTTATGAACAAAATTATTAAGATTTAAATTAACAGATAAGCAAAAACAAAAGAGATTAACAAAGAATACAAGAATGAACTTTGGAAATGGATTCGTTCACCTTAAAGTTATATTATTTTATTCGTTTTACTGTCTTCTTCTTGTATAACGACCTCCTTTCTTATCATCATCATCATCGTCATCATCATTAAATTCCATTTATTTTATATTCGTTTTAATAATAATTTGCTTTATCTAAAATAAAGTACATAAAAGAAAACATAAACATTAACAAATTTGTCAGTGACTTCGTTTTTGGCTTTTCTTTATCACACACACACACACACACACACACACCACACCAACATTACGAGTTTCTCCCCATGCACTTGAAGGTTCTCACCACAGTCAGCAGCTGATAACGCTGTCTCCACTCCAAATCTTATCTTCTATCGATTGTGGGTTTTTGAAACACGCGTGTATTGATTTTTAGTTGCCAAAAAAGCAATCACAATGTTTTAAATACAATTTTAAAAATTCTCTCAAAGTGTTTAGCTGCACGAAAACATTTATTGAATTACCCGCAATCACACAAAAAAAAAAACAAAACAATTGTGAAAATTGTGGACTAATTGTGAGCGAGAAAAAACAAAACAATGAAATAAAGAAATTTCTCTTTGCAAAATAAAATAAAATTTATGAAAAGAATAAGAAAAAAGATAGAAAGATAGGAATTTGCTTTTGTGTATTAGAATGAATACTAATCACGACTTTGTTTACATCGCATGCTCCCTTCTTGCATTCGCTTGTGTTTGGCTGCCGTTGCTGTGCTTTTATATTCGAATTCGTAGTAAAACGTTAGCGAAAATTTACACACCACGCAATGAAAGGCGGCGGCAGGAGCGAAAACAAAGAGAATTTCAATTGCTACGAGAACAATTTTCAACTCAAATGGGAGTAAATTATTTTGGTGGGTTTTCTTCTGTTTGCAATGAGGTGAAATGAAGTTAGTAAAGGAGTCCAAGAACATAAAAAAATTTATTAAATTTCAAGTTTTCATATTGAGTTAATGTCGATATTAATTTCTTTTTATTTATTTTCTTTTCAGATAACCAAGGCAACATCTATACTGTCTCCGATGACAACACTTTAAACAGTGGCCCACCGCCGCGTTTTGCGGACTTCTTTTATTTCGATCGCGCCGCCGAAGAAGAGTCGCGCATTCGTGCGCAGCTAGAAAAGGATGACAAGGAGCTACCTTCGTATGATGACGTCATTCGTATGACTGCAGCGACGCCAGATGCGAGGCCAGCGACGACGGCGGCGACGGCGACGGCGACAGCCACATCAACAGCAAACGAAGGCGTTAACAGGTCGAGAATTTCGATCGGAACAACAACGGACCTTTCGCTTCCGCTTTGTGCTCCTCCGTACACGGAGATCGATATGAATGCTGCTCGTGCTTCGCCGCCAGCAGCCACTACAGTGACTTTAGAACCATCGACTTCACGCGCAGCTGCAGCGATAACGACCGTTACCACAGTGAAACCGGCGTCACTGACATCGTCATCAGTATGACCAAGTCCACGTTGTTGTTGCTGTGGTGTTGTAGTTGCAGCCGCAGTAGCAAAATGAGCAGCAGCTTGAGTAAATATCGATGCTGCAACCAGCAGCCAAAATAACAACCGCATCAGCAACGAAAGGAATGAAATATTACAAAGAACTAATTAAATATTTATTAAGCTCTTTTTAAGGAAAGTTTTAGGATTATTCATAAAAAAAAATTGATTTTAGAGTAAAAGCATTTGAATCGGATTGTGATTTCTGTACATGGTATTTATTTCTGTAACTTTAAATGTGATGATGCATTCGCTGTCATAAAAACTACAAACAACATAAATTTTTTATACGTGCGCAATAAATACTTAGCAATAAGCTATGAATTAACTACAAGGATCACGTGTGTTATATTTAAATTTGAAATTTCCATGTTTTGGGTTTGCAAATTTAGACAATTTAGTTTGAGCAGTTAATTGAATAAATAAAAGTTCTGGTCGCATTTTATTTTATTCCGACATCATTAAAAACTTCCCTCCTTCATTAATATTGATTCTCCACGGCGTATGAATGCTACAGATTCACATCGATTCCATGGCTGTGTTTGTGTGTATAACACGTTTTAAGTGCGATGTTATATACTATTAAGTTTCCTTTATTAAACAATATTGTAAGTAATTTAGAACTATAAAACGCTTAAATTGCTGTTACGACTCCTCAGTTGTCCCGTCCTGGTTTTTTTTTTTACTCCGGCTAACCTAGTCGATGACGTGTCGTGGTTCTTAACCCTTCCTGGCGCGGGCTGAGGGTAACAATAAATTTCAGAAAAGAATTTACTATTCTTTAAGTCGTTTCCATCTCGTTCTTTCCCTCTCTCTCTCTCTCTCTCTCTCTCTCTCTCTATTCTTACCTCCGTTCACCAAACCATCATCTTTCCATCCTCCTGAACCACTTTTAACTTCCGCCCCCGCCCCCTTCAAATTATACCTTAGCACTTCATGATAATAATTGTATCTTTAATCATACTTTGCACTCAAGACTAGAGAACAAAATATTATGTATGATATTAAATATATAAACATATAAATGTATAATACAAATGAAATTATAGTACTCGATTCTCTTTGGAATATATATATATAGTTTTCTTCGACTAATTGTGTCACTAACTCAACAAAATATAACCGTTTTTCCCAGTGGAAAATATGTAAGGTTCAACAGGGGTTATTTCAATTTTCAAAACTTCTTATTTTAACACAATTAACCTCACCGGGAGAGCGCTGCTGGTTTGGGGTGCACGAAGTGGATTTATTCGGTTAATTAAACTATACGTTTTCTAGCCTGTCTCACCCTAATTCTACTTCCTTCTGGTACTATGGTTTTTGAGACGCTTCTCTATGTATTAAGACAGTTTATAACTGAAAAACTGCCGCGCAAATGAAAATTGTTCTCTCAAATCGAAAGTGATTTTCTTTGTATATATATACCAAATTACAAAAAAACAAATAAACTGAAATTGAATCTCACGCTTTACAACTAGTCACCTCCCTCGTTACTTCTCCTTATGACTTCGTCAGACGGTAGCTCTTCCACAGGAATCGCGTAAATTGTTGCTGTCGCTTTTATCGTGGTTCCATGCGTCGGTTTTAACTATGTCGCTGACCCAGGCCTTTAATTGGAACAGAATCCTTTTTGTTATTTTTTGACGATTTTGGTAACGCTGGTCAGACGAGCTGCATCCTTGCTTTCCTCCTCCTTGCAGGTGGATTTTTTGTATTTTATTGTCCACTACTTCGTTGGTCAGGAGCATCAACTTAAAATTTCTTGGAATTCAAAAACTAATATTTTTCGACTTAAAAACCGCGACTTAAAATTTTCTGCTTCTGTGCTCTACCGCTGTTCAAGCGTACCACGATTTAAATTAGATTTGCATAGTCAGTTTCGGTTTTATTTACCAGGCGCTCATAATAAGAAAGACAGCTGTGCTATCTACTCTCCGTTTACTCTTTGGTGTTTACTTTTCCCACCTAATTCCTACTACTCATTTATAAAATTCCTACACTCTCTGACTCTCTCTTTGTACTCTTTTCGACGCTCTTTTCTTACTACGATCTCACAAACAAATTGAAAAAATAAACTGCTGTAAAACGAGAGCACATTTTGATGGGTTCGTTTGACCGTCTACATCGTTAACCCTTACGCAGCTGCAGAAGTTACTACAGGTTAGTTTAATTTACTAATTAAATGAAAATGACTATTAAATTTTTTTTTTACTTCCTTGTATACGTAGTAAATACAAGAAAGTATTGTAATCATGAAAAATTTCGATATTGAGATTTTGATGGTAACACACATTTTGACCATCGCGGAGTCCATTTTGACTAGTTTGGTCGTGACGTGTGTACGTATGTACGTATGTACGTATGTACGTCTGTACGTCTGTACGTCTGTACTTATGTACGTATCCTCAATAACTTAAAAACGGAGAATCGTAGAAACTTGAAATTTGGTATTTGAGACTCTTATAAGACCTAGTTGTGCACCTCCCTTTTTGGATGCAATCGGTTGCGCGAAAAGGACACTTCTCATATACTTTTTTTCAAATTTCATACATTACTCAAAAACAAACACTCCTAAAAAGTATATACTATTGGGCCTTACATAAGACACAATTTTGTAGCTCCAATTTTAATGATGGTTCGCACCAAAAGGACTCTTCGCCAAAGGAACACGAAGCATGCATTATCCGAGTTACATAAATGATAATGATAAATGAATGTTATGCTGCTTTATCTCTTACAAAAATTGGTTGTACCCTTACAGAACTAAACAGTGAAATCAAAATTAGTACGATTGATAGTTAAGGCTGTGTGGAAACTAATTTCTACTTCCTTGTTTTTACTTACTACTATTTAAATTAAGAGAAGCCTATGAAATTTTTTTCATTATGGAAGTAAAAATATTTAAAATTTTTAAAACTTCAATTTTAAAATATAAATGAAATATATCGACCACTTTTGAAATAAAACCATACAATTGCCGTCATACAAGGAAGTAATGTGTTGGCCACATCAGATATTTTTATATTTATTTTTTTGAAAATGAAGTTCCTTAGAATGCTATATAATAGGTTACATTTTAAGAAAATATAGTTAATAACATATGTTTACGTATTTTTTTATCGAAATCGGGGCAGTATTTCCGAAGAAAACGGACATTATAATTTGCCAACTTTACTTTTTTAAAGTAACAAGTAAGTAATTTAGTATACAATTTGCAATTATGTGTTTATTTGAGCTATAATGTACGATATTATAGCCTGTCTCTTTTTCACAAAAACTGACCAACTTTTATAAAACAGCAAAACAGCATTTAACTGGAAATTCATCGCAAATCATTCGCTGGAAGTCTGGAAGAAACCTTTCAGTGATGCCGCTTGTGAAGAACATGTGTCTGTGTGGCAACACGGATCTCAACTGACAGCAGTTCACAATTTTTTCCAGCGCTTCTTCAGTTTTTCAGCACAGCAAATTCAGCAACAAAGAAAAAACAAAGGCGACGATAATCTTTTGTTCCAAAGTTTCTGCAGTCTCATTCTGTTTGTTCTAAGTAACTCTAAATTTGAGTATGAGTGAAACTAAGGTTTGCATTAATGGCTCGTGTGGCTACTTATGGATCGTTTTTATAAAAGTTTGAATTATTTTCAGATTGAGTTCGCCGTGCAAATGCGTGAGGAACTTTGCGCTGAAACTATTCGAAAGGCTCTGCATGACATCGGCGATATCGAAATTGATGTGCCACAGGGACGTGTCATTGTGCACACACAGCATCCGTGGTCAGATATACAAGAGCGCATTGAGCGCACCGGACGCAGGTCAGTGCTGACAGGATTCGGCGGTGGGTGTCGACAAAACTGACTGAAAGCGAAGCACAAAACACATACAATTTAGATTAAATAACTATTTCCACACCTAAAGGTCAATCTGCAGTCGCGATGATAGACACCAGTGGCCAAAACTTTGCGAAGCTAAACTCCAGCGCCGTTCAGGGCGTAATACGATTTAGTGCCATCACACCAGATTCCGCTGGCGTAGTAATAGACGGTGTAGTTGATGGTTTATCACCGGGACTGCATGGATTGCATGTGCACGAGTGCGGAGATTTGTCACAAGGATGCCTGTCAGTCGGGGAGCACTACAATCCGCGCTGTTCCCCGCATGGAGGACCAACGGATGACGAATCCAAACGCCATGCGGGTGATTTAGGCAACATCCGCTCAGATGAGAATGGCCGATCTTCATTTCGCTTCATCGATCCAGTGCTTGACGTCTCTAGCATTATTGGACGTGCTGTAGTGATAACAAAACGTGAGGATGATCTGGGTCGAGGTGATAATGCGCAGAGTCGCATAGATGGCAATTCAGGTGATCGGTAAGCTGTGGAATCGTGGAATGAAATTTATTATTTTACATTCCTTTCCTTTTGAAGACTTGCTTGTGGAATTATTGCGCGCTCGGCGGGGATTCTGCAGAATTTTAAAAAAATTTGCGCATGCGACGGAGTTACTTTGTGGGATGAACGCGACAAGCCACTCGCAGGCGACAATCGTTCGCGGAAAAGTTAAAGTTTGCGCACACATTTTTAATTATTTTACTTTGTAATGAGGTGTTAGAATAAACAATGAAGCATTTCTTAATAATAAGACAAATTTTTCAAAAGAAAACACAATTTTATTCTCACCGTCTTCACTAAGCAATTATTTTTTTCAATCTTTCCTCTATTCATCTCCATGAAGTTCCTTCTTCTACTTTTCTTTTATTGATCTTGACTGACTCAGTCACTATCGTCGATTAAGATGCTTTCATTTGCATCAACAGTTTTTAATTTGCGTTTTAGTTCTGCGAAATGATTTCTGCAATTACTTTTGTAGCTCTGCACCAATTTTCCACAGAGCACAGGAGGCGATATACTAATAGTAATATGCACCTAAAGCATCGACAAGAAAAATTGTTAATATTAGTGAAATCATTAAAGATTTACTCCACATATTTAATTCAAAATAACCTCCAAGTAATCGGTTTCCATTTCGTAAGCCACACACTCGTCCAGCAGCTGCAGCACAGTTTTGAATGCTTCCGTCGACATCACAAATTTCATTTCTCCAATATTCTGCTTGTACCAAATCGCATAAGCATCGATGTTGCTATGGACATCCATCGTAGTAGCATTCGCTGCACGCGCTGTCAACAACAAGTGCAACATAGACTCTGTGGTGGGCGTCGAGATTATTTCTTGCAGACGTGCTTTCAAAAATTCTTAAATTAGTTGAATGAGTTAAGTAGAAATTAAAATTGTCACATAATTTTTACTTTTTATAAACGTTCTGCTCTCTGAAGTACAAAGACTTGCTATAGTCTGCAAAGTAATCAAATAGAATTTCCATTCTGTGAAATGTTCACTAAGAGAGAGTTTAAAAAGGTGAGCCAATGAATCCTGTTCGCATGCAGAGATGAGCTGAAATAAAGAATTACATTTGGTTTGATTACGATTCATTTGAAATAAACATTTTAACAGTCAGCTGCAACGCATTTACCTGTCCGTGTAAGTCTTTCATAAATTTGATCTCATCCACACCTTCATTGATCCAATTGGAGAAATTACAGAATGCTTCCTTTATGCTACTGTGATGGAGATCAAGCGCTATGCCGATATGTTTCTGAGCAATCTTCGTAACTAATTCACCTTAATTAAAAGTGCAATTTGAACTAACTTACAAATATAATTTGATTAAAATTTACTTGGCAAAGTTTTCCTCGCAGTTTGTAAATAACATAAACTGTTTAAGGAGGGATTTTGCAGCAAGTCTTTGAATAAGGAGCTGATGCATTCATCCAAAATGGTTGTCAGCTGAATGGTCTTGAGTGTATCTGTTATAAATAAATGAACATGTTTACATATGTTAACAACATAAAGATTATTTCTTACCATAATAACTGTTAAGGAAAACATTGCTTATCAAATGATATTCAGTCTCCAAGAAATCATTCAATATTAACTGAATATTCTCGCAACCATTGCTGATCCTAATCACAGAAAAAAAATCTGTTATCCTTACAATTTGATTGCCAAGTCTATAATTTTTATGATATACAATACTTTAATAATATGAATTCAGCAGCTGTTAGAATTCGCACATCCTGCAATGCGCCCAAAACATGCAAACTCCCGACGTTCCAGTCCAATTTGGGAAAGTATTGTGCTAGCAAAAACTGCAAAAAACACGTAAAACTTATTATAGTAAACACATAAAATTATTGAATAATCATATATTAGAATTTTTATACCCTTTCGGTAGTGTTTAGACATTTTAGTAATTTCCGGAACTCGTAACAATGCGTTTGTTCTTGGCTTTCACATCTGCCAACAATAATCTAAAAGAGCAATATACAATAAATGTAAATGCAATATTCTGCGAAAATAGCACACAAATATCACCTTAACAATAGCTTTGTAATTCGACCCGATTTCTATACTCATATTCGAATTTTTATTATAACTTAAATGCCCGCCAAAGAATTATTAGAAGAGATAATTACAATGCGTAAAACAATTGACAACACAAGTTTGCCCAAGAAAGATCATCTCCGATCTCGACGCACGCGTGCTATATTTTGCAGTCAGCTCTTTAATACAAAGGCGATATTAATGGACACTGTTAAAGCACAGCCACTGTTATGTCAGCTGGTTGATGAAAATTTACTTGTTACTTGTCTGTTGTTAAAATTTCCATTGTGCGTACTGGGGAAAAAGAGAGATATAAATTGATGTTACACTCGTTCTACCCCGTGCTCGGTTTGTTATTCGGATTTCAGAAGCTGATATTCAGAAAAACTGGAGTTTTTATCGTAGCCTTCGTGAGAATTTGCTATGTAACGGATCCTACAGGTTTAAAATGCATTTATACTATAAATTTTATAGCTTCAGCCGCACTGTGCGAGTTTCTATTTTGGTTTATGTTTCGTTGTTTACATATTCGAAGCGCAAACAACAAGCAAATGACAAACACACTACTCGTCATCGACGAACGTCTTTTGCGTTTCTTGTTCCGTCTGCATAAATGCCAAACAGAAGCCAAAGCATTTCACGTACCATGACCGCTTTAGTTTTGCAAACTTAACAAAATTCTGTTTCTTTAATCGTTGTAATCCTCGTGAATGACAAAATAATTCCGCTCATGGAAGCGAGACATAGAAAACATATCAGAAAATGTAATGCAAAGAATATTAACTCGGCATAAAATCTATAACTAAAATTAAAAAAAAAAAACAAGCTCTTGATAACAAGTGAAATATTTATTTATAATAATTTTTCAATATGGAATTAATTCGAAATATCTTTTTGATGTACGCTTGGTTGTTCATAGCTTTATTTTTGACACGGGTGAGTTTAATAATCAGAAGAATGTCGTCATTGGTAAACGAAATTATTCACATTTTAAAATTTAAACTTCAGTTAAATTTCCTTTTTATAGATTGTATTTTTAATTTGGCAAAACTTTTTATTCTACGGACGTTCAAAGCTTCGATACGACAATCAGCTGCTTCTATATACTAATGTTTAAGCTTTATATTTGGGTTTATGTAATTGACAGTTATTTTTGATATGCAATAAACTTTAAATTGATAAATTTCATTGTTTTTTCATTGACAAAATTATAAATGATAGAAAGACTATTAATGATAAGCATCCTGAGCAAATTGACAAAATGTTGCTCATCTACCTGAGTACTTTATGGAAGAATCAGAACAACAGCGGCTGAGGTGTAAATTTTCCACACAATCTTGTGGAAGACTTTAAGACAGTTCGTCTCGGTACCTGCTGATCGAAACCGTCAAAATTGAACACTGTTGGACAAATATGGGAAAAATATGTATGCATGTTAAAATAGAAACCACGACTGATAGGAATTGACAGTCTACAAATAAAAGATAAGCATAAATAGATATGCATACATTTACCAAAACAAACGTACCCGAAAATACAGGAATAGTTTCCAAAAGCAATAAGGGTTTTTTGAACGTCGCTATCATAGACTAAAACGGAGATTAGAATAAAGATAAGATTAAGCTGATGCTATAAAACAAGAGTTTCTAGTAAAATAAAATTAGTTCCTCAGCGAAAGTCGGTGTTTTACTTTACCAAATGTAGCTAATTAATTTTGTAACAATTTCGCCAAATGGACTTAATTCGAAATAGTATTTTATGCTTTGCCTGGTTATCAATTGGCTTATTTTGCATTCGTGTGAGTTTTTGAAATACTTCAAAGAATATTGATTTTAGGAAATGGAGAAAATAATAAAAAATATTTAAATAAAAATATAAAAACATAAATTTAATAATCACTTAACGGCTTTTTTCTAGTTGGTGTTTGTAATTTGCCAGACTTTTTATATCTTTGGGCGTCGTAAGCTGCGAAGAGTCGATCAGCCGGAAGTACAAAGTTTTATTTAAGGTACATTTGCACTTAATGAAAGTGAATAAAATCTCATTTTAATTTAATGAGCTATAAACATGGAATTTTCCCAAATTCTAATTACATTACATTGCTTAAAATATTATTAACCGAATCATTGTATGCCAATCCATCGATCGATATAAATTCAGTAGTGATTGATTAAAAATTCCCGTGAAAAATAACGAAAATCTTTATCGTCCTTCATCGTCACTTTTTTGTTCAGAGAAAGTCAATTTTTAATTCCTTATCTACTTAATTTCATTTTTATCGTATTTTCGAGATTGATTTTTTTACTTACTTCTGATATTGTTATTTTTTGTATAAAAACAGCAGGCTTTAGTTTTATCACTGACTTTTATTGATTACATATTGATTCTTTGCCTAGTTTTTGAGTTCACAAATCAATATTGAAAGAATAGAAATCAGTTTTACTTCGAACTTCAGCAATGAAAATGTCGTTTCATACAAACATTTCTTTAAATTTATCGATTCAAACGTGTTGCTTCGAAAACGATTCCAATAATCGAACGACATTCGACTGCCCACCAAGATTCCGAGATCACTTTTGCAACAATCGCACAATCACGGCGACACGTTCTGTTTTGATTCCGTCTACAATTTACGATTCTCCTATTGTAGTCACCACAGACAATGATTATTATACGTATTATGTTTACTATTATTTGTTGTTGACTATGCTCATATTGGCAATAATTTCGATCGTGGTAAATTCTTTTTCAGCAATTTCATAGCCTGCTTAAATTAATTGTTTACTATTCCATGCAAAGCTGGCCATACGTCGACGTCAGGAAATCAACAAAAAAATAGCTCAAGAGCGAGCAAGAGGTAAAATAATCTTCTCAGATATGCATACATATTTGCATTTGGTGAAAATACGTGGTTTAAGTATTCATTTCAATGGACAAAATTTACTACGCACTACACATCTTCGAGTACTGAATCACTCACGTGCAATAGTGCGTAGTAAATTTTGTTAACCATACAAATTGAACTTATTTTCACCAATCTTTCACCTCTGCATATAATTTTCATTTATTCAAGTTGTTTCTTTTCATAAATACACTAATCAATTCCTTGTTATTAATAAAACACAATTAGCTGATTAGCTCATTAGCGGTGGTTATTATTAAAACACAATCAGCTGATTGTCGTATTTAAAAATCATAAAGGCAAATGTTTTTTCACCAAATTCACCATACGACTGCAAAATTAGAAGTGTCAATATAACAAAAACAAAACAATTTATGTAGAAATTTCAACCGTGTCCGTCATCAGTAGCGGACAGATAAACCATGTTACTGATGGAGAGCCAAGCACTAATTTGCCTCATAAGGATTATGACTCACCTCCAGCATATGACGAAGCCGTGCGAATGAACACAAACTTACAATTACAGCAAGGACGTGTCCAGGAAGAAGATATTGTGGACGGCATGTCGATTGCAACCTCTCTTCGTGTCGTGATGAACTGAATCGGACCATAAAGCGACTGGAAGCAACGAAACCTGGAAGAAAAAATTAACTTATAAGCTCCATCTTAGCATGAGCTTTCCAGGGAAGTTATTCGAACGCCGGCACAGCATTTTCTAAAATATGAAACATAATTAACATACAATTCAAACACAAATTTGAAAATTTCTGATTTTTTGTGAAAACTCATAAATGAGATACAAACGTAATTACAAAAGTCCAATTATAATCGTGTAACATATGAAGATCAATTATAATTATCATTTATACATACACATATGTATTACAAATATATTTTAATATGCGATTTAATTATGCGTTTTGAACTATCCAGGTTACATTAAATTAATTGCTTAATTAATTTAGTTAAATTTCAAGTTTTTCTTTAAACTGTATTCTGTGTTCTATTCTATACTTCGAAAGGTCGAGCATTTGCAAATAATTGAATTGTGATGTATATCAGTATATGTATTCAACATGGACAGATATTGTCCTAAAAGCTAATTTTCTAAAAAAAAAAACGATCGTAAACTAAAGACTTATATAATTCCTTCTTATATTCTATAGTATACATATATACATTAACATATTATTACATTAATTTGTATAAAATACATTAGATTCTATTGGAATAATAGAATAAAATAAAAATTTGGGTTTCTTATGAAATTGTACGCATTGTATACGAAACCAGCATTGCCAGTCGAAAATGTTTATTAGACATAAAATTTTGAAGAACGAACGCAGTCATTTTGACTTCACAGATTAAAGAGAGAAAAAATATTGATGAATTAAAAAAGAATTAATCTGCATACGCATATTTACACTCAGTGTGCAAGTATTCAAATATCAAGAAGATAATACAAATAAAAAATTTTCCTTTAGAGCGGAATCAAATAATGATGAATTATTTAAATTGGGAAAAAATAAAGAACTGAAGATTGCACACATACGAAGTTATTTATGTGCGATTTAAAATTTTGTGTAGAGGTGGGCCCCATTTTCCATACGGATCCTTAGGCAGTATAAATATATCATTGCACCACGTGTAACCCGTAACGCGATTCTCGATGATCTTCTTGAAAGCCGCATTCTCATGGATAAGATCTCTGTAGTTGTCATTGGAAACAATGGCAGCGTCCAGTTCGCATGCTAATTGCAAGATGAATCTGTAAAAAATGTTAAAATACTTGTCTTATGGCCTGTGAGATAAATGAAGGATCAATTCAATTAGAGACCTGTCATCGTAGCTGATACTCCTTGCGCTCGGTAAATTCTTGCATGGTGTGAAAACAATTTTTCCAGCACTATGTAAAGCATTCAACTCATCAGGATCTGAGGATTTGTATTTACTATGGCGGAACTGAGGCACCACTGCTTTTACTTCATGACCCATTTTTTGAAAGTATTCTAAACAGATTTTTAAGCCTTTCACAGAGAACTCTTTATTAAGCGAATGACTAAAGGATTATAAAAAAGGATAAGATTACAACGATTACGATAAAAATAGGATTTAAGAAAAGATTAAGAAAGTTCAGTACAGAATGTATCAATTACACATCATTGAAAATCAAAGTTTACTTTTGCTAATTCAAAAACTAATGATTCTGTTACCTCAACTAGAGATGTGTCTTTCTGTGTTGTAACATATGGTATTTTATAAGTAATAGAAAAGGTAGTATGTAGCAACATAAAAGTATCAAATGTATACTCACCTGAATGCAACATTGCTACCATCAACAATTACCATACGCTTTCCAGCGCCCAGTTTTTCTTTATTGCTAACCGGATTGTAAGCGTTTTCATTGTATTTGGTTAATTGCTTTTTCTCGCTCGTTGTAAAAAGCGACGTGTCTTTACGTTTTGGTGTCAAAGGATTTCGCACTATTTTAAGAGGCTACAAAATATTTAAATGTCTGAATAAAATTCGTGTCAAGCGAGAAAAAAACAATACAAAATTTTACTAACATTAGATACATCATCGGATTGCAAAGGTATAAATTCGGGGCAATCATCGCTAGTAGAAACACAAGCGTGGGGGTTGCGGACGGGTCCGGTGTCGGTGCCACTACTTTCACTAACGAATATTACAGAGTTGTCAGTTTCTGAAGATGAATTCTTTCGAGATGGAGTTGTTAGCTTTATAGCAGTTCTCATGTTAGAATCAATCAAAGTTTCATCCAATACAATCAGGTCATCACTGTCATAATTGGACGAATTGTTTTTGTTTTTATTTTCAAGACGTTGTGAACGTCGCGGCCCGAATGGATTTCGTTTACTTGCTGGCACTTGTGTATACTCACTAAAATCATCACTAGACATAATAGTCTCAAGCCAATTGTGGTATGAATAATTTCTAGGAGAAACTGGTGGATCGGCGGCGGCAGCATCAGTTGTAGCATCATCATTACCAACACCTTGTTTATATTTTCTATCCACTTCAGGGAAACTCGTTGCTTGCGATGTTGCTACTTTGAGTTTATCGAGCGGTGTTGAAGTCAAATAACTTTTCACATTTGTAGTGGATCGTGCATTAGACAGTGATTCTGAATCAGGTGCTGGATCGGTTTCATCGCAAATGGTTATGAGTTCTATTTCAGGTTCGATGCATACGCAATCATCGTCATCACCATCCATATTATGTATATCGAGTTGGCTTCCATTACTCGTTTTCGTTTTAATACTTTCCTCGGTTGCATCATCATCCGATATAATTTCACCTTCTTCTAGTGTTGCTGTGGCAGATGCTTTCTTTTTAATTGACTCTTTTCCTAGTTCTCACAAAGAAATTTAATTAGATTTAGCATGTGATCTCAGATTTTTAAAGTATTACTCTTTTTCTCATTGCGAACAATTCCTTTTTTAGCTTTTTTACTTTCACGTTGTCTAATTAAACGCAGCATTTTATTTTTTAGGCTATCGTTGAAAGAGGAAGACCTCCTTCCATTTTTAAGCGGAAGCTTCTTTACAATCTTCGCCCTGGGAGAGTGGACAGTCAAATTCGCGGCAAGTTTCGCTGCAGCACTTGTTGTTGGTTGGTCACTTCCAGTTTCAGCATTCAACGGCTTTGTGACGAAAGAAAAAACATTTATTAATAAAACTATTAAAATCTTTCGTTAGTTAATGCAAATTTCCTTACGTCTAAATACTTACCTTTGAAGAAAAAAAACTGACTTTATATAAATTATTCAATTATTAATAATAAATCAACTTTATTCAAAATAGAAAAGTTAATGAAAGGGAAAAACTTCTGATCAAAAATTACTTTCAAAAAAAACATTGTAATATATTTAAAGTGATATTAAGTTTAATGCGAAATATTAACTATTATTTTTATTACTATTACTTGTAAACCCTTATTATTACTTCTATTTTTTTATTAATTTAAGAAAGTATGAATGATAATAGTTTTTCTTATATTCAATAGCTTCTATGGCTATTAAATTGATGCGAGAAATGTCCCTGTTTTTCATATCAGCATTATACAAAGTCAATTTGCCTTCTTCAATACTCACCTGCTCAGGGTTAAATTTGATTTACCATTTTGTTACATAAGAAAAAACACCGCTTTGTCATATATCAGATTTGTCATATATCAATTTATTGCAGACATTCTAATTATTATTGCACAAACTTTCTAATAATTCTTGAGGAAAACAGAAAATTACGCATAAATATAAGCAGACAATCAAAGAACGACTTTTAAGAATTTATAAATTAACTAAAGATTCTATGAATGAGTTTTTAACCGCGTATATTACTGATGTCAACATGTTATTGCACAAATTAAGCATTATTTGATAAATGCTCTAAGCTAGAACTCAATAAATTACGTTTTTATCCTAAAATTTGCATAATAGTTATTTATTTATAGCCGCTTATAATTTTAAGGCTTTAATTCTTCGATTTCCTGCTTAATATTTGAGCGAGCTTGTTCTTCATATTTTGATTGAAATTCCGCAGTTGCAAATATATTTGGAATCATTAGCAGTGTTTGTAGCACCTGTAAATTAATAGAAACAAACAGATTAATGAATTAAATTAAAATGCGAATTAAAAACCATACATTTAAACGCATTCGTTTGTAATCAACGTCACTCATGTGTAAATATTCCTGTCGCAAAAGATTAGCATACCTTTTGTATTCTTCAGGTGAAGAGCTGAAAATGAAAAGTGTTTAAAGTCATCATTCAACATGTTTTAAATTAAATTAAATGCTTTCCATACCCTAAAATCATCAGATCCATGTCTTGTAAAAGATTGGCTTCATCCTCGTAACAACGCGTTGATGCAGCTGACTTATCACCCAATAATTTTAGTATAACTTCTTCTTCGTTTAGTATCCGTCTACAAAAAAAAAAAAAAAAACTATAGAACAGCAGCTAAAAAAAGTATGATTTTATTTTTACTTACATCTGTAAAACTACCATCACGACAAAACTCTTCAAAAGCCAAACAATTCTGCGCCACACACGTACGTTTTCCATCGAAAGTGTAGTACTGGAAGAAGGCGGCCAACACAACGGCAGGACTGCAGTCGCGTAGGAGCTCCTGCTTGCTCAGCAGCAATTCCTGCCAGTTGTGGTAACGGCGCTCATCCGTGTCTGCGCTGAGGCGCTCCTGTATGACTCCGAACCACTTGTTAGCCACTTCTTCAGGAATTTCATAGCTCCGACAAGTTTTATGCCAAATTTCTTCCATTATGCGTGAAGATGATTGTGCGTGGGAGTGGCAGAAAGAACGCAGAATTGACTTACAAATTTTTTTTCTTGAAGGTTTTGCTTTTGGCGATGGGTAACAATTAATTGTTATAGTTAAATCACTCTTTTAAATGAAACTTATAGGATAGCTTTTCAAAATCCGATCCGAATTGTAGCTACCTGGTCGAATCATGGAGTCTGCTTAGAAGGTTGTAAAGGAATGACATTTCTAAGCAGCAACCATGACAAGTTTTAATTTGTTTTTTTTTTGTTATTCTTTTATCCCTTCTTAGGGGTGGTTTTTCCCATGAGTTTATTAAGAAAGGTGCACATAGTATAACCAAAACCGAAAGCTTGCCATATTACATCAAAAAGTCAAAGTGTTTAAATAATTGTAGATTTCATAAACGTTACTCTTAGCAAAGCCATGAAAAACTCTATCAAATGACTAGTTTTAATAAACAAAACCTTTGATAACTCAGACAAGAACTAAAAAAATAATTTCAATATGCAACATGAGAAAAACGTAAATAATAAACTACTTTAATGGAAAAATTTACTGATTATCTAATTCGTTTAATCCTTTCTACTAAAAATAAATTAGTAAATTAATATTATAAAATTTAATTTAAAAAAATGATTGATTGAAACGTTATTTTCTTGAATATTTGCGGATTTTAGTATTAACGTCCGATCCAACTGAAGTTAACCAAACATATATCAACAGATCAAAATATCTTGTAGATATCGTACTAAGCCAAATGAATACAACAAAGAGTATTAGAGAAAATATAGAAAAAAAGTGAAGCTAAGTAACTAGAAGTGTATTGAAAGAAGAAAATTGAGAAGAAGTTTTCAATAGAATGTACTGATTAATAAAACTAATTAGCAATACATAAGCATATTGTCAATTTCTGCTGAAGGTACTTCGCGAGTTAAGCACAGAAAATAAGATAACTAAATAAGATAAAACTACATTTAAAGCTAGCAGGAGTAGATGTATTCCCTGTAATATTCCCTGAAATGTAGCCAAGAGACGTGCATATTTACAAAACTTAAAAATACGCTTTCTGAAGGATGCAGACGTGTTTCAGTTTGCTCCAGGCAGCATCCATTTCAAATAACATAGAAATAAATATTATATATTTCTAAACTATATAAAAAACTAAACAAACTTTAAATTACAATAAAGGAACACAATAAACTTTTTTTAAAAAAGGATCTTCTCACACCACTCACCTTTTGTTGAGAATTACTTAGACTTTTTGTGTTTTTGTTCCCTTTTAGGAACTTCGTTGCCAAAGCCAATTTAGCACGACTACGACTTGTTCCAGAAATTAAGTCTTTGGTATGCTTTCCTCGTCGAGATGCTCTCGAATTTTTACGCTTTTTCGAGGTATTTCCACGGGAAGACTTATTTCTTGCTTCTAATTTTTTCCTAAAGGATTTATTGGGAGAAGTACTCTTGCGGACCTTTTTGATTTTGCGCGATTTTGATTTTTGGTCAACTCCCATGCTTTGAAACAGTATTATCAATTTATAATATTTATTATTTACAGAAATAGGTAATACAAATAAAATTCTATTTTAAAATGACTTAAAATCCCAATTTTAAAAATTTTTGTTTTCAGCACACTATGGATACAGGTAACCCTCAATTTATTACGCCGTGCAGTAATATTGTAGACCAAAGTATAGGTTTGATGACATAAGTAAAATATTGAAGATTGATTATTATAATTTAAAATAAGTTGATATTTTATATTCAATTTTTAAAATATATTTTATTACTATAATAATTAAAACAGTTGAAGATTATCTAAGTTCATTTGAAAACTACCAAACAAATACATAACCTGAAAAGATATTTTATGCCAATACAATGCTTCCATTATCGCAAAAATATTGCTATGTGGTGCCAATAGCAGCCCCTTCTTGGTCCTAATTTATAGAAGAGTTGGAACAACCATGTCTTTTCGGAAATCGGTGTAGGACGAGGGCTAACTGTATTGTCATGATTTACTGATAGAACACCGAAATGGAATTCGAATGACTGCAAATCAGCTGTCACGAATTGAATTGGTTTTGCAGCACTGACGCTTCATAAAAACGGCAGGTTTGATACAATTATGATTATGTTCTGGCGACTGAGATGTCTACGAAAAAATAATGTTGTCATAAAAACATAACTATTATAAATAAAACTTTGCCTGCATTTCAACAAATATACTAACTATAAGCTTTCTTACCATCACATCCACACTTTATCTCTTTTTTTTGCTGCTAGGGTAAAGTCTATTGAGTGATTTTCTTATCGCTCTTTCGTAGTCGCTACAATTGTGTCTAGTGGAAACTTGACAATTATAAATTTGCAAATGATTAAAACACGATATAAAAAAGAAGCATGAAGCAAATAAAGTTTATATATGAAAACTTGCTGTTAAATTATCTTTCACTTAAGTCTAGATCGTGAGAGCACAAAGAACGAAAATACATACGTAAAAGTTGCATCGCAACTACCTATTTTGGTTGGGAAGCAGTAGCAGTAATAACAACCGTAAACAAACGCTCATACAGCTAGGTGATATTGTGATATTGTGATTCGGTTGCTGGTCAACCACAGCACAGCAACAAGTGCAAAAGAACGAAACCAATCTTCATCAAAAGTAGTGATAACGATAAATATAAATACAGTATTTCCTTTGCTGTTTATAGTACGACTATTATCAGGCTGCAAGGTGAGTCATCACCTTTTTTTTTTGTTGAAAAAATATTCTCAAAGGAAATTTTTAGAATGGACGTGTGGGGTGCCATTTGCGTTTTCGTCCTGATATTCCTGATTGTCAGCTGCTGCGGCTACTGTTGCTCTTCCAAAAGCAAGGGAGCTGTTCTATCAAGTTTGTACAATAATTTTAATCTATTTATAACTAGTGATTATTTTTCCTGCATCTACGTTCATACTTATGTATATTTACTGAGCTTAAAAAATGCAATAAATGCATATGTATGTATGTATGTACGCACATCCTAGTCACTTTCCTCTTTAAACAAATTTTTAAAAACTACTTATGAATCATAATTTACCATATACTTAAGTTGTTATTTTTCCATTGACTTTGCAAAACCAGAATAATATTTTTTTAAATGTTTGTTTAAAAAGAGAAGAAGTGTTGATAAAGGCAAATGTTTTTGTTTTTTGCCCGAGTTATTCCAATCAATTTACACTCAAGTCACATCTGCAATTCAGCATAAACGCCGTATTATTGTTTATGTGTATTCAGTACTAATGTAGTATTTGTTTTAAAATAAACGCTCAGCTAGGCTCACAATGTTTAATACGTATTTACAGTAATGTTTACACATATTTTTTACTAAATTTTTTTCCTTTTTCTATATAAATAGAAGTTTTTGTAATTAAATGCAAAAAAACAACACGATTCTAAATTCATTAATTATCATTATTTCATTGCAGTATAAAAGAGCTATTAAAAAACAAAAGTAGCACTTGATCGTAGGTTTATCGTATTCATAATGTTTTCGTTCTTATTTTAGTTATTATTTCTTATTATTGACGTGGTTTTTTAGTTTTTAATCTATCATTGGAAACGTTTTAGCTTCGAGATAATAGATAAAACACTTTTCAAAGCATTATCTGTTATCGTAGCTTTAGTTTCAAAACATTTTGTTACTTACTTTGCTAACTCAGCTACATTTTCCCCTTTTAAATCGCCTGGAGTTTAACAGGCGCTATAATGAATTATATTATATTTTCGATTTGTCTAATTCTAGTGATTTTTATTGTTTGTGTAATTTTATATTGTGCTAAATATCATCATCAACTTCAAAATGTTGTGTTGTCGGAGTCTACAAATGGTTTGTGTTTCAATTGCAAAGAAAATTGTTTATTACATGGAATTCATGTTTATGAAATAATAAACATTTTGTATATACAAATGATAATTACAAATTCAGCCTAATTAAGCAAGAGGAATTTCAATAATAATAAATTTAAATAATAGTAAATTATATTTATTGTTGCTGCAATATATTATTTTATTCTGTTACATTCTTTATGTTTGGTAAAAAAAAATGTTATGTGATGAGAGTTAAAAAACGTGTAATATGAAGTTGAGATGTTCTTTTTTGTTCCGGTTTTAGCAATCATTATCATTTTTCGTTATCATTATTCAATCATTATCGGTCTCTGATAAAAAAGGGGAAAAATTGGTCATTTTTCTCGGAATACTTGTTTGAATTAATTAATTATTCAGGAAAAGAAACTTGCACTTCAAATATTTATTCACATCATTTTTCCTTTCATAATCGCCATTAATAAGAAACACTGTCATCATTCTGCTCAAATTGCAGATTTTTTATTGTGCATTCGAAGCTGTTTACAGAATTATGTCGAATGTTTATGAAATTATACACTTTATGTATATATTAACATAGCCACATATGTATAAGAATTCTCAAGCAAGCTAAATAAAAATCGACGTGAACTTTGTTTGTTCTCTGTTAAAAATTTCAGCATTGACTGCTTTAACAGAGAAATGTTAGTTTCCTTGCATTCAAGTTCTTTACTCCTCACACTTTAACAGAGAAAAAAGTATTTTTTTTAACAGAGAAGCGTTAAATTTAACAGAAAACTGTTTATTAATGTGTTGTTTTTGTTGCCAGTTTTTTTGTGACAAATCAAAGGAAGAATCATCTTTCAAAAATTTTAAAATTCCCTCTGCGTTTCTGTGTGTCATTTGTGATGATGAAGTCCTATTTGCACTGAGTTTAATATGATTCAATTCGAAATGTAAATATCGTCTTCGATTTCATTTCCTTTACCGGTAACAGTAACCGGTAACAGTAACCTTAACAGTTCTCTGTTAAACTTCATGATGCGTGAAGCCAAAAGAAATTTAGTATTAAACGATTCTTCAGTGTAGCTGGACTATTTATAGAGTGAATGTGTATTTTAAAATCTAATTTCTATTAAACCATGGCAATTCCAGGCCTATATAATGAGTTGATCATTGTATATGCAATTCTGTTCTTATTCCTATTAATATTCGGCATTATAGAGATTTGGTTTGACGATTGGGGAATGGGATTTTGGAGAGCCTTCTGCAGGAAAAAACGTAATAAAAATATCTGATATAAGACGAAGTAATATTTTGCTTAAACAAGTATAATTTCGATTGAGGCTAAGAAAAAAGTGTTTTTTTTTGTGTTTCCGCCATGTTTCAATTATTTAGTGCTTATTTTCATTAAAGTATTAACAAATACATTCAGGCTGAAGAGAATATATCTTTTTTAAAATTTAAAATTCATAAACGATGTTGTCGAATTGTCAAAATTAATTTATTTTCATGTGAATTTTGTGATTGTCGGCTAATTAAACTTGCACAATGCCTTAATCGCAACATTCGTAAATTAAATCAGTGCTTCTGGTCTTCAATGCAATTCTTAACTTTTTTTGTAATAAAATTTAACAGGCAAACAAAATACATTTATAAAACAAAAAGTTTTGTGGTTCATCTGATATTCAGACAGCAGGTTTTATTTAAACTTGGTCGTTAAAGCAGTGGCTAAATTTTAAGGAGCATTGAATTATAATGGAAGTCATTTTAGCGATTATAATTATGTTGGCAGCTTCAGTTGTCGTCGGCACGCTTGCAATAACTGGTTGCTGGCTTTATATTATTTATTGGAAAAAACCTCAACTGCAATTATGTAATATTTCATTGAAATAAGTTTTGCTCTATTTTAATATAAAATTGTAACATAATCGTTGTAAAAGTATGAACGTAATTTCTGTATGAAGTTTTATTCAATCTCTGAAATCTTTAAGTGAATAGTTTTATTAAGCAATCCAATTAACTTAGGAATTTATTGAGTATTATTAATTTATTCAGAAATATTACTTTATCGAGAATTATTATTTTATTAAGCATATGTTAAGCTTATTTTAAGTTTATTTTCCTCGTTAATTGCTCATTGTTTTAATATGTAATTTAATTCTTTTTAGCACCCGCTGTGGTCACCGCAACAACAACTGCTGGACCCGGAGGATATCCAGTTACTGTAACGCCTGCTCCCACCGGTGGCTATCAAACAAACATTTATACACCACCGTAAACACTTGTCTAACTTTTTAATTTTTAAATTGTTTAAATGAAAGACTTTCTTTTTCAACATTTTCTTTTAGACCAACTTTAGTACAGATGCCAATGCCAATGCCGATGCCAAATACACCAGCTCCATCTTTGGGGTAATTTCCAGTGATGCAAAAAAACAAACATTTACTTACTACATTTAACTTGATGCTTTCACAGATTCCAAACTGGACAGCCATATGGTCATCAAGTGCCTCCTTACCCAACAGTGAGTGCTGCTGCTGCTCACATGAATCCTCCTCCGTATCACATGGCAGTGGGACAGCCGCCCGCTAGCAATTTGTATGCCAAGCAAGCGCCATACAATCCAAACTTCACTACCTAAATAATTGGCTTGCTGAAACTGAAATCTAAAAGCAACAATTCCAAAAAAAGTGATCCTATTATAATGTCACGTTATAAGTTAAATCATAAGTAAAGTATTACGCGTTTCTATTTTTACGTAATAATACTATGTTTTCTTCCATTTCTCATTCGATGTTAAAGGCTTTACCACAAATTTTATATACTCTACATATAAATATACATACATATATGTATGTACGATCGTCATATTTGACTCGACTTGAAAATATGCACAAATAAACACGAATCGAATTATTTGTTTTGATTTGTATATTATTGAGTATATTCGTTGATTCATTAGTCATTTATATTGGAGTGGTGCACTTTTGGTAGTTCCTAAACGGTTTATATTGCTTTAGGAATCTTACGTATCCTTGTTTCATTGAGCTGCATCAAATATCTCCACCCTCGCAAGTGCTTTAGTTCTTTTAGTACTTTATTCCAAGTCCCTTTTCCTCACTTTTTAGCTTTTGAGATACCCACTCCACAAAAAAGTTCAGAACAAAAAGGATGAATGAGTTATTAGACCATACGTTGCAAGGCGTTCTGCAACTCTCCATTTCCATATCTTTTAGTACGTAGAATTGGTACAGCGTGTTCTTTGCTTTAAGTAAATTAAGTTTCTCAATGCATTCCCACACATCCCTGGAGTTGCGATATGTGGTCAATGTTTTCATTCTTCTGCAGTCTGTTAAAATTTTAAAATACTGGTTCCAGTAGTTTCGTAGTATATTCATATATCGATGGCCAATTTGGTAGTTTCTTCTTACAATTTTACCTTTCACTGTTCGATTTTGAATACTTGAATACTTTTTGATTGGAAGCATTGTGAAATCGTTCCGTTCTAATAACTTTCTAGCCATCACTCTCTTTCATTGAAGCTGTTTTTTTTTTTTCGTCAAAGCTAATAATGTTTTTCTTAACGTTACGTATTTATTTGATGTTTTTTTTTTGTGTTCCTAACATTATTTTTATTATCAGGTTTTCTTATCAAACAAAACCAAACAATAAAAACGTTTTTTAGTGTTATTTTTAGCCAAGTTGTAGTTGTTCTTTGGCTTCGATTTCTCAATCTGTTTTCTGTTGTGAAACCCGAAAAAATTATGGAATACGATTTGATTGTGGGTTTAAGCATCGGTTTAGGAGTTTTCATCTTTGCCAGCATTGCAGTTGTTATTACTCGAGGAAGGCATAGGAAACACTGTCATGAGCATGGTTTGTTATTGATAAATATACTTACATTTATATTACATTCAACAAGTGTTAATATGGAATACTGAAATCATATTTCATTAACAGATTCTGCTGATACAGCAAACACTATTGTAAATCCACCGACCTACGAAATGGCCATTACAAATTATCCTGCAAAAGGTTTCTACGAAAAGCATTCGTCTTCAGAGTTTGGAGTTCCTTACCATGGTTTTCCACCTGCACAGTTGTGCCCGGAATTGGACCGACAACAACAAGGTATGAAGCCACCAACGTATCATATGGCCGTAGGACAGTCGTGTGCAGGCAAATTATATTCAAAGCAAGCATCATCCAACTAGAAATTCATTGCGTAATAAACAATGTCGCAACGAAACCTAAATATTAAGGCAACAAAAATGATTCTTACAAAATTTCGTCAGATTATAAGTTACATATATCATAAGTAAAATAATGTACTATATCCAAATATCGGTGATTAACATACGTTCGTAGGTAATTATAATAATATTTTTATTATCTACCATAGAAATTAAGGTAAATACGGATTTTTTTACAACATATTTAAATATTATAGTATATTACATTATATTAAACTCAATTGATATTTTTATAAATAAATTCAATTTGTTCACACAAAAATATGTCAAGAATATTTGTATACTTATTTGGAAGATGTAAAAATTCAAAAGCGGTGAAGTATTCCTTCACAACGGGTCCACGTTAAGAGCATAGAGCTTAGTAACTTTTAACACTACCTAAATTCAGGTCATCAGTTTTTAATTTTGTGATTGCCGTATGGATAAAGACTTAATTTAGAATGGAGTTTTAACACTTATCGCATTTAAAGTCAATAGTTACCATTTATGACCATTGAATATTTACCATTTATGACGCTCAAATCCGACCGGAAACGACTATGACACTGGGATATTCAAAATTTCCATTTCACAATCCCGTCGTCGGCGCAATTTTTCCTTTTGGGGTGTTGCAAATTCGCTCCCCACAGTTGCATAACTCATGTTTTGAGTGAAAATGGCGTTGTTGGTAAAACGTAGTGTTTACGCAGTTGTCGTTTGAAAAACGGTACTTTGCAGAAAACTGCAAGGCGTTTAAGAATAAGATTGTGCGTAGACATCTCATGACTATATGTATCTCAGTCTTTCGATATTTTTTCTGGGCTAATATCTGTGAAAGATCGAGCCAACCGACACGCCATTATGATTTCAGCTTAGGAAATAAAAATGTATTTCGCAACGAATTACTCTAATACCCTGTTTACATAAAAATATTTAATCCGATTAAGCTGTTCGAAAACTGATGAGCTTTCCAAGTGTTTCCATACATAATCCGGTCAAGCAATGTAGGTGTTTTGTTATTGCTTTGTTTTGTTTGGTGTAGTTGAGCTTTAACCATGTGTGTGGACATATGTGCTAATAGTTTGTCGCCTGTAATTGTCCCTTTCTAACACATTGGCACTAGACAAAGAGAAGCATAAGTTCCTATAATTCCGAACTTCGAACCTGAGTTGCAAACTAAAAATTGAAGCTAAAACCCAAAAGCATTTCGGTTTAGCGCTGGAATTGCAACAACAATTTCAATGCTATTTAAAAAGTTAACGAGCGGTTTTAGGTCCTAAAAAGTTTTACTTCCAATTTCTGGAAAAACCATTTTATGTAAACGCGGTATAAAACGAATGCTAATAAGAGCGACGAGCAGTACGGATAAAACCGGAGTACAACGAAACTTACCGATCGCGCTATCATCAGCAATCAATGTCTTTATTGAAAACTTATTTTAACAATCTGGTATAGGACTATAAAGTACATAACTATATTATTACAATATAAGATAACTCTCTAGAATCATCAGGAAGAAGATATTCCTTCGCGAAGAGATCGACCAACAACTCTTTGAATATGTTTGTGATGCCAATTCAAACTGATTTTGTGTGATTTGGGCGCACTTGGAAAGGCGACACGTTTGTTCATTCGGGAAAAGTTTTTTGATGGGTCGTGTAGATGTCGCGAAAATTTTTGGAGTTTTCTGATAAAGCTGAAAAGTTGAATAATTTTCTTAATAATAATTATTCAACCTATATACAAAGCATATGATATTTACTGCACGGAGGTGAATTACCAAAAGCAGAAAAGTGAAGTTTGAAATCGTGAGAAAGCACAAAAGCGAAAATCTGCAGACCAAAATTTTCCAATTTTACGTGCAGTTCAACAACGAAGTGGAAAATGAAAATTGCATTATAAAACAATTGTTGGAAAACTTGATTGAAAAACGTACATATATAAAAAGACAAATCATATCTTTCAGAGTGCAATAGCATTCTAAAACTGTGACTACATTTCTCTCAAAAAGGGCGAAAAAGGGTCCTTCGAGCTCTGCTCAGCAGCGTAACCAGCCGCCCTTCAGGGACACTTTATATTTGAATGCCTAATTGAGATATTCTACTTTGAAGTCACTTTATTGTTGTTCACGAAAAGAAAGGTAAGAAGAGTTACTGGTCAAGAAATCTATGTGATGTTCCTTCTTTCTGTAATTCTGTATAAGGTCATGGAATTTCGAAAAATAAAACATGTAATTATTTATTAGTTAGTCATCAATGTTCACCTCCATAAAAATTACTTGAGATACCGGAAATCGGATACATTTGCGTGAGGCAGTGTTCCGAAAGATTACAATGACTTTCATATGAATAATTATAAAGAATGCACATTGGTGTTTGTGTGTGTTGCAAAATGCAATGAGCCCGTAAAAAAGTTTATTACAAAATAAAGAAATAAATCTAGATATAATAAAATATAATAAAAAAAAATATATTTTTAATATGTCACAAATGTATATTGACTATAAATTAATATGCATTATATTTGCACAAAACAATACGGTGGGGACGTATTTTTTATTGATTAATTATTTATACGAAAGTAGACTTTGGACTAGGTATTGTTGATTCAGCTTAAATTCTTGTATCCGATTTAAAGCTAAATGTTTCTTTTAAATATTTGATTCTGTGATGTGTTTATTTATTCGCAGTATAAATATCCTGTCATCGAGTTTTTTAGTTTAGAGTAACTCGTATGCTGCTGCTTTTATACAGTCAGCGTCTGTCTATCGTTTCCACACATGTAAGTAGACACCTGATTGAATAATGTAGAGACCAGTAAAAACAGGAAAAATAAATACGGCCCTTTGAACTCAAACATATTTAGGTCAATTCACTTAACAGCAGCTCATCACATTGCAGCCAGCAGAAAAATATTGTCTTATAAAACGTAGTAAAATAATATTCAAAGCTAAAGATTAATTTCATTCTGCGTAGTATGCATTACATTTCAATATGCGCTTTAATTTATATGCCAATATTTATTATTTCTCTTAAAATTAAAATCTCTCTGAATTAAAGAGTTTCCTTCACATATTAAAATATGTATGCACATGCAACGAATAAAATTTACTTCTCTAATTTGGCATTGATGTTTATGTTTCGTACGCTTATGCGTTTTGATAAATAGTACGTGTCCACTGAATGTGATTACAATTATTTTTATCTGGCAAAGAATTAATTTCATGACTATGTATTTTACAAGTTTATTACTCTTGTATTTCCTATTATTATCTTGTCGTTGCGAGCACCGTTACACGGAGGCCTTGGAAAAGTTGACCTTAAAAAAAAAAATTTATTAAAATTATTCAACAATTTTCTTTAAGAAACGATCTTCTTTTTGTAAAATCTCACCCATTTTATTTACAATCTTTTTAATAATGTATAAGTTATTTTAAATAAACGGATTCTTAGTTTTCATGCTAAAAAATAACGAACGCTTTAATAGAAGAGGCGTGGAAAAATATTTGTTTGTCAGCACCGTTGTTGTGAGGTTCATTCGCTGCAGGAGGTTGGATCTGTCCGTCATATTTTGGAGCACAGAAACGTAAAATTCATGCGAAAATAATTAAAAATAAATGTGCGAATATTTGTGGTTCAAAATAGAAGAAACTTTAAAGAAACTAATTTTAGTTCAAAAGGACTTTTAACTATAATTATGCTATTTTTTGTTGTCTAGTTTTTTTTTTGCAAATTGGGCTGCACTTAATTCCTGGAACATTTAACCTTAATTTTATTTTTTATTTATACTTACTTCTAGTTTCTGATGAATTGAATAGAAACGGAAAGAAAGTGAAAGTATGTCTACGAACGTGAATTCTGCTCCTACAACCGCGGCCCTTGTGGGTGGCCACATGGATAGGTTGGTGAACGGAATGCAAACAGAGGAAGAACAAGGCAAAGCTAAGTCGGATGGTGCATCACAACAACAGCAGCAGCAGCAGCAGCAGCAACAATTACATCAACAAGACATCGTGAGTTCTCAATTTCAACAACAGCAACAACAAATACTGCAACAAAAACATCTACAACAACAGCAGCAATACCCAGCTGTTCCACCAATCACTAATATGAGCAAATTTATGCCTCCTTCAACAATTACACCGAGCGTCTTCAATGCAGCAACAACCGGGCCTTCTACAACTGCAGCATTTCCAGCATCGTTGAACGGGGTGGGAGCACGTGCGTCACCAGTCGCACCCCAACAAATACCAATCTCCACAAATATTGCACCCCATTTAAGGCCACCGGCGGTGAGTGCTGCTGCAACAACTTTAACTGCAACGATAGCTTCTGCAACCACAACAGCAACAACGACTGCACATTATACGCCATTAAGTAATGGAGGCGGCGGTTCCGCCGGTTCCGGCAGTGGTGCTAGTTGTGATTTGAGTGCAAGTTCATCTCGCACCGGATCACCGTCTTTACAAGGCTCGCCAAGTCGTCATCAGGCGGCGCAAGGAAGCGGCGCTATAGACACGAAGGCTGCAACGTCTACATTTCAATCAAGCGCGCTCTCCTCAGCAAAGCCTACGCCACCAGCTGTGTTTTCTACTCCCTCTTCTATTCCATCGGTGCATACAGCAACAAGCGGCGTCATCAACAACATGCAAAATTTATCCCTGAATCGTGTTAATGGGCCAACGCAACAATTTATGCAGCAAACGCAGCAAAAACTTCATGCAGCCGCTAGCAGCAACAGTAATAATACGTTTCCTTCAAACTCTCAGGTGATTTAAAAGATGGGAAAAATTCAAATTTATGCAAATGTATTTATTAATTTTCATTCAAGGGAAATTTCAAGACTGCAGCTTTGAATTCTAATTTCCAACAACAACCTACAGCGGGCTCATTGGCAGTTAACAGACCTACACAAATGCCTCCCTACAACCAAATTCTGAATAATACAGCAACGCAGCAGCAACAACTACAACATCAACAGCAGCTACAGCAGCAGCAACAACTGCAACATCAACATCAACAGCAGCTACAGCAGCAACAACTGCAACATCAACAGTTTTCCAAGCCTCCGCTACGACCACCAACAACATCGTACGCTCCTTTATCACAATCTTCGAATTCATATGGAACGTCAGCGGCGCCGCCAATGATGCGTTCTTCACAAACAGTGCTACCAAATCCACCAATTCACAAAACAAGTTTGACATCGCCCAGCAATAGCTATCAGCTAAATCAGCTTAACAATAATCAAGTTGTGCCGCAGCAACCACCTCTTCCCCAACAGCAGACGCGAAAACCCATGTATCCAAGCGCAGCTCAATATCCTGCAATGCCCTTCCCACAACAACAACAGAAGCAACAACCCTATACCCAAGTTTATCAGCAGCCAGCAACATTTAATGGACAAACTAATGCTGCACCTTTGCAGTACCAATCCATGCAACAGCAGCCGCCGCAATTACAGCAACTGCAGCCGCCACAATTACAGCAACAACAACAGCAGTTTCAGCAGCAGCAGCAGTTCCAACAAGCACAGTTGCAAGCACCACAACTGCAACAACAGCAATACCCGGGTGCTCCCAATTATAACCCACAAATGAGCGTCACTCAGCAAGGTTTCAATCGTCTTTGGGGTCAGGATAACATCGATTTAATGCAAACTCGTCACATTTTAACCCCAGCAACACTTCCGAGCCCGAAAATTATTTTACATAATCAATTCCATGAATCGATTAATTGCAATCCAAGGTAATTGCCATATTTTAATTGCAGGCGCTATCGCAGTACTTTAATCTGCATTTTTTATTCATGTCTTCCAGCATCATGCGTTGTACCATTGCCAAAATTCCCGAAAATAATTCGCTGCTGCAGAAATCTAGGTTACCGTTGGGCATCTTAGTTCATCCTTTCCGTGACGTAAATGTAAGACTTTAGTTATTCTTTCTTTATTATTGCTTTCTTTGTTTCTTGTTTATTTTTTTACTGCTAATCTTATTTTGATGGCTTTTTACTATTTCGTATTTAATATATTTCTACATTTTAAGAGTTTACCAGTCATTCAATGTCCAAATATTGTACGTTGTCGTCTCTGCCGAACCTACATCAATCCGTTCGTCTATTTTGTCGATAGCAAAATGTGGAAATGCAACCTCTGCTATCGCGTAAATGAGTGTAAGTAAATTAGAGTGAGAAAACAAATTGAATTGTAATTGTAATTATCATTTATTTCACTTTTAAAGTGCCTGACGATTTTCAATTCGATCCCGCAACGAAAACATACGGCGACGTTACACGACGTCCTGAAGTGCGCTCCAGTACCATCGAATTTATAGCGCCATCAGAATATATGGTATAAATCGATCAAAAATTAATCAATGAAATATTTAATAATTGCCATAATTTTTGCATTATTTCAGCTTCGTCCGCCGCAGCCAGCGATTTATTTATTTTTGTTCGATGTATCAATTATTGCTCAGCAATCTAATTATTTGGAAAATGTGTGCTCAACGCTGTTGAAGCATTTGGATGATATGCCCGGCGATGCTAGGACACAAGTCGGCTTCATTGCGTTCAACAGTCATCTGCATTTCTATAGCATGGCCGATGGCTACAATCAACCGCACGAAATGACCCTGATAGATGTCGATGGTGAGAATGAAATGTGATATTTGCATAATCATTTCGTTATTATTCATCATATTTTATAGAAAATATTAATCCAAGTTTTTGTTTATTACCTTAAAATTAACAGATGTTTTTCTGCCACGTCCCGATAATTTGCTTGTCAACCTTAAAGAATGCAAGGAATTGATCAGAGATTTGTTGTTGTTGCTGCCGAAAAGGTTTGCCGATACACACGACCCCGGTTCGGCGCTTGGTGCTGCTTTGCAAGTCGCTTATAAGTTAACGGTACATACTATAAATATTATTAAAAACTTACAGCACAATCAATTGTCATTTATTGCAGCAAGCTACAGGCGGTCGTGTTACTGTTTTCCAAACGTGCCTTCCAAATAAAGGACCCGGTTCGCTTGAACCACGCGAGGATCCCAACAATCGTTCTGCCAAAGATGTTGCGCATCTGAATCCTGCAACAGATTTCTATAAGCGCTACGCTTTGGAATGCTCTGGCTATCAAATTGCTGTCGATTTGTTTTTACTCAATCAACAGTACAGCGATTTAGCAACGATTTGTAAGTGGATTTTATTTATAAAGCTTCTTCGTTGTTTCTTCTAATGCTCAACTTTCTCTTTCTCGTGCTCAGCTGGTATTAGCAAACACAGTGGAGGTTGTTCACATCACTTCCCGCTGTATCAACATACTAAGGCGCAGCATGTAGACTCACTGAAGCAGTGTTTCAGACGGTATCTGGTGCGCAAGATCGGCTTCGAGGCTGTGATGCGCATCCGATGTACACGCGGCCTACAAGTGCACACATTCCACGGCAACTTCTTTGTACGCTCGACGGATTTGTTGTCTCTGCCCAATGTTAATCCAGATGCTGGCTATGGCATGCAGGTGAAAATGATTTGCAAACTACATATTTTATTACGTGTAAACATAAACATTCCTTGTGGCTTTCTATTTAGATATCGTATGAGGAATCGCTGACAGATGTGAAAACGATTTGCTTCCAAGCAGCTTTACTATATACCAACAGCGAAGGAGAACGCCGCATACGCGTCCACACGCTCTGCCTCCCAGTCACCGCCTCGTTGCAAGAAGTTATGCATGCTGCCGATACCGAAGCAATTATTGGCTTGCTATCTAAAATGGCTGTTGATCGGTCCATTACATCGAACGTGTCCGATGCACGCGAGGCGTTTATCAATGCAACCGTCGATATACTGAGTGCATTTAAAATTGCACAAAATCTACCGTGTGGGCAGACAGCACCTTTGATAGCACCACGTTCTTTGGCACTGTTGCCACTGTATATTTCGGCCCTTCTAAAACATGTTAGTGGAAAAGTCCTTATATTTTCATTGAACTTAATTCTTTTATCTGCTGTTTAATGTGTTCTGTTTAATGTTTTTTAAAAATGTTTTTCTGTAAAATTGTAGCCTGCTTTTCGTATTGGCACCAGCACTCGGCTCGATGATCGTGTCTACGCTATGGACTGCATGAAAACTTTGCCCTTAGATCAGCTTATGAAATATATTTATCCTGAATTTTATAAAATCGATGCGCTGTTCTTTATTACGCAAAATTCAAATAATATCGCGGCAGAAGATGATGACGATGATGCTGATGATGATTTACCGGAAATACCACGTTTGCAATTATCTGCGGAACAGTAAGTTTATTATTGCGTTTTATAATCGAATATTAATAACTTTATTATCTTTCTGATTTACAGCTTGGATTCACGGTCGATTTTCTTACTAGACAGTGGCAATTTAGTCATCATCTATGTTGGTCTCAATGTGCCAGTAAATATTTTAGAAAACGTTTTAGGTAAGTGCATATGGATAATACATACAGAAATATATATTCTCACATTATGTTTTGTGTATTCTTTTCAGGTATCAAAAGTACAGCTGAACTTCCAGATTATTTCTATGGCTTGCCATCAGTGAATAGCTCTGAAAATGACTTACTTAAGCGTTTTATGATGAAGTTAAACGACGATAAACCGTATCCGCCAATTGTACAGATTATAAGGTAAGCCAATTGTCTGAAGTAGCACGGTTCCGACAACAAAGGGTCGCTAATAAGAGATCGTGGCAGGCTTCGAACAGATCTCTACGATCTGTTTATTGATCATTGGAGCAAATATTAAAAACTTTTAAGCAACAATGTTGAAGATTTGAATACACAGATTCTTAATATAATTAATATTAAATATTCTTTATTGCTTTTCTAGGGATACAAGCACCGCAAAGCCACAGCTCATTGAAAAATTAGTCGACGATCGCAGTGAATCTAGTTTATCTTATTATGAATTTCTACAGCATATACGAACTCAGGTTAAATAGTATTTTATAAGTTAAAATCGAGTCGAGATAAATTTGAAGCAACACGTATATGTATCTATATATATATATATCTACAAACATAAAAATATAATGGATTGTTTAGTGATTGTTTAGGAAGCACGAAAAACCAAGCTAATTCAAAACCCAATCTTATTAAGAAACAAAAATTAGTGATATCCAAATGAAAGCAAAAAACTAATAATATATATATATATATGTATAACACGACTAAATGTATAAATATTAAATAACAACTCAATTACTAACGAAAGAAAGGAATAATAAATTGAAGAAAAAATAAATAAATTAAAAATAAATAAATTAACCAAATAAATAAATTTAAACAGGAAAGTGCAATCACCATTTTCGAAAACAAAAAACAAAAAAAAAAAAATTGATAACGTGTAGGGAAAAAATCTAAACTACAAAAAAAAAACCACAACAATTTCGGAAAATTACGAATTCAAACGAAGAATTATGAATCGATTAGTTTCACAAGAAATGATTATTGCAAATACATATATCGAAAACAGCATAAAACTAGAAACGTTTTCCTTTTAGATTTAGACGACGTTGGTTCTTGAAGCGTTATTGTTGTGTATTGTAGAAAAAGGGCGTGTAAAGGGCGGCAATAACCATGAAAACGACGATTCGTGGCGTCTGTAGAACTCCTTAAATATGTAATCAATCAGCGGGTATTTCTTCTTTGCACCATATACATAAGTATGTAATTAATATTATTATGTATATCAATTATGGAAATTCTCTTTTTGCAATTATGATTCATAAATTTTAGTATATAAAAAATATCACATGAAGAACTTTAAATCGAAAAATTATAACTAAAAATATAAATTTTTTTTTCACTAATAAAACAAAAAAAAAACCAACCAAACTTTTAAAAACTTGCTTGTTCCTTAATTCAAAAAAAAAAAAATAATTGTATATTTTTGAGCTTTTTCTTATTTAATTTATTTAGGTAGAATAAAATTTTGTTATAATTTGCGAGAAATTTAAAAATTCTTAGGCACAATTGATTTTCATTACTAATTTTCAAATAAATTAAATTCAATTGTGGAAATTTAAATTGTTTTCCATGCATGAAGGTATTTAATGATAAATGATTCATATCAAAAAATATCCCTAAAACTGTTTCTTTAAATTATTTAATTGATTTGAGTTGTAAGTTTTTTTTTTATTATGAAATTGCTGTTTCCTATGTAAAATTGTAGATAAATTAACTAATCGATACACAGATTTTCGTTATAATAATTTTGACTTAAAGTAGATTAAATGAAGGTACATATATTGAAATAAAAAAGTGTAAAGGTTCATTCAAAATAACGACCAAAAATTAATATGCTATTTGAATTTATGTTTGGGACCTGAGCAGATAGTTTTTTCTAAGAAATTGTAGTTTCCTTAAGATTTTAATTGTCCGGTCATTTATTATTTTCCCTTCTATTATCATTACTCGGCGCTCTTCGTCGACTATTTGACTAATATCGTCACCTATACAACAAATGCGATGTTAAAGTAAGAGAGACTCTCAAGTACGGTCGCTCTTCGATCAGTGGCTTTCAGTTTCGTCTCTCTATTGAATTTGCTTTCTATTCCCTCACACTCGCTAACAATTTAATAGCTGACGTTCGTGTAGCAGTCACTCATTAACCGACAATACAATTCTGCTTTACTATGAGCGTCGTTTGATACCCACACACACACACACACATAACAGCCCTTGCCGCTGTCAGTTCGCTGCCGACTTAGGTTAATAAATGTACTCGTTACATCCATTCTTTCGTGAAGTGTGTGGATTACTCAGTTTTGAGTCACGTCCCTTGGATTGAAAAGGAAATCTAAATTATATGCTGACATCAGGTTTTTATGATTTTTCTATAAATTAGTATTCCATTGCAACATTGGCAGCAATTCTCGCCCCATTCGTTGCGGCGGTTTGTTGAATATTTTACTGCAGTTACGACTGTTCGATTTATCCTTTTTGTGATAATATCAAAGAATGCCACGAATGAATGTTTTATGGCACAATTTTGGTGTTATTTCTTCATAAAGTTGTGTAGAAGAAATCGAAGACTCTCATTACGTGATTTGTTCGTGATCTCTTACGATTAAAATACAGCTGGCGTATTCAGTCTTTAGAAAATCCTTTGAGTTTCTGTTGTCCAGCAAACAGCAATCGCTAATTTTATTGCTAATTGTACTTCAAAGCTTTCCAAAGGCATTTGTATAACTTTTCTCTGTAGGACATTATGACTTTATGAGCCATTTCGATGCGCGGAAATAATAAATTCAGATTCAAAAAACCAAAAATCATTATCTGCTCGGTTCTAAACGTTGTTGGAAATTTTCTATTTTATTATTGGTGGTGTAAGAATTTCCCTAATTAGAAAAACACGTGGTTTTATTCAAGTTAATTATATTCAGAGTTTTGTTTATTAATTGGAAATGCCGCAAAACTATATTGTACTGTACTAATGTTGTGTTTGATGGTGATTTGAATCATAATTTTCAACTACAAATGGTGATGTGAAAGGAAATACTGAAGATAATAATTGTGTTTGTTAGATATAATTTTAAACTCTATCTCTGTAAGGTACATGAAAACGTAGTACATATATATACAAATATATATCTACTTTATCGTGGTCAAAAGTATAATTTTTAAATAAACTATTATATATTAAATAAAACAAAAAGATTGTTTCTATTTTCATACAAAAAAGAAATACTATTAATATTGGATCTATCGCTCAATCGGAGATGAAAAGAAAACCATCAACATCATCGTCATCATCATTATTATTTATTATTATTATTATATTTATTCAGTTTCGCCATTCTACATGACAAAATGTAGAGGACCTGAACAGGCCGCCACATTCGCTAATATTGAATTCATTGTTGTGCTCTTTTCACAACAACTTAAATTTAATGTTTATTTCTCTTATCAGTAGTTATTCGTTATTATTGCACAATAATAGACAACAAGACTCGCACAAACATTCTCCCTCCTACAACAAAGGTTTTCTTAGCTTTGGATGAAGAGCAGCTCGTAAGCATCTTTATGCATATTTGAGTCTCACGAATTCATTTAATCGAAGTCAGTACGCTGCAGCAATTCCAAGTGTGTGGATGTATGGAACTTATCTTAATTTCAGCTGCTACAGAACAATGAAATATAAAGTGATCAATCAAATAACGCCGAAAGGAATTAGCGAATACCGAAAAATGTTATATTGCAAACGAGAATTGGTCGTCCTAATGATTTTGCTGTTGCTGATTCAAATAGTTGCAGGAAATCCACTTTTGGGTATGAAAAGGAATAAACTTTATATTTTCAACGTAAACTAATTTCATATTTATTTGTTTCTTATTATGGTCTTTTCCATAGGCCAACAAACGCAAATCGAAGATAATTCCAATGTTCAACGCCTTCTGAAGCCCATTTTGAAGTTCTGCGACCAAATAGGGAATCATTATAATTGCGTGATGATTTGCAAGAGCCTTGGATATCAATACGGTCATTGCGATGGCGATTTTACTTGCAGTTGTTTCTAGACTGCGATTGTTTGCTTGTCACTAGTAACAAACGCCCATTAGCAACCAATCAATTAATTAATTTAGTTATGTTTTTTCTGCGTGTGGAAAAATGCTGTTGTTGTTTATCTTTTTAGTAGTAAGAAGTAAAATAAAAGTTCCCAGTTCCTATTTTGAATATCATTATGAAAATCGAGAGTAAATTTTGACAGCTTGGGTTTAAATCAAGCTGCTGTATTCGAACTTCTATGGATGTCGATGTCAAAACTTCTCAATAAATTTGAAAAAATAAATGCGAAATTATTATCTACGGACTAATAGGTTACTAGTAAATAGTAGATTTGAAAAATGTATGATAATAAAAAGTAAAGTACAAAGTAAAAAATATATTGTAGTGCTTGGGGACGACTTGTCCCTTAGCTCATCCACTAAAACATGCTTGTGTATACTATCACTGCCCTGTTGTCCCAAGAGTCGCTAAAGACGAAATCGTTAATGAATCTTGCAAGACAATTCCTCAATTGATTTCTTATTGAGGACATGTTAGGCGACATGTCTTGCAGGCTGTCCGCATCGGGGATATGGTCTTCATTGCCTTGTATGTTGTCTTGTATACGAGCTTTGCAATTCTTTTTATGTACATACTAACGAATGTGACCCGAACTCTATGGTTAAAGTGACGCCGATTTGTAAAAGTAACTAAGAAAGCTTATTATTGATTGGTGAATTTACTGTGATTTTATATTACAAATTTTTTGATTTCGGTTCTTATATACTCAATTTTCTTTAAGCATGTTCGAAAATATTCCAACTTCGATATTTCTGATTGGTTGTCTCTTGATTGGAGTTCAACGAAACTAATTGACGATCACATTTGTTTCCCGTTATTGTTTTTAGTGGAAATTTGTTTCCTTTATTTCCATTAAAAAAAATCAAAGTGTAGCGTATGCATTCCGTGCAATGCTACAACAAACACGTCCTGAGAGGACAACGCGCTAGATCGCTCGGGTTACATCTTGGAGTGGATGACCCAGAGACTGTTGACGAAAGAAGGTTGCTTATTATTGTGCATTGGTTATGCAGGGCTGGACACACGCAGTACAATATAATTTGTTTTTATTTCCATTTTACAGCAGTCTCTTGCAGTTACTTTCTCTTATTCCTTACGCTTAAAACGATAGAAAATACAAAACACCATAAAACATCGTTTCGTGTACCTGGATGTACATCAAAACATAGGCAGCTACGATAAAATATTGTCTAGTTAATTTTTTAGCAGTCTTTTGAAAGACAGGCACATTTATGACAAAGAATAAAACTAAATTTTAAAATCTTCTTCCAGGTACCTGCAAATGTTAAAACCTTTTACAACTGTTTACATAAACATTTATAGAAATACACTACAACAAACTAAAAAGCTAATTTAAATTATTAATTATGTGAGTACAATGTTTGATATCACTCAATATTGTTATCGGATTCTTAATTACATTATTTTATATTACCGCAATAATTATACTCCTTTTTTAATTACATAAGTAGTATATTAATTATTAATTATGAGTTAGTATTATATTTTGAACATCGTTTTCTTTTGAGGATCTGCGGTTATTCTTAATGTAAAATGAGTACCAGCTCGTTATTTATTTGGCTTCAATAATGAACACCTTATTGTATGCTTTAAGAAGCTAATACGAAAGGAAGACACAGATTCTCTCAATTCGCTGAGTAATGGACATTTTTAGATAACACTTGCAAGAAAATAGTGAAACATTGAAATGATTTAAGGTATTGGTACAGTATTAAACGCCATGTGCGGTGCCGTATTATGCAAAGTCCGTGGTCCGTGGAATCTTTGCTGGAGGGTGAATCCGCTCCATGTGTCCAAGCAGTGAATACTTACTTTTACAGAAAATGCCACACTTCGGGCAGAGGTATCCACCTGCTACTGCAAAGCCGCTTTTCTTCCAGTGATGGAAGTGATAATGCAGTAGCATGGCATTTTCTGTACTAGTGTGTGTGCCACAGGCAGTGCATGTAAAAGGCCGCTTTGTGATTAACTTAACATGGCCATTTTTTTGTATAGTGGCAATGACTGTGTTGTTAGTGGGCGGCGTATATCGATAATGTCGATCCTGGTAAAAATTTTGCTCCGTCTCCTCTTTGTGGAACGTTTGCTCTGGCGTTTGTTTCTTGCTTTTTCTGGACTTTTCTAGTGACTGATTCATCTCACCATTTACAACGGTGTCGCCATCATCGTCGTAATCGTTTGTATATTCAGGTATGTCCGGATATTCAGGACTTGGCGGTTGTTCTTTGATTGGCGTTGCCATTGTATTTTCAAGCTTTGCTAATAAAACTGTCTCATCGATTGTATGACGCCTTTTGAAATGCGACGAATTTAGCAAATTTCTTAATATAATTGATGCGTGCTCATCGATAGTCTGTCGTATATGAAATCAAATTTAGAAAATACATACAGCAGGCGTGGAAGTATATATATTCCTAATCAGTGTCACCTTCTGAATGGATTTAGCAATGTCCGTCCGTCTGTCTGTGGAAATCACGATTACAGGAGAACGAATGAAGTTTGGAATGTTTGGTATTGAAAACACTGAAAATCGGACCTACTTTTTATAACAAATATGTATATAATTGAATAATAAAAGTTGTATATTTATCAGATAAATTAAATTTGTTACACCAAATGAGCCGAAATCATAGATACAAGCTAATGTAAATCAGCTCGCGGGGACTCTTTTTTGAACACGACCGCGTGCGCGTACCTTTAAAATACTTTCTATTAGAAATATTATAGCTACATATAAGTATTTTAAGCGCACGCGGTCGGGTTCAACAATGAGCGTGCGCTTACATACACTGGTTTTAGGCCGAGCCGCTTCCTTTATTCCTGCCACTGTAAAAGGGATTTTCACAGACGGATGGACATAGCTAAATCGAATTAGGAAGTGACGCTAATCAAGAATATATATACTTTTCCATATCTACCACCAATAAAAATAATAAAATGCAATAATAATTATAATAAGAAAAAAAGCAATAGAAAATATTTTAAAATATAAGTTTAAAATTAACGTAGGAATGCTGAATTTCCTACTGGGGTGTTTAGTGATCTGTTGTTTAAATGAAGCAATAAATTGTAAAGCAATGAAATGCATATGTGTGTGTGTGTGTGTCCACATGTAATACAACACTAAGTTTTACACGATTTCTGTTAAATTTTGACATTAATTAGTTGAGGCATAAGCATAATGAAATTGCCTATTAAGCAAAGAAGAAATACAGTACAATTTGAGTATGAATAAGCTGATTGTTGCCCTTATTTATGTAAGTGGCTTAACTGAGTGATTTGGTGGTGAGTTTCAAACAAACACCGAATTCAAATTCATAGGCAATTATGATTTACATTAGGTTGTTATGGAAACAAAAAGTAGTTAAAAAAAGTGTGTTTATGTTTGATTTATTTATGGAGATTCCAAATTCACTTTATTCACAAGTGACAAATTCTTTTTATGAGTTCTGATTTTATGAGATCTTCATTGAAGTAGTAGAAATTTACACGAATCGATGAATAATCACATAAAAAGCATTTAATATTTCTTCTGTTTTGTCAGCAGAATGAGGAAATCGATTGCAAAATAATTTTCAGCAAATATGACCCAAAAACTCAGGCATTTATATGCATAATAAGCAATTAATAAGACGCTTGGTTGATATGTTGCTGAATTTTCTATAATTCTTTAAAAGAATAACAATAAAAGTACGACTTGTAATGAATACTTTACCTTTTCTCGCGATTTGTTCACTTTCACATTCTCCTCTTCATCCTCACTATCGTCATCATGGATCACTATCACGTCATCGTCTTGGTTTCCTCTATACTCCGTCAATTCCTCTTGCATATTGGCAACAGATCCTTCATCTGCTTTTTGTTGATTCATTTTTATTTGGGTTGTTTATTCTATATTTTAATTATATATCTGTTAATATATATTATTTAATTTAATTAAACGTATTTATTGTCTGGTATCTATTTCAAAAACTTCATATAAAATTCTTTTTGACAGTTTTTTGCCAGTTTTTTCAAGATTTTTTTTTTTTTTTTTTTATAAGCGTTGTTACTGTAGTTATGGAAACCCACAACCAGCGATCAAGGAATAAACACTGTCCAAAAGCAGCACAAATTTTAAATATGTATACATACATATGTATGTAATATAATATTGCAAGAAAAATCTAACCTTTAGCAAATATATAGAATTTGAATGAATAAATATCCACACATTTTGCTGTGTTTTAAAGATTAAATCGCTTTTTATACAAGATTATTTTTTATACACGATTCTCGACGCTTGCTTGTATTCAGTCCTTTTTGTGCTTCAGTAGATTCTTTCACGTACATTTCAAAAGTCCTTTATACTTGAAAAAGACTGGTACTTGAGTACTGGAAGGACTGAGTACGAAAATGAACTGCTCTGCCTGTAAAAATGTCCGTATCACATTTGGAACATCAAAAATCTCTCTGAAATCATAACTTTGTCCCAAGCAAATTTCCGGTGAAGGCATTAACAATTTTGCAACGCGGTGCTCGATGGGGAAAAGATCATCGTGTCTTGAATTAATTTCTGAAATAAAAGTTAAAAGTTTTTTTTTTAGAAATATCATGATCAATGAACAAGGGTTCATTTCAGGCTCTTTCTGGGTAGAGATGGTGAAAAATAATGTATTAACCAGCAGAATTAAAGCAATGTCTCGGTTTAGATTGGAGCAAAAGCTGCGAACGAGGTTTTGTCAACTCTCGCCAGACAAGCCTCGTCAGCGCTCTCGAGACGACGTCTCACCACGCTCGCGGGTCGACGTTTCACCTTGCACCGAGCGATTTCGTTAAAATTTTCACCACCGCTGCGAGCGATGGAAAGAACCAGCCAGCGAGAGCGCTACGAAATTTTTTGTGGCTTGTTGCGGAACGCGCATCGTTGGTGGGAAATGTTAATCTGAAAAAGGGAATAATGACATTAAAAGAAATAAAAAAGTCTACTTACTTTCGATATCAGTCGAGGAGGGAATCTGGAATAAACAAAAAACCGCATTTAATAGTCATTTTCATTTAATTAATAAATTAAACTTACCTGTAGTAACTTCTGCAGCTGCGTAAGGGTTAACGATGTAGACGGTCAAACGAACCCATCAAAATGTGCTCTCGTTTTACAGCAGTTTATTTTTGGTAATTTGTTTGAGGAATCGTAGTAAGAAGAGAGCGTCGAAAAGAGTACAAAGGTAGAAGTCAGAGAGTGTAGGAATTTTATGAATGAGTAGTAGGAATTAGGTGGGAAAAGTAAACGCCAAAGAGTAAACGGAGAGTAGATAGCACAGCTGTCTTTCTTATTATGAGCGCCTGGTAAATAAAACCGAAACTGACTATGCAAATCTAATTTAAATCGTGGTACAGCCAGCGGTAGAGCACAGAAGCAGAAAATTTTAAGTCGCGGTTTTTAAGTCGAAAAATATTAGTTTTTGCATTCTATGAAATTTTAAGTTGAACAAATGCTCCTGACCAACGAAGTAGTGGACATTAAAATAAAAAAAATCCAGCTTCAAGGAGGAGGACAGCAAGGATGCAGCTCGTCTGACCAGCGTTACAAAATCGTCAGAACAGTAACAAAAAGGATTCTGTTCCAATTAAAGGCCTTGGTCAGCGACGTATTTAAACATATTTAGGTGACTAGGTGTAAAGTGTGAGATTCAATTTCAGTTTATTTGTTTTTTTGTAATCTATATATATAAAAATGAATTGTTCGTTTGTACGTTCATAACATGCGAACGTGAAGTCCGATTTGCTTGATTTTTTGGTATGTTTTCATTATTTGCCTGTAGAAGGTTTGTGTGAAATAATAATTTAAAAAAATTTCATTTAAAAAAAATTATTATTTTTGCATAACGGAAAACAGAGGAATCAAAGTAAATTGAAAAATAAATTTGACGTTTTAATTTTGAATTTCAATTTGACAATGGAAGTAAGTAAATTGTAAATGTCTTCCATTATTGCTTTGTTTTGACAAATTATTTTGACACACATAGAATTTTATTTTAAATTTTGAAAAACAATTAAAAATTATAAAAGGCTTAATGCCGATTAATTACTCTGTTTCGGGTGTGTCAAGTCCAAAACAGTGTTACGTATGACAGAAAATATGGAAGCGTTTAAAAGTGATGAGCAGCAAACCGAAGCGAATCAAGAAAAAGACGAAATGTGTTTTATTATAAACACTATAAACACTTATAAACATTATTTGTTTTTTTTTTAGTTATAATTATGCCGCGACCGAGACGTGGCGCCAATATTGGTCGTCGTACTCATAATACAAGACGAGTTGCATCTGTTAGAGCAGGTGAATCTGAAGCGGAACGTGAAGTGAGACTTGAACAGCAAAGAGAGCGTCAATCGAGATCGCGTTCTGCTCAAACAATCGAAGAACGATTCGCGAGTAATTCTTCGGATCGAGCGAGAATGAGTCGCAATCGCGCTGTTAGAAGTCGTGCCAATGACAATATTAATCAGCGAGTAATGCGTGCTGCTTTCAATTATGATAGTGAAGTTGACTATTGTTCTCTTCCATGCCTTTCAATCGGAACTATGACTAATGTCTGCGAACAGTGCAATGCATTGAAATTTCCATCGGAAACTCCTGGAATGTGTTGTGCAAATGGACAAGTAAAATTGCCTGTTTTGAATCCTCCTCCTGAGCCTTTGAGGTCATTAGTTTCTGGTTTGACTCCAGAATCGAATCATTTTTTGTCTAAAATACAGCAGTACAATTCATGTTTCCAAATGACGTCTTTCGGCGCCACAAATATAATCAGAGATGGATTCATGACTTTTAAGGTAATTACTGAACACGACACTAACAATGAGTTCTATCGTGAGATTGAATCAAATGTTTCATGTATGCAGATTCAAGGTCAAATCTATCATCGAATTGGATCGTTATTACCATGTTTGGATTCCAATCATTCCTTTTTGCAAATTTATTTCATGGGAAATTCAGATGTTGAAATTGAACGGCGTTGTGTGGTGGCACAAAATCCAAATGATAGTAATGCAGTGAGAAGAGGATTAATTGAAAGATTGCAGCAGTTTTTTCACGATGAAAATTGTTTGATCAAATTATTTCAAACTGCCCTTGATCAAATGCCTTCGGATTCTCATAGAATTGTTATTCGGGCCGATAAAGCACCTGGTGGAATTCATGCTGGAAGGTTAAACGCACCAACAATTGATGAAGTTGCCGTATTAATTGTGGATGAAGGAGCGAGCAGTCGAGATATTGTACTTCATCGTCGAGATCAAAGTGTTGTGCATGTTTCGGAAACTCATCGTTGTTATGATGCGTTGCAGTACCCAATTTTGTTTTGGCAAGGCGAGGATGGTTACCATTTCAATATTAAGATGAAACATCGTTTAACTGGTTAGTTACAATAAAATGCATCACACATTTTGTGAATTATTGATACTTAATATTCGCATTTATTTCAGGCTTGGAAACAGCAAAAAAAGTTAGTGCGATGAACTATTATTCGTACAGATTAATGGTTCGGCTGAACGAAATTAATCATATATTGAATTGTAGAAGGCTTTGCAACCAATTTATAGTTGATGTTTACGCTAAAATTGAGTCTGAACGATTGAATTTTATTCGATTTAATCAGAAAAAGTTAAAATCCGAACAATATATTCATTTGCGCGATGCAATTCAGAATGATGGGAATATCAACGATATTGGCCAAATGACAATATTACCAGCAACATATACTGGAAGTCCACGACACATGCACGAGTACGCGCAAGACGCAATGACGTACGTTCGGCATTATCATCGACCCGATTTATTTATTACTTTCACCTGTAATCCTCAATGGAATGAAATAAAGCAATATATGTTTCATGGTCAAAGTGCTTCTGATCGCCACGATATTGTTGCGCGTGTGTTCAAGCAAAAATTGAAAACGCTTATGGATTTTATTGTCAAACAACAAGTGTTTGGAAAAGTTCAATGTTGGATGTATTCTGTGGAATGGCAGAAAAGAGGACTTCCGCATGCACATATTTTGGTTTGGTTAGTTGATAAAATTACGCCAAATGAAATTGATAGCGTAATATCAGCCGAAATTCCTAATCCAATCATTGATCCAGGACTGTTTGAATCAGTTACGAAGCACATGATTCATGGACCATGTGGGGCATTAAATGTCAACTCACCGTGCATGGCTGAAGGAAAATGCACAAAACGGTACCCAAGAGCATTAATAGCGGAAACAATTTCTGGTAATGATGGTTATCCGTTATATCGTAGACGTTCACCTGAAGATGATGGCGAAACAGTTATGGTGAAATGCAAAAATCAAGACATTAAAATTGACAATCGTTGGATCGTTCCATATTCGCCGCTATTATCCAAAACTTTTGGTGCTCATATAAATGTTGAGTATTGTAACTCAGTAAAATCCATCAAGTACATATGCAAATATGTTAACAAAGGAAGTGATTTGGCCTATTTTGGAATTGCTGGGGATAAAAGTGATGAAATCACTTCATATCAATTAGGCCGTTATATTAGTACAAATGAAGCAATATGGCGAATTTTTTCATTTGCAATACACGAAAGGTATCCAAATGTACTGCACTTGGCAGTTCATCTTCAGAATGGTCAACGTGTGTACTTCACACCTGAGAATGCGGCGCAACGAGCAGAACAGCCACCGAAAACAACGTTGACTTCATTTTTTGATATGTGCAGAAATGACGAATTTGCTAAAATGTTATTGTATTCTGAAGTGCCACGATATTTCACATGGAATGAATCTGCGAAAGTTTTTCAAAGACGGAAACAAGGGCAACCAGTACGAGGCCATCCAAATGTATTTTCTACAGAAGCATTGGGTCGTGTGTATACCGTTCATCCAAATCATTATGAATGTTTTTATTTGCGTTTATTATTGATTAACGTTCGTGGTCCTACGTCATTTGAAGATTTAAGAACAGTCGATGGTGAATTGTGTGCGACTTATCGGCAAGCATGCCAGCGTTTGAATCTACTTGAAGATGATATGCATTGGGAAGCTACACTTGCTGATTCCGTAATTTCATCATCTCCACATCAAATACGAACATTATTTGCAATTATAATATCTACATGCAGTCCATCAAATCCATTTGAAATATGGCATAAATTTCGTGATGACATGACGGAAGACATTTTACTTAGAGTGCGACGTTCAGTTTCAAATCCTGAATTAGAAATCACACCGGAAATGCATAACGAAGCTTTGATTTTGATTGAAGACATGTGTATAATGATTGCAAACAAAATATTAGTGCAGTTAGGAATGATAGCGCCTAATCGTGCAGTTCATGATGTTATTAATCAAGAAATGCATCGTGAACAACAATATGATCGTAATCAATTGAGAACATTTGTGCAGTTAAAAGTTCCACAATTGAATAGTCAACAGAAATATGCTTATGACAAAATCATGGAAGGTGTGAACAATGAAGGAGGTGGATTTTACTTTATTGATGCACCAGGAGGCACTGGAAAAACATTTTTGCTGTCATTGATTCTGGCAACCATACGATCGGATAATAAAATTGCTCTTGCAGTTGCTTCATCTGGAATTGCTGCTACCTTATTAGACGGTGGTCGAACTGCGCATTCTGCACTTAAATTGCCTTTGAATATAACAACGATTGAATCTCCTACGTGCAACATTTCCAAAACGTCGGCAATGGCAAAAGTTTTGCAGCAGTGTAAAATAATCGTATGGGACGAATGTACAATGGCTCACAAAAGATCATTAGAAGCATTAAATCGAACCATGCAAGATCTTCGAGGAAATGAAAGACTTTTTGGTGGCGCCTTTATATTGTTATCAGGTGATTTTAGGCAAACTTTACCTGTCATTCCACGATCTACTGCTGCTGATGAGCTAAACGCATGTTTGAAGTCTTCAGTTTTGTGGAAATATGTTAAAACATTGCGTCTTAATCAAAATGTACGTGTACAATTGCAAAATGATCCTTCTGCAGCTGAATTTTCAAAACAACTTTTGGAAATTGGGAATGGTAAAGTTGCAGTCGATAAATCAACCGGATTAATAACATTACCAAGCAATTTTTGTAATATCACTCAATCGAAAAAGGAACTGGTTCAACGTGTGTTTCCAAATATATTGCAGAAGTACAGGAATCATGATTGGTTGAGCGAACGCGCAATATTGGCAGGAAAAAATAAAGACGTGAACGATTTAAATGCAAGTATTTTGCAAGAAATAGATGGCCAATTTTTTGCATACAAATCAGTGGATACGATAATAAATGAAGATGAGGTAGTGAACTATCCTACTGAATTTTTGAATTCACTTGATTTGCCAGGCTTGCCACCACATTATTTGGCATTGAAAGAGGGAGCACCGATAATAATGCTCCGAAATATAAATCAACCACGGCTTTGTAATGGCACCAGACTTTCCGTGAAAAAACTGATGGCCAATTTAATTGAAGCAACTATTCTGAGTGGTAAATATAGAGGCGAAAACGTTCTAATCCCCCGAATTCCAATGATTCCATCAGATATGCCATTTGAATTTAAACGGCTTCAATTTCCTGTCCGTCTTGCCTTCGCTATAACCATTAATAAAGCTCAAGGTCAGACTTTGAATATTTGTGGCTTAGATTTGGAGCAACCTGTTTTCTCGCATGGACAATTGTATGTTGGTTGTTCACGTTGTGGTAAACCCTCTGCATTATTTATAAACACAAAAGATGGAAAAACTAAAAACGTTGTTTATCAAAGAGCATTAAGTTAATTTTTAAAGTATTTTCATTTTCGACCTTTTTATTTGAAAATAAATTATTGTAAGAAATTGATTGTGGATGAGTTTTACTGAAAATTGAAAAGAAATTTCGCAAGTTTCTTTTGTGTATTCGCCCTGTGAAGCGGGCGAAGGTTTCGCTATCTTTTATTATAATTATAAATTTTCATAAATATCTTCTTATTATGTACAGAAAATATCTTATATATAAGAATTAATGTGGATTAATTAATCTATATATACGTTTAGGCGCCAGACAGACAAACAAGAAACATTGTTTATCCACGTGCATTAGAATAATTTTAGCACTATTATCTAGACAATCTTTTATATTTTCTTTTTCTAAACAAGTTAGAAAACAACAAACTTTATCTTTTTTTAACATTTTTAGTGGGGCAGCAAAGCGCACCGGGGCAAAGCTAGTTTGGTATATATATACAAAGAAAATCACTTTCGATTTGAGAGAACAATTTTCATTTGCGCGGCAGTTTTTCAGTTATAAACTGTCTTAATGCATAGAGAAGCGTCTCAAAAACCATAGTACCAGAAGGAAGTAGAATAAGGGTGAGACAGGCTAGAAAACGTATAGTTTAATTAACTGAATAAATCCACTTCGTGCACCCCAAACCAGCAGAGCTCTCCCGGTGAGGTTAATTGTGGTAAAATAAAAAGTTTTGAAAATTGAAATAACCCCCGTTGAACCTTACATATTTTCCACTGGGAAAAACGGTTATATTTTGTTGAGTTAGTGACACAATTAGTCAAAGAAAACTATATATATATATTCCAAAGAGAATCGAGTACTATAATTTCATTTGTATTATACATTTATATGTTTATATATTTAATATCATACATAATATTTTGTTCTCTAGTCTTGAGTGCAAAGTATGATTAAAGATACAATTATTATCATGAAGTGCTAAAGTATAATTTGAAGGGGGCGGGGGCGGAAGTTAAAAGTGGTTCAGGAGGATGGAAAGATGATGGTTTGGTGAACGGAGGTAAGAATAGAGAGAGAGAGAGAGAGAGAGAGAGAGGGAAAGAAAGAGATGGAAACGACTTAAAGAATAGTAAATTCTTTTCTGAAATTTATTGTTACCCTCAGCCCGCGCCAGGAAGGGTTAAGAACCACGACACGTCATCGACTAGGTTAGCCGGAGTAAAAAAAAAAACCAGGACGGGACAACTGAGGAGTCGTAACAGGCTCGCGGCTCTTTTGAGCGAGAGGGAGCTGAAAATTATTTCTCCGCTTGCCGCTCCTCAGCAAGAGCTGGATCGAGCGAGCATTTCCGAACTGCAATCATCCCTTAAAATTAAGGTGCACTAAGTGTTTCTTATCAATCCGTAAATTACAAAAGTAAACATTTCATTGACATTTTATGGGGTTTTTTCAAGAATTTTCCATTTTAAGAGAAAAAATTCTTATATCGAAAGCCAATAAATTAGGAAGAAGTGACGAGACTCGGAATTCACATGATGCCCTTGTGCAGGTGTACAAGTAAAACTTCATTGCAGAAGATATTTGAACATCTTTTTTTAAGACGCAGTTCCTAAAAAAAAGAAAAAAACCTATGCACAGGTTTTTGCATTTGTCGTGGCCAACGTTGTCATGACTACAAAGAGATACCAACCTGTTAACAGCAAAAAAAAAACATTGAGGTTGATATCTCAACAAGAAAATATCTGACGATGAACACATGACTTCCTTGGTGAAATAATTTTAAATAAAAGAGTTGTACTTAGTTATGCAGAGAATCCTTCGAGAGAAGTGTCCATTTTGGCGCCAGGGATTATAACCGGAAAGGTAGATTATATTTGGATGTTATAGCAGCCCTTAATACCAAATATTTACTTTCTAGCTGTGCTTGGTTTTGAGTTATCGATGAAATTTGAGGTGAACAGCAATTTCAACTTTCTACGTCTCTCCACTTTTGAGTTAGTAGTCTACCATTAAAATCTCAAAATCGAAATTCTTTGCGATTACGATACTCTCTTGTATTTAATACGTATAGAAGGACGTAAAAACTCCTCTTGTCTTTAAAAGTCCTATAAAAAATATAGTTAAATGCATTCTTTGATTGAAGATCCTGGTCTTACATCATCCGCAACTAATATCCATTTAACATTAATTTATACTTTTTGTTTTTCAATTCATAAATAGCTTCACAATATCCATATATTCTCCATTAAATGTAATAATAATCAATGAAATCAATCTCAATAATTTATTGATTTTTATACTGAAATCTTCAACTTTGATCCCGAAGAAGATTCTTCCAAAATTCAAAACGAAGAGTCTTCCTAATAAATCTCGGAAGGACCTCCTTGTGGAATCTTCCGTAAGGCTTCAATCAACTGCAAAATGCAGTTCATATATGTATATTGAATTAAGTTTAATCAATTTCTATACACATTTTCCACTTGTGTGATTTAAATAGATTTATTTTCTTAAAAGCTTACTATATTTAGGATTAACTTAAAAACTTCGTAATTGCACTTGAAATCAATCCAAAATTCGTCTCATTCGCTTCACAAGTACCTTCTTTCACTCCATTTAATTTTTTTTTTCATTCACAACGTAAAATTGTAAATTATTTCTTTTTACAACTCAAATAATATCCGGACTTTGAAGAAGAAGAATTTTTCCTGGACTTTGCTCTATGAAAAGCAAAATCGGTAAAAATCTGAAAACATAAAAAGAGATAAATAGAATATATAGCAAAGATTTTAAAAGAAATTCCGTGTTTTTATAGAAGCCGGTTCCGTGTTCTTTCTGGATGCTTCCGAAATTTTATTACGTCATTTCCGGCCCCTGGTAACAAAAACAGAAGTAAGAGAGGAAATTTTTTGGGAGAATTCGAACATTATTGTTCCATTCACCTTTTTTAAATCTTTAAGATGTAGTCCGCACTATTGGTAATTAAGTATCCATAAGTTATTCTTATAAAAAAAAAGCTATATATAGTAGGAATTTTACTACATTTTTTGCACCGAATGAAGGAACTCTTGTATTTCCGTAAGTGCTTTAGGAAATGTTTGGAGCTGTCTTTTCCAGTTCCAGAAATCAATACTGGCACCAATTTCACCTTACCAATCAAAAGTTTCGCTGTTGTATTTGAACGCTTTACAATATGGACAGAAGCTGCTCATCCATTGAACAGCAGCAGAAGTATTGGGAACTGGGGTTCAGGCACAAAGGAAATCGAGGGTTCTACCTTTTAGTGTGTGTGTGTCGCTGCTAGGTTTGGTTTGTGTCTTCGCTATAAAAGTGGGTATTTATTGTTATATTTGGTATATGTTTTTGCTATATTTTCTTGTCCATAAAACTATATTTTTGCATTATAGGTTTGTGGCTTTAGTAGTATATAGTGTACATGCTAAATTTATTCTGCTTTAGTGCATTTACTATTATTGTAGCATACTTTTCAGGGTATTATATTTGAACAGTAGTTAATTTGGTTATTGGCACCTATGGCTTTTTGTGCACATAGATTTGTATCTCTTTTGTTCTCATTTTAATGTCATTTAAATAGGAGTAACGTGCCAAAATTGTTAGTTGTCTAAAAAAAAAATTAAAAAACCGCGTGTGTTTGGTTTTGATGAAGAATACATAGCAAGCACTATGTAAAGAGCTAAGCTATGCTTTTGTTGTAGATGGCGTGATCGTGGGCGTTTTCCTTTTTGACTGAGTACAGTATTTTCTAATTGTGTGACACGATCGTGGGCGTTTTCCTTTTTGACTGAGTACAGTATTGTCCAATTGTGTTGTACTTCATGTAGTTTGTATATCTCACGAATCGAGTATTTTATGTTGAGCATGGGTGTGCGAAATCGTTAATAAAAAACATTCTAGGAGGTGTCCCTCAAGGCTTTTTGCTAGGGCCAAGTTTGTATAACTTGTATTTAGCTGACCTTCCTGAACCAGCTAATGATATGTATTCTTCAGATAGAATTCTTACCCTTATTTATGCTGATGATATCTTACTGCTTAGCTCAGCTCCCAGACAAAAGAAGAGCAATGATAGATTAAATAGTCATCTTAAAGATCTTCATAAGTATTTTGAAAAATGGAAGTTGAAAACGAACATTGACAAATGCGAATGTACATTGTTTAAAGGCAGTTCATGTAACGTTTATCCAAATACGCGTAGGTTTGTACCAAACATTAAAATTGACAATAGAAGCATATGTTACAAGGACAAAATTAAATACCTTGGTGTTGTACTGCATGCTAAATTTAATTTCATTACGCATATTGACTATGTGCTGAGTAAGACTAAAGCAAGGTTTTTCCAGTATTTAAAGGTTTTGAAGGGTTCCTGTTGCCTTAACAGAAAAATCAAAATTAACATCTATAAACAAATAGTCAGGCCAACGCTGGCTTACCGTTTTCCAGTTTGGTTTCACATCTCGTCGGCTCTTAAGTAATCTTAAGTAATAAATATCTTAAGTAATAAATCTTAAATCTTGAATAATGTAGTTTGTGTGTATTTTATATGCGAACGAATTGCTATAGCGCGATCATGACTTTTCCTGTTTGTCTGACCTTAGCGTATTCGATTGTCTTGTAGTTGTTGTTGCTTTTGTGTATTTTAACTGCAATCATCCCTTAAAATTAAGGTGCACTAAGTGTTTCTTATCAATCCGTAAATTACAAAAGTAATTCACATTTCATTGACATTTTATGGGGGTTTTCAAGAATTTTCCATTTCAAGAGAAAAAATTTTTATTTCGAAAGGCAATAAATTAGGAAGAAGTGACGAGACTCGGAATTCACATGATGCCCTTGTGCAGGTATATAAGTAAAAGTGATTTTTGTCGATTCCTTAACCAACCTGATAAATAACTATTTGGAGGAGTACTGACAGAGCCCTTTCAAGGATCTGCTACGGGAGGCAAGAAGGTTGTTAAAAGAAACGTAGGTACAGGCAAAAAACTTCATTGGAAATGTGTGGAGTTCACTTCACCTGAAGAAGGTATATATGTTTTTTAAGAGAACACTTTTACTCAAATTATTGAGTTTGACTCATTGCTTCACGAATGCAAATCGAGCAGATGAATGGAAAACGCTATCTAATCATACCAACAATTGTTGAGTTTGGCCGGTTCAAGGATCGGGTTACGCTGTGTCGAAGACGAATGAAACGCTGTCACTGTAGTTTGGTGTAAAGTGCACTAGAACAATGCACGCAAGGAATTCGTACTTAGCATTTTCTTAAATGTTCTATTTATTTTTACAGGGGCGCAGTGCGGTCAGTGGATACACTACACCGTCTTATCGTTTTTAGTTGATGTTTGGATTCTTTATTTCCATTAGAAAATTCAAGTGCAGCGTATGCATTCCTTGCAATGCTACAACAAACACGTCGTGAAAGGACAGCGCGCTAGATTGCTCGGGTTACGTCTTGGAGTGGATGACCCAGAGACTGTTGACGAAAGAAGGTTGCTTATTATTGTGCATTGGTTATGCAGGGGTGGACAAACACAGTACAATATAATTTGTTTTTATTTCCATTTTACAGCAGTTCAGACTCTTGAACTTACTTTCAATTATTCAATGTATTCTTTATTATCTATTCCTATATTGATAGAAAATACAAAACACCATAAAACATCGTTTCGTGTACCTGGATGTACATTAAAACATAGGCAGCTACGATAAAATATTGTCTAGTTAATTTTTTAGCAGTCTTTTGAAAGACAGGCACATTTATGACAAAGAATAAAACTAAATTTTAAAATTTGCTTCCAGGTACCTGCAAATGTTGAAACCTTTTACAACTGTTTACATAAACATTTATAGAAATACACTAGAACAAACTAAAAAGCTAATTTAAATTATTATGAGTGTAAAATGTTTAATAGCACTCAATATTGTTATCGGATTCTTAATTACTTTATTTTAAATTACATCAATAATTATAATCTATCTTAAATATGTAGCTTACCCCTTAACCTCGTTTTTTCTTTATATATAGTATATTATTTATGAATTATTCTTCTATTTTGAACATCGTTTTCTTTTGAGGATCTGCGGTTATTCTTAATGTAAAATGAGTACCAGCTCGTTATTTATTTGGCTACAATAATGAACAGCTTATTATATGCTTTAAGAAGCTAATACGAAAGGAAGACACCGATTCCATCAAATGAATAATATTTTATAGCAATATTCGCTGAGTAATGCACATTTTTAGATAACACTTGCAAGAAAATAGTGAAACATTGAAAAGATTTAAAGTATTATCTGGAGAGATCAACATATAACAAGCTGAACAAAAATAATTCTAAAAATTGGGTTTATTCAAATTACACCCTTTTGAAGCGTGTAAAAGAATCCAACTGGAATTCTTCTGTTATTGGAATCAATCTGAAAAGGTTGTAGTTACTATTTAGGGCTATATTATTATTTATTTGTTTTTTAAATCACTCACCTTTGCAGGTGCGTTAGTACATTAAGAAATGACCCTGAGGACCAGTGGGTTTCTCCATTGGTATCAAAGGAGCGTTCTGGATTCCACGAGCGATCATCGTTGGCGATCTACCCGATGCCATCGTAGTGTAAGTCCCTGTCGCCATGGAAGTATAGAAATTATATAACGTATATGGTACAGCATTAAACGCCATATGCGGAGCCGTATTATGCGAAGTCCCTGGTCCACTTATATTTGGTATACTGAGTGGCGGAGCTGCCCACGGTGCGTTGGAAAAGTTATTTGAACAAGGAATGGCATCGAGTGGAGGAATTGTTGCTGTAGGCTGAATAGGCGGATGCTTCCGTTCCATATGTCGAAGCAGTGAATATTTATTTTTATAGAAAATGCCACATTTCGGGCAGAGGAATCCATCTGCTACTGCAAAGCCGCTTTTCTTCCAGTGATGGAAATGATAATGCAAGATCATTGAATTTTCAGTACCAGTGTGTCTGCCACACACATTGCAAGTAAAAGGCCGCACTTTGCGCAACTTAACATGGCTATTTGTTGGTGTAATGGCATTTAATTGTGGCAAGTCATTGTGGGCGTTGTTAGTGTGCGGCGTATGACGATAATGTTCTGGATACTGGTAACAATTTGGCTCTGTCTCCTCTGCGTGGAACGATTGCTCTGGCGTTTGTGGGCCTGTGTTTTCAGTTTGTGGGTATGCGCTTTTACTGGAGTCTTGGTCATGTATCCAGTCAGGTGTTGGAGGCAATAGGAAAGGCGTAGTCGTTGTTACGTTTTGGTGCTGATCTTCACCGTCATCGTCTAACTCAATTGTTGTGCTGATGTCTGATAAATAATTTTCTACGATGCGTGTTTTTTCACTGGATAAGTTGTCCTCCGCAGCGTTGCTTTCTAGTGACTGATTTATCTCACCATTTACAACGGTATCGCGATCATCGTCGTAATCTTTTATGTATTCAGGTATTTCAGGAAGCTCTCCACTTTTTGCTGGTTTTTTTACTGACGTTTCCGTTCCATTTTCATACTTTGATAATAAAGCACTCCCATCGATTTCATGATGCATTTTGAAATGCGACGAATTCAGCAAATGTCGTAATATAATTGATGCATGCTCATCGATAGTCTGTCGTTTATGAAATCAAATTTAGAAAAAAAAACATACAATTCTTATTACAAGTAGATTCAATATTGCATTATCTGATTACTACACAAATAAGAAAACGTATTTGCTTCTCTGCTTCAATTACATTATTCAAAAGAAACAAAGAAAAGTAGCACAAAAGAAGACAGCAAAAAATATCGCTGATGAGGAACTTCGAAGAAGTACGGACAAATAATTATTGCAAAATAAGTAAACCTCTAATTGGCCCAGTCGACGTATATTCTTTGTGGTCTCGATTTTTTGGTATTGAAAGAAATGATGTAGACCGCGTTTAGAGCTGGAATTTCGCTCTCGCATTCATTGCTTTAGACAAAAAATGTTTCTGTAAAGAAATGGGCGAGAACGAATAGAAGAATTAGCTTCAAATTCTGTAAGAATATTCTCTGCCATCATAGATTCCTTGGCATTGAAAATGGGCAAAAGTGGATGGAGGCGACACCTACTTCTTATGACCGGAATTCTTTTGAAATGAAATTTTAGTGTCGAATATTCCCTGACATCAAAGGTTGTAAGGCAGTGAGTATGAGGAAAATCGGCCCATTGACACGTCTACTTTTTATAATAAATATGAATATGATTGAATAATAAAATTTTTTTATTTTTATTTCGGCCAAATGAGCCGAAATCATAGAATGTGTGGTCAGAAGATCATTCGTCGGATGTAGTGTATCAGTTTTGGGATATCAGTTTTAGCAGGAGGAGCTTCCTTCATTCCTTCCCCTGTAAAAGCGATTTCGACAAACGGACGGACATACCTAAATCGATTTAGGAAGTGACGGTAATCCAGGATGTACGAGTATATACTTTACCATGTCTTTCCAATAACAATAATAATAAAATTCAATAATAATTATAATAAGACAAAAACTATTGTTTTTGAAAAACTAAACTAAACCAAAAAACTACTAAACTAAACTAAACTACTAGCAAACTGAACTAAAAAACAATAGAAAGTATTATTACTTCTATATAATATCATAATATAATAATAATTTTAATAATAATTATATTATTCAATATTATTTTAAAGCATAAACTTAAATCTTTCGTAGGAATGTTGAATTTCCTACTGGGGTGTTTAGTGATCTGTTCTTTAAAAGAAGCAATAAATTGTAAAGCAATAAAATGCATATGTGTGTGTGTCCACATGTAATTCAACACTTTAACTTCTACACGATTTCTGTTAAATTTTGACATTAATTAGTTGAAGCATAAGCATAATGAAATTGCCCAATAAGCAAAAAAGGAATACAGTACAATTTGAGTATGAATAAGCTGATTGTTGCCCTTATTTAAGTGGCTTAGCTGAGTGATTTGGTGGTGAGTTTCAAACAAACACCGAATTCAAATTCATAGGCAATTATGATTTACATTACGTTGTTATGGAAACAATAGAAGTAGTTCAAAAAAGTGTGTTTATGTTCGATTTATTTATGGAGATTCAAAATTCACTTTATTCACAAGTGACAATTTATTTTTATGAGTTATGATTTTATGAGATCTTCATTGAAATAGTAGAAATTTACATCGAATCGGTGAAAAATCACATAGAAAGCATTTAATATTTCTTCTGTTTTGTCAGCAGAATGAGGAAATCGATTGCAAAATAATTTTCAGCAAATATGACCCAAAAACTCAGGCATTTATATGCATAATAAGCAATTAATAAGACGCTTGGTTGATATGCTGCTGAAAATGTGGCAAAATTTGATGTAATTCTTTAAGAGAATAACAATAAAAGTACGACTTGTAATGAATACTTTACCTTTTCTCGCGATTTGTTCACTTTCACATTCTCCTCTTCATCCTCACTATCGTCATCATGGATCACTATTACGTCATCGTCTTGGTTTCCTCTATATTCCGTCAATTTCTCATGAACATCGGCAAAAGATCCTTCATCTGCTTTTTGTTGATTCATTTTTATTTGTGTTGTTTATTCTATATTTTAATTATATCTCTATAAGGTATCTGTTATTATATTATTTAATTAAATTAACCGTGATTATTTTCTAATATGTATTTCTATATTTTAATTTTATTTGAGAGTTTTATCAAGAATTTTTTTTTTTTGTATTTAAGTTGTTTTTTTTAATACACCGCACTGGATAATTTTTATGAACAGCACAACTAAGTTCAGAGAATTGAACTGAAAGGCCAATAATAATACGGAAATTGTTTTTCAATTGCTACTCGAATTCGTCCTTAGAGATACTGTGATTTGTTATGAGTGTCTCGTAAATAACTGCGTCTTCAAGAAATGCAGAAGTTCCTGTATCCTCAACCAATCCAATCAACAGCTCATTCAAAACTGCGTATGCCTCATTGGAAACATTGCACTTTTCTTTCAAGGGTTGCTTTCCAAAGATTATGGAATGAAATAATTCCAGGAAATCCACTCTCAGAGAAACTCAGAGAGTTTTCTCCAGAGAGGAAGAGAAACTTTGAGATGTGATCGACGCAACTACAACGATGCGATCATTCGCTGCAATCCTAAACACAACATGAAAAACGTTGTACTTGCGATCAATTCAGTTTCCAATCGCGTTTAGAAAGTAATTTTATAGAAAATGATTCTAGTTTCTACGAGTAGCTACTGTATTGATCAAATATTTATAAAATAGAACAGCAACAGATTGCTCTGTACTGCAGTCAATAAGCGCGTCATGACGAAATGATGTTCGAGAAGGAATATTTGTTTGTCTATTCAGATTCACTGTTGCGTGATTGGCGTCTATTGAGCGATAATAAATCACTCCCTTCTTCGTTCGTTTCTGATCGTTCTTCTTGTGTACATGCTAAATGTGTCTGTGCCCAATTTCAGTACTTGTCATGTCCATACTGAGATTCCTTGGCAGGAAGCGAAACGCATCGATATCGAGATACTTCTTTCACCATTCATCTTACCGAGTAATATTAATTATTAGGAAGGAATATCGGCTGTAATAATATGTTGTAGTCCCCCCATACCACGAGAATTAATTCCTCCCCGTACCGCGATTTAAGAATAATATAATTCCTTTTTTATTTATAATATATTTATTTTATTTAAGCAATAACTTGAAAAGTTAACTAAACTTGAAGTAATTTTTTATAATAACTACTTTACGGTTATTTTACACAATGAAACAGTCTTGGTTTTTCTTGTTTTGCTTTTCACTATACACTTTGCATCCGTACACAACATTTTTACATTTCGACAAAATCCTAAAATTGAGAAATGGGTTCTCTTGTCAATAAAAAATTAACATATCTATGGATAATATATAATAGTACGAATTTACAAAACATTCTTATCATCGTTATCATTACCCAATTTAGAATAATTTAAAATCTTTTAATTTAATTAAAATTTTAAAATACATTTTTAAAATACATTTTTTTTATATGTCTGAAACTTTGATTAATTTGAGATGTTGTAGGATCTGTATGAATTGAAAATGTGGAATAGAAGAGGGAGGAGAGAAGGTTGATAGAAAAAAAGACGAGAGAAAGAAAGAGCGATTTTGTTAAAGTAATTGAAAAAGTCAATTATTTGATGTATAAAAAGAAGAGAAAGAAGAAAAAGAAATAAGAACAAAATATTATTTCGATTAATGACTTTTTTGTTTGTAACAATCTTAGTTATTGATTATTTATAAATGCCGCAAACTCAATGTTGGAAAAAGATCAATGAACAAAAGTATTTCAGTAAAGCTAAAGGATTTATTTCCAGATCGATACAGTTGTTCTGTTCAGGACCTAAAACCGCGCAAAAATGTATTGGAAACCGAAAAAATTTTTGCAGTTTGGGGGCGTGAACGGGTTTGGAGTTAAGCCGGAAAATATTCATCTATGCTGCAAATGTATTTCAAATGTAGAATCAAAGAAGAAAATATTCCTATGATATAGGGTCTCCACAGCAGAATAACCGCTATTATTAAAGTTCATCGGCTAAGCTAAACCGGGCTTTCCCAGGAAAGGTATTAAGGAACTTACAAAATCAATTTAGAACTGCAATAAATTCCTTATACTGTACAAGGAATATTGCTTAGGTCAACTATTAAGGCCGATTATCGATAACTATAGAAAGCTAGTGATCAGGTAGTTATTCGGAGACATGGTATTAATTTCTTCGTAATCCCGGTATTAATTTCTCGTTTTTTTGATAGTGTTACCTTCGGCCTGGCCGAAAATCAGTCAATTCAGTGGACGAATCGCGATTAGTTTCTTACATCCTTTGCTATAACTCGTAAGGTTAGGTTAGGTTAGGTTAGAAGGGCATGTGGCCAGGTCGACCACTTCCACCGAGGCCTAAAAGGCCCATTGTAGTAGCCCTCGTAGGTGTATAGGGATATGGATAGGGGTAGGGTGTGGTGTGGGAACCGCTGACTACCTATGTCCGTCACTCTACCAGCGGGCCCCCCCGACGTTGTACTTAGTCGGGGATGGGTCTGGAGAAGGCGTACTTGGTGCTATAACTCGTTACATTTCGGTATAGTTTTCATTGGATTGGAAAATTTAAGACCAGAAATCAGCCAAAATTGGCGATCGACGTGGGTCGATCAGTGATGTCATTTAGTCGCTGAAAACACAGAATATTCGTGGCTAATTCAATGACGAAGCTTCTGTTCCCTGGTGTGAGGACGGCGAGGGGAGGCCAGCGAAAACTTAATCTATCTAAAGCTATAATCTTAGTTAAACTAAATAGTAGAGACTTTTATATATAAATAAACATACAAATTATATAAATTTTTATATATGAATATTACAACTTGCTTTTGAAAGTTCGTCTTTCGAGATTCTGATGATGATGCGTTTGTTTATAATTCTTCTTGTTGTTCTCTTTATAGTAATGTGTGATGTTGTCTTCCTTTTTTTTATTTTTCACACTTTTCTAATTTAATAACAATGATGAAAATGGGTTCTTTCGGTCTTGATTTATAGATACTCCGTTTGCTTAGATAATTTACGTTTTTGGCAGTTTAATTGGCGCGGCTGGCTTCGTTCGGGCTTCTTGGAAATTCACTTGTTTCTGGAAAGGTAATGGAAAAAGTTTACTGCATCAGTGATTATGTTTTGTACATAAATCTTTATAGATAAGCGGAAAACAGAAAGGGGCAAAAAAAGATACACTCGACGCCCGGACAACTAAAAACTTAATTAGTAAAAACAATAAAAAATATTTACGAACATTTTGAAAGTAGTTTTTTATAACTCAATGTCTACAAATGACTCGTTTGAACTTCATTTTAGCAAATTAAAACACAAATGAGAATAATTCCAAAGCGATTTGCCAATTGGGAATGATTTTATATGAACGAAATTAGTAGAAAATTAATATTTTGAATCAGTCTGTCGTCGGGATAAAGAAATTTCTAAAACAAAGCAAAGAAAAGAAACTGACAAAAAATCATAAGTAATTCTTAGTCCATGATAATTCCTGCATTTCTTAGATTTGCTAAAAATTAAGTCGTCAAAATAACTAAAAATTCGGACAAAACAAAGGAGAATGTTGCTCTGTTAATAGTTTTCAAATGAGTGATTACAAATTCGCATTTGGCACCGTGTAAACGTAGCATAAAAGAATCCCACAAAAAATCCCGTATATAAAATAATCGCAAAGATGGATAAGAAAATTACTGTTCCATTCGCGCACGAAAATTTCATCTATACAAAAAACAATTGCTGAAATAGATGAAAGAAAAATAAAATAGAAAACTAAAAATTCTAGATCACATCAAATTAATAACAATTCTCAAAAAAATTACAAAGAATGTATCCTTGAAAAATAATTAGTGCAAAATTAAATTAAATAATTTAAATAAGTAAAATTCCTTCCTTTATAAGTAAAATCCTTTATATAACAAACAACCGCAATTAATCGGAATAACTCCAAAAATATCAAAACATTTCAAAATTCTCACAGAAAATCACATCTCCATGGGAATTGCAAAAATTAATGGAATTGCGCCCCAAAACTCGATACAAATACAAACGCAAATTTGGAGAAGATCGCAACAGCATTTGTGGAACAACGTAATACAACGAAGCGACGTCGCCGACGATTAAAACATCGCCAGATTTGGATTTAGGAATTCCTTAAGGATCAAAATTCAAATAAATATTTATATTTTGCAGGAAAGCAGGAAATTTCATTTTGCTTTGCGTGTAAAAGTGAGAAAGGGCATTTTTCCGCTCTCAACGATGTGCTCTCTGAGCGAGCAAAATTGCTTGCTGTAGCATACAACGAGAACGGCGGAACTCGGAATCGACTTGTGTTCCTTTTGTGTTGTTATTGGTTTTCTACACCGAGAAAGGAAACCTTTTTGAAAAATGGAACGTTTTTGAAAAATGAAAGGGATACAGAGCATGTAAATGAGAGTGTTTTTTGTTCGCCACTTGATTAATTTTTCATGCATCATTTGTGAGTAAACGAGCAACAGTAAATTTTATGATTTTATGATGGTATTATTAATAATTAGGGGAAAAAGACATACAGACATGTACACACATATAATAAAACTCACATAAGGGAAACTTCCAACACTTTTTCAAGGAAGCCAATTTAAAGGGAGGTGGAGAAGCAGGAGGCAGAAGAAGAGTCTTTGAAGCACCCACCTAGAAGCTTTTTATTAATTTATCGACACTCCGTTCGAGGTCATAGAAACTCCGTTAACGTTACATCGGTCGACATGACTAAAAATTCGGATTCATCAGACTTCACTGCTGTGGAAAAAACCCGCAAAGGGTTAGAAACAATTACAGCAATCAGCACAAAAAGAGTAAAAAATTTTAAATGATCAATAATTAAAATACAGACGCAGGCACGTTGATTTCCGTCTTGGTACCTCTTTAAGAGTTTTACCGTTCAATATCTACACTTGTTTTTCATTGGCTTATCATTTATGTCCCAAGGTCGCAGCGAAATTTGTCTAGACAGAGCAAAGCGTCACCGTTTCAGGTACAGGAATTCCAACGCATTCAGCTTATCGCACTTTGGTCATATATAAAACGCAGACTGTCCACGTGGACGACAGAAGCACTCAGACAATTGACGTACTTTCATTTTTAATGAGCTTAGAAGAATGTATTTTTTATTCTTGTGTTGATATTTTGTCTGGCTGACGTCCTTTCTCCAGACGAAGGAAACGAAAAAAGGTTGTTGAAAGACGACTGTCGGCGCTCCGAAATGAGCATTAACAGTCCAAAGTTACCTCAGTTTCAAAGCCAGCGATCGTTTATTACCTCAACGAGGCTAAAGAAGTAATCGGTAATGATTCGGGGAAGACATTTACTCATATGACTTCCAATTGACGACATGTTAAGCGACATGTCTTGCAAGATGTCGCCAATCATTTTCAGTACTTAAGCGAAACTTAAGAATGTGATTTTTCAGAGACATCTAAAAATTTATCATGTTGAAATCTTCAACTTTGATCCCGAAGAATAAATCCTTAGTTGCTAGTACTTTTTGACAAGCTTTAATAAATAAATAAATAAAATATCGTTGATTAACCAGAAAAACTTGTTAATTCATAAAAATCTCGTTGCTGTCGTTTCTTTCCATTCCGTTTCTTCCAACGAAAACTTCCAATGCTTTCACTAAGTTCATTTCCAAGGTTAACGCGCATTGTACGTTTGAGAAAGGAATTTCATTGGAAGTTTAAAGGAAAAATATAACGCAATTTGAGTCTGTTAGTAACTGAAACACGAGAATCTTATGAAATTTTTTACGAAATGAAACAAAACTGATTTTTATTGCTTTACTTGCCACTTGAGTTTTTGTTGGGCATGCTGAGAATCTTGTGTAAAATCATGGGACTTTTTGTCTGCCCAAAAATGGATTTTTCCGATCGGTTTTAAAGAGTGTCCACGTTGTAGTTTTGTTTACACATTTCGGCGACACACAAAACAGAAATAAAAATTACGCACCATATTTACAAAAATAACGGAATGAGGACTCGTTAAGACCCGCACACGCAGGCGCACAAGTCTTCACACAAACACACACACACACGTATGTTTACATCCATGCTTTTGCTATTTTTACTTGTTTTGCTTGAAGTGCGTATTTATTTATTTTACTGCGTTATCTTATTGAAGCGTAAACAATTCTCTGTTGTTTGCCTTTGCTTCTCGATTCAGTTTTAAAAACTTGGTTTCAAGTTGCAAATAACACGCACGCACAAATCGAATGAAAGTATAAACAACTCAAATGAAAATGAATAAATAAACACTTGAATTAATGAATTCTCACGAATTAATTGCATCAATAACCATAAATTCATTTAACTCCGAAAGGAGACGAAAAAGAGAGCAACAAAGCGAAATTTGATATAATTATGCAATTATCTATAATGAAAATCGAATCTAATTGAAATTAAAATTAACGTAAAAATGGAGAGAAATACTAGATCTATGAAAATGGAAAAAAAAACAATGAAAACTGCTTGAAAAATAAAAAATAAGAAGCGAAAAATCCAAACTCACCACGCACTAATTCTGTTGCTCTTCTCTTATCCTTTATGATGAAAGCTGCTGTGAGAAGGAAGAAAACGCCGCCCAAAACTTCAACGAAACTTGTCGAAAAGAGCGCATACTGCAGAGCTTCGAATTTAACTAAATTCGTATCCTAAACAAGGAACAACGAAGAAAAGATGTCAACAAGAAATTCAATATTAATCTGGAGATCCTCACCGCCTCAGAACCCAAGCCCAACGCAGCTCGATCCGCTCCAACGACTCTAGCGAGTGTCGCATTGGCCGGTACAGGTGTGCCCAGGACCAACGAGAGACTCCGCATGCGATCAGCGAGTTCCACGGATTTGTCTGTAGTTTTTCGCAAATGTCTCTTAATAGCTTCAGAGAGCTGCATAAGAAACAACGAATTAATTTCAATTCATTACACAAATTCTTGAATGCCAAACTCACCACACCAACTAAATATGGGCTGCCGGCATCGCCAAACGCATGCGATATCAAAATTTGGAAAGCTTCGGCCGTGGACCTTCTTGTAGGAACAACAACGTACTAAAGAAAGAGTTGGATAAATTAATTTTATTCAATTATATGTGAGTTAACTGATTGTAAAAATCTTATTGTTGTTTCATATACTATATGCAAAAAACGCAAAAACGCATCTCTTGGCAGCACCAACAAAACTCGCAAATCACGCAAACTGACTGTGCTGCTATTAAAAACGCTTACGTGTGTTTTCGGTGCTGCCAAGAGCACTTGTGACAAGAATTTTATCAAGGAAACGCACCACATTTTTCCACCATTGCATTTTTTAGATTCATTTTCTTTATCTGCAGATAAATTGCATATTTTCCGGCACTCACATATTAATGCGAATGTGTGCTTAAATTATTGAGAATTACTGAGCCCATCAAAACTTTTACTAACTTTTCAAATGTTGTTGATTTAAATTTCGCACGCGATTTTAAAATTATTTTCTATCAGTATTTTGTTGTTGTTGTTGCTTCTGTTTTCACTTTTCACTGTTTTAACTGTTGTATTATCGTTATATATAAAAATATATTCATTCTTTGTGCTGGTCATTTTATTTAATCGATGAACAACACGAACGAACAACAGCGCACGTTAGAGTTATTGTACTCAACCAAATTGCTAATTAAATGTAAGTACCAATTAAATATGTACTTGAAAATGTCAATATTAGAAATCAAATAAGTTCCTGTTACCAAAAAACACACAGTCACATAAATATATGTGTAAAATATTCAATTTTTCATTTTATCTGCCGCTTATAAGCATTTAAACTGCCACGTGAGGCACCCTGTTCATCTCCAACTTTGAGTAGTTTTTGCTTGAACATTTACGAAATAAAAGAAAGATTTATTCCAAAAAAGAAACTCTTTCGTCTCCAAATATAATCACACTTCTAATCAATGACAAGAAATGTGCAAATTTAATGAAATTATTTAAAGAGGTAGAGTTTTATAAGAACAGTTTTTGTTGCAATTTCATTAAGATTCTAAGCAAACGGCGAGAAGTGGACCAACATTTATGAAAAACTACTATTTACGTCACTAAATTTGTTTTTATCATTTATGACGTGAATAAGTTTTGGTGAGTGGGTTTCGATCCTCTCGTGACTTATTAAAGAATAAAAACTCTACTAGCAAAAAGTAAGAAGCAAATAAAATTGCAAAATAAGCAACTCCAAATTTATGTATTTGCAAACTAATTGAATAAAGTATGTGTGTGTGTGTTATAAATAAAATACAATAAATAGCAAAGTTTAACCAACGCCAAAAAGAATACTTCATTTTTCTATCTAACGTGCGCCGCTTATTCATTCAAAGTTTAAACACAGGGTGTTTAAGAGGCACATGAAATACTGTCTAGTAAATGAAAAATTAATGAAAATACATACATAAATGAATAAATGAAATAATTTTAGTTATACCAAGAATAAAAGCCAATACAAATTATAACTTTTAATATTTCGATATCACATAATAAAAAAACTAAAAGTGTTTAAATATTATAAGAGAATTTTTAAAAAATAAAAAGAAGAAGAGGAAAAGTCTACATTTCTATTTTTATAATGATAAAATTTACATGAAAAACCGCATTTATACCAATGATAATGCTTACTAATGATCTTATTTGGCATATAATATAAGCGAAATGACATTTATATTTTTTTTTTTTAATGATAATGATGATGGAAATTTTAAATTGTAGACCAAAGCGTAAGATCATTTAGGTCAAAGCCCCTTTTTGGGTTAGGTACAACAGTAAAAATGATACAACATCAAGCAACAACACTTACCAACAAAATGTCTGCCACGATTGCCCAATTCAAATTTATGGCCAGCTGCCCGAAGAAGATCAGCACGTACGTCGCGATCGTGTGCTTCGACACGATGATCATGGCGCCGCCCAGCAGAGGAACGCTGAGCAGCAGTCCGCCGCCGCACACCAACGGGTCGACGTGCGGCCAGCGCTTGATCAGGCGCTGGGAGAGCAGCGAGCCCAGCGGTACTCCGATGCAGCCGGCCGTCATGGTGAGCAGACCGAAGAGGAACGCGACGCTGTGCCGATCGCGGAACGACAAACAGAGAACCGACGCGGAGAAAAGCAGAAAAACGGGGAGAAAAAGAAAGAAGAGTGAAGAAATTTAGTAGCGAAATAGTAAATAATTAAATTAATAGCGATATGAAAATTATAAATTTGTATAAAAAGAATCGCTGTTCTGTGGCAGGAGGAGATGAAGAAAAGCGATCGCGATTCCACATTGAAAATCTCTGTTCGATTTCCTTTCTTTTTTGTTTGTTGTTGTTGCTGTTGTGGTTTGTAATTTTCTTGGTCACAAGTAGCAGCAACGCAGATCAATGTTGTTTGACCGTCGTTGATCCCCGTCTGCTTTGATCATCCCTTTACCGCTTACCAACACGATATCAGCTACGATGGACCAGCAGAGATTCAGCGACGCCTGCGCGACGAAGACGAACAGGAAGCAGGTCGCGGCATTCGTGCGTGTCGTCACCAGGACCAAGTAGACCATCGGCGACGACAGCAGCAAGCCGAAGGCGCAAATGTACGGGTCACAGTTGGCGATGATCGGCCGCAAGCGCGTCGCCAGATAGGAGCCCATCGGCACGCCCAGCAATCCCGCCACCATAGCGACCAAGCCGAATCTGTACGATACTCTGGCGTCGAAAGGTCCAAAACGGTTTCGTGCCCGTGATTATTCGGCTCTGAATGCTAACTGAGGAACTGTGCAAATACTTACGAGTTCAGGGTGAGGGTTTCGTTGCCAGGCTGCATTCTGAGGCCGAGGAAAATGAATTTCGGCCCCCACCACGACAAGGCGCCGGCGACGAAGGCCACACACGTGAAGCCAGCAGTCGACAGCATAAATGAACGGTTCTTCACGAGGTCCTTGATGTCCTCCTTGTAAGTGGTGGACTTCATGTTGTGGGAGCCTTCGCTTTCGCCACGTTCGGGATCTCTGATGAGCAGGATGAGGGCCACGGCAGCGATGCCGAGGAACGGCGTCACACGAAGCGCCCAGCGCCAGTTGTTTGCCAGGCGAGCCGTTTCAGAGCCGACGATGTATCTGCGGCGATGAGAAAAAAAATGCAGAGAAGAAATTCGCAATAATAAATCGCATCCGAATGAAAAGAATGTCGCGCGATACTCAGATCTTAAAAGGTACTTAAAGATCGAACTAATATCGAAGGCGTAAAACCCTTTTAATGCAATATTCTTGATTGCCAAGTTCAACAGAAAGTTCAACAGCGAGAATTTAGTTTTAAGTTGCCTCAGTTGAGGAGAAAAAGTACCACTTTTACCACTTCAATAAAGATGACAATCAATAAAACTTTAAAGTGATTTAAATTAATTAAAATTGAATTACTCATTGTGAATCAATTGATTATCAATGTGCAATTTTCTGTAAGAATGCAAAATCAACTCAAGAGAAGAATTAAAGTCACAGAATCAATTGAAACCTCTCGCGATATTGAAATACGCCGCAAATTTCAGATTGATTTTCATCGTCGTAGTTTCTCGTCAAGAAGATGTAATCACGAATTGAATAAATTACAATTAGAACCACAATTTATTGTCAATTAATAACGATGTAATTGTTGGAAATTCATTGAACTTCAACGAGAGAGAGAATGAAATCTCTTCATCCGAGAATGGCGAAAAACTTACCCAAATCCCGATCCTACGGGGATGGCGAAATAAAACATGGCCAACATTTTCGAACGTACGTCGTTGACAAACAAATCCGAAATGATTGTCGGCGCTATGGTGCTGTACGAAGCTTCACCGACACCGACCAAGGCGCGAAATATGATGAAGCCGGCGAAGCTGTTCATAAATGAGCCGAGCAGAGTCGTTGTCGACCAGAGCAACACGCCCACAGCCATGATGGCGCGCCGGGAGTAGCGGTCACCCAGATAACCGAACAGCGGGGCACAAACCATGTAGGAAAAGACGAAAACGGTCTGCAAAAGACCGCCGTCGTCGTCACCGATTTCATAGTCCTCTTGGATGTCAGTGAGAACACCTGAAAAACGGAAAAACCAGTTAATTTTAGGTCGAAAAATCTGCGTGACATTTCACAATCTCAAATGATTCAATTGCACTTTGGATTTCATTGAAGTCGTTGACGTGGAAACGTTTTTAACTCAGTTCTTTGCAAATAACTTCATTGTAATTAATTGCGAATTTGAATGCCGTTGATCTGCTGATGTTTGTGTGAAGGATTATAATTAATTTAGTTAATTAATTCTACGTTGAATCACCTGAACGATGACGATTCGCTGCTTCGTTCAAGTGAAATGCGTTTCATAAAGTTACACTTTGTACACTTTTAATTGCAGGCATTAAAGAGCAATTAAAAAAACCGGTACTGCAAAAGCTAATAACAGGTTTTCGTTGATAAATCAATGATCACCACTGATGCCGGCCTCATGACGCTCTGTGTGCCACGGACCATTAAACACAAGGCTTTTTTTGGTGTTTTTTTTAGGTTTTCCTGAAGAATTTCTGTGTTGTTGTCAGTCATTCAGAATGAAGTCTTTTTTAGGACAAATTCCTATGCTGGAATTTCCAAATATAGTAATCTTTCTATATGTTCATATTCTATATGTAATAGAACTTCTTTTTGCTAATGATTTCACGAATTAGCAATGTTCTTTTTGTTGCAATGAAATATTTGCAAAGTATAGGAATGATTTTCGCCACAATCTGCCAATTCTCAGCCTTCTTAAAACATTTAAAATTATTTAAAATAAAAAAGAAATATTTTAAAAAAGGATTCCTTCAAACTTTAAAAGTTTAATGCACAAATTTCGAAATATTGCGTCTTTTTGTGAGCGAAAAAAATTATAATCTCGTAAGAATTTTATATTTTATTGTGAAATTGCAAAACTATACAACATTTTCTGCATAAAAATCGACAATTTTTTAAATTTTCAAGATGCTACTTTTTTTTAAACGAGGATTATAATTCAAAAATTTAAAATTTCATATGAAATGAAAGAATTATTTAAAGGTTTGTTTCCAGTGATCAATAAACTAACCCAAAAATGGGTTTTCATAGACGATTTCTAATCAAACAAATAAAATAATAGTAAATATGAGCTAAGAAAAGAAATGAATTAAATTTCGAAAATAGCAAGCAAAAAAACTGCAGAAGATTTTAATTTTTTACATTAATAAAGACTAAAGATGAAGGTAAGATAAAACATTGCATACAATACTAAAAAAGAAACTCTTTATTTAAAAATACTCTTGTGGAACTTTTTAATTGTGCGTTATTGAAGGCCGTAAATGAGCTGATGATGGCGCAAATTGAGAAGAAGCAATATTCGCAAAACCACAGCAAAAAATAAAAAACATGTTACTTAAATAATAAATAAGAAATAATAATAAAGAAATACGAAGCAAAGAAAACACTGAAAAACTGTGCAATACGAAACTTTTTGCAAAAATTTATATTAAAAAGGGGCAATTTCATTGTGGACGCGTATTACGAATCATGATTCAATAAGTTTGCATTTTAGCAACGACAGAGTGATGTTTTCCATTAAATTAAAACAATGCGAAATTTTGCGAAATGTTTTCGTACTTTGAAGAATATCCTTTATAATTTAAAAATAATTAAATTCAAGTATTCATATGCATCACTCGAGCAGCAAATGAATCGATTGTATAAAATTTATAAATACAGTAAAGTATTAATTATTTATACATATTTATTTAGTTTCAATTTAACAGTTGCTGGTGGAAAAAATTATTTAATATGAAAGATAAGATTTGTTTTTTCTTTTTATTAAATATTCAAATATTTTTTTAAATTCTCCAACTTTATATAAGTATCTTTTAAGCAGTGATACGAACACAGGATACACAGAAGATAAGAAAATAAGTTAATGCTTTCTTTTTTGTCACTAAGATTACATTTTTTCCATATTCTTTATGATTATTATTTTGCTTTATTTCATTATTTTTTAGTTTTTGCATGAAGTCGTCTTTATTTAATCCTGTTGAACGTTTTAAACAGATCTTGTTAATGAAGAAACTTTAAAATTCTTCCATAAAAAAAGGAAATACTTAATCTGTATTTCTCTCCTTTTCTCTCCAAACACGAAGATACATAATTTTCCTTTTTTATAATTATAAAACGCGGAATTCAACGAAAAAAACGTTGTCAAATGTACATAAAAATGGAAAGAATGTGACGTTTACGCAGTTGTCATTCATTCACGTTCTCTATTCTTCGGTCTCTCCGTTCGGCTGATGGAGCCGGGAACCTGACAACCGGCTTTTTAACCTTGCGCGATGGCATTTAGCAGCATGAGCACTGAATCACGCCGAATGAGAGGAGGGGAGGCGTTGGCTTGCGTCTGCGGCGGTCAGTGTTATCAGCTTAATTAAAAAAAGTGTTTTAATTCCATGCAAAAAACTTGTTTTATCGCCCGCTCTCTTAAATAAACAAACACGTTGCTCCTTTTAAGCTGCTTCCCTTTTTTACCTCTCTTTCTCTCTGCTCTCCTGAGTCCGCTCTCTCACTCTCTTTCGTGATATTTCCGTCTGCGCATTTCTTTATTTTTATTTTTATCGAACCGAGTCGAGCCTTCGCAACGCAAAGTATTTTTAATTTAACGTTTTTTTTTCCTTTTCTGAATTTTTTATTATGCATTTTTAATGGTTTTATTTTGAGTTTTGTGCTGCTTGTTGTTGGTATTTTCGCTGCTGCTTGTTGCAGTTCTCTTTTATCTGGTACACGCGTTCCTTATACATTGGCTACGTTGACGTTACGTCACTTTTTCGCTACATTGAAACGTTTCTGCTGCTATTGGCTAAAAACATCGTACGATAAATTTTTGCTTTGCTTAACCGAAAAACACAACAAGCCAAACAAAAAAAGTGGCGTTTGGCTAAGAGAAAATGTGGAAAAGGGAGCGGAGAGGAGTGTGAATCAGCGGTTTCGGTTGATATTTGGAATTCGCTGCAGTGTGGAAAAGAAGGCGACTAAAAACCGATTACGAATCCCTGTGAGACTACAAAAAATTATCATTCGATTTACGTATGCGTATGACTTGTGGATGTGTGCGTGTGTGTGCGTTTGTGTTTGAGGTGTATGTTTGAAGTTCGATGCGATGCACATCGAACAAGTTGTTAAACTAAATAAACCCCTAGATTAATTAACTATTTTATCGCTAATAAATTAAAAAATTTCTCTACACATCGCGTGCTTCTTAATATAGTACTTTAGGATTTGTTCAATACAATAAAACAGTAAAAATCGGAAAATAAATAATATAACAAAAAATTATCAATAAATGAATAGGAAAATTCTAAAAGCTTTTATCCGCTTATCAGACACTTTTTAATACTAGCTTCTTATTAACAGAAATTGTTAATGATTTATTCTTATTAAATAATTAAATTATATTCAATTTTAATTATTTCCAGAAAAAACTAAAATTTAAACGAGCAACAAAACAAACAAAAAAATTTAAATAATTCTAATGATTAAAAAGATCAAAATATTAAAAATAATTAAAAATCAATTATTTTTCATTGCAACATAATTTTGATTTTTGCTTTTCACTACTAATACTCCTTTTTTCACTTCTACTACTAATAGTACTTTTTTAATACCTTTTTACTACTTTTTCTAAAAAGCATTAAAACTCAAAATCGTTTTGGACAAGCTGAAAACAATTATTTTTTTGCATTGCTCTATAATCTTAATTTACTTATTCGGCTACTACTACTACTACTTTTTTCATAAAAATAGCATTAGAACTATTAAACTATAAATGTTGCTTTAAAAATATTAAAGTGGAAACAATTGGAAATCATATCGAATCTAAAGCAATTTTAGAAAGCGGAAAATTTGCATGTATGTAAAACAACAGAATCTTTTGTTTCAATTCGTGGTTATGTACAAGCATTTTTGCCTTTACTGTTATTAACTGGAGTGGAAACGGTAACGAACACCTTTTGCATAAAAATGGAAGATCTATAAAAAAACTACGAAACCACTAAAAAGTTGTTGTTGTTGTTGTAATTAATTTAATGGGGCGACAACAACCAACGACAACCGCAACCGTGATTGAAACCAACGATTGTTGCAGCAACATGTCAATAGCAACAGACTTTTGTTTCGGAGTGTACCAAAGCGGGGAAATAATTAATAATTACAAAAAAAAAAAAAATTACATTGAAATGGGAGCAAGAAAAAATCCGATATCCATTCGATAATGAGAAATTTTAAATTATTTGCAACTTACTTAAATGAAATCAAAGCGAAGTCGCGATGCAGTGCCGCATAAAATTGAATGTAATTGATCTAAATTTGATGGCTGGGGTCAAAGTTCAAGTTACTATAAAAACTACTACAAAAAAATTTAAAAAAAAGAACAGCAAAAACAAAATATTGACGACCACAGCAGAGTCAATTAATTCACTGATTTATGTTTCTTTCGTTTCATTTTCATAGCGTTTTAATTAGTTTATAAAGTTAAATTTATTACTAAAAAAACAATAAGGAAATAAATTTTTATTAGTGTTTAAAAGAAAATCAAGGAACGAATTGATATAAATTCTATTTCCATTACGAAGCAAGGAAGTTATAAATAATTTTGTATTAGATCGTTTTCCCAATTCGATCGATGATGCTTGCACGATTCTTCCTATTGGATTTTGTTTTTATCGTTTCTTGTAAAGCTCTTGGTTCTTACAGTACCTTGTATAAAGTACAAAACACGTCGATAGTTTCCAATTGCACAGCAACTAAAAAGTTTTTTTCGTTTTATGGCTTCAGAAAATACACGCAATAGTTTTACTTTTAAAAACTTGACCTCATTAACTTTTTAATTATACTTAAAACGAAAAATATACATATATTATATTTTCTAGTTTTTGGACGGAAATTATCAAAGCAGTTATTATTTAAACATTATTTAAATGCCGTTTGACTTCGTTGCAACACAATGAAAATAATAATAAGAGGCAAAAGAGGAGTTTTTTGTTGTTTGTCGAAACATGTGAACTTTTATTGAATGCTAACAACAAAAAAAGAAAGAAGAAAAACTTTCTTCTCTGTGAAGGAAGGGAAAAACACGAAGCAGCAAATAAAAAAAACAGTTTAAGTTTATTTTTTAGATGAACGAATGAACTTTCACTTCGTTGAATGTCTCGTGCCGAATCTCGGAGATGAGAGAGAGAGAGAGTGAGAGAGTGAGAGAGAGAGAGAGAGGGAGAGAGGAAAAGAGGAGGAATGCGTTGAATCATCGATGAATGCATCAAATTGAAAAATGATGATGATTTCAAACACTTTTGAAGGTAAATAAAAAAACTAGAAATGTTACAATTTTTTCTTAAATGAACAGGAAAAAGAATATTAAAATGTTTTGGAAAAAATGTGCGATAATAAAAATTCAATTTATTAAATTATTAAATCTACGGTATTCTCTGATATTCACAGAAGGAGGAAGAATGATAGAAAATAAAATTACTCCAGGACCTCCGTCCGTCAAGCTCAAAAAAAGCGACTGAAGAGTCGACTGAGAGAAGACAGTTTCATCAGGTTTCACTACAATAACAAGCATCACACAACTGAAAAATCCCAAACAAAAAACGTATTCATATTTCATTTAAAAAATAAACTTTCAACAAGTGAAAATAACAAAAAAAGGTTTCATATTGAATTCTGAAATTAATTTAAGTTTGAGGACAAATATAAAAATATAAAATGAATAAAAAACCGTTGCGAATAAAGAAATTTGAGACTTTTGTAAATAACAGCAAAATTAATACATAAATATTCTAATGAAATTATAGCAAAATGCATATTTTGCCAACATAAATGCAAGCAAAATATAAGAAAAGTTAAAAATTCGTTCAAAAATAAGAAAACAATTTTGCAAGTTATAAATAAAAGACAAGTAAACAATTGTTCGCTGTGTTGATGTTCCATTTTGATATAAGTTCCGTTGTTGACGTGTTTCTTTATGCGTTTTTGTGTGTGTGTGTGTGTTTGTGTTATTATCGGCAAGAAATGCATGGTGTGATTTTCTAAACGCTAAATTCGAGAATTATTTTAAATTAGAACTAGTAAGGGTACCTTCGGTCAGACCGAAGCTTATATACCCTACATCCCAGCAAACTTTATTATACATATTTAGTAAGTTATAAAAAGTAGGCGTGTCACTCCGCCGATTTTCCCCATTTTCAATACAGAGTTATCTATGACGGCAGAGAATATTCGTACCGAATTTCAAGTCAATTCTTCCAACCGTTATTCTGGAATTGCGGTTTATAGCAATGTCATATGTTCGTGGGCGGACAGGCCCATTTTTTTTAAAAATTTAATCTACCTGTACCGATGTATTCGGAAACAAAATTGAAGCTCAAAACTAAGTCTACAAGTTGAAATATTGTTAAAAGAATTAGTATTTGTTAAAAAAGTAGGCGTGGCGCTGCACCGATTTATCCCATTTTCAATCCCACAGAGTTTCGGATGACAAAGAATATACGTGCAAAATTTCATCGCGATAGCTTCATTCGTTCTCCTGTAATCGTGATTTCCACAGACAGACAGACAGACAGACAGACAGACAGACAGACAGACAGACTACGGACATGGCTAAATCGACTCAGGAGGTGACACTGATCAAGAATATATATACTTTTCCATACCTGCCACGCCTCCTTTAATGCGTTACACACGGAAGCACAAAGTGAATATACCCTCATTCCTTCGGATGTAGGGTATAATAAATGGTGATCACCGACGACGATTATCGAATGAATGCGACAACTGCGAAGAAATCTGCGACTCATCGTCGTTGTTTGTTCTCCGTTTTTTCACTTTAAGGATAGATTAAGCCTTGATGTACAAAGCAGAATTTGTAAACCGAGACAGAATCTGGTTTTGCACTTAGCTTCGGCAAGAATTTGCTCATTTATTTTTGGAATATTTCGTTTTGTGCAATAAAAGCTCGTCTGTAAATCCTGCCGATAAGAGTTCAAAACTATTAATAACATAATGCCATTAAAATATTTATCGTCTGTCTTTTCTTGATAACACTTTACAAAACAATTTTTCCTCGCATTGATTTTTTTCTTCTATTTGAATGAATAAAAATGCAAGCACAATCAAAATGCTTCTTTGCGTTTCGTTTAGATTTTATAATCTTTTTGAGTTGAAAATTCGAACGATTCGAGCTAACGTTCATATTATAGACACACACATACGATAACATTATCGGCCTTTCTTCCTCTTACCAGCTATAGTGAATCGATCCATGTAGTTGATGAGGTTTACAAAACACAGCACCGTGACTGTGAACCACTGATTGCGTGTAATGCTGGAGCAGCTGGCCGGCAGATAGTCACTTCCGCCAGCCTGGCGAACTCCTTCGATGCTGTCGCGGTCGGTCGATGTCATGAGCTGCTGCGACGACGGCGTGGACAGGAGTCCACCTCCTACGGAGCTATGATCGAAGTCATCGACTGCAGCAGCGGGTCTTGGGCCAGCTGCGGCATCAAGCGCATACGAGCTGCGGTTGGGATCCGACGTATTCATATTGGTTGGTATTGCACTGTATCCTTCGTACGACATTCACGAATGTGATATTTCAGTTATTCACAGGTCCACGCAATAAATGGAGTTCTTATTACTGATAATTTTTGGGATTTTTTTTTGTATTACACTAAGCAACTACATACAAATTAATATTGTGTTCGAGCAGACGATAAATTTTATATGTTGAGTTTTATTTATTTTTACAATAAGAATTTATATTATGATTGCACTTCTTTTTTGTACATTGAAGCAGTTAAAGTCGAAAATTTAACTTAAAATATATAGATTTTAACAGACGTAAGGCACCAGCAAAAGATAAAACCAAATCCGATAAATGTCAAAAATCAACTGTTAATAAAAGTGCATAAACCACCGCTAGTTCGTTTGGAATTGTGACCAATTTCCATTGGAATTCCACTTGATTCCAAAATCACGCAAATCACGCTTTCCTAATCCAATAGTCGACAGTAGATTAAGTATGCGGAAAGTGTATGTCAAGTGCATTAACCTGCCACCAAGCAACGTGATTATTAACCTAAAAGTTGTTAACTATTAAAACTCTCAATTTCACGAAGTTTAAATTGCGATAAATAAATTCTAAATATTTGATCTTTTCAACAATAAATTGCTATTTCATTTGCAGTTTAAAATTTTTGAAAACAAAACTCTTGAATCCATCATAAAATTTTAAAACGTATATGACACTGCTATCTTCAGCGAATAAACAGTACTTCAATTTAATTTGCTTTATTGCATTGTAAAAGTATTGAAATATCACGCAAATTATTATTATTATTATCGAAATCGAGGAAGTTGCGTGATTTTTCGGGACGAATTTCAAATCGTCTGGTATTCCAAGAATTTCTTGAATACCCCAAAAACGCGGCTTTCCAGATTAGAAAAATCTCTTTTTTTTACAAAATAGACTATTTGTTGATGATGGTATTTGCGTGATTTACGTTATTCTTTTCTGTTCAACTTAACGAGTATATATTGTGATCAGGGTTTTAAAATGCGAACATTCTTTGCATTAAAAGTGTCATCACAATCATTACTGTAATCACTGTCATCAATATTCAATCGTCCTTGGGCTTGTTAAGTAAACAAAACAAGCTGTTGTTACAATCAAATATCTGGACATCATGTCGAGTTCTACGCGGTCCAAGACGCCAACAGAGGACCTCGATAAGCATCCGACTACGCACTCAAACTTTGTGAATGCAGTACGTAAGGTTTTTTATATACCATCGGAACTTCTTTCGGCCGATACGAAATTAAAGCTGGAGAGATTCTATCATCCCGGCAAAGGTAAACTGACGTTGTTTATGGTCTATGAACAAGAAAGAAAGATTATGGAACTCCTGGAATTTGCTGAGCCACGCCGTTCTTGGCTTATTGATCAGACTGTCTGCTCGAACGGGAAACTTTATTTGACAACACCTATAGATTCGACATTCCTTGCACTGCATCATCTGCGAAAGCATTGCTCCCAAAAGGCCTTGGCATTGGACTGCATCCGCGATGAACAGGATGATAGTGTGGGGCGACTTTTGATGACTTACATTCATCCTGAGCAGCTGAAATGTATCGCTGACGTGAAAAGTGCTGGCGATGATATGACTTTTTACAAATACAATGCAAATAAAGCGATCGCTTGGCTTGCATTAAAAGTGCGTCGTGTGATGGAAGCATTCCGACGTAATGATGTACATTGTGGAACTAGCGCAGTGTCGCAAAACTACACAAAGAGTGAGCTAGGGGAGCAGTCGATGCAAGACGTTGAAGTCTTACGTATGGCATGCGATTTTGTCTGCGCTTACATTGATCTAGAAATGCATACGGAGCTAATGCATTACCTTTCATTACCCACAGAACAGGAATCGAGGGAGCAATTATCCAAAAGGAAGTCGTTGCAGGCGCTCAGTAGAGGCGAAAACAAAAAAATGAAACTAGACTCCACAGAAACTGTGAATGAAAATCTAAATAATAGTCCCATGGATGATTCTTTTAGTAAATCTTCTGGCAAATCGGAGATGGAAAGTAAATTCACAAAAACACCACTGAAAGAAAAGACTCTGACAGTTAAGGAAAAAGCGTTAGCCAAAAGTGCCAAAGGATCACGAAGTATTTCATCATTTTTTACACGTTAATAGTAAGCTTAAGATTTTTTGTAGAAATTCATGTGCTGTAGTTAAGAAGAAAATGTCTCTTTTAATATACTATATAAAGTCTAGTCTGTACAAGAATGCAAAACAATTTGTCTTTATGATTCATTATAATTTTTGGCTTTTCGCATTATCAACATTTTCGTAACTTTTCACGTGTTGGGAACAGAGGTGCTTACAACTGCTTTAAGTACTAATTAATTCACATTAAAAAGCTCTCAACCCTTAATGCAATGTGGAATATGTGCGGTCTCCAGAGCATTGTGTAATAATTTGAATACGAATTCGTATAATTTGAACGAACGAACGTATGCTATAAAAGCAGACAGTTAACGTGGAAATTTAGTTAGTATGTCCTGCAGTGGCCAGCTTAGCGGTTTCAAACATCATCGCCATGAAGAATTCTGGAATAGCTTCTTCACCGGAGCCAATAGATTCGAATTTTCTTTCAGTCACTTTGCCAACGGTGGACAGGCCGAGTTTAACATCGCAGGCATTAAGCGATGTGCCCAGTGATATCATCATTCGATCGAGAATTAAATACGGTAGCCGATGGTCCGCCTGCAAGGGTTTGCTTATGGAATACTCCAAGAGTACCTCAATACATGGAGTGCGCTATCTCTTCGAATTGCATCGACCATTCTACGAAAAGTACAAAAAATATTAACAAAAAAGAAATTCAAATAACGTATGTGTATGTTTTTTATATATTTAAATTTTATTTAGATGGTATTGGATCGTGTTGTTGGCCACATCCTTCTATTTTGCCATATCTCTCAGCTGGGATACGTTTTTAAAATGGCAGGAATCGCCAGTCATATTGGGCTTCGATGAAACCCTAGTCCCTGTGCACAACATTCCATTTCCGACAATTACTATTTGTCCCGAAATAAAAATGGACACCAACGACATGGATTTCACGAATATGTCACGGAAAATATGGGAGGAAATTGAGCAGCACGGAACTTTCCTGAACCAAGCAAATCTAACAGAAGAAGAGCAAGTATTCCAATTTCATTTAAGATTCTTGCAATTTTTAATAAAAGTGCTGCCAGTTTCGCTTCACTTTTCGTTCGCCAGTTTCTCGTTCACTTTTTCAAGTTTAAACTTTAACATTTTATGTAGCGTTTTTAAGCTAATTCCATTCATCCCATTTCAAAGAATCTCCCGATTTGCTGCGACTCTGCAGATCTGTGAAGAAGATGTCTTGGAAACTTTTGCAAAATATATTCCAAAAGATGTCCAACCCGATGTCGCAGAAACCCTGGCAGATCTTGCGATATCGAAAAATTCTACTGGAATATTTTGTAAGTGGGGAGGACGATTTTATTTCTGTACAAGTCTTCTCTCTTTGGTGGCGACTGACGAAGGCATCTGTTATCAGTTCAATGGATTAAGAAGCGAGGATATTTACCGAGACAAAAGGTGACTGAAATCATGCAAACCAATAAAAAATCATTTATAAAGATTATAAATTATAAAGGTATATCAGCTATTATGACACAGATGTGATCGATTTCAATAGTTTTTTGGAAGAGATGGACCCGTTGAATAATATCACAGGCCACTGGTCGCTGGATGGCGGTTATGTTGGTCAAGGCTACAACGCGTATCCACAGCGAACTGCATTTGCGTCGGCACGCAATGCATTATTCGTCGCTCTGCAAGGACTCAGCCATAATTTGGAGTACAAATGTCGTAGTTACAAGCAAGGCTACAGGGTGCGCAAACATAATTAAGTAATGGCTTATGAATATGTTAATCGTTGTGCAAGCAGGTGTATCTGAATTCCCCGGAGAGTGCGCCGCTAACTACAGGCAATTACATTCTAGTACCGCACTCACATGAAATCATTGTGTCTGTGTTACCGCATTACGTCATCTCGTCGAAAAGTCTGCGTAATTACAACCCAGAGAAGTGAGTAGTCGCATTATGCATTAAAAAAATAGTTATTATTCCTCTATTGTATGAATGAGTTATTGTTCACTAATATTAAACTCTCCTCAATGTTTTAACTTCCTCTGTCGCCGGTAGGCGCCAGTGCTACTTCAATAATGAGCGTCATTTAAGATTCTTCCGCTCCTACTCGCAGAGCAACTGTCAGATTGAGTGTTCGGCCAACTATACTATCTCCAAATGCGGTTGTGTCAAGTTCTGGATGCCGAGTAAGTGGAATTTGAAAGCAACTGTTATGCTATTTTGTCATTTTTGTGTTGTCTTTCTTTGCTTATTCAACAGAGCCTCTTGATGTGCCCGTCTGCCAGTTGCCGGATATGAAATGTTACACGGAAGCCATGCATCAGTTGAGTCGACTGGTGCAAAACCAGACAATACAGCAAATGACCGATCCCAGCAAGAAAATTATGTGTGACTGCATGCCTGCCTGCACCTCGCTTGAGTATAACTTCGAGATATCGACGGCAGAGTACGATTTCTCCAAAACACTGAAAGCATTACGCGAGAATTACGAGCACAAGGAGTGAGTTGTTAGAATGATGGCCACTAAGCTCTCTTTCATTCCTTTTTATTCATTCATAGTCATCTAGGAGCGCGTCTAATGGTTTACTTCAAGGAACGCCAATTTACTGCCATAAAAAGGACTGTTCACTTCAGCATCACCACGTTAATTGCGAATTGCGGCGGTCTTTTTGGGCTCTTCATGGGGATTTCCAGTCTCAGTGTCATCGAGTTGATTTACTTCTTTTCTGTACGCTTGGCTTCAAACCTAAGAAGTCGACGGATTCTCAAAAAGAAACTAATCCAACAGCAAATGGCCAAAGAAATATGCCAATTGAAGAATTAAATTTGAATAAAAATTCCTTTTCAATATAAAAATTGTTAGTAAAACGTTAATAAATATTAATATATAATTAATATAATGAAATTTTTACCTGTGACTATTTTGCTTTGTGACTTTCCATTCACATGAAGGTCAATAGTAAAAAACAACAAATTTGGAATGTCTTTTTCTCATATAATTATTTACAAGGATGGCTGCTTTTTGGTGGTTTCCTTTATAATATTTCTCTTAATATTTTTTACATAGTTTTTTATATAGTATTCTTTATGTGTAAACAAGAAGCTTTCTTTGTTTTTCTTAAAAACTTTTTAAAAATTAAAACATGTATAGTAATAAATTACAAAAAAAAATATTGTTCTTGTTAACGCAAATTACAAATGAATTAACGAATTTTATGTGCGCCAAACGCTAGCACACACACACAAAATAAAACTATTCTTAAATATATTTTATATTTTTGTTATTGTTGCTTATGCTTTCAATACAAAGTTTTGATATATAGTATTTTATGTATGTTTTTGTACGTTTTATGAACTGTAACAATAATTATGTTGTCTGTAACAATTGATATTAATAACGACAATAAAATACAAGCATTTCCACAATTACTCAATCGAATACAATTTTTAGATTTTACTAGATTCTTTTCGTTAATTAATTTTTTAGCTAGATAAACTGTAGGTGTGTGTGTGTGTATTTTCTTTAAACTGGTTTTTATTTTATGTACGTACATATATATTTATATACACGTTAAACACCGACTGCTCTATTCTTCATCTTTCATTTTTATTGTATTTTATTATTTATACACATTCATTTTTGTCTTGTCTGCACTTAAGCCAAACATAACACAATATAAAAAGACAAACTTTGCTACTGTTTAGGACGACTTTTTAAATACTCAAAGACAAGGAAGATGAAGCGATGTTACATTTAAGACCAAAATAGTTCAACTCAGAGTCTTAAAATATGTTTAACAATAATTTTAATTGCTTTGTGAGAATGGAAACAAAATTTATCCAAGAAATACTGTTAACAACTTAATTTAAAACAAACAAAATCATGCTGAACAAGGATTTTACAAATCATTCGAAATCTATTACAAATAATAAAAGTAAAATCAATTTACGTACGCTATTTCATTGTATAAATATAAAATATAATTTTGAACAAGTTTAACTTTAAAAAGGAACTGCAATCAATTGAAATAAATTTTGGTAAACGGAATAAAGAAAAATTTAAAAGCAACACATGCAAAAAGATTCTAAACAAAAGATTACAATAAAAACAATCAACAAATTTAATTACAGCGAACATTGAAGTAAATGAATGAATGAGTTGAACGAAATTGCATGCATCCTTTGGCGGCGCTTCTTTGTTGTTGTTGTTGCTTTGACTTTTGTTTATTGTGTGTTGATTTTTGGAAATTTGTTCCTGTCTTGATTTGTTTTGGTTTTCGTTTCTGCCTTCAAAATAAATTTTCTGTTTGTTTTTGACTAATAGCTTTTACAATATCTGCTTATTTAAAATTTGGATGTTTCCACCATATCGATGTTTAGCTTGTAGAATACATACGGGAAGTATTCCGATTGGCCGAATCCTAAGCCGGGAATATCAACGTTCTGCCAAAACACAAATACAAATTCATGAATAAATGTTAATAGTGAAAATGGCAATAGTTACATCGGCACTGGAAGCCGGCCCAGAACCCGAAGCACCGTCCAAGTGCCCGTATAACTGCATTAAACAGTCCCTCAAACGTTTCACACTCTTCTTGTTGGGCTCAATTAAGATTGCTTGGAAGTTGACGGGTAAACCGTATCTAAAACAGGCACATTTATTATAAAATAGTTACATCAGCATTAATTAAACTACCTCAGAACTGATTCGACAAATACACGAAGTGCTTTAACATGCACCAGCGCACAGAAGGCTTCACTGAAGTTCACCTTCAACCATCGAACAAGTGGACCCTGAAAGAAATATTTCAACAATATTACAATCGATATTCGCAACGATATAAATTTTGTTAAACGTACGAATTGCTTTTTCTTGTCGGTGATCAATTTCGTCATTTCATTTTTACCCGCTGCTAATTCTTCTTCATTGTATACAAAATCACGAACAATGAATTTCTTTTCACGAGCGTGCAACTTGAATTCCTCGACCACCTTCTTGAAGAGCGTCACGTTGAAGAGGCAGTAATCGTTGTCTTGGGTGATTAGTGTTGAGGAGCGTGGTACAATCATATCGGTGATTTTTTCATAGTGGGCGGTCCACTCATGAGCCAAGGGTCTACAAATAGCCAAATTAAAATTAGCTCAAATCAAAGTTACTTCATGATCAATGCACTTACTTCGGCACAATAACCAGCAGAGTGGTCAAATATTCCGAATCCAAAATGAAATGCTCCTTCTTTACCAGTTCAGCAAGATTGCGAGTCAACAAGCTGCCGCTGTATTTATAAAATCACATAGTGAATATTGATTAGGTGATTAGTTCTTTATATAAAGTTAATTTCATAAATGAACTTCATCAATTTACGTTTGCTTTTTCTCCAGATTCTGCAGATTGCCCTTCAGATTATTGTAAGCGTTCGATTTAGTTTTCAGGTCAGCATCGATCTGTCCGATTTGCTTGGAGATTATGTCAGCAATGTTGCGCAACGATTGCTTGATTGGATACTTGGCCATATCCCATTGGAAGCGGGTTATGTACAGAGAAAGATCAGCTGTGCGACGAGAAGATTATGTGAAAGATTAAAATTATTATAGACTTTATAATTACAAAATAAATTAATCGAATATCAATAGTGACAATTATAATAATAATAAGAAATCAAACCGATAGAAAAATCAAAAAGTAGGACGAGTTACTAAAGTGTGTCTATAAAGAAATATGTTGATCAAGCCGAAATACATATAGAATTGAGAATAAAGAATTTTCTTAATTTTGTTATAATTGAATGTGAATGTTTCTTTATTTTATACTCTTTCAATTAAAATACAACACAACAACAAACCACAGTCAAGCCTTAAAGCAGTTAGCAAAAGTAGCAAAATTAAAATGTCTAAAAAGCAGTTTCTTTTTTATAGCTGAAATATTAAGAAATTAGTAAATAGAAGCTTCTATTAAAGAAAGAAAACTTATGAATAACAAATTGAATTAATGAAATTTGTTGAAGAAAAATTGTTGAACGAGTTTTATTTGCTAGAATAAAATATTCAAATACTATTTTAACACTACTTTTACACTAAAATAAAAAAAATTAACTGCGTAATTTAAAAAAGATAAACCTATTTAGAAAACGAAAAAAAAAACAAATAAATCAATATTGGATTTCACGGTACATACACAGCATAATAATGGATATTACTTTCCTGTAAAAACATAAGTTTATAATTAATCGTTTTAATGTTTATCTCCACGTTAATAAAGGAAAAAATATTACACTTCATAATTACATAAAAGCAATGTCACTTCCATTTCGTCCTCTATGAAAATTCCTTTATTAAATTAAAATTCTTCGAAGGAAAATTACGTTTCTACATTGTATTTGTATACAGCAAAATCTGAATGTTTTTAAATTACGCATGAAATATATTGAGAAATTTATGTAAAAGACACATATATAATTAATATTGTAAAAAATATAATACAATCAGCTTCAAAATACAAATCAGCTCCGTTAAAAAGAATTCAAACGAAAAATTGAACGAAACAAAAATTTAACGAAAAAGTACATTTCACAGACTGAACAATATTTATAAAAAACAATATTTCTAAATTAATATATATTTTATTTGTTTATTTTATTTATATTTCAAAAAAACTATTAAACCAAAAATAAGAATAATCAAAGTTGACAGAAAAGAAGAAAAGCAACGAAATTAGAAATGGTGTACTGATAGGAAAAGAAGTTTACTAATTACGATTTTATTAAAAATGTAAAGGAAAGTCGTATGCTATTAAATAATAATTAAATTACATAAATATTAAAAATGAAATTTATGATAAGCTCAAGTCTTAATATACATTAAAGTAAGTTTATTAAAGTAAGTATTTAAATTCGAACTGAATAGAAAAGTGGTGGGGTGTTTGAAAAAAGTCACAGCAACAAAATACAACACTCGTGATTAGCGCGTGATCGATCATCATTTCTCATGGCAGATCGTAACAGGAATACAATTTAAGAGTTTTGCTACACTGTCACAGAGAGAGAATAAATAAGCTAGAAGTAAAGAGTACAATTTAATGTAATTTATTTTTTGATTTCATTTGATTATAACTTTTCATAAGTCATTGGTTGATTGTATATTTTATTTATTATATAAAACAGTTATGCCAAAGATGTGCTTATTGTGCCCACATTTACAAGTAGCATAAGTCAATAATGACAGGTCAGAAGTCAAAAGTAATATATAAAACAAATATTCTAAAACAGAATAATTGGCAATAAAAATTCAATTTTGTGATACCGCATGAAAAAGGCAACCATGTGCAATATTATTCATTTACATTTTTCGGAATGTTTTATTTCTTTAGGAAGAAATAAAGAAATTTAGGAAGAAATTTAAATAAATCTGCTTTATTTCTTCTATAAATCCAGCTTTTGACCGCCTAAGATTGACTTACGCAAAGAGAGTACAACTAGCGTAAAAAGTTAATTGCATAAATTCAGTATATATAAAGTTTAGAGACCATTTAAACAAACAAAAGAACGACAAAAAAAAATTAAGATTAAACAATATGACATAAGAATATATTGTTTTTGTTTTAAACCAGGCTTTCTAACCTGGACTTAACGGTAACTCTGGCGGTTCAGCCAAATCAGTCTCCGGACTGGAACGATCTTGACTACTACTGCCACAACAACTACTCACTCGGTACGATCTGCGAGTTGGTGTGAAATGAAATCCATTGTTTATATTTAATTGACTCGTTGATGAGCGACTTCTATAAAATGATCATCAAAGGGTTTCAGGTATAACGAGAGTGCGATAGTTTGACGGTGTCGTTGCAATGAGATGTGATGTGAGATTTATTACGTTAATGACGTACGCATATATGGACATATTTATGAAGAGGATGTATGTTTTAGCATGTTGTTGATGATGTTTGGTTTTTTGGAGATGCATGAGTGTTATATTAGATGAAGTTGCCCATTAAGACCACTCCCAATGATCCAGAACATTAGATAATACGATTAATGAAAAAAATGGTAAGGTATAAAATGTTAATTGGAGAAGACAATTTAGTTTAAATGAGTCGATGCAAAGGTATATGCAAATGGCATAATTCTATTTAACCGATTGTCGAAAAAAAGTTTTACAAATGCAATTTACATATGTCACACGCATATTTTACTGAAATAAACTGTTTTGCAACCCAGATTTAAGTAGTGTTGAAATGAATTAATTTAAAATGGCACCACTCACACCCTGTCAGCGTAGAATAATATTCGTTCGAATAATATAACATTTTTAAAGAACGTTTTTAGATCATTTAAAAATGTTCGTGGTAGCCATTTAGCGTATAAATAAAATGTACACAATTCAATTAAATTCAAATATACTTATATTAACGTTAATACGTAATCAATGAATCAATGTTAGATTACATTTCAACACAAGACTAAAGACTTCGAAATTTTGGGGACAGTTCGTAAATTCTTTACAGAAAAATTCGTAAATAATTTAGAGTTGACACAATTGCTTCCCAAATTCACACTTTTGGCGTTTGTTTTCTAAATAGTTTAAATTTAAAATACCAATTACATTAGTAAGTATTATTGGCTTTATAATATTATTCGAGGTTTATTTTAAACTGCATTTGCAAACTTTAAAAAAATAAATATTGCGTGTCTGTTTGTAAGCGGTTATTTCTTTAATGGCAAGTTATGAACAATGATAGTGATAGATGGATGGATGGCGACGTATGACAGATGAGAAGAAGGAAGGCGAGAGAACTGATCTGGCTTTTATACCTGCTCTTTTTAGAACTTCTTCGATGCCTATGAAACCACCAATCGAACGTATCGCTAAAATCTGACGTACTTTCTTCGCTGCTTTTCAAATGACAATCTGTCGTTATTGTCGTCGCTTGATTGTTACTATTCTTTAAACATAATTTGTTGTTATTGTTAATTCTACAAGTATTGTTGTTAAACGTGCTAATGGCTGATGCGGTTGTTGCTGCTTCTGCTGGAGATGGAACATTAATCGGCGCAGGTGACGAGCTGTAGGAGTAGAACTGATTAGCTGTAGCGGTAGCTGCTGTAGCAATGGCGTTGGCGGCGTGAGAAGCAGACAGAGTGGAGGCGGAATTAGCACTAGTATGTAGAAAAGAGGAAGTTGAGTAGTAGCATTCATCGGCAACATTCGCAGCAGTGGCACCAGTGACGGTGTTTTGTGTAATAACGGCACAATCATCGCACGTGCAAACCGATGACGATAACAAATCGAATTCATGCTCCGATTCTTCAGGCGCAGAAATATTGTTGTAACTCCCAATTGGACATGCTGAACAGTTGGTTGTGGTTGTTGTTGTAGTTGTTGCAGATGTAGTAGCAGTATCTCGACTAGCATTTGATAGATTTGATGATTTACCAGTTAAATCCGAATGAGTATTTGTTCGATCGTCGGGAGGGCCAGGACCTTGTGGTTCGTAGTGTTGATGGTTGGTTGAGGTGGTGATGTTTGTTGGTGATCGTGGTTGGAGTGGTTTGTTGTAAGATAAAAATTTCAGTCTGTGTTTCTTTTTCGCTTTGGTTTAAGGAATAAGTTTTAAGTTTTGATAATTTTACTTAAGCGCGCCTTAACCTTTATCTTATGTTATATTAGAACATCTCCATTGTTATATTTGAAAATTGGTCTTAAGTTAGATAAAGATCTATTTCTTTAGTTTACCTTTAAAGACGTGGCCCTGAAAACACTTCTTCTTTTTAAAAAGGAATCGTGCTTTTTTAAACTCTGAATTACTAAAATCTTTTCTTCCATGTTACTTTTGAAGTCATCAAATTATTAATTATTAAAATATAAATACTAAATAATAAAAAATAAAAAATAAATAAGTAATCTATTTTAACTTTTTAATTGTAATACTTTTAATAAAATTAAACTTTTGAATAAAAAATATAAAAAGATTAACAAACCAGGAAGAATTTAAAAACTGAAGCGTTTTGAAAAAGCTTTGAAAATACTTCTACGACAAAAGCAACGATCACGATATTCTATTTTGTTGTGTACAAACAATGACATTGAACGAAATAATTTAGTGAGCTGTCGAGCAGTGATGCTTGTGTAACAAAGGGACAAAAGTGCGTTGGGCAAAAAGCAGTGAAATAAAGCAGTAATACAAAAACATTTAATGGTAGCAAACAATTTGTAAAAAATTATTAGTTTTGGATAAAAACACAAGGAATAGACAAACACACACGCACATATGTTTATATATAATATAGATTTCATGTATACTATGAATATTTTGAATGGTTTACGTTATTTCATTATTTTGAAATGAAATTTAGAAAACTAACAATAAAATAAGTGTTTTCCAGGTTTTCAAATAGTTTGGCATGATTTAAAAACTAATTGGTTTCCAAATCTTAAGAAAATTATCTTCAACAATTCATCTGACATGATAAACGGAAAATAAAACGGAATAATTAAAAAACGAATAAAATATTATATAGTTTTACATATTAAAAAAAATCTTTCGTCCTAAATAAAATACTGAAAAATTAAGAAATTTTTATTTTAATATATAATTTTATGTTAAAAGAGTCATTAATTTGTTAATGTTGCAACGATAATAGCTCATAATTAGTTTTTATTAATAGTTAATAATTGTAATTTGTATTAAATATTAATCTATTGTGAATAGTAAAGAATATTATTTATTTAAAGTGTAAACGAACCCAACACTCGTTAAGATGCTTAACGTAAGTAAACCTCAAAAATATGTTTGGTCAATGGACTAAACTTTTTTAAATTTTGTGGCTAGAGTTGAACTTCTTTAAGTTTAAAAGATTTTGTCATAATCTGGAGACATTTTATATTTTACTTTCCCAGCAGAACAGCATGAGTGGCGTTATTCAAACTTCATTTCTAATGGAATTCGAGCCAATTTTGTTTTGTTTATAATGATAACTAAAAAAATAACATCACCTTTCGTATTATTATTATTATTATCTTATAAAGAAGATCAACTTTTTATGGATGAGTGTGTATGTGTGTGTGTATATATATATATATGTGATGAGAATTATTGTACAATTATTATTGAATTTTGATTCGTAAATAATAAGAATGCTACAATGATGAATACAATGATTACTATTATTTGCAATGATAAAATAAGAAAACAGAAATACACAAAAATATTATAAAAAAGCGTCACAGAAGAAGCCAAACATCAGAAAAGAATCTGATAATCGTCAGATTGATCTGAAATCGATGAACGAATCATAAACTTGATGTGTGATAAAAGAGAATAATAATAAATTCGAATTAAAATACATTATAAACAAAATATGATAATAAAAAATTAAATAATACGTTGCATACGTACGCAAAAAAACAGGAAATTAAATAAATTATATCAAATTAAATAATGTTTAACTTTAAATTAAAAACGAATTAAAATTAAAATAAATTTTAAATATTTCTACTCTTCAGTGGAAAATCGATTAGTTTTTAAATCTTTCTAAAGTTTCATTGCTAAATGTTGACAAATTCTTTTACAGTGTTTTGTAAATATTTAAATATAACTTGAAAAGAATAACTAAGTATTTTTCGAATTTTAGGAAATCATTTAAATACAAACATTCCAGGAATACGAAAGTTGAAAGTTTTATTAAAGGAATACGAAATGTAGGAGGGGGATAAAAACGTTGTTCTATTTGTTGTATAGTTTTGTTTACTGTAATAAGTTAGTATTTTCTTTTAAAAAACACATTCCAAAAACTACTACTTTTAGGATCGTTTCAAAATGTGTTAAGCGGTTAAATTTAGAATCAGTTAATTATATGAATTAGCATTTTGTATAAATATGTGTTATTAGTTTATTAATAAATAACTTGGTTACTTGTAAGTAAAGAAATATTCAAGCTACTGACATTCTAAGTTCCTTTAAATTTGTTTGTTTTCTTGATAGGAAGACGGGGATTGTGTTAATTATTAATAATTACAGGGTAATGCAATAAATGTTGAATTAACAAGAATACCGGGGTTACATATGCATTTATGTATACATATTTATGTGTGTAGTTGCTTGTACATAACAGCATAACTTACTATTGTTGGCAAGCAAGTTTTCGTGCAGTTTATCACGTTGATCCTCCAGCACTTCACCCAGATAAGCGGCCACTTTGCGGGTGATCTGCTCGACGTACAGGTCCAATTTTCCCAAATCATCGGAGAGACCAACCAACTGATCCAAGGTTCCAACCTGAAATGTCGGAGAAAAACAAAATTACAGCAAAGAATCTTGTTGCGGTGCTCTCGAAATCAGATGCTCTTTTGAACGAGTCTGATTCGGAGATAATTCTTTCTTTGACTTCCGCTCAAGAGTGCAAGCGATCAATTACGAAAGCTTATATTTAGGTGTTTATGGTAGAGGTGTATATGAATAGCAAACTCACCTTCAAGTCTGGAATATGGAACTTGTGATTGACGCACAGATTGTTTTGTTTGCTGGTGAGATTGTTCATCGTATCGAACGTTTGTTGGCAGGTTTTTTCGCCAGGAGCGGAGATAAGCCAATATTCGGACATTTTGTTGGATTCTGCAAAAAAAAAAAAATATATAAAAGCATGTATAAAGGATGATTATTCTTTTATTCGATGTTTAATGAACGAATAAAGATTATTTTAAAAATTATGAAAGTTATTAGACTAGCGGTGGTAATAGCAGCGTTTTAATACTTCGTTTGGTGTTTGTTTTTATTTGTTTTTATTTTTAATATTATTGTCTTTAATGTATATTTAATTACAAGTTCATGAATAATGGATTACTATTATTGGAAATCGTTTTTATAGCATTAACTTAATTACATTCATGTGAACTTTTATAAATTTAATTTCAAATAAGTAACATATGTTTATCCATACAAGTTTATTAAGGGAAAACTATTAAAATTGCATGGACACGACAGAAATGTGGTCATTATATGAAACCCTTTAATAAACTTTTAATTCAACAGCTTAATTAAGGAAATTAATTCTATTTTCTCTCTTCGTGGACGGCCTTCAAACTTCCATATAATAATATATTTCAATTTCATGGACAACGCAGTATTCAGGGGCAATTTTCTTTCTCTTTTCTCTTTACTTCTGAAAGCGCTGCGAACATTCGTCACTTTTAATAAACCCATAACACACTGGATACATTACAAATTATCGAAAAACGTTTAATCAACACCTACGTTTTTGCATATAATTCGTTAAATTTATTCCGTTTTTCTAATTTAAGTAACATTTCACTTCTTTTTCTTCGAGATTCCCTTTTACATCGATGAACGTTTTAAGCTACTAAAAAAATACTTAAAGACAAATTTGTATTAGATCACGATTGTTATTGTCGTATTTAAATATTTTCACTCCTTCTTCGTTATTCAATTATTGTTATTAGTCATACGTTCGTTCGCCACGATGTCGTGCTGCTAACTAAACTGCATTCGAACGAAAGGACGAAAAAGGTAAACAAGAAAGAAAGGCGATTGAATTGAAGTGGCGCAGTGTTGAGCTAGTGGACAAAAATAGACGCACATGCGTCGTAAGTCCACGCGAAAGAATCAGAAAAATAACCTGGATGGAGGTCATGTTCGTAGCTATTAAATGCAATGTGGTAAAAGTAATGAAAGTAACAAAGGGGTTGAGTTTATATGTAAAAAAGAATAATCGAATTGTCGAAAGTGCTGAAACTGAAAGCACCCACACCAACGTGTATAAATTGTATGTGTGTGTGTATGTGTGTACAGTAAATCCACGAAAACGTCATTAGTTGTTTTTAGATAGTTTTCTTTCAGGCCATGGTCAAAATTCCCAGCTCTTCAATAAACAAGTTGGAATGTGCATCTCAACTGACAAAATCTCACAGCCACATCGGCGCCAAAAGTCCGACTTTTAAGTTTTTCCATAAAAAAAAAATTTGAGATGGAAAATCAAGGACAACGAAGCTGCAATAAAATGAATTTTACCTTCTCCACATACAGAATCCATCCAAGAACAGTATATATAATAAAAATAAAATAAACAGAACAGATTTTTACCCATTCTCAAGCTTATATTCCACATAATCCAACGCTCGTTTATGTCCATTAACAATGACATTCTGTCAGTCTGTAAAGCTCTCGATATTCATGTAAACAACAATGTAAGGCTTCCAGAGCCCCAAGAGAGAACTCTAAAGTTTATTTATATTTTTTTTTAATTAATTAATCGCACGTGAGTGAATCGTTTGAACTCACCACACCATGATATCGTCATAATGGCAGCAAAAATAAAGAATCAACATGAAAGGCAAACAAACTACGCATATGTATATGTATGTACTTATATGAAATCGTACCGTGTCTTTCCTAATCTCTTTTCGTGTTCTATGTTTTGTTGGTTTTATTTGTGACGCCATGTACAAGGATATTTGGAGTGAGATTTCGGTGACAGTGGCGCCATATGAGTAATGATTCTATATTTGTTTTTGTTCTTTTGGTTTCGTTCCAACAGAATAAGTTTTTGTTCCGTATACTTCGCGATTTCAAAGAACCAATTTTAGTTTAGCATATTCAACTTTATTTTAATTTCAATAAATTCCTATAAAAAATGTATTGTAATACACTTTTAAAATGTTGCTACAGTATTTCTATTATTTCTTCTATTCTTAGTTGCTATTAAGTAAGTATTTTCAATAAGAAAATGTTACGAGTTTCCGCTTATAAAAACTTTATCTATTTATGAATATTCTCAAGGTAATTTAATAATAGTTTAACTTCCGAGGACGAAAATAAATTTATCATGGGAAGCACGCTTACTTTTAAAAGGAGTGGCTCATGAAAGGTGCGTTTCTCATTCGCTGCTCATTAATGTATGAAAGACATAAATAAAATCAGTTTACACACTCAAAGCATATCCCAATTAACACGTTTATAGGAAAACTTTTATTAAATTCGCTAAATTATTAATGACAAATTTTAAAGAAATGAAATATAACTTGCTAATTATTATTACATAAATTTGCAGTAGTAATCCTTAAAAAAAGTGGTACTCAGTCATCTATTTGAGCACAATATTTCAGGAGTGATGAACAGGTAAAATTCGGATTTGAAACGGCTATAAAAACGGAACCGGGAAAACAAGGCATTGTAATTTATTGTAAAACACGTTAATACTAGTTTCCTAAAATCATACGTCATTAAAATACGTTTCTTCCTGCTTGGGTATTTCTAACCTTTATAAACTGCTAACTATAATAGATTGATTGTACTTTACTCGTATGAAATTTAGGCTTATAAAACACAGAAACAGAATACAACATCAAAACATTTCAAAGAATAACATTATTTTTAAAAACTTTCAATCTCTGCAATAAAAACAATAACATTCAGCATTTCAAACTCAACATATTTGCATTTGACGTTTGCGCGGACAAAAGGTGAATATTATTTGCGTGTCAGCTGTTTTGATGACAATCACATGACAGAATTTTAAATCGATAAAATTTTCACTCACGAGTTTAACAAAGAACTGATAAAAATGTTTGGATTATAAGTTAATAATATAACCAATTTAGAAATGGATTGTTTGCTTTAAATATTTTAGAATATATAAGGGGCTAGTAACATCTTATTATTCCATTAATTGCGCGTGGATCCAAATCAACGTCCCACTCTTCTATGAACAGCTTTGAACATTTTTTCTCGTGATAAATTATTGAAGAAGATTATGTTAGCACCAGTTGATCTAATAATTTCGTTTAATATTTCGTAATTAGTAAAAACAGGAGAATTCTTCACTTGTATTTAGCAATTAGCTATAGCTAAGCAGTAAGACTACAGCCACAGCAGATTGCTCAAGGTTTTCTTTGGTTTATGATTCAGTTTTCACTTGATTACTACGATATTCAAAACACTTTGCACTTACTTTTTGTGACTTACGACGTGGATTTGCGTTAATTTAAATTTTCAAAACCGTAAACCGTATAAAAATTGCGATTTTTAGCAGAAAAATTGCTTTGAAAAATTCTTCACCTTGCAAAATCAATCGACGACGACACAACGAGTTCCTTATTTCAACACAGGCGAATGAGGTAGAAAATGAAGAATTCCGAAAAAAATTCACGTGATAACGTTAAACAAAACTTCATCTCGAATAGTGTCAGAAATGGTGTTGCCAATTTCGCTAAAATGTGGCTTCGTTTGAAGTGAACCTTCAAGAGACGTTAGCTCGAACCATTTCGTTTCTCCACTTCCATTTTGTTCTTCGAGATAATTACGATCTTCCAAGCTTCGCGACCAATTTGCACTGAAGTTTGTAGACATTAAAATTCCCTTTGCAACGGTTCATATGGCAACCGGATGTCTACTGTAGTTAAGGAGATTTAGCGCGTTCAACTGGTAGAAGGGTAATAATAACTTCTGAAAGGGTGGGGCGAGCGTCGTTCTTATTGCTTTGTTTTAATTAGTTCCATAAAGGGAATCTAGACCAATATCAAGTTTGGGACAACGATTGAATGTAGCCAACAGAGATAACCAATAGATAGATAGCCAATATGTTGTTATGTGCGAAATTTGAAATCAGCTGTACGATTGTTGGCATGAATGTTGTTTGTAGTTGTTAGTGAAGCAACAAAAATAATAGGAAGGAGGAGATGTGCATAAATTAAAAGTAATTTCAACAGACTCAGACGTAATAAATCGATTGTTTCTCTATATTAAGATCACAAATATCGAATTCAGAGGATACCATTGCTGTAGGTAACTTCACATCATCTTCGAATATCTAGGAAAGCAAAGTGTAAACGCAAAATAAATTTCCCGACCTTGCTCCTTCCTCTCGCTATTTGCTATGTTGAAAAATATTGGGCGCTCCGGCCATCTAATACGACGTTCATCAACTTCGAATTCAGCTCCTTCGCCAGCGTCAACATCGACGTCCTTTGCTTCCACTAATCAACGTTGTCCTAGCGCCGGTCCGATTGCCAGTAACGCATCTCTAAACTTGCACCATCGAAGCACTTTGAATTTTATTTCTACTCATTTAAACAAGTCAGTTGTAGATCGAGGTAGTTCGTTTTTCCTTTCATTTCATAATTTCGTTATTTGTAAGTTTAGGCAAACGTTCAGTCGCAATATGTCTGAAGAAAAAGCGTCGTCGAAATCATTTAAGCATAACAATCGCCTGGTTCAGGAAAAGTCGCCTTATTTACTTCAACATGCCCATAACCCAGTCGACTGGTACCCGTGGTGTGACGAAGCCATCCAGCGTGCCAAGCGGGAAAACAAGGTCATCTTCTTGTCAGTCGGTTACTCCACATGCCACTGGTGCCACGTAATGGAGAACGAATCTTTTGAAGACGAAGCCGTTGCTCTGCTTATGAACGAAAACTTTATCAATATTAAAGTAGATCGTGAAGAGCGGCCCGACATCGATAAGATTTATATGCAATTCGTATTGATGATGAATGGAAGCGGTGGCTGGCCGATGTCTGTATGGTTAACTCCTGACTTGGCACCCATCACTGCTGGCACTTATTTTCCTCCACACGACAGGTAAACAAAAATGATTATTACCCTAAAACATTGGAAATCATCAGCCACTTCTTAGATGGGGTATGCCTTCCTTCTCCACAGTACTTAGAGCAATTGCCAAGAAGTGGCAGAGCGACGAGCAGCAATTAAAGACGACGGGACTTACTGTAATCGCTAAGATACAGAAAACACTCAATGAAAAGTCGTCAACGGCTACCTTCGAGCCTGGCAGTGCTGATGCCAAGCTGCAAGAAGCAGTCGCAATCTTTAAACAACGATACGACCAACAGTTCGGTGGTTTCGGTGTTAATCCCAAGTTTCCCGAGGTGTCCCGTCTGAATTTTCTATTTCACGCCTACGTCGTGACCAAAGACATAGACTTGCTGGACATGGCGCTTCAGTCGCTCCGCAAAATAGGCAATGGAGGCATTCACGATCACGTGTTTGGTGGGTTCGCACGTTACTCGGTTGACAGGCCGTGGCACGTACCTCATTTCGAGAAGATGCTCTATGATCAGGGCCAGTTGATCGGATCTTATGCCAATGCCTACAAAGTCACCCGAGATGAGCATTTCCTGCGTTTTGCTGACGGCATCTTTCGCTACATTATGAAAGATCTACGCCATCCCAGCGGCGGCTTCTACGCTGGAGAAGATGCAGATTCCCTTCCTTCCAGTAGCCACCCTCAGAAGATAGAAGGCGCTTTCTATGCATGGACCGCAAATGAGATACACAAAGAAATTGCAGCGAATGCTGCTTCGTATCCGGAATCGTTCGATAAGGAAAAGGTCTTTAAGATATATTCATATCATTATGACGTTCGTCCCATGGGCAACGTAGACCCGAGCAGCGATCCACACGGCCATCTGAATGCCAAGAATATTTTGATTGTGCGCAACAGTGAGGAAGATACATGTGCTAAATTTGGTTTGACTGATGTGCAACTGCAGCAAATACTGCGCATCACCAACGAGTCGCTGCACAAACGCCGTGATCAGCGGCCCCGCCCTCATCTAGACACAAAAATCATCACTTCCTGGAATGGCCTGGTACTGTCCGGATTGTCAAAGCTGGCCAACTGTGGCAGCGAGCATCGTGCGGAGTATATGAAAGCAGCACGTCAGCTAATGGATTTCATAAAAGAGCATCTGTATGATGCTGACCGGCAACAGTTGCTACGTTCCTGCTATGGTGTCAGCACCGATAACAGTGCTTTGGAGTCCGTTTTGTGAGTTGTTTCGATATTCTTGATCGTCTCGAAGTAGTAACGTTCAATATTTGCATAGTTCTGAACGCATTGACGGATTCCTTGATGACTACGCCTTCGTTATCAAAGGCCTGCACGATTACTACAAAGCATCGCTAGATATCAATGCGCTGATGTGGTCCAAGCAGCTGCAAGACATGCAGGACAAGCTCTTCTGGGACGACAAAGATGGAGCTTACTACTTTTCGCAGGCAAATTCACCAAACGTTGTTGTGCGCTTAAAATCTGGTTAGTTTTCAATCCAATTTGGGGAAAATCATTCATTCATTTTCATTATTAAACTTTATATGTGTTTTTAGATCACGATGGATCAGAACCTTGTGGCAACAGTGTCGCCGCACGCAACCTTATTCTCTTGTCGCATTATTTCGATGACGAAAACTACCGCCAACGAGCTAACAAGCTCTTGGAGTTCTTCGCCGATGAACATCCCTTCGGCTATGCTCTGCCAGAAATGATGTGTTCCTTGTTGCTAAACGAACATGGCCTGGATCTTGTTGCAGTCGTGGGTCCCGATACTGAGGCCACCAAGCGCTTTGTCGAGATTTGCCGCAAGTTTTATATTCCCGGCATGATCATTCTACACGTAGATCCGAACCAACCATCCGAGATGTACAACCAACGTGTCCAGGAGAAGTTTAAAATGGTGCAGGGCAAACCGACAGTCTATATATGCCATGAAAAGGTGTGCCGTATGCCGGTCACCGATCCGCAGCAACTCGAACAACACCTGACTGAAAACTATCTCTTTAAGAATAAAAACTAAAATATGTATCTGAAGGGGATAAATTTTAGATGACGAAACTGGATCAGTTTCATTCAAATTAATTAGTGATACGTCGAGAAATTATCTGTTGCGACGATAACCAAATGTTTGCTTTTAAAATTGTGCGAATTGTAAAAGATTTATTTAGGCATATTCATAAATAATTTTTGTGTAATGTTTTATCAAAAAAGCTACACATCTTGTGGCGAATTGGTCCAAATTATTAGTAACAAAATTAGTTTTCAAGGAGAGTAAATTGTAGAAAGCATTTAATTGAGCTATATAATAGCAAGAATAATTTCAAAATATATCTTGGGAAAATACGTTTGTAACTGTTTTCTTTGTAAAAGAAATTTTAATGGAAATTCTCGTATTTAAACGATACTATAATATTTTCGCAATAATATAGAAATTCGATTATGCATTTATTTGGAAAAACTTATCTTCATACTCGGATTTAACTAACGGTTAAATAGTTTTCTTTTTATTTTTATCTACTGTTTGTTCTGATTAAATTAAACTTGTTAAATGAATGATGCAAACTATACGTTAAAACCTTTTTCATTCTATATACGAACATATGTATATGTATCGCTAATCTTTGAAAAACTTATTATCTTGTTTTATAAATTTATTGTCCGTTTTGAGCTCGGCAAACTGACGTAAATCGAATTCATGTGCTTTCAAATCACCACAAGGTCATTCAGTTCGTCAGTTACTCACCCATTCATAGACGAGCGAAAAAGTTGTGTGTTCTTGTATTGTGCATTTTCCGGGCGGTTAACTTGCAACATTGTTATATATGTACCTAAAAAATGTATTTTCAGCAACGCATGCGCAAACGGATGAAAATTCTATTCTCATGCACAGACACACACTCACGTTAACCTTTTTTTTTGTTTACTGAAGAATTAAATACTTGCTGTTCCCACGCATCAAATCGTCCAAGCCACCGATTTCCTGCCTCTCTTTCCCACGTATCTTCGCTGAGGGCTTTCATCTTTCACTTGTTTGTGTAATTCAAAATTAGTTTCTTATTTGATGTTAAGTACACACATTTCTTTTATTGTAATTAATTATGTTTTTAGTTGGCTGCTTTAAACTGAAATCAACACTTTACTGCAAATAAATACTTACCTAGCTATTGAAGAGAAGAACGACTTTTAAACCGGATTACTGCCTCTTCTACTGATCCTTCTGATCAATCTGTGCTCCTCACATCTACCTGGGTGCATTAATTTCCTTTCACCGGTTCCTTACTTTACTAAGAATCACTAAAGTCGTACTTTTTCATTTAATTAAAATTTGTAATCATTCATATTTTATTTAAAATAAAGTAAATGACTTGCTATTCTTTTTCAATTCTCTTTTTAAGTTAGGAAACAAATTGTTTAAATGTAAAAATTATAATTATACGAAGAAAATTCAAAACTTAAATTCATCACATGAACCATTGGAAAAACGGTTGAACAGCTTTGCAGCCTCGACGCCATCTCAACCAGTCTCTTTCTAGCTGACCGTCTATCTCTATTATTCTGTTAGAGGAGTCGTCCTGAGCTCGCAACCTCTTCTAGGCGTCAGCGAGGCTCATGGCCGCGTCGAATGTCTCCTCGACTGCGTCCATGCTTTCCTGCAGCTCGAATCTGGCGAGTCGTCGCTCCCGTTTGTTCAATATGAAACGGCGCGACGGTTTAACACGCGTGAAACGCCGGTGACGCGTGTCCTCCTCTTCGGTATCATATTCCGGCGCTGATACCGAATCCTCCTCTTCCGGCTCCCGGAAGAACTCTTTAGGATTCCGGTGGATTTTGAAAATTTTAGTGCCACTGGAGTGCTGCTTGCGTATGGTCCGAGAAGCGGCGCTAATACCACGTTCAGGCTCTAATTTGCTTGAGGATGCCGTCGAAGACGATGCTGCAGACTTGATTGCGCGACTGGAATGGATTCCAGTATGTTTATTAACCTCGCCGCCAGTGATGGTGATAACGTTGAAAAGATCCGCCAACTCGGAGTCGGTCCGCTGTTGGTCATTGACTTTCTTCTTTTTGTACTTGGATGCAAGCATGTAGAACAAGTTAAAGGTATCGGATTCATAGTTGGCGCTATTAATGCCACCATTGCTGCTAAACGACGACGATGCGAGCGTCATGCTCGACGATGTCGGCGTGGACGGTGGAGCTGGTGGCGGAGTGCCGTGCGACACTGTGAAGCGACGGTGACGCCGCAGTCGGCGCTTCACCAAATCCCATGCATATGGGTTCAAAGCATCGCTGCTGTCGTTCAGGTCGTCTTCCTGCTGCAGCGGCAGCTCAAGTAACTGCGCTGTGGGAGGTGTCGTCGCCAGTCCTGATAGTGAAGCTGAGGTGTCGTCACGAAAATTTTTGAAGTCTTGCCCGGATTTGGCCATTTCGATTGTCTACAAAAGGTCAGGATAGCCGGGGTGGGAGTGGGGTTAAATTTCTGTTTAAGATGCAATAAGCTTACCTGAAATAGATACTCCAATTCAGTATATTTTTGATCCGTTAAGCGAGAATTATCCATGGCGCATCGCGTGTCATGAAAAAATAAACAAAAACAAATGTGAAACAACAAGAAACGACGACTGAGAAAAGTATTTTTCTTTGGACCGACGACGATTTTTTCTCGATATCCACTTTGTTTTCGTTTTTTTTTCTGTCGCGTTCTGACTTCGCACTCTCTTCGTATTTTCTACGTTTTTGTTTTGCTTTGCTGTTGTTATTCCGCTTGTTTTGATTAGGTAATGGTGGGTGTTAAGGAAGCGTTCAGAAATCTAAAATCTGAAAAAGTCATCAAAATCACCATTTTCAAAGGTAGTTCAACCATCACTGTTTCGGCGCTAAAACACCACTGCTTTACAAAAATACAAAATTTTGCTGTCTTTTTTAAAATGCTGATTTTGATGACTTTTTCTTCTTCTTCTACAAGAGCCTCTGTCACATAATCTTTTTGGCTATTTCACTATATAAAACAGCGCTGTTTTAACGTTTTAGCGCTGAAACAGCGGTATTTTTTTGACTTTCAGGTGCGATACGCGTTGCGCCATCTACCTGTCACAAATTTTGCGAAATGGAGGTTCGTTTGTCATTTGAAATTTTGACGAATTATGAAGTCAAGATATGTGCTTGAAATAAAATTTGAAGCTCCGTGTACGAATTCTCCACCATGAATATAAATCATAACTGGATACTTCTCAGCAACTCAGCTTGTGGGCATGGAGGTCCAAACTCAACGGCTTGAAGTAGCTGTCATCCGGGATGCCAGCGTGGTGGTTTAAATCTTCCTTCTATGGAAGGTGAAGCCACCAGTGGTGGCAACGCGTAAGGGATGCCCAAAAATACCGAGCATTCGCCCATTATGCGATCCACCGTAGAATGATACGGACTATAAAATGATTTTGAGTTTGGATTATCATACATGTACACTTTAAAACCTTGCACTTGGCCATTATTTGTGGTAACAAATACATCGCGATCTAAAGTTAGGGAAACTCCGCGCTTTTTCCCTTGTAGATATTTTATCCAACCACCTAGAACGCCGGGAAATTGAGCGTGCCCAAAATGTGATTGGGTCGATTCAAACTGATTATCAGTTGGTATTTTTGAAGCAAATCCTTTTGGCTGATGATCGTGTCCGTAACGACGATCGTTATGAAAGTATGTTCTGTACTCCGGGTTGCCCGTATCGGCCCAATTCATTAACAGGCAGATGATAATCACGGTCCTGCATTGACACAAACGCGAAAATCCCACAAAGAACGTAAATATATAACATTGACATTAAAACATCATTTGGCCAAGAATGATAGAAAACAAACAAATGAGTGTAGTCAGTGCATGCCACCAGTGGATTTCCATTTTCTTCCAGAAGGAGAAATTTTTCCAGAATCTCGCAAATCACGCAACTTCCCCTTTGTCGAAGCAGAGTTCCAATGGAAGTTCGTCACACAGTGTGCGTACCACCACACCATACAAATTTATGCTGTCTTTTGGAAAATGCTGATTTTGACGACTTTTGGAACGGAAAATGCACCCCTGGGGAGAACTATCTTCACGCAGAGTGACAAGTGAACTGACATGAAATGAAATGACATGAAACACTGGGGCCGTATTCGAATTCGAAGATATTAGGGACAAAGCTACTCCAAATAAAGTTGAACTAGGAAATAAATCCACAGTAATCCAGAAATCAGACGATCCAAATCAATTTTCAGCAATGTCTGCGTTCCCAGGTACTTTTGCGTTCGATGAATATGGTAGACCTTTTATAATCCTTCGAGACCAAGAGGATCAGAAGCGCATCACAGGAATAGATGCCATCAAGGTAAGATTATGATAGGATTATAATTATGAAGTTTGGAAAGATTTACAAATTAATTATAATTTTCAAATCATGTATGAAAATATCCAACTGAAATATACATTTTTTCGAAATGAATATCTACCTCTGGTGCAGATGCAGATGTTTATATTTCGACCTTTTTCCCAATGAAAAGGGTTTTCAATGGCTAATTCAACATAAAGTATCCATTATTGGTTTCAGAAAAAGTTTTAAAAAAGATAGAACGGAGTAGTAAAATGTACATTTCGTTTGGTCTTATTTTTGCTCGCTGCCGGTGTGACGTCATTTTAATTTGAGGTTAAAGTTGATACTCCAATAAAAACCAGCGGCTGCATTGGCATGACTAATGTTCTAGCAAGATTTACCGCAAAAAAAAAAAAAAAATTACCATAACTCTAGAGTCCAGAGTCGAGTTGTGAAAAGAATTTTATTGAACATTCACTTTGAATTTAGACTCCTATTGAAGAATAAACTTTTCTCTTTATTTTGTAGAGTCATATTTTGGCTGCACGCCAAATTGCGTCTATTTTGAAGACGTCTTTAGGCCCTAAAGGACTAGATAAAATCATGGTCAGCCCTGACGGTGATATCACGGTCACTAATGACGGAGCTACCATTATGAATATGATGGAAGTCGACCATGAGATTGGTAAATTGATGGTGCAGCTGTCGCAATCACAGGATGATGAGATTGGCGACGGTACCACAGGTGTGGTTGTGCTTGCCGGCGCCTTGCTGGAACAAGCGGAGGGTCTCATCGATCGTGGCATTCATCCTATTCGTATTGCTGATGGTTTTGAGTTGGCTGCCCAGCGCGCCGTAAAACAGTTGGAATCGATCGCTGAACCGTTCCCTATTGATCGCAACAATAAGGAACCCCTGGTGCAAATAGCCATGACCACTTTGGGCAGTAAGATTGTAAATAAATGTCACCGTCAGATGGCCGAAATGGCTGTCGATGCTGTTTTAAATGTGGCCGACATCGAAAAGAAGGATGTCAACTTTGAACTAATAAAGATTGAGACCAAGGTGGGTGGTCGCATGGAGGACTCGATGCTGGTGAAGGGGGTCGTAGTTGACAAGACAATGAGCCACGCTCAAATGCCCAAGACATTAAAGAACGTGAAGTTGGCTATACTTACGTGCCCCTTCGAACCACCGAAGCCAAAGACCAAGCATAAGCTCGATGTTACTTCAGCTGAAGATTACAAGGCATTGCGCGCGTACGAGCAGGAAAAGTTCACCGAAATAGTGAAACAGGTCAAGGACGCAGGCGCCACTTTGGCCATTTGCCAGTGGGGCTTCGATGACGAGGCCAACCATCTGTTGCTACAGCACGAGTTGCCAGCCGTTCGTTGGGTTGGCGGACCAGAGATTGAATTAATTGCCATCGCCACTGGAGGCAGAATTGTACCACGCTTTGAGGAACTCACCGCTGATAAGTTAGGTTCAGCTGGTCTTGTAAGAGAATTGGGTAAGTTTCTATCTTTTTTGTGCTATGAATTCTTGCTAAATGTAACCTTTGCTAAATTTGTTATTAGCATTCGGTACGTCTAAAGATAAAATGCTGGTCATCGAGGAATGCAAGAACTCGAAAGCTGTCACTATTTTCTTGCGAGGTGGCAACGATATGATTATTGCAGAGGCCAAACGCTCCATTCACGACGCCATTTGCGTAGTCCGTTCCTTGGTTAAGGTAACATTGTCAATGTTCAGTTTTCGTTTAAATGAAATTCTTTTATTTTTTCAGGATTCCCGCATTGTCTACGGAGGCGGAGCCGCTGAAATTAGCTGTTCGTTAGCAGTGGCCAAGGAAGCTGATAAGCTTTCGACATTGGAGCAATATGCTTTCCGTGCTTTTAGCGTTGCTCTTGAGAACATACCTTTGGCATTGGCTGAAAACAGCGGACTGCATCCAATCGAGACTTTGTCCGAGCTGAAATCACGTCAAGTAACTGAAAAAGTGTCGAGTCTTGGCGTCGATTGCATGCTATCTGGAGAATCTGACATGAAGAAACATCATGTTGTCGAATCTTTGCATTCCAAGAAGCAGCAAATTTTATTGGCTACACAAATGGTTAAAATGATTTTAAAGATTGACGATGTGCGTTCCATGAATACTGGTCATTAAAAATGAACATTTAAACAAGGGCCATTTCCATATCATTATTTAATCTCACTTACTATATAGCAACATTTCTCCATTCAAGAGGATTTGGTTTGTTTTTCCGAAAAATTCGTTTCCTGTTTTAAATTTCATTACATATATAAAACCATTTTATAAAGAATCGTCTATTGAAGAGCTTGTAAGTAACCTACAACTTGTGTAAAGGTTCAAACAACCAGATCAATAAAAGCTGCTTTGAAACATAAAAAATATTTTGCCATTTTCTTTTTTCATCCATATATACAATAACTTGATTGTTAGCATAATTAAAATTAAATGGATTAATTTCTACGTCGAAAGGGGTTCTGTGAAAGTGATTTTTTTTTGGCAATAGCAAACTTTTTCGTGAGGTTACTGCAAAAAAACAATTTCACAAACCAAAAAACAAAAAACTTCAGCAGAAATGACTGATATTGTTATTGCTTAATTGCAAAATGAATGAATTAAATGGAAAAGTTAACGACCTCTGCTGAACAAAATATCGATCAACCTAAATTTTTCTTTGCCTTGATTAAAGAAATGAATAAAAGAAACAAAAAACCACATTTGCATAATTCTCATTTATTCAATCATAAAAAATATATGTATGTATGTTCGTATTACAAATTCTTTAGACAATAGAGTAAAGAAGACTACATACTCTTGGAAGGCGTTTCATTTCGACTATAATTCCAATTTCAAGTATAAACCTATAATTAGTTTTTAAATACATTTCATTGGACATGATCAGTATGAGTACCGCACACGGCGTTATTGTAATCGTATAATTTACAATAATTCCATGCTGAGTTAAACTAATGGCTCGATGAAAGATTATTTTCAGCGCCGTGAAGTAGTCGGAAACGGCGCGATTATCCCACCCAGGTAGGTAGGTTAATTGGGCTGCCCCGAAGGACACACGTAGGCCATTTCTGTCCCATTGTGATACCCTATGGATCTTTCTATCCCACCCAACAGCAATGTTAAAATTTTTCAGGACAAATTGCTAGAATCCTAATTCTTGCAGTTTTTCCGGCAGATACAACGTCGGAATAGGCCACGCAGTAAACTGCAAAAATACTGGAGCAAAAATTTTATAAATACAAAAATAAGAACTTAAACGTTTTCCTTTGAAATATAAAACATTTTACAAAGTCGATTTTGATTGTATTAATTCACATTAATCCTCTATTTTCGTATGTGAGCTTTCAGTATTAAACTGCGCTTGAACAATACGCGTACTCGCAAACGCACCCTTCGCTGCAGACGCAATTAGGTATACACACACGCTCCAAGATGTCGTCCGATTATAACGAAGACTATAAAAAAAGAAGACATACCGACTCAAAAATTCCGTAAAGGTCACATACGAAAATAATCGATTAATATGAAATGTTAATACAATCAAAATCGACCTTGTAAAATGTTTAAATTTCAAGGGAAAACGTCTCAATTCTTATTTTTGTATTTATAAAATTGTTGTGTATAAAATATGATATTTTTTATAAACAAACAACTATAAAAATATATAAGTATAATAAAGTCTGCCGAGTGCGAATACTCAAAAGTTATTCAGTGGTTTAAATTTGATAGATTATTGTGTCTTTTGAGTGTTTTTAAATGGATTGTTGGCAAAAAATCATTGTAAAATTGTGTTGCTATTCGACTAACAAATTGTTTAAAACATAATATAAAAAAATAGATATGTACAATTTGTATAAATATTGTAATATAGAGTAGGTATTATTTTTTCATTGTGATCGTAAATTACGAAATTAACTATTTGTGTTTAAAATTTAAATTAAATTTTTTAAGGTTTTATTATTGCCAATTGATAACTCTTCATTCGTTTTAAAGCCGGGGCGAGAAAACAATTTCTTTAAATTAAACGCATAAATGAATTACTTAATTAATAAATTACTTCTTTTGCTATTTTTATATATTGCCAATTATATCACATACACAACAAGTGAAAAGTTAATTTTATTAATAACAAACGGAAGAAGTATTTGTTTATTTTATATAATTGTATATTTTATGTGATGATGTGCTTTCGTTTGAGTTTGTTATTTTGGGTTGTTACACATAGTTTAATGTCGAGTTAAAAGATATCAATTGGCACGCTACTTTTACTGTACTTTTTGAAATATTAGAAATTTATTGCGACCTTTCATTCATTTTACTGCAACTATACTATGTTTCGGAAAAATATTATTTGGCAGACCTGACATTGATATAATTTCTTTTTAATATACTTATCAAGTCTGCCTCTCCTACATCAATTTCTACGGTATTTGAAGTATAATTCCTTAGGTGTGAAAAAGGCTCCTGCATCGACTACTCTCCATTTCTTTCGTCCTTTTGCATTATTTGAGCCAGTTTTAGAACTTTCAGTACTAAGCGAGCTATTCAAACTTTTATTCGTTGTACTAAGTGAAGAAGTAAAACTTTGGCAAAATGCCGTATTGTAGCTCTCGTCGAGGGTTGTATCATTATCGCAGTACTCTTTTAACGAACTGTCTGGAGTCTCAAACACATCGTCTGTATCGCAGTTGGTTGACGTTGATAGTTCATTCGAGTTGTTAAACACGTTATCATCAGTTTTATAATCGTCCAACGCAGCCGATTGAGTTTGCTCATTTGTATAGGTGTCTTTAAATTCGTAAGCAACGCGCGGTTTAAACTTGAAAAACTTTTCATTGTACAAAATTGGCATCCGCTTTGTTCCATTGTGCATGACAAGCATTTCTTCTGTAAGTGGTAATGTAGCGACAGTGCATTCTTCTTTTAACGGCTCTTCTATACTGGGCTGCAGTCCGAGATGTCTCATCATTGCTATTGTCTCGCTTTCCACATTTGTATCATCATCCCAATCCTCCAAAGTTGGTTGCTCCCCAAGGGCTTTTGTACCACTAATTTTTTGCACCTTTTCTATGATTTTCAGTTTCGAGTTTTTGCTGCTACAATTGATTTGTTTTGCCTGCTGGTCTTTCTTCTTTTTCTCTAGAATGAAACGTACGTGACTCTCTGGCCTTGGATAGTGCACCTCTTCCGCGCTATCATTAAGACGGCCATATATGAAATCGTGGTCTGGTTGAAGGGCTACGTATTCATTTTCGAAATCTGTGCTTGGAACCCACGGCATCATTGAGTTTTTTAAGGATTATAAAATATATTAAAACTTCGTGTTGCAAATCGGCGGGAAACGGTATTATTTTCACTACTAATTGGTTAATTAATTAATTAATCAGATTTTATGCCCGATACAGTTGGTTATTTGTTTATTTACTGAACCAGCGTTACGTCAATACAAAGTAGTAGTAGTAGACAGACTATTAAGAACAGAATACAGACTATACTAACGCTATAAATATTATACGCTCCGACGCCGCGTCAATTTGACGTTTTAGAAATGCGCACAAACAAAATTCAAAATCGGAAAAAAATACTTGGCTACACTTCACTGATAAAAATGAAAATTTTACTTCGTTTTTAAAAATTAGTGATTTAGATTAATAAAAATTAAATATTTATAAAACTCTAATATATATATATATAATTCAACGTATTGTTATCTATCTATAACTAAATTCACGAATTTCCAAATAGCACCTAAAAACTATTGGTCAAGAATTACAGAGTACTATAATTACAGTATTTTTTATTGTATTGGCCCTTTTTAATATTCTGGACATCTTTTTAAATCCATCATATTTTGATTCTTATGCTATTACTTTATTTTAAATATGCATTGTTCTAAAATATTTATTTCAATTTTTTTTTATATTTTAGAAGATTATTATGCAGTCAAAAACACAGAATGAAACTTTTTAATTTCCTTTGACCACTCGAACTTGAAAAATATAAAATTCAATGGAAACTGGACTCTTTTCAATATTGTATTATATTTTTTTATTTTATTAGACCAGGTGACTTTGCTTCTCATTAAAATATGAAAATCTGTTAATTTTTCGTCAAATAAACTTTTAATTTCAATCTATGGAAAATAACACTTACCATTAATTGAATATATTATATGCAATATTCGGTGTTAAAAACTATCTTCTTGCTAAAATTACTTTCTATTATATGTACATATATGTAAAATCACTCATACATATATATGTATATTGTAAGAATCTATATTATTTGATTGACAAACAATATTTTAAATAATAATTTAAACACTAAAACTTTAACTTTTGTCTTTGGATAAAAATTTAACTATCTATCTATATGTACACATCAGCACCAATCATGGCCCTACATCTTTTTGCCATTTATTTTAGACAAATGTTTGCGATCAATTTTATCGAAAAATAGGAGGCCTGCAGCTCGTTCAATCGTCTCTGGCGGCACTCGAAACACTTGCAAAGGGGTATCTTCACTGATCGCCTGATTCGGCATCACATATGACTCCATTTCAAGACGTTGGTCTGTTGTCTCGCCAATAACAACTTTGTAGAAGTGTGTCGGTACGGCCACAGTGTTTGTGCCAATAACCTGGTACTTCACGTACATTTTTCCATCGTCTTCTTTGCGGGGCAGGTAAAGTGGACCTGTGCACACGTAAACATTTGGGTATACTCCAGTTAGTTTGCGCACGTAAGTTTCGAGACGATTCCACGCGTCTCTATTGAAACCCGGTCCAACTTGAGGAGCCATGTTGCTAAGGTAGAATGTATCAGCGCAGTGCTTCTGATGGCGACGGTGATTTGCAGCTGCAGCCATGTGTCCGCGATCAAAGCCTGAACGCCGGTAGTCGCTGTTGTCTGCACGGAAGAAAGGATGAATACTATCATCTGCCCGGAAATCGCATCTGGAACGGTCAACTTCTTCGTTCCTCGCAACGCTCTCGGCAGTTAAATGTTCAAAAACCCAGTTCGGTACGCGATTTCGGCGGTCGTAAGAAAGAACATGATCGGAGAAGGAACGCACGTTATCGAGACTAGGAAATCCATACTTCATTATTTGCGAAACACGGCTAGGAGTTGCTGTTAAATTTACGTCTACGTCGCCTGCAGTTGCAGGAACAGCAGCAGAAATTGTACTGAAGAACGAGAAGGTTGGTTTCTTTTCGATCTGTGGATGTGGTATTAGACTAGATAGCCGAGAAATATATGTATGTCGACTTACCTTTTTCCAGATCCACTCTTTTTGCGATAATAGATACCCATCGCATTCAGCGGTCTCCTCAAAATTATTTAGTAATCGCCGATGTTCAATGACCGTTCCAAAATAAAAAGCACCAGCTATGCTGGAGACAGTAATTAATCTGTTTAGTACCTTTTTATTCATAATTAAATGAAGCACAAAACTTTGTTATTCAATCAAATATTTTATTTAATTGTGGTTAAGAATTGTTGCTTTTCAACATAGTTGAGCTGAAAATCCGTTGCGCCATCTATTGCCGTTCTATTTTAGAACAGGTTAAAATACATTCTAATTTTTTTAACTTGGCAGCATTGAGAATCGCGGAACAGAGCGTTTAGTCCAGTAACGGGCATTCCAGCCCATTTGGGCATTCCATTTTGATTTCTTAATATGTATACAATGAGTGTTTCTGACAAAATTACGTCAGCGCTGCCAAGCCACCAACGAGGAAGGACTTTAATCTGCGTTCGTCTATTATGACTACACCCGAAAAATAATCATCTTTTTATTATTAACATTATATAATTATTAATATTATTATTATATTACATATTAATTATAAATGATATAAATAATAATTAAGTTATAATAATTATTGTTTAAAACGCCACTTTACATTGTAAATTGCGGAAAAGGACGAAACAAGCTATTTTTTTAGTTTTTTTCATTGCTGAAAACAAACTCATCCGCACACATGCTTAAAATGCGATAGTGTAAGTCTGCCCAACACTGGTTTATTCTAAGATTAGATTTACTAAAAACTGCATAATTCTAATGATTGAAATACGCCAAACTGTTTATGAATGATTTCATTTAAATATCTTATTTTACTTTATAATAATTAACCCAAAAAATACTTATTAATAGTACAAAATTATACATATTAATACTTATATAAAGTTATCTAATATTTGTAATAAATAAGTTATAATAATTAAGTATTTCTAAATTCCCCAACGATTCTGTATCTAATTTTTATTGAATTGTAGAGTCGCAATAAGTTTCGTAAAACTGCATTAATTTCGTTCCCAACTGTTTTTAGTCTGCTTGATACTTTATAATCTAACCTAACAATTTTCCTTATTGCAATCCACAAAGTTGCTGAATTCAGTAGAATTTGGTGGTCCTTCACTGTAAAGATAGGTCACCGGCCACAAACGCGCTGCAGTGAAATCGCTTAAGCTCTGTAGTCCGCCGGGACGAGGAGGTCGTTGGTATTCGGAGCTGCTTGAGCTGTCAGATGACTGAATATGTTTTCTCTTGTCTGCTTTGGAAGGCGTTAAATCAACTCGAGAAGTTGTTTGAGTCTGGTTACCAGGATAATAACGATCGCTGCACTTTCGCCATTGATCAGGTTCGTCGCCCACAAAACACCTACAAAACAAACAAAAAAAGAAAACATGAAAAAACCGAATAGTGTAATGTTGATGGGGCTGGGATGGACATTAGTTACCAAGGATAATCGAACCCCTGCGAGTAGCCGCAGGGGTGATCCGACTTGCAGCAGTAGTCCCACGAGCCGATCTCGCCGCCTTCCGTTTCGCAGGAATAAAATCCGCTGATGAGGTTCTTGGCGCATGGACTACTGCGACGACAGGCCTTCCCGGAAACCGTATAATGATGCCAGGCTGGATCTCCTTGGTTGGTAAGATGTGGATAAAGACGGAGGCATTAAACAATTTGGTAGAAGAGAGTGGCGAACGGTTGGAAGCGAGGTGGTTAGAACGGATTGTTAGAAGAGTTGTTATTTACATTTACCTATATGTATACACATGTACCATTGATTGCCCATATTTATATACAGATGTAATAAGGTTGCTAAGTACTTAAACCTAACTAATGTATAAGAAACTTAAAAGCAGCACAGTTTGTCGTCTGTCCTGGAGTGGAACAATGGTTCAGTTACAATGCAATACCGTATTTATTTACACCAGTTCGGATGTGCAACAGGTTAAAACGGTTAGTTTACCAGGTTCGCGAAAGATGTCCATGCGTCGGTCGTTGTTCACGCGCGTGCCTCCGATTGTGTTGACTTTATCCCTGCACGTCCAGTCGAAGGGATTCCAGGCGAAGAGCCAGTAATCGCGATCGTTCGTATGGGTGTAATGAACATCTAATTTGAGCTCCGTTTGATCGAGATCAGACATCTCGCAGTTGTACGAAGTGGCGTGGGTGCTGGAAAATAATAATCGCCAACAATAAACAAGGACAGAATTGTCCCACCGAACGGCAACTTACCCAAAACTGAATGAGTAACATTTAAACTGGGTTGTTTCACGGAAACGAATGCATTCTTTTTTGCAATCCCGCACCGACGGCACTGAAACCACCTTTTTAATGGCTGCTGAAAGCAGTTTTGCCGGAGCTCCATAGCCGAGGTAACAGACGGCTAAAGGTGAAAACGAAATGATGATATTAGAACTTCTTCGATGTCCTCAACATCTTTTCTCCTTCCTCAGTAAAATGATACTAACATTTCTTGTGTTTCTCATCGACGATGGGCTGAATTTCGCAGCCGTGTCCGTAGCTGGCGCGTTCGAACACATCGAAAGCTGTGTCTAGTATGAGATGGCGTTCCTTGTCCATGTCGCGCACCGGCCAGTCGCTGAGTTGGCAGTTGTCGATGATGCCCGAGTGTTGCTGCTTGCCGTAACGGAAGGCGAACGCCCGACACGTGAACTTCGTCGATTTGATGCATTCCATTTCGCATTCGCCAACAGAACGCACGGTGAGCGAGTCGCGCACTATCGACTTGAAGAATCGCGTTGTATCGATGGCGCGGAAGAAACATTCTGCCCATAAAAAGCCCGACATTCAATACAGGAATTAAACTAAAGCAAAAACTACTAACGTGCATTCCTCGGATCGGAAAGTGCGGTTGTCGAGCCGTGAACGTCGCTGCGTGCCGGCTTCTTGCACACATCCAAATCGTCCGCCATCGAGTAAATGTCATAGTCTCGATCAGGTTCGATATCGACGTAGTAGTCCAGGTTATTAACGGGCCGATCGCACAGCATGCAGTTGTCTCTGCCCATCGGGCTGTATTTGTAGCTGTAGGTGTGGCAAACGAACCCGTCCTGTCCGGAACACAGGCGCTCGCATTCAGTCAAAGTGGGCACCGACGACGAATACTTCACCACAGTTTTGTGCAAACGGAAGCCTTCACTGGTTTTCGCCGAACATTCTGCAAAAACAAAACCGTTAATCCTTTTCTGATCCTCGCAAAAGTAGCACTGCACGTACCATCGGGACCCGGACGTCTCGTCCATTGGTGGCGGTAATCGTGCCTGTTCCGATCCGCATCATAGCCACCGTAACTGGAGCCGCCGTAACCCACGGAATTCGCATCGGGCGGAGGCTTTTTAAGCGATCCTCCTAATTCGAAATAGTTAAAGCTTTGCGGGTCCTTATTGGGTCGATAATCGGACAGCCCCCAATACGACGACTGCTTGTTGTAATTGCCGCCATAGCCGCCACCGTAACTGCCCCAGTCTGTTTCAACGCCCACGAGGTACGGTACAAATTTGTTGGTGCTTTGATGCGGCGGCGGGGGACCGCCGCGATCCAGATAATTATGAGAAACCGGCTGCGATGGTCCTGTATGGTACGAGGAGCTGGGCCCCGTCGGACTATCGAAGTGTGAGCTGGGTCTGTAGGGTGAGTAGTCGGGTCCAGGCCGGTAAGCTGGACGGTATTTGTCAATGCGATCGGCTTCTGGTCGCGGACGATAACCGCCGTCGTAGCCGGAGCTACTGGGAATAGTTTCCCAGCGATCGGGGCGGCTGGGACGATAGCGATGCTCATCAGGTCGGCTCAAGTCATAGCGATCGATCGGACCCGAACTTCCGTAACTGCTCGGCGGTGTATGTTCGAAGTAACCGGAGCCATGCGATGAAAAGTCATAAGAATTGTGGTAATAATCGGAATGGGAAGGACGATGTATATAGGTCACAGGAGGAGGCGGTCGCACAACCGGTCGATAGTGATCAATGGCCGTATCAGTGGGCCGTGAGTAGCGATGGGGATCGCCAACACTGTAACTGCTTCCGCTCGGCGGCTGTGAGGAAATGTAATGCTCTTCATGCGGAGGTGAAGGTTTGTCTGCCCATCCGCTGGGCTTGAAATACAAGGACGGACTTGCGATGGAAGCCTTCGAACAATCCTTGCAGGTGTTGCGTCGACAGCTCGGCGGCGCATTTCGATCCCGTTCGTAGTAGTCGTAGTCTGGGTGCCGCAGTAGGTTCGAGTCGCGTTGGTGGGGACTCGAATAGAGATCCATTTGAGCCAGCGGCACCTCGATAAGCTCGCAGTCACCCTGGCCATGACCCGATGGGTCCAGTCGATAGTTGAAACCTTCACAAGAGAAGCGTTTCTCGTTGCCGCACTCGCGCATGCATTCTTCCACGCGCTCACACGCGATGGTGCGTCGTACCCAGTGTGGAGCAATACGCTTGCCCGCCAGGACGCGCCGGAAGCAGGCTGCAACGGAAAGATCAACGGGTAAGAAAAGATAGAAAACTTATCACCGGAGTAACGTGGAAAGAAGCGAAGCAGTTAACGATGAATCAAAGTTTGCACGACGACGATCATCAAAACTTGACTAAAATATGAAATAGAAATAAATTGACAAACATAGTGCCTAATAATGGAGTTTAAAAATTAAAGGAGCCACAAGAGAACTTCTCGTAAACTAGAAACTCCGTTCAATTAATTTCCTGGCTTCCTTCATCCACTAGAATCCTCGCTGAATGAAAGAATTGCTGCTGATTTCGGTTGTTTTTTGTTTGTTGCAATTATTACTTTAACTATTACTTCTTTTAATCCTTATTTGCTGCTTTAATTCGCACTTCATCCTACCTTTAGCATCCTCAACTATGATGATTGTGCTGGAGATTTCGTGCGAATCGCTCGCCACCGTAACTGACGGCGATAACTGAATGCACAAAATGCTGATGGCGCCGAGGAGCAGCCACGAATGATGCTGATGCGTCGACATTTTGGTGTCAAGTGCTCCAGCAACACGCAACGCGCTAATAAAACTGGGCTAATTGGACCTCCAACAATAAACTACAACCAATTTAGTGCCCTGCTCGCAACAGAATCACACGTGAAGTTCGTAGCAACTCCACCGCGTATTCGGCGGTTAGCAAATGACTCTTCATCAAACTATCAACCGTGAAATGATTTTTTCACAATTATTACGTCAACACGCGCTTTTTAAAAGCACTACAATTGGGACACTTGTCGTTGTTTTAATTGTTTTTATGGTTGTGATTGTGCAGTCGCAGTTCCAATTCGATTCAAATAGTTCTCGATGGTTTTTAATGTCATTTATTAATAAAGGAAATTCCAACAATTAACAACAGCCACTGAGATAAGTTCGAGCACGAATTGTTTCGTTATCCTTGTTGTGTATTTTAATAATATTATTTATTTTTATCAGTTACGAGAGCTGACGTTTGCTGTTCTTTTCTTCGTTCAGTCGTTTTTGCGCGTTCGTTATTTCAATTCGAATTTTATTTATATGATGATTCTTGTGGTTGTTTAGTGTCACTTTGCGGGTGGACCGACGACTGCTCCATCAGCAATTAAAGTTTCATCGCTGTTCAAAGTGAGCTCCGAGCCGCCTGCAACTAATTTGAAAAACGCTCGCCAACTGAACGCTGTGCGGTGTGCGTTTGTTGGTTTTATATTTTCAGCTAAAATTTCGAGGCTAAAAAATCTAAACGAATACACGAACAGTTGGATGTTTTCTATCCACACATACATTGATATGTACATCCATTTTTTAAGTTTCTGAATGGGGATTCTTCTAATGATGGTCTAAACTTCGTTGCGGTTGAAAGTGTTTTCATGCAAACATTTTTCTGTGGTTCTGTTTTTCTGTTAATTTTATGATCCGCTTTTTGCCGGAGACGATGGAGGAAAGCGAACGAAAATTTGCTTCATTTAAAGTACATTTTGATTTATAATCAAGACGATGAGAATAATGATTTAGAGAAAAAAACTGTGTGATCGTAAAATGACGACGAACTGATCTAAAAGATGAGATGGAATCATTCTTAGATCATCAGTTGGTTGTCCTAGTCTTGGATTGATGAAAAGACGGATTAAATTTAAATATTCCTTAACTCTCAATTAAGGTTCATTTAACTGAACATAATTTCATGATTGCTCTGTCATAAAATGTAATTTTCCCATTAAAGTACCTCGTTAGTATGGAAAATCTTCTAGATTTGCAAAGGGGCCTTTAAAATCTTGAAGCGTGAGTTATTCTTCGGCATTCTTGTGTTTCGTTTGTTTGGCTGTCTTGTTGTCTTGGCCAAACAATGGCACGATACGAACATACGTGCAGGAAGCTGTCAGAGGTTAATGAGGCACGCCAGAATTAGTAGAAAACCAAGAAAACAACCACCGAAAACAATTGTTCCTCGTTCGAGAAACATACAAACATTCATCGGACACTCATTCATATTCCTCATGTGTTCAATGTGTGAGTGGTGGTTGGTCTGCATGAATATTTATACAATGTAACAAGCCTAAGACGAAACTTAATCCAAGATTTTACAATAGTGAATAATAAAACAGCTTCTTGCAACTGAAAATGTTCATAGCTGCTTTGCTTTGTTGTTTGTTAGTTTGCGTTGAGCTTTAGTGGAAATGTTCACACTTTAATTCACAACCAAAACCTTGACATTGACAAAAACCAGGTTATTTATCAGCAATTTGATTTTAGTTCTGACCTCGTTCCAGCTGAGAAAATATGCAATAATTTAGCATAAAATTAATGGAATGAATATTAATAATTTATAGATATTTTAATTATTCTGTATAAATAAGATTTTTTTGTAGTAAATAGTATTCAAAATTAACAACAGAAAACACAAACACAGAAGACTTAAGACACAAACCAGAGTAAAAGAATTCATATATTTACACAGCGTAGATCTTAGTTTTCGTTGTTATTATTTCATATTTCGTATTTTAAGCTTAATATTTATAATTTAATATTTATAGTTTTATGTAATGTTTAATAAATTTTGTTATTGCGATGATTTCCATTGCGTTTTTTAACATTCAACGTTTTATTGCGATATTAAATCATGAATGTTTAAACCCAGAAAGCGGCAAGAATAAGAACAGCATTGCGAAGAAGAACACGATGAACAACATTGAAAACATATCAATTACTTTGTTCCTCCTATGATTTACCATCATTCATAATTCATCGCTCTGCAGTCGATTGTTGCAACAATTTGCAATGAACTGATGATAAACGGCCGATTAAAAGAACAGCAAAGGGTAGAAAGCAGAGAAGGGGATGAGAGAAGGCGATGTAAGACAAAAACCATCTCCAACTTTGAAATCCACATCCGTTGCAGCTCAACAACAGCTCAAAGTGCGTTTTGAAGACTAAGCAGAGCAGCAGCGAGTCTCTACAGTTTCAAAAAAAGAAGTAGAAGACTTTTTAAAGAATCTAGAAGATGCGCCATACATTTTTTTCTGATAAACCTCAAATCTTAGAAGTTACTTTGCCTCTATTCCGGTCTTTATGTGTGTATGTTTGTGTATCTATAAATATATTGGCATACATAGCATCTGCCTGTCTTTCGATGCTGAGATTTGCATACAATGCAATTCACTGAAAATTCTAAGTCATTGCTACGCGAAAAGCTTGTTGATGCTGTTGTTGTTGTTGTTGCTGCTGTTTCTCTACAAGAACCTCTACATATTTTTCAAGGCAGAGCAATTCTTGTTCTTTACGTTTTTCTGCTTTTTTCTGCTGCGTAAGATTTCATCATCACATCGTACTAAATAAAACATTGAAAATGTTCAAAATGTCGATGTATAAATGAACACTAAATTTTTGTTCTTTTGTTGTTTATTTGTGTTCCTGATGGGCTAAGAAAATTATAAATTTTGGAAGGAGTTGTCGTCATTTAATTTGCAATTGGAGATATCACATTTCTTTTTATCATAAATTAATCTCAGTTTCTAAAGTTTTTTATGGTGGATTTGTGCAGCAATTTATGACTTCATAAAATTTAATAAATAAATAAAGAATAAAAAATAAAATTATAAGTAACTTTTAATTTTTATAATTTTAATAATTTAAATTCTAGATCTAACATTGGAAAATATAAAAATAATTTTTGAATCATAATAAAACTGAGTGAAGAAATTATTTCGATTTAATTTTGTATTCAATTATTAAGTAATTGAAATTGACTCTTTGGCGTTTTAAACGTTTGATAACTGAATAAGTTTTAAATGATTTTATATTTATATAATAATATTTAATGGGTGTAGCATAAAGGAGTCCATAATTAGAAAGACAAGATTTAATATTAAAAAACCCAATCAGGCATTTTTATGATTACTTGACTTATTTTTGTTCGAGCGCGCGGTATCGATGCACAGCAGGAAAGAGAAAACACGCCATATTTTACATGTTTTCACATGGACAGAGTTTTCGGGCTATTTTTGGACTGTCCACAATTGGACCGTCTGAAGGAAACAATCTCTCAGAAGCGGTCTGCTTTGGTCAATAGAGGAATTGTCTTTCAGCAGGACAACACCATGCCGCACACATCGACAAAGTGAGTCGCCAGAAGGTAATGGAGGAGAAGAAGCTTGCGTCCTGTTATTTTAGTGATGAGAACTTCGCTTCACACAAACAAACTCTTGATGAGAGCCGCACAATAAAATAACCATAAAAATGTTCATATTTGTCGTTAGCAAAAATATGTTTTTAATATTCCGTAAACACTATAAACTATAAGAAGAGTAGATTGTTAAATTAAACTCGACTGAAAATTCTCTAAAGTACCTGAGACTGTTAATTTACTAATTTTAATTATTATTATTATTAATAGTTTTGCTTTTTTTATAGTTGGGAGTTAGCTATATTTTTGCTATACTTTGTTTCTTTCCTTTCCTTGGACAAATTAAAGGCAGTACCAAAAATTCGAAACTTGAAGTTGAATTGAATTGTTTTGAGCTTGTAAAAAAGTTGATTTGATTGCATGTTGCAGTGTTCTAATGTTATTATTACTGTGGTTATTATTATTGCGATAATTAATATAGAATATTTATTTTACCTTAATCTTTTATTTATTAATGTTACTGAATTGCGCATTGATGTTACTAATAACAAACAAAGAACGGAGAAACAATAATAATAATTATAAGATTAATAGTAATAAAAAAGCTACAAAACGAGCTTTTTATAACGATATTTATTCTTCGTGTATTTTATTTAACACGAAGAAACAAAACTAATGGTAATAATAATTACAATAAAGCTACATAACAAAACAATCAGACATAAATAAATATTTATGATATTTAATACATGACGATATTTATATTCAGGCGCGTATTATATTTAATTTAATAATAAAGATATTAATTATAATAAAACTTGGACTAAACACACATTCGCTCGGTATCTCGGACATTATTTATGGTTAATTTTTAAATCACGTTCGTTGCTTAAGTTTTTCGTTGTTGTTTTTCAGCGTCTTAACATAGTTGTTAGTTCAATGATTTATTTTCCTTTCTGTTCGTGATCTTTTTTTGTGTTTTACATTTTGAGAATTTTGTTCGCTTTTAAGGCCAGCAAAAATAGCCACAAAAGACTTGCGACTATAAATAATATTATCTAACAATGTTTTAGATAACATTTTGATGATATAATCATTCCTTGCTGTATTCTTTTCCTTAGAATATCATCGTATATTTTATATTAAACTACGATTTAACAACTCAACCGACGATGAGAATTTTTTCGTGTTTCAATTTACGATTTCTTTCAAGAATTAATTAAGTCTTCATTTTAATTATTAGCGGTTTTTACTCCTTCCTTCTTTAATTGTGTATTAATTGACACATAAATATTAAGTTAATTAATTGCCCGCATCGTAAATGCGACTGATTAAAATTAAGAATGAAGAACAAAGACTTTTGAAATATAATTTTTTTGAAATATCAGTTTTCGTTTCAAAATAAATACACAATATTTCCGATTATGTCATTATCACGTCAGTCGAATGTCTCCGCTGCTAAATGTGTTCATTTCCGTCACAGTTGAGAACCTCGTTTCAACCGCAGACACATTAATTAAAATTCAGCCGAATTATTATTAAAATTCAGTTCGAAAGATCGACAAAGCGAAATTTCCCTAATCTTTTCAGTTAAAATGTTTAACAAAAGTATTCAGTGACAGTGATTAATTAATGAATGACTGATATTCACACAAATAAACAATAAACTAAAATTAAAAAATTCTCAATGTCACATCAGTTCACGTTTTGTTTGTCAGTCTAAAGTAACAAGCATCGAGGATTCTTTGTGAAGTTCTGTGTGCGGATATTTAGTCTTTCCGAATTTATTAAGATTTAATTATTTACTATTAATTAATGGATTTATTTAGAATTGGTCCTTAAAACTCTTTCACTCGTCTTTATAATTTAAAAGTAAAGTTTAGCTTTCGTTATAATAAATCGAAATTAGTTTATTTAGCAGTTTAATTCCTGCTTTTTAAACGTTTTAATCTATAGTCACATTGAAACTATTCGAAGCTTCATGAGACTGTTTTAATGTAGGTCGGTTCAGTGACTCTGAACGCTGACGTAACATCGGCTCTAGATTCGGATCACCGACGCAATTCAACTGTCAATTCAGATGACCGACTTTATTATAAAACAATTACCATTTCTTGTGATTGTTTACGTTTTTTGCTGTGCGTAAAAACTGTTGGAAATTCAGTGGATGTAAATTAAACAAACAAGTTACGTTTTTGGCATAAAATAAGCACGTGTTTTGCAATATTTCTGGTTTTCATGTCACTTGATCGCTTCATTCAGATGAATTTTATTATTTTTGTCCCATTATTTTTATTTCTTTTATTATTTTTATTGTTGTAGGTGATCCATTAAAGTGTGATATCGATTCGTGTGAATTATTCACTCTTGTGCTAATGAACATAAATCTTTTTTTACTCTTGTTGGGAATAGGTTTTTCAAATAGTTTAGTAACGTTTGTGGCGTTTATGGAAATGTGATATGTTTTGGTTTCAGTTACAAAAAAACAAAAAACATGAACACATTTTATTATAAATCTCATGCAAATGATTTTCTGTTAGATTTGGTTAGCAAGCATTTAACACGCATTTCCCCGAAACTGCTCGATATTTTCTTAAATTAAAATTACCTTTCATAGCATCCATTGGATATCCGAGTCGGCTACGATCGCCATATCCGCCGGGCCGTTCTAAATAAAGACTTGTACATACAGAAACTTCAATGAAAAACCTTCTCCGCAGAACTCACTTTTGTGTTGCTGATAATCGTCGGGGTTGAAGAAGATGGCGATGGTTTTGTCATCGTTGTAGTTCGTGTTCATGGGTCGAACGCCGGTTCCGTTCCTGCGCCCGAAATCGTAGCCGTTGGTTTCGTTCGTGGCAGCGTGACCGGCGTAGCTGGGACGCACTGTGCTGGTTTCGGGTCTAGAGTTCGGCTGCGGCGGGTCAGGACGGTTTGTGTAGTCGACTGGTGGCCGGTTTCCGTTGGTCGGGGCCATGTTAGTGGGTAGCGCCCCGTCGGGAGTCCAAGTTGGGCTGCTCGAGGTGTGTTCTGGCCGCGGGTAATAATTCTGAAATGTTTGGCTGTAACTCGGCAGACTTGGATGCATGTTGTTGGATCCTGGGGGTCGGTCCAGAGGTCGTTCTGCCTGATCCGGCCGATTAGGATAACCTGGTCGATCGAAGCGGTCCGGTCGCTCCGGTCTTTCGTGCCGATCATTACTGTAATGACCCGGCGGCGATGTGTGGTCCCGATCGCCGTGAGGATACGCCTCTGAAGGCCGATACTGCTCTGGTTTGCCGTAGCTGTAGCCATTGCCGTAGCCCATGCCGAACATAGGCCGCGGCGGTCCACTTGCTGGTCGTGCTGCACCGTCCACTGCTTGACCGGGTCTGTAGTTAGCTTCGACTTCGGGCACATTCGAAGCGTACCCGCCCGGAAAGTAGACTTCCTCGTTGGGCGCCGGGTAATTCTGCTCATACAGCATCGGATTCTTATACAGCGGATAGAGATCATGTGAGAACAGCAACCGATCTGCCTCGGGCGTTTTCGGGGCCTGACTGGCGATGGGGCCGTCGCCATAGAACTCCGTGGAGCCATAGACGAGTGTGGGCGGCAGTGAGTGGTCAGTAATCAGAGTGGGGTTGGTGGGAACGGCGGGATTTGCAGTCAGCACCGAAGGTTCGGCACCGGGAAAGTTCGAGAGGACTTTCAAAGGGTGCGTAGTGGCCAAGACACCGCCCTCGCCTTCACCAGCATCCGCTGTGGTCACTGCCACTCCCTTCGTTGGCGCGAGTGTGTTGTCGCTTAAATCGAAACAATTCGATTTGCGGACGTACAAATCGAAGTCCGGGTCGAAGATGACGCCGCTCGGCCGCCCACTCGTAGCGCCGTACTTCTCCGTCGATAACTGGCAGGTGCCGTTTCCGCGTCGGTGCACCCTGTATGAAGAAACAAAGATTATTACGTCAGTTGGCGAGGGGAGGCAGACATGTTGACGGCTCGATTGAGGCTTGTCTGTGTTGTGGAAACCCACCCAAAGGAAATGGATTGACACTTATCGCCCGCCTGAGTGCATTTGTCTTTGCACGTCTTCAACGCGTTCGTGTCTTCGGTGCGGAACGTCTTCTCGATCGGCAGCATGGCCTCCAAAGCGATGCGCTCGAAGCAATCTGAAAGCGAAATGGATAAAGTGAATTGTTGGAGAACTTATTCCGCAGTGATTATGCAATGAAAGCTTGACAAGAAACACTTTGCTTGGGTCGACATATCAACTGGAGGTTAATTGTGAATACTTCAGCAACAACGAAGGGAGATTAACGATGGTAAACATTCGAAATATTTGGGAATTTATAAAAATATATAAATTTATATATTATGTGTTATTATTTTAATTGCTTATCTTAGAGACTGTTTGATTATTTCAATCTAAATTTTCGAAGACTTTATCCTTTTTTTTGTGTTTTGATTCATGAACCAGTCTCCACTCGGCGCAAGTATGTTGCTGCTTACAGGGTGTGTTTCTGTGAATTTGGTTTTCTAAAGCGAATTTGGCACAGATCTCAATGTCATGCATAACTTCACTGATTTTCTATAAATGATAAAATTGTACCACTTTTTCGTTGTTTCTTCGGGCGTCGCTTTTCAAAGCGTTAAATTTAAATTTATGTGGGACTCACTAAACGTCACATCGGCGTAGTAGTCGACGTTCTGACTGACTAGATTCTATAATCTTTGCTTTAAGGTAGGTTAGCAAAATGAAACCTTTCAGCTTCATTCTATAGTTCAATATTTTATCAAATTATGTACGAAACTCAAATAAAACAAAGTGTTCGTTAACATTGTGTTAACATGTTTCAAATTCCATTTAAATAATAATTCATTAATTTGCTCATTTTCCCCTTTTCCACTTCTGTTGTTTATTTGATTTGTGGTTTTTTATATTTTTCAGTTATGGTTTTTCTGCATTTTTATGTAGAATATTTTTCGTAAATCTACTTTTATTATTATCGCATTTTTATTGTTAAATTTCTTTGTGTTTATTGGCCGCTTTTGCTTTTGTGAAACATGCTTATGAATTATTCAAAAAGGTCGAACAACGAAAAGCGTCCAATTTTGCTCTGTCCAGGAAAATCAGAAGCAAGGTTGAATTCGTAACTGATTTTTATGGTTATTTTATGATGTGATTATTAGGAATATGTGAATATTTACTATTATTTTAGTTTATTTTGTGCGTAACAATGAAGAATCTTTTGAATCTGCCAACAGAAAAGCTTTGCGAACGACGCCACCTGACATTTAGTCACCTTTCATTTAGTCACCTCGATTTTCACCTCAACTCACCATTTCTTGCTGAGACGAGATGATTGTCCACGCTGAATCCGTTGAGGCCCGTTGGAAAAAGCAAAAATATCCCGAAAACCAACACGAATATCATGGAAATTTCTTTAATGTTGATCATTTTTCAAATCGATCACTTCACTTCTTATTTTTATCAGAACGAACAATTCACTGCAATCAATTTCTATTATTTCTTAGCTTAATATTCTCAAAATTTGTCTATCTAAAAGCTTTTTAATAAATAATTTCACAAACTCTTAGCAATAAATTCCTTGATAAATATTGAAGTTTTAAATTTTATTCATTAATAAAATTAAATTTTATTTTTTTTATTTCTTTTTTTATTTTACTTTCCTTCATACTTCATAATTTTTATTTTATTAATTTAATTTATTTTTTTCAATTTTAAGTTTGCTGTTTAATAAAATTGAATGTACATTTATATTTTTTTATTAATTCTTAATAGTTGATTCCTCAATAAATCTTTAATTTTTGAGTTTATTTAATTTATAAAATTTACTTCATTTTATTTTGATTGAATTGAATTTGAATTAAATTAATTTGAAATTATTTGTTTACTTGAAAAAAGGAAATTGAATAAAGAACGAAGAAGAATAAAGAAATTTTATTCTCAACTTATTTTTAATTATGATTTTTTTGATTTAATGATAATAATAATTTATAATAATTTAATATAATAAATAAATAATAAAAATCGAAATTGTAAATTTACTTTTCTTTTTATTTTCTTTAATAAACGATAATATAATTTTTATTCTTTAATGTTGTGCTTGTTTTTAATTTATTTGTTTTATATTCTTTAAATAATTTTATTATATTTACTTTATTTTATTTATTTTTCCTAATTGAAAATCTTTCTCTTAGGTCGATTTTATAAACCTTCCATTTTAAACGAAATTCGCGATGATACTGAAGATAACACGAAAGCAAAGAATCGCCGAACCATCGATTGATGATTCCTTTAAAGTTTCCGCTTTTTCCATCAACTTCAACGACTTTTAATTGCTCACTTCAAGCCTCATCTTTCGCTTTGTTTTCTTTTCATTTCTTTCTTTCTTTCTTTTTCGTGCGAATATAACAAAATTTCACTATTGAAAGCTCACAAAAACTCAATTACATTTTAGATACAATTAACGATAAATCAAAAAAGAAGAGGAAAAGAACAACAAACATTTAAATCTCGCCTTCAATTTTCGTTGTTGTCGTATAGAAATTGTTGTTATTTTTAACGTAAATCTTGTAAACTTCTCTTTTATAATGAAGCATTATGAATTTCTAATGATTGCGGATTTAAAAATTTTAAAAAAGGGTTCCATTAATTTTTTATAATTTTTCATAACTTTCAAATTCCAACTGAATAATGAATTATTATTATTATTTGCATGGGCAATTCCTCGATTTCCCTTTTCCGATTATTTATTTCTTTGGTTTTTTCCTCAATATATTTGAAGAATTAAAAACCTTGATTAATGACCTTATTATTATTTATTATTTTGCTGTTGATAAAAATATTTTTTTATATTACAGAGTCTTTAATTTAAATAAAATTTGCATAAACGTTTTTAACTTGACTTTGATTAAAGACAAATTAAATTAGAAAATATTTTTCATAAAAAACCCATCATAAATCAAATTTTAGGCTAAACTGTTGTTAAAAAATTGCAAATATTTTTTTTTTAATTCCAATTATCAAAGTTACTTTTCTTCTGGTTTTTTGTGGGCTAAAATAAAAAATTCATTAAAATATTTCTTTAATAGAAAAAGAGAAAAATCCATATAAAAGGAGAATTGATAAATATCGTAATTGAATCGATGGAAAATTCGTCATTTTTAGGGTTTAATAATAGTTCTTTCGATTAATTAAAGCAGGCTTATATTATTCTATATATTATTAGGTTTATTTTTATTTATGGTAGAGTTAATTTTGCGATTCTGTTTAATTTATTAATAATATAGTTTTATATGTATTCTGTATTATTTATTAATAATATAGTTTTATATGTATTCTGTATTGTTTATTACTGACCAATTTATGGGAGTGTTGCACTGAAATAATTGGTAATTTACCGATGAAAACTTTCAACGCTTTTAGTTCAAATTAGAACCAACGCGATCAGGAATCAAGTAAAAGACTCGCTTATTTTTTCACCACTCTCTTCTGGTTACACGTAAATTCATCACTCACAGGAGCCAATCAACGAAATCGTATAAAAAAACTTCTTTTTTTCTAAAAGCTTTAATAAATCATCGCAATCAAAGGTTTCATTTGTGATCACATCTCAATTGATGATCATCGCAAATTTTAAACAAGCGTCAACAAACAGATTGATATTTTTGATTATTATGATTTTTGATTTAATTTTGATGTTATATTTTTTTGCTGTATAAGAATTTAACTCAAGAATTTTATTCGAATTTTATTTATTATTTTATTTATTTAATTTTTTCGTTATTTGTATTCATTAGATTTTTCAATTTAATTTTATTCGTTCCTTCTATTAACTGTTAATTATTTATTTTAATGAATGAACACGTTCTTCATTTTTTATATTCATTAATAACTTCAATTTTTTTCTTCCTACTTTGCACTTCTATTTTCTCTCGAAGAAACGATCGGATTTTTCGCCATTTTTTTAATAATTAGTTTAAGCGTTTATTTTTTTTATTTTTAGTTTTCTTCCTGTGGCTGTTATTGTTGTTGTGCTTGCTGTTAGTGTTGCTATACACAGCAGCATATCTCCGTCGTCCGCACTCACTAAACAATCGGAACTGAATAAATTCTGATTTAGATGTTCCGATGAGTTCCTATGAAATATTTTTTCTTTACACTCTTTACTCTGTGGATTTTGCCCCGACTGTTTTGTTACAATTTTACGATACTTTTTATATTGTTTTATTTGCTTTCAACCTTTTTAGCGTTAGTTAGATACTTATTATTATAATTACCATTTTTTTCTATGCTGTAAACTCAATTGAGACAAAACAGCGCGTAACGTGTGTGATTGTTGTTGTTGTTGCTGGCTGCGAGTTGGTTTGGTGCGTTTATTCACCATTTGCTATCTCACCTGAGTGAGCATATTTGATCTGTCTCTCAATCAGACTCTTTTTTCCCCAACTTCACCTCAATCGCTCTCATCGAATTCAATAACATATTAATTCCGGATATAATTCAGAAATGTCGAAAAAGAAAGCTTTCAATATAATTCAACGTAGTTTTTTAAATATTATTAGTTTTTATTAATGAAACATGAGAGTTAGTCACATTTTATAGACGAAACTTCAAAAGTTCGTTGATCGCTGTTTGTATATTTTCTAGAAATCTTTGCAAATGCTTTTCTTTTGTCTTTTCACTGTAATTCTTTTTACCATTAACGCAGTTCGCAGTTTGAATGAGTTCACATTCACAACCATAAAAACAATTTAAATAAGAGTTAAAGCAATTCTTATTCTTGAGATTTAAAGCGGCAGCAACAACAACAAAAGTAATTATTAAAAGGAAAAGAATAAAATTAATGCACAGAGCCGTTATTTTAGGAACTTGGAATGAAGAAGAAGCATTAAAATTAATTGAAGCAACACCGCGATTCTACTTCAGTGATTTCCACTTTAATCAGATCCACAGACGAAGAAAGAGCGAGAGAGATCGACAGAGAAAGAGAAATGAAATGATTAACCCTTGCATTATATCACGTTTATTCTTTTATATTCCAAGTAGTAGTACTACTAGTAGTAATAGTATTAGTATTATACATTTATTACAGTACAATTAAATTCTTATAAATATTTTAAGGCACTATGAGCTATCGACTTTTATTTATTTATAAATATATAGAACACATCCCAAAAAAAATGTTCTCAAAATGCCATAACTAAAATGAGTTTTACAATTTACATTTTTTATACAAAATTTAAACTAAATTTAAGCTTTATTTTGCTTTCATCTTTTAAAAAAATATTAAATTAATTATTAAAATGCGTTCTACAATCGAAAAATTTAAACTAAAGTTAAACTTTGTTTTCCTTTATTATTCAGTGGTTAATTTATTAATTTTGTTATTATTAAAAACAGTTTTTTTCTTTTAGCTGATTGTGGTTTGTACTGGTTAAAAAAGATTTTAACGTCACGTGAAGGAACCATCGACAAACCGTCCTGAACAGTCAGTAAACGTGGAGCTGCAACTAGCTTCAGATTCGTTTTATTTTCTAACAAGAAAGAAGAACGAAAAGAGTGGAAATCACAAGAATCTTGATAATAGAAAATTTAGCATGACTAAATAAAGAAGGGAAAACAAGAAGCAAACATTTGCTGTCTATAATTTTTTCCTTCTCGGACGGAGTTAATGACACAAGTTCGTGCGCACCGAAGATTCTAATAATTGGCAACGTCGTAGATAGCACTACGAGTCATAGACTTCATCAGATATCTCCAAATCTTCACCCATCTAGAAATCAAATCAAATGACACACGGTGAAGAAATTTGTCGCGGTTGTTGACGCCTAATTTGGCCAGCTACATTGTAATATGACTATTAAGCTACTTCGCATTAACATGCTTTGCTGTAATTTAGAATAATTATTAATTATCTATAATTTCTTCACCATTAAAAAAGTGGTAAAAAACATCTTTCTTAATTACGAAATGGCTGCTGCCACACCAAACAACGGATCCACTCATGTGGGGACGACCTCATGCGGCCAAGTGTGTTCTCGGGCATTGAAACGATTTGGTATTACTGTTCAAAAAAGTGTTCATCATTCTTCGAAAGGCGTTAAAATTATTTTGTCGATCATATTATATTTTGTTTTTAGAAGTTGTTGTGGTGTTTTGTTTTCTAATCTGTTATTAATTTGCAGCGAATTGTATTCGCTCCCACAATTCGCGATATTCCACATTCTTTGCAGTCATCTATTGTTCCAGATTTCAATTGTGAATAAAATCGAAAACGAATTCAAAAAATAAAACAACTTTAAATGTGGGAAAATATTAATTGGCTTAAGGAGAATAAATTTAGGGAAAAGTAGAAAATAAAATAAGCAAATAAATAAATTATATTCTGCGAAGTTAAACTTAAATTAACCAATTACTTTCTTTACTATACAGAAATGACGACTTTTTTCTGTTTTGTATTCTTTGCAATTGCGTCACGACAACTCGCAACGCGTTTGAGTTTTCTGTGAAAGGAAAAATAAAACAACAAATTTATTATTGCATGTGAATTTATTTAAAAGAAATGTGTTTATTTTCAAACTAGTTACAGTAACAGTTAAATATTCGAATAAATAATAAATTCTGCAACACTTGTAATTGAAACCATTGAACAACGTAATCCTTTGCACACGTTTCCATTACAAGTGGAAGAAACGCTGCAGATATAACAACAAAATCTATTGAAGATTTAACAGCGGCGACGGCTTCACAATCAAACATCACCAACAGCGTGTAAAAAGTACAAAGCAAACAACACCAACAACTGAAATATTATAACGGTTGCCATCAGCCTTTCGTGTTACATCACTTGCTCCAATTGCAATTCCTCCTCATTCTCCCAATCACTTTCTTCTCCGTCTTCGGGTGCTTCCAAACCTCGCTGGCTTCTATGATTGTCGTTGGCGACTTTATCGCTTTCAAGTGATACAATCGACAAGCAAAGGGCAGTAAAAATCGACGCAACAAATCAAAATTCAATAAATATTAAAAATGCAAACAAAGTTTCTTAAAGTCTGCCAAAAAGAAAATTAAATTAAAAAGCAAAAAATGCAAATTAAAACAAAACGAACAAAAAGGCAAACTAAAAAGCCGCAAAATATCCGGAAAAAGCGGCATTTTAACGTTTTTAATAATTTTAATCTAAATGTTTTGCACAGTCTTGCCTACAGTGGAACAATAAAGCAAATACCCGCTAAAAATAGGAGTCATCAAAAACCCACATTAAAACATCGCAAAAATCTAAAAAACAAATAGAATTTTATTGATACGCTAAGACAATAAATTGTTAATTTAACAGTCTAACAGTTTAAATAAAATAATAAATAATTAGTAAATTGTAAGGAATAAGTATTAAATAAACAACCATGATCAATAAAGTAGTAATAAAAAAACCTAGACGTGATAAAAATTAAACACACGGCTAAAAATTACGACATAAAAAGTATTAATAATTATTACAAACTGAAAAAATTTCATTAATAATTATTATAAACTCAAAAATACACGCGAAGACATAACAACGTCGTATCAACCCTGTAACAACACTTTTTAGGAAATTTAAAATAGAAGATGATCCTCCACAAACTGGGATCAGAAAAAGAATAATGGAAACAGTAAAATAATGTTCACAAATATATAAAATTAACGAAGTTAAAGGTTAAGTTATTTTAAATTCAATTTTAGTGCAGAGTCGGTTTTATAACGAGCCACTGCAGATTGACGAAACACCTGTACACTATAATAGTTATTGAGGATCAGTCGTGCAGTGCAGATCCTGCATAGGTGATAAAGAAACCCCAATTCATACAAATGGCAATATTTGAAACAATTTACATGAGTGAGCAGACCGTACGATCCGTGAATTTGAGTAAAATTATCAGCTTCTTAGAGAGGATAGGGCTTGTACAGCATGAGGCACAATAGATCAACAGATCGCAGTGCACTACTCCGTTACTAATAACAATAATAATAATAATAAATTAGTTCATATTTGTTTTTTACTTCTTTGTATACGTAGTAAGAACAAAGGAAACGCCAAAGGACGTTTCTATTGAGAAATTTTAAATTTGAAATTTATCATCACCACAATCTTCATCTATAGGAAGTTATTGAAACAAAGCGATAGAAAAAGGTTACAATAAATCCGACAGAAATTATTTATTGCAAAAATCCTTTCACTCTTTCGACGATGTGAAAGTATGAAACGAAGAAAAATTACCCATTGAGGAAATGAAACTAAAAAGGATACATTTTGTACCTCAAATATTTAATATTAGAGTAACGTTTTTAAGTTTAACGTATGGACATTAATTTATAATATTACTTAATGTGAATTTTCTTCTTTAAATATTTTATTTAAAATATTATTAACCATTTCGAATGTAAAGGGAATTTAATCAGAGATTTTTTGTCATCTACTATAGTTAATATTGCAACCGTAAGAATTTTTTGCTGTTGGTTTTTAACATACCAACATTTCAGTTGCTAAGCGAATATGTTTTGATAATTACCACTTAAGCAATTATCTAATTTAAGTTAATAACTAACCGCAGTCAAACCAAACCAAACCAAGCTTCGCTAAGCAAATTGAAGTCGATTTTTATAGCATTTTTCCTCATTCAACTCATACTTTACTTTATTACACAACTTATTCCACTAAACACTCGAAAGATGGAAAAGAATTTTAATTATTTTGCAATTTTCCAAAAATATTTGCCAAATAAAGACCAATAAAATCCATCGTGTACGAAATAGCTAAGAGTATTTAACCAATTATTTTATCTCTCAGTTAGTTAATTATTTTATCTGTCAGTTATTTAATTTTAGTTTATTTTTCAGTTTGAATTTGTTAATATAAAAAGAATTGATGTGGCAATAGTTTGGGTTTCTATTCGGTTGTGTGCGTGCAACCGTGGTGATGACGATAAACTGTCAAACGGGTTCAAAATCGCGTGAATGAAAGGAAGAAAAAGAAAATAGCTGAAATGCGGCACACTTTTAAAGTGTGTGTCAGAGGCTGTGTGCATTTTCAACAGGAATGAAGCACATAACAACGCCCATTGACAACGTTTTGTGGAACAACGGTCCAGTTTAAACTCACTTTTCAGGAAGTCGTCATCGTCTTTCGTCTGCGTGTTGTTTTCGTGGATGTTTTTCATTGCTGCCGGATGAAATGAAAGTGAAAAGCTGAGAAGCCGAGAGTATAAACTGAATGCAAATAATTTTGTTTCTCGCTAAGATTAAAAGCAGATTAAGTGAAGCGTAGCGTACGATACGATTTGATATCTATTTACTTTATTATATAATTGTGATTCACTTGCAAAATCAAGAGTAAATTAACATTTTAAGGAATGAAAATTGTTGCCGTTATTTTTATGTGTCCTCATTTGTCCGCTCCAGCGACGAATTTTCGCAGCCGCTGCTTTTGGCCAACTTCATCCACGAACAACAGTTAATTAAAGTCATTAGAAAAACAAAGTGACGCCAAAATAATATATGTTTTAATAATGTTATGAGTGCCATTTGATTGCGAAGCCAAAAATTCGAAAAGAAGAAACAGGAAAATCGAACTCAACGCTTAACAAATTCCGTACTCCGTTTCGATGAATTCGCCGATCCACTGACGACGATTGTGATTGCCGTTGATGTGTCTCGTTGGCAGGTGAATCGCCATTCTTTGTACCGTTGCAGTTGCTAAACATCGATGATTACCGCAACACGAATTTCTGTGTTTCTGATTGGATTGTGTGGACTCTCTTTCTCCTTCGCATTTCGTCCATCACAGAGCAAACCAATTCGCGAATTGGCGATTCTGCGCGCGTTCCTTTTACTTTCGATGCAAATGCAAAACGAAGCAGGCGAATCGATGGCGCGATAAGAAGAATTACGCAAGCGTCCCTTCAAGGTTCTCTCAGCCGCCAGCAAAGAAGGAGAAGAAGAAGGCGAACTTGAACAAGTCCAAGATGAAGAAGCAGCGAATGTGATGAAGACTGAAAGCGGTCACAGCTGAGATTTTTCTTGGTGAACTTGTGGTTATGTAAGCCTGACCTAAATCGCTGTAAGAAACATTTAAAGGGATAATTAAGGCTTCGATTGAAGGTTGTCGAAGTTAAACAAATTTACTATTTAATTTTTAAAGTAGAAATAATCATTATTAATTCAAAAAATAATACTTTCATAAAAATATATGATTAATAAATTATCTATTATTTAATAAAAAAATAAAATATTTATTATTTAATTAAAAATTAAAATAACCATTATATAATGGATATTAAATAGACATTAAAGAGATGTCATTTAATAGACATTAAAAAACGATTATTTAATTAAAAATTTAAAATATCTTTTATTTCATTAGTTCTTAAAATTTAATGGTGTTTGTTTGTGTTTTTGTATTTATTAATAAATATTTTAATGTATTTTTGTGTAATGTTTTGGCATATTTTGGAAATTTTAACTTATATAAATTATTTTTATTATTATTTATTTTATGTATAATTAAGGCCTTGTTTTAATAAACAACTGATAGCATCGGTCACACACTTTAACAACAACTGAAGCAAAAATCTAGTGCAAAATCACTTCGCAACATTACAATACAAGGGTTTTGCGCCGTTACATTCGCAGTTATGCAAGCGATCAACAACAATTGCATTACTTGCGACTAAATTAACGATTATTTAATCACAGCATTTAAAGCAGACGCAATCATATCTGTCGTCGTCCAAGTTTCAAGTGTCACGCACTCAAATGTAAAACATGTCCGCGTGCTGTGAGCCGCATCATTTTCATAACATAGAAATGACGCTTTCCTTGTTCACCGCAGGCGGATTTTCTCACCCCACACTTTAACTCACCATAGCTAGCAGCGTTAACAACAAAAACAGTTGCAGCATTTAATAAGACTAAAAGAGAAATTATTTAAAAAGTTCAACTGTCAAGTCACTCGTTGACATTGAAGTGACTAATTAAGTGACAAAACAAAAAAATAATTAAATCTGTTTTGTGAAAAATTTTGCAGAAATAACGAATTTAGTAATAACAGCAACAATAAAACGTTACTGTAATAACTGTTAAATAGACGTGCAATAATAATAACATCTCGGACAGTAAAAGCCCATTTATTATCCAATTATGTTTATTAAGTAATTCGAATTTGCTAACTAACTAACTTAACAGAGAACGATTTGAACAGAATGACGAATAGACGACGTAACAGTTTACAGAGCGACATTCAACAGAGTCTCGATTGCAACGTTTTACAGAGGGATATTTAATAGAGTTGAGAAATGCTTTCTGTTTCGTTAACAGCGGTGCATCACTGAGTGAAATAACAGAAAGCATAACCTGAAAAAATAAAACTGCATTAAACTGTGTCGTCCAACAATCGCTTCACTGTAGGTCTGTAAGTTTTTAAACTCTGCATGTGTTTGTGTGATTTGCTGAAACGGAACCGGGCTCAATAATCCATGATTTTTGTACACAACGAAAAACGCACGCAAAAATTGCTAACATTTCTTTTTTTTTCTCTTTTCCTACCGTGGACATGATGTGATCGCTCCTCTTTTGTATAAATACGATCGGTGGTTGCGGTCGACTATCAGTTATAAGAAGACAACCGAATTGCAACGGTTTTCCAAAAAAGTAAACACTTTTCATTATTTACAACTTAAATATGATCGCCTTTAAAGTAATCGTAAGTGTCACCAAGTCTAAGGATAAAAGTTACCACCAACAACGAAATAAATTCAAATCAAAGACAAAAATCGCCAAATAAAGTGTACAAAGGAAAGAAATCAGTGAATATTCTGAATTATATGTGGAAATATTTTGAAATAGGAAATTTTAAGTGTTCTACAACAAAAACAGAGAAAATAATAAATAAAATTGAACTGATAAATAGAAAAAGTTTTTTACCATTTACGGATCCGATAATTGAACAAAATTGATGAATAAAATTCGTAAAATTTTTAATAAATATTTACTAATTGATCTTTTGTGTTGATCACAGAAATATTAATAACAATGAATGGGAAATTATTATTATAAACATTAATCAATAGAAATCATGAATCATGTATGAGAATCATGTTGAGAATATATTTAATGATGGACAAAACAATTTGAAATGAGAACTCAAATGATTTCACATAGAATCCTATCAAATAGCACCTTGATATTATCTTCAGTTCCTAATTTATTCATTCATATGATCATTTATAGGTTACAACATATTTTATATATAAATATTTATATATACGTTAATTTTGGAGCCCGAAACTTAGCTCATGGTCTCTTGAAAGCCAGCAATCAAATCCTAAGTGGTCCTTCTTTGATATTAAATAACAAGACGAAATATATCTCTAATATTCTTGAAGAAGAAAAGGCTAGGAAAGGGAGGAATTTACTATATATTCTTACATTATAATGGTAAATAACTCTAGCAATTCTTCATTTTCGAGGAATGAATAACGAAGCTCGTTTTCACTCTGTCGGGACGTCGCAATTCCCTGAGTCGATTATTATTTGTCTACACCTTTTCCATTAGAAAATGAAAATGATTCCATAAATCAGAAAGCGTCACTTTAAATTCAGAAAGCGTCACTTTTTATTCAGAAATGCCAGATGATGGCAAATGATAATATCTGAATTACAAGTGACGCTTCCTGATTTTAGAGTGACGCTTTCTGATTTACAAGTGGAAAAGGTGTAGTAGCACACAAGGTAAAAGGAACAAACAAAGGGCAGGAGGACACGATTACAACATCCAGTCGTATTGGGATTCGTAGAAACCGAAACCTCATAATTTTTAAGCAAGAATTCTAAGTACGAAACCACTGAGAATAGCAAATAATTATCATAGAAATTTTATCCATTATAAACTCTATGCTACCGTTCTTTCTTCATCGAAATTATAAATGCGAATGGTTTTACTCTTTCCGAAGAATATTTCGAACTTCCCCTGCCTGCGACGTCACAAGCTGTTGCATAACGAATTACAAAAACGAATGACAGGACGGTTATACTTCTAGATAATCTATTAGTATCTCTGAATGTGGTGGAGCATTACTAGATTAAAAGAGTTCAAATAAAGCGATAATAAAACATATTTAGTCAAAGCGTAATCAAATTTAAACTCACAAATGATTTAAGAATAAATTTCCATCACAAAAAATAACAAAATATTACGATAAATAAGGAATTTTCATAATAAATAATAACAAATATATGCAATTTGTATATTTTCAAAAATCTTTTCTAAAACGTGGATAAAAGTTTCTTCTTAAAATCTTCCCTTAAAACTTTAAAAGTCTGTTGAAATTCTTCGCAATTATCATTAGCATTTAAAAGTAAAAAGCACCTCAAAAATAAAGAAAAAAGAGTCAACAATTAAAAAAAAATCGATAAAAATTCAGCGAGTCTTATAAAATATTCATAATACACATATCCAAAGCAAAAACTCTTTAAAACTTTCTTTCAAAAAAGAAATCCAAGGAAGAAACAAAATTTCAAAAGATCCCTTAAAAATTTCTTGTTCAATTATAAAAACAATAAAATATATTTAATTAATATGCTACTAATTATTATATTTTCTTCTTTAAAATGTAAATTTAAATCTGAGATTAATTACATTTTTCCAGGTTTTATCTCAAGACGTAATTTTATTTGATTTCACTATTTTTCTATTATTTCAACAAACCTTGAAACGGTTTTAGTTTAGTTTAGTTTAAATATGTAAGTCCTTGTTTTTGCATTACTCTTATTTTGTAATATTACACTTTCGGATTTCGGAAATATTTGAAAGGTCTTTGGTCCATGTTGCTTGGTCCCTGACCTGTGCTACACGCCACATAAAAGCCTTGCAATTAACCAATCTGCTTTTACAATTACTTGAACACTTTTCATTGCGATCTTTTCATATTTTACCCATTCATTTTTCCACAAACTTCACTTAAATAGAGATCTAATTAATCTCGAGTGGATGGAGCATGTTTATGTTGGAGTTAAAGTTGTCTGTTTTACATGTTTTATTGAAAGAAAATAAATATAATTTAATTGAAGTTGCATTTTTAACTTGAGTGTTGCCAACAGTTAATTTCTTGGACGAATAACTTCCGCTAGAGTTCAATTCATGTGTCTAACGGAATCCGTTAACTGTTTAATTGGCGGTTGTCTATGGAGTAGTTAATTTAAAAGTAGGAAGGGGCAAATTACACTTGTCAATCTATAAATTTTCCAAGGTAAAAGTTTATAATGAAATGTTTCTCTGTTTTGTTTCAAAAAAGTCTATATTTAATATTTATTTTAAAAGAAGTCCTCCATAATTTTATTAACTAATAAATATATTTAATAAACCATTTATTTAAATTTTCATGTTATGCAATAAAACTGCAATTTAATTGGAGATGCAATATATAAAATATTTGAAATTAGATACAACAATAAAATAGAATTTTATATATTAAAGATAATTGGGTATTCGATAAACGTAAATACAAAGTAGTATCTTTTATACAAAGCAAAACACTTTTATATAATAATTTTAATAAATATTTGTTTGATTTAATAATTCAATTTGATTCGTTTTATTTGTAGTTCATCTTCTCAGCGATGGTTTCTTTGGTATTTGCTGCACCGAAACCAGGATTCTTTGGCAAACAGTATGTATAAATAATAGAATAGCCTTTATAGGATATTATTAAATACAATTTATCTAAAACTCTTTAAAAATCACTGTCATAAAAATTGTCGGAATTTAAATATAGAAAAAATTGAATATTCAAAATTTAATTTTTATTTAATTTTTATTATTCAAAGGAGCATAAAAAATAAAATTAGAAATCGTTGAATTTTGAATTTGTTCGTGGCAATAAAAGGAAATTTTTCCGCCAAATGTCGTTTAATTGTTTGTGATTAGCATAAAATTAACGGTAATCAGTCAAATGTTGGCTCATTGGGAGTTGGCCAAAAAAGCACCTAGAAATCCATCAACACCAACGCCACCGACGGCGACGGCGACAGCAACAGCAACAGCAACAACAACAACAACTGCAACGCAGGCGACCTTTCAATTCGCTCCATTCCGTTCCCTTTAATATCATTCCCAACGGATAAGAAATGCAACTACAGCGTGTTCCAAGTGCTGCTAATTACACGGCTGCAATGTCTGTCTAGTTGGCTGTGCGTCCGTCCGGACGGACGTCTTTCATTATATAATTCACTCACATACCGCGCGTTCATGCAAACCTGTATTTTCACTTTCGATTTTCCGATTAATCATGCAAACACGATCGTTCGTTTGTTTGTTTGTTTGTTCCTTCGGCTTCAGGTTCAACTTTTATTTCTTTTATTTTCCATTACGTTAGATCTGTTTTTATTACCTTGCAGCTTGTTACTTTCAGTACAAATGTTTATTATTCCGTTTGCTAAAGTTATCCATTTTCCTTTTTCTTAGCGAACATCACACAATTCATGTTCCTTACAAAGTGCACACCGTCCATCATCATCACGTGCAGAAGGTGCCCATCTACAAAGAGGTGCAGGTGATCAAGCATGTGCCGGTGATCAAGGAGGTGCACGTGCCCGTCGTCAAGGAGGTCCACGTGCCCGTCCACGTGCCCGTGCATGTGCACCACGAGGACCACCACGAGGATGTGCACCATGACTATCACAAGGGTTGGTCTTCATCGGGCTGGTATTAAGCGCGTTGCCAGGTTGCACCACAACCAGGAAATTCTTACCAAAATTCTAATAACTGAGAATTACAACAACGGAAAAAAAGAACGACTGTTGAATTTGACGTTAAGCTAAGTTATAAATACGTAAAAATCGTATTAAATTGCAACTTTAAACATATTTTCATTTTGTATATAAATTGTATTAATATTTCAGTCAATTAATTGTAAACAAATGTTGTTTTTACATATTAAAATAAAAAGAAAACCTTAAATAAAAGTTGTCGTTGTCAAGTAATTAAAACTGAAAGAGATTTAAAAACTTTAGGAATTTTAGTAATGCACCGAAACCGGTTAACGTTTTCATGTAAAAAGTAGATCTAGCTCAGGTTCAGGGTGCAAAAACTTCAGGTTCTACAATATGCTCCACTTTTTCCGCTCGTTGTTCAACGACTTGAATCACGTTTGTTTACACGATCGAGGAGCAGAAAATGGCAACTAATACAATGTAATTAACTTGTTTAATGGACTACAATGTAATTCAGTGACAGCGTTTTTGCAGCGATGTCCTTTTGCAGGTTTTCGTTTCTATTTCAGCGCACTTTATTTAGACAATCTTCGAAACAAATGGATTTTAAGTCGCCTGGCAACTTGTTCAAACGAGATCAGCCATGAAATGTTTTCTTTCGGTTTTACAATCACCAACTGAGGCAGGTTCTGCGTGGACTTGACCTTGCGTAACAAGCTGGCCAACGGACAGACCTTAGAATCGAACAAACGAGTTACTTTCACAAATGCAGCGCCACGAGTTCCGCGAATGGACTGCACAGCTTCGTGGGCGTTGCAGCTGCTTTAATTAGCTTTTGATGGATTTGCCATAAATAAATATTTACAGACATATTTCGGTGATTAGGTTTCATGATGTAAAAAAGAAACACTTTCGATTTCCAAACACACATTTCTATTTCGCCAACAACTTTAAGGTATTTAAAGTATTTTTATTTTAAGATAATCGCTCTGAGAACACTTTTAGTGGGGTGTAAATTTTGTAGAATTCTATTGAAGGAAACTGTAGAGGCGATTGTCGGTTGCGGTAGGCGTTCAGTGGCAGTAGGGGAAGTTGGGGCACTCGTGCGGGGAGACGCCGGCAGGGTACAAGCGCTCGTTCCAGCCTGGCAGCGGCGGAGCAGCGACGGCGCCGTGTTGCCCTCCGTTGACATCGCAGAAGGGGTAATTGGGGCAGACCTGCGGGTTCACGCCAGCCGGGAACCTATCGCCGCCGGGGGATGGTGCCGGGTTCCAGGCCGGAGCGGGTGCGGGCGCAGCGTTCCAGGACGGAGCCGGTTGCCAGGCAGGAGCCGAGCCGCCCCACTGCGGCTGCGGAGCGCCCCACGCTGGAGCGGGCTGATTCCAGGCGCCCGGCTGCGGTGCTGCCCACTGCGACTGTGGGTTGTGCAGTCTGGCGTTATCACAGATGGGGAAGTTCGGGCAGTCCGCTGGATTCACGCCGGCAGGATACTGAGCCGCGGCCTGATGTTGAGGAGCGGCCACAGCCACGGACAGCAGCGACACGAGTGCCTGCGCAGAACTGGGCATTAATATCACGCCTTCCCCTTCGGAGCCCCTTCTTACTTACCAATTTGACGAACATTCTGAATATCCTTAAAGTCTTGTTGCTTCGAATGTTGAGTGAGAGGATGTAAGGGGCGGCAGTGCTTCTGGCAGCTCCAATTGGACTATAAAATGCAATTTAAACTTCCAATTGGGGTTTCGTACCGAACCGAACTGTTATATGCTCCGCTGACAGTTGACACTTATATAGCCCGAGTAGAAGTGGCGTCCGTGCGCTCGAGCGGCGCAAAATCGATCTCGTTAGTGTTGCCTCACTCTGGCCGGCCAAAGCTAAGCCCAGATGGAACTGGATTGGAGTCGTTGTGCGGCTGCAAGTGTGGTCGTTGCTGTGGTTCTTGTTATTGCTGCGCTTTTCTTCACGATCGAACGCTTAGCATGATTTCTGCCACAGAACATGGCTTATTATTAGCGTCATATAAACATACGCAAATATGTGTGTCCATTGTGTGTGTTTGTTGGGCTCCACAAGCATGTAACAGGGCCGCAAAAGGGGCCAGAAGAAGGGGCGAAAAAGGGGCCACAAAAAGCGCCGAAATATACTGAAAAGGAATCGGGAATTCTTTGGCTTTATGTTAATAACTGAATAGCTTTGATTGATTATACAAATGAATTCATTAGTAAATTTAAAGTAAAGAAGATTCTTCTGTAAAAAAGTCTCTTTTGTTGGTAACAACGCACAAAAATAGTATTTCTGCTCATTTATAATGGACTTTCTTCTTGTCTTTCAATGCAATTTATACTTCAGATAGCATTTTCCTATCTGTCATAATTCAGAATTAAATACAACAATAATATTTATGAAATATTAATGATATTAATAATATAAAAAACGTTCCCGCTTGACACTTTACAATATTTATAATTGTATTCACTACGAGAATTTTTATATATCAATTAAATCATTTATAAATTAATTTGATATTCATATTTCATACATAAATTAAATTTGTTAAATTGTAAATAAAATCCTTTCTTCTATTTTCATGGCCTTTATTTTTCGTGGAGCCCTTATTGCGGCCGTTGCTATATTCTATAATAGATAATCAAATGCAAAGTGTTTCCAATACAATGTATGGTACAGTAAATTTTTTCTTGTCGTAATAAGTTTGTATTTCTGTCTGTATGTAGACTTGTAAGCACTGTACAACGAACACTTTCAGGGCGAACAGCCAACTTAAACGTTTTTTTAGTTTGTTTTTGATTTTATTTTGTTAATAATGTTATAACTCACGGCAAATACAATGTAGACAAATGCATGGCTTATGAATGTTTAACCGGAAGATAAATATCGTCGTTGTGAGGCTTTCAGTCGAGTTTTTTGCGAACTTGCGCCAGTTTTTAATTGTCATATGAATGCGTATCTCATTGGCGACACTTTCAACGCGCTAAAACGCGACAGAACATAATAAAAATCCTTTCCTGAATAAAATTAATTTCTTAGAAATTCTGTATTGCTGAAGGCTAAACAAACATCTAATATCAGCATAAGCAAAGACAAATACAAGATTAGAGCATTCTGAGAAATTTCGATGTCTTTTAGAAATGTGTTTAATCGAATAAATGTTATTATAATACATCACATTCTTAGCCTCACGTCTTTCATATAGTCGAGTGGGATTTATTACAAAGCCTTCTTTAATAACTTTAACTTATGTATAATTATATTGGTTGTTACATCGCATCGGAATCTTGTTCTGATCAGTCAATAATTTTGTATTCTGTACTTAATTCAGTTGAATTTTTATTGTTAGTTAATTTTTCTTTCAGGTAAAATACTAACTCCATATACATAATTAAAATACTTTTTGCTTACACTGCAAAATAAATTAAAAAATAATATTTTTGCTAACAAAATTTCTTCTTTAAATGATTCTTGAATATGTAACAAAAAATAATTATATAGATAATATTTATATATAAAATGATGAGATATTAATAAAATTTTTATATTCTACATGAACCAAATAAAATGAAATAAATGAAAATGAAATATACAATAGAAATAAATAATATTTTTTATTGTTTTCTCCTTGTTACATCTCTTCTCTTAATGAAATCGCAGAACAATAAATTTCGTTTAGATTTTCACATAATTATTATTAAGTTATATAATATTTACATATATTATATTATTATTCTATATTATATTTATATTATAAAAAGTGAAAAAGTAGTAGTTACAACATATATATTATAACTTTATTTATTCAATAATTTTATTATTAGACACATATATACATGTAGTCATATTTTCATCATTTTCTATATACTACATATTTTCCAAAACAAATATACTTTCGAAACATATCTACTATCATAAACACTATTTTCATTCCTAATCTTTATATTTAAATTTAACTTATTTCTAATAATGTCATCATTTAATAAATCATATAATTGTTTGTCTAATAAATACTAAGTTATCAAAAAATTCTTAAATCTCAATTTTGTTGTTAAGATTTGTTATTTATTTCATTTATATCTAACAATTCATATTATACTTTTTGATTTATTTATTGCAACTTTATTACTTGTAATTATCTTAAGGTAAACAAAATTTATGTTTTCTCAGTATTTAAAGTAAAATGGAACTTAATATCATATAAAATAGTAAAATAGTTAATATTTTTATAGTGTAGTAATGGCAAAAGGCATGCTGCATATTTTCTTATTCGACGTTCGGTTATTCTTATTGATATTCTCATACAGCTATTGTAAACGCACACAGAGAAAAAGCATTTGATCGCCGACTCAGCACATGACACCTTCCTTCATATGCATTTTAACGGTAGTTCAAAAGCGCCACGAGTCATATTGTCACGCTCAAAATTCGAAGCATTTTGCTGATCTGTCTGTGTGTCGGTCCGTCCGTCTGTCTGCTGGCGACTGCTGATGTGATAGTGTAGGCTGCGTTGCACAATCTGCCAACGTGGAGCAGCACGGATTTTCGTGGTGTGTCTATGGTAGGCGTTGATATTGAGCAGTGTCGGTTGATCTGACGGACGACGAGGTGCGGCGGGGCAACCTTTTGCACTTTGTGATTGTCTCTAGATGACCGCGAGTTCTTTGCGATGGCAGTGGAACAGCCTGCAGCGGATCACTGTAGGTGGCGTCATAGCTGGTCAGGTTTTTCAATTCGCCTGCCTTCGATGATTGTTGTCGCCTTAAAAGCAACTGCTTTCTGGTGCGGTTCAGTTTCGAGTCTTTCTTCACAGCGGCTGGTTTCTTTCTCGCTTCTCCGTTCTGCTGGTTAGCCTTGATTAGCGGTCCGGAAAAGTTTGCTGCAGTTCCAATTGCAATTCGCCAGCGGAGTTGCCAACATGCATGCAATCGCGCTGTAAGTGATTTTTGCGGTGAGATGCTATTTGCAATTCTTTTGCCAAATCACAACGGCATGAATTACAGCACGTTAGCGTCTAAACATTTTAAGGTGGTCAAAGTGTTCGCCGGAGGTGTGCAGAATGAGAGGCAATTAATAATCAATGCTTAGCGAACAAGATTAGGTTTTAGGCAATTTTTCAAAAATTCACCCTCGGCCGCAATTAAGTAAGCTAAACTCAGTGGAGTTGTATTTATTAACGGGTGCCAAGTTTATTAAAAGTACGATAATTTAAAAAACTATATATTTTAATTTACAGTTTTACTTCGCTTCAAAAGCGAAAATTAGTTCAGTTCATGATATTCATTAAGAGTTCAGGGAAAAAAAAACAAACATAAATTTAAATAGTTCGAAGACATCGACGCTTCGAACGCACTCAATAATTTGTTTAAGACGAGGCCAATGCAAAAAACAACAATATCCTAAATTGCTTACGCCGAAAGTAATAAATAATGAATTAAAATAAATATTTCGCAAACATGTTAAATATAAAATCGAGCTCGACAGCAGTTAGATATCCTTCTTAATTTCGCCTGCGTCTTTCGCCTCTTCTTTACCACTTTCTGATTTTTCGTCTTCAGTTTTTTCGCCATCTGTGTCTGTTTGGTAAATATCGTCATAGTCCTCTTTCTCGGCTCCATTAGATTCTAGCGAGTCTACATGTGTTAATTTTATGTTTGGTACGCTGTGTATAAATTTTTCCGTATCTACGATGAAACAAAATGTTAGACACTTGACATTGGAGTCAGTTCATTGTTCGTACCAGAGTCCGAAGAATCAGACGAAGAGTCAGAGCTGTCCTTGGCTGGGAGATCAGCAGATGTGCTGTTTGCTTGATATGGCAAAATCGGTGCTTTAGGACGCTCCTTTCGTGATGGGTTCAGAGCATTGCAGAATGCACAACGAAATGTGGCAAAATCGAACTCTTCCTTTAGAGCCATGCCTGGGCAAATGTTGAAGGAGACCAAGTATAGAAAAAGCAAGCACACATTAGATAAAACGTAGCTTATTCACTACATCTACTCACCGTTGTGCGCAAAACATTCCTTGCAAATCATAGCAAATCGATCTTGAGGCCCATCGCCGACCAAGATGTCAACGATGCGGTCGAACACAGTTTTGCTCTGCTGGTCAACGATAGGAAAAGGTGTCCGGCGACGCAGCTCCTGGCTCACTGGTGTGTAAGTGAGCTGACGTGATAGAGGCATAGCTGCGTAGCCTGCACCTGCAGCGGTCAATTGCTGCCCGACTCGAGGCGTGGCGGGCAAAGAAGTGTTAAGTGGTGATATGTTTGACTGATTGCTGGAGTTCACTGTCAGACCACGCGCCGAGAGGTTTGGACGCACTGGTGTCACGCCGGATACACGAGGTGTCAATCCTACAGAATAATGTAAACAAATGATAATTCCAAGATGTACGTTAATTAAGAAAGATAATAGTTAACCTGTAATAGGCTTGTTTCCATTAGCCTTATCGCCGAAGCGGTTTAAAAGACTTAGTGCAACCTGAAAGAGATAAGATCTGGATTAAATCTATTTTTAGACTCCAAGATGAGTATGTAATAATTAGATAATTAGATTCATTATTCACTAAGCAGCTTTTTGCAAATCCAAGTTTATTCTCTTTATTTTTAATAATACAAATACGTAAAAATAATATTTTTTTGTTAGTCATTGTTATCCATGATTCATGAATGCAAATTTCTAATCGGCTATAAGAATAAATTTTCAAACATGCACGATAATTGTTTTATTTTTTGACTATAAATTACAAAACTTGATAAAATATTGTATTTTTGTAAAAAAGAGGTTGCAAGAGGCCTCAGTATTTTTATCAAGAATTTTGTAATTTGAATGCTTTTATAGATGTAACAGATAAATTATTACAACGCAGCTTAATTTAATTTTGTGGAGAAATTGTAAACCGCCAACTCAACAGTTTGTGGTTGAGTATTAAATTATTTGTGTTATTAATGAGGAAACAATATGCAAATTAAACTTGAATCAAAGTATCTTATTACGTGTTATTTTAGAAAATCATATTATTTCACTAACAACATAGATCACATTGTCAGCTTCACAATGTGAAAGACGTCTTTGATTTGATAACATATTTGATTGAAATATAAATATATTAATTTTCGTAGTCAAAAGCAATTTCTTATCAAACGAACACCGACCACGCATACATTATAAGGCTGTTGCACTCTTCATACCCACGCCGCTTACCTTGTACGTCTCTTTATCCATGACCTGTTCCAAGATCTGTTTCTTCTCGCTTCGCAGCGCATTTAGTTTCTTTGTATTTTTGTTTAGCTTGCGTTGAAAGTACCACGTAAATGCTTTCCGAAAAAAGAATATGCTGGAGGAAAAATTCAAAGTTTTAATTATCACGAACTGGGCCGAAAGTAGGGCGTGAATGGTCTGTTGGCCGTTTACTTACAACACCGGAAAAATTAACAACGGCACCGAGTATAGAATCAGATCCTTCCATGTTGTCGGGTAATAAAAGAAATAAAAGGTCACAAAAGCAATCATATAGATGCCAATTGATATGGCTAGAAAGTTGCTAACGAATCGTTTTTTCTGCTCCTGTGTACTGAAGGTATATTTTTCGATTTGCTGTATGCGTTCCTCCAGCTTTTCAAGCACCTCTGTCGTAGTCTTCTCCTTCTATAAATAGCAATTGCAAAATTATGCGGTCACCGGCAACGAAATGCGCAAAAGAATGTGTGCAACGAATTCATAAATAAATTAATTTTTAGTATAAACAAAAGGAAAAAGATTAATAATACCCTGAACTTTGCCAGCAAGACTCCCATTTTCTAAGAATTTTATATTTTTTTTTTGTGCGATCTTGGTTATGTCCCACGATGACGGGACTGCTTGCCCAATCACTGATGATTATAAATAAATTTATATTTATTTTTTCAAAGTCGTTTCGTGTTTTTTTGTTGAAATTTGAAATATGTCGATAGTTTCATTGAATTGAAAATATTCGCACCGGTGATTTCGATCATCACTTATTTTTTGACTTCTGCAGTGGATTTTTATTTGATTTCAGTGGAAATTTGATGAATAACTCCCCACAAGAGAGCACCAACTCACCTTTATTTACATTATTTTATATTTGTCAGAACGTTTGTTTAGAGTTTTCAATTCGTTTGTATTATTGTTAAAATAAATAAATTATTTAGGTGAATATAATAATAATAGAACAAAAAATCTGAATGAATATGTTCTGTATTGTAGAAAACTTCGATCCATTTGTATTTTCGTAGAATAAACAAAATGAGATGAAAAAAGATAGTAAACAGTTGGCGTAAGATATAGTGTAAGGCAAGAATAGTAACCAGGATGACTGAAATAAGAAAGTACTTGTAACTTGTAAATTGAGGTCATGAATTGTATAAAAGCAATAGCATAGGATTGGCATATCTACATTTTCATTTAACCTCACTAGTACACTTTGTTACACGTTTGCAAACTACGTAAGATTTCGTACTTTTGAATGAGCTTTGGTAATTAAGTAGTGTTAGTAATATTTGACAAAATTATGTTTTCCTTACATCAAAACAGCACTAAGTTAAAATTCCGTAGTTAATTAACTACGCCTTTTTTTAAGTTTTTCTTTTTTCCAAAAAGAAAATATTAAATCACCAACATTATAAAAGTACAATTTTTGTACAATACCTTTTTAGGTATACATTTTGCTATAGCGCCATCTACACGTTACATTGGAAGATGTCTGGCAGCACTGCTCGTATTAAAATCATCGAGCACACAAAACTGACCCCTAAAATTTTGTTCTAAAATTCAATATGAAATATGATTATGAAAATAAATGAAATTTAGAAATAAACGTTCTTAGCAAATATTACAATTATTATTTTGGCAAATTTCACAATTTTTATCAACACATCTTTAATAATTTATTAAGTTATCCGATGTGGAGCTGTTCTAATCTAAACGGATTATAAGTTGGAACGCACGAAAATGGGAAATGAATATTTTCAGTGTGAACCATCATAAAAATTGCAATAGCGCCATCTACTCATCAAAAATCAGTCAGTTTCTGTTATTGGAACTAACGATAAAATTAAATATTAATCCGAAAATAGGATTAAAATTTGATTTTTGGTTTGCATGTAAAAATTCTTAATTCAAACAAGTTTAGAACAGCGGGAACGCAGCTATTATAACTCTTTGGTTTTTACTTATTATTATTATTATTTTACTCATTAGCAATTTCACTCAAACTAAGCTTCTTATCACTAGTGTATTTCAGAAGACTTGCTAAGCACATTTAGTAAACAAAAATAATCATATTTGATAATATACTTGTTGAAGAAATACTGTCAATTTTACTCCTCTCGCTTCCCTTTGTATTTAAATTAAGTCAATTTGGTAATTATTTACATAATAATTACACTTTTAAGACTTCCATTAACAAAGCAGATTCCTTTTTGCAAAGTTAAGCAATTGATATATGTATAATAAATTAAATTAAATTAAAATAAAAAAATTTTTCATGATTACAATACTTTCTTGTATTTACTACGTATACAAGGAAGTAAAAACCAAATATGAAGGTACATATTAAATAAGACAATTGAATGCTGACAAAATGCACTTATCTAAATGGCTTTCAAGATAAAAAAAAATCAAGAATAAACCACATAAATAAATAACTTCTATAAACTCATTTGAAGTACCTGCCGAAACCTGAAGTACCCGGTCAGAAAAACTGATTCCTCTGTAATCAATTATGTAATTACGTTAAGACGAAATAGTAATAATCTAGAGAAAAATACAAAACTAGAATGAATTGTGAAAGTTCCAATAGACAAACATGGATTAAAATGTTTATTAATTGTCAATTCACTTCATTGATAACCTTCATCGATTAACGCAGCAGATAAGCGAATGTCTATTATAAGAAAGAATCGCATTTTCGACCGGGTTCTTAGCACATAGACAAGAAATAGACTAAAAGAGTCAAGTTCACCTACTTAAGCCACTTCTAATTCAAGTTAAATAAGAAGACATTGAAAAACTCTCATCAGTCAGTGTTTGCATTCATCAAAAGCTGTTGCTTGTTTCTATCGTGAACTGATTTCGAGTTTTCAGTCAGCCTCTGTAAAATGAACGCCGGTGGACATCTCAACACCGACGACCTTCTTTTCGAGGAAAAGTCACTTTTTGTGCCTCAACTCGAAGAAATAAGAAACGGTATGAAAGGGAATTATTTAATATTGGTGCTTTGAGGTGGCGATGGATTTAAAATGACAAAACTAATGTTGATATTTGATTATTATTTGTTGTAAATGGATTGCAAACATTGTTTTGAAAATGGCGTGGTTGTCGATGAGCTTTTCCAAATGAATACCAAAAAACGAAAAAGCACGAAAGATTTCTGCAGTTCTCATTGCTACAAGATGGAAGTGGAACGAGATACCAACTCTGCTATGATATCGAATTTAATAGAATACAAGTTTTTGACATAAAAAACGTACACTTTCTAAAATGTATTATAAATAAAAGTACTAAAATAATTAACTTTCTAAAAAGTATTACAACAAATACATTTACTTTTATATTTTATTATTTTACAATTACAAATATCTGTATGCTTAAGTATGAAACTAATGGTAAAATTAAAGTTGGTATTCGATCTATTCGCAATCAGTTGGTATCTCAAGAAGAGAGCATAGGATTTCTCTCTTGCTTGGGATTTATTGTCGCATTGTAAGCTTCTGCTCAGAGAAAAGCTCACCTGCAAAGTGTTTTCTCTTTTTCGATTTATTGATAAAGTTTTGATAACCGAAAGCTTTTCCAGTGGCGGTAGTGAAATGATTTTAATTTAATTTATAAAAAATTGTTACTTTGCAGTTGTCGAAAAGTCGCTTGTGAAAAACTTTAAAAGCGTCCATGTTGAGGTTGTGGAGTGTCCGGATTTGACTGAACCAAGATTCGGCTTAAAGGAACGAGGTTCGATTTACATAAAAACATTTGTAATTTTAATTGAAGTAAAAAAAATACAAAAAAATTCTAGGTCTCGGCGGCTCACCGACGCTGCTGGAAGTGGGAGGTCCTCCTTATCTGCTGCCGCTGGTGCAGCGATCGAAGCTGTACAACATCAAGGAAATCTCGCGGCGTTGCTTGAAGCAGGGCCGGATTCTAGCCATTGGCGCCGGGGCCGGTCCGCACGTGCTACGCGCCAGCAACTGCGAAGGCATCTTCAATGCCAGCGTCAGCGAGGACGACGTCTTCAGCAGCGGCAGCTACACGGCGAAAGTGGCGGGCGAAAACGAAGAGTGTTGCTTGGAATCGATTCCCGATCGTGAGGAGCGCTGTGCGTTGCTGCTGAATCTCTTCCTCAGCCACGGCGAGAGGGGAAAAGTGCTGAAAATCCACTGCAAACAACGCAGCGGCGAAATGAACTTCATTGAATGCATTCGCAAAGGTTTGGAAGCTGAATACAAGCAGCAGTGCGTCGGTCGGTGGCTGAATATAATAAATAACGCAACAGCAAGGTTTTATTGAAAGGTTTTTCTTCCAGGAATGGGGGGAATTTTCCTCATAAAACAGGGCAAAGTGCATCAACACGTGATGCGCGATTTCAGCAAGACTCCGATCTACACGGAGGAGGAGCTGAACAACTGGCTGAAGTTCTTCGAGATGCCGGCGCAACTGAACGCAGTCGGCACACTCATCACCCACGAAAACGTTGACGATGATTTTTTTCGAAATGATTGTAGTGGAAATTAATGATAAATTCATTGCAGGATTTGGACCTTCGCCTGCAGCATTTCCACTCCTTCTCCGCCACGAATTGGGGCGGTCATTATCACTACGACACGACGCCGGACATCGTGGAGTACGAAGCTTACTTGAACGTCGCCGAACGCGTGGTGCGCGTCGACAAACCCCGCAACACCCATAAATTCGGTCGAGATTGATTCATTATACGATTTTTGTGTTATATATTTTCACAAAGTTTTGTAAAAATTAATGATACATTAATTATAATAGCAGTACGAATTGAATTTATTATTTTTCCAACTTTCATGGTATTTTTCTCGTTTCTAATTTCTTCTAATCACATGAAAATCATTGATGAAATATAAAAAAAAATTAATATAAAATACAACACAAAACTGAGAAGAAACCTCGACGCTAACGCTGCATTTCAACGTCAAAAAGTCTTCAATATTTATGAAGTAGTCCAAGTAACGGGACTAAGAATGAACCATGAAATCCCTGCATCAACGAAGAGACAACAACAACAACAACGACTGTCGCTGCGAAGATGCCGACGCCATTTGTTCCGTTGCGGTTTATCGCTGAGCGCTCTCTTTGCACTCTTTTTCCTATATTTCTTTTGAGTGTTCAGGGTGTGGCTCTCGCGCATGGCAGCGGACATCTTTTCCCCGTCCAAATGAAGAGAGAGAGAGAGATGGATATGAGCTCCACCATAGCAACCAATCAGCGTACGCAGAAACTGGAGAAAATAAAGCAAATGCACACATACATACAAGCGATACACACATAAGCATCACTAACTCTATTGCTATACAGGGTTTATGGCTTTTTTCACATGTAAAACTTTAAAAGTTTGTGGAAAGATACATGAATAATCTATGTACAGCGTGTATAACACTTAAGAGCAACAAAAACGTTCGAAGACACATCGTAAAAAGCATAATAATTGCTGCTTCTCATAACCTCAACCCAACACAGCGCAGCTCATTTCAATTCTCGTTTCGTTTATCGGTTTTCCGCTTCCATTTTTCATAAATAAATGATGTATACTTAAAATTAATAACAGAGCCTTTTTTCTGTAGAATGCGTTGAAAGCACAACATGGAATTTATCGCTGAGTGTGGGAAAATTTGTATTTAATATGGGAAAAGAATAAAAATGCTTTTATGTTTGCATGCGTAAAAATGTTTTAAGTGGATAAAAAGAAAATCGTTGCACAAAAAAATTACAAAAACATATATTTTAAATTCTTATCTCTTTTAGAATCTTAATTGTTCAAATAAATGTTTAGAATAACTTTGTAATTGTGTCTCTTCGATGTACGCAAGAATTGCTTTATTTATTATTACATACTTTAATATTAAGCGTTAAAATTTTAAAATTGTTGAGTAATATTTTAATATGAAGCTTTACATTGTTTATTTATTAATTATTAAAGATTTTTTTAATTATTGAAGACTTTAAAAGTGACTTTTCTGTTAGACAAGAACCTTGTGTGCGTTCCTAACTTTATTAAATAACGAATTATCAGTATTTTCCTTCACTAACTTCGACTTCTCATCATTTCACCTCAATAAATAACGAATTACCCTTTTTCACCTAACTAAATAAGGAAAAAATCGTTCTTAACCTCACTTATTTCCGCTTTTCAACGCTTAAAATTAAATATCTTCTTTATTTTTATATAAAAACGCAGCTTTTGGAATGTTTATTTAAATTAGAATTGTTTTCCAAAGATTTTCATAAATATTTGTTCCATTTTCTTCACATAATCCTAGAATAAATCGTTTAAAAAGGATAAAAAAGTTGAAATTATTGAACATGCTTTCAAAGCAAGACTATAAATTACGGTTTTTTCTTCTTGGTACTCGGGAAATAAATCGCTAAGAAGAATGGTTCTGTTTTGCAGCTCATCACACGAAGGCAATCGACGTTGTGTGTAAAACCTCAAGGCATTTAATTGACTGGCACAGACCAATAAATCGCGTTTGTCAACTCAATCCGAAAAACGCTCTAAATTACGCATCACCGTACATGACTGAACACCCTCCGCGACGCCGACGCCGACCCCTCGATCGAACAAACTTCCCTCGACGATGCTGAGCAGCGTGTTGCTGGTGCTCACAACAAAAGCACAACCAGGAACAATTACAACGCAATAAAAACAAGGACAACAACAACAGCAGCAACAACTGTGTTCTGTTCCATGTAATTGAATCGAAAGCGTTTCAAGGGTTGCCACCGTTTATTGGATATTTCGACGGAGCTAATCGCTGTTGATGGAACGTTTTATTGGAAATCAAATTATATGGTTTGGAAACGCTAATTGTTGTTGTTTGTCACCACACAAGCAGCTGAATGTCGATGGTGCGGTGAGTTGCGGCGTGGTGAGGTGAATCGACAAGCGAGGGTGGTGCCAAAGCGTTTGACAAAATTAAGTTTGTCGTCGGCGGTGGCTGCGAATTTCGGTGTCGAGCTGGTAAATTGATTGTTCTGCGGCTTTAATCGATGTGCATTTATTTCACATCACGTCCATTAAATGCGATGAATGACAATGTTTCCAGCGAGAAGCAATTAATGATTTCGCCAAAGGAGAGAAATCTTTGTGTGGGAGTAATTAATTGTTTAAAATGTCTCTAAACTGAAATTGAAACTCGCTTTTCACATCTGTGTCAATTGATCAAATCGAATTAGAAATGAGCTCGGGGTTATTGCTGTACAATAATAATTCATCCTCTTCATTTAGAAAGCAATCGTTTAACTTCGGCTCTACCGAAACGAACGTTCAGCGATGGAGAAGACGATGGCGATAATTGAGAGTTTTTTGAATGTGTGTGTGAGCTTCGCTTCATATGGAGAACGAGAGAAATTGAAGCTTTGTTCACGTTCGTTCGAGCTCAAAACTCGTCAATTAGTCATTATTTCGGCTTTAATTAACATTTTCCAATAGTTGCACTTCCATTTTAGTTTAGAATACACTGAAAAAAAGAACTGTCCTTACAATTTATAATCTGGAAGCTGAAAATATTACTTCGAATGTTTTTTCTCTCAAATTTCATCGCAATTTATGTGCAATTACGTGATACTTTGCTGTTTTTTATCTACAATTTCTCCGATTAACACTTTTACCACAGCAACTTAACTAAATTAAAATGTTTTCGACAAATTGTATGCTGTTTAGCAACTCATTTGCAGTCTCTTCACTCTTTATCCGTTCCTCAATAACTGTTCCATTGTTTGTCCCATTCCATTGTTGCGTGCGTCGGTTGTAAACCTTTTAGCAAAACTCGACGACGAAGTTGGGCAACAATTCGCAACCGTTGATAAGTCTTTTTAGGAAAACCTTTTCTTTAATCAGTTGCCAGACAGCAGAAATAAACGCTTCTCATTTCACTCTCTGTAGGCAACTCTGCGATCCTCTCTCTTCGTGTAACCCATTATGCAATTCATAAAGTCACAAAGTGAAAAGTCATAAGGGTTGCATAATCGCGAAAGCGGAGGATTTTTTTGCAATTGCGTAGTTTTTACCTGTGCATTGAAGGAGTAACAAGAGTTTACGATGGGTGAAATAGGAACCAAAGGATTCCGGTTAAAAATAATAAATATAAATCTGATTGTTGTTGTGCTTGTAGAAACTGAAGAAGAAAAAAAAAAAGAAGAATTCCTTTTAAAGGGTATAAACAACGTTTTAGTTAAGGGATTACCTAAGCAAGAGGTAAGTTTGAAGGGTTTGAAGGAGTAAAAAGAGTTCTGTGAAAAGGGGAATTTCAGGAAACTTTGCAGATTGTCGTCATTTTTTATGGCGCTGTTAAAAGGCCAAAAAAAAGTTGATGCAACAACCTTTAAAATTACGAAATTTGACGTAAGAAACCGATGAAATCTTTAACTTTTGAAGGTTATGCTTTAATACGTCTTTTGATGGATTTAAGGGAAATTCTTTTTACTCGACAAAACAAAAGGCTGCGTAAAAAATGATGAAAAACGCGGTGTTGATTGATTATTTCAGCGATTTGTGAGAAACATGGAAAAGTAAGGAAATTTATGATATTCTAGGAAATGATTTTGACTTGTAATATCGCCATTTACAATGTCGCTAATGTTTCAGTTACGAGAAGAGTTCTTTTCAATTTGCTTTCTGACGATTTTGCTGCTTCATCCTCCCCTCCGCCCGCCCTTTTTCCTATAACAACATCGACCGTGTGCAGTTGGTCGTCGCAGCAGGTAGCTGCTCATTGGCATTGGCACATGTTAGTATTTGTTTGGCATTTTGTCGTCCTAGAATTCAACCCTTCATCACACCCCTTTTCCGGCCGCGAAAACAATATTAATTGCCTGTGACAACTTCGATTAGCGAGCTTCATAACCAGCGACAGCCGCTCTCCGAGATTAGCAGGAACTCTCTTAATTCCCGTGCGCACCTCTCCTCGAACGAGCCGCTTCGGAGTACAGCGCAGCACAGCGCATCGCATGAGCATAAATCGCCAAACAAATAAACAAACAAACCGTTGACTTCTCCTCGAAATTAGCCCAGTAACGATGGATAATCCGGCTGAGGACGTTTCGGCCGAATTAACGCCGACGTTAAAAGTGGATGATCCCGAAAACAAAGCGCACCCCTTTTTCCATGCAGTGGCCGAGGACGAAGACGAAGACGGTGATGTTTAAGCCTTTCGCCGGCAGATTAAAAAGTCACATTCAAAGGATTAAAAACGAAACGCCTGCGCATTCGGATCGACCTGCAGCGCTGAGCGATCGCATTTCTGTCGGCAGTTCCAGCTCAGTGCAGAGCCAATAGCCTAAATGTGGGCTGAGTGCGTCGAAAGGATGCGACAAATACAAGGCACGGTTGCGCCCACTTTTCGCTTAATCCGCTTACGTGCTGGACAAGTCAAGCGAACAGCGACCAGGCCAACATTAAGAAGGTTATCGCAGGAATCACAGATCGACAACGGGTTGTTCGCAGTTTGCCGGGGAAGAGTAACAATGACGACACGAGAGGGTTGCTAATTTCTACGGCTACTTGTAACTCATTCTACGGCTTTTGTCCCTTTCGGGGTGCGGTGAAGCGCAAAGCAACCAGCGACAAAGGACGCAAGAATGCATTGTGCCGAAACGGCTTGGTAAATATTAAATTAAGAGCGATAAAGCAGATAATTGATTGGGAATTGTATCAATTATGAACTTCTCGGAAAGGCGACGGAGGAAGGAACAGCAACTTGACAGGAATTTCTTGCTTTCAAAGGTGACCAAGCATTTTGTAAATAGCAAAATATAATAGAAATGATTTCCGGGGTTTGTAACAAAAGGTGATTCGAAGAGTAACTTTTGTTATCATTAAATAATGTAAGATGTTGACTTTATTAAAAATCTCATTGATAAATGCACAGAAATTATTTCATCATTTTATTTTTTTATTATTATTTAATCACTTACACAATACATAGAAATTTTTATTACTTCACTTAAAAGATTCATAGAAATTGTTAGCTCATAGAAAAAAAAAATTAATCAAGTCTGTAGTAGTAAGAGAAAATAGTAGTAGATACATAGTAGGAATAGTAGCAGAGTGCAAAGAGTATATATTCATAAAGAGATTTTACGTGAACGGGATGTTTTTTTAGTACAAAATTAGACGTATGTATAGCTATCAAGACGCAACACATACAAGTTCGAAATATGCTTCAAGACCGAAAATATACAAGTTTGAAATATGTTTGACGTTGCTTCTTCTGATGAGTAATAAGAAAAATTAAGTCTGTACGACGAGAAACGATGTCCGTGAGGAAACTGAAACTGTGTGGCTTTATGATTATTGGCGTGTTGTTGTTGTCTCGCACAACTGACGAAATCCTCGACACCATGATCGATTTGTGGCAATAAAGCAATCGTCATGAGCAATCGTCTGCTCAGCTTTGTTTTAAAGTTAGATTTATGGAAAAACTTTCATAGTTTACAATTTTTGTGTTCATTTCTTTTAGCAAAGTCGTTTTGAGTAAATCCATTGAATAATCTTTTTTCGATTTCGATTATTCTAATAATTAATACAATAGTTGATGTAGTTGTCGAAAATCTATTGAATTTCGCTTTTCAATTTTCATTTATTCTAAAAATTAATATATTATTTGTTGTAATCTGAAAAAATTCTGCGTAGATCGCTGTTCACAACAAAACAGCTGATTGCACAGTTGCTGTCACACGATGAGTGCTGCCAATAGTAACGATAAAATTCCATTTTATCTACCTGAACCTTTTTTGTTATAATTAATACAATCAATTGTGTTTATAACAATTTGAAAATTGGAAGAGAAAATTGAATTTTTGATGGCTTTTATTCAATTACCAATGAAATTGTGCTTTAATATACATTCTAGTATTTATTAATACTCCTCTTCTTCACTTCTATGATCTCTATTTTTCACCAACGACGTCTGCAGGAGGGAAACGAACTTCCGTAGCGCCAGCATCGAACATCGATCGCCTGGCGCATGGCAACATCAGAGGCTGTCTACAAATTGGAAAACACTTGAAATGCGGTTTCAGCTGCAACTGTCGACGCTGGTTCCGCATCTACTTAAAAAACAATTAGCATTAATAGATCGGGTCGGTTGCTTTAATGAAACTGTTAAGTGTTTAAATAGATGTCATCGCTTTGATGGTTCCGTTCACGTCGAATGTACAAAAATCGCCTGCATTTCAATGGACACAATTGCAAAAACATCGGAAGCCGACGCATGCTGAGAGTCAAAGTGGAGCTCCTCGAAGGATGGCTTCAAGTGTGGATGCTGCTCTTTGAAGTTGACAGCCTTTACTTAGTTCCGCATCTAATTAAAGCCGCAATTAGACCAGAAACATCCACTTAAGAATGGATTCTGGACGCGACGTCGTCTCTTGTTCGAAGGTTTTTTTCATTTTAAGTAGTGAAATTTTGCTTCTATAAAAAGATGCTAATTTATTAGTTATTCAAAATGCATCTCCTTTCTTCGCATACAGACACAAATCTAAATATATAAATTCAGTCCTCGCTGATAGAATTCCGATCTGCTTCATTATGCTTTTGCGTGACATAAAAATTAAGTGAACGTTTAGCGTTTTATGACGCTGTCCGGTCACAAAGGCTGCTGCCGGAGTTCCTGGTAAATTGCTCGGTACATTTCGCGGTTACCGTCATAATTCTTCGAGGCGATTGTTCAACGGGTACTTCGCAGGACGTTGCGAAGTTTCTGTCGTCACCGGCCGGGCACTTTCAATGGCCGGCTGTCGGCTTGGTTGCTTTGCATGCCTCCAGCACGACGACGATGATGAATTTTCCGAAATCAAGCGTAAAAAACTAGTTAAGTTAGCAGCCCTAACTACGGAATTGCTTGCCATGTGAATCCGACGGCAACAACGACGCAAACTAACAACGACAACCACAATAAATGACTAACATTCAGAAAAACACCAATAAATGGCTGCAATAAATGCGTAAGGTTCCAAGGTCGAAAGTAGTGCCTTTAAAAGGAATCGAATGCGTCCTGATTACTGGAATTTCGCCGGCATCTCTTTGCACTGCTTTCTACTGCCTTTTCTCACATCCACATTCACTTTCTCTCACTCTCGCTGAGCGGGCTTCTCTCACTCTGCGCTGTTTATTTGTTTATCAAGGAACTGATGTGCTCTGAATGCAGTTAATCGCTTGAGTGTTGAATTTACACGAATTAATTTTCGATCTACTCTTTTTCCCCGGCGGAGCTGCATGCGGAGATGTCGAAAGACGCTGGCAGCATCGGCGGCACCTCAGAAGCACCGTAGACAAAACAACTGCAGGCTTCGTAATTCTACGAATGAAGGCTCATGAATCCTTTCATGAATCCCCGAAGTTGGCTGCAGGACGTGGAAAATCAATGTTAATGCTTGAAGCGAACGTGTTTTTACTCCGAAAAATTCAAATTCATATAATTTCATATATTAATATAATAAAATACGAGCACAAAGAAATAATATTCATTATAAATTATAAATAAATATATAATTAAAAAATAAATAAAAAATTCAATTAAAGATAAATAAATAATAAACATAAATAGATATATAATTCAAACAAATATAAATTCTATTAAAAGATGTGATGCTTTTTGATGTGATGTTAATGAAGAAGTGATGCTTTTCAATTAAAAAGTGACGCTTTCTGAATTAAAACTAATTTAATACTTTTACTTTCACTCGTACAATTTTTAATATATTTCTTATTATATTTTCTCTCCTTTACAAGGATAAAAATTAGCTTATTTTCTGTGATTTCCCCGTTTCCCTCGATTTTCTTCAATTTTTCAGAAAATCGACCTTTCGACAATCACTTCGCTTTCTTTACTCCTAAAAATACTGAAACATCGTTTCTGGAAGTTGATATTTTTTAGAAAAACGTCTTTTTTTGTGCGTTATTTTTTCCTGTTTTTGTTTATTCTGTCGCTTTCATTTTATGCCTTATTTTTTTGGTTTATTTTTTAATATGTCACACAGAGTCAATTTTTTCTGTTTATTGCAGTCATTGATCATTCCAGGCAAGGTCAAAAGATGTCTTTTTTTATAAATTCCGTTTCGTTCTTTTTTTTTTGGGAAATTCTGCGAAATATTGTAAAAAATTGACCGAGCTGCACCGAAATGAAACTAGATAAGTAGAACTGTAATACGAAAGCAGGCGTTTTTTTTGGTAAAAAGTTAAAGTTAAAGATAATCGCTTCCATTTGTGTGAAACTTCTTCTCTAACGAAGGAAACCCAAAGCCGACGACCATAAAAAATAAACAAGGAATTTCTAAAAAATGCTCAGAAACTGATTTCATTTTTTAAAATGGTTCGCGAAGCCTCAAACAACCTCAAAAAACAATGGCAACCTTAAAAAAGACAGTGGAACTGTCGTGGAATGGGCAAAGGAACAAAGGAAATGCAATTTTATGAGGGACGAATGCAATGAAAAGCAACAACATTCCGCAGAATGGACGCTGTTGAAAGTAGAAAACAATAAAAAGGCCAACTAGAATTCACCACACACACACATACAGCAAGAAACTACAGGAATTTCGCGAACGTTTTAGTCACAAACCGCAATAAAATGTACTTTTTTTGGTTTCGTTTCTCGCATTTCGTCGACTTTGAATGCGCGTTCGAATTATAGAACAATGATTTCTTTTCTATGTGTTGTGGGCAGCGAAGGAGAAAAACGCAAACTACAGCAGAAAGTATCGATTGATTAAACCGTGACGAAGGAATTTCTCGCACACAAAGAAGCTTCTTCTGTGTTCCTTGTGTGTGTATTTCGAGAAGAATTTTAGTAGTCATGCGCTTCGTTGCTGATTATATACAAAACTCGGATTGTTTCAAGTTGATTCTTTTTCCGTTTTCGTTAATCTTTAATCAACGCTTCACCGCAAACATTAAATTTGCAGCAATCATTTTACTTCTATGAATCTTTTTCGCTTTATTTATTCCCGCCGTGGATAAAGCAGCTTCATTTATCCTCAACGAATGACCAGCAATCACAATTATTTCCCTTTATTCGACAACTCTAATTTATTAACTGCTATGAACATTGATCAAAATATTTGCATCATTTTATTAATTGCTCATTTGTTGTCGACCTTGCTTATTATCATAGCTTCGCCTTTTCCCCTTATCCAACGCGGCCATCACGAAACCCTGACGACGTTGAACCGTTTAACGCTCATTCAAATCGTAACAAAATTCGTTACGGAGCCGCTGACGTGTGTGCGAATCAGTGTAAACGGTTTTTGCGTGTCCAATTAAAGAGCATCACCAGCAGTCAACCGGCAACTCTTCACTCTTCGTCGTTATCGTCGACAACAACGAACAGCAGCCGATCAGGATTCGTATTAGTATGAGCACGAATCGAAATCGCATTCGTTCAGTCATTCGATTACATCATCGGCTCTCATATTTTTCGTTCGCGAGTGAAGTTCGTTGTTGTGTGTGTGTGTGTGTTATGCGATTATCACGAATTTACATCTTCGCAAAAGAGAGTGTGGAGAGCAGCAGCACATTGCAGATCTTTATTTGGCTCATTTCTATTGTTGTACGTATTACAAATGCGATTACATCTGCAATTGGTTACGCGTTCGATGCGTTAAAGCGTTTGTTTCCGTTTTGTTATCAGCGAAGTGGCAACAAACAAGGAGCAGAACGACAAAAGTACATAATTTTACATTTAAAACTGTGTTTATGACGATTTAATGGATTTTTAATATACAAATTTATATGGTAATTGTAAGTTTATAGGTTAATTTAATATTAACTTTATTATTACTTAAAAAATCTATACAATAAGCTAGGAAAAGCTGATTTCAAATGCTCGTTTCATCGATTATTTGATTAGAATTGACGTAAATCATTTAAATTAAAATAAAAGCGTTTTTTTTTTCATTTAAACCGAATTAAAACGTGTTTTTTCCGTTTTTTCCATTGATTGTGTTTTCATGATCAATAAATATTATTGAATACTTATTAAATTTATTGTATTTAAGTAATAATTTCTTCTATATTAAGAAATAGAAGCGATTTCCGTTCATAAATTTAATATTTATTCCGTAAAATTTTCTTCGTTTGTAAAGAAATTTTATTGTTGTAGACGTTTTTATTTAGTGCTGGTTTTATTAAAGCATTAAACGGATATGTAAATAAAGTAATAAAAAATAGAAACTCGCATCATTTAGCGAAGAAACGTGGCTTCCATCGGATTGGCAGTAAATGAGACTCTTCATAGACTTGTTCATTCGTTAAATTATTGTGTAAAAATCTGTTTATGCTATCGTTAAAAATTATATTTTTAAACTGATAAAACAAACAACTCCATTCACAGTCGTCTACCAACTACCGTTGAAGTGCTCATACAACAAACACTACTACACCAACATCAAACGTCATAATTACGCAACTCATTGTCCTCAACGGAATTTATTCCAGTCATTCTCATGCTTCCATAAAAGAAACAACTCATTTGTTTATGGTGCGAGAGAGGTGAGAGTACGATGTGTGTGTGCGTTTGGGATGTGTCTCAGAGAGGTTTGAGTGCGTGGTATTTGTGTTCGAGTTGTGTTGTGTATGAAATGTGTTCTCCGTACAAAAATCACTGTTGAATAAAAGTTTAAACATGCCTTAGAGTATTTTATATTTGATGATAATAAAAAGAGAAGACAAGGAAGGAATTTATGTTAAGAAAATATATTATAAACGTGGCTGCTGAATCATAATTACTTTATATTCATTGACCTGAGAACACATTTTTAATACCTTCAGCCTTCATCATCGCAGAGCATCAGCTGTGCCCATTGCCTAACTGTACAAATGGGATACAAAAAAGCGTTTTGTGTCTACAGATTTGTTTCACCAAATCTCTATATGGTTGCCATAAAATCCGTCCGCCCAACAACTTAAAGGTGCTAATTCACTATATTAAAAAAAGATGTACAAAGACGCAAATACAAAAGGAATCCTTTTTTCTTTACCGCGTCTATTCATCGGATCCACACGTGAAAACAGCTGAAGTTATTCGATTTCCACATTAATCTCGATGATCGTAAAACTTCATTTGTTTGAATATCATTCAGCCATCGATGGATGGATGCGAAGCGGCGTATAATAAAGCTGCTTGTGCTAGGCTTCAATCTGGTAGTTGCAGAAATACCACAAAGTCTCGGTTCACAACATCGCCGCAGGTTCCCATGAAAACCGATCAAGTCGATTGCCCCAATAAAAGTGAAAAAGAAGGAATTAGAAGCAACGTACTAATTGATAATAATCCAATGGTTATTGCAAGAAATGATATCGAGTTATTTAACTGACGCATTCCACTGTCGTAAAAAGCCGTTTAAGAGCGAAGAGAGCGGAGCGAAGGCGACGAATAGAAAAGGCGTTGTTTGTTGTCATGAATTGACTAACTGCAGCCTGAGAGGATTTATTAACACTCTCTGCTGAAGCTTTGCATGCGTTCGCTTGTCCCACAAACACATCGCTTTTATCTAATTAGAATATTTAGTAGAATATTTTCAGGGAGAATATTAGCAAGAGCGGCAATACTGTTCTGAAGAATATGAGCACAGCGTTGAGAGAATTGGAGAGAGAGGAAGTCGAAATGAAACAGATGCATTATGTTTCTTGCTGCGTATTAAAGAGTGAATAATTAATATCGACAGTGCGAACAGCGACTGACGTTTATCTGCATATTCTCACTGCGTGTAATCATATCGTCATCAGGTTTAAGCGCAGTCAAACAGACAATCAATGAACAGAGAACGAAACAAGTAACAACAGTTGCAGATAATTTTTGATTATAAATATTCGAAATTATCTTCATCACTCGCAAATCCCCGATGATTTATTAACTCGCACGAACCTGCAAATTTACAGGCTAATCCCTCGTAATCTTCCCAATCGGCGTCACACATCTGACACACACCCCTTCAGCCGCCCCCTGCTTAATAATTAATTGGCAAAACATTGCTATTAAATTGTTACAGCAGATAGTTCAGATTTCCTTCTACCGTAACGTTAACCGTTGTGTTCTGCTCCCGCGGGACTCTCACTGAATTGTTACAGCATCATGCAGACCCTCGTCGCGCTATCTTTATTATTAAGTAATAAAAATTTAACACTTGCGCCACGCAGCAGCAGCAGCAATTCGTGTCGAGGAAGAGCAATTCTCGCCCCTTCGCTCACTCGACCTTTACACAAAAAACGAGCAGCCAATTTTTTACGATGCTCAACTTGTCAAAACATATTTCTGATTTGAAAACAACAACACACTGCACACACGCACGCACACACTCAATTAGGCTTAGGCTGCGAGCACGGAAAACACTTCTGTTAGGCGGTTTTCACACCAATGAGACAGAGACAAAGAGACAGTTCGTGTTCATTTTTGACTCTTGTGGCATTTACATTGAAGAGACTAAAGTCTTAAAGCTTTTTGCTACTTTACTGCTGGGGAGTATTGCCGTTCCGTCATTGTTACAAATAAAATCGTACTAAATCGAAGCCGACAATTTTTAAAACAGTTTTATACTTTAATTGCAATTATGGAATCAAATAGGTTATTAAGAAGAAATTCCATAAACCAATTTATAACCTTCGCCTTAAATTAGAATAATAATGTGGTGATGTGGACACAAGAGACTCGCTATATATTTTCCGACTTTCGATAATAATTAGGACAGCGACAACAAAAAACTGATAAAAACTACACAAGGTATGCTTTAATCTAATAGCTCAGCCATGCGCTTCTATTGTACAAAGTAGTAAAATTTAGTCCGAATTTCACAAAAGGGACTAAATTCCACTCCAAAGCTTAATACACTTTTACTGTATTGGTGCGACAACACTTTTGTCTCTTTGTCTCACGGAATGCCGTGAGACAAAAATGAACCAAAGAGACAAATTCATCCGCTTGTTCTTCTTACAATTTTATTAGCAAAACAAGAACAAAATTTTGTCTCTTTGTCTCTGTCTCATTGGTGTGAAAACCGCCTTAACACTTCTTTCCGTCGCACACAAAACGCAATCATGGCTACCCTTTTCTCTCTTTTTTATCGAAGGAGAGTGTTCAAAAACTGCTTAAGTGGATGATTGCTAGCGAGAAGCAGAAGAAGAAAGTGAATCATTCTCATCACAAGAACAACAACAACAACACTGAGTGCGACCAGCGAGTGGCTGGGGTTGAATTTTGAGAGAGAACTGCATTTAGTCAAATGGTACCCTACAGCTGGCGATGACGAGCGATATAGCTAAGACGAAACGTTTATATTTAAAATTTTAAAATTCATATTATGAAAGAAAAATAAGTATTAAATGAAATTACTATTAAATATTAAAAATAATTTAAAATTAAAATGTTTAATATTAATAATCAAATAGTTTAAATATTAATCATTTACGTACTAAATAATTATATAAAGTACAATTATAATTACAATACAGTCTAAATAAATGCAATTCGAACAGCTAAAAACTTTAAATACGTTTTCAATTAATAATGTGAAATATCGTCAGATAAATTCATATAACTCATTAAATTTATCTAAGGAATTCATATTTCACAATATCTTCGACCTTCAAACGTAGATTAAGGAATTCGTATAATGCCGGAACTGAGCTACATTATACGCGTAAAAAAGGCGTGAATATTTCCAATGTTTTTTGTATGCTCAATGATAACACATGTTTTTGCTTCAATTAAATGTAAATTTGACTTTTTTTGTTTCTTTGTTTTGTGAATTAAACGTGGAATTGGTTTCCGCTGCTGACGGGTTGCCAACGGGACAAAATAATTTCGCCATTAATGCAATCACAATAAATTTCTCCAAAAATTATGACAGCAAAGGAAAAACTAATGTTATGGCATGTAATAAATACAGTAATAATAATAACAGCAATCAGAAGAATGGAAAATAGAATAGAAACGGAGCAGATGCAAGTTGTTTCCGGTTTTGAAGTGTTGCAACTGCCAAGGACAAAGCGTTGGCGTCCTGTTGACAAGCGAGTGATTGTTGCCCAACTAATACTGGACGCTTTCACTGCCAGCACACACACAAGTGAAGTGAGGAAGAGGAGCCAAGGGCTGGAGAAGACCTGTTGTGACGCGTGGCACTCTACAGCCTTGAAAAGTTGTCGTCGTCCTGCTTCGGGCTGCGACTGAGTGTCGCACAAGCCATCGGTAGGGGTCGCTCTCGGTGTCCGGCGATCGGTGATCACATTAATGACCGAGCCATCGCCCGATCAACTGCTCGATCTGCAGGGCAGCGATCGCCCGGGGAGCGGCCGTAGTTGAAGGTTAACGATGGCTCAGTGTGGCTTGTTCTACGTTGCCTTTTATGCTATTAATTGATAGATCCGATCGCAGAGAGATACAAGGGAGGCGAACTCCGTTGGTGGGCGGCGGTGATCAGCGCGTGCCACAGACAGCGTGCCAAAAATAAGTACCGAGCACTAATTGGCCAGTTAACGACACTTTTGAACGATTTCCGATAGCAGAAATGATGAGAAAATTGAATACAGTTCAACATCTGCCGTTTGTTCGTTTGTATGTGTGCGCCAACATAGTTTTTTTGTCGCAAAAACAGGCACTGTCCAAGAGATGTTCTCATCTTTGCAAATTGCAATTCAATAACAACGAAATTCTGCTCCTCATCTCTCTCACAAAAGCTCTCTTTCACATATGAAATCAGAGTAGAGAACATCCGATCTGTGTGAGTGCATGAAGCACGAAAAGCTACAATAGAAACACTGCAATCTCCTCGGAGAGAGAAGTGAGAGAAAGTGCATCTGTAAGTAGCAGAGAAAAATACAATTTTCATTATGAAAAAACAAGTGGATATTTTTAATTTTTCAGCACTACTTTAGAGCAGAAAAATACCTACAAATTGATGTACGATTCATTAATGTTGCACGTGGATAACAGCACAAAAAAAGATGAGAAAATGTTCACTTTACGTATTAAATACGTCGTATTTACATATATTAGGACGATTACATTCTTCACTTTGCCCTTTAGTAGTTTTGACCCTCTTCATAAATGCATGAATTAATTACAAATTAATATTAATTACAATCTTTTTTTAGTACCTTTTTTAAAACCTTCCCTTATTAGTTTAGTACCTTTTTATAAATGAATAAGAGAGTATATACATAAGAAAAGAAAAAATTAATACATTTCAAATTAATATAAATAAAAAATTTTTAGTACCTTTCTTCTTTAAGTACCTTTTTTAATACCTTTTTTTAGTACTTTAGCACCTTTTAATAAATGAGTCATATAAGTATTACAAATTAATATTAAAAACATTTTTTTATACCTTTCTTCTTTGAGTACCTTTTTTTGTACCTTCCCTTAGTACTATATTCCCTTTTCATATATAATTGCCATATGTATTTATTACAAATTAATATTAATAACATGGCACCTTTTTTCTTTGAGTACCTTTTTTTAGTACCGTCCTTTAGTAACTTTTCATCGATTATTTTACGTTTGTCCGTCTGCTTATACGGAATTATTACCTGTTTCCGTATCGATGATTATTTAGCAGCAGATGTTGCAGGTTGCGGTTTGTTGTTGGTCGGCGGCTGCTGTAAAAGCGTCGCTAAATGATGACATTAATGAATTTCCCGAAGAACGTTTTAATAATGTTGCCCGAAGAAACTAAGCCGAGGATGGTCGGGTCGAAGGCTGCCAACACAAGGCACCTTTTCCGCTTTTTTAATGGTCGTGCCATAAAAATATTAATGATTATCACAATTGCAGCGGTATTAATTGCAGTGTTTACCAGGAACTAACTTAATACAAACTTCGGAAACATCCGTAGTCCTGAAAGGATAACATAGACACAGCCATGTCCCAAATTTACACCTTTTTCGGTGCTGCTTTTATGATTCCACGGAAACGATGAGTGCAATTAAAAAGACGAAACGAATTTAATTTCTTTTCCTTTACTTTGCATTTATATTTAGTTTTGATTTCTTCGTGCTTACACAATTAATTACTACTTTTATTTACATTACAGCTACTTCAATAAATTAGTTACTTATTCTATAAAATATTATTTAATATTACACAACGTCAGCATTTTTGTTTAAATGTATTTTACTTACTTTAACTTATGAATTATTTCATTTTTATTTCTATTTGTACACTTTTTACATCGTCTTCAGTTGGCACTCGGTTCGCAAGGTCGATCGCCGCTCCGAATGACGTCGGTTAAGCCTCCGTCTTGTACGGCTTGAACAGCTTCGGCTTCGGCTCTGCGATGGTCGTCTGCGGTGGGGAGGAGGCGCGCCGCTTGCTGCTGGGCATCAGCAGGCCGGCCCCGACGGGACTGCGGCTGATGGAGGTCGTCGAGGAATCGTGGCAGCTGACGGAGACCGGCGGCAGCAGCGTCAGCGGCAGCGACATGGGGCACATGCCGGACTCGGAGCGGACCGGGCTCAGACTGCGCTCGAACAGCTTCGTGTGGTCCGAGCCGGCGGGACTCAGCGACAGCGTTGAGTGCGTGGAGAGCGGCGACGATGACGACTGCAGGTCCAGCGGCGGCGTGTGCGTCTTCGGCATGTTGAGGGCCGCCGCGTAGCTGTGCGGCATACCGCCCAACACGCTGTGGTAGCCGATCGGGGCAGCGGCACTCATGGCGGCGGCCGCAGCAGCCGCAGCTCCCGGCGGCATTGAATGCGTCGGCATGCAGTTGGCCATGGGTCCGGCGGCGGGACGAGCGGGAATGTGGTACGGGTTGTAGCGGTACTGGGCGTACGACGGCGGGGCGCTGACGGGCAGCGACGGCATTCCGGCGGCGAGCATCGGGTTGGGCGCTGGGTAGGGCGCGTACGGCATGCCGACGCTGTTGGCGGCCGCCTGCAGGATGGAGGCGGCGAAGGCGGGGTCCGAGTAGACGGCGGCGTACGGCCAGGCGACGGCGATGCGCTGGCGCTTGTCCTTCATGCGCCGGTTCTGGAACCACACCTTGATCGTCGACTCGGGCAGGTTGAGCTGGGCGGCGAGCTCGCAGCGCCGGGGCCGCGACACGTAGTTCTCCTTGTAGAACTCCTTCTCGAGGCGCGAAAGTTGGTCGCGCGTGAAGGCGGTCCGGTAGCGGCGCACCGACGGATCGGCCGGGATCTCGCCGTTCGAGCGCGAGCAGTTCAGCGAGTTGTCCGGACTCGAGAGGCAATCTGCAAAGGAGGGAGGAAAGCGGTGAGTGGTTGGTGCTTGGCGCTGGCGGTGCTGCTGGGCGAACTTACCGTTGGGCGAAGGCGGCGGCGTGTGCGGCTTCGCGTACTGCGACGACAGCAGGTCGACCACGAGCGGCTTCTGGTCCACTAAATGGCCGCCGTCGTGCTGCTGGTGGTGGCTTTCCATGTTGTAGTTCCTAAATCCTTGCATTTCGCTGCGTGGCTGATAATCGTACATAAAATATAAATTCCTTTTCCGTTGTTCGACGCGTGAAATTCCTTTGCGTGGCACTTTAAGTGAATGAATTTGAGAATGTTTTCGTTCGACGTTTGCTGGCTTCTATAAAAGGCGAAAGGTCAACATGCAATCTGTGAATTTTGCTCCTGCGACTGACTTCCGCTTCGTTTCGTTACTACAGCTCGAATGTGTTGAGCTCAGCAGCCCTGAAGCTTTATATACGCGTCGGCGGAGGGGCACGCAGTGACATGGCCGAGCCGAGGCGTTGCTCTGCGAAGCGAAACAATGGCGTGTGCACGAACACAGCAACAGCAGGCAGACAGGCAACAGCTCACTTCCGCCAATGAGCATGCAGAGCGCGACATCTACACAGCCACGAACACACACACGAACGATAACGGCGACGGTGGAAGCGCAGAAGTCAGAAGAAACGATTTCATTACGTTTAACGTTGAGGAGACGACGGAAAGAAACACGACAGGGCCGCTCAGAAGGCAGACAGGAATAAGAAAAGCGACAGAAGGGCGTCGTCAGTGAAAAACGCCGATTACTGTAATCTGGTTATATTAAGTTACTTCGATACTGTTGAACAGCAGTAAAAGATAGTAATAAAGATATTGAAATGCAAGCTTTCGTATTGGAGTTTTACTAAATATTTATCAGATTCAAATAAGATTTATTCTTTAAAATTAAAGAAGTTTATTCTTTAAATAAGAGGTTTTTATTTATATAATTATATTAGAGATATTAGTCTATTAGAGGTTTCATTTATGTATTATTATTATTGTATTTTTATTTATTTCATTCATTCTTTAAATAAGAGATTTATTATTTGTAGTTATTTTTATTTAATTCATTCATTACAATTTATTTATTTAATGTTACTAATTTTTGATTAATTTCACTCATTTTAAAATAAGACATTCGAATAATTTATTATATTTAATTTTATTTATATTTATGTATTTAGTTCATCAATTTTTTAAAATTAAGTATTCAAAAAATTTAATACTTTTAGTTTAATTGTTTCATTAATTCTTTAAAATTGAATAATCACAAAAAATAGTATTTTTATTTATTTATCCATTTTTAATATTTGTAAAAAGCAAGTAAGCAACTTTAACGTAATTGTACGAGATAGACTAAGAAATTAATTAAAATGTACATATATATAATTATGATAAATTAAAATATGTTTATTTTGCTATGAGCTTATAGAATAACTGCATTTTTTAATTGACTTCTTATCCTTATAAATGATATTCAATACGGTTTTACCTAGGTTCTCTACAAGTTATTCGAAAATTATCAAATCTTCCACTTTTCTGTAAGAAAATATCAAGAAAAGCACATATTTTGTGTGTTTATTGTTTAGAACGTGATTTTTGTTATATTTTATGTAATATTTATTTTATATTTATGAGAAATCTAGAAAATATTCCATTTTTCTATAGGAGAATAGCAATAAATATCACATTTTTGTATATGTGTTCTTTTTCTAACATGATTTTGTTTAATGGTTTTTTACAAGATGCCATTTCCGTCCTCGGTTATTTAATTACCTCGATTTAAGATTTTACAGATAATTTTCTTCTTTTAAAAACGTCGTTTGACCCTTCGCCCGAAAGCGGCCCTGACTTTAATTGTTTGCTGAAGGAAGAAACAGCTTCTCAATCCCTTTGCAAAGCCCTCGCTCGCTCACTCACTCTATTCCTCTCTCTCAGTCGGTCCTTTTTCTTTCAGTAAAACGCAGACAATAATGTGACGATGACAGCGATTACGATGCTGAAACAATGGACTAAAAAACGCGTCAACGAGAACAGAAGCAGGTTTCCAGGAAGCAACCCGCTGCTGCTGTTGCTGTCAACTTCTGACGCAGTCGATGGAGCGAGAGCAACAACTTAATAATTAAGTTATTATGGCGGGTTGGGTTTCGCTAGACGGCGTTGTTGTTGTTGTTTGCGTTTCTTCCCCGCCAACGAACTCTCGTATTCATAGCGATGAGCGAATCTTTTGTTTCAGTTGTCCGCAAGGCAACGCCACGTTGGAGCGAACGAGATGTGAAAAACCTTTAATAATTGGATTTTATCTGTTTCATCAAGAATGATATCGCATAATGGACATGAGGATTGGGAAACGAAGCAGCAGCAGCAGCGACGGGTGAATGAATCGAGGGTAGTTTAAGGATGATGGGCGGGTTGATGGCGTGGCATGAAGTGGAGTGGAGTAAACGAAAGTGGAGCAGCATGTGGAAAAGTCGCAGCTTTTCTGCTTTCATTACGCTGCGAGGTGAACTGTTATTTTTCTTCTTGGGTTCATTTTTCATGCCTCATCGCATGAAAACAATTATTTTCCCTTTACTTCGGAGCGTTTCATGGACTTGGTGCTGTTGTTGTTGTTGCTGGATATTATTTGCGCTTTTATGGCGTCTTAATGCTGGTTTCCCTCACCGAACAACGGATGATTGCATTCGAAAAGCTCCGTTCTGCTGCTCCACAGCGTAATAAATGAGTTTATCTACGGGATAAAAGTTTCTGTGCGTTTTTGTTGCTTTGCCCGACGTTGACTCAGCTTGAGTTTGCATTTTATTAAATTAAATAAATGAGGGTAATTTTCCTAGATCGCATTAAACACAAAATAACTGAAGACGAGGGAGATAAAAAACAAAATGGAGAAAAATAAAGAGAAGCAAAATACATATAATGAATATTCATGCATTTATTGAGCGATTTAGCTTTACTTTTAAAGCCAATTGCAATTAAAACCATTTCATAAGATTTGCATTAAATTTAATCTAAATTCAACAATAATTAAAATTTTTCTTCTATTTCATTTTTCTTTTTAACATATTTTTAAAGTTGCTTTAAGAATAAATTTTAAACTTGCTAAAGTCCTTTTTTTAAGTCCTTTAAAAGAAATGTATTTAAACTCCAAGAAATATAAAGGGAAAAAGGATAAATGGAAATGAAGAGATTGTCAAAGAATTTATTATTTATTTCATTCAAAATCGTAAAAAACTGTTAACGTTTTTTGTAATTCATTTGCGTTCACTGTAACCAGAATCCATTAAATTCCTCATTAATGAATTCCTACCCTAATAGAAGGCAATTTGGCAGCATTTTTCAAGCTTGGCTTAAGCAGTGTTAAAGAGCATTCACAAAAAAACGGAGTAAACAATTGAAAATCGAAATAAATTGAAATAAATAGCTACCTTATTTCTATTATGTGTATATGCAAATAAAGAGGGGGGGAAAAAAGTAACAAAAAATGTGCTTAATTGAACGAAATTGTTGAAATTCTACCTGCAGCAAAATGACCTGTGTAATTGACCTGAATTCGAGCTGTTGAAATTAATAATTTATACCATAAAAGTGAATTGCAGTGCATTTACCGTAATCATCGTTAAGAAATTCAAGGTAGAAAATGTCCATAGCATTAAATTCAATAAAAAGGTTCAAAAAGTATGCTTTTTAAATGCTTTTGTTGTAATTATCTCTGTATTTATTTGGTGAAAAGTACAAAAAAAACGCATTAAAACTTTTAAGTGTTCTGGGAAAATAAAAATTTTTAAAAAGTGAGTCATCAACAGTTTAATTATGCATCTGTGAATGTGGTCCCTAAATGTGGTCCTTTCCAAGAAAAAGTTACTAAAATAATTAATTCAATAAAATTAAATCACAGCAATCGTATTAAATAAAAAGTAAATAAAAGTTTAATATTAAAATACTGAATAAATAAAAAGAAACACTAAACAGAAAGAAACAATAAATGAAAATTAAATGAAATAGAATTAAAAAGAGAGTCTTTGATACAAACACTAAAAACTCTCTTTCGGAAAACATTTTCCTTTTACTTTTTACAGTCAAATAAATATGTAAATATTAATAAAAACAAAGTCATGCGAAACATTATAAATTCTTCATTCAAATTCATGAAATTGTTTTAAATTATATTTTATATATTTTGAGTTTGTTCCTATGCTTTTTTATTCATATGATTTCAATTATTCACTCCTGAGTTTAATATATTTATTCATATGTTTATTTAATAATGTTTTTGTTTTTATTGGTAGAAAATTTATTGTAGAAATTCAGAATTTTCCAATTGAAAATTTATAAAAAATGCTTCCTTTTCTTACTGTTCCTGATGGGAACGAATCGAAGTGATTAAAAACACGAACGTACATTTCGATAAAGATTTCCAAGAACGTAATTTTCATTAACGTTCGCTGATTAGTCTAATAATTTTCGGAAATTTTGCGTTTAATTAAACAACGCAATCGAAAACTCTTCCATGTTTTCTATGTTTCTCTGTTTTAATCGGCTTTCTTCAGTTGTAAACAGCGTTTAGCAGGAATTCCGACCAGTCTGAAAACATTTGAATAGCATCGATGAAGCGGCGGACAGAAGATGTGACAATTCGTGACAGTCGCGCCATAAAACTTCATCCGTTCAGCGGCACGAAGGATTCGTTCAGCCTCGGCGACGAAACGCGTTAATTACATTTTGCGTTAACTGAATTGACACAAAAACATGCAGAGTTGCACAATAGCAGAGTTTCGCATGCAACAATTCCGCTGCGAAGTGTTGTAAAAATTCGAATGCGACCGAAATCAACGCAGAAGACGAAAGCGAAACGTCGAAAGGACTAATGCCCAGTTCAGTTTATGGAAATTCGTAACAATTTCGATTTGTTTGCACTTCGTATTGTGTAAAACACAAACATGGCGACCAACAAAGAAGCCAACAACAAGATTTGAAAGGTTTTAAGTCCTTCCTTCGAACTGCGGTTCCCGTTAAGACAGAAACTCGCTCTATTTGCTCAGCGGGCTCGCATTGTTGTTGTTGTTGTTGTCGAAGACGAGTTCAAAATGTGGACCGTTCGATTATTGTCCAAGATGCCGCAATAAAATCCTCATAACTGAATGGAAAGTGAATCTGTTTTCGGAAATTAACTAATAATGTTGCTGCTTATGGGCCAGCGACTTAACCGAACCAATATTAGTATTTGTTTTAGTGTTAGTGAGCGATTGTTAACGGAGTTCTTCGCTTTAGTACGGTGCAGTTCGTTCGGGTTCTCTTCCTTCTCCTCGCAGGTCAGCTTTTCACAAACGACAACTCTTCATAAACTGCGCAGTTTTTGAGTTCTGCTTTGCTGGCTGCAATTGCAACTTTTTAACTGTAACAGTGACACTGAAAGAAATTGGAAGTTGAGCCGTGAGTTTTGTCTAATTGGAAAAAACCGAAAAGAACGCTTTCTGTTTTCTTCCCTAAAAAGTCGACAGCATTAAAATACTAAATAAAATATAATAAAATAAATAAAATATTAAATGAAGTATTTAATAAAAATAAATATAAATCAAATAATACATCAAATAAAGTTTATAATAAAATAAATAATAAATTAAATTAAAAATGAGAATAAGTTTAAAAAATTAAATAAAGTATGCAAAAAAATAAATAATTGAAATATTATATGTAAATATATAATAATGAAATATCTAAATTAATAAAATATTAAATAAAGTTTATAGTAAAATTGCTAAATAAATCAAATATTAAAGGAAGTATATAATAAAATAAATAAATGAATAAATACAATTAAATAAAGTCAGATATTGTAGGATAAATAAATTAATAAAGATAATATTAAATAAAGTTACATACTTTAGATAAATAAATGTATAAATACAACAATAAAGTATAAAACAATTAAATAAAATTTTAAATAAAGTCTATAATAAATAAATAAGTAAATAAGATATTGAATAAAGTTACCTACTTTAAGAAAAATAAAATATCGAATAAAGTCTATAATAAAAGCAAAAAATAAATGATAAAATAGTAAGTAAAGTATTTAATATAGTTTTTCAATATGTCAGTTAATCAATTTTTACTAAATCAACTTTTTTCCGTCTCTCATTTGGAACATTTCTTGTTTATCTTTAATTCTCCTTTTTTTTTTTGCTGTGTAGTGTCGTTAGCAGACGTTAACGGAATATAACAATAACAACAGCTCTTAACTTAAAGTAAATAAACGCGACATTGTTGTAAATGGTACCCTTTGACCCAGTCCATGTGCAGTTCCAGTTCCAGGCTCAGTTCTCGAAAGGAAAGTGATTCTTCTGCCTTCAGCGCAGTCGTAGAATACCTGCGATCAGCGAGATGCTGCAGCTTGTCGCATGAATCCCGTAGCAACAGTCGTGGGTTTTGCTCGCAGCCCACGCAGCACCCGGAATCGGTTACCTTCTTCCGCATCCTTTTGACAAACTGATGTCTGTGGGTTATTTATGAAGGGTCGCGTTTCACCGCGGAAGGACTGCTTATTGCTGGCCGCTTTATGGCCTTTGACTGGTTCGCATCGCAGCCCAAACTGACTGATTACAGGTTATAATTGGGCGCATGATGGAAGGACTTCACGATGATGGAACATTTTATAACTGGGCTGCACATGCAACGGTCAACGGACCACGCCGCAATCAGCCTCATGACGTCTGCTTCAATAAAAGACGTTTGCATAATCGTCCAGCAAAACTGGCTGAAGTGAGTGCAGCCTCATGAAGCTGCGTGTGGCGTGGACCATGCATAATATTGGTACATCTGTTAAGCAACGTTTTGCGAGAACCGCGACCTTGCACTGAATTTGGAAATATAATAATTAATACTCGCCCAAAAGTCCTTTGACTGATTTTGCTTTTTCGAAATTATTTTCGCCGAAAATTGAAATATTTACATAATGATTGAAAATACGAGTAATTTAATGATGATTGTTAGCAACACTGACTAGCGTAATCGAGCAACACTGTCCCTGCACGAGAAAAAGAACACCCTGGCATCATTGCCCTTGTGTTTCCGGTCTTGCTTTGCTTTTCTTTCTTTTTTTCATTTGACACAACAAGTAATAGACTAGGAAAAACACTAAAAGAATTTTGTAACCTACCGATATTTATTAATTAAATTAAATAAACTTTGTTACAAAATCTGAAAACGCGTTGTAAAATTCAACATTTTACAAAATTCTTTTATGGTGCTGCTTGGTCGAAATGGAAGGGTCGAAATTACCACAAGGTTTCAAGAGCAGCCAGCGTGTTTTACGAACACCAACCGTTGAAAAGGGTTCGAAAGAAAAGTCGAACGTAAGCGATTCGCCAAAGGAGTACAACTGCAGGGGATGTAGAGAACCCGATTCCATAGAAAATATGGTCTTGTGTGATGTGCCGAATTGCGGCTCTTGGTTCCACTTCAGCTGTGCCGGAGTCGATAGCACGGTTGAAAACAGAACATGGAAATGTGCACACTGCGTATCGGCAGACGCCCAACAACTACATGGTCTATTGCCAGTACAGCCAAACAACGTGGTAGTCAATGGTTCACGAGCTTCCAAATGCTCCCGATCGTCAAAGGCTGGAGCTAACAGACGGCTCCAGCTGCAATTGGAGAAATTAGCCGAGGAAAAACTTCTAGCCGAAGAAAAACTAAAACGAGATCAAGACTTTATTGCTGAAAAATACAAAATCTTGAGCTTGATGCAAGATAGTTCAAGCTCAGACGAAGATGATGTGGAAGGTTTTTCTAGGGTTTCGGCCAGAGAGAAAACTCAAGAGTGGTTGAGAGACGTAGAGCAGGTTTCGGCAGAAGTGAATGAGGGAAGTCAGGTACAACATCAAGGTATGACAAATGTTAGTCAGCCGATAGCAAACGCAAACTTGTTAGCTGAGTCATCAAGTGCGAATATGCGTCGGCAGCAAAGTAGCATACAGCCACATGGCGTTCGTCTTGAAAACCCGACAAACCAACAGAATACCAATCACTTTCGTGAACAACTGCGAGAAGGACAGCAACAGATGTCTTCATTACAGACGACCACCGCAAGAGCGCTCACAAGAAACCATATGGCTGCGCGTAACTCTCCAGCTAAAGAGTTACAACCCTTTGGTGGAGAGCCAGATGAATGGCCACTCTTTATATCAAGTTTTGAGCGTTCTACAGAATTGTGCGGTTTTTCGAATGAAGAAAATCTACTGCGTTTGCAACGAGCTCTCAAAGGCAAGGCCTTAGAGTGCGTTAGAAGCATGCTTCTTCAGCCAAATTGTGTCTCACGAATTATATCCACTCTGAGAATGTTATATGGGCGGCCAGAGCTTATAATAAACACCCTCTTGCTCAAGATACAGTCTACTCCTCCGCCAAAGGTCGAGAAGCTGGAGAGTGTTGTTAGCTTTGCCATAGCTGTTCAAAACTTCTGTGCAACCATCGAAGCGTGCGGCCTTTTCTCGCACTTGAACAACCCAACCTTGCTGCAAGAGTTAGTGAATAAGATACCACCAGCACTACGTTTGAATTGGGCCATACATGCACAGAGTCTTCCTGTCGATAATTCTAATCTCTCTAATTTCAGCGCTTGGCTCTATCAGATAGCGGAAGCAGCAAATACTGTTAGCTTGCCGATCCCACCGAACACCGAAAGATCAAAGGGACCGCCGAGAGAAAAGGGTTTCTTACATGCGCATTCAGAAGAAGTTGAAAGCGGCAGCAGGTTCGAGAGGAGACCAGTAGATCGCGGATGTTGCATCTGTAAGGGAAAGTGCCGGACGGTAGAAACATGTGCAGCTTTTGGACGTTTAAATTTAACTGCAAGGTGGGCGGCACTCCGAGAGCATCGTCTATGCCGCCGGTGCCTTGGTAGACATGGACGGCAACGTTGCAAGTCTGATACAACTTGCGGCATAAACAACTGCGTTTATAAGCACCATCATATGTTACACAACCTTCAGAAAGATGAGCCAGCACAACGATACCAGAATGTTGCGACAAATGCAGGCAAAGCTGAAGGTGTATCAGCCCATCATGCGAACGACGTCGTCTGCGATGAAACTGAATCTGTCCTCTTTAGAATAATACCCGTGACGCTTTACGGAAATAACACACAGCAAGATATTTGTGCATTTATAGACGAAGGCTCTTCCTTGACGCTTATCGACGAAGATGTAGCTCGAAAGCTAGACATCGCTGGTCAGCCAGCTCCTCTTCGTATAAGATGGACCGGCAGTACGCATCGGAATGAGAATGAGTCCAGAACGATGAACCTCAAAGTTAAAGGAACTCACTCGAGCGGCAAATGTTTCGAACTTCGGAAGGTCCGTACTGTAAAAAACCTTCAGTTGCCTTTCCAGGAGCTTGACTACGACAAATTAAAGAGTAAGTATGCTCATCTAAAAGGCTTACCAATAAACTCGTATGGCAGGCAGAGACCTCAGTTGCTAATCGGTATTGATAACTGGGAGGTAGGATTACCTTTAAAATTTAAAGAAGGCCAAGTAAAGGAGCCTGTCGCTACAAAGACGAGGCTTGGATGGGTAGTTCATGGGATTTGTAGAAACCGGCTGGTGGGCCTGAGAAGTGATGAAGCCTGTTGCAATTTTCATGTTTGCGATTGTCGACAACGCGAGGAAGAAGATACAGATTTACATGAGCTGGTCAAGCAGTTCCTATACGAAGAGTCTTTAGGGGTATCCAATACAGCAGTTCCGTTAAAAGCGGCAGAAGAAGAGCGTGCCATGACCTTGCTCAAGGAATTCACCTGCCGCAAGCAGGGTCGTTTCGAGACTGGCCTTTTATGGAAATACGATAATATTGAGCTGCCGGACAGCTTTCCAATGGCGCTTAAGAGGCTTAGGGGTCTTCAGAAACGATTAGCGCGAGAACCCGCCACAGCTGATGCACTCCAAGAAAAAATCGATGATTATATCGCAAAAGGTTACGCGCGCAAGTTGTCACCGCAGGAAGCTAACCAGAGACCTCCACGTACTTGGTACTTGCCTTTTTTCCTGGTAACAAACTGTAACAAGCCGAAGAAGCTGAGGATGGTTTGGGATGCCGCCGCCAAGGTAAGAGGCGTCTCTTTGAACTCTGCATTATTAAAAGGACCCGATCAGCTCGTTGATCTAACTTCGGTGCTTTATAAGTTTAGAGAGAGAGCTGTAGGGCTGTGTGGAGACATCAAAGAGATGTTTCACCAAGTTAAAATTAAAGAAACAGACCAGAATTCTCAACGATTCCTTTGGTGCAGCAGTGGCGCCCAGCATCCTGACACATACGTTATGACAGTTATGACATTCGGAGCGACGTGCTCGCCCGCCTCTGCACAATACGTCAAGAACGAAAATGCTAAAGATTTCATTGCCTCGTACCCCGCAGCAGTAAAGGCCATTCTCGAAAATCATTATGTTGATGATCTACTTGTAAGTGTTGATTCTCCTCAAGAGGCTGCAACGCTTGCTAAAGATATTAGATATATACATAAGCAAGCAGGGTTTATCATCAGGAACTGGGTTTCGAATTCGCAGCAACTGTTAAAAGATCTCGATTCGAACAATATTGACGCAATGAATTTGAGCTCGAACTTCGCAGGAGCGTCTGAGAAGGTCCTCGGGATGTGGTGGTGTACCTCCACAGACATGTTTGTTTTCAAAATCAAAAAAAGACCGGAATTGTCGTCTATCTTAGCTGGGGATCAGAGCCCCAGCAAGCGAGAAATTCTGCGGGTCTTGATGTCCATCTTCGACCCTTTGGGTCTAATCGCGAATATTCTCATGTACCTCAAGATCCTCCTACAAGAGATTTGGCGGTCTGGAACGGGTTGGGATGAGAAGATTCAAGATGAACAGTGGATGAAGTGGCGGAGGTGGATCAATATTTTACCGAAGCTTGAAAACCTCCAGATACCAAGGTGCTATGGTGTTGCAAATCTTAACGGCGAGACGGAGTTCCAGTTACACGTATTCGTCGACGCCAGCGAGGGTGGATATGCAGGTGTAGCTTACATTCGATCTTCTAATGCATACACGACAAAGGTGTCTTTAATAGGAGCGAAAACCCGTGTAGCCCCTCTGAAAAGTCTTTCAATTCCGAGGCTTGAGTTGCAAGCAGCCACACTTGGTGCCCGCCTATCCAAACATATCACAAAATGCCATTCAATTTCTTTCTCCGGGAAAATATTCTGGTCAGATTCAAAAAACGTGTTATCCTGGCTACGTTCAGATCACCGTAAATACAAACAGTTTGTCGCCTTTCGAGTTAGCGAGATTTTAGATAATTCTGATGTGGCCGAATGGCGATGGGTACCATCAAGACAAAATGTAGCTGACGACGCCACAAAATGGAGAAACATCGAAGCTTTCAGCTCATCTGCACGTTGGTTCAACGGTCCAGAATTTTTATCTCAGTCAACGGACAAGTGGCCTGTTGAAAAAGACCCAATAAAGCATACGCAAGAAGACCTGAGAACGCAGTATGTGAACGTGCACTCTGAATACAGCGAGTGTAACTTATTCGATCTGAAGCGCTTTTCATGCTGGAAGAAACTACTACGAAGCAGTGCATATCTCAATAGATGCAGAACTAAATGGCTCGCGAGAATCAAGCTAAAGGGAAATTAGCGAGCTCTCGCCAGAACATATCAACGCAACTAAAGAACGTGCAGGCGCTATTGGGCCGCTCACTACTGAGGAGCTGCAGCAAGGCGAGAAACTCTTGATCGGCGAAGCTCAGCGAAACGCTTTTAAAGAGGAGCTTGATTGTTTAACAAAAAAGCAAGCGGTGAGTAGATCAAGCTCAATTCATAAACTTTGTCCGTTTTTAGACAGTGATAAGATAATACGTGCCCAAGGAAGAATTGAATACTCGAAGGATGCCAATCCGGACTTAAAGCGTCAAATTATTCTACCCAAGAAGCATTACACCACCAAACTAATAATTCTCCACTATCATCGCCAGTACAAGCATCATAATCACGAAACCATACTGAATGAAATTCGACAACGATTTCACGTTCCTGGATTGAGGGCTGCCTACCGCACTATTCGTCGATCTTGCGCAGTGTGTAACATTTGGAGAGCTCGTCCGTCACCCCCATTGATGGCTCAGCTGCCCCCGTCCAGATTGGCCTCGTTCAGTCGCCCATTTTCCTTTGTGGGTGTTGACTACTTCGGTCCATTAACGGTGAATATTTTTAGAAGAACCGAAAAGCGTTGGGGAGTCCTCTTGACATGTCTGACAACACGTGCAGTGCATATTGAAGTTGCGCATTCTTTGACAACTGACTCCTGCATTTTAGCGCTTCGTAATTTTATGGCAAGAAGAGGCACACCATTGGAGTTTCATAGCGACAATGGCACCAATTTTCATGGCGCAGAACGGGAACTAAAAGAAGCCTATGAGAAAATTAACAAAGTAAAGATGATGGATACCTTTACCACTGTTGACACCAAATGGGTGTTTATACCGCCTGGCTCGCCGCATATGGGAGGTAGCTGGGAAAGGCTAGTAAGGTCAATAAAAACTACCCTTTCGCACACCAGACCTGCTCGGAACCCTACCGACGAACTTCTGCGAAGCTCATTGATAGAGGCGGAGAATATAATAAACTCTCGGCCCCTAACACACATTCCCATCAGCGATGAAAATGAAAGCGCTCTGACACCAAACCATTTCTTACTGGGTTCTTCGAACGGCATGAAACCGACGGCGACGTTGAACGACAACCGATGGGTACTTAAAAAGAACTGGATGACGAGTCAGCAGTACGCCGACAGCTTCTGGAGACGCTGGGTCAAAGAGTACCTTCCAACACTTACTCGACGAGCCAAATGGTTCGCACCGGCAAAACCGATTGAAGTCGGCGATATCGTCATAATTGCTGATCCCAAGAGCCCGCGAAATTGCTGGCCTAAAGGAAGAGTGATCGCTACGAGGATTTCCAAAGATGGTCAAGTCCGAAGCGCAACAGTGCTAACGAAGCAAGGCATCTACGAGCGGCCCGCTGTGACCTTGGCTGTCCTCGACGTCAGTGCCGTAGACGGTGTAGAGTCCACTAAACCTTAGTGGCTATACCGGGGGGGAGTGTTAGCAACACTGACTAGCGTAATCGAGCAACACTGTCCCTGCACGAGAAAAAGAACACCCTGGCATCATTGCCCTTGTGTTTCCGGTCTTGCTTTGCTTTTCTTTCTTTTTTTCATTTGACACAACAAGTAATAGACTAGGAAAAACACTAAAAGAATTTTGTAACCTACCGATATTTATTAATTAAATTAAATAAACTTTGTTACAAAATCTGAAAACGCGTTGTAAAATTCAACAATGATAATTTTATTTGTTCGGATATTTAAAGTGTTACGTCGGTTAATGAAGTTATTTAAGGGTATTTTTAGAAGGTGTAATGCAGTTACTGCGCAAAGGAGTGACCACGGTAACCATTTAAACAGACCAGTCTGCTGTCTAATTCAAAATATTTTGTTGATAAGTACATTAAGACATAAATTAGAGTATTATACAAATAGCTATTTCAAAACCATATTTAATTAACTCTATTCTTTTAAGGAGTTAAACTCACATCATTAAAATTATTGAAAAAAACGAATATTTTATAAATAATTACTGCAATTTTTATTTAATTGTTTCTATAAATATTCAAAACTGCAACTGAAGTCGCAACAAGTTTTAATTTATATTAAAAGCAGTTGTAAAATAAAATAATGCGATTGAATTAACACTGCAAAAGAAAAGAAAAAAGAAGAATAAGTAATGAAATTGGCAGTAAAGTTTGAGCAATTTAAAAATAATAAATACCATATTTAATGCATTAAATTCCATCTACAATTTCAAACACAAAAATTCCATTTAAATGAACCACTTTTTGCACATTAATACTAAATAATAAATTGTGATTAAAACAGATTTTTAGTATGAAATAATTATAATAAGAGAGAAAACCCGAAATCTTGTAATTCTATTCGATATAGAAAATATTAGATTATAGATAAACGTAAATAAATATTAATAAATTACGATAACATTGAAAAAAAGAATGAAAATGCATATAACATTAATGAATATATTACCAAAATAACAGTAAAAGTTAAAAAAAAAAATATTAATAATATACATACATAATACATACATATACATAATATAATAATAAATACAATATTAAAACTACATTAAATAATTTCAATAAAGTAAAAACAAATAAATAAATAAATTTAAATTCAAATTTAATAAATAAATTTCAATTAAAAATACATATAAATTTCACATAAAATAAATACATAAAAATTAAATATAAGCTAAATAGAAGACAGATATAAACAATAATAATAATAATAATAACCTCAAATATATAATAATCAAAAATAATAAATAATTTTTGGGATCCTAATTAAATTGATAATAAATAAATTTGACTACATATATTAAGTAGATATATGTATGTAGTTACAATATATAATAATAATAATAATAAATTCATACATCGGTTATTATTGATAAAAAGTAAAACCTATAATAGCAAAATAAATATAAAGCAAATATAAATAAATATAGCATTAAAGAGATTATTTTTGAATTTCTAACTGCATATATACTCACTCCATATACACTTTTATATACATATATGGGAAAAAAATTATAGCAGAAAATAAATGGATACAATTACAAAATAATAATCGAAGAATGTATTTATTATTAATTATTATAACGAAAACTTTTATTAATTCATTCATTATTCTTATTATTATTCATTAAATCTCCACTTCATGAAATGTTTATTTGATTATATGTAATAGTAAATAATGATTATGTGTATAAATTCGTAAATTCAGTTAATTCACAATTATTGAAAAATTATACAAAATAATAAAAGAAATTTTGGAAAAGTTGTTGTAAAAAGCAGAATCTCTACAATCGAATATGGTTCTCCAAGAAGAATAAGAAGAAGAATATGAGAGAGAAGCAGTATTTTCCCAGAAAACATCCAAGAAAAAAATCAAGAAAAAAGCAAATGATTTACATTCTGTGGCAGAAAACTTAATGCAAATTTTTACGGTCTAATAAAAATGCAAATACGAATTTATTTGCATTTTTCCTAAAACCTGAATTGTTGTTTGCGTGGTTTTTTCTTTTACCTGAAGAAATATTTGGGAATTGCTTTAGTGAGTCCTCTTAAAATGACTCATAATTGTCATGGAAGCGTTAAAAGCATTAAAAAATTAGAGCAACGACGACGTGGCCGACTTCGGCCGAAAAACGTTTCAGTGTTGCTTTGTTAAAACGGACAAAAACCATGAAAAAGCATAAACAAAAAACATGATCCAGTTTCTTAACGTTCCTTAAACGCGGCAGGAATCAATTGCTTCTAAGAAACGCTACTAAAAATGCAAAACCAACGAACAGCAACACTGAGAGAGAGCGAGAGAGCGCGCGTAGAAAATAGAACAACGGCGACGTTTAAAAATTTGATGCTCTCATTGCACTGATTTTTGAGCGACTGTCGACATTCGAGGGACGACATTTGAACAAAAAACTGATCTAGTTTTCTAATATGGCTGCAACCTTCTGCTGTTGTTTCTTGTTGCTGTTTATGACGCTATTCTACGCATTTTAGTTTGTTGCACCAATAAAACTTTACTCATCGGTCTATAGATTGAATATTGACCTCCGAGGGTATAGAAAAAACGGACCAATTTTTAGTTGAATCCCAAACGAGGAGTCATAAAGTTTGTCCCAATTCAGTGTCATAAATATTTTCGGACCTAATTTTTTTTCCTTGCAGCTATTTTTACGATTCAATTATGAGGAATATAAAAAAAGAAACTGTGTATTGAAGACATGGGATGTTTTCGTCTTTTTTAACAAACAAAAAACTGTCGAAAAAAAGCAACCGAACAAAGAAGTCGAGGACACAAAAAAGCAAACTAATTATTAGCTACTGAATGCAGTTTGTAGAGCAGCAGCGCTCGTTGACGACCATAAAAAACACTCGAATAAAATAGGCAAATAATTATTGCAGATCATTTGACGGTTTCTTCCTTTGGCAGCCACACAAAGGTTAATAATTGGGTGACCTACAAACATGGAGTTTTTTGGTAATGGATTTTTTAATGGAGAAGGAAAACAACAAATTTCATGGCTCCTTTGTCCGGAGAGTGAGAGACGAAAACGGAGAAATGTCCACAATGTTGACAGAATTTTTATGAAAATTGTAATTATTAAACATTTAATAATTAATAATAATAAGTAATTTTATGAATTCTTAATAATAAATTTTATTAATTAATATAAATTTAATTAATTAGTAATAAAATAAACAAAAAAATTAAAGAATAAAAAGTAATAAATATAAATTTTTAATAAAATAATATAAATAATTTAATAAAATAATATAATATAAATATAATAAGGGAATATATATATTTTGATAAATTAAAAATAAAATAATAACATTTCATTTTTTAATTTTTTATAATTTTGATAAATAAAAATAAATAATCAATATAAATTTTTAATTAAAAATAATAAATATTTATTTATTTATACATATATACTTTGGAAGCACTTAAAGCAGACTCTTTTAAATGCATATTCTGCATTTGGAATTTTGCGTTTTTTGTGAAAAGTTTAGGCAACATTGTTCGGCGCAGCTTAATGCAAAGAGTAATTGAATTGAAGCTCAGCTTTCTCTTTCAGAGGTCTCTATGATTCATTTGGTTCTGCATTTGAATCCGCACATACATCGCTCCTTTTCGCACGATTTTAAATGGCGAAATGAATAATTTAAAGCAAGCAGTAAAATAGCGTCATGCTATAATAAAAGTAAAATCCGAACCGCAACGCTTTTTAACGCTCTGATGTTGTGCATCACTTTATGTGTGGTTATTTTGATTCGTTCAAGACCTCTTTTAAGGTCCTTTTTCCATTCTTATTAATTTTCCGCTTTTGCCGCCCATCCAAATTAAGATCTAAGATGGAATTGAGTTTGGTAGCTGTTGATTCTTAAAGAATTCCGCTCCGCTCGTTGGTAGTTCCTTCGGTGTTTAGGTAGACAAACGTCACGCCGACTTCCATTGTTTTTATTGTGCAGATGCGCAGTGTTTTTTGTCAACGCTTTCGTTATACTGCAGTTGGCAAAAAATTCAGCGTAAATATTTTGAAAGCAGCCCCGAAACAAACCGCAAACGTACAACGAACACAAACCATCGAAAGGTTGACGAAAGAGCGACAAAAGAGAGAAACAGCAAGAGAGGCTGGAGTGGATACGAATGAATGCTGAACGATCGTGAACGGACTCACTGCAGAGCATAAAAAATCGGCTGCGTTCGTCGGTGGGATGCGGAGTGACGAGTGCGTGTAGACCAACAATCACAGTTGGAAATCCACAAGAAATGGTAGCAGTAGTCACCACACTGACGAATTTCATCAAAGTGGAACCCATCGCAACGCTGCGTCGACCGCAGTAAATCGTAGAACTCAGCAGGTCGCGCCATAATATTTTGGTTTATGACTGCCGGCTACGGATCGTTCTCGGCGAGGATCAGAGGCGCGGAGGAGCGCAGCCGCCGGACGTGGAACTGGCAATATTTATTGACATCAATTATGCACGCCCTGCGTTTGCTTGCTGCGTTCGTTTGTACGCTTCAACAGCGCAGCGGCGGTGGGTGAGCGTCCTGCAGGACACGCCGCAGGACGAGTACACCTCACAAATTAAGTCGTTACGGTCAACCTTACTTAGAGCATTTTAGGAGTTTAAATGTAGCAATATTATTGAGACGTAGGTGTTGTATTTGTCAATATTCGTCAGTAGTCGATCGAGCAGCAGTTTTCAAGTTGCTGCTGATGCAGCAATAACGTAAACCATCGCAGAGACATTGCGGGAGGCGGCGGACAAGCAGCAGATAGTTTTTTTAAAGATGAGCGCTCTTAAATGACTTGCAGACAGAGTTAATATCTTATCTCTGAATGCCAAAGAGATGAAAATTAAACCCCAGATTTCTTTTGTGAAGAAGAAAACAGTCGCTCTATCAGCTTGTTACGTTGTTTTGTTTTGCCATCAAACGGAGAAGAGAATATGAAATGAGGAAAAGATACAGTCCATCCTCGTAAACGTATTACCTTCGAAATTGAATAAAGTCAATTTGGATTTAAATTAATGTAAATACGAACACTAAAAATACTTTGTAAATAATAAAATACAACAATATTTTCTTTACAATTTTAATTAATAGCAAACATAAATTCCATTATTCATACTACGTATGTAAATCTACGCAAATTATCCACTAATTGTACAATTAGGGCTGGCAACCCTTGCAAATGTATTTCATTTTATTTTTTTGTTGTTCTCTTGTAGATCCATAAAATTTCACAAAAGAGAACATCAAAGCGGTTTTTCTTTGTGGTTGGTTTAATAGTTAAGATATAGAAATTTCATTACTAATTTTATGTGAAATGTTCATTACTGGTTTTCACTACACTTTGTCTTCTCTCACGGCCGCTTTACAATGTTATTGCTTGGTCATCTTTGTTATAGTTAATGTGCTTTATATATTTTATAAAAATAATTATTATAAAATAATTCATTTTTGATGAGTAGTTTGATTTTAAACAAGCAATTATATGCCATAAATATAGTTCAATCTAAAAAATAATCAAGGAAAAACAACCCTGGGAAAACTGATGAAAACCTTGAACGAGGAAATCTACACCAGAGTTACACATCTCTGATCTACACTTCCGAAGAAATTAATTCATAAACAAAGGTTAGGGCCTAACCGTTAGGCTGACATTTAAATACGATAAGAAACACCACGTTAATTTCTCGCGGAGTGTACGATTTCATATTCCTTACATAATGGCAGAAATTGACCTTACATAAAAAGAATTTCGCTAATATTTTATATAAATATTTCACATTAAACTTCCTTTATACCATTTCATTTCAACATCGACATAAAAGCAGTCCCTCTTAGTGAAGAAGCAGTAGAAAGCTAAGACAATTTGGGTTTGATCGAAAGAGCGCAGAAGTCGTCTCTGCTGGGGTCAATCCTTCACCTTCTTCCACGACGCTTAGGCGCGAGTTTTTATTTACAGAATGCGGTATGAAATTAGGAAAACGGTTGGATCGAAAGCGGAATCTCTCAAAGTAATCGGCTAGATCTCCAGATTTTATAATTAAATAATTTTAAAAAATGTAAGACCATCACGTTTTTTATTGAAGATACAAAAATTTATTTTATGTGATTTCTTTTTTCATTATATTACCAAGCGTGGATGGACCTCTCCTTCAAACTTTTTAATTTACTTGCATTTTGTTGCTGAAAGTATATCTTGATTGTGCTGCGTAAAACTTTTATCGCTCTCGTCTGATATCAGTGAAGTTCTAAAATTTGTCTAAATTTTAGGTTTCTAATGCTTACGATAGACACGATCCGACATTTTTTCATTTGTTCGAAATGTGATATCATACATCTGCGTAGATAAGCCATTTAATTCTTAAATTTGCATTGTAAAAAAACTTTAAATACATAACATAAAAAGCATAAATTTAGAAACACAAGTTTTATTCACAGGATACAACTCCGAAATAAGTTCCGCTTTATCAAGAATTTGTTATTCAAGTTTTAGTACGAGACGAGACACAGATTTCAATTACTATTTCTGGTTTGTGAGAAATCTCATCATGAGGTTGTGTTTTCATCAGTGGCTTCATTTTGAAACATAGATAGATACCAATCGGGCAGGAATGAACGTTCAGTCTTTCCCTTAAAGCACTCGTAGGTCACCCGCAATGTCTCTGGATTGTAACAAAACTCATACACGGTGTACGGACAATTTACAGCAGCCATTACTTTCCTAATAACGGTAAGGAACTTGACTAGAAAATTTCCGCAAACAGATGGCCTCCAATAATTCTAACATGTTGGAAAGTTATATAGTAATACGTCATGGGAAGTCTACATTTAATGAACTTACTAAACCTTCACTTGGTAATGTATGCGTCTTAACATGCTCAAATGATTCCAGCAATCCTTCTTCAGAACGAACTCCCACATAGTTGTCCTCAATGCCTGCAAAGAAGGAACTACACCACCAAGTGCGGCTCTTGAAAATTTTATAATTATTTTTTTGCCTCGGGCTCACACGCTCCTCACGTAATTTTACTGAAACGAATTTTAAGTCCCGCAAAGTGTTAATCTTTGCTGCATCGTCACTGAAAATTGATAAATGGTTTAAACTAAAATAACTACGATATTCATAACCTCACAGTTGCACTGGCGTATTACTAATGATTCCGTCAATAGACGCGGTATATAAAAGCTCCATGTTTTCCACTTTTCTTTTAAAAACACACATAAAATCGGTAAATTCATCAAAGGGTTTATCCGGTTTTGCTTGAGTAGAAGGCGATTCTGTACAGATGCATGTTAAAAGAAAATAAGAAATAACAATGACACTTTTTAATAATTTATTGCAATTTCCTTTTACCTGATAAACAGTGCTGTAGAAATCTATTTCTAAAGGCACTTTTTTTCTCGTGTTCCTCAGTTTTCGGCTCGCGCGGTGTTGTATATGTTGCGAGGTATAAATAAAAGGAGCCCAAGTACTTGGTGACATGTATAGTCCAAATATCTTGTAAATTATACGGTGCTTGCATTATAAGAGTCAGCAAACCTCTCCAACATATGAATTCGACCGCAATACCGCGTTTGGTATCTGTAGGTAATTCGCTAGGAATTAAAAATTGTTCTTTATGTTCGTAAATGAACTTTAGCAAGTAGAAACTAAAAAGTTGTGTTGAGTTCTTAGTGCCCATTCGCCAGTCAATATTGAGATCTAACGGCAAGCATTTAGGGGCTTTGTAGTACCGCAGATTTCTAGCGCTTGCTTCATAGTCGTTGTCGGTTGTAACACTAAAAAATCCTAATCGCTCAGGTTTTCCAAATTTTGGAAATGGAGGATTGAAGCCTCGATACGGGTCTACACGGAGACCGATGTCTTTTTTGCCGAAATCCTCCTCAGAAGGTGACATTGCTTAGGTTCACCGTTGTTTCCAAATAATACTATTAGGAAATAATTTGCAATTACTTCTGATATATTACATTCGCAATCACGACGAAATTGTACCTTTCCATTCGGGAAATCAAACGCACACTGATGAGCGTCTACTCCTTGGAATGTTTCAGTTATTATTTAAATCTTGAAGTGTTGCAACATTGCTTCGTTTTTATAATGATCCCAGACCCAAGGTTTTATTGAGGATTCTATCAGAGAGTATATATCATAGATGACTAGATGTGACACTCGCTATTCGCCGCTTCAAGAAATCGGTTTGACATTTCACTTAAACTCACGCATACAATACGTGAGAAGTACCACATTGTTGTTCTTGTTTCTTTATCAATCAATGTGTACGATTTCTTAACAGTGCAACCGTATGTGCTAAAGGGTTTTGGAGCCCCACCTAGGCCAATAACGTATAATTTCCAACTATTTTGTAATAATTTGTATTCAGTTTGATTTATACTATTCTGCTAACATCGTTCTAAAATATTTTTGCAATTAGGCGCATAATTGTGTATTTATAACAAAAAAGTTTTGATTATCGACTGCATTTATAGGAAACATAATGAAGCAAATTAGAAAATGCTGTGTAAAATGTTATAGAATATATTTATTAACATTAAAACTATGTTTTATACATGTTTTTCACGGATAAAAAACATAATATTTTTAATTATTTATTTTGACGTTTCGATAAACAACCCCCTTAAAATAAATTTTGCATCAGTGCTTGCTACAAAATTTTTGCGGCGAGGCTACATTATTTTACGGCGAGGCTACACTTTTTTACGGCGAGGCTACACTTTTTTTGCAGCGAATCAAAGTTTTCTTTCATTGTATCAGTGCAATTCCAGCAAAAATGCATTAGTGTATAAGGGACATTTTCGAGTGTCTCATCTACTAATCTATGGTATATATTCATGAATATATAAGATGCTTATTTTTAATGATCTTGTTATCCTGATCATTAAAAAAAACGATGCCGGTAATTTCATCTTTTGTCACTCCTTTAATCGAAATTATAAATATACTGTGTATTGCTAAATTTGTGTTTGAAAATAATTAAATATATGAAATCATATAAATAAACTATTACAAACATCATAAAATGTTAAAAAAGAAAAACACAAAAATTAAAAGTACTTTTGCGAAGATCGATATAGATCATTAAAAAAACGTGATTTATCTGTCCCGATTGGGACTTTTTTTTTTTTTGACGCAGAGATACATTTTAATTTTTTGGTCAGAGAGACACAGCGACACATTTTAATGGAGGAGTATAGTCTGTAATATATTATAACGTATGCAGGTGGAACATATAATTTTAATATAAGAATTAATATTAAGAATGGAGAATTCTCATGGAGAATCTAACATTAATTATTGGTGATCCGGCAACACTGATTAATGTTCTTGTAAAATTTTAACTTGGCGTATTATTCTGATGCAATAAGTAATTACATATATATTTCAAATTATATTTGACTGTTTCAAAAGAGCCTTTTCATCTCCAGTGATTCTGTGAATGATCCGTATCCGCACATCGGAGTTACTATATCTGACTGCCAATTACTACAAGTCTCTGACAATAGCGAAGAAGTTCTGTTTAAATAATTCTTTGTCAAACAACTTTGCAAAATACGCATAAAAATTTATTATGTCTTCCGGAGGAACCACTGAAGCGATGATGCCGGTTTTATATTACGCTCTCTTTAGTCCACCGGCTAGGGCTTGCATAATTACAGCTAAGTTAATTGGTCTCGATTTAGACCTAAAGTAAGTACAAAAATTTACTTATTCAATGAAATATGTTGGAAATAAAATGTTTCTCTAGATTTGTTGACTTTTCGAAAAAGGAGCACTTGCGTCAAGATTTTATGGAGGTAAATAGAAATTGCACTCCGTGCATTTAATACATAAAGTAAATAGATATGGTAAACAGAAATAATTTGCAGCTCAATCCACAACATCAAATACCTGTGTTTGTTGATACTGACGGTGAGGTGTATGTTGACAGGTATGTAATAAATTATTAAAATTCTCATTTCAATTTCAAATACAAGTTGCAATACAAATACATATGTTTTCTGGTATGATTTCTTTTCTTCATAGTCATGCTATAATGGCGTTTATGGTCTCGAAATATGCTCATACAGATGCACTCTATCCAAAGGATATAAAGACACGAGCACATGTCGATCATCGATTACACTTTGAAAACGGAGTACTTTTCCAAGTTATCAAAGATATGGTGGTCAGTAGTGCAGTATTTGATAATGAACACTGAAAAGATACATTAATTCCGTATTTAAGGCACGTATTCTCTATGGTGGAGAACTTGAATTCAATCCCAAAACTTTAGAGATGTGTCAAAATGCATACGGAGTCCTGGAGAAGTTCTTAGAGAAGACCGACTACGTTGTCGGGAAATATTTGACGATTGCAGATGTATCGATTAATACTACGCTCGTGACGTTGAACTTATTAATTCCATTGGATAAGAATAGGTTTAATGGATGAATTCATTTCAATGGAGTATGATTTAAAATACGTAATCATTTGCAGATATCCTAAAACCGTTGCTTGGATGCAACGCCTTGAATCCTTACCCGATTATTTAAATGTGAATTTGAAAGGTGCTGAGGCTCTTTCCAGCCGCATTACAACTGCTATGGAAGAAAATCAAAGCAAGTCAACAAAATAAGACACTGTTTTAAATATATTGCATTATTTTATATTCAAATGTTAACAGTTTATTTTATAAATGTTTGTTGCTTATTACAATTTAAATCTAAGGTCTTTTCTGTTTTACATTACATTATCAATGGAAGTCGGTTCCTTTATACAATTGTTAATGTTTTACTAAGCTATTTATTATCCTAAGAATTCTTGTGTAAAAATATAAAATTAAAATATAACAATATAAAATTATTTACATACAAATATTACGAAGATGTAAAACAAATCAAATTTTAATGTTTTTTGCTGTTAAGGTTCTTCGTATACTTATTTTTAACATGGTCTTTATATTTTATTTTAAAATTTTAATGTTATAAAAATCATAATAAATAAAACATTTAATATTTCAAATGTTTATGTAAGTTGCGACTTTTAAACTGTTAGAAATAAGTTTGATTTAATTGAATTGAATTAAAACTTTTTACAATTATTGACGTTTTATTTTCTTGATACCTTTATGCAATACAAATGCTACTTACTTAAAATTATATAAAATATAGAAGCTAATGATTAATAATATACTTTTCAATTAAATATTTTTGTTCTTTTATTTTATGTTATTTCAAATTAATTTACTAAAAGTACACAAATTATTGTGTTATTATTTCAATGGATTATTTTGATCCTTTTCAACATGAGTTGTTTTACGTAGGTGATTTTTTGATCGACTTTCTATTATTATTTTCTTTCCTTTAATAAACATATGAGAAGTGCTATTTTAAAAAGTATTTAGTATATTTACAATATCGTAAAATGTAACAAATAAATGAAAAGTTTTCCTAATACTAAACATTGATTCAAAAATATGTATAATCATTTACCAACTCCACGTGCGTGTGTGTGTGTGTGTGTGTGAAGGAGAGTTCTCAAGCTTCTCCATTCTGATTCCATTCAACATAAAGCAACAAAGTTGAGCGTAAAGCTCAATTTCTCGTTTCAAGCCGACGTTCCCCTAATCAAAAGTCGTCCACTTACTCATGCAGGCGCTACTCGGTGCTGCTGGCTGCATTATTATATTCGGAGCTGCAGCAGCGTTGTTGCGGAACACTCTGGCGCTGGGTGTCGCTGACGCCGAAACGCTGGTTCTGAGTGTGAACTGGTCGAGGCCGTACTTGCGAAGCAGCTCGAAGTCGTCGTCGTACGGAGGAACGCCCACTGGTGGCGGTGGTGGTTTCGTTGTCGGCGGCAGCAAGCTTGCACCTGAGCGCTGCGGTGCGTAGTATGGATAGATTGGATTGCTGACACTGGCACTTGTGGCGGCGGCAGTGCCCGCTGGCAACGTGGTCGACTTCTTGCCCACGCCAGTTGCGCCGCTGAGCGAGGGCAGAGGACGCGCGTTCTGATTGAGCGGATCGAAGTCCTCCAAGTCGAAGCTCGTGTTGTTGCTATCGTCCAGCGATATAAGATCATTCATGGTGTCCTCCTGCGAGGCGTGTGATGACGATGCCACTGCTGGCTGCGGCGGTTGCTGCAAATGGTGCGGCTGTAGTGAGCGCAAGGACTAAGAAATAGATTGAGATTTAGATTCACAATAAATGATACACGTTGAAGAGAGAAGGATTGATGCAGGGGTGACGTGGAAGTTGGAGAAATGAAAGAGACAAACTTGTTAAGATCGAAGCAATACTAGAGTTGGAGATGATACAAGGACGACGGACGTGCTTGATTAATAGAAGAAAACGATAGAAATCAAAGCAAATGTTAGTGACGAACAGCGATTGAAATGAGTGTGAATGAGGAGACAGGTTGAAGGGGGGGACAGCAGCCATCCACCCTCCCCGTTGTATACCTCTTTTTTCAGACGCGGCGCCGGCACAGGCACGTCGTTGCGTAGACGCTGCTGCGAGATGACCGAAGCGCTCGACGATGACGACGTCGATGTGCTCGACGAGGAAGAGTTTCGCTGCTCAACATGGGATCTCGCTTTGCATAAAGCTCGGTAAGCATCACTCGGTTCCCAGCAGTTGCGTTGCAGCTTTCGGATGCCCAAGGAGACGACCGCCGGCGGCTGGCCAACGGCGTTGCGCCGCGGAGGCACCGGCGGCGATAACATGTCCGGAGGCGTATCGAATATTGAATCGGTGGTAACAATCTTGTTGTTGTTGTTGTTGTGGTTGTGGTTGCTGTTACTGTGATTACCTCTGATGGGATTCCCACGTGGCGCTGGCGGAGGTTTTGACGTGACTTGTGTATGCGTTGGAGTATGGAAAAGGGGCGTGGATGGATTCGATTGCGAGGCAGGAGGTGGTTCTTTATGTGGTTTGTGTTGTGCTGTGATGTATGGATGATTGTAATATGAAGGTGGCAACGTCGCTGCTGCTGGAACTTTTGGCGTTGCATGCGGCGTGCGGAAGGCCATCGATGGCTGCGCGGACGATGCTGGCGGCTGCTGTCGAGAAGACGGCGCTGGTGCTGCTCCGCCGGCGTGTGCCGTTGCAGAGCGCTGATTGAGCTCTGAAGCGCTGCTTGGCTTGAGCTGTGTTGTTGTTGGTTATGTTTTCATGATGCGATTTGATGAGGACACAAACGATGTGCGAATTATAAACAAAAAAGTCACATAAATAAAATAAAAACATACATTTAAAAAAAAATCAACATTAAATCTTAAATAGAGCCAAATGAACAACAACAGACACAAATGATTGCTTGAATGCATCAACACGACTTACGCTGCGATCCACAATCGGCGACTTGAACAGCGGATGGTTCTGCAGCTCCTGCGACAGATTCATTTCCGACGAGCAGACGGAACTCGCCGGGCTCACAGTTGGAGAAGCAGCAGCAGCAGCAGCGACGGCAGCGGCAGCATCATGTTGTGTAAAGTGTTGGCCAGATGTTTTTTGCGGTGGATAGTTGACGTAACCGTTCGGCTGAATGTGAGAACTCGACGCGGAAGCGGCCAAAGGAGCTGCTTTGCGAATGGCGTTCGAGGCGCCGCTGATTGCGCTTGGGGGGGCGGCGTATTTAAAGCCGCCCGCTGCAGGGTGATGACTGCGCTGGTGGAAGATTGGAGAGCTCGGCGCCGAGTGATGACCTGCGGAGGTCTTGCCGCCGCTGACGACGTAACCGTCGATGCGATCATGTTGAGAGTTCGTCGCCGAGAGATTGGAACGGAAGCTGTTGCTGTTGGGAGGTGTGATGTCGCGCAGCTTCGACTTGAGGTCCTTGTAGGCCGTCTTAACACCACGTGAACCTTCTTTGACCTGTTTTTTAGGCAACGGCAAAAGAAAGCATTCATTAAATTAATCATTTACTAAAGGAGAATGAGATTTATAGAGAATTAGAAGATTAATAACAATAAAAGTACATAGACATTAACTATAAGTTGCTAACTACAAACATAATTGTTAAACTACGGCTCTACATCAATCAACTTATTTCTAAACAAACATTTAGTCAATTGCCACTCACCGATTTTACAGCAGACTTAACGGCAGGATTAGTCTGCAATTTAGTCAGTTTTTAAATATATTTAATGGATTTTATTTGGTTTTTGGTTTTGTGATGAACGTAAACACACAAAACGAGCGTCGTTGGTGGGACGAAGCGATCGAGGAGCGATCAAACAAACGACAAACATATCCCATAGCAGAGCAGAGCAGAGGTTGAATTTAGGTGAATGTGTGTAGAAGGATGCACGGAAATATGAAAGTAGACAAAAATCATTGTAGACACGGTTTTATTACTGATGACTTCAAGTCGATCGCCAAGTGATCGATCATATTTTATGATTGTTTTAAAGATGACAAAAATTATAATAAAAATTATGATAACGATGATCAGAATGATGATGCTTTTGCGACAAACGATGCACTATTATTATTATTATTAGATTCATTATTCTAGCAAAAATTGCGCAATTTTATATAAATTGTAATCAGTTTGCTGCTTTAGCGGAGGAAGAGAACAACGAAGGCTTATGTCCAAAAGAAGGATATTTCTTAATGTATGTGTGTGCAAATTTCCCCAACGAGTGGTTAAAGGCATAAAAATCTCCGGCATTTAGAGTGATTTTTAAAAGAAGTCCCTTTAAATTGCTTGTTTTATATTAAAATCATATCTAAATTAATCACATAAATTCAGAAATTTCAACCAATTTAATTGCAATTTTAATTAGTTTATAAATAATCATAAGTGTTTTATTTTAATTTAATGACTTCTTGTATTTCCATACCTCACATTTTACTTTTTAAAGATTAGTATCAATAATTATTCAATCGTATACTGATTTAAATGAAGCAAATAAAGTCTCGCCATTCATTCAATTCAACGGTTAGAAACAAATATAAAATATTGTTATTTTAAAAAGAATAAAATCTAAAAATGAGAACTAATTAAAACCACTTTTAAAATAAATGCTACAGTCTACAAACAAGCAAAGATAATAATAAATTACGAACTTGTAAAATAGCGGAAGCGCATCTATTAAATTTGTTTAAATGTATGTATTTAGCATGTGGCAACAGATTACTGTTGTTTAGTTTTAAAAGGGGGGATATTTCTTTGTGAAAACCTTCGACATATTGATCTTCCCAAAATAATACTGAAAAAAATTAATAAAAATTAAAAATATCAGAGAAAAATATTGCAACGAAATCCACAAACGCGCGTGTGTTTTTTGTTTATAAGTAAATTAATGTGACATTAGAAATTGCGTTTTAATAGAAACCAAATCAAAGCAGCGAAATCGGTTGAGAATGGAATTATGTGAGAATATGGAAAAACCCAACAGTTTTCGGCTACAACGAGAGGTGAATTTGAATGACGTCGCTGTTGCTTACCGCTCGATGTCTTTTTGTCCAATAGAACTTTAATAAAAGCTTAAAATATAGAAGTTTCAATTATTAACAGAAGAAACGAAAATTAAAATACCAATAATTTAAATTTCTAATATAATAAGATTTCTTTATTGAATGTTCCTTTTCTGATCAACGGAAAACAATGATTTTTTAATGCTTGTAACATTCGCTCTTCTGACTCGTTTCTTATTATAATGAAACGAATCAATATTAACGAATGTATTTTTCGTACGTTGATAAGTTTGTTGATAAAAATACAGCGTAGTTTTGTGAACTGTAATTGTACCCCTCCCAAAAAAGGTCCAATATGCATAAATTATATGCACTAATATTAAAGATTAATTCAATATCTCAAAAAATTACCAAGTAGCCCCAAAATAACCTCAACAATTCTATATTTGTATGAATGCAAGGTAGATAGCAATGAAAAGTGTTTAATATTAAATTAATTTATTTTTGTATGAATGATTTGTGAAAGCGGCATTCAATGTTTTTTTGTTGGTGTAGCAAAAATACATTCTTAACAACAGACAAAATTTCAAGCTTCACTAACTACAAAGTCGCACGATTGCGAAGCGCATTTTTTTGTTGTTTTGCTACGAAGCAGCATGACGACGACCACCAACATTTGTAACCATTTTTTTTTTAATAGTTTCGAATTGGGAATCAAACAGAACTTCAATTATTAATTGCTTAAATAAGCAGTCTTCGAAAACTTCTTTACAAGCTTGCGATTTGTTTTGACTAGCGTGAGACTCACCTTATCCTTGACGTTCTTCAGAAATGCATAGTTCTTGCCGCGTTTCTTCATCTTCTCCGCATAACGAACCGTCTCCATTTCAAATTCGTCCGAAAATCCCAATCCTGTGTTCAACATATCGATTCGTTCATCAATGAACTGTTGAAATATTTGCAACTGCATCATTTTGGCGAGGAAAGGACGCAAATGGGCGGGACGAGTTTCGATGAATTTATCTCGATTGAATGTTTTGCCGCAGTCACGGAATTCGACAGCATCTCGATAGCCACCAATTAATTGCACCAGAGCACCGAGGAATATTTTTGAAACGCGATCGCCGAGATGTTCGTGTGAATGCGTAAGTTGCTTCTTCAGCTGAGCGATTATTTCACTGGGCATTTCTTGTACATCATCGAAAGGACTCTCCAAAATTTTGGTATCACAGTATAAAATCACAACTTCGCCCAATTCATCTGGTGTCATCTAAAGAGAAGTAAGAATTAAATTAAATTAAATTAACAGTTTATAGAATGAGTACAAACCGTTTCAAGAACCATTTCGGGCACTCCTATTAAATAGGGCATGGGAGCACTCAAATAGTCCTTCAGCTTCATTGGAAGCACTGGAATGAAGATGTGCTGCCACACCATAGGATAAAGAAATGCATTGGCTGCTTGAATGCAAGACGACAGTCGGTCCAGACGACGTGACGTAAAAATTATACGACGCTCGGCAAGCATCGCAGCGAAAACTGCAATCATGTTCTTCGGATCAACAAAATTATAATACAAGCTCAACATTTGCTGCGTAGAGAAATGACCGAAATTAAGAGAATGCAAAATAAAATACAAAATTTCATTATTTTTACGAAATCTACTTACATTTTCCGGTATACTTGGTAATTGGAACTGCGCCGGACATTCGAAGGCGAAAGGCTGTGTAAGAGATGTAAATAAGGAATTACATATGAGAGTAATTATGAAATGAATAAATGCTTTTTATTACACTTTGTGCTCCATTGTAGAAGAACGTTAAACTGCCACCCGGATCTGGTATTCCGCGATTGTACGCTTCGGCGAGAAATGAGCGAAACTCATTGCTGTCCGTTCGCCGTAATTCCGCCAGCACGGAAAGAAATCGCAGGAATGTGTCGTGCCATGGCAAAAAGGTGATGATTACCATGGCCGAATCGGTTTTGGGATCGTGCCGACAAAACCCATATCGCCATTTAGAATCGTCCGTGGTGAGCACAAAGGAATACGATTGCACAGAATCACTATGGTAATCAGAAATAAATGCGTGTTTAGATTTATACTCCACTGCGTTTTAATATTTATAAAAGTTCCTTAGTTTCTAAGTATATGTTGAAACTTGATGAGACTTCAGAACTTACTCATCAAAGTCAACTCAATGGACAGTGACATGTTTTATTTATAAATTTATTTGTGTCGGTTCAGTTAAAATAAAATTCAACCAAAAAAAAAAAATAAAATGAAGTTAGCAACAGTATTTACCCTACATTTTATTTACATGCATTTAGTCGTCATCTTAATCAAATTCAAGGAACTCTGATGGCCGTTTCTTTAATCTTGTATTCGAATATAAAATGTATACGTATGAATTTAATTGCGTTTATAATAAATAAACATATTAAAGAACTTCTTCGGAGAAAAATACCAATAAAATAACCACATAAAAATGCTATGAGTGATGCGAAATATTTAGAAATGGCAAAAATAAAAAACATGAAAAATTGACGCTTTTTGGCAATGATCGGAATCATTGGAATATTTTTTATTCAATTCAAATTTAACAAGAAACCATTATACAAAATCCAATAATCTAGTACATATGTATGTATGTATGTATATGCATTTTTGTACTGTTTTTATTCTTCTCGGTTTTAATGTTCTTTTCTTCTCTTTGTCGGTTTTTGTTGTTCTTTATTTTTTCTACACGTATGTTTATTTGGGTTAAATAAAAGCGACATAAAAATAAATTACTAAAAGTTGTATAAATAAACTGCAATCACTGGAAAAAGACAATCATCATTACTCATTGAGTTGATTATGTTCAGTTTTACGTCTTCGTCTTTTTAAAAGTTGTTCAATTTCAAACGCTATGGTCATGTGCATGGCGATGTGTTTTAGCATTTAAAGCACTAGCAACAACAACAATCATAAGGCAAATATTTTTTTATTGTTACTTAATTAGAGTGTAGTGACGCCAAACACGCAACAAGTTATCGGCATCATATCATATGCATTAAAGCTCCTCGTCTGCGATTCATTTTCTTTGTTTGACCGAATGTATGTCTGTCTGTCAGTTGGTTATTATTTGAGTGATTCTTTATATTTATCTGTACACCTCTATCGTTGCCTTTTGAGTGTATTTTGTACAATTTTTTGTCTATGCTGAAGTTGACCCTCGCTGATGACGCAGAAGTTAACCAAATGGATATGATATACATACGTAGATGTGTCGTAGCGATTATTGAAATCATGGACGAATTTTCGTTACCTTTTTTTCTTGTTGTTCGATTCTGAACATGGTTTTTTTATTATGAGCAACAATTTTGAGAATTCTGTGTTTTGGATCACAGCTTAAGGAAGCATGGTTCTTTTGCAACGAATGAGATGTTTTAAAACATGAGTCATCTGTTAACTTGGTCAAAAGAATTGATAACAAAGCGTTGAGGCGTATTTACCAATATTATTGCAGCTGAAATTATTTAACTTTTAATTGTCCACCGGAAATATACCGGAAGCAGTGTATATACATATGCATGTGTTTGTTAACTTTACATAATACTTTCACTATTTCATTTTTGCGTTAGACTGACAACTTACCATGAAAAGTCGCAGGGAAATGCAAAGTCTGGAATATCAGCGATGGTCTTTTCGTCGCGATAGCTTTCCGGAAAACTTTCAACAATAATGCCAGGTGGTGCAGCTGCTCCCGTGTGTGTGGAGCGATCCACACCGTGCGCTCGTGTCACTTCGCCCCAGAACTCAAACAATTTCTTCACATTAATTCTGTGGCAGGAGAGCAACAATAAAAAAATGTAACTTTGTTGGAAATACGTAATCAGTTAAGCGTAACGCCTCCATTTCTGAGTGAAGTGGACAAGACTGCCCTTCATCCAAAAAACTGGTGGGGCAGATAGTTTCTGATGTCACTTACCTGTTACGAGAGCTCATTTTAGTTGCTCCTATTTAATAATTTTGCTGCATTTTGCATTTATCCAATACTAATTTTGTAACCTTTAATTTTGATGCCCCTTTAAATACTCCACGATTACGACTTTTATGTGACAATCAAAGATTTGACCTCAAAGATTTTGTTTTCCACTTGAAGCTTTGGGAGATTACTATATTCTTGAACGGTAAGTTTTATTGAAGACGCACTAAAACAAACACGCACTAAATTATTCAACAAATTATATTTTTCTAAAGACTGAATTACAAAACTAGCGATATTGTGCAGACGGGCATAATCGCTCACCCATCCATTGCACCAGTTTTGTCTCCATTGCTTTTTTAATTGCAGCAATAAATGGCTATTTGATATTTTGCCATCACTAATTCCTTCTCACAGTTGTTCTTCTACTTTTAATCAAACGTTTATTCAACAACTCGTATTTTTGTCGAGTTTTTCTTTTATTTATAAGTAATTTGTTATTCTTTAAATATTGAATAAAAGTGCTCACAAGCTAGCTAAAATCCGCTAAACTTGGCAGCACAAGCAGTAATGATATTTCCACAAGAAAACGTGAAAATCCAATGCAATATAATTTTCCGCAAGATCCAAATTGTGTTACAATATAGAATTAAGAAAATTGTAGCCAATCGTAAAAATGATTAGCGTTGTTTTTAAATTTATACTTTCCAGTTTATAAGGTTAATAAGTTAAAGCCTTATGATAGACCGACTCTATGAATCATTACAAATAACGAGTAATAGTCGACTTGACTCTATTATATAAAAAAAAGATATACTTTAAAATCGCTCGTTATTGCGCTTAGGTCACGATCACGCCTACTTTTTTAGAAATCAAAAATTCATCCAGAGTTGTAATGCATTCAGTGTTGTTAGTATTTCAGTAACTTCTTTCAAGTGGTTTATTCTTAAAAATGGACTTTTATTATAAGCATTGAACGGAAGGAGTTACTTTGAATTCACTCATGGTTTCACTTAAATTTGCTCAGCTTATAAATTCCTGATTCGCAGAATTAAAAAAAGAGTAAAAATATTCAAATACAAAATTCAATACACAAAATTGTAAAAAATTGCATGACGAGCGTCCCCTCGTTACTTTATTAGCATTAAATGCATAAGATTGTTTAAACATGTATAAAACCAATTATATTCATAAATTTGGAATAAAATTGCTACTCAAGGAAAAAAATATATATTTTCACCTAATAATGAAATGATTCTTGACAAAAAATCTCTTATAGTTAAGGTAAGTGAATGAAAGTTGTATTCCAAACACTTTATTCTTTCCTAAGCATAAATATATTCATAGGTTCAAATTTAACAGGTGAAGCTAATGTTTATAATAACTATTTACAAAAAAAAAGACAAAAGAAAAAGAAGACAGATGAATGAATTAAATAATTCGATGAAAAGTATGCATTTTTAAAATTAGTCAAAAGTCTCGTTAATTTTTTTCTTCTACTCTCAGATATTTTAATTTAAAATCATCAGTAACTACGTTTTTACACTAAAATATGGGCGTTGTGTCTGCTCGTAGAGGAAGATTAAACTATAGAGTTGTTTGCATTCTTAATAATTTCATTGATGTCATCTATCAAATCACTGCCTGCACCAACATCTTTTCCGGCAGATTCATTGCCATCACCCTCACGATTTTTTGAATTTAGTAGTTTTGCGATTTCTTTATCTACATCAATATCGGGTTCACTGTTGGGAATAAACTCATCAGATGGGGACGAGGATTCAACAGTCACATACACCGATTTCCCACACTCTGTTCTGATCTTCCTGTTTGGAGTTGGGCTCGACCGCTCGCTCCGACTTTTAAGTTTCAGCTTTTCGGAGCCTTCACTTCGTATTGCTGAAATCCGATTTACCGCGATTAATTCATTTGATATTAGCTCGTCCTTTCTTTTCTCTTCGGCGTGATCTTCTTCTTCGTCGTCTTCCTTCACGATCATCTCAATAATTTCAATATCCGTTGAAGATCCTGATTTGTTCAAATCTTCAACTTGAGTTTGATTATTTTCGGCAGTTTTTGAAGCTTCGGCAGTTGCTTTAGATTTGTCTTGTATATTCGAAGATTCTTTAGTTAGTTGCGCTTTTTTGTTATGTTCAGCGGCCAACGCAACCTCAATTTCGACTTCCACTTGCTCGACTTTCTTATTACCAGCTTCATTATCCTTTTTTGCTAATACTAGCTCAACCTTCCTGTTAATCACCTCCGCTTTTTTCACATTCAACACAGACGACGTGTTGCTAACGGACTTGTTATCGCCTTGTTCTTTTTTCCGGTCGCTTTTAGCATAAGTTTTGGGTTTGTCTTCTTCTAAAGAGCTGTCTGAACTGACTTCTTCCACCATCAGCACTTCGACTTCGTCAACATCGTCTTCCTTCTTATTCGATTCATCTGACGATTTCAGGTCCTGCTCCGCCGCCTCCTCGTCCAGCATTTCCTTGGCAAACGGATACTCTTCTTCAGCCTTTTTTAACTCAATAGTACATTTCATTTTGAGCTTCATATCGTTGCGCTTCATTTCTTCCAAACGTTCTCTCTGCAGAATTTCTTGCTTTTTGAGCAGAGTTGGATTCGGTTTATTTGTAGTCTTCTTACGCGGTTGCTTCTTTTGGGCAGCATCGTTCGCGCTGGCGCTACTGCTGGTTCCACCGCTCGGAGAGGCTTGTGCAGAGTTCTGGTCGCCTTCTGACATATCGATCTCCAACATACTCGCCAAGAACGATTGTGCATTGCTTAAAAATTCAGCTTCTTGAGCACTTCTATCTAATGGCGCCGTGTGTTGCTGTGTGTTGACCTTTTTTGCAGTGGATGCGGTGAGTGCTAAAGAGAGCTGCGATGGCTTTTGGACAACGGAATTATTGTTGGAAACGCTGGAAGAATAACAATCATCTTCGTTATCGGAATCAAGCGTGATAGTGTCGGTTTTCGGTTCAACGATTTCAATGTCATTGTCCTCATCATCACTGGCTTGTTTATCTACGGAGGAAGTGCAAAAATATGAAATTATAATTATGTACAATATTTAATATATTTTTAAAGAAATAAGCATAGGTTTACACTAAAATAAAATTGATACTACAATTATATAATTTATTGTTTTATTAGACTGCATTTATTACGATCATGAATTATTAAATGCTTAAATAAAATTGTAGACATTTCCACATGTTGCAAGAAAAGAGATCAATTATTTTTCAAAAACTGCAACTCATCGATGGGCAAGTTTGCGCAATACTTTGGTAGTTGTTCCATTGAATATTTATGTCTTTCGCGACACAAACGCAAGTAGCTGAACCTGGCCAAATGCCATCGTAGTTTTATAGTCTTAACGTCGCCTGCAAGTACGAAATATTAGCAAACAAAAGCACTAACAACTTATTAAGAATATTAAAAGCCTACGTTTGAAGTCTTTCAGTTCGCGTTTTATTTCAGCCCACATTTCTTCCCGGCGCAAGTAGTCGTCATAGTCTTTGAGTTTTTCATTCCAAAGCAGAGTACGCTTGAATACGGCACGTGTCAAGGCCAGCACAAATTCGCGATCATCTGGCATATCTTGCAATTTCATATCGCGATCGGGTAACATGTCTAGATTACCGCAGTCCATCATTATTAAATTCTCCCTCTTTAAAGCGTCCTCATCGATTTTGTACAGGAAATGCAAGGTAGCCAGATACTTGGAATACTTCACTTCCAAATTAGCCAAAGTATTTTCATCTTTTATGTGCTTCAGGCGAAAAGTTTTGTATAGTTCATAGAGATATGACCAACGATCGATAAGCTCATCGCAATCCGAAGCTAAAATTGAAATGTCAAATGTAATCAATTCTAGTAAATTTTATAATTTTTACATCATCGTTGGTTTCTACCTGGTATCTGCTTCCACAAGTGCGTCCACAGGTTCTTCCGCGTTTGCTCGTCCACTCTTTGAAACGCGTGATCGTGCGTCTTGCGCCAAAGCACAGGATTGCATTTGACGAAGTTGATGATCTTCAAGTCCGTGCTGCTGATTTCCAATGGTCGAATTGACGAAGTACGAAAATCCATGCCATCGTTTTCTCCGTTGTCTAAACTGACGTCTGGGACAGTATTGTCAACGATGCCTTTAAGCCAGTCATCGCCACCAGCTTCAGCTGGAAACCTCTTTGCATTCTCAGCCTCGCCCTTGTCCACCTTCTGCCAATCCTGTTCTGCCAAGTTGCGATTAAACAAGAAATTTGTTGCTTTGTTGTAGTAACCGTTGAAGCGCTTTCCACTCTTCAGACGCTCTTCGATGCGTACGAAACGTTTACGTATGTTTTTCCAACGCAATTTAATGTTCTCCTCGGGCTTAAATTGCGCCGCAATTCGATTCCAATAGACGCGCGTTACTTCGTAGTTGCCGTAATCAGGATAACGCGAGCACCAAATCGACGGATACAATTCAATGAGGCGGATTAATTTATGATCGATTGCTCGTGATTCGGTTTCCCGCCTTGATACTTCACCTCCACCGCCATCACATTCACCTTCATCAGCGCCACCACCACCACCTGGCCTACTCATGTCATAGTCGTCATCGCCTTCGAATTCCTGACTGTAGTCGGCAGTTTCCTCTGCAGGCCTCAAAAGGCTGCTGCTCTGACTGGGCTCTTGTTGTTTCCGTTGTTCCATTTGTGAAGAGTGCTGATGTTCAGTGGCTCGTCGCTCTTTGGCACTTTCCCGACTATCCGTTTCCTCGACTGTCGGTGGTCGCTTCAAATCATTCGGATTAGTTTTGCCATCATCATCATCGTCATTTGGTTTCTCAGTCTCAGTATCCGCTTCGTTATCCGTGTCGTTATCAGTAAAACACGAACCGATTTGAAGCAGTGGTGACAGCGGAAATTCCTCTCTGCTCTCTCCATCATTTTCCAAATTTTCCAGCAAGCTTTTACGGTACTCATACACTTGATTGTGGAAACTGTTGCAGCCTGCACTGAACAGCTCCACATCATCTAGTTGGCCGTAGCGCACATAATCTACACCTGCAAGGGATCCAATGATTAAACGGCATAAAATTACTAATCAATTAATGAGCTAACGAACTATACATTCGATTTCATTGCCTAAGACATTTTTTACACATGGACCAACAAATTAAAGCCTAATAAATTGAGATTGTGCATTAGGAAGTTTTAAATTTGTTGACTATTTATTGTTATCGCTGTGTTTTCTTTTTTCGTTGTCCATGGTCTTCTTTTTTTTATTACAAATTATTATTATAGTGCTCTGTAAGTAAAAAATGCCAAAGTATGTCAATGAAATGGAACATAAAAGTGCGCGCACGAAAACGATACTTACAACAGTAACCGTAAATTTAATCACTATACTCATGGAATGCATTTTTTTTAAACACTGCTTTTAAACACACTGCGTAATATACAACTTTAGTCCATGTTAAGAAATGACTTGAGACAATGATCGAGTTTGTAAGAGATCGGAAAGTATAGGAAAAAGTGGTAATACTTTGATCTATCAGTCACTGACTCAGAAGACTAACGTAAAATTATAAAAAAAAATACGACATGTATTCGCAAGAAGCGTAGTATTGGCGTATCACTTCCGTTCAGTCAGAAAATTGCAGAAAATTCATCTATTTCGACAGTGCCTTGAAGCAATTAAAGATGAAGTAAAATCTACGTATTAAACTAGGTTTTGCAATATCGTGCAGAAGAAATTTCGGCGTAGACAATGGGAATGCTCGCTTGAAATATTAACTTGTATAATTCGCTAGATCTTTTCGATGGTTTCCATTATCGTGCGTACTTTCTTCACAATGGAAAAACTGAATCAATGAGTTTACTTCAGAGTGTTCCTTTCATAATAAACGTGCCAGAAATGTTCTACCGCCAACCGCTTTATCTCGCGGAGAAGCCATAGGACTTTCGTACAATTATTTTCCCAACACAATTCCAAAAACAACAAAACAAAAAACATACCCGCTGCTAATTGCCCATTCTCCAGACTGTCTGCATCGTTACTGAAGCCCAATTGACGCATATCAACCAAGCATTTATCCTGTAAGCCTTTGAACCTTCCAATAGCATACGTCAACAGATACGAGAGGTGAATGTACAGTTCCTTGACGTCCATATAGTTGCGTGCTTGCTTGTATGCGTTCGAATTGGTCAAAGTCTGCACTTTGCTAGTTAAGTGCAGACAAATTTCCATTGTATTGAATACCTGATCCTGAAGCTGTGTCCGTGAGTGGCCGAAAGGCGTGTCGGGGTACGCAACCCGTACCATGAGCGGACGCACAGCGCCCAGTTGAGGAGACGGTTGCGGTGGTAGCTGCTGTGCTGTAGCTCCGAGCCCACCATTAATAAAGTGAATCGGTGCAGGAGAGCCGTTTTGCAAACTAGTAACCGTCGTATTGCTCATCGCTGCGTTCTGATACTGTAACATTTGTGGATGGTGTGGCGGCTGTACGTTTATCTGCGAATACGGCTGCAAACCGGGCGCCGGCGTTATTTGCACGGGTCGCGTAGCGTGTTGCACGTGGACGTTGCGTTGCCACGAATTGTGCGGCTGCGGTGGTGTTGGTACAGGTTGCACAGGAGATGGCGATGTGTTGTTAGAAGAGCCCTGGCGTTTAACCTGAATCAGCTTGCCGTTAGGTAATCGGAAGGTTTCTTGCTGGGCAGCTGTGTTCAAGTCGATGCGGTAGCCGTTGATGGTGTGGTAAACTGGTGCAGCACTGCCAGAACCGCTCGCACGAGAACCCACAACTGTGCGACGTACAACGGGTGAAGAGGCTGCATTTTGTCGCATTTGCACACTGGTATTTCGCAGCACCAACGGTGGCGGAGTATTTTTCGGAGTTGAAGTCTGCATTGGATTGTTGCCACTGTAAACGCCTGGCGAATGAATGGACATTACTTTCGGACTAGACGCCATGGGCGCATGTGAAGGAGGTGGCTTGGGCGAGACAGTGATTTGACAGTCAGGTTCCAGCATACTAAGAAGATCGGGTGTGCACACTACTTCGTCGTTGCTTTGTTTGGACCGCTTGGCAGCTGGTGACTCACTGCGTGACACTATTATTTGGGCCTTTTTCCCTGTACTACTCGAGCTCGCCGCTGACAAACTGCGACGTGATATTGAATCCACACTCTCCGCAGAGTCAGACAAATTATTACTTTTGGATTTTGCAAGGCGACAGCAAGTGCTGCGATCCTTCATCATTTCGTGTTTCAACTCAGCTTCTGATAAACCCATTGATGCTAGTTTTCTGGATAACGGAGGAGAGATGAAACTTAGTTCTGTTTAATTCGAATTTAAGCCACTTTCATAACTTACTTCTTTTGCTTATCGATGTATTTTACTAGGGCCCAGTGCTGAGCACGCAGAGGCCAAAGAATTTTAGGTGCACAATTGAAGCAGCTCCAGTTTTCATTCTGCTCGATATCGGCAACTACGCCGCGAGACAGATTCTTAACTATGCATGACTTGCAGAAAACATATGGACAATTGGAGCAACAGTACACTTCGCCGCCTTGTCCACACCATCGACAGTACAGTTCGGAACCATCTTCGCCTTTGCTGAATTCGCCGCTATTGTAAAAATCGTGGCATTTCGTGCAGTGAGTTACGCGCAGCACGGGATGCATCTTGATGAGGCTTTCCTGTGCGGGAGCCGTTCCAATGTGCATCTTGCATATGGTGCAGTGAACCTTGCGGTCGCAGACCAGTTGCAAGGACGGATATGCTTTTGTATAGAATCGGCGTTCATCCTCACTGATACTGGGATCAAAATCCGAAGGCGTAACTTCTAAAATAATGGAAAAGAGACAGATGAAATATTTTGTCAAATGAATAAAGAATAATCTGTTAGTTGCCCTAATTACGTATTAAATTAATCTGAGCATAATTTTATTAAAGAATCAATGAACAACACTTACCAAATGTTGTCATTATTTAATTGCAATTGCAAACTGCTGTCAACAGTCAATTGTATTCAAGAATGATGATTTTATCAATATGTACTTGGATTGTATTAAAATATGAATAGAAAATTCAATGACAAATTTTCAAAATCACAAAAAAGTAGGTTTTTTTTTTTTTTGTTATTATCACATATTCAAACTTAAAATCAGTCTAGGAGTTATACCTCCAATCTATGTTAGCTCCGGGAAGCAAGAGCGATTTACTTCCATGTTATTATAAATTTTATTGTTTCCTTGTCATCCAAAAGTTTGTTACTGTTCAAATCAAATTGTACAAATCACAATTGTCATAAAGGTTATCTTTCCTGTCCATGTAGAATATTTTTTTTAAATTCAATAGTATGTTTTCTTTGTTTGTTGGATTGCCTTATGTAACAGAGCATAAGCGATCTTACAGAGTCGCAATTTTTGTTCAAAATAACTCTACACCAATGAATACGGTGGCGTGAATAGCGGTACATTATGGGAAAGATAAGCGACGATATTACTACGCAGTCTAAGATATCGTCCATGAGTAATTTGCAAAACGCTCTGATTTACAAGTAACTATTCCGAATTTCTTGTCTGGTTTACAAGTAGAAAAGTTGTGGTTTAGTTCAACTAATTTAAAAAAAAAATTCATTAGCATAAAACATAATTGTTTACACTACCATTTAATCTATGCAGGTACATTACATTACAACATTCCGTTAAGATATAATTTCAAATTAACAGCTTATGGAATTATAAAGCTTTTCCGCCATAATTATATTTTTCGAAGAATTTTTTATGGTGTGAGCTTTTGGTTATGATCATTTCTGAATTTGTCTATAATAAAAATCAAGGCTTGTCTATACCCTAAATACACTTTACAAATCTCCTCTTTTTGTAAGCTTTTCAAATAGTTTTTTACTTCTTCTACGCAAAGTGTGTACATAAACTATCATTTAGTGTATACATAAACCAAATAAAAATTCAGCATATGTCGACATCAGCGAAGGATGTGCAGATGGCGCCAAAATAGTTTAAAATTGTTGGGTTTGTGTCCGAATAAATCTTTTGCAAATTAGGTTAAAATATCAAGATGGCGAAATATTGTGGAAAATATTTTTAATTCCAATTTTACGCAAAAAATTGTATAGAACATATTGTTTTTAAAACTTAAACAAAGCAACTCACCTGCATCTAGGTCGATAACTTCTGCTAAGCAGGGAGACGAAGGGGCGTCGCTCATTACGGCCTGCTTTTGTCCACGGGTGTCTTATTCCACTAGTTTAGACACTGTGGCTAGAGTATAGACACTTTGTGCTATCGGGTTTCGATTTTCGTTTGTCAATTTCCAACCATTAATGGGACATTATACAACTCTACCACGGTTTATTGATATTGTGCTGAATGCGACAATACTTTGAGCAACAAATTTATTCGAAGTCCTCTAATGATGCACTCTGAATGTGAATTGCTGAATGTATAGAACACACCAAACACACACGAAACTCCAGGGAAAACACAACTTCACGGCACTAGCTCCAAATTCAATATGGCCGTCACCACACCGATTCGGTATATTTCAATGGGCTCGTGAAATAATTTTCGCAGAATTCCTCATCATGGCTACCATATAAACGCTAATGTTAGAGCAGCAGCCATAAACGAGGTATGAAAGAGAATGCAGATGCCGAACTGTCAATAAAACAAACCATTGGTAGAGCTGCTAACAGCTGAGCTGTCAAAAAACTATACGCCAAATTGCCGACAATAAAATTCCGTGGGAAAAAAAATAGTTTCGGAAAGTAGAACCCACGAATCTGTCAAGAAATTTCGATTTATAAACATAAACAGATTATTTATTAATGCGATTATTTATTTATTTATGTGATCGACTATTATGTTAAAATGTGAATACTATTCATACATATGTACATACATATCTACATACATATGTACAACATCAAAAAATAAATATTTTATCTTTTAAAGTAATATCATTATGGAGTTTTAAGCAAGTTTCATTCTTAAGTTTCTCGTTTTTTCTTTATGATTATCAGCCTGGACACAGCCAGGCTGACGCAAGCTTTATCGAGATTTCCATCTAAGTTTAAGAAATTTGTCGAACTTAAGTTTTTGATATAATTTATTTATAGAATTTACTATATAAGATTATTTGCAAAAAAAAATTGAGTAATACACAGTTTTTCCATTCTTAATATATGTATCTTTGTCAAAATACCTGGATTGTTGATTATACAACAATGTTGTATAGTGAATGGGTCAATGTATGTATAAATTTTAGATCAGGCTTCTTTCTAATGTTTATTTTGTTCATCATATCATCACATATCATCTTACTCACTTATTCACCGTACAACCAAAAAGCCAGGATACGATGAAAAACATTGCTATACAATTATGTAACAATTGTACAACAAAGTTGTATATTGAATAGGTACCTAACGTTACTACTGTTAGTGAAAATTTTTGCAAAAGATTTTTGTAGAACATATCAGAATAAGAATAAATTTCTATGTTTATTCTATAGTCTTTTAGTAAATTCGCACATTTTAGAAACATTCAGAAACCTTTGGCGTACACGCAAAAGAATATATTAATATGAATACATACTTTTTCGTACAAGTTGTTTTAGGTGCAACCCTGAATTAACTGTCACACAAAATTTTCGTACAAAAATATTTTTCAACCCAGAGAAATTGCCATGAATTGCAATAAAAGTCTAGCGGAATCTATTTCATTCTGCATCCATTAAATTATAACAGGTCGAAAATATCTTGCCCTATCAGAAAAAATTGTTTAATAAAGAACATCAAGCCGAATAACAGAGCGAAAACGAGATGTCAGAAGCGAGTACATCAGCCGGTTCCGGCGGTAATACGCAAGGTGATTTTTTCTTTGGTTGGGATCTACTTTATAAAACAATCGAATCCAGCGTAAACAAAAAGTCGGATGTAATTATTGCACTCGCTCATTTTGTGCTGATTAAGTATTCGAAATTTGAATGCATTGGTGTGGGCGAAGATGTAAGTTTGCACTCAGTGCATATAAAGATAAATTATTAATGAAATCGATGTGAAATAGAAAACTTTATCGGATGATGAAACGGGCTCTGAACTGCTTCCGGATGGATGGAATTACGAACTTCAGTACGCCTTGCGCTACAAATACAACAATAAACTTTATTTACTGTTAGGACACAAAACTGAGGACTGTTTAATTATCAATTTACTCGATGTAAAAACGAAGAAAGTGTCGAATATCGGATTAGAACCGGATGAGTTGGTTCAGAAGCAGAAGGGGCTATTGAAGGAACTATTGCCGAATGCTTCAGAGATAGTCGATCGGTTCCGTAAGGAACTCATCGATCCGGTGAGATTTACTTGAATCATTATGAAAGCGTTTGGTATTTACATAAAATTTTTACGAACAGGTTTTTTCTGGCACTAAAAAGGAAGTTACAACGCAGACTACAACAACCTTGCCACGACAAGAACATAATAGACCGGTGGGGTAGGTTTTATGATAAGTTTTATTTGAAATGTAAATCATTTGTACATGCAGACAGTTTTTGCCAGCTGGCAGGGAACCCCCACACCCTTTTGGATTTCCCGACGTAGGGCGCGGAGACCTGGACCCTTTGGGACGCGCCGGTCCGGGCAATCTTTTTGAATTTCCGCCAAACCGGCCTCCGCTTTTTGGTAATGTGCAGCCACGATTTGATCCGTTCGGACCACCAGACCGCAACGTGCGCCCCAATCCAAATCCGGATCATGCGCAACCGCCTAATTTCGGGGACTACTACATGTAGGTCTGCTGTACGCGAAGTGACTTGACACAAAGAACTGTCATTGAAGACAAGTTTTTAGATAATCAGTTGAATTGAATTTCCAACAAATCGAAACAAAATATTTTCTGTAACTACTTTTGAAGCATAATCAATAAAACTTTTAATAAAAAATATTTTTGGTTGGTTTCAAATGATGCTTTTTTGTTATGATTGAAAAGGCATGTCTTAAATTAGTTGACCAAATAAACTTTATTCTTGTAAAATATATTTGAAATCGTACACAATGTGTTAGAAATATGGTAGCATTATTATGATGGGTCGTAAGAAATACAAGTGTCAATAGAGGTTGAAATTAATAATGATTATCCTATACGACATTCGTCTATTTGTCAAAACCAATTTGCGTTCTGGACAAACAAGCGAATGTTAAGAAGACTTCTTATTGTATGATTCTAAATTACAATTTGAGCATTTATCAGTGAACTTTGTGGACAGACAGTTTGTTAAATTTACATTGTCTTAACTTTATTTATACAATTAACACTTTAAATAAGATTATTCCATCTCTTAAACATAGAATACAGATTTTATTGATTTGAATAATAAATTTACAAGATTCGGAAAATATTCCTTGGACATTAAAACAAATTGTTAATAAAGAATAAATTATCAATGCAAATTTTCTGTATAACAAATAAAATTTATTATAACAGAAGTAATAAAAAGCATGTTTTTGTATAACTTTTATATGATTTTATAAATAATTTTATTAACATTATTCACGGTTTATATTAATGTTAAAATCTAGGCACTAAATTGCAATTTTCTGGCCCAGAAAATAAAAAAGGGAGCAATTTAAAGAATATTTATAAAATTCTCTAATTAAGGAGAATAAGAAAAAGTGATTAATTCTTTATTCCCTCTACAACAGAAATACTTTTATATAAAATTATTGCTCCATTTAAAATGGCGCAATTTGTTGTTGTTTTTAAAAGTTTTGTGCATTTAACTCAAGATATGACGAATCTTAGAAGTCTCAACTGATTAAATTAGTGAATTTCTATTCGAAACATTTTAAAATAACGTAAAAATAACTTAATAAACATTTTATTTTAAAAGTCAATGAACAGCATTTTATCATCTTTTTCAATATAATAAATTCAGAAACGTTTGTAGTGCGAAATAAAATAATAACCGTTATGATAAAACGGTTTCCAATAGACGCGAATATGAATTGGTTTCCGAGAGTTAAAAATAATTTGGTTATGATATATAAAAGGTACTTATGCAAGAAATCTTATTAATCGTATTATGTATTTATTTTTACTAATCTTATTTAGTATATCTCTTCTTCCTTTCAGTTAATCAATCAATTATTGCTGTAATTCATTTATAAATTATGAATATTTAAGGGTTTGATTCTCTTATATAAATTACAATAATTATATTAATATTTTATATATTGTGAAATTTTAAGCAATTGTATATATTTTTGTATATTCGTATTTCGAAATACTTTTTGTATTCACCCTGTTTTAGGTATTTTCAAAAAAAAAACATTGCATACTTTTCCTTTCAAAATGACTGTGGATTATGTTCTGTTTCAATCCCACTCGCCGATGTACATGGTACGTGGTGTAGGTACGTAACCACGCGTTGGCAACGGTACTCGTCCGTAGATGTGATTGTAGGGTGATTCGACTACATCGGAATCTGAAAGAAAAAAATTAAATCAAATTCAAACGCAAGTAAAGCTGCCCGTTAACCAATTAATAAATAAAATTTTTTACAGCTTTCCCAATCAAGTCAAAGTCAGGGTTTTGAAATTTTGATACGTATCATGAATTCCATGACTTGTAAAGCGAACAATTTAAAAAGGAAAAAATGTCAGTTCGAACAAGTGTAAACAAATGACTAATAAATCTACTGAATTAATTAACTCTACAATTCTAACAATAACCAAACAGAACGTGTTAAAATGTTTTCAATCTTAGTAAATAACAAAGGAAACGGAAATTTTTTGTGGGGTTTTACTTAAAGACATCCGAAAGTAAGGATTTTTAACGTATATACAGCGGAAAAAGTGGAAAACGGGAAATTTAATAACTTCTCCGTATAATGCTTTATACAAACAGCCCACTCAGCAGCAATTTTTCTATTAAAAGCATGGATTAAATTTAAAAAAGATCGTATTGTAAACCATTACGTGCAATTACGCACTTTAAATAGTAATTTGCGTTTACGTTCCGTCCCGTTTTGTTCCGTTTGTGTCTTATCCGTTCCAGGTGATGTGTGCAAAATGGGAAATTTTTCCTTTGTTCAATAATCTAATATTTGGATTTTTTTCAGGCTCAGACTGCGAGGCTTGCGTGGCTTTAGATAGCCATAAATAGATTCCATGTCGCTAACGTCGATGCGATTTGGTCGGCTTGTTCTTTGTTGTTGTTGTTGTTGTTGCTTTTCCGCCGATTGAATTTGTTTATGAAAAAGATTGCCGTCGCTGTTATTTTGCTTGTTGTTGGTGTCAGAATTATTATTATTGGCATTGCTACCATTACTATGAGAAATGTTGCTGTTGTTGTTATTATTATTATTATTGTTGTTGGTCGGTCTGAGTTGCTGTTGACTTGACGTCGTTATTTGTTCAATTTTTAAAGCCGCGTCTGTCGTCTGTTGTTGGGCATTGTTCAATTGTTGTTTTTGCTGTTGCTTCTTGCAGTTACTCTGCTTCGATGACATGTTATTCAAATTGTTGCCGCCATTGTGGTTGCTGTCGCTGTTGTGCTTATTATTATTGCCGCCACTGCCACCATATTTAATACTCAGTCTCTGTTTACTGCTGTTATTATAATTTCTTGCCATGTAGTCATAGCTTCTGCCGCCCGACGTCCAACATGGCGGCGGCAGCTCTGGTTGTGTTTCCATGTTCGTGTTGTTAGTGGTGTTGTTGTTGTTGTTGTTGTTGTCTGTCACTAACTGATTCGTACGTCTGTCGCGCTGTCGCATATTTGCGCTCAACTGCGAATGATTACTATGATTGCTACTGCGGAGATTTGAATAAAATAGATCTCGTTCGGTAGCATTGCAGACGCGGTCGTAAATGTTCGTCGTGGATGGCGACTTCGGCAAGCGTCGTCGGCCTCCGTACATGTAAAGCGTCCCTTCCTCATTCGGCTGCTCGAAGAAACTCTCGATGGACTGCGATTTGCTGCGCGTTGCCCATAAAGCGGCGCCTTTGAGTCTCTGCTCTTGAAGCGGCGTCGGTTGGCGATTGGCGGCTTGTTGCTGTCGCAGCGGGCCGCGCGTGTCAGCGTAGATGTCAGTCAACTGAGTCACGTCGTTCGCGCGGTTGTCGTTGGCGTAGTAGTAGTCGTCTTCGTTGCCATTGCGGTTCGTTTCTTTGGCGCGCTCATAGAAATCAAATCTTTGCATCTGCTTCGGATGCTTTGGAGCTTGAAACTGGATCAGCGGCTTCGTCTGCGTCTGTCGATTGTGCCGCAGCGCATGGGAGCTACTTTTGTTGTTCTGCCTCAATGCGCTGATCGCTCGATTACTCTTGCGTCTGTCTTCAGGTTGTTCCCATTGACTGCGGCGCAAGTAGTTCATATCTAAGTCCAATTCCATGTCAAGGTCGTCCACGTTAAGGTGGAAGTCGTCATTGGGCGCGGCGTCAACGTCTTCAAAGCCGTCGAAGCCATCTTCGTCGTCTGCGTGCGCACGTTCGCGGTCCAGCTCGGAAATGTCGCTCTCACTGCACCACTTCGTCAGCTGCTGTGCATCGGGCAGATCCATGAGGCTGCCGCTGAGGCGTTGATGCTGCCGCAGCTGCTGCTGACTGAGGCTGCGAGGAGGACGCTGCGGTGAAACGGCTCCGAACAGCGGCGCCAAAGTGCAGCAACTGACGCAGTTGCAGTTGTTGTCAATGCTTCGGCTGCCGACGGTTGGCAAGCGCCGTGGCGAGTGGTTCCGCTCTCCGGCGATGCTTGAGCGACGGAAGCGCGGGGGACAGCCGCGGAAATGGTCCCGTCTGTAGTGACTGTCAAGTGGTGGCTGTGGCTGAGGTCTGTTAAGGTCGTTCGGGTGGTAGTAAAGCGACGCTTGATCACGCGGTAAACAGCCACGTCCGCGGTGCCGGTGATGAGCTTGATGATGATGATGATGGTGATGGTGATGCTGATGATGTTTATGAAGGCGAGGGTGCGGGTGCGGGTGCGAGTGCGGCCCTTGTGGCGGTTTCTGTGCCGCTTTGGGTCGTGCCAGTACCAGTTCAGTCGAGTCTGAGGGGAGCGACATGAGTTGTTCGTCGTTCGTCGCGGCGGGCGCCGTGGCTGTGGCCGGCGGAGGGAGGCCGGTCGTCGCAGGCACCGCCTGGGTCAAGAGTGCCGGCAACGATTGCGGAGCTTGGCTGTGATCGAGTAAAAAGTTGGCGGACGACGCCGACATATGGCTATAAATACCTATTCCGCTCTCGTAGCTGCGCGTCTGCCACATCTGATGGTGATGGTGATGGGCGGCGGCGGCGGCCGGGTGGTGCACGGCCTGAGCAGCGGCCAGAGCCATGAGCTGCTGCTGCTGGATGTGGTGAGGGTGCATGTGGGGTGGTGCGGGCGCATGCAAGGCCGGATGCATGCCGGACGAGGCTAACGGCATGTGAATCATGGAGGTTTTCTTTTGCGACAAGGTGCCCATGTTGTTGCCGTTGTTGTTGTGCCCATTCCCGATGCCGTTGCTGCCAGTGTGACCATTGCTGCTGGAGCCCAGCGGCGCGTGGTGATCCTTGGACGACTTCGACGACTTGACAAAGTTCGGAACGCGAGCTCGCAAGCCGCAGTAGTAAGGATCATCTGAAAAGGAAAAAACAATCAGAAACCAACAAAGAAAAAAGAAGTGAATTCATGAGAATAAATGGTACAGTTGAAAGTAAAGTTTTATTCCGAACAAAGATTATTTTATTTTCCCTTTACTTCAGATCTGCTCGATTTGCATGTGAGCTCGAAGGCTTTTAAGCGAACCTTTCAATTTCTGGGTCAAATGTCACTAACGTTTAACCGTAAACCATAAAAACGTTCAACAAAAGCCGGATTCAATAAAAATTAACTGTGGTTGTTGTTCGTTTCTGCTGCTGCCGATGTTGTTCCTTGTGTTCTTGGGATTGTTCGTTGATGGATGCTGTATGAGCCTGCCTTTACGAAATTATTTATTGCCCTCGTTGAACTTTGAAAAACGTTTAGAGAATGGATAACATTTCAAACAACATCAACAGCAGTTTCTACTAAAAATATTAAAAACTTTGTTGCTATCATCTTTGTTGCAGTGTTTGTTGGTATTGTTGCTATTGTTGTTCTCAATTCTAACTGCTAAAAAGGTAGACGACTGAAAAATATATCAAAGGTGCACGGAAAACTGAAAGTGACCAAACTATCAAAAAATCCAATCGAGTGATATTCGTGTAAATTTAAAGTCTCTTTTAAAGCGTAATTGTTGCTATTGTTTTCACTGGTGCTTGCTTACCATATTTCTTATTGTCCTTGCCTTTATCCGATTTTCCGCGGGATAATTTAATGCGACTTTCGACATCAATATCATCGTAGTCCGGCTAAGAAAAGATTATAAACAAAAATAGGAAAGATGAAATTAGGAGTCCTTACAAAATCTTTAATGTTATTTTAAGTAAAAGTTCAAAAGCTTTGCATCCTAAATCTCTGAAACATAATTAAGTTAAGATAATATTAGTAAAATTCTAAAATCATTTATAAAATTTATGTATATCTTCAAATTTATTGTAAATCAAAACCGAAATATGATGGCAACAACTTGTAAAATCTACACCTTTTCACATGATGGCAACTCCATCTGTAACAATGCTGCCAAGCTTCTAACAAGCAGCTTACACAATCAGCTGTTTTGTTGTCAACTGTTTCCTGTTGATTTGGTATTTAAAAACCAATTGCAATTTTTTAAAAAAGTTGTCATTATTAAAGTTCATCGATTGTTACAAAAATAAACATTGTTTTATTTTCTCCCTGAAAGAATTCCTTCTATGAAACGTTGCAGTAAACGGTGAAAAATTGCGCAACGGTATTTCAGTGCAACGAGTCACAAGTTAAAGCTTGTATTGTATAACAGAAACAGAAAAAAAAAATATTGGTATTCTTTGTATTTTCTTACTCCGAAATATTTTGCCATTTTTAGTTTTATTATGCCGACAGCAGCGCATATTAATTACAAGCGCACATCGATGGTAATACAGACTCGATGCTCGATGAAGCGCAGCACATAGCAGCACGTTACGTGGTATGCGGCCAACCTGCCAACGAATCAACCAACCAACCAACTATTGGCTCATTTGAGAAATTTTAACCAGGCGGACGAGCCAAACGAACGAACTGCTTCGATGGCGTAAGCAATTCAAGTTGTCTGCTGCTAAACAACAAAGTTTATTGGCAAACTATTTTGAAATATTTTCAAATGTCCAACCAGCTACCAACCTACGTTGGGAGCGTTGAATTAAACAAGTGTAACAAGTGTAACATTGACGTTCAATTAGTTGTAGAAAATATCGAACGCACTGAACTGAATGCAAATAAGTTGTTTGAAAATTTCAGTCAATCAAAATCAATTTAGAAATTTAATATTTTTAGCTGTTAATAAAAATAGAAAGAAAAAGGTTTCTATTCGTAGTTATGTTTTTGTTCTTTTGATATTTGAGCTGTTATTCTACAGAAGTTTAGATATATTCATAATGCAAATAGCATCGCAGAAATTATAATTTATAGAAATTGTATATCTTGTGTATATTTTTGTATGTAAAAATGTTAAGATAAAATATGTGAAGATAATTTAAAATAAGAATCGGAAAACGGAAGTTATAAAGTCTTAAGAATCAAACTTGAAAAGCTAAAAGTATCTTTAATGATGGATTTGAATGTTTTTTGATCGGCCATCTCTCCATTCGCGCACTTACCTTCGGAATCAAGTCATGAGAATATATGTTATCTCTCGGGGGTAATTTTGGCGGTTTCTCGCTTCGTTTATGTGCCAACTGCTGCGTTTGCAACAACAACTGCTCGCGTGTGGCAGCCACATGCCCACCGCCATTGCCGTTGTTCAAATGTATGTTGTTCGAAGCAGCAGCAGCGGCAACAACGCCCCCGATGCCACCTCCGCCACCAGCTCCGCCTCCATTAATACCAATGCCGATGCTGTTGGGCGTCTGTTGTTGATGGCCGTTGTTAGCACCGAAGCCGGAGCTGCCCGAGCTGCCGCCGCTGCCATTTCCGGCAACGCTGTATGGATCCTCATCCGGAATCGGTATCCGAGGGCGATTCTTGATGTCGACCATGGGACGCTGAACTGAACATCAGCAAGCAACAAAGTAAAACGAAACGAGAGGAAATAAAAATAATGTCGATCATAAACAATAATAAATCGCTTAGGCAGATGCAAAGTCAAACAAAACAAGGTAAAATAAAACAGCAACAAAAAAGGTATCTGAAAACGCATGTGCAGCAGCACGAAATGAGAACGCGTAACGACGAAGGACAAATGCATTCAATTCGTTTTTCGGAATGTGAGCGTTGGTGCGTTCGTGGTGCGTACGCGGCTCCTTGAACGTAACCCTCGTGACAACTATTGTTTCGTTTCTTACGTTTCCCGTAACGAATGCGTGTAAAACGAGAGACGCTCTGATTGAAGCTAGCAATTGTTTATCCATCGATTTCTCTTTCTTTGGCTGTGCAAATAATATTATGAAAAGAAGAATATGATGAAGTACTAATAGAAGAAGCATAAGAAGTGAAGAACAATTGTGATTATTTGTCTTTTGTTCCACAGCAAACATGGTCGAGTTGAACGCATGCCAAAAAATGGTTTATAGAAATGTCATGGCTATGAGAAGCGCAGATAACTATGAAAGCGGCCGACAAAGAGGCTGAGAGACAGATTTATAATTGAATTAAAACTACGCAACATTCACAGGCTGCAGTTTGTCGGAGGCTTTTTAAAGACATGTTTACAGAATTTTTAAGGCTTCTGTTTTTGTTTTTGCATTTATGCAGATTTTCCTTTGAAGTCTGTCGCATTTTCATCTTATTTTTTTTTGTATTGAACAAAGAAAATAATTTATGTTCCAACAAGATTCTTTTAGCAACAAAGCAAATTTAATCAAACAAGTTTATTACATCGCAACTCTTTTAAAATAAAGTGCGTTTGAATGCACTTTTTCATTAAAAACCAAGTTTCAGTAAGAAAACAGTTGGAATATTTAGAGATTTCTTGGCAGCACTTCTACTTCCTTGTATACGTAGTAAATACAAGAAAGTATTTTTATCCCAAAAGGACGCTTCTCTTGGAGGATTTTTCAAATTTCATGCATATCTCAAAACCAAACACCGCCAGAAAGTAGATATTCGGTATTGCGGCCTGCTATAACATCCAAATATAATCTAACTTTTGCGCGAAGAGGACACTTCTCTCGAAGGTTTCTATATTATTCATAACTAAGCTTGCTTTTCATTTCAACAAATTGTTTAATTGAAATTACTTCATGCACAAGGAAGTCAAGTGTTGGCAATATCAGATATTTATATTTAAAGCACAGTCGTTACGTTTTCTGTGTTTCCTTAATTTCGAAATCGCTGCAGTAGCTGCTCGCCTCTTACCTGGTGGCAGTTTGCTCTTCAGCATGTCCATCGCAACGACATTCACTATGAGCACCCAGACGGGACACTCCAAGACGTCGCCCTCCGCCTTCACGAAGGCAATCGCCGACAGACACTGAGTTTCCAAGCGACGTCGATCTGGATACGCGCGACGCAGCTCACGATTCACATTCGATTGGAATTTTTTCATATCGAAGAGCTGTCAAAGCAACTCAAAAACATTATTAAAACATTAAAACTATATGAAAAGGTTAAAATAATTCAAACCTTGACTATTTTTTCGCTTTCTAAAGCTTGATTTGGCAATTTTAGGATTTCGGCACCGATTGAAGTCTCTTCGTTGGGGCTACTGGCGGTGCTCTTTACGTAGACGTTGCTTTTAGCGTAGCGACGGACGAGAATGTTGCCAGCATCGTCCATTTTGATTTTAACACCCTTTGAAAAATATAAAGAAAATTAATTAAGTTCATGAATTAAGACATGACGAAATGTTGAATTTTTTGTCATAAAAAGCTAACCAAATAAACTCAAATGTTGTTGGTTAATTGTTTTCAATATCGTCGACTCTGTTGAAGTTGATTTAGATCACTTTTTAATTGGCTTTTTCTCACATTTATTAGATAAATTCAAGGAAAAAATCGTCCTACACGAGAGACTTAAATCATTACGCAAAAAATTTAAGCTTTAATAAATACTATAAAATCGAGACCGTTGATCAGATCAAAAGACAAAAGATGTCAAATTGACGAGCGATAAAAAACGCTACCGATAAAAAGGCGCGGCTCGGGTTTTTCCATGAAACTGGAGAAACTGCAGTTATTCAATAAACACCAACTGCAACACAGGTCCCCACTCCTTCTCCTCTTCACGGAAAGATCTTCGATTCAGTTGGGAAATAATTTTCCATCAAACAGCAATAATTAAATTTTATAGTTAAAACTTTAAATCAGGGAAAAGGAAATAATTCAAAATTACATAATTAATAATTAAATACAATCATATTAAATAAAAGAATTTTATTTAATGATAAAAGTCTTTAGCAGTTCATTAAATTTATGAAAATAGTCAAAGCGATTAATTTTGCTGCCAAAACAAACCGAACTTTGTATTGAACTTTATGAAAAAGAATGCAAAACCGGTGACCAACCACCAACTGTAAATAAATCAACACTTTGACGGGTGGTCGACTCGAAGACCAGCGGCTAATCGAAGCCTTTATAAAAACCAAGCTAAGAAAAATGGATATGGAAGGAGATTAAAATCGGTTTCTCGTATTGTAAGAAGTGAGATAAGCATAAATAAACAATTCAAGAATCAGTTACACGCCACACGAAATCAATTCGATGCGATTATTTGCCAAGTTTTCTACAGACGACGACAAAAACTTAACAAGCAATCGATTTTCGGACTCTCGAACAGAAGCACAAGAATAACAACCGCATTAAAAAGGTGCGATTTATGATGCCCACGGCGAAACATGAAGCACCAAACAAACAGCGATTATTATCATTAAATTAATTGCACTAAAATTGATTTTCTTTTAAGTTAAATTAATTTTGACCACATGCAGGAAAAAATTCCTTTCCATGTTTTTTATTGCGCACGGTTTCATAGGAAAAATTGCCGATATTCCGGTTGTTTCGTCAGTTTGTCTTAATTTAATTTTAATATTTTTACTGTTTCATCTTATCTTAGCGGATGCCTTAAAACGGGTTGCGCCGTGTTCAGTTATTTTTAGCTCTTCGCAACACTTCAGCGATTAACAGTAATTCGTATATTTTTGTAAACTGAGTATTCAGATAATTCGAGGTTTTTTATAGTAATTCGTACCTGGCCGATGTGTCTTTTGATCTCGTCTGTCTTTTGGTCTCGCATCGGATTATCGAAGCCACACAAACCGATTCTGAAAGGAGGAAAGGAGAAAGGAGAGTTATTTATTAATCAATAAATTAAAAGAGAAAAATTATAGAATAACAATATGTATAAATAATAATAAAAAATATAAAAAATAGTCAATAATATAAAAATAGATATTATAAAAACATTATCAAAATAATTATTTTATTATAATAAATATAATATTATGTAATAAATATAATAAAAACATAATAAAGAAGACAAAAATAATCTATAAAAAATTAGTACAAAATATAAGTAAATGAAATGATTATAATAAATATAGGAATATTCAATAATATGAAAATAATAAAGAATATAATAATAATAAATAATAAAACCTTAGTGAATGATTTATAACAAATAAAATTTAACAAATAAGAAATGATGACAAATAATTCATTATGACAATAACACAAATCTATATTCTAAAAGTTATATATTAATTTATGAAGAAATAAATGATTAATAGTAAGATTAATAATGAAAATATTGAAATAATGAAAACATTAATAAAAATTAATATTTTTGCAAAAAAATAACTATGATAAAAACGAAAAATTGCATCTTAAATAAAATTGAGAATCGGAAAAAAATCCACTTGTGACTTAGCAAATATTTTTATGACTGCTTTTTGTATGCGCAGAATTTGACAAAGATTTTAATGCATTAATTTTTTAATTTAATTTTCTTTATTGTATATTTCGTGTGTTTTTAAATTTGTCTTCTTATTTTGCGGCCAATGTGATTTTCGCTAGTTGCTTTTGTGTCGAAAGAACTCAAAGAATCGAGGCTTGTCTACGATTTGTTCTTTTCATGCCTTCAGCAGTTGATAGCAGTGTGATTAATAACCGAATTTCTGAATCAGAAAACGTCAAAAACAAACTTCTACAGAAGCAAAACAAAATTAAAGAAAATATTTAAAGTATTTATTGAACTTAATTTAAACTTTCAAAGATTTCAATGATATTTTAATACTTTTGGTTTTATTTTTCTTTTATAATTTTTTTGTGAAGTCTTCTTTCTTCTGTTTTCTTTCTGGTTTCTGCTTTTACAATAATCAGCAAAAATTAAAGACTTTGATTAGCTGCGTATAATTTTGTTCGTTGATGAAGATTCAGAAGAAAAACTTTCAAGAGAAAACAGAATATGCTGCAGCAAAAAGCATCTCCATTACCAAAAGCAACAACAACCTTGAACGCAATCAAATGAAGGAAAATCTGTTCTTAGCCTTTGTTCAAGTTCTGTTTATTATTTTCTTGTTTTCTTTTGTGAGGTTTCTTTTCCGATGTTTGCTGCTTTGGCACACTTTTTAAATCGGGCAACGAGAACAGCAATTCCGAAAAAACGCCAACAACAGAACCAACAAACTTAGAAGTGAAAATTTTAAATAATATATTCGACAACCTGCTGCTTTTGTTTTGTTATTGCTTTTAAAATTAGCTCAGAAATTCCTTTGAAATGCGGTAGTAAATCCGAGAATAAGCAGCAGTCGCTGAGATCGGTCTTCATCTGAATAATCTGCTCTAGAAGCTATTTTAGGCACAAATTCCATTTACTTAAAAATTAAAATTTATTTCAGTGCTGTTAAGGAAAGACTTAAGAAGCAAACCTGATCGTTTTAGTATTGTTTTTGTTATGGATTTTAATGATAGTAGCGTGTTTTATGAAATTCCATGATGAAACGTGAAACTTTTTTTGTCGCTCCTGGCTCCTTCCTCGCCTCTCCCTTCCCCTTGCATTGTGATCTATTTACCGAGAAACGCCTCGTCACCCGCTCGAATCGATTCCGCACTCCTTAAACAGCGTGTTTAGCATAAATAATGATTTATGCACGAATTCATATTCAGCCGAATTGAGACAGCCATCAGCAACCACAACAACAACAACAGCAACAACAACAACACCAGATTTCAGTTAGCTGTAAAATATCTACAATAACAACAAATATTTACAACAACAAACAACGAAGTAAAAAACCTGAAGTAACAGAAAAAACCTGAAGCGTCAAGGCATCGAAATCAACTTTTACTTTTGCTGCAGCAGTAACAACAACAACAAGGCTACAAACTGAACAACAGCAACAACGAACTGAGTCTGCATGAGACTTTAAAAAAGTGAATAAAAGGAAAAATCAACGGAGCGTGAAGTTAGCAGCGATCCAGCAACAGTTGCCAGCGATTCGAGTGGATATGAGTTTGTGTGTGTGAGAGCCTCGCATGCTCACGCTCATGTAATGAATTGGTTGCAAGGTCGTCCACTGTTTAATGGGCCTGTGAAGTGGCAGCAGCAGCAGCAGTCGTTGGCGCAGCAAGAAAAGCAAAAGCGACAGCAACAGTAACACCATCAGCAGCAGCACCACCACCAACAACAACAACCACGGCAATAATTAAGAATAACAGCATAAAAAGAACAGCTTTAAGGGGGCGCAATCGACTGAGTCGATGTTGTTGATGCTTCTGCTGCTCTTAACGCCGATGCTTCGCAATTAATATTTAAAAAAGAACATCTAAAATTCTGTCGATTATTTATGAATTACATGAAGTGTTTTTAGGTGTTTATTGTATAGCATTAAAGTCCAATAATGCTTGGATTGATGACGGTGAATTTTAAAAGCTTTATTTTGAAGAATCTTGCTTTTATTTTTCTCTATTAGAAAACCAATTAAAATCACTTCAAAGCTTTTAAAACGAAGCAATTATTAATATTTCAAAAATACAATTTCGATTTCAGATAATGAAAACCTATTAAAAAGTTATTCTAAACTAAATATTCTTTTAGAATATGAGTAAAGAGTCACTCTGCAGTTGCTCCTACAATTTCATTTAGTTTAGTGTTGATTTATGCTTGATTATTATAATTATCTGGTTCTTTTGTTATGTTATTTTATAGAGGGAATTTGTAATTGAATTTCCGTTAATTTAATTGCAAATTATTTTATTAAATTTCCTTTGTGAATAAATACGAGGTGAAGAAATTCCTACTTGAATATTTGCATCATCAAAGCTGAATAAAATAGAATACGAATAAAATTGAGATTCTAAATTATACCTAGCTACTTTGCAACACGGAAAAAACAAACTCCATTGAAGCAAAGTTATCAATTAGAATCGTTCAATTTCAAAGTTAACTTGAATTATTATTGATTCTATTAACGTGAAAGCGGCCACAATTCACTTCAAGGATTTTTATTTTAAATAACTAACGTTTAACTATTTAAAATGTTATTTTGTTCATATTTCTTTTAATATTTTCAATATTTTACTTGAAAACCTAAAATTAAAATATTGCAATTGAGAATTAATTGATTAATGTTATTTTATTTAACCATAAATTTATTTATTTTTCTATTTTTGATTTTTTTTTGCTAATTTATCTAAAAAATTCTTTTTTATTTCTAAATTTATTTTTTTTTTATTTGTTTTAATTAATTAATTTTGATTTCTCCTCCCTTTATTTAACTATAAATTTATTAATTTCTTTATTTACTAATTTTAATCGATTTGTCACTAGAATTGAGACTAAAATTCATTTACTAATGCTTTTTTCTACTCATTTTATGTTTTCTTTTATATAGAAAAACCAGAATATAATTTTAAATTAATATTGAATTTATTTTAATATTATTTATTTTCTCTTTTTATTTTCATACTATTTTTCATAATTATGTTTTCTTGTTTGTTGTGTTTTTATTATTTTCAATGTGTTAATTAACGAATTCCATTGAAATAAAGAGTGATTCACAACAAACACGAATGATGCATTAACAACGAGGCGGCGAATATTTTTCGAAAATGACCGCATAATTTGTCATTGTTGTTGCCGTTGTTGTTGCTGTAGACGGCTTCAATTTACTTGATTTTCTTTCAGGATTATTTTACAGATTTTATCGAGTTTGAATTTAATGCTCGTTGAGTTTTTTATGTCATGTTTAATGCTCAACTTCATCACATGACGACTGTGGGTTTTCCCAGTGTCATCATTTTATTGATGTCTGTTTTTTAAGTGACTTTTTGTAATAAAAGTGGTAATATTTTAACTTAATATAACCAATAATTTTTCTATAAGTTGGAGATTGAAGAAAATTAAAGAGAAGTTTTGTATTTTGTTAATAAATTCGCTTCTGTGGCACTCCTACATTCAGCAATCGTTTCAATGGTCTAATTGCAATGTCTTTGTCCTTTTTTCTTGCTTCAATTTAAAGTACGTACTTCGGACACGTGTTCATTTGGTCGTGTGTTCATGCATTCGCATTGGAGTGCCTAATTTCGACAACAGAGTGTTACTAAGCGAGCTTATTCAATGCAATGAATATGAAAGAACACAATAAATATCACAAATTTCCGCCGACTGCAATTTATCGCCTTTTGTTGTCTTTTATTATGGCTTTTTTACTCCCGCGCAATCACGTCACATTAAAATTTGCTTTAATTGCAACAATTGCCTTGCATTTTATTGTGCTTTTTGTGGCAACATTTGGAAAAGTGGCGCCGAGCATTCAAACACATTCATCAACTAGAAACCTTTTATCGCTTCAAAATCTCAAGGCTTTTAGGGGTGTACTTATGAAGAAAAGTTCAAACAATTCTGCTACAGAGACAAGCTGATCGAGAGATTGACAATTGAACGGATTGCATAAAAAAGGGTTGCGTATTTTTTTTTTTACATAAAATTGACTTAAAATTTAAGTTATTGTAAAATTTTTTTTTTACCTCCATAAAAGTGAGCCACAATTTTACAATTTTTATTTTATTTGACTTTTTAAATACTTGACATTTATTTTTTTTAATGTATCTATTTTTAGTTTATTTTTTAATTGTTTATTTTGAAATAAATCACTGAAGATTTCTAGTTCGTTGCTTAAGTCTTTTATATAATTTTCGTATTCAATCATCAACATTCGGAATTCTAAATTTCATTAAACAAACACATCAACATTTTTATAACTTGAACACATTTTAATATTCAAAAATGTGTAATGCAGTTTTGGTTTTTCTTATATTAATTTATTGAGAAGCTTGCTAAGATTTCAATGCATTTAAATATTCTTTTTTTTTCAACAAAAATTCCAAATTTTTTAAGCTGCTTCAAAAGGCTTTGAATTTGATTTCTACTTTCACTTGTCCTATGAAGGATAATAAACGTTGCGTGTTCCACGGATAGTCCATTAAAATGCAATCATCTACTTCTAAAAATGTCATTTAATTTGACAAAAAGAAAACCTGAGACTTTTTTCTAAACATTCACCAAACGCACGCAGAGTTTCAGCTTTTATCATGATGTTGGCCACGCAGAAGTAGAAGAAGGAGCCTTATTTATCTAATGATACGCGTTTCTAGCGAACTACGAACTCCTTTATGCTTTATTGGAGCCTGCAACTGAAGGTTTTGTCGCGCCTCAACACAGATTTGCATGTTGTTTGCTTGAACGAGGCTGAGCTGTGAACGCTTTACGTGTCGATGTTGCATGTGAGTTTGTTGCCGAGGCGTTACTTGTGTAGAGGACATTTGCAGAAACCTACACAATCCTTATAACGATAAACAAAACAAACAAGAATGAAATAGATGCGCCTCTTCTATAGAAATAAAGTACACTCGGAAAACAACTTGAATAATTGAATGGGAATCACTCTGAATAATTGAATAATTCGAGTATCTTGAGAGTAACTCTTTGCTCTTTGCTCCTTTCACTTCCTTTTAATAAAAAGGTGGATGTCTTAAAACTTTCCTTGCATTTAATCGTGATTTATTAGCATTTCTTTGCTCTAGAAACTTTTCGGTCATCTTCGGACTCTTTTTTAATTACTTTTAAACATTGAATTTAATTTTTCTTTTGAATTACTTAATTATTATTATGAAAAATCTATTTTTAATTAATCTATTCTAAAAAGAGTTAAATTCTTTTATTATTATAGCTTTATTTAATTTTTTAATTAACTTTTGGATGGGTTTTTACGACCCTTTTTGTTATTTGTTTAGAGTTTCATTTACTTGTGATTAATTGGGGTGAATAAACAGAGTTTCATTGAGCTTGATGAATAAATCCTTGGCGAATTTAGACTCTTCGTTCGCGTTGCCGAGTGCAAGCTACAAAACAAAAGAAAAATAAGTCAAGTTCGACGCTTCTGCTGCTTGGTTTCGTTTCAGTGATCATCTAGAATAACTCAAGAAATGCAATGAAGGTCAGAAAATAAGATCAGTGAAACAGTAGACACACATTGCAATAAAACATTAACCATTAAACATTTAACAAACAACTTCAACACAACGAATTGTGTGCTTAGAACCAAGCGAAGATTTACCCGAAAACATTCATCAAAAGACACATCGAAGGCTTCTTCAAAAGACTAATGAATAAGAATTTTACTATAAAAACTCATCATTAAAATCATTCATGCGGGAATTTTTTGTTTTTCGTTCTTCTGCTTGGTTTTTATTTCAGGAAAACTGCGATCAATGATTTGCTGAGTGTAATTCTCCGTTCAACTGCGTTGCCGATCGCACTGTCGATGGTGTTTGCTGGGTTTGAATCGGCGTCAACCTCGACTGCGATCAGCTCGCATGTAATTTAATTAGCGATGCATGTGATGATTACGCGTCGGAGTCCGAAGAACCTCGCCCTCGGCCACAGCGAATCAACGCAAATTAACTCGATTCCGATCTTTATTCTAAGCAACATCCTCAGCAGCATTAATTCATTTCTTAGCCTCTGCTGCCGCGTGCGAAGCTGTTGCATTTAAATGGGAGCAGCAAGGAAAACAATCGCCAAGCGAAGCCTACGCAAGATTTCAAGAAGCGCGAAGTTTACCTTAAACTGCAACGTATTCGCAAAGTGTTTTAATTAATTAAACTACTGTTTAAATTTATGTTTGTCCAAGGGTTAAAAGCAACAACGCAGCGAGTCTGTCTGCTTGATGCTGCTGCATGACTGCGAGTGACATTCAAGTGGTCGCTATGTTAATTTACGGACAGACCTCACACATCTACGCAGACGGAGTTTATTAATGATATTCAGCGTTGATCGACGACGACGATTTGCGATGCAACGAGGCTTTGAAGTGATGGAAGTCGCTGCTGTTGCTTTGTTAAAAGTCACCATTAGCAGCAGTTTTACTAGCATGGAGTCGGAAATACTTGAAGATTTGTGTGGGAATTTAAAATAAATACAAAGATGAATTCAAAGTAAATGCAAAAATAATTCTTTTCATCAGTAATAATTTTAAATAAATTATTAAATCATAAATCTCACTACGCATTTGCTAAAATGTAGTAAGAGATGCATAACCTAATGATTATCAGAAAAATTAAATATTGGATACGACTTTTTCGAGTTTGTGTCTTAAGTCTTTGGTAATGTTAATTTTATTAAAGTTAAAATTTACTAAACTCAAAAGCTGATTAAATTTTCAATGAAATAAATAATATTTAAAAATTTTTTAAAATTTTAGAATATTATTTGATATTTTACATAATGATTTCTAAGATAAAATATAATTTTTCGAATTAAATTAAATTCATTTTCCGTCACCTGCCGCCGAAACAAAAGCAGCAGAACTCACACAGACGCAGCTGTCAGTGAAGCGTCGCCAGTGTCACCAGAGATGACCTCGATACAGAGTTGAAGATAGTCGCTGAGCCGCACTGAATGAATTCTTTTCGGGCGATTAATGTTTGCGGCAGAAACGAGCCGCAGTCGGCGTTGAGGTGCCTGAATTTGGCACAAACAAAACCAGAAACAACCACAACACAAAAAATAACAAAAGCAGCAACACTGATTTGAATAAAATACAAAATGCTGCAAATCTTTTCTGTTCAAATCTGAAAAATGTAGGTGAGTCCGAAGTTCGTCAGTCGCTTTTGTCAGTTACATGCAGGAACATTACATTGAGTCAGTCCGTCATTCTGTCAGTTCGTTTGTTGGTTGTCCATTGAATCATGTCTCGGAATCAATTCGTTGGTAGTTCTTTGAGACGCGGTGACATTTTCGCGAATGAAACCAAAAACGTGCAAGCGACGTGATCTGAATTTCGTTCAATTGTTGAGCTGCATCTCTGTTGTTGTTGTTGTTGTTGTTGTTGTTGTTGCCTTCTAAATATGCATATCATATGCCATGCTTTGTATCTCGCGCACATATTTTCGAAACAATACGAACAAAAAGAAGTATTTTTGTGTGAGCTGAGGTTATCTGTCGCCTCCTTCGTTCAGTCTTTTATATGAATTGTGTTTCTGGTGAAGGTAGCATTTTAAGGCTTGGCTTGTGGTGGGCAATCGTCAGAAGTGGGGAGCGAACGAGCAAGAAGAAGACGAATACGATTACAAAAGAGCAAAAGTCTGTCAAATAACAAAGAATTCTGAAGAATTTGTGTTAACCTAAATAAATCTTCAAGTGCGTTTTTTTGCGCAAAACGATTTTTTTGTTAAATAAGAAAAAATACTATAGAAAATGCTGTTAAAAAATATATTAAAAATTGCAAATTTCATTGCAAAACTGAATTTAATAAATATTTTTAGCTTTTATTCAAATTGGAAGCATTTAAATGCTTCTGCTTGCGTTAAATATTATTAATAATATTTAATCATTTCTCTCATAGCAATTTTCTTTTTTTCTTTTTGGTTTTTGTTTCAGTTTTTCATTAAATTGTCTCTTAATTCTTTTCTTACACTAATACATAATCGTAAACGTTTTCTCACTGATTCTTTATCCATGATGATTTCATTTCTTTGCATTTTTAATCATCCCAATCAATCAATTTGATGAAATGTTTGATTTGTTTTCTATACAAATTAAAAAATCGTCTGACTTCTGTGTAAAAAACGGAAAATATCGAATAATTGGCAATAAAACTACAACAATAATAACAAAAGAGCAACAAAATAACAAGAAAACAAACAAAATAAAGCTTGGGTTTGGGTTGGAAAAGGCAGAAGCAGCAGCAGAAGACGAAGCAGAGATTCGATTGCTGCAAGCAGACTTCGTGACATTTAAACGTCGCTTACACGAAGCTTATTATTAATGCTGCTGTTGTTGTTGTTGTTGTGGTTTTTGTTGTTGTTAAACACCATTATTTAACGCCTTTACACATTGAAAACTCATCTTTTTTGATAGTTTTTTAGAACAATAAACAAATAAACAATAAAACGAAGAAACCAAGGAAATAATAGAAAAAAAACCATTCTTATTTTAACAAGAAACAGCAAATTAAATTCAAAATGCATGTAAAAAGGAAATAGCGTAGGAATAGAATATTAACAAATCAATTTACGTCGACTGATTGCCACTTTTTTAGTTTAATTGATTTTTTAACCACAAAAAAAAAATTCCTTTAAATCACTTCAACTTCAATTCAATGTTAAATTATAATTAAATTATTTAATAAATGTTATTATTAGTGATTTGTTTATTATGCATTCAAAAATTGTTTTCTTTGTGTTGTTGTTGTCTACTTCTTCTTTGCCTCCTACCTCGTCCTTTTCTACTTTGTTTTGCATCTTCTTCAATTGCAAATTGAAGCGCACACTTCAAAATCGACCACTTGTAAAGAACCTCAAAACTTGAACAGGAAATCACTAATTTTTTCATTAGAAGAACCACTTAAGGGGGGCAAAACAGAAGAGAATCGAATAAAAAACGCAGAAACATACAAAGAAAAGTGTACAAAAGGAGCTCAAGGCTTTTGCAGAAAGATCAAAACCATGTTAAAACAATGGAAGATGCGGTGGAAAAATTATGCAGTTAATTTTGTGTTTAATGCAAAATAATTGCCAAAAAACAACGAACAACGCCAACCGAAAATGAGAATAGGAACGCACTTGACTATGCAGAGAATGACTGATTGACTGACTGATCATTCAAAGAGACTCGCAAAAGATTGGCTTGCAAAACAAAAACTTTGCCAAAGAGAAACCCGAAATAATTTCGATGTTTCTGTTGTTGTTTTTACTTTAGACATTCTATTAACATTCTTAAAACTTCTGCTGATGATGCCTTTTGAAGGCCTTCATCGTTATTTTCTTTTGTCCACAATTTTTGGTAATTATTATTATTAGGTTATTGTTACGCATTCTTCCCAAATTTTCTATCTTAAAGAAGAAATTCTTTTGTTTGTTTCTCAAAGTTCAAAGTTCTTTTAATGACTTTTTAGGCTTTTGCCATTTTTATTTGAAGTATAAACAAATAAATAACAAAATTTTGAACAGAAAAGAAACCACAAAATTTGCTTAAATGAGAAAATACAAAAGTTTTGCTTCGTCATATTTTATTTTGAAATTCTCATATTGACAAATGCATTTCTTTTCAAAAGCCTCCGCATTTCTTCTTCTTCTTTTTGCTCCTTAAACATCCTCATCTTCTCTTCATTCGTCTGGCGTTAATCAATTAAAAAAAAATGATAAAAGTTCCAATTTTTCTTTGAATTTATTTTTGGTCGGTGTCAATACGAAATTTTTAATTTTCGTTTCTTAATTAAAATCTTACGTACTTAATTATTAACCTTATCATTATTTCAATGATTTTATTATTATTATTTTAAAGCATTTTATATTTCGCTTTTAATTTAGAATTTTTATTATTACTTTGTTTTGGTTCTTTGCTTTAAATAAACCTCAACTTAAAATTACAATTAAAAATAAATAAAATTAAATAAAATGGAAGAAAATAAAAAACCTAAAATAAAGTAATTAATTTCTTTCGATTTTTCTCTTTTTGGTATTTTTATTTTCTTACCGTTTTAAAGTCAAGTTTTTAGGTCAAGGGTTTTTTTTGGATTTCAAAATCGAGAAAAATGAATTAAATATTTTTTAAATTAACTTAAATTCACTAAATAACAATATTAACATTGCGACCTTTGTATTTATTATTTATTTAAAAGGACTTTCTTAAAATGGGAAGTTGCAAGCTCGCTTACCGCATTCCGTCGAAGCCGTCGTCGGAACCGTTGATGGTTAACACAGGCGCTCGTGCGTACGCTTTGGCCACGCGTCGATTCCGCTCGAATACAATGACTTTGGCCCAGATCTCATCATCGATTTGGGTCCATTTGTCGAGTACCTCTTGAATGTGTTCCTGCAAAAATATGAATAATTGCAATTATTTAAATGATTACCGAAATTAGCATAGAAATTAAAGTAACTCGATTGAAATTAATTGAAATTAAATAAAAGTGTTTAAAGAAATTTACTTCATTGTTAATAAAACAGTTAAACATAAATTCATGCACCATTGTAATGGTTAACAATATATTTTATAGGAGTTGTTAGGATTTTAAAGAAGAGAAGCTCAATAATAAATTTAAAGCCGGATATAAAACACAGTAAAAAAATTAAAATAATCATTTAACATTATAAAAAGTTAATTATCTAAAAATCTAGTTGATATCGAAAATGAATTATTAATGAAATTTATTTAATCGTTGTGTTAAAAGTTAAAAGACATCAAAAGACTTGTTCTTCAGAAATGTCAATTAAAAACAGAAAACTTAAGAAGCGAACTCGATCGAAGTGTACGATAAATTAACAAAATTAGGTAAAACTTTAAAATATTTATTTTATTTGGTTTCTTAAGCGTAGAAGTCTTTAAAAACCGCACGATTTCTTAATTTAAACTTCAAATATGCATAAGAACAGACTTTAAATTGGGTCTTTAGTGATTCATTCATAATTCAATCCACAATTTTTATGTTTTTTTAGCATAAACTAACACCGTTGCTAAACGGGATATGGATTGATGAAAATAGACTAGTTTTCTAAAATATTCCTTTGTTATTCGATTTTCGAATATTCTTATTTTAACCCAATCGCAATTCGAAACTTTGGCACTCTTCATATTAAAATAGAGTAAATATTCAACTCTTCGAATTTAGCCACGTATTGAATATTAACGAAATTAATACGCGTGTAAAAATTGAGTTTAAGTGTAATTTAATAGTCGCTTTTATTTGAAAACCATGCAAATTGAATGCGTATTTTTGCAGTTCGCACATAAAGTGAACGGCCTCGTTTGGCATGCGTTAAAAATGTTTTTCTGGCGATCATTTCGATGGCTATAAAACAATTACCATTGCACAACAGCAGGAACGATGAAAGAAACCAACGCAAAGCAAGATTAAAGCATCAATTATCAAAGTTTTTCAATAAAAGTCGATAATTTTGAATAAAAATCCCAGGGATGTGAGTAAAGAGCAGCAAAAGCAGATAGAAACCGACAAGAAAAGAAGACGACAGAAGAAGATTCGACTTCTTGAATTTCAACATTTTGTTTAACATCGACGCAAAATGTGAAATGTTTGCTGTCAGTTAAAAGCCTACGCTTAAAGTTTAAAGTTTGCCCATGCGACAAGCAGCATCCAGCCGAAGTCTGGCGTAACCAATGCCGTTTGTTCGTTCATTCAACGTCTTAAGAAACAAAAAGCGACACTCAGCAGACTTCTTCACATTCTTCAAAGATGTGCTCCGATGTGATACAAGGCATTTATGCTGATGGGTTATTTGAAGAAGATGATGATGATGATGATGCTGTTCGTTGGCTTTTGTTGTGAAAATTTTTGTCAAACTCGAGTGAAACGCCAGCTCGAAGCAACAAAGTCGCCATAACCTTGTGTTGATTGTTTCAATAACAATAATAACAACAATAAAAGTAATAATATTAAAAGTTTCAACTCATTAATAAACACAATCCAGTCACTAACATCGAAAAAAAAAAACAAAAAAAAAAATGTTTAACAAAACATTTGAACCAAAGAAATATCATTTTAGAAAACACAAACAAAAGCACGAAACAAAAGCAAGGGAAAAATAATTTGATTTGACTGAAAAGGTTAACAAGTTCTGGTTTTTTTATTGTTTAACATGATTTATTTGCATTTTTCTCGTATCGAGCACCATTAAAGGTGGCAACTGGAAAGAATTACAGGTTAAGAATCGATTTGTTGACTCTTTCGATGCATTGAGAGGTTTTTTGATTGGTTGGTGTAGCTTTTGGTTCCTTATAATTATTTGTTTTTAAAGTATTTTGTGTGAATCTTGTTGTAAAAACAACACACGAACAACTTTTGCGCTTGCAACCATGAAACTTATGTTTTTATGTTTATTCTATTTGTGTATTACTTATGAAATATATAATTGAACACCTTTAAAACATCAATTTTTTTATTAATTGAGTTTAATATTACTCAAATTTGCTTTTGAAATGTAAGATTTTAATTTAAAAGTGGCTTAAAAACCGTTTGGCTTTTGGCAACATTTTTTACGATTAAAAACGGGTTTTGATTTACTTTAAAATGCTTAAATTATAATTTACGAAATATTCAAAAGTCGACAGTTGGCTTTTTTAGGCAGCTTAAAAATTTTTAATCTCAGATCGAGTCTGGAGCAATTTTAAATTTACTTCAATCAATCGCTTGGAGCGCTTACAAATTGCGAACTGCAACAAGTTGAAAGAACAGCAAAAAGCGCAGAAAAAACATTGATTAATTGAAGAAAAACAAAGATTGACTTCAGATCTGATTTTCAAAACAATTTCGGTAATAAAAGTTTCAACCTTCGATTAGAATTAAACATATTTAAATGGAAATAATTATTATTATTATTATTTACACATGAATATAAAATAAAATTATTTAAATCAAGACAAGGACATGGAAATCGGCTTAAAAATATAAATAAAATATAAGCGAACTACAAATGGAAATCAAATTCATAAATCATAATAATATAAATAGCAATAAAAATAATAATAACATAAATAATAATCAAATATTTTAATTAGCAAAATTATCTTCAAAATTTTAAAAATACAGAAAAGAATTTTGATTCATAATTTATAATAAATAAATAAATTTGTGTAATGTATAGAAACAAATATAAATAAATAAAAAGTAAATAAAATAAAAATGAAACAAAGTCCAAAAAACTTGATTTTGTTTAAAGTCATCGGAATTATTTTATTAATACTACATCAACTCGCATTTAAATAAAACTGGTTAAATTCGAAATTAAACCAACGAATTTAAACACAATTCGGCGACTTTAATTCGGCGACTGTGATTATTATTTCTCAACATATTCACAACTTTATTCGTCTGTCTACTTCTCTGATTAAACACTAATTTCTTTCCACAGCAAATAATCCCGAAAAAGAAAAAAGATTTCAAAGCAAAGGATTTAAAAAATTAACAAAAAATATGTAAAAATACTGATTAAATTTTCTACACGCAACGACTACTTCGAAATCTTATTTCAGGATAAAAGGAATCGTTGCTGAATGCAAATTTCACAATATTCATCATCGTTGCAACAGCGCCGAAGAATTTTTCCTCAGCTTTTGTTGTGTGTTTTTGTTTTTGTTAAACGCTTTTAATGAATATTAATTATTTTTTCAAGTGATGCGACAGAGACATGAGCGGCCTGATTGAATGCTATAATTAATAAAGATAAAGCACGAGTATTATTACAGCACGATGCAGTTACAACAACGCGCGCTGCACGCGAACAAAAAACCAAAAATGAAAACCAGAAAAATCTAAAATCTGCTGTTTCTGTTGTTGTCATCTTTGATTATCCGCCTTTGTTAATCTTATAATTACTATTATTTCTCGTTCGATAACTTATTTTTATTGCTGTTGTGGTTTTATAGCAGATTCTTCTGCATAACTTAAAAGTTGTTGAACTCAGCGGTAATTTACGGTTATTCTTAGTGAATACTTAATGTGATTGCAATAATAAACAACAACTACAACACATCTTAATTGCTAACTCAATTAACTCAGGTAATTTAATGCAATAAATCGAATATTTGAAACATTTTTTCTTTTTCATGGAATTTTTGAGAAAATAAATTAAAGACTTAAGAGACAAACTCACTTAATTCAATGTTTAATTTAAGTGATACTTAAAAATTTAACACTTTAAAATAAAATAACTAAAATTTACGAACAAATTTTGAAAGCTAAACGCAAGAGGAAAAGAGTAATAAAAGAGTTTTTAACCTCAAATATGTTATGATATTTCATGCCTTTAATTTTAATTGTTCTATAAAAATTCCTTATATTTTTATTATTACTCGAAAATTGTGTAAAGACTGTTTTTCGTTGTTTACTTGAGTTTCTTTTGTGACCCACTTTTCAACATTTTATGGCCAAAGGATTCGGTCGTCGGCTGTCATTACGCTCGCAATAATGGACCATAATAATAAAGAAACACTAAAGAAAGGTAAACAGAAAATCGAGAACATTTTCAAAAGCGACTGAAATGATAAAAATAAATATTTACTTTGTTGTTTGTTGTGAGTAAAACGGGACCGGAATTATTTGTTAATGAGTCCACAGAAGCACTGCTAACCGAATTAATTTGTTTGCCACATTTTTCTTGTTTATTTGAGGTATTTTCTGTACGTACAAAAAAACGGATTTGGAGTTTTGCTAAAGAATTGCGAACCTTTTGAACGAAAAATAATGAAATATTTAAAAAAGTGATATAGAAAAGTCGTGAAAGCCGCCGATAAGTATTTTGACTTTTAGTAATAGATAATTATTGTTGATAATATTGGCGCCGTTCGCTTTAATCCATGATTTAACGAATCAATCACGTGGAACTTCCATCATCAAGTCAATTGACAAGCAAAAGACTCAAGCGACAAACTCACCAACGAACAAATCCCATTAAAAAGTGAAATTTTCTTACATTGGGATTTATTATTAATAGAAAACGAGCTTCAATAATTCATCCTGTGATTCCAACGACGGTCAATGAATCGTGATCTTCTTTGAATTCATTGATTGACACTTCATTGAATAAACATTTGAACGTCAGAGTTCAAAGAAGAGTTCACGACAACTGCAAACGTAGAGCAGTGAGTAAATTTTCCATATTAAAGTTAAGTAAAAAGCGAAGGAAAATCAACAAATTCAACCCATGAATCAATCAAAATTCTCTTTAAATTGGAGAGTCAAGGAAAATATTGACTCTGATTTCGATTGCTTGAAGAAGATTCCAGCTGTGAAGATTCTTATGGTTATATTAAATGGCAAGAAGAAGGAGAGGAAGAAAAGATACACACGTATGTATGCACATAAAACAATAACAAGGCACAACCACTCTGAATCTTATATGATTTTTTGCAATTAATTTCATTGTTTAGCAAAAAACAAGAGCAACTTTAAAGGTAATTTTTATATGCAGGCAAAAGTGGTTCCTGTTGCTGTTGTTACTTATCCAGCATAACGGCTTTATTCGTATTAATAGCAGCAACAATAACAACAGGAAAGCAAGCAGTAAAAACTACAAGAATCGTCGTCATCCGCAACGAAAGCTAAAAATAAAGACTCGTGTGCTTCATTAAGGAATGACAACATAAACAACAACAACAATAACTCAACGACCAGAAACCTCTATCAGTTATAACAGGAGTTCCCAATAACAACAACAACAACATCAACAGCTTTTTTATATCAGTTTCTTCACCCGATGTGAGTTTTTTCCCCTGTTGCTTTATTTAAGCCGTTGGGAAGAAGGCGAAGACGTGGAACGCAGAAGGAGATGAAAACGAAATAGGAGAAGAAAACAAAGAGGAAGAATGCGGAGAAGGAAAAGCCGATAGTGAAGCACAGCGAGAGGCTCGGCGAGGAACACAGCAAAAGGCAAAATCTGCCGCTTGCAAACAGCATCAACTTTTATTTTCCCGTTTGTGTTACCACATCCCCGGTTCCTCCTCCCATCTGCCCCTTCCTTCGCATGTATTTTCCTCCATTCCCTATTCGCTTCTTTGCCACTCTTTTTCTTCTTTTGGAGTCTTGTTGTTTGGTTGCTGTTGCTGCCGCAGCGTGCAGCGCGCATGCGGCGTGTAAAACGTAGAAAAGTACGCAAATGAATGAAATTGTTAGGAGAGTGGAAAATAGCAACGGCGCAAGCAGCAAACCCGACGGCGCAATGAAAACGAAAATGAAATCTTGCGCGAAACTCGTGCACGAAAACAACTTTCATTTTCTAGTCATGAGTTGGTTGCGGTTGGGCTGAGCTCTGAGCTCTGAGCACCACCTGGGAACAGTCGCTGTTCGGAGTCGTTGAACAACCAGACAAGAAGAACAACAACAAAACGCATGAAAAGGAACAGAAGAAGGAACGAGAGAAAATCTTAGAAGAATTTCGTGTTTGTTGTTTGTTTTAATTAGTCAAAGAAAGAGGAAAACTGATGAGGAATTAAATTATAATAATTAAACTAAATTAATCGAAATGAAATTCTAATTAAAATAATAATAGTAGTAATAATAATAATTAAATAAGTAAGTGAATAAATATATGAATAACTAAACAAATAAATAAAAAAGTAAATAAATAAATGGATAAATTGTAGATATTGTCTTCTGCAATCTGCTTAAATTCGATAAATTAATAAATAAATCAATCAACAAATAAATTAATCAATAAATAAATAAATAAAATAATAATAATAATAATACTAATATAATTAAATAATTTAATAGTAATTAAATAATAACAATTAAATAACAATTAAATTAAATAAACACACAATAAAATTGAATTCACTGAATAAACGCAAAGAATCTTTAAAATGAAAGATTGTAATAGATTATATTAATATTTAATTTTTATTTATTTCAAAGATATATCTTTCAATTCATTTCACACACAAAAATAGGTGTAGTTCCTCCTCTTTTCCAATGCATCCGGCACATTTTAAGTTCAACCTGAAACCAATTTTCATCAGTAGACAATATATAAAATTTTTGTCTTTTTCTTACGTGCGACTTTAAAAAATATAACTTTTCATTTGTGAGTACTACTGAGGCCTTTATTGTGGGTGTGCTTCCGCCTACTTTCGAATTAGAAGCTTAGAAACAAAACAGATTCGTCGAGCAGGGAATGAGCAATAAAAACTCAAAATTTAAGATCTTTCGTAATAAAACAAGAGACCTATGGGTTATTGCCTACTTCCCTACTTCCCCTTCCCTAAATTGACAATAAATTGACGACAATTTTGCCTTTTTCTCAGCTCGTACAGCAGAAAAGGGTTTAGAAAAAGATTTCTCGCTGTTTTATGACTATTTTGTTGCTAAAATATTGCCCATTATTATTTTTACCGTCGTTGCTGCAGTGTGCTTTCAGAGTTGGTGCTGCTTTAACCATTTCCAACTGCAAGCAACACCATGCAAAATATTTCGACGTGTTTCATATTAAATTTCAAACAAAAGAATGGCATAGAAATTGCTTCATTCTCGTTTCCCAGCTGAACAACAGAAAGCAAAACAAAAAGCAGCTAAAATACAATCTCCTATCGGTTGCTTAATAATAATAAGTTTTATAACAGAAAGGAAAAATATCACGAGGGGGAGCAGAGGTGGAGGGGAAGGGGAAACGAAGTCGTGAAAAACGAGAGGAAGCTGAAAAAAGCATAAAAGAAAAAATTAAAAGCAGTTGCTGTTGCTACGATGTTGTTGTTGTTGTTGTTTTTGGTGTTCCTGGAGCTTAATGACGTTTCTATCAAAAACCGTTTCGAGCAAAGTAACGAATAAAAGCAACAACAACAACACCACGAACAATAATAACAAAAATAAGCAGCAAATAAATTTTGTATTATGGGAAAAATTTTGTCTTTTTGTTTGAGCCGCCCCAGAAAAATCGACAAAAAAAAACAATTCCCATTTTGGGCCAAACAATCAAAGCTTGAAACTGAACTAAAAATGATTAGGAAATAATGACACAGCCGTTAAGTTATGAAGGAGGGAAGGAAGGGCGAAACGAGGGGAACGACGACATGAAATTGTAGCTGAAACTGAAACGCGTGAAATTTGGAGGCGACAACGAAACGTGTCAACAACCTAAAATTACACAAGCGACTTTTCTATAATTTCAGATTTGATCTGCTCTTTTTTTCTTTCTTTCTGTGTGTGTTTTTTGCAGCGTCTTTTCTCGTCACTTGTCATTTATAAGTTGATATTTTTGCATGCAGAATTATCTGTTTGTCTCTTTCTAGATGTCACTCTTTCTGCTCAGTTTTATTTTGACTTTTATTCGTTTTCTTTGCTGTTTTTTTGCATTTAAATGCAAAATGTTCTCGTTACTTTTGCAATGGTTTTTAGCGAGTGTTGCTTTTCTTGTTGTTATTTCAGTTGTTTTTGTTGTTATTCTATTAGCAATTGTTATTATTCTTAGAGTTACCGTGGAAATCCATTAAATTTGAACGTAACCAATTTAATTTTAGCCTAAAAACAACAACAAAAGCCACAGGAAATTCAAATGCATGCAGATTTGTTCACCATCGTCACCAATCAAGCAACAAATAAAAACTCGCTCGCTCTGGTGTTGTTGTTGTTGCTGTTGTTGGGGCAGCGAACAGCTGCTGCTGCTTTGTTGCAACACAACGTTGCCCACGTGACATGACATGTTAACGTCACATTTGTCATTATCTCTGACCAAGGTTTGAACCATTTTTCAGCTCGACAGTTGCCACTTTTCCTCATTTGCATGTGATTCATTAATAACAGCAAAAAGCAAAGTTGTTTGTTGTCATTTGTTGTTGTTGTTGTTGTTGTTGGTTTCGTTCGGTTTTCGCAATCGTCCGATTAAACGACTTGCAATTGGCTGCTTTCGCAATTCGATTGCAAATAACAAACAACAACAAATTGCAACTTGTTTTCTTTTCGTTTCAATGAACGAACTCAAGTCGATTCCTTTTTACAATCCTAAATTGAAAACTATCCATAAAAAGCACATGAATGATGCAGATAAAGAGGAAGATAAAAAGATATAAGGCAAAAAATAAACATACATTAAAATTATTATTTAACTGCTTCATTTTAAAAAAGGAGTTAAAATTTAATTGTGTAGCGTTTTCATTCACGAAGAGTAGGAAAAAGTAAACAGGAAGAAGTAAAAATAAATCGAAGGAGTCTATAAAAGTTATGCAATGAAGCAAAATAAAGGTGTACAGCAAAAATTACGAAATATGGGTTGAAACCTACAATTTATAAAATTAAAAAATACGTAATTAAATCAAAAAATTAATAAAATAAATTCCTAATAAATTATTACATATTTTCTATTAAAATACATTTTACAACAACGAGCATAAAGAGATAAACACATCAACGAGCATGGAAAACGATTGTGAATAAAACATCGAGTACTTCCTCATCGTAATAACCAATAATTTCTTAGAACAACGAGTAGAATCTCATGTCATCTCTTTATGTATAAATACTCGATGAAGAATGTTCGAAGAATTTCCAACGAATACTCCTTGCAATTAATACTCGTTGGCCTTTTATAATCGTTGTCAATGAACGAATGCTCACGAAAGAAACTCGTTGAACGTTGGCGCCGATGGTTTTTCGATCGAAACGAATCAATTTCCATCAGCTAATAGAGTAAAAAGTGAGGAAAGGACAGAAAAGAACAGAAAGAAATTAAAATTCAATCGTTCTTCAAGCTGTTCGCTGGTTAAAGAAAATCACTTATGGTCAGGAAGTTTTCTTCAAAGGAGTTTATTAAAGTAGCTCCTTTTTATTTTCCTTTAAATAAGTTTTTGTGGACGTTCGTTTCATCTGTTGTTATCTGTTCCTTAATATATCGAAATAAACAAAATGAAAACTAAATCAAGGCTTCCATTAACCACCTCGACATATATAATTAACTAATTATTATACATAAAATTATTATTTTTCATGCTGCTTATTAACAAAATTCAATGCTAAAACAAATATTGGAAATTTATGTTTCAGGTTTTTTATTTTTAAGATAAATAATGAAATAATTATGGATGTAGGTGGAAGTATGAGCGAGTAGAAGTTAACATAAAAGCGACGAATAATTCAAATAGCAAAAACGCAACGTCGAAACTTGCAAATTGAACAAAAAAACATCGACATCAATGAAATTCGTAACTTATCTGAAGCAAAATAATTGGCAATCAACGGAAAAAAAACTCATACATATATAAAAGCCGAACACATGAAATTTAAATATGTTTTTTAAAACGACGACAACAAAAACAACTACAACGATTGATGGTGTTTGTTGGTTGTGATGTCACGCAGCTGCTGCTGCTATTAACCCACTTAAAATATTTACAACCGATGTGGCCAAAGAATAGTTGGAGCCACGAAGCCAAGCACTAGGCTAGGGCAGGCCTCAGCAGCAGGCAACTCGACACGAGCAGCCACTCAGAAAAGCCATTTCCAGACGATGATTGTACGAAGTGGGACGTGCGGAGGTGAGGTCGCCGCACGAGCGTGCGTTTGGCCAAGTTTCGTCACAAATAAACACAGTTACAACCCAAAGCATTTAATTTTTCCATTCAGAGACACATAAAAACAGAAAAGAATTCAAAGTTTATCGTGTAAAATATTCATGAAGTCGCTGTGTCTTCGTCTTGTGTTTGTTTATTATTTTTTTGTTATTTTATTTGGAAAGAACTCATTGAAGGGAATTTAAATTTATACTCTGTTTATTTATCGACGAGTAAAAGAATGACGAGCAGTGTTTTTATGACAAGCAACGAGTGATGTGTGCGATAATGTACTCGTTGGATATTGTTGAAATGAACAGCGAGTTCTTCTACTCGATTCGTTCCCATCTCTATTCGCTTAGCTGCGTTTGATGAGCAACCAACGAGGAATTAAAATGCGCAGCTTGTTTCTGGTAACGGTTCTTAATGCAGCTCTGCGGCTTTTATTTGTTGTATTGTCATTTATTTCAAAGGCATCGGCGTGAATAATTTTTGGTAAACGGGTCGAATTGCGTTAGTATCGAAGTTGGTAAATTAGGTCAAATGCAGCACACGTACCACACGAACGCCTTTGGTCGGTAAATCGATCAACGCACACGAAGAACGGTGTTTGTTAATGATTCTTCGAAATCTTTTATAAAAATATCATTAAAGAAAACTTTAGTTAGTTCGGAAAAATATAACTTTTTTTTTAAATAAAAGAGTAAAAGAAGAAGTTTTAATTAAGAAAGTAAATTAATTAATATAAAATTTTGCATTTCGGACTTAATTTAATGAACTTTAAAACAATAAAGAAAATATACACGCCGCAAAAGCATTTCGAATTAAATTTTAAATGCCTTTTAAACACCTTCGTGAACTTCTAAAATAATAAAAAGAATAACAAAAAAAGCACTAAAACAATAAATTTTTGCCTGATTGCTGTATAACTTTAATTGAGGTGATCTTTTTAATTTAGCGAGTAACCTTTTCACTTAATAACATTAATTAATTTTAATAATTATGTACTTTAATTTTAATTTTCATAATTGATAATTTTAATTTTTTATTGTTTAATATTATTTTTGTCCACTGTCCACAATCCACTGCGAATTTATATCGATTTCCTAACGTCGGTTTTAAACGATTTAATTTTGACAGCTGTTAAATTTGACGCCTGTCAACTATCTGTTAAATAACATCTGCTATATGACAGCTGTTAATTATAAGCTGGCAATTGCCACCTTTCTAATTGGATTTAGTACGATCAATAAATGTGAAAGAAGCAGCGTTCATCTACCCACCGAAATTCCATTAAAATTGAAGAAGAAAGTACAATAAACCGTTGAAAATAATTGACAATTAATTAAGTGAAATTTATACTGACATGAAATCAATTTTGAAGCTTTTAATCTTATTATTTCATTGAATTTCCGATAATTTCCGATTTATTATTATTTAAAACGTTTTATAATTTTTTTTTTTTGGGTATATACGAACCTTGTACAATTTTTCTTTTTGGTACCAAATGTCTTCCTCGTCTTCTTGTGGACTAAAAGTCTGATCCAAATTAAGATCATCTCTAGAACGCGACAGAATCTTTCTCCTCGACACCATTTTGCTAAAAATAGAATAGAAACAAACATGAATGAATGAAGAACAATAAATTGAAAGAATGATAAAGAAAACAAAAAAAAAACAGGAGTTTTCAAGTCAACGAACTCTCTAAAAATGCAGTTTATTCATCACACAGAAATTAAAAGAACAAATTAATTAATGTTTGAAAAGATAATGAGTTGAATTCTGCTTAAAGCAAGCCGACAAATATTTGGCGATACTCGAAAGATACGAGACTCGATATGATACCCTGACAGGAAGGAGTTGTTCCAGGAAACGGAGCCGAGTCGATTTTGTAACGTCTTCATTCGCGATGGGGAACGCAGTTGAAATTAATATGGAAGTCACTGAATATGAGCAAACGCAGTGCAGCCACGACGGCGACAACAACAATCACAACAATGATTTTGTCAAGAGCGGCAATTATTTTTGATGATGAAAAGTTGTTGAGGCTCGAAGTGGACGGAGAGCAGCAACAAAAAGACTTTAGTGAAAACGTTGATTGATTGCAGATGCGTCCGTCTTCAATGGCATTTTTCGAATTTCGCTGCATAACCACAAACATAGCAACATTCACAGCAGAAACCATTCACTGTTCACTGATGAATTTCGGGGAATTTTCGGGAAGCAGCAATGATGAATATTTGCGTCGTAAACAAAAGAAATATCAGGTAACGAAATAACTTCCAAGATTCATCAAATGACTAAAACAATGGTTATTATTAATCACGTTAATTGCGCAAAATGTCAATGGACTCAAAAACATATTTAACCAAGAAACTGAATTTAGAGTTACCCGAAATGGGCTTCAAAAATTAATTGAACTGACTCATCAGCTGGGCAATGGAGTCGATTCCAGGTGATGAATCCTCCTGCAACGTCCTAAAAGAACACAACAAAAGTTTTCCTTTATTTACCATTCTTCAGCTTAAAGTGCAATAAAGTCACACAACAAAACAACTTTTGCAAAAGCATTTAGGATAAAATCACAAAGTATTGTTGACAGCTGTTTACAGTGATGACAGAAGCCGCTTGCCACGCCTTTGAGGCATGTCTCACAAGACAAACTCTGAGAATATTTCAAAAAATGTGTCAAAAGTCGACGAAGAAGAATTAAAAAAGCACAACACAAAAAGAAATGTGAAGTGTTTAAAAATATGAACAGAGAAAGAGCTAGAACGAAGAAAAAGAAACAAAGATGGAGCAGAATTGGAGTGAGCGAGACAAACAGCGCAATTGCAATGCATAAGAACAAAATTCACTCCAGAAGAAAATAAAAATTCCCTGGTTGAAGAACGTTGCTTGAATTTAAAATGTTAACAAAGTTTGTTGAGGTTTTTATGTTATTATTTTTATTTTATGACACTTTTGTATTCCATGGTGATTTTCTGCCTTTCGCTCTTTGTTTCTATTCTCCTCTCGCATTTATAAAGAAGGTTCGATAACCTAAAAAAAAATGCCATGAAGAAGAGCGTGTGGGAAATAAATGAAGACAGACAAATAGGACAACAGACAGACACAGCGAAAGAACGAAGAAGGACAGACAAGAAATAATCATAAAGAAACATATAAAAGAAAGTGGAAATCGTTATAAAATTTTATAGAATTTATTAAGGAATCTGTCATTAAAAATTCTAAATTTATTTTTTATTCCCTACGAATTTTATAATTAATTTAATTAAAAGTAATTTTCGATCGGGGGTTTTTAATCGGCGAACAAATCGAAAAATCTACTTTTGAAATTCTTTCTAAATAATAAAAATACAATTTTTTCTCTCAAACTTTGGAATATTGAAGAGCAAAAGAAGCGTAGTAAATAAATATAAAAGAAGAATCATGTCACGAATAATTGTGACGTGAATGCTGATGATAAATCATTTATTAACATTGAAACGATTCCAAAAGCTGTTCAAACATTCGAAAAATTCTTTACTGACATCAAGAGATGTCGAAAGTGGCATCGAAGCCGTTGTTAGTTGTTGAATTGGTGGATGAAGGGTCATCATTCGAAGACTCTATCAAGGGACTTGGAAGTGGAAGGGAATTTCGTTGTTTCATTAGCATAATGAAGTCATCAACTCAAGTGTTGTTGGGGAGCGTTATGGGAAAAGTTGCAGTTCTTAAAATAGGCAGTCCGAGCAACCGCCTGCGCCCACAACACAATTTAAATACCGCGGGTCTTGCGAGGCTCCCACGGCGCACGTTGCAGCAATTTTCCCTGTTCGACGTTGCACATTTTATTCCTCGTTTCTGTTGGCACAATTTGCATTGTTTTCTTTTCTGTTATGAGCATGAGTTTTGTGTGATTATTATTATTGTCCGTTGTCCGTGTCCGTTTGTCACTTCCTTTGTGCGTTTGTTGCTCGAGCCGAACGCTTAAAACATGCGAAACGCGAAAGTTTGCTCAATCAAATTGATTGTTGCTATTTTCTCAAATGATTTCCGTGCAACAATTTTCTTTTAAACCAAAAATAAAGCAAAGAAATGACTCTTTGTTCATTTGCTTAATTGCTTTAAGATTTTTGTTGTTAAAATTTCTTTCAATTCCTCAATAATTGAATAGAAATGATGACTTGACTGATGATTTTCAACTTTTTCATTTCTTTGCTGAACGTATTCAAAAATATTCTTGTTTGGTATAAAGCGACTCCCACTTCGAATGATTGTTGGATTGCGTTGTTGTTGTTGTTGCTGTTGCTGTCTGTCAATTACATAAATTTACATTTAATGCTGCACAAATAAATACACGAACAGCAAATAAAGTGGGTTGGCTTCTTCGTCACTCTTCTCGTTGACAAATAAAAGAAATAGCAGAAAATTTTGTCGCCTTTTCGTTGGCAGTTTGAATTCGAGTTGATCCGAGATTTCATGCAAAAGATAAGTGAAAGGCGAGAAACAGAAAGACGAAATAGAAACAATAATAAACTTTGGAAATAAATAAACAACTGGAAAATATTGCAAACATAAGAAAAAGAAAAACTTGCTTAGCGTAGAATATTGAATAAACTGGCATTAAACAGAGTTCATTCGCTTTCGCCAATGGTTCAGCTGAAAAGTGCGAGCGAGACAGACGCATATGCAAATTCCTCCGTGTGTGGCTTTTGGCTGTTCACAGGATAAGTTTGGCAGCACCGAACGACCACCTGTAATTTTCATTTTGAATGTTTATTAAGAAGAAACACTAAAAATAAATTGAATTTTTATCATTCCAAAAGATAAAGTAAAAAATTCAAAATATAATTTACAATTGTGAATGATCCCTTTTACGAATTGAAGGCTTGTTTCAAAAGAAAATTCAAGGAATTCTGTGAACCCCTTCCTTTATAAAGTAATAAATAAATCACACAAAAATACAGAAAGCGATAAAAAAACTGACGCACAACGCATCACGCATAAGAAAAGGAAGAAGCATTCAAGGTGACGCGGTGGAAATGAGACGGAAGCAGACGTTTTTCAACGGAGGAAACGTTTATGTGGCATTCATATTAATGATTTTAAAGCTAGAAACAGTTTATGAATAATTGAACAAACAGTAAATAATCAGAAGAAACAGAATGACAACGAGAAGAGGAGGAGGACGAGGCAGTTGTCGAATCAGTGAGTGAAAGAAATGTCGGGAAACACAATCGAAAGAAACGATAAACAACTTGGAAAAATATTCAAAAACGCATTCGTTTTCCAATTGGAATTGGCTCTTAAATTTTTGTAGTAGTAATTGTTGTTGTAATTGCTTTTATTGCTGCTGTGTTTTGTGCGTTCATTTTTCAGTTCATTCAACTGACGATTGCGATTGCAATGCTTTTGCGTTTGCGTTTGCTTTTCCTTTTAACATTCAACGTGCGTCGTTTAATTGTTGTTGTTGCTGTTGTAACTATTATTATTATTATTATCATCGTTGTTCGTGTTGCAAGTTGCAAGAAAAACCGACAAACAAATGTCAAATAATTCACTGTTTTTTCTTGTTCGGATTTTGAAGAAAGGTCAGCTTCAAATAATCGTTAAATGTTTAAAGAATGTTTTGAGCAAGCAACAAATTGCAGCTTTAGAAACCATTATTCGAATAACCATAATAACAACAACAACAACAACAACGAAAGCAGCAAAAACACCAAAAATAATCGTGTTTTGCTGACAGCTATAGCGATTAATGCAACAACGAGTAGGAGCGGAACGCAACGAGCAGCTACAGAAATTAACTAATGCTAATAACAGCTGATAAACCGAACAGTGTTGCCAACCCACGCTTGAAATATTTAACTAAATGCATAATAAAAAATTCAACGAAAATAAAGGCAGCCGCACATCAACAAAATTCAATCATTCTATTTAAAAATGAATATATTAAAATTTAGTTGAATAAATCAAAGACAAATTTTTAATTTATTACGTTATTTTACTTGTTATTAAAATATTTCCTTTCTCAGTATATTAAATTTTTTCCATTTTCGTTTCCTTCTATTCATTATGAAAAAACTATTCATTTGCCATTCTTTTCACTTTCAATTTTTCCCACTTTTGAATTCGTTTCGTTTTCCCTTTTTTATTTTGGGCGGCGTCTCGTTATTAAATAATAACTTTTCCCTTGAAACTTCTTCCGGCAGCCACGCGTTCGCATGTCGAATTCCTTCCTCTTCCTCTACGTACTCCTCCGTCGAGCAGCTCTTCAGCATTTCTTTGAGAGAATTGGATTTTTCATGGCGAATCCGCTTCATTGTTATTTTGTGAAAATTTCTGTTAATTTTTTGGGAATTTTATAGAGCGTCATGACTGTCGTGAATCATAATAATAATAAAAAATAAAAACATTGTATTTTGACTGTGCTTTTCGCTTTTTTCCTACACTTTAATTGCTTTTGTTAAAGTTTTTTGTTCCCTCTTTCATACTTTTTATTTTTGAATTGTGTTGTAGACATTGTTTACATGTTCCACAGGAAGCAAGTTCCATGTTCCTGGTCCCACAACACTACTTAATTTGTAATGAAATATAATTATAATTTTCATGGACTTTTATTTGTACTTTTCCTTGCTTAAGTGTGTTTATTTCAAATAATTTCAAAGTTGCTTAAAGTCACGCTCCTCTGTGGTTTCGAGTCTTCTTATTTTGTATTTCTCAATGGTGTTAATATTTTAAAATTAATTATAATAATAGTTATAATTATGAATTTTTACTTGTAATTTTCTTTTTTGACCTTGTCAACGCGTCTTTTTAACCTCGTCTTATTTCTATTTAACTGTGTTCTTTTACATCCAAATAATTTGAAAAAGAATTTGTTACTTTTTATTGAAGTTTTAAAAACTCACATCGCAAAGGAAACGAAATAAAACGACTGAATAAAAAGTGAAAAGTGAAAGCAGAGGCTTAAGAAAATAGACGATTATTTCAGTGGCTGAACAGCGCCATCTTTTGCGAAGAAAAGTGGGAAACTGTAAAAATTAAAAAAAATACTAAAATACTTCAAATAAAACTTAATAAAAAAAAAACAACTAAAGCTAAAAAATCATTAAATAAAAAAAAATAAATTACAAAAAAGTAAAGCTTGAAAAATTCATTAAAAGAAATGAAATAAAATAAAACAAGAAACGAAAATAAATTAAGTAAAAAATGGGAAAAGTTCATTGAAACAACTGCATTTTTTGCTCCTCTTTAATTGAATTTTTTCAAAATGTTGCCATTAAATACAACAACAGGAATAAAACAACAACATAAGCAACAAACAACAGCGACTTTTCCAACAATGAAATCGCGTTGTATTGAATTTAGTGAAAAAATTTAGTGAATTTTAGTGAATTTAGGGAATAATTAAACTTTAACAGAAAATAAAATTCTTTGAAAAAATAAATTAAATATTTACAAAACAGGGAGAATAAAAAGGTAAAGAAAAGATAAATATTAAAAAGAAAGAAAACGAATCTGTTCCTTAAAACACAATTTCATTTTTGTTCTTTTAAAAGAAAATTGAAATTGAATTCAATCTTCATGTGAATTGTGCTTGAATAAAATATTTTATATATAGAATAATTGTTAATTATTAAATATATAAACGAAAGAAATGAAAATCCAGGAAAAGTTACAAAAGCAACGAGAAGTTTTTCTTTTAATCGCAATTTGAATTTGTTTCTTTACTTGCCATTAACTTTCATGATGATGTAAGAAATTTATGAAGCTCTTAGAAGTTATTTATTAACTGTAATACAACAATAAAATACATAAAATCCAAAACAAGAAGCACAACGAGCAACGAACGACAAAATTTAAGTGCAAAGATTTCCGCTTATTTTTCAATCATAACAAAAAAGTTAACAGAAAAAACAACAAATGCTTCGATAGTCTTTTGTTGTTGTTGTTGTTGTTGTACTTTTTACCGTTGCTGTTAATCGCTTTGTTGACATTTTGTCAACATCACACAACAAATAAACACAAAATAATGACAGAAATCGCAAAAACTTCGTGACACAATTTGTTGTTAATTTGGTTGTTGTTGTTGTTGTTGCTGGCGCTTCTTCTTTTCTATCTTAATCGGCGTTTTTGCTTCCTCTCTTCTTCTTCCAACATGCAGCCGGTTGCACCTTTGAAATCAATTCAACGATTGAAAGGTTGATTTTCAGTTCTTTCCTCTTCGTCTCCGCTTCTCATTGATCTTTAAAACGACGGCTTTTATCGTTGTCATTTGCTGTCTGTCCTTTTCTGCATTTTTATTTGTTTTTCTGCTCCTCATTGAATTTATGGTGGAGCTGAATTTATATAATAAAATGTCGTAAGACCGATCATCGTTCGATTAATGAATCGTCGCAGAAAAACGTTGATGCTAAATAAAAGACTGAATAAAATCAGAGAAATAGAAAGTCAAAAGATCAAAATTAACAGATAAATTTGCGATTAATACGATTGAAAAGCGACAGGAAAAACAAAGCGAACAAAGAAACACGAATTTCACTGAGATTTATTTTTTGTGTATTTTTTTTTTAAAGTTGTTGATGAGAAATTTTTACAGGCGATAGAAAATATAATATATAATATAATTTAGTTTCTTCAGTTATATTTAATTGTCATTAATAATGATAACTGTTCCTACAACAGCTTCATTTTGATGTTTTAGCGAAACCCAAAGCGAAAGACTTAAGCGACAAACTTTACTAAAGCAACTAACGAAATTCCTTAAATAAACCGAAGGTGAATATGTTTGACAGCAACCTAAAACTAAATAATATATAAAAGTAAATAGAAGAGGCTTTTAATTATTATAATAACTTTTTTTAACTCTAAATTAAGCATATAACAAAAGGAAAATCACAGAAAGCAGAAAGAAACGAATTAAAACTAAAGCAAAAAATTAAACAAAAATCTTGAAGAAAGTTAAAATTAAATCAATTGAAAACTGAAGCTTGCAAGTAACAAAATAAATAAAAACCAATTGTTACATCCAGAATGAATTAATTAATACTGAATGAAGCAAAAATAAATTAAACAAACTTCGAACACAATTAAATAAGCGAAATAAACAAAGAATTCGTATGGAGGTGAATAAATATAGAAGCAATAATTTCAGTAATATTAAAAAAAGAAAGAAAACCGAATTTAAATGAATCTAAACCGAAAAATGAATATTTTCTTTCCTTCTTTCGTTTCTTTATCTTTCCATCAAAAACCAATCTGAATGAAAAGCTTGTTAATTATAAGGAAAATCAACAGACTGTATATGGGTTGTTGTTGTTATTGTTGCTGCTGCTTGTAGCTTTCACATTTTACGCTGGATGAAAACAAACTCAAAACTTAAGCACAACAATTAATTAAAATCTATTTTAGTGCCGTTTGTGTCTGCTGCTGAGTTATTTACTTGGATGGAGAAATGAAAAAATGTAGACTTTGATTTGTAGTCAAACTGCACGCATTAACGAACACATGTACACAAACACACACACGCACATGCATTCAGAAAAATTTCATACAAGCAGATTTAACAGAAAATGAACAATAGAGTCGTTCCCAGCAGAAATAATTTCATGAAAAATGGTTTTTCTTTTATTAGAAGCATAACGAGGCATTTAAAATCGCGAGGGGAGGGGCAAGGGTCAACGATATAGAGAAATGGGTGTCATAATATATACATTAAATACGTGAAACAATTTTTCTTGAAGCGTTGTTTTCTCTTTTCGCTTGCTTGCTTTCAAATTTGGCAGCTTCAACTCGAAATTTTTGCTTTTTTCTCATTTTTTATGCACTCGTTTAACTTAAAAAAAGCGTGCAGATTTTTTAAAATTGATCAGTGAAATAATTTTGAATTGGACAATAAGAAAAATATGCAAATACTACAAGAAATTGGAAGAAATAAAATAGAGAAATTAAATTTAAAATTTATGCACTGAAATAAATACACAAGAAATCAAATATTAATAAAATAAGCAATAAATAAATTATCTATTAATGAAGTAAGAAATAAATAAAACAACTGTAATAAATAATAAATAAAAAATTAAATAAATAACAATAATAATAATAAAATAAGTAATAACTAAAACAAGTATGAAACAAATAATAAATAAAATAATAAATAATTAAAGAATTATTAAAATTATACTAAAATAAGGAATAAACAAAATAAGGATTAAAAAAAGGAATAAAAAAATTAATTATGCAAATAAAAAATGCAATAAAATAAATGCAAGCTACATTAAAATTAATAATAATTAAAGTCAGTAAATAAACGAACAAAATTAAAAAGAAATGATATTAAACTAAGGGAAAATTAAATAAAACTTAAATTAATAATTGAAGAGAAATGCAATAAAATACAAAATAAATTACAACTGAATTAACTTTAAGCGTAATTAATTTTGCACTCTTTAAAAAGCAGTTAAGATGCAAATTTACTTAAATAAATGTTTAATGTGATTTAATAATGTGAATGTGAACAAAATAAAACAGGTTTTAGCAACAAATAAATTTAAAACATTTGTATTGAAGTCTGTTAAGTAAAATAAAATAAATAAAGAATTACTTAAAATACAGAATTTGTAGAGTAGAAATAAGAAAGAAATAAATAAATATAATAATAATAAATTATAAATAATAAATAAATAAATAATAATATTTAAAATAAATAATAATTTAATAATAATAAATTATTTTATCAGTTACTTACTAAAATAAACAACTTGTGAATTATTGAAGTGGAATAAATTTCTTCTTGAAGACTACGAAAATTGAAACTGTTTCTTGATGAAATGTTGCGACAAAAATTAATAAATTGTCTACAAATGAAAACCTTATAAATTTCGTTTTCGAATATTGTTGAAGATTAATAAAAAAATATTGAAATTTAATCATAAAGTAAAAACAAATCAATGAAAAATAAAAATTATTCAACAATAAAAAAAAATAGTAAAAATCTTAAACATTTCGAAATCAGTTTATTTTGAATCAGTTTTATTTCAAAAATGATTTAATTTATATTGAAAATATATTTAATAATTTCCATTAAATTTCCATAAATTGAAAAAGTATTTCAACGAAATGATAGCTTAAAATTAATAATTAAAAACGAAATGATAAGAAAACTAGATGAAATGTGATTAAATAAATGTTAAGCACGCAGCTGAGGTTATGATTTTTCTTCGTAAATTCGTGGATCGATGTCTGTAGCAATTCCCTTCAATGTTGGATAAAAGTTCAAAATTTCAATCAAATTTGAGGCGCATCATTTTCAGAGGCGCGCCAACAAAAACCCACAGAAAAGTAAATGTAATTATAATAAAAAAAAAACAACCGCAACTAATGAAATGCTGCCACGTTGAACGATTAAAGTGACTTTCGTAATCATATTTTTCAAGTAGCTGGTTGCGATTTCGTGCATTCTTAACGCAAGTGAATAACTCGTTGTTCGCGTTCAGCTGCTGTGACGCAACAATCGGCCGATCAGGTTCGATCGATTGCAAAAACAGGTGCAGCTCGATGCTCAACTCGACGCCAATCGAGGTGATTTCGAGCACCGAACTGAGCCAAAGAATTCAGCTGCGTTTTCCTACGTTTACGTTTTTTAGCCAAAGCCATAAGAAGTCGCTTTCAGTCTAATCAAATATAATTAAAAACTGATTACTTAATAAACAGTCGACAAATAAATCGAAAAACAAGATTCTTTCGCTGCACCAAAAGAAACCGACCCACGAAAGAATGTTGCAGGTTATTCAACAAACTTTTAATGAGTTTTCTTAAGGAAAGCTTAAAAGGAAGTCCCTCTTTAAATCATTATTGCAATCATTAATAAAAGAGATTTTCGTAATTCCAAAAAAGGAAGGAAATTAAAAATTCACTTCAGCTTCGAGATTTTTAATTTTATTAAAATAAAACCAACAACAACCAAAAACGTTTTTTGCTTTAGAAACTGAAGATTCTTCGTCGTGTTTTAAACTAATAAAAATGTATTTTTATCACAAAATTCGGGTTTTTATTCCCGAAATTTATGAAGACTCAAAAAATATGATATTTTTAAGAGTAGCAGCAACGGATTCACGTTTTTTTCGAGAACCTCTGAAAATAATGCATGGAATTTTCGATTGTTAAACAACAAAAGCCAGCAACGGGTTGTTGCATTTCATTAAAATATAAACTGAGTCAAGTTGAATTGACTTTTTCGAGCGGAGCTGCAAAGAAACCAACGCCAACGCCTGCAGCTTCAAACGAGTTCCTCATCATGTATTTTTTTTGTGTCTTTTATGGTAAACAGCAATCAGCTTTAAAGCTTTGAAAGCTTGAATTATGCATATTTTAAGTATTAATTTTAATTACTGTTTGAAATTCCTGTTTGCAGCGACTTTTGGCCTTTCCTCGGAAAGACTCATTTGCGTTTGTGATTTATTTACGAAATTTCAAGTTACAATATAATTTAAGGTAGGAGATCTCAGCAGTGGCTTTTTTACAATTGATTGATTGACTTTTATGGAGCTTCATATAAAGAAATGCGAAAATATAATCGTAAAAAGTGATTCGTTGTCCGTTAGAGTCACGAAAGGTTGTTGCTTCATCCCCAATAAAGCAGAGGACAGAATAAAAGGAGGCTTTCGTTCATCTCTCACGCAACAGGTGAAGCGTCTGTTAAATGGGCGCTGCACATCCTCAACGACGTGCGGTGCAGTGTGAAATATGAGGCAGTTGAACTCACAACTTCTCGCCAATGAATTCAAATACGGATTTAAATTCACAGCGGAAAGAAACAGACGAGGTGCGTCCCTTGCTTCTGTTGCTACGATTGCTTCCTTCGTGCACTGAAATTTATTGTCTGCATTTCATCTCGATTGCGGACACACGTGAAAGTGTTGCGAACTGTCGAGGCCGCCGAGGTTAGGTGAAGGTTTTGCATCGCAGAGCAACAAGCAACACACAGAAGCCAATCGTTCATAATGTATGCAAATCTATTGATTATGGTTTTAAATTTTCTGTTGAAAGGAAGTCAATTCACCTTTCTAAACGACCTCATCAATCTTTTTTTGCCCCTTCTCGCTTCTATTTAGCATTTCTCGTGGCGCCACTAGCCGAAGCAAAAGACTTAAGATACGAACTTCGTGAATGGTCGATGAATGAAGGTTTTCGAAGAGAATTAATTAATTACTTCTCCGTTTTAATGACTAAATTCTTAGCTACTTTAGACAAATTTTGATTGTTATTTGATGCTTTATTTTAATTAAAATTTATTATTACAAATTTTCGCTTTAGTTTTTGGCAAAGAAAAACGAAAAAATAATTTTTGCAATTTTCTTTGCCATTTTCATGCTTTAATATTCATAATTTCAAACAACAGAAGAGAAAAAAACTTTAATGTCGCCGAGGAGTCGTAAGCGTAACGTCAAAAAACCAAACAAACCAACGAAAACTTGAAACTTGCAGAGTTGAAGTCTTTTGCTTGGAAAGAATTCGAAGCGAAGATGAAATCTTGCAAAAACCAAAAGGAAAATCAGGTGCGTTTGTTAATTTTCGGTGGTGGACGAGAGAAGCAGACCCGCCGAGGTGAAGAAGACCGAAATTCAGCACATCGCTGAACGATTGTTGATTGTTGTTTGTGTTGTTGTTGTTTATTAATTCAATATTTTCATGGTTTATGATTTCTGCTGTTGTTTTTCCGTTTGTTCCGTTGTTGTGCTGTTTGCTGCTTCGTTGCTGCACTCGGAATATACAAAAAATTGCAGTTATTAACGGCGACAGTAGGTGTTGCAGTCAATTGCCGCTGTTGGCGAGGTTGTTGCTCGATGACGATGTCGATGAAGCTCCAACGAAGTCGCTTGCCTCATCTTCAGGTGGGAGTCAATTAGAGGAAATCAACGCACATGCACACACACACACACACACACACGCACACCTACTTCAAAGTACTTTGGTGTGTGCATAAATTAAGTTTTGTGTGTTTCAAGAAGACCTTAAAACGAAGCAGTTGAAAAGAAAGAAGCAAACGCCGAAAACAATCAATGCCCGAAAATATTACAGCTGAATTGTGTATGTAAAACAACAACAACAACAACAGAAATTGAGTGGAAACGTCAGTCACTGAATGCATAGAAGAACCAACGTAAGTTTTGCGTTGGTGATGTTGTTGTTGTTGTTGTTCGCTCAAGCCGTTAGTAGAATGAACTTTAATTAGTAAAAAGATCAGTTTTTTAACGTGTAATTGCTGCGCACAGACACAGACAACAGCAGAAGCTGCCAACGCACAACTTCACATGTTGTAAAATGCATCGCATGTTAATTAGACGTTGCTTAACTTTCAGTGTAATGAAACTAGAGAAGTGTGCAAATGGTTGCATTCATAGAATAAAGGAACAAACCTAAAATTCACTACAAAAATTGTAATTAAAGAAAAAATTATTATAATAAAAACAAGGCTAAAAGCAGCAAATAAAAATTTAACAGCCAAATTTCATCACTCGAAAAAGAAGAGAAATTTTTTCAGGGAATTTTTCAAAATGCTAAATAAAATAATTTAGATTTTTAGCTAATTTTTTATTTAATCTCCTGTAGTTTTCTCTGTGTTTTTACGAAAAAATAGAATAAAACGAATAAATAAATAATTTTGCAGAATGATAAATAAAACGAAGTATTTTTTCCCACATCTTTTATTAATTCTATTTCGATTTCTTTTTATATTTTTACTTTATTAACGTATAAACACCACATTACATAACCAATTTAAATGCAAATAGATAATGAATGGAAGATTATAAAATTAAAGAAATTATAGATTCCGTTTTTCTAAATCATGAATTAAAATCTGAAGGAGGCAATAAATTCAGTCTATCTCCGTCTCCGTTCAGTGTCAAAATTCATGGATTAATTACATTTAAGAACAATATAAAAGAATTATTAAGGTAGACAATTAATTAATTTAATGGCGATGATGAAATACACAGCGAGTTGTTTATTAATTTATTCGAATTTATTAAATGGGAAGGAATAAATCAAAGTTAAGCAACGGTTAAAAAAGTGGGTGTTTTTAAACTGTGATCACTGCTTTGCTGGGTCTTCTTTATTCCAAAACCACTTCCAGAACAAAATCGATTTGTATTCTTGCATTTACATAATAAATTTTAGTCTACAATATTTGTTTTTGCTGGTTATTTGAATTAATTGAAATTCAAAATTTAAAATTTCCATTGCCATCAAACAAATTGATTTGAAATCGATTTTTAATTATTTAATCAATTCAATTATTGATTGATTTAATGTTACTATTGATATTAAATTATTATTTAATTAGTAAAACCCTAAAATTCAGGAATTTTTCAGGATTTTTAAATAAAAACTAATTTTTTGTTAAATTATTTATTTATTAGTGCCCTGAATAATTTAAATAATAAACATAAGAAAGTAAAGTAAAGTAATCAAATAAATAATAAAATTAAAAATATGCAATGAAATAAATTTGAATTCATTGAAACTTTCACAGAGAAATTGGGACTGAAGTTGAAAACCTACAATTAAATATTAATGCCTTCTAAATTCGCTACTTTTAGTTTATATTTTGTTGGGTTTTATACAATAAAATTTTTCTTTATTCTATTGCAACGATTAATAATGTTAAATAATTATTTATGCAGATTATTCTTCAGTCATGTTAATATTTATTGAAGTTAATTGTATATAAAATAATTCTGTATTAAAATTACTTTTAATTCCAATAAATGAAATAAATTAAATTGAATTTTAAATATTAAATCGAAATCTTTTGTCTTTTTTAAACGTTTGATTTTTTCACACATTTTTTATAATAAATTTTTTTCTTTGTTTAAACATGTTTTTTTATATTTAGAATTTATAATATTTCTGAATTTGTTATAATTATAATATTTAATTTATTTAGATTTTAATTTATTCACTGAAATATTTTAATTTTACATTTTTAACCAACGAAGATGAGTTCATATGTAACAATTATCAAACCTAAAAATCCCAAAGAAACCACAAAACGAATAACCTTGATGTTTTTTTCACCTTTTTCTTTAAAATCAGAGACTCTTCATTAGCTTTTAACATTCAAATTTTTTAAGTATTGGATTTTTGAATCAAACCCTTTCAAAATATTTAATTGTTGCTATTTTCTTTTGTAACAGTGTTATTATGATTGCGTGTCGCTACGCATTTTTATTCGTTGAGGTTAATTCTGGTTTTTTAACTAAAGAGAAATTGAGACGAAATCACATCATATGAAAGACTTAAGACGCGAACTTGCCATAACGACAATGGAATTAAGTGAGAAGTTTGGGTTTTAGAGGAGAGTAGAATACATTTGAATACTGAAGTGAGATAATAAAAGACTAAAACCAAAAAAAAAAAGCATTCTTTAAGCATTTATATCATCGAAGTTGGTGATGTAAAATATTAACAACTAGTGTTAAAATTAACAATAGTATTAACAAGAAAACCAGAAGGAAATTGCAAAGTTTTAAGACAGAGAAAAGAACCCATGAAAGTAGTCTTTTTATGCATACCTTGCTTTGTTGTTGTTGTTGATGTTGTTGCTTCAGCTGAACCTTTATTTGAGCTTCTACTACAATGGAAATGACTGCGAATGTTGCGTATACGTCCGGGTGCGCTTAAATCACTCACAGAAACGTTTAAATTCACTTTTCATTGATTATTTTAATTAAATCAGTTTTGAAAAAGTTAAAACTGCATTTTTATTACTTAAAAATCGTTAAATTTTCCCAACTTTTTCAACATTTCTTCGTCGAATTAAAGTTGAAGTAGTTTTTTCCTGTTGAAGTTTAAGTTTTATTATTGGCAATTGTTGCTATTATTGTGATTGTTGTTTTCTCTCTACTTCTTCTTATTCACTCATTTATTATTTAATTTCAATTTCACTTTGCTTTCAATGGTTTTTCCTTTTTCTTCACGTTTTTCCTCTTTCTTCAGCGAAAGAAAAACTTGTTGTTTCGCCAGTTTTTCGACTCAACGTGCGATGTTGTTGTGGTCTTTTCTGCAGCCGTTTAAAATGGTTGTGAACTGTTTGAAATACTAACAAAATGTTGCTTAGTTTTTATAACGATTTTTTCCAAGCAATGAATTCTTTTTTCTTAACTTTCTTTTGTTTCTATGTATCCGAAAATATGTCAATTTTCGATTTTATTATTTTTATTGAAATTTTCGACCTCTCCTTTCTCTTCTTCCCCTTCTTCCGCTCAATCTTCGACCACAAAAGACATGAACACGTTGCACTTCAACTCAGCTCAGCGAGCAGCTGCTTCAAGTGTTGCTTCCAGAGACAGTCGCTGGTTGCTTTTAATTATTTACTTTAATTATTTTTCAAACTTATTTATTTTTTTAAATTTTCTTCCCCTTTTTCTGGTATTTTTAAAGCGTTTTTGAAGCAAGCTGATCGCCAAGCAAACGCTCCTCGCAGCTTGAAATTAAAGCAAACGCACTCGACGACTTTCGCGACTCAACTGAAAGCGGCAGGCCAACAACAAGTGGCCACGACCATCGCCATCGTCATCGCCATCGCTGTCGCTTAACACATTCGCGCTGTGGACGTGGTAGGAGGCGATCCACGGCTAACTCGGCTCTAAATCAGTTTACTTGGCGTTGCTGTTGTTGCTTCTGCTGGTGTGACTGTTGCTACTTTGTATGCTCGTGTTGTTGCTGTTGTTGTCATTACGCTGTGCGCTGAAATTCGTCGGCTGCGTGGTGCAGCTACGATTAAATCACAGTGGCCAAAAACGAAGCAGGATGAGAAGAAGGAGAGGAAGTAGAAGAAACACAAGAACACAAAATTTCTCAAGAAGAAGTAGCAAAGGAATTGAAAGAAGAGGGAGCAAACACAAGAGAGAAGAAATGAAATCGGTGGTTGGTTTCAAAATCCACCGACAGATGTTAAAGAGAGCGTGAGAGCTAAGAGAGGAAGAGATGGCGAGAAATAGTAGCAAAGGGAAGAGAAAGACTCCGAATGCAGAGGGAAGAGAAGACAAGAAAAACTCGCAAAGGCTAGCAAAGGAAAATCGTTGTCTGAAGAGTCTAAGAGATCATACAGAGACTTTAGAGGAAAAGAGAGTGAGAGTGAGAGAGTGCGGGAGAAATCCAAAGAGCGTCTGAAAGCAATGACCGTTAGTGAGCAATAATTTGAAGAGAGCAACAACGGTTAATGCAACGGTTTTAAGGCAAAGCTTTAAGCTTAAAGATTTTATTATTGGATTTTTCTTTTATTTTATTTTATTTCAGATTTCTTTTGCTTTGTTGGCTTTCCTTCTTCGTTTATTGTCAGCTTTTACACTTTGCAAGCGCTCAATTCAAAGACTTCACTTCTTCTTGACGCTGCGGTCCTTTCGGGGTCCTTTTAGATAGTGTTCTCTTGACTTTTCGGTGCTTTATATCACTTTAGTAATTCGTTTTTCTCGCTGAACGTTTTTTCGATAAAAGACACCTTCCCAAATCTTGTATTTCCATAATTTTATGATCCACGTATAAATTTAAATAATTAAATTAAATAAATACTTATTTCTCAGCTTCAGTTCATTGCGACCTTTTGGGAAATTATAAAATATTGTATAAGTTTTAATTGACTTTATTTTTATTTAATTATTTAACTTTTATCTTTTTGTATCATTAAATATTTTATTACTCCGACAAATGGTTTTTTTTTTTTGAAAAGTTTATTTCCAAATAAATAAATTTTTTATTTATTTTATTTTAATTAGTTGTAATTATTTTTTACTTATTTATGTAATTTACATATACACAAAACTCTATTTCTGTATTTTATATATTTATTTATATATTGAAATTCATTTTTTTGACATTAACAATTAAAATTATAAAAAATAAAATAAATTATAAAATTGCACTTCTAATTTTATTTAACCTTTGATTTAATTTTCTCTTTTTAAATTAAATTTATCTCAATTTAATTGAATTTCATTAAATAATGAATTAATTTTATAAAGCTAAAATTCAAAAATTAAAAATTCTTTGCTTATTTAATTAATAATTCTTCAAATGATTTTAAATTATTTAATTATTTACTTATTCCAATTTCTTTAATTTTATTATATTCATTGCACTTTCATACTTTGAATTATAATCGTTATTTTTAATCGCTCTCTTGTTTCCTTCCCTTTCTTTACTTAAGCATTTGTTTACTTAAGTATTTAATTGCAATTGCAGTATTTCTTGTTAATATTTTCACTTGATTTGCGCTCATTATTCTTATTGTTATTGCCCAAACCTTAACAAATGCGATTTCATGCTGTAGTAAAATTAACAAACTTCCTCTAATCCACTTTAATAATTCTTGTGGTTGATTCCCACGCAAGAAGTTCGCAGACACGAACCAACAAAAGCGAAGAAACATTGAAACATAAAATAATCAAAATCAAGTCAATCACAGGAAAAAAACTCGATTCAATTTTAATGGCGAAGTGAATAAAAAATGAGATTACAAAATTACAATTAATATGAAAATATTTAAGCAAAAAGCAGCAACAACAAAGGAAATAATAACAAAATTAAAAGCGATGTCGAAATTAAGAAAGAAAAATAGGCTTCAAATTGAGTGCGTGTGAAGAGCTGCTGCAGTGCAACGTCAACACGAAGCACGAAAAGACTACAATTGCAACAACAACTGAGCGATGATTACAACAAATCAACAACAACCCACAACTCATTGAGACAACTCAGCAAAATAACTGAAAACTCAGGCAGAAGTTCATAAAAACACACATCGAACGAGATTTTAATTAATTAAGAATAAAACAGATCTACGTGTGTGTGAGTATTTCTGTGTAGATGTGTGGGTTTAATTGTTATTGATGTAATGTTTCATGTTGCTGCTGATGTCAGCGAATATTTTGTAGACAAACTTTTCACAGTTGACTAGACAAAGCGGTGAAAAACAATTGTGAAGTGCGATGACGTCGCTGTTGCTGTTGCTATTCACGTTGATGATGAAACAACACCACGCCACTCACGCAGAGCAGCCGCGGCATTCGCTGTGTAGTCAGTGTGTCAGTGAGGCAAGCGCAGCAACAACAACAGCGACGACTTGAACTCATCTCGAGCTGCGCATCATCGCTGAACTGCCAACGCCGATGAATAATTGAAGGAATGAGGGAATGAAGCGTAGAGATGAAATGCATAAAATTAAATTGAACTTGAAATGAAAGCGAAAATCAAAGTAAACGGAAAGTGAAATGAAAACGGAAACTTATTAAACAAAAAGCGAAGCAAATAAATGCAAAAAGGAATCTTCAATTTCTTTGGTATGAACTATAAAAATTACTTAAACATTTCAATAATAAACAAGAAGCTTGCAAACTGCTAAAAAACTATTTTAATTGAAATGTAAAAATTGATCTGAAATAATTTCTTAATAAAAAGCTGCCTGTTCAAAGCAATTACAATTACTTTAAGTAACTATCAATCAAATTTACACAACAATAAAAAGAGGCAATTGTTCAAAATTAAACAAAGTTCTGTAAATAAAGAAAAGAATAAAGCAAAAATCATTCTTTGGCATAAAAACCCACTGATGACGATCATCATCATCATTATCGTCCTTCACAGCAATATTAATCAGAAGAAGAGGAGGCATAAAAGCCATCAACGTTCATAGAAGCCGACGTCGACATCGCTGCCATTCGCAAGTTCTGAAGTTTCTATGAGTTCCGAGAGCTTCGAGGAGTCCGATCGTAGATAAAAACAGCAGAATCGTTCTTTGGCAGCAATTAATTGCCAATTAATATCAATAAAAGCGAAATCTGGAATTTGACTATCGACTTCATTCAGTGTACTGAAAACTGGTTAAGTTCAAGTCAAGTGAATCCATTAATCAATGCAATTAGAGGTAAACAAACGCAAAACAAGTGAAGTCTTTAAAATTAGATCTTTAAAAACAGAAGTTACAACATGAACCTTAAAATAAACGATAACAAAAAAGAGTTTAATAGAAGGAAATAAACAAAAATCAAAAGACAATTAATCAAAAAGCTGAAAATAGTTTAGAAAATATTTGAGAAATGTAATGAAGAAACAAAATTACGTTCAGTTCGTGAGTCTTTTGTTTTAAGGTCACATTTTGAGTGACATTTTAACAAAAACTAAATTCTTGTTAAGAGCAACTTTTTACCGGCAACGTTTTTAAAACACTTTTTTCACTCTTCGCTGTCATTTAATCACTTGTAAAACTTCCTGTGCGGCATATTTTCGTCCGTCGCCTCGCACACCGATCGAAATACCAGCAAAGGGTTACTTTTTTAGGCAAGGTCGTGAAGGCAGCCGAAAGCGAAAGTCTTTTCGGTCACTTCAATATCATGGCCCCACGAAACCTGTCGAAAACGGGTCCAAGTGGCCATGTCTTCGCTCCGAGCACGGATGTCGTCTTTGTCTTGAGTTACCTTCAGCCGAAAAAATGCTGCCAATGAAAGAGGGAGCGAGAAGAAGCAATTTTTGAACACTTGAGATGGGAGAATTTCTTGCAGCTGCCACGAATTAACTGCGACTCAGTTGGAAATCGATGCAGGTTGTGTTTTTCCCGTCCCGAAGACTTCTTTTTCGTCTTCTGCTGCTTGAAATTCACTTCGCTTCTTTCTCCACAATTCCTCGTCTTCGTTTTTAACGTCTTCTGTGAATTTTTCGGATCATTTTAACTTCTCTCTTCTCGCGCTCTTTCAACTTCTAGTTTTACACTTTCATTTTTCCTGCATTTGCATCGTTTTATGGATCTTCTTCTTCGTTTGCTCCCTGATATCTGTTCCCTTTTACAACTTCCTCCTTCTTTCTTCTACTTTTTATGACTTGAATAATGACCTCTATATATAAATCAAGTCGCCGCCGTTGACCGTTCAGTAGCTCGAGGATGTTTCAGTTGCGGCTCTGACCTACTTTCTGCCGGCTCTCACGCGAATTGGAATTTTCGCTCAACTCGTTTTTGTGTATGTGCAAAAAAGTTGCATAATTCTTCAGTGATTATTAAAGAAAAGAGAAAATACAACAATAAACATTTCCAAGTTAATTTCAAGCTGTTTATGCAATCGCATCGCTTCACAAAAACCGAAATTTATCGCCGGAAAAAGAAATGCAAAAAGTTTATTTAAATAAATGAAAAAAAATAGAAATTCGCGAGTTGGAAAAACTGAAAATTCTTCGTTATCTGTTTATGAAATTTGCATTTATTGAGCTGCATTAAATTAAAGACAATCGAAAAAACTTCAATGCGTTTAATGACTTCATTTATCGACAACATCTTTTCGAGCAATGTTTAGTCTGTTGTAGGAGCAAAAAGCAGTCCTGCGTACGTGGAAATAAACCAACGGCTGGACGCTAGGAAAGTCTGCAGAAACCGACGGCGAGACAGACTGAGTGACGTGCAGAGTGACAGCCCAGAGACAGACACGCAGAGTTAACAAACTAACGACTGACAACCTGACAGCGTTCAACGTTGGGCAGTCACTGAGCCAAAGGCAACAACAATCGCTTCAATAGCAGCAACAACATTGACAGCAACATCAACGTTAACGGCGGCATTAACATGAGCATTAACATCAGCAGCCACTGTAAACAGCAGACGTTCTGTAGACAGTCAATTTGATGCTCTGCTGAATTTGCATTTCATTGTCTACGTCGCCTGTGGCAGCGATGATGCTGCGATTGTCAATCAAACTGCGTGATTTTCGACTTTTAAAAATAACTTAATTATTTCTCAATTGTAGCGGAAGAATTTCGATCATGTTCAACGGAGCGAAAGAGACAGAAATCAGAAAGAAACACATCAGAAACATGAAGTACATTAAAAGAAGTCCTATTTTGCCAATTAAATTGATGTCAGCATTGAAGGAAATTAAAAAACACAAACAATTAACGTCAAAAAGAGGAGGAGAATGGCAGATTCATTGTAAATTCATTATAAATTATAAAAATAAATATTAATCAAATGATTATTATAATAAAAATAATTTTAGTTGTTATTATTTATCGCTTTTTATATAACTTCTTTGGTACTTTCTTCATTCAACATTTTATTTATATAAACATAAGAAAACCAAAAGTTTGACGTTATTTTTCTTTTGTTTTTTGTTTGCTGTAATAATGAATAATTAAATTTATTTAAATTTTCCTAATATTTTTAATATTTTATAAACGTTTTTAGGAATTCCTGAGTTTCAATGATTTATAACTAAAACTTTTTTAAATATATCTCAATTCGCTCACTTTATTTCTAAATAGAATAGATTCTGCCAAACTTTAAATTATTGAAGGTTTTCCTATTGTTTCTTCCCTTCATTTTGGCTTCATGTTGCGCTGTTGTTGTTGTTGCATTGAATCCATTTAACAAGCCAACTACAATTGTCCATGAGCCGTTCCTTTCATTGGTTGCTTCTCTGCTACAATTTCGTCATTCAATAAAATTATTCATCGTTCATTTTTCATTTATCTGTGGGTGTAAAATATGTTAAAATAAATGTTTGAAGGTCGAGAGAACGAAATTTTGGACACTTTAATTGATATCTTATGATTTTTATTGATAATTGTTATTGTTCTCTTTTCAATTATCTGTGGTTTTTATTCTGTTTAAAGTTACCAAAGAATCGAACCTAAACAAAAAATGTATTTTTCATAAATTTACACTTGAAAAATACGTTCTTTCAGCAGACAGGAAAATAAACCATAAAAGCGTCAATAAAAACAACGAAAAAGAAATCACCTTTAAATAGTTTTACAAATCATTTCGATTGTTCGATTGATCTCCACAACCGCACCCTTTGGCTATGTTTATCGTTTGTTTCTTCTTATTTTCATTGATTTTAAATAAGGTAATTTTTATAAGCAACAGATAACAAGAAAAAACTTTAAATTAGGGTTTTGCTTTTGTCTTTTTTCGTAGATTTCAAATTCGAAACACTTTTGAAGGCTTTTAAATTTGTGTGATCTTTCTGTCGATAAATGTGGCTAAATATAGCATTGATCTGGTTAATAATTGTTAATGATTTAATGGTTTTAATCACGTTACCAAGAAGAATTAAGTTGAAATAAAATAGAAATAAAATCCATTCTAATAAGTAATATAAATAAATACAAAATAAATGAATACCTAAAACTAAGTTATATATAAAAAGCTCAGTAAGAATAATAAAGTAAATAAAACCTCACACAGACTAATTAAACGACAAACTAAAAAGAAGGTTAAGCGATACGAGTTTGTTTCTTAAGTCTTTGATGATTCACCCAGAAAATAATATTCTAAAATAATAATAATTGCAGTTGAAAATATATAAAAACCAACGGGAAATAGCACCTCAAACAAATATAAAAAGTTTAATTAAAAGAAATGGGAAGAAAATAATTCAACTTTTAATATGTTAATCCACAGGCGCGATGCGAGTTCGTTTCTGAAGTCTTTCTTTCTGTGAAGTCTTTGTTCATATAATTAAAAAAAAATAAATAATTAAATAATAAGAGGACATTGAAATATATTATTAATGACAAGGAAAATAATATGAAAACTACAACTAAAAATATTAATTTCTATTAAATGAGAAATTAATTAAAATAAAATGGTATAAAAATGAATGTGACTTCGTTGCTCAACTCTTTCAAACATTTCTCTACTTTGAAACAACAACAAACATAATTTAGAATCAGATTTAGAATTTCCATGCTTCCATTTCCATATTTAAATAATTTAACAACTAAAAAAGAGCATTGTATATAATTAATACTTTTAGTTATATTTTTAAATGCATGTTATGAAAAGTTCCGGTTAAAATGAAGAAGAAAATAAATCAATATTAATTATATAACTGCTAAAAACACTAAAATAAATTATTTATAGCATAGTAAAACGGCCCAACCTAAATACCAAAGAAGAATAGATGAACTTATCCACTATTTAATTAATAATTCATTGTTTAGATTACTCTTATCTGTTGCTTATTTCAATTCTATATTTTACTGTAAGTAAAGCAATGCAATAAATATAAATATAGAATTTAATCAACGTTTAACTCCAGTCTGAATACCATTTCAATTAAAAATTCGTTGAGCTTCTTGCATTTAATTGCATTCCATTACAAAATGATGCAAATTCAATTTTTCACTTAATTGAAATTAATTGCGCGATTATCTCTTGTAATTCGTTGATGTTGTTGTTGTGGCTGTTGCGGTTGTTTGTTGTAGGTGCAATGCAATGTTGCGATGATGCAAATGCTGCGAACTGTGATCAGCGTTCAGTCGTCGGCACATCCTCTTCACGCACATTAAATTTAACAGTTCATTTAATCATTTCTTCAGCTTGCATTTTATTGCTTCTTCCCCCAACAATAATAATTAATTTAGGGTTATTTATTTTTCTTAATTTTATTCTGTTTTGAATTTAATGCTACTTTAACTTTTATATAAATCGATTTAGGTCAATGTGATGTGATTATTTATTTATTTATTTATTACAAATTAGCTTACAAGTTAAATTAAAAACTCATAAGAAATTCTATTCTAAAACCATTAATGCTCTCGTCTCCTTTCAGACAACTTTTCTCTTCGTTATCATTTTCTTTTTCAGAAATTGTTTTTTATTTCGCAAATTAATTCCTCGTTCGCATTTTATGTTTCCGAATAATTTCAAATTTTGAACCGTTATTAAGAAAAACAGCCAAAAAATGTCTTTTATGGACTTAATCAAATTTAAATTTAGCAAAATTTCCATATTTCGAACATAAATTTTCAATCGAAACGTGTCATTAACAACTGAAGCCATAATCATATTAAAAATACATTAAATTTAATGCTAAAAAATATTTCCTGATTGTTAGAATTGGAAATTACTCACGAGAAGGTTTTTAATGTAGAACTTTTATTGTTATTAACTTTTGGCGAATTTTCAATCTTAAAAATAACAAAACTTGCACCGAAATATGTTCGCGGATTCCTACTTTTAAACGTTTTGAGCGTCCTTCTTTTCTGAACAGATATAATATTAAAAGACAAGAAATATTTCAAAGACAAACGACTTCAAAGCAGAAGGAAACGGCGCGAAATAACAAAGCAATCGATCACTAAACAATTCAAATAATTAACAAATGCTTCAAGAGAACAAAATAAATTTTAGCTGCTATTTTTTTGCTTTTCTATTTGTTTAACTTGTGTTAATTTCTCAAATTTGTTTTGTATCTCTTTCCATCGTTTTTGGGATTTTTGCCATTCGTTGTTATTATTAATTAAAGCCAACAAAGGATTATTTAAAAACTTAATGCTTTTGGTAAAAAATCCATGTTGACATTATAAATGAATTTAAATGACACAAGACTACAATCTTATGTATTTAACTCCGTGATTTCAATTAATGAGCTGCTTCTGTTTCTCGTCTATACAAAAAACAAAAAAAATAACAAAAGAAACAAAGAAATTTTAAGCACTTATTTATTTAAAATTTTATGCAAAGGTAATTAATAATACTTTTTATATATTTCATTACATACTTTCAGTTATTGGCGGTTTTTTCTTCTTTGTCATTTGGTTTTATTAAAAAAATTTTAATGAATTTAACGGCATTCAATGAAATCTCCATGAACTCCGTTGTACAAGCGAAAGAATTAAGACACAAACTCGACGACCCCAGGCACGTTTCTTAATGCAATCTTCACAAACATTCGAATAATAATGAAGCAAATAAAATACGCATTTTGCATTCGTAAGCACGATCAAGTGCTTTGAGTGTCAAGTGTTTTATGTTGACTATAATAAATCAATGAAAAGAAATCAACTTGTTTCAAATGTGCACCAAATTCAATGCCTTTGACTTCATCAGTTAAAAAACTCAGCAAAAAATTTATTTGGATTTTGCTGCTTATTGCAAAATTTTTTATAAACAGTTTACAGAAAGCCACACAAAGTTTTTTGTTAAACAATAAAAAATCCTCTGTGGCTGTTGCAATTTTTGTGCCTAAATTATTTTGGCCGATTTTGTTTTATTCACGAAGTCATTCGAAATAATAACGAATAAATTCAACACGTTTCTTTTGATACTTTTCATTGCTCACATCACTTACGTAATTAATGAGAGCAGCAGAAAATCTTTCATCACTTTGCAATTGATTTAAAGTTGATTTTTAGCACAACTCTTAAATTAACTTCCAGAAATGCATTGAAATATTTCTAAATTTAAAATGCAATCCATTGGTTCTTATCACGTCTTTTACACTTTCCCGTCGTGCTTTCTTTTTCTCTCGTTCTTTTGTTTTTTTCATTTCAAATCGTGAGTTCATTTTTCGTGTGTCCAATTCCGGCTTTATTATCTTCTTGTGGGATAAAATCGCCAAAGAACACTTGGCTTTTGGTCTTTCTTGAGCGTTTCATTTTGATTTAATCCATTAATTACTCAGATTTCAATTTATTCCTCACAGACATCATTTATCTTCTTATTAAAGTGTCTTGTCAATGACTTATTGCGTAATTGTTTCATTGAACTGTAATTGAATTCCTTTCCTTTCTTTTAAATCCAAAACTTTTTTAAATATTTGTTTTAAATAGTTTTGGATTGTTGAATGATTGGAACATTTTTTTCTTTTTTCTTTTTTATATGTAGAGTTGCATTTTTGTGGAAGTAAATCAAGGAACTCTAAAGATGAAATATACGAATTACTAATTTTTTCCCTCGAAAAAATTTATATATTGCTAAAATTTAAAATTGTAGGCTTCTTGTTGACACAAAGAACATGAACATAATTCAATAATAATTATAATCACGCTTATATAAAAATTGCATCACCTTAATTAAGTTTATTCCTCTTTTATAATTATTTTAGTTATTATTTACTAGTACATAGTATTTTTATTTCATTAAAATATCTTTGATATCGTAGTGTGATATCGTTTGTATCTTTTTCTAATTTTGTATTGTTAAAAATCCACTTTTAAAAGGTTTTTTATCGCCATTCTTTTAGCTGAGTCTTTCCTTTTGTAATTTGAATAATTTATACGAATTAACAAATAATTTATTATTATACAATATCGATAATCGCATAAATTTAATATAAAACAGAATTAAAAGAACAACAATTAACATTCTTCAATCCATTGCAGTCGTTTCAGTTGAGACAAGATTTTTCTGTTGTTGTTGGAGATTCTTTTATAGTTGCTCTATTAAAATAGCAACAACAACCAAAAGAACTAGTTTCTGTTTTATATCGTATCGTTGTCACTTAATTTCAATAAAAATTCTTTGCAATTTCCAATGTTTTATCAATAAATTACGCGGCTAAAAATTCAACCTACAAGAATTTTTTCTCATTTCGTATTTAGTTCAAGAATAATTCAAAGATCAGCAGCAAGTTGAACTGAAACTACATGTTGCCGTTGATACTGCAATTAAATAATTAAATCAAAGACGCCATTAAAACAGATGCTTGCATTATTGCGACATTACAAACATTTCTAGTTTATTGCCGATGGTGTATCTGCTGGTCTTCTTGGTATTTTAAGTAGGAAAACTGAAATCTATTCACTCACTATTTACAAGCGACTCCTGGCAGATGTTTACAAAAGTTTAACTTCGTTACACACTTTTCTATGAAAATATTGAAAGACTTAAGCAACAAACCTGACGGGAAAAAATTAATTTTAAAGTTAAGCAACAAATGCAATAACATTAAATAATTTAAAAATTATAATTGCTATGGCAGGAAATTACTGAATATTAAATTGAAGATACGCCTAAAAAAGAACAACACAAAACAATTTCAAATAAATTCAAGAAAAGAATCAATTCAACAACAAATTCAATGCTAGAAACTTTGCTTTTGTTGTTGTAATTGTTGTTCTCGATTTTATTGTGTTGGTTATTATGCAATCATCTAGCAAAGAAAATAATTAACAAATAAAAGAAAATATAATGTAGTACCAAAAAAAAATAATTTATTTGCACGAATGTAAAATAGAAAAAATTGGAGTTCATTAAAACATATTAACTCACTAAATTTACTTCATTTTATGTATATTTTCTCACAATAAATTAAATGGAAATCTTAACTTCGCCTTAACTTTTCAGAAATGAGTTTTAAATAATATTTACTTAGATTTAATGTAGATTAAAGCAATGGTTAAAATCTGTGATTCGTGTAAATGATTTTTTTTATTGTCTGCAGCAGTCGGAGTTTTCGTGTTCTACTTTTCGATCCTCATTTCGATGTCTATCGCAGCAGAGATCTCGGCAATAGATAAATCGACGGGCGGCAGCTTTAAATCGTCGTCATGTTGACAGTTTTACGATGCTGCTGACGCCAACTTCCGAGGCTAGTATGAAAAAATCCCCTATAAATTCACAGATTAGACTAGAAATTATCGATTAAAGCAAAAATATTCAGCAGTAAACGTTGAACTAGATGAAAACTGAATGCCCGAAATATAAAATTATTAAAAAAACAATTTTACTGTTGTACTTTAAAACCATTTTTTAGCACGGAGAAGTAATTAGAGCAACAGAGGAATTAAATATTTTGACCAACACGCGGCAGCAGCACAGAAACAGATTTTAAAAAAATATAAAAAGACTTTAAGACCTTTTTAAACACTGGAAGACAAATCTTAAAGCAGCCAGGATACAGAAATACATAATAAATAAATAAAGGGATTTTCTTTTAAAAATATTTAAAGGTCAAATTTAAAGACAATACAAAATATCAACAAATAATTTCACCTTCTACCTATATATTTCTTTGTGTTATTAGTCTTTAATTTTTCTTATGCTTTTTTTATTTTATTTTATAATGAAAAGATAACCAGGAAATTGCTGAGTAGTATATGTATATTACTTTTATAATTATTGTTATTATTATTTGTTTGATGCAACGACGTAACAGCAACGAGGGTTTTTTTATGTCTGATTTGTTGCTTCCGTGCTGTGGGTGTGCGTTTGCGTCATTAGTTGTTAGGCAAATCAGCAAAACCGAAAAAAATCAACAAAAACGAACACTCTACATTTTATTCACACTTCTATAAAACCTCGGACTGAATCAAAGTAACACAGCGCTTCAAAAAACACGCGACGTCATGTTCATCAGGGCAACAACAACAACAACGAAAGAAACGGAACACTTCGCTTTTGTATTCATAAGCGTTGAATGAGCTTTCGTTTATTTTCCGATAAGAGAAAAGTTTTTTATTGACGTGGAGCAACTTGTTCAGCGTTCAGTCTTTGATCGATCAGACGTCAGTAATTATTACACATGCTTTCAACTCGAATGACTTCCTAGCGATGTTGTAGTTTCGCTTTGGATACAACTTCTAACGCCGTTGATTTGCCGTCGTCGTCGCCGCTTCAAAGAAACGAACGCTCCAATTCGAAGGCATTCAAACATTAATGATTTACAGAAATTTAGCCAAGGCTGTTGTTGGCTCGCACCTTTGATTTAATCCGAAGTAAATCAGTGAGTGAGCGGTGCCAGTGACCGAGGGCAGGGCTAAAGTTTTTAAAACATTTGGCGGAAGAAAACCTACCACACTCGAGAAATCACAATGAAAGGGATTCAACTTCGAAGCATGGCTAAAATATTTATTAATTGTATTAATTGAAAGTATATAAAAAGAAAATTAAATCCTTCAAAACTAATTCAATTCCTTTTCTTTCTGTTGTCTTTCCTTTGTGTGCAATTTCCTACTTTGTTTAAAATATCGGAAGTCGGAGCGAACCAAAAACAAAACTTCAATCATTTCAAACATTTACTCTAAAAATATTAATTATACAAAATGTGTAAAAACATTTCCGGAAACCAGGGATTCATGAAATACTAAACACGTCTATAATCTTCGAACATCAGCTGCATTAAGTACGTATTTTGAGAATCATTGAGAACGGCCTCATTCTCCGCTTAGTAAACTTTGAGGTAATAGTTTTCTCAAATTATTAATAATTGTAAAAATGTCTTTAGTTTTCTTACAAATCTATATTTGCAACAGAGAAAATTTATTCCTATTTAATTTCCACTTTTTCAGATTTCAGCCGTTAATTTTTCTATGCTTTTCGTTGGTGTTGTTCAATTCTTTTATTTTGCTTAAAAGTTTATTGTTTATTAAAGCAACAAATATCATTAAATTCAACTGCAATTCATTAAAAAATTAAATCTTATGAATATTTACGATTTGCTCCGTATTTTTGCAATTCTTCGTGTCTCAAAAGTAACGATTTTAATGACGTCGATTTTTTTAAGTTTATTTGTGGTGATTTCGAACATAAACTGGGTGGGCCAAATCACATCTCTGCGAAGGCCATTAAAAGTTATAGTTTTCAACTGTTTCGATTGCTACTTGAAAAAGTTACAAAGTCTGACCCAAAAAACCACAACAGCAGCAATCGAAACAACAATGGGTGGAAATAAGGGTAAACTTCAGAGTCAACAAACGTTTTCATACGCCGTGAAACTCACACACACGCTTTCAACTTGGACTGCTTCTTGGCTGCTTGCGGCTGCTGATCAGTTTGAGCAGCGTGCAACTTGCATCGTGCTGCAGCAATAATTGCCGCAGAATCAGCTGCTTAAGTTGGCAACTGTGCTGCTGCTTTTAGCTTATTTGATGCTGCTACAAATGAGCAATGAAAAAACCTCTTTTCAATTCGTTAACAATTCTGTGCAATTCATTAAAATCAGAGAATAACGAGTGAATTAAATAAAGACAGCAATGAGTGGATTTGCTAAGTACGAACCAAAATTGATTTCTAGCGAAGGAAAACGAAGTAGTTGCAGATTATACATCGTTGCTGTGGTTGCTGGCGATGTTGATATTGTCATTTGCATAACTGACTTCAATCGATTTGCATTTCGAAGACAAAGAGAGATTTTTCATGAAGATATAACAGAGATTGTCTGTCAATGAGTTCTAGTAAATAACTAAATAACGATTTTAAATAATAAAAAATAAATTTAAATAATAAGAGACAATATCTACGTACAAGGATTTGCATATTATTATTATAAATAAAACCGTTGAATATTTTTGCAAACAACTAAGAAAGTTTTCTTAATTGACGAAAAACCATCAAAAATATTTATGCAATCAACAACAAACTTGTAATGAAAATAATATAAAAATTCTAAAATTCCAATTTTGAATTTTTGATAATATGTATAACAATAATTGCATAATTCAAACAAATAAAATTATGTTATCGCCAAAAATTTTATTTAAAATTCCGTATTAAATCTAATCTTTTATTTATTACTTTTATTTATATATAAGCAATTATAAAGGTATTAAAAATATAAATGTTAAATACAAAAGTACATCAATGAAAATAAATAGTGAAAATTAAGTTAAAAAAATAAAAGATAGAAGGAATAGAAGCAGCAACATAAACCAAATAACAATGCAAAATATTAAAAAGCAACAATAACGATCGAAAACAACAATACTTCAAGTTAACAACGATTTTTCTGAGTTGAAAGTGAGAGTTAATAAAACTTAGCCATAAAACCGACGAATCATAATGACGTAATCATGCGAGAGAGAAGACAAACAGGAAAAATGAAAGAGGAAAATGGAGTAGAAGAAAGAAAAAGAAAGGTACATAAAAATAGCAGCACAAATCCAACGAAGAGCGTTAAGTAAAGTTCAACCGAAAAACAGACACAAAAAAACCTAATTAAATGAAATTCGATCAGGAAAAAAATCACGACTAAGAAACAGCACGACAAAAAAAAAATACATTGAAACAGCAGAAGATAAATGAGAATAACTAATAAATAGCTCAAAAAGAGTTAAAACTAAACAAAGAAAAGAGAAGAAGGAACAACGTTTAAGAGCAAATATTCAAATACTTTTCTTCTCTTATTAAAAATTCAGCAACGGTATAAAACAGTCGATATCTCCTTTAATATACCAACATATTTCAATAAATAAATACCTCAGTTTCAATATAAACACAAATTTAAAAGGCTTATAATCCAATTGATCAGAGCTTAGATGTCCATAGAGCACAAACATTTCTTTTATAGAAACTACTCTGTTAATAATTCCTTTTTACTGATAGTTTTACAGCACTTAATGAGCTGAACTCGACCAGAACTGACTAAATTAAATGTTTTACAATTTAAAACTGGAATGAAATATCCCAGGCAGGTAACTATATATGTCTGCCTCTGTGGCTGTGCTTATATGTTACTTGTCTGCGGTAATATCTTTTTTTTTCCACTTAACAGATTTAAGATTTATTCCACGAAAAATTACATTACAGAGTGTTTTTTGTAAACATTCACTTAAAATAGATATTCTTAACATACGAAAACATATTTAACAAAGATTATTAACATTGAAATTATGTACAAAACAACACTGAATATTTAATTAAATTCGATTACATTTAATTTCCTTAAAAAAAGGATAAAAAAAGCATAAAATTACTATTTTTAATGAATTATTATTCTCAAACTTAAAGAAATAACTTAACCTAATCTAAAACTAGTGCTAGGTGACAAATGATTAACTTTTATGCTGTGTTGTACACAGTGTCAATTATATTTAAAGCGTTAAATCTTCTGTGATAAAACATTAACTTATTCTTTCTATCGAAAAGCAGATTGCTCTTGTTTAATATGTGTATTATGAGTATATTATGTGTTGAAGACAAACAACTTACAGAAAGTGTTAGCTTATGACTTAACATTTTCTCATATAACTTTACTAACTCACGGTTATCGCTATATACAATTTTATTTAAAAATTTAATGGCCGATTCAGTTAGGAAAGTATCAATCCTCTTTATATTTGCAGCCCTATATAAAGTATCATTAGGGTAATAACTAAGGATACCCTCCGCATTAACTGTACAATGCAGACCTGTGCATATTCTTAGGTATTTCCTCTCGAAAATACGGATCCGCTCCATTTGAGCCGACGAGATGTGGAACCAAACGGGAAAACCCTAAGGCAGCGTTGGCCTGACTATTTGTTTATAGATTTTATTTTTTTTTGGTTCTGTTAAGGCAACAGGAACCCTTCAAAACCTTTAAATACTGGAAAAACCTTGCTTTAGCCTTGATTGTTAGGTTATTAATTATTAAAGTTACTACATATTTGTCTAGCAAATGGTTGCATATCCTCTGTCAATTTATCATTAGGCAATCATTGATTGATCATTTCATAAATATAATTTTCTTAGGAACACTGATTAGATGTAAAGAAAATGAAGATGTAAGTAAAGTCATGAATTTGATATTCCACATGCACGTCTTATTATCCAATAAATATTCCAGTTTGTAGCAATCGGAAAATTGCAATGTAACATCGGCATAAGAACGCTCAAACTTTGTATTGAATAGATATAAAAATTGCAACCTTACAAAATTTTTATAGTCTTATGAAAAATATTCTAAGTACACCATGACAATTCCTATTCATAAATTTTAATGACGAATATATAAACGTTATTCAAAGCTTAAATATACAAAATAATTGGAAAAAATATCCAAAAATATGTAGCTTACAATACTTCTGCTTTCCGTTAAATGCGTGGTTAGTTCAGGTAAAAATTGAAAAGTTTATGTTTAAAGGCTTTTTTAATTAAAATTGTTTGCAGGAAAAAAATGGTCAAGTAAAGCGTATAATGGATGCCGACATAAAGTCTACGGTATATGAAATTATGGAAACTAATGTTTCCACAACTTATATGACGACACCGAAGGATCCTCGCATGACTCTATGCTTACCGTTCCTTATTATTCAAATGAAAAACATGAATGAATATTTCGCGTATGAATAAAGGAAACTATGCTTGAAAACACTGTGAGAGGTGGCTACAAACATACCTGAACCTCAAACGCGAAATATTTATTTTGATTTTTCAATTGGATAACAAAGAACGGTAAGTGTATGCCAAGGGTCATGCGAAGATCCTTCGGAGTCGCCGTATACGTTGTGGAAACATTAGTACCCAAAATTTCATATACAATAGACTTTATGTCTTCATCCATTATACGCTTCACGTAGTATATCTGGTAGTATTTCATATGTAATACTACGTTGTTTTAATGGGAATTATATTTGGAATCTGTTCAAATTCAAAGTGGAGCAGCTGGTGAAAGAGTTGGGGTAGAAATCCGTCGTCTCGATGCAGCTATCTTAAAACTGCTCCACGAATCACTTCTAATGTTAGGTATGTATCACTACTAGTAATCAGTTATCAGATCAGCTATAAACAACTATCAGCTGATGGTAGCTGTTATATGTCCAAATGTATACTTGCGTTGTATACCTTTTTAGAACGGGGACCTATAGATGCCTTCATAATCTTTCCTTTGTTTTCAGACTTCATCATACCAAGGACTTTACTATTTCTAAACGTCATATGGAAAGGACTGCAGTATGAAATTTTAAACTTCTCTACTTTAGAGTTACACAGTCTGCCTAAAATTATGCAATCATTTTATTTTCTTCTGAAAATTAAAAAAGCTGAAAGTGCAGTTTTTGGAGCAGAGTTAATAAATGGGTTCCCTGCGGTCAGATTAGTGAACTTCGAATACATATAGATTCAATTTCAACTACAAATGCAATTATGAATTTGTAGAAATACAATCTTGTTATTAAAATAATAATTATATAAATTTTTTCCCAAACGACATTAAAGAACTTGAAATTTTCAAAAGAAAGCGCCTTTATATCATTGTTAATTTTAATTTCATCAGTCCATCCCTCAGTCTGGTACTGTTATATATTTACGTTTCGTAGATATTACATTGCAGTATTTAATTGTCAGTTTATTGGTACAATCGTTGTTGAAAATGGCTCATTAAATTTTCCATTAAAATTGGAATTCTTGGTGAACATTCTATTAGCTTTTAAAGAGCTATTCGCACATTTCTGAATGAGAGTGCGATTGACGTATTGTAAACACTGAGAGAATTCTTTCTCTATGCTTAAAGTAACTGAAATCATCTTTGTTTTGACAAGAAAACATCAACCAACCGAAGAAAACCAAAAAACCTCTTAAATTCTTGGTTCTTTTCTGTATTTTAGTATTATTTCTATGCTTATGGATTAAAAGTTGGTCCAACTCTGATTGCATAAAATTCAGCAACTTTTGGGCTCGTCTTAACTTCAACTTCACGGTTGACTTGGTTGAACTTGCAACGTGTCCTCATATTGCGAAAAACGTTAAAGTTTTGTAAACTTTATTCGTGTCGCCAATTATTTCTTGTTAATGTCTTTGCTATTACTTATAATAATAAAAATATTATTCTGTTCAGATTTGTATGCAATTTTGCAGTATAAAAAATGCTTACTTTGTCTAGTTTTATATTTGTGTACACTTAAAAACTACTTTCGTTTATTTGTATTTCCTCCGTTAAAAATTTCAGTTGCTTTATTTAAAAGGCGTTGTTTGTTTGTTTGTTTTGTAGTCGTATTAATAATTGTTGTTTGGAGCACGAGTTTTCCGTTCTTCCGTCGAGTTCAGTTGTTCAACTCTCAACGTGTTGTTCTTGTTAATCGACAAGAGTACAAACGACAAACACTCAAGCAACAGTAAATAAACAAAAAGGAAAACATCAACCATAGCAACAATAAATAAACGAAAACAACAACAACGCAATTACTGTGAATGCTATTTATGCATAGTCCAATAGAGAACTAATGAAATAAACTTTAGAATAAATTTTGTAATTAAATAAATAAATAAGTTAAATAAATGAAATTTTATTGTCTACTAATATCCATTAGTATTAAACCATAGGAGATAATATAATCTATAATATAATTAAAATAAAAATATTATAATCTCTATGATTAAACACTACAAACATACAAACAATTTAATAAATACAATAACCACAGAAGTAGGCCTTTATTATGAACAGAAAACTTAAAAACAAAATTCATATTTTCCACAAACGTTTTCGTAATACGTTGTAGTTTAAATTATATAATTCCATGCAATGTCAATACACTAAAAGCATAAGTTCAACAAGTGCTCAACGGCGACGGATGCGGCGTCCTAAAAAAGTTATACGAAACGAAACTTTAAAAATCGCTTAAATGTTAATATAAAATATAAGAAAATAAGAATAAAAATTATGAATTATATAAAAATCTATTGGCGATAATACGTACATTTGCAAAAGGATGTCTAATCCCAGAATTTGCAGCGAAGAACGTACACGGCTTCATTCCACGTTCAATTTGTGTTGATTTTAATACCTTAATGACGTCTGATACAAACGCGTCCGTAATCGAAGTACAACCTTCTATGACAACCACTACCAGCTTTGTACAGTTCCGAACCAAATGTAGCAGACCTCGGTTAGTAATGGATACACAATTCAGCAGAGAGATTTGTCGAAGATGCTTTAAATTCGAAAACTCCTGTAGACCATAATCTGTGAGACGAACTGCGTTTGCATACTCCAACTCCTTTAAATTCGAGAGCTGCCCGATTAGGCCAACATCGTGGCATTCGAAGGTGTTTCTATAATATCTTTCAGCACATCAATAGATGGATCCTTAAGAGAACAATTGCAAAGCACCAACTTAGTGCAGTTTTGCAGGTTTCCCACGAGTTTAAATAGAGTCGAGTTGTTAAACTTTTTTGAAGTGAAGTTAATAGTTTTTATATTGAAGCAATATTGCCGGATAAGGACGATGTGATGAGTTTTCTCTGGAACAATATAAAGATTTTCTACATGCGGTCCAGCTACTAAGAAAAAATCGCGAATTTCCTTCGATTTTAGTGGCTCCAGATAACGCATTTCAACACTTCTATATTTCGCTTTACATAGCATTGCAAAAACATTTCTTAATCGTTGGCATGTGAGAGATAATCGCACCTGATCTTTAAGTTCCAGTTTTTTAAATATGTATTCTAGGCAATCATCATTCAACATAGTCAGTTGCAGTTTACTTTGCTGATTATTGTTGCAAACTGAATTATTGTTCATCTTTGCTGATTTTTTGTTGATTGGTTGTTTATCTGCAGTTGATTCCGCGCCTTGATACCAGCCTTCACAAGTCGCAATATAAAAACCTTCATACTGAAAACGTGCGCGAAAACCTTTCATTATGTTTCGCTTGCAAAAACTATGTATGAAATATGAGTTTTGAGGATTTGGTTCTTGGCTTGCTGGGCTTACTGCTTCTATGTACGTACTATGTACATTTATATTAAGCGAATTCAATTTTCTGTGCTTCACGTTTCCCTCCTACTAACCAAACTGAATCCACTTTGCCGATATTTAAAAAACTCTCTTTCACTTAACTAAAATAATTAAAAACCACTAATTCTAAATACTCCAACAATTTTCAACAAAGTCGCGTCTTTTCTTGTACAAAAAAATTTCATTTTTGCAACCTTACCCGCAATGAACATTCCCTTTTCCAATCAAAATACGATATTACAAACAAATAGCCAACGTTTTAGTGCTTTTCAAGAACTTATAAGAATTAATTTTCTTCTATTACACTACAATATATGTATAGAGTTTATGCAGAGATGAACAAGATGAGTTTATTCCCTTCATTTAAAAAGACTGTTAATCAGAGATGCTGTTTTCGGCAGAATTTCCCAATTTGGGATTTTTTATATGTCGGTTGCATTTAGCGACTTGGGGACCTTTTTTAATGCACCTTTTTTGGCAATTTCGTATTCTAATAATTAATTTCGTTATCTATGAAGAAATGCTTCGTTTGAAAGTAACTAAATGAAAGGCAAAAGCAACAACAACAGAAAAGATCGTTGACATGATTCAAGAACTTGCAGAGATTAGAAGTAGAATACGAAGAATAAGAAGAAAAGGCAAGTGGATGGAGAAATGATGCAAGGAAGATGAGGAATTGAGCACTGAAAATGAAGAGAAAATCGTGGGGTTACTTAAGAAAACATGCCATAATTTAGCATTTCAGGCAACTGCGCAACAAACAAACAAACAAACAAACAAACAGGAAAAAATAAATGATGTTAGTGATTGTTAAATGTGGTGCCGTGTAGAAAAAGGGAAGGGAATTAAAAAATAATAACAAAATATAATAAACAGAGTTTAAATAAGGTCACAATACTCAGCGGGGATTATTTTTTGTATCTTTCTAAAGTTTTTCTAATATGAGTGAAAAAATTGATTCCTAAAAAGATAAACTTGAAATAACAACAATAATAATAATATTTATAGCAACAATAATAGGAAGCACAAGCACCAAGAATAGCATTGAGTTGAGTAAAAATTTGATTGAAAAGAATTTAAACAAACCCTGAAATTGAAACAAATTGTGAACACGATTCAAATTCGTGTTGCCGAAAAAAATCCCAAAGAAAATACAAACGAAAAAAAAACACAAAAAAAAAATTATATTTTTCTATTGATTCTTTTATTTCAAATTTTTTTTTTCATGACAATTTAAAGTTTATTTATTTATTAATCACCATTAATAATTTTAAAAACTTTTTAATATGATGTAGAAAAATCCTAAAAAACACTACGGGAAAATAATGAATAAACTATTTTAATAATAATTTTAATGAATAAACTATTTTAATTTTTTTCATAAATTGTAGTAGTAGTAGTAGTCGACGATATATCACGACTTCACTTTTTTCTTCCAAACGTTCCTTTCTTTCAGTACAATTTTTCTGAAGCGATTCCAGTTTGTACAACTCTGTTTTTGACACAAAGTGCTAATTCAGCCCATAAAATTTTGTTCTAATTAGGAAGAAGCAGAGATTTAAGCAGCTTCTTCATAAAAATAGCAAATGATTTTTCTTCATCAAGAGTTGATGACCTGGCCGATTTGTGAGCTTTGTTCCGGGAAATTCAAATGCTTTGTTCGTTCCGGAAATTCTGCCCATCGCTTTTATGCTTGCGGTTAAATGCTGGCAAACAAAGAAAACTGTATATTTGTTAATAACATACTGCACACTGTCTTATCTGGCGCTTTACCCAATAATCCAATAAATTGTTTACAAACAATTGCTTGTTTTCAAGAATTGTATTGAAAAATTTAGTTTTCAGCCAGTTACTCATGGAAAAAATTTCACCAAAGAGAAGTACAAATTTTTTGCAGCGAAGTAAAAGTTTTTTGCAGCGAATTAAGAAAAGCACAAATTTTATAATTATGTTACTTACTTGTAATTATGTTACTTATAATTATGATTTATAACTATTGTATTAATTCTGGTTTTCTACCATTGTAATAATAATATTAAATTTCAAAGCAAAAAATCTGTTGAATTAATTGAGTTAAGGAAATATATAGAAGACGTCTGATGGATCCATTCTATTGAAACTAGAGTCTGGCAGAGGGAATATTATTACAGCCTCAAAATGACACAAAGAAAATCACATTCATAACCCAAAAAATACTCTTCTGCCCGCAAAGAATCACGATGAATAAAAAGAAAGCGCAAAATATTTCACATTAAATAAATTTATTAAAATATATCCTTCAACAAATCTTGATTTCTTTAATTTTAATCTCTTTGCGAATTTTGTGGCTTTTTGGGTTTTTTCCCAACCGCAAAATTTTTGTTCTGCTTTTAATTTCAATTTTTATTTTTGCTTTTTTAATCAGAATCGGATTCAAGTTAATCGGCCAACTGAATTAAGCTTAAAAAATCATTCCTGTTGTTGTTTTTGTTCCATTTAAAGTGCCTTTTATAGGTTTTCTTCTTTCTTCACTTCATTTATTTGTTTCATTAAAAACACACAGAAAATTCCGTTATTTTAAAAAAATCACGTCACTCTTTTTTACATTTTTGAATATTTTTATTTTATTTATATTTTTATTTTTATTTGGTAATTGTTTCTTTTAGTTTTAATGCTTCATTAACAGAACCAAGGAATAAATTCTTATCTTAAGACGTCGTTGAAGTCAATAATAATAATAATAATGGTGGCGATGTTGTTGTTGCTGTTGTTGTTGATGCTCATCAACCGACGAGTGTCATAAAATGCTTTTGGGTCAACATTTTCACTGCAGAATTTATTTTAACCACAGGAAAAGGATTCTTTTTATAAATTGAGCCAACTGCAAATGGTTTTATGAATCCCACACGAATTTAATTTACTTAAAACGTTATTTTTATTTCTAAAGTTAAATTCTAAGTTCTTAAAATAAAATTTTAATATATTTTAATTATTTGCAATTCATTTTAATAATTATTACACACATACATAATACGATAAATTAATATATTTTATAGTAACTTTTAACTTAAATTGACCTCGTTAAGAATTTTTTTATAGCTAAACTCACATCACTCAATCGTTATTCTTATCATCGCCTCCCATCGTCGACCTCAATTCTTTTTGAATACGCTTTTCGTTTTTGTGGTTTGCGTCCTTCTCTCCCCTTCTCCATCGCCATCTAGTTGCTCTTTCTTCTGTTCATTCTTGACGATGTTCTGAACTGATTTCCCACCATCTCCTTTTTGTCTTTGAATGGCCTACTTTTTCACGTTCGGCCATAAACCAAACACATCAAAGGCGATGACACAAATGAAAGGAAGAGGCAATAAAAAACAAACAACCATACATAAAAGGAAGGATAGCAGAAACGTCGTAAAGAAGGGAAAATAAAGAACCTACAGAAGCATCAAATATTTGCACTTCATTGATATACTCGAATTTCTTTTAAGATGTCTTTAAAGTTGCGAAATAATAAAATTAAAAGCAAAAATCCTTGCCATAAAATTAAAAATATTTTTTTTTTTGTGTTTTGGTGACAATAAAAAGTGTGAGACTTCAGCAAATTTAGGTTAGTTTATTTTAAATGACAAACTTCCTGAAGTCGTAAATTTTCAGAATAATTTAAAAGATTTAAAATATGAAATTCGCATCCTTGCCAACAAACAATACACGAATACACTTGAATATTTATACATTTTCTTATTGAGTGTTGTTTCCGTCTTTTATCTCTTCGTTTTCCTTTCTACTCCAAGTCGTTTCCAGTGCCTTCCTTTTCTTTTCGGCCTGATCATTAATCAATTTTATTTTTATGATGGTTTTTCTAAGAACGCTTCTACAATTCTGCAATCATTCCGAGAATCTCGGATTCCCTTAAAACCACGATTAAAATATTTGCTAAAACACTTGCTACAAGCTACACGTTAATTTTCTATACATTCATTTTTTCGGATTCGGATTCGCAACCAATAAATTTCCTGTCCTTTCATCGATCGAAGGAGCGAGTATAAATTCCCTCCGTGTGACGTCAAACGTTGTTTTCTCTCATTATATCTCTCTTATTACATCGAATCACTGTTGTTGCTGTTGTTCTTGTCGCACAATTTGCCATTTGCATTGAACCCGCAGAAGTGCAACAAGTGCACAAAATCGCTGATATTTTCATGTTGTTTGAATTCTCATTTCTGTTCTTGTCGACTATTTGTGCTGTTTATAAAAATATTGCCGGCATTTAAATATTTGTGCAATCAAAATTCTGATTCGCAAGGTTCCTTGATTGAATATCCTTCACAAAAGCAAAAAATATTTGTGGTTTCAGCAGAAATCGTAAATGTGATGACTGAACGAAAATAAAAGCTCATTAATCTTATCACTGACCGGAGAGAGACGGATGTAACTTGAGAGAGAGGTTAGTTGAAAAAACATACTTTGAGGATGACTTTTAAAATACTGTTGAGATAAATTTAAATGAATAAAAGTGATATAAAACAAGAAACTGAAAGGAAATTCCAGTGAACAACAATTCTGAAAAGTGACAGCAATGAACGACCTTGTTCGAATGACGTCATCAAAGTAGAGTATCGCATGGCGCTTTAACGAGAGCGACGAGCATTCGTTCGCTTGTTGTTGTCAGAGAACCGAGAGCGGCGCGGTGTGGTGAAATACGATGCGGTGAATTCCATGGCATTGTGTTGCGGTCTGTGGAAAATTCTTGCATCAGTATGACACGTCATGTTATGAGCGATGCAGCATCCGGTTTAATAACGGAATTTTGCGTGGCACGAGTTGCGGAATTTTATGCTTCTTCTGCTTCTTTAAAATGAGCCGGTAAGAATTTAATTTATTTTCGATTAACATTCTTTAAGGAAGTCAATAATAATGAACAGCAAATAATTTTGTATTTATTTACATTTATTTAAAATTTGTATAAAACGGAAACATTTTTTTCCGTAAATGTTGCAATCTTTTTTTTTCCTCCTCCGTTTCTTTTTTTTTCTTTTTTCTCTCTTTCCAATCCTCACGAAAAACGATGATAAAATCACCTCCCTTTAATTGAGTGATCCTGTTGCCTGGCTCTGGACTCCGCAGTCGCCATATTTCAAGCAGCTTGCAGATGCTTCCACAACAAACTCGCCACTAAATCCTTCAACACTGCAATCGACTCGCAGTGAGCAGGAGAATTCAATTAACGTATTTTATAAAGCGTCTGCAGAAGTCCTGCAAAGTGACTTCAGTTTTGTTGCCTTTTTTCGATTTAATGCGCTTTTCAGTTCGTCGGTGGAACAATGGAGTTAAACCATTGCATTGCGAATGAAGCATCATCATCATCATCATCATCACGATCACGTGACAATCCACAAACTGCCGACGAATGTTGCTACTCCTTCGCCTAATGATAACGATTGCATTGCCTTTTAATGATGCTCTGAAGAACCGAGGTGATTTGTTCGGCAACGCTTCGCATTTAGCGAACCTCTTCTCGTTGGCTTCGTTTTCGCTAGGGAACGTTGCGAGTGATGAACTCAACGAGATTGAAGAGTGATTGAAGCAGAAATCACAGAAACGTGTTTAGTTGTGTGCATGTGTGTGTTTGTTCGGCTCTTTGTTGTTGTGCAGCTCGATGCTTCGTTCTCCTTCGGAAATTTGCTCTACCGTTGCACTGCTTGATCGTTTCTTCGTTTCGTTTGATGAGAAGTCGTTCGTGATTATGTTGTTAGTGTTATTTAAATGGGTGGTTATTGTTGTTGCTGCCGTTTCCATTGAAAGCGAACACTTGTCGGCGGCCATAAAATTACGAAGGCTTCAAGGAAAACGAAAGCCGCTGCGAAGTTTAAAGCGACGACGGATTTAAATTGAAAAAGCGATTGTAAAGGATGAAAATGAACGTGGAAATGAAGGATAAAATAAAATCCAAACGAAAAAAAAAAAAACGGAAACGAAAACAAAATTCTTTTTATTCTTTCGTCTTCTCCTCAACGAAAATGAAAACCTAAGGAAACATTTCCAAGAGTGAAATGCACCTTAAAATGAAAGTGAAACTGAAAAACAGTGAAAAGAAGCAATTAAAATAAAACAAACGAGCAGAAAGTATCAAAACTGTTGTCACAGTTGAATGCAGAGGAGAGCAACAAAAAACAAAGAATTACCAACATCAAAATAAAAGTTTTCCTCTTGCTGCAACGTGTTTTGTGTAGCAACAACAAACAAATGACACTTAAAGTAGAAGAAAACCACTTGAAAAACACTCTCAAAATAAATAAAATGATCAGGAAAACGTAACGAATTAAAAAAAACCGCGACTGACTCCGTGATAAGCAACAAACAACGTGACACATTCGCAAATCGAGCAGCGGACTTCGTATTATTTTATAGAATTTAATGATTACAAGCGAAACGCCTTCGACGTCGCCGCTTGATTGGTGGCTGGTGGTTGTGGTGGCTGCTGTTGGTTGTCGTTGGTGCGATGGTGAGATTGCTAACAAGAGATTATTCAGTCAGGCGGACAGCGCAACAGAACACAACTCAACACACGACGACGAACACACAAAACAATGCAAAAAACTTGCATAAGCAAATTTAAGCAATTGTGACAACAACATAAACGACGACGACGACGACGACGACAGCCGCCGCACCGAACGAACGACGACTGCAATCAAATGTAGTTCAAGCATGCAACCGACAACACAACAACAACAACAACAGCCACACCAACAACAGTGCAAAGTGTTCGGCTTTTGTTGCTGTACACCTTTCGCCCAAGTGACCAATTCTCGTGTTGGACTTCGCTTCAGAGCGGCAACGAGAACCGATGCCGCTGCTTCAGACGGCGGCGAGGGCAGCGGGACATCGGGGCGTATGTCACTCAGTGGGAAGAGAAGCATGCAAAAGCCCAACAGAGATTCTTCGGTGATTCAACACAACGAAATCGCCTCCGCCGTCACCAGCGCTGACGTCGCTTCATCGCCTCGTCGCACACGTCGATGGTAGGCGACGCCTGCGATTGGCCAAAGTGAACGAGGTTACCGCAAAGTTGAAGGTCATTACGAAAACCAGAGCACCAACGCCAACCAACAGCGGAGTGGAATACGTCGCCGATCAGCCGATCAGTGGCATGAACAGCATCGAAGTGCGGTGAGGCGGCTGCGAGCGCTTTCGAGCGACCACGGAGCGTAACTCACCCTCAACGCGACTTCGATCGGTTAAAAACGCAACCCACAGACGGTGGATTTATAACAGCGCTCTCTCTCTCGCTCTTTCGGTCCGTTCTCCCCACTCAACAACTTTTGCTTTTATCCTTTCGGTTCGAATTTATTCTTTCGGATTCCCGACGCGATGTTGTCAATAAATTCAACGCACTCAGCTATCGCTACCTCCCGAGCGTCGTCGTTGGTGTCGCCGCTAAGTTATTTGCTATTAATTAATCACCGAGTGCGAGGATTACTGCCCGCCTCACCTCTCCGCGAAATTCAACACCGCAAAGCAACCGCGCTACGCAGCAGCGCGTCGCCGAGCGTCGTCACATCGGGGTAAAAGGAATGCTTTGAATGTCTGTACACGGCGCACAGGATCGAGGACACACGCATCTTAGCACCCAGACAGGAACAGCGATCAAAAGCACCGATCGGACTGCTTCTTCTTCTGCTCCTTGTTTCCCTTCGTTGTTAATTAAAATCATTCTATTGCAATTCACTTTGCATAAAGAGGCTTTTCTATGTTTATGAGGCGGGGAGACAATAAATAGAATGCACTGAAACATACAAGGATTACGCTTCGAAGGAGTTGCGATAAGACAAGGTCCACGAATCGCTGCGAAACCAAAAGGAAAAATCGAAAGCTTCGCAAAATTTGAAAAATTTTAGTTTAAGTTTATAAAAAAATTCGAATTCGAACCGAAAATGTTAATTAAATTTCCATTTGAATTTAATTTAGGCTTGGTTAAGAATTTAAACAAGGAATCAAGGACTTAAAATGCGAGATTTTAGAGAATTCTGTTATGATATGAATAGAACTTTGCCTTGGCTAAAAACCAGTTGCTTCTTTGTTGCTGAGGCGCTGTTTTATCTTTCTCCTCCGTGCTGTCCTCCTTCTGCAGTTCATTTCCTCTTTCCATTGCCACAGAGGAAAAACTTACTCCAGAACGATCCAGTTAATAAAAAGGGATCGAATCACTTCAGCGTCTCAGTGCAGTTGTCAAGCGCCATGTTTTGTTTGTCAATCACTATCAACTGCCGCATTCTTATCTCCGCCACATACCTCGCCATCGCCTGCGCTGCATCTAATAGCATTCGTGGAAGGCGGGCGGGGGGGACGATCGATCTAATGCTGTCCACTGCGCTGTTAACAAGCAACGAAAACATCTGCTGAATCGCCTCTCACAACAAAGGAAGCGATAGAAAAACTGTGCACACTGCGGTTGGGTTTGAGACGACGCAACTCCAATGCAGCACGCGTCCAAGGCATTTCCTCCGCTCGCTGCATTTCCATACGAACGAAATCTGTGTTTAATTAGACGAGTCTGCGATAAATTCCAGCGCAATCGCAGTCGTTGATCGGTGAATGAAATGCTGTCGAACTCCTTCGCTTTTCCATTTCCATTTCGAGCGCGATTAGACGAATGTTGCTGGACTTTTCTGAAGCAGCCGTCGCCAGCGAGAATCGAGCAAAGATTCACTTTCGAGTCCACGGAGCGCGACCTACGGAGCTCGTCGACGATATCTGCACGCATGCATCGAAATTTATTTGTCAATCAAGGCAATGAATAGCAACGACGAGTTCATAAAATGCAATAAATTGTCATGTAGATTCGCTGCGTCGACAGCAGCACCACCCCAGGAAGGGCAGCGCAGCTCGGGACCCTGTGCAGAACATGGCTCGTGGTCATTGCGGCCGTCAAGCAGCCGTCGTCATATCGTTAAACGTTATGCTGCCGACGCGGAACTCGCACGTCGCACTTCCCACACTCGCCCTCGACCGACGCGCTGCCAACCCACACGCGCCACTTTATTTCTATCGCTCCATATAAATTCACTTTGCCCTCTGCGGTCAAAAGGGAGTGAGCCCTCGTCCAACCGGAGGAAGCTGAGGGCTCCACGCGCGCCTGCGTCCACGTCGTCCTCTGGTAGCCAACACGAATTCATTTCATTTCAACGCACGCAGCACCGCGAAAATATTCGAACGAGAAGTTCTAACATTTTTATGAACAGTGCTGCCATGTCGCCGTGCTGCTGCGGCGGTTGCCGCTGCCCAGCGTTGCATGTTCGTAGTTTATTGGCCGTGTACGCATTTTGCACTTTGGCACGTTCGGTCGTCAGTCGTCAGCGTTGTGTTCTGCGTTAACTCAATTTGACCAACATAAGTTAATGTGGCCGGCGATAGGAACCGCCTGCAGAAAAGTTTATGGGAAACTCAACAAAATAAGGTGACCATCGCGAGGTGCCAATTGTACCGTAAAACTAGAAATATTTCAGATTTCTCGGATCGAAATCATTGAAATAATGAATATAATAAATCTATCGACGTGGGAACAGAGATTATAACGAATCTGCATTGAAAATTAACTTTTAAATTCTATTTTTCAGTCAGTAAAACATCGAAAGTTCTTACTAGAAGTTGAATAATGCTAAAAAAATAGATTAAATATTCAGCATCATAATTAAAAACGAAGGAATAAATATTTTCGATTATTAATTTAAAGACTTTTCGGTAACTTTGCTGGGAATTTGAATGAAAAGGGTCACCTTAACCCATTTTAATCATTATTTAATAATTGCAGATGTTTTCGTTTGCACATTTGAATTTATTTCACTCGAAGTTTGCTCGAACATGAACGCGGGCTGCTCAAAAACACTGATGCTCAGTTGAAGTCCAGCGCAATGGAATTTAATCGCAGCCTGGCCAAGTGCACCATCGACAACGTCGTCATCGTCTACATCGACGTAATCTTCGTCGTCATCGTCCTCTTTGTTCAAAAGCACAAATTTCTACTGCAACAGGGTGCCACGTGTGCCGCTAAAAAACAACCACACGAAAACAAAGAAAGGAACATTTATTATTACAGCATGAAAATGGAAAAAGAACTTCTCTCCTTGCATTGCAATGAAATAGAAATTCCCTTTTTTCTTCAGCTTGTTTTTATTGTAACAAATTTATTGCAAATTTTTATGAAGCTGCAGGGAAAATTTTAATCCGCGGGCGTCACTCACCACTCACAGCAACACAACAATTCGATGGGATTCACTCAACTCACCTGTGCTCACCTCACCTCACCACACTTCACTAAACAATCACAGCAAAGCAGCAACATGTTTTTTTCTGCGTTAGATCAGTTTTGGTGCGCAAAGGCAGCCACAATTCAAATGCGTTGTTGTTGTTGTTGCTGTTATTTGTGTTTAGCTGCGTTGGTTTCTTGTTTGAACGCACGCTGTAAGGTCAGATCGTCACATAAACAAGTGAAAACAAACACGCTGCCACAGATAATGCGATAATGTGGTTATTTAAGAGCGCGCTTGCGTTGTAATAGAAAAGTCTTTTATTATTATTGTACTTCTCTGTTGCTGCTGTTGCTAATCTTGTTGTTGTTGGTACCACGCACATCGATAATTAATAACATTTCCTATTGCACAGCAGGATTGAGGACCATCTCTGTGATTCATTTGTTCCATGAACTTTTTGAAAGTCTGATGATTGAATTCTGTGATTAAATCTGTTCGTCTCGAGTGCCGTAATTATTGCTGTGCCACTTCGACGCAATTAGAAGCTTGACAACTCGTCTGAAAAGCCACTAATCAAAAGTTGTACGTGAAAATGTCAACAGAATAAAAGTAGAAGCGAAAAAACCAGCGCACAAACTAATAAAATAAAATTAAATTAATGTAGAACGGGGACGAAACTAGGCTAAAGTCAAAAATAATCCCGGATTCTCGTAAAACTGCTGACGACGACGACTAAAGTCGCATTCAACTCCGCCTACGCGCCACCAGAGTTACCACAGCCGATCACAAAAACTGCGGCTGTGTTGCCATCGCAACGATGAAGTGCGATGCTGCTGTAACGGTTATTAAGGCAAGCGTTCGGCTGCTTAACGATGACTAATGAAGCCGTGATGTGAGCACGCGCCAACAACAACCACAACAACGCAAATTAAATGCAAAAACCCTAACAACAACAGCGACTACAAATCGCGTTGCTGTCTGAAGTCTTCAGTGTTCCGTGTTGAGTGAAGTGAGCAACTCACTCACGAAGCAAACCACAGAAGATGACAGGAGGAAACGAAGAAGAAGCATGCCCAAATGCAAGCCAAATTAACAATAGAATGAGCTCATGGAGTCTCTTTGCAGGTTGCTGCTAACGAAGAGGATGACGACGACGATGGTCGTCAATTGACTCCGTGCATGAACAAATAAAAACACTTTTCCCCTCGCACATTCCTCAGAATTCCTCCTGCAACAAGCAACGAAGGCATCGAGGAAAAGCATTCATCACACCCATTTAAGCAACGCAAACACCATCGAGAATTATGACCGAGTAACCAAGATTATTTGAGTGGCCAGAGATGTGGGTCGCCGCTGATGAGCATCGACAGCGACAAAGCAAATCGAACAGCTCGTGGACGGGCTCGGATTGGGGCCAACTGAAGCACCCTTCGTCCATCGACAACACACTCGAAATATCAACAGACATTCAACAATCTCAAAGCAGTTCACTGAAGTCAAGCGCTGGAAATTCTGACAAAGTTTGAATAAGAAAAGAAAAAATGGAAAATTTCCGATCTCAATTTTTATAATATTAAGAAATTTAAAGCTATAGTATACTCGAATATATATAAAATCCAAAAGCATCCTACTTAAGATTTGTCTGTCAAAATTACATCTCACTTTTTGAAAAAATCCTCCATCGATTGTTCAACGCGGTCGTCCCACAAACAATACAAAGCCAACAACAACAACAACAACAACAACTACAACACCTTTGCACTGAGTGGCACTCAATTAACTCTTTTCTGCCCGGCGACTATCAATTGAGAGAAAAACGCCATCGGAAACGCAGACGTCGGGCAGCAGCCGCCGCTGTTGACTGCACTCCAATCGACTTTTTCTTTTGTTGGTTTCTGTCTCTCGATTTGGTTTATGGGTCCGCAGCTTTGATGCTACATTTACACGGTACTCGCAGGACTCATGCTGCGTTCGACAGCCCGAGCAGAGAACAGAACAGCGACGATGCCGCCGGAGACGTCGCTCCTTACCTCAAGGAGTCATTTCAATTCCTGACCCATGCGTAGGTTTTCACTTTCCACCGTTCGCCTCGTCGATTTATTTCCCCGCAATGGATTTTAAGTGAATTTTTTAAAATATTTTTATGGCCGCTTCGCCGTTTCTTGATTAATTGTCAAGTAGCCGAGCAGCGAGCGATAGCACCAAAATATTATGAATTTGTTCTTAGCATAAAACCCACAGAAGTGATATTGTAATACAATCGCTGTTGTTGTTGTTGTTGTCGCTATTCCGCGAACTTTTGCTTTCAATAACATGGAAAAGAAATACTTTTGCAAATTAATCAAAGGACTCTAAATATAAGCAATTCACTTAACATCGCCTGAACGGGAGAGTGGAAAGAACACTTGGCGAAATTTCACCATGAAACTAATTATAAAATGACAAAGGAGTCTATAGAAACAAGAACCAAGACCAACCACGACCAAGAAAAGCTAAAATAAGACAAAGATTAAGAGAAATATTGTGGCTATGATTACAATTTATACCGAGACCGAAATTGAGACCAAAATTTAGCTCTTTGCCACGGTTAAGAATGAAATTAGAACTAAAGGAGGAGTCAACCCAATACATAGACCAGAATCAAAGATCAAGACCGATATATCTAGAAGAAGCAACAACCAAGATCCAGACAGGAGTTTCCAGTAATAGAAAACTCATATCAAGGCCTCGAAACCCCTTTTTAAGATCAATCACATCAGATGATTGAAGCCGAAGAGTGAAACAAGCACAAGACTAAAACCAAGATAAAACCCACCATCGAGGATGCGATCACAACTTAAATCAGAACAAGGACGACAAAGAAAACAACGAAAACTAGGACCTTTTAAACCTTCTGACCCTTTAAATGCCTTTACTAAATTTTTCATTAGATTTTTTCTCCGTGTTGCACTCAATCGGCCTCGGCAACCCTAAAGTCGCCATTCCCCGGCTCATATATCTTCCATTAAGGTGAAGTTGCGCTCATAATTTGTGACAATTACCGGGGCAATCGATAAATTTTCCATCCGCCATAAATTCGCTCGGCCCCAGACTTGAATTGAATGGAAAATAATGGGACACTTCAAGGACTTGCAGTCAATTTTTTCGCTATTTTTGTTGTTGGTGCTGCTGACTGTTGACTTAAGCGACTGCTTTGGCTGCTTGAAGGGTGGAGTGTGCGTTTTTTGTTACAAAATCTCAGCGACAAACATTAATTTTCACCCAACGAAAAGCGTCTGCGTCTGGCGTTCGTTATCTCGATGACTGGCGACATTTGCAAAGCTGCCGCTGCGTAAGAAACAGAGTCAATGAAGGAGATAATAAAATAATTGCGAAATAAATTGAGGACAGGGAAGCAATGAATTAATGAATTCGTCATAAGTTTTGTACATGAAGCAAGACAAAGAAAATAACACTCAAAGTAGCAAATCATTTTTCTTCATCTTGCGATCGTCGTTCTCCTTTTTGTGCTCATCATTGGCTTTTAACGCAGCTAAGAAAGTGCTTTTTAATGATTATTATTGTCTGTAATATAAAAAATCGACACAAGCGAGAATCAGTAAAATTCTTTGCTTAGCATCTGACTTAAATAATGTGTGCATGAAATACATAAAAATGCCTGCTTTCAGAAACAAGTATGCAAATAAAGTAACAGTCGCAATTGTCTTTGAGCCAAGCTGCTCCAAACTTGGTCAAAAGCGAGACGCGGATTGGCGGAGGCTGCAAGAAGTTCACCTTGAATCAAAGACTAGAATTTGTATTATAATTATTTGCTGAATGTACTAAAGCCAAGCGGTCTAAAAACCAAAAAGATAAAACGCAAACTTGTTCAAAATGAATGTAAGTTTGAAGATTGATGTGAGTAAACTTTTTCAACAGAAGCCGATTAAAATCATGTCCAATTTAGATTTAGAATTCATTGAAAGGTGCTCCAAAATATCTTTTTTTATAATATATTATATTATATACTTTTAAAATGATTTATTTATTCAAAGGAGTACAAAAAAAAAATCCAAAATTGTTTTTCTAGAAATTTTACAATTTTGCAGAAGAAATTTATTAAATATAAATCGATAAAACAATCACAATTATGAAGAGCCAACCCAAGAACATAAAAGAACATTTTAAAGCCTTCATTTCCTGACTTCATTACTTGTGCTTTCATCTCTGCATTTACCGAGGTTCGTCGCTTAAGTCTTTCGATACAGTTCATATGGAAAATTACAAGAAAATTTAAAATTCTGCGTTATAAATGAATTGTAAAACATGAAATAAAGGGATATCAAATAATAAATTTAAACCGTAAATATTACCATAAATACATTTAAATAAAATGATTTTAATCCTCAATAAAAAGCTGATATTTTAATAGCACAAAAAACGCACTAAATATCAATATTTCATAAACACATCATTAAATTGTTATAAATGGCATTGCTTAGTGTAAAAAATAGATTTTTTTATAGGAAACAAATTGAATATAAAAGAGGTAAAATCAAATAAAATCCAAAGAAACAAATAGCAATAAAAAATCCATGCAAAAATGAGCACTTCTGATTTTTATTGTTTTCAATTTTATCATTTATTACTTGTGTAGTGTATCCAATGACCGCACTCCGCTCCTGTACACAACAACATACTGTAACATTCAATAAATGCAGAGCATGCACTTTGCATGCACTGACCTACTAACTCGCTGATGACCGCGACTCAGCGTCACACGTTGTAACACGAACCTTGAAACGCCCAATTTCGAATCGCGTCAATGATTGGGTATCGGTTCAATAAATTTTATAAACAAATAGAAATTTTGAGTGCGAATAAGAATGTGAAGCATAAAGAAATAACTATGCATAGAATTAAGTATAAGAAAGAATAGTTTAGCCATATATATTAATATTGCTTGTATATTTACACTCTTAGAGAAATGGAATCACTTAGGGTATAAAAACCCGAGCGATCCAAAATAAAGTTAAGAATTAATCTAGCCAGAAACTATTCAAGGCTTTTCATTTTAATTCTACGCCAGCAACTCAGCAAGGCGTCTTAGGTCACAGGACGTGCCAACTTAATTGCAGGCACTCCTTCTCGTCCAGCGGCGTTTACGCCAGGACACAAATTAGGGCGACCCGTTCCACTTGGGAAGTATCTTCCTTTAAAGAGTTACTCACGTAACATAACACTTGTAGTTCTTCTCTGTTTCTTTTTTATTCATCAATTTTCATATTTGTCATTACTTAACTGAATTTTTGCTACGCCTTCGAAATCTGCCCCCATGAAATGCAGCAGCATCCACATCTTCAATCGTCTTTGCACAGAAAGCAGCAACAACATCGGAATTTCGTCTGCAATTTGTTTACTTCCGTTCAGACAGACAATTTTTTCCTCTCCCTTTCGATCTTTACTTCTTTCGAAGACTTGCTCATCATCAACTAATTTTTGAATTAATTTTTATTGTATTTAAATAAGCAAACGTTTCAGGAATTCTTTGAAGGCTTCCTCTTTTTATTCATCTTGTCATCATCTTCTTCTTTACTTCCTATTTTAAGCAAATGACTGCTTGTTTTTCCGCTTCGTGTTTAAATTTTTCTCCCACGACAATTTTTTCTTTTGTGAGATATTTAATTAAAATTTTCAGTTGATTTTTTCAATAAACTTCACGTCGTCTCAACGTTTTTTATCTTTGCCTTTTGTACCTTTTTCAGCAACATAAAAACAAATGCTTCATAAAACAAAATAATTCAATAAAAACGTTGGTTGTTGGTTAGCTTAAAAAAGATTAATTTTAATTATTTATTTTATTTATTTATTTCTTACAGCTTCTAGAATTCGTGAGCTCCTTAGTACTTAAAAATTAATACAAAATTATGAATTTAATTATGAATATTTCAAAGTTATTTTTTAGCAATGAATGAGAGTAAATTTCTTGCTTATTGCGTTCAGAAAACGCGCCTTTAGAATGATTTTCCTGCTTTAAATTGAGTCAGACGAAAATTTGAAATAGAAGCAGAATCAATAATAAAAATGCTCTGGAGCAAATTTTGTTGATTCCTTTAAAAGCAAAAATCTTTGCTTGAAGTGAACAAAAAACCCGAAAACTGCAGATTTATCAATAAAAAGAACAACATTGCAATTGATACCAACAAACCCAACATTCTAATTGTCAACATAACTTATAGTCAAGGCCATGATTTTGGCGATTACCATTTTTCATCCTGCAACGAAGAATCTGAGTCTCCTTCACCACAAGAACCAAGAACTGTCTGTCCTTCAGTCCCTAAAACTGCCTTCAAGGCCCCCTTCATTCATCTCCTTCCATCATTTAATCTTTTTCTGATTTTGTCTCGCTTCCTTCGTCTGTTGGTTCATTTGTCAGTACTTTGGTGAGTCCCTTTCTCCTTCAGCTTCTCTTCTGCCGTCTTCCTTGCATTTATTAATCTGCCACTCCTGCATTTATTAATTCTTGCCTTTAACACTTCTTTTGCCAATGATTTTGTGCTTGTTTAACCTCAGCTTCTGACAAAGAAGTCGTTTGTCTCCACGATCGATGTCTTTCTCGCTGAACAACAACAACAACAACCACTCAACTTCGTATAAATAAGAAAAATTGAAAGGTGAACAGAAATTAAGTGATCAAAGATACAAAAAACTACTCATTTCTCTTTGCTCGTGTCGTGGCAACGCATCCTCGTCTTCCTATGAAATCCACGCGTATCAAAAAAAAAAAAATTGTGGATTATTTTTGTTATTTTTTTTTAGTTTTATTATATTTATTTATTTAGTTGCTGCTATTGTAATAGTAGTAGCAAAAGTAGCAACAAACAAAAAAGTAGTAGAAGTAGTAGCAATAGTAGTACGTAATATGGAGTTTCAAAAAAAATTAAAAAATTTAAATTTAAAATTTAATTTAGCAACATTGATTTAAGCCTACAACTCTGCGTCTGAATCGACCGACGAACGCCGATCACGCGTTCGTATCCAACGCTCATTCGTGTGCTACGAATCGTTGTTGTTTATACACGACGAATTGCGAAGAGTCAATAACAAGACTGCGTGTTTAGATTCTTCGTTGTGCTTAGCAACATTTGTTTATAAGCAATGTTTTTGTTGGTTACTTTGAAGGCGTCTGCGTCAGTTTGCACCTCTCTGTGTTTATAATCAGTGTCTATAAATCACTTGTGATAAACTGGTTAAATCACCAACAACAACGACCACAAACAAACATTACAACAAACATGCAATTGACCGCAACATCTCAATCTGTCGCGGTTGTTGTTGCAGTTATTGAAGACGTGCCTAAGGCGAGAATTTTGATTTGAATCTTGCTTCACTCGCGGCAACAATTAGCAACGAATCTAAACTTTTTATCGGTGACACTCGGCAGCAGTTGCTGAAACAAGCGATTATTAAATGTGAAGTAGTTCGTAACAAGATTAACAAAGACAGGAAGAAGAAGAAGAATATAAACGAACTTTGTAAGCAATAATATTAACAACAGCAACATTAACCAAACCAAAGAAATAAATAACAACAACCAAAAACCGAAAATTAACTTCATATTAATAGAAGCAATGAGACACACCCCTCTATAAAATATCGCCGGAACAACAACAAAGCAATTTTTGGAAATATTTCACGACTGCATAAAAGACCACAGTCAACAACTACAAAAACAATGAAAGCTGCAAACGTCACAGCAAAAGCATGAAGAAAGCTCAAAGTTTGAGTGCAGTGGCACGTATTCCACGGCAACAGCAGCTGACAAAAGCCACCACAACAACAACAAAAATTATAAAAACGAAGAATTGCAAAGAGCAAATAAAATTATAACAGCAACAACAAAAAGAACGACGCACAACAACCGCCGGCGGCTGGCACCAAGCGACCGACGAAATTTGATCATCATCATCGCTTAAATCACGTTTTTTTTTCTGTTATTTTCTGTTATTTTTATTATTATTTCATTCCTTTTGTGTAAATTTTTTCATTCAATTTTGGTGCTACATTTTTTGCATTTTGAAAACATGTTTTGTTTATTAATAGCCACAATTAAAGGTCACCAAAAGTAAAGCACTTCATTCGTTTTCTTCGTGCGATTTGATGTTTTCTCAACAATAAAAATTCCAATATTTCATAAATTTTCTTGAAATGAAAAGCATTTAAAAGAAATAGTTCATTATTTTTAAAGGACTGAGAAACGAATTAATTATGAATTAGTAATAAAATTCTTTAGAATTAAAAGGAATTCGTTGAGGAATGTTTAAACAGAAATCATTCACATTCCAGATGTTTTTCCCCGTTTCTTCTTCATTGCATCAAGATATTAATTCAAGGGAAATCCCTTGCATTCGGATCCATGTCATGCAACTTTAATTCGTTGCAATTAAAATGATTTACAGCAAAGAAGTTGAGCAGCCGGATATAATTTTTTATTGTAACCGAGCAACATCGGGATTTAGACTCGTTTTCGTTCACCTACCACAAGAAAAACCTTCAAAAACGAATCATTCAAAAATTATGAATCATCATGAAAAACGAGAAGTTCTCAGCTGAAAATAAAAACGACGAAAATTTAAAGAAATTCCTTGGCAAATTATAAGAAAAAGTAAAATTAATACAAATTAAAATTCATTTTAATTAAATACAATAAAATTTTTGTTTCCTTTTATTAGTTATATTATTTTACGTAGTATTAAATATTTAAATTAATAAATAAAATTGAAATTTTTATAAAGCAGTAAAGTAAATGAAAAGGGAGCAAGAAATAAATGAAGATTGATTGAAAGATTGGATTCAATAACTCAAGGAATATTTTTAACGACTACTTTAATAAATATTTCAATAGATTTAAACCGAGAACTCCAAAAAATTATACGAAAAACATAGTAAATTTTAAGAAAAGATGAGGAGAAAGAATTAAAAATATATTATAAATAATTAAGTTAAAAATTAAATTAAATTAGAATCTGAAAGAATTTACAAAAATTACGAATTTACAAATATTTTCGAATTGATTAAAGTTTAAAGTCAACGACTTCGGCTGTAGCCGCACCCTGAGCCTGAACGAGTTGGAAAAACCGAAACCAAAGCGAAGAATTATTTTTTTCGACTGATTCATCGTGGTTGCCTCTTTTTAATAATCAACAGAGATACACAATTAACTAAATTTTGCTGGACCAGAAGCTCATTGCATCATAAACGTTAACAGAATTCATCAAACAAAACGAATTTAAATTACTTTTATCAGTGCTTGAAAATATACACAAGATTCTACATAATTTTGAGAAAGAGGCTTTTAAAATATTTTTTTATTCATTTGTATTTATTTTTTATTATATAATTGTCTTTGCTTAACAAAACAAAAGATAACAAAAGATTAGACACAATTTATAAATATTTCCTTTTTGTCTTTGAACTTTTCATTAAAGAACAAATTCTTTTTGATATTTTCTATTTGCTTTTTTATCTTCTGTTTGTATTTATTTTTCTCGTTGACTTCCGCCGGGAAAAACTTTAAATGTCAACTAATTTTAGATTTGTTTTTTATTTAAATTTCATCCAAAAAGCGATTTTGTCCTTCTAGTGTTTTAAATGCACAGTTATTTCAACAGCAGGAGATCAACAAATCAATCATCATCAGCAACGACGGCCACGATTAAATTTAACAATTTTTATGTTTGAAGATTTAAAAAAATGTTAATGGTTTTTCTGGTCTTTCTTTTTTCTTTTAATTACGTATTTATTAATGAATATTGAGGTTATTATTAATAGTAGCTAATTGAGGTCTCTGTTGTTGCGTTTAACATTCAAAGTTAATACAGAAATAATAAAAAGTTGAATAAATAATAGAATAAGAACAGAAGCAAGCAGCTAAAGTCGATTTATTTTCTGTATGCAAATTTCTTTTAATTATTAGCGGAAATTGTTTGATAGGAACTTTAAACGATGCTTTAAGGAAAATAATAATAAATATAGAATGGGGAAAAATAGCATTAAAGTTAATAAAGAAAATCGTTATATTAATAATAAATTAAAAAAAAAATTATATTACAGCTATAAAATTTATCAACAATAAAAAAATTAAAAAGAGGAGTTTTTATATTTAAAATTGTTGTAAAATTATTATGTAAAAATAATAATAATTATAGTGAAAATTATAATAATCGTTATGTTTATTAGAACATTAAAAACAATAATAATACAACTAAAATAATAATAATAACAATATAATAATAATATTTTCTTATTGCTGCTTTGTGACACTTAAAAATAAATTTAAATGCTTCTTTAGCAAAGAATGAATATTAAAAAAAAGCAAATAGAAGATAATTAAATGGTACTTGAAGAAAAAAATAAATCACAACAACAAAAACATCAAGAAACAAACGCTTCAAATGCTTCTCCTTTGTTTTTGAATTTGTTTTACATTTTCGAGCATGAAACAAACGATTTGAGAAAATGATCATAATTAAAAAAGGCGCTAAATTGCAATTGTAAAAAGACATTAACTTTAACGAGTTGCTTATTAGGTTCTTCAATCGAAATAAAGGTTAATTTATTTTTAATTCTATATAAAATTAATGTAAATTTTAAACTGTGAAAAGAGGAAATAAATAAAAAATACTTATTTAAAGAAAATCCTAAATTAAAATAATATATTTACAAAAGAAAGAGAGAAAATGCTGACAGTTTGAAACGTTGAAGTTCGGCAATAATTAAAAAGATAAAAAAAAAGTATTATCCAAATTCTAGAAAAAAAGTAATAATAATAAAAGTAGATTTAGTTTAAAACAGCATCAGTAATAACAATGACAATAACAATAAATAAAATAATTCAATAAACAAGAAAACAGCAAAAAGACGTTGTTAAGAGTGTTGTTACCATTAACAGCGAGACACACGAAGTTCATTCGTTTCACTCGTTCATTTCAAGTCGTCGTCGTCGTCGTCGTCGTCGCTTTGTAAAGCTTTTGCTAACTTCTGGTCGTGAATTAAAGCTGCGCTGGTCGCCGCTGCTGCTGTCGGTCTCTTGGTCTGGGTTTTGCATCCACCGTTAGTCAGTCTTCTTGTGAATCTTCTGGAGTGCAGACGCGCGCTCTGCCAAAGCAACTCCAACACGCGAACGTGAATTACTCTAAAGAAGTTGAGCGAAGAAAATAAATAGGAAAATTTCACGAGCTTTAAAATTAATTCACGAAAAATATTATTAATTATTTAGAAACAATTTCAAGCGCAAGGAGTTTCGTGTTGAGGAATTGAAGAAATAGAAACTAAATTTAATTAAGATTGTGTAAGATTATTACAAAAATCCCATTTAATGAGAAGTTACAATAAAACCCAGAATAAATTAAAGAAAGTTTTGTAAAAAAGAAATAAAAGAGCAAATTAAAAATCAAACTGACTTCAATTTAAAATCAATTCAGCGCAGTAAGCTTTTTAAAAGGGGATTAAAAGTTGTTAAAGGGGCTTAAAACGTCAATAACAAAAAGGAAAATACCAAAAAAAAGAAAAGAAACGGCAATAGAAATAGAAACAGCAACAAAAATACCACCAACAGCAAATTTAAGAAGTCAAAAAGCAGCACAAAAAGCAACCGTTGAAGCAGCATCAAAAACGATCACTTTCCATTACTCAAGTACGTTAATTTCTGTTAATTAAAATTACTTTTCCCTCCAAGAAACAACAGCTCGAGGAATAATTTAAACATAAATGAAATTTTAAATAATTTCTATTTCTTATTTATCATCAATTCTAAACTAAATACAAGACAAATTAAAAAGTTGTAAAATTTAAATTTATTTATTTATTTATTCAGCGATATTTACAATTTTTAATGCCATTAGAATTAAAAAAATTAATAAATTCGAAATAATATTAAACTTATTAACGAAATGTTTACTTTAAACTTCAGTTTTTCTGGTTTATTTTGTTTTTTCTATTTAATTTAATCAATTTATATAATATTTGGTTATTCCATAAATATGAATAAATGGATAAATTGTCTTTATTTGACTTTATAATAATATTTTTTGTTTTTAATGTTTGGTTATTTATTAAACAAAATTTTTCACCAAAAATTAATTGCAGAATGTGCAAAAATAGAACTGCAATTGGCATAAAAAAAACAAACAAATAGAACAACAATAATACTATATAAAAAGCGTACAAATTTCAATTTTGAGTTTAGAATATTTTTTAAATAACCTCAGTTAACTGCAGCTAACATAAATAACTCCAATATCATTTTTTTATATTTTATCATTTTTATATTTTTCCTAATTTATTATTCCAAAACATTAAATTATTCTATAGTATTTTTTCTATCATTTTACAGTTTCTCGTACTTTCATCAGTTTCCTTTTTAAATTTTGTCATTTTAGTCATTATTTCATTTAATATTTTTTAGTTTTTTCCCTGTTGTTTTCGGGTTTCGTTTCTTTTTTTCCTGCTCACATCTGCGACGTCGTCATCCACAACGCAACCGCAGACGCAAAATCATTTAAACCACAGTCATTCAAGCGTTTGCAAAAGTTTAAAAGTCATTTTGCACTCGAACAGAACGTTTTGCTATTCAGCAGCAATCGGTTTCTTCTCACTTGCATTTCGACTTTTTCTAGGGTTTGTTTTTTGGTTTTTTGATTACCTGATGACACAAAAATGTCTGGCAGTTGGATTAGAATCTTGTGTGTTTGGGTGTGTGTAAATCACTAACGTACACACTAACGACCTTCAGCGCCGTTTGCCTTGCCTCTTTATCAACCTCTCTTTAATCTCTTCCTCACACTCCGTCGCTCGCCGCGTTAATTAAAACCACTCACAACATGTGCTGAATTCATTTCAATTCATTAATCTTATGGCTGCAATAATTATTGATCAGTTTTACTTAAAAATTTATTACAAAAGCCAATGCAATAAAACGTGTTTCTTCGGTCGCGTTCGTGTCTTAAGTCTTTGGTTCGTTTGATCTCTACGAAGCTTTAATCGACATGTTTTCACTTTATAGTTGTTATTTTTTAATAAATTACGCTTAAGATGTAGAAAATAGACAACTTCAAATGCTTATTATTAAATAGTTATCCGCAAATTATTATTATTTCTATTTATTTCGGGAGATGTTAAAAAATGTCACTTAAAACGTTTTGCAATTTAAAAAATGGTTTTTTATAAACTTAATTTAATTCATTATTAAACTTTAAATTGAAATTGAGAAATGTTAAGTCTCGCATAATTCAAATTATATATAATAATTGCATTTATTTAATTTTTTAGTTAACTAAATGTTTTTTCTTTCTATTTTCTGCAGTTTTTAATTTTATTTTGTTCAAATTAATCTTTATTTTCATTCATTTGTATTCTTGGCAGCTTCTTCATTTAATTTTTATGAAATTCTACTGAATTGTTTTGGGTTTTTCCCATATTCATCATCACTTTTGATGTCATTTAATTGATTTGCAGGGCCAAACCGTTCAACCTTTGACTCTGTGACCTTTTCTACTTAAGAACGGCGCCGAAGGAGTGACTAATTTTTTAATATTTCTCCATGTGGTCATCACTCATGCTAACAGCCACACGCACCCAACGCACCGCACCGCACCGAATGAGGTTCTCCTTGAAACAAAAACGTCATCTCGACTCTTCATTTTAACCAATAAACCTAAAAACTACGAAATAAAACAAAGAAAACGACCAAACATTAGCGCTAAAGATTAGTATTATTATTAAGTAAATTTCTTGGTGAAAACGAGTTTAGTTTGAGACTTGATTACTTTAAATCACAGTCACACATAAAACGACGCCACGAAGAAGCGAAGAAACGACGGAGAAGGAGGAGTTTTTCTAATAGCCAACTGGAAAAGATTTAATTAAACTATTTGACTTGTTACTCTTTAGTTAAGCAAACTCAGGGTGAACTTCAAAGAGCTTTTGAAACATGTTCTGCAACTTGATTTCAAAGAGATTTTATTGCGTGTTGAAGACTTGCAGACATAAAATCTCGCTGCATTGTGCAATAAAAGACATCGTAAAATAATAGAAAAATTGGAAATGGATGTGAAAAAGTTATTAAGCAATTGCTTCCTTAAATAACCGACAAGAATTCCATTGAAATTTATAGAAAACACGTTATTAGCTGCCTGAATTGTCAATGGATTTTTAGATTATAAAAGGAATTCTTTTTAGACACATTTCAGAAAAAAAAGACATTGTTTTAATTAATTTTACTCCTTTTTTAAAGCCTTGACTTTTGTGTGATTCCCTTTAAACTTGATAAACTTGGTAAAATAATAAAAAGAAGCATGAACAAAAGTAATTACAATTATTTAAAGACATTCAATGGACAGAATTTCGTAGCTGCTCAAAAAAAAAATTCAATTCAATTCAATTTTTCAATGCTTTGAAAAGCAAACGCAAAATCAATTATAATAAAACATGAAATGAATGAAAAGTCATTAAGTAAATAGTTGAAATTAAGATTAAGATTACAGTTAAATGAGAATAACGAGGTCTTTAACCTACGCCTTGCGTCGAGCGCCTTTTTTGGTGCGTGGCCCATTTTTGCGAAATCCGGAATCAGAATTTCGATAATTGAAGTAGCAACATTAATAACAACAACAACGCAAACTCAAATAATAACAATAAAGCGAAGCAAAACACTTTTTGAGATCAAAAATCATGTTGTTTGTCAATTTAACGCTTTTGTCAGCAAAGAGGCGAAAAGATATGAACAAAATCAACGTGAATGCCGAAAATAGAATGGACAACAACAGCAACGAACTGTGACAAATTCATTGCAGCGATAATAAATTAAAGCCGAGCGCGTTGCTTCAACGTTTCAAACCTTTCTTAATCTTCGTCTAAGCTTCAAATGATACGACTGCTTTTCTAAGCAATAAGTAAATGAGACAGGAAAAAGATTGACGATTTCTAAAGACGCTTAAATTTTTACTGAAATTAAGCAAATCATTATATAAATGATTTCACGTGGATAAAAAATTTACGAAGTTTTGAAAAATTGTAATTTTATAAAAACTATCATCACTGATATTAAAATATTGATGCAGATAAATAAAAAGAATGAAAATACATGGATAATAATAACGAAATTAATACTAAGGAAAATGGAGACAGCGATTTTAACAATAAAAGGAAGAGATGCTTAAAAATACATGAATAAAAATAATAAATAATTAATAATTAACAATAATTCGTCAATAAGTTGACGTAATAAATTTAACAGCTGAAGAAAAGATCAATATTATTTGTAATGAAAAGAACAGCAAATGTGAAAAACTCGTTGGGCTTTTAGATAAAACTACTTCAAGCATTCAACCAGAAACATGCTAGGCAAACACTGAGGCTGGAGAGAGACACCCAGAAGCAGCCACAGAGCTTGGGACAGACATGCAGCACCAACGAAAACAACCAGAGCACAACTGTCACGATTCCATTGAATAGCATCCAGTCTCTCGTCTGTCTGTCAGTCAATCTGTCTGTGAGTCAGTTTCGAGCAAACTGCGCCTCCTCCGCGCCCTCCTCCGGAGCGGGAAAAGCGTTGCTCGGCGTCGTGTGGTTACGGCAACGGATATTCAAGGTTCTTCGGTTCCGTAGCAGTGCAAAAACAGCAGAAAAAACACCTTTAAAAAGCACCAACAACGAAAATTCATATTGTTACTTGTTCATTTAATTTGTTGTTTAATCGAGGGGTGGGGATGGTTTTTATTGCTGTTGCTGTGTGAGTGTGGAGCACATAAATTTTTGGTTTCTTTTTCTCTGATGGCGATTTCTGCTTTTGTTATTTGCGTTTGTTTTTGTTTTGTTGAATAGTTTTTCGGAGGCAGCAAAGAAAAAATTAGTTTAATTGTTTGTAATTTATTCAGCGACGGCGACAAACAACAACGAAAACGGATCTAAGCACAGAATTCAAAGTGTTTTTCGAGCATTGAACGTGTGCTTGCAGTAATGCATTTCTATATACAAAAATATATACACAAAAAAAAACATCTATCAACGAGTTTGCTACGTTTCTTTTTCTTATTCTTTTAACTTTTGCATTGCATTTATGTTTTTCGTGCTTTTCAACGTTCGTTCAATTTAAGGGACACTTAATTTTGTGCCAGATAAGAATCATTTTGTATCTCTTTTGCATTGCATTTTGTATCGATTTGCTTTTTGGGTTGGTTTTCTGTTGGGCTTGATTTATGCATTGACAAAACGCATACAAAAGACTATTCAATTTTCGTCTATTTTCGGATCAAGTCAAAGAAACAATTTCATGAGTCATACATGCAACTGAAATGAGTCTGAAAGAGTCTAAAAACCACACAAAAAACCAACGAAAAAACCTAAAATAAAGCTAAAAGCTTAAAGTTAAAACAAGTTCCCTTTGATGTGTATTTTTTTTTTTTTTAAATTAATAAATTCATTTATGTCATTCAAATAAAAAAGTTTTTAAAAGACTTTGTTAGGAATTTATTAATAATTAATTAAAACAACTTAAGCAACAATTTCAAGCGACTTTTTTATTTAAATGATTCCCAAAAAAGAATCGCCAAAATACTGTTGAATAAATAAATAAAAGAATCAGTATTAAAAACATGTTAAAAAATTAATAAATTACAAATCAAAACTCGAAAATATACAAAAAACTGATTACAAAATGAGTTTTTGATATAAAATTAAAAAAAGGCACAAATTTTATTTAATTTTTAAAACAAAATTAATTAATTTTATTTTAGTATTATTGAAATATTTATAGAATTATATAATTTTAATCAAAATTTCTTTAATTCAATTTTTTATTTATTTCATTATTCACTTAAAATTCCTAATAACAACAGCCACATTTTATTTAAATGCGAGAATACCGTTATGTGTCGATCTATGCTTGTTCTTTCGTTTCTGTTTATTGCTTTTACTGTTACTTTCGCTGCTTCTTCTGCAGCGGCAGCAGCTTAAAACGCAACTTCTATAGAAATCGAAAGAGAAGTGACTTTTCACAGCGAGTGAATCTCGTTGGAACGGAGAGTGAGAGTCATTAAAAAGCGTGTCAGAGTGTGCGTGTGTGTGTGTGTGTGTGTATTTGTAAGACTGCAACTGAACAAAAGATTTAATTACAGCATCAGCAGCATCAACATTAAACAGCGGCAGTTTTTTTATGTGTGTTGCATTTATTTATTCTTTTACATTTCTTCTTTAGTTTCTCTGCTGCCTCTTCCTTTTTCTCCCCTCCATCGTCGCCGTAGTTTTCTTTTGTTTCATACGCTTTTCATTCTCTTTTTCCTGCATGAAATTGTTCATAGCTTTCGGTGTTATGATTACTTCACTTTGACTGCTGACTAGAGTTATTTTTTCATGCTTGTTGCTCTTTTAACATTTTTATTGTTCAGTTTCAGATGCGTTCTTATGACACACATCATCGCTGTTATTGCTTTTACTTCATCATCGACGTTTTTTACATTTTTCTATTAAAAAACGGTCAAAAAGGCTTTAGAAAAAAATCTTTGTTGTTACTATGATGATGATAATTTTTATTATGAAATTCTAATAAGTATAATTACGGTGATTTATTAATTGATACTTCATTAAGTCGTGACATTCAATGATTATTGTTATTACAATGAATAAAATAACTAAGAATTGAGATGAAACTGAAAAGCGAAACATTGAAAAATGTGTAAATTGAAGACAAACACATAACAAAGGCTTAAAACATTTTAGAAATTCACAAATGACTAATTTCTATTTCGCAATAAATTATAAATAAATTGCAATTGTATTTTTTAAGCTAATAAAACCACAAAAATATAGAAATTTACACAGAAGCAACTGCAGGTTTCTCTCTTAAGTCTTTCCTTTATCTTACTTTTTCAAAGGAAGAATATTTTTAAAGGAAGAAAAACAACATTTTTAAATGCAACCACAATCAAGTATATTAATTTTACTTTAAACTAATTTTTTTGCTTTAAACTAAAGTAAAGCAATAGTGAAGAAATGCAACAGTTAAGACTAACAATGATTTTTCCTTTGACTCTTTCAAAAGTTTCCTTGAACAATTGTTTTTCCCATCACCATTTCATGGCCTTTTCAAAAGCTTCTGTATTTGCCTTCGGGTTATAAAAATATTGTACGATCTTTAATAAACTTCGATTGCTCAGTGCGCGAAGTGACCTTAAGTAGCAAAAAATTGCTCCATTTCAAAAAAGAATCGTTGTTGTTGTTGTTGTTCTCCCTGCGGCTAAAATAAAATTAGACATTAATTTTTGGTTGCTTTATTTGAATTGTTTCCTAACAACAAGCTGCGATTGTTTAATTTTCGATTTGGTGCTTTTCTAATCCGATATCAATAACAAGTGAATGTTTGCAATTGGCTTGAAATTGGTTTGGGATTTCAAACAAAATAAAGAAAATGAATAAGCGTAGCAAATCAAAGAAATCAATGCCAAAGAATGTCGATTTAATCAACAATTAATGAATATTTAAAGCAACAAAGGGCACAAAATGAAACAAAGTGTAAAATGAAAGCGGAAAAAATAAAAATTGTCCGTAAAAAAATAATAGAAAATTAAAAAGAAAACAAACAATAATTAGAAATGAAAATTAAATGATTAAAATAATATGATTATCATTTAAATAATTATAAGCATTAATTATAGTAAAAAAATATAATTAAAGCTCAAGCGAAGTGTTGAAGGAGCAAAACACAGTAAAAAAAGATGCAAAAACTGTTGCTTCACTTATTTACATTATCATTTCGGACATTTCTATGTAATTTTTATATATTTTTTAAAGTTATTAATGCTAAACAGCATCCGTTTCTCGCAAACGTCCTTGCAGTGCTTCTCAGCCTTTCTCATTGCCTCCTTTATTCCCGTTTCTCTATCCTGTTTCATTTTACAACTTCAATTTTCAACTTTATAACTGTGATTTAATTGAATTCGTGTTCCTCGAGGTTTTTTTCTTCTCCAGATGATTTTTGTTCTTCGCGTTGTGTTTTCTTCAGTGTTATTTTTGTTGCTGCTGCTGAATCTTCTCCTTCTGCTGCTGCTGTTACTTTTATTGTTATTCCTGATAACCACCGATCGTCCGTGGTCGATATATTGACCACTAAAAGTTCCCATCTGAAATGAAATATCATTTCAATGCACCTTAAATGCGACGTCGCTCTTCTCATTACAGACAAATCTCGCACTCGCCGCTCACTGCTTCTTTTCCTCCTCGATTTCTGCTATTTTTGCTTCTTACTTTTAAAAATCGTTTTGCTTTTATATCGCAACCTTGAAAGAGTTGCTTACATAATTCGTTGTAATTAAGTTTCTGTTGTTTTAATTGTGTTTTTATTCGCTGTTACTCGTTGTTGTTGGTGCTGTTGCTTTTTATTCCATTTTTTCAGTGCTAATTTTTTTAACTACTCGTTTTTGCTTTTCACTTTGCTCCTTCGTCTTCGTTTTGAATTAATTTTTCTGTTCTTATCGTGGTATTTTATTGTTTTAGTTGTTGTTTAGTGTTGTTTAAAACGCTTCATTGCATCGCAATGCAGGAAATGAGTTGGTTTTATCGTTCGCTAAAAACAAAGAAGAAGAAGAAGAAGAAGAAGACACCATCGTTCAAGGTCATTGCGATAGCAACAACATCAATCGACTGTCGATTGCTTCTTTGCCTTTTATCTTTATCAAGGGAGCAAAATTCAATAAAACAGCAAAAGCATTAAAAGCATTTACGCCATTTATTTGCGGAACTTTTGTGCCTTTAAAAAGTTTCTTTTCGCGTTTACACAGAGAATAAATAAAAATAAAGGAATAAATTTCCCAATTTTCTCTTTTCAAATGACTTTTAAATGATTTTTTACTGTATTTTGAAATCTTCTGAATTTTATTTAGTCTTTTAAATGCCTAGAAATAAAAACAAGTCGATTAACGACAAACACCACCGACAAACGAAGACACAAAAATGTTGCTTTCGCTGATGATATCACAGCACATGACTGAGTGTCTGTCGCTCAGGCGACTCATTAAATTTTATTGACATGTTGGCCTTAGAGTATCTTTAATTATTTCTTGTTTTGGTTTTTTATTTTCCCCATTTCTTTTGAATTATGTTTTTTATTTTTTGGTGTTGTATTTTTAACGTCGTTATTAGAAGAGATTTAAACTTATTTTAAAATATTTAATATTTAAAAACACAATTGTAATCAAAAAATTGTATAAAATATAAACAAGCAAAAAATAAAAACTACTGCAATAAATTGTGGTTTCTCTTGAGAAAGAATAAACACAGAAAATTGAGCAAATTTGTATTTTCCAAGCAATTGTCATAAATTCATATCGAATGTGAAATTGTAAAATTAAAAACAGTTTTTAATAAACAATTAAAGTTTTTCTATGGCGACAAATTTAAAAATACAGAAATAATGGAATCAGAATTCATTTTGAATTTGACAAAAATCAAATTTTAGGAGGAAAAAAATACTAAAAGAAAATAATGTTTAACGTTACTTTTTTAAGAGATCTTTTGCTTCATAAAAGAAAAGTCAAAACGTGGACTTAGCTGAATATAGAAAATAAAAAAAAATAAATAAAATATTAATAAACGAAACATGATGAGCATTAAATAATTTTTGTATATTTCGAATTTAATTTTAATATTAAATTCGCTTCAGTAGCGAGAATAGTGCTGCCAATAAAAGTCATCGATTGCAAAATACCCAAAAATCAATGTCGCAAAAACAAAGCATGAAAACGCAACGTAAGAAACGAAACATAAGAAACGCGTGGAATCGTGTTAAGAATAATCATTTCCATTTTAGAAAAATGTTTAATACCCAAAATAAAAAGATGATGAGCATCTGAAAGCAAAAACAGGAAAAAGAAAATATATTAAAAAAACGATGAAACGCTGGAAGGAAAGTTAAAATAAATTTTTTTATATTTTTAACTTTGAAGTTTAATCAACTTTCGTATTGGGGTCAACTTTCGTATTATTTATTTAATATTCCTATTATTATAAACAATTTTATTTTTATTGCACTTCGTGACTTCGTGAATATAATTTTTGTTACATTTCTGCTTCATAACGCAAACATCTCGCTATGAATTTTTAAATTAAAAAAAGGTCACAATAACCATGAAAGAATTTTAAAATATTTCTTGTTTTCGTTTAATTTCCATTTTTGTATTTTTTTGTGTGCTTTATTTAAAATAGATTTAAACTGGGCTATGTTTTTGTTTCTCGCTCCAACACGCAGCATATTAATTAAATTAGTTGGAGGGCAATTGATCAGTGTTTAAAAACAACTCCGCTTCCTGTAAAATAATTAAGCAAATAAAATAAGAGATTAAAAGGAATTTGAATTCCATGATAATTTAATAAACATTTTACTTCTTTTTGTCTTCGCATATAAAAAAATTGTAAAATTAAAAAAGTACACACAAAATTGCCACATTATCAGTGCAGCCAACTTCGAGCTGATTAAAAATAGAATTAAAGGAAGTGTTTGGAAATTTCACAATTTCAATTTAAATGCACATTAAAGCTTGATTGAATAAGTTAAACTTTTGGTATTTTTATTTGATTTAATATTTTATTTAATCCGTTGTTGTTTCGTAGCCTTTGTTATTTGCATTGCATATAAATTGCTCAAAATTTAGAACATTTCGTTTACGATCTTAAAGCGGAAAAGTCGTAAAAAGAAAATAAAATAACTCAACGCATTAGAATTCTGCGCACCCTTCGCACGACGCAGTTACGAAAAATTGGAACTGTAGCACATTTCTTTAAAGACAGTTGGACAGACATTAAATACTTGACTGTTAAGCGAGGCACGCACAAACTCTAATTCAGTCTTTTCAGACACGCAGCGCATTCAATATGCATGCATGACACCTTCGTCTGTCTTAGACGTTGTCTTTAACCTTAATTTGTTAATTTTATGGGTGTTGTTTTTTTAGAAATCACTAAAACTTGAACTCAATGAAAAATATTTATGATTTTTCCCATACTTTGTTGTTGTCAGTTTCAAGACGTTTTTTATAAAACTGTTTGTTAATTTACCATAACAATTTAAAGTAATGTGTGTACGTGTTCAGTGATTAGGCTATTTTTAAAGTGTGGCTTTAACGAGTCTTTAAAGGGGCTCTGAAGTGGCTTTGAAATGCTTTTGAACTTCCTCTATGAAGGGAAACTGCAAATTAATATTGACATCACGGTTATTTAATACTTTTTTATTTATTTATTGGAATGTAAAGGAATTTTTGGTCATATTACTTATCGACGCTTTATGTAATAGTTTAATAACTCAGATCAACACAGAAGATAAACTTAAATTTAAAGTAAAACATTTATTTACATTTATATTTCATAACAGTAGCATATATTGTCAATTAAATTATTTAGACGTGAAGTATTGGCAGTAGCAAGTTTTAAAATTCCCAAGGAAATCAGAGCAACATAAACAAAAATGTCAGCCACGTAACGACGAATGCGAAGAAGCATTGAAGTCGTCATTCGTATGCTACTTCTGATGTCGCTTTGCTTTTGTTGTTGTCGCTACTTCTGCTTAAACTTGTCAACGGCAGACATAAATTTTCAAACATAATGCTTCATAAAATATATATGCGGGAATTCCTCAGGGAACATCAAAAAGAAATGCAAAAATAAACTAACACAAAGTGGTTTTTGTTACAGTTCTCACTCGTTAATGACAACAACAACAACAGTGCGTCTATCCTACGTGCATGAATGTCATGAATGAATGATTGAAGGTGTGTTCATTCTGTTCTATGCTTAAAAGTTGTTCCTTTGAAGACTGAATCGTTGATTTCATTTCATAAACCTCTACCACTGACATACATACATATAATTTGTGTATTTGTTATATTTATTATTTTATAGATTATCCTTTATAAGAAATTCACAGAAGATTCGTTGTTCTTTCCGTGATTAGTTTCATTTATTACTAAAGGAGTTTGACAATTGGCAGCATTGCGAAATATCCCTTGTCGTATAGGTTTCATTGAGTTTTCTATGCAGGGAAATATGCAAACTACAAATTTTTCGACTTTCTTTTCCTTATTTAACTTTTGTTACAATTGATAAATATATGTTATTTAAAATATTTGTTTATTTTTAAAAAGGAATTTTACAATAAACTTTTTTCGGGTAATATTTCGCTTAATGGTCATAAATGATATTTAGCTCACACTTTTTCTTAATTAAACGCCAGCCAAAACTTACCCAGTAAAAATTCAGTTCACAATTATTGAAATATTTTGCACATTGAAAGCTTCGTTGCGCACTGAACTTAAAATAGAAACAATTAAAATATTTTCACAGACACTTTAGAAGTTGTTGATCTTTTGAATTGTACAGAAAACATGAGCTTTGGGTTCATGACGTAGCTGACATGTCATTCATCATCAGTCATGCGGGAGTGAATTCCGACACCTTCCATCGGCCACATCACGGCGTTTCTTGTGATGATTCCTGGTTTCTCATTAACGTCGACTCCAATTATAAATCACACGACTTCTAATGAACCGATTCCAACAGGAACAATAAAAATAAAGGGCAAAAATCAAAAAAACCAAACCGAAAAATCATTTTATATCACTTTCAGGCAAAAATTCAATCATTTATTTACGCTTTTGTTCAATCATGCGATAGAAATTCTCTTCCAACAAAACGACAACGAAGAAATTCTTACGTACAATTGAAAGAAGTCAAAAATCTGCTTTCATTAATCATGCCAATTTTATTGCTGTCGTTGTTGTTCTCTTTGTGATAATTCTGTAATAACTCTGGCGAGTTTAATTTTCAAGCTTGTTATTTATATATTATAATAAATATTTAAATTTTTATAGCCCTTTTTTAAGCTCTTCACGTTTCCCCTTCAATTTCAGTTCCGCTTCGGTTGATTTAATCGACTCAACGAAAATGATTTCTCGTCGCAAAATTATTTCCCGTTCCGTGGACAATTTGGATGCAATCGGTACACATATTGCCGAGGAGGAGGAAGACGTGTGGCAGGATAAGGATAAACTTTTCAGGGTAAGGAAATACCAACAGCACTTTACTGCCACCTGTTGCAGCTGTTTTTGTTCTTGTTGCAGGATCACATCGATGAGGTGCTGGACAAGTGGCAACAAATCGACGACGAAATTTGGGCAAAAATCGTAGTGTTCGAGAAGAATCGACGCGTGGCCAAAGCGTACGCACGCTCGTCGGTTATTTCGATTAACGGCTCCAAAAATGGCTTCGATGGTGTCAGGTTTGTTTGAATTAATTTGTTATCACTTCCAAACAAACTCACAAGCAAATAATTTTTGCTGTTTTAAACAGAATTGGCTTAAACGGCTTCGACAATCCAATGCGTGATTCCGAAACGAAAGTAGTGAAGAAATCCATTGGCGATGGCTTCAAAATCAAAATGGACGACATTGGCAATATTTTCGTCAAGCGCTACGGCAAAAGCAATATTTTTGTGCAAAAAATCGCTACACTCGATGCTGAGGAGTCGGTAATCGGCGCCGATATTCAAAAAATGCCAAACATGTCGCTAACCTCCGGTACATCAGCTAAAGTGAGTTGTTTTGCTCGGTTTTTGTGGAATAATTTTTGATTTTTACTGCAATTACTTTTAGCTTTTCGACATGCGCAAATACACAGCGAATATTAATCGCGAATTTGCACGCGTCCATCCCGAAAGCAATCGCCTGCAGCATCAGTGTTTGTCCGCCATTTCGTTGGTCAAATCCAACAACAATCTAATCAAATGTCCCCTCTGGATTCTGGTCATCAATGTGGTTGCCATCGATGTGCTGAAGAATCGGATGCAAGCACGCATCAAGAACATCGACAGCTTGGCTGCTCCTCCACATCACATTTCAGCAAACGGCAGCGAGGATCCATACTCAACGATCGAGAGCCAAGTCGGTCTCATTTATCCCACACAATCCGCAGCCTCCGACGACTCCAACAACTCGAACTACTCCAGCAAAGGACGGCGCAATGTCTACAACGGAAGACTGTTAGACGAGAATCCATATGTGCCCAAGGTGAGTTTAGTGAATTAGGTGCAACGCGAATAACGTTTCATAAAACTGATCCCAAAACAGCCTGATCACGAAATCTACAATCAATCAGTGCCAATGCTGTCGGGGAAGAAGAGCAAGTCGTCGGTGCAGCGGAAAAAGCAAGACGATCCGTATTATTGCGGTCTGCTGGCGCGTATTCCAAACTTCATCAAATCTTCTTCGAAGCCGAGCAAAGGCAAGAAGGACTCGAAAATGGTGCGCAAAATTTCCGCCTCGCAACAGATTCTGCATCCGATACCAGCGCAACCGATCCCAATCGCCACCTTCCACCAGTTTCCAACTCACAATTATTACCCCTACAAGTTGTATGCGCCACACCATCGACTGTCGCAATCACAGCTCTCGCTGTGGGACGCACGCAGTCTCGTCAGCGCCGTGGGTACGTCACTTTGCTGACTTCTTGTATTGCGTTGCTAATTCTTCTTTTTTCCACAGAATAATTCCCTGCGTAGAATTGAAGGCGCAAGAGTAGATTTTTGTGCACAAGAAAAAACACATATAAAATACTCACATCTTTTATACTACATTTAAGCGCTGCACAACTAGGAAATAGTTGATATAAGTTTAGAGCATATTTATGCATAAAACATATTGTTTTTGCCATGGTTTTACGAATTGTTAAGACTGAGAAATGTCCTATTTAAACGAGCAAATAGAATTCAAAAGATAAAACGGAAAAGCGGGAGAAAAACATTTAATTTTAGGCTTGAAAAAATAGAAATACGCCTTTAATATAGTTAAACGTTTCAAATATTGTAATTTATTTTAATATGTATTTTATTTATACGGCGAAATCGTGTGTCTGTTCTTGCTTTTGTATTATCGTGTTTAAAATTTGTAATAATATAATAATTTGTAAATAAATTTAATATCATTTATGTACATATAAATTATTCCGACGTCGATATCAGAATAAAGTTTTATGATTTTCTACTTATATATGTATGTTTCTAGTTATAACCAACTTTCATATTATTCCGAAACAAATCCATTACCATAAATTGTAATTAACTGAATTAAATCGATAAAATTCAATTCAAAGTAAAATATTTTTGAATTTAAATGAATTGTATGAATGTATTTTCCACTCGATTTCATCAAGTAAATTGTTGGAAATATATGATGAAAAATAATGATGAAGTATTTTATTAAATAAATCGTATTATCAAGTTTTAATATTTTATTATGGTTTTCGTATAAATGGCTACACACCGGAAACTACAGAAGCTACTACTTTCTGGTACACACATACATATACCTAATTCCAATCCTTTTGAAAATCAGTTTTGATGAAGATCAGTTGTAGTTCATTCTGTCTGATGCGTGAAGTAACATTTGCGAATTTATTGTGTTGTGTATACAAATAAAGATTAATAAACCTCGTTCTGCATTCCGGTTGGAAATATTATTGATTCGGATTAGAATTCCAGACGGAATTAAAAACGTGATCTTCAATCCAATTTCACATGTTCGAAATGAATTCAATTCCGTTTCAACCTTACGTCAGAACTCAAACATAATAAAATAGTTAGTTTCTTTCCTTTGCTTGTTTCCTCTGATTTCCTTCAGACAATGTGATAATGCGAAAGTAGAACAATTTTTGCCGTCGACGGAAATATTTCAACCCTCAAAATGCATATGCATATTTGCATGAAGCATTTCACGCCTAAAGTTCCGCCATCTGCAGCACAATATTTTTCCACTTTTAACATTGCAAATAATTACGCACCAACTCGTTAACAGCTTCTGTTTTAGATTTTAAAACCTACTCATATATTGTATAGGCATTTGCCATCTAAAATAAAATTTTTTTAGCATCTGAGCGACCCAGTAAAATTTTCCCTCCCTGAGTGTGACAGTTCCAGCAATGTTGCTATCTTAGCGCTGGTACGAAATTCTTATATCCGTTGCTTTTTCGCAAAAGTTATCTTTAAAGCTTGTATAGCGATTAAAACGTTTTCTTAGCATTTTTAATTTATAAAGTAGGGTCAATTGCAACTGTATATACCACGGATATTAATCCTTCAAAGTGGAACAATTTTTGCAAAACAAATGCAATAAGTGTGATTCGTACACCTCACGTCTCAAAAAAATACTGGTATCGAGTCACATAAACCCATGAATGTTGCATTTCATATCGTACGAATTGTACAGTGAGGGGATGTTGTACTACGAAAACAAAATTATGGTTCTGTGAAAATTAAAAATTTTGTTATCTTCTTGTACAACAAATTTTTTATAATGAAAACACATCTTAAGTTTTAACTATACTACTAACAGTGACTTCGGTGAGAACCTATGTAGTTCATTAAAAAAACTCCAAAAAGAATTTGTTCTTTCGACATCCGAAATTAGTAGAACAACTTTAACGCATCGGACGGAGACGGACTTTGCGTACTTTGTTCGTCTACTGATGGGTTGTCATCCTTAATAGAAATTAAAACTGAATCAGGGTAATGCAACCCTTCCATTTTTTTCGTCAATGCGAATGACGATATGTTATAAACAATTGTTATTAGTTTTGCTAACAACCTAAATTAAACTCTCGTTTGTCTACGTTTTCAAAAGAATTTTACTGTAATAAGAATTTGCTTTGACTTAAATGTTTTGCAGAATTCTGTCTATTATCGCCATCAGTGATAAGGTAGGTCATTGTTCTGCTCGCCGGTTTCTTTATGTGCAAGTTTTTTCTCGTCGTCAATTTATGTCTACAGTCTATGAAATGCTGTTATTTGTAAAATAAATTAGTTACTCTTCTAATTTAATTTTCCTTAGCATTTTAAAATCAAATAGTAAGCATCAGAACTCTAGTTAGTGTGCTATTTTATACAAATACCATAATTTATATTTCCAGAGAAAGTTTCTGTTGTAGACAAAGTCTAAATAGGACCAAGCTAAATAAAATGGATCTAGAAAATGAAGTTTCTGAAGGTTATGGGGCTCTGCGAATGTCATTGCGTGAACGTCCCCGCAAAACGCAACCGGATCGTAAAAGCCGTGCCGATGAAATGAAGTTCCTGGAAGATTTTAATCCTGAAAAATCAAATCGTGAAAAACGGAAGCTTAAGCGAAAATACAACACCACCAACAAAAACAGTGCTTACGATGACCAGGGGCGCATTCGCCATAACGGACTGGATGTGTGCGATTGCATGAATGATGATTGTCCCGGCTGTTGGAACGAGTGTGAGAATTGTTCTTCAACCAAGTGTGGTCCTCAGTGTAGAGTTAATCGGAAATTTTTCTATGAAAGCATGATTTTTGACGGGAAGGACACGAACATCAGAAACCCACATTGCAGCAAATAGCCAATAAATATTAGATACTAAGGTAAATGTCCTTAGATTGTAAGTGTAAACAGATTGATAAATATTATAGAAAACTCATAAAATAAGTAATAACAAAATTTTCATTATTTGTAGGAAACAAGGTTATTTTAATTGTGAAAAATTTCCACGCTGGATTCGCATTTCCAACAGATGAAACTTGAAATTGGGATTTAAAACCCAAGTTGTGCACAGTTCTTTGTGACTCCAATCGATCGCGTCAAAACACACTTTTCTCAAAGGACTTGATTGAATTGAATACATAACTTAAAGTCGGTCAATGATGGAGAGTGGATATTTTGTATTTTGGGCTGTTATAATATCCATTCCGCAATTTTTATTAAAAGAAAGTCATTTGATGCCTACTACAAATATTTTTATTTATCATTACAAAGCATTTTTTTATTTATTCAAAAGATATCTTTAAGTATTTTGTTTATACCGTTAAAAATTTATTATCATCACAAAACATACATATATAACATATTATAAGAGTTTATGAACAAACACACTATACATGTACCTACTTTATTTTAATGACTTTATTTATTATTACCTAGAATATATGATTTCACATCCTTATCTTTTATGTTTATAAATTAAAATCTAAAGCTTAATTTTTAATTCAGATAAGTAATTTGTAAATCCGAAACCGTCATTTATAAATCAGGAAATATAATTTCATTTTATAATAAATAGATTTCTTAAACATTACGTCCCTGCAAGACCTAAATAACCGAGTCGCGCACACAACGATAAATTTTTCGTGGTTCACTAACACTCTCTCATGACATTTTCAGCAGCTTTTCTAAGTCCGAAAGGGATATCGTGACAAACCAAATACTGAACTATTTCTAGCTCTTTCTTTTTTGTTTTGCTATTCTAAATTGACAGCTTGCGATCAGTGCTGTCGAAAAACGTGTTATAAATACACAACTAAAAAATATAGTACTTGAAACGGTGATGTTCAATTATTAATATTATTAGTACATATATTTAACATAGCAAAATAACTACCTGAAGTTATGAAATTATATCTGAGCGTGAATATTGTCCTACGAGGAACAAGTCAGCATTTGGCACGGTTCAGTTTCGGCCCATTGATAAATTGAACTTGTTAATTTGGCTTAGTTACCTGATGAAGTTAGTAAGTAGGTTTAGTTAACCATATGCATGCAATGTTCTTTTTTGAAATTTTGAATTTAATTACAAATTTTTCTCTGTAGCTTTATGATATACAAGTTATAAAGTCTAGATGTAAGTCTTAAATAATTATTAATAGCGACGTTAACCATGGTTGAAATAATTACCTACTTTCTTTCTATATTTTCTATGATTAGTACTATCAAATAAAACTAATCGGTTCGTCGTTCTCGCTGAACAAGTTTTATATATGCATGCGATTTGGTTCGTATCAATAGACCAGCCAGAAAACGCAATTCTTTCGGATCTGTCCTTGGCAGAATTTTAAAATATTTTAGCATGTAGACAAGCAAAGTCTTTATTTCCAACACGGCGAATTTCTGACCTGCAAATTAAATAAATCAGATTTTTAAGTAAGTGTAGTATGCGAAGATGATACCTATGCAATTCCTTTGGCCGGCGCTGAAAGGTATAAATGCGAACGGATGCCGAGCGTCAGCATTCTCGGGAAAAAATCTATCTGGACGAAATATATCCGGATCATCATAGTATTTTGGATTGCGGTGTATATCGAAAATGTGTATAATTATTTCAGTGCCCTTCGGTAAAATAAGCTTATTCGGCAAAAGAGTTTCCCGAGAGCAATGACGCAAAATCAATGGAACCGACGGATAGAGGCGCTGAGTTTCCTTAATAAAGCAATCCAAGTATTTTAGGTTACTTAAATTCGCGATGTTCAGTTTATTGAGATCATCTAAAAGTATTTCAGTTCAGTTAATGAAATGTTTTCGTTGACAAAATTTAACAAAGGCATTCGAACATTCTTTTAAATTATTTCATTCATAAATAAAAAGATTAGTGTATGGAAAGTGTTTTTCTTAGCCTTGAAGTAATCTGCTTTCACACTACTGCTGAGATAATCCTAAAGAACTTCATTAAATTTGTTTTTTCAATTTTTCATTGTATGCGCAGAGGGTAACCCAAAAATTAAGAAACAATTGGCGACTATTACTTGTTCAAAAATATAGTAGAGACGCCAGAAGATCTGCATTCTCAATGAATACCTTTTATCTTTCAAAGATTGTCTTAGAGAAGCATCAATTTAAAGATTTAACCGGCTCGGAAAATTGAGTTGACAGTAGCCAAGGCGATCTAATGTTTCCTAGAGCTTCTATGAATGGCGTCAAATCTTTAGGTGACGATTCGTTATCATCATGATGATAATAATGATAATGCATTAGACATCATATAGAAAGCATAATTTTAGCTTACTTAAGTCAACTATTATCCAAAGCACATCTACGATGAATTTATGAAAACATTCAGACAAAAACACACACTCTTTAGAATAAAAAATAAGATTAAAATTTGTTGATTTGGAAATTACCATCGATGTATGTGTTTATTTCATCGTAACAGCGCTGCTGGATGTGCGGATAAAGCGAGAGGTTCATCAGAGCGAATATCAAATTCATTGAAGTCGTGTCGAAGCCTTCAAACATAAACGTGTCCACCTCTTCACAAATGCCATCGTGGTTGATTAAGCCATCTTTCTCGGCATATAACAAAGTGTCCAGCATAGCATAACGTCTTTTTGTGCCAATTAAGCTAGGTTTTAAAAAGCAATTGATGGTTAGTTAGCCGAATAAAAGGATTCGTGTAGATCTATTTACTCCTCGATATTGGAAATAGAAGTGCTGCTATAATTTTTCGTTTCTTTCTCAAAGAGAATGCGTCGTTTTTTAATGATTTCACTTGAAAAATTATGCAGCTTTTTAATGTATTTCTTATCTTTCTTTCCATCACTGAACATGTTATAAGCCCATTCCGAGGTCAGAAAGGGATTCATCACACGTTTTACAAAGCTGTCCTCTACCTTCGTGATGCTCTCTCGATATTCATCGCCACCCATTTGTTCATCCAGCTGCACTCCCAGTGCCGTTTCTACCGAAACAACATTCGTTACTTAATAATTACGCATTTAATGGACGTCGTTCATCATCATTTACCGCAAATATTATTCAATGTAAACCGTGGTATCACTTCATTCAAGGATAACATCTCATAACGATCCTTATCGATGTTCCTAATAAAATTTAAACTCTCCCGTCTTGAAAATGTGAAATGAATTCATAATTAAATAATAATCCTTCGTGTAATATATTTACTTGAATATTTCCAAAAATTGCGATAAAATATTAAAATGAAAGGCTGGCGTTAAGAGCTTCCGGCGGATGTGCCATTTACTATCTGTTAAATAATACACAAAATCTTAGACCTAAACTAGAAAATACGATGCGTAACAAACCTGAACTCGTTAGTAAGCCCGTTTTCAAGAATGGATGTAGAAAACTGTACGTGATTCCTTTCGTTATTAGACTTGCATCAGTGAAGACAAATTCCGCTTCAACTGGGTCGATGATAGAATATACAGGAGTTCCCCAAACATACTGTATATAGTTGCATTTTAGCTCACGGGCATAAGATCGACTGTAGTTGAATAGTTGTTCTGGAACGCAAATAAATCACACTTCCGATCTTATGTCTTGAAACAAAATGACTTCTTTCCTCACCCGCATTCATGGATATCATATCGAATGAGTTGCCGAATATTGTACTGCCTTTAGCAATGCGAGCAATTTTTTCCACATCAGATCCATCTACGGTTTTAATGCGTTTGCTCAAGGACAATATCGCATAGTCTTTATTAAGTCGCGCTAGGAGGAAAAGGAGCGACGCAATTACAACAAACGACAATAAAGTCGCGGCGAATATCATTGCAATTTTGTTCAAAGGAACATTAGACGAACTACTATGCACACTTTAAATTATACTGAAAGCAATCAAGAAACGCATATAATTTAAAAAAGTGTTTTTCAAAAATATCAATTTCTGTTGTTCGCAAAATTGCTTTGTTCTCTTTTTATCAGAAAAATATGCATATAGCAAATTTAATCTACTCGTACAATGTGAACACAGAAGCAATCTTATTATAAATAGAAGAACTTAAATAGATGTGCATATAATCAACACATTTACAAACAGTAGATAAAGTACTACTTTCTACGACAAAACAATATTCATAGCAGACACAATCTTATCAATATTTCCTCCTGACTCAAATAGCTGTGAGATTTAAAATCGGGAGTTTGAGAAACTGTTATCATAATTTGAAATCAAAGGGATTATAAAGGGTAACGTTGCATTGCACCCACTTTAAAAATTATAATTAAAGTAATGCTTTTTACTTGTTTAATTAAAATGGCAATTTTTTACTTTTTCCTTTACTTTTAGTTAAACAGATGCAATTTTTCGACTATTAATTTTAATTTTTAAAACTTTTTGGAGCTGCTCATTTTGAAACTGCAAACAATAGTTAAATTGCAAAATTCCTTATTTAAATATTTCTCAACACAATCCTTTTATCGACTTGTGAATAAAATCGATGGTTTTAACACTTTTTATTGGGTGTTTTCTTTTAATAAATACACTTTAATTACAAATATCAACGATTGAATTTTTGATTGTAACCACTTTACAGAAGAAAAGCTCCAAACTGATTGGAAACGCCTTTGATCGATTGTATTTATATCACCCACGTATAATTGCTTGTACAAAAAATATTTTTTACATGTCTACATGTAGAATGCTGGAAACTAAATTAAGCAGACTCAATTTACAGGCGTACTTTGAACAGCCATCGTTGCGTGCTGCTGTGCGTCCTAGCTTTTCAGCGGCAATAAACTCTTTCTTCTCCGCACTATCACCGTCGCATGATGTTGAGGGGCTGAAAATATAATAATTTTTTTTTTGTTTCTTACACTTTTTATCGATATTGCGTTTAAAACTTTTTGTACCTCAGCATGATGTGTAGTAATTCGCCAAATACATTGATATTGCGATCGAAACGCACTGCGTTCGCTTCACATATCGCACGCAGCAAACACTCCTCGCCATTGTAACCGTAGCTGCAATGATTTCGGTATTTAATTGAGTATGAATATGTGTTTTCAGCATCATCAGTCGGCTGAGTGATGAATTACTTGCCTTTTTAGACGCTGAATAATGAAAGCATACAGATACCAACGCAGTTTTGAGCGTTTTGTTATTTTATGAAGCGACTGACGGCGCGCTTTATTATTTCCAGATATTTTATACTCCGGATAAAATGGATTCTCTCGATATACACTCGCATTGTAGGGCAAAAAAAATTCTGCTTTCAAAACATGACCCACCACCAGAGATTCGTACTCGAGATCTGCAGGAATGCCGATGCCGCCGATGAACTGTAATTAAAAGTAACGCACACATGATTGTTTGATTTGAAAGGATTTAACAAACCTGGTGCCTTGTAGGTGCTTGCCGTGGAAATATTAACCATCTTTTCTTCATGTGATGCTCTGCTACGGATGAGCAACAGAGAATAAGTAACAACAGCCAACACTGACTTTGCATAGCGACTGATATTACTCTGCCACTTAATACAGACAATGCCAAAATATAGGGCAAGAAATGCTTTGCAGAGGCAAATTAACACTAATTATGTAGAACAGCCGCTATATGCATTCCAAGACGATTTTCTTATGATTTAAACGAATACGCAAAGTGCTAATTTTCATGCTACAATTTTCACAACATTTTTATTTAGTTTTTTTTTGCATAACTACTAACATCACTGAACAGGCCTAAAATATGTATGTATGTATAATTAAAAACTTCATAATTTTGATTTACTCTTGCTGGAAAAAACGAATAATAAACACTATATAAGAAATACATCACAAGATTGGCTCAATAGTTGCGCTGAGTTATTCTACGTTGGGCCTTGAAGAAAAATGATTTATATAAATAACTACATATATGTACTCAGATGGCACCAAAAGAAGAAGTCTGTTTGCGGCGTGAGTTGCCATAGCGTACCTGATCCTCCTCAGTCTTAAGATTGCATATCTGTACGTGCATCTGCCAGGAGTCGCTTAAATAAAAAACATCTACCAACTCTTTGAACGATACGCTTTTTTTTGAACCGTATTTTAGCGGTTTCCCAATATTATTGGAGTTTTTCTTCTCTTGTTCCATGGTGAATGTTTAGGTAGATGTTTTAATATGTTCTATTTTTTTTCCTTGTATTTCTATGGCTGCTTTCTTAAGTTAGAGGAAAATTTTGAGGTACGTTTAAAAAGATCTTAGTTTATTGTGAGCAAAAACAAATATTTTTTTTGAGTCAGTTTCTTAAAACTGTAGAAGAAAATGATTAGAAAATCGAAAGAATCGAGCAAATCAAAATCTACTTCGATATAAGAGTAAATTTTTATTATTTGTATCAACAATTTCTAATGAAACTGCAGCAATCATACAATAATACTTGCTACTACAAGAATCTTTTCATAATACATGGTATCGAATATGTTGTGTATTTGTGTTACATAGTATATGCTTTGCTGTTAGAAAGTACATAAAAATTTATTAAGTAATACTTGATCGGCGTATGAGCAGAGACTCCGCCGACAAATTAAACACTTAAGTTGGAAGCATGCAGTTGTTGTTGTTGAGGGTTCTTAAGAAATACTTCTTTATTAATCAATACTCTTCTGGAAACTAAAATACTTTTTGTGTAAGAATCGTCTTAGTTTGTGTTCGCTGTTTTAGAACTTAAATTATTGCGCTTATTTTCGAAAAGTGTACAATTTTTGCTTATATCTATGAATATATTAATCTCCAAACTGTATAAGGTAATCGTAAGAAACTAATTAACGTGCTAAGTAAGTTATTATTTCAAATAATAATATTGAAAGGATTGATAATATTAGCTGCCAAGGAAATACAGTAGTTATACATCTAAATTAACTTTGTAAATTAATCAGCAAAGTTACATCAGTTAAGGAAAGCAAGTTTTATAATAATGTATGCATCCTGATTTTCGTACGTAATCTTGCATTAGTTTTCTTTTTCACACCAAGAACGTTGTGTATTTTACGCGCACTCAATTTTCTTGGAATGGTTTTATACAATTCAAATTCTTATATTGTAACATAAAAGTTTGTTTAACTGACTTAAATTTAAATATTTATATATGCAACAACAAAAAAATGCAACATTTTAACTTTATAATCATCGTAAACTCATTTCTCCCTTTTGTGGAATTCTTCCAAACACAATTTACAACTCCAAGAACCTTCTGGTGGTGTTATTAAGGGTGGCGACAGGCAATACATGTGGTAACCACGATCACAATCGTCGCAAAACAACAGCTGATCATCATTGTCCGAGGTTCCACAAATGGAGCAGTATTTGCACTCGATACACTGCCAGCGATAACGTTTGACAGAGATGATCATATTCGGAGTAAATTGTAGGCATGACGGATGACCTGAACGACCGCAATCCGAGCACGAAACTAGTTCTTCGGGAAGATTTGTTTTTTTGTTTTCACGCTGGTCACCCAGGCAAAAATCACAATATGGCGACGGCTGCGCCACCTCACGGTCCGGACGCAATTTGCTTTTAACATCCTTTTTAGGGCTGCCTGAAGCAACAACCAGAGGCAACGGAGTGTTGTTAACCGCAACAGCACCGCTTGCAGTAGCCATTCCACTCATTGCGGTAACTGCTGAAGATGATGCTACAGCAGCCGTAACACTGCCATTTGTCTCGTTAACTACAGCAGCCCCTTCAATATTAATCGATTTGTCCTGGCTATTGTTTGCCATTATATTGTTGGTTAGTACTACTGCGGGCTGCGAAGTTTCATCAATTGTTGCAATCGGTGAAGCTGAGTTTGAATTGCTACCAGCTGCTACAGTTGAACCCGTTGCAGCAGTTGCAGCAGCTGCGGCCACAGCAGCGGCAGCCGCTGCAGCTGCAGCCGAAGTGACATTACCACAAGCGATACCACGACGACGACGATCCGCACCGCTGTCCACATCAAGACCAATGGTGCGACGGCGACTGCCTGTTAAAAGCAGTTAATAATTATAGCTTACTTTAAATACTGCAATAATGTTTGAAATGTACCACCGCCTTTTCGACCACGTTTAGGTGTGGCTTCCAAATTAGAAATGCTTTTCCTAGTTGGCTTCGAAGTTCGTTTACGTTTTCCGCGACTGCTGTACGATTCGTCGAAATCAATGTCGGATTCAAAATCATCGTCATAGTCTTCAACGTGATGATAGTGCGACATTTCCAGATCATCGTGAAACCATTCCTTTTCCAGATTTGGATGCGAATCTTTACTGTCATTGTCACCAGAAGCACTCATGGAATTGCCATCATTAGCAGCTATTGCTAAAATACAATTATATAGATTATAAGGGAAGTTTTTTAATTATTAAACATATTGAACTGTCAAAGCAAATTACTGCACAGTACAGAAATAATTGCAATAATTACATTAAATTAATGTATAACCTCAAAGTTAATAAAGACGAGGCACCCTGCATTTACAAGATGGTATTTTCCTGTGAATGCTAAACGTGATCAAAATATAAATCGCCGGCGAAACACTATTTTAAAACTGGAAATGTAAAGAGCAGCACAGACGGCAGTGGCGAGGGACGGAAATGAGAAGTAGACACAATATTTATCGCACACAAACAAATGTAGCGCAAAATCTCTTTGTGTGAAGGAAATTGCTGCATGCCAAGGAAACAGTCGAAGGATAAAGCAATAAACGAGTCGAAGCAACTTGGCAGAACAAGTAGATACAGAAGGTGTACGTGCTTTGAGTAAGGGGCTGCGGTGAGAAGGGTTGCAAATCTTATTGTAACTGCTGCAGAAATTTATTGATTTTTGCTGTAAGTGCAAGTGCAAGAATATAGTCCCCCCCAAAATACAGCTTCTTCAAGCACCACACCTAATCCCTCTCCCTTACCCACACTCTCCACTTGATGATGATGATCGCGTACTGCGGCAGCACCCATCAACTGATGATGCTGGTGTTCCCGATACTGGTACGCCTTGTAGCTATGATGATGATTAAGCAGATACTGGCGTTTCGGCTTACGCCAACGAGCTGACGGGTAGGTATAAATTTGGCCTTCACGGAAACCGGGCATTCGTTGTTTTTGCTTCATAAAAAGAGCACAATTCGTCTGTGCTACACCCGTTTGTGGATCAAGGAAAGGCATCCGGAGCCTTCGTTCAATGCAAAGACGCGTGTTGAAGGTTTCACTATTCTCAAGGATCTCCTTGTATGCAGAGTCATTGAGGAAGTTCTGGATTTTCTCGAAGTTGGCAATGTTTACGATTTCGATGTCGGAAGACATCGTTCAGTAGGCGCCCCTAACAACACGAATAATACATAAACTCTATGGCCAAAAAATTTTTCACTAAGAATTCACCGATTTTTAACTTCGCACTTTATACAAATTGTGGTGTGGAATTACGAGTGCGTGAGAAATGAATATTTGGGTCCGGTGAAAATGCAGTAGTGACCGTTCTTTATTTTATGTTAACAAAGGCTTGTTCAGGGTAGCAGCGTCAGCGCCGTTTAAAAGAGATTATTCAGTGAATGTGAATAAATCCGTTCAGAATGCCAGATTTTAGCATCGCGTGTTGATAGCTTCTCGCTCGCGTACGCGTTACGTCCGCTTTTCCTTTTTAGGAGTACATCTCTTAAGAGAGTTCAGTATTCACAATGATCGTATAAGCTCGTACAATACATACATATATTTATTTAAGAGAAGTGCTTTTGAAATATTATAGCATCAATCGCTCGACGCTGGCAATCTTGACAATTTCCAAACCTACCAATTTGTGTACATGGTTATAGCATAATTTTTTTTACATTTTATATACATAATTTACTATATTTGATTGTTTGCAATAAGAGATTTAGGAATGCACGTTTTTTTCATTCTTTATAGTTTGTACAGTTCATTCAAATAAAACGCAGCTGATATCCAGACGACATTCGTTGGAAGTTAAACGCATATTTTTTGAACTTTGTGGAAAGGCTTCTTTTGCTGTTTCCAGAAGAATTTCCAGCGTAGCAAATGTGTAATATTCCATTTTCCATCGGGCGTGGATTATTTTTAGCATTGGTTTTATATGTAATTAGTTTTGTTTATATTGTTTAACGTTCATATAATTCGTGCAATAATAATTCGTATCCATTAAAATGGGTGCCAGTAACAATAACACAAGAGTAGCTTTAGGAATATCGACATTTGCATTCCTGCTATTCTTGATAGCTTTTGCATCACCGTACTGGTTGGTCACTGATGGAAAGCTACCTAATCCGCGCTTCACTAACCTGGGTTTGTGGGAGGTGTGTTTTAACAAATTTCAGGACATCCATCGTTTTTATGACACTATATTCGATGGATGTATGTGGGTCTTCGAGGAGGAGTACTACATAATACATGATTTTTTGTTGGTCGGATTCTATATTGCAGTGCAATTATTTGCCACACTCTGTTTCGTCATGTGTCTAATAGCACTGCCACTAACGCTGATGTTTCTGCGCACCTCTCGAGATGATGATCGCTATGTTTTCTTATTGTTAACAATTGGATCATGTCAAGTATTAGGTTTCCTGTTTGGATTCATTGCGGTTGTAATTTTCGGAGCAAAAGGCGATTCACGTGACTGGATGCCTGGCTGGCAAAATAACGACATGGGTTGGTCGTTTGCCTTAGCTGTAGTTGGAGCTGTTATGTTGCTTCCGGGAGGTATTCTCTACATGGTGGAGGCTAGGCGTGAACGCTACAAACGTCTAAATGAGATTAGCAATCGTGAGGTCAGCGAGTACGGTGGAGCTGGTGACGAATACTACCAGGAACAACAGGCTCAACAATATTTCGCTCCAGAACCAAGTAGACCCCGACGTCCGCAGCCAGGACATCGCATGCCGTCGACATCAGCTCTGGGTAGTGGAATTCAAACTGATATTTAATTCTATTGTTATCTGCTATGATATCATGCCACAAATTATCCGTCCGGTAGTTAAAGTATATATTTTTGTTATATATAAAGAGTAGATTATAAGTTAAAACGTTCTTCATTGGCCGCGTAAACATAATGGTTACAATAGTGTGTTGGAAAAATGTACATATTTTCCTTAAATTGCAATGAGATATCTGGTATAAATACGGAATATATTGGAAATCTTTAGCTACATAGTAGCTAAATTTGTTGGCTTTTGAGAATGTTTCTCGAGAAGATACAACACCAAAATATTTCCTATGAAAAATAAATAAAAATGTAACTTATACGAGAATAATAATTATTATATGCACAATGGATGCTAATTTTTAAAACTATGTATTTTTTCATGATCCTTTCATATCCGAATTAAATAAAAGTGCCTCTCCGTCAAACATATCGGTTAAAATGTTCTATATGTTCAACTGATTCAGTAAATGGACTCCAAAAGATTTATTGAAATACTAGAAACTCTGTTTTATATTTTATGCCTTGAATAATTTTCACATTTTATATTACGAAAAACTGCATGTATGTATTTTATAGTAAATTTTACCAAGATAATATCTAAATAAAGTAATATTAATTAAAGTAATATTATTATAAGAAAAGTTTTAACTCGCGATTTCCGTTCTTCATCCTCTGATGATGTAAAAGTGTTGTGGTAGTAATTGTACGACGCAACTTGATGTCATAATTGAGGCACACACAATTTGAAACACGTAGTGTGTTGTCTTGTGATAATTTGCATTAAATTTACTGCATAGCTTCCCAAAATACTCAAAGAATACACCACGAAATTGCCAATTACTGCCTTAGTTTTTCCTATACCTATGACCTCTGGATTGATATATCCAGGAAATGTTAAGTGGAAATATATATTTCAATTAACTTTTACATTTTTTTAACCGAATCTAGTATGAATTTTATTACAAAAAAAAATTTAATATCTATTTACATCTTCATAAGTGACATTATTACAAAAAGCTGTAAAGAAAATAGACAACTCCGTCAACGAAACATTCTAAATTTACGACTAGACGAGAATCTGCATTAGTTTTGCCTCTGGAGTTAATGGTAGCACGCCGGCGCACTCCGTTGTTTGTGATGTAAATATGACCACTGTTACAATTCTTTTTGGCTTAAAGTTGACGTTACCGCCGACTCCGTTTGCTTTAACCATTTTAGTGAATGTTCCGTATTGTTCGGTATTACAATAAAGAGTTCACGATCATTTGTTTCTAGTTGTCCTCGCAGATACAGGAAAAGTTCGGACTCTTCGCCAATGCATAATGGCGTGTTCAATTTAGAGTCCAAATTGTAGAACTTGCCATTGATTTGACGTATTGCTATCCAGTGACGTCTCCTCAGTGGCAGAGTGACAATGCCAAACTTGTAGTCCGAAGGCACGTTGAGTATGAATCCAATTATTTCCGAAGTGTTGATGCAGGCAGGATCTCTGAAAATAATAATATATTCTAGGTTGCGCTGAAGTTCGTGAAAAGCTTACTTTCTCTTGTCAAACCAAATTGCTTCGCAGTTCTTTTGCTGCAGCGCCGTCATGATGACATTGATGTCGTAGTTACCTAAGCCCAGAACAGATCGATGGGGATTAATCCATACATTGGGACACAAGTTGTTACAGATATTATCTAGCTGCTCCTTCGTGTAGCAGTGTTCAGCTGTTGGATGTTTATTTGAGTAAGTGACTAACTTATAGAGAGTCTTTCTGATTTTCTACCACTTGCCTTGAAATAGGTTGTTAAGTGCGTGGAGAGCGCAAAGCTGTCGCGTTTGTTTCTCATGATAAATGTTGTCTCGTAGCATTTGTTTACTGTTCGAAACCATAACTTACTAAACCAACGATAATTCGAAAAAGGAATTAAATTAACAGAAGATTACAGTGGAATCAATTGTACTATTATTATTATTATTATTTGTTCGCGGTCTGTGCAATAAGCTTCAAATTAAAAAAAATTTTATTTTGTATAAATTTTTTAATTTCCCTAAAGTGTATTTTCAAAGATAGAACGTCCACACTTCCAATATCCAATTCGAGGGCACACATAGTCCAGTGGAATTTATGTTTTTGGAATTCGATAGGTCTTGTTGGTAATGGAACATAGAGCTGTCACATGATTTTCACCTGACAAATTTTCTGGACCGAATTTTTTCATCACGGAGTGACGGAATAAACTATAATATATTCGTAGAAAAGCTACAGAAATCATTAAATTTTTTCTCTAGTTAAACAAACAGCAAGATTTGTCAAGATGAAAATTTGTGGGCCTAAGTTGTCGCTGTGTGGGTTGATCGTCTCTGCCTGGGGAATCATTCAATTGGTAAGCTAGGAAGTGTAGATAAAAAGCCTTCCATCATTCTGTTCTTTTTAACTGTTGTTAGATAGTTATTTAATTAAATATGTTTATTCACGGCCGATTTATTATTACAGTTTCTGATGGGAGTGTTCTTCTATATCCACAGCGTAGCACTGATAGAGGATCTCGCAATAAAAGAGGAGTATGCAACTATAGAAGAATTTTATGCTGATGCTAATAGAGCCTATAACCAGGTAAAGATTTTTCTGTAAATAAAGTGAATAAATACAATTATTTCTTTTTTTTTCAGAATGCATATAACTGCTGGATTGCTGCGTGCATCTACGTCTTGACATTCTTGCTGTCTGCGCAACAGTTTTATATGAACAGCCGTGTGACTGCGAACTAAATTGTTAGAAGCAGTTACTACAGTGATAAATATTCGTTTACAAATCAAGAATATGAAAAAGCTAATGATTTCCTGTTCATCTAAATTTGTTTTTGACGATAGTCTAAAAATGGGTTTCCTATTTTCTTGTTGGATCTATCGTCAAATATGTTAGTATTACTGTTAAAAGTATTTCATTTGTTACGGATACATAGCATACATGGATAAATACTTAATAAACTTCTTGATTTGTAGCAACCAGTTTTAATCAAGGTCATGCTTCTCAGCTACATTCCATGGACGCCAAATATTGTTTCCTAACATTAAAAAAGTATTCATATCACCATCATTTCTGTACCTTAACTTTCATTAGATTTTATGATATCTTCTTTCGTTAATTTGTGTTATGACGATTTGCTCTATTCAAAATTATTGGTGTTTAATAACTCAGCCGTATTTCCATAAATTTACGAACATACAAAAAATCTGAAAAATGTTCACATCTATATAGAAAACCCCATTTTAACATCTAAAATAGAAAACTAGACGATCATGTCGCCAATTTTCTTATAGATGGGAAAATAATGTATAGTAAACAATGTTATATAAATATATTTAAATAAACATCTTTATTGAACATATTACATAGCGTAATTTTATTTAATTACCGTGGAGGGAAGGAAAAATTTTGTTGTTTCTTATGGTGAAATTTAGAAGAACTAAGACATAATTCAAATAAATAATGAAACTATTTGCAAATTATTGCTATCTGCTATTATTACCATTTAAATTATAATCAACAATTGTTAAGGAAATTATCATTTATTATATTGTTTGGATTTCAAATGACAAAAAACCGCATTTAATAGTCATTTTCATTTAATTAATAAATTAAACTTAGTAGTACCTGTAGTAACTTCTGCAGCTGCGTAAGGGTTAACGATGTAGACTGTCAAACGGACCCATCAAAATGTGCTCTCGTTTTACAGCAGTTTATTTTTGTAATTTGTTTGAGGGATCGTAGTAAGAAAAGAGCGGCGAAAAGAGCACAACGGTAGAAGTCAGAGAGTGTAGGAATTTATGAATGAGTAGTAGGAATTTGGCGGGAAAAGTAAACGCCAAAGAGTAAACGGAGAGTAGATAGCACAGCTGTCTTTCTTATTATGAGCGCCTGGTAAATAAAACCGAAACTGGCTGGTTTGCTGACAAATTTTAAAGTTGAAGAACAACAACAACAACACACTTCTACACTTGAACAGCGGTAGAGCACAGAAGCAGAAAATTTTAAGTCGCGGTTTTTAAGTCGGATAATATTAGTTTTTGAATTCCAAGAAATTTTAAGTTGAACAAATGCTCCTGACCAACGAAGTAGTGGACATTAAAATAAAAAAAATCCAGCTTCAAGGAGGAGGACAGCAAGGATGCAGCTCGTCTGAGCAGCGTTATAAAATCGTCAGAACAGTAACAAAAAGGATTCTGTTCCCATTAGAGGCGTGGGTCAGCGACATATTTAAAACCGAAGCATGGAACCACGATAGAAGCGACAGCAAGAATCTACGCGATTTCCTGTGAAAGAGCTACCGTCTGAAGAAATCAATAGGAGAAGTAACGAGGGAGGTGACTAGGTGTAAAGTGTGAGATTCAATTTCAGTTTATTTGTTTTTTTGTAATTTGGTATATATATACAAAAGAAAATCACTTTCGATTTGAGAGAACAGTTTTCCTTTGCGCGGCAGTTTTCCAGTTATAAACTGTCTTAATACATCGAGAAGCGTCTCAAAAACCATAGTACCAGAAGGAAGTAGAATTAGGGTGAGACAGGCTAGAAAACGTATAGTTTAATTAACCGAATAAATCCACTTCGTGCACCCCAAACCAGCAGAGCTCTCCCGGTGAGGTTAATTGTGGTAAAATAAAAAGTTTTGAAGATTGAAATAACCCCTGTTGAACCTTACATATTTTCCACTGGAAAAACGGTTATGTTTTGTTGAGTTAGTGACACAATTAGTCAAAGAAAACTATATATATATATATATTCCAAAGAGAATCGAGTACTATAATTTCATTTGTATTATACATTTATATGTTTATATATTTAATATCATACATAATATTTTGTTCTCTAGTCTTAAGTACAAAGTAATTGATTAAAGATACAATTATTATCATGAAGTGTTAAAGTATAATTTGAAGGGGGCGGGGGCGGAAGTTAAAAGTGGTTCAGAAGGATGGAAAGATGATGGATGGTGAACGGAGGTAAGAATAGAGAGAGAGAGATAGGGAAAGAAAGAGATGGAAACGACTTAACGAATAGTAAATTCTTTTCTGAAATTTATTGTTACCCTCAGCCCGCTCCAGGAAGGGTAAAGAACCACGACACGTCATCGACTAGGTTAGCCGGAGTGAAAAAAAAAACAGGACGGAGGACAACTGAGGAGTCGTAACAAATCTTTAAGAAAATTATTCACAATAAGTCTCTTGTTTAGATTTCGGAATATTGCAGAGGTTTTTATGTTCGACTTATTTTAACGATTCGTAAAAACAGCAATTTGTTTTGTTTCCTCTAAAATTTTCATTTACCTAAAAGTAAGAATTGTTTATAATATTCTCATGATTCCTTCAAAAACGTTTTATTAAATTTTTTTTCAATAAAACCAAACAAAACATTTTTTACAATTTAAATTCATTTATTTATTTATGTAGATAGTTTTTAGCTTACACAAAGTTGAAGTATTAAAACAATAAAACAAAATGTATTAACTGAAATTAATAATTATATAAATATTAAATACTTAAATATTATACATATAATTATATTGTAGTTTGTAGAAGTCATAAGAGCAATCAGTTTATTTTAATGTTGTTGCGAAGGAAACAACGAAAAATTTTGAACAAAAATCTTAGGAAAAGTCCTTTGCACGATTTTATTTTGACTGACAAATTTCCATTTCTAACAAAAATTATGCACTACATAAAATATACTCTTATACAAAATATATTCTAATTATTTACACTTAATCGGAGACATAATTTCAAGAATAATGACAATTCATTAGTAATTATTTAACTAAATAAATCAAAGTGTTTTTATTCTTTCAATAGGTTTTTTTTATCGTTATTTAAATATTTCTTGAGTGATGATTTAATTCCATACGAAGTTTTAGAGTTACAGATAATGTCAATATTGGCAAATAGTAAAAGTTGTAGAGTTATTCTGCAGTTTGTTAGGAGCTGATATACACATTAATATGATCCCGTTTGAATAGAAGCTACTTTTGTTATTTGAAGGTGTAAATTTTCTTTTTCATATTTAATTTTTAGACGACGCAGTATTTAGGCGAAAAACTTTAAGCTTTGTTGATAAAGGCAAATGTAGTTGGAGTATTTGAATGTATAGATAAAGTGCTTGGTTTAGAATTACTGGTTGTTGATTATGTAAAATTTAAATTAGTTTGTTGCTTCTTCTCTCAGTTTTATTCTGGCAGTTTTGGCAAATTCATTCTCTCCTGATTGCGGCTCGAACTTCGAGAAGATTTTCTATTGAACGATTCCAAATATGCCGCTGGAGTCCAACCTTCTGCATTAGCTTCTGTGGTGAGAGAAGGAACAATAAAAATAAAGGCATTATAAATTAGAAGATTACAATAAAGTAACGAACATATTTTATTTTATTTAGTTTCTATTTACAGAATTGTAAAATTAATAATAGATTTTCGTACATAGCTAATAACCAAAAGAGATGTTAAAAATATAGAAAACAATCGTTATTTAACAAGAGACGTAGTGAAATCGAGAGAAGCCCATTTAATTAATTTTTACATATATTATACTTTATACATTTACCTAAAACACGAACGAACCACCATCCAGCACATCCGACTTTGAGCAATTCGACTGCGTCACCTTCGCGCATCGACACCTCCGAGTGACCCATTGCAACGTAATCGGCGAGGGCGATAAATTTACTGCCCTAGAAAGTTATCGATATACACACACGATAAGATAAGCACACAGTTTAAGTTCAGTTAATGCTTAGTTAATTATAGAGTCTACGTTAATTTTGAATATTCGTATTTTTACAGAAGATTATTTCTTTGAATGCATGTTAATTATTTGTGTTATTGCTCTAGTCTAGGCTTGGCTTCAGCATAAATAAAGAAAAATGTTTATTTGTGATATTTAAACGCAGAATTTATGTATTCTTCTACTAAGAAATCCTTGTTTGATGTTATTAGCTCTAAGAATAAATCTTTTAGAAATTATAACTCATTGCAAATGGAAGCAGCAAACAAATGCTTTCAAACGAGTCGAGGTGCACTTTTATAACGTTTGGTGTAGTGCTGTGAACGTGAAATACGGAAATATCTATTGCAGATGTATTCAAAATAATTTCATTTGGTTACACTTGGAAATGTTGTGCGTTTATAACTTTGCAATTCAGTTGTTTTCTAGCTTCTACAGTTTTAAATGAGGTTTAAATGTCTTTGTCATATGAAGAAGTCTTATGTACAAAAAGGTGAAGAAATTCCCTCGAATTTACACGTCTTTATCTGATTTAAAATAAGTTGAATGCGAATTAAATATTAAGTTTAAATAAAAAGCCTTTTAAGTAAGTTTTGTTAGGCTATTCCAGTTTTAATATTTTAATAAATTATTATGAAAGTTTAGAATTATTCTGCGTTGGAGATTTTTTTTTTTGATTTGCCATAAATTCTGTCTGGATTTGGGTTTTTTAAATAGAAAAGAAGTTTAAAATTGAATAAAATATGGTTTCGTTCTTCAAGTCTTCATGTTTTTTTATGTGTTGTTGTTGATTGCTGATATTCCTTTCAATAATTATTAATGCATTATAATTTTTGTTGATGTTTTATTTTTGATATTTCAATTAATTTCTTCAGTTCAGCTTGTGCATTAAATCTAATCGTAATAACTACTTTATCGAGTGTTATTCACATTTTACTTGAGCAAAGCATTTAAAAAAAAAAACCAAACTAAAAATAAACTAATTAAAAGCATTCACTAAAACGGGTTTCTGTGGTTGTGTGGGGATTTTGAATTCGAAATAATTTTGCAATAACGAAATAAATGAAACAATTTCACTAAGTTGTGGTTATTAATATCAATTAGCTTAGCATGAGACAGTCAGCAATTATTTTAGGCGTTACTAAATTTAAATGCAGTTGTTAATATAATATTCAATTTCACACGATCACACAGTCACACTATAAAACAAACTTACGGCTTTCAACGCTTTTCTGATGGACCGACTGCTCCATTGAAAAAAGTTCGATTATGATTTTTGGTTGGGTCGATGACTGATTGATCGTTGATGTTGATTATGTTTGTCGTTCGTTGGTTTGATGAGCGGACTGATTGAATGCGAAGCGAACGAACAGAGGACGGAAGGATTGCTTTTCATTAACAAGGATAACAACAACAACAACATTAACACGAACGACAACAACAGACATCAAAAAGCATCAAACAACAACAACAGCAACAACGTTACACGGTCAAAAGACGTAAAAGCATGGAAATAAAAAAATAAACAGCAGCGAAAATACATTTTGCAAAACACACTTGAAAGAAAGTGAAATATAAAAGTTATATTACACTGAAAAAATAGGAAAATATGTGTATTTGTTTGTATATACTACTGAGGATTGCATTTTGCATTAATACATCGACTGTTTAATGATTTTCTTTATAAATATTACAAAATAAAAACAAATAATAAAAGTAATGAAATTAAATAAAATTAAGTTTTCTTCGGAAATACTGCGTCGATTTCGATACAAAAAAATACGTAAACACACGTTATTATCTATATTTTCTTAAAACGGAACCTATTATATATCATTCTAAACAATTTAATTTTCAAAAAAATAATAAATATCAAAAAAAAAAAGTAGGAAAAACTAGAAACTTGTTTTACGCGAAAAGTAAAAGTTCTGGGAGAAAATGTCTCTAAATAAGGATTATAGATTTTAAAATTAGCTTTCCAAGGATTTATATATCACTCCAATATGTCCCGGTAATACGGAGATATAGGTTATCGAACTTTCAAACTTTGAAGGCTCATATCTCCTAAACGGGGCGGGGCGGGGAGTCGTATTACAATTTTTAGGTAAGGCTGCTTCCATAGTATCTCCAGTAAAGAGGAAAACTAGAATTTCCTATACCGAGCTAGTCTTGAATGTACCCTAAAAAGTTATCATGTTCATAAAGCTTAAAAAAATATATTTATGCTGTGCACAATTTGGCATTTTAATTTTTATTGTTATGTGTCGTTATTGAATGCTTCCTTTTTCCTACTGGGTAATTCATTTTGGTTTTCTACTGGGTCATTAACACTCAAAATGCCATGAGAATGAAGAGAAGTCGATGCGTTCATCCTCTCATTCTCGATGGTGGTTGTTGTTGTTGTTGTTTGTAATCTATTACGTTGTTAACGTAATGCTTTGCTTGTCGTTCGTGCTGCTTGAAATTTCAACCAATTTTTCCCGATTAAACAAATTTTGCGTAGTTTTCTATGAAATGTATTTTTAATTCTCCTTAAAATAAAGCATATTTACATTTTTTTACACAGGATCTCAACAGAAAATACACATTTCTACAAATTTACATACACATTCTAAGCGAATAAAAGTTGTTTTTGTGTGAGAGGGAGATAAAACGGATTGAAATGTGAAACGATATGAACGCTTTCGTCGCGATTAAACTATTGATTAATGTACAAATGCGCTGCAGCGAGATTAATGTTCAACAGAGACGTAAAATTTCGAGTTTGACTTCGTGTTACGCGGGTAGGAGGCGCCGCTGTCGTGGCTGTAGGGCGCCCACTGTGCCAAGAAGTTGAGAAATGTCTGTTGTCGGTGTTGAGCGATGCGTGCACACATACATACACATGGATTCGACGGTCCGAAGTTGTTTTGGCGAACAACGATTCGTTTGTTCGTGCGGAGACGCGTTGTTTTTGCAGTTAAGGTTTGGATTTTTGAGGTTGGAATTGATATGTGTTGGGTGCATCATGAAAGTAAAAAAGAGAACCCAAAAAAATCAAATAAGACAAATAATATAATACACATAAAACAATCAACTGAAGGGGAAAACGTAGAGAGAGGAGAGAGAAGAAGAGAGAAGAAATTTTAAATAAAATGAAAAATTGCAGATGGAAATAAACAAGGCAAAAACAGGATAAAACAAAATAATAAAATATAAAAAAATTAAAGTGAGGAATGCGGTGAGAATCCCTTCGTAATCAAATAAAAGAAAAACTAAATTTTAATAAAAACCGTTTTCCATTATAAAATAACATAACCAAAACCATTGAAGGGAGATTTTAAATGAAAGTTTCAATAGAAACGGAAAAAATAAACTGTAAAAGGAAAAAAGTTCAGTTCAGTTTCTTAAGAAACGAGTTTTCATTCGTTGCTCGAGCGCCGCTCTTCGTTACTCTCCCGCTCAGCGCGCCTACTCGCTACTCTCGCGCTCTCTGCGCTTCTACTCACCGGCGTGCTGTTGTCCTCGATGATCGACATCTCGTCTTCGCTGTTCGAGTAGTCGGAGCTCCAGCCGCAGGCGTCTGGCGCGCCGCCGTCCTTCTCCGCCGCCGCTGCTGCTGCCACGCCGAGGCTGGAGATTGTGGGCGGCGTCGGTGGGCAGCAACTGATGTTGTCGTCGCCGCTGCTGCTGCAGTTGGAGTTGCGGTTGGAGGACTCCGAGGAGGCGTCGCAGCTGATGGTGCGCGGCGGCGGCGTGCCGAGGATTATGTTGGGCGTGTCCCACGAGGTGGTCTGGCGCAGGCAGCGCTGCTGCAGTCCGTACTGCTTGATCTTCTCGCCCTTCAGCTCCTCCAGCTGATTGAGCAGCACGCGCTTGATCTCCGCCACCCACTTGTTCTTGACGTCGACGGTGGGCGCCTGCAGCGTGTGCACCTCCTGCCGCCCCTGCAGCCACACCTCGAAGCGCTTCACGTCGCCGCGCACGGATTCGGTGAGGCCGATTTGCGACATCTACGAAGAAAGAAGAAGCCACCGATTGACAGAGCCATCGAACGCCGGGAATGACGTCACTCACCTTCAAACAATGCTTGAACTGGTAGGTGCTTTTGTTGTGGCCGGTTTTGGAGGTCTGCTTGCAGAAGAGCAGCGACTTCTGATGCAGGAAAATGTGGCGCTGCTGCGGCTTGATGCGCAGCCGCAGGTCCTTCTTCGATTCCGTCCAAACTTGGAAGGAGTCCTGCAGCAGAAGCTCTCCCTGCTGCGACAGATCGCTCTAGAGTTGGGGAAAACGGAGGGAAAAGGGGTTAAAAAAAGATCGCTCAGTCAACTCCGTCGATTGACATCTGAAGCTGCTTCGTTCGACGGTATTTGAGAGACTCACCGGGAAGCCGGTGATGGCCACCTGGTGCATGGAGTCGTTGACGCACTTCAGCACGATGAGCATGCAGTCGAGCGCCTTCTGCAGCTCCTTGGTGCAGCTGCCGCTGTCGCTGAAGCGCAGCAGGTCCTTCAGCAGCAGCTGGTACTTGGTGATGCGCTGCACCGGCTTCAGCAGGTACGCGGCCAGCGGCAGCTTGTGGCCCAGCCGCTTCTGGCACTCCTGCAGGAAGAGGTGCGTGTCGACGAGCGTCTCGCGCAGCCGCTCCGAGCGCGGAATATTTTGGCAATAGAACGAGTACAGGCGATAGAACGTGTCACGCTGCGTACAACGACGACGACGACGATAATGAAGTTCGTTCATTAATGATGATGATGATGAGGAAACTTACCCTCTGCACGAAGCACAACGCCACCAGCTCCGTCGTCGAGATGCAGTTCTCCAAGTCCTTGAGGAAGATTTCATTGTGGAAGGAGTAGAGTTCGTGCAGGTTGCCGAAGAGCGTCTCCTCTTTCCCCTGCAGAGAGGCCGGCACTAGGTGCATCAACTCTTCGGACTGCATTTGATCGCAGTAACCCTGAAATTCAAACAGAACAGCAGATAATTAAAAGCATTCATGCATCTTCACAGTTATTTGTTGGGTCAGCGAGAAGATTCAACCTTAACTACGCACTGTTAACTAACGAACTGTTAACTAACGAACTGTTAACTAACGCACTCTCAACTAACGCACTGTTACATAACTAACTGTTATTCGCTATGCAAACCAACAGACTAAAGAAAAGTATAGCAAAAACTTGTTTTACGCATTTATATAAATCTTTACTTGAGCTTCCGTTTGCTGTTTACGATTCTCTCCTTGTCCAGTCGCCGTTTTACTCTCTGTCAAACACAGACTCGCCAACTCACAGCTGAGAAACTTTCCGAACTTTTCCTCTACATACTCGGCGACGCTGCGAAATCCCTGTCCAGCAACGAACTTTCTCAGCACGCGTTCGTACTTTCGTTCGTTGAAGCGACTGAAGGTGAGCTTTGGTAAATTATATCCACCGCCGCCGCCAAAGCTGAAGCTCTCTGCGAAGAACTCGCTGCAGTAGTTGATGATCTCACGATACGAATTGCCGAAGAGGTTCGGCTTGTGCTTGGCGATGCCTTCGTCTCCAGTCGTGACATTGTTGAGATCGTTTTGTACTGTGCTGAGGTGAGAAAAGGAGCCTTGTTTCTCGGAGCGTGTCGCACACGCGAAACATAAATGACTGCTGCTCTGCTCAGGCGCTGCTTTCGAAAAGTTCAAACGTTTCGGTGTAGAGAGGATTTTTGCGTTATTCAGGCAGCTCTTGCTGAGAGCTGATTGAGCGCGAGCCACCGACGAAGATGACGCCGACGACGACGACGAGTTGAAGCTTTGCGGCTCTCCGGCTTCGTTGAGGTAGTCGAGGATGTCGTCGTAGTTTTTGCGTTGCAAATAATGCTTGAACTCGGAGTCGTTCTCGATTTCCGAATACGAATTCGACTCTAGATAATCTTTGACGAGGCGATACTCGAGCGACTCGTCGCAGCTCGACAGCTCGATGAGCTCTTTGAAGATCGTCCTGCGGTCGTCCTTCAGACGCTGCAAACTGTTGCGTGCGAGGTCGACGTCGACGTCGGCGTCTCTGCTCTCGATCTGGCGGAAGGTGTTTATGATTTTGACGGTCGATTTGCCGTTGAGAATGTTTCGCGTGGAGAAGTTGAGCGCGTTCGTGCCGAAGACGTAGCTGAGTTGATGGCCGCCGTCGCGGGCGAATTCGCTGTGGTGCCGGAAGTCGTCAGGTTGGTAACGAATGTTTCGCTGACCGCCGGCCGACTGCTGCTCGAAGAGCGACCCTCGGAAGGAGAGCGGCGACTCGCAGCTCGCAGTCGAACGCAGCAGCTGCAGACGCTTGATGGAGTCGCTGATCTTCAGGTTGAATTTGCCGACGAAGCTCGTCGCTGTGTTCGGCGCACGTCGCAGCCGGAACGAGCTGTGCGACGAGCTGCTCTTCGATTGGGTTGCTTTGCGCAAATCGTAGCCGCCGAAACGCATTTCCTCTGTTTTTTAGTTTGTGTTAATGAATTATTTAAATTCGTCTTCAATTGCTTAAAGCGTTAGCAGAGTTCTAAACAGCGAAGCAGCTCCTGCAACTGGATTTCGATTAATGAACGAATCGTTGGCTCTGAGCTCGAGTCCAGCTGGCAGACGTCTTCTCAATTATAATTGCAATTAATTAAAGCAGAACTTGAGTGGGAAAACCAACGATTACGATTAATGCACTAATTACGAGAATAAGTTGCTGCTGGCAGCCAAGTGCGACGGCCAAACTCAGCAAAAGGCAGAGAAAACACCGCTACTCACACCACAGAAACACCCGCTATTCAATACACGCAGAGAAAACGAGAGATCTTTGGCCGATATTTACTATAACGAGTGTTCGGCCGAGCTCAACGTATTGATTCAAAATGTAACGAACGCATGCAATCTAAAAGCTCGCTTATTCACACCAACAACGGCGAGATTACACCACCGCACATCAACCCGAAGACTATTCACCACGAAGACTACACCACAACTCTCACTCTATCTCTCACAGCATCAACAGAGATCCGAATTGTCGCTCTCGTTGTCTAAAAAAAGCTATCAATCAGCCGAAGACACGAAGACTTTTAAGTAAACATCTTCGAGTTGGATTCCATTTAGTTAGATTTTGTGTTTAGCAACACATGTTGATATACAATGTTTACGGACTCCTATTCACTCATAATTTATATTCCATATCTCAATAAATACGTATTTTAACAATTGTTTATAATTGAAGAATTTCCCTGATTTTGCGTTTATTTTTCCCCCAGTGTCTGCTTCTATTGCTGTGCTCTTTGGGAATTCATAATTAAAGATATGAATATGAAAAAACAGTTCCTACTTTCTTCGTTTTTCGTTCACTCAAAACAGTTCACTGACCACGCATTCTAAATGCTCACTGACCAGCAGCTGTTTGCGTTATTGTTTATGCTTGAAAAGAGTCCGGACGTGGATCAATTAAATCGAGCGAACTGAAATAGTTACCAGCTCCAATTGGCAATAATTCGCTGTTGCAGTCGTAGTTAATTAACGTACCTTCAAAATTGAACTCATTTCGTTGACGTAGATGCGCTCGGTTTCCAAAAGCTCCGACAAAACATGGCCACGTTTGAGCCGTCGCGCTTCCGAGTCCTAAAATAAAGAGAGAAAGAAAAGAGATGTCAAGTGATACTCATTACAGTTTAACTAATTAGAGAGAGCGAAGAATCCAGTTGGCAATGATAAACAGTTGAAAATCGAACGAGTTTTTTCCCTTTCCAATTGGTTATTCAAAAAGGTGAATATTCAATGGATGCGTTTAATGGAAAGTGTACTGAATTTGCGCTTTTATATATCTTTTTACTACTTCTTATAATTTCTAACAATAATAATAACAATAATAACTGTTATTTTGCATTAAATTTCTAATGCGGCGTCTGTTCTTCGATTGAAGAAGCTTCATTTGTTCGCTCCATCAGCAACGCAATCCATCTTCGAAGAGGCGTCACTCACCTGTTGATTCTGCATGTGCTCGCTGCTATCGGGACTGGAACCGGCGTCGCCGTTGAGCGAGACGCCCGAGTCAACGACTCCGTCCATGGATCTGGGCCTCAAGTCGTGGATTGCGTCAGTCTGCAATCAATAAACGCCGATTAAAGCAAAAGAAATGCTAGAAAAATCCATAAATATAAAATAATGGGTAATGCGTAAGAATTGCGCGTAGATTCGCCAGCAGAGAACCGGTTTCTGTACAGGTTTCTATACAGTACAAGAGCGATTACAGAAACAGCGCAGAATCCGGTTAATTTACGGTTTGCACAACATTCAACGACCAAAGCCAATCATTTGATTGCTGTTTATTATTAAATGGATTTCGATTTAAAGTAGGGATGCCAACTGTTCGCTTAATGATGGCTACAATTCTAAGTTTCGGTGTTATAATTTAATAAAGTTATAAAGATAAAAATTAGTGTTCGATTGAGTCTTCGAATTAGAAAACTGCAACGAATGCAATCGAAAGAAGTTTCTAATAAGACGTTTCTAATAAGACGCTACAACACGATTTAATTATTCATGTCCGATTGCTAATTGCAATCGTTGTGAAGCGATTAACAATCGTTTGTTTAGCCACTCACTCGCGTCATTCGAGTTCGTAAATGTAAGAGATATTCAATATTCGCATGCAAGTATGAAAATGTTCTATACGAAAAAGGAGTCAACGAACAGCGAATAACACGAAGAACAACTCGTATGGAACGAATGGCACCTCTAACTGCCGTTGACAACGATTGATTTCTTCGTGCAGTAGACGCCTGAAATGCTTCTTTCCCGCTCTAATCAGAATAATTTTGAATCATATTTCTGCATTAAATTGACGAGTACGAATGTGTTAAAATAGCGAATACTATTCGTTTATTCGTTACGCAGATAAGAACGATTTTATTCGTTTCTCAGCGGAACTTTAAATAAATTCTTAATATCAAAAAATAAAACTTACAATATTTAATTAGTTATCTCTTAATAATTATTAATAAGATATTTTATAATGATGATAATTATATATTTATTTATTTATGATATTTATTTATATTTAGTTCATTAATGATACTGTGATTATATATTTAATAATGCAATTTATAATATTTATTAATATATATTAAATAATATAAATTTTGATTTCGATCGTGGCTCCCCTTTTTCTAATTTTTCTCTTCATAAAATAACAAAAAATTGTGCAATACTTTATTTTATTTTTCTTTGTATAAAACTTCATTCAATAATAATTATATTTTGATAGTTATTTTGATAGTGAAGTGAATAAATTTGGAATTTATACAAAGTTTAATTAACTTTCTACGCTTCGGATTAAAATAAACCCTTCGATGACCTTTTTTCCTCAGTTACAATAGAAAAATTGTTTTTAATATCATTAATAACTTTTAATTGCCTTGAAATTATGAAGAAAATTGGAGCAAATTAAAAAATTGTATTGAAATATCATTTGAAGTTATTCAATTTTATCGAAAAATTGGAATTTTTTATATTAATAAACATGCATTTAAAAATATTAAATGTAATAATTGCATAGAAATAATATTTATACATGAATTTATAAATTTAATTGTTTATTATTATAAAATCGCAATAATTTAATATAATATAATTTAAATTGTTCTCTGAGTGTAAATAATTTATGTCAATATTTATCTAGAATTATTCCTGTGATTTCAGATAAATCTATAAAAATATTAAATTAAATTTTAGGAAAATCACTAAAAAAACCGTTGCAAATTCTCATTCCATCGCTTCATAAAATTCTAACCTGTCAGCATTTATTACGAAACATTTATTTCAGAAGAAGAAGAATTTTAATAGCAATTAAGCATATTTTTCATAGAATCGTCAAAATATTCGAATGGATTTTGCATGATAAAAACACAACTTTAAAGATTCTGTCTGAATTCTAATAGGAAATTCCAATAAGAGGCAAACAAACGGTTGACCTACAAACATCAGCAGAATCTTCTTTTCTTCATTATTCCCCTCTTCTTTCAATCTCAAATTCGCACTGATTTACGTCGGAAATCATCAGCGTTTGTTTTTGGTTTTTTTTGTGATTATTTCTAAAATGTTTTTTCTTTCTGTTCTATTTTTTCTTTAAAAGCTTAACTTAATTTGTATTTAAATTTGTTTGGATTCTTCTCTGTTTGTAAAATGGCAAATAAACGGTACTTTCGGTTCTCTTGTTTTAATTATTTTCATTATTACTATTTTCGTTGTTATTTATCGCGCTCTTTCGTTGTTTTTGAAGTACTTTCGCTTCAGACTCGAGATGAGGCGCGTGATTAACGAGTCTTTTACGGAGTTTTTCGTAAACATATCATTTTGGAAAAATTATAAAAATTACGTTGGTCTTTTTCAGAGGTTTCTCGATGTTATCTGTGCACGAATTTCCGAAATTCATCACCGAAAACGAAGAAGAACGACGTGGAAAGTGAATTCTTCGCAGACATTCATTAGAATGAGTTTTTAAATGAAACTTGGAAGAGCAAATGAGAGGGGAAATGGAGTGTGGAGTGGGGAGGAGGAGGGGAATAGTTACACTGTCTAATTTGAGAAAGTACAACGTAGCTAAGGTCTGATTGGCACGCAAGCTGCTTAATAACAGTTTTACTCAGTTTTTAATAATAGTTTTCTTCCCCTTTCGTTGATTTCGCTTTTTCACTTTTCGTTGTTGGTGATTTTGAAGTATTTTTAAATAAAATTCGATGATAATTTAAAGTTCTTTCTTTTTAAATTCATTTTTCTTATAGTAAACGATTTATTTTAAGGATTAAACAAAGTGCAGTCGCATTAATAATGTTAATAATAATACTTAAACCTAGTTAAAATTGCAGTTATTACAGTCAATGAATTATTACACTGTTTAATATCAAATATTTCAAGTAACTGTCCAAAGAAAACTTTAATAACAAATTAAAATTGAATTCAATGAAATATTTAAATGAAATTAAATTTAATTAAATAAAACTCAATTAAATAAATAAAATTAGAATTTTATTGCGCATGATTTTTAAACATTATAAATTTAAATAATTGTAATATGAAAAATTAAAGCAATTAGCAGACTCTAAATAATAAAATTTAATATTATAATGTGTTGTTTACAGTTACTCGTTACTTTATAATATCAAATTCGGTCTTTAGCAAACTTTATTTCGGTTTTTAAGCTTCTTTGAGGTCAATTTTCAATTTTTCGTTAGATTTAAAATTCGTCCTTTGGTCAACCAATGCGTTTTATTAGCAACGAGTACATTTATTCGTTGGTTCTCTTTGTCTCAGCAACAATTGTCGCATCAACGAGCATATATACACGTGTGTATATATGCTCGTTGGTCGCATTTCTACTTGTTTCATGCTACTCGTCATTGTAAATCGTCTCCTCGTTGTTGTTACTTTCTTTATTCAACACGCGCAATGAATTTCACCTCGCACTACATTCTCCACGTTTCATCGAATTCAAATCAGTAGGAATTCGTTTCGAATGATGATAATTTTCTACCATTTTCCCAAATAATTACATAAAAAATGTTATGAAAACATCCAAAAATAGGAAAGAGAAAATATATGCTTTTTACATTCTGTCCGAAGTACTCGTAAAAGTTGAATTAGTTTCAAGACGATGAATTTTTCGAAACTGTCAACTTTTGACAACTGACCGTAACGAAACATCCACCGTTGTTTTTTTTTTTGCTGCTTGGATGATCTGAGTTCGACCCAACGCTGGTCTGATTGGAAGCCTCTGCTCTGTCCAATAGCAACCCAATAGTAATTAAAATCAATTGCGAAAGATTGCGAGCAACTTTTAATATTTTCTTAGAAAAGTTGTCTACAGAAAATAAAATTTAATAAATAAATTTAAATTTAAATTTAATAAATAAAAGAAAAATTTCTGATCGCTGAACGTTAAACTATGGATTTTGTAGTTTGATGCAATTATACAGAAAAACAGAACAAGTTTTCATTTACGATGATGAATTTTATTTTATTTTTTATGCACTTTACGCTCAGTTTAATTGGAAAACATTTAATTTCTTATAAAGTAGTTTAGGATGACAAAAAAGGGTAAATAATCACAGACACTTGTTTCATTTCAAGGTTGTTCTATTAAATAATTGTTTGTAAAATAAACAAGCGAACGAACACATGAACAAACGAACGATCGATCGAACGAACGATCGAACAAACGAACGAACGAACGAACAAACGAACGATTGAACGATCGAACGAACGATCGAACAAACGAACGAACCAACGAACGAACCAACGAACGAACCAACGAACGAACGAACGATCCAAGTCACTCGCTCACCTTCTTCTCATCCGAAGCTTGTCTAGTGCTTAATTACGTATTTTGACAAAGTAGAAACCGCTTTAAACAACGTCATTAAACTTTAAATAAGTTTTTTTTGAATTAATCAATAACAAACACTTTGTATTCCCTTCTCTACTCAGCACACAACAACAACAAAGAATGCAATAAACGCCGACACAAAATCATCAGCAAAACTATTAAAAACATTGGCAACATTTTGCACGAGAAATACTCTGAATGTGTTCATGTGTGTGTGTGTGTGAATATATAACAATTTTATAACATCGCAAACGCAAGAGGTTAAAAAAAGCATCAAATCAAAAGCAGAAGGCGAATTTTGATTGGATAGCATCGAAAAGCGAAATGCGATTGTGTGTGTGCAGTGATATAATTTATTCGGTGATTATTGAAGCTGAAGGAGTAACATTTTCAGAATTTTTAATGTGCACGAAGCTGAAAGCGAAAGCAAATGAAGCGAAATGAAGTTAATTTTTCTTCATTACCAAAAAAAAAAAAAACAAAAAGAAACAAAAAAAGATGCACGGAATTAGGAAACGTCAAAACTAAAAATGGACTAATAAATTATTTAATAAGCAATGCGATTTAAAATAATTTAGTGAGAGTTGTCGAATTTTTGAAACAGGAAACATCGCCGCAACACGACGACGAACAACTCAACTCAAGCTGAATGAACGTGGGCATGAATTGTGATGTGAATTTGCGCAATGAGCTGTCGAACGAACGGTTTTTCTCTTTCAATGCATTGCAAGCGGAAGGAACAAAATAAACAGCAGTCTCTCAATGAGATAATTGCGATTACTGCAGAGAGAGAGAGAAGCTGTAAGAGAAGCTACTGAAAACAAGAACAAGAGCAGTTTGGCGTCGCAGTTTAGCGATTCCAATAAGAAGCTCGTGTTATTTTGATACTTCTGTCCTTGTCGTTGTCCACGCAGCAGAAGTTGTGTGTGAAGTGGGAAAAATCACTCGTCACGCTGACTCGCCAACTCAGCTATTTAATTCGTTTAATTGTTTAATTAAGCATTTCGTCCAGTGATCTGCTTAAGAAATGTGACATGGCTTAATTACAGCAATTAATTAACCGGAAGCTGGAAAACCGCGGCTGCAACAAATGATTTTACAGTCTGCAATTAAAATTGCACAATGTTCGGAATGTCGAAAAGACGCTACATGCAAATTATGTATATAAAAAGTGTGTTAAAAAACATCCAAAAAAAAAAACAAAATTAAAAAAAAAAGTAAAGCAGTCATTCCTGTTGTTGCCTGTTTTTAGCACGGATTCGCAAAAGTCGACTGAGTGACTTGAATCCGTCTCCTTTCCTCTTGCAGCTCAATGAAACTCGCTGATTACACGTTGGCTGTCGATCGATGCGATCTTTGGCTGTGGCGTTACTCTTGTTCTTCTTACCTTTCTCAGCAATTTCTTATTATGCAGCAAAAGCATCTCGGCGCTGCTGTTCCGCATCATCTGTGACTTTTTCAGCGCTTGTTGCTGCTGCTGTTGTTGTTGCTGCTGCTGCTGCTTCCCATTCAAACGGTAATTAAACCGTTGCAACACCTCAGAACGATCGCCTTCCCCGTTGCGATGCGCGGCGTCCGCTGTGACAACGTCGACGTTGCTTCCGCCGACGCAGTCGCCGTCGAAGTACGAGCAGCTGTCGTCGTCGCAAGCGGAAAAGCTGCAGCAGCACGGATGCTCGTCCGCCAGCTCGCAGTCGCCGTGGAAGTAGCTGCTGTTCCAGAAAACACCGCCGCCATCGCAGCCGAGCGTCGTGTTTGCGGAGGCGGCGGAGGAGGAGCAGCAGGAGGCGAGTGATGCGCTGCTCGAGTCGCAGGTGCGGCCGGCGGAGGCCAGCGACTGATTGTAGAAGATGCCGCCTGCGACGTTGCACGCTTCGGCGAGCTGGCAGCAGCAGTCTTTGTCCGATTCGCACAGCGACTGGCTGTCGGCGACGCTGCAGCTCGAGCCGCCGCAGCCCGAGCTGCTGGACCCCGTGGAGCAGGAGGACCGCGAAGAAGCTGTCGACGATGCAGACGAGGACGAGGATGACGACGTGGCAGTCACTTGCGCCGCGGAGATCAACGTTGAAGACAAGAACGTCGTGTGCGCTGCTGACGAGGCACGTTTGTTGAGTGTTGGCGGCGTTGCACTCTCCTCGGCGCTCTTCACATAAATTGTGATGCAGTTGTCATCGGAGGTGAGTGGAGGCTTCCTTCCAAGGTCGCCATCGCTGAGCACCGCCGGCTTCCGAAGGTTCTTGTCCCTGTTGAAGCGATTCCGCTTCTCGATGTTCTTCAAGTCGTTGTCGATGTTGCACTGCTTCGATTTGTGCATCGATTGGAAGCTCTTGGAGCTGCTGCTGTTGCTGTTTATGGCGGCCGTCAGCAGCTCATCTGTAGTCGCTTTCGTCACATTCTTCTTTGCGAAGTTTTGCACGTCGTTCGGATCCGCCGTCAGCTTTGCCCACGTTTGCATATCAGTTTTATTGCCAATCTGCTTCCCGGAATTCCCATCTTCCTTTACGGATGTCTCCATTTTGGCCCGGTTTTCGTAGGCTTTCACATCGCTCATGGACGACTCCGTTTTGGTGCCTTGTTTACGCAGCATTTCCTCGCAGTCCGAACATTTTTCCATGTTTTTCACGTTCTTCTCTTTGAGCTGTTGCTGATCCTCGAACGAGACACCGGAATCCGTGTTACTCTCAACCGAGAGGCGCTTCGTGTGATTCGTGGCATAGCAATCGTCAGCAGAATCGACGTTAGCTCCATCCTTGGACATCGGGCAGTTGGAGAAGTTGCAATTCTTGTAGCCGCAAGTCTTGCGCTCGTCCATGCTGTCTTTGGAGCAGCTCTTGTCGGAGAAACATGTGTTGGACGGTGCATCCATGAGCTGATTGACGATTAGCAAAGGTTGACGCTTCTTTCTTATATGAACCCGTTCAATTTTCGATTTCTGATGCTGGCGCGTTTTTCTCTGGAGCTGACGATCGAGATCTTTGATAACGCGAACCTCCTGGAAGCTGGAGACACCAGAAGAATTCGATACAGCTGACAGGGAATCCGAAGCACTCTGAATGACAGTTTTCGGATCGTTGCTAGCTTTCTTTGCACACTTGTCTACACTCTGATTGCTCTTCGTGTCCGTTGTGACTGCGTTTAGAAGTGTCAAGGACGAATTTGGATTGATTGGCAACGAAGAACGATTCCTGGCCTCAGTCACAATGGGTTTCGGTATCCGGGACACGTGTTTGCTGGGACCTAGCTTACTGCCAGAGCTTCTCCTGGCTTCTGTTGGCGGCTCTTCTGGCGAAACACAGCTGCACTTCTCTGCATGTGGACTCACGTAGCTGTTCCGGTCAATTGCAATCAAAGTTTGGGATGGCGTAAAGCCACGTCGTCTCGTGTTGGGTACCTTCATCGAAAAGGGTGCCTGAAGTTCCGCTTGCGGCGGCGTGTTCCGCTTGCTTGCTTCGTTGACCGCCTGCTGCTGTTTGTGCTGCTCAAACATTTCATTCAGCTGCAGTACAGCGTCAGCTACCGGGCCGCCAGCCTTCTTAACATCGGCTGTGGACACACTTTTCGCTGCGGACTGCCGATGTACACATTCGGTTCTTTCAATGCAGGCGATGCGATCGGCACGCGATTTGATGCCCGCGCGTGCGCCATCACGACGAACATCGCAGGTGGCGACTTTTGCTCGGTAGTCCCAGCTGTTGGAGCGCTCGCAGCCCGGCGATAGAGTCGAGTCGGTGCAGTCGTCGGAATCCGAATCCGAGCAGCTGGAGCAACGCGATTGTTGGCAGTCTCCGAGCTCCGTTTGGCTGCTGAATCGAACTTTCGCTGGGGAGTTGGGAGTGAGTTTGTTCTGCAGAAACTGCCAGGACTCAATAACAGGCGGCGGCAGTGGTTGGAAATTGCTTGGAGGGAATTTTCCTGCGGGAACAAAATCCGTCGAGCTGTCCAAGAAGTTCGTTGCGAGCTGCTTGTGGGCGCCGAAATTTAAATTGGAAATACTTTTGGTGCAACTCTGCGTTGTAGCTTGAAACTGTCGCTGTTGTCCAAGACGTGCGATGGGCGGCGGCTGATACTGCGTCGGTTCGCAGTTGGTCTTGGCCATCAAAGCCTGCTTCGCCTGGTGCACGTAATTGATCTTCAGCAGCTCCATCTTCGGGACGTCGCTGCTGGACAGACGCGAGTCTATCGTACTGTCCATGCTGGATATCGTTCCCGAACCTTGGAAAGGTTTTCGTTGTATTTTGCCAATAGGCATCCTCAATTTTCAAAGTTTTACGAAGTTTATTTCAAATATTTCAACTGATATTTTCTAAAACTCAGAAAAAAAAGGTTTTCAATCATATTTTTAATTCACATCACTTAAGTATTTCTTTTCTTTTATTTTCTTCTATTTTGAATTTTTCACAAAAACTTAAATTTTTTAGTAATTTAATTTATATTCAATTTTATTATTAATTCACTTTTCAGAGAAATAAAATTTTTTAAATAAATTAGTATTTAAAATCGATCGTTTTTTTCCATGTTTTCGTTTTTCGTTTCACGGCGAAGTCATGAATTTGAGGATTTTCCTAACATTTCTTCGGATCGCGTCGTTTCGTCCGCTCGGCGTCAGCATCGCGCGTAGGTTTCGAATCAACTGATCACACTTGCTTCCAACAACTTGGGTTAATGCCAAGCTCCAAGTTTAGCCACATTTCAAACCTGTTGCAACTTTCAACCTGTTCGCGAGTTCGAGTTGTTTTCTTGCTTGCTGTTTGATTGTTTCTTTCGTTCCTTTTGTTTGCTGTTAACTTGATTTGAAGCGGCTGAATGACTTCCTGCCTCCGAATGCTCGCATTTGTCCATGTTTTTCTTTGTGTCCGCTCTTCTACAAAGTTTATTCGATTTCGTTCCTCTGCCTTCATTTTTGTTGCTAGCATCTTTTTCAGCGTTCAGTCATAATTCTTAACATTATTCTCGATCTCAATTGCTTATGAAGTTGTTTTTATTATCGATTTTTTTTTTTGTCAGCTTGGCTTTTTTAAGTTGTCTTCTGGCCGCACGCATTTCTTGTGGCCAGAAATGATCTCTTCGCACAGATAATTCGCCTTGGATATTACACTTTTTTTCCTTAAACCCTTTATTGGAATTTTTCCTCTTTTAGGTTGGGTTATAGAAGTGGATCGTTATCTCGCATTCTATTGGCTTTCAATAGCTTAACGTGTATCACGTAGTTTTATTTTGTATGAAGCCCTTCCATCAACAATATTGCAGATTTATATTCAAGATTAAATGGATTCTTTAGGTTCTTCAGAAGTTTTTTATGAGAAAAATTTATAGTCAATTTTTTAGAGATTTTTATGCTTAAACTTTTTCGTTTTTTTAAACTATTTTTTCTTTTTTTTTCATATTAAATCCATGGTACTTTTCAGACTTTACAGCCCATGGATCATTCGGACTGTATAAGGTGCAGTATTCATACACTACATCCAAAGCAATGGAGGTACATGTATTAAAACCTTCGGTACTTCCGTTTGTAGTGCATTAAAGGATGAGTGTCATATATAGAAAAGTATGTAAATGTCGAAGAGAAGTAATAAAAACAGAGATCTGAGAAAATTGTCTCTAATGATAAGTTTATTTATTATATAATAAAGTTTGGAGCTGGATTAACCATCATAGTTGAGTAATTCTCTTTTTAGGAAACTATCTATAATGTATATAAAAAATTTACCTTAATCTTCACCTCTATTAATTAACGCTATTAACGCTTAATTTGGCAACAATTGACAGGAAATATATTTACTTGTTGGGAAAAAGGAAACAAAGTGTATAAAAATGGATTCTTTTTTATATAAAAAGTCATTAAAAAGCTGGAGATGACCATTTTTTGAATGATTTGATTTCACCGAACTTCACTCACATTGAATGCACTTCGTTGGTAGATTAATGAAACCAAAACAACAACAACAACAACAACAACGACGGCAATAAATGGAAAGAGCTGAAGTGCTTGGAATGTAATCATAGCATTTAATATAAGGAGTTCGTTCGTTCGGGTGAACGTTAAATCGTCGCGGAAGGAAATGAAAATTACTCGTGGACGAAGAGTTGACGAAGACGTTAAGCTTTTTGGAAATAAATCCACAACTCGTTTCCAATGAGTCAATGTCATTTAAGTATTAACTTCTTATCTCTAAACAGGTGTTGGCTTTTCCTGTTGCAAAAAGAAACAGAAAAACCGAAGGAAATCCAAAGAAAACAAATAATTTAAATATAAAAAAATAAAAAAATATAAATATAATAATTTAATAATATTAAAATTAACCATTTAAGATATTTTCATATTTAAATACAAACAGAGATTGAGTCTAGTAATAAAACATGTAAAAACTTTAGCATTTAAAGTGGAAAATTTAAGAAAATTCAATTTCTTTTCAATTTGAAACTCAAGTGAATATTTTTTCAAGTAGTTTAACTTCACTTTGTAAATAGATTCACTTTCCCTTCCGATGTCGTCGCTGGTCATTAAATGCTTTTTAGTAATAAATTTCATTTAAAAGACCGTTTAAACTAACTTGGGTCAAATAAATCAAAAGAAGTTGAGGCATTTGTTATTTTTCCACGAATGTCACATGAATTTGTGTCTGTGCAATTCAAAGTGAAAAAACTTTTCTTTTCATTTAAAAGATAAACTTGAAAATGTCTGAGAAATAATAGAAACTAAAAGGGAATGTTAGAGAGAAAGGGAGAGAAAAGTGTCTCGCTGAGGCGAAACTAATAAAATTAAAAGATTTCCATCGCCAACAACAACAACAACAACAACAACAACAACGAATGCATTAGTTTCATGAACTACGACGCTGGGAAATTTTAATGTAAACTATGAGATTATCACAGCCAACTTCATTTGAAACGCAGGCAAAAAATGAAAAGAAAATAGCAAAAAAACAAATATAGCATTTTGCTGTAGAAGAAGAAGAAGGTAAGTACATTCTTTAACATTTTCACTAACTTAATTTCTATTTTTCATTAAAGCATAAAGCAAAAGGATGTCGACCTCTTTTCTCGCCCTTTCAATGCCTTTGAATTAGCGCGAATTGGGTTTCTTTCGAAAATTGAATCCACTTGAAAATGAAAGTCAATTCACGTCGACGGGGGAGGCGAGCGGAGAGTAATTAACGCGCGAATCATTGTCTGAACGAAGCGGTAATCGCAAAGTGGGACTGTGTCAGCAGCAACTTTGTCTGCGTCAGATGAAAACATGGAAAGTGTTCATGGACAGTTGGCCAAAACGCTTTCAGCGGCAAATTATCCATTGCCAAGTGCAATGTGAGTAAAACTGCGAATGAATTTGCATAGAGCCAAGTGAAGCGTGGAGCTAATCAAGATTAGCTGAAAGATGATATTTGGAAAAATTTCTCCTTTTTAATAAGCACAAAATAATTCTAATGATATTCAATATAATCCAAGACAACTTTCAATTTTTGTTCAAACATTCAATTAACAATTAATTATGATTTAACTAAAGTTTGAAAATTTTATTAATATTTTTTTTTTTTGTTTTTAATTAAATTTAAAACTAGAAAAAGTTTGTATTTATTTACTAAAGGATTTCATCGAAAGTGGAATTAGTTTTTATATTAAATAAATTTATGTACTTATTTAGGAGCTTTTCTTCTAACTCATACAGTGAAAGTCTTTATTATTCCGATGATTATCTTGAAGTTGCGTTTGCTCATTAAGAGCGAAAGAGCTTCACTTCATTTGTTAGCTTCGTTCATTAATGGAGCAGCTAACGAATGCCTTTCGAGCAACCGGGTCACTAGCAAATTAAAAATAAATAAATTTGGAATAAAATTTAGGAAAATCGAATGTAATTACATAGAAAAAAATCTTTATTTAAGTGGTCCTTCGTGTTTCAGTTGCGAATAACCATGGAAAAGTTCATGGAAACTTTAAATTTAATGGCATTAATTTCCATGTTATTAATTTTCTTATTTTTTATTATGTTTTTTTTAAATTTAACGTAATTAATATTTTGACGAATTCCTAGATTATTTTTCAATAAATTTGTGTATCAAAAGTTAAGCAAATGAAATAAAATTTCACGAGAAATTCGATTTTAATATTTTCGTTTTCATGCTTATTTTATAATTCACTTTTTCGTTGAACTAAAAAGTAGTCTTTTCTTTATAATAACACACTCGGTTTTCCATAATTTTATATATAATTTAATTTAAATTTAATTCGATTTAATGAAAGTTCGTTAAGCAAATAAAAGGCAAGAAAAGAATTTATTTTAACCATTTTCCAGCAATTTATTACAATTTTTATTAAATGAAGTCATTAGTTACAAGCTGCGGAACAAAAATCAATTATTAAGGAGTTGTTAATGTCCCTTTTATTAGTCAAAGAGACTGTTAATTCACCCACATGCTTTTTTACATATTAAACCAATTTTTATGACGACTTTGGATTGTTTTTCTGTCTTTTGTCGATTTAATTCACTAAAGAAGATATTTTATTTTTTTTTCATAAACTATAATTGCTCAATTGACAATAATTTCCGTTACAACCAACAAATTGGAAAATCGTTTAACAAATAAACAATTAGGAATTTTATATCGTTTACTCAGAGAGGAAAATCGAAGGAAAGCGAAGGAATATTTAAAGGAAAAGTATTTTGCATTTGGTATCAGTTAAAAGAAGGCATTCGAAAGAGCACAGGTTTTTAAAATGTTAATACAAAATTCATCAAGGCTTTATTGGAGCCGAATCATCAATTTAATAAGTAATGTTAATTTTTTTCGCTCTTTGCAAATATATAATTTAACGGATTTAAAGGAAAACTGAAATTGCACATGAACTTTTTATTAATAATTTTCATTACTTCTTCAGTTCAAAGATATTTGTTTGATACAACGATTTGCATTTTATGGAATGATCAGATTCAGTTTGAACTGAGAACTGATGAGAGATCTGAATACGGAACAATAATAAGCATCGCCGGAGGATCACTAAGGGAATCATTCGACCGAGACATTCAAGATTTTGCGAAGAAACGTCACCAGCTTCTTAATAATAACGTCGTATTCAACGAGTTGGTGGAAAAGTTAACGATGTCGATTGAGCGATCACATTGTGAGGTCAGCAAAACACTCCAAAGATTGTTCAAGGGAAATTTTAGTTAACTAAAGTTCTCTAACTTTGGTATTTTTGGTCAATTTTTTGATTGAATTCATTTAATCATGAACCACTTCGTAAGTCTCGTGTTTTGTAGAGTAGCATATATCCATTAGCTTCTATAGAAGTGCAATATACAGAGCTAGTTTCAGTCTTCAAATGTAGGCTCCATTCTCATCTGCTTAACAGACTCTCAGAGAATGAGAACGGTTGAGGCTCTTCTGGACTTTGTAAAGAACCGACAATCCTCTAATGTCTGCTTTTTAATTGATTTCCAAGACTGTATTGCTCGACAAAAACCTTGGATGCGGTTAGCATGACTTTGATGGTTTCAGAGAAGTCAAAATAGAACTTTTATCTTCATGAATTATGGATTTGAAATAGTAGCTTTGCCTAAATGGGTGTTCCTTCTGTTTTATGTGTTGTTTATAGCTTTCGGTCTCTTTCCGGTTCTACAAATAGGTTCCTATAGCATCCCTTGGCTTTCTCCAGTTAATTTTTTCCATTATTTTGTCCATAGTTTGTATCCTTTTTTTTAAACTTTAATTTTTTCCTATGCAAACCCATATTTAATGTGATCACTAGTCTTTTTTAGCTTTCCAAGACGATATACCAAAATTTGCAGATTCCTTTTCAAACGCCAGTCAATATTCAATATGGCGTTCGACGCGGAATAAATTCATTTTCGGCTACAACCGTGAACATGTGAGAAGTGATTACTTTAGTCATTACTTATTCGAAGGTAAAATATTCTGATCTCTATTGATGGAGAACATTATCCATTAATCATCTACCAGATCAACCAAATATTCTCCTGGTAGAGCTGGAAAACTCAACATCATCCATTTTCAATTTGAAGACTAACAAATTTGTTGGCAAACGCGTTGATCAACCTTCATTGATGTATCTACTGAATTCGTATGACGCAGCTGAGGAAGTATTTAAGCGGCCCGATCAGCTGCTGTTTCCCGATAAAACCAGAAACTTGATGGGACGCGAAGTTGTCCTCGCTGCTTTCGATTACAGGCCATATACAGTGCTCGATTATGTAAGGACGTGTCCAAGAGCTGTTGCATTTTTGTGTATGAATGTTTTTATTAATTTTAATAGAATTTCTCAAAGATCCACGATCGGGCTTTTGATCAAGATTCCGATGAAGGAATGCTGTTGCTGGACGGTACCGAGGCCAGAGTATTGATGACCTTTTGCGAAAAGTATAATTGTACCGTGGAACTAGATACTTGTAAGTGGAATAGAAGCAACTGCTGTTAACCTAATTTATTCGAACTTTTTCAAAGCTGAGGCGAACGACTGGGGCGTGGTTTATCCGAATATCTCCGGCGATGGAGCGCTCGGGATGGTCGCGAAGCGCAAGGCTGAGATCACTGTTGGCGCTATGTATTCATGGTACTCCAACTTCGCTTGAAGAAGATAATTGCTTACTTCTTAATGGTTCGTAAACAGGCATGAGGATTACATTTACCTAGACATGTCGATGTACCTTGTACGGTCGGGTATCACTTGCTTGGTACCGTCTCCCAAGTGAGTTCACCTTTCTTCATAACTTCCCGTTGTATTTAATGTATGTCAATGGGTTTCAGACGCCTTACAAGCTGGCTATTGCCGCTCGAACCATTTCAGCCGACTCTTTGGGCGGCTGTGATCCTTTGTTTGTGTTTCGAAGTGCTGGCCCTCTTTTTGACGGGACGTTTTGAGCATACAGTTGTTACATTCGAAGACAAGGCGCAGAAAACGAAGAAAAACTGGCTGTATACCCTTCAATTTGCCTATGTAACCACACTGAAGCTTTTCATATCACAATCGGGCAACGAGTCGCCAAAATCGATAGCAGTGCGGGTGCTTCTATTGGCATGTTTCTTAAATGACATCATTATAACCAGCATCTATGGCGGCGGCTTGGCCAGTATCCTGACGCTACCCAGGTAACGCAATAACGCTTTATAATCAAGTCTAATTTCAAAATATTCTAACGAATTGTTGACTGCTTCTTAGTTTGGAAGAAGCAGCTGACACGTTGGACCGCATGTGGTCCCAGCAGTTGAAGTGGGCAGCCAACTCAGAGGCGTGGGTGTCGACCATTCGGAATACAGACGATGTAAATCTATATTGTCTATAAAATAACAAAAAACAATACAAATGCATGTATTTTATTCAGCCTCGAATCAATGGCATCATGAAGAATTTCCACATCTATTCCAATGAAGAATTGGGCCAATTGGCGCTTAAAAAAACCATGGGATTTACCGTGGAACGTCTCCCATTCGGTGATTGCGAATAATTAACTTTTGAATGAAGCTTTTCGAAGAAGCATTTTTCAGGACATTTTGCCATCGAAGATTTCCTGACCCATTCTGTGGTGGATCATTTGAAAATAATGCTGGAAGATCTTTATTTTCAATACACGGTTGCGTTTGTCGCTCGACTGTGGCCTCATTTGGAGCGATATAATAACTTAATTTTCATGTGGCACTCGTCGGGATTCGATAAGTTCTGGGAATGGAAAATCGCGGCCGATTACTTGGATGTCGCCTTGCAGAAGCAAGTGGAAGCTTCGATGTACACCAATTTCGACGAAATTGGACCAGTAAAATTGGGCATGCCGAATTTTGCTGGAATTCTAGTGGTCTGGGTGCTGGGAATTGTTCTTAGTGGGTTGGTATTTCTGTGCGAGGTCGTTTGGTATCGATTGGGTCAAGGAAAACAGAAAATAAAAAATCAAAAATTTAAAAATTAAATTAAAAATAATAATAAACAAGTGAATTCACAACGTAAAAATATTAATTGCACAAATAAACATAACGTAAAGATAAATTAAAATTTGAGAAAACTTTTTAAAGTTCTTTTTAAGATTTAAAATGGTTGTGGACAGTATTTTTATCTTTTTGTGTAGCAAAATCGGAACAGAAAACTGATATCTTTTGCGGTTAAGTCTTTTCGCATCAAAACTTGTTAGCAAAGAGCCATAAAAAGCTTCTTGAAACTCAATCTTGCTGTTATATTTGGAAACTCTTTCGTAACTTACGATTTTAACTGACACGCATTTAACTTTAAAGCGCTGTTATTTCAATAAAACTGAAGAAGTAGAAATTCTTGTTGGATATTACAAAACTCAGCATCGCATTAAAAAAGCCATTTAAATGAGATGCTTTGGGAAAGATTGAATCAGCTCATAAAATTGTGTAATTTTTGATGAAAAAGAGGGTTGAGGATAAAAAATTAAATGAAACATAAACGAGAAAAAGAAAAGTAAAAAGTAGAAAAATGTGTATGAGAAAAAAAGTCGTTTAATCTGCAGATCACATAAATTAAAAACATGGACAAAAATAATTAAGTTAATTTCAACAGTTTTTTCATTGTTCTCTGAAAAATAAAAGCGGAAAAAATTCTTACGAAACTTAGATATAAAATTCTAATCTGAGTTCCTTAAATTTCCTTGCAGTCGGTCATGTTTCAGCCGGTCGTGTACAGGACGACAGGTGATGGAATCTTATCAAGAAACACTTTGAATATAAATATGTACGTGAAATATTAACCTTTTCTCTGAGATTGAGCTCTGCTTTGACACACTGAGCTCTTTTCCAGAGATTAACAAGGAAAAATCCATTCTTAAGACTAACTGACAGCAGCAGCATCAGCAAATCCATTTGACTCGTAGTTTACTTCGATTGGATACTAAAAAGCGGCGTTAAGTTAAGTCGCGAAATGTGTCGCTGCGCATTTTAAACGATTTCCATCCGCCGTCGCAACGCGTCTTCGGCTGCCGTCGTCATTCGCGTTCCGACGTCGCCATTCGTGTTCCGACGTCATTCGCTGTCGTCGTTTCTTTTTCTTATTAGATGTCAAAGCAGTAAATGAATTAATTTTTTTTTGTGCACGCGCAGGTTTTTACTTTCAACTGTGTTCAGAAATCGGCTTGTCACGCGATCGCCACCGCCCCCGCGCGCTCCAGCAGCGACCTGTGTGATGGTTATTTGATTGTTTGTGGTTTTGTGGGTCAGGGCTGCTTTTACGGTCGTTAGAGTAGTGAAAATTTTTTATTTGCATTTACGTTTGGCCAAAAAGTGTCTTGAGAGCCGCTTAATTTTTGGACGCATCGAAACGAAGACGAAAGTAGAAGTGGAAGGAAGTAAAAGAAGCGGGAGGAAGTTCAAAATCTGTTTTAATTCCTACAAAATTTTCTTTAATTTTCACCACATTTTCAGCTTTGTCACGTTTTCGGCTTTCTTTTTTTATATTAATTCGTTAATTAATTCGTACGACTAAATAAAAGTTTATGCCGCCGCTGCTTCCGAATGAATTAATTAATAAACAATGAATTAAATGATTTTGACTTTTTTACTCCAGTCAAAATTCGAATTAAATATTTGTTTTGCTTTTTCAGTTTATAATTAATTTATGAAAATACGAATTGCAGTGGAAAAGTGTGTATTTTTTAGAAAGCTTTTGAATATTTCTATGATTAAATTATAAATTAAATAAATAAAATAAAAGTTACGTTAACAGATGCAATGCAATTGTTGATATTTCGTTTTTTTGCTGTTATTTCGTTATTATGCATTAAGTTGAAAAAATATTTTAAAGAAATCTTTTATAAAAAATGTTACGAAAAAAAAGAGCCTTGATAAACAAAGCCAAAGAAAACTACAAACTTTCTCGCGAAAGAAATGTGGGCAAAAGTGTAAAAAACATAGAAACCGAAGTGAAGTAAACAAATTGCACATCAACTGAAAATAATAGAAATTTATTACATATTTTACGAGTATTGTTGATAATCTCGCATAATAAACGTACAAAAGAAAGAGATAGCTATAGTGACTGGACTACTGATATTTTATTTCCAACGCTTCCATCAATAATAAAAAACAAACAACAACAACAATAAAAAATATCCACACGACGCAACAAAAAAGTCTTCATTTGCTTCTGATTTATTAAAAACGTGTAACATGTGTTTGTAGTTAAATAAACTGTAAGTGTTCTATATTCTGTTATTCTAGCATTTCGAGCATCGGTTAATCCCATGGCGTCTCCTCGCGTTTACTGTGAATGGCAGAACAACTACGCGGAAACTGTTTTCACTCTTTATTTCACATTTCTAATCGGTTACTCAGCCACGTTCAGCTTCTGGCGAACGCATGAGCTGCTCATTATGTTTCCCTTCCATTGGAAGGGGCGAATGTGTTAGGAAATGGCGCAAGAAAAAAAGAACGACAAAACACGATGCATCAACGAACTCACTAATACATCTTAATGGCTAAAAAGCAAAAAAGAAACGTGAGAGAAAAATAGAAATGCTTTGGTTTTTCTTTTAATAATGTCGTGTATTTCCAATGTAAACAAAGGATTTCTCTAAATATGTTTGGCTGTTACACGTTCATATATAAATTCTAATTACTTTTAATCTTGTTTAAATTTAAAGCATTCTGTTATGCGATATTAAATCTTGAGGTCAAACTGATCTAATATCCAAATACTTCAATATTATTATATACCTCCTTCACCAATAACATTAATCCATTAAAAGCCTCTACAACACTGGGAAGAATTTCATCTCTGGCGACTATCCTGGAAGCTGGGCGCAGCGAATCAACGATTGGCCGAAGCTTGAGAGTAAACGCCATTTTTAAACCCTCCGATACAGCAAAGTCCATACCGGTTCCAGACACTTGGTGCAGAGCGTTAAACATGTTACCTGAAGTGAAATTGGTTCCATAAAATTTCGTTAGTCTTCTAGCTGCCATGTCTGCCATCCAATTCAGTTCGGATTCTACTTTCGGTTGCTCCTTATTACTGAAGGCGAATGGATACAGCACTTTGGTACCGTAGCCTTGCAGGGATACGTAGGCCTTCAAACGAGGCATGGAATATAAATAACGTGTTATTGCTTGCGTTTCATTTTCACTACGGGGGCCAAAACCGGGAAAGACATTGGAACAGGGCGATGCCTCCCTGACTGCTTCCTCATTCCAGTGGATGTCAAAATTTCGGTTGAGATCTACGCCATGACATATATTTGTAATGGGCCTCCGATTTTTGCGCCATAGCGGATCCGTTGTGAAGGAGTAATCGTAGCCATCAGGGTTGGCAAACGGCACTATATACCAATTGAATTGATTTACATTTACCAGAGTTGTCACATGACTGGCTGGTAACTTCACCAGTCTGTTAATTAAGTATGTAGCGGCTGCTGGAGCAATCCATTCATTGCCATATATACCAGCTTCTATGAAGATTGAATATTTCAATTCACGTGTTGTATATTGACCATTATCCACAAACTCGATTCCGAAAGCCTTTATATCACGTCCATTATAAGTTTTGCCGATAGTAACGTATCTGGTCCTGCATAAACTGTCCGGATAGGTAAGTAAACCCGTTAGGAACTCTTCGGTTTCTTCTAGTGAATAGTAGTCCTTCCAGTCGTAAGCTGCAGAGAGACTTGCCAACGATAGACCGAGTAGAATAAGTTTCAGATCCATGTCAGCGCGTGCTCCGGCTAACTTCTGCTTTCAGTATGGAAGTACAGTACTCGCCTTTGCTTCTTTTATATCGCAAATCAACTCCAAGCTATACTACATAACTACATTGAAAAATAATATTTTATGAGTTCTGTGAATTATTGTGCTATTATTCCCATAGTTTTATGACAGGTTCTGATAAAATCTTGTTTAGTACTTAACACTTTACGTTTCGATTACAGTTATTATCGAACAATTTGGAGCGTTGATAGGTTTCTTAGAAAGAACTCTGATTGGAATAGAGAAATAATGGTATTTCTCGAGTATCTATAAAGATATCAACTAATTTGCGGTATTTTATAACTCTATAACTCGCTTATGCGTGCGATAGCTAAAGAAGAATTTTTCATTTAAGTGGAAAATTATCAGGATTTTATATGTATATTGTAGTTGCTTACTTTTATATATTGCACTCAATCAAGCCAAGATTTTACTGCTAAATATACAATCCGTAATGAGTTGGTATTGGTAGCTATCATATATATATATTATATATTGCTACATTTAACCATAGTTAAAGAAAAATAGGAATAACAAAGAATAATAAGGTTATACTTAGGAGTTATCCATCAACGATTCAGTATTGGATCGGAAAGAAATGAGCAATGGGTGAAAAACGATGTAGTACTGGACCGACCATGGAAATTAGTTGTTCCTAAGATTCGCCCTCTTGTTATTCCTTGTCCATGATCTCACTCTTGCCCTCCGACATCCGACTAGCCTATATCGTCGTCTTAGATACAATAATCTTGTATTTTCTTAAGCATGGAAAGAAAGAACGACTTTTATTCATCAGGGCCCATAAGGGTGATGTTTAGCTTTATGCGAATGTCTTTTTCTGGTGAGGTGAGGATCTACAACTTTGTCACTAGTAAATCAGAAAGCGTCAACGCGCGTTAAGGTCCGTTTACACGCTCATGCAATTTGCACCAATCGGCTTGAACTGCTCAATTGGCGCATGTAAAACGTAACGCCGTGTAAAAGGAGTTTTGCGATTAGCTTAAGTAAGGAAGAAAACAAATTGCAACATTTTTGATGGTGTCCACAAGTTGGGAAACATAAAGGCTGACATAAATGGCGAGTAATTATTCTCGTTGCGGACAGAATTTTCAAATCATGTGAAATACTTCGTGTCTTTTATAGACGACAACACAGGATAATGCGACGTATATTTTCTTCGACGAAAATCTAATCTTGAAAACTAAAGTAAAAAACACGTATCAAAATTATATTTTGAAGATTGTTTTGGTGGAAAAATTCGATCAGATTGAATACTTGTGAACTTCCATGACTAATAATACAAAACAAATGACGAATAAAGTAAATTATTTTCGTAAATAAAACCACATTTTTTTGTTTGTCGCTGTAGCTATCAAAATATCAGTAAAAGTGAGTCGTTTAATTCCACGCTACGAATTTGTTGCTTGGTGCAAAATTTTAACGAAAAAAAAGTCCCGAAAAGTCCCAACAAAAATTTAAATTACAGACAACATGTTTGTCACTCATTTGTGACAATCTCGTTGCTTCACAGAGAAATAAATCAAAACGTTTAATTTTTTCCGGCATGAATAAAATTAAATCGCTGTTTTCTCAGCGACTGTAATCGGAAATCGTCATCAGGGCCGATAGCGGAGTCGGTAGCTGCATAGGAAACGTTGACACATTGAACTCACATGTCTGCAGTTGCGACTGTGAATGCTGCTGTTGATGGCGATCTGTGTGCTCATTTTATTACACACATCATTAAAAACTTCAATGCTGATGGTCATGTTGGCTTCGAGCCCACAGAAGAGCAAAAGTTGATGGCTGATGTCAGAGAAGGCGTCATGAGGCTGGCACAACTTCAGTTTATTACCTTCAATGAATCAATCAGAACGAGTGGGACCGTTAAACCTCTCTGAGAGCAGGGAATTTATGTCCAAGAAGAAGTAACAAGGATCAGTTTTCATGTGATTCCTACGATAAGCAATTTTTTCGTTCAAAAGAAAGGACACTTTAATGAAAATATTAGTAATTTTCATAAATTAATTTATTATTAAACTTTTGTTTAATTAATTAATAAAAATAATAATACAGTCGAACTTCTCTATAGTGAACTTCTATACAATGAAGCACTCCCTATTATGAATTTTTTTCAAGTACACTGCTTTTTCGTTCAATTTCTGGTATATTTTGATCTCTGTATAATGAATTTCTATACAGTGAATATTTCTATACAATGAACAAGTTTTACAGTTGCAATCTCAAATTTCATACGTTTTTGTCTCCTTATAATGAATTTTTTCAAATAATTTTCCGTTGGCTATACTAGTGACACTGTATTCCGATGGAAAAGTAAACTTTATATGGGCATCCCCGAAATATGAAAATGACAACAGAAAAATATGCAAAATGACCATCACTAACAATTTTGACACCTGCATTGAGTTATTTGCATTAAGTGAACAAACAGTGTGAAAATGTCGCAGCGAAATAGTCTCTCTATTGAAAAAAAATTGTTGATTATTAATAAAGTTGAAGAAGGTGGAGCAAAAAAAAAAGATATTGCTAAACTATTTGGAATTCTGCCTACCACATTGTCAAATATTTTAAAGAACAAGGCTGTAATTAAAAAACATTTAGAAGAAGAGCAATTAAGCACTAAACGTAAAAGGTTTCGAGGCTGTCGTTTTGATGATATCGATGAAGCAATGCTAAAGTGGATGAACGTTGCCCGTGACAGAAATCTTCCTATATCTGGGCCATTAATGAAGCAAAAGTCCCTAGCGTTCGCTGATGCATTTGGTTATGAGAATTTTGAAGCGAGTACAGGATGGTTGGATAAATTTAAAAAACGACACGGTATTTCTCAAAAAACCCTATGTGGAGAAAGTGCTGATGCCAACTTAAAAAATCGTGATGAGTGGGTAGCGAACGTCTTGCCAAGTTTGATAGAAAAATACAATCAAAACGACATTTTTAATGCCGATGAGACCGGGTTGTTTTTCAAATGTTTACCAAACAAAACATTGGCATTTAAAAATGAGAAATGCTTTGGTGGAAAATATAGCAAAGAAAGAATAACAGTCTTGATAGCAAGCAATATGAATGGGTCCGAGAAGCTGAAATTGCTCGTAATTGGAAAGTCCAAAAGTCCACGATGCTTTAAAGGAAAAAAATCTCTTGATGTGGATTATGTGTCCAACAGCAAAGCATGGATGACAAGAGAAATTTTTATGAAATGGCTTATGCAGCTGGATAAAAAATTCGGTTCTCAAGGAAGGAAGGTTTTGTTTTTTATTGATAACTGCACTGCACATCCTAAAGATGTAAAAGATAAATTGAAAAATATTGAGATCGCCTATTTTCCTCCCAACATGACTTCTATACTTCAGCCTATGGACCAAGGTATCATCCAAAATATAAAACAACATTACAGAAAGCTAATTTTAACAAACATATTGACCAAAATTAGCGAGAACGACAATGCCATAAGTATAGATTTGCTACAAGCCATTCGAAATGTTAGCACTGTATGGAACATCTGTGTAAAGCCAAAAACAATAGCGAATTGTTTTAGGAAGGCAGGATTTTCGAAAGATATTATAGAGACTGAAAGTTCAGATTGGGATGAAGAGGATCTATTGCCATTATCAGATTTGGCAAGACTACGAGCGTCATTTACAGCAGTAGCAAACATTGACGCGTCATTTGAAGACCACGTTAACGTTGATATTGATGTGCAAACCAAGGGCAACCCGTCTGATGAAGATATTCTCAGAAGTGTTCTGGAAAGTCGTGGAATTCAGGCTACATCAGGTATTTATTCAACAATTTTCAACATAAGTATTTCAATTTGGTTAGCAAATGGAAGAGTTATGAAAATTATTTCTGAATTTACAGATTCAGATACCGAAAACGATGACGAAGAATTGGCGGATACTACTTTAGTGTTACCCACATTAGGGCAAACTGCGTCATCATTAAATTTGCTCCGAAATTTTGTGGAGATGAAAAATGATGTACCTAATAAAGTTTTCGAGTCTCTTAATTTATTAGAAGCTTTCGTTGAAGATCAAAAATGGAAAAGTGTAATCCAAACTGAAATTACTGATTACTTAAAATAAAAATTTTAAAAAGTATTATGATTTCTATATAATGAAATTTCTATATAATGAAGTAATTTTGTGGTCCCTTCGACTTCACTATAGGGAAGTTCGACTGTATATTCTCTTTTTTGGAACGGTTTTTAACGTTTTTATTAAAAATTCCATAAAAATTTGTTATGCAGTAAATTAACAGATTTTAATAAAAATTCCTGTTAATTTTTAATGTGTTTTCGGACTGTTTTTGCAATGGTTTAAGTAACAATTTAAGTGTTAATCTTTCACTCTTGGGAACCGTCAAAGTGAAGATGTCGTCTCTTAGATTTAAGAAAATTATTAACAGTTGCTCGAGATCGCAATCAAATCAAAGCACGACCAATTAATAAAATCAACTGATCTCAATCCTTCAGTATATCGTAAACGGGAAGCATATCGAATAGCAAAACATCACGTGGCCAAGACATAACAAACACAAAACAACACATAATAAACACTAAATGCAAATTAGTCCAGACGAATTCCAGTGACAGAAATTATAAAAACTTCGTGAAACAATGGATGAGAAGGAAACAAACCGTTAGATGTTTCTTTTTCTTTGAAATTTAATTTTTCGACGTTCGCCTGAGTCCGATGTGGAATTTGAAACATTGCAAATTAACTCAAGAGAGGAATGAAAACGCATAAAAAGTGAAATTCATTATTTAAGCCCGCAGATTTTTCACAAGTTTTTTTCTGAACGCCTTCAGATTTTGACAGAAACGATGGGGAAAACAAAACGTGTGAAAAGTTGACAATAAAAGTTTGAAATTGCTTAATTAGTGTCGTTGTAATTTGTAAACATTGTCAATCATAACAGCAACAGACACTACAAAAGTCCAGATGAACTATTTTTCAGTTTAACTTCGCACTTTTGTTGGGCGAGTTCAGAGAAGCCGTTAATCAACGGCGCTTTGTTGTCGATAAATTTGGAAGCTGTGATTCGTATCTTTCAGACCACATCTTACTCCAAACGGACCGGCAGCCTCTACCTTACAAGACCGAATACGCAATAGAAGTCGTGTTGGAGCACCTGTACATTTAGATGCAAGCAGAGAGTCCCTTCTATAGGATATAGTTTAGATAGATTCGATAGATAGACACTATTTAAGAAAGAAACTGCTAAAGGCACTTCAAAAGACGCGTAATTTGTACCAAACATACAAATAAACAATAGAAACATAAGTTACAAGGATAACATAAAATATCTTGGTGTCATACTACACGCAAAATTCAATGTTATAACACATATTGGTCATGCACTGAGTAAGACTAGAGCAAGGTTTTCCAATAACTATTCCAGAAATTAATGAGACTAACTAATGAGATGAGCAAAAATCATATCCTTTTGTTGGATAAGAGCAATTTACTCTATGATAGCAATAATATCTATCTATCTATCCTATAGGAGATTTAACACTTTAAATATAAATATGTACATCGAACGAACCAGATAAGTAATGAAATTAGATATTTGCATCATTTTAATGACTACATGAAATTATTAGTTTTCACTTATCCATCAGCAAAAAAGAAACCTGAGAGAAGAAAATAATTGCTTCCGTATTTCTTTTAATAATTTCGTGTATTTCAAAAACTCAAAGGGTTTCTCTAAATATGCTTCACTGTTACACGTTCATGTATAAATTCTAATTACTTTTAATCTTGCTTAAATTTAAAGTAATGAAGTATTAAAGTCAAACTAATCTAATATCCAAATACTTCAACATTATTTAATGCGTCCTTCGCCAGTAGCATTATCCCATTAAAAGCCTCTACTACAGTGGGAAGAATTTCATTTCTGGGGACTCTCCTGGAAGCTGCGCTCGGCGAATCAACCATTGGCCGAAGCTTGAAAGTAAACGCCATTTTTAAACCCTCCGATACAGCAAAGTCCATACCGGTTCCAGACACTTGGTGCAGAGCGTTAAACATGTCGCCTGAAGTGTACTTGGTTCCATAATATGTCGTTAGTTTTTCAGCTGCCACGTCCGCCATCCGATTCAATTCGAATTTTTCTTTCGGTTGCTCCTTGTTACTGAAGCCGAATGGATACAGCATTTTGGTACCGTAGCCTTGCAAGGAAATGTAGGCCTTCAAACGAGGCATGGAATATAAATAACGGGTTATTGCTCGCGTTTCATTTTCACTACGGGGGCCGAAACCGGGAAAGACATTGGAACAGGCCTTTTGAGTGCCGTTTTTATTATTCCAGTGGATGTCAAAATTTCGGTTGAGATCTACGCCACGGCATAAGCCTATAGTACGCCTTCGATTTTTGCGCCATAGCGGATCCGTTGTGAACGAGTAATCGTAACCATCAGGGTTGGCAAACGGCACTATATACCAATTGAATTGATTTACATTTAACAGAGTTCTCAGATGATTGCCTGATAGTTTTACCAGTCTGTTAATTAAGTACGTAGCGGCTGCTGGAGCAATCCATTCATTGCCATATATACCAGCTTCTATAAAGATTGCATTTTTCAAGCGATGGGGTGTATATTGAATAGTCAGGCCATCATCTACAAACTCGATTTCGAAAGCCTTTATATCCCGTCCACTATAAGTTTTGCCGATAGTAATGTATCTTGTCCTGGATAAGTTGTCCGGAAAGGTAAGTAAACCATTTAGGAACTTTTCAGTTTCTTCTAGTGAGTAGTAGTCCTTCCAGTCGTAAGCTGCAGAGAGACTTGCCAACGATAGACCGAGTAGAATAAGTTTCAGATCCATGTCAGCGCGTGCTCCGTCTAACTTCTGATTCAGTATAGAAGTACAGCATTTGCCTTTGCCTCTTTTATATCACAAATCAGCTCCAAGCTATACTAACTACATTGAAAAATAGCATGACTTCTGTGAATTAGCGTTGCTATTATTGTCATAGTTTTATGACAGATGCTGATAAAACTTTGTTTAGTAGTTAACACCTGACGTTGCCATTATACTTAGCTATTATCGAACAATTTGAAGCGTTGATACGTTTCTTAGAAAGAAATCTCATTTGATTAGAGAAATAATGGTTTTTCTCGGGTATATATTAAAATATCAACTATTTTTCGGCATTTTATACCTCTGTCAAATGAAAATAATTTTTTATTTAAGTGAAGAATTATCAGCATCTTATACATATACTACTGAGAATTTATACATTGTGTACATATATTTGCTGCTTACTTTTAACCATTGTATGTAATCAATCCAAGGTTTTATTGCTAAATATGGAATTAATAATGAGTTGCTATTGGTAGCTACCATATCTGTATATATTATCCATATTATATGTATACATATATTATAAATTTGTATTTTCTTAATAATGGAATAATAAATATTTCATTTTTTATGCATGAGGGCCCAAAAGGCTTATATTTAGCTGTTTGCAAATGTCTTTTTCTGGTGAGTTGAGGTTCTATTAGTTTTTCACTTGTAAATCAGAAAGCGTCATCGTGCGTTAAAGCAATTTGGAAGAAATTTATTTTACCCACGCCCAGGCGAGGTCGATAGTATCAAATGCCTAGTCCCGGTAGGCAGCTCTGCCGGTATGGTCCATTATTTCCGCACTACTTGTGCGAATAAAATGGACTCAAATAATAATAACAAAAAAGGAAAAACAAACGCAATGGAGATGGAGGTGTCTGAGGATATGGAACTTCAAAAGGGCTCAGCACTTTCAGACATTGGTAAGTCGAAAGGCGAACCAACCGACAAGGTGGACCGAGGGACATTGGCAAATGTTCAGCGGTCAACCGAGTCTGCCGCAATCCTTACCAGAGGGCGAAGAGATCAATGAGCAAGCTGACTCGGCGGTTCAGTGAGCTCTCGCCGGAAGAACCAACGGCTGAATCATCGGCGAAAAGGCACCGAGGCACCAAGGCCCGGAAATTAGTTCGGGTCTACGGAAGATTCACGGCGCTGTGGAGCAGAACTTGCGAGTCATCAAAAAACGGCGACCAGTGCAGGGTGGAAGGCAGCTGTGATGAGGAAACTAGCTGGTAAGGGGGTCGCTTATGGCCATTACAGATCTCTCAAGGGAGGGGCCGATGCGAGCTTACATATTTTTAAGACATCTCTTCTGGGGGACCTGAATCGGTTGGATGATGGGAGCGGTAGTATTGTGTTTGTGGGCAACGCCACCTTGGAGGATTGATTCATTGTATTAAAATGCAAGAATCAAGAATCCAAGGCGTGACTGGCTCAATGCTTGGGCGGATTTAAGGGTTTGTGTTGAGGGATGCGAGGAAAGTGACCGTCATTGTTCACGGGACGAGCTAGTCCAAGGATATCATTCTCGGAAGGCTGCAACGACAGAATGCCTGCGTAACGGACACTTCGAAATGGAGGGTCATTCGTACGGGCAAGTTTGGTGCAGCCGGGAAAGAAGGCGTCGTTCTCACGGTTTGGTGCCCAAAAGAAGAGGCCACTGCTATCGACCGCCCGAGAGCCAAGCTTAACTGCGGGCTTAGCCAAGCGGAGGTCAAATTCAGAAAGGATGACTCGTGAGAGGTGCGCCCCTGGCACGGGACCGTTGGCCATTTCCATGAAAAGATGGAAGTCGGGGCGGGAGGAGGGCCTGTGCCAGGATAAATTAAAAGCAGTTCAGCTCAATCTGCACCACATTAGGGCTGCGTCAACCGTGTTGGACAGACGCTTCGTGTCGGATGGGCTGGTTGTTGCCATATTACAAGAACCCTGGATAACCCACAACGCGATCAGGTTTTATCTTGTAGTGGGGCCAATCTATTCTAAGATGGGTGGCAGACACAGGACCTGCATCCTAGTGAGGCGCGGAGCATTAGCAGTGTTCTGTCCTCACTTGAGCACGCCGGATCTTACCGTGGTAAGAATAGGTGATGGTGCTGGGTCCCTTTTCCTTGCGTATGCTTACCTTCCATACGACTCGCCGGAGCTGGCACAAGAATGTGCTCTAAAACTAGAGAAGTGTGCTCGTGCTAATGAAGTCACACTTGTGTGGGTGAAAGGGCATGTTGGTATCGGGGGGAATAAGTTGGGTGATGAACTCGCTAAGCAGGGGGTCATCATCGACTCTTGTTGGGCCCGAGCCAAGAGTTGCTCTGAGCAGGGGATCGGTAGGAGCTTTAGTCGAACGATGGATGGAAACCTCCCACCTGGAGAGATGGAAGAATTTAACCACGTGTAGACAACCTAAGGTTGTTATGTGCAGCCCTATGGCCGGTGAAATGAAATGGGTCACCCAACTTCCGAGGAGGACCCTAAGCTGGCTAGCAGTAATTGTAACTGGTCACGGCAACTTCAGATACCATCTCAAAAAGATAGGTGTTGCTGAGAATGTTATCTGCAGACTGTGTCCGGAAGAGGATGAGACAGCGCTGCATGCAATGTGGCAGTGTCCAACAGTAGCAAGAAGAAGATTGGCCATACTGGGTCGCCACTTTATATATGACGACGATGTCAGTAGCGTCAACCTTCGTGATTTGCTTCTAATGTCACGGCACCTGGTCATTAGGACGGAGCTGGATAGATTCCACACATCTAGAGACTAGGTTCTGGTAGGATGGCGGTGGGACGAAAAAGGACCCGAATCGAGTGGTCTACTTCGACTCTCCCACTTCTATCGCAAGAGGAGTTAGGTTTTAGTACGTAGGCGCACCTGTTCGTGTGAATCGTACATGCCAAAAGTATCTGTATACGTGAGTCGTTTAACTCCACGCTCTGAATTCGTTGCTTGGAAAAAATTTTAACAAAATCAAAAAAAAAACTCCAGTAAAAACAGCAATTGCAATTCTAAGCAACAAAAATTTAAATTACAGACAACATGTTTGTCACTCATTTGTGACAATCTCGTTGCTTCACAGAGAAATAAATCAAAGCGTTTAATTTTTTCCGGCATGAATAAAATTAAATCGCTGTTTTCTCACCGACTGTAATCGGAAATCGTCATCAGGGCCGATAGCGGAGTCGGTAGCTGCATAGGAAACGTTGACACATTGAACTCACATGTCTGCAGTTGCGACTGTGAATGCTGCTGTTGATGGCGATCTGTGTGCTCATTTTATTACACACATCATTAAAAACTTCAATGCTGATGGTCATGTTGGCTTCGAGCCCACAGAAGACCAAAAGTTGATGGCTGATGTCAAAGAAGGCGTCATGAGGCTGGCACAACTTCGGTTTATTACCTTCAATGAATCAATCAGAACGAGTGGGACCGTTAAACCTCTCTGAGAGCAGGGAATTTATGTCCAAGAAGAAGTAACAAGGATCAGTTTTCATGTGATTCCTACGATAACCAATTTTTCATTCAAAAGAAAGGACACTTTAATAAAAATATTAGCAATTTTCATAAATAATTAATAAAAATAGTAATATTTTCTCTTTTTTGAAACGGTTTTTAAAGTTTTTATTAAAAATTTCCATAAAACTTTGTTATGCAGTAAATTAACAGATTTTAATAAAAATTCCTGTTAATTTTTAATGTGTTTTCGGACTGTTTTTGCAATAGTTTAAGTAACAATTTAAGTGTTAATCTTTCACTCTTGGGGGCCATCAAAGTGAAGATGTCGTCTGTTAGATTTAAGAAAATCATTAACAGTTGCTCGAGATCGCAATCGAATCAAAGCACGACCAATTAATAAAATCAACTGATCTCAATCCTTCAGTATATCGTAAACGGGAAGCATATCGAATAGCAAAACATCGCGTGGAGACACAATAAACACTAAATGCAAATTAGTCCAGACGAATTCCAGTGACAGAAATTATAAAAACTTCGTGGAACAATGGATGAGAAGGAAACAAACCGTTAATGTTTTTTTTTTTCTTTGAAATTTAATTTTTCTACGTTCGCCTGAGTCCGATGTGGGATTTAAAACATTGCAAATTAACTCAAGAGAGGAATGAAAACACATAAAAAGTGAAATTCATTATTAAAGGCCCGCAGATTTTCCACAAGTTTCTTCTGAACGCCTTCAGATTTTGACAGAAACGATGGGGAAAACAAAACCTGTGAAATGTTGACAATATAAGTTGGAAATTGCTTAATTATTTCATTGTTGTTGTTGTTGGTGGTTGCGTTGTTATTTGTAATTGTCAATCGTAACAGCGACAGCGACAGAAACCACAAAAGTTCAGATGAACTATTTTCCAGTTCAACTTCGCAGTTTTGTTGCGCGACTTAAGGGTAGCGGTTAATCAACGGGCCTTTGTTGCTGTCGACAAATTTGGAAGTTGTGACGCGTATTATTCAGACCGCATCTTCCTCTAAATGGACTGGCAGCCTCTACCTTACCAAGAGCGAATTACGTGGTCGCCTCTGGAAGTTTGCAGGATTCCCCATAGTCGCTGGAACTGTATAAATCCATTTAAACGAATAAAAAACCTTTCACCACCAGGCAACCACTTCAGAGGAGGCATCGAAAGCAAAGGCGAGGACTTCTCTGTGGTTGAAGGAGGTAGCACACTACTGGAATTACTTGTAGCTCAGAATGATAGCATTCATATCAAACTCTGGAGGGTCTTCAGAGCTCAGAACGCAATGGTAACCCCATTCTTACAATAGGAATTGGCAAAGTATCGATCTAGGCTATTACAGTAAAGGTATGGTCGTATTCCAGTCGACTTCCACAAAGGCAAATACAAACAGCAGGGAATGCTAGTTTCCCCTGCGGCCGACAAGGCAGTAATACTACCGGACTTGGCCAACAAGCTGGCAAAAGAAGTGTCCACAAAGAGAAAGAGTTTTTCGATAATTGTATAAAAGATATGGGAAAGGAAGATTTCAATCCTGCGTTGGATATATGTCATGGTTATCAGACCCATCATTGCATACGGAGCACTAGCATAGGCAACCAATACCACCATAGAACCTACACAACCCGGTACAAATATCACCTCTACTTTCAGATGCAAGCAGAGGTTGTCTTCTATAGAATGAAGCCAGGAAATGGTGATACTGGGTCCGGAGTTAGATAGAAAGCTTGGAGACCTACCTGAATATATCTTACTAACACGGAAAATGCAATAGAGATTGACTTGTCAGGATTTCGTTGTGTTTAATGGTTAATCAAATTGCTAAAATAAATCAAGGAAATTTAATCATGATTACATTAAAGTGCAGTACATAATTAATATCAAAATATAGTTTAGATAGATTCGATAGATAGGAAATATTTTAAAATCGTTTGGTATAGTTTTTGGTAACTTAAGTGATAAAAATTTCTGAGACCTACGAGAGCAGCAAAAATTGGTTTTAAAAATTCAAAATTGGCCAATTAAAGCAACACGCTGGGCTTATTCCATTTTTGTGCAATAAGGGAACGAAAAGGGTAGAAAAAAAGTGTTTTGCCTTTGTTTCTTTTCGTTTTCCATCTGAGCAGAAATAATTTTTAATGATTTTTCAGTATTTTTAGCACAATTGCAAAGAGATTTTTTGTGGTGATAATTTGCAAGTGCAGCTGCAGTAATATTTTTGTATTTTCTTTTATATTTTCGCTCATCGAAGCAGCGCAATCGATCGAGTGTTCATCTCTGGCTTTAACCTCGCTCGCTGACTTACCTTGTGTTTTCTGCGGAACAGATGCGGCGCCCCTCCGGGTGGCTGCAGAGGCACAGCCGGCTCTGGAGTCACGGTTTGCACGGGTCGCGGAGGTTTCACCGCCAGCTTCTTCAGACTCGCGATGCGTTTGTCGCACATCAACGACACGTCGTCGATCCGCTGCAGCACCTGAAGATGCAAAATAAGCGTCTATTAAAATAATTACAATGTCGATGAATGGAAATTAAAGTGCATACATATAGAAAATCAATGAAATCCTTGAATGGCAATAATAATAATAATAATGGAATCAGATTTGGTATCGAAAGTGATATAAAAAAAATAAGAATTGCTCAATTTTAATAATGAATCAATCACAAGGACGCTTTTTTTCTCGTTCTTATATGAATTTCAATTCCAATTGGAGTTTTCATTATAATCTATTTTATTTCAAATGTTGTCTTATTTTCCAAGGCATTTATTTTCTTTACATTTTTAAATTTTAATAATTAAAATTAATTATGTTTGTGTGCATAGTCAATTTTTATTTCTACGTGTGTAAATATTTGAAAAACCCGTTGCATTGAATTTTATTTTATTACAGCGAAAAACAGCATCTTTATTAAAATGAATGATTTCTCAGACTTTCTCAAATTTTTCTGGAAATGTGCAGAATTTAAGTGAATAAAAAAAGTAATTGAATTAAATGTGATGTGAAAGTGAAGATGGTAAAAATAGAAGACAGCATCACAAATCGAACAGCCAACAATCGCCGTCCATCGTCGTCATAATGCTTATGCAAGAAGCGACGACAAGAGAGAGCGCGAGAGCGAGAGAAAAGAGGTGATTACCGTCTACGCATGCGTGCAAGAATTGCATTGTAATACTAACACAGCTCCCAGCTTTGCTCGTCCAATACAAAAACAACATAAAGAAATGCTGTTAGTTTTAATTGTTCACCACAACAGCTCAACGATAATCGATCAGGTTCGAAGAATCGTTAAGCAGCTGACTTATGGTGAAAATGAATGCCATCAAAACGTCCGTCAATCAAAATGTGGTTGTTAATATACACAACAAGAGCCAAAACGCAAGAAAACACAACTCGAATCGCCCATTCTAACAACTGCTGCTAGAGTATTGCCAATGCAAGTGGCTGCTCAAATAGAAAATCGAAAGGCAATTTTCCAAGTGACATTTTTTTTACACAGACAACCGGATAAAAGACGCCAATATTTTCATTATAGGCTAAAATAACAATTTTCGAAAAAGTGAGAAAAAGAATATTAAAAGTCAAACGGGGTTTTTAATGTTCATTTGGAGAAGTCGCCTCTTGGAAAAACGGAGACGAACCTAGTACCCGGCCTAAGGTACATGTAGATGGCGGTTATTATTTAAAAAAGTTACTACCATCAAAGGTTTCTTTATATTTTTTTTTCTATTCATTATTTGAAAGGTCTTGGTCCAATCAATATTAAAATTGAGCTTTATTCTTTTTAGAGGAGTCTGCTTTTTCCTTTACAACAATAAAATTTTGGATGACATATTGACGTATTTCAAAGAGTGATGTACAGAGCATATTGACTGAAAATTTATACATGTGAAAACTGTGCTTAAGATCGTTGTCAACTGGGAACGAGAAACGAGTGTTTAGCGATGTTTTATAGGAATAAATTCGAGTTTTTGCGTCCACTTATAACCATGGATTCTATAGACTCTACACCGAATGTCACACAAATTACCAATTTCACTCATAATGTTCTTCATGGCGTGAAAGCCTACATTTTCCTGTATGGATCAGTCAAAGTTTCATCCAATTCGTTTCGGGTGAAATTTCTGAAAACTGCAGTCATGACTTTTGCCATGAATTTCATATGTAAAGAGGTAAATGGAAGATCGTAGCAGGTCCATGGTAAACTAATTATTCAATGTTAACTAAAATATACGTAGAAAGATAATTTCAATACACAAAATAGGGAAAAAATTTACTAAGTGGACACTAAATGGAACTAAATGCTGAATGCTACTAACTAAAAGCTACTAAATGGAAACTGATAACTGTTTTGGTGTGTATAAATGAAAGGCTAAAACATAGACTAGGACCAACAAGGGGCCGAAAAGAGTGTTATTATCAGCCTATCGTTAAAGAAAGACAAACCTTGGAGCATCAAACAAAGTCCAATCGCAATTAAAATACGATGAATATTGCCTTTACCCATTTCCTAGGTTTGTCGATATTTCAGTTGATTATTTTCCCGAATATACTCGACTTTATTTATCAAACTAACCGCAGTTTGTAAGTACAAGGACCACATCATGATGATCTGAAGCTATACGATTTTCAAGTGATGTTTCTTGCAAAATATCTCCATTTTCCCCAATTAGTTTTCACCATTTCAATTATTAGTATGATTGACCTTTGATTTATATTTAATCTGTACCTGATTTGAGCAAAATTAAAAACGATCTTTCTTATTAAAAAGCCTGATGTTAATAATTACCAAAACATATCCCACTCGATGTCGTATTAAATGTAATTTGTCTTTATTGTCAACTATTATTTGCTAAGTGTTTACTTGCACTTTCTATGGCCACAACGTCGTTTAGTTAATGACACTTTATGTCATGTTCCTGCCTCTGAACCCAGGATAACTTTCACTTCGGGCCAGACGCCAGCGAATTGATGGCAATTGCATTGTTTCGATGCCAATTTTCACGTCTGCGAGCGGCGTGAGGATGCGCGCTCGGCATGAAGATGTTCGCCGGAGATGCGACGATCTTCATCCTTGGCGACGACACCCAAACTCACGGCCAACTCAAGCAACTTTGGCTATTAGCCTTTTGGTTGTTGTTGCTATTGTTGTTTGTCAGGTTCACCTTTTTATAAACCTTTCCCAGCCATCGCTGAAGATGTTCCACGACAAATACAAAGAAAAAAAGTTAGGAAACATGATTTTGTGGCTATGGGGACTCAGGTGGTTGCTCCTCCCGTGATCGTGACGCCTGCGAATCTTTCCTTTTATGGCAATGATGAAATTAAATCCAGCGGCCAGTTTATTGGGCCCCACAAGAAAGCTTCCAAACATTCCGGCATCCATCGAGAGGTCAACGAACCCGGGCAACGTAACCAAGTCGTTTGTCAGCCGATTCCGCGATAACCTTCGAGTTGGCGAAATGTCAATACTGTCGCTGTCGTTGGCTCGCAGGTTGATCGCTCACCGCGAAGGATGAAAATAATTACATTAAATAAAAAGTCGTGAAGTTTTTTTGCTTTATTGGAATTTTCGTCGTCGTTAGCTAACATTTTTATTAATGATGATGATGATGAGCAGTTTTAAAAAGCCTTTGCGTGTTCCCGATTGCAGCTGGGTTAAAATTGAGCCGACCTCTGATGATAGACGATGAATATTTTCAGGAAGTTGCCAACTTCCTCGTCTGTCTGTGAAGTTTTGTTGCAGCGCATTAAATTGTTAATGTATTTATAAACAATAGCTGAATATAAATAAAACAACAGCTGCGAAAATCTTTAATTTACCGGTTTCTGATGGTGAATGGAAGCTCCACCGATCAACAACGTAGCGATAATCGATTGCTTCAATAATTTGCAATGTAGATGGAGTTTTTATTTCCATTTTTATTATGCGATCGATTATAATAATTATGATTTCGCTATATTTAGTTCGAGGCTATTTAAAATATTCAATATTTCAATACGTGCAATGAGTTATTTAATCACAGTTGCTCGTGGAAGAAAAGAAGCCAATAAGAATTATGAATTCCTTCGTTTGTTCATTCCGCGACCAACATCGCGTCGTCTCGCTCAACCAGCCGACCATCGCCTACGCATACAAAGAAACTCTGAGTAAGAAAATTTTTAGCGAAGCCGAAGTCGCCTTTGAATCAACTGCTGTGATTCAGCAGAGGGGTTCAAAGAACAGAACAAAAAAAAACAGGAAATCAGAAAACCAAAGATTAAAGCCGAAGTTCTTCGCTTGTTTCGTACCAACTTGTATAAGAATGAATGCAGATTGATTGCTCTTTCTGTTTGTCAGCAACATGTTTACAAGTGCGACTTTACATTGAAAACATCAGAACGCTTTATGTTGCCGGCAACAAATGTTTCATGCAATATCTTAATAATATCTAAAGTTTGGAGTCTAAACAAAAGAAGAGTCTTAACTTTCATCATCCTTAGCGTTTATTCTTAATAATATTCCTTTTCCACTTTTACTCCATAATATTAATTAGTTTTGAAGAAGTAATCAAAAATATTTGCACTTTTTCTTAATAAAATTTATATCGTTTTCCTCGTAAAAGTCATAAAAATGAAATTATTTGATTAATGCTAGTCTAATTACACGGTAATTAAATTTAATCAATGAGTGAAGAAATTTCTTAAACGATCTTATTTTTATACATATATAGTAAAAGTTTAGCGATAATAAAAATTTAATGATGTGCTTCGATATGAATAAAACAACAGCATTAACAAATGCAACATTAACATTAATAATAACAACAACAACAACAACAACAACGGTAATGGCAGTAAAATTAACTGTAAACATATTTTCACCCCACACCAAGCATAAATTCAGCACATAATTATTTACTAATGCGATTTAACGATGGATTCATCGATGGATTCGTCATAAAAAAATCACGCGATTGCGTTAAATGTCAAATTAATAATAATAAAAATAATAATAAGCAGCAGTGAGCATCGTCGATGCTAAACAACATTTCCTATCGCAGTTTTTCAATGGCAACATTGAAGATGTTTACAGCAACAAGTTACAATTGCAACAACAGCAATAGCAACAGCAGCAATAACGCTTGTTTCTCTCTATTGCAATCAGCGGGAGTCTAAAGTCGACTCCAACGAAAAAGTCGTAAATTAAGTTGATTATGTTGAAAATCCTCATAATTGATTACAACAACACAAACGTTTGTATTGCAATAAAAAGGAATAGTGATAAAAAGCAACAAAACTTCAGTTGAAATTTTCACCTTTAATTTTTGAAGGCGGGGAGGAAAAACTTTTTGATCGATAGCTTTTGCAGCTGCAGTTGGCTGAATTCGACGAAATTTGAAATTTACACATTTAATTTTACAACAATTACATACATATTTAATAATTGTACAATTTTGATAATTTTTAAAATAATTTAATGAAACTTTTCATTGAAGTATTTCATTTATAACTATAAATATTTATTAATTATGCATTGGTTTAAATTATTTATGCTTTTAATTAACATTATTAGCAATTAATAAATAAATTAATAATATTTTATTAGCAAAAATGTTAATTGAATTTATTTAAACAGTTACAAAACAGAGAAGTGCAACGAATACAGTCAAACGCATTATCGAATCTTTCGCTAAAACACGCATAACACACCAACACAGCATTAATTCTTCATGTCCGAACATTAATCGCAATCATTCTCAAGAGAATAACGAATCGTCACGGACTTCGTTGAATGACAAAAAGAGAAACACACGACATTCTCACGCCTGTATAAGCGTTTGTTATTTAAAAAAAAGCTGTCCACACACACAAACTACAACAACAACAACGCTCTGCCTATGGTTGTGGCGTTGGCTGCAAATGAATACAAAACATGTATCAACTCAGCAAAGCTGATGTCAAGTTGCTAGCAGCTTCGAGTTCACGAATGACACGAACGATTCGCGTCCAACGAATAAAACGAATGTTACGAATGGCACTCGTTGCAAAATGCTTGATTTTACTACTCAAATTTATCTCTTAAAAAAGCGTGAATCAAAAAGAATGGATCGGAATGGAAACGTTCTACTATAGAGATTATAATATTATATTAGATTATATTATTTATTATTTATTTTTAAATTATTGTATTATATTATTCAATAATATTTAATTTATAATATTCTAATATTTTCTTATCTCTATGATTCTAAATTCAAAGAAACTCTGATATTCTTAATAACAATAATAAATATACAATCATAATGAAATATGAAATGAAATAAAACAATTTAATTCAAAATCCAATCAAATATTATAAAGTAAATTGTTGTAATTATTATTTGCTAGTAATATTTTATAATAATTAATAATTGTAATATTTCTCATAATCATAATAAGAAAATAATAATATTTTAGTATTAATAAATTCCATATTTGTTCAATATTTTGTCGATAATCAATGTTTAAAAAATGTTATTTCAATATTAAAATTAATTAATAAATAAATAATAAATTAAATTCCAATAATAATTAAATATTTATTCAACGTTTAATTTCAATATTAATATTAAATAATAAATTAAATTCCAGTAATAATTTAATAATATTAATTTTCATTTCAAGTAAAAAGATTTTTAAAAAAGATTTTTTAAAATAAAAAAATATATAAAATAAAAAATAAAATTAATAAATAAATAAATGTAAATAAATATTATAAATAACTATGAAAATTCTTCAAAGAAATAAAATTTTTAGTTTAAAATATAATAATTACTTTTAACTTTAATAACTCTTTAATAATTGTTACCATTCTTTTTATTATTATTATTATCATTAGAGGATTGATCAGTTTGCTTATGATTAGTCAATATCAGCTTCAATAAATCAGATAAAAAACTATAAAATAAACTTGAATCGTTGATCAATAATCGCTAAAAATCAAACTAAAGTCAACCAGTCAAAAGTGGCTTCAGTGGAGGAATGCAGAGAATCGGGAAGATTCGGCTGAAATGCAACGCTATCGAATCTAGAAAAATTCTTAAAAGATGGAGTAAAATGGGACATGGGAAGCATCAAAGGAGTGGCGTTGAATTTCGGAGAAGATAAAAACGATGCCAAACTGAACACGAACAAAGATTCTAAGTGGAAAAACTAGTATTTTTGACCCATATCCCGCTGGAGGAGCAACTCATAAAATTAGTTTCATCTGCACGAGCGACGGCGCATTAAAAGTTAATTTATTAATGGAAAAAACTGATATTGAGAAATGAAATTGGAAAGAAAGCGGCACGATGAAGGAGTGAAGACAAGAAACAGTAAAAAATATCGATGGAAACCGATAAAGAATCAAATAAATGCAATTAGAAATGCAATCGAAGAGGTTTAAATTGAAATAATCATCATTAAATCGCCTCCACGAAAGGAGTAATCAATCTATAATCAAATCTTCAAGGAATTCCATCGAGAATTCGAAACCTTTCTTCATAGATTCACATCCAATGATTGGTTTTTTGCAGTCAAGATTCTCAACAGAAGAACAACAAACAAATTGCATAATCGCGTTGATCGTCTGGCGGCCAGTTTCTATCGCCGCATCTCGAATTGCTTGCAATTCTCGGCTGCATTTCGATGTGCATTATTTCATCGATGCAATCGGCCAAAAATGTTGCTCCTTGCAGATCGAGTTTTGCTCTTTTACTGCTTCAAAGTCAAGAACCTGAACCTGTCCCAAACCGAGACCAAACGAGTTTCGGGGACGACTGGAGCAGCCGAAGAGTCCAATGAAGCAGTTGTTTGTCTCTGCTGGCAGGCAACATCGAACATGTTTGCCCGCGCCTACGAGTGCCAAGGTTAACCCGATGTTAACCCAATTCTCAGTCGTTGCTGCTGCTTGAACTTTTCTTTAGCACTTGAAAATTTCTGTGCTCAGTTGTAAAATGAATTGTTGAATTTTTTTTATGGTGTGAAAGATATTTCCAAACATAATTTATTAATAATATAAATAATATTGATTTTTCTACTTTTTATCATGGTTGAAATGCTAAAAAATTGGCTTCACAAAGTCTGCATCGAATTCTTTTAAATATAATTCAAATTTTATTCGTTTTTAAAACCCATTGATAATTATTTTTGTTGTAGCTTCTGAGAACAGGCGTTGATTGATCATTGCAGCAACAATCACGATCCTCCAACTAAAACAAAAAACCGACATCTGATCACGATGATAATGAACAACAGCAGCCACCATCAGATGATCAACAACAGTCACAAATCAACGACCACAACTCAGTGCAACGAGAAGAGTTCAGTAGCCGCTGCTGGACTGAAATCTGCTTTAAATTACATAAAAACAAACAAATCGCGACCAACAACAACAACGTTACTCGGCGAAACCGTTTTATATCAATGACAACATTTTTCTTGTGGCATGCGTATTGCATAAAAAGCTGCTGTTGCTCTTTAATGTTGCCTGTGCAAGCGCTACAGAAGCAGCTTCAATAATTGCTACTAGTCCAGATCCAAATTGACTTTTCAGCATAAAAATCTCGACTGGCGGATTAGGATTAAGCGATCGTTCAGTGCGTTTATTATGGGCTGGCATTTTTAAGAGGAAATATAATTGGAAAATGTGAATGCGAAAACAAATTCCACACTAAAATTTTACGGAATTAATCGGAAAAGTTAACGGAAGTGACACATACTACAATTAAATAAAGAAATGCACTTAAAGCCAAAACAAAAATTAGTTAAATAAGTAGAAAAATTGATGGTTATCCAAGAGATTTGCAAATTATTCGGAATTTGGTGTGAAAAGCAAATAACTGTTTTATAATTGATACGAGATATCAGGATGATATACAGCAAAATTCAACCTGCTCTAGGAGAATATCGAACTATACAATATTGGCTACTTTAACAGCTCCGACAACTTTTCTACCATAGAGATTATTACAATGTCTTTAGATTTCTCTAATAGAAAGATTTCTCCGTAGATTTCTCCCATAGTCTCTACAATAGATATTATAATCATTAGAGATCTCTCTAATAAATCTACTATAACACTCGAATAGGTAATCTCTATACATCTTTCTAATAGAGCTATTATAATCGCTCTAATAGATCTTTTTTAAGCACTTTAGATCTCTCTTTAGATAGATTTATTAAGAGATCTATTACATAGATCTATGGAGAGATAAGAGATTATAAAAATTATCTACATCTACAAAGATTATGATAAATCAATAGCTTCGAGCTCTGCTATGTATTTCCATACAGTATCATCATTATAGCTCCCTGTAATAGATCTCCTATAATCCCTACAGATCTCTAGTAAATCTATTATAATCCTTACAGAGCTCGAAACCTTTTGATTTATTATAATCTTTATAGATCTCTCTATAATCTCATATCTTTCAATAGATCACTGTAATAGATCTCTTATAGAATATATGGATCTCTTCAATAGATCTATTATTATCCCTATACATCTCTAAAATATCTATAATCTCTACAGATCTCCTATAATCTCTATGCTTCTACGTGGGCAGTTGAGCCCTAAGCCGTCACTTCCTTGGCTGTTACTAGGATCGTATAACAGCAAAGCAGTGGGTTTCAGACTCCACCTCATCTACATATTTACAACAACATCTGCTGCATTCCATTATAGTTCTAGATCTCCTTCCGATCATGTTGCCGAAGTACAATGACGGCTGATTACTCCAACCGTTCTATTGCAGGGTATTCTTATAACAGTGATTCTTTGATAGAGTATAAGAATTAGAACCATGAATACACAGTCTCATGAAGGTAAAAAAAAATCGGCCAGACTAGATTCGGCACCTCGGTCATTTTTTGTGCCTTGCCATGTTTAACCTGTAGTTTAGGCTTCTAATATAGCTAGACACTCAGCCTAGTTCAGTGAGCCATGTTTTAAAGTAATAAACAAAAGCTTCACCAAAATAAATATGACTTGTATAGCATATGGCAATCTCAAAGCATGTCTCAGAAGTTTTCAGGGCCTTCATGGAAAACCTGCAAGTATCCTCAGATAACCTGATAAGTTTTTATGCTATTTTTATTAAAAATAGGGAACTTTCTATGACAACTCTCTACAAGGAACTCGATTTCCACCCACTTCCAAACAACATCCATGCAGCCTTTCGCCATATGTTAGGCCACAAAATATTTCCGGACCTATGAAATGCCGTTAGGACCAACATTTTCCCCGACAATCGCAGGGAACTTGCTTAGAGTTCTGTCGATCTACACAGAAAAATGTGCAAGTGTTCAATTGAGTTAATACTATTTTTCCAGGTGGTTTCCGTTGTGATTAATTGAAGAAATAAAGCAATAAAAATAGATATATATTTTAGAGTTTGATCCAATCAAACAGTTTTACAGAACCGAAGCTGTCTGTTTTCATTCAATAGACGGTGATTTAATTCGCTTTAGCGACACCGATGAATCACAGTTTGATATTAATTTTTCTATATCTTTTATACCAGTTCAAAGTTACTTTAAACAGTTTAAAAGAGAGCACAAATCGAACACAGACACGATGCAATCGTAGAGTATTGATGCCTAGGTCAGAGCACAGATAAGAAGCGCATTTAATTACATTGATTTGCTGTAATTGTGCCATTAATCGAATCAAAACTCGTCGATAATAATTTCACTTCTGCGTTTAGAGCTGCTTTATAGCTTTTTCAAGAATTCGATTCATCAAATGATGTCAAATGACATGTAAAACTCACATTGAATTCCAAATTTCCGTTGTGGATGCTGTAATCACCGACAGGCAATGGGCTGGACCAGCGACGATTGAAGCAGCACGTTCGGTCCATGATGAGGTGTGAATTGGACACTTTATATGGAAGTCTATTGGGCACAATCTTATTTGATGACCTGCGGCACGCGGACGAGTAGCAAGAAACTGAAAATCATGGCTGCACTTGTCGTCGCGGGAATCGTTGCAAGGTTGCAGTTCGTGGAACGACTGACCGACGAAGATATGCTGTGTGTGAGTCAGCGGTGTTGAAACGAAAGAAACTACGGAGGAGAAAAGCTGAGAATCGGCGAAACTCGGCGGCGAATGTGTTACATTCCGTGTTTTAATGGACGCTCACATCACGAAACTGAAGCACATTCAAAAACTACATCACATCAATGAGTAAATGCAGTGTTTATTAGGCGATAATGCCGACGATTACACGATCAAAGCGAACGATCTCTTCAACAGAACAGAACAGTGCAAATAGCAAGAAAGAAAACGAAGAAAATAGTTTCGATAAAAGTCAGACGAGCAGAACGACGCTTGAGAAATACAAAGAAAAAACTAGGATAAAACCGACTTTAAAAGAGTAGAAAGAATTACAGAGATTAAAATGCTGCTTCAACGACTACAATTCAAAATATAAATACGCATTTTAATGAATACGAGACAACAAAATGAAAATATTTACAAATTCATTATCAGTTAAAATATAGCAACGCATTAAAAGTTATTGCTAATATTTAATTTAATTAAAATTCATTACTTATTATTGATAAGTTGATTGAATTTTCATTGAAACTATGGAGCGTCTTTAGTGTTGTTCCCAGACTTTGAAGCTCAATGGAAAAGCCCAAATACTTACTTGAGATACCAGCGCTTTTGTTTCCGGTGTGGTGCTCTCCAGGAAGATCTTCTTAAATTCACTAGGACTAGAAAGTTTGAACTCGGACGCCGAGGCGATGAATGCCTGAATCTCCTGCAGACTTTGCTCGGCGATCTCCGCCGACAATGAACACTTTTCGATGCGCTGCGATGCCAGCAGTTCGACGCCGTTGGCGCACCATTGATTAGCCTTTGAAAATTTTAATAATTAAAAAAATTGAACTGGAATTTGCTAAATTTCCTCACCTTTTCAACTCTCTCCATGAGCTCACGATTTTTCGTTAGTATTTCCAAACGTCTGGCAACTCGCTCGCTGATGATGTCGCAGACTCGCTGCAGTTCGTCGCATTTCGGCTGGACGATCTCCCACGGATAGACACCGCGCAGGCCGATCAGCTGCTGTCCAGCGGCGATGACTTCCACGGCGTGTTGAATGGCGTCGGCGGCGACCAGCTCAAAGTCGGTTGTTTGCTGCAGCAGCGCATCAACACGCACGACGCTTTCGCCAATTTCCGTCATTTCAGTGACAGTCTGCAAATGAGCATCGAAAACGGCCTGAAAAAGGAAGGAAAATATGGCATTTAAATCGATTCACAGTAGACAGTTTTCAAGTCATCGAATAGACACCTGCAGCTCTCGAAAATCCTGCTCGAAGCGTCGCAACTCGAGGCACTGCTGCAGGCGATTCCTGTGCGTCCGCCAGAACTCGTCGAAGCGCCGTTCCGTCTCCTCCAGCTGCACCAGGAGTCTACGATAATCGCGACAATCGTCATAATGTTGCGCTTTCTTTAATTTATGTGGTTGGTGATAAACAATTTGCTGACGATTTATAATCCCTGCACTGGATCTGTCCATCATCGGTCGGTTTTCACCAAAAAAATGGCATTTCAACAGTTTTCAATTTAAGCGTTTTTCGAGCAAATGATTTTGGTTTTTATTAATGCCACAAGGAGAGAAAAAAGAGAGAGAGAGACAACAATATCTGAATGAGCGATGAACGAAAGCCATTGATGTGAGTTTGAAGCGTTTGCTTTTGATTAGTTTTCGGCTAAAAAGAGGCTAAAGAATGTTGCAAGAACCTTGATTGTTGTGTGTTTCGGTGCTTAATCGGGATGAGTTGGTGAATAAGTGTTTTTTATGAGTGTTCGAGTTCGAGTTTGGAGCTCTAAGAACTCCGTGTTTCTAAGAGTTGTCAAAAGTGCCCAAAATTTGTGTCGTGTTTGTTTAAATCCTTTTGAAATGTTTCCTAGTCTTTGTTGTTAGTAAGAAAATTATAAATGGAAAAAGAAAAATAGCCAATAAATGCGTCAAATAAACATTTAAATTAAACAGTTTTTTGAATGAAATGAAATTTCAATTTATGAAAATTTATTATTTAAAATTTATTAAATGAAATGGAAATTGTTTAGTGTTATTTTTATCCTTCTGCTAAATGATTGTGTGTGTGTGTGTTAGAAACTCACACGCAGACGCACATGCATCATCTATTAAAAAACATCAAATCTAAAAAAATTCCCGCTAAGCGAAAATTTTCGATTTTAAAGTATGAAAAAGCGACTATGAATTTATGAATATTTGTAAAACAACAACAACAACAATAAAACAACTATGAAAAGAGAACAGTTAACAACATTTAATATTAGTATTTTTCTATGTTTTAACTAATTTAAAAACGGTTAATCAAAAAATAACCAAAACTCTTTTCAAATCTTCTAAAATTAATCTAAGCTCAACATGCAATGCGTCGTCTATGAACGATTTTTGTGGAAATTCGATTTGATTCGAGTCTACGAAAATGAAATGAAGACGATTTCGTCGAGGATTCTCTCCATCGATAGAATCTAATTTTGCCCGTTGATTTGAAAAAATATATTAACGCAATTCTCATCAAAAATTGTATAAAACTCGAAGAAGGGAAATAAAATTGGCAATTTTTAAGAAAATATTCAAAATAATTTACAGACGATTCTTGGTAGTTTACGAAACCAGTGCAGAGCTATAATATAAAAGAATTCAGAGTAATAAAAATACTTGGAAATCATCGAGGTGGACGGTGGAAGTGGAGAAAGGAGCGGGGAATAGTGTTCCGTGGAGAGCACGAAACGAACTTAAAATCAAGTTTTCAATTATAAATTTTTGTTAGTATACAATTTAAAATAAGTATTTATTTTTTATAGTAGTATTAAGTATTAAGAAGAAAGAGAAAAGCTGTGTAGTTAAGAAGCAACATGGATTTTATACCGTTCGATGGCGCTAACGTTGCCAGTCCGTTCGGAAAACTCCTTGACTTCATCATTCGATTTGATGTTGTTCAGCAGAGTTTCGCCGTGTTTGGAAGCTGCGAGTATCTCCTCCTGTACAATGATAAAAGTACGTTTATAAGTAAATGAAATAATAAATTAAATATGGGAAACCTTTAAACGCGTGTAATTATCCCCTTGATTCTCCAGCAGCTTTTGTGTAGCTTCGACGGAATTCGGAAACTCCGTGTCGTGTATGATTTGAATGAAAATATCCAACTCGGCCGAGACTTGATGCGTTAGACTAGAAAACTTCTCCAAGGACTGTAAAAAAAAGCAAGCAGTTTAATAAAGATTCATCGTTCTTTTTGCGCTTCTCAGGATCCTTTACAATGCGTTGCTGTATCCATTCGTGGTGAGAGTAGATCAAATTGCCGCCCATGTCCGTCGTCAGCTGGTCGCCGGCGACGAACTCGTGCAAATCGTGCAGCGTCGAGCACACGACCAGCCGAAAGCGGTACTCGTCTTTGGAGAACTTGGAGCTAACCTCTGAGATGGCTTTCTGAAAGAGTCCGGCGGGGCGCAGCACGTACACGACGTGTATGATGCCGGGGAAATAGATCTGCAAAAGGCATTTTCGAAAGGATTCTCATGCAGCGCAGTTGGAAATATATTTATACTCACAGATACTCTTTGTAATACTGTTTTTACGGAAGCCCATTTATCTTTCCGCCGATCAATTATCAAATGGAAACCGAGATCAGCATCTTGCAGCCTGAAACGTTGGAAAATAAATGGAAGAAATCCCTAAAAACACACGATTCCAACTCACGATGGCACCGAAGTCAGATATAAAATTAATTTTTGGTAATCAGCCTCTTCTAATGTTTGAAAATTGTTGTTGTCCGGAAAAATGATTAACGGGCAACCGTCCTGAGATCTGCCACCTGAAAAAGGAGCAGGAAAAAATCGTCAATAAAACGATGTTGGCAACGGAATGAACCTTGCCACGCACCTGTAATAATTGCATGCTGTGGATGCAGCAAATCGGCCACGTCTCCGATATTCAGCACACCCTCGCCGCTCATCGCCGTCGCCGAAGGATTGATGTGCTCCAGCAGGGAATTTATGCTGCCCGAAGGATGCCGCAAGCCCGACAGCGCTTCAGTGCCATAAGGAGTCGCTCTTTGAAGAGGAGGCGGTGTCTGCTGTGATCCAACGTGGCTTTTCCGTTCTGATCCTGATGAATTGCTGCTGCTGGTGCTGCTGCTGCCCACCGTCGACACTTGTTGCTGCAGTGCGCCGTTCGCGTGCTGCTGCTGCTGCTGCTGCGTGTTGACCACCGATTGATGCAGCACCGTTTGAACAGAGGAGGCGCTGTTTATCGACGATTGCGACTGTAGCATGAAGTGATTCTGTTGCTGGTGACGCTGCTGAGAGGCATTCAAAACAATTTCCTGCGATTCAGCCAGAGCGGATTCCACGTCATTATCTGAACGGAAGAAAAGGGAAATAAGAGTGTTAAAGAGTTGAGAATAAATTTGAAAGTTGAAGTCAATAATTAACTTGTTTGTTATCGTTTAAAATGTAAGCGAATCCTCCCACAGAAGTTCGAAATAAGCATTCATTAATACGATTACTGAGCGTTACTCAGTTTATGCATTATAGAAGCGGGGATTCGGAGCAGGAATGCAGCCACGCGATTCACTGACTTCATTCAGAAAAATGAAATTCAGCACGCAGAGAAAAATGCGATTAAAAATAGCATCATGAGTGAGAGAAAAGGAAGCCGACGACGAATCCTCTTCTTGCTTTTATTTCAGCGTTTATTAACGGAGATTTTCACGAGGAAAATTATTTATATTTTCACTACTTCATTACGTACAAGAAGATGACACAGTTTCACGAAAATGCAGCACATTATGAAGTGATAAATAAGCGACTAAAAGACGGACTGCAGGAAACGTCACGCTGCTTTAATCCATTTGATCCACTTTACTTTTCAATTGAGAGGTCTTTGAACTTATTTATAATATTCTCAATAATTCTTTACACTACTTTATAACGATTTCCTTTACTAAAATATAAGAATTTCTTTAATACTGAAATATATTTTCATATGAAAATTTCTTTTGTTAAATCAATTAACTTAACGAAAATTTAACTGGAAGTTACCAACTAACGTACGATAGATGCATCAATGGACACATTTTTGATTTAATTTAATTGAATTTATTAATTAATTTCAGTTTATACATTAATTAATATTTCCCTATATTTAATAGATAAATTATTACTATTAAATAAATAAAAATACACGATTTATTGGAATAATAATTGGTTAATTAGCGAAAACTATTTAGGTTAATACAAAAGTGTTGCTTTAATAAGAAAATTAATTATTAATTCTTCCACTATAAAATCATTTGTATTTATATTAAGAATAACTATTTTTTCTATGTATATCGGCACATTTATTCCGAAATGGAAAATATTTATGAAGAAAAGGACGCTTCTAGCTTCTTATTAGCTTTTTATTAATGTCAATAATTCGATCTAAGAAAGACGAGAGCATTAATTTTACTTTCCATGAAGTTTTGTGATATTAAATGAATGATATTTTTGGCCTTTACATTTTATTAATGCATTTTTAGACCTTTAAGTGATATTCGCTGGAAAATGTTAAATTTTCTTAATTTCTAAAAAGTTCTATGACTTTAAATCCCTGAAATAATTCATGATCCTACAGAAACTAACTTCAAAATTAATAAATTACTAATTTATTACACAATACATGTACACAATATTCAATTTTTCATACAGATTCACTGTTAAAACGTCGTTTGTTTGTGAATTCAATTATTAAAACAAACTTTTCCCATTTCTACTCTGTTTATAAACCGTATAAAAATCTATATTTCCACTGAGATCCATCTATTGTATTATTATATCGAGTGAAACTAGAATCAGAGTGAAATAATTACCTATTATTAGAGGCTAAAATTGAATGTCACGAGTTGATGGCTGCTGAATCAATGAGAACATCAAAAACACATGTCAACAAAATAATAATTCTAATTCAATTCTATAAAATAAATTTTAATAAATTTTAAACAAATGTTAACAAAATAAATTCGCATTTAACTAGTGCGATAATTATTTTATCGAATTACGTTAATTTTTTCATAAAGCACTAAATTAGTTACTAACTACAATAAATTAATTAATTTACTAACTACTATTACTGCAACAATTTTAAATTGATTTCAATTTTATTGCAGTTGCCATTGAATTATTATTGACGAATTGTTCGTTCTTCGTTTCGTTTCGATAACGAATCAGTGTGACTTCGTATCATTTCCACTCTCATCTCTCAGCAACGAAGTGTTTCGTTATTTCTTTTACTTTGACCTAAGAGAAACTTTAACTTCAAAAGTTTTTTGTGAGAGATTCGATTTTAAGCCTCTCTTAAAAGTCTCACTAAAGTGAGTCTCAGAAACTAATAAGAAAGTAAATGGATCGATCCGAAAACTAACGAGTGAATAATTATTATTCATATGAATATCGCACGATAAAAACTTTTTAAAAACTTAAACGCTTTTATTAAATATCAAATTAAATACAATTTGAAATATTAATATTATATATTAAAAAAAAATACGAAATAAACAGTGAATTATTGAAATATTTTTATAAAGAAAATTAAAGAATTACTCGTAATAATAGAAATATATTCGGCTAATTTTTTTTTTTGTTGACAAAATTTCCTTATCGTAAAATTTTTATAGTAAAAAAAACTTGTTTATACGAATTTTGAAACGTTTTCTTATTTGTTTTTTCGCTTTGAGCACTGATAAAATATACTAAAAATTCATGATATTAAATTTGCTCTAGTGGCCACGTACAAAATATCAATTTTTAATATTATATTTGTAAGGAAAACTAAACAACTGATAAATTTACGTTATTTAATTTCACGAAATATTATTCTTTAATTTTTTGATTATAAACGAATTCTATTCACTTTGGGAAAAGTGTATTTCTTTTTTTCCAAGCAAAGTCACATCAAAGTTTCAATTATTTAATACTGAGCGGCACAATGAACACAACACCAATAAGAATAACAACAACTCAGTCAGTAGAGCGTGATGACATGAGCAAAAACAACAACAACGCATTTTCAATGTTTTCACAGATTCAGCAATTTTTGCAGTCACGATTTTCAATTTCACTGTTGAACTTGAAACTCTTCTACATTTTTTTTTGTGGTAAGTCAATTTTAAAAAAGGCCAAGAACCGACTTAAAAATAATTAATTTCCAATTTGAATTTCTCCTACCCTCGTCATCACTGGAAACACTGAGAATGCTTCCCATTCTGATTGATTTCTTAATTGAAATTTAACACTTTTTCTTATTTCTGTTACAAAAACCAAAACCAAACAAAAATTCTTAAAACAAACTGAATTAAATTAAACGCAATAAAACAATTAAATTATATTTAATTATGTCATAAATGAGTAGGCAAATATAAAAAAAAAAAACAATGCAATTAACGAAAAAGGCGGAACACGACAAAAAAGCACAACAAAATAACGCCGCGCACGTCGAAAACTGACTAAAAACACCTCTGAACAAATCGACTGCACTGCAGCAACTTTGGAGTTCGTATTTAAAAATACAAACATACAAACATACATACATAGACAATTGAAGCCACTGACGACATCAAGATATCCCGAAGCGCAATGATAATTGAGAAGAATTCTTATCGGAAACAAACATGGATTCCCAAACTTCTTACATGTTTTCGTTGTTAACATGAGATTAAAGAAAAACGATTTAAACATTCGGGTATTTGCGATAAGGTGAAGAGGGGAAAATTCAATAAAATGAGAAATTGATTTCTCTTTTTCAAGGTGAATAGAGAATGCAAGCGCGAGAAAGTGTATAATTATTGTCTGATAGTTGATTAATTGATTTTTTCCTTCTACTTGCTTAGATAAAATAATAAATTTGAGTTCCTCTGCAAAGCAATGTTTGTCAACAAGACGAAAAACTACAGTTTTTCGTGCATTTTATGGTCTATATATAGAAAGCAAGAAAACGTGCAGTAAAAGCGAGTGAGAAAGCCGAAGAAGTCACCCGACGTAGTTTGAGAAGACAACCTAGAACAGCAAAGAGAGAGGAAAAGCCAATTGGACACACACACACATTCGGTTTTCTCTTTGTCTATCAGCCGATTGGAGCTTTTTTTTTCAAATTGCTATTTAATGCGATTACCAGTTACTCATATCAGCAGTAGATCCAACAATTGATTATTTGATTAGAGCGCACATCGAATACCAATTGGAATTGAGTCCAAGAAGCCGACAACGACGACGACGAGCAACACCCGAATGCAGCAGCACGATTCGCCAAATGTCATCATGCCATCAATTAATTAAAATGGAGTTCATTGTTCTGTTTCGGAATCGCAAAGGAACAAGTAAAAATATCATCGAAGCACTGCAAATAATGGGACATTGTTAAAATATATTTCTAATTAAAACAACAAACAATTTATGGGCTTTTTTATATATTTACAATATATAATATTATTACAAGAAACAATTAAATTTATTTGATCCTTTAAAAATGATGAATTTTATGGAAAAAAACTATTTTATATACATGCTGATTTCTTTCTTACGGAAGACATTTTCCTCTTTTCTGTGCAACAACAACAACACTGAATTAAATGCTATTATTATTATCATTGGAGCCAGTCATGTATTGAATCCTCTTTTCGCAGGCATCGTAAGCGTTGCCGAGACCAAAACCAGTGCCCATCAAAACAGGCCAACGTCGTCGGCGGAAGAAGAGTAAGGACACCATGGAGCCGACTAGAAGGCCGCCGGTGCCTTTGACGACAGCATCTACGAAGCAGGTATCCATGGTGCGAAAGAATTCGTCCTCATGTATCGTCTCCTCATCGTTGACGCGTTTCTTCGTAATCAACTCCACCATTGATTTAAATTCTTTTGCAATAATACAAACAATTCCACAAAAACACCAAAAGTCGTCAATAGAAAATTTTCGTTTGATTTCAGTTTAGAATTTAGAATGACAATGGAATCACAGTGAAGACAGATTCAAACAGTTGATTTTCATATGCAAAGTAAAGCGAGAGAGCTTATTTATTTATAGTACAGTATTTTTCTACTTTTCATAAACATTTCATATTTTTTTATACAGCAAATATACAAAAATTCTTAACACTATTAGTAAACGATACTAAATTAGAATTCTATTCAAAAATTCCTGCTTTCTAGGGACTCGTAGGAAACAATTCGATCCTTCTGTTTATTTGAGAATGAAGAAGGCGTTTCTTCGCAATACTTTTTCGTGAAAACGATTATCAAAGGCTCGTCTTTTCCTTTCCTTCCAAGTGTTTGATTATGTTGTCCATCACGGGATACGAAGCCTCATCTTCATCGTGCATATCGAACAAATAACCTCGAACAAATGTCCAGAAATTGAGTGAAGCCAAGGGAAAGGGAACTTTGAAGAGCGTGTATATTTGGAAGCACGTTCGTAGTGCCTCGGCAAAAGGCAATTCATAGCGAATGTTGCGGAAAGCCAGCACACTGCTGTCCACCTTTTGAATGCTCTCGCCAACTAAGAAAATGCATGGCTGCTGCTCCGAGAAGCTGTCCACTTCGGAGACGTGCTCTATGAGTCGCATTACGGACACCTGCGACTCGGCGACGGAGAAGCGCCGAGTTCCCTGCGATGTGTTGAAAGAGCGCGACGGTTTAGTGATGGCATGTAGCAACTTTAATAAAATTGCTTCTTTACTGTCTGCAAATGAAATTAAACAAAGTTACTTTGAACCTCGATACTAATGCAATAATTTTACATTTATTCAACGTGTTGCTGCTCTGCTTGAACTGATTAAAGAGTTCAACGCTGTTTTTGTCCTTAAATTCAACCTCCATCAGAGCGACGATCTTATTTATAAAGTTGGGCCATCGTTCGCGCCAAGCTGCTTCACTTTTTGGATGCAAACAGTTGAAATCGATGTTGAGCAGCATGTGACCAGTTGTCATCGTGTATGCGGGCCAATTGTTTAGCATTTGTGTGACGCTCTCCTCCGAATCGCTATCAATGCTGCTCAACTGGCGCTTGCGAAGCGGCAGCGAACTTTTCCACATACTCAGCACCTCGTCCATGTCCTCGCATTTGTTGCACTTTAACCATTTCTGCACCTGTTCCATTTCTACAAAAAACAGAGGGAAACGTAAAGAATCCAAATACGTATTTGTATTAAAATTATAGTACCTTGATCCGTATCCTCGCCCATGCTGACATCTTCATATAGCAGAGAAGGTGAATCATTCACCGCAGGTTCCTCTTTTTGACTCATCCGCAATGACTTTTCTTTGCGTCGCGTTAAATTGTAAAGTTTAATAAATAGACAACCGCGCTTCTTGCCATTTTTACGATTAAACCAAGAATTCTGGTGAAAAATTTTATATTTATTAATGAGTTAATCGAAAACATTGCGTATTATTCCAGTCGGAAAGAAATCAAAGGGTAGAAATATGGACACAAAAGGAGATCTTTTGTGCCTGCCCATGTTTAATTCTAGTCTGAGATTTTTAAACAAAATTGGCACTGATTTAGACTGGAACCACAATTTATACTAAGGTACAAATGATTTATAAAGATAAAATAATAATAATTTTGTGGACAATCGCAGAGCAAATACTCGGAAGTTTCCTGAACCATTTATAAACCATATTTTTAAGGTGATATCTTGGAGCTGGAAGTTTAAAATTTAATTTTTCAATACAGTAACAGGAAAACTCCATGTCTAGCTTAAAACTCCTTGCAAATATACGAATTTAGTTCCAAATTATAAAATAATTCCATTTCGATTTCTTTCCCTTGAATAAAATCGCATTAATTTGCACCTTATTTTCGGTTGGAAAGAGTTCTACTATCTGCTCCGCCAAAGAATCGAGCGTGCTTGAAGAAAGGTGCTCATCGTTGATGGAGAAGTAATCAACTAGAGCTGAGCAGAGCATACGTCGTTCCACTTCGGTCATTTGGCAACGGTTGCTTTTGTATTTCTTTTGGCACTTTTTCAAAACATTTGGAATGATTTCGTTTAAATGCTGAAAAATAATTGAGATTAAAGACGTTAATACATTGGTAAAAGTGAAAGTATTTTTTACGTATTGCATTTTGGAATCATCTTCCATTGAAGAATGGGAGCTGGAGTCGGATCCGTGGCTTTCTTCATTTATAGAACCTTCGAGGAAATCGACAAAGTGTGGTTCGGTCACCGTGGCTTCCATGTCTGCCACGTGGCCTGATAAAACTGAAGCATTGAGTTCGTTGAAGGCGTTGAAGGCGGCGTTTTGTGTAGGCGATGTTTTAGCAATTTTCTCTTTTGCAAAATTTGCTGTTTTTGCTTTGGCTTTTGTTGCTTTTGTGGGTTGGAAAAAGGAGACGCCGTTAATGGTTGAACTATTTCTAGATTTCCATTGCTGCAGAAGGAATTCAAACTCAGCCAGGACGCCCAAATTTGTTTTGGGGACGAGTTCGCGTACATGATCCTTTTCAAAGTACTTCAGTTGGCGGGCGTTCACATTGCAAGCTGAAATATGTACACGACGATAGTGATAATGTTTTATGTTTTAAATAATGTTTAATGTTTACCTTTGCAACGTTCAAATAAATATATATAATTATATTTGTCGATTTCGCATAGCAAATTGAAGAGTTCCTTGTCGGAATCTGCTTGAGTTGGTGGAGCGGGTGGAAGCTTTGGCTCGGGGGCAACTGAAAGGCAAAAAAAGATTAGTAGAAACAATTCCAAAACAAATAAAAGCTGCATTTCAACATAAATGAAGATGTACATAAATAGATGTGAATAGTTTTCAAAGTACACTAAATATTAATTAGTTTCACTGCTACAAACTCCAATTAATATGTTAACTCCAGAAGTTTACAAACACAGACCTCATCGATGGCAAAATATTGTACAGAAAAGTAAAAAAAACCACCACCGTCTCAGCACATGGCAACCACGTTTGCTTTGTATGCTTTGCTGGGAACAAAGAAAACCGTGAGCAATAAATTTCTCATGCGACCGAAGTGGGTTCACATCGGATAGAAGAGCGACGAGAATAGGCACACGAACCGGCAGCTCCGACGACTTCTCGCCGTCGTGAACGAGCTGCTGTGAGACGACGAGTGTTCGCTTGCTCAATACCAGCTTCAATAGAACAACACAAATTGGCTCGGCTTTGAACAACACAAAGTATTTTGCCTGTGTGCGATTTTCTGCTCAGTGACTTGGCACGAAGCGCTGCAGCTGCCGCACTCACGAACTCGAAGAATGTTGTTTCACGGTATACATAAAGGTTCATCGCTTCTATTTCGCCAATCCTCGAAATCAATGACATAATATTTATATTAATTTCTCCTTAACGTACCAGATTTAATTCTTAATTTCTTCTTAATTGTGGGAACTTTAAATACAACGCTGTTGTCATCATTAGACAAATTATATTTATGAACCAGCTCATAATGGCGCTTGATTATAAACGGTTTACGTCCGCACAAAAGTCTTTTGCACACTCGACAAGTACTTTTTTTAATGGAATCATCGTATGTGACATATCTTTCGTAATTAAACTTAGTTTTCTTATCCATTTTATTCCTTTATTAATTTCTCGACTGGTTTCACTTTGATTACATAAGAAAATCACTAAAACAATAACGTTTTGGGCTGCGAGCTGCAACTAACTGCTGGCAAATGGCGGACAAAGATACAGACTGTGCGCTACGATACCGTGAGCGCCATCGACAGCAAAGCACTTTTTTGTTGGCTGAGTGAAACGAGAACACAAAAGAGTACACTTCGTTCGTTCGTTCGTTCATGAACGAGTTGCCAACGCTGAATTCTAATTCGAATCATTAATAATTATGTGTATTCGTGACGAAGTTTAGCTGAACATTATCGTTATGCTTCGTTGTTCACCCAATTTGCACGTTAAGCTTGGAGAATTAATTAATTCACACACTGAGTCAATGAAAGGATAATGGACACACATATTTATTATGTAATACTTGACGTGCTTATTACCTACGGGAGTAATTTTAATTCGTTTGATTTTTTTCAATGGCACAGAACTTTCAATGTCGCTGTCATCGCTGCTCGTGAACAAAGTTTTTTGATGCAAAAGTTTGTAGTGGCGCTTGATATGAAATCGCTTCCTTACACTTAACGATTTGCTACAGATTCGGCAAATACTTCGGTTTAAATTAGCGTCGTAAATGATGTATTTATCGAAGTTGAACTTTTTCCTTCGCACCATTATTCTTCTTTAACTGAATACCTTCAAAAAAATGTGTTCGGAAGAGCGATTGCACAACTGTACTTAAAAAGATTTGAGCTCAAACGATGACACACGATGGCAAGTCGTTTTCTACCTACGGCACACAACACATCCGCGTACGACAACAGCACAAACACATCTGGAACTAAACTCACTGCGAGAGCGAACTACACACGAAGCTGCCTACAGCCGGCTACAGAAAGCAGTCACACGAGCGGCCACGAAACGCACATTTACTGCACGAGGGTTGAGCGAAGAGATGATGGACGAAAGTGTTTATCGAGGCTGAGGCGTTGCTGTTGTGAAACGAAATGAAATAAACAGTGCTTGTCAAAGTAAAATCTTGCTTTCAACTTCTTTGCTGCGATATAAACAGAGTTTTCTTGAAATTTGAGTATCAAAACAAAATCTCTCCATAACATACTTTTTGTTAGCAAGTTTTGTTGTTCTCTCAGCATTATGTATTTTAATTCACGAAAGAATTATTGATATGTGTACGTATGCTTACAATGAACTTTAACATTAACTTTATTTTTCTCTTGTAACGTTAAATTATTCAAATATTATACGAAACTTTACTACAAATGATATGAACGACGTTCACAAGAGAGCACAGCACTCGCTGAGTTCGATTATCGCTCTCAAAGTACGACTTCATGTGCACGAGAGCTTTTTATGTATAGGAATCTAAACAACATTCCAAAGAGCGCAAAACTGCAACGTGAAAAATATAAAACTAGAAGAAAAACTGTAAAACAAAAATAGAAAAAACTATAATGAATTTTTGTAATAAACACACACTTAATTGAAAATATGAAAGAAATCTTTTCGCGATTGAATTTGGTTTTATTTAATCAACAATTTTTCTTCATTTTTTTAAAATATTCGCACATTTTTCACAGCAATTTGAAGGACGGTCTTCGAATGAATCGCAAATTAAGAAAATTCTAAGAAAGTTCTGGTTTTTCAAACGGAAAAATTGTTCGTTTATTGCTTTTACACTTGTGGATGTAGTCCAAGGTTATTTTTGTGCATGAAGCTGCAATATATCAAGTTTCACCTTAATTTTGTTCAACATAAATGCGTAAACAATGACTAATTTATGGACAATTGATTAAAGGACATTTATGTAGATATATTAATAAAAAAACTTGCGTATTTTTTACCTACAGCACTTGGTTTAATTTGTGTGGTTGATTTCAATGGCGCAGAACTTTCAATGTCGCTCTCATCACTGTACAAAGTTTTTTGATGGCGCAGCTTGTAGTGTCGCCTGATATGAAATCGCGTTTTGCGACTCAACGACTTGTTGCAAATTCTGCAAATACTTTTATTCAGCTCTCTATTGAAGATGACGTATTTGTCAAAATTGAACTTTGTTATTTTCACCATTTCGTGTATTTGCGAAATTACTTTTATTACTTTTAGAAAAGAATTGAAAGAAATGTACTCAAAAGAACTTTTTGACACATGCACGAACGACAACTGCACAGAAACATCTGAGATTGCTTAAACTTTGCACAGCATACACAAAAAGTTGCCTAGAGTTAACCGCGAATAAGAATCCGTTACACGAGCGGCCACGAAACGCACAATTATCGCCCGAACATCATTCAGCTGACTGTGCACTAAAAACACTACGATGCGTAGCGTGTCGTTGAGAATACTTGTAGCTTATGCCAAATAGAGATGAGAGCTAAGCTCAAACGAAGAATAAACGACGAATAACCGAGCCTTATAAGGCAACGATTAATTGTTAATCAGTGACGAGTGCCTTTAAAAGCGAGCTGATTGTGTTGCTCTTTGATGTGACTAACCGGCGGTTGAGTTTGTATGTGTGTGTAGGTAATATGAGTATGATTATTTAGAATTCGACCAATCGAATGAAATCATGTGTTTTCAACATTGAAGAATAAACTCGACTCTCATTTAAATAATGATTTTGTTATCCAATAATATAAATAATAATAATAATAAATAATTCCAAACAAAGTAGAACCTCAATCTCATGATGTTTTAGTAATTTGAAATCAAATTCGAAATCTCACACAATGGGAAAACGTACAAAAACCACGTTTCACGGCGTTGCAGTTTGCACTACTATAGTACTATTTCACTACTATTAGGGAGCGAGTAGTACAATTAAACTCAGTCTTGTTGTGAACCTTTCAAAAAAAAATTTTTAAAAAATATTTTAAAATATAACTTTAACACTTTAATTATTTTGTACTTTTCTTTCAAAATATTACTACTATTTTTAATGATTGCTACTACCGTGCAATACCACAAAACTACAACACTGGTTTACATGCTCATTTTCTCTCTCTCTCTCAATGAAAGCGTTCTCAAAGGTTATACTTTTTTTCCTATTGAAAACACCTGTTGAAATTGGTTGCTGAACATAAACAGCTGTGGATGTTTACATTGAGAAACGTAAATTCTCCGCTTACCAAAGATAACAATTCACTTATTACAGCAGAAAATGTAAATTTTTTCGTATCTGAAACACGTTCTCAGCCCGTTTTACATACGAAATGAGGTGCTGCATGAGAGTGGAACTTAAAATCTCTTTTGTGGCCAGCCCCACGTAGAGTGGTTGTTTTCAAAAAGTGGAACATCTAGCGATCCAACAAGAGGTGCTTCCCGAGTAGGAGCTGTTTACAGAGCACCAATATACAGCGCCAGTTTACACAGCAATTGTTTACAGATGTCGCTTAAAGAGTTAGCTTTACAGAGAAAACTTAATTGGAGATTTGCATAATTGGAGATTTGTGTGTGTAGGAGAAAACCGTATTAATTAAAACTTTGCAGAAATATGAAAATTATGTAAATATTTTAGAAATACTTCATTAAAAAACTTAGAAATATTTTAGCATAATAAAAAGGTTGAAATGCAGCTTTAAATATAATTTAAATAAATAAAATTTTATGCAATGCTTTTTTGTTAATTGAACTTACCTCTTGGCATTGGAATGGAACTTACCTGTTATTGTGCTATATAAATTGATCACTGAAACAAACATTTGACTACATTACAAAGTACGTAATACATTTTTTTTAATTATGTTCCGATTGCATTACATTGTCTCAAATTGGAAATTTGCTTATTTTATATAAAACAAATACATTTTTTGTCTGTTTTACAATTAAAATATCTTCCGAATTTTCGATTAAGTTAAAAATTGATTAGATTAGATAAATAAAATCGACTCAGGAAATCATGATGACTCCACGTAGTAAAATAAAACAAGTGCATAAAGTTAAATCCGTCGCGAACTTTAACAGTCTTTGGATCTCTGTAAAAGATCGTTACGTTTCGGGAACTTTAAAATAGCTCTGTTAACGCTTTGTTTGTTTGGAGTCCACTCAATTATGCAAAAAGCGGAAAACAGAGAGTTAACAGAACTCTGTTGAACTTGGAGAAGTTGTGATTTTCACACAGATCCACACTCTGTTAAAATTCAGGGCGTATTTAATGTCAGCACTTAAATAAAACGTAGTATTAAATCGTGTTTTTTAAAGGGTATGTGATTTGAGGTCTATTTTCTACAAAATTAATGAAATTCACTATTTGTGAATTTTGAGCCTACAGAACGTTTCATCTTCAAAGTTGTAAATCTACGAATGATACCATTAAAAGGAGCCCTGAAAACGTAGACGTTGAATCCTTAACAAGGCGCTACAACATTAATTCTATTGTAAACTAATTTTCTCTCTTTTTCTGGGTAAGAAAAGGAATCTCATCAAAAGTCGTTACCATTCTGCATCATGAGATGACAGCAACAAAAAGAAAATAGAAAGAACCGAAGGATGTTGATACACGGAAAAAAATAATGTTTAAAAACAGAGTGAAAAGAATATTATATCGAAAATTTATTATAAAAACCATTTAAAGTCAAGTATTTGCTAACAATCCAAAACAGAGAAGCAGCAGAATTAGTAAACGTAAATAAAAAAGTGTTTATTAATGGAAACCCTTATTTCACACCCATTTTTCTTTTGGGTGTGGTTCTGAGTGGCTGGCACAAGTCGTTAGTCACATAATGAATTTGTGCTCAAGTCGTCATCGTCTGACGTGCAAGAAAGTCTGCTTGAGGATTGCAGCGCCTCGTAAACGAGGAGCGTTTATAATATCAACGTCGGCCTATTGTCAGTGGCAGCGATTGTCGTCATCATCGTCGTCATTGTCGTGTTTGATGATTGTGCGCAAAATGTAATCATGAATGCATTCAATGTTCAAGTGTCACTTCCGGATGCGTTGACATTTGGAGAGCGCTTTTGGAGCGTGGTGAAAAACAACAGCAACAACCACGAACGAACAACAAATGCCACCACAATCACGAACTTAAAAAAGCGAGTTATGACGTGTGTATGTATGTTAATAAAGCCATGAATACGTGAATGTGTAGTGCTTAATACACGCAAGTGAAATGAGCCACGCGTTTAACACACTCGCCGCCATCCACACGCTGTTAACAGCAGGTTAAATTGCGTAATTAAAGAGCAAATAAAAGAGCTAAAGCTTCTTGTGGCTTTCATTAAATAAAAGTAACTAAAAACTTGCAACTTACAAAAACGCTTTCTGAATGGATTTAAACACCGCGCGTAGCGTGTAAACAATGTTTTAACTCTTCCCATCTGCTTTTAATTACTGTTTATGTTGCTAACTTAATTATTATTATTTAAAGCGGTTCATTGATTAACACATTTAATTGATTAAAGCTGTTTTTTATTATAATTGATTGATTGTTTTTTAAGTCTGTTTCCTCGTTGGATTTTAACACGTTTACGACTTCGTTTTTTCACTCTTTGAAATTCCAAAGTCGCAATTAATAAATTTTTAAAAACTCTGCTTTTTTATATCCTTATCTCAGATTAATTTAATTGTTATTTTAATTTGTTAAAACGCGTTTATATGAAGTTTTTGTGTTTAGGTTATTTTAAAAATTTCTTTATCATTTATTTTGTCACTAGAATTTCTTTAAAAACCTCTTCTTTCTCCTTAAAAGCCGCCTAGAAGACTAAAAATTGTTGAATAACTTTACTTTGTGGCACCTGAGTTAAATTATGAGTAAAATTACAATTGAAATATGGTCATAAAAAAACACCTGCGCTCGGAGTCCAACTGCGATTGAAGTGTCGTCGGGAATTTTAATTAATAATGACGAAGGAAATTTAACAAAATTTCTTCTACGAACAAATTCGATTCTCATAAGATTCCGATATTCTTTAAAAGCATTTCTCAATTTTCTAATTAAATACAAAGCAACGAAAATTATGTTTGAATTGTTTCGTTGGCTGCATCCCTGCCCATTGAGGGAGCTCCAAGCGTAGATAATCAAAGATTTGCAGACAAAATCAATATCCAGAAATTTCAGCATTTTAACATTTCAATTTAGGCTTTAAGTTGCTTCGTCTTTTAGAGAATTGAAGTTATCCTCAACATCTCAATCGCCAACACGCAATTTGTTTAAATATTTACATACATTACTTACATTTTCAATTGGAAGTTTGTGCAAAGACGTCATCGTTTTGGTTTAATGTGTTTTCTTTAAATAATACTTTATATTTAATTCACTTATGCTTATTATCTTTTTACAGACTAGAATTATTCATTTATTATGGCACTTTTATTAAAATATGCGTATAAAAATTCTTTTCTCACAACCGCATTGAAAATGCTGCATCCCACAACCAATTTTTTCACTACTGACAGCTGAAAAACGAGAAAAAAAACCATCCAAATGCGAGAGAGCAAACAAAAGAAGAGAAATTTCTCTTTGCTGCTGGGCAACGCTGAACAGGGAAATTATGAAAATTCCCAATAGAAACTAAATTTTTGTATCACCGTGAATGAAACAAATAAAAATAAATATGAAAATATGTAACTGAAATGTATGAATAAATTTAAAAGATGAATTGTAAATATATTTTTTTTTTAAATATTCAATAAAGTGAATTATAATTATTATTATTTCTTTAAACTGAAATAACTTAAAGTTATAATAAAAAAAGAAGAAGCATTCGATTAACATATTACCTTAAAATATTTAAAAAAGAAACCAACAACTACTGAAACCATCAATAAACACGAAAGCGTAATAATTTGTTTGCTGCGCTTTCGAAACACTTTAAGTAGCCACAAATTGAGGCATCCACAAAACGTGGTCTGAATAAAATTGCCAACTGAAGCAGAACCGAATAAAAAATGCATAACTTTTTCATTTGCTTTAATTTATAGATTTTTAATGTAAAGATTAGCCAAGCCAAGCAACATAAATACAACGAACGAAATTCTTTCTGAGCTAGAAAACTGAGAACATTTTTGTACATCAGCGATTGGCCTAAAAATGTCAGAAATGTTTACGGAAATACGGAAAACTTTTCAGAAACAGATTTCAATAAAGAACAGGCGAATATACAGCATGAAAAGATGACTAAAAAAAGGAAAAAAAATCATATCTGTTGTGTTATGTTCGGTTGGTGAAGGTAGTTAAAAAGGGAAGCATGAAAAAGCACCAAGAAACTGTTCGGAAATGAGTCACACTTCACAACGTCCAGGTGTGCGTCCAAAGCATAAATAAGTAAGGAAATGACTCATCTGTAACGGTAAAGGACCACGCTTCAAAGTCCACAGCAACAACAACAGAAGCAACAATTTGACGACCGTAAAAGGAAACGCATTCATGAGGAAAAATGCAACATCGACTTTGATAAAGCTTAAATTATTTTAATATAACTCTTAAATTATACATAATATAAATTTTTTATAACTCATTTTGTAAAATTATTATAAATTTTCTGATCCTAATTCCTGGCTTGATAAATATTTTAATTTCGTTGTTATTAATATAATTGCACAATTCGCTTACTTTTTCTATACCCTTTGAGGATAAAGAAGTATGCAAAACAAGAAAAAAGTCTGTGTGCTGGAGAAATGAATGCGAGTGTTTCGAATCAGTCATCATCAGTGTTGCCCCTTGGACACATCTGTGTCTGCTGGGAAACGGAGAAAATTCGTTATGTTAACGGTCGCATTCGCTTTCGAACGAAGCGAATATTATCGATAAATATATATATGGAATATTTTCATAATAAATTTATCTTATAAACTTTGCTATATCTTTAAATAAATATGATTTAAAGTTAGTCTTGATATTTAAAAATGTACTAAAGAAACAAATAATCACAAGAATAAACTTTAAAATTTGTGTGCGATTGGACACATGCTTTTTGTTACAGTTTATAATTAAATAAATTTGTTTATTTGCAAAAAGGAATTTAAATGTTTCGCTTAATAGTTTGCCACAATATGAAATTTCCCTCATCGTTTTTTTATTGTAGTGGACATTCAACAGTTCGTATAATTCAATAAAAACATGGACATATTTTTATTATCAAAAGGGAAGGAATATTATTTGCTGGCCACGACAACACTGGCCATCATGTATGTGGGGCAACATTTTATCACATCTTCTCCTCCTCCTCCTTCCGCGCTCCTTGACGACTAATGAGAAATCGTAGTTCAAAGTGGCACACAACGGATTATACAAAGCCAAAGAAATAATCAACTGAAAGCATGAGAAACACTCGGATAAGCAGCCTAGAATTGTTTGTTTTTTTGCTGATTATTTTTATATATACACAGAAGCAAATGCAATCAAAAGAATTGACATCAAGGATAAACACACACACACACAAAAATACGTTAAGATTATTTTAGTAATTCAAAATATGTATGAAAAAAGGCATGCTTCCTATTCGTATTTGTATTTGTGTGTGTCACATTCATTTATTGACCTTTTTAATGATTTTGTGTCATCTATTTTCGTCCGAAACAAGGACTAAAAAGGTTCTATTGAAGGTCGAAAACTTCGTTATCGGTGTTTGACGTAACTGAAAATTAATTCAATTGTGTGAAAAGCGTTCAATTTAACGTCACATAGATTTGTAGGAGTTTGATAGCAACTGGAGAACGACGTCATTCAAATCTGTGGTGAGATTTAAGCGCGTTTTATTAAACTCTACCATTCCCAATTTGACCACTCCATCAATCAATCAATTAATCATGCTGATTAAAAGAAGACGTAGCAGCAATGCGAATAATGCAATTAATAATAGCAATAAAAGAGAAGAATTTAAAATATTTATCTCAGAATTGATTATGTTCATATTCTTCACATTAAACTAATGTTAATACTTAGTTTATAAGATCAAAAAATGCTGCTGATTTTATTGAATTTTGAAGATATGATAAAGGAAAAAAAACGATGTAATTTGAAACTTCCTTTCATTTATTTCTAAATTTTATTACAGATTATTAATCGTGAAATTTGAAGAATTTATATTTTCGTAAATTTTCCCTATCGTGAGAATATTTGGCATTCTTTTTATGGAAATTTTTCCTATTAAATAAATATAAAAATCGAAAACTATTTTCGTATTTTCGATCGAATTCACACACATAAATCGAAGATTTGATTCATGTAGACAAAAAATTTTTATGTTTTCTGTTTTTATGCCAAGTGCTAAGAAGGAAAATGGGTTTTACGATGAATTATTGAACTCTAGAGAAATACGAAACGAAGCTACGAGACGTGCAAAGAAAATATGTGACGTCATTCGTAACTTTGCTAAATAAACAATCAAAATATATAAACACCAAGAAAAACAAAGCAAAAATATATAGAAAACAAAATATAAAACGAATTTGAAACTGTATAAAAAACAAATGTAATGAAAATATTTTGTTTTAATTATAGTAATTATAGTGCTAAACAATGTTTATATCATTTATAGATGTATAAAATTTACATATTCTACATATTTCGAAGCTCCTTTAAATTTACATACATTATCTATTTTTATTATATATCGTGCAACTTACAATAAATGAAAATATTTGACCTTTTCTCTTATTCTTTGTTTTAACGAGCTGTCAGTCGGGTGACTCAAGGTCGAGGACTTCAATAACAATATAAAATATAAAAGGTGTAGCGATGAGGAGCAGCGCGAATTAATAAACAAAATGGATTGTTAGTTTGAAAAAAAACTATAATTAAACAATGTTCTCACATAGCGTAGACAACAACCCACTTTGTGAAGACTAAAGCAGGAAACTCCCCACGCCTTCGTTTACACCACACAACTTTAACGTTGTTCTTATAAGAAAAATAAAAGGTATTACGATCACTTTATATTTTGGGATTAAGCAAAGTCTTTACTAAGAAGCGTTTAAAGTGCAGTTTGATGTTTTTCACAAAATGCAGTTACCCAAGCAGTTCGTACAAATGGCACTGAATCCGCACTTAACAAGGACGTGATTAACTTCGAAGTTAGTTCAACACATCCACATAAATAAGCTGGAAAATCCGACTTAGAGAAGGACGTTCTGCTTACACGAAGACAGCGTAGACTTTTGCGAAGGAGTGAGGAGAGAGAAAATCAATAGAGTCGCTGTGGGTGTTGTTGGTGGTGAGTGAGAGGCTTGTTGCACGACATTGACAAGTATCAAAGGCTATCACACAATAACAAAGATTATAGCACGCGGGCGGACATGTTTTTGAGCTCTACTCACGAAATGAGAGCGCCTCTCTCTCTCTTGTGCAGCCTTTGGCATGTGTGTCCAATCAGATTTGTGTGTTCAATCCGTTTTGTGAAGTTTAGCAGGTTAAGTTTAAGCAGTTATTTAATATTTGTGTTCGTAAAGTTAGGATTGAGTGCAGTCGGTCTGTCAGAGTGTTTTACAAGTGTTGTTATATATGTATTTAGATTTACTTACCCGTCAATTCGTTTATATCAGAGCAGCTTGTTCGATGATTTTTAGTGCATTGCAAAAACTGCTGCTGACAGACAAATCCACGATTGGCAGTGACTTCGTACCGCTTTCGATCACCCTCTGCACCTGCACCACTGCCAGGCCAATCGGCATCCATGGCTTTGGAAGCACTTCTCATGAACTGCTCCAAGAAGCTGTCGATTTGCTTTTCGATAGAACTGGAAGTCGAACTCTCCATTTTGCTTCGCTATCCTGAGGCTTTTTGGTTTGGCTTTTCACTAAATTTCACTTGAATTCAATTCAATTAATTTCAATTTTTGTACTTTTCCAAATTCACCGTAATTTTAATGCTATTTTGTTATATTTTTCCAGATCCTTTAATTTTTTGTTGCTTTTTATGTTATAACAAACTGTAGAAATGCTTATTTATAATAAAATCCTAAATATATATTTTAGAAACCCTTTTATTTCATATTATTATATTTTTCCTTATCCATTACTTTTTGCATTATATTTATTTGTATTTTCAAGGTCATCGCTACAGATTTGATTCACTTCACAGTTTCTTTCCCCCTTTTGAGCATATAAAGTAAACAAATAGTTGCAAAAAAACCTACATACAGCTGAAAGGATTTCCCATTCATAAGTTACTCTATTGCTTCCCTCAGCTCCTTCCCGAGATGTTCCTTTGTTATCATCCACTTTTAATTAAAGTGCACTCAGCAGTCGTTTTTGTTAAATTCGAAGCACATGAATTTTCCACTCCAGTGCGCATCAGCGTCTACATTTTTCCGTAAATTTGTTTGCTTCTTTTGGACCATGGAATAGAATCGCATAGAATTGCATTGAATTTTCTCCTTCTCTTTTTATGGTTTCTTGCATTTTATGTTCTATTATATAAAAAGGTTGTTTTTTCCCTCATCTTCTTTTCGTTTCACTTATTTCACACTTCCCTAAGTTAACGTTATCTCTTCACTTCGTACGCCCCTGCTGAATATCGTCCATTTGAGGAAATATTTTTTTTTAAGCGGGAGAAACACAACTACGCCGCAATTGCTGAGTTTTTCTTCCCCGAGCAACCGAGTTTCCGCAGCGTTCAAATAACACTGAAAAGTTTTTCCCTATGCGGAAAATTCAATGCTGAGGAATTCTATCGTTGTTGTTGTTGAGGAAACTTGCAATTTCTCTTAAAAAACTAAAAAACTAACTCAACAATTCACAATTTAAAAGCATATCTTTACGGTTTGTTAATTTTTGCGAGAGCGCAAATTCAAATAATGAACATGCGCTGTGCGCACTAAAATCAAGTGTTTTCTGAAGTACCTTCGTAATAGATGAAATCGTTATTGTAATAGATTAAATAGTGTCGCTAGAATCGAAATAATTGTTTGGAAATATTTTTTTTAACATCAATTCTCGTCATTTAAAATTTATTAGTTTATTTATTTAGTTTATTTTAGTTTATTTTTTTAGTTTATTTTTTTAGTTTATTTAAAATTCACAGAATTAATGCCTTGAAATCTTGAAGTAGTTTATAGTGTCATACATTCAAAAATTTATATAATGCTTTGGACTTCACATGTCAAAGTCCAAAAAAAATAAATAAATACAAAAAAGTTATTATTATATAATTAATTTCATATATACATTTATTTCATAATCTGTACTTTCCAATAACATCGAAGCCTATTGTTTAATATCTACAAAAAGAAACGGGATTTGGTACTTGCCAAATTTTATGGCGATACCTCGATTCGTTCTGCTGTTCCCTGCTTGCTGAAGTCTTGTTGCTTATTTAGAATACGTTCAATCTCTATCTTGGCATTCATTTCTTGTTACTTTTCCTCTATTAATAGATATTCGTTTGCATTTCTCTAACCAAAACTTCATGTTTATATCTTTACTGAACATTGAAACGATTTGTATAAGATGCTCTAATCTTGGACATATCCACGCATATATTTTCAGGTCATCCATGTACAATAAATGACTTAGTGTATCTTGACTAGACGTGCTCTTTATTTTGTATCCGTAGTTTTCAGAAGATTACTAAGTGGATTGAGTGCAATACAGAACCACAGTGCAGATAAGCAGTCCCCTTGGCAAATTCCAAATCTTATGTTAACATCTAAATATTATTTTTATTATTATTATTATTATGGTTCTTGTATTATTATTGTTTATTTATTTATTATTGAAAATTATGCTTACCAATTTTTTTGGGAATATCAGATTTTTTACTCCTTTTACTTCCTTGTATACGTAGTAAACTAAATTGAAACGTCATTTTATGGATTTTCTTAAAATTTATTTACCAAATGTCACAAATAATAATTTATTTATCAAATTGTTTTTTAAATTTTTTTGGGGATTTTCTTAAGATTTTCATTTCACATAAAATTTTCACAATAGTCCAAAAGAGTTCATAGAAATTTCCAAAATACGGAAATTCCTAGCGAGGACTTCGGCGCGACGTTCTCTGGTGGCTGCGCGAGCGGGTTCGGTACGCATGGCTGCGCGAGCGGGTTCGGTACCCATGGCAGCGCGGCAGCGATCATCATAAGAAGTTACTTCAGGTATTTTCGGGAGATTCATTTTCCAGCATTTGTTGGAGCTGACATCGACCAACGAAGTTGGCTTAAGGTCCTTGTCGTTGTATTCATTCATTTCCTTATTGATTTCAGTATTAGTGTCCTTTTTAATCTCCTGATTAATCTCAACGGAGTTTGACTTCGCCGCTTTTGATACCGAAGGAGACGCTTCAAATTGCCCTTGGAAAAAGTGTGTTGGCAATTTCTAAACATACGCACAGACAATACTCAATGGACTCAAAAGTATAAGTATGGTATAACTACCACGCTTAAATATAAAGTAAATATACACCAGAGCTGTAATGTCTCCAGTACTTTTGGTACTTCAGTAAATTTTTTCAAGTACATTTCAAGCCCTTTATCCTTGAAAAAGGACTGGTACTTGAGTACTGAATACGAAAAACTCTGATATATATCATACTTTCGAACATAGAGTAATGTAATAGTAATAAAATGACCACTTTTTATTTTTTATTGATAATTCATAGAAGCATATTGTGTTTAGTATCACTTCTTCCATACATAACATAACATTTCTTAAAATTATATTTATATGTAAAAATTTCAAAATAAATACGTATGTATAATAAAAACATTTACTAAAAACTACAATTTTTTATTTACTTTCTACTGCGGTCTGCTTCGGTTTTTTGGTTTTTTTGTTTGTCTGCTGAGATTCACGCTTTTTCAACGCAGGCCGTTTCAATTTTATGGCTTTTTCTTCTGCTTTATCCGACATATTGTCCACGGCCATTTTTACTCTCCTGCTCAGTTTTATCTGCTTGCGAGTTGGAGTCTTCGTAACGCTGAAGTAGTTCTTGATTGACGTCTGTGAGTGCTTTTCATTAATTCGCCTAATGACTGGCATAAGAATCTCATCTGTTTTCGATAAAGTCCAACCAAAATTTTTTCTTGCGAATTCTCTTATCGACTCGACATTTGGATGTCCCCAAGTAAAACTGTCCGTATTATCATCTACTTTTGGTGATAAATAAGCTTCGATAACTGCAACATTAGGAAATCCTTCGTGCAATTCTATATTTTTCAGTTTTTTGAAGAGTGATAGATGCGTTAATTTTCTTGATTGTTTAACTGGTGCTTTATTAGTTTTCCACCAATCTCGAAATGTGGCCAATGTCGATATAATTTTGGAATTCGTAGCTAGAGACGGCTCACTACTTGTTTTGCTAGAGAATCGGGACAATATTTCCATAGCAGTGACCGCACCAATTCCATGAATACCTGCTGTATAATCACTGCCAACTAAGCAAGCCAATTCTATCAGTTTTGACCGATCACAGTTGAATACTTTCTCGACATTCTCAGCGCAAAACTTTAGCACCTGCTTATTTTGTGAGAAAAAGTTTTTGTAGACTGTTCGACCTCCGAACAGCCAAATATCGCTGTCATCGGTTATGGTGCCGTTCGTGATATGCATTGCGTCAAGAAACGCACATTGCGCCTCAGCCTCCATGGGAGCTACAATATATGGAATACCGAACAGGCGCAACAGATCCTGACATTCATAATTCATTCGTTCGGTGATTGAAAGTGCCATACGATCCTGTCGATTTCGCTCGTAGTGCAATTTCTGGTTCTCCTCGGACAGACTTGAGGCCAGATTAGTTAGTATATTAATGGTTTCCTTTTTGTTGAGTACTTGATTACTTTCCATCTCTGCCTTGGTCACTGTTCCTTGATCTAGAGTGGTTTCCTTTCCTTTAACGATATTAGTTTTATTGAAGACATCCTCTGGCTGGGTCGGTATTCCTTCATCTAGGTTTACAGTTGGACTATTTGATCCGCTATGTTTTTGTATGCATTCAAGTGAAACTTCAGGATTAGAATCTGGCGTTTCAATATAATTTTTTAAAAGAGGAATTATATCTCCCTCTCCACATTTTTTCTCCTCTGATTTAAGATTCACGACATCAACAGATGGTTTCTCTTTGGACACTTCACCAACTCCTCCTTCTCTATCTGCTTCTATTGAAATTGTAGGCGGTGTTGTGTTCATTTTGTCATGTAGTATTATTTGTTTATCGTCTTTCTTGCTTGAATTAGTAATTTCAAGTGAATTCGATTGGTTGATTTTTGCTCTGGTTGATTTTTGTTCTTGCGTATCAGTTATTTTTTCCACGTTTCCATCAGATACAATTTCTAAATCTGAATCGCTTTCAGAGGTACTGATAAGATCAATTTCATTGCCGTTTATTAATTCGCTATTTGATTCACTAATTCGCTTGTCTGTATTTTCAGCTGATGGTTTTGCTTCCTGACTGTGGTCTTTATTGTGGTAGCTTAATTGTTCGTCTTCGCTCAGATCCTCATATTCGAGGACGCATGCCCGAGCTGATTCAGTAGTATTTTGTTCTAGGTTTCCTTTTGGACTTAATGCTTTTCTATATTTTGATATATCTATAGGTAATGCAGCAGGATTAGAATCACCTTCTGAGGGACTAAGTGTTTCAAATTCATTTTTTAGAAGAGGAAGTATATTTCCCTCTCCATATTTTTTCTCCTTCGGCTTAAATTTCTCGTCAACTTTTTCTGCAGACGTCTTCTCCTTTGGTGCTTCACAAACTCCTCCTACTTTAGTTGCTTCTATCCCTTTATCGCCCTTTATCGTGCTTCGATTAGGAATTGCAATTGAATTAGATTCAGTATTTGGTAGCAAAAGATCTTTGGTGGATCTGTGTTCTTCTGCATCAGTTATTTCATTGAATAAATCGGCAAAAATGTCATCCTGTAACATTAACGGTTTCGTTGTCTCAATAAAAATTTCAACGCCTCGATTTCTGTCCATATTTCGCTTAATAGCGCTTGCATCGGATACAATTTCTAAATCTGAATCGCTTTCAGACGTACTGATAAATTCAATTTCATTATCATTTATTAATTTGCTATTCGATTCGTACATACTAATTTTGTTGTCTGCATTTTCAGTCGATGGTGTTTGGTCTTTATTGTGGTAACTTATCTGCTCCTCGGCGCTCAGATCCTCGTACTCGAGGAGATATGCACGAGCTGGCCCAGTAGCATTTTGCAGTTTCTTTCTTGGATTTTGGTTCAGTTCACGTTTTTTATCAGAGCCAGAATCCTCGGTTTGCTGCTGTAATGAAAGTGCAATCGCTAGCTGCATTTCAGCGTTATATTGATCGTCTTCCAATGTTTCCGCCTCTGCAGTTGCTTCGACGACATCTTGCGAAGAGCACGGTTTTTCGTCAGACGGTTCGTCCACATCAGGCTCTTTGTTCGATGTTAAAAGGTGCTTTTTAAAATCACTTACAAGTAGATATTTCGTATTCTCATCCGAGCAAATTCGTTTGCAGCCTTTGCTGATTAAACTAGTTTCTACGATGCCTTGCTCTGTAAATACTTTCTGCAATTCACTGTACGTTAATGAACAAACACCCATTTCCTTTTGAACTTCTTCAATGCTTTCCTGTATTGCACGTCTCTTCAGTAAGCGCTTCATTTGCAAAGAACTGAAGTCGTCAGATTTGTCTGGCAACTCATGAAGTCGGCCGCACGACGACTGCTTCCGCGTTTCCTTGATGTCTAGAAGTATTTCATGGCGGACATCTGCAGATAGCGCCTTAAACTGTTTGCTTTTGACGTTGATATTCTGCAGGTTCATGTTTCGAAATGGGTTGGAATCATCGAATGAACTATCCTCGGTTCTATCAGTAGAATATTCTTCTCCCGAATCGCTAAAGTATACTTCACTAACATCGCTTTGGTCGTACTCTTCTGCAGACGGATTGGTTGGCTTCTTTCCCTCAGGCGTATCGGGTAGCTTAAAGAGATCATCTGCTGATTTTTGTTGTCTGACATATTTACTGGACTTCAAAAGCAATCCTGTTGCATTATCACCCAGCGCTTGATGCACAGCCTTTTCTTTGGCCAACGACTGCAGTAGAAGGGCATGAATTCGGTCAGCTTCAGAGCGAACTTTGGAACGCTGCATTTGACGACGTGCAATTGTTTCGCGTTTTAACTGCGGCATACAGCCATCGAAAACGAATATAGGCTTCACTCGAAAATACAGCAGCTTACATAAACGATAGAACAGTCCAAGCAAGTGCGAGTTAATGAGTGCACCTCCCTGCTTATCCTGAAATCCTTTCACCACTTGATGTAGCCAAATAGATACATCTACAGCTAAAACTTTGCCTTCTAAGGATTGTAGTGGCACCATGGTGCCGCTAGGCTCTATGAGACTCCATAATCCGTTCACTCCCATGCTGAACTAAATTATGTAGAAGTTATTATGCAACCTGGTATACAACACCACCTCCAACTTTGAACCAATCTTTAAATTGGTATAAAAAACTTGAATTTCCTTTGTTTACTTTATTTTTAATGATTTTACCAAGTGAGCATATTTCTGTATCAAAAACACCAGCGTTAAGATAACAACGCTGGTCGAACAGCAACCACGAAAAACAACCCTAAAAATCGTGGCTATCTTTCCGCGGCTATTTTCACGCATCTGATCTTTTCTGAAAAGATGTTTGTATTCTCTTAAATTTAGAAAGGCTATTAACTCACTATAACAGTTTATTTTAACAAAACTAAGCATAGCTTTTCGGAATTCAATTATCATTTTTGACAAAAAAGATTTATATCCTATCAATTTGCATTTTCGAGATATAATACGAAATGTCCTTGACTAATCAGGATCTTATACAAAGATCCTCAAGCCAAATAATTAAACAATATAAAATGTAGGCTAATTATTTATGTACATACATATATTCTATTTAAGATGGTATAAAAAACTTTATTTTCCTGTGTATAGTTTATTTTAAATGATTTGTTAAAACTTTTACATAAGTCTGGAAAAAAACATCCACGAAAAACAACCTAAAAATAGTGGATATATTTTTGTGGTTATCTTCACTCACCGAAACACTACAGCTGACGTGCTATTGCGAAAAAGGAAATTTTTGTAGAGAATTGCCAACAAAGAAAATAAAATACCATTAGCTTGTGTTAAATTTCTTATAGCGAATAAACAAATATCTTAAGTTATACAAATATAATAATGAAAAATGTAGTGAATGCATTAACAAAATATTGTGAGTAATAAAACAGAATACATTTATTTATCGAAAACAGTTTCATTGTTTTCCATATCTAATTTTTAAGATTGCTTTGGTTTTAGCGCCGTGGCCGCACAAACATGGATACCGAAATCTTCCGCGAAGTCGTCTCCGAAGCACTCGTCACAAGACAGAATATTCTCAATAACAAATAAAGAATGAAAAAGCGAAAGTTGCATCTCTTCTCATCTCTATGCTTTTGCACGAAGCTCTCCGAGGCTCAATGCTCCCCTATATTCACCGACATCATGCACGAGGTTTTAAATAGAACTGTTGAATTCGAGTCGCCGAAGAAAGAAATCAGCAGAGAAAAAGGAAACCGAAGAAATCTGATTAACTGTGGCCACAAAAAATATTATGTGTCTTGAAATCATCAGGGAAGAAGCGAAGTGAATCAGTTTCTCGCCGCTGTTCGTGTACGGAACAACAACATTTTTCGTTAGGATCGGACGTCATCGTTTCCCTTAACACAGGATAAAAGCAGAGAACGCCAGTTATTTACGAACCAAATCCTTGATTTGTTCAACAATAACAGTTATAAAATAGTCCATTGGACTTGTGCGTGTTTCCTTGCTTCTTAAGAACGAAGTGAATTAAATTTGAGAAAAATGAGCAGTAAGTTTTATCTTCACCATCTTCCCCAACCACCCACTAACGCAGAAAATTGAATCAAAAAAAATACGAAAAAAAAACGGAAAACCAAAAAATAGAAAGTAGAAAAAGTGCCTAGAGCATGGCTGACATTGAATGATGTGATTTTTAAAAATAATACAAACATACATACATACAGAATAAGAATGGCAAAGCAGCCGCAAATCATGATCATGAATAAGTTTTAGAAAATTAGTTGAAATCTTACTTAACTTAGTCCTAATCTTACTAAAACAAAACATTGCAAAGCACTTGTAGCAATATGCAGTCGATCGCTTGATAAAATAATCCAAATTTCAGTTCATCGCAAGCAAAAAGCATTCGATTCCATGGCAATAATATTGTGGCGGCGACCTTAAGTGACCTTCAACAATTTTTATGAACGCATCTCTTTTTTTATTGTTTTTTTATGTTGCTAACTATAATTATGTATTTATATATATACTATTTTTCTTGCTATGTTTATGTATGCAAATTTGCGAGTGGCAAAAATCAACAACACGAGGAAAAAAGCTGCTGATTGCTTGTATTAAATTTTTTACGTGCTTCAGAGTGATGCTTAAATGTCAGCAATGGTCCAATGAGTGTAGGGCTTCACTGCTCCGATATTTAATGGTCTCAAGTACTTAAGACGGTTCTGCAAGTTTATTAAAGCAAACAACTGATCAAATGATTTTTTATACCTTTGTAATTCTGTTAAACTTAAAATTAAAGTCGTAGTCACTCACATTTCGCGTATTTCCCGCAAAAGAAATGTCGCAATTTCCTTTCATTCCTTTATATAATACTATTATAAATTTTCTTAAAATATTTGAAATTCCCAAAAAAGAAAATTATTCATTTTGATATAATAAAATTTATAAGTTGATTTTGGCCACTGTTCTTGGCAAGCAACAATAAAAAGCCGGTTGATAAGCACGGCGAACAGCGGCAAAGGGAAATTAAATATAATTTAAAAATAGTATGAAGGAAAATAAAGAGGATTTATGGATTTAATTTTCTAGAATTCGAAAGTGTTTTGTGACGCATTCGTAAATCAAAGAGAAAAGAAGAAATTGTTGTTGCTTTTCAGATGTGCGATTTTCCAAAAGAAATTCTTTTATTTACAAAGCGTTGAAGAAATGGAAAATCTTTCTATAATTTTATATTAATTCTTAAAGTGTGTTATTAAGATTTTATTTCTTCTTTCCTCTAGCGTTGTGTGCGTTTTGCAAGCGCTGCCATTTTTCATTTAAAAATATCCTCGAATTCTCCACAATTTCCTACGCAACTTCTGTCTCCCACGTCGTGAAGCGATTTCTGAAAACCACACAAAAAAATCTTGAAAGTATTTTTAAAAATGATCATATGGTGTATATATATTCGCATATATATACATCCACGCCTTGGTGTAAGAATGGAAGGTTGTGCACAAGATATTGGAAAATATTTTAAAGAAATTTTTTAATTGTGGTGACTTAAAATCTTGGAACGTCCTCGTATATTTCTTTCCCCACAAAATGTTAAGAATTTTCAAAAATTTTAGATATATTTAGCGCATGAAATGCATTGAAAATAAATGGACGCAAAAGCAAAACTTATAAAAAACTTGTTTTCCCCACACAGTGAAAGAAGTTGATGCAAGATTTTTACTTGTTGCGGTTCTGTTGATGCGCTTAGCAAAGGAATTCTTGCCTACAACGCAGTTTCATCGGCTGCTGCCGTTGCTTTGCCTGCAATTCCTGCAGCATTGTAATTATTATATGTCGTTGTTGGCAGCATCGCCTCTCGTTATGCGATGGAACCCACGTTTTTGCCTATTTTCGGCTTTCACACATTTCAACTAAAAATTCCCCGTTCGTGTCTTCACGTCATTAAGTGATTCTTTTTTAAATTTACAAGTACAAAACTAGAAAAACTAAACTACATAAATAAATGGAAAATTGTGTAGCAAAAGAATTGTTTGCTTTAAATTTTAATGCATCCAGCAGAAGAATGGATTTATTTTCACATTAATGCCAAAGGAGCTCTTTCAAGACTTATCAAGACGTTAATAATGTTCTTTACGGTGAATTACATACACAGAAATGTGCATATTTTTTCTCCTATCGTTAACTCCTTGTTCAGGGGCGATGCCCATATAGAGATATGGATTATGACTGTCTGCTTGCAGTCAATCATGTTGCAAAGTTCGAAATTATCTCTTGCATTAAATACTTCCTTCTTTCCCCCACTCTGATCGTTTCTTTAATTACGAATGTTGCGACAAATAATGACATAAAAGACTAATAAAATAATTGACAATAAGCGACTGATGAGCGACTCTTATCTCCTCCATTGGACCCATTTTTCCTTTAATTTATGCAATAAAGAATTAAATAACATTTCTCAATTTCTTGCAAGATCTTTCAGCAACAAATTCATTTATAAAATCAGTAAAATTAATTGAATTCATAAATTAAATTGTAGCATTTTCATTGAAGCAAATTATGAAAAATCCATTGACGACCCAAAATTAATTACGACGTTTCTAAATACTTTGTTTAGGTACCTTTAAAATTATGAAAATAATTTATTAGCCGTGAGAAATGTCACTTAAACGAATAGAAATTTATAAACAAATTATTTTTGAAATCTGAACAAATGATATTTGTGATAAATGACCTTGAGGATAACTGCGTTGTGTGTATTATTCCAAGTTAATTATAGTAACCAATTAGAATAACACGATTTTTGTCACTTTTCTTCGATTACGCCTACACGTTGTTTTATGTATTTAATAATACAGACACACACTTAATTCTATGTATTAATTGTTTACACATTTAAGAAAGAATTTTAAGTTTTCGTTTTTTCTTGTTGACATCCACCGAGAGTTCACCGTAGAAATAATTACGCTGTGTTAATGAATTCGTTAATTTAGAAAAATATTAAAACTAAAACACAAATAAAGAGATCCATTTACATTTAGCATTTGGTAAGTTTTATACTTTGATTATTTTATATATTTTTGTTTATATTTTACAATTTAATTTTTTTTTAGGATATTTTATGCCATGTTTCACAAAAACTTCAACATACACAAAAGAAAATAATAAAAAAAAAATATTGAAAATGAACCAAAAAAAAGACATGTTCATACTTTGCCGAACATTATTATAAATTCACGTACAAAACCACGCCTTGTATTTGAATGCGATGACGAGAATGCACTTTACGCCCATCCAACATTTTAACGATCTAGTGAATTGATTTCGATGTTGAATTTTGATTTACAAAGAAAAAAAAAGGTAGTTTATTTGTTTATATTCGTTTTTCTTCTTGGCGACAATGCTGCCAATTCGCAAGATTTAACTAAAATCTACAACTAATTCTGCTTCAGTTTTATTGCCGTCTTCTATTGTGATTTATTTATTGATGTTTCTAAAATATACGCTAACACATTTTAGTTGCCATTGAAACTTTAATTAATTAAAATAAAATTGGTTGTAAACGAAGAACTTAACCATCGCTGTAAATATATAAATATAATGGACACAATTTAATACCAAAAAAAATTCTTTTTATTTATTTTTATTTTAAGCAATGTTTTTATTAACATTTGAATAGAAAATCGTATTTTTTATATATTATTAAATTCATTTATTATTTCATGTCTGATTTTCTATTAAATCGTAGTTAAAATTATTCACAAAATTAATATTATTTCATTAATAAAACAACTACAATTGTACATTCAATTAAATCGCCTTTTAAAAGTCGCTTGATTCTGGTGCGAATCGATTTCATACTGAAGAAATCTGATGCTAAAAAATTTTAATCTCTTTTAGTTAACTTAATATGAACTTTTTAATGTTTACTTCATTAAATAATAAATTCAACTGTTTCTCTCATTAAACTATTCTCTCTCATTGCTTTCACTGTAAAATAAAATAAAACAAGGAAGTAAAAATAGCAAAATTTTATCCGTATATCGATGAAAATCATCATCATCATCGATTAGTATAATGATTTAGCTTCCTAATCATGAAATTTTCATTGCCAAGCACATTTAATTTTTTTCTTTTTAATTTTTGATCATTTTAAACCGCGATATGTTTAATTTTCTATGAAATATGAGACGTCGTTTTAAAAAATAAGTAACCTGCATAAATTCATTCCGTGATAAAAGTTATTTCCACACCAAATTTTCATTCAAATCGGCAATTAAGAGTTTAATGCCTTCGTCTTCATAGATTAAGTTACTTAATTAGTTAATTACTTCATAGATTAACTATATTCTAAATTGATTAAGTAGAAGTTAAAAGTAGATCCTCATACAAACAAAAACGTTTTCCTTTAATAAATGATTGCATAATCTTCACTTTTATTGCCTGTAAATCAGAATATTTCCTTTGTAAATATGAAAGTGGAACTTGTAATTCAGAAAACGTATTTTGTAAATCGGAAAAGTTCATATCTAAATCGAAAGAAGTCATTTTTAAATGAGAAAGCGTCGTTATTCATCTTCATAAAGAATTATTTATAATTGCAAGTCAATATTCTGAATTACAAATGATTTACTTTCTGATTTACAATTGAAGAAGGCGTAGATATGAGTAAATGTACGGTAAATAAGCATTAATTGTAATTTATAAGGTTTTATAAATAGTTGCAAAAGTTATAAACAGTCTTAGTAGAGATTTTGCGGTTATTTTTGAATGTAGTTAGGAATATAATACTCTATAGAATATCCGGATACTTTATTTCATTTGATTTGTTGAAAAACAATAATTCATTGAAGTATAAAACACGTGTAGCAGTGAAATTACAGCAATGATTAATTGCATTACGGCGGATGGAAGAGTCAAAAGTTGATGATAACAAACGTTTCACTTTTATTACAAAATTTCCATGGTGACAAGCAACAAAAACAAATTAATCTTTTCGTATTGCTATCTTTAAAATTTAGTGTTTAATTTTAATATTTATCAAATTCGATGTAGAATTAATGTTAGTACAGAATAATTTAGCGATTATATTTATAGATTTTTTTTTTTCTAAAATATTTAAATATTAAGTTTTTTCTAATACCTTGAGATTTCCAAATTTTATCTTGCAAGCATTTGTTTTAATTTATCGCTGTGATTGCTCAATGCTTTACATTTGTTTAACAAACGAGAAACCCACTTAAAAATGCATTATTTCATTCATCCGTTCATAAAACTGTCTGTCAAGCGCTGTCCTCGAGTTTAACAACTAAATAATAACAAGAAAATAATAAATTTGTTGCCTAAAAAACTGCACCTGCCAAAATTTATCTTCATATATGCATCTTTTTTATTAGAAACCAGAAAGAAAGATGAAATCTACATCGACTCGAGGTCCTTAGACTATTTAAAATGCTGCTTCGAAACCCTCGACAAACTTTAAATCCGGAAATATCGCTTTTTTCCTATTTTCGTTCTGCTTTTGATGCTTTGAATTGTTTGGTCGATAAAATTGCTTTAATTGTATATTTATCAGAAATACTTTTAATTGCTTCATTTTGCAGAATTTGCGTGGGTGACGTTGACCACAAATGACACGTACTCGTTGGGCGCGCTCGTCTTGGGCCACTCGCTGAAGCGCGTCGGCACCGCACATCAGCTCGTCGTGCTGATCAGTCCCGGCGTCTCGGAGGCGATGCGCGAAAAGCTGAAAGACGTGTACAACATCGTACAAGAGGTCAACGTGATGGACTCGCACGACGCCGCTAACTTGGCGCTCTTGGCCAGGCCCGAGTTGGGCATCACATTCACAAAGCTGCACTGCTGGCGTTTGGTGCAATTCGAGAAATGCGTCTTCCTGGATTCGGACACACTTGTATGTAGCTGTTGTTCTCATTCAAATCGATTCCTCTTTCCAACATTCATATGCAAAATAATGGTTAATTAAATGCTTTTCAGGTTCTACAAAATTGCGATGAACTCTTCGAGCGCGAGGAACTATCAGCTGCTCCGGATGTTAGCTGGCCGGACTGCTTTAATTCCGGCGTTTTTGTATACAGGCCGAATTTGGAGACATTCGCCAAGATAACCGAATTCGCTCTAAAGCATGGCAGCTTCGATGGCGGCGATCAGGGTCTGCTGAACTCCTTCTTCTCGGATTGGGCGCACACCGACATCCAGAAGCATTTGCCATTCGTCTACAATGTGACTGCCTATGCTTCGTATTGCTATTTGCCAGCATTCAAACAGTAAATGCAAAAATAATTACATTAAAGCATTAATAAATAAAATCTTCCTCCTTTCTGTGAATCAACCGATCAATAGATTTAGAGATAAAATTAAGATTTTGCATTTTGCTGGCAAAATGAAACCCTGGTTGATCCAGTTCAATTCACAGAACAGAACCGCCTGCACGCCGTCCGACTACGCTCATGCGACTGACCTCATTCAGCTCTGGTGGAATATTTTCTGTGATAACGTTCATTCGAAGTTAACTGAGGGAATGGTAAGTGACATATGTGAATGTTTTCGATATTCAATTCTACTCGAATGTTTGCATTATTTGAAAAAGCCTACAGATTATGTTTAAATGTTTTACTTTTGTTACAATTGATTTTGATTTGATTTTGTTCGACGTTGTTTGCTAACGTTGTTAATTGCAACATTTCAATTAACATTTAAAAATTGCTTCTAAAAACTCAATTGTTTATTTACAAGCAACCTGCAGCTGTTAGTAGAGAGCATGATCAGAATTGTGGTTTTAGGAAAGAGGTAAGCGCCGTTTTTCTTCAATTTTAATCTCGTAGCAGGTTTCTAATAGAAGTCTTTAGTTGATGCACCTGCACAAAAAGTTCTTTTGCACTCCTAGTTTTAGCACACAGCACAAAATTTCAGTTCTGTATTAAATTAATTAATATGAATAAGAGAGAAAGTTTCTTTTGATGAGCGTTATTTGGGGCGATTGAGGTCGAATTTCCCGTCTTTCACTAGGTTTCTATTCGTTACTATTTTCTGTGCGAAATCGTAAATTTTTAGCTACTTTTATTATTTGTTTGCGTGTTTAATAACTCATTTAAAATCCAATTTAATCCAATAGTTTTTAACTTAACTTAACTTTAAATGCAGATACTCGAAAAATATGCAGAAAAAGTTAAAGAAATGTATTTAAATATTTATTTATAACACAAAAATCAAATCAGAAAAAGCAGATCTTTTGGTTGCTTTCTGCGTCGGTTACTTTCAGTATTTATTTAAAATTTAATTGCTCCGGATTTTGCTATCTTCCCTACGCTGCGTTTAATGCATAAAGCGTGTTTTTGCCCTATTTAAATAATGTGCTTTTAATGTGTAAACACTGATTAATTGCCTTTAAAATCCATCCGAGTAAATATTCGATTTCTTTTTGGTTTATTATGACCTCAATATGAAAATACATTTCTTTTAAAGTAAATAGCTTTGTTTGCTTATACGCGAAATCCATTTTTAAAGCAAGCATCGTTTAAATGTTGCTGTTCATTTCAATAAAGATTCGCGAAGAAAATATTTATTTTATTATTTAATATTTATTTTAAAGCAGCAAATTTTCCCTCTGTGGGCTGTTGTTATTGTTGATGGTTTCAAGTGGAGTGGTTCCAAGTGTCTGCAAATAATATTTATTGAAGTTTTTGTAGCAGTGAACTTTGGATAAGGATTTGATTACGTAGTAAAAGAAAGATGTCCCCCTTTCATTGCGTTTATTTAGTTCCGCTGGCATTTAAAAGTTTCTGTTTCTCAATCATTCAGAGTTCTGCGATTATTTGTTTATGAAATATGATTCTATATTTCAAGTAATTAAAATTCAGTTGTATTTATTATGGTCTGTCGATGGGTGTTTATAAATTTCAGACATTTGGCTTGGAAATAGTAGAAAAAAACCAATTTCGCGCATAATTTATTTTAATAAAGAATCAAAGATAAAGAAATTATATTTCGGAGGATTGCAGATTAAGTTGAAATATCTAAAATTATGACGTTTGTGTTATTAAATCGTTTTGAGGAGTGAATTCGTTCTCCCTTTAAATTAAAATTTAAGTTTATTAATAAAACACTTTCGCATGATTAAGTTCCCCAAAAATACTAATATTTGTATACATTTATATTTTTCCATTGCTCTTTTGACTTTATTATAAAAACATAAAATGAATCGCACCTTAACTAAAACGAATACACAAAAATTGGCAAGAAAAGAATAGTAGTTATCGATATGATAGATATAATGAATACGACGATCAGCAGCATCAGAATTTTTCGCATGATTACCAACACTATCAAGCACTCGAATATCACCATCAGCAGCAGCAGCAGCAACTCCATCAGCAATCGTTCATTCAGGAAGATCGCGCTTACCAAAATATCTTTGCGGATATTCCGAATTTTCACGATCCGTGGGAAGATTACTATGAGAAGTTGGAAAAGGAAATGTATGAGGAGAAGCAAACCGAATCACAAAATTATGAGGCTCAAAATGATCCCAATTGCAATTATATCGAATATAATTCTGATGAAGATCGACAAAATATGAATTATGAAAACAATAAAACAAATAACAGATCAAATATCGAAGAAAAGAATGATGAAGAAGTTCAAATTGAAACCTTCAAGTGTATTGAGTCTTCAATATCGAATACAAATGAAACAGTAGAGGCTTTTGCTGTGGCACCTCACGTAGGTCACACAGAAAGTACACACGGAAACATCCGAATCGACAGTAGAGACTATTTAGAAGAGGCTGTTCTTCCATTAGAACCACCCACAAGCAACGCAGAGAGTACTGACATTACTCTCAATGAACATTTAGAAGAGGCTGTCACATCGGAAACACACAGCAACAACCATGCACAAAGTACAAATAACGAAATGGCAAATGTAGTTCTAGAGGAATTACAAGTAGAATCTCAAGAAATACCTGAGATCGATACAGATTCTGTAGCGTATACAGAAAATTGTCATGGCAACGAGGTTTGTAGCGATTCCATTCCATTTCCAGGAGGAACTCTCTCTCGCTCTCTCTCTCTCTCTCTCTCTCGCTCGGTACAAAGGTGCATGTAATCATGTCGGCAGAGGTATTTCCTGTGATGGGATGTGGATATCCCTATAGACACATCAGCAGTAGATGCTCCACTGTGCTACATGTCGTCCTGTGTAAATTCACTTCAATTGAATTCAATGCGGTTGATATGGAAGGCAGTGAAAATCTGATCTCGTGCTTATAGAATCGTTAATTTTATTTCGTATTCTCATTCTCATTTCGTGCTCGTCCTTTAAGTACTATGTATGTGTGTGCGTGTCGTGGGAAGTTTTATGGAAGATGCCGCCTTCGTCATGTGTAATTTTCTATACTTTGCAGCCGTCATGTGTCGAGTTAAGTTACTTCATACTCGTCGTTGCATGCATCCACTTCCATAATACATACATGGGTACATACTAGAATGTAGAACTTCTTCGGTAATTGGTCAGTGGGTCCATCGGTTACTTCCTCTCTCTCTCTCTCTCTCTCCTCTTCAACATCAACATACTCATAGTAATCTTCGAGCAGGATGAACTGTTGAAAAGCGAACATTAAGCTTTTTGTTTTGGTATTTAAAAGTTAAAAGAGTTTGTAGAGAAATTCCATGATAATTTCTAATGTATATTGCATATTTTTTGTATAATTTTTAATGATTATTTTCAGATATTTATGTATGAAACAAAAAAAAATCTGTATAGTTTTAGAAATGTGAAATACAATAAACGAGCTTCTTAAATTCTTGCATTATAGCGATTTTATATTTCTACCAATTTAAATTTAAATCCCAAAATAAAAATGAATTTATAAAAATATAAAAATTCCTTTTAAAATATGTGAAAATGTGATATTAAATGAATATTTTTAACTATTCAAGAATAAATAAAATCAAAACTTTTCGTATTCTGTAGTTGTGAAAATGTTCAGGAAAAACTTTATTAAAATGCATTTTAAATTTAAAAAAATTTTCATTAAAAAAATTCATTAAAGTATGCATTTCAATTTTGCTTAAATTAATGAAAAATGCTGAAGAAAAAATATTTACTTTAGCGTTCATAAAACTTTTCTTTTTACTCGTAATTTATTTTATCATAAAACTTTATAATTGTTAAATAAAACTTTTATTAAACTCGTTTTAAAATCTTCTCAAATGTTTATTGAAATTTCTTCAATTTCCAATAAGGAATTCACACGTTATCAACAACGCCAAACAAAGCAAATCAAACTTAATTTTCGATGGCAGTCTTCAAATCCCAGCTTCCAACATTCATAAAGTCAATCATCTGATCCACGTGTGTGTGTGTGTGCGTTCATAAAAAATGTTGTTGTTGTCGTTGTTTGTTATTTAAATGTTGTAAATTGTTTGTTCATTTGTTAAATTGTGTAGTTTGGCTGATTTTTAAATTAAACTAAAAACCATTTTAAATCGAAAATGTTTTATACTAACAACTGAAATCATAATCATAAAAAGAGGTAGAGTAAATTGCATAACACATCCATGTACAAATCACATTTGGATTCCTTTATTTTATCAAATATTTAAATATTTTTATTAATAAATTTTGTTTGTAGGCTGGTCTCGCTGGTGCTCTGTCGCAGCTGCGTTTGGGTCAGTCGCGGACTCCTGAGCAGGAAGCTTACGAACAGCTGATGCGTCGCCAGTGCTGGGAATCCGGGCAGATCGATTACAGCGGCAAGGACTCGTTCGACAACATTTGGAAAAAGATTACGCAAACCTTGGAATCGAAACCGTCCAAGGAGGACGAAAAGTCTGGTAGTTCATAGAGATAAAGAATACACCGAGCAACAATAAAACACAAACAAAGAAAAGCAAAAAAAAAAATAAATACTCACTTCACATAACTCCTTTTTTTTAATATATATTTTCGCACTATGAACAAATATTATTTGAACATATAAAAACACTCGCAACACTTTCTGATAAAAAAAGTTTAAAAAACATTTTAAATATTTTTCCTATTGAAACTTTAGAGTGCGCACTTAAAACACACACACACGCATTCACACGCTGTAAACATCATCTTGTCAGGGTGTGAGTGACTCTCGTATTTGTGTTGTTTTTATTCGATATGTTGGCAAACTTTCTTTTTTCATTAACTTAGTTATTTACGAGGAATTAATACTCAATTTGCAGTCATTTAAAAGTGTTGTCAATACGCTCATTGCTCAGTGGCAACTCCTCACATCTTTTGTGTTGCATTGCATAATAATAATAATAAAAATAATAATGATAATGATAAAATCAATAACAATCTCACAACAGTTTGTGTTCCATTTCGATAAAAGTGTGTAAAAACGATTCGTATTCAACATCTCATATCAATTTTTGTGTGAATTATGATCAGAGATCATTAGTAATACGGCCATTTAATTGTTACATTTAAATATGATTATGTAATAATTTTTTTTTTTGTGGTTAATATTAAACTATAATTTGTACTGAACAATTTCTCAATGTGCATTTTTCTTTCATTCTTTGTAATTATGTATTTTGTCATTTCTAATGTTTCTTTATTTTCAGCAACAAGAACAAAATAACAACAGCACGAGTTTATTTTTATATATTATTTTTTCTGATTTATTTAAATTGTATCATAAAACCTTTGTTTTTAGAAAATAGAATCCACAAATTTATTCAATATGTCATAATTAAGGTATTAAATTTTAAGTAAATGTTTATTTAATCATTATTTATTTCAATATTATCGCTAATTACAGTATTTCCATATTTCACTATATTATTTCGCTATTTATTTCAATACTTAATGTAGTTAATGTGCAAATAATAATGTTTCATTTTAATATGATTTCTTATATGTTGTCTATAGATGTGAATCAAACAACAATCATTTGTTTTTAGGTATAGAAAATTACACATTCGACATTTAGAAACATGTTGGAATCTATGAGCAACAGTTGTAAAAGGTTTCAGCAAACAATTTTATCAAGAAACGCCACAATATTGCCTACACATAACATCAACTAAACACCTTTTTACATCATCATTTTTTCTATTACAATACCTAGATAGACATGCGTGATATTTTATGAGATGATATTCAAATATTTGTCAAATTTAAAATCTTTTAGTTCGATATAAAATGCGTTTCTCAGTTCATGCTTCATTTAATGCTGCTTTCCTACGTTAATATGATGTTTATTGATGCTTTATACAGCGGTCAAGCGTTTAAGCACGTTGCATTAATATTCTACAGATGTTGTTAGTATTTTAAGTCATAATTTTATGTAGAATTCCGGCCATAACAAGCAACAGCAGCCATGAGAAGAATTTTAGTACGAAATATGATGTAATTATTATGCACATTCGTCTATCTGGGTACTCATTTCTTTGCTTTTATTTCATTTAATGCTACTTTACTACAATTATTTTTAATCTTAAATATTTAATAGACTTACAAAAGACTCTTGCGAAATCGTGGAAATACCAAAAGTTAATAACCAAACTTTAGTAAAATTTAATTAAAAGCATTTCAAATTTTCAATGAAATTTTTTGGTATTTCCAAGGCTTTTTTTTTGTAAAATTTTAAGTTTTATTTCTCAGCATGAGTTTAATTGAAATCGACACAAAGCAAACTAATCAAGCTTCTAACCTGCTTCCATCCCGACCACTCTTCTCTTTCAGAACTCGTCAATACTGCATTGATAAATCTTCTGAATGCGCCGACAGCAACTGAAGAAAACGAGAGCCAAATCAGTGCACCGCCCGCCGCAGTTCAACGATCCATCGCAACTGCAACGTCTGCAATTGATTCTACTGCGGTAACTGCTAAACCGAAGACAAGGACGCAGACGCAGATCCCGCAGCAGCAACAGCAACGCCGCATTCTGCATCAGCAGCAGCAGCAACCGTCGCTGCGTTCAGCTGGCCAGAAGGTTATGAAGAAGTTTAAATAACAGTTACTGAAGCTGGGCGAATTCTTCAGCTGCGTGTTGCCAGTCAGTCCGAAAGCTCCACATCCCACAGACTCGCCGCAACCCGTAGATGTTTGAAGATGTCGTTAATTTTCTGTAGTTTCTGAATACGTTAAAAATCCTTGTAACCGATAGAGCTTTTTTTGCTTGTTGATTTTTAATAATGGAATTAAAAATATCATTTTATTAACTATTTTAATAACCGCATTTTAATCAGCAATTAAAAACTAACAACTAATTAACTAAAGATTAGTTTAAACCTTGCTTAGGAGAAATTTAAGCTTCTTGGTCACTTTTTCTACACTTGAAAATTATAAACATAAACACTCCACATTTTATACTTTCGTACTACAAAACTACTTTTTCCTACACTTTCCTTCAACCACCACCAACAACGACAACAACGACAACAACAACAACAACAACACCAACAACTAAACATTAAACACCGAATCCACCGATTTCATCACGACCACCAACTGCAGAGCGCCAGTTGACTTCTGCCGACATCGAAGACGGCAAAATTGAGTACGATGCCGCCACCAACTCGAGCACCCAGTACAGGCTCATCGACGGCGGCTACGAGATGCACATCACCACTCCGCAGGCCAACGGCACGATCAAGACGCAAGTGAGGACGTTCTGGGATCCGAAGCCGGTGAGCGAGGAGGACATGGCGAAGGAGGCCGCCAACAAGAAGCTCGTCCAAAGCCGCCTGGGCAAAGAGGTGCGCATCGACAAGAACACGACGATGTTGACGCGCGCCATTGAAGGCGGCTACGAGGAGGTCTACACGACCATCCACGAGAACGGTACCAAAAGCACGCGCACCAAAACCTTCTTTGACTCTGTGCCGTACGAGCCGAACGACCCGAACACTAACACCAACACCAACACCAAAACCGACAAGAAGACCGACACGAAGATGGTGAATAAAAGTGACACCAGCAACAAAACGAAGAAGTTGGTCACTCGCAACTCTTCGGTGGAGTCGACCGATTCCGTGGCCGAGTCACGGCGCGTTGTGCAGAAGGTGCAACAGCAGACGAACATGATGCAGAATCTGCAGCAGGAGAAGAAGTCGACCTTCCAGCATCAGGAAACCTTCGAGGAGACGCGTCGCATGACCGAAAACATGGAATACACTGAAAATAATCGCACTGTGCGCAAGAATTCGGTGCAAGAGCAGAACATCAAATCGATTACGCAGTCGAACTCGAACACTAGCGACAACAAGAAAGCCTTGAAGAAGAAGACGAAGTCGTCGATTCCGCCTCCGCCGGCCGATTTCGTGGAGAACGACACGACGACCGTGACTTCGAAGCGTGTGGCTGGCGGTGTTGAATACACCTACTCGACTACTCTGGAATCGGGAAAGACCATCACCACCACGAAAACCGTGTACGCCGAGGAGGAAACCGAGCTGACCGAGGATGAGATTCAGAGCTACAAGAAAACGCTGAAGGATGCCGAGAAGCATAAAAATCTAACCACCACCAAGAAGCTCAAGTCCGAATCGGGCACCAAGAAGGTCGTACCATCGGAGAATCCCGGCGAAGTTACCACAGTCGAAACGAAAAAGATTGACGGCGGCACCGAGTTCCACTACACGACCGTCACGGCTGAAGGCATCGTTAAGAAGTCGGTGAAGACCGTCTACGACCCGGTGCAGTGCAAGGGCGATCCCGACGATACCGACGAGGAGGAAATCGTCGAGGAGTATGAAGAGGAGATCATCGAACCCGGCGAGAAGAACTTCAAAACAATCGAGTCCATCAAAAAGTTGCCGCAAAAGTTCGAAGGTGAGAAACAGTGATTTCAATTCAATTCTATTACAAAAAAATTAAAAAATAAAAATAAATTAATATAATTAATTTTACTCTCTGCAGAGGAAGTTACTATCACACACGAGAAGAAGGAGAAGAGAGTCAAGAAGTCGATGATGATCAGTCAATAAATGGAAACAATTTTAGTCAAGACGTCGACGATGACCACCTTTTAAATGAAAGCAAATTTACTATATCATGAAAAATAAAACGAATTCTATTGCGCGTCGTTTCGAGTTATTTTTAAAATTAATTTCTAAAAACTTTTGGGGTCGTCTTTTGCTAAATTCTTATAATAAAAACTGCTTACTAAAAATAGAAATGTTTAAATATCGAATACATTTCATATTTCATTATTATTGTATCAAAAGTTTATTAACCTTTATGTTTTTTACTAAAAATTCAATGTTAATTCAATAAATCTATAATTTAAATACTTTTAATTCGTTTTTAATCGCTCGAGGGATTTCTGCAGCAGCTGCGATGGAGAAGAGTCATTGTGGAACTCCCCAGCATTAATATTAAGCAAAGGCAATCATATGGAATCCTATTTTATTCAATAAAGCGATCATATTTAATATCTAATCATCAAATAAATAGGGGAATTCTTATAGTTTAGAGATCTTGTATGGCAAGTTCCATCTATCGTATAAAATTCAAAACTGTTTTTACTCTTTCTTCTTTTTGACTTGTCGTGATTTGTGTCGAAAGACAAATCTTACTGCCAGCACCAACAGCGCCGCAACCAACAACAAACAACCGAAGACGAACGCGATCACGTCCAGCAAATAGAACTGATACCACGTCAGCTCCATTCCCGCAGAACGCAGGTGGGTGGCTCCTTTGTGCCGAATCACGTACTCGATCCAGTAGATGGCGCTGTCGCGGGCACTCATCGGACGATCGCGGAAGATGCGCGACACTCGCTGCATGTTTTGCGTGTACTGCGGATTCTGCAGGAGCTCAAGTAGGGCGTTTCTCAGCGACTCCTTGGTCGTCGACTGGAAATGCAGACTGAGTCCGTAGCCGCCTTGCACAGCTTTGTTCATGTTCAAGTGCTGCAACGAATCAGTGAAAAAGTCTGTGGTTCCTTGGCTGCTTTGAAGTGCTTTTTACCTGATCGCAGTAGACGGGGAAGCCGAGCATAGGCACGCCGTAATGGACGCCCTCCTGCGTGCCGAACAGACCTCCGTGTGTGATGAAGACCTTGACGTTGCGGTGCGCCAAAATATCGCTCTGCGGCATCCACTTCTTCACCATCACGTTCGCTGGCAACCCCGGCAGCGAGTCGTTCTCGAACTTCCAGAGCACTCGCTGCTTCAAGCCGGCGAAAACCTCGAGGAACATCTTCAGCCGCTCCAGTGGCATGTCTTTACTTTGCACGTTGCTGCCTTGAAAAAGAAAATGATGGGATTCAAAGTAAGTGGTCAACGAATCTGGAATTGATGACTCCTGTGATAAAGTTACCTAAACTGAAGTAAATGACACCGTGTTTGGCTTCATCCAGGAAGGTCTGAATGTCAGTGGGCAACTGTTTGGGTGGATAAATGTGTAGTCCACCGACGGATATCATGTTGTCTGTGGTTGGTCTTGGAGTCGACAAGGGCGCGTAGTTGTTAAGCAGCATGAGCGAAATGTTCTTGTCCATTCGGCTTACACTCGGAATTTGTACTTTAGTGAAAAAGGAGATAAATTTAAATACTAGTCAATGTCTGTCATATCAAAAATATACCTGGCAAATGCGAGAAATACTTTTCGACTAATCTGTCCATCATTGGGAAATATCTGAGCTCACGATCCAAGTCTTCATACAACGAATAGAAGGAGTTTTGGACTCTTTCGAGGAAGTTCATGTTGTCATTAAAGGTCATGAAACCCTGCGGTACAAATGACCACGGCGTAATGACGCCCATCATCTGGCTCATGTAATTCTCGTAGCCCATTGTGCTGATGGTGACCACTGGGATGTTGAACTTGTAGGCCAGCGCCAGGAAAGCTTCCTGGTAGAATTGTTCGGCAAGAAGGAGATCGAAGCGTCCCTCGCTTTCCTCGACGCTCAACTCAATAAGTTCCCGAACTTTGGGTTGCTTTAGAGCATGTTCTGTGGTCACACTTCCTAACAAATTCGTTAAGGCTAAGAAGTCGAAAAAGTTCATGTTGGCCATGTCAAATAAACTCTCGGCAGCAAAAACCTTTTTGACTGATTCAGATAATAAAGAAAAGGATATATAAGCATTATTTGTAGGAAATTCTTTCAATACCATCTTCCCAGAAATTGTACACAGGTATTAAAATCTCCGTGTAGTTCCCACCAAAGTTTTGTGACTTCAAACTGATGGGCGTGATAGTGGTTACCTTAGAAATGTTGAATAGGTTTGTGTGAGGAATATTTCTAAAGCAATATATTCACACTGACCTCATGTCCTCTACTGACGAGATCTCTCACTATCGGCATGTTCATCATAAGATGACTCTTGCTTGGATAAGGAAACACGGCCAGAATTTTTGAGCTCCTCCCATGACTGGACATCAAACTGAGGAGGAATATACTCAAGAAATATTTAAGTTGCTGAAAAAGAAATATTTCCATAATTTATCCAGTATTTCCATATTTTATATATAATTTTTTTTGGAGAGAAAACTGAATTAAATTTTAGTTAAGTAAATTCAAATATTATTAAAGACAAAATGCAAGTAACTTTTTATTTGTAATTTCGAAAAAGTCTAAAATTAGTTACGAGTTGATTTCAATTTTCACAGCATTCACAATCAACGTTTTATAATATAGTATCACCTCATAGAAACGATAAAAATATTGGTAAATTTATATCAAAATTTGCACTTTTTAATTATATAATTATGAAAGCTTAATAAATCATTTGTTAATTAAGTTAATATTGTTATAATATTTACCATTTTGCGTTGCTTATTTCGTAATATAATTATATTCAAGCAATTGTTTTTAAATATATACAATTTTCACATTAATAAATCGACTGATTCTTCCAATCGAATGCTACTGAAGATACTTCAAGAGAAGATTGCTATTTATATTGGAAATTGCAAACCTCTCAAAAATAATTAACATAATCTGGTCTTTTAATCGTTATTGATAAAAGTCTCGCTAGCATTTTTTATGTTCGAAGCAAGTATATAGAAAAATGATTGCGAGCGTGAAGCGATAAGATGATGATGGGAGAAAGGTGAGGATTAAACTAAGCTCATTTAGCAGATTAAATTGGAGCTGGTCAGTAACTTGAAAATTAAATTAAATGTAGAGTAAATGAAGAGTCAAATGCTTCATATTGCGAATGTTTAAATCACAAATCTCAATGTGATTCAAGCAGCTATCGTCGCCAGAATTTCTAAAATAATCTGTGAGAAATATATTTGGAAATTATTTATCATCTGATTTCAATGGTTATCTATAAATGTTTCGTAATCCAGCGCACTTTATAAATACTTCATAATCTATGGCACTTTAGCGAACGTGATTATTTACACTTCATCCAAATTTAAATTTCTTTTTTGGGAATATCATGAAATTTCGATTGCGAAGTCATGAGCAGCCTCGATACTCATTTGAGCCGAATTTAACTGCATTTGAGTGAAATAAGAAAGGATCGAAATGATGTTGCATTGTTAATTTTAGTTTAAAGTTTCTCCAGAAGCCAAAATTATTTGTCTTTCCTTTTTATATTAACTATATAATTATTGCATCATAATAATTCATATAAATATAGCTACAATTTCGCTGGATTCGCTTCTATTTTCATCTGAAAATAAATTTATCTAGTAAATCTTTAGCTGTAAAGATTCTCTGTTCTTGTGAGCTTCGTACTTTTTAAAATTGTATCGAATCTTTAAAGTGCTGATTTCCCAAAAATCCTACTTCTCAATAGACTACAAAGTACAGCAGAAACCCAAATAATTCTTTATAGGATGAACAACAAGCTATTTAATTGCTCCTCGGAGTTTCTAGCAGCTACTGTAGAAAATTAAATAATATAGCAGCCATGGAAATTTCGAATTTGACGTTGAAAAATTATTCGACAGTCATTAAACTTGAACAATTTTTACTGAATACATAAAAATTTGTTGCGCGACAACGTATTTAATTGAAAATTGAATTCATATATTGAAAGTAATTGAAAAATTCCTGCAAATTAATTTAAAAATTCCTGAAAGAGGTAAGAAAACTTCTATTATTTAATATGGACACATTTTATTAATATTTGCATTCAATTCCAAAAATTTTGCATTGAATTAATTTTTTGTTGTAACTTTTTTCAGAAAAAAAAAGATGGAGGCGAATGGATAAACTAAATTTTAAAAGTTTTTGTGGAGTTTTGTAGTTTAGACTTTGGACAATAGTTGACAAAATCGTGGACAGCTTCGATGAGTATCTCAAAGCTTCGAAATGATGTTGCTTCATGGTAAGTTTTGCGATTCATTTCTTGATTAATTTTTCAATTAGGAATTTGGGAGGTGTTGGTAGGGAAAGTATTTAATTCCTAGCATAAAATAAATGGAATTAAACTTTAATGAACGCTTCATAGCAACTTGGGACTAAATATTCTAGTTTAAAATTATCCTCATTATGAAAAGCTGAAAAAAATTTCCATATTGGAGACATCAATGTTAGAATTTATTTATCTGTTCGGAAAAGTACATATATAATTCAAAGTGATGCTATTAACGGCCGTCTACAATTCCATTAATTCCAGCCTTCAATTTCCATGCTGATGACATTTTCAGCACACCCACACATTCACAGTTTTCACAACTTCCGCCTACTTTCTGAGTTTTATTGTTTCTTTTTAGTTTGTCAAATTGCAGCTGTCAATTTCTAATCTATGAAATTTTTCCGAATAATTTAATTTTTACCTCAGCGTCTATAAAGTAATTTTTACAAGTTGAAACCATTTTCAATATATTTTTAGTGTTTGACTTTTCTGTTTCATAATATTATTATTATTAAATTGGGTATACCGCACTGCGATCATTAGATCTATTGTCCTGCATTTGTTCTGCGAATCACAGTGTATCCTCCAAACCCAGACTCCTGATGAAGATGCCTCAAAGGCCAATGAGAGCCCAGGTAATTTACATAATACAGAAAACAGTTTATTTATTTGTTTATTATTTAATATTTCTGAGGAAAATGCCCACATAACCTACATAATTAAGTGAGTAATAAAATAAAACCTGCTCTCCATTAAAATTTCAAGTCCAGTTTCCAAGATCTCTCCAGCATTTTGAGACAATTCATTTTAAAACTAAATAAAGCTGGCATCCTCTCGCTTGTAGCATGATTTCTCGCTTCTCTATTTGAAAAACCCAAATTTCTTAAAATTATAAAGATAATTACATATGTATGTATGTAATCGAACTCATAGATAAAAACTTGTATTCAAAAAAGTTAGTTTAATCGAAAAACTGTAGTAGCTCCATGAAATCAAGTCATAACATAACCAAATCAGAAAGCGATTATATTTATTTGATTCCAAAACAAAGGTGAAATAAAGTCGATATAGCAAAATGGGCATATTTTCCAATATTTGAAAGGTTTCCGTTTTTAAGTAAAATTTTATTAAAAACAACTCCAAACAACAAAAAAAAACATAGAAATAGATGCCGTGAATTTCCATGGCAACCCGACAAACTACTGTAGTAAAAAAAATTCCTATAAAATCAAATTTGACATTAGAAACCATTGAAAATTATGAAAAGTTTTCAGTTAAAATCTACGAAAATTGAGCGTCACCATATTAAAAATTGCAATTAATTTTTTTCAACAGCTTCTGAAAAACGTAAAATAATTTCAATTTCTTCAACATTTCATAATAATTGCGAAGATTTCGTTTTTTTTTTTTAAAATTTTATTGTAATTTCGTTTTTGCTTTCTTAGCTGGGGACCAACAGACGAAACGTATTACGACGGCCATTAACAAGGCAGCCAACATTAAACAACCGCCGACGAACGCGATCACGTCCAGCAAATAGAACTGATACCACGTCAGCGCCATTCCCGCAGATCGCAGGTGGGTGGCTCCTTTGTGCCGAATCACGTACTCGATCCAGTAGATGGCGCTGTCGCGGGCACTCATAGGGCGATCGCGGAAGATGCGCGACACTCGCTGCATGTTTTGCGTGTACCGAGGATTCTGCAGGAGCTCAAGTAGGGCGTTCCTCAGCGACTCCTTGGTCGTCGACTGGAAATGCAGACTGAGTCCGTAGCCGCCTTGCACAGCTTTGTTCATGTTCAAGTGCTGCAACAAATCAGTGAAAAAGTCTGTGGTTCCTTGGCTGCTTTGAAGTGCTTTTTACCTGATCGCAGTAGACGGGGAAGCCGAGCATAGGCACGCCGTAATGGACGCCCTCCTGCGTCCCGAACAGACCGCCGTGTGTGATGAAGACCTTGACGTTGCGGTGCGCCAAAATATCGCTCTGCGGCATCCACTTCTTCACCATCACGTTCGCTGGCAGCCCCGGCAGCGAGTCGTTCTCGAACTTCCAGAGCACTCGCTGCTTCAAGCCGGCGAAAACCTCAAGGAACATCTGCAGCCTCTCCAGGGGCATGTCTTTACTTTGCACGTTGCTGCCTTGAAAGATAATATTACGGGATTCAAAGTAAGTGGTCCAACGAATCTGGAATTGATGACTTCTTTGATAAAGTTACCTAAACTGAAGTAAATGACCCCGTGTTTGGCCTCATCCAGGAAGGTCTGAATGTCAGTGGGCAACTGTTTCGGTGGATAAATGTGTAGTCCACCGACGGATATCATGTTGTCTGTAGTGGGCCGCGGTGTGGTCAAGGGCGCGTAGCTATTAAGCAGCATGAGCGAAATGTTCTTCTCCATTTGACTGACACTCGGAATGTGTACTTTAATGGAGATAGAGAGAAGTTGAAGTATCATCATAATCACACGGGAAACGAACCTGGTAAATGCGAGAAGTATTTCTCGACTAATCTGTCCATCATTGGGAAATATCTGAGCTCACGATCCAAGTCTTCATACAACGAAAAGAAGGAGTTTTGCACTCTTTCGAGGAAGTTCATTTTGTCCGTAAAGGGCATGAAGCCGTGCGGTACAAAGGACCACGGCGTAATGACGCCCATCATCTGGCTCATGTAGTTCTCGTAGCCCAACGTAGTCATAGTGATCACGGGTACATTGAACTTCACAGCGAGCGCCAGGAACGCGTCCTGATAAAACTGTTCGGCCAGCAGTAGATCGAATCGTCCAACGCTGTCCTCCGGACTGGCATTAATCAGTTGCTGGACTTTGGGTTGCTGTAGGGCGTGCTCTGTGGTTTTGACGCCTATAATTCGAATCATAGTCATGAAGTCGAAGAAGTTCATGTTTGTCAATTCAAATAAATTATCAGCGGCGAATATTTCCTTAACTGTGAAAGCGAAAATTGAGCTTAGCGAAAAATACTTAAGAACTTCGAATTACTGTCATTCCAATAATCGTAAACAGGCTCGATCAGAATCTCCGTGTAGTTGGGCCCGAAGTCAGGTTGCTTCATCGTAAGTGCCGTTATTGCCGTTACCTTTTGTGATAAATTGAGACCGATTATAATGGTGGCCTTTATTTACAGTCGATGCTTTGGCAGCCTACCTCATGTCCACGGTAGACCAGCTCCTTCACGAGAGCCGTACTCATCATGTAGTGACTCTTTCCGGAAAACGCAAAGATTGCTAGAATTTTGGAGCTATCCACTTGGGGCCAATGACTCGACAAGCAACTCAACGCGAGCAGCGAGTAAAAGTATTTGAGAAGCTGAAAAATACCATATTTAAGGTAAATCGAAAATATTATTATTATTATTATTATCGAAGAGTATTTAAAAATGCCTACAAACTGAATACAAACTAGAAACATTCCCTAATTAATTTTCAAATATTAATTTGTTATTTTTTTAGTCTGAAATTCCATATTTTTAAATTTATTTTGTTTAGTAGTAGTTTTGAATAATGTATAGTCCATTTACTGACTATTAACTGTTATTTTTATGCTTCACATTCACGCTTAAAATTAGCATTTTTTAATCTACGAATACGAAACTTTTTACTGTTAAGCTTTTATTTTGTAGTACTTTTTTTACCTTAATGATATTTTGATGATAAATTGATGAATAATATTTACGATTTCAAACGACGGATGGTTGAAATTTGTTTCACTAGAGAGTTTAGCGATGACGACGATAGCGTGATGACTGTCGGAAGTTGAAAGCACCTCATTTCAGCTTCTTAACATGCACATCAGACAAAGTAATCATCACGAGACAGATGCAACGTTACTAGACTAGTAATTTTACAATCATTTGATTGTACTTTAGCAGTATATCAATCGCAATATTATTATGCATTATTAAAAAATTAACTTGTATTACAAAACAGTTGCATAACCGAGAAAGAAGTCAGCAATTTGCATTGAATAATTAATATATCATTGAATAAAATTCAATTATTCAATAATAAAATTTGTTAACAAATATAAAACTATATAAAAACTATATTAAGAAAGTATTTTAACACTAATCAAATTAAATATTAGCTTCTAAATAATATTTTCATGTAGAAGATGCCATCAATTTAAAGAGGCGTCGATTTCCATCTCCGAGATACTCTCTCGGTATCTTTTCGAAATCAGTGAATTAATTTTTCTACTTGATTGTTGATAGACTAATTCCGTCAGCTGTGAGTAAACACTTGCTCCAGCGTTTGACTGATAATGAACTCTCATAACAGGGAAATAACGTGATCAAGTTCAAAGTTGTTTGTTTAAATTAAATAGAAAAAGCTACAGTAATTCGCGAATAATAATAAAATTATCTAATAAAAATGCAAAACTAAATTAAAAGCTAAAATAACATGAATGCATTGTATAAATTGTAGACAGATTTTTAGATTTATAATTTTAAATAATACAAAAAAAATAATTTCATATTAATTAATATAATTTTACAAAAAATCTCTAGTCTAAAAAAGCCTTTCGAAACGTTATCGAATTAAGAAATTTCTTTTATCAAAATATGCTAAAAACAGAAATGTTATCGTAATTTTTTGATTCTTATCCTATTCCAGATTTTATAAACAGAAATAAATTAAAAAAACTGTTGTCTCATTTCGTCTTTAAGCCAAAAAAACAAATACAAAGACAAAAGGATTAAAATCTTAACTAAACATTTTATGAAAATATTTTGTTTTCTTTAGATTTATATTTGTTATTTATATTTATATTGTATTTATATTTATTTTAATGCCAAGAGTAAATATTTTCTTTAATATTTGCACAATATTTTTATAGAATAGAAGGAATAATGGATGAATTAAACAATCACCAAAAAATAATTACCATTTTCAAGTCACTTGGTATAAAATATATCGTTATTTTGACCACTTTAATTGAAGCAACTGTTATTAACTGGTCTAATAACTTTTAGGGAACTTTTCGACTCCTTTTTTAAACACTCGTTGTTATTATTCGCAGTTCCGGATCGTGACTGAAGGTTTGTCCAGCGTCACCCTGCATTTATACTTTTTTCTCGCCTCTCTCGGAAAAACTTTTATCTGAAACGATTAAACGATATTCTACGAGAGATAAGCAACTTACAGTAACCCTGACATTGCTTCAAATAATCTGTCTATAGCAATATGCACTCTATAATAGTCTCGTTCATTATTCTTCCCTGTGACTTACACTTCTTTCATTTTTTATAACGAAATTAGGACATTCTAATTTAGGAGCCATAAATCACTTCAGGTTTATTCTCCTTCAAAATCCTTACTTAAACAAAACCAACCTTAAAACTGTTTAGAAAAAAGTTGCCTCCAAATTGTCCAAGAAGATGTTCTACAAACCTTGTTAACATCCTTCACAAAAAAACAATTATTTAATTACAAAACGCAGCTTCGATTAGATCAGGAAAAATATTTATTGATTATTAGATCATGTTTCGTGTTAGTTTGGATGTGAATATATTCTTAAGTACTTAGCAAGTAGCTTGTGATTACAATGGAATTAAATGGCTAAACTTATTTTACACGACTTTCACATTCTACACAGACACATCGGCCGCAGAAGCTCAAATGCTCAAGTGATAAATAAATACAATAAACAAAATATTAGATAACGCGTCTTTAGGTAAGATTCGAGTTGTTCGCGATGAATCATTTATAAGTATTTCGATATATAATGCTTCTGTATCAAACGTCCCGCCTTCTTCTTCAGTATACAAAATTTTATTAACTGCTAATCATTGAAGTTGGTGATCTGCGGTGTGACTCGTGGAGAGAGCTGAAAAAAATAAATTGAAGCATGCGATGAGTTGGAAAGATTCATTTGATTCATGCAAGTGATTCACATGATTCATAAATACTCACTCCAAGCAAATTGCGTGGCACGTAGCCCTCGTCGCTGTTCTCGTTCTTTGCCCACCACCATTCGCTCTCGGCATCGTCGCCCTTCCGCAGGATGACCAGCTGCTCGTTGACGCCGAACGTCAACTCGTCGCTGTTCTGAGCTTCATAGGAAAACACAGCGTAAACTTCACCGCCGTGAAGTATACCGAGTTTTTCTTGAATGCCTGCGAAAATTTGGAGAACGGAGGGGTTAAAAAAGGAGGAAATGAAGAAGAGAGAAGTGAAAAACTTACTATATAAATATTCGGAGCAACCGTCGAAGCCTTCTTCGTCCTCCTCGCACTTTTCGGCCGGTGTTTCATGGTCCGACAGCGTGGAGGCGAACAGACAGGCGCCGTTCTCCACCAGGAACTTCACCATCGACAGATTGTTGCAGCTGGCGGCGCAGTGCAGCGGCGTCCAACCGTCCGAGTCCTGAGCGTTGACATCACAGCCGAATTCCACGAGGAATCTGTGGCCATAAAATACAGTAATCAGTTTCGCATTCATCAAATCAAATTGTTGCAAAGAGAAAGTGACTTACTTGACGATGTCAAAGTGACCGGCGCAGATGGCGTTGTGCAGCGCCGTGATGCCTTCGTCGTTGGCGGCGCTCGGGTTCGCCACTTGCATCGCTGTCTTCTTCACCAGCTCCAATTCGCCTTCCAGGCTGGCGTCGAGCAGCAGCGCCAACGGGTCGAAGCTCACGCGCCGAGTCAGCTTCGGCTTACTTCCGGCGACAGTCGACGCCGCGTTCTGACGCATGCGTCGCTTCAGACTGTCCGGCGATTTCTCCGACGCAGAGCTGTCGGCCGTCCTGTCTGTCTCATCGACGTCCCGCTGCAGCGGCGAAATGCTATTCGGCGAATTGCCGGCATTCAGGGGCGGCGAGTTCCGGGTCACTTGCGCTACAATCGCGGGCCGGATTTCGTCGACGGCCACCTCCTTGTTCCCGGCCGCGTTCTTATCGACGTCAGAGAAGAGAAACGTCGACGCGACGGGCAGCTCGATTTTCCGGCCGATCTGCTGCGGCGGTTTCATCGTGTTCGCCGTGTTGGTCCTGAGACGCGGCTGCTCGGACAGCGGCTGCTTGCGAATCGTGAGCGGCTTCGCTTTGATCGGGAGGTTGTCGTTGATGCTCAGCGTCTGTATTCCAAGTGGCGCCGGCTGCTGCACCTCGCTGCCGGGTTTCTTCGCCGTGGTTTCGGGCGACGCGGAGGCAGACGGCTCCGAGTTGGGCGACATTTTATTGGGCTTGGGCGGGAGCGCGGGACGGTCGAGGTTGGCGGCAATGGCAGCCACTGCGCCGCCGCTGGACGAGCTGACCACATTCGGGGCGACTCGATTGACCTTCGGGCTGTAGGTGACCATCTTCGGTATGGCGCTGGTGACCGACGTGGGCGCCACGCTGCTGATGGGCTTGCGCGGCGGCACGGCCAGATTCCCGGATGGCAGCTGTTGCAGCGGCTTCGATTTCGCCGGCAACGCGTTGTCGCTGGCGGCTGGATGCGGCGCCGCTGGGGGGCTGAGCGCGTTGTTGTTGGTAGCGACGCCGGTGGCCACCGATTTGTTCGCCGTGCCCAGCGGCATGCTGTGCACCGTCAGCTGCTGCGTGTTCTTCTCGGAGAGCGTTTCGCTGGTCACCGCCACATCCGCTTTCTTCTGCTGCTCAGTGTGGTCCTTCGACGGCGCCGACGAGGGCGATTCATTGGCCTGGCTGCTGCTGATGTTCGCCTTTGTCAGCTTCGCGACAAGACTCGGTGCTGGCGTCGTGGTTGCCATGATGCTCTTCGGTATCTTGCTACTCGGCGGCGCAGTAGAAGTGTTGGCCGAAAGCGGGCCGTCGGGTGTGTTGTTGGCTATTTTGCTCTCGGCAGCAGCCCGAAGGAGGTCCCTCTTCTTCGGTCCCACCTCCGCGTAGATGTGCTGCGTTCCTTCGGGCTCTCGCTCCGGCTTCTGCTGCTGTTCGGCGGCCTTCGTTGTGGACGACAACGTCGCCGTTAGCATCTTCTTGGCTAACTTGGACTCGTCACTCTCGCCGCCGCCGAGGAAGTTCTGGCCGCCGCTGCTGCTGATGCCGCTGCCGCTGCTGCCGGGGATGTGGACGTTGCTGTGCGTCGCTGTCAGGTTGAGCTTCACGTGCGTCAGATCCTGGATCAGCTGGTTTTGCTGATTGGTGTTCGCCGTGGCGGCTGCGTGCTTCATCAGGTTCCCCGCGCCGAGGTACGCCGCCGTCGACGTGATCGTCGACTTCTGCGGCGTGTGGATGTACGGCTCCACGGCGGCCACATTCCCGCCGCGCCCGATGTTGCGGCTCTGTTCTCTGGCGATGATATTCGAGAACTTCGACACGTGACTGTTGACGTTGACCGTCGTCTGCTGCTGCTGCTGCTGTTTATTGGCTTGCTGCTGCTTCTGGAACAGCTGCTGCTTCAGAGCTGCCACTCCCTGCTTCGTGAGGTTGCTGTTGCTGTACGCTGTGGCCGTCATCTCAGCTGCATACGAATGCGGCACTTGCTGCTGTTGGTGTTTCTGCTGCTGCTGCTGAGACTGCGTTTGTAGCTGCTGCTGCTGCTGCGAATGCAGTTGATGCTGCAGCTGCTGATGGCTTTGCGTTTGCGCGGCTTGCGTCGTCTGTATGTTGGCGGCCTTCTTCCGCTGCAGGCGCGTCTGCAGTTCGTAGATGCGTTGATCCACCGAACACAGCTCGGCCTGCCTTTGCTGCAAGGCTTCCCGCTGCAGATGCAGCCGCGCATCCTGCTGCAGAGTCAATTGATTTCGGTACTGGGAAGGAAAATGGAAAATTATTCTATTCTGAAATTGTTAATTGCAGTCTTTAATGTTACCATTAACTCGCGCCGCAACTTATCGAGCTCCCTCGACGCCTGCGGCGGCAGCTGTTGCGCTGTGCCATTGACCCCGGCCAGCAGATTCAGCGGACATCTCCGGTCGCGCCGCAGGTCCTCCAGCTGCCTCGTGAGAGCCTCCACCTTGGCCACAGCCAAGCTCAGTTCCTTCTCCTTCTCGCTGAAGAGCGCTCGAATGGAATCGAGGTCGTTGCCTAAATAAATTAATTAAATTAACTGATTTTCATTGAAATTTCTTTAGAATATTGGATTTATTTGCTTAAAGTATTAAATTAACGTAATAAATTCCTTAAAACTCATCGCAGTCTTTACAAGTTTCTCCAAAAATCCTTAAAGCTTTGAGCTAATGGAAACCATTTCATTTGGAGCAGTCATGGAGGATTTCGTGCAGGATATCGTCATGGCGGGTTTCGTGCTGCAATCAGTTTAGTCAACTGCTTTCCTTTCCCCAGCTGACAACCCACAGCAACGTTTCTCTGCGTCACGGTCGAAATGATTAAATACAAACGAAGACGTTGCGATGTGCTTCAATTTGTCAGGATTCGTTATTTAATAATAGCGACCAAATAAATATGGCAGCCAAAAGCAAATATCAAGGCGAGCAACTGTCTGTTGTTAAGGATCACGTGGGCGGTGGGTGGACCTTGAACGCTGCCTGTGTTCGAAGGATATCGAAATAAAGACGCATCAGCAGCAGTTTTGCGGCTTCCTCTGCGTCAAATGCGGAAGCTGAGCACGAAGAAGGTCGAAAAAAGAGTCAAAAGAACAAAACTCCGATAAAGGAAAATCTCAGAATGTAAAGAAAAAAGAATTCGCTTCTATTTATACAACGATTTAAGCTGAACGCTCGGCTGAGTGCCTGTTTTCGATGTGAACAATTTGCTTAGAGCTGAAGAACTGACGAAACTCTTCTCATCTCATCTCTTCTCATCTCATTTCAGATGACTTCTGTTTGACTTTTTGCTAGTTTGCGCTTCTGTGATTCTGTGTTTGTGTTGAGTTCGTGTTAGTTTTTATTTCTGTTTACTTATTTGTGTTTGTCTGGAGGAAGGATGCGGGATGGATGCTTGGATGCTGCTGCTCTGATTGTGCGATTGTAGTTGCTTCTATTGCTATGCAAAATAAAAAAAGAGACCCTCCTGACCTAGGTACTCACTCAGCGTAACATTATAAGTCTTCTGCAAATCCACTTGACCTCTTAGCGCCCGCAGACGTCGCAGTTTCGATTCCTGCGCTTCGACGCGTTCGCGCAGCCGACGCAGCCGCTCGCCCTCAGCGTTGGCCACCGCGTTGCGTACTTCTTGCGATTTCAGGAAGCGCAAACGTTGCTCCTTCGTCGCCAGCAGCTGGTGTTGTGAGTCGATTTGTTGTTGTTGGCGGAGTGCCATCGCCCTTAATTCGGCTGACGTCAGCCTGCCAGGCACCTAAAAGATTAGATAAAAAACAGGCGAAAAAAAGCGATCAATTAAAATACATGTTAAACGCAGTCGAAGGTCATTCGATGGCCTTCGCAAATATTAATTTGGTTTCTGTCAGCTGTTGGCAGCTTTCGGCAACGTGACTCTCGTTGCCATGACGACTCCTGTGGCTAATTACGCGATTTAATGCTTCACTTACATTTAATCGAGGTTCCGCTGTCACGACCGAACTGTCGACGGCAGCAGAATCCGAAGAAGAGGCGGAGGCAGCAGCAGCAGCAACCGCAGCCACGAGTCGCCGCTGCGTCGGCCTGACGCCGGGCGGCATTTTCGGCAGGTTACCGGACACGGGACGACAGACACACGTCAGCATCGTGCAGTTAGTAAATTCTAAGCTTATGCTAAATTATTTCAAGTGTTTTATTTTTTTTTCAAATCTCGTCCTTTTGTTATTTTAGGGTTTTTCGGGGTTTTCAAGGTTTTCAAGGTTTTTCTCTCTACTGTTCTGAGTTTAATGGTTTTTAAATTGAATAAAGTTTTCTCATTTCACATTCTTTTGTTCACGAAGAAGTTTTTGATAATTTTCGTTTTGTTTTCTGCTCCACAGAACCACTTAAAATGCAGCAAGGACTTTTTTCACTGCTGCTGTTGACGGCCCAACTGTGAGTTTGTTGTTGTTATTTCTATTGTAGGGAAAATCGTTCGTTGTCACTGACAGCAAACCTTAAACAATACCGAAAAAAAACCTGTTCTAATATCCTTCATCGGCGCTCAGTTGTGGTCATTCCTGGATAATTTATTATTGCTTTTTTTTCGTTGTCAATAGCAACTGAAGTCGCTATTATTGATTTTTTACTCCATTGTTTGAATAACTATGCGTGTTTTTCTACTTTCTACATGCTAAAAACTGCATGTAATAAGCAAATAAAAAAATAGAACTCAAGTTCAAAAAAAAAAAAACCTTGATGAATCCTGTCGACTTTCGAACTAATTTTCATACTTGATGCGGTTTTTTCCCCCCTCTTTTTTTGTCGGTTGGTTCGAGTTTAGTTCAGTTGTTCGTTGGTGTTTTTGCTTCTATTATTCTTCTTCTTTTTATGGTTTTTTCTTTTCTTTTATTAGGGGCAGACGTTAGTTTATGTTTGCAAATGCAAAATTAAATACCTCGTTAAGTCATTTGTGGGTTCCAATGGGTGGATGTAGTAATGTGTGTAAACACACGTAAACATTGCCAGTTACAGGGTGTTATAAGAGAAAAAACCTAGACTGACATTCGAGAAAAATTTTCGTAATTTTTCATCAATTACGTGGTGCGATTGAAGGTTTCTCCTAAAAAGATGTTGCCTCTTGCGACTGGAATCAAAATTCCGCGACCAAAAATTATTTAAAATCGTTATAAAATTTCATTGGATTTAATGCAAAGATTAATTCGTATTTTAGTCGGTCTTTCATTGTATCAAAATTTTTAAAAATCACAAAAAAAAATTCTGATAGTACAAAAATTGATAACTTTTCTGCATAAGCCACTTCTTCCGGTCTTTTTTTTCGTCAAACGAATTCTTATTCTATTTTTTCTACTTTGGAACAATTTCTTTTCAACAATAAAACTCGATAAACAGCAAAAATGTAGTCAATATAATTTATTTGTATAGCAAAAAATATGCTTTAAACTATTCCATTCGAGGAACTAAATAAAGATTTAATAATTCCGAATTGCGTTGGGGATCAAACGATCTTCAGCTTGAAGAAAACGCACCAACAAGAAACGAAATGATTTGTGTTAGACTTCGAAGTAATGAAAGTAATAAATGAAATATTAACAAGAATGCATGAAAGGAAATGAATTTTCACTTCATTAATTCATAAATCGTAAAACACTTTTGCATTTCTTTATATTAATTTTTTGTTCCGTGTTTTAGTGATAAATTAATGCAATCGTAGGAGTTTTAGCATTCAGATAATTTTAATTGTTATCAGTTTACATTTATTGTTCAGATTTATATCTGCCATTAATGTCTGAAACCTTTCTTCATGGTTTAAATAAATAACAACGAACGTTTTCAAGTGTAGGAGCAACTTTCTATTTTATTGAAGGAATCTGCAACATCCCTTCACAAGTTTTGTTTGTCGTAATTCTATTTTATTGTGGAAATAGAAGGGTGCAATTGATTTTTGTAAACAGAAATGGCAAAACGTGACAAACGGTGACCCTTTGACAAATGAAATTTCGTTCACTTTTCACCTTTAAAGTGTAAATAGAGAAGAAATGCTCTGAGTTTCTAGATATTCACTGTACTTAAAATAAATAATAAGCAAGCAATAAAAAACAATAGCAACACAACCAAAAAAACAAAAACAAAAATCAAACGTAACCTTAGCAACTGTATCAGGAATTTTATTTGGGGAAAAAAACTTTTATTGTCAAATGAAAATTTCTGATTAAAATATTTGCATTTTTATTTTTCCATTCAAAAGGAAACTGCCGACGTGGAAGAGCAGAACAATCAAGAAGCATTTAAAAACTATTCCATCAGAATGAAAAAAAAGAGAGGAGATCCATTAATCTCGTCAGTCTGAAAAAATTCGTCAGAAAAAATTGTTTCTGTGAAGCAGAGGAAACCAAAAGGAAGGAAATTGATGACGACGAGGAGCAGCAAACTCAATTTCAAACGCATCTCCAACATCAGCAGAAAAACTTCTTGAACTATCCAAATCACGGAAACGCTATCCTTGGAAAAGCTCCGTATAATTGTGCAATCAAACGACAAAACGAGGATGCGGCTCCGTTTCCGTTTGTTTCATGGAGAAGGTGCCCATCGTGATGCCGACAACGATTGAAATGAAAGTGCAACAATGACGGCAGCAAAGGCAACGACATATTCATCGCCGGGTCAATTCACGTCTTCGCTTGTCTCCGGAAGAAAGAAGCACTCGTTCCCATCGGCGTGCCGAGGTTCTGCATGACATTGAATTGCAGTGGAAAAGCGTTTCTGCGGTTCGAACTTTGGCAACTACGCAACTATTCAAAATTCGATTATTCCAGAAGGTTCCCAACAACTTAAAGCGACAACGAAGTAGCACGAGTATTCCGGAGGAGGAGGAGGAGGAGGAAGAGGAGTTGCAATTCATTTTACTGCAACATATTGAAACAATATCTAAAATTGCTCAATTCGCATCGTCAGTCAGTGAAATTTGTTTCATCACAGAATGCAATAAGTGACTTTAAACGCTTGATAGAAGGGAGTGAGTCCGTAGACGAAGACTATACAAGACAGGAAATCGCTCTCGATTCGTGAGGTAGCTCACAAACATATCCCTGCGCGAGTTGGCGTACAGTGTATACGATTCTTATGAAATTCGCTCTGAATTCAGAATCTGAAGTGCGACAATAATCAGTTTTTCGTTGTTGCCACATCGTCTTCAGATTGTGGGATGAGCTACGAGTATGGATATCAACCGGATATAATTTTAATAATTTCTTTAAATCCTTTAAGCAAAACTGTTGTTAAAGTTACACATTTAAAGAAATATTTAAAATTTTGTGCGCTTGACATCCCTGCTTGTAAGTCATCTCATAATCAAACGATGGTAACAAACAAAAACCGACTATATTCAAAGTTTTCATGCGCCGATGTAGTTGCCTTTGGCTTGTTCGAAAAACCGCAGATCTTCGCCCTAAGGATCACATACACTGTACGCGAGAACGCGGAGAGATCTGTTTTTGAGCTACCTCACGAAAGGAGAGCGCTTTTCTGTCATGTGGTGTCTCTGTATTGGAGCAGCTGACGTGGAAGTAGTCGCTCCAGCACCCCTGTAATGAGCAAGTTCTACAAGTTCGGCAGCCTGCCTTTATCCGTCTGCACAGACCCATTCACAGCCGTCGTCCATATCAAAGCCCAGGTATGTGCCGAAGTGTCCGCTACATCTCGGGTGTATCGGATGCTGTGGTATCCACTGGAGCTGGATGTGGATACCGATTACTATAAGATTACTATATGTCGATGAAATGTATGGGGCTCTGCGTTTGTAGAATGTGGTCATTATAGGGCTGCTGTGGCGATGGATCTATTTGTTGGCTGCTTTTGGATTCCTCCTCATCAAACGGTTTATATAATAGATATAGAAGTGGGTCCGCCGGGAATTGTTTTGTAAAAAAAATGTGTTTCTTTGAAATGAATTGTTGGTCTTCTTCTTCCTCATCGCATAGCGGCCACTGCTTCAAATGTAAACCCAGTTTTGTGGAAATTCAGCGGTGTTCAAGTATATTGGGATATAGTAATTTGATTCACAAGAATTACTAAATTATTCAGAAGATTATTTGATTCACAATTAAATATATTTTGTAAAAAATCTATTTTATATATATCTATATAAAGCATATCTGTACTATATCTATCTAAAGAATCTACAAACAATTGTATATTTAATATTTTATTGGCCCTTCTACAATAAAAACTACAAAAAATTTATTTGTCAGTACTTCACTCAACTTTGCATAAGACTTTTCAGAATAAATAGTAAAATTTTAAGCGATTTTCGTGTAAAAAAAAGTCAGATGAAGTGAGCAAAAGTTATGTCGAAAAGTTTTACAATTTTTTATGTTACGATAAGTTTTTTGCTCTTGATTGAAAAGTTACTTCAACAAAAGAAGCGATTAAATGAGGAGTTAATCTTTGATAGTAAAATGTAGCGATGTTGTTAAGTCTTGGTATCCAATAAGAATTTATATAGATTTTAATTCATTTATTGAGTTGCTCAAAAACTTTATTAATTGCGTTAAACTTTTTCATTTATATTTTTTCATGGTTTATTTAAGGACATCAATAATATTTTTGACTCTTTTAATGCTGGACTAAATAAATGTTTACTAAAATGTTTTTTTATTGTTATTATCATTGTTATTGTGTTCAGCGAGCATATTTCAATATTAATTACTCCTTCAGTTGAAATGGGTTTTTAAGCCGTTTGGTATTAATGCGGTCATTATTAATTATTATGAGGTAATTATTAAATTTGAAATTATAAAAACCGGTTCAGAAACAAACGAAAACAAATTAAATAACAACAGTGGCTTTAAAGCAATGTAAATAATCTGATAAATCAAATTTTAAAGTTTCTGAAGTTGAAGTTAATTTATTTAGGGTCGTTTTTGAATGTTATTTATGCCGCCGTGTATTTATGCCGCCGATGATGAAGACCCAAAAGCCTCAAAAAAAAAAACAAACATTTCATTTTCCTTTTTTTGTGAAAGGAACTTTTAAGCTACGTCGTAACTTGTTATTCCTTCAAATCGAAGATAATCAAAGGGAAATTTAAAGCCTTCAATATTTTCAGTAATAAAAATGAATTCTGAATAAATTCAGATAAACTATGAATAATGAATCTATAAAGAAAATCGATGAGAATTCGCTTTGAATAACAATTGTAAAATTGGCATTATTTATTTGAATAAATATTTTTTTATGTTTGTTAGGTCAATTTTTCTTTATTACGGTTTTATTTATGGTTTTGCTTGATTTTTACAGCGCAATAATAAAATATCGATTGTTTATTTGATTTTAGTGGAACAAATTTAAATTTTCAAGAACAACTTTTGAACTCTTTTTCATCGTTATTTTCTTATTCGCCCAAATCAAGGAGTCAGGACATGCAAACGGTTAAAAGCACAGCGTGCAGCTCAATTTTGCTCATTGAGATGATTTGATGCATGCAGCGGAAGGAACGAATATAAAGTTGTTCATTTAGAGGCACTCGTAGTTTGCTAAAATGTTGCTCAGAAAGTTTCAGCACGCGAGAAGCCCTTACAAGGTAAGTGCTTGCACAAGGTCTGACACATGAGCCTTTGCGAGACTGAAACTGAATTTTTCAGCGAATGCACATTGAATTTTTAATTCCAACGAAGCGAGGCACGCAGCATCTTCAACGTATGAATGTTGCATGCAAAAGCAGCTACAGGAAAAAATTTTATAAACGGAATCTCGACATTTTATTTGCATTCTTTTTTCTATGCCATGCAAATAAAATACATTTCTTTTTTGTCAGCTTTATACTCTTCTACTATATAAAAATATTAGGTATAGTTTAAATCGAAGGCTAACTAATCCAATTGGCGAATGAAATCACTGTTTATATTGAGAAAAGGGTTTTCAAAAAAGGGTTCATTTTTAGAAAAATGAAATCCTAAAATTCTGGGATGGTTTCAGAGGTACTCGACCTAAAAAGGAACAAAACAAACAATGGGTTTTATCCTTCTCCGCTCAGTTTCCCCGAAGCGATAATGAAAAGCTTCGTTACCGTGCTTAAAATCAGATAAGTTCCATTTATTTTGGGAACTCATTGCTTTTGAATACTGAGCAATAAAAGTCTTTATCACGGAAACTTTGTGGGAATTGATTGGAATAAAAAGCAAGCCGAAAAGTAGGCCGAAATATGCATCAAGTACCTTGGATAGAAACGGAACTGAATTCACCTTAATGCGGGATTACCTTTTTGCATTTTGCGATTATAGTCTTCCCAATTTCAATTCAATTTTTCATATCCTCCTCAAATTGAGTTAACAGCTTCATAAGTTTAACGTTTTACATTGAATGATATCAGTTTAAAAATGATGTCTACGTTTATTGACAACCGAATCGAACCGAACTCAATTCTTTGAGGACGGAGGAAAACTATGCAAGCTGCTCGAAAAAAGTGCTACTATGAAAAGTTATTGCTGAAAAGTGACAAAAGGAGAAATGGGAGCAGCAGAGGATTTTCGAGCACGTTATCTTGACATCTTGAATATTCGATTTGTTGTTGGCGTTGTCAGTAGGATTAGTTTGCTATTTTTGTTCGCCTTTTTCATCCTTTCTTTCCTCTTCCACTTATACGCAATTGAAGCTTCTAAAATCCTTTATTTATTTTCTTATTTCTCATAGAAAAGCAGGGTTCTCCTTTGTAGCTTCTCCCTGTCTTTGCAACCGTCAATTTATTGTCCAAGAATCCCTCTATCAACAGGCCCGGCCCACCCCATCATCCCCCTATTATTTAATCCTGATGATAACAGCTTCAGAGAGGTTTATAGAGAACATAAAAAAAATAAATTTAATCACTGAAACTGAGAAGAATATTATAAATTTTCCTTTTTAAGTATTCCTTTCGAATCTGTAATATTTTCCGCCATTTGAAGTCACAATAAAGTTAATCTGCGCCGTGGGCTAGATTTCGCAAAAAGCTGATTATAACTTACATTTAAGGATGGAGTATAGAATAAGTAATTAAAAAAAAAATATTATTTTGATTAATATTTAAGTCAGTGCTTGGATTAGTATTATAACAAATCGGATCAATCAGTTGAAAATCAGTTTAAAAATAAATCGGTTGAAAATATTAACTTTTATAATATATAGTGTAGAATATATACTTTATATTATTTAGTTATATATACTCTATAATGAAGCATAGAGTTTTCTTAAATAATAATGCCATTTTCTCTCTATGGCTTTCCAGTTATTCTTGTTCCCAGAATTCATATAAGAGTGTTACACGGTAAAAAGTAAAGATTAAAACTACTTCTAAATTTATACCGAGTGTATTCCGAAAACTTAAAATTTTAGGAATTTTTCAATTCAATTATTTAATTTTTTAACTTTATTTAACCTTTACTTTAACTTTAACCTTTAACAAAAAATTTAAATAAGGAATCAACTATCCTTTGGGTACCTTTGGGTTAAAATCAAAATCAAATATTCTAGTAGTTTTTGCTTTCATTTTTAGTATTATGAATTATAAATTGCAGCTTTTAGCAAAACATTTATCGAATTGTAGGCAGCTCTGGAGTCTCAATGGGAAATAGAAAAATGTAAACAAAAAAGGTTTTATAGAACTAAACAATCATTAGGAATATATAAAATCTTTTACTAGAAAATTTCACTAGAGAAATAACGCTTGTTTTTACAAGAGAACTTCAATTGTCTGAAAAATATGAATTTAAATTAAACCTCAATAAATTTAAGGTTTTTTTTGCGGCATGGGGCATTATCTACAATACAAAGTAATTTAAAAACTAGTGTAAAACTTTTCACCGTGTGTACAAAGACTATAAAAAGAAGGACATTTAGGGAATAATTGAGACTAAGAAATGTCTCCAGAGACTTGACAATTCCAAGATTATGAATTAATAATAACATTCATATTTGGAAGCTACCAATTTAATTAAGCATTAATTAATTTAATCTAATCTTAATTAATATGAATAAATCAATAAAATCAGATAAGTATAAAATTTGCTACTATAAGGAAAAATTTATTGAAAGAAACTACAAAATTATATGTAATTTACATAAGCAATCGTAAGAAATATTTTCTAGAAAAAGACTCGAAACATGAACTCGGATCTTAGAAGAAAATCTATATTCTAGGTTTTTCTAGGAATTTTAGGAAAATATTTAGTGAATACAACTGATGGAGGACGACCAGGAAGCAGAAATTCCTATAGAAGAGATAAATAAAACGCGATAGATGCCGGTAATTCGTAATAACTGATAAACAAAACACGTATTAAACAAAATTAAGGAAATCAGAAAATAATAAAAAAATAACTTAAACAAGGATTCCTTTCTCGTGAATATCGGATGAATTCGTGGTTATTTTATATTATAATAAATCATCTAAAACATTTGTTTAATAACAAAATTCTTCTTAAAAATCCTTGAGTTATTTTACTTTATTTTGTTCTTCAAATCGTGAAGAAAAGTTTTCATGTTGGTAGCTTTTATTGTGCACTTCATTAAAATTGCTCAAGACGTAATTGGCCAAGAACCCGATCTACTGTTAAAATCAAATTAATTAGAAAAGTTCTCCTCTGTTTGGAAATCAAATTCACTCCTCTGAATTAATAATTTTGAGTGATGCGCTGTCTTCGTGAGCGACACACAATTAAATTGCAACCATTGCATTTGAGCAGAACCTCGTCCTCTCCACCGACAACCAACTCTGCCAGAGCTTTTGTGATTCTCGGTCTTCATTAACTTTAAACAGAAAACTTTAACAGCAGGAAGAAGAAGAAGAAGTTAAAAGGGTTGCGACTCTATTGACATGAAGTTAAACAGCTCGACAAGAGGAAAAGAGGCAAACAAAGAGCACAACAGAACAAAGCAAAACAATAACAAATGCAAATACCGACAGAGCTACGGGGCTGATGTCTTTATTTTTGTGCAGATTTGCGATGCGTTGCGTGCGCTAAGCACTCCGCATCTCGGCTAAAAACACCAGAAGCTTGACACACTGACGACGACTTGACGGCCCGACGAAGTGTTGATGAGTTCGAAGAATCAATTCGTCAAATTGCACTCATTACAAATCGCTTCGAACCGAATGCAGCGAGCTTCATAATGGCGAACTTATTAGCGATAAACACTTGCAGATAGGCGACAGCAAGCGTCTTGTGTCTCACTCAGCTGTTGCACGGCCGATGAAATTACCGAACGGCAGCAATTTACACGCCCGTTAATCGTACATTTCAAAGTGTTGCTTGCTGTTGATCTGTGTTCGTTGTTTGTCGTGTTCTTTGCTTAATTTAATATAAGTTGTTTTGTTGATTCTTTTGTTGTTTCCTTTGTTGTGCGTTTTCCTGTCAGTTTGCTGAAGTATCACAGCGGTCACACGGCACGATACGACACGACGACGATGATACCAGAGCCGGAATCTACGACTCGGCATCCGAACCGTGCGAAAGTCAGAATTCAACTGAAAGTCAGAACTCGCCGCGTCGTCAGAGTATCTGCATGATGAGCAGCGTGAATGCGGAGCAGCAGCGAGTAGAGTTGCCACCGTCTGCGCAAGTACAGAGTTGGTTGGGACTTCGCCGCCAGAGGATGGATTTCAAATGTTATCCCCACTGACAACGAACGAACCGTTGAAGACAAGACGCACCAAGGCTGCCCAGACTGCTTGAGACGAGGACTTCATTGCGTTGATGGTTATGACTGGGTTTATGGAGCAGGCCGCTGCACTTCCGACGTAACTCCCGCTGGGACTCGACTGCAATCAACTGCAATATCGTTGACTCTGCATGTTCGCCAGTTTAAAGGCAAAAGAAGTCATCAAAATCACTGTCAAATTTGGTGCTCCCTCTCATTTTACCATATAAAAAGACAATTTCGGACTTCGGCCCAGCTTTCGTCCCATTCTGCCTGTCTTCTTATCATTATAATTTAACAGAAATGAGTATAAATTAAGAATATATTTTGAAAAACGAGGACAAAGCTTAATTTGTCACTTTTGATGAATATTAGTTTATGGTTCAGTCTAGTTTTATATTTGACATTTGTAATGATGCTTTGTAAGTTTTTCTTTTATCGCAAAGACTCGTTATCGTTGTCGTCAGTGTGTCATCAAATGCAGACATTAATCTGGTTCCAGTTTATCTCTTGTCACCTGCTTTAGTCTAAACGTTAGTAACCGATGATGGTCTTTGTACAGCACTTCTATGGGCTTGTCTACAAAGTTGTTCTGTCATTAAGAACAGCTGCGTTTCGACTGCCATCAACCTGTATTATCATCATTGGCCGACTTCCTGTCGCTCAGTCTGTCTGTTCGTCTGTCCTCGTACAACTTCAAGCGAATGAAAATATTTCAATTAGGACGCAAACAAACCTGACATTGAAACCATGCAACAACATGACGAAACGATTGCATTGTTCACCCGACGAACCCGAGATAACTAATTAAAAATGCGTAAATCAACAATCGTAGAGAGTTTTGTGTGCTTTTTACAGAAGATATGCAACAAGGTCGTCACAGGATCCCCTGCACCGGGCCACAACATCATCATCATGACTCATAAAAGTTGCAATTTTGTTGCTTAGAATGGCGTGGAACAAAATGCAATTAAATCCCGATTGTAACTCTATTATTTATACTATTTTGTATGCTATCAAATGTGGTATTTAATGTTTTATGTTTCTCGACAAGAAATAAATTTTATTTATTTAACTACACACGATCAAATGAAAGAAAAAACATTAAACTGTTGACTAACTTTGTTAGGGAAATTCATAAAATTCTATTATTGTTGAAATGAAGTTAATAAAGCAATAATTAGCATTTATTTAGTTTCATTTTTTCAGAATTGTAATTGAATTTTTTGAATAATATTCTTTCATATTAAATTACATTGAATTTAAAGCGAAATATATAAAAAAATGTTGCTAAAGTTTGCTTTAAAGTTGGTCATTCAACTCGGCTCACATGTTGTGTGTATGAAAGCAAACACAACTCCAACCGAAACCGTGTCTGACAACCAATTGAGTCGATGAGTGACTTGGAAAGTATTCAGTGTCTGTTTTGGTGAATCTTGTTCTACTTTCCTGTCACTTCCAGTTGCAGATGTTGACGTGTGGCAAGTATTTCTGTCGGATTCTCTACTTAAACATAAAAATATCAGTTAAGTTTTAGGTTCAGGCGAAAGACGAAAACGAAGGGAAGGATGCAAAATTAATTACAATAGACTGAAACATCTGATTGGGAGATTAATTGATTTAATTGATTATATTCTAAATAAACCTTTAATTGTAACCTTTAGAATTGAAGAAATTAAATAAAGGTTCACAATTATTATCGTTATTACTTGAAATGTCATTAAATTCGCAGCGCAACGGATGTACGTAATGTTCAGGCGAGACCTTCTCTCACCGTAATTACCCTCGGGTGTAATTAAGCCGCCGCTAGCCAACAGCTGCACTTTTGGCGATTCTTTTAGCCTTGGTACTTACAATTTCCTCTGAACTGTTCGACGGCTCCTTCATACCATGACGTAAATATCTGCAAAGGAAAACAGAGAGAACACATTCAATACTTTCATTGTTTAAAATGATTTATTTGCTTGTTTTGTTTTTGGATTCGGATTTGTGACGGTGTCTGGTGACAAGTGGCAAAAGATTGTTGTTTAAATTAACTTGCGACGAATGGCAATTTCATTATTTTAATTTGTCGCCCTTCAAATTTTGCACAATCAACAGCGTCTGCGTTTAGTACAAAGCAACTGTTTTTAAGTTAAAAGATCATATAAAAAATGAAGGTTTTCATATTTTTTTATTAATTCTATTTAAATTTGGCTTTAAGTAAAAAAAATTCAAAATTTTAATTTTATTCTTTGATTTACATTTGACAATTGGTTCAAATGTTATATAATAAAAAGTTTTTATATCTGTACGATATGTTTTTCAAGTGATTTTCAAGTGATTTAAAATGATTCCGATGTCTCCGAACATCATTCGTTTTAAAGCCCTGAAAAGCTTTTCAGTGATGCTTCATTAAATCCCTGGCTTAAAAATAAACCATCGACAATTGATTAACATCAGAAAAACAACAACAAAATCATTGGTAAGATCTATTCACGGGTCATCCAACACAGCAACAGCAACAAACGCAACTTTTTCATATCGAATGCTTCAAAGGAAACGACGCAATTCGTTTAAATGATGTAATTCTAATGACATAATGGCATTTAATGTACTTCTTCTGTTATTAAAGGTCTCACACGCAACTTATTTTATTCAATTTTAAAGTTCAGACACGTTTAATGAGAAATCCGATAAAAAATATCTTCATTTTGTGATGGGGAAAAACGAGAAGCAAAAATGTTAAATTTGACTTAAATTTAAATAGTTTTCACTATGATTTACAAGTAAATGCGAAAATAATTAAAATAAGTATGAAACAAACCGAAAAATTTAACCAGAACAAAATTATTTAAATTAAATACCTTTTCATTGAAGGAGAATATTAATAAAAACCCCATTAAAATTGAGTATGGAATTAATCTGCTTTAATCCATGAAATAATTAAAATAATGAACGGATGAATGAATAAAATTAAAACCATATTGTTAAAAAATTAAATATAGTTCAATAAGTACTTTAAACATTGCATACAAAACGTATTTAATTACTTAAGAGAAATTTGCGATTATATTTTTCTCATCTTTACTTTTCAAATAAATACAGAAAGTTTATTAGCTGAATTCTCGCTAAATCTGATAAAATTAGCTTAAACTTTATCGAGAGAAATTCCATAGAAAATATTAAATTAAACCTTAAATTAATCACTTAAAATAAAAATGGATTTGAAGGCCTTTGTTTTTGAGAGTAAAAGATTTCAATTAGAATTATATTTTAGACTGTTATTTGTAGTAAATAAATTAAATGAATAAAACCAACATTTATTCGTAATAAATTGCATTATTTAAATAATAATAAATTGTATTATATTTAAGTTTAAAAACATTTCCCTAATAAAATTGCGCTAATTTCCTTTTTTTAAATTACTGTTGAAATCTTGTCACATTTTTAAAAAATTGAATTCATTGCTTACATTCATTCATTGCATAATTAAAGCATTAATTAACAAATGCCGCAATTTTTAAACACCAGAAATTAAAAAAAAAAAAATTGTTGATTGCGTAAAAAAAGACTTCTTTTTATTAAAAATTCAAATAATTAAATGCATGCTGTTTTTATGGAGGGGATGAGCACAAAGAAATCTGCGTTTAAATGTTCTTTGTGATCAGAATTCTCTTTCAGGTTCACATGTACCTAAAAACCTACAACCAAAAATAAATAAATACCTGCTGCTTTTGTACGCTTCTCGGTTTCACAGCCGCCGCGCACAAACATTCGGCTAAAATAAGGATTTCCCTGTTTGCAAGTCCATAAAAGCATGAAAACATTTTATTGAGGTCAGTGTTCATTAAGCAACTCCGAGTTCTTTTACTTATTTGCAGACATGGTTACGGTTATCTTCACAAGTTTGTCGTCGTTCGGAGTACGAACGATGCGGAACCTACGCTTTTCCGACAGATCCTCGCATGAATGGATCTGGCAGAATTACCGAAAATTCTACACTGGATTTAACCAACTTCTAATTCCATTTTTGTTATCGTCTTCCTGCATTCGTCGCTGCCCCACGCAATGACCGAGGAGGGAAACTCTTCGGATTCATCTTCAGTTTTCCCTCCTCGGTGCAAGAATCAGATGCTGCTGATTAGAGAAGAGCAAAGGACGGACAAGCTGTAAACCGCATCGGAATGCACTCAGTGACATTGAAAAATGTTAAAGCGGGAAACACGTCGAAAAGCGATAAAGGTTAAAAAAGGAAAAGCCGACGGACGACGAGGCTCACATTCAAAGCAACACGTAATAAATTGAGAAAAAGATTTGAGCTCAGTTTTGCTAACAATGAAAGTCTTAACAAAGACGTAGCAATAAATAAATGGAAATTCCAGGCACAGAAACATCAGAATTTGTGTGAACTGTGGATGAGTTTTGCTGGTCGCTTGCATGAAATCCTGAGATGACTTTGTTTTGTTTGCATCCGACTCAGAAGATTCTTTTATTCAATTGGAAAAGTTGCTACATTCATCGTCCACTTGACGATTTCAGCTTCCTTCGGCTCAGCAAAGATTCCACTCAAACAGCATCTTTAAGAAGTCATTAAAAGCAAGAGATGCGCGCCAAGTTGTTGAGTAAATGTTGTGGAAAAATCGGGATAATGGAAGGAACGCGTTGAAGATGTTCCATTTCCATTCACGAAGCATTTATAAATGAGCCATTCAAATGAATGAACGCCCAACACCCGACTGAAGCAGAATGAGTAACAATCTGTTATTTAATTTCATCTTACAAAAGATTTCATCTCACAAAAGATACTTTTACTCTTCTTCTTTTTATTCTTCTTCTTATTTCCTTCTTCTTTGTCCTTCTCCGAGAGCTGACTTGAAAGTTTTGAACAAGCGTGCATACAAAGCTATGAATGGAATGAATGAATTAATGAATGAGTACGAATGTAGCTACTATATTCGCACGTTTATAAATACGCTCTCAAGACTTTTGTGGATGTGCATAAAAATGTGTGCATGCATTCGACTTTGTTCATGTGTTTATGCATCGGAATTAAAGTAATTAAATGTTAGTTTATGTGGCACTTTCATCTGCTTGCTGATTCCACAGATTTATTTTGAATAGAATGAATAAACTCTGCAGATATTGATTTTGTTTTCTTGCACAGAAATTTGTGTTATGGTCGAATTTCGGATGAAAACAACTTCATTAAAGCAATTTATTAAAACAGTGAAATTAAATAATTACTGTTGGATAATTAAATATGTAATTAACGCAAATGCAAATGTTAAAAATCCAATTAAATACTATTTAAGTATTATGTAAATTTGATTAAATTAAATAATGCTTTTTCTTGAGCTATAAAATACTTTCATAAGTTTTAATATAAAAATATTAATTGTTAGTAATTGATAATTTCGCATTTAACTTCGATCTACGAAACTCGAGAGTAGTTAAAGAAATTTATAGTAATTAGCATTATTTTTATAATAATTCTATATTATTTTTGGCATCCTTTCAACAAAATTCCACTGCAAGAAAGAGCAAGATGAAAAAGCAAGATGTGTCACAACAGAATAATTCAGTTCAGCAGCATTAACACGAACTTTGTCCAGATCGAGTGCTTTGCAAGGCGTGTCGTTGAAGTATTCTTCACTGTACAGCGCTTGGAGCCACTTTCATCGCTCTGAGCGCGACAATACGCAAGTGATACTCTACGCTGTATCAGTGTATGTGGATCACAATTAAATCAATCATCCGTAAATGGGTGTGGATGCTTCTATTCAACATGAAATCATTTTCCATAAATTCAAAGCGAAAAAATCCAGCTGTGTCCCAGTCAACACGAATAATTTCTTCCACAGATTCCGTGAATTAAAAACCTTTCCTCAGAGTTGTGGGAGGAGTACAAACATCACTCAAATTATGTTATAGAAATTGCAATTTACCTTTTTTTCCTGTTCGAATTGATATACATTTTCAATATGAATGTGAATGTTTCGCATTCTGTTGACTTCTCGAGATATGATTACATGGGAAATTCCAAGCCTCGTCAATACACGACGTCGATACGAACTGTTATTCGGAACTACTTTCGAATTACGTGCATGTGTATCGTTTTCCGAAGAGAATCGCAAGCGCAATAAAAGCTGCGCGCTTACTTAAAAAGCTTCCTGTCATCGAGAACAAACTGCACTCGAAGCCGTTCACTTCGCCGAGTGCAATCATAACAAATTACATTTAATTAAAGTAACCGAAGCTGGCTTCAATAGTCGGCAATCCTGTGAGACAAGTTTGAATGCAGTACAAGAAGCGTTGCATCAGTCGTCGATGCTTCGATGGCAGCGAGGAATATTTTAAATATAGCAATCAAGCATAAACCACATGACAGCGAGGAGAACGAATTTTATCGCAACGGACGCTATATACATGAATATATATAGAGATATTATATAGCTAGATTTTTTCGCTTCGGCCGGTGGAATTTCACCGACAACAGATCAACGTACACCGACCGCATTCGTCGCTCGGCGGCCGGAGTTATGCGCACCGAGCGGCGGCATTCCGAGGTAGCCAAGTACCCGAGCACCACGTACGCTGCTACGTAAATATGTAACTATTCATCCAGAACAGAGCGAATAGCAACGCTAGAGGAAACACACACACATACAAACAATACATTGAATAAGAGTGGGAAGTCTTCACTACTACAAGTCGTGCTCACACAAGAGCAGAGAAGAGCTGAGCTGAGCCCCTCTTTCGTGAATTGAAAGTGAGGCAGAACGATGAAAAAATTGAAATAACGAAATTTCGTGGAATTCTTTGGGTTGAAATCTTGGTTTTGTTGTGTTTGTTTTTAACCAAGCCTAAAAATATTTTGACAGCCGAGCCAGTTTTTCGAAATGCCTGTGGCTGGAACGCGAACAAATACAAAACAAACAACAAAACCGTGAAGGAAATTAAAAAAAGCTGTGGAAAAAGAAAATATACTGACCTCACATTAGCGCCAGCGTCGTCTGCTTGGCGTTGCGACTTCAAAAAATACTCGGTGACTAAATGGAGCGCATGCGTCGTAGTCGAAGGCACCTGTTATGGATTCGGATAACCGCGTTAAAAATGATAAATGTTACGTTTTCGGATCAGCGTGAACAGCGCGAAATTCTTAGGGCTTCGATTGAGTCTCTGTTAATCACATAGGAAATCACTAAAAACCGTCGTGGAATGAATGACGCCGTCGACGCGACCAAGCGAAAAGCTTTGGTTTTATTTTTCGTTTTGGTTTGCTTCGTCGGCTTCGAAAGTCGCGGATCAGATACACAATCGCGTTGCGCAGCGTTTAAGCGAGGAATGCTTCGATTGCGAGGCACTAAAACCGGAATCGTTGGAGGTTTGATTTCATGAAACCGCAGCCGCGGCTTAATTCGCCGCCGTGTTTCGAACAAAATTCCTGTATGTAATGCTAGTCCCCAAAATCACTGGGGCCCGAGAATATTATTTTTTTGTGGTAAATGATTATTACTTTATTAAAAGAAAATTGAAAACTTAAAGTTTAGATGTTCAATGCACTGCGGAAAACAGAAAGCCGCCGAAAGAAAATGTATTTTTGTAATTAAAACGTTAAAAAATTTATTTTTTATAATCAATTTTATCCTCGATTTGAACACGGAGTTCCTTTTAACATTTCTTTATACAAAGTACACATGAAAACATTGGACGGAAAACCATTCGGAGCAAAGCCTTGGTTTACGAGTTATCGTCCTTCAACTGCCTACTTACAAGAGAAGTTTCAGATTTCCACAAGGTACATATATGTATATATATATATATTTTTACACGCACGCAGAAATACCGTTTGCACCGTTTATTTTCCTGAACAATTTTTAACTTTATTTTGTATCTGTTTTCCGTCAATTATAAGTAATATAAACAGCTAAAAGTTGATTTTCCTTTTCCACTTGTTAAATTTTCTTCTGGAAAATATGAATCACAGGTAAAAACTACAAAATTCATTCGATCGATCAAGAAAACACGTCCGCAAACAGTTAATATTGATGGAAAACTAGCTTCAAAAGCGGAATTCACCATGGCTTTTCTTTAGCAGATACAGCTGCTCTCTCACTCACTCCCGCGTTGGTTCGGATCTTATTGAGCAGCAACGATCGTTACACTAGTGTTCTTCTTAGCTGTTTCTGTTACCTGAATACAGTGTAGAAACTCTGAGATACTCACCTGTTATATCCAAACACTAGAGTTTCTCTTTCACGTTGACATGTTGCCAACGCATAATTTTATATTCGAGATAAATAAATAAACCTTTGGTATTTTTCGAAACCTGGAATTTACGAATGCATTTTTTCAACACAAACTGAAGAAATTATCTAAAAGGAAGATAGTTTGCAGTATCTTTATTACAATCGCTTCATTTGATTAATAATATTGAATTATAATTCATACATTTTATTGCGTTTATAAAAACAATTCATTGCAGTGTAAATTAAAAATCAAAACTGTTGTAAACTTTCAGTACAATTTTCAATTTATCTTATGTATTATTATAAGATTCACAGAAAACAATTTTCGATTTCCCATTAAAAGCAAAAAACACAAGAAAAGAGTCCATATTAGTCTATACTCAAACCAGCGCATTTATAAAACATTTCACATAAACAGCAAATTTTTGAACCAAAATAAGATGGATTTAAAAGTTCGAAAGTTTGATCCGAAAGCACAAGAATTATTTATAAGGTATTTAACTTTGATAAATTTTTCATTATTTATAACGTTCTGTACTTTATAGCGGATAAATTTCCCCTATTACTTTTTAATGTGTAAAAGATGTGTTGCTGTCATTTTACCGGCAGCGAAAGAATTCATCTGATATTCTTACAAAAAGTTGCTGTTCAATCGTGAAACTTGATATTCTTATATTATTATTTTCTCCTTATTTCTCTTTAATTTGTTTTTAAATAATTATATTTAGAAACTATGTATTGTAAAAAACTAAACATTCGCTCTGAAAACACTGCCATAAGGAAGAACCATCGCTTTTAGTTTTCGGAACTTGTTTTTGAGAATTGCGGTGGAAGCGCCATTTCAGATTGTTACAAATTCAGTAATTTTCGTTTTGCGCAAAGCAATCAAAGAACATTCAAAAAATTTAAATATCTTTTTATTTCCTTGTTTATTATTATTTAAATATATAAATACAATATAAATTAAATAATAAAAAAATAATAAAAATAAATAAAATGAATAATAAAATAAAAATTTATAAATATAAATGTAATACAGATATTATTATATTTAAATACATAAAATTAATTATTTAAAGAAATTTTCAAAGAATTTTCGAAAATTAGTTTATTTTAAACGGCAAGTAGAATATTTTACCAGTAATATATGTGTAATTAGTTGCTCTTTAGGGTGGTTTATATCACAATGGGACAGAAATGGCCTACGTGTGTCCTTCGGGGCAGCCCAATCTACCTATCTACCTACCTAGGGTGGTTTACGTTCGATTGTTCAACTCTATTCAACAATTTATCATTAGCACATTCTCTTCTGGTCACAAATTGTTTGCTCCATTTTATTTCAGTACGCTAAAAATTAAATTTATTTCCTACTTATTTTTTTCGTTTGTTTATCAATTAATTTTAACCAAGAAATCCTGACGTAAAGATAAAAAGAAATCTCCAGTTTTCCAGTTTTATCGATGCCAATATTTATTGTGGTGTTTTAATAATTGCTGTGCTGTTTGTAATAACTGTGTATTATGTAGATGTTTCTAGTGATTGTGATACTGAAATGTGGTCTGTGTATTTCTTTGCATTATATATATTTTATATCTTGTGATCTGGTAAATCGATATCCGGATATAACGACTGAAAAACATCACTGTCACTATAACAGAATTTCACTGTATTTCATTATTATATATCCGCGCTTTCATCGTAATAAGTTCTCAGTAAGGTGAAAAACTGATACGAAGTTGTCATCATCTGTGATGTTTCGGAGAGAATTGAAATAAATTAAATAAAAAAATAGATGAAGTGTACAATAAAATCCTGAACTTAACTGTTTTGAAAGTTTCCATTGAAATTATGAAGAATTTGAAGGCCGTCAGACAAGCCGGGCGTTGGGAGCGAGCGATGGCCAGCGGTAATAGACGTTGATATTTCAAATTAGCATTGTACCAGGGATGTATACATAAAGCATCTGCCACATCTGAGCTCTGTTTAATATTCGAAAATATTTCTAAGGTCGACAATAATCATGATTTTTGGGTACCAATGTGAAGAGTTCCGTTCCCACTGAACACACTATGAAGTTCGCATACATCGAAATAAGGAAAAACAAAGTGAAGGCAATCAAATGCTTTAAACTGGCCCCAGTCGCAACTTGGAAGCTTATCAGACAAATTTCCATTACAGATATTACGTAGTTCATCAGAATCGAGAAACTGAAAACGTTGTTGATGTCTTCACTGTAGCTAAACGGGGAGGAAAAGAGAGAGAGAGAGCAATCGATCGGTAGACATTCCTAGAGTGTGAAAAACAACTCAATTCGTACTTACTCTAGAACAATGGAATGAAACTCGAGCAATTCAGCCAATTTTTTGAAACTCTTTTCATTGATATCCGGCATTAAACGCTCGATGCGGCGAAGCAAATGCGTAAAATGCATATTTAGTAGATAAACTGTCGAAATGAGCAACGAGTCCGAGCCGACAAAGAAGCTCATGCTTCCGACTGCAGTCATCATTTGATTAAAAAAGGCGATTATGTAGGTCAAAGGGTGATTTGTGTCGAAAGGATAAATTGTTGGGTACGGCAGACGGTACGAGTATTGGCCATTAGGCCCGTAGTATTCGATGGTAGATTGGACAACGGGCAGAGCCCATATTATCGCCGTGGTCGAGAAATAACTTACGAACAGATTCCGGATGCGTTTATTTGAAAGCAAGTAAAACTCTTTGTGTGCATCCGCTGCGATACGCCGATACGTAGTGCTCTTCATAGCCGAAAGAGCTTTACGTAGCAAGTCACGCCTGATCCAAATGGAGCCCGCTTTAAAGAGGCTGTTCACACCGAACCACATAAAGATGAACATCTCAGTGAGCTCGACGACGTCGTATTCGGCGATGACTACGTAACATAACATGGCACATAATAGAGAGATACCGTTTACAAGCATTAATAACAGCAAAATTATGTTCCACTGCGTATTCTTGTATTTTCCTTCCCATTCGAAGAGCTTCAAGCCCGAGATGCTGTACGTGAAGAACGGCAGACGGATGAAGTCATGAATGCTGATGTCGTTGCCGCTCTTAACGCGAAACATTTTCCCAATCCACGAATTCGCGATACTGTTCAATTTCTGCAGCGGACTGAAATCCTTTTATAGATGCCTTTGAGGTAAGTTAATGCGAAAGTGCGTAATACTTAATGGAACTTTCCACGAAGGCAAAGCTGAGACACTAATTACGAAGGCGTTAATTACAATGTCTACATTTGTGTTCTATGTAATTACGAGAAATTTTTGCAGCTACGATTACAGGTAATTTCGAAAAAAGTATTTTATAGGTTGGTTTGGTTTTTTACAAAGGATTATTGCATTTACTATGCAAGGCTCAGTTTTCACCTGGTCACTAATAATTAATTAATTATTTTATCGCGAAGATAATCAAGGGATCATTTCCATAAATTCAAATCCAATTTAAATTAATTTCCATAAATTTATATCACACAATTTTATTTATCTTTATTTAATTGTGTGAGATTTATTGTGTATTACGATCTAATTAATTAATATATGAAAATTATTATAATATTACAAACATTATTTTTTAGAAAATTTAGAACATTTTTTTCTTTATTGTATGTAGGATTACTCCTGTAATAGACTAAATGTTTTGATGCTCCTTCGAGACGAGTTCAGTTTAGATCAATTTTTTATTTCGGACACAAAACGTAGTATTTAGTTGTTGAAATTATTCAGCCCAGTTCATTCTCACCATTGCAGAAGAACCAACGAGTATATATTAATATTTTAATAATAATATTTTAATTAAATTACATTAATTATATACTCGTTGGAAGAACACCATTTAAAATATCACGCTGATACCAGTTTCTAACTGCAATTTTTCCAACGAAGATTGCCAACGTTGCCACAAGGAGTAAAATATAAGTTATCTTCTTCAGCAGAATGTGTTCACGTACGCAATATAAATAGATTATTAAGAATTAAAAATATAATTACCCAGAAATATAGCCTTGTTTCTTCGAGATGAAAGTTAAAAAAAGAAAAATATTTATTGAAAACTCTTAATGACATTTTTGCCCAATGCATTTCTGTTGACATAAATAACAGATCTATTACTATATGTACAAGACAGTGAAAACATAGACATAGATTTATATATTCTTTATCGCATGAAAATATTGAAAAAATTCTAAAATAGCTGCAAAATCACAGCCAATGTGATCTTTTACTTTTTCTTTTCTTCTGACTAGCTTGACGTCACGCACTGGAAAGCCGCTTGTCAAAATGTTGGACTGCGAATAACGGACCTGCGCAATGCGCAATCTTGTACTCCATAATTTTTGAGCAAAGTGCAATTAGTTTATAAATGAAAGTTGAAGCGCGTGGTTTGGATACTAAAAGACTCACTGACAGCAGCAAGCGACGGAAATAAAATATATTCGTAATAAAGCCGTTAAGAAAATAATCGTTTCCGCTAAAATAATAAAGTGTCGCAGTCAAGAATATATAAAGATAACGTTAATTGTTTTTTGTATTATGAAACTTCTTCTGTCTGTCTATTAATTTTTGTGAGCGTTTAATGTGTAATTTTGAAACTAAAGTTTAAAAATACAAGTAATGTTAAAGATTTTCAAGTGTCTATTTAAACGGTAAGAAAGAGATAAATGTTTGTGTTGTAATTTTCGAGACATTAGCAATGGTTTCCTCAACGATTCAGCGTAAGAAATACATGAAAAATGTTGCTAAAATTTGTGTGCATATGTAAAAGAAGAAGTCCATGTGAATAAATTAACTTTGAGCTTTTGTCAAATTGTAGCAATTAAGGAAAACGTAACCTCAGCAACAAAGTAAAAACCATTAAAAACGTTAATTTTTAGATTTGTTGATAGCAATTAAAAAATCATAATTACATAAAAAAGTAGTGTAATTCTAACTTCATTAATCGATGTCAATGAAATGCTGAAAGCAACAAGTGTCAAAGTTTTATTATCAGCAAGAAAAATACAAAAAGTCATTTCAATTGCAAGATTTATTAACTATTATATTTTTAGTCGTTTAATATTAAATTATTATTCATTCTTATAAATATTCTTGTTATTAACACAAGTATTTCTTAATTATGGTTTTTTTTAATTCTTCTTTGCTAATAATTTAAAAATTCCAACTGGAAAAATTGGGTCAAATACCTGACAAAAGTTTGCAAAGAAATAATTTTCTCCGAAAAGTTGGACTCGTTCAAAAGGCAGTAAATAGAACAAAACAAAAAAAAAACCAAAGGCTTTTCATTACTCAAATTCTCATTCTCAATGTTGAATTCAAAGGTTCTGAAATAAAAAGAGTTTCAAAGGCGTTGGGCCGGAGGAAGCTTCCCCAACCCAAATCGAAATGGCAGCAATTTTTAGGAACGAATCCCGACAGAAATGCTTTGATAGAAAAAAGGATTTAATAGTCCTTGCGTGTTTACTAAGAAACCATAGAGTAATATTTGCATGATTTTACTGAACGTGGATGAAATATCGAAATTTCATTTACCATGGACCAAAGTTCCACACCAGCATCAGACGCACTTCAAAAGTTGGCGAACGTCTCCATGTTAATGGAACTTTGGTTACTTTCAAAAGTTCCTCTTCACTTTGGTGCACAGCGCGGTTCTGTCACCAACCAATTTAAGAAAATGTGAAGAAATAAGTTTGCCATAATTCGATCAAGAAGCAAAATGAAGAAGTGCAACGGCCCTCCCTTGGACCGAAGTATCTAAGTGTGTGTGTGTGTCCTCACTCGGGAAGACGTTGCACTGATTGGGAGTGGTAACTCTTGGGAACAATCTTCCGGAAAAGTGGACTTGCGTTGGGCTTTTAATGCTGTTTTTTACTCAGTTTTCTTCACAACTTTTTCAGCCCTCGCTTCGTTCCTCTGCGATGTCAATAAATACAAACATTAATTAAATTTCTTATTGATTTAATTATTAATTAATTGACATTTCTCTAGCCACGTTTTGTGTCGTTATTTTATGGACCACATGATTAATTTGTAGGCTCCTTAAAGGACAACGAATTGTTTCAGAGACACGCAAGACTGTGAAATTACGAAATACCTTTTAAATATATTTTAAAACCCCGGCAACAAAAAATTATTGCTGATGTTTTTATTATTCAACGCTTTGAACATTTTCCGTGTATAAATTTGACGTAAATAAATTTTCCATTTCTGTTATGCTAATTTTTAGTCGTCTTAATTGAATTTTCTTAATTCATATGTTTTTGTTTTTTGGGAATAAATTTGTTAATTTCTTGTTTCGGTTGTTCAAAAAAACATTTAATCAGAATTCTTGTTTTTGCTGTTGGGTGAAATTTATATAAAAATATTCACATGTGTGTGTGTGTGAGTCTACATCCAAAGGTATAAAAATAAATTCTTATAAATTGATGAAATGAAATACAGCGAAATTCCTACACGCAGCTCGATTATTTTTCATCGACGAAACTCTGAAGAAGATTTTAAAGGAAAGCAAAGCGTTTCAGTGAAATACAAAAAAAAAATAGTTTTTTCAGCTTTTTATTACATATTTTATTGCTCTTTTATTCCAATTTAAATGTTATAATCCGTTTATTGAACGTTTATGGCCAGCAAAAATACAAGAGCCTTGAAATGTATAAACAATTTTTATTTGGATTTTTCGCCATGTGTCAGTCAAATTTCCAGCGCCAACACGGATTTGAATTGCTGATGTATTTTGACAGCTACGCAGTTAATCCAATCTCATCGCCATAAATCACAGCTATAAAAGCTGTACAGGAGACTCGCGATAACATCAACCACTACACTTTTAAAGTATTTCTTGATCGCGTGGGAAAAACTCATTGCACACAAAGATTATAAAAAATACCAGAAATATTTATACAATGAATAAAGAAAGTAATAAGTAATAAATAAATAAATATTTTAGCCTAAACTATAAAAGTGAGGTGAAAATGGTATATGGCGCGGTTGTTCCTCATTTAATGCGATTTCATTTGATACCTTCCTTGGCGCGATCGGTTGGCTAGAACTCGAGATATGTCTGAAAGGAGTGCCGAAGGTTTGTCAATCTTTACTCCTTCATAAACTTTCTTGTGTACATACTTTCCTCTGTTTTTATATTACCGTAATTTACGGATTGTAAATCCAATAAAATCTCTGCTTTTTAAGGATTTCATCATATACGAAATTCTAATATACAAATCGGAATATGGTGAATAATGATACGAATTTTTAAGATCAAGTTTGCTTTCATTTATCCCAAGGTTCATTATTGAAGCGACAACTCAAGGAATGAAAAACCCATCACTAGTCAAAAACATTGAAAAATTGAACAATTTTAACAATTCGAATCGAATTTCAATACTCTGTCAGGAGTGCAGATTTTAAAAATTTAACTTATTCGAAGTGAAATGTTGTTACCTAGACTAAAATTTAGATTACTGAATAGTCCGAAGTAGCTCTTGTTTAAGTTAGGGAGTTTCTACTGTATTTGAAAATTGTTTAAGTTGAAGCTAACGATTAAATCAAAGCCAATTGATTATATAATTGATCACAATTAATGGAAAATTTTGAACATATTCAGGATGTCACATTTAATAAAATTTTTTACTTAGAATTCTTTAGAATAAATATGAAAGACGAAAAGATCTCACAACTTGTGAAGCATTTGAATGCATGTGCAATTTGTCCAAGGTTGATCGCAAGTTTAGGCCAATAAATATTACATATTGAACTTGCACGTATACATATATAGATATGCCTGTAAGTACACACATGAAGACATGTTTCTGTGTTTCTATTCGTTTGTGAAAGCGACTGTTTGAACTTTTCAATATTCTTTCATATTTGAAAATTAGTTTTTAATTTATTTATAAATTCTACGCAGATCAATAAATCTTCGTATTCTCGGAAATACAAAAAAAAAAACATTTGGTCTGTTTTTTCTTTGGCTTTACGTTTTTCAAAGAAAATCCTTTCATTCCTAAACGTCTATAATAAAAGAATTATGAGAAATCTTTGAGAAAATAAATAATAATTTAATAAGCAAATATGAAATAAGAAAATATAAAAATGAAAATATAAATACAAAGAAGAAATAAAAAGAATAAAATTTAAAGAATAGTAAAATATAAAGAATAATAAAATATAAGAAATCTGATGGATAGTTTTGTATATTAATAATAATATTAACTATTAATATTAATTTTTATTTATAATGTTTATTGAGAATGCACATTAAAAAATCTGGAAAAGACAAAAGTCTTTAACACTAATAATGCTAATATTAAAATATTAATAATAGTAATAAAGAAATAATAGCGATAAACAAGTGATAAACGGCATTCGGCAAGATTATCAAATCGATTGAGGCTTTCTTCACGGTTCGTTATCTCAGCTTTTCGTGATTGCCTTCATCCGAACGACGTTCGATGAGTTGACTATCGCATTCAGCAGAAGACAAAACATTGAACCTGCTACAACTGCAAGTTTCTCTCTATTATTTCCATTGACAGCGTGTATAAACATCTTGACGAAGTGGAAAATCCTGATTGTCAGATTCTGTTAAGTGGAGCAGCTACGCATATGTTCACTGTTGTTGTTGTTGTTGTTGTTGTTGCTGTTGGCCTTGTCAACTCGTGCTTAAAATCTGTCCGAAATGCGAACTGAATTTTGAATTTATCTTCCATGTTGCAGCAATTTATGCTAGAGATGATAATGACTGTAATAATGCGATGATGATAACGATGACGGAGCTACTGACATGACGCTGCTATAGAAAAACTATCTGTAGGTCAGTGCCCCCACTTCTTCTTCCTTTTCTGCTTCCTTCCAACTGACAACACTTCATGCGAGCTTCCTTTGTCCTACTTTTCATTTGCGACACGTCAGTCGAGTGGATGTCTGCATCCCGGTTGCTGGTCTCCATTCTTGTTGGCTGCGTTGTTTGATTATCAGCGCCACTTCAGGCGCATATGTTTTCGTTGTTGTTGGTGTTGCTGTTGGTGTGGTGCCACTCTGACCCGATCAATTGACAATAGAAGGAAAAACCAGCATCACTCAATGAATTTTGTATGGCGAAATGATGTTGCTGTCGATAAGCTACATGGAAATGTTCATGAATTTTTTTTCCACTTCTACAAAACACTTGAATTCCTTCTTTGGTTGTATAAAAACACTTCGTCTACAGAAAGATCTCGAGATATCACAAGATGAGGACCTGCAGATACAATCTAAGGCTTCAGTTCAACATTTCAGGTGTTTGAAGCTGAAACGTCACCCGGAAATCATCTTTGATTTGCTTGACAAATTAAACACTGCATCGTATCGTTTGCGACAACATAGACTCTGCTCAAACCGACAATCTATGGAAATCTCGTTTGATACTGATTCTACGCGTGTGTGTGTCACTTCCGGAATAAATTGCTGAATGGTTTATTTCCCACCCTCGACGTTTTCCGCTTTTCCGAAGCCTGCTTCGATAACGAAGCTAAATTTGCTTTGTGGCTTTCAGTAAATTGATTACACGCTTTATCCGACTACAAGTGAAATTGCTTTGGAAATGGCGCTGAGTTTCGAAGGACTCCCCTTCACTGTTCATTCCCCGTAGACATCCTTCGAAGATTTATGATGACTTTTGAGTGGATTGAAAGGTGAAGATGTTTTATTAAGAATTGCAGTATTTTATGTAAGTCACGTTCGTGCTGTGGTAAGCATCAAGCATTTAATCAACACAACAAACGGATGTTGAAGTTAAGACGAAATTGAAGGGGTTGGAAGGGAAGCAACAGGGGAAACTTCAACATGGAACCACTTTTCAAAGTAATCCTAATTAGACAAATTAAAACCACGTTCGGGATTTCGTATTTAATCCGTTTGTCTTCGCAACACATCATTACTGAGTCTCACAATTCCATTGCTGTCCAGAACCAATCGAAGGTAATATTATTATTTATATGAATCAAGGCAAGGAAAAGCACTACCCAAATGGCCATCAACTTTCGAAAGATTATGGTTATTAATAAAATTATAAAAAGCAACAAGTAATGGGAAAGAACTTGAAAACAAACAAATGTCACACTCAGTATTGCTTCAAATAAATTCGATTTTACTATTTTTCCAAATGATTTTCATGCTATAGACTCAATAATATAAGCTGCTGCTGATTGAATGGTAGCAAGACAAGAAAAAAGATTGGAAACAAAGATTATAGAGTATATCTTCTACGAATTCTATAGTCTTTATTTTGGGGCAACCAGAGAAGCTTTGGTGTATCGTGGCTCAGATGGAGGAGCGATCAGTGACCAATATGGTTGCCATTATCCAATCTGTCCGATTCTTTGAAGGTCTGAGAAGTTTTTCAGAACTGAAACTCGAAGGCCTGGTCTTGCTTTTCTCCTCTTTATTACCCTACATCTAAACGGATCTTGTTTATATTTCATTCTTCCATTAAAAACAAAATCTGTGGTTAAATATTTTTCACTTTGCTGCTTTTACTGTAGCCTGTGTAATATAGTGTCTATATCATTCGTTACGGTTAAAATTGGGGGATCCTTCGCGTGGTGGCCGTCGAAAAAAAACATGTTTGCTTTCAACAGCATCAGCAGCATCGTCGCGTCCCGTGAAAAGGTTCGCTCACGAGATACATTGTTGGCCTCGTGCCGCCCAATTCCGACACGCCCTAAACAAGCTCTTTGCTCCTTTGTGCACTAAATGCGCTTTCGCTAAGGACGTGGGGAGGAAGGAACCTGAAGCTGTGGCGATGGATGTTCGGGGGCGTATTCCATTCACAGCAAAGCATTTAAATGACTTTCCTGTGGCTTTGATGGAAACTTTGTATAAATGACTGTTGGCTGCTCTTTTGTGTTTGCAATGTTTTTGTGTTTTGTGTTTGTTTCGCATTTGTTCCAGTTGTGTTTGTTTTTTAAATTATTCCCATTTGTTGTTGCTGTTTTTTTTTGTATTTTTCTCCCTTCATTGCTTCGGGATGTTATTTTTCGTCTTCTTCTTTTTCCAAGCACTTGTTGCTCCAGTTTTCCTTTTTTGTGGTAGTGTTATTACCACACTTTTTTGTTTGGTTTCTCTTCAATTGATTGCTTGCTTTACTCCTGCTCCAATTTTCCTTACAACATCGTTCTTTGGTGCTCCAATTTAGAAGCAACATTCTGATGCTCGAAATGATGTGTCTGCTTTTCGAATTAATTTGTTTAAATAAAAATTAAGACATTAATAAAAATCTACAAACATTGTATAAAATAATTAAATTGTCATTAAACATATTTAAAGGCACTCAACTTTATTTTCCATTGCTTTATTTAATTTAATTGTGCTGCTGTGCTTTTGGATTGGCAATTGAAATACCTCTCATTAAATCACACACCTCCACGGGGTCTCCAAGGACGCTCAATTCTGGTATTTTGCATCAGAAGCTGAATAAAACTCCAACTTTAATCGAAATGTAGACTCAATTAAATGCCAATTCCTGTCTCTTTTAACTGCAAACAGAAATTCCTTTATCATTTAATTACTTCAGTTCGGCGAATGTGGACGGATGTGGATTTAATTTGCATTTTTTTCAAGTCTCGAGCCTTTAACTTTGTTCAAACTGGACAAGAACCGAAAGCAAAAAAAGTTACCAGCGAAACGAGGAATGAAATAAATGACTCAATCACTGATTGTGAGCGGAGGCTGTAATCTAAGTGATTGACAGAATGTCTCCTCCGGCTTTCACGCTTTTTTAATGTCATTCAAATTGCACAACTCCGCTTTCTAATTAAGTGTGCACTTCAACGGAATCCTCTGCTCTTTTTTTTGTTCTTCCTTTCACGCTTTTTAAATTATAAATTTTCCACTGCGTTTCTATGGTGGCAAAAATGTTCCGCTACCGTAAGAAAAAGTATGAAATTTTCAATGAAATTCACACCATTAAACAAACTTTATTATAATTTTTTAAACAGAAAACTTTTTAATTGCTGTTCAACTTGTTTCTTATTTCTTCCAGTTTCCATCCCATCAAATTTAATGCATAGTCAAGGATGTTAATGGTGTGCAAAAACGTCTATTTTTCTATATTTGAAGTCCTTTGAATTTTTCTTATTTGTATTTTGTATGCTGCTTTGCAACAGGTTGGCGTCAGGCATAAAATTTCTTCGCTATTTCCAAGTTTTGCTCTCCATGAATATAAAAAGCGTTGACAAAGTCACGATTTTCTTTAATTTAAAGTTGAACTCAATGCCTTGACTTTAGTTGAAATATCTTGCAATGGATTCTTTATTATTTAAAGTTTTTATTTCTTTTCTTTTAAAGTTTTATGAACGAATATCGATTTTGTTATCTTCGTTCAATATTTTCATATCAAAGACTGATTTTTTGTGTATTTATTTAAATCAGATGTTAAATTATGAGCGGATTTTAAACTAACTGAAGTCTGTTTAAAATATAATCCCAAATGAAAATGAAATTGGATCTGATTGAAATGTCAAAATTGAGCATCACTTTTAAAATTGACCGTCACTACATTCAATTAAGATAACAAAAACTTCACACAAAATAAATAATTCAAAACTAAAAAAAAAAAATTAAAAATTGGAATTGAATGAAACATTGAATTTCCACAAAAAAATTTATCAAAAATTAATAATTTTAAAAAGAAATCTTTAAATAGGAATTTAAAACATTTAATGTAATGATTTAATACTCTAAAATTCGTTGTATTTGCCTATCTATAGTTTCTCTACCCCATGTAATAACTCGCAATCCTTTGTAAACCATTTTTTTACTTCCCCGACTTGCAAAAAACCATATCAAAGTTGAATAAATGTTGAAATGAGGGAACAACAATTAAATGACGTCCAGAAAATATCTGTTCTACTCGTTATTTTTCAATTTACTGTCAGCCACTCACCGCAAACATGAGTTTCATAGATGAGTTTCTGCTGGTGTAATCCTCAGCAAGCGCCAGACAAGGACTGAGTAAAGGATCTCGGAAACGGAGAACTTTGAACTGCGGGACGACACTCGACGTCAATGAATTTGGATGAGCGTCGTCCTTGCTGCTGATCAAATCAAATTAAATAGGTTTTTCTATAAAATAAAATAATAAAAAATACGGAAATAAAAGTAAAGCGGCATGAAAAGGTTTTCCTCTACACGGAAAGAAAAAAAAATTAAAACAAACGCAAGGCGCTTTAAGTAAAAACTTGTAATTTTAACCGCGTTGAGTTTTAAAATTAAATTTATTTATAAATATGTCTAAAACATCTGATTTGAAAATGTTTTAGTTGTCTTTAAACGATCAGAACGTTTAAAATAAACTTTATAAATTCACTTTTTTTTCTGTGTACACGTTGCTTTATCTCGCAATCCATGAAAGCAACAACCCGGAACGAGTTTACGGCATTAACACTCACCACAACGACTCTACGCCACTTTACATTTTCTCACAGTTTATTTTGTGGTTGATATTTCCATTCCTCAAACATGTCGATGGCAAAATTGATGCGGGTTTCTGTTGGGATGTTTTCTAAGAGTTGAAAGAGTTCGTTGTGCAAATTGTCAATTAATATAGAGTCTCTTTCTCACGCTAGAGACGAGGATAAAAGGATTCCTTAGATATACAAACTTCCGGCGAGTTTTTAATGTACAGCAGGAAAAGTGGAAGCTGTTTATGAGACTTTGGATACTCCTGAAAATGTCAACGGAGTTCAAGGAATTGCTAATGCTTCAATTTGTTATATAAATAATAAAAGCAGCATCCACAAACGCTTACAGATCAATCATTCAAACATGAAACATCTTGGAAATCTCAATTTTAAGTCCACTTGGAAGCACGGTACATGATTTTTTTACCGTTTCCTTTGAAGTTGCTGCGATGAAGCTTGTTTTATGTTAGTCTGTGAGTGTGTGGAGGATATTTAAGCCTTTCGAGCAGCCCTAAGATGGACCCACATTTTTCCTTTTATAGCAAAATTATTCATTGCAGTGGGTCTCGTATCGCAGACTGAATCCTTTGGATACTCGCACCCACTCAGCAACGTTTACAATCATTAATAACCATTGCCTTTTTTTTCTCTCCCGAATTCATTCATATTTCATGTTCTTATGACAGTTTGTTGCTTTCGTTCTTCGGCAAAACATTTGTACGCATTTCAGTTTCTTTTATTCTATTTGCGACACGATGACACACGCGGTGAGTAACGTTTGTTGACCCAATTTTTAGCAGCCACTCTACGATTTATGCTGAAATGTTGGCCAATGTGGGCTGTCGTAATGCAACAAATGAAATTGTGAAATTGGGAATTTCAAATATTTTAAAGAAATATTTAAGCAATTTTTTTTTTTTGATTATTTATTATTCTTTTTATTAAAATCAGATTACGTAAATATGGAAAAGATTTTTCCATCATGACGAAAAAGTGTGTTATTTGTCTATTTATAATGGGAAATGTTAAAAAATAACTTTCTAAAAATAACAAAAGCAGAAATAATTACACAAGAAATTTATTTAATAAAATAATAATGAAAAAAAAATAATTTTATTAAAGATTATAATAAAAACTTTAATTTTAATCTTATACAATATGGAATAATTATTTACAATTATTGTCTAAATTATATTAATTGATATTTCGTATTTTTACAAATAAATTAACAATATTTTTTGTCTCTTTCAGTACAAAAAAGGAACTCGGATTCATTGCAATAACGGGATCAAATGCTTTCTATACATGTTCATAAATACTCCAAATAAAATCTAAATAAAAGTGATACTAAAATAAGTGCAAAAAAACATCAAGGAAAATAAAAAGCAAACGTAAACAAATCGCAGCAAATCGAAAACAACAAAAAACTTCGTGCCGCTGAAGACGAACACGCGACGTCGTGCCGAGTGACAGAAATGACAGACGATCAATTGTCGATGTACATGCAGAAGAAGACGCGCAGCGCTTCGATCTGCGCCACGACCGGAAGCATCGAGGCGGTCATTCAAAACATCGGCGCATCGGAGGCGGGCACGCCCGACGCTGCCGAAACTCCCGGCTACCGGCGACGACGGCCGGCGACTCGGACGCAGAGCGCACGCATCACTACGGCTGCCAGATCGGTGAGTGTGATGCAACTTATTTATTAATGTGCCATTTTTGAATGGCGAGAAGAGAAGAGAAGACATTTTAAAGAAGAGATTTTTGAGATAATTTAAGAAGTGCGCGAATGCATAAATAAATCACTGAAATGCATCCGTCGTTGGTCGATGCGTGATTTTAAAGTTTAACATTTAAACGAAAGGGAAAAACAGAACCGAACGGCGGACGCAAATGGTCGTCCATCGATCCACTCGCTGCTGCACGAATCACTCGAGATCAATGAACGAGTTCGTTTTTTTTTTGCTATTAATAGAATTACTTTAAAATTTCATTGCATTCACGCGCTGTGCTGCAGCTGCTTCATGTTGTTGCTGTTGTTGCTTTCAGAAGTGTTCCATTTAATGTATTTTAGTACTTTAAAGTTCGTTGCTTCACTTCTCGTCATGCATTCATCTGCAGTCGTTGGAAAAAGCGGCCGATGGACGGGTTGAAAAATTGCTTATGATTCCCTTTGATACTTTGCTGATTCTTGACCTCATCAAGCTTCAAGCGCAGCAGAATTGTTTTCGCAGCAGCAACACTTCAGCTTTGAGTGCTGAATTTTAAATTCTATTTTAGCCAAAGGCTGAGTAGTTAATTCGCAGCCGCTGGCGAGCGACGAGCCTTTGAGTGGAGCAACTGCGAGCTTTTTAGCTTATAAAAAGGAGTAAATAAATATTCGTTTCGCAATTTTAAAAAATTATTTATCGCAATCGTCATGCAAGCAAAACAACTCAACCAACCAATTTATCCTTCAATCTTAAACCGCATTTGGTTCTGAATTGAAATATACCAAAGGCAACTTGACAGATGATAAAAAATACACGCAAATGCATTTCCGATCAACTGCTTTCCCCGCGCAACACTCCAAAACCAAGCAACACACACACACGCATGCACACAAACATTATTGCCAAGGAAAACAAGTTTGCATAAACGAAGTGCTTCACCAAGAAATACTCAAGTAATTCCATTGAAGTTGCAATCATTTCATTTCATTTACAAACGCATCTCAAGCGCCTTCTTTACGCACAGATTAAAATCTTTTGCATTGCTTGTTTTCCATTTATTGCTTGCTTTCTATCCTTCTTTTCGAGGCGTGTTTATTTATAAATTAAATTCAGTTAAATTGGAGTGTTTCAAAGACTGTTTGAAAGTGATTTGATTCGCAATCGACCTCGATGTATGATTTCCGGGTACTTTTTTAACGTTTCAGTGAGTATTTTGCTTTAATTAATGCATTTACTCAATCGTGCATACCACGCCCACTTTTTAAAACCCCGCGGAAGACTTCAATTGAATTTCAAAGTGGAAAATTCAATTTCGTTTAATTGCCAGCCGCAGTTTTGACGCAATCATCCTACCACATTCCCAAAGTCAATCATCTGGACATCATGACACCAATCTTAGCACCTACACGAACACATACAGCCACACAAACGCTCACACAGCCAGACACGCAGTCACTTTAGAACTCTTCATCAATCTAAGAACACGTTGCCAACCGTCGTCATAAGTAACACACAAACAATGATGCTGAGTGTGTGTTTGTGTGGCTATAGGATGTGCGTACACGTGGGTGAGTGTGTGTTTGTATATTTATGATTTAGTGCACCACGTCGTATACTTCACTTCACTCACTTCACTTCCGCCAGCTTCGCTAGGAATTCTTCACGTTGCTGTCGCGTAGTAAATTAAAAATCTCCCTCAACGAGGAGTTTGAATGCCTTTATCACCACTTTGTCATTTCATCGCTCTAAGGCACCAACACCAGAGGGTCTCCGGCGGGATCCAGTTACGTATTTCAAGTGTCGCAGTCGTGTCAACCTTGCAGACTGCTTTTTCCCGGCTTCATTTCAATTTAGTTGCTCCTTAAGGTGTTTGCAGTTTGATTCGTGTTTTATTATTATTAACAGTTCGTAAAGAATGAATATAAAAGCAGTTATTTTTATTAATCACACCGGAACAATAAAAATCCCCTTGGCAGAGATTTTCATTGCGTTATCAGTGTATTTATTAATTTCATAAATCACCCCTGACTTGACCCACTTTTCGTAATTTAAAACACGCAGCAAGTAGAAAGAAGACGAAGATTTTATAATAAAAGAAAGAAACAAATAAAAGGATAAAATTAAATCTTGTTTATTTCATCATAAAATTTGTTATTTGTTTGTTTACAAAAATTTTGAATCTTTTTTATAATCTTTTTGAATCAATAATAAATAATTAATGAATGTATTCGCAGCAGCAGCAGCTGCATTTTTATTTAATTAACTCCAGGAAAACGTTTTGTGAATTTATGGCCAACGAAAAATCGTAAAAGGAACAATAAAGCAAACTTAACCTCGCATTGAAATAAAGCAAATTTTCGACAAAAAAAAAACTACAAATGAATCCAAGCAATTAATGGCCACGAAATCCAACACTTGTGCCGTTGGCTGTCTGCTTGGCCACTAAACGGTAATTTGTCAGTCGCTTGTTTTCATCCACGAACAAAGGAACACGTGCCGTTCATTTAATTAAATGCGATATCCGTGCGTCCGCGGAGAGAGGAGAACGCCTCAGCAGCTCTGCTCCGACCCGCAACATTCCACATCCGCGATATCCTCAAGGTTCGTTCGGAATCAGTGAAATAAAACTGAAAACAAGCCAAAGTCGCCAGATGCCAGCTGAAATTGAAATTTTATTGAAATTGAATTTTAATTAAAATAAATCATTCGAAATACTTTAATTGAACAAACTATGAATAATATTTTCTTATTTTTTTCCACTTTTATGTATAAAAACACAAGAGTAGAGAACGAAAATAAATAGCCTTTGGTTATGCGCAATCCTCTTTTTCTTTAACAATGCAAAACAATGGAAATTTTCCTTTAAAATCCACAAAATTTAATGATAGTCAATAAAAATGTAGGACTACTCTAAATTACTAATGCAGCATAAAAGTATGCAATGCAAATTTAAATTAGAAACCAAGAAGTGAGAAGATTTCTTTTTATTTTTATAACGTAAACAAAATCGGTTTAGTAATAAATAAATAATATATAAATATATAAAAATGAAAGTCGTCATTTTTATGGAATTGAAGTAAAATTTATTAAACCTTATGCGGCTGATAGTTTCGGGGAATATGTCTATTTTATTCGTGAAATTAAAGACACAACCAAATTTCTATGACCGAAAATGTTCAAAAAAGAAATAAATTTATATTAATTTCAAGATATTACATATTATTCTTAGGCTATGTTGTACTGAAACTTACATTTGTATTAAAAAGGCTCAATAAATATTTATAAAGTTAAATTAAAAGTTAAAAAGTGACTTACAAAAGGAAATTAAATTGAAAATTTATTGAGCCACTCTAAACAGCAATATAAGCACAATTAATTCAATAAACAAACGTGAAAAATCGAAGGCTGTAATGAAATATCTAAAAAATCATCCGAATGAAAACATAAATGTAGAAAATTAAGAAACTTTTTAATGACAAGACAAATTAAGATTACTAACAACGGCAAATTCAAATTCAAATTTTGTTTATTGAGCCTTTTTCAAAACAAGTTATAAGTTATAAAATTCATATGAAAGTGTTAACAAAATTAAAGACTATAATGTATTATCTTCAAAACATAATTGAACAACAGTATCGTACTTAAATATATAAAGAGAAAGATTGAAGTTAACAAGAACATTAATGTGAATCGCTCTTGCTCCCGGAGCTTACATGTACTAACAACGGCAATAGGTGTGTTATTCTCCCAAATTTAGTCACCTCGATAATTCCTGCGGTCTATAGAAAAATTTAAACTTAAAATCAGAACAGCTTCAAAAGTCTTTTCAACATTTTTACAGTAGCCCTAAGAGAGAAACTCTTTACTCTTCTCGCAGGCTTTAATGTTGTACATTGCATACTTCCAGGGGTATTTTTTGCTGCGTTCGAGTTCCACCTGGCAAACCTCAGCTCGTTGCGTAGAATTATTGGTCGTTACAAGGAAGTTTAATGCTTGCAACGTGTTTCTTTCGAATTCTAATTTGCCTTAAGTAACGAGTTCAACTCATTATGCGTAATTATGAATTTCGTTTAGGGTAGAGCGAAAGTTTGTAGAAGGGTATGTTTTTTTTTTTTATTTTATTTATTTTACTTTTCTTAAAATATACTGAAAAGTCGCACAATTTTGGTTATTTTTTTCTAATTTAATCATCAGTGTAAAGTTTAAATTCCCTTTTTTACAATACAATTTTTGCCAGTGTAGACAATGATTGCGTGCAGAATAATGTTAGTTGTTTGAGGTGCGTGGTCGGGGGCTCGGAATGTTGATGCTTCCACAAAATACAAACATGAAAATTCCATTGTAAATTCCAAAAATGCCTATTTTTCATCTGCTTTCTGTTTCCGTTTCTGCTTCTTGTTCGTAGGTGCGACGGAAAACACAGGCTCAGCAGGTACAACAACAACAGCAACAGATGCAGCCGAATCTGATGGAGACCAAGACGTACTGCACGAGCGAGCCGCGCCTGAGCGAGACGGAAACACCACCGCAGCGACGGAAGCTCTCCCAGCGGAGACCGCAACAGCATGGTAAGTGACGTAGATGGCGCTGTGGTGAATTCAAACGTCATTGAGTTCAACAAAAAACATGTGTTTTTGACAGTGTGACATCAATGAATGTCAGAAGTTGAGACAAAAAACGTTTTAAAGCTTCGTATAGACAAAAACTACATTTGCTCGTCTAAAATTTTATTGTCACATGTTCATTGGGACCTTCACGTGGTTTTTCAGACAAATTTTGACATATTATTACACTTGAAAGTCTTCGATATGCTTCAAAAGTACTTCATTGAATTTTAATGTTATTACAAATGTCTCAATGGAGTAACAGATCTTGGGAAAATACTAGCTTGAATCTAATAATAGGAAAAACCGTAAAATCTCAACAAGCATTCGATGGATATCTCCATTAATTTTAGCATCAAATCGATCATGTTTAATTACATCAATTAACGAACACACAAACACATTTATTACACAAGTTTAGGTTCAATGAACTGAAACTCGTTCAGTGTAAATAAATCCACGACCGACAAAGTGACAAAATAGCAGCAGATGGTTGACCCATTTATTTCACTATATCGCTCTCGGTCTCTCCAATGCTTTTAAGCAACGCTGGCAACACCACATTCTCTCGAATGAATCTTGCTTTTTGTAATCTGTTGAACAGTGGAAAAATGCAATAAATTTCAATTATTTGTGTGATGGGGGCTTTCGAAATTTGTTTTTACGTGTTTTACTAATTCCTGAGCGCCTAATAATTGCGTAACATGGAATTAATTCAGTGTACAGACAATTCCTAAGATCCAGTAACACGTTTTCATGTAGTTATGATGTTTAATTTGCAATTGAAGCGTTTTATTCGTTGATTCCTTGTTCTTTTCCTTGCAGCACACAGAAAATCGAATGCCTTCCTCGATGTCCCCTCGGCGCAGATGCATCGCTTGCGTGTCAGCGACGACGACGAGGATTTGGACAGACTGCGCACATTCAGCTCCTCGAAGGGTGGTAAGTTAACGACTTCTAAATGCGCTACAATAAAAAGAATTACCCAGCTCTACAGTGCGAATTACTTGCGACGATAATAAACAGCAACATAGCAAAAATATGGTTGAATCAAGGTGCAATTACATTTACAGCCGACATGCAACTGTTGTTCGGAAAAAGCCTTTGAGCCATACATGAAATTTACGACATTTGCTGCTGACTATTTAAGCTTTTGACAGAGATGGAAGCGCGAGTCGTTTATGCTTAATGGCCACGTGCATTACTGAAATATCCCAGCTCAATTAAGAGCTCCCTCGAGCTGTATTCAGCTGCTCAGCATTACTATGGTTGAATGGCTTTTAAACTGTTGTACATTCATTGCGCAAATAGATGAAAGCAAAGACAAGAACCCGGAGAAAACTTGACTAGGAAATGTGGCTAAAACAATGAAAATTGTAGCCGAATGAGGAGTTCGTTACTAATGTAAAATTGTTTTTTATTCCATTTTAATTCTTTGTAATAACGCGTCCTTGGTTAAAGTGTTAATTGCTGGTTATTATTTATTTGTAACATCATTGATTCATTTATAATTTTAATATTCAGCTGCGAATGCGAAAAGAATAAATGAAATAAGGAAATTAAATCTCGTTTCTTTAAAGTGAAGGAAAATCAAGCAAAATTATAGACGTCTGTTTATTTTAGCGTTTATTAATAGATTTTGAATAGAAGACTTATTTAAATCTTATTTTTTATTCGACGTCGATGAATGCATCTTCGTTTCTATGAAACGTTGTTTTTTTGCTTTATGATTTAGAACTTCTCCGATTGTTTGCAATTTTAATACATGTTCTGATGAAATTCTCACACATTTCATTTCATTTTTAAGTAAATAATAAAAATTAACATTTGGGTAAATTATACGATCCATGAAACATTAAAATTTTGTTACACGAAAACCAACAAATTCAAAGAATTCAATTCACAAAGAAATAACAAACATTGAATGCAATGAAAATTTGTTTATCTTTTCCATTTAGTGACGTAAATAAAGACGAAAAAAACACAACGCATTTCGAAATAACATTGCTTAAAAATTGTTTTAATTTAGAGACGGGGAAATTTGGAATAATATAAAATCTGGGTTAAGAAAAGTTTGCGCTGAGAAGATGAGTCGACGAAGTGAATAAATTATTTTATAATATGTATATAAATTACTATATAATTTGGAAAAAAGTTATTTCGTAAATTGGCTGCTCTTTTAATTAAAATTTAATAAAAGCATTTAGCCAACATTTATTTATGGAATCCAATTAAATTTAAATTTTGTAAATAGTTTAATAGAATTAATTTAATTTAATATTAAATCATAGATTAATTATATTATAAGACATTCATAAATTTATTTAATTAATAATATTAATAAGAATATCCAAATGAATTAAACTAGAATTATTAATTTTATTATATTAACTTAAACCACATATTTCAATATTTTAAATACTTTTATTATTTTATTAATATTTTTATCTTAATTAAATATGTTATTTTCTTTCAATATTTTAAGTGAATTTTTTCTCTTCTTATGAAATGAATCAGTTTCATTTTGAATGATTGCATTTAGTTTAAAAGTTTATTGAGTAAATTTAAAATTATCAAGTTTTTAAGACTGTTTTTATAAATTACTTGAATCGTGGTCTCTCAAATCGGAATAACTTCATAAATTTTCTTCAAATTAATTAAATTTTTTTAAGTAACACGTTCATAAATGTTACTTAAATTCACAGATCTCGATTTCAGTATTCTTTCAGTTTCCTTCGGGTGACTTTTGGCACTTTTTGGCTGTAATTTGTATATTTTGCTGATTTTTTCCCCTTTTTATACGACTTTCGATGAGTTTTTTCATTAAAAATGCGCGTCTTGCTAAAATAAACACATTTTCTTTTCGCTTCAGGTTTTTAATAAAGAAATTCAATGTGCTGAAATGTATACAAGATTTTTAGCAATTGTTTACAAATTGAAATAAATTATTCCTCGAATTGTTTATATTTGAGCAGCATCTGTTGCAATATTTAAAATTATTTCACCATTTTCACCAAATTTTATAAAGTAAATTATAGAAATTCATATTTATAAATACGAACGACAGAAATAAAGGGAAAATTTGTATGGTTTTCCTTCGCTGCATTTAGATCGCGAAAAAAGGCTTCGCAAAAACTGATTAATTGTAATTATGTACTTGGATGTTCATTAATTAACAGTCGGCATTAAATTTATTGGCAGCAAAAGCGTTCAGCCATAAAACGAGCAGCAAACAGCCAACAATTCAACGTTTGAATTGCACACAGAAAGCAAGAAAAAAGGAGAAAAAACCAAAAAATAAATGCTTAAAAATAGATTGAAAAATATGAAAAAATTAATATGGAAAACGTTTTGTATAACAAAACAAATCTACATCAATTAATCCATCAGCAACTCATTAGGAAATATTAATTTGAAATTCTGATGAACACGATTTCCCATTGAAACTTCTTTCTTTTCTTTAATTGTTTTTTGGTCATTTTCTCTGTTCTAAAATCGTATTTATGTGAAGTTTGTATTGATTACAAACGGATTCGAATATATTTGGGTTTGTTAAATGATTAATGATCGCTTCATTAAATTTTTCCGGTCGAAAAACCTCGGAAATCGTTAAAATTTCATTTCAGTTCGTTCGATGGATTTATTTACGATATATTTTTTAATATTTGGCACAACGTCGGAAACACAAAACGAATTTAAAGACATGAATTTGTTTATAAAATCTCCGGGTTTCCAAAAAAAAACATTAGCCTTTTATAAACATTAAATTCGTAATAATAATGAAATAAAATTCATCTTAGAATAACATCGATTTCATCATTGAAATAAACTAATCTTTAAATTGATATTTCTTTTTGGTATTTTGTTATTTTTGAGAGGTGTTAAAATCTTGCTTTTCAACTTATTTTTAAATTTGTTGGCCCACTTTATATTGTGTTATTTTTACGTGAATTATTTATTTTTCATTGAAGGCTTCTGAAAATATTTCTTCCATGTGAACTTAAAATCTGTTGCTGTCATTTGTAACAAAAACAAAAACCATCAATCAATCACTTTTAACCGAAATTACTACATTCTGATGATTTATTAAATATTGTTTTATTTTGTTCTTAAATATTTTCCTAACCACCAACCATGACGAGGTGAAAGTTCAAAAGCATTACGCTGCAGCAGAATGACGATGTTGCATACTGTTCTTTTCATTTATCGCAAAAATACTCCCAGAGAAATGAATTGAGAAGTTTGCATGAATGCGTGTATGCAGCACACACGCACGACGTTCACTTTACACGAACACAAACGCTCACACATTCATACGAAGCATCGTTAAAGCCACATGAACACATCACGCAAGCAGTTTAACTCGGGTTTATTCATTGTCAATGCGATTACAGTAACATAAATCGAAACGGAAAGAGCTTCGTGTGTACTTTCAGTGGGCGGAAAAATTTCCTTATTTAAATTACATTAGTTAAAAGTAATTTTGTTATAAAACTGTTATTATTTTCTCTTAATGTAAATAAATTAATAAACTAATGTTTTTAGAGAGAACGCAACAAGAGCTATCGACGAAATTAATATGTAAATAGATTATTAGAGAAATTATGTAATAAATAAATATTTAAGTAAATAAAATACTCAATTAATGAAATTTTCCAATATTCAAATAAATTTCTATTAAATTTTTTATCCTAATGGGTATCAAATTTTTCTTCATATTTTTAAACGAATTATTTTTAAATTTTTTGACCATTTCCTTTAATATTTCATGATTCTTATGTACAATTATAATTTTTAATGTATTATTGATTTTTAATTTAAAGCTTTTTTATTATTCTTAAATAAATAAATTAATTATTTATTGGCTACCGTAAATTTCCTTAAAAGTATTCTCGTTTATTTCCCATGTTTGCTGCTGCTCCAATCTTTATCCTTTTTCCCAAGTAACTTCAAAATGCTGGAAATGAGGGAAATTAATTAATTAACTTTAAACATTTTTTGTTCATTTTTAAATTTTTTCATAAAAATTTAAACATTTTGTTTTGGACATTGAAACTTCGTGGCGTCTGCTTGGATTTCAATTTGATGCACTTCTGATTAAATGTTGCATTTGATTTATTTCATATAAATAAATGTCAATTTTTTAGTGTTTGTTTTATTTAATTCTGGTTGAAACTGTTTCTTCGTGTTGCAGGCGTCATCAACCGCGGCGACTCGTTCCGTCGACGTCGTTCGCGTAGCAACAGCCTGGCGCCCGTCAGTCCCATTCATCCACGTGCTGGCGGTGGTTTTGGCGTGGGCGGCGGTGGTGGTAGTGGAGGCGGAGGCGTTTGCGGTTCGATGGAGCAGAACTCAGTTGGTGGCCATCATCAACAAGTGGATGTGTTTCACGTTGCGATGATCGGCTCAGCAGGAGTCGGCAAACAAGCCTTAGTATCGCAATTCCGCACTTCGGACTGTATCAATGCTTACGATGGACCAGGTAAATCCTTCTAAGGGAACTAATAAATATTTCGAACTGTCTAACAATTCATCTTGTGACATTAGTAAAGAAATTCATTCTGTAACTAGCATTTTTGGTCTTTCTTCGTTCACAGAATCCGATGAAGCCGAGCAGAACATCTCGATAATTCTGAATGGCATCGAATCGGAACTGAAATTCACTGTGGCCAACCAGGACAATAAGGTGAGTGAACAGAGCCAGTTTCAGAAGGTTCCACATCATTTCTTTAAATATATACAAAGAAATTTCCTTTTTTTGTTTGTAATTTTATTTGAAAATGAAATAAAAATTACAAATATAAAAGAAAGTAGACACTGAAGATGACACATCGCCGAATGGGGTCCATTTCCAAACCAAAATTAACAAAGATGACGCAAGTTTGTTCCGAAATATATATCAGAAAATACCTAACAATAACTTCCAATGTTCCTGAAATCTCTGAGAATCTTTTAGAGTTGAGGTTATTTCGCTTTTATTATAATTCGATCTTTTTAGCGCTGATTATAAACAATTTCACCTTTCTCTTTCATTATCAAATCCTAACTTTTCCAGTTGCTTTTAATTTCTGCTTAGAAAATGGCGCAATGCAAAATATTCACATGCTGCCTATTTTATCCACAGTCATTTTAACGTCCATAGAAATTTTCGGCCAATCTCAATTTGGATCTAATTCAATATTCCTGCTTTAATGGAAGCTTTTTAGTTCCCCGAGCAGAGATACAGCACGTTGCGTGGCTCCTAACAGATTTCATATCCATCTCCTCGAAAAGGACCACTTTGTTGAGATTTAAAGGTTGAAACAATTTAAGGAATTTCATTGCGAACGTAGTGAATGAGCGACTGAGCAGTGGGCGGAAGGAGGGGAGACGAATGACGGGCAAGGGCACACATCCATTGTTTCGGTTATCAACCAAGCACAAAAACCTTAACTAAGTGTGCTTTTCTTTGGAATGTTATTGTTGCTATTTTTATCATGGCAACTATTGTGCATATTCTCATCGTTGTTGTTGTTGTTGTTGTCGATGTTCGTTTTTCTGGGTTGTTGATGCGCTACTTTGATATTAAAACCGAAGGCATCTTCATTACAGATAAAGGATCACTTCCCTTTACAACGCGAAGCACGCAGTTTGCTTTTAATTAAAATAGAAGCAAAGCAAACATTTCTTTTCTATTAATTGCAATTTCAAATTTCATTATTTTATTGTTATATTATAATTACATTAACAATATTTATTGTATATTAAAGAATTAAAATTAAAGAAATAAATTCTAATTATAGTATTATTAAACTGTTGGCTTACTGAAGAAATCGTTTTCTATTTTTAAGTTATTACTTTTAACAATTTGTTGAACTATCAGAGAATTTTAATGATTATATTATTTTATGTTTCTTATTATTAATAAAATCTTTTTCAATATTTATTAATAATAACAATTGTTAATGACTGATTGTAAAGTAAGTTTTTGTTAGGTATTTTTATTAATTATTAGGTTTTAATTTTAATTAATTTGTTTTACAATATAATTAATTTTTTTTAATTAAAAAGATTCTAAAGATTATTTTCTAATTGTTATTTTCTGATTTAATTATTACATGAAAAATATTTGCTTAAATTTAACGCGTCAAGAATAATTTACATTAGGAAAGCGTTTTATTTATATTTTTATTTAGATTTTATTTTTGGCACCTGAAGATTGCCTGGAAATATACTTCAGGAATCGTAATTACTTCGTTTATACGTTGAACGCAAACTTCGGCTTCTTTCAGATGACGCCTCGCTGCGTTTTCCAGTGCCTCCTTCTCGCACTAATTACTTAATTTTGCTGCTTCAAGCTGCTCTTTAACAGCGATTTTAATTTATTTTCATAGAGCACAAAAGTTTACCAACTTCCCTTTGGGCTTTAAGCAGAAATAAATCCGAAAATCAGTCACTTCCGAGCCGGTTAAAGATTAAATCGCTCGCGATATCAGATTAAATACAATTTATGGAAACTTGTATAAACACAAATATAAAACAGAAAAACAAAAAAAGAAAATAACACTCCAGTGTCTTTCATATCACGTATAATTTTCAAGGAAATCCAAGAAAATCGATCGCTGTCATAAGCCATAAGAAGCAACTCAAAAAGGAATCACATAAGGAGGAATCAGAAATGGATAATCTGAAGATATATATTCCACAACGCCAAAAACATTATTGGAAAATATTTTACTGCACACTTTAATTACAAAACAGCGACTTCTTGCTGAAGCTTCAAGTTGATTTGCTTATTGAAGATATTAATTAAATTGTGAGGAATCTCTTCAAGCACTTGCGGTGTTTATTGAGGCCAAAACTATTTCACTTTCTTTGCATTAAGTTGGGTGGAAATCTTTAATGAGATCCTGCGTGTATTTGGCTATAAACAGCGTTACATTGGGCGATGTTAATGCAACAGGAGAAGCATTTTTCACATTCACTCTTCGCGATAATTATTTCTATGAACTAATTTCCAAATATCTTATTTATTATTATAGCTTATCAATATAGTCAATCAATAGCTGCATTTCTTTATTAAAATTTGTCTTCTCCGAAATTCGTAATCGCTTTTTATTCGTCGCAGGATGGACTCGAGCAGGCGGACGCATTTGTGGTCGTCTATTCGTGCATCGACAAGGAGTCGTTCACGCGCGCCAAGCAAACGCTGTCGCGGCTGCAGGACTTGGACTTGATTCGGACGCGTCCAATTATTTTGGTGGCAAATAAAATTGATTTGGCGCGGTCACGTGCGGTTTCGGCACAGGGTGAGTCTGCGATGCGACTATAATTATTATTCGCCTAGGGAACTGTGAAAAGATGCTGAGTTTTAATGAGCTCCTTTCGATTGAGCTGCGATGCTGTGAGTTGGTTCGTGGCATCGAAGACTTTTTGAATACTTTCAGCTGCTTCCTATGATCGAATTTAATAGTTGCTCAGTTGATGGTATTTCTTCTTACAGATGGAAAATGTCTTGCCTGCACTTTCGGCTCGAAATTCATAGAAGTGTCTGTGGGCATCAATCACAACTGCGACGAGCTCCTGGCGGGCACCTTGACGCAGATTCGTCTGAAGAAGGACCAGAATCTGTTGCAGGTAGGTCGCTTCGTCTAAATTTACCTTGGGTTTTATATTCTTTTGCCTCCTTCCCCCGCTTCCTCCGCCAGCTGTTGAATAAGAAGTTAAAATTTTCTTGGCCCCTTGACCGATTGATTTTTCATTCATCTGTTTTAATTAGTTAATTAAAAGAAATCTTCAAAATTCTATAGAAAAGGACAAAGAAATAATCCATAGTTTTTTTTATAAACACCTTCATAAAAATTATAAATAACCATGAAATAGTTAAAAATATAAAAACTTCACTTTAGCCAAGTGCAGCTGATTCAGCGAAAAGTTATTTGAAAAAGTGCAAAGATAGGAATAAAGAGAAAAACGCCAATTTCGAAGCTGCAGAAAATATTTGCGAAAATAATTGCGACATTTTGGTGAGTAAAACCAAGAAACTACCGCAGCACCTTTTTTCTCCACGACCCTCGAGCGCACGACACCCATCAACTTCCCAATTAATTAATTACACCTCCTCAGATGCTCAAAGAAAAAGCAAAATCAATTCTTTTTAAGTTTTTATAAAGTATTTCGTGAAAGAATTTAGAGAAAAAAAATGTGTATGGGATTTATTATCTATAATTATCTAAAAAATAAGAAATTATAGCACATGAAAACAGAATTTATTTGAAGCACTTCGTGTAGAAAAATCTATAAAAGAATTGTTTAATTGACGTAATATTTAATTGTTAAATTAATTACTGTTTCCATAATTAATGAAAATAATTTCTTATTAAAATTTTAACTTAAGTAACTATTAATTAACACTTTTTTCTCAAAAACTCTTTAGCGAAGGTATAAAAGAAAATTATTGGCATTAAGAAATCGTTAACAAAAATATTAAAGTTGATTTCTTTATCGTTTAGACTCCAAACTACCTTTTTAATGCATTACATTACGAATACTATAACTGAAAAATAAATTAGTCTGTTTAAATAGAAGCCTGTGAAGAAATTAAATTAAGAAATTCAAATTTAATCATCAACAAAGAAACTTCTAATTCTACGTCATTATTTTTAAGTAAAACTTGGAAGTAAATGTACCAAGCAACAATTCAAGAATGCATTAGAAAACTGGATAAAAGAATCCACATACATATCCACTGACCCCGATTGCAGAGCACTCTAAAAGTTATTTATAATTAATATGACGTCCAATAATAACAATGATAATAACAATTGTAATAATAGCAACAATTCAGTAATGGTTTTTAGTACATTTATTGCAATACTTAAAAAATTATAATAGCAATGAATTCCTCTCGCATGACAATAAATATCGTGACAATTCAAGTTTATCTGGACAATATCCAAGTCAAGTGCATGTAAACAGCAACAATCGATTCAAGGAAGAATTTTTTAGCATGGAATTTGGACGGATTCCATATTTTATTTTGAAATTGCTCCAAAATACTTACGCCAGCAAAAAAGAAATCATTCGCAAGCGCCTTCAAGGTAGCCCAAGACTTGCTCCAGCCAAGGTTCATGCAACTATGGCTCCAAGTTTATTGCGATGTGTGACCTCTGCACTATTCATCATAGATTAGTTGCATTTCATACGAAATTTGTCACATTATAGTAACGAGATGTTTGTTTGTTTGCAGGGTCATCGTGAGAGTTCGCCGCAGCCGCATTGGTACAAGAGTCGCAGTGTCGTGTTGGCAAGTATGAAGGCGCGTCAGATGCTGACCTGGATACTGGGAAAAGAGGACTCCAAATTTAAGCATTGTGAAAATTTACAAGTCCTCTAAACTATACGCCTGCAATAAATAAATGAATTAACGCTGAATTAAGGCCGTGTAAAGAAGAATAACTCAATTGAAAGTCCATAAAACTATCATCTGTCTAATTGTATAAACCTGAAGGACATTTAAAGGCTTTAAGGCTAATAAGACAACACAAAAGGTTTCGATTACTAAATCCATGTACTTCAATGTTTGTAATATATACGAAATATATAAAGAAAAGTCCATAAATGCAATAGAAATTATTTACACATAATTTTCTTAAGAATCAATCAAGTCAATCAAAGAAAAATCACACTCAATCAAATCATCGGACTTCATCAATTTCAAAACAAAGTAAAACTGAAAAGTTTTTCAATTCCATTTATTTAATGTGAATTTAATAAGTGTGAATCAATTAAAAAGTAAAACGAAACCAATGCCACAAGACTTACCACAAGAATACCAAAAATAATACTTAAAACTAAACTCTACGAATTAATTCCATTTATCGAATATAATTGCTTCAACTCGATTTATTAAATTATATATCTTTCATTTCTGTTTGTTTAAAAAGTATATGCAAATTTTGTAATATTTTTAAGACCAATTAAATACTATATCTCCAGCTAATTAATTTGATCGGATTCTGCCATTCTATAAATCTTTTATTACATAATAAATAAACATTTTTACATAACTTTATTAAATTCTTGAATTTCGAAATTGTTAAATTTTATAATGTTAAATAATACGCTCTATTCTCGACTAAGCATTAAATTGTGCTAAAATATTCTTAGTTAATCAATGTTCATCAACGTAATTTTTTTGTGTTTTTAATTAAAAATAAAAACCAATTTATCATGAAAAATATTTTAATTATTTACGTTTAACTAACAAATAAACAATTTCTCTTAAAACGTGATTTAAATGGTTAATTATTGATATATATTTTGTGTTTTCCAGAATAAAAAACATAAATTGTGGGTCTTCCCTATGAAAAGTTTGTCGCCTATTATTTTTTAATAAACAGATTAAAAGAAAAAATAAAAATCTAAATTTGTTACTAATTTTACAATGCTTTTGTTTGGGCACTCGTCCATCATGAACAGCTTCAGCATGCAATAGTTTGAAGAAAAATGCAGCTCTTGTGCTCTTTCTAACTTCAGAGGCGCACATCGGCCAACACACGCACACTGAGCGCGTTCTGAATGTTTCTTGTTGGATACAGAAGAGCAAGAATGCGAACTGCTCGCAAGCTGTACACGAGCTTTGCTTGGTATCCATTGAACTAATGTGTATGTGTGATGGAGCTAATTGGAATAATGTGAGCACTCAGAGCTGTAGCCGAAAGTAGATGAACGGATTCATCGGTTGTTAACCCACTAAAAAATGTAACATAAATTAACTACTAATAGTTTTTAATCGAAAAACAAACCAACAAAAAAGCTTTTTTAAAAAATGCCTGCAAAATTAACATTTTTGCCATTGTGCTGAATTTCCACACTTCATTTCCAACTCATTTAAAAATTATTTATTATACTCCAAATATTATTTTGGAGCAATTAGCGTCATTTCAGCGCTAATTGGAAAAGTGTGCTTCTGTTTTAAGAAAATCGACAACAAGGGATTTACTATAAAATCGATTTCAGAACACTGAATGATTTATTAGTGAAAACACGAGCTCCATGAGCAATAACTGAAAATATTTCAATTCAAATAACTACTATTTTCTATATAAATTTACGCTTAACCAACTAACAAAATGGTGAGTGTTATTTTCTGATCTAAAGATTTAAGTTAAAAGTCTCCAAAGAAGTGATGATTAATTTTAGTATATTTATACATGTTTTTCATTAGTTTCACGTTATAGCCTGCACATGCTGTTTTTATATTGTCGCTGTACCATTATTAGCTATACCAACAGAAATTTATTCACTCAGAAGTCGACCGATCGCAAATGAATTGCAGACGTATCAATCACGAGATCGCTCAAATCCCGGATTATTAACAAAGAGAGCAAATGTTCAACAAAGTGCTTTAACAAAATTGCAAAGTAAGCGATTTTCTAAAAGAGATGCAGCTAATTTCAATAACAATGCGCCCGTTGACGAGGATTACGATATGGAGCTGGCAGAGATAAACGTATTCCGGCCACTGTTCCAATACCGTTTGGCATACGCTAAACAAGTGCAGAGAGAACAACGCCGGCAATTGGGCTAACATTAAGTGCGCATTTAGTTCTAGTTAGAAAGAAAAATACAAAATGAATAGTGAAAAACACGTTTAAAATGTAGAAAGTTTTATATATTAATCATTTTCGTTATTAGTAAACTGTACGTCTTAGAAACTTTTTATATAAATCATTTTTGTTAGCAAGCACATGCATTTATGTACCAACAAATTTATTATTGTTCGTCTATCGTCAGCCAAGGGTTCTGCCGACGCAGTTTTTTCAGAATTTCTCGACGCTGGCGTCAAATACCCAGAAAAACAACGAAAATAACCAAAACAATAGAGAACTTTATGTTCGTTACTGTTACCGAATGATGCCCTTTGTTCCTGGTATTAAAATGCGGTTTTTAAGCAAATAAAAATGTTTTTTATTATTTTTGATATATTGGTATTATAAAATGGTTGTATAAAAGAAACAACGGGCAGTATTTTGCTGCTTATTCCTTTCCGTTGCTAGTGTTTGATTTCTCAATGGCATCATTGACAGTGTTACCATTTTCGTCATTACCGTTATCGTTGTCTTGCTCGTTGCAATTTGGAGCAAATGCTTTTGTTGTGGTTTCTACATTTTTGAAATGCTCCGTTTGCATGGCTATAACCAATTCCGCTAATTTGCTACTTGTAGATTTTTCTGATCGTGGCTTTCCTCTGGTGCGCGATGTAGGGTTTTCAAAGTCATCTGAGAAGTTCCCATCATCCTCTTCATCGGAGAGAAAAGCAGCGGCTAACGTCTCGCGTTGGGCTAGTAAATGTTCACGTTTCTCACCCTTCTCTTCAGCAATTCTAGCAAATTCACTAGGAGAAATTCCTCCCATAATAAAGGTTTCGACTTCGTATTCACCGGGGAGTTGTTCCTTTTCTGCCATTCTAAGAAATTTGAAATTCAGAGCCGAATTAATAATTATATTTGCGAATATTTACACGGTGCAGGGATTTCTTTTTAAATCTGATATTTTCGTGTTTCTCGAAATTTACTGGAAAATTTCTGAAACACGAGACCATCAATGTTAAAAAGTAAAGTAGATTTATTATAAACTCTAAGAATTATGGGATTCCCCTTTAATGATCTTACATGTCGCAATCAGCTTACAAATTTTCTGTGAATTGTATTTCCTTGGATTTATTCTAAAATACACTTAATCAACTTAATTTATGTTGATTACACTCAATGCTAATATATATTAGATATAATTACTCGATATATGATTATTTTACAGGAGTTTCCTCGTGTGTTCAATTACAATCGACGCAGTGATCCGACTCTGCCAAAGCGTGGAATAGAAAGGAATGTGACCGAAAATACTCGAGGCGGAAGCAGTTTGATAAAGTCCCAAAAACCAATAGCTGATGCGGATATCACATTGCAATCATTTGACAATCGATCAAAGTGCAGTTATTGATCCCAAAAATTCTGAACACATTATAAGCGGCTTGACTCTACTATAATTGTTGCCACCCGCCAAGCTCTGGCGATATAACGCAAATTGGCTGCAGCTGATTTTTGCCACGCCCTCGGCGTCCAGAATCCCTCATATAAAATTTAAATATGCCGCCAGCTTTGTTTATGGTTTATAGGCGTTTCAAGGTCGAGAATTCTTAAAGTTTAATAAGCGATAACTCCTAAACTCTTCAGTATATTGAAGTAAATGATTCTAAAATATATATATTTTTTAGGCTTTTATCTTCCTTCTTGTAACAAATTATAGAGATAATGCTAAATCAAGACAAAGCGGAATGACGGCCGTACAAGCAACACTAACTTGCATGATAATGTCTATAACTTCTAAAATGCAATGTTGTGACCTACATAACATAAAGGCCATAGAAATCAAAACAATGGAAGTAGCTTTGCAGCGATACCACAATTTACTGTAGCTCACTTTTTTTGAGAGTTATTAGACCTTTATGATATGACACCTTTTGTACCGAAATGTACCGAACTATCTTCCTAATTTTACTATTTTTTTAAGAAACGTATTTGTGATATTAGTAACAAAGGAATTTTGAGCAAAGGAACCCTTCGTCAAGTTTGCAGCTTAAATTGTATCGCAAAACAATGAAAGACTGCGCAATTCAGTTTTCTAAAATGCTTCGTTCTGCGCATATTTTTTAATATAAATTTAAACACAAAACATTATTTTGAGACCAAGCAATAAAGAACTTATAAAAATAACAAGAATTTTGATCATTAATTTTCTTTAAAAAGAAATGAGGGGAGGCAATAAATTATGTAATTTTATGAAGATTATTTATTTACGTATTTACGTAATTGTACTCTAGTGCAGCATTCCTATGAATTAAGCAATATAAATACACAACTTTGCAACAAAATATTTAAAAAGCGCCAATTGTGCAAGCGTAGGTTTACAATGTCAAATTAAAATATCATAATGCAAAAATTGGTCTTCTAAGATTGAATATAATGATAGATTATTTAATTATGTAGTGAGAAATTATAAGCTGCCTAGATTACAATCCGTAGGCAAGAATGGCTCCGAAAGAAAACCGTTTTGTACCCAAAAATGTCGTTTTTACTAACACTCAAATAAAATGTAGTTATAAATAAATTAAGACTATTTCAATTACTCTTCTAGCTGTACAAACAGGACTTTAACAACAATTTGTTTTCGTTTAAATTTATTTATGCATTAATTGTTGTATCCGATATCAGTACAAAAAATTGGAGCTGAAAATCCCAAAATATATGAAGTTAATTTTGAGCCGCCGCCGAGGGTAGCCTCGCCCTAAAATAATGTAGCCTCGTCGTAAAATAATGTAGACTCGCCGCAAAAATTTTGTAGCAAGCACTAATGAAAAAATTATTTTAAGGGGTTTGTTTATCGAAACGTCAAAATAATAAATATTATGTTTTTTGTTCGTGAAAAGCATGTATAAAACAATTTGCTGCGTTATATTTCCTATAAATGCAGTCGGTAATCGAAGTTTTCTGTTATAAATACGAAATTATGCGCCTAATTGCGAAAATATTTTAGAAACAAGAACAACAACATGGTATTTCTCACGTATCAGTAACAGTCAAATGTCAAACCGTTTTTTTGAAACGGCGAATAGTGTCCCATCTAGTAATCTATGCTTTTGATTTTTGGCATCGCACACGGCGAATTCGCTGCTAACATGCATTTCGCTGCAATTTCATTGGTACCTGGTCCATGACGCACGCTACGATCTTTTGAAAATTTCCCTGGAAACATATGTGCTCTTGTGCTACATACAAATAGGAAGTTGCAATTTATTCTATATCACATATTTTGATTTAGAATAATCCGTTTGACGTCTACTTATTTTGCCATTTTCAAGTCTATCTTATGAGCCATTTAATATACTTTTGCTTTTTGTTACTAAATATCCTTAAAAAGAAAAACGTTTCACTTCAGCAACGAACTTCAGTTGATAGGAACTAATTTAATAGCTACGGGAATTCGAGCCAACGAGTAGGAATGTATATGTAAAAGTCAACGAGTATATGTAAATGCCATTTGTAAAATTTCCATCGTTGCTACGTATTCTCGAGATTGGTGAGTGTATTTATAATTTTAATAAAACTATTAGGAAAAACAGGCTTTGGACTGAAAAATATGAAATACTCGAATTTGTTAAAAATCAATTTTATATTTCAGGAAAAAATTGTATAAACAATAATAATCGAAGTAGTATTGCGCAAACAAAAAGGAATAGATAATAAGTGCTGACGCCCCGATCGAATTACGATTAACGGGATTCCCTTAAATACAGTTGAAAATTGAAGTGATCGCATTACCAATTAATATATACACCATGTCGGACGACGAATCTTTTGTTATACTAGGCACATCACCAATGTCATCAATGACACACGAATCAACACAATGCGATGCTGGAGTCACATCACTTAACGCTCTGCAACAGAGCCAAAGCGAAATTTATAAATTTGAGTTAATCAACCAAAGTTGCCATGCAGAGACCGTTGGTAGTGGAGACAGCTTATCAAGAAGTATTGCTTTATGGAAGACAACTGAAGGTACACCAGAGAAACCCGATGCGGCATGCGAGGTTAGCAATGCCTTAGGTAAGCACAAATTGGAGTCTAATAACACAAACAGTAAAGTGTCCCTGGAGAGCGCTACCACAGATGTCACAAATGTACTAAAGACTTCCAAGTGTAGCAATGGCTCCAGCATGCAACAAGAGAAGTCGAATCAAAATATTAACACAAATAGCCAAGTCTCTTTAGATACATCAAACAGCGATGTTATCGCTGCTGATAGTAAGAATGATTCTAATACACACAAACCAAACGTCGTTAGCGCTACTAAAACAAACGGTGAAGCTTTTCTAGGCACCAATAAAGATTCACTTGCTGCCAGTTTTATACTAGGAGAAGTGAAGGCAGATGTTCTCAAGGTAATAATTTTTAATAGAAAGTGATTAAAATTATTGATTCCTTCCTTGCAGACAAGTGTTTATTCACAGTTTCCAAGTCTGTGCTCATTGGAAACTCGTACTGATGATGTCGCCAAGCTGCAAAACTTTATGTCTGAATACGTAGAACTTAAAAGTACAGAACTCATTTAAGCAAAATGATTAATTATATTTTAATACTTTTAACCTACTTTAGATACTTTAACTAAAGTTAACGCAACTATGAAGCTGTTTTATGAAAAGACACAGCAATGGAAAAACGATATGCAGCGAATGGAGCTTACTTATCAACAACAATTCCGACAATGTCAAGAGCAAATAGTTTCGGTAATGTCTTCTTTAGTCAATACTTTTTTCAGTAAATTAAATATAGTTTATTTTATACAATATTTATACATTTTATGCATATGAATAACTATAACATTTTTTCCTTTTGAAGCTTCGAAATGAGAATATGGCTCTCAGCAATGACTTAAATACTAAAATTGATCAATTGACGATTTCTGAAACTATACGACAGAAAGATCATGACGAGTTGGTCAAAAGCGTATCAGAGAAAACTGCTATTATAGAAAACATGCGCTCGCAAATTGTTAAATTAGAACATCAATTGGTAAATAAATATTTAACATAAGTAATGAAAAAAATACTAGAACAATTTATTTACAGCATTTATCTTCTGGATGCAATTCCAAATCCACTGAAGATTTTAAGGAAAACCCTGATTACGTCAATCGATTAGAATATGAACGCGTTGTTAAAGATTTTGAGCGTCAACATTCCGAACTTCTCGCCAAAAATCTCGATCTACAAGATATAGTAAATATATAACTGTGTAACCATTTCTCGAATTTAAACAAACAATTTAATTCTGATTTAGCAAAAACTGTATATCGATGAAATTAATTGCCTTAAAGTAAACCTTGTTGATGCCGAAGAATTTATTAGGCGGCATCAATCTGAAATAAATTTACTTAAAGCTCAGAAAATCGAGAACTCTGAAGCTTTACAGAATTTAAACCAGGAGAGGAGTCAAATCAGAGAGGAGGTGAAATTGCTACGCCAACAGCTTGATATTTACAGCCGCGACTTTGAAATGGAGCGCCTCTCACGTCAAAATTTGGCGGGAGAAAAAGATCAACTAATACAAGATCTGCGAGCTCTACAAAATAAGAACAAGGAATTAATTGAGGAAGCACAGCGTCAGTATGAAGTAACTACAAAGCAGCGTCTACAAAATGTGAGTGAACATATTGCAGTGGCTTCATTCTAATCTATTATTATTATTAAACTATTTTTTCGCCATAATAGGCTCTGTCTCCACCTTCCGACAGTGTTGACGGAGAGCAGCCTCCCGGTAAACAATGTCCCATCTGCTTGAAAACTTTTAATAATCTGATTATTCTACAAAGTCATGTTAATGACTGTTTGGACAAAAACTAAATGTTATAAATGCCAATCTTTAAGAAGGCATAATCATTGTATTTCGAGCAAAATTACTATCATTGGTTTTCTAAAATACAGATTATGGTAAAAGAAATGCAAAATGTACCCTATCAATTATAGTGGTATCTATATATTTTGTTGCAAATATTATAATTACCAAATGATTACATATAATACATTGAATTAATAAAATTATACAAAAAAGACAACGATTGCGTGATTTTATCGTATGCTAACGAGCACAGTGTTCAAAATTGTAATATAAAATTGTATATACATGATACAAAAAAATTGCAATAATAAGGAGCCGTTAAATACATCGTTTAAAAATTCACTACTGCGAAATTCAGAACAACTAAAGAGTATTCTCTTGTTCTAGTACCCATATCAAACCATTCGGATGGAATTTTAAGTAATTTTCTTGCTTGACCCGTTTCTGAATTTGCGCCCACCATAAAAAGAACAATAAAGTTTAATTTGAAATGTTTATTAAATCATTGCAGATTGGCGTATTTTTAAAAATATTGGTTAGTTTACTTTATAGCTTAAATATTTATCCTGATGATATAACGAGGATTAGGTTACAGTTACAATAATATGGTTAATCGCGCCTTATACTTTTTTACACAAGCTTTTAATTATTTACTTATAATCTTGATGCTTCGTCAATATTATTCAACTTTTAAAAATGCATATTTTATTGAAAGAAATATAATTAATCAAGACGAAATGTTCTTAAATTAACTTATGATAAAATTTGGTTTAATTTGTGGCTTTTAACATTTAACTGACGCTTCTATATACAGTGCTTTGAATCAATTTTAATTACTTCTAAATTTACAAATTGTGTACTAACTCGAATCGTGCCTTCCACTCCACTTATGCTAATGGGAAGTTTTTCCTTTTTAATAGTCACAAAAGTTAAACAAATACTTAAAAGCTAATCAAAATAAATTTCGTGCTGCAATTTTCTTAAGCGTCTTGTGCAGCTGTTGTCATAACGCTTCGCACTTTCCTGATAACCTTCTTCATCTGTTCGTATTTGCCCGTCGAATCAGGTAAGTTTTCGAAATAGATTACATCGCTTACGCCCGTCTTGAATTTTTCCCCATCTGGCAATTTTTCGAAAGGCGAAAATTTAAGAAGTGGCGTTCCCATGTGGGATTCCTTAAAAACATCGCCTTTTTCACTAGTTGCCAGCGATGTTTTGTTGGGAATTTTCGGTGTGACAGGTTCTTCTTCTTCTTCTTCTTTACTTTTTGTTGCGCTGTCATCTTCGGCAATGTTGTCCTGTGTTGTTTCTAAGGCTAATACGTCATCAATCAGCGAGTCTTCTGTCGGTTCAGTCAAATTTGAGACATTTGCTTGCAATTCCTGCAGAAGCTTTAGCTGTTTGGCTTCAAGATCCTCCAGCGTTGGCGATTGTGACCGCTCTTCGGTCACAGAGGAACTGCTTTCATCCGCTGAGGGAGTGTGCATTTTTGGTGGAGGTGGCGGAATTTCTTCAGGTGGTGCTTCTACAGGCGGCATCGGCCTACTGAATTCAATATGTGGGTGAATTTCAGAGTCTTCTATTTCCATATCTGCGCTCTCGTTTGCGGTGGTATCGCAAGCTTCATTACGTCCGGTTTCTATGTCAAATAATTTTTTGCGTTTGTAGCCTTTAACAACGTTGTTGCCGAGATTTTTAATGAATTCTTCCTTCAGATAACCCGGATCCATAGGCGGAACATTATGATGTTCGTAATCCTGTTATATACAATATGATATAAACATCTAAATTACTAAGCAAACCCTAATGATTGATTTTAAGAGTGGAGCTGATTTTAAATGTCGGAATTATATTTCTGCTGCAGTACTTACATCAAAGAAGTTTTCTCCGGGATCAACATTAAAACCAGGAAAGTCCACAATTTTGGACACGTCGTATTTAACATTCTGGACATCCAATTCACCTTCATCTTCGTCGGGCTTTTGCACTGCATTTCCCTGAAAAATAACCTTTAATAATATCTTCTCATGCTTGTGGGAGATTTTAACGCTTACCTCAGAGTTAAATAACGTAATGCCGGAATCAGAGACTCTGGCTTCCTCAAGCCATCCTGGAGGATATCCAAGCACACGCATGCGATAGAAAAAGAATGGAAGTTCGCCGGGTTTTAGATCCAGCGCCGACCGAGCATTATCAGTGAGAGCGCCTGGCCGGAGATGCGCAAAACGCTGCTCAACGTCGACGTGGTATCGCTCCTGCTTTGTGGAACGGCCTTTCATGGCTTTTGCTATGCGTTCTACGTTTCGTGGCTTAGGGCAATCTCGCATGGAATGCTCTGTGGAGCCGCAGTTAAAGCAACTAGCGCTACTACGTACGCGCTTACATTCGTTCTCAGAGGTTTTTCTTCGCTTCTCTGCCGATTCCTCGCTTAACACATCCTTAATGGATCGCTTATATGAAGGTACCTGGATTGCGTCGAGTTTAATTGCAGGCTCTGTGTCGATCGTAAACAGCTCTTTTATCCCAGTCAGATCTGGTGATGATTCCTTATCCGATTGATTTGCTAAAGAAGCTTTTGAGGTGGAGGCTTCTTCATTGTCCCTATCATCCTCAACTTCTGACACTTCCAAGTACGCTGAAGTTGACGCCGCCATCCTGAATGCATGCAAGCTTACTCCACTTTCCGTCGGAGTGCAAACTATATCAATGAGTTCGTTTTCATCCTGCTGCAATGCTGTTTGCAAAGCAGTTAGGACTGTATGCCCAATCTCTTGGAACACACTGTGACTGTTAAAGGTTAGTACAAATAGTTCATCCTTACCACAAGGTAGTTCTTTGTCTTCTAATGCTGTCGTTTCTGTAATGTTCAGTGTTCCTTCTTCAATAAGATCTAAATCGCATGCGATCTCACTGCCTTTATTTGAAACACTATTTGTTCCGTCGTCGCTGTGGACGGAATCCTCTAAGGTGATTGTCGCGACATTCATTCGTTGTTCAGTGCCACTCTCAAAATTTAGAGAATCCATTAAAATATTTTAATTATGAACAAAATTATTTAGTTGATATTGAGTGCAAAGAAAATAGATTTTTATTTGGGAATTGCTTAGCTCCACATTCTATCGTTGAACTCGGTATCAGATCACCAACGACTGAGGCAATAATATAAGGTAGACACCAATAAAACCTGTATAGCCAGGAACACCCTTTTGTTTATGTTCTTTTTTTTGACAAAAGTTTGAATTAGTTTCCTAAAGCTATTGATTAATCTCATATTATTTTCATAACAGCCTGTTGAATGAGCTAGATCAACGTGTCAATTATGAGATATTTTGCCTATGATATGAGTCGTGTAATTCATAATTTAACCTATACAAACACGAACACAAAAACTGTAGTAAAAATTGAACTTATGAATGATAAAGTATGCTCTTGTAAAATAGAATCACTATTAATTTGAAGAATCCCATTTAAATTCGTTGAATTTGGCGTCGAAATATCTACTGATTTCTGGCTTTGTTCTTACTCGTTGTTTTTAAAGTCAATTTTGTGATATTCAGTGTTGCCGTCTCTACCTATTTTAATATTGTTAGGGGATATTTTAAACACCCAAATTCCGCATATGTTATCACGGAATTGAAAAGTTTTACGCATACTTCTTCCACATTAGGTTTACCAGAAACTTTAGTGGCTTTGCAATGCTATCATCAATTCGTAATAATATTGTATTTATTAAAATAAGTTACAATTTTGCGCAATGCGGAAATTATAGTATATATATTCATTGCTTTATAGTTCCCAAAACATATAGTCTCGTATTCAGCAAACATATACAACTTCTATATTGACCAAAGAAAAAGAAAAAAAGGGAGAGAATTAAAGTGAAATGAAAATGTTGCAGAAATTTTACACAGCAGGTTATGTTCTCTGGTTCAAAGTATATGCATTTTCGATGGTAAATACCATAATAACATATTTTTCAACTATATTATTGGAACTATATTTGGGAACTCAGTTTAGGGATCAATTCCTGAAAACAATTAAGGAGCCTTTTCGACTTAAGTTCCGGACTATAAGAGAAACATACGAAATAATCTCATTTCGAGGTGTTGGTAGGAAATATCGTTCTGTTAATCTATTTTAGACATATTTCATTGTAATAAAGCTCATCTATCGTATGCCATTTTCAAACATAATGTTTTGGATATCGAAAGGTTAAATAATACTGAGTAACAGCCAAAAGGAAGTGCGACGAGTTACTAATTTAGAAAATCGTCTACCTTCGTGCTCCATTTGGCGACATTTCCAAAAATCCTGCAACGCAAAAACTATTGTGCAACTTAGATTCAATATATACCAAAGAACCAACAGTTTTCAAATCGTTTTTAAATCAATATAACGGCTTAAAAAAATCTTTAAAATAGTTATTTTTTGGAATTAAGCATATTTTTCTGAAGAGAAGGACATTATTAATTCAAACTTTCTAATAAAAATCCAATAACAGATATTTCTTTTGAATTGGATTAGCAAATGTTTACTGAAATCGTTGCTCATATTCACACTCAAATCCAAGTTGGCCCTGTTATTTATTTTTTTAAACCCTAATAAAAAATAGTAATTAAAAAGCATTTGCTTGTGTTTCAATTAGTTATACAATCTTTATTAATTTAACGACTAGATCCAAAAAGTTATTTAACTTAAATTAAAATAAGCAGATACATATTATAAAAAGTAATATTTAATAGTGTGTGTTTTGGTGTTTTTTGCACGACAGTTTTTCAACTATGCAAAAACAATACAAAAGTTTAATAGTAATATTACTTAAAGGTTAACGCAGCGTACAAAAATACTTTTGCAGTATATAAAAAAAAAACGAAATAATAATAATTATATATGTACATAAGACATTTTAATACATACACTTGCTTGTATGTATCTACAGCTGTGCTTACATTTGTGTTTTTTATTTTTGTTTTTGTTTGTTTGTTTGTTTGTTTGTTTTGCAACAAAGTTTGGATACTTGTATACACTAAAATAACAACTAAAATTAACTTAAGCATTATTGTACATTGTGATAGTAAACTAAATAAACAGAACTCTGGAAATTCACTTGTATTGTAGACAAATCGGAATTAATCTGTAGTGATGTAATTTAATATAATTATTATTGTTTGCAGTTTCATTGTTTGTATACTATAAAAATATTTTAGAATTAGTTTTAAGATTTTTTTCTTGTTGTAGTGCAACTGAAATAATTAAAACAATTTAATTATACAAATTTTATTATATTGAATATCAAATATGATTCTGGTTTTTCTTTTTTTTTTTTTTTGTAATTTTAACAATATGCATACATGTTTAAAAGATAGATATTTCATGATTTCAAAATATTTACTTATTTTTTATATGTTTCATTGTGTTAAATTTATGTACGCTTCGTCGTAATTCGTGGTTTACTTAGGATTTGCCACGTTGTTGTAGTTGATGCTGAGTTGTTGGTCGTTTGCTGTTTCAATTCACTTATTTCTTTCCCAGAGTATCGCGCCATTCATTGTATTTGTCCATTTCTTCGTGCAATTGAAGGGCTTCCATGCAAGCGTTGAAGAATTGAGACCCGAAGCAGTCTTGTCTGGAGTCGTTAAGAGGAACGAGAAAAGATAGAAAGAAACTGTTAGTTTAACATGTCGTTAAAAGTGCTAACTAGCGATTAGTGTATATAAAAAATCACACTCATCGTCCCAGCATTGCAAAAATTTATCTGCATTTACAAAAATTGCTTTAATAATTGCTCTAAATGCGCATTTCCAAGCTTTTATTTGTCAAAAATTTGGCTTATACAAAAAATATGACGCTTTCAAAATATTTAAAGAGTTTCATTATGTTATCGAATATTAAGTTTGTTTGATGCAAATTAAAAATATCAGATAACAAAAAATTGTTACGGAAATATGTACACATATAAAAATATAGCCAAAAAAAATGTAGCTTTTTTAAAGGAACAAAAATTAATTCTTCCAAAGAAAATATTCAAAAACTTGTTATATTTTCTGCAAAGAGTTAATTAAAAAAAAAAATTATTTTTGTCACTTTAAAAATATATTCAAAATTTCCGACTGAAACTTTTTCCAAAAAAAATAAATTACAAAATTAATTCAAACTAAAATAGATAAAATTTGATAAGATCAAAATGGATAAAAAATGAAAAACCCACCAATAAAATAAAAACAATCGTTTATGATGATTTTCAAGCGCTTCAAGGAAATACATCACAGCTTTGCATTTCAATGTTGGGTTCGTTGCAAGGTTGCCCAGGTCTCCAGCAGGTTCGCTGCTTTTTTTTTCGTTCTTGATATCAGTTATTAATTTCTTATGCTGAGTTCCGGTAGTAGTTCCATGCATGGTTATCACATTGTAAGAATTCTTATTTGCCAGCAAATTTTTATGTGTGAAAAATATTATAAGTAGATTTACGATATATACGACGGTAAAAAAAAAATATGAAAATATATTACTAAAATACAGATATACATATATTTTGCATTTGTATACGTTTTTAATAGTACGATATTGTTTTTCTGTTATTCACACTCTTTACTATTTTTATGCTTTTGTGTTTAACTTTTTTGACATTTATTTAATCATACATTATTTTGAGAGCAAGTAATAAGCATTATATAAAAATAACAATACTTTTGGGTTTATTATGTTTGGAACTATGTTGTTAATTGTAGCGAATGTATGAAAAAGTAAAAAAATATACTGTTACGGATACGTATTTCTTTCTTTTGTAATGAGAAATATACATCTTTTAAGTATATTAAGTTGAAAACGTATGTAAGTAAAACCCTTTCTTCAGTATTAATGCACCGTCCTACAACTACAACAAAATCAATAATTTAAAATTTAAATATTATTTATATTTCACACTAATCAATATTTTAATTCGCTAGCGAAAGTTACTATTTTTAAATTCCCATCATTCATTCAGTTTTATCGATCTATTTTTGGAAACATTTTCTTTCTTTTCGTTTAATTTTAATTATATTTTCCTTTTTCTTGTTACAATACCAACTGCGAAAAGGTATTTAAATGCAATTGTAGGACGGCGCTTACAGACATTTACATTGGCAACATTGATTCTGTCAGTTTTCTGCTGCTTTAAGAAGCTGCGAAATAAATTCATTGTTTGAATAACTTTTGATTTTGTATATTAAAATGATTTAATTGCTTTTTATCTCTAAAAAGGACTACAAATAAAAAGTTGTTAAACTTATATTGCTGCTTGCTTCTTTATCAAAAGAATAGAATAGTAAAAAAGGGAAATTTTTATAATTACAACAACAAAAACTGTAAAATCTATATGCACTCGTATATATTAAAAATAAATTACATTCATTTTATTTAAGCTACATATAAATAAATCAAAAAAAAGTATTCAAACAATAATTATATTAATTAAAATAGTTGTAGTAGTAGTAGTAGCAGTAGCAGTAAATAGTAGTAATAGTAGTGTAGATTGTGTAAATACAGTAATAAATAAGTACAAATTAATTCGGGGAGAAATAATACGCTTTGGAGCTAGAGTTATGTTGGGACCGGCGGCATATTGAAAGATATCGGTGAACCGTTTATAACCTTAATGAAGTGTTGCAATTTCGAAATTTCATCCGATGGAATTAGCAGCACTTTTAGACATTCTCCGAACCATTTCGAATCGAAGCAGTCTTTCCTAAAATTAAACGAAAAAAACATGGTGTGGCAACCAAGGAGAAAAAATGTAAATAAATTGTAAATCATAAATGGAAAAATATATAAATATTCATATAAATAAATTAGGAAAAAATTCAATGAGCTATTTAATATTAGAAGTCATGCAAGAAGAAACTTATTTTAAACAAGTTAAAATAAAAGTAAAACGTATAAAATGGGCAAAATAAATTAAATGAAAAAGAAGTGAAAGGCAACATTGTACAAAAACTATTATTTTCCATTAATTCGACCAGTTTTTGTGACCATTTATACAAAAACAAAACGAAATTATGAATATTTTAACAGAAAGAAACGTGATTTAAGTAAGCGATGTAACGTTTTCCTTTCTGAACAAATACGCCTTCGTTTTTAAAATGTATGTAGACAATTATTTTAATAAAGTTCTGACTATATTCGGATACATATTTCATAATTAATAATAAATATAATGTTAGTCGTGTTAGTAAATATCAATGAGATGTGATATCCATGCGATGGAATGTGTTGAATGCAGTGCTTCTTCGATTCACTGCATGGATGGAAATTCGAATGGAATCGGCGATCCGTTGATAACTTTGACGAAGTACTGCAGCTGGAACACTTCATCCTCTGGTATCAGAAGCACCTGCAGACAGTCGCCGAAAGTTTCGTGCGTAAAACAATTGTGCCTGGCGAAAGGACATACATACACATGTACACACATACATACAAGTAGCTATAATTGCGCTGCTATAAAGTTTGAAGCAATTCAAATTGAAAATCATATAAACTTTGGAAATGATCAATATTTATTTTTTTTTTCTTTGTTTTATTTAATTGATTGATGCTAGTCGACAATCAGTTCAACGACCTTCATTCTCCTCTGTACACGCTTCCAGTCGTTTTTGGAACGGATTCAATTTTGTTCAATTCGGAAAACAAAATTCAACGCATTTCGGTCCCATCAAAGATTTAATTAAAAATATTGAACGCAAATTTATTACGAACGCTGTTATTACGATTTAGAAAAATAAGTAAAAATGTTCAATGAATTCATCTGTATACAAAAAGACTTTTTAGAAAGGAAACAAATTTCGCAGTGGTAAAATTATTTGCGTTTTATATAAATTAGTCGTAAAAACCTTTTCTAATCGATGAACATGAAAAGCAGAGTGAGATGCCAACTTAACAAACAGTTCTAGTAGCATTTTCAGATGAACTTCGAAGGAATTTCAATTTATTAATTTTCTAGACGCACAGATAAACATTTCTCTGTGATTTGTGTTGAAAAAAGTCTTTAAAATTAAATTTACTGAAAAATCATTTTTTGTGTTTGTTTTATGGATTTGTTTAATTTAGAAAATTTTGATTTATTTCCGTTTTTTCATTTCAAAAGTAGGCCATTTTTATGCATGAGTTAAGAAAAAATCTGTAATATCTTGGACCGGACAAAAGAAGTGTGAAAGCATATATCTAAAATAATGTATTAGGAAATACAAAATATAAAAAATATATCAAACACAATGGACATTCTTTCTAAAGAATTTTCTTCTCTTGTTATTTTTAAGCAATTAACTTTTAACATGACCGTTGTCAGCCGTTGTGCTTTAGTTTTACTCTTTTTTCAACTACAGGAGCTGAGAAAATAAATTGATGAGCGGCCGCTTTTAAAATTAGAATTCACAAAAACGTTTGGAGCGAAAGAAGGAAGAGTCCGCGAAAAAGAGTTGCTGCTAGCGTAAGTATGTCATGGATGACAGCATCGAGACGGACAACACACACTGAAAACCAAGACAATAAATTGCAAAAATAATCTCTGTGGAAAATCCTCAGTACTTGATGTCTAGAGTTACAAATGTAGGTGCTTTGACTCGTCAAGAAATGCTGTGAAATTCACTGTAGTTATACTTTAATGAAAATATCTTTTAACAGCGAAATTCCATGAAAATATCAGACTCTGTTATTCCATGAAATGAACGTATATCCATTAAATTAAATATCACGCAATCTGCTATAAAACAATCGAACACACAAACAATTATTACGAATAATATTCACAAATGTGATCCTAAGAAAAAACAAGGAATGTTTTTTACTCATCAACAAGAAAATAAACAGCAAGTAGATTTTTTGAAAAATAGTAAGAAATAATGTGTAATGAATATGTTAATAAATAAGTCACGTCTTCACTAAATTTTCATAAATTATTTAGTTTACGTACGTATCAAGTAATTTGCGTTTTATATAAACAAACCGTCAAAGAGAAATATGAAATACATAATTTAATACGATGCTTAAGTGATCCCTTTATAAATCATTTATAAAACAAAATTTTATCAAAATTTTAAGTGAAGTCTTTATATAGCTATGTCCATTTTCACAATGTTGTATACATTGCACAGAACCGAAAGAAAAGTTCCGCTTAAAGTGGCAGTTAAAGTATCAGTTAGTGCTTAACTGCATATTGTGAATTTTGACTATTTAATGCTCTTCTCTTCGAAGCTATCAATCTGTTCTTGTATACTTGCTGTTCTTATATCTCTGCTTGTATACTTGCTGATTAGAGACTACTGCTGATTTGGAAGTAGAGAAAAGTATATACACTTGTACGAATTTATGCTTAAATGACTAAATAAGTACAAATACAATACAAAAGTTCGTCGTCGATTGTATCATTTTTTCCCTCAAACATTTCCGTCGAATGAGTATTACTAATATTACCCCCAATTTTGTATATTTATTATAATAAAAACTTTTTATTTGCTCGTAGTAATATTTTATCAATAACTTGAATTAAATTTATTATAAACTGTTCATGAATAAACTGAATCTGGCGACAACGCTAATTAATGCGTCCAGCTAACAAATTAATTATATTCTAAAACCAAATAAATATTTTAGAACGAGACACGATTTTATGGAAATGTCTTTAACGTCAGCCTAAATTGTTGTTAGAATTCGTTGGGAATTAATTAACAGCCAGTTAAATTATAAACAGTTTAATGTTTAACGATCGAATTAACAGTTTAATGTTAATTTTTAGTAATAGATGGAATGAAATTTATAATTAAAATTTATTGTTCAAATGATGATATGTCATTAAAACTCTGAAAACGAAGGATGAATAAGTTATTTTGTTAGTTTGGCTGCTGGAAAGGAATTAGTTTAAATCGAAGAAATCCACGTCTGTTGATGATTCGCGAATGAGGATTGAATTCCCACGATTTATTAGAGTTTCCCATTTCGATTTAAGGCAATAATGAAATGAATTGAATGTTTATGTGAATCGTTTCTTACTTGCATAACCGATGGATGCTGGTTTCGCGGAACAGCTGATAGCAATCCTCGCAGATGCGGTCCAACCGGAAGAACATCGTTTTGTTGAAGATGCCTTTGCATTCCAAGTCGAAGAAATTACTTCTTTTGGACAAGTTGTGGTTGTGCGGCAAGGCTGTGATTAGCGGGATCAAGACAAGGAACAGCACCACGGAGATCTTGATGTTGCGGGAACACATCTGAAGGAAGAAAGTACGAAAAAGATGAGAAACGAATTAATAACGAAGCCAGCAACTAAATGAGTATTTTTATCTATTTTTTAAAAAGGAGCTGATCATCGCCACATCGAGTTATATAGACGAGGTGCAAATGCATAAAAGTATTTAAATGTTAAATAACGATTTGTTGACTGATAGTTTTATGGCCCGCAAATAGAAATAAATGCAGATTGTATGCTTGCGATATATAATTAATAACAATTTAAGTCCGCAATAAAAAAGCGCTGCACTAAAAAATAATAAGACGCGATTCGAATGGATATGAATCAGTATTTTTAAAGCTCGTATTTCACTTGCTGCCGAGGCTCCCCTCGCCTTGCTGCCGGGGTGTGGCTCGCTTCGGTTCGGTTCGGCTCGATGCGATGCGAGTTTTAAGTGCAAGCAGCAGGCAAACCAACCCGACCGCAAGTTGAGTTGCGAGCGAGTTTTGTTACCTTTCTATTATCTACTCGCAGCGATTTTAAGAAAATAACGCTTCAGCTTACACGCCATCGTCATGTGAACGATTGACGATCGCATGCAATTAGAAAAGCAGACTCAGACTTCGTGGCGCGTTCCATTTCGATTCACGCAAACATCGACTGGCATTCACGAGGAAACTTTACTGCATCTGCGATATTTCAATATTTTCCAGCGCATTACGTAGCTGATGAACGGTTAAACAACGGACTTAAAAATGTATTTAAATTGATTTTAATTTGAAATCAAAGTTCGATTTTAATAGCTTCTATTGCTTCAATTTCTAATGAATCAAGGAATGATTCAAGAGATAGAATCGATCGAGAAGAACAACTGATTAAAATCATCTATTAATAAATCGCTCTGAACTGAACTTCGATAGATAATATATATTACAAATTATTATCTATGGACAATAATATATAAATCACGATCCTTTCGCTTCAGTAAATGTTTCCAATTTAGTTTATATTCTTTACAAAAGTCACTGAAAGTGATTTATTGTTGTTGATCGTGCAGATCGATCGATCTTCTCTGCTGTGGAGCAACCCTTTGAACGTCCTCCTTCGCAAACTTCATTCAAATTTCATTGAAGTTGCATGAAATTCTGAATAAATTCTATCTTTTCTCAATATCGAACTATAAATCCAAATAACAAACACATTTCTAAACAAAAGATGGAATTTTTCTTCGCTCTCGGCTGCTGTTTTTCGGTTTATTTCGACCACTGTGCGTCGTAACAAAGGACACTGCTTCCCTCAATTCATTGACAAAACGCGATCTTCGATTATCGAGAGTAGTGCGTGGTTCGAGTGCCTATTTTTAGAGCCGAGTGCAGAGCGTGGCCTGGACTGCGCTGGAGTAGACGAGCAATCATGGAATTGGGTAAATGGATGTGGGCCAAGTGAAACCTTCGCAATGAATGCGGCTGAAATAGCAGCCGAAGAATAGAGACACGTCTGCAGTGTCTCGCACTCGGCTGGACGGACGGAAAGCTTTATGCTGCAGACGAAATTTAAAAATAACCTCCGCATCTGTTAGTGAGATATCGGCGCTGCGTGGATGCGTTACGCTGCGGTTATTTTTAACCAAAGCACAATCCACATTCATGTTTAAATCTTAAACGTTTCTTTAGGCGGCTTTTATTTTTAAATCGTCGTAACTAAAAATAACTTCAAAGATTTGAACCGCACGCAAACGCGAGTCGACGTTGTAAAGTCGTAAAGTCGACGAAGAAGTCACATGAAGATCTTCACGTGGCTTTTATGGATCATTATTCAAGGTTGATTGGGTGTTTGGTGGCGTCGTTGATGAGTTTGGTGTCTTGAAGAAATTATAATTTCAAGGTAAACATGAAATATGACATATTTAAATATCTTTTTATAGCCCACGAATCGATCGTTTAACTAAGCTATAAATAATCTTTGTTTTAGTTAATAACAGTCAATTTTAAATTCATGAAAAAACCATAAAAAGAAAATACTTTTAATATTTTAGTTCACTATTTAATATTTTATAATATTTTCTAATTAATATTTTAATATTTTCTATTTTAACACCTTCGCTTGAGATTTGAAAAATTCTATTAAATTTTAAATAAGTAAATAAATAAAATCTTGTTTTGCTGTTACTGTGTATTTAGATATAATTTAAAAATATGAACACAACGTCGTAAATAACTGAAAATTTAATGCTTCGTTGTTTTTAATGTTGTTTTTATTAGAATTCATACGACTTTTATGAGCTTCCTGAATACAGTCGCACTCAGTTACGCACATGTATTCAAGCACATTTAAAAACAGCTCCACAACGAGAAGAAAACAAAGAAGCAAATTTCAATTATTTCTTATGTAAACAAATAATAAATACCTGCCTGAATTCGGTTTAATTGTTAAATTAAACAGCAGGAATTCGAGCCGGCTGCCAGCGAAGCAGCAACGGCAGCAGCAGCTGAAAACAGCAGCTCATTTCGAGAGAGATGTAAAAGTCTTGGCTAATTGAGTGAAAACGAAATCGTTAACAAAAACACACTTGCCAAGTGGAAGCTGGAAGTCAATAAAAGCAAAGAATGCGGCGTACAAAATGAAAAGACTAACAAAAACAGAAAACCAACAACAGAACTGAAACGGAAGACAACAAAAAAAAAAAAAGACTGGGAAATTATTTAAAGTTAGTTTTAAATTAAAATCTGGCGTATATTTGCATAAATAAAATAAACAGTTGAAATTTTAATTTAGTTTTTTTATTTAGTTTCAGTTAAATTTTCACTTAAATACTTCCTTAAAATCTTATAATAATTATTCTTTTTTGTTATATGAATTATGTTCTTTTATATATGTATATATATTTTTTATATATTTTTTTTATTTTGTATTTTATGTGATCGTTTTATTTATTTCACAAAATTAATTATTACAATTCTTTAAAATAATAAAGAAAATATTTTAAATATTGTCTATTTTATTATCTTTTTTATTTTAATTATTACTGGTTTAATTCTGTGTTAATGTAATTTTATTCTAGTGTTATTTTTGTTGTTCTTAAGTTAGATAAATAAAGTTTTATTTTGTTTTAATAAAAAGTTTCTTCTAAATATGTTATAATCGATGTTTATCTAAAAATTTAAACACGTAAACATAAATTTAAATTATATTCAAACTATTATAACTGCTTTTATATGTATTAAAATTGCCATTTAGCAGATAACGTAGAAGTTATTCATTTAAAACGAAAAGAGTTAAGTGAATAAATTATTAGTGACTACTATTATTTAATGACTACCATAAATAAAACTCGCCTAAATAAAAAACATGTAAATATTTACAATTATTGATAAGAATTTTTATTTAAAGCTTCTGGTTAATGTTTAATTACAGCTTCGAGTATATTTATAAATTCACGCAACTTTAACGTTTCTTTAAAAGCGTCCCTAAAACAAAACTACAAATTTACGAGTCTCTAAACAAGATAAATTCAAGACTTTAATTTATGTTAACTTTTAGTTTCTTTTATCGGCAATTTTTTTAAAATTATATATAAAAGAATAAATTAAAAGTTATGGCATAAATTTAAGAAACTTTGTAGGCTTTTTTAAGGGTTTTTATTAAATTTATAGGGCTTTTATCGGATCAATATGTATTTTTACTAAAACATAAAATTTATGACGCTTTTATGGAATTATTATTGAGTATTATTGATAGTAACTTTTACGTAGTTTAAGTTTAAAGTACAGTTGATAATTTGTTAACCTTTTATTGATTTGTATTTTACAATATTTATTTACTTTTTTACTGTTGATTGGCTATTCGATTACTTGCAAAATTTATATGATGATTAAGCTTTTTCCGCTTCCTATGACAATGCAACTATTTAATAATGCAACCCTGTTCAATAATGTCATTCGTAGACTTAAAAGCGATCTAAAAATCTACATATAAACGTCACAATTAAAAATAAATCAATGCACAAATTGTTATCGAAAACTTGCATTTAATTAAATGAATTTTGTGAATTCTTTTCATGTACGCAGCCGATCATTTCTAATGAAAATGTTGACTCAAACTGTGCTCGAATGAGTCCAATGGAAATGACAGAAGCCGAATGCATCTGCATACGTCATTCAAACGATAGCGTATTCGTTGCATGCGATCGAGAACGCCGAACGCAGCCAAATTGGCAGCATTCGAATGCATGCAGTGAAAATGGGGGCTTGTCTAACGATGAAGCCGTGAAAAACACGACTGCAACAACGACGACGTCAGTGAGCAAAAATAAATAAAAATCCAAAAAACCAACAGACAATACTTTTTATGAACAAACTGCGCAACGATCGAGTTGACGATCGCGTTGATCATGTGACTGCAATCGTTAGTAATTCACGCAGCGGCGTGGCCAACTTCACAGTGAACAATTGATACAATGAACAGCCAAAGAACGAAACGTGAATAATATTTAATCAGAAAGTCTGTTGATCGAATTGAGTTCGCGCTCCGGATGAATATTCTTTGTTTGGACTATTATTCGAAGGTAAAATTCATTTCGCTGCGAAGACTTTGGACTAATTTGAATAATTGCTTTGAATTCATTTTTTATTTTGGATAAATCAAATGCAGATTTTTCGCATTCAAAATCACGATCAACCAACAGTCTGCGTTTGTTATTCTAATTATCAACACTTTGTTTGAGGAAGTGAATTGCAATATTGTGCTTATTTATAGAATAAATTAAAAAAAGCATAAAAAAATTTCCAAATAAGTTGATAGCATTTGCAAATATGCTCAATATTTTTAAATATCGACATTTTTTATATTTTGGGTGAATTCCAGCTTAAACACAGTCATAAATACACGACGCTAAAGACAATTTGAAACTGCAAAATTATATTAAGTCTAATAAAGAAAAAAGTTCAATTTCCTTTGTCACTTGAATTCGAATTGTTTGGAATACTTTCAAAGAATCGTTGGGAAGCAATCGAAGAGAAGTTTAGCGCGAATTTTGTCTGTAATTAAGAGACCAACTGATTTATATTTTTATTTAATATGTATATTTAATATTCTTTCAAATTGCTTTCTTTTTCGTTGAGGTTTCTATAAAGAAATTAAAAATTTTGACAAAACATTTAAACGCTCCATCAAAATACACTTTACATAAAATCGAAGTGTTCGACTCGTATCATGAAGCAATTCAATATCTTGGAATCGTTAAAGTAATAAAAAAGATTTCTTTTACATTCAAACGGCAGCGAAGCATAAAAGTGAATGAACGATTTAATGATGGGTTGTCAAAAGTCGGCGCGGTTCAATTGTTAACAGCAGCCGGTGCCAAAAAAAAAAAAAAAAAAAAAAAAAAGAGTTTCATTAATTTTGGACGCTAATAAATAGATAATGGATGACTCATGATTAGTTTTGTGATTTTTTGGCATTTCCAAATCTATTTCTGGAAATGATTTCACAGGAAGAAACCAAATTAATTTGTATTCTGCGTATCGATTGGCTTTGTTATGTGTTTCAATGTGCGGACGTGATGTGCTTTTTTTCGCTTCTTTAATAAATCACGAGGAGCTGAATTCGAATTCCAACCAAATCGTTTGATGGACCGTCCCATTTTTAAATTGAAACAATTCGTCGAATCGCGGCTGAAATGTCGTCTGTGATCATGCGCAAAATTCGCCGACAACATGTCAATTTATTGTCGTCATCGTTAATTGATCGTCGCAATCAAAAGGGAAAAGTATCGTCCGTATGATTAAATATTTATGCGATGAGAAAGCATAAAAAATTTGATGATCACATTAAAATTTCTGGAAATGGTCGAAGAGGTTGAGATCACACGTCACTTTTGAAAAAGGTTACTTTTCCAATGCTAATCATCCTTTGAATTGGTCTCATTTGGATTGAAGGGGATTCTTTCCGGGCCTACGTCATCATTCGTCGACTATCTTTCTACTCAATCGCTTTGTCCGCCGGCCGGCAATTCGAAAGCAGCCTCAATGCTCCAAGGAGCTGCCTGCCATAAATTCCGCAACTCGACACCAATTATTTGCGCAGCAGGCAGCTCAGCGAGCGGCCGAGGGCGTCATAGGAGCGGCCACAGCCTCTTAACTTCAACGAAACCTTTTCTACGGTTTCACTGAAGTTACGTGTGTGCTCGGCGTGGTATTAGGTTTGGCATCCCGAACTCCCAAAGACCAAGACATTTCTATTTTTAGCCATGCACGCAAATAAATTCATTCGATTCAGATCCACTCAATGACGTTGATAATTAATTGTGACAGGAAGCGACGAAGAATTCAGCAATGACAGCGATGATTGACTGCGATTCAATGGGCGAACTGATTGTAATCTCCGAGCAAACATTAGTAAACCTTCTTTCTATATTTCAAGAAAAGAGTGAATGGTAATCAAATTGAAGAAATGCACTAAAGTAAATATTATGAAGGAAAATTATTATATTTTACGATTTATTATAATTCGTAATTCCTTAATTATTTTCAATTATGGAATCAGCAATAAAAGTTTAAATGGTAATTTTAATTAAATAAACAAGAAAACAATAAAAACCGAAAACACGTGGAAAGGAAATCAAATAGCAAGGGAGTTTTAAAATATATTTAGAGTTATTGTAACGGATTTAATATACATGGAATTAGCTAATAGCAGTTCCGACTCCTGATTAAAATGTTTTAAAAGAAGGATTTCATTGAATTAATAAAGAACAGAGGATATAGAAATTATAAATCGGCTAAAAAGAATACAAAGGAAATTAAAAATCGATAATAAGAGCGTCAATATAATAAGAGTTCTCTTATAAACTCGTAATGGAACTGTCAAAATTTTATTTTATAAAAATTTCAGCGTATTTTTTAATTGAAATCACAATTTTTCATTTGTAGACCGTCTCTCAATTCGAATGTTGTTGCGTTTGCCCCTTTTCCTGATCAATTCTAACAAATAAACTCTTAGACATTCAAAATTAACTGATAATTTGAATATTAGAAGATTAATTTTAACAAAATGAGTAAAATAGAATTTTCTTTAAACGAAGTCTTTGAAAGCAAACAAAAACGTGGTCCTTCGCTCCACCTTACACAGTAAGGGACTCCGTAAGTAGGTTCTAAGCAAATTTCCAAAATGATTCGTTCCGAAGTAGTTCGCAATCCATCGAAGGAATTATTATGTAATCATCGATGATTTTCGCAATTTTGTACTACTGAATAATTCAGCAAATAAACATGAAATCTTTATGTTAGAAGGAATATTAACAGTTGTTTAATTTTGAACTTCCTTTCATTATTCGTTGTTTTCTTTAAACATTCGTACTAATTTAAACATTCAATTTAGTTTAAATATCAGCGCTATATTAGGATTTGATCGGCACAATGCAGCAGGAGCTAAAATAAAAATATCTGCGTTTAATTTAATAGCGAATGTTGTGAATTTCCACATCTGGCTGTGTACAGACTCGCCTCACATCCTCCTCCGTTTGCATATTGCTATAAATTTTCAATAAAAACTCTTCAAATGAAACTTTCCTCTCATGGAAATTTTCTAAAAACAAAATTCCTTTCGCGATTTATTATTAACAGCATTAATTGTTGTTGCCGTTATCTTTCTTGCTTAGCTTGAGATTAAGTATCGAGATAATAATAATAATATTTCTGTGTTAATGCGGCGAATAGCGGTTTCCATGTCTATTAATAGAGCTGCGGCGGGTATAAATAAATAAATTGGCTCTCGTATAAAAAACAAAGCATTAGCATCCGAATAAGTTGAGCAAATAGCATGTAATAAAGTGAGAAATGTTGGTGGAGAATTTTATGCAAGGCCAATTAATCCATTCATTTAGTCTGAACTTGAAAACAATTCAATCAATATTCGAAATACGCAAACGTTGTTTCAAATAAATAGAAAAAAAAAATATGCATTTGAGACTGAATTGGAATTAGAAAAGATGTGATATTTCATGAAGTTTTCTGTCTATAATTACAAACACGATGTAGGAATTGGCAATGGTTTAAACCATAGCCCAGAGTTTCAACAGAAAGACCTTCAAAAGATCTGTTCAATAGACGTGTAACTTTCGATGATCGCGGATTTGGAAGCTGCTTTTTACTTCATGCTAAATTTTCATTCATTTTCATGGATTTCATGGATTTTACCAAGAAAATTGATTATAAAAGATCGTTCAACGGTCGAATCTAAGCAAATATCTTCAAAGTTTCACAATTTCAATATAATAAAAGATACAAATCATCAGTGATACCATCATTTATCTGAAATGATACATTTTTAACCAGAAATACATTCTTTTTGATCGTTCAAAGTTAAATCTTAGCCATAACGAGGTGCGGAAGCGACAAACGTTGAGAGATTATTCAGCTGAGTGTGTGATGTTGCTGCAATGTTGATGTGCATGAATCTATGTGTCGCAACGTACGTAAAGCCCAACAAGTTTACGAAACACTACTGACTTTACTAAACTAAAATAATACCGAATCAACAAGCGCAACAACATCTGCAATAAGATTGCACAGCGAGCAGCAATAACAAATAATAACCATAAAGCAATTTATTATCATCGAAAGCTATTTCACAAGCAAAAACTCGACGTTAACTGGAGATGATCGCGTTAGCATCGTCCTCTGCTTCGAAGACAGCCAAACAACAACATAATCGCCATCATCAACAGCAGCAGCATCACTGCAATTAAATCGCCAATTAATTTCATGTAAAGTAGGCGATGCATCGGAACGTTTAGCTAAATGCTCTGTGAAGTCGGTGCGCACTGGGAGGTACTTGGAACTAAATGGCAACAAAGACGATCAACACCGCAGCGAAGACAATAAAAAACGACATGAACGATAACGAAAAACATGGAATCGATCCGCAGCAGATTTTGCAACACCTGTAAACGTTGTTGCGGCGACGAACAGTGCGTTGCAGATGCTTCGTCGAGGTGTGAGGCTAGCGTTGGGCCGGTCTAGTCGCGCCTCTCCTCACCTCACCTCGCTTCACCACACCGTCGACTCGCTTTGAGTCACCTTGGCTGGTTGGGCACTGCTCTGCGGTGGGTACAGTGACCAACAGCAGACAACAACTGGTACCAAGCAGTCTCGCGCGGCTTTCCATCGGTTGCAATGCAATATCGCCTTGGAGAAGAGTGGCTGTTGTTGCATTTTTCTGCTCGGGGAAAGAAGATTATTCTTCGACTCGTTTGGGAGCACGAAAAGTAACCAACACTTGAAAGGGTTTCGCGGGGCTGACAAACTTTGTTGCTGGTGATTCTTGGAGGTCCGCAACTGGTTCTGTTGCATGTCATAATTAGCGATCGGTGGAGCTCAGCTCTTCCGTCACGCTTCAACATTTCGACGGCAGTGGAACGTTTGTTTTTTCTGATCTGTCTTTGAACTCAACACTTTTTACTTTATTCTTCTTTTGTTATATCATATATTTACTCATTCTTTGTGTTAATTATTTAATTTTATTTTTTTATCAAACAGTTTTATTATTATTAAGTATTCTCCTATATTTATCTCTTATTACATTGCAATATTTACATTTTTATATAGCTTAGTTATGGTAATTTAAAGTTTTTCATCTTTTTCTTATTTCATTAAGTAATTTTATTTATTTTTTGCTAATAGCTTTTTACTTCTTGGATTAAACAAAGATAAATCCATTAAATGGACATTAGATTATTTTAATAATTATTATTAATAAACCTTAGATTATTATAAACTGTATAAACAAAGAAAAAGTCATTGCGAAGTGTGAACAGAGAGAGATAAAGAAAAAAAATGTAATTTAAATATTATAAAATGAAAAAATAATATTGCAGAAAAAACTCTTAAAAAATTATTATTTTGCCGTGTTTATTTTTGTGAGTGTTTGTGGCAAGGAAGTGTATAGATTCTGCGGAATTGGAAGAGAAAAGCTGCTACACAAAGAGCTTGCAAAAGGCACAATAAACACAGATCGAAGTGTTGCCATCTGAATAATAATGAATAATAATTATAATCATGAAGAAATTATGATTTTTGAGGCGTTAATTGTGATCGACTTTTTTGATCTTCCAATTGATGTACTTCTGAGGTTTTCTTTTGATGAATTTGTTATAATTTCTAACGATTTCCGATTTAAAAATTAAATTGGACTGTTATAGAACTAAAAAAAAAGACTTTTAACTGTAGTAAAGACAAAATTTTACTCCATAACAAATATGCATTTCAGGGAATGAAGGGCATTGCTTTATTTTCTTATTCCCTACCATGTAAAACCCACCACAACAACAACAAAAACAACTTATCTAACAATGACATTTTAAAACACACGAACTGTTGACAAAAGGAAAACTAAACAAAAGAAAAATTTAATTAAATCACTTAAAAGTAGCCCAATGCAAACAACGCCATAAAAACTGTGATAATTTTATTATAGAACAGTGAAATTTCTAAATCTAATTATAGTTTATACCAGCCACAGCAGCAAAAACAATGGCAACAAGAAGCATCATCAGCTTTCATTCTTAGTTTTAGTGACAGCGTTTTGCAAATTTGTTCGTAATTTGCTAATTTTTTAGACAGATGTTTTTTGATCAGCAGACTGTTAATTGTGGGCGTCTACGGATGCGCTGCTATCTGAAAGTCCGTCCGTCAGTTTGCTTCTCTCTCTCTCTTTTTCTGCGTTTGTTTATCCCGTCTGCCGTCTGTTGAATTGCGTGCGATTTTACGTTTGTCTGCAGATGCGACGTGGTGTCACTTGTTTGTGTTTTGCTCTTGATTTCATTATTTATTCGAACCGTTGTTGTTCTTGTTTCACAGGCAGATAAAATTGAATTTAAAGATTGTGGCGTTTAATTTACGATCGCCAAGAAAAAAGTGAAACAGAAACACAGAACAACAACAACAGACGATATCGAAATAGTTTCAAATACACAAACATATAAAAATAAATGTATAAATGAATCTAGAAATGACTGAATGTCTGCCGCAACCAGAAAAGAGTCTTTGACTGAGCAGCGTTTTTAACGCGTTGAATAAAAATAAAAAGCTGAAAAGGAAAAGAAGAAAACCCATTAAAATTGAGCACGCAAAGTGTGACAACAACGATGAAAAAACAACAGCAGCCGGAGAAAAACCCACCACGATCAACAGTAAAGTCATCGACGACACCGAGTCTGCGGTGTTTGCAGCTCTCGGCTCTTCAAGCTGCTGCTTGTCGGTTCTGTTGTGGTTGTTGTGGTGGTGGTTGCAGTTGCGGTTGCACTGACACTCATTGCGGTAGCTTCAACTTCCACTGCAGCCGGTTTCGACGCAGCAAGAAACGGTCGAACGTCGGCAACATTTTAATGGGCTGCCATCGGGTCGTATACGTGATTTGTTTATGTGCGCAAACTGCTTGAAAACAGTCACCTCAAAAACACACACACACACGGCGAAAGAATGCGACTTTAATGAATGTTTCTGGTTACTGAATCGCAAATTTAACCAGTTCGCCCGCCCTGCCGCTGCTGCGACTCCCTCTGCAGCTTCAGGTGGCCCTCGCCAAGATTGATTGGTGCGCCTTTTTACTTTGAACACAAATAACATCCCATAAAAATATCAAATAAGCTGCCGCGGTTCTGAAGCGGCGCAGTAATAGTCGCTGCCTGAGATGTCGAAGTGCCGCAAGCGATAGTTTCGCTCGGAAGTTTATCGCTGCCTCGCTCACGGCACATAAATTAATGGCTTCGCTTTCAAGAATCCGCAGAAATGCAGCGACGGAGGTGAGCTTGACAATCGTGTTGATCGAGTGCTGCCAACGCCTGCTGCTGCTGCTGCTTGTTGCGGCTCGCTGTTGTAGCTCGTTGTTGCCATTCAACTGTTCAACTCGTTTGTTTAATTATAGCAGCGCATGTTTGGGAAAGACACGAGTTGTTGTTGTTGGCTGGTGTTGTCACTGCAGCCAATTGGGCGACTGTCATGCCACACACCCAGCAACAGCAGCATGATGATCGGCAGTAGCAACGCTGCTTCGTTGTTGGCCGAAGCGAGCGATTGCAATTTTATTGCCGCCTCAATTGAAGCGATGCCATGTAATTGCATGCAACTGACGTGATCTCAATTTCGGAAATGAGGCTGTGTTTTTCTCATAGTGTTAAGCAACAACAACAACGACAGAAGCAGCAGCAACAGCAACAGTTTCAACGAAATTCCTTTGTTGCAATTATTTGGACTCGTTTTGTCGACATTTATGGATTTTCAGAAACTAGAAAAAACTAGATTCTTTCGCTCTTTTGTATTGTAATATTATTTAATACAAAAACGTATTTCATCAGCTTTTTAATGTGTTTCTCTTCTGTTGCTGTGCTGCAGTTGTTTTTGTTGTTACTTGACATTGACTTCATGAAGCTGCAAACATATAATTAACCACATTTATGAAGCATTGGAATGAAATTGCATCAGCAAATCGAGTAACATTCAAATTATCAAAATGATCGTGGACAAAATTGAGGAAAATAATCACTTAATCCATTGAAAAGGAAATTTTTAAAAGTTTTGATAGAAAAACTAAACATAATGCTGAAAAGTAGTCAACAGAAATTATGGAAAATATCCTTGGAAATAATTTTTAGACTTTAAAAAGTTGATATGCATTGTCACGATTTTAATTGCATTTTCGTCTCTCAATTAAATTGATTTATTCTACTTTTCATATCGTTTTATTTGTTGCTGTTTGATTATTCAACGTATGAAGTCGAAATGCCGCACCGCACCCACTTTTTTCTGGCTTCTTTTGTGTCTGGCGTAGCGAGTCTCGGATCTCTAAAAATCGCCGCATATCACAAAATCATTGCACGTCACAGATTCAAAACGCTCTGATGTGATTACAAAGAAAAACGACGTCGGTTGCCGATAATGGACAAAAACGAAAGCAAAACACATCGAAGAGTTGTTTAAGGTGGCGGAAAATCTAAATTTAATTCAAAGGAAATATTATTTAAATCCAATTCTTGGCGAATTCTTGGAATTCCGAGTTCGACAGCGCATCTCTTTCAAAATTGATTCTTTGATTAATTATTTGTGGGCGGCATTTTCCTCGTTTTTACTAATTTCCGGTTTTTATTGTGGCATTTTCTTTATTTTCCTGGAAAAATTGTATCCAAATGTAAATAAAGACGTTTAAGAAATACTTTAAATTCGATGTACGGTGGGACTTTTTCGAAATACTTCCTGTCATATGTGATGCCGAATCAAGCGGTCAGTGAGGATACCCCTTTGCAAGTGTTTCGAGTGCCGCCAGAGACGATTGAACGAGCTGCAGGGCAATGAATGGTGCTGATGTGTATATGCATATAGTTAGGGTATAGTTAAATTTTTATCCAAAGACAAAAGTTTTTAGTATTTAAATTATATTTAAAATATTGTTTGTCAATCAAATAATATAGATTCTTCCACTATATATACGTATAAATGATTTTACATATACATATAATAGAAAATAATTTTAGCAAGAATATAGTTTTTAACACCGGATGCAATAATATATTCAATTAATGGTAAGTGTTATTTTCCATAGTTTGAAATTAAAAGATTATTTGACAAAAATATAACAGATTTTCATATTTTAATGAGAAGCAAAGTCAAAATAAAATCAAAAAAAAAAAAAAATATATAATACAATATTGAAAAGTGTCGAGTTTTCATTGAATTTTAAATTATTCAAGTTCGAGTTGTCAAAGGAAATTTAAAAAGTTTCATTCTGTGTTAAAATGCGTAAAAATTTTCTAGAAAGGTAAAAAAATCGCAATAAATATTTTAGAATAATGCAAATTTAAAATAAAGCAAATTAAAAAGATATTCCAGAATTTTGTAGAGAATTTTTGAATTTGTTGGTAAATATTTTAGAATAATGCAAATTTAAAATAAATCAAATTAAAAAGATATTCCAGAATTAAATTAATGGTAAATTAATTAATTAACCAATCAGTAGTGAAAATAGTAATACCGTTTCCCGCCGTTTTGCAACCCGAAGTTTTAATATATTTTAAAATCTTTTCGAAAATAGTTCATCGCCGAATCGAAAATCAATGATGCCTTGGGTTCCAAGAACAGATTTCGAAAAGGCATTCGTAGCCCTTCAACCAGACCACGATTTCATATATGGGCGTCTTAATGATATCGCGGAAGAAGTTCACTCTCCAAGGCCAGAGAGTTATATACCTTTTATTCCAGAGAAAAAGAAGAAAGACCAGCAGCAAAAACAGATCAATTGTAGCAGCAAAAACTCGAAACTGAAAATCATAGAAAAGGTGCAAAAAATTAGTGGTACAAAAGCCTTTGGGGAGCAACCAACTTTGGAGGATTGGGATGATGATACGAATGTGGAAAGCGAGACAATAGCAATGATGAGGCATCTCGGACTGCAGCCCAGTATGGAAGAGCCGTTAAAAGAAGAGCGCACTGTCGCTACATTACCACTTACAGAAGAAATGGTTGTCATGCACCATGGAACCAAGCGGATGCCAATTTTGTACAATGAAAAGTTTTTCAAGTTAAAACCACGCGTTGCTTACGCTTTTAAAGACACCTATACAAAGGAGGAAACCCAATCGACTGCGTTGGGCGCTCATAAAACTGATGACTACGTGTTTAACAACCCTAATGCACTATTAACGGCAACCAACTGCGATAAAGATGATGTCTTTGAGACTCCAAACATTTCGCTAAAAGAGTACTGCGATAATGGTACAACCCTCAACGATAGCTACAAAAGTACAGCGAATCAAGGTTTGAATAGGCCGCTTAGTGCTGAAAGTTCTAAAACTGGCTCAAATAATGCAAAAGGACGAAAGAAATGGAGAGTGGGCGATGGAGGAGCCTTTTTCACACCTAAGGAATGATACTTGAAGTACCGTAGAAATTTATGTTGGAGAGACAGACTTGATGTAGTATATTAAAAAGAAATTATATCAAAAAATCTGTTCGAGTTCGTGCGGTTGAAGCGAAATTATATCAAAAAATCTGCCAAATAATATTTTTCCGAAACATAGTATAGTTGCAGTAAATTGAATTGTTAAAATAAATGAATGGTCGCAAGAAATTTCTAAATATTGCAAAAAGTACAGTAAAAGTAGTGTGCCTGGTTGATATCTTTTCATTCGACATGTAAACTCTGTGCAACAGGCCAAAATAACAAACCCAAACCAGAAATTTTTGGCTTTATTTTTGATAAAGCACATCATCAAATAAAATATATAAAAAGCAAAAGGTTGCATTTCACTAAGCAACAGTTTCTAAATTCGCAGTCGACATGACGACTTCGAAGGCACTCGACACACCCAACTGGCGGCCATGTAATTAATACCCGCTGCAGCTTGGCGAATGTCCAGAAGCTTAGAAGCCGAAACGAGTTCATGGCCAAGTAATGACCAGAATCGCAGATCCGCGTTTCTGCAAGAGCGAGAAGAGACAAGAGCATAGCGATCACTCACGGAGAGCGCATTAAACCGTTGCTTTTAAATGTTTGCGTATAGGTAATATGTGTCCTCGTTTAATACAGCAGCTGGCGACTGCGTTTATCGTTTTAAACAGAGTCTTATACAAAAGACTTAGGAAAGCAACCAGATGAGTGGTTAACGGAAAGACTTTAAATGCTATTTTTCAATGAATTCTTAGACGAAAAATAAAGCAATGAAGGTGTTGAATATAGTAATCGGTTGAATATAGTAATAAATAACTATTTAAATTAAATTAAACAATCAACAAAAACTTGATAAGGAGTATTTTTAGATTTGAATTGAATTATTTGCTATTTTTTGGAATTAAGCAATTCTCGAAACGTCCGAAAAGCGTTTCTTTTTCCGAAATGTGCAAAATCCGTTTGAAAGTAGCTAATTTTAGACCAAAAGTTGTTAAAAAGTTTATCGCTTCAACCGCACGAACTCGTTAAACGTTTATTAACTTCAAACTTCGGTTTATTCGCAATCAATTGCACAGTTGTAAAAAGTAACGACTCAATTAAAGCGCGAGAGAGAGTCGATGGAGGAGGACCGCTCCGTTTTCCACTCCATATACGGAAAGTTGGAACTTCCTTTGGCATCGATTACGTCAGTGTTTCGTAATCGGTCGACTGCGACGCGGTTTGCGTTCTCACTGGCGGCCAGAAATCGTCGGTTCGTCGTCGTTTCCGCTCGTCTTGAAGTTGGTGTGCTGCGCAGTGAGCGCCGCCGCGCACGCGGTTTCATAAATAATCAGCTCGAAAACTAATGATTTTATGATCTCGTAAATACTCATTCGGCATTTAGACGAAAACCGTGCGGCTTGTTAATTGGTGGCTATAAAAACGTAAAAGTTAATTGTTTCGGCTTCAGTTTGCCGTTTCTATGAGACCATAAAAATCGCATAAAACAGCGCCTTACATGGCAACAGGCAGCCAGCAACAGGCAAGCAGCAACGCGTTGCCGCGACGGACGACGACGACAGAAACTCGCCAGCGTCGGCTACACTTCGTCGCGTTGGACGGGCCCCTTTGAGCGTGCAGCTGACGGCGCCAATTGGACAGAGATGCAGCGTACACACACGCGCACATACGCAGGTTTCTTTACATGCACAAATAACTGCCAAATGTAGACATTCTGCGTCATCAGCAGCATCTGCTTCGACAACAGCTGTGATTTTTACGGTTTGTAGGGCATTTTTTGTGCTTTCTTATGACTTTTTTCGCATTTTACATGAAGTTTTGTAATGATTTCTTTCGCTTCTTCTGCGCTTCGACTACAGTTGCTTCATAATTCAAGGTTCTTCTGAAGACGGGACGAGATAAAAGTAAAAGTAACTGTGAAATAATCAACCGCGACACCCAACTGAAGAGTTCGTCGCGATTTCCAGTGAATTTCTTTAATTAGAATTCAGCATCGACGCGTTTAAAGCCAAAGTGCGAATTAAATAAATCAACGAGAGCACAACTCAGTTTAATCATCGCCATTGCGAATGTTGCTGCTTTAGCTGTTGTTCTGCGCTGTCGCTGCTCCTTTCAGTGGCATTGATTAGTCGCCAGCTGGCAGAGAGCGACACTCTCCACTCAGAGAGTGGCTCTGCTTGTCGCTCTTCGCTCTTGTCTCACTTTTTCAGGCGCTGAATGTGTGTCTTATTGCACGCATGACAGCCTAACAGCATCGTGCTTGCGGCCTAATTTATGCATGTCGTGAACGCATCAACGCAAGCATCAACTGATGAATTAAATTGCAGCAGCGGCAGTGATGGCGGCGTCTGCGTCGTGCGAAACTTAATTTATGAATCGTTTTCATTTCCTTTTTTGACTTTTTATCTTCTGTGTGGGATTGTTTCTGTCTGTGCGTGTGTGTGTGTGTGTGTGTGTGTGTGTGTGTTTGTACTAATGCAACATATGCCACGTCCATCGTCGCCGTCGTCTGTCTTCTCACTCTTCGCTTCGATCGTGCCGACGACGACTTCCACACGCAGCACACAGCAACTCGATTAATTCTGAACTTGGTTATTTTCGATGTGCTGCTTGTGCTTCCCTTTCCGCCCGCCGCTCGGCGCTTTCGCCTCTTTTTAGCCGCTTTGTGCAGATGTTTCTGGCGCGCTCAATTTTGACCTTGAGGGGGCCACAAATGCGGTCGGCCGGGTCCGTCCGCCTGTTTATATTTTCGAAATATCATCGTCTCTGAATGGCCGACGGACGGCTGAGTGTCTTAATTGCTTTTCCCCATAAAACGCCTTCGAAAAGATAGCTTAATTGAAAATCAATTGCATTCGTTTGTGTTTTACTCAAATGTAATCGATTACTTTCTGAAGTGCTTCTAATTGAATCGATTGACAGAGTTTATTGATCCGCACCTCCGATCATTAAGAAGCTTTGAAGTTTCTGCTTTGCTCTGCGCGTGTCTGCCGCTCAGATTATTTTCGATAAAACAAGGTTTTTCTACTTGATTGAGACTGAAAATTAAATTCTGTTTTCGTCGGAGTAAGTAGAAAACGAAAAGCATTAACGAGTTATGTTTAGTAAGTTTTTTTATAGTATAACCAAACATATATTTCTAATAAACATCTAAAATCCGCTGTACAGCACAAATCGTGAGATAATTTATCGCATGCGATAAAATTATGAATCTCCAGTTGGACTTTATGCTGACAATTCCACGCGGCTTTGAAAGTTTTTGTCTCATCATCTTCACTCGTGAAGTCTTCTCTCGTACTCAATCGCTTTTCTTTCTCGTACTCAACACACGCACTTGAGCATTACCAAAATAGATTATGATTTAATAATTAATTCTATTAAATCAGAACATGAATTGCGATAAGCGAAGATTAATTTAAACATAAAATGTTTGTTTGATTTTGCAATGATTTTGTATTTTCTGTCAACTCAGTTCGTTTCTTTTCAGAGATAACAAAGGAAATCAAAGTAAATTATTGACATAATAAACAAAATTAAAAAATGAGTTGAAATTATGGTAATTAACTCAAATATCGTCATCGTTAGGAATATCGTTATGAATTCATAAACAAGACAAATATAAACAAAAAAAAATGTCAATGTATTAACATAAATAATAAATCAAAACAAATATTAACAAGATAAATCCTATAAATCTTATTTTATTCTATAGTAATGAATTAATATTGGCGTCATTAGAATAAACGATATTAAATAATAAAAATCTAGCATGTAAAAATAAGCAAAATTATAACATGTAATAATACAATTTTAGAAAACTCTTGAATTTTTGTCGGATAAATATGGGTTTGCCAAACACACGATATACAATTTATATTACTTAAAAGCATGGCAAACATTTTTAAAGTTCGTTGAGAAAGTTGCATGCTTCGTTTAGAAAATAGACACACATTAGAAAAACGTGAAATATCCGAAAGAGAATCTCGAAACTTATAAATGTTTTGAGCGGGAAAGATACAAAGGAATTCGTTTATAGGTTGGACAACACAAGACTATGACTTTAACAGAATATCGCTTTGAATTTTAGGCGAAAATGTGGCAAAGTCCGATATCTCAATTAGTATAGCTCCAAAGCTACTTCAGACCCAGACTACTAATACATAGAAAATAAAATGAGATGATTGTATACACACGTGCGGCTCTCAGTGGGTTAAATAGTCTGGGAAGACTACATTAATTGAAAATACTTTGGGTTCCCTGCTACGCCGAAATAATAAGCTACAAATTGGCGATCAAGCTGCGCGGGAAGTGCGCCGTGAAATCGTTTGTTGGACCAGAACCATCCAAGAAGTTAAGAGTAATTGACTGTACAGAGGTTAAAGATGCAACTACGAGTATAAAAGAAATTTTGTTGGATGTTTTTTAGACTTTAGCTGCCTTCCCGTGGCCGCTGATCCACGGTTTTCTGGTTTTAATTTCACCTTGTTGACTTGACATGCAAAAATTGATCAAACTTTCGACAGACTTTAACGTTCTATTAACGTATTAAATATTAGAAACTTCTCTCTAACGATGGACATGATCTTCACTTCGATTGCTACTCTGAAATATCCAAGAATTCTTGTGATCTAGATTAGATTTAACAGTATCGATCGTAATGAATGAAGAATAAATGTTTCAGAGTCGTCTTGGTTTTTATATAAAAACTCTTTTAAAATAATGAAATGATTGAATGGAAAATAAAGCAAAAAATAAAAGTTGAAAAATAAATTCAATTTAGTTGCTTAAATGTCCTGAGAAAAGTAACCATAAGAAATATATTTGTTTAGGTAAAAATTGCTTCGAGTCATGAATTAATGCTAAATTATTTTATGCTAATTTCGCCATCTGCATATTGACATATTTGTGAGTGTATGGAGTGGAGAAGAATGCAACGCTTTCACTTACATTTAAAGACAACTTCATTGACGACAAGTCCATCATTACGCCAAGTATTCCAAGTAAGTACTGAGTTTGACTGATTGATTGATTGCTTGTTTGAATAACTTATTTATTTGTTGCTTGTAAATTAAGTACAGTTACAAAGTCTTGCAGTTATTATTGTTTTATGTTGTTTAGTTTGGAGTGTTCGATTTGTATAAATCTTTTAATGATTATCTTTGATCTCTATTTTATTTCTTTTTCAATTTTTCCTCATTCACTTCATTCGAGTTGTGTTCTTAGTGAGTTTTCAGTTTGATTTCAGTTGTTGTTATTTCTTTCGTTGCAGTTGTTAAGTATCACAAACACTTTTTTGATTGATTGACTTCGCTGACGGGATTTCAGTTACTATTTTATTACAGACATCTTTGCGATTGTCTGCTTTTTATATAAGCCAAAGTAAACGATCTACAATAAAAAAGAGTTGTTTTTTTGTACATATGTTAAAAGACGTCGTGATTAGTTTTAGTTTTCAGCTCAAATGTCAAATGGAAACACGATCACTTTTGTGATTTGTGTTTCTGTGCTAAACACGAACGAGTATGCAAAATGACTGGAGTTAAGTAAACAAGGAGTTAACAAGATTATTGAATGGTGAAAAGGGGGTGTGCAAAGGAAGCCGGGGCTCGATCAAAGGTGCCGCTATAAAGTGAAGCGCATAAATCGCCAGCAAAAGTGTTGTTGGCGAAGATAACGGCGAACGGCAGCCGATGGATGCTGCCGACATTTTTGTTGATGATGATGCTTTTGTTGTTGCTGTCTTTTGTTGTAGCTGTTTTTCTTGTTAATGCGATCGCAGCAGCCGATCGCCGATCGTGGAAATGTCGGAAATGTTTGCGTGTGAAATAATATTTCCTGTTGTTGTCAGCAACAGAAAAAATCCACGAGCGGGAATAATAAAAAATCCCATGTTGTGTTTTTTTTCTTTTTATATTTTCAAGCGAGTAGCTGGGAATTTGTTCAACAGCGAGTTGTTGTTGCTACTGTTTCCGTTGATCGATCGCATTTTCCCGTCGATTCGCGTCTTTAGCATAAACCACAACCACAATTAGGAGATTTTCTCAGCTTAGTTTTTGTTCTGTTTTTCGCTGTTGCTGTTGTCGGTTAGCTTATGCACGACAACAACAACAGCAACTTTTTCTATTTTACATGAAATTGTGTCCGTTTCTTTATAACATTTGTTTGCTTGATTTAAACGCTTGTTGTTACGATTTAATTTATGCTGTTGTCGGTGTTATTTGTGTTGTTATTTTCCATCGACTTCCCCACGTCATTCGTCGTCAGTGTTGCCAATTAGCTGCTTAAGCATGCGTAACTGATAATTAAGTTGTTCGTGTAAACAACGCCGACTGCAGATCTGTTAACATCGCTGACGTTGCCGTCATAGAAACACGAAATAACGTTGTCGGCTTAATAAATGTAGAAAAAACAAGTCAACAAGTCGAAAAGAAGCAGTAATAAACCCCATTTAACCTCGTCCGTCAGTCGGTTTCTATTTAAACTGCATCTACTTATTTAAATTCAGTTCATGTTTAATTAAAAACGTCGACTACGAAAAGATTCATCGACAATATCGAAAAACATTAATCTAAACAATGAAATCTATGCGATTTGAACACTGATCAATTTAGAAATCAATTAGAAACACCCATTTTTCGTCCGAAAATTTCGCCAACTTTCCAAAAGTCATCATTCGTCATCAACGTCGGCGAAGCGATCATGGCGCACTCAGTACGCGATCAGACGAACTCTTCAATCATAAAACAACAACAATAGTAGCATGAGATCTTTAAATCGCAACACTCAATGAAATTGTGGTGAAAAAGGACCGCCGAGGAGTTGAGGACGGGAAAGACATAAAAAGCCACAGTGACAACACAGCAACAAACAAACATCAACAGACGAAAATACAACACAATCACAGGTAGCGACTTGAACATCAAAGCGATTAGCGCAGCGATCCACCATCGGTGACAGTGGAAGGGGGCGTGTGTGGGCAAAACAATCGCCGCCAACGAGAAATCGATGGCTCAAAGATTACGTTTTGTGTGTTTCTCATTAAGTGTCCGTCCAGAGGCAGTTTCTTTCAAGGCGACGCGCCGGCGTTGTCACTAAATGCCTGCCTTTTGGCCAAAGAAGAGTCACGCTTTGCGCCTGTCTTCTGATTTCGGCTGTTTGTTTAGACGCTTGTGGTTCGTTCGAGTCCGTTTCTCTGAAGGTTCGCTGGTTTTTTCACTTGAATGAGCGTCGCAAGTAGATGAGACTTTTAATTGGCGGCAAGTTAATTTTTGGCTTTAAAGGAAACTGCACTTAAAACGATGTGAAATTTAAATTTAAATATTAAATTATTTTTCGTCGAATGGAAAAATTTCAATTGAAAAGTAGGTCGTATTTACTTTTTTAAGATAAACTCTCAGCAGCATCCACAGCGGATTATTTTTTCTGCGGATTTCTGTATTTTTTTTTAAAAACTCTTTTAATTTCAAAGGAAGAAACGATTTTTTTCTTTACGGACACTTTTTATATGATTTTGCATTAATTTCAAATTTTATTTTATTCAATTTTCATTTTATTTTACTTTTTCGAAGAAGCAAAACAACTTTTTTGGCGATTTTTTTATTAAAATCGAATTTATTCACATGAAAATTATTATTGAATTGCAAAAGCAAAACTGATTTCATTAATTGTTGAATTTTTATTATACTTTAAAGCTGCTTTGAATTCGACTTCGTTGTCGGTTGTTTGACTGTTTTCACTGTTCGAACGCTCGCAACTCTCTCAGATCGATGCTAACTTGCAACTGCTATTTACCTTAAATACCCATTTGCATTTCCCTCAATTGGAAAAGATGACTGGAAAAAATACCCCGAGAACAACACTTTCCAGCCTCGCGCGATTCCCGTGGGAAATACAGCAAATACAGCACTTCCCATAAAATATATAAAATCGTATGGCAACTCCGTTTAATCAGGTAAATGCTGTATTTGCTGTGTTTTCTTGTGTGTAATTGCCACATCAAAACTGTTGGAAGTACAAATTTTCTGTCCGTACTGTACGCAGTTTTTAAAGGTTTCTATTCGAACGGTAGATGTTTTGTTGGAATATGTAGTTATTCCTTTGTAATTGATTATTAAATTAGAATAAAATTAAGAAGAGAGAATTAGAAATTTTAAATTACGTCAGTCATTAATTGAAGTGCAACAATTTTATTGACAATAAACTGTAATTTACACGAATTAAATTGAATTTCTATTAAATCATATTTAATTATATTAAATTGAATTGTTGTTTGTAAACTGTATAACCTTTAATCAATAATTATATTACGTTCAGCATTTCTGTTCATTTATTTTTTATTTATTTTCTTTTAATCAGCCGCTAAATAAATTTGGTGACTAAATTTTTAGCTCAGTTTTCGATTTGGTTTTTCCTTTTTATAATCGTATTTAATTTTATTTATAGATTTATTTTAGTTATCGAAAACCTTGCATTCTTCTCCAAACATTTTCATTATTTAATTAAACTGAAGTGATTGATGTGTGAAGTTTTTGTGATTAAAGACTCACGATTAAAAGAAATGCGATAAAACGACAAAAAATGACGACTAAAAGAATGGCAATGTTTTTATTAATGTTTCCACTTTTCTATTTATATCGTCATTTTCATTTTCCACATGGTTTCTCAAACTTAAATTGCTAACTTAACAATAGAACAGATGAAATAAAACAAAAAAAATAAGTGAAATAATTGCTTCAGTTGCAACTTGAACCAGTTCTACATTCAATGGAGAAAAAAATAATAATTGCAATCCAATTTCTTTAACCGCAACTAGCATTAAATTAAATTGATTTATTTAAGCAGTTGTGAATTAAAACACAACTCAAGACATTTTCATCAATTTAGTCAAATCTTTTCTTCTCTAAAAGCAATTCTATTAAATTAAATTATCAATAAAATATCATTCTTTAAATAAAAATTAATATATGAAGTTTGTCTATTAAACTGTTAATTAATTGAGCTCGTTTCTAACAGAAACGCAAAGTTTTTTTTGTACATTCGTGTTAAGGAGTGTAAATATTGGATTGCACTACTATCTAACCGGAAAATATTCTTTTTTGTAAATATAATTGTAATTAATTCGACTCATAACAGAATTTTAGCTTTTGGACATCACCGCGGTTGCCATGAAAGACATTCGACCGCGATGTCCAACATTTGGCCACTCTACGAACCATCTGAGGGCGTCTAACGGATTTTAATTGGTCCAAAATCTGTGTTTTTATCAGAGAAGTCAAGGGTGAGGCCCATATTGAGAACTCATCCGGTCTTCGGCCTTCAATCCAATGTATTTAATTTGGAATAGCCAAAACTCTTTTACTTCTTCTCTATTAACTTTGGAAAGCATAGGAAGATGATTTTACAAACAATTTCAGAAAGGTCAAAAATAAACAGGAAACTTTTATACTTTCAATTTAATAATTCTTTTCTTAATAATGTTACTCGATGAAAATGGTTGTATTATTTTTAATATTTACTTACATTTATTTCTCTATTTAATATTTATTTTTTTTTATTTATTTTTTTTTATAATATATACATTAGTAAATACAGTAAAAACAATGTGATAAAAGCAGTTGATTTTATTTCAGAAATTGAAATTTACTTTTTAGTCCTTTTGTAACAACGTTATAAGTTCAAGTAACAAGTTTAAACGATATTATAGACAATAATGCAATATCTACAACAAATATTGCTAAAACAATGAAATAATTTCCTGATAAAAAGATAAGAATTGAAGTTAGCAATAACATAAAAGTGAAATTATTTTGGAAATGATTCAAGTTTAGTTTCTAATATATTTGAATGCATTCCACAATTGATGACTATCGACGATATCAACAAAATTTATTACATTAATATTTGTAATTCTGGACTACGGCACTTTGAAGAGGCCGAAATTCGTTTGTGACGTTGTTAAGTTGAGCGTTTGTTGTTTTAGTTGCTCATCAACGAGGCGGGATGACGTCAAACAGACGATCAGAAATGTCAAATATAATTTATATATTATCTTTATTACTATTTATAGAGCAATTTTAATGAAATGTATATTTTTGTATTAATCTATTTTATTATTGAGTTACTGCATTTGCATTGATGTTTATGAGCGCCCAAGCAAATTTATGATAACAATTTTTTTTGTTTTTTTCCTTCAGTAAAAAAAGGCTTCAATATGAACTTTAATTCAATTTTTAATGGCGGCCACTGTACATTTCTGTGTGTGATTTAAGTTTATTATATTATGACACTTCGAGTCGAGTTTTAGGTGTTTATTTATAACATTCGTACGCATTTATTAACGTTGCGAAGTGGAATCGGAAACGGAAATCATCGCACATAAGAAGCATTCACTCTCACTTAACGATGAATGATTTAAGAGCCCCTTCAAAGAGTGTTGCAAAGCGAGAGAGAAGGACAAACATGGACTCGATCTCGGTGTACTAATTAATGAAAAAATTCCAATAAATTTCTATGTAGTCTTGTATTCAATGTAGCGACATCATGTTTAATCTGCCCTCGAATTTTCGGCTCCATGCGGCTATTGAGCATCACTTAATCACTTAATGTTAATGCTAACCTTGTTCTATGACCTACATACGTCCATAAATGAAAATATATGTGTGCAATTTTCATCAACTCATCTTCCAATTAACGCTACGAGTAGTAGCAAGAAAACGTTCCATCAATCATTTTGAGAAACCTACCTTCAGCACTTTCACTGCTTTTTGTTCTCTGCACTTTTTCATCCAGATGACTTTTTTCCCTCCTTTGCTTAAACAAATCCCTTTTGTATTCGTTGCGAGACGAAAAGTTGCACTCGTTGTCGTTACTCGTGCAGACAAACAGCCGAAAATTAAGAGCAGCACCGGCAATTGTCCACTCGCTGATAATCGTCGCCATTCGTCAATCGCCATTTTGTGTGTATTTTTGTTAAATCTTTGTGCGCCCGATAGAAAGACATGAAGTATTATTTTATGGTAATTTCCTTTTGTTTTAAATTATCCAATAAACCAAAAAACAAAAACACTTTCAGCCGTTGTGCGTTGGAGGATCAGAAAAAATCTGCCGCGATCTGCTGCTGTTGCTGACACGCGATTTCAGCACTGTTCGTCGGTTCTCAATTGAAAAATGTTCTTCCGGTAAAAAAATGTTCTTTCTTTTCACTCAAACGTAATACGTTTGCTGATGCGATGACAGAAAAAACAACAACAGCAACAACAACCTCAAAGCAACTCGTATACGAAGATGATGATGAGCATAATTTTAATCAAGCTCCTTTTATTTTGGCTTTATATTAGTGAAAATTATTTATGATTGCGCAGGAAGAACAAGATCACGCAGCAACCAGTTTTATTGTCAGTGACATGACGTGCCAGGCGTTGGTGAAGTCGCGTGACTTTGTGAATATGCACATAAATCGTTGTTGCAAATAGACATTTGAAGCATGCAGCGAATTAGCAGCTTCCGATGTCTGGATTATATAGTTTTTACACTTATTTTTAATCACTTTTCTCGCTGGTACAAATCAACAGCATTCTGCAAACGGATTCACATCCTCGACGTTATTTGGCGATCATCTTCGTTGCTCTTCGTGCTTGAAATGTTTTTAATAATTGAAGAAATTCACTAATTTATTGTATTATTTCACTCCTTTTTTATTTTTATATCGAAATATTAGTTTTTTTACTTTTTTATTTTGTCAGCAACTTTCATAATTTAATTTATCAGTTAAACATATAACTAACAATAATAATAATATATATTAATTCAATTCTTAATTTTATTATTATATTTGATATTCATTTATTATTTATTAATTTATTTAATTGTTCATTGTATTTCGCAATAATTTAATTAATGTACTAAAAGATAAAAGAGAATTTTGTTGAAATAAAGATCAACACATCAACTCCATTCATTCAATTCTTTGAAGTTTAAAGTTGAAATTGATTTCAATGAAGGAGTCGATTTTAGATGCTCGAGATTATTTAATTTAATTTTTTCACTTTACCAACTCTTGAAATAATGCTTATTATATGTTTTATGAATGATGTATATGTTGTATTTAATTATAGATTTTATATTAGAGTATATAATAATTACTGGCTTTCAATAAGCAGATATTATATTATTATATGGTGATTTATAGACTATACTTTTCCTTGTATTTATAAAAATTACTAGCTTTAGTTGCTAAAGTTTCTATTATATTTATATTGTAATTTAAGTACTGAATTTTATTATAGAGTTGATAATATTAGCTATAATAATTACTAGACTTTATATTACTTATATTATATGTTAATAATTTACTTTACTAGCAGAATTACTTTAAAATAGAGTTACTATTAAATGAAACTAAATGAAACTGAAAACGAAGTTAGATGTTATTAAATTAATACATAAAACAATATTATTTAGTTTATTATTTCTCAAAAGTGTTAACAATTTATTTATAATTTTCTTTATATATTTTATTTATTTTAAAAATTAAATTATTGTTAAATTTACTATTTTTAAGCGTTGATAATCATTGAAATTTTGTATGTTTCTATTTTGATTACGAAAACCGAATATAAGAAAGTTATTTGTCGATATATTTCTAATACAGAATTACATTACAGTATTGAATTTTTCCCAATTTGTTAATTGAATTAATTATACTTAAATTGTTGCTTAAAACGGCTCAATAAAATTTCAATTTCAATTTCAATTACTTATATAAACAATTAAGTATATTATTTGATATCACATCTTTTAAAGGTTTAATTACTTTATCAATTATTAATTATTATTTGGTTAATGCATTTCTACGGAGTTTATAATAAAATGTTTTCATATTTACGAATTAATTATACTTTAATTTCGTAATAATTTTGATAAAGTTTGATAATATTTATGAATTAATGAATCAAAATTATTTATTATTATTTCAGTTAAACTTATAATTTAATTAAAGTCACAGTTTTGGAAATACGGAATTGTTTTGATAGCTGATTTGTTTTCTAATTTTGTGAATTTCCATTAAATAATGAATCATAACAGACATCATTATCATTTCATTATCGTTTTCACTCGTCACATTTCGATTTAATTGGATTTTTCAATTACACTGCACAATCGCGCATACAATCACCCTGTAATTGCGAACATAATTCCACAAACACTAACATAATATAACTATTGTGTATGTGTGTGTGTGTGTGTAACCTTTTCTTCACCATTCAATTTATCATGATTTTTATGCTTTTCAACTGATGCTCGAACAGCGATCGTTCAATGAAATACATTCAACGGCCGTTTTGCGATCGACAAAGGAAATAAACTTAAAAAACTGATCACTTTTCAGTAAAAACCGAAACCTGGAATACATATGTATATTTTAAAATCGCAAATTAAATCGCCTCGAAATAAAATATTCGAGTCACGAAAATGCGACTCGTCAAATGCAAACGACCAGCGAAACAGCCGAAAGAGACTAAATGCAAAATGAATGGAAATCTTTTCTGGACTTGTGCATTCTACGATGACTTCCACTGATGGGCATCTACAATCGGATGAGGGGCAGCCACGAGGGTGATTCTTATGACAAACTCACATTAGTTATGCTTATTATTAGTTGTTTGTTTTTATTCTGCTTAATAAAATACATTAAACTTATTATGAGAGTAGCCGACACACAGAGACAGACAATGGACAGATGCATGAACGGACAGACGGTCGAGCTGACCATCCAACGAAAGGACGGATAGAAATACACACGACCACCGCAAAACGCAGTGAATGGTTTGCAGCGATCGATGCGAGAGAGAAACTCGAATAACAGATCGACGAAAAGACAGAAAGACGGATAAACAGGAAGACGGACAGACTGATAGACAGACTAATGGACAGACTGATAGACTAATAAAAAAAGGCCCTTAAGCAACACATCCCACGATTCTTTCCAGCAACCGCCAATGAATGAAAGCAAAAACACGACATTAAACCACAAAATTTAGTATAAAAAAGATTTAAATAAACGTCCGACTACAATGAAAATAATTGAGTGACTTCAATTGTGCGTAACTTAAACTCAAAGTACGTTGATGGCAGTTCACAGTTTCACTTGGACAGCCACAACAACAACCACAACAACAAGTAAACTAAATACACTCTTTTAACTCATCGTGGATCAGCATAAAAATATCATTTTGAGCGTTTAAAATACACAGAAAGAACAGCAACCATTTTTATGTTTTGAATTCAAATTTAAATTTTATAGTAAAGCTTTAGGGAAATTTGACATTTTGCAATGAGGAAAGATCGATTTCTATAATTCAAAATTTTCAAAAAAATTAAATATAAAACAATTGACTAATTTTTTGTAATAAAAATTATTTTAATGATATTAAAACATAGACACATATGCGCACTAAGTAAAAATAAGATCCATAAAACAAACAATAGCTTTGCTTATTAATTAATTATAATAATCGGAAAAATCAGCGGTGCGACCACAAAAAACAGACCTCTTCATTTGGATATTTCTCGATCCTGAACTGCTATCCCTTACTCGACCGAAACCCCTTGTATTGACTGAAGAGATCCTCTCCAGGACGACTTTTCTCTGCAGCTTGTCTGTATTTTTAACTCTTTTTCCATATCAAAATTTAACGTACACGAAAAGGATCATCATTAGGACAGTTGTATTAAGCAGTAATAGGCGGGAAATGGGACTCTGAATATTTTTTCTGTATTTCTCGCATAAAAGACCATTCAGACCAAGTTTGAAAGACATCTAAAGAAGGAAATTAGTCGTCAAAGAAACATCGCAACCATTTGACCCGTCCCGCCCCAAAAAAAACTTGTTTTCAACACTTTTTCCATGGTATTACGAAAAGAATATTTTAAATTCCTTCATGTTATTGGCTCACATTTTTGTATTTGACTATGGATTGCTTAATTGTTATGAAATTCCAGTTGAACAACGTTGCTCAATAGCAACGTTAACAGTTATTTTCCATTACGATATTAAATAACATATAGAAGAATTACTCACATTACTTTGTTATTAATAATCTTAGCACATTTCGCCATATTTTATTACTTTGCAATAAACATTTAATTGGAATTCAGTTTTCGTTGAGCAGGTTCCAATAATTACATAAGAAAAACTTGTTTAAATCATGTGTTTTGCGAGGAGAAAAACACTTTTTAGAATGGAATTTTTATAAAGAATCCACATATTAATTGTCGATCGTCGCCATAAGAAAACAATAGATACGCATAGAAAAATGTCAACAATTTAAGTAAAATAAATAATTGTTAAATTGTGTAAGTCTTCGTTTCTCTTTATCCACAAGGAGAGAAAGGATGAATTAATGCTCTTTTATTAATATGTTCTTCAAATATTCTTCTTCTAAATTCACCCATGAACGGCAATCAATCAATTAATCAATTAAAGATACAAGTAACATCATTCAATAATATTGAATAAAATAAGTAAAATCTAATTTAATTTAAATCAAACATCTACCAATGAAAATAAATCAAAGTTTACTGAATTACAGCGGAAATCAGATCATATGATAATCAATAATATGATAAAACAATAAATAAATACAATAAATATAAATAAATATAATACAATAAAAAAAGATATAAATATTAAAAATATAATATAATAAAATAGAAACTACAACGAAAAAACAAGATGGAACAAATAAAAATACAATAAAATAAAATAGACAGTAAAAATATTATATTATTAACAATAAATAAATAAAATAGAAAATACAATGACAAAATTAAATTATAAAAGTAGAATAAAATAACTGAAATATTAAAAACAATTATAAGAGATGAAATTATTCAAAGTAGAATAAAATAGAAAATAAAATTAAATGAAAAAAATGAAATGAATGAATGAGTTGAGTTAGTAAAATTAGAATAATAAATATTATTCCTATATTTAATCTTATTTCACTTTATTGTATATTAAAATTAAATTAGCATAAAATTGATGAATTAATACTGAGTATGTAACTATTGCTGCTAATAATATCACACATCTAAAATAACTTATTGAAAGTTGTTAGCTTTAACCAGATTAAAGTTAATCGTCTGAGCTAAACTAACTGTGTCCACTAAGGATAAGGAACTTTCAACAACAATTTTCTGCTTTCTTGTCTTATTATTACGTGTTATATTGTGAAGTTTGTTGCAGTTTAAATTGATAAATGTTTCATTTTGTGTGCTTGTTTCTAAATGAATTATAAATTCTATGTATTTTGTATTTTGTATTTGTATTTTGTTGAAAACCGAGATTAAATATAAAAAACTGTCTGTAATGTTGTTCGTATGTGTTCAAGCTTCATTTTTATCTGCTATAAACTCTAAATATTAAGAATATTTTTCAAAATTTCAATTGAATTTGTTGCACAGACGCACAGCAAATAATAATCTAAATATTCCTATTTTCTTTATGTTCATGTTCTTTATGTTCAATTGAATGAATCGATGAAGTGTCAAAGTGTAAATTAAACTTTTCACATTCCCACATTAAAACTCGGTTAAAGAAATTAACTAAAATACATCTCTTTTCACCTCATTTTGAAAGATTGCATGAACAAACAGTGGAATTTTTCAGCAACATTTGTTTACTCTTAACAATGCAGTGTTTTTCAATTAACAACTTGAAGCTTCGAGAATTCGTTTGCGAAGGTACAGGGAAGGAACCCACGTTGATGCCAGAATTTTAAGAAGATGAAGATTTAAATTTAAATGCCGAAAGTGATGCAAAATTAACTTTCCTGAGATGATGCAAATTACAGTGCGCTCGCGTTAATTTGAACTGATAAGAAAAGCAAAAACAGGAAAGAAGAACACGCATTAAATATTAAATTCAATTATTGAAATTATAAATCAAAAATTGTTTAACTTTTTAACAGTCAAATAAGAGAAATGAACGATTTCTATTAATTTAATTAAAATATTATTATTTTTGTGAGTTTAAAATTAGTTTTATAGGTTAATAATCTTATTGAATGTTTACTTTATTGTAAAAACTAAATACTTAATAGGTCAATGGGACTGTATAGACACAAATTTCATTTATTTTCTATAAATTAAACAGTGAAACCGCTGCTTGAAAAATTGTATTAAATTGATATTAAATAAATAAATTAAATTTAATTAAATATTAATTGATATCTTGAAATTATATTGAATTGAAGTCCTTTTAAATTATCATTATAAATTATTATGATTGCTACGATGTTATGAATTTTATTAGTTTAACTTTTCTATCATGAAGAAAAATATTTCCTCATGCTTTTGAAATTTTCTTTTAGAATGTTTTTGATTCTTTGAATAAAATATTAATATAAATATTGTCAACAATTTTGCTGTCAATTCTGAAATTTTAAGCTTGCTTTTTTAATTATGATTACCATGTAAAAATCGCACGGCTGCAGAAACCGTGAAAATGCGTCTAAAAATAAATGTCGAGATATAAAAAGCTTATTAACAGATTTACAGATACTCGAACATTCATTAAATAACTTCACCGCAAACGGTTTTCTCATGAATGCGGTTTGTATTGAGATACTTTTGTGATTGTTTGTAACTTTTGTTGCTGATTGAGTTTTGCAATAAATTCATTTCCCTTCTGATGTTGCTGCATCGAAGCTGATCTCCAACATGTTTTCTGTTCATCAGTAATTCAAAATTAATTTAAATATCTATTTATGTGATTAAATTTTTATGATTCCTTGTCTGTAGAATTTTCAAAGTCGACTGACGAATGAATGAAAAATAAATAATCGGAAACAGAGCATCAAAAACAATAAATTCGATTTTTATGATCCGAAAATGAGGTTTTTTTTGTGTACTTGTCTTTTACATATTTGAATAATTATTTTCAATTTTATATTTATAATTTTTCTACTTTTTTCACTTTACAAAGTTTTCTCTAATACGTGACTTATTACAAAAGAAATTGAAAATGTGTTGATGAGAATTTCCCCATTCAAAGACAATATTATTGAGGTTGATTTAAATATAAGTTTCAATTAATATTTGAAATTATTTCATATATTTGCTTAATCACATTAAAACTTACCATTTTCGTCGGATGTTTGCTTGTCGGATGTGTTAGTAATTTAATAATCCTTCGGATTTTGCACGTTTCTGCCCGATCAGGATCAAACTTCACAACGGTTCTCGACGAAGTGTCATCCGCGGAGCATCAGTTCGGAGCTTTTATACCTGAAGAAGCTCATCATTGAATGATAAGAACGTCATTTCGCCCTCTCCGATATTTGGACCACGTCCGATGAAGCTTTGCATAATTTGCAGTTCCTTTACAAGATTACAACTAAAGTATACAAACATAAGAAGAAGAAATGAAATTAATACCGTACAATTGACAATAATAAGAAATTGTTGCCAATATGCTGATTCGCTCAACGTTACTTTGTTATCACATGTCAATTGCACAAAAACACACACATCTTCATCATTATCATCCCTTATTACTGTAATTATTATTAGCGAACACTCTTCATCAGCTGTTAATGGCAACAGCCACTTGTTGTTGTCCATTTGGGGACTTTTATATGGAAATCCACCGTCATTTCGCTCACCCCTTCGTAAATCTTCAGCGACCAGCACAACGAATTGTTGTTGGCGGTCTCATTCCACAGTTGGCGGTCCTTTCACGCTGGCTTTCATTAACTCAAAGGATCTCAACTTGGTACTCGACGCGTTTGCTTAACGCACAAAGGATAGCAAATAAACAGAAGTCCGAAAGGAAATCAATTAACAATAATAACCAATCGCAAAAGCAACTTCTTTTGTTCGTTACGTATTAGAATCGATTTTAAGCAGTTGATACATATAACTAAAAACTATAGATATAAGAAAATAACTCGCCATTGAAGAAAAACTTAAAAGTAGTTTTGAATGAGTTCTTTAAAATACGGGCAAAATAATAATCATCTTAAACAAAACTCAAGTATATTTAAAATTTAAGAAAATGCAAAAGTGAAAAAAGTGATTAAAAGTACGCTTGTTGAAAACTGTGTAGAAGTGCTCTTTACTAATTACGATTTCCTGATTACGATTTTTAGATCATTCACATTCACATGATTAATCACGGATGTGCGTATTTCAAAACGCTTCGTGCATCAATTTTTGATCGAAATACAGTAAGCAATTTCCTTTTTCTCACAGATACTAGCGTCAGAAAGTGTCTTAAAAGATTGTTCATCTTTTGTTGTTTTATATTGCGTAGATTTGCGTACGTAGATTTACGTTAGTTTATCAGATTAGGAAGTTTGAAAAATTTCCCAAAAACTGCATAGAACCTGGTTGATAAAACATGGTTACTGCAAGTTGTATGGCGAAAATCTATATTCTACTGCATCTGTAGTCTTCAAAATTATATTACAGTTTCTTAATTGAATTATTTAAACTTATAACGTTATTAAAAAGCCTCAATAAAATTTCAATTCAAGTTCCTAATCGTGTTTCAATAAATTGTTACATTTTTTTGCATTTGAAATTTTGTAAATAATCACATAAACGAATTAAGAAGACGTTCGCCGTATTTAGGAAAAAGAATGACGTCTGCATTAATCTGAAATTGGCTTTATTATTTCTTTTTAAATTCTAATGAAGTTTTCATAGACAACATAAAGAAAATAAATTTGCATTAAAAATTAATAAGAAACAGAATCAACCGACTTATTTGGAATATCCTATATGGAATACATCGTCATCATATAATTTCCGACTTGAAATAATTCATTAGTAATAAAAGCTATTGCACGATTCATATTCAATTAAATGAAAAACATTGTTTGGGATTTTTGTTAAGTATTACATTTAATTGCTTTTTATTCGTCATATACTCAATTACGATATTTCCCAATGCAGTACGTATTAGAATTCGATTGACCAATTATTGAAAACAAATTATTTGTTTATGAAGACGTACATCGATCGTTCAGATGATAATCTGGAAATAATGGTATAAATAACAATGTACAAATATTTATTGATCACTTTGCAGTTAGGCTCCAGGCTGAAATAACGACCAACCGTCCGTCAACATGAATATATTAAAAAGCGTGACATTTAATGTATTATTTGTACTTTTTCTGAGTGCCACTGCAGATTCATTCAAATCTAAGAAAGGAGGAGGCGTGGCTACAGTTCCAGTGTACGTACAACAGCCTGTTTACCAACAGGAACCGCAGTACTATCATCCGCAACCACCTCCGCCTCCACCGCCGCCTCAACAAGTTATTGTAATCAAGGAAGTCCAACAAAGGCCGCCGCATCCACCTCCTCATCCAGTGCATCCTCCACCACGTCCAGTGCATCCACCTCCACAACAAAAACAACCTGTTTATGTGAAGCCAATTCCTATTCCCATTCCTATTCCAATACCTGTGCCAGTGCATCCAATCGCTGTACAACCTGTGGATGTGCACCCGGGAAGTAAGTGGCAAAAAGGTGGCAAAAAGAAACATGGACACCATTAACAATTTAGACCTTTAATTCTTCGTATTATTTATGTACTTCATCTCAAGCGAAAATACAAATTATTTTTATTTTTAAGTTAAAAAGTTGTTTTCTTCCTTGTGTGATTCATAGTTTTCGGAATGTTACTGTGCAAATTTAACCACATTAAAAAACAAAATTCTATTAAGACGACATGAAATAACGCTGCGATTTTGTTGAAGAAACTGTAAGAGTTTCCTACATACAATTGACACGTAATCAGGCTTTAATCAGCTTTCTCTGCATGTTGTGGGGAAAATTGCAAAATTATGCAGTGCATTTCCATACCGTTCAATACATTTGTTTATTTTGAAATAGGAGTTCAGTATGCATGGTTTTTTTTTAATTGATATTTCGCTTAATGTTTTGACAAAAGATAAAATTTGAAATTCCCCCTTTTTGATTTCCAATTGAATTGGATACACTTTTGGTTGCTTATGATAAATTTCAAATTAGGTTTTAAAATTATTAAATGCCGATTAAAGCCACCTTAAGCAACGAACAGATTAAAGTAATGCATTACACCGTGATGTCCATGACTCCATTTTATATGTCTTATAATAGCAGAGTATTTCTTGGATCAGAAATAGAAGATCGACTGGTCAACTTCGAAAGTTAATTAACAGCATTTATATTTTAAAGTTAATAAAGGACAAAAATCTAACTTAAATATAATTGATTTGACATTATATACGGTAAAAATTCATATAAATAGCATTGAAAATTAATAAAAAATCCTTATTTGCAGCACTATTATCCAGAGAGTTACTTAAAGTGATTAAATGTAAATATGGCATAAATATTGTGAAATAAGTTTACTTGTTCCTTTTATATTAGTATTAAATACAAAACATTCTTAAAAACTAAAAAAAAATCCACCTTTTTTAACCCTAAGCCACATCACAAACTAAAGTTTGGTAGGTATTAAAAAATCAGCTCCATTACATCGTTTCCAAAAAGCAGCTTCCAAGATACTGGCACCGTAAGCTTGAGCGCTCCGCCACTTTTGTCAGACAATTGCAAGAACTCTTCACACAGCTCATTCAGTTCTCGTAAGATTAAGGACGCATCCATTGTGTTATCACCTTCTAACAAGTATCGAAAGAGTAGCATTGTGGAAATATGTTTCTCTGCTAAAAGATTGTACAATTGCATTCCATTTCCTCCTCCGTATATAACATCACCCTCGAATTCTTTCCACATCATGTCAGACAAATTCTTTGCATGTGCTAGCTTGAATTGCTCTGTGGCTTTATATGCGTATGGTGAAGCCTCAATTACGCGTTTCTCGAAACCAAAGCTTCCACTCAGTAAAATGACACGCTTTGCTTTCTCAACTAGCTGAACCAACTCTGCGTGGAAGTTGCGTGTGTGCTTGGATATGAGGGGAGTGCGCATTTGAATCACCACCAACTGCTCCTGATCGTCTTCGTAAACTTCACAGGCAGCAGCCTTTTCCGTGGGCTCATGCTGATAAGCCGAAGGTCCGAAAATTGGTATAAGAGCCGGATGAGTTATGACACCAATACGCTTCAGTTGTTTGGAAGATATCAGAAGATCGCATGCCAGCTGAGCTGCATTCCCCACGCATATGCTCGGAATTATTACGGTATATCCGTCAAATTTGAATGAATCCCTATTTTTCAAATGCAATGTCATCCTGATACGATTTTAATTCAATTAAACTGCAACAATCGTTAGCTTCCACCAAGCACAATGATTTCGGGTCGTTTATCTGTGTTTAGATTTTGTAGAGTTGCTTTGATTCTGTGGAATATTCCTACCGTTACGTATCTGCTACAATTGATTGTTCTTTCGGTGTTGTTGTAGACCACATAAACATGCATACATTAGCGGCGCCGCCTTCTGGTTACTGAGTTACAGTCCATTGACGTTCACGTGTTTAATAGCATACACTAAACTATTTATGATATCCGTGGTGGACACTGTTAGGTATTTTTAATATTTTATCTTTCGCAATTAAACAATTTTTTTAAGAAAACCCTATACTTATTTGTAAATGTCGATTTTTAAATAATAATAATAGTGTTAAAAAAAAACAATATTGATTAATATACTTATGCCAATGAAGTGAAATGAAATATGAATGTAAATATTTTGTTCCATTCCCAATAATATTTCGATTCGAATTGTTTCACTATATTGAAACCTACAGTGTTTATGTGTTATTCACAGTATTATTTACAAAAAATCAACTTTGGTTCAAAAACCGAAAATGATTCGAGCCTAGAGTCTCCGCTGTGCATTTAAACAGGAATCTTTGTGTTTATTTTAATATGAAAAAAAAACAAAACTATCGCTTTGTGAAAAATTTACATATGCATAATCCACAAAAAACCACCGTAACAATCTGTGCTAAGTTTCATTGCTATTTGCACGCACAGTACTTGTGATTGTGTTTGTTTGTGTTTTGCAGATTTTCTTTTGTGATGTCGAATAGTTTTCGAATAGTTAAATCGCACTTATAATAAATAAGCAAACATTGATATTGCAATGAATAAAATGGTCATTGAACTCATATTACAAAAGACATAACAAGACAAAGGTCAAAGTCTGTAAGGTGCCTTGAATTATCTCCTATCGAGATATAAGACCATCGTGCTTAGGGAATGGTACTGATACAAAACAAAGCTTTCAGATTATTAGTGTACTGGATTAGATCCGTGTTAATAGAGCTTCATATCGTCCGTATTTTCTTCTCGCATAATATAGAAATTATATACAAATTTTTTAATTATAGTTTCTTTTGAAGTACAATGCTGCTGAAGATTCGACACGCTCTACTCGAGATCAGCAACCAACCGAATACCAAAAAATCTGCCATTATCCTTAACAATGAAATCATCATCACATCTGGATGTATCCTCCAAGCTTATATTCGTCCAATGCCGCCTTTTGCAACGGCTGTAAGCGAAGACAACATCTGCACCAGCACAAAAATTATACGTTGTTTACAGCAGAGCAAACTTATAGATGCTCAGGATGAGACACCTGAAGCGCAACTCCTCAATTCACTAAGTTACCAGGTTACGTTTGACAGACGCAAACTACCACCAACCGCCAGAAGGAATTCCCAGGCTCCTATCTTGACTCGCTACAGAGCAAAACTTCTGTACGTTTTTAGCTCAGCTGAAATTTTAAGAAAACTTCACAATTTCTTAAGTCATTCGACGGACGCTGAGTCGAGCTGCAATGAGGCATTGCTTGCCACTTTTCTAGTTCTTAGTATGCGTCCATCTAAAGAGCGGCAGAGTTTCGAACGCTGTCTGGCGCATATTGGAAACTATTTACGTTACGTTTATCCTATACACACTCTGGATGATGTTTTGACCATGTGTTCCCCATTCGGTCTTGAAAACTTTTACAAAACTATCAGCATTGGCAAAGTATCGAATGTTTTGGATCGTGACGGCGTCCTTTTCGTCCTGTCCAATGCATTGCCCTTGGGTTGCGAGGGTTCCGCAGTCTTCAATAACAAACTGTACGTGCTTCCATTTGAAATTATTGTATATTTTACATTCTGTTATTTTCAGGCGTCTCATTGGCATGATTATCTGTACATCTTTTCAGCGTAATCACGAAAACGTCAATCTTACTATTGCTGCAAATTTCTCGCATTTACTACGCGATTTCATGCGTCAACTTCGAATAGATGTACCCCCCAGTAGGACGATACGAGACTCCTCAAATTTAACCTGTAAGAAAAAACATCGTTTGCCAAAGCTTCGGCTATTTCGTTCGTTCGACTGTTACGAAAACTTCGTAAACTTGCCTTTCAGGGGAACGTAGCCTGGTTGTAATAAATTCCTTACGTAGTCAAGGAACCGGCACTTTTGTCAAAGTGCAAAACAAAAAATTTATACTCACCTGCTCACATGTCGTATTTGAAGTAACTATCTATATTTTTTTATGGGACTGATTTGCTACAGGTTTTAATTTCCTATCGTAGGGTGATGCAAAAGTGAAATGTCGCAGCATCGACGGCGAATTTGATTCAGAAGTCGTTTGGCATAATCCAAAGTATAACACGGCCTTCGACGTAGCAATTCTAACGGCGCCCGTTAACATTCCCGATCAGTACTGCGTACGCTTGTCTGCAGTGAAGCCCAGTATAGGCAGAGCTGTCTACAACGCTGGCTTTCCATACTTTGTCGACTTCCACTTAAAATACGATTTCAACCCGTGGATCTTTCAAGGACGAATCATAAAATGCACAGCCGGAGCCATCATGTCCGATGGATGCGTGCAAGCCGGCCAGAGTGGCGGTCCAATGTTCGACGAGAATGGATGCATTATGGGCATTTGTGTGTCAAATATTAAAATGAATAAAACTGTTTATCCGAATATAAACACAGCGATTCCCATTAATGAAATTCGCGCAATTCTGGAGAACTATGCGAAAACAAATGGTAATTAAAATGCCTTGACAAGGTTTTTTACGTAATACATGAGTATCTTTTCCTCTTCAGATGTTTCTATTCTGAATAACTTGGTAGCTAACAAGGAAATACAACGTGTGTGGTCCATGGAGACGCCGCTTATTTTAAGCAAATTGTAAAAAGTACATTTTTCTGTCTTCATAGTTTCCAAATTTGGTATAGAGGGTTGAGAATTGGTGCCAGAGAAAAGGTTGACAAAGAAAACATGATTATAAATGATTTAGATTATCAGAATTGACTGATATAAACTATTTGTACATTCTAAACTGTGACTGTTAGTTTTTTAAACATTTTACTAAACTTTTTATATAAATTTCTTTATATTTACACATGTATATATTTTTATTTTAATTGTATACAAAATTTCTTGATGAAGAAATGCGTTTTAGCAAAGAGTTAGTTACAAATTCCAAATATGTATATAACACTTTTTTCACCTGCTATATATGTACATGTACATACGTATATCAAAATGAGATAAAGTTAAATAAGATTCATAAACTATACATGTTCTATTAATCAAATTTCTTCGAAAGGTTTCCAACTCTATTCATGTATCAAGAGAAACCTTAAGGATTTAAAGAGCGAGTCTTCAAAAGAGTCTGTAACTTTCTTTTAAAATATGTAAAATCATAAATAAGGCCAGATTTCAGTACATGATTATTGGCATCTTTTAAAAGATGAAGGGATTTCAAACCTGTCTTATTTTTTTATCTAGCGACTTTGCTCATCTGTTTACATCCGATTTCTCATATTTTGTTACCTTAAGTAGATTATAATGCACTTTCAATATCCAGTTTTATCTACCAAAATAGAACTAATTTCTTATTGTACTTTTTTATATTACTAAATAAACTTTACGCATTTTTCGTATTCACAATTCGTCTATTTATTTCTGAATATGTTTTATTATTTATATTTCCTTCTTCATATGAAATATATGCTTGTTATCAGAAGTAGTTTTCATAAACATGACTACTAAAAGCTTCGATTTCCAGACGCGATCAAATTTCAATTTTTATACGCAATATTTCGAACACTCAACTAAACAAATGTGTACTCAGGAACTATTAATTACCAGATAAGCAGTACTACGCAGTACAGTATAAAATAAAGCATTCTGTTAAAATAAACATAAACCAATGAGATTGTTTGCTTTTTGTGAAGCTCGTTTTTCATCAGTCAAACGTGCTCATTAACTCTTTTGTAAATTTATCATTTTTCAATTTATTTATTTTCATTAGAATAAATTCCATAAAAAGCTTTGTTTCAGCTGCTACAGTTGTGTCCAAATCAATATATTTATTTCGTTTTTCAGATGTCGATTATTCTAAATATTAATTAAATAAAAAAAAATTTTCACAATTAATAAATTTTGGAATATTTTCAAAGTAGATCGAAATGCATCACATCAGGATAAAAAATTACACTTCAAATCAAAATCAGAACAAACAGAAATGATTTACAATAAACAAAAATATTTTACAGACCGTAATAATGCATGCATTGTTGGTAAATCAGGTTAGAAATTTGTTTTTATTTTAGATGGTGTTGCAGGTTTCCTTTTTAATTTGTTGGAAAGCGAATTTTAGACCCATCCCTTGAAACCTCAATGAATAGCGGGAGGAGCCGGTGGTGGCGGCTGAGAAGAACCGTCGGGGTCCTACAAAGGAGACGTAGAAACGTAGAAAATCACAATAATTAGGCTTAACTAATCACAATTACACACCTGCCCGTGCGAGCGACGCTTGGAGTTGGTCAAATTCATAATCGAACGTGGAGTAACGAAGTACATTATCACAGCAAATATCATTAGCATAGTAATCATTGTAAAGTTGGTGCTTGTGCAATCATCTCCCAAGGCAGGATCAGTTCTCTGCTGCAGCATGCGTCCAGAAACTATATTGCATGTAATTTATGTATATTTTAAACCAGTAAAACCAAACACGAGCAGGATTGAAAACTTCATCAAAAAATACCAAAAAAACTATGCCATAACACCTTTTTGTGCATTATTAACATTTTTTAAAGCTTATATGTGCAATTTTTGACCTATGCTTCAACCAAGCGCGCTGCAATATTGATGCTTACCATCCATGCATTCTGTATCCGTGCAATGGTTTTGATTTTGACGAATCTAAGAAATATTCCATACTTTAGTAATAACATCTTAGGATTAAAAGATTCATTAAATGATGCTTACCAGATTCAGTAGTCGCTGCATTGCAATTTGGTGGTTCCAAACGTATTCGCACCCATCGAATTCGTCGTCCATTTTTAGAAACTTCTGCTTCCTTGTTCAATCGAAAAATGGGTTAATTAGAGCTGAAAATAGTTGGATATTTTACAAGATCTTTTGACAAAGTTCTCGTCAAACTTTATAAAAATAACTAATCGATCGCGCTTTTCCGAATTGCCGCAAAAAGTTCTTTCCACTTCAGCAGCTCATCAAAAATTTACTCTAAACTTCAAATATTCGATATACGTGTTACCCAAAGAATAGACTTACGTGTCTTTTTTTATCTCTAATATACCTTCAAACCGTAAATAATATTTTGTCGCTTCCAATTGGTTCAATTTCAGACGAGCGCAAGCAAAACAAATTCCAGCAGCACTATCGCTAAAAGCTGCTCGAGAAAATTATTTGAAAACAATAGCGATAAAGTTTAACAAAAGCCCGTAACTATACATTCTCACTCGATCGCAGTGGTGGGGTTATACTTACTTTAATAATTTATTAATAGCCGGAGAATATAAGCCCCGAACAAATTTTCTACAGCTTGCAAAATTTTGATTTAAATTTACGTCTATCAATTCTATAATTATTTAAAAGTTTTTGTTTTTTAAAAGCAAAGCCAACTTCATTCAAATCGTATAAGGCACTTTGAAAGGAAGTGTTTATAAAGGTTACAGTGGATTTCTAATATTTACCGTTATTCCAAATCAAAAATTATCAAATGTTAGATGCAATTGTACAATTTCCAAACCTGCTTGAAATAGTTCAGTTTTAGCTAAGAGCATAAGTAATTAACTTGTACTGGTTTTTAGCGTTGTTTAATTAAATATTACCTGCAAATGAAAATGTTTAAAAATTATTGTTTTGCATGCAGCGCCATCTCTTGCAATTTGTTGAAACAAAACGAAACACCATTTACAATTGAGTGAAAGGAAATTAAATGAAAAGTGATGAGTGTAACCATTTAATAGCATATGTAGGTTTAAATGATTTGAAAAGTTATATTATTACATCACTAATAATTATATGATTTCAAAATTAAGTAGTTCTCAATTCTTGGTGGTATTTTAAAACACAAATTTTACCATGTTTATTTTAGTATACATAAAGTTTTCCTTACGAAAAAACTGTGTATTACCTTTGTGGTTTATTTACAGAACTACCTGTATTGTTAATTCACTTTAAAATAAATTTCAGCTGGAAAAGCCTCTTTTTATTGCAAATAATTATTTTAATTCATTTTTATTGAAAATGAAATGATTCACAATCCAACTTTACAACATAAAAATATGACGCAAATAAATTATATTCCGAAACAGGGATGAGAGAAAATGAGTTTAAGAGTTAACCACCTCTAGGTTAACTACCATGTTCCTTGCTGTAAAATTAACGCATTTGGCATACAAATTTCCGTATACTTAATCTTCTCTCGACTATTGGATTAGAAAAGCATTTAATATTTCTTTTCGCGAAAATTTCATAAAAAAAATTTAAAAAGATAATCTCATGGCGAATTTGAAAGATTTTATAAGGGAATTATATAATTTCTACATGATAATAAAGTAGTTACTCACAATTGGTCGTTACTTAATATTTTATTTAAACATCTGTTAAAATAGCTCAAAGTAAACTCAACTATTTTTGCCAGCAAATTGGCAAGAGGTCCACACCAGATATTTATTTATTTATTTATTTATTTATTTCAAATATCCGTAAAAGTACAAAAAAAGGCTACTCGCCTTATAGTATTGTACATTTGAGGTTTAGATTACAGCATTGGGTAAAAATATAATATAAAATCCATACAGTAATATATAACAGAAATTAATATATCCAATACCATTAATAATAAAAAAAGCAGCAACATATATAATAACTTAAGAACAATTGTATTTAAGTCGTAATCGAGGGAATGGTCGAATGGGCACAAAAAATGAAAGATGATTCTAAGAGAAATAAAAGACAAAAAGAAGAGTAATTGGAAAATAAAGTCAAGCAGAAGAGAAATGTAATTCAAGATATGACCCTCAGATTGAAGCTTCTAACGGCTTTGTGAGTTACTGATTTTCTTATTTGGAAATATATGATTATACGATCACGTCCTTGCAAGATCTCGTCACCGACCTGTTCAAAGGGTCTTCAGATGATTAATATCTCCCTGCGTGTTGTCTTGCTTCCTGACCACCTGTTTAAGATATACGAAAACGCACCAATAGGAATGCGAAACGTTTATTATGTGCAAATATACATACATATAAATTCACGATTGCAGATATATTTAATACATAATATATACAATGTCCATACAATTATATTTTATAATAACGATAAGAGCTTGAAAAGGCTTGCAAAATATTTTCTTTAGTAAATACTTAATTCAAATTTACTTTTCTTTAACGAAATAAAAGCTCATAGCTTTAAGATGTTGCTTAAAAATACGATTGACGATAATCAATTATTTTACATATTTATATAACCGACAAATATGCCAAAATTAACCAACGATATCAAACTAATTATGCTTAGTCATACTTCTGCCACGCCTGAGACCGGACGGACGACAATTATTTCGCTTAGAAATGACGATAGGAGATACTGGCGGAGGGTTTCCGGACCTGCACAAACTCTCCATTCTAATCTGAGAAGGGTTTAATGTTGTATCCGTTTGCTCTAGTATACTAATCGAAGACAATTCATTTTTATTAAACTTTACTGAATCGTTGCACATATCCCACTCGATGTGCTTAAAATCTGCATCCATTTCATTAACGTTTTCTGTAGCTTTTGTTTTTATTCCGCTGTCCAAAGTTTGCTTCTTATTCACATGATCTACATGAGGAGTACTTGCATCGGGAACAGCTGCAAAAAAGTCGTTCACATTTGGAGTTATCGGAGTAACTTGATTTAAAATGTTAGGTAGAGTAGTTTTATTCGGTGTTACTGTAAGCGACGCATTTTCAATATTAGCTGACTGTATACCAACTGAAGTTTCTTTCGTTTTGATTCTTTTTCTTCTATTAAGCGACAGTAGATTTTTACGGCTGGCTGACCTTTTAAAAGAAAGCATCGCGGGATCTTCATTTAAGCTACCTGAACTTAACGGGCTATTATCACAGAACGCTGCCAATGGTGTACGAACCGAAGATGTGCTTGATTTCACTATTTTGGCAGGCTGTTCGGAAATGCCTTCTACGGAAACATCTTCTTGTTCCAGTTTTCTTTTTGTTTCCGCGAGTGAGGCATTCTTACATAATGTTAACGTATTATTACGACAAAGACTAGCATCAGACTCCATCAATTCATTTGGATTTCCTTTCGGAAATTCAGGCAACGTCTCCAAAAGTTTTGCTGCTTTTAATTTGGCTTCCGCTGACACTTCGATTGGTTTTTGCGAAGCAGTGAGGAAACCAGTAAATGGCGCCTCATCTGTATTTGATGTATTCTTAATGGAATCGTAATACTTTTGTTCATTTTCTATGCTATCTTGTCTACGAGATGCAATATGCGAAAGTTTCTTTTGTGGATTGAAGTCTGGACACGCTGTCGTCTCATTTGTCGCTGTCTCATCATCAACGAGAGTACGATCTACCTCTTCCTCTGGGATAGCTTTTGGAAATTCAGGCAGCGTCTCTAAAATTTTCGCTGCTTTTGCCTTGGCTTCCGCTGATATTTCAATTGGCTTTTGGGAAGCAGTGAGGAACCCGATAAATGCTGGGAATGCATCTTCTTCATCTGATACTTTAGTGGAATCGTAATGCTTTTGGCCAAGGCCTAAGCTATGTTTACTACAAGATTCGATATGTGATGCTTTCGTTTGTACTTTCAAGTCTGGACACATTTTCAAATCATTTGGCGACTTCTCCGCACAGTCTTCAAGAATATCCATGCCAAACAGAGAGCGATCTGCCTCCTCCATTTCATTTTGAACTCCTTTTGGAAATTCAGGCAACGTCTCTAAGAGTTTCGCTGCTTTTGCTTTGGCTTCCGCTGATATTTCAATTGGCTTTTGGAAAGCAGTGAGGAACCCGATAAATGTTGGGAATGCATCTTCTTCATCTGATGCCTTAGTGGAATCGTAATGCTTTTGACCAAGGCCTAAGCTATGTTTACTACAAGATTCGATATGTGATGCTTTCGTTTGTAGTTTCAACTCTGGACACGTTTTCAACTCATTTGGCGACTTGTCCACACAGTCTTCAAGAATATCCATGCCAAACAGAGAGCGGTCTGCCTCCTCCATTTCATTTTGAACTCCTTTTGGAAATTGAGGCAACGTCTCTAAGAGTTTCACTGCTTTTGCTTTGGCTTCAGCTGATATTTCAATTGGCTTTTGGGAAGCAGTCAGGAAGCCAATAAATGCTGGACGAGGCTCTTCTGTATCGGACGTTGTTTTCAATGAAGCGGAATTATTTTCGTTACGTGCTATGTTATCTTTGCTACAAGATATCATAAGCGAAGAAGTACCTCGTTCTTTTAAATGACATAAATCGTCCATCTTCTCGGCCAATTTAAGTTTTTCCGTTTCAGTCACATAAGGAATTTTTGTGTGTTCACATGCCAAAGGAATATATTCAGAATCAATCTTTTCATCAGAATCGTCTATCAGCCATTCGCTTAGTTGTATGTTGGCTAGTTCAGATGTAGCAATATCCAATGGTTTATTTCGGTTCTCATTTTCCATGTCTACGTTCTCGCATACGGCCTGGAGACCTGCATATCCTGCTCCTCGATTCGTTCCAACACTCTTTCCTGTCTGACTAAGAACGCATATATTTTGAGTTGCTTTGTAATCGTTCTGCAACTCTACGTCAATTTCTGCGATCATCTGAGCAGCTCTGTGCTTTGCATTTTCGGACACTTTGATAGCTTTTTGCGACGCAGTCATAAAACCTTGAAAACCATCGTTTGCTGCACGACCAGGACCACTTATCTGAAAGATATCCTGCGTATTGTAATTCTTAAAAAAATCACATTCATCGTTCCAGTCATGTTCTTCTTCCATGTCCGCGAAAAGTTCCTCTTCTATTTCCGCTGACTTATCTACAAAAATTTACATTTAATTATTATTTCATACTATTTATTAATTTATTTCGTTTATAAAAAAACTATATATTGGAGGAAGCTTCAGAACTAGTGCAAAATTCCGACTTGAGATGCGTAAATCTGTTATAAACTTAAGTATAATATAAAATATTACGAGTTAAAAAATAACCCTTAATAATAATATATAAAATAACTCACAATTTCTTAATTTTGGTGACCGGACAGAATGCTGCAATTTTGAGGGATCTGTACTAGCGTTTATAGACGAAACTTGGCTAGATTTCAAAGGCTGCTTTACTTTTGGTGACCGAAATCTTAAATCATCGTCTTCAACTACAGATCTGTTAAGTACTTCTTCATTACTTGACTCATTCCCTTGAGGAGAAGAATGAATGATCTCCTCGCTTTCTCTTTGAGGGGAAGCACCGTTAGGACTAGATCTTTGAGAGAAGTAGGTACTTAGATTTAAGAGATTATCGCAGATATTTACAGAACAGTTAAGCTGAACAGCTTCTAGAGCGTGTGGAGAAGTTTGCGTTAAGTCTTCCTGCACTGAAAGAACTGAAGAGCTACTGCTTTCATTACCATCGGGATCTGTAGTAGCAAAAGCAACGTTCTCGACGCGTTCCGCTATGTTAACGCGTGCAACATTTTTTCGACGGCTGTAGGTCCGCAGTTGTCGATTTTTGAATTTGAAAATAGGTGTGCGATCTTCTTCGTTTGCTAATGTAGTTGGTGGAATATAAGTATGGGAATAATCTATTTGTATACTTTTGGGTGATTCCGGCGAAGCGCAAAAATCTTCTAAAATTGATTCAACTATAGATTTCTCATTGGTGTGCGCTGTGGTGCTTGGAATAGCATCGTTTATAGAATCATCCACAGGAACTTGCTTTTTTTCGCAACAGTGTAAAAACTCTGACTCTGTGATATCGAAATCTATTTTTGTTGTCTTTTCTATTAAAGCGTTGCAGGATCTAGTAGGCGAAGACGATGGCTGCCTAATAATTTCTTCCATAAGCTGGGAACACTTTATAAACCCCTTAGGACTTTTCGATTGTGCCGCAAACTGCGTGCTGCGCACATCCCGAACACAGTCTAAGCGGTCGGCTACTGCGAGCATCATCTCATCTTCAAACGGATCAAAATCAGACCTTTTTGGGTTCTGACTCCGGAAAGTATAATTAAGATTAGCAGTTATCTGTGATTCCTCCCAGTAGAGATCCGACAAAATTGTCTTACTTTCCTGCTCGGTGCCGTCAATTGCTGAAACGTTCATTGTGGCATCAATTTCGTTAGACACGGTCTGAGTCAAAGTCGAGGTGTCTTTCAAGGCACGTTGACGCCGGTTTTTCCGATGCATTCGCGCTGTGTGTATGGAACGCTTGTTCTTTTGTGGGCTGGAACCAATACTATCTTCTAACATTTTCCTTAAATAGTTCTAATATTTGTGTAATTATTCCCTGAATCAAAACTGTTAATTTGCTGTTAAATAATAAAACAGCTGATTATTAGATCCTAATATATTGCTCTAAAAACTTTCAATGCGTTTTTGAGATAAGTACTACCAGTGCTGCGAAACATCTTCGAAATTAATCAATCAATTCAAGATCAATTTGCGTTATTTTTTAGATGAATTTTCTTCCCTCATAGAGTTAAATGTTAGAGGATTGTAATATTTGCTGCAAATGGAAGAAATGAAAAAACTTATCATTTATAACATTTATACATTATAATTGTATTTGATTAACTGTTATTATATATAGTTTGATATATCACAAGGATTGATTGTAAATACAATTACAAAAAGAAAAGAAAAAAAAAGTGTAACAGCTAGTTTAGATTTGAACAATAGTCAATTTAAAACGTTGGCACAGGACGTCGCACAGGCAACCGACAGTGGATCTTTTAGAAGTATCATAGTCAACTACATTTTTACTTGCAAATCTTGTTTGTAAGACTGCTGCAATTGACATATATGTGATGGAATGCTGGTTTTATCGAGATTCTATACAGGTTTTGAAATTTTTACAAAGCTTGCAATTTTGTGTGTTTTGTTTACAAAAGGATTACTACAATTTTGTTATTTTGGTATTTATTTGATTTGATTTAGTATATTTGATTATATGCTAATCGAAGTACAGAGTTTTTTCATTCATAACTTATAATTTAATAAGTTTTGGCATAGATTGATATTTCCATCATGCTTATTTCAATGAACTGGATAGCAAGATCTACAAGATAACAAGAAAACCACACCAGCAAAATTTTGTTCGTACGTATTGAATCGCCAATCAAAATTATATTATATATATTTGTTCTGCTTTTACTTTTATTGTTATTGGAAGCACTGAACACATTGCTTTTAGAAAATTTTTTCAATTTGTTTGTGTGCACTTTGCGATTTTATAATTTCGTTGAAAAATCGAATAATATTGTTCGTGTTCACGTTTTGCAAAAAATCAGTTAAAAGTTATAGTTTTGCATTTTGCATCAAGTAATCTTAAAAGGATCTAACTCTACACTCTCAGTCATTAAAAGGAAAAGTGGACATCAACTGTTTTCAAGAAAAGGAAAAAGGAAGAAGAAAAAGATTTTTTGCAAAACGTACACGAACACGAAGGTACACGACGTCGTGAATATTGGTTGCTAACTACCGAACGCTGCGTCTTGGAATCAAACAGTTGAAGAGGAAGCTACATTGCCAGTAGAAAACAGGATAAATAAGCAGCGGATTCCAGCCAACAACGAAAAACAGGAAAGACCTAAAAGTAAGGGCTACATTCCATAAGCTGTGAGCAATAAAAAACCGTCAAAATTCTCAGCTACAGCAACTCTGCCTGCACCTCCACCATTCACACGCAACCAGCAGCACCTCCTCCAATAATGTTTGTTAACTCAATGACGTTTCGTGGCAATCCAGCTAATCATCACTATCATCAACAACAGCAACTTAATCATCATACGCAGCATCCTGCTGCTGCTGCAGCTGCAGCGGCTTCCTTGGCAGCTGCACACCAAGTGGCAGCACATCATCCGCATTCGCAGCAACAACAGCAGCAATTGCATCATCATGCTGCGCCACAAACAGCAAGTGGCCATCACCAGAATCACAATGTGAACAACAACCAACATCACCATCCATCAATGGGAGGTGGCCGCGGTCATCATGCAAATGTAACATCCATAACTGTTGGGTCCGGTCTGAATAATATTTCCTCGAGCAGCGGTGGTTCTGACCACGGCAAAATTTATATAAAAAATCTTGAACGTTCCATTGACAATAAAGCTGTTTACGATACGTTCTCCGCCTTTGGCAACATCCTTAACTGTAATGTCGCCAAGGACGAAGATGGCAATTCACGTGGATACGGGTTTGTACACTTCGACTCTGAGGAAGCGGCAAAAATTGCCATTGAAAAGGTCAATGGAATGCTGTGCAATAACCAGAAGGTGCATGTCGTGAAGTTTATACCGCGTCGTGATCGCGAACAGGAAAAGGCAACGCAATTTAAAAATCTGTACGTGAAGAACCTCAACGACGACTTCAACGATCAGAATTTACGCGAAATGTTTGAGCCTTATGGCCGCATTACTAGCCACAAGGTAAGTGGGTGGATAGCAATTGTTTGAAAGTATGCGTGTGCAAGTGTTAAAGTCGCAACATATGATTCATGGAATGCCCAAGGTTCACACGGCATACATATACAGCTTTTTCTTTGTTCACATGTGCCAGTTTCTTGCTTTTTTAATAGCTACTTTTTATCTTCCTGTTATACTTTTTTCTGTATTAAGCTATTTCCTCTTGTTGTTGGCGTTGGTGCGCATGTCCTTATTTTATATTGTTTCTAATTTAATTTGTTCTTGTATTCCTGCACATGCCTCTTTTGTGAGAATTTAATGAAGGGTTCGATTTGTAATTTCACAGATGGCTTTTTATTAGATAAGACTTTTTTTCTCATTGTCGATATTTACAAAGAAAAAAATATATATTTAATTACAGACGATCTTTTAAAAGAAAATTCTAATTTGTATTTTTGCCCATAGTTTCATTATAGTTCCATTTTAAATTAAACGAAAAAATTTAAAGAAGCATCCTGAAATCAAAAACGCATTCACGTTTCTTTAGATGTTGTATAAAGTTTATTAATAATAATATGATCCTTAATACACCTGAAAATGACGATTTTTAATTTATTTTGTTTTTCACAAACTCTGTGATTATTAATTTCTAAATTCGAATTTAATAATTTGTTTAAAATCGTTAATTTTTAACAATATTTGTGGGTATCTACAAGTTCATAATTATCTGAATTCCATACAAATTATGTAAAAAGTTAATCCTTTTAACTTTTAGGTAATGCTGGACGAGGACGGACGTTCACGCCGTTTTGGATTTGTAGCTTTCGAGAATCCTCAGTCCGCTTTGGCTGCTGTTATTGGACTCAATGGTAAACAGTTGGCAGACAACAAGTTCTTGTACGTGGCACGGGCGCTAAATAAAATCGAACGCCAACAAGAAATTAATCGGAAATTCGAAGAGCGCAAGAGACAAAAGCCGCCAGGTCAAGTGTTTTTCTATTAAAGGCCTCGAACTTTAATGCACTAACGTATGAAAATCATAATATTATACACGCTACATTAATATATATATATATACAAAAACATACAAATCAATGTATGCCACTATTAAAATACATTTTAACTATGCGAAATTGGAAGTGCAAAAAAAAACCAGTTGCAAATATGAATTTATATTAAAACAAAAAAAAACAACTTACATCTTTGTAGAAACTTTAGAATTGAAAGCAACCTCAACTGCACATCACATGCAATATTTTGAAAATCACGCTACGGCGAAGAAGTTTTGTAGATGCGTTACATTATATTATAATACTAATTATTCAAAATAGAAATGTTTCATGTTTGTGTGTGTGTGTGTAATAGAAGCAGACAGCAAAGAGCTTCTTTTGAACCTTGCTCAAATGTTTGAAATGTCTGAGAGTTCATATGCACCCACACGCATGCATTGCTATTATATACATACATATAATCTTACTACATAATATGCAAACTAAAAGAGCATTCGATGTATTCCAACGCGTGTTTATGAAGCTTACAATATATAATTTGCATTGCGTAATATTTACATTTTATGCAAAGTAGATGAATGGATCTTTTAAAATTAACAACAAAAACACTTAAATTACTCACACAACATTGAATATTTCAAATTATATATACATACATACATATATATTTTATTCGGACTATACATAAATGTATCTATTGAAGTAATTGAACACGATCTTATGTCTACTAAGTGAAAACATATAATGCGAAAGCAGAAAATCGTAACTCAAAATAACCACACACATTATAAAAAAATATTGTAATTTTCAATAAATTGTAATGCTCTATAAATACTGTGTAAGATGTCTCACAAAAAAACAAAATACTAGCAAGTAGTAGGAAAACAAAGAGATTAAAGATCAAGACAAACGCTCCTTTGAGAGCAATATTTTATGAAATAGTTGACAACAAAAAAATACAACCGAAAAACTTTATATTAATTTAAAAACAAAATTGTGCAAAATTGTAATTTATAAATGATGTATTGTGAATTTTACTTTTAAGTTACTTTTACTACAATAAAAAAATGAGGTGCAAAAAGGATGACAAAAAAAGAAAAAATTCAAGCAAGCAAGAATGATTGAATCGTTCTTGCTAAACAACATTATAGATGATTGATGATTGTAGATACAATATAATTGAAGGAAATTAAACATAGCAGAAGAAAAACAAAAGCAAAGAAAAGTGTTGAAAAACTAAATGCGCGATATATTTACATGTGAGAATATCAGACAAACAATCGCCCTGAATTAGCAATAATTTATGCATAATTCGTATATGGTTTAAAGAGAAATGGTCCGCTGCAAATTGAATTTGTACAGAAACGCAAAATTTATAACACTATTTATAACGCTTATTTTTAGATGCATTTATATTCTTTTTTTTTTTTTTTTGAACATCTTTACGTTTACTATACTAATTTTGTTGAATGGAATTTTTTATTTGTACATATTAAGTTGTTTGATGACTGCCATTATTCGAATATACTGCTGCTGATTGTAAAAATGTTAGAAAAAAAAAGGAAAACAAACAAACCAACAAACGAAAAATTGAATTAAGATTTTGTGTATTGATTGGAAAACAAAAGCTAAGCGAAAACTGGGAAGTGCAAGAAATGTATTCGAGTAGTATTTAATTACACAGAACAGAAATGAACATCCGAAGCTATTTGAAATTTTAGAGACAAAGTTACAGTGAGTAGAAACGACATACATATTAGTTAAAACAAGACATTACATCACATAAACGAACACACACACACAGACACTCTCAAATCCACTGAAAACACGTATATAAAGATTTACACCCGATAAGCAGCGGCGGCGCCGGTGCATTCACATCAGAACCCGGACTTTTTTTTGTCCTGCACATTAATGACGTCGCTGGCCGCAAATTAGATTTGAAATTATACATTATTATTATTATGAATTCATAAGTCACATGCGCATTACATATTTTTGCATGTGCATAATGTAATTCTATAATATAATTCCATCAATAATAAACTCATATATATACACCTATATATGTATATATATCTGATGAAAAGAAATTTGAAATATAGTAATAAAAAAATCGCTTTTGCAAAAAGTGTTTAAAAATATAATCAGTGCATTTTTGTTATTAGTTTTTTAATAGAAAAATATGCCAAAGGTTTTTATAAATTATTAATTTGTTTAACGGACCGGAGTGTAGCTTTGCAGTTTGACTATATACGTTATTATTGGGGCTTCATTAGCAACTCCATAATATCAAATAGTAGATTTTATAGTTATAAACAATGTATTTAAAATTAGAACGTATTAAAACGAAATCAGTGCATCGTGCGGCGCTTTTTGGGCGACACTGAATCGTCGTCGACATCAGTGCGCAGCGCTTCAAGTTCTTCCTCGTAATCTCTTTTCAGTGCTGCAATCTAGAAAATTAAAAAAAAGAACATATATCTATATACTAGATTTTTATAAAAATATTGTTCACCTTTTGCTCATATCCTTGTTTTTGTGTTTCTAATTCCGCTTTGAGTAGAGCATCAAATTGTTGTTCGCGGTTTTTAAGATCCTTTTGAAATATACTAACCAACTCATTACGTAACTCCTGCTCGCGCAGTTCTTGTTCCTCTTCGAAATAGGACCGCATACTTTCAATTTCGTTGCGCAAACTATAAAAATAAATTAATTAGAAGGAATAAAACTTTAGTTATTTACTGTTGACGCTCACCAACAATTTTCATCTCGCAAATCCATGCATTCAGCTTCAAGATTACTTAATTGAGGTTTCGAGTGAGTTAGGAACCATGAATAACGTGATTTGCTCTCCTTGATCACCGATTGCTTGTATATTATGTTCTTAGCGATCGATGAAAAGCCCAGAACGTTTAGGTTTTCTTCATAGTATTTGTCGGTAGGAGTCACATTCACTATCATGGCCAATTTTTCTTTGCCTAACAAAGCAGATTGCAGTAGCATTGTGAGTTTGGACTCTCGATACGGTATCACGTCTGTGTTCTTTTTGCGAGTCGTTCCATTAGCAGCATCTAAGCATCGGCCGAGCACCAACAATGATGTATTAATGCGTTGGGCTTCTTTGAGACGCGATCCAATGTTTCCAGTTTTGTCGAGACGCTCCGATCCAGCGAGATCGCAGAACTTATACGTGATCTAATATAATGTTTAAATATAGAAAAATTATTTGGATAAATGTAGACAGCGATGAGGAAAACAATTTGAACTTACCTCTGAGACGACGCCGGAGGTAGTAAATTTGAGAACATCAACTATGAACACGCAGTGCGATCGACTGGAATTCACATTTATTGATGTTGAGGCGTAGTTCACTTTCTGTAGGCCATAGCGCAGCAATTGAAGTGCTTCCAAACTACTCTTAACGTACACAGACGTCAAACCTTTAATGAAAACTTTTCCGTCGTTGCCCATAATTTTCAAGTTCTTGCGTCCAGAAGTGGAAGTAGCGAAATTCTGCGATGGATTTACCTTACTTGGTGGTAGTTCAAGTAAATCATGAACGAGCTCATTATAAATCTCCACAAAGGAAATCCATATAAAAACCGAGGTATCAATTAGCTGAAGTGATTCAAAGCTATGTTCCTGCCGTATAGTTTCCTGGATCAAGTGGTGTTGTATGTTCATGTCGGCGCAAGCGCCAAAAATCTGCTTCCGATAGAGGTTTTCCTTAGCTGAAGCGTTATCATCGATAACGCTGGCCTTTGCATGAATTATTTTTATTGACGGATGTGGGTATATATTCTTCGCGTAAAGGGCAAAAATATTCTCCATTGAACGTGGAATAATGCCTGGGCGTTCTTCATCGCCTAAAAAAAAAAAAAAAATACTTACGCTTTATATTCAGCTACACAGACTTTTGGAAATGAATGGCTAGCTGCTCAAATGAAAACAATGACAAACATTCTACAGTTTCTTCTTACCCAACAATGTAAACGTCTTCCCAGATCCGGAGGTGCCATATGTAAGCACTGTGAAATTTTCTTCAGCCTCTATCTTTCGCCCTATACATTTCTCAAAGATATCGCATTGCTGTACATTAGAGTTAAAAATTTCAGAAAAGCTATAGTGTTTCTCTATAGAGTTCTTATTGTTACTGGTACTAGTGGTTTCGTTGGAAGGACCTGTTATGAGAACGTTACCACTGTCGGATACCGTGTAGGCCGTCGATGGGTTGTCGACTGGGCGCAAGCGCAAATACACTAGAGCCCCGTCTCCGTCACCCAGCGATGTGCCGGTATAACAACTGCTTTCGATGAAATCTTCTACTGAAGACCCCGTTGTGGAGTCCTCATCATCCTCCTCCACATCAGGAAAGAGTCGTACAGAACGCTCCGGTCGCGGTCGATTTCGGCGGTCAATGCTGGGATCACGTGCAACTAAAAACGACCTTACTTCACGCTTCGATGCTTCTGCATTCTTTGCGAAATTTTTTTCAGTTTTCGGTGATTTCGACATTAATAATTTATCGATTTTATTGATTGTAATAAAATATTTTTTTTTTAAATTTTTATGTATTCCATTTTTTAGAATTTTAAAAAGAAAACTTCTTTCACAATGAAAGAAGCGATTTCCAATAAATTATCAACAATGGTGGATAGTGGTGGATTTCCGAAGAAGAAGAACAAGAAAAAGTCAGCAAAACCAGTATTTTCCAATTTCTTCCAGAAGGAGAAATTCTTCCAGAATCACGCAAATCACGCAACTTCCCCTTTGTCCTAAGTGCCCAGGTAAATGCGTGATTTGCGTGATTTTGGAATCGTGTGGTATTCGAATGGAACTGGCATGACACAAAATTTGTGACAGGTAGAGGGTAACTGATATTTCAAAAAAGACCAGTGTTTCAGCGCGAAAACACTAAAAAAACTGTTTCAGCGCTGGGGTTGAACCACTAAACCAAACAAAATTTGGTTGTCTTTTTGAAAATGCTGATTTTGATCAAGAATGATAGAAAACAAGATTTGGCCATGCGCAGGTCCGTTATGTTTTTCCAGCACTGCTTTCCAATAGATTGCGTCATTGAGGACTGGAAAGATGGCAGTTGACTAGAATGATGGAAGATGATCAAAAGGTGCAACACACTTCTTTTCTACAATCCACTTGTTTTTTTCACTCTGAACAGGAAAATATGTAATTTAGATTTGTAATTTGTTAACTAAAATTACGTAAACATTTAATGTTGATTGAAAAGACCCAATACAATTTTAATAAAATTTGTATTTTCAATATACTTTGTTCAATTGCCTCCTCGTAGGTGTTTCCAGTTCATGAACTTGAACCATATGTAGCAACCTTAATGCTCACCGTTTGACTTCCAGAGTCCTCAACAGAGATAACGAGATGGCTGACTCTCTCGGGTTTCCGAAGATTTGTGACTTCGTTTTTTCGATTTCTTCACGTACACTGTACGTGTTATAGCCTGAACACATCGAAAAAGACGGCAGACACATGCTGGAAAGTGCAAACACATCGAAAACGACACAGCATCAGCTGTCATCTGTTTTCCAATTTTTCTTCGCACACGTATGAACATTTTTTGCTGCAATAATTTAAAAAAAAAACTTGAAAATAATAATAATTGATCCATTCATGCAATAGAATCAATCTCAAATTATAAATTCATTCATTCAATTCAGAAATTCATGTTTTTTGCAGGAATAGTAGCTACAAGTAGCACGCACCTACCCCTGCAAACACTAAAATTGCACTGATGATCAGATTTCTAGTTTCATTTCAGTAGAGTTGTTAAATTCCCATGGAAGTGTTGGAAATCAAACCAAAAGGGAACAAATCATTCCTGCATGTGGGAAATTATAGAACATATTCTAATAGCCTGAACACATCGAAAAAGACGGCAGACACATGCTGGAAAGTGCAAACACATCGAAAACGACACAGCATCAGCTGTCATCTGTTTTCCAATTTTTCTTCGCACACGTATGAACATTTTTTGCTGCAATAATTTAAAAAAAAAACTTGAAAATAATAATAATTGATCCATTCATGCAATAGAATCAATCTCAAATTATAAATTCATTCATTCAATTCAGAAATTCATGTTTTTTGCAGGAATAGTAGCTACAAGTAGCACGCACCTACCCCTGCAAACACTAAAATTGCACTGATGATCAGATTTCTAGTTTCATTTCAGTAGAGTTGTTAAATTCCCATGGAAGTGTTGGAAATCAAACCAAAAGGGAACAAATCATAGCCTGAACACATCGAAAAAGACGGCAGACAAATGCTGGAAAGTGCAAACACATCGAAAACGACACAGCATCAGCTGTCATCTGTTTTCCAATTTTTCTTCGCACACGTATGAACATTTTTTGCTGCAATAATTTAAGAAAATAACTTGAAAATAATAATAATTGATCCATTCATGCAATAGAATCAATCTCAAATTATAAATTCATTCATTCAATTCAGAAATTCATGTTTTCTGCAGGAATAGTAGCTACAAGTAGCACGCACCTACCCCTGCAAACACTAAAATTGCACTGATGATCAGATTTCTAGTTTCATTTCAGTAGAGTTGTTAAATTCCCATGGAAGTGTTGGAAATCAAACCAAAAGGGAACAAATCATTCCTGCATGTGGGAAATTATAGAACACATTCTAATGCAAATCGTTTGCTGTAAGGGGAAAATTAAACTTTTTTCTCAACTCCCGTAAGAACCAATGTATTTTTTCCACCACACAGTTGCATGTGTCTGCCGTCTTTTTCGATGTGTTCAGGCTATCATTCCTGCATGTGGGAAATTATAGAACATATTCTAATGCAAATCGTTTGCTGTAAGGGGAAAATGAAACTTTTTTCTCAACTCCCGTAAGAACCAATGTATTTTTTCCACCACACAGCTGCATGTGTCTGCCGTCTTTTTCGATGTGTTCAGGCTATAATGCAAATCGTTTGCTGTAAGGGGAAAATGAAACTTTTTTCTCAACTCCCGTAAGAACCAATGTATTTTTTCCACCACACAGCTGCATGTGTCTGCCGTCTTTTTCGATGTGTTCAGGCTATTATTCACCACGCGAATTCCCATCTAAATGTCATTTGTCGTCAAAGGGAATGACATTTCAATCAGTTTGTAAAATTTTCGGAGTTGATCGGACGTCGTGTTTCGCTTTTTTTCATATATACATAAATATTTAGTGAAATTAATGGTATTTCTTTGCTGACGTGTGCAAACATTCTGTGCTGGAAAAAATTGCAAAGGAAAGTGCAAAACATTTATATAAATGTCCAAAATTATACAAATTTGTATTTATTATATATTTGCACTTTTATTAAAATTTTTTATTGTGCATACATATTAAATTAAAATTAATTCTATTTAAGGTCATCAATATACCAATGTACCAGCAGTTGCAACTTCTGCAATCCAGAAGTACATGATAAACGTATGTATTATTAAGTCTTGTATCTGCTAAATTTGTTGGTCATTTTTAAAATCAATCTTTTCCTTTATAGAAGATACGTGTATTTTGGCATTTCCACACCACCCAGGAGGTATGCCCAGCAGTGCGTTACCGATTTTTTTGTGGGTGTTCGGTTCCCCAGGAGGCCTATGTCACCCATATACATAAGCATACAACAATTTTTTTGCATACAATAATAAAGAAATATAAATAAACAACGTTTTCAAAGCTTTCAATAGACATGCAAATTATGATGAATATATTTACAGATATGTTTATGTAGATATTATGAATTTATGTACAATGTTTTTATATAAATAAATAATGTAATTTAAATAAGTAATGTAATGTAAATAAGTAATGTAATGTAAATAAGTAATGCAATGTAAATAATTAATGAATTGTATATTAAAACGTACACCGACCATGCAAATAGGAATGATTATATTTACATATATACATATATATATTAATAAAGTGCTAAACCCAAATATAAAGCATATTATATTTCTTAATAAATGCGAAAATCAATGCATCGCAATTAAAGAAAGCACATTCGTCTATAAATGCGTGACACAGATCATTTTTTTTTTTTGAATTTGGACTACTAAGGTCTCTGTTAAAAAACTTTAAAAAGAAATAGATTCTAATTCGAACAAATAAAGAGACAAAGTCGATTACTTTAAAATTTACGCAGCATGCGAAAGCTTCAATGTCTACCATTTGCGATGTTAAAAAGCTTTGCAGCCCTATTCTGTGGGAGGCAGGCACAAAAATGAGCTGAAACCGTTCTTCTAATTTCTTCACGTATAATACGAAACCTTGAGGAGGCTTGACGAGATTACAATTTTGAAATTCCTTTTCTAAAGTAAAAAAATAGTTATTTGCGATGGCTTCATTACCGAAATGTGGTAAGGGTTGCAAACAGTTATGAAGCTTTTGAAGCTTTAAATATAACCAGCCGCAGACATAAACGAATGCATTTTCTTTTAAAACTTCAATTTCCGGCAATGAGATTGATAGTTGAATTTGGTCAACTACGCGCAATTGTGGCCTAGGCAAACTTTGAAATTGTTGCCAGGAATCATTTTGAATAAGGGAATCATTACTAATTCGGCTTAAGGCATCTTTTGTACTAATTGATTCGCTGGGTGCATAATTTAAAGGCTCGCAATTCCCTCTGACAACTGTATTTACATAATCTAAGCCCCAGCGTTTCTGAAACAACCCGATGAACATATGTGGTGTCGTGTTGCTGCAATTACCCCCGCCAGCCCTCAAATCACCGAAAAAGTGCTCCACTGAGTCCTGACAGAGGCGCCTTGTCGCAAGTTGCGAAAATCCTTGCTGCGCTAAGAAAGACCATAAATGACCTATACTATAGATATTAAGAAGCCAACCTTTAATGAAGGAAAATTGGTTCTTTATGCTCTTGCCCCTAATATCTAATATATCCATGGAATTTAGAAGGGTTTTAGCTCTTTGCAGAATATTCTTCTGACTTTCACTATGACAATAAACCATTTTGGATTGGCATAGCGAATTGCTGCTATTGCTGTTGAAAACATTGAATAGTTCATCAAAAAACAACAGAAATTCAGTTGTGTTCTGAATTGTAGGGGCTTGGTTTTTGTCAAATTTTTGTGATTCATATAATGTTCGCATGGCCGAACCGACTGTGTGGCTGAATACCTGAGCTGCAAAAGACACCTTCATTTTTTGTAAATTACCGGGATTTATGTGGGACATGGTCAGTTTGGGTGCGCATCTAATGGGTGATTTTGAATCTATGTCATGGAAATAAATAATATCATGCCAACTGACCTTTTTATTATTGAAGATGACTACGTTTTTTTCAAAATTCTGTAAACAATTACGGGTGCTTTTGAGAAGATGAGGCGTGTCATGAAAGAAGAAAATTTTCTGTTTGTTGACTATAAAATATGGAGTGGCTGCAGAAACTTGTGCAATTTTAGCGAAGCTAACAAAATTGGAGCCTTGATCGCAAACAAAATGACAAGGGACAAGATTAATACTTTGAAGCTGTGTAATTGCTTCGAAGACGTATTTTTTGACGATGTCGCCCTTACAAGGGCCATGTAAAAAAAAATATGCGAAAGGCTGTTTCCAAAATTCCCCGCCAATGCTTTGCACCATTAGCACCAGTACGTAATCGCTAAGTCTGCTCGTACGGTTTTCGTTACCGTAATCTTCGAGACCAATTATTTTGTCTTCGTGCCTACTGTAGAATAAGTTGCGTTTTAACGACATTTCGTCACAACAAATTGAAACGAAACGTTGTTCGCGGGAGAAACCACGACTTCGAAATTCTAACGCTTTCAGGCTGCTATAAGAACACCCTGGTGACTTTGGCCAATCTGAAACGAACTGTTGAAGAGTTGTTCGGTCAGGCCAGTTTAGCATGGTTTTCAAAAATCTGTATGATGGCCGAGACAAAAAGTAAACACCCAAAGCAAGGGTTTTCAGTTTATCACTGTATCGGCGTCCTTTGGGATGGCGGGAATTGTTGCAGGAACTGTTTTGCACGCAAAGTTTTAAATTATCTGGAAGAGATTCGAAAACTTCTTCAAATAATTTTTTGTTATCTAGCTTTTGTAAATCATTTTCTTTTCGTAAGTAATCATTTTCCAATTTGATGCATTCAATTTCTTTTTCTTTAATTTCTAAAGTCCGGTTCTTTTTCATTATTTGCTTTTGTAAAAATAAAATTGTTATTTTCAATTTTCTATTAACTTTCCGCAAAAAAAGTTTTGTGGGAGTTCGGCTGGACAAAAACTTGGAAGTTTGCACCTGACGACTCATTGCCTTCTTCGGTGTGTTCACATTCAGCGCAACCGTTGGCAATGGGGCGTTAGGTTCGACAACGTTAGCACTTGCAAATAGTGGAAGAAGATTCTTACGCGAAGAAATTGTGCCAAGGATTTCAGATGATCCACCAATGCCATCTATTGGTGGATAATCTGGTTCAATGTCGCACTCCATTGTATTTAAGTTTTGGTTTTGCGATACATTGATTTCCGGCGTTAAACTTAAATCTAAGTCAGGCAGGGAAGCAGCCGGTAACCTATTGCTACACAACTGCGAGAAGTGCCTTGCACAGGCATATAAACTGCCGCTGTCCACTACTCCAAGCCGTCGACACCACTCAAACCGTCTACGCACCATACATGACCATATAATAATAAAAATATTCTCATATTGAATAAAAAAGTTGAAGTGAGACTTACCGCACAGCCTGGGAATCTCTAGGTGGAAACTGGAAGAAGTGATTGGCACCAGGACATCCTTCTTTGGCACAGGAGCGTGTTCTTGGCATGTTTGGAAGTAAAAAATTAGATTGTAATTAATAATTTATAAGATTTTAATTTTTCTTATGCGTTCGAATTGATAAATTCGTTTTGTATGTTTTCACCTCGAAAATAACGTTACTTTGAGTACTAATAATTAGAGTACGAAAGTTAAAAAACAGTATTGTACGAAAAGTGTACTGTAATAATGTTGGAATTTAATAATAACTAAGAAAAGAAAGTTGAAATAAACCATTAGTGGATTAATTAAGAATTTAACCCACATTAGAATCATTTTATTGTAGGGAAAACATGGTTTTCCATTAAAAGTAGTAATATTGTTACACTACTAAAGTACGATTGTACATGCAAAAGTACGCGGAAACATACGCAGTTTGCAAACGGGTAAAAAATTCACTAGTAAGGTGGAAATGAAAATGTAGATATGCCAATACTACATTGATGATATTTTCTTTATATTAATTCATAACCTTAATTTATAAATTATTTTTAGTGAAGATGTATAATTAATTAATTAATAAGTAAGAAAAATATTATTGAAGTGTTTTAAGACGACTGGATTAAGTTAAAGTTAAAATGCAGCCAACTAGAAAGCTGTAAAAAATCTAAAATGTATTATTTATGCTAAAAATAAGAGTCTAGAAACATAAACAATCATTTTACTTTGTAAACGGAACCCAAATATGTAGTTGAGTATTATACGCATAATAAAAACGTGTATTATATTTCCTGTAAATACAAGACATATTAAAATATTCACTCAGATTTTTTGTTTTGCGAACATTTAATACTATCACTAAATATATATACGCTTAATGTAAAGTAATAATCATAGAGAAAATCAATATGCGTTCAAACGAAATAATTTATTTTATTTTTACAAGTTTACAATTGAGTTGAAATCTCAAAACAAAGCATACATAAAATATTGTAAACAAAGGCAAAATCTTGTCGTCTCCGACCCCTCATCAACGGGGCGTCAAGAAATCTTGTCGTCTCCGACCCCTCATCAACGGGGCGTCAAAAAGGTGAGTAGGGGTCTCTAGTGGAAAGTTCTTCATCACATTTCCAATTTTTCACGAACCTTCTATACAAAATTCCATGTTTTTCACGAACACCAACAAACTTCTGGAACCCGAATGGGAAGCCGAACAATCGCTGGAATAAGTCAGCTATCTCGTTATCTCTGGTCCTCAATGACGTAGGTGCGCAGAACGAAAACACTTTTTGTTGCGGGATGGCCTAATCTTGTTTTCTATCATTCTTGGATTTTGATGACTTTTTCATCTTCTTCATAGTACCGCAACTCCGCTAAGACTTCCTCTTAGAGTGATCTCTTTCTCTCAGCCTTGTGATACAGCATTTAAATAACCACATTCCTCATGAGTGGATGGGGGATGGAGATTCCCAATTTAAATTTCTACTTTTTGAAGATCTACTACCTTTTAAACTTAATTAATCCAAAGTAGTTTATTGCCATATTGTACAAAAATGGTATAAAAAGTTATATGGGTTTAATTTGAGGTAAATAACTCTTTTATACATATATATGTAAGTAGTATATATTACTTCGTTTTTGATGTATAGAATAGAATTTTTTCAATGTTTTATCAAATCACTGAAATTACATTTTTATAAGTATAAGTTTTTGTGGAATTTTTATTAATAATTATATTGTAGCTAATTTTTTTGGGAGAATCTAATGTCAAATTCTGTAATATGTATGTTTATTGGTATAATTATTTTTATTTATTTATTGTTATTTTGATTTACAACAATAAAAACAAAGTGCACAATAAGTGCTAAATTAACATTAAAAAGTTGGAATATAAATTTCTAAATCACTTTCAGAAACTTATATTAATAATGCTTTAATATATTAAAGACATTCAAGCGATTTCGGAACCACTTTAAAGCAATGTCTGCAAATAAATCAATAACAACAACAACACCAAACAGGCAACAAATTATTCAACAGTAGCAACAACAAAAAAGTATGCATTCTGTACATTGCGATTTACGAGCTACCAACCCATCGCACAGGCATACGATGAACCCGGCCTGGACTAGAATTTGATTAACTATTCAAACCAGAATTGAACATAACACGTACCCCACGCAAATCGCTCGCAATGGTCCAGAGCTCACCACAGATTGGAAATGCACTGGCCCGGGTAAACCAGATGTGACCCGTTCGAACGAGCAGCCTTTGAAGGTTTGTTGCTACAGCACACAGAATTTGCTTTCCCACCTGACCCCTTCCTCTTCCTTCGCCTTGAGGTAACAGCATGACGCTCAAGGGCAATTCGGACAGAAGCGAAAAAAGAATGTTTTAGCTTTATGCCGATGACTTGGCGTTGGTTTGGAGAGCCGTAGTCAGCACCATCATCATCAGAATCATCATTAGAATCGTCATCAGAATCATTATTAATATCGACGCTGCTGGCGTTTGGAGTCTACACCGAGAGGCAGAATCCGTGTAGCAGTCGTTGTCAGTTGTCGATATCCACCCAGCAATTGGTCACTTGAATCACTTTGCATTCATTTAGCACCTCATTTTATTTGAATTTACAATTTCACCCGTCGCCTGAACTCGTTGCTTTTAGCGTGGAATATGGAAGGAGGCAAATGGTCAATATTTGCGCAGCTAGAAAGGTTTATTGTTTGGACGGAAAAGGCATCTCGCGAGCGATTGGTTTTTGTTTGCGAAATATAGAAATCAGAGGATATCGAGAACTCTTGCGAATGCGTGGAAGCTGAAGATAAGAGACAGGACAAGGAAAAAAATAGTTCCAATTTACATTATTTTAATGCTTTAATGTAATATAATTAAACATATATTTTAATATCATAAAATTGATCATAGAAACACGTTTCATAAAAGAAAATAATAGTTACAGAGTATCGAATAATTATAAACAAACAGAATTTAGTCGAATTAAAATAAACTACAATCAAGCTAAATAAACTAAAAATAAACTTTCAAAAATAAAATACAAAAAATAAATTAAAGGCCAATACATTTTATGATAGCGCAAACGTTACAAATGCCCATTCATACTTTTATGTGTTTATTGCTTTTACCAGGGATAATTATCTGTTAGTTATCTCTGGCTTTTAGCTTTTACTAAATCAGGGTCAGCTGTTTTCCTTCTTGGTATTTAAATTTTCACATTAATGTCGACAATATATATACATTCTTACGTATTCTATGATAGGGTGGGAGCTAAGTCACTGCACAGAAATTAAATGGATTTCAATATACGAAGTTAAATTGAATTTATTATGAATATGTACTTAAAGCAATTAGTAGACCAGAATCTTTCACGATGTGTTCAATGTAAATGATATTAAAAAAGAAAGTCGAATTACGAATGTCTCACAATAGAATGGGTGGTCAGTGCAGCAACAATCACAATAGCGTTTGTTGTTGATTTTACAATAAAGCGCAGTAAGAAGCGAAAGCTGAAAGCGCCGACAACAACAAAAACAACCACATCAACGGTATTATTATTAATCAACGGATCCGTATTATAAACCATACAAAGAACAACAGTTTTTTGCAATAAATAAGGATTCCGTACACTCATAAAAAATGAAGGAGTTAATTTAATTTTTAAAACGACAATTTACTCGTTGGAAGTAGTTGGAAGCAACGAGCATCGATTCACTCGCTATTCCTTTTTAAATCTTTTAAATGAAATATGTAAAAAATATATAAATAATAATAGTAATAATAATAATAGTAATATGTATTAAATCTTTTAATGGAACAACATAATTCTAATTATATGGTATCCGTTTTTCTTCCTTTGAGTGTAAAAGTGAGCGAAGAATATTTAAAAACCGCTAGCAAAAACGAATTCAATGCTGTCGTGTTTTGATTGCATTGCATGACGAGTCCTCATCAAAGCGTTGGGATGGCGTGGGCTCGTTAAAACGTATGATCAACTCATTAGTTGGCATATTATTTCATATTGTTTACATAGTATATGTATATTATCTATCGTAGTTAAGTTGCATTTTAATTGCTGCGATGTACTCAAATTTACGAGTCAAAATACTGGTACTGCAAATCAGAAAAGTTTGTCCCCTTACGCGCTCCCTTAATCACTGTGACCGTTTCGAACCTGTCTAAATATGCACTTATTACTTTTTAAGCTGCCGGACGGAAGCCAACAACTTTGTTAAAGCTTTTGATTAACGATGCACCCATTAAATCCTTGTCGCACTCGAACTTTAGCATTACGTGATGGCCAACATACGAGTGGAGTCGTTCACACGAAGTCTGAAACAGAAAATATGGCTTTTTAATTGCCAGCACGACACATTCATTAGTTGGGCGTTAACATCTAACAATGGAACTACAAGTAATTGTTATTTGGTTGCAAGAGATTCTAAGAGCTTGTTCCATGGAAATCTGTCACATTAAGATATTAACTTAATGTATTAAATCACTTAAGCTATTAGTATTAGTAGTATTAACGTTATAATAAGATATTTATGTGATATTAAATGTCCAGTTTGTCTTCTTCAAAAGTGTTATCTAAAATCGGTAAACGTTAAACGGTGTTTTTAGCGTAGATTAGCCATCTATGGTTCATTAGATTTGTCAGATTTTATAATTTTCTATTTAACTGTTAAAATTTTTAGCACATTATTGAACAATTAAATAAAATAAATAAGAAAGTAACATTTTTTTACTACAAATAATCTGAATGAATGTGCAAATTTGCAAAAATACCACAACTACTGCGAAATACCAGAAAACATCGCAAAACCATTGGCAAATTTCACATGCAGAGTGCCGCAAATTCCCAACGATAACTAAAATTCCCAATTTGGAAAAATCTCAAAAAGCCGGCATCTCTGTATCAAACTTTAACAATTTGAAATTTTACAGCAGGCGTTTGTGTATTTCTATTTATTGAAAATCATTGATATTAATTTTTTCTTTTGTAAACAACTTTTTTACGAGAAAATTTATTGGAATGTCCTAGATTGGCGAGGAATTATTGTAACTACAGGCAATAATACAGTTGAGGTAAGTTGATATCCTTAGTATTTAGCAATCGTCAGTCGTCACATTTTGGTCCCCACTGATTTTTTAATGGTACGCTTGGCCTGGCATGGCAATGCAAACGAAAGCAGAAACTGTCTTAAAGCAGACGATTGTAAAATACTGTGCAAAGGCGTACGTTCCAAGCACTTTTTTTGAAATAGCCTTCGCTTATCGACGACTTGTTCTAAGTCATATGTAGTCTGTGAGAGTGGCAACGAGATCCGAACATTGTTTGATCCGCTAGTGCGCACTTATTTCGGTTGGAAATGTTTTTAATGTATTTGAGGGTAACTGCAGTAGTTCAGAGTGAGCAGCCACGACAGCCCCACAGAAAGATGTCAGCGGCAGCTTACCTATAACCGATGTCTCCGATATAGACACTGAATTGCCCTAAATTTCCCATAAAATATCTTCAGAAATTTTTGAAGCAAATACCGGATAAAACTTTTCAGCGGAGTATTAAGCGATCTCTTTTGCGCCTTTTTGGAGCTTATTTTGTTTTTATATATGTTACATATTTTGTATCGATATTTTATAAAAATAATATATATATAATATATAATTTAATATAGATTTTTCGTAATAATAAAAAATTAAATTCTGAAAATCGTTGTTTTTTCTTAAAACCTTAATCGAAAGTACAGCTTTTTCATAGCACCAATTAAAAGGCGTTTATTACGATCTGAAGTGATCTTTTACGACGTTAAACTACCAAAATTAGTTTGAGATATTTATTGAAATGAGATTATCATTTTCAAGTCAATTTAAATCGTTTAAATTACGGCTTTATAAGAAAATTCTTAAATGATTAAAATTTATAATAATATAAATCAAGTTTTTCTCCACGTTCCTTTTTTTTTGTGTGTAGTTTAAATGTTATTTAAGCCACGTATATGTTTAATATTAAGACTATCAAAATGAGCGCAGAAAAGAGAACTGTAAAGAACACAAGAGTCCATTTATGCTCCGAGTCCAATTGACCTATTTTTGGTGTCAAATAAATTCGTATTTTGCTCCCGTTTCTCGTCGTGCGGTTAATAAATCATATAAAATGACCTGCGTAACGGCGAAAGTCCCACCAAATATGGTAGCCAGGAGTCGGTCCTTTGCAAACGGCAGCCATTCACTTGCACTTTGTAGCACATGCGGCAAACGAGTCGAGTTGTAATAATTGCCACGACGATGCTGCAGGAGGTAGTGAAGTCGTTGTTATTGCTCTTGATTATGGCGAAGAAAAGCCCATGGACATAAAATCAGTGCGAGTCAGCTTCAGCTTCATCAACGACGACGACAACGAGGAAGCAACGGAAATAACCATGGGAAGCACGAAAGGGCGGAACGTAAAAATAAACAACCCGACAAAATTCAATCTACTACAAAGTTAACGAAACGAAGACCAAAAGGAAATCAGCCAAAAACTGGGAGTTGTTGTGACTTTGCTTTGCTGGGTTTATTTATTATGTTTTCTGTGGATTGTATTCTGCCTCAAAGCTATTTTACGTCATCGGCTACTACAAAGAGTTCAATGGTAATTTGAACACCAGACGATGAAACATCGTTGGATGGATGAGAGGAGCTGCTTGGGTTCAGTATGTGTCTGTTGTCCGTCTGCTTGTGTCAAACAGGTGGATGTCCCAGCAGCTGAATAGGCTGTCAATTCCCATAAAACTGCCCATGTAGGAGTTTTCTATCAGCCCACATCAGCCAAAACTCTGCCCAACTAATATCGAATCCTTATTTTGTCTGCCTCTTCGTTTATAGACGAAAATTTATTAACCTCTCTTATAGAAATACCCTCGTACTTCGCCGTTATTTGAAGGATCTACACAGACACCCAAAAATGATAAATATTTTTGTATATCATCAATCTTCTTGAATCCAATCGACTGCTGTAAACTGTGAGGTTCTTAGAGCTTCTAAATAGACCTTTAGGTTATTTAAAGTAAAGGCGTTTCAATTCGAATTGAATTCATTTCGTGTAAATGGAAGGCTTAAATTTTGAATTTGAAAATTTATGAAATTTTTTGCGTTTGCTTTTAACCCTCGCAGGCGAAGGCGACCACACGAAACGGTATCAAATTGCAGCTGGCTTCTTGGGGACCTGCCACGTAGAGTTTAACCTGTGTTAATGGTTGTTGTTGTTATCGTTGCGGCTGTTGCTGTGGCCGTTGCTGTTGCTAGCTCAGTTGTTGCTAAGGATTTTGTGGCTTCTGTGGTTGTGGAAAAATTATGAGCTGCATGGAAATCGAAGGAGGAGGAAAACCTGAAAGCATACAAAAGATAATCCATAAAAATTCTCTTACCTACCAAAAGCGGCGGTTTTTTTTTTAAATTTCCAGTCAATCGAACGAGTTGTGAAACGTTGTTTGGGTTGCTGTTAAAATGTTGGAAGGTTTTTATTTTAAATGGTCTTTTAATGGTCCTAGAAAAAGACAGAATCTGCTTAATTTTATTAAATGGAAAATAGAATTTATTATTATAGTTCGTTTATAATAAAGTAAATTATATTATCAAGTATTACATGAGTAATAAAATGGAAATAACTAATAATTTCAATATTTTGAAGAGATTACAAAAATATGTCTGTAGTAAAAATTATTATTCTCTTCAAGTCTTGGGCAATAATCGCATTTAAATTCTTATAACTTGGAATTTACTACTTGACATCGTAAAGCTAATACCGTTAATATATAAAGTTAACTCTCGATTCTTTTTCTAACTTTTTTCCTGTCCTGTTTATTTCCTTTCTCTATTTGTTCGTTTCCTTGTTTGTTTGACAGCTCACGTAAAACTGGAATCCATATATTTTCTTATTTACGATATCTGTTAACAACACGTTACCGAAGAAGGTCACGTTTTCTTTGAACTTCTCTCTGGCTGTGTGTGTGTGCGTGTGTGTGGGTGAGTTTGCGAAGGATGTGAAAAGCCGCTGGTGGAAAATGACTTTTTAAAAGTAGACTACAAAATAAGCGGCTTAGGATAAAGCAAGGCGCTCAAGTTAGACGCAACGTAAATATTTAAAGCCTCGGCAAAGTTTGTAGGAATGAAGATGGTGCGGCATCAAGAAATTTTCCAATAAATGCGATCGTAAAATATGCAAAAACTTATGCGTTTAAGTGTAAGCGATTTAGCACTCGTATTTACAGACTACGAGCGCCGGCGACACGTGCAACACTTTTTCATTGCCGCCGAGTTTTTCGACAGCCCTTGAATTTATTTAAGTTTTTACTTTTGGCAGTTGTTGTTCCCGTAGCCGTTGTTATTCCCATTCAACCCTTCGAGCCCTCTGAAGCCGACTCAGTGGGTGGTAAGCGACAGACGGGCCTTTAAATGTCTGTTGTTTTCGCAAAAAAACACAACACGATTTCAACTCAATTCAATGAATGTTCTCAATATCACGTTGAATAAAAGAATGTAAAAAACGTTGAAGTTTTTTTTGCCATAATTTGGCAAAAATACTTCACCACTTTGCAAATTCATAGCATACTTTGCGGGGTTTTAGAAAGGGGAGTAACTTACACAAAATATGCATCATGTGAATGAAGTGCGAAGCCGTCTGCTTTTCGGTGATTATTTTTTGGCTGTTTTTCATACATTTTTTAACCCATTTTTTATAAGCGTGAAAATTTGATATTTTTTCAAGCTGGTAAAAAGTTAAGTGACTCTATGAAATCTACATGTAATCCCAATATGGGTATTTGCAGTATTATTTAGAGATATTTTCTAAGTAGCTATCGAAACGAATTGTGAAAACGATTTATGTTATTTATGTCTATGAATTTAAACATAAGTTTCTTTAAGTCTATTTAAAAATTCATCTATATTAAAAGTGATAAATTTAATGCAAAGAAAAAAGAAAGAAAAAATGATTTATAAAGTAATTATTTTGAAAATGCTAATTTTCCGTTTTTTGTACAAAACGAAGCTTTAATTTGATTTAATTTATTTACAGAGTGTTTTTAAAACATTATTAAATCAATAAATTAATGAACAATAAAATTTGCGATTAAAAATGATGCAGAAATAAATTTAAAATGCATTTAAAGATTATTTATATTATTGTACGAATATTAACAGCAAGAAATACCGTGAAAAATTTAGAATTTATACGAATTATTGAAATCGTATCATTATTTACAATGATTTTGTTGCTTCTGTGTTCAGAGTAAATTCAGCTCTTAAAGAATGTAAAAGTTCTATTTTATTATATGAATTTTTCACAGTAATAAAAACAAACTTTTACTTAGAATTTTAAGTTAGAATTTTAACTCTATAAAAGTCTGCATACATTTCCATATAAAATAATTTTTTTGTCGCCATAGATGAGTTTTCAGAATATTCTCAAAACGTAGTAGATTTGCTACATTTTTCTTTACCTTCTGACAACATTGCAGCCAGCTGATGAAGAAGAGGAAGAAGGGATGATGTATTCTGGTTGGAAAGGCAACAACATCACTCACAACACGGCGTCGTGCTTAATGCCTACCCTTTTCTGGTCGCAATTAATTTTCCATTTCAATTGTTGCACTTCACACAGCGCATGAGCAACGAAAATTGTAAAAAGAGATTTACTCGCGTTCGTGTTCTGTGTCTCTCTCTCGAATGGCACACGCGCGCAAAATATGAATTACGTATTCCAGGAGGGTGCTCAAAACACAACACCAACAACAACAAATCGTCTGAAGTATCAAAAACGACAGCAACGAGACAGACGACAACGTGTAAAGCTCTCTTTGTGTGCGCTGCGTGCGTTTGTCATTGAGAACCGTCCGAAAATATTCAATAGTTGTCCAGAAATGGAAGCTGCTGCCATTTTTGGGTGGTTAACTTTTAAGGTGGCGAGCTGAGCGTCGTGACATTCGCGAGAGCACAACGAGCAGCGTAAAAAGCAAACTTCGGACTTCAACGATTGAGAGAGAAAGGAAGGAGGAGAGTGAGAGCATCATAACTCGATGCAGAGAGTTGGGCGGAAGTTGCTAATTTAACAGTTCTATACGAAAATATTCGAGTACGCGGTGCGGGGTGGTGTTGGTGGCTTACTTACTTTCCAATTCGAAATTTCTCACCAACGCCGGCCAGCCGCCAGTGCGACGAGAGACTTCCGAAAGTACACAACGTCTAACGGTGAATAGCGGCTACCAAATGCACTTAGTTTTTTGAAATGCTGTGCAGAGAAGAAAAGAAAATCAAAATATTGAGGTGTCATTCGGGGTTGCAAGTGTAGTGGGTTTGGTACATGTGTGGGTCTGTGCGCCCCTCGAAAAGTGTTTCTGCCAAAAAATTTGTAAGTGAATAAATAAAAAATAAATCAAAATCACACTTCGTGATGCTTAGTTTTTTTTACACCTCAGCAACTCTTCACTCAACTCAGAATTCCGAGTAGAAAGCAAAAGTTTCAATTTGGCAACGCTGTAGCGTTTCGTTAGGGAAAAGTTTTTAATTGAATACTGCACGATGTCAAGTGTGAGGGAATAAAAAGCAGAGGCGAAGTGGAAAGTTGAACTGTAGTAAAAAGTGCAGTAAAACGGAAAACCTACTTTTTTGGGTAATTGTTAGCCTGTTTGTGTGCGTGTGTGCAGACGCACACGACGGCCATATCAAGAACAAGCAACAGCGACATTGAATATTAAACGTAGTAATTGCAGTTGGCAACAGTGTTTGGAATTTCCGGTGAGTAATTAAAATGCATAAAGTTTTTTGTTTGCCTCAGTGTTAATTAATGTTATTCTATTTGGCATTTTTTCTGGAATTTTTTTGAACAATTTAAATAAATTATTTTATTTATTTATTCCTCAATTATTGTTTTGGATTTTTCAGTTTCTAATGATGTTATTATTACATTTTTCTGAACCTGTCTATGCAAATAAATCTAAAATTTTCAGAAATAAAAATGATGATGTATTTGATGATAAAAATGATGATAATTGGAAAAACATTGAAAGCATTAAGACATTTTATCTTTTCTGCATTTTCCAGAATATCAATTCGACTTTTTTAGATTCTGATTAAAAATTATTCCTGGAAAAATAATATCCTGAAGCGTATTTGTTACAAGCTCTTCAATGATTTCAAAACGCATTCGAAGTTTTAGTATTTCACGAGATATGTCAAAATCAGATATCATTTGATTGGTATAGATCAATCATAGTTTTATATACGCACTATCCACTATAAATAAGTTCATTCAATTGATAATCTAATGCAAACATAACCTCTAAAACTCAAATCTCCATATCAAGAATCAAGAAATAAAATCTAGAAAAACATTCTCATTATTGTCAAGCTCTTAAAAATTTCTGTATGTGACCGAACTGAAATGGGTCGAAAACCTTAATTTGACGAATTTAATAATAATTGATGGATAATCCATTCTGTATATTACATAGCTATATATTGGTATATATATTTTATTAGATATTAGTCTAAATTACAGTTTTAATAAAAAAATACACTCTAAAACCAAATCTACACCAATATTAATACGCTACAGTCCACTAATATTATAATACATAAAAGATAAAATGTAAAATAATAAATCTTAATCCTAAGCATTGAGGAAATTGAATCCTCAATTGAATGAATTGTATTTGTGGCAAGGTGCGAAAATTAACTAATTAATCAATATTTTCCAATTACTGATTCGATCGAGTTGCCATTTTGTTCCGATTGCACCGATCGTTGGCTCAAATTGTAATCGAAATATGTCCTAATTTGGAATTCCAACCGTTTAAAGTATTAATTACTTGCATCGCACATTGCTTCAAATCTGCAATGTTTCCACTGCTTTCTATATTTATTTTTTAATATAATTTAGAATACTTGCATGTAAATATTTTAGTCAAATAATTTTCCTGCATGAATGTTATTTCGCAAACAAATATGGTAAATTTTCAGATCATATATTAATTGATAGCCACGGTTTCACATCCTCGGTCTTCATTCCACTTATTAATTTTTATTTATTAATTATATTACGTGATTTACTATCTGAATTTAAAGCTTCATTTTGGATAATGTTCCATTCTGTTTAGTGAAGCGCTGCTATTATGAAGCAATTAAGAATTATGAACATTTAACAATTGAACATTTATGAAGTAATAACGACAAGAAATGTAATTTTTTATACAAATTTAAGGTAGATATTTATCTAGGGAATAAGTTTTGAACTCTACACACTTCTTTATTAAATTTATAAATTATAAAAAACATGATTAAAATAATGATTCCTATCGTGAACTAAGAAAATGTTTGTCGAGGATTAAGTTTTCAATCTGTCAAAACTGAACAGTGAAAAGACAACCAAAAAAAATAAAAAAAAAATAAATATCGATAAAAAAAGTCAAGTATAGAAAGGCAGTCCTTGCCTAGTTTCCACACACGTATCCTTTCTAGCTTCTAATCATACAGTGTAGCACCCTTCGTGCGTGTCTTCAAATACAACATTTGAATTAAATAAGGCGATGGCTTCCTACACACCTATAAAATTTTATTTATATTTATAACTGCGGTGACGTAAATCTTTTTCATGTTAAGAAGGTCACGTTGAGTTATAAATAATGCAACATTTTCCACATGAACTGGAATAATCAGTGAATTGAGATCGTCTGCGGCGGCAGTTAAGGATGACGACAGTCAATAGCTTCGTCATCGCTGAAGGATTTATGCAGCTAACGTGCAGATCTGCAGCCCACACGACTTTTTGGCGAGTGGTTAAGGTGCGGTCGTGTCACTACTATTACCATAATCTAAGCAATGATTTGAATCCAATTAGAAGCAGGATTGAAGTCATTCTTATTCCTATTAGAATTTTTTGAATGTTAAGAATGATGAAACTAATAGGAAAATTATTAAATAAATAGAAATTTAATAAAGTAAATAGAAATTTTTTAATGTTTCTAATTTTTTATCTATTATTATTATCAGTTATTATTATTTTTATTTATTTAAAAGTTAATATTTACAATTGGAGAGTCATATTTACAATTGGAGAAGCAAGTGTGAATGTTGCAGATAAAATCAAAGTGCTGCCATCTCGCGCAAAACAGCTCCAAGGTAGTGAATACATTAAGCAAGGTAGAGCAAAGAGAACAAAATGAAGCCAAATTGAAGTGCTTAAAATGCGTTTTGTCAACATTAGTGTTCCCGTCGAGATAAAAACAAAAGGAAAATAAGGAATAAATCAGCTAAGGAGCATGTGAATACGTGTTTGAATCTGTGTCTGTGTACAAATGTCTACGCCACGCCACGAACGGAAAAGGTAACGAAGGAATAATACGAACGAACGAAAAGTGAATTCAACATAAAATACAATACAATAATGCAAAAGGCGAAAAAGCAGCAACAGAAACAGCAGCAAAGGGAATGAGTACTTTATACGCTACTTGCTGCAGGCAGGCGCACAAAAAAACAACCCTGCTTTTAATAAACAGGAGCTGCTGAAGAAACAACAACAAATGGAAGAGAAACACAAGCAACAACGGTTTGTAGTCCAAGCGCAACCCAAGCTGTGGGTCGTATTTTCTGCTTCATCTTTTTATTTGTTCTCTTTGCTTTTCCTATATCCTTGAATAACAAATGACGATGTCGATGGTTGACAACAACAAAACGAAAGACAAAAGGAAATGGGGAAAAAATCCCTAACAGCAACAACAACTGCAGTGATGCCAGAGCACAAATAACAACTCTAAAACCTTGTTTTTGTTCTGGTTTTTGTTGGGTTTTAGGTGCCGACGGAACCATCAACACAACGCTTCACAGGATTCTGTTTTCACCGTTAGTTTCATCGTCGTTGTTGTTGTTGTAATAGCAGTTGTTGTTATAGTTGTTTTTTAGTCAACAGGAAAGCAGAAGCACTTTTTACGATTGTATTGAATTTGAATTTGCAGGAAATTGTTACGCTGGAATTCTAATCCGTAGTGTTTTAAAAGGTCGGCTATTAGACGTGCTCTACTACGTTTTTATCTGCATAATTTATTAAATATTTAAGGTATGTGTTGCTCTGAGTTGACTCAACTTTCCATTGAATACTAAAAAAAAGAAAAAATGTTATTATATTTCCATTTCATGGATCGAATATCTTTACGACTTTTTATATATTATCAGATACACGCAACAGTAATTTTTATTCCTCTTTGCAGTTCATCAAAAAGTAGTTAATTTTTGTGACATCATAAAAAAGTCGTCGCTGTCATAAAAATCACGAGTTTCTTCGTTGACTTCTTATTCTACATTTAAATTAAGTGTTGTTTATTAATGAATTTATTTAATTTTGCATTCTTCGTGCTGCTTGAAAGAGCGTTCATTGCACCGAGCTCTCCCTTCTTCTTCTTCGCAGTAACACTTGTCACTTCTGACAAACGTCGCGTTCCACATTCACAATAGAAACATGCATATGCAAAGCGAATGGGAAGTCAAAATCACTTGCTACACAATTTGTCTTTTATTCTTGTGCTTCTTTTTTTGTACTTGTCTTCCTTGTTGTTTCTGTTGATTTAATTTAATTTTATTTACATTGTCTAGCAGTGAGTGACAGGCGCTACGGACGACACTTTAATTTCATACTACTTTTTGCACTCTACACATAAAAAAGTGGAATATTTAATTTAACAAGAAACATAAACATAATCACGAAGACTATCTTCAAAGTCTATCTTCAGCCTGATCATTTGAATAAGATCTTTATTTAAAAAAATTTGTTTAAATAAATCCACTCTATAGAAATAATTTACAAAGGAATTCACATCCACTCTGAGCCGACTTCAGTTCAGTTTTCATTTCAGTCCCTTTTTCAGTTTATTATCTGCAATATTCGGAGAAGCTGTCATAACTTCGCTTTGCTGCTGCTTTTATGAATAATTGATAGGCCTTTTATATATCATTGACATATCTGTGATAAAACCTTTTTTAGATCATTGAAAGATCGGTGATAAAACTTTTATAGATGCTTCGTAGAATGCTGATATTTCTTATACTAATGATAACATTTTGAGAAGCTCCTCTCTCATGGATCATTCCTCTCATGGATCATGCATAGACCTATGATAGAGCTGTAATATTAATATGTGTATTCAATAATATTATTGACCTTTACTTATACTTTGAGAGATCTTTGCTAAACTTTTAAACGGCTTTTAGTACACCCTTTATAGACCTTTGATGAACTTTAATTGTCGCTTCATAAACCTTGGATGATCCTTCATATTGCTTTAATAGATCGCAGATAGGTTGAACTTGCAGCATAGCGATACAGTCTAATCTTCGATATACCTTTAAAGGATTTCTAATATACGCTCTACAAATCGTTAATATGTTTCCCAACCATCTTTAATACACATTCGTTTGAGATATCATGAATATTTGCTTCATAGTGATAAATTTCATAGATCATATAAATAAATAAAACACTCTATAGTTTATTTTTAAGAGTGGGTAATTATGTAATAAATGCCAAGTGAGGGACAGAATTACACAAGAAATATTCCTGTAGTACGATTTTATAAACTTCATTATATTTATTTATTAGGAATAATAATTATGTCGGGAACTAAACACATTTTCTCTCCTCTTCGAGTCTTTTTATGAATTGAATTATATATATTATTACTATAATCACCATGCTTTAAGTCTGAGCACGTTCAGTGTAGGTGAAAATGGTAAATTTTTTGACCGTGCCGAGTACGAAATTTGTTTGTTTTTATGCAACTTTAAATGTTTAATTAAAGTCGGTAAAAAAGCCCGCATACCATTTTAATTAATTATAGAAAGTGGCGAGGGTCGGAAGTGGGCGGTTCAGATTCGTTGCCTTGTTTGATGACATCGTTAATCAAATTCGTTTTTGTGCTTTTTAAGGTAAAATTGAAATGAATTTTTTTCGAAATGGAATTCGCGAAAATAAGCAAATAACCAATTCAGTGACTGACGGAGGACGGATACAGAAAAAGCAACTGTGACCGAGAGATTAAAAACTGTCAAAAATTGTTACCTGAAATACAATGAAGTCGGGGAAAATGATGAGCCAGTGTTTTTTTTAAAAAACATTCTTTTTAGGGTTCTTTTGAATGTTTCCGCAATCGCTTTTCATCTGAAAAGTCGTAAAAATCGAAATTGACTTCTAAATTGTTTCTTGATTCTTTAATTAAGATGCAATTCTGTAAAAACATTACTCAATTATTATGTTGTATGCTATAATATAAAATTATTTTAATATTGTTAATAGAATTATTATATCAAAATATAAAACTTAAAATTACTTTTCAACTATTTCATTTATAAAATTCGCCTTCAATTTATATGTAGAAAATCCTTTTTATCCGTCTTTAGGATACCTCACTTGAAACATCGAAAGACTTTTAGAAACAACTTCCACATCTTCGTCGATATAAATTATAATTTAGGATTTCTTTGAATTGAGTATAAATTCAAAATTACTAATTCATTCGTCTACTACTCTAGAAATCCTGTTTTGCCTCCATCAAAAATATTATTTGAGTAAAACAGCGATCCTAGAAATTCCCCTTTTTTAGTTTGCTTTCCTTAAACGCGAGTCTGTTCGTGCTTATTTGAATCATCGGTCTCATCGCCGTTCAATGTTGCATTTAATTTCAAAGCTGTTCACGCTTTTATACTCTGAAATGCGGGAGAAAAGTTTATAGCTTCCACAGACGCTTTTTCTCCATTTTCAGGCTCCTCTTCTGGAGGATTTTTCCAACTCTCGTCCATCGTTCGTTCATTAATACTAAAGCAACATCGCAAAAATGGTCGATAAATGTTTTCTATATGGGATTTTTTAAGATGGCGATGGCAGCTTCCCTCCAAGTATTCATGAATAACTGCCTCAAACCTAAACTGGCCGCTCCGCGTCTGTAGCGCCTCCCAACACCTTCAACATCTTATGTAAGTTCCTCCTCCAGGAAAATTTCTTCGGTCCACTTTCAACAATTAAAGAGAAAATTATTCAGACTTTTTATTGTTGTCGGATAGTTAAATTTTTGCTCCTTGAATTTATTTGAAAAATATGGCGTAAAATGGCGTCCCATCGGGCGTTTGATGAGGAAAGGACGTAATAAAAAAAATTAGTCGCCAGTTTTGATGCAAAGCAAGCAAAACTTTTTAATGGACCCACCAAAATTTACTTATTATGGTAAACTTGTAATTAGAGTTTTTAATAGCAGCGTTTAATTTGCTTCCTTTGCTTTCCTTCCCATGGAAAATAATGCTCAATGAAATAAGGGCAAAAAACTGGCAACTACTAAAACTTTTTCAACTAAAATTGAAGTTAAGAGTAGGGAAAATAAAATTATGTTTACAAAGGACGAGTGTTTTTTCCAAGGAAATCAATCGAAATCAATCAAATAAGTAATCAACTAGAGTTGGGAAATGTTCAAGTGTTTTTCGAGTACAGGGTGATTAAGATGTTGTTTTAATTGTATAATATGATCTGTAATTATTTCTGTGTCTGTTAATAATAGTTTCTATTTCTAACACAAGTTTTTAATAGAATTATTAAATAAGTAAATTAAATTAAAACTAATTTAAAATTTAGTCAAATTTTTTTTAATTCTTTTTCTATAAAAATAAAGTTTTAAGTTAAATATAAAAGTTAAATATGAAGTTACAATAAACACATTAATAATAAATAAAATAATAATTCATAATAATTTACGAAGAAATTAAATTTATAATAATTTATTAAATAAGTGATGCAAACAGTTAAAATATTATTGAAATATTAAAATACTAAACGAAATAATAAAATTAGTAATTATTAATAAAATAAGTAATTCATCACACAAATAATAATTGAATTATTGAAATAATTAAACAAAATAATAATAATATTAATAATAGTAACAAATCATTGAATAAATAAGAAATTCTACAAACAAGAATTGAAATATTTCAAATATTCAACGAAAGAATAACAATGAAACTAATATAAATATTAATTTAGATATTTAAATATTTGTACCCATAATAAATCTGTTTTCTGCTAACAAAAACACTGTTTAAATTCTAGAATTTGTTTGAGTTTTGGTAGTTTGTAATTTACAGTTATTCATGAAGCTCTTTAACAGAGTTTATTCAGTGAGTGCATGAGGAAAAAGCACATATTAAATTAATGTTTTAATTTGACATTGTTAAATGGAGCTGAGTCACTCAAAAGGGGAAGTTTTTTCCTGTTTACAGCTTGTTTTGAAACTTGTAAATAAATTAAAATTGAACGCAGTTTTGGTAGAAATAACAACAACCACATCAACACCCGCGGCTGCATTCAGCAGAGCGTGAAGTCCCCTACACGAAGTTGTTGAACAGCAAGCAACTAATCCACACATGAGAACCTCACACACGCACACCGAACACATGCTCAGATCATGCACACTCTCCCATGCATTTGGATTCATTAATTTTTATATGCGAGAACTTAGAAAAAGCATGAACTCATCGAAAAAGCAATTAACACGCGAACGAAAAACACGCGTCCGTCGCACTCTTCCGACTCCTTGGAGGCGCCTTCATCGAGCTGAAAGAATCGTCTAGAAGCACCGTGAAATCACCTTAACTCATGTATGATTGAAGATTAAGCGACGGAATCCTGAGGTGTACTTTGCGAAAACTTCCGAAGTTTCGACTGCAATTCGATTAAAAATGTAATCAATTCGTCTGCGTAGAGCGCCGTCACTCTTTCCGCCGAATGACAGCACTTTTCTAAGTGAGAAGCAAATAAATTAAATGGAAGAAATTATAAAGTAATCGACGTGCGACGTGGGCGACGTGGTCAAGGAGAGAAACCAAAGTTTCTAAAAACACACTTGCCTCGGCGTGTCCTGCGGTGAATACTGAAGGTCGGGAGCGGAATCGAAGGCGTGGATGTGGAGTCGAAGTAATCAGAGGACGTGAATGGGACATTTGAACTAATTTCCTCGAGTGACGCTTGTTTGGCGTGTGTTGCTTTGGCTTCACGTCGACGGTTTCGTTGGAGACGCTGGAAGTTTGTCGTTGGATTCGTTAAGGGTAAAAATATCCACGTCCGTGGATGATGAAACCGTGATTTTGGAAATTCTCTCTTTTATTAACGACCAAAGAAGTTGGTTTGTGTGAAAAGAATACGCTTATTGAACCCTTCGACTACGAAGGGCGATGGTTAAAATGCGAGGGAAACATTCGCACGAGAGGCGTGGGTGGTAGCTAAGTAAATAAATTGGGCAAACTTTGGCTGGTCAGATACGAAACATAAAAGCAAACATCTCCCCGCAGGCGAATAAATTAAACGCCGCATAAATAATTAATATTTACATGGTTACGTGGCTTTTTCGGGGTGGTTCTCAGCAACCAATTTCAATTTCAGTGTTGTTTAGTCTCGGTTTTGTGCTGTGTGTGTGTGTGTGAGTCTGACGCAAGAGGACAGCCGCAGAAGTTTGGCCAAAGTCTCTGTGGATGCGTCAGTAGTTTATTCATTGCGAAAGTTAGAAAAACCACATAAAACCGACAGCCAAAACAGAAAACCTACATCAGAAAACTCCAAACTTTATTTTACATTTACAGAGCATTATTTTTCACCTTAATTAATCTCCAAGTTTTATTCACGGTAAACATTTTCAGTTGTTTGCGAAAGGAGACGAGTTACAGAGACGTAGATGTGTAAATCGAATAAAATATATGAATTGAAGCCACCCCAAGTCAATCGCACAGCTTAAACTTTCCAAAGAAATTGAAAAACGATGAGGGGGAAACTACCAAAACTCCGCATTCACGAAAAGTTACCCGAATTTCGTACCTCAATCGGATTGCCACTGGTCAATGTACAATAAATGGGGGTTAAATTTGGCCGTGGCCCGTGAACCTTACTGAGTCGAGCACTCACACATGTGCAAATGCACAGCCACAAGCAGTGTCAAAGGCATTCAACGTCCTCCTGCTCATCACACATTCCGCTTGAACATCACGTTTCTCCGCAAGCTGCAGCCTTTTGTGCGATGTCGCCTTTTTTATAGAGGCTAAACCAACATAAATAAGCGACAAGGACACCAACTGAAGCAACAGGATTCGGAAAACAGTCCAAATGTAGCATTTTTTTGCTGTATTGCCGATGTGGTTGCTGCTTTTTTGTAGCTGGAGAACTTCGAACATTTCTTGACACGTGTAGCTAACGTCAGGCGTGACAATTGAACGTAATGCAGAATAACGGAGCCTTTTGCAACCCTGGGAGAAATGTTTTTTCGGGCTTCTAGCAATTTAATTGTTTACGGATTTCGTTGAACAATTCTGACAGCGAAAACCCAGCGAATGCCTTTGAAGAGTCACTCAGTGCAAAGGAAAAAATTGCTGCAAGCGATCACATGAATTGAATATTTAATCATTAATATTATAGATAGAAAGTAAAATTGTAATATAACGAAAAAACCATGGAAAATAAAGGGTTTATTAAGTTGAAGTTGAAGTTTATTGCCTGTTAAAAACTGTTTACAAAATTAAACGCCATAATGTATTATCTTAAAAACATAATCTAAGAAGTTTATATTACTTAATTATAAATATAAAGGGAATATTTTACATCAATTTATGAATTTTGCACTTAATTAAAAAGCGGATTCTGGCTCGCATCACAAAACTCTGATCGTCACAACTGAATTATCAGCGCAGTCTAAAAGTATGCAATCGCTTTTGTTCATTGCGCGGCTGAATTGTCTCGATTGAGACGATGTTGTGTCTTTATAACAAATTTTTAAAATTATTATTATAAATTTTCATGTGTGGAATATTTAATTTATTTAATAATTATTGATTTATTAAAATCTTTGTTGTCCTTATTGCAGACGCAAACACATGTCCCGTTCATATACACTCATACATAAATATCTTTATTTATGTGTGTTTTTGTGTGCATTTTCAGATGAGTTGCGTATTTGAAAGTCGCTTCATATTTGTTATCACTTTAATTGCAAAGAGTGATGCTAAACATTAGCATTGATGTCAAATATTAGCAGCAAATAATCCAAAAATTTGTGGTAATTATAGACAAACTTGGTTTTTGCTGATAATTGGCTTTTGCATTTCATTAGCCATGCTGAAAGCCATTTATAATGAGGCTACTTTGTGTAACCACACCTTAGACAAACATCAACATTTAATGACACAGTTTCTAGAATTAATTATAATTAGAAACCAATCATCGGCGAAATTAAATGACGATTTAGCAAAATTCAAGGGACGTTAAAATATAATTGCTCATTCAAAAGTAGTGCTGCTGCTCTGATTCGTCATTTATTTATGGATTATCTGGATTTATTTAATTATTCAGGAATATTGACGAATAGTGACATTATCAAAATTAGGCAGACATTTTAAATTAAGACAAAGATTATTATTCAATACACTTTATATACAAGTTTTAACTCAACCTATAGTCACCGATATCGCTTGCAATCGGAGCAAAGTCGATAGAGCTTATAGGTCCTTCTATTCTTCCTTTTTCTCTTCGATTTTGCTATTAAAAGCGGGTATATTTCAATATTACAAGCAATCAATTTCAGTTGTGTACAGTCAAAGCAGCAACAGCTTCATTGCTTCTGATTGAATAACAAAATTTAAACCGATTTAATTTTTCCAAGCCGCAGTCGGCTTCAGTGTTTTTCTGGTTCCAGGTTTTATTGCTGTCATTGTTGTGCTTCATACGAGTACATGCTCCAATATGAGATTTTATTTATTGCTTTTCCACAGTGAGTTGGCGAAAATGTCGACAAATAAATATCAATTCGATGGCGAAAATTTGTAGCAAAAAAAAAGAGGAAAATAATATTACTGCTCGTAGTTCTTCGATTTTATTTACTACTGATTTTGTTAATTAAAAAGTTTTAATTTTTCGAAATGTTTATTTACAATCTTTTTCACAAACCGAAAACTTATTTAACGATGTGAAATCAATTCTTCGGTAATTAAAAGAGGAAGGGACACATAAAAACCTTAAAAAATGAAATTATTTTTATGCTCAAATGAAGCTACGTAAGAATAGTTTACGAGAGATAAGCTTTAAAATCTTTTCTATTCACTAAAATAAAAACAATTGCAGATTGCAATTCGAGGGGCGATTCTCTCATTCGTCGCTTTAGTCATGCGTTGCTAAATATTTAATTAAACCGTCGAGATGTGAAATGAATGGACAGAAGAAAGCAACCTAAGCGCAATGGTTGCCGGTGCAACAACACCAACAAAAGGCAACAACACACCGACAACAATGCCAATGCCAAATAAAAGACAAGTCAACATTATCCTTTTACGAGGACCAACCCAAATGAGGACAAATGGCTGCAGCGAAGGATATAAAAGAGGTTGCTGGTCGAGGTACGACTGCAATCTGCGGTATCTGAGTTGGTGTGTGTGTGTGTGTGTGTGTAAATACAAACACAGTCGCAATGCATGTGTGGCTGTTTATTTTGAAAAGGAAAATGTTGACTTTGAAGCATGGCAACGGTTTAAATAGAATAGAGTACTCGAGGGAAGGATCCAGTTGCACCTGCAAGGACCACTGAAATTAATGTGTAGTTTTATCGTTCGGAGTAGCGACTGCACGATATCCACGAGTTTATAAATGTGAGTGGAGCGACTTTAGCTCCGAGGGCATCTCAACTGAAAGTTGACCCTGTTTTGCGGCAACCTCCATTAATAAAATATTCCGATCCACTGTCAAGCAAAGGAAAAGCCAAAAAGACTCTTAAATATTATGGAAATGCTTTGAGGTTTTATTGCTTTAAGCGGGTTTATATTCATTTAATCATAAAATAATGCAATAAAAAGCCTTAAACAATTATAGCTCCACACACAAAATTGTATAAATATTTAAAGTTCGCCTTTAATGTTTATATCTCTTTCCAAGTGTCTTCCTTTCCCTCCATCGTTGGGAATCGCCACATCCTGCAATACACGCCTGACACGTCATTATGCGAACTTTTCACTGGAGTGTCACAAAGTTTTGCTGCACGAATGCGTTTCACTGCGATCCACACGAAGCCACGACGATAACAGCAAAAATGGCGGCTTTGCGATTTCTGCTAAAAGCGAAATTTGTTTTCAACTTCCAGTGCCTCATCTGCATTCGTAAATCCTTGCAACTGCTTCAAATAGAATGAACACAAAAAAACCATTTTCTCCACTTCATACGATGAATTTTCAAGTGATTTTTTCTTTTCCTACGTTTCGGGAATTTTGATAATTTAATAAACAGGTTTCACCACACACGCCATATTGAAAACGTGTCTTTCCGGAAGAGGCGACAAGCGAAAAGTCATAAATGAGTGAAAAACAAGTGTGGCGACGCACGTCTCAGCGCCACAGGATGCAACAATCGAAAAACCACAAAAAACAAAAAGAAATGTTTGTGGATGAGCGAAGAGATAATTTCTGCCTTCCTCCTGTTGACTGTGAAATAAATTTGTCAACTCATTGTTCGGGTTTGCGCCGTGCTTCCTTCGCTGTGCGTGATGTTGCTTTTTGCGGTGAGAATCTCCTCCGTGAGCCCCATCGGAGCCGAGCACCTTCGCTGTTGAATCTTCATTTAAGTTTGCGCAATTTTCCAGTGCTGCGTTCGACGCGAACCTCTTCCGGCCTCAGGATTTCTTCGGCTCCTGCTGATGATCCGCATTGTGTGCGGTTTTGTCTCCTTTGCGGTTCGTGCGGTTCTCGTTGTCACGTTCGCCGCTGACTTGATTTGGTTCGCAATTTCATCTTTTGTTCAATTATTTATCTCAGTTTTCTGCTCTACTTTTCAAGTTATTTCTTCACTTCGGTTTGTTGGAGTGCATTTAAAAGGAATTGAATTGGTTTTTCACACTTTTTCCCCTCTTTTCTTTCTTGGCTTATTAAAATGCCAATTTTTATTAATTTTGCGGAGGAAACTGAGAATAATTTAATACAAAATCGCTAAAAGATTTATTGAAATTCGGTATTATTTAAAACAAGGATTCAATTTCACAGTCTCGGGGGGATTCGAGCAAGATTCGAATTTTGCAGATACGGGAAACTTCTATAGACTTCTTCTTCTGTCTTTAGCTGTTCAATTATAAAGAATTTAAACGGTTTTGAAAGGTTGTAGGCCCTATTGTTGCTTTTACCAACCACGAATATATTTTTCCCACAATCCTCCGTCGTCAACCTATTTTCAATTCATGATTCTTGGGTAAGTTTCACCGGATACGCCACAGACGACGGTAACCTGATTCATATTATTTACAATTCTCTTTACAGCTTTCCGAATTGAATTGAGTTTTCGGAATTATTATAATTTTATCTTCGCCATTTCCATTTCAATTTCCGCTGGTGCTGCGCTTCACTTCGTCCATTTTCACTGCGTGACATCATTCTGCACGGCGATGTTATTTACAAACATATTTCACTTTGTCATCCTTGCAAATGTAGCGAAGTTTTTCAAATAAATAACTGGATTCGACTGAGATAGTGTGGCGTGTCCTCCGTGATTATTACCATTATTATTACCGTCGCGTAGAAAGCACTTTGTTGTTGATGCTAATGCAAGCAAGAAGAAATCCTTTGGGCGATGAGGAGAGCTGCTATCTGTCTGTTGTGGGTGGGTCGATGGAGGGGAAAGTCAAAACCAGTTGAGAAAAAGCTTCCTTCATTTCCAGGAATTCGATGAAAAGTTGAATGAAATGTAGAACGAATGAAAAAAGTGAGCGAACGAAAAGTTCTGAGTTCTGGATAAAGATGAAATAAACGAAGATAACGATTCGTATTTCGACTCCTCTACAAAAACATTTTCAGGTTTAAGGACAAAAACGAAGTTGCGGATGCACCCAGCAAAGCAAAGTTAAAGTAGATCCACTTCAGAAATACGAGCAAAAAGTCTCTAGAAGAAGAGTAAGCAGGAAAGCGGTTAAGAGGCGATGATCAGGAGAGGAGTGGAACAGAGCGAGGAAGCAGGAAGAGAGGGAAAAGTTGGTTTTTACTAAAAAATTCAACCACGGAATAGAGAGCGTGGAGAAGCCTGAAGCTGATGCTGAAACTGAAGATTCTGGTTTTTCAGGGAAGCTGAGAATTTCAGTTAAAAGTTTTTTGTTCGCGTTTCTTGTTCACAATAAACTGGGAAATTACAGTATTTTTAAAGAGCTGTAAACTATAAACTAACTCTCTGCAAACGTTCTTTATCCTTATCTCCATCTCCGTCCTCATTTCCATTTGCTCTCTGCGAAATTTATCTCTCATTTCCTCGTAATCCTCTGGACTTGATTCACATCATTAAATTTTAGTACAAAAAGGAAAGTGGAGTAAAGAGGGAATAAGAGACCGAAAGACTTGTTGAAAGGGAACAAATTGGCAAAAATCTAATTGTAGTCAAGCAAAGAGAGAAAGACAAAGGAAGCAAGAGTGGGAGAGAGATAGAGCAAGTTGAGAATGGACAGAATTAAGTAAATCTGTGTGTAGACGTTGTAGGGATTTTCCAACTGAAAAAGAAAAATGAGAATTTGTTAATTGAAAATATCTCTGCGAAGGTAAAGCAACAACACCAATAAAAAAAAAACATTATAGACTGTATAGCACTTGGAAATTAGACGGACTACACTCTTTTATATACGTAGAGTTGGAAAATATCAAAGAAAATTATTTGTTCTTTTTATAGGCACCACATAAAATTATTCGATAGTCGCTTTATTCTTATTAAAATACCTTTTGTAAAATGAGAAAATAATATGCTAAAAATCAATGTAAATCCTTGGAATCTTTGGGAATCTTTGAACAAAACTGTTAAATGTACAACCTTATCGTCCATGGCTGCCATGAAGTATTCCTAGTGTAATTGATATGCAAAGGGATTTGCGGAGAAAGCAAAAACATTCCTCAACTGCTGAAAGTTGAATTAATCGAGGTAGTTTTGAGCTTCAACTGGTTATTTCAGTTCTTACAGCAGCAAAAGTTTATCCGAATAAAGCTGAAGTTAATGCAAAACATACGGCAAGCAATACGAACTTTCGACATTCTTTATGCACCTCGTGAAGCCTATTTTATTTTTTATGGATTCCCACATTAAGTGTAAATAAAATATAATAAAAAGTTCTGTTAAAATTATTGAGATTGCTAAATGAACTTAAATTATGATTAATCAATAAATTATTCGTGGGCATTTGTAATTTAGCCTTTAGGGTAAAATTACTTTTGGCAGGTTTTCTTTTGATTTCGCCATCGAGTAAAAAGTTATTGAAAATGTAATGTTTATTAAATTAAGAATTATATTTAAATATCTAAAAGAAATACGCTAATAAACAGAAACAAATATAATAATCAATGAAACAAAATATAATTCTTTTAATAAACGTTATTAAATAAATATTTAAAGCAATGAAAATGAATAAAAGCAATAACTAAAATTCGTCAAAAACAAATACTATAAAATTAGATATTCAAAAAGATTCCAATTCATAGATATTGAATATTTATATATTGAATGGCATTTCGCAGAGTAACGTAGATAGCAAATGGATTTCCATAGATAAAAGAATAATAAAAAATTGTATTTGGAAAATTCCTTCTTTTATAGAACTTTTATTTGCTTTTGTTTCTTTTGCTGCCTTTCGTGCATTTCTTATTTGCCGCTTTATTGCTGCTGTTTTCTCAGTTTCTGCATCGGCAAAATCTGTTGTAAATTAGTTCAACCGAAACGACTTATGCGAATAGAATAAAAAACAAAAAAATAAAAGGTTTTATCTCCGTGCTCCACAGAAAACGCGAGAAATTAATAAAGAAATGCAAAGAGATCGAAAAAGGATGAAATGAAATCAGAAAAAAGACGCTTGAATGAAAAAACGCTCAGAATTTTGCGTTGCTTTGGAAGGAGCTCCACTGACGGACGCGGTACGCACAGGATTCAACAGATTGGATTAAGGTAAAAGCGAAAACTTTGCCAAAAAAGGATGGCAACAAATTAATGGCGAGAGACGAGGAGAAATGATGGACGGCAAAAAACACAGGGAGCGCAAAACAAAGTGTGAACGTTAATTGATTTAATTAGCAGCCATTTTAAACAATGCTGCATAGTTTCAGAGTATACCGAAGGGAATTTTTTGAAGAAATCTAATTAGAAGTTGGTGAAATTAAATCCATAAATTATAAACAACAGAAGAACCATCGACATGAAAGAATATCAAAAACATTTTATGTATTCGAAGTGAAGGCAAGAATCTGCTTTAATAAAAAACTCAAATTTACATTTAAAAGACCTTGAAATAAAGAAAAAGGGAAGATGCAGTGAAAATAATTCATGTAAATATTTTAAACTATTTTTAGATTAGCTGCTTAGAGGCACACCTTCAAAAAAATTTCGATTCTTCTGAAAACAATTCGTTTTTAAAAGCTAATACTTAAACTTTTAATAGTTTTCCCCAAGCTTAAATTAATATTATAATTTACTAATGATTTTATTTATATTTATAAATTTATTCTTATGTTTGTCCTGCATTTTATTATGATTTTAATTTATTTATGACAACATTAGGTCTTTCTTTCAATGTATAAAAAATTATATGAATACTTTTCTTTTCCAGCGCCTCTGAGTTCATTGAAAAGCTGCTACATTAACGATCAAACTTTGTGGTAAGTTTTAAAATTTTGTTTATCAATTAAAAAATTTATTTAATTTCAAAATTTCCGTGAATATTCGTTCAAGGAATTCACCGGAATGTTCAGAAATGGACATTCTTTTGCAATAAAAGTTCATAACGCAATAAAATAAATAAATGCATATATTTTCAATACAATATCTTCGAAAAATGTTTATTTATCAATGTGCATATATATTTAAATAACATATAGACGATCAAATTTTTACTTCTTTTGTTATACAATCAATCAATTTCACTCCCGAATTTATTGATTCTTAGTCGCTGTCTATTTAATTGCAAAAGAAACGAGAATGAAGGCAAAAACTTACAATAAATTAGGTCCTGTTCTAATAAAAGGACTATTTTTTTAAGGAAATATTTGCACTATATAAACATATTTTCCTAAACATGAAAACGAATCTATTTTATTGTTGAACAGCCGCTCCAAAGTTATTATAATGAAATATGTGAATATTGTGACATTCAAAAGCCTTGCAATTGAGGCTAAGGACGATTTGCTATCTTGACATATATCCACTCCGACGTCCTTTACATCCTGCTTATCCTTTGCAAAAGCTTTTCCTTCTATTGTACTTTAGCTTATGTTTTTGCCCAATTTCCAACACGGATTCGTTGCAGTTCCTGGCTTCTAACAGCGCAAAGAACTCAACGAAGTAACTCGCTAACAAAAACATTGCATATTTTAAGGCGCGCTGTTATACGTTTGACGGGTGCTGAATTGGGAACGGGTTTCATTAATTAGCAAAGCCTGTAACGTCAAAAACTTGGAGCCAAACAAGCGACAAGCGACTCAGCAACAACGAAGCTCAGAAAAGTCATAAAAAATGTTTACATTTCGCCATTTTGTTTTGCTCTGTTTCGCCTTTACTTGATGCATGGGGAAATCCAATGCGTGGTTGTGTTTGTAAAGGCGTGGATGAATATTACGATATTTGATATGCATAACGCGTAATTCTATTTCGTTTGTGTGTGTGGGTGCCAAGAAGCAGGCTACAAATACACTTCTTCCTATATCACAAACACGGAGATACATTATCAGACACACCCACGCGTGTGCCTGCGTCTGTGTGTGTAGTTGTAATTAAGATTTCTCACAAACACACAACACATAAATTAAAGTCAACTTCTGCAGCGACGTAGGCGATGTTGGCGACGTGCTGTTGCCACAGATCGACCGAAGAAGATTTGGCAGAGACTCTACGATTTCGAAATGGATTTGAATAAATTTAAATCATCCTCGTGAGATGCACGCAGAGTTCGCGTAGTGAAGTCGCTTCGTGGCGCAAGTGACTTTAATTTGTCAAGCAAGGATTTGGAAATCGTATTATTAACGGAGTGTGGTAAAGGTTGTGGAAGGGAATGAAGGAAGTGAAACCGAACAAGGAATACAGGAATATGTCTACGGAAAATTGCATAAATTAGAATATTTGAAGTGATGCCTTTATAATATCAAAAGTAGCTCATCATTTTGATTATTATTATTGTTTATTTATTGTTCATTGCTTCTTAATTTCTCATATCACTTTCTGTTTGCTCTAATTAAGCAGTTAACGGAACATGTAAGTGCTTAAAAAGGTTTCCTTCCAAGCGTTTTTGCCACACAATTTGCATTTACTTCCACTTCAATGAATTCCGTGATTCGATTTCATCAGCAGACTTTTGAGAAGTGGTTTTCTGCTTTTGTTATCGATATCATTGGCTGTGGTTTGGCCCAAACTTTAGAGAAATGAATAATTCGCTGAAATAGTGAAGCAGCAGAGAAAACAAATTTCATGCCATTTCCTGAACTTGTTTCACTTGATTACGATTTCGTTTCATTCGCCTTCGCCTTCCTTCAAACTCCTGGCCTATTTTCGCAGATAGAATATTTGAGCTGGTCAGGTTTTGCGAATGAAACAACCAAAAAAAAAAGGAAAAGATGTATTTTTAAGGCCGTAGAACATGAAATGGCAGCAAGAATAAAATGAAAAAATACGAAGAATAGAATGAAAACATCTGCAAAAATAAATACGTTGTATAACAAGAGAGCACGAAGCATCATGAATTATTCGGGACCTTTTTCCTTGTACCGTCGTCCGGGATTCGAGGCACGTTTCAATTACCGAAACATTGGACTAAAACTAGATCTCGGCTGACAATAGTCAACAACTTGGATATGGAATCAACTAAAATTCGACCGGCAGAACGACGAAAAAGGAAACCTAAAAACCTGCTGCACCAATGATTAAAAAACCAATCAAAGTCAGCAAAAATTCAATGCGACAACCAACAAAAGTCTTTTTTAAGTCAATGCTTTTATTGTGGTTGCATTCGAATTCCAATTTATTGAATAATAATTATAAAAGGACGATGGGTAGAGTGGGGAAAGCGGGCGGAGGGGAGAATGACTCAATAACAAGCGTTGAAATGCAAAAATTTGTGGTCGACCGAAACAAACAATTGTCGACGGGAGAATATAAAAAATGGCAGCCGGAAAAACTACGCAGGGAACTCGACTGACTGATTTTGTAGAATACAGAATCAGAGACGTCGCCTGAATGGACTCCATGATGATGAGGATGATCAGCTAATGGTGTGCTAGGAGCGGACAATTTCGGTTGAATTTTTCCCTTGACGCTGTGACCTCAGGAAAAGCTGAAAGTTCAGGGAAAAAGTGAACTGCAGCAAAAAAATGGGAAATGGACAAAGTGCAAAAAACTAAACGCTGGAAGAAAAGAAGAGAAAAATTATAAAAGAAGAGGAGAGTGAGCGATATATAAAGCGGATCAGATATCCGGATATAAGCGAAAGAGCTTTAAGGATCTCGAACAAGAAATTATCATTTACATCCAGGGGAAAATAGAAATAAACAAAAAAAAATTAAATATACATATAAAAAAAGTATGAAAAACATAAGTTTCCTTTTATCTGCATGACTTTGAATTGATTCTTTCGAGAAACATTTATTTAAGTTCATTTCACTGACATTTACGACACTTTGAACAAATGTGAGTCATTGGAATATTCCGACATGAAACATTATTCTTTTTTACATCCTCTTCTTCCTCTCTTTTTCACCTTTATGGGCAACCAACGTGGGAGAAGATTGAAGCAGCAATGTTCACTGTCACTCTGCGTGAACTACTTGAGCGATTAAATGTATCCACAGTATTTTTGCTCCCTTCATTCACATGATTCCATGTAACTAAATGTGGTTAGGATGACTTCACAGAATACTTTATTCGTTTAATTTTCAGAAGAGAGAAATAAAAGATTATAAACAGAATACAGAATACAGAAAAAGAAGAAAACAGGATACAAATTGAATCAGCAGGCTTCTTCTTCTTCGGTCTTCCATTCATCTGTGAACATCTGCACAGATACACTTGCACTCACCAACACAACAACATAAAGAAACCGCAGGCTTTCGTGTCTTTGTCTGGATCTTGGAACATGGCTTTTATTCAATGCAGCCAATTGTGGCGTGTTTGCTTTTGTTGTTGTTGCTGCATCGTCGAGAGAATTGAAAATTTCCTAGTAGAAAATTACCACAAGAAAATCTGGTGTAAATTTTGAGTTTTAACTTTGAGAAGTTTACTTCAAAAACAATGATTCAGTTTTTAGGATTTATATTTTGTACACTGACTGCCTCATGCGGCGGTAACTATCATGGACTTCGATGAGTGACTGAATTTGCGTCCCTTTTTGCTCATTTCAGTCAAATTCTGTGATTTCTCTTTGCATCGCCGAGCATCTCGAAGCTAAGTTCACTTGGACAGCGTCAAAGAGAAGTAATTTCTCTGGAGAAATATCCAATAATATTCAATGATGACGTGGAAAAACTACTAAAGATGATGATGATGACTTCCTTCGCAGCAGAGATTTATTTATTTCGCTTTTTCTTGTCTCTTATTGGGTTCTTATTGGCTTCTTATTGGTTTTTTTTCTTATTTGATGATGATTTCGCAGATTCGATAAATTGTAATGTTGCCAATGAAACTAATGCAATTCTGATTGATTTGCTGGGTTATTGAAATTCATAATCAGTTGAATTCTTAATTTAAATTAACAATTATTTAAAATGAATGACCTTAATAAGCTCCATAATAAATAAATATTTAAAGAGTGGATTTAATCTGATTATTTGACAAATTATACAAGTTTTACCTTTATTTCTCGGGTTTCTTATTCTTCGTTATTACGGAGTATAAATATTTTAGGCAATATACAGTGACTCCCTCTCTTTTTCTGTCGTTTTTCTTTTATTTCTATTGCTATTTAACGCTTTCTGTCGGTAAAACTAAAATGACTGTTTCCGAAATTATCGTTTCCAGTTAAGAATCCATTAAGTAACTCATTAAATTTTTATTGTGATGCCTGGAAAGGATCTTCTCCGTTAATTGTCGCAGAAGTTTGTCGTCCATTCCGAGATTTTGTGACTCCGTACGTCGAAGCAACTACTTAAAGCTGATCTTCCTTCGTTGCCATCTGTGAGTCCGAAATCGTGCTTTTATCCGACTCCGTTGCACACAACATGCAGTTCAATAATGTCACTTTCCTTCCTGCTTCTCTCTTCGTTGTTCTTCTACTGTTTCCCTGCGACATTCACACGGCGTCAGCGAAATCTTTAACGCGACTTACTCCAGTTTCACGCCCTACACTTAACAGCTTCGTCGCGACGTTCGTGGTTACGTGTAGCTGTGTCTATATGTTTCAATGTATTTTACTGCTTCTATTAAGAACTCAACCATTTCTTTTACGGCTCCGGGAAGCATCAGTAATGAGGTCGGCATCGCTATTCGCCGCGTGGTCCTTTCCCAGAAGACTTCCTGCAAACTTTTATTATTTAAGCCTTCATTTCTTCGAAACGTCGCGAGATTCGATGGCTGCCATCGTTTCGAGCCACCTTCTGCAGAGCTTCTTAATAATAGATGTGAAAAATCATCAGCTCAACGTTTATTTTTCATTATTTTGTTCTGTACTTTATTATGAAAGTATGAAAGCCTTTTTATTGCAGCAGATACTCTGAATATTTCTTCAGCTTCTTTAAAAATTTAAGAGTAAATTTCTTTTTGCTCTTCTTTTCTCATTCTTTCACTGTTTTCTGTTGTTTTTTTGTCCTTTTGTCCGCGTTGTTAGAAATATTCAAGTCGAACGCACGCGTTATTAGTTTTCTGCTCCGACATCTTGGAATTTCCATTTAATTTCAATCCTCGTCCAGGCGAGGAGTGGAAGACGGTTTTACGCAGGACACTGCACGTCGCACTCGTCAAAATGTAACTGCATGTTGCAAGACCAACGCATTAAGGCTGCCGTCAGCAGCAACAAATCTTTCCGGGCTACAGACGACAGACACAAAACATCATCAGCCTCAAAGTGTCGCTGGATCTTCACATTAAATTTCTTGAAACTATTTGGATCCAATGAAAGCGAGCAAACATTTATTTATTTGCATTTCTGTGCGAGACTTTGATGAATGATTTCGATTACTGATTACATTAATCTAAATGCTCGATTGACCAACTACTGTTATTTCAATCCCTTAAAAGCGGATATAGCGGAAAAACTTTAACGAAATTACATTGGACACAGAAACCTTGGACCCGGAAAGAGTTTGTGTAACACCACAAAATGAATGCCGGTCGCACCAGGCACAGACACAGGTGCATTCAACGTTCCACCAACACAAATGTAAGCTTCGTAATAAACAATCGTTCCAAGCGTTGTTCGTACGATGTCTCAGCCGCACAAATGCAGGGTGCTCGGCCCGGTTTATCTTCTGAGTGCGTTTACAAGAGAACACGTCCTCAGTTCGTGACTCCTTGCAATAAATTAAAACGACTTTATTTTAGAGAAGGAAGACAACAGAAAATGAATAAACAAAGCAGTGAAACGAAGGACCACAGTGGGTCGTTACGGAAAATTACGAGTAGCTAAACTAAACGAAAAGAAGCGTTTTCAAGCTTTATTGTAAAGGCTTTGAACAATATCTTTTATCCACGAGGTAAACACTTTTGGCCCACTATAAAGAGTTTCAACAGCGTGTTTTTTTGCTGAAGTACATAAAAAATAAACGGAGCAGACCGCGGCTAGGAATTACAATCATTTCGTTAATAATAAAACCCGGGCTGCGTCCCTGCGAAACCTTTTCCACCAGTTACGAGAACGAGGTTACATCGCTTAAGGGTTATTAGAAGCTGTTATTAATATTCCTGGCCGCTGCTTAAAGTGTTAAAAACCCATTTAGCATGGTTAACGCGGTGCTGAGTCTGTTTTCAATTGCAGAAAGAGATCATCGCGGCAGAAGTTCGGAGTGTGGCACGCTGATAAATTGGCTACAGGAAATGTCTGCTATGATTAAATTACAATTTATGCAAAAAGTTCTGCAGAGGCAAAAGGACCGCTGAGTTTTGAGTCTTGAGTTGTGCGTTGCTCGGGTTAAATGCAGAAATCCTTGGATGTTGAATGAGCTTGAATTGCCTAAAAGTCGGCACAGGAAAGTTTTGGAGCGCAGCAGCTTTTAAAGAGTAAAAAAAAGTTTTCCGCTGCTCTTTTCACTAGAAAACTTCAGGATGATGAATGACGCTGGACGTTGATGGATGATGTTAAAATTTCCTATGCCTGAAAGTATGCTTAGACGAACATTCAACCGTAAGCGAGTTGAGGAATCGTTGTGAATACTTCCTGAAAACATTTCGCCGCAAGTCCACATCTGAACGGCTTGCATAAAGTATTTAACGTTGACACTACATCAAAATTAATGCGGCACAAGGACATACGATGTATGCTTTAAAGGATACACGGGGTTCAAGCGTGTTTTGTTCATTCATCGTTCCTCCCTCGCTTCATTCGCTTCGCTTCGTGCAGCTGTTTTTCTTTTCTTCTTAGCCTAGTTTCGAGCGCTGGTTGCTTGTGTTTATTTGGAGCAGAATTTTAAGCTGTGCCAGGCTTTCACTTTGCCTAAGTACACAGAAGCACGCACACAAACACAGGCTCGAGTAACAAAAAGCGACGACAACACAAAAACGTTGCAATGTTTTTTTTGCTTTTCTTTTCAGAGCACAAAGCAAGAAAGAAATAAAGACAGCAGCTTGTTTGCCTGCGGTTGCAGTGTAACATGTTGTAACCCGCCCTTATCTTAACCTATTGAGTTTGCGGTTAAATTGAAGTCGAATGCACACACTTCTTACACTCACCTTCGGGCCCAGCCAGCTGAAACGGCTAAATGTAAAGAGCTGCACGATGCAACAGAAAAGATTCTTTGCGAGGTACTCCACGGCGTATGAATAACATTTTTTTTGTATTTTATATTGAATAAAATTATGCTGCAACTAAACTTGTTAAAATGTATTGCATGTACATAACACGCGCCTTAGTTTTAATTAAAGTGTGAATTGTATGAAAATGCAACCCGATTGCATTAAAATACAAGCAAAATAGAGGAGGGAAAATACAAAATTGAAAGAGGAATATAAAAATCAGTTTGAATGTTAGCGTTTCATAGATTGTTAGATTTTATTATAATTTTGTATTAAACATAGTTTGCTGGAAAGGGAAAGGAAAGTTTTATCCTTAGGTATCAGTTAAATTCCTTCTAAATACTTGCTCTATGTGAAGACAATAAAAATCGTGATTAATGACTGATTAACTTCGAATCTTCGGAGCTTCAAAGATTAATAACGTCTTCGTTTGTGGATAAACTCAGTATTAATCGACGTAACGTAAGCAGGAATGTGCTCTGATTTATTCTATACAGAAGTAAAAATTTACAGAAAAATCTGTTAAATACTCTGATGTTGTGTATAAATATAAAAGTAAGAAAAACCAATCTGAATTGACAATAAAAAGAAAAAAGGAAACTTTCGTAACTTGCAAGAATTCGTAGAAGGAGAGGAATTCTGTTACCACGGTCGTTAGAACCATGTAAACTGTATCCAAACACATTCCGGCTTCAATAGCGAAGCTTTATCAACTTTCAATCAAATCATTTCTCAATTCAACACCCACAAATGAAGTCCTGTCGAGCGACGTCTTTTGCTACTTTTCCTGTTGCTACTGGCCACGAAAAACTTCAAGGCATTACGAAATATGTAGAGAAATTCCACAGGTCAATCAACTTTAGAGTGACAAACGAAAAGTAAGCAGATTTCTATTCACTCACATGACATGCATGTTTGTATTTGATGGAATTTATTTGATTACATTTATAATTTTTCTTGTTTGTTGCTTTTTTGTTATCCGATGTGGTTTGTTGCTGTTGGTGGTGTTTTTTTCCATTGCCGTCGTCGCTGTCGTTGTCTTGGTGATGTTTGCAACACTTTGTGCGGTAACTTTTCTTATCAATAAGTTTTTATCAGTGACAAGCAGCACTCGGTTGTCATCCAATGCAATTCTTGTGAATGTTTTTATGTATGTGCGCTGCATTTATTCGATTCTACTACACGAACGAATGGCAGATGTTTGTGTGCTTGCAATGCGATGTGAACGCACTCACTTCCATTAGCTTTATAAAAGTTTTCCTCTATGAGTTTGTACGTCTGTCTATTCGTCTGTCTGTCGTTCATATCTGTTCGCATGTCTGCCTGTTTGTTTGCCTCTGTCTGTACACAGCATTCATGTTTCATCTGAACATTGTATTCCGTATTGAACACGCTTATAATAAACACGCTTCCACAACGGCAACAAAGGCTGCGAAAGTTTTCTAGTTTTTCATACGACTGTGAGTCTGATGCAGATGCAAATCGCAAAAATTATTTATAAACTTTATGGAAAGAGAGCAATAAACTGAATACACGTTTGGCTACCTTTTAAAGTAGCCTGAGCTGCCTTTCAAATCAGTGGAAAATTTCTATTCATTCAAACTTTTTCTATACTCTGTAAAAAAAGGGATTTTATGGATCCCTTAAATTTAAGAATGGTCTAAAATTAATAATATTCAAGGCAGTTGCAATGCAAGAAAATAACTCATAAATTAGAAGAAAATTATAAAAATTTTATACAATAATAATTAATCTGAAAATTACGCATTAAATGTGATTCCGAAACTAATAAATGTAATTCAGAACTTATTAAAGATATGAAAGGATCAACTGTAATTCAGAATGCCCCAAATGTTGTTCAAAAAGGTCAACTACAGTTCAGATTTGCCGTATATATAATTTAGAGAACATTAAATATACTTCAGAAGACAAATCTAATTTGGAAAGCATTTAATATAATTCAGAAAGAGCCAATTATAGGCCATAAAGACTAAAGTAATTCATAATAATCAAAATTCAATTAAGAAATCATCAAACTAAATTTTGAAGGTATCGACGGTCATTAATATAAATATAATAATGAAATATAACGCTGGAAGCGTCATTTATAGTTCAGAAAATCTTAGATTTAACTCAGATTAGTCGTGTAACATATAAAGTGGAATGCTTCCATCGCCATGATTGCAAAATATTGATTGATCTGTACGTGATCTGGATTTTCTAACAAACCTATCAATTAAATGGCATTCGGGCCCCTGTCGCACTCTTCCCACCCGCCGTCATGTACTCACACATCTCGCTGTGTACATGGCGCATTCGTTTCAATACAAATCACAGCAGCGATTAGCTTTGAAATGGCCTCAAAGCGTTTTTAATGTCCCGCATCGACCCTGTTTCTGGCCGATATGCAACTGTTTGGTAGCTAACCGAGCTTTGTATTTCACCCCCCACCGGCGCTCAGTTACCAATGCGACTCAGCCATCAATGGTTGAGTGCGTGGCGAAGAATTACATTGTGTTGCATTATAAAATCGGCTTAAATCTGACGTTGATGCGGATCTGACTGAATGCAGCTGAAGCCAATTTCATTTGACCTGTTTTTGTTTCCAATGACGCGATGATTTATGCCTGTATTTCTACTAACGGTGGATTTATGTTCGTCATTCCGATTTCCCATTAATTCTATTCCCGTTATTTGCGCTTCAATCATTCACGTGATGATGACATTTTCTCTGTTATGTCATTTTATGTGCTGAGATTTTGGAGTTGCTTATTTTTGTTATAGTTTTTCGAGTTGCGAAATTTTCCTAACTTTAATATTTTCCAATAATTACAGAATATCTTTAAATTATTCCAACTTTTCTTCAAATATTTTGTTTTATTTTAAATCACTTTTCTTGGTAATTTATATCCGTTTTCTAATTTTACTTCATATTTGTAAATGCAGCTCAATAAGAATCTTTGTTTTCCCTTCAAACTCCATCGAATCTTGCGTTCTGTCGTTTCTTTGGTACACTTAAATGGTTAATAAAACGACAAAAGTAAGTAAAACACATCAGAAGCTTGTTTTATTAACAAAAATGATGACAGTCTGAGCGACTTTACAGGATGATTGCCGATGCTGTTGTTTTTATTGTGCTTCTCTGACATCCTCACAGCAGCAGCTGCACATCGCTCAGCAGAATATTTTAACTTGTAGTAGTTTTGCTCTGATACGTGTTTATAATCTTCCTGATATTGGTAAGAGTCTTTTTTCAACAAAAACGATACAATCTGGTGTAGCTCCATGTCGCCCTCTGCCGCTCCTACGCCACCCTAGTGAGGCCTGTGCCTGGTGGCCATTCATATTTATTTAGATTTATTTTTGTCGTTCGTTGCTCTTCTCCATTTCCAGATTTCTTCTGTGTTTTGCTTGGTTTCCGTTCGTCCCCATGCGGAGTTACGATGCGAGACGCTGCGTTGATTCTGCTGCATCAAAATGAATAGAATTCAAACTGCAGCAGCTTCCCCGACGTATCGTTCATTTAAATAGTACTCTACGAATGCTAAAGGAGCTTACGATGCCCTTGTCTACTTTTATAATATACTCGATGTTTTTTCATGTCTTTTGGGCTTCAACTCAGTTTATTTATTTTTGAAGTTTCGAAAATATTTGCACACATCTGTCAGAAGTTTCATAAGAAATTATATACTCACTGAATACCTCCCAAAATCACAATATTTAGTATTTATTAACAATGTGAGTCGATAAAACCACGTATTTAAAATATATTCTAGATTCTGAGATGTGTTATGGATAGTTAAAAAAGATATGTTTAGGGATAAATACAAATTTGTCACTTCATAATTCTTATGAATAATAATTCGTCTTTGAATTCCAGTAATAATTCGTCTATGATTAATGTATTTAATTTAAAATTAAAATAAAGTTAATATTTAATTATTTTTACATTTCATTAAACTTATTTGCTATTTAAGATTTAATGAATTATAAAGGGTTTTGACTGAAGTGAGCTTTAATTAAATTTATGGTTTAAAATATCATAAAACTTTTATTGTAATGTTCGCTTAAAATGCTTGTTGATAATCTTGAAAAACTATTTAATTTTTTAGCATTTATTTCTTCCCTCTATGTTTATTATTTGTTTGTTGATTCTTTTTAATGTTTTATAAAGTGCAGCAAATGTAATTGAGTCGTACTGAAACAATATCCTGTTTGTCCATAACCTGCTGCAACTTCTTCCAGCTACGAAGCGAATAGCTTTATAAGTAGAGAGAAATTCAAACAGTTAGACACACAAACACATGGATAAAAGGACGGACATACAGACAGAGCACCAAGCAGCAAAGGTACCAGAGCCTGCAGCAGACAAACAACAACAGCAACAGATAAAAGATTACACGGTAAAACGGAAGCATGCAAACTGACAGTTATGCCAGTGTGAAACGTCATAATAGTTTCCGCTATAGACGGAAGCTTTCCTCGTCATATTCATTATTTTTGTAGTTTTTACGGATGCTGCAGGTTTTCCATTTTGAGTTTGCTTTTTATTATCTTTTTATATCCCGCAGAATTCCGTTGAGAAATTTCAGGAAAATTTCTATTCAACGACAAAAGTTTTATGCTTTCGTTCGGCTTAAACGCTGAAAAAACTTATCGTAGTTTTATTAAATCGTTAAAATTTATTTAGAAATGATTTTTTCATGAATTTGTTTTCTTTTCTCGTTTTTCTTATTTTTCTAAATAATATTGAATCCATATTTTGTGGGGAAAATGTTGCTGAGGTTGCTCAGCATGAAATTGAAATTGGAATTAACTCAGCAGAAGCACGATTCAGGAATTTATGATGTACATAGAATATTTAAAACTTAAAATACGTTCATATTTCCCAATATTAAATAGAAAACTTCTTCTTTTTTTGCAGATACGGAGCGGAAATCGATATCATTTATGGTCGGACAAGAAAGGTTAGTTTTATAAGTTATGTATGTGTTTTTAGTTCGCCATGTTGCTGCCTTTTGGCAGATACATACAAATGTTTAAATGAAGCGAGTTTTGAATAGTATGAGTAGTAATTTGTGAAGAACGGCAACACTTGTTGGATTGTGCGAAGAGCGCAGGCGCCTCCCTTCGATGGGAGAGCAAAAATAGTAAACAATAGGAAAACGAGAGAGAAAAACTCCTTTCTCTTCACTCTCTTTCTGTAAGAGCGACTGCCTGGATTGCCTGCTACTCCACGACTTGTCGCTTTAATGGTCAAAGAGAGAGAGAGAACATTGGTTCCTTCTCTTTGGAATATCTTTTATTCCACGACTTGATGATTTCGTGTACGGAGCTTTCGGCTGTCCTTTGGCTGCGAGGCAGAATCAGTTCACATTCCACTCAGCACGATTGCCAAGGACTCCTCTTGTTCTGCTATTAGCAAGAATTATCCTCGCACGTAGACGCAGTTCAGCGAAGCGCCTCAACTTCGCAGTTCTTGTTCAACGTTGCTCGCTGCGAGTCACACGCGGCGTTGACGTCGACAGCAGTCAAATCCAGCGTGTTCCGTGTCGGTGTGTGTGTGTGTGTCGTGCTCATGTGTGTTGGAGAATAACAGAAGCAACAGAAAATATATTTCCAACTCTACACGTGGATGTGTTTGGTGAATTTCCCTCCCGATCCGTTCCATAACACGACTGATTATTTTTATAGCATACTTTTGTGCGGTGTAAACGGTCATTATCAGTGTATTAGTGTGAATCTGATGTACTTCAGCGCGTGAGTGTTTGTTTGACATTTTGCGGAGGCATTTTACGAGATTTCGGACCCTTTTTTTTGGCCACAAATCGACAAAAACCAAAATAACGAACGGATGCTATAAAATTCGGTTGAGAACAGGAATAATCCCAACAACAACTACAAAAACAAGATTTGGGTATGAAAAAAACACACTTATTTACATCATGTTATTTAAAAAAAAAATTTTTCTTGGTTTCTCAGTTTTTATCTGGAAATTTGCAAGGTTTTTTTTACTGTCCAAACATTTACACAAAGCAATTCTTATGCCTTTTATAGACATTATTTAGAGATTTCTTCCGCTCTGTTTATTATTATATAAAACACTGAAAATTGTAAATTGGAGCAGTAATAAACCTCATGTCTTTGTGTAAGCGACATATTTTTAGGATTAATTTCATGTGTTACTTGAATTAATTTAGAATTACGAATTTTTATGAAACTTAACTGACCTTTGGATAACTGGAAATTGTCAAATTATTCCCGATTCTTACATTTGAAAGAGTTTTCCTTACTGTAAATAACTGTGAAAACATTTTCCGCTTGAGGAAGTGTTAAATAATCAGCAAAAAACATCTTGTTTGTTTGATGTTCCAAAACTTGATTTTAAATTAAAGTTTAACAAGATTTTCGCCACTCAATTCAATTTAATTCAATTCAATTTCAAACGTGAAATGCTTAAAACACACTCAACCACTTCTAAAACTATTTTCTTTAATTGTTACTGACTCTATGACAGTTTTATCCTTTGTCCTGGGGAAAGTTTTTTCACCCTCAACTCATTTCGACGAATTAGAAAACTTCTACAAATAAATTTACTTCAAGTTTCTCATTTCTCATTGTTTCATTAGTTTCTATTCTTTGTTTGTGCCTTTCAATATCTTAATTCGCCGATAAAACTGAAGATGACAGTTTATATAGTTATTCTGGTTGATCAGCGTAAAAGTAGGCAATTTAATTATTATGCAAATAGAAGTAAATGGGAAACCATAAAAACTACAATTTTAATATTAATTTATGACAAAAAAACAGCAATTGTATAAGAAGCAATGGTAATAGTGAAAAATAAACTGAAGCATTTATTTCGTATTTGTATATTTATTACATAATGTTCACTATAAACATCACTCTTGTCTTTTTATTCAGTAGAATGATTCCGTTATAAGTTTGTCATTATCGTCATAAATATAACACGACGTTTCGTCGCTTGTGCAAATCTTATTAAAGCAACGTAGTTACCGTTGCGTTGATAACCATCAGCGTTAAACAACATCTGCTTAATAATGTCAGGATGAACAAAGGATTCACTAACTTTGCGAGGTTTCTTCAACTCGTGTTTTAGACACCATCTTTAAACTTCACCATTCGCAAACCGCTTTGTTAAAAAGTTACAATTTCTGTCATGGTTTTAAAAGATGACTCCGTGACGTACGCGCAAGGATTCATGTGCCGTTGTTTGCTGTTTTTGTTGACTGCATTTCCTTCAAGTCTTTTGTTGTTCACTTTGTGCTTTTGAGTGGAGAATATGTCAAGAATACTCAGTTACACAACAACAGCAACAGGCGACTTCCACCTTTACAGGCTCACATAAACACATTTACTCATCATCGTTCGCCCGCGGCCACAAACGCTGCACTCTCGACCCACAAAAGGCCCATCAATAAAAGCGACTGCAGCTGCCATTTTGAATAAACTCCATGCTCCGTGCTATACGCAACAATATTCTTGCTCAATCCGCGTCTACCTCCTTCTTTTCACTTCCATTTCAGACATTGATTCTTATTCCTTTGCTAAAGAAGCGCGTTTCTTCTGGAAAAAGTAAAGGAAAAGTGAAAAATATGTTTCCATTCTGTGCGCTAGTCATGTGAAAAAGATGAAAATCGTGATATATTGGAAAGATGCAGCAAAATGAATACTCATGACATCTGAATAAATGATTTTTTCTGTGACAGTCGTGACTTTCAATGGGTTAATTAAATATGACGACGATCATTCTTCTTCCACTGAATGTTTTTAAAGCTTATTTCAACATATAAATTCAATGAAAAAGTAAGGGAACAAATAAAAGGATAATCAGCGTTATTTATAAAATGAAAATTGAGCTGAATCTCTGATTAGCTCAACTGATAAACTATTCACTCTTCAAATTGCAATTTAATTGTATGCGACGCTCTACAGACAAACAAGGGCTTCAATTTTTGTTCTTCCTCGTTTCTGTGGTATATTTCCTTTTTCGTAGTTTCCGTGTTTTTCCGCGATTTCCTGCTTCGTGCACTGGGACGTATGAGCAACAATAATTGAAATGAATAATTCGACGGTTGCTTTCTCTTCGCGTAGATTTTAGCATGAGTTGTTCATGCTTTCCGCAGTAAGTCTTTATTTTTTTATCAAATTTTTTTATCAGAATAAAATAGAAGACAAACCAAACTTTTCCTAAAAAACTATAAAAATGAAGAACTGTGATTTGAGTGCTTCGCTGGTGTTTCCAAAACCTGCGACTGTTATTTTTAACTTCTAGTTTTTATGTATTTATATTTTATACATTTATTTATTCCTATTTTTGATTCCATTGTGTTTCTAAACTGCAATTCGACGTAGGAACATCGATTATTCGGGTTCTTTAAAGAGTTTTTGTTTTCAATTAGAGAATATTTATATATTTCATTATTTATTTATTCATTTATTTATTTATATATTCAGTTCATTATTATGTTTATTTATTTTATTATGTATTTATTATTTATTGTGTATTCATTGTTTTTACAATAATATTTACATATTGTGTAATTTTTGCTTGTTTATTTATTTATTTATCTATTTTATATTTAATTTTATTATTAATCATTAATAATATTTGCAAACTGAATTTATTTAACAGCTTTAAATGATTTGTATATCTTTAAATATTATTATTTCTTATATTATTGCATTTATGGTTGATTTGTTTTGATTGCGATCCGAAGTTTGTCCGCTTCTTCCCTAAAATTAAACAATTAATTATCATGTTACACGTAAGCAGACAAGCTTTTGTGCTGTTGGTGCATTTTGGATGCATAATTTTCCTGCATAATTAAAAGAGAAAGTTTTTTTTGACATGCGGACTTAATTAGTATTTAGTTTCTGAAACTCTGCAGTTTGATGCATTGGCGCAGTCCTTGTATTTGACCGTCGTGCTGAAAGCTGAAGTTTGCAACATGCGAGGAACACTACACGCTTTTCTAACACTGTAAATTTAATGAAAAGCCTGAGTAAAAATAAAAACGCAGGTTCCAAAAAGCAGACAGCAAGTTTTCGGTGCCGCAGAATTTCATTAAAATCGGAAGAACCTTTTTACGATGTTTCGTATGTGGTTTATTTTAGACATAATTGGGTCAAAAAAAGAGAGAGGGGGAAGACGCTAGGAACATTTAAATTTAACATTTAATTTTACTATTCTTTTATTTACCTGCAGCGCTTCATTCGGTGTCTTATTAGCAAAGTTTCGCATTTAAAATTCGTTGCAAACTCAATTAAACATTTAGTTGTGTATTATAAATATTTTAGTTGAGTTGATGGCGGTTTTCGCCGCCGTTCTTCATTCGTCTTCCGTCGTCTGTCTGCCTGACAAACGTGGCTCCCAGCTCAATCGTGAAAAGGAAGCGTAAAGCTTTCACTACTCATGTAACACATTTTATTTGTCTCCCAACATTTTATGGCATCACTTGATGCTGTCATTTTTATTGTGCGATGTGAGACGTTTGACAATTGAATGCTTTTGGTTTGATGCGAAGAAGATACTTAATAATAATCATAATTGATGACTGATTTCATGCATTTCTTTAAAAAGCTTATCAAGAATGGCGATGCCTTTTCCCTACTTTTTGATAAGTATTTTAATAAATTAAACAAATATTTCATCACAAAATAGTTACAATGAAATGAAGATTATTTTAAATCTAAAATTCTTGAAATCAAAATTAAAAACACAAAAGATTTCGACAAAAGCACTCGATGCTTTAATTTCACCATCGCGCGAAAATTTAATGTGAATGCGATTTGCGCCGTGACATCATTTCCAACAACAGCAGAAGCAACAATGTAATTTGTCACCCCGAATGATGAACTTATAATCCAGGAGCTGCACTGTTTCAGCGTCGACTCTGACCAATGCATACATTTTTATATCATGCGATAAATTTGCAATCTCTGCTCAACTTGTTTCAATGAAAGGACTTCAACGCTAGAGCAAACAACGATTGCTAATGAGAATGTATCAGATGGAAATCTGATAATAATAATTAATGCACTTGTGTGAGTGATGTACGCATGTGTGTTTGTGATGAGGGAACCCCGAGCAAAGCTAAATATCATTCGATCAACATTTCGGCGTTTCTGATACGCATCGCCGCCACAAAAGCGAATATTAGTTTTCAGTTGGATGGAAATGAACCAGAAAAGCAATAATAACAACAACCACAATAGTAAGAACAACAACAATAATAACAACAACAACAACATTAACAACAACAACATTAACAGCAACAACAAACAATGAACCGAAACGGAAAACAGTCCAAGCGGACGGAAGTGTAGAATGAGTCGAAGAATTGGAATTTTCCGAGATTTCGAGCATAATTTTAGAAGCAGACAAGAGGCAGCGAGAAGGAATGAGTTGCCAGTGGGCGGGGATGAACTCGATAACATTTTGATTTGCATTTAAATGCCATTCACATAATAAAAGAACAAAGAGCTTCATTGAACGGCTTTCGTCAGTCGACTTCAGCGTCCTTTCTGTAGATGAATGGCTTCGTGTCAGCATTGCACTGGTTTTATGAGTGAACCGTACGCAGTCTACATGCGACCTCGGCTGTAGTTGTTAACTTTCTGCTGACGCTGTTATTCATTTGACAGTTTTATGATAAAGTCAAGAGTTGCTCCGAATACAGAAGAGTTGACAGATTTATGAAGCAGTGCGTCATGAGGACAATTACTCAGGATGGACAAGAAGAGGACGGGACAAAAAAGAGCAAGGAGCATAGCAGGGAGCAAGAAGGATTCGGATTTCTCTGAAACGCTTTTAAATCCACTGCAAGAGAACTGAGAAGAATAGAAACAAAGTAATTAAATTTAATCGAAAAATCTACATTTTATGCTGAAGTTTTACTGCGAATAATTGCAATGAAAAAATTTTAATCAAACAGAAATGTATTAAAATATTTGCATAGAAAACGAATGCATTACAAATACTGCACAATATTTAATAAAATATTGATTAAACTTCACAAATCAAATGAACTCAAATGAACTCAAGAAGAATCCAATTAAAATATGTAAATATAAATTTAAAGCTTTATTTCTACGCTATTTTGTGGTATATGAAATAATTTAAGGCCAGAGAAAGTAGAAAATTGAGATCGGAAAAATATATTTTGAGCGAAAAGCAAACAAATTGAGAAATCAAATGAACTGAAAGTAGAATAAATAAAACTTTACAAAATAAATCAATTTTTTGTAGAGAAAAAAGTCTAAAATACGGACAAACTTCATTACTATGAATAAATAAAGCAATCAATGAATAAATAAAACAATAAATGAATAAATAAAGCAGTAAAAGTTTGTGCATAACATGGAGCTAAAACTGCAAAACTCTGATTGGAAAGTGCAATCGATTTACGTTAGCGATTTGAAAATTATGCAAAAATCTGATTTCTATATAACAAAATAACTTTTAATATAATCTAGCAAAAACCTCAATTTGTATATTTTATAAAATATAATATAATAATTCAATTGCATATTCCAAAGTCCGATTGTAAATGAAAAATTACTTTTTGTTAGCGTAATTTTAAATTTTCTCATTTATTTCTATTATATTTATACTATACATTTATTGTACTAATGTATGCTACTATAAAGCAAATTGCAAATTAAAATCTCTCAATAAATCGCTCTATAAAATCCATCTTTGGTATGAATAACATGAAACAAATAAATAAAAGCAGTTTACTCCACATGCTATCGATTTAATTTTTACTGTTTGGCTTTTATTTCAATAATTATTTACTTAAGATTTTATTTTTTTATGATTTCATTTACTCAAGCCCTCATTTACCTATGATTTAATATTTCTTTCCTGCGAAAATGCTTCAAGTGAGAGCAAACATCTCATGTTTCGGTTGGAGCCAAAAAGAAGCCAAAAACAACTCGTAAAGTTTTTGGGCAGCTCGTGATGTGTTATTTTTCACCGCACACATGTAAATTATGTTCACACACACATGTCGAGTACATGTGTGCTTACACACCGCAAATTAAAGCTCTGCACAGCTGCCAGATGATGAATGCTGAGCGGCGATGCATCTCCACGTTCACTGAAGCGCAGCGTGGACGGAGACCCACGGTCCAGGCGAGGACACAAACGATGTGGAGGCGAAGGAGGCGCTTCCCCGCTTTATTTATTATTTAAATTATAAATTGTACCGAAGTGACACATGTTTTCGTATCCATGCAAATTCACGCTGCTGTTGCGAGCGCTTTTTTGGGGAAAACTTAAACCAAACGATGGCGTTAATGCGCTCGAAATCCAATTCACAGTTTAATTCTTGGCAACTGAAAAGGCAAAAAAAAAATTAATTAAAAACGCAATAACAATCAAAATAGTAATAACAATAAAAATAATATTTAGTGGCAACAATTTCCATTAATACGCATTAAATAAATTAAAACGATCGCCAACACGAACGCGTGCTTCTGACTTTTGCATCAACGGTGGAAAGGGGCGTGAAGCGTCAGGGCGGGAAGACGAGTGTAACAAATGTTGCTATCCTCGAATCCACGCAAACAAAATCGCCATACAAATGAAATCGCAGCCGAAATATGCCAATGAAGCATTTTGAACGTGAATATAATTTATCAATTCGTATGCAGATCGCTTTGTTATGGCTCTGCTGGGTTTTCCACTCGCACAGAGCGTTGCCACTTGATAGTTTATCGTGATGTCGCACGCATCGACGAGGAAACAACAATAAAAACAACGACACTTTGCTTAATTCGCTGCATTTGGAAATGAAAAACTAATTTCCCTAAATGCGCACACGCATTCAATTAGAATTCATTGCTCTGCATGTTGCATATGTTCAGGCGCTAGTCATATGCACGTTTTTAGCTCATAACCGAATTTAATTTAATTTAAATTCGCACGCAACCGCGAATCTGTGCCCAACAACAAACTCCGCAAAGTATGCAACAGAAACTCCGCAAGTATGTTGAGTATGTTAATTGCTGAAATAATTGTTGATAAATTAATGAAAACTTAAATAACTGGCTGTTTTAGTAACTTTTATGGGAATATTTAAAAATTGTGTAAAAGAAAAAAACGTAAAACATAAATTATATGGAATTTATGTACTTTAATTAATCAGTCTTCACTCCTCTCCAACTTTTTCTAAGCAGATAAAATGCCATCATCTGCTTTGATTTTCTTAAACAGCAGCAGCAACGGCGAAAGTTTCTGCTGATTCGCCTCGTACATAAATAATGCGATTACCGCGGAATCCCTTGCTGCAGTCATGTCTTTATTTCACAATTAAAATGCAAAATTACCGACGTTCAGACCTTCATTTTAATACGACGGGCAACAAACAACTTTAAACATTTCCCCACGACCTCGGCATGAAGACGACGGACGACCTTCGCTGCGATTCTTTACCCTTTTTTGCTCAGCGCTGACCTGAAATTATTATGAATATTTTTAAACAACGGCGAAGAAATAAAAACTAACAAATTGCTTTTGAATCCGCCAGCAACGAGCAGAAGTCGCACACAACAACCGACAAAAGAAGCAACAACGAAAACGCTGACTTTTCTATAGGAACATTTTTCGCGGGGCCTTCGGGGTCCTTGGAGTCGACTCGAGGGGTGATCACGATGTTGAGCAGATTGGCAACAGCAAAACATGGTGCAGCAGCAGCCTGAACCTTGTGCTGAAAAAGAGAAACTTTGGCGGAAATCGCAAAGTTTACATTTAGTCAAAGCAGAGCGGAGAATATCTGGGTTCCTTTGGAGGGAATTTATTATTTAGAGGCAGGTGCGTTAAATTACTTACGTCTTTCTTCATCACGATGATAACATTGCTTTCTGCATCACACAAATTCATGCAACAAATGATTTCTCAACAACTTTTAATCGCTTGTTGTAGAACAAAGAACAAAGGATTCAAAATAAGAACAAAAGGATTCAGTTTTCAACTACAAACAACAAACGAAAGAAGGAAGTTTCACTTGACTTCTGAATGATAACTTTTGCGTTTTTCCTTAAACATTGTTTTAAAAACTTTACTAGCAAAATTAACAGAACTCATTTCTTCCGTGAATGTTACTTTAATGTCGTTGAAATTCGTTGGATGATTGAAGCAACCCTGCAAACAAATCATAAGAATGAAAAGCAGAAAGTGAAAAGAACTCGAATGAAATCATTTACAAATATAAATGAAAGCCAACAAATTTAAGTGAAAATGAATGGGGAATAAATCTGCTCTCGAAAGAAGTAAAAAATCGATAGTAATTAAAACAAATCGGATAAGGTTACGATTTTTCCTTCCCTCGTTGGAGTTCGTGTCAATTATTTTGAACGTGGAAATACTTGAATCCTCCTCACCTAAAAGGATCCGCGTGTGGCTTCAGAATTCAACTCTTTGCCCAATTTTATTTCGATTATTTTGAGGAGAACCACAGAAGTATTTTATTTGCATAAATGCAGTTTTTATATACGTTTAAAGTTGTTATTTTAAGAGCTGTTGATGTTGCCATTAAAACTGTGGAAAAGAGTTTGTGAATTGCACACAACGCTACAAAATTTATGATTGCATAACAAATTATAATGTGGATATTTTTATATTAAACATTGCCCCGATCACTATATTTCCTTGTTAATTTTTTTATTAGTTTTTCCAAATATTTCCTTATTCTAATTATGTTTAATAACACGGAACTCGCTTCAAGTTAACCTCTTTAAATATCGGATGACAAAGCGTAAATCTTTTGAAGTCATCAAATTCGTGAAGCATTAATTCAAAGCTTGACAAACGATTATTTTTCGAAAATAATGAAGCTTTTTGGGCACAGAGACTTTGATGTTTGATGGTTGTAAATTGTTGAGAGCACGTAACCGAGCCCAAACTCTTTGCTTGCGCCAAAACCTTGCCTTTAATGATATGTCAGAATTTTCGTGCTGAACCGGAAGCGAGTCACATCGACGCTCATTATAAAGCGCTGTTAATTACAAGCATAAGGATCGTGATTTAATAAGAAGACGGCTGCAAAACAAGGACGAGAACAAAGAAGAGACCAGAAAGGGGCTCATCAGGTTGCTGATGTTTTCTGCGGCAGCTTCAGTAATGTGCATAAATTATCAACAAAACATTAAAGGCCAAGCAAGAAACACAAAAGGAGGCTCCAAGGACATCAACGCCAGCTGAAATAGAGTAAAAGGAAAGCGAACGGAAGGTGAGAAGTGAAGCGTAAATGAAGTGAAAGGCAGCAGAAGTTGAGATGAAAATCTTGGCTCTGTCCATGGGGAATTTTAATCACATGCTCAGCATATGCAAATGAGAGATAAGACATAAACATACACATACACACAGACACATACAGACATATTTTTGCTTTTCATATAGTTTCTGATATTATTATGTCATTTATTTTCCTGCAAAAGGAATTCGAAAGTTGATTTTCGTGTCACGTTTCCGATTTAAACATGGAAATATTTAAATTTTCTCTCCTAAAAAAACTTTCAGAGCAATATTTTAAATTTTAATAATATTTAAAATTTAAATAATATTAAATTTTTAATTATTACCAGTTTTTAGAAAACATAAAATTTATTGTTATTTTCACTTTAAACAGACTTCGCTTTGAACTTTGGTTTTAGGTGGAATCACAATTGCAGTTGCAGTCAACAAATATTTGTTATAGAATATTCTCCTCTATAAAATTCCCTTTGTTATCCTCAGATATTCCAATAGCACCAAGCAAAAGAAATTCTTCTCCATAAAATTCTCTAACTTCTGACGTTCGAAGAGTTCCCTTTCGCAGGGAGAAAAAAGCAATCACATTCCTTCAAATACCGTCTCTTTTTGTGCTCTGAAAGGGTTTTATTTATTGTATTTCCTTTCAGTATTTCCTTTGCTGAGTCACAGTGAAATGTGTACAGTCGGAAAAGGTTAAAGCTTCCGGAAAATATAAAGATTACCATTGATTTTTATTTAAAAATAAAACATTTTTTTAAAATAAGTGTTGATAGACTTTTCGAATAAGTTCCTAATTTTAGGAATTTTTGTAATTACAATATATTTCTGTAATTACATAAAGAAGATTTAGGAAAAATCTAAATTACAAATGGAACTGAAGTACAATTTCTGAAATATAAATGAAGTCTGAAATTAAAATGACTATTTCTGATCTGAAAAATAATATAGTTTTTTCCCCGAATATTTTTCGAATATTTTTATTATATTTACTGACTATTATTTGATGTTATTCTGTGTGTGTACCTATGAGTAGATAATACGGACATTTTCCGCATGGATCCCAAAGAGACGCGGGCGCTGGAGTTGTTGATACGGATTATGAAGACGATACAGTGAACAGTTTATTAGCCGAACGTGTTCATGTGTGCTGAGATGTGTTTAAGATGAGGCGACTGCGAGTGTGTATAACTGAGAAGTTGGAAGCTTACGTTTAACAAGTTAAACACAAGCACGAACCGAATCGACTGAAGATGTGAATGAATGCGTGATCTTCTGTGATTAAGTGACCCAAGTTACGAGTACTTAAAGTAGTTTTTGAGTCTTTCCAAAAGAACAAAGCGACGTGTGTAAAATGTAGACATTTAACAACAGAAAACAGATTTTGAGGTGAAGCTGTGGGCGGAGACGACGGCAATTGCATAAACACTCATACATTCACTTACACGTCATCAACCGGAAATGCGATCAGCTTCAGCTTCTGATGAAGTACGTCCACCTAACGTTGATTTCCACAAACACAAACAACTCTGAAGCTGATTAACGTGAGCTTAAATGTGAAAGCAACTTCCAGGGTGCAAAGATGAGCCATCAAGTTAAAAATTCTTTTAAAATCATAAAAAGCGCAAATAATATTTGTATATAACTTCATTGTGATTCGGGATTTAATGAAAAACTTTAGAAGAACACAAAACAATTAATAATTAAATTAAAAATTCTCATACTCATTGATGAATTATTCAAAAAGTACTCAAAGAACTGCATCTTTTGTCTTAAATCTCCGAGTAGCTAATTAATTGGAATACATTTGCCAATTTCATTAAGCAATCCATGATATTCTAGTGAATAGAAACCAATGAGGCAAATAAGAACAGATTTTCATATAAATTAAACTTTCGAATATACAAACGACTCACGAAGAAACTTTTCAAGTAGCCCATGAATTTCATTGCCCTAAAAACTACTCACTTCTGCTGAATCTTAAATTTGCCAAAACTCATTGGCAAACATTTAAGGACTTGCAGATAAATAAAACATTTGCCAACAAATTTGAATAGCATCGCTTCATCGATTAGGAACGAAGTAAACCAAATCATGCATTCAATGCTTGAAGTGCTCCTTCCGAGAACAAACAATCGAAAGTGCATCTTCGCAATTCTACATGAAGTCGTAGAAGTCCGTTCTTCAGTTCTCAATTTTCCCGTTCTCAGCAGCATCAGGAAATCTCTTACTTCCGCAGAGGATAGATACAAAAGAAGTTATTTACTTGTTCAAGGATTTATTTGCAGAACGCATTCAAAGAGCAGGCTGAAGGAGTTTGGAAGAAAGAAGAAAACGGAACGAAGAGAAGGTCACTTTATGTGTCATGTGTGTTTCCGTACAGCTTCTCAGTGCCTTCATTAAATTTGCATACTTGACCTGCGGCCGGGTCGTTGTTGATCTTGTTTACTTAAATGCTTTAATTGTACATTTGTTTGAGAAGCTTCAGTAGGCAAATCGACGGAGTGATTTGAGTCGTGAGAGTGAAGAACGCATTCGAATGAATGTGTGAGTTGGAATACAAAAGAAAATGATGATAATAATAACTGAAGTGCTTTTCAGAGAAGCACTTGCTCAATTATAAAGAATTTAACTTTAATTTTTCAAGTACATTTTCTGAATTATATTTTGTATGAAATTCCCTCGCTGAACAGCAACGGATTTCAATGCTTTTTAATATTATCTCGCTATGGTTTTTATTTCTTTTATACTCAACTTCACAATTGTAAATTGTTGAATTGTAAATGCACGATTTATTCACAGACGTCAAATAATTTAACTACTTTATTTTAATTACGAAAATTCTGCTAAACTCGATGAATAAAATAATCGAATTTTTATTTAAATTATATTTCAAAAACTTGACCAAAACTATTCAAAGTTTTGGTTGATGATTCAAAGTCATAGTATCGAAAAATAGATCAAAGTACATTTTTTATAAATTATGAATTTCACTCTGGAAAATATTTTGGTCCCAAGTCGTTGAAACGACGGCGAAATCAAAAGACATTTAAATAACTCTACAAATACGCGTCTTCATCAGATCAACTTCGTCTTCATTTAATTAATAGGCTTTTAATCACTGCAATCAATGATGAGTAAATAATGACGATTGTTTTCTGTTTAACGCTTCAATGATCCTTGAGCTGCTGCAGTATGAAGTGCGTTATAATTTAATTCACATCGGATTCTAAGTGAATTGAATTAAATTATTGCCTTTGAAAGCTTGTCACCTTTGAATATTTCAAATGCAGATTTAGTTACTTGTAATTGTATATTTCTTTGGCTTTTTATATCTTCTCTTATAAGGAAAAACTTCCTTTTCTTATAAGAGTATGAATCGCTTCCCTCAAAAATCATTTTTAGTGGATACACAAACCCCGGAAATTCCGCCTGAAGTGCAGCGATAACAGATTGTTTTTTCTCTCATGCGATAACGAGTAGTTTTTTGCCGTTTGCTATTCCAAAAACCAAGTTTTGAGTGGCGGGCGAGTTATTTAACCCAGCCACGCCCCTGCCGGCTTAATTTTATTTCCTTGCTGTAAATTTAAATTTGAATACGAACCCGTTAAAAGTATACATTTTCATCTATTTGCAGATGTTTGCCAAGTCTGTCAACGCACGACGAGCGATCGATATGAACGAATCGAGGGACAGAAATCTGCTCGTAAAAACAAAGTAAGGGACGCGAAAACCACCGGCGACTGCTAAATAAATCCGCGAAATGCGACCGAGGGTCGAATCGGGTGCGAAGATCTGAACTTTGACAGCCTTTAAAAACTTTGCAAAACATCGGAAACTTTTCGTTATGCACCAAGAACTGCAACGCGAACATTAACGAAATTTAAAAGCGTTAATCGGGTGCAGAGAAAAGTCTCTGAAATCTGTGAAAACTCGACAACAACTTGAGCAACTCTGCGAAACAAGAACAGAAGAAGACGGACGAACTCGGGAATTTCAACACAGCGAAACGCACTTTTTTGTCGTCTTAGCGTTTTCCCTTTTTCAGTTTTAATTTTATGAACTCCTTTTTTGGGTGAGCGGCTGTGCTGTTGCCCTCCTTCGCCCCTTCGTTGTCCATCCGTTGTCCTTGTCCGAGCGGAGTGTGCGATTTCGCGCTCTATAAATTATGCAAATAAACGGCACGTCTTCTGGACCGACCATGGCTGCTTCGGAGCCACCAGAACCACCGCCACGAAACCCGGATCGCATTAATGCCTCGCTCAATAAACTCAGCGAGTCCGTAAGTAAACTCCAAGTAGTTCCGCAAATAGTCCACGTTGTACGTTGTGCCTACATGTTTTTAGATTAACTACTTTCTTGCATGCCCTACCTTTTCACCTCCTTCCACCTCACATCTTTCTGCAAGCCACATCACCCACCTCCGCGCATCCGCTCAGCTGATCGATTGGCTTCACGCATACAAATTTTCACCATTCTCTTTGCATGTGCCCAAATATAATTCGCCACAAAAAGGGGGAGAAATTCATAAAGAAGGGAAAAACTTCGGTGCTTTTTTGGTTTAAAAAACTCATCGCAAAACACTTTCGACTCTTTGATATTTCAATATAAATCTTGCTCGAAACTTTCTCCATTTATTTATGCATTTCTAGATTTGTTTTTAAAAGTTCCATAAAATAAAATAAAATAAAAAGTGCATTCAGAGCTTCTCATTATTTAAATAATGAACCATTTAAAAACCTTAATTTGATTTATTAAATCACAAAATTTGATTTAATATAATTAAATAAAAACAAAGAATAAATGCAAGTTGTTAATGAACATTATAATAATAATGCTAACAATAATTACAATAAAAAATTAAGTATAAAACTCAATTTTTATATGCATTGAGATATATATTTATTAATAATTCTTATACAGAAAAGAGCATAAAAAATTAACATACAATTTATAAAATAAAATAAAAAATAATTAATAAAACCAATTCATAATATTCGATCTCTTTTAACCGCGATTTCCTTTATTAAAAAACAGTTTTAAAAATTGTCTGCTACGTTTTCGGATTCTCTTAAATCGCTTAAACGAGTTTCGATTGTAATTAAATGTGTACAGAAAGTATTTTGGGATTTCCCAGCTCCTCAATCAACGGATAAGTTTTAAAACATTTCTCAAAAGTTTTAATAACTATGAAATTAACATATAATTGGCCCCTTCACTCCACCATCACAACGATCATAAAATCAAGCTTTTGGCGTCTTTTTTGCTTCTTGCCAAAAACCCAATTGACCATTATTAAAGCCGCCCAACTCAGCTAATCTGTAGTCGTCGAATTTTGCTACTCTTTTGATTATTGCCACTTCATTTAATTTAATTGCTGCTGTTCTTTTTACTTTCTCGCAGAAAACGACGAAATCCTTAGATTGCGGTGGCAACGGCGGCGCCGGCGGCAACACAATCAATGAAAAACTTGCTAACAGCAACAAAGCACTGCGACCGATTTTGTCATTGGACAATTATGTGGCAACAGCAGCAACAGCGTCAGCTTTGAAGAATTCAACTACAGCGACAACAGCAGCGGCAGCGGCTCATTCGCCATCGGCGCTTCTGTTCAACAAACGCATCGACATTCATCAGGCCGTCAGCAGCAGCTCCCCGATCAGTTCCAATGGCAGCAGTCACACGCTCACATCGCCAATGACGATCGACAATCACCATCAGCAGCAACAATTGCCACATCTGCCACGCTACAGCACCGTCAACAAGAGTGACTCGAGCAATCATCTCATGCATCAGCAGCAGCAGCACCAGCAACATCACAATGGAGCTCAGCGCGTCCTCGTCGAACAATTAATAAACGGCAGCATCGCCGCCAACAACACAAAAAACCACACAAGCGCCCAAGCAGCAGGTAAAGGAAGTTATTTTCCGCGTAATATTTGAATAACTTTATTATTATTATTGTTGCTTTAATTGGCTTTGTTTGATTAGCTGCTCGTTATTAGCCATTAATTGTTGTTGCATGGCTTAAATGGCATTTGCAGTTATGCTGTGTAAATGTGTGTGTGTGTGTGTGTGTGTGTTTTTATTGATTATCTTCATAATTAATTTGCTTTAAATTCCTTTCATTATGAAGTGAGTTTTAATTAATTGCGTCTGTCACCGTAAACAACGCAATTTTATTGCTTTGAAATGCGAAAAATTACTTATTCAAAACCACATTTAAACCATTATTTATATAAACAATGACTGCGCGGCTTAAACAAGGAATTCCTTAATGATTTTTATGAAAATTAAATACAATGAATTCGTCAGACAATGAAAGATAATTGAATGTAGATTCTTCATTCTTCAGCCTTGGAGGCCATACAAGGTTTGAGTTTATTTTCAACAATACGAATTTTTAAGTGAGCAAACATAAAGGAAATAAATAACTAAAACGAAGCTAAAAACGCCGAAAGTGTGCTGAAAACTGATGAAAACTGATTTCAAATGTTAAAATTCATTATTTTACCTTAAGCCTAAATGTAGGCTTTCTCGTCTTCAACAATGTCAATCACTCGCTTTCCATTCGACTAAATAATTCATTCTTGGCGTGATTTCTTATTAGAATAAGATTTCTCAGCATTTCTGGCTTGCTCCATGCCATGAATGAGTTCAACAGAAATCAACGTGATTGAGTCTTTAAAGCAAAAACTCACAGAAACACCAAAAATAGGCGAAGCAGCATAGAAGTTGATTTATATGCGGCGAAATGACTAAGAACGAAATCCTGCTGTCCGCAGCAGGCAGCAAGGAGACTCGATTTACAATTTTCGACAGCACAAAGATTTGCTTTTACCTTGAGATTGGGTTGGAGGATTTCGTAGAAGCTTTTCTCTGTAGAATTTCATTTTTAATTCATCTACCTCTGAGGCAAATTAACTCAAATTTGGTGTACTGAAGCGTAAAAAGAAGCAGCACCAGCAGCAGCAGCGATACCAACAACTACAGAAGCGATTTTGTTTGCATTTCCATAGCATACATTTAGGCAAATGTTGCCAAGCGAAGCGAGCGGCTTTAAATTGGATTTGCTTCTGTAAGAAAATGTGTTCCTTCGTCCAAAGGCCCGTCGCCCGTAATGCGCTCACTTTCCAGGCGACCCACAATACAATCTCGAATCCAACAGCCCGTCACTAAGCCCACCGAAATCATCAAAGGGCCCCGACCAGCTACGCCACACGCAAGACGAATCTTTCGAAAGCAACGCAAACAACCAGCTTCAAACGTCGGAACACATGCAATGTGCCACTTCGATCCGTGTGCTGCGCCGTTCAGCTGCCAAATAGCCACAAAACGAGGCCGGCAAAGTGCACCGAAAGAACCTTACAACACAAAGCTTTCACCAACGCAAAAATGCAACAACAGCCACAATGCGAGCTGCTGAAATCACATCAATGAATGGATGCTTAGCATCTCCACCCCCTCCTCGCCCACATCGTCTGCAGTTTCAGAGCCATGACAGCCTGCAGGAACTGAGACGTCAGACAGACCGACGCAGAGGCGACCGCCAACCGATTTAATCACTCCGATGCTCCAGAGCAGCTCCGGGCTTCAATCGAGTGGAGCAGCATTGACGAAAGCGTGGTTATTGTTGTTTGTTTGCCTTTTGACATACAGAAGATTTTGTATATATGAGGGATTTTGTATATTATTTACTCCTAAAGACTTTCGCATTTCACTCGCATAGCACTCGATATTCCGAGTAATTCTTAGTTTGAAATTCATTTCGAGCACAGCGATTCCTTCATTGCTCAATGTGCTCAATCATTGCACGGTTAAAAAATTGAGCTATCGGCTTTTACATTTCACTGAATACTGACAAATATGTATTGCTCCCAATATTCGGCTAATTTCTCGCTATCGCCATCATAAACTTTAAAGAAAAACGTTCAAATATTTCAAATATATTCCCACGTCAACCATCTAAATGCCGAAGTTTATTCGTATATGCAAATGAATATCAACGAATAACGAATATTTACCAACGAATATTTAAACTCGCTGCGATTCAGTGCTGCCAGTAAATAAATAAAATTAATGTCTGTTTACACAATATTTGAAGATTTGTTTTGAATTTTAATATTTGATTAAAATATAATGTTTAATAATATTTCATATTTTAAATAATTATACAAAAATTTAATAATAAAGAGCATAAATTGACGAGTTTTCTACTTAAACGATTTGCTAAAATCTTTCTCCATACAAACTTTGACAGTTCATTAATGCTCTGCAATGTTTACGCAATTTAAGAGTTAATCAAGAGTTTATATGAATAGCATTAATGAGTTCCATAATAATGCTAAGTGAGCAGCAGACTGTGCGAATGATTTATTTAATCTGAATTTGTTAACCATGTTGTAATGACGTTGAAGTTTGCTGCAACTTCATGAGATTGCAAATCTCCATTTTTCCTTTTTTTCTGCTTTCTTTATGTGTGTTTTATTTTACTCTCTTTTCACTTCAATCCTTTTAATGCTAAAACCTGCCTTTTTGCTCTTAATATTTATACTTCGTCCACTTTCGCTATTAAGCAAGTTTCTTTTATCTGCATTTCTCGTAATTCGCTAATTAAATAATCCTCAATCAACCAAACTCTTTACGTTCATGAACTCTTTTTAATGATCATCACCACCGTCATCATGAACATCATCATTTCAATCTCTATCGACAAATTCTTATTCGTTCGTATCCTTCGTTGTTGTTGTTGTTGTCGTCGTTGTTGTTGTTGTAAAATATGATATTTCTACGCACCTCTTTCCTCAAAATATGTTTTCCTGTTTCCGCCGCCCGATTTCCTGCTTTCTCCTTTCCTTTAAAACGCAGTTGATAAGAAAAACGCCAACGATGTCTGTTCAATTGTTAAATTAATGGATTTAGTGGCAGCAGCAGCAACAACAACGACAGCAACGACAGGTGGCGGCTTGAGTGCAGCAACAACAGCAGCAACAGCGATGGTGCCGCCAATAGCAACAGCGGGCTTAACAGGAACGAACCCAGCAACCGCCGGAGCAGCTGGTAACGCTGGCAACAAGGACAAGCTGCTCTCGACAGGCAACAGCAACAACTCGACCAGCACCAGCAGCAGCAGCAACAGCAACAGCAACAGCTGCGACGGAAATCGCAACGACGACTCAGCCAACAAGTTCAATTATCCTTACAGTAAAGGTAAGAAGGAGCGGCATTTTCCACTTTATCTTCACTTCATCTTCTTATCATTCTTCCCTCATCGACTCACTCCGAATTTCTATAAATACCACGACTACTTTTCCGGCTTATTTTCTTTTTCTCTGCTTCCATTCACTTAGCGATTCTCTTCTTTAATGGAATTAATGTAATTTCGAGAGTATTTGCATTTTGTAGATTTGAATATTATTACAGTTTAATTGCTTTCCTATACTTCTTGATCCTAACAAATTCAACTAAGATTGAAAAAGCTTTTCTGCAAATAGATTTCAGTCTAAATTATTTATGTTTCGAGTATGATTTGAAAAATCGACTAAATTATTTCCTGTTTATGATTAGAATCAGCTTTTTCCTCTATTTTTTTAAATAAAACGTAGCTCACTACTAGAATAAGTAACAATAGACAATCCAACAACTGTTTTAAGAAGTAAACAGAGAGGCAAAAAATCATTTCAGGTTTTAATAGAATATTTTAGCAAGTTATCTTTGCTTCGACGGCGCTAAAAATTAAGAGTCTAAGGAGTATAATCTGTAAAAAAACCATCTTCAACCTCCATTCTTTCCAGATTCACCCACCAAATTGCGCCATGAGAATGAGCGGCTTAGCGCCGAGATCCTTCGTCTGCGCAAACTGCTTGAAAACTCACCGGACGGCGCGGTGGGCGGCATCGATCTGTCCGATTCGAACAGCTGCGGCGATGCTCAGTCCACCGACGGCAGCGGCAGCGCCTCGCAACAACGCGTCGACCGACTTGAGGCCGAGTTGCGTGCGGCCAAAAACCAGCTGCTGACGCTGCGTGTCGAGCGCAAGAAGCTGCGCTCGGACAAGAGCGAGCTGCTCGGTCAAGTGCGTCAACTGTGCTCCTCGCTGCAGGACAAGGAGCAGGAGCTGCGCGACTTTATACGCAACTTTCAGGAGCGCGTCCGCGAAGCCGAAACGAACAACGCCAAAATGACGGGCGATCGTGAGCGCGAACGGTGGCAGCTTCTAAAGCAGGCCCGCGACGAGGCCGAGCGTTCCTTGGCCCTGGCCCAGCAGCTGAACACACGCGACATTCAGCTGCACCGTCTGCAAGAGCAGCTGCAGGAGGCGCGACGTCAACTCTCGGGCTGTCTGTCCGATCAGGAGAGCCTTCTGTCGTTTGCGCCGCTAACACCACCATCGGCCACGTCGGGGCTGCTGAATCAAATGAGCAGCGGCGTCGGTGGAGCTGTGGGCGGTGCTACGGGTGGGATCGGTCTGCGCGGCGACGACAGCGCCCGCGGCAATTCGAATTCGCTGTCAGCCTTCAGCGGCAGCTTGAGCGCGGCGTCCGGGGCTACGGGCGGCGATCGTGGCTCCGGTTCGGCCGATTCGGGTCTGCGTGGCAGCAGCGACCGCGAGAGCACCGGCGGCGACCTGAACTTCAGCGACGGCACGTGCGAGAACGGTCCCTGCATCACAGTGGACCCGGACAGCATCTCCTTGGTTTCCAGCCAGAACATGTACCAATGTAAGTAGCCGCAATTCTACACTTAACAATGCCTTGAATACATTCCTCCTTTTCGCGCTGCAGTTGGAACTCCCAAGGAACGAAGTCCCACCCTGTCGCCGTTGAACTCTGCTGCGTATTCAAGGTGCGTCCGTGTTTAATTTAAATTCAATACAGTCGAAAACCGATTTCCTCTCTCGTTGAAAGGTCTGTGGAGCAGCTGGGGTCTCCTGTCGATGCCGAGGGATCCAGTGGTGGGATGGCAACACGTAAATTCGCACCGAAGACGGGGGCTCTGGTGGCGCGCAACGGTCGAGGAGGGACGTGGGGCAGCATTTCGCGGGTTTTCGCCCGCTCACGCAACAAAAACAAGGCGCTCTCAGCCGACGCCGCCGGCGAATGTAAGTTTAGTCGACAATCCACAATTTGTCCGGAGTTTTTATGCATTTTTTTCTTTCTCTTTTACTAGTCTCGGACTACTCATGGAGCTCACTCAGCGAGGAGGGGTACGCCGAGAAGTTGCGCCTCCTGCGCGAAGCTTCGCAGGTGCCGATGGAGCGATGGCGCGCCTCGCAGGTGGTCGCTTGGCTGGAGGTGGCCCTCGGCATGCCGCAGTACAGCACGCGCTGCTCGGAGAACGTCAAAAGCGGCAAGGTGCTGCTCGAGCTGAACGACGCCGAGCTGGAAACCGGCTTGGGCCTCACGCACCCGATGCACCGCAAGAAGCTGCGGCTGGCCGTCGAGGAGCAGCGCCGCCCGGAAATGGTGCGCTACCCGATGATCACGCAGCTGGGGCATACGTGGGTCGCCGCCGAGTGGCTGCCCGACATCGGCTTGCCGCAGTACGCCGAATCGTTTCTGCACTCGTTGGTGGATGCGCGGATGCTGGACACGCTGTCGAAGAAGGAGCTGGAGAAGTTCCTGGGCGTCACCCGGAAGTTCCATCAGGCGAGCATCGTTCATGGTCAGTATTCGACGACGTGCGCCGATGAAGACCTCGTTCTATTGCGCTGCTTTCTGCTTGTCATATTTCCAGGTATTCACGTGCTGCGAATCGTCAAATACGATCGCCAAACCTTGGCCATGCGTCGCATTCAGTCCGAGACTGTGGACACGGACCCAATCGTTTGGACGAACCAACGCTTCATGCGTTGGGCTCGATCCATCGACTTGGCCGAATACGCTGACAATTTGAAGGGTGAGTACGATTTGCATCGATTTTAATTGAAACGGTGTTTAAAGCGGTTCCAATTGACGCCCGGCGGCTGTTTATTGCTTTAAGACTTCAGTTGGCATGCGTCGTTATCAGTTGCATTCATCGTGGGCCTTGCATCAATTGATTTACAGAAATCAAGCAACCATGCAACCACAGCACAAGAACGACGACTTTGCTTCTAGAATCTATTGATTAATTAGTACAGTTATTCTAAGTACAATCAGCATTCACTTCTCCTTTCTTCTCTCTCCTCCTCTCTTCGTCGCTCCCACTCACAGACAGCGGCGTCCATGGAGGACTCGTCGTGCTGGAGCCTTCGTTCTCGGGCGAAACAATGGCCACAGCCCTCGGCATCCCGCCGTCGAAGAACATCATCCGGCGTCATCTGGCCACTGAGTTTGATGCGTTGATTTTGCCCGCAAGGTAAGTCGCCCTGACGCTCCGTCGTCTCCACGAAAGCCTCACCAACACATGAACACTGCCACTAGCACACACACATTCACACTCACGAACTCGACGAGACCAACCACACGAACACACTGACAACTCAGGTGCGCCTCTTCACACACTAAGGATTAATTTAACGTTTGAGTATCCCACTTTTATTTGATTTGCATATGGAATTAAAGGCATTAAGCGCCACCCACTCACATCAGCTACTAATCGCCTGTTCTACACATTCACTCACTGACTTCCCATCACACAAACGCTGCTCATCACTTTAATCATTTATTTTATTAGTCGCTGCTTCATTCATTCGTTCATTTTGTTTTATTTGTCTTACTACATTTCATTATGTTTTGAATTTGTTTTCCTTTGTTTTCTTAATTAGAAGATTAAACATCTGCCTTTGAATTACATTTAAGCATCACAACATCGTCTGTTATAATATTTTTAGATGTGTTCCTGCTCTAGACAACTCTTCGTTTGTGTTTCTTTGTTTCTAATTCAATTTTAGTTTGGTAATGAACTGAATCGTGAATTGTTTTTGTTTTAAAAACCAAATTTACAAACTGCTTCAGTTGACTGTCAGTTTTCAAACCTTTTTAAACGAAAATTCTTGTTACGAATAATATTACATTAATTTTTTTAACTGTGGTTTTAAGTTTTTATAAGGCAAATTATGCTCGTAGATATCATCGAAGTCGATTCGTTGTTATTTTCATAAAATCTTCTTAAGCATTGAATTGCTATTACATAGTTTCAACTGGAAAAAATAATGGAAATTATGGAAATACCAAGGAGGTTGGTTTTCATGATGATTATGACGAATCGTGCGTTTACTTTACTTTGCAATTACTTTAAAATGACCTCCTAAAACTAGACAATTAAAAGAGTTGCATTATTTTGTCTGTCACAAGTGAATTATAAACGCAGCCTAAAACTGTGCAATGGCCATATTTAAACATAATTAAAATTGAGATTTATTGACTCTGATTTTTAAACATTATAAATTAAAATAATTCTATTAACAAAGTGTAAATATGTAATAATATTCAAGCGATTTATTTCGCCAATTCGAAAATTTTCTTTCAATAAGATTTTACAGCTTTCCGTGCAAACTTTAAATTAAATTAATAAAATATCAATAATAGCTAAAATTGAAATAATACTAAAAAATTGAAAGTCACTTAAAAAACTTTAAGAAGCAAGTGCATCGAATTCAAGTAAAGATTCTCCCTTCTCAAACCTATTATAATTATTATTTATTCTTTTAGCCTCCTCCTTCTTCTCCGACGATCCTCTTTTTTGGCTTGATATCATTTATTAAAGTTTATTATTGCATTCCACGTCATGTCACACAGTGTAACTTCGCACACTTAAATTCCACACTGAATCCTTTTGTTACTGAAGCAAATTCTTTCACGTGTCTCACAAATGCATTCCACGCCTCCTGCGCCTCGCTTCGTCCCGTTCAATGCAGATACGTTGTTTTCTGCCAGATGGAGGAGTTTCAAATGGATCCGAACTCGCGAAGCTTGTCCATTAACGCGAAACCCATCGGGAGATAAATTCACTTAAGCGAACGCATCAAAGTCAAAATCAATGCATCAAATTGCAAGCTTCAAGAGTGAATCTTTTTGAAAAAACCAAACGCAAACATAAATCGAACAATAATAAGCTAATGATAATAATTATAATAAAATATTTGTGTCAACTAAATAAAGTTGTTGTCGCAGTTGATGCTTCAAATCATTGCATTACTTTTAAGCTCCGAAAGTAAATCGTAATAATAATCATCATACCGAATATTTTAATGTAAATTTACGCATTTTACTAAGATAATCAAAATTGCATTTAAACCTTAAAAAGCTATTAATTAGATAGATATTTTCGAGATCTTATTAATATTTTTCGTATATGGAAAAGTAAAAATTACACCAATTTTTCGAATGGAATCAACAACAAAAACAACACCACAACAAATCAATATAAAATTACTTTTTTTAGTAGCAAAAATTATTATATACCGTATATAAATTGGGATAATATTAGAATTAAAATTAGAAAAATGCAGCCAAAAACGAATACGAAATCAAATCGAACATCAAAACATCAGCTGAAGTCTTTAAAAAGTAATTGACTAGGGAATTTCTTAATAATAATACAAAGCGCACTACTTTAAAGTAAAAAGAAGACTACAAAAAATAAATAAATAAAACAGAACTAAATTCAGTCATAAATACAAAATTAATCAAAAGAAAAACTCATACAATTGAATTCATTTGAACATGAATGTAATTTATGAAACAGTTTCAGTGAAAATTGAATTAAGCATTTTATTGAACTCTTTAAAAATCTTTTCATTAAACATTTTATTAAAGGTTTTTTTAAAGTATTTATTGAACCTTTTCGAGGACATTTTCATGTGCTTTTCATGGAACATTGTATTGAGTGTTTTGTTGCTTATTTTAATACTTTAAAAGTAACAGTTAATTAAGTAAATTATTAGTCGCCAGACGATTTACTAAAGCGAAGAATCGTCTGATCTACGAACAGATGAATAATTTTATACTTTCTATGCGAATGTTTCTTGTCGGCATTTTAGACTGTATCACATTTGCTCTTAATCCTAACTAATATTCTATTTTATTCATTACTTCTGCTTCATGTTTCTTTGTAGTTGCTTGTTGCTAAGTAAACTTTAACCAAATATTTTTTAATTTTTCCCATGATTTTTGATTGTCTCTTTCTTTTTGACTTCTTCCTTTCAATCTTTTCGTGAAATCATTCGTTGCTTTCGCTGGTATTTAACGATATCTTTTCGTATGTGTAAGAAAAACCGAAACAACATTAACAACAACCTCAACAACACCAACTGCAACCGTCATTCCACTGCAAACAACATTTATTACATGACTTAACTGCTTCTCAACATCCGCACAAATCCAAATAAACACACACAGACACATTAACACTTTTAAACACTACCAAACCTACTTCATGTTTGCAATGTTGCTTGCTCTATGCTTGGCTATGTTGCTATACATTTAAATATATTCGTACATAAACATGTGAAAAACTTAAAATTAAAATAATCTGCAACTCTTTCGATGGCTGTGTGCGTGTGTGTATGTGTATTGCACTACTAGGTCAACTCTGGGTCAAGGCATTCGCTCCGGTTGTGGCATAGTGCCCCTGACGGGGCCGGCCGGCCTTCAGCACTACGCAGCGGCCGATCGTCGTTCGAGCGGCAGTCTGCGGGTAAGTATTTCTCTGCTGTCTCTTTCTACGCACTCTAAACAATGCTCAGTCAATCGTGCACTCGCGGTAAAATATATTTTATAAAATGTAATGCTGAAACTTCTCAACTGTGACGATTATCGATGGCTCTTTTCAGCTCTTCACCATCGTATTTAACCCTCGAAGACCGAACAGAGCGTCTCGAAGGGTTAAGAATAGTCGCTAAGAGCAAATCGTTGAGTTGTGTCACTTAAATTATATTGGCTGATCTTTGTTTCTTGTTACTCTCTCTCTTTCGTTTCCCTCTCTTTCGCTTTATATCTCACCCATCCATCATTTAAAACCCAATTTGAAATTAACGCTTTTTCGCCTCTCTCGCGGGTGTTTCGTTATTATGTTGAATATGGGAAATTTGCATAAAATCATCATTATTGTTTAAAATATATATCTGTCGCTCTCGATAGCTCCTACCTTCAACGAAGCCGCGCAAATCAAGGTACTCTGAATCATTCCTTAACATTTCAATGTTTTATATGAAAACGATATATAAACGTCCATATAACTGTAACTCATATGTGTATATGTATCTATTTCTAAGTTTAAAAAATTCGATGTCTAACAATTTCCACGCACAACTGAGTTGGTGTTTTTTCTTGTTTTTGTTGTCATAATTGTTCTTAGATTTTACTCTTAGCGTCTTAATTCTGTTTTCTTGGCTGCAATCTTTTACCTGATTTATTTCAAATAATCTTTTCTATACGCATTTAGATGCCAAATACAATATTTTTAAAAGAGAAACGAGCATTTTTTAGAGAAACTGCATGTTTGTCAATTCTTTTTTGAATTAGATAAAATCCTTAAAAAACCATAAAAAATATCAGCTTTAAGCTAATTTAATACAACGCAGAATCTTCTTTCTAGATTAATTTTCTTTTATTATTTTATATTAATAAAACTTTTCACAACTCGACTCAAACACTAATTTAAAGTTCAACTTTTACTATCCTGAATTCATTCATAAAATATCCTTAATTTAAACGTAACTTTACTTAAATATATAAATTAAAGACTTCATTTTGTGCTGCTAAAATTTGTTAATACTGATTTTTATTATTAATATCCATTTTGAAATTGAAATTAATTTCGCCTTTTATAAATTTAAAAGTTACAAGTTTAAATAATTCAAATATTAGCATTCATACTTCACATACGAGTTTAGTAAATTTTTGATTATTCCGGGAGAAAAGGCCAAGGATATTAATTATCAATAAACTTCAACCATAGGGATTATATAATATTATTCTTATAACTACACTTTAACACTTTAATTCCACTCAAAATGCAATTTAAAACAATTCTAAAATTATTATAAAAAACGTGTTCAAACTCTTTCAAAATTAAAAGTAAAACAAATGTAAATTATTATTATAAATCCAATTTTAAGTTGCTGACAACATAACAGAGAAAAAGGGGCGAATGAAAGTGTGTGTTAAATCAAATTGACAAAATAACTTTGCCATTTAATTATCTAAATCGAGTGTGAATGGAATTCTTAAAAGTCTTCTTAGGAACACAAGAAAAAAGCAAAAAATTTCCTTTTTTAGACACACAAAAACCAAGCTTCACGCGTTATTATAGCAGTTGAATAATAATCTAATCGAAATTGTTTTTATATTTTTCAAGCAAAAATTCTTATTATATACACGATAAATATTCGATTACTACTTAATAAAATATTAAATTTTGTATATTTTTCTTATAAAAGCATTTCTCGAATTTCTGTAAAGGAGGCGGTCGCAATCTTTCTCAAAAATCCACTTAATTAAGACTAATTTAAGCTTGTTTTTTGGAAAGTTTATATTTATATTTAATTATCTAAAAGAAATATTTTTTTTTAATTAATTTGGAATTAGTTCTTTGGACGTAAATTGTTCAGATGTCTCTAAGGGAATAAATACCAAAAATTTCCAAACAAAATACATTAATTTTAAAGAAATATTTTTAGAAGAATTGTTTAATATTTACAAAGACATTTTTTTAGAATGTAAAGGATTCTATTTTGCTCTGGTGGCTTTCCAAATACCTTTAAAACACTACTCCAATCACAGCAAAGCCAATTGTCTACATTTTTATAGATATTATTGTGGAAATTCTATACACAGCAACAATATAAATAAACGCACACCACTCAACTCAGTATTAAGCCAGAAAAACATTGCACTTTAATAAAGACAATTACCAAATAAATTCTATATATTAAAATGAATAAATCGATTATTTATGATAAAATATACACGAAAATTTGATAACGAAAAATACAAACACTCAACAAAGAACCAAATTTTGCAGCATTAATCAAATGTAAATATTTAAAATTTAATAAAAGGCACACACATTATTAATGGTAATTGATATGAAAGACAATTGAATGTGGTTAAGTAGAAAATAGAAAATGTCGCTAAACAAATGTAGCTTTTATGTCAAGCAAATCAAAAATTTATGTAGTACCGAAAAATGTTACGTATACAAGTGTTAAATGTAGAAATGTTATAATTTAAGAATAAATATGGCATATCAGCGGGTGTGGCAGAGTTAAATGAAGATGGTGGGTGGCAGGGAAGGAAGATTTTCTGATTTTAATCGTTGACTAATTTCCCTCAAATGCGTTTCACATTAAGCGACAAACGTTGGCTTTGGACTTTGACTTTTAAACTTTAGAACTTCGCAATATTTTGCTTTTTCTTTTCCATCCTCCCTATCGTCCTCTCCTCTTTCCTCCTCTTCTGCATCCTGCTCAGCATTTTCTGGTTGCGCCATGAATTAATATCGATTGGGAAAATTGAATGAAAAATTATTGTGCACGAAACAACAACGTTAAAACAGTTGTTCGATAAAAATGTAAATTAAAAACGGAATTTATTTAAAAGCCAACTTTATTAAAACATCATAAGCATAAATAAAAGCGTATCCAAATATAGCGAATGAATTGATTATAATAAAAATAAAAGAAAACAGATGATGTCGGCCAAGATTTTGCTTTATTATTATTAAGGTTGGGCGCGGGATAGAGAAAGAACTCACAAGAGCAACGCAAATGAAAGAGAAATAAATTAATGAAAGCAAAATAAATAATATGCCATGGCAAACAAAATGGCCGACATCGACAAAGCAAAAGAATCGACGTCACATCGCCGCAATGAGTAAGTAAATTAATTAAAGGCGAGCAGATATTTTCCATTTCCAGCTGAATCGGTTTATCAAGAGGGAAAACAAATCATCAATGACAGGATTTTGTGCCAACAACAACAAACGGAAGGAGATGGAAGCGGCAGAAATATTTTTAAACAATATGGAAAATTCATAAATAAATTTTTCGCTATAAATTCACAAAAGCGTTAAATAAGATTCGCTGAACATGCATTCAGTAATAAAGTAGTTTTAATAACATTTCGAGAGCAAACATATATTGGCATATATTAAAAAATATAATAAATATGATATTTTGTTGATTCGATAGTCCATAAAATATTAATTAAACTCTTTCTTCCCAAATTTCTTTATTGTGTGCTCAGATTTCAGCATGGAAAGGATCACAGGTTAGTTTTAGCAGTTATTAAAAGCACTTGATATAAATAATGTAACTTAAAGAACAGTTTCTTGATCTTTTAACCTTTTGCAATCATTTTCACGTCTTCTGCACTTGAAATATTTTTTTTTCTTCTTTCCGGCTTTGCAATGCTTTATTTTGAATTTTTACATTTTTATAAATATATAACATTTGTGCATAATTAAAAGAAAATGTTTATATGTACACTGAACAATTCCTTAAATAAATTAATAAATAAAATCACTAAAAATCTAAAAAAATGTTAAAAATATTTTTAAATAGTTCCTGTAGTTAGCTTTGTGTTTAATACTCTTGGACTATCATCATTCATCAAACTTCCCTTTACAATTATAAATAGAAGTCTTAATTTTAGTTATTAACTCCTAATTTAGTTAATAATATTCCTCAATAATTAAAAGCTTCCCGCTCCGTTGTTAATTTCAAATCTCGCTCACTAACTCTTTATCGCTTTCTTCCTTCTTTTAATACTCCTCTCCACCTAGAGTTCTCTATCCAAGGCCTTCCGCTTCAACACAAAACCCCGCAGCGCCGGCGATCGCAGCTCCTATGGCAACTCCACCTCCCCCACCCCCTCGTACAGCAGCAGCGAAGGTGGCAACGGCAGCATCTACGCCACCATAAGACTACCTCACTACCCACCACCCACAACAGCGCCTCCACCGCCCCCAACCGGCGCCTACGGACCGCCCGGACATCGAGTCAGTGCACCACCCGCGGCAGTGGACAGCGAGACATCGGCAGACCCTCAGCTGCATCTCCCCTACGCACAGCATCATCGTCGAGTGAAGAGCATTAGTGACATCGGTGCGGCAGCAGGTCCACCGATATGAGAATCAATTATAATGTAAGCCTCTGTGCGGGAGCGAGACAGCATCAACGGTGACAACGTTTTAAATCTCACACTCGCGCACTTAATTATTATTGAATATTTTCCGCTCGCACGCATCTGTAGATATGCATCGATTCTGTCAGAGCATCGAATGCAACATTCTGCGAATTATGTACGTTTGTGATTGGGATTTAAAAAAAAAACTCAATTTAAATTGCTCCGTAGGATTTGCATCAGTCCTATGGAGCTGCTTGCTCAATTAAATTCAAATTATTAAAATCAATTTTAAAACATGAAATACTCGAAGTCTCGCGAAAACCTCAATTTACGTTTCAAGATTTAAATAATTTCTCTCATGAGAGAAATCTTTCTATCTCTGCACCTTTCCATTCATGCTCTCATTTCGAATAAATTTAACTGAGTTTTTGCTAAAATTTTATATGTTATTAATACGATTCTGCAGATATTTATTGAATACATTTTCAATATTCAACTTTAATCTTATTTTATCAATTGTATAATAATTATTTGGAGAGATTTATAATTTTATAATTTTTTTATTTAGTGTAATATAATTGAAATTAAATAAAATGCAAAATTATTGTGACAATTCTGGAACATTACAACAACAAAGAACGATGCAGGAGCCATTAAAATTATATCAGCAAATAAAATATTAATTGGATATGTTTACAGAAAAGTCACTCGAGGCATTAATGATAATAAAACAATAATAACAATTATACAACACGCAGCTTATTTATTGAAAAATCACGTTTAATTTATTGCTCAAATGAAATAGTTAAAATTGGAGCGCACAATGCAATATTTAAGTAAACATATCTATGTATAAATGATATTCTTAAATTATATTATTATAAGTGTTGTGTACCATTCGAATATATGCTGAAGAATATACATACATATTTCAATGCAATCACATGGATACATTAAGGGAAAATAAAAAAATTAAACATTATTTAAACGTAATTACAATAAGTTAAAGCATCGTGAGTGAGTTCATAACACAGGAGGTTGTATTAAATGTGAAAAGTCCCAGTTCAATAAAGTTGCAATTTATGTTAAGTTTATTTTAATATATTGTATTTAATTTGCTGCTTCTGTAAATTTATATACTTTTTATTACTGCATTAATGCGTACAATATTTAATCTGCTAAAATTGACTCAATAATAAGTGCAAGTGAAATTCCCACGCAATAATTAAAAATTAGAATTATGCAAATTTATTTGTGTATAAATATGTAAAAGAATATATATCATGTTTAGGGAATATAGAGTTTAAAGGCAAACTTGGGCACAACAAAAACCAAAATTTTACAAAAAATATCATATTTAAATTTAAACATTTTATTGAAGTTGAAATTCTATAGATCAAAACAGTAGAAAATTATTATATATTAAATTCTTCGAAAGACGATGCGAAATGTTAAATTATTTAACTTAAATTAATAGATCTATTATTATAATTATTTTTCGATAATTCTATAATTATTTTCTATGAAGTGCGGTACGCTCTGTTTATTTTTTAATTTTATATTTTTATATTAATAAACAAATATACATAACCAAGTGTGTAAGTTTATAGTTTAAAAGTATTCTTTTTCGGCACAATAATAAATAATTTCCACTGCGACAAGTAAACTTTAAAAATTTCTAATATATTTAATTGATTTAATTGTTTAAAAACAATGAAATAGTGGCAAAAACGATTTAGTTTGAATATAAAACTGTTTCACTCATTTGCAATAAACTTTTAATAATAGGAACGACGTACATCGTTGTATATACATATATATATAATTATATTTACGTGACTAACATCCCAAAATGCATTTAACTTGTATATTTATTTACGTCTAACTAACAGATTTCTTCTCATATGTATATGAATACAAATCTTAAATCCAATAAATCTTTTAATGAAGCAAACATTTTGAAACATTCTGTTAATATGTGTCGTAATTTGTAGTCATTAAAGTGAAAACGTTAAATTTATAGCTAAACTAATTTTCAGCATAATTATTAAGCACAATCCAAACCGCGATATTACGTTGTTAAGTGAAAAATATTTAACTAGATCATTCATGCAATTAAATGATCATGTGCAAAAGTTTTCTGTAAATTAAATCAAGAAAATACAGCTAAAAAACCAAAAAATGTTTAGAATTAATAGAACTTTATGTTTAGTTAAGATTTACCTTATGAATTATTCATCGAGGATACAAATCGACCAAATATATTTTGTAATTAAAAGAAAAGAAAAATTTGACTTTAAATGTAGGTTTTCGGTATTGCAAAAATTGATATTGATACAATGTAAGTATTTTAAAACCACAAATAATTATTTATTTTTAAAAATTATCATCAGCAGTCAAGTTTTTTAGTATTGAAATCAAGGATCAGCTCATGATGAAAGAGTTTGAAATGATTACCTAAAATCTTCTTGAACTTCTAAGTTCGCAATTGCATCCCCTCCATAATTATTATTGCCGTTATTCACAACATATTGACACAGTTTCAAATTTCCGAATTCTATATTCTTCAATCGATGTACATTTATTTCTTCTACAATTTTTAATTTTAAGCATAAATTTTGTAATCAATATAAACACTTAGGATTTCATATCGCCTATCGAATCGTTATATTCTGGTTACCTATTAATATAAAATTATATTTTAGAAAACAGAATTTATAAAACATTGCTGCAAGATTTAATTTATTTTACTTTTTGTTTACAAACGATGCTGTTGTTTTCCACATCATTACAAATTACAATCCATTATTTATGCAATTTTAGCCATGCTTCTTGCCACCACGCCCGCCATAACCGCCATTTCCACCAGAACTGCCTCCGTTTCCGCCGTTATCCTTGCCAAATGTTGCCTCGACAGTATTAGGGCGACCCGTCAACAGCGCCAATGCGACGATCAGCAAAGCAAATACAAAGGAAAAATGCATAACTGCTGCAAAGATTTTAAGTTAACCAAAAAGATGCTTTGGAGTAGAACTGAATAACAGAATGAGTTGCTCATCAAAAATGACCAGCTTTTATACAAAAGTATTCGAAGTAGAAAACTCAACTGCAAGAAGATTTTCAATTTGAAAAGTCTTTAATTAAATACGAAATTATTTAAGTTAAAGTAACCGCAAGAATTGCTTTGTGGTAATGATGATAGTAAAAAAGTACAGAAAATGCTGCTTTTGGAATGTGTACAGCAAAACTTTTGCTTTATTTTATTATCGGAATTTTACAAAATAATGATTTCCACAGAATGCCAGCCATTGCGACACCGTTTTTTCCAAATATTCTGCATCGCTAGTTTTCAAAAACGCCGGCGGGTGTAGTGGTCGTAGTTGTAGTCGGCGGTCGTCCTCTGGGGCTGGGTTCCGGCAGAGCGGCGACAGGTGCAATATGACCCAAGCTGCAAAGAGTTGCGGCGACTGACAGGATGCAGAACAAGGCGTTGAATAGTTTCATTTTAGTTTTGATTCACACAATCACGGATTCAATTTCCAGAAGGCTTCCAAGCTACTAATGGATATTGGCTAAACGTTCAGTATTTATATAGTTCATTTCTGATCTAAAAACAAAGCATTCTATACATACGAAGTGTGTTTTAAGTGACGCACATAAATCTCATGCAATTATTGAAATCTAGATAAAACGTAATTTCTTACGATTCTGATAAGCGACAATTTTGCGACATGCTTTTCGAAAATCTGTCAACAGCAATTTGTGTTTATCGACAGTAACAATTGCTTCACGGCTGCTGATTGCTATCGCCGTTTTTTAAATGATGTTTATTTGAGCGAAACGAAGGGGCGGACAAGCGTTTAAGCAATCGTTGAATGTGTTATTTAACAATAAGTAGTAATTACACTAGAAGCTCAATAGAATCTTAAACATCTTCTTATATTAGTTGGCATACTTTACACTTTTCAACAAAATATAAACTAACGTTTTTAAGCGATATTTTGGTGCGTCAAAATTCCTCCTACTTCAAACTCATATTCCTTTGCAATACTCCAACGATTAGTACTTTTTTCGTACCAAACATTAAAGTAATTTTTGCAACTGTTGAAGTAACCAAAAAATGTATTCAATTCTAGCTAACGAAGACTCATTTTTACATTTTAAAAGCGCCTTTAATCAAAATTAATGGTTAATTATAAATATGTATTTACACCTTCCAATTATAATATTGCATGCTTTATAATAATTTATTTTGTTTTTATTGTGTTTTTTACAATCTCCACGTTGAAATTACTTACATATGTATGCCATGAAAAAATTTGGGTTAGGGGCAAAAAAGATATTGCAAAATTTACAAGAGAAGACCACAAAAAAAAATTTTAATATTCGTGGTCAAGAGTTTTATAAGCAACGAATATTCATATAAAAACACAAACTGAATATGCACGAAGTTAGTATGAAGTACAGTCTACAAGTCTACAACTATGCATCTCTTAAAGTATTTCTTTATCATATCTGCGGTCATTTGCCTTTCTATCTGCAATGCTAAAGCCGCACCAGGATATCTCCATCACCCGGAGCCTAAAGTGATCTACGTTGCTAAGCCTGTGGTTAGTCACCCGGAGCCTAAAGTGATCTACGTCGCTAAGCCTGAGCCCAAAGTCATCTATATCACTAAACCTATCGAGAGCCACCCGGTTATTGTGCATCCAGTCATCGTACCGCATCCAGATTCTCCTCCATCTCACTATCACTGATGACCCTTGAATCTTTCAACCCATAAACATCAATTACATAAATGTCGAAATTAGTCGAAATGTTATTTTTTATCTTAACTAAACTTTATTTATGGTCAAATAAATGCATATTCTTATAAAATAAATTCATATTTCGTTTGTCTTCAGTAACAATAATAAAAAACGTTATTACACACTTTATGTATTTATCTAAAAGTAATAATAAGCGTTAACATTAGCAACACTTTACGATATTGCCATTCACCTGCAATTCAGAACACTTAGTGAGATACTGTACAAATTTCTTTTCAAATTTTTTCGACTTTTCTTGATTGAATTTCTCTAAACCTAGATAGGACAAACGCTTCTTAAGTACAATCTTCTCTAGTGTTTCTAATAGAATTCCTTCCTTATGCTTATCAACAATTTCCTTCAATATTTTCGTCCAAGAAAAACCATCCTTCTCCCCATCACTCGCTACAGATGCAGTTATCATTTTCGAGTACTTGGCTTTTTTACCTTCGTCAGAGTCTTTGCTTACTGCTAACTGCCGTTTTGCTGCCTTTTTCAACTCCTCGCCTTTCGTTTTTTTAACACCATTGGATAGTTTTTTTTCATCATTGGTTGCAAATTTCTTGGCATTAGAGTTTTCTTTACTTCGGCTGATTACACCATTTTCTGAAGTAATAGTACCATTCTTAGGTGCCTCTTTCTTGGATTTTTTTGCAGTGTTTGTAGGATTTGTTGGACTACTTACTTCGTCGAAGTCCATATTATGTTGTAATTCTGTTTTTGATTTCTTGTCCTTGCATTGCTTTCCACTTTTTACTTTTGGTTCATTATTTGTTTCACCATTGGCTACTTGCTTCTTACTCTGTTTCTGTGATTTGTTTTCCTCTTGCAGATAATTCTCCCCATTTTTCGATGGAATCAATGGCAATGGAGACTCAGCTAAATTTGCTAGTGTGGACTTCTTCAAATCTTTCTTTGAAACCATTTTTCCTTTTCCTACATCTCCAATCCTTCCCAGTTTATCTGTAACGGCCAATTTTTGCTCCACTTTTAAATTTGTAGCTGCTTCTGAACTAATTTCTGCTTGTTGGGATTGTTCTTTAGACTTCTTATTCTTTGATTTCTTTCCAGTTGCTTCACTTTTTTCTGCAGAATCTTCCAATTGCATTGTATCAGAAGTTGCTTTCAATATGCGTTTCTTTGGAACAGACACATTTTCTGATGTAAATTTCTTCGAATCTGCATTTTTTGTTTTTTTGCCTTTTTCTATAGGTTTAACTGAATCGTCAGTTTCCAATTTATCAGTAACGTCTATTTCTTGCCCAATTTTTAAATTTGTAGCTAGCTTTGTACCACTTTCTGCTGCCACATTATCCTTTGCTTGTTTTTTAGGCTTCTTATTCTTGGATTTCTTTTCGGTTACTTCATTAATTTCTTTAGATTCTTCCAAAACATTTTTCGTTTCTTTCGTTTCGTCAGATTTTTTCTTTTTGGAAATAGGTATGTCAATATCGCTGCTATTACCACCTTGACGTTTTCCGGATTTCTTCGACTTTTCTCCTGGTTCCTCTCCGGTTTTAGGTTCCACTCCGTTTTCTTTCGCCTTTACATTGCCATTATTTTCCAATTCGACATTAGATACAAAGCTATCTTTTTGCTTAGCTACTTTACATTTACCAAGCTCCTTCTCCAATACTTTCCAGACCTCTTCCGATTGTCTAGGTGACATATGCAAACAATTAGCTACGAAATTTTGGAACTTATTCTTTTTACGCGGCACATTATCGACATTTTGCAACTTTTCGAACGCTGAACGTACATATGGACTCAAATTATAATTCGATGTTTCAAGAATAGAACGAATGGTCCCCATCCAGTCCTCCTGCTTCTTGGCACCCTTGTTCTTTGATGCCTTTTCTATGTAGCCTTTACCAGAATATTTTGCTTCTTCAGATATGCATTTGATGTGGGCTACGTACTCTTCTCCATAAAAGTCTTTCAAGCAATCCATGCATGAGACACTCACTGGTTTTCCTCGACATTTCTGATAGTAATGCTTTTCGACTGCCGGCTTTTTTACGGAATCACCACAGTGGTTACATGTGAAGAACACCATTCTATAATTATTATTAATTATATAGGCAGATAATTAAAAAATGTATTACAATTCACGCTAAAGTTTGCACGTGTTATTACACAAATCCAAGAGAATAAAGCTGTCAAAATTAGCCCCTTATTTCAAAAATTTACCCGGTATCTAAAGCCCACTGCACAGCAAATCAATTTTCTGAGGACGTATGAAGACGTGACTAAAGCTTACGGAACTATTACTTTAATTTACGATTTTTTTTAAATTTAGCAATTGTCAATTTTAGTATTACATAAATTTCATGTTGGATGTCATACAAGCGCGAAATGTGAAGCTTATATGTTAAACTACGTGAAAAATCCATGTGCGCAGGTACAGATCTGATGTAATACTGCAATTATTACATATCAACTGATAATAACTCTTGGAAAGTAAACTTTAGGGAAAAAGCAACTTTTTCAAGTTTTCTGTAAAATTACACATTAAAAAAATTTTGTTTTGCGTTTATGTTGGAAACCCAATACAAGATGTTGTATGTTTTTATTTCAAGAAAACATGACTAGTCAAGCCTAGAATACAAATATGTATCAATAAACGCTGATATAGTTTATGCATAGCTAAATAGTTATACATAGTTCACAGAACAGCTAAATAGTTGCCCATATTTAAGTCGTGTAACGTTAAGTTTGCTTCGCATGTAGCTCAGCGACGTCGCTCTCCGCCAATTGCCAAAAATTTACGCTGCTGAGGCGTGGCAGAGAACAGCTAACATATAAGAACCCACAACAATCAACAAAATAAGAACAAGAGCGGCGACCAAAATGGAAAATTTTCAATTTCGATCGCCGTCGCTGGCAGAGGCAGCGGCGACCTGTTATTTTTTTCTTGTTTCCCATAAGAGCCTGTGTAATTTTGACAATTGGCGAAGAGCGACATCGCTAAACGTAAATTTTCAGAAGTGACAGCCGTGACAACAGTTGGTTGACGGCGTCGTACAAGTGAATATTGAAATATGAAACTATACGTCGCAGACATCTGTAAGTTATGTAGACTCTGCACTAAAATTTTGATAAGATTTTTTGAAGATGCAACATATTTGCAGTGTGTTTTGGATGTAGAATCCAGAATTATTGACGACTATATAATCAGCATCAGACTGCCCAAAAGACTTTCAAAGCATTCCTTAGAAGAGACAACTAAAAAGAAGATAACAGAAAATTACATTTATACACACAACGGACCGGCGCATAATATAATTGTTGCTGGATAAAATTATCTCCACAACGCAACCATTAACTATAATATACCAGACTATACATCCATATGTAGTAGCTCGGTACGCAGCCTTACTTTTCAATAAATAAAACATTAAAATTATACTATCAAAGGGAGGCGATGCTTGAGGTCGAAGTTCAGGACGCGATACGATCTCTTTTGGAGACCTATCAGCTTGTAGCACTTTATGGCGATGAGGGTATAGTAGAGTAACTATCATTCCATAGAGCTTTTTTATTCTCAGTTCTTGCTTGCAGCTTGTAAAGATACCGCCCCGTATCTTGAGCACGTGGAGGCACTTTGTAACATCAAATATAATGCGGATTGCGCTGATAACGCACTGAAATTAGCAAAGGAGCAGGATAATATGGATGATTTCAGTCGAGTCTACAACGGAGAGCTAAACAAGCCAACAAAATTTAAAGCTAATACTACTGATCAATACAAAGCCTTTCACAAACGTATCAATGAAATTAAAGATGTCGGAGTTCAGGCGACGCAGACTGATACAACAAAAGAAAACGGAAGTCGCATGGAATGTGATGAATTTGTAATGGAAAGTCAAATAAACGTTATAGATCCTTTAACAAAACTGCGTATGCAGGACCCCGTAGTAAATGCTTTATGTGGGCACCATTATGAAAGATCTACAATTTTGGAGTCCATTAAATTAAATCGACGTTTAAGGTAAGTCGGCTTTACATACTTTATTATTCATTCGTACATTAAATTGATGTCATTAGGTGTCCAGTAGCTGGTTGTGGTAATAATCAGTTTATACAAGCCCAGCATCTCAAATCCGATAACGTGCTCAAAATGCGTTTGCTACAAATGGCAGAAAGTGAAATCCAGTATCCTTTGGCAGAATAACAATTCAAATAAATAGTATATCTTTCAGTATTAATTTAATGAAATATTTATTTATTTTTAGCAGTCTTTACTTGAACATATATCTATGTATATACAAGAGCTTCATCGGGCATACTAGCCCACACCGTATTTATGCCCTATAAAGCGTGTTTCCAGCAGTCTCATCCGCGGACTCCGCCTAGGGCAATTATCAATCAGCCTGTGAAATGTTTTGTGCAGCGCTAATCAAAGTATCGTGTATATCCTTCGCAGATTGCACATGAACACGGACCGTATTTAAATATTGTGGATATGGCATTGGCCCTGCAGGGTTGTCTTGCATAAAGGGCTCCATACGCACTGCTGTCACCGCGCCGGGTAAATAATGTTGGGCAGACGAAAGTTGCTGCATGCATTGTATGGCTGTCTTTAAATGTAATTCGATTTGATCACAATAGGCATAGAAATCCTCTAAATGTTTGTCAAAGCGTGCGGGATGGTTGGTGGCATCACGTTTAAGATTATCAGCCAAATTGTTTTGTTGTAACGAGAACGCACCTGCACGTAAAGTTAAGAAGAGTGATTCGCGTAAGGGCGCCAACAAGCTTTTGATTTTCGATATATTGTCGATTTTTTCCACCTGCTGTTGTTGTTGGGAATTTACTGGCTGCATTTGTCCTTGAGGCCCCATCACATTTCCCTGTGGTGACGCTTGCTGCATCATCACCGGTGATACCCCCGGCTGCATCATCGGATTTGGACCACTTACGCCCATCTGTGGTTGCTGCATTCCGTGTATATTAATATTTTGGTTCATTTCTACCAGTTTGGATTATATTTTAAATTGAATTTTTAACAGGGCCTTTTTTCTGCAATGTAGAAAAATTGCTTCTGTGGTACCGTAAACTCGAAAGGAGTGCTGCCAGAAAAACTAGGAATGATAGAATACCAGCCAGGGTTGCTTTTCGTTGTACAACGTTGCCACATATCTAAACTCTGGAATTAAGTTGTAAATTTAATGGACAACATGAAAATAGCAACCCTGTTATAAGTATCTAACCACTCACAAACTTGTCAAATTTTCTTAAATTCATGTACCATAAAAACGCAATAAAGTAATATTGAACTGACTCTAGCCAATGGGAACCTTAATGAGAAAGAGTTAAAAAGATCCGATGGCTTGGCACCACTCGTAGTCTATTGCCATAAAAATTTGCAAAAGTTTCTTGCAGAACCTTTGTTTTCTTTACTCCATTTTGCGACTAACAAACGAAGCCTCTCAACAAAAATTTTGAAAATTATAAATTGTAAAAAGACTAAAAAAAACTATGGAAGATGTAGAAAATAAAAGTGATGTGGATGCTTATTTAAGTAACAGAGCTAGTGCTTCGATGGGTCTGGGCGAGGAAGGAAAACCTGCCGGTATACAAAACATAGCGCATTCTTCGCTGGAGAAGGAAACTTTATCTGTGGATTCAGTGAGTCGTATTGCTTCAGATGCTATTTCAGAAGTAGTGGATAATGCGGCGGTAATTCTACCAGACCAATGTGAGGTGATGGTTACAGAAGAAGGAAATTCTGTTGCAGAAGTCAAAGAGGAATTAAATAAAACAGTTCTTGCAACTCAAGAAAAGCAAATAAACTTAAATACCCAAAATAATGAAACCGATGGGAAAGGTGTTCATAATCCTAATGTCGCTGAAACTTTGATTTTGCATGAAGGCGAGGAAAAAATTGTAAAGCCATTATCAGGAGATACGAAAGTAGACGATAAATGTAATGCTGCTACACTCTTAACGGAAAAAAGTAAGGAGACTTTTACAGTTGATGTCGATGTTCCTGGCACTGAAGTTACAAACGCAAAAGCTGACTTGACCAAGGAATATTTTTCGAATGAAATTAACCCAAAAGTTCTCAATAAAGAGGTTCCTGAAAGTTCTTTAAAAGACCGAATTGCAACTGACGACGACTCCGTTGACGTCGAAGCAATAGAAAATCCAATAATGGTAATTGAAATCGATGATGATGAAGATGATGCTACTACTGCTACAAATGAGCATTTACATCAATTAAACAACAACTTATGCAATCCTACTGTTCCGGTAAATCCGGAATCAGATGGGAGTAAATCGAAAAACACTAAATCAAACGCACAATCAGGATCAAAGGACCAGATTGGTTCCGAAGTATCGACTGGTAAAGACCTTTGTCCTGAAGATGTAGACATGAAAGAACAAATACTGGAAAATAAAGAAAATACAATCTCAAAAGTTAATGAGGGAAAAGAGAATGCAACTGTTTTTAGCTCAACCAAACTCTTGGAGGAATTGAAATCCACTCCGAAATCGGAAGAAGAAGATCACGCTATGGCAGTTGAGGATACATATGAAGATATATACTATGATAAGGAATGTATCAACTACGAATGTCAACGGCAACACAAACAATTCTTTCTGGCTCCGCTTTTTACTTTAACCTACTTTAAAGTTACGAAGAAGGACGATGAAGCACAATTTATTTGCTGTACCTGCTACGATCTAGCTGTAGAGATGTATGAGGTTTGTTGAAAACGACTTCTTTATTCGCCATTTGCTTATTTTTTTCGAATTTTTAGGAATTTTGTGGATTGCTGGCAGCGAAACAACCGCTACTCTTGAAAGATGTCGTAAGCGGTGGTCAAGAGTTTGTTGAAATTCTTAACAGCAGCGATGAAGAAGCCGAAGCTTATAAACCAGAAAAGGAAAAAGGTAATTTAGTGTCATTTCAAAACTTACTACAAGTACTTATTTTAAAAACTTGAATCATCTTTTAGTAGACATTAAGTGCTTGTCTAAGGATGATATCAAATTAGTAGAGGATGAACTTGATAACTCTATCAAAAATGTTCTCGAAAAAGTAGAAATTCAGAACCAATTAACCTGGTCTAAAACTATTCTCACAAGTCGCTTGAAAGCACTCCAATCAGAAACAACCATTATAGACGAACAGCTACGTTCGCTTCAAAAGAGGGCAGACAAAATGCATTTGAATCTATATAAGTCAGCGAATATAAAACTTCGACAATTGCAGCCCCTTGATTTGAATACTGGTCGCCCTTACACAGCACTTGATCCTGAATTAACGGTTAGTACACTTTATTGCCGTCTTGAACTCATTTCTTTTGAATTTGGTTGTTAGTTGCCACCGATCGGAGAAGTTCAACGTCCCCCAATACAAATCAACGAAGCTTACTACGCTGTCAAAAATAAAGCCATCGCTAGTTGGGTACCTTGCAAGGTCATGGAACAGGCTGAAAGCAACATTGTGGCGCAAAAAAATATTAAAAACTATAAAATAAAGTTCTTAAAGTCACACTACCAAATGGTTAAGACAGTCTCCGTTAAACATTTGGCATACTTTGATCCTCCAAATGTACGGCTTCCAATAGGTTAGTCAAAAGCTCAATGAATACAAATTTTCCATAGTATTAAAAGTAAATAATTCTTTTTTCAAAAATTATCCGCAGGTTCTCGAGTAATTGCTTACTTCGATGCCACTTCACTCTGCCGCGGCAAAGAAAAAATGATGATACAAAGCGCTTTTTATCCAGGCATAGTTGCAGAACCTCTAAAACCAAACAATAAATATAGGTATGTTTAGATTATGTATTAAGAAAAACCGTTCTTAGCAACTACGTAATTTTACAGATATTTAATCTTTTACGACGACGGCTACACACAGTATGTCTACCATAAGGATGTCCGTTTGGTCTGCCATGTCTCTAAAAATGTGTGGGAAGATGTGTATGTCGGGTCACGTGATTTTATACAAAAATATCTTACACAATATTCGATCAATCGGCCCATGGTCCAGACTCAAAAGGGTCAAAGCATGACCACAGAGTCGAATGGGAAATGGATCTATGCACGTGTTGTAGACATTGATTGCAGCCTTATTCAGATGCAATTCGAAGGACCAAAAAGCCATACTGAGTGGATTTATCGTGGTTCGATGCGATTGGGTCCAGTCTTTAAAGAGCACCAGAAAACCATGCAAAAAATACAAATGCCCGTATCTCGTTTACCTAGGGTAGTTTTATCAACCACTGATATTAAATATGTTCCGTTATTTTGTAATTTCATTGCATCTCTCTGTTCGAATTGTGTTTAGCGTACAGAACCTTTCATACGTTATACAGAAGATGAAGAAGCTACTTCAACTCAGCAGCAACAGCGAGAACTTCAATTGCAACAGCAACAACAACTGCAGCAACAGCAACAACAACTACAGCAGCAGCAGCCAACTGAACCGCGAGCTGTAGCCAAAAAGAGAGTAAGTCGTCAGGATTCATCTCAGCCAGTTCCATCGGTTCGCCACTTGAATAATTCCACAATTTATTTGGAGGATGAAAATAAACCCAAGGGCAAGGTTTGTTATTAAAAACTTTTTTCTGAACGTTAAAAATATAAATAGTAAAATTTCTTAGGTTGTTTATTACACTGCCAAACGTAATCTCCCTCCTCTGGCTTATACTCGACATAATTGCAGTCCCAAGTGTCTCTTTAAGATTAGCCACAATCTTGCTGCGTACAGCCCTCTATCGAAACCGTTGCTTTCTGGTTGGGAACGTCCTATTCTACGCGTGAAGAACAAAAAAGTGGTCACCTATCGAGGTCCATGCGGTAAAATTCTACGCAACATGAAGGAGTTACATGGATATCTACGCATCACGGATAACGTTCTTAATGTTGATAATTTCGACTTCAACCATGAAACAAATTGCTTAGCGGAGTATGTCATTGACAGTGCAATCGTACAAGTGCGCGATATATCAGGCGGTCAGGAGAAGATGGCTATTCCATTAGTTAACTATTACGATAACACTATGCCGCCGGAATGCAAATATTCCGCTCACCGTATACCAACAGAAGGTGTTAATTTAAATCTTGACGAAGAATTTCTAGTTGGATGCGATTGCGAGGATGATTGCTCAGTAAGTTTGAGAGTGAAACTTACTAATAAATCTTCAAAGTCTCTATAACATATATGATATATTTTCTATTTTTTTTTTGTTCTTGATATTAGGATACTTCAAAGTGCAGCTGCTGGCAGCTAACGTATGCGGGTGCTAAGTATAACGCTGGAAAGATACCGGTAGAAGAAACTAGTTATCAGTATAAACGGCTTTACCAAAACTTTGTCGCAGGCATCTATGAATGCAACTCAAGGTATTAATCAATATGAGTTCTTGACTTTAACTTGACTGACTTCACTTTAACTATGTATCATTCAGATGTAAATGCAAGTCGAACTGCCTCAATCGTGTTGTTCAACATTCATTAGAAATGAAACTTCAAGTCTTCAAAACTTCAAATCGTGGTTGGGGACTACGATGTATTAATGATATTCCGTATGGCAGTTTTATATGTGTTTATGCTGGCTACTTGCTGAATGAAGATCGAGCGAATGAGGTAAATTTTAAGTATAAAGTTCTACAAAATAATCAAATCATCTAAATGTATTGTTCTAAATAGGGTGGGCTCGATGTTGGCGATGAATATTTTGCTGAATTAGATTTTATTGAGATTGCAGAACAGGCGAAAGAGGGCTATGAATCAGATGTCGAATCAACGGATGGAGAGGATGATGATGTAATATATTGTGTTTTTCTTTTGACATTTATAAATTTCATGTCGTGATACAGGAGTTTCTGGATCAAGAAGACGATGATGAATTCACACCAAGCAAACCCCTCAGTACACGTTCAAAGGTACGACCAAAACGTCCCACCAGAGGCAACCAAGCCCAAGGCACCGAGGAGGATTCGCAAGAAAGAACAATGATCAACTTTAATCCCAATGCCGTTATGGATGAAAACTCCACGCGTGAAACGTAAGCTTTCAATTAAAAATTCTTTCTAAGTATAGTCCAAATTATATAGCTTTCTTATTACAAAATTTTTATTCTTTTGAACCAAAAATATTGTTGTTTCTGCTTCATGTTTTCCTCTTACAGCTCAGTGCGGAAATTATATGGTAAAGACGAAAACTGCTTTGTTATGGATGCAAAATTCTGTGGCAATCTTGGCCGCTACTTTAATGTAAGTTTATATTTTTGAAAATTTGAGGTTTAATGATATTTTAAAAATTTATTTGTTTTTACTTTAATATTTTAGCATTCGTGTTCTCCAAATTTGTTTGTGCAGAATGTGTTCGTGGACACACATGACTTACGCTTTCCATGGGTTGCGTTCTTTGCTTCAACACACATTCGAGCAGGCACCGAACTAACATGGAATTACAATTATGAAGTTGGTGTTGTACCCGGAAAAGTGCTATATTGCCAGTGCGGTGCACCGAATTGTCGTTTACGATTACTTTAAGTTAAGCTACTGCTTTTGTACCAAATAAAATTGTCCAAAAAATTATAAAATTCCTTTTTATACAAACGAGTGTCCTACAAAATCAACTGAAAAGGCGTGACTAAGTTTAAAATGTCACTACCACTGTTATTTCAATTGTATGGCGTTCAATCTGAAGGACAACTATCCTCACTAAATATTTCCAAAGCATATTAAGAGAGCTTTGGTTTGGTAAGTTTTTTGTTAATTAAGGTAAGCATTTAACAGATGTTTGAAAAATATTTTAAACTTATTCTTGAATAAAGATCAAAAAGTTTTTGATTGCTATTGTTTTGACACAGAAATTAAGACAATTTCTTTAGACTATATATTAAATACTATTTTTGAAAAACCCTGCAGTCGGCCTCTTTAGCTCAGTGGTAGAGCACTGGTCTTGTAAACCAGGGGTCGTGAGTTCAATCCTCACAGGAGGCAGTCTGTTATTTTAAATTATAAAAGCAGCGTTCTTAAAAAGCAACTAACTCTCTCCAAACAAAAATTTTTTGATTTTGTAATTGAATGTACTATAAACTAGTTTTATTTATACTTCAATTACAAAAAAACACACTCTTCATTTTAAGAAAGTAATAAATAACTTTATGAGAATCAATTTTTTCGTAACTTTTGCGTCAAAGCTGGCAAAAAATAACAATATGAAAACTTTAATTAAATTTATTTCAACATTTGAAGTAATACAAAGAATACTACAAACCTAAATGTATAGTGTCACAGTTTACTACTACTTTGTAAATAGGTTTTTATGTTTAATATGCACTTTTATAGAAGTCAAGACTTTAATATTAATTTGAAACATAAATAAGCATTTGAACTAAAAATCAGAAACTAATACTTCACGTGTTTCATTTTTAAGTTTAATTTTACAAGTCAATCTAACATATTTTATGTAGAGTAACCAGCACCTATTTTCTATTCGCTTCAGAAAATCGTATTTTACTTAATTTATAACAGAATATTCAGAATATTTATCCCAACAGATATTGCGTTGCATACGCTTACGTAAATACTTATAAATGTTTGTTGCTTAATCATTACGCAGCAAAAAATTTTTCATACGTTCAGGCAACGGCAATTTCTTAATATCTCCGGGTTTAACGTTCAACAAAATAGCATCTCGACAAGCATTTTGTAGAGAGATAACTGCAAAAAGGGCAAATTATTAAGTTTTTGTAAAACTCATATTACTTTATCAAGTTTTATTACTCACTTCCATACAATTGAACAATGCGAATTTGTTTTGTGGTTCCATACACATCTATGACCACATGTAGCGGGCCGTTTTCCATTGGTATTTCTCTGGTGCAAGGTCCTTCATCAATGCCATTAATGATAAAGTGCATCTCACCTTTACTGCTGTCCTGCTCGGTTGGCACAAAGACAACTCCAATGCGTGAACCTTTGTCGGTGAGGAGAATACCGCTGTTGCTATCATTCGCACAATTGAATGTAGGAGATAACAAGCGTTTATGGATCATGCCACGAGGAGTGCGAACATAAATAGAATCACCCAATATGTTTCCTAAACACATTAGCTCAGTCTTTATTCAACAATATTAATATTTAGTGAACTCCACTTACTTCTACCAGCCGCTCCCCTAGCATCACCCGATTCATCGTTTAAACCAACTGAATACCACGCCATCGCAGCTGTATCATTTGCACTCCGTGCTATTGCATGTGACTCAAATTTTGAAATTGGATAAATCCAACTTGTGCCTAAATTGGCCAAATCTGGAAGCGCATATTGCGGCAAGCCATCATCAGAAGTTCCAATGGAATCTGGCACCAGCTGTGTCAGTCCCAAACGCATGTGACCGGACCAACCGTGCTCATTTCTCTCAATTTCTACCAAGAAAATCTCGCCCGGTTGAATAGGTTTTTCTGAGAACGTGACAGCATCAGCAAAGCTAGCCTTGCGATACGCCACAGTATTATCATCACACAAAACAATGTTAGCGCCGTGATACTGATGAAATCTCGACAATTGACGCATTTTTACTGATGTTTCATTAGATTTGGGAAAATATGGTATGGCATTATCTACGAAGTTATATCGGCTACAACCAGCCCCTAAAAAGGGATCTGCAAACGACGACATTTTTACAAGATTAGCCATTTTCGATAAAGTATATGGGCTTTCGAATGCCATGTCGCCTAATCTGATGTATCAATAATCTTAAAATTATTCCAACTTTCTATTGACTGAGAAACTCAAATTAACCACAAATTTTTACATCTCCTTCTTGGATTTCTCCGAAACATAAGATTTGAAGAGAATATGTCTAGTGTCGGAAAAACATCCGTTCACTCTAAAAACTGTTCTTAAAAATTTAGTGGATCTGAGAAGGTTAAATGCAGTGCGTAATGCTGAAGAAGTGTCGGTGTACGTCTTGTTGTATGCAGGGACCGTGTGTGCTCCACCAAGTGCAATATTTTACCAAGCTTTTTAATCTTTATCACTTGTTCACTATCAATACAATTTTTGGACAGTTGTACACTTTCATAGAACGTTATTCTGTTCGTAGGTGCCAACAAATGCAGTAATTTCTATAATGTTTAACTAATTAGCCTCTATCACTTTTGTTCACTATCTTGTGCTCCTGAACATACATGTATGTATGTATGTATGTAACATCACAGTGCAACTTGCATTACGACCAAACTTCGCTGCGTTTTTTTAAAGTACATGTTTTGCTACCCAGTTCATTCAAAAAGCACGAGGAATTTTATTTTATTTCCAAAATCAGCAAAATATTAACTGGGAAAAAATAATTTCGCTTTCTCAAACAAAATTATACAAATATATTAAATTATATTTATATATAAAATATTAAAAAAATTATGTTATAAACTAAAAACACGCACAAATTGGGAAGTTTGCATATTTCCCAAAACCTGTATAGAAAACTCGATAAAAACCTTATAGTTGCATATTCTATAAACCTATATAGTTCAAATCGGTTTATTGCTGCGTTTTTTATTGATCTTATAATCCTGATAACTACAAAAACGATGATTAAATATAATCTTATCAAATCATTAAGCGAAATTATTAATGAAAAAACTCTGTATTGCTACATTTCTGTTTGCAAATAATCAACAATATTACAATATACAAATAAACTGTAACAACCATCAGGTTATAAACCAAAAAAAAAAAACAAAAATGTGAAGTTTGAACAATTTCCAAGATATGTTAGTTATCGAGATAGATTATTAAAAAACACGTCTGATGATAGTGAATAATTTATAACCGATACCGTTATACATATCTCATTTCTGTCCGCAATTTAAAGAAACTTCAGCTTGCGTAAATCAGACAATTCAACATTTATGATAACAGGAATATTTGAATAATGATATAGAAGAACGTCTACAACATTCTTTTTTTCAAATTGGCCAATTTATGTGACTGTTTAGAGATGCAGTCACCTCGCGTCTCAAAACATACTAACAAGGGATTGAACAAGTGTTGAAGTGCTCTTAGTTTTATTTTTCCCATATTTGTAATCAGCTGTTTCCGACGAAAATTGTTGTGACCTGTGAGTGTAGTTCTGGATACCGGAATCTTATTTATTTAATTGCCTACTTTTCATAAAAGGTTGGATAATAAATAAAGAGAATAAATAAATACATTCACGAAGAAGTTAACATTTTTCTTTATATAGAAATGCGCTTGCCTCCTATTCTTTTTGCTGCTCGTACACCTCAAAAGGAGCACATTGTTCCCTTCGAGGAGATTCTTCCATTACGGCTAAAGAACAGAGTAAGTGGGAAAGCCGATGCTGGATCAGATGTTTGCTGCCTGCATGAGATGGGCGTCCTGTTCGCATGCCTAAAAAATAATGAATTTGTTGAAAAGTACTGCAACAAAGAAATAGCAACTTTTCAAACATGTTACAAAAGTTATATGGATAAGAAATTTGAAGCCAAGAAAACGGACAATCAGGGTATTATTAAACCAGGGAAAACTCTTAACTCCAAGCAGTTAAATAAGTATTTGCGAAGATTTCCTAATTCCGAATAAAATCGTAAGCTTTCACAAAAACAAACTAATAAAAACCATTATATAATTGAAAGAAAAAGTGTTTCTACGAAAATGTTGAACAATTGAATTGTACAAAATATTTGAGGAGACCAAAAGTCTTTATTTCGTAAATCCTAAAAATATTAAATTTATATATTTAATTGTTTTAAATAGTAATTAATAAACGACGTCAACATCACCAAGGCCTCCGGAAGATGAGCTGCAAACAGGTGAAGCTTGACCTAATACTCCAATTAAATCATCAGCGACACTTCGCCCAGCGACAGATGGCGGAGCGCGTTGTTGCAAAAGATACAGCTCCCGAAGAAGTGTTTTTTTTTCACCCTCTAACATGGCGATGCGATCACTCTTGAGACTAACCTCGTCAGTTAGGTGGCGATTTTGCTGTCGTAAGCGAACCACAGGGTCCAAAAGGGATCCTCCATTGCTGGAGTACAGAGTTGGAGAAGAGCTCAACGCCAAATTAAAGTGCGTTGGAAAACCAGCGCGCTCCCAGGTCTCTGCCAATGTGGCTAAATTTCGATTAACTTCTAATACACGCGCACGCTGAAAATTTAAATGTTCTCGTTGCACCTCTGACCACTGATCTTGCGAGTCACCCATTCGTCCTAAATGCTGCACCTTTTGTTGGACCGCGTTTAATTTGTGCATATACCATTCGCGTGCCTTTTCCACAGCATTTAAACCGAGCAATAGTACTGCACGTTCCTCCTCATATTGCTTTAGCCTCTTCAGCATATTGTAATCGATTCCACTTTGTAGAGTATGCCGTCGAGGTTCACGCCGTTTGCATTCGCTGTTGGATTTCTTTATATACGACGAAGCTCCGCTATCGTTTGTCGATGTAGAACCACCATCAGCACAACCGCGTGAAGGCGGAAACTGTTTCCATTGCATATTATCATTTGTGTTGTCCATTTCATGAAGCAGTACGCCCATTTGCCAGTTCTGCAAGGCGTGTCGTATTTCTTGCTTATCTGGTGCAGCAGCAGGTTTTGTGAATCGGCTGCTGATGTTGCTGCTTCCCTTTGCAGTAACGCCACTTCTTGGCGGTTTTGGTGGGGGTGAAGGTGAGCTGAATGTGGTTAACAAAGGTCTATTTATTGCTCCGCTGATATTAATATCATTTGGCATATCAGCACCAACATCAAAGTCTGGACTTAGATGGGGCAGACTGTGAGCACGTTTTGTAATTACGACATTTTGTGGACGGACGGTAGCCATTGCTGAATGGCCTGCGGCATTCCATGGCGCACTGGGCATTGGATTTTCGATTTCAAGCAGAGGAGCAGATGGCGGCCGTTGTGATTTGAATGGAAGTCTTGCTTGGACTAAACATCGTCGTTCAGAATCGAGTGCTTGATTGCGGAGGAGGCAGATTTTAAGCCCCGCACAGAAGCGTTCAAATGAGAGCAGACCGCTTGCTGGGGTTACCTTGCGCAGAGATTCAATAACGCCGCGTGGCAATCCCTTGCAGCCATCATCCTGCCATCCCTTCTCAATATCGCTGAACTTCACAAAGCCGCAGAGGCGATCATCGAGAATGTCGAACAGTTTCTTCATGGAAATCACAAATGGCTTTGGAAGAGCTTCAACTGGACTACCAGAGGATGAAATGCTGTTTGCAGTATTTGTGTTGATGTTGCGGGTTTGAATATTAGAATTATGCATCGTCAACGGTTTTTGTGTGTTCTTGGAAACGTCACTTCTGTGATGTATCATTCCAGCTAGAAGAAGATAAATATAAAATAAATAAATTAGAATTATATGCAATAAAAGTTATAAAAAAATGTAAAATAAGAAATATAACGAAGTCGCTATTATTTAAAGTGAATATGATGCAACAGAAACACGTAATCCTATAATAATATATACTAGATATTAAGCTAGAAGGAAAACCACATGCTTAATTTAATAACAAAAGAGGCTTCATTCCTTTTCGTTAGATAGAAGATGCATTTTTTTAATGAATACACAGAAAACTACTTGAATAGCAGGCAGTTTGCTTCACAGATTGAGCCTATATGCTCAATTTGCTATTAAAAATGTTCACACAAAATAACAGAAAATTATTAGTAAATTAATTTAATTATTTCGGATAAAACCAAAAGTATCAACTTCCTCCGATGGCACTTTTTCGTTAAATAACGCTGAAATGTAAAACTGCATTCCTGAAATAACTTTGGAGTACATAATAAAAAACCAAAACAAAAGACTTCATATACAAACCTGATATTAAGCAATGAATTTGTATTTTTTGTGTTGGTAAAATTATGCAATTGTCATTACTAAAACAATGTAGTATTCAATTAATGAATGAGATTTCCCTGAAAACTTCTTCAAAACAAGCTGAAGCAAGAGATTTATTTTAACTCAGCGTAGCTTATCAACTTGTAGCTTAAAGGATACTTTTTAGAATAACTTAGAAGCCTATTTTTAAACTATTCACCGCAAAAGTAACAAACCAGAATGTAGAGAAAAAGAAGAGAGATACTGAAAATATAAGAGCTAGTCGAGAGAGAAATATAACCAACGAACGGAGGTATTGAGCAATAAATCCACGGAAAAGAGAACATCAAGATTTATGAAAAAACCAAAACAAAAAAGCGATATGAACTCTGTGCGATGAACTTCACATTGGGCAAGTCTTCTTATATTTTCTTATAGGTAGTTTATATACAAATTGTGTACTGATAATGGTATTTATATTATGGGTTTATGCTCATGTGTGATTCAATTTTTTTCTCATATGAAATTCATGGGAAAAATAAGGTGCATTCCAAAATTTCAAAGCCTGTATCCAACACAATCCCTCCTTCGTTTTGAAAGCAGTATATTTGCAACTTGCAGACCAGAGGTAAGCATTACAAAAATAGTTAACAATGCGCTATCTCACCTTCATTCTGTGCATGGAGATGGCAGAGGTAATGCAAAGCACGGAACACAAATGTTGTATAGATATATTTATCTCTTTGAAGGAAGACTGCGGCCAAAAATGTATTGAAGCCGATTTGATGGTCGTTTTATTAGATGTTTAATATATAATTATGTTCATACATGCTTTTAACTTTAATAAAAACTCAATTATAGTTTCCAAAGAACAGCTTCAGCAGCAACTTCGTTCGTATCGACAGAAAACCTTGCATAATTCTATTAAGATTTTCATTTCGGTGCTCTCATAATTCAGTAGACGAGGATATATAAAGATAGTTTTCTTTCACAATTGTATTTTATTAATGATGCAATGTAATTTTATAAATACAAAAATACATAACTAAATATTCCAAAAATATCGTAGTATGATTCAGAGAATTTCATTCAGAATTTTTATTACTTCTGATTTTGTAAGCAAGTAGTATTCAAAACCTAAATTTATAGTTTGAAAGCATATTAATAAAATTATGATAAATGTAATTATGTAATATTGAATATTAATATTATATTTCCAAGTTCATTTCTGCACACTCTTAACAAAATATGTCAATGTCAATAAAATGATATTTTAAGTATGTATATAGAAAAAACCACATTACTCCTACGCAATTATTTGTTGTAAAAATTGCTAATAGATTTTTTCAAAATTGCTAATAAAAACATATATAAGGTTGATCGCTTGGAAAGGTAAATAACTGCTATTTAACGTCCTGCTTAATGAAAGGAAATACCTTCATTTCGCGAAACATTTTTCGCGCTTTTTTATACTCTTGTCGTTTTTGCTAAGAATTTTGTATTTATTTAAACTTGGTAAACATTAAGTAAACTGACTGAAAGTCGATTCCTTGCCGACCCCTTTAATTAAAGAAATCCTGCCTTCAATTTGTCTAAAAATGTGTGTGAATGTTGTCTTTTATTGAGTCAAGTTTAGGTCAGTCAATGAATCTTTGTTTTAAATATATAAATTGCAACTTAATTAGCTGCTTATTAACTAAAAAAGTCGTGAAATTCTTTTTCAAATACTGCTGTTGAAATGAAATTCGGACTCTCAATATTCCAACGCCAACATCAGGCGGATTATTAGCATGCGAATTTCGCGCGTTATATTTATAAATAACTTAAGTCTATCGAAAGTAAAGTATCATTAGAATGTAAAGTAGCATTTGTCTAACTCTTGTATTGTAGTGAATTTCGTAGATTCCCTCGAGCATGACGCCGATGGGGCGACGAGTTCGATGCCTGCCATCTCTAAGCTTACAAATCGGTCATCGACTTTCTTCGCACGTATTTGGCAAAGTAGTCCGGACGCCAGCACTTGCAGGAGCCGGGAATGAGGAACCAGTCGTAGTAGAGACGCACCTGGAAGCAGCCGATCTCGTCCTGGCCGTCGCAGTGTTGGTCGTAATTATTTGCGGGGCTTCCGTTGCTATTGTGGGTGGTGCCATCGGAAGCTGTGGCTAAGCCGGCTCGCTTCTGCAGGTATTGCTGATAGGCCTGGAAATCCTGCACGGAGGGCGCCTGCGTAGTCGTCGAAGTGGTGGGCAGCGTGTCTTCAGCATTTGGGTAGAATATCTCGGCCACAAGAAGGCTGACCCAACGCGGCGACGACAGGCAGCCACCATCAAGGTAGTGACAGCGCGCTTGGATGCAGCGAGTTACCTCGACGGTCTGTGTAAAGTAGCCCTCATACGGTATCTGCACCACGTAGCGCCAAGAGCCCTGATAGTTCTTGGCAAACACGGGCGTGGCGTATTCCACTTTGGCGGGACAGGGAGTGGGTGGTCCTTCATAACGTATGGGCCCGATTTCCTCGCGCCGTTCGGCTGTAGAAGCGGACGCCACGGCAGCTGCCGGCTCACCCTGGATAGCACGGTAAAGAGTGCAGAAGCTGTTCCAAAAGAAAACCAGGAGTGAGGAAAATGTTTCTTTTGGAGAGGTTTGAATTAAAAAACTTACACTCCACCTCCATCACAGAACTTCCGCGGCTTACGTTCCTCCAGAACTGGTTGTTCGTGATTGACGCCTTTGTTTTCGCCTTGATTGCGCTGCCCTTCACCCAACCTCTCGTCCTCGCTCACGCTAACGTTCTCGCCTAAAGTATCATCAACGTACGAGAACTCATCGCGCTGTAGAAATTGCGGATGCGCGTCACGTTTGCCACGCGAATTGTAATGACGATCGATGTTGTTGTGATCCAATTGATCGACCGGGTCGTCGCGTATGATTTGTGTAACCTTGGGCAAAGTGTCATCAGCCTTTAGAACAGGCAACGTTTTCGACAGAAATTTCAAAGTTTGATTGCGTATCAATTCGCTGAGAGGAGAAGAAATGGAAATAACAATTGTTTATAAATCTGTTAATCTATCAGACTTACAAAGGATATGGTTCTCCAAAGACATTTTGCTTCATAGGATTCTTCGGGATTTGTCCCTTGTTCAGGTCTCCGCAAATATTAAACACGGACACAGCTGATTTCTTGCCGCCGTTCACATTTTTGCAGTCAACATTGACATGGGTGTAGGGAGGCGGGCGTACCTTCGGTGGTGTTGCACCCGGTGACTCAACGAAGGCGTAGTAACCCTCGGGCGGTTCTTCTCCGAAGTCGTTTTGGGCTTGTGCCTGTATGCTTAATGCCAAAAACAAGCAGCATACGATCCGCTGTAATATAAGGAAAAAGAGAGATGAACGATAAAGAAATGAAGCATTTTATAATTGTTATTAATTTTTAAATATTATATATTTTAAGCATATGTTTATGAATATTTTAAAGGCAACTGTAAACATTCAGAAACATTCCAAAAAGAGCGAAAGCTAAATTTTATTATATGACTTCTTCATTCCTTTTAGAAGACGAATCGCAAATAAGTCAACTGAAAGTTTTGCCAACAACAAAAACGTAGATAACATTTCGGAGATCAACATTTTTCAAGTGAATGAGATCAAACTTTCGCCAGTGGCGACCAATGTCATTCTCGGCCCTCAACCTCACATTCAGCAACGTTTGCCGACTTTCTTTAGTTGCTATAGACAAAAATTCCTCTTAATAAGAATAAAAAGGAATGAATTATTGTTGAAATGTAAGAGAAGAGAAGAGAAATCGATTGTGAAAATACATATTTATCTCTTGATGGTTTATTTCATGTATTTTTCCATTCACAGCAGCTGCATCAGTTTAGTTTATGTGGTTACACTTTTGACATCATTAAATTACGTTTGTTATCACGAACTGTCTTTACTATTTAACTTGTATGAACGTCTTTTACACAAACACTTTTCTAATATAAATTATACAAATCTCATAGAATGCGAACGTGATTCAGAACGGTATAATAAAAATCATTAACATTTTTATTTCTTAGTGTCGCCGGTTTTTCTCGTTGAATATTCTAATCCGGTGAAGTAGGTCAAACGACAAATAGGAACTCATAAATATTAATTATACGGCTTTTAGAAAATCAAAAGAAAGGAAGGAAGATGGAGAAAATATTCCCGGAATGCGGTTACATGATTTGCACGGTTAGACATGCATAAATGTTTGCCATTTACAGTTTTTAAATTTAAATAATAATCGTAAATGTTCATGTAAAAACTAATAGAAAAGAAAATTATAAAAATATTAACATATTTGCCATTTAAAAGCATTTGCTCAATGTTAATGTTTATTATTTTTAAATAGCGCTTTAGAAAAAATCCTAAATAAATAGAAATCTGTACAATCGTCACTACTAAAATATTCTTATATTGTGACCCACATCTGATATCGTATGAATTTATCGCACACACGCAGAGAGATCTATAAATGGACACGTTGAAAGTATAAACGTACACCGAGAAGAGCCGAATTATTACCTTTAAAACTTCAAGTTATACTATATTCGTTTTCTTTTTTGGGATTTTTGAATTTCAAGAATTAAAAGTGTCACATAAATAATATTTAATTTACATTTTCACAATTTTCTCACTGTACTATTTTTAAACTGGAGAATTTATGTTATTTCTTAGTTCGTACGGCAATATGTAACCTCATTCTTTAGAGCTACAGATTTACAGTTCCATACAACATTCTGGTTTTTAAAGATGCATGCTTTGCATATGTAATTTAAGAAAGATGAGCAACAGCTGCCGATGAACTATCAACAACAATACAGATCAGAGCTTAGAATAGGGATTTCATGGATTAAAATTATTTATTATATAAACCGCTATAGCAAACATTGAACTCCAAAAATGTAAAAACAAAAGAAAATCGTAAAATAAGTTCAATAAATGATATTTAAATTCTTTTGGTAGAACATTTTAATAGAAGTTATTTTATTACTCACATTTTATTCCTATTAATATTTATTTATTGTGATTATATATTCTATTGTGACGTATTCTATTTGGCAAAATGTTTTTAGATAGGATTCTTTAACGTACTTTTCTTTAATGAACGTGTAAGTAATAATGTCAAATGTGAAGATTCATTTAATTTAAAAATAAATTCATTTATTATTTGATGTATGTATATAGGTTTATTGCTAACGGTAAATGTCTTTGTGCGTAAACTACAAAACACGTATTTCCTTCACTTTAGTTTTTATTCTTTTACTTGTTGTTGTTGTGGGTCTTGCTATTGTGGTTGCGGTTAACTTTAACCATAAATACAAATAACACCAACAATAAATATATAAAACTTTTTCTAGAAGAAATTGTGATGAAAGTCAGGAAAAACTTCGAAAGACACGAACTTCATTTAAATGAAAGACTTAAGAAAAGAACCTGCTGACGGATGCTGATGAACTGTTGTTGAATTTCATTTCTTTATTTGTTTTCGCTTGTGAAGTGTTGCTGTGAAAGAATGAAATATACACACACTTACCGACACATATACATACAAAAATTGTGGATAAAATAATGCGGAAATAGAAGTGAAACTAAATTAAAAAAAAGGGATGGAACAAATTTCTTTGTTAATCTTTCGAGTTTCTGTTCATTGCTTTTTTTAAACGAAAGAATATTTTATAATTTGATTTTCCTTAGAAGTTACAAATATTAAATTTAAATGTAACTATTTTTTTACCGTACGTTTACCGTATTTATTAATTTTTTCAGAGCCTTTCCAACAGAAAGAAGTATTAAAATTAATTTGCTGGTTGAACGTACTTCCATACTTTCTAAACCTACCATCATAGGATGATAATCCATAGTCTTTATCCTGAAGATAATATCGCAATAGCCAACTTTATTTATACAGTAACAAATTTGTAATTGTATATTAGTAAATTTTAAGTAGATTAACTCTTCTAAAATAACACTTTTCCTACTGCAGTTAACACTTATCCGCGTTTTACTTGGATGATTTCGTAATCAGAACATTCTCTATCCACAACTCCAACCAAACTGAATATCAAGCCATGTTGAACGAAGCGTTGAACCTCTGGAAACTTAATATCAACATCATTACGAAGTCATCATCATGCCTTTCGTTGGAAACGACGGCAGACAATTACTATTAAACTCTTTGCATTTGAAGCTTTCTCGTTCCATCGACTCTCTTTCCTATTTTACTCTTTCATTTCGTTTTTACTTGATACTTTTACTTCCTCTGTGCCGCCAGAGTTCTCGAGATGCGCTTCTCTTTTTCTCGCTTGTTGCTATGGATGTGAAAAGTAATATTCACTTTTCATAATATAAGAGTTTTAAGAACTTTTCATTAGCATAATATCGTTAGTAAAAATTAACGTTAATATTATTTTATATAAATAAAGATGCGATTCTTATTGTGTTATATAAATAAAGAATTAAGAAGAATGTTTCTACATTTAGGGATTTTAAAAATACATAATAATTACAGTAATATATGACTAATGATAAACCTAAAAAAAATATGTCACGAATAGTAAAACCAGGACACAGGAAGAGAAATAAGAAATTATTTGCTTTACTTCATTCCATTATTTATTTCAAAAATATAAATTATTAAATTAACAGACAAAACATTTTAGATTTGAAGGCAAGCTTAATTTAAATATGGATTTATTTTACTTATTATATATTCCTACCTTTATTCTCCCTTAATAGCTTCTTTTGTTTCGTTTCTTAACTCAGCGATTCAAATCTCAGTTCGTGTATTTATGGAAATGGATTAATAATAGAATAATCGAATCGATAGATTCACTGATTTTGTATTTTGCACTTTACAAGCATTCGCACTGTTTAAACGAAAAATAACTGTTGATACGGACAGCTTGTGCAATTTCACTCTAACTCTACTATTAAACTGAAAATTACTGCTTCGTAAAGGGCCAACAGTATAATTACCATTTAAACAACGGTATAGAAATGTCATGATGGTGGATAGAATCATATGAAGTGGGGCAAGGAGGAGGACCAGATGGGTAATATCCCATAAACACGTCTCCTTTATAGATGTATAATGTGCACACTATATAACGGTTATAAATGACTGTTGCACTTCAGCACCTTCTTATATCTGTACTTTTTCTAAACAAATCTCTCGAAATGGTCGGCGTGGTACAACATCCACTCAACGATAACATGGTTTCGCTTACGGTACCGCCCACGTTAAGTCCACAGGATGCTACAGCTTTCGTTCTCCATGAAATCGATAAAATTCCCCTAATAGCAATGAGTATTCGGGTGCTCAAATACTGGGGCCTTATCTATAAGAGAAATTGGAAATGCTACTTTGCTCTGTCGCTGACGACCATCTTCAATGCAACGCAGTTTTTTTACATGTCCAGCACTGATGCAGCAGTCGATGTTATCATTCGAGATGGATACATGTTGGTTCTGTGGTTTAATACAATTCTACGCGGCTGGCTGATGGCTTTCCAGCATGAGAAGTACCAGAAATTTCTACTCGAATTTATTGATCTGTATAATGAGGTGTTGGTAAGTAAGACTAAATCATGGGCTGATAATTTTCGAAAGCCCCTCTTTCTCTGCATTACCCTTTATCTCTTCCGCTAACCTAAAGAAAAGCGATGATGACTATTTGACTGGACTGCTAAAAGAAACTAATAAATTGGGCAGAAATGCGGCTATCCTGAATATGATACTGGGTCTTATGACGGTTTGTGGATTTTGTGTTTATCCTTTATTCGCCGATGAGAGAAGTAAGCTGTGGATATCACCTAAAGATTTACCTGAAAATGAATAAATTTTACTTTGCAGTGCTTCCCTACGGCAGTAATTTTCCCGGAATCGATGAACTTGCATCGCCGCTTTATGAATGCCTATACATCTATCAGGTCATTATAACGCCCATTGGTTGCTTCATGTACATGCCTTTCGGTAGCCTCGTCGTTTCTTTAATAATGTTCGCCATTTTGATGTGCAAAATGCTGCAACACCGGCTGCAGGGCATGCAAGGGGACAACGCCATGGTGATTGCGGAGAAAGTAACGTGGTGCATTAAATATCAGAAGACTCTCATACGGTATGGAAATGTTGAACACGAGCCAAAAATTTATTATCTAATTTTCTCATATCAAATTTGTTTTTTTTTCTTTTACTTCCTGTATTAATTACAGTTATGTGACCATCATCAATAATTTAACTACATATGTTTTCCTTGTTGAATTTATGGCATTCGGTGCTCTTCTCTGCGGTCTGCTTTTCCTAGTTAATATTGTAGGCGTTCTTTAATATATATTGCACAAGTTCCTGACATTAGTTATTGTTTAGGCAGAGACTCCAGCTCAGTTGACGATTGCTGTCACTCAGATATCCATGATACTATCGCAGATTCTGACCCTTTACTGGTTTGCCAACGAATTGTCAGACGCCGTAACTGAACTCGTTTAAATTTCCCTATTTCAAATTGAAGTTTTTTATTTTTACTTTGTTTTAGACTGTTATGATTGCCCAAGCTGCCTACAGTACAGAATGGTTCACATTTCCCAAACCGATTCAGAAGAATATTCTTCTGTTAATTATGCGAGCTCAAACTCCCTGCAGTGTAAGTGGTTTTGGAAAATTAAACTATATATAAATTGATCGAAATTTCAGCGTTATAGTAAATAAAACTTGTTTTAGATGAGCGTGGGAAATATTTACCCGATGTCTCTGGAGATGTTCCAATCTTTACTGAATGCTTCATATTCGTATTTTACTATATTACGACGTTTTTACGGTTAATTAACTTCTATTACCAAGAGAAACCCACCATTAATATCAATATATGCAGAAAACATAGCTAAACACCATTTGTTAATGCGGTTACGATTTGTTGCAAATAAAATTACGTTTTTGTTTGTATTGTGATTGCCAAATTTGGATCATATTGTCAGAAAAATCATATTCTGTTGTTGAATAGTAGGTTTTGGTGTTTATAACTGCCTTAAAATGATTTAGCCAATTCTAATATTGTAGTACTGCTGTTTCCATCTAAAGCTTTTAATTTAACTCACTCATGAAGATATTACACTCAAACTACAATCAAGAATTTCTTTATTATTAATAAATCTATCTACGAACGAGATTTTATTTACAATTGATAAGTTAAGTGTTAAATTGATAATAAGTGTAGTTTAATTTGTTGCTTTTTTAAAGCATATGCAACAATTTCTTTAAATTCTATTCTTCCAAATCAAAGCTCTATTTTATAATTTTGACAACTTACAACTTAGGAAAATAAAATAAATAAAAAGTCGTTTTTTTTTTAAATATAAATTAACACACATAACCAATCTATAACATCGTAATTATTTCAATATACAATTCTACATATAATTTGATCCGCCTTGCGAATCAAAATGCTGACAATGTTAATAGGTTCCTCAGATATCTTGCTGACTTACAATAAATAAAACTTTTCAGCATAGCTTTTGTTTGAGGTTGCAAATCGTAAGAGGGTTTAAAATCCACCAGCGCATAGAAACAATTGTCGTACCCAAAGCGTCGACAGCGTAGAATAGCTTGGACAGCAGCTTCTTGAATCCGAGAACGATCGGTTGCGTTGAGGAATCTGCCAAATATGCTCAGATATAAATCGATATCTGTTTCGGAACAAAAGGGCTTGATAACCATGGAAATACACTCCAGCAAGCCGGCAATGGTATCGTCGTGCGAGTCAGACTCTGCTACTTCGGGATAGTATTCATAGAGCAAAGGTAATAACTTCTCCTGTAGTATATCCGCCTCAACCTTTGGTTGTGGCATCCGTTTGCATAGCAGAGCCATTGCGTAGGGAACATTTTCTAGTTGACCTGCTTTCAATTTGTCCACTAAATTTGCCAGCACATCTGAAAATTGCGGTTTAAAGGGTTCAAAATGATACTCAAAACGGAGCTTAGAGAGCAGCTCCTTGGTGCGTAAATCCTTCGAATCCATGTCGTATTTTGTGCTCATGAGTAAATGTTTGATGACCGTAATGAGAGCATCGGAGTGGTCATAGTCTTGTTCTTCACGGTGAGGAATGGCTGTTGGAAAGCAACACAATACTTCGTATATCATGGGAGTAGCTTTCAACTTGTAGTAGTAAAGGCACTTTGCTATGAATAGACGCGATGGATTCATTTGCAAGAGAGGTAGATCTATGGAAATGGTGAGTAGATAGAGTTGTGTCACATTTAAGATGGCTGGCAGGGAGAGCTTTTCACTGGTATCATAATTAAATAGGGTGCTTTCAAGTTGTCCAATAAAATCGCCCACAAATTGCGGTTGCATCGCCTGCAGTCGCCGCATTACGTAGGATAATCGACGGTGTTGTTTGCCTAAATATTTTTGCGGTACATCTGCCAACTCACACATAAGTTCGACTTCCGGACGTGGGACCTGTTGTATAACTGCAATCATCGCTTCTGTAATCAGACTTAGATTGTCAGTGATAGAATACAGTTCGTTGACCAACTGGAGGGCTGAGTATTCAATCTGTTCTGTTGCCTCGTTCGTTTTTACGATAAATTGCATTATTACTTCACGGAGTTTTGTATACATTGTTGAGGTGGCAGAATCTTTCTTTGAATGAGATTTTCGAATGAAAGAAAAGATGTTTCTTTTATAGTTGGCTATTAAATGTTTGAAAATGCTAATTCTTTTGATCTCATGCGCTGCTGTAATAATTTCGGGAGGAATTTTCATCAGGTTCTGGTTGACGTTTGAAGAATCAGTCTTTGTTTCCGGCGGGAATGAGCCTTTTGATTGTACCTCATTAAACATATCACAGTTGCTTTTCTCGGTGTTGTCATCGGTATCAGTTTTCTTATAATTCGTTTGAGTCGCTAAATTGTCGTCTTCCTTAATTCCTTGTGTTTGAAATTGAGGTTGTGGATTGACAACACAATTTTCCTTTTTTATTAGAGATGTATGTTGAGAGCTCTCTCGAGAATATATGGACAAAGAAGGGGTGTTTTTAAGTTTACTAACGCTCGCAGTCGTAATAACATTTTCGGCTTCCTCCACGTTATCAGTTAACTTTCCGTCTATTTCTTCAAAATCTCTTTCTCTAAAAAAACCTATATTGGTTGCGATCGAAGGAGTATCTTTAACATCTGCATTCGAAGCTGCTACTTCTTTTTCCATTTTAAATTTCACGGCAGTCTTTAATACGCTCTGACTTTCATTACACTTTCGTTTTGTGGTGTATTTTCCAAGCATGTTTAAGGGAAGAACAGTGTCACTATATGACTCAATCGCAGTTTCCGCTAGTCTACGCTTCACTCGAAGACGCTCTGAACGTTTGCAAGCAACGTCTGGTGTAGGTGATTTCCTACTTAGAGACGGAGAAATTTCACTTTTACGCTTACGTCCACGTTTTTTGGGCTGAGATTTCACTGACGACGTTGGTGATAAAGAGGTAATGACTGAAATGGGACTGACATTTCTTGGCGCTACGTCTTGTAGTATATGACATAAATAGTTGTGAAATTTGTCATGTTCGTCAGCAATTGGATTATCCTCATTTTTGATTATTTCTTCACTAACAGAAGTGTTCGACATTTTGGAGCATGGAATGAGTTTAATTTCAGGAATCATTAAGGCATCATTTATCTCGACATCTGTTCTATCTACTTTTAAATCTGGGATTTGTTCTGGCCCAACGCATATTTTCGATTCTCCCTCTTCTTTGATCTCTTCTTCATTGAAAACATTTGGTACTGTCATACAACTCTTCAAACTCCCAACATCTTTGGCGTTAGTATCACTTTCATCTATAATTAATGTAGATTCCTTTGAATCGTCCTCAATTTCTTCGACTTCATCTACCATGTCTGCATTTCCATTTAAGTCCTCTATTTCAAAGGGTTTTGTACATTTTTCAACTTTCTGCTTGTCTTCTGGTTGCCAAAAATTCATCGTAACTGATGCATCTTCATTCTTGTTAAGCTGCGGGTTATTTTCTTCTCTTTCGATGATTGCTGTCGTGTCTCCATATGATGATGAATATACTATTATTTCGCCAATACTTTCAGGTACCTCATCGCCATTCCAACACTGTGGATATAATTCCGCAGAGGACTGCTCAGTGATGTCTTCCGAAGGTACTTGATACAATACATCTGAACATTGTATCTCTTCGTCTTTCCAGGATTCTTGATGAAAAGGGGAACATACCAGAGAAGAGTCTTCCTCAATTGTAGGTTCATTAGAAACGGCAGCCACAGGCGTGGGTTCTTGAACCAATGTACTGTCTAACCTTTCCACTTTTTCAGCTGAGTTATTCCTTGAACATACGCTTTGTATAAAATTGTTATTTATGAGAAAAGGTATTCCATTTACAAGTTGATGTGAGTCTATGATATGAACAGATTTGTCGGGAAGTAATTCTGAATTTGTTTCTGCGAGTAGCTCAAAGGGTTCCTTTTCTTCAACATCTCTACGTAACTGGAGCTGAAGTAAGTTATTTTTTTCAGACTGCTCATATTTTTGCAGTACATTTTGATAAACTTCATCTGTAGCTTGGCAGGAAAAATTTGTCAGCTGGGGATTACTCGGAATAGATTCCTTTGAAGTATTTGGCTGCGGTGTTAAAATTTGTAGATTTATATTCTCATCCTTTGGTGATTTAATGTGCTCATCTATAGACTCTGTACGAAGATGATTAGAATTTTGAAAATCAACATAATCGAAGGAATTATTACAATGACTCCGATTCGTATGATGTTTATTCATATCCGAAATTTTAGAAGCGCATGCAGTTGAGTTGTTATATTTTGCCCAATCGCCCCTAAAATTCCCCAATTGCATTATGAATTGGACAGCATTTTCACATAATTCTATTGACGGCGCACTCTTATCCACTTTCTCATCTTCTACTTTTGTTTTGACCCGACAGGAATTTACTTTAACTTCAACATTTTCAGTTTCTTCCAGCTGCTTTTTCTCCTTGTTTTGAATTAATTCAAAAGAGCAGAAATTATAATTATCAGGTACCAATTCTATTTTTTCAATGGAAGACGTCTGAGTTTCTTCATTTGCAGTAATAATAGGATGTTCTGCTAGGTTTCCCGGAAACCTTTCTTCGATTTCGTATTTATTTGCATTCAATTCTTCATTCTCTGGAATTAATTTTTCGGGTTCGTCTTGGATGCTTGCAATACGTCTTGACTTCACCTTCTTAGCTTTTCTTTTCTTCTTCTTTTTAGAAAATTTATTAATTTTTTTATTTCGTATTTTCGAATTTTCCATTGTACAAGAGAGATTTTGAGGTTCAATGGATTCTTTCGCTGGGTGGCGAATCTTTGGTGTTTTTGTTGATAGTTTATTAAAGGATTCACTTGGTGCTTGTTGCGGTATATTAAAAACCGATATTTCTGAGCGGCTTTCTGTAGCTAAACGGTTTCTATCACTTTTTTGTGTTTTATCATTAGTTTCGCTTGTGCACAGTGGGGCGTTACTAAGCACGGGCGGTGCTGCGATAGGAACTCGGCAGTTTTCTTGAGGAACACCTAACAGAGTGAATTTATTATATATAAAATTACTTAAGTTATTTTAAATTGTGGTTTTTAGCACTTTGTGGACGCACCTGTACATTTAGTACCTTTAGCAGAAATCTCACTCACTGTACTTGGATTCAAAGTCCTCATCGGATTTGTTTCGATGTTGCTACCTTCAACAGGATTATTTTCTGTACCTAATAAAAAATTTCATACATCAAAAACTTAACTTCTATGAATATAAAGTCTCGTACCTTCATTGAAACCTGTTTGCAAGAGCGGATTCGGAACAGTCGTTCCACTAGAGATATGCTGTTCTGGTAGCTCTGAACCATTTCCGTACATTGACATCAGCCACTGATAGAATTCCTGTTGGGAGCATGCTGTACTTTCTAAACTGCGCTCAGCAGCATTGACGCAATGTCCTCGCCGACTGTTTAACACACTGAAAAGCATTTGTCCGAAAACATGCCACAAATCCTCGAAACTGGTGGCAGTATTTGGTACTGTGCCTGAATAGGGAAAATTCAACGGTGGTGCAAACGGTGGTGGCGTCATCATTTCGTGTTTAATGCTTTCCAGCATAGTGCGTGATGGCGGGCGGGAGGTCGATCGTTTAATGGAAGTTAATAGGTGATTTCCAGAGCCAATATAATCCACTCCACGCTGCACGTTGCAAATTATTGTACAAGTGCCTATGTCCACTTTTTTGAATGTATTAACGGCTTCGCTAGGTGCCACAGAAATCTCTGGTGGATCGTCTCGTAATGGACTCACTGGAGTAATAACCCATTGACGCAATTCCTTCATGATCTCATTAAAAGGAGGTAGATCCTGCTGTTCTGGGAAACAAGTGCCCACTGTACGTTTCATTATCATTTCTGACGTACAGGTGCTACGTGTTGTTGTGGTACTAATATATTGTGTTCCTTGGGATCGAGTTTTCTTGGGCTCAGAAGCAGCTGGGTGAGGTAATGGCAACTCTGGTGCAGTCTTCCAGAGTTCGCATTGGATGCATGAATCTTTCGTCCTCACTTTTGGAGATCGCTTTTTGGGACTTTGTTTTACTATATCTGGAATTTTTAACGATTTCTCTTGGCAGTAGATCCGCAGTTTATTAGCGCATACAGATATCGCTGAGGGGAACTTCAGATTTGTATCGCCTTTGTATTTATAAAAGAGCCGCAGGTATCCTTGCACCAACTCGTTGTACTCAATGGGTAAATTGGCAATATCTTCTAGTTGTGAACTCAGCTGGTCATAAAACATGGTTTTATTTGCTATCTCAGTTTGAAGGGATTCACATTTCCTACTTAAGTCATTTGACTGATTTTGGAGCTTTTTCCGCTCTTCATTTTCTTGCAAGTATAGCTTGCGTATATCATCCGCACTACTTTGCAGCTCAGTAAGTTGCTTCAGCAATTCTTCGCGCTCATTTTGCAAGGATTTGATTTGTGCTACACACAAATCCGAGTCCGCAATTTGTTTGGCCAATTCTTCAATTCTGTACTTTCTTCTCCGTATGTCTGGCAACTGCTCTGCAGTGTTTTGAGGGATCTTTATGGACGCGTTAGGCTGCTCAAATTTACTTACTGACGGTGGCAAAACAGAGTTTAGTACCTGTGCTGCTTCTGGAGTTCCTCGCTGAGGTGTTATTTCTAAAAAATCTAAATTAAGATCACTGAAGTCGTAATTTATTTGTTCACACATTTTGTGTGAATCGAAGATTGTCTTCACGTCTTTACTAAAGTAATGCGAATTTCATCAACGTTGGTAAACGTTTCAGCCACACTCTTTAAACTGAGGAACTTTTTTGCGAAGACATGAAACCTTTATAACTTCAATGTTTATTTTTTCAAGCCTATGTTATTTTAACCAAAGTACAACGCGGGATAGAAATTAACCGGTCCCATAACCAAAAAATATTCTGTAGAGTTCTACTCATACAGAAGTTTAGTTGTTTTTCTTTTCCATGTTGCACAGCAAGTGCTGCCAAGTCTACTATAATGGTCAGATAATTACTTGTTTTTTTATTCTTTCAATTATTTATTTTATTGCAAACGAAAAATTGGTTGCAACGGTCTTATTGATTTGGTAGGACTTTATAGAACAAATTGTGACAGAAGAAGCAAAAACAAGTCGTACTTATTGCGTATTAACGATTTCCAAACAAAAAACAAACTTTCGGGCATATAAAAACACCGACAAATCACCATCTTGCTGTCATTTCTGTCAATTCGTGTAATAAAAACGGTTCGGTTGATTCACTTCGCACTCCAACGAAGATTCGTCGTCCGTCGTCAGTTTCCTTTTTTTTTTGCAATTCGCATTTTCTACCCAACATTTCGAACATTTGCAGCAATAACGCAAAAAAACATCACCATAAAGTTTTAGAAATTCAATGTTATCTAAAATCTGTCGTAACTAATTAAAAAAAAAACTCGGAAAAACCCCTATCAGGACGCAACATAAAACAGCAAATCAAGTAGTTTATTTGGAAGTTCAGCAAAGGAGAACAGGGAATAAGAAGAAACGAATTGGGCGTCTGTCTGTTTTGACCAACGTGTGTGAAAAGTGTTTGAAATTGGTGCATACTCATATGCAACACTCCTTGTCAACATTGCCAAACAGAGATCTAAAATCCAAGCCTTAGTCCAGCGCACGGAAACGCATATTCATTTTTTCATAAGTAGTGCTTGCATAAATCTGAATATAAGTAAAAACTGCTGACCGGATTTATCTGTATTGGCTATATCTTGCTGCTAAGGTTAATCAGCGCTGCTATGTCTTCCAATCTTCGTCAGATTCCTTTGACTTGTAGTGGCCACACACGTCCAGTGGTGCACTTGGATTTTAGCGACATTTGCGACAGTGGATACTTTCTCATATCGGCCTGTAAAGGTAAGAAGACTCAAATTTTGGGTACAATTTTTTAATTAAACATTTTCAGTCCAACTGTCTTTAATAAAATATGTAGTTTTTAGCATGAAATGAATGAAATTATTTTAGAGCACACATTTGGGATTACGGTTCCTCATTATTTATCCTAGGATATCGTAATCTTGACCATGAAATCTTTCAAAAACTAATTATTTCAATATGTATAAAAATAACTCCGAGTTTAATTTACAATTAATAAACAATCTAGAGGAATACTTAGAAAGAAACGTTGTCTGCTTGTTGATTTCAACTTTGCAATATCTGTTAACAAGCCGAGCGTGTAGTAACAATTCCAAGGTACTTCCTGAATTGATTTAGAATGAACAATCGAAACAAGTTTCTGTTATTGTTGCTTGTGTACAAATGGTGACAATGTTCAAGTCTTTCATATTGTCACAAACCTGACTTCCTTCATTTTAAACGTAGCAAATTCTTTAATATTTAATTGAATGAGCTAAAAATGTTTAGTTTAGTTAATCTTCCATTTTTACTTGATACTTATTCGGTTAATTAATAATTACGTAGGTACGTTAAGAACCTTTTTGCAAAACCCGTTTTGTTCCGTTGAAACGTTCGATAAAAAATGACTTATTTATGTACATGTCGTCGACTTTGTTGCCCGTTGTGTAAAATGTAGGCCAAGGCTAAGATCTTGATAGGCGAATGCAGCATCTTAATAAATAGCAATCAGTTGCCTTACCTGAATAATTGCTTGAACAGGTTACATCTTTCATTGGCGGACCTGAAGGGACGCAATGTTTTATGCTGTTTTTTAACGGAGGAAATAAAAAGAAAGCAAAATTTCCATTCATTTTATATGCGTCTCATCCACTATCAATTTAAGGTAACCTCAATATCGTCCCTTAACAGCAAATAAAACGAAATAATAAAAATCATCTTTCATATCCAGTTAAGGTTCATAAAACATTAATATTTTCCATTAAATCATGTCTGGTATTTAGTGAATTGAAATTTGTTAAATAAGGATAATGGGTTGGGTATATTTAAAATCATTTGCGTTAAATTATAAATTTATAGCTATCTTATTTATTAATCATTCAAAATATAAAGCTAATTCGAAATGTCAACATTTTCATTTTATTTATTCTTTCTTCAATAATTTCTTCCATTTCCATTTCAAAATAATAAAAATGCTTAAAAATCGATTTATTAAACTGCATTTGAAAGTGTATGCAATTAAAAGCGCGTTGTTTACCTTGATTTGAAATGCGAAAAAAAGCAAAAACCATAACAGAAACAACAGCATCATCAAACTGAAATATATACAAGCAAACATACTAAAATACAATACAATTTGTACAAATTTGAAAAATGTTTTTCATTGCGTTGTCGACATTTTACAAAAAACAACAACTAACAAGCTTATTATTTTCTACAAATAGATTAGAAAAAACCCAAAAAACCAACAAAATTCTATATGATAAAGAGAGAGGCAACAAATATAAGAGAAATGCAATATTAAATGGCTTTAAGCTTTCCAATATCAAGCTCATTACGGTCTCACTATAGGGAATTGTATAAAAAAATAACTGCGATTAAAAAGTTAGTCTAACAAAGCTGTTAATAAAGCGATCGAGTAGAGATAAGAGATTAAAGAGAGCAGGAAAAGTAAACATCAAAAAGATTCTCTGCTTTGTAGGCTATATCTTATATAGTCACTGTGCAAGCAAGACCAATAAATAAATAGTATCTTTTAAAAGCGAGGAAAAGTATTATTAAAGTACGATCATATTTGAGACACAGTTAGGAAAATGGATCATAGATGAATTGGAAATTATGTTTCCTTTAAGAAAGAAATCAAGAGATTAGCTAAGGTTAGACTTTTCTTATTATTATTATTAATTTATTTATTTTTATTCTTTTAAGTAGTCGTTAAATATTATAATCTTGTTTTGCATGAATATTTAAAATTAAATAGCAGAAGTTTAAATGAAGATATAGGCACAGTGTTGTGCTATTTTTATGTGCTTAGCTATAAAAAAATAATTAATTATTTAATTAATACGAATCTGACGTCAATTTAGTACATCTTAATTATGCTATTTAATAAAGTAACTCATTATTTAAGGTTTAAATTGATATTTTGTTGAAGTCAGTATTGTTATTTTTACGGGTACGTTTAGACCCGTATTCGATCTCTGTTCATTTGATATGTGAGTAAATTATTTACTCAATAAAATTATTTATTTATTTGTTGCTAAAAATAAAAGCATTTGAAGGGGAGTGAATTCGGTTGCAAGTCATGCAACTTGTTTGGAGTACCCAAGAGTTTTATATATGACTATATAAAAACAAAACTTCGAAGTGAACCTCGAGTACATAAATGAATTCAAATTTCCGCAAAGCGCGACACTCAAAGCTGCTCCTATCGATAAAAGCAACTGTTGGCTTTTCGCCGCCAACTGAAAACCTTATTTCTGAAAATATGAATATAAATGAAAAGTTGTCATCGTTGAACATGTCGGACGGCTCTTTCCTCTCTATTCACACTTCCACTTCTGGTTATTTCACAATTGTTCTGTGCCGCTGTCTGTGCCGATCCGAGCACGGACGCACAGGATGAGTGACGTTACGTTCCCCACAATATTTTAATATATTTCTGATTGCGTTTTATAGCAAATGCATTATTGAAAACCAATACAATGAAGAAAGAAATCACCTCCATAAAATTACGCCGCTGAATATAGACGAGCACATACGCTGTGCTCTGTAGATATTGCAAATTCTCAATACATCGCTTGATTGCAGTTCACTCGCTTGCTCACTCGTGTACACGTCCATTTGCCCACGCGCTCTTTCGCTTACTCACTTGCTGCAGGTCGTTGGCATTGATGCAGTCATTGGATCAAGGTTGCTTCCGGAATTTTTGTACACTTCTTTGCAGTTAAATATTTTCTTTCTTAGTTTTTAATACTTGAGAGTTTTTTGCTTTTTGACTTGCCGTGTTGCATGCGTGTTACGTGGTTGCGTGCTACAGTTGGTCAGATATTTCTACATATTTTTTGAATTTATTTAATGATAACTTTAAAATAATGCAGTTTTATAAGAATCGTAGGTTGAGTATTTCCCTTTTCTAAAATTTCCCCCTTTTGTAAGATTATCTCAGAGTTTTCGATTTATTTATTATTTGGTAGCATTTTAACATTTCTACACTAATTATGATAGATTCCTTATGATAGATTCTTTTCTGTAATATTTTATTAATTGATAGATGAAGCTGGGAAATGTTTAGATTTTCGTGTATTTTTCTTGCAGCGTTTTCAATGTCAGTTTGTGCAACTTGTTTAAACAAGGTGTTACCTATATTTCCGGCATAAACATTCAGATTATAAATCTACATATTCCTATGTTTATAGTGCCAGAAAATAATAAAACACAATTTTAATTAAGTAATGGTAAAAACTTAAAACAAAACGAAATTTATTCGAATGTGAACAGTTTTCTTTGATTGAATATTTAAAATTCTAATCAGTTGCGTTCTTTACAATTATTTCTAACATTATTTCTTTCGTCTCGTTTGCTTCTACTTTTGCATGGTAGATGGCAATCCGATGCTACGTCAGGGTGACACTGGTGATTGGGTTGGTACATTCGAGGGGCACAAGGGCGCCGTCTGGGGAGTAGCGTTGAATAAGAACGCCACTTTGGCAGCATCTGGCGCTGCTGACTTCACTGGAAAAGTTTGGAATGCCGTCTCGGGTACGGAGATTCATAGTTTTCAGCACAAGCACATTGTCAAGTCGGTGGCGTTCGATCAGACCTCCGAAAATATCGTCACCGGCAGCAATGAAAAGTTGGTGCGTGTGTTTAACCTCGAACAGCCCACCGCCGAGCCGGAGCTATACGGTGGCCATGCTGGAGCCATTAAGCGGGCGCTCTTCTGCCGCGATGACAAATGCATCCTGTCCGCGGCTGAGGATAAAACTGTACGACTGTGGGATCGCATGACGGGCAACGAAGTACAACGCTTGCAGTTTCCTAATAATCCGAATAGTTTAGAAATTTCGGCAGATAACCAAATACTCACGGTGACGCACGGTTCGTGCATCAGTTTCTGGGAAGTGGCCACACTCAAGAAGCTCAAAGAAGTCAAAGTGCCCACGAATGTCTCGTCGGCCAGTCTGCATACGGATAAGCATGTGTTTGTGTGCGGCGGCGAAGACTTCAAAATGTACAAATTCGAGTACATCACTGGAAACGAGATTGGTGAGAACTACAGAGAATTATATAGAAGCGATATGTTTTGATTTCGATTTTGTTCGTTTGCAGAATCGTTTAAAGGTCATTTTGGACCGGTGCATTCGGTGAAATTCAGTCCAGACGGCGAGCTATATGCCAGTGGCTCCGAGGACGGTACCTTGCGATTGTGGCAAACCACCGTTGGCAAAACCTACGGCCTCTGGAAGTGTACCGAACCGGGAGAATTAAATAACTCATTGAACTCACCACGAGAAGTTCATGCAAATTGATTGTGAACAAAACAAGTAAAACAAAAAACAATACTGACCTTTTCGGAAGCTAAATTTGTAAAAAATTAATGAGAATATTTGAAACCTGATGTTACTCAACGATATGAAAGAAGCTATTGTTCATTTAGAGCTTCCGCAGACTGCAGATAATCTACTTGTAACAGGTTCGACGGATTGGTCATGGTAACCTACTTGACAATTGGTAGCTCTCTTTTACAACAATCTGCTAATAATAAAGACCAAACGTCTAATGAAAATTTAAACTATTGCCCAGCGATATTACTGAAGCTCTTATTGTTTATTTTATAGAAATCGGCCTATGTTCTGCAGTCTGCGGTTCCTGACTCTTTCCTGAGCTTTTATAGTTAAGATTTTAAACGATCGGTTATTCCTTAGTTATACTTTTCTGTCAAATTAAAAAAGAAAATTGTGAAAACATAGTGAAAATAAACGAAGTTTTTATATAAATTTACTGTAAATGCAATCATTTCATTTTCACCATACTCTTCATCAATAAGCCTCTAGCAAGTTATGATATTCCAATATTTTATTATTATTTATTGATAAAATTGATAGCTTGACACAGGCATAATCTGTTTTATAATTAATTTTACATCTCTGTTCAGCGACTTTTACACATTTTAAATGTTTTGGAAGCAGTAAAGACAATTGTTTCTTTCTTTGATAGTTGTGATTTGAATAAATTACATTTATTATTGAAGATTTTTCTATTTCACGGCGCTCAATTCGCATAATATTTAACTTGTTCATAATAAAATCTTTTCATTCAAGTAAAAGAAAAGTCAATTACTTTCCGAAAAGAAATTGTACATGTTATTATGGGTTGCTTTGCATTTTGGTAATGTACTGTTACAAATTGAGTGATTGCCTTTATATTCACATTAAACCTTATAAAATTGAAAATTCTTACATGCATATTATTTATATTGCCAAGATTGAAATTTTTATGAAAGCGCGATTTTATTTATGTTGTCTTTCTTATAAATGAGTTCCGGTGGCCCAGCCGTGCAAGTGGATAGTCGTAAAATTCAAAGGCTCAATGCTGCCTCCTCGGTGTATCTCTGGACGCTGCTGCATGTGATCGAACCAACGCGATAGATTCAGGTAAATCTCTTTATCAACCGGCGACTGAGATTTCTGAAATAATTGCAAGTTTAAGTAAAGGTATTGGAATTATTGTGACATCATCAATAAATAAACAAATAACTTGAAAAGCACTCCTTACCATTATATCGTATATTGCATAGAAGACAACCAGATCAGCAACGGTGATGAAGTGGCCGGTTAAATATGATTTTGATAGAAAAACCTTGTTGAGGTCTTGCAGCAATTGCTGGGCTATATGCTTGTTTTGTGCTCCATTTGCTACATGGAGCATTGCAAATTCTATCCACTGATATACCTGGGCTTCCATCTCACGCGATGTGCAGCTATTGCGCCCCGCTTCCGCTTTTGATTCCTTGGCTAGTGTACTGAGTATAGTAGCAAATCCAGAAACACAATCGCTATCATTTACGATGCGAGTGATGGCCTGAAAAATAATCTAAGTTAAACTCTGTTTAAAATATTAGCTTGATAGTTTGCTAATATTGCGGTGGTTATTCTCATTTAGTATTAATCGTACAACCTTATCTTCGTTGAGTGTAATCCTGCCAGCTGCCACCTCAAGGCAAGTGGCTATCTTCTGTAGTGTCTCGACGCTACACATTTTTATTGCGAATTTGGAATAGATTTCTATTACTAGTAACTTGTTCGAGGAGGATGATAGTTGCTAAACGGCAGAGATTAATATTAACTTTATGTTATATTTTAGTTGACTCCAAACTTGTTTGGTGAATCAAATGAATGTTGCACACATGCAGTGTGCTAAATGCTAGTAGCAATTACGTTTAAAAGTGCGCACAAATTACATTGAAAACTTGAACAACGAAGTATTGGCTGCACTCTAGATGCTATTGCTTTGTGTGTCATAGAGAGCCATCTCACCAAAAACTTCCAAAGAAGCTCAGATAACCCAAAGAACTCGAATTATCTATTAAAAACGATTCCCAGATTCTCAAAATAAATACTTCGGATAGACCTTGGTAGTAATTAGATTTCGGTTTTGCGCCATCTACTGTCAAGTAGAATTCTAACATAACACTTTAAATTCTTTAAATTGGCAGCATTTATTTTGAGAATCGTGACAAAATCATTCACAGATTAGCATTTCCTAACCATGCAGTTTCCATGCGATTTGTGACGCTTTCATGGATAGTGATTAAATATCATGCGAGTTTTATGTGATAAAATTTTATATACTGTGAGATTTCATTATGAATGAACATTTCATTCGTTTGAGAGATTTTGTTGTTTGTTATATATGCAATAGTTCGGTATTGGCATATTAAAATTAAGGCGGGGTCGTCGCGTAGCATGGTTTTTATCCGGATTTGCTTTCTTTTCCAGCTAAACTTTCAAGAATTTCAATTGGGGCATTCAACAGCATTTAATGAGCATTATGGAGGTGGTTATAGATGAAATCTCCTCAGAGAGCGCGCAAGTAGTAATAAATTGCTAAAAGATCCAATTAGACCGACGATTAGGTGGTAATGATAGTCTGTCCGTTACTAATTGGTCGTACTTCCTTTGTTATTGTAGTAGAATCGTTTCTTCATCTTTGGCGTTTTCTTTCTCATCTCTTAAAAACGAAAATTAAAATTGGGGATTATTTGTCTTACTTCCTGTTCTTATTACTGCTTTTTTCCTCGTGTTGAATCTGTTTTAATGGATAGCAAACAAATTTGAAACAAAATTATTAGGTTTTATATACAAATAAAAAAAAGAATTAACATTTTCTGGAATGATTTTTGTTGTCTTTTTCGTGTCTGAATATGCGTTTCTACGAATACTATGAAAACTGGGAAAAAGGCGCCTTTCAACATCTCAACAGCCTCATTAAGTGATCGTCGTAATAAATAAACATGGAAAAGGAACATATAATTTGAATATACATTTATTTTCTCGTGTTTTTTTTAACTAAAACTCTTGATAAACTTAAGAAAATTTTACAATTAGAATTATTATATATATGTACATATATATTTTATAATTAAATGAAATTAATGCTGCTGTTGACAACCACATCAATAGCAGATTCGTCATCGAGGTCGATTTGGATGAGGAAAATGATGAACATGGAAAGAGCGCTTATCATCTGCAACGAGAGTAGAAACAGGAAAGTAAATCTCTATTTAATACAATTTAGAGCGGTCTACATACGCCGCCCAATAACATGAGATCCAAATCAACGATGCCGCAAGCCGATTCCGCTTTAATGCGCACCATCAGCTGCATAAGAAAGCGATTGATTGTCCGCTCCACGTCGTTGCTGACAGAGTTCAGCTGATGCAAAATAAAACAAGTGCGACATTTCTAAATACAAAGGAAAATAACTTCCGTAAAGCGTTGATTTCACTTGTGGTATTTTGAATGAAAACTGACCTCCTTTATGATTGCGTAGTTGGGCAGGAGGATGAAGAACATGCGCCCGACGTGCAGAATGATCCACAGCACCTTGTAGACCACCAACACGATGTCGTACTCCTGCGGGCGATCGCAATACTTGTAAATGGAGAAAAGCTCGATGGACAGCTCGTTGAAGGTGGCCAAAAGGTTCAAGAGGAGGACCACTCCGAATGCCTCCACCAAACTAGACATCAATACATCCAACTGTGCGTACATCTTGCGGAATTCCTCCAGCAAATCGTGCGGTTGTCGCGTTGGACGGACGGCGAGAAACTCACGACGGAACCATGACGCTTGCTCAGCCGGAGGAAAACCGCTGCACCAAATTCCACCTCCGCGCCCAAGCTGCTCCCTGACTCTGCATCTGGCCAGTAACTCTTCTAGGCATTCATTGATGACGCCGTACAGCTGCTTAATGAATCTCAGCCCCAGCCAGTGCTGGCCCAAATTCAGCGAGATCAACACCTGAGGCAGATTATACGCGCCAGAACTGCGCAGTGTATCCAAGACGCCGAATTTAACCAGCACCAGGTTAAGCACAAAACACAAGAAGAGGAAGCCGCTAATTAGTGCCGTTAAATTGCGCAATTCCCTGTGCAGTTGGTTGGTGTCTAGAGTCGCCTTATGATTCGTCTTCCTTGTGAAGTGGTGCGTGTGGCGGGACTGCAGTTGCTGCTGTTGATGATGCAGTCCGTGCGCCAAGTGCATCAGCTCACGTGGCAGAGTGCGGAAAAGCTGTCCATTGCACTGCGCACTCACCACAGTGACCGCGACGATTGCACAGTTGGTCAGGAAGACGCTGAAGTAGAGCGCTTTCTCGGCGGTCGATTTTTCGGACGGAATCCGTATCGACTGCAAATAGTTCACTACGTAAATGTAGAGCAGCAGCAGCGCGCACCAGACGTGATAGAGGCGCTTCCGCAAGGCTTTCGTTGTTGTGCTGTTGCCATTTTGCAACGGCGCCACGCCGAACACTTGACAGACACTCAGCAGTCGGCGAAGCAGACGATGCAGGCGCGAGTCTCTGCACCGCTGCATGTGTGCGAGCACTTGATTGATTTCTGGACTGACCGCGACGACCATGCTGTGTGTGTGTCGCGCGCGAGAGAGAGAGAGCGACGGAAGGACTAAAAACCCTTGAGCTGCAGCAGGTGACGACATCGTTCAGCTCACGTCGTAGCTGATTTAATTAATCGTCTTTTAATTGATTGTCGACCGGAAGGAGATTCGAGCTTATGATGAATTGTTTTCGAAGTTTTGTGGGTTGTTTTTGCGCCCAACGAAACAACGGCGAAGGACTAATGATTTAAATCACTTTCAATTGATGCCAATAGATGATATTGTTTGTTTAGTATTCATTTAGTAGTTTTTAATTCAAAAGTGATCCGCTGGCGTTATTAATTAAAATCAGAAATAAGGAAAAGAATTGTGTTTCTGTCTCTACAGCAGTTGGAGCATTTCTTCATCATGCTTGTAAAGTCTGTTTTAGTGGGCAGAAGCACGAAGCGGGAAGCCGATGACAAGCAGCTGGAAGCTGAAATCTGCTCCAATTTGGAGAACCAACTTTATGCTCGAGTACGCAATTTTCTCCTGCTGTCGCAGATGCTGGCATGCGCGCCCGCGGGCTCCCACAGAGCACACTCGGCGAAGAAGCACTCAACGCGACGTTTGCTTCAAGTGCTGCACTGCTGCTGGTGCCTGGTGCTCTTCGCTCTGCTGACGTTCTTCGTCTACAGCGAATACACTCAGCACATTGCGCGCCTGCCGACTGTGCAAAAGTCGCTGTACTCGTGCGAGTACTTCGTGTATTTGGTGCATGTGGTGCTGATTATGGCCAAGTGTTTTCAGGCGCGACACGAATTCCGCTCCTTCTTGCATGTGTTCCTGGAGATCGACTGCAGGCTGTTGCAGTTCGGAGCGCCTCCTGAATACTGGCGATTCAGCCGCTTTTGCAGCGTTCACTACTGGCCGCTGCTCGCTCAGTTCGTCTGCACCCTCGCCATCGGTTACTATCATTGCAACGAGTCTGCCGAGTTGTGGCATTTCGTGCGCAGCACCGTCAGCTGCATGCTGCCGAACAGCATAGTTTATGCATCACTGCTGCAGTACTTCGGCCTGCTTCATGGCATCGCCCGACGCGCCGCGCTGCTGACTGAAGTGCTGCAAGCGGAATTGTCGCGCGGTGGCAGTAGTTCCGAGATGCACAATAGTTTGCAGCGCCTGCGGGAGATTTGCGCTCGCCTGGATTACTTTACAAAGCAAGCCAATGACATCTTCGGGCCTTCAGTGCTGCTGACGTACCTCGGCTCCTTCATGAACATAAGCGTCGGCCTTTTCCTGAGCTACAAATTCATGGATGGAGCGCGCGATGCGAAGCTCACTTGGACCCTGTATTCGCTGCTGTGGGCGCTCATAAATATCGGAAAAATATTCCTGGTCCTGTACTACAATCATCGGGTGCAGTCGCAGGTGCGTCGATCATCGCTCATTATACAAACTTTCTATGAATTTGGCGTTTCCTTTTTTTTTAGAAAAGCGTCACCGAACTCATTTTGAACAATATAAAAAGTGAAAATATTGAGTTACAAGAAACAGTGAGTGATTTTGTTTGGATACGTCAGTACTGCGAGGTTAAATACTATTTCCATATTTTGTATTTTAGATAAAAAGATTTATTCTTCAGCTGCATATAGACACACGCAGTTCCGTTGTTTGCGGCGTCGTTGTGTTGAATCTGGACTTTATAAAATCTGTAAGAAAATGCGATTTATATAATTTTTAAATGTAATCTTTTCGTCTCTCGTCTCTTCATTGCAGCTGTTGTTGGCTCAGTCCACTTTATTTATTTTCCTGTTGCAATATCACGAAGTCACATCTGAAGATTGAATTGCGAATAAATTTGAGTTCATATAAAATGTGTTTATGCAATTAATAAAACCCAATAAATTGCCTTATTAGTATTTTGTTTATTTTAACAATATGTTTCACGTTAATCGAAAGCGATAATTTATTACTTGTTGCTGTGAAGCTATCGAAAAGTCATTTTCTCGATTCGACTGTTCACAATTTAAAGTCTATAATAAATGTGTGCTGGATTATTATTACTATTTTCACTGTAATTATATTTTCTTATTTGATTTACGGGTTTCTTTTTTTTTGGTTTACACAAACCGATTTTGTTTAAGTTAAAGTTTTTTATTAAAATTCAGATATAATAATAAATTAAGCACAAGTTAATAATAAATAAAATGCGAAATAATTGTGGGTGTAAATGTTAATCATGCGTTTTTCCCTCAGCAAATCAGGTAAATTTACCGTTCTGCACCAAAAATATTACTGTGATTAATGAACTACGCCATGGTTTGTCAGCTTCGCAGAGATAAAACACGTTTTTCGCCCTTTCCTTGTATGCATTTTTTATGCTAAAGTTGTACGCTTGACGATTCCTGCGGTAATTAGTCGAGATTACATAAATATACTATAAAATACATATTAATGGAATTATTCTGTGAGATAAATATTTTTTAAATAGTTATAAATAAATATAATGAAAGAGTTATTTGATATTTCTTAATAGTAAAATTTATAATTAAATTTAGAGAATAAACTTCAGAAAGTATTTTAGTAATTTTCAACTAAATTTTGGAAATAACAAAGATTTTAGATTTAGATAGAACTTTTTAGAACTTTCCTCTTTTAGATAACAAATTATAGACAATTATGCATTATTTTAAGTATAATATTTAATGCGATTTACTATTTTAAATATTCTAAAATAATTTTTAATACATTTATAACACAAATCTTTAAGAAATAGCAAACATTTAGCTTCTCATTTCAATTTTTTCTTCATTTCTTTTTATGCTTTTCAAACTTTTCATGCATTTGGAGATACAAGTAACCAATGAATAGTTTTTCTACTTGGTCCTTTGACCCAGTGAATATCAATTAGCAATTAATAACAGCAACAACAACAAAGATCCATGCTCGCACACATACATACGTGTATAATGGAAACAACACCTCTGTAGTTGTGCAAAGTCATAAATTATTTGAAGTATATTAAATAAATTTATTGTTGATAAAGGAAAAACAGCAACAACAAAAACAGCAGCAAAAATGATGTTGTGAAATGAATGAATTACTTTTCAATATCATACAAATTTTTTATACACTTTATTTATTATATTTATTGTTGCTTTTATTATTATTCTTATTGATTATTTTGTTTTTATAGTTATACATACTTCATAGGCGTTTATTCTTTTCCCTTTTCATCTTGTTACAATGTTCTTAATTTTAATGTTTACTTTGCTTCATTTGCTGCTTTTAGGTCGCCATTTTACTACTTTCACCTCCATCCGTTTGTGAACTGTATTTCTTTAATACATTTCCTCTTCTTCAGATAGTTGCTCCAGGTAATCCTTGGTTTCCTTCATCCTTGCCTCGTCAGCTGAATGATGCTCGTGACGCTTCTGTTGCTGCTGATGGTATATTACGATGTCTCCGTAATGATGCTTCGGCCACATGCATTCACAGCCCGAGGGCACGATTCTTACCTCGGACTCCCAGCAGCCGGTGGCGAAATGCGAATTCAGCTTCGTTTTACTGCGACGGATCAAATGAATGGTTCGATTGAGTTGCACACACGAAAATCCGGCTTCCGAACAAATCTGTCACAAAAAGTTCAATAAAAGAAATGAATATTAATGAATATATTCACTCATGCAGATATAAAGATTTCTTGAGATTGTCGGATCTTAAAACGAGGAAAAAAATCAAGCTTCATCGATGAATAAATACTCCATAAATTTCATCAAAGTCTTGTCTTTGTACAGACATAAGCACAACTCTGTTTTTTTATATTTTTTCTATTAGTTTTTTATCTATTCTTCAATTAGTTTATCATTTTTTTATTTAAATTTAAAGTAAAGACAAAAAGCACGTTGAAATTGACTGAAACTATTAATTTCCTTGCATTGCTTTAAAAGATTTGGCACCACTCGAAATTATCCCAGAAATATCCCTGGTTCGTTTCTTAAGTCTCCCATAGGATTGCATTGTAAGATTTTGCTCTTAATTCGACAATTAAGCGACTGAATGACGTCATAGTAATAATCACTCACCCTGTTTTTATTCTGAGGACTATGTAAATTTTGTGTGGGCGGGTAGTGGTGAGAGCAGGTGACCTCGATGTAGTGATTCGGGCGGTACTCATACGCCGTGGATTCCAATGGGATCGAAAGGCGCTTCGTTGGACACAGAGACTGAAACGTTGTCTATAAAGAATTCGGAAATGAATGAATGCTTTCTTAAGTAGGCAAGTGAAACTTTATTGCTTTCTTCTTTCTCTTCTTCAATTCTTAAAGCCCCTCACCGTTCTTGTTGCAGCATTTAAGTTACGCAGCGAATAACGTTTGGCATTTTGAATGCCGTAAGGAAGATCGACTTCGAGGTCATCATAGAACTCGACATCGCCCAAAGAATTTTCGCGGTTTCCATCAACCAACCTAGAACAATGTTGGGAAAATTTAATTAGGAACTTTAAAGTTTATTAAACATTAAACATTTTTGTAGAGAATCTTTAAATACTTGGCTGTAGTCATTAGCGTTGTTTTTGTTGTTGTTTTGCTTTTGTAAAGCTAATATTTTATTGTTTGCGGAAATAATAATAATCATAAATGGTAAAGCAAAAAAGGATATATAAAGGAAACAATAAATATACAGCAAAAAATGAATATTTTCACTCACTTTTGTTGTTGTTTGAGGGAATTTTTTATTATTATTATTATTATTGTTATTATCTAGACTGAAAACAACAACGAAATACATAAACAAACACAGACACAAAAACACTCGTTCACACAGCAAAATACACACAGCTTTAGTGAATTGTACACAGCAAAAAAAACACATGTCGTTCGCAGCGAGTCACACACGCACACACACACACATGAGAGAAAATAAAACGCACATCAACAAAAGCAAAGCGAAAGCCAGGTTTTATTTATGCACTTTTTTCTTACCTTTTGTAGATGGCTTTTGTTGCCGTGTCGTCGTCGTCGTCGTCGTTGTTGTTGTTGTTTGTGCTGTTGTTGCTCGTCGTACTTCTAAAAGGCTCATTTGAGCCAGACAATTGCAAACGGAAGCTATTCCTGTCCTCTTGACGGTTCCGTTGCTCCGGCGGATCGTAATAATCGTCAGCGTCATCATCTCTTTTGGGATTTCCGTTACCATCGGGTTGTTTATTGTTGTTGTTGTCGTCACTGTATAAATATCTGTAGTATAAGTAGCCGTTGTCATCCTTATCATCGTCCATTGCGCGCTCCCGCTCATCCCTGCTCCTGCCCCTATCATCGCCATCGCTATCGTGATCGTAATCGCGGTCTTCTTTGTTATTGTAACGGATTATTTGTTGCCACTGCAGCTTCCGTGGCTGCTTTTGCCGCTGTTGAAGCTCGTGTTGTTCCAACGTTTGCTGTTGTTGTTGTTGTTGTTGTCCTTGTCGTCTGCTCGCATAACTTTGTCCATTTTTGTATTTTAAGTGTAATCGTCGTAAATTGGCAAAATTAAAAGGCTCAACGGGCAATTGTTGTTGTCGCTGTTGTTGTTGTTGCATTGCTGCATCGCTGAGTTGGTGTGCATCTGTCATTAAAGCCATGTAACTGCCATTGTTATCCTTGGTCACCGTTGTTTCCATAGAAATTTTCGCCAAAGCGGACGCAGCTATGAGCAGCAACTGTCAAGAGGCACAAAGAGAAAAGATGAATCAATGTAACAATGGAGAAATGCATAAAATGTAGAAAAGCAAAAAAACAAAAAAAAAAAAAATTATTTTATAAAATTACAAGTGAAAGAGGGAAGAGAAGGGAAAAACGGGAACAGAGTAGAATAAACATTCTGTGCTAAGGGAAGAGAATAAATTAGATGAGATGAATAGGGAAGAGCAGAAAGAGAACGAGAAAAAAAAAGCAGAGAAGGAAGCAGAACAATGATTCTTTGGAATGAGCAGAGATGAGGTGAGATTTGGTGTAAAATCGGCAGATAAGTTACTTAAAATGAGATATTTATTACTCAATATTAAACTCAATATTAACTTAACCGAACTTAACTAAACTTGAATTAACTGAACTGAATTAACGAGTTTAAATGAAGAGAGTTGTGTTTAAAGAACGGCGACAAACATTGAAAGCTTCAGTGTCTCATCAGTGTCTCAGCTTCAGTGTCTTCATCATTGGGAATTGTAGATTTGATGCAATGTACATTATAAAATAAACACTTAAGACTTTATTACACGTGTATAAATACCATTGTGCAATTATATAAATAAAAGTAAAATACAAGAAAAAGCGAAGACCGCGTAGTGACGTTGCTTAACACTAACATCAACCACACAACGAATCGAGAGCAAAGAGGATGGATGCTTCGATGCTTGCAAGAAACGCTGACAAAAGTTAAAAATATTAAATTCAGTTGCTTTCAATAACGAGTACTCAGTTAATTCATTGTATTGCCTCGTATTACAATCCATGGAAGTCATCAGGATGAAATCTTTTCAAGTTCATTTCATATTTTCCATTGATCCTCTTGTCGAATATATCCAAAAGCGGAAATCTCTGAAAGCGGAATGCTCAGGTTACCTTCATTAATAAAAAAGGAAACCAACATGGAAAAATATAACGAGGAAAAACCTTTTGTTATTACTTTGTTCATTTGGGATTTTGTTGGTCCAACAAATTTCAAAAATGCGGCGAATGGAAAAAGTTGCAAATCCGAGTAAAGCGAAATGAAAGCCTTGCTTTTGTTGTTGTTGTTGTTCTATGTGCAGAATACTTTCTGCCTCTTCTTTCCTATTCCTCTCTATCCTTTGCTACATTTCAGCACCAGAAAAGGATCGAATTTATGTACTACTTAGAAAACTCTCGGTCACGTTTATTGAAACGTTTCAATGAATTCAATGGAGAAAGAGTGAGTTGCAGGAGAGAACGAGAGGCATGAAGACGGACGGATAACGGCGTCGTTACGGAAGAGACATGAGCACAAACTGAACAAATCAGCATCGACGACAAATACACGCAAAACTTTAGGCATTCGATGTTGCTCATGCCGTTTTTTTTGATATGTTCATTCATACATGAGAATCCAATCGATTTGCAGTCCGATGCCATCGGCGAGGATAACAAACCATCAAGGACAAAAGGAGCAAGCAGTACGATGTGTGAGCCGCTGGGGGACTCCCGAGTTTGCAGAAAGTTTTCCAAGTTCTCCAGGGAAGCGACACAGGATGTGAACGAGGAGAAGTTTGAGAGAATCCAGCACGTGGATTGTCATCGCATTGAAGCGCCGACTGCTTTTAGGACTTTAACAGAATTAATTAATAAATGAAATACACTTTGAATGGAATACTTCTTTGTTAAAGACAACTCAATACAAATCAAAAAATTTTACGTAAAATTGTAGGTCTTTTTGGTATTATATTTTACAATATTAATAATTCATTTTATTTTTTATTATTTTAATTTTATTCAAATCAGAATGAAAAGTGCACAACATTGACGAATAACTATTTATTTGTCTATGTTGCTATAGCTTCGATCCATTATGGTTTGTAATTTTAATTAGAAATCGTTACAAATAAATAAATAAATAATTAACTATTTATTTAGAATTTTGCGCTATGATTTTTGTTGTATTATTATTAGAATTAAATTATTAATTCTTTAATTATTATTATTATTTGATCGGTTGAATATTAATAGTAATAACAATTCATTTACAATTCATTTTAATTTGCTTTGTTTCGAAATAATTAAATTTAAAATTTTGTCGAGAGCTTTTAAATCTTTTTAAAGTCACATAAGCGATAATAATAATTATATTTCATAAAAAAGTAAATTTTCTGCTTCACAAAAACCAACTTTATTTGCAATTGTTGAAAATGTATTTATTTTCGATTAAAATCGGCGAATTTTATTGCTCGATTGTTGCTTGTCGTGGCTAATTTAACTAAATTAAAATTTATTGTTTTCTCGTTATTATTATTATTATTGTGACTTTTTCGTATGTTATTAGTTTTGTGTAATTATTTATGCGTGTATGTTTTATTTTTGCATATTCGATATTCATTTCAGTCAATTTGTTTTTGGTTTTGTTCAATTTAAGCATTTGCCAAATGCATTTACTAATTCCTGTCGTTGCTGTTTTTGTTTAATTTGTTATAGAAGTGTTTGTTATTGTTGATTCATTTATTGTTGCAATGATTGCTTTTGTGGTGCTGCTTTTTCCGTATTGATTGGTTTTCCATTTCGTGTTTTTCATTAATTCTCTAAATAAACGTTGGACAATCGGAATTCTGCGTGACTAAGTGATGGCATAAAAGCGACAGAATTTTTAGCCTTGAACTAGATTAATTCAAATTTTATGTTAATAGAAAATCACATCGCAAAACATAAAACTCCATTCGGTTTCAAATCAATTTCTCTACAGATTAAATAGTAATAAAAGTAAATGTTTATATAATGTAATTGTTTAAAAGTAATGTAATGTTTTTGAAGTTATAATTTCAAATTTTTCTATAAAATATTTGCAAAATATTTGCATTATTCGAGTTATATTTTTATTTAAAATATTTATAACGTCAAACGTGCTGCATAGACTTCGTTTTAGACTTCCAGACTCTAATTAAACCTTTGAAAATTCATTTAAGCTTTTGAGATGAGTTGCAAATGAAGATCCATCTTAATCCATGATTTTCATTGAAGTTCTTTTCAAAAGTAGAGCTCATTTTTAGATAAAAAGTGACCGAAGCCAAGGAAACGGAGTACCTCTTCAGAATATCATTTGTTCACGACGATTAAAACGATGAATTCATCGTAGAAATCTACGTCCACCTCGTTTCTTTCTTTGATGGTCGCGACTCTAGAGTTGATTGCTGTAAAGCTGATGGTAATGATTATAATAATGATGATTATGATAATGATGCTACATCTGATGATGTTGCCGAAAATTGCTTTTCCAGAAGCGTGAAAAAGCTTCTGCTGCCGTAGCTGATGAAATTGCTGATGATGCTAAACTGACAAAGGATTTAGAAAGTCGCTTCTCAGATTTAACGTCAACGATGTCTCATTGAGACACCAACGAAAGAGATACGCCGCCCCTGCCCCTCCCACCTCATAAAACCCAACTACTTCTGGCTTAAGCCTCATCAGATGAACGTTTGTGAAAAGTTCTTTCGACGGTGCTGAAGCGTGACGACGACAACTCCCAGTTTTTTACCTTTTCAGCGACAAGGACGAAATCTTCTCCATCGTTTTACCCCTCATTTCACGTCGTCTTCATATTCTTTTTCTTGGTACTACACTTGTTCGGCATCTTTTTCTGTTGTTAATCTGTTCCTGCTGTCGCTGCTTTTTCTTTGCATCTGCCGCTTGCGTTGGTTGAAATATTTGTCAAAAAGTCGTCTGAAAGTTGTTTCAGTTCTACTTTCAGTTCGAGTAATAGGTTTGGTGTTTCTTCCTTTCCATCATCTACTTTATTCAGGTCTTTTTCTCGCTGTCACTTCGCTCTTTGAAGCCTCACAAGGGTCTATCCTCTTCCGTGTTACAGCCCCACTTGTTTCTGCTGGGACGAACTCCTTGGCCCTCCTTGTTTCGGTTTTGCTCTGCTGGATATCGCTGAAGAGTTCTTGCTGTATCGTCATCGTCATCGCTGTTGTCATCATCAGCATCATCATCGGCATTCTTGGTGGCCTTCTCCTTGTCGTTGTTGCTGTTTTTATGACTGTAAAGTTGCTTTTAGTGGAAATATTATTTCGTGTTGGCAACTTCAGCGCCCTCTGCTGTTTACTTGAAGTGGTTCTTTTAAAACGAATCTCTGGCTGTTGCTGGTTCACCACTCCGCTTTTTCTTCAGTTTTGTTTTGTGTCTTTTGGTTCCAGTTGTGAGCTGAATGAGTAAAAGTTCCTCCTTACAGGATCTCCCAGGAGATGGAGGTAATCAGGCGGGGCAAAGTCGTCGTTTTTCGTAGTACATCTCCGGCCCATTTGCGTGACCAATTAGTGTCAGAGCTTGTTTACATAGAGCCGAGCGGAAGCGCGGTTCCTTCTCTACTTAACCGCATCCGCATCCGTATCCGCATTTCCGTAGCGTTCCCTGTAGCCACTTGACTCTTTTTGCTGTCCTGTTTTTCGGAACTGTTTCGGTTGCTTTCTGTTCTTCGTCACTCTCGTCCGTCGTCTCACTACGTGTTTTGGTCTTCTTATGCAGAACTGCACCCGTGGGGTGTAGTCCAAGAATCAAGGAAGTGGATCAGAGGGAGGCTAAGGAAATCCTATTCTCTATTCGAATATTGGTTGGTGGGTTTTTGCAGATCTTACTGCATTTTTGGAGGAAATATGATAATGAAGATAAAGCCGGAAATAATAGAAAAAAAAAGAGTAAAATAGTGTTGTGAGGAAAGATGAGAATAATTTCGCTAACGTGGAAAACGTGTTTAAAAAGGATAATTTCTGAACCTTGGCAATGAAAGACGAAGCATTGAAAAAAGAACTTGACCAAAGAATAACCTTATGATAGAACCTAAATGAAATAAACATTCTTGTCCAGGAAAAACTTATCTAAAAATAATATTAAACACCGGAAGAAATATATATTTTATGCGGGGACATTGCTGGAAACAGACCATGTACAACAGCTACATTGATTTATTTAGCTAACATTTAATTTCAAATTTCAAATTGAGACTCCGAAAATGTTTCGTTAATCAGAGCAGAAAAGAAGTGGCTTAAAAAAGTGGTTGATTTACGGTGGAAAATGACTCCAGCATAGAAATGAATTTGAAATGTGATTCCGATAAAAAAGATTCTCTGTCAGGAGTTAAAAGTTGAGAACGTCATCAGGCGCAGCACGTCACGTGCAGAGGAGCTACGAAGCCATCATCGAAGTGGAACGTTTTTGTCAAATGCCAAAGGATTTTTTCGTAGAAACGGTAGGAAATAGAAAAAACAGGGCGTGGTTGGAGATAGAATTGTTGGGAAATTAAGAGGTCCATTCAAGTGGAACATCGAGGAGCTTTGGTCCGCAATTGAGGGATAAATGCACCACATGAAAGATGAACACGATGACAGCCAGTGAACTACCACAAAGAAATCACAATGTTTGAGGAAGAAAAAAGGATTACAGTGCTTTAGCAGGAGGGCGGGAGAGTGAAAAAGATAGAGGGAGGGTGAGAGATATAGAGGGAGGGTGATAGATAGAGGGAGGGTGAGAGAGAGTGAAAGAAAGAAAGAGAAACCTTCACAATTCATAGGCAGGCGTGCTACCAAATAACCACTGAGGCTCATCGACAAAAAATACATATAGATGCTTGACTATAGCGAAGTCTTTCGATATTAAATTTCGAAGTAAAGAAACAAATAAAATTAATAATTAAGATTTTGTAGTCATAAATTTCGGCTTTTACCATTTGCAGTAATATTTATTTTGGATTTAAATTGGGCTGATTTCGTCTGTTGTGAATCATTTGTTTTTTGCGAATTTAATTTTATGTTTTTCGATTTTTATATATTTTTTTCCTTTTTATTGCTTCTACTTTTCCCGGTCTTCCACTCTTAATTCCATTCTCTTTGCGATGTGCTGTCTGACGGTCCTCGTTTTTGCGGGCAACAAGCGTCAAAACAATTTATCATCAGCTTAAGAAGAAAAAGCATCCATTGACGCTTGTGTATGAATGCGGAGAAGTTAAAGCTTCTTTTTTGCCTCTGCTTCTTGCTTTTGCTGTTCCTCTTATTTCACCATGCTTTGTGGATGGTTGGGAACCTTAAGTTACGTTAAGTGCTGGCGTAAGTTAAGTGTAAATATAAAAAGGGGAGTTTGTAAAGAGAGCGATGGAGTGTGTGCTGTGGCCGAGTGCACGTCTGAGAACGTGGTTGTGTTCATTCGTGTGCAGTGCTTTTGAATTGCCATCGATTCCTGGCCATTTCTATATCCGTCAGCCGCAACCCAGAGTCGTTCTTTTCCGCTTTAGCATTCCTTCCCGTAGCATCCGTCGATGCCATTCATTGACTTGTTGATCTCCGAATCGTCGTCATGGCATCGAGGACGAGACCAAGCAACGTCGGACGGCGTGGGAATCTCATCGACGACGCTAACCGAATGCAAGCAGCGATGCAATTTAATGAATGTCGACTGGTGACCACAGCAAAATCGTGATTGCTGGACATTCGGTGAAGTCGACCCAGGATCGACGTTGTTGTTGTTGGGTGAAAATGGAAGAATGCCGGGGTTGGGGTAATTCAGTTGCATTGAACCGGCTTCAATTTTCTACAGTCATCTACAAATTGATTTAGCATGTTTTCTTCTACGTCCCTTTTGACTCGGTCACTGTCTCCATCGCTTTCTTACTCTATCTAAATTGCTTTCTCTCTCTCTCTCTCTCCCTCTGTGCTCTCTCTCTCTCTCTCTCTCTCTCTCTCTACCATTGCGTTCAGCATTTCTCAGTATTTGACTTATATTGCAATAAAAACCAAAAATTGTTGCATATTTTAGGGGACGTTTAATTAAAATGTATTCGCTTGTTGTAGTATTAACTCACGTGGAACGAATGCTTTTACAGCAGTCATCAAAGGGAATTCGAGAGTAGAAATCTTAGGCAAAAGGAGGAACTGAAGAGGGTGAAAGAGTTGTACTTAGTTTTTGATTTTTCCCGCTTTGATTGGGAATCATTCAATGGATGAAAAGGTTAAAAGTTTAGGGATTTTACTATTTCATAAAATGTTTACGTGTTCAATTAAATACGTAAACAGAACATAGCTTTGGTTGGCAAAAAAACGCATACCAACAGCTAATTGTGTTGGTATTTCCCAGTAACAACAGCAACATCTGCCAACGACACAAAGTGACAAAAGTTTACATCTGTTGCAAGTTTCTGCTGCGTCTGTTTGCAAAGTGTAAAAGCAACGCCATCAGCGCCAACCTTAAAACAAGCAGCGAATGAGTCAACGAACCAATCTAACGGAATTCTAGATACAAGGATAACGGTTATACTAGTTGCCAGCGAGGACAAATAATTTATTTTGTCGAGTTCTGTCGTTTGGACAGTTTAATTTTGATTTCCCGATGGCCAAGCCAAATCGTCCGCTCCAACCGTAAAAAGACTCAAAAGGGGACAAAGAAAATGACAGAGAACGGCAGGCAATAAAATGGAGTGAAATAGAAGGAGGAGGAGGACGACAACGAGGGAGGGTGTCAGTGAAAGGGCAAAGTTATAAAACGATTCTGATGCGGCAGGAGTCGCAGCTGAATGCTCGAATGAACACTTCAAGTGACGCTTCGATGCTTCGCTGACCGTCGAAACTTTGAATTTAAACGGAAATTGATGAAGTGAGAATTACAAGGATGAAGTGCACGAAGCAGAAAGAAGAAATGACGCAAAAGAGCTTTTAGCGATGCATTTATTTTCAATACAATGGAATTCATTTCAAACGAATGGGTAAAAATTTGCAATCGTGAAGTAAAATAAATGGACAACGCATTAGAGACACATCTCCATCTCTTTCTCACTGCTTTATGTCATCCTGTCAGAATCTCAGGGACATTCTTTGGTCGTTCGTATTAAAAGCATGTGTAGTTCGCATTCTGTGAAATACTGAATATTTTTAATGTTTTATAACGAACGAATGTTTGTGTGTGCACGTTCCACATTCAAATACTTATCTCGATTCAGTCGTGGAGTGACTGACTGCATCGGTTGCAAGTGGGTGCGAAACCTTCAGATAATCGAGGCAACCGTCACTGCACCCGCGTTCGTACGATGGTGGCTCATGCAAAGTAATCACGCGTGTCAAGGAACAACATGAAAAACTAGCAACAAAAACATGCAGATGAAAGTCCTTCGGGTCACGGTGCAGCTGACGGGTTCGTTAAATGTCGGAGAGTGGAAATGAACGAGCATCAACTTAAATTCAGCACAATTTTTTGGAACATTTTTTATGCTGCTCTTGTATTGAAGTTGTTGTTGCTGGTCCTCACGATGGCGGTTGTTTATTCGTTTATTTCAAATAAATCCTAGTAAAAATCGTTGCCTTGCAGTGGCTTCAATCCGTGGCTGGTGACTTCCAGTGGCGAGTTTGTGTTTGAAGGATAAGTCGCTATCTTTCTCCCTCATTCTTCCTCTCCCTAGTTATTGAAGGAGCCGCGCCCACGTCACTTTTTCCCTTTCCTGGCTTTCCTTTTTTTATGGTGATGATTTCGTGTTGGTGTTTTTCCCTCACTCCTGCTTAAACTAAGTTCATGACTTCACACACGATTTTCATTAGAATTTATTGATGCGAATTAGGGTTGTCTCTTTCTCTCTGCTTCACATACAATTTTAAATTGAATTTATTACGGTTGCTTTTTTCGCTTTTGTCCAGTTGCTTGGCCTTGTATTTTTATTTTGGTTTTTTTATTTAAGTTTATTTTTAACCTCAATTTTTCTATGAGTCTCTTTTTATGTCGACTCGCTGATGATTCTCTGCTTTTCTATAATTTTATTTGATTCGAATTCCTGCACTTTATTAAATTTTTTCGTCTTTAATTCTCGTTATTTTCTTTTGATAATAATTCCTTTAATTTAGTTTACTTTTCTTCCTTTTCCTTTATATTTTCCTTCCTTTTCATTATATCTTGAAGTTTTTTCGTTATTTGGTTACCGTTTTCTCGGGGAAATTGATATGGCCAAAGAACCAATCAATCAATCAACTTGTTCTACTTTTTAATTTAAAATAAATTCACTTATTTCATTCAAAGGGGATTTTTCAATGGGTGAAACGAGAAAATAAAAAACAACTACGAATTTTGTAATCAAAACTGAAATGACTGCTTGAACAGCCTTGGAAATAGTTTTGCGTTTCTTTCTCGCTTTCGGTGAAATGCTTGAGTTTATTTTCTTCGAGAAATGTAATAAAACCGTCTCAAGTGAAGAATAAAATAACTCGAACCTCTGAAAGATGGAAGAAGTAATAGAAAATATATTATACAATGTAGAAAATAATAAAAACAGCGTCTCAACTGGACTGACGTGAAATGCAATAAAAAGCAACATTTGACAGATAGAAATGCGTCGAAAGCGTTCGCTGTTCATGAAGGAAAATTCCGTAGTGTTAAATGAGGGTGAAGTGCGTTTTTGAAAGAAATCTAAATGGAGAACGGACAGACGGAACAGAGCTGTCGCGATGTATATAAAAAAGAGAATAGGATTAAAATTCTTAATCCGTCAACGCAGAATATGGAAGCCACTGAATATTTATGAATCCTCGAGGGTTTGAAAGGAACTAGAAGAGTGGCAAAGTAGACTGAAGTGAGAGAGGCAGAGAAAAAGAGAAAAAAGATAGAAAAAGGAGGGAAAATGAGCAACAGTTTTACGTAATTTTTATTAATCTAAGATCCATTCGAGTGACGCCTTTGTTACGTAAGATCAAGAGAAAGAAACTGCAATATCAATACTAACTACAGCAACATGATATTTAATAGAAAGGGGAATTTGTAGAGGAGATGGCGTTGTCTTCAGTATGAAAAAGAAATAGGAGAATTCATCGTTGCTCTGGCAGAAAATTTCCACGTTTTAATTGCTTTTCAATACGGCAGCGGATCAAAATACAGGAAAAAGGGAATAAAGTCGTTATAATAGACTTGTTTAAAATGAAATGTAAATACAAATGCAGGCTATAAACACAAACAATAACAACAACATCGCCAACAGAACCCGCAGCAGCTAGAACAATACCAAAAAGTAACTACGAATGTTTCATGTTAAGCTAAAATATCACAGAATCTGTTAGAACAAAGGATACAAGATACAAGCAACGACAAAAACTGCTTTAACAATAATAATAATAATTGTAGATTTTATGAGAATTAAGGACAAAGAAATACCAGTAATAATAAAATAAAAAAAAAACAACAAAGAGAAGCATTGTAAATAAGAGTGACTTTGAAATGACTTCTTCAACTTTTATAAAAAACAAATCATCGTTTTTCGCTTCGTTTTTCATAGCCAAAATATAAAAGCAGCACCAAGAGATACATTATAACCGATTACAGTGTTTATTGCCGTAGCTGCTTCAATGAGGAAGAAATACACTCGCCTCGGATACTTTTTTTTGTAATGTAAATATTCAATGTTTTAAATACAATTTGCATAACCATATGTTTCCCAATTGATAATATGTGTTTTCTAATTCTCTTTAAATGTTGTCAATAACTTCCATCTAAATGAATAAATTTTTCAGTCAAGTTCGCATTATGACGAAATTACAACTCTATTTAAGATATATTTTCAAAGAATTATATGAAGTAGTTTTAAGAAAATTTTAATGCGGAAGAAAATATAAATATATTTTTTATTTGGCCAAAAAATATATTTTTCAATTAATAACTTCACATATAAATCAGTATCTTTGAAAATATTTGATATTAAATTTTTTATTTAATGAAGTTATTAATTGAAAAATTTATTATTTGGCCAAATATTATTATTGTATTATTATAATATTATTATTTATATTCTTTATACATATATTTATAAACAGTATACTTTCATAAATGTTATAATTCTTCAATTCAACTCTCTCTGAGGATTTCCTGGAGGATTTTTGTTATATTATGATTATTTTTTTTCCTGTTAAATCGCTGTCAATTACATTACAGCGGAAGTTCTGCGGTCCTGTCCGAAGGCTTAAAAACTTAATTTAAATAAGATGCCTTGTGTAATATTTATTTTTGAAAGAATAAAGAAATAATAAATAATAAAATAAATTTCATTGTTTGACGGTTTAATCGCTTTGGATGATGGCAAAAATGAGATTTTATATTATTAATATTTTTTAAGAGACAACGATTGATCCAAGAGCTAAAAAGATTGAATATTCGCGAATATAATAAATAAGTTGAAAATATATATTTAGATCCTGAAGCCATTCCCTCCAATGAAAAATATTTAATGAAAGTTGTCGGAAAAGATGTTGGTTAAAATTATTTCCAAAAAATTCCAAATTTTCTAGAACTAAAACTAAAGCGCAAGTTCAAGTTTGTCAAGTATTTAAAGGTCGCACGTGGCGAGCGTTTTATTAAGCTGCATAGTTTTTAAATTGTTGGTTTCTTTCTTTCTTATTGTTTTTCCCTTTTATAGAAATATGATTGCTTTATTATTATTTTTATTATGATTTCATTTATGCTAAAGTTTTGTTCAAGTTTCGAGGCCACGTAAATTTTAAGTGCACAGCAATGAAATTTGTAAAATGACTGGAAAATTAAAATGAGGCTAGAAAAAGCGGTGAGAACTAAAACGCAGGTAGACAAGTAGATAAATAAATAAATAAATACGAATGGAATGGAGGGAGGGAAGGACTCAGTTGAGTTGATGCTGGGTACGAATTCAAATTTAATCCTATTAAAATATCACCATATAAAATTTTGTATCGTTCCTAATCCTTTACTTTGCATTCTGTAATGCAAAATGTATTCAGATAATGGAAAAATAACCTTGTTGAGGAGCGCAGGATACAAAAACTCACTTCAAATCCATGCATGGCAGCTCAAGGAGCTAAGAGGACATTTGCAGAATATATTTTGCAGTAGTTGTCGGCACTTCAAAAAGCATCTATTCTCCATCTTCTTTTAGTTAGTTTTATTAAATAAAAAAGACAGAAATTTCTATCCTCCGTCTGAACACATCAACAATAAAAGTTGGACAACAAAAGATTAGTCAAGAATTTTCCATATTTTGTAAAGAAACTTGAGAATTCGTATAGAGTTAAGAAGTAAAGTAAAAACTGAAATAATAATAATAATAGAAAGACAACAATAAATAAATAAATAAAAATAATAATAAGTAATAAAAATATTAATATAATACGAAATGATGAATTTAATTCATCACTAATTAAAGTATCAAAAAAAAAAAACAAATAAAAATAACAATGAAAATTAAAAAATTGAAATAAAAATTTGAAGATAAAAAACCAATCCCTTAATTAAAAAATTGGAATTTATTGAGTCTTTTTTCAGATATCAAATTTCAAATAATATTTTCAAATAATTCAAATAATCAAATAATAAAAATTCTTTAAGATTTTGAGAAAAAGGTTAATAATTTGTAATATAATTTAATTACATTTTTTCATCAGTGAGAAATTTAATCAATTTTCGTTTGTAACACAATTTGGCATTTCTTATAAAAAACGCATAGTTTTTGCTTCGTTTTTATAGCAATTAAGAATTTTTCACATGAAAGTCTCTAATTATATTTATTCAGAAGTATTTCGAGAGTTTTTTTTCGATTTAAAATTTCTACTCTTGTGAAACTTTGGCAGAAAATCCGAAAGGAACTTTTCTTTGAAATTAACTAAAGCTGAGCTTTCGAAAAACCAACAAGAAGTTCTTATAAGAAACTGGATCGTGGTGGAGTGGGGAAAAGAAAAATTAAACTTGGAAACAAGTAACGAGTAACTCAACGAGTCGAAACTGTTTTAATTGTTGCTGGTGTAGAAATCACAATTTACAGAGCATAAAATGTGCACAGCAAAAAGAAGAAAAATCAAGAACAAGAAAATGCCTTTAGAAGAACAACTTGTATGAAGATTGAGGGGGAAAAAGGATGCTGCTGGAGGAGGTGGAATGATTTGAAGAGGTGAGAATGGCCTGAACAGCGGCTTCTTTCAAGTATTAGCAAATTCTCAGCTTTTGTAAAGTCACAAAGTTTCTTTTGAAATTAACAAAATTTAATGAGCAGGAGCTGGCAACGGAAGCGTCGCAGTCGCAGTGGAATTTCCAACATTCATTGTTGCTGTTGTTCGTTTTGCTGTTCAAATAACTTTTCACGTTGCTTACATTAAATTCTCGAGTGTTTTTCGCCTCAGGATTTCGCTTTGAGGGGCGCGTCTTCGTCTCCTCTTCGTCTATCAGAAGCATGAAAAGTTTTCCTTTCCTATTTGAATTTTTGCAACTTTGAGGAGTTTTCCGTGTTGTGGTTGTTGTTGCTGTTGCTCCTTACATGTCCCGAGCCGAAACCCATTTATTTGCTGTCAAGCGGTTGGATGGAATTTTATACTTGTTATTTTAATACTTTTTTATCGAACTCATCTTCACTAAATTTCACGCTTTCGTGGTTCGAATGAACCCAGTAATGTTTGAGTGCGTATTTTTGCACTTTCTTGTCATTAAAATTGAGTTTTGTATTCATTCACTTTTCCCGTTAAACAAATGTAGTTAATTACGACAAGAAACATAACTTTTTATATAATTGAACTTTAGTATTTTATTAAATTTGGAGAAATTTCACACTATTCACATTGAACAGCAGCAAAAATCCAACAAGTCTTTTTGAGTACATTTTATTTATGAAATCTAATTAGAAACAGAGACAGAGAAGAGCTTCTCGATTAGTTGCATTAATTATTTGCAGCATTTTATCTCCATTTCGACTTTGTTTGGAATTTCGGTTGCACTTTCGGTTTGTGGCGAAGTCCTTGGTTTGTGGTTCGCTCTGTCGTTCTTGTTGAAGACTGGACAGCGTTCGAAGCTGCCGTCTGTTAGTAAATGAGTGCGGAAATGAATTATAATTGAGTCGTTTAATTTGTGTCACATGGAAAATTATCCAAAAGATAATTGAAATGGAAAATATTATTAATCGACGAATTTCATTTAATGTTTTACTTATTTCTTGGGTATTATTTTCCAACGTTTTAAAGAAACAGAGAATCATCGTTAAATTAAAGTAAATTCCATGTTTTTTATGTCTTGTTTTTTATAGGTAAAAGTTTATTGAAGTCATTCGATAGAAGCAACTCATGTTTTTTATTGAAGCAATTGCCTTGTATTTCGGTACAATTTTTATGCCCGAAAGTATTATTCTTTACAGCTTTTGCCTGCTTGAACTGCTGGACACTTGACCTTTTTCCGAGGCGCCAGTAGCAGCTGAAAAATTCGAAATCAATTCAGTGAAAATGTAGAATTCGCTTCACTTCGCCTTCCAACGCAGAGGACTTTATTATTTCTCTTATTTCTTCTGTGAAAACATTCAGACGTCACGCACTTCGTGCAATAAGTCAACATTCGTGTACGTTTGAAGACGACACAAAACCGTCGAATAATAATAACACTGGGAATATTGAAAGGAATGGCAAATACAATGAGAAGAAAGCAGAAAATAAAGCAAACAACTTTTGATCTCAAGACGCGTTGAAGTGAGCGGACTTCAATGATAAATTTTCTGACCTTATTTTCATTTTTTTCCTTTTTACATTACATTTTCAAATACGGTTTCTTCCCTCCTTTTTCGCCACTTGATGAAGTCGTCAATTCCAAGATTTTCAAGCAAAAACTTGAACAAGCTTTCTTTATATTTATTTCAGAATATTTTCGTCAATTTTTCTCATTTTTCATTTCAATCATTTTATTGTAAGTTGTTATGATTTATGATTATATTTAATCCAATGTTCGTCTGTTGGAGTAGTTCCCAGGATAAAAAAATAAAATAAATAATAAAATAAAAAAAATAAAAAAATAAAAAAATAAATAAATAAAATAAAAAAATAAATAATAATTCAATAAACAAATTAATTAATAAACAAAGCGATAAATTACCAAAGAAAGAAATGAAATAATGAATCAATAAGCAAATGAATAAATGAAATAATCAATAAATAAACAGATATATGAACAAATAAACAAATGCCAGAAGAAATTATTAAAATATTAAATAAATAAAGAAATAAGTAACTGAAAAAGTAATAAATAAATAAACAAATAAATAAATAATAAAAATAACAATTAAATGAAATAATCAATATAAATACAAATTAAAAAAAAATAACAAATAAATTTATAAATAAATAAATAATTAATATAATTATATTCAGTGAACATATTTATAAATTAAAAGCTATTATATATAATTATAGAAATATGTAATTGATAAATAAAATAAGAAATAAATAAAAATTAAATAAATAAGGAAATTAATTAATAAAATAGCATTAAATCGAGAAAGAAACAAATAATTAAATAATTAATAATATAGTATTAAATCCAGAAAGAAACAAATAAATAAATAAAATAACTAAATAAAATTAATAAATAAACAGATAAATAAATAAATAAGTTCCTTAAACTCTAAAATGAAATTAAATAAATCCATCTATAATTAAATAATAACAGAAACAGAAATTAATTACATAGAAACAAAACATTTTTAACTTTGGTTTTAAATGCTAAAATAACAGTTGCTGTTTCTGAACTTCTTTTAAAACCCAAAAACGTCTTTTGAAAATCCTTAAACTCAATAATGATAATGAATAAAACTGGTCCACGGCCTGACAGTCGCCATTTAAAACAGTTTTTTGAATATTTTTTATTGAATTATTTGTGAAAGAGTTTGCATTTTAACGGGTTTCGCATTCTGTTGGGCTTCTCTGCTTCCACCATCCTTTCACTTCATTCGTTGTGACAACAATTTGCATATTTTTTGCATTAAGCTTTAGTTTTAAAAATCGTTGTTGTTGAAGGCTGTTAACGGTTGAATCCTGTCGAAGTTGATGTCGCAGAAAGTTTGGACAGAAAACTTTTTGTTTACGAAAATCGCTTATTAAAATGAACTGGACAAGGTGAGAAGATAGAAGAGAAAAGAGTAAAGGACATCGGAAACAAGATAGAGGAAGCAGAACGGAGAAAAAGAAAACCTCCGCACAGGTAACAACAATAACAAGATTATGATTATGAATAACTACGATGACATTAACGACTTCACCGTGACAACAGCGACAAGGACAACAGCAGGATATAAATTTAAATATTTTTCTGCCAAAATAATTTGACAAAAACTGTCAAATGTTATTTTCTTTAAAGGTAATTTGGTTTTCCTGCTTTCCTCCACGCATTTTGTGTCCTACTCTTCTTGTTTCTTCTCTGCGCAAACTTTTTGATTAACTTAGATTTTTTTCTAGTGGTTACATTTATTTTGCATACTCGAAGCGATGGAAATGGACGCGATAAATTAAATCGGCGCCAGAATCGAACCGATGCGAACAGAAATTGTATCGAAGCTGTTTCGAAAGTGGCCAACGTCAAAAGTCGCCAACGGCTGTGTCAGATCCACAACAGAAAACTCAGCGCCCTATTCCTCCTCGCCACCGTCGCCTTCGTCCTCCTCGTTCGGTGATGGATTTCGGGAGAATGAACTCGAGAAGCAGAAACTTGAAGAAGCTGAGAACTCGAGGACACAGACTTGGGAACTCTTCATTTCCGTGCAATACAGAATCGCCAGAAGCTTCGAACCTTGCGAAGAAGCAGAAGGAAATTATAAGTCTCACGAAGACTGTCATGTGCAACGTCATGAAGCAAAATTGAGCCACGCTCCGGGAATAACGAGCTTCATTGGTGTCGGTTGCTGGGGAATGGTCCAAAGCGGTGCGGAGGTGTCATCCAGGACGCCGGCACGTGCGGTGTTAAACAGGCCCCAAGGCTTTATTATCTCCAGTCTCTTTCAGCCCTCTTCGCCCGTTTGTCCTCCCCGACGCAGTTCAATTTTGTTCTGTAGTTTGACGTTCTTTTTATTCTGTTATTTGCTTTTGTGGTTTCTCTACTTCTCCCCGTTTTCCGAAAGGAAGTAATTTAAATGTTAACTCGGTTCGAGGGCGGCAGTGGGCTGCGTGCCGCTTGCCACTTGTTGTTGTTTGCTGCTGGCTAAATTGGTTATTTATGGAGTTGGTGATAGTGGTGATGATGCTGTTGCTGTCTTTCCTTTACACTTTGTTATCACCTCACTCGGTAGCGACCTCCTCCTTCTGTCCAGCACCGCCTCTAACCACACGCCTCACCTTCCTTCGAGTATTTGACTTTGCATTATCTAATTTTGCCTCATCTTTTCCAATTTCACTTTATCGCTTTACATCTCTTCCCATCCGTATATTCCCTCAACCACCATCTCCCGACTATAACGAACAATCTGTTTATTCTTACTGCTAGCATTCGTAGGTTTTAAATTTAATACCATGTACAGCGTGAGCATCATGGTTCAGGTTGGTTGGGTTCAGTTCAGTTCGGTTGTGTTCAGTCCATTCTGTTCCATTTCCTCAATTAGTTGGCGGTTTTTGTTTGCTTTAACCTTGACGCCTCGAGGGCAAGTAATTTCCTTCTGTGGTCCGCGTTCATTTCGTTGCTCTAACTTGGTTGCGAGAGATGGTTTCAGTTGGTGTTGGGGATGCTTTTGTGTTGAAGGTGTCCAAATAACGTTTTGATGGTATCACCCAGCAGTTAATTGGGTGTCGTTAGGTGTTCATTGAACCCTGGACTCTGGTAAACGTTAGAAAATTGTGATAACACTGATAGATATGATAAGTAGTTCTTAAGGGCATTTGTTTCCGAGTTTCTCATAGTAGGAATAATGCTGTAAGCAGTCTTTCCGCTGTAAACCATTGCAGCATTAAAGGCTGAAGGAATCCGTTGATAGATAGCCATAGAGACCACAAGAACATCAATAATGTTAAATGGAAAAATTCATTGAGCTAACGCGAACCTCAAATGGATCAATTGAAAGCTTTAAGAAATCCTTGTCATCATTCTTTCTTTGCGCACCTTTAAAGCACTCTTTGTAGGCTCCCAAGAGATGCAATTAAGTTTATCCGAATTCTACTATATAGGGGATATAAGAAGGTACTAATATTCTATGCTTCGTTGTAATAGTCTACATGGATCTCTATGATAATAATCCCTTAGAATTTCGGAACTATTTAACAATAGAAAGCCTACGGCAGATCAAAAGTTTTTTATTTCCTTCAAGGTAGTGCCTAAAGAGCTCCTATTTCTTCATAAGAAGAATTTAAAAATCTCTCACAAGGCCTACGTTACCACCTCTAAAATAAACTTGATTGATCAATCCGAGACGAAAACTTACAGATTTTCTATTGAGTTTAAGGGAACTTCGGGGCATGCAAGCTGCTGATTGATCAGCCCATCACGAATGCGGTCTGCGGCAAAAGATCTTATGAGGGCGAAGTGCAATAGGGATCTATAATCATGGACATTACTGCAAAATTACCTAATTATGGAATGATTCTCTGTAAAAAGATGTAAAAGTTTCTTAAAAACTTTTTACATGTCCACGGTTTTTAATATTCTCCTGACCACTCGTTATCAGACCAAAATAAAGACTCTCAAAGACCTTTGGCGAGCCACTGAAGTTTTTTATGAGTAGAGTCAATAGTATTTTCATCCCTCAATTAATTTTGTAAGCTTAACAATTTCAAAAAATTGTCTTTTACATATTTACTTGGATTTTTAACGACAAGCAACTTTAATCTGAGCTACGGATTTCCAGGCTTCTGTGGTTTGTTCCCATTTAAAAGACGGAGTAAATATTTTTACAGTTAATTTATTGTGAGCCATTTTACGGCTCAATTTTCTCGCTGTCTCTGCTTGGTCGTAATTGCGACGTGCCATGTTCTGTTCAGGAGAGTCACGACGTATGACAGTGTTGCTTGAGTCTGTCACCAAGTGTCAGCTCTCAATTAAAAAAGTCGGTTGCTGTCATGGACGTTAAGGCACAAAAACTTAACTGCATTTAAAATTTCACTATTTTCGTAATAAGTTTAATCCAAAGAAAGGGATTGAAAAAGATATGGAGAAGGAGAAGAGATTAGCGACAAGAAGAAATAAAAATAAGATGTAAAAGAAAAGACCACACGGATTAACAATTGGCTGAAAGAAGAGGATTTTCGAGAGCGAAACCATTCGCAAGATTTTCGAGCAAAAAAAAAAAAAAAGATTGAAGCGAAAACGGCAATGGAAGTTATTGCATTTATGATAATTATAATTGCTGCGCAATTGCTGCCAACTTTAATAGCATTCATTAAATGGAAAAGTCTTAAAAAGCGGGTTAAATTTTCAATGCATTTTTCTGCATTCATGAGACTCAAAAATATAAGATTACAGAAAATGTCATATTAATAAAAACGTTATTATTATAATAGTTTGCAATAGAAAATATTATTATTGTTAATTAAGCTAAGCCTCATTAAAGGTTTTAATTCTTTATAAAAAAATAAAATTAAATGATAAAATCTATAAGAAGAAAATTCTATAAAAGAAAAAGAAGAAGAAAATATAAAGAATATACTTTACCGAACCTTATCCTTTAAAAACCTTTTGGAATAAATATTTTGAAAAAAATTTGTTGTTGATGTCGTCTGCGGACGTGTTTTTCCACCGTTCATGGTTTCTTTCGGTTCAAAAAATTCATACAATTTTTAAATAGATGAAATTCCGACAGTTTTAAATAAATTCGATTCATTCTATACAACTTTTGAATAAATTTTGGATTACATTTAGAATTAAATGTTGCATTGAATTATATTAAATTCATATTTAATTTTAAGTTTGGTTTTAATATCAGTTCCTTGCATTTTAAAATTACAAAATTGAATTCATGTTGAAGCTGTCTTCAATCTTTCTATGGTTCATCGCTGCGTTTTGTGTTCCTCTGCTTCTATTTCTTCGTTGACGTATCGCTTTGAAATCGAAACGATTCACAGCCTTAATTCTTTTTTATTGGGTGCTTTTGTTCTATAAAGAATAATTCCACATCATCGTCAAGGAAGAAGGGGCGACAGAAAACTGTCCTTCGATAAAAATTCTGTTGTGCTGCGGATTAAGGATCAAGTAGAATTTGCAGCAGCGGCAGCTTTGTTATGAGATACAAAAGATAAACTGCCATAGCCAAACACACACACACACACTTACACATGCTTGTACACATACTTATAAATAAACACATTAAACTCTCAAAACAAAGTAACAAGGGAAGAAATTAGAAACAACACCAAAAAAATAGGAGAGTAAACGTATATGAAGAGGGAGACGAAGAAGAAGAAAAAGAAGAAACAGAAGAAGACAAGAAGAAGAAGAAGAAAAAGAGTAACAACACGGATTCAGCAATGAACAACGTAACGGAAACGCAGCAACGCTGAACGAAACCATAAAAAGCTCATCTTTATTTTTGTTCTTAGAATTGCGGCTATAAATTTTGCGAATCCTTTTTGGCAGTGGAAGCAACATTCGAACACACACACACACACACACACACACGCAGCTCGCATTTCAGAGCAGCCACTCACGCATCAAGCTCCTCGTTTCGCTGCGCTTTCCGCTTCCTCGCTCCTCGCTTCACTTCTGCTTCCGTCTATTCAGCTTCTCCCTTGCTTCGGCTCTCCTCCCGATCCCTACTCCAGCTTCTCCGCATACATATTTCAAAATTGCAGACTCATTTCGAGGAAGTGCAAGGAAAACCGGAACCGGCTTCAGCGTGTGCAGCGAGCAGAGTAGCGACAGTGGCAGAAGCAGGTTTCAAGGATATCCTGCTGGATATCCATCTGGTGAGTTCGTGAGAGGACGGGCACACACACACACACTCACAACGACTGGCGGCGTTCTGCTCATCTCTGTTTCCGGTCAACAGGATTTTTAAGGATTTTTCCGCTTGGCTTGATTTTCGCATTTCGTTCTTTCTGCTGTGCGGATGGATTTCTTACTCCATAAAGCATATGTTGCAACTTGTTTGCCACTGAAGCTTTTATGGATCTTAGGAATTTTTTGTGGTTAAGTTTATGATGGGAGTTTCTTGGGAAAGAACAAGAACAAGCAGCAAAGTTTATGTAAAAATTATTTAAGATTTATGAAAATCCTTCTCATCGAGTAAATTTCGATTCAAATCGATGATAGGAAATTTCAATTTTATTAACAATTTGATTTTTATTTAATTTCATTTATTTTAAAATATTGAAATTCTGGAATACGATTGCATTTTATTTTCTCTATATTCCTTAAATTTATTTAGCAATTCTTGCCACTTTTTTGCGGCATTCTCTTTGTGTTTGCATCTGCTTCAGTTCTGCTGCTTTGGCTTTTTTCCTGTATTTTTATTTATGGCGACCAACTACGGTCGATGACTGTAAAAATGAGATATTTTTATGGCTCAGAGCAGATAACCGAATCGGCTTTTGAGGAAAATTATTGCAAATAAAATTCAATTGGATTCCAACGCAGAGCAGAACAACGCAGAAAAGGCAGACAGTGCTGACACAACAGAACTGCCTACAACAGAACTGCCTACAACAGAGAAAACTTAACATAACAATTATCACAACGGAGAACTTAACAGAGACTACGCTTAACCGAGACTACACTTAACAGAGATTGCTCATTTCAGAGAATGCCAACAACAGAGAGTTTGCAGCACAGAGCTCGAAAGTAATAATGCTGAGCGATGGGAAAACCGATGCAGAAAGCAATTAAATGGCGAAATCATGCGCTTTAAATGGAATGGAAGAGACTGAAATTTGATACGCGAAAGCAAGCAGGAAAGCATTACATTAACAACAACAACAACGAGAGGAATGCTCTGTTGCCGTCTTCTGTTAAATTCAATTTATTTTCTCTCTACGCAGCTGTCTTTTTTGTGTGTCATCCGCTCTTCGCTGCCCGCGACCGACAGCTGCACGGATAGATTTTTGTGGCTTGTTGGCACGAATGGTCAGATCCTGCTCCCCGTCCACAACCGACGGGATTCGTCTGTGGCAACGCGCCTTGGCGCTGTTTTTGAGCGTTTCGATGGGCGAATGCGTGGCGCGGCCAACTTTAATTGGGATTTATCGTTGACATTACGGCGGCAGTTCCTGCCATTAAAATTGAATGAGAAATCATTGCGAAGAACTGCATGGAGAATTACACACAGCAGCGTGCAGCAGTTGGCGAACTTTTCACAGACACTGCAAGAATATTTTCAAGAAGTTCAGCGCAAGAAAAGAAGCAAGAAAAGGAAAACTGAGTGGAAGCTGCATGGAGCACAACTTGAAAATTTTATTCGAAGAAGATGGAAAATAAAGAAATAAAAGTACAAGGAAAGATAAAGACAAGGATAAAGAGCAGACTGAAGAAGATTAAAGAAAAGGGAATACTTTTCGTGTGCTGAAAATTAAAAGCTCATGGGATAAAGAAAAATAAGAAATTTCGGGAAGTTCACTAAATTAAATATGATTCAAATAAATAAAATACAACATACGAAAAGGTTCAGTAAACCTTGGAAATTATGAATTTATTACTAGTAAATTTTCTACTAGAATTATGTAAGTATTTCAACAAAAAACTATTTAAATTCCCATCTCTCGCGACTATTTGTGTTTCATCATCTTGAAAAGGACCTAACGAAATCATTATCGCCTTAATTTTCTTTTTCCTTTTTCAGTTTTTGCTCTATTTCGAATGTTTTAAATAATGTTCGCAGTTAAATGAAGTGAATATTTGCGCTGAATTATTTTTCCCAGTGCATTTCACCGTTGTTTAAATTTCAATTAAAATTTTGGTTTGCTCTTTTTCGCCCTCCCTCCCTCCCTCTCTCTCTCTCTCTCTCTTTCTCTAATTTGGACTATTATTTTTGTCCGATTCATACTTCGGAGTGTCGCTTCGATTATGCCATGGAGTTCGTTGGGGCTCACAGCAACAACTGCGAAGGTGAACTCTGGGGAGATGGACAACACCGTGGTGAATTCGATGTAAAGTACTCGACATGCTTGAATTCAGCTGCCGCCGCCCTCGTCGTCGTCGCCGTTGCCGCCCTCCACAACCGTTGTCGCTCTTGGCAATCGTTGAATAATTTTGCAATTAAAACCGAGAGCGGAAAACGAACGAACACGCGTTCATTAAGGCCTGAATTGTGCAGAGATGGAGGAGGATGGACGGACGGACTATCAATAGTACCTGCGTTTAAGAGACTCCCAATATTAATTCATATTTAATTAAACATTTTCTTTATTGCCTTTTGCATTGAAAAACTTTCAGTCGATTCAGTTTAAAATGTTGCCGTTTGTGGTGCATTTCCAGCGCTAATCGGGTGAAAAATGTGGATATTAAACGTTTTATATGATTCAATTTCGTTACATTTCAATTGTTTTACGATTACAGCTCTTTTGGTAAATGATTACATGGGAAAGACATAATAAAAACATTGTTTTTGTTGTTGTATAACATTGTTTCGGTGTCTCTTCAATGAGCATTTGTTGTAAATTGCAATTAAAAGTGTAAAAGTGTGCACTTTGTATTGAATTATTGCGTAGTAATAATGTTGCTGTTATGCTCTTTGTTGTTGTTGTTGTTGGGGTGATGGCAACTTTCGCTGTTGTTGTTTTAAACTCTTCGTCTCCGGATTGCGCCACGATGATATTTTACAATATTTCGTTCGTTCGTTTGTTTGCCATCGTTGATAATCGTCCACCTACTCCTCCTCCTTCTCATCCTTTAGTCCAGAATGCAGCAGCAAATGTTGCTGTTTCTCTCGTTGTTGTTGTTGTTCTGTCAGCAGTCATTTCAACTTCAGCTTCTACTTTTGCTTTATCGAGCGTAAACATTTCTTAATGATGCTGAACTTGTGTTCATCAAGTGTTCATTTCAGTTGCAGCGCCGCCCGTGCCACCGACTGAACTGAGCTGCTTCACTGAGTTACTTTTTGCTAAGCATTAAATGCCTCATTATTCCATCTATTAAAGCCGTAATTAAATATCAACAGAGTAGAAAAAATGAAGACTAAAGACGCCTTGTGAAGAAATGAAACGATTTTCTTCCTTAATTGCCAATTTAAATTGTGAAGTGATGGCGATAAACGGCGTTTTAAGATGGCGCGAGGCAGGGGGCAAAAAAGGAAACTCCTTATTAATTAAATACTTCAATTGGCAAAACGAAATTAGAAGTTAATCAATAATCAAAAGAATCATAAAATTCCTTTAATTAAAAATGTCAACTAGTTAACATTTTTTTCTTTAATTTACTGCATAATTTTTGGCCCAAAATTTATTCTTAACTAATTTGTAATTCTCTTTGTGGTTGAAAGTGATTTTTGAAAAGGATTTTTCGATGATTTTCTTTGAATTTTGTGTGCTTTTACGTTTTCATCTATTTTTACATCATTTGTTAAGTTTTTTGATTATCCTTTTGCATGTTTGTCGCTTTTTTCGTTGTCAATCACGTCCGAAGATTCGTTTAACAAATTAAGTTGTTGCTCTTCAGAGTCTCGAGGTCATTTGTGGCAAATTTGCGGCCGGGATCTTCGTTAAAATTCTCCGTCGAAAGAAATCCTCTGTCAAATCATTGTCCACATCACTTTCGTGATCTGATTTGTCTCAACAGAAGAACAACAAACAGAAGAAACGGACGAATTGTACGGTGGGAAAAGCGAAAACACTTGAGAAGAAGAAATGAAAAAATTCCTTAATGCGATTTGCGACTGAAATCAGTCGCTCCTTTGTTGTTATTTAATTGGCTTAAAAGTTTTGTTTTGTTAATGGATGAGCAAAGTTCGGATTTTGTCTAGCGATTCGATTGATTGACCTTGGCGAAAAGAATTCGGCATCTGTCAATTATAAAGCAGTGATAGACAGGCAGACAGTCAGACAGACATACAAGCAGACAGGCAGACAGACACTGGTCCTTGTCATTCTCATCCTTAGATTTGTGTCAATAAAGAAATAAACATATTTTACAATTCAATGTTGTATTGGAATTTAGCATAAATAGAACGTTTATTTTCACTTAATTTAAACTTGATCTTTAAGTATAAAATTAACGAAAGTACGAAATGAAAAAGCTGAAAGAGTCATTGAGTCGCGTGATGTTTACGAATGGAGTTTTAGATTAAGGAAATAGTTTAATTAATGTGTAATCAACAGCTCCAATGAATTTTTTATTCTCCGGTTTACATAAAATACGTTACTTAAATAATGAATAAAAATAAAAGAATGAATGAACGATAGTACAAATTCTTAAAATAAATGAATTAATGAACGTTTAAATGAAAATATGAATGAAAGAAAATTATTTAATTGCTGAATGATTTAATGAGTAAATGCAGCGCTTAATTAAAGCGCAAATGAATTGCAAAATGACCAAGCAAAAATAAGGAAACAATTGAATGTACTAATGAATAATTTGAGACTAATTAAACTTATGAATTAATAAAACAAAAAAAAAAAATGAAAAGAAAATGCATAAATAAATTAAATGCGTGAATTAATTATAATTCCATAAAATAATTAAATAAATGAACGAATTACTGAGTAAATTACTAGACAAATGAACGAAAAAATTACTGAATTAATTAATGAAAATAAATAAAGAACTGAACTCGCAACATTTTTTTTGAAATCCTCGGAATTCCATCCGTTTCCTTCCGTGGAATTGAAGCCAACCAAGCAAACAACCATCCAATTAAATAATTTTACCCACTATGAGCTTAACTTTTGACAAACTAACAACAATCAAATAATGAAACAAGGGGAGAGGAATACGAACAACGACGGAAGCGAACTCGAACATGCTTCAAATATTTAACTTGGCAAACGAAACGCTTTTTGGCTGTGGTTGCTGTTGCTGCACTGGAGCAGATGAAATCTCTGCGCGTCGTTTCAGTGTAGCATATTTTTAGGCCGCAGGATTTTTGCATCATTGCTTGCGGTTGATGAGAAAAACTTGGAGCCGACGCAAACAGTAAACGTCAAGAACAAATCATAAAAACAACCAAAAAAAGGAGTGTGTAGCATATGAAGTAAACACAATAATAATACTAAAAAGCAAAACACAAAGCACAGCAACAGTTTTTTACATTCCATAAATTTCATATTGAAATCTTGTGAATTTTCTATTTTCTGGCGCATCGCACTCTGATCAATGAATTGTCGCAAATCTACATAAAGCCATGGAGATTTTTGCATTAAATATCATCATTTAAGGTTGAGTCGATTCATGGTTCAATTTTAATGTTAATTTTCTAGTGAAATGCGTAGATTTATGCAGAGGGAACGAAAACTCTTTTAGCTGGATAATTAATAGCTGGAAAAATATAACACCAGCAACAACAACAAAAGCAGCAACAATGTTTTTAACAACCGACAGCAGATTCAACAATTGCAACTTTTTGCTTGTTGTGTGATTTTATGTTGGAGTTTGTTTTAGTTTGTTTGAAAGTTGTTTTTTTTTCGGTAGTTTTACGTGTGGAAATATTTATTTATTTAAATTACTGTTGTATTGTATTTTTATATTGTAGTTTTTTTATTCTTTGGGGTTGTTTTGCTTCGCTGATATAAAGAAAAACTTTCTTTCGTTAATTATCTGGTTGCTCAACCTGAAGTTGTTGTTGTTGTTGTTGTCTTTGGCTATGATTTAATTTGTGCAACTGCATGCATCAACGGAATCAGTTTGCATTACACCAGAAGCAGCGAATAGAAGAATGCCTCAAAGTATGCAAACGCAATATATTCAGGGTTTTAAAAAGCTTTCAATATTTGGACTGAGTTGTCCAAATCTTCAAGAGGAAGTTTTTTTGTTACTTGAGGCTCAGACGCACCTTCGGGCAACACGCCCCTTTCCCTATCTTTCAGACCCACGTTATTATCTCTTCTTTTACATGATGCTTTTTTATTTACTGTGAAATATTCGCGTCACACATTTTCTAAAATATTGCAAAAGTTTTGATTTGATTTATCGTTCATCTCTGCACACGCGCTGCTTTTTACACTCAACTCCGCTCCACTCGATTATCGCAGCGGCCGTTGATCCCGTCAACGCTGATGAATGTTTGCAGTTGTTGAAGCTGAGTTAATTTTCTAAGCAGCGCCCGAAAATCTGATCACGTTTCATGTTCGCCACGCCGCCAGAATTCATTTCGCATTTCGAATCAACTCCAATCAGTGCAGTTGGTGGGGCGAGTGGGCGGCGCAGAGGGGCGAAGGGAGTCTTTTACACGGCGATGGAAATAAAGGTGGCGAGCGTTGAACGAATTTTGGTCATAGATTCAATTTAGTAGCGAATATTTTTAAAGTTTGAATTGAAAAGTGATGAAAATTGGTAGAGGGAAGAAAACAAATTTTTGCAGAGATTTAATTAAAAAGAAACTTTAACATTGAAGCAATGAAAATTCGTGAAATGGAATTAAAACTACTTAAATAATAAAAGCAATTACATTATTGAACTGAAATTGGAATTGAACTTTTATTAAGCCAATTTAAACAATGATAGAAGTGTAAGTAATCCAATAATCAAACCTATAAGAGCATTAAAAACTGCATTATGCATTATCTAAAAAACTTAAGTTGCAAAGTCACTCGAGAACTGTTGAAATGGCTGCCATATTTACGTTATTGTTAACATCAATCATTATATAATTAAAAAATACAATACTATATTGTAATCAAGTCATTTAATACTATATTATAATGAAGGCTCATTAGGTTCATTGATTATAATAATTAATGCTTGTTAGTTGCTGCTCAAAGGATGTCAACACAGATCGCTTCCATACTAACAGATATTTCTGTGTATGTAGTTTCAGTTGGAAGTGGAAGTCAAAGGTTTAAATGTCAAGCGTAACGATTACGAAGACGCAAGAAGAAAGAAAAACAGCCACCACCATCAGTCACGTTGAGCAGCAACCGCATTTAAACATGTCCCCTAAAAGCGCCCTTCATTTTGTGCATGCAGCTCGTTTGTAGTGAGGATTTTGTTCTTTTGTTTCCCTGTCTTTTACTGTGCACTGCTACGGAAATCAATCGTCCGTCCGTCTGTCTGCTGTCCATTCGCTGGCGTCTCACAGTTTTATAAATTTGTTGTGTTTGTGTGTTGTGAAAATCTGCATCATACAAATGAAAGCGTGAATGTGTAAATGTATGTTTGCGGCTGTGTGCTTTGAGTCCTTGTCTGCATTCACCAACCATCGAGCAGCTGTCATTATTCGATGCAGCTCCTGTCTTTGCGCTGCGCTGTGACGACGACGATGACGCAGCATTGTGCAAATGATGATTGTGCGAATGACAAGCAGACTAAGAAAAGAAGGAAGTGAAAAACAACAACAACAATAACAACAACGAAAGAAAGAGAAACCACTTGAGAACCACTTAAAGATAGAACAACAAATAGCAAAGAACATAAAAAAGAAGACGCACATGAAGAACAAAGAAGTAAATTAAAAAAACAGTGAATGCTGACATCGGGAAAAATTCACTTTGCGTTGGTTGAGTTGATGTCATGTCTGCGAGCACATCGCTGCGCAGTTTGTCAATTTGTCAATACTCTGCGGCTAAACAATGTGCTAGACAAGAGGTTCTTTCGTCCATTTGATCCGTCAAACTCTTTACGAAGTCTAAATACATTTTCATCTTTCATCACGTGGACATTGAAAGCGTCTCGTGAATTTAATCATGACGAGCGGAACTGTGCTTTCTTTTCGTCATTTATAAATACGAATATAATAAAAATTAATGGAAAGGAGAAAACAGAACTCAATTAAATCAAATTTGCTTTAACAATCCGATTTAAACCTTATTAATTTAACATTGTTTCCGATTGTTTCCCCTTTTTTTATAAAGAAATGTGATGTGAAAAGAAAAAAAGAAATGAAGAATTGTATTTCAAATCAAATCCTGGTTAAATTTTAACTCAACCGCGCCAAAGAAAACAACAAAGGTTATGTGAAATAAACCACAAAAAAATGTCACAAGAAAATCGAAAAGTCAAAGAAGATTCCGAGGAATTTCATTATCTGACGACGGTTAAACTAAATCCGGATGCCTTTTAAAAGCAGCCTTTTAAAGTATTAGAAAGAAGGGTTTTACAGAGAGGATATAAAAAAGAATTGCATTAAAAAATTGTGTTAAAAAAGTTAAAGAACAGTGACCAGAAAGGAGCTACAAGAAGCAAGCTAAAGCATAGCAAGAATGAGTGGAAAGCAGGACACAATAAAAGCAGGATTAAAAGCAGGAATTTGCAAATATTTGAATGAAACGCTTCATGAATTCCATGGCCGACGAATGACGTTCCTGCAGCCGGCTACGACAAGCTGCACAGCCACTTAAACAGATGCAAATACAAACAACCGTAACACACAAACCAGCCAAAGAAAACGCTACAAAAACACATCACAAACAAAACCATAATCAAAAGCGAGCCACAGAAAAAGAGGAAAAAGGTTTGTGTGCAGCTGCTTTGAGTTGAGCTGCAGCGAATTCCTTTCGAGAGCTTAAACGTTGCTAACATCTGCCAAAGACACTAACAACACGAACAGCAACAACGGCGGCAACTGAAAAAGTTCACTTTTAACACTAACGCGGATTACGAATGAGCGCAAGCAAACTTTAATTGAATTAATTCAATTTTGCAGCAGCTCACGAGTCGCGCCGACTTCGTTCTACCAGCAAAACCAAACAGAATATCAAATTAACACCAAGCAAACGGAATCCAAACGAAAGTCGTTCGCGCGAGGAGGAGGAGGAGGAGTGGAAGCAGAAGGCAGCCATTTTATGCTGCTTTCGTGTATGTATTTCACATTAATTCCACATTCAGTCTCTAAGCTTTGCTTTAGCGACAGACCAACGGGATTAAAAGCAACTCAAACATTTGAGCAGGAAGGACAAAGACGGACGATGGACGATAAAATCGATGATAAAAAATGATAAAAGACGTTAGAAGGAGAACGGAAACGGGTGCATCAACGGAACGGAAGCATCAACGGGTTTTGTGTACTCGTTTATGCGGTTTTTGCTCACTTTTCTACCCAAGTTGTAATCATTAAGAGCAACGCCGAACCACAAATCGAGCTCGGATTTTCGATTAAACAATGGATCGAGATTCAAATGAGGCACTGATGGAATTTCTAGTGAGCCTTCGAGGAATCCTTTACCAAAGACGGTTCTTCGTTGAATTTCATAGTCGAAATGATCGTCGATGATTGTAATTTGATTGTTAATTTAATTTAAGAGGTGTGAGATTTCTGGAGAATTCCTCAATGAAACCGTCGTAACTAAATAATATTAAGCAGTAATTTTTATACACTACCAAGTTTATTAGAATCTATTTAAAAAGCCACACAAACGAATTTACATCCAGACAAATTCATTTTCCAAGAATATAAATAGTAAAACGATTTCAACGTTTAAGTCCTGAATATTTATCGATATCCGTTTGCGTGACTGTATGACGAAGTTTGTCTTATATTCGATTTACTGGAAGATGGCCAAAATATTTGCATCTGACAATAATTGCAGCAATTTGCGGAGAATATCCGAAGAACGAGAATCTCCGAAAGAATGAAAATGCCAGAAATGCAAACGGAAAAAACTTGGACTTTGAAGTGAAAAGGACGAAGCAGAAAAAGAGTGATTGATGTTCTATTGGTGCAGGACTTGAGAAGATATGTTGAATAGACAGAGACAGGGACAGAGAGAAGGAAAGGCGACGGCTCAACGAACACAGTCCAAGCGAAGACTGAAACTGAGTGCAGCAAAAGCAAAGAACACACGAAATTAATTGGAATTGGGACGCTTATGGCAAGCGTAGGATGGAAACGTCCATGGCAAATGCCGGAGTACCTGTTTGTGCCTGGATGCTTATGTGTGCAGGGCACGTGTAGACCATCGCAAAAACATGTGACGCGTCAATGCAACAACACACAAAACATCAGCTGAAAGAGTTTCAAATTTTCCATGAAATTCAAAGCAAGCAAGAAACGGCGATAAATACGCCCCCAATCGGCCGCCCCTCTGCCCCTTCCATAAACTTTCAGGCATGTTGTCAGTTTTCATTTTAATTTTACGCATCGTTTGCGATTCTGAAAGAATGAGTCTTTGGATTTAATTGACAGCTTTTTGTGTTTGATTGTGTTTTTCTTTTTCTCTCTCACTTTTAGATGTCTCCTGTTTTTTATGATTTTTACTGTTAATTAATGCATCGTGTTATAAAAGAGTTTCTCTTCCATAAAGAATCGTTTATCATTTAGAGAGATCGTAAAGACCTTTTTTTAACGATGTGTGTTACACTAAACGAATTTAATTAGTTTCTTATCTCTAAATTAGCATGTGTCCTCTCAGATAGAAGAGCTATTCAATTTGTACTTAATTATATTTGTATAGTGAAGAGCGAAAATAAATAAGGCTGGAAGATGCTCCCACCAGCTTTTTTATTTGTTTATTATTATTATTTTTGGCTTTAGATAAGCTGTTTCACGTTCATCATACGACGTGGTGACCATTCGCGCATCATGCGATTAAAACTTGATTTAAATATTCACAATATTGCGCATTTAATACTAATTTTAGTAGGTGCATAACAAGTCAGACAATCGTTATAATATAAGCACATAATTAATTAATATGGGTAATAGCAATATAATAGCATCATGGGTCAAGGAAACATCTCCCACTACACTCCTGTTTGACACAGTAAGGAAGGTGAAAGCTGGAAAGCGGGAAGTGTGAGAAGATTGGAGGAGAATGGAAATATAGATTAGATAAATTAGGATGGTGATAGATGAAAAGAATGGTTAAAGAAACGAAATTGTAAAACAGATTGTAGAATAAACTTTCATTGTTATATTTTTATTTTTAGGCAAGAACTTTTTTTGAAGTTTTACATATTCAAACGAAAATAATATCTGTATGGCTAGAGCAATGCAAGAATTTGTTTTATGGTCTAGTCCCAGAAGATATATAATCAAAATACAAAGAATATTGCAAGCCATTAGATGTGTAAAACTTCAGAAACAAAGTGTATGCATTAATTATATTTGCGATAAATTTTATAACTCCTTTATAACAAAAATAAATTAGTATTAAAAATATTTTAATAATTCAAGAAGAATAATTCAGAAAAATATGTATAAATAAGTAAATATTCATCATAAGATGAGATGCTTTATTACAACATTTGTGGGAAGATTGATTCATTATAGCATCTTCCTTTAATATTATAAACATCAGCTTTGAATATTTCTGCTTTATATTTCAAGTTCTTTAAATACTCTTAATTTCCCTTTAGGAGGTTCGTAGTGACTGAAGGTTGTTACTGTTTGTGTAAACAATAACAACACTGATCCTAAGGTTGGTTTCGTATAATAAAATTTGATGAGTCCTTCGTAATAATAATAAAATATTTTCGTAATAAATGGAGCTCAATAATGCAATTAGCAATTATTGAACATGCAAAGAAAGGATTAGAAAGCAAGGTATTTAACTTACTATTGTTGTTGTTAAGGCGCTTTTGGATTTCATGTTATCGTTCATTGATGTAGGCAGCCACTTCAACGGATGAATATCCAGCATGAAAAAGTTTAATAGTGTTGAATGTTGTCAAATAGAAGTCGACGTTCGCTGCTATGAAATCCGACCTCTGCAATGCGCACAAATGAAAAACTGAATGTAATAAAAGGGCGCTAAAAATTCAATCAGAATATTCGGCAAGTTAAATAAACCAAAACAAGGAAAATATAAGCCGCACCAACTAAAAAAATTGCTTAATTTTATCCGTGAAATGTAAAAAACGAACTCTTTTGAAATGTGGAATTTTTGTGTTCACAATTTGTGTTTTATTCTGTTTCGTTGGTTTATTTAAACGTGTCATTTGCACTTTCAACCGAATCCTTTGCTTCTGCAATAGGAAAATACAAATGCTTTTTGTTTATTTTTCGTTTATCTCCTTTTTCCCCTATAACAACTAAGCTTTTGGACGCATAAAAAAGTGGTTCATATGAATACGAAACATTTAACCACTTCGCATGAGCTGCGGATAAAAATTCTTTTGATAAAAAAAAGTTTAAATACAAAATATAAAAAAAAAACAAATTAATAATAAATATAACAAGTAAAAAACACTATAAAAAAATTGCCAAAAAAGCCAACGAGGAAATAAAATTTTTTTTTTCTGTAAAAATGTAACGCATCTGAATTAGTTTATATTTTGTGCAATAAATCAAAGTTCTCGAAAAGCATTGGAAACTAGCAAAACAATTGATTAATGTAAGCAAGAAAAGTGAAGGGATATTTTTTCTCTCAAAGGACTTAATTTTATGTTATTTAAAATTTATTGTTCTAGTGAATATAGATGAAAAAATACTTTAGAGTTGTTGGAGGTGTGTACAGTTTTTTCAAGACAAGTTGTAACAAAGTCTCCTCAGTTGCTTTTTATGGATTGAATTTTTTGCTTAAAATCGGCAAAAAGTTGCAGCTTTTCGCCTTGAATTTTGTTCTTTGCGAACATTCGATGAATTCGTTTCCCATCTTTTCTTTACTTTGCCTCCTGTATTTTTATGTTTTCCAAGAAAAGTTTTCGCATTCGTTGCTGCTTTGGACGAAATTTGAATTGAACTAGAATTTCTTGTGAAAAGTAGGTTAAAGTTTTGATGGATGCTTTGATGATATTGAATTCCAATTCGCTCAAAGAAAAAAACAGAAATAGGAAAAAGGAAAGAAGAAAGAGAAGTAAATTTTTAGAAATGATCGAACGTTCGCGAAGTCGCATGTAAATAACTTCATAATTAAGTTCAATTGCTATTTATGCTATTCGACATAGATATGAACTTTATTTAAATTAATAATTTCCTTCCTTTCAATTTAAATCCATTCGCGCAGTTAATAATTTTCCGATTCGAGGAATTTTTTCCGTCATTTTATAAAGTTTTTGCAATTTCAACACTTCACCAAAAACTGTTGTTATTTTTATTAAAAATGTAAAAGCAGAAAAACATACAACTATATAAAAAACAGCTAAAAATTTGCTCAGCAAAAACTAAATCGTATGGAAAAAATCGAATGAAATTCATGTTTTCTCCCAACAAGGCAATGCGTTGGCAACACTGTTCAGTTTCAGATCCAGTTGAACAACTTTATAGTCAATTTTCACAACCTATCAACACACTGTGTAGACTGCCGTCCCCACCCGTTCGTCCTGCGCCACCTGCTTAAGTCCTTGGCTCCATGTCAGACTGCGTGGGATTAAAGCAAGAGCAAAAGAACGTACGATTCGCAATCATTTCTACTTCGCAGGCGATAATAAAACTTTTCTTTTATTGACAAAAAAAAAAACTCATTCTGTTCGTGTGTCATATGGAGTTTTTATGCGAGAAACGATGCTGCGAATTAAATAAAAATGCAGATTTTTTGTTTATACAATTGTTTGTCCAGTTATGAAAAAAATTTCATAGATTTATAAATCTACAGCTGAAAATGAAGGCGAAGAAGCAGGCGTAGAAGAAGGAGCAGAAAAAAATACGGATAATTTCAGCATTTGTGTGTTTTTAAGGATTTTTCTCAATCGCCTTGTGAGGGAGACAATCAGTTTAAGGCATTTTTCAAAACGTTCTCAATTATTTATCCCAAAACAAGAAAAATATTAAAAAGACAAGCCAAAAATAGACAATTTAAAAGGACCAAAAAATTAAAATTAATTATATATACATATATTTATAATGTCGAACACAGCACAATCAAATTTGAATTTGGAATTTTATTTGCATGAACTCAGAAGCAATCAACAGCAACTATCAATCAACAATCCAACTCCAACCCAACACAAAAACTGCCTAAAATTATGCACTATAATGATCCAACACAAATTCATGAATCTCTCTCTCTTTCGACGGTAATTGTTTAGATTAGTTGCAAAAAACCTTCCGATCAGCGTAAAATTACAGTTACTGTTTTTTTGATTGATCTGTTTTTTTAATTCACTGACCGTTGTGCACCCGTTTTTTAGCGCTCGTGAAGCTTGCGCGTCAATTGACTATATGAAAGTGATGTTCAGGTAGCAGATGATTTTATAGCAATGATAAGGGTAAGGGCATGTTCAAGGGCAGAGAGGGTCTTCTTCTTCTCCGACTACATATAGTCATTGATGTACCTTTACTCAACCAACAGTGATAGTTTATTATTATCGGTTCGAGTGCAAACGCGAGCTACGGTTCCAGAGCGCTTTTTCTGAAACCACTTGAATTGGTTTAGTTAATTAAATACTGATAAATACGGTGGTGGGTGGCGAAGATTTATCATCATCATTCCATGATTTTGTGGACTACAAGAGCGGATAAGTTGAATATGAATAATACCATAAAAAGGCGATGATTTTTATCATATTGTTCCTAAAAGTAGCTCTGATATTAGGAAAGCGGATCGGGCAATGATCGATTATCGAATAAAGAGAACCGACCTCGAACTCATGAAGGTTTTTATGATAATTCTTTTGTTTTTATCAACGACAAGTTATTAATTACATTCATGATGAATATGATGATGATTACTACGCCTGCGTGGAAAATTATGTTGTGTGATTGGCGCTGATGACGTCGATGATGGTGATCAGTTATCGTACAGTGTGGAGGTGTTATTTGTCGTGTATTTATATCTAAAATAAACCGCAACCACAGTGTTAATTAATTGTCGACGTTATCATGCATTAATGCGTAACTAATGATAAGAAACCTTTGGTTAAAAAGTTTTTTTAATATTGCATTAATAAATAACATGTGCCATTAGTGCACTTCATCGTTCGTTCCACCCGATTGGTTCTACCTTTCAATTATCTGTCAATATGCAAAAATTAATTGGCGCCCACGTTTCCTGAGGTCCACCTCTTTTTGCTTCTGTTTAATTAAAACGAGGTGCTACTTAAGCGCTTGCCACATTAGATCCAACGACGGTCGTCATTAATCAAATCGGACTGAGTTTCTGCTGCTCGTATCAGGAACATCAAAAGACAAACGATAAAAACAATCATTCACAAACAAATCTCCGTATCTGCTGCTGACGCAGTTCTTTACTTCTTTGCAAACATTTGTTTCGTACTCTGTTGATTCTAATTATGATTTGTTGTTTCATTATCTCCTTGCTAATTATGTCAGGTGTTTCTTTGTTGTATAATATGATAAAATTCTAAATTTAGTTTTAATTTAATTGTTGAAATTTTATGGCTTTATTTTTGGCTTATTTTTATACTCAGATTTCAGAGATTCTTTTTTTTTAACTTTCAAATTTCTTCATTGTTACGATTCTTGTTCAGTTGTTGTTGTTTTTTGTGTAGTAAGTTTGTCATTGGGAGAAGTTGAGAGCAGCGCCTAAAGCGAAACTTTTAAAATTTATTTTACAATTAAATATTCCACGAAGGGCGAGGGGGAGGGAGAAGCACAGTAGAGAAAACTTCTTTCAAGTGCATGGATCTGCATATCGCGATTTTAAAGCTGTTTATGTTTACGTTGTTGTTGTTGTTGCTCAGGCTGATGCTGAACTTTTCATTGCTGAGTTTTCTTCTTCTGCTGCTGTTGCACTTTATTGCCAAGTGTTGCCACACAATCGCAAAACTTCCCGACTTCCCGCATTTATTCATTCATGACGACAACAACGAAAAAACGAAAGCAAACACAACAAAAATTATAATTTATTCAAAAAGTTTAACTTTTGGTTGGCTTTTCATTATTTGTTTTTCTTTTCTCTTTCTTTTATTAAGTTTTTAGTGTAATCTTTGTTTCGTGGATTCAACTAAGTTATAAAAATCATTTTTGTTTCTTTTAATCCTACGCTTTTGTTATTTTTGCGCCATCCAGCAGGAAACATCTGCCAAGAACAACGTGACAAGACTTGATGAAGAAATTAATGGACGGATGGAAATCTCAAAAACATTGCCACGAGTTAAAGAAGAATATGAAACACTAGTGAGGGTATATTTTGCCTGCCCGATGCTATATACCCGACATCCGTCAAGCCTTTTTATTATTTTCGCAATTGTCCGTATCGAAAGTTCATATTTACTCTAAAAACTGTGCATGTCACTGTCCTCACTTTCCTTAGTTCTCTGCGATACAACCTCTGATCGCAGAGGACATTTGTGAAAATTATAACAGCAGCACAAGGTGAATATCGCGTCATTCCTTCGGATGGAGGGTATAAAAAGCATATTTTTTCAACTAAATTAAACAAAAAAAATTAATCTGTGAGGGGAAAGGGAAGCAAATGGAGATGAAAATATGAATATAATCTAGGTAAAAATTACAAAAAAGGTTCCAAACATCATTTCTATGGTTTCTGCTCCGGTTGTTTTCTAATCTCTTTCTTAGTAAGTAATTTCATTACTAGTATATCTCTTCCTGTATTTTTTTTTACTTTTTCCGATGCTTCTTTCAATTTAGTTTAAAATAAACTTCGTGGGTTTATTTATACGTTTTCCCTATAATTTTTGTGTTCTTATTTTATTCACTCTCTCATCGGGTTATTGCTGTGCATCCTGACTGCATTCTAGTTTCATTTTTACAAAATTGGTTTCGTGAAAACGTTCCGGTTGTGTGTTTCTGTGGCGTACGTCTATAATTCTCAAGGTTAGAATGTTTTAAGTTGTCCTAAAGTTCATCGTTTTTACTGACTGCGCCGAGCAGTTTGTTAACTAATTGAGTTCAGTTTTTACGTTTAAATTATTTATCAGAAATTTTTCAAAATAGTTAAGAAAAAATTATAATCGCTAGTTTATTATTATCTATAAATCTTCTTCCCGATTTTCCTTTCTTTGCTTTCTTAGATCAAAGTGCTATTTCAGTGCTCCAATTTAGGAGAACAGAAAAAAAAGTGTTAAATTGATTTCACGAATTAGATATTAAATTGATGGCAAAATGATGTTTTTATTTAGGTCTTGAATAAAACTCGTTACTCTTAAAATAAAAGTATTTTCTAAAAATTAACTCGGCTTTTTTTCTGTCCGTTCTGGCTTTTGAGATATAGACAAAAGCCGGATGTTTTTATCTAACTACTCAATTTCTGTTATGGCTAAAGGAATCACAATTCTTCTTGCACAGTAGTGTAATTCATGTAATGTAATAAATATCAATATTCAGTATCATAAATAATTAAATTTGATTAATAAAACTAACAAATAAGAATTCTATTAATAGGTAATAACAATAAAAACAGTGTGTAAACTAATAAAAGATGTTCATTTCACTATCATTCGCGAATATATTTTGTTTGAGTTCTGCGGGTTTGTTTAAATAAAAAGTAAAAACTCTCTGAGCTCTGATCATGATTTCTTTATCATTTATTTATTTGCTGTACAGTTGATCTCTTCTTAGTAACTGTTTATTTCAGGACTTTTTAATATCTGACACTAAACGAAACATTTAACATGAAAGGACTGCATAAAAGAGGATATTTGTTTGCAGCCATAAAACGAAACGCATTCCGATACTAACACAAATACACATTCGAACACACAGGCGCGATTATTAACAGAATTCTCCGTACCGTAACTCTTTCAGAAATGGTCACGTGTGGATATTTTATAAACCGCTTTTAGGCTTTTTTGGTGCAAAATCTGTCAGGTAAAAAGTAAAACAAGAATAAAACGAGTGCAGTCCGCGTGATGCTGTTAACGTGGCCATTTTGCAGATACAAGCAGATCCAAATATAAAGTGAATTTTGGACAAACATTCATTTGGAATCGTAATTTCCGCATAGGGAACCGATAGCAGTACCCAAAGCAACTAAAATGACAACCAAAACCGTGTTTGATACCGTGCCAAACACCAACGGAACAACAATAACAAATATGAAGTCACGAGGACAGAAGCGGAAAGCAATAAAGCGGTGCTTATCCCAGAAACAACAACAATTATAACGACAGCAGCAAGCGGAGCATTGGAAAACAAAAAATATAATCACACCATAAATAGTTTGACATTGATCGAAATGAAAACAACGACAACATTTTAACAAAATGTTGGTTTGTAAAACTTTTCTATGGAGTTTTTAACTATAGAAAATCTCATAGTACTGTTGGGTAAAAAAGCAGAATTTAATAAAACCACAATGGAAAGGATAAGAAAACTAAAAACTTCCAACTCGTGGAAATTATCTGGTGACCTAAAACCGCACGCGTTTCTTCGCCTCTTTACCGGTTCGTTGGTCAGATGTGGCTGCTTGCTGCAGTAAAACATTCAAATATGCAGCATTAAAACCGTTGAAAGAAATTCACAATATTTATCGTTGCTGGTAGCCAAGGATTCAGAATATTTTCTCGGTCAACCTCACCCGATAGCCGCAAAGAAAAATTGCCTTGAAGAGTTGCAGTCTGAGCCAAGCAGCAGTTTAGACGAAAGCTTGGCCAGGACATTAACCTCAAAACAGTAGGATGAAACAGTAGGAGGTCATCAACGAAACAATTACGTCGGGAACCCATACGCGTAACTAGGTAGGGATACGGATGGACGCCTAGCTACCCTGGTACCCTTCGCCGCGTAATTGATAGTAATCAAATATCGTGAAATCATATTTCGTGTAAAGTTGGCCTCATCCAGGACACAAAACCAGAGCTACGTCAATACTGGAAGCGGTTCTCAATATATTTAAGGTTTTGTAATATCTGGAGCCATTATTAATGCCGACTATAGGAATAACGGTTATTCTACAGGCTAACATCATAATATTTTGAGTGTATTGTAGTCAGCAGTATTAAAGATTTTATGCCACGGTTTAAAACAGTTACTATTCCAATTTATAACCTAGACTAACTGAAATACAACAAATATATCTTTCTTAATCGACGTACTCTTTGTGCAGATGCTGTAGGGCGACTTTTATTTCTCTTTTACTTCGTACGCAATCTTTCTCGAGAAATTACACAAATGTTTCTTTGCCAATAATTTGAATTTTAATCAATTTATTAAATCTGTGCGGTTGAAACACAAAGTCTATTAAATACAGATTTAAGTAGTTTTCATTTCCTTCAGTTTACAATCTCCTCACCACCACTTTTTTGTTTTATTGCACGTAAAAATGCTTTACGATGAAGTTAAAAACAGGCTTTTATTATACGAAAACTTTGCCTTAGAAGCAGACAAAAAAGAGTTGATGATAGAGAAAAGCGAAGGGAATTTAAAGCATTTCGGATTAGAATCTTGGTCGCATGTAAAAGAGATTTTCTTCAAGTTTGTTCGATGCATTTAATTTTTCTTCTTTATTTGGAGGTTTTCTTTGGGATTTGCAATTCATTGAAGAAGATCAGCGAAAGAATTTTTCTGATAGATCGAAATACTGAAAAAAATTGCAATTCTAGTCATTTGTTTTCTTTAATTTAACAATAACCACATAATTAAAATACAGAAAATGAAGAGAATGAATACGAAAGTTATTTTAATTAGGAATTTCAAATCTCTACATATTTCACACAGATAATTGCACTACAAAAACCGATATATTGTCGTTTATAATCTTCCTCAGTTTGTATAAAGAATTTACTGCTTTTATACATAGTGAATATATAATTTTACAAATATCTAAATGCGCGCTGATCGATAATATCTCATCGTACATCAGAGCATGATTTACAAGCCATAAAAAAGCGTTAATGCATTGATTTTGAACCAAAAAAAACACAATAACTTTTGGAATCAAAAAGCACTCAATGGTAATAATAAATTCAATAATCGACTGATAACGCTTCAGTCTGTCGTTGGAAGCTTTGAGTAGGAGACGAAGCTATTTATCTTATCAATAAATCAGCGAATATCAACGAATATATTTATAAATTAAGTTGATATTTATGAAATTTTTAATATATATAAAATTGTTTTTTAAATTTGCTAAGGAATCCAAAATTTTCAATAATAACCGCATTTTCAATATCATCACGATCATCATCATCATCATCAACATCATAATATAAATACGTCAGCAAAAATTTTTGCAGCCCTTTTTAATGCTGTTACTCCTATTCAATTATAACCTCTTTTATTTTAAGTATAAAAATGTAGTCTAAACAGATATTAATTAAATAAAGCATATCCATCAGAGTTAGGGAAGACCCATGACAACAAAAATAATAGAAATCCACAAAACATTGCTCAACTACAAGTGCAGTTTTAAGGACAAAGGACAACTGATTTTCTTATTATCTGAAATGATGACTGCTATTTGGTTTGCTTTGAAGTTTTCCAACGTTTCCACTAGCTCTATTTATAGTTTTACTACCATCTTTAACTGCTATCTACTTATTAAGTTTATAATTAAGGAAATATTAGACGGAATTTCTAAACTTCTGTCTCTTAGATGAGTTTTCAAAAAAGGAACTTATTGTTTCGGTTGGGAAGCGAAGGGCGAGGAGATTATTCGACATGGTTTCTGCGTACTTGTGATAAACTGAAGGTTATCAATAATAAACTAAATTCTCAGTGTTTGGAAATAGTAGCGTTTGGAATATTAATCGTAGTATATTTTATATAGAGCTATTATGAAAAGGGAAGCAGAACCTCAAAATTGAGTATTTACGTAGACTTTGATTTAAATTATGTTCGACTTCGACTTTAGTTAAATCTTCAGTTAGGGCAAAAGTTCAAATTCAGTTACGGCCATAATTTCATTGGCATTTTGATTAGCATTTTAATGTGGCTGTGCTAATAAACACGTTTGTTTATCAGCACTCGCATAGAAACCATAAAATAAGTTTGCTTTATTTTTCGATATCTTTTCAGGTGTAGTTTATGATTTTTTTGATTTTTGCATCTTATCCTCTTATATTATGAAGCAATCTTATTATCGAACATTAAATAAATTCAGCCGCTTCACTTCATTTTATGGTATTCTTTTATAAATGTTGCTATAAATTATTGCCAAATTGTGATAACTTTGAAGGTTGTCTAACAACGGATAATTGGAAGGAAATCTTATCGAAAAGCAAATTGGAGTACATGTGTACCAAAGAGAGCCTTTATTGTCGAAGAAAATTATGATACTCAGAATTTAAAAGCACTAAATTAATTCGCCGAACAATTAACTACGATGGGTTACTAACAACAGTTAGCAGCATTAGACGGTCAGAAAATAAACCTAAATAAAGCATAAAATAATAGTATTTCTCCATTTCGACAAAATTGTGCGTTTCAGTAAACTAATTAAAAGCCTTTATCAGCGTTTTTTAATCTTCATGCAGGTGTTGATGGTTCCATAAATGATGTATAGTATATTTTTTAATTGTTTGTTTCTAATTGTGAATTTTAAAAATCGAATTTATAGCCCGCAAAAGATTATTTCAATTTCTCTTTTCTTATTTCTTCTCTACACACTCTATGGCTTTTTTGAAGTGCCTCATTTTGTCGTCAATTAGAGTTTGACTTCCGGTTGGCTGACTTGGCCAGCATCTGCCAAAACACCCCCAAAAATTATTTTGTAGCAGCTAATGTAATGTATGTTACTTGAATACTTAACAGGAGTACAGCAGATGAAAAAGCTTCCTCTCTTAAGTTTCTGCAAGTAGAAAAATGCCCAATCTTTCACTCATTAGTTGTCATCTCATCCGCAGGGTATATGCGAAGAAATATCACGGAAATCCTGCCCCTACTTTCTAGAATTTCATATTTTTTTACTAACTCTAGAGCTCCTATTATACTATAAAATGAAATTCTATCACATTTTAAACACTGTATTTATATAAACACTTAAGCGAATCGAAAGCTTTTCGTTCAATGTTAGTTTTGAAATCTATAGCCAAGATAAGAGGAATTTCAGGGAATATGAAAGCAATTATGAAAGTGAGGAATTAATATTAATTGCGAATAAATTATATATCTGTGTATGTAAATAATAAAGGCTGAAGTAACTTGAATGAAAAAATACGTGGCAGTGGAGCATGGAATATATTTAGTAAGCAATATATCAAATATTTCTCAGTAGTTATATTTATACTTATAAATTTCTTTTGTTTGATTTTATAATAACTTCAATTTAAATATATACATCGGTCTAGGTGTTTACTACTTATATTATTATACAATAGTACTTAGATCACTGTGGGATATATCTTTAGTTTAATTACCATCACTTATCTGTAGGTTATAATATTTTCATTGTAAGTTATGTAACAGAAGGAGTTTCTTTATAAACTTTTTACAATTTTATATTGAATAGGTTGGAGCATCATATTTCCCCATAGATTTAACTCCAAAATTCATAAAGTTTATTTATATTGTTACTAATGGCACTATAGTTATTGTCTGTTGGCCTGTTGCTGAAGAGCCGCTATAAGTGCTTTCATTCTTTCAATTTCTGTATCTTTTTTCTTGTTGGACTCCTTCACTTCCGCTAATTCATCGTTGAGCTTCTCCATAACGCTATCAGTTTTTTTTAATTGTTCGACTAACTCGTCATAATTATTCGTTACTGATTCAGTAGTTGAATCAGTAGTCGATTCAGCGGTTGATTCAGCGGTTGATTCGGTAGTTGATTCAGTCGTTGATTCAGTGGTTGATTCAGCGGTTGATTCAGCGGTTGATTCAGCGGTTGATTCAGTAGTTGATTCAGTCGTTGATTCAGCGGTTGATTCAGCGGTTGATTCAGCGGTTGATTCAGCGGTTGATTCAGCGGTTGATTCGGTAGTTGATTTGGTAGTTGATTCGGTAGTTGATTCGGTGGTTAATTCGGTGGTTGATACAGTAGTTGGTTCAGTCGTTGATTCAGCGGTTGATTCAGCGGTTGATTCAGCGGTTGATTCAGTGGTTGATTCTGTAGTTGGTTCAGTAGTTGATTCGGTAGTTAATTCAGCGGTTGACTCAGCGGTTGATTCAGTAGTTGATTCAGTCGTTGATTCAGCGGTTGATTCAGCAGTTGATTCAGCGGTTGATTCAGCGGTTGATTCACCGGTTGATTCGGTAGTTGATTCGGTAGTTGATTCGGTGGTTGATTCGGTGGTTGATACAGTAGTTGGTTCAGTCGTTGATTCAGCGGTTGATTCAGCGGTTGATTCAGTGGTTGATTCTGTAGTTGGTTCAGTAGTTGATTCGGTAGTTAATTCAGCGGTTGACTCAGCGGTTGACTCAGCGGTTGATTCAGTGTTTGATTCAGTAGTTGACTCAGTAGTTGGTTCAGTAGTTGATTCGGCAGTTGATTCAGCGGTTGATTCAGCGGTTGATTCGGTAGTTGATTCGGTGGTTGATTCGGTAGTTGATTCAGCGGTTGATTCAGCGGTTGATTTAGCGGTTGATTCAGCGGTTGATTCAGCGGTTGATTCAGTGGTTGATTCTGTAGTTGGTTCAGTAGTTGATTCGGCAGTTGATTCAGCGGTTGATTCAGCGGTTGATTCGGTAGTTGATTCGGTGGTTGATTCGGTAGTTGATTCAGTCGTTGATTCAGCGGTTGATTCAGCGGTTGATTCAGTGGTTGATTCTGTAGTTGGTTCAGTAGTTGATTCGGTAGTTAATTCAGCGGTTGACTCAGCGGTTGACTCAGCGGTTGATTCAGTGTTTGATTCAGTAGTTGACTCAGTAGTTGGTTCAGTAGTTGATTCGGCATTTGATTCAGCGGTTGATTCAGCGGTTGATTCGGTAGTTGATTCAGCGGTTGATTCAGTAGTTGATTCAGTCGTTGATTCAGCGGTTGATTCAGCGGTTGATTCAGCGATTGATTCAGCGGTTGATTCAGCGGTTGATTCGGTAGTTGATTTGGTAGTTGATTCGGTAGTTGATTCGGTGGTTAATTCGGTGGTTGATACAGTAGTTGGTTCAGTCGTTGATTCAGCGGTTGATTCAGCGGTTGATTCAGCGGTTGATTCAGTGGTTGATTCTGTAGTTGGTTCAGTAGTTGATTCGGTAGTTAATTCAGCGGTTGACTCAGCGGTTGATTCAGTCGTTGATTCAGCGGTTGATTCAGCGGTTGATTCAGCGGTTGATTCAGCGGTTGATTCACCGGTTGATTCGGTAGTTGATTCGGTAGTTGATTCGGTGGTTGATTCGGTGGTTGATACAGTAGTTGGTTCAGTCGTTGATTCAGCGGTTGATTCAGCGGTTGATTCAGTGGTTGATTCTGTAGTTGGTTCAGTAGTTGATTCGGTAGTTAATTCAGCGGTTGACTCAGCGGTTGATTCAGTGTTTGATTCAGTAGTTGACTTAGTAGTTGGTTCAGTAGTTGATTCGGCAGTTGATTCAGCGCTTGATTTAGCGGTTGATTCGGTAGTTGATTCAGTCGTTGATTCAGTGGTTGATTCAGTGGTGGATTCAGTAGTTGACTTAGTAGTTGGTTCAGTAGTTGATTCGGTAGTTAATTCAGCGGTTGACTCAGCGGTTGATTCAGTGTTTGATTCAGTAGTTGACTCAGTAGTTGGTTCAGTACTTGCTTCGGCAGTTGATTCAGCGGTTGATTCAGTGGTTGATTCGGTAGTTGATTCGGTGGTTGATTCGGTAGTGGATTCAGTCGTTGATTCAGCGGTTGATTCAGTGGTGGATTCAGTAGTGGACTCAGTAGTTGGTTCAGTCGTTGATTCAGCGGTTGATTCAGCGGTTGATTCAGCGGTTGATTCAGCGGTTGATTCGGTATTTGATTCGGTGGTTGATTCGGTAGTTGATTCAGTCGTTGATTCAGCGGTTGATTCAGCGGTTGATTCAGCGCTTGATTCAGTGGTTGATTCAGTAGTTGGTTCAGTAGTTGATTCGGTAGTTAATTCAGCGGTTGACTCAGCGGTTGATTCAGTGTTTGATTCAGTAGTTGACTCAGTAGTTGGTTCAGTAGTTGATTCGGGAGTTGATTCAGCGGTTGATTCATCGGTTGATTCGGTAGTTAATTCGGTAGTTGATTCAGTGGTTGATTCGGTAGTTGATTCAGTCGTTGATTCAGTAGTTGGTTCAGTAGTTGATTCAGTGGTGGATTCAGTAGTTAACTCAGAAGGTGGTTTAGTAGTTGATTTGGTAGTTGATTCAGTGGTTGATTCGGTAGTTGATTCAGTGGTTGATTCAGTAGTTGATTCAATGGTGGACTCAGTAGTTGACTCAGTAGTTGGTTCAGTAGTTGATTCGATAGTTGATTCAGCGGTTGATTCAGTAGTTGATTCTACAGTTGATTCACTGTTTGAACTAGTAGTTGACTCAATAGTTGATTCAGTAGTTGAATGAGTGGTTGATTCAGTAGTTGGTTCAGTAGTTGATTCAGTGGTTGATTCTGCGGTTGATTCAGTGCTTGATTCAGTGGTGGATTCAGTAGTTAACTCAGAAGGTGGTTTAGTAGTTGATTTGGTAGTTGATTCAGCGGTTGATTCGCTAGTTGATTCAGTTGTTGATTCAGTAGTTGATTCAGTGGTTGATTCAGTAGTTGGTTCAGTAGTTGATTCAGTGGTGGATTCAGTAGTTAACTCAGTAGTTGGTTTCACAGTTGAATCAGTGGTTGATTCGGTAGTTGATTCAGTAGTTGATTCGGTAGTTGATTCATCGGTTGATTCAGTGGTTGATTCGGTAGTTGATTCAATGGTGGACTCAGTAGTTGGTTCAGTAGTTGATTCGATAGTTGATTCAGCTGTTGATTTAGTAGTTGATTCTGCAGTTGATTCAGTGTTTGAACTAGTAGTTGATTCAATAGTTGATTCAGTAGTTGAATGAGTGGTTGATTCAGTAGTTGGTTCAGTAGTTGATTCAGTGGTTGATTCAGTAGTTGGTTCAGTAGTTGATTCAGTGGTGGATTCAGTAGTTAACTCAGTAGTTGGTTCCGTAGTTGAATCAGTGGTTGATTCGGTAGTTGATTCAATGGTGGACTCAGTAGTTGACTCAGTAGTGGGTTCAGTAGTTGATTCGATAGTTGATTGAGCGGTTGATTCAGTAGTTGATTCTACAGTTGATTCAGTGTTTGAACTAGTAGTTGACTCAATAGTTGATTCAGTAGTTGATTCAGTGGTTGATTCAGTAGTTGGTTCAGTAGTTGATTCAGTGGTGGATTCAGTAGTTAACTCAGTAGTTGGTTCCGTAGTTGAATCAGTGGTTGATTCGGTAGTTGATTTAGTAGTTGATTCAGTAGTTGATTCGGTAGTTGATTCATCGGTTGATTCAGCGGTTGATTCGGTAGTTGATTCAATGGTGGACTCAGTAGTTGACTCAGTAGTTGGTTCAGTAGTTGATTCGATAGTTGATTCAGCGGTTGATTCAGTAGTTGATTCTGCAGTTGATTCAGTGTTTGAACTAGTAGTTGATTCAATAGTTGATTCAGTAGTTGAATGAGTGGTTGATTCAGTAGTTGGTTCAGTAGTTGATTCAGTGGTTGATTCTGCGGTTGATTCAGTGCTTGATTCAGTAGTTGATTCGGTAGTTGATTCGGTAGTTGAATCAGTGGTTGATTCGGTAGTTGATTCAGGGGTTGATTCTGCGGTTGATTCAGTGCTTGATTCAGTAGTTGATTCAGTAGTTGATTCTGCAGTTGATTCAGTGTTTGAACTAGTAGTTGCCTCAGTAGTTGATTCAGTAGTTGATTCAGTGGTGGATTCAGTAGTTAACTCAGTAGTTGGTTCCGTAGTTGATTCGGTAGTTGATTCAGCAGTTGATGCAGCGGTTGATTCAGCGGTTGATTCGGTAGTTGATTCGGTAGTTGATTCACTGGTTGATTCGGTAGTTGATTCAGTCGTTGATTCAGCGGTTGATTCAATAGTTGATTCAGTGGTGGATTCAGTAGTTGACTCAGTAGTTTGTTCAGTAGTTGATTCAGCAATTGATTCCGCGGTTGATTCAGTGCTTGATTCAGTAGTTGATTCGGTAGCTGAATCTGTGGTTGATTCGGTAGTTGATTCAGGGGTTGATTCTGCGGTTGATTCCGTGCTTGATTCAGTAGTTGATTCGGTAGTTGATTCGGTAGTTGATTCGGTAGTTGATTCGGTAGTTGATTCTGTAGTTGATTCAGTAGTGGATTCAGTAGAAGAAGGAGTTGAGTCAGTGGTTGAGTGAGTGGTTGTAGTTGGCGTTGTGTCCGGGTCTTCCGAATCTTTGTCTAAACAAGCCTCGAGGTCTTCAAAGGCCTTATCAGTTTGTTGTTCATAATGTTTTAACGCTGCGCTCGTGCACCGCTCTTCTTCGCTTACTATCGATTTATTTATGAATTCAAGGTCTCTGACCATATCCCGTGAAGTAGAACTGACAGTACGGCCCACCTCGAAAGCACTAACAGACTGAAAATGGTTTGATTTCGTTAATACAATAATAGAAAACTGCAGTAATATGGAAAAATTTTAAGCCGATTAAAAGGTCAGCTTTTTAATTAAGCTAATTTTTGGTGATTTTCATATTTTGTACTTACGATATTCGAATAGCAAAAAAAATATTCCGTTTGTATTGTTTGTTCATCGCAGCGTTTGAATTTGGAACAAGTGGATCCAACAAGATTTTCCATATCTTGGCGCCGCTTTTGAACGGCGTCGTCGGCAATTTTATGTAATTCTTCAGTTCGTATCAAACAGGCATCGGTTGCGGCTGCAAGCTCCTCGGTTAATCGTTGGAAAAGGGGCATATAGGCCTCTAAGCAATCTAGCGATCTGGCAGGATTCTTTCTAAATTGCAGACTAGATCGCATTATATAATCATTGAGTTTTTCATTCGACTGCTGTACAACGAGGGGGATGATGGTAGCATGGCTAACAAACAACCATGCCATGAGTGTTATCAGTGTCATCATAGCTGCAGTCATTTCCGTTGTTAATTGAATATTTTTCTGGTTCAACCCTTCCAAATAAATTTCTACTTTGTCACTCACTTTGATTACCAAACCTTCTTTTACAGAGTTTCTCTCGGTCTCGAATACCGTTTCAAACTGAATGTGGCTTGATTATAATAGCTCTTTATAAGATAGATTTCAGCGGCAGCTGCTAATATAATGGCGATCTGATAATATCAACCTCATAAAAATCAAATATAGGCGATAATCGATCGTTTGTGAGAGATATTTCTTGCTACTTTTGTCAAAGTTAAATAAAAATTGTCGTAAGGTTGACCAAAAACCTGTGTAGATGCCATTACGATAGGAACGAAAAAATTAAAATGCTAATTCTTAAGTTTGCTATTTCTGATGAAAGTTTACCTAAATTAACGCTAATACTTGAAAAACTTTCTTATCCAAGAAGAAGACATGGAAGAAAAGTAGAATCAAATTAATTTATTTAGCCATTTTAATGGACGATTCAAATAATTAAGTAAACTTATAGAATTAAGAAGGAAGACTTCTTGGTATTCCTTTTAAACCTTTCAGATTTCTATATTAAGGAACAACAATATTCTAGCCTGTTCAGTTGTAAAGTTTCTGATATTTATTGATAAATGTAACAATCATTAGGTTTAAAATGGAGGTCAATCATACTTATGATTTCACTTTCAATTTCAATTTATTTATAATCAATAATAGATACATTAATAGATTTTATAGATCTATTAATATATTAATAGATTTTATTTTCATTTCCTATAATACATTTTTGAAGATCACTATTAATCTGGTCAGTTTTTGTCGTGTATTCCTCAAATAAATCATCTGAGCATTTCTTTTGTTTGTATATAATGGATTCATAGGAGAAAAATAGAGAAGACTCTGCTTTGTTGGCGTCAGAAGAAATAATTCGGGATTGTGTGTGCATGATTTTGGCCTGGATAGCATTGGAAGAATAGTAAGTTTAATAAGGGTTAAAATTGCTTTTGATAGCTGCCCATACCTGATGCCTAGTACATTGGAAGAACTTTTCTGGTTCCTTTTCTTTGTTGCACTTCTCAAACGCAACACAAATACCGTCGACTGATGACTCTAATTCCTTGCGCTTACTCTCTGAAGTTTTATCTAAGCTTTTTCGTTGTTCCTCTGCCAATTTCACGCAGCCTTCCTGTGCTAACCGATATTCGTCCTCTAAGGAGTTTAAAATAGGTTTGTAGATCTCATGACATGTCATCATACGCCTGGAGTAGTCATCGTCTGATTCGGTATTTGTCAATAACGGATCCATTCGGTTTCCTTCATTTTCTACGATTGGGCGAATAGAGCTATTTTCAACTGCACTGCAGATAGAAGTCGATAGGCAAAGAATTGTGATCATAGCGTACAAAATAATTTTTGCCATTTTTTCTCCTCCAGTTCTCAATGAGTTTTAAAGAGAGAATTTTCTTTTATCTTTCTTCACTGTGCCACTTCACCGTCTCGGTGTTTACTGAGTTTTGTACATTTTGATCAATACGTTTTATAATTTCTAGACTGTGATCGATTGATTTTATTGCAGGCTATTTTTCTTTTAAATAGTCAGAATTTACTGAGTTCATAGAGATATTTTAGATTAATTTTTTCGGTTAAAAAGAGAAATTATATGAAAATTATGAAATTATTGTTTATTATGAACACCCCTTTTAGTTATCAAACTTTTTATTTAACGCAACTGTTATTAAACCCAAGAAGGTGATAAACTTTGGCGACGCATAAAATACCGAACAAATTTTCTTGGTTTCGCTGTAGTCTTTAGCCATACTATTAGAGGTACTGCTTAACGTCTAATCTTTAAACTGCGGCGATGAAATAGCCAAACAGTATACTATTGGTAGTTACGCTGACATAAATTAAAACGAAATATGGAGTATGCCGTACTATAAAGGTGTATTTTTTTTATATACTTATACATAATATTTATACATTTTTTAATATAACTTCTATGGACAGAATATCCAGCCGATTCTGCATACATATTAATGATTTTCTCTTACTTTTCTTCACTTTGACTTTGTACTAATTCTACTTTTTCTCTCTACTCTCTTCTTTCCTCATCTATATATATCTATATATATAAAAATGAATTGTTCGTTTGTACGTTCATAACATGCGAACGTGAAGTCCGATTTGCTTGATTTTTTGGTATGTTTTCATTATTTGCCTGTAGAAGGTTTGTGTGAAATAATAATTTAAAAAAATTTCATTTAAAAAAAATTATTATTTTTGCATAACGGAAAACAGAGGAATCAAAGTAAATTGAAAAATAAATTTGACGTTTTAATTTTGAATTTCAATTTGACAATGGAAGTAAGTAAATTGTAAATGTCTTCCATTATTGCTTTGTTTTGACAAATTATTTTGACACACATAGAATTTTATTTTAAATTTTGAAAAACAATTAAAAATTATAAAAGGCTTAATGCCGATTAATTACTCTGTTTCGGGTGTGTCAAGTTTTCGTGATGACATGACGGAAGACATTTTACTTAGAGTGCGACGTTCAGTTTCAAATCCTGAATTAGAAATCACACCGGAAATGCATAACGAAGCTTTGATTTTGATTGAAGACATGTGTATAATGATTGCAAACAAAATATTAGTGCAGTTAGGAATGATAGCGCCTAATCGTGCAGTTCATGATGTTATTAATCAAGAAATGCATCGTGAACAACAATATGATCGTAATCAATTGAGAACATTTGTGCAGTTAAAAGTTCCACAATTGAATAGTCAACAGAAATATGCTTATGACAAAATCATGGAAGGCGTGAACAATGAAGGAGGTGGATTTTACTTTATTGATGCACCAGGAGGCACTGGAAAAACATTTTTGCTGTCATTGATTCTGGCAACCATACGATCGGATAATAAAATTGCTCTTGCAGTTGCTTCATCTGGAATTGCTGCTACCTTATTAGACGGTGGTCGAACTGCGCATTCTGCACTTAAATTGCCTTTGAATATAACAACGATTGAATCTCCTACGTGCAACATTTCCAAAACGTCGGCAATGGCAAAAGTTTTGCAGCAGTGTAAAATAATCGTATGGGACGAATGTACAATGGCTCACAAAAGATCATTAGAAGCATTAAATCGAACCATGCAAGATCTTCGAGGAAATGAAAGACTTTTTGGTGGCGCCTTTATATTGTTATCAGGTGATTTTAGGCAAACTTTACCTGTCATTCCACGATCTACTGCTGCTGATGAGCTAAACGCATGTTTGAAGTCTTCAGTTTTGTGGAAATATGTTAAAACATTGCGTCTTAATCAAAATGTACGTGTACAATTGCAAAATGATCCTTCTGCAGCTGAATTTTCAAAACAACTTTTGGAAATTGGGAATGGTAAAGTTGCAGTCGATAAATCAACCGGATTAATAACATTACCAAGCAATTTTTGTAATATCACTCAATCGAAAAAGGAACTGGTTCAACGTGTGTTTCCAAATATATTGCAGAAGTACAGGAATCATGATTGGTTGAGCGAACGCGCAATATTGGCAGGAAAAAATAAAGACGTGAACGATTTAAATGCAAGTATTTTGCAAGAAATAGATGGCCAATTTTTTGCATACAAATCAGTGGATACGATAATAAATGAAGATGAGGTAGTGAACTATCCTACTGAATTTTTGAATTCACTTGATTTGCCAGGCTTGCCACCACATTATTTGGCATTGAAAGAGGGAGCACCGATAATAATGCTCCGAAATATAAATCAACCACGGCTTTGTAATGGCACCAGACTTTCCGTGAAAAAACTGATGGCCAATTTAATTGAAGCAACTATTCTGAGTGGTAAATATAGAGGCGAAAACGTTCTAATCCCCCGAATTCCAATGATTCCATCAGATATGCCATTTGAATTTAAACGGCTTCAATTTCCTGTCCGTCTTGCCTTCGCTATAACCATTAATAAAGCTCAAGGTCAGACTTTGAATATTTGTGGCTTAGATTTGGAGCAACCTGTTTTCTCGCATGGACAATTGTATGTTGGTTGTTCACGTTGTGGTAAACCCTCTGCATTATTTATAAACACAAAAGATGGAAAAACTAAAAACGTTGTTTATCAAAGAGCATTAAGTTAATTTTTAAAGTATTTTCATTTTCGACCTTTTTATTTGAAAATAAATTATTGTAAGAAATTGATTGTGGATGAGTTTTACTGAAAATTGAAAAGAAATTTCGCAAGTTTCTTTTGTGTATTCGCCCTGTGAAGCGGGCGAAGGTTTCGCTATCTTTTATTATAATTATAAATTTTCATAAATATCTTCTTATTATGTACAGAAAATATCTTATATATAAGAATTAATGTGGATTAATTAATCTATATATACGTTTAGGCGCCAGACAGACAAACAAGAAACATTGTTTATCCACGTGCATTAGAATAATTTTAGCACTATTATCTAGACAATCTTTTATATTTTCTTTTTCTAAACAAGTTAGAAAACAACAAACTTTATCTTTTTTTAACATTTTTAGTGGGGCAGCAAAGCGCACCGGGGCAAAGCTAGTTGCTTATGAATATGATCGATATATTGGATTCTATTTTTATAATAATTACTTTTTTATATGAATTTCTCTCTCTGCTAAATAAATTTAATGCTACTATAAAAGAACAGTTCTTAAGGCAATACTGTCATTTAGATTATTATTAAATAAAAAGTAAATTAAAATATACGCCGAAAATCTTCATAAGTAAATGAAGATGAATGCTTTTGTTACATAGAGCTTGATTTTCTTTTGTCAGATCGACTAATTTGCACTGTTCTAACAATTCTGCAAATATGCGCTTGACAAAATTACCAGTCGGATCAGAAAATTCTGATCACTTTCATATCCTGTTAATATAAACCTTTCAAGAATGCAAGATTCTTAATCGATCATCTCTGAATGCTGGTGAAGGCGTCTGCTGTGAAAGTATTGTGGTCGAAGACGATGTGTTGATGGTTTCCATTTTCAACACCAAAATATATATATATATATTGTTGAGATTCATCGAAGCCACATAATACTGTACAGACGGGAAAGCATTTGTAATAATGAAATTCAATGCTATTAAATAGACGCTCGCCCTTATCACGACGGTAGTAGCAGGAGTGAACGCTACTAACTAACAATTCTTTTCGTAATTTATTACGTTCTTTTATTACGTGGTCTGCACGATCATGTTTTATTGCTCCATCACAAGGTCCACATCGACAGCCATGACAACGCTGATAGAGATAATAGTGAAAAAATTTTTTGCTTTAATCAGCTGATTTTTTGAATTCATTTTGCTTTTGGTTGAATGAAACTTTTATATGCAACCTTTGGCTTGCGCGAGATAGAGCGATATGTGGTTTTAAGTATAGCTTTATGGCTGATGAAGTTCATGTTTGTAGTGTGACCTTCAAACAAAATAGTTTCTACATCCTTATATGGCTGTAGTCTAATTATAATCGCAAATGGTTTGCTTCACAAAGACCTCAGTTTTTAGATGAAGAAAAGAAAAGAAATTGTGAAGTTTATGATAAGAAAATTATCAAGAACAAAACATGTTTCCAAGGAATAGATGTCCATGGAATATTTGCTTGGTAACTTATTATCATAGATAAGGTTCTTGGCCATAATAAGGTTTTTGTCATAAATGACGTATGATATTACTCATTATCAGCTCAGTGGAGATTGTAGGCTTCAAGTCACTGTGTTGGATGCAATCGTCCTACAACTATTCTCGAATCACTATAATTTTTTTCCAGAATAATTCTGGACGAACATGGCTCTATTTTCATTACAATATATTTTCCCGTTCTACGCAAAATAACGTAGAAATATTTAAAATATATTGAGATGCATACCTTTATTTAAACATATTGGAGTTCCTACCACGAGCTTCGAAAAGTTCGTTCTGTATTTGGTTTTATTTCAGTATTTCTCGTCCATACGAAACGAAATTTATCAATACAAATAATTATTAAGTTTATGATACCATTAAAAAAGTCACATTATGTTTTTTTTGGGAATGAATTTGTGATAACTGGAATATCATTCAAAGAAAATATTACGTAAACACACAATTAAAAAAGATTAACTATACAGATATTAATGACATTGGAAGTTCTTAGCTATGCCGCTCATCTTTTAGTATAAAATCTGCAGTGTGTTGCGAAGAAGTTACAGTCTATCAAGATCAACGATATTGTACACAGTAGGATCTTCTGCTACATCCTTCAACAATGAGTCCAAAATTATTCTTTCTTCTTATTTGTGCCGTGATGTACATCAGAGTCCGCGCTGATATTGAGTATGTGGTGCTAGCAAAGCAGCAGCAATTCATGGAGATGCTTTTGCGCAACCTGCACAAGTACACTCTGGTGGCGGCGGCTGACAACTCCAATATAGCTGTTTCCTCAGACGAGTGTTTCAGCTACATAGAGCGTAAGCAGCTGGAAGACCTCACAGCTGCGGAGACTGAGATGCGAGCCTGCGCAAAAGCTACCGAAGACGCTAATAAGGAGCTATGGCGCCAGGGAAATAACACTCGCAACGATTTGGTGAAACGTAGAGTCTTGGCCTGTGATAGTATGGAGAAGTGTGAACGTTTCTCCGGTGGTCTGCCCTTCTTTACTTGTTTCGGAACGGCTGTAAGTATGGATGTTCTATTCCGTATTTAATATTTCTATAAATACTTACGAATTTCCTACACAGACAAGTAACAGTTCGCAGCATCTTCAAAATATGTCGCAAACATCTACCGAGCAAGCGGGTTTCATTACGATGCAGCAGAAAGAAATAACCTACAATCGAAAGAATTGCATATTAAAAGCGGAAAACTCTTACAGTATTAGGTTTGAAGATACAAAAAGAGAAATGGAGGCCTGTCTCGGAGGACAGTTCGTTCCACCATCATTCCGTCCCTCCACTGTACCATCTACATCTACTGTTGTGCCAACAGCAACTTCTAACACCACTTTACCATCAACATTTTCTTCACCTGTTGTGCCAACAGCAGTTCCTACGACAACTGCTTCATCAAAAAATGATTCGACTACTGTGTCACCAAGTGCTGCATCTCCTATGGTACCAACAGTAACTCCTACTACTACGCCCTCATCACGACCATCGCAAACAACCGAACCATCAACATCTACTTCTACTGCTCTGCCAACAGAAGATTGCAGTACCATTGTGCCGACGAACGCTGCTAGTGTAACCCCAGAAACTTCTAACACTACCGTACAATCAACATCCCCATCTACAGCAGTTCCGACTACGACTCCGGAAGCTTCCAGGGAAACCACTGTTGTGCCAACAGAAGCTTCCACTGCCACTATTTCGCCAGAAGTATCTAACATCACAGAACCATCGACGTCTGCGTCTTCTGTTGTGTCCACAGAAGCTTCTTCCACATATGTACCATCAACATACGCATCTACTGTTGTGTCAACAGCAGCTCCGATTACGACTTCAGAAGCTTCCGGAGAAATCACTGTTGTGCCAACAGAAGCTTCCACTACCACTGTGTCGCCAGAAGTATCTAACATCACAGTACCATCGACGTCTGCGTCTTCTGTTGTGTCCACAGAAGCTTCTTCCACAAATGTACCATCAACATCCGCATCTACTGTTGTGTCAACAGCAGCTCCGATTGCGACTTCAGAAGCTTCCGAAGAAACCACTGTTGTGCCAACAGAAGCTTCCACCAGCACGATGGCACCACCTCCTACCACTTCAGTGCCATCAGAAGTTTTACCTGTCGCTAGTACTGAGACCACTAGCGCAGAAGTAGGCGCTGAAATTTTGTTTAAGAAGAACATCGTCGAAATGATGCTCCATAAATAACACGTATGTTTGATGAAATCATTTATAGTTCGAGAGAAATGATGCTTCGCCGAATGACAATATCTATCGAAAATATTAGTACATAATATATTATAAAATTAAAAGTTAAGTTCTTGACAGGAATTTATCTATGTATAATTAATAGAATAAAAAACAAAATACTTAAATTTTGAAAATAAATTTGCTTCTATTCGTCTAATAATTTCATGTTTTGATTTATTGAATAGCATCATAGCGGCTATTATGTTTCTGGTTATTTGTTTAGTCTGGGATTAGAGCTTAATTCCCTTTAACTGCCACGATTCGCCTTTCAAAAGACGTAACTGGAAAAAATGTTAAACCCATTCGCTATTAGTTACAACAGTTGTCAAAACCCGCTTTATAATAGCAAAATTAATGCTTTCTGTTAGCTTCACTTCTTCGCCCGCAATAGGGTGAATTCTACCATTCGCAAGTCCTCATCTTTTTCTTATATTATTGGGGAAAAAAGTATTTCTAGTTCGTGATTTTTGTGCGCATTTATGGGGTTCAAAAAAGTTAAGCAGTTTCCAGTCAGCTCTCTCCGTTCTCCTTAATAAATGCCATATGAGGGGCATCGAAAAGTTGTGATTAAATGTCTCTCCGGAGTGTATCTTCTGAATTAGTTGAGTGTTGAATGCTAAGATCCAAAAGGCTGAGTAAAGATGTTTGTAGTATTGACCAACTTGGCATCAATAGGGCTCCTTCCCCTGCCACAAATAAAGGCGTGCGAATTTATTGTCTACAGTTCCTAATTACGCGGACCTACCTAGCTCCTATATTTCCTATAGCCTATATTCTCGATTGAAATTTGCTACGATAAAAACCATGTAAAAACCAGTTTTGTTGTTTTCATTTCTCGTTTGCATTGTATATTGCTGCAACATAACAATGTTTTAACATTACATAAACATAATTCATGTTTTCCATGAAGTATGTGTCATTGTTGTATGAATGAGGCTAAGCTATACAACATGGGATATGCATTCCCGTACTCTAATTTCCATTTCAAAGACTAATTGATAATTTTGTAAGCCTAATAGCCTAAACACAGTTGGAGTGGCCGGATACAACTTCATTACTCAGCTGTCAAAATTACATGGGCTCTTATGGACAACGAGAAAAAAGTTATTTTCCAGATTCCCACGACGTTCCGTCGCTTACTTACGCCGCCAGAGTTCGGCTAATTTCTAATCTGGCGGCATTTTGCTGGCGGCAGAGCTGTCTTCTTCTTCTTTTGTGTAGATGTTGTTTGTGTAGAAAAAACCTTTGTATACAATGGACGCCCGATTACGCAGCTATAACTGTGTGTCATCGCCAGAGTTTGACGGCTGGAAAAAATTGAAGTTGTATCCGGCCACTCCAACTGTGTTTAGGCTATTACACGAAATATTCTTTTGTTGGAATGGGAAATTAAATCTGTTCCAGAGACCGTTCTTGTAAGAAACAATCTACTCGCCGGACGTTCCAATAAGGTTTAATTAGGTTACCGTGTGTGGTATTTCCGCTGTATGTTTGGACTATGAGTTGTCTGATGGCAGCTGATGGGAGAGCCTGGCCCAAGGGAGATGAAGGGATTTGCCAATAGGGAATAATTGTACTCTTGACGATCGAAATGGATGGATCGAATTGAGATGCACCCGCCTTCACCGACTTTCATGGACGCACCAAACCGAAGGATATCAATGCATCACCCAGCTTCCATCTTCATATCATAATACTATCTGAGCTCAACGTAGATACTTTAAGTGCCTCTGCGCAAAGAGTTTAATAGCCTTACTCCAGATCTTTTCTTCTTGTACAAAATTGGCAGTTCTCTCAATCGCAGAATCCGTTTGGAACGCACTGAAATTATCGGAAATCATTATGATCTGCAAACGTGCAACGTGTTTCAGTTCCTGTTCCATTTCCGAGCATTGAGACGTCCGTGAAAAACGAAATACCTTTGCGTGACCTTACTTCTAAGGTAGCTAAGTCTACTCTGCTCGAAAGTCGCGCATCTCAAATGTGGCCATTTATTTTCTTGTACTATGTAATAATTTCTTTACAAATTATTATACAGATGGTTTTTGTAAATAAAATTATACGAAATGGTTAAAATTTTGTATCGTGCCGAAACTTGTTTGAATTTTCGTACATAAATATTTAATAATCTAACCATTTTTCCTTAAAGATATTATTTTTAGCACAAAGCAAATATGCGAACAAATGTGCAAACATAATTTAAAATAAGTATGAGTGATAACTTTATCGTCAGCAAAGACATGCACGCTACAGTCATAGTATTAACTTGAAGGCATGAGATGCTAGTAATCAGACTTTTGTCGCAATTTCAATGAAATCAAATAGTTTTGTATTTTAACAAACTATTTTGTATTATATGATAATTTGTATCACTTTTTATGACGATGCTTCGAGTCTCATTTTATTTCTTTGGATTTAGGGTGCTCAGTGGGATCACTTAAGCACACTCGTCTAAAAATAATACTATAAATCTAAAAATGCTGTATATCTTTATGATTACGATATACAGATAATTCGAAATATCAAGCCATATTCAGTGGCCTTGAAGTTTTGTCTGTTTTGTGGACATCGTATTGTATAAAAAGTGCATAATGTGGCAAAGAAAGCACAGTTGCAGTTACTGACAGTGTGAGACACTATTATAGCATTAAGAAGCTGTGAAAATTTTCTCTGTGGAAAAAATGAGCCCAAGAGTAGTGTTCCTTTTTACAATTGCCTTGATTGCTACAGTCTATGCTGGAGATGAAGTCCTGGTACTTCAGCAACAGCAAATTTCCATGCAGACATTGTTTCGTAACATGCAGAAGTTAACTCTGGTGTCTACTGATGGAAGTGTTATCGATATATCGAATGACACTATGGAAAATTGCTTCAGCTACATTAGGCGCAAGCGAATCGAAGACCTGGTACACTTCCAATCTCAGAAGCAAGTCTGCGATAAAAAGGCTTCTGATGCTAAGGATGAGTTGTCAAAACAGAGCGAAGACATGCGTGACAGTTTGGTGATTCACAGTAATTTAGGTTGTGCCAATATGCTTAAATGTGAGAAACTGAGCGACGCCGTCGGTTTCTTTAGCTGTTACGGGCGAACGGTAAGCTTCCTGATATTATTATTGCCCAATGATTCTGATAGCACTGTTTCCGTTTTCCTTTTGCAGACAAGCACCTTTTCGGATGACCTTAAAAATATGTCGTTCGATTCCACGGAGCAGGTGGAAGACTTACAGATGGAGTATACGCGGATTGGTTTTGATAAGCAGACGTGCGATACTAACGCATTAAAGGACTACACTGCTGCGTCTGCAGCTACTGATCGCCAGATGACTAAGTGCTTGGATCCTACAACAGGTTTTTCTTCTTCTGATGCGCCCTCCTCGGAGCCAAAGTCAATGAGTTAGTAACCGCAGCGACAACTGAGAAGCATCTCGAGAGAAAAATCCGTCGTTCTTTTGTTTAATTAAGTATTCTTTTAGAAGAAGAATATATTGTAAAATATTAGTGTAAATAAAGTTTAAATTGTGGCGAATTCAAACTCAAATTCAAAATTTATTGACCCTTTACGATGACTAGTTTTCTTACGTTACTGTAATAAGTGATTTTTGTTTGATGAAGCTTGATAAAATCTGACTCATTTTGAGATAACCTCTAATATTATTAAGTAGTAGTATTGAAGCTCTTGGTACCAAAACATGAGAAGTATTTGACTTTGTTTTTGTGATATTATTAAATATAATATTACAGGATTGTTCTTTTCTATATTTTGGGTTCGTAGTGCATTTTTTATGATAGTCTTGATGACAAGTTGAATTGGGCGGATGTTTTTGCAAAAATTTTGACAAAATATTTCTCTTAACTGAACAAACGCATAACTATATTATGCTAACAGAAAAAGTTCGTAGCCGTGTTGATGGGCAATTTTTTTAATATGAAATCATTTTTTTTTTGGTGTTATGACTACATTTTGGTTGACTTAATTAACATTGTCGAAGTAATAAGTACTTTTACAAAATCTTAAACAAAATGGAGAATATAATTTGGAAATCAACAGAAGATAGTCAGACCAATATTATATCACAATGAAAAAAATATATTTGTTTAATTTAGCAAAAATATTCAATAACGTATTACCAAATATTATCAAAAAAAAAAAAAAAAATTTTTTTTAAAATATAATTTCGTTTATAATATTCATTAAATTGCAGTGAATTTTCTCTATAGTTATTATTATTGTTGCGTAAGTTTTTGAACATATAATAAGCAAAGATTATTAAAGACCATAAAATCATACACTGACGTTATGTGAACACCCAAATTTGGCCAGCACTAGCAAATATAGCAACTATAAAGATAATTTTCTATTTCGTACTTGGAATCTGAAATGACATTGAAAGTTTTTTACCTTTTTAACAAGCGCAGAGTTTAAAAGTAGCAGGTGTCACAATTGAGAGTTCACACATCATAGAGATTTCCACCCAATGGCCACTAAGCAACAGCAGAAATTTCCGTCTCATCTTTCAACAAAGAATTCTAAAATATCACTTGCACCCCTGTGAGCAATGATTGCTGCCGTAGTTCACTGTGGTGACGTGATTGAAACAACAGCAGGCTTTGTTGGACAATGTGAAGACCGGCATCGATTTGTCCAAAGACGCTTTGGACCAATGCTTCAACTACATTCAGTGCAAGCAGATCGAAACACTGGCATTAATTCACAGCACGTTGCAAGACCACTGAATGACAGTAGTGCAGTACAGTGCTAAATTGAATACAAACATCCGATCGAAACGAACGGTTCTCGGTATCTACCCCAAGAACTAGTATCTGAAACGATATGTATCTCCTACGCTATGGAATCTGTCCCATTCTGATTCGCATTTGTTTTCATACCAAAATTTTTCAATACATAAAAAATTTTGGTTCTATTTGAAGGTGCTATTATGACGTGTGCCGATAGCTCATTTGTGAAGTAAAAAATTTTTCTTCAACCAGTAATTCAGCTACGGGTGTACGCTAATTATATGAATGGGCATTATTATATGAGAGGCTGAGAAAATTAAGAAAGCAATCATTGAATAATTTTTGTTAACTGACAAAAGCAATTTTCTACAAATTTTTATTAAGGAAAATCTAATTCCCAACTAAGTATGCAAATGTCTAAGGTAACAAATATCACATATCTATTAAATTTCACATGTGTATATTGGATATCTTATAACTTGTGGGTAATTAGCAGTTGTTCCATTCATAGCTCCTAATTACATACTTAAAGATGTATTGACTTTCTTAATATTTTTGGGCAAATACCAAAAACGGCCACATAAAAATCGGCCAAATAAAAATTCAATTCATTTTTCTGACTCGTGTGATTCGTATGATTCGTGTCATCTCGTCAATATCGTAGTCAGATGCTGTCGTCATTTGCGATACCAATCAATAACGCTCGCTTTCACTTCGCTCTATTACTTATGCAGTTGTCTTTTCAGTTAAGGGAATATCATTGAATTGATTTTCGTCGATCTTTATTCTACATTAAACACATATGATTCATACTCGAATATATTCCTTTTTTTCTGTATTTGTTTGTGCTGTTTCAAGTGGCTTGTGCAGGCCTCTACTGCAAATGACGAATTGGAAGCCTGCTTAGTGGGAGGTGGTCTAAAAACCGTTTCAATATCCTCTGATATCTGTCAATAAAGAAGCATAATGTAACTTTTACGTCACTAAGTTGATTATAGACGAAGGATGCAACTATAAAGTAAAATTTAAATAAAATTTTAAAATTGAAGTAATACTTTAAAACAAAGCGAAAATGAATTGAACGCCTTAATACAATCGTCTGCATCTCTGTACACAACCAAATAATACGCATTCGTATATCTATATACTGCTTCAATAACCAAACTGCTCAGGTTTTCCTTATTTCGGCAAAACGACAATAAGTCATAATAACTATAAAGATAACTTTGTAACGCTTTGCATTGCAATGCCCTTCAAAGTTTTGTGCTATCGGGTTAAAGTTGCAGTATAAAAGGTGCAGGTGACAAAATCGACAACTCACAGTGTATTGAGTTCAACGTTTACTAGAAAATCGAAGTTTATATTTGTGTGTTCCAACAACGAGTTCAAAAATGTTGTCTATTCTCATTTTCGTTGTTATTGCCGGTGCAGTCCATTCTGAAGACGAGAATTTGGTACTGGAGCAACAGCAACATACATTCCAGATTTTGGTGCGAAACATGCGTGTGATCAAGCTGATGGTTGGTAATGGGACAAATCCCGATGTGTCTAATTCCATAGAAGCCTGCTTCAGCTACACGCAACGCAAACAGATCGAAAACCTGGCATCTTTTCAGACTGAGATGCAAGACTGCGGCAAAGCTGCCGCCGACGGTAATGCAGTGCTTTGGCGCCAGGGAAATGAAACGCGCAGCATTTTGGTGAAACAAGCTGATTTAGGTTGTAACAATTTGAGGAGTTGTGAGAGTCTGTCGGACAGTTTCGATTTCTTTGCCTGTTACGGGAGAATTGTACGCTCTTCGTATTGTGAAAGTAGCATTGATTCTCACACGAAATTCGGTTTTTTTGCTTTTTCAGGCGTTCACTATTTCGGAGGATCTTCAAAAGATGTCGCTCAGTTCTAACGAGCAGTTGCAAAGCATGAGTACAGAATATAAGCAGATTGACTTCGAGCAGAACAAGTGTAAAATAAACGCACGGAACACCTACGTAGCTGCTTCGGCAGCTACAGATCGCGAAATGCAGTATTGCATTATGGGAGATTTCGTCACTCCAACTGTGCCGTCTTCTGGATCTACCACCACTTCTCAGCCAACAGCTAGTACACCGTCGGATTTATTCTTAACTACTTAAATTTGTCGAGCGATAGGCAACGGTTTCGTATAGCAATGTTATTGAAAAAGCTGTAGTTATGTATATAGACATACGTTCGATTACAGAAAGTTTCCTACCAGAGAACCCCTTCAATGAGAAATACTATTTTAATTAAACTTAACCGCGTGCACGATCAACAATTAGCGTCTGTTTACATACCCTGCTTTTTATTACATTTACTTTTTGCTATTTCTGCCTGCCGCTTTTCCGACGGCGATAACAATGCACCTTGGCGAGAAGTTTTATCAATATAACTACTTACATATATGCGTATTCGACTAGAAGTCATTAAAAATAATAACTTGGAATACCTAAACAGACCCAAAAGCATAAATTATCAGTTCTAAATTGTACGCTTTACAGAGCATTTTTAAATTAAAGATCCAAGTTTAGTTTTTATTATCAATGTTTATTAAAATTAATAAAATTTAATTATTGTTAAGGCACCTTAACATGTAGCTACTGTATCCCTTTTTCTGTCTCGTTTTTCACAGGCCTTTCTACACCAAGCGTTTTTAACAAGGCCTACGTAAAAGACTGCCTAATATTTGTGGGTTCCTTCTTCGCTTTGTAATGGGCGTCATTTATCTTCTTAAGAGTGTGATTGTGGAACCTATGCCTACAATATGTTAGGGGAGCCATCTGGTTCTGCCATCTGGTTATTCCCCAATCTTTAGCACTCGCCTCAATTCTTTTTTTCTCCAAGTATAACTTTAAAAGTATGTCTGTAGTTTCAAATATATATATATAACTAGCTATAACCGGGCTGTAGCCGAAATACCCTACACCTTAAAGCTGTATATATACTCGTATATATAACATATATAAGATAAACTATAATTATAGCTGCTTAACTATTTCTGTGCGTTACAAACACGGGTACTAAGTGCGTTTACTCTCAAAATTTAGGTGTAGGGTATAAAAATATATTGCAATACTGGGTGTATGGCTAAAAAGGAGGCGTGTCCCTCCCATTTTTTTCCCAACAGAATATTATTGGTTCACAAACTACAATATTATGTACACCATTATTCAGGAAACTTCACGCCCATATTTGGCATATTAACTGGAAGCATTTGTCTAAACCTACATATAAAATTTTCTTGTCTTCTTTAAAAAAGTGATGCTGATATGGCCTTTTTTAATAGGCAAAACAGAGGAACCTGCACTCTCGATATAAAAAGTAGGCGTGGTCCTTGGGCGATTTTGCCCATTTTCAATACGAAACACCCCAACATAGCAACGAATATTTTTGCCAAATTTCATTTTGAAATCTTAATCCGTTCTCCTGTGATCGTGATTTCAACGGACAGACAGACAGACAGACAGACGGACAGACATCGTTATTTCAATTTTGGTGGTGATGCTGATCAAGAATATATATACTTTTCCATACCTATCTTGTCTAGTTCTATGCGTTACACACTCCGGTAGAAAGTGAATATACCCTCAACCTTAAGGTGTAGGGTATAAATATTATAATTCTAATGTTGAGTGTCCAAATATAAATAAGTGTTCCTTACATCCTCCTCGCTAGCTAAAGAAATGTTTATGCATGTAAGTAAATGTTTATGGATGGAGATGGGTACCGAAAAACACTTTAATTTTCAGAACTGTTAAATATATGGAGAATTTCGTCTTGTTGGCTTATTTTTATTTATTTGGGAGCTAGCGTTTCCGCTTTATTTCGACAAGAAAGTTCATAGCTATCATTCTTGCAGTAAACTGAGATTAAAGAGTACGCAATTGCCAATCGTTAGATGTTTAGTCCAAAGTGCTATTTGATAAGAGAGTCTTATATAGTGTTTTGATTTCCTGATTTGATATTACTCAAGGCTATTCTAGTGTGGCGCTAAGTATGCGGTATGTACCTTACAAAAGGGATGCTGATCAGATCCTTTGAGCATGAAGATGTGTGATATATATGCCATTATGAATTACAAATATTATTATATCTTAAACATTATTTATAATATTAATAATATAATTTATATAATATCTAATATTGTATAAATATTATTATAAATAAAATAAATAATAATACAATATTATTGTATTGTATGTTGTATATTTAACGACAAGATTCCTATTCTTTATATTCACCTACCAGATTTTGTTCAGTGTACAAAAGTTTAGCAAAAGTTTCTTTGTGCAGTCATAAATCCAACTGATCGCTTTGAATTCTATTGAATTTCTAATCATTCACTAACAAGAATGTTTTTTTTTGTATTGAATGGCAGATGTGATACCATAATCCCAATACATTTTGCGAACGGGGTTCTTTGGCTAGACATCGGAGAAATATTAACAGGGTCTATAAAGATAATATCGCAGACTTTATACTGTAATTTCTTTAAATTTTACCCCTATAAAATATTTTGCAGTCACAGCGGTTGTCAGTCTATCGACATCAGCGATCAACAAAAGTAGTTAGTGAAATAACCGTTTAGTCTTTCAACAATGAGTCCAAAACGAGTATGCGTTGTCATTTGTGTAATGCTTGCCAGTGCAGTCCAGCGTGGAGATGAACTGGTCGTAGCAAAAGAGCAATCGACTGCAGATGAAACTGAGAATTTCGGCGTGTTTGAGTCTATAGATGTCTGCTTAAACAATATCAGGCATAAGCAGACCAAAAACCTGGCCTACTTCCGCAACGAAATGGACTCCTGCACACAGAACGCTATCGATGACAAAGTTAAAATGTCGTACCAGACAAATGGCACTCGCAACAGTTTGTTAAGAAGTGCTGCAAAAGGTTGTGACACGGTGCGAAGGTGTGAGGGAATCTCCGATAGCCTCGACTTCTTCAATTGCTACGTGTCAGCGGTAAGTTTTTTCAAGAGAAAGCTTTAAATCTCCAGAAAAACTATTACTGTTTTTATGTTACAGATAAATACCATTTCGAAAGAACTTGCAATCAGTAAGCACGTTTCCAGCAAACAGCAGCAAGACTTGAAGATAAGGTACAAACAGATAGACATTAAACATAGCAATTGCATAATCACCGCACGAAAGTCATACGCCTACTTTTCGACAGCTATTGATCACGAAATGCAGAAGTGTATCAATGGAAGTTTAACGCCTCCAAAAATTCCTTTTTCTTTTCCGTAATTGGAAAAACATTTCTTAAAATATAACTGCTCAGAAAAATATAATCCAGGTATTTTTTATTGTATCAAGAGTTGAAGCAAGCTTAAAGTGCAACTATTGTCACACTTGTTTTTGTGTTATTTTGTGGAGAGATTGTACCAGTATAAGTCCACTTACATCTACATGATCTCCACGAAAATAGTAAGGAGACAACCTATTAGTAACAGTAAAGAAACCATTCAGATATGCACATTAAAAGCATAAAGTATAATTTGCATACAAAAAAAAAAACATTAACCTATCCCTTTTATATTGGTTTACAGGTTTAACCAATATAGAAGCTTTTTATAGAAGCGTATTTAATAAATACTTTTGTGGTTAACAAATTTAAGAAATAAAAAAAGTACTCGGAATAAATTTTATTATCTTGGTGTCGAAATTAGAGTGAAAGATAAGGCCAACAAAAATTAATACAAAAATTATTTGAAAATATAAGCTGAAAATCTTTGTTGATATAAAGCACGAATGATAATGCAAAAATGTGAAAGTCCATATGAAATGGGACAATTACACAAATGTACAATCACAAAGCAAAAACAAATATTTATACTCTTTAATAAAATTTGGTAGACAAGTAATAAACATTTTATTACTGAACCAAGGAAATGGTCGTTGCTGTTGATACGCTGATCAGCTTAAAAATCTATAAAATCTTTGAGCTTTAATGGGAAGACTGCAGTGTAAAAATAATCATTACAGAGTCATTTGACATCTAGGACTCTATATTCACATATTATTATTTTCTTTCATAATTTTTTATCACAGATAATAAGCCGCCAGTTCAAAATAATTCATACTTAAGAGACACCGCAAAAATCCTCCGATGCTCTTCCAATTGCACTTGTTTCTGCATGTGGTCGTCCTTTGTGTGGTGCCTCAATTTACATTTTCAACAGAGAATATTCCAAACAAAAGTTTAAGTGATGATACAGAAAAACAAATAACCGTTTTAGATGTTCAAACAACAAGATTATTGGAAGAAAACCTTACTACCAAAAATTCTATCGATGCAATCAACCGGAGAAGAGAGACTCTGAGCCTGGAAACTAACAAATTTTCAGAAAGAAAGATAGAAGAATCAGTAGATAGCAGATCTTCGCAAGAAAGGATGGAAGAGTCAGAGGATACATCTAAAATTAGCAATAACGAATCTGAAGTATCTAATGAAACAAGCTCCCTTGGAAGTTCGAATGAAGGATCTATGGAATCATCCCAAAGTATGAGTAAAGAAACCGAAGGATTTATAGAAAGTAAGTCCTCTGAAGATGAGGAATCTAAGGAATCATCTAAGGAAGGATAAGAAGAATCCATGGAATCCGAAGAAAGAAATAGGGAGGTATCCAAAGAAAAGCAAATATCCGCTTGGAATATTCAATAGGAAAAAAACGATTTATTTAAGCAATCGTATTCGTATCTTCGTCTTCTCAGCAAGTTAAGACGTACTGAACAATAAAAAAGTTACCAAGTTTAGTATAAAATATGAATGTGCATTTATTATTTGGTGAAAGAAATGCGGCTACTCATTTTAGCTGCCTACGACCCATTCTGATTCGTCCTCTAGTACAATCTATCTCCCCTCTTCGAATCCTTCCTTCCCCAATAATGCAGAACCAATCAGGATGCAAAATCTCTCTGTTGCCACACCATTTTATGGGCGGATGTCTGTAAAATGCGTTTGTAGTAAACCTCCACATCATAAAACCAAATAGCATGTGAATGTTCATCCCTGTAGCTTTCAACATGGCCACTTTAAATCTTGCCACGACCATTTGAAGTACTTAGAGCTATATATAATATGTTTGCAGTGCACCTCTACAATGTTAAAGCAATGATCATGCTAGATTCATATTATAGAAATTCTAAATCTTGCCAAGGCTCTTTTTAAAAAAGTTTTAAAAAATTTAATGATGCAGAAACCTTTCTTGCCAGTGGAACTATGACCTCACTAAAAAGCAGATACAGACATGAAATTTTTATATATGTAGAGGATTGTTTCCGGTTGAGTAAAACATTTAAATATATCTTTCTTTAGCACATGGAGCCAGATGAGAAACTTCAAATCCAATTTAATATTAATTCGTGCTACTTGAGGTTACAGTTACAGTAATCCGCCTGAAAACCATTTCTACTCTGCTCAATATGGTGAAACCAGCGTTAATTATCTTGGTACCGGCTGTTGAATGAACTCACGATCAATGATCCTATCGCTTGGTGCCTATGTACCGTTGTACGCATTTAGCAATTGGACGATAACGTTTAATTAAAAATTTTTTAATTTAAACCCAATAATCAAAATAACGAACTTCAAATGCAATGACTCAAATTGATAAAAATAGTAACTCATATATAATCTATATCTTGACAAGAAGTATACAGTGCAATTATATTGCAGTGATTATAAAAGGTTTCATAGAAGGTGGTAAAAATCACAGTCGTAAAACCGGAGTGACTCAGTAAACAAGTGACAGCCATAAGAACTGCAATTCGAGTTAATACCGCTATTGGATCAAAAATGAATCCATTCGTGATGCTTTCTTTCATCGTGAGCGCCATTGTCGCCACTGCAGACTCCACGTTTGACATCGGTATCATTATAAAGCAGCACCATGAGGCCATGAGAGCTATTCTAAGCACCTTGCAGATGCGGAGTCCTCAAGCAGAGATCAGTACCTTTGCTTTATCCAGTCAACAATTGCAAGATTGTGTTAACTATATTAATAAAAAGCAGTTCGACGATCTGATGAACTACCAGAAAAATGTTGAGGCATGTATGGAAGAAGCGTCTGACTCCAAGAAGATATTGTCGCGCCAGACTAACGATAAACGAAAGGACTTATTGCAGCGTGGTAATAACTCCTGCGCTCTTCTAACGGATTGCGACCGGAATGCCGACGGTCTTCAATTCTTCACTTGCTATAGTCAAGCGGTATGTAGGATTTACAGAAACCCGCCTTTCGCCTATATTTTTGATTTTCTAAATTTATCCTCCTTGTCTACCACAGGCTGATAAGAGCTCTCAAAACCTTAGGAATATGTCTCTTACGTCCAATGACGAGGTTAGCTCCCTGAATATGCATTATCAGAAGATTGACTTTGATGAAGGCAACTGCGAAACATCGGCCGGAAACTCGTACGAAGCAGCCGTAATCAACACTAGCAGAGAAATGCAAAGCTGCCTCCTCGGAGATTTCGTACCACCGACGGAAATACCAACCACACCTGGTCCCAGCACTGAAACATCCACCGTTGCAACTTCTTCCTCTAGCTCTATCGGTTCTACCAGTACTTCAACTGTAATCAGTATTGATCCTACTGCTGCAACTAGTAATATTACTACACCTGCAACCGAATCATCGTCGGTGGTCAGTACCAATTCTACGACCGCGGCTCCAGATTCTTTCCATGGAAGTGAAGCACGCGCAGAAGAAGCCCTCGGCGACCCAGATTTGCCAATGATCCACATGAGCAGTTGGGACATCATTAGGAGAATGCTCCGTAATTGAATGTAATTGAATTAGTTGTATAGAATGGTGATCACGTATTGAATGTCAGCTATAACTATGTACGAAACACCAAGCAATGGACATTAGGAGAAAACATAAGCAAATGTTAAAATATGTATTTTCAAGAATATATGCATGTACTTGTACATACATATTAAATGTAATTTTGGATATAATAGAAAAAGGAAGACGACAGTTTTCTGGTCTAAAGTAATTTCATTATGCATTTTAATTTTTCCAGACGCTTCTCCTTCCCTCTTCTGTAAATTACTAATTAAAAATATTTATTTTATAATTGATTAACTTATTTATTATCCTTGTCTTATTATTCCGCTGTGCATATGTAAAGAAATCGTCAAATCGATATTATTTCTACTTGCTTTTTCTTCAATCAATAAAACTGATAAAATGTTATCTCCTGATACAACATTTATTTTTAATAATGTACGGTTTATAATTATATTGTCACGTCCTTAAATATTTGTGTATTTGTATTTGTATTTATTTTTTTTGTATTTAAATATTTGTTCTTACAGAAAAGAAAATATTTTAGACAGAGAGATACAGGGTGAATAATATTTTTCATTATCCCATTTCAACCATGCATATACATGTATATGTATATAAAGAGATATTGACTCGTTCAACACGTGCACACCTAAACGTAGAGTTGTCCATGGGGAAAGCACGGTTCTGTAAAGGCAAGCTACTTTTTAGTTCTGCCTTGAAATTTAGATTTTAAGTACATGTGGTTGGTCATGTTGGAGTTATCACCATTCCTCTGATTCTCCTGAAAAATCCCTACTGGAAATTATCGACGGAATGTGGAATCAAATCACGATCAGTCATGGCGTTCATTTCTATGATAACGCTTAAAATAAATTTAACTATTGTAGTAATATTTTTAATCAATATTACCCAAACTTAAAATATGATGGATGGAGTCGATAAAAATACCTTGTCTATTATTTATCAATGGTCCGAAACCAACCGTTAATGCTGCAAAATATTTTGATAAAGAGGCTTAATTAAAAGGTACACACGATAACAATAGTGCACAGTTCATTTTAGAAATTATTGTAGAATTTGTTGTTAGACCAATTTTACGTGAAATTGATATAAAAGCTTTACTGAAAGTGGTAAAAATGAGAGTAGCAAAACCGGAGTCAACTTCTAAACAAGCGAAAAAATCAGCAGTGAATTTAAGAGTTGATAAATTTCAAGCAGAAATGAGTCCACTTCTAATAGTGTCCTTTATCGCCGCTGCGTTTGCTGGCACAGCAGGGTCAGCATTTGCTACGAGAACGGTTTCTGTGGACGTAATTTTAAAACAACACCAGCAGACCATTAAAACCATTATCAGTACGCTTCAAAGCAACCTTAGTGACACTAACGGTTTGCAAAACTGCTATAATTATATTGAATATGCGCAACAAGAGAATCTGTTTGAATACGTGTTTTACCTAAACCAATGTGCAAAAATCGCAGATATGTCTTTGGCTGATTTATCACAAAAGAACGACGTTGAACGCGCCGAACTCTTGCAGGAAGTTGCCACTGTTGTCGATTATCTACACATATGCGAAAACGAAACCGACGCTATAAAATTCTTCAGTTGCTACTCCGAACAGGTATGTAGGCTTTCTTGGAAATCTGTGTCGGTGCTGTTTTGGCTCCTTATTAACAATCTTATACTTGCTGATCTTTTACAGGCAAGTTGGGGCACAGGCGTTTTTAAGAATGTATCGATTGCATCCGAGAATTATGACGCTTCTTTGCCAGCCTTATATCAGCAGATTGATTCCGCTGAAGCCAAGTGCAATGCTTCTGCTGAAGCCGAATACGTTTTTACATCAACGGAGATCAACCTATTATTAGAAAAGTGCATTAATGGTACTTTCGTGCCGCCAACTGCGCCGACTACTCGTGCCACTTCTCCCGCCACTACTCCTGACACTACTACTGACACTACTCCTGACTCTACTTCCGATTCTACTTCTGATTCTACTCCTGATTCTACTCCTGACACTAGTTCTACTCCTGTTAGTACCACGCCTAGCACAACTCCAGACTATCCATATTATTAAAATTTGTTTTTGACCCTACCTCCATGAAGATCGGTGAAATTCATTTTTTAACGTACAGAAGAGATTGTGTTTGCTGAACATCAGATAATCCTATGTAGAAAAGAAATAAAAGTTTTAATAAAGAACATTTCTTTTGTGTTTTTACCGAATTTTGAAAATTATATTGTGTAAAAATTGATATAAAATTGATAGTTTTACTAAAGTATTTTTTTCCATGTGTCGTAATAATTTATATCAAAAATATATGTTAATATTAGAGGTCTGTATGAATACGTTTACTTTAAGTCTTTAAACTTGTACAGTTCTTCCTCAAAACAACAAAAAAAAAACATGAATTTAAAAAGAATAACTCTTTAAAATTAACAATGAATTCGAATTTCGTCATATTCGTTCGCTCCTCCGTGCTTTAGGTGAGTTCAATATCTAAAAATTCCAGATATGATGCAAAAAAACCTACTCGTGCATCGTAGGATGTGTTGTAGTGGTATATGAGCGCCCCTGGCTTCGACACGCGACACATATTGAAAAATAATTCGTTTAGATTTTAAAAATAAACTGTTAGTTTTTCGAGTAGTAATTAGTTAATTTTTGTGAGTGGAGTTATGACTGGGTGATGGTGTTTCCGACTGAATTGGCTTGATTACACGCAAAAATTTGTTTTGTTTGTATTCCTGCGTAGTTTCGCATAATTATTGCTCTAATGGCATGAGACAAAGAAGTAATGTCAAAATCGTCGAGAACAGATTCAGATTTTGTCATTGAATTTGTATTTTTATGACATCTTTTCTATAGAAAATTGTAAGATTATGTTCTTAATACAACTCATCTCTATGAATACTGCTTTCTTTGTTATACATTCCACTCTTTCAAGGGTTAAGGGTATAATGTGTAACGCGTAGAAGTAAAGGAGATAGATATAGAAAAGTATATATACATATTAGTGATCAGCATTACCTCCTTAGTTGATTTAGGCATGTCCGTCCGTCCGTCTGTCTTTCTGAAGATATCGAAGTGAAATTGGGTAGAAATATTCTTTGTCCTGGCGGGATGTTTCCTATTGGAAAAATAGGCAAAATCAGTCAAAAAACACTCTAACTTTTTAGACCGAAAATGCATTTACCTCTGTTTTCATCCTATAAAATTAGTATAATAGCGTCATTTATTGAGTTATTTTGACAAAATTTCATTTATCTATTAATCCGGAATTCATTTATCTATTATCGTCCGGAAGAATACAGAAAATGGCCGTGGTCCGCCCACTTTAAGCAAAAACGTCATAACAAGGGAATGAATAGAAAAATTTTAATTAATTAAAATGTACATAATTCAAATTATTTTGTTCCGTTAAAAGTTTTCCAATCTGTTGGGTGTAGGGTTTTTAAGATTCGGACAGGACGAATGTAGCACTCTTTATGTTTTTTTTTTTAAATTAATCAGATTTTCTGTATTGTTTTGACTAGGCTTCTTTATTGCATGAAAATAGAGAAATCTGATTTTTTGGTTTTTCTTCTATTTTTTGTGGCTCTTTTTGATTTGTATAGGTAGGTGGTACGTATGCATCAAGTCTTCTTCAATTATTAGAGACTTTCAACAAGAAAGTTCTTGGGTATATTCTCCACAGATTAAGAGTTTATTCTCCAGGTCTTGGACTTTTATATGTACTTTTTGAAGCGGTTGTCCACCAATGATATTGATTACTGTACAGTAGCTCACAATGTTTCTTGAAAATGTGAAGTCTATTTATATCCTTCTATAGATGTGTGTGAAGGAAATATCTTTACATCTATTCCCATTAATAGCCAACGATAAATTGCCAAAGAGACTTTGGACTTGCCTGAGTAATGTCCAGGTGAAACGAAAGCATCGTTACAACTTTTTCAGATTTAACAAAGCTAAAACCGCTTCTATACTAATACGAGTACCACTGTATTAAAGGACTGTATCTGTAAAAATAAGCAGATATGAAAGTTCCGTAATTGGATCCTTTAATTTCATGACTTATGAACGTATTATTAAAATAAATTAAATTATTAAAGCATCTATATGCAAAAAATTAAAACGATAGATAAAATTACATCAAAGGAAGTTTTTCTTAGTTTATGTAATAAAATTCATGGTATATTCAGTTCGTACTAGGCAGGTAAAGATTTATTCAAATAGAAATGCAACCGCGTTGCTGCCCCACGTCGCCATGCTTCTCTCATCCGACTATGGAGGATGAACCATGCACGATAACGTGTCACGTCCACGATTCAGGAGATATTTTTTAAAATTTATAACCTTTGCTCACTTGAATCACGCTTGGTCACGCATTTTAGTGAAACGCTTTTTAGTGAAACCCTCATAGCCGCCCGTCTACATATGATTGATAGCTTCAAGACTCTTCTAAGCTTGGTTAATTCGAAAACGGCTGCTACTGTCTCTTTAATATGAGAGGCAAAAGATACCGGCGTCACTTTACCATGCTGGAAGCGTGTAACTGCATCCAGCGATTTACTATTTTCAGCACCGCAACAAATTAAACCAGATCAACTGAATAGACGAAGACTGCCAAGCGAAGGTTAGTATACGAAGGGAAAGGACAGATTTTATCTGTCCTATTACTTTTTGTCCATGGTTGAAATGTATGTATGCATTTAAGTATCTAAGCTGGAAACATTTTATGTCATGTGAGCTGGGATTTCATTCACTGCAAAGCGATTGCTTGTGAATTTGATTCGCTTGGCAGCCGTTTAAATAAAACACTTTTCCCTTTATGGCTTTTTATCCAAAAATAGAAACTGTAGTGGCTCTTTTAAGCACGACGTCGACTCATGACGCGACACATGGGTTGATGGGTGAAGGACGAATCAAGATCAAGTGTTTCATCCGACGACTCGTTCTGGCTTTTGTCCTCATGAGTGATCGGTTCCCTGTCGTTTGTTTGACTTTGTATGTCACTGTATAGTGTATCTTTTAAGGAGTTTTTGTTCTTGATATTATCAGAGAATGAAGTGAAGTGAAGGTTTTGGACTTGATTGCTTGGTTTTTGTTTTGGAAGGTTTTGGAAGTTGATTATGAATGATGGCAAACCAGTTGAACCTATTGAACAAAAACCTATTGAGCCAACCACAAGATATTTATGATTGTTTATGAGTACGTATATTTTCAAATGAACATTGTGTGTCTGGCATTAAAAACGGCATTTCGGATTTTTAGATGAGTTCCTGAGATGAGAAATCAGTAGGAGCAGCGGCTCGGAAAAGGATTACATTTACATTAAATGTATCTAAGTTTTGGAACCATGAATTTGTTGGGTATGTGTGGGTGTACTTCTAATACACGGTATGTGTCAAAATAAAATGGTTGGTGGGAGTTTATAATGGCAAAAAACATGGCCCATAAAATAGGTTAAATAGTTGATGCACAAAAGAAACTGACAGGAAAGACGTGAATTAAGTGAATTTTTTAAAGAGGAAAAAACTGAATAAAAAAATTTAATTTTATTTGTGAAGGAGCACAAGAAAAGACTGACACCAAGAACTAAGACAAAAAGCAGATAGAAGAATAAAAATGATAGGAAATAAGCATATTTTCCCTGTAAAGGATTCATAAAACTCAGTAATGTTTTAAAACTTATTCTGAGATTTTTTTATTTTTTCTTTTCATTCTTTTTAATCGGTTGCAACTTTTCTTGATCCTTATTTTATGATTTTTATATTTTGCTGGACAATATTTCTTTTGTCCTCAGACTTTTCCAATTTTAATGCTTCTTATTTGGTTCTCAACTCGCGACTCAGTGGCCATTAACGAGGTCTGCCTGCTTCGTTAAACCGCACCGCACCGGAAGTGTCCGGGAAGCGTGTTTTCCCCGCGAAAGCTTATCGAAGTTGACGCTATCGCCGGCATAATTCATGATTTCATTGTCCCATCTTGGTTTTATCGCACAGCCACAAAAGCAGAGTCGATCGGGCTGCGAAATGCGAGCTTCTGCTGGACCAAACAGTCTTTTGCAGCTGAAGCCGGATGCGCTGCAATCCCGCGATGAGGGGCACAAATCCAAATCGTTGATTTACGCGAGCACGATTCCGCAAACACTCAGGCGCTTCAGTGCACTTCGTGAGGCTGCGGAACGATTTTAGAACCGAGCGTCGCGACGGACGGGGCTAAGCGCATCCCTGCGAATGGCGATGGCACTTAACGGATATGCATGAGCCGGAGATGTTGTTGTAGCCAGGAAGCTCGAAGAAGGTATGGAAAATAAGTGAGAATAAACATAAAGAATTGCACGTCATTCCGGGAAGAAAAAGTTAAGTTTTTATGAAGAGAATATTTCAGTGGTAAAAGTATTATTATAATAGAATTTTCATTGAAACAATTAAAAATTCTTCGTTTAATAAGGAATAGAAAAAGTAATAATAGAAAGAATTAATAAAAAATAAACCCATTGCCTGTTTTCCGTCTTGATTTTTTTGGAAGTCATCGAGTCTGACAACAGAAAAAATGCGTACAGTCTAAAGTAACAGATCTAAATTAAGGAACAACAACAACTAGTGATGAGGAACGATTATATATTAATTCTGTTATTACTGACTTCCACTTGGTTCCACTGCCTCCTTTAATATTATTTTCGCTGGCTAAAAAGTGGCTTCATTATAAAAAGATAAATTTTCTTATCTTAGAACGACATTTTTACAGCAGTTCTCCTTCGTTGTATGGCAAACGGTCCGTCGTGCTCTTCTCTTTCTGGTGTTGTCTTTTCTACCTTCTCCTCTCACCTTCTAATATCGCATAGGCAACGATTTATTCAGAGATACAAAACATTAGATACGAATTCAGGCTGCAAAATCCATTAATACGATGCGGATGCGAATTTCGGATGCGGATGAAGATGCAGATGCCAATGACGACGACGAAGCAGAAAGAAGGATTTTGCTCTGCTCATTGAGGCTGTTATTGTTGGAAAAGGAGAGAAAAAGCAAACAGTGTGAAAGACAGAGAGCGAGAGAGAGAGAGAGAGAGAGAGCGAGAGAGACAGAGAGAGAGAGAGAGAGAGAGAGAGAGAGAGAGAGAGAGAGAGAGCGAGAGAGAGAGAGAGAGCGAGAGAGACAGAGGCAACAAGATTTCGTTGTCGTCGTTGTTTTGTTGTGCAGCGATTTGTTGGAGTTATTACTAATGTTGTTGTTGTTGTTTTTGCTATTTTATTATTGATGCCTCTCCTCTATTGGAAACGATTTTCATGTTTTCTTCTTTAGTTTAGTCTTCGCTATCAATTTTATTCTCCCGAACCATCGATTCTATTCCGACAGCCGCATTTTTTAGCCGGATCGTTTATTCTTTTGGCCCTCGTCCTTTCCTATTGTTCTGGGATTTTCCATGGATTTTATGAAGTAAGAAAATGCAATTCCGCACCCAATTGACTGAATAAATAGTTTCCAACATATTTTTGTTGTTGTTATGTTCTACGAAAACCATAACTAAAAAGGAAAACATTTCCTTAAGAAAAAATAAGAAAGTTTGTACATTCAAAAGTACAAGAATTGCTTTTTGTGAAGAAGTGTTTGCGGATGGGAAAATAATAGATGTTGTGCTCAATCTAAAGATGAGTAATGAAGCAATTTAAAAAAATCAAAATTGTTAACTCAAGTGCTATGTTCTTTAAACTGTTCTTAAATTCCTTAAAAATGCGACCAGAAAGCAATAAATTTTATGGCTCTTGCTGCTGTGGAAAGGGAGAAGGCAAGAAAGGTGAAAGTTTAGTGGAATGTAAAGCACTTCGATGGTTCGGTGGGTTACTGGTAACGGGGAAAGTCAAGAGATGGTCACACAACTGCATTTTTAAATATTACCCGATCAGTTGAAGAGAATTTCCAAAAAATCTTCTGAGGAAGGTCCCTTCATTGCAGGTCGCAAATCATCGAAGGAAAAGCCAATAATAAATTAAATGTATACCATTAATGTGTAAATACTGTGCGTCATTATAAAAATTAAATTGCAAATACATAATAAAAATTTTTATTTTAGTTTCTGTTTCTTTGCCATTTCTTTTCTACGATCACGGAATAAATATCCTCGTCTTTTCTGAAAGCTTTGTCATTGGATTCTGTTAAGTGGCAAAATTTTAATATGGTTTCAGAAATGCAAATCGGGTTTTCCATAAAATTTGTTCGGTTTTCTATTTTTCTTGCAAGTTTCAGAAAAGATTCAGGAATGCCAAACACAGAGGCACATCCAACGCTTCTTTCGAGTGTGTTACTGGTTGCTTTCATTTTGAATCCATTGCTAGGCAATGCAATTCTTCTTCCCCACCCCTTAAACCCCGTAGAATTCTCTAGGAACCACAATCGATTCGATGCTGATATCGATGCATCTACATTTTTTGTTGTTCCAAAAAGGAATGTTTTTGTATTTTTTTATTATTCCAAAAAGGAAGAAAATTAGACCGCATTTATTTGCCTGTCTGTTTTCTCCAACTCGTTCGCCTCGCTCTCTACCTCTCTCTTCTTTAATATTAGCATCAATTTTTTCATGCATGTACGAATGGAATTTCAAATATGTGCCAATATCCCGCAAAATATGCAATAATATCGTATAATCATTTGTTACACTATTCTTTTGTTCTCTCCCTGTCTCTCTCTCTCTGTTCCCTGCCTCTGACAGTTCTTCTCCCTCTTCTTTTTCTTCTGTGTCATCTTCAATGCATGTCGAATATAAAAAACTATACCACAAACCCATCTTTACAAAAATAATCGAAGAACTGTAGGACTTTGCTTGCATTTTGCTATGGACCAAAACTGACAGGCAGACAGACGCGGACAGACAGAATATTATAATTTTGTATGCACAGAACGTATTCGTTTTTCTCCAATAGTATTATCAGAAGCTTTTTAACCACTTTTCGATTTTCATCTAAATATGTTGGCGAGTGAGTGAAGCACAGATGTTTGTTTTTGTTCTATATTCGATTGTGTTTCGACAGCTTTTAAATAGTTTTTCAGGCTTTTGATTTGTAGTGTAAAGTTTTTTCTTTGATAATCTGAGAGAACAGCGACTACAGAAAAAAAAACACTGATCAATATACAGAAATAATACCACCAATTGAAGAATTTGAACTGCGCAAATGCAATAGAAGTAGAAAAACTTGGAGAGTTCGTAGACAAGTCAGCAAAAATCAATTATAAATCGCATTGACGGCCATGACTGGTGGTCGTGGTCGTAATACAAGAAAATATGTACGCTGTTGGTTTACCTTTCTGTCTACGTTTCCCTTTCGCTAGAATTCCGCCAACACAAGCAATTCTGAGAAATTAATCAATTTACTTGTTTACAAAAACTTTATATTAAATATTTTAAGATTAATGTGGTGTTAGATATTGATATCAGCTGAGATCTGATTGATTGTGTTATATTTTTTTGTTTTGTTTAATTTTTTTTTGATAAAATATATTTTTCAATAAATGTTTTGCTGATAAATTCTTTGTCGTCAGCTGAAACTTCTTCAACCACAAAAGAACCGCACAACATCAGGTTCTGTTCTCTTCGTTAGCAGTATAGAGCCTCACGAAGTGGTAATAAAATTATTAGCGAGAGAAATGCTAATAAATACCGTAGACTGTCGTCGACTTGATTGAGGTTAATTGTTCGTCGAATTATAAACACATAAATCAATATTCGATGAAGTATAACAAGCAACGTTCATTATGGAAATACAGTGGCCTCCAAATTATTCCGTAGCCAATTTAACCACTTTTGGTGAAGTGGAAAAAAATGTTTCTTATATGATCACCTTTTGCTCCTCTTCCTTCTAAATTTCCTTTTGTATTTAATGATTCCACATCATTTTTATCTTTGCTTGAATTATTTCCGCTTAAAAATCCCCAAGAGATATCAATTCTTACAGTTTATTTCCTGTCGATTTATCTTGCAATTTGTTTCGCTTTTATTGCAACTATTTTTCGCATTTATTTTATTGTTCAGAATTTATTGCGGTGGCAATCTGCAGAGGTTGCAATAACTTTGCTCATAAATCGACACGCGCTCTTGGAAGACTTATTATTGTTATCACTGAAGAAAATTAGAAAATATTATTGACAGCCATAACCAATGTCATTAACTATTCAATAAAGCACATGAAAAGAGGTCAGCGACTCATCAGATCCGTTCTTTGTTTCTTCGTCGATGGACAGAAAAAAGTTTCGTCTAATAAAAGTCAGTAATTTTTAGGGAATGGATAAACAAATGGATGATGAAAAGGACATTCAACTCAAGTGAAGACTCACGAAGGAGAGAAATGAAAATAAAACAAAGAATTGAGTTAAACAGACAGACACGAGTAGGAAATAAAAATGATTGCAAATGGACACTGACTGCGCATTGGATATGTTTATGTGTTTGTCTTTAGATGTGTGTTTAGCCTCGTACATATAAGAATCACTAAGCTTCGGCCATTGATGAAGATAAAAAAAGATTTATAAGTGCCTTAAGTGCTTCCCGCTTTTCCTTCCTCACTCTCATGAACAGTTATTTGCTAAAGCATCCTTTTCGAGCAGGAAAGTTGTTCAATTTACAACTGCACTTAATAAATTCCGACTGTCAGCAAAGTCGGAACAAACAAAGTTTTTTATGCTTCTCTCCACTCACAGTTTGAAATATTATCACATGTGTTGCCAGATTTCTAGCTTTCGTGATGATTTTCCCAGTTTAGTTTTGCCTGAAGGTGTTTTTATGAATTCCTGAGTTTAGATTAGTTACGAGACAAGTTTTAAATAACAGAAGAACTATAGAAAAGCGCACGAAACCGAAACAAATTTATAATTAACTAAAAATAATACATTTACGATAGAGGAATCGACCGACTGATGGACGGGAAACTAAAACATCTCGTTTATTCAGGGTGTCTGAAAGTCCATAAATTACAATCACACTCGACGCAAATCCTTCCCTACAACTAAATCGGTCACTTGACAACGGAAATCCACACAATACAATCACACAAGCACAATCAGATTCGGATTTGATGGCCATCAATTTGACGATTACGCGCTTAATTTCCGCAGCGGGAACCTTTAATGGGCGGCTCACGTGCTCCTCGTTACCACTTCAGTAAGTGGCAGCTAAAGCGGGCTGAATCGAGTCCACTTAAAACATTCATTAACGGCTGGCGTCCAGATACGACGCAAATCGCATCGACTTAAGCCGCATCACATTTCATAAATAATGTCAGCATCGAAGACGTGAGCTCACAGCACAAAATCGCTCACGAAATTCAGGTTCTATTTGAAATTCCAGGATGTTTCCGAGTCCCATTGCTTTTACCGTTTTCCTCTTCCTGCTCCTCCTCCTTTGTGAACAATTGATTGCTGGTGCCGTACGTGGGCAAAAATAATTTAAAACTAAATGCTTGTGGTTGGACGCCGTCGGACAGCGGCAGAAAGCGTGACAAGTCTTTGACATTTAGCGGTCGGACGACGAGCGGCGATAACATTGCAATGCAACCACGTGTCCGTCGATGATTATGACAATCGATGTCGAGCGACATTCGTGTCCGTTAGCAAGGTAATTCGGAATTAATGTGGACGGTGGGTCGAAAGAACGAGTAAATTCGATGAATAAATGTCGAATTCTAAAGCGTCGTTATTGGTTTGCATGTAAAGTGCGGGTTTCTATGAGTGTATTATTCAAATAAAACAAAAAACACATAATTGATTCTTTGAATAATTAATTCCCATTTCCATTTGAATGTTTAGTTGTTGTCGTTTCTACAAAGAAATAAAGAGTATCACTAAGAATAATTCCAGTAGAAAATTGAGACAATTTGAGAGCGTTTTTCTGGTATCACTACGGTGACGTTTCCTCTCAAATGGTACTCAGCTTTAATCAGCCTTTAGCTGTGTAATTGACTCCACTGTCAAATATATTTAAAAATCGAATAACAAATAGCTCATCGTTTAAATATTTAACAAACAAATTTACATAAGATTATGTATTATAAAATTATTCTGCACTGATGTGTCTGTTGGATGATGTTAGACACATCAAAAGAACAGAAACGGTTTCAGGTCCGGGCATTAATTGCATTTTGATTGTAATCAACTTAAGCAACACCGCGATTATTGTTTATTTTATAGAACGTCATCAAAAGCAAAAAAAGATATACTAATATATCTTATCTTATCTAATATATACTAATATATCTAACAGAAACACCAAAAAAACAAATCGTAACCGGAACAACTTCAAGTGTTTAACATCAGTAACTTAAACGAGCACATAAAAGGTAAAAGTAAATGAACCACAGGTGCAAAAAGATTGCACTATAGCGTCAATGAAAACATCAGAAACACCAACAACTGCAGCATCACCAGCAACAACAACCAAAATAGCAACAGCAATTATTTTAGACCACATGATTGCTGCCTTTTACTAAATACCGTTTCCCTTCGTCTTGTGGTACCACATGTGCGATTCCAGTCACTGCTGCACTTCCGTTTCCTTCTCGCCGACCGCCGCCCAACCGACAAGCAGCAGACCGGAAGTGATTCTGCGGAGCGCGAGTTGTCGAGAAGTTGGGAAAGGTTGGGAGACGCAAGGTGAGATGAGGACTTCGCCTGAGCTGAATAATGAGCTTTGAGTTTCGGTTGGCGTTGGTGTTGGTGTTGCCGGATGTGCTCAATATTTATGTGTCAAACGTGCCAACATGTGCGGCGATGTGACGCGTGTTACGCTCAGCAGATGGCGCTGTAGTCGTACTTTAAATTTAAGTACCACACATTATAATGGCTGCAGCGAAGTAGCCACAGCAAAAGTTAGACAGACGACGGACCGAGGCAAGGCTTGGTGTACAAGAATGTGTGTGTGTGTATCTGTGTGTGTGTTTGTTCAATATAACTGTCCAGAGTAATGATATTTATGTCCGTGCTCCTTACGTGCGCCTTCCTTGATTTGTTCACTTTAAATAACAAAAAAAAAAACTCGTGATATCCTTAAAAATATCTTAAAATCAAATCTAAATTTTCTAGAATTTTTTCTGATTTCTTTATTGCAATCATTTATGCATTTAAATAAAGAAAACTCCTAACACGCGACACGTAGAAAACTCATAAATATAATGAAATGGAAAAAGTACAAAAGACGTAAAATTCTCAAAATAAACGCTAGAAAATAAGTTTAAGAGAAACCAATCGAAAATCTGTTGCTACGTAAGATATCCTAAGTGTAATCCGATCCAAGGTCCATTGAGCTACGGCAGGCGCAACCCAATTTAAAAGTATCTATTAAAAAATAGTTAATAAGTTCTTTAATTTTGTAAAAATGCAAAAATTTCATATGAATTTAAAGGTGAACTTTAATTTCTCCGGCGGAATGCGTTGGTGGATTTTAATGAATAATAGAAGACGCAGAATAAAAGAATTTAATGAAAAACATGCCAAAAATTCTTTCTAGTTGCATTTTGTGCGAATAGCGCCCGCAGCGTTTGAAGAGAATGCAGTAGATGAAGAATTATTTACAGATCCTCATCATCATCGTCGTGTCTAGGCCGCGGGAGGAAGCCTCCAGCAGAAAGCCATTTTCACAGATGCAACGCGGCTTCGAATGAATTCGAATTGTTTCGCGGAACTCATTAAATATGAAACTTTAGTATGCAAGCACGAGTTTTTGTGCTGAAATTCCGAACGGAAGCGCGGAGAATGTATGGAGCGATGCAAACAGACGAACGCGTTAGAATTGCTTCTGGTACGGAGTCGTTCTGCAAGGACAACGGAATAAAGTCAGCCATCAAATGCCTACTGAACTACGTGTGGCGGTCGGATGATGGCATCGGAGAGCGATTGTTGCGTGTGCATGATTTGCCGAGATGCTTTCAACGCATCTTTTGTAATTGCATTGTATTCACTTTCCAAAACAGTACAGACAACTTTGGGACATGTTCCGGGAAACATAGTAAAAAGTAAAGGCGGAAAGTGTAGAAAAATTGTAATAAAATTTCATTTTTATTTGGTTTATTAAAGGCATACTTAAAGTCGCAATTAATATTAAAATCTCTCAAAGGTGAAAATGGAAATGAGTAGAAGAAACTCTAAGAATCGTTTTCCTCAATGAATATCCTCGCACCTTGACTAACACTGAACCAAAAATCTTGTCAATCATAAATAGTGCAAAAATTCTTTGCTGTTGAAGATGCTGACGATTCGGATCTGCACCTGATGTTATTTTGTTCTTAATTTGCATACCGAGCCTTGCTGCTTGATTGCGCCCGCCTCCGTTTGACGTTCCTCACCCTTGGCCTTGGCCGGACTACTCGTGTTCAAGCAACGAAATCACTCGTCGTCATGAGCAGACGTTTAAAATTTAACCCGTTCAACGCAAATAGTTCAAGTGCCAAGTGCATATTTTGCGATTTATTTCAAGAGCTGGGAACAAAAGCGTCAGAGATTCGTCTGCTTTGAATGGGTTAAAGAGGCATTCCCTCTGCCCACAGTTCGTATGACTGCTTTCAGCGGGAGCTGTATAATTGAAGGATAAGCATAATTAGAATTCACTCAAGTGACGATGTCGGGGAGGAGAAACTGCTGCTGGAACTCGCTGCGGAATTGCATCTAATTATCTTTAGAGTTGAGGAATTTGTGCAACTTCTTTTCAGAGAATCTGTTGGATATGGTTTTTTGCACGCCTCTCCTCTTCTTCTTGCTTATTTGCTTTATTTGCGCCGGAAGGGTTGAATTCTTCCTTTCGCTAAAGAATGAAGAGGAAATTGTAAATATTCATGTTCTGTTTCCATGACGACGACCGGCAGATTGATAGCAGGAACAGCAGAGAGAAGAGGGAAAATGCAAACGTATCCTTGGCTACAAGGATCCAAGGTAGAGGAGGTGCTTTCGGTCGCCTTTGTCAAGTGACGGAAGGAAAGGAAACTTTTGTCCAAACTGACAAAGTAAATTTATTCGAACGATACGACTATCGAGTTGCACGAAATCCATGGCTGCTGAGACTCGATTTAATTAGGGTGTCAATTTAATTCAATCACAACCTTTGTATGTCAATTAATCGATGTTGAGCTTAGACACAAGAAAAAGGATGACGAGTTACGTCGCAAGAGCTGCTTGCTAAAGATTCTTCGTTTTATTAACTTTTTGCCAACGATCTGAAGATTGAATTGAATTTTCAGGCGGACTGCTTTCTTGGAAATCTTCAATGGTAATCTTAGTTTAGTTGTTTCGTTAAATTCTTATCACATCAAAATTCATAAACATATTCAATTAAATTTTCTTAAATTGGTTTTTGAGGCCTTGTATTTACTGCGTAATAAAAAAGATAACAAATGAAGGGGAATTAATATAAAATTCGAAATTATTGTGGAATGATTGACTTTCCTTTCGAGAGACTGTTTGACTTCGATTGCTCTTTTCAGTTTGACCTATTGTTGATCTCTCTTCTGCAATCTTCACATTTCAAATTTTCTTTAAATGATTATTTGAAAATCTGACGTGAGTAGAATTGCTCAAGTTTACAGCTCATCTCCAGACGAAATAAGCAAACAATCATCGCAGTCATCTTCTGTACCCCGTCTCCTCTGTTGGATAGCATTTATTTTACTTTAATATTCAATTCTATTTTAAATCAATACTTAATCACAGAATCCTTTCATGTATGAGTGTCGATGCAGATGAAAATTTCAAATCTGTATGCAACAGAATTTTCATTTAAACTTTAAATTGGAATTTTTGATGAGTGCAGTGATAGATGGAATAGATAGTTGTTGGTGTTGTCCATTTTGGGAAAGAAAAATATTCAAATGAATAAATATTCATAATGTTAGTATCTTTTGTACAGAACTAACAAATCATTTATATACAGACTTATAAATATTCCTAGTTGGCTCGTAATTTCATTAGTAACATAAAAGCGGACGATGGTTTCGGTGAGGAGACGAAGAGGGTGAGAGTGAGATGTGAGCTAACCGATTTGGGAAAGCTGTTAACTTATTTAAATTTGTATGGATATTCACGAATAAAAAAAGCCCAACCTATCACATTCACCAGTCAGAATCCAGCTAGAGGTCTCCATTTGAATCAGCTGGATACCGAATTGGATTGGATTTCATCTTCAATGGAATCTGATTGGGTAGTGTAATTTTATCCCAACTAAGGATCGCACTGGAATATGTGAACGGTATACGACTGGTTGTATCGTTTGGAAATGGGGAAATAAATAGTTGTTGTCACATGAAAAACAAAAATTTTATTTCTACAATCAAGAAAATAAGAATGCATATCTTAGGCAATCAATACGCGAGGATTCATAGGGAAGAATATATCTCAATTATTCAATAATAATCAATTTCCATTGAGCTCCATTCCATTCCAACAAATTACTAAATCATCATCATCATCATATCGTCATCATTATATTATAATTACCTGAACAATAATTTTTCTGTATACCATATTGACGGTGTTAGCCTTATTTAATGCAAAAAAATTAATTAGGGGGAGAGAGAGAGTGGCAAATTTCAAAGGCACTTATCGAAGAGCGTTCGTATTTGAAGGGCAAATTTTATATTTATTGTACACAGCAGATTATGGAATGGGTCGAATGTTTGATCAAGGCCGACGCTTAAATTTAGGTCGGGAGTCTGAAGAAAGAGGTAAAGAGCAATGCATCCGACTTTCGGATTCCGGTGATTTTCTGTCTAGCTTCAGGTCGTGTGATATTATCTAATCCTGAAACAATACAAGAGCTTATTTAAATTCATCTTCCCCTTTGTCTTCTCCCCTGTTCTTCTCCTCGAGTGTGGAATGAAAACCTGTAACGTTAGAGCGTAAATTAATGCGTCTCTTACTGCGTTCTCGCTCTGATAACCAAATCTAATCCGACGGACACCGAGAACCGAAATTCAGAGAGAGCGGAGTCATAAATTTGTATGACTGCAGCGCGAATAAATCATACAAAGTGACCAGCATAGCCGAGGAGCATGGAGCTGGGGAATCGGCCAGAGATACCCGCAACTGGGTACCGCGACACGCCGCACCTCGTTTTACAAGCCGCCAGGTTAAAGAATGACGGTCATAAACTTAAGTTATGCGGTGGTAGTTATTGTTGCAGTTTCGGTTCATGTTGTTGTTGTTCCTGGTATGGAATGGCGTGGATCAGCTACGAGAAGGAGGATTGAATGAATTCTGGTAGTGAACAAAAGCGAGGCCAAAGATTTAGTTTATTGTTGGCGAGTGATAAACTGCAGGCCGGGTGTGTCCACACCTGCTTCGGAGGGGAGAATCGGCGAAGATTTGCGGTCATCATGGAGCCCATGTATTGTGCGTCCGACTGCATTGAAATGAGTTCGGGTTCGTGAAATATTCCACGCTCCATTGAAGTCGAATTCGTGTGGCTCAACATCAATCTTGCAGTGTGGAAATCTTAATTAAAACCATTCAACGTTGATGCTAAAGGCGATAGCGATTTGAACGACACTTGAGGCTGGAATTAGATTTATTCACTGAATGAAGTCGAGTTTAAAGCAGAACAATTTGTCGAACGAATAGACGAAAATCCTGTGCTATGTAAAATCACTTGGAAACATTGAAAAATTTAATAAATAATGCAAAATTCTACAATGGTTTTAAAATTTTCATATTCTATTAATTGATAACAGATCTGCTGAAATCTGTTCAGAGTTGGATGCTTCTCGATTATAATAAATTTATTTAATGTATTCAAAATCTTTGAAGTAATTTTAATATATGATTTACTCGAACATTTCACAATATTTTCGATAGTAAGTTAACATATATTGGGAAATTCAACAGACTTGAGCAAGTATTAAAAACTTTCTTTAACAAATCGTGCAAATGTTTTGGAAATTTATTTTCTCTAATGAAATATATCGTTAAATGTGGTTTGTTTCGTTTTGATGGCGATTTGTGTTTTGTTTTCCAATCTGGACAAAATCGTTCGATTATATTTATTTCCCACCTGAGGGTGATTATCTAGCTCGTCTCCTCTTCTGTCTTCCCCGTCCACCCTCTTTGTTACGCATCGATGCATCGACGTCGCATTGCAGAAGCAGCAACACTTGGAGCTGGTCTCGTGTGTGCATTTATTAGCTGCAGTTGTTCGTTGTGCCAACAAGTTTGTCAACCAGTCAGTCAGACTTGCAATAACTATATTGACCAGTCTTACGCTCCATTCCCTCAAACGCTATGTTGAACAGTCTTTCACCAGTCCTCTGCAAACCAGAGAACACATATGCCTATCAATCCGATCACACAACCAGGCAGTATTTTAACTGTTTTCTCTACCAGTCCGACAACAACTTTTCCACTCAGTCAAAGACCGAGTCAACCGTTGAAGGTCTTCGTGGTTAGTAACAGTGAAAAAGTGACGATGATTTTGCCAATCGTCACTAAAATTACTGTTAGAAGTGGTATGATATGAGGCCGAGGCTGATATACCCTACATGCGGCAAACGATATCGTACTATTCCTTCTTCTGTTATTGCAGTATATATTATAGAGGGCGGATCACGACCATATTGGCAATGTATTTTTAATAAAAGTCAAAAGTGGAAATATTGACTAGTTAACATAATCCATATTTGTTAAAAAGTAGGTGTCCTGCTGCACCGATTTATCCGATTTTCAAAACCAAAGAGTTTTTGATAACAAAGAATATAAGTGCAAAAATTCATCACGATAGCTTTATTCGTTCTCCTGTAATCGTGATTTCCACAGACAGACGGATGGACATGCCTAATTCGACTCAGGAGGTGAAACTGATCAAGAATATATATACTTTTCCATACCTGCTACGCCTCCGTTAGTGCGTTACAAACGGAAGCACAAAATGAATATACCCTTCTTATTCCTTCGAATGTAGGGTATAAGAATTGTCAGTAAACGGCTGAGTGATTAAGGGAATATAGTGCTATGCAATACATGGCTCGGCAATACGAATCAAAACCTTGCAATGTCTCAATTTGTACATCCGAGAGTTCATCTCAAAATAAAAGTTATTATCCTAAGCTATTCAACCTCTAATCGAGAACTGAATGGACTGAAACTACTTAGAATAACCAAGTTCTCTATGTTTCTCTCATTGTACCCACCTTACTTTTCCTATGGAGCTCTCTCTTAGATTTAGAACAACCATTCTGTTAGGGGCGAATTGATTATCGAAGAAAGATATGAAACCGCTTCAATAATCTTTTTCTCATAGATTTTATCAACTTACTATATATGTATATCAGATATTTAAACAACGGGGAACTGAAGATAAAGCGAGTTTAAATGAGGTAATTAATTATTTTCAACAATAACTGATATCGTTGCGTTGATAATAATTTTATAGTCCTTCGACTACCTTCGATTCTTGGTGAAATCGTTTAAATGATTTTTTTTGGTGGGTGCATTTATTTGTCTTATATAATGGTTATCGAGTCAGTGAAAATTGCTCGCTCGAATTCAATTATATTTTATTTGTAAAATTCAACTAAAAGTATCAATAATAATTTTCTTAATAATTTAACTATTAATCCGGAAGTTTTTAAATTGATTTGTGTTATTATTTCTTCCACGGCAACTTGGAATCGTCACCATTAATTTTGATGTCCAGTTCAGAGAGGAGCGTCTGAGCGCTGGTCTTTTCGTCACCGCTGCAGCGAGCGACGCCGTTGATGCAGGTGTCGAGTTCTGCTTTCAGATGTTCGCCTCCGGCCAAGAACGCATGCATCGCCGCGTTGCTACAGGTTTGGCGCTCGAACTCAATGACGTCACTACTGATCTCAATCAATCGGACTCCCTCCTGAGCGTTCCACTCGATCCAATTGGCGCTCAGTGTGTTTGCGTTGGCCTGCGAATCATATGGAAATTATTAACGAAATCAAAATATATTGGAGCTGATCTTACGGCGCATTCGTAGCAGCGGAAAAAGTCCAGAGGCTTCTTCTGTTTGCTGCATTCGCTGAATTTTGCACAGATGTCCTTTACAGTCTCCGTCAGGTTGTTGCGCTTCCCGGCGGTCTGCAGCGGAAGCAGTGAGCGGGCCTTAGCGTCCTTCTCTTTGCACAAAGCCTCAGAGTTTTTCAGGTCCTGGCTCAGAACGCTACTCTTGGAGCTGTAGGTCTGGAAACATTTCATGGAGGCCTGCGGATTGTCCTTGATGGCCTCTCGTGATTGCAGTAGCAGTTCGCCGTGGCTGTTCTTCAACACAGGAATCAAGAATGGATTCGCCGTGGTTGCTGCTGCGGCGAGGCCGCAACACGCGCTCAACAACATGGCAACCGCTTTCCAAGCTGACACAATCATTTTGAATGGTTTTTTCGAACTGATGATCGGTCTTTCGGCTTCGCACAGTTTTTCTTATTTATACAAAATGTCGCCGACACCGAATTCGCTATCTTCGTGTGCCGAAGTCTACAGCAGCGAAAGCGTCTTGATAAAGATTTTGCACCGTTCGAGAAATGTTAAGAAACTATAACGATTTTGAATAAGTGTTGATATCAATCTTTATCTTGCTATATTAATTTATAAAGTGATTAGAAATCGATTTCGGTTTCCATCTAAGAACTGAGAGTAAACTGAAGAGTAAATATTTTTCGCAAAAATCTGTTATAAGATTTGTTTACCATGCATTTAATGCTTCTTCGCACGTACACAAAATATTCTTCAAGTCTTTTAAAGATGTTACGAAAACAAAATGAAACTGAGCAACTTACAAAGGGTGAAAAAGTGAAGTGAGAAGGAATGAAATTCATTTAAACTGCTACACGCCCGGTAAAATGCTACAAGGTACTCAAAAAGCGCAAACTGTTGCTTTAAAGGTGCTCGAAGAAGGAGTACGGAGAAATATTGCGCAAAGTTCAATCTGTATCCCAAAGTTTAACGTTCTGGTAGATGCATATCTTCATAGCTTATGTATCCGTGCAGTTGTCTCCACATTCACCCCATCAACGCTGCATTTATTCACCGCTATCTACCGAAACACCTTTTATTAAGTTTGAAGTCAATTTCATGAGGTGCTGCGACTTGAACGGCTCCACCGTCTTGCCAACAAAACTAACAGCAACAAAAAATAACCCTTTTCGTCCGCTTCCTGCTTCTGGCCCTTTTTTCCAAGTCATCTCCGGGTTTCCAATTAACGACGGGGCTGCCAACGTGGCTTTTGCTTCAGCTTACGTCTTTTACGGTCTTTTTTATTGCCCCGATGGTGATTTACAATGCAAATGAGTGTTGTATTAGGCTACGCTTCGGATCCATTTTCCGTCATCGTCGTACTTATCATTGCACGCTTCGTCATCGTCATCGCGCCGGTCTGCTTCCACATCTTCAGCCTCATATCTCTGCAAGTTTTGCCTTTGGAGTTGATTTGTTTACCATGAAAGTTAATTTAGTGTGCGTCATAATTTGAAAAAAGTCATTAAACTTAATGTACGCAAAGGGTTTATAATGAATGATACTGCAACTATTAATAGGCAAAATGATCACTGAATTATCTTTGTGGAAGTTGCGAGGGAAGGGAAACTTCCTAAAGTCATGGATTTTAATTGATCCCTTTAAAAGAAGAGTTCAATTCAATTAAAATTTCTCCCCTCACTTCGCAAGGAAACATTTTAAAGAAATGTTAAATACTATAATATATTTAACTAGTAAAGGTGTTGTCTACAGCCGGGCTGTAGCCGAAATACCCTACACCTTAAAGCTGCATATATACACGTATATATAAGATATATAAGATAAACTATAATTATAGCTGCTTAACTATTTCTGTGCGTTACAAACACGGGTACTAAGTGCGTTTACTCTCAAAATTTAGGTGTAGGCTATAAAAATATATTGCAATACTGGGTGGATGGGTAAAAAGGAGGCGTGGCCCGCCCCTTTTTTTCCTAACAGAATATTATTGGTTCACAAACTACAATATTATGTACACCATTATTCAGGAAACTTATATACTTTTCAATACAATCCATGTAAAATCCTCCATGACCTTTGTAAACTAAAAAGATTTGCGATTTTGCCCACTTTCAATACGAAACACCCCAACATAGCAACGAATATTTTTGCCAAATTTCATTTTGAAATCTTAATCCGTTTTCCTGTGATCGTGATTTCAACGGACAGACATACAGACAGACAGACAGACAGACGGACAGACATCGTTGTTTCAATTTTGGTAGTGATGCTGATCAAGAATATATATACTTTTCCATACCTATCTTGTCTAGTTCTATGCGTTACACACTCCGGTAGAAAGTGAATATACCCTCAACCTTAAGGTGTAGGGTATAAACAGAAAGAAAGGCAAAGACCTCTGAATTACAGCGAATCTATTTGCTTTTCATTTTGTCTTTTAGTAGTAATTTTAATGTTCGGAGTAGCCTAAAGAAGAGCAACATTTAATTAATTAAATGTTTTATTCCAAAATTTAACTTTAAGGAAAACCTTGAAATGTACTTTAGCTAATTTTTAAATATTCATTAATCCATCGATTCAGCTTTTAGTCCACGTCCTGATGAACAGTGAAAGAGTAAAACTGCAACTCTCCTTCGATGTGCTTTAAATAAATTATTTTGCTATTGAACTTCTCGAAGTTTTTCGAGTATCGAGAAAAGTAAAAAGGAAAAAAGCAAAAGCAATTGGAAAAAAAGAACTAATTGCAAAAGCAAGGACGATGAGGGAAGGATTTCGAACGATTTGCTTTCATTTCAACTCAATTCTTTTATTCGATAATGCGAAAACACCAACAAAGACTTTTAAACAATAACAATTAAAACAAACAAACAACGTAATTGAAACAAGGAGTTTGGTATTTTTAATCACATCACCTCTTCCTCTCACTCCTACTTTTTCCTACCCGATGCTTCTGTATTCGAAGTGAAAAGCAGGAAATAAATAAAATCTCAAAAGTCTATAGAAATCATTTCAAATCCTTTTTTAGCTTAGAAAATAGCTTTCAGCCATCCTTTAAAGCTGTTATTATTAAGGATAATAATGGAAATCATAAATTAAAAAAATATTAACCAAAAAAAAAAAAAAAACAAATCTTTTAAGATCAGTCTTTAGGTTTCTTTTGAAAACGAATAACGCTGCTATATCTTATTGCTTTGATATTTTATATTAGTCGTATTCTCGATGTACTTTATCGGGCTGATTCCGTCGATAATCACCCAAGTTATCGACATGCAAACAACATTTTAATATTGCATGTAGTGTTTATTGAGAACATCAAATTATTAATTGACATAATTTACTCAACTTACTTACTATCAAGTCCGCCGATGAAGAATTGAAAATGGAAAAAATGTCGAAGAAGATCCTACAAAAGAAAGCCACTTGCTGTCATCTTCATTGCATTCAATTGTGAGAGCAAAGTTGAGAGCATCTCTTTAACATTTTCTGTTGTTCGGACTGTTAAATGTAGATGGCAGTACAAGAAAATTCAATAGAATCAAAGAGACAAAACTCAAAGGGACTCATCAAAGAGAAACCGAACTTGAAAGGGATATTTTGGTATAGGTCAAATAATAACCTTTTATAATAATAAAAGTTCAATAAATACCTTTTATTGTGGTTTTTTATTTATTTTAATATTGTGTTATTGTGTAGAGATTATTATTATTGTTATTGTGTAAGATTATGTTTATGTATTTATTTAAAATGATGGAACTAAGCTTCAAACTTTAAAGTTCATATTATATAAGTTATTGTTCGAAATTTCGACCAAGGACGAGAGCTAGTTATTACAATTAGATATTCAAGTCTTTTATTCCAATTGATTATTGCATTACAAAATATATTTTATCCGTTACGGATTGGCAGGATAGGTATGAAGTGAAAATTTATTTAATTTGATGTGGAAAATTTTAGCAAACAAGAATGTATTAAACGGAACTCTTAGTTATGTATGTAACAATTCCTCTATTACTCCCAAATAAACAAATAATAGTTCAAGTTAGAGAAACGTAAATGATGACCAGGTGGAATCGTCTGCCACGATTGCTATTATGCACGATGGTTTCTTGTTTTATGATCCGATTGCTTTGATAAAATACAACCTTTATGTGCTTAGAATAAAATAAATCTCCGATAACACCAGATTCTCAATTAAGCAAGCAATTAAAGCACGATATTAAGTATTTTTAAAATTAGTAACAACAATTCTCTGTTCAATGCTTTAAAGACATTTACAAGTTTATGTTAAATTCCAAGATTCACACATTTTTCAACGTTAATTTATAGGTTATTCTTCGTAAACTCTTCTTCTTCACTGCCAATCGTTCTTAATTCATCTCCCTTCTCTATACTGACTGTTTTCGCCGTCCTTCTACTCCTTCCAGTGATAAATTTCCCGAAAATGTTGTTCTTTTATGTTTTGTTGTTGTATTTCGCGTTCCTTAAGTGTGAATTGATTAAATTTAAATTGCATTTTAAGCTGTCTTCCACCACGCCCCTTTCGAAGTATCCCGTCCCTATCGGTGTTTCCACAGACGCTCGAAGCAGTTCGTATTAAAATGAAGCTTCGCATTTATTGAAGTCTGTAGCAACGGAAGCGGAATAAAACTGAAGAATATAAAAAATGCACTATTGAAATTAATTAAAAGCTCTTTAAGCGCACATTGTTTTGGGTTTACCGCTCAACAGAGTTTTCTCTTTCTCTCTCACTATCTTTCTCACATGATGCATCCTACTGAATCATTTATGAATTAATAAACTCGGCTATAATTTCAGCACGTTGCAAGTAACTCATTAATTTTGCTCAGCTTCGCCATCAGATGTGGCACTATGTGTGCAGGCGTGTGATGCGCCTCCTGCTGCAGACAGGAAGACATGACCTCCATGACATTTTCTGTTCCTAAACATCGTTTGACGACAAATTTTATCACTTCATAAAACTGTTTGCTGCTGACGTAAAAATGTGTGTTTTTAAATATAGCGAGCAGCATTTTCGATATTTAATTACTTTTTTTAGAATTATATGGCTTTTTTAAATGTATTTTCTTAAATTTTAAAACTAATACAAAATTGTTTTAATTGAATGAAGTTTTCGTCGTTTCTTCTGCTTGTAGACAGAGCACCACGTTGTATTTCTACGGAAATAACAACGTTTATGTTCGTAATTGTTATTAAAAAACATTAAAAGTATTTATTATTTACATATAAAGCTTTTTATTCATGAATGGATTGTTCAATAACTCGTCATAATAATTGCATGTTCATCATACGCACCGTTGTACTCAGCATCGAACAACTGAATGCATCGCATTAAATTAATGTGCTTCTTAATTAAACTGCTGGCGGTGGTGAGGTGATCAGCATGAGTATTCGCTTTCCAATACTCTCCTCGTTTAGGCAGTTAAAGGTTCGCCTGCCATAGTTTCTGCTGTTTTTTTTCTGCCAGTCTATCCTCCAGCGGTTGGGTTGAAATATCACATTTCCAACTGGAGCCATTATCGCGTGAATTTATTGCGCAGCTCATTAAAGCAGGTCTCGTACTTTGCATGTCTACCTTCCCACTTTTAGTGACCTGAGCAACGCAAAAGGCTGTTCATAAATTGCATTAAATGCGTTTCTGCTGACAATAACACACTGAAAATAAAAGACTTCAATGTAGTACTTCATTTTGGTATTAGATTAGAAGGAGCTCTTATAAAAATTTCTTATTATTCATTTATAAATTAGCGAGGAAATTCGCTAATCTACCTGTCAAAAAGTTTTCCTCAGCCATGTCTAATTAGTGACTAGTTTTATTCTCACCTCTTTTTGACCTGCAAGACCGTTTATGCCGCACAATCTCCCCACAGCAAACCAAAACTGTATAAACTCAATTTTTCTAGTTTTCCTTCTTTTTTCTTGGGTAATTGATTAAGTTTCGCCTAGAAGTATGCAATAATTTTCGCTGACTCAATGGATTTTCAATGGAGACACTCATTCGGCTCCCCACACCATCAGCGATTTTTTGCTGATTGAAATAAATCGAAAATTAAACACGATTTGTGGGGGCGCTTCTCTATTAACGGCTGAAGTGGAAATAATGGGAATTGAGGCCGATGTTAAGCGGGCTGAAGGAACGACCACCTCAGGGTAGTTCATTAAAAGTGCAGATTTATTTGCAAACTTTAAACGGCCGCCTCACGAGCATTTGCTCTGAAATTTAGTGCAAAAATCCAGCCACGGTTACACGCTGAGGCAGCGAAAATGCAATGGAGTGTAAATAATGTGAAAAAGTAGGGGAAAATGGAGTAGAAGGTCCATTTCATAAAATTCATCGAATGAATTTTGATTAATTGAATAAGAAAAACTTGCAATAACACTTGTAAAACTTGCAGTGACGATGACTTGTAATAACAATGTAAAAAAAAGCCTGAATCGAATGTGAGAAGCTGAAATACATTTTTATGGTTTTTATTTACCGTTTCGAACATGTTGTAAAACTAGAATTGAACGGAATCTGCTTTTGGATAAGAAATTTCTGTATTTTCTTTTAAACGAATTAATTAATTAATTAATTAATTAATTAAAATTAAATTTTAAACAAAGTTTAATGCGTCCCTTGAAGCGAGTTTAGGTAAATCTGAAACGACGTTAATAACTTCTACTGACACACAGCCACTCATCGACGCCACGAAATGTCAGCAAGTCACAGGCGTTGTTGACCGTGCAGGATGAGGTAAAGCGCCAACAAGAAAAAAACATAAGTTTGTAAAACTTTTAAATTTATCGCCGGCGAAAGGTTTTTTATCGGAATATGAGCATCCCGTAAAACAGAAACAACAAACAAGGAAAATGCCAAAGAAAATTTATCACGGAATAATTTTTGAAACTGTCAAAGCAACGTCTCAGCAGCTGCACTTCACTTTCACTTCTCCGGAAGAGAAATAAATTAAGCGTCGCTTCTGTACAAGCTTACTAACTCAACGCTGGCAGACCGAAGCAGAATTTTAACAAAAACAAGAGTTCGCGAGTGGCAAATATATTAAAGAGTAAAAGCAGAGGACGGAAACACATCACTAATTAAACATTGTTCACTGAACAAGCTTTTTATTCTACTTTTGTACTGCGAAAAAGTAAGAGTGCTTGGTACGTAGTTAGGTATTAGAATTTTACTTATTTTACAAAGATGTTTTTGTGGATTTAAAGTACAGCAGTTAATAATTTCAAAAACTAACTTAAATTTGTTCAATCAATGAATGTAAAATAAAATAAATTATTAAGTGGATTTGACAATTAAGTAAAGGAACATTTGCTTCAGGTTATTAATAATGTGCCAATTAAATAAATAACAAATAAATAACTTAAACATAACTTAAATAAGATTGATTGATTTATAGAAATAATTATAAAAAAAAAAAAAAATTGGAATTAATAGAAATTAATTATATTAATTAAACCATAAAGACGGTATTAATTATACATACTGAATGAAATAATGTAAAAAGTAATAATCCAAAAAATCAGTAATAATGAAATTACTGAATACCATAATTTATCATTATTTTGAATTTTCTTTCGAATTTTTATCTTATATCGGATTCTCACGATTGAAGAGTTTTGACCTTTAGATTGAGGTAGAAGAAAAAGAGATTTGCTTGAAAAGGTACTTAATTTCATTATCATCTACTGAATATTTAATGTTTCACAACATGAAAGTTTTTGGAGCCTCAGAGGCACGTGAGTCTTTCAAGGTGTACTTTTTATGTGCGCAATAAAACACCACCACAAAAATAAGACTGCAAAAGTTGAAGATTACAACGACGTGGAACGACTCGGCAACTGAAGGAAGACGAATCGACTGCACAGAGTAGTGTCGGTCCATCGAATGAATCAACGACACGTGCTGGCGATTGAGCGACAGAGGGAGGACGAATCGTGGGCGAATCTCTGAGCGATTTGATGGACCACAAATCGAGGCGATGATTGAAAGCCAACCGAGGGACTCGGAGGAGTGAGAGCGTGGAGTACTGATTCATGAGTGTCACTTAAGGAACACAACGCCAGAGGCTCACCACGAAACAAACTCGCTGCGGGGTATTTTATTATTCAAGGCATCATTCAGTGGCGCGTTAAAATGCTCCTCTTTAATTATTAGCTGCTATTCTTGTGGTTTCTCTCGCTGCTTTTGTAGTTTAAGTTGTAACATTTTAATTTTGTTTTAAACACGGTCCAGAGTACGAAGTAATTGAATGATACTAAGAATAAGAAAACAGTGAAGACCTTGAAGACCGGCCGTAGGGAAAGGTCTGCTAGAACTTTGATGATGTGATATAAAAATTTTAAAAATTCAAAAACACTTGAAACAGTCCATAAACAACAACCAACAGCGACTTAAGATTTTACGCACGTCTCTGATGAAAGTTACACGCTCTTTGCGGCGACTCACACACACACACACACACACACACAAAAAAAAAACACACACACACACATATTCTTGGTTTCAAGAACAAATTCAGTCGCAGCTACTTCATTTTACGCAATACACACTACGACGTTCTGCTTCCTGGTCCTTTACGTCGTGTGACGCGATCAAATTCGTGATGTTCGCGTGTGTTTCGATTCAATGGAATCTTCAGCATGTGTGGGTCTGTGTACGTGTGCATTCTCATTTATTTTCTCCAGTCTTTAATTTCGGGTCGTCCTTCGGGTGCTTTTATATTAATCATATCCTTAAGCGACAAGATGTAAAACATTTCTTGTTACGCGCTTTTCGTTACGTGATACTTTTCATATTAAAAGCTCAGTTTGTAGATTATTTTCAAAATTTAACTTGAAAGCAGTGGTCAGTATTCACATTCACTTCATTAAGAAAATATACCATATCATTTCAAGTACGCTTAAAACCGTTTAGAAAACTTTTCAACCTGTTGTTTATGAATGATTCAAGAATTTCCAAGAGCATCTTACAAATAATTTGTACTTGTCCACTTAAAAAAATTTTACCCGCTTTTGTATTTACTGCTAAAGATTAAAACTTCTCAGTTTTTAATAAATTTTTCATAAAATCGAAGCATGCTTCGTTCCACAGTTCTCATACATAAGAATTTTAGTTGATTTCTGCAGTTCTTCTGAAGCTTGTTGTTCAGTATTTTTAATGAATTCCTTGTCGTAGATGAAAAGTTTCGTGATACATGCGAACACGTATTCGATGTTCGCGCCAAAGACGTCTGCTGGAGAATTTATTAATCGAAAGAATCCAAAGTTTGAATCCTCCGCACAAGAGTGAATACAGAACAAGGGAAATAAAACACTTTGAAGCATAAATCTATGGATAATTGACGAGGACAGGATTTTGAAGCTTCTTAAGTTAAACCCACGAAACGATGTGGTTCTATAAGAGGAAATTGGTTATTATTGGGTTTTATTATCATAACATGTGCGCGTATTACAAACAAGGCTAAGGTCGGAATAGGACATAAACTGCGTCCTGGAATATGATCGGGTTCGCTAACGGGACTTGAGATAGGATTTTAACTGGATCTTGACCAAAGACCTTGACTATCCCGGACTCTTGCCTGTATTGTGACTTATACTATGACCTCTACTAGCTGGGACCAGGACGTTTGTGACGCTATGAGCAAAACTGGTACTCGGTGGCAGATTGCTTTGATTTGATTTCTTACGGTTTACAATCTACTGCAAATAAATTATTCTTTATTATTTATTCTTTCATTTTTTCCTCGTTTCCTTATTTCCTCATTTGTTCCAATTTTCAAATTGTTCCAGGCTTTTGCATTAGTCTCTTCCCTTTTGTACTTTATTCTTTATACTTGTACTTTTATTCTTTCGGTTTCTTCCTTTTTTCTACTGCTTTTATCTTTCTTTAAGTATTTCCTTTTATTGGGATTCCATTTTATGATTTTTTGTTTGTCTCTAGGTTTTCAACTTTTCTTGAAAATTTAATTTAGTTAATTTCGGTCCTTATTTTTTCGTTTATGGTTAGATAAATTTTTTAAATACTTATATATAAGCATGTATTCTTTTTCTTCGTGTTTAAATAAATCCCGCTAGGTACAAAATCAGTTGTCGACGTCGACGTCAACGTTTATCGGTTTCCTTTTCAGTTCAACAACGGAAAGGAAGTTCTTTGGTCATGAAAAGGAGTGGAGAGAGAACCGATCCTGCACCCACACATATTTACATACTCAATATTGTAAAAAAAAAACAATAAAAAAAATGTGGACTGAAATGTTGTTTACAACGGAAGATTTTATTTTTAGAGCAATCAAAGGCTGTGGATAAAATAAAAAGTCTGACAGCGCAGCCAGACGCACGCATCCTGTAAGTAGGTAACTCTCGCTGTTTTTATAGATTGAACTCAGTTCTAACGAATGTGAATATCATAAAAAAGGAATCTGTTGCCTTTGTTTTTATTTGTATTGCTGCAACGAATACAAATAACAAAAAATCGGATGGAGCAAGATGGTTGCTGTTATTGTTTTCAGGCAGTTCAATGACTCCTGCTTATTTCAGCATCAGTGATTGGTTTGTTACCGTTCGCTGATGTGTTGCCAGTTGTCGTCCTCATAAAATTCGCATACATTACTGACGTTCTGCTTTTCATGAGCTTATCGCTTAACGAGGAATAGTTTTCGTTTATGCTTCCTCCTTTCCTCTACAGGAACAGAAAGTTTCGCATATGTTGCAACGTCGACTTAATGCCGATTTTATAGCACTGATAAAATCAATCTGTGCCTTATCAACATCTCTTGAAATCTATACCGAAACGTATTTCATCAATTTTTTTATTCCTTTTATTAATCTCATTTTTGTTCTCGTTTTTATTTATCTTCTCCTACACGTACTTCTCATCCCCGTTTTATTTCCATTCAAAGTGATTGATTTCTTACGACTTGCTATAAATTCAATATTGTCTCTGTTCTGTTTCACATGTACAATTTTTGCTAAATTTTGTTTATATTTTCAGTATTTTTTTATGATTGTTTGTTTTTTATATATTGAGATTTGTTTTCTATTTGGCATCTTCTTGATTGGATAATGAATCGTCAGAACGTTTATTTTGCATATATATATTATTCCGTTTTATGATAATATTTACTAAAGACGTTCAAATTGAACTTCACAACTACGCAGAAACCCAAATAATAATTCAAACGGATTATTATAAATAGATCTACAAATAACCTATTTCCATTCCAATTTAATTGAAATCAATTGAATTCATCATAATTTATTATTTCATAATCATTATACGCTTTCTAAATAAAACATTTATTCTAAATATAGTTAGTAAAAAATAAATAAATTATAAGATTAAGTGCATATTCGGTAACATAATATTGTTGGACTGTGTTGGGCATATAATGCTGATACAAAAAAAAAAAATATAAGTAGTTTAAAAATATCATCCTTTCATTTCTCATGGATCGGCTTATACTAACTGTACTACAATATTAACCTATCCGACTTCCTGAAGACTCTACAGTCTTACAGTCCAAGGATACAAACCATGATAGGCCAAAGCATCCAAGTCAATAGCATCTATCATTCAAGAAATACATTTGTTTGAACTAAATCTGGAATTAAACATACAAGGCTAATGTATGTTATCAAAAGTCGAGGTCAGAGAAATGGTTATAATTGTGAACAAAAACCAGTACATCTCAAATACTTATGTGGACATCAAATCCACTTCTCTATATATGTATGTACATACAACAATATAGCGCAATATAGAGCATATTTCCAGGAACTAAAAATTCTATATTTATCATATTTTAGCCTACCATCCAACTTCAAGTGAAACAAAGCAACTGTAATTGCAATAACCAAACAAAATTTATTAAGTGAAATTGAAAACATGTATCGAGGTAACTGTTAGTAAAAAATCAAATTTTGGCGCTATTCATCGCTAGACGATCACTCTGATTGCGTGGTTGATGGTGGCTTTTCGTCGGCTGCGGTAAATGAAGCGTCTGAGGACGCAAGAGCTGCAATGCTCCGTGCAACTTCCAGACTAGCCAAGCTACTTGTTCTCGGACGTTGTCTGTATTGATACATCGCTGCAACTGCTGCAGCTTGTTGCTGCTGATAGAGCTGCTGCTGCAGCATCTGGGCATAAACGAGCCGCTCATAGATGCCAGTGGTGCTGCTGTTGGCAGCACCGGCAGTTCCGCACCCGGTTAGAATCGGTGTTTCGTTGTAAATGGAGCTCGGGAAGTGCTGTGGATTAGGCCTTAGCATCGGATTGGAGTAAACGAGGCCCGGAGGCGAAGGCAATTTGTTGGGTACGAAGTTCCTCCCAGGCGATTGCTGCGGATTGTAAAACAGCGGTTGTGGGGCTGTCGGTGGAGGGCCAGGCGGCGGATAAGTGTAATTATTTCTCATGTACATGCCGTATGAGCCGCTAGCAGCTGAGTTGGAACCTCCAGTTGGATGCATAGTTGACTGAAGGCCGCTGCGCATTTGATGAAAAGCCGTCGATGAGCTGCCACCTGCAGCCAACTGAGCATGGAAATGTTTTAAATATTTGTAAATATATTTAATTAGAAAAAGATTTAAAAAACTTACATTATAATTTGGATAATTAACGTTTGGTGGTGTGCGATATAAGCCGCGATCATAGGCTCTTGGGTTGAACGATGATCCGAGATGTACGTTATTCTCAAACAATGTCGATGCTGCGCTTTTCGGGCTAGCTCCCAAATTCGGTGAGAGATTCTTTGGAAAATTTATGATATCCTCTCGCCCCAACGCAGAATAGCTCTTGCGCGTCCGCATGTACTCGTTGCTGCCACTGGCCAACTGTCCGATTGAGTCGCCAGGCAAAGCGCGATTTGCTTCGTGCGTGTAGGTGCTGCTGGCAGCAGACGGAGTCAAGTTTCGACGGCAATTGGCTTCTAGTTTGGCGTTCCAGGTATTATCGTATGATTGTTGTTCACTTTTGGATATATTCCCGTTGTATTTCCAAACAGGATCCGACAATACTCCCTCTGCTGGCCCTGATATAGCAATCAAAATGGCCGCCACATGAAACATCATGAATAACACAAACTCTTTCACACTTTTTTTCTTACCTCTGGAACTCCACAGCTCCATGTTCTTAACCAATTGAATTTTCTTCGCTAAGATATCCTCTGGTCGCTCTTCTTTCAGCGGTTTGGAATCTTTCTCATCCCCTTTCTCATCATCACTTGAGGCTGAAAAGTTAATTTTTGTTTTTTTTATAGGTTTAGCAGCCATTTGCAAAATTTTTCTGTACTCACAATTCAAAAAATCCAACATCTCCTTGACTAATGCCTCAGTTTCTTTCATCTCGTCTGTATCCATTTCCACCAAAGATTTATATTCAACTGATGATTGTTTTCTGTTCGAGGTCTTTTTCGTGGCTTGCTGCCTTTAAAATACTAATGCAAAATTCAGTAGTTTTCCGTACAGTTCAAAATGAAATGCGGATAATTCATGAGGTGAAAAACTTTTCCAATTGTTATTTGATAAGGTACTCAAAACGCTATAGCCTTTGTTCAAGGCGAAATCTCGAACAAGTTCCACAAAATGATATACAAAATGATGTTGATATAGTATACAAAAATCGCCACTAATGTGATGGTGTTAAGTCAACACGGCCAAAAACCACAAATCGAAAGCAACAATGTAACAGATGGGCTTTATGATCCTGAAAAAATTCAAGGCAATAAAAATTTTGGAAAATGCACTTCTGTGCAAACAAGAGAATTGGAAAAGATGAAGAATGCATTCAGACATGAAATATACTTACATATGAATGTATGTACACGGAAATTTAAGGTTTATTAATTCTTCTGGAAATATATTGCTGTACTGAATAAAATTAAAGGTCCGTTTGAAAAGTCATTTCTGACAAATTTAGTTTATAATTTTGACTTTTAATGAACGATTTTCTATTTTATTTCGAAAAAGTTTTGAATTTAAATTGATATAATTTACAAGTTCATTAGTTGCAATTGTATTTTTTCTAATAATCAATATAATAACATTAAATTAATATTAAACATATAAAATTTAATTCAATATAACTTCTAAGGAGTTTTAATTTTCAGTGCATTGTATTAAAAGACATCTGCCAGATGCATAATCGATTGATGATGATTTATTGCTGGAAGGTGGTACGTGACTTCAGAGCCTAATGATGTGTTTCAGCTGGACATGAACGCAGGCATAGTAACCCATACTTACATACACACATATGAACATGTGAGCCTAACTGGATGCAACAATAGATGATGAGTGTCAACTTTCGGGAAATGTTAAGTTAACCTCGCATTAATTGCAAGGTTTTTAGGGCGACTATGTGATTGCAGTACTAATCAGGTAAGGTGTTCAAACAGCAATACACCCCAAAAATAGAGACGTTATTATACATTGTAAAAAATTCAAATTTAGAGTTGTATAACACCGAATTGTAGAGCTCTGTCTGTATGTAGGCACATTTTGATGGCTTTCCGGAAAGCCCGAAATGAAGCTATGTATAATAGCTTAAGAAAATCCTGGGAAATAGTCAATAAAGAAAGTTCACTCAAGTTAATAAATATCTTCACTATATCTCTATAACTCTATTAACTATTTCAAAGTGGCTTCGCTGATATGTCATTATAAAGGATTTATTTAGTTGCATAATTTGGCTTCCTGGCAACTCTTAGTTCCTTTTTTGAAATATCTTTCAGTCCACGTTTGTGTCGTGAAGATTGCCGCTGTCTACACCTGCTGGAAATTCAGGGCCACATTTCTGGCTGCCAAGCCGGCGGCTTTGTTGCAAATATTTGGGTATTTGGGCGTATATCCATGGAAAATTCCATACTTCATCCAGTTGAATTTGGATAATCCTTTTATTTTCTTCTTCTGATACATATATGCCATTTCTTGTTGGTTTTGAGTCCCCCATGAAACTTCTTGGACAACAACAACCACTGGCAGATATTCATGTAGCCCAGGTGTTGTAGTTCTCATCACATACCGAAACTTGAACAGCTGCACCGGAAGCCAACTCAGCATGAGAAAGGAAAGAGGTGGAAAGCTGATGAACGCGATGTTCGTTGCTACCGGCTGTCAATCAATGGTCCAATTCAATTTGACTTGAACAGGCATTTATTAAATTCATTAAATCAGTTATAAAAAGGTTTATAAAACTGTAGAAGCTTCCAGATTACCGGAGAAACTAAATGATTGATGGACGAATAAGAAGATTGATATTGAACTTAATTTCTTAAGTATACTAAGAGCGGATTGTATGTACTTCATAAATCCATATATATGTATGTATGTGACTTAGAAACTTCCAAATGTAAACAGCTTATACAGATTATGGACTTTTAGAATCATTGGAGGAATTAGTGAAGTCTAAAATATAAAAACTATTTTCTAAAGAGATGAGATAGGTAATAGCAGACGGATATAAGAAAATGCTTAGAACATACTACATATAGTATACAAACGTAAATACAAAGTAAATACAAACAGAATAAACTGTTAATCAACTATCTTTCTAATTAACTTGCAATCATTTGAAATGAAAGGAATATTGAAATAGAGCCGTTAAAATAACAAAAAAAAAAAAAAAAAAAAAATAGTGTAGGTATTAAAAGCAAAACTTTTATATACATATGTTCATTAGTAAATTGTGTATATTGATGATTTTATAGTATGTGTAGAACATATTATTATTATTATTATTAGATTTTCCTGTAGTCTTCATTCACCAGGAATCGTTGTCGTTGTTGTACACGCTTTCAGCGAGCCGTGGAAAAGCTGTTGCTGGCTCATTTCGGGTGTTGTTGGATGTAGTGGGTATTGAATTCACTGCTTTTTGGTTGTCAATTGTCAAGTTTCTCCATGGCAACGGATTTATTACAGAATTCAGGGTGGAATTCACTGAAGCGTTTTGTGTGGAATGTTTTTCAAGATTTGCTGAAGAATGTACTGAAGATATATTGTACCAGGAAGAATATAGTGACATGTTTGGAATCGATGAGTTCGACTTAGTCAAATTACCCGTAACCTCTTCAGACGTCGAAATACTAGATATATTGGAGTTTGAAGAGTTACTCCAAGCAGACGGCAACATCCATTCATTTGACGTGTTGTAAAGGGAAGAATTGGAGTTGGACAAGTTACTCGTAGGTGTGAAGATAGGATGGACAACCGCAGAACTTACTTCGTTCATGTTAGTGGTTGGTCTCATCGTAGACCATGTTGCATTTGTGGAATTATACACATCCATTGATAAGAGTGCATGCGGTGTACTGACTGGACTGACAGATGGTGAAAAGATAATGCAGCGCAATAAATCCACAGACACTCTTCTTAAATGTAGAACAAGGCGATCCAATTCCAAGCGTATGCAACATTTGTTTCTCCAGTAAAAGCGAGAGTAAAACCTGAAGCTCACCGTCCGCACTCGGTTTAAGCCGATGGAGATCTGAAAGTAGATTAGGGGCAGGGTTCATCGTGATACCCGAATAAGTGACATTCCTACCGTGTCTGCGTAACAATCCAACAACGCGCGAATGCTTCTATGGTTGCACTGCCATTGAACAGTGTCCATGAAGTTTTTTTTTAACCTTTCGCCGTTGTGGGTGCCGTGGAATTGCTGCACTCGGTCCTGGTCCACGAGCATGCAGCTACGCATTTTGGCGCCCCCATCAGCTAAGACTTTGGCTTTCGTATCTGAGGCGGCGTCAAGACATGACTGCATCTCTGTGTTCGCAATGATGACTCGTGGAGTATGCGGAGCCAGGGCGCCGCTGCTGTTGAAAATTGCGTTGTACAGCAACAGGTCAGTATCCTTTCCCAGGATCTCTGGCGATCCGAATGAACTTTCAGCAAAGATTGGAGCAACCTGTCGAAGAACGAACCGTATTAAGGTGGCTGAAATCACTGAAGTGGGAGAAATACGATTTTGGGAAGCTGCAGAAAGCTTGCGACTGCAAGAATTTCTAGAGCAAGCTTCATTGCGTCCAGCTGCTGCACGAATTGCGCTGCATCGAATGAATTCGCTTTGCTTGACGTCTTCTAATTCTACTGCTCTTAAGTTCAGTTCATTGACGTGATCTTGAAGATTTATTTTTATCTTGTGTCAATGCTGGTGTTGTCCTTCTTTTACGAGTAGATAAAAACTTCGCTTCTTAGCAAAGATAACAGTTGGCAACGCTTCCAATAAATGAGTTTTCTAAGAAGTGCGGCTTTGATAACGGCGAAAAAATTTCCTTATAATATTTTTTAATAAATGAATGATTAGGAGAAATCCTAAGTAAAACACTTTTTTTAGGTCTCATGAAGAAAATCGTGTATCAATATTTCATTTCAATGTAAGATAAAAGAGATTAATGCGTAAAATGAAGGTAAATAATGAAAAAGAGGCCGCTGAAGGAGAATTGTAAACCCTAAAATTTTTGTATTAATAGAACTAATTAAATCTGAGTTGTTGCTGTGTTTTCTCGTTATTATTTTTTGTGTAATTTCAATCATAAATAAAGTTACAGTAATAAAAGTTAATTTAGTTAAAAGTAATGAAATAAACTGATAAAAATGGAGTTCGAAATTCAAAATTTCTCTTTTGTGAGATGCGAGCGTCGTTTATTTCTTCGTGATTCATTTCATTTCGCATTTCTATTCACTTCAAAACAAATTTATTATCAAAAAATAAATAAAAATAAGCCTTTTTAATTTATAGTATTTCTTAGTTAAGAAAAGCAAAGAGAAGGTTATTTTAGTAGCAGAGTATTTTAAAAGCTTTTGTAAACAATTGACATCAAGTGGCAATGACTTTTAAAGTAATTATTATTTCATCGCTGAGAATTATTCATTTCATTGGCGATGTTTTTTTAATAGAGAAGATAACGAAAAGTTTAGGTGACGAAAAGGTAGTTGAGGACTGAAAGAAGCTGTACACAAACGTACATTTTATTTAAGTGTCTATAGTTCCTACACAATGGATTAATACCAACTTTTAATGTAATAATAACGAGTAGAGTATGATGTACTTCAGAAATCAAGTATTTGACTTCAGATTTTTACACATGAACTTCAAAATAACAACTTCGATTTGTATTGTATTCTGAGAAAAGTTCATTTGGACTTGTGTCAATACAAATGAGGATTCTTAGAAATTGGCTTCAAGATATCGAATTGGATTTCAGAAATTTTTAATTGGACTTTATTCAATTGGACTTTATTCAATTGGACTTTCTTCAAATGGACTTTATTGAAAAATTTCTAAATTCCATTGCTCTATTCCGTCCATTTCAAATAATACAAAATGGATCTGTAGTAATCTAAGTCAATATAAACAAGGTGTAGTTTTGTAGTTATGACACATAATAGCGCATTAGAATTGGCTTAAGTATATACAGACCATGGTGCGTGCGTAAGCATAAATATGATGTTGGTGCTACCAGGGATGAAACAGACATGATAGATTTCAATAAGAAATAAAAAGATCATCAAAAATTCAGACAATTCAATGACTCGCAACGGAATAATAACATATACCCGATTTCTGTTTAAGAGTCGTTGGATTTTATCAGTTGTATCCCTCAGTACACGCAATTGTTGAATATATTCTATGTACTTCCCACTATTGACTTTTTTAGAAGTGTAGAGGAATATCCACAGTAAATAGTACTTTACTTAGCGTTGTAGATTTTGTGTTCTATAATTTAACCTCCTCAACCGCAGCATGCTTTTAATTATTTATCTCAAAAACAAAAACCACGTGAAAGAGCAAAATAAAAAAGCCTTTAAAGGACTTGCACTGCTTTTGGAAGTCATTCAGAAAATCACTTCCCAACCATATGCTTTTTTCTTCAAACTCAAATTCAAATTCAAATTCAAACTCAAATTCAAAGTCGTTTTTCTTTATTATAAGGTTCAATTCATTGCGATTCAGTTGTAATTCTTTTAACGTTTCCTCTTAGGCAATTGTAACTGTAATCACTTCTTTATTGTTCAGTTTATCCTCTTTGCATATTGTGAATCTTTTGATTAATCGATGTTTTCTGAGTTACTGAAGGCGGAAGCAAGAACAACAGCAACAAATTTTAGAACTCCAACCCAAAAACTTCTGCAGCACAGGAGAGATTTGCACATATATAAATCCTTCTTTGCATACATTTTGGCGACGCTGTGCATGTTGGAGAAACTTTATCTCCAACTCAACCCTCGACTCGGGCTTCTTCCGTTCCATGTTGACTCTGGAGATTGGCGTCCGCGTTTACGGCAGCTTTTCCAGTGAACGTTCACAATGTTGATGACAATCGAGTCGCGTTCCTGGGTGCCACTTTAATCTGAATTTAAGGACATTACATAACTGAATTGTAGGGAGCTGCTGGTTAGCCACTTGACAGTTGACTGTGTTTAATGCGTAAATAATGAAGCTGTGTAACTTTGGGCAAGTGTTGTAGATAGCACGCGGATTGCACGTTCATTAAAAGAAACTTTAAGGTTTGAGATGGAAGATTTTATTTATACAAGTTATTTCTTTAAGAACAAGAATTAAACACTATGGCAAAATGTCTCCGAAATACGACGAAAATGAAAATTATTTTGTGTTAAATAGAAGAGGAGTGCTTTAAATCCGCGTTTTTTTTGATTAGCATTTGAAATCAGTGTTTAAAACTTAATTTTTGCACCTGAATCCAAGTGAATATATAAAAGTTACGTTCATTTAATATAGCATAAGCAGGATGTAAAAATTTTACCAAAGTTGATGTTAATAAATTGTATTATAGAAGAGACTTTCGGTGCAGAAAACCTTTTCTGTGCAAAATGTTGCGTCGGTATGAGTTTTTGTGTGTATGCTTCGCTCCTGGCATGTGTATTAAGTTATCCTTAATATTCAAAGCAACACACAACCATGAACACTTCTTTATTAAAAGGTTCGTAGAAAAAAAATCTCTTGGGCCCTCGATGAATGATTTTTTCTGTTCCCCTTGACATAATTTTTGCTTTTACACTTTAATGTTTATATTCTTGATATGCTTTTATTTTATTGGGCTTTCAATGTTTTCCGTTGGTGTGAATATTTATGAATTCTCGTCATACAAAGTGAACATTTTTCATGTAATTTATTTTTAGTTGGTTTTTGCTGTCACGTCACGCGTCTGTCACCTGTGGTTTCTTTGTTGCTTAGCATTGACATCTTCCCTGAATAAATAAATATTAAAGAATAAACTGAATAACGCTCCAAACGCTCGTTATCTCGTTCTACGTCGACTTTTGGATTTCAATAATCCGAAAGGTAAACGTTACTAAAATGCGCTACTAAAATGTATCCAATTATTTTTACAATCTGCTGAGAATATAGAGAAGCACAGAAAACGTTAAGTTTCCATCGATTTTTTATTTATAATGTCTCACGTTGCACATCGTCTGCAATTTTGTCAAAAGCGGATCTAATGTGGCTCTTTAAAATCAAGATAAACAAAACTGCGTATGATCACAAGTGTATTAAATTCATACGTATAAATTCGACGCATAAATATTTTCATATATATATATTCTCTGTTGCAGAAGCAGCAATTGTGAATCCCGTCCCTTTTTCACTCTTTTCTCTCCCTTTTCCAGGAAGCTTTAAGTACGCATACAACCTCCTCTTCGGTGCGTTGTTGTGGCTTGATACGACGCTCCGGCGGATTAATTTAATTTTCCTAACCACAGAATGTAGAAAAGGTGCTACTGGGTAAAGAAATCAGTGTTATGGAGAAATAAATACACCAAAAAAAGGCAAAATAAATGGAATCAACGCAAAAGGGGAACATAGAAAAGAAATACACAAAAATTAGCCAAATCTTAGACGAAATTAAAGAGAAGGTAATTACCGATAGGGCTTCTGATTATCCACTTCTAGTGGATCCTTTCATTATCAGTTGCGATAGCGAAAAGCAGTTTAATGTGATCAAAAGCTATAGGAATCTCTTATTTTATACTCTATAACCTTCTACACTGTACATATAACCTCTTAATCATCTAAATCCTTTCATTTACAGCGTCGTAAGTCTTTTATAAACGCGATGTTCTATAATAAATAAAATGTGATTCTCGTTCCTCGGCTCTTTTAGTTTTCGGTACCTTTGCTTCACTTGCAGAATGTTCTCCTCTGAAATATCCATTGCTGTATGGAAATATATTAAATCTTGATAATATTCAGCCGACCGACAAATATTACCAACTTGTTTTCTACTCCCCTTTTCAGCGTTGCCCTCTTCTATCCACCTAAACCCATTTCGTTCGAGCACTAGGAAAAAAATAATGGTATGGTTGGGAAAAGAGAGCGAAAGAGATATAGAGAAACTGTGGGAGAGAGAAAGATATATAGAGAGAGATAGAGATAGCGCCACACATGTTTGCACACATTCAGTATTTTAAATATAATTTAATTCGATATTATTTCTTTTTACAACTGATTTCAGTTTGTTTTTTTTTTGTGGCGTAGACAAATTCTTGTGGTATTTGTAAATTTATTGGCAACGCTGCGTAAAATTGCACAATTCAGCGCAGAATTTCCACAGAATTTTGTAAATTTGGCGTGTTCATTCGAAAGCGGTGTTTCCTGATTTGTAACTGTTTCCGGACAGCAACAGCAAAGTGGGAGCAAATCCGTATATCATCGTGGTTATTTATTTCCCTCCATAATTTATTTTGATCGGATAGCCATAGGAATTTGTCCATGTGTTTATCTCTGTATTGGCCTCTTCCACGCCTTCTCCTACTCTAAACTTTATTGCCTTCCCTTTAAAGAAAATCACTTTATTTAAATATATAAATGTATGAAAAATAATTAAAAAGGTGAATTAATTTGTTGTATTTTATAGAAAACTTTAAGTTTCTGTTCAATATTCTCTAGAAGTCCTGGAGAAGCGATGCCGCCACTGAACAGGCACGGATTTCCATGCATAACGAAAACGTGACAAATTGATGACGTCGTCATAATCGTCATCATGATCATCGCCTTTGTCTGTGTTTTCATCATCTCCATTGTCAGCAGCCGAATGGAAACTCTTCGTCGAAGGCGAAGTTTAACCGTATTTAAGTTCACCGGCGCAGAGCCACAACAACAAAAAGTAAAGTGAGAGAACAAACACACAATGACGAGAGACGGAAGACGACGATTTAATCGATGTTGAATTTCGTCGGCTTACAGGGTTTATATGTGGACAAAGCGAAGGCGTGACTTCCACGTCACGTGGTTAACGACGAGATTAATAGCTGAATAGAGAATTACGATGAGGATGATGACTTTCACGAGTTGGGATGCTGATGATTAGGATTGCAGCAGTTTATGTGCCGAGTGGAAGCAATCAACAATGCAATCAGTTCAAGTGCTGCATTGCATTGTGTACAAGTCCAATATGCTTAGTTAAATACAATTAAATTCAGGCACATGTGCGAACAATGAATGTAATTATCTTATGTAATGTTTATAAATGGCTTAGGATAGGTTAAAATTAATTATATAAAGTGTTACGTAACTACTTAATTTTAATAATGTTCTTTGAATGCCATGATTACTATAAAGGCTTCAATCCGGGAAGACACAGAATTGTGAAAGTGACAAAGAAATATTCAGCGATGCCTAAAAGTATGCAATCGCTGTGTCCACAGTCGTACTTCTAGCAAATTTTATTCCTGCTGTCTATAGTAGTCCCATACTGTTCTACCATAGAGATTACACATTATGCACTCCGAGGCTACGCTGATAATTCAGTTCAGCTGCAAAATCACAGATTTTAAGTAAAGAATTTAGAAGTTTTAAATGCTAACGATTGCATAGAAATAACCATCACATCACTACCAATAGAGTCTTTATGAAGAAGAGATCCTTTTCAATCCATTCATGTTAAAACCATCAATAAATAAATAAGCAAAATATTTCAAAGTCCGAAAATCTTTGAATATCGGATCAACCATTTTCTTTCCTTTTTTTTCGGGTCAAAGAATTTTTCATCTCTTTTAATCGGGAACGAAGTCTTCAGTATCGAGTGAGGGAATTTGCTTTTTGCTAGCACCGTTTCCATGATCCGCTAAAATTGAACCAATTTTTTCCGCTTCACTTGCCAAAACTTCGAAATTACGAGAAAAAGAAGTGGAATGTTTTGAGCAACAACAGGAAAACGTTCAAGTTGCGTTCAATGATTGCATTTCTGCCGCCTTTAATCAATTTAAACTTGATGCGATCAACTATTTTCCTCGAAGCAATCATCCTTCATCCTTTCACAGCAAAGCACTGAACGGATTTGGGGCCCCTCCTTTTGCAGGATCCTGTGCTTTGTTAGGATTTTTTCGAGCTGGTGATGGGCGAAGCTGGTTATTTTGCAGTTATCCAGTCATGAATCGGGTTTTTTATTTGCATTTATTGCCTTGGTTTCTCTGTTTGCGTTTATATGCAAAATTGGGGAATTTATTATCGGAAAGCAGAAGGAAACTCCTTGCCACCGCACACCTTTTTCCCCTTGCTCTACCCTTTTCTTCAACGTTTCCCTAACAACTGTGTTACAACGGGTTTAGTCAAACAAACCCGTTTATTGGCCAAAATGCAAATTCTAATCCCTTCAGCTTTTCTTTTGCCTGTGGCTGTATTTAATATAAAAATCTGAATCGTGTGAGGGGGGCGGAGGGGAAGGGGAGTCAAAAGAAAACAAACTTTCGAACAGCAACGTTTTGAATGCTGAAACCAACAGCAGCAACAAGAAAAATGTATTAACATGCTTAAGTGTTGTTCAATCGCCTCCTCGTCGTTCTGGTGTCGGCATTTGTTTTTATTGCTGTTGTATTTTGACGAGGCAGTTCGGCCTCGGGCCCAAACAAAACTTTTATTGATACCTCTTTCTTCTATGGTTTGCTTTTTCACTTGTGCTGCAGTTTTCCTTGCAGCTCAGATTTCGATTTCTTCAATTGCTGTTTGATTTTGTTGCAACTCCTACGATTGTGTTTTTCTACTGTGGCCATTTGAAAGTGTTTTTCGTTGTATATTTCAATTTGAGTTTTGTGATCAATTGAATAAAAGAGGTCTGAAAGAGGAACCTGTTTACTTTTTCAACATTTCTTCCACATTTATTTGAAGTATTTCTTTTACACTTATTTTAAAACCTTAAAAAATACTATCAACTTCAGTATTGTGATGTAGTTTTGATATTAAATTTTAGGATTTTTGTATTTATTCAATTGTTGTGTAATAATTTTATTAAATATTTGACCGTAATAATAATTGAATTGCAAAATCTTTTTGGTACTCTTCCTGAGCTGCATCTCGACGAAACATTGCATACATCGTGGGCGCCCATGGAAAACAGTGGCTCCTCCAATTTATGTCAGCTGGAATTCATGGGGAGGATGCAGTTTATTTGTATTTTCAAAAAACGAACAACGAAATATTAAATTATGTTTTCCACCATTTTTGGTTTATGTGATTTTAAACCTGTGAAGACTAATTAAACCTGTGAAGAATTAATTTCTTTTATCCGATTCTGCGCTCAATAATTCTAAAAATAGCTTCTGTAAAGTTTATACCAGTTCTTAAAGGATTAAAATTATGTCATTTATCCGCATACATTCTATGGAACTATCTGTTAATTAAGGGATTGATTCAATGATTGATCACGAAATAAGGACGTAACATACTTAAGGCTCAACCTGCTTAGTGTCCGCTGCAATTATTTGTATTTGCGAAGCATTAAGGAGCAGCGGGCATAAAGTTAACTGAATTTGGCACATACCATGAAAGGCTCGGAGCCGCTAAACTCTGCCTTCGCAATAATCCTGGACTTGAATCAGTCAATAAGCCGACTGAACTGTGAATGATTACGTAATTCAAACACTCGTTGTTCAATGGTTGCTGTTCGTTGAGGAGGACAACGAGGGGATCTTGAAGAGTTGTGGGCGTGAGTATTATTTTGGAGCGTCACAGTTGCATGCAGCGCTTAGCAACAGCGCTGCGTGTTGCATTGTTCGGACACTAAATCCGAAACTTATTGTCAATCGCCTTAAAAACACCTTTGCCATGACGCGGCAATTGTTGTGCATCCGTGGAATATGCAACCAATCAATACAGGGTCTTTTCGCTTTCTCCTTTCCTTCTTCTATTCATTTCTTCTCTTTTTTCATTAACGGGTGCGCTCTCGAACTTCTCACGACCATTAAATTAAAAGTAATACTTTGCAAAATCGTTTCTTCACGTTGCATACAAAACGTGACCCAAATTAAAATCATCATAATAACATGGAACTCGGTGCACAGACCGCTGGAATGTTTCAGAGGCGGGAGGAAGAAGAGACGACGTTATTAAAATCAGGATAATTTTTTGCGGAGATAAAAAAACGCGCAATGAGCAAAGAAATGAAAACTTTTGTAAAACAATGGAAACGAAACGTATGCTGCAGCACCGTCTGCTTTTATCGCTAGTCGTCGGGAGGGTGTGAAGGGGGAGGGGAGGGAGGCGTGCTCGTAGTTGAGGAAAATCAGTCGATGGCTGGCGGTTGGGCTCCACGTTGAATATCAATTTAACAGCGCGCTTGCGGACAATGAGATTATAATTCATAACTTACGGAGCTGCGTCTGGAGCGCGGGCGGCGATGGCGAGCAGGGCGTGGCACCGATGGCATGGTGTTCGGTTCGGTGTTGATGGCGATGGACTTCGTTCTCCGTGGACATCGTTGACCTGCTGCAGCGCTCGCTGTGCCCAAAATTCATGTAATAAAAAAGAAAACGAAAGCAGAAAAAAGCCATTGTTTTTGGTGTTTCGGTTTCATTTCATTTCAGTTCCTTTCTTCTTTATTTAAATTTTGTCCGTTCTGTTTGTCGGAGTCAAATAAAAAGCAGAAGCAATGCAACAACAACAACAACAATCAGAGTAGCGGCTGTCTATTGTTTGGCGCTGAGTGATTAAAAATTGAAAGGATTTCGTGCTGATTTACTAAGTGATTCATAAAAAGTTAAGACCACTCGCTGGAAATGACACGGTTTAAATTCATATTGAAGTCATTATTTTCAGCAGTACGACCGAATTGCGAAATCTCTAGAGCTGCGTTTATCGACATTGTATAAAAACATATGTTGCTAAGCGATGTTGCTTTTAATCCTGCATTTCATTTAGATTAAAACAAAGATTACAACTCGATTCACATAAAAAATTCAATGCAACGTGTATAAAAAATTGATTAATTAGCGTTGTACAGAAGAATACGAAATATGAACGAGAGCGAATGAAAGGGTCAGGGAACAACACGGAGCAACAAAGAGAGAGAAATCCTCTTCTTTTTACGAGCTGAGCTCAGTTATGAAAAGCGACTCGTTATCGTTAAAGATGCAATGAAACAAGGAATGGAATCCAATTAACCGCATTCATTGCGATCACTCATTCATTCATTCATTCATTCATTCATTTGGTCGCCGTGCTGTGAGGGGAACGAAAGGAGCTTCGTTCGAAGCAAACGTCGTCGTTTCGTGTGGCCGAATAAACGACGTTTCCCATGATGTTACTTTGAACGAAACCGTTGCTGTTTATTCAGGGAATTTCCTTGACGAATTCACGTTTGTTTAGTGAAAAGGAAGTCTAAATGTTGCTTGGTTATTAAAGGACCTACAATCGCTTCACGGCTGCCAACTTGTTGATGCACTCACAGTAAATCTCTTAGTAATCGTTTTTATTTTTGTTGTTGTTGTTGTGTGAATGAAGATTCTTTGCTTTCAGCACAGCAACTGCTTTGTTTCATTGTCTCCGTTTCCTCGGTCGTCTTCGTTTTTTGTGTTGCGAACAAAGCATCCACACTTCACACGTTGAGGGCGCTTCAACACCTGCTTTTCTCTGGTGGTGATGTTGACTTTGAAATTCTGCCAACTTCTGCGAATTTTTTACATTTTCTGCATCTTTTCTTTCAATTTCTATTTTTGAAATTTCAGCCTTTTCCTGGCTTGTTTAGTGTTTTATGTTCTTGTTTGTAAAAGAATCGTGGTTTTATTGTTATTCTTTAACGTTAAAACAGGAAGAATCGGGCGAAATAAAACCATGTTTCTATGTAAACTTATAAAATAAATAACAATATTTTCTGTTAATTTTGTGTTTTACTTAATACTCTGAAATTTAAGGAGTTTAACCTTAAACACCCTGTTTTGGCACGGAAGCTATTGCTTCGCTACCATTATCATTGTTAATATCATCACCATCATCATCATAATCAATAACTTCCTTTGCTTTTGCAGAATGAAATCCTTTTTATTTCTAGTGTCAATCATTTATTCTTCAATTAAATTATCGTAAATGACATTTCTATTAAAAATACGTGTTACGGGGTAAATCAAACGAGTGTGGAGCTACAAAAATGTAGATAATAAGAAGGACCTCCAGGCTTAAAAGACCCATATGTTTTCGGGGAATAAAAGCTAAGAGTTGGCAGTAGGAAAGCGACAGAGAGAGGAGAATGAGAACGAGCTGAAGCCTAAAGTCACTGAAGGTAATCCATGAGGGGCGCTGGTATCGAAAATATAGGGCAGAGGAAGCTATATTTCATTCGCAACCAGGGTTTCCGATTGTTTCCGATGTTTTTTACTTAACTTTCAACATCCGGATGATGGTGATGATGGAGGCTACTTTGTTATTGTTGTTATTTTCTAATGTTTTATTTATTTTTCCCCTCTTTACTGCCACCATTTCGTTGTTTAGTTTTATTCGCAATCATTCTTTGTATTTCCGCGATTGAGTGTCGTAATTTGAAGCGGAAGTGTTGAGACGCCATCGTTTTTAAGATTAGAAAACGACGAATGATCCGAAGTATTTCGACTGCAGCTGTTCGTCCCTTTCGCCATTTCTGAGATGCGGACGGACGCGAGAATTTATACGACGTTCGTAATGACGCCGAATCCGGAAAACAGCGCTTGGGCCGGTCGCAGCTCTCGGAGGAGTGGGAGATCGTTAGATAAATAAGGAAGCTTGAGGTATATATTCGCCTCTCAGCGAAAAGAGTTGCACGGTGATTGAGTGAAAGACGAGAGATGGGCATGCGGAGCTGGGAACAAATGACTCGACATTTTATTTGTATTTTATTGTTCTTGTCGATGTAGAGTTGGATTAAAAGAATGGTTTGCGTGGTGGTGGATGCTAGGGAGGGGAGAGAGGAAAGATGTAAATATTCAGAGGAGCAACAAAGTCCTTCATTGGACTGAACTGAGTTTTTTGTTGCAATGCATTTCTCTTAAAAGTCAGCATTTAAAGAAGATTCTTTTTTAAACTAAAATTTCCGCATTTCAAATCACATGTTTACAGAGAAGAATACGAAAAATGAAGAGGATTCAGAAAAAATTAGCGTATTTTTAATTCAGAACTCGTCATTTTAATTTCAGGAAGTGTCACTTTGAATTCAGAATAGAATTTTGCAAATTAAATGAAGAAGAGTTAAAAAGACAATATTTGAAAAAAGAATTACAACAGATTTGCGGATAACAAAGAAGAGAGGAGGAAAAAATAAATAAAACGCGAAGCTCACTTCGAAGGAAGTCGATCCAAAGTCACGTTTCACTGTTGTTTTTTTTTAGGTCTACAAACAACTGCAATCAAGTTCGCGCTGTTGTTGTTTTTTCTGTTGTTTCTTTTCTGTATTTTTATGTTTTTTCCAACAATTTGCAAGTCGTCTCAGAGATTTCAGTTTTTTATGTTTTGTTATTGTTAAGGGAAAAAACAAAACAAAAAGCCACAATCACCACCACAACAACAACAAAAGAAATTAGGTCAATTGCCACCAGAAATCAGAGCATGCAACTTATGCGGCTACTTTTGAAGCTGCTGCTGCTGTTGTTGTAGTTGTTGTCGTTGTTGGTGTAGGAAGCAACTACGCACAACCCCAGTCGAAAGCCAAGCGAAAGCTCCAAGTGGATGCTGAGCGAAAGGAACGGCAACAAAACAACTTCATAAACACACACACACACACACACACACCCGAACACAAAGCAAGAGAGCGCGACAAGCAGTGCTCGCATTCTTCGTTCACATGTGATGCATTTTTTGTTGATTGCGTGGTGCAAAAGGCATTAAATTCGATGCAGTGCAGTTCACAATCTGTCGTTAGAGAAGAAGAAGAAGACGATAATCGTTACTCTTGTTGGCTGCAGTTAAGTAAATCTGTTGACACTTTCGTGGGAGATTGAAAAAAAAAATACACGGAATTTAAAAAACCACACAACAATGAAAAACTTCATCAAAAACTGAAGATGCTTTAAAAATAGTGAAATATAAAAAAGTCATAAGAACAGTAATAAAATATTCAGCTGACAAAAACTCATTAATTGAACGGAACTAAACCAAATATAAACTGAAAATTAACTGAAACTAACCAAAATTATTGACCTCTTAAATTATTTAATAGAACATAAAAAGAGGAAATTTATTGAAGGTATAAAAGGCTGATGAACAACCAACAACAATCGACACAACAACAACAACAACGCCTCGTAAAGCAGCAGAATCTGTCGATGGTTTAACGCAAGGCGCAACGAGCGACAATGCGAAGTGACGTCGCAGAATCAGCGAGAACTTCGCATCGCATTTCTTCGTTCGGCAGCCATCGCTGTGCAGAACACTGACAGCTGTCGAAGACTTCGTGAAGGCGATAGAAGAGCGAACGCTTTGAAGGAGAGTGCAGAATTCTTCGCTGACATCAGCTTTCGTGAGAGGTTCAAGTTGTCCACTGCAAGGATCAGGATTCTGCTAAGAAGAAGACAGAGAAGATGAAAATAAGGAAACGAAAGCGGTGTAAGCAGATGAAGAAAGATGAAGTTATGAGGAAAACAATTAAGAAGTTTTTAATAAGGTTTTACAAACGCTGAAATAATTATTAATGCATTGAGTATAAATTGAATATTATAGTAATATATTTTAATTAATTTCGAATAATAAAGTTAATGAATATTCTATTTTTAACATGTATTTTGATATTGTTTTTATCACTTCTTATTATATTGAATTATTAGTTTATTTGACTTTCAAAAGAATATCTCAGGAAACGTGTCTATTAGAAAGAGCTCCTAAAAAGCCACTATAAATAAAGTCTTTAAATGAAAGGCATTTAAATTTTGTAGAAAAACACTTCTATAAAAAGAAGTACGAAAAAGGCTTCACTGATGCATTCCTTGAGCAAATTGAATGATGAATTGATTGAATTTTGATTACTTAACAGCTCAGAATCATTAAAACCCGAGTCAAATGGACAATAATTTACAAGATTTAGATTATTATGAGAAGTTATTTAATAATGTGTCCCATGGAAAAAGCAATTTCAAGCTCAAAAAATTTTAAATTATAGCAAAAACGTTAAAAGTAAAATAATAATGAAAACTAGTAAAAGTGTTGTCTACAGCCGGGCTGTAGCCGAAATACCCTACACCTTAAAGCTGCATATATACTCGTATATATAAGATTAACTATAATTATAGCTGCTTAACTATTTTTGTGCGTTACAAACACCGGTACTAAGTGCGTTTACTCTCAAAATTTAGGTGTAGGGCATAGAAATATATTGCAATACTGGGTGGATGGGTAAAAAGGAGGCGTGGCCCGCCCATTTTTTCGCAACAGAATATTATTGGTTCACAAACTACAATATTATGTACACCATTATTTAGGAAACTTATATACTTTTCAATACAATCCATGTAAAACCCTCCATGACCTATGTAAACTAAAAGTGGGCGGATCACGCCCATGTTTGGCATATTAACTGGAAGCATTACTCTAAACCTACATATAAATTTTTCTTGTCTTCTCTCAAAAAGTGATGCTGATATGGCCTTTTTTAATAGGCAAAACAGAGGTACCTGCACTCTCGATATAAAAAGTAGGCGTGGTCCTTGGGCGATTTTGCCCATTTTCAATACGAAACACCCCAACATAGCAACGAATATTTTTGCCAAATTTCATTTTGAAATCTTAATCCGTTCTCCTGTGATCGTGATTTCAACGGACAGACAGACAGACAGACAGACGGACAGACATCGTTATTTCAATTTTGGTGGTGATGCTGATCAAGAATATATATACTTTTCCATACCTATGTAGTCTAGTTCTATGCGTTACACACTCCTGTAGAAAGTGAATATACCCTCAACCTTAAGATGGAGGGTATAATGAAAGAAGAGTAATATAATCTTTGTTCGTAATGCTCGAAAGGATTGAACAACTTCGTTAATTGTTGTATATAAAACTTACTTGCTTTTTGGTTATTAGTAACTGATGAACGTGTATCCTCCCTCCGCACCTCTTTACTATGTTGAGTACTATTGTCTTCTTCATTGTATCAGCGAATTAAGCTTCACAAAGTCATGGTTGATAATAGGAAGCGAGTTTTATATGGTTTTTTATGAATTCTCGCGAATTTTTTACGAGTTCATTTCGAAAGCACTAAAGCTTAAATAAGAGAAAGTGAAAATGTCTCTGTGTTAGTGTTTTCATGTCTGTTTGCTTTGGTAATCATCTTCTGCAGCAAAAACATTCAAGCTCAACATTCAGTTGCTTCAAAAGTAACAAAAGGGAAACTTTGCTTCACGAAAAAACTGGAAAGCTTTGTAAATATATATATGTATATAAAATATATTGTAGTTACCTTCATCCAATTATAAAAAAGATGGGATTAAAGCAGAAATAAATTCGACAGAACCGCCAAAAGAAAGATCAAAAAGAGTCCATTAAAAAGCGATGCTCAAAGCGAGTTCTTTTGATTAAAGGCTGTGAGAAGGTCGGCATATGGATAACACACGCACACATTCATACGTATCACACATACAAAGCTGCAGTTACAAAATAAAGTTCATCATTTATTGCGTAAAACCACGTTTTGTCTGCTTTCTGTAAGAATTTCTGAACTTTTTACACCATGCATGATATAAATGGCCACCATTTAATCTTCGTCTGTTGTTATAACTGGGGGCGTGGTAGGTGTTAAATAGGCGACCCTGAATATTATTGAAAATCGCCTAAATTCATAATGAAGACATGACATTTATCAGTCGGTCTCCATGTCGCTCTGAGCTGTGCAAAAAAAAGCTACGCAGTCAAAAGGCGTTCGTCTTTTGAGAGCCATGGACTTTTTTTATCTCTTCTCTTCTTTCTCCTTTCCTTGCTTTCGCACACAGAACATCTACAAGAATATTAAAATACTAAAATTTACTGAAGTGAAGCTCATCGTTCGTTCAAAAGCATGTTAGAAAAATTTATGTATACCTCTTCAAAATAAACTTGATCTCTGATTGAAGCGCTAAATCTCTCCTTTGCTCTCTCCTCCGCAGCATCTCACGCTGTCTCTCGTGCTATTTCATTTTCCATACTCGTTGATTTTGCTCGAGTCGCGATGAGGCAGCGCTTATAGCACAGTAACCTACATTAAATAACAGTAAAATACCAGTAAAATAAAAAAAGCCGCTTTCAACGGAAACAGCTGTTCTCTGGGAGCTTTTCATGAGGTTTGCGCTCTCAAAAGCTTCCTCACTCATCCTTGCAATTAAAGTCGTCATTCGGAAAACGCTGCTCTCTCTCTCTCTGTGGCTCTCTCTCGTTCCGTCTCTCTGAACTGTGTACTTCCTTGGTCCTTCTCGCTCTTTTTCCTCTATTCTATTAATTTCATTAACATTAAATGTTAATGCTTCCGCTTTTCATTATACGACTTTGGAATAAAATTTCAATTTCTATTCTTTTATTTATTTATTTAATTATTTATTATTTATGTAACATTTCAACAGTTTGTGATATAAGTTGAACAATATTTTTACGCATCTCTCATAATTCATTAGTTGATTTCTATTATTTTTTTTTTGCATAATAATCGTTTAAAATAAGATCCCCATCAGTGGAGTAAATCAGACTCGTGCGAGAAAAGTCGCATGCTATTTATGCTCCGATGATTGCCTTACAGTTTTCGGTGTTTCAAATTCTCATTTCACAAGGATGCCGACTCTCTTCGTGTCTGAATCGTGCGCTCTCTCAACGCTGCGTCTCCATCGCACTTCCGTGATAAATTCCTTGTCCAGATACAGCTTTACCGTCTTCTTCTAACTGTTTAACAATAATGTTGGTGTTTTCATCATATTTAATACATCATTTGTTGTTGCTTTTGCCTCTGTTATTGTTTACATCGCCTGTGAAGCCGCTGTTCGCGCTGCTGTTAGCTGCAGCTGCTTGTCACACACGAACATCACGCTGCGAGTGGAACTCGTTTCTTGCAATCGCATCTCGTCGGAATCTCAGTTTACTGTGGACCATGCGACGAGCGGTTGTGTGCGGTCGGTCAAGCGGCGGTTCTTTCGGTGCTTTGTAGTCTCTGTGAAGAAATCAAGAGTTTTTCTCGCTACAGCGTAAAAATTTAGGGCGTAACAAAGTGGAGATCTAATATAGTGACTATTTAATTAAAGTTTAAATAGAAAAAAAATAAAAAAACGTGTTGAATTTGAAGTTAATTTCGTTTACTTCATTTATTTAGCAAATGATTAAAAAGAAAAGAAAGATTTTTCAGTCATGACGAAAGAAAAGATGAGTTTTTTCAGTATATTTTCGAAGCATACCAGAATGGCGCCACTTCCGTTTTAAGTTATCTCGGCGTCTATGATACATTCCCCACCCACACATATGCACGCACGCACAAATGTATATATAGGAAACATATAGATGTGTTGACAAAGCGATTCCATTGTCTAATGACTTCGCAACCCTTTTTGCTTGTTCTTCTTCACTCGCAGCGCTGCGTGTCGCTGATACTTTGACATCCTTTGAGACTAGGAACACAATAAAACGACTGTTGTTATTGTTGCTGCTTAAACAACGGAATTTTGTGATGTCGTGATTTCAAAATATTTTATTTTTTGGCTGATTTTCTGCTGGCAACGAAATCAGAATTGATTGAAAAGGGGAAAAATGATTGTGGTGCTAGGGAAGAATGTGACTAGGACAAGTGAGTGATTAAAATACGAAAATTCTGTAAATTTATTAGCAATGAAAATTCACAACAAAAATTATAAAAAAACTATTAAGCAACCTGAAATGATGAATATAATAATGAAGAAATCATAAGAAACATTTTAAAAACAACCAGAAAAATAAAGGAAAACCGTTAAAAAATAACATCATATCAGCAAAAATATTCGGCAAACAACAGAAAATGTGAAACACGTGAAAGTGCAAATCACTTTTTTTTTGGCGAGTCCACGAAACGAGCAACGCATAAAAAACGACACCAGCAACGAGCGACGCGATGGAAAAACAGTGAACGTCAGCATGTAAATATGGAAAACAGTAGAAGGCTCGGAAAGTGCAATTATACGCACGCAGAGCAGCACACACAAAATCGCACATGTGCGTGACATGTATATAAATGCAAGTCATTGAAGCCGAGAGTTGAAAAAGCAGGAAAACTAAAGAACACTAAGAAAAAATTACTACAAATAAAAGAAAAACTAAAAGAAATGAAGAAACTTCAGAAGAAAAAGGTTGCCATGATCCGAAAAGTTCCCGCAGAGAAAACCCATAAAAAGTAACAGTCAAAATTTAAAGAAAGAAAAGAACAAACATTAAAAACAGGCAGAAAAAAAAAACAAAATTAAATACAAAATATTTATATCATTAAAGGTGGATATTTTATTTCTTTTAAAATATATGAAAAACTTGGATATGTGAAGTGTGTGGAAGTGTGTCATGCAAATATTCATTTAAAATATTCTTAAACATCGGAAATGATGTCGAACTGAAACGAGTATTAAAACTGATTACAACCCAAAATTCACCAATAAGAAGTACCGAGTAATTACTCGTTAATATTGAAATATATAAAATAAAACCTTAAATATTGAATTAATAAAAAATTGAATACGGTAAAGTTAGTCTTTCTATAATAAAAAAAGCTAAAGCAAGTTTAGTAGAAACTAGAATCATCAATAAAAATCATAATTAACTAATACAAATTAATAAAGTAAATAATAAGAATAATTGTAAAACTACAATAAAATATAATAAAAATAAAACTATTAATAAAAACTGAATTATTTCCAATTAAAAAAGAATAAATAAAACGGAATAAGCAACGCCGATAGGTAAGAATGTATTATAATTACTCATGAATACAAAATGAATGTAAACATAAAATAATACAACCCTAAAACTCCAAAAATGTTCTCTACATAAAACCACAGTCTATAATAAAAAAATAAATAATAATAAAACGTTGATTTAAATAATAAAAATAAGAGAACTAAGCATTTATTTTTCTGTTTTTTAAAGATGAATGTAAACAATATCAAAGCAAAATTAAATTTGAACTGAAATTGAAAGCTGAATTGAAAAATTTAACAACCAAAATAGAAAATAAAGCGGAAATGAAAAAATGCTGTATGTGAAAAAAATTTAAAATTGTAATTTAAGAACCACTCACAAACAGGTTTTCTGTTTTCGAAAATGCTGAACACAATAAGAAAATTTATCGGAATGCAACGAGAAAAATAAACGGCAGAATAAAGCATAATAATACCACAAACACAATACGAACAACAAACGAGGCAACATGCTGAGCTCACATCCTTTGCACATCGATCGGATTTTTAACAGTCTTTTGAGGACGTTGCTGCTGATCGCTTTCGGTCTGGCGAATGTTAACATTGGTGAGTTGAAAAGCTTGGAAAATATTAAACACTCAATAAAATAATCAATACAAATCGTTATTTGTACTGTCTATAATTGAACTCAATACGAAGATGCAAAAGAAATATAAATACCAAACATAAATCTGAGAATAACCGATTTAAACGGCGAATTCTTCAGCTGTTTGTTGTTTATTGCATTCATCGCTGTCGATGCTCACTTGAATTGATGTGATTTATTCCTGCATCCTCTAGATCCAAGCTGAATAATAATCCGCACACAATTGTGTGTGTATTGGGCGTCCTTCGACCTTATCGCTTTCTTTGATCTTTCACATTTTTTATCACGCAGCATGAAACATTCGCAGCGAATTTGTATCTATCAAAACACATCTACTCAAAGCTTTCTTCTCCAATCTGCTCCTCTTTTTCCGTCCTCACCTCTGCACTTTCCCAATATTATGCCAAGCAAACATTCCCTTTGTCTGGGGGAGGTTTTTGTGTTCGGTTTTATTGAATTTGTGTTAAAGATTCTTCACCTGAACTGAATCTCGAACATTCTCAACATTTATTTGTGTGTTTCTTGCTCTATTGAACTCCGTTTTCTGAAAATTTGATTTATTTAATAGAAGACTGATTGATTTGTTCAACAAATGTATAGAAAATAACAATAATGAATAAATGAAATTGACGGGGAAGAAAATTGACTCTAAGATTAGTAAAACGAATTGGTTTATGTTGTTCCTTCTTCGTTATTAAATCCCAAATATGTCTGATCTTTCTTACTTTTGTCCAATGAAAAATAAATTTAATTTCATAAGGTTTATTTGTAGTTCACAATGTTTAATTTAATGCTTAATAAATCACACACCTCTTTTTATCCTTCTCATTATTTGTCTGTGGTTTTGTCAGGAAAGCACATTTTTATAATTTAAGCGAATTGTTTTAATATAATTTTTATACGTGCGTGTCTATATAATAAACCTAAATTATTTTACATCCTTTCATTTACTCCATCTCAACAATTTTCTGCAAAGGCGATGACTACAGACGAGCCACAATTTATTCTGAATATTTTTCAAATTATTAAATCATTATCATTGTTTGAGTTAGTAACAAAAGAAATAATTTATTATATCGTAGACCCACAGTATTAAATATTTATTCAGGCTTTATTATACAACCCTTTGTCTAGTCACAGACAGAATATTAAGTGATGAAAACACACCCACGCACTCAAACACACGCAATTAAATTCCCAGTTGAAAGTGTTTAATGATCCATAATTTGCACTTCATAAAATATTCGCCATAAAGTGACGTAGAAGGCTGCAAAAGCGGAGACAGACGGTGAATGAAACAGACCAAAGGAGTTTATTGTATGTTTTGTAATAATAAACGGATGGATGACTGACAATGCGACTATATGATGTCATAAAAGTCGGTAAGCCTTGATTTAAATATTATTGTGAAGGCGAGTGATGTCTTTATACGAGCGAACATGGAGGAATCCTTCATATTTATAATTTAACATAAAGAAATCGCCAAACTTAGAGCTCGACACAATCACCGAAAATCATAATAACTTTGGGATAAATAAAACCCAGACGTATATTTCTTAAGAGCTTTATTAAGAGTATTTTTATGAGAAGAAAAGACGCATGATAATAACAAACACTGCTGGTTCCAGAAAGTTGAAGCTTATAAGTAATTAAACGCAACATAAATTAAGTTTTAATGAACTGAAAACAAGAGAAGGAAAAAATAATGAGGTCTTTTAAAAATACACAAAGTTCGCAAGAGGAACCACAAGTAGACTAACAAACAACACCATGAAGTAACTTTGATTCTGTAAAAAAGGTCTGAAATCGGTACAACTGACACGAGGGATCCGCAAACTTTCTTTAAAAAGCAATAAATAAATTCAATCGTAAATCTACAAAGTAATCTAAACGAAAGAAACTGAACAGAAAACACACCGAACAACATGACTAATTCAATTTATAATCCCACATTTTACTGAACGAATCGGAGTGTGTGACTCGTTGAGTTTTTCTTGGCGACAAAACTCTTCAGTGACCTACGCGAGAGAATCTTTTATGAGATGGGATTTAAAATTCTAGTCGAATCTTTGTTTTGGTTTGTGTTAAAGCAGTAGAATTGCCTGGCGGAGGTTAAAAACCCTCCCAGCGAAAGTTATGCAGTCTTTTGAACAAAACAACTTTTGAAGAACTCGAACGAGAAACATTTTGCGGGGTTTAGGCTATGAAGTCTTCCATAAAGTGGATTAACTGCAATTACATCAACGAGAAGAGCGCTACTTTAGCGGAGAAAATTCAGTTAAGTTCAAAACGGATTAAATAACAAATAATCGCATTGACGACGGTAATTACTTTGTGCAGTAAATGAAAAGTTGTTTTTAAAGGACAACATTAATTTATAATTTCTTGATACAGTAAATTTAAAGGAACAAGAAGCACAGTAACAAGTTACAGTTTATCGAGTCGAATAAGAGTCGTTGTAAAGGAGTATATGCACTTCAAACCATTTAATGTGGATATACTTTTTTTGGTATAATTATTTTATAGTTATTTCGGCGTTTTGTCGGATTTTATCGCCCTTCACCACACTACACTTACCCACATTGAGGGAGAATTGATGGAAATAAAAATTCGATTTCCTATTTGGAGTCATATCATTCATAAGCTCCACATACTCCATTTCGCCTTTCTTGCTCCAAAGTTTCTAAGATGAAAATGCATCCTCCTTTATAACCTCTTTATAAGTGTTGTTATTTGTTATATTTCTTTTTTATATCTCCTTATGTTATATTTTTCTAATATTTCTTCAAGCTCACTCGACGTTTACTATACATTGTATTTTTTTTTTTTTTGTGTGTGTTTGGAAAACTGTTCAGAAATTCAAATGCTCAAATCTTATTATACACAAGTGTGTGGGTCTGTAGACGAAATTGTGAAAGAAGACCGGAGTATTGATTTCGATTGAACTGCCCTGCATCAAACTGAATAAGACGCTAACAGGTTTTTATAGAATTTTACGCAAAGCGGGTCAGTTGAAGCAATCAGCTGGGTCGATGATGATGGAACTCCATTTTGTGTACGTCGAGCTTGTTGCTGATCTGGGAAAGAAAAACGTCCATTCAGTCGGTGGCTAATTCAAGGATGAGGACGGCACGAGAAATATTCATCGGTAATCATACAGCAAAAAATATCCATTGATCAAATTTAGTTCTGATGTGCTGCTCTGATATAGATATTGATTGGAAACGAGAATAGTGAGAAAAGTAAACTCTCTAAAAACACATGCAGTTTATGGTGATGAAAAACTCTTCGAAATAAACTCAGTTTAGAAATGAATAATATATATAATGAAACAAAAAGTCAATCAGTATACAAATAAATAAGTAACAATGTAAGAAAAGTAATAATTCATTAAAATCAATAATTTAATGATATCACCTGATGTAATCAAACGTGGATCAAACATGGATACAAGTAACAATGAGCTTTATTGTTTGTTTGTTTGTTGAGAAGGGTGTGTGATCGCCTCAGACGAACACGTCCACCTAGGCCTCCACGGCCCATTGGGAATGCGTGAATGCCAATAAAACGTCCCGTGGGATTCCATTACTGCTGCTTACGGCTCATCAGTTGTGAACTACATGTTATTTGTAAAAGGTTAAGGCGATCTGTAATTTCCGATGGTTCCGCCAAGGAACCAGATCCTAACGAATTCAGGCCTCAGTCTCCTCCTCGTCAGTATCATCGCATTATCTGCAATGATCCACTTTCCATCAGGTATTCACATGGTTTCCATCTAGATACTTTCGCTCTAACGGACAACCTTAGTGCCTTAGAAGCCTGCTCCAATACCATCCTCAGTTTATTACAACAAGGTTTATTATCAAAGACCTTCAATATATTCAAGTCATTTTGCACCCACCTTCATCATTGCGCTTTATATTTATGTGGACTCAAAAGTACATACAATAAAATGGAGATAAGTAATGTATATACATATATATTTACAGTCCGAATAATCAGATTTAACGTGTTTATGTATAAATGCAATTTCTGGTATTAGCACAACAAGAAGTCTTGCTGCACTTATAATTTCATTTGTTTCTGGCATTAATACTAGTTTTCTTTCCCTGCAATTCTTTTAATTGTAGAATTAGTTGATGGTCATCTTAATCGAAAATATAGTCGTAAATTATCACACGTACGCAGTTGAGAATAAAGGGAAAAGAATTGTCGAAAAAGTCCCGTATTGCACAGTTTACATGTGATAACCATGACCATACCATACACAGAGGTGACTTCGTCCTCAAAGCGAAGTAGAAAAAAGAGAAACAACATTCCAAATAACTAGAACAATTGAAAATATAATGGCAATAGTAGGAATAGTAGTAGCAATAGTAGCAATAGTAGTAATAGTAATATGTGAATAAACGAACAATAATCAAAAGAAAAATTAAAAAAGACTTGAAAACGTAATTTAAATCCGGATAAAAAACAATCAATACAAAACAAAAATCAGCTATGAAAACAAAAGGAACATTCCTATGAAGGAGTCCAAGCGGAAGAATAAAAAAATCAAGGGAAAGCAGTTTAAAAATTGTACAAAAAACGTCCTGACTTAAAACTAAATTAAAAAATAAAAGACACACAAAAAAAGCTAAAGTAACGGCAAGAAAATGAACAAGGAGTGAAAAAAAAAAGCTTTGAAGGGCGCGTTAAGAGAAAATAACAACAGCTACGAGAAAAAGCATGCAGAAGAAGAACAAGAATCACTCTTGCATGTAATTAAAAAGTTTGTAGCGCTGAGTGACAAATTCAACGATTACAAGAATCCCCCAAAAAGAAGAACTCAACAAAAACCATAGGAAAAAGCAAGGAAAGTGAAATGATTTCTTCGATGGAGGGAGCATGAGGCTGCTTTTCAAATAACCGTTGTCTTTGTTGTAATTAAGAAGTCACGAGTGACAAATTAGAATCACAGACGAAATTTCAAGTTCGTTGTTGAAACAAAGACATAAAAATAAATCTGAAAAAAGACTAAACAACTTTTTAAATTAATCGCCAGCGGAATTTTACTTCTGTGGCTTCCAATTAAATTGGACAAAAAGATTGTCTTTTATTTATCAGAGCGAAGTGAATTAATTCTACTTAAAGTTAAAGCGGAGGCGAATGAAGAATCAGCAATGGGTTAAAACCTCTTAAGGTTTGTGTCTTGTTGGTTCCCTGAAATAAACCGGCCTCTACAAACACTGTCGTATACTTTACGCACCCACGAAATGTGTATCTTTGCAAGTCAGTCAGGATATTCTCTATATCATGAGAAGCGTGGGAGCCCTAATTAATTGCTTCTCATGCCTTTCACGAGCAGAGCTTTAGCCAATGCGCCTCATCACACTTCCACACGCCAACATAAAATTCCCTACAGAGATTTGAGTTGTAGTGTCAAGGATAAAATAATTTTGAATTCGCATTCCATTCCCTTTCCCTCGTGCGATGACTTTCCACGTTAATGTGTTGGCTTTTGCTACGCTGCTGCTCGTACTTTGCCAAATTCTTCTGCTTTTGTGCTGTACAAGGGCTTATTTTCGAAAGTATCCTCAGCCAAAATTCTCCATGAGCGCTCGTGTTTGTTTGCGTCGTTGGTATTCTAGTGCATATGTCTCAGTTTTGCTATAGCTCGCAACACAAACGATCCTAAAAGTATGCCGAAGCAAACGTAAGCATTTCATTCACTTGACGGCACAAGAAATGTGAAGTTTATCCGGAGCTTAGGAGGTTTTAAGGCTCCCAATTCTTGCATTGTTACGTATGCACATATCACCCATTACACCTCCCACCTACACAATGTAGGCGGATTTTTCCTACGAGCGTATTCCGACACATATTTATTGCACTTTCAAACAACACATCATTATTAAGGCGAAAAATATCCTTTCGACTGATTGCAAATCCTAAAATGATCAAAGTTGCATTTCGGAGCGAATTTGCTATTCATATATATATATATATATATATATATGTGCACAATATTAGGATAATTTTAGTGCAGTGAAATAGTTAATTGTTTGTTGCTCATACGACGTGGGGAACGCGTTGAGGAGAGCAAAAATTAATAGACAAATGAAAGGAATGGAAAATTGTTCCTTCCATAATTATGTTAATTAACAGGAACACATCCCTTGATTCATTCTAGTGCTAAAATTATCGTTTCGATAACCGATGCCAATCTATTAAAAACTCCAGGAAAACCAGGAAATACCAGGAAAAGCTTTCTCCGAGTGCAGTGTGAACAACGTGAATAGTTAATAAAAATTTCAGTTTTGAAGAGTTTAAATTCTATTGTGTCTGCTAGTTGCAAGACAGAAACTCCTTAAATATCCTTAATTTTATTCAACCGACGATCTGAGGAATAACAGATAGAAAAACTACATAATAATAGATACAAACACGTTGATGATCTACGCAGAGTTAACTTTGGTTACTTTCGCACAATCAAAACGCCGACAAGAACTGAAACGCAACCAATAAAAAAAACCATTTCACAAAAGACCATAAAAATGTTTTTCTTTCCTTTCTTTGTTCCTTGCGAATAAAAAAAGCAACCAACAAATACACTTCTCCACCTTGTGTCATTCCATAAAAAAAGCTCCTCTTCTAGAATGACCAGAACAAACAAATACCATAATATCCTTTGTCCTATCACTGTCGGTTCTTTTAAGTTCTCGGACCGTGGACCTAAGCTCTTCGGAAGCGAAAAGTTCTTCGTAGCAAAGCCGAGAAGAAAGTCACGCATCTGAATAAATAAACAATAAGAGCAACGAAAATGTAGGAAATAAGATTATCATAATAATAAATTCCTGCTTCAATTAAGGTATCTTTCTTGCATCTAAAAATTGCACGTTGATAATTTGAATTTGAATTGAAAATATTTAATATTAGTTTTGCGAGCATCAAACTCTAAGGAAAATTTCCGCTACCGACTTTATGCTTAGTCTACACTTACTCATAGTCGTCCAATCAATTTAAGTGCGAAATTTTTTCTATGCATTATTAAAAAGAAAATAATCCTATTATTTTAATGGATCGCGAGCTTCCCCAGGGCCTAAAAACTAATTATTTTAATGCGACAAAAGTGAAATTTTTTTAAAGTTCCTCTTCAAAACTTAAATTTAGTTAATGAAATATCAAAAAAACGCATTATATTTGAGTTAGATTCATTACAAATTGAAGTATAATTTTTAATTTCCATTTTGGTTTCCAAAGCCTAGTGGTATTTAATGCCAAGAGCTTTGATTTAAAGTGAATTGACTCAGTGAAAACTCAGCTCAGGAAGTAAAAGGTAATCGGAATTAAAACCCTAAATAAATACAACTCCTCATCGCATTGCAAATCATCGTCCTCAATCATCGACGAGCAGTTGAATTGAGCCACGTTTAGTAATTCAGCCATTCAACCACTTTTTCATTGAACTGGAGTCCAAAGGCATCACTTCATCAGCGAGCGTATCCAGGACTTGAAATCAGTTGCATTTAGAAGTCCGTGCGTAAAAGACTGCACTGCTGATTGCGATTTGATTTAAATGCATGAGCTAAATTGCCAAAGTGTGACGGTATGTAACTGTGTGTGTGTATGTAGAAGCTAACAGTGCTTGCGTTTAAAATCAATTAACACGTTAAGAACGAATGAATGAACGACCAACGACCGAACGATCGAATTCATGAGCACGCGTTTGCAATCAAAGCAAACATTTTGTGTTTGCATGTGGCGAGTGTATTTGTGTATAGTGTATGTGTGTATCGCTGCTCTTACCCATCACTATCTGCCTTTTAATTCCCATACCAGTCTCCGTGTACGTAGTTAATTAATTTAATGGCTTCGATTTAAACGAGTGCACAAAACGAACACAAAAACCAAATCATGTCGCTTCAATTAGATTCCACGTTGCATCCACCACCCAAAAAAAGACACACACATGGAGTTGCCCACAAATAACAGAGATTTCTAACTTTTCAGTTGCAGATCGAATTGAGCAGCTGATATTCTCGACTTTTATCAATTTTTAATGCAACTGGAACATGTTAATTTTATACGTTCTATTTCTGCGGTAGTACAACGACTCTTTTTATCGTCTTTCTCTCTCTTTTTTACCCATTTGCATCTCCTATAAAAGTATTCAACATTTTGGCAAAGAACTTAACTCTGTTTATTGCCCAGTCGTTAAACGAAATCTAAAATCGGATGTGAATTATTGATGCAAAGTGCTGACAGCGCTCGAAGCATTCGCTATAAAGTGAATGGTCCAATTTTTTATAGAAGAGTGGCGAAAGTAGGTGGTGGGTATAGTGAGAGACTTGGATGTTGATATCGATGTAAATACAGTTTTTTATTTATGGAAAAGGTAACGGACAAAAAACTGCTTCTCTGTTCTGTGCTTCCGTAAAAATCTGAGAGTTTTCATAGTCTTTACTTCAATAATTCCAGAACGCAAAATTCCCTTTTAACGAAACTTATATTTCTAATTGACAGATGTTTAATGATATACTACTCCATAATTCAGGTCCTCGCAATACAGTTTCGACGCCACTTTCGACTACAAGTTCTAGCGCGCATCTTTCACTATTGTAACGTTTCTTCAACACGACTATTTTTCTCCCTCCTGCCTTTCATTTCATATCTTAATTACATAGAAGGTAATTTAAAGTTCCTAACTCATTAATGGAATTAAAAATCGTCCAATAATAGCGTGAAAATGGACCACACCAGATGCTGACAAGCTGAAGGTTGTTTGAGGTATTTGTGCCAAATGTGCACAACGTACATTTTTGAATGTGCACAAATGGAAAACTTGAACCGAAGTTTCGAGGAAAACATCCTCTTGCAAGGACTCGAGCGAAGCTCAAAGCACCCTAACACCGTTGACCCAAAACGAGAAGAATTCGTACATGAAACTGAATAAACTTTTATATTTTACACGTTCACAAAATTCGCATCCCCCTTGAAGGCATCCGACAAAGAAAGCCAAGGAAAGCGATGTTTTCCCGTGGATCTATAGTATTTCGCTGGCAATAAAAATCACCTGTTACCGAACAAAGGAACCAGGTAAATAGTCGGAGTTGATGATAGTAAACAGTGGCAGAGGGATGAAGTTTTCTGTAAGTACTGTCGAGAGAACAAAAAAAAGACTTTCTTCAAAACGATAAAAAACAGTCGTTCAGCGAAAAAGTGTCTTCAAGGTGGAGCTGCTGAAAGATTCGGGACAACTAAAGACCTTTAAGAAGCATGGGAATAAAAAGCGGTGTTTTTCGTAACAGTTTGTTGCATACTTTATAGCTGCTGATTGTGGCAATAAATGCGGACGTGAACGGGTGCACCAAACTGTTCATGAACGTCCATGCCTTCATGCATATAAATGCAAAGTTTATTGTTGTTGTGACAACTAGAAAATTGCAATTCGAGAATGCGTTTATTTCATCCGTCACCAGAACGAAATAATCAGGAAATTACTCAAATGTCTTTGCTGCACACTTTTCTATTTCTAAAGTTAATAAATGGGATCCGTGAATGCTTTGGAATTATAAGCATGGGATTATTAGCATTTCAAAGGAAGAAATTACTTTTTTTTTTAAAATGCTGCTAACTATTTAAATTTTTAAATTTTAGAAGAAAATGTAGAATAACTTCGCTTTTCACTTTCTACGCTTTATTAACATATTTCTTGCTTGATGTGAAAAAGGAATCAGCGTTGAATTAAATACGGAAATCAGGTTGCAAGGTTTATGAGCTGCTGAGCTCCGAGTGGTCACGAGCTTTTGTCATAATCTTTTGTCAAGTAGCAGCGAGACAAGGACACGGAAACGATGGAGAAGGAGACGACGAGACAGAACGACCCGAACAACAAAGCTCTCATAATTTTAAGCCTGCATTTCTGTGGCAATAATGGGCCTAGGCTAAAGCGTAAAACGTGGCATAACAACGGGGATTAAGGACAACGAAAGATGCTAATTTATTAATATCGTTAACGCGGGCATTAAAGCTAAAAGCAGCTGCGTTTAGGCGCGATTCAAGATGATGAAGCAAAAGCTTGTTGTTGTAGTTGTTATAAAAATAACACAGGATATTTGTATGGGACTAACTTAATTCAGAGTAAATAAAATTTTTGTTATTTTAAAATAAAAGATTTCTATATAAAAAAAAAGAGTTCAAAAACATTTTTTTCTTAAATTTAAAAAACATGAAATTTAGCAGTTGTTCTCTTAAAAATGAGAATTTATAAAATTGCTTTTAATATTTATTACAATATTTTCTTTGTCAAAGAAGCAAATGCAAAACTGTTCGAAAATCGAGTTACTTTTGTTTTTTTCCGGTTAACTAATTTGAAAACTTTGAACTGAATAATACGAAGGAGGGAAATTCTATTATTTTGTTGTCTTTCCGATGGACATCGTCGATTTTCCTATCCATTACCGCGTTGCCATCCGCGCTTCCGGCTTCAGTACGCAGCTTCGAAGTATCCTCTAAAAACAAAGATTTTCTTCTCTTCCTTTCAATTGCCGCGAGTTGTTGACTTGTTTCCTTCCCGTCTTTAATTTATCTTCCCTCATTTGTTTTCTTTTCGCTTTCTTTCTACTTTTATCTTCTTCAATTTTTCCTTGGCTTTTGTTGTTATTATTGGAAGTTTTGGCGAAAAAACAAGAAAATATTTCTTTTCAGGGAAGTTATGGATTAACTTTCGCTGTTGTTCTTGTTTTTGGTATTTTTATTACTGTTGTGATATTTTTAATGTTCATCAACATTTTTCAAGGCTTCATCTCCTATCCGAGCTTCTGCTTTTCTTCCTTTAGCATTCTACTTACGGACGTTGAAACTTTCGTCTTTTCTCTTTTCAAGCATAGAATTTATGTCCAGCTTTCGCACTATTTTTCCTCAGCGAAATTTGAAATTTCGCCTGATATGTAGGGAACAGTTTTTGCCGACGACTTCAGCGAACTGACAGCTTAATCTATGGCGCTTTTCGAATATACAAAATGCTCATTCGTACTTCCGCTCACCATTTCGCGATCCATTCATTTAATGCCATTCTAAGCCATTCACGAAAACTACGACTTTTCAACACGATGTCACAGTCAAAATCCTTTTGCAGCATTTCGAGTACAACGTGTTTGTTTCGGTTTCTTGCTCTTATTTGTTGCCTCTTTGTTCCTTTTTGGGTTGAATAGTTTCCCTGAATGAAGCTCGAAGTGTGTCAACGAAGCGAACTTGTGCTTCCCTGCTTCCGCTTTCATGGAATTTGAATGAAAAAATGCGTACTAAAGACATGGACCTAAACCAAGAGAGAAAATTAAATTTATTAAATCTTTGATTATAAGATCCTCCTGCGGAAAACTACAAGATTATTCAATAGAATGTCAATGTTTTCCCAATTAACAAAGAATATTATTTATTTATTATATTTTTTATTTTTATTATTTAAATTATTCAATTATTGTTGAATTTTTTAAATTTCTTGGCACAAAATAAGAGAAGAAAAGAAAAAGCAATAAAATTGACGAAGATCAAAACGAACGAAGTCGAATCATCAAAAAATTCAATTGAAAAATTACTAAATAAAAGTTTTGTCATCCCAACGTCCTATGGAGTGCAGTAATTACTCCTATTTTTCACGATAAGGAAATTTGTCTTATAAAATTCCGTTTTCAAAGTGTAAAATATAATAGAAGTAGTGAAGTTATTGCTGTGGCTCCGAGCGGTACTCAGGAACAAAGGGAAAACTGTAATCTACCGTAAGGAAAACGTGTCTCTTCCTCGACACCTCAGAAATACTCTTCACTAAATCATTTAATTTTTAATTGACTTCAAGGCTGAGGATGTTATTGCAGACAATTAATCGACTTTTGAGGATGAAGGAGGCGAGGTAACGATGCAGATACGACGTCAGGTTTAGAGATGGAAAATCAAAATTAATTACAACCTGAAGGCTGACTTCGCAAGTTGAAGAAGTTTAATGGACGAAAATATAACTTTTCTCGAAGAACAACGAGGAGATAAGAAAAGGACAAAGGCGAAGAACAAAGAGAAAGGAAAGTAGGTTGCGAGGTAGTGTGAGAGAGAGAGAGAGAGAGAGAGAGAGAGAGAGAGAGAGAGAGAGAGAGAGAGAGAGAGATATGGAGAGAGGGATAGAAAGAGAGAGAAAGATGGAGAGAGGGAGAGAGAGAGATGGGGAGAGGGAGAGAGGTATAGAAAGAGAGAGAGAGAGAGAGAGAGAGAGAGAGAAAGAGAAAGAGAGAAAAAGAGAGAGAGAGAGAGAGAGAGAGAGAGAGTGGCATGAGAGATGAAAATTAGTAAGCGGAGCGGTATCCACTAATTATTTTTTTAACAAAATGTGTTTGAAGGAATTTCTTACTATTTCCCACTCCTTATTCCCGTTCTTTACTTACCCATTATTATTTGGCTATTATATGCGATTTTTGAATGTCGTTTGGTTCAAGAAACTTTTTCTCCTAAATTCAAGCAAAATGTTGTTTACAATCCAACAAAGCCTTTTTGTTTATTGCTATACTGAGTTTGTGAAGGGGAAAACGATTTAATAAGGAACCGTGAGGATTACTTGAAACGTAAATACTGGAAACTTCCGCTCCTTGGTGCGTTCCATGAAATACGCTATTATATACGCCATGCCTAGAAAATAATGTGTGTGATTAGATATCGAGGATAGTGGGGTTATGCTCGAGTTAACACTTTAGTCAATTCCCCTTGTACGCGTCTGTCGTCTACTCCTACACGCATTCTACGCCTTCGTCTTGCCTTACACCTCGACTCCTGTCTTCTCATCATCCTCTGTCGCTCTTGTCAGCTTGAGCTCTCATTACAGTCTTCTTTCGTGACTCCCTTCAATTGGATGTCGTAATTTTCTAGACGCTTAAAAATTCGATTAAATTCGTCGATGTGAACGATTGGAAAATTTAACATTCGTAATCTCTGTTTTATGTACGTATTAAATTTGTAACGTAAAATAAAATTACGTGAACATATCGTTAAAAAGTCATTTCAGTCGTCATTCCTGATCTCTCCACCAAGATTTACTCAATCCTCGTATTCTAAACACGTTCCGGGATTTCAATAAAAGCATTTCATTTCGTGTCTTCCTTCCCGATGCTCCTCACTCTTCTCTCTCTGCCAATTTTCCTGTCTTTGCGTGCCGAACTCGTGTGCTTCTGTTATTTACTCGTTTAATTAAGTATCTTAAGAACTCCAATTTTTACGACATGAAGTGTCATTAGAAATTGTCGTTAAGCTGGAAATAATATCGAGTGACACTTCAAAATGTCGGCAAGTTGCCGGTTACGTGAGTCTGATCCTTTCAGTACATCGAGATTTAATCATGTTGCTTTTGAAAAGGACGAAATTAATTTTCTTCTAAGAGTATGAGGGCTAAATGCGATTTGGGATAAGGATAAGGAATCGGTAGGGTTTCTCACATGAACTGTACTAAGGTCTTTTTTTATTAAACTTTGTGTTGTAAATAAATGTAAATTCTAGTCTTTAAACTGATTATCTGTTGAATAATGCAACTGAAAACAGAAATTTGTTAATGTCTCAATTCGTTCTATGAATATAATGAATGAATAGTATTCCTTTAAGCATTCAGTTAACCATATCAAAGTTTAATCATGCTTAATTTCGGCTTCATCTCAACCACAACTTTTTCAAACATCGAAACCCTTTGACATTTTTCAACGCGTTTCATTAAAACCAAAAATAATACTTCATCGTTAAATTTTAATTGGAAACCTTGCACTAATTTAATTGCGTCCTTTAAGCGACATCCTGGAATATATGCCTATTAATATAATAACAATTATAATATTAAAAATAAAATTTAATAATTCGGTTTCATTTTTTGAATTGATTTAATTCGGTTGATTTTAATTGAAGGATTTTTTTTATTTTTTGCTCCCTTTTGTAACTGAATACATTGTGGTTTTTGTCTTTGTTGCTGTATTTTGTTGCTTTATTGTATTCGGTTCTGTTTTCCTCATCCTTGTTACTATTTGAGCTGTCAGCTTCACTTCAGCCTTTGCTGTCAGGTTCGTAATTTAAAATATTCGAGCAATGAGGTAAAATTCGTGTTGAACTTTAATTGATAGCACACAAATATAGTTTTAGGATGAAAACTGCATTAAATCAAAAGTCAACAGAATATGTTATATAAAAACTATTTAATTTCAGTATAGAATTGGATAAATTAAAAATTATAAATGTGAATATGAATTTAAAGTATTCAATATTTTCTTGGGTTTTAGTATTGTTCGATCTTTTCATATTAAATTGTTTTAATGCTTATTTGGGACCTGGAGTCTTATTTTCATTTAACACATTAGCTGCATAAATTATTAACTTATTACAATATTTCATTTCGCGATATTTCGGCCTCGGAAATGTGTGCGCCAATTTATAGACTTCTTTTAATATTTTTAATTACATTACGTACATCTACTTTTATTATAAATATTTTATGATTCAAAATTAATGCCGACAGGTTCATCAGCACCTTCGCGGAGTGTCGCTTTTAATTGAAATGCACTTATTAATTATTAAAAGAAGTACAAAAATTATAAATGAGTTATATTAGCTTTTTATTTTATTCTTATGTTATTAATTATGTCTTTAATTAAGTTAAATTTTGTATTAATTCCTTTTGGTGCATTCATTTTAATATTCGATAATTGAATGCTATTTTTCTCTGTTCTTTATTTATAATTTTGAATATTAAATATCTTTCTTTGAAATCACAGAAAATCACGATTTTAACTTCCTTTAATTTAAATAAGATTGCAGTCAATTTGATATTTTTTTTTCATGCTCAAATCATTCCTGTGCTCTTCCCGACGATCCTTTGCATAAATGAGAGCCGATGAATTGATTATGAATGTTTTTTTAAGCTTACACGGCTTAATGCGGCGTATTTCAGAAATGTTTTACATGGTGTGTGTAAATAATGTCAGCGGCTGAAAAACTGCAAATACAAAAAAATCGTAAAATCATAAAAAAGGACTCGAAATTATGAAAAACATGTAAACAAGAAGTAGTTACAGAAAGCGGTGAAGCGAAGAGGAGGTGAAGCGTGTGGCTTCGACGTAATTCATTGCATTAAATTTAAGCGTTGACATGTGCAGCAGCAAAAAAACTGTCTCTTGGTGACACGAACCCAAACACAATTAATAGTTTATGCATGGAGCATTCGCTGTGTATGTGTGTTTGTGTATGCGCCATAAGTGTGAGCTGATTAGCATCTCAGTGATTCTCGCTGAGAACGGAGCAACTTTCATTCATTGTATTGACTCAGGTTCAATCACGCAGAAGCAACAAAGAAACCCGCTGAATGTATGCGTTTGTTTGGGTGTGTGCGAGTGGTCAGTTTCATTTGCCTGCATAAATTGCATTAGCTGCATCTGTGACGAGGGAAGAGAAGAAGCGACAAGTTAATGCGGACTTTTAACACATGTGTCATGTCATTTGATGTCCTCGCCGCACAAATCGCATTCATAAACAAATCGCTGATGAAGCAGAACAAATTTAATTACAACAACAAGGATAGCAACGCGGCCAACATGGAAACTGTAGGGAATTTAATAAAAACGAACAACATGAAGGACGTTTCGACATTTACGTGCGCCCATTTGCTTGGGTTGTAAATATCACACAGTGTTTGTTTTTATGCGTCCTCTGTTGTCCGATATATTTAATAAAAGCTTTGTTAGTAATGTACTTTTGAATTTTCTATTTAGTTTTTGTCCGTATTGGAAGTCATTTGCTGAGTTATTTTAAAGTTATTTATCGAAATTGCAATTGCTTGTTATTCATTAAGCATTCAGTTACAATTTTACTGTTAATTTAATAACACTTTTAATACTGCAAGTGACTGATCATCGTTGCCTGTAATTGAAAAAGCTGCACAAACACGATTTTTATCTCATTCCTGGTATAATAAATATATCTTCTGCACCATGGTGATTATTTGATTACTTCATAATCATAAAATTATATCAAAACGTTCTTTTGCAGTTCACAAAATTGAAGATAAAGTGAATACCATCATAATTTTATACAAAAGACCTTTATTTGCATTATTAACTAAGGAAGGAGTCTGCAAAAATAGTAATTTTAATGTCTCCGTTTTAGTTTCAGACTCTGTTATTCTCGCTACAAAACATGATACGCCGGAGCAGAAAAACAGCGATAGAATTCCAATTTGAAAAAAATCTGATTGTAATCTGATTGGGTTGTCCGATCTACTCTCAATTTTCAGAAATCTGCTTTGGTTGCCCCATGTTGAAGTGGGCTAAAGTGGGAATAGGTTGGGATATTTAGAAGCATTCGGCATTTGACTAAATTACACAATTTAATGCTGAACTTAACAATATCAAGTATAACATATAAGTTTCATAATTATACTCGCATGTAGTTAAAAATTCTTAAATATATAAATTTCATAATTTATGTACATATACAAATGTAACCTTAATTTACCCTTAAGTAGAGGTTAACGATCGTTGCAGAAAACATTACTATCAGACATAAGTTTTAAAGGTTATCCACAGCTGAATATTACACATCCTCTGTATGAGCTGTGGAGATTTCAAGTATGTGGGCTGCAATGTTCTACCAAAGCAGCTCTATTTCTGGGATGCTTTGTGCGTGAAATATATAGGTCAACAAAGCGAGTAGTGTGTTTATCTTCATAAAGAAACCAAGGTTAGGTAAGATCTCCTTAGGTAGTCTATATTCTTATAAGTAAAATAATAATTACAATAGGTGAATTTTCAGCTTTGTTTAGAAACTTTGTAACGATTAAATTTTGTTACACAAAATTTAATGTACATACAGAGCTAACATTGAATCAAGCTCTCAAGGACAAACGCGGCAAACTCGTTTTCATAACGCAAATTTACCAAACTAGTCAAACGAGTTTGCGAAATAGTTCGAAAACATTGGAATTAGCAAACACGTCGTATAAATTCCACCAAAACAGGTTCGAAGTTTGACGAAAGCTTTAAAGCTTTTCATACAATTTGGAAGAAGAAGAGACGACGATAAAAGGCCGAGCACACAGCGCATCGGGACAGTCTTTTACCAACCACACCCGTGGACAGTCTTTTACCAACCACACCCGTGGACAGTCGCAAATAACACGCGTTAAATATTCAGCAGAGACGATCAGCACCATAAGGACATCGCAGTCAGCACTGTAAGGACTCTGAGTCGGCATCAAAGGGACTCGCAGTCTACATCGAAAGGACTTCGAGTCGGCATCAAAGGGACTCGCAGTCAAACAACGCAAGGACTCCGAGTCGGCATCAAAGGGACTCGCAGTCTGCATCGAAAGGACTCCGAGTCGGCATCAAAGGGACTCGCAGTCAACAGTGCAAGGATATTTCAGTCGACGTCGCAGTCAACGTCGAAGCCAACGTCTCAGTCGACGTCGCAGTCAACGTCGAAGTCAACGTTTCAGTCGACGTCGCAGTCAACGTCGAAGTCAACGTTTCAGTCGACGTCGCAGCCAACGTCGCAGTCAACGTTTCAGTCGACGTCGCAGTCAACGTCGAAGCCAACGCCTCAATCAACGTCGCCGCCAAGAGCGCAGTTGGCGCACCGCTGCAACCAACATTGCCCTGTCGGTCTGTGGGTTTATACCCCGAGGCAGTAGGACAGTCGGTCTGTGGGTTTATACCCCGCGACTCGTAACAACATCGCCCTGTCGGTCTGTGGGTTTATACCCCGAGGCAGTAGGACAGTCGGTCTGTGGGTTTATACCCCGCGACTCATAGCAACAACGCCCTGTCGGTCTGTGGGTTTATACCCCGAGGCAGTAGGACAGTCGGTCTGTGGGTTTATACCCCGCGACTCGTAACAACATCGCCCTGTCGGTCTGTGGGTTTATACCCCGAGGCAGTAGGACAGTCGGTCTGTGGGTTTATACCCCGCGACTCATAGCAACAACGCCCTGTCGGTCTGTGGGTTTATACCCCGAGGCAGTAGGACAGTCGGTCTGTGGGTTTATACCCCGCGACTCATAACAAAAACGCCCTGTCGGTCTGTGGGTTTATACCCCGAGGCAGTAGGACAGTCGGTCTGTGGGTTTATACCCCGCGACTCATAACAACATCGCCCTGTCGGTCTGTGGGTTTATACCCCGAGGCAGTAGGACAGTCGGTCTGTGGGTTTATACCCCGCGACTCATAACAACATCGCCCTGTCGGTCTGTGGGTTTATACCCCGAGGCAGTAGGACAGTCGGTCTGTGGGTTTATACCCCGCGACTCATAGCAACAACGCAGCAGAGTGACTCTCCCCAGGAGAAACTAACAAGAATCTTCCTTTCCAGCATAATTAAACACATTATAAAGATAATTTAACAATTTTCTTACAGCCTAATAAGAGAACTTTTAATTTACAGCAATCTAACCATTTGCTTACAGCCTAATCGACAATATTTACTTTCCAGCAATCTAATCATTTGCTTACAGCCTAATCGATAATATTTAATTTCTAACTACTGATTGTAAACTTATGTAAGAAACTTATCCTTAGGCACATCTAGAAACACTGTAACCAAAAATCAAAAGCAATTCAATAAAGTTGTTAATATAAAATTTGATGTATCGCGTTCTAACAAATAAATAACTGAACGAGACCTTGGACTGGACTGAGTTATATCCAGGCGAAGAGAAAGCATCGTTACAACTTCATGGTCTGACTACCAGGAAAGATTAACGGTCTCAACTGTGTTTAAGTATTCAAGTTAAACACTTCTTTAATTAGGTTGATTTTATATAAGTTTCTGGAGAAATGTGTTTTAAAATGTAAGGAAATCTTTGAATAAAACCTGAAATTTAATTCTTTGTCTTCATCCTTGGTATGATTCATTATGAAGCGCTTTCTTCACACAATTTCCCAATTTCTATCTTCCGCATTTCATTTTCCGTCAAAGCAATAAGAAAAGAAATAAATAAGAGACGTCAGTTTGAATAAAAAACCAAAAGAACGCAAAATGAGTAGCAAAAATAAATGAAAATGCAAGTCAAATTGTTTTACGTGGGGGAAACAGCTGACAGCGTTGCCAGATGCAATTTTTCAATGATATATGCACGTATGTTGAACTGTGGATACATACAACAATGGAGCAATGACGCAGAAAGAGAAGACAGCAGTAATTCTGTTATGAAAGAAGTAGAGAGACAGCGAAGTCTCACTATGAGTTTAGGGAAGAGTGGTAGAGAGTGAGATAGGAAGAAATGGAATTGGGAAGGCAAATGACTGACAGGGAGAAGAAGGACAGAATTGTTAGGAGCGAATGAGAGAGAGTGAGAGAGAGCGAAGGAGATGAAGTGATGTTACGTAACTTTCTTTTACAATTCTGGGTAATATTGCACATACTGTCTTTCTGCGGATCTCCATTAACACTTCTCCTGCGTCATACACCACATGTGCAACGTTACATCTTTATTACGTGACTGCTTGTTGACGTGGCCAACAGCGATCGCTGTCAACTGCTTGTGACAGCCGCGTGTCGAAGTGTAGATTTCTCAGGAGATTTGCATTTGTTAAAGTGCATTTGCTATATCGAATGCATCGATAGAGAAAATTATGATAGTGAATTTAAAATTGAAATTTCGCCCGAGGTGGTTTGAGTGGGAAAATGATTATAACATTGGCATTTTGCCCTTAAAATACATTTCAAATGCATAATTCCTGTCATTATTATATTAATTTTTTTTAAATTCTAACTAATTAAAAATTCTCATATTATAAAATAATTAATTATAATTTTTCTTATATTATTTAACACATAATTTATGATTTATTTGTTTATTTTATATATAATTATATTAAATTATATTTATATTCCTTACACTGTAGTTATAGACGATTTTCAGTTAATTTGCTTTGATTTCCACTTGATAATTTCTGTAGTTGTGGTTGCTTTTACAGTGTCCTTTAACTTGTAACCTTTTTAAGCCTTTTTAATTCGAATTTTAACCTTTTTCTTGCTCCATTTTTGTACTTGTCTTGCAACTTTCTACGAATTTTTAACTGCAACAACATTTCATCGTCAACCATTAAGTGAATTGCATGCGGTTTTTGTATTAAGACGACGCCGTGTTTTATTGTTTTTATCGCAAATGGATGAAAGAAGAGGATTTTTATGACCTCCCCGTCTTCGCCACTTTCACCGTAAGCTCGTAAATAGAGACTGGTTAAGATCCGGATGTGATTTGTTCGCCTTTTTATGATCCAAAAAACGATACAAAAAAGATTTACGTTGCAGCCGAACAAAAGTATCATACTCGGTACAGAAGTAGTGGATGTTATATGTTACAATGTTGTTATTAAGCGCATTATAGCTTTAAAGAAAGTGCAACAAGACAAGAGTCATTTACTCCTTTTTTGATTAATCATTTTAAAAAACCTTTACGCTGGTAATGAATTACAGTAAATTATTATTAATTGCAATTAATTTAATACTTAAATTATGTAAAAAAAATACTTAAATTATCGAATTATATTATTATAAAATTTATGTAATAAATTGAATATTTCTAAAGCCACTGCGCTCTGTTTGGCTTTAATTTAGCTGCGGGCGATGTGTTTGCCGAGCTCTCGTGCATTCAGTGAAGTTATAAACACTTGTCTTTGAGCATAAATCTAACGGAATTCCTTTTTAGTACACCGCAAACAGGTGACAGTTCAACGGCGGCTTGGTTAAATTATCGAAGCAAACCAACAACTCCTTAGGCGACCAGAAACTTAACCCCAAAAACCGTTACCCCTCCACCACCAAAACCCAGTCACCATTCTTCCGCACCGTTTGCCACATTTTGCAACTAATGCTTTAGGCTGCTCAAATGCATTCATGTTGATATCGTTAAACGAAGCCAAAAATTCGTTGCTCCGAATTCAATTTGCCACAAGTGCAGCCAAGTGCAGCAACGTAAACCGAAATATTTCTCAGCAACACCCACACACACACAGCCACACTTAAAACAATAATAACCAACATCAAGCAAAACCGTTCAGTGAAACGCCCCGCTTGGAAAAGCATCATTCCTTCATCGATGCTTTCCATATGATTTTGGTTTGCCGGTGCGCCCATTAATAGCTACCAATCAAATATTATTTCTACACGATGCACTCTTTTCCCTATGAAAACGTAAGGATAGTTGCGATCAGCTGTGTATACCAGAGCGCTTCCATTTGGAAATGGAGATTTGACTGCAATGTTCGCTTTTTTTGTGAATCTACGTATGTAATTTACGTTCCTGAATCAGTACCTTACATTTTAAGTAAACCATATAAAATACTGATTATCATGTTATTTTAGTTCTTATTTTTCTTATTTTCCTTATATATTTTCTTAGTCTGGAAGCAGTTTCTTAGATCCAGAAGTTATTGTCCGCTATTTGGTCTTCGTCTGATCACCAATGAGAGTTACCACAATTCTATATAGAGTTTCCATACATATGCTCCAATTTCAATATTTTTACTTCATCGCAAGAATTTCTGCATGGATTATTTTTTTTCTGTACTATTGCAATAATTTTGTTTCCAGACTATTTTCTTAACTTCACTATTACTTATTTTTTTTTACCAATTCTGTAATTTCAAAAATGTGTTTAATCTGTAACGGTAAACGTTAAAAATGTTATTTCTAAGAACTGATTCCAGCAAACACAAGTAAAAAACATGCACATTACGTTTGCCGTCTCCACATTCCACATGCTGAAATCGTGAGCAGAATTTGCATGCACTCGTCTTTTCCATGGACAACCTCGAAAAGAAAACGAACGCAATCTCGCACACATTCTTTTCGTGCATTACCACACCATGATTTCTAGTATATCTTTCACATTTCCAAGTGGGACACTGAAGCGCCCTGAGGAGTTCTAAAGCAAATATAACGAAAGCAGAGACACGGAGAGAGCAGAATGCAGGCTGGATTGAGACAGCTTCGGAAGGCGAAAAAGGGACAAATATATTTGATTCCTGTTGCAAATTATAGTCAGCTAAATAAACATCGGACGTGTTCCGTGCTTTGTCCTTGTTGCTTCATTCGATTTAAATTTTGTTGGTGAGGTTTTAAAAGATATGATAAATACGGATGATGTTTATATTTGTTGATGTTGTTCTGTTTGTTTGTACTGTGACGATAGCGAAGTGTTTAAAATTGTATTTGTTAAATTACTGTTGTGCCTATTTTAATGGGTGCTTTAAATATCGCTTCAATTTTCATTACATTTTCATTGCAGTCGATTAACATTGAATGTTTCTTCTTCTATCTATTTAAGGTATTACCGTGTTTTGCCTATTTTGTTTATTGTTTTCCATTTGGCCGTTTTTGGTATTTCATTTATCCGCGTTTCGGAAACCATGAATGTTCTTTTCAACCACAAATTACTAATGATGACTCTAAATGCACATCTAAATACGTGAACGCATTAAAGTACATTAAGTTGCATTCCATTGCCTAAAAATACTACACCGCAACTCATAAAAACTAATTGCTTATGGAGGGTCGCTTAAACGAATGAGTTCTGTACTGTAATGAAAAGAGTCACAGGGCGATTTTAATTTAACAGAAAACTCTTTAATTTAATTGTGGAAAAATAATGCTCTGCTCTACACAGCATTATGCAAGGGTTGCCCTGATAATATTCACTTTCGATTAACCCACCGAATTTCCACCTAATTCTTCACAATTTTTATATATTCTTTTCAATTTATAAAACTCTCCGCTGTCATAGTTAGAAAAAAACAATTTTAGTTTACATTTTGTTTCCACTTCATTTGCTGTGTAAATTTTTGCTCCTGTCGGTGGTCGCTCTGATTAAGTATCGTTCGCTCAGGATGATTGAAAGGACCTTTCTTTTGGGTTATTTCTATTTCAGTATTAACCAAACAGATTATTTAGCTTTCTTAAGGGGTCTTGATATTTAGATTCCACAAGGATCCTCTATAGTTTCAATTAAGGAAATATTTCCAAGAATATTTTAATAGAACTTGACAATTACACAAAAAATACTTCAAATGCCAAGTACCCATAAAAGTAAGTATAATACTCAAGAAGAATTTGCAAACTACGACATAATAATCTGTAAAACAAGGAAATTAAAACTAAAATATGTCCTTTGTTGTGCTGTTGCTGTTGCTGTGTAAATTTGGTCCATGTTCTTGACAAGTCTAACGTGATTCTTCCATCCCTTTCTATGTACTATTTCGCCCTCTTTCTCTCCTCTTCTGTTCGATTTACACTCTGGAGAGTATTTTCAAACAACTTCTAAGTTCACTTTATGTAACAAAGAACAACTAAAACTGTAGCAATAGCAACAACAACAAAAAGTACTACAACCATCATGTGGAAGTGCAAAACTAACAACAAGAAAATAATAAGAGTTGAGAAACAACAATTACAAGAATTAGAACAACCTCAAAAACATCCACAAATTGAGACGTTAAAGCACTGAAATATTTGTTGTTCTGCCTCTCTGTCTCTCCTTCTTCTGGGTATTTTCCTTATTGGAGTTCTTAATATATACTGTTCAGAGTATAAAATACTGTACAGTTTTAAAGACTTCTAAAGAAACGCACACAGCGACGACCACACTGGAAACTGGGAGCTGGACTTCAGTGTTATAATAAGCTTGTAATAAGCTTGTAATTGTCATGCTCTTGCTGAAGGTGAAATGCTTTACCCTGAAGTCCTTCAAATTTGTTGCTCCTGGATATATCTATTATTCATTAGCTGAAGATTCTATTGAAAATTAAATTGCTTCACAAAACTGCCTTCGCTCACAGGTTACTCGAAGACAACCAAAAACCTTCCAAGCTTAAAAACAATCAAGTTTTATCTTATCATAGCTGAATCTTTCTTTTTAATCCTTAGACAGCGTGTACAAAAAGGACTGATTGAAACCCTAGCAACGCGAGACTTGTCATTTAGGGTTTCAACTTTAACTACAAATAAAAACCTTGAGAAGGCTTCAGATACGAATACGGAGTAGATGTTTCACAGTAACTTTTATCAGGCAGACTTGTATTTTTCCTTGCCTTTCCTTTTTATCGAACTGTGTATCTCTGTTGATCATTTCATATCCTCTTCCAAAGCGCACAACTTAAATTCATTTTAACGAAATGCAACTAACAAATTGCAATTGAATAAATCGAATATCTGAAATCGAACGAAATGGAAACTTCTTCAACTTTTATGTAATTGTATGATTTGTGTGGCTGTAAAACCTAAATTATTTTGAAGCTATTCAAGAAGAAACGAAGTTAATAAGACGAGGGGAATCAAATCCTGTTGAAGAGGATACACAACTGAAAGGAAAACATGCTGAACTGAATTGTTGGAAGGAAAAGCGAGGAAAATACTTAACAAATTGGATTTTTGTACATTTCCCACCGATGCTCAACGCTTTCTTTTTGTATTTCTCTCCTTTGTGGCTTCAACTTGAGAGATCCTTTTAAGCTGCTTGTTCCTCGTTGAATTAAAATTAAGCTTCTTGAATTTAAAACTGTAATCATTAAAGGTTCAATTATTAACACCTCAAGGCGCCACTTTAAGGAGCTCAGTGTAAGATGCGGCTTTGGTTATGTTGCATCGTTATCCTTCCAATAAGTACGCAATTATAAGGTGAATTAAAATAGGGAGAAAGTAAGGACTAAAGGAAAAGTTGATGATGATAAAACAAGAAAGGAATAGGAAATAAATAAATAAATTACTATAACAAAACGGCGAAGAAGTTGAAGATAGAAATCGATGAAGTTAATCAGAATGAGATACACGAGAAACCATTAAGTAATCGAATCTTGGATATTATTAAGCTGTGTTTGCTGGTTACTTTGCGAAATGAAAGTTTGTATTCGTAGATTTAATAATGGAAGCAAGGAAATGAAGAAATCAAGTGTGACAGCAAAAGACTTAATTTAATTTAAGTTGTATAGTGAAAGCTAAATCACACAAAGGAAGGATAAAGGATACTCGATGGACAACATCTATAGGAGTTCCTAATTCCAGGATTGGTGAATCTTGATATAATAATTTGCTTATTTGAATTAAGAAGTTAGCAATAAGAAATAACGTTCGTTGCATGTGAGGTAAGCATAGCTGCCTCGATATCAGAGTTCTTTGTATGAATATTTTAGCAAAGATTATTTATTTATTTGATATTCATTATTTACATCCCGTCGTTCTACACATTCAGAAATGCCTCACACAGCAAGCTGGAATCGGACTGAATTTCCAGTTGGATCTTAATCTGAATCCAAAGATTTTGTTGAAGAGTTAAAAACCAAACTCCATCTTTAAGACTTGACAGTGAGTCTTAAACTCGCTTGGCAAGTTCTTAAAAAATTTAGTCAACTCACCTGAAGCTTAATTAGTCGTTTGCATCAATTTGCACTGCTTAATTACGTCTGTCGTAATTTTTATCCTCGTTCATCTCCAGGTACTTGGCGGCGATTCTCTTACAAACGTCAAAAAGTCTTTAGTCGTCGACTTCCTTCAATTACCTAAACCCCAACAAATCAAAGACATTGGTTCGTTCCATCGATGGCAGTTTCAATTTTTAAAGTATTTTAAAATTTTTTTCTCTTGGTTTCTCCAATTCAATCAACGTCAAAGTTTTTCGATTTAAGTTTAAGGAGCACTTTCAGAACAATTTGTAGACTGGTTTTTCGCGTTCTTTTAATTTCTACTTTTTATTTTCATTTGCATTAATAAATAATCACATTCAAAGAAGCAAGGGAAGAGAGAAAATTTAATAAGTTCAATTTTTTATGGGATAGAAAAAGAATCTAATAAAATTGCGAAATATAAGAATAAAAGAAGAAATTACGAAAAAAATGTAATCAAAAAAAAAAAAAAACCAGTGCGTCGATTTTTATGTCCTCGTTTTATGTCTCCTTTCGTGGCCTCGAGTCACTCGATAAACTTGACCACCACAAAAGCAGCTCTCAAGTGGACCAAATATTTCAAGAATTCTTTTTTTTTAAAGTTACAAACGAGCTAAGAAAATTTTAGCCGTGTCTATAAACGCTAAAAGAAGTACGACAATAGGAGGAAGAAGTGCCAATGGAACGGTGTGGAAGAGGAGGCGAATGAGGACGAAGAATAGAAAGGAAAATCGTAAAGATATCAGCGAAATGAGAAATAATGGAATCGATAATAAGAGTGAAGTGGACATTAGACTCGCTGAGCGGAAACGGAAGTGGCTACTAAGTGGTTTGAGTATGTATGGATACCAAGTGGAATAAGACGAAGAAAAGTAGGAAGAAGAAGAAGACGAAATGGAGAAAATAGAAGAAGTGAATGACTTGGCATTTTCGGAGTGTTTTAAGTGTATCTTGTGACGTCTTGAATATATGAGGTTATTTTCTATGTTGTTCTTATGTAGTTGGCATTGTCAATTGCAGTCGACTTGGTCAGCCAAAAAGGAAGAAGGCAAAGCGACTCCATTGTCCTGTACATCTCCTAGGTCAAGTCTTACAGCAGTTTATTTGTTCTCTGTGGTCTGAAATGCGGATACCCGCAGCTTTATCAAGTCTGCGGCTTAAAAGTCGGGCTGATGTTTCTCTATTTGGTTTACTTCCCTCCTCTTTTTCTTTTATGTCTTTCGCCCATCGAGAGGCTTTTTGTGAGGCCTCACGCTGTTTCCAGACCCAAAATGTTTTCAATTTAATTTTATTCACTTGGTTGCTATAAACAGTAACTTTACCCTTCATGAGATCTCTATCTGTATCTCTTCCTCTTTTTCTCCTCTTTATTTCTATATCTTACACCTTCTAACTTGCTTTTTCTTTCTCTCCTGTCACTCTCTTTTCCCCCATTGCACTTAAGTTTAATGGTTTTTTATATGGATTTTCTTATTTTTTTTACATTATTTTGCTTAATGCAGCGAGGACTTTTAACCCAATTCCCTCGCACTGTTAGCGAATGTGACAGTCGTTTACTTTGTTGTTGTTAATGGGCGTATTTTCTCTTTTATACGGGCGAAAATATCCCGGGAGCTCTTAAAATGCTCCCTTTGGTTCTCCTTTAAGTCTCACATCACTGAGAGTACATAAAAGCGTTCACTCACATGAAGGTCACTTGTTCGAAGGAAGGATAAACTGTAGAGTGTGTGTCTCTGTCGCTCGCTCGCGTCCTCACTTTAAAAATCTCCTTGCTACGTAATACATTTACTTCTTTAGCATTTTTAAGATTGCTGCCACAAACTGCCACTTTTATGTCAAAGGTAACCGTCCAAACGACCTTTCACTCTGAGCTGCAAACTTGTCAACATTTATGACCCGTTCACTCTGCAAATCATCATAAACACCAGCTACCAACCGCTTTCAATTTTCGCTGCTGCATTCTCTGTGCTCCATAGTCGTCAATTCGATGGTCTGTTTGTGATTTTTACAATCTACACAACCTATCTCTGTATCGTTTATGATTACGTGGCCATCGTAAACGTATTTCGACTTCTTTTTCTAATGCCGCGACTGTAAACGAAGGAATATCGCAACCTGTGCTGTTATCGTTGACGTGATTACATCGTCTTTGGCTCAATCGACCCAAAACATGGTAAATTTTATTGAAATGTCTGATTACCTGAGTATATATAATTAAAAATTAAAAAGCTAATTGCTGATTAGAGTCACGTTCGTCGTCATACGACTATAGAGTATATGGAATACTTTAAAGAGCTGGAGAGTCGTGCAAAAGTTGATTGTTAAATTAACCAAGGTATAAAAAGCTGGCTCTATAAAATTGCAATTAAAACGGAACAGAGTAAACTCTTTAGTAGTTTTTAATATACGCTCATTTAATAAATAAATGAAATTCAATTATGAGCCACGACCTGCAATTGAAATAACGATCAATTATACCTTTAAATTGCTGCACTATTAAATATTTTTTAAAAATGCCAGACTCTGTTTAACGAATTAACTGCTGAAGCGTTACGAATGAATGGTAGACGAGGACGAGCTAACGCCAAGAAGAAAACGTAGACGAGGCCATACACCAGTCCTTGAAGCTTCCACTTTTAATGGAATATTTGGATTACGGTCAGATTTTTCTGAGGTTCCTAGGAAAAAGATTTCTGGGATGTAGGAATAGGAAAGCAGCAAGAACGGCAACCAAAGAGTGGCTATACCCAAGGAATTTACAGTATGGTGATCTTAAGCACTCTTTAAACTGTAGAGTGTTGATTCTGAAGAAGAGGGGAAAGAAATTTGTAAAAGGGAATTATTTAAACCAGGCGAAATTTAATTTATAGCAGAAAAATAAATACTAAGAAGGAAGGCAAAGGATATTTGCTTATATGTTTCCAAATCTTTACTCCGAAAAATATTCAAAAAGACTGAATAAGGATGTCTACTTATTATTACAGAGTTAAATACATGATTATGCAGTGATTACGACTAAAGCCTCATAATGATAATTGTTTTTCCCTCTCATACACATTTTTTTCTTTGATTATTTGCACATGACGAATAATTAATTCATTCTGATGAACTTTCACAAAGATTTCTTTACCACAATCATATTTTTTTTGACAGGCAATTAATTACATACGCACTAAATGACCATCTCGAAAGTTGATAACAAATGAAGCTCAAAACCACATCCAGTTTTAATTAATAAGCGTAGTTAAATTTGGCAATAAAGTGTACAACAGAAATCAAAGGAAACAGCAACAAAAACCACAGAAACCATTTAGGAATTCATTTATTTATTAATTTATTGTATTGCGAACAACAAACAAAGCCAGAAAAACCAATAACGGCTACAATGATAAAATTAATATTTGTCTTAATAATCTTTATTGTGTATAAAGACAGAGAAAACGCGTTGGCTCGCTGAATAAAATCTGATTGAGTACAATATTGGTACGTGTGTACAATCTATAGAATAAATATGTGTCTTTGTTTGATCTTCATGTGTGCTAATAAAAATAATGATTTATTGCAATAACATCGCAAGTTGCTCTTCGACTTCTTTGAGTTTGATTTGATTTATGATTACCATCGAAACCAGATCTGACGTCAGCAGTTATTATTGTTGGCACCAAGTTCAGACATTCTTATAGACCCAGTACAAAATAGTGGAAGTCAAGACTTTGGTTTAAAGTCGATGAGTTCGACTCCGATAGGCCCTTGAAAATATTTCCCACACATCAACTTCTTGTTTTCGAAATATGTAGCCATGTAAATATGTATGTATGTTTCTGTCTGGCACTCGTAGCATCCACAAAATACCTTTTTAATGACTGTCATGCGATGACGATTTTATTTGCCTTTTTTCTCTTTTACACTTAATAATCCTTTAGTTAAGGACCAATTTAATTGCTTGTTTAAGTGTCTTGTTTCGACGCTGTTATTTAATATTTCACCATTCATTTAGTACACGATCTGTATATTTAATTATGCAACGAACAATTACGTGGCAAAGAATGTAGACTTTCATATAATTAAATTTGCGCTTTAATTAACTTTGATTAGTTGGTACCATCAGCCGCAAATCTACTTCAGTTTATTCAGTTTTACATCTATCAGTGCCAGAGTTTTACTCTCACCTTACTATTAATAATAAACACACTAAGGAATTTTATTGATATTGGTTACTTTAAGGAACTTTTTAATTTATGAATTTTAAACTATTTTTTTTTCTACTGTTCTAAGATTTTTCGATTAACGACACTTTTTCAGCGTACTTTTTTATCAATGAATAAATCAGAAGAGGTATGGAAGGTAGAGTACAGTATGAAAGATCAGAAAGCAATAGGACAAAAACGTTAAAAATAATAATAAGAATCATTATATTAAAATCGGGCCCATAAAAAGTATTAGCTCGAAACGAAGCTGTGAAAAAGGCATGAAAATTAATCCCTTTATTTTTATTTATTCTACTTCTCTTTTTTTCTTCGTCTTCTATTTCACCCTACCTATTTTTACCTCTTTTTAAAAGACTCTCATAAAAGTACCGCGTTGAGAATCGTTTTAATCGTTTTGCCATGCAGTAAAATGAGGTAGCCTTTTGGGGGCCTGGTTCAAACATGACAGCACTCTTGGCGCCACGCCCCTGCCATCTGTTTCGCTGTCTGGTATCTACATTGAAAGCGATATCAGCGCCATTTATAAAAACAGAAAAGCTGCTTTCTTTGGCCCACTCAATTTCCATAAACTGCCAACGCGATTTAATTCATGGCTTTGCTTAATTTTTCTCTTTCGGTCGCTTTTATGCCTTTCAGCCTGCTCTGGGTTTGCACGGCTTTTATTAGCATTGCTATTTTATATCTTTTTCTTAAACTTAGGCACGTCAAAAAGATGACAATTCAACAGAAGTCAACTTATTTTAGCTCAATTTAGTTGAGTTCCCTTCCATTCGAGACTGGCAACTCAAAAACGAGAAAGTAGCAACAAACCTTTGTAGGTAGGGAGTGGCACATAAATAAATGTGAGCTCCTTTCGTGAAGCAATCGACATGCAGCTGTGAAGAGACGACAGTCCATTGTGCTGCCTGGTGTTGTTGTTGTTGTTGTTGTTGTCACCGTCTCGGAAACGTAAAAACGATTCCAAGGGATCTTTAGTTATTTAGCAAACTCTCGTTTTGTCTCTGTTTTGTTTTCCTTTTCTTCGTTTTAATGTTTATTTGAAGAGCTTCTATTAAAATGTAAAAGTTTCTAAGTGAAGGTTGGGAATTGTTTAAGGATGAAGTGAATTTGTTGTTCTTTCGTCTATTCTTTTTATTTGGTTGGCTTTTCAATTGGTTGTCTTGTTGTTTTAATGCTTCATGTAATTTTTCAATCTGTTTAAACAGTTAAAATAGGTGTGAAAAAGTAAAGAAAGAAATTAAATGTATGAAAATTAAAAACAAACATGAAATTGCGACTTTATATACGTTTAATTCATCATGTTCTCTGTTTTATTTATTTTAATTCGTAATTATATAAAATTGTTGTTAATATTACATGCTTCAATACGATAATTACTAAAATAACTGATCAATTGTCTATTCCTCTTCCCCTTTCTCTTCTTTTTCCGTTCCTACCGGACGCTATTATAATTTATCTGTCTGCTTTTTGCTCTGCCATCTTCTATTTAAATGCTTCGCATCGAGGTGCTTTCAGCGATTCTCTTTTCATTTGTATTGAGCTGAAGCCTTTATCCACTTTTTCCCATTGCTTTATTTTGCTGTTTACTTCATCCTAATAAGGAAATTCCTAAGAATACACTTTAACGGAATTGTGAATGGAGTCTGCGACTTGAGGGCTTAATTCACTGTTTTTTCTTATTGAGGAACTTTTCCAGTTTGCGTTTCTCATTCACTTACTTATTCACTCGCTCACCCTATAATATCGCCACAGCGTACTAAAAATATAATTTATAATAGCGTGTTAAAAAGTCGAAATATATAGCGTTTGTAAGCTTTGCGCCAACTCGGTTTCCTTATCCTTTTTTACAACTACCATAAAACATAATCAGAAGCATGTCAAACGTTGATCCATTTCTAACATAGAATTAATTTTAGTTCTTTATGGCATACTTCCACGTACTGTCAGGGTGTGCGTTCGTGTCTTTGCGAATGCGCATTTGCGTGCTTAGCCTGTATATATGCATTCATTCTGCGTGTGTCTTTATGACTAAAATCCCTACGTGGTATAATTCTAATGTAGCAAAATTAATTATATATTCACATAAGCCTACTTTTCAAACAAGGACTACAGTCACCAAACAAGGACTCTGCTTTAGTTCAGATCAAATTTTTCTTTTGCTTAGTGTTGTACTTAGCATAATAGTTCTGGTCGAAATAACTCCGTGTGGAGCAATTTCATCGGATAAATGATTTTTGTTGGTATTTAAGGATTGCGCAAGCGCTTTCTTGAATTTATTAATGGTATCCATGTCGTATGAGTTATATTTAATACCCTTCTAATGAATTAAAAGATACTTTTATTATATCTCAGTTATTAAAAATAGTTAAATAAATCCCGCAAGTGATGATCAACAGATTTTATTTAGAATTTTACAATAACAGAAAAATATTAAATATTATTGCAAGTAATGCTTCAAAAGTAACACCAAAACATAATTTGCAGGCAGTACACGGGGCGTATGAGTGACATTGAATATATTATTCGCATATAAACACACCGTAAAATTTTTGCTGGTTTAGGCCATAAATCAAAAGTAAATTATTTCAAAAATATTACTTTAAAATTTTAATTTAATTTTAATTATATAAAATCTAAATCATAGCTCTTTGGAGGTTTTTAATTGCCTGTAAATATTAATATAAGTAATGCATTTTCTATCTACTTTCAAATTTGTTATTGATTTATTGAAAATTTTTTGTCACTGCGACGTGCACCTCGCTTCTACAATTCAAGTTTATTGCATTTACTGTGCATTAGCTTTGTGTCAATCCCATGCATTTCTATGGATTTATGTTTATAAATACATAAATCAACATGTCGAAACATTCACCATTCAGCAGATTTTTCGACACGCCAGCTTTTGCATCCTACATTTACCACTCCCCCTACTCACACCTCGTGTATTGCTGTGTCATAATTTATTTCCAAATAATGAGTCGATTTGCATATAAATAACGGAATTGATGCTGGCTCTTTTTTGCTTAATTTGCTCTTTGCGTGTGTCGTTTTGGTTGGTTGATCGCTTGAATGGCCTTCGAATGCGTTAATTAATTTTGTATTTTGGCCGTCATTATAAATTAAACTTATTAAATCACACGTTGTGAATGATGAGTGTGCATTGTTTACTTGAAAACTAGAAATCTAATTGCGCCTTTTTCGGTTTAGCCAAGTCCATTTCGATATTATCCTAATTAAGGGCGTTTAGCAGTTTTCACGTATTTAATTTGTATCGGATCTCTGATTATATTGTTAATGAGCTTTATTTAATTGAATAGGTATTGGAAAATGGCAATAATTAGGAAATTGTGAGATCAGACAATTCTAACATGGAAATCAGTATGAGGAAAAACATATAAGAATTATTATTAAAGGCTTTTATGACCAGATGAAAACCAATTTATCTAAGCCAATTTATCTGCTCTCAACAAGTAATCACGAGCCCATGAAATTATGTTTATTAATTAATATTTAACTACAAACACGGCACTGAAAATTGCAAAGAATATATAATACATACAAAGAGGCTTCGCTTAAAGATTTAAAGGACTTTAATTGCAATTGAGGTAAACAAAATTTAAACAAGATTAAGACAATGAATCATTGTGTTTAAAACGGATTGGAATCCGATGGAGAGGGAAGTAAGTTAAAAAAGGAAGGCGCAGAGTGGAGGAAAGGTCGTGATAAATTAAAATCTCGTCCTGTTTGCGTTACTTTAATGTGTTTAAATGTAAAAGGAAATGATTCAAAAAGCATTCAAGTGAAAAATGACAAAAACACAATTGAATATCGGACAATTTTTATCAAATAAGAGGAAAGAGAGCGTGAAAGAGAAAGAAGCATACAGGCTATCAGAGAAGTGAGCGGTACATCGGTCACTTTTACAATCCAATTGGAATTAACAACGCATTTACTTATTAATCGCCGCTACTAGCAACACGACACCCGTGAAAATCCTGATATACAAAAGATTACACACAAACACTTTAAATCACAAATAAATAAATTGAATTAAGGCAACGTGAAAAAACAGTAGCTTCAAGAAGAAGTTGGTTCGTTTACATAAAACCGCAACAGAGTTTTTCATTCCTCTACGTGCGTTGATTTCATCCTTTTCTCTTTGTTTTTTTATTTTAATGTGAAATATGGACTAAGGACTTAACAGAATTAAACGGAAAATTCCAGCGGATATCTGTGAAGCCTCACATTTAATGACGTCGTTAGTGTTTCTTTTTGTATCCGCTGAAAAGAAACAATGAAAATAAATGGATTTAATACTGAAAAATGTGATTAATTTAATCAAGAAAACCATAATCGAAATTAAAATTGTTTTATGGAAAAGAAAAACATTCGTTATGAAATAATTTTTTAAGAAACTTCATAAATGCATGAAAATAATATAAATCACTATTAAAAAAGAACAAACTATTATTAAATGTCTATAATGAGCTGTATCATAACCTAAAATTAACCTAAAGCTTTTAAATTAAAGCCAATCAATTTTAATATCCATCTAAAGTTACAATTGCCAAAAAAGAATTTTTAAAAGTTTTTAGCAATCAAATTATTTCGTACTCATACGCAAAATCGAAAAGCTTTTAGGTTCGAAAAGCGTTCAGCTGTAGTTGAGCTTCAACACACACGCAGAGATACACCCGCAAACACAGCCACACATACACGTTTCTTCTGCGAAATCCCAAGAAATACAAATACCATATAGAGAGCAATTTCCCTCTTTGAATATTTTAAAAAATTACCGAGAGTAAAAAGAAAATATCGAATAAAAACTAGTTCTTACGTGATTTTAGCGTCGGATGCAAATGGAAGAGTGGAGAAAAGAGAAAGGATAATTGACAAACAGAAAAAAAGAGAAAGAAATACGCACACATCGAAAACAATTTTCTTCACAAGTTTTTACTTTTATAACAGAACCAGAAACACAAATCTATTGAAAATTTTTCTTGAGAAAATATTTTCGCTGAATTTCGTGAAATGTTGAATTAATTCTGTGCTTTAATAGAAAAGTTTCGGTTAATGGATGAACCATTTGCCAATACCAGGAAACCGAATGAGAAGTGAACTGGAAATAGAAAAAACACCCATTTAAATAAACCAAATGAGAAATGGAAAGAAGTTTGACGTTTGGTGACTTATTTAACGAATTTCTGGTGCACCAATTTTTTGTCTGCGCCAGCCATGTTTCCCTATACTGTAGAATTTCAGGTCAAGTATACTCAAAACACACTTTCTCTTCTCTTCTTTTTCAGTAAACTGCACACTTTCCTTTTCATCTTATGTGTCACTTTCCATGCTCCACGCTTCCCCACAGACCAACAAAAAACCGTTTGTTCTCCCCTGTGAAAAGCTGTGATACACAAAAACAGAAACCAAAACAAAAGACAAACTATAAAAAGGTGTCTGATTTTGGGTCATCAGACTGGAGGAGCTCTTGACGTGCGCCGGACAAAGCGGCCGGGCCGGGAGTCAGACAGTCAGGCACCATTTTAGTGGTCCCATTCATTCTTTTGATGTGGATGATCCACATTCACACACAACACTGCAGTGAAGGATTCCCTCGGCGTATCATTCTTCCTTTTCTTTCTCTACGAGTTGGACCTTCATTCAGCTGCAGCATAAAAACCGAAAATAAAAGACCAATGAAGCTTAAAATACACTTTTTTTTTATCGTACCGAATACGAATAAAAAATTTGAAACTCGATATTTTATACATGTCTTCTTTAAGACTTTCCTTTGCTCTTTCAGTCCACGATATTCATTTCGCTTTCAGTATTTCTATGGTACACATGATCTAACTGACATTTGTTGAAATGATTTTAAGGTTCCATTATCCATTCAAAATAATATATTAAAATGCTAAACAAAGTGAAAAGAAAATACGAAATGATTCACTTTATAGTATCCGTTGAAAGAGATTTTAACTGATAGTCTTCTGAGATTCAAAAGTCCTGAAAAGTGGAGACATACAAAGCCTTAGAACCAAGTTATTGTTCTTCAAAATACCACTTCAACATACAGATTCATAAATGGATTTATTTACTCTTTCTGAAATATACAATAAAAAGTGAAGCCAAGTAAATGACAGCAAAATGAACAACGAGGTATTTGAAGACTTTAACAAACAAAAATCTATTCATTAGGTTTTATATATCCAAATGAAAAGACAATTTCTGCTTCCTTTTCTCGTTGAGTGACAAAAAACATTTGGAAATGTTTTAGTTAGAAATGTGAAGTATTTTAATTGAAACATCGAACTAAAAAATGGAATGGAATTTATTTAGAACCAACCTTTTATGATTAAAAATCGCTTCGTCAGGGTTTTGAATTTTACATTCTTTTCTTTGCTTTACATTGCGCTGATTACGGAAATTTTTAAGGTGCAGGTGGATTTGAGGAGCAGGAAAGGATGTAGAGTTAGAAAGAGTGAGGCAAGAAAAAGAAAGTCTCAAGCGGATAATAAAACAGAAAGGTTTTGATTTATTTACCCAGTTTCTCTTCTGTTCTGAGAACTATTTTTGTTCTGCGTTTCTTTTTGTTATACCTAAGACCCAGCATAATCAAATGTGTTACTTTAAGGTTTAATATTTAGTCAATAGTAGCTCAGTACAAACTCAAACAAACTAACACCTTTAAATTGCAGCTCTTGGTTTATATTTTATTCTAATCAGTCACATTTGTTTCTTCCTTCGCTGCCTCTTCCAGGACTTACATCGTATGTGGCCAAGAATCACATTAGCGACAAACTTCCACGGAATATAAATCAAAATTTAATTATGTCACCGACTGTGGTATCCGGCTCTTCAGCGTCGGATGGTGGCGCTATTTCCGGACTGCACCCAGTTCATTTTGCTGGCACATTATCGGCGTCGGCGTCGGCGTCGGCGTCATCGTCAGTGTCACCGTCCTCTCCGTCGTCGTCGTCATCGTCCTTCTACGCCTCTGGGTTTTCGTCATCATCGTCAATGTATCAGCATCATCACCACAGCAGCGGGAGTAGAATAACAAGTTTTGATTCGGCAAGTGTTTTGACACAGCAACAATTAGCCACATCGTATCAGCAATCGCTCTCTCCGCAAAGGGGCCACTTCCCTGCCCCGCTCACCTCGTCACCAGTCCATCACAAGGTGGTGGGCGTGGGAGCGTCGGGGGCGGACGGATTGCATGATAACCTCCTCGTCGACGCCAACACATCGGGCGACGGAGCGGAGGGCGAACTGTTTGCGGCGCCGATGTACTTCGGAACCGAGAACTCGACACTGGTGACAACGCAGATCGGAGCTACGGCGCACATACCGTGTACCATTCATCATATCGGCGATGGTGTTGTAAGTAAAGATGTGTGTGTGTGTGTTGAGTGAGTAAATGAATGATAAAGCAAAGCAAAAGTTAATCGAGGGATTGATGGGTGGCCGCGAATGAAGAATTAAGAGCGATTGAATAAAATAATTTAACTTAATATTGAAAGTATTTGAAGTATTCTTAAAAAAGGGGGGAAAAGAGGATGAAAATTGGACTTTATACCGATGCTGGATCGATGAAGGACTGAATTGAGTGACGGAAGTTAAAATTAGAAAATTGATATTCGAATTTTGAAATTATTAAATAACTCGCTTCATGTTGTGAATTTAATTCATTTCCTACTTAATTTATTATTATTGCTGGCATTAAAATTGCACATCAAATTAATTTACATAATTTTGGGAAGGAATTCAAATGCAGAATAATTTCCGCATGGAATTCAAATCGTTGAACTAGTTTCGATGGTAAATTATTGAACTCTTAATCGGCTCGCACACAAGCAGGAAAATCGCATTCGTAAGCGAAACCGAAAGCCTCAATAATTGACAAGAAAACCCATTTTCACATCTTCGACAGAAACATCAAAGACCAACTCGGCGAAAACAAATTGAATAATTAATGACTTTCGACACGTTCATGATTTGTAGCTCTTAGGCACACACAAACACACACTTATGAATATATGCCTATGAGTATGCAGTTATTCGCTGTATTCAATGCCGCTCAAATGAAAAGCTTAAGCAGATTTACGTATGTGTGTAGTGCCTTTCCACAATGTCCTCACATGTAATCAATGCACATATATAAAGACATTTCCTTCGTGTAAACACATACATATTCATAGTGGATTTAAAACTTATTCAAACTCAAACAAAGTGAATTCTCTGCAATTCAGATCAGGCTTTAACGCAAAATTATCAACTCACGTCATCGGGAGAGAAGAAAATAAATCACACTTCAATTTGAAGGCATCAACTGCGCTCGTTATTCATTCATTTATACATTCATTAATTTATTCCATTCATTATTCTTCCTTTTGACATACCCAAGGACCAACCAAATCAGATCAAAGCGGAAAAGACCAACAGAAATCAACCGACAATAAAATTTCCCATCCCAATTGCTAACAAAAGCGCAGGAAAAAATAATGAATCATTATGTCAGCCGTATTTTAGCTGAGAGACAGCACCTGACATTGACAGATGCCGCCTTCACAGATTTTCGTAAGCAGTCTTAATTACGATGCTGAATCTAAATCGAGCGAATCGTATTCAGTTCCGAATCCATTCATCGACATAAATCCCACAGTCGCAAGTGTTTTTGCATTAGCGAGTTTTAAGATCAGCGAAGGAGGCTTTTATGTGTCAACCAATTTTAATATCTTTTGAAAATAAACTTGGTTCTGAAGTTGAACTTTAGCCAGTTTTATCAGTAAGGGAAACCCTCTAAAAATTTAACAGAAGAGTTGAAGAATCACTTTTAGTGATAGAAAAGTATTTAAAGTTTTGACCAATTAAGGAATGAAGTTTAACAAAATTGATTAAAACTTTTGCTAAAGGAAATAAAAAAGAAAAGAAAAAAATAAATTTTCAGCTATTTTGCAGCTTTATTTTTTCCCTTTTTCGAAATAAATAGGAGGGGACAATAACAAAGTTAACAATTAAGCCGCAAACAGCTCATAAAAGTGATCACGAAAATGTTAAAAATTCATTCATTTCGCGCGGAGTTTTCCAGCGAATTGCATTTCAGGTTGAAAGTAGATTAGGTTGCGCTCGTCATTTTCATAGACACCGACGGCTCCTAGGCGTCTACTGATTTTTGCTATAAATTTTGATATTTTTCGTGTTTTCCTCCTTCCAATTTTTATTCTAATTTCTCGCTTTTGTTGACCTGTATTTACCTATAGCCGGAGATATCGGTCTGAATTCCTGGCTTAAGGTACCACCATTTCGTAAACAACCTTTTGCTCTGTAGAGCGAGTGTGTGCTTAGAATTCACATCAACATTTTGGCATTTCTTTTGACAGGCAATAAACTGAACTTTTTTCTCAGGTTTTTTGTCCTTTGGACGTTTTCCTGCCCACTTTTTTCTTACAAGGCCCGTCGTATTTCTTGTGTTTTATTGTTTTACTATTCATTTTTCCTGCTTTCTATGAATACTCAAAATATGCCCGTTGTTTTTCTATGTTGTAGGAACATTTTCAGGACGGGGAGACGAGCACAGACGCATTCTTGGAATGAAAAGAGCAACCAAACACATAAACACACACTCAACCTCTTCTATCTGAACTCATACATATGTATATTTGTATAAATTGCTCATAAATTTTATCAATTGTGCGGTTGGAAGATTTTATTCTGTTCTCTTCGTTTCTTTCGTTATCATTTTCTGGTTTATTTATGATGGCACAGTTTTCGTTGTTGTCCCTTTTTATTGCTCCTTTCTGACTGCAGGATTTTTATTTTAAATGCTTTTTTAGAAAGCTTCTTCTTTATTCGCGGAGTTCGTTTTGTACTCGGTTTGATTTATTTTTGGTACTTATATTTATGCAAGCGTTTTTTCTGTCATGCTGTGTATGTGGACTCTGCATAAAAATGTGTATGTGTTTGTGTTGTTCGCAACACCGCAAAATCTGCTGCTGATGCTGACGCTGGACCAACAAAAACTTTCTTAGCATCAACTCGAGCTGCACCGCAAACACCGAATACCAAAGCAATTAATTACAGCTTTGCTTCGATGGGTGTGTGTGTTGTTGTCTGCGTTTCTGTGTGTGTTTGTAGCGGCTGAAGTCTGACCCAGCGGGGTTTTGCGATTCGGTTAGCTTCGTTGGCAGAGAGAGAGAGCAAATTTGCTAGATTTTTACTGTTCTTCATACGAAATCTTTGAAATTGGATAAAATAAGAATTATAAAAATTTGTTAAAAATATTTTTCTGATATAAAGATACAACATATTCTCGTGCATATTCTTGATTAATTTTCTTAAATATATAAAATAATTCATGCAATCCTTTTGCAATTAATCCTCTTTTTTTATGCTACGAATCATCGTAGAATTTATTACAAATTTATGGTAATTTAATGTATCATTGTTTTGGCAGCGGTCTTCTTTCCACCTCACCTCTTATTGTTGCAGTCCGTTTTCATTACCTCTGTTCTGGTTTCGACGGAAGTCACACAGATACACATTCACACACACACAACTGACGCGACTTGCAAACACGTCGCAGTTGTTTACAATTATACAAAAATACATAAAAGCATTAAAACACATATAAATTTAAATGCTGCATGTAAAATATGATTTTTCGTTGCATCTACTGCAAAATACTACACACAAAACATTGAATCTGTGGTTTTCATTCAGATCGTTAATAAATTTTTCCGATTTTGCTTGCACGGAATGATGAAAAAATGGCTTTATTTTTTATTTATTTGATGCTAATTTAGTTAAACCTAAAAAAAGTGGCACCATTCGATTGGCTACAGTTTATTCAATATAATTAATTCATGAAAACTTTAAGTTATTTATCGCTAGAGTTTGTTTTATAAATTAAATGATTCATTAACGCCGCAACAGAAAGATTAACACATTTAACAATTTCGGTTTTTTCCGTTATTAAATGGGAGATAAATGAGAATTTATCGGCGTTTATTAGCAGCTTTGAGTGTGTACAATTTTAGATGTTATTCTATTTAATCCTTAAATATTTTTGAATAAGCCAAATTACTGAGGGCATTTAACTAATTATTTAAATAAGAAAAAATATAAAAACATAGTTAAAATCATATGCATGAAATTTGAAAAATCCTGCAAGAGAAGTGCCCTTTTGGCGCCACCGATTTCATCCAAAAAAGGAGGTGCATAAGGATTACTTAGGTCTTAATAGAGAATCAAAGCTGGAAATATTCTATATTTTCTATAATTTTAAGTTTTCTCAGATTCTTGTTGCAAATATTTTTATTTTTATTTAAATAAATGGTTTGTGTTTTTCGCTGTGGCCTTTTAATGCTTTTTCGACCTTGAGAAAGATCATGAAGTGGAGAAAAGGTCTCAGTGAAAAGTGTTTAAGCTACGGCAAAAGCATTGATTTTCGCAGCGGTTGTTGGATCAAAATACATCGCCGTTGGCTGTGTGTCGCCGATATTTTATAATCCAAATATTTCCAGAATCTTCTCATCAAATAATAAAATCCGAAAACGACGCAAAAGCATGCAAAACCACAAACCAGGTCAAGTTAAAAATTCTTCCCTAACAAAGCCAAGCAAATACGAGGATGATGAAAATAAAAATTTTCAAGTTTTAATTTTTACTTTTTTACGTTTTATCTTTTTTTTCCTTATTTTCCCTTAAGTGATGCTTCAAGAATACACAGAGAGAAAAATTGCTACATCAAGGATAATTGAAGGAAAAAAGTTTTTCAAAGGTAGAAAAAGAAAGCGAAAGGAAGAAAGCAAACGGAGAGGAAAAGATAAAACGCGGAAGGCGCAAAGAAGATGTGCAAAAATAAATACGTTGTTTGCATTGAATGACTGTAAATCCAAGTTATTTTTGACCTAAATTCAACAGACAATCTGCACGTACAACAAACGACGGAGTGTAACACCGACAGGCAAACAAACGCACACACACACACAGTTCACCTCCACACACCATCAACATGAAAATTAGTGCAGCTTCAGTGCATTTTTTCGTTCTTTTTTCTGCCTTTATTGCAAATCCTTTCGATCATTTGCTCTCGATTTTCATTACTCTATTTCCCTTCAACTCTTTTCCTTTTCACTCTACCTCTTTTTCACTTTTCCACTTTGCAACAATTTTTTTCGTTAATTCTCTCTTCTTCTGCTAATTTTCTGTATATTTTGTGAAACATTTTTCCCACTTGACTACGTTTTTCAAATAGTTGTTCCGCAAATTATGAGCTTGATGAAGCGCACTGCCTCCAAATTAGGTAATTGCTATGAAGCGAGTGGGAAGAGGGATGAGGAGATTCACAATGGGTGACGCGTGGAAGAATTGCAAATTAAACGATTTTTATTGATTGGTGTTTCTCAACATCATCGAGTTATCATTTTTAATGTAAGTAATACAATTTTAGGTAAATTGGACAATTTTCAGGTCTTAAAAAAAATTTGAATTAAATTGTTTTCAAAAGTTAAATAAACGTAAGGAGTAAAAGTGACCAAATTCTAATGCAAACTTTAAATTTTCGTCTTTCGTTCGTTTAAAATCAAGTTTTCTTTTTTTCGCTTCTTCTGTGATGACTCTTAAGATATTTTCACTATCGTCGTCAATATGATCCTCAGCCTCACAATGAATGTTATTGTTGGCGGGTTCTTCTGCGAAGAAAACATTCTTAACAAGTTTCAAACGACTATAAATTTGGCTCAGTGTAATTTATGTTCCCACTTCTGCTAAGCTTCACTAAAATTTAAATAAACTGCGAACACTGAAAGATTAAAAGCCATTATTTAACACAGCCATAAATCACAGCCTTGCCCACCCTTACATCCCCACACCCTCACAGAACCCTCACAAACTTCCTACACACATAAACTTCAACGTGGAATAACCATCAACAGAGCATCCATTGAAATCATTGAAAATCCATGCTGATGACTTTGCTTACAAGGAAAAATCACCTTACAAAGACCTTAATTTGTAACTGAAATATGGAAGGACCAAATTATTAACTACTAAATGACTTAAGGAGGCGACTCATCACTTTTAGGATTCTCTGAACACACAAGACAAAAAATAGTTAATTGAAGTGGATGAAATATTAAATTAGCGATAATGATAATAATAACAATGATCAATTGAATAACAATAATTAAACACAAAGGCAATTTTATATAATAGCTAATTTCCTACAAGTTCCTTTAATATTCTCTTCCCCTTTTTATTTTTGTCCAAAAAAATTCCACTTAAATAACTTCTGAAGTTGATTAATTTAGAAACTGAACAAAAGGCACGAAAGTGACATATGATTGAAATAAAAAGGACTTGAATCAAATAAAGAACAGCATTTTTCAAAATCCGTTCTGCACGATTTAAGCTTTTTGACCGTTAAGCTTTTTGGCCTTTGAAAATGGCAGCAAGGAATGCAAATTTTTTTATTTCAAGCAGTCATTTGTCAACAAGCGACGATGTGTGTATTTGTGTTAGTGCGACTGTGCGTGTAGTAGTGATACTTGCTATGCGTATTTTCAGTCCTTTGTTCTGCGTGATTCTTTCGGTCTGTCATCGTGATCACATTCAGCGTCGCTGTTGATGGACCCACATCTTCACTTCCGCTCGAACGACGTTCCATCGACTCTTCAATCATTGTGTGTCAGAAGCTTTATTTAATGTTATTAAAAATGTTGAACACAACAACTCAATAAATTCACAAATTTCAAATATATGCATTAAAAAAAACTGGGTTCGTAAAACCATTTGTTTTGTTAGGACCAGGAAATGGTTTCACAATTCGAATTTGTGTGTCTACTGAAAAATATCAACACGATGATGAATAAATGATGATGTTGAATTAATCCAAAACGGAACAGTTTTAAATTCAAACCTTTTCGTGCGAGTTGTATTCAGCATCGTAACATTATTTCTAAATTGATGCTGTGACAGCGATTGCTTTACCGTTCCTTCAGAAGTTGAACTGCTCTAAATTTTTTGCTGTCACGTTTTTCTGTTTGACCTCTGATTTAATAGATATAATCTTGTCTTTTTAATCGTTGAACAGCATCATTTTGCAACGCAATAACTGATGTACAAACTATGAGTACGGAAAGTAAAAGCATTAATAAGAAGTCTACATGTAAACACTTTTAAATTTTTTCCGCAGTGAATACGCATGCACTGTAATGGCATACATTGGCAACTTTCAAGGAAAGTGTCCTTGGAAAACATAAAACTATTACTGCAACTTCTTTACATTTCTGCCTTCTATCTCTCTCCTTTCATATCTTTCTCTATCGGCCTCTCATATTCGAAATTTGTCACTAAACAATTGCAGCAAAGCACGAAGTTTGTTTTGTTGAAATGTTTATTCTCACAGCTTTGAATTGCTTTCCACTCATCGTGTTGTTGTGATAATTTATACAAAGCAACTATTAGAGTTGTTGTCGTGTTTGTTTCTGCATTGTTGTAGAGGAACCGTAGCAGTCAATGAGTACGACTCGTCGTTGGGAAAAGCATGAAGGGAGGAGCAAAAAGAGCCGTTCGCCCTACGCAGTTTTGGTTCTAACCGCAGTAATTTCGCTCATTAAAAAATGTTCGCTTGAAGAGTTTTAACGGTTGAGAGGGTGCTTGTTACTCGTGCAGTACAAAAGCTATGTCGGGCTCCTTGTTGTGTGTTCATCCTTACTAATTGCAAAAGGTTCTACAACAGCACTTTCTAGGGTCAGGTTTTTCAACTGGAAACACTACTTCTTAATATGAGACTAACGAACTGCACGTTGTGGAAGGCCGTAGACGAAAATTGTCTACTTAATGTTGCCAAAACATCTCATAGTTGATCTTCTCTTATCTTATGTTAAAGGAAATTACTTTGGAGCGTTCACCGCGTCGTATGAGTAACATTTAATTCGAGTTTCTCATCGAAATAAGTTCACTTGCGACTTGTTGCCATTTAAATTCAATTGAAATTTATTTAATTATATGGAAAGCAGTTGCCATTTATGCTGTTCCAAATTTCAAACCCTCATTGCATATCGAGCTGTGAATTTAATTGTGAATTCCTCTTGCTCTACGACGGATCGATTTTTATAATACATTTTCCAAAACGAACGCCAAACTCACGAAATCCTCTAACACAAACATACAAACCCACAACTCAAAAGACCAGCGAAAAATTTCCAATTAAAACTACTTTGGATAACATTTGCACGGCGCTGATTCATGTACCTCGTTCGTAGTCAACAAGTTCGTTGGAACACTGCAGAACTCGACAGGAACTACAACAGCAAAAAAGCAATAGCCAAAATCAACTGTAGAAGCCGCAGCAAGAGCCGGAGAGAAGCAACAGGACCATCAAAGGCGAAGGCAAAACAGCGGAAAGCAACCACATCGAAGTGTTATTCGGGCCGCATCACATCAATTTGACAGATTCTGTAGTTGTTGTACGCTTAATGAACAACAAAGACAGCAACACTCGATTCGAACATAAGCAGAAACAGAAACACACACATCCGGAGAAGTAAAAGTCAAAAAGTTCAAGGTTTAAGCATGGAAATGAAGAGTGAAGTTCATTCGTTTGTTTATTCAATGAAAGTCAGTTGTTGATGCCGTTATTAGTTGTTGTTGTAGCAGCGGTTGTTGTTGTTGTTGGTGATGTCTGTGTTGCAGTCCTGAAGTGCAGTAAGAGTTTGAAAATAATAGCAGCTCGTTTTTGAGCCGGATACAGTCTTGATGCTCGATTAAGCAGCTCGTATTTAAGTTAGAAAGAGGTATTTATTAGAGTGTTGAACAACTGCCGCTGATCCTTGAACTTTCGCCTTGAAAAAGACACGATTTGAGATATTTTGGCTGCCTGAGTAATTAACTAAAGAAGTTTTGTACAAGTACCACGAAAAGGCTTATAAAGGTTAACGGATTGCTTTCCAGAAACTGATTGCATTCCCTATTTTATTTCCTCTAGTAAATCTTGCCTTTTCCTGCTTCGACTTCATTTCGGTTGTTTGTTTAAAAGGCTCATAAAGCATTCATAGTATTCACAGTGCTTGTACTTATAATGGCAATGTTCACGAAATGAATCATAGGAATGAAATAAGTAAGGCAATAAACCTCTACATTTCCCATCCATACTACACATTCATTCCCCTCACATTATCAATTACCTTTTTCCCTTGGGAAAAAACGAGAAGAAAAAACTTTCTTTTCCTTATTCTGTTGTTTCGCTGAAATGAAACAGTTGAAACTTTGGTTAATCTTTGTGTTAATTTTAAATTTACATTTGTAAACTTTCACCAGAAAAACTATCAGTTCCCCCGCTGATGATGAAGACGACGTTGATAATGATGACACCTATCTGGTGCCGATCAAAAAGAGAGCAAAAAAATGAGAAAGAGATTTAATTCTTTCATTTGCTTTTCCAACTTTTTCGCCTTTAGTTACTTTCATGTTTAATGAAGTTCGTTAACTTTTAATTTTTTATCAGTTCTTCTTCTTTATCCTACTGAATTTTGACTGATGTTTAACAGATTTAGAGAGAGACTAGTAAAGAGAGAGATTTCAAATCATTTAATTAAATGTAGAATTGTTTAGTCCTTGTGCGATCAGAAGAAAGACGATTCATTAAAAGAAATGAAAACAATGAAAGAAGATTAAAAACTATTCTCAGATTCTTTTCTATCTATCTCTGTCTCTCCCTCTGTTTCTGTCTCTGTCTTTTTCACTCTTTTAATCAACTCTGCTTAACTGTGGCAGACACATTTTAAATAATAATGCAAATCAATCCCGTTTGTTCCCGTCAATTGTTCACTGGCCGTTATTCGATCTCTATCTGCTTATGCGGCTTTTTCTTTTGCATCCTCTTCGTTTTCTTTTTCCAATTAAATGGTATAGAAAAATATATAGAAAATATCTCACGTTGCGTCGCTTGTTAAAAGCATTTCCTTTCATCACCACGATTACTGTTTAGCTTTCTAAAGAGGCCTTTTATCTGAGCATTTTATGGGCTTTCATGCTTTTTCCACTTGGCAACATCGACATCGCTTTAGCTTCTATTTATTTTCTAGTTTTTGCGCACTGTTATTTGTATAAATTTGCGTTGAAATGCATTTAAAATGCATTAAAATTCCTCCTTGTTGTTTGTAGTGCTTTTTTAAGCAAGTTACCAACCTGTAACAATATTTATTCAGCATGTAAAAGTGTTTATGTTGCAACCGAGTCACACATCACGGAGACACGCCCACGTCAGAAGAAATACTATTGTACCTCGCACATGCACGTTTGTAGGTAATCATGTGAATGTTGATGAACGCAATTGTAAAAGTATTCTCTTTGTTTCTGACTGACGAACTCGGAATGAGGGGATCACGTAACGTTAAAATTATATGAATACAAGTGTGCAAAATATAATAAATATGGTAATAAACAACACAATTAACAATCTTTGGATTTGTAAATTTTGTTCTAGTAATTAAGACTTTAATATTAAACAAGAATTCAAATGTATTCAGTTTCCTATATGAAAAGTTTAATTAAAATGGAAATTGGTTACATAAACCCATACACACACAAAATAACATGAATGTATATTTTATGCACCACGTGAAATACTCACGGGTGTTATTTTTAATTGAATTACCTTCTCGCACATGAATCGATCACCCGGACCTCATCCTCACGCCTCTCTGCCCAAAAACTAACTAAACTTTCTGTTCAATTTCTCTAAACTTTCACAAAGCAAATACATTTAAGTGATTTTGTGATTTTCAGAAATATTGTATTATTTAAAAATAGACGTAAAAGGAATAGCGAGAGCAAGAGTACGGTAGAAGAGAAAGAGACAGAAAAAGACGCTAAATTAAGTAGTTTTAGTTGTCGTATTTGATTGTTTTAGCTGAAATTTCTAAATCAGCGAATGCAAACAAGAGTCAAACGAGATCAATAGTAAAACACTGAAGTAGGTTGGGACAAAAGGATATGAAAAAGGGCCGAGTAGTATGCAGGGAATCGGATAGAGAAATGAATAGGAAAATGCATGGTGCAGTATTTGTCAGTGGTGCTCTTTGTGAACGTCGGCCTAACATGACGTTTACATTGAGAACTAAATACTGTTCCAGAACTAAAAAATTCAATCCAACTCGGTGTCTTCTATCCACAATAAATCCACAATAATAGCCCTGTTTCTTGGTTCGTGGCGATAGACTTTTGTATGGAAAAACAAGCGGGTAGCCGTTTAGTTTAGCGGCTATAAATTAAGAATTAAGCATGGATAAAATGAAGTGTGACCAAGTTTTTTTTTTTAAATTATTGAAGAAGGTATCACGCCTTATCTGGTCGGTCTATGAAGATCGGCTTGCCACATACATGCTATGAAAGTTGACCCATTGCAACTCCCATTCAGTCCATGCACAATTAGCAATGACTGAGATCGTACGGGACTCTTTCTCTCTCTCTCTCTTAACGTTAAGTCACATTGTTGCAGAGATTGCGATCATAGTATAATCGCTGACCTCGTAAGCAAAAATATTTTATCTTTAATCAATAAAAATAATTGAGAAAAGAAAACTTTTCTTAAGTTGGCGTACATTTCGCCTACACGTTCCACGCGTGTAGTCCTACACGTTTTACAACACAAATTATAATAACAAACATAAAAGAGAAAAAATGACGCTGTTACTGATGATTTTGAGGTTAATTTTTACCATGTTTGGACGAGTTACTGATGCCAGTTGCATTTTTTTGTTTTAATTTTTTATTCTCAAATAAATTTATTTTAGACATGAATTAAGAGAAAAATAAATTAAAATTACATATTGTCGGATATAAAATAAATTAAAGGCTTCGAAATCAATGGTTGAATGGCTTTTTCCATGCATGAAGAAGCGTTAATCAAGGTTAATTAGATAAATAATATAAAAGACACAAAAAAAAAATAAATTAAATACTGACATAGTTCAATTAAATATAAAATGTAATAATTATAATGATTACAATTCCATTTGCATATCGCAAAAGTCGGTGTGCCGTGAAAGTGTTTATAGTTCAATCAACAATAAATGAATGCCATTTTGTTTTTATTTTTACTTTCTGATTTATTTTCTATTTTTTCTTTTAAGTATAAATTTTCCACTTTTCTAAATAAAGTAAAGTTTATTTTTTTAAAGTTAATTAATAATTTATATTTAGTCTCAATTACATTTTTTGATATAGTATGTTTTATATTGGTTTTATTTATAGAAATTTCTTGCCTCTTTTGGTTTTCAACCCTTTTCTTAGTGCTCAGTTCATCCACTCTCTCCTTAACGCCTTTTTATGGAAAAAAGAAACAATTTTCAATACATAATAAATATTTGCTAATGGCACCTCTTGTTTAAATATTGTATTTTTGATAAGCACAAGAAGCTCTACACAGTCTCTTAAAGCAAGGGGGAAGCGCAAGCGGGTAAAAGTCAATAAAACTTCAATAAAATTGAACGAGGAAAAATATTAAATTCTGCGAAAAGCTGTTAAACTGAGATAAAATGAAGTGAAACAAAATTTAACAATTGTAAATTGATTAATGCGAAAACGAGTTTTTGAAAATTCATAGGATGGAAACAGAAGCCACCAGAAACCCACAGAACGGAGATTTGAGCGAACAGGAAGCACAAATTTCCGTAGTAAATCTTTTGCAAATATTGCCCTTTTATCAATGTGTTCATCAGAGTTTTTAATGTTCCATGTTTTGGTTGCCTTCTCCAGCTTCTGCACCTCCGTTTTCGTCTCTTCTGAGTTTTCAACTTGATTCGCCAATTGAATTCTTGTTACTTTGCATTTTCCTTGAATTCTCTACAACTTTTGTTGTTCAAAAGTCATTCTGTTTGTAGCGGAATCCATCCTCCGTGGGCGTTTAAACCTGTCTCCATGTTGTGACAGACAAAGGAAAAATACTAACAAATGATCAATGAATCAACATGATGTTAACCTTTAAGCTCCTTCGTATTTTGTTGCTAAGCACAAATGTAAATATGAATGTTCATTGTGATTGCGTAAATGATTGATTCATTTAATATTTGGCATGTGGAAATATTGTGTTGAGTTGTTGAAATGTATTGAAAATTACACCAAAGAGCCTAAATTCTATTCTTTGTTTTTATACGAGAATATTTTGCAATGATAACAATTTTTATGAAGACCTCAAATATGGATTCAATGAAAGCATTTCTGTGGTGATCAGAAATTGATCAGAAAGTAACTAAATTAACAATGAAGCTGCGTTCATGTCTGCATCCTTCTAATTTAAATTCTAATTTGTATTTCAGGTATCCTGGATACGCAAAAAGGATTATCATTTGCTAACAGTTGGCTTGACAACGTACAGTAGCGACGAACGTTTCAGCGCAACGCACCTGAAGCATTCCGAGGTAAGCGTCTAAAAATAGAGATTATCCAACTTTATGATTTATTCAATTTATTTGCTAAATTTAAATCGATTTTGTTTTGTACAACACACGACCCATTATACTAAAATCCACTACAAACTTTTCAATGAAATACCAAAGAGGGAGACAAAAAGCCGAGCTGATGTCGGGTTCGAAAAAGGGTGCAGAGGAGCAATCAAAATCGAGTGATTTGACATGTGATGCATTCAGAAGCAGAACATGTTGACGTTCAGTGTTATTAACAGTACTTTACTCTAATGCACACATTCACAGGACTCGAACGTGACATGACGACCACACAGCATTTCTCCGTCTTGCTGTCTCGTTTACTCGCACGTCGTGTAGCTACGTGTTCCTCAGCATAATCCATTGACTGAATGCCAATGGATTGCGCTGAATCGTTGCCGCAATCATCGCCACGATCGTCATCATCGTCCTTATCGCCGCAAAATTTTCTGCCATTGCATAGCTTTGGTTGTCACTCGAATCAAAGTTTAACATTCCACTGTATTCTATTCCCCACTTCACTCTGCATACTTATCTCGTCACCCACTCGAATTCGCCCTCTTCTCGTCACCCACTCGAATTTCAATGCCACTTCTTTTTAGTCACTTTTCATGCTTTTTTTTTGGTGGTTTTTTATTTCTATTTTCGTCAACTCAATCCTCTTCCATAGTTTACTAATTTTTTTCTCTCTCTTGTGCTATTTTGACTACTTTTTCAACTCAATCGCTTGCAGGACTGGACGCTGCAAATAAAATTCGTTCAACTACGTGACGCCGGCGTCTACGAGTGCCAAGTTTCCACACATCCGCCCACGTCGATTTTCCTGCATTTAAACGTTGTCGGTAAGTAACCAAGGAAAGCTTCTTCACTGCGATTTATGGATTCTGAGTAATATTTAGCTTATGTTGGTGGAAATGTAACCAAATAGAATAAAGAATAGAGAAATACAGACCCATAAGAAGTAAACTTTATATCGTTTATATTCTTTTGACTTTATTGGGAAGAAACGCTATTACTTCTGGATAATCGTGGATAGTATAATACTTGGTTTGGACTTCGGTGTTACTTGAAGCTTATAGGAGTAATAGACCCAATAATTACCGGAATTCATGTCTTTTAATATTTTAATGGGCACAAACACAATAATCACATCCATGAAAGTATTATTAAGTACAATAACACTATTTTTCAGTAAGAACTTATACAGCTTTGAAGATATGAATACTGTAAGTCTCTGATAATAATATTTAAAGCCCGCCAGAGATAAGTCAGTTCGTTAGGAGATAAGTTATACCAGGCGACAATCCAGGTATCAATATCCAAAGAGACGTAGTCAATAAATCCATAAATTTCAGAGCAGCCAACACGGAAAAAACTACTTTATAAACTTTTGCAATAATTTTCCATTATGTACTATCTTTTTCTGTCTCTCCTTTTCTCTCTCACTTCCAATATTCAATCTATGCGCCTGTTTACTGTGCGTGTGATTCTGAATCACATCAACAAACTTATCACAACAACAACAACAAACAACGGCGCATTTTGCTGGACACGACACCCCAAAAATCGCTTGCTCTAAAAATACCGCCAACAACAACAACCGGCATCGACCTGAATAAACGAACATCGAAAATTACTCGAACCCATTCAATTCGGTTAGAAGCACGCGCTGAAATCTCGGGTCCACCGATTCGCTACTTAACACCGGGCTCAACACTTCGGCTGCAGTGTCGCGTCGTGCAGAACACCGAAGCATCGGAATTCATCTTCTGGTATCACGACAACCGCATGATTAATTACGACATCGATCGCGGGATCAACGTGTCAACGGAGCCGGGTGAGTCCACAGTTCAATTAAAATGTAAAAGCTGTAAGAGAAATCGGACTACAATGAATTAAAGTGAATTGATTATTAACAAGGAATTAAATTGCTATATAAACAATTCTTCCTGGTAATTTATATCTTTTATTGATTTATATTGACGTTTATCTTTTAATGATCCTTTGTAGATGTCACTTTCCATTCCCTATTTAATTAAATCCATTTTCCACTCAATTTATTGTTGACATTCATATTCCCTCATGTCCTTAAAGCCTTTCAACAGCTTCCCTTTCAAGAAATTTTATACACTTTTGATTCGTGACATCAACTTCTCGGTTTGTACATTGTTGCAACAATTAATAAAATATTTATTCATTTTATTTCACTCTGTTCGAACTCGACAACCTTTCAACTCTACTTGCACATTTCACACGCCATCAACTTTCCAATATTTGCACTTTGGATGCTCTCAGCGTTCGTTACGCTCCGTACATCGTTTGGGTGATTTACACGCTTTATATTGTTTACATAACTTCGACGATTTCCACTCTTTAAAACAGTGATATTTAAATTCTTCTTTTTATGTAACGTTCACACAACAATTCACAATAATACAGACCATTTATACAAAATAGTCTTCGATTTGTCCCACTGTGACGTTTCATGCTTTAATTGAATGCATTTTCTGGATTCCTATCTGCTCCGGCGCTGATGGAGGCGTTTCGCGTTATTTCCGATTTCCGTAGCAACGCGCCACGGCACGACCAAAGTTGCCACATTGATTGCATAGCAATCACACGCTGTCTCCACGGCTGCATGCCTCACAAAAGCGCGCGTTGCCAGCTCTGCTCTGCCTCTGCTCTTCGGTTACAAACTTTGTCCAGCGCAAACACGGACAACTCCGCTCTCTCCATCAGACCCCAGCAAACACACAAGCATCCGTGCATATGCCACATGCTCACATCACATTTCAGAGCCCTGCTAATTCAGGATGCAAATTTAAATGTTTGGCGGAAATGCGATTTTCGTGTTCATTTTGCATTTCGTAGATTTCGCTCACGTAAAGAAAAAATATGTGCAGTATATTTCGTTGACTTCGTTGTGATAATGGAAATTTTGGAATTTGCATTCTTCTTCGGTTCAGCCCGAACGAATTGACTCAATATTCGATGGTTCCTTGTAACGAAAACATGAAATGTGGATTCTGTCTGTTGCTTTCGTACGTTCCCCTCTCTGATCGGGAACCAGACACGAAGCATCTGAGGAGGTGGATCAGGATCCCGCCCCAACTTGTTACGGCATTTACGAATATGTCGCAGTTGTATCGCCCTGTATTTCGACCGAACCATGAGCAACGTACATGCCGAAAAATGGCACGAAATTCTCTTAAAATTCAGCGACAAAGATGGTTCCTTGCTGTGTTGAGTTATTTTATTTATTTTGTGGGTAGTTCTCAGTTGTAGTTTTCTCTGGTACAAACTTAACATGCGAACGTATTGTGAATCCTTTCGACGAAAAACTTCGTTTTGGCCTGATTAAAAGTTGCTCCACACGATTTTAATAATGTTTATTTTTTAAACTGAAAACTAGTTACAAGATATGGAAAAATTATAATTAAAATAATGAAAATAAAAAATGTTAAAGAAGAATTTAGTTGGAAATCGAAAGTTAATTTTGAAGGAGTATTTTAAAAAACTCACACTCAAATAAAGAAGATTGTTTAAACACGAATTTATTACACCAAGAAAACAGCTAAAAATAATCTCAAAAGATGACAATTGAAAACTATAAAAACTTGTAAATGTAAACCGAAAATTATACAGAGTAAATATCATATATTGATCATATCAATCATTAATCAAATTGCAAATTAATGTGCAATTTAATTAAATAAAAAACTTCTCTCTTTTCCATTGAAAATAAATTATTCTTGATGTTATTTTTCTCAATTTTTCGCCGCAGATTTTCAATCTTCGGAGCTGACGATTCTGCGAACCAGACGCGAACATTCGGGAAACTTCACGTGTGTGGCAAGTAACACTCAGCCTGCGAGTGTGTTGGTGCATATATTCAAGGGTGCGTCTTTCTATTAATAAGGAATTGTATTCATATATTTGTATGTATGCGAAAAAATGATTTAGTCGTTGGTATTTGCGAGACACTCATTTCAGGTGGACTTTTGGCCACTATAGTTGCATTTCGTCTTGCGGCTTGATGTGGCTTCTTTTATTCCTGCCTTTGGTTTCCTTTTTCGTTTTTATTCATTCTTCTCTCCTCTTCTTACTATCGTCATCTTGATGTCTATCGTTCGAAATTTAATTAATTTTCCCCAGAACTAACTTTGCAATTGCAGTAGAAGTTATTAGCTAATTGCTGTACTGCGAAAAAAACCCAAATAATACAAAATAGAAGTTAAAAGCCATTTTATCTTTCGTGATCAACTTCGTTTTGTTAACTTGCAAAGGAAAAACACAACAAAAAGTCTGTAAAAATACGATCTAAAAAGAAAGTCTCCAAACTTTTCCCAGTTGATGTTGTTTTTACTTGCCTTGTTGTTGTTGTTGTTGGTTGTGGTGGTTTAAAAGCAATCATCCAATCTTGTCATTAGTGTTGTTGTTCAATTTTTGTTCCTTGTTTTTGTTTCTGTCACAAGTTTTAGTTTGATTTTTTTTCAAAAATTGTTTCTTTCATCCACGATATCAACGTGATAATTTTATTTGCAGTGATTCATTCATTGCCAGCATCTGGCAACACGAAAGCTTGGCCATAGGAGGTTTTTTTTTTAGCCTGAAAAGTTTTGGTGTGAAAAGCTTACGACTTGCAATGAGTTAAATTCTTTTTTAAGAGTGGTTGCTTGTTAATTGCCGTTGCTTAGCAAAAATACCATACAACAAAAAACATAGTTTTTTATGGAAAAATTGAAGCATCTTTTTATAAGTAGAACAAGAAGAGTAATTTGCCAAAAGATAAGCAGCCAACTCAACAAAATATTGAATTTTGAAATAACTCAACTTTAGTTCCATTTTGTGTATTTTTTTTTAATTAATGTGCCTTTGTTTAATGTGAGTCTTTTTCCCTTTATTCACAATTGACATGCGTGTTATTTGTGATTTTGGATTTCTAAAGGACTCTCATGCATATCTTCTGCATTGCGATAGTTATTTGCACAAACCTCTTGCATCCTTTTTCTCTGAAGTTTTCAGAAATTCTTTCTATATTTCGGTTCCATAAAGCTACGATATGGTGCACCTAATAATGTGTTTATTGGTAATCTGTTTCAATGCACAAGTTAGCGTTTGGCATCAGAAGCATTTAATTCGAAAGGCACGTAGAAAGCTGCAGAAGACTTCATTGCAATGGATTCAAAAACTCATTGAAGCATTCCATTTAAATTATCAAAGTACGTGAAGTATTTGCTCTGTAGATCTATCTATTAGGCTGCGAAAAAAGTATGGATTTCTGTTGTATTATTTTCCACCCGAACATTTCATAATCGTTAAAGGATTACTTAATTCATAATATTTCAATTATTCGCCATATTTTGAATTCTTGGATACACAATCAAAAGTTCTTTGGAGTTGGAGCTATTGCATTTGAATGCAATGGATATTCAGCCGTAGCAGAACCTTTAAATGAAATGTAAAGAAAGTTTGAAGTCTGGCAAATCCTGGAAAAATATCCATTGACCTGGAAAACTATCCAACAGTCTGAGAAAACCTTCAAAACTAAAGCAGATATTTTCTCTCTCTTGATTTTAAACAGAATGATCTGAGATTTCCTTTAAATATAATCAAAGTGATCCTTGAGACATATTTCGTCCTTAATAAAGGACAGTAACACTGTACGGTAGAGCAGTTAAACATCACATAGCTTAGATTTCATAAATCAAATCAGCTTGACAATATATTGAATAGATTCGTATTCCTATATCTTGCATATATTTAAAGGTGTGTGCAAACAAGTGCAACTTTTATAAACCGAAATGTTGAGCAGCCAGAATAACACTTTTTAATTGCTTTGATGATTGGTTTCTGAAACTTTGGGTTTTTATTTCATCTGAAAGCATTAAAATGGAATGAAGTCAGATCAAACTCTGCGTCAAACTTTTGCAAACCATTTTCTAACCAACTTCAATCAGAAAACTCAGCATTTTGCATATTTTCCATCAGGATTTTAATTGTAAAGAAAAATAAAAATTACCATTGCATTTTAATCTGGATTTATTTATTTTAAACTTGAATTAAATTGAAAAAGTATATGGGAATTAATATATTCATAATGATTTGCATATTCAGAGAAAAGTTGAGCAACAAAAGTTTTATATTTATTTTAATTATAAAGACAAATTTAGGCAACATTTAATGAAGAAATTATCGTGCTTCAGATTAGTTTAGTTATTCATTAACTAATTGTACAAGAGTTAAAATTCCTTTAATATAATACAATATTTCCTATAATCTCTTAATAGATTCAATGTTTAAATCCCATCTATCTACGTATATAGATATTTTATTAAATAAATTAAATAAATTACTACACTAATGCTAAGGATGTGAACGAGAAAATTAGAAAGAATTAAAGACAATAGAACATATTGCCGCTGAATTCCACTGAGAATTGAACGAATTTATAAAGATTTGTGAGGTGGGGCGAGGCCCACGCTCTGTGTCGAGGCACAGAGAGAATGCAAACGGAGAGCCGCTCTTTCCAGCCCGTGTCTGCAATGCAGATATCGGCATCTCCTCTTTCCATCATGCGACGGACTGATGAGTCCCGTATGGTGGCGTGGTGGAAGTTTCGAGAAAACAAGTTTTTTTTCTATGAACTTTACATCACGCCATCCTACGGTACTAGCAATTAACGCCGACGCTGATAAGAGAGAGAGAGAGGTCCATATGTGCAAAGCGGTCACGACTGGAATGAGCGGAGCGAACCGGTTTTCGCTCTGCAGCTTCGACACAGATCGTGTGCTGATAATGAGTCAGTCAGTTAAGAAAGAGTGAAATTGCAACTGACTTAATGAAAGTGTTTAAATTTTACAAATTCTGTATTTCAAATTGACAATGTTTTTTTAATGTAATGTGTTTTAATATTCATAAAATTGATAGTGGAAGTCGGTGATAGAGAGTCGAATCAGTGAACGTATGTGGAAAAACTTATACACATTTTCGGCAATAAATGAGATTGTAAAAAAATCCTGTGCGAATATTAAAAAACAAAATTAATAAAACTACAGTGCTACTAAAAGTTAACGTTTTGAGTCTAAACTATAAACTATATCGTTAGTAATTGTGAGAAAACAACAAATTGTTGACAAAAGCGAGTTATGGCGTCATTTGTCTGTCCAAATGATTGTACTAACAGGGAATCCTTGATTATTGGAGTCGCCATTTAAAATTGTGAACAGAACAGAAATTTACGTTTATTTGTTTTTAACAAACAATCAAACAGACAAACAAAAAAAAAAGGAAGCAACAATTTTCCTGAAAACATTTATTTTATTCAAAAATTTAACGTTTGTCTCTTTAAAAATCCATCGCTGGCTTGTGAAGCTTTGAGTGTCGAGGTTTTTTTTTGCAGTGCGCTTATTTCTTTAACAAAACAAGAAAAAAACCAAAAAAAAAAAAAAAGAAGAAAGAGAATCAGTCATCGGTTTGTTGCTACAAAGACTTCAATGATAAAGAAAAAATTGGACAGTTTTTCTACTCGATTTTAAATTGGATTAAAAACTAAATCCTAACGTTGTGCGAAATAAAATACTGCAAGTTGAGTTCAAGCTGCGATCGGAAGAAGGGTCGCTCAGTCAGTTGCTTGCTCGGTGCGGAAAAAGAACGAAATACAATTAAATTACGTGGGAAAAACGAAAGTGAAATTGATGCTGTTATTATTTTTCAAATTAACTAAGCATTAATAGTTTAATGTTTTTGCCGTTATTGGTTTTTGTGTATTTAAAGTGAATTCATGCAGCGCAAAATAAATTACTTAGTTCATTTAACACATGCAGAAAATCATGCAAAACAGATGACTGAACTAAACACTCACACACATAAATACATGTAAATGCAAACTCGTTTAAATAAATGTAAAAACTTGAATACGCATAGAAAATGTGGTGGTAATATATTTGATATTTGCATTAGTAAACGCGAGAAACACAGTTATTCGAAAATAAAAGAGCAAAAGAAATTTGCCGATTTTGGACAACAACGCGTTATCAGTTACCCACTCGGAATAAAACATCGATAACGAAACGAAGCAGACGTGTGACTCGGAAATGAGTTGTGTTATTAAATATTAAAATCCAATTTTATGGAAATTCATTGACATTAAAAAAAAAATCAATTGGTGAATAAATAGAAAAATGTTTGCTCAAGACTTTGCATGGTGAATGTGTTTGCTGCTCACTAAATAGTTCAAAGTGGAAACCAAAGTTTCTGCAATATACCAAACTAACGCTCGTAAAATCCGACCAAAATTGTCTTTTTGTTATCTTGGACAACAAAACTCTCGGAATAATTATTCAACTATCGTGCTGAACCAACAACACGATTGATATAAACGGTCCGGCTCTTCTAATGATTTAACTCTGGATGTAACAGCGTACTTAACCCTAGAAAGAAAGTCCTTCAAATCTACCGCCCCACCTCTTACCCAGGTTTACGTATATATATATGTATTTAGTTCCGTATACATTTCTTTTTTTATATCTATATCTAAATATAATACGAAAACTAAACTTCGGAAATAAAACTTAAGATAGAAATGCAGTTTGCATACTGCACTAAATTTTTAATTAAACGCAAGGCAACTCTCAGAACAGAAAAAAAAAAATACAACTAAAGTAATACTTATGAGTAGCATGAATTTACCGCCAAGAAATAAATGTATCCATAATACTGAAAGGAATTCATTAACATTAGATTGATGCTGTTATTAACTAAACAGTGACGACAAAAGTACACCAACAAAAAAAAAGAGGAAAAAAAAAAGAAACAAGTGTATTATTGTTTATTATTATTATTATGTTATTAACTAAACAGTGACGACAAAAGTACACCAACAAAAAAAAAAGAGGGGAAAAAAAAAAAAAAGAAACAAGTGTATTATTGTTTATTTTTTTTTTGATGATCAAACAATTATAAGTTGGTAGATAAAATTGTAAACGACTTTCTTGGTTTTCGTGTATATATAATAAATACGTACATATATAACAGTAACATTATATACAAGCCGGTGTTCATATACATAAGTACGCTGCTGTGAATTCTTTGTACGCTTTCTTAAGATTTTTTTTTTGGATTTATTTTTGTAAACACTTGCAAGTGAGTACAAGCGCTTCCCTTAATGACGTCATTATTATTTCATTTACATACTAAGCCAAGTAAAATATATATATAGTTTTTTTTCTCTTTTCGCATTATGTAATATGTACACCCTTATGAATGGGTATATTTAGCTTCTGTTGGGATTGTTCAAACTCATGAAAGTCTGTTTAATAAATTAATTGACATGTATTGAAACTTAATTATACTTTTGCTAGACAATGGACTAAACATTTTCTTAGGTTAACAGGTAAGTTAGCGGTTTCACTCCGCGCGGCCAGGCGACACACTAAAAGGGGTTGGCGCACAAATTTCCAACGCGCCAACCATGGAAGGGCGGGTATAGAAAGGGGGAGGGAAATAACATCAACTCCTCCCCCCCTCTACTCCTCTCATCTCTCTCCCACCACTCTCTCAGCGTAATACTGCTTTTTTTTGTTGATTTCTTTTTTTTGCCGCCAGCTTAGTATCGATCGCGATGTGGTGTCGTCGTGCGAATTTTCGGTTATCGGTCTTGTTCTTGGCAGTATAGCCACAGTAAGCCTCAGCTCCTTTCTTTTTTTTTGTAACTGGGGTTTCAAGACGCTGTCGGGGTTGTTGAAGAACCCCCCCCCCCCCCCCCACTTTCCCTGAGCACGGCCGGAAGAGCTGAGCTGCCCTGACAGCGATCATATCTCCGTTCGTGATTTTTTTTTTGATTTTTTTTTGTTGTTAATTTAGTTTACCGCGGACCCTCCCACCCCCAAACGTTACAGATTCAAATGTTCAAATGCGTCGTCTGATAAAGAGAGAATCGAAAATTATCCTAGAAGCACCTAAGCTCATAAAGGCCTCCACGCAAAGGACTAAAAAATTAGTTTAAAAACTTGTACGACATTGACACGAAGCTGTTTTGATACTGCATGTCAATGGAGGTATTAATAATTGATTATTATTAGCATCGACCGACAATTTCTAGGCGGATCCTTCAGTGAAAATTCTGGGTATATTTTACATGCTTGAAAATTTGTGTCAATGATTGGAAATCCTTTTGCAGATCTTCTTTTTTACTTATTGGGATTTTTCTCGCTTTTCTTGCAGGTGACAACCCAGCGGCGATGTACCACGGAGATGTCGGCTCAGCGACCAACTCCGATAAGATTTATCTGAACATCGTAATGCTGATTTTATCCACTGGATACCGAATACTCCACAGCCGCTTTCGCATTAGAGTTGTGTAAATAGTAAAGAGGGCGTGGCACAAGTCGACGTAAGCACACACTCCGTAGCACTAACTTGTTAAGTAGACTAAGAACTAAAAATTATTATTGAATTAAAGTAAAAAGATAAACGAGAAAGACAAATAAACCAACCAGCAACAGATTAGCTTAAATGGATTAAATTACAGATATTCAATAAATAAACACAAGATATATTCGATATAGGAACATAGTGCAATAGAAATAAGGGAAAGCGGAAGGAACAAAGGGAAAATGGGTGTTTTTTAGCATTATAACTAAACATAGTTTAAAACTATTTCTAGGAAAAACATTTAATCAAACACAAATCAAAATAAAATACAATAAAAAGAATTTGCTAACGAAGGTTAAGTAAATCTTGCACAGACAGCGATTGGTGAAAGAAAAATCTTCTTTAGATTTTAGACCCTTAGATGTTTAATGTTCGAGAGCAGCAAATGCAAATGAAACTGGATACAGTTCGTTGCAAATTTAAATATATTCAAATATCTGCAGAAAAATATGAAAAAGCCAAAAAAACATACAATTCAAAGACTTGTTGTTGTAAATTCTGCGTGTTAATTTTTACGAATACTAGAATGTATTTTAAAATATATAAATAAGAAATGTATCATTAAATATTATTATCACTTAAGTTTTTTTTTTTGTGGGTATGTTGCTGTAAAATATTATGTAAAAGACAACACAAAAAATTGACAGAGTAGTTTCTCCTTTTCGATGACGAATTCATTTAATTATCAGTTATCAGTGAGCCTTATACAAAAAATCTCAGAAATTGCATGTCCGAAATTATTCACTATACTTCATTGCATATTTAAATATTACTAAAAATATTTAAAACTAATAAGTTCTATAAGAAAGCTTTTAATACTTTAACCTGCGATTTATTGAACGTGTTTTTTTTCTTAGGCTTACGTGTAGTGCACAAGAAATTTTTTCGAATTGATTTTCGACAAACTCATTGTGCATAAGTCTTATAGATAAAACCGCATCTTATACAAAAGTATAATCCAAAACTCTGTTCGTTTAGGGACATTTTTAGTGATAGGCCGAATTCAGATCGCGATCTGCAGTGAAATAGACGTGAAATAACCTCACAGGGTCCAGCTTATTTTGGGTGAAGCGGATTTTTCTCTTTCGTATGGCTCTTCCAGCATTCGTTCTAAGGAGAATATTCAAATTTAATAACTGTCATATGGCATTAACTGTCATACGTTCAATGGGTCCAAGACTCCCCATCGGCATTACAGAAGACACCTAAAACATGAAGTTTAACTTTAGTTAAATACATAAATAAACTTAAAGAGGTTAATATCATCCTTCCTTTCCAATGTTTATTTTGTCTTTATTGATCCATATATTTCTGTAGACTTCAAATAATCGTGTAGTTATTAAAATCTGTAAATATTACCATCTATTCGAAACTATCAGCTATTAGGTATTCTGATTGGGTGACAAAGCTGAAATTGATATTAAAAATGTTATTGAGTGGTGTGATTTTTCACCATTATAAATTAAAATGATTCAATTAACCAACTGTGAATAATACTAACGAATATAGGACTATATTCTATTATCTAAAAAAGGTATTTAAAGGCAAGGCAAAGGTAAAGAGCCTAAAAGGCAATTGCATTATCTAACTATTCAGCTTTTAACATGACAGTGTTGTCAATCAACCAGAATATATATACATATTAGAGGCCTGTCTGCATATTGAAGTAGTGTACAAGTTTAAAGACATCAAATGGATGTATTCATGCAGACCTCCAATACTTATATCCAAATCGATCTTAGTTTCTATTGTCTCACTCACAAATAAACATCATCAGCTCTCATAATCCAAAAGCTACCATCCATAGTTTTTACGTAGCTCGTAATATATCTGAATCGTGTTTTATCTTGTAAAATTAATAACAATGAATAAAAAGGACATAAAATAATAGAGTTTTTTGTAATTTAAAAATTCTGTTGAATACAAAAAATTTTACCAATAACTTTTACACAGATTTTGAAGAATTTTACAATCAAAATTAATTTATTGAAGATTTTGTAAAAATATTTCAGAAAAACAAAATTATTTCTATATTAGTTAAAGAAAAAAACCAACAAATTAAAAACAAAACAGAACTTTTGAAGCTGTTGAATTGAAAATAAAATTATGTTTAATTAAATGTTGTTAATTCCAATGATTTTTTATGAAACAGATTTTTATTATGGTCAACTTTATAACATTTGATGATGTAAATAGATGAATAAAAGATTAGCAAAACAATAAGTGATGAATTGTAAAATAAAAAGATATGAGAAATAATTAAATGGCAAGTGAATTTATTTAAGAGATCATATGAAAACAGGGAAGGCGGATATAACTATTAATAACGATTCTAATTCTCTGTCGCTGATCATTTCTAATTTTAATTTAAAAAATTTTATCTACTGACTTCAGCTGAGTGGGATTTTTTCGTTTTTATGCTGCTATTCGCATAAAAGTTTTTCAAGTTGAGTGCGTCTTATGGCGAATGACTGCCTGAGAAACGTCATCAGGTTGGCCTCATTACGCCAGACACATCTGCCGCGCCCTTTCGCAGTCCCATCACCACGATTTTTATCAAATGGTACTCATCATCGCCGACATAATCGAAATTCTTTCCTTGCAATCATCTTCCGTATTATCAACGTCATTCTGACGTCAGGCGAGTGACATGCAACTAGCACAGCGTTTTTAATCCAAGAATTTCCATTTGTGTCTGTGACACGAACCGAATTTTTAGTGTTTTCACGAACTGTGAAAAGGATAACGACGAAGGCAAAAACTACGAGCGCCACGAGCAAAGAGGACCACAAAAGAAAGGCACGACAAAAGGAACTCGAAGAGGATGATGACTTAAGCTCTGCGTCTTTTAAACAAAAGTCCCAAGAGTTCCGACGAGTCAACGACTCTTGGCTAAAACAAAACTTGAACTCGATGGAATCCAGTTCAACTCCGTCGTATTTAACAAACCATTAAATTTTCCATTATTATTTTTCTTGTGTCTGGTTGCTTTGGTTGGTTGCCGTGTACCCTTAGGAACCTCTCATCACTCACCGAGTGTGCTTCTGCTGTGGACCCTGCGGCAGCCTGGAGGGAAGGACAAGTCAGAAACACGCTGTTCAAACATGTGCCGCAGAGTGCAATTAAAAACTTTACTCGTCGTGCTCGTAAAAAGAAAGAATGAGGGACTTGGGATAGTTCGGGTGAGGTCTCTGCTGACGAGGACGAAAAGACGAAGAAAACCTGGGAATATGAAACGCATGAACCCTCAACACGGTAACTTGCATTGGAGGAAAATCAATAAAGCGGGTTTAAAGAGAACATAACTTATTACATAAATGGGTGATTACTGGAAGTTTAGATGTTCATTAGATTCTATTCATTTAAGGAAATCGATTCGAGGTAAAACATCATTCGTAGTGTCCGTAGTTTTCAGGGCCGCTAAAAGCCCGCTCTGAGGAAATTTCGATGAAGTAACACGTTGAACTCATGGGTTCAACGCAAAGAATTCAAACTCTAACTCGAAACATTGCTAAACCAAAGAGAAAACTAAGAAACGAACCTGATGAATAACGTGATCCCATCATGACACGCTTTTTTATCCTCGAATGAACTTTTCCAAGTTTTTGTGAATAGATAAAATTAAAATGCATGGATTTAAATCCAAAAAAAAGAGAGAGTGTGGAAAAAACCGTAGCTATGAACGTATGTACATGTGTATATAGCAGGTCCTGGTGTCAGGATTCATATCCATATTTCACATTGATTGACAGCGAAACGGAAACTTGATTGGAAATTTTGCGCTTCCGTCTTTTATCGCAGCAAAACGAGCATTTAAAGAGAATCTGATGGCTGTCGAAACTCGTCAAACCGCGGCAAAACAAACGCATCCTTCGTCGTTTGATTCTTTCAGCCTTTGACCAATCGACCGTGTCGAATTGGCTGAAAAAGTAAAAGGAAACGGAACAGACAGATTCATTTATATTCTTCGCGATTCGGTTGTCTGTAATTAGTTTGGACAGGATAAAGCAGAAAAGTTGATTGGAGTTTGAATTGATTTGTCGAAATTAAGTGAGAGTTGATTGTTTTTTTATATTGGTCCGTAGGCACAATTTGAAATTGAATTTGACATTATTTAATAACCTTTTCCACTTTTAAATCAGAAAGCGTCAAGCGACGAAGAAGAAGAGAGCAATTATGAGGTCCAAATCAGAGAAATTAAGATATCGCGAGACGTAGAGTGAAGAAAAACAGGAAATCAGGAAATATCCGTTGATTTTAAGAAAAATTCTCAATTTATATTAATATATAATGCGCAAGTTTCCATTTCAAATATTTTATATTTTCTCTGATGTTTTTATTCGAGTTTTCGTCCTCATATCCTTTCGCCGTCGGCACACAACAAATACACTGCGCGAAAAGAGCAGAGAGAAAGTATAACAAACATGAATTCTTTCATCCGAAACAAAAACTAATAAAGACCCGCCTGATGTTGGTTCCTAGGCGCCAGCAAAACACGAACTATAACCAAAAGGCAACAGAAACAATAGCAAACACAACATAAACTATAAAGAGTGTGGCTGCCGTAGCATGCAACACTGTCATGTAGCTTAGTGCAAAAGAAATGAATGGCAACACCGTTCATTTATTCTTTTCACACGCGATCGACTGCAGCAAGTCTACCCGAAGGCGCGCATTGCTACTACTTCAGGGACAGCAGCGAATGCGGATGCGGATGCGGATGCGGACGGAAGCGCCGCCACGTGGACGGAGTGAAGTGACCGCAAAAAAAGGCACGTCGCCTTAATAAACACTAATTAAGCTTGACTCTCTGTAGCCTGTGGCTAATTGGAAGAAAAGTTGCTGCTTCGGTGATGCTCTTTTTTCCCCAGCGGGCGCTTAGAAGAGGGACTCCATGTTAAAACAAACCGAATAGCAGCTATTTGCTTTGGTTCGAAGTGAGTGTGGGAAAACGTCTATCGAGGGATGACGCTTCGTTGGAAAAAGTCGATAAATCAAATAATTTATCTTTCAATTTTCGTCGTTTTGCGCTGTAGTAAAGAACGGGCTTTAAAGGTTGTTAATTGGAACTTGCGGGAGCACCGATTTTACATCAAATGCGCAATAAAACAACTTTTAATAATATTTTAATTATATTATGACATTTAGCGGGCAACGAGTTATCATGATTTAAGTGATTTTTTTGAAAGTTTTTTCCTTTAAAGTTCCTTTTTTGCAGCTTCTCATGTGGCTTTCCGCTCTTTTAGATATTTAAAAATATGTTTAAAAAGTAAAAATCAGTTTGCTCTCTTCCTTTGTTTCATGTAAGTTTATTTTGAATTTATTTCCTTTGTTTATTTATTTTCTGCTCATTTTTCTTATTTTATTTGCTAAAATAAAGTTGCTATTTATTTTAATTTTAGTTTTACAGGCCAATCGATCGAATTGGAAAATTGTGAACGCCGCAAAGAAATAATCAATGTCTCAAAGTATGCACTGGCTTTGGTTCATTGTGAAGACGTTCAAAGCAGGATACAACTAATAGCAAGTAATATTTTTACTATTTACTGTAATTTACTCACATTTCAACATTTGTACTTTAATCATGGTCCTGAAGCAGAACTTGATCGTCTGTCGCACTTTATTCATCAATACGTGACACACATTCGCATTGTTTCTCCTTCAACACATCGTTTTGCACCTTGGCACACACAAAACTATTGACAAAGAGAGCAAGAAGAGCAATCAATACAAAAGAATTCGTTAAAACTCGCGGCTCTCGAGCAAACGAAAGCCGGCGGCTGGCGCACAGCAGTTACTGAGTTTTTGTTGTCAGGTGTGTTTCTGTTCTGTTTTCTCCTCTGTCCTTTGTAGCGTGTGTGTGTTTTTTCCTTGTTTCATTTGCAGAAAGAAGATGAATGCAAAAACCACGACACAGAAAACGTTGTTGGTGCAAGTGGTTATTGTGAGCTGAGTAAAACAAAAAAAACGCCTTTGAGAGGTTTGATGATGTTGTTATTGAGAGCTGCCACATGTTCACGTCCCGATCGCGATGTGTGGCAACATTGCACACCAAATAAGCTCCTAAATTGAAAACAAATAAAACCCACAATAGAACGGAGATAAAAAAGCTTATTTTCTATTCAACTTTTGTGCAAAACAAACAACTTTGTGTGCAACAAATTGTTGCTCGAAATAACAAACTTATTTCCTCAGCTCCCTTTCTTCTATCCATCAATTCTTCTATTTCCTTCTTTTTGCTTAGTGTATATTTTATTTTTATTATCAATCAAGTTGCAAGAAGTGGAAATAGAAAATTCGACAAACAGAAAACAGAACAAGGAAAGAAGCAAAGGAGAAAAAATCCCTTGCGATGTGATAAAAGACTTTTAACCGTTGTAACGCCAACAGCAGAGAACGGTTCTTATAGCGAATAATGCTGTGACGTCTCTCTTCACGTCTCTCTTCACGTCTGTCTTACTTAAAACCTTTAACAATACTTCTGCTACGCAAAGCGATCCTTGGCAACGCTGTTGGCAGCAAAAGAAGCTGTGATGAGCTTAAATCAAATCACTTTGGATATGTAAATAAAGCAACTTCTGCGGTAACCACACAACCGAGAAAAAAGAAACAGCAAAACACATCATGAAATTTCAAGTGGAGCTGTCCAAGGATGAGTAATTTTCGAATATGAGTTGAATCACAAATCAAATGAAAACCAAGAACACGACCACAAAAGAAGAAATGTTCGCAATGAACGGAAGAATAAACGCTATCATAAAGACGACAATGAAATTGACAATAATAATAACAACAACAAAAGGCAACTGCAAAACTGATTTGAATACAAAATTTTCACTTAATTCGGCTGCAAAATAAAGAAAACGTGATGCAGATACGTACACAGGCACTGAGCAAAAGAGCAGAGAAAACCACAACTATTCTATATGCAAGAAGAGTAACAACAACAAATGACACTTTAACAATTGGATCAACAATTGACATCAACACAATTGCAACAACTGCTTGAGGAATATTGTGCTTCCTCCTACACATAAGATTGAGAGTGAGATTGCTTGACGAATTTTGTGGAGTGGATACGAGAGAGAGAGAGAGCGCAAGAGCAACAAATTGTTTGTGTGGTTATGCATTGAAAAACAAAAAAACCTAGAAATAAAAATTGAATAAAAGCTGAGTGAAATAAATCCTCAAATGGAAGAGTTTCTGAATTTTCACGAAACATACAACAAAAGCAACACACACACGGGCACAAAATCGAAACACACTTTCCGAAATCCTTTCAAAAGATGACCACTTTTCAATATATGGAATAAAGAATGAGTTAGTGAAAGATAAGGAGAGAACAGAGGTGTGTAAAGCGGTAACCGTTTGCATATAAATTTTTAAAAGGAAGTAAAAAAACTCAAAAAATTAATCAGCATCATCATGGGTTTTATTACATCTTCTCAATTTTTAATTCTGCAATTGTTAAATTGTGGAATAAATGTCTAAGTTTTTCCTGTTCCTCTGTTTGAATTTTATTGTTTCTTCCTCGTTTGCTGATTGGCGAAATTAAATTACATTGTATCCCGTAATTGATTTCGACGTGAATAAAGCAGCCACACGGGTTGGACTTTGTTTGCTTGTGTTTGTAGGAGCGCCTAATAGATGCTTATTCAATACGCAAACTTCGAGGGACCACAGAAACAATCGACGTTCGTACGTGTGAATGGCTAACACCAAGGAGAGAAATGAATCGAAGAAGACATCGAGAAGGAATAACAACTAGAACACACATCGCAATAACCACAAAAACAACAACAACTACGCTGACTAATCCGTTTTAATTAGCCTCTCGAGACCACTTTGAATAGGAAGAATTTCATTACATCATACAGCGATTGTGTGGGTGTGTTTCATAGATGTTTATGTGTTTGTGCTAATGTGCTTTTCTAAAAGCTTCAATCACTTGATATTGGCCTTTAATCTTCCGACGATTTTAATGCAAACGCAGTTGTTTTTCCCTTCAAATTCTTTCCTCCTTCAAGAGGATTATTTAATCCTTGCTTCTTCCTGCCCCTCGTTGGAAAATATATGAATACAGTCACTAAAAGTTATATGTATAAGAATCTCAACGGACTCAATAACCAACGATCGACTAAACAAATGAATGATTCGCATGAATTATTTACACACTTTCCATCAGAGAAAATTCCCACGACGAACGTTTCAATAATAAAACGCAAATTAAGTGCATTTCAATGCAAATCGCAAGTGAAGCATTTCAAATCTAAGCACATTGAAAAACTTGAAACCACGAAAAAGTATTAAAAAATCGTGGGATTTCAAGAGGATTTCACAGGATTTCAAATCGAAGAAATTCTGTGTCAGTGAAAAGTGCAAGAAAACACTAAAGAATTATTAAAATCTATTATAAATAATGATAAATCGTAATGAGTTTCTTCAATATTCAAAAATTAAGCGATGTTTTGAACAATTTTACAATCGAATTAATAATTTACTCTTGGGAGAAGCGGGATTCATCGTAATCCCCGTTTAAACCCACTGAAAACGATAGACGAATAGAAGACAACGAAACCGAGGCGATAAACGCAACGAGTCACACGTATTCAACACTCATCCCTAAGGAGTCAAGCGCCTTACAGCGATTCCAACAAATGATCGCTCATAAATGTCAGCGGTGACGCACCTGTGACAGTCCAAAGAATGAAAAAGGAGCATCGAAGGAAGAGAAGGAGAAACGTAGAGCAAGTGTTGGAAGAGAAAAAAAGCACCACATAATGCAAATTCCAAGAAACTAGGAGCAAAAAGTTTATTTGAATTTTCATTTTCGGATGGAGTGCGGTAAAAGGACGGTTTAATCATAGAAAGAAGGAGATGGAGGACGCTAGAGGCTACAAACAGTAAAAAAACACGATACGGACGACATCTGAGTCGAGTTCCTCCAATAATTCCATAAAGTTTCATGGAAAGCGTGGTAACATCGCGGAGAACTCGACACTCAGCGGAAAGCAACGCGAAGAAGTGGAAATAAAATTCGAAATGCAACGAAAAATCGAATGATGAAAGCGAAGTCGAAGTCGCAAGATGCAACGAGGTCGTAATCGTTACTTTTACGGCGTCATCATGAGGAATCATTGGCGAAGGGACTCAACAGGCGTTGATACTGAATAAGAGTCATTCAAAGGAGCTTGAAAGCATGAAATGAGTTAAGAATTGTAATTCAATTTTTGGGAGCATCTGCGGCACTAAGTTCACGGTACCCGCAGCTCTATCTTCCCTAAGACCACTTAATAACCGTTAATATCAATACAAAAGTCGGAGAAATCGAAAATGCGATAAAGTGGAAAAGTGGATACAGATGGAAATACCGTTGGATAAGGTTGTTTAACTCTCAGGTTGACATAAAAACCTTTAAAAATCCTCTGTAAAAATAGCATCCACTCGAGGAAATTTCCTTTTATTACTAACTGCAGAGTCTGACATCCAATCTTGCTGTTGCATTATTTTATAGTTCTCATTAACTTCGCTTTTACTTTTGTTTGTCTTCGTCTGCTCTGCTTCCCTATCTGCTCCTCTCTCATTCGCTTCTTCTTTCTCTCTTTTTATTTCTAATCTTTCTTCTTTTCAATAAAGTGCAATTTAAACATTTTGTAATCGTGTAATAAAAAAGAATTTTACTGCTCTCACTTTTCACCTACACCTTTCTCTATCCTCTCTTCTCCTCCCACCGTTTGCTAGATTACAGTTACCATTAAAGTTTAAGTGCTGCACACTCTTAAAAATACAAACAATGGCACAAGCAGATGTGACTTAAAGAAAGAAAGAAGTTAGTTAAGAGGTTAAAAGACTGCTAACGATGAACATGAGACGTGAATTTTTAATTTTTAACTCAGCACAACACAAAGATAAAAATCCTAGTTGTGTCACACCACTTGGGCTACATTAATGTTAATTAACAGTAGAAATAACAGCCACAGCTGAGCAATATTTCTGTTCTCTTACATATGTCAAGCAGTGTTAAATTTCAGGCCGAAAAGTTTAAATTGAAATTTATTGAGCCTTATTTTTAAATTCGTCATAAAATGTCGTATGTATATAAATTTAAAGAAACATAAAACTCAATACGCAGGAAACAATTGTTCAAATTAACAGAGTAAATGTTTTAAACTCTGTTAAGTTAAGAATCGGTCGTTGAGTCAAACAATTTTCAGTTCTTAGACAAATCAGACGCATTTGAGTTTTCTATTTTCGTGTTAATTTTATGTGGAAACTTTTCCTCTGCTGCATTCAGCAAGCAATCAACAGCTTACAGCGCTGTCAGTACTCTCTATGGACTCTTCTACGCAAGGATGTCCAATTACATTGAAGACTCTGTGTGTATCTTCTTAATACATCTGTGTGTGTGTGGGTGACCCTTTTTCAGATCATTTTTAAACTCGGTGTTTATTTGTAACGAAGAGAGTGAAAATGTAAAAAGTCTGGTGAGAAAGGAACGAGGAAAAAACAAGGAAATGTGAAAGAAAAAGACTGCGAAAGGAATTGAATTTCTTCGCAGATCCTTCACGGTTATCATCGAAGTTTTTCCTTATAATAGCGGAGCTATGGCTCCCAGGATTTCCAGCTGACGAGATGCGTCCCGAGGATGGAAGAAGGAGACAAAAAGATTAAAGATTATTATTATTTATTCTACAGCAGCTGAACTCTCAATTGAATTTTTAAAGAAGTTTTTCGAGGATGAAAGAGGACAAGATACGAGGGTTTCTCTACAAATAATTAAAATGAAACTTTGACTTTAAGAGATTTTCTTTTCTCGTTTTATATTTTTGGAAAATTTTTGATTTTACTCCGTCGTCTACTTTGCTCCTGCTCCGTCGTTTGTAATTTCTACTCGTCCATCATTTCACATCACGTAACTTCCTCTTCCTTGTTCTTAATTTCTACCTTCATTTTTTCAAATTTCACCTTGTTTATTTTATTGCAGTTGTTTATTACTCGGAAATGATGCTGTTTTGCAGTTGTTTATGTTTCGTTTGTTGCTGTTGTTGTTGTTTTCATTAAGTCCAACGCAACTCCTCCGGAAAGGTGAAATGTTTCTGTTTAGTTTTTCCTGTTCCTTTCGAGTTCTCAGTTGTAGTGACTCTTTTCCTGTAGTTGTTGATCTTCTTCTTCATTTCAATTGGCTCAGTTTGTCTTATTAACACTTTGCTCTGAGACAACAACCAACAACGGCGCAATTGACAAAGTTCGCAGCAGAAGCCACTTCAAAGCGAAGACGGCAAAAATCAGCTATGAAGAAAGTCTTGAACTTTGAAATGTAATTATATTTGAAGAAGGTTATTCAAAGTATGTTGATTAGTGTTTATTTTTTTGAGAAAAAAGGGAACGAAGTCAAAAGTTTTCTGATAAAATTATTAAATTAGAAAATTTTAAAGAAGTGAATTAAATTAAGAATGTGAAATAAAAGTTAATTTGAATCTGAATTCATCAATTTGAAAAACAGAAACGTTTTTTTTTCCCGATTCCACGTGATTATTTTGGGCAGAAAAGGAGTCGATCAGAAATCACGAACATCAAAAGTAGCATCCTTTTTCTTGGGTTCTGCAGAATTATTTAGACAGGCAGTTATGATGTTCTGCTGGCACAACGTCGTGCAACGATCGAGCAACGATCGAGCCGCTGATCGAACTTGTCAAACGGAGTCAGTAGCATTCCGCTGACAACTTCGTGCCTTTGTCCTTTTTTAACGGTTTATAAAGACGCACAATAACTAGCAAACACCAATAGCAGTAAAAAGGGCCACTGATCATCAAGAGTGTCCACTGTTCCGAGTCCAACGGAGCTATAAATTCCCCTAGCTATTCCCCTTCCCTGTACCCTGTTCCCTGTCGCTGCCAGTGTTGCCAAAGCAACAATAATCAGTTTTGCACTAATGAATGGCCAAATGAATGCCAGGAGATGAACGCGGTTTGCCAAGAGCGTGTCAAAGGAAATCTCCTGGAAACCACGCCAACAACAATAGCGCATACAACTGCACTAATAATACACACACACACACACGCATAACACCACGAACGCAGCACAGAAACGGAAGCCCAGCATTACAATTGATAATTAACACACAAACTCAATGAATAAGTTTCTGTAAAATATGCATTCGTTCTTGCAAAACTACAAGCATCTGCCTTGAATACGCTCTGCTGATGATTTCGTCCTTGGTGCATTCCCAAGCGGCCTTTTTTAGCTTGTATATAACAAGTAAAGCCCTTTAAATAACTCTTCATCTTCGTTGCTGTACATAAATACACCAAATGCAGTAGTTCGTAATTAATGTCGTTGTTGTTGCGTTGCTGTTGTACTTCCTGGTCACGTCGTCTTTATTAATGATTGCAATAAGTTAGTCGTGAGTTGTAAAGCGGCCGCGAATAAAAAGATCCTTTGTTGAGCTCTCGAGTGAGTGAAAAGAGTTAAAAGGAGCTGCTAAAGGAAGATGTTTTCTGTCGAAGTGCAAAAGCAAAAGCAACAAGAAGGAAAGAAGAGCAGAGCAAGAGAAAGATCTCTTTGAGGATGCTTTAAAAAGCGTATAAAATTTTCAAAGAAAGAAGTAATAAAGTTGGCTTAATGAATGGTTAGTGAAGGGATTCCCTGTCTGAAAGAAGAAGCTGACCTTTCGCCGCAACAAAAAACATTAATAGAATCCCATTTTCGCTAAATAAATATCCTTACTTTAGAAGCAATTACATAGTAATTTTATTTTTAGTCTATTCTCCACTCGTATTCCTTTTTCCAAATAAAATTTACACTTTATTGATATTTACCTGAGTTTTACGCTTCAATAAATATGAATGCATCTGTGTGCTTGTCTGTGTTTGTTAGCTATGAACACACCAAGGATTGTTGCTGGAGGGAGGGGAGGGGAGGGGGTTGCAACAGAACGCACAGCAGATGAAATATTTTTGTGGTCCAGCGATAAACAGCAAACAAACGCAGGGAAACCAGCCAATTATTTGCAGAGATATCAGCGTTTGGCAGCAACAAGAACCGCTGCCGCGTGCATAAACAAAACACGTTGGCAACTCTAATATTGCAACCCTGGATGTTGTTCAAATATTATATTTTGCGGTCTAATTTAATAAAGAACAAAATCAACGCAATGCATGCAAAATCGTTGCCAGGAAAATCGGAAAATTTCGTAGAGCAAAAAAATGCTGAATTATAATTGAATGCTTTGTTTACGCTTTTAATCAGAGTCAATAAAAAACATTGGAAAAAAGTAAGAAATTAATAGAATTTTATAATGAAATGAACGCAAATGAAATCACATCAAATAAAATTATATTTAATTTAAATAAAATAAATTGAATAAAATTAAATTCAAGAAAATTCTTAAAAATTAAATGCAGTAGGAAAGTAAATTAAATAAATGCGTTTCTTGTTTATTTTGTTGCTGTTTGTTATTTTTACTTTAAGGTTTACGAAGGAAAACAACAAAATTATTCAATAATCTTTGCTTACTTTGACAGCAACAACAATTCTACATCTAAAATAACAGCAAACACCACCACAAACAGTAACAACAACAACAACACAGAAGCATAACAGACCAATTGAATGGACATCTTTGTACAGAGAAACATGTGTCCAAATTCAAGGGCGATTACAATTCAACAGCTTTCCTCGAGATTGGAGATTGAAGAACTTAAAAGCAAACAATTCACCGCAACTGAGGCATACACTCAACTAAATAGCAACAACAATAACCACATTAACAACTGAACCGAGCTCAGATTTTGTTGGATAGTGCATTAAGAACGGCTCCAGAACAGGGCAAATAATGCAAATGGATCTCGGGAACTGATGGTGCAGAACTGAGTGACATGACAGGCAGACACACAGTGAGCAGATAAAACGGCAGAATGTCTACAACAACAACAACAACACGCATTAAATATTCTTAGCGCCTCGGCCATTAAGCAATGATCCACTTAAGCAACAGACAGAATGAATGAGCTGTTTCCTTGACAATTTTCCTCTATCTCTCACTCCCGCTGTTGACACTCACTTTACTTTTCTTATTCTTCTTTCCATTATAATACAAAGCAAAATTGCTATAAAGGGAAAATCTTGGATATTGCTGTAAAGTGACCGGAAGTCGTCCATTTAAAGAAGTTTGTACGATGATTGAAAATCGGAGGGGTGCAAGCGGAGATTTGTTGAAAGTAGTAGTGGAGCAGGAAGTGTAACGGGAGCAGAAAAGGAAGCGGAAAAGGGAGCTGTGTACCTATCGAGTGCGTTGGCCATGAGAAATCAGTGAGCAGGAAGGCGTGAAGTAATTAGAAGGCAGCATGACACTTTGACAGTTTGAAATTGCCGAGAAGATAAACTCGATACGAACATCGAAGGGAAACACATGCACAATATACAACACATGTTGCTACATGACCGTTTGAGCTTCCAATTGAAGCGGCGGAATGAGTAATACATGTCTTCAAGGGGACGTCTTACTTATCAGACATTCTCCTTTAACTTTCAATTTCCTTCTGTCTTTTGTTGTTTAGGAACGTAATTAAATCCATTTCATTATTAAGTTTCCTCTATCTAAGGTATTGCATTTTTCTGCCTCTTGTTATATTTATGAATTATTTCTGCTTAGATACCAACTAAAGAGAACCATTTTTATATTCTTTTAGCAGAAATCCTGAAGAATCATATCTGCTTCTATATCAGCTTCAATATAGTTTCTAGGCTCCCTTATTGTCCTTAAACTTTTAATATCCCAGACTTTTTACGTCGTCATCCATTTCTTGACCTTTTCTCGTAAACGTAATTGTAAACAAACAGATTGCCTGCTTTCTATTGTATTGCCAACCTTGGTTTCTTTTTATCCTTTCGGATCTACGCAGCGCCTCTTTACGTCTGCGGCTTCACCTCATCATTCGAATTATCGTCGTCTTGGTTGCTCATTGCATGAAACGTTCAACAATTGCCTTTTATCATTCTTCCTTCTGCTTTCTCCTTCTCTGTTCCTCTCTTTGGTGTTTTCCATCCTCTGTTTTGACTTTCCTTCTATGCCATTTGTTGTGACTTTCTTGATAAAGCGTCTCCTTCTTTTTTGTTGTTTTGTCTTTTGACGTTTTGGTTTATTTCAGTCTTTCATTTTTATACCGTTCTTTATTGTGCAGCATATCTTGTGGCGCTGTAGGTTGCTACGCAGTTTTATTACCTGAATATGAGCGTATTTTGTACGTTATTTTGTGCCAACCTTGTGAAAGATTATCTCTCATTGTGCTCTTCTTCGTCTTACTTCTTCTTCCGAAAAGGTTTTCCGTCATTGTAAAGCGCAATAAATTTATTGTTATTTTGTAATTCATATGACATTTTTCATAATATAGCAAAGGAGAGCAGAGTGTCTTTTAAGGCCACAAACAATTAATCATAAAGTTAACCGCGCCGAATTTATCTACTTTATAATGCTGTTAATAGTTTTAAAATACCGCCGCCATATTTCTCCGAAATATAAAGTCATATCTGGAAAATATTTCCACGTCAAGGGTTTATGATAAAACAAGGGTTTATGTCAAAACATTTCTAAAGAAAAATAATTAAAGTAACTTATTCTTTTTCTCTCTTCAAATAAGCTGACTTTTTTTAAACTATTCGACATAAAGAACCCCTTTCGATATATTTATTCAACTAATTAACTTCCGCTTCCCTTTTCCGTACGTTCCTTTTACTGACATTCCTCTGAACATGTTTTACTTCAATTGCTCCTTCGGCTGAGTCCTTGTAATTACAATTCCCTTCGCATTCGGATTCTTCCCCAAAGAAAGAGAGTTACTGAGCTACTCTCTCACTCATCCGATTCCCCTCTAAAAACCGACTATAGAACTTAAAATCTAAACTAAAAACTGGGAAGAAACAGACGGAATGAAGGCAACAGTCTGAGCACACTTCCTTTGAAACTCTTCTGGCGGACGCAGCAGCTTTGGAATCTTTTTTGCCAGCAACAAACAACATCATCACCAACTTGTGTTTAAAGTGATTCTTCCGGAAGTTAAATAAACGAAAGAAGGAGTAGAAGAGGAAGGAAAAGCAGCAGCCAATCGGGCAAATCTTGTCAAACAAAAAATCGATTTAAATCGTGCATTTAAATAAATTCAAGCGCGATTTATTTGAAGTCAATTAATTGCTATTGTGAATCGATCCAGTTTTGTGAAATTTAATTCCCATGTGAAACGGGAGTTCCAATTAGAACTCTCTCCGAACGAGAGATTGCTGTTTGTTTGATCAGAGAGAATCTTGGAATGTGGACTCTCAATGCTTCCAGGTAAAAACCCATTGGAATGAGTTGCTGCTGTGCTTTAACTTATGATTGCCTGGTATCACGCTCATATAAAACACAAAATTCAAGGCGGAAAATGACAATTTGAAGGAAAATCGAGATCGCTCGATAAGTGTTTATGAGAACATTCCAATGAATAGTTTCCAGCCAGTAAATTAATAAAGGGGAAATGTCGCTGTTCCAAGACTGATTTATGTATTTATCAACGGCTCCAATGATTGCGAAAAAAAAATAAAATATTATTATAAGTTTTTGCCAGTTTAAGGAATTTAATTGCTATTGTGAATCGATCCAGTTTTGTAAAATTTAATTCCCATGTGAAACGGGAGTTCCAATTAGAACTCTCTCCGAACGAGAGATTGCTGTTTGTTTGCTCAGAGAGAATCTTGGAATGTGGACTCTCAATGCTTCCAGGTAAAAACCCATTGGAATGAGTTGCTGCAGTGCTTTAACTTATGATTGCCTGGTATCACGCTCATATAAAACACAAAATTCAAGGCGGAAAATGACAATTTGAAGGAGAATCGAGATCGCTCGATAAGTGTTTATGAGAACATTCCAATGAATACTTTCCAGCCAGTAAATTAATAAAGGGGAAATGTCGCTGTTCCCAGACTGATTAATGTATTTATCAACGGCTTAAATGATGGCGAAAAAATAAAATAAAATATTATTTTAAGTTTTTGCCAATTTAAGGAATTTAATTGCTATTGTGAATCGATCCAGTTTTGTGAAATTTAATTCCCATGTGAAACGGGAGTTCCAATTAGAACTCTCTCCGAACGAGAGATTGCTGTTTGTTTGATCAGAGAGAATATTGGAATGTGGACTCTCAATGCTTCCAGGTAAAAACCCATTGGAATGAGTTGCTGCTGTGCTTTAACTTATGATTGCCTAGTATCACGCTCATATAAAACACAAAATTTAAGGCGGAAAATGACAATTTGATGGAGAATCGAGATCGCTCGATAAGTGTTTATGAGAACATTCCAATGAATAGTTTCCAGCCAGTAAATTAATAAAGGGGAAATGTCGCTGTTCCAAGACTGATTTATGTATTTATCAACGGCTCCAATGATTGCGAAAAAAAAATAAAATATTATTATAAGTTTTTGCCAGTTTAAGGAATTTAATTGCTATTGTGAATCGATCCAGTTTTGTAAAATTTAATTCCCATGTGAAACGGGAGTTCCAATTAGAACTCTCTCCGAACGAGAGATTGCTGTTTGTTTGCTCAGAGAGAATCTTGGAATGTGGACTCTCAATGCTTCCAGGTAAAAACCCATTGGAATGAGTTGCTGCTGTGCTTTAACTTATGATTGCCTAGTATCACGCTCATATAAAACACAAAATTTAAGGCGGAAAATGACAATTTGATGGAGAATCGAGATCGCTCGATAAGTGTTTATGAGAACATTCCAATGAATAGTTTCCAGCCAGTAAATTAATAAAGGGGAAATGTCGCTGTTCCAAGACTGATTTATGTATTTATCAACGGCTCCAATGATTGCGAAAAAAAAATAAAATATTATTATAAGTTTTTGCCAGTTTAAGGAATTTAATTGCTATTGTGAATCGATCCAGTTTTGTAAAATTTAATTCCCATGTGAAACGGGAGTTCCAATTAGAACTCTCTCCGAACGAGAGATTGCTGTTTGTTTGCTCAGAGAGAATCTTGGAATGTGGACTCTCAATGCTTCCAGGTAAAAACCCATTGGAATGAGTTGCTGCAGTGCTTTAACTTATGATTGCCTGGTATCACGCTCATATAAAACACAAAATTCAAGGCGGAAAATGACAATTTGAAGGAGAATCGAGATCGCTCGATAAGTGTTTATGAGAACATTCCAATGAATACTTTCCAGCCAGTAAATTAATAAAGGGGAAATGTCGCTGTTCCCAGACTGATTAATGTATTTATCAACGGCTTAAATGATGGCGAAAAAATAAAATAAAATATTATTTTAAGTTTTTGCCAATTTAAGGAATTTAATTGCTATTGTGAATCGATCCAGTTTTGTGAAATTTAATTCCCATGTGAAACGGGAGTTCCAATTAGAACTCTCTCCGAACGAGAGATTGCTGTTTGTTTGATCAGAGAGAATATTGGAATGTGGACTCTCAATGCTTCCAGGTAAAAACCCATTGGAATGAGTTGCTGCTGTGCTTTAACTTATGATTGCCTGGTATCACGCTCATATAAAACACAAAATTCAAGGCGGAAAATGACAATTTGAAGGAGAATCGAGATCGCTCGATAAGGCGGTTTTCACACCAATGAGACAGAGACAAAGAGACAAAATTTTGTTCTTGTTTTGCTAATAAAATTGTAAGAAGAACAAGCGGATGAATTTGTCTCTTTGGTTCATTTTTGTCTCACGGCATTCCGTGAGACAAAGAGACAAAAGTGTTGTCGCACCAATACAGTAAAAGTGTATTAAGCTTTGGAGTGGAATTTAGTCCCTTTTGTGAAATTCGGACTAAATTTTACTACTTTGTGCAATAGAAGTGCATGGCTGAGCTATTAGATTAAAGTATACCTTGTGTAGTTTTTATCAGTTTTTTGTTGTTTCTGTTTTTTGTTGTCGCTGTCCTAATTATTATCGAAAGTCGGAAAATATATAGCGAGTCTCTTGTGTCCACATAACCACATTATTATTCTAATTTAACGCGAAGGTTATAAATTGGTTTATGGAATTTCTTCTTATTTGATTCCATAATTGCAATTAAAGTATAAAACTGTTTTAAAAATTGTCGGCTTCGATTTAGTACGATTTTATTTGTAACAATGACAGAACGGCAATACTCCCCAGCAGTAAAGTAGCAAAAAGCTTGAAGACTTTAGTCTCTTCAATGTAAATGCCACAAGAGTCAAAAATGAACACGAACTGTCTCTTTGTCTCTGTCTCATTGGTGTGAAAACCGCCTAAGTGTTTATGAGAACATTCCAATGAATACTTTCCAGCCAGTAAATTAATAAAGTTTTCAATTTTCCAATTTTTCTTACCACAAGTATGAACATTTTGTGCTGCAATAATTTAAGAAAATAACTTGAAAATAATAATAATTGATCCATTCATGCAATAGAATCAATCTCAAATTTTAAATTCATTCATTCAATTCAGAAATTCATGTTTTCTGTAGGAATAGTAGCCGCAAGTGCCACGCACCAACCTCTGCAACCACTACAATTGCACTGATGATCAGATTTCTAGTTTCATTTCAGTAGAGTTGTTAAATTCCCATGGAAGTGTTGGAAATAAAATACCTTTTGGGAACAAATCATTCTTGCATGCAGCTGCATTAGAACAAATCCTAATGCAAAACATTAATGCAAAATGGAAAATGAAACTTTTTTCTCAACTCCCATAAGAACCAATGTATTTTTTCCAGCTTCCAGATGTCTTTGTCTGCCGTCTTTTTCGATGTGTTTAGGCTATAACTTATGATTGCCTAGTCTCACGCTCATATAAAACACAAAATTCAAGGCGGAAAAAAACAATTTGAAGGAGAATCGAGATCGCTCGTCGATAAGTGTTTATGAGAACATTCCAATGAATACTTTCCAGCCAGTAAATTAATAAAGGGAAAATGTCGCTGTTCCAAGACTGATTTATGTATTTATCAACGGCTCCAATGATTGCGAAAAAAAAATAAAATATTATTATAAGTTTTTGCCAGTTTAAGGAATTTAATTGCTATTGTGAATCGATCCAGTTTTGTAAAATTTAATTCCCATGTGAAACGGGAGTTCCAATTAGAACTCTCTCCGAACGAGAGATTGCTGTTTGTTTGCTCAGAGAGAATCTTGGAATGTGGACTCTCAATGCTTCCAGGTAAAAACCCATTGGAATGAGTTGGTGCAGTGCTTTAACTTATGATTGCCTGGTATCACGCTCATATAAAACACAAAATTCAAGGCGGAAAATGACAATTTGAAGGAGAATCGAGATCGCTCGATAAGTGTTTATGAGAACATTCCAATGAATACTTTCCAGCCAGTAAATTAATAAAGTTTTCAATTTTCCAATTTTTCTTACCACAAGTATGAACATTTTGTGCTGCAATAATTTAAGAAAATAACTTGAAAATAATAATAATTGATCCATTCATGCAATAGAATCAATCTCAAATTTTAAATTCATTCATTCAATTCAGAAATTCATGTTTTCTGTAGGAATAGTAGCCGCAAGTGCCACGCACCAACCTCTGCAACCACTACAATTGCACTGATGATCAGATTTCTAGTTTCATTTCAGTAGAGTTGTTAAATTCCCATGGAAGTGTTGGAAATAAAATACCTTTTGGGAACAAATCATTCTTGCATGCAGCTGCATTAGAACAAATCCTAATGCAAAACATTAATGCAAAATGGAAAATGAAACTTTTTTCTCAACTCCCATAAGAACCAATGTATTTTTTCCAGCTTCCAGATGTCTTTGTCTGCCGTCTTTTTCGATGTGTTTAGGCTATAACTTATGATTGCCTAGTCTCACGCTCATATAAAACACAAAATTCAAGGCGGAAAAAAACAATTTGAAGGAGAATCGAGATCGCTCGTCGATAAGTGTTTATGAGAACATTCCAATGAATACTTTCCAGCCAGTAAATTAATAAAGGGAAAATGTCGCTGTTCCAAGACTGATTTATGTATTTATCAACGGCTCCAATGATTGCGAAAAAAAAATAAAATATTATTATAAGTTTTTGCCAGTTTAAGGAATTTAATTGCTATTGTGAATCGATCCAGTTTTGTAAAATTTAATTCCCATGTGAAACGGGAGTTCCAATTAGAACTCTCTCCGAACGAGAGATTGCTGTTTGTTTGATCAGAGAGAATCTTGGAATGTGGACTCTCAATGCTTCCAGGTAAAAACCCATTGGAATGAGTTGCTGCTGTGCTTTAACTTATGATTGCCTGGTATCACGCTCATATAAAACACAAAATTCAAGGCGGAAAATGACAATTTGAAGGAGAATCGAGATCGCTCGTCGATAAGTGTTTATGAGAATATTCCAATGAATACTTTCCAGCCAGTAAATTAATAAAGGGGAAATGTCGCTGTTCCAAGACTGATTTATGTATTTATCAACGGCTCCAATGATTGCGAAAAAAAAATAAAATATTATTATAAGTTTTTGCCAGTTTAAGGAATTTAATTGCTATTGTGAATCGATCCAGTTTTGTAAAATTTAATTCCCATGTGAAACGGGAGTTCCAATTAGAACTCTCTCCGAACGAGAGATTGCTGTTTGTTTGCTCAGAGAGAATCTTGGAATGTGGACTCTCAATGCTTCCAGGTAAAAACCCATTGGAATGAGTTGCTGCAGTGCTTTAACTTATGATTGCCTGGTATCACGCTCATATAAAACACAAAATTCAAGGCGGAAAATGACAATTTGAAGGAGAATCGAGATCGCTCGATAAGTGTTTATGAGAACATTCCAATGAATACTTTCCAGCCAGTAAATTAATAAAGGGGAAATGTCGCTGTTCCCAGACTGATTAATGTATTTATCAACGGCTTAAATGATGGCGAAAAAATAAAATAAAATATTATTTTAAGTTTTTGCCAATTTAAGGAATTTAATTGCTATTGTGAATCGATCCAGTTTTGTGAAATTTAATTCCCATGTGAAACGGGAGTTCCAATTAGAACTCTCTCCGAACGAGAGATTGCTGTTTGTTTGATCAGAGAGAATATTGGAATGTGGACTCTCAATGCTTCCAGGTAAAAACCCATTGGAATGAGTTGCTGCTGTGCTTTAACTTATGATTGCCTGGTATCACGCTCATATAAAACACAAAATTCAAGGCGGAAAATGACAATTTGAAGGAGAATCGAGATCGCTCGTCGATAAGTGTTTATGAGAACATTCCAATGAATACTTTCCAGCCAGTAAATTAATAAAGGGAAAATGTCGCTGTTCCAAGACTGATTTATGTATTTATCAACGGCTTAAATGATGGCAAAAAAATAAAATAAAATATTATTTTAAGTTTTTGCCAATTTAAGGAATTGAATTGCTATTGTGAATCGATCCAGTTTTGTGAAATTTAATTCCCATGTGAAACGGGAGTTCCAAATATAACTCTCTCCGAACGAGAGATTGCTGTTTGTTTGATCAGAGAGAATCTTGGAATGTGGACTCTCAATGCTTCCAGGTAAAAACCCATTGGAATGAGTTGCTGCTGTGCTTTAACTTATGATTGCCTGGTATCACGCTCATATAAAACACAAAATTTAAGGCGGAAAATGACAATTTGATGGAGAATCGAGATCGCTCGATAAGTGTTTATGAGAACATTCCAATGAATAGTTTCCAGCCAGTAAATTAATAAAGGGGAAATGTCGCTGTTCCAAGACTGATTTATGTATTTATCAACGGCTCCAATGATTGCGAAAAAAAAATAAAATATTATTATAAGTTTTTGCCAGTTTAAGGAATTTAATTGCTATTGTGAATCGATCCAGTTTTGTAAAATTTAATTCCCATGTGAAACGGGAGTTCCAATTAGAACTCTCTCCGAACGAGAGATTGCTGTTTGTTTGCTCAGAGAGAATCTTGGAATGTGGACTCTCAATGCTTCCAGGTAAAAACCCATTGGAATGAGTTGCTGCAGTGCCTTAACTTATGATTGCCTGGTATCACGCTCATATAAAACACAAAATTCAAGGCGGAAAATGACAATTTGAAGGAGAATCGAGATCGCTCGATAAGTGTTTATGAGAACATTCCAATGAATACTTTCCAGCCAGTAAATTAATAAAGGGGAAATGTCGCTGTTCCAAGACTGATTTATGTATTTATCAACGGCTCCAATGATTGCGAAAAAAAAATAAAATATTATTATAAGTTTTTGCCAGTTTAAGGAATTTAATTGCTATTGTGAATCGATCCAGTTTTGTAAAATTTAATTCCCATGTGAAACGGGAGTTCCAATTAGAACTCTCTCCGAACGAGAGATTGCTGTTTGTTTGCTCAGAGAGAATCTTGGAATGTGGACTCTCAATGCTTCCAGGTAAAAACCCATTGGAATGAGTTGCTGCAGTGCTTTAACTTATGATTGCCTGGTATCACGCTCATATAAAACACAAAATTCAAGGCGGAAAATGACAATTTGAAGGAGAATCGAGATCGCTCGATAAGTGTTTATGAGAACATTCCAATGAATACTTTCCAGCCAGTAAATTAATAAAGGGGAAATGTCGCTGTTCCCAGACTGATTAATGTATTTATCAACGGCTTAAATGATGGCGAAAAAATAAAATAAAATATTATTTTAAGTTTTTGCCAATTTAAGGAATTTAATTGCTATTGTGAATCGATCCAGTTTTGTGAAATTTAATTCCCATGTGAAACGGGAGTTCCAATTAGAACTCTCTCCGAACGAGAGATTGCTGTTTGTTTGATCAGAGAGAATATTGGAATGTGGACTCTCAATGCTTCCAGGTAAAAACCCATTGGAATGAGTTGCTGCTGTGCTTTAACTTATGATTGCCTGGTATCACGCTCATATAAAACACAAAATTCAAGGCGGAAAATGACAATTTGAAGGAGAATCGAGATCGCTCGTCGATAAGTGTTTATGAGAATATTCCAATGAATACTTTCCAGCCAGTAAATTAATAAAGGGGAAATGTCGCTGTTCCAAGACTGATTTATGTATTTATCAACGGCTCCAATGATTGCGAAAAAAAAATAAAATATTATTATAAGTTTTTGCCAGTTTAAGGAATTTAATTGCTATTGTGAATCGATCCAGTTTTGTAAAATTTAATTCCCATGTGAAACGGGAGTTCCAATTAGAACTCTCTCCGAACGAGAGATTGCTGTTTGTTTGCTCAGAGAGAATCTTGGAATGTGGACTCTCAATGCTTCCAGGTAAAAACCCATTGGAATGAGTTGCTGCAGTGCTTTAACTTATGATTGCCTGGTATCACGCTCATATAAAACACAAAATTCAAGGCGGAAAATGACAATTTGAAGGAGAATCGAGATCGCTCGATAAGTGTTTATGAGAACATTCCAATGAATACTTTCCAGCCAGTAAATTAATAAAGGGGAAATGTCGCTGTTCCCAGACTGATTAATGTATTTATCAACGGCTTAAATGATGGCGAAAAAATAAAATAAAATATTATTTTAAGTTTTTGCCAATTTAAGGAATTTAATTGCTATTGTGAATCGATCCAGTTTTGTGAAATTTAATTCCCATGTGAAACGGGAGTTCCAATTAGAACTCTCTCCGAACGAGAGATTGCTGTTTGTTTGATCAGAGAGAATATTGGAATGTGGACTCTCAATGCTTCCAGGTAAAAACCCATTGGAATGAGTTGCTGCTGTGCTTTAACTTATGATTGCCTGGTATCACGCTCATATAAAACACAAAATTCAAGGCGGAAAATGACAATTTGATGGAGAATCGAGATCGCTCGATAAGTGTTTATGAGAACATTCCAATGAATAGTTTCCAGCCAGTAAATTAATAAAGGGAAAATGTCGCTGTTCCAAGACTGATTTATGTATTTATCAACGGCTTAAATGATGGCAAAAAAATAAAATAAAATATTATTTTAAGTTTTTGCCAATTTAAGGAATTGAATTGCTATTGTGAATCGATCCAGTTTTGTGAAATTTAATTCCCATGTGAAACGGGAGTTCCAAATATAACTCTCTCCGAACGAGAGATTGCTGTTTGTTTGCTCAGAGAGAATCTTGGAATGTGGACTCTCAATGCTTCCAGGTAAAAACCCATTGGAATGAGTTGCTGCAGTGCCTTAACTTATGATTGCCTGGTATCACGCTCATATAAAACACAAAATTCAAGGCGGAAAAAAACAATTTGAAGGAGAATCGAGATCGCTGGTCGATAAGTGTTTATGAGAACATTCCAATGAATACTTTCCAGCCAGTAAATTAATAAAGGGAAAATGTCGCTGTTCCAAGACTGATTTATGTATTTATCAACGGCTTAAATGATGGCAAAAAAATAAAATAAAATATTATTTTAAGTTTTTGCCAATTTAAGGAATTGAATTGCTATTGTGAATCGATCCAGTTTTGTGAAATTTAATTCCCATGTGAAACGGGAGTTCCAAATATAACTCTCTCCGAACGAGAGATTGCTGTTTGTTTGATCAGAGAGAATCTTGGAATGTGGACTCTCAATGCTTCCAGGTAAAAACCCATTGGAATGAGTTGCTGCTGTGCTTTAACTTATGATTGCCTGGTATCACGCTCATATAAAACACAAAATTTAAGGCGGAAAATGACAATTTGATGGAGAATCGAGATCGCTCGATAAGTGTTTATGAGAACATTCCAATGAATAGTTTCCAGCCAGTAAATTAATAAAGGGGAAATGTCGCTGTTCCAAGACTGATTTATGTATTTATCAACGGCTCCAATGATTGCGAAAAAAAAATAAAATATTATTATAAGTTTTTGCCAGTTTAAGGAATTTAATTGCTATTGTGAATCGATCCAGTTTTGTAAAATTTAATTCCCATGTGAAACGGGAGTTCCAATTAGAACTCTCTCCGAACGAGAGATTGCTGTTTGTTTGCTCAGAGAGAATCTTGGAATGTGGACTCTCAATGCTTCCAGGTAAAAACCCATTGGAATGAGTTGCTGCAGTGCCTTAACTTATGATTGCCTGGTATCACGCTCATATAAAACACAAAATTCAAGGCGGAAAATGACAATTTGAAGGAGAATCGAGATCGCTCGATAAGTGTTTATGAGAACATTCCAATGAATACTTTCCAGCCAGTAAATTAATAAAGGGGAAATGTCGCTGTTCCAAGACTGATTTATGTATTTATCAACGGCTCCAATGATTGCGAAAAAAAAATAAAATATTATTATAAGTTTTTGCCAGTTTAAGGAATTTAATTGCTATTGTGAATCGATCCAGTTTTGTAAAATTTAATTCCCATGTGAAACGGGAGTTCCAATTAGAACTCTCTCCGAACGAGAGATTGCTGTTTGTTTGCTCAGAGAGAATCTTGGAATGTGGACTCTCAATGCTTCCAGGTAAAAACCCATTGGAATGAGTTGCTGCTGTGCTTTAACTTATGATTGCCTGGTATCACGCTCATATAAAACACAAAATTTAAGGCGGAAAATGACAATTTGATGGAGAATCGAGATCGCTCGATAAGTGTTTATGAGAACATTCCAATGAATAGTTTCCAGCCAGTAAATTAATAAAGGGGAAATGTCGCTGTTCCAAGACTGATTTATGTATTTATCAACGGCTCCAATGATTGCGAACAAAAAATAAAATATTATTATAAGTTTTTGCCAGTTTAAGGAATTTAATTGCTATTGTGAATCGATCCAGTTTTGTAAAATTTAATTCCCATGTGAAACGGGAGTTCCAATTAGAACTCTCTCCGAACGAGAGATTGCTGTTTGTTTGCTCAGAGAGAATCTTGGAATGTGGACTCTCAATGCTTCCAGGTAAAAACCCATTGGAATGAGTTGCTGCAGTGCTTTAACTTATGATTGCCTGGTATCACGCTCATATAAAACACAAAATTCAAGGCGGAAAATGACAATTTGAAGGAGAATCGAGATCGCTCGATAAGTGTTTATGAGAACATTCCAATGAATACTTTCCAGCCAGTAAATTAATAAAGTTTTCAATTTTCCAATTTTTCTTACCACAAGTATGAACATTTTGTGCTGCAATAATTTAAGAAAATAACTTGAAAATAATAATAATTGATCCATTCATGCAATAGAATCAATCTCAAATTTTAAATTCATTCATTCAATTCAGAAATTCATGTTTTCTGTAGGAATAGTAGCCGCAAGTGCCACGCACCAACCTCTGCAACCACTACAATTGCACTGATGATCAGATTTCTAGTTTCATTTCAGTAGAGTTGTTAAATTCCCATGGAAGTGTTGGAAATAAAATACCTTTTGGGAACAAATCATTCTTGCATGCAGCTGCATTAGAACAAATCCTAATGCAAAACATTAATGCAAAATGGAAAATGAAACTTTTTTCTCAACTCCCATAAGAACCAATGTATTTTTTCCAGCTTCCAGATGTCTTTGTCTGCCGTCTTTTTCGATGTGTTTAGGCTATAACTTATGATTGCCTGGTCTCACGCTCATATAAAACACAAAATTCAAGGCGGAAAAAAACAATTTGAAGGAGAATCGAGATCGCTGGTCGATAAGTGTTTATGAGAACATTCCAATGAATACTTTCCAGCCAGTAAATTAATAAAGGGAAAATGTCGCTGTTCCAAGACTGATTTATGTATTTATCAACGGCTTAAATGATGGCAAAAAAATAAAATAAAATATTATTTTAAGTTTTTGCCAATTTAAGGAATTGAATTGCTATTGTGAATCGATCCAGTTTTGTGAAATTTAATTCCCATGTGAAACGGGAGTTCCAATTATAACTCTCTCCGAACGAGAGATTGCTGTTTGTTTGCTCAGAGAGAATCTTGGAATGTGGACTCTCAATGCTTCCAGGTAAAAACCCATTGGAATGAGTTGCTGCAGTGCTTTAACTTATGATTGCCTGGTATCACGCTCATATAAAACACAAAATTCAAGGCGGAAAATGACAATTTGAAGGAGAATCGAGATCGCTCGATAAGTGTTTATGAGAACATTCCAATGAATACTTTCCAGCCAGTAAATTAATAAAGTTTTCAATTTTCCAATTTTTCTTACCACAAGTATGAACATTTTGTGCTGCAATAATTTAAGAAAATAACTTGAAAATAATAATAATTGATCCATTCATGCAATAGAATCAATCTCAAATTTTAAATTCATTCATTCAATTCAGAAATTCATGTTTTCTGTAGGAATAGTAGCCGCAAGTGCCACGCACCAACCTCTGCAACCACTACAATTGCACTGATGATCAGATTTCTAGTTTCATTTCAGTAGAGTTGTTAAATTCCCATGGAAGTGTTGGAAATAAAATACCTTTTGGGAACAAATCATTCTTGCATGCAGCTGCATTAGAACAAATCCTAATGCAAAACATTAATGCAAAATGGAAAATGAAACTTTTTTCTCAACTCCCATAAGAACCAATGTATTTTTTCCAGCTTCCAGATGTCTTTGTCTGCCGTCTTTTTCGATGTGTTTAGGCTATAACTTATGATTGCCTGGTCTCACGCTCACATAAAACACAAAATTCAAGGCGGAAAAAAACAATTTGAAGGAGAATCGAGATCGCTCGTCGATAAGTGTTTATGAGAACATTCCAATGAATACTTTCCAGCCAGTAAATTAATAAAGGGAAAATGTCGCTGTTCCAAGACTGATTTATGTATTTATCAACGGCTTAAATGATGGCAAAAAAATAAAATAAAATATTATTTTAAGTTTTTGCCAATTTAAGGAATTGAATTGCTATTGTGAATCGATCCAGTTTTGTGAAATTTAATTCCCATGTGAAACGGGAGTTCCAATTATAACTCTCTCCGAACGAGAGATTGCTGTTTGTTTGATCAGAGAGAATCTTGGAATGTGGACTCTCAATGCTTCCAGGTAAAAACCCATTGGAATGAGTTGCTGCTGTGCTTTAACTTATGATTGCCTGGTATCACGCTCATATAAAACACAAAATTCAAGGCGGAAAATGACAATTTGAAGGAGAATCGAGATCGCTCGTCGATAAGTGTTTATGAGAACATTCCAATGAATACTTTCCAGCCAGTAAATTAATAAAGGGAAAATGTCGCTGTTCCAAGACTGATTTATGTATTTATCAACGGCTTAAATGATGGCAAAAAAATAAAATAAAATATTATTTTAAGTTTTTGCCAATTTAAGGAATTGAATTGCTATTGTGAATCGATCCAGTTTTGTGAAATTTAATTCCCATGTGAAACGGGAGTTCCAAATATAACTCTCTCCGAACGAGAGATTGCTGTTTGTTTGATCAGAGAGAATCTTGGAATGTGGACTCTCAATGCTTCCAGGTAAAAACCCATTGGAATGAGTTGCTGCTGTGCTTTAACTTATGATTGCCTGGTATCACGCTCATATAAAACACAAAATTTAAGGCGGAAAATGACAATTTGATGGAGAATCGAGATCGCTCGATAAGTGTTTATGAGAACATTCCAATGAATAGTTTCCAGCCAGTAAATTAATAAAGGGGAAATGTCGCTGTTCCAAGACTGATTTATGTATTTATCAACGGCTCCAATGATTGCGAAAAAAAAATAAAATATTATTATAAGTTTTTGCTAGTTTAAGGAATTTAATTGCTATTGTGAATCGATCCAGTTTTGTAAAATTTAATTCCCATGTGAAACGGGAGTTCCAATTAGAACTCTCTCCGAACGAGAGATTGCTGTTTGTTTGCTCAGAGAGAATCTTGGAATGTGGACTCTCAATGCTTCCAGGTAAAAACCCATTGGAATGAGTTGCTGCAGTGCTTTAACTTATGATTGCCTGGTATCACGCTCATATAAAACACAAAATTCAAGGCGGAAAATGACAATTTGAAGGAGAATCGAGATCGCTCGATAAGTGTTTATGAGAACATTCCAATGAATACTTTCCAGCCAGTAAATTAATAAAGGGGAAATGTCGCTGTTCCAAGACTGATTTATGTATTTATCAACGGCTCCAATGATTGCGAAAAAAAAATAAAATATTATTATAAGTTTTTGCCAGTTTAAGGAATTTAATTGCTATTGTGAATCGATCCAGTTTTGTAAAATTTAATTCCCATGTGAAACGGGAGTTCCAATTAGAACTCTCTCCGAACGAGAGATTGCTGTTTGTTTGCTCAGAGAGAATCTTGGAATGTGGACTCTCAATGCTTCCAGGTAAAAACCCATTGGAATGAGTTGCTGCTGTGCTTTAACTTATGATTGCCTGGTATCACGCTCATATAAAACACAAAATTTAAGGCGGAAAATGACAATTTGATGGAGAATCGAGATCGCTCGATAAGTGTTTATGAGAACATTCCAATGAATAGTTTCCAGCCAGTAAATTAATAAAGGGGAAATGTCGCTGTTCCAAGACTGATTTATGTATTTATCAACGGCTCCAATGATTGCGAAAAAAAAATAAAATATTATTATAAGTTTTTGCCAGTTTAAGGAATTTAATTGCTATTGTGAATCGATCCAGTTTTGTAAAATTTAATTCCCATGTGAAACGGGAGTTCCAATTAGAACTCTCTCCGAACGAGAGATTGCTGTTTGTTTGCTCAGAGAGAATCTTGGAATGTGGACTCTCAATGCTTCCAGGTAAAAACCCATTGGAATGAGTTGCTGCTGTGCTTTAACTTATGATTGCCTGGTATCACGCTCATATAAAACACAAAATTCAAGGCGGAAAATGACAATTTGAAGGAGAATCGAGATCGCTCGATAAATGTTTATGAGAATATTCCAATGAATACTTTCCAGCCAGTAAATTAAGAAAGGGGAAATGTCGCTGTTCCAAGACTGATTTATGTATTTACCAACGGCTCAAATGATGGCGACCTCATGAGACGACGAGTAAACCAATTTTTGCATTTCTCAATAATTCAATTTTAACTGTTATTTAATTCATTATTTTATTTATCCTTCGATTTCCTTCAAAGCTTCTTCGTTCCTTATTTCAATTTATTTTAACATTTAAGTTTATTTCAATTTTTTTGTTTCTTATTCATTATTGTGAGAATTAATTAAATTATGAGATGATATGATATCAGAGGAATTTGCATAGCCAGAATTTTGGTTCCCAATCAAAAATAATGCTCAAAATTTTTATACAAAAGTAAAATTAAAGTTGAAATAAATATATTTTTATATAAAAGTAAAAATTATTATTATTATTATTTATTATTATTTATTCTTCCAAAAAAGTGTTACAATTTACATTGACATTTTGTATATCCCACTAAGCCTAATGGGCTTTTCTGCGGAAAATATGAACATATTATAAATTACATGATCGTGGTTACAATATTTGTCTAGAATTACAGTTCAGAATAGTATTGGAATTAGTATTAATTAATTAGCAGTTTAAATGTAAACAATGAGAGAGACAAGAACACGATGAAAAAGAAAGAAAATCTGCTTCAGTTTGTGTTATGCATTATATGATTTTTTATAAGTCTTTTTCGCCTAATTACAGATTCAATATTAATTAGGTCGCTTGGTAACTCATTAAGCAGTTTTGGTATGATGACTTTTAGCGTGTTCTTTCCGTAGTTGTTATAAAATGCATCAACTCTGTATCTTCCTTCACACTTCCTCCTCGTGTCATAGCGATGCCCTATCTGACGCCTCAGATTTTCTTGCTGATAGAACTCGTTGATTATTATAAGTTTAAACAATTGCTTTATATGAAAGAAAATAAATATATTAAAGAAATACTTTTAAATAAAGTTAAAATAATAAAATTAAATTAAATATTAAATGTAAATTGCCATTGGAACTAAAATTAAAATTAAAAAAGATCTAAATAAGACTTAACATTTTAAACAAAAGTAATGGGAAGAATCTAAAATTAGAATTAAATCTAAAATATTAGTGAATATTGATACTAATATTTCAATTAAATTTAAAGAGTTAGAAACAGAAATATTGTTAAAATTAATGTATTTTAAATTATTAAATTAAATTTAAAATTGTTTTTTTTTAAATTTTAAATGAAAATATATCAATAAAAAGAGAATGGAATTCATGGTAGTTACAAAGTACAAAATTTCGAAAATATTTCATCATTACATAACATTGGGAAGTTGCTATAATTTGCCAGACGTAATGAGTTAATAGAAGTTAATTGTCAGTATGTGTTTTTAATTACCATTATTAGCTGTGATGCGGCTCATAAATAATGGAGCAATCTTTTGCTCTTTGATGTGACTATTAAATTTCGGTTTCTCTTTTAACGATTTTGAAAGTATGCGTTTGGAGTAGTCATAGAAAAGTTTTCAAAATATAAAATGTTTTTTATTATCATGGTAAAATGCATTTAATTTGTGTATTTTATTGCCTGCAACAATGTGTCAATAATTCGGTAAAATTAGTGAAAAGCAACAACAAAGCAACCCAAACTAATATAAACATTTAAATGCGTTCATCTCATATTAAATGATGTGTTCATGTGGTGCTCTTTTATTTTATATTCCTCATCATGTCGGTGTGTTTTCTGTGAGGTGATTCTTTGTGTTTATATTAGCTGACGTCACAGCTCCATTGTTCAGAAATGAGCTCGGACGACCTGCTGCTAATTAGAATTCCTAATTAAAATTAAACGAACTCACAAAGTTGGGAATCGTGAACATTGCACTGTTATTTAAATAATTAAAAGCAACATAAAACTAAATTAGGTGAAAACTTTTTAATTATGCAACTTATTCGAAAGTTTTTTCAGTATATGTAAAAACTAGAGAAAAAGTCAACATTTAAATTGAGTTGAGGTTAAAGCTGGCCACTAAAAGCGCTTTGAAATCAAAATGTAATAAAATTTGAACTACTTTAATTGCAGTCGAGTAGAAAGAGGAATAATTTAATTCTAGTTAAACTTTAATTGATTAATATTTTCGTGGAAAATGAAACAAAATCATTTAACGACGGATTCTTCGCTAAAATCATGTTTACAACGAATTTTAACGCAAAAATCTGGAGAAGCTTCGACTTACGTTTCCCTGAAGCCTTGGTGGTTTGTGTGCTCCGCTGATTGCTTGATGTGAAGACCCTTTGTCCAACAGTTGCCCTTGCATGTCTTCCTTATAGAAAGTTAATATTACAAAACTTTTACAACTATGCGCGATACTGTAGCAACACTCAACAAAAATATAAACAGCGCGCAGTATGGGAACAATAAAGGATTATACCTTATATTATATATGTAATTTCGGTTTTCTTCTTTGTAAACTTTAATAATTTCCATGGTCTTCTTATGCACAGAAGTCGCTAATATACGAGTCCTTAAAGATAATTAAACGAACCCATTGTTCGAAACAATTATGTTCTTCTTTTAATAGAATTCTTGCGATTCTTGGACCATATTTCACCAAGTAGTTGAACACCCGGCTTTTGGAACTACCGTCTGTGGGTCGAACGGGACAGCAAAATAGAGCCAAAATGCGCGATCTTGTCGAGTGTACTTCAATCCGGCCGACGGAAGCCTCACTGAATGTGACTTTGAGTGCTCAACTACAGAGTGCAATAAATCAGCAGAAGTGTGTCCGGAAGACCGCAGTCCGAGCGGAATTGCGGAAGTGGATCCGTCACTGCGTCTGGTGACGAATGAAGTGTTGAGGAGGAATGAGGAAAACGCGTTAAGTGAATTTAAGTGTGGTGAAGGAAGAGTTGGCCACTAGAATCGGAGTTCTGTGAGGTTAAAGAGTTTGAAATTTAATTTTATACAAATATGCAGAATAGCAAACCATTAAGTTAGTAATTATAATTTGTTTTGTTGTTAAAAACATTTATTTTATGTACCAAATTCATCGCCTTTGAAATGAAATAATGATTGTGCAATAGCGAAGCCCGCAAGAGTGTGTTTTTGCTGTCTTTCCATCGAATGCTTGTTAATTAGGTTTAGCTTTGGAGGCTTCAGCATTCGAACTCTGACAGCTCATTGCAATCAAAAGGAAAGTTTTTCTGAACTGAACGGATTGGTTAAGCGCATTCTGTATTAGCTGCTCTCGTTCAAGAAACCCAAAAACACCAGCAGCAACAACAACATTCAGAACAAGAACGAAAACCAATGAAGAGCAACGTGACGTATGAGTGATTTTAATTAACTTCTTTTGTTTTTTGGTTTGCCGAGTAGATTTACGGGAATTTATGGCTAATTGAGGCATGCTGGCTGCGTTTTACCACAATGAAGAGTGAGAAACAATGAAGAGTGAGAGGAACGGAGATCAAAGAGAACCAGCAAAACTTAAAAGGAACCGCGAAATAATTGGTTAATTAAAATTTAAGCTTCTTTTTTGCGTTCTGCTAATGATTTTATTATCTTCTGTTGGCTTTTTTATGCGGTTTTTTTGTCGGTGTTGTTTTTCGGTTTTCCTTCTCTCTCCATTGAAAGCTCTCCGCCGTTTGGTTTGACTTACTTTTTTAAACTTGATGCCTGCTGTTGAATTTTCCCTACGATTTTGTTTTCTCTTTCAACTCATTAAACAAGAAAAAGGGCAACAAGCACAGCAACAACAAGAAACAGTTTCAAAATCAGTTTCAAGGATTAAATATTAGATTTACTGCTAATATTTCTTTAATACATTTTTCATTTATTTTATATTTAAATTCCTTAAATTGGCAAAAACTTAAAATAATATTTTATTTTATTTTTTCACCATCATTTAAGCCGTTGATAAATACATAATAATACACGTCGTTGCTGGTCTTGTTGTGTTCCCGAAGGATTGCACAAATTAGCATCCTACCGTTACGTAAGTCGCTCAACGCAAGGAGCTGTTGTTTCGGTCCATGCTCCGTTATTAAGCTGCCGATAAATAATGACAACAGAACACTTTGCATAGTGATGACAGCGATGTCCTTCAGAGTCTCATGAACGCTGCTCTCCATCTCTGAGTGCCCCTCCTCCCCTTTATTGTTTGGCTTTTCAAGGTTCAAGAATGTGTTTCTCATGAACTTTCATTTATAAATCCACACACACACACCAGAACCACTGGGAAACGATTCTTTAGTATTTGTATCTACTGCAGATTGGCTCATTTGAAATTCAGCAAACATGACAAATAATTTTTCCACTCTTGCGGTCTTCCTAACGCTGCAAATTTCACGATAACCTTAACACGCGTAGCGGTGCTAGTCGGACGTGTTGTGAGCTCCATAAAAGCGCATCAAAACTCGGAAGCTGCTTGTCTAAGCTCCGATTACAAACGCGTACGTCGCTCTGTCCGCTTCTGGAAGGGTGCCAAAAATTGACACTATCGAAATTATTTTGTCTGCCGTTGAAGTGTGTTTCCTGCGAACATACGACAACCATAACGTCACACATACGCACAAGTGCACACAATCCCACAAACGCTCGCGAACGTGTCTGTTCACATCTGCCAGCGACGTCGAACGCTTCTTCGGCGTCCTTCAAAATGCAAGACTTTTCGATTAAATGCAGCATTCGTTGCTGTTGCATGTTGTCGCTGTCGCCACCTACCGTTGTTGTTGTTGTTCTTGTTGTTCCTCTTGCTTCTTTCTCATCTTGTTGCCGCCATTGTTTTTTTAGTTTTCGTTGCTGCTCATTTATATGCTCTACAAGTTCCAGTGTCCCTCCGTCATTCCGCATTTCTAAACCTCCGTCCTTACGTCCTGCAAGGCATGAATGTGGCCAAATAAGTAGATTGCTTGAGTACGAAAAAGTGCTTCCGGTTTTTTGCGCTTAGCTGAATAACATGCATCGTAACAAGCAACGTGTCCTTCTGGAGCAGTTGCTCGTGCTGCTCTTGCTTATGTTGTTGTAGTCATTACTTCACGCACATACACACACACAAATATACACACACTCAAATTACTCTTACCCAAGCTATATTCCGCCCTTGTCTCTCTTAATGTTTGCGGTTATGTGTGTGTTCGTATTTTGCCTGTTCTGAACGGATTTGGGCTTTAGGTTGGTTCTTGAGTTGTTGTAATCCGTTCGATGTTTTCCTTTCGCTTCGCTTTCCTTCCCTTTCTTTTCGACAAAGCAGACAGCGTATAAATTGTCGTTTATTTTTAAACACCATCAGGTCAATTTATTTTGAGCGCGACTGCTGCAGCAGGTTCGCCACGAGAAGCCATCAGCCATCAGGAGCCACCAACAATAGGATAAACCACGGTCACAGTCCTGTGAGCACACTTCTTGTTCCTCTTCATCTTCTTGACTATTATAAATACAAACAAGTAAACAATGGAGTTTAGTTAACTTTGGTTTAGTTTAGTGTATTCCTTGCTTTGTCGCCTCAATGAAAACAAAAATAAATGCTTCTAAAACGATCGTAAAAAAGCAGAAATCTAAGGCAAAACCACACAAAAAATTGTATTTTTGTCGGCAAACAATTTAATCTCTATACGATCATTTAATTGCAAATGTATTAATTAATTTTTTGATAACCGAAACTACACAGAAGATTTTTTGAATACATGATTCCCTTGTTCGGTTAACGGTTTTTCCATTGTAAGGATCATTTTCTTCTCAAGAAAGACTGAAATATACATTATTCAATTTTAGTTACTTTACCTACTTCAATTTAACGACAAATATTTAACCCATAACCCTTACGCAATAAAAAAGTTTTTATGACAAAAATATTTAAGCCGTAGAGCTAAAATCCCTTGAGCCAACTTGACTTTTCGGTATGATCGGCAAATAAGTCCATTAGAAATCGATGAAATTTCCAGATGGAGAAAATAGGATACAAACAGCACGTTTACCGAAATAAACGAGATTTGTCGATTGGGATCAATAGAGCATAAGACGAAATCATTTATAAATATTGCCATGAATACAAATGACTCGTAAAAACGGAGAGGAACCTTCCTGAGCTGAGCTCAATATTATGAAAATCAACTTTCTGACGAAGGAAGCAGAAGCAAAATGACAGATGAATTGTTGCGTCGAAATGGCGTTCACAAATTGATATATATAGAAATCTTCGGTGTATGAAAGAGGATCTGCAATTGATTTTGTTTTGTTTGTTTTTGTGAAAGTCTATGGAGCAGACGTCAAAAGCTACACACGTCAGAACACGCCAAACGTCTTCTCTTCCATTGACTACAAACTGAGAAATGTTGATGACGGGGAAAAACCGTTTCTGAACTTCACAGTCTGATAAAGTCAAATATTTGCTTGCAAATACCTCCAAGCAGTCTTATGGTTTTCCGTGTGAAAACAACGCGTATAGAAGATTTTTGCCAGTAACTTCAAAAGTTGATGTTAATAGCCAAAAGTGTTAAATTAACGACAAATTATTTTACATTTTTTAATTTGAAAGAAACACAATAGTTTCAATAACAACTCTCAAATACAAATTCGAAGAAATGCTTCCAAGTATTTATGGTGAGGAAATAATCAGCCGAGTTAAAGAACTTGTTGCAATACACGAACATATTACCTGAATTTATCAGGAGCATTTTTATGAAGTAAGCATCTTAACCTATCTAAATTATTTGAATTTGAATATGAAAAAAGAATCCGAATCTCTTAAGTCTTTTCCTCATCCTTGTTATCTACATATTTTCCGGAAATCATGTCATGTTGCAAAGTCTAAAATCGGTCTAATTTGACCTCATTCTGTTCCCATTATTTTCTCTTCGATGCTCATAATTTTCTCATTCTCCTGACTTTTATATATATTTACTTATATAAGCGTAACCTTTGGTATACTCACGTCTCTAAATGTGTAATTTGCTAAAAATTTTACATTGTTTTTTATTAATTTCCTTGACCCAAAAAACTCGTCACGCGTTAAATCGACCCCTAGACTGTTTCTGCGAAAAACCATGCTCCTGGAAACTTTTCCTTGCTGTAAAAATTTGTGTGTTTCGCACCACTTAAGTTTCATTTTAGACAAATTCAAATTTACTGTTTATAATATAATTTTTTAAATATTCTATTCATTCCTCATTGGTGAAAATTTGCATTTTTTTCGAATGACCTTTGAACCGTATCGCAAAAATCGTGGAGCAAAACCAGATTCCTAAACCCCAAGCGAAAGCCAATTTGTCGCTCTAGAAGTTTTGGATTAACCACGAGCACGAATGATCGAACGATTCGATTACCTTGGATGTGTTTTCGAAACTAATCGATTGCTTGAGACTTTCAGACGAATTATGCTGTGATGTCATAATCTGCAGTGCAAGCACGGACAAAGCCGCAAATTTACTCGCACATTCACACACTTGAACACAGAATCTGCACACAAACACATAAATTACACTGAAAATTCACATGAACAGATTGATTACAGAAGACGTCCACATTGGGGAAAAGAAAAACCTTTCCAAAGTACGGAGCCAACACAAAAGTAAACACCGTAGGTATGCAGGATGAGAAACACACACACACATATTAAGATAGAGCCGGTCATACGAAACGATAACTGTTTGCTAGTCATTGCAAAATTAGAAGGACGAAGAGACAGACAACTTATACAACAATCAGAAAGGAAAGTTGGGAAAATAATGCTAAAACCTTTAATTTTTTTAAGGAAAATGACATCATACTTTTACATAGTATTTTGTAGGCGAAAATGACGTTACCTTGTTTTTGACAACATGCGTGAAATGTCGTTACCACACCACCAAATGACCTTTAAGGAATGAGGAACATGAAAGGAGGAAAACATTTACAGAAGTGGGCCTAAACATAGATCTTAACTTGGTCCGTGTCTCTGATGTTTCGGGTGCTGCATGTGGCTTAAATATTCACGAGAGCGCTAACATCTAAATTACACTTCTTTCAAACTTGTTTAGAAGTTTTCCTTCGCTCTGTGAAAAGTTTGACTGCCTGATTATGTCACCGGAAAGACATGTCGTGGAGGATGCTGTAGACGGCTACTCTACTCTAACATTGACATTTGAACTACGAGTACATGCATCTTCCAACATACACGAAATATTCTTAATTGCAAAGTTCAAAGGTTCAGTACTAAGGCAAACTTTGAGGACAAGTCTTGTGAAGTCTGCGATAATTTATTTTTGGCAGTCAATCTGTCAAGTGAAATTCAATTCTGGGATAAACTTCAAAGTTGGCTTGAGTTTTAACGAGCACTTTTTTCATCTTTAATTTTTCATGTTCATTCATAGACAATAACTTCCATGATCCCTTTAAACATCTTGCTGCATTAAATAGTCAACAGTCTTTATAGTGTTTCAAGGCACAAAGCATCCCTAGAACAAAGTCCTTTAAACATAGGTAGTATTAAACATAATGAATATAAGATCAACTTTAATATAGCGAAATACGACTAAAATTATAATCCTACGAGCAGCTTGGAAAGGGTACACAAAGAGCCAAACAACAATCCAGCAAAGGATGCTGGTTTCAGTCGACGACAAGCTAATAATTTCCTTAGTGTTACTGCGGGAGGTCCAACAAAGGGTACGAAAAGGAGCAGCAACTACGATGGCGATGGTATGCACGGAGCCACATCGAGAGCAGCAACAGTCAGAAATATCATTAAATAAACTGATTCCGTTTAGAGCGCGACATGTGGTCGGAATGCAACGCAACTGAATGAACTGCTTATGGCGCCTTGGTTGCCGCTTGAAGGATATAAAGAAAAATTCCACTCTACTCGCAACCCTGGGACGGAAAGGAAGGCAGAAGAGGAAGCCGAATTACAGACTCTGCCAGGTAATAAATGCAATGCGATACAACAGCTCTTTAGGCTGCATCTCCGGGATGTCTGTATCGCTATGAATGCTAAATATGTTCATACATGTGGTTGTGGGTTTTCAAGGAAGAAGTTGTATGTGTGTTTATTGTATACAGATAAGAATATAGTCAGAGGAGATTTCATAAAGCTTTAAGTAAACTGCAAATTTAAATATATACATTTAAATATTTTATGCAACCCTTTTCTCGTCTCTACAGCCAGTGGCTTGCTTGCATCTTCCTCTCCATCTCTCTCTATATTACTTCAGTCTCTTTCGTTCTTTCTCACGTGCTTTCTCGTGTGCATAATATAAGAATGACTCTCAGGATGTCAGAAAGACGAGTTCCTTTCATTCCCAAAGGAAGTGCTCCATTGAAATGATTTGCAATCAAAACAGTGACGTGCAGAGTCGTAATTTTATTGAAAAATATTTATGTGATTGGAGTTCTTCATGTGGCTGCAGGTAACAAACAGCATTGAAAATTGAAATCGCAGCAGGGAACCATATGCGACATCTCCAATCAAACCAAAGTATATAATCAATTTTATCTATTGAAGGAATCTATTATCACAGCGGAGAATCTATTATCACAGTCTCCTGAATGGATTTACGTAAAGACAGATGCTCCATTGACATCGATTCCAAAAGATCTTTTGTACAGTGTCTATTAATGGATCAACCACAGAAGAGCTGAACATTGAAGATTTTTATATAAGTACAGATTTACATCCAATCGAAACAGGAAAATCTAGTCTGTTTATTATCTGATATAATTTTATAACTTTAGCCTCCGATTCAGTAACATTTTCAGGACATCTGTCACATGACAGTATCGCCCACTACTGTCAAATGGTGTCGACGAAGGCTGAAGGAGACGACATGACATGCTTTGCTTTGGGTTTTGCGGTTCTGAGCAGAGGGAAGGACGGAAGAAAGGAAGAACAAATTGAAATGACAACGACCAGAAGAAAATGCAGAAAAAGAAAAAACAACAGTCTTTATGCAATAAGTATAAAAATGAGAATAAACTGAATTTGAAGACATTGAAGACATTGAGAACATGGAGAAGGAAGCCACAAAGAAGAAGATATTACTAAATAGATGCAGCATTGCGGCAGCTTGGAAGCTTCTGCTTCGTATCATGAGCAAGAAAATGCGTTGCACTTTGACATGAGATGAATGCGTATAGAGAGAAGTTGGAGTTTTTGCTGTACTATATAAAACAAACTGATTTCGAATTTATTCAGTTCAACTTAAGTACGAAAACTAAAGATACACTCGAAAAAATTGAATGTAAATTGATAAAAAAAAATTGTACTTATTGTGATCGGTTCTTAATACCATTATTAAATAAAGATGTATTAAAGTGTAATTATAACTTAATTATAATTTAAATAATTTATTTAAAATTTCTCATATATTATTGAAGAGTAGAGTTTCAACGAAGCACGTTGTTTTATAGTTCATATATACTTTTACTTGAAATAGAGAAATAATCAAGAAAGAGCTAAAGAATTTAAAACCTATAATAACTGTTAATTAATTTATAACAACTAAAAATTCATTCTAAATCGTCACAGGATTTTCTGTCATTTTTCCTTGTCAGACTGTTGTTTAATTACTACCCGAATACGTGTCTTTACATGAAGTTGCATCATTAGTGACTATATCAATGAATATACATAAATATTTCATAGTGTGGTTGGAATATAGAAAAGCCAAGGAAGCATCGGAAAACGGCGATGAGCCTCAGGAAGCAGGAAGAACGTGCTTTCGCCGGGGCAGAAAAGAAACATTCTGTTGCCGCTCGTTCTCGCCTTAATAATATTGCGTTGTTGTTGTTGTTATTTTCATCTCAGTCAGCAGCTGAACAGCTCCGGAAAAACACTTCATAAGGACGATCCGAATATTCTGCATGTAGAGAAATTCGAAGAGAAACGACACTTGATGAATTTCTATTAAGTGCGTGTGTTTGCTGTTCGTGTGTCAGTTTGTCTCAGTGTGTGTTTATTTCTCAACTTCCTCCATAATATTTGAAGCTTAATGTGATGAAGCACTCATTGAATGAATGTCAAGACTTCCTGTGGCATGTATTAACTACTCATATGTGCATTAAATGAAGAGCGTTGTTTGGTTAAATGTGGTTGTGGTAATAATTGCGATGATGATGATGACATTTTAACCACATCAAATATTAATTCTTCCGTTTCTCCAGTGGCTTTTTGTCGAAAACGAACGGACATTTCATGAACCTGGCTCCAATAGTTTTAGCAAAATTAAAGCGATTTAAAACACAGCCAAAGAATAATTTTATGAACCGATTTTAGCTGTTAATTAAATTTCGCAATTACTTTGGATTTTATTACCTGTAAAATAGAAGCGGGAGTTGACCAAAAGCTTCCAGTTACCATTCTCAAGCAAGAAAAACAAACCACATTTTTAGTGCCTCTGGTTTCATCAGAAACGACGCAACCAAGTCGTTACCTTCGCAATTTTTCCTTCCCCCTCGTTACTACCATTGCACTCTTCAAAAACCAACATAACTTGTTGCAAATTTAAAGTCAATGAGGAAAATGGGTCATAAAGACGAACAAGGAAGGGCAGTACTAATTAAAAATTATATTAAAAAGAAGTACAGCTCGAAAAATGAAGCTTTTCATAACGTTACCCTCTGAAGTGGAAGTTATTGCCAGCGGAGGAGGGCGGTAGCAAAGCCGGACTGCGGGAGCTCACGCTCAATTAAATGGAGGCCACTCAGTTCCAGTGGAGTATATAAAGACCAGCTTCTTTCAGAAGCACAAGCATTTCCCACAAAGAATGTTTTAACGGGAATAATAGAAACAACTACATTGACAAATTAATGCATTTCTGTGCAGATAAAAAATTTCTCGAATAGGTAAAAAAAAATTAAAAAAGGTCGTCGACAGTTAAACAGAATCGTCATTAAACACAGCGTTACTTTGAAGAGTGATGTCTTCCTCAACAAATTGACGCAGATCGTCAAAAATGTATCTAAAAAGAGCAACCACGATATAATTATAAAAAACAACTACAGCGACAACGACGCAGGTTTAAGACCGCTAAAAAATAAAATAATGTGGCGCTACAAGTACACTGAGAAACCCCAACTTGATCTTTAACACTGATGAATCTTAAAACTAAAATATTAAAGCCTTATTTTTATTTTAACCGAAAATTTCAGTTCAATTTCGAATTCAAATACATTTTGTTAAAGCGAACATCAAAAAAGAAGTTTATTCTGATGTTCGTTTTTTCCTCTGCTTTTACAAATAAGCAAAATAAATCAATCGATAATTTCATCAATTTACGAGTAATTGAATAACACAAATAAAATAATAATTATTTAGTTAATCGATGATTATCATCAATTGAATTACACACTGAGACATTTTAATGCAATTCATTTAAACCCAAAGCCAATCACTTTGATTCAATTCAATGCATGAAATAAATAAAAATCAAACTATTTTCGGAAGGAAATGCGTTGCATGCATGGTTAATTGAAGTCATGGATGTCGTGATGCCCAACAGGACATCCTCACTAATAAATAAATTCCTTCGGCCACTTTGTTGAGATAAATAAATAATATCAACAACAATAAATGATAAATTTAACTCTCAATGTTTTAAATGTATTTAACAGACTATAAAATAATAGTGAGCATAATAGAAGCTAATTAAAATTTAGAAAAAAACAAACGGAGACCTGATGTTAGGTGCCATTGTTTTCGAAGCTATGTTTGTTATTTGTTCACTTAAGTGAAAGCATTCATCATCCTGACTGCAGAGAAATACTTCATTTCGAAGCTGTCATATTCGTTTATTATTATTTTTATTATTATTGTTACCTACAACAATTTGTATTTTCGTCGAAAAGCATGTCGTAAATATATCCTTTGGTAGTCCTTAAGGAAAGCAAGACAACAGCGTTGATGTCCTCTCATGACGAAGTTAGACAACAGAACAATAAAAATTACTCAACAAGGTGCATGAAATCTTTTCCAACCCATATATCTCTGGGAAACATACAAAACATATTCAGAAGGATATTTAAAAATATTTAATGCAAGAACAAAAACATAGAAAGTATAAGAGAAAGAGAAAAATACATAGAGAGCGAGAGAGAGAGAGAGAGTGAAGAAGCGAGGAAAGGATCCAATTCAGAAGATGATCGGGATTGACTTCAGGAATAAAGAGCTTGGATAATAAAGTGTTTACGTAGAGCTATAAAATCACGCAGTATACCAGAAGGAGAAGAAAGGAGTCTATGAAAGGAGACTAAGAAGAAAAGGAAGTATAAGAAGAAGAAGAAGGAAGAACAATAGCAATAACGATGGCTTTAACTCTGACAGCAGATTGATGACTTCCTTGTTGGAGAGATATTTTATTATGCAGCCAGATAAATAAATATTTCTACAAACAGGATAAACAGAAAGGAAAGTCAAACGCACTTTAAATATAAATACTGTGCACATCCATGGAGAGGAAAACAATTGACTTATCTAAGAACACACAAAACTTTTGTATTTATTCGTAATTACGTAAATATTGCTTCCCTTGAAATCAAGATTTCATACTAAGTCCGGGAAATATTTGACATCTAAGCTTGCACAAATTAATTTCAATTACCATTTTACTAAAATCATTCCAAGTGAACGAATTTTAAGTTAGCTGATGGTCCGGCTGAGACCGAGGATTATCAAAAAAATTTGAAAAGGGATATAAAATAATCTATATATATTTTTTTTGCCAAAAGCATTCCTTAATCCCAAAAACTACTTGTAATTACGTGAAGGTATGAGGCAGTTGTGTGTCTGTGTATATTTTCTTTTTTACTATATGTATTAGTAGATTGATTTCTGGTGAACATCACACAGCACAAAGAGCCCCAAAGGAATCAAAAACCAAAGAGAAAAATAAAAACAACTTTTCAAAAATGATTGCAGCGCCAACGTCATTAAAATATGATATTTAAAATCACTTTTTCTTGCTTTTAATTCACGGAAACTGAAATGATAACTTTCAGTTGGTCGAGTGTTAGAAAATAAGAAAAATCAGCTCAATCAAAAGATCCACTTTGTTGGAAATTGGAATCATGAATTGCTTTTAGTTGTTGTCATGGAACGTTGTGTTTGTTGCAATGCAATTGAAGGGAATCAAATTGAAAATAGCAACAGCAGTTATTTTTTTAGAGTGTACTTTTCATCTGTACGATGCTTGCGGAACGTAATCAAAGCGTTATCATCATAAGCATCATAGAAACGATGAACATCATCGCCAGTTCATAACAGTTACCAGCCCCCTCCAACTGCCGTCATTCCCCGCAGAGTCACACTCCTTGCATAGTTGCATATGTCGCCTTGTTAAACCATGAAAGCTGCTTGCAAATCGACACTATAAAAATGTGTGAGCTGGGGAAGTGTATGCAAAAAACCATCGCCCATTGACACCATTCACACACACACAAACACCCGAACGAACTTACAGCATGGAAACACTCACACACATACGCACAATTTATAGAAAACGTAACTATAAGAAGCACCTTGTGCTACATGAGATTTGTGCTCTTCTGGTTGCCATGACAACTTTTCTGGTTTTTCTCTTCTTTTACCTGGAAAGACAGAAAATTCATGCGTGAAGGTCGATTATGAAAACTTATAGGAAAAAGGAAAGAAGACATAAATAGAAGAAGGACAAAAAACTGCTTTTTCTTCTTTATTAATATGATGAAAAATATGAATATTGGATCTTATCTATTTCCTTACGTGACTGTTAAATACAAAAACCATTCAAATATCACATTATTCAAGAAAAGATGAATTTTATCACTCAATTTGAAAGTCGTACTTTCGTACTTAAAAAGTTGAATTTATCAAAATTAACCCAAAGACTATCGCCGGAAGGAACTGTGCAAAACTTGGACAAAAATTCATGGATAAAATAATCGCAGTTTAATAAAACCTCCAGTAGAAAAATAAATTTAAAAACGCTAAACTAAAAAATATTTGACCTTCTTCTGCCGGTCCATTAACGTTGACCGAAGAGTTTCTCAAAACGAACAAAACATGAAGTGAAATATTTTCTTAAAAATGTTGAAGAGATTGTGAAACTTCTGGTTCATTTACAGACGCGTGGAAGAGTGGAAGCGACTTGAACAGGCTGATGGAGATGGTGGGAGAAGGAGACGGAACTACAGCTTCTTACTCGCACTCCAACAGCCGGCGATGATCACTTGACTGAAAGCGCTGCGGTCGGAGCTCGTTTAACAATCTCAATTACGGCCGCAATATATTCCAAAGAATGACTGCCTACAACGCAACTCTTCATTGTTGTGCTCCTGGCTGCGGGTCGTCGTCTCTCTTGCGAGCAGTGCTGCCAAGTGGGTCACTATTAAATGAAGCTGCTGCAAGTTTCGCCAAAAACACAATGGGGAATAATAAATAAAGAAGGAATACGTCGGGATGTGATGTGAATTTAAAATAATGTGGAAAGAGAGTGAAGAACAAAGGAATGAAGAAAAATAACAAGAGAAACAAGGGGAAGGAAAAGATGATGCCCGTTTATTAAAGTTTAAAGTGGACAAAGGAGACGGAGAAGTCGAAGAAAAAAAATTGCTAAGGAAAATAAATAAAACAATATTGAAAATAAAGCACAGAAAAATACACAAATAAAGTAAAAAAAACATACAAATGGAAAAACAAGAAAAATGCTTTTATAAAATCCTTTTACATTGTCCATCATTTCCTTTTCTTTAATCTTTCCTGTTGATAAATTCTTATTTAAGTACAATAAAAACTACAAAAGTAACGACTAATTTTTATTAAACTTGTTTTCCAGTGAATATTTCAATTATGTTTTTATTACTCCTCAAAATAAGAAATATTTTCAACAATTTTCCATTGTATAATAATGTTAATATTAGTAAATTCTTTATTAATGTCAATGTTTTAGTTTACTTATTACTAGCAAATTTAAAATAAATTGTCAAATATTATAGTGCTTCTAATAGTCTTCTCGACTTCGACTTCTTCTCTGTCTTTTACCTTAATCGTTTTCCCTATTTACAAGCTTAAAAACGGGCATAATTACAAAACAATCCACATATTCACGAGTTTTGTGGATTATTTTAAAGCTACATTTTATTATTAAATAATTATTTATTAATAAATTAGTTCAATTACTTTTCCTTTCCTTTGTTTTCCCTTTTTATAGGTTTTCTCGCACCCAATCGAGATGACCGTCGATGCGTGTGAAGATGTCTGGAAATGTTGTTGAACAGTTTTTTCGCCCATACGCGATTATTCCAATCAGATAATAAGACGACGGCACTCCATCCACAGCTGCTACGCCCATCAACGCCGAGCTACTACCACGCCTCGATTCCGCCTCCCGCCTGCAGCTGAAACCACATAAATGCGAGTTGTTGTTGGGGAAAAACGTTGCGAAACTGAGTCCATTGATCCTGGCGCAACTCCTCATACAGCGAATGTGCACGAACGTCTTCGTCTTCCGCGGCTCGCTGCTTATATCTTTATACCATCCGGTCAAGGTCAGATGCTGGCCAGCAAAGTACAACTGAGCCACATCTCGGCCTGGCAAACAAATCGGCCGAATACTGGAAGAAAAGACGACGGCTTTCGCCAGGCGCAGCAAAGCGATGTTGTTGGCGTAGAGTTTCGCGTTGTAGTGGCGATGAACGATGATCTCAGCGATTTCGTATAGCACCGGGAGAGGGGCACATCGCTTCGTCCCCTCAGCGTCGTCGTCACAGTCCGCTTCGTTAATGGTGTTAGCCGCATTCCAATCGCCAAGAAGGACCGCGTACGCTTCTTCCTCGAACCGAAAACAGGCCGCAGTCGTCAGCAGGTGACGTCTGCTAATCAGGGTTGCAGCACAGAGGTACACCGAAGCGGCCCCTTCATCTACAAGCAGACGAGGGAAGTATTTACAGCGCTGATAAGCTAAATACTCGATTATTCTCAATACTCAAGCGGTACGCAATTCGCCCCAGCCAAGGGAACTCGTCCAGCTCGGCGATGTTTTTCTGATTGTAAAATTGGTCGCCGCGGAGTGTGCCGCACTCGGGAGGCTCTGGGAGATGATCGGTGACATTTTGCGAGGCTTTGCGGGAAACAGATACGAAGATTATTTCTTTTAATGTACTTTACTTCGTCTTTACTTACTTATGAATTTGAAGAACAGCAGGAATAGCAGCAAAGAATATCGACGACTTATTCGTGTTTGCATTTTGTTGTGAAGCGCTTTAGAAATGCTATTCAAATGCGGAGAATTTCGTAATGGAATTCAAATTAAATCAACGTTGGAAGCTCAACAGAAACTCGATTATAATCAAAGGCTTGAAGCGTTCAGAGCAGAAAGATTTGTCTCTCTTTATGTACAATTTCTTCTCTTTTTCTCCCTCTCTACTGAGGGGAAATATACTTTAGCCATACGAAATGCGTTTGTTCTAATCTAATGCAACAGTAATCTTTGCATTTAATGCTTATATTTGTAGGTACTTTGACACATTTCCTAATCTAATATTAATCAATAACTATGATTATTGCTAATGTACTGATGATACCATATTTAATCTATTATAATCTCTCTGATTACAAATTAACAAATAAAATAGAACTTAAAATAGAATAGAAAATAAAAATAGAACTTCTTAAACGCTGGCGTTAATACTTATTTGTCTGTTTTAATTATTTTGCACTTATAACAATTTGGTTCCTTTCATTATACTGTTGTATATTTGTACTGAATTCTCACCGTAAGGGGAAAGAGTTCAGATCAGCCGATGGACACGACTACACTGAACAATAAATAATAAATATTATTGCGTCCAAAGCAAAATCTATTCTTATATTAGATAATATTACATGATCCATTTAACGCCGTCACGGAAATTCAAATAAAATTAGTACAATTAAACACAACTCGAGTTAATCATCAATATCTTTTTACATATTTTTTGTGGTCTTTGTTTATATCACAAACGAAAGTTACGCCTGTCGTCAATTGTTTTTCATCACCACGCAACTTCAAGCTTCTTTAAAAAATATGCACGGTATAATTTATGCTTTTATCCATCACAAAAACGAATAATGATGAATTCTGGATGTGGCTTTGATTTGAATTTCTGCTACGTGTGCTGGATAAATAAATTATTCTTCGAGAATAATGTCAACAAGATCAACAGCGTGCGGAGGTGAATGAATCGATATCTAGGCGAAGGACTTTGGAATGAATGGGTTAAAAGCTTTGCCACGTCAAAGGAAAGCTGCAAGGATATTCAGATGAAAGAAAGAAAGAAATAAAGAAAATTAAGTAGAAAAGGAAGAGAGAACAAAGCAACGAGTCAACACAAATTCAATCGTGAAACAAAACGCAGAACTTTACATTTTATTAATTAAAAAACCGAAAGGTTGAAAATATGATGGGAATGGGGACAGAAATAATATGAAAATGAGCAAATTTCAATGAAATTTATTCCATATATCAAAGTTAATGAACTCGATGTCCTTGCAAATGGGGCAGTCTTTGGAATACGAATAAATGATTTCTGATTTTACTGTTTCAAAGTAGTCAATAAAAACACAGAAACGGGATCAAACAGTAGATGCGAAATCGAAATTGTTCTACTGAAATGATTTTTCCTGATAAAAGATAACATAGATAAAAAAATCACGCATGAGCGAATTTCGGTGTCGGTTTAATTGATGTTGACTGGAAAAACGTGCGGAATACAAATCAAAATCGGCCTGAGAGACACTAAACCACACCCAAAGCAAATTCCGCCTGTTTCAGGAATCTTAGGCTCCGGCTGGCCTCCAAAAAGGATTTACGGCTTTTGTTCCACGTCTCACCATTGAAGAAAGTCGTCAGGGTATATGAATGTCTTTCATTGCCCGTCTCTCTTTCTCCCTCTCCTTCCATCTGTTGGTCGGCGGAAATTGATGACCACCGACGGCTTCATTTGACGTCAAACACATTAACGAATGACTATTCTACCACCCTCCATTTTCCCCACTACTGTCGCCATTCTGCTGCCACCGCTTTCACCCACTGCCTCCTCCAGCTTTATCACTTCCTTTCATAGACCCTTAGCTACGCTCATAAAAGGCAGTTTATTTCGATGTCGTTTACTTTATTACATTTTTGGCATTATTTTGCAATATAGAGAAGCTTTTTGTTAAATTATGAAGATCCGAAAATAGAACGTGTTTAAGCCCAAGTATTTATCTCCACTCGTGGCAGGAATCGCCAACAGATAATACTAAAAAAAGCAATAACAATAATTATAGTAATAAAATCAGATAACATGATTTATATTGTTTTTTGATGAATATGTTATGTAGAAGATTAAATCTTTTATTTTATTCAATTCTAGTCAAAATATTATTTGAACTCACATGAAATTTCCAATGAAATCAAGTTTTTGGTGTGTGCTTTTAAATTCCTAAAATTCTTTTCATTCATTGTTAGTTTGAACGCCGTCTACAATCTTTGTCGAAACTTCACACCGGCAAAAAATATAATTGCATAAGTTAAGCTATATGCTAAAGCTGTTAACAAAAAATTCTTTCTCTATTTTTTTAGATTAAAAATAGTAATAATATTAGCAAGAAAAAAGAGTTGAAGCTTCCGCCCAAAACGTGCAGAATATTTAAATTATTTCCTATTTATTTACTCAATATTTTTTCAACTAATTTTGACAAAAATAGAAGCACTCAACTAAAAAGGAAGAAAGATTTTTGTGGTTGGCCTTTTAATGCGGACATAAAAAACATAGCAAATTCCTGTCAATAGAGAAATTGATAAATGACCATAGTAATTTTTTGCACATTTCAATAAATTTTCAACTGATTCATAAAAATTTAACAATGCAATTAATGGAACAGTCACATAATAAAAGCAAAAAAAGGTTTTAACCTAAAAATGAAAATATATAGTTAAAGATAACGTGTACAGAACTTAACAATGCAAAAGTTTTTGTGCTTTTTCGTCGAACTTGTAAAAAGATTTTTAATAAAAATTTTAAAACATTTGAACTTTAAAATATCGCAACAGTTATTCCGAAATTTGTCAAGGTAAAGCAATGAAAAAAAGCCCTATTGCTTCAATAATAACCTCCAATGGAGAAAGGAAAAACAAAGGAAACGAAGAATAAGCAGCCGAAGAAGGAAAAATTCCATCAGCAGAAGAAAATATCACATAGAAAAAATTAGGAATGGAGTGGGATTAACCTCGAACAACCATTACTAACTAACGAGTTATTACTAACTTTTCTATTTCATAGATGCAGCTGGTAGCTGCTCGCATAATATGCAAATCACTTCACTTGAATTAGGCTCACAGCGAAAGCGGCTTTGAGGAACTTCATTCACAACATAAATACCATCAACAAACAACAAAGAGAAAGGAGAGATAAGGAGAGAAAAGATGATTATGGGACTTAACAAGCAGCACCTCTGAAGGACCACGGCTGCTTTTCGGCCTTTTTTGGCTGTTTATGTCGCACGGTAGGGCTAAGAGTGTTCCTTCCTTTGTTATTTTCTCATTTAACGTTGTTTTCGTGCTCTATATACTCTTTTGTCCTTTTTGTTATCGCGTCATTCTACTGTTGTTTATTTATTCACTTTAATTCAAGCCAGTGGCAATTTAAAAGACTAGATTTTTCTTAGAAAATTTTAGGTTTTTATTTACTTACTGAAAAATTCAATGTATTCAAAATTGATGGATGCATGAATTTTCTGCTTCTCCTTCAACGGGGCGGTTAAAAAATAAGGCAGATAAAAAACAAGTCATTTTTCATTAAAACGAGTGCATTGTTTCTTTTAAATATCAATGAAAATATGCAAAATGTGTGTAAATGACATTTTATTTTTGTGACGTTGAAGTGCAGAAACAGAAGAACGGAATTAATTATCCTTAGAGGCCAAAAAAACACACTACTATGCACACACTACTATGCAATTTTCAATATAATATGTGTATATATGTTACCAATTGAATGAGAAAGCGAAGGAATGGGAGAAAGGGGAAGCGAGTCGCTCACAGTGAATATCTGTGCCAAGTGAGTGTCACAGAATGCTTTTCAGAGCTGTCAGAAGTGACAAATAGATCTCTACGCCCCAAGATATGCGTCAAACTTTTTCATTATATGTTTTGAGTTCCGTTTTTAAGGTTTTTGTGTTATTTCCGTCTCGAAATGTTTTTATGTGTTGTTTTAGGTTAAATTTATAATAAAAAGAAAATATTAAACATAAAAATTAATTGAAGTCATTGAAAGTAATGACAAAAGTTATGATCATTATGTGATGTGATGAAATTCATTAGCAAGTTATATTCAAAGTTTATTCCTAGATTTTGAACATCACTGAAAATAGATCATAAGGTAAAACTACCTTCCAAAACTAGTACTTGTTCCACAATTTTCGGAACCAACTCTAATTAAAATAAAACAGTGTTATCACGTCAAAAATTTGGCGAAAAAAAAATATAAAAAAACAACATCAAAATATACTGATAAAGTTTTTTCAGCCATCCATTTTTGAAGGTTTTCCATATAAAAATGTTATCTTAAGCTTTATCTTAAGAATTTTGGTTTATCTAGGTCTTGTCTTTAATATCTCATGATTCCTGACTGCCTGTATTTACTTGGACATATGAAGTTGAATACGTGCACACGGAGCTTGTATAAGATATTATTCTAATTATGTATAGGCCTCTATCCGTTTTTCAAATATCAGCATCTTAGGTCTATTAAGGTTTTTTGTTTATAAGCTTATTCTATCGGACTTGGTAGATACAACAATCTTTGGGCTTGCCGTAACTTCGACGAGCTCCATTTCCAATCATTTACGTAGACTCCAGCCCAGCCTCCACATCGATTTCTTTCCTAGCTCCGTTTTGTCTCTAACATCTTCCAATTTTATAATTCAAACTATTCTAAAGCCTCCTTGATTGGGCCACAATTAGCTCACGATTCTCTTTATTCTGTCGTCGAATTATGGAATAGCCCAGAAATGATCTGATGTGGCTGTGATGATGTGATGTGATGATAAAAATATCATTTTTTGTTCGTATTTTTACAATGAACACTGCAGAATAACGCTGGAATAACACAGACTGTAAACTCACACAGCCACACAATCATTTCGACGACAAATAAAACATAAAAAGATGCAAAGTTTTGCATTTGTTTTCTTCACTGCTGCTGGCAGGATGAGGTAAGTTCAGCTTAAGACTCACTTAAGTTGAGCACAAGGAATGTTTTATGGAGTGTGTGTTTCTTTGTTCTGCTGTTGCAATTTACACTAAACACAAACATAATTTATTGTGGTAACAACAACAACAACAACACAAACAATCACAGCTTCAGTTTTAACATTTTTATTATTGTTTGTGGTTCGAGCGGAGAACCGCATTTTAACCAGGAGCCAGTGTTCCTTGTCAGGATTCTCGCTCACGGATTAGAATCCTCTCTTTCCTTCCTTTCTCCCTCGATGATCAAGTGAAAGTTTAAATCTTTTATCGTGTGTTTTACTCGAGTATTTTTTTTGCTGTTGCTTGCATCTGTTTAGTTTCCATTTTAAATTTTTAATTATCAAACTTTATACAACAAGCAGTCAAGTTTCGAGCGAACATTTGGTTGTGAGTTGTTGTTGTTTTGTTGCTGCCATTGTTGATTTTTCTGTTCAGAACTTTTTGCAATCCTTTCCTTGCAATTGTTACAGCCTCTGTGAGTCCTTGTGTGGGTTCGTGTGTGCGATATGCGTGTGTTGCTCCATTGTTGCGTTTGCTGTCTGTTTGGAATCTGCGCCTCCGCCTTCTTCCCAACCAACGACTTAAGGATAATTTTCAGTTTTCTTTTTCAAACCCCTTTTTTCCTCCATAATCCGTTGGCTGCTGTTATCACAGTTGCGTATTTTGTGATTGTTTTCCGTTGCGGTTGTCAAACGAATGCTGTTGCCGAGAGAACGTTAATCTGCGTATATAAGCCACTTTAAAGCCTTACGTATGTGTGAGTTCCTGGATGAGAAGCAGGAGGAGGAGGGTAGAGTGATGCACACGTGTCCTTGTTGTTCCTTCCGAGCAAAGTTAATTAGTTATACAAACAACAGCTTAAATTATTTTTCTTGTAAGCAAAACAGCTTTTAACTAAACTTCCTTCCGAGTCTTGTCAAGCAGTGAGAGATTTTGTTTGTATGTGTAGGTGTTGCTTCGTTAGTGTTAGTTTTTTCTGCGTAATAACAACTTTATTTGAAGATCCATAGAAGTCTTCCGTTGCAGTGCTTCTCTTCTACTTTTCTTTCTCCTTTAACTAACAAATAATTCACTATTTGCTTCGTGCTTTATTTCAGCTATTGTCCTGAAATGATCAAATAGAGTTCGAAAATTGGGAGATAAATATGTTGCTATAATCACTCACATTGTTTCATGGAGTTTACTTATATTAAAGCTTTATTTTATATTAAAAATATAAATAAGAATCCACCTTCTTTCGATGTTAAATGTCCTAGATTTTAATTGCTCCACGTCTTTTCTACTTAAAACAACAACAACAACAACAACACTATTTTTCTTAAGAATTCATTGAGTTAAAATAAATGGGTTTGTAAAACGAAGACAATAAAAAGTAAACACATCATTTTTCAACCGTTCGCAACACTTAAAGTTGGCAACATTGTTAAATGACCGAATGAGTTACGGGATCCTTTCGTCCCCGTCCCCCAGCACCACACCCACCAACCCGACCTTTGCCAGAACGTGGTGTGCATTTATTTTTTCAGAGCAACGCTGATGAAGATGAACCGCTGCTGGAAGCGTAAATTGCAGCCGTTGTTTATGTCACTCTCCGGCAGCAGGAGCAGCACGGACGCAGCTGCACCAATGCAGTTACTTGTTTATGTTAAGAACACGGCCGTCAAAGAGGTCGAAAAGGCGCTTGGAACAAACTAATTCTTGATTTGTGTGTTCTTTAAGATTTACTTTATCTTTAAATTATTTCAATGATTGAGAGAAGGTTTTGTAATTTTCAAAATAATAATGAAAAAATAGAAATTGAAAACTTCTCGAGTTACATTTAACCGTCGTATATTTAAATTGGGCGTTTACTCCGGGTTTTTACACTTCTTCAAACAAATATGAAGCCCACAAAATGGAAGCACCGTTTCAAAATGGAAAATGTTGATTTATTGATAACTTCGAATTGAAGAATTTCTCAAAAGTTCTCTGATTTGATTTCCGTTTTGATGACGACATTCTTCATCGTCGAATACCAGATGCATGCGGTTTTCTAGAAGCCGAAACCGCTGCGAATTCTGCGAAATTAGATTTGCGAGTGATTTAAAAGTTGTGTGCATGCTGCTTTGTAGTCGTATTGTCTCTGTTCAGCCTCGAATCCCCTCCCTCAACAGTTCGCATCCACAAACAAGGCTAGAGAAATAAATGCAAAAGGTTTTCATGATGTACTCGAAAAAGAGTTGAGAGAAGTTTACCGAGAGCATGAGAGAGTGGGCGAAACACACAGGACACACAGAAGATCGAAGAGCCAAGAAGAGAGCCCGGAAAAAGCTAATAAATCGAAGCTAAAGTCGAAGCACTGAACTCATCAGTTACGTTGCGGGAGAGAAGTCGAAGGCTGGGAAAGTCAGGAGCGGATTCAGGCTCCTTGCTGCTGATGTTGCTCTGCTTTTCGCAGTCACTTTATGTTTATTTAGTGTCCCTTTTTTTCTTTATTCCTGCATTCAGCATTTTGTTTATTGCAGTTGAAATTTCGGTTGCTGAGTTCCCACCAACCCCCTTCCACCACCCCTCGCGCTCCCCCTCGCCCACCAAGATTTACAACTCGGCGATTCAAACGTTGTGCGAAGAAAAATGTTTAAATGCAATTAAGTCGTCAACAATGTGACTCTTTTGGACTCAATTCAATTTTCCGCAATAAATTTCTCAACTTCCAGGCCACTTTTTTGCATTCCCACGATTGTTGTTGTTGTTGTTTATTGTTGTTTTTTGTTGCGCTGTCGATGACGTGAGAACGAACTTTGTTTTCAAGTTTATTCACCTCCCTTCCTCAGTCTTCTTCCATTTTCTGAATCACTTTATATCTGTACCGTTTTTCGTTTTTTTGTAGCCCTCTCGCATTACTTTTTCTTAGCTTCCTCCATTTTAATTTTGGTGTCGGTTTTTTTTGTGTTCTTCTTTTATTCCTTCGTACTTTTTCGCTTAGTCTCTGTCCTCTTCCTCACTGCTCATCGTTTTATTCATCGCTTGTTGTTGTTATCATAGAAAGAAAGGTCGTGTCCCTCCATATCGATTGACCTTCTTATTGATTTTTCTCTTTCTTTTACTTCATTCTGTCTCTTTAGAGAACTATTTCTTTCTTGTCTTAATTTAGTGACTTTTGTAGCCACTCGTAACTCGTTCTTCAATTCGCTTTTCGTATCTACTTTCTCCATTGTCCTGTTGTAGCTCCCGCATAGATTTATTCATTTATTTCTCATTTCAATTAATTTACTCCTTGTTTCATTGCTCAAAGCAAAACATTGAAGTAGAAATTTTTTCAGAGTAGAAAAATGCATTGAATTTCAGTGTTAATATATGTATATATCAATGCGAAGAAAAGCTTCAGGAAAACTCTCGGTAAAGTGGGCTCAGACAGAAGTGGAAGAGTAAACACAAAATTAAAGTGAGCCACTTGAAATAATGATACAGAATAAGCTTCATTTGAGCTCATGAAGAAATCGTAAGCTATAATTTCAGCTTCTTGAATGAATGGATAAATAATTCAGTATTAATGACTTAATAAAGAAGATGAACGTAAGCGAATGATTACATTTTCATAAACTCTGTTTATCTGTGAACTCTTTAAATTTTTTGCAAAATAAAGACAAGAGGTAGAAAATAGGAATATTAAAACTGAAATAATTGAAGGTGAAAATCGAAAAATAGTATCTCTTTTCAATTTAAAAATAAAAACCATAAATTCTTTGACCGGAAGTCCTTACGTCCTTTCGCTTGATCGTATTACAATCGTATTTCATCGGGAAATTCAATTTAAATACACGAAGAATCGATTCAGAGAAACACGAATTGGGAACAAAGCAGAAAACGCTTCAGAAGAAACCCAATCGAAGAGTGAATGAATGAACGGTTAGAGAAATGAATTAAATGAAGTGCTCGAGTGTCCTTCAGAGGAAGGGAGAAGAAGTTTAAGTGACTCAATCGATGACGAAGAATGGAAACCGCGCGCTGAAGGACAACCGAGGAGACCCTTCGCTGGTCACGCTGTAAATCAGCGAACTGAAAGAGATTCTGGCGAAGTTGAGGAAGAAATCGATTTCTTATCTGTTCTTTTTTGTTTTTGATCCGTGGCAAATCTTCGTTTATCAACGGACACGGAAAGGTAAAGTAAATTGCAGTCGTTGGCGATAAAAATGAGATAACATTTTGCAAAGGACGAACTTCCTTTTTGTCGCTTTTATTGGATAAATTTTTGTCAAAGTTCTTAAACTGAGAATGATTTGGCCAAGGACTATTTCAAGGAAACACGGAGAGGGATTAGATTAATATTTATTGAATTTTAATCGAAGCGGACTTTAATGAACTGAATTTCAGACCCAACTAAAGACGAAGAAATCGAAGAAAGGAAAATTCTATAAATTCATAAACATGAAAATGAATTTTTAAATATTTAAAATTTTATTCTTTTGGAGTTTTGCGTGGAGATTTCAATAATACTTTCTTTTTATTAAAAATCTGAAGTTTTCATGATTTAAATTTAAGTTTTCGCCTTAAATTTTGATAAAGATTCTTATAAAATACGAATCTTAATCATTGTCATCTACATCATCAGCACTAGCATCATCATTACCATCAACATCATCCGTAACTTGATCCCATGGTGCTTGCTTCCCTTGATTCCCTTCTGCTTTGAGCCACTTACGTCTGGTTACCTCGTTATATTAGCATTTATATTGTTTATCTTCTTTTCGCTTCTCTTTCCTGTAGTAATTCCTCTAAACTTTTAATGATGGACCTTCCTTTGTGCTTGATTTTTGTTGTTGCCGAACCCATTTTCTTTATATTTTTCTTTGCCTTTTGTTGTCATTATAGCTCTTAACTTTTTTTCATAAGTTTTTTAGTCGGCTTTCATAGTTGTTTCCTGGTCTTTCCTTTTTTTCTTTTTGTCTTCGCTTTTCGAATAAGTCGCTGTAAAGGACGCTGAGGTAGAGATCGTATTTAGCCTTGAACGCCTTTGCTTCAATCTAGAAACAAGTTTCTAAATTTTTTTTCTTGCGACATCCGCCTGACTTCATCCGGACTCCACAACAGGCAACAGCGAATGCAATTTTAGTTATAGTCGCCTGGGGTGTAATATTTTAGTCAAAGTTATTGAATTTATTAGGATTTTTAAGTGTTTCTTTCTATTATTTTCAACGGTGCCACTTTCTTTGGCAGGAAGCGACAATATTTAATTTTTGTTTAATTTTTTTCCTTTTTTTTATGAAAATCTGAACGAATTTAATGCACTAAACTCACTCATTGCAAAAAACGAAATTTTAAAAATGCCAAAAAATATGCAATGAAAAATTGGGCATTTGGTTGAGTTGCTTAAGAACTAAATTAATAACACTTCAGTTAATAAATGTAAGAGTAATAAATTAAATGCTAATAATAACAATTTGATTAAATTAAATAATGAAGAATTTGTCTTCCGTGTTTTAATTAGTTGCCAAGGTGTGACGGGTTACAATTTTTGGTCGGTGGTGGACCTCTTCTTAATTACTTCAACATTTGTCGACTTTTCGCTGTTGATTTTAATGTGACAAGATTTTAACAAGACGAACATTGCTTTCGGTGATGGTGTGAAAGAGTGAGAAGCTGCTACGATAACCGAAATTGGTGAAAAGTTTTCGAAGAGTGCCACGAAATCGCTTCCTGTGGTTTTATTAGTTGAATGAATTCAAATGATGTCACTTCGAGTTCTTAATTAATTTTAAATTTTACAGAAGACGTTTTGTCATTTATGATAATCTCAAAATGGAGAGAAGATGGTTTCAAAATGACGAAGGAAGAAATGATAAAATAATTATCACATAAAATAGAAAAATGCACACAAAAGTCATAAGTTAACATTAAATAAAATAATGAAACAAAGAAATAAATATCTCAGATTTTCGTATATTACAAGACGCATTCTGTGCAAATTTTTCAACGGAATTTTATTTATTTAAGAGAATAATTGCCCAATTTATGTAAAATCATACGTACGCTTCCTCTACGATTTTCTATCTGACTTTATTTTTGTCGTTGTTACTCTTGTTTTCGTTACCCTCTGATTTCTGCCGTCAACAGTTGCTGAATTTTCAGTCATTCATAAATATTCAACGTTTTGTTTCATTTAATTAATGTTGGTTTTGTTGTAACTTCTGTGCTTGCTCCTTTTTTTTTTTTGATTTTGCTTGTTTAGAAATTAAATTAAAACGAGGCATGGCGCATAAAATTAGAATATTTCGCCACAACTCGTTTCGCAAGACAAACACGATTTACTTATGCTTCGAAATATTCCAAGTGCGTCCCAAAGTTTTCTGAATGCAAGATAGGCGATTTCTTATTAAAGGGATTAGATGAAAAGTGAGTAGTTAGTTGCGAGGAATTACAGAATGCCGTAATATCCTGTTTTGAAAGTTTCCACACTTTTTAACTCCATTGAGACAAGAATTGATCAAATGTTGTATACAAATTTTTAATAAACTACTAAAATTAAATATAAAAAATATTTTAAAGTAATACGAAAGAATATACTTAATAAAATATTAATTTAATATTAGTTATTTGCATTAAAACAGCAGCATACTTTTCGGTTTAGCTAAGTTTCAGGTAAGTTTAGCCTGATCATGTCTTTAAAAAACCACAAATACGCCGATTTCATAAAGAATCCTTCACAATTGTTTCGGTGTCTTTTGCAGTAAGCTTGAACATCTTCGGATGACACATTAAAGTTGTCTTCAGTTGGTGAACGATTTGTTTCACCGCTTGAAGACTTCCACCGTGAAGAGAAAGAGCTCCATAGATACCTTGGGATTAAATCTTTTAATTAGGAGCCACTCGATGCACGCTTCACTTTTTGGGAATTTGCTGATGTCAAACAAAATTCATGCTAAGGCCTCTCTGCCTCCTTACGTTCTCTTTTCCCCTCATTCAGAATCTTCCAAAAAATAAAAATTATATATCCAACCCCTTCGCTATGCTTTCAAACATCTGCGTCTTTGCTTCTTTGCATTTATCTTCACTTTCGTTTTGTTATTTGATTATTTGACTTGCTCTCCTTAAATTATGCTATTATAACTTATTAAGGACTCTTTATATTCTTCGCGTTCGTCGCTTTTCTTCTTTCGTAATTTCTTTTTCTTGGAAGCCTTGAAATCTACACCTGGGATTTATTTGAAGTCAGCTAAATTCAACTTGTGAATGTGCCTTCGAATTTAGTATATTTTTGTCCTTTTTTCTTAGTTTTTTCTCCCTCTCCTTGTAACTATATTTTGCACTATTTCTCCTCCTCTTCACACGCCTTCTTGCATCTTAATAATCTATATATATAAAAATGAATTGTTCGTTTGTACGTTCATAACATGCGAACGTGAAGTCCGATTTGCTTGATTTTTTGGTATGTTTTCATTATTTGCCTGTAGAAGGTTTGTGTGAAATAATAATTTAAAAAAATTTCATTTAAAAAAAATTATTATTTTTGCATAACGGAAAACAGAGGAATCAAAGTAAATTGAAAAATAAATTTGACGTTTTAATTTTGAATTTCAATTTGACAATGGAAGTAAGTAAATTGTAAATGTCTTCCATTATTGCTTTGTTTTGACAAATTATTTTGACACACATAGAATTTTATTTTAAATTTTGAAAAACAATTAAAAATTATAAAAGGCTTAATGCCGATTAATTACTCTGTTTCGGGTGTGTCAAGTCCAAAACAGTGTTACGTATGACAGAAAATATGGAAGCGTTTAAAAGTGATGAGCAGCAAACCGAAGCGAATCAAGAAAAAGACGAAATGTGTTTTATTATAAACACTATAAACACTTATAAACATTATTTGTTTTTTTTTTAGTTATAATTATGCCGCGACCGAGACGTGGCGCCAATATTGGTCGTCGTACTCATAATACAAGACGAGTTGCATCTGTTAGAGCAGGTGAATCTGAAGCGGAACGTGAAGTGAGACTTGAACAGCAAAGAGAGCGTCAATCGAGATCGCGTTCTGCTCAAACAATCGAAGAACGATTCGCGAGTAATTCTTCGGATCGAGCGAGAATGAGTCGCAATCGCGCTGTTAGAAGTCGTGCCAATGACAATATTAATCAGCGAGTAATGCGTGCTGCTTTCAATTATGATAGTGAAGTTGACTATTGTTCTCTTCCATGCCTTTCAATCGGAACTATGACTAATGTCTGCGAACAGTGCAATGCATTGAAATTTCCATCGAAAACTCCTGGAATGTGTTGTGCAAATGGACAAGTAAAATTGCCTGTTTTGAATCCTCCTCCTGAGCCTTTGAGGTCATTAGTTTCTGGTTTGACTCCAGAATCGAATCATTTTTTGTCTAAAATACAGCAGTACAATTCATGTTTCCAAATGACGTCTTTCGGCGCCACAAATATAATCAGAGATGGATTCATGACTTTTAAGGTAATTACTGAACACGACACTAACAATGAGTTCTATCGTGAGATTGAATCAAATGTTTCATGTATGCAGATTCAAGGTCAAATCTATCATCGAATTGGATCGTTATTACCATGTTTGGATTCCAATCATTCCTTTTTGCAAATTTATTTCATGGGAAATTCAGATGTTGAAATTGAACGGCGTTGTGTGGTGGCACAAAATCCAAATGATAGTAATGCAGTGAGAAGAGGAATAATTGAAAGATTGCAGCAGTTTTTTCACGATGAAAATTGTTTGATCAAATTATTTCAAACTGCCCTTGATCAAATGCCTTCGGATTCTCATAGAATTGTTATTCGGGCCGATAAAGCACCTGGTGGAATTCATGCTGGAAGGTTAAACGCACCAACAATTGATGAAGTTGCCGTATTAATTGTGGATGAAGGAGCGAGCAGTCGAGATATTGTACTTCATCGTCGAGATCAAAGTGTTGTGCATGTTTCGGAAACTCATCGTTGTTATGATGCGTTGCAGTACCCAATTTTGTTTTGGCAAGGCGAGGATGGTTACCATTTCAATATTAAGATGAAACATCGTTTAACTGGTTAGTTACAATAAAATGCATCACACATTTTGTGAATTATTGATACTTAATATTCGCATTTATTTCAGGCTTGGAAACAGCAAAAAAAGTTAGTGCGATGAACTATTATTCGTACAGATTAATGGTTCGGCTGAACGAAATTAATCATATATTGAATTGTAGAAGGCTTTGCAACCAATTTATAGTTGATGTTTACGCTAAAATTGAGTCTGAACGATTGAATTTTATTCGATTTAATCAGAAAAAGTTAAAATCCGAACAATATATTCATTTGCGCGATGCAATTCAGAATGATGGGAATATCAACGATATTGGCCAAATGACAATATTACCAGCAACATATACTGGAAGTCCACGACACATGCACGAGTACGCGCAAGACGCAATGACGTACGTTCGGCATTATCATCGACCCGATTTATTTATTACTTTCACCTGTAATCCTCAATGGAATGAAATAAAGCAATATATGTTTCATGGTCAAAGTGCTTCTGATCGCCACGATATTGTTGCGCGTGTGTTCAAGCAAAAATTGAAAACGCTTATGGATTTTATTGTCAAACAACAAGTGTTTGGAAAAGTTCAATGTTGGATGTATTCTGTGGAATGGCAGAAAAGAGGACTTCCGCATGCACATATTTTGGTTTGGTTAGTTGATAAAATTACGCCAAATGAAATTGATAGCGTAATATCAGCCGAAATTCCTAATCCAATCATTGATCCAGGACTGTTTGAATCAGTTACGAAGCACATGATTCATGGACCATGTGGGGCATTAAATGTCAACTCACCGTGCATGGCTGAAGGAAAATGCACAAAACGGTACCCAAGAGCATTAATAGCGGAAACAATTTCTGGTAATGATGGTTATCCGTTATATCGTAGACGTTCACCTGAAGATGATGGCGAAACAGTTATGGTGAAATGCAAAAATCAAGACATTAAAATTGACAATCGTTGGATCGTTCCATATTCGCCGCTATTATCCAAAACTTTTGGTGCTCATATAAATGTTGAGTATTGTAACTCAGTAAAATCCATCAAGTACATATGCAAATATGTTAACAAAGGAAGTGATTTGGCCTATTTTGGAATTGCTGGGGATAAAAGTGATGAAATCACTTCATATCAATTAGGCCGTTATATTAGTACAAATGAAGCAATATGGCGAATTTTTTCATTTGCAATACACGAAAGGTATCCAAATGTACTGCACTTGGCAGTTCATCTTCAGAATGGTCAACGTGTGTACTTCACACCTGAGAATGCGGCGCAACGAGCAGAACAGCCACCGAAAACAACGTTGACTTCATTTTTTGATATGTGCAGAAATGACGAATTTGCTAAAATGTTATTGTATTCTGAAGTGCCACGATATTTCACATGGAATGAATCTGCGAAAGTTTTTCAAAGACGGAAACAAGGGCAACCAGTACGAGGCCATCCAAATGTATTTTCTACAGAAGCATTGGGTCGTGTGTATACCGTTCATCCAAATCATTATGAATGTTTTTATTTGCGTTTATTATTGATTAACGTTCGTGGTCCTACGTCATTTGAAGATTTAAGAACAGTCGATGGTGAATTGTGTGCGACTTATCGGCAAGCATGCCAGCGTTTGAATCTACTTGAAGATGATATGCATTGGGAAGCTACACTTGCTGATTCCGTAATTTCATCATCTCCACATCAAATACGAACATTATTTGCAATTATAATATCTACATGCAGTCCATCAAATCCATTTGAAATATGGCATAAATTTCGTGATGACATGACGGAAGACATTTTACTTAGAGTGCGACGTTCAGTTTCAAATCCTGAATTAGAAATCACACCGGAAATGCATAACGAAGCTTTGATTTTGATTGAAGACATGTGTATAATGATTGCAAACAAAATATTAGTGCAGTTAGGAATGATAGCGCCTAATCGTGCAGTTCATGATGTTATTAATCAAGAAATGCATCGTGAACAACAATATGATCGTAATCAATTGAGAACATTTGTGCAGTTAAAAGTTCCACAATTGAATAGTCAACAGAAATATGCTTATGACAAAATCATGGAAGGTGTGAACAATGAAGGAGGTGGATTTTACTTTATTGATGCACCAGGAGGCACTGGAAAAACATTTTTGCTGTCATTGATTCTGGCAACCATACGATCGGATAATAAAATTGCTCTTGCAGTTGCTTCATCTGGAATTGCTGCTACCTTATTAGACGGTGGTCGAACTGCGCATTCTGCACTTAAATTGCCTTTGAATATAACAACGATTGAATCTCCTACGTGCAACATTTCCAAAACGTCGGCAATGGCAAAAGTTTTGCAGCAGTGTAAAATAATCGTATGGGACGAATGTACAATGGCTCACAAAAGATCATTAGAAGCATTAAATCGAACCATGCAAGATCTTCGAGGAAATGAAAGACTTTTTGGTGGCGCCTTTATATTGTTATCAGGTGATTTTAGGCAAACTTTACCTGTCATTCCACGATCTACTGCTGCTGATGAGCTAAACGCATGTTTGAAGTCTTCAGTTTTGTGGAAATATGTTAAAACATTGCGTCTTAATCAAAATGTACGTGTACAATTGCAAAATGATCCTTCTGCAGCTGAATTTTCAAAACAACTTTTGGAAATTGGGAATGGTAAAGTTGCAGTCGATAAATCAACCGGATTAATAACATTACCAAGCAATTTTTGTAATATCACTCAATCGAAAAAGGAACTGGTTCAACGTGTGTTTCCAAATATATTGCAGAAGTACAGGAATCATGATTGGTTGAGCGAACGCGCAATATTGGCAGGAAAAAATAAAGACGTGAACGATTTAAATGCAAGTATTTTGCAAGAAATAGATGGCCAATTTTTTGCATACAAATCAGTGGATACGATAATAAATGAAGATGAGGTAGTGAACTATCCTACTGAATTTTTGAATTCACTTGATTTGCCAGGCTTGCCACCACATTATTTGGCATTGAAAGAGGGAGCACCGATAATAATGCTCCGAAATATAAATCAACCACGGCTTTGTAATGGCACCAGACTTTCCGTGAAAAAACTGATGGCCAATTTAATTGAAGCAACTATTCTGAGTGGTAAATATAGAGGCGAAAACGTTCTAATCCCCCGAATTCCAATGATTCCATCAGATATGCCATTTGAATTTAAACGGCTTCAATTTCCTGTCCGTCTTGCCTTCGCTATAACCATTAATAAAGCTCAAGGTCAGACTTTGAATATTTGTGGCTTAGATTTGGAGCAACCTGTTTTCTCGCATGGACAATTGTATGTTGGTTGTTCACGTTGTGGTAAACCCTCTGCATTATTTATAAACACAAAAGATGGAAAAACTAAAAACGTTGTTTATCAAAGAGCATTAAGTTAATTTTTAAAGTATTTTCATTTTCGACCTTTTTATTTGAAAATAAATTATTGTAAGAAATTGATTGTGGATGAGTTTTACTGAAAATTGAAAAGAAATTTCGCAAGTTTCTTTTGTGTATTCGCCCTGTGAAGCGGGCGAAGGTTTCGCTATCTTTTATTATAATTATAAATTTTCATAAATATCTTCTTATTATGTACAGAAAATATCTTATATATAAGAATTAATGTGGATTAATTAATCTATATATACGTTTAGGCGCCAGACAGACAAACAAGAAACATTGTTTATCCACGTGCATTAGAATAATTTTAGCACTATTATCTAGACAATCTTTTATATTTTCTTTTTCTAAACAAGTTAGAAAACAACAAACTTTATCTTTTTTTAACATTTTTAGTGGGGCAGCAAAGCGCACCGGGGCAAAGCTAGTAATATATAAAACCTGAATAATAATATTCATATTTCTGAAACCGCTTCAATTCTTTGCTTAGGGTTTCAATTAGAGAACATTCTTAGCATAAGAACCTGCGGCTGTTCGTTCGTGTGTGTGTTGTTGTGCATGTGGAGTGTTTCTTGTGTGCATTGAAACTGCGCCTTGTTTTATTGCTACTCTTATTTATTTTGCTCGAATCCTAGCTGAGTAATTTTAGGTGCATTCCTCATCTCGCCTTTCGCTTTTCGCTCTGGTGTTTTCCAGTAATCAAGGTAAAAACTGCTTTCATGAAGGTCGAATAAAAAGTGTTGCTGGTTGAAGGTGTTTTTAATATTTATGAATAAAAATGCATAATTTCATCCCTAAATACCAAATATCTACTTTCTAGCGATGTTCGGTGTTGAGTTATGCAGGAAATTTAAACAATCCTGCAGAAGAAGTGTCCTTTTGGCGCCACCGATTTCATCCAAAAAGCGAGATGCATAACTACGTCTTATAAGATTCTCAAATACAAAGTTTCAACCTTCTAGGTCTCTGCGTTTTTGAATTATTGAGTATATGTACACGTCACGACCAAACTAGTCAAAATGGACTCAGAGTTGGTCAAAATGTTTATTACCATTTAAACCTCAATACGAAAATTTCACCCGATTACAATTCTTTCTTCTATTTACTAAGTATACAAGGAAATAAAATCAATAATTTGGATATTTTGATGGTAGTGAAAGACTTTATAGTGTCATAGTTTCTGGTTAAAATTCACCTTTCTCAAGCAAGTCAAGTAAACAATTGTTGCTTACCTCTTCAACGACTGGGTTCACGTAAAAACTTTACCAAGAATAACAAGCTGATTTCTTCTAAATTTCCAATCAAAGTGATCTGTGGTTTACATATCTTTTATAATAAACTTTGCGTTTTCACTTCAACGTAAAAAATTAGGCATATGAACATTGGAACATAGATTTTTTGACAACATACGAGGCATTTTTTGACTTGGGCAATACCACAACTTCTAGTATTTCTATACTTATTAATAAATAATCATAATGTTTGCAAAGTTTTTTTTGATCTTCGTGTGCCTCGTCAGCAGCAGTACGTATTCGCAAGCGGATGAGAGTAACCATAAGGTAAGCAACAAGAACATCCTTATTCGATTTATTTGGCCACTTTGATTTGACTTTAATCTGTCACTTCCATTATAAATAGTATACTGAAGGAGATGAGGTAGTGCTATGGATGAACACAGTAGGTCCTCAATATAACCGACAGGAAACCTACACCTATTTCTCGCTGCCATTTTGTCAAGATGCTAAAGGAAGCACCTCGCGCCACCACGAAACATTAAGCGAAACTCTACAAGGCGAAAAGCTGGTTTTTAGTGGTTACAAGATAGAATTTAAAAGTAAGAGGCGTTGAGAGTATCTGAAAAGAAATTGTGGCACCAATATTGATCCTTTTATACCGAAATTGTTCAAAATTCCTTCTGAAATACTGCGTAATTCCTAAGTCAACATAACTTACAACTTTCTATGCTTTATTCAGATGAAACTGCTATTAGAGTTACTAGAGTATAGCCAGTTCTCTAGAGGCTATACATGTTCTAGTTATCATTGCGTTATCGTTTTTACAGACGACGTTCCGCCGACTGACATTTGCACGATGAAATTGGAAGAGGATCAAGTAAAAGCTTTCACGTATGCCGTCATGAATGAATATTGGTATGAGCTGTACATTGACGGTGTACCGATTCGTGGTAGAGTGGGCGAAGAGGACCTATACGAGCAAAGGTACTACATTTACACGCACAAGAAGTTCGACATTGGCTATAGTGGCAACCAGATTGTGGAGGTGAACTTGACTTCGTGGAGGAAGAGGGAGTTGCTCACCGGTGAGAAACTATACTTCTCCTACGAAGTAAACTGGATGCCTAGCATGGTAGAGTTTAAGTTCCGCTTCGACAGGTATTTGGATCCGTTGTTCTTCGAGCAAAGGGTCAGTAAATTCCGAATTTATCCTTGCATTAGACTGATAGATGATTTTCATTATGTAGATTCATTGGTTCAGCATTTACAACAGCTTCATGACGATTCTGTTCATGGTTGCCTTGGTGGCAAAGATTTTAATGGCTACACTGCGCAATGATTGTGCCCGTTACAGCAAAGATGAAGAAGAGGCTGTTATGGTAAATATTCTGGCTGACAAGTTTTGTAATATTTTGTTCGAATCTAATTATTCTCCACTTGTCTTCAAGGAACGCGATCTGGTTGATCAATACGGATGGAGACTGATTCATGGAGAGGTTTTCCGTAATCCGCCTCATTCTCTGATTTTCTCCGCAATGATTGGTGTTGGTTGCCAACTGATTGCTGTTGTGTTTTTTGTTCTTTTGTTTGCCGTTTTCGGTGAATGGTATACAAAGTAAGTGGCTAAAATCTATAAAGAAATGTCATAAATTCGCAGTTACAATTCTGTTTATTGTAGGCGTGCTTCAATGCTGTCCAACGCTATATTTGTTTACGTTGCCACCTCCCCAATTAATGGCTACGCCGGTGGTTCTCTTTATGCTCGTTTCGGTGGACGCCGGTGGATAAGGCAAATGATGGTCTCGGCATTTATGGTGCCTGTTGCAGCCAGCGCCACTGCCTTGTCCATTAACTGCATCGCTCTCAGTTACCATGCATCACGAGCAATACCATTCGGGACAATGGTTGCTGTTCTTTGCATTTGTGTCTTCGTCATATTGCCCTTGACTTTGGTGGGTACAGTGGTTGGCCGGAACTTTGATTGGCAGGCTGCCTACCCATGTCGCGTCAACGCGTTCCCGCGTCCGATTCCGGAAAAGAAGTGGTTCATGGAGCCAGCAATTATAATACTGCTCGGTGGTGTGTTGCCATACAGCGCTGTTTACATTGAAATGTAGGTCACGATTGGATTGATTGGTTGGTGGTTAATTCGGTGAAAATTCTTTCTTTACTTCAGGTATTTCATATTTGCTTCAGTGTGGGCGTATAAAATTTATTTCCTTTGTGGATTTATTCTGTTGGTGTTTGCAATTTTGATAATTGTAACCGTGTGCGTGACGATTGTGAGCACCTACTTTCTGCTCAACGCCGAGGATTACCGCTGGCAGTGGACGAGTTTCTTGGCATCTGCATCGACATCCATCTACGTTTACGCTTTCTCATTCTATTATTTCATCAACGAAACGAAGTAAGTGATGTGTTTTCGTAAACAAATCTTTAGCACAAGTCTTTAAGTAATATTTTTCCCAAATTAATATCTTACAATCAGAATGTACGGACTTTTCCAAACGGCTTTCTTCTTTGGCTACATGGCGCTGTATTGTGCCGCTTTGGGTGTAATTTGCGGCACTGTGGGCTACATTGGTACCAGCGTTTTCGTTCGAAAGATATATTCCAATGTAAAGAAAGACTAGGAACCAGTTATCTATAATATCTATAAAAACATGTCTCTAGATTTTAAGTGTTTTTATTAAATCACAATTTATTTGTATTATGCCAGTTTTTTATTGACTTTTTTATAGGAAGTCATTTCTTTTAAACCTGAAAATTAAATAAAGTGAATAATACCACTTAAAATGGTGCAAAGAAATCGGATTGATTATATGTATATGAAAAGAAGATTATAATGGCAATAGAATGGGAAGAAGACGGAGAAATTTGAATTTGTAGGAGCTTATTCAATTCCCAAGGCATAATTCCTACAAGCTGATTCAAACAGCGAATACCCTTGCAAATATTTAAATCAAAATTCAAATATTCTCAAATTTTAGACAAGTCTTCCTAATCAATTACAATGGAATGCCTTACTTCAAGTTCAAAGGCCTTTTGATTTCTCACTCTTTGATTTTCTGTGTTCTATTTTATTTGTGTGCAAGCGAAATACTAAAGTGTAGAGATAACTTTCAGAGATAAAATGGCCATACGCACACACACACCCTTACATGAATACGGGCCCAAAAAAACAATCTCATCCGATGCCAATAACGATAACAATAATTGCTGTCCGGGGACGAATATGTTTGGCATTTTGATGGCGAGCGTATTTCTAAACAAAGAACAGCGACGGCAACAACGCTAACAATGAGCCAAAAACAAACAACAACAACAGGAAAACGCACGAGCAAAAACTGAGCGAGTGAAGGGCGAAACGAGAAAACGAATGAAAAACGACAACGAATAAAATTTGAAATTTCCAAATGGCAATGGGAACAACAACAACGTTCAGAATTTAACAACAGAGTGTGTTTTGAGGTCCACTCCGCGTTGTTGTTGTTGTTGCCACGTCGGTCAACTTCCCATAGGTCACTTTTTGGCAGGAGCAGATTTTTTCATTAGCAGTGTGGAGGGACGGAAGGAGGATTTTAGGCCATAACCATTAAACAAATGTAAGCAACGCGAGCTCAATTTGATTTTTGCTTTTTGCCCGGTCTCCGTTAGAGTTGCTGTTTGGGGTTTCCTTGCGTGGAAACGAATGTCACATAAATAAAGTCCTCGCAGATCAACGGAGACATTTTCATTTATTTATTTATTTTCTGTTGACGTCTTAAAAAGTTTCGTTATCTTTTGCAATTAATTTACAACTTCCTTGTTATGAATGTTATAAAAATTCATATCACGAAGCAATTGAAATTTTTACACAAGGAAAATTCCTTAATAAAATTCTTGGTAAAGGATTTAATACTAAAATTATATCCAATAATAAACACTCTATGAAACTATAAATGCAAATAACAATCTCCTTTGAAGTTGCTTCATTTATTGTAAATTTTTGTGTGCCACGTTATTAAATAACAGGCATTAAGACGTTCCTCCTCTATCATCGAGATGATATGAGCCCCTTCGATTTGTAGATGAACCTTTCTCCAAAATGAACCATTCTGTCTTAACTTGTCAAACAATTGTTCAATACTTGGCTAATTTAACTTTGCAATTAGTTCAAGAGTGATTCTGATTCGAATTACAAATTTGTGACCTCAGCCTTGGTCGCAATGAATAAAATCCACTGCATGAGTTTAGGCTTCACCATTTATTCCTTTGTGATTCTCATTGTTCTGTTACTGAAGCCGGAAGTAGCTCCAATTAATAAAATAAAAAATAAAATAAAAATCAAATCTTATAATGAAAAGTACCACTAAATAAATACTGGAAAATTATTGAATTGATATAAGCGAAAATAACAAAATCTGGAACAAAAGGAAAATAATGGAAAGCCTTAAAGAGGTAACAACTCGAAATACAATACAATGTCCTTATGTTGGAAATCAAACAAAAAACAAAAAAAAAAGAAAAATAAAAAAGTTTTCTCATTTTCTGAATGAGCAAAACCTTGAAATAAAACTTTTTCCAGTGAAAACAGTTCAAGCCTCTCGACGGAGCTTTTAAAGCTGCGTTAATAGCTGCTGTTGCTTCTGTTTGTGGCAAGTAGAAGCACTCAGAAGTGGGCGGGTGGGGCGACTTCAGAAGTCGCTTAATTGCCAAAAACCAAATCCATGTTTTTTGCTTGTTTAAGTTAGCCTCTGAAGCTTTTTGTCCGTGTGTGTGTGTATTTGCATTTGCTCGTGTGTGCGTGCTGCTCGGCTGAGTGATAAATTAAAGACTGCATGAAAAACCATTCGACGGTCAGCGCCGCTTGAAATTGATGGTCGTGTCAAAGCTCGGACGAAACGCTTCGCAAAACACCCAAAAAAGAAAATTGGAAATTGTCGTTTTTGCGATTTTCTCCGCTCTTTCTAATTTGCAAAATCGCCTGTAAAAGTCCATCCCGATTTCCACTGTAGTTGGCAATGTTTTCATGCTTTTCTTCTGTTTTTCGCTCGCATTCATCATTAAAAATTAATGATTCCTGATGAAACGACGACTGCGCTTCCAAAGACTGAGGAAGCGTCTGCTTCTTCTTCTAAAATATTATGATTTTCAGCCAAATTCCAGAGTTGGGTAATTAAAGTAAGGAAAGTGGCGAATGAACATTGAACCGTGACGAATGACTCAATTAAGTTTAAATTCCAAGCTGTTATTTATTTCGGGGCTGCTAATTTAATTTAATAGATGGTTGCTAATAAAATTGAGACGTTTTTAATTGAAATCATTTTAGTGAAATACCAAGAATCTCGTTGGACATTTCACGCTTCACTTGACTTTTAAACACTTTAAATTTAAGTGTCACTCAGTTAAATATCCACATAATTCAATATCTTTTAAGTTAAGGGAATTTTAAGAAGGGTGTCGCTCATTTGCATCGCCAAATTAAGCTCAGCAACGATTTTGATTCAGTGATTCGCTCTTTTACCCACTGCACGAGGTTCTGAAAGACTGCTGCCGGAATAAATTCGTCTCTTCAAGAACACGCATCGGCTGCTGCGCTTGTTTTTTGCATACTGCAAATAAAGTTCTTATTGGACTTGTGGTAAATGATCAAGGAGTGAAAGTGGAGCGGTAGGAGCAGAACTCTTTAAATTCATTCGTTGCTGCCAGAGTTCTTAAATGGCAAACCCGATCGATTAAAGGAGACATGAGGGAAGGACTGGGAGCGTTAGTGAGAGAGAGAATAAAAGATACGATAGCGAGCCACCAAAAACGAATCGTAATTAATGCAAAGGCAGACGCCATCTGCAGGCTGAAGTCAATGTTTGCTCAACGAACGCGGATTGAATCCTCGGCTGAGTGACTGAAAGACGGATGAAGTGTGTCCATGTGATAAACAGACTTCCGTGAACAAAGAAAAATTCCGAATCCTCTGAAGTGGAAGCCGACGAAAAGCTCTAGACGCGGGAATAAGGGGAAAGAGGATTTCCAGAGCGGTGTTTGTTTTTTTTTTTCGGTGTCTGTGTAGTTGCTTTTGCTGCTGAAGACATTACCGCTGCTTGAGCTGCGCTCGCTTCCGGCTTCCTTTCTTTTAACTTTTCGCTTTCGGCGATTATTTAATTAGCGATAAAAAATGGTGCCGAAACAACAACTGAAATAACAAGGAGACGAACAGAGAGAAACGGAGGACATCTTGAATGGAATGCTGATGACGATGAGGGTCCTTTCTACTGATGAAATTCCGAGGAAGCAAACAATTTTTTTACCGTCTTTTATTCCTTCGACTCTGTCGGCTTTGAATGAAGCTTTTTGACTGCTTTTTCTTTTAACGTATTCTGAAATCAAAAGTGAGTTTTTTTTCGTTGTTGTTTTCTTTTATTCAACTTGACTTTAGTTCTGTGGCTCCGACGTCTGAGGCTTGATTTAATGAGTCTGATTAGTCTGAGTTAGTGATTTATATGTGAGCCTATTGACAATGAATAAAATGTAACAAGATCATCCTTTCATCGTCTCTCCTTCTATCTTGTATCATGCATTTTTCGCTCGTTCGTCGATTCTTTTGATGGTTCATTTCACGGTTTGTTCCTTAATTTTTCGAACAATGAATAACGATGTGCGTACCAATAAATTTACAATACAAAAGTCACTAAACGACGGCGTCGCTCTACCAAATCTCTGCACATGATTTTACATTGCATTACTTTGCACTTTGCTATAGATATATACGATACTTTCGCCTGCTTTTAACCCTCATCCTTCTGCTTCCAGTCACGTAAACTGATTGATTGAGAGTAAACTGTGTTGACTCTCTCCGATAATCATAAGAATCGAAAGCAAACGGTGAAATGTCAACGAAAAGTGAAAAAGGAGTGGAGCAGAGCGATTTTCACGTCAGCGATAACGGCGACGGAGACGCGAATGTGTCGACAGCGGCGGTTGTTAATCAATCAAACATTTAAAATTTCTTCATAATTTTTCTTAAATTTCATGTGTAAATTAATTTTTGAAATTGTGTTTTAAGATTTTTTTAACAATCTTGCACTGTTTACGTTTGAACTAAGTTTATTGAGCGAAGTTTATAAATTTTGCATTAATTTTCTAGTGTGTATTTTCGAAGTTTACCTAAATTGAGCTAATAAATGCGAAATTTGTTAGGTCACGTCGTATAAAAGTGAAAATTTATGACAATCGTAACTTTTTATCGATCATAAATCTGCAAATTTTCACATTCACTCGTTTGAAATCTTTCGTATACGTCGCTCGCTGCTCACGACACATAAAACGCGATAAACTGCGACGAGTGAAGAGTAACGAGTTGAAAATTTCATATAAGTCGAAGACAAAAGAGAGGAAAAACCCATCATGTGTTAGAAGTTGAATTTGTGGCATGATTAATGAACACTTCGTTCCAAGCCACACACGGGACAAAGAGGCGGGGACCGCCCTTCCCAACAATATAAAATCGAAAGTTTGTAGTGCGTGGCAGCATTCGGAGGCGTCGACTGTGTGATTCGCACCAAGAATTCAACTCAAACACGCATCATAAAACGATTTAACATGCATTTTCGCACACATTCACGTTTTTCCAAATTTATAGCGCACCGAGAACCCGTTATCATCTCTCCAAGTCTCCCTTCTCTCCTCTTAAACCATCAAAACTTTGATAGCTGTCGTCAGCTTCTTCGTAGTCGTCGTCGTTGTCGTTCTATCGCAGACTTTTTTTTTTTGTGTGTTTGAAGTTTTTATCGTAACTCAACACATTTGCACAGAGGCTTACACACTCACTCACACACTCACGAAGTCTCGAAATGCAAGCATGTGTTAAAATTCAATCGATTGTCCTTTCGTTCTCAACTTAAATGGCGTCTACTTCCTATCGCTGCCGCTTTCGTACTTCGACGGCATAGAATCCAGAGACAATTAGTTTCCAAAACTTTTCCATAAAACATTTTTTAATATGTTTCATCTGCGTCAAAAAGATATCTACATAAAATAAGGTAATGGTGTTCACATTTTAAAGAACTCCTCGAAGGAATATATATGCATCAATATGTACTCCTGGTTGCCTCGCCTCTCTAAGCATCACAAAACCATTTGAAAGGCCAGTCGACATCATACAAGGTTCGACAGCAGCTCGACAACGTCAAACAAGTTTCGACATCGAGTCCGAATAACGACACGCTATCGAATCGATTACAAACTGTGGCTGTGCAGCTTTATCGTCGGGGAGCCTCATCGTTCTGTTCATGTTATATCGGCTGTTCATATAAGTGAGTTTCTTTGTTTCAGGCTGCCGACGATTATGCGAAACACAAACTCAATTTGCACTTCATGAGGCATTTGGAAATATAGTAGCTAGCGAAGGGAAAGGAGACGTTGGCGTGTTAAAGCAGGACTCGTTAATAACGACCCGAAAGCATACGTGCAGCTGTGATATAGTCCCGTGCATAGTTTCTGCTTCTAATGGGAATTCATGTTTGTGTAGGTTTCTATGTATATTGATTAAAGCTTCCGTACTTTTTTCACTCAAACCACTCAATCAAAAACAAACTAATTAATGACGTTCTCGATGAAAATAATGGCGCCACGTTTTTCACTCCATTCACTGCTTCACGAAGACGTTTGTTTCATCAATGGATGCATTCTGCGCTGATTTGTATGCAAAAAAACTTAAACACATGAAAAGTAAAGCATTTGAATGAAAAGTAAAGCATCTTATCTCGAAAGCAATGGGATTTATTTGAACTTAATATGCAGATTTATGAATGTATATATACCTCACTCTGTCTCGCCAAAGTAAGAGCAACGATAAAAACTTGCTCTTACTACTTCGACTATTGTGAAGAACAACTAAAATCAGAGCTAGCAACTCCCTTCAAGTAACGGTCAACACGCTGGCATTGAACGAGGAATTCATTACATACATAAAAGAGGGAGAGCAACCGAGAGCAACAACAATTGAAAGCTACACAACAACAACAACACGAACAATAGAAAAGTGCAATCAAGCATCGGATTTTGCACAGAAGGCGAAGTTCACCGAGCAGAGGCACCAACGGCTTCCCTCCAAACCTTTCAGATTATAATTTTATCAAGGAGTTATTTCCACTGCACTCCTTTTTACGATTTTCGGGCCTATTTACAGTTTGCTCTACTTTCTCTGCTGAACGCATCAAAGTTCAAGTTTCTCGGCTGACTTTTTGCGCCAATGCGACTTCGACTGCGACTGAAAGCCTTGGATGCTTCTCTACTCCAACTTAGCTTTTCGACCCACTCAACTTGGCTTTCCGAAGGAAAAGAAAAAACAAATAAAAAAGATAAAAAATAAGATTTTCTATTTCTTTTTTTTTATTTTGGCTCAGCTTTGCACATTAATTTCACTCTATGCTAAACGTAGCAATTTAAACATAATTTTCAAAATCATTTTCAAGATAAGCTAGAAAAATGGTGTTCCGAACTAATGAAGTAATGGTTTAGAAAACCATTTCAATATCTAAGCCAATTTTCACATTAATCAAGTTTTATCAAAAGACTCGTTGGATGATAATTCTTAACGACCGATTCGCATAACTGCGAAAGTCTCAAATGGATAATTAGAGTAGCCTGAAAGTATGCAATCGCTTCGTTCGCACTGCGATGCTATTTTTGTGTCAAATGTGAAGCACTAACAAGTTTTTAAATAATCGGACACCAGATGTTCACGGATCTCTCCCATATTGTTCCGAGAGGCTTTATTTTAATTACATTTATTACCAAGTTTTTTTGGGTATCATGTAAAAAAGTATTTATAAATTTAATGCACTGCAATAAATTAAAAATATTCATGAAAAAAAATGATTGCCGACCTTTCTATCAGTCGTCATCATGTTGGGAGCTTTTCAGGACAGGAAAGAGCTTCGAATCTGTTGGTTGGTAGCTAAATCCTTACACTTATATCATTACAACCATTAACTGCTATTAACTTTTATCTGTCCCAAAGATTATTCCTTCAACTCAAACTAAAAGTTTTCTTTACTTAAAAGCTCTCTTACCTCAGGCAAGAACCGTTCTTAGAGCTTTTATACGAGCTCTATTTGTAGCTGATATTAAACCATCGTTCTAAAGACTTATAACTGTGGTTTTATACTGCCTTCAAAAGCTCAATCGGAAGCATTAAAAAAATAGTAGTTTTATTATATCTACTTTTGCATCGAAATGAAACACGTTTGCAAACCAAAGCTTTTAAGTTTTCACTTTAGTTTTCTTTTACAGACTGATAGCATTTTTTAATAAATTGTTAATTAAATTCATTAATAAAGTAAACATTATTTTTGCTATTACTATGGGATGCGTTTGGAGCTTAAAGCTTCTTTCCATATTCCTTCCAGTACAAAGTGATAACTTAGCTTTTTACGGTGCCAGAAATGCAGGTGTGTGTCTCTGTTATAAACACAGTGGAGGCAAGAAAATTGGTATTTTTATAAACTCGTTATTAGAATTTTGTGGCACAAAGTCGATTCCTACTTCGACTTTGTTTGACAACAGATAAATATTATATTTTAATTTGGATAACCTTTAGTAAATATCTAGTATGTATGTACATCTTATATATCATAGAAGACCTTATATTATCAACCTTTCTATATGATCGTTTGGAAATTAAAACTTTTTGCTTGTACAAAGATATTAAATAAATCTTTTTCATTGGATAATAATATTGATCATTGATTTTCTTTTATTATTAAAAACATATATTTACAAAAATTGATTTTGTATTCACTCTGATTTCATTCACTTTCTGTTAAAAAACTATTCACTTGAAGCCTTGTCTGCTGCTTCTCAAAGGAAAAACCTTTTATAGGCGTAATCAATATGAAATCAGAGTGAAATGTAGTGAAAACAAAACAAATAAAACAGCGCTGAAACATGAGCAAAATTTGTAATCATTTCAATCACGCCTTCAATTATGCAAAGTAATTTTTTCAACCTGTTCAACGTGAGTATGTTGAGTATTTCCGCGTTTGTCATGCAACAGCGACAGCGAAAAGGTGGATCAGGTAAACAACGACCAAATAGAAAAGAAAAAAAAATATATGAATTAAATACACAATTAAATTAACAAGAATTAAAGTAGACTTTTAGATAAATTTAGCAACTTCTAACAATTAAACGACTCCAAATATAATTGCATTGCATTTGTTTATTTGCTCCTTAGCAAACACGAAAATAATTCAGGGTAAAAAGTCGTCAGTGGCTGTGCGGCGACCGTTCTATGGCAGCAAACGTTTAAATTGATGTAAGATTCTTCTTCACTCCACTCAATATTCAATGATTAAAGTTTGGGGAAAATACCATGAGAATCCGAATGCTTGGAATCTTATTTATGATGTGAAATCGATTTAGTTTATGTGATTATCGAAAGACGCGCGCGGATTGCTTCCGTTTCCGCTGGCAGCGAAATTGTTTCCCGACAGCAGCCACAACAGCAATAAAAGAACAACAAATATTCTGACAATAACCATGACACTCCATCATAAATTATTAAAATATCCTCTTAAAAATGTCTCCAAGAGCCGCGCGAGCAGAAATCATTCAGCTGCTGACTGATGAATGATTGACGAATCGAGAGATGGGAAGGCGAGCGACGGTGTTTGAGGGAATTCCTTTTCATCCTTATTTTATATTTTCATTGCATATCCATTTAATGTGTATTTTAAGTGGACTTTGAGCGACGCTCCTTGTTAACTTCTCCTGCTTGAAACGTAAAAGAATTTTCTGGAAATATGTGTTTAAATTTCCTTTATAAACTGATGTTATTTTCATTGTTTTATCCTTATCTCATATTCGTTCACTCCTCAACAATTTTTAATTCGGTAACTTGATAAGAAGTGTATTTTTGTATTTCCTTTTATTTATTGTTTAATATAATTAACGTTTTCTCAACTTATGTCTCGCTGACAAACGAACTGACATTCAAAAGAACTTTTTACATATTTATATGCTCTCTGCTTTAATACAACATGATATTTGGATCTCTTAAAAGCATACAAGTCTTGTACATACTTTTATTTATATATTTTACACACAACTTTAATGATTTCTTAGTACACTAAAAATTTACAATTTGACAGGACGTGGATGGATGTTAAAACATCATAAAAAGGGGCTTAGTTATGAAGGACCTAAATGCTACATCCTGTATGGATTTTTGTTTTTTTCCTGTATACTGTAACTTCCATGATTTGCCGCTTTTCCACTCATTTCCTATTCTCCTTATAGTTTGTATAGTCCTTAGTCCCCACTGATATCGATGCTACTTTGGCTTCATAATGACTTCGACTTGGCTCACTTCAATTTTGTTCATCGAGTTCACATTCCTTGATTGTTTCGCCACACGCTTCCGATGTGGAAATGCTTTGACTTCACGAATTAGTAATTTGATATTCTATTGATTTAATGTACTCTTGATCTTGTATTCGCCCTTGGGATTTATAGACTTTCTTCACTTACTTTATGTCATGCTTCAATTTTTTTTTACCTTCTTCATATCATATTTAATAGACACATCCCAAATGCTGTGTTTTCTCTCCTAATGGAGATTCTTTGCCAGTTTATAATGTTCCTTAACTCATATTTCTTCACATTCAATTTATCAGAGAATTACTAGTCTCATTTGAAGTACCATGGAGTCCCCGAACCAGCGGAGTTTCCGTCCATTTTTAGAGTTCCTGCCTCGGAAGGAACCTTTACATGCATCTCTAATCGGTACCTGTTCTTCTTCAATAAAACCTTACTTAAAATCTTTCAAACGTAATCAAAAATACTTCCTTAGTTCTGGGTACACTATCCTGACAGTAACCTCCTCCTCTGCTTTTTACACAAATAAATTATAGTCTTTCTCAGCGTTAATCCAAGCCATGGTTGCCTTTCCTAATCGTGTTTAAGAAGATCATGATTTAAATCACTTAAAGATGATTAAAAGTCACTGTTTTCAGTGAATGTAACAACAATCGTCAATTAAACTTATCTACTGGAAAACTTATTTACAATAATCCCTTAAAATATAGGACACGGGTCTATTATGGGCCAGATGAGGCTTGCTGTTGCACTTGGAATTGAAAATTCTTATATGATGATCGTCCGTCTGTGAATATCACATCATCAGTCACTTCTGTTCCACAAACAAAGACTCAGTGGGCGGTTTATTGCCTTCACTTACCGTTTGCCTCCCGCAGGGAGTGGGTCGATGGCAGGTCTTTTAGTCCCTTCTCCAATTTGTCTGCGTCACCCGCAGAGAAGCGGTGATGATTCGGGCCACCGTTAACACCCAGCAGTGAACGCGGTACACTGAAGCTGTTGCGCTTGCTGACCACGCCGGGTGGAACATCGTGGATCGACGTAGACCGCGAATAACGACGCTTGGCCAGAAGGTCCAGGTGCTCGTCGGCTGTAGAATCGCCTTCGCAGACGTCGTTGGTCACGTTGAAGTTGGGAGTCCTGGCGCGAGTCGCCTGCGCAGGATCCACCGACTCGGAAAGTCGTTTGTAGTCGCCGCGAATGTTAGACTTCCACGACGGCCGACGACTGAGAGAGCCATTGGAGGACGCGCTGGTGATCTGATGGTTGATATGACTGGCGTTTGAGGTGTTCTCGATTGCGTTACTGCTCTGGGCAACGGACGAGTTGGAGTGCGACGAACCGATGCTGGACAAGCTGGAGTTGCTGTGTTGGTGGGATTTGCGGCGCGCTTGCTGCATCGCGTTGCCGGTTTGATCGCGGCTGATTGTCAAAATGCTGTCGTGTTGGGGCGGCGAGTTTTCACTGTCCGCCTCCAGCAGCGGGTCGGTGGAACGACAACAACTGATATTGCTGCCCGAACGATTCATGTTCCAGCGAAAGTCGTTCGAGTTGCCCACGTCCATGAACGGAGGAAACAACTTCACTTTCGGCGAAAGGTTCTCGTCTTCGTAGAGCCGCTCGTTGGAGTCGCTCACGTAGGGCTCAGCAGGTGAGACCACCTCCTCGATGGTATTAAGCGGTGACACCTGCAGCAGCTGTTGCTGTTGCAGCATCTCCATTTCAGTCTTTATGGCGGGATCGATGCCCAGGACGCCCAGCACCAGCCGTGGGTTGGCCAAAACGAAGCGTTCGAAGGTGGGAAAATCGATCTTGTAGAGATCCGTTTGGCACGCTCGCGTAACCCGTCCTGCAGGGTCTGAGCCCAGCGCAGTAACATTGGACCCGTTACCAACCTCCGCGTCGCGCACCGTCGGCAGCTGCAGAGCACGTCCCCAGATCTCCGGTGGGTGGGAGGAGCAGCGCTGCAGAGCGGCATCTTCACAGTTGCTGGGCACGAAGGGGGCGTCGGTAATAGCGACGTCCATGTTGGGAATAGAGCGTGCAGGGGAGAACTTCAGGTCGAGCTGCGAGGTCATCCGCGAGGAGGTCATCTCCTGCAGAGCGTGGATGGCGTTGCGGACCTCCTGACTGAGCTGCGCCACGTCCTGGTGCAGCGTCGACACCTGCGAGTCCAGGCGCTCAATGGAGCGTCTTTTCGGCGCAACGCCCCCGTCGTCGTCCTCAAACAAATTAATGTCGTCCTCCATCGAGCCGACGTCCAAACTCGTGGGCAAGTTAATCGAACGCTGCCGCTCGACCCGATCTCGCAAGGCGATCAACGACCGTCCGCGTGGCTGCAACTTCATGTGCCGAGGACTGTTCAGGCCGAGGAGAGGGGACCGGACGTGCAGAGGTGACGGCGTGGCTAAACTGTGATGCGGCGAGGCCGTCGCTGCGCCACCATCGCCATCCTCAACAGCGTCATCGCCATCGGGCTGGTTTTCATCGTCCTCACTGATACTGGGCAGGGGGAAGGCCGGTCCGATGTCCGAGTCCTGGCTTTCGTAGCCCTCGCGCAGGTTGAAAGTCAAATCGTGTTGGATGTCGTTCGCGAACTGTTGCTGGTACTCAGGATACAGACGCAGGACTTCAACCAAGCCGCCCATGTGGACGCATTTCAAGTCGCAGTACGTCAGAGCCTGGAGTAGAAAGTAGGAAATCAATCACATGAAGTCTCCAGTTAAATGCTAAAGCAAGATTTGAAGAAAGGTGAAGAACCATAAGAAATATTCTGCTGTTAATTGGAGAAACACTGGATTCATGCTCATATTTAAATGAGGAAATGTGGAGTTAAGTAAGTTGAAGCTTACATTCTCATGTGCTTGCGGTTTTCCACCTGAAAAGAGGATCGTAGAAATAGTGCTTGGGTCCACGCGGCACAAAGTTCTTAGCGATTTTTTATTCCCCATCCTTAATCCTTTTAATTGTTACGCGATTAATTCTAAAGAGAAACAACGTGGCTCGTGTGTGGTGGAAGTTACTTAACTTGAGCAAGGACATACAATGAAGTTTAATTAAGGTTGTTCATTAAAAAGTGCGAACGGACGGCTGCTCAGGATAAAATGGAGAAACAGAAGCATTATTACGGATCCCTCTTTGTTTTAACGACAACAGCAAAAGTCGAGACAACGAAACTTTGTTGCTTTAAGTGTCCTTCTTCTCAGTGGAGGCCCGGAAAGTCTAAGAGCACCTCCGTTGCTCAATTGCTATTTACACTTCTCTTCACTGGTCAACTTTATCATTTTAGACTTTACTCCGTAATGTTTTTTATGATTAAATCTTTATACGTAACTTTATTTCACCATAAGCAACATTATTGAATTTGGCATCTTACAATGCAATTGTTAAAATACTTTTGTGGGTCTTCGTTTTGTCATTAGTTCTTTTCTCTGCACTGGGACTTTTAAAGGGTAAATTTTAAGCTTAGTTGGACTTCTTTTGATTAAACCAAAATTGAATCAGGAGCGGAAAAACTCCTCAGATATTTCACACCACGAAAACGTTGTGAAAAGACTAAAATTATGAAGAAATATTCCACTCGTTCCAGAAACTATGGAAAATTATGCTAACGACCGAGGCGTCAATCAGAAAAACCTCCTCCCAGTTCTTAATATGAACACTAGAACCTCAAGCCTCCTCGAAGAGCGCGACGTTTACACAATAATCACAAAATAATTTGCACAGTTGCACTTCAGGCTCAACGGGCTTCAAGGGCAGCGTAAACCTTGGGCTTGTAATTAAAACATCCTGTGGTGCTCCAATGAAACTTTTTCGGACTCGTACCTTGAGGTGGAAAAACCACTGAAGGCCGAATGATTATTCGTTTGACAGCAACAGTCATAATAAAAGGACTTGGAGCAATTTATTAATAATTTAATAATGAAGAGTTTCATTGCGTTCTTCATGGGTTAAATTTGTAGCACAGTTTTCAAGCAATCATTCATAATGATTTAGGCAATCATTCATTAATCTTCTAGTGTCTTTTAAGACACTCTTCCCTAAAGGAGATTGTAATTTGTACCTTAATATCGCTGCTGCTACGCATAACTACATCTTGGCCGGCGCTGTTGGTCGTTGCAGTCATTTGGCCATTCGAAGTGGCCACAAGATGCACGTTGATATCAGATCCAACCAAATCGCCTTTTCCTGTCGAATGCAGCGCAAATTAAACGATTGAGCGGATGTTTTTGCTGTGAAGCGAGGCACTTACCCAAAATGGCCACGACCATCTCATCCTTGATGACCTCCATGGAGCCGTTGCACAGGTAATAAATGTAATTCAGAGCATCTCCTTTGTGGATGAGAAACTCGCCCGGGGCGCAGAAGTTCGTTTTAATGTGCAGCGACAAGAGTTTTAAGCAACCCTGAGCGAAGAAGAAGAAGCGTAAAACAACGAAAATACAATAAATACAAAACGATAAAATATATAAAGAACTAAACCAATGAGAAACGTTTGAATTTTATTGTTTCATTTAATTTTGTTGAAGTCTTTTTAAGTGATTTTTTTAGGTGCGGATTTTAAGTGTCTTTCGTCGTCTTTAAAAAGGATTCCCGTTCGTTTCGCCATTTGCAATAATTTGTGAATTTTCTTAGGGGAAAAATTGACCCTCGGTAATCGAATCTTTAACCTTTTCGTTCTTCGTTTTTTCCTTAAATTCCTATCGTTGTTCTTTTCTATGCCCACCGCCAGACGTTCTTTTCATTTATTTATTGTTTCGAATTCGCTATAAATTTTCACCATTATTGGTTAGTAATGGAAAAGGTAGCAAAACAAGCCAAATAATAATTTTTCGTGTTCCTCGGATATTTTCATTTTCACTGTGGGCTATTTTTCTAGAGCGATGCTTTTTTTACGACCGTGACACGTTGCTCCTTTCATTTCTCTTCTCGTTTCCGTTCCGGGCAGCGGTTTTGGGGGTTGTTTAGCTGCTTACCTGAGAAGCTGCCTCGAATATTGGCAACTGCAGAATCTCTCGATGTAGATGCATAGACACGTCGCCACGCAGCTCCTCGGGAAATTCACGCAGTGTCTGAAAATAGAAAAAGAGCAACACTTGAAGTGACGATAAAAGGAACGAAACACAAAAAACTCATACAGAGATGGTTAATAAAACCCGGGGCTTTTAGCTCGGTTGAGTTTTTGAGCGCGAAATCAAGGAGCTGGAAAAAATACTTCAAATAAGGTAAATTTTCCCATAATTTTCGTTCCATTTAATTGAAATTTATTTTAACGATATTAGTGAAAATAAGTCTTTGTTTTTGCTGCATTCGCTTTTTGAGATATTCTTAATTAGTGAAGTTTTTAAGGATTTATAAAACAATGGAGAAGAGATTGGGAAATATTGAGCATTGAAGTGCTTGATAAAAAGTAGTAAATTTAAATAAGCTACTGAAAAGTTCACTTGAATCCCTATATTCCATTAATCAGAATACTTTTTGAACTTTTCCACTAAGCCAATGATTCAATTGAAATTGAAACTAAACAAGTAAAAATAATAGAAATAAAACAGTAACAAATACGAGAACAAACAAGTTATTTGACCATTGAAAGTAGCAAAAGTAAAAGCAGCAACATGAAAGGATTTTCCCCAAGGTAACAGTTCTCAATGACCAACGTAAGTTTTGATGTTGTTCGAGGAGGCGAAATGAAAAGGAAGCGAGGGATAGAATGAGACGGACGAAGGAAGAACGCGTGGTTAATTAAACAGCGAATTCACAAGCTGAGATTTCAAAAACAACACTTAAAATAATTAATAAAGTTATCAGCATCGCTGTGAGTTAAATTATTTCGTATTTAGTTTAACTATTACTTTAATTTCCATTCAAAAATTTATATATTTTATTTATTTATAATTATTTATTGTTAATATCTATTATATTCATTAATTATTCGCTGTATGATTTAAAGTCTAATTTACTTTTACTTTTGTGGATGTTTTGTTAATTTCTATATTAAAATTTAAAATATTTAATTGCATTTTAATGTTGTGCTTTATTTTTACAGTCCCTCACTTTGAGCTAATTAAAATTCATTAAACACAGAAAACTTCTGCTGCACTCTTTTGTGTTTACACTTTCACAATTTTCACATGTTTTTAATACCATTTAAAATGAAGTTTTAATTTTTCATTTAACTTGAACTTTTCCATTACGAATTATTTTCATTTAGCAGAACTTTTTAATTAAGTATATTGCTATTGAAATAACTGTTTCTAAAATAACTGAAAACCGCAACGCTTTAAAAGTTTTCTCATTAATTGCGTATTCTATATTTTTATTGCATTCAGCTTTTGTTCTTTCTGAAAAAAAGGTCAGCATTCAGAAATCAGTGTTTATTATTAATTAATAACCCATGTCCCTAACGCAATTACATACACCAGTGGAGAAGAGAAAGTGTTAAAATCCCAATCAGCATGCTTTGCATTGTTTCATATACCGATCAGAAAGTGCAATAAATACATTCAAACGCACATTAAATTTCAAGTATTCGCTAAAACACAAGCAACCGACCAAACACGAGCGCTGACGCAACACGAACATCGACGTATTAACTTTTCATGTCCAATTGGATAACGCAATCATTCTAAAGGGAATTTCGAAAGCAATCGTGTGTGAATGGGAAAATCAATCGTTTCGTTTCGAGTTTTTCCTGCCATTACCGTACCGCATAACGCACTGCTTACCGGAACGTACCGCACTGCGATTTCTTTAGCTTTAAACGCTGTGCTACAGTTAAAAATAATTGCAATTTAAAATAAAATTAACTTGTGACACAAATGGGATGACAGGAAATATATTACAATTATTTTAAGGGTGGCCAGAAAAAAACTTCTTTTACAGCTACACTTATTCACGATTTTCGAATTTATCTTTGGACGAAGTACGAACAACACAAACAGTAAACTGCAGCAAAGAAAACTTAGATGAAAAAAGAAACAAAAGAACCAAAGAAAAATGTTAAACAATCAAAAAAATATGAAATCCCAGAGTAAACATAACAAAAAGCATAATTGCAAAAAAGAGAAAACCCCAAAAAGAAGGAAGTGAAGTGAGGAACAAAAGTTTTTCTGCTGAGCCACTCAGTCCTTGCTCTCAGTTGACCTTTTGTTGTTGTTGTTCTTTTTTTGCTTGCTGTGTTTGGTGTTTATGGTAACGACTACAAAAGGAAACCAGAAAACGAATTTCTTGCAAATTGATGCGTTTCCGGCGCAAAGAATGGATTCGGAAGTGCGTAAATTAGATGTGTTTCGGGCAGGTTGATAGTCAGATCAACAGGAAGAAGAGAAGGATGAGAAAAGATAATAACGAATAACGTTTCGTCGTGCGGTTTGCTTTCGGTCCGAAGGCACGAGGGACAAAAAGACAATAGAAAATCATGAATAAAGCAAATTCTGAAAAGTCCAAAAAATTCTGAAGCAGTCGCAATTGAAAAACCGTTTTCTTACATATATAAAAGGTCAAAGGTTGAATTGCCAGGAACAGATGAATACTCAGCTCGACGTGACACTTTGTTTTTTATTTCAATTTTAATTCATTCAAAAATTTTGATATTATTGAAATTTTGACATTTTTCCTAAGTCTATGTTTAGCTTTAATTTATTTGTAGTTTATAGAATTTTTAGAGCAATGAAAACTTAGGTATAAACGTTTCTAACTTCTCGAGAGATTTCATTTATACACTACATAAGAAGGAATATTCACTTTGTGCTTCCCTCATTATTACATATATACAGAGAAGTATATATATTATTGATCAGTGCCTGCCAATCAATCAATAATAATACGAGCCCGTCAATCAGTGCCAGTTTGTCTGTCTGTGAAAATCACGATAACAGGAGAATGATTGAAGTTAGGGCGATGAAACTTTGCAAGTATATCCTGAACATTATATTCCCAAAAATTAGGAAAATCGGATTAGTGGCAGGCCCACTTTGTATAGTAAATATGAACTCTTTGGTTTTGTATAAAGACGATGAATAGAATGATGATGAATTTCCATCATTCTTGCGTTTTTATAGCTCAATTTCTCAGTTTGTGGAAAGAGTTTGAAGCTGAAATTTTATGCTCGATTCTACCAATACAACGTAAAACCATTTGCCAAAAAAATGGGCGTGTTCCATACACCTATAGGATAGAAAGAGGATAAAAAAATTTGTCACTATTTTCTTAGTTTTTCGATACGGAAAATTGAAAAAATCTGACTATTTATTTAAGCAAATCGGCCGTAATATAAACGACCGAAGGAAGTTCTGAAACAAGCAAACAGTGATGATTTAATCAAACGCATTGAAAGATAATCGCTTGCATGCACGCTTTTCTCCAACACTTTCTAAATCATTTATGGAAATAAGTTAATTTTTTTGCAATTTTCACGCCTTTCAAAAGCACTACAAACTTCTCTGTTCTCCTCTGTAGCGACCTCTTCACACAGAAACTCTCTTCTATTCGCAATCGCTCCTATATTCCCCAATGCACTACCGCAAAGTTGTCACTTTATCCAAATGAGCAACGCGGCGCCGTCAAGCGCAATTTAAATGCATAAATAAATTTACTAACAGCTCATCCATATGCATGTGTGTGTGTGTTTGTGTGTGTGGATTATACTGACCTCGTAGATGTCGATTCCATGGTTGAGAGACCAACTCGTCTGGAAATAATCTTCGATGCGCTGCTTCAGCTCCTTCGGCATCTGTTTGTAGCAATATTGAGGAAAAAGTAAAACGGGAAGAGAAAAATAAGAAAAAGTAGATGAGTGAAAGAGTATTAAAAAGTCATGGAATTGTTAGCTCTTTAAGAATAATTTTAAAATCGTTTTCTGAAAATACAACTTTATTGATTTATTGTGAGCATTGAAAAATCTCGAAAAATATAGAAATAGAGTTCGAATGATAGATTATATGAAGAAATAATTATAGGCAATGGATTATGCTGAAAAATGAAGTGAATGGAAAGAAAGTCTTTGAAGAATTTGAACTAGAAGTATTCCATAGCTATTTAATCCCTTTAACGTTAACAGAGTCACAGATAACTAGCGATGGAGACATGCTATTGCACAGGACCATTTAAAGCCATGCCAGAATAAGTGTCGTTAATAACAGGGCAACGTTAGAGCAGACACAAATAAGCAATGCTTTAAATGAGACCCACCCTTTTAGTAGCCTTATTTTACAATGAAAATAGGTCACCTGTTGGCTTTCATGTTCGCAGAATTATAACCAACGTAGAACGACGTTTACAAGCAACAGATGAACAGCTACAAATGCTCTACAATGCAATCAAACAGAAGAGAAAGACGAAAGGAGGGGAGGTCATTAAATAACCAAAGGTTTTAAATAACTCGACCAAAACAACACGTCGATTGCAATCAAAGTGAAAATAGAAACGAGAGGTACGCGGAGTTGCAGTCACGCAGACGAGAATAACTTCGTAAAAGTTGCGGTCGATTCGTTTGATGTCGAGAACGCATAAAGGGCCATATATACACATATGTTCACGCACTTGGTGTCACTACCAACTTCTTCCGTTTCTCTGATAACGTGGAGGCATCTGATGCTTTGTTCCACTCCAATGCACACTCACGGAAGCTTTTATAAACCACGGCTCAGAGTTGAAGGGCCAGAAAGAGGAATTCCAGTGGCGGTCATTGAAAATGCACGAAGGTGGACAGGAAAAAGCGCAACCACTCGGAAACCTTTGTGTATAGAAGTGACAAACATGTGGACCATTCATTGTATTGAACATTTTTACCGTGTCATCCTTCAATGACTCAAGAAATCTCCACAACAAAGGCATTCAGAGACTAAGCTGTGGTCAATTTATGCAGATCCTGATTAGATGCATGAATAGGTTCCTTTTTAATGCATTAGCAGCAATAGTAATGATCATCTTTCATTTAAAATCGCAATAAAAATTAGATTTACTAATTGATACTTAAATGAAATATATCTTCATTTACAAATGCTTGGTTACTATTATTATTCCTCTGCAATCAAATTAAGATGTAAATAAAGAAGTCATTTTATCGTTTCATTTGTATCAATCAAAATTAATTTATCTGAAATTTATTATAACTTTTCTGTAATCCTGACAGCTTCTTTTAACCCATGCATGGAAACCCTCAAGAAACAAAAATTTCTGAAATTGTATTAAAATCGAATTCCTTCCTCATATTTCTTTAATTTTCAATTATTGAAGCATTGATAAGTAACCCATTTTTGAAAATTTTACTCAACATCGCCATATTTTTAATTTGAACCCTCTTCACTTTAATTCCATTAACCTTGCTAATAAAAAAACTTGTTACGCTTCCGGTCTCTGTGTCTGTCTGACTTTCTGTCCCTTCTGCGAACAGATGCAGCTACGACGATAATCCTCGAAACAATTGAAATGGCACACCACGTGAAAAGGATGTGGAAAGAAGATGCGATTGTGATAGTGATGTTGATGAAAGGATGACGATTGGAATTGAAGAAAGCAAGGTTAATGCAATATAGCAGAAATGAATGACTGAATGATTGAAGAACCAACACAAGACTGGTTGTTTGTAAGTTTAAAGGATGGATTCGTTCGACTGAAGCAGATGGTTGCTTGAGTGAAAAAGAGAGAAGCGATTGTGTCCTTGTTGCTCACATTTCGCTCACCTGATGCAGGGCAACGAAATCCTTTAAATCCCTCCATTTGCTCTCGTACAACGACCGCCGTGAATACATGCGCTGAATGATGGCAGTGACGTTGCCAAAGACCACCGCGTGCATCAGAGCTGATGATAAATAAACAAGAAAACACCATTTCATGTTAAATGTTTAGTTTTTCTACATGTCTTCCAACCTTCAAGAAATTTGAAAATAATCAATGTGAACATAAAAAAAAAATTTTTTTATTCGTTCCGGTTCTTCCGATTTTTCCACTACTATTTCTACTACTTTTAGTCTAGTGCTACCCACCTCCAATCAGCATCATGATGATGGAAAAGACCTTCTCCGCCGTGGTGTTGGCCGAAACATTGCCGAATCCCACCGATGTGAGGCTGGTGAATGTGAAGTAGAGCGCCGTAGAGTATGCTTCCGCATTGGTTATGTTGGCAATGGGTACTTTCAGGCGCTCGGAGAGAGCGTGCATCCAGCCTACAAGATAGGAAGAACATTCGAAAATTATAAGGGGGAAAATACATGTATTAGATATTTAACAAATTCCATGAAAGGAATATTCCTTCTATTCAACTATTCCTCCATTCAACTCTTAAGTATGAAGTATTTTCTCTACATTCTAATGGCGGTATTATCTATTCTATTCCCCTTTCTTTCTTTCTTTCTTTTTTTTTTTTTTTTTTTTGTTTCCCGTTGCCTTTCTTTTCTACAACGTCTTGTATCATCAACTTTTCCTGGTCAATTCTTCTGCTTCACATGTATTTCCACTCAATCTTCCACTTTGGTTAATATTTTTCTTTATTTATCTTGTCATTTTGCGTACTACTGAAATTTTTTGCATATCGTTTTTGCTTTGTAGTGTTTCCTCTGTAGACGTCTTTCAGTTTTTCGATGCGTCATAATTTGCATTATAATGGAATTATGTAAATACCATGCATTATTCTTAACACTTTGTTTTCTAGTAATTTCCTTTAAGCCTCTAAAAAGCCTTCCATTTTGTATGCATTTAAGAAAATTTATCCCTCTTTGACCTCTTTTGTTTGCTTCCTCGCTTATATCCTGTTGAATACGTATTACTTTTCTTCCTATCTTCGTACATGTCATTTTTCCACATAACTCTTCGGCAAAACTCTTCATCTGCCAGCAACCGAAGCGTTTTTTCCGTCGATACCCTTTCTTATGAAAAATAATCCATTTCCGCATAAACCTCAAGTTACTCCTGTATTTAAAGGAAATATCCTCGGAAATGAAGGATATGTCAACTCAAAACATACATCCACAGCCACCGCCGCCCCTTCCACCGCATACAACCGAATTTACATTTTCATAGTTCAGAAAAAAGCGTTCCTGTAAAATTGTTTTTTTTTTTGTTTGTGATTCGGCCTTTTCTGTTTTCTTAGGTTCGAATCGTTTTTTTTAAAGCTTCAGGCATCCAACTGAATCATTCGAATACAAGAAAACTGTTGACTTCGCTTGGGGATGTGCTGAGTTCTTTCTTACCTTCGAATTTCCAGGGAAACCTTTTTACAACAAACAGTGATCGAAGGGAGATAAAAGGTTGCTGAACGCTGTGAAGAAAGAAGAAGTGATGATGCCTTGAAATGACAGCTCCTTTGAGGACAACTTGAAGTTGACAGGCAGCGTGACCTTTGGTGGCGACATCAAATTCATATTTGATAGGAAAATAAATGTAAATATTTCCGAGAGCGAATCCAATCACTCCATGGTACCGTCGTTGTTGCATCACTAAGTTGAGCGTTGTAACGCCAGAACCGTGCTATACACCCATCAAAAACAGGCCAGAGTAAGGACAAATTTATTAAAAAAATTTATATTCCGAATCATTTGTAAAAATCTGTCATAAGGCTCAAACTTTTCGCTATTAATTTAAGAATTTCTTTTAAATTTTGGTTTATTGAATACAGGATTTCATTTATAAAAGAGTGAGTACATTTTTGTCTTAATATTTGTAACATTTTTGATATAAGTGCCAGAAATTATGGAATGTAAAGCACGAATCGCCCACATACATAAGTTAAGACGGAAATTAATAAACCGACAACCTCAGATTTGTAATATTTTAGTGGGTATTTGTTGCACTGAAATTAATTTGTTGCACTGAAGCGGCTTTCTCCATTGTTCGCAAACAACAAAAACCATCACGACAAATTTCGATTAATTTCTCTTACCGAAAGAAGGCAGAGTGACCGCAGAGATAGAGAGAGATAGAGAGAGATAGATGTATTCTCTGTTTACAGCAGTGGGATTTCATTCTCCTAAACAGAAGCTTATCTAATGTCACACGTTTAATCAAAACAAGTCACTCTTTATTTTTTCCAACAGGTAACTCTTCACGCACACGCGTCATACGAGATGAGTTCTCCTCTTCTGTCATCATTCAATCCGTCAATCGGATGACGCTGAGGATATTGAAGGACGGAGGCGACAACAGAAAACCTGTCGTCATAATTTTCTAGGCTTTTTATTAGATGCGTATGGAAAGGAGATTGTGTGAGCCGACGGTACCAAAGCCCTTAACTTACCGATATCCCATCCAACGTCATTTATCAGGTTCTCCCGTTCGGCAATGACGTACCAGATGCAGGCCAGCCAATGGGCCACGAGCGAGAAGCAGAGCATCAGCAGCGTCAGAACCATCGCGGTGTATTGCGAATAACGGTCCACCTTCTGCATCAGCCGCGCCAGACGCAGCAGGCGCGTCAATTTGACGAGATGAATGTGTGATTCCTGCATAGAAAAACAACCGCAAAGAAGAAAAATTATTAGAAAGGGAAAAACAGGGGACAAAATATAATGGATAGAAACCATCCGACAAATTTTGAATTCAAGGGAAGATTCAAAAAAAAAAAAACTTTCCTAAAAACCAAAGCCTAGTAGTAGATCAAAAGCCCAAGCTAGTTAAAAATTCAAGTGTTCTCGTTCTCTTTTTTTTCTTGCCTTTTCTTCCACTCTCTATTCTTTGGATAACTACCAGATTTAATTTCATTTGAAATTTACAATTTGTTACTTTTATAAATTATGCATTCGACCACAATTTTCGGAGAAAACTAACAAATTCGACACAATTTCCTCATCATAAAATATGTACATATTTTACACTTCCTCTGGCCATCGTGCTTCTCTCCCATCTTTCATCCTCATCTCTATAATTTCGTATTCTACAGTAAAGCGTTAACGTGCTGCGGCTTGGTAAGTGTCCAAAGTTTCTTAAAAACCTCGTCCTCCGTAGTCCAGAGCAGCATAATACCACTATATTTTGTCACTTAGTCATTTTCGGGTTTTAGGTTTGTTTTTGAGGACTTAATTTTCTGCCTGAAATCGGATTAAAACGACGGCAACAACAGCTGCCAGGCGACGACAAAAGCTACCATAATGAAGGAGCTGATGTATTGTTAATATACTTTTCAGTGTGGAAGCAAACATCATCAATAACAACGCTACAAACACTGCAAAGAAGAACAGCAACCAAAACAGGAACAACATCAGAAACACTTTACAAAACAGTAGAAAATTAGTCGCCGAACGGTTTGTTTTATACCACCAAAAAACCAGGCAAACCTACACTAACAACAAAAATAACAATGAAATAATAACTCCTAAACATCTAAAACCAAAAAAAAAAGGAAGAAAGCAAAATAAATTGCTCAGCTGCTCTGGTTTCCTCTTCGCCTTCTTCTGAAATTTTGCGTAATTGTCGGTCCCTTAACACTTATTTCCTTTGGTAAACTTATAATTCACACGAGACTTTTTCTTGAAGGACTTCTGAGGCTTATTTTTCCTTTTTGACATTTTACGCTACTGTTTCTTCTTTCCACAGCAAATCTTGCCTTGTTAACTCTTTCATATTTTTGCTTATTTCTCTGTTCTTTTCGCCTCCTTTCTCCTTCTTAAAGTAAACTATTTTGCTTTAACTATGAAAGTTAAGTCAACAAATAAGTGTTGTCATTATCACTTTAGACTTGTTAACGTAGAGCACAAGTTTTAGATTATGGTGAAAATTCAGTTAAAAGGTTGTCCCCTGATTTAATTTAAGAATAACTCAGAATTAAAAATATTATCTCCGTCGAATCCAGTCAAAGATTGATTGATTGGGCCTACATTATCCGAACCTCTTATTTTAGTAACGAAAATAAACGCTGATGGCGCCTTCGAGAATTAAGAAATTGTCCCAAAGGGGGAGGACTTTACAATAGTTACAATAGCTGCTTTGTTATTAAATTAAATTATTATTATCTCCTTAACTGCTAAAGCATCACTCAACTAAAACTAACTTAAGTGTCCCTTGATTCATGAAAAGTTTACTCCATGTATTGTTAAAAAGAAGGGGAATGATAGAGAACAAACTTACCTCGCCATTGTACAGGTCCGAAGCGTATAGGTGATCGAATGGTAGGGCGGCCAATAAATCCACTCCAAACCAACCCCTCAAGTAGTTGATGGCTATCAGTCGAGAATCTGAGACAACTTCGCCTTTGCTGGACACAAAAGTCGTCCGAAAATTCAATAAAATATCTAGAAATAAGAAACATATCAAAATGTTGAGGAGCAATGACAGTAATTCATCGATTTCGCTTCCTTTGCCTTCCGCCTACCCACCTACAATGAACAGCGCCTCCACGATGACATCCGAAACCATCGTCTGGCGGTCGGCTTTCGCAAAGGCAGCATTGAACGGCACCAAAATCGCCACATAAAACGTCGACACTAAAATAATCCAGTCCCAGAATCCCTTGAAGACTCCGTAATGAGGCAGTATGAAACGGGATTTTTTTATGGACTGCGTCTTGTACTCAGGAAAAGGGGCTTCGGTGGAGTGCAGCAGATTCTGGGAGTTAGGGCGGAAAGGAAATAAATAATTCAAGTTCTGTTAGGAAATTAGTGTCAATAAAATAAGTATGTAACGAACGTAGTGTGTAGCACTTAATTTAATGACCGACTGCTTTTGTTCAACTACTGCTACGAGCGGTAATGAAGTTATAAGAACTCACATCGTTTCATAACACATGGAATCGCATTACCTCACATGGCTTTACTTACATTCCCGAGTTTCAGCTTGGTCTTCATCTTCTCCGGCTTGTAGTGGCCGGATAATTGATATAACACGGCTCGACTGCGCCGTCTTCCCATGTTACATCCAGCGGGAACTTCGAGATTGTTGCCCTCTCCATCGCCGCCGTCGTCGTCGCCACAGTTGCCGATGCCTGGCAGTCCGCCCAAGCCGAGCATTCCAGCGTTGGAGCCGGCGCGAAAACGCGCTCCTAACAAAGCCGCTGTAAGTGCAAAAACTACCCGAATAAACAATGGAACAGAGCCGAGGCGATGAAGGAAGGAAGAAAGAGAAAAAGAAAGAAAATATGGACTAGGATTACTCAGGGTAAAACACTTATCAAGCAGGAGCAAGGGCACGAGGGGGCAACAGACGCGGCCGCAAGTCAGGGAAGTTGAATCTTCGTATGTAGATCAACTCGACTGAAATGCAGTGCAGTTGGTGGAAAGAGACATAAGACACTATCAAGCGAAGTATTTCCCGAATGAACATTAAAATTAAACACGTAAAAATTATAATAAATAAAATAATTATGGCAACACGAATATTTGATGAAATGTACGAAATATTACAAAATTATTATAAATATAAATATTTACAGAATGTACATAAATATACAAAATATATTAAGCATCATAGAAGATGGAACGATTTAAAATCGGTTCATTTACGCGATAAATTTCATCGCTGGAAGAAAATTGCAAACTGAAATCGATAAAAATTCAAGTCCCATTTTATTAAACATTAAAAGTCCATGAAAGCTAATGAACTGATGAAACAAAGAATGTGCTTTGAAGTGGGGAAAATAAAACCCAATATCAGATTGCCAGAATGGAAATCAAACGAAGAAAAAGAATGACAACGATGTTATAAACTCTGCAACGTTATCCACGAAGACGAGTCCCACGAGCGATGCTCAGCGGGCGACGCTTCACTCTTTTGGAAGCTCTGCATCAGCGCTAGTCAAGCGCTTATGGTAATACTTACTGTGGCATGGGCCAAAAGGTGCCAACATCGTGGTATGACATAGACACGAGTAAAGCCGAGTGCGTACTCGTAGACCCCGTTATTAAAGAAGCACTACGATTCACCCGTCAATAAAACACGGGGGTAAAAACACGCGCATACACATCGCTTTATTAAAGTATTCTTTAAGGACACGTACACTGAGATGGGCACGATTCATCCTTCGAGCTTCGGTGGTATTTCACTAAGTCAATAAGCACACAGCATACACAGTTCTAGAGGGGAGGACGGAGGGCAGTACAAATTATTGCACTCGCACAACACGTCTCATTCTTCTCACGTCGCTCTTAAGTACTGAAATTACTCCAAGTTCAGTCATCCGTTCCGCTTAAGCACAGTACGACTGACAGCAGACGTATTTCACTCAGTCCAAAAGCAACTTGAAAGCGGCCAGCGGGACGAAATATGGCCAACAGAATCCAGCAGCTTTATGAGCAAACTTCGACTACGATTACTCTTCGCCGCTCCCCGGGACACTTTAACTGGAACAAATAAAATGGCGTGCTGTCAGCTGCTATTAACGCTGCACTAACTACGCAATATAATGAACGCCATTGCGAGTGGGCGGTGAAGGCGGCGATGGTTGGCTCCTTCGAACCATTAAAAATGGATCGCCAACCTCCATTAAAAATAGTATAAAAACGATGCGCTGTTGGACAATTCATTGACGAGTGCTTTTTTATTTTATTAAATAGAAACCGTATTCAGAAGTACATATTTAAATGCATTTACTTAACAACAAGTCGCAACATCGGTCATCGCTCCCTGATGTTGAACTCGTAATTTCATTGAGGACTAAAGATACATCAACTGCCAATTAAACTGACAGTCGGTGAGTGACACGTGTCACCAGAATTGTTATTTGATTCATTATTTTAAGCAAACCCAAGTCTCGCCTCGTCCTGTCAGCAACAATGAAAATAATGTTCACTTTTCAACCGTTTTCTGTGTATATTGAATTTGAAAAATATCAAAATATCGAATAAGTAAAGAGATTTTGTATATTTTACTTAAAGATGTTGACGAAATGAATTGGAAACCTAATTTTTCTTCCTCTTCAGTATTGATTGATTTCATAAGGTTCACTTTTCAAAGAGATTTTTGTTTATATTTTACTTTGAAGGATTTCGTGGCCCCGTACGATGTACTTTATTGTGTCTAATATTTTATTCTGTGTAATCTCTTCATCAATAAATCATACACAAAATCATTGAAAACATTGTCGATGTTTTTTTTGTTTGTTTTTTGGCTGAATTGTAAAGAAACTTCAGACGAAACGTACGTAATTGGAATGGAGGAAGATTTATGTTTTTACATATTTAATTTTTGCAAACACATGTTACTGATAATGCAAATAATTTATAAGATTGATGGAGAAACTGAAAAATAACATATTTTAAGAGAAAGCTGTATAATTTTATATACATTCATATTTACATACATTCAATACATTTCAGTACTATATTTCCTGATGTCTTGACATAATAACCATTAAAAAGTTGCAAATAAAACTAATAAAAGACGAATTTTAATGATAATAAGTTCACTTTCCAAGGAATTAGTATATTTTTTTATTTTCCTGAGGGAGTTACACGCAACTTCCTTTCTAAAAATCAAAAAAACTTCAAAGTCCGTGTTAAAGTGGTTAAAAACAGACGCAGAATCATGTCTTCTGAGTCAAGTCACAAAATTATGACGGTCACAATCGAATTATCAGCGCAGCCTAAAAGCGTGTGTCATTTTTCCTATCTTTAGATCCCCAAAATTAAAGAAAACATATTTTCTTCTGCTATTTTATAGCCTACGCTGATTATTCATTTGTGTACGCTTCTTCTTTTCTTTAGATTTTGATTAAATCTTTAATTTTAGCATCGAAGCTTCGTTATTTATAAATATGTTAATGAGTTGTTATGAATCGATTCCATGGAAAGCCATAATTGTCTTTATATCTAAGCTAACCTCAAGCATATCATTGCCACAATTTCCCTTAATTAAATTAAATGAAACTTCTTTATGGGACCGTCAACAATGTTATTTATAAAGTTTATTCTTCGAAGTCGACACGTCAGAATCAAAAGTCAAAGAATCAGGAACTTTAGACGTAATTGACAGATTGTGTTTCCTGTCTTCGAACGCTTTCATTTAGCAAGGACCTTTGATGGGAAATGGAACTAAACCGCATTAAAGTTCAAGTTGTGCAAACAGTGAGCATTTCAGGTCAGACATAAAGCCAGAGCGCACGCATGCGACTGATGTTTGCACCTAGTACATCCATGCAGACCTTGCATATAATAGACACTAGAGGGCGCTTGTTTGCATGTTTTCGTGGTTTTGCTTCACTTACCGCTGTCACATTCGTCATTTGCATTCATTTCCAGCATCTTGGTGTGCGTGATGTCCTTGTGCGAGGCCAGGAAGAGGACCACATCTCGTTTCTCATTTTTAATTGGCACAATATCGAAAAGACACCAAAAAGGGGAACCTAAGAAGAGAGAGAAAGCAAGGAATGCGTTTATTTGCGCAATCTGAAATAGTTTTAAAATTATTCAACTGGCAAATCTTTAATATTTAATAATTCTCATTAAATTTCAATAAATTTAATAGCATTTCAGCGATTTCAGTCTTTATGTTTCCATTCACAGAATTCAATGAAGTTTTCATAATGACTTACAGAAGATTTTTGATGATTTTTAAAAGTTTTTATATAGTTTTATGGCTTTTCTTTATCTAAAACTGTTTACGGCATAATTTTTCGTTTATTTTATTAAAGTTGAGTTAAAGGTTTTCTAAGAGTTAAGAAAAGTTTTATAAATAAAATTCTGGACATCCGAATAAATTGAATGAGGTCATTTATAAACCCCGCGATACTCACTACACTTAAGTATGTCTATCCATCTCGCACATAAGTCGTTGGTTAACTTGTGGCGACTCCCTCATTGAATTATTATTAACCCTTAGCTATCGACCGCACTCAATCGTGACCTGATTAAGTGACAAAAGCAGACACACAAACGCACACTATAAAACGTGCACATGCCACATCAACTCCAGCAGCAACTTAATAACAATAGAAAAAGTAATCATTACGTGTGACTTTTGTCACAAGAAAATCGTTTTTATTTTCGCATCCACTGGAGAAGCGACACTCGCATCGCAGCGGGGCGAAAGTAGTTCATGGCAGGCGGCAGAAGAGGAGGGGAAGGTTGTCGAAGAGTCTGCTGAGGGTTGCGTATGACAGTGTTTTTGACGCAACCTGTTGAAAATAATTATTTCCTTCTCTTGATATAACTTTTTCTTAAAGACGTTTCCGAAGGGTTTGTTAACTGTTTACTTATTGTTTTAATGGCTCGATTAAATTCTTACTCACCATCTTTCTTGTAAAAAATCACTTCCAATTTCAACTCAGTTTTGTTCAACAGACTCTTTTCGATCTGTTGCTTGTGCTCCTCCTTCGTCTCTGGGCCATAAAGGAAATGACACGAACATCCTGTTCCGTTGCGTCGTCAGTTTGTTAACAGAGAAGATTCCAATAATTCAAAAAAACAAAAAGACTTTTAATAAATTAAATGAAGCAGATGAATCGATCTTTTTCTCATATAATAAATGATTGTCTACCTTTAGTCAAATATTAATTAAATCCACTCGGAAATACTGAAAAATCCGATTGAATTCAATTTTGAAAGTTACCTTTCTGCATTATTTGAGCTCGTGAATATCCCGTCAGCTCCACGAAGCCATCCGAACAATAAACGATTGGATTTCCGTTTGCCTGAGCATTTCCGAGCACAAAGTTTGAATCTAGAGAAAAATAAAAACAAGGACAAGAATTTCAATGACATTTAAAGGACAAAATATATCACTTATTCTGCATTATAACTGATTCTACATAAATTAAATATTTCCACTGAAATATCTCATTCATTTATTTATGCATTCATTGCGGCATTTAATTTTTCGGGTTACCCAATTCCAGAATTCACTTAAAATCCGGAAATAAAAGCATTATTAAGAAATTTCAATCGCACCCAATTTTGCAACCACAATTGCACATAATTTCACACCAATTTTCAAAATCAATCATTAAAATGCAAATGCAATTTCAATTTGAAAAACTATCAAATTGTTTATAATTGTTTTTCAATGTTCAGTGGTTTGTAATTGCTGAAATACTCAATTGTTAAAAGGTAAATGAAGTGATTATCAAAGTCAGTTGTATAATAAATATTTAAGTAATTATCGTCGCCATAATTTTTAGAATTATAAATAATTTTTATAATATTTTTATTTTAAGGTCAGCAGAAATGTTGAATTCATCTAGATTGGTATAGACTTAATACGAATGAAATACCTGAAATTGATATCGCATCCTCATGTGCTATAATGCGACCATAATAATATAGTCGCACGCACTATCTGTACCCTACAATTAGTTTCTATGTTTACGGTTATCACTCTTGGTGAGGAACTGTACTTAATGCAATGACTGTAGTCTTCGTTATCAAACCAAACAATAACCAAGCAATAATGTCTAATGACATAAGCACTTAGTTTCAGAGTATCCATTATTTGTATTTGTTCTTTTGGTTATACACCTCTCATCCACCCTCCAGTATTTAAAGTGTTGTTGTACTTTTATGCTATTAATAACTGGGAACTATATCGTTCAATCGCTAAGTTGTAGTATTTATTTAATAGTTGTATTTGACCTAATTTGAAATTGAATAAACATAATGAAGTAGGTATGGCATGTCCACAATTGAATAAAGAGCATATATATAAATTATAAAAGTGTGAGAAAATTACCCGATTTAATGCCGATTTTATTCATATTGTCAACCAAATATGCAGCGAATAATTAAACGATTTTTAATAGCCGAACCAGAAGCCGAAGATTGCTATCGATGTTAGTAAAGAATCATGAAATATTATCAGAAATAATTCATGCCAGAATTGCTGTGTAATTTATATAAATTAATATTTCTATAAAACTTTATGGCTTTGATAGGTGATATTTTTAGGTTTAGCTACAAATAATTCATTAACTATTCGAATTATCTTCTCTGTCTTATCTGTTTCTATTCTGAATGATTTCTAATCATTTCTGTTGCTTTTTCGGTAACGGTAACTGCTAAAGTCTTTCCGCTCACCCCTATCCGGATCCAATTATCATGCCCCCACACTCACACACAACAAAATACTTCTATTCATTCCCTTTCCACAAAATCCAATTACTAATCGAAAAACGATTAAAAGGTGTGGAAAAACGGAAATACATACATGGAGATACATATATGTACTACTCCCTTTATGAACTGTATATAGATACATATATTCGCGATAATGACTTCACTGATAAAATGGGGAAGAAGTCTAGAAAAGCAAAATAGTAATTTGCAGTGGTCATCATTTATCCTCGGCTAAATTAAAGTAGCAAAGTAACACAGCCTAGCAGCCAATAATAATTACAAAGTAGTAATATTAAATAGTACAATATAGTAATAAATATAATTAAAATAATATCGCAAATTATAAAAATAATAATAATAAAAAGACACGCTTTTAAATTTTAGCTCAAAAAATATCATTTCAATTTCAGAAATGTTTAATTGCAGTTCAGACATTTCATTTGTATATCCGAATTTTTCCTTTCGATTGTATACTAGATCTTTCATTTCTAGTTCAGAGTTCATTTTGATAAAGAACTGGTCAAAAAGCCAGAAGTTAAAGAGGAATTAAAGCTGGTTATAGTTATATTGAAACTTCAATTTAATTGAAACCAGTTCAAATTTATTTATTGCAATTATTCTGAACTAGAAATGAAAGATCTGAACTAAAATTTATAATTTCTGAACCAAAAATAAAGTTTTCTGAAATTAAAATAGTCAAATTTGAATTAAAAATTGGGGAAAAAAGTTCATGGTCTAGCCTCATCTGAAGTCAAAAATTTCATACCGCAAATCAAATTCAATTATACTGAAAATTCGCCTTAATTCTAAATAGAATTTTCGGGACTTGTTTACCTGTGGATATGTGACGGTCGATGTGTGTAGTTGTCGGAAAACACATGTAACAGCACGTGTAGGTGTGAAGTGTAAAACTATTTCACCCTGCATATAATTAACTTAATCGATATTTGATTAAAGTCTGTGTCCATCATTCACTTATACTTCCATTAATTTTACTTGCATGCATTAAAATAAATTGTTTAAACTGCGTTTTACTGTATTTATCGTTTAATAGGTTAACTTCGCTTAAGTCCTGAGCTCGCTTAATTCAGAGCACAATCTAAACAACTTAAATTATTTAAATAATCTCGCCGAAAATTGTCTTGTCTCGTCTCTTCAATTCATTATTATTATCAGTCCTTTAGAATTTCATATCAGTTTTCAGTTCATTACACAGCAAGGAATATGTAAAGCTAATTTTAATCAAGAACTGAATTCTAGTGAATATAATTTATGAATTTCATATCAAATTGCCTTTGAAGATTTAGCTCCTTCAAACGAAATTAGTGCAAGTTAAATCGATTAACCGATTGCCTTAACAGAGCAAACGATGAATGAGAACAGAGAAACTCAAAAGGAGTTTATAATTAATTAGTTTAAGCTTTAATAAGTTCTATAGACGAACACAACAAAACACAGAAAAGAGGTAGAGAAAAAATATTCCATGCTCTAATAACGATTTCTGTACAGTTTAATTAATTTTCCCGGAATGGTTGCAATATTAAATATTCAATCCATCTGCAAACATGTCAATCAGATACAACAAATAAAAATAACGATAGAAAGAATCACAACGCCCACACCGCAAAAACTGAGATAAGATACAATTCATTTCTAACCCTTTTATGGGGAAGAAGAGTGGAAAATTCCATGGAAAAATTCTATGGTTGAAAGGATTTTTGCCCCATTTCATTTCTGTTTCATGTTTAATTTTCTTTTCCTGTCGTCGGTTGTGATTTTGGAATTCGTTTGCAGTTTATCTTCGCTTTGAGGATGATGACGTTGGCAAAGGATGTGATATGAATTAATAAATTGATGGAAATTCAAGAACTAAAAAGTACATGGTGGATTTGTTATTACTCTTTCTGTTGTTATCGATTTATTATTCTGTTTGCTGAATATGAGATTATTTACTTTTTCAATTTCCGTTTGTATTTTAGCAAAAATAGGAAATGAATTAATTAAACATGTCACAAAATCTTTCGGTATTTAAATTAAATCGAATGTTATCTTGTGTATAATTTAATGTCAAGTACAGCTCACATGTGAGTTCACTTTAGAAGTTTATTCGCAAAATTTACATAGGAATGCACTTTAATCCTTTTTCTACACGAGTGTGATAAGTCTTCATTATCTGCAAACAGAGGAAGACGGCCAAATTAACGGAAACCATAATCTAGTAATCATATTAAACTAGTTTAAATGATGAATGACGTTAGAATGAAAGGTTTTCATAATACAGAAAGGCAGAGCTTGACACTAATCCCTCACGTAGGAGTAACCTTTACTCTTCAGGCATTTAAATTTTCATTGAATGTTCCTTCGTTGAGGAACTCCCAAAAATACTTTGGACGGAACCCATACAAAATCCGACATTCGGGGAATTTAGGATATTTTACTAGAAGCAACTGTTGTCGAAACCCTTAATAAAGTTGATATTCCCGTTCTAGATAACCATAAGCGAGAATTTAGAGATACTTAGTTAAAGATACTCACGTGTGCCGTCAAAACGTGTTGCAATTGTATCGAGGAAAGTGTTTTGGGGCGCCAACAGCCCCTTTCGGGCTGGCATCGGACGAAGGAGTCTTCTATAAGAGTTCTGCTTGCGATGTTGATCTGAAAAACACAAAATAAACTTATTAATAAATCCAAGAATTAAACATGTACATGTTGATTTATTAAAATTATTTCTATTTAATTATTTCAAGATGTTAAAGTTTTAACGACTAAATATTAATATTTTATTATAATTTGAAGTGTTTTATTTTTAAAATGTTTCTTATTCACTAGATTTTTCTCTAGATGTACAATTTTTTGGTAGTTTTAATCATTTTTCGGTTTTATTTTGCACAACTTCATTTGGACCGTTAATTAAATTTTTCGCAATCAGCGCTGTTTACGCTTTTTTTCCAATACGCTGTTTCAGGAGAAGTATGCAACAGAAATTTTACTCATTCATCCATTCATTCTTCTTCTTCTTTCTAATTAATTCTGTTCAGGAGAACATTTTTTTCAAAAAGTTACTATTTTTCCACGAAACGATTTTTTATAATTTCTCATTTGTTTTCTCCCCTCTTTTTTGCACGTTCTCCTCTCCGATACGACGAGAAGTTTATGCTAGCTTTTCAACGTTGTTGCATACTTTCAAGCGTCTGTCGTTTTTAATTCCATTAAATAAATGCCAAAAAAAAACCAAAAATTAATCTTGTGAAATTAATCTTAATGGGGAAATAAAAAAAATCAAAAAAAAAGATTTGTTTTTTATGCATGTATTTTATTCAACTTTATTAAAGTGATTTTCGAGAGGAGGAGGAGACACATAAAAACCAATGCGGCGTTGGAATCAGTTCAAAAGTGTAGAAAATTAGTATCTATGGAGAAATGTACCGAGTCGATGAAATAAAAAATAAGCGAATAACCAAGTTTAGCACGAAAAAGTAATAGAAAATGAGAACCAAATTTACTTAAATAGAAATCGTAGAAAGGGAAGCAATAAAAAAAAACAAGCAGCAGCACAAAAAACTCCAAAGGTTATTAGCTGCGTAGGAAAACACGAAAGCAAACAAAGTACAGACACAAACGGACCTTCACACAGATTCTTCGACAGGTGATTCGTGAGCTTTGATGTTGTTTTAGGGGCGGTGGGAATAGAGGCGATGGAATATGTGTCTGTGTAAATTCCCTTCATCGAATCTATGTTCAAGCATCAACAGGTAAACGGAGAAGTAAATGAAGCGGTCCATGTAACTAAATATGAAATAACTGAGCATTGAAAAGCATTGAAAAGAAACACTTAAAAATAACGTTACTTAATATTTATATTATAATAAAAATACTATAATTAATTAAATTAATGAAATTCATGAATTAAAGCTACAAGTAGAGTTTTTTATCGTTTACAGAGGTGTCTATGAAATATTTATTTATACAAAATTTTCCATAAGTTGCCTTTTTCTCTGAACAAACAAATAATTTTTTCCATTGCTCGTATCTTGAAAATTTGGTTACTTGGTGCTGCTATAAATGAAACAGTGATAAGATTTTTTTTTTTTTTTGTTAATATTCGCCCGAGCGACAAATTCCCAGCAACACAAAACCGCAAAGTGCTATGAAATAGTTCATAAAACGAGAATGAAAGCTTCTCAATTTGTTGGAAACTAAAACTTTGAAGTAATCAGCACAGCGCCAAAAAATTAAATTCTCTTCGAATTATTGTATTTTATACAATCTTAAATTCTCAGAGTATAATAGCTGGAATTATTCCTTAAACTTCCACCTCCATGTCTGCGATAAATAATTAACTGTATGTTTAAAGACTAACAGTTAAAAAGAACCATTAATAACCGCTGCTGAAAGAAAACTCCTTTAAATGCTATATTTTACGCCGTTTTTATGAGATTTTGTCATTGTGGATTATTTAACTACGATTTTACGATAGTTGGCGATATTTTAATTGTCTTTTTAATTGTGGAATTTTTTAATTACTAGCTTTCGTTGCGATTGCCGTATCTAAACATGCCTTTGGTTGTGGGATAAATAAATTGCATGCGATATTTTTGTAATCAAAACGAAATGCGTGAGCTTATTCAAAAAATTATGAGCGAAAAATTGTATTCATGCATATGAAAATATTAATATAAAATAAATACTGGAATATATAAATAATATTAGATTTACACAAATACAAATTAAGAAATAAATACGCAAATAAATGGCTTTAAATTATTTTAAATAATATCCGATAATTCAAGAATTTGTAGTCGTTTTTGATGAACCTTCGGTCATTCACTCAATGCGAATGATCCGGAATCCATCTAAATTACAAAATTAGTTCTGTGACGTTCTCTACATGGGATTTTTCCGGAGTCGATGTTAACAGTTTATTTCTTGGTTTTTATTTCTACATAATTTTTTACTTAATCTTCGTTGGTACCTTTTCAGAAATTCTTCCCACGTTCGCAATATCACGCCGATAGCGCCCACAGCAAAGAGTTTTTATTATTATTAGCATTGTACAGCTTCTACTATGAATTGCGAATTTCCACCATCCTCACACAAACACATCCGCTTTTTAGTTACCACTCATGCATTCAGCTGAAATAGGATTTTCATGCAGAATGCCTCCGGTGACATCTCTGACATCTGTCAAATGAGCGAAATATTTGCCTTTTAAGGCTTTCCTCGCCTCATCTCATTTAACTACAAAATTCCATGTGGAGCTCAGAGCAGAAACAACCGAAAAAAGTAAAAAGAAAACATGCTGAACATGGCCCCAACTGAAGATGTTTTCTTTTATTTATTTTGGGGTTTCCAATTTTTCCAATTTTTCTATAGAGTTTTTTCTTGTATTCTTCTTTTACTGCCTTGATTACTTCCTTCCTTTATTGATGCCTGTTGTTGTTATTATTGCTGCTTTTATTGTGATGCTCAAATATCATTCAACTCGAAATATTGCTAATAATATTAACCGAGGGTTTCCTGTGTAGGAAATTTCCCGTATAAGAAGAAAATAAAATAAATTCGAGGGCGCGACATTTGAAAGTAATTGTTTTTTTCTATTATTTAACAGTTCGTAAAGAACCAATAACCAGCATCTGGACAGTTCGTATTTTCTTTGCACGTCAGTTAAAATGCACATAATGACTAAAAGACTTCAATAATGAAAGCGGTTCCCTGCGAATGACGGGTTTTTAATAAGAATCTTGTCTGCTTCACTGTAAAAAGCAACATGAAACCAAACCAAAGGCAAAAACCTACGTTCTGCTTCAATTGCTTTATCGTTCCTTCTTAATTAAATCTTCTCTAAATTAATCCTTTTCAGATGGATAAATGCACAGTATTTTAGCAAAAAAAAGGAAAACGAAAAAGTAACAAAAATAATATCGATAAATAATTTAAGAGTTTGTAAAAACGAAGCATTCAATAAACTTTTTTATTAATCTGATTATAATTTTATGATTTATGATTACATTTACGATTTCGGAAGACACAGCAACAATCATTAAGTTGTTGACATGAGAATCTGATGGTCGAAGATGATCCAATAAACTTTTTATACAAACATCGCTGCTTTAGTATGCAATAAAATTCAAAAATCAAATTGATTTTTAAGTATATAAACGTAATTCGCAGATTTTACTACGGAATTAAAATAACAGCATGAAAGATTTTTTATACTGAAAAATCATAAAATCTCTTGTACTTGAAGAGCTTATAATAAAAAGCTTTATCACAATCGTTCATCGTTTCAGAAAATAAACATACATAAGCCTTTTCAATTCAGTATTTTTAACGCAATTAAATTCATTGTGTTGTTCGCTATAATGTTTACATATGTCGCTGTTGCCTCCATATTCTTTTCCATTTAGTCAAAAGTCGTGACCAACAACCATTACGACCAACTGCAGTTGATTGGTTTCACTTCTCAGTTTGATTTTCCTTTCTGTAGCCAGAATAAACAGAGTGCTTATTATGATTTGACAGAACCGTAAAATCCAATTTGACAACAGTGGACAAGCAACCAATCAGATGCTAGTCGGTCGATTGTCTGTCAATCGGTCAGGTGAACATGCATTATGCAAGAAAGGAAATCGAATCAATTTTGGATCGAAACATGGACCATACGAATGTTTGTCAAATGTATTCATTTATAGCTTTGCAGAAACTGAATAGAACTTCATTGAATGATGGCCGGATAAGAAAAAGGAGAAGCGTAGAAGGATGTCCGCTTCGGTAGATTACTTATTAGAATACTTATCACCATAAACATCCACAATACAATAATTATCCCTATAGTAATCATTATCATCACATATTAAAGTAAATTAAACGGAAATTCAATTGGTTTTTTCCGATTTCTATCCTCTTTTCTCTATTGCTTGTCTGCCCATTGCAATTGATTTCAGTCAGTGTATACAGACTGTGTTTGTCGAACAACAGATCATACGTTTGCACTCAATGATGTTTATCGAAGGAAGTAGAACAGTTTACAGTTCATACGAGGATGAACTGAGGTATTCATGCTTGCACAACGATTTGTTATTTTTTACATGGGATAAGATCTGCAGCAACAATTTAATAGGTCCAATATTTTACGTGATTTATGTGTATCCTTTATTTGTATTTCACTGTACTATATTCTATATTTGAACATGATCTATATGACATCTTCGAGCACGTATATCAAGAAGAGGTTCCTAAAAAATCGATAACTTTTGTTTTTATTTTTCTACTATTATTTTTTACTATTATTTTATTATATTCTTTCATTTTGATTTAATTTATTTTCCCTATTTTATTTCGTTTCATATTAAATTTTAATTTTTGGTTTCTGGTATTAAATTAACCCTTTTCCCAATTAATTAAAGCACAAGAGTTTCCATTTACCAAACTCTTTAATAATCCATTTATGGTGAACGATTTCATTTCATGTGGCGAATAAACAAATCGACACTATTAATTAGGTTTGCGAAAAATTACTTCTGCTGATAGGAATTTCCTCTGCCTACTTTCGACTTTCACCTACTAGCCAGACCAGACGCAGAAATCGATAAATCAACAACAGATTCGGTGATAGTAATATACGAGCAGACGCCTGCAGCACACAGCTACACTCGAGTTACACACAACCACATAAACACAAACACCCAATAATCGCAAACTTCATTAACTTCGAATCAACAGCCTCGCGTCGATGGATGTTACACCTTCGACAGAAAGACATGAATAATTAATTGGGCATGCTTATTGATAGATACTGTAACAAATGTTTGCAATATTGAGCGAAATTTGTATTGCATAAATTTAGGAGTTAATATAAATCGGTGTCGTTAACACTACACTGGAAAAAAAATTACTGGTTCACAAACACTAATGAAGAATGTAAGAATTTTTAATCAAATAACTACTGCAAATTGTTGCTATCTTACAAAGTTTTAAAGTGCCAGAATTTTGAAACTTTTAGCACTTGTTCCCTTGACTTTTATGCACTAAAATTCCACCCTGATAAAATGTGGTTTGCAAAAATTATGCGCAAAATTATCAGTGAAATAAATGCAAAATATTGTGCATAAAGTTCCAAACCGCAGTTTGCTTATCTAACTAACTGCATCCACATCGACTGCATATAAATAGTGCAGAAATTTGCAAACTAAAGCAGTTCGAATTTGAACACCCAAGTAAACTTCTACTTCGATCGTATCCTGTGTTGGAATACTCCTCAACATGGCATCTGAATTAAATAAGAAAGCCTTGGAGCTCCTTTCTGAACGACCTCTGGAACCGGTTTTCACCGCTCGCGATAACGGCAAAGCCATTTTCGACATTCCGGACAGCTACTACGCCGATGAGTATACGGATGTGAGGGAGGACATCCAGGATCGATATAGCGGCGATGTGGACGTGAAGATCCCGTTGCGCGAACTTTCGAACAAACCGAATTTAAACTTTACCAAGCCACTCGGAATGCGCCAACAGCTTTCGCTCTTCCAGAATCAGCATCAGGAAATCGCTGGTCAGTTAATAGAGACGTTCATGGCTCCCTCGAATTTAGATTCCTTCATCGCCACCTGCGCCTATTGCAAGGACCGTGTGAATCCATTTCTCTTCCAATACTGTTACGCGGTGGCAGTTCAGCATCGCACGGACACGAAGAATTTTCCCTTGAAACCGATTGCCGAACTGTTTCCTGCGAATTTCGTAGAGCCTGCCGTTCTTAAGGAAGCCCGAAAGGAAGGAGAACTAGTCCGGAATCCAGGCGACAGGGTAAACCTGAGGGGCACACAGCTGCAACTAGCTTATTTAATAATTTTGCGTCTGTTTTCTAGCGTCATATCCAGATACCGCAAAACTACACGGCCTCGGATCGTGAGGAGGAGCAGCGGCTGGGATATTTTCGTGAGGATATCGGTGTTAATAGTCACCACTGGCACTGGCATCTAGTGTATCCCGGCCAGGGACCACGCGAAGTAGTAGCCAAAGACCGACGCGGCGAATTATTCTACTACATGCACCATCAGATTATTGCTCGGTACAATGTGGAACGTCTGTGCAACAACTTGCCCAAGATCAAGCTGCTGAATAACTTGCGGGCACCAATATCTGAAGGGTACTTCCCCAAGCTCCTAAGTAGTCTGAATAACCGTACTTATCCGGCTCGCGTTACCAACTATACCCTGAAAGATATTGATCGTGGAGGCAGCCGGACGGAAGTGGCTGATATCGAACGCTATGTTGACCGAGTGATACAGGCTATTGATCAAGGGTATGCAACCGATGTAAGTAAAATACCATTTTCTGGCTGGCTTTGGTAATTTTCCTATCTTTGTGATAGATGTCGGGCAAGAATTATCCTCTTGACGAGGTGAAAGGCATTGATATACTTGGTGATATTATTGAATGCTCAGCTCTATCTGTTAACCAACGCTTTTACGGCAGCATCCACAACGAAGGTCACAACGCTATTTCATTTGCTCACGATCCCGATAATCGTTTCCTCGAGGACATCGGCGTGATGGGTGATGTTACAACCGCGATGCGCGACCCGATTTTCTACCGTTGGCACGGTTACCTAGACTCTATTTTCAATCGTCACAAAATGCGTTTGCCTCCTTATGGTCAACAGGAACTCGGCTTTGACGGCATAATAATGCAGAAGTTATCCGTTATTATTACGAAGAAGAACACCAATCCCAATACATTGCTTACCTTCTGGGAGAAATCGGATGTTGAGCTTGGTGCTGCGTTGGACTTTGGACCAAACGGCAATATCTTTGCCTCCTTCACACACCTACAACATGCACCGTTCGAGTACAAGGTCCAGGTCAACAACACTACGGGCGGGATGAGAAAAGGTACCATGCGTATTTTCCTTTGCCCGAAAACAGATGAACGCGGCACGAATCTCACCTTGGAAGAGCAACGGCTGTTGGCCATTGAACTAGACAAGAAAACGGTGATGAGTAAGTAATAATGCGCTCCATTGTTTGTACGCGATATTACGCAGGTTTTTTTCTTTATTTGTTTAATGAAACACAGTGAATCCTGGTGTCAACAACATCGTGCAAGCTTCGAACGGCTCAAGTGTTACCATTCCGTATGAACGCAGCTTCCGTTCAGTGGGACGTGAAAATCAACCCACCCAGCAAGAGGAACTGGCAATGTTCCGTTTCTGTGGCTGTGGTTGGCCAGAGCATATGCTACTGCCGAAAGGAAAACCCGAAGGGATGCCTTTTGACCTGTTTGTCATGATATCTGATTTCACTGGTGATGCAGTCGAGCAGAAAAATGCGAAGTATGATAAAATAAATCTCAATTATTTCCTTTAAAATAATATCACGTTTGATCTCTTCTACAGTCCTGATGTTTGCGGAGACTCTTCTTCTTTCTGTGGCCTCAAGGATAAATTGTATCCGGACAAACGCGCAATGGGCTACCCCTTCGACAGGCCACTTCCAGTAGAAAATTTGCCGGATTTAACTTCGAGCTATACGAACATGATAACGACCAATATTTCAATTTTATTCAATAATGTTGTGGTCGATAGACCCAAATCTTAAAAAGCTCAAGTAAGGAAATAAAGGGGCGGATAATAGAGGAGTATAATCGAAGAGAAGTCAACGACGACGATTATATATGGGCATAATTATAAATTGAAATGAATGCGACTCTATCTTACTCCATATATACAAAATATCTATACAAATACTCCTATACAATCCAGTACAATATCTAGTACTGTGACAAATTATACTTTATTATTGAAAACTTATTACTATTTTATATAATACAATATCGTAAATAAATGATGAATGAATATTTTTCGTTTGTCCATAAATAAATATTGCAAAATATGACTTCTGTCTTAATTTTCTTTGTTTTGAAAATCGTTGTGATTTTCACTTGCATTGCATGAGAATTTTTTTTATAAAAACCCATCTATCCATCCATCCATTGCTTTGGATTCGTTTGTTTAAGGGCTGCCCAATAATTATTGTTATATATCAAACTCTTTAAAATTCTTATCAGTTCCAATGTGGTCAGGTTTAAAATTTAAACTCCCTTATCGTATTTAAGTGAACAATTTTATATACTTTCGTATGTTTATGTTCCACATAAGTTTTGCTTGCGGTTTCAAAATTTACCATAATTTTGATTAAGTGGGAAGTTTTTTTTATCTAGTCAAAAATCGACTAGTGTTTTTTAGTATAAATAGTTGCCTGAAATGCACAAGAAATCAGTACACTAGAAGTGTTCTCCTGCTATAGTTTATTAAAACACTTGAACTTTACCCTGTCGATAGTAGTTTTTCTCCGTTCTTCAAATCAAAAATTTACTCAACATGGATATGGAGAGACGAGCCTTAGAACTTCTTTTCCAACGTCCTCTGGAACCACTATTCACCTCCAGAGACAATGGCAGGGTTGCCTTCGATCTACCCGACAGCTACTACACGACACGCTTCAACAGCTCAAAGGTTGAGTTGCAGAGTCGTTATGGTGATAACGTGGAAATGAAGGTCCTGTAAAGTCTTAATTTACCCGCCTTCTCTCTGCTTAAGGATTTCGTTTTTCAATTTTGTATCTTCGGTTCTTTGTTTTCATCACATAGATTCCACTACGTGAACTTTCGGAGAAGCCTGAACTAGAATTCGCCACGAAGATCGGGAGAAAAGATAACTTTTCGTTATTCCAAGATAATCATCTTCAGATTGCCAGCAAATTGATTAAAGTATTCCTCGACGCTCCCGATCCACAGAATTTGGTGTCTATTTGTGCCTATACCAAGTAAATAAAACCTTTTCTTCACTTCTTCAGATTCTGTTCCTCGTCTAAAGTACTTTCCCTTCCGTCTTCTGCAGAGATCGAATTAATCCTTTCCTATTTCAATACTGCTACGCGGTCGCCATTGCTCATCGTCAAGATACCACCCACATTTTCATTCCCCCCGTAGTGGAAACGTTTCCTTGTAATTTTGTGGAACCATCGGTTTTAAAAGATGCACGAGCTGAAGCCTCTCTTATCACAAACCCCGGTGACAGAGTAAGATTCATATATATAAAATATAATTCATAAATACCCTACCGGAATTTGTCTCTGCGTTCACCTCACTTCCAAAAGATGCGGGTCAATATTCCACGCAACTACACGGCTTCTGATCGAGAGGAAGAACAGCGATTGGCTTATTTCCGTGAGGATATCGGTGTAAATATGCACCATTGGCATTGGCACTTGGTCTATCCTGGCAACGGACCCATTGAAGTGGTTGCTAAGAACCGTCGTGGTGAACTTTTCTATTACATGCACCATCAGATTATTACGCGATACAACGTGGAACGCTTTTGTAATAACCTGACCCGTATCACACCGATGAACAACCTACGAGAGCCCATTCACGACGGATACTTTCCCAAAATCCTCAGCACGACCAATAATCGGACTTATCCAGCCCGCCTAACGGGTACAAAACTGCAGGATCTTAACCGTGAGGATAACATAGTCGAAATAGCCGACTGCGAACGCTGGCGTGACCGAATTTTGGCAGCCATCGATCAGGGATTCCTTGTTGATGTAAATAGACATTGAATGTATTTTGGAATTGATGTTTTCATTTATTTTTCTTCGCTTAGACGGTCGGCCGACAGTATCCTTTGGATGAAGTTCATGGAATCGATTTGCTTGGTGATATTATCGAGGCTTCAGCGCTTTCTGTCAACCGGCAGTTCTACGGTAACTTACACAACACTGGTCACGACTTGATCGCCTACTCACACGACCCGGAAAACCGCCATCTGGAGCAGTTCGGAGTGATGGGCGATGTGACGACCGCCATGCGAGATCCGGTCTTCTACCGCTGGCATCTAATGATTGACAACATCTGCAATAAGCACAAGAACCTGCTACCCCCGTACGATGAATCCCATTTAAACTTCGGCGGCATCAATATCGACTACATTGAGACCAAAATCAACGCGAGGAACGCCCGTCCGAACACTTTGCTTACCTACTGGCAGAAGTCGGATGTGGATCTGGCTGCCGGTTTGGACTTCGGACCCAATGGCAACATCTTTGCCTCGTTTACTCACCTGCAGAACGCGCCCTTCGACTACACCATCAAAGTGACCAACAACACGAGCAGCATCAAACGTGGTACATGCCGCATCTTTATTTGTCCCCAAACCGATGAACGCAATGTTACGCTCAAGCTGGAGGAGCAACGATTGTTGGCTATAGAATTGGACAAGTTTATTGTCGACCGTGAGTAACGATGTGCCGATTAACCCAACCACATCGCTGTTTAACACTTTAACTATTGATTTATATTACAGTGAATCGCGGTCAGAACACTGTACGTCGTCGCTCGGACGAGTCCAGTGTCACGATTCCATTTGATCGCTCCTTCCGACGGGTTGGCCCTTCGTTTACACCTCGCGAAGGGAATGAGTTGGATGCGTTCCGTTTCTGCGGTTGTGGATGGCCACAACATATGCTACTACCAAAAGGCAGAGCCGGAGGGATGACCTTCGACCTGTTTGTCATGATTTCCGACTACATCGACGACGCTGTGATGCAGACTAATAACAGGTAACGTGGCTGCACTACGAATCCTGTACCTTTCATCGCCATGATGATGAGCTATTTATTTGATGCCATTCTCATTGCAGTCCTGAAGTTTGCGGTGATGCGGCTTCCTTCTGCGGCTTGAAGGACAAATTGTACCCGGACAAACGTAGCATGGGTTACCCATTCGACAGGCGTCTATCCGAAAGCACTCTAGAGGCGCTCACTTCGTCGTACTCGAACATGAAACAGACCGAAGTAGTGATTATTTTTAATGACCGAATTGTGGACAAGTCATAGAGAGATAATTCCTGCCGCAAAGAGTTTTGAAACAACCGCTTTGCTAAAATAAGCGCATAAGTTCGATTATAATTTTTGATATTCTGCTAAAAGTATATAAATAAATACACAAAATGTTTTTAAAAACCTACAAACAACACTTTTACTTTATATTTTGCTTGAAATTTCATATGGAAATCTTTCAAAACCACGATGAACATAAATATTTAATAAATTCTAAATTCACCAACGAAATAAAGTTTTGTGTTCATAATGGTTGCCGGTTGTGGTTTTCAATTGTGGTTTCTTGAGAGTAGGGAAATCGTTCTTCCCCAGATGATCAACCGCACCAAGTTTAAAGTACATAAACAAAATCTAATCAGCTCAAATTTGAGGTCACAAAATTTGAGCTTGTATATTGTCCATGAGAATCTAACCAGTCACAAACTCGACTTGAAATGCCTCAAATTTACTAGTGCTGATTTATTTGCATAACTGATGATGGAAAAATGCGAAAAAGTGTCTGAAATGAGACTGAATTGGAAGGCTGAAATTTCGTGGTATTTAAATGTCGCATGTGGTACACAGACGCATCAGCAACACCAATAGCAACAACAACAGAATAGGAACGAGATAAAATGATGACAAAGAAGAGTAAATTGAAAAGGGAAACAAGAGCTGGTTGACAGAGTGATGGTCTTTATTACGAGGAAAAAGGGGAGATAAAAACAAAGCTTTAAATTGGAAACAGATAAACAGACATAATAACAAATAAAATTCTTAAAATCCATCTACCACAAAAAAACATTGTTTTTTTAATTTTTGTTCTCAAAAAAATGCAACTAATGCAATATACAAACGAATAAAATACTAACTAGAATTCATTATTGCTTAAATATCCTTTACGAGACCAAAGCTATTAACTTAAGTAAACGTTTTTAATGGAATTCCTCATGGAAATTAATCCGTTTCTAGAGATCCAGCTCAACTTCCTTCACAAACTTAATTTAATGAAATAATTTAATAAAGTAGCCGATTAAATACGATTCCTGAGCGGAAAGCAACAACGGGACCGTTCAACCTCCTGACAGTTATACAAACCAATCAACTAACCAACAGACCGACCGAGCAACCGAGCAACCGACCAACATTACAAACCTTTCAACATTAATCTATCTGCTCTCGTCTACCCAACTTCCTACTATCCGATGTCTTCTGCTTTTCAACTAATTTCTTTCTTTGGCTTCACCGTTCTCACGACTGTAATTAGAAAAGTTTCCTTCTCCAAATGAAATTAGACAACACACAAATTGTATTTAAAGAACATTCGGGAGGAGATTGAAGGGAAAGAGCAGAACGAGACGAGACGAGTGGACTCTTCCAAGGATTCCAAAGTGCATCTTCAGATCACGGAGCAAAATGAACGAAAGCAATGTGCAAAGTTTTTGAGAAATCTTTGAAATTTCACATTTCTTAACTAACGACTGGCACAGGAGGACCTCTTGTCTGCTCTCTATGGGCCAAATAAAGAGTCTTTAATTTTGTACTCAACCAAAAACTTTTGCTGCCTCTTCAAGGATGGATTTTTAAGCTTGTTTATCTTAGATGGACGAAACAGCAAAAAAGAATCTAAAAGAAAAAGCAGAACTTGCTGTCTGCTCTTTGTCTCTTTGACTCCTAGACATGTTTGGAAGCTTATGTTACTTCATAAAGCGAAACTCGCCAATGGTTTAGGAATGTGAATAGTTATGTTTAAGAGATTTTCAATAAATTTTAGATTCAATTCTAAAATTGGAATTAAGAGTGCAATCTTCAATCTGAATTTTATCGTTATACTTTATCTCTCCATTCTGAACTTTATCTGGAATTATACAACTGCAATGTATTCTTTTAGAAAAAGTGCTGAGATCTACAAAAATTCCATTGGCAGATGCTTTTAATACCTTTCATTCAACTCTATTCTATTCCATGCTAATAGCCTTTTTCTCCCCCTAATTTCTATTATCTCTTTCTCTATTATTTCTAGTGTTTTTGCATTAGTAGAGAGACTGAAATTCCGTAATTCTGTCGATATCTTTTTTGATTACAATTTTAATAATACTGACATTTATTGATTACCTTTCCGCTTATTGCAGTTGAAGAAATAAAAACGGTAAACAGCAAAGAATCCTCAGCTTCTATTCTTCGTGATTTATATTCAGTGCTCTGTAATCGAAAAGACTCAACACAAAGCAGAGTAAAAAATAATTGACAACAATTAGCATTTTCAAGAATCTATCGATTTTCTGCCTCCTTTAATAAGAAATGAAGGGTTGAAAAGGGTGTTATCATACCGTATCAATGGATCAGAGGAGATAAGTAGGAAGGCGAGAAGCTGCTAGAGGCATTAAACCAGTGAATTTTGCATTGAACTCAATCGATTCAAGCGACCTTCTTTAATTTAGGGTCGCTTATCTATATATATAAAAATGAATTGTTCGTTTGTACGTTCATAACATGCGAACGTGAAGTCCGATTTGCTTGATTTTTTGGTATGTTTTCATTATTTGCCTGTAGAAGGTTTGTGTGAAATAATAATTTAAAAAAATTTCATTTAAAAAAAATTATTATTTTTGCATAACGGAAAACAGAGGAATCAAAGTAAATTGAAAAATAAATTTGACGTTTTAATTTTGAATTTCAATTTGACAATGGAAGTAAGTAAATTGTAAATGTCTTCCATTATTGCTTTGTTTTGACAAATTATTTTGACACACATAGAATTTTATTTTAAATTTTGAAAAACAATTAAAAATTATAAAAGGCTTAATGCCGATTAATTACTCTGTTTCGGGTGTGTCAAGTCCAAAACAGTGTTACGTATGACAGAAAATATGGAAGCGTTTAAAAGTGATGAGCAGCAAACCGAAGCGAATCAAGAAAAAGACGAAATGTGTTTTATTATAAACACTATAAACACTTATAAACATTATTTGTTTTTTTTTTAGTTATAATTATGCCGCGACCGAGACGTGGCGCCAATATTGGTCGTCGTACTCATAATACAAGACGAGTTGCATCTGTTAGAGCAGGTGAATCTGAAGCGGAACGTGAAGTGAGACTTGAACAGCAAAGAGAGCGTCAATCGAGATCGCGTTCTGCTCAAACAATCGAAGAACGATTCGCGAGTAATTCTTCGGATCGAGCGAGAATGAGTCGCAATCGCGCTGTTAGAAGTCGTGCCAATGACAATATTAATCAGCGAGTAATGCGTGCTGCTTTCAATTATGATAGTGAAGTTGACTATTGTTCTCTTCCATGCCTTTCAATCGGAACTATGACTAATGTCTGCGAACAGTGCAATGCATTGAAATTTCCATCGAAAACTCCTGGAATGTGTTGTGCAAATGGACAAGTAAAATTGCCTGTTTTGAATCCTCCTCCTGAGCCTTTGAGGTCATTAGTTTCTGGTTTGACTCCAGAATCGAATCATTTTTTGTCTAAAATACAGCAGTACAATTCATGTTTCCAAATGACGTCTTTCGGCGCCACAAATATAATCAGAGATGGATTCATGACTTTTAAGGTAATTACTGAACACGACACTAACAATGAGTTCTATCGTGAGATTGAATCAAATGTTTCATGTATGCAGATTCAAGGTCAAATCTATCATCGAATTGGATCGTTATTACCATGTTTGGATTCCAATCATTCCTTTTTGCAAATTTATTTCATGGGAAATTCAGATGTTGAAATTGAACGGCGTTGTGTGGTGGCACAAAATCCAAATGATAGTAATGCAGTGAGAAGAGGAATAATTGAAAGATTGCAGCAGTTTTTTCACGATGAAAATTGTTTGATCAAATTATTTCAAACTGCCCTTGATCAAATGCCTTCGGATTCTCATAGAATTGTTATTCGGGCCGATAAAGCACCTGGTGGAATTCATGCTGGAAGGTTAAACGCACCAACAATTGATGAAGTTGCCGTATTAATTGTGGATGAAGGAGCGAGCAGTCGAGATATTGTACTTCATCGTCGAGATCAAAGTGTTGTGCATGTTTCGGAAACTCATCGTTGTTATGATGCGTTGCAGTACCCAATTTTGTTTTGGCAAGGCGAGGATGGTTACCATTTCAATATTAAGATGAAACATCGTTTAACTGGTTAGTTACAATAAAATGCATCACACATTTTGTGAATTATTGATACTTAATATTCGCATTTATTTCAGGCTTGGAAACAGCAAAAAAAGTTAGTGCGATGAACTATTATTCGTACAGATTAATGGTTCGGCTGAACGAAATTAATCATATATTGAATTGTAGAAGGCTTTGCAACCAATTTATAGTTGATGTTTACGCTAAAATTGAGTCTGAACGATTGAATTTTATTCGATTTAATCAGAAAAAGTTAAAATCCGAACAATATATTCATTTGCGCGATGCAATTCAGAATGATGGGAATATCAACGATATTGGCCAAATGACAATATTACCAGCAACATATACTGGAAGTCCACGACACATGCACGAGTACGCGCAAGACGCAATGACGTACGTTCGGCATTATCATCGACCCGATTTATTTATTACTTTCACCTGTAATCCTCAATGGAATGAAATAAAGCAATATATGTTTCATGGTCAAAGTGCTTCTGATCGCCACGATATTGTTGCGCGTGTGTTCAAGCAAAAATTGAAAACGCTTATGGATTTTATTGTCAAACAACAAGTGTTTGGAAAAGTTCAATGTTGGATGTATTCTGTGGAATGGCAGAAAAGAGGACTTCCGCATGCACATATTTTGGTTTGGTTAGTTGATAAAATTACGCCAAATGAAATTGATAGCGTAATATCAGCCGAAATTCCTAATCCAATCATTGATCCAGGACTGTTTGAATCAGTTACGAAGCACATGATTCATGGACCATGTGGGGCATTAAATGTCAACTCACCGTGCATGGCTGAAGGAAAATGCACAAAACGGTACCCAAGAGCATTAATAGCGGAAACAATTTCTGGTAATGATGGTTATCCGTTATATCGTAGACGTTCACCTGAAGATGATGGCGAAACAGTTATGGTGAAATGCAAAAATCAAGACATTAAAATTGACAATCGTTGGATCGTTCCATATTCGCCGCTATTATCCAAAACTTTTGGTGCTCATATAAATGTTGAGTATTGTAACTCAGTAAAATCCATCAAGTACATATGCAAATATGTTAACAAAGGAAGTGATTTGGCCTATTTTGGAATTGCTGGGGATAAAAGTGATGAAATCACTTCATATCAATTAGGCCGTTATATTAGTACAAATGAAGCAATATGGCGAATTTTTTCATTTGCAATACACGAAAGGTATCCAAATGTACTGCACTTGGCAGTTCATCTTCAGAATGGTCAACGTGTGTACTTCACACCTGAGAATGCGGCGCAACGAGCAGAACAGCCACCGAAAACAACGTTGACTTCATTTTTTGATATGTGCAGAAATGACGAATTTGCTAAAATGTTATTGTATTCTGAAGTGCCACGATATTTCACATGGAATGAATCTGCGAAAGTTTTTCAAAGACGGAAACAAGGGCAACCAGTACGAGGCCATCCAAATGTATTTTCTACAGAAGCATTGGGTCGTGTGTATACCGTTCATCCAAATCATTATGAATGTTTTTATTTGCGTTTATTATTGATTAACGTTCGTGGTCCTACGTCATTTGAAGATTTAAGAACAGTCGATGGTGAATTGTGTGCGACTTATCGGCAAGCATGCCAGCGTTTGAATCTACTTGAAGATGATATGCATTGGGAAGCTACACTTGCTGATTCCGTAATTTCATCATCTCCACATCAAATACGAACATTATTTGCAATTATAATATCTACATGCAGTCCATCAAATCCATTTGAAATATGGCATAAATTTCGTGATGACATGACGGAAGACATTTTACTTAGAGTGCGACGTTCAGTTTCAAATCCTGAATTAGAAATCACACCGGAAATGCATAACGAAGCTTTGATTTTGATTGAAGACATGTGTATAATGATTGCAAACAAAATATTAGTGCAGTTAGGAATGATAGCGCCTAATCGTGCAGTTCATGATGTTATTAATCAAGAAATGCATCGTGAACAACAATATGATCGTAATCAATTGAGAACATTTGTGCAGTTAAAAGTTCCACAATTGAATAGTCAACAGAAATATGCTTATGACAAAATCATGGAAGGTGTGAACAATGAAGGAGGTGGATTTTACTTTATTGATGCACCAGGAGGCACTGGAAAAACATTTTTGCTGTCATTGATTCTGGCAACCATACGATCGGATAATAAAATTGCTCTTGCAGTTGCTTCATCTGGAATTGCTGCTACCTTATTAGACGGTGGTCGAACTGCGCATTCTGCACTTAAATTGCCTTTGAATATAACAACGATTGAATCTCCTACGTGCAACATTTCCAAAACGTCGGCAATGGCAAAAGTTTTGCAGCAGTGTAAAATAATCGTATGGGACGAATGTACAATGGCTCACAAAAGATCATTAGAAGCATTAAATCGAACCATGCAAGATCTTCGAGGAAATGAAAGACTTTTTGGTGGCGCCTTTATATTGTTATCAGGTGATTTTAGGCAAACTTTACCTGTCATTCCACGATCTACTGCTGCTGATGAGCTAAACGCATGTTTGAAGTCTTCAGTTTTGTGGAAATATGTTAAAACATTGCGTCTTAATCAAAATGTACGTGTACAATTGCAAAATGATCCTTCTGCAGCTGAATTTTCAAAACAACTTTTGGAAATTGGGAATGGTAAAGTTGCAGTCGATAAATCAACCGGATTAATAACATTACCAAGCAATTTTTGTAATATCACTCAATCGAAAAAGGAACTGGTTCAACGTGTGTTTCCAAATATATTGCAGAAGTACAGGAATCATGATTGGTTGAGCGAACGCGCAATATTGGCAGGAAAAAATAAAGACGTGAACGATTTAAATGCAAGTATTTTGCAAGAAATAGATGGCCAATTTTTTGCATACAAATCAGTGGATACGATAATAAATGAAGATGAGGTAGTGAACTATCCTACTGAATTTTTGAATTCACTTGATTTGCCAGGCTTGCCACCACATTATTTGGCATTGAAAGAGGGAGCACCGATAATAATGCTCCGAAATATAAATCAACCACGGCTTTGTAATGGCACCAGACTTTCCGTGAAAAAACTGATGGCCAATTTAATTGAAGCAACTATTCTGAGTGGTAAATATAGAGGCGAAAACGTTCTAATCCCCCGAATTCCAATGATTCCATCAGATATGCCATTTGAATTTAAACGGCTTCAATTTCCTGTCCGTCTTGCCTTCGCTATAACCATTAATAAAGCTCAAGGTCAGACTTTGAATATTTGTGGCTTAGATTTGGAGCAACCTGTTTTCTCGCATGGACAATTGTATGTTGGTTGTTCACGTTGTGGTAAACCCTCTGCATTATTTATAAACACAAAAGATGGAAAAACTAAAAACGTTGTTTATCAAAGAGCATTAAGTTAATTTTTAAAGTATTTTCATTTTCGACCTTTTTATTTGAAAATAAATTATTGTAAGAAATTGATTGTGGATGAGTTTTACTGAAAATTGAAAAGAAATTTCGCAAGTTTCTTTTGTGTATTCGCCCTGTGAAGCGGGCGAAGGTTTCGCTATCTTTTATTATAATTATAAATTTTCATAAATATCTTCTTATTATGTACAGAAAATATCTTATATATAAGAATTAATGTGGATTAATTAATCTATATATACGTTTAGGCGCCAGACAGACAAACAAGAAACATTGTTTATCCACGTGCATTAGAATAATTTTAGCACTATTATCTAGACAATCTTTTATATTTTCTTTTTCTAAACAAGTTAGAAAACAACAAACTTTATCTTTTTTTAACATTTTTAGTGGGGCAGCAAAGCGCACCGGGGCAAAGCTAGTGCTTTTATAAAATATACAATTGAATGAGCAAATGCATCGGAGAAATAAATCAGGAAATAAATAAAATAATTATTTGAGATTATACAATTATCTCTAAACTTGGAGCCCATTTACAAAAGGTAAAATAATCCATTTTTAATAATAAATTAATGTGATTTGTAAGTGCATTACATTAACTCATTGTCAAATACATTTATATATAGAAAATTTACACTCTTTGGCCATAAATTAAGGAATTTCATCTCATTTTTAATCCTTAAACTCCTTAGTATATCGAAATCTTCAGTCTCCTTACAGAGACCCAATTCTGAAAGCATCTTCCTGAATATCTATATATATAAAAATGAATTGTTCGTTTGTACGTTCATAACATGCGAACGTGAAGTCCGATTTGCTTGATTTTTTGGTATGTTTTCATTATTTGCCTGTAGAAGGTTTGTGTGAAATAATAATTTAAAAAAATTTCATTTAAAAAAAATTATTATTTTTGCATAACGGAAAACAGAGGAATCAAAGTAAATTGAAAAATAAATTTGACGTTTTAATTTTGAATTTCAATTTGACAATGGAAGTAAGTAAATTGTAAATGTCTTCCATTATTGCTTTGTTTTGACAAATTATTTTGACACACATAGAATTTTATTTTAAATTTTGAAAAACAATTAAAAATTATAAAAGGCTTAATGCCGATTAATTACTCTGTTTCGGGTGTGTCAAGTCCAAAACAGTGTTACGTATGACAGAAAATATGGAAGCGTTTAAAAGTGATGAGCAGCAAACCGAAGCGAATCAAGAAAAAGACGAAATGTGTTTTATTATAAACACTATAAACACTTATAAACATTATTTGTTTTTTTTTTAGTTATAATTATGCCGCGACCGAGACGTGGCGCCAATATTGGTCGTCGTACTCATAATACAAGACGAGTTGCATCTGTTAGAGCAGGTGAATCTGAAGCGGAACGTGAAGTGAGACTTGAACAGCAAAGAGAGCGTCAATCGAGATCGCGTTCTGCTCAAACAATCGAAGAACGATTCGCGAGTAATTCTTCGGATCGAGCGAGAATGAGTCGCAATCGCGCTGTTAGAAGTCGTGCCAATGACAATATTAATCAGCGAGTAATGCGTGCTGCTTTCAATTATGATAGTGAAGTTGACTATTGTTCTCTTCCATGCCTTTCAATCGGAACTATGACTAATGTCTGCGAACAGTGCAATGCATTGAAATTTCCATCGAAAACTCCTGGAATGTGTTGTGCAAATGGACAAGTAAAATTGCCTGTTTTGAATCCTCCTCCTGAGCCTTTGAGGTCATTAGTTTCTGGTTTGACTCCAGAATCGAATCATTTTTTGTCTAAAATACAGCAGTACAATTCATGTTTCCAAATGACGTCTTTCGGCGCCACAAATATAATCAGAGATGGATTCATGACTTTTAAGGTAATTACTGAACACGACACTAACAATGAGTTCTATCGTGAGATTGAATCAAATGTTTCATGTATGCAGATTCAAGGTCAAATCTATCATCGAATTGGATCGTTATTACCATGTTTGGATTCCAATCATTCCTTTTTGCAAATTTATTTCATGGGAAATTCAGATGTTGAAATTGAACGGCGTTGTGTGGTGGCACAAAATCCAAATGATAGTAATGCAGTGAGAAGAGGAATAATTGAAAGATTGCAGCAGTTTTTTCACGATGAAAATTGTTTGATCAAATTATTTCAAACTGCCCTTGATCAAATGCCTTCGGATTCTCATAGAATTGTTATTCGGGCCGATAAAGCACCTGGTGGAATTCATGCTGGAAGGTTAAACGCACCAACAATTGATGAAGTTGCCGTATTAATTGTGGATGAAGGAGCGAGCAGTCGAGATATTGTACTTCATCGTCGAGATCAAAGTGTTGTGCATGTTTCGGAAACTCATCGTTGTTATGATGCGTTGCAGTACCCAATTTTGTTTTGGCAAGGCGAGGATGGTTACCATTTCAATATTAAGATGAAACATCGTTTAACTGGTTAGTTACAATAAAATGCATCACACATTTTGTGAATTATTGATACTTAATATTCGCATTTATTTCAGGCTTGGAAACAGCAAAAAAAGTTAGTGCGATGAACTATTATTCGTACAGATTAATGGTTCGGCTGAACGAAATTAATCATATATTGAATTGTAGAAGGCTTTGCAACCAATTTATAGTTGATGTTTACGCTAAAATTGAGTCTGAACGATTGAATTTTATTCGATTTAATCAGAAAAAGTTAAAATCCGAACAATATATTCATTTGCGCGATGCAATTCAGAATGATGGGAATATCAACGATATTGGCCAAATGACAATATTACCAGCAACATATACTGGAAGTCCACGACACATGCACGAGTACGCGCAAGACGCAATGACGTACGTTCGGCATTATCATCGACCCGATTTATTTATTACTTTCACCTGTAATCCTCAATGGAATGAAATAAAGCAATATATGTTTCATGGTCAAAGTGCTTCTGATCGCCACGATATTGTTGCGCGTGTGTTCAAGCAAAAATTGAAAACGCTTATGGATTTTATTGTCAAACAACAAGTGTTTGGAAAAGTTCAATGTTGGATGTATTCTGTGGAATGGCAGAAAAGAGGACTTCCGCATGCACATATTTTGGTTTGGTTAGTTGATAAAATTACGCCAAATGAAATTGATAGCGTAATATCAGCCGAAATTCCTAATCCAATCATTGATCCAGGACTGTTTGAATCAGTTACGAAGCACATGATTCATGGACCATGTGGGGCATTAAATGTCAACTCACCGTGCATGGCTGAAGGAAAATGCACAAAACGGTACCCAAGAGCATTAATAGCGGAAACAATTTCTGGTAATGATGGTTATCCGTTATATCGTAGACGTTCACCTGAAGATGATGGCGAAACAGTTATGGTGAAATGCAAAAATCAAGACATTAAAATTGACAATCGTTGGATCGTTCCATATTCGCCGCTATTATCCAAAACTTTTGGTGCTCATATAAATGTTGAGTATTGTAACTCAGTAAAATCCATCAAGTACATATGCAAATATGTTAACAAAGGAAGTGATTTGGCCTATTTTGGAATTGCTGGGGATAAAAGTGATGAAATCACTTCATATCAATTAGGCCGTTATATTAGTACAAATGAAGCAATATGGCGAATTTTTTCATTTGCAATACACGAAAGGTATCCAAATGTACTGCACTTGGCAGTTCATCTTCAGAATGGTCAACGTGTGTACTTCACACCTGAGAATGCGGCGCAACGAGCAGAACAGCCACCGAAAACAACGTTGACTTCATTTTTTGATATGTGCAGAAATGACGAATTTGCTAAAATGTTATTGTATTCTGAAGTGCCACGATATTTCACATGGAATGAATCTGCGAAAGTTTTTCAAAGACGGAAACAAGGGCAACCAGTACGAGGCCATCCAAATGTATTTTCTACAGAAGCATTGGGTCGTGTGTATACCGTTCATCCAAATCATTATGAATGTTTTTATTTGCGTTTATTATTGATTAACGTTCGTGGTCCTACGTCATTTGAAGATTTAAGAACAGTCGATGGTGAATTGTGTGCGACTTATCGGCAAGCATGCCAGCGTTTGAATCTACTTGAAGATGATATGCATTGGGAAGCTACACTTGCTGATTCCGTAATTTCATCATCTCCACATCAAATACGAACATTATTTGCAATTATAATATCTACATGCAGTCCATCAAATCCATTTGAAATATGGCATAAATTTCGTGATGACATGACGGAAGACATTTTACTTAGAGTGCGACGTTCAGTTTCAAATCCTGAATTAGAAATCACACCGGAAATGCATAACGAAGCTTTGATTTTGATTGAAGACATGTGTATAATGATTGCAAACAAAATATTAGTGCAGTTAGGAATGATAGCGCCTAATCGTGCAGTTCATGATGTTATTAATCAAGAAATGCATCGTGAACAACAATATGATCGTAATCAATTGAGAACATTTGTGCAGTTAAAAGTTCCACAATTGAATAGTCAACAGAAATATGCTTATGACAAAATCATGGAAGGTGTGAACAATGAAGGAGGTGGATTTTACTTTATTGATGCACCAGGAGGCACTGGAAAAACATTTTTGCTGTCATTGATTCTGGCAACCATACGATCGGATAATAAAATTGCTCTTGCAGTTGCTTCATCTGGAATTGCTGCTACCTTATTAGACGGTGGTCGAACTGCGCATTCTGCACTTAAATTGCCTTTGAATATAACAACGATTGAATCTCCTACGTGCAACATTTCCAAAACGTCGGCAATGGCAAAAGTTTTGCAGCAGTGTAAAATAATCGTATGGGACGAATGTACAATGGCTCACAAAAGATCATTAGAAGCATTAAATCGAACCATGCAAGATCTTCGAGGAAATGAAAGACTTTTTGGTGGCGCCTTTATATTGTTATCAGGTGATTTTAGGCAAACTTTACCTGTCATTCCACGATCTACTGCTGCTGATGAGCTAAACGCATGTTTGAAGTCTTCAGTTTTGTGGAAATATGTTAAAACATTGCGTCTTAATCAAAATGTACGTGTACAATTGCAAAATGATCCTTCTGCAGCTGAATTTTCAAAACAACTTTTGGAAATTGGGAATGGTAAAGTTGCAGTCGATAAATCAACCGGATTAATAACATTACCAAGCAATTTTTGTAATATCACTCAATCGAAAAAGGAACTGGTTCAACGTGTGTTTCCAAATATATTGCAGAAGTACAGGAATCATGATTGGTTGAGCGAACGCGCAATATTGGCAGGAAAAAATAAAGACGTGAACGATTTAAATGCAAGTATTTTGCAAGAAATAGATGGCCAATTTTTTGCATACAAATCAGTGGATACGATAATAAATGAAGATGAGGTAGTGAACTATCCTACTGAATTTTTGAATTCACTTGATTTGCCAGGCTTGCCACCACATTATTTGGCATTGAAAGAGGGAGCACCGATAATAATGCTCCGAAATATAAATCAACCACGGCTTTGTAATGGCACCAGACTTTCCGTGAAAAAACTGATGGCCAATTTAATTGAAGCAACTATTCTGAGTGGTAAATATAGAGGCGAAAACGTTCTAATCCCCCGAATTCCAATGATTCCATCAGATATGCCATTTGAATTTAAACGGCTTCAATTTCCTGTCCGTCTTGCCTTCGCTATAACCATTAATAAAGCTCAAGGTCAGACTTTGAATATTTGTGGCTTAGATTTGGAGCAACCTGTTTTCTCGCATGGACAATTGTATGTTGGTTGTTCACGTTGTGGTAAACCCTCTGCATTATTTATAAACACAAAAGATGGAAAAACTAAAAACGTTGTTTATCAAAGAGCATTAAGTTAATTTTTAAAGTATTTTCATTTTCGACCTTTTTATTTGAAAATAAATTATTGTAAGAAATTGATTGTGGATGAGTTTTACTGAAAATTGAAAAGAAATTTCGCAAGTTTCTTTTGTGTATTCGCCCTGTGAAGCGGGCGAAGGTTTCGCTATCTTTTATTATAATTATAAATTTTCATAAATATCTTCTTATTATGTACAGAAAATATCTTATATATAAGAATTAATGTGGATTAATTAATCTATATATACGTTTAGGCGCCAGACAGACAAACAAGAAACATTGTTTATCCACGTGCATTAGAATAATTTTAGCACTATTATCTAGACAATCTTTTATATTTTCTTTTTCTAAACAAGTTAGAAAACAACAAACTTTATCTTTTTTTAACATTTTTAGTGGGGCAGCAAAGCGCACCGGGGCAAAGCTAGTTTATATATATTTTGGGATAGTGAAGCTTGTTATTGACTCGTGTCTCTGGTGATTGGATGAACTAACTTTTTGTTTGCTCTTTGCTGCTATTGTAATTTTAAAGACATGAATTTAATTAATTAAAATTCAAGAGATCATCTGAAAACTCTGCTAATGATGATGATTGAAGTTCTGGCTCCTTAACCTATTTTTCACGACAACGACGTCGTAAAATAATCAGTTAATCAAGAACTAGAAGGGGTAAAGAAGCACAACAACAAGCAAACAATAGACGATTCGGTAAAATTAACAAGGCTTTTAGAATTTCGCCAAACAATGGCTTTAACAGATGATGCTTGAACGTGTTGTGAATTTTGTTGAGCGTCAAGCAAATCTGTTTGAGGTGCAGCTCCTTTGAACAGGAGAGGGTTGAAATTATGGGAAAGTGTGTCATTAAATTGAAAAACGTTCACGGTTAATTTATGCTGAACACGTTCATTAAGCTCGTTAAAACGCGAACATTTCTGCAAGAATTATTCAAAGCTACAATAAAACGTTAAGGAGGGAATGAAAAGTAAATTCGAAGATTTGTGAATAGTAACGAAAGCTTCTCATTTTATAATTAAAAACAAAACAACACCAACACGTAAATAAAAATAACGATCCATTGGAAAAGATTTAAATTGATATTCATTCACGCTGGTCTACAATTTAATTGCATTTATATTATCGGTTTTTTCTTGAAAAAAGTTTGAATTTCATTTTCATTAGTCATAAAATTTTGAAAAGTAATATTTAGGGAACTTTTTATCGTTTTACTTACAAGGATAACAATAACCAAATGAGACAAGCATCCTAAAAATTCATGTATTATTCATTTAGATCATTCAAATAGATTTTTTAAAGCATTTCTTTTAGCATTTTATTCATGTCAATGATTTTTCGGATCCATTCTTAATTAGACATAAAAATATCCATTCTTTGAATTATTGAATATACTTTTCAAACTTCATCCGAAGTCTCCTTCATTTCATTAAATTAATTTTCCATATTCAACTTTATGCTCCGCTGCATCTGAATGAATAACTCAAAAAATCCATTTTATTAATAGTATCTTATGCAAGCGGTTTTTAAATGATCCATGAATGAGTTCATTTTAATAATTACTCACTAAAATTTCGAAATAATTTGTATACACACAACGACGAATAAAAAAATATTTTTTTTGCGCCCCATTTAGTTATGTAAATAACGAATTTAAACAACCCGCTAAAAATTGCAAAAATATTCAATAATTCAATTTCATAACAGATCTGCTGATGATGATTGAAACCTCTCAAAAAAATGATTTCGCTTTCGCTACCAGTGCGCATTCAGTACGCAAATTCTAGTACAAAGTTCAAGCACACTTGGGACTATGAAAGATATAGAACGAGGTCAGCAAAGACTTAAGAATTAAATTAAAATAAGAAGAGGAGACTCTGTTTTCTGTGTAGAAAGCAGAAAATCTGTAGAAGCATCGAATGCATTTCTATTATTTACTATGTTAAAAGGTATATATGAAGTAGTATAAGATTGAGATGTTTGCTTCTGCATTAATTAATTGAAAATCGTATCCTCAATTCTTTAAATTTTTTAAGGTTTTGCCGGAATTTACCGGCCGAGTTGCTTACTCATATATCTTTCGCTGCTCTGTCTCACCTCTTTGACAGTGATGCCGACATCCGTCCTTCGCTGACTTTTCAATGAAGATTACCTTTTCAATAATGAACATTTCATTATTGCTTTCGGACTAAATTGAATATACAACAATTCTTTATATAAATAAAAAAATATTCCATGAAATCGGGGTCTGTCTATGCACAATTTGTCCAATAAACAAACGAAAACTGCGTGTGGCCAATTTTCTGTATACAAGTATTAATATAATTTATTATCCACAATTCAGCTTTTGACTAAATGAATATAAATTTACTACTTTTGAATTCAATAAAAATTATATAAAAAAAAATTAATTCAAAGTTACTATATAAAAATGGAGAAAATTCATCATTTTGGAAGGATTTTATTTTAACTTGAATTTTTTGATTCTCAGAAGAAATAAACTCAGCTCAGGATATACAAGTAAGTATCGAAATATGATTACTGAAATTTCATTTCTTTTTCTGTACGTACGTAGATTATAATGCAGAGGTTTATCTGAAAAACTACATTGTAACCGATTCAGACTTGAAAAACACAATTCACAATTCTCAGACTACAAATATACAATTTTGTAACCTATATACTCGCAATTATTGCGAAACTTTTCTTCAGACGCGAATCCGATGGATCACTCAATGCAACGCTTCGGAAAGCAATAAGTAATACAGCAATATTGAACTGCATCGAGGAGCTGAAAATAGAATCGCTTGTAAACAATTTATGGATAGAAGGAATATTATTTTCGGAAACAATGAAAAACCACGCCAGTTGGTCTTGAAAATGATGATGATGGAGAGATGATAATGATTTGCTATTTTTAATTTATGACTCGTAAAACTTATTTAAAGAAACTATTTTCGTTTGACCCTGGATGCATGCAATTTATACTTGCACGATGAACTTATAACTCGCACATGGTTAATAAGAAAACGAATGCATGGTAATGGTCTTTAAAAAGCAAAAAAAAACTCTATTGAGTAAGAAGCTATCGTTTAAGCTGTCAAAGAAACAACCGTTATACACAAAGTAATGCAATGGAAGGGAAACCCGATGTCAATTGGTTCGTTTGGTACCCGTCAGGTACCATAAGGTTGGGTTTTGATTGACCATTTACGCTGTTAATCGTGTGATCGGTTGACTCTTGGGATCCCACGCCACGTCTTGTCGTTTTGCGTCTAGACAACTTGAAACATTCTACATTGTGTCCTCCTCTGACTTAAAACGAAACATCATCATGTGCTTCATTATTACTATCATCATAATCAAGTAATTCTATCGATTTGCATCACTCAGCAAAACATTTTCAACATTTTGCTCCGTTGGTTTCGAAAGAAGCTGCTTTTTTGCTATTATTTTTGCTCTTCTTGTTGCTTCTTTCGCTTGGTGGACTTTTTGTGGCTTTTTGCTGTATGTATTTCAAATTTATTCTTCCATTTTTTAGCCACTTGACAATATATTTTTTTCTCTGTTACTTGTAGAAGTATTTCTCTGTATAAATATTTGAAATTTGCTGGATGAAGTGGACTTTTGCTGGCGACTTGAAAATTGCAGTGTTTCGTTTTCTATGTCGGTCAGCAAAGTCTAATAATCATATAAAAATATGGATAAATGTGTATTTTTGTGTTTATATAGTTCCATAGACCTTTGAAACTTATACTCACAAAGAGATTTCTTTGATATCAAATTAAACATTTTTAGCTTCATTTATATAAAATACCATAAAAAAGGGAGAAGGAAAGAAAAAAACAGAAATCAAGTTTTTATGCCTTTTTTAAACAACAGACTTAAAGTACGCATATTTTTAATGTGAAAATTGTTAATTAAAATGCTTTGTTTTTCGAAGAGATCAAAGATCAATCAAATTAATCGAAAGCCGTTTTATTCGATAAATCAAAATTATGGCTTAATTCAGACATGGAAGAATTATAATCAAAAGATAATAAATTCCTCAAAGGTGAAGAAAATTCTAAAAAATGAACTAATAAAAAACCTAAAATTTGTGTTTCAATGTTTGAAAATTTCATAATAAAATATTAAGTAAAATTTTTATGTGATAAAAATGCAATAAATTCTTTTATAAAAATTAAATTAAATATTATAAATGAAATTTATTTATTTATTTATTTATTTGTGCATTTAGTGAAAAAATTGGTTTTGGTAGTGAGCCATCGACTGGTTCCTTTCTAATTCCGTGTTTTTTGTGCATTAGTAATAAGAATTCTTTGAAATGTTTTATAATTGTTCAGTGTCTCTGCTCCGAAAAAATATTCTGGAGTGAAATGCTCAACACACTTTCAATTTTTTATTCCCGCAGCATGCAATTTGATAAAACGTTGACAGTTTTTTCCTAATAATAATACGAAAACGAATCTGTTTATAAATAGAGTTCACCAATGGAGAAATTTCGTCGCGGTGGTATAATTTGGCAGCTATGGGATTAAATTCAGCAAACGTTTCTTCTCCAAAGTCGTGCACACAAACACACACAAATGCATAAGCACCGTCCCACGCAATATCAAACAAAGAGCAATTGTTGCACGTACGTTATTGGCCACACACATCGAAGACTTGACTGAGATTTTCCAACACTCAAATAAACAGTTATGTAGTTATGTAGTCGAAGAAGACGCCTGAAAGTCGTGAAAACATAATAAATGCAACAACATCTCGAAGAACGACGTCGTCAACAACAAACAATTGTATTGCAGCATTTCAAGGAGCAGCAGCGATATTAAATTGCTGCATAAAAATACATATATTTTTATGATTTGTAAAGAGTTGCTTGCTTTCACTTTCTGTGCCTCATCGTTCTCCTTCTCGTTCGTGTTGCTTACTTAATATGTTTGCATAAAAATATTGCTTTCTTTTTAAATGTTTTGTGTGTGTTTTTGCCATTAAACCCACAAAGGTTTTGTATTTTTATATTTTAAATGTTTTCTGCTTGTAGTATTTTTGGTGAATGTTTTCTTTGTGCTTCTTGTCTTTCTCCTTTTCAAATACCTTAAGTGCAGTTTAGGAAAAATAAAAAACGGAAAAAGAAATTCATACGCACAAATAAAAACACACACACACACGGATTTCACACTCATAAAAATATTCGTGTGAGTTAGAGTCCCACACTCGGATGACTTTTTGCATCTTTTCTCTTTTGCGCTGTTCGACATCTCAAGAAGTTTCTCCGTGAGGCGGTTTAATACGACTTTTGGGAACTTTAATACTCCTTTATACGCCGTGCCCACTTCTCGTACCCTCAACCCGCACCACACTTGATAAATTGAAATGGCGTTTTTTTTATGTTATCCTCGTTGATGGTTTTTTATGGTCGTTTCAACACAAAATTCGAAATTAATTTCTTTCGGGTTAACTTTTCATGAGAGCTCACAATTAAAGTGATTATTTTCTGTGTTTTAAATGTTTGTTAATGTTTGTTTTTCCATTTTTAATTCTTTATTTCTATGAATTATAACAAATATTTTCGTATATTTGTCTATATTTTGGCTCATTTATAAATATGCAAATCTCTGGCAATTTTAAAAATAAATTTCATCAACTTTTTTGAATTCCAAATTCACAATTTTGTTTTTGTTTAATATAGAAATAGAATTTCTGTGTTTTATATTTGCCAGATATTTATAACATAAGTTTTGATTATTCTAAATTTAAATTTTTCCATTGACAATGAAACTTTTTCAGTGATTCTGATTCCGATTCTGATGGAAAAGATGAGCGGTTTCCGAACAACTGCAGAACACATCTGGAAATTTAGTCAAGCTCAAAACACAACAACAAAAGTTATAAAACAGAAAATGAACAAACGACAAACTTTAATTTTACGTCCTCGCTTTGAGGGAGGCGGTGAGTGGGTGGGTGGAAACAAACGATGAAAATAAACTGAGAACAAAGTCAAAGTTAGGTACAAGAAATTTCAAGTAAGTTTTAATAGCACTCGGCTTTTTGAAGTGCGCCTGCGACGATTTTTTTCATCTCCTACTGCAAGCACACGCCTCCTTCCCCCGCCCCTTACTCATCAGACTCCGCTACAAAGTCAACAATTTAATAAAGAACCAAGGAAGGAAAGCGGATGCTTGAATTTCTCATGTCTCGCACATGAGAAGCAATTGTCGATAAATGAGATGATTACAATGATGATGAGGGCGATAATAATGATGATCATGATGTTGTATGCTCATTATGCTGTTGTCGATGTGTGTTGCTGTTATGCAGTCAATTTGAATGGCGTAAACACGAAGGTTTCAACAATTGAAATAAACAAGTGGAACTCTCTAAGGCTCTTGACACACATTAACTAACGTATGTTTGACACGAAATCCCACACACCCACACAAACGTATACGAACACACACTTCTAAATGCATAAACCTAAGCAACCATCTACGAATTTCAGTCTATGAAAAGTTATCCTCATTGTAGTATTAAGCAACTGTTTCGAAAATGTAGAATATGCATAACGATTTTTAAGAGAAAATTTAATTTGAATAAACTGAAATAATTTCAATTTAAAATAATACATTTCATTCAAGTGTTCGTTTAAATGCTTATAAAAGCAGTTATCTTTAAAACTATTTTGAAAAAAGTATTATTTAAAGGCAATTTTATTATGATATAGACACTTTTTCTTCCGTAATCGCGCATTTTCTGCTTGATTATTATTTTATTATCAGGAATTATTAATTTTCATAGAGTAAACAAACGAATTTGCTATAATATTTTATCACTTATTTGTTAAAGCGGAATAAATAAGTTCGTAATAACGATAAATAAAACAACTTCTTGTTTCAATTATTAATTATTAAAAATTACGGATGGAGAGATTGTAAAGTTGCTGGAAATATTCTGGACGAGTTTCAAAAGATACCAAAAAAAAAACTCTGGAAGAAAGTGTTCCATTTAAAATAAGTTCTTTGTTTGGAAGACAAGGAAGACCCGAAAACCTTAGCAAAATTACTCTGTTGCTACTGTATAACATTTAAATATCTTTAGGAAAGAAGTACAAGGATGTCAAGACTTACAAAAGACGTATTTACCATGAATACTTCAATATAAAGAATACTTCACTAACTGAAAAGTTAGTTGAAGGATAAGTTTTATTAATTATTATCTAATCTATAAGAAAATTTGCTAAATCTATCGATTAAAGTTTAAATTAGTTCAAATGCACATCTTAAAAATGTGGATAAATGAAAAAATTTACGTTATTTAAGGTGAATTTTCTACTTTTGAAATGGATTTTAGCCAAAAGAATATTTTACGGATCTGCGATTTGCAAATTAATGCCCAACGAAGATTTAAAAAATTGCTCTGTAGCCGATGTAGCTTCCTTAGCGACTCAAGTCCCGAGGGTTTCAACTGTAAATCGACAAATTTTGCAAAATGACCAACAACTAAAAGCTTCTATGTCCCTTGGGATTAATTTTCAACACCCGGGTCGTGATTTTTACTGAAAATTTATACGATACGATCTACAAGAGAGGACAACCAATGGATAAAAAGAAATGGTGGATTCCACGATGAGCGAGTAGCAAATTAAGCAGAAGCAATTAAAGCATTTCATGCCGAGTGCTCTTTATTTAAAATGTTTCGCTTTTAACGGAGAAAAATGGCTTCTAATGTGCGAAGTTCGATGAACATAATTTTTTTATAAAATTGGAATCAATTTCATAAAACGAATTGGAGATTGGGTCAGGGTCGTAATAATAATTCATAAACGTCAATTGCTATATTAAATAAACGTTTTATAAACGTTTATAAAATATTGTTGTGTTTTTTAATGAGCTTTCCTTCTTTTTCTCTTTCTATTTTAGTTTTTTTATTTTTCCATTTATTAAAATCAAGTTTTTTCCCCTTTTTTGAATATTTGTAGTTTTTTCACAGTGTTTTCATGTTAATAAATTAGTTTGCTTTGTTTATTAATAGCTTTGTTTTTCCTTTTTTGTGATGCGTGTTTATTTTTTCCTGTTTTTATTGCTTATAATTTTCATGACTTATTTGTGAGTAACATATCGTAAACATTTTCATTTTATTGTTGTTTATATTACGCACAATTTACTTTTATAGTTATAATTGCATTTGAGTTTCAGCAGTGGAGTTACTTTACGAATTTAGTGAAGTATTTTGTTAAATGTGTGTAATTAAACTTAATTCCATTAAGTTTTAATGCCATGAAAGAAACGAGATTTATTTATAATTAATTATTTGAAGGATTAAATTAATACGATTAATAAATCATATAAATATACTAAATGTTTATTCTATAAAAGTACTCAATGTTTTCTATATTCAATAAACATTTTAATTAGTCGAGTGATTTTTGATTTTGTTTATTATATTATTAATTGAATTTAAATTCTTTGAAACACTCAATCAAAGATTATAAAATAATGTGTTCTACTCAATGTTTTTTGCACTTCCGAAATTTCGGAAAATGGTCATTACAGAATACGCAAACCATGAAAAGTTATTAAAGCAGGAAAAGTTTTAATAAATGTTATGATTGAAATAAGAAATTAATAAATTTTAAATTGGAGAGCGGAAAAATCATTGGCTTTAAAATTCCCTTATAACATCCTAATTAGATTTCAAAATGCATTTAATTTAGTTGTTATAATGGAATTCCTTAAAATGAAACAACATTTAAAGGCCTTGAATATTTTTGAGAAAATTGAAAACTTATACAACGCTTTAAAAAAGATTCATTAAAAGCGCAAAGGTTGGAATCTGAATGTGATGTTTGAACGTACCTTTTTCTCTTTTTCCTCTTTCTCTGCTAGAGGCGCTTTCAGTGCGCTGCTGATTTAACGCTTCACCACTCGGCTGCGTTTGCCACCGCCGTTTTCAGCTGTTGAAGAACACCGTTGAAAAATCAAACAGAAGTTTCAGAAATTCTTAATTTCAATTTAATTTCAATTTTGTTTAATTCACTTTTTATACACAATTCTTTTGGGGGTTTAACTGGCGATTGCAATTTTGGCTTTAATTGGTGAATGATTTTTTGTGAGGAATCGAAAACAAGTTCTATAAAAAATAAAATGAATAAATATGTTCATAATTTTAAGCTAATATTTTAATGAATTTTGGTAAATGTAACAGAGAATAAACAGATAAACAATTCAATCAAGATAAATCTCCAATTTTTATGCTATTGTAGACACAACCAAAAACATTAACATGCTAGTTTTTATTAAATTTTCTCATTAAAGAAAATTACAATCGAAACCAAGAGAAGAGTTTGCATTAATTGTTAATTACAATTTTTTTGTTTAATGTCAAAACACAGAATGTTTAAAAGAGCAATCTTAACACTTAACAATTTTGATTTATTCTGCCCAGAAAGTCTTTTATTTAACTGTTTTTCATAATACATTTTCCACTTAATATTGTTTTTAGTTGTGTTATTTTAATATATAAAAATGCATTTAATTGATGAATTAATGATTTTTATATCAATTATCAATCACTATCATTATTTAATATATCGTATATTATTACATTATTATAAATTGTTATTTATTATTAATTCTTAATAGACTCTCTGGTTTTCTTATTATTATTCTTTTGCTTCCTTTGGGATTTTAATTTATTAAGATTGAACTCCTTTGGTTTATCTTATTCGAATTTCTATTCGTGAAGAAACTTTATTACTATAGAATCGCGCACTTTTAAACCTCACTCCTTTAATTCACAACACATTCACTTCTTCGCAAGGCATCGTTTTTATTATACTGATGCAAGGACACGCATTAAACACGCATCTGGATCTCTTCGCCGCCGTTGCTGTTATTCTTCTGATGTCTGCTTTAAGAAAACCGAATGATGTATTATGGAACACTTCGCTTCTGACAAAAATAACCTTTTGTTCTCTATTTTTGCAACACTTTATCTATTTCCATTTACAATATACATCTTTCTCATTTAACTACTTCTACTTATTAAATTTCTATCTTTTACATTTCAAACATTAATTTTTCAATAATCATCCGCTTTGTAGCGTCCGGTTTACGTCTCATTGGCAACTGTTGCATAAACGAAAGAAGCTGTCAGTTATTATCGAGATGATAAAATACAAGATTACGTCTTGCGCAGGTGCGTTAATCGATGTCAAAAATGAAAGACAATCGTTCCAGTGCGTGACACTATCCTAGACTATAATACAAATTGTTAATTTTGTAAGATTTCCTTTGCCTGCATGAAGCAGTTTATTACTGGTAATATGTCTGCTGATGGACAGTTGAGTTAATCGATAGAATTCCGAAATCGAACAAAAATTTTTGATTGTTAATTTGTGCCTGGAAGTGGCGTGCTCAATGATTCTCAAAATACAGAGTGACCACATTCTTATCCCATAATTTTGTCATTGGTTATTATTTGCTATTGTCCAGATTATTTGCAGTCTTTTACTGGTAGCATTGGAATTCTTGTATCGCAAAGAGAAAACGATACAAAGAAAAATAAATGTTATCAGAGGGTGATAAAGGAGGGGATAATGTATGGCACAAATAGAAAGCCAAAAGGAAATAAATAAAGAACAAATAATTGAAAAGCTACAGCAAAAATAGCATGCAACAAGCTGCTGTCGCGTAGAGTTTCTTGATGATGTTTTACCTTTTCGCTGCTGTTATTATTGCTGTTGTAATTCGTCACAGGTTTTTTGCTACATTCTTCTGTTTTGATCCTCTGTTTATTTTTGGTGTGTGTATTATGTTTAATGCGAGGTTCATTGTTGTTATTTGGCAACCCTTTGGAGGTATAACAGTTTTTCTCTCATATTTTATTTCGTTTTCCTTTTCATATTTTCAAAATTGTTTCTTTTCACGAGTTATGTTATTAACACTATGTAGATTAAAACAGAAAAGCATAACGAAATATACATACGTATATGTATAGATATACACATATGTATATTCCTTATTTTTTGTAGTTTTACTAACGAAAGTTACTTTTACATTTGTAATATTATAATGTAGGCATTTTCTTATTGTACAGCCGTAATTTTAAATAAATTAAAATTGAATTTTGCAAAAATATAAAAAAGCAACACTAGAAAAGCTCACAAATGGGAACAACAAAACATTTAAAAACGTATCACTAAATCAACTTTCAAATTGAAATCTTCCAATCAAGTATCCAAAGTTAATTGAAACAGTCTTAAAATAAACATTGAATTAAATTGAAGTTGATCCTTTGTTCAGCATAAACAACTTAATCATCCTTCATCCAGAGCTGAATGCAAAGAATCAACAATTGTTTCACAGATAATTCGTTGTGGTTTATGACTTTCATCTTACAATTCATATTGCTTCTCTTATTTTATTAACTTGTGTCATATCTGTTTATTTATTTTATCCAACTCATCATAAGCACAGACAGACTTTTGCAGTTTCATGCTTGAAAGCGCAAAGTTCCACAACACACACCCGAAATTTCTTCTTCTTGTCACAACTAAAGTAATTGAATTGTTTGTTTGACGTTTAAATAACAAAAGACGCCCAATGAAACATCGACACACAATCACACACACGCAAACATCCTTACATTTGCTTATAAAATGTACGCTTTCCCAAAGAAGTTAAAAAAATCCAGCAAGTAATCGTCTGACTTGCTTGACTTTTCTTCCCTCTGTGCATAAAATAAGAGAAGAAGCATGCTGCAGCACAAATTGTAATCCATACGTCCCCGTTCTTTAAAAATGGAACAGAATAGAAGACAATAAAAAACTATATTTTACCTATTTTAAGGTCTTCAACTTGTTGCTGCTTAAAAATTCGTCTGGGAAATTTTACCTTTCCCCATTTGAAGAACTTCTTTGCTCTTCTTTCGTCCCTCCAGCCCGTTACGGGGTAATTTTTCACTTCATCTTCGCGTCTGGTTTATTTTGTATTTATTGTTATTCTTGTTGTGGTTTTTATTCTCTGCTTTTGTTGGTAAATGGTTTGGTTTTCACGGGTTTTTTAAAAGTTTCTTCATCCTTTTTTTAATAAATGACTTTTACATTTTAACCACGCATTTAGAACGCCTTTAAAAAATGTCAACTCATGTTTGATCCTTTTTCTCGTTCATGATAATGATGAAGAATGATGGATGAGTGACTAACAACTAAAATCAACCGCAATAGCGAGGAATAGTAGCATTCAAAAAACTTATTTAATATCTTTAATAAAAACACAGTCGAACTTTGCTGTCTATGCCAATTTTAGAGTTACCAATTCTATTAGCATCTAGCTTTTAATTGGATCCACCGACTTAACTGAAAATGAAAATCCTTTTCACTAAAAGTAAAACTAAAGCTAAATGGACCATCGCTGAAGAAACTATTTATTTAGCTCGTTTTTCTTCTTAATCTTAATCTAGGCTAACACAACGGGAGGAGAATAGTTTTAATAATGTTAATAACATAAATAAAATACTAAAATAAACAAAGACATTGCATTATGTAATATCAAAAGCTTTAGTAAAGTTACATCTATATTATCCCGTGAATGTAACAAATTTTTAAATTTGCGTGAATTAGCTATTTTAATATATGGCTTCAAAATTATATGATTGTTTTATTAAATAATAGTTTATACATATTAACTAACAGTAACATTAAATTACTTTAATTAGATGTGTTTTTATGTTAGCCTATTAACTATCAATATCAAACTAAGAAATATAAAAAGAACCTTAAACCACTGACCATATAAAATATAACATTTTATGTATGCATCAACACGTTTTCTATAATCTCTCATTCGACAGATTTCCCAGCTATCCATGGTGATTTACAACAAACAGCGTTGGTGAAAGTGAAAGCAAGTTATGAGAATCGCAGTGGAAGAGCCAATTTCAAATGCATTTGCTAGCAAATTTGTAATTTTTTAAATGATCAATTAATAAACTAATAAAAAATGGAATCTCGGTTTTTTTTTATTTTAACTGAAATCAGAAAATTATTGTAAAAGTTTACGATTTTCATGACAAAATAGTAAATAAACGTCATTATAAAAAAGAGGCAAAACAATTACGGCCCCAGGGAATCTTTTACAATTTCAATTGAATAATGGTTTTCTGATGGACATTATGGCAGACTAAGAGTACCGCAAAACACGCAAATACCGTGGAAGTTGAAACCATAGGTTCACCAATTATTATATGTGGTTGAAACGAAATGTTGCGCGATTTTATGCAACGCTGTGCCGATTTTTACATAACTTGTGCGCACTTTTAACTGTCCATGTTCATACCAAATTAAGAGTTCGCTTTTATTAATTATAGAATCTCTTTTTTCTCACTTAAACATTAAATTTCCACGTTGTATGCGATTTAATGTTGGGTTTTAGTTTTTTTAAGGAACCAGTTTATATTTGTTTGTGATATATCCGATTCGCTCTTCAGCAAAAAAGAATTTAAATACTTAGGATCTGCAGTGTGAACCTACACATTTTCCTGCTCCCCTGCACTCGTCACGTTTATTTGAAATTAATTTAGTAGAAACAGTATATTGGCTCAGAGAGTTTAATTTATTATTTCTGCTGGTTTTTTTGTTGTTTTATTAATATTGACGTAACACTATGGCTCGTGAAACACAATAAAAGCAATAAAACTTACGGAAACAATTAAACAACGAAGAGCACATCTCCAAACAACGAAGACTAGTTGCAGTGATAATAAAAACAAAAACAAATTCCTTGGGACAAACTAATCAAAGATCAATAAATTAGTTATAAATTGTTTGCTGTTGACAACAGAATATATATATATGTGCTACATCGTCGACGTCAGTGTTTTGGACAAGCGGCTAGACAGACAGCAGCCACCTTGTTAACCATATAAGCGACCTTGGAGTGAACAAGTAAGCGCTCTATATATTAGGTGGATTTTAAAAAAATAGGAAAACTTTGCATATTTTCATTAACATTCAGATTATTTTTAAACGTCGGCCAGAGCGCTACAGGGCCGCTTAGCGCTCAGTGCTGTAGAGGCGAAATCTGCGACACACTGCACCACATCAACGACTTGTCGCAGCCGATAATCGTGAGCTAGCTGATAATCTAATTTTGTGGAGAGCGTCACAACTCGTGTGACAAATAAAAACAGCACACCAAAGTGTTAGTAAGAGTGCTGCGCCAGATAAACAAAAACTGATTTTGTGTCGCATTTAAAATCGCGAGATGAGGAGTTTTATTAAAGCTGCGAGAGCTGTTACTTAAGCTACGCTGATTAGATACGCCTGAAAACTTTCCCCATCTTTTGCAAAAAAATCATAGCATTCGGTATTCGTATTTTTGGAAATGAAATGATGCAAAATATATTAAAACTCAATCGTCTGTTCTGATAATGGAATTTGCAGAAAGTGATGAGCACGTCGTCAGCAACGACGAGTTGGTAAGGCCGTTTGCTCAGATTCCTCTCACAGGGCTGAGCAAGCGAACACGGCTCCAGCTGTCCAGGTTGTTGAATACGAAGAAGTTGCTTCGGTCTGAGGAAGGGTACGAACGGGATTGGCGAGGTATTGCGGCACTGTGCCAGCAAAAGGCGCTTTGCGATGAGTCCACTGTCAGTGGTCAGGATCCGATGAGACTTGTGCTGCAGTACTGGTGCACCAACAACGCCAGCACGGCTACATTTGAGAATTTGGAGCGTTTTCTCGGCATCATAGATCGTTGGGATGTGTGCGATGATATATATGAGAATATGGGTACGTAGATGATACGCTATCTCTTAAGAAATAAATTAATTGCTAGATTTATGGAGAGATACACATTTTCTTCATTTAATTAATTAACAAGTGAAAAATTATCAGCACTTAACTATTCTTTTAATTGGAACAAAGGCGTTGGTCTTTGAGGCCAAAGCCTTATCTTGTTTGAACACGTTTAAGTCATCTATTTACTCTTTCGCTTACGTCTTACATCGAACTTGTTTTCAATTTGTTTTTAGTGGTTGTAGTTAGTGTAGGGTTTGCCTATTGTGCAATTGAGCAGATGTCTTCTCTTCACGTTTGCTCACTGTGCACTTTACTATTGCCTTTCAAATACATTTAATGTTCTATTGTCAGTTAAAAAATCTTGTTATTTTTCTTCTTTTTAATATGCAAACTAATTTTGTATTGCATCGCTCAGTACGGAATTCGCCATTTGCATATTCAATTAAGTTTGTTTACCGCATTAAAAATTCTGTAGCTTTTTGTGAACGAAATTAGTATTAAGAATTTTATCATTAAGACGATAGTTTTTATGCTCGTGTAGTGACTTGTGTTATGTTCCTCTTAATTGTTACATAATTGTTCCATTCATTAGATGGAATTTTGTCGATGCTTTTAAATCGTTTTTCATCGCCTTTTTCTCTCTCTCGTTAGTCGAAGATGCTGAAAGCTATCGGAATCAGTTGCATCAGAAATCCAATGCATTGGAGCAACAGTCATCCGCCGTTAATAATTGTGATATCACAGATAGTTTTGGTCTCGGGTCTGATTCGAATATATTGACCAAGGACGACGTGCTGCGAGCACAGAAAGGACTGCCGCCTCAAAAGTACGACGCGTTTGTACTGTTTGCCGATGCTGACATAAACTATGCTGTGGAAATGCTTTCGAAATTGGAGGACCACCCGGATTATCACTTTAAAGTACGCTTCCTCGTTCTTTTAGATTCTTAATTTCAATTCATTTCACTAACTCGTTCTTAGCTCTGTCTCAAAGATCGTGATTTATTGGCTGGTGTTTCCTTCGCGCACGTGGCACTCACACAACTGATTGAGGAGCGCTGCAAACATTTAATAGTGATTTTAACTGAGGACTTTCTCAAAAGCCCAGAGAATAAGTTTTTAGTCAATTATGCGCAAGCTTTACAAATCGGTGAGTTATTCATCAATTGCTGTAGAAGTCACTTAATTGAATTTGTATATTTAAGAGCACAAAACACGGAAAATAATTCCGCTGCTTTACGAAGATACAATTTCGATCCCTCGCACGCTGAAAATTTACACGCATCTTAAATACAATGCCAACGTTAGCAGTCTGTATAACTTCTGGGCCAAGTTAGCGGCGTCTATCCGTGATGTCTACCTGATACCAGAATCACCCAGCGGCTATTCCAAAATTGAGCACACGTATATTCTTTGAATAGTTTAATTCGCGTACTAGAAATAAATATTAACCTAAATTATCTTCTATAGCAGTGTCGCTGTGAATTCTAGCAGAAATGTTCAGCAGAACAGTCAACATCAACAGCAGCAGCAACTCATTAACAATTTGCCCATCCCTCCCATGGACATTCCCAGCATTAACATTAACGGTCAGGCTTTGCCCATCGACGTAGATGCGACCCCGAAAAAGAAAGAACGCATTAAATTCAAAAAGCGCTCTTCTCTCCGACAGACTGAGAAAAAACATCTCTTATCGTCAGATGGACTGCTGCTGCGAAATGCTCACTCGACCAGTCAGCTCAACACTTCAATGGCCTACGATGCGAAAATTAGTTCCATGACTGATCTCTGCGCCGTGGAAGGCAGAAAGAAAATGAAATGGCCAAGTAAATTGTTCAAAAAGGTTTTCAGTCGCAGCAGCAGCAGATTGCAAGAAGCTTGAGAGTATCGGCGTCGATGGCGTATTTTCAACTTTATTTTTATATTTGTACATAATTAGTGCTTGAAAATCAACGCCTTCAAAATCAACGTCATCGATTGTCTTTTAAAGGAGCATTTTTTTACATCCTAAAATTAGTTCTTTCAATATTTATAATTTGTTCGTTTGTATATTTTTGTGTAAAGATTGACTTGTGTATTTTTTAGCTATAATCAACGAACTGTAAATCGACACAAAAGTGCTTTATGAAATTTAGAATTAGTTACTTCATCGCACTAAAATAAAGACACTTTTTTTATATTGCCATAAATTATATACACGCACAAAGCTACGAAAACTGACATTCTTTGTTGTTTTTTATTGTGTTCGATGCAGTGGACATTTCGTAGACTTTCTGAATGATATGTAGGTCGATCATAAGCAGTAGCTTTTAGAGATACTGCAGCTATTCAAGTGGAAATATGACTGAATTGCCGTTCTGTTTACGTAAGTGTTAAAATCCTTATCGACTCGTGTCATCAAGCATATCCACAATTGTGAACAATCAAAGTAGATCAATACGATCGATATTATTCCTTATAATGTTCCTAGCTAATAATAATACCTTGCTTAAGTAATTTTTTGAAATTTTTTATTTTATTGTTTTCATAAATAACTTTGTGTTGTCGCGTTTTCGGTTTGTCTTTTTCATTGTTGTTCTGGTTTCTGTGGTTATTGATTTAGCATTTTTTAAATGTTATGCTGAATTAACCTTTTCCATTTCATTTGTTAATACGATATATGTATTAATTGTATTTAAGAGATAATGTATTTTTGTGTTATTCATTTACTCGTAGTTAACATTACATATGCTTACGACTTAATTTTATTTATAATATTAATAATTAATTTTTTATGTGGTCAACAGAATTTCAATAAACAATTTGTTGATTTGTTAAAGGTAATTTAGCTTAATAATAATAATAATAATCAACGTTTCTTTTCTTCTTATTTAAATTAGTTCTAGTTACTCTTGTCTTCGCTTTACTAAAATCTTAATATAATTCAGTAGTTTTATGTACTTGAAATTATTTAATACAAATTTTATAATACTATAAATTATTTGTTTCGATTGTGTTCGATTTTAACTTTTCTAATTCTTTTAACTTACATATTTCATTGCATTTTTTGCTATTCGCTTTTGTTTTGACTTTTTTAATATTTCCTTTCATTACAAATTAAATATGATTGCATTTACATCATCACGAAAAACTAAATTTTATGGGAAGATTTTAATTTCCACTTACAGACTACTTAAAGTGTGTATGTTTCATGTGTGTGTGTGTGAGTGAATGAGTGAGTTTCTTAGTAATATATTTTAAGTTGGTATTTTATTCGAATATTTCTATTCTTATTTAGGATTTATTTTAAAAATGTTTATTGGTTATTATTGCTATTATTTTTTTGTTAATATTTATTATTACATAATATTTATTAATATTACAGCTGTTATTATTATTATCATTACTTATCCATAACGAATACAGAACTTTTTATGGATTTATTTATTCTTTTCGTATGCTTGTTTAAATTTTTTTTATCTTATCTTTTATCTTATTATAATATTAATACATCATTTCTGAGATTTCATGCAGTTTCAAGTATTGATTTTTATATAGCTGTTTGAGGTGCTTTATTTAGCTTTCGCAATAGTTATTTGTTTATTCATTGCTCTTGTTAAATAATAACAAGAGATTACAAAAATTATCTTAAATAAAACATACATCGAGAAAATTGAGAGGGAGACCATTAAAAGTTCTTTAATATTTGCCAAAATCTTTCGTATGTTATCAAATCAGAAATAATTAAAATATTCGTTTATATTTAGTTCAAATATAAAACAAATTTTAACAGAAGCCAGTTTATTACTTTCCAATTTGTATTAAAAAATTGGGACGAATGGACATAAATTATTTTCTTAAGAAATAAATACGAATGAATAATAAATATATATTTCCCACCAAGAGAATGAAGATATATCTACACAAGTGATTCTCCCGAGCAAAATAATAACTTAGCATAACAATTATTAAAATTTAAAATGAAAACAAATGGAAATATTGTATACAAATCTTTGACATTAAATGACAGAAGCATCTAATAACAATAAAATAAAAATATGATATCACAATAACAATATAATTCCTTATATTTTGAGTTAATCAAGTTAATAACCAAATTAATAATTATTCTAACTATAAGTAAATACAATTTCTTGCTAAACATTATTAACTAATTAGGAATGAGTTAAATAACAAATGGTTCTAGTGCTTCTAAAATTAATTAGTATAACTATCTAAAAAAAATATATAACATTTCAATAAAAAATTAGGAATGATTTCTCATAAAAAGCCCTGTTATACATATGAATTCATGAATCCTTAGACAATTGTTTGACTTTATTTGGTGCTTCATTTAGTGCGAGTTGTTTTTTAGTTGCTGCTGTGTTAATTGTTATATTAAGTATGTTGTTTCAACGTCGATTTCAACTTGATTCTTAGTAAATGTATTTATTTTTAAGCAGGTTTAATATTGCCTCAATATAAGTTTTGCTTAAATTTGTTAATGTACTTTTTAGTAACTCTTATTTAGTTTTCAACATACATTCGAATTGCATTTTTTTTACATTTGTTTCAAATTTATTTCTAGGCTTTAGTCATATGTAATAATTTTCTCTACTGCAGCAGTTTTGAATATCGAATTCTTTTTCATTCAGTTTTTTTTATCATTCTAATTATTTAATTTTTGTTGCTTGTTTTGACATCTTTTAATATTTGTTGTTAATGTTGTTAACAATAAGAAGCAGTTATTGCGAGTTTTTTCGTTAAAATTGATATTTGCCATTTATTATTCATATTTTCATTTATTGTTAAAAATTGAATGTATTTTATGTTTTCAATTATTTGTTTCAAATTTTGTAATAATTTTAGAATACTGAATGTTTTCATTATTCTGGTTTTCCTGTTACCGTGTGTTTGGTGTTTTTATTGCCTATAAAGCACGAATGCTTTCTTCTTTGCCTTTATATTTTAAAATAATTTTTTAAATTAAAGTTGGAAAAATCAAAACTATAAGTTACTGAAATTATAGGTAATTTAGTGGACATTTGATCCAAAATATAGAATTTAGTTCTTTTATTTGAGTGTAAAAAAATCAATATAAAATTTTAAAGTAGTTTATAAAAGATCTTCTTTTAATTTATAGCAGTTAAATATTATAATTTGTTTTCAGTTTTTATTATAATTATTATATTAACATTATTCATTTTATTACTTGATTAAATATTCATTTTGTAATTTAGTCTACTATTCAAATTTTCATTTAGTTTATTAAGTTATTTTATTGAATTTATTATAATCATTTTAAATATTTTAAAGTTTTGGTTATTTAAACGGTTCAATTATAATTTCTTTTAGTTTCTCCATCCAATTTTTGAATATTCGAATTAATTGCTTTATTTGGCATTTAGCAATTTTAAATACTTTTTAATTAAATCTCTCTCTTTGTTATTGAAATGAATTTTTAAACGTTGCAGTTTCGAAACTTTTTTATTATTATTTTTTTGTTATTTGGCAGTTCGAATCAAATGTTTTGATAACACATAAATACATTTAAAAAAAAACTTATTTTAAGACTTATTTGAAAAAGACTAGAAGTTAATACCATTTTCATTGTAATTAAAACTATCTAACATCAGAAAAATCCATATTAAGATTATTTATTATTACTTTATGCAAAAACGAAATTATTTTGAAGAACATCTACACACCTTTTCCACTTTTAATTCAGAAAGCGTCACTTGTAAATCAGAAAGTGTCACTTTTAAGCCAGAAATGCCAGACAAAATTGACGTGACGCTTTCTGAATTAAAAGTGGAAAAAGTGTACAGCAAACATTGTGTTTTGCTTGGGTAACTTATATGCGACAATATTAAATAAACGCAATCAAAATTAACCCTTTTGATCATAAAATAATATCAACGACAAATAAATATTCAATATTCCTTGTATAATTTTTACGTTGGTTATGTAAATGTTTATAGGACATTTAACAAACTATAAAAACATTTATCATGGTCGTGTTTTATCAAGTTTTATTGTTTCACAAATTGGCAGTGGTTTTGGCAACGAGATCGCAAGAGTAAATCCCACTGAAGAGTGACCATTTTTCAGGCAAAAAACGAGACTGAGTCTTTCTTCATTTAGTGTAGAATTGAATGAGTTAATATAAGATTTTACATTCTGCTTCTTTATTTAACTTCCTTTTCTTTCTGCGACTGTTTAATTAAGGTTTTTATAATTTTGGATTAAATTATTTTTATTGCAAGGTTCGTTAGTTAATTTTTCAAATTTATTTATGCGTTTTTTAAATATGGCAGTATTAAATACATGTTTTATTCGTGAGAATGTGCGTTTGTGTAATTTCACAGATCTTGAGCTGTTTGATGTCGACAGTTGTTGTTGTTGAATGCATTTGACAAGATATTTTTTAGGTTTGTTTCTGTTTTTCTTACGTTTTACTTTCTAATTGTAAATGTTATCATATTTTAGGTTTTGTTTGGTTTTGCTTTGTTCTCTAACTTGGTTCTAATTCGTTAAATTGTTATTGTGGTTGTGTGTTCATATTAAATACTAAAATGCAGCCACAACTAATTCAGTGCTGCATCAATTATTTTAGTTTAACTTTTAGACAAATTTTTCAAATGCTTCATATCCTTTTTTTGCTTTTTCTTCATATGCTTTCTTTCAAAAAAACTTACTCGCTTTCTAATTATGTTGTTTTTTGCATCTTTTATGGTTATTCTCTTCGTATTTATTAATTTTAATGACTTTTTATTTCGTCGAAAACCAAATAAATAATTAAATCTTCATTTTGTGTGGTTTCCTGTTAAATCCTTTCACAAGAAAATTTTTGGCAGTCGTCATGATGATGAATTCTCGGTTATAAGAACAATAAAATGTCTGAAAGGACCTCGTGAATTTGTTTCAGTGGATAACTTCACTAGACGATAAAAGTGCAAAGCAGAATCTTAGCTCTGATCTGATCCATGCTCATCGAATATATAAACAGAATAAAAATATTTCTTTGTATTGCAGACAATTTGCGGCTCCTTCAGAGTCACTCGCGGACCTATAAATTAAGCTAAACTAATCACAATCGATTACGAGTAACTGAGCGCCTTTGGGCAGCACACAGAGAGGCTTTCATCTCTTCCCGATCAACAACCAAAAATCAAAGTGGAACCAAGAACCTAACCCTTATGTGACCTAATGTTTAGTCGTTTCCTTTGCGACTACTTCCAACCGTTCGAATCCTATCCTAGATTATTTATTATTCCATTATTGTATTGTAGGTGTGTTTAGCTGTCTATCCGTCAGTCGTCCTCTGCTTGTCAGTTCATTTCTTAAATATAATACTATGTGTTCTTCCGTGTGATCTGGATTTTATTCATTCTGAGTTGAGTGAGTTGGGGTTTCGTAAAACTCGTATTTGTTCGTTCTTCAATCTATATTCTATCCTCCTCCTCCTCCTCGCAGTCTTCGCCGGTGTCTTCGACCTCCTCCTTGTACCCGGGGTGCTCTGAGATGGCGTAGTAGTTGCCGTTGTAGATGACGCCCAGTTCGCGGAGCGTATCGCCGCGGATTGTTGCCTTTATCGTCCAGTTGTAGCAGTCGTCCGACTCCGACTCGCGCTCCAGCCGCTCCACGTCGAGGATCTTCGAGTTGAGGCGCTCCAGAATGATGCCGATGTCCTTTATGCTGAGATGTCGCTTCTGGTCCACCGACAACTGATCGATGAGTAGCAGGAATTTTTCCGTGGTCGTCTTCTCGTCCTCCATAACCGTGTTTTCGGTTTCGCTCTCGGAGCTGTCGCGTTCCGGTGCGATGTCGAGGAAGCGCACGTGGCCCTTCGCCGCGGACGATCGACGTTGCTGGTTGCCCGACGGCATCAAATCGCCGCCCATCTGCATGAGCGGCATGGGCAACGTGGATTGCGTAGACGACGACGGCTGTTGGTGCGGCTGCGGACTTGTGGACACGTCCTGAATGGGCGAGGTGGCTACACTTTTGTGGACCGCAATCTTGCGGCCCTCCTCGTGCAGCGAGCAGCAGTGAAAATCGCATTCGATCGTGCTGGGGCTGCCGGCGCGACTGGGAGTGTGGGCGTGGTGGGCGCACTCCGGCGTGTGCACGTGAACTGCTCCTACGGCGCTGTCGAAGGAACCGCCCTGCTTGGAGAGCCGCCTGCTGCCGGGCACGCCCTGTGGTGGCATCACGCCGCTCACATGGTACACGTTCGGCGAGATACCGTCACCGATGACGGTTATTTGTGGATTGGGGTAACGTTGCAGCGATGATTGCGATGAAGTTGATTTGTTGTCGAGCGAACTCTGCGCCGAGAGACCCGGTCCCTGGCCCTGAGCCTTCTTCGACGGCGAATACTTGCCGGAGGGCATAAGTCCGCTGTTGCTCCCGCTGGGACAGTGGCGGTCACTGCTGCCGCCAATGGCTCCACCTCCCACGCCGCCGCCGCTGCCAGCTCCTCCGCTCCCACTCCCCGAAGCGCCAATTTGCCTGTGGTCCCAATGCAGGACCACCGTGACTCGACCCTTGTTATCCATAATCTTCCAAGATGGCGTCTCATCGCGTAGATCTAACGAGTTAATCGTCTCACAGACGATCTTCGGAATTGCGGTTATCGCTGTAAAACACGCAAAGAATCAATTTCAGTTCTGTTTTTGGGGTGCGGCACACTTACCAGCCTTAATAACGTCGACGCCGCACGGATACCAACGCTCGCCCGTTCTCAACAGCAGCAGAACCGTGTTATTCGAGAGAGTGCGGAAGTATTCACCATCTTCGATTTCACTACCATCGGATTCGAGCACAATACGCACAGGTTCAACGACAGGAACGCACAACTTCTCCTTGCCTGAAAAGAAAGCGTGTGTTGAAATGACATCCGAATTGATTACAGTTGCAGTCACAAACCAAGCTGTCAACTTCTTACCTCGCACTACCAATTCTTCAAAAGATCCAACAACAACGCCTTTGCGCACATTTCGCCAACTGTCCCAGATTTTAAGGGGTCTCTTGCGAGACTCCTGCATCAGAACGCAAGCAGAAAACGAGAATGGAAAGAAAAGGTTTTTATTGTAAATCGGTTTAGAAACATGTTATAACAAGGCAAATGGAAGCACACGTTCTGATGAAACATAAAAATTCTAGTCTGTATTTAGGTCGTAAAAAGTGGTTGTAATGTGGGCGTAGTCAATGTCGAATGCAATTTACTTCATAGGCATGCAGATAATCTTCAAAAACGGATATCTTATTAACGTATGAAGCCAATTAATAACTGATTTCAGAGTACTAAGTCTCTGAACTCTGTCTAGAACCCTAATAATAATAATACACAAAAATATAAAAAAAACATGTTTAGTAGAATTAACATTATCCTCAGATCCATATTGAAATTGAGTATTACACCGAGAGAAGCAATTACTTTAGAATATAGTATACTAATACTATAGTTTTCTTTAAGAAGGATTAAGGGCCTTATTATGGATACGAAAAGCAAAAGGCATAAAGAACTACAGAAGAAGAAGGGAATTGTAAAGTCCTAAGAGTTTCCGTCAGCCTCCGAGTCAAAGTTTTCTCTTAGCCTACAGACAACCTCTCCTAATAGACCAAGAACATATGAAGACCAAGAAAATATCTGAGTTCAATGAGCAGCAAGATTTTCAACCGAAAACGAACTTTGAACGAAAAATTATTGAATCCGATCTATGGCAAGTCAAACGGTTACTAATAAAAAGAGGAAGACAGAAGCCCAATTGGAAAAAAGGGAAAAAAAGACAAAGGTAGAGAGCGAAAGAGAATGAAGATGGGGAAAGGAGCAGCTGAACCTGAATAAGGTAAGGAAAACCAAACTGTTCTTCGTGTTGTTGTTGGCTTTAGAGACATTCATAACGATGTCACGTTTGGTGTTGTTGTTGTTGTTACAATTCCTTCTTGCACTGCTGTAGATGACGTTGTTTTTGTAGTTGTTGCTGCTGCTGCTGCTGTTCTTAAAATGCCGATTCTGCTGCATATGTTCTTGACAAGCCCTCACAATGGTACAAAAGAAAAATTTATTATACCGTTTCGCTTGGTAGCTGACAGAAGGGTCTCTGGGAGGTGGTAGCTCAAGATGCGATTCAAAGTGGCAACAAGGCGTTTGCCATAAGATGGAGTTCAGAAGAGATAACTTTTTAGATTATCAACCTTCCATGGAGAAGTTTTAAGAGAGTGGAGCCGAGGGTTAGTTTACCGAAAAACAATGCAGCTTAACAGAGGCTCCGAGGATGTTATTCTCGTCCTTCCTTTTCCACTCTTTCTCTTTCTCATTTTTTCTAGTTTTATTATTTTCCCGTAACGTTCTCTTAATTTTAAGTTTTCTCTTTGCTCCCAGGCTTTTACTTTTTCTGTTTTCTTTTGAATTGCCATCAACTCGCTCTTTCTATGCCTCTCTTAGGAAAAACATGAGCTTTCATTGAGTTTACAGATTAGGAAGAATATAAATATACATATAGATGTATGTACATACATATATAAAATCCAAATGCATCACAGTGTATATATATATAGGCAATATTTTATATGGAATCGTATCGTATATATATATACATACAAATTTTATTTATGTTATACAATTTATTTACAAATTTATGTTATACAAATTTTTTTTTAAAAATCGAGTAATTAATAAAATGTCTTTCTCCAAAAGAAGATTTTCTAAAGAAATAAATAAAATAGAAGTCCGCAATTTATGTAAATTTATAAAAACTTAATAATAATAGTATATTAATAAATTATATAAACTAAACAAATGAATGAAATCAATGACAGTTGATTACAAAAAAACGCTGTATTAAAACATAAAATTTCTGAATGTACCGTAAGCCTCACGTATGCACACACACAAAAGCATTTACGAATCACGTATATGCATACATACATAAATATATGTATATGTATAAATGTTTGTATATGTACAATTCTATAGATTGCAACGAGCGACATCGAAATTGAAAACGCAAAAGCAAGGACATGCGTGAGAGTCCTAGTGACCTAGTAAACGAAGGATTCCGAGTTCGTTTCGCTGGCAGCATCATCAGAATCAGCAGCAGGAGCAGCTGCAGGTCACTATATGTGAGGGAAACAACAAAAAATCCGAATTCAGTATGTGTTACATCGAAAAAAGCGCTCCACCCATGTTTTTTTAACACCCTTCGGTTCCCTGCACCAGTCTTTCTTTGACGGTCTAAAGTGTTCTCTTTCCTTCCTTCCTTCCTTCCTTCCTTCCTTCCTTCCTTCCTTCCTACCTTCGCCTTTCTTATGTTAATGTAGCTATTTTCGCTTTCGATAACATCAGTTGGTCAGCAGAAGTGTTGGCTGGATGGGTAAGGTTATTTTTTTAAACCAACCACACGCATAGCCACACACATCGCATGTAACATACAGATTTAGCACATTTTTCTGGCATTTAATTCAATTTTCCATATCAAATTTATACAAAGAATATAACTAATGGGGTCCATATTTCAATAGCCATAACTTCTCTCAGGAGATCTTAGATTACGTATTCCCAAAACTTTGGATTTTGTTCATATAGATGGCCTCGGTCTAGACTCTGGACGTTTTCAAAAATAGTTCCTAAAGGCTTTAAAGAGCATTAGAAGAAAGCTTCCTAAAAGTCCCTCAAATTTTAGAACTCTTTAGAAGGAAAGCCCATAGTTGTCCCAGGAAATATACCATGGTGATTATTGCAGTGAGCTCCCTTAATGACCTCCAACTTCTTAATCTATTAAAAGTCCTCTATTTAAGTCCCCATCTATATTGAAGCCAGTAAAAAAGAGAGGAGATCTCCATTTGCTTCACTGGGGCCTTTCTTATTGCTTAAATACAAATGGTTACAAATGGTAAATACATGGTTGCTTAAATACAAATGTTGACTCTCGGTAGTAACCTTGCTACAGCCAAACTATGATTCGGAGAACCTCCGGATCTCTATCAGTATCAATCAACGGCGAAATACTGAAGGCACACTCTTGGGTTACTCCTCTTTGGAACACAAATGAACTCAATCTGTAGACAGTTTTCTATGCAACTAAATCTACTGTCCCTGAAAATTAATATGCAATCCCATTGCCATACAGATAATACGGTCCTTAACAGGAAAACGTTTATAACTTAAACGTGTAAACAGATTAAGAAATGTTCAGACTTTTTACCCCTGTTGGTGTTGGGCCCGTTGTGATGGCGGCCCCCTGAGCTGCCGCAGCCGCCGCCGCTGCTGCCACCTGCCGGATATTGAGGCAGTTGCATAGAGGTTTCGTAACGCCCAGGGTGCACAAAGCATTGGACCACATTCTATCGCTTTTGTTATCCACTTTCGCCGATTTATTTACTAACAGGTCTTCCAAAGAAATTAGTGATTAAGCAATTAATGCTAGTTGATTATAGTTATTGTAGTTCTTTTTTGTTGTCGCTATTATTAACGATTATATTTGTGGTTGTTTTAGAAATCCTTTGTTTTTAGTAGCTCTTGAGTTTTCTTGAGTTTTCCTTATATTTTAACACTTAAATTACTGAGTAGCTGAGTTGTTGATGTTGATAAATTTGTTGTTTATTGACATCTAGTCTAATTATTGTTCTTAGTTAAATACAGTAAATGTTAACAGTTTTTGTTATAGTATCGAATCGACAATTCGTTTCGCTTTCTGCAGAAGTCGTTCGCGGTTTCGAACCGCTTTTAGTGAATCTCTTGTAGACTTCCAACGAATGTTTCGTAGATGATTAGGCAGTGATTGGTTACCCAATAAATTTATGTTATCAGAAGCACTTTCGTTTTGTAAATTTAATTCAATACGTAGCAAAAAAATAACCGAATTAATTTTATTACAAAACGTTGATTGCCTTTAATTAAATCACTTTTTTCAATATAATTTTGCTGATTTGTTTTCGGTTTTGAAAAGACTATTTCACTCATTTTATTTTTGAACACAATTTATTTGTTTGCAGGTTTCTTTTACACATTTTAACATTTTTCTTCTGTTCTATTATTTTAGTGAAAAATTGCAGTTATAAAAAAATAAAAATTTTTCCTGTTTGCTTTGTTACTTATCAAAAGTTTGAGTCATATAAAAATTTGCAATATAAAATGTTAATGTTTTTAATTAATTATCAGTTGAAGATTATTGTTATTTCTGGTTTTTGTATATTAACATTGAATTAATTTATGAAATGAAGTAGAAATTAATATATTTTCACTCTTTTATTATTTATTTAATACTTTTTCTATTGTTCAATGCTAATGAACTGATGTGAATAACAATTGAATTAATTTCATGTTCCTTTTTACAAATCATATTTCATTATTATTATTATCAGCAATTATGATGAATTGAGAAACTTTTATCTTCTTTTTTGCTCCTTTTTTAAGATCTAAATTTAAGTTAAGAAGTAGAGAAAAGGAAGTTGCATAACATCGCTTAATGCAGCAAAAATTAAAGAAAGCTAAAACCAAAAAAGCCCCTAAAACCTCCCTTCAATTCTAAGGTGTGACAAAAAAAACTCAAAATCAAAATAAAGTAAAGAAAGTAAAAGCAGCTGTTTTCAGTCTTTTCACCTTGAAATTAGCACGAATTAAAACAATTTTTAGTTGCAATTTTACAATTTACTTTAATGATATTTGTAATTTATTATTTATTTTATTTGCCATTGTCGTATATTATTTAATTCTGGTTTTTGCTTTACTTAATTATTCACTTTTGTATTCATTTGAAGTTTTTGAAACCACATTAAATTCGTCATAAAATGGATTTAACACACACACAAAAACTGCATTGTTCAGAACAACCTTGGATGAGTTTTTTACTACTTTTTAATTTGCATTTTTTCTATTTATTTTTCCTATTCGCGTCTTCTTCATTTCCCTCGTCTTCGGCTTTCACTTCTCTTTTTGTATTCTTCTTTTATTGTTTATGTTTATTTCTTATTTTCTTCCTCGTATTTAATGTTATCTTCAATTCTCGTTAGTTTCTTACGTTGCTGCTGCTTTCGTGTCACACCCAGTTAAAATTTAATATTTCAGCTCATTTCCACGCAAACAAACGAAACACAAGCCAACAACAGCAAAATGAATTGCAGCAACCGAGTGAGTGAGACGCCATCCAGTAAGCAGCATCATTGCATACTTTTAGCCATGCTATTATTGCAGAAACAAAAACAATACACTCACACACACCAGCTCAATTTACGTGATGTACGGAGCTGTAATGACCACAAGCAGCATCGTTTTGTGGGGCGAATGGTGTAGGGAACGAGCGTATTTTCACGATGACGATGCCGAAGACGACGACACATTGACGATGACAACGAGTAACGAGAAAAGGTTTTTGGTTTTTTTTTTTTGTGTGGAAGCAGCAGTCAAGAGTGAGAGTTTTGTAAGAGTGAGAGCAATAAAATAATGTTCGATGTTTTTTTTGTGGTTGTGCTTGCTACTGTTTCACTATTCAGATTGCTGTTTCTTCTCCTCATCCACGAATATATAAATTATTATTATTAGTTTTTCGTTTATTATTGAACACAAATATAAATTTTAATTATTCTTTACACCTCTTTATTACATCCCTTTCCTTTTCCTTTTACACAATTATTTATAATTCAATATATTTTTTGCATTATGTTTTATTGTTTATTTATTTATTATTTTATAAGTCTGTGAATTTAGAATAAAATCAGAGCAACGTAAATAAAATATTTGGCACAATTCTTTGTTGTTTTCTTTTCTCGTTTCTGTAGTTTTTATGCTAAACAACGTTTTCAATTGGTTTAACTTCCTTGACAGTTGATGGTTTTTTTTTTATGTTGCTTCTTCGGCGTTACTCTCACTGAGGGAATTTTAATTACTGTGCGAAAGATTTGCAACACTTTTACTATTCGCGGTTGCTTCTATTTCTGCTTTCGACCGACGCAATAACGAAAACACGCGTGCTGCATTTAAATATTTCTTGCATACTTTCAGGCAATCGCTATAAACATATCTAAAAGCATCCGCACAGAGCCACGTGATTCCCTTGCGTCTTACTTTACAACCAAGCGCAGTAGCGTGGAAATTCGTTGACGTTTGCGGTTTGAAAAACGACGGAAGGCGACGATGTTGCCGCCGCTGCTGCTGTTGGTAAAAATGAGACTGCGGCTGCTGTTGCTGCGGCAGCTGCTGCTGCTGCTCCAACGCCTAATGATCCAACTCCGACTGCGGCAGGCGATGGGTACGATGACGATGACGATGCAGTGGACGACGACGACGTTGATGCGGCCGAAGCTGATGAGTACGAGGCGGATGTTCGTTTCTTTGTGGTAGTTGTTGGCTGCTGGATGCTGTTGCTAATACTTTTATTTGCATAACCCGCATCCTTGCGTTTCTCCGTGCAAAGCATACAAATGACAAACATACACATTTTGCATCGAATCCGTTGTCGTTCTTTCATGCGGAAGATTGCAGAAAATTCTAGAAACCGTTTTAAACATTTGACATTCGATGTTGGTTGCGAAAATGCGCGTGGAAGAAGCACTGCTGCTAAATAACTGTTGCACAGTTTTAGGCGTTTTTATATCTCATTCCTTGCACTGTTCAGCCTCTAATTTGTTGTTGCTGAGTGTTTTAATATACCCATCAGCTGCTTCAGCTGTTGTTGTGTCTCTGCTGGCGTTGCCTAAGCACACGTTGCAGACTCTTCTTCTTCTGCATCATTGTGTAGATATTTTTTGTCATGTGATGCTTTCGCTGCGCTGTGCTCCATTGAAACCCTGAACTCTGCTCGAATTGGAGCAGAGGTGTTCTTGCTACCTTGTTGTATCGTGGCAAAATTGTAGGAACTTCGATAGAAAAATTGCTTTTTTATTACTTTCTATCGGTTAAAGTTACAATTTTACAAAATTCTTTGAAAATTGCAAAAAATGTCGCCAACTTTTTCACTTTAGACGAGTTCATTAATTTTCTGCAGAACTTTGTACTATCGAAGGGGTTTTTCTCTCCATACGATTAAGTAATGAATCGTTTTAGGCGAGTTTTCTGTGCATACATTTCTTCTACATTTGCTCAAACATTTCGGACTTTTAACCGAAAATATTTCCCTTTAAAGGACACTTTTTCTTTTCAAGTTATTCAAAAAACACTTTCCACGTATTGCACCACTTTTTGCACTTTTACTTTCACGTCCGAGTGTTGCTTCAATAGAAAAACTTTCTTTTTTCTCAATTTTCCAGCACATTTATATTTTCTTCGAACTGCTTTGATTGTTACACTATTCTTTTCGCTATTCTTTGATGAGTTCTTATTTCCGAATTTTTTAATTTGCAATTTCAGTTTTAATTTCAGCTCCAGCTTCAGCAGCAGCTGTGCTTTTGTTCTCTGTCGGAATGATTATGAGACTTCTTTTCAGTTCAAATGAAAAGCAACGAGTGCACTGGCCTCAGCACCGATAGAGAAAACGGAACTGCATCCGTCCAGCGGAGGATTTCTTGTAGTTGCTGCCAACTTTTTTAAAACTCAACAGCCTTGGTTCGTTGTAGCGCTCTCTCGCCATCTCGATTTTATGCTCTCTCCTATTCACGCCTTCACGAACTCCGAAGTGATTGACCTAATTTTTATTATTCTATACTTGCACTTTTACGCTTTCAGTATTCCTCACTCAGCATCTCCACTGCTCAGGATTCTTTGCAGAGAGTGCACACTGTTAAAAAGATGTTAATTGCAGTTCTCTGCAGAAGTGAGAACTTAGGGATGCACTGCGAGTTGCCAACTCTTTTGCCGACAGTAATTTGTTATTGTCAACAGCACAAAAAGAAATTAAATTTAAATATTCGGTATTTAGGGCTGCTATAACATCCACATATAATCTACTTTTTGCTAGATTTCTAGCGCGAAGAGGAAGAATTCTATATTATTCATAACTAAGCTACAAATTTTTTAATTGAAATTATTTTTACGCACAAGGAAATCATGTCTCGGCTACATCAGATATTTTACTTAAACGATATTATTAATTGCTACTTTGCCATAATATAAGAACAAACAGCAACCACTATTTGAACGGTTCTCGACCACAATGTCCATGGCATCCACAACTTTCCTTCACAAAATCTCTTCCATGTCTTTTTCTTTATTTCAGTGCCAATTAAATAAAGTGCAAAACGAATCAATCTTTTTTAGTTGAATAAATTTTTTTATAGGTTTTCTTTTCAAAGCAAAAACGAAAGCAGAAGCAAAACTTGTGTGATGAAAGGGAAATTGTTGTAGTAGTTTTTGTGGCTCCGGCTGCAGGAATCAAACACTTTTTGTGATGCCGTGACCAGCATCTGCACTGCAGCTAAATGAACTCAAATTATTTGAACATGTTACCATTTTCCAAGATAGTACCTCGCTGAACTAACGCCCAACACCCTCTCAACCTGCCGCTATTATGAGGTTTTATACTGTCATGTTGGTAAGGTTGAGGGAGAAGGTTTCTCCCTTTTGTATCAACTTGAATTTCATTAACTCATTGTAACAATTAAAGTTGGTCGACACAGCATTTCCACACAAGTGTGATTAGATGGTTGGGTCCAGTAGCTGAACTGCAAGGAGCCCGGAAATTATTTTTTAACTATTGTTCGCTAGTAATATTAATCGTGTCCTGCGATATACAAAGTTTATGATCGAACTTACTCTTACTTCTTGCGGATTAAATCGATCAGCGAGAAATACTGTTTTGGAGCTCAAGAAGTGAGTTCAAACTCCTCGTGGTGTCTTTCATCGTGTGTCGGATAAGAAATTCATATATAAATTCTATATTCATCGCAAAAACGAACTCACTATAGACTAATCACTAGATGAATAGACTAAAAGTTCCTAAAAGTAAATTAGCCTGTTTTAAAGTATCCATAGTACGTGGCAGATTCAAGCTGAAACAATTCTACGAATTAAGGTTGCATTCACAAAAAGTTGAAGTTGCGCCTTATTATGAATAAACGCAAAGAAGGAATTTTTTTTTAGTACTGGCGAATTTTTTAAAAAGTTGGAAAGTTGGATGTGCCCCTTGTGATAGGCCAAAGAGTTATAAAATATTGAGCAATCTGAGAAATTGACAATGAAGTGGACTTTTTCGGGAGATAGGAGAAAATTATTAAGACTACTATATAAAAAATAAAAATAAAGTTTAGGTTAGAATTAGAATTGAAAATAGCAACCAGTTTCTGTTTTCAGCGCCCTTAATCGAATTTGGTTAAAGAAAAAGAAATCATTTCATTAAAGTTAAAGAAATATTTTAATAACACTTTCTACTAATATTTCTGCACTTTCGTGTAGGAAAAAACTCGGATTATTTCTAAAACTTTCTGTCACATAAACAAAAAAAACAAATTTAGTTGAAACGAAATCTCTCGTTGGTAATATTCAGGTCAAAGCTGCCAGTGTCGGCGCTCTTTCAATTTCCCTCTCAGCTTTCAGAAACACCCGTACTCAGTGCAAATAAGAGCGGAGAATTCTGCAGCAGCCGCTTATACCTACGTAAGTATGCCTTGTGCCAGTGTTGCTGTTGAAGTTCCTTTTACTACAAGGACTTACACTAACAAAGGAGCATTTAAATAAAAAAAGACCAAATGGATGTCTCAAAACCGCTCTCGTTCGCATTAGCAGCAATCAGTCAGTCGGTCGTTCGGTTCATATCTCTGTTGTGCGTAGGTTTGTAGCACTGTTAAGTTACAGTTCTGTTGTCAGTCATGTTAGAAGATTAACTTAACTCAGAGCAAAATTTCGAGTTGAATAACTAGAGCATATTTTTTAGATTGGCCAAAAATTATGCTTCAGATTTCGTGTATACTATAATTTATATGATATGATCGATGTGTTTATTTACAGAACTTATTTACTCACCTCTCTTGCCATTACGACATGCTTCAACAGAAGCCAGAAACACGGTCTCCCATCTGATGGCTCCTCGTCGTGTGAGCAGCGTCATTAAAAATTAACAGCGAAGCCTTACGATTTTTCCGAGATCACAAAAACGTTCTACGTTCATTTAAAATCACAACTTTAAATGCAATTGTATTATATTATATTTTAATGTGTATAATTAGTAATATCCAACGCTTATTTTCTAATTGGCGTGTGTGGGTCTAATTATATTTGACTTTTTTGGATTTATCCCTTTGTTTAGTATTTTTTCTGTTCTTTCAGTTTCTTTTATTTGATTTTTTTTTTATTTTTGTTTTGTAATTTCCTATGAAATCGTTTCGTTATCGTGTAATTTCAATATATGCGGAAATAATATAACATTCATTCCATTTTTTATTTTAGCTTCGCAATTTTATGAAGCTACTTTCCCTGTTCAGAAAAACAACCTGAAGCTCCAACTTCACTCGCTCATTCACTTGTCACCTGTCGAATCTATGACATTTTTATAGTTTTCAAGCGGTCAGACTTTTGCATTTCTTCTGAAAGATTTCACTCTTAATTAAGATTTTTTTAATACTATTTCCGTTATTATTGTAATAATAAAAACATTTGTATTAAAAAGGCTCAATAAGTTTTTAAAAAGTTGAAAGTTATATTAATTATTGCTATTATTACTTTTTTAATTCCTATTAATTTTTTAAATGGCTTAATAAGTTTAAGGCTATAAATTTATGTGAATTTGTTTTATTTATGTTTGATTTATATTATTTTTATTTAAAGCGGGAAAATTTCTATGAACTTAATTAAAAAAAATATTTTAACTAGTTAAAAAAATTGGGAGATGAACAAAATTCTGCGATAGAATATAAAAACAGTGAAGGAAGTCTTTCTGAATACTTGTGTGGGAATTTTACTACAAAAATTTTGAAAAAAAGTAAAATAAAACTAGAAAATTGTATTAAATATTATGTATTAATTATTATTTTTTTACGAGTTTCAATTTAGTATTCACCACTGAAAAAATGGGTCCAAATGCTATATTAGTAATACAGTGGCCTTTTTTATAGCTCGTGAATCGCGGACCTTTGTGTTCACCGTCATAGCCATTTACGTCGTCAACACTCTGCTTTTTACACTAACACTAACAAAAACGTAGTAATGCCGAGCCATTCAATGAACCTAAACACGCCCAAAATTATGCACTGTGTAATTTTTTAATATTTTTACCTTCCACATCCTTTGCAAGTTCTAATAATTGTTATAACTTCTTTTTATAGTTGAAGAAAAGGAAATGGAAGTCAGTGCAAAAAACTTTGATGTCTCTTTCTTTTCTCAATTTTTACACATTTTTTTAATTAAGTTTTTACACATTTACTTCTCGTTGCGAGGAATACTTCTAACACTCACACTTCTATATGCCTTTTTCAGATGGGATTTTTACTTTTGAACATTGAACAATCCGAAAATTTGATCTAATTTTTATATATTCCACTAACACTTTGTGCAATTCGTGATTCGCTTCTTGTACGAATAATTTTCAAAAATTGCAATTTTAGAATATCAGAAATGTATGCAAAATTGCGAGTAAGCAAAAAACCATCCCCCTATGTATTTTGTAATGAGTTCAGAAATAGAGTTTTCCAAATAACGTCGAATATGGTTCTGTGGAGGTGCTTTCCAGCATATGGATGTTTTGCTGTAATAGTTGGCAGCAAAAATATTACGATTATTTCAAAAATTTCTTAGTATTTTCGTCCGGGATAAGAGAAATTAAACAAACAATTTTTCAACAACGCACTTGCAAATCTTCGAATACGTCTTTGAAACAAAATATCGATATACTGGTATCAAAATATCGCAAAGTGTACTCAAATCTCACTAAATATTGCCGTATGAAAATCCACTAGATTTGGCATCACTAGCTGTCATTTATACCAATGACAGATCAAGTTTGCTACACGCAATAGAAATCATTTTTGCTTTTATTAGACAAATTTCGGAAATTATTCCTCATTAAAATAAAAATTCAAAAAATAATGGGTGATGAACTTGTACCTTTGGAACCGTGTCTGAAGAACATCATTGACCAGGATTCGTTAAAGTGGATATTTGTGGGCGGAAAAGGAGGTGTTGGCAAAACAACTTGCAGGTGAGAAATAATACTATTAAATTTAGTGGCAAATGTATTTCGTTTTCCGATATTCATCCATTCTGCTTTGTGTACGTAAACAGTTGTAGTCTGGCCGTGCAAATGTCGAAAGTTCGCGAGACTGTTTTGATTATTTCTACAGACCCAGCTCACAATATTTCAGATGCATTCGATCAGAAATTCACCAAAGTTCCAACAAAGGTACTGCATCCAATAAGAGAGCTAATAGGTTACACACCTAATTCGTCAACTATTAACGCATTGTTAACATTATTTCAGGTCAATGGCTTTGACAATTTATATGCCATGGAAATTGATCCGAATGCGGGTCTTAACGAGTTACCTGATGAATATTTCGAGGGTGAAAACGATGCACTGCGTCTAAGTAAAGGTGTGCTTCATGAGGTGGTCGGTTCGCTTCCTGGCATAGATGAGGCAATGAGTTACTCGGAAGTGATGAAGTAAGTTTAATCGACCGTTTAAACAAAAAATGTTGAATTCATTTCGTCGCTGCTATTTAATTTGTTTAACAGAGAGATTATGTGAAACTTATTTTCAAACTGTATCCTGAATTTTAGATTGGTAAAAGCGATGAATTTTTCGGTGGTTATATTCGACACAGCACCAACTGGACACACACTGCGATTACTGTCATTCCCTCAGGTTGTAGAGAAAGGTCTAGGGAAGCTGATGCGTTTCAAGCTAAAGATTGCACCCTTCATATCACAATTCGGCAGCTTACTTGGAATGCAGGATTTAAATGCAGATTCCCTAACACAAAAATTGGATGAAATGCTAAAAATCATACGACAAGTGAACGAGCAGTTCAGAAATCCTGTAAGTAGAGATGTTCTGTGGATGTACAAGTAGGTGTCTTGCACTTGTTAGTTATTGATATCTTTATGTTTTTGTGCAGGACCAAACTACTTTTGTGTGCGTTTGCATTGCGGAATTTCTTTCACTGTACGAAACAGAGCGTCTGGTGCAGGAGCTCACTAAATGTGGAATTGATACACACAACATTATTGTGAATCAGTTGCTCTTCATGAAAACCGACCAAAAACCATGCACAATGTGTGCATCTAGATACAAGGTACTTGATCACTGTTTTTGTCAATCGTTCTTTGTAATTGTATTTTAAACTATGATGTTTACAATTTTTTAAGATACAAGAAAAGTACTTGGACCAAATCGCCGATTTGTATGAAGAGTTCCATGTCACAAAATTACCATTGCTCGAAAAGGAGGTGCGAGGCGCTGCAAATATTAGAAGCTTCTCTGAAAATCTCATTAAACCCTATAATCCAAATTAATGTCCTTTCTACTGGAGCACAGTTTCTGTTTTATGGCGATTAAGATATTTGAAATATTTTTCAACCATAAAATGTTTAGTAAAAAAATTAGAAGTAATATATTCCAATTCGTTTATATCTAAAAGATAAGGCAATAAATAAAATAAATTATCCTAATATTCGTAATATGTGTTTAATAGTTGAGGGTTCTTTCATACTTTAAAGTTGTTAATGCTTTTCAGAGCCCAATACGGTTGATCCTGCCGGCTTATAAAAACTATAAACAGTAATATATATTTTTGGAGAGTTTTTTACCATTATAACATATATTGGCAACACTTTTTTGCTAAAGGTCGGCCAAAGCAGAATAGAAGTCAGTGAGACATCGGAAGAGTTAAGTGAAACGTAGATTTGTCCAAATAAATATTTCAAAATCCTTTCATAGTTAATAGTACAAATTTTTATTGTGAAAATACCATATCAATGCTAATAAGAAGCCTCTATTATTTGTGATATAAATACGAGAATTCATTTTCCCCAATTCGCGAATGAGGGAAACATCAACAAACAAAAGAAAAATATACGTGTTTTGCAACTGCAGCTGTCACACAATTTATCAGCTGTCCTCAGTAATGCCAGCTTTCTCTAATAAGTGTAGCTTCTCTTTCTGGCTGCTTCACAACAAATAATTCATTGAAGTGGTGGATGTTGCGGAATTTATCAAATAATAGGCTTCATTGTGTTATTTCGTTGCCTGAAAGTTGGACGGTTGGATTACGTACGGTTTGCCAAACGCGTTGTGCCTCAGAACTAAAAAGCGAAAATACAAAATCTGCTAGTTTTAAAACTAAAAAAATATAAAGTGAAAAGTGTTCATGCAATTTTTTGATAAAATAAATTTAAGCTCGGCTTAGTTCAGTTTTCAGAAAAGAATACTTTTAAATATATTTAATATAAAAACTTTTATAAGACAGAAAAACAGGTAATAAAAATAGATAATAGAAGTATTTGTTGTTGAACTTGATTCGATTTTGAAGCAAAAAGAGTAACGATTGAATACAAAATGTATAATTTAATCAATTTAACTTCATTCCAAGAGTTTAATGCAATTGTCATCATCGCCAAGCGGCATTGAACCCAACGATGGTTGAGTGAGGATATAGCGACGTAGCGGAAACTGTAACCAATTTAAAGAAGCCGCTCTTGTTGCTCACATGCTTCGTACTGCTGCCATTTCGCTGTTTCGCAAGTCAGCCAACCCTAACTCTGCTTTTTCGAGGAATCACAAAGCGTTACCTAGCGTGTAGTCTTACATCATCATTGTGTTTTCACTGCAGCTCGACATGCTATAACAGTAGCTGTTTTTACCTACCTCCGTACCTATAAACACACCTATTGTGGCCAAGGTCCTGTACGCCTTTCCGCTCCTCCTATCTTCATTTTCCGCCCTAGAGTTTATAGCTTTTCTGCGTTGCTCGAGGTCGTTGCTTTTGTCTGGTTACTTCAAACACCCACTTCTTTCATACCAAAAGACACGGTGTATTTCCATAATTCAAACATATGTATATATAGAAGCGTTTAATCCTCAAAACCTTTCTCCTATGTAGTTCTAAGCACTTTTATCGCGCAAATTAATAGTTGCCTTTGCCGTTGAGACGTCGGCCTTGGTATTAAATTATTTGCTAGCTTTAGCTTCCCTTATACAAATGGTTTGGGTTTCCTCAGGAAGTGTTCAAATGCTTATACGAGTGTATATATGTCCGTGGCAATACAAATCGTAGGAAAAACCACTTCATGGTGACAACATATGCACATATCATTTCGCTGTGAGAACTGTTGTAGACAGAAGTAAAACATACTACAAAGCCAAATATTTATTTATACATATATGTAAATGCATTATAGATATTTAAGTATCACTTTGTAGTTGGCAATTCACTTTGTCTGTTTTATAGACGCAGTCGTCCGCGGCTGTCTTTGGTTTGTCTTGGACTCTTAACGAATGTCTTATATATCTACTATCGAATATGGTATGGTAATCGGCAATAGAAAATGTACTGTTATTTGTTCAGCAATAAACATCTATGGCTATCGGTTTCTTGTATTTCTTGCGCATATTAATGGTATTTCTCCTAGTCCATAGACCATCAATAAAGCCGATTGTGTCGTGGTTTATCTAATCAAATAAACCATCAAAGTAAACACATTTTTTAGAAAATAGAAATTTTCAATAGCGTTGAAGTTGGTTATCAGTTTCAATGACTATTGGACAGACTTCAAGTATTATTTGAAATTGGCAACAGAATTAGGAACAAGGTTTATTTTATAATTGATAACGTTCAGTGAAGTTTGACATTTTTAAATTTAACTATAGCTGCAAACTAATTAGCTAAACTCTATAAATAGTAAAGGTTTAAAGACGTTTCATGTGCACGTGCATCGTGGATGTGGTTAAAGCAGAAAAATCAGCAGGCGACACGCGCTGTGCTAAAAGAAGATTCAACAGCAAGAAACACAGACGATGGTGAGGTTATTATACTGAAGAACACGATGATGATGGTGATAATGATGTAGGGAACACACGTACTTTACGCTGTACGTGTAATAGACTCACGTCGATGCCAGAGGTCAAACACTGTCAATCTCTTTTGAAATATTTTTCTTGTTTTTTCTTATTCTTTATACATATCTATTTATACTCCTTTGTTTCGTTGGCATTCCTTAACTTACACGTGCCTTTCACTAAAGAAGATTGAGTATAGTTTGTTTTGAATATTATTCTACATGGTCTTATTATCAAATTTTATTAAATTACATAATATTTATTAGTTGAATAGTAGTAATCATTATCAAATTAAAACAATACAACTTGGAATAACTTCTAATATCCAAGAATACCTGGAATAGTCTGTTTGCTTTTAAGAATATCAATAATTGGATTAACATATTAATAAGGCATACGAAGAAATTCATAATAAGAATAATTTGTCCACCTCAACTACTTTTCACTGAAAAGTCTTATTTGAAGAATTCAATAACGATTAGAAATCTTATCAGCCTATTCCATTTGCTTATTGGACATTTTTAACATCTGAACATTTGTTTCAAAGAGCAGCAATTATCAACCGTTATTCCGTCGCTCTTTCGTGCGGTGAGGTGAAATTCTTGAGTTGTGCAGCCATGTTTTAGAAATGCAAACAACGAAAACTGATTGGTAACACTTCCAAACACTGCACAGCAACAAAAAAGTTTAAGAATGACTGGTATAGAGGAACTCACAGAGATAAGATTAGAAATATGGCCTTAAGATAAATCGAATTCGTTCTTTGCAACCCAACTGAATACTTTGAATACTGATTTTCTGCTTTAAAAACAAGCCTTGTTTTCTTGTCATTTTACGCAGTAGAGTCGACAATTCATTGCTTTCTATTAATATTTATTCAGTGGTACGGGTGTAGCAAATTTCTTTTGTTGAAGTAAATACAGAGAAGAATCGATTGCAGTATTTTCAACAAACTAATCGTCCAACGTTACATAAACATTTAAATGAAAAGAATGCAAACTTTATTAGTAAACCTAAAAATAAAATTACGAAATGAATTTTTTAAAATAATTAACTTCGAAAAGCAACCTTAAAAAAAAATGTTAAAACAATTTACCTCCATTAAAAACTTCAGATAAGGTCTTAATATCAATCATGATCATCAATGATAATCAAAATTTAATTTTGTATATTGATATACATATTTTACTTTGAAGTATAATTTAATTTAACAATTTATTCTAATTCGAACTTTCTTTATTCCAATAGGTAATCTATTTCATTCAAGTTTCAATACAAAAATCTACTCACTGACGACATACATAGATATTAAACCAATTTACTAGATATTTAAAAATATCTCGCTTAGGCGGTGATTCCACTTGGGTAAAGTTACCCAAATGGGTAAAATTTTGTTGTTGCTCTACGGCAAAATCACAAAAATGAACACTCGCTCACGAGAGAACAGTGTGTTCATCCGTGGGTAAAATTTTACCCAAGAATTTTGCTGGTTTTTCTTGGAGAACAGAGTTCTGTAGCAGTAAAAACCGTTTAATAGTATGCAAACGTATGTAAAATCAATGAAAGCGGCAGATTAGCACGCAAAATGGATGGAAAAATAACAAACATTTGTTTTGAGCTGTTTACATAGCAACAAGTAGTTCAACGATGACCGCTCATCAATGCGGATGTGTTGTACGGACGTTCTATATTAATTATTTTAACATATTACGCACATAAATAAATATTTTAGTTTTGCTAATTTTTTAATGCTATTTATGACTTGTTTAAGAGTCGATCAATTTGGTATTTCCGATATATTTTTAATTAAATTTTTTCAATTCTATGTTTGATTATTATGACATGATGTTTTCTTTTGTAACTTAATTTTATGTTTTTTAAAACATCTAGAAACTAACAAAAATTACATTAAATTATAATTATTCTATATTTTTGTATTAGTATAATATTATATTGCATATTATTAGCTATCTGTAAAATTTAATGACACTCGACGCCACTTTTACGCCATTAGGTAGCAAAAGTATCAAATATTCTTGGGTAAAAATACCCAAGTGTAATCACTTCGGGGTAAAAATTCGATGAACACATTGAGAGAGTAAAATTGCATGGGTAACTTTACCCAAGTGGAATCACCGCCTTACAAATGTGTTTTAGAATTTTTTTTTTTTGTGTATTTATTACTTATCGCTTATACTCTAAAGTATAATTTATTTTTATCCCTTATTTTGGAATAAAAATGTTTATGTTCCCGAGGCAATGGCATGTGTAATGAAGGAGAAACGACATGTTTACACATATTGTTGACACAGGCCAACAGCTACGTAAACACGCATGTCAGCGACGTGAATAAGTGACAGTGTTAATGACATCCTCCCGTTGCCAGCACAAGCGGATAATTTTTAGTTAAACGCAGAACAATTAAAAGCTACTGAGCTGCTTATGGTGCTTATTAAATTCAAGTGAAAAAGAAAATTCACCCACAAAAACAATTTCAATTGAAACAATTAAAATTGCTTCCTTTTGGTAAAATAGAAATGTATTATTGAAACAATGAAAATCCCCGTTTGTGGGGTATAAAGTTAGTTTATTTGTAATTTTGTTTCCAACAAAATGCATAATTTTGATGTTGATATTTGAACATTCTTCTTCTTCCTGATAAATATAAGTCTCGTTTGAGTTGGTTTTAAGATTTTAACTTGGAAGCATAAACGTGGCAAAAACATATTCTAAATCAATACAAGAGGAAAGTCAAATTCCATGCAAGACATAAATAGAATGTGTTCAGCGACTTCTATCAAAAAAGAAATGAATTAAGAGATTATTTATTTTGTCTCTAACTTTGAATGCCTTTTTACAGCAAATATTTTCTTTTATTTCTTTGTTTTTAATAATAAAATATATTTTAACAGCAGTTTTTAGAATATCTCAAATCATGCAACCCTCGTCAAAAAAATTGATTTAGTATTTATTTATATTCACTGTATAATGAGTTAACTTTCCTCCTTTGACCGTTTCATTTTATACTCAACCCTTGATTTCTATTTCAACGCCAATAAATTTCGCTTTCGGTTATTAAATTCAGCCTTTAATGGGTTCCATTTCATTAAAATTATTGTAATAAATATTAAGAAACACTCCCGCTGATACTAAAAACATTTTTACCGCTGAAAAGGTCATTGATACGACAAAAATTATTGTAAACTTCGTGCAAACTGGACATTGTTTAAATGGACAATAGCTATTAAAAATATTTCTGACTAATAATTGCTTTAATAATAATATTTATCCGCATTTGGAGCTACTGTCTGCATATGCATTTTACTGTTTATAGAGAAGGTGGTGAACCAACTCTGAATGATTGGATTACTTCAAATGATGTAGGATTTTAGCGTAAACTTAGTGCATTTTTGCCAATTATCATACGCTAACTAATTGGCTAACTAATTAATTGTTCCAGTACTAAATAATCCAACTAACTAATTGGAGAATTCTCAGTGGGCCAGTTTGCAACAACTCAGCTTTTAGGAAAACAGAGGTTCGACTTTCTGGAGTTGTACCTTTTTCGGCATAGTTAATACTTCATCCAAGTGGATGTTGGTCCAAGTGCAATCGAAGAATTATAAAATATAGAATTAGAATAACGTCAGTTTCTTCTAACGAAAAGAAGCGACGGCACCAGAGATCAAAGTGATGGAGATACGCAGAACGAATTCACTTTTTCTTGTTTATTGACGCAATCTTATTTTCTATATAATTTAAAAGTACAATCGAATTGCTGCTGCTGATGTGAATTTTTTATTTGGGTTCCATTTAAGCAGAATTGGAATGTGTTTTATCACAGCGCGTGAAATAAAGTGTATGATCGCCTGGTTATTTATGGGACATGCCATATAAATATTTAAGTTTTCAATTTAAAGACTATTCGATAACTGTCATCACGGATTCAATTAGCACCTGACTTTTTCTTTTTACCGTTCAACTAAATATTTAATTTTTCAATTTCAATTTCGCTACAATTCCACTGAACTTTATTAATTTCTACTTAATTCAACTTCTTTTATTGTACCTGTTTTTATTTCTCTATTTTATAGAATCATTTCATTCTTTATTAATATGACTCACTTTGCTTAATTAATACAGTTTTTTAACTGTAATTCGAATGGTTAATAAAACGATGAAGCAAGTTTTCTGCTCGATTATTTATTTACAGCAAAGCAACATGAAAGTGTGACGTGTTGTGCGATTAATTTTGTTGTGTTGTTGTTTTGCTGCTTTTGTTATTATCATTGTTTTGTTTGTAATTTTAGTATAAAGTAAATACAGAAACCGAATGACAATATGGTTTTCTCGCAACTCTTAAATGAATTGCAATTAAATTGTTGGAAACATTAAAGAAAATAGTACATAGTGCATATGGACAAATGTGTAAACATATCTACATATTTTTATTGTGTCCGATAAAACACGCTCCATGCCTAAAAAGGAATGCGATGACACGCGGTAGCAGCTCCGACTTGTAAACATTGTGAGTAATAAGTGGAAAAATTTAAAAAATCGTTCGTGGTTGTTGCTGCACAGTGGGCAAAAAACAAATAATCACTGTCAATTTATATGCTCAAATGTCTGGGCTTTAAGCTTCCCCATTCGATATGAGGAAACATCAACTTTGGCTTCAAATTGAACATAATTAGAAATACATATTTACATTTCCCTTGACATCTTTTAAAAAAGTTTAATTATTTACATTTAAACCAAGAAGTACTAAGAAATGAATATAGTATTATATTTTACACCAAGGTGTCTAAACGTGTATATCAACTGAAAAGAAGATTGTGAAAAGCTTCGACAGTATAAACTCGAAGGGATTTTAGTTAAAAAAGGTGAATTAAATTATCTAAGTATTAAATGTTCTCTGAGCTTCTTTTATTACCAATCATGGAAAATATAAAAGAGCTTTATAACAACCTATTTGTCGGCGTAGGAGAGACGATTACACACATAAATATCAATTCGTGAACGATAAAAAGTTCAAAGTTACCTTCATATATACAGTGTTTATTAACAATCCCTATATAAATATTTTTATATTCATTGAAATAAAGTTATATTCGGAATTAACTACAATAAATTAAAGTTAAATATTTTGCTAAATAATATCACAATGAGCCAAATTAATCGAAAGACCTTTTTAATTATTACTAAATATTAATTGATAACTTATTCTATCAATAATCGATAAAATTTAAGCAAAAAAAGTCTTCATAAAAAAGGAACTTGTTAAACAATTATTATAACATTGTTATAATAAAAGCTGGAAAAGTTTTGGATGTAATCTAAAAATCTGAGTATTACTAATGATATAATCACAATTATATTATTAATTACAATTTCAATAATTTAAATTTCTACATTATGAATGTAACAGTTCATATTTTGATTCCATTGTTAAACTGATCCTTGATTAAAACTCTTTAATTTCCCTTCAAAATGTTATCACTTCCAAATAAACATGTTGCTGCCAATAAACTTTTATTTTCTTTAATATATGTATGTCTCTAATATTTCTCTCTTTAACTTTTCCCTTCTTTTTCCCGATATTGTCTTCTCAATAATTTTTTCCTGCTAACAATAAGATTCAAAGAAATGGCAGCAGAAGGATTTCGTCAATGTTTACTGCTGTGGAGCGTCGATTATTGGAATCTGGAAGGTACTAAAATTAGACTCCAATAAAGAAAATCATTAAACTTATTTTTACCCTTCCCGAAGTTGCTTGTTGTTCAGTTTTCAGTTTCGCTGTTAAAGAAAAATAACTTTAATTTCCATTGAGTAATTTGTTGTTTTTTCGTTTTTGTTGAATTGTTCCTCGTTTTTGTGATTCGAAATTTCAACCTTCAGATAATTGGAGGCGGAATTGAATTGAATTTAATTCGTTTAAGTCACATTGCATTTTGGTTTGAAAGAACGTACATTTGTTGTTTCTCTTGTTCTTATTGATTTGCTCTTTGTTTTTTCCTGTGTATTTTGCTGTTATTTGTTTTCCTTTAGTTGCCATCGAATGAGAATGTTAATAACAAATTTCAATAGTTTTTTACAAGTTACATATGTATATTTCTGCATTTCAGTTGTGATTTTGCTTTTATTGAATCCACTTCTAGAATCTAGTGTTACATTTCCACGTTTTGTAATTCAATTGTGTTTTTGTATTTATGCAGTTATGGCAGACAGCGTTTTCAAGTCACGTGATATCGGGTTGCGTGCGCAGAAGAAAATCCTTTCTCGCATGGCAACGAAAAATATCGCGAAAACATTCATCGATGGCACGACTGCGTCTCTTCTGGATAATTTATACAGATTGTGTAAAATGCATGTGAGTCTTGGATCACTTTTAATGATTCTATTTCTCTAATTTATTAATTTCTTATCGCTTTCCTCCTGCTTCTGCGTTTACGTTTTAGACTGGCAACAAACCGAAGGCTGAAAAGCTGATAAAGAACATTATTAAGATTGTTATAAAAATTGGTGTGCTCCACAAAAACAATCAATTCAACGCCGATGAATTGGAATGTGCGGAGCAATTTAAACGTAAATTTCAAGTAAGTGCAAAAAAAATGACTATGTACATAAACTGCGTAATTATTTAATATTTACCGAGAATATTTAATTGAATTCAATGCATTTCTTAGCTTTCCATCGCTTTGTGTTTTATCAATAATTATATTTCAATAACTTTAGGAGTCATAAATTAAACGCACAAATAAAATTCAAAACAAATTATGCGATATGTAAAGCGGTTTGTACTTGTAATCTGTTTCACGAACTTCGTTAATTTACAGTGCTGCTACTCCTCGATAATCGCGACTTAAAATGGTGATAATCGAGTTTTAAATGTTTAAAACTTAGTAAATGTCAGCTAAAATTCCTAGACTTCTAAGAAAAACAATTATCTAAACTTTTCGATTCATAATTAAATAAAACACACATTAAAATAATCGTGTCTAGGCTCTGAAAATAATATAAATACTACCAGTGCTGCCAAACCTTTCGAGTAATGGTGATAAATGCTTTGGTTGTTTAGCATTTATTGAGAAAAACTGTCTTTCATTTCTGCGCTTGTTTTTTCTGAATTAATTTAATAATAATATTAACAGAAAAAAATTAATAATTTTTCAGAACACGCAACTGTCAGTCATTTCATTCTATGAAGTCGATTACAGTTTCGATCTGCCGTATATGCAAAAATCTATCGCGGAATCGCATTCTGCACTCAAGTCAATTGTACAGCGACATCTCACGGAAAAATCATTAAATCGTATCGATGAGGTTTTTCAATTCTTTGGTGATCCAAATCTACTAGAGACTGCATTCAAGCCAAACTCACCATATCGTGACGTACTGGGCAAAATCGTGACTGACATTAATACAGCGATGGATACGGGAGACATTTAAAGAAATGTCAATGAATTTACCAGTAAATTTGGAAACGCAAAGTGCAATCTGTGTTTCAAAAAAAACCTTCACACGGTCTCTTAATGGAAAACTTTACAATATGACACGAGATGGCACTTTACTTCGTTGTCATCAGTGATGCCACTTGAAACTTTGATATTAGTTGAAACTTTATGAAAGGGGCGAATCTTTCCCTACAAAACGAAAAATCCTTACAATTTTTTGCTGTTGTGCGGAAAGTGTCGTTTTTGCTGTTTATCTACGAAATCGAAGTTGAAAGAAGACATGAAGCAGTTGGAGAAGAGTGCGCAATAACATTTTTATTTTATAGAATATATTCTTAACTGATGATATTAAATATAAAAAGATATTAATAATTGGTATTTGTGGTGCATTTAAAGCACTTTTGTCAATACAAAAATACGCAAAAAATACTTTTACACAAAAGTGAGACAAAATCCATAAAAATGCTGGATTTACATATAGGCTAAAAATGATTGCATCAGCGGATTGCAATTCGTACCAAAACGTCCATTTTTTGAAAATAATAAGCAAAAAAGTGTTTAACAGCGTGGAAAGAAGATTTATTAAAATCACAAATGTAATTTTTGAAAGAGATTCACTAATTTACGACTATTTAAACCTGCAAAGAAGTGTTTAATAATAATAATAATATGTACAATAATAGACAAACACATAAGTACAGATGTATGTGCTTCTAAAAAGAAAGCCTTCAAAGACTTTTTCACTGCTTTAGAAGATGAAATAACGTAAAATTATAACGAACGTTGATGACGTTTAACCTGTTTGTTAAAACCCATTAAACGAACCTCAGTGAAGTGAACATTAACAAACTTTTACCATATCAAATACTTGTTTGCTTACTTTCCAGAAAAGTCTATCAATTTTTTGAATAACACAATTTTTACACTACAAAAATACTAAAATAATAATCAGTGTCATTTAGAAGTAGAATGAGAGGAAATAAATTTTTATACGGACCAAAAAAGAAAATTACAAATTACTATTATACAAAAAACGTGCATATTTGACGACAACTACAAGAAACATTTATACAAAAATTGTTTACTATATTGTATACATTGTTGTGATAATTGAACAAATTCCAACAATAATTAACACGTTAGCATAATGCACAAAATGACCACCTACAATTAAATATAGCTTTTCATTGTTGCTGCTTTAAGCATTTCAAAGCTACGCCATCCTGAATTGTGCGTAGATGCCATGTCACACTAGTAATTGAACACTAAATGATTTCGGAATATATTTGGAATGTAAAACACTCCACACGAATCTTTCAACCAAGGTAATAATCATAATTAATTGAAGCTATAAAAAATCCGTTATTAACCACGTTTCTTACTATTATTTGATATACTTTAAGTACTTTCAATTTTAAATTATAAAAAATGTTTGAATTAAATTTTTATATTTTTTAATAAAAATCGTTCAAGTTTTTCAAATCGTGAAGTGATATTTTATAATCCCTTTTTTGGCAATGGTTTCAACTGATAATTTTCGTTTCATCTTCTTTTCTTTATATTCATATTGTATATTTGCTTTAAATTGTACATGAAGAATTTAGAATTTAATTTACACAACATGAAATAAATTACCAAATGTATTTATTTAATTTATAATTTTTATTTAAACTTGAATTAAATCTTAACTAATTTCTAGAAGTATAAAAATTATTTAAAAACTTAATATTACAGTAGAGACGAGAATTGATATATGAATTTTTATATATAAATAATGTTTTATAAACTGGTTTTGAAGCCTTAAAAAGCTAAAAATAATAATAAGTATCGTAGTGCAGAAGGAAAACCGGATTGAGTGATTACAGAGATCTTGTACGATTGGAATCCGGTAATATAATTATATCTGAAACCTAAGCCCACAAAATGATGTACATATCAAGAGTTAAGAGTTATTTTATTTTTTTGGTAACTGTTGTATAATCTAATTAAAAACATATATTAAGAAATTTCATTGAAATTTAGCAAACAATTTATTAAACAGGATTTCTTTCGTCAGTCCTTAAAGTACTTAATATCGCTTAGTTTAATAGATAATTAATTAAGTTATAAAAAATGTATCTCTGAAAATAAATTATTATTATTTTTAAATTTATGTACTTTCAGTTATTAAATTGGAATTATGTTATAAATATATCCAAAGTTCAAATGAATTTTTTCAAATTGAGATTTTGTTGAGTCAATAATGCAATTAAAACTAAAATAATAGATTATATTTTGAATAGCTTTAATAGTAATTTAACCCAGTACATTTTCACGTAGCTTTCCACCTAACATTTATTAAAAAGAATAAATAAACCTAAAATGCATACACGTTAACCACCTAATTTACTAAACACAACAAACCGAAGAATACCAAATGTATTTCCATAACGAAAATAAACTTCAATATTGATTCAATAATTTACTTTATAAAATACCACATTTAAATTTAGTATCATTTGATTCCGGTGACTAAATTATGATTTCTTTATGCTTTTGTATGAACACCAAGAGACACACTGTCGCTTTTCTCCTCTAAAATCTATAATAAAAAGAAAAAAATGGACTATGTGCTCAACATCAATCTGGAATTGTCCAGATTTCGATCTGATTAAAGCTAGAGACATGGAGTCTAGCGTCATAATCCTTGTCACTCGTCATCTACGGCCGATGAAGGAAAGTAAATATAGGTCACAACAGAAACGTGAGAGTTTGAAGACCGTTGATTACATCACTTCCTACTTTGGTAGTAGTACAAGGAGTTTCTTTGAGATTGTATGGTATTTGAATTTGAGAATCAGTACCAGAAATGGCAACTCTACTTAGTAGCGCTGATTGGTTTTGAATTATGCATGAAATTTGAAAAATCCAACAAGAGAAATGATTCTTTTGGCGCCACCGATTCATCCAAGAAGGAAGGTGCACAACTAAGTCTCAAATACAAAAAATATCAACGACAACAAATTAGTTAAAATGTACTCAGGTATAGTCAAAATGTGTATTACCATTAAAATCTCAATATCGAAATTTTCCGTGATTACACAAACCTTTCTTGTATTTACTACAAATTAAAGGCCGATTTAATAAACATTACATAAGTAAGTGTGATTGCCTCTTTGCCAAATGTCATTATTACACTATAATAATAATGGACATAATAATTTAAAAGTTATCGGGAATTTCGTTTAAAATGCGAAAGAAAGGAATTATGCAAATATTAATAACAACGAAAAAGAAATTACTTTTTTACAACATATCTTTTCCCTTTTCCTTTTGCTTTTTATTCAAGATACCAACGGATTTGCTATAAAATGTTTTGTGGCAATTGTATAGAATCCAGAAATTGTTTATATTCCTTGGGATCAGCATCAATTTAAGTTCGTCAGTGAATTCAAAAAGCAGAAACTTGCAGCACGCTGAACGAGACATTTCTTCTTTTTCAATGCAAATTGAGTTTTAATAATAATATAGAAGTTAAGAAAGTGGCTATAATTTGAAGCATAAATTCCAAGTAAGTTAACCAATTTATCCATAATTAAATAATTATTTTTAAAATCAAGAAATTGTAAATTGTGCTTAATTATTGTAGTTTTCTTATTTATAACATGATTTTACAACTAAAGCACTAAATAACTATATAAAAGCTAAAACAGTAATTTAATACCTTTTAATTCTATCGTAGTTAAGTGACATAAAGAATAACGTTTTTAGCCTAGCCTTGTTTACAGACTAATTTACCTTTCCTAAATCGCCGTTAACTCTAATTAATAATTTTGCTTGCTTCTATATGTTTTCCTAACCAGTCTATATGAATTCTAATAATCTTTTTAGAACTAAAAATATTTCAATACGAGTCGACATCAACAGATTTGTTTGACTTAAACAGTTGTGAACAGTTGTTCCAAACTTATTAAGAAATATTATCTTAATCTAAGTGCTTTTTAACAACACTTTAATTTTAACAACACGTTAAATTTAATAGATGATTATGGACTTTGGCAGAAAGTGTAAAATTTGTTACAGTAACTTTGTAAAGTTAGTGAAAAGTTCTAAAAAAAAACTGGTGGGCTTTAATTATAGATAAGGAAACTGAATTTCTCTAATTTACCTTGAGGTGAAAATAATCAAAATAAAAAATTAATTTAATGCAAATGACGACCCAGTTTCAATTCATAACAATCATAATTTTAAACCTATTTTTCCCAAAATTAATGGATTAACTTGAAACACATTAATTCTCACACTTGTACTCATACAAAAAAAAATATAAATTCGGTACAAAAAATCCGTCCAAGTCATTAACTAGTGAAGAATTCAATTTCTACTCAGAGTGAGATAACAGACGTTACAATAAAAAAATATATTCGTATATACAAATATGAAAATGACTGCGAAACCGATTCAAACCAGTTTCGGAATCTGCCTCATTGCACCAGACAATGCAGAGATTGACAGCTCCAGCATCTTCTCCGATCCGCTCGGCTGTATTTAATACTTTTAATACTTTATGGATGACCTTATTTGCTGATAACGGTCACTTACTCGGTCGTGCGGCCCGCGGTGGGAGAGTGAATCATTTCGATTAGGGTCCCACAATACAACACGTTCGCCTCTACCAGTTCGCAAAATCCGCAATCTTCGTTCCTCGTCAGATGTTCATGTCCCATTGATTCTGCTTGTGTTTTTATAAAAGCAGCCTCAGCTGGTTTTATTACGAAGAACTTTTAAATTAATTGGGTACATCTATAAGGACCGTCGATGTCAATAAGAATAATTAATAATAATTACCATTTAATTATGAGTTTACAATTGAATGATCACAAACAACGTTTAAAATATTCTTGTATAAGGTCAGTAACGGACTTCACTTGTACTGTGATTTTATTTGTAACAGCTGATTAACTATATATATATTTTTGCGGTGTGGAATATAAAGGTAAGAATTTTTAATCTTTTTTAATCTGTTTATTAATTTTTATTTCCAAGATTCAAAACACTTAGAAAACAAATAACAAAAAATAAAAGAAATATTATTAAAAAGTGTTTCTAGAATCACGTAGAAAATCAATTAATAAATTTTGAACTTATGTAATACAATATTTTATATAAATTTATATTAAACTCTTTGAAGAAATTGAAATAAGTTTTATTTTATTTTTGTGGGTTTATTATTTAGCAATTATGCACAGTAGTTATTTATTTTTCCGTGTTTTTATGTAATCTTAATTAAATAATAAGAAAATTGATTTGAAAAAGTAATCCAAGGATTTTAATAAAACTGTGTTAATGGATTTTAAGAATATAAATATTATTTTTATGATTTATACTCCGCAAAAATAAAATAAAACTTGTGTGAACACTAATCTGCGTTACAGCTATATACAAATATTCATAATTAAACTTAGCCAATACTTATATTTTTAAATATTTAAAGAATAATAGCAGTGCATATTAATTTTTTTGAATTGTGTTGTAGATATTATTTTCAGAGCGACTAAAGAAACAAAGCTACAATTACTTATTAATGAATGCTTCAACTACAGTAGTTTTATTTATTTACAGAATCTAAACGAAACATTTAAAAAAAACTATAAAAGGTTATTAATTTCTTGTGTACGATTGGTACCATTTTTCAATTATTGATATTCCACTTTTTATAAGCGACATTGCAACACTGAACATGGTCTCTTCTGCAAAATATCTTTAAAGAGTTGTCAAATTTTTGAAAAATTTGTTCAGTCAGCTGTTAAATTGCAAAGCGTGCGAGTTCTCGAGTCGTTTGTTGTTGCATGGAACAGAGAAGAATCGTTGTTTATTGGATAGACTTCTTTCCGTAACACGGAAAACACATTTGTGATAAAAAGGACTGAGTAAAGTTTGTGTAAAAATAACAGTTTTAATAAAAACGACTTTAGGATCACTGCAAATTTACGTATAATCAAATGATACAAAAACTTTCTTTGGAAAAGTGTTTTAATAACAATCCATTTGAAATATTTGCCGCTTCTGGTTAAAATTGTTCCGGTCTGTGCAGTTTTTATAGTAAAGTTTGGTTGAAGTAATAGTTTTTTAGCAGCATAATTTTAGGAAAATTAAGAAACTTCTGACTGTTTTGAGAGAAATACAGTATAACAATTGTACTACTATTTATCTAAAGATATTTTATGTACTAATTGTATTGTGGTTATTTTAAATTAAATTTGAAGTCTGATAATACAGGCTGGTAATATTAATACCTACCTTAGTACTTGAAGGTATCTCTGCCACATTTTGTAGTTTGGATTTCAATCTGATTACGATTACAGTGGACCGGATTAATTACACGGTCTAAATGCGGTTTTTAGTTTTGTACGACAGTTTTTCAAATAAAATAGGACGGTTTTCTGTTTTAATAAAGTATTCAATTACTCGGAGTGCTCTGAAAGCAAATGATATTATTGACTTATGGATACGAGCGACGTGATGCGCTGCCGGCAATTTAATTCCATTTCAAAGTTAAATTTACATTTATTATTTTAATCCCCATTCTTCCATACATACTTATGCATATGTGTATGCATATAATACACGTGAAATCTGTTTTTTTATCTGATTACTTGATAAGACTTCTGCAGAAATTATTACTGCGTAGAAGAATGGATAAAACGTTCCATTCGAGTTTACATTGTAGAATTATATACATATATATATGTATTCTTGTGATAAATTGTATATTAATAAAGGATATCTATACAGTTTGCGAATTTTTAATATTCTTATTGCGCTATTGATAAGAAAGACCTTCAAAGCTACAACGGCTTTTAGCTTTTTTATCCATCACCTGGTCTAAATTAATAGCTGATTCTTACCGCAACTTTCTGTACTGGAATCGCGATAAGCGAATTGATAAGACGACAGAAACAAAACAATCAACATTTGTGTTAAATAAAGCTAGAAATATTAATATATTTATATTTATGTAAATGAACGTACACATGTGTTAAATAAATGCGCGAGAACAATTCGATAGTTAATAATCTCTCTATTTCTATTTTAATATTATACTAATAATTTTTCCTCATCTAGGATTAAAACAACAATTACGCCGAACACTGCAAAATTGCTGAATGTGCTTCGTAAATCAATCTTACACAAACCGTCATGGAGCAAAGTTCTTTGAAGGCAGTCATACCCGACGGAGGATGGGGTTGGGTTGTTGTTGGTGCTGTGGCTTTAATTAACGTAAGTTATATTATTATTAGAAGAGTCTTGTGTTGTAGTAATGCGTGCTTTTATTACCTCTTCCAGATGACAAATCAGTCCATACTCTCTGTATTTGGTTTGCTGTTTGGAGGTGAATTAAAGGCAATGGAACATGGAACATTCACCGCCGCACTTATAACCAACCTTAATAGCTTAGCGTTGAATTTCTCTGGTCTCTTTATTGGGCCAATCATCAAAATGTTCAAGCCGCGAAATGTTGCCGCTTTGGGTTGTGTTTTGGTATCATTCGGCATGTTTCTTTGTACCTTCGCTACTAAAGGCTGGCATTTTATTATTGCCTACAGTGTCTTCGTAAGTTCTAAGGGTGAAATTATATTTCAACTGCTTTCTATACATTACATTATTGTGAACGTCATCAGGTTGGTTTGGGTTTAGGTCTCATTGCACCCTCAACATTTATTGCCATCAATTCGTATTTCACTACAAAACGTGGACGAGCTGTTGGTGTGTCGCTGGCCGGAGCAGGTCTCGGACAGATTTTTGTACCTCATCTGGTGCGTATTTTTCTGGATCATTATGGATTTCGAAGTGCAGTGTTGGCCATGTCTGTGTTGTCGCTGACAGGCGTAAGAATTTATACTAATTTAATAATTATTCTTCAAAATAATACCCATATTCAATTTTCTTTGTCCTCAGTTGTTTGGTGCATTACTTTTAAAGCCTCTAAAATCTCCGAAAGGACACAACAATCATCAACACATCGCACCGCTTTTGGAAACACGCTCAAAACAATGCGATGATGTAGACTTACATGATAAGGTGTACAACGACACGGTCGTCAATACTCACCGTAGACAAGACTCATCAACGGACCTAAAATTGTGTTCCAAAGTCTGTCAACGTATGGCGCAAGCAATGGACTTGGAGCTGCTTCAAGATCCCGTATTTTGGAACATCATCATTGGCATGGCTTTAGTGTATACATCAACCATTAATTTCACAATGTTATATCCAACTTTTTTGCAGGTAATTTAATATATAATTATTTAACAAAAAGCATAAAATATAATGTTTAAAAGTAATTATTGTATATTTCAGTATTCCATCGGCTTGTCCAGCAGCAAAACTGCTAGCTGCATGTCTGTCGTTGCTGGTGCTGATATTGTTTGCCGTCTTCTTTTGCCTTGCATAACGGATAAATTAAGAATTCCTTACCGTGTTGTGTTTCTACTGGGTACCATTGGATTACTGATTAGTAGAGCAGGTAGGCTTATTAAAACTAAAGCGAGCCACACCGCAAAATTTTATGTTTTAGGTTAACATTTATTCTATTGTTTTTGCCTTTGTTAGCACTTGCTGAAACGACAGACTTTAGTAGCATAATTGTGATGTCTGTCTTCACTGGCATGACGAAGTCAGCCACCGTACTCAATAATAATCTCACAATTTCTGATCACTGTCGCCCAGAGAAATTGCCTGGTGGGCTTGGCCTGAACATGTTCTCCAAAGGAATTCTTGTAATCACCGTCGGTCAGCTGTTGGGGTTTGTTCGCGATTATACCAAGTCATACGTGCTTTGCTTGCATGCCCAGAACATTTTACTGCTGCTTGTGATTCTAGCTTGGACACCTGAAATGTACTATCGTTTCGGGAGAAAACTGGAGGAAACTGATCAAAACCTCAAACGCACAGACACTATGAAAACGATAGCGAAACCCGTTGAAATGGTTGCTGACAGCACCGTCGAAGAATGTGCCAAAATAAGTCCATGTTAAAGGGGTGATGTAGGAATAATATAATAACACGGACTATTTATGAATGGCTGAAGATTAGCCATGTCAATTAAGGCATGTGATATTTTTTTTACAATATGTGCTCGTATATCAATGTAACAACTTGATATTTATTCGATAGGGGACAGTGTATATAATAGTAAGCTACCATTAACAAAATTTCATTATTACTAATTTGTATTGAAAACGTATTGTATATGTTACCTCAATCAAGTTCTAGTTGACTGATCCATTTCATAATTAATAGTTATGTAATAATTCATAAGTTTATATTGCATATTAGCAAGTAAAACTTTTTTAAACTATAAATATTTGAGTAGATATTTAAGAAAACGAAGATGCGAATAAGCAAGGAACTAAAAATGCCTTTTATTTTTTCAAGGAAGTTGATTTATTTTTGCAATTGGATTTGGTAATGCTTGTGATGGATATTAGATATACATATGTACATCTCAGCCTGTATTTCCACATAACCATTAATTTCACGAGAACTTAGGGATATAAAATTCAAATTAGTGTATATTTCTTAATCTTTGTGACATGATATTAAACCAAACCATTTTTTATTATAAAAGATTTATTTAGCGATACTATTCAGATATCATAGGCTCACCATTTTCAGTATTAAAGAAAATCTTACGCTCAATTCCATCGCGCGTAATTATACCAATCCGAACAACGCCGCCAGAGCTACCGTCATAGTGTATGGCATGCTGAATAGCTGATTTTATCAAAAAACATATTTCATTGTTGAATTTTATAAAATTACAAAATATATAGCGAACTCACCCTTCCTAACGAATTCAATACACTCTGCCTTGCTCATTCCTTCACGGTAAGTTTCACGAATAAAGCCGTGTATATAAGACGATCCGGAACCTCCAACAGTAATGCGTTCTCGTTTCAGCATACCTCCCAAAGGAATTGAATACACTTGACCACCAAACTTTTCGTCCCATCCAGCAACAATTATACCAGCTAAAAGTGTGTCACGGTAGTTGTAGCAATAATTCCGGAATTCCGCAGCTGCCTCCGAAACAAGTGATTCTTCGCCTGTCTGACTCTCATGAAAGTTAAGAGAGTAGGCAACGATATCAGCGACAGCCTGAGTATCAGCCGCAGAGCCACTGCGACAACAGTATACTTTATCTGTGATACGAGTAAGTTTGTCTGTTACACGATTGGCTACATAGACACCGGTGCTAGTACGCGAATCAGCTCCCAAGACGACACCGCCATCGAATTCAACAGCCATGATTGTGGTCTGCAAGATAAGCACAGGACTGATTGGAAACCTTGATTAAAGTTGGTTTGGGATGCTTTTACTTACACCTGTGCTAAGGGGTGCACTCATCCAATCATTTCCGAATACCATTTTGTTTACAATTCGATTTTTCTCTATTTAATTTATAATTAATACTACAACTTTTCCTGTAGACGGCTTTCCAAAATGACTTGATTTTTTCGGCTCTAAATTGTCAAGTCATTTGTCAAAGTGCACGATGCTACCAATAGTTATATTTTGTTTTAAAAATCGTCAGTGTTGCACAGACCACGCAAATCACGTATCTCCGCTATAGTGGTGGATTTCCGATCGAAAGAAGAAGAAGAAGAAAAAGTCAGCAAAATCAGCATTTTCCTGGTGCGTGCCACCAAACCATACAAAATTATGCCGTCTTCTTCAAAATGCTAATTTTGATGACTTTTACAATGGAAAATGCACCCCTGGGGTTATTTGCGTTATTTTTTCTCTGTAACTTCTCTGTACCATTTAGACGTTCTTTAACATTTCTGTTGTTGGTATTAAAGTTATTGTGAATTAATGCAAGGTTTGTTGCGGAACGCGCATCGTTGGTGGGAAATGTTAATCTTAAAAAGGGAATAATGACATTAAAAGAAATAAAAAGGTCTACCTACTTTCGATATCAGTCGAGGAGGGAATCTGGAATAAACAAAAAACCGCATTTAATAGTCATTTTCATTTAATTAATAAATTAAACTTACCTGTACTAACTTCTGCAGCTGCGTAAGGGTTAACGATAGATGGTCAAACGGACCCATCAAAATGTGCTCTCGTTTTACAGCAGTTTTTTTTGTAATTTGTTTGGTGGATCGCAGTAAGAAAAGAGCGGCGAAAAGAGTACAAAGGTAGAAGTCAGAGAGTGTAGGAATTTATGAATGAGTAGTAGGAATTAGGCGGGAAAAGTAAACGCCAAAGAGTAAACGGAGAGTAGATGGCACAGCTGTCTTTCTTATTATGAGCGCCTGGTAAATAAAACCGAAACTGGCTATGCAAATCTAATTTAAATTGTGATTCTTTTCGCTAAAGAAGGAAAACACGCTGCAGCTGCGTAAGGGTTAACGATAGATGGTCAAACGGACCCATCAAAATGTGCTCTCGTTTTACAGCAGTTTTTTTGTAATTTGTTTGTGGGATCGTAGTAAGGAAAGAGCGTCGAAAAGAGTACAAAGTAGAAGTCAGAGAGTGTAGGAATTTATGAATGAGTAGTAGGAATTAGGCGGGAAAAGTAAACGCCAAAGAGTAAACGGAGAGTAGATGGCACAGTTGTCTTTCTTATTATGAGCGCCTGGTAAATAAAACCGAAACTGGCAGCAAATCTAATTTAAATCGTGGGACCACCGGCTGAAGAAATCACAAGGAAAAGTAACAAGGGAGGTGACGAGGTGTAAAGTGTGAGATTCAATTTCAGTTTATTTGTTTTTTTGTAATTTGGTATATATATACAAGAGAAAATCACTTTCGATTTGAGAGAACAGATTTATATCAATATCATACATAATATTTTGTTCTCTAGTCTTAAGTGCAAAGTATGATTAAAGATACAATTATTATCATGAAGTGCTAAAGTATAATTTGAAGGGGGCGGGGGCGGAAGTTAAAAGTGGTTCAGAAGGATGGAAAGATGATGGTTTGGTGAACGGAGGTTTGAATAGAGAGAGAGAGGGAAGGAAAGAGATGGAAACGACTTAACGAATAGTAAATTCTTTTCTGAAATTTATTGTTACCCTCAGCCCGCGCCAGGAAGGGTTAAGAACCACGACACGTCATCGACTAGGTTAGCCGGAGTGAAAAAAAACCAGGACGGGACAACTGAGGAGTCGTAACAGGTTATATCGCCTTTTTATTGAAGATTTGAAAGGATCTTATTCCCTGGGTAAATGATAACAGAGCCGATCACTCAAAAGTATTTATGTAGCCTTGCCTTTGAAGTTCATAATTTGTGTAAGAAATGTTGTGATGATCAACATTAACATTTGATCAATTTTAAGAAAGTGATTTACGAAATGACTTATGTACATGCAAAAGAAAAATAATCCTTTTTTGTATTTAGTATTATTTAATTTTTAAGATGGATGTTTTAAATATTCGAGTTAAAATCAAATATATATTTTTCATTACAGACTATAATAAAGTTTATGTTACATAAATATAATAATTTGAATATTGTGGAAGAATATCTTGTATATCAAAGTATATTAGAATTTTTTTGCACGTATGTATGTGAAATAATACATAAATATTAGTAACAGCAGCAAAATAATATAACTTTTCAAGTGGAAGAGTAAGAGATTCGTTAATTAAATTACAATATTTCGATATTGTATCGTCCAAGCATTATGTAAAATTAGACATTTCTAGTTTCGTAAATTTTGGCTATAAATACAGTCAAAGAATGACGCACGTCATGTCATGCCGACAACGACGACTCAGACACGTCCGTGAGCCGATGTCGTATATGAACTCCGGGTTGCTAAAATAGTGCTGATGCAGTTGTGGTTGACTGTTTAGGATCGATGAAGGGCGCTGAAGAGGCTGGTGCAGCTGATAGCCATAGTTTGAGAGGTGGTTATGATGATGCTGGGCCAACGGATGCAAGGCAGGACCGGGAAGGATGATTGTGCTGATGCTGCTTTGGCCTCATATTCCCTGCAAATACCGCCGCAGCTCCTCTTCTGTGTCGTAGATCATAACTGGGAAAGGTGAGCCGGGCACGAATTCACCGGCCCACTTCACCTCCACACGATAGTCGCCGGGTTCTGTGGGATCATACTCAAAATGGAAAATAAAGAGTTTAGCATTCGCTTTTACCGGAAATAGTTGAAATATGTAATACCTTGCAGAGAATCGTTCTATCTTTTTGACTCTCACGCTGCATCTCCACGCGGAAAGCACCCTTTGGTCCACGCACCCGCACTGTTAATTGACCAGCACCTGCTCCACGCGTGTCGCATATGAAGCGCGATTGGAAAGTAGCTAATACACCATGCTCAATGCCAGGACCATACACGCGAACCTGGTGTGAAAGTGATTATATACGTAATGTGCCATTGTCGCAATGTCCATTTAAGCACTTACCTTGCTTGCGTCTGGAGCTCCAGCAACCTTCAAAGCAAACGGCGATCCGGTGACATTCTGTCCTCCATATTTGACAGTCAGCATATGTCGCCCCGGCTCTTGCGGTTTAATATTCAGAGTGAACGTAGCGTCGCCGTGATCGTAGAGCTCGCAGTACGCTACCTTTCGAGGTCCAGCGCAATGAGCTGTGAGCTCGCCGGGTCCTGCACGCCTGGTATCAATCCACGACTTTATGTCCTTCCCCATGATACCGTGGCGCAAGCCCTCTCCCGAGCAGATAACCTTCGATGCGTCCATTGATGATCCAACTGCTACCGTAAGGGGGCAGCCCTTAACTAAGCGCCCGTTCCATTTGACGGATAGAGTTAAGGATCCAGACGAGGACTTCTGCGGCGTGTACGAAGCTAGCCAAACATTTTCCGTTGGTCGTGGTTGAGCTAAGCTTACGGGAACAGCAGTATTATCCTGATGAACCAGCACAACTTCCGGCCGTCCAGGTGAGGCATTTGAAGCGTCGATTGTGAAATGAGCTGCTTCGCCAGCTTGCGCAGCAGCTAAGCCTCGACCGGTTAGCATTACCTTATCAGCAGCCTGTTGACCAGTGGCGTAAGCGCTACGCGGACACTGCACAATTGGCAGACCGCTCCACGTTAAATCGATGTCATGCTCGCCTGGGGCCAAGTTATCCGTAGCTATATAAAGGCGCAGCTTGCTCTCGCTTACTTTATCAACGGGTATTTCTATGCCATCGATTGTGCACACCAGCTCTCCAGGCCCGGCGTTCTCTACATCGAAAACAATACGAGCTGGTAGCATGAGGCGGCCTTCATGGTCCAGTAATGAACCCCAGCCACCGACTGGAGTGACTTTAGAAGTTTCCACGCACGAAATGTGCCACGGTGAACCAGGTAAGGAGCCACGATTCGGGCAACTGGCGCGAATTTCATAACGTCCCACTGAAAGGATGATGTAGGAGATGCGCCACTCATTATTTCCGAGAGCCTGAAATAAAAATTGCAAAGAAGCGGAAAAGTGAGAATGCTTTCTACACAGACTTCAGATTTGCTCCTTGAATTTCAGTTATCTGACCTTAATTTTGGGTTCGATGCGCTCACCGAACTCCTCAACGCGTTCTATTTGTACATTTGGCGCTATTGGACAGTACACAATAAACGACGTCTCTTTATTTCGATGACAAACTTCTAAACCGTTTCCAGAAGCACGCGTATCGACTTTAGCACCACTTGCTGAAGCGACGAAGGTAAACGGCGATCCCTGGATTGTTTCACCACCGTACATGACAGTAACTTTGTGCCTTCCCGGTTGCGATGGTACGAACTCAATACTGTAGACACACTCCGACTGTTCGGTTACATGTACGGACAAGTTCTGATTTGTGGGAGAGACTGCAAATGCCTCCAATTCGGCCACTCCAGCATTCTCAGTTCGAACTAATTAACAAAAAGCCACAATAAACTTTCTGCTTTCTTTTGGAGGAAATGAAACTCACCTGTAAAACAAATTAGGCTGTGTATAGCCAGTTGTCCTTTCGGCACTCCTTGTATTGACACCTTATTGCTGTCGAAAGCCTCGCAGGTAAATGGACTACCTGGCAGGGGTTTGGATTGGTGAAGAACCTCTGCATGACCAAAATTGTTATATCAGATACTAGTGGACTGAAACAGTAGCACTTACCGATTATGCATTGGCCTGGTTTGTTGACCATAAACTCTGCTTGCAGATGTCCGCTTTTAGTCTGATAACAACGCACGGGCAAAGCTTGTCCTCCGGGACCCGACACAACGACATCAAATTCTCTGGCAGGCCTTTTAATGGTATCAATTGAAAAAAAGGTGGTTTTACCAACACGAGCCTGATATAAGCCAATACCACTAACGCTAATTTCTTTCCCAGCTCCAGCGGGTAAAACATTGATTTCCAAGGGCTTTAAAGATATCGGCACATCATTGTACCAGATGGTAATTTTGTGGGGAGCAACTCGCGTGGGATGATATACGATTTCATAGATGCCACTTTTTGACGGACCACGTATAGAGTGTGGTACTTCTGATGCACCACACTTTACTAAGGCTGAGAGTTCGCCATTACCTGCTTCATTCAAAGAGACAGATATAGAAGCTGGGCGATGACACAGTGCTTCGCCCACTTCAGTTATTCTTACTAAAGCTGGATCGAATACAGCAATGGTGCGCGAGCCCAAATGTTGTCCCGATGCACGATCAATAAATCGTATCAAATAGTTTCCAGTCATGTGAGTGCGAAATTCAGCCGTTTGTCGGGTGATCGTATAGGGTACTGGTTTGTGGTCTGGACCTATAACCTCAGCTATTTGGTCGTCAGCAGGAAATTCAATGGTGGCCAAACTACCGACCTGAATTTGTTGTGTTGTTTGCTGAATGTCCACTCGAAATGGACTGCCGTTGACAGGCACCTCGTTGAAGGTAATGTTGACGTAGTGTGGTTCCGTGCTCTGTGGAGCAAATGTTACATCGTATAGACCACGAGCACAAGCAACGACCTCAGCTTTAACGGTGCTGGTATCTGTGGAAACTACCAGCTCCAAAGTCCCTTCACCAGCGCCAGCGGCATCCACACTGAACGTAACCGGTACACCTAGCGCTGCCGGTCCCAATTGCATATCCAGACCACTGATACTAACGCGGGACACATCAAATACATTGCACGAGAAGGGCGACCCGTTGATATGTTGGTCGTTTGCGGTAACGCTGATCAAATGGCGCCCAACGACTGTCGGATGAAAGGTGGCTGTATACGAATCGGCAGCGCCATTAACTTGGCAGGTTACATTATCACCGGATGGAGAGGTAACGAAAATTTGCGGTTCCACTCCTTCAAAACCATCCAATTCAAACGTGTTATCCATTTTTACGGCTGCTTGCTTGAGACCCTCACCTATAGCCATTGCCCGTGGTAAACTAATCGGAGCCGCAGCAATATGGCAGGTAAAGGGTGAACCGGGAACTGGGTGCCCATTGAAACGCACGGAGAGCGAATGAGCTGCTGCTTCGGTGGGCTTAAAATTCACCTTGAAGCGAGCATTGCCCTCGGATTGCACGAAATTTGGCACGTTTTTACCATTGACCGCAACGATGATTTCTAAGTTGCCTGCACCTGCTTGACTTGCGTTAATACCAAAACTAACGCTCTTGCCCACCACTCCTGGACGAATGTCGGTAACGATCACCTTCTCGGCAGAGTAAGCTTTCAAGAGGAATGGACTGCCCTCAACATGGCCGCCACTGGGCAGTCGAACCTCAATCGAATGATCCCCCACTTCCATAGGTTCGAATTTTATATTGAAGCCCATGTGAGGAATTTCATCAATTTTAACGGGCACACTACGCCGTGCAGGTCCCAACACTTCAACAGTGGGCTCCACATCGGACTCCACGACAAACTCAAACAAACGGCCAACACTCACCTTGTCCATTGTTTCAGGCGATTGTATACGTGCTGCAGCCGAAACGCGACACGTAAAAGGCGAGCCAGGCACATCTTGTCCATTGAAGCGCAGCTCGACGGTGTGGTTCTGGGCCTCACGTGGTGTGAAGCTGATGGCGTAAGTGTGCTGCCCTTGGGCCTGGGCAGATGTGGGTACACGCCCGCCATTGACAGTCACCTCAAGATTACCGGGACCTGCTTGCGAAGTTTCGACCAAAAACGTAACAGGTTTGCCGACGGTGCCACTGCTGACGTTCTTTACTTTGATAGCATTGACGTCGTATACCTAAAAAACAGGGGGAGGGGGATTTGCTAGATTAGTCAGTGTTCCAAAGAGAGCAGGTGAAAAATCTACTATTTTTTTTTTCTTTCAATTAAAACTGCTGGAAGAAATGGCATTGGTATATATCTAGGTTGCTACTCACCTTGGCTGCATAGGGACTGCCGGCCGTTGGTAAATGGTTGACGGTGACGTGAACGCGATGCTCGCCAACAATCCGTGGCACGAACTCGGCTTTGAAGACACCTTCACTGGTCTGCTGAACCTGAGCGGGCACAGACTGCCCAGCAGGTCCTGATGTATAGCGTTAAGTTGTTATGTTTATTGGTTTTCGTTTATTTTTTTAAGTGAACACGTTTTCACCATTAGAAATTAGTTTTTGTATTTCATTTACGTAGCACACACGGAAAAAAATTACGTAGAAATTGTTTTTGTTGCATTTTTCGTTAAGTTGATATTTTTAGTTAATATAGTTTTCGAAAAAAATTTTGAAAATCATAATCATATTATACGTAAAATGAGAATTGTTGTATTAAACTGATGAGAATATTCGTTATTAGTAGGAGGAAAGGGGAAATATTATTTAATGGAAAATACGGTGTAAAAGTAGAGGGTGTAAAGTAGAATTAGCGATATTAACTGCAATGTGATTGTGCTAAATATTGTTACATAGGAAGGATTTTTTACTACCAGGTACACAAGGGATTTTAAAATACAAGAAAAAATATAATAGAATATTTTTCACTACATAATTTACACAGTTTCGAATATTTTTGTTTTACTACAGTTGAAAAATTAATTTCTAAAACTCAGTTCTACATCTTAAAGAAAGTAACTACTAATATCGTTTAAATATTTTTGATCTGTGAGGCGAAAGCTTTTAATTGAAGTTATGTACTTGGTAATTTCATGGCTTCATTCATTCATTGGACATCATTAGAAGACAAAAAAAAAATCTTTGATCCTTCTTAATTAAACTCACATCAAATATCTATTAGCATTTAACCGATGACTTGAGTCTCCACAACTCAAAACCGAGATTCCCAAACACGCTCGGATCTTGCAAATATTTTATTTTAAACATTTTTTCTTTTGTTCTTTTCAGCTAAATTCAAGGAGGGTTTTGAAGCATCCGTGCCTCGTTCAGCTTAAATTACATATTGTTCAACACTCCGTAAACGTTACCACTTTTGCCATCACCAACAAAAGTCTAGAGTCGATACATTTTTACACGTAATCCAACACGTGAAATAATAGTTTTTTAATACAAATTTATTTGTTACAAATAAAAGTATGGTCAATAATATTACATCTGATTAAGAATATCTGTAGATGCAAAAGAGTTAGTAACAATAACGTATTTGTATTTATGTTTAAATAATGCATCGGCCATCATCACTGGAACTAATTGACTCCCACAACTTCCATGCTGACAATTCTGATATTCGTATCATGACCGCATATAAGTTGTTTTATAATTGAACTGAAATATCTTTACTCTCTAATATTTATGTGTTCGTTAGCAGAGGTTAGAAAAGACCGAAGTATGATGGGTACAAGCAGCGTGTTAATGGTATAATCCGTTTGTAACTTAATCATAAGAATTAGAATATCGGATGTTAAGATCTTGTATGCAAAACTTGTAATCGAAAATATACGAGTATGAAAACAATAATTGAAAAAGAATCATTATTTATATATGGAGTAAGTATGCATGAAATGTCTAGTATAAAAGTTTTCGGCGTCCTGAAATATAATATAGATACAAAAGTAAGTTGAATTCTCGTCAAAACAAACATAAAAATAGAATAAAACAAAACAGTTTTGAAACACCCAAAAAAATATAATGGCTGCTATATAAAGGATTGAGAAGAAGTGTTAGGTGGAGAAGATAGATAGAGAGGTAAAAAGATAAGGTGAGAGATGGAGTGAAAAATTTAAGTAGAAAGGAAAATATAAATATAGGAACAATGACTGCTTACAAAAAGTGTACATGCAAAATTGCACAGCGATTGCTGGCAGTGGGGACTAAGAGCAATGTCAGTAGTACCACATGTTGAGGTCATTAACATAAGGCAATAATTTAGAAAAGGACATTGACTTATTGGATAATTTTTTACACATTTCTATCTGCTTTTGGAACTCTGGCAAAATATAACAAATAAAATATTATGGTTCTTGTGAATTAGAAGGTGTTACTGAAAATTACTATACACTATGGTGATATATTTGTTTAATAGGAACTCGAACTAGTAAGGGTACCTTCGGTCAGACCGAAGCTTATATACCCTACATCCCGCCGATTTTCACCATTTTCAATACAGAGTTATCTATGATGGCAGAGAATATTCGTACCGAATTTCAAGTCAATTCTTCCAACCGTTATTCTGGAATTGCGGTTTATATCAATGTCATATGTTCGTGGGCGGACACGCCCATTTTTTTAAAAATTTAATCTACCTGTACCGATGTATTCGGAAACAAAATTGAAGCTCAAAACTAAGTCTACAAGTTGAAATATTGTTAAAAGAATTAGTATTTGTTAAAAAAGTAGGCGTGGCGCTGCACCGATTTATCCCATTTTCAATCCCACAGAGTTTCGGATGACAAAGAATATACGTGCAAAATTTCATCGCGATAGCTTCATTCGTTCTCCTGTAATCGTGATTTCCACAGACAGACAGACAGACAGACAGACTACGGACATGGCTAAATCGACTCAGGAGGTGACACTGATCAAGAATATATATACTTTTCCATACCTGCCACGCCTCCTTTAATGCGTTACACACGGAAGCACAAAGTGAATATACCCTCATTCTTTCGGATGTAGGGTATAAAAATAAGAAATAATTAAATACAATAAATGAAAATATTTACACTCATTCGTAGTGTTTAAATATTGGGTAGGTTTTGTAAAAATTCTTGGTTTGTATATCATCTACTATAAGATCAATTATTTGTTACCGTCTGAAGAAATTTATGATATACTTAAGGAATGTACTGCAGAAAGAAGTTAAAGTCGCTGCAAATCTTTGCGATATATCTCACAAACAATTACTAGTAAAAAATTATAATCCTGTTGATAGTGGACATCAACATTCAAGTAACATAACAAAATCATGGTATATATTAGTAGTCACTTAGCTAAACAGGGATCCTTTATAATTTCCGCAACTTACCTTCGACATTAACTTCGATATCTTCCAAACGGCCGCCGGTGTGATTGATAACAAAAGAGTTTGGTTGATGGACGGGTCCGGGACCCCCAAGCGAGACTTGGGGACCTGACATACCGCCACTAATATTAACGGTGATGGGGCAGCCGGGAACAGGCATTTTGTTGAAGGACACGTTGATAGTGTGCTCGCAAGCCTCGCCCGGCACAAAAGAGACGGAGAATCTATAAAATTGTTCAAATTAAAAAATGATTTGCGTTCAATCGCTCACTTTAGGCATTACCTAGCATTGCCCTGTGGATGCACCTGCGTCGGTATATTATGACCCTTTGCGGAAATAGTTATCTCCAGATTACCTTCACCAGCATCGCCAGCGTCGACTGTGAACTGAACCGGGCGTCCTACGGTGCCGCGTGAGACACTTCCCACCACGACCTTCGTAGCATCGTATGATTTGGCCAAGAATGGAGTGCCCTGAACTGGGTAGCCATTGTATTCGACGTTGATGGAGTGTCCTCCCACGGTGGTGGGCGTAAATTCCGCTGTGAACCCAGCATGTATATCGCCTGTAACTCGTACAGGTAACTCACCTTGCGGGCCGCGCACACTCACAGCCAACTCGGCTGCGCCACCTCCACTCACTGTTATGTGAAACGAAGCCGCCCGATGTACGGGAACCAACTCAAGATTCGCGAGATTCAACAAGACTCGCGATGTGTCTGCCACCGAGCAGACGAACGGACAGCCGCGTACCGTTTCGCCATTGAACTTGATATCAATCAGATGCGATTTAGCTTGCTCAGGCGTGAAGGAGACCAAACAGCGCCCACCGCCGACCACCTGCACGTGGTTTGGTACTTCGCCTTCGTTAATGGAAATCTCCAGCTGTCCCTCTCCGGCTGCACTTGCATCCACACGGAATTGGCACGGTTGGCCAACCACGCCGCCATTCACGTCGGTTACTTGGATCAGGCTGGCGTCGTATACTTTTGCAATCAAAGGTCCGCCAGCGATCTTCGTGCCACTGATGGATGCTTCGATGATGTGCGTTCCCACCTCAGTTGGGACGAACTCAATTCGCGCAGCACCGTTTGCCGCCTCGTGGGTGACTCTGGCTGTCAGTTTCGACTTGTTGGGCGTCAGAACTGTAGCCACGCACTCGCCTTTAATAAGGCTTTGACCAGGAGGCGGCAGTATCTCAAAAACCGCCGGTATGTTGGCCGGTACAAGACGGGTCGATTCACCGAGCGCAGTTAAACCGGGTGTCGACATAATTTCAACGTGCCACGGCGATCCTGCAAGTGAAATAGGCAAACATGTAGAGTTCGAAGAGATAATACATCATAAATTACATTATTTTAAATTGAACTAGACGATAAATTTTAAATCAGACTACAATTTTATAAAGTAAAATGAAACAAAAAGCGGAAAAAGTTTTTATTTAAGCAACAATATTAAAGTTACTGATCCGAAGCCTGATTGAGTAATTTGTTTCCCCTGCACTTAGCCATCAGAATGCACAGACTTCAAGCAGCATGTGATTTCCCTAGCACAAGGAGCTTTAGTACAACGTATTAAATACTTTGCGGAACCCAACCTTCACCAGATGCTATCAGCAGACAATCTTCTTTCGTAGAGAACCTGTTACTTTGAAGCCAAGATCAAACAATTGAACCTGGAACACAACTTCACACAGCTATAATCATAATGCCTTTTCTCTTCACTAACATCAACGCCACAACTTCTTCGGCTGCAATCTATTGTTCAACAAAAATTCCATCTTCCACGGGAGGTTTGCATGCGAAGGGCTTCTGTATCTTCGGTAATGAAGAAACATTCGCCAAGCGAAGCGTTACTTAAAAATAATTCAGAATATCACAAAATGCTAGGAGGGGAAGAGTTGCATAGAAAATGAAGCAACTTCTTTGTTGAAGCAGGCCACAAGAGAGGCTAAAACTTCTGGCAACAAGTGCAGGTTCATGGAACCGTGACCGTGCTTCCTGAAAATTGCATTTGCTCATAAATTCATTGTAGTTGCGATTGTTTTTGTTCCTCTTTTCGTGGTTTAAAGCATTTACATTCTAAATTGCTCCTTGAGTGCTTATTAACTTTTATGTAAAATCAAATTAAACTACGGCTAATCTTGTTGTTGTTGTCACTTTACATATAACTAATGGTTGAGTTTATCGAGTTTAACCAGTTGAAGAGTGAAAGAAATCCGCAGCAAAAGTACTGAAGATGTGTGGATATAAGGTGAGCCACAGAAGGTTGCGTCTGCAAATTGTTTTGTGGTTTTGGTTCAGATAACAATCGTTAAGGTTACAAATTGAGCCCCATTTGAATTCAACCATTTGCCTCTCACAAGCCAATCAAATTAGTCAGATTTATAGTCACTTTACAATTTCCCGAAAGGCTGAGAAAATTTTACTGTGCTTAAGTTAAGTGGGGAACAGCAACATAACAATTTCCTCAGTAGTTATTCGATGTAATCATTATCATAATGACTGAAGGAATAACTCGAGACGTGTGGCTAATGAATGACATTTAAATATAAATATTTAATTACGCTTTCTTGGAAATTGTAAAGAAATAATTGCTTAAATGATCCATATTTTTTAAAAGAAGCAATAATGCAATAATAAAATAATAGTCCTTCTCTGACGAGTTGCATTTGTGAAACAATTGGAAATATATTAATATTATAAGTAACAAGTGTCAACTTTCATTGTCCAAGTGAAAGCTATTTCATTATTATTTAGTTAAAAAAAAAATACTTGTGTGTTTAATTATTGTATCACGATACTTAAATAGATGCAATTTCATCTCGCAGATAAGGATAAAATTTATTTACGTTTATTTCTATTAATAATTAAATAATTAATAATTACCATATAAATGGTCAGTTTTATTAGTGCTTTGAAATATTGTGGTTTATTAACGACGTGAATGGACTACATGGATGGATAACAGAAAATGCAAACACTTTCTTTCACAAATATATTTGTCCGTCACTCATCCATAGCCATATGGAAGCAAGTGAAAGAAAAACTTTTCATTTTATACACAAGAAGATGCGTTGAGTTGCAAGAGTTGGAGTTGAGTTTAGAAAATAAAGAAAAGAAATCGAATAGAAAAGAGAAAATATGCAAAATATTTCAGCTCATTGACCACAATATTTAAGTTGAAAAACATTTTAATACGAAAGCGAGGTTGAAAGAGTCGGAATGTGCTTTGACTTGGAATGATTATTGCTTTAATTTAACTAATTAAAGAATTAATTAAATTAAAGAACGAATTTTCCTATTGTGTAACTGATCTATTTACAATTAATTACAATTCCAATTAATTTATTTTCTCGGTTTGAAGTACGATTGCTAGGAATTTAGGAAAAAGGGAAATGATAGAGATACAATGTACAAATGCTATTGGATTGTTGATAGGAATTGTCTAGAAGTTAAAGGCTTTTCATAAAAATTGTTGCTAATTCAGAACAAAATTAAAGAAGTGCTATAAGAATGCTTCTTATATTAATTGAAAAAAATTTGATTGCAAAAAATCTTTCGCAGACTGTTCGATCAGCGAAAACTTCCCTGACAAATAGGAACGGAAAATGGTATCAAAATGGTACAAAAAAGTAAGGTGAATGCCAATGTTGGTTCTGTTACGAATACGTAAAATCCACAAGAGTTAGGACTGCATTTAATTCCCCGAGATTTTAGGGCCTACCCTTTATTGTATTTATTTAAAGCTAATCAAAGATACTTATTAACTATCAGAAGTTAAGAATTTATTTAATTTTATCAATTTAGGAAATCCGATGCAGATAAGTTTTATGCGGTTTGCATTGTTTCCGTAAATTCTGAAGGTCATTAAATGTAGATTGTATTAGAAAACGTTGGTTTTGTTCAGTGTATTAATATGTTACTTTGTATATAATATAAAATTAATATTCCTATAATACCAATGTTTATAGATAGATATCATTTATCAACAACAGATATAAGTATTTCAATTTAATACTTTAAATATTTGTTTAATATGATTTTTGCTTCGAAGCTACTTGATGCGTGATCGTGCGCGCGTGACATAAAGTAATCTAATGATATAATATCACGTATAACATTTGTGTAGCTGCTACAGTTTCAACTGATTATATAATAATTAAAAAACTTAAAAGCCACATTAAATAGGCGCAAATACAACCCAAGCAACTGTTTTTATTAAACCGGAAAAGAAGTGAAACCACATTCAACGTGCACTTGAACACTAAAAGCGTTAATTAATTTGCCAAAAACGCTTAATTACTATAATAAACCTTTCGAAAATGTTTAATTATATGTATTTTTTAATAGCTGCGTGCAGTCTGCCGCAAAATTTGGCAGCCAAATTTTATTATTAAGAGTTTTTTTACTTTTTTGGTAGTTGAACGATGACTCATCTCAGCATCATTGCAATCGGATGAATAAAAATTGATTATATTCTTCTAGATAGGATAAAACATCTGTCGGAAAAGAGTCCGGATACATGACTGTGGGGTAAAATCCTAGAACTATAAAAATTATGCCTAACCTATATAGTCTCAACTTTTGTCTCCAAAATTCAAAGTAATCCTGGAGCTGTTTTCGTCATCCATGAGCAACAAAACGGACGATTATAGAAAATTCAATAGTCACGAAAATCGGCTCCCATTTGGAAATGTAGCATCGAGTTAAACATCGATTTTCAATTTATTGGACCTATAAATTCATCCTAAGGGAGTAGAGTGTCTGAGTTTCGCCCCAAATCAACTTTTACATATTTATTCGAACAGTTAAATACAATCCGAAAATATGCAACAAAGCTGAAGATTTTACATTTGGTTGTTCCGTCTGTTTGCCGTTGCCGAAAGCAGACATCAGATAAAGAAGTTGCTGTGTAATGGAAATGTGTCACGACGATGGGCCACATCGACAAAAATATTAACTGTGCATAAGCAACTCAGGCCGCTGACGAGAAAAGTAAATATAATTTCAGCGCTAAGGTTTGAGCGCGCAGTTAAATCGAAGTGAGGCCTTTAACTTGTTACTCATATGCTTCAATGCAGCTTTTCGTTGCTAGCCCACTTTGAACTTGTACAAAGGCGACCGACCGCTGCCTCACCTCCCTCTCCCTTTCATTTATTATCGCCTTATTGGGAAAACAGCTGAAAAAGCAACGTTGACTATCCAGTAACGCAACCCGTTCGTTGCTGTTGGCCATTTGAAGGCATTTGGCATAATCTGCACTTTATGGCAAGCGGCTGACGCGCGTCCGTCGGGAACCAGTTTCCAAATCCAAACCATTTTTTGTGTTGTTGTGGAAATAATGATAAAGGAGAAATGGAAATCAGTCACGTTTTCATTGATAAAAATTTGGTTAATCAAATTTTAGTTTAAAACAAAAAAAAAAAAAAAAAACAGATCAATTTAATAATAATTATTAGAAACCCATTATCCCATTACCCATTATTTCATCAATAAGATGAAAAATTTTGTATGTTAATTTTCATTTCTTACGGAATTATTTCTTATTGAATTTTGGTTTTTCAATTCCTGAAAAATTTAAATTGAATATTGGCAAATAATTATAACTGTAAAATAACCGGTCATGTTGGGCATAGATATTTTGCTAAAAAATTATCCATTGTCAAACTCGATGGATAAATGTTTAAGGTCTTCCAATTTTTTAACCTTTATTCCAGAAAATTATTAAAAGTATTGTTATTATTATTGTTAATATTGTATTTACTATAAACAAATGACGATACTATTTTTTGCTGCTACTTTTAATTAAATGCTAATACTCTTTTCTAAAACAGAATTTTTTGCATAAACATAAAGTGTAATGAGACAATTTATTCTACCGTTTGATGAGCAACTATTTTTACATATCAATGACTCCGGGTAGATTTGAGCTGCATGCATTAAATTAGAAATATCCCGTTAGACATAGCGGCACATTCTAAAAATGCAACAGTCGTGCAGCAAAACCAAAAGAATTCTCAAGAAGAGGAAAATAAATAAATGGGAAGAAGTAAAAACGCTGTGCCTGAAACGTCGCCACAAGCCACGAAGACGGTTGAATGGCTTGCAGCAAACATCTAACAGCGAATCAGTGTCGATGGTTTCAGTTACGCAAGCGGCAGGTAACAAGCAGGGAGTCAAAGAGGGAAGGAAGAAGAGTGGGAAGAAATGGAAAGAAGAAGTCAGATGCGACTTTAACGTGATTAGAAGAGAAAACAATGTAAAATTTTACACACCTTCTTTAATGCTGCAGCGATTAAATATGCTTCAGTTGATGGAAGAAAACTACAAAATGCAGCAAGATTTTGCAGTAATGCGGGAGCTGCTAAAGGGTTAACAATAATACGATTCTTTCTTTCTTTCTTTTGTTATCAAATCACACACAGAAGCCGTTCGGAAGTCGACTTCTCAGCAACTTTCGAATTTATTTCTAACCTGTTGAAAATCAACTCTAAACAAATTGAAATTATTTTAATTAGAAAATATTTATATTAAAAAATGCAACAAAACAAATTTTTATAATTCAATTTGATTAATTTCCAATGCGGTCAAAGGTTAATTGAACGGTTTCTTTCTTTTGTTAACATTTCCGGTTTCCTTTCTACTTATTTATTGACGTCACGTGTATCGCGTTTAATTGTTATCTTTGTTTTGCAGACTTTTACCGCGGCTGCGTACCGAAATCTCTCCGAAGGTATTTCACAGTAATAAAAGAAATTTCAGTTTTGTACTGCGTTGTTTTCGCATCGTTTCTTTGGTTTATCCATAACTCGGAACAGTTTATTGAACAAAAAAATGCATGCTTGTTGAAAACCAGTTTTTGTGAAGAGTAAATTCAATACCACGCCAACACACACTCTCGGAGTTTGTTTTCATACATTTTAGAGAGATTACCCAAAAAGTGATGTGATTTTCTTCTCTCATTTCAACTGAGAATGTTGACAAAACATGAAACGGTGTTTGCGTGAGCCGTTCTCATTCATATTCTGTCTTCTCAACTAATTAACAACATTCTTAGTATGGAAAAATGACAAAGAGGAGAATTGGTCGATATAATCAACAGCGATAATGAAAATCACAAAAGACAAACAAATATTTTCACTTTAAGCGTCTCCAATGGGAAAGCGGGATGTGGAGCCCCCCTTTATATTCGGCAGCGCAAGCATCAACCACGAAAGCGATAACAAAAGGAACCACAAACAAAAGCAACAAGTGTTTTAAGCCGCATTCCTGGCAGCGGCAACTTGTGGAACTTGGTTAACAATCACGGCAAAACCTGAGTAGCGAGGTTTTCCACTATCATAGCCAATATAACACCTCCGAAGCTTTGCCAAGAAGACGTCAACAGCAACAAGTCAAGATGTGTGCTCTTTTCTGCATCCCACAAAATGGCGTCACTGCACTGTTAAGTGCAGTTTCGTGCTAAATGCATTCAGACTCATTTCTAATCCAGCGAATTAGATAATACGACATATACGAAATATATCGCCGCGATCAAGTTCAGAGCGTTTGAAATTGAACGTGTTCGGTTTGATTTTGGCTGGAAAAGTTCATTAAACTGGTTTTCAACAGGTTCGAGCAATTCGGCGCTCGGCACGGGCGATTTTTTGTCTAGTTTTGCCACACGCAGCAGCAACTCCACGAAGAACGGTTACCTAATTGAGTTAAAAAACGAACGCGTATTACGTTTGGTATTCACTATAATTAACGGAAATATTTTTGCATTAATATTTAACATTCACAAGCCACAAGTTTTCAAGAGTGAAGATTAATTTTTTTCGTATCTCTCTCTTTTCGACCAAGGTTACAATTTATTTCAATCGCTTCTGCGTCTTTTCCTACTTCCGAAGACGTGTCAGATACGTTTGATTCGCGAACAAAGACTGCCGGGATCGCCTTTGAGCCGCTGCTTTGTCGACTCATGAACACAGGTACGAGGCACACATACAGCGCCAGCGCACGTAAAGCTGATCGTGTTCTCACAATCGGATTCTTCATTGTTTGTGTGTTTGTTTCAAAAGCCGAGCTCAGTGCAGTCATCATATGTGGAAATTGGTTTAAATTACTCACAGGTGAGCAGTGAAAACAAAATAAATACTCACAATAACTGAACGAGAGAGCGGCTCAGAAAAGAGCTACAGATTGGGAGAGGAACAAACCTACATAAATGCACCGAAAAAGCCGTAATAAATGGAAAAAGCCGTGTTTCTTTGCCAGCTAAAAATATTTGAAGTCGCTCTCGTGTTTGGACTCTCAAAATGAGAGTTCATTCGCGAGTTTACTCTTCATATAAATCTTCTCTTTACATGATTGTGTTTAAAAGAGTTGCCAGGTACGATTTCATATGCAAACATGATGTTCGCATTTTTATTATTTTTTTTTTGACTACTTTAAAACACATTTTTTAAAATAGTACTATACACAATATGTATAATTTAAATAGTAGTTTCAAAGAGTCGCACACTTCAATCGCTTTAGCTTCCCTCATACAAAACAAATTTTAAATTTGAGTCAGGCTGTGTTCTGCAGTGATGTAAATGGAGTGGGTTGAATCTTTGCTAAGCTAGTTTGCTTATGCTTCAAACCAGAGGCGATTTTTTCTACTTTTAGGGGGGGAAAAAAAAATTACTCACCTGGGATCGTTTCTCCATTAAAAGTGATCTGGACGGTATGTGTGCCGGGCTCATGGGGAGTGAAACTAGCTATGAAACGTTGTCCTCCCAGCGACCGAACGGATGATGTTACACGGCCTCCGTTCACTAAAATCTCCAGATTGCCAGATCCCGCCTTCGAACCATCTATTTCAAACTCTACCGGACGTCCGACAGCACCGTTCGGTATATCTTGCACACGGATTGCTCTGGCGCCCGAAGCGTTTCCCTCAATGGGACGGAATCGCGAATAGGAGCTGTAGCCGTGGTTGCCGGCGCCAGGTGTCGCCGTGGATGGGCTACTTGCGAGGGTGCGTTCAGTCACAACATGCTGACTCGACTCCTTAACAGTTTTGGTGTAGCCGCCGGACTTGTCGGTGTAAGAGTTGTTCGAATGCGACTTCACAGTGATGGCACTTGGTCTGAAGGAGAAGAAAAATCAAGTTATCAAGTTATAAAGTTCGAAGCTCTTCTTCTTTACTCACTTGTAACGATCGACGTCGTCGGATCCAACTCGTCGTGTGTCCGAGTGGTGCTTCTGCTCATTCAGAGCGAACTTGTTGTATTGTGTATTGCGATGAGTCTCGTTGTCGATGTCTGGTCTGGCGTACGAGAGGTCGGTGTTCAGCTGAGACTCGGTCATATTCGCCAAGGACTCCAGCGAATTATGGGAGAGAATATGTTTCGTCTTATTGATCACGTCCCAGCTATCGCGACGTGCTGACGCCGGTACCGTTGAAGAGACGCGAACATTGGACGAGTGGTCGATGCGTGGCTGGGCCGAAGTTGCGCGTAGCTGACGTTCGCCCGTTGCGTAGAGTGAAGGCGATGCGCTTATATTAGAGTCCGTAACGTAGTTGGATGTCGATTTATAGGTCGAGGATTTCTCGACGTGACGGGATGTTTCGTAATCCGGACGGTTGAATCCATTCTGAAAGAAAACAGCAACGTTATAATTCGTGAAAGTCGCAGCTACGGAATCTAGGTAAACCTTGGTGACAATCGTCACGGGGCTGCCGATTCGATGGGTTGCCGTCGAAATATAGGCGCTGTTGGGCGAATAGCACGGCGCCGGTGAAGTGGAGACATGCCGTGGGCTAGCGTTCAGATTACGCGGAGAGATTTCGTTGTTAAACGAGGTCTTGACGGTTATGGGACTTTGAGTTGCTGTACGCATCGAACTGGAACGTACCTGAGGAAGGCAAAAGGTAAATATGACAACGTCACAGCCACGATTACTAACAACTGAGCTGTATGATGCTGTTAAACTTCGAAAACTACTTGAACAACGGAGCTACTTAAGACACAAAGAAAGTTAAAACAACTTGCAACAAAGTAATTACATTGTGTGTGGGACTGTCTGGAATTGGACTCAGCCTGGAGCTGTACTTGGTTTGTTCCTGTTGATGCCAGCGTCCCTCACGTGGAGGCGTCTGAGTTCCGTCGGGGTCAATGCGTGTGTCGCTGCAAAACTCATCTTCTTCTCTGTCGTAGTAGTTTTTTGATGAATAGCTGCTGGCGACTTTGTAATCGGATCCGCCGTCGGTCTCCGTGTGCAGATCGATCGTGTTGATGTATTTCGTGGTTGGCGATAAGCTGTGAAAGTCTTGTAATGGCGCCGGCGGCGGTGAGGAGGTCAGGTGGTCCTGCTTGTTTGTGTGTGTTGTGGTTATTAACAAATAGCAGTTAAGGGTTAGTAAGATCAGTTTTTGTGGTTGCATAGAAACATGAAATGCTAATAGTGCAGTTAGATACAATGGCAGAAAATAGGTTAACGGGGTAACATCAAAAGAAATCAAATCTACATAAAAAATAAATATTGTTAGATCAGTTCACCCTTGAATATGTTGTATTCGACTGAAACCCACAGCTGGAAGTCCAGCCGGAAAAACCTACATAGATTCGGATATACTCTTCTTTACTATATACTTTAATCGCAAGCAAATTGATTTCTTGATTAATAGTGATTAGTAATAAAATGAGAATTTACATTACAATTCAGTTTTTAAAACATTTTTTCCCATCACCATCTTTCTGCAATACCCTCCTTTCTTGTCGCTTGCTTACCTCACTTTCCCGCTTATAGTAACTCGAACTTTTGCGATAGTCGGTCGTGTCCAGCTTTGGTGAGTATTGCGGTGAATACGCACGTTGGTGGTCAGGCGCGTTGTTGTTGCCCATTGCATTGGTGCCAATATTGATACTGGTGCTGTTGTTGTTGTTGTGATTTAATAAATCCCTCCGTGATAAGGACGAAGTGCCGCGATAATCATTGTGACGCGTACTCGTCGTGGTCGTATAATGCATCGATGGACTCTCTGAGCGATGTTTGCTTTCGTGCAGCGGACTGTTGCGTGTTTTCCCCGAGCGCCCTTTGGTGCCAACGCGCATTATGTAAGGCGAACCCTTCACGTCGTGTCCATTGAAATAAATGTAGACGCGATATTTGCCATTTTGACGCGGCATGAACGTGACGCGATACTTGTTGTCGACAATCTTTTCCATCGAACACACTAGCGAACGTTTGTCCTGGACGATATCCACATGAAGCTCTCCGGACACGCCCACGCCACGTGCATCTACCTCGAAGGAATGCGCTCGCAGTGGCATGGCGCCGTCCAAACCGTGCACGGACACGCCAGTTGAGTCGAAAACTGCACAAGTAAAGGGCCCACCCTGAATGTGTCTCCCCTGATAGGTTATGGCAATCTCCCAAATACCCGCCTCGTCCGGCTTAAATATGGCACTGTGACCCTCCTCCACTTGCTTCAGCGGGCAGTTGTGCGAAATACCTGTCGGCGAGACAGCAGTGACGAGTATGTCTTCGGTTTTAGGAGCGCCTGTGGCGTTGACCAGCACCTCAACCAAACTCCCGAGAGCACACGGTGCCATACCGGGTGGTGCCACTTGGATAAAGCGTGGCAGCACTCTGAAGAAGTGCCCACTGATGCTGTCATCGCCGATTTCAATGACGATTTCATGCATTCCGTACTTTTCGGGAATGTAAACTCCCTCTCCGTGACCGCTGAGTCGCACGGACTGTGGTTGCCCAGAAGGTGGCATCACAAAAGCGCGCACTGTGCCGATATCGATGTCCCGTGTTAACACATCTACGCGGAAGTGAGTCTGTAAGAACCAAACATGTTGTTGAATAATCTACTCATATTTCGATTCTTGCAAAGTTAGTTACCGGTTCGCCCACTCTTCCGGAGTTGCTTTCCATATACACGCTCACCAAGTCAGACAGAGGCGGTCGTGGCGGCACCCATTGCAAATGAGCCGCATAGGACATGATGCCTAAATGCTCTACTTCGGGATTGGCCATGTCTTTGGGCGTCAGAATTGGCTGAACCCCTAGACGGCTTCCGGCTTCTACTGCCTTGCGAATGTTGTTCTCGTAGTGAAACGGATCTGTGCTGAGTTTTTCGGGAGCTGGTGCAGCCCCACCCAGACCCTTGATAATCTCACAAAAGATGCGTCCATCATTCCAGTCAGTCTGAAGGATGGAGAAAAGTTAAGTAACTAAATAGATAGGGAAAAATTTGATAAGCTTACCGTAAAGTTTTTAACCGGTTCCTTCACCTGCGTGTTGACCCAACGCATGGTTGCATTATAACCAGGTCCGCCGGGTTTCATGAAGTACGACAAGTATGTCATACCTGACAATTCGTCAAGCCACGGCGAAGCAAGGTATTCGGGTTCCAGGACCTTAGGCACACCGAACTGACTCTGCGCCAGATTCATTGCGTTCGTGCAGTTACGAACGCTCTGACTTTGGTCGAGCGAGCGCCAGTGCGGATAAAGACCTGGTTGGCAGTAATCCAGCAGCGCGGCCAGATTGACACCACTGTTCCAATCGGTGGTCAGGTTGTTGATCTTGCACTCAGGCAAAGCAGCCTGCAGCCAAGCCAGCATCAGCTTCCGTGGGGGAAACTTGCTGCGGCCGATTTGATAACGCACAATCATGGACCATATCAGGCCCAGAATAAGCTTCACATTCCCGTTGACGATGTCCACGTTGCCAATGTTGACAAGCTTAATGTGGTCTTTGCCAATGGCATTTAGCGCAGTCGTGGCATTTTCGAGATAATGATGCTGGTTGGCGGGACGCCGATTCCAGGACGGTTTGAGAGGATGCGTCTGTAGATTCTCAACCAGAGCACATAAGCAGGTGCCATCGCAGAAATCAGTGGCCCAGTCGTGGACCTATGGCAAAAAATTTAAGACGGAAGAAAATACATAAAAACAGAATGTGAATTCTAATAAAAATGTTAAGAGTAATTATAAAATATTTGTATGAAAGTAAATAAAGAAGGAAAGGGAAAGAAAAGGAAAGAATTGATTCAAAGTAAATCAAATTATTAACTTCGTGAAATTAGCGCCGACAATTGAATTTTTACAAAAACTTTCTTTATTTTTGCAAAGCTCATCATCATTAATATAATTAATTTTAATCAGCGAGTCAATGAAAGGACGTTAAACAGACCACTTTAGTTTAAAAATTTCATTGGGAGTGTTTGATTTTGCATGGCTCGTGCACGCAATGTTTACATTCCATTCGCCTCCCTAAAAACATTTCAATTAAACATAAGAAAATGTTTTTTTGAAATGTGCCGAAAACTCTTTTGCGAAAAATATGGCGAGAAGAAATTGGTGCAAAGCAGCGATCGTAGCAACTTTTTAAAGCCAAACTAATTACTACTGATGTTTGTTAGGTGTAATAATTTTCAAAATAAATGTAAAATAATTTTTCTATACAAGGAAGGAACAAAAGCAAAAAAAGGGCAATTAAAACCTTTCAATATATAAAAATTAATTTAAATTAAATCGATTAAAATGTTTACTATAAATTGTAGTAGCAACATTTATTTAGCAACAACTAATATTTAAAATGTGTAAAGCGTTAAAATGTGTAAGCTTAAAAGTTATTTAATTTAAATTTCTTTCATATTATGTTTAATTATTCAACATTGAAATTATTTAATACGTTTCAGTTAAAAATAAATCTTAAATAAACCTTTATTTGACACGTTTTATTGGGCATTTTTATAACACATTATTTTTTACTATTTTTATTATTATTGTAGCAACGGCGGTGCTTTGCAGTTAGTTTTTCCCACAGCACGTTCACAATAAAAACAAACCACAGACGAAAACCCGTGAAAAGCTTGTGAGAAAATCGTGGGATGCGAGTTGATGTGATTTGAGCGCCAACACATAGGAACAGGTTAGACGGCTAAACGCAGTTGAACTCAGACTGAGAGTCACAAATGGCTTAGCATAAAAACAAATTCAATTTCATTGAATGGCGTGGCGCGGACAAGAAGTGTGTGTGTGTGTGTGTGTGTAATAAATTTATAAGCGTAACAAAAGCAAAACCAGTTTGATCAAACAGTGAACAGCAGTAAGTGGGCAGTGGACTTCATTAAATACTCATTTCACTCTCATTGGAATGGATAAGAAACCAGAACCAGGCGCTTAGCGATTCAAAGGCAAGCGACGACAAAATGCAAGCCAAGATTAAATTTACGCTAGCAACTATAACAAAACTATAAAGAGCAGTCTGGATAAGTTACGAGTTACTAAATGAAGTAACTTTTAAAAAGCAGTGATGACAACAAAGAAAACGATTTGTGCTTTTGAGCGAATTCGCTTTAAGTTGCCATTTGAAGAGACTTACTTTTTTATTTACATGCATACATAAATTTTAATTTTAATCCAGTATTCGAAAAATTACGTCATAAAACGTTAAAAGTTGTTTTTAGTCATTTAAAGGTTGAACATTTTTTATGTGCTGAGCGTAAAATTCGTCATCACTGAAAAATACTGTTTTGTCATTTGTTGCCACTCAAAATGTTGATCATAAATAATTAATAAATATTAATAAATGTAATATCACTCAACAATCTGCATTTGAATGTATGCAGGAAAACCTGAAGGTTTAAATAAAGCCAAGAAAATTTGCTTGAAAATAATATTGCTTGTTTCTGGTGTAAGATTTGAAATCACAAATAAACGCTATGAAAATGACTGAAAAGAGTGTTAATTTGGATGTTAAATTTTAACAAATTTTATCTAGATTTCAATTTTATTTAGATTTTAAACGATGTTCGCGTAGGTTTTAAAATACATTTATTATTAGTTTATTCAAAAATTTGGTCTTTTGTTCACTGTAGGATGATGACAACCCCTCATAAAGTTGGAGATATGACGAAAGTCAAACGGAAATAAATTCTGCGACTTAAATATTCAGGAGAATTTCGAATTCAAAGGTCCCTTATTTGCGACACAAATGTCTAAATAAAGCAGAATCTGGTCAATCAACTGAATCACTCAATATTCAGTGTCGTTTGTACCACTTCGCTTTTTATATTGATATAGGAAGGAACCTTGATATCCTTCTATGGAATCGTCGTCGCCTTGAATTCAAAAATCATATGAATATAGAAGGCATTAAATATGAAAATAAAACTAAAGCATCTCAACATCGGTGCTTGCCAATAAAAAACTTTGTTCAGTGAGACAGAAAAAATCTGGCCTTGTGAGAAAATCGTTTGTATAAACTGCGTACGATTCTGGTTTTCCTAGAACTCATGACAAATATAAAATTGCATTTAAAACTCGACTCGCAATTAGAAAAAAGTCATGCGGAACAATTAATATTTCAGCTGCACTTTCTAAACAGTGTCAGTGAACAGTGCTTAGGAATCTATCAGTTAGTAACTCGACTCGAGCGTTTAACCAGTTTCTGGACACACACAAAACTAATGGAATTCACCGCGACGTTCCACATGATTTGACATGATAAAAGATTCTGATACCTATAAATAACTTATATCACTTACGATTACACAATTAATAAAACAAATCAACCACGAAAATTATCAAAGTTGCGACTTTTAAGCTTGAATTAAATTTTAGAATTTATATTGACTATTTATATTAAAATTGATAGAATTCAGAAATTAATATAATTAATAAATTATTTTAAATATTATTTCTATGTTTATTTTATTTAAATATTTTTTTATATTTATGTATTAACATTTTTATATTAATTTTATTTCTAAGATTTTTAATTCTGAAGAATTAGAAAAAGTAATTTTTATTCATCTGCCAGGTTAATAAAAAATTATGAGAATTATACAAAAGTTGTAAATTTTTAAAATTATGAGATTTAATTTAGTATTTTATTTTAATTTCAAAAAAAAACCGCACATTTAAACGAGTTTAAAAGTGGTTTAACACTTAAAATCTTATGAATTCATTTAACTAATTTTGTGGTTATTTACAGCGAGTGGCTCTTAATAATTAAATACATAATGGAACATTCACAAACTCACCTGCATTCCCGTGTCGCGCAGATGCTCGTTCACCCAGTTGCGGAAGGTGTTCGCTTGGATCTCCACCCACAGATCCTCGTTGCCGCGGATGTTCATGCCTTTGGCGGCGGTGCCCTCGGGGCTGCGTGCCACCAGCCCGGCGTGGGTGATCTTCTGTGTCTCGGTGCTGCCGTCGGCGTTGTGCTTCAGCACGCCGGCGTGCGTCACAGTGGCGCCTTTGATGTCCTTGATATCCATTGAAGTAATTTGGAGTATTTTTGTTCCCGATACGAAAAAAACTTCCTTCTTTCACTTGCTTTTACGCATTATACCAACTTTCAATACCAAAAAGTATCGAAATGCCTCGCGAATCGATTCTTCCACTTGTATTTTTAATTTCGCTGCTATTGAAAACAATTCAATTCAATTGTTGAATTCCAATCCACGGATATAACTTTGTTTGGCTTAATCCGCACTTCAACTTAATTATTTAAACGAATTCACTTTTATTGAATGTCGTCGATGCTGGCGCGTTCGTTGTTTAGTTCGGACTGAGACTTGTTCGCGATTCGAATGGGCGGCTGAAGCGAGCGACTCTGAGAGAGGTTTTTCTTGCTGCCTACGTATTGATTGACTGGATGTTGTTGTTGTTGTTGTACAAACCTGCTTCAAAACGAAAACAAACCACAAACGATGACGTCATGTTTTTACTTTTCTGAATAGCAAAAATTTAAAACAAAACCAGTGATAACCAAAAAAAGATCTCAGTATTTTCTTGTATAACTCGTTCTCTCCGCTGCAAAAATAACTCACAACGAAGTGTATGAGAAAAGCAGCACAAAACAATGTCTCACCTGGAATAGAATTCCAAACAAATTGTACCACAACGAAGAGAAGGAACTTAAAAAAGTGAAACCTTAAAACATCACAAAAAAGGTGAAAACATAATTAAAGAGAAACTGAAGATGAATTTCTGCATGGAGTGGAAAAGCAAGGCAACAAAAACACGAAAGAACCACGATTATTTCAAGCAACAGGTTAAAAAATTCAGAAGTCGAAAAAACGTGAATATTAAAAAACTGCAGCTCAGAAGCAAAACCAACACAACAAAACAACTATGACTAAATTAGCAACTTGGATGTAGGAAGATGAAATGTGGTCACCGCAGAAGGTTGTCAACTTTTTAGCTTTGCTTTATTTTTGAGTTTTTAAAGCTTTGATTCGCCGTTTCGCGCTTTTGTCGGGCGATTGTTTTCCATTCCTCTTTGCTTTTTCTCTTCATTACTTATTTTTATTGCATTCGTTGCGGTTTTCAATCGTCTTCGTCCGATTTGAAGTCATCAAAAGACGTCATATAAAAAGCACCTGCCTAGAATTTTTATTGCTTACGAAATTAGAGTTTATAGTAGATTTAAGTCGAAGTTTTGTGTGGATCAGTGATTTTTTATAAAGTCGAAATGCAATTAAATAATAGATTTTTAAGCAAAGAATAATTTATGCATGTCAAAAGGAGACGAGCTGATTTAAATATATAATCATTTCATTTCTATTATTTTTACTTCCTTGTTTTATTGAACATTTCATTTTCCCCATTATAAATAAAAATATTTATGAATATTATTTGGTATTTCAATATAGCCCATTTATATATTTCCTGCCAACAGCGATTCGTTTCACTCTCATCTATGATTTCCCTACGTTTGAATTTGATTGATCGTAACTCGAAAGGTGTCTCAAATTTATTCCTCTTCCGATGATGTCAAGATTTATTTGCATCGGCGAGAGTTGCATATAATTGCATATAATTTCAGCACTTTAATTACATGACTAACTGAAAGTATTAAATTTATTATGCATTGCGATTGTTGCTAATTCCAACAGAGTATAATTTAAGTATTCATTCAAGCGTTTGACATTTCGTGAAAGCAAGCCAATGAATGGAATTCATGCTGTAAGTTAATCTACTTTTAATATAATGATTAAATAACGAAATATATATAAATGTAGTAGTCGCCTTTAGATATTAAAAGCCCGATAAATTAAAGCATCATGATTTTTTATTTCATCGGAATTTAAAGCAAAACTTTAATTATTTAAAAAAGACAACAAAAAAACCGGATTCTGAAACATCTCCTGGTTACATCATTGAAATTAAATGCGTTCGTTAAAAAACTTAGTTTGTGGCTTTTTTGTATTATTTGTATTTCTTAAAATATTTTTACTTTATTTATTAATTGTTGTTTTCATCGGCGTTTTTTTAAAGTCACCTTTTAGCTGACGATTGCTCGTTGAACTGATGTCTGCGTTTCAGTTTGGTTGGAATTAAATTTTCTCATAAATATGGATGAAGGTTAATCGTTGTAGTGAAGGAAACATTGGAAATAAGGCTTGGACTTTTAAGCTGCCAACATTGAGCTTGAACTTGAATTTGTGTACAGAGTTGAGTTGTTGGAAAAACTTTAAAGAAAATAGAAATGTAGACGGTGAATGGAAACAATTATGAATGTAGCATATAGAAGAGATTCTTTAGCGAGTAATAAAATAAACGAAAATAGAATAGACTAAAGGATTCACTTCAAAGAAAAAGGGAAAGGGTTCAAAATATGTTTTTATTTCATTTCAATCAATTCTTTGTGCTATCTCAGGCAGTAATTTAATATTTTCATTCAAACTGAGTCATCATGTATTTAAAGACATAAAAAAAATTAAATAAATAAATAAACAACATAATTCATCAGCCCATCGAAGTATTTCAAAGCGAAAACATGAAAATTGACTTTGTCAATTAGTTGAGCTCAGGTTTGATTTACATTTTGTTGACCAACGTTTGACAAACATTTCATTATCTACTTCGCTATTGAAAACAACAACGCAAACTGCGCTACGCTTCAATGTTGAGCTTGGATTTGAATGGCAGTTAATTCTGTTAAGCAAAAACTCGTACTTAGCTTTGTGATGTTTGTTCAGTTACTTAACTGTGCAAATGGACTTTAGTTCTTTCCGTGAACTTATCTCTCGTCGAAAGCAAATTAGTTGTTGTGAGCGGATTTCCGATAATTATTCGCTTGGGATGGTTTCAGTAATAAACGCTACGTTTTTTCTGCTAATTTTTATGCAAATTCAATGGTTTCTCTAACAGTTCAAAAGTATTAAAGGAGCGACGTTGTATTTTTCATCAAACTATGGCTGTGTTGAAGCTCGTTTGCATGGAAAAACTAACTTCTAGTGAGCGAGAGAGTGAGCGATAAATAAACGACAAAAAGTGCAATTGGAATGATGCATACTATAAAACAGGGTGTTTACGATAGGAGTTGTGAAGAATTTTAAAATTCTTATCATCTTATTTCAATCACTAAAACGTAAATAATTGTTTGGTCAAAACGATAAAAAACATTTTAAAAAAGCCTTGTAAATTGAATTATTTTACTGATGAATCTCTTGCAATTATTTCTCTAACATCTCGTAATTACTCATTAGTCAATTGATGATGTGTTCCATGTTATTCATATTCATATTGCAAATTGTTATACATATTTGAAATAATAAAAGATAAAACTCGTTAACTTTAAATTATTAAATAAATAAATTTTTATAAGGAACTCATTTGGAGCTCTGAATTTAAATGAATAAAATTCAAACTATATACAAAAATTCAAAAGGGTTTTAAATTTTTCCAAATAAAACAAATCATAGCGATAATTTTAAATATACTCCTACTACAAATTTAATTTGTTCATCGATAATTTGATTTTTGATTTGAAATTTTTATATTTTCTTTTTTTTTAATTTTTAATATACTTTTGTCTGTGTGAATACATATTTCTACAATATCTAAATTCAATTTCTTCTTTTCTAATAAATTTTGGAATTTCATATTTCCTGCAGTTTCGATTTAATCAAAATCGAATTGAACAAATACCTTCACAAAAGACGATTTTAGAGTGGGTGTCTTTTCTGCTCGAAGCTCTTCTGAGTTTTGGCAGCAGTTCAGCGCACAATTGTTATTGTTGAACACCCACACATTTGTCGACATTTGGCCAAGTTTAAATTTAATTTTATTATGTATAAGAACATATTTGTCCATAATAAAAAGATCAATTTGTGTGATTTTGCTTTTGTTGTGTCAATTAAAAGTTATTTAAAAAGTTAACGAATTCGATTTAATAACTTAAAACTTAAAATTATTAGTTATATATGTATATTTTCTTTATGTACATATGTATTATATATATGTTTAGTAATTACTCCTTAATTTGAAAAGAATTAAATTTAACAAAAATGTTTCCTTGCGCGCAGATCTCATAAACCACTAGCAAATTAAATTAATTATTATTATTTTTAAATTCGATGCCGTTTTTTGTTATTTTGCTGAATGAGGAGCTTTGTATTTTCTCATCTAATTTATTTGAATGTCGAAATTCATGATAATATGGGTGTGTTTTAGAACAATGAAAACGACTCAGCCTCGCCTGAAAACTGCTTGCTTTTCATTTGTTATTATTTAAACTGTTTTGGCAATTTGAACACAATATTTAAATCATTCCATGTCTTCGTTGAGCTTCGGTATTGCCAAAGGTGTAAACAAAATATTTTCCGATTTTCGTATTGAATCAATAAAACAGTCATTAAAAGGGGAAAGTTCGTGTCTTAAGTCTTTTGATTCGGAAATGGAATTTATATAAATTCCGTAGCCATTTATAAAATTAATTAAATTCTCATAAAACATAATTACTACAGAATTCTATTCAAATTTGCTTATTATTAGAAAAAACATTCAGTTATTTGTTTCAATGTTTTCTTTTGAAGTTCCAGTTGCTTTTGTTTCTTATGTTGTTGCTATTGTGGACTAACCATAGACAATAACCATGGACAGTAACAACAACAAAATGCAGAACAAATGCAAGAAGTATAAAATTGTAATTCCGACCTTTCCGTGCGTGTATTTTAAGGACGGAGGATTACGACAAACAAATGAAACAAAAGCTAAATACAATCAAAAACGTATTCATTACGAAGACAAGTTGCAATTAGATGCTTTTTAGTAAATGGATTTAATATGAAACTACAAGCATTTGTTGTATTTTATGTATTTCCTTATAAAAGCATCACAAATTAAATTGAAGGCCTTGATTATTGATGGTTTTTTGCTGTTTACGTTGAAAGGTTTAAAGCAAGAATAAAATTTTAAATCTCTTTAAAGCTGAATTCATTGGTAACATGTGTAGAACTAAGTTATGTATTTAAAAAAGCTCTCAGTGTGAATATTTGAGTGGTATTGGAAGGTTTTTCAAGCAAATTCCAGCATTTTTTGTTGCTATAAAGGTTCTATTTCCCTTCAGTTCTGAACTAAATTAGAAAGCGTGGTTCACAAAAATGTTTGAAGAATGCGACGTCGAAAGTGCATAGAAGCAGAAACAAGAAAAGAAAACGTGAGAATTCACATTAACTTAACCAACAACAATAACAATGAACTAAGGGGAACGTTAAACAGAAACAAGAAGAGAAAAACGTAATAATATTGAAATGAAGCATGCGCTATAACGAACTAAACAATCATTTGATCACTAAAGCCATTAAGGCAAATAATCCAAATAACAGAAGAAACAGAAGAAAGAAGAAACAGAAAACTGTGAAACAAAATGTGAATGATGCGTTTGTGGAGTATCGAGATATTACAGTATCACCAATCACAGATGATTATTTGAATTAGCGGAAAAAATAGGTCACACAGTTTAAAAATTAAATTAGAGAATGCGAAAGTGTGAACTCAAGAATTTGAATTAAAAACTTTGACATGAAACAAAGCAATCAAACGATTTGCTTTTCTTCTATTTCTAAGCTGAAACTATGTATTATATTTTCTTTATTTATCTCTTAGTCTTTATGTTTTTCAGCGTCTCCGGATTTTTGCTAAGTTTTAGATTTCTGACCGCGATCGCAATGAAATCAACCACTGTGCACCAGCGGCAGAAACTTCGAAAGCACTTCAGCGCGTCGAGAGCAGAAGTTAAGAGATGATGAAACACGACTAAGTGAAATTTTCTTCGACCTTTTTCCTTTTGAATTAATGAAGTTATTTTTATTGTTGCTTGTTACAATTATTCAATTGTGTTTTGTTATTTTTGCGCATGATTTTCACAGCTTGATGCTGTTTAACAAGCTTCGGCGATACAGTTTGCTTCGCTGTAAGCGATTTTACGGCGGCCACATAAACAAACACCTCAACGACTTTAGACACGATCGACAACTGTTGCCTGAAATCTCATGTAAGCTTGGCCGGAACTACTGCTGGTTGCTCTGTTATTTCGAAGCTTTAATGCAGCTTTTCTTGATGCTTAAAATAGGAGCTTTAAGGGAAATTTTCCTTTGCTTGTTTTTAATGTTATTATCTATTTTCGTACTGTTTTAACTTTGAATAAAAACGCATTTTAATATATTTTTTAAGAATTATTTGTATTTTTTATTTTTAATATACTTTGGTTTGTTCGTTTTTATACTTTATTTTATAATTTCATTGAATTTTTTGGCCGCAAAGTGGATTTTCTTAAATTTTAGTTTATTTACTCCATATTCGCAATAATTTTTTATTTTTAAAAAAAAATCTTCGTTTTATAGATTGACTAGTAAATTATTTTGTTCACTTATAGAATTCATAAAATATTTATCCAATTTAATTATCAGTTTCTCCTAATACAAATTTAATACGATTTTCTTAAATTGAGTGAATCGATGAACGAACGTTATGTATTATATCTTTTTTTATGTTTTACGAGTAATTTAAGAAAAGTGTTTAAAACTAAAGAAAATTAATTGATTCATAGCTTTTGAACATCTTTTCGGATTTTAGATTTTTATATAATTTCATTTTGTGTTTCATTGAATGAAATGCAACGTATGAGCGAAATTTTATAATGCAACAACACAACCAAATCGATGTACTTCAGTGTTTACATTTTACATGCGTGAATAACAAAAACTTAACACTTTAAATAAATCTCTGCTGATTTGTTATTGGCTAATGTTTCTCTTTTGTTTGTACGCTAAATATAATAAAATTGTCAATAAAATATTTATTTATGCATAACTAAGTTATTATTTTGTTTCTTTTTTTCCTTTAATACACACTCAACTCTAAATTTTTGCTATATTTCAGCTGCAATGGAAAAATAATTCGAATTGAAAATGATTTTTCTTGAAACCACGAATTTCAAAATATCATCATTAAATTTGTATTTTTTAAAGCATTTTTGTATTATTTTTAATTGCATTCTATGTTAATAGCTAAGATACATACAAGAAAATCCTACACATGATCGTGAAGCATAATTAATAATAATTATTATATTTTGAAATGTAAAAAGAAAATCGTTTTAACAAAATTCACATAAGTGTCATTTCAAGTACTTGAATAAAATGTAATTTAGTTAGTAAATAATGAGCATATTTTCATAGCAATGCTTCAGTTGTTATTTAGTTAAAAGTTTGAATTTTATTTACAATGAAGAACGATTTTGTTTTCGAGGGAAAATCTTCAGTTATTTTTGGTTAAAATTTCAAAAGTTGGTCTCTTGCTTATTCGTCATAATTTAATAGCTACTTAAATTAGTTGTGTTATTATTTAGCATTTCTTATACTAAACTATTTTAAAAATTAATTAGAATTTGGTTAATTGGATTACATTGATTTATAACTTTTATTACGATTATAGAAAACTTCCCCAGTTTTTAAACACTTCCGTTTTTAGTAGTCACGCCTTTCCTCAACTTCAGTTGCTTTGAAGTGTTAGTTAATTGTTTTTAAAATTGTTTTTACTAGTTTAGCTTTAGTTATAAAAAAACTTTTCTAGGTGCATACTTTTCAGATATATATTAAATATTTTATTTCTTCGCAGTTGTTAATTAGTGGGTTATATTTCTGAATAAAATTGCTGAAATGTATTAAATAATTATTGTTAGTTAATTAACAGTTTGTCGAATCTTTTCAATTTGAAGTTTTTACTCAATAATTTTGAATCTTTTTAAAATATTTGGCTTTTTAATGGTTTCTATAATTAGTTTTATGTTTGCTCCTTTTTGCTAAAGTAAATCGGTTCCATTTATACACTTAATTGTTTAATATATTTTTTTACTCTCGCTTTTCCGACTTTAAGACTTTTGGAAATATGGAATTTATTACCTAACCTAAATCAGTTATTTTTCTAGTTTTCTATACCCATTTTTCCCATTTACAGTTTTATATGTATTTGTTTAAACATAATTTAATTTAATTAGAACATTATCAACATATTTCTACAGCTACAAATGCTCGTGTTTTATTTACAATAATTGGATAATTCTTTACCAATCTCTTCATATAGTGCAAGTTTTTTAAAAGTTTTTTTTTATAAAAACGGTTTGCATTTTGGCAGTGAAAATATTGTAACGGGGATTTCTGGCTGCTGTTTGGTTTCTTAAGGAAATATTTAATATTTAATAAAAATAAGTAAAATTAAATATTTAATTTAATAAAAAAGGTGCGAATTATGTGGATTATTTAACATAAAAATATCAATCAAGTCGGTTGTTAAAATATAATATTTATTCTTCTATTTCGATTCTATGAAATTCTTAGATTTGTGACGTAACGGGCGAGCGAAAAACTTTATCGTTGTCGCTCATACAAAGCCATTAAAAGCATAATTTAAATTTCTACCTAAATCTAAAAATGAAATTATCCTGATTTACGGAAACTATATAAAAACTTGCAGTTTGTATAATCCGATAATTAATAGAAGAACCAATATTATTAGAAGGCAAATTAGTGTTTAGGCAACAATATTAAAAATACCTTCATATGCTGGCAAAATTCCTTTTTTCCATTACTATTTAAGTTTTTTTTTGCTTGGAAATTGCTTCCAACGCAGAAGTGAAGAAAATGGGAAATAAGCTCAGACTTGCTTCCAATAGTTTCCAACGTACGCAGCTTAGAGTACGATTGACCGCAGATCTCACTACTTCAGCTGCTGTAAGTTTTTCACTGCCCTACTGCTTAATGCTAAAAATTCAAATCGCTCCCACGATATCCTCAATTAATTAACCTAACTCTAAGCTAAGTGAAAGAAAGGAATGTTTTGCTGCCCGCTTTTAAAGCCGATCGTCAGCGGCATCTACTGCGTTGGCGCGTTCGTTCACTAATGCGTTTCGCCGGCATTCGTTTGCGTTTTCTTCACATTTCGTCTTTTTGCGAATCGCGGCGAACGTCGGCGACCCTGCAGCGGGCTCCAAGTTGTACAGTGATGCTGTTGAATAAGTGTTGCCAATTACGTTTCGTGTTGTTTCTTTTGTTCCTGCTAGCATTTGATTTTGATTTCGTTTTTAATCTTAGTTTCGGGTGATTGTAAGTGGTTTTCGTTTTCATAATGGGAATGTGCGAGGAAGTGGAATGGAATGCGGATGATGCAGGTCAAAAGTGCAGCAGCAGTTGCCCATTTGTTACTTTCGGGAACATTTCGTTAAAACAAATAAAACATTGGTAATGAGAATAATAATAAATTCTGTCGAATTTCAATTAAGAGTTTTCTATGGTCTAAATTTGCAGTGCTTGTAGTTGCTGTTGTTGTTGTTGTTATCGCCAAGGCAGTCTGTCATGAAATGCATGATATGTACATCACACCGATCGGCTGATGGGGCAGCTCGCTCCCGTGTTATATGATACTCTCGCGATTGCGTTCAATTTCCTCGGCCTCGTGCTCGGGGTCCAAGCTGGATGTCGACGACACGCCGCAGATCTGCATCTCGATCTCCGCCAGTCGATTCTCCAAATCCCATTGCTGTTGCGATAGCTTATTGTTCAGTGCCTGGTTCTCCGACTCGACCGTGTGCAAGCGTTCGCGCAGTCGTTTGATTTCGTCCTCCAAAGCTTCGTGCGAGCCGAGCAGCGGCGTTGTGCCGCTCGCACCCGAAATTCCAGCCCCGTAACACTCGAGATGCGAACTAGAGTCGCAAATGTGTCCTGCAAAACGGAGGTAAATGAATCAAAACCGACCTACAAACACCAGCTCGGAATTAACCTGTACGACTCGGTTGCGATTGCGGCCGCGTCGACTGGTGCGAAGTAGTTCGGCTACGCGGTCGATCGTCTGAACTGTGCACGCTGGGGCTCATGGAAGCGGGTGATTCGATTGTGCGAGCCATGCGTTCACCCAGAGTCACTTGCGTCATCCGTGGACTCGCGGTGCGGCTGTAAATTAAATGAAAATATTGAAAATGTTGATTGTGAAAATTGCCACTCACCTGTAGGCTGCGTTGTAGGGAGGATTAACAGTCGGCGGCAGCCACATATCCTCGAGTGTGGTGCGGCCCTCGCTCTCCACCAGACCCGGCGTCGACTGGCAGCGACCCATGGCAACTACATTAAAGTATTTTACTACAGTGCAAACAAATAAAATGTCGTTGTGGTTGTTGTTGCAGTGGTTTTGATTTTGTTTCGGATCAAGGTAAGAAAGGGAGGAAGAAGAAAACAAGGCGAACAAGTGTTAAAGTGTTAATAAATAGAAAACATTTTGGTAAGAGAAAATGGTTCAATGTCGCGATGTGATTTTTGTGCCGAAAAGAGGAAAAAGTCAGTGATAAACGTGATCGATGATGAGTTTCAAATGTATTTTTGGAAATTATGTGCGGTGCATTGAAAGCTGACGCGTACCTTTTTCCAGTGGAGCCTTTTTGTATTTCTCCAGGCGCTTCACCGCAATCGATTCTAGGCGCACCCGCGCCGCTGGATACTCCTTGAGGACATCCCACATGTCCTTCTTGCTGAGCACGAACAGATCGCTGTAGCCCACCGATCGCACGCTGGCCGTTCGCCGATTGCCTGCATTGGATAGAGAAAATAACTCGCATTTGAACGATTTTCTTAGTGATGCACAGTGAACAGCAGCAGTGAACAGCAGCAGTGAACACAGTGAACAGCAGCGTGATTATAGTGACGCTCTTGTTATGTGTCGAATAGATAATTAATCAAAAGTATATTAAATGAAATAAGCATTTAAATAAAAAGTATATTACAAATAAACGCGTAAATAAGGCATTTTTATTTAAAGAAAATACATTTTAATAGTTATATTAAGCTAAAAAATATCAATTTTTTTGATTTATGCATGGTACAAATCATAAGGATTTCATATAACGGCTACGTAATAAAATAATTTATCGTTTTCTCAATTTAAATACACTGACTAACTAACTACTCAGACATGCCTCAGACATAATCCATGCTTTAGACATTAATTTATTCGACTATTGATCAAATAACTCATTGAATTTTGAAAAAGTGAATTTTTCTTATCTTCCGAATACAGAATTAAAAGTTTTATAAATTTTACATAACAAAGCATGCCTTAGAAATAATGACAAGTTTTTTAAATAACAGATGGGAATGAGAAAAATGGATAAAGCTGATTTTTGTAGGCGAATTAAAACTCTAAGTAGTTAAAAATCTAATTCTTAACCATTCAGATAGGGCCAGGCAAAGCAATATAACGGAACAGGATACATCCAACGATACATTAGTGATTATTGAGTCAAGGATCGAATTTACTTCAAAGACTTTTATTCTATTTCAGGGAGAGTAGATAGAAAGATCAACGTGATGAACATTCCACAAAAAGTTTTGCTCGACAAAGAGAAACGTAAAAAAGGGAAAGAAAAATAGTTGAAGATGAAGTAAATCAAAATTCGAAAACATTTCGAATGAAAACGAAACTAAAAGAAAAAACATAAACATGAAGAAATATTTTATTAATCTGACACATTTTTGAAAGATCTGCACAATAAAACTGTAAACAAAAATGTAAATCTTTAGGCAGATTTTAAACACTGAAGTTATGTTGCTTTATTGTAATATGTTTCGGTATTGTCATTATAGTTATTGACAACTATTATTATCTATTAACTGTGTTTGTTTTTAAATTTGAATTTTATTCTGTATAAAATATATAATAAACTCTAAGAAATATGTTTAAATAAGTATAGAAAGTAAATTTAATCATTTTTATTACAATAGAAATTGTCGAAATCTTAGCTTTTAATTGTAAATGTCTTTTGTTCGAAACAAAAAATTATTTTTCATTAATTTTCTATCGCTTATTTCCTATTTCTTTAAGCTTTTTGCATTTGTTAGTAGAAAAAGTTAATTCTAATTTGCACATCTTCAGCCCATTACTGCAATGCAAGCGCTGCAGATGCTTCAAATGGACCGTCCACTTGATCATCGAAATACGGCGCGTTTCTGAAATAAATTTGGCTGCTTTCAACAAAAAAACGAACAACAAAAGCCTGTCTTGCGTCTCTCCAGCCTTCGGAGACCCAAAAACTACACTTTTATCTATTTCATGTGATCAGTTTTTTTCTTCTGTTGGGAGACTTTTTTGGCATCTTTTGCAGAACAGATTTTGAAATTGTTGTTGTTTTCTTTGCCTTCTTCAGGAATTGGTTTTCAACCTTGGTGCATGTTTCGGTTTTGATGTTGTTTAGGACTTTTTACGTATTTCTCCAAAACAAAATGACATTTTCTCCATCGTTTGGGTGCGTCGTCGAATTGCAAAAGCCAGAGGCGTAGTTAAAAGTCATTTTCATGTATCGAGGCTTCTGTTTGTTTGAGGAAAAATTTATAAGAAGAACAAAGGTTGAATTCGACAATTTTAGGGAGCTTCAAACCTCTGAAATCCCCTTCTAAATGCGAGCTTATCAAAAATTGTGGTCACATGTGTCGTCACTAAACACGAGCAATTTTCGTGCCTGTTAAAAACTTTTCTTCCCGAGCTTAGTTTTTTGTTTTAGTTCTGAATCCTGCCAACTTCATTTACAGCTTAAATTGAGTTTCGTGGTTAGAATCTGTCGGCGGTATTTCAGTGACAACGGAAGGGTTCTGTTGTCGTCCTTAAGCACTACACACAACAGATGGGACGGAAATCCTCCAACTTCGACTTCGACTTCGACTCTGACTCTGATTGATGATACATCCTCAGGAGTTACTAATTTAATTCATTACACGCCGATGTGCGAAGAGAAAAAGGAAATGTGAGATAATAGAGAAATGGAAGAGGAAATATATTCCAAGCTTCAGGTGGTCTTTTAGCTCGTTTTTGTTGTTTCTCGCAGTGAAAGCGGAAGGAAAACTTTTAGCTTTTCTCCTCCTCCGTTCACAATTGCAGTTGTTACTTCGAAGGAGCCAGTAAAGATTCTCAACCTTCCTGCTTCTTTTTCCTCTTCACAGTTATTAACCTTTAGAAGCGTGTAAATTTAATTAATTTCGCCGATGATTTTTTCCGAGTTGCGTGGAACGTGGCACTCGCTAGAACCACCATAAAACCGTCGTGCTGCACACAATCAACCGCTGATGTTGCACTAACGGTAAATTAGTTGTGTAACTAACCGCATGCTGAGCAACTGAGTCGGATCTCATTAATAAAGTAAGTCACGTGGGTCATTCAACTGACTGAATAAAGGACCGAACCGAATGATTCAAAAACACTGCAAATGCTTCAAAAAAATTCGTGAAGAAGTGTTACAGAAGTTGAAAGGATGCATTTCGAAATTGCGCTTAAACTAACAGAGATTTAACATAAAATATCTGTTAATATTTGAGAAAGATGCGGTAAAGAGGAGGCGAAGGAACAGAACCCAAAGCTTAAAGGCATTTTATTACTTAATTAATTGGATATTACTGTGGCGCAAGGAAGCGAACGCATTACAAATGGACCACATCGTGAGTTCACATCAGTGACAACTGCAGTGCGCCAAAAGCTACAGCCGCTAAGCCATCGACTGTGCTCGAGGTCACGTGTTCGTTACTCTGTGTGCCGTGCCAGAGCCGTAGTCAGACAAAATTTTATCGAGTTACAACTACACTTGAATATTTCCATTGCGTCAATGTCGGCGCTTGGTCGATACGAGGGCTTTTAAAGCAATTGTTTTTTGTTCATGGGTTCATTAGGTATTAAAAAGGACTACAAAAGAACTTAGGACAGGGAACTTCATATTGAATATAGACGATGAGTCTTCGCTATTTAATTTTCTGTGAGTTAATCAAATCGGAGTTTACTAAAGCATAGTTACAATTGGAAAATGCCAACAATTTGGGGTGCCGAGGTGCCTTAACCCGTAAGAAAACATTTTAAATATCCAGCTAATATAAGGCCTGTATGTGTACAGATGTAGGAATGCGTTTAATTCGTTGATGCCGTTCTCCAGGTTTCCCACCGTCCAAAGGCCGTCATTATTAAGCTTTGCAGTCGTGCTGCTGAAATTTATTGCATGGAATTTTATTCCCGCAATAAAAATTTGTTCAATGGTTTTTTATTGATCAACTATGATTGCAGTTTTTTCCGTATTTAATGCGCAACAAAAATATATTATTTCTTATCAGACAGACGATTCCAGAGTGAATGAAGTCGATAATCCATTGATACCCTTAAAACCGATTACTATATTTTTCTGACTGTATTTGAACGTGGCAAATTTTGTGTGAAATGAAAGAAAATCTTAAACTGAGAATTCAAATATTTGAATAAAGAACTGAGAAAAACGTTTAAGTGTATTTGATATAATAAAAGGTTTATCAAACATATTAAATCAATAGAAAATCCTGGAAACTAATAAATAATAAATATAAAGATTAAATCAACGAACGATTTATGACCAGGAAAATTGGTCAAACGGAATAATCGAGTATCTGATGAATCAATACAAAATACAATTCGCTTTTAAGTTATGTGATGAGTGCAGTCAAATCATTTTCCAATAGATTTATGCAACATTGACGACGTTCCACAGACAACAATTTTAGAAATTCTTCGTTATTTGGAAATGTGAAATATTTTTGTGCGCTAATAATAAAAATAATCAAAACTAATATCGATAGTAATGTGTGCTCTTTTTGAATTGTATATTTATTATTGCCTTTTTTCGGCGTTCGTTTGTGAGTTCACAAACTTCGATGGCATTTTAAATTTATGTAACTACGAAAATACTCTTAAAGTGAATAAATCTTTGAAATTTATTCCCCGAAAAACCGCGAGGATTTCGGTGAAATCTCTGAGGATTGCGCGATAAACACTTTTTTAAATGAAACACTTGGTGAACTGAAAGCAATCCCTGTGAAGCCCGCAAAACACCATCAATTCGATTGCTAACAATTCAATTGCTGGGATTTCTTTCAGGCAGCAAGGATATCAATTCAAAAATGCTAACCAGAAAAAAGTAACCAAAATTCATTTCTTTTTTGTTGGTGTTTCAAAGTTTTCTTTGGTTCTTTTTCCCTCAACTTTGGCTCGGAAATCAGATGATGTTTTACACTTTTTTTCCTACTTTATTTTGATGATGGCTTTTCATGTTTTTCTTTTTTTTTTGTTTGTTTTTTTGAAGTGGTTGTTGCTGTTTTTGTGGTGGTGGTTTTTGTTGTATTTATATTGTTCCGCCTGGCGCACTAAAACCGATATTTACCCAGCTCTTTACCTGCTGTTCCCATATTCAGAATACTGATTTCGCCGAAATAGGAACCTGCCTTTAATGAAGCCATCACCGTTTTCCCGTTGTCGGCGACAACCTGCAGCCGTCCGCGGTTCACGATGTACATCTCCTTTCCGACCTCACCTTCGGACCGTTGCAAGTCCGGAATTTGTGGTGTTCAGGTTCGGTAGCACAGCAGCATTTCGTTTGATTCAGACCGGGACCGTGAAGTCAATTGGTGGCCAATTGGGGCATCGTACGAGGGACGAGGTTGGCGTCGGAGAGGTTGATTAATGGCGGGGCCAATCCGTCCATGGTTGCAGCAATTCGATTTAGTTCGGTGCGTTGTTTTTATTAACGAGGCAGATCGATTGCAGCGGAGGTGTTGACGTTCACAATGACACCAGGCAGCGACGTGTTGGGTGAACATTTTTAAAATTGCATCCATTTCATTTCAGTTCAATCGAAGTCCAATCGCAGGTAATCGAGTCAGAGTAAAGAAGAAAGTGAGCCATAGAGAAGAGAAAGAGAACGAGAAAAGAGTAATTTAAAACCATTTTTCAAATACGCAATTTATTGAGGTTTTTCAAAGGAAGCAAGGAAAGGGTATTAATGGAAAAGCGAAGAGAAAAGTTAAGAAAAATAAGAAATACCAGTAAAAAAGAAATCGAACAGAAAACCATTAAAATGACAAGTATAAAAAGTAATCGACTCCTCACCATAAATGAAAACATTTCTTAAATATTGTATAATGAAAACTATACTTAAGGAAATGTGGATCTTTCGACTGTAATTACAACTCATCAATTAAACAACTAAAAGAAAACAACCAATAAAAACCGGAAATTCGAATTATGCTTCAATTTTGTCTTTAGTTTCCTTACCTTTCCGGCAAATATAGTCACCGGGCGAGAACAGAACCGGCCGCAGACGAAGAACCAATTCACAGAGGAAACCCGCTTCGGTATTTTGGAATATCTCCACACGCTTAAGTGTATCTAGATGGACGTTAATTGCTATTTCAGCCTAGAGGACATGGAAACGAGAACGAGAACGAGAGACTCATGAAATATGAATAAATCTGAAAGCACTAAAAGTGGGCTGAAAGGGCGCAATTTATTGAAGCAGTAAGGAAACAAACTGAGCAACTGCTGAACCGTTTGACCGCATTCTACACACGCAATCGAGTGAATCGACGCTGTCCGAATAAAAGTTTTGGTCGTCGTTGGTGTTGTAGTTACCTTTAATTTATCAGGAAGACAGGATACGGCGCGCTCCTCGTCGGAACACTTCTGGGTCAGCCACAGATAATCGAACCATTTTATGACTTTCACCTGCAAGTGATTGGGGACACGACGCATACGCATGTAAGTCTTGACGCCGTCCAGTTTAGCTGCAGGAAGACAGAACGAAACAGAAAATGTAGTTTCAATCTAAGCACGAGTTTATGTCTGGAGTTAAATGGAAGCGAGTCATGTTTTTCAAGGGAGAAATTAGGGAAATTGAATGGGAGAAAGGAAGTTGTGTTTGCGACAAAGAAATGCCACAAAATTTATGACCTCAGGTGATGAGCAAACGCAACGATAAAGATTTCTAAGTTGCCGTTAAGATTAATCGGACTGCCTGAAATTTAGGCAATGATTAATGAACGTGTCTATCTCTCTGATTTGTGACTTTATCGCTGCGGATGAATTAAATAAACGTCACGTCGCGGCGATTTCTCAAGGGAAATTTTAGTGCGATTATTATTCATCATACGCCCCGTTATACGCCAGACATGTGCTTTGGCATCATCTAGTTTACCATGAAATTTAACAATTGAAATCTGTATTTTAATTATCAACTAAAAATTTAAATAATTACTTCCAACATTTATTATTTTTTCAATGAATATTTTGTTCCTTTTAGGAGGAGAAAATTGGTTTTCGATGCGGAAGCTTTTTTATTCTCGACATAACAAACAGATATGTCACTATAATTTATTTATGAACTCAAGCATTAATTAATTTTTGGATTGTTTCCAATGAAAATGCTTTAAAGCGACCAACGCTCGCTGCGAACATTCGATAGACTCGGCTGTTTTTTGTTACTCGAAAAGCATGCGTTGCACTGAGCAATATTTAATTGTATCATTTGCGACTTTTTGCACGATCCGAATTCAATTATTTAAACTGTTTGTTTTGTGCTTTTATTGTTGGCTCTGTTCTGCTTCACATACAAAAAAGCGGTAATCGATAAATTGAACAAGCGCAACAAAAAGAGCATAAAATCACACACTGAATACTAGAGGCTTGTGGTTTGTAGTTGTTAACTCTGGCTGTGGATTCGTTCACGGTTCACTTTATCGCAGTTTTTGCCAAACAATCGTCGTATCGATGAACGTTTTTTTGCTTGTAGTCGAGATTCTCTGTTGCATTTCGAGATTTAAACTCAGCTTCGAAACCATTTGCTGACCATAAAAATTGAGACTAAACGAAACAATATTTTTGAACAGCAATTTAATTGCACTTTAGCCTAGATTTTAATTGCTTAATACAGTTACAGCCACGAATAAAATGAAGGCTGCTGTTGTTCAAAAGCCTGGAAATTGAAATGCTTTCAACCTCTTCACAGATACTAAACACAATTGCGAACTTCTATGGACGAAGGTAGATTTTTTTAATTGTACATTGAAATTTGCTTCCAGTCCCATTTAAAATTACGATCATAAACGTCAATCACACGCAGCTATGAACTTTTATTGCATTTATTTATTGCATTAATTTAAATTGCAGAATGTATTAAACTAAACATTTTGTGTTCTATTTAATTGCAATATTGGCAGTCATCGTTGACAGCGCCAAGTATGCAATCGTATGGAATTGTTCAGTGCTGCCAGAGTGTCGGCTTATCACACGCAGCAGTGCCGCCACGAAGGAGAAGTTGTAGTGGCTGCGTGTAACCTCGGCACTCATCAAACGGCATCAATTATTAACTCTCTTGAGCCACGTTGCAACCGAGCCGCCATCCGATCGGCCGCGACAGATAAACTCATTCGTACAGTCACACAATCACACAGCGGAACACAAAAGACAGACACAATCACAAACACAGCGAAAAAGACGGCTTCCGTTATTTCTTTTACAGTTGTAATGCTCCAGAAAAAGGTAGGAAAAGGAAGGTTCGAAAGATTAATAAAATTCAAAAAAAACCGCAAACGAAGCAACAAATTATTGACCCTTTACGATGAGCATCGGATAAAGATTGAGAATAACGATCCATGATAACGAAACAAATACAACAGCCAACAAGCAAAACCTTAATTAAAAGATTTATTGAAAGATGTTGCATTGAAATAGTAATTTAAGAAACCTATAAACTTGTTATTCTAACTGTAATTGAAATAAAATCGCAATGTGAGTGATCGTTCGTCCTTCAATCCGTTTTAAAATTCATTTTATTTGTTTCAATGAGGACGAGTGTTCTTCGGCTGAGAGGCGACTCTAGGATGATAGCTTTGACAAATATTCCAGGCTGTTAGTATTGAAATGAAGTTGCTAGCTCTGAGAAATTCAATCAATGGAGCTTAAATAAAAGATACGAAAGCCTAAAATAAAACCTACAGAAGCACTTCCTTCCAAGCAAAGTCCAATTCGCATTCTTGCTTTTAGGAATGTTCTAAAACCATTTTGCATATTGATTGCTTTTATTTAGTGTTGTTCTGTTTGTTTAATTTCGATGATTGCCTTTTGTCGTATCTGTTTTGAGTTGTTTGGAACTGTTGTGAAGCATTTGCAGATAACAAACTTGAATACAAAGTGTGCTGGACAGAACCAAGATTTGAAGGCTCTAATTAAAACGAATGGAGACTTAGTATTACCCTTAACCACGTCGATGTCTCCATTGACAAACAAGACTAACTTAGCGCCATTCGTTGGTTTAGAGCGTTTATTATAGAAGGCCAAAAAACAACATCAAATAAAAGTGATTTTAATAACTTTAGGAATTAGGAATTAATACATTTTATTATTATAATTTTTTAATATTTTCACAAATCATTTTTTTGACATTTCCCTTAAAATTCCGAGAGTTATACATGACATATTTCTGGTTCTCTGACGGTTTTTTCGTAGCCTTAGTCAATCTGCAGTAGGGACATAAGATTAGTGTTCCTGTGGTTGCTGTCTTTGCTTTAGTTTAGCTCAGTCTAATAATCGAACTTTAAACGTTATCTATGCTTTAAACTGACGGCAAACAATATTTTTTGCCTAAACTGCTGCTTTGTTTAAAATTACTTTTAAAGTTGCATTAAAGTTTTCATTTTTCTGCACTCGTGACTTTGTTAGACCTTTTAGAGACTTAATGATGAGTTTGTATAGAACATATATCTAATAATCTCTATTTAAGCGCGTGGAGCATGTGTAATTAATTTGATTAGTGAGAAGAAGGGATGGAGAAAGAGGGAATATATAATCCTACAATAAATAATAAAGTATGCAATATTAATGCATTTATTCATTAATTTATTAAATTTACGTTGCATTATTTAACAAATTTCAACTCTTCTTCGAAAATAGCAAGGAAAAACTTGTATTAAATGACAAGCACAGGAAAACGGGAGTAAATAGAAAAAGTGAAGTGACTACGAAGAAGCAGCAACGACTCAAAGTCGTCAGTAACGATTTAAGGGCGCTGTGAATGCACTTCTTAAGCAGCACGAATTCGGATTGAGGAGGAGCAGCAACTAGAAACTCAAGTAGTAGAGAAACTCAATCAAAGAAGAGCAGAGTCCTTTAAGGACGATAAGGACGAACGTAATGACGCTGCAAGCTGTTTAAAGTCATGCGATGAGGTTCAACAGACGATAATGAGGTGGCCAACCCCGTTGTTGTTGTTGTTGTCGTTGTTGCTATTGATGTCGTTTCAGATGTAATCTTCTTCTTCCTTTTGCTTTGTATAAGCTGTCGGTACAAGTGCTTTTCGCCGCGGGAAGGAAACAGGACAACGATCTTTGGAAGGAGGATGTGAAGCTGTGTATCATTGACAGGAATTAAGGAGAAACCTTAAATTCAAGGATACTTCATTTAATTTTCTCCCCCAGAGGAAATCGCAGACAAAGTGTGGAACTGTGTATTCGAAATATGTTGTCCCGAATCATTATGTTAATAGCAATACGTTTCTTGAGGATGTCAACAGAAAACTTACGCCGAAATGCATATAATAAACATGAAGAAATCTCCAGAGATGTACGAAAAATCTATATAAAGAGCGATTTACTAAATCACAAATCAGTTTTGTGATATGCAGAGGAACCGAATTCAACACTGGAATGTGTACAGAGTGAACATCAAAAGACACAAGTCGAATATTCGAATAAACGCTTAAATGAACACTGAATATCAACGAAAGAAACTTTGAATAAAAATTCATCGGACAAGGATTAAAATGAACATCAAATAAACACTGAAATGAAGTCCTAAAAGACCCTCCACTGAATACTGAAATAAACATCGAAATGAACATCGGACGAATATGCATATGAACATTAAAATTATCACTGATGCGACCACCAAACGAACATTAAAACTAGCATTTAAATAGACGCAATGAACACAGAATGAACACTGAATAAACACTGTATGAACACGTGGGATTATGCTGAAATAATTGCGAATATGAATCACGGTTCATGGTTTAATCATGGATATAATCATGGTTTTCAGTAATGATTGAATTATTTTAAACAATCGCGAAGTCGACTGCAGCCGTTTAAGAAAATTACGGTTTTATTAATAATAAAAATGAAATTACTAACTTAACTTCTGTAGGAAAAGTCAATAAATGCTTCGGCAGGATCGATATTATTTATTCCATTTGAAGTCACTTACGATTTCTCCCCAAAATTAAAGGTATTGTTGTTTGAAAAGTTTTTCTTGCGTTTTTTTTTTATATGTATTATCATAGCTGCTTCTTCGCTTCATTGAAAGTTTTTTGCTTTGTCATTTATCGTCAAAAGAAATGGAAATTGCTTTCATTGCATAAAGGCTTTTTTGAGCACAAAAATGTAAAAATAACAAAAGTAAAATTCACTTGAAGCAAAGATACTTTGTTTTTCTTCTTTTTTTTTTGGAGAAACACAAACAAGAGTTTTTTTTTCAATTGTCAGAAGGACCTTCGTAATGCTGCAGAAAAATGGGACAAATTGTTGCAATTTTATTTCCGTCGCTTGTTGATTACATAAAGCGGCAGCTGAAAGTGGACGCGTTTGCATTGTAGAGAGAGCCACCCAACTACCTGAGTGCAATAAGTTAGCACACTCACTGCTCATTCATTCACACACACAAACACACACGCACACACGTGAATAGCGGACACTCAGCCATACAAGCAGCATTGCAAACACAATAATTCACAGCATGAAGCGGCCCGAACAGCACCTCATCTCTTCTCACCACGCCGCACCGCAATCTCACCCTATTTCACCTCATAAGCAAACACAGTGAGGTTAGCTGTTAAGTGGTTCGGAACTTGGATGGACGCCGTGCAGAAGGTGCGAGGATGAGCTCAGTGATGTGGATTCGTGTGTGCTTATGTCGTCTTGCAAAGGGTCGACACCTGTGCAGCTGCTGCAAAGAAAGAAACAACACAGCGATGCTCCGCACAAAACAAACAGAGTCGAAAGAGGAAATGAGTTGAAAAGTGAGGAGAAAGGGTAAAGGAGGAAATACGAAGAAACGTTGGACGTGATGCTGCAGTTTTTGTTATAAAAATTATACGACTCTCATATGAAACTCTGTTTATTTGTTTGTTTGCTTCCTGATGACCTGTTGTTGTGTTTCTGTGATGTTGTCTCTTCTCGGTGTCGTTTTAGGTGTGTGTGTGTGTGTCTAACCCACTGATGACAGACTCAGGCTATTCGTACGCCGCAGGAACTGTTTTTGTGGACTCATTTCTTTTGTTCTAAAATTCTTCTGTTGCTGCTTTTATTATTATTTCAAAACACACACACACACCTACTAACGACTGTGCGCAAATATGCAAATATGACACTAATACGTGCGCAACACTTCCGCAACTACGCAACAACAACAAAACATTTTTTAATGACTGTCTGCTTGGAAAAAGTTTTCATCTGATGAAATTTCATGTGTGTGAAGACGGCCAAAATGGCTTTCCTGCAAATGATAAAAGAAACACACACATAAATCTGTTTTTTTTTCAACCAGACACACACATTCAAAGCATCCGCACACAAACACAAATTGCATACGAAATGCAGAATGCAAAATGAATTCTTTTGTAAAAACTTTCGGCTGCTTTTTGAGATTTCAAAGCAAAATAAAGGCTGAGGCTGTGGGTGTACGTGTGTGTGCGAGAGAGAGAGAGAGAGAGAGAGAGAGAGAGAGAGAGAGAGAGAGAGAGAGAGAGAGAACTGAGCGAGACTCTGTTTGAATGTTTTTTAAAGCAACTTCTTAAATAAAACTTTTAAAAAGATACAAATTCATAAACATCTTTGAAGTAAATAGAAAATTATAATAAAATAAATAAATAAATGGGATAAACATATATTACTTTATACTTTAGTAATATGGTTAATATTTATTTTATTTATTTCTCTTCTTTATTATATAGTGCATTAGTGGATTTATGTATTTCTAATTACTGAATTTTGAAGTCAGATTTGAACAGAAAAGCGCAACAACCGGCGTCAATTTTCATTAAAAGCTCCCATCCTCCCCTTAGAGACCTTCCTCCCTTTCCTCTTCGCACTTTCTCACCTCCCCCTCACCCTTCACTGTCCACCCCAAGCTTCAGAATTGATATCCTTTGTAAGACGAATGAAGTTATGTGCGTTGTTGCGTCTGACGCGCGGTTAACTGTTTATTATCTCCGATGTTTACATATAAATTGCGGTCAGTGGAGTTGTTGTCGTTGTTATCACTGTGTTTATTACCGTTATTTTGTTGCAATGGCATCAGCAAAACACAGTCAAAACAGAGCAAACGCAAGCAGGAATTAGAGCAGATGCTCGCTGCAGTTTTTAACTGCTGACCAACGAAATCTGGTTCAGGACCAACGATGAAGAAGAATCCTGCGAAGTAGCTGTAAAAGTAGCTACTCATGACTTTATCTTTCTGCCATTACAATTCATTCATTCTCTTCTCAGATTTTTTTCTAATTATTTCGATATTTTTAAGGCTTCTAAAGAAAGTTTCTCTTCGTTGCCTTTGGTCTCTGGGTCGTTCTACGGTCGTGTGTGTGCGTTTGTGTGATAACCAAAAACAATTCGTATCGAATATATTCGGACGCTTAAAAACGAAACGAACGTTGGCCGCGTGACTGGCGAATGCGTGTGTGTTGAATGATTTTCCAATTAGGAGACTGCAGCGTCACGTTCGCGCAATTAACACTTGTTAAGCCAAACATAAACACAAACAGCAACCGCAGCAGCAACGGCAATAAAAAGCAGCAAAGAAGAAGAATAGTGGAAACAACAACAACAACATGCAAATGACTTAAAATGGCGGTCGCAGTTCATTTAATAAACGTGAAAGCGATCAGCGACAAAGGAAGAATTTCAGATAATGGGAAAGCGAAGTGAAGAGAAGGAGAAGAGGAAGAAGATGAAGGTATAATAATTGCTGGAAAATTTATTACTCGTTATTTTTCACTTGACTCGTTGCTGTTGTGTTTCTATGGTCCAATTTTACTCTTGTATGAAGCGAGCTTTGTACCCTTTTTCTTCTTCCTCTTCGCTGCACTATGTTACTCAATTTTTGAGCACGTTTTTGGTGCAGTGAAGAAGCAGCAAGACGACAAACACCAACACAAATCTTTATCTAACAAAACTCATTGAAATTGTGTTTGAATTCGTTGAATTAAATGGAAGCTGAGAGAGTTTTCAGGCTGGAATTGTTCCAAAAAGATCAGTTTTTTTATTAATTTAAAGTTCATTAAAGGAGAAATAATAAAAAAATTGAGAGCGTGCCTCAAAAATTAGTTTTTTAATGTCAGTAAAGAATTAATTTTCGCAATGAATTCTTTAAATGATGCGTTGAAATCGACGCCTTTGACTCCGCTAAAAATAACAGAAAAGTTTATGGATATTCGAACTTTTAAGCGGCATCCATTCTGTCATCATTTAATAGCCAAGAAGAAGAAGAAGAAGATAAAGATAACGTGAAAAATCACTTACATATTTTCCCTGTCGCCGCCGCCGCAGACTCTTTGCTAACCTAGAACTGCGTAAATGGAAATCGTCGAGCTCTGTAACACAGTAAACAAACCGAGGACCTTGAAGCTGCATGCACTCTCCTCTGCTGGTCGAAAGCACGAAGGTAAGAAAGGAAAATTTGCTGTAAATAGCGGCCCCAAATCAGCTGCTTACGCCGGCGATAGCAGCGGCAGCAGCAACAACGGCGACGCTTTGAAAATGAGCACGACGACGAGCGTCACCGAAAGCTGCTCTTTTACGCTTCCCCAGCAGCGCCGCAGCAACACGATTGCCGCCTCCTCTTCCAATTTACGACCAGAGCGCACGACGACTCCTTGTGCATCCTTGGATAGTGCACTTTTCAAGGATATCAGCTGGAGTGCACGTAAAAATAAAACCCGTTTTTCTAAAAATAGCCAAACGGCGACGAAGACTTCGTCAACCGACATCGCAGTCGCAGTCGCAGCAGCACCAGCAGCGGCAGAGACAGCGAAACTCTCGGCTATCGATCGGCGAATAAAAACGAGAGAGAGCGCGCAATAGCAACAACATCGCAATTGAGTGAGTGAATGAGTAGAAGGAGAGCAGAAAGAGCCAATGTACGTGGCAAACAGAATAAATAAATGTTGTGCTGCGACTGTAGAAGGACGACGGCGAGCGGAGCAGACGCCGAAGCGAATGCCGACATCGTTAACAATGACATGAAATAAATTCTCGTTCTATTTTTAGCATCAAACGAAAGCCAAATCGTTGCGCTGCTGCTGCGGAGAACGAGATGTCGTCTCTCGCGCACTCTTCGTCTCCCTCTCTCTTGAGTTATCTCAAGCAGCAGCCAGAATAGGAGAGGCATGAAGATAGAAGAGTTGCACCAGTTTTCTCAGCTTCAGGGTTTCTTTCTTGAAGAGTTTGTTTTTATGATGTGAAGACTTGCAGTGCACGAGGAAAAGCGGTGAAAACACGAAGTAGTATGGGGTAAGAGACGACGACAGAACGAAATAGCGAAAGGAATCCTTAAGGAAAAACCCAGGATAGCTTTTTTTTCTCCTGCCAAATAATTAAAGTAGGTTGCTGGTTGTTTTCTTCTCTTCCGTTTTTATTTCATTACGATACTTAACTTTGCTCGTTGTCGCAAATGACGTCATCGACTGTTCGAAGTTTGTCGGACGTTCACCTAATTTTGTCGTTGAAATTCCTAGCACGGAAATGTTTAAGAGGACGGTGACGTAATCCGTGTATCGTTAACGTTTACCCGGGGAAATAAATCAATGCAATTAAATTGTTGCCTTTTTTAGAATGAAATAAAATGATTTCAAAGTCAATTCGGAAAACCAAAATTTAAATGTATTCTCGTCGAAAATGGTCCAGCTGCGTCACAAGAAAAACTCCGTCGTCCTCAACTCAGCTTCTGAATAACGAATTTTCATATTTCACCCAAAGAAATGTGGCGCTCGAACAACTTTTCACTCAACGCTGAACTGCAGAACTTCGCTCTCTTCCTCAAAACAAACAGAATAACAAAAAACACGATGAAAACCTTTCTCTTTGATAGCTCCGTGCCTCTTTATAATCCTTTCGTGGTCTCCAGCTGCACGTTGTGGAGAACGAATGCATCGGCAACTTTTTTGGGCATGCTTCAAACGTCGCAGGAGGCTTTCCTTCGACCCAGCAGCCATCAGATCCGCAGCCATCACTCAATTCAAACTTCCAACGTGTGAAATTGCATTTTTTGGCATGTTCCTGCCAACCTTTTGCTGCGTCTTCTGCACCTGCGCCTCCTTCCTTGGTGCAAATATTTAAATTTGGCTTTGACGCGCTTCCGATGATGCTGTTTGCTCCCGTCTCTGACGCCGCTTCCCTCCCATCGAGTGTCAGCCTCTGCAATTCACTCTCTCAGGGGAAAAATTGAATATGAAATCTGTTGTTGGTTGCAAAACAAACCGCAAAAACGCAAACTAAATATTTATTTTATGCAAAGATAACGACGCTGAAAAATTGCTATTAATATTTTTGTTTTTTTATTCGAACTTCAAGCAGAAGAAGCACAATTAATTTGCATAAAATTCTTTAGCGCTGTTTAATTTAATGTTAAGCTAAATTCTGGAAACGTAGTGGAAAGAGGCGATGGATTTATTTACTGCTTATTTTAATCAACTGTGCAAAGAACACATCTTCCCCAAATGTGGAACTTCCTGCTTGAAATCCCCCTTAAACCCGATGTACGTAGTTTTTCCACAGTTACAATCCTCGCTGAACATCAGTTTTATGCTTCATAAAGTTGCTTATATTCTCATTACCTAAATGAGTCCAGATTTAAGTTTAGTAGCGTGTCTCGAGTCCCTTGAAGAGCGTTTTGTCCACAGCTCATAAATTGACTCGATGTTGCCAAAAATAAAAAATATTTATTGTCATTAAAATCAACGATAACCCACATCATCCATGGACTAGATTCCTAAGAACGTGAACTTCTTTGAATTCGAATAAAGAAAACCTTCATGCAGCATCTTTTAAATACTTAAATTGGAAAGTCTTTTCCTAATTTTCCATACTTCGAATGACTACAAAATAAAGACGAGCTGCAAAAGTGAACAAAAAAATAGAATTTCACACATAAACGATAGGCACATCGTCTGCAATGATTTTTGAAATTGAGAAAAATTTCCTCAATCAAATATTCAATTTATTTCGGCGTAGTAACACTTTTGCTCAAGCCCCGAAGACGACAACGAAATAGGAACGATTACGAAAAGGCAGCGGATAAATAAAAGAATCAACGGGCGAAATAAATTCGCCGCATCAGATTCTCGGAGGGAAGATTTCAGAGAAGTCATCATCCTCATTCTATGACGTCTTCACCCTTCGCTGGGACTCGCAGCGTGAGTTGTGTGTAATGAAAGGATCATATTGAAATTCGAAGAAATCTTATTGAAAATCGTCTGCTCGTCAGTCTTTCTCCGCGGCAAGCGACTTCTGCTCCAGACTTTCGCTAAATATGCATGGAGTTCAATCCACTTGTCGGCGGATTTGGGCCGTGACTTCTTCGTAACACATGTAAATCGCGCCTCCTTCTAAATCGGCTTCATGTGCAACCAATTTGACGTCTGGCAGACAAAATGCCCTCGAGTATGGAAATTTTATTAATATATGAGTTCATCCTTATCTCGATGAATATTAAGCATCGTGTGAATATTGCAGGGAGGCGAGGAGCAGCGACACGTTACATATGCTAGGTAAAAACCTGCTGATATCGGCAAATTGAATATATTAAGTATTTCTGAGAAAATGAATAGAGTTCGATTATAAGAAATGAGCAATGAATAATGAGATGGTAATTAAATTATAAGGATAATTACAAGTGTTATAAGGATAACGTAAATAGAAAATTAATAATAAGTAAGTTCAAAACAATTTCCTGAAATAAAACGTTGTGTGCAGTCATTTTTTATTTTTTTTCTTCTGCAGCTGCTTCGATTAAAAGTATCTAAAAACTTTTTCTGCTGTTCAAAAAATTTCATCTTAGATAAAGGTTAATATGAAAAGTTTTCAGCTTTTTATTTGATGTCTTTTTTCAGTTTGAAGAGCAACAAATTTTATCCAGTGCAAATGATGGATGAGTTCCAAGTTGACATCGCAGTTTTGCATTTTATCTGCGGTAAGCGAAAGTTTTAAATTCGATTTCATTGAATCCTTTCGCTGTTCGTGCTGCGATCATTAATTTCAAAGCCATCTGATGGCCACGCTGCGAGTTACTCATCCCAGCATCCAAGAGCTAAAAGCTTTTTATAATTAGGGGAACCTAAGCAAAGAGCGGGAGGGAGAGTGATAAAAAGACGACGTGGAACAGAGCGGCAAAGAGTTGTGTTTCCGTAACGCGGTTGCTGAAAAACGCTGTCACTTGAAGTTTTGTCACGTCACGTTCCATTACGACGCAGTGCAACTCGACGCTGCAGCAAGGAATAAATTGTTTTTTAAACTGTGTGCTTTGTGAAGATTGACAGCGTGTGCCATGCACGAATGAAAGACGAACAGAGGACAAAAAACACAGACTAAAAAACGAAAGATTTCAAATAAAATTAAAGACAAGGAACACAATTGTTGAGGTTAAGCAGAAAACCCGAATTAAGTATCAAAGGAATTTCGTTATTTATAACTAAAAGTGATTTTCGAAATCTTCACTTGGTCGCCATCAAATTTTAACTAATTTCATACAAAAAAGTTTCAAACTTGAGATTACGTTTGCGTTTAAATTTATGCATTTATTTAGGAAAGATTTTGTTAACACGAACTCATGAACGAAGGCATCAATGGGCGCAACAGCAGTAAAAATCGACCAACAACGTTTTTGCCAGTCACTTCAGCTGTCATTAAATTCGTGTTATTGATGGATTTCCCGAGGATGATGATTTATTTTTTGGCGCCTTTATTTCGATGCCATTTAGTTTAAGTATTCTGCAAAGGAGATGAGTTTACAAAATGACGACGATGATGAATTTGCTCCAGTTTTCGTCTTCGTGCTGCTCGTCGTCTCATTGATAAAAACGTCTTCAGAATTAATTTGTTTTGTTTATAGGAAGTATAGAAAAAAGGCCAAGTTCAATAAAGCGACAGCGAAAGTGATGAATGATTAATAATCGCTGTTGACATCTGCGTTGTTTTGATGATCCATGGATCTGTGATGCTAATTCCACAGTTTATTTTATAGGAAAATGAATGGGAATGACAAAACCAAGTTGTATCAGCACGATATAGTATCAATCAAGGCCAAGTGGAAGCCTTAACAAGACTTTTCAATCAGCGAATCAGTGAATTTGTCAATTGATTTACGATTTCATGGTGTGGTGCGTCTTCAAAGGGAATTTCTGAGGTGAGAGAGTCACGGAAAACACAGAGCTGCACACATACAAAGGCACCCTTCAGTGACACACACTCAACATTAAGAAAAACCAACTGTTGAGCTCAACGAAGAACACTTTTTGACGCCCGAATCAATGAAGCTGTGAATCAAGAAAGTAGAAGAAATTTCATCTGCTGCTTGTTCAAAATTCAGGATTTCAGTTAAATTCATAGACAAAATGCAAATTAAAAGATTGATAATTCAATATTCATTTGAAATTTCAAAATTTCTGTGAAAAATAACGACAAACTAATAAAAAAACTACAGTTTTAATATAAAATATGCGCTAAAATCGTGAAATGAATTTGAAAATTCATGTAGATTAATTTTAACAGCGATTTCCTGTATATTTTTGGCTCAGGTGAGAATTTTTATCTCCTCTTCTATTCTTTTAATAATTTAAATCCCTCTTCATTGTTATTTCAATAAAGTGCACTTGTCTTTTAAGCTTTAGAAGTTACGCAAAAGTGAAAATGTTTTGAATTCCCCTTCTTACAAAACTCATTCGAAGGAAAATATTTTTATGCTCTACATTTTCACCTCCGACTGAAAGATTAATGCGATGTTTTTCTGTAGACAAATTCTTTTAACCCCGATCCTGTTAATCCAGGATGTGAAGATACGAGTATGTATCGTTGTTTGTGTGCTAAGTGCACACCGACAACAAATCCAACAACAAACATGCACACAGTATTGAGAAAAAATCCTTATTCCGCTTGACTTCGTTGCTTGGCGATTATGAGAAGTGGCTGAAGCTGCTTTTGATGGCGACGGTGATGAGTTGCGTCATAATGATGAACATTTAATGATGCTTTCTGTGAGAAAAGCAACAACGATACAGTTTAGCGATGATATTTGCGCAGATGACGTCGTCATCCTCAAAAGTTGTTGATGGATTTCCAGTTGAATGAAGTTGTTGATAGGAGAGGATTTTCCATTCAAACCCGATTCCGTTGAGCAAATATGGAACAACTAAAGACACAATGAAGCCGCTATTGCGACCATCCAAACGCAAACACAGCAACAAACATCAACTATCAACTTCTACTTCAACAGACACACGCACGAAGAACGACGTTACATTGGGGAAAAAAATGGGATTAAGTTAAATAAAAGGTTTTGAAATGGAATTGGGTAACAATTTGTAATAGAAGAGAATATTTATTGTGCGTGGTTGCAGTGTTTTATTTCAATTTTAATTTCCATTTTGTTTATATAACGATGTATCTAGTAAAACTCCGTTTATATAGTCTTTTCTTGAATAGTCTTTTCTTATGTGTAACTTTCTTATTTTGTAATAATAAAATACGGAATCCATTTGCTTAAATCGCCAATGGTCCATTTTATTTCTCTCAGTGTGAGAGGGAAGGAAGCAAAGAGACGGCAACTGTGGCAAAAGGGAGTTCGAAGGCGGACAGAATGAGTCAAGCGCCAAGTAAAGCAACGGAATTCATGGATAAAACATCTCGACTGACTGCACCGCAAACGGTTGGCTGTCTGTCTGTCTGCTTATACGTCTGAATCCTTGTGGTAGGTGGTGTCTGCAGGTGGCTCCTTGTATGCGTTCGTATGTCCGCTTCTATCATAAGAAGGATATTCATTAAAGCGCATAAGCATGTTATTTGAAGTCAACACAGAAAATATTAAAAGAGCTTTAGCAAGAAGCTAACCTTTATCCCGCTGCTCGATGTTCGCATTAGGATTGCGTCGGTTGGCGGAGTGAAGGGAAGGCGGAGTGGAGTAACAAAGGCGAATGAAGCGAATGCATCGAGTGGGAAAGTAGTAAAAGAGGAGTTCAGCTAACGAATTACGTCGGAGACAAGAACAACGACGAGTTGCTTCATGCCTTTCTATCGCTCTCTCTTTTTCTCCCTGCGCTTTGCTGTGAAGAGCGACCACTTCGCAGGAAAGCGTCGAGCAGACTTGAGATGTAAGCGCTTTCGACTGAAGATGGTGGCTCCGAGGAATGATTTAACGGCTGGAACGTGATTTTGAATTAATTCTGCTGTCATTTTAAATAATTCAACACTTCAACTCTTCTTTTCTTTGTGAATTCTCGAATGCAAAGAGGCCGATGCGAGAATCTGCAGATGAACTTCTCTCTCTGAGGAAGCCAATTAATTAAAAACTTTAATGGAAAAGTTAAACTGCACTCTGCGCATTCAACGCAATTATATTTCTAATCCACAAGCGTTATCGCACTTACCTTGAAACTCCTTCCGGGCCGCACTCACGGACGTCACGATGTTCGCCACATGCCCGAGCACCGTCGCGAACAGCAGCAGTCCGAACAGCAACTGCATTATCACAAACACATACTCGCCCTTGGAGCGCGGCTTCGGCAGGTCGCCGATCGTCGTCAAGGCCAGCGTGCACCAGTAATAGCTCTGCAGGTAGTGCTTGACGACGTCGTTGGAGTCGGTGTCGTGGTAGACCCAGTTGCGCGACCCGAAGCCGTTGTTCTTGTGGATGATGTAGTACAGGCAGGCGTTCCAGTGGTAGATCACGAGCAGGTACTGCAGCAGCGAGCAGGAGCGGAAGAGGTTCGGGTAGTTGGTGTGGCGCTCGGTGCGGTCCATGAACGCCCAGAAGCGGTAGATCTTCACCAGGCGGAACGAGCGCAGGATCGAGTTGAAGCCGATGGAGAGGTATAAAAAATCTAGTGGCAGTAGGCAGAGGCAGTCGATGTAGAAGGTGGTCGAGTTCATGTAGTGCTGGCGCAGCTTGCTCGAGTCCGTCTGCAGCACGCCGTCCTCCAGGTACCCGGTGCGGAAGTGGAACAGGATGTCGACGAGGTACAGCAGGTCGGCGAGGTAGTCGAGGCAGAACCAGATGACGATGGTGCGCCGGTTGATCTCCTGGAAGGCGAAGCGGTAGATGATCACCCAGATGTTGTAGATGAACGCCAGCGAGACGACCATCGACCAGTAGTAGCACAGCCGTCCCGCCGGGTCGAACACGAAGGTGAATTTGCGCGAGGCGGCCGCGGCGCGCAGTCGCTGCGATGCGGTGCGGCGGTGGCGCGGCTGCGATTGCGAGTGTGTGTGTTGCTGCGTGTGCTGATGCGGTTGTTGATGCAGAATTTGCTGTTGCGCGCTCTGCAGTTGCAGGTGGGCGTGCGACGTGGAGGAGGCGGCGGCGGAGTGCGGATGTTGCTGCAAGTGCTGAGGATGCTGCTGGTTGTGCTGCGATAACGTCGTGAGGCAACCGCCAATTCGTCGCGAATATCTGCAAGAAGTTTCGACAGTTAGAGGAAATCAGTTCTTTATAGTAACAAAAGGAAAAAAAAAAAAAAAATTAAATATGATCTTTCTTTAAAAAAGTTTTTGCTTAGTATCAAACCCTGGATGACGAAGAGCTTTTACTACGCAGCAGGATGCTATTGAAGTGCTCAGATATGCATTGCAAAAGCAACATGTGTAGGTTTCACATTCAACTACAGACTCGGAAGACTCCCACCCGTCGGAAAACCCCCTCATTCGAGTGTGAAATAAATGCATTCTATTAGAGAAGAAGCATTAACAAATTGCGTGCTGGGAAGACGAAGTAAGGTGCCAAGGAACGTGGGAGAATAGAAAGAAGAGTACATTTTCTGGCGGAGTGCAGTTCGTGAAGCAATTCAATGAGTTCGATTTTCTACTTACTCCTTCCTCAGTTCAACATACATTAAAATATATCGGTCATAAGTGTAAAATTTTATATAGCACAGTTCAATTGCTTTCGTACGAATGCATAAAAGCGAAATTTAACCTTGTGTGAACTCGGGTAGTGCCATAAAAATCGACTTAAGATCAAAAATTGTTCCTGAGATACTTCCCAAAACATTTACGTCGTTCTTGGAGGCGAAGCGTGGGAAAGGGATCGTAAGGGAGGGAGAGAAGATGACCGTATAGAGAGGGAGGAGTGAAGGATTCTCAAGTACTCAGAGAATCGCGGAGGAGTGTAAAAAGTCGTGAAAGCAATGAAATAAAAGTTTATTCGCTTGATTTGTTGCTCTGCGGAATGGACATGGGTTGCGGAGACTCCAAAAGGAGAGTTTTATGACGTCCATTGCTAATATTGATCGCGATGTAACAGTAAAAACTAAATTTAGAAAAATATTCCCTACAAAGGATCAGAGGAAATCTATAGTATTCCTGACTTTGAAAGAGCTCAATATTTAGGAAGATTCCAAACTCGAAAGATGACCAAACTCTTTCGATTCCATAGAAAAGCTTCCGTCAATTAGTCATCTCTTTTCGGGTTTTAGAGAAACATTATTCAAGCTCCAAAAATATTGAAATAAATCGACTTTCTGCTCCGAAACTTGCTGACGGTAGAGTGATTTTCTATTTTCATTTCAATTGCTAATTGATGGACTGCCGACGACTTCGCTTACCTGTCAGTCCCGTTGCAGATGTTGCTGGGCGTCAGCGGGCCGTCCCAGGTATTGTCGTGGCCCCCTCTAGCTGTGGCTCCCCGTTTCCACGAGCCGAGCAGCGGCTGTTCGCCGCCCATCGTTTTCAGTCGTCCGCGCGACTTTTGTCGTTGTGTTTGGCTGCTGCAGTGCGGTTTGCTTTTGCTTTTGCTGGTGTTGCTGCTGCTGTTGTTGTTGTTGTTGGCTATCTGTTGCGTGAGATCCAGTTCGGAGGCAGTAAATGGGGCAGCAACATGAGGATTGGAGGCACGTGTAACGCATGTTGTTGAGAGGCTGTCGTGTGATGTGAAGAAACCTTGCTGTGAAACGCTTTGGCCGAATTTCGGCTGCGACATGCCAAACTTTGAGCCTAGATCTGAAAGAGGGGAGAGAGAGGAGAGAACGAAATCAGTCATCGCTGTCATGGAAGCGTGAAAATTATGGGAATTATGATTAAGGTGACGTTGATCACGGAAAGGACGAAGTTTTCGATGCAGCGAAGGAATAAATAAGTGAATCTTCAATTTATTTTTTTACTATGAATATGTAGTAATAAAAGGGACACAATCTATATTCTCTCCGTTCCTTTCTCACTCTCCGCTTACCCAGAAAACTGTGTCCATCGATCGAGAAGCGACGCAAGCTTCCTAAATCGATGCATTGCTCATCAGCGGCGATTGTGGGCGTGATCGAGAGTTCAGTCGTGTAACAAGCGCCATCCGCCGCACAGCAACCAACCCCACCTCTGCCACCGGCAGCACCACCGCCACCTCCGCTGCACAAACTGCTGCCGCCTTCGAACTCTGCCAGTTGATGTTCGGCTGCGGTCAGCGGCTCGCTCGAGCGCGAATTATGATCGCCGAAAAGCGGTCGCGGCGACGGCACCAGATGCTTCAACATCGTCGCCGCGGCTCCGTTCAGCGACAGCCGCGGATGCTGCATTATTTCCGGGTAGCTGGCACGTGGACGAGCCAGCAGCGGATGCTTCTGTCGCATGCCGTTGCCAGGGTTGCCGCTCATTACGTCGTCTGGTTTCAATGGCGGCGCTCGATGCAGCTCGGTTATGGCCTCTTTTTTGTATCCTTCTGCTTTACACTGTTGCTAATCATTCGTTTATTGTTTCCTCTTCGCACGACTCACTGCGGCTTGAGTTGTGCCTTTTACTGTCGCCTGTTGTTGTTGTTATTTTATTAGTGATTTTTTCGATGTGTTGTTGTAACTGTTGTTCGATCGGTTGTTGTTCAGCAGTCGAAATATGAAAATAACCAAAAGTTGGGAACGATTGAATATCAAGTATTTTGTTAGGATTTCGGTTATTGTTGCTGTTGTTGTTGTATTGGTCGATGGTAGATGATGCGGGATACGGAGATGGTTTTCTAAGAGGTGTGAACGTGTTTTTAATCAATCAGCGAATTGCTTAACGTCACCGAATTTTGCAGCGTCTTTAGAGGTGGTGATGGTGGTGGTGGAGGTGGTGTTAATGAGAGGTAATGCTGGGTGGTGGTAGCACCGTCATTCGAAATGATGACGCTTCGTATAAGTCGCATGCTTCAAACGTCGGACTCATGCAATTTGAAATAAAAGCAACAATTCTAGGGAATTAAACTACGGATTATATACTATATATGATCTAATGGAATATGTATACCTACAATATTTCTTAAGAAAAATCATTTCTTTAATAATTTATATACTTTGACTTTTTTTTGAATTTTCCAGTTTAATTGTACTTATATTGTTCTTTAGAATGTCTCAATAAAATTTCAATTTCAATTTTAACGCCAATTTTCACTGAATAAAACGTTTTATTGTGTTCTTAAAATTTACTAAAATCCATCTTAGTTCCGTCGTTCCTCACAATCTGCCAAAAATCAAGGTGTTTTTTATCAAACAAGAATTTTCTTGAAAGCCAAAGCAAATGAAAATAACAAGATACAAAAAGAGAAAAACAAGAAAGCAACAAGAAAGCAACAAGAAAGCAACATTCGCTTAATATTTCTTCTTGCTCCTCACTTCACTGCTTTCGTTAGTGGTTAGTGAATTTAATGCTGTGTAAAGCCACCATCAACACCAACAACAGCCACAACAACAAAATACAGAAAAACAAGCATCTTGTTGAAGCTTCTGTTGCATTGCGTTGATTGTTGTTGGTGATGTTATTTGCTCCTTCTTCAGCTGAAGGGAAACTTGTTTATTATTTTGGAAATACTTCGCAAAGTAATGAGAGCGATGAGAGGATGCGATGGTAAAATATATCGTTCAACTATTGAGTGATTGGCATGAAAAATGAGCATAGAAAACCTCGTTGTTTGGCTTCGACTTCGTCACTTTGTCTACTTTTCTACGCACAAGGAATATTCTGTTCCCCTTTGGAGTTATACCCCAACTTTCTCGGTTTACAGACCCTTTCAGTTTCCCCAAAAATTCTCAGCGATTCTGCTTTGGTTCCAACGATAAAAAAGTTCAATAAGCTCCTCAATGACTGCGTTATCGACACAGTAAGTCACCATGAATTATGACACATGTTGCCACAAGAGAACAGACATCGTCTCCAAAGAAATGTCAGTAAAGAAAAGTTGAACAATTTTCCGTTATACATCAAGGGAATAAAGGGAAGAAAAAACAAAGTAAGAACAGAGCAACACGAACAAAATTTGAAGTTAGTAAAGAGTTCAGCCAAAGATTATAGAATAGTATAATATTATTTACTATATATAATATTCTATATATAATATTAGTATTCTAAAATCAGCTAAAATCTGAGTTCAGCCACGGAGCTCAAACAATCACAACTGAATTACCAAAGCAGCCTAAATGTATGCAACTTAACTGCAATGAAAGTTGAATTTCAATGGCCACTGAACCATTTTAAACAATCATTTAATAGAAGTAGTAAAATTCTGGTTAAAATTGCAGCAAGCACCATGCGAAGAATATTTTATTTATTACTTGTGCTTATTGTTGCGTTTTACTTGTTTCTTCTATGATTTATTGTTGTCATAACTTTTCACACACGCGGTGAAAGTTTCTACAACATTTTCAATCCCTTTCAATTTGAAAAAAGACCAAATCTCGGCTTTCCCTTTGTATTAAACGACTCCGTTTTGTGTCATATTGAATAATCTTAATGAATGTTTTACTTTTCTTTGATCAGTAAAAATTTTCTTGTGGTTTAAACGTCAAAGATTTCCTTAACCTCTCCGTTTGATTTACTTTTTTGACCTGTGAAACATGAAATCGAATCTCAGGTTTCTTCTATAGTTTTCTGTTCTTTGTAGATATATAATTTCAACATATATAAAGAGAGAAAGAGAGTGAGAATGCGTATTAATAGCTTCTAGAAACATTCTCCACTAAAAAGCTAATATTTGTTGTTTTCAGCCCATTTCTCTCCTATTTATGGCCTCCTCTTTTCCCTTGTCTATAGAAAAATTATCGACGTAAATAGGCAGGAATTTAATGCTTCATGTTTGCCGCAGGCCAGAAAATATTTATTTCTCTTCAAGAGGATCGCCGACTTGCGCATTGTTGCCACTTTCACCTCTCGAACTTTAAAACGCTCCTGTCTCCCCCCACGCTCCATCACTGCTTGCAGCCACTGACATCAGTTCACAGCTACACTCATAACAACGACTGAATGACTTTGTAAAATTAATTCAAAACTTGCTCGACACCGCAACTAATTGTAACTCGCCAACGAAGTTATTCCCACTTTCCGTTCTTCATCCATTCACTCATTCATTCATTCAGTCAATGAGAAGAGTTACTGAAACTTTATACTACTTTGAAACTTTGTTTAATACTTTAAATACCACAAAATTAACACAGAACGAGAAAACACAGAAGTAGTAACATTAGGAAAAGCAGCAACAGCGGTTTGTGTGCGTAATCAAAGGGAGCAGCATCAACAACAGCAGCAAAAAAGAAGATGCGAAATTATATAAAAGCTGTTTCAACGATTTCTGTAGAAGGATAAAACTTTAAACTGGGTAATATAATATAAATATGCGATAAAAAGATGTCTGAGCAAATGTTGTGAGGCGGATAATCGATTGCAGGAAGCACGATCACGTCTTTTCTACACTCAAAGCACTCACCGGCAATCAACAACAATTAAAACTAATTCGTCTCTTCAATTTTTCTTCATTTTCTTGTACATAAAAAGAAAGCTTAACATGTCTGTGTGTCCCTTTGACCTTTCATTGAACATGAATAAGATATTTTGGTATTTATTTCTTCCATTTTTGCTTATTTCTGATGTTATTTTCTTCAGCAAACAGAAGCAATTGACAATTTACTCCAACGTGAAAGCGTCAAGGATACGAGGACATTGTTGCGACTAGCAACAGTGAAGGACGAATAAAAGGAAGCAGAAAAGGCGGCTCCGGTAGAGCAAAGGAAGGACAAGAAGGAGAAATGTCCCTAAAGTCAATCGTATTAACAGAGCTCAGACAGCAGATGTTTGTCGTTACTTTTGCTGAAAATGAAATCCTGGCGAAAGGATACAAGAAAAAAAAGAAGTAGGAGGAGAAGCCACTGGAGAGAAGTGGGGCAAGTGAAACAATTGAGGCTCTCAATAAAACAGTTACTAAACAATAACAAGTTATTTTTTCATTCGTTGTTGTTGGCCTCTTAAGCATCCTCTGCATCGTGAGTGAGTGTGTGTGCTTTTCAGCTGACCTCGATGATGTTTATTGTCGTCTTTGCTGTAGTTGTTGCTGCTTTTCTGACACTTTTTAACACGTAGAAACGTACTCAAACGTGACATAGTGCCGAAACATAGCAAAATATTGATAACAGACAATAAAACAAAAGAAACGAAGAGGAGCACAAAAAGGAAATTACGATTTTTTTATGACTGAAAACATTAGTTGTTTGGAACTTTTTGGATTTCTTCCAAAAACAATGGAAAAATTTAAAGAAGGAAACGAATTTCACAAGTTTAATTTTGCTGTTATTTTCTTAGACGAAGACGTTTTCTTTTAATGTCTTTCAATTTATTGAAATCGCAATTAAATTTCCCTATTTTCTGTTTCTATTAATTAATTGCCCAAATCCTGTGATTGCATCGAGCTTGCAACCATTCCGTGTAATATTTATTTAATTATTCCTCATAACATTAGTACTATAAAAACGTCGTTCTTTTAATGTACAAAGTATTCAATATAAAATCATTGATTTTCTAACCAAAATATAATTTAAAAATAAATTAAAAATAGAAAGAAATTTAATTAATTAAAGTAAAAATGGAAAATTTCTCTTAAATTTGCTTGAGTTAAAGTTCAATTGAAAGCATCGACGTAATTGATTTAAAGTGGATCCAAAGAGGTCCTTTTCCATATTAAAATTCCATCTCTGCATTAAATAATAATAATCAAAGTAATTATATGCTTTGGACTATAAATAGGAATTCAATTTGTAATTAGTGAAGGTTTACGGACTGTGATTGCGATGATGATGATGTGTGTGTGCGTGCGTCTGTATATAGCAGCCGCAGCTGCTATTTTCAGGTTCGCTTTAATTACGCCAACAAAAAAAAATGCCTTTTAATGCGTTTCTTCTTCTCTCCACGCTCATTAAAATAAATACGCATACACACAAACGCATACACACAAACGCATACACATATAAGCGACTATGTGGCCATGGAATTTGTATACTCGACTTGAATAACTTTTTAACAGCTGCACATTGCTACAAAAAGCATTAAAGCAGACTGCATCCATGGGGACGTCGCGTCGGCCTCGTTTAAGGCCCGTCGCAAATACACCAACGTCCACTCTTCCCCACACTCCTGCGATAGAACTATGAAGGATATGCAAAATCTGCGGCTGATGTCCCTGTTGGCATCATTACAGGTGCCATTTAAACAAATGAGCGCTCTTAACATGAACCGGAAGTAAAATAATGCATGCAATAACAAATGTATTACATTAAACACACACAAAAGCCAGTGATGTTTTCGGGATAACCATGAAAAAATGTGGGAATAAAATTAATTTAGCAAATATCGAATATACGAGAAAATTAAATAGCAAATAATTGCAATAAAACCAGAAAGTACACATGAAATCTGGCAAGAAATAATGTTACGGGTCCAATATTATCAATCTCCACAAAAAGATGTCCAATCTCTCCATAAAATTGTGGGACTTTCGTACCGTACAATTGACCTTATAGCTTTATAACGTGCTATACTCTTCTGCACTTTCCATTTCGTGCTTGTATTCTAATATCTCAGTGTGTAGTCGCATGAAAGTTGATAACTCAAAAATACCTCTCCTCTTTTCCATGAAACTCTATTAACACGGAACTCTCCATGTTCCGCCAAACAATTCTTGAACCTAAACGGAATGGCCTCAGACAGTTTGGAAATTCGTTTGTTGTTTCCCTTTCTTCCTCTGGGACGACATAAGTTCCTTTTTGGCTTTCGTGTTCATACTTTGACTTCTGAATTGCAGCAAATAATCGTTACAGTTTACTTCCGGTGCATTTGTGGTGGTTTTTCTGAGTGTCTCCTCGGAGACGTCGTTTCATCTCTCAGCATTGCTGAGATTTCAAACCTTAACAAAGTCTCTACAGCAGTTATTCAGTCTCGGACCGGTTCCGGCGATCTTTTATTGCTCCATGTGTCTAATTGTCGCCTGTATTCACGGCTTCTTTATCTCCGTTGGACTTTTGCTGTTTGGTCGATTGAAACTTCTTCGTATTATGTATGCGTGCCACACGCCACACATTTATCGCTTCTCCAATTTCCATCACATGATTTCCTTTGTTTTGCAGACTTCCGTGGCTGGCTTTCCATTGTTTCTCCTCCAAGTTTTTTGGTGCTTTTGTAGTTTTTGCTTCATTCGGCTTTTGCGGTTCAGATGATCTTTGTTCAGCTGACGCTGTCTGAGTTGATCCTTTTGTTGTTGCACTATTGTTATTGTTGGTGTTGCTGTGGATGCCGTTCTTGTTCTCCGGTCCACGCTGCAGAGTCAGCAGTCAGTCACGAGTGAAGCTGTTGCAACGTCCGGCAACAATCACCCCGAAATAAACAACAGCACTAAATTTTTTGCAATTGTGTTTGTTTTTGCTTTCTTTGGTTTGTTTTAATTTAATTTCTTTTATTTCGCATTGTTCTATTTTATATCCCGAAATTCTTTTCTTCAAATTATTGGTTTTTCCTCCCTCCGCCGATGGCGATGCCATTTTCAGAGTTCGTTTTTATCGTGGCGTGGGACCATTGAGATTTTGTGTTTATTGCTGTTGCTGGCCAGTTACTCATTGTTCTACTTTCCTGTTGGCTCTGCACACGTTTGCCTCAGCCTCCAGTTTCGTTTTAATATCTGCCATTTTTGCGCCTAACGGAATACAAAATGGCTGCTGGCCAAATGTTGTTTATTGCTAACAAATACGCCTGGCGGCATCACAATGTTTACTCTTCACTTTGCTCCGCTCCACTCTTCCAGCTTCCAGCACATCGCCGTAGTCAGAAAAACAAACAAGTCTCTGTCTAAATAAAGCTCGAATGGTTCTTAATGGTAATTAATTGGCGGGGAAGAAGGGAAGCAGACAAAAAGACTTATAAAAAAAGGAACTAGCTTTGAACTGAAGCCTGGAGGCTTTAAAGAAAAGAACTAAAGAATTAATAAATTTTGTTATTCAGACATCAAATATAAAATTTACTGCAAAAGCCAAGGGGCATCATGGAAGCCATATAGATCCATACATTATTTAGCAAGCAATATTCCTGAGCTATTTTCTCAGTGATTTTGAGTGCGAATGAGCGAATGTAATGCGTGATACTACAAAGAAATGTATTCCAATGGTTTCATCCTACGGAACCAAGCCTGAAGCTGGACTTTATAAGTGAAGGTAGCTTTGGAAAACTCCTGATACTACCTTGTTCTTACATCTACCACATCTATTTCGCATGGGGTTCGTGATAAATGTGGGAGTGGTTTTGCTTTATAGTCCTCAGTGGAGCTCTATTGTAGGCTAGCGATCGACATGATCCCGGAATAAACTCTTCTCTATGTGTGAGGTATCATCTCCTGTATTTATTATCCACTAGTATTCAATTTCGCCTGCAGTAGAGATTCTTTTGTTTCTTAACCTTTGTTTCTACATACAAGCCATCAGTATTTACAGAGTTATTCAGTGTATTGACAGAGAATATTATTCTTAATTATTTAATATCACACTTGTACATCAAGTGATTATTATTCATTAACCTCAACACACGCATCGCATCGTGGACTTTGATGTCACCTTTTTGTGTTGCTACTTGAATTTCTCGTTATTTAATTAAAATTACATTGAACAACTTTTTGCTGTACAAAGGCACTTATTAAGCGTTCATTGACACTTAATCAATGCAGCTCAATCGATCAATTATGTCCACACCCCAATCAGTAATCAACAACAGTCAAGTAAAATTCTTAAGTTTAATTATTAATGTTATTTTCAGGCTCCGAATCAAGGTTGTTGCTTCAGTTGAAGGTAATGTAACAATTTATGGACTTCATTGCATTTCCTACGGCTGCTTTAATGCGTTACAAAGAGAAGTCTGCAGTAAATATTCCCTTTAGCGCATTTGTATGGTAAAAAGTACTTCGAGCTGCTGTCTACATGAAGACTGCACCTTCCTTTATATATTTAATTGCGTAGGATGAAGTGCAAAAGGTAATCAATGCGTTGGCAGCAGGAGAAGATGAGGTGGAGAGCAAACGTGCTGCTGTGCTTTTTAATGGACGACGATTGCAATTGAATATGCGGAAAGAACAGCAGCAGCAAAAAAGTGACAAACAAATTAGGTGCATGGCGCCAGAGTTCGCTGTACAAAAAGCAATCGAATGACAACGACAACCGCAAAATGAGCGAAAGCAGCAGCCTGAACATGAGCACGGACGCACACAAAGGCACTCCACGAGTGACATAACAAACGTAATGACTGAGCGAGAGCTGTTGTTGGATCATGACACCTCGAATGCACTTTTCGACACCAAAATAACTCGCTGCACGGGACCAAAGAAATGGGTGTGGGTAGGAACGATGTTGAGGCGATTAATTTAAATGCAAAGGGTTTAATTGATGAAAATCCTTACAATGAAAAAGTAAGGAATCTATTAGCAGAAAAACATTTGTAATAAAAGTAATTTTTGCTAGGAAAAAACTGCTAACGATTTAAATTCTTAACTAAATTTAGAAACTCGTAAAAGGCAAATTTCAATCAATGGCAGCTTTTGGTCATTGTGTTTTGGTAATTCGCCGATTATGTCGTGGTTGGTGGAGCCACTTGTATGAAGGATCCTTCGAATTGCGGCTATTGTTTTGGTGTGTTGTCATCTGCCGTTGCGCCACCAACTGAACGGAGCCCAACAATTATCCTATTATAATTCGCTAATAATGAATTTGTTCTCCGCTTCCGTGTCATTACAAGTGCCAAATGTCAGCGTGAATGCGTATTGAATTGAGGTTATTCGAAGCGTGTTAATTTCCCTTTATTGGAAAAAACCATATGACTTCAACTCATTAAAAATGCCTAAATTAATTGTTACACACAATTTAATTAGTTAAATTAAATACGTGATAAAAATACGTGATGTTTTACAATAATTAATTTAATAATTTTTTTAGCATATTTTGAAATATGTTTACATCTAATTGTTAATTAAATCAGCAGTTTATTTATTAATTTTATACTAAAAACATTTATTGAAAACACGAAAAAATTGTAATTTCCATTCAATTATAAATTTTTAAGTTAAATATTAAAATTGGAATATTTATTGTATAAAGCATTATTACTTTTTAATTATTAATCTTTATTATTGGGTTTTGATTGGTATTTAATAAACGTATTTTGAAAATATTTACGATTAATTTGACTATTATTAAATTTCAATTACATCGTTGCTTACAAACTTGAACAAAACTCTCGTAAAATTAATAATTTTCACTCAGCTTAGGGTTTTCTTTTACTGTGGACCAGTTTTCAGAACCGTAAATTCTAAAGACTTCCTTGCACTTAACCATATATGTGAATAAAGATATTGTATGATTGCTTGGTGAATGATAAATGTTCGGTTTTCTATCAAGGAACTTAAGCAAATGTAAAGCCGTTTGCAGTACCAAAGGATCTATGCTCAATCGTAAATACTTTATCTGAAGAGTAGGAGATTTTTTCCTACTTCAATCATTTTGCTACTCACTCGACTCAACTCTTAGTTTATTTTCAAGTTGTTTAGTACTTAGTTCTTCTTTTATTTACACTCTAGACTGAGTAAACATTTGTACACATCCAATCAGCATTAAATATGTAGGGACTCAGTTGACGTGGATGGCGCCACCTCTTCTCTGCTCTTCTCATGTCGCCCCTCAAACGACGCCACATTTAGCAAGAAGCCAATCAAGTTTGTTGTTTGGACAAGATATCGCACAAAGGAGGATTTAATTTAATATCGTAAAACTGTCAGTTAGAAAATTTACGAACCGCAAATGAAAGTAATTCGAACGAGCTACTGACTTCCAGCTGTCTATCCATCTGTCTTTCTGTTTGTCTGTGGCATGCAGAACACATAAAAGTTGGAACCTGATTGCACTCAATATTTGGCCAATGAATGGAATCGCCATTTGAGGCATCGACTGCAATTTATTTCTGAAATAAATACCCAAGCAGAAGAAATACGAGAACCGCAACATGGAATCGGCAAAAAAGTGAATATTTTTATTGCAAATTAAAGTTTCTAGTACCAATAAATAAACACAAAAGTTTTCCCGAGGCCATGCTTAATATTGACGGCGAAATAAAGCGGCTTCTGTGTTTTAAGCAACTTTAACTTTTTGTGGTTACAAGAAAACCCGAGAAATTTTCGTAGTTTCTAGTCACAAATTTCATTCATTGCTCCGTATTTAAGTTACTATAATATTACAGACTTCTCATAATACGAAATGCAGTGGTACAAGGAAAAACAACGTAAAACCAAAGCAATTTCTGCTTGTTTGTACGAACCGAGTTCTCCACGGCGTATGAGTAATTTCAATTTTGTTGATTACTGAAATAAAATAATCCTCAAACATACTAAAATAATAACAATGAAATAAGGAAAATATTTCTTTTTTATTTTAAATTTTTTTGATGTTAAGTCGTCACTCAATTTTATTTTGTAATGACGGAAATTCGTCATTTCTATCACTTGCAGAGCGAAAAGAAATCGATTTCGTTTCAAAATTTAAATATTTTATTTTATTTTTAAACCCACTACTAATTCAAAATAAAAAAAAAATTATTAAATTTCTCAATCCTTCTGTGGCTTCAACGTTTCTGTGTATTAATAGCCACCTACACACAGATTTTCCCCTCATGTGAACATGTATCCAAGCGAAGCTTTGTACACATTCCCATCACCCGGATACACAAGGCAAGAAAAGTTGAATCCAATGTTGGATGAAGGAAATTGAAGTGTAAATAAAAGAAGAAAGTGCAATAACAAACACAACTAAATAAACCAAAGCCAGCAAAGAGAAATTTGCAGCCAGCGAACAAAACAAATGAAACAGAAATGGAAACGGAAACAGAAACCAAAAAACGAACCTCATCCGAATCGCATTTGCAACGCCACACCAACGCAGCATCGATTGCGAGGCGAATGAGTGTTGGTGAGGCGATGAGTTACGGTGTAACGAGACGCTTCGAGGTTATTCGAGGCTTTAACCGACGACAGACGCTCTCGGTAAAAAAGATTTCTTTGAATGCTTTTAGATTCCGTGTAAAAGCCGTGGTTACAAACCTTAATCGATGATTTCCGGTGGAATTGGCAACGCTAAAGCCAGGCTAAAGTCTGGTCTGTAGTTGGCTTTTTGCTATTCGGCAGCTGATTGTTGCAATTTCGCCAATTGCGGTCACAAGCGTTTCATTTTTTAATGAACAATTTTATTTGGAGCTCATTTTTCGTGGTTTTTTGCCTTCGCCCTCGATGCGATGGAGTTAGGTGTTTTATGACACTACAAAAAAAAGTCCAAGTCCACTTTCATACAGAAAATAAGCAACGAATACATATTAAAAACTATTATTTTCCCTGTTTTTTCCTAATATGGATTTTTGTTTAAATTGAGAAATTATATTCATTCGTATTCGTTTGGGAATTTTCACTTCGATGCCCTAGAAAATAGACTCCTTCTTCTGGTCACAATAATTCGTTTTTTCTTCTTTCTCCGAGAAACTTTTCGCTTTAATTAAATTCTTAACAGTTGCTTGTGACGCTTTCGAAGAACGGTCCACGAACAGGGTGAAAGTAAGGACAGAAAATGACGTAGTCGATGTCCAATGCATCCAGCGAATTGCAAATTAAACTGCGAAATGCTATTTCAATTAACTGCGGGAGGAATTTCGAAGGAATGCGCAAATTAAGAGATGAGAAAAGTTTTAATGAAATCAGATTGAATGAAGATGTATTGCGGCCGAATTGAACATGAAGAACGACGAATGACGAATAAAATGACACTCATGGACACCGGTGCAATCGGTTTTGGAGTGCTTTAAATACTTTAAAATGCTATTCATTTGCATGCCATGTGGAAAACTGATTCAGTGAGCGACTAAAGGATCACGTTCATTGACTGCTTTCAGTGTTAATTTCAACAAATGTAAAAGCAAATTTTGCACTCGTAGACCATCGACTACGTTCATCAAATTACAATCGACATGAACAATCAATCGATCAATCGTTAAGTGATGCTTATTCAGTTCCTAAGTATCTTTGTTATTGCAATCGTTGTTGTTGCTGTTGTGTCTGCCGTCATTGAGATATTGAATCGTCTGTTAACTGAAATGAAATTACAATTACAGCATTATTAATTGTTGCTGCTGCTAAATAGAAAATGTTGTCACAATAATGACAGCGATTCTTGTGATGATATCGAGTAATTGATTTACTTGTCGCTTTGACGTCTAAACAAACTTCCGCATAATGGATTCGTTTAGCAATAAAAAACGAATGCCTTTTCAATAACATTATCATTTGTTATAAGCCATAATAGAAGCTTTCCGAAAAACTTCTTTGGGCAATTGCAACGCACACAGCGAATATTTTTCGTAATTCATTTATTTTCAATTAAGTACTCTCTTTGGAAAGGACTTCTTTAACTATAAAAGCAACCATGAAAACCAATAGGAAAAATATTATTATTTTTTAATAAAAATTCAAATTTTAACTTTTCATTTCTCTTCTGATGCAACATCCATGACTTTAATTCCCAAATTGATTTAAATTATTTTTGGCATGATGTGTTCTTAATTGCTTATTACATTAAAGTTTTGAGAATGCAATTTATTTAGTTTAAAATTTAGTTTTCTGAAGTCGACTAACAGAATTTGACTTCTTCACGATGCAAAATGTTTTACGAAAATTCATTAACTTCTCTTGCAAGGAGTTGGATTTTCCTTCAAGACATGAATGCACGCTTGAAAGTTTTGTTTTGCTGTTTTCCTGTAGAGAATAAATCACGAGTTCATGGATAACTTCTCCGCATTCAGGTTTTATTAAGCATCACCTGCGCAACCGTCTGCAGTTGGAGTCTGCATTTAATTCAAGGAGCAGGGAAGCAAACGCCACTCTTGATTTCGTCAGTGGTGACATCCTGAAGGCGCAAACGGAAACCCGTCACAATAGGCAACCGTCGAGACGAAACGTTCCCTATTCATGAAAATTGTATCCTGTGGAAGTCGTCGTTTGTCATGAAATTCCTGCTTGAGTGAAGAATTTAATAAGAGTCCTTTTACCATAAAAACTCTAAGCAAAATTGAAGAGTGGAGAGGGGAGTGAGAAGAGGTGTTTATGACTCCATTAAACCACAAAACAGAAAATCTAAATTCTTTCCAAACTTCGCCCAAATGAAATTATATCTTTAAAGCGGTTGCGAACTTGAGTTTTACAGGTCTCGAGTAATGAAAACTTAACCATCAGTGGTCATGGAAGAGTTTTCCTTGAACAAATCAAGAAATGCGATTCGCATTGGCCCTGATTATAGCATTAATATTGCTTAATTCAGATCAAATGTTATCTGCATTCCATTTTTATATAAATTCAATTGAATTTAAAAATACTCACAGAGAAAATTAGAAAATTTTGCGTGTTTATATACAAATTCTTCCTTTTCATTCCGCTTTTCCGATTTCCGTTCCGTGAACTTTGCTAAATATCAATTCATAAAAACAAAACTTTTTTCCTTCGGCAAAACAAAGTTTCAAGTAACTATTTGAACTTTTAACCGTTGCAACCGTCGCTAAATGATTTGGCAAAACTGAGCTCTAAGTAATTGAATTAAAGTTTTACTCCGCGCGTTTCTTTTCTTTGCAGAGAAACTTTCTGACTGTAGATTAAAATTGCAAAAAGAAATAAAATAGCAGGCTTCTTTTTAATTCGTCTTTTTCAAACAAAAATCGTGCATTAAAAAGCATTGTGAAATTCATATTTTCACTATTGCATTTAAATGTGATAATTTTTGGAAGAAACTCCTCTATTAATTAATTGCAACAAAGTTGAATGAATTTTATATTATTTTAAGGTGTGTTTTACTAAGAATCCGATTAACAAAAAACAAGTTAATTAATTATTTTATTTGTTCACGAACTTTATTTCCATGTCTATTGCTATTTCTTACTTTCGATAAATAAAACATGAAAACACGATGAAATTTAATGAATTCATTTTCTATTCAATGTTATTTAACAACTTTTAAGATATTAACATTCAATTTGGCTTCTAACTGAAGCTTAACACAGACTTAACTTCGCCCGTTATTGAGAATTCTTTAAGCAACAAGTGATCAATCGATGCTCCTCGGATTTTGAGATCCAATTTTATCAGGATGCGAAATGACTTAAAATAAAAAACTGCAATAAAAACAAAAATGACATTTGACGTGTTGTGCAGGATAAAATTAGATTTCGCCGCATAACAGAAACGATCATAAATTTTTTACTGCTTTTCTTAATGTCCATCGAATCGTCACATACGTCAAAACACAGAGAAAACGGAAGAAGAGGAGAACAGAAGTTAAATCAATGGACTAAGCATAAAGTTAATGAATTAAGAGAAAAGTTAACAGAAACAGTTTTGTGCAGAGCTCTCAAGAAATGCTCAGGAAACCTTGCGGATATTTTAATCCTTTAGACTATTAAAAGAAGATATGAGAAAATATATAAAGACAGTTAAAAAGTTATGAGAAGATGTGCATATATTTTATGGGAATCTATTTACAGGTAGACATATCTATTTAAAACAAACCTATAGCGTTTTCTTCAGTTTCTAAGAGGATTACTGTATCCAGCAGCAAAACAAAGGATGAAGGCAAATAAAAAAGGAAACGAGGACTGAGATGAGCCCCAACGACTCTCTAAAACAGAATATTAACGGCTATGAAAGAGAACTTCAGTATGTGGAAAAGAGGGAAGAAAAGCGAAGGAGGTGACTTGATTCTGTCATATTTAATCTGGAGCAAAGAGAGATGCAAGGACAATTCAGAGTCAATGTATATAAGCAACTGTGTTTACTTTACCTGAAAAGTTAGAAGAACACACATCAGCTTAATATTCCATATAGAAATTGCATAATTTTTGGTAATTATTAATTATTATTTAAGTATTTTTAATTATTTTTATATTTAAACAATATTTGAGCTCTGAATTGATAATCACTCATACGTCGTGTGGATCGTCGGTTCAAACAAACGACCCAAAATTGGTTTGTTTGGTCGTTTTTATTTACTGTGTTATTAAGTTATAGATCTGTGATAATATAACAACTTAATAACGCTCAATACATTTTGAATTTAAATTTAAATTTGCACTTTTTTGGAACTCTCTTTTCTCGTTAATGCACTTTTCGTTTAAATATTCTGCGCTGTTCAGAAATTATTTAATATTATTCAATAAAACGGAAGTTTTTATATTTTGTTTGCAGAATACAATCCAAATTCTTTATAGAATAAAAATTAATGCACAGGACATAAAAAAGGGAACAAAAACAGAATACATTCTATAGCAAAACCAGGAAACGGTAATTAAAATCCATTTCATAACAACAACAAAAACCGGTACCATCATTGATAACATTGACAGTAAGAATATTAATAACACAATCAACAAAAAAAAAAGCAATAAGAGCAACACCAGAAATAATAACAGCCAAAATGGGAGCAGTAGCAAAAAATCATTTTCAGCAATAAACAGAAATAAAAACAAACAGAAAAGGGAACGTTAGCGGAGCTCTACCACAACATTAACAAAAACAATTCCAACAACAACACCAAAAACACAAAAGATTTGCAGCCTGTGCTCTGAAGTGATGCCAACAGCTGTGAAAACAGAAGCACGTCATTCAGTTTCTGCCAAAAAATTTGTTGTGTAATTTGATGGTGCCGATGATGAGCTCAATCATCCTGATCGTCATGATGATGATGATTATGGTGCGGTTAATATCGTCGTTATTCTGTTATTTTTAACATATGGATGCTGATGTTTGCTGGTAATGATTTTGCCGGTCGTGTTTTGCTACGTCGAACAACGTTATTGCTGCTCTTAACCTACTAACGAGCTCGTTGTTTTCTTTTCATTGGCCATAATCAGAACGTTGCAATAGCAACGCAGATGTTGATATACCAAAACAACAAAATTCACAAGTGTCTAGAGTCCGTAATTAACAGAGCCAAAATTTTAGTCAGTGAATAGAAGCCACCCAATAAACTTTGAACACATTTTTAAGCAATTTCCTGAAGCAAAAAGTCAAAGAAATAATAATAACAATTAAATTTCTCTGAACTGTGCAACTGTTTTCTTTACGAGAAACGCTAAAAAACTTAAAAGTTAGAAACGCTCCAAATTTTTTCGCCAGCCCTCGTTGTAGTCCCTCGTCAACTTTGGACATGGACTAATGTGAATTCCATTTGGAAGAAAATTTTATGATGTAGGTTCCGTAACTGTTCAAAATTTTATTCCAATAAAGATAAAGTATTAAAAAGGTTTTTCAAGTAGTAAGTTTTTTTTATAAATAAAAAAGTCTTCAGCGAGCCAAAAGGTCGTGTGCTCCAAAAAAGTTTTGTTTTGCGGCTCCACATGTTTTGGGCGGGCCTTCGCAAACGTGATACGAAAATTCAAGCATTTCTATGAGATTAAATACAACGTGAAGCTGAGTTATGTTTTTTACAGCACAATTGAAGAAAGCGAAAGGCATCTGTTACTTTAATTCAAATGTTTTCATCACCAATTTTCGCTGTAGAATCTCAGGTGAAGAACTCTCAATTCACACCATTAATCAAAATGAATGAATTCAATTATTATTGCATTGAAGTTAAGAATTTATACTTGGTAATTTTATAGACTGAATCCGATTTTTACAATTACATTTTATTGAAATGCTTCACAAAATTTTCAGTTATATAGAAATAGCATATTTTTGCACTGTGTCGCAGAAACAAAGCGAAACAATGAGGAGACCTTTGAAATTGTGAGTACAAAAACATGATTTTTTGTAGAAAAATTATTCAATCCGTTCGTGCTGACAGCGAAATCGTGTGCGTTTTGTGTTGTGAATAAGAAGTAAAGAAAAGCGATTCGTAGTGAGTTCGTGTATGTATAAATTTCACCGAAATTCAGCGCATTATTTTGCTTGAAGTATGTGCTTGCCATGTTGACAGGATGTCAGATTGGTTGGTTTTAAACCCGTAAATAACAGAAGCATTCGCTTGGATAATCTACAATTTAAATCATTTTATACAAAGTTATTCTTTGGTTGACAGTGACACGAAAAGCCACCGAAACAATTCAAAATTTAATTTATTTAAAATAGCAACTTAATTGGGCGAGTCATTATGTTACTTTGAATCTTTTGCAGAAGTCGCTTTTTAATCATAAATAAAAAATGCGCTTTCACTTTGTACAGCAACCTCATTATAACGAACTAAAGAATTAAATGTTTGCACTCATCAAGTGGACCTCCGTGACCCTTTTATGAACGACGCCGCAGAGCAGCAGACAAGTTCCCAATGAATCGCCGCTGAGATTGCAGCTTTGAAGAAACTGTAACTTGCCGCAACTTCAGTCTTTGCTGCTCGTTTTTTCGTGGGGTGAAATAATAAGGAAATGGCAACTGCAACAGCTGCAAGAGTTTTCCCATCATCATTCCTCCGCCCTCTATTCACCACGCAGCACTCACAACTCACCACTTTAACGAAGACCTGCTCATTATGCAAATTTTTGACTCTGCGCCTAATTAAAATTTCATTTGCGGAGCTCATCTCACGCTCACAAAGAATCGGCTGCTGTAAAGGCAAGGAAAGTGGAAGACTGTGAAACGTCGATGGGTGCGAGGAGGACGTGAAAGATCCGCGCTATAAAACATAGAATAGGAAGAAAGGATATGATAAGGAAGTAAGAACACATGAAAAAAGAAGAAAGAACAACATGGATACTGCTTTTATAATTTAATCGATTTCCAAGTTGTAATTAAACTTGTAATTAAATCAATAAATTTTTAATGATGGCAAAAATACATCCCTTAAGTGGTTATTCACATCACTTTGAGGTTGAAAATGGCTTCAAGAACGCGATTTATTTCTTTAGCAAGAGGAAAAACGCTGAGCTAAAGAGGAACCCTGGGAGAATTGAGAAAATATCTCCAAGGAACTTGCTAAATATATGAACGAGTTTATTTTCGATGTTAATGATGCCTACATTTATTTTATTTACCCAAGCGCATCTACGATATATTAAAATATTCATTCCCTTCGCTGTTTTCATGTGAGCAGCTATGAAATGCATGCATCATCAAGAAATGCATATATTTTAAGCTGACAATGAAGTTCTTGTCAACTCTTACACTACATTTAACAACAACAACTACAAAGTGACAATCTCCTTATGATAGATTGCCACAAGCGAAAGTGAACACTGAATAATATTTACACGCTGTCAACTGCTGGCGAAAGTTGTTCCACTCTTCTAATGTTTTATGAAAATTTATTATATGCCGCCATCCTTGTAAAGGACTTCCAATGGTATTGCAACTACTTTAAGCTGTCGTTAGTGTGTGCTGAGGGAGTGAGGATTATCTGATTCATAAGGAACCATCTGCATTTATTCGAATTATATTCGGAAACTTTTTTATGTTTTTTCGAATCTGTTCAAACTGTAACAGGCTGATCGAGTGACGTAATTGTGAAGCCCACAAATGAATAATCAGGGTAGGCTAAAAGTATGCAATAGCTTTTGTTCATTCACTGCTGCGGTGATAATTTAGCTGTGACGATCACAAAAACCACTGTAAATCGAAGGTCTCATTTACTTTATTTTAAATTTAATATGAAAAAATACTAATATAGAAACTCTTACGCAGTTTTAACAACAACAACAGCCAAATAAAAACTCAGTTTATTCTTAAATTAATTAGTCTCTGTTTAACTTTTGTTTTCGTAATCGATCAGCGAAATATATTTTTAAGTTAATAAATTTATAAAAAGGACTTTAAAAGACTGTAGAATAAAACTACAATACAATTTTCATTTAATTTCATTTAATTATTCAAAAATAAAGTTTATTAATGGATAATCACTTCCCTTTATTAATTCTTAATATTAATGGTGCTTAAAGTAACTTTTCACTCACGTCACGTGTCACGTGTGGTTAAAAGCATATTTTGCCAATTTGTGTCAACTTTGAAAGTTACTTTGGTGAATATAATTCAGCTGACGTTTCTCTAAGCGGTTTGAGTGCCACTCAGTGACTCGCAGTGAAGCACAAGTTTTCGAGTTTAAATAATCTGCTCGTCTCTAAACACTAAGCGGCTTATTTAAAAGATTAAAGCCAATTGAATGTGGGATTTCTGTGTTTGATTTGCTGTCACAGTTCGTCGTCAATCTTTCTCCTCTTTTCCCCTGCACCCTCCTTTCTTATCTAGGATGCATACAAATTTAAAAAAAAACTTCAATTTTGCATTGGATTTGTTTGGTTTTGGTTTAAAGAATATTTTTGTAAAGAGGAAATGGAAAATGCAAAACTTTGCTACAAACTTTTGTGTTTGTTTTCTGATTTTCGTACTTGGAACTTTCTCATATTTTGATTTTAATCAATTGCATGCAATTTATTTGGGAATACGTTTTAGTATTTGATTGTAAAATTCTTTAAAGTTTATTTATATTTTCTATAATTACATTCAGAAGCTTCTTTTTATTATTATTTTCTTTTTTATCACTTTGCCTAAAGCCTTTCCCTGCACCAACCCTCGCTCATCCTCGTCATTTCGTGAAAATCCATCAGCCACATCGATTTAGCAACCAATCTCCTTCTTTGGGGCTGGAAAACCCTGCATTGCCGCTGTCTGAATTCCATTTGAAGGTGTTCGCATCTGTTTGATGGCACTTCTTCGACTGAACGCTATAAAAGTTTTACTGTCAGGTCGAGCGGTCTTTTATTGCAGAGGTTGCAAGTAGTAAAAATGGCAGCTGATGTAGGTGAAAAAGTAATCGTAACGAAATATTTATATTAAATCACCAAATTCAATGCAACAAGTAGTCGACAAAAAAGAAGTTGAACAAATGCTTATTGCATATTCCAGAAGTTGGACGAAATCCTAATCGATTTCCTCTAAAAACTATTAATTTAAATTAAATATTCGCAGCACTGGATGCGGAAATGCGCTGGTTTCTTGAAGCGCCGGCTTCCAGCGCCATCTGTGGGTGATGTGAAAACATCCGCTTGCGAAGAAGGAAACAATGGAAAAATCCATTACGCGAAAGGGGAAAATCGTGCCAAGTAACACAGTCGCGGTGGGCGTATTTATAAATGAAATTCGTGCTGTTCGCCGAAGGCTCCGCGTTCAACCCTGTTAATTGTTTTCATTTCAACTCAACTGGCGTGGATAAGAGGTAATTAAGCTGGGAGAAGGAATGGGGATACAAAAAACAATAACAACAACAATAAATTGTTCCCTTGTATATTGAGGAAATTTCTTGGTTCTCTTTGGACTTTGGACTCGCAAAGAGCGCAGTGATTCGCAGAACATTTTTTTGTAATTTCCTTGCTCAGTCTCAGATCCTTTAGCCATTCACTTCTCTTGAACTCTGAAAGTGTTGAGAATCTGTAGAAAACTTTATTTGACGCTTGAATTTGTGCTGTTTCGTGGTCGGTTTTCAACTTGTTAATGAATTTGCTAATTACAATTTAATAAACCATTCAATTCCGAACGAAAAACATTTCGCTCGACTTCCTCGACGAAAACTGTTATGAACTGAAACCAAGATTCTATTTCGTGTAATTTTAGTCCGAAATTCGATATTTATTTTGGCTCTAAAGTCTTGTCTACTTTAGTAAAATGTAATCCTAAGCTTCATATTTGCATAAAAATCATGTTCCGAGAAAAATTACTCCTTGAGCTTATTTAAAGTTCTTCTTTTTATGGAATATTGTCATGGAATTTTTTGTCTTTTTTTCGTTATTAAGACGAGAAGAGACGCGAAATCCCTCCATAATGTTGTTGTTGCTTTATTTGTTCCAAAGAACATATTTAAGAAATCTGTTAAGGTCTATATTTCGCATTACTTCATATAATGAGTGCTTTGCACACTATTTTCGATTTAATGAGACGTTCTTGTTCGCTCTTTCGCTCTTCTTAGACCCCTTTAAAGCGTATTTTGCATCTGAGATTTCATTATCCTTTTAAGCATTTCGTTAGAGACATGTCACCCGATTACCTGGTAATGTTCTTCTAAGTGTACTTAAAGGCTCCTCTGTGCTACATCTGTGAGTAGATTTTCCATTGTCTCCTCGACGGGATATAAGAGCCTTTGTCTGGACGATACAAGCGACTTGTGCCACTCAAGCATCCACTTGAACGAGGAAAATTTACCTAAATAAAGGAAACAAAAACCTGCACATGCGCCTTTATGCGAAGAAGAAATACAAGTAAATAAATGAACAGAAATAAAGAGAAAAAGCAACTCAACACGTTTAATTTAGGTAAAATCGTAAATTGTCATCAGCAAACAGTTCGTGTTTTGAGTATTTATGGATTTTAGACTTCTATAGAAAACATTATTCGAAGTAAGTCTCTGAGAAGTGAATTAAAGTCGACTTTTCTCAGCTTTTCCACCTTTAATCCACTTTTACAGCCCGATTCTGGGTCAAATCGCAAAAGTCACAAATGAATAATCATCGCGGCCAAAAAGTATGCAATCCCTTTTGTTCATTTATTGCTGCGCTGTTAACTCAGCTGTGACGGTCACAACTTTGCGGCTCTACCGAGAATCGGCCTGTAAAAGCGGATTAAAGATGAAAAAGCTGAGCACTTTAAATTCAATTCTTGGTTATAATTTTGCTTGGCCCAATGTGGACTGGACTTAATTAGATTTAAGTTAATTCTGCAGTTTAATTATTATTATTTTTAGTAGTGTTATTATTAAATTATTTTGCATTCATAGTTTTGACAATTACGATGTTGTCTGCCTGATTCAATAGACTGATAACAGCAGAATTTCCAAACGTTGTCTGTGTTTTCACTGTCTGAATGCGAAGTTATTATATAATTTCAATGCTTCCACACCTGAGCCTCATCTGCCTTAAACATTGCTGGATGCTTTCGTGCAGCATCAGCAGCGCTTTCGGCTCTAATTGAGATATTTCATTCAAGCATGCAGCCGACTGCAGCTGCGACGTCGACTGAGAATTTGAGTTGTGAAGCTGAGGTGAGAGTAAGGAGTGAAGATGTCGACGTCGACGTTGCACTACTCGCTACTCGTTACTCGGCTTGCCAAATTCGTTTGCGCGCTCGGACGTTAAATTGAATTGATGCAGTTAAAAGTCATGCAAAATGGCGGCTGCACGATGCTTAATTTTGTTGCAGCAATCAACTTCGTTGCACTGTGCAGTTGCTGGTAATTTTGTTGCAGTTGCTTTAATTACTGCGCAGCGCACGCTTGAGGCTCTTTTAATTAGAAGCTTACATTTGAGAAAACATCATTTCGCCAACGCAAACACAAAATATTTGATGATTATGTTGCTGTCTTTGGGAATGTTTGTCTGTGTGCCTGTTCAGTTACTGCCGCAATGCAGCATCAACTACTCCAAAAGCCGCTGATGCCACCAATGAAAACAACTTCAATTCATTTTAATGCTTTTAAATGAAGAAATAAACTGAAAGAAATAGCTACTTAATTCACATCATTACAGTTCTTCGATCATCGATTATTTTTTAATGATGTAACGTTTGTTATATATGAAATAATAACGAAAATAATGAACAAAATGAACGCTGCTCGTAAATGAATGTTTATTGAAGGCGAACCTATGTTGACATTGCTTCTTTTTTGCACACATTTCCTTGAAATCACATTAAATATAAAATTCCAAATCAGGGATTCCATCAATGATCCATGTAAACACTAAATATAATTCCAATTTTTCCAAATATAGCCTCATGAAATCCACAGCCAAAGCCATCCCTCGGAAGTAACATAAAAAGGATTTCGCACCCACGAATCCATCGACACACACGCAAGCAACCAAAGACACGTCGCCTTGCAGGCAATTCAGCTGCGAACCGTGTGCCAAGGGTAGTTTTAACGAGGCTCAACAGAGCCAGGCCAACAAATGCCACTCAGCTGGCCATTTAATCCACGACCGATTCTCCACACACCCACATTTGGCACTTGTGGCGCTGTAGTTATGTATGTGTGCGTGTTGTGTGCTTAGGATTCATGGGATTCGCAGAAGTTGCAAGCATTTAATCAAGTTTAATACAAGGCAGAAGGATTTCAGTAGAGCAGCAGCAATAAAGCAACAACGACGCTGTTCGACGTCAATGTTTAATGTCAATGACAATCCGCGGGACACTGAAGCAACAACAAGGGAAAATTCCGAGAGCAGAGGAGCAGCAACAAGTTATCCAACGAAGCCAAAGTTGAACAGAAGCTGGGACATGACGCACAGCCACTCAAAGCGGAAGTTTAGCTAGCAGCAAAGGCAGCAACTTAGAATTCGTTCCTGAAGATGCTTTAAGGTCTTTGAACTCTCTTAAACTATCAGATGGATGGAGATTCACTTGGAACGAGGTGACCAGCTTAACACACGAACAGCTTTTATAATGCTCGGTCTTGTTTTATAGCTTTTATGTGAACTTTGCAGGATTAAAGTCCTCTAAATGTTTGTGAAAAATGTTTTGTGAGCTTGTATTTTCCACGGATATAAACTGGTCTATAAAATACCAAACCTCATTCAATTCTTTAAATATTGAACGTTTTCTTCTTAAATACAACTGCAATTTATTTAAAATTTGAATTTTGATATTTTCCATAGCGATGCTTTCTCAAACCAACTACACACGGTCCACGGGCACAATCCAAATGCACGCGAACGCACACGAGTTTTTGAAAGCTTCTCTCACTTGTGTGTCATCTTCTTAGCGTTGCACTCTCGCCAACAGACACACACGCAGATTATACAAATGTCCTTTGTCGCAGGTTTCTTTGAAATGACATTTTAAGTGGAACTAAGACACGGAAAACCGATGAAATTTATGCAGCACGGAACGTAGCAGAAAACGAAGTGTGTAAATGGATGAAATGTTTTGTTTCCTTTCATCGTCATCGCTCTTGTTATTTCCTACGAGCTACTTCCGCGTTTCCCATTGTTCTACACTTTCCAAAGTTGTAATAGAAACCGCAGCGGTGAATCGTTGCCGTCACATGTCACTCGCTTGAAAATATCAAGAGCAGGAAAGGAAAATCTTCGTGTCTTTCCGTTTATGCACCTCATGAAATCCTTTATTCACCTAATCCATCTCTTGCAGACTCATCATTAATTAATTTGCATATCTACTCGTGTCGGGATGAAATATTTGCGTGGATTTGTTGATAAACCAACCGACAAAGCTGCGTAACAATGGGTTTAATTGTCAACAACGGTAACATAAACAATTCCAACGCAAAATTCAACAAAAGGTGAGCATTATATTTCCACGAAAATCCATTACATTGATATGAAATTAATTGAAAATAAATGAAGGTAATTATGCTGTTAATCGAGGGAGAAAACCTTGATGAAAACAAGGATGTCCATTCATTTCCCATGAAGGTGGAGAATATACTCGTAGTACGAATGTCCAATTGCGTGTCTTGAATTGCTAAAATTCGCTTTTCCCATAAATCATATTTCATTATTTAGCGATTTAAGGATACATTTATTTTTAGTCTCACACTTCTCATTCTCTGAGCAGTTTTCTGCAGCTTCATTCTTGTGTTTTTCATCTTTCAGTCCCCGAATAAAACAAGAAAAGCGTTTATCATCTGAGGTACATGCAACCGAAATCGCTTTCATTGCTTAACTTCGCCAACGTCTTCAATGAAGGACATTCGCTCACACCATTCATAATTCGACGAGGATTATTTTATCACTGGAACAAAAATTGAACAGTTCATAGCGCCAGAAGTGACTCGTTTGTGTGAACGTGTGCGTTTAATCCTGGTCAATCGCAGAATGAATCAAGCCCAAAGTCTGTCTGCAGGAGCTCAGAATTCATCATTGAGACGACTGAATTCAACCGAAGCAGAAATTAAATTACAGTATGTGGAATTTTGAATGCATTATCAAACGTACAGCAGATTGACTATTAAAATTATAATACTGCAATTCTGAAGCGCTGAATTTAATGACTTTCCGCAGCTTTCAGAGCGAGTGTTCGCTGTTGATCAAAATTCAGCTCAGAATTCAGTTGAAACTGTATTCATTTCAAGGTACTCGTACAGTTCAACACCTCAGTACGTTGAAAAACTCTTAAAATAGTTTCTTTACACAGAAATCATCAACGGAATGCAGGTCGCATTTTAGGAATCCAATTAAAACGAACTCTTTTCACTTCAAGTAGCAGAGTTTTATAGACTTGATCCCAAAAGAAATCCTTGAGATGCTGCACTCTGCATAAATGGTAACTCACAGCAACGTGTGACGTGTAAATTTCTCGCTGGTGTATGTCAGTCGCTGGCTTTATAACAGAAAAATGTTCAGTTATTCAGCATGGAATCAATAAAACAATCTTCATGGAAATGGGATTTCGATGGCTTCACTTCTGATGTTCTACGAAAAGAAAAATTCAGAGTGAAGCAATGATATTTCGAGACGATGTTTCAGATACAAACACACATTAAGAAACCATTAATCCGTGAATAAATTTATGTTCTACGTATTCCTACGTATTTAGGTATTACCTATTTTTATTATCGCTTTTGAGTTTGTTGTGATTATGCAATTTTAATAAAATATACACCAGTTTGCAGCTTGTTTGTCTTGAGGTAGAAAATAGAAAAGAATACTTATAGTAATATAATAGAAAAATAGGCACATATTCAAAGAATTCACTACTAGAAACCAATTCAATTCCTATATAAAATAAATACCTCAAGTAGAATAATCGATGAGGAAAAAGGGAAGCAAAATGTTTAACTTTTATGGACTTAAAGCTATTGTGAAGTAAATGATTTTGTGTAGTTAAAGGAGTTCCACAATAGGTTATAATAATAAATTCTGCCAGCCCTAAATTCCATTAACAACCGGCCTCGTAGCAGCGACAATAACCGCTGAGGTTCAGTATTGGACTCTAGGTGAAGCAAAAACTTGACATCAAATCCTGGGAATAGAAAAGTCCCAATATTTCGACAATAACAATAACCAATAATAGAAAAGTACCAACAAAAACCTATAACAATGAAGAATAGTATCACAGAAACGGAAATGCAGAAAGAAGAAATCACGAAGCAATTTCCAGAAGAAATAAAAGAAAAATAACCGCAATAAAGCTTTGTTGGGTTGATGGAATTTTTTGTGATTCCTTGTTAAGTTTAAGTTATTTATAAAGAGAGCCAAGCGACGTCGGTCGAACCGCTGACCTAGTCACCAACCTTTGTAAGAAATCATGATTTGGAAGACTTTAAAAATTCTCAGTAGAGATACAAAAATACCATAAATAAATAACCATTTCGGTCATAATAAGGAATATCCATCAGCGGCCGTCCGAGGTCCAATAAATTCATATTTTCACGCGTTTCACTGTTTTTTCATGTTGGCAACCGTGATATTATGAACTCATAATTCACACATACAGACGTGTGTGTTAGCTATGTGTGAACCAAGGTCCATCCAGGTTTTTTATCACATAAAATCAAGATTCTTAATAGATTCATGAATTCTTATTGAACGAAATAAAATTACATGACGTAGATTATTAAAAATAGTGAGTGTCGGGGAAGTGTCCTAATATTAAATGTGACATATTTCCAAGGTACGTATTGTGCAGTAGTAATATCTAATATTACTAATAATATTAGTGTAATATCTTTAGAAATTGTGATGGAAAGAAATATCTGTTTTTATGCAGCTGGAGCTGTGATATGTTTCGGAATTATAACAATGGAGATGATTTAAGTAAGAAATTCATAAATAACACAAGAAATATTACACACATTCTTAGAAATTCTTAGTTAAAGTTCATTTTATTGCAAAATTAATATCGGCAAATGTCTTAAATTGTAATAATATAAAAAATTGAGTTGAATTACAATTAAAATTAAATATAAAAACATATAATTAATTTTATATTCTTTAATAAATTATAGTATAAAGAAACAGTTGATTAAATCCTCAAAAAAGTGGAAATTACTACAAATCAATTAATAAAGTTCAGATCAAATTCAGTCGAGCGTCTGTCGGAGAAGTGATTGTATAAAAAAAGGGCAAAACGGAAGCGAATGAGTCGTGTCCCATTCTAAAGACCTTTTCATGGCGCACGTGAATAACAAAAACCCGACAGCGACGGAACAAAGTCCATCAAGAATTATTTCTTAAACTCTACATGTTCCGAATATTTAATTTCGGCAACAATGGAGCATCAACTTGATGTCCTTTGTATTCATTTCTTTTCTTTTAGCATTCTGCAGCAGTCCTTTTAGGGTCTGCTGATTTCGTGACGCAGAATTTGACAAGCAGACGAAAAGTTGACGAAACAGGAAGACAGATTGACGCATCAGCAGCGGACAATGTTTGAGGAGAACCACCGAAAAAGCAGCGCACAACCGCAGGACAAAAAACTTTTCTTTTAACACTTCCGTTGGAAAATGAATGTCTTTTTTTTTAAACTGAAGAAGGCGAAAGAAGCAGCAGCAGCAGCTTCAGTCCATGAAAAGTTTTCATGACCTCAACCTCAATGGGATGAGCGAAGACTCTTAATTATTTGAGGCTTTCATGAAGTAAAACTTTCGCCCAAGACAAACTTCAAGGACGAGACGAAAGTTGCTGCTTTGCGTCTGTTTGTCTTTGCTTGTGTATTTGGGAAGCCGCACCGAATCGGCTAAAAAAGTATCCCAAAAAATTAGCATCTGGATTCGAAGTGCGATTTAATTTCCTGTCATTTGAAACGAGGAGGAGTTAGAGGAGATTTTGCGGAGGTCCCTCGATTTTATTCCTTCAAAAATCGTATTCAAAAAGTTCACGGAAAATTACATCGAAAATTGAAATTAAATTAACAGAAATTTTGTTCCTTTTTCTGCATATTTTCAGTTGAGGTTCAAAGTGGTTTTAAAAAAAATTCAAGAGTAATATTAAAATTTTATTCAACACCTTCACGCTACTTTTTCCAGTGCTTCCCTTTTGCCACTTCTTTGTACATCTTTGTTTTCTGCAGTTTTACTTCGTTCTTCCGAGAAAAAGTACTTAATAATAGCTTTGTTTGGTGGCTCTTCTCCGGCTTGGATGTGCGTCTCAGGGTTTTTCTCCGAAGCATCAGTTTGCAGTCATGCTTTATTTCCGGTGCTTAACATCTGCCAAACACTTCCGTTTCATTCTGCACTCAGCGAACAACAACAGAGAGCAACAGGAGATCTCTACGAACGTAGCAACATTTGTGACGGATTACAAAGGTTCAAACATCCACACGAAGTGACGACGCTTGAAACTCCTCCACATGAGCATTTTCCACACACATCAAAGGATTAAGTGGGCGATGGGCGGGAAGAAGATGGGTTCACATTAAAGAATTTAAAAAACTTGAAGCTTTCCACGTTCCTTGAACGAAAAATATAAAAAGAAATGAGAGGCGGGCTTATAAAGAATCCATAGAAGGATTATTGTCTTTGGGTTTTACAATTTTGCAATTTGTAAATCCTTCCTTCATCTTCTAATTCATCGCTCGTTTCGTCAAACACACAAAAAAAATCAACAAATAAAATGCTATAAAAACATCCTCCACATGCATCAATTCTGACCCTTGAATTACGGAATTTAAACAACCGTAAATTTTATGTGATGCGTGAAATGTCAATTACGTCGTCCCGTCATCGAAACGTCAGTAGTGTGGAAAGAGGGGTTCTGGCACAACTGAGCACCATGGTGGTATGCTTTACGTGTGTTAGAGTGAGATAGCGCTATACGGGTTATATAAGAGCGAGTGAGAAGGGGATAAAGGCTTCGGACGGACATCTGCTTGGTGGTATGCTTTTACGTGTGTTAGAGGGAGATGCGGCTATACGGGCTGTGAGTGTGAGTGAAAAGGAGATACGGAAACCGATGGACGGACGGACTGACAAATAGACAGACGGACATACTAGTATTAAGGGAAGGGAAGGACGGTGGAATATGTATGTATGAAACCGAAGTGATGGGAGAGCAGCAGATGCAGATGGTCATTGTGTAGGAACATGTTGTTGTTGTTATTTGTTGTAATATGTTTCTTTAGTGAACGAGCCGTCGGTCCACAGAGTTAGTGTTAACAAATTTTTGTGGATTCTTATGCTGTAGGCTTGCAGTGTGTATGTTTGTGTGTTTTTAATGATTTTTTTAAGTAAACCGAGTCCGGTGGACTGAGTTGGTGTAATAAAATTTCGGTGATTGTTTTGATTATTTAATTGCTTATGTTGTTGTTGTTGTTATTATTTGTTTTAATAGGAATCTTTTAATAGAACAGATCGTCATGGAGTTAATGCAAACAAATTCCGTTGGTGGGGGGATTTTTATTTTTTCTTCTGTTTTTGTTGTGGATTTGTTTTCAATACTGGGTGACATGTGGTAGGATTATGTGCATGAGCAATGCGTGGCATGAAATATACTTTGTTGTTGTTGTTGTTTTCTCTTCTATTTGGGGAATGCGTTCCTTGTGAGCGGTGACATTCATATTTTTTTATTTTTTTATAGTTCCGTAAATGACCCTTTCAACTGGATTCCGTTACCCAAATATCAGCTTGCTACAAATGTGAATAATTTGAGTTCATTTAACAAATGTAGAGCTGAATTTTTATTTTTCGTACAAATGTAGGTCATTTTGCTTTGCTATAGACTTGTAATATGTACATGCATATGGACGTGTGTTTGTGATGTTTCCTCAGCGAAGTGCCGTCGATCTCGTTAGTGTAATAACATTTTTGGTGATTCCTTAATTGCTTTAGTCGTAGATTTGTAGCTTCCATGGACGAGTGTATAATATGTATTTTAGTTTATATGAAAGTTGATCAATTATATCATGCATACACCTCTGATCAATTATATCATGCATACAAAGTTAGTCAACGCTATTATGGACAACGCTAGTAAAATTAAAACTGATTTGTTTTTGGAGATGCTGTTTATCTTTTTAACAATTATGTTCTTTTGGGAATACAAACGACGTACGGTAGGAATTGTTCTTGTTGGATACAAAAACATATGTTGTTGTTGTAACAGTGAGCAGTCGTCGTTGTTGTTTTATTAAAGAATTTCGGTCTTAAGATCGGTGACATTCAATAACATTTTAGTTTTATTGTTCTTTTATTTTTAGTCAACAGGAGTAGTTTGCTCCAATAATGGGTCATCCCCCATTTCATTATACATACATATATACATACATAAGGTTGATTTTGCTCCGGTACAAATGAAGAGCATGAAGATGCTGTTCTGTTTTGAAGTTTACTTTTCATATGTTCATATAATAATATAGATGTAGGTATGTATGCAAATGTGTATAACTATAAGTATATGTGTGTAATGTTTATTCAGTTCTCATGGATAAGACGCACCATGTACGTTGCAAGAAGTGTTTATAGGCAATGCTGTATACTTATTCATAATGAGTGCTTCGGGTAAGCCCTGTAAGCTTCGGGTTTATACTTCGGGTCTGTTCTTATGCTTCGGGTCTGCTTCTATACTTCGGGTTTTTATTATTCAACAGCTTAAAATTTAAATGTGTCGCAAAGACACATATGCTATAAGACGTCGAGCAATTGCTTTACATAAACAGTGTTTGAACACACTTTCGTCTGTTCACAACGTGTAAACAAGTGGGAAAAATAAAGTAAAAATAAAATAAAGTCAAGTGAAAAAAAAATTAATTTAACATTATACAAAAAAAGAATTTGAGTGGAAAACTTAAATATAGTACTTAAAAACAGTGCAGCAGAGAAACAACGAAGCAAAGGAAAGTAAAAGAAGAACAAAAAGATAAAGTTTTATGTAAATTGTAAGATTTCGGGAGTTTATTAAACAATAAATCGTAGTAATTATTGTTTATAATACTTTTAACAACAAATTAAATTGTTTATAGTCTAGACATTTATTTAGAAAACTATAACAAAACAACATGCAATTCATATGTGAAAAGTGTAACGCTGCTTACGAATCCAAGCGCAGCCTTTTTCGCCACACGAAGGCAAAACATGAATATAAATTCTTAAAATGCCAAGAGTGTGATGCAAAATTTAAGCGCAATTACCAGTTACAAGAGCATAACAATAAGTCTCATAAAAGCGTAGGATCTGGTAGCTCACCTGAAGCAAATATCTTACAACGTGCAACATCATATTGTGCAGGATGTGCAAAACACATTGAATTAAAAAATTGGTCCTATCACATCAGAACAAATGCACACAAGCAAAAATGTTGTGTTCCGACAAACAGCAGTAAGTTGAAATCTATAAGAGATAACTTCAGTGAGAGAATAGAGTCGCTCATTTATGAAAATAAAGACGTCGGTTCTCTTATCCCGGAAGAATTTCTTCAGAAAGGGAAAAATTACATTATACCAGAGCTGATTAACGGCCTCGAAAAGCATATGTCTTTTAAATTTAATTTGGAGTTATTTTGTGAATTTGTTAAAACATCTGACGATAAGCAAATAGTGGAAATGAAATCCTTTCAAACAAAAATGATGTTAGTTCAATTAAAAAACCAGATAGACCAGATTCTCAGTCAAAAATTTGCAAGCTTATTAAGTAAGCTCACAGAATTCCAGGAAAGAGACAGTGGCTGGGCTTTATATAAAATTTGCCATGTAGAGATTAATATTAATCAGTACAGGCCATTAAAGGGATCCTCGTATTTGCCACTACCAAAAGTTTTAGATAACAAGAAAGCATGCATCAACATACGAAATGATGATGAATACTGCTTCAAGTGGGCAATCATCGCAGCTCTGAGCCCAACCGACTTGAATCCGCAAAGAACACAGAACTACAACATTTCGAATATCGAAGACAGCAAAATTGTTCTATCAAACGGAAGTGTGGTCAACTTTGATCGCTTAACATTTCCTCTACCGCTTACAGAGATTTCCGATTTCGAACGAATAAACAATAGTATAAGCATAAACGTTTTCGGCTTTGATGAAGAGCTTGGAGCTATAATAGGACCATTTTATAGCACTCAAGCTGAAAAAGAACATCACATCAACATGCTGTTTATCCAAGACTTGGATCTTTCACACTACGTTTGGATAAAATCTATTTCAAGGTGGGTTATAAAAACTTCAAAACTACTTTTCAATTTAATTATGCTTTATATTTTATTAGTTTTTTATTTTTTCCACATTTCTTCGCTTTTTTTTAATATTTGCAGAATAGTTCAGATTACTTTATTTGTCAATTTTAACAATTTGTTGAATTTTTTTGCTATAAAATATGTTTTCCTTTTATTTTCTGTTTCTCAATAGACTTGTACGCTCTCAACTCACGCAATGTCATAATAAAGTCTTTTTCTGTAACAACTGCCTTCAGTACTCCAGAAATAACAATGTAATGAAGAGCCACAAAGACGAATGTAACAAAACTGTTACAGTAATGCCGGAGATGGAAAAGGCCACAATCAGGTTTAAGAACTACGAGCGCAGGTTGGACGTCCCGTTTGTAATTTACGCAGATTTTGAATGCGTTTTAAGTAGTTTAGATATTGATAATAAAAAGTATATTTGTAAGCACATTCCGGTAGCTTTCAGTTACAATATACATTGTAGTTTTAACCATAGTCTAAGTAAATTTGTAATTTATTCAGGAGAGGATGCTCCAAAAAAATTTATCGAGTACTTGGTTAGGGATATTATAGATGTTTACAATAAGTATTTAAGTAAAACCACAGCTATGGCCTCTTTAACTCCTCAGCAGCTAAACCAACAATTACTAACCAAAAACTGTCATATTTGCAGTAAAGATTTGGGCGCTGACAGAGTGGCAGACCATTGCCATCTCACTGGCGAATACAGGGGTCCAGCACACAATAGCTGCAACCTCCAATATCAAATAGCCAAATTTATTCCTGTGTTCTTTCATAATTTTTCCGGATACGACGCCCACTTATTTATGAAAGAGCTAAATCTTATTGAAGGTGATATAAAAGTTATACCATTGAATAAAGAGTTGTATGTATCCCTTTCAAAATATATAAAAGTTACTGAAAACAAAACGATAGAGTTACGATTTTTGGATTCTTTCCGATTTATGGCTGCTAGCTTGGATAGTTTAGCTAAAAACTTATCGGAGTCCGATTTCAAAAGTGTTCGCCAAGTGTATTCAAACGATGATGAGTTTACACTACTAACAAGAAAAGGTGTATTCCCTTACGAATATATTAATTCTTTCGATCGTCTGAAGGAAACTTCTCTCCCTTCTCAGGACGAATTCTTTAGTCGTTTGATAAATAAATCTTGTTCTGACGAAGATTACGAACATGCATTAAAGGTTTGGAACGTCTTCAAATGCCATACACTAAACGATTACATGCTTCTATATCTGAAAACAGATGTTTTAATTTTAACAGATATTTTTGAAAATTTTAGAAAAATATGCAAACATATTTATGAACTAGATCCTTGCCAATATTACACTGCTCCCGGCTTATCTTGGGATGCAATGCTCAAAACCACTCGGATAGAACTGGAACTGTTTACAAATATAGACATGTATCTGTTTGTTCAGAGGAGTATAAGGGGAGGCATTGTCCAATGTTCAAAAAGGCATTCAAGAGCGAACAATAAATATATGATGGATTATGATTGCAATAAGCCATCAGAATATTTAATGTATTTGGATGCCAATAATTTATATGGGTGGGCAATGTCTCAATGTTTACCTTATGGAGGTTTCGAGTGGATTAAAGATGTTGAAAAGTTTAATGTTTTAGAAATTGCGGAAAACTCATCTTTCGGCTATATATTGGAAGTTGATCTAGAATATCCAGAAAGTCTTCACGATTCTCACAACGACTTACCATTTTGCGCGGAAAATAAAATACCTCCTAATTCGAAGTCCAATAAACTTATTACGGATTTAACCAACAAAACTAATTATACAATTCATTACAAGAACCTGCAACAATGCCTAAGAAATGGCTTGCAGATTAAGAAAATACACAGAATATTGCAATTTAAGCAGTCTTGTTGGTTAAAGAAGTACATTGATTTAAATACTTACCATAGAACAATAGCCAAAAACAACTTCGAGAAAAACTTTTTTAAACTCCTTAATAATGCGGTATATGGAAAGACTATGGAAAACATAGACAAAAGAAAGGATGTAAAAATTGTTACTGAATGGGAGAGTAAAGGAAGACGTTTAGGAGCACGAGCTCTAATAGCGAAACCAAATTTCCACAGCATGTCTTATTTTACACATGAAATTGTTGCTGTGCAAATGAGTAGAGTTCGCTCGATCTATAATAAACCAATTTACTTGGGATTTGTTGTTTTAGAATTGTCCAAGTGGAAAATGTATGATTTCCACTATGATTTCATGAAGCCTAAATTTACAACAAGGCTCAGCTTAAACTACATGGATACTGATTCCTTTATTTATTCTATCCAATGTGAAGATTTTTATAACGATATTCGTGACGATGTCGATTCAAAATTTGATACATCCGAATATTCGCCCAACAATCCTTTCCATATGCCGCTTAGAAATAGTAAAATCCTTGGCATGATGAAGGATGAAAACAAAGGAAAAATTATGAAGGAATTTATAGGTCTCCGTTCCAAAATGTATACAACGCAAGTTGTTGGCTGCGGGGAAATTAAAAAGGCCAAAGGTGTCAAGGCCACAGCTTTAGATAAATTAAGTTTAAGTGATTATAAATATTGTTTAGTTCATAAGAAAATTATATATGGAGATATGTACATTTTTAGATCCAAGCTCCATGACATATATACAGAGCATGTACGTAAAATAGCTTTAAGTCCATTAGATGATAAGCGTAAAATTAAGGCAGATGGTGTCAACACATATGCGTGGGGACATTATCGAATAGATTTAGAACTAAAATTAGATAGCGATCAAGATATGTTAGAGGCATAAAATATGAACTGTAACTTTTATATAATAAATAAGAAAAACTTTGTAAATACATATAAGTAAATTGTTTTTATTCATATTATTAATAAAGCTGTAAATTTATATTTGAAAAAGAAACAATTAGAATCTTTTATTTATTATTGATGAAATACAAATCTGTTTGCGATTGTATTCTCCAGTGCACAGTGTCAATCATAGGAATGACACATCCTTTGTAGTAAGTATATTTCTCCATTGTTTCAAAATTTACATGGGCCATTTATACGACTTCAATTACAGCTTTTTTTAGAAACTGTTCAATTTAATTGTCCTTTACGACTCCTTCAACACAGACAATTTGCTTTTTAATAATCGAGAGAGTTTGCATGGGTAGAAATAACTCTAACTTATATCAAACCTACTTGTATACACGAATTCCTATACATTGGAGTCTTGAAAATAAAAAATTTTAGAATTATTTTTAAACTAGACGAAAAGAAGTTACAGAATATATGCAACAAACATGTGATACAGATATAACATTGAAAAGTTTTTGGAAATATTTATATTTCGGTGTTGGGAAGATGAAAAAGTATATTTGCAGCTATGAACAATGACGATTGACCGCTGGTGTTACGAAATAGTGTTTAGTATTTATATACAACTTTGACCTACAAACTGTTATCCTAGCTTTATTTAATAACAAATACCTCAGTAAATTTTACAATAAAGCAACCTAACGAAACCCGACAGCAATCAACCTGAACAACATACTTAGAATCAATCATCATGAAGAGTATTGTTATTATCAATCTCAACAATATCCTCAACTTGAATATCAGAATCACAAACTTATTTTAGCATTAATCTGAACATGATACTGTTGTAAAAGTAAGTTAGGACCATAAAATATTTAATTTGTAATACTACGTTGTTTTAATGGGAATTAGCTTTGAAATATGTTAAAATTCAAAGTGGACCACAAATTTCAAAGTGGTGGTGAAGGAGTTGGGGTGGAATATCTGTCGTCTCGTTCAATACAGTTACCTTAAAATTACTCCGCGAATCACTTCTATTGTTGGGTATGTGATACTACTACTAAACAGCTATCAGATCAGCATAAACAGCTATCTGATCAGCTATAAACAGCTATCAGATCAGCTATAAACAGCTATCAGATCAGCATAAACAGCTATCTGATCAGCTATAAACAGCTATCAGATCAGCTATACCAGCTATATGATCAGCTATAAACAGCTATCAGATCAGCATAAACAGCTATCTGATCAGCTATAAACAGCTATCAGACAGCTATACCAGCTATATGATCAGCTATAAACAGCTAGCAGTTTATAGCTGATCAGATAGCTGTTTATGCTGACCTGATAGCTGTTTATAGCTGATCTGATAGCTGTTTATAGCTGTCTGATAGCTGTTTATAGCTGTCTGATAGCTGTTTATAGCTGATCAGATAGCTGTTTATGCTGATCTGATAGCTGTTTATAGCTGATCATATAGCTGGTATAGCTGATCTGATAGCTGTTTATAGCTGATCAGGTAGCTGTTTATGCTGATCTGATAGCTGTTTATAGCTGATCTGATAGCTGTTTATAGCTGATCTGATAGCTGTTTATAGCTGATCAGATAGCTGTTTATGCTGATCTGATAGCTGTTTATAGCTGATCTGATAGCTGTTTATGCTGATCTGACAGCTGTTTAGTAGTAGTATCACATACCCAACAATAGAAGTGATTCGCGGAGTAATTTTAAGGTAACTGTATTGAACGAGACGACAGATATTCCACCCCAACTCCTTCACCACCACTTTGAAATTTGTGGTCCACTTTGAATTTTAACATATTTCAAAGCTAATTCCCATTAAAACAACGTAGTATTACAAATTAAATATTTTATGGTCCTAACTTACTTTTACAACAGTATCATGTTCAGATTAATGCTAAAATAAGTTTGTGATTCTGATATTCAAGTTGAGGATATTGTTGAGATTGATAATAACAATACTCTTCATGATGATTGATTCTAAGTATGTTGTTCAGGTTGATTGCTGTCGGGTTTCGTTAGGTTGCTTTATTGTAAAATTTACTGAGGTATTTGTTATTAAATAAAGGTAGGATAACAGTTTGTAGGTCAAAGTTGTATATAAATACTAAACACTATTTCGTAACACCAGCGGTCAATCGTCATTGTTCATAGCTGCAAATATACTTTTTCATCTTCCCAACACCGAAATATAAATATTTCCAAAAACTTTTCAATGTTATATCTGTATCACATGTTTGTTGCATATATTCTGTAACTTCTTTTCGTCTAGTTTAAAAATAATTCTAAAATTTTTTATTTTCAAGACTCCAATGTATAGGAATTCGTGTATACAAGTAGGTTTGATATAAGTTAGAGTTATTTCTACCATGCAAACTCTCTCGATTATTAAAAAGCAAATTGTCTGTGTTGAAGGAGTCGTAAAGGACAATTAAATTGAACAGTTTCTAAAAAAAGCTGTAATTGAAGTCGTATAAATGGCCCATGTAAATTTTGAAACAATGGAGAAATATACTTACTACAAAGGATGTGTCATTCCTATGATTGACACTGTGCACTGGAGAATACAATCGCAAACAGATTTGTATTTCATCAATAATAAATAAAAGATTCTAATTGTTTCTTTTTCAAATATAAATTTACAGCTTTATTAATAATATGAATAAAAACAATTTACTTATATGTATTTACAAAGTTTTTCTTATTTATTATATAAAAGTTACAGTTCATATTTTATGCCTCTAACATATCTTGATCGCTATCTAATTTTAGTTCTAAATCTATTCGATAATGTCCCCACGCATATGTGTTGACACCATCTGCCTTAATTTTACGCTTATCATCTAATGGACTTAAAGCTATTTTACGTACATGCTCTGTATATATGTCATGGAGCTTGGATCTAAAAATGTACATATCTCCATATATAATTTTCTTATGAACTAAACAATATTTATAATCACTTAAACTTAATTTATCTAAAGCTGTGGCCTTGACACCTTTGGCCTTTTTAATTTCCCCGCAGCCAACAACTTGCGTTGTATACATTTTGGAACGGAGACCTATAAATTCCTTCATAATTTTTCCTTTGTTTTCATCCTTCATCATGCCAAGGATTTTACTATTTCTAAGCGGCATATGGAAAGGATTGTTGGGCGAATATTCGGATGTATCAAATTTTGAATCGACATCGTCACGAATATCGTTATAAAAATCTTCACATTGGATAGAATAAATAAAGGAATCAGTATCCATGTAGTTTAAGCTGAGCCTTGTTGTAAATTTAGGCTTCATGAAATCATAGTGGAAATCATACATTTTCCACTTGGACAATTCTAAAACAACAAATCCCAAGTAAATTGGTTTATTATAGATCGAGCGAACTCTACTCATTTGCACAGCAACAATTTCATGTGTAAAATAAGACATGCTGTGGAAATTTGGTTTCGCTATTAGAGCTCGTGCTCCTAAACGTCTTCCTTTACTCTCCCATTCAGTAACAATTTTTACATCCTTTCTTTTGTCTATGTTTTCCATAGTCTTTCCATATACCGCATTATTAAGGAGTTTAAAAAAGTTTTTCTCGAAGTTGTTTTTGGCTATTGTTCTATGGTAAGTATTTAAATCAATGTACTTCTTTAACCAACAAGACTGCTTAAATTGCAATATTCTGTGTATTTTCTTAATCTGCAAGCCATTTCTTAGGCATTGTTGCAGGTTCTTGTAATGAATTGTATAATTAGTTTTGTTGGTTAAATCCGTAATAAGTTTATTGGACTTCGAATTAGGAGGTATTTTATTTTCCGCGCAAAATGGTAAGTCGTTGTGAGAATCGTGAAGACTTTCTGGATATTCTAGATCAACTTCCAATATATAGCCGAAAGATGAGTTTTCCGCAATTTCTAAAACATTAAACTTTTCAACATCTTTAATCCACTCGAAACCTCCATAAGGTAAACATTGAGACATTGCCCACCCATATAAATTATTGGCATCCAAATACATTAAATATTCTGATGGCTTATTGCAATCATAATCCATCATATATTTATTGTTCGCTCTTGAATGCCTTTTTGAACATTGGACAATGCCTCCCCTTATACTCCTCTGAACAAACAGATACATGTCTATATTTGTAAACAGTTCCAGTTCTATCCGAGTGGTTTTGAGCATTGCATCCCAAGATAAGCCGGGAGCAGTGTAATATTGGCAAGGATCTAGTTCATAAATATGTTTGCATATTTTTCTAAAATTTTCAAAAATATCTGTTAAAATTAAAACATCTGTTTTCAGATATAGAAGCATGTAATCGTTTAGTGTATGGCATTTGAAGACGTTCCAAACCTTTAATGCATGTTCGTAATCTTCGTCAGAACAAGATTTATTTATCAAACGACTAAAGAATTCGTCCTGAGAAGGGAGAGAAGTTTCCTTCAGACGATCGAAAGAATTAATATATTCGTAAGGGAATACACCTTTTCTTGTTAGTAGTGTAAACTCATCATCGTTTGAATACACTTGGCGAACACTTTTGAAATCGGACTCCGATAAGTTTTTAGCTAAACTATCCAAGCTAGCAGCCATAAATCGGAAAGAATCCAAAAATCGTAACTCTATCGTTTTGTTTTCAGTAACTTTTATATATTTTGAAAGGGATACATACAACTCTTTATTCAATGGTATAACTTTTATATCACCTTCAATAAGATTTAGCTCTTTCATAAATAAGTGGGCGTCGTATCCGGAAAAATTATGAAAGAACACAGGAATAAATTTGGCTATTTGATATTGGAGGTTGCAGCTATTGTGTGCTGGACCCCTGTATTCGCCAGTGAGATGGCAATGGTCTGCCACTCTGTCAGCGCCCAAATCTTTACTGCAAATATGACAGTTTTTGGTTAGTAATTGTTGGTTTAGCTGCTGAGGAGTTAAAGAGGCCATAGCTGTGGTTTTACTTAAATACTTATTGTAAACATCTATAATATCCCTAACCAAGTACTCGATAAATTTTTTTGGAGCATCCTCTCCTGAATAAATTACAAATTTACTTAGACTATGGTTAAAACTACAATGTATATTGTAACTGAAAGCTACCGGAATGTGCTTACAAATATACTTTTTATTATCAATATCTAAACTACTTAAAACGCATTCAAAATCTGCGTAAATTACAAACGGGACGTCCAACCTGCGCTCGTAGTTCTTAAACCTGATTGTGGCCTTTTCCATCTCCGGCATTACTGTAACAGTTTTGTTACATTCGTCTTTGTGGCTCTTCATTACATTGTTATTTCTGGAGTACTGAAGGCAGTTGTTACAGAAAAAGACTTTATTATGACATTGCGTGAGTTGAGAGCGTACAAGTCTATTGAGAAACAGAAAATAAAAGGAAAACATATTTTATAGCAAAAAAATTCAACAAATTGTTAAAATTGACAAATAAAGTAATCTGAACTATTCTGCAAATATTAAAAAAAAGCGAAGAAATGTGGAAAAAATAAAAAACTAATAAAATATAAAGCATAATTAAATTGAAAAGTAGTTTTGAAGTTTTTATAACCCACCTTGAAATAGATTTTATCCAAACGTAGTGTGAAAGATCCAAGTCTTGGATAAACAGCATGTTGATGTGATGTTCTTTTTCAGCTTGAGTGCTATAAAATGGTCCTATTATAGCTCCAAGCTCTTCATCAAAGCCGAAAACGTTTATGCTTATACTATTGTTTATTCGTTCGAAATCGGAAATCTCTGTAAGCGGTAGAGGAAATGTTAAGAGATCAAAGTTGACCACACTTCCGTTTGATAGAACAATTTTGCTGTCTTCGATATTCGAAATGTTGTAGTTCTGTGTTCTTTGCGGATTCAAGTCGGTTGGGCTCAGAGCTGCGATGATTGCCCACTTGAAGCAGTATTCATCATCATTTCGTATGTTGATGCATGCTTTCTTGTTATCTAAAACTTTTGGTAGTGGCAAATACGAGGATCCCTTTAATGGCCTGTACTGATTAATATTAATCTCTACATGGCAAATTTTAGATAAAGCCCAGCCACTGTCTCTTTCCTGGAATTCTGTGAGCTTACTTAATAAGCTTGCAAATTTTTGACTGAGAATCTGGTCTATCTGGTTTTTTAATTGAACTAACATCATTTTTGTTTGAAAGGATTTCATTTCCACTATTTGCTTATCGTCAGATGTTTTAACAAATTCACAAAATAACTCCAAATTAAATTTAAAAGACATATGCTTTTCGAGGCCGTTAATCAGCTCTGGTATAATGTAATTTTTCCCTTTCTGAAGAAATTCTTCCGGGATAAGAGAACCGACGTCTTTATTTTCATAAATGAGCGACTCTATTCTCTCACTGAAGTTATCTCTTATAGATTTCAACTTACTGCTGTTTGTCGGAACACAACATTTTTGCTTGTGTGCATTTGTTCTGATGTGATAGGACCAATTTTTTAATTCAATGTGTTTTGCACATCCTGCACAATATGATGTTGCACGTTGTAAGATATTTGCTTCAGGTGAGCTACCAGATCCTACGCTTTTATGAGACTTATTGTTATGCTCTTGTAACTGGTAATTGCGCTTAAATTTTGCATCACACTCTTGGCATTTTAAGAATTTATATTCATGTTTTGCCTTCGTGTGGCGAAAAAGGCTGCGCTTGGATTCGTAAGCAGCGTTACACTTTTCACATATGAATTGCATGTTGTTTTGTTATAGTTTTCTAAATAAATGTCTAGACTATAAACAATTTAATTTGTTGTTAAAAGTATTATAAACAATAATTACTACGATTTATTGTTTAATAAACTCCCGAAATCTTACAATTTACATAAAACTTTATCTTTTTGTTCTTCTTTTACTTTCCTTTGCTTCGTTGTTTCTCTGCTGCACTGTTTTTAAGTACTATATTTAAGTTTTCCACTCAAATTCTTTTTTTGTATAATGTTAAATTAATTTTTTTTTCACTTGACTTTATTTTATTTTTACTTTATTTTTCCCACTTGTTTACACGTTGTGAACAGACGAAAGTGTGTTCAAACACTGTTTATGTAAAGCAATTGCTCGACGTCTTATAGCATATGTGTCTTTGCGACACATTTAAATTTTAAGCTGTTGAATAATAAAAACCCGAAGTATAGAAGCAGACCCGAAGCATAAGAACAGACCCGAAGTATAAACCCGAAGCTTACAGGGCTTACCCGAAGCACTCATTATGAATAAGTATACAGCATTGCCTATAAACACTTCTTGCAACGTACATGGTGCGTCTTATCCATGAGAACTGAATAAACATTACACACATATACTTATAGTTATACACATTTGCATACATACCTACATCTATATTATTATATGAACATATGAAAAGTAAACTTCAAAACAGAACAGCATCTTCATGCTCTTCATTTGTACCGGAGCAAAATCAACCTTATGTATGTATATATGTATGTATAATGAAATGGGGGATGACCCATTATTGGAGCAAACTACTCCTGTTGACTAAAAATAAAAGAACAATAAAACTAAAATGTTATTGAATGTCACCGATCTTAAGACCGAAATTCTTTAATAAAACAACAACGACGACTGCTCACTGTTACAACAACAACATATGTTTTTGTATCCAACAAGAACAATTCCTACCGTACGTCGTTTGTATTCCCAAAAGAACATAATTGTTAAAAAGATAAACAGCATCTCCAAAAACAAATCAGTTTTAATTTTACTAGCGTTGTCCATAATAGCGTTGACTAACTTTGTATGCATGATATAATTGATCAGAGGTGTATGCATGATATAATTGATCAACTTTCATATAAACTAAAATACATATTATACACTCGTCCATGGAAGCTACAAATCTACGACTAAAGCAATTAAGGAATCACCAAAAATGTTATTACACTAACGAGATCGACGGCACTTCGCTGAGGAAACATCACAAACACACGTCCATATGCATGTACATATTACAAGTCTATAGCAAAGCAAAATGACCTACATTTGTACGAAAAATAAAAATTCAGCTCTACATTTGTTAAATGAACTCAAATTATTCACATTTGTAGCAAGCTGATATTTGGGTAACGGAATCCAGTTGAAAGGGTCATTTACGGAACTATAAAAAAATAAAAAAATATGAATGTCACCGCTCACAAGGAACGCATTCCCCAAATAGAAGAGAAAACAACAACAACAACAAAGTATATTTCATGCCACGCATTGCTCATGCACATAATCCTACCACATGTCACCCAGTATTGAAAACAAATCCACAACAAAAACAGAAGAAAAAATAAAAATCCCCCCACCAACGGAATTTGTTTGCATTAACTCCATGACGATCTGTTCTATTAAAAGATTCCTATTAAAACAAATAATAACAACAACAACAACATAAGCAATTAAATAATCAAAACAATCACCGAAATTTTATTACACCAACTCAGTCCACCGGACTCGGTTTACTTAAAAAAATCATTAAAAACACACAAACATACACACTGCAAGCCTACAGCATAAGAATCCACAAAAATTTGTTAACACTAACTCTGTGGACCGACGGCTCGTTCACTAAAGAAACATATTACAACAAATAACAACAACAACATGTTCCTACACAATGACCATCTGCATCTGCTGCTCTCCCATCACTTCGGTTTCATACATACATATTCCACCGTCCTTCCCTTCCCTTAATACTAGTATGTCCGTCTGTCTATTTGTCAGTCCGTCCGTCCATCGGTTTCCGTATCTCCTTTTCACTCACACTCACAGCCCGTATAGCCGCATCTCCCTCTAACACACGTAAAAGCATACCACCAAGCAGATGTCCGTCCGAAGCCTTTATCCCCTTCTCACTCGCTCTTATATAACCCGTATAGCGCTATCTCACTCTAACACACGTAAAGCATACCACCATGGTGCTCAGTTGTGCCAGAACCCCTCTTTCCACACTACTAACGTCTACATTTCCCAATTCTGACTTTAACGGTTGCCGAAAAAGGCGTTCGCTGAGATCATTTCGATATTTTTTAACAAAGCGATTCAAAGGTTGATCGCATCATTAGCTTCGGAGGAATGTTCGTAGGACAAACAAACTGATAAAAATTTTATTTTATTAAATTACATTTCGTACAATGTATTTCCTTAGATCATTTCATTATTAAAAACAGAATTTTAGCTGATGAGAAAAATAAATATAATTTTTTAAAGAAGGAAAACTAATGAAAAAGATTGACAACGAAGATTCAAGAATTCGTTATTTCGGTTTTCAGTATTCAGCATAGAAAATATTATTCTGTTTAAGGAAAAAATCCGGAAATTATTAACATAATTCTTCATCGCCTCAAGCAACTCACAAAAGAACAAAGAGTCCTGCTGCTTAATTTTGAAAGGGAAATTAATTTTTCGGAGGGTAATTTTTCCCTTTTCAAGTTTCGAAGAGAAACAAAGTCTCGAAGATTTCTATAAAAGGCAACAATAAAGTCTTTTGTTTGCCTGCCGAGCATGGATTATGGACGCCGGGCGAACTATGGATTCTCTTGAAAATTAAGAAGGGGAAAAGAACCCTAAAAAGACTGACACAGGGAAACGTGGACGGGGCCAAATTGATTTTGGAGATGTCTGCACATGCCACGCCTGTTTCTGCTCGTTAGGATTACATTAATACAAATAAAATCATTGAATAGAAGGCGAAGTGTCGTGTGTTACAGGCTGGCTGAAAATCTACCTAAAAGATCTGTTGAGCTCCGCTGCAAGCCAGGAAACAATTTTTTAATCAACGTTCTTCGTGCAGTGGTTTTCACAGCTTCGCCACGCGCGAAACAGACGGCGGCGAGTCTTCTACCGCCGGCTGTGGTTCATTATATCTTCGTGACTTCCCCTTTTCCTGCTTCCATTCATTCGAGGGTTCATTCAATAAATTTTCCGAATGCCAGGCAAAGGAAATCTTCCAAGAAATGCATGCAACAAGAAAAATTGGTCCGAAGATATTTCATTTTCTCTACGCTTGTTGTTGCTCGGTTGATGTGGCAACAGAAAAGAAACAAACACCGACCGTGGCGAGAAAACAACATCCATTTGCAGCAGACGTTGTTCGGACGGACGGACGGCGGGCAGTTGTGTGTTCACTGAGTGCTTTCTCGCGCGATTCGTTTTCAATCGAATTCAGACTCCGAATTGCTTTCTCTCCGGGAAAGAGATTAGTCTCAATCGAGTTTCTGTCTGCGAGTGGACATTAATCAGACAGACTGAAACGCAAACAGACAGGTACGAGGCCAATTGAAGCACACGTAATGCTTTAAATTACGATTTAAAAAACAAATTCAAAAACAAAATTTAGAAATTAAATTTTCTATGATTTAAAAGTCACTTCCTTTCACTTAAAAGAATGAAAGCCTTTCTACTTAAATACTTTTCACAATGTTTAGCAGAATCCTAGACAGTCGAAGGTGCATTGCACAGGAATTTAGAAGAGTCAAACAAAATCCTAATCTTGCACTGGTTCTTTGCAGCTGCGAAGGAGGTCCTTCAAATGCAGCTGCTTCCTTTCGTGCTCTAATTGCTCAGCACTAGTGTTGTCAACGCTTTGTGAAAAGAATTATGCTTCTGTATTTCAAGGTTTTCAGAGCCACGAATACGGAGCTACTCGTAAACATGTCGCTCTGACGTTGCGAGTTGGTTAATGCAAGTTGTCAATTAGGATTCAAACAGAAGCAAACGAAGACTGCATCTGAGTCATTGAGGAGCTGAAAGCGTTATCGGCTTTGAAGATGTGAATGTATTGCGACTGTGGATTCGTCGTCTATGCTGATGTAGCTGCTGCGACTTCGTGTGTTGCTAATTTATCATGCATTCGACTCTAATTGACGTCGGATTTACATAACGTCGCATCACATCGATTTTGTTCTGGGTCTCTGTGTCGAAGTTGAGTTCAGTCGAAGCTGCGTTTGGAAATACAATTTGAAAATTAAATTAATAATAAAATAAACCACGTTGCATTGTATTTGTGCTTAAAAGGACATCTTAAAAGGTTCCTTTATTCTGTATTATCATCTTCAAGAAACAGAAATTCTGAGAATATTTTTCAGATTGAGTCAAAAAGTTGTTCTAATTAAATTTAAGTCACACACACATAATAAAATGTGCTGTACAAACACATGTAAAGTTGCCACTTAAGCCTTTCCATGGCTTTTTTTAACCTTTGGCAAAAGTCGGCTCACTTTTTGCAACAAACTTTAGCACGACGCTTTCGTTAAGGTGCTAGTTTTTGTGCTGCCGGTCTTTTTCCAGGTCTTTTGAGAAGCTGGAGCCTTGGAAATGTTTGACTCGACATTGTTAAGGTCGACACAACTTGGTTAAATTCCTCTCATTAAGCTACAATTTGCCACAGAGTGGCATTTTGCTGCATGCATTTGTTGCTGCTGTTGTTAGCCTTCAAAGAGATTTCGCATTTGTGCTTTCATAGTGAATAGTTAAGCGAACTTCGGGCGGTCGTTTGATGTCCTCGTGCCCATTCAGCAGCAGTGAATGGAATAATGACAACGAACTGGCTTTTTCAACACTCCGCACATCCTTTAAAGGCTTTTGAGGGCAGATTATTGCAATTACCACCGGCCAAGACTGTGTTTATTACAGTTGTTCGTCCATCATCTCGACCTTCTCCTCGGTGTTCTCCTCGTTTTGCTGTTTTTTCCTTATTCTCCACTTCATCAGAGACCAGAGAAAATATTTTGAAATTTTTGTTCCTTGTCCTTGTTGTGTGTTGCACATATTTGAAGTTTCTATGCTTCTTCTTCGTCGTCTTTTATGTACTACTCAATTGCAGCCTTGGCTATTTTCTTATTCGTTTCGTATCGCCATCAACAACATCCGCTCGACGGTCGTCTTTATTCTCGGTTGGCTGAAAGGAAGCTTCAATGTGTGTATGTGTGTGTGTGTGTGTGTGTGTGTGTGTGTGTGTGTGTGTGTGTGTGTCATAACATGTGTTGATGTTCGTGGGACTCCGGTGCAAATGTGTCCACTGACACATAATCTTCAGGCCGGCGCAGTTGCATGCTTCGTTGGCTATTATTGAGCGCCTGCGATGCCACTTTTGCACTTTATTGCCAATTTATGCTGCATCAGACGCACTCCAACAACAAATGCTTCTTCTGCAGCTTCCTTCCCAACTTCTGCAGATACTGTCAGTTATTATTTCGTCCTTTTATTTCCTTTCGAGCAGCAGCATGGACATGAATGCAAATTGAAATGTGGACATAATGTCGAGGCCTCGAGCACCGATGATCATATTGCAGCAGAATTCTATTTCTACAGAATTCTATTTCCACTCATATTCAATAATTTTCGGCTGAAAGGTTTTATTGAATTCAGAAAACGCCTACAAGTGGACTCAAACAAAACAATGAAACGTGCTGATAATCACAGCGTCCTCATAACTTCGAGTTCCTTTCATATATGCGTTTTATTGCCTCAACAACCGCATCGAATTTTGCATTGACAGCAATTCAATTGTTCAGAATTGTGCGTAAATGAGTTAAAAGTTTCACTTCCAGTTCCTTTTTGGGAGCGATTCTTATGCCAACCTTCGACCTTAACAAATTTTTCTTTTAGCACTCCGATGACCGAAATTGGATCTACGGAACAAATGAAGTTGTTCTATCTTCTTTCCATACAAATTGCGAGTTGATTCGAAAGTTAATTTGCTGTAGAAAGTGTCTTTTGATTGCTTATAAAATAAGCGCCAAATGTTGGCAAACGAAATGGAAAAACCTCAACAAAAACATGTAAAAAAAAGATACGTTTGAACTTCTTTGTGCTTATTTAAAGGAAATGCATTTTAATTTCATTTTAATTTGTTTTTCCTTTCAATTTTTACAGAATCAAACAGAAAAGTTCGGTTTTCCAGATCATTTTAGTGAAAAAGGGGGCCAACGAAAAATATATAGAGGAAAGAAAACAAACTCAAAGGTGGAATTTAAACGCTGTTGCAACCCTGACAGGTCTGTCACACATCTACATAAACCCATTGAAATAAATCCAAATAAACTTGTGCAGAAAAATGTTATGTTTAATGAAAAAACCAAATAAAATTCAAACCTGAATCAAGTTTTTCCTCAATTTTTTTCTCTCTCTTCCTGTCTCATTTTCTTAAACTCTGTCTTCCCTTTCGCTCTGTGGACTCGTTAATGCAAAGTCTTGTAGAAACCAACAAAATTTATACAAAATTGGAACGTTGTTGAAATATAAACTAAAGCAAAAGTTGAAATTTGAAGTTGCTATAAAATTAAGAAAAAATCACTCTTTCATCAACACTAACACAGACACACACACGGCGCACACCCTCACAAAAAACCGACTTTACTTTAATCAGGCTTCGTAATATTTTGCAGCTACTTAGGATTTATCTAACATCCACATCTGTTGCTGCTGTCGGGCTTCTTTTTACTTTTTCGTTAACCTGCACAGAACAATTGATTGCTGTTTCTGTTCTTATTTTTGTTGCTCTGCTATCGAAGCGCCACACACACACAGTTGCCACCTCGCATTTCTCTGTCAGTCAATTCAATCGACAATCAATCTTCACCAATAAACAATCAAACATACAATCAATCAATCATTCACTGGATAAATACTCCTCTAACGCAGTTGGACTACGAGTAGCTGTAAAATTCGCTGTTTGTTTGCACCTGAATTTGGCGGGTTTTGAAGAAATAAACCAAAGAGAACAACGATAGAAAAAGACCCCAATCGATTCATCATCAATGATGCATGAAATTTAATTCAAATACAATTTCAATTAATATGTGAATTTTTTTTGGGTGAAAATATATACTTGAAGGAAATACCAGGAGAAGCTTTTCTAGAATCCTGTCCATTATCTTTTCCGCTTTATCTGCTTTCGTATGCAGTTCTTACTGACAGAATAAAAGCCTGCAGTCGGCTCCAGACGCTTTGAGGATTCAGTTTTTCAGCTGATGCATAAACTAAGTATTCACCTGAATGCATCGTGGTCCATTTTTAATCCCTCCTCTTTCCCTTGCCTCATACATAAATCATCGTTAATCTTTTTCTGTGGTTCTCTGTAGTTTTGCTTCTTTGATTTTTTCACTCTTCATCCACAATCGATTTTCCTTGATTTCGGTTTTTTCGATTATTTGCTTTTCTGGTGAACTTTTGTGGTTCCTGTTCTGTTATTTTTGGATTTTTCTATTCTCTTTTGCTCAATCTGACTGTGGCTGTTTGCCCTGGTCGTTGTCGGCTTGTTGTTGTTGTTCTTGTGTTCATTGTTGTTGTAATTGGAAGTCAATCCTGGTTTCGAAATAACCACAAGCAATTATTCGGGACTTTTGAATTGTTTGACTTGTTAAGCTAACAGAGAAACAACTCCGAGAATATAAATGAACGGATGTATCGAGTTAAGAGTAATCGTTTGTCCTTAAAGATTTTCATGTGATTTAGCGTCACTTTTACTATTTTTTTTATGGAGAAATACAAACAAAAATCATCGAATTAATTTATTTATTTGCTGAACTTTTCGTTTGATTACATTTAATAGCAACTGACAGCAGCTTCAGCCGCTTTCAAGCCTCTTGCTGACCGTGGATCAAAGGTACTCGATTTGATGTTGATCCCACATGTTTTATAGATGAAGCCAAGTGACTAAATAAAAGCGAATAAATAACACGAAATAAATAACATTGAGCTGCAGCGTTTGGTTTCCGTCAAAATTACAATCACTCATACGCCGCGTTGCACTGCAAAATATTTAAAGCTTGATTTCTCTCGGTTATTTGAATTTTAATATTATTTTTTTGGATTTATTTTGCGTTTATTTAGGTATAAATTGAAGTGTTTTTCTTTACTTTAATTTAATTTAACTTTATTTAGATTAGATTTTTCTTAATGCTTTAAGGTAGTTATAATGATCCATTTCTCACTTCTCTAATCAAAATTAATGTAAAAATTTTTGAAACAATATTCAATCAACATCAACTATAATAATAGAACCCATAAAAGTCTTATTGAATAGCAATAATAAGTAATAAAATCATTTATTTATTAGCTCAAATAAATATGTCAGAAGTTATCGTGTTTTCCTGTGTATGAGCAAGTTTTTTGAGCTACCACAGCCAAGAATATCGGTCTTTACTTCCCTTTCTCTATTATCTTTCCTTGTTGGTCTATCAGTTCAAATCAATTACTCTATCCTTCGGATATCTTCCGTAAAAAACAGAACAGAAAATCTATATTGTTTCTATCAATCAAGTTCCCACACGAGTTCAAAGTTCAGCACAGTGCAGTAATGGCAGCAATAATGTCTTGCGCTTGAGTATATATCGGCACTCATCGCATGCTATATACACTCTTAAACGAAGGATATTACTCAGAGTTTTTGTAAAAGTGGGACCTACTCATTGCCATCATCATCATCATTCTCAGCACTCAAATGCTTTACTTAGTGAGGGAGAATGGGGAAAGGTAAACCTAGGAAGATGTGAAGACCAGCAGATAAAGAAGAAGTGACATTAATCAACAATAGTTGCCGTTTTTCAAATAAAGTGACTCTCGATAAAAGTTGCAATTCTTTTTTACGTCCGATGAACTTTTATTCTTTCCATAAAATTTCTCGAATTTCGTTTATTTCAAAGAACTGGACACAACGCGATAAAGTCACATCCGTCGGTGGAAATTTTATTGTTGGTTATTTCGTTTTGGGTATTTTTTTTCGAGGTTCTCTTGTCACACTTCCATTTCAATTGCATTTTCCTTAACTTAGGGATTCGCAAAAGCTTAAAGCCTGAGCAAATAGCAAAATCAGAACAGAAGCTGAAAAATTTTTACATTCATAAAAACGTTGATATTATTATTTTTTTGCATGTTTCACGAATTTAACTGCTACATGCAAACAGTTCTCAATTAAAAGAATGAACCAAAAAACACCTTAAAAAACTATACGTTTTCAACACGTCGCAACAATCAAATTATTGCCGTTGCACGTCTCTTTTTTATCACTTCTTCCGTCACTTTTATGCATAATGTTTTCTTTGTTCAATTTTCTCATTTCACATGATCTTTAATGTCACTTTGACACTTTGATATGCAAAACTGCTCTTTGAAAATTTTATATAAAAACGTGTCCTTTGGAAAGCAGCATGAAATAATTTATGTATGTGAAGAAAAACCAGGAAAAGGAGCTCGATATATGGACTATCACGTAAAACGAATTATTTCCCTATTTATTTTTATTCTTTCCCTTTTCCCTGTCTGTTTTTGTACCCGATTCTATAACAATTACTTTTTTATAGTAAAACATGCGTGGAGCGGAATCTATAAAGGTTTCATGAAATCGATTGGGCTTGAAGTAAGCAATCGATAACGATTTTAACGATTTTTCGAAGATGTCGAAAGTTCAATTGTTTTAAAGAATATATTTTCCGTATTTTTTATTTATTTTCGGCATATTATTGGTATATAGTAAACTTAGTCCAAAACTTAATAAGCAAATGGGAAAAAATCAAAATTTCAATAAGTTTACCAGCATCAGCTGTAATAACGAAAACGAAAAGCCTGCAAGAAAACCCGCAAAAAGCAATTTTTAAACGACCACTTCAATGATAAAAACACCGAGTCACTCGAGCAAGAACCGAACTAAGCCGCTGTCACTGTATGACAAGCGGATGACTCCAATGATTGCCATCTTGATGCGGATCAAAACTCGTCTAAACCGACTTTTCCACCAACCCCACGACTGTAACTCTAACACGCTCGTGAGTCCTTTTCTCCCAGGTGCCATCAAGTGGATTTTATTTGCATTTTTGCTCGTTTGGAACGAAAAATGAAGCCGAAAGCTTGACAAGGTCCCCATCGCAGCAAAGAAATCTCCACAGCAAAGCACAAAGAAAGAACATCAAAGGAGACACTCGGGAGGATTTGACGCGATTTATAGGTAAATGGCGAGGTGAGTCTGAGTGTGTGGAAGGACACAAATGATGCTGAGTAAGTTGGTTAGTTTGGCTGAACGGTGGTAGGGTGTGTGGAGTAGGGAGGAGGAGAACCAAACCAATAGGAATGATGGATGCTCCGCTTCTTAGAGAATTCAGTTCGTAACCTTTTGTTGCTTCATTGCGTCTATTTATAAAAAACGGATGAAACGAAGTAGAAATGGAAGTGGAAGAAGAAGCGCACACGAGTGTGTCTATGAGTGTGTGTAGATTTGTGCTTACATGTGGTCGCTTACATTTCAATCTGTTTGAATTCGGTCTTGAAGTCTACCAGAGGAGCCCCAGTTTATATGAGCCACTGTGAAAATGGTAATCATATCGTAGACATTTTTCAAATAATCTAAAAGTCATTTGTAAAGTTTTCAACATTGCATTCATTCATATTCTTTTATTTTCCTTTTCCACTTCCATTCACTTTAAATTGCTCTTTGCTCTTTACTTTGTGGACTAGGTTGGCGCCACAAGACACGCCCACCCACATTACCGTTTAAGGTTTCATTTTCTCTTCGCATATATTGCTGTCATTAGCATTTTTTTGCAAAACGAAAAAGAAACGTTGAAAGAAACAGAACATCGTTCAGAGAAGGGCCAAGAATGGAGTCATTGAAACTAAATAAAAATACACATTTATAAATAAAAGAAATACGAACAAATATTCTTAACTTCCATCGGCTCAATAGCAAAGCCACCGATAAAAATTTCCGAAATTGAAATTGCTGCCGTGAAAAGCGCTTTTCAAATACAAATCCCAGTTTCAGGACAGAATTCCCATCTATGTTGCCATCATACGAAAGCAACAGCGCCTGTTGATTAGGTTATGAAATATTTACAAGACAGAAAACCGACCCAAAAACAATCCTAGAATGAAATAGCTTGATTCTTTCAATGAAAAAAAACTTTTATGTCACAGATGTTTGAGAGCAAATGCAATGAACGTCATGATGCAGATCTGCTCACTAGCTCATTTTACAATTACCCGCCTACTCATGTTTTTAACTTAACTATAGAAAAATTATAAACTATATAGTTTCTGGAAATATCAGCATAATATATATTTGTATATAAAAATTTCATGTTTGTTTGTCCCGGCTAATCTCAGAATCTACTTACCCGACGATGGTAAAACTTTGTGAGGTCATAGTTCAACTGCCAAGGAAGGACTGTACTGTATAATTACTTTTTTGAATAACTCGAACCATTTAAAGGCGCGTAGCAAGTTTTAAAATGGACATATTCCGAAAACAACAATATTTCTAAAGTTGTTGGGAGTTGTAAACAGGGATCGTGTGTGCTTACGATGGGCAGAAAGAGAACGAATACAGCTCTAATCTCAGGAACCATAATAACTGCAGCTTCTTTCCAAAACAATTGTTGGGTTCGGCGGCTCAGCTAGTTACAAATAAAATAAGTCAGATGACTGCGACTATAACATAAAACCCGGGTAATCGGAAATTGGCACTTCTGCACTTCGTAGCAGAAAGAAGAAAAGTAGAAAACAGCAGAGAAATGGCCTCAGCTGGCAACTCGACCCAAAATACAGACATTCAAAATGAAATGTCTATGATTCCGAAATATTCGTAAAATAAAGAAAAGAGAATAAAAGAAGCAAACAAGGAAAAAACGCAATCAAGAACATGGAAGGAATGAAAAAGTTCAAATAGTTTTGACAAATGCCAGAAAAGGAACTCCTAACAAGGGAAACGAATGCACACACAATAAAATTATATTATAGCAAACACACAAAAAAACCTACAACAAAAACTTCAAAGAAAATTAATACTTAAATAAATAGCAGAGGATTTTAAGTATGCATGGAATGGAGTTGAACTTTTATGGAGAAATTTGGTCTCAAATCTATTTCAAAGTTGAAATTGGCCAACCCCTAAGGTGGACGCCTTAATTTCATTCTGCTTCTCATATTTTTCAGGACAATTAGGAAATGAAGACGAGGAAAAGGTTTATTACGGCTTGGAAGTTTAAAGAAGTTGAAAGAGCATCAATTCAAGCCAGTAGGCAAAAAGAAAATTAAGTAATTTGAAAAGAATTACTTTTAAGAAACAACTGATGCCGCGGGCATATAGAAACCTCAACTAAGATTTGACAGGAAAACCATAGTTGAAATTCAGATAAGGAACAGTCCTTATTTCGAAGGCAGATAATCTTTCCGCAGAGACTCAGAATACGCAAAGGTTCATCAGTATAGCACAAAACTATTTCCATTAGTAAATCTTTGCATGTGTGACTTAATGACAGCTTTCAAATGTTACTCACTGCTCCTTTTACTACACTTAAAACATCCCTTTTTCCCCTGTTTGCTGCTTAATCAATTAGTCCCAATTAAAGACTATCATCGAATAACCATTTTATTGCTTCGAAATCATCGTTAATATGGTCATTTCTCTATCACTCTATCTAGGTACTCACCGGCTGAGTATCTGGAACCATTGCAGGTGTCACTGCTGATGCCGCCATAAGTGAGACAATGACTCGAACTGCCGGTGCCGGAGACGATCGCTATTTCGTCTAGCTCATGGCCAGGCGAGGCGCCGGCAGGAACAAGGCGTGTCGAGGAGTTCGCTGTACAGTTGCTTTGGGAATGTTTGCGGCCGCGTAGCGAAAGAACCAGCCGTTTGGCTGTGGACATTACACACGACTGACTGCAAAAAAAAAGAGTAAGCAGAGGAAATAAGAAACATGTAGTTGAAGTTAATATTATATTAGTAAATTCAACTTAGAAATAAATGTAGCACGAATGATTTACATCCATAAAACACCTTGTCGTAAATAAATACGACTCAAAGACTTTCTTCTCTTCAGTTCTTTGTCCCATATTCTTTTTATTCATCTGCGCAAAAAACAACATGAAGAATGCTGTATTTCCTATTTTTCTCAAGTGGCTTCTGCAAAATAAATTATGCAATAACGCAACAATAAAAGCGAGTGTCCATTTACACAAAGAATCGAAATAATGGCTTCGTTGAGAAGAATTTCCTGGCATCCACAACAATCTTAATATCCAAAGGAAATCTATTACAAAGTGTATAGCAGCAGCTGCATTAGGATAAGAAAAAGCTTAAGAAATCTTTTTAAAGAATTTTTGGAAGTCTGCCATAGAAGGAAAAACTAAAAAGAAAATCCGCACAAAGAATTCCTGTCTCCATTTTTCTATTTAACGATTAATAAAAAGCCTAAAGAGTTTGAAGTGTTCATTTTTAAAAAAGAAATGTTATTGTGCTAATGCAATATAATTATAATAGCAAGAATATAACTAAAATCAGAATTTCAGAGATCTTCCAGTTGAAACAGAAATAAATTTCGTTTACTTCTTGACAAGCCTATTAAATAATTCGAACGATATTGAAATCTAACGCGAAATTAATTGAATTCAAACCTTTAGAGTTCGACTTCATTAAGCAGTAATAAATGGATAAATAATTTTGCTAAAAGTCGCTCAGTTAATATATTAAAATTAGCTTAACTTGTTTTCTAATTCTTGCAAAAGAATTAATTAATTAATATAAATTTATTTAAGATGACAAAAAAGTATCAACTTTCCCCTGCTTTTCATGTTTATGTTGCACTCAATTATATTTGATTTTATGGAAATTTAATCGCTTTTATTGGCGCCATGAATAAATTATAAAATCAATATATGAGCACTCACTGTGTGCAACGCGTCGTATGAGCAACATACATCAGACGTTTTTGTTTATTAAATTTATAAACATATTTCCACAAATTTCCATTATAAAAATTCGAAAACAATTCGAACCGAATTCCAGAAAAAATTAAAGCAATTAAATAAAGTTTTCGTTATGTGCAAAATTTCTGAAAGAACAATAATAAAACAACAAAATAACAACACAAACAATGGATTAACAGTGTGTGTGTGTGCGTGTATTTAATCGTGTGTTGTCAGTTTTTGTGATGAGTCGATGTGTCTGTGCCGCTGACAGCTGTCGTGTGCGTCTGTGTTTGCTCTGTGCTCATTTGGCATTCATTGCTTTTGTTTTCGGCGATGACAGCCACCGAATGCATCTATCGTCCGCCCGCAGCCCCTCCCCTCCCAACCCCTACATGCATCATTACCATGTTCGCTGGCTTCATCAACGTCATCCTGCGCTGGACGGAAGCGATATTATTACTGGACTAAAATAATTGCAATTCGCGGAATTAATTATTTTCCTTTCAATACACATCACTCAATACAATGAAAGAGTGTTTAAGAGGAAAATTCAAAAGTACACAACTGAAACTTCATTACGTTTTATACTCAGGTGGGATTTTTGGAACTCCAATACTGAATTATTTGGTTATTTAGTGCGAATATGTATCGTTTTTATGTTTTTTTTTATTTGTTTAAATCGAGCTCCTTGAGTCTTCGATCTCTTTTCAGGTATCAATACGCCAAAATCCAAGAAGTTAACGAGAAGAAATTAAGCTATCTATTTTACTAACCTATTTACTATCTATTTTACTGTATAAAATAGGTTTTTCATTATTGTTATTATTAATAATCACAAAGAAAACAGTACTAGCAACGACTGCAACCGTCTGTGAAAATCCCGAATAAATTTCAATGATTTCGAGGAATTTCCAATATTTTTCATTAGCAAAAATTTGTTCGCTTTTAATCGTAGTGAATGGATTCGAAACCTTTCAAAATTTATTGGTTTTAAATAAGCCTGCATTCAGCGGTCATTGCGTTGCGAAGCTACGGATTCAACCAATTACAGAGCTGCCAACGTCAGCAGTTATTAAAAATTAAGGGATTAAAAACGGAATATTCACAAATGTTCATCAAAGTATTTTGATCAAAAGTTCATTACTTTTCACCACATTATTTTTGAGGAGATAATTACTTTTATTTATTTTTGCAATGTAATTTTGTCCCCTTTAGAGGTAATTAAATATCATTAAAGATTTAATTTGAAAAGAAATATAATATAATGATTCACAAACATGAAATGTGGATTTGTGATTCTGATATTTACGTAAATTAATGTAAATCGATTTATTAACACATCAGACAACGCAACAAAGCGTAAAAAACCAAAAATAAAAATTCCTCATCGAAAAGCGCGACTTCTATGCGATTTTATCCGCCTTAAAACATGCCACAAAAACGCCCCGAGAGAAGTTTTCACTGGTGTGTCGTAGGAGGATTCAAGGAATATCACATTCGAGAAGAATCAGATTCGAGGATTTAGAAGCACAGATTTTTTCCATGAATACTTGATTTCGAATCCCAGACTGACATTAAAAACTCCGCGTGGATCTGTACTCTCATGTGTATGTTTGAGTATGTGTATCAGCGCTTAAATGTGTGCTTATGTGATACTTACACCAACGTTTTTTAAGTTAAGCTACAAGCTGGGAATCGAATTTGACAACAATTTTGTTACCTCGCTAAAATTAAGTGTGTCAGCGAAATTATATCAGCTACACACACATAAAAACTCACGCATACTGAGTTAAATAGTATTATTTGCGAGTATTTGTGTTGTGAAAGAATTTTACAAAGATTTTCGTTTTTATCGATACGATAAATGAATGCTAAAAAGTCTGCGAGGCCCCTTATCGGAAATGCCTCACAAACAGTTAAAAGTCAGAATAAGTGTAAAATCGTTGAATTTTAAATACATTAAAAGCTTAAAGGAATAGAGCTTAGAGGGAATAAATTACTACTGATATTAAAAATTGACAAACGTTGTAAAAAAGACGACATTTGTTTTCCTTAGTATAAACATGATCGTAAAGAATATGTTTATTAACTTAAATCTACAATCAAATTAACTTTTTAGCGATAAAATCCCAATCTTTGGTCCCATTCTGAGAAAGTGTCAGAAACGTGAAATTGGAAGTGACTTCAAATTTCTTTTCGGTTATTTTATTATGAATATTAAATTAAACTTTAGGCTCGTAAAATTTTTCATACGTTTTTCATAACTTCGATTTATCAGTTCGGGCTGATATTGCTTTATATGTAAATATTTTTACACAAAAATCATATTCTCTAAATAATTTATGTGACAATAAACAATTTGAATCATGATTTACATCCTTTCGACAAATTTATTCAACAAAAATAAATCCTGATATAGTAAATACAAAAATTAATGTAAATGACAACGAATTTCTATTCGTTTTCTTAGTTTTTAGAATACAAACGCTCCGTAGTTTCTTCATGCTATAATTTTTCTGTTACTGCTTGGCTCCAAATGCCTTTAATTTCATTTCTCGTTATTATATATATTGTCACTCTCCTCTAAAAACATTGTCATGAATTCAGTTCATGTCAATATCACACCTTTTCGGTGTATATCTCATATTACATCCTTTCCATTCTACGGAAATATTCTTTAAAAAGTAAATATCCATTATTCAAAATATTACAATCCCAATTAACTAGCCTAGTTCTAATATTAGTTTAATTTTTAAGTCGAGCAATTATTATTAGTCGCCATGTCACTGTCGCTGTTGACAAATACCCGACAATACAGTTGAATAACGAGTCACAAACACAAACTTCAAGCACCCACTCACTGAATACGAAGAGTGAACACGAGATTGTGGCATGGACGAACGTGAAGGATAAGAGATAACGGAGAGCTGACAAGAGGACGGCATTCATGGGAATTATTAGCTGTCAAAATAGAACGAGTTGACTTGACAGCGTAATAATTAAGCTCGTCAACAGCATCCATAAACGAGTCTTTCTGGAGTCGTGGATTGCAGACTTAAGAATCGTGTAGACCACGAAGGAAGAGGGACGAGTCCCAGGAAAGGACTTCCTCTAGAGTTATTCGTACATTTGGGCCGTTGTCGCACTTGTTAGTTCCCCGTTTTTTTTTACTTTCTCGTTTCTCTCTCGTCACACGCTTACTTTTTATTATTTGTCACATTTGAGTGATAAATGCTTGTCGCTTTTTCACCACCCACACCTACACTTCCACGTACCATGACCCTATCTCTCTTCTTCTTCTTCTTCTACTGTGTCCTATCAACCCGATTTCATCTCGCTTGTATCATCTCCGCAGCCTCGCAGTGGTACGATGACAGCAGCACGACAACAACGAACGACTTAAGGGTTATCTTCTAATATTTCCCTTTTTTCTATATTTTTCCTATTTTCTTGAAACCCCTTTCGATGGGACTCCACTCTATTCCTCTCCATTCTGGTTTCCTTTACTTCTTTTTTATTATCCCCGCATTGGAGAGGATGAAGAAGACGCAGCGAAACTGAAGTCGTTTTCTTCACCCGTTTCCATTTCTCGATGGAAGACGATAGCCATTGCTGTGGAGGGGGAAGATGAGATTTCTTATCTCGTTCTTATTGCTGATGAATTGAGAGAGTCCCAGTCCAGAAAAGCAAGGAAAATAAAATAACTAAATATGGCAACATTTTATCTAGTTTGATATATTTTAGATTTGAAGTCTAGTTTCGTAAGTTTTTGTTTTGCTGATTCTTGTCTGGTCCTCTGTGTAGATGTGAGGCCCAATCGCAATACGAATCAATCTAATAATAAGCCCTTTATAGGCGGGTCAATAGAAACACTCTGCGAGCAGCGAAAGACACCAGAAAAGGACGAAAACCTTTATCTTCCAAACGATGAACCTTTCGGAAAGGAAACGTTTGTGGAAAAATTGCCAGCAATAAATCTGTCATTGCTGCTTTGCAGTTTCACATAATCGATTCCATAGGCTTTCATTTTTTGTGGAAAATTTATCCCAAAAAGGCAAAAATAATTTGTCGATAAAGTTATATAAATACATTCACAAAAGTTTGCTGGAACGGATCACAAAATAAAAATTCAACAATTATTGTAAAATTTGTTGATTTATTGATTTCAGTTGAAGATCAAAAACATCTTTAAATTTATTGATAGATACTTTGAAATATTTAAGGAAAATAATCTTCATCTCAAGTCTAAAAATCATATTTACAGCTGAACCGAGAAATATTTTTCGGTGGCTTCCCTCAAAATTTAGATCAATTTTTGCCTAACCATAGAATTCCATAATTACTCCCTTTCGGGAATAATTTTAGTCGTCGTTCAGATGACCTGTGAAATAACTGCTTTTAAACGTGATAGTTTTAATTTCGTGGATGCATTCAGTATTCAAGCATTGGAAAAATTACAATTAAATTTCCCGAAGTTCAAAAAGAGATTCAAAATTCTAATCAAAATGTAGAAGGAATTGTTTTAAATGTGACCTTTTTAATCCATATGTAATTCAATCGAACTCTTCACAAGTCAACAATTTCGATGGGTCCAATCTATGAAGTCACCTTTGAAGAGAGTACAGATCAATTTTCTGCCTACTTTAAGTTCGGGGAACTGACAAGCAATCGCACATGATAGAAAGTTAAACCGTTTAAAGAAATTTAAACCGTTTTAAATGTTATTCAATCAAGTTAAAGTTTAAATAATTTAATGCAAACTTAAATATGAATAAAACGAACTTCCATTCCATAGAATCATTAGCACGTTATTCGTTTCGTAGTACAATAATAAAATTGATTACTAACTTACTTCCAATTAGAGAAACTTATTATTTATTAGAAAACAGACATATTTCGGCACAAATTTGCATTTGCATGTTGAAAGGAATGCATTAAAATTGCAGGAAATACTTAAATAACAACATTAACTACATTTCTAGTCAAAGCAAATTAAAAAACAACAATAAACAAAAACTTCAGCTTCGATCTCAGCAACTGAATGCAGATTTGTTTGTATGTCCTCCTTTTGAATACTTTTAGTTTAAGTAAAAGGAATGTTAGTCGGACAGTGAAAGAGAGAGAAGACGATGGTAAAAGCTTTTGTGTTAAGGTAGAGCATCAAAGAATCAGCAACTCGAATATTTCATTTTCTTTAATGTGTTTTCCAAATGCGTTTGTGAATGTTGCTTTGACCTAAACTTATTTCTTCATAAAAGCATTTTAAATATTGTGTTGCTTGTGGTTGAATTTAATATTCATATCCTCAATCGACTCTGAACTGAAATCGTCACTTAAATCAATTCATAACATAAATTCATTATTTTATACCGAAAACCTTCAAATAAATCATTTATTTTTAACGTTTTATCAAAGTATTTTTGATTGAAAGAATGTGACTGTCGTAAACAACTGTTATTTATATTATAAATGCTTTCCTTTTATTTTTGGGAATGTTTTAGTCTTTATTGAACTCGCTAATAAACAAAGGATTTTTTACAAGACTTCTTTTGATATTTTTTCAAATTATCCTTTTGTAATTTATCGCTAAAAGTTTTAAATAAAGCAAAGCAAAATCCTCTCCTTCGTTTTAAAACTTCTGAATATCACTCAGTCAATTAAAAGAATGAAGAAATTCAACTGGAAAAATCATTTATTTTGTGTCAGACTTTCTTCAATAAAATTTAAAATGTAAAAAGTATTTTTGCATGAAAAGTTAAAAAAAATCGCTTGTTTAAAAACGAAATTAACACAGAAGTGAAAATGTTTAAAAAGAAACTGTGAAAAGTCGAACAATTTTCTCATTTCTTCTTTTTTTTTTGCGTTCGTCAATAACATTTTTTTCGTATTCTTTTTGTCTTCTTTTATTTGGGCGAGAAGCTTCTTCTTCTTCTTTCGTATAAAACAAAGAAAAAAATAAACAAGACGTCAGAAAGTTTTACGAGAAACTTAGTGACGAAGTGACCAATAAGAAAGTGATTTGATCTGGAAAAAATCAAAGAGCTAAGAGGAAAATAAAGACTTGACACTTTGGCACTGACTGACAAATAAATTGAAAAATAAAGTAATGTTTTTTGGGCAAATGAGGTCATGTGGTTGTGCAAGAGCAGGTGAAACGGAGTTCAGATCTGATAAAACTTTCAAGAGATGCAGAAACATTTCAACGCGTTGCCGCTATCTCTTGTCAGAAACCATTTGTCAGAAACGGGAGACAAGCAACTCTCCCGTTACCTCTACAGAACCCGATCGTGACTGATAGAGTAGTGAATGTATTTGCATTGTATACTTTAGAAGAACGATTCCAGGTTTACGTCGTGACAAATGAAAAAACTATTGTTAATACAAGATAAAAAAAACAGAAAAGGTTTAAGAATTTGAAAAATCAGAAATAATAGATCATTACTTTCTCTTGTATCTCCTAAATCTGGAGTCAACTGATTCGACAAATTTTATTTCATAATATTTCCCGACTATTTTCATAATCCTCTTCGAATTTCTTTTTAATCTCCTTTTGAACATCCTTTTTATTAGGTTTTTCTCCTTTTTTATATTATGTATTAGTTTTCTTTCAAGAATCTTCACAACGGACAGGAAATGATGATGTATTGTATTCCCTTTAAACTCACAAACTTAACACGCAGCTTGTACGATGAACCTTCGCCTGCCGTTGGCAACAATTGGCAGAGGAAGGAAGCAATTGAATTACACCAAAACAAAAAAAAACATGTTGATGTTTTTGGCCAAACATGTTCTGTCGGCTCGTTTTTAGTTACTTTTATCCCGCGGCCATCAGTGTTAATGGCGCTATGTTCTATTTACTTATGAGAAAATACTTTTTACTATTATTATTCTAACATTTATGAACTTGTACAGAGTGTGTTTTGCTGTTGTCGTTGTTGATGCGGCTGCTGGTCCCTTGTCCGTGGTATTCTTGCATTGCTAAAAGCTCAAGCTGAGTTCGGCTAACTCAGTAGATATGTAAATATTTATTCTGTAGCTTGCGCATAGTTAAATTTAGTGAACATTCGCCCCGATGCAGTAGCGACAGCTTCTGAAGTTGATGTTGATTTTTCTGGCGTTGCTTTTGTTGTTTTCTTTCTAACTCGGTAATGAAATTGAAGGCAATGAGTAGAGAAGATTTTAATGGAAACTTCGGTGCGGAAAACATGCATCACTTTTACACATTTTGATAAAAGTTGACTGCTGTCGGAGGTTCCTTCCAAACAGAAGAGGCGTTGAGTGAGTGCCTCGCAATTTAATTCAATTTTAATGGAAAAGAGGAAAATTCAGCTGAAAATAATTATTATAGAAAACAAGGTAAAAATGAAAATGAGGATAGGAATGAGAAGGAAAATGTTAAAGAAATTTTCAAGCATTTTTAAGCATTTCCAGAGTTTATTATTATTATATATGCATTTAATCAACGGGAACAACCTGTTTTGTCTTTGATAAAAATCGTTATTAATTAGTAATCGATCAATAATTAAACTAAAATAGAACCAACATTAATAATAAATATTTACAATGCACTAAAGCAATAACAGCTAAATTCGAGCTGGCAACTCGTCGTTGTTCAAAGGTTGTACAAATGCCAATTGGAATTTATAGCGCAAATAAATCCGATTCATCTCAGCATGCGAATGAATACGAATGTGTAATCGATGAAGCAGAAGACGTGGTTGCATTACGTTCCAGCAACATTTCGACTGCATTTTTATGGTGTTGCTATATTTTTGATGGTATAAAAGGAAACTCAAACAAGCAAAAATCTGTTTGTAGTATTTGTGTATTAACATTTCCCATCATCCATAAATAAATCAGCGTTTTTCGAGTTGTTGTTGCTACTGATTTTACAGCAGTTGAATTTGTGTGTGTGTTGGGATGTGTTCTTGCTGTTAATGCTGCTTTTCGAACGAATTTCCAATTCGTAAATATTCAAGCATCATTTCAAAAAGAAAATATAATTATTTATATCCTTTAAATAATATTTAAGTACTATGTATGTGACCTCTTCCTCTCCTCTTTTCTTTTTTTTTTTGTTTGTCTTTTCGTTCGTCCATTTTGTGTAGAAGTTTGGGAAATCCACCATTAAAAATCAGACTAAAAGTTTATTTCCTTAGCATTTCGATGACTGCTTGGAGCTCTGTATTGGTGTGTGTATAGAGTGTTGCCATCTTACATTGTTTTATTTATCATTGGATGCTACACGCTCGTTTGAAACTTGTACGTGTGCAGCTTTCGCCATTCAACATTTTGCAAGGTTTACAAATAAAATTCGCTGCAGCAACGATTTTTATTGCTGCTGCTGCTGTTGTTGTTATTGTTGCTATTGCAATTGTTATTTTGTATTCCTTTTGTTACTGTTATTTTTACAGTTGTAATAACTTTGTAGATTCAGCATTAGTTTAAATTTCGCAGAATTGAAGAAGCTTTTATTGTTGAATTTTATTGCACTTATTGAGAATAAAAATCGCTTGCAACTTGATGCAGATGTTCGCATTTATGCGTTTTTTTTTTCTTGTTTGCCTCACTAAATCGATATTTCGGCATAAATACAGGTGAAATTTTCAAAAATCAACAAACCAATTGCATAAATAAACAGCGCTTCATAAATAACATTTTGACAATGAAACAATAAAAACCATAAAAGATAGGAAGAGGGGAAGAGAGGAAGAGGTAGGTGAGAAGTACGAAGTTGAAGCTTTTCGCCGCTGCCTTTTTTGGTTTTGCTTTTGCTCCAACTGCAAATAAACTCATCAAACAACTTTTAACTCTTCACTCCCTTTTAAAAACCATTCATCTCCATTGTTTATAGTCTCCCGTTGACTTCCAAGCACTTGTTCCCTCTCTCGTCCCCCTCCCCCCTTCTACAATTCCTATTCCACTTTTAATTCATTTCATTCCTAAAAAAGGCGCCTTCGCTGAAAACAAAGCGTGAACTTCGACTCTCGTTCGTGTAGAGTTGCCAGGTGTTGCAAAATGCATCGTCGCTCTTGCGTGTGGTCGCCTTTGTTCCGAAAGGCTGCTTCCCAAACCGTTCTCCTATCCGAGGTCGTCAAAAGTTACGCTTCACAGTGAATTTTGCAGCCACAACTCAATTTAGCATCTTCTGTTCTCGGGTTTAGAAACTTTCTGTTAAATCAATTTCAATTTAAAACAAAGAAAATACAACGCACATATATTAAAATAAATAAAAGGAAATGCAATTAAAAATATGTTTTAGAAAAACACAGATTTTTAAAAACTTCGATCGATTAAAATTCTGCTTTCATAAATTTTCTATTTTATTTTTGTTTTTTGCTCAATTTCAATGCAATTTTACATTAAATTTTGATAATTTTTTATTGAAATTCATCTTTTTTTGGGTTTAAAAATAAATTAGAATTTATGGTTTGAAATGTAATTAAATGATATGAATGAAATTAATTTGATAAATTGAATAAAAATTAATTTGTTTAAAAAATATGTTAGAAATAATTGAAAACTCCAGAAGGAATCCGTGAGCTCCGCTGATGCTTAAGCTTAGAAAAAGCCTGATGGAAATTCAATTGATATCATTGATAAAACTTAATCAGTCGCTAGCACATCACTTGCCACACATGAATTTATTAAAGATGATGTGATGCTGTATCGATGACGTGCAATCATCGTTGTGCTTTGTAATTGTAGCGTCATCAGCAGCCGTCAGTGAAGACGGAAACATTGCCGGCAACAGCAGTAATAATAATAATTGCCATCAACTTCAACATCAAAACCGTAACACCAAAAACAACAACGAAACTTGATGTTTACTGCTGATGAGTATGAATTTGATGCTGTCAGTGTTCATTATCGTTGTTATTATAGAACTTGTAGCTTGTTGCTGTTGCTTGAGTAATAAATAAAACATAACGAAGCGATAAAACGTAAAGAACTTCTATTGAATAAGAAAACAATTAATGAATAAACTTCTATCAATTCGAAGAATATTAATTTTACATAATTAATAAAGGAAATAAATGTAACATTTTCCTATGATGAATTCGAGTTGAATGAATTGAAAATGATGAGGCGAAAAAATTTCTGTGTTTAGTTGCTATTTTGCGTGCTTTCTGTAATTATTTTCCTCATATTTTTTACATTATGAGGAAAATTGTAGCTTTTGCGAAACCATTGGTGCCTGTGGTGAGTTTCGAACAGTCGAAAAATTCCCCGAAAAATCCTCCGACTTCACATCGTCACAGTTTTATGACAAACTGCGTTCTAAGTAAAAATAAACATACTGAAAACACACACATGTTTATCTACAATTTATCTACGTGTTCGTATGCAGATAAATATGTGCAGATGTGTTTATATGTGTCTGTCGGCGTTCGTATCGTGTTATTAATTTTCTCAGTTTGTAGTTGGACGGTTTTCCAGCCGCATTTGTTGAGAACATGTTTGCCACACATAAACAGCAACAGAGCAAAACTCCATGCATACAAACACATCTGTTTATAGTATATTCGAATGGGTTTGCGTGTGTGGAGCCTTTCGTGTGCGTTATAAAATGGTTCGCCTGTATTAATGGCTGCCATCTCCGGTTTCGTATGCACTCAGCGGACGTCAGCGCAATTGACGTCACGACAGAAAGTTGGGTGGAGCGAATGTAGCAGAGCTCGAAACCACAGCCACTAAAACAAAAATTGGCACCAATAAACACAAACACACACACACACAGAAATCGTAAACTTTTAGTGTTCGTTTTTTTTCATCTTTTGTCAGCTTTTATTTAAACTCATTTTCGTATTTTTAGAAATTTCAATTAATTTTCATTTTATAAATAAAACTCTTTCCCAACCTTAAAAAAAACCCCTCTTCCTTTCCACAATTTTCATCAAATCCTTGTCACAGCTGTTCTAAAAATAGCTCAACCCTCTTTAAACTGATGGAGTTGCTGTCAATTTGCGATTCAGCACCTTTTCAATCTGCTCTCCTCCGTTGTCTCCCTTCAGCACTACGCTTCACTACTCCTTCCGCCTTCCGCCAAATCCAATTCGCTTCCCTTCCTCCTTCTCTTCGGTTCCTTTGGCTGTTAGCAAGGCAAGTGTTTTGTTATATGATTGACATTGATTTTGACATAAATGTACACAGTTACGGGCGTGTTTGTTTGTGTGCTGCGTCGCTTTGGCCATCATAGCCGGCATTTCCGTCATTAGACATCACATTTTCTCATTTCCCTTCGGTGCATTAAATGCAAATAACAAGCTTCATCAAGTCATCTTGCTTTCTGTTTCAAATTCAATTTAAAATCTGTCATTTGACTGTACATACATAATTTCAATGTTCTCTTCCATTTAAAGGAATTTAAAACGATTTCATCCTAAAAGGCATTCAATTAAAAACTTATAAATTGCTAAGAATCCTGTAATATGAAAGCATTTACTATATCTGAAGGACTAAAAACATCATTTTTGCGATTAAGTTTTCAATGGGACATTTTTATGAATAAAATATTAAAGCTTTTAGCAGATTTCAGCGAATTTATAGAAGATTAACGACTTCTCTTTCGGACTTTAATCTTTGTTTTACTTAACAAAATATTTATTTAAAATATTTGGGGAAATTTTGCTCTATTTTAGTGCTGAAAATCGGCAAAAAATTATGGTAGATATAATAAATAATGATAATAATAAATAATCGAATGTTAAATTCCTCAGTTCCTTAAAAACCTTTTAATTAATTCAGAAGGCTCATAAAAACGACTATAAATAAAGCTTCAAAACATTTTAATTGTAGTTGGAATAGTTTTCAATATCCTTAAAAGCATTAAAAATTGTTTTCAAGGAAGAAAGAGCTTTAACAAAGGCTCAGAATTTCGATGAGTTATGAAAATTAATTTCCAAAAATATAGAACTAGAAAAATATAGAATAATTTTATTGAAAACTTTGAAAGCTTATTTGACATTTCCGTGAGGGTCGAATAAGCCCAAAACTTGAAATGACTTTTTACAAAATATTTAAAAGGTTGTTACCATGTTTAGATGCTGCAAGGGAAAGCAATGGCTCACAGAATTGTGGCTATTATTTTTGTTGCTGCCTTTTCCTCTAACCTTTTTTCCTTCTGCCCGTTATTCCTGTCTCTAACAACCGTCGTTATCCTTTTAAAATAATTGGAAATTCGCTCGCAGCATTTAATTAATGCGTTGATTACGGCAGCGAACCCTCCAAAGCTCATCTTTAATTATTCAAACCGTTTTAAACACAGATTATATACTTAAAAATATCGTAAAATAGATTGCGCTGCGCTCATCCTTGATTGGGAATTTATTTAGGGGCGAAATCCTCGCACGCATAAAATGCTTCAATGACACGCAGCTGATTACATTTTAGTGTGTTTGTTGTATCCGTAGCAGCATTCCAACTGCACGTAAAATTGAATGGATTCACACATTTGCAATACAATCAAAGCTCTAATTCGAGCTGAGTGCCAGCGTTTTTCACCAACAGTGCTTCAGCGGAGACACGAACCACTTTCATTTTAGTTTTTCTGATTAGAAGCGACGTAAGCAGCGTCTTTAAATAGTCTCGTTAATGAGAAACGTCGTCTTTTGATCCCACGAGACGTTCTCAATATCGTTTCTTCAAATTAGAGTTCAAAAGACCAGTTTACAGTTATTATACATTTCTATAAAAAGGAAAGAACATCGAAAATGTCTTATTTTGTGACTAATGTTGGTGTTTTATTTAAATTATAATCACAACTTCTGTTCTACTTCTGTTTTCGGTGTCTTTTCAAGCTGTTTTTTTATATTATTAAAAGCTACAGTCACTTTTTATTAGTTATAAAGCTGGTAATTTATTTGCTTTGCTGTTGTTTCTCCTGTTTTACGATTGTTTCTCAGTTGATTTAAACACATTCATTTGCAATGAAGTACTTAAATTCGCAACGTTATTTTTTATATTTTTCCAGCTGCATGATTCGTCTTCACTGGGATTATAATTTATTGTTGTTGTTACTATTTTTCCATTACTTTGGTTGCTGCTGTTAAGAATGTCAGTTAATCAAGAAATATTCACTCAAATAACAGCAGCTTATTTCTTGAAGGACGCAATAATCTTTGAAGGAATCCTCCAGCATGATTCATAATTATTTCTTCCGTTTTACTAGAATTCTGAGCAGTCCTTTTTATTTATTTGTAGCCAAATAATAACAGAATGTTATGCTATGTCTTCATCGCACTTTATCAGCTTGATTATAGGCACTTTCTTTAAGGTTCCTGCTTACTTATTATTGCTTTTCAATTAATTTAGTATAAAAGGTTAATATCGAAAATAAAAAACACGATATAAATGCAATTAATTAAAGTTATTCATCGCAAGACGATTTTTACAATTAAAATTGCAGATGTAATAATTTTTTCACAATTCATACAACGAAAAGAAGAATAAAATGTAGAAAAAGAAGCAGTAATTGTAAAATATTATCACTGTAGAGGAATGTAAAAGGGGAAACAACAAAAACTAAGAAGTAATAATAACTACAGAACAAATTATGTCATCATTTTGCTATTGAATAGGCTTCGTTCAGACCTCAACAACCGCAAAAACGACAACAAACTCAGCAGCAACAACACGTTCGTTCACTACAACAACAAAACGCACTTAGCAAACGTTGTTATGCTGCAGAAGAAGAAGGAGACAAGGAAGACGAAGAAGATAAGGAAGACGAAGAGGAAGCAGGACAATTTCCTACTGCAATTTTACTAATGAATGCGAACGAATCGTTTTGAGTACAGATTTCGGAATACAAATGCGAAATACGACGAGCATCAACTGAAATGAGCGCAGCATGCACCCACACATACACGAATATAACTCACACCCTCTACATACACACACACACACACAAACATACGTGGCTTTGATTGTCGAACACTTGAAGGAGAAATGAGCTGCCGTCGTTGTTGCCGTTGATGGTGTTGGATAATCTTAAAGTTGTTGTTGCTCTTTAGTCGCTGTTGCTAACGTTGTCACGCTGTTCGTCAGCCAACGTATTAAATAGTTTTCGCTGTAAATACTTTACCATAAACAGCTAAGAGTGGCCATTGATAGAAACCACGACAAGTGCAGCCACATTCAATTTAACAGAGCTTCAAACGCCATCATGTTTAGTATTTAAACTTCTAGACTGATTCACAAAGCATCAATAATAATTGCAGAAATTGCATCGAGAACTTGTAATAAATTCGATATTAAACATTCATAAGAAATAACGAAGATTTATTCTATGCAATCGTTTGGAGTTCGCAATGATTTCAGTTCAGAAAACTGCAAATTAACGTTTTGGAATTTTCTGGTTTCAATTGTGATTTCCAGTAAAAAGCAGCTGAAAGAAACGCAACGAAACAATATACAGAAAATAACGAAAAATGATTATTACTTACGATGGCGCTTGTTGCGCCATTCTTTGAAATTGAATTTATCGCTGGCAACAAGACTTCGGTCGGTCTTGTCGACATCGAAAACTGCGACATTCGACTCTTCGCTGCAACGAATGATGCCTGTTTTTTGTTACTGTCCCATTTTCAACGGCAGTCGAACGTATTGCATTTTTGAGACATTCGATTTTGCCATTGTTCTGCGCTCTACCTATTTTTTTACCTATTTTTCCTTTTATCCCGCACTCAGCACTTTGTAGAAATCGCATGCATCAAGTTGTATGAGTTTTGTCCTCGCTCCATGCCCACTCTGGCAACAATGCTGCCATTCGATCGGCAACTGAGTGCGTTCATGTGTACAAACTTGAATAATTGATTGCAACGTATTTTGCACTTAACCCTTGCACAGCTTCAATTCTGTAGGACGGATCATGTATGGAAGAAGACGCACACAAATGTTTCACCCTCGAACAACGATAGGGAAGGAACCGGAAAAATGCCGGCCATCAAAACAGCTGTTAAAAATATAAAACAAGTTTGAAAAACTTTTTTAGCACTTTAATCGGACGGTTGCTCTGCTTTAAAACTGGTAAAAAACGGCTAAAATTTTTAATTCGTTAAATTTTATTTAATTTTATGTCCCCCCTTCAAAACACGCTCTATAAAAACACAGAAAAAACCGGCTCGGATTTCCCGCTGCGATATCTCGCGCAATAAAACAAAATTAAAATGCTTTCGCTGTGAAAATCCTTTTTGAAGCATTCCATATACAAGTGTCCTTGCGCAGCTCAGCACAAGAAATCGAAAGCGTATCCTGTAGTGGAGCAACGAAGGGATACGATGACAGTGCTTCGGTGAAGTGAAGCTACGAAAGCAGCGGGTGAAAACGTATTTTAAAGCAGGAAATTCAACGGTTGCTTACAATGGCAAACGTTGGAAAAAGTAAGGTGAAGGTGTGTGAAGGCGCAGGAGGCGGGAAGCAGTTGAAGGGATGTAGGAGACGCTTTCACGACGATCCTTGGGATAATAAATATTTTCTGAAAACCGCAAAAAATCCGATGAGTATTTATTTAGAGAATTCATGAGGGGTGTACAAAAGTTATTAATTTCAGAAACACTTCGCAAGTGTGAAAAGAACGTTATCAAAAGCAACGACAAAGCAAAACAACAACACATTAAGTGCAAGAGCAAAGAGGAAAAAACAATAAATAAAAGTATAGCAAATCTTTATGCATAGCAAGTTGCATAGTTTCGGGAGTGAATGGAAAATTGAACGAAATCAGGGGGCGACGATTTCTTTACAGGGAACTTTAGAAAAACAGGAGAAGAAATGAAATTGAGCATTAAGAATAGAAAGAGAAAAGAAATATAAATGCGTTGCTAAGCAAGGGAAGCATGGATCGTGCCGCAATAAGTCACTCCTTAATTAGAAACGTTTAATCCCATTAACCTTCTTCTCATGGCGATTCTGTTATTAAAAATAAGGATTAAAGTTTTTCTAATAAATTTCTAAATAAATAATTAGATTATCTGATCAAAAACTGAAGCTAATCTGCAGCCGTCGTTGCTTGAAGAAGATATTTTATAAGCTTTTAGAGGAGTCCGTAAAAAATCGGAAATACACCCGCTTTAAAATTAATTTCAACTGCAGCTGTTACTCATAAAAATTCATTATATAAAAAATAATAATTATAGAAAAATAAAATTGCATGAAACCAACAAAATTTGAATGACGATTTTTATTAAAGATATTTTTAATTGTCTAAAAATGGAAAGCCAACACTTTTAATTAAAGTGAAATTTAATATCAAGCTAAAATACTTCCTTTTTCTTTGTTTTTCATTTTATGACGAAACCGAACACACCTAATTATCTTTAGGAATTTAGTTTCTCTCCTTCGTCTTCGTTCTCTTTTCTAAACTACATTTTTCGAGCACTTCCGGAGTTTTAAACAAAACTTCAAAGGAAAATGTTTCGAAAATTCAGCAACCGTTGCTACATGACAAAGAGCTCGAATTTTCCCATCGCAAGCAGAAGAGAAGGAAGAACAGCAACCATAATAACCGGAAGTTAAACGGAACCCAAGGCAAAGAAAAACTAAAAATAATGGAAAGTCTTTTGCTGCGATTTAAAAGCAAATAAAAGCCAATAAAGTTTTATGCAAAAATTTCCATTAATATTTATGAATGTCGTTATGATTCAAAACGTAATAAATTTTCAATTTAATAAATTAAATTAAACAATTTTAGGAGTAACATTTAATAATCTATAAGTTATAAGTAATTGTTTTTATATATTTGGGTTTGTTAACGCTTAATAAAAAAAACTCTGTGTAATGAATTCTTATGAAAGAAGATATCACAAGAAGAAAGGAGATTTTAGCCAAAATCTAGGCAAAGAGAAGAAGAAGTCTTATGCGAATAAAAGCAAATGGCTACGGAAACTGTAGGAAATCGCAAATAAAAATGTCAGCAGCAAAGAAAAGCTTTCATATCTCATCTTTTATGGCAAATTCTTCAGACGCTGTTATAAGCATCTATTCTCAAATGTGCGTAGATATTTTTCAATTCGGCACACATATTTTTGTTGCTATTATTCACAATAGAACAATTTGGCAAATGTTCCTGCCCTGGTTTTGGGTTTTTTCTTTTGTTTTGATCATACATCACAGTCTCCAATATTATTAACAATTGTTATTTAAATTACTTGAACTCATAACGCTTTTAAAGAGTAGAAAAACACCCAATAAATTCTACTTTCCAGTGTTAAAAATGTTATATTTTAATGTTTAACGTTTTGTGTTAAGGTATCATCGCAATTTTAAGTCTGGAGCTGAAAGTTATTCAACATTCCAATATTTTATGTTGATTGTTGCGTTGGATTCAGCTTCTTGTGCTCATGTGATATTGGTTATTATCGAGTGTTTTTTTCTTTTATTACTCTGTTGACTTTGATTTTTACTCTGTTGATTTGTTATTTCAGTGTCGTAATCATCATCCACTATTTTCACACAAACACGCAGACACTTCGAACAATGGCGATGATCGACCACCGCGTGCAATGTTTTTGGGTGATATTAAAAGAAATACGATTTCGCACATCCGTTCGTGTGCAATTCTCAACTGCTGCATATCGTTGAAAATCATAATGGGTCCCTCCTCTTCGGACTCTTGACTGCCTTAAGCAACAGCAATCGCCATATTAAACTCAACAGCAAACATAGCGGAAATGAAGGTTTCGTGGTGTGCAAATGTGCATGGGAGCTCCCTCATGGATGTGTGTGGGTTTGTGTGTGGCGCTTGGATTGTGTCTGTACACATGTATGCAAATACAGGGTCAGATAAAATTATTTTTCTCATATTTTTCATTGGGGATTCATTAACATTTCAAAAAAATACACGTTTTTAAGATTGATTGCAATAATATATATATAAAGATGTTTTTAATTCTTTTATATATAAATTTAGAATATAAATTAGGGAATTTGCTTAGCATAGAAATTGTTTAAATGGAGAATTTTCTGAGTCTGAGTTTCACCTTTGCAATTCAATGTTCTTCGGAATAATGTCCACAAATGAATTTATTTTTTTAATATGTCTCCTTTTAGCACAAAATCTTGTCCATCATATAACAAAAAATTCCATGTTTACTCTCAGTGTAGATGGAATCATTTGTTATCGTTTAGACTCAGCAAAAAGCGGAGTGTGAAAAGTTTTCAAGCAACGAAATCTTTGTCCTTGCAGAAGATTCTTTCATAAGCAAAATTATATATGTACAAACGAATCCATATAGTAATACATGTGTGTGTGTTTGTGTTAGTGTCATAATGTGCGTCGGTGCGTTCTGCTGTTATTTCAGTTTTTGAATTCTTTAGGATTTCACTCACCTATTTTCGAAACTCTCATAAAAACAAAAAACTTGCAAATATAAATTCTACTTGCTGCTGGCTGCAGGCGACGACAACAACAAAATCAAACGTTATTCAAAGCAAAAATGAATGAAGAAACACAAAAACACACGTAAAAAGGACCCCAAGGAACGCTTTGGAGCTTTCGTATGTGTGCGTTTTTGAGTGAACACGTCAAAAACAAACGTGTCAAAAATTTGCGCATACAATTTTTATTCAATTCCTTTGTTGTTGTTTAATTTAAAACGCTCCAACGAACTATCAGCATAGAAACGCTAACGGAAATTTAAGAATCGCAGAGAAAACATTTTTAAAATCAAACTTCTGTGATTTCTTTCACAATTTGGTTTTTTTTTTTAACAAAATGTTCACCAAAATGAAATCGTTCATGCGAAAAACTGTCCGTGAATTCAACAATAACAACGGCCACAGCAACAGCAACAGCTGCACCATTTCCATCAGCGGAATGTTGGACCTGTTAATGTCATTTCGCTTCCTTTTTTTTTCTGGGTATTTTTTATTTTGCGGTGCTGCTTGTTCGCCGGAAAAGGGTTCGCCACTGATGGCTGTTGCTTGGCCGGCATTTTCCGTGATAAAATATAAAATATACACGAAGCGTAGCAACAACTTTAAAAGAGCAGTTTTTGAAAATGTAACCGAAAAACTGCAGTCGTATAACAAACACTGAACACAAAAAAAACCCAACACTAACAAAAACCGGAACAACGAACGGAAGAAGCGAAAATTTTGATCCATGGCGGTAATAATTCTGTTTAATGTGACGTCCGAAATGTTTCACTGCCGTTTGATATACTTTCTCGAACGTCGCCAACGGAGACGGCAGCCAACTCTGACTTCTGATCCTCTTCCTTCTTCTTCCGCGTTACTCCTTTCTTGAATTTATTTCATTCGCATTCCTTTTTCTGTATTTTTCCGTTTGTTTTTTGTCATTTGTTCCACAGACGTTTGTCGCCATACTAGAGTTTTTTTCCGGAGAAAATCCTCTTTAGACTGTTATTAAAAAAAGTCTCAACAACAGTATCCAAAGATACAGCACATAATTAGGATCATTTTCAGCAAGAATTCGACTTAAATACGGCAACATTCAGAAATTAAACATACATCGCATCCTATATTTTTGATTAATTGGGTCTTTTAAAGGAAAAAAGCCTCTCTCCATTCATCGTTTCTATAGAAATTTTGACGTTGATACACAGACACATATCTGCATTGCAGCTATCGTTTATCGGGACTGCGGCAGAATCAATCTTGTGTATAAAGGCACGGTTCATGTTCAATACTACGTAAAATATTTTTCATTTCTCTTACAATACAGAAGAGGAAACAAGTTTCATTTGATGTATTTTACAAAAAACTGTGCTCGAGTTTTTCCAACGAAGATGTCATGTGAATTGTGAAAGATGCTATAGCTGAGACTGTCCCCAGATGTCCAAGGAAATGTCAAAATATTGGAAAGTATTGACAGGAAATTAAGAGCAGATATTATTATAATATTACGAAAAGTTAGGTTAATGGAATTTTAAAAGTTAAATTAAAAACTCAATATAAAGAGGAATGACATTTACTATAGAAAGACATTCACGGTGAATCCATACCGGGTGCCTTAACAATCCATTATATATAGTTATAGGAGGACAACGAGGTTGTAGATCTACAGGCAAGACACGTCTCTGAACCTCGAAGAAACTGATTCGTTATTCAGGTAGAATTTTGGTTGAAAATTCAAACTTTTATGTACTGCATACACTGAAGAAAACTATTGGGACTGTGATTTCGAAGGCAAACAATAATATCTGAACATATTCTAAAGAATATTGTATTGACTCGAAGGCGCTTCTTAAATTAACGAGGGAGAAACTAAGATTTGCAATTAGAGTGCCACAGATCACTTTAGATTCTGTGGGGATGAAAAGAGGAAGCTATAATACAGCTGGTCTGCCATTGCCTGGACCGTTACCTGAACTTCGGACTGAGTCTTGAGGACTGGATTCATAGCAGCGCTTCGACCTTAAGCCTCCCTTAACCATTTTTCCGGCGACTCAAGTTAACTCCTAATTGCATTGCATAGCCCTTAGAATTATAGTAAAAAATCATCGACCTACTCAACAAAAATATAATTTGTAATGAGTCAGTTTTTGTAATGAGTCAGCAATACTATATATTAAAGTACATAGTAATCGGGTTTCAAAACAACCCTTGCTTCATGAGTGGCTATTTTATTGATGAGTTAATGGCTTGATTCTGCGTGGTGATTGATTTCTGTTGGTCAAAAATTAACCTATAATAAAATTACAATGTCAATAAAAAGCAAGTGGGTTTTTCCAATATTGGGGAGTGAAAAAAGTGTAGAATTTCTGAATTAGAAATAAGTTTCGTGTTCGGAGAAAAGAATTTCCCAAAATGATTTATGTCCGATGTTGTTTTTCAATTCCATCTTCTTTCTGTGAAACCCAATATTCTAAGGACAACAAACCTTTCAGAACAAAACAACAACAGCTTTCTGATGTCAAGCTAATCAAATAGAAAATCCCAGAAAACCAGCTGCAAATGTTATAAATCGACATTTCAGAAATATAGTTGACCTCTGCATCCTGTGCCTTCAGCTCTTGCTTTTGAGAAAGTTTTCGATAATTTAATTCATTACGTTTATAGTTCAATGTGCATTGAAAGAATACATCGTTCGCTATGATTAAACTCGGTATATGAACATGTCCGATCCCAAAAGAATACTTGACCTATTTCAATTGGGAATAGCAACAAAACAATTAGTACCTTTATTGCTTATAAAGCATGCACAAAATAAAATAATGGCTCATTACTTAATTGGCCTTTATTCATTACCTTTGACGTTTATAAATGTCCTTTATAAAATATTTTGCTCTCGTTTCGTGTAATGAAAGTAAAAACATGGACTAAAAGGGAATAAAATAAGAGAGAGAATAAATATTAGAACAAGGACAACGGACAACAGAACTTTGGGAATGTGTAAGAAAAATATTTTAATAAACTAAGGAAGATGAAAAATTCCGTTTTTAAATTTATGAAGTACAAAAAATATCATTAAATTGCTTTTCATAGTTGCTACCATTCTACAGAAGAATGTAATAAAGTCCGGTCAATTTTCTCCTCAATTCTTTATTCACTCCAGCAACTGAAATTCACGGTATGAAAGCACACGTGATTACGTGACAGAGGAGAAGCTTAACGGGTTCAAGCACACAAAAGTATTGAAATAATAAATCGTTCAAGTCAAAAAGCACATCGAAAGAAAATCAGAAAGTTAATGCTGAAAATCCTTTCTTGCGTAAAATTAAGTAGTCACCGTCAATAGCAATTTGCGCTGTTGAGCTCACGGTTTTATGTGCAACGCATTGCATCAGGTATCTGGAAAATGTTATATTTAACATTCAGCAGCTGCAGAGGTCATTTATGGTCAATACAACCATAAATGGATTATCGAAGATTTTGCAATTTTAAATTAAGTATAATTATGAGCAAAAGGTTTCAGTGTAGATTAATTAAAAATCCATAAAAAGTTATTTTTTCATAATTTCAAATTAACTTCCTTAATTATAATTTCATGCATTTAATATTTAACACTGAGAACTACATTAAAAATGAGGTTCGAAAGAAGAGTGAAAGTCGATCATAGTTTTCTATAGTATTATAACGTCTGTGGTATACAGATTCCGTAGCGAGCCAGCAAAGATATTCACGGTAGCTCGTGGTTTTTTATTATTTTTTACTTTACATTTTACTTCGTGGCTCACTGAAAAATGCTTTGAGCCATTTGATAGGACATCATGATGCGAGGTGTGTCATGTGGCACGTTCCAGCGAATATTGGCTGGTATTCAATCTTGTGAAAGGACCATGTGAATGTGGAGTGCACCTACTGCAGATGTTCAATGACTATTGTCATTATTCCACGTGAAATACCTGTATGTGTGCGGTTTTGTTTAGATTATTTCTTCTTAAATGAACACATTGCCTTTTCCTCATAATTCGCTAATGCTTCATGAAATGATAAGCCAATTTTACGAATTCTTTTGAAACAATCTTCATCTCGGAAATTCTTAGAGAATTCTATCGGAATCTCTCTTTGATCATAATAAGAAATGACACGAAAAGGGAAAGAAATAATATTCAGAAAACTAATGATAACTTTCAATAATTTCACAATAGTTAAGAAACTAAAGAAGCTTTCTTTTATTTTTAATTTTCTACTTATTCTTTAATTATTGAAGGTTATCACTCGTTTTCATTGATTAATTTCCTTTAATGAGTACAAAAACCATTTCTCGACTCAACTTTCGACGAGTCACTTTAATTCGATTTCTTCTTTTACTCTTCGTCTGTTATTTCATCGTATTTACATTACCAATAATATAATAATAACGTCGGCGTTTCTCATTGCTGAAAGTCGATATTTTGATGTTATAAATTGCAGACGACAGACGAAATAAATGCCAAAATAAAAGCCGCAATAAAAAGGGAATAATAAAAAGCTGCTGTTCGACGAATTTTTTCTTTTATGACAATGGATAAATCAAACGCAATAAAAGAAGGAAAAAACATAAATATATTAATTGTATTTATGGCAATGTTTCATGGTAAAATGTAGCCAACAATAGATAAAAGGACCACTGCATAGATCGACGCCAGTTCTAAGTTCAATGACAACGAAATATATGCGAAAAAATTTCAGCTACTTTTACTAAATATTGGTAATAAGATTACGTCTTGGTAATAATTACTTTTTGCCTATTTTCTTTTTTAACATAAAATTAATTAGATGAATATTCGTTGAGTATTAATTAAATTTTAAGATAAGCAGCCCATTTTAAGCTGATTAACGAAACTATCGCAGTCACAACTGGATTATTAACGCAGCCTAAAGCTATGCAATGACATTATATAGCTAACTGAAGGAAATATTCCCATTCACGACATTGGACTTAAATCAATCTTCAAATGAGAAATGGCACAAGTTAATTTTAATAAATATTTATTAAAAGAGTTTTTTTTTAAAAAAGTAAGTCTACAGTATTTTCCAATTCCATTTCAAAAATCTTGTCGCAAAGATTCTTTAATCCTACCGTGATTCAATCAATGAAGTGAATAAAGCTTCAAATCATTATTCAGGGATTTCTGCAAACTTTATTATTAGATTTTCAATTAAAATGCTTTGCTTAAAATCTCTTTGGAACAATTTTAAATGCCATAACTTTTAACGTCTGCCGAAATATTTTAAGCTTGAGCAAATAGTTTTGCTCGACGACATTCGTAAAAAAGCTGAGGCTACGGAGTAAAACTAAACTCCAACGGACCAAAACTAAAAGCTGAAATTCCTTCCGTGGCGGATAAGAAATTTTATGAGTCATCACAAGGAAAATATCAAAAAAAACTCGACATTTTCGGAAATTTAACACTGGAGCATTCATCGCTCTTCACGTAGCAAGACATTTCACAGTCGATGTACTTGCAAAGCATCTTGAGGAAAAATCTTCAAATAGAAGAAGAAGGAAAAAGCATGGTAAGAGAATGGAAGCGTGAGAAACGAAGGGGGGCGAAAATTCGTCATTCCTGAATGAACTGGCGCAAAATATTTTGCGACTCTGCATTTCAGCGATTTAAAAACCTCGTTTCATCATTTCAAAAGAAAATTACATGTTAAATTCGTTGGGCGATATATAATATCGAGTTTATAACACCAATAAATAATGAGAAAAACAATATCAGTTCGAGTATCTTCCTCGGTGGTGAAAAAGCGTAAATTTATAAAAAATACTGAAAAGAAAGGAAATATTTACGCAAGCATGCAGCAGCTTTACTTTCCTTGGTTGCTTCATTTTTTGGAGTTTTCCAATTTGTGCAACTTTTCATAACATATTTACATACACACACATGTGCATGCATGTGTTCTTGTGTATTCCTATATCACGTCGCTTCGAACAACAACACCTGCAACAATTTCAGCAAGCAATTTGATTGTTTTTCAAAGATTGGTATGAACGAAATGTAGTAAAGATGAAATGAAAACACTTTAAAACACTTCAAATTATTATTGAAATACCAAAACCATACAATAAGTATTATTGAAAAACATAATAACCAAAAATATAATAAATAAAAATAACAAACACAATAAAATGAAAATAAATATAATAGAAAGATAACTGAAGTTGTTTTAAACGTAGAAATAATTCTGAAACGTGTGGTGAATCCTTTGAATAATTAAAAAGGATCAGTTACAGAAAACATAGTATCAAGAAAACAAAAAGTAAGTATGGAAAAGTATCATAAAGAACATCCTTCACTGATGTTATCACAAATGAAGCTTGTCTCTCTTCATATGTCCACTTATAAACAGACGTAAAATATTCATAGACACGCACTAAATAAATACGTCGCATTGCATGACGTAACTTTGCTCTAACCCCAAGAGACGAACTGAAACTGATGACGGTAATAACCACTTCGGGTATATTCACATGTTTAGCAATTCACTGCGATGGATGTCTTATTGGGAAAAAGATGGCTTCTTTGAAACGCCAGCTTTGAATCCAATTTCGCCTGTTTCGGGCAGTCATTGATAAACTAAACTTTTGCGACGAGCTCTTCATTAGAAAATTCATTCGTAGCTTCAACTGGTTGCTGATAGTTCGCCCAGCGCCCAGCTAAATTAAGACAATGTGATGCAATTACTTTGTTTTTAGTCTTATCATTTTAATTTGCTTGTTTTTGCTAAGAATAATTGTGGCTTTTAGCTGCTCAGCATAGAAGTGATCAACGTGCAAACATCTCCAACGCCGGGCTGAGTTTTATTTTGCATCCTCAAAAAGCTACTTAACGTAATGTGGCAACACTTCACAACTCACCTTGACGTTGTATTTTAAGCTAAACTCACCTTGAACCGTGAAGTGCGTTTCGCTTTTTATGGTGTGATTCATGCACATTATGCAAAAGTTTTTAGAAAACACGCACTGAGTGAAGTACGAAGGAATGATTAATGTTGTGAGAGAGTTCCGTAAAGCACTTAAATTTGTATTTAGGCGTAACTTCCTACAAGCAGAATTAATTTTATGCACGAATTTAATGAAAGAATCAACAGCTGCTTGCGATGGACTCACACCACTTTCACTGAAGCTTCCGCGTCCCTAATTTCCTGGAGAGACATGATTGTTTTGATGTAATGAGGGCGCTCTCCAAATCTTCTAGTTAAATATATATGTACATAATCCTACATACATTCACACATAATTAGCCAACTTTTGTGTTAACAACGGGTGCGGCAGCCACTATAAAATATATTTCGCCGCGAAATTTCCTATTAGGTATTGTTACACTTTTTGTTTTTTGTTTTTATTCAGTTGAAAAAACCTATTTTAGCTTATAAGGGCTTTTAGAGCCACATATTTTAATATTTCCCTGTATGTAATTAGTGTTGTTCTTGGGTTCTGTGTTTGTAATTTTCTTTCTCTAGATAAATAAAAAATATAATTTTTGTAACAATTATTATTTAGGTATTTTCAGAAATGTTTATGAAAGCTTAAGGGATTCATGGGATACTGTGTGAATCATGTGAATATTTCCCGTCTATAATTTCAGTGTGTGAATGTCAGCTATGCAAGTATTCGTACGCTGTGAACATGACACTTAAAGTTGAAAGTTTTTTACCTTAGTATAAGATACACAAATCTTTATAGCAGAAAATATGTCGGAGCGTAGATTATATTTCGGCATTGTCTATACTAGAAAATGCGCATTGGATCAGGAAACAACGTACAAATATATGTATATAAATTTACAAGTTTTAAAGTTATTTAGAAACCAGAATAATGTATATATCCATAATAGGAAGGGTTTACATCTGTATGCAAAACTTTTAGGTAAGTCATAATGAGATAGAAAGTATTATAACTAACATGAAACATTTTAGATAAATATCCCCAATTTTAGTAAATTCGGGACAAATGTAACTTGTATAACAAAACTTGTATAGTTGTTGTTATACAAATAATATTAGTAGTAGGCATCACTGTCGCACTGACACAACTCCGCTTCATTGTTAAAACCCAGTTGTACTTGCCAGATACTAAAGGCAATTTCAAACTGGTATACTTACATGAAACCTTACGGAGAAACAGAGAAAAGCTCAATGTCGCTGTTATAATCAATTGGAATACCTTGAAGTGACTCAAGAGAGAAAGAGATAGTTATAGAAGCAAGAATCTTGCAGTTGTTACTGTGTTATGCTGTTTCTGCTCTGCGTTTTCTGCTGTTTTTGCTTATTGTATTGCGTAGTTAAAATTCCATGTTAAGTGAATTTTTTATTAAATAGTTTCTATTTTTTTAGATTATTTATTATACAACAGTTGATGTGTACGTTTCAGCAAAGATTATATGTTTACAAAGAGTATACATTCATAAATTAATAAAAGATATGAAAAGAGAAGAAAAAAAGAAGATACCAAAAGACTCCTAGGTTCCAGTTCTTGTTTACCACTAACTCTAGTCTAGTGAAGTTATTATTCGCCAATAATTTCCCATTTATTACATCGACTATTACCTATTTATTGCAATTTGAGCAATAATCGCCAAAATAAATGCCAAATTTCTACTTTATCTTCGTGTGGTTATTTACGCTTACGCACGCACACGGACTCTATAAACTTGAGGAATAACATGTTTTTGAAATTTGGCAGATGGTGTCAAATCGGCGCTGTGTGTACACCATTAACCGGTGTTCACGAGCATGCGTTGTGAGTTGTATACCACTTTTGTACCACCACTTTTGAAAGTGGTATGCTTTTCTAATTACGTGTCTAGTCTAGCCGGATAATGGTGGAGATAATACATTTTCTGAGAACTGCGCTAATTTTCGCTATATTGGCGTTATATTTATGTGAAGGAACGTTTCTAAATAAGGATGTGGAGCAGAAGTTGGATTTACGCACAAATCTTGTCAAAATATCTTACAAAATTACAGTGGACTCAATCGGTGGAAAAAGTGAACCTTATGCATTCGTAATTCCACAAGAAATTTGCAAAAGGAACTCGTACTTTGCAGCTAGGAATGAGCGTAACTACGATTTGCTGCCCGAAGAAGAGTCTTCTATCTCGAATTGCGAATACTTATTCGCACTTAACAAAACATCTACTTTGTATATAGAAGCTGTATTTTCGGAATTATTGAAACCACATCCGAAAGAAATTCCTCAGTCCGGCAAACAACTTGTTAAATACAATGGAAGTTTGTACTTTTTCTCGCCCTATAAAACAGTGAAGCAGAAAACCTTAATACTACTGCCGACGGAGAACATCGTATACTACACTCCATTGAAGCCAGTTTCGGTATCAAATAAAGTTGTTACGTATGGCCCCTACGAAAATATAGAAGGTAATTACATTTCATTTTATATAATAATACGTTAATAATTAATAAAATTTCAATATATTTCCGCAGAACATTCCACATACTCGTTCACCATTCATTATGAAAATCAGTCTCCCTTTCTAACTGTAACAAATCTGGAGAGAACGATTGAAGTCTCCCATTGGGGTAACATTGCAGTGGAAGAAAAAATTGATCTCATTCATTCCGGTGCTAAATTAATCGGCTCATTCTCACGTTATGAACTACAAAAAGATATTCGCTTGGAACAATCGGCCATCAAATCTTACAAAACTTTACTTCCAGCAGCTGCAACTTCAGTATATTACAGGGACAGCAATGGAAACATATCTACATCTGACATTAAATTCATACCTGATGCAGTGGAATTGGAGCTTCGACCCAGATTTTCATTGTTTGGTGGATGGAAAAGTAACTACATTTTGGGATACAATGTGCCATCCTTTGAATATCTCTTTAATAAGGATCAAAAGATTGTGCTTAAAATGAGAGTAATTGATCATATTTACGACAATATGCATATAGAAAAAGCAACGGTGAGAATTATTTTACCAGAAGGCTCGACTGATATCGAATTAATGACGCCATTCGCTGTGGAAAGAAGCAGTAATGAGCTTTTCTATACTTATTTAGACACTATAGGGCGGCCAGTTGTATCGTTTTCTAAACATAACTTGGTTGAAAATCATATAAATGACTTTAGTTTAAAGTACAACTTTTCGAAAACACTCATGTTGCAAGAACCTCTTTTAGTGGTTGTCTCTATTTTTGCTATGTTTGTCGCAATCATCGCAATTACGCGTTTAGATTTTTCACTATCCACAGATAGTCACAACCATAAAGAATAGTTATTGTAGCTATGAATATATTTAAAATAAATAACTTTTAAAAAATAATTTGTGTTTTAACTTAATGCAGCTTGGGTTGGGTGAATTGTGAAGAATAAGAACTCGCAAATGGATATTTAATCTTACCAGGCATCAGTTTCAGAATAGATGTATAAAAGAACATAAATTTTCATATGGAGAAGACGATGTCAAGAGATTGCTGCCAATATTTTTAGAGTAGAAATATTGTAATGATGCCAAATCCTTTTTAAATTAATTAGAAAATTTCGATTCGGACAGTAAAGTTATTAATAATTCATCTTCAGGATTGGCGACATATATTTCCAAAAAGGTGAACATAACGCTAACATTGAATTAGCTTTCTTTTTTTTTGCGAATATCGATCGTTAAAGATGAGAAAGATTCTTCTTGAGGTAAAGAATTGATTGTTACAATTTCACATGTTTTAATTGAAAATTTCTTAAATAAATTTGCGTTTGAAGATTTCATTGAAGTTTTGAGTTGGTGTAAACGTTAATTTACTATTGTTTTATTGTTGTTGTAATTGTATTTGATTGTGGATGATTGCTAGGATAAAATTTTAAACAATACACTTTATAACATTTCAAGAAACGCTTTTACGTTGAACTATGTACGCATATTTCAAACTCTAATTTAGTTTCGAGTTTTAAAAACTAATTTGAGAAAATAAAATTAAAAGTGCATAATTATGCTAAATGCTACAATAAAACTAAACCACAAAAAGCGACCACAAATGTAAATGAAATGAACAGCAACTTCGCTTAGTGGATGCCTTCGCCTTCTTCCGGAAGAGGACCACAGCAACTGTCACTTTCCAAAATATTTTAAATGAAATCTGAATTGACGTAGCGCCATTTCATGCCAAGTGTATTTATTTTGTAGTTTATATTTTTGGAAAATATTTGAAAACATATTTTGCGTTTATAAATGCTTTCCATGGAATTCATATCGTGATTAAATTAAAATGTGGCTTCATAATAAAAGCGAAGTTCAAGTGTTCATATCACACAATTGACAAAAGTTTAATTTAAAGGTTGACAAAGAATGATGTAAAAACGAAAAATGCAATCTTCATTCTTAAATTAAGAATAGTCAAAGTGAAAATCAATAAAATAATAATTCGTTATTTAGTTCTACCATAAATTTCCTAATATACAAGACAAAATTTCAGTCGTTTCAATAAACTTCCGTTTGCAGCAGATGCCTTTTCTGCTTTTCATTTATTATCTACACAGATTCGTTGTTGTTTTGTGAATTTCATGGCAATTTTTCATTATTGTTTTGTGTGGTTTTTACTTTTTGAAGTCGTAAATCAGATGCAGTTAACAAACAAATTAGAGAATTTTAAATTTTGAGGCCGTAAAAGTTTTACAACTTTCATTATTTAATTTAGCTAATGATCTGGTGTTGAAATTAGCACGAATATGACCACAGCAGTAGTGCTGCCGTATTTCATGAATTATTTATAAGCAATAATAAGTTTTTGGATGCCGTTGTCAATATTCCGATCAAGAACTCATTCCTCCGAATGCAACCTTCATTATTAAACTCTATTTTTACGTTATATCCCTAAGTAAGATGCTGTTTTACTTACTTCAACTAAAAAGGGTCAATTGATTTAAATTTCAATTCATTTCTCGAACTTTTAGTTACTTCAATGGGTTTAGGAAGGAATTAGTTTCGGTTGATCTATATTTACATTGGATTTTGTGAAAATCGTTTTAATATATAAATTATTAAATTAAATACGTAAATAAACTATATATAAAGATTCGTTTGTTTAAGAAGGAAAGTTAAAATAATAATATATATTTATAAATAAAATTCAAATTTATTGTACAAACTGATAAATATTATAATTTAAATACAATTTAAATAAAATAAATTTGACATAAAAATAAGTAAGTTATCATTAATAATAACAACAAAAAATTATTCATCTGTTAATAATTATTATAACAGAAACAGAATGCATATTTTGCTGTTAAGAACCAATAAAGTGTTAAATTTAACAAAATTGAAAGAGAAAGTGGATTTAATCGACGTTGGAAGCATCCATATATAAACCAGTGTACTGAGTTATTTATTAATATTAAAATATTTCTGTTTTCAACATTTTTATTAACATGAATTCCATCAATCACAATTTAATCCATCAATCATTTAGTTGCAGTTATTGTATTATTTTCAAAGTAAACAGTGCAACCAAAATTTAGCAGTTGGTCCTTAGTTATTGAGTTTTAAAAGCATATTTGTTAAGAGGAATGAGATTTTCTCGGCTTGAATATGACTGAAAATAAAACTCACCTTTTGTTAAAGAAGCTCAACTCTCACAGAGCCATGTTTGCAGGATTTTCTGAAGTTATATCGTTGGATATGAAATGATGCTACCATTTCAATAGATCGATTGATTTACTGATTCATTACTTTCAATTTCTAATTACAATTATGTTTTTATTCGTATTAGATTTTATTCACTCGCGTAGAACACTGAACTTTTAACACTTTTTTAATTAAATTTGGCAAACTTTACATATAGCATTTTTTTTTTGTTTTCTTATTTTGAATAAATTCATTAATTGATTTATTGGATTATTTTTTTAAGAAAACATTTTTTTTTTCTAGTTTTCAATTCTTATTTCTATACGTTTCATAAGATTAAGTTGAAGTTATAATTCGTATATTTCCTAGGAATGTTTTTCCGCCTTGAAATGGACAACATTTATTCGGAGTTAAATTGATTACAATATCGAAATGTTATTCTTGATTTTGAGGTTTTATTTACTTATCAATTTGTCAATAAATATACGTAAAATTATTTTGATGTTGGATATTTTATTCAGCGACTCCGATTTGATCAAATTCTCTTTCGCTTCATTGTTTTCTTGTCTTTCTTTGGGGACTTTACAATCATTTGTTTTCCTTGCGCGATTTTCCGGTGCTACGGCATTGCTGTTGACCTTGGTCTTTTCCACTTTCTACAGGTTCTCCCTCTTCGTCCTTAAGCTCAATTCGCCTTCTTCAGCATTATCATTCGCTGCTGCAGCAACTGTTCTGCTTTCGAGAGACGTTCAACAAACAACTGTTGTGTGAGAAGTCGCGCTCACACAACCGACCACAAGATGTGGAGCACGTAGCTGAGAGCGCGCAGCATCTGCTCACAAATGTACAGACGGGAGCTATTGGAACTTACTGTTAAACGTTGCACGGCTCGCAAAATTTGTTAAAATTTTTCCTTCGCTCGTAATCATCCAGAACTCAAAATCGTCGTTGGAAAGATTTCCCTATTTTTGTTACTGTTTCTGCATGTATTTAATTTGTGAAGAGACGACGTAGCAAGAGAAAAGGAGAGCATTCTTTTGTTTTTCGGCATGCGTGCTGAAGAAATTGTTTTCTTTTTGCTATTAAATAGATTTCTTCTCTTTTTATAAATCTCTGGTTTTATTTTTTTTTTATTTTTGTTTTTGTTTGTTTCTGCAAATTCTTAACTTCTGTTTTTAATTAAAATTTTAAGTAACTACTTTTTTACAATTGTTTTGAATTTGGATATAACGTCGTTGGTTAACGTCGTTAATTATAAATATATATATGTATATGTTTATATATACATATAACAACCACGTCTCAGTTCAAATTCAGCTAAAAATTTACGATGAGCATCTTTTTATTGAAGAAAGCGAACTCTTATAGCTCCACTGTTTTTGTTTCTTATAAAAAAAAGCATCTTCACCGACGTGCTTTCGTATCCCGAATAATTTTCATCCCTTAGCATTTGAATTTCGTTTATTCTTTTCGCCTTCCTGTTATTTTCATTGTCCATTAAAAATCGCATTGTCCATTATTATGTACATTTTTTTTTTTTGTTTTCCGTTTCATTTCATTCAGCGAGATTCTGGTCACAATCAGACTATAAGTAGGCCAGGTATTTTACACAGGCACTCTATTTCCTGCAGATTTTTGTTTTCAAAACTCAAAATTAAAGTTTTTGATAAAGCTTTCGTATGCATATTAATAGTACAAAACACAAATTAGATTCATTTAACAATTTCACAAACTTTTTGATCAACACTTTCGTTTTTAAAATTATGAATTATATTTGAATTAAATTATAAACATAATTTAACACGATTTAATAGAAACTGCTACATTTCCACGACTCGTCACATCCGGCATCATTCTTGCACTAACTCGATATGCCGAGCATCAATTTTGTTATTTCTGAACTGAATATAATAATAAATGCCTTCGGAATCCTAGCACTTGAGAGTAGATTAACTATACAGAAACTTGTATGCCAACGTGCCTTAATGTGGCAGCAAGGAACGTAGTTATTAATTTAAAAGCGGTTAGCTATTATTCCAATGGTAGTAACAATTTTGCGCCATCTACATTTCACCAATACTCCTTTCCAATATTGGAAGAAAAAACGTCTTAAAATTTCCGATTTCCATGCAGAATGCCGATTTTGCAACATAATTCTTACTTCCAATGCGTAGCAATGTATGCTTCTTGTATGCCTGCCTTTATGATCTATCATTTTTGACACTTGTGATTATTTCTTTTCTTATTTTACCGACACGTTGCCGGTGTCTTGCAGATTTAAGAATTTTTTATTTCTAAACAATAACAGAAATCGATGTATATTTTCACAAAATATGAAACAAACTAAAAGTGGGAACGGAAACGTTAATATACGCAATGGCAAAAATGATGAGTATCTTAGGAGGCGTCTGCAAACCTTATTCCAAATGCAATCACGGGATGGCCCTGCGAATGTTACACAAAAAAGCGAAGAAGCCACCAAGGAATCCAAAAAAGGTAAGGCTCCTCAACGAAAGATCACTGTTAAACTGAATCCAAGTGAGCAAGGACATCAAACCAACAGAGGACCGAAGCAGCCCAATATTCCGACGAAGAAGAATCGTAAAGGGTCTAAAATAAATCAAAGTCAGTCTAAAACTGTTGGAGCAGCGAAGCAGCCTAATATTCCGACTCAAATAAGTCGTAAAAAGACGAAACATGCTGGTTCTTATAAAATAAATGGCACCTCACAAAAACATGAAAAGTTACGAAAGCCTTTGAATAATAGTGTCAAGCCGCCCATGCAAACTACACATGAAATGGACAAAAAGAGGTCCAAAAACCGGCTCAAAAGGGATTTTCAAGGTAAGGCTAACAACGATCATACTTCGAGTGAAACGGAAATGAAAAGATCATCAAAAAAACGGAAAGTCGAGATTGCTACACATCGAAGAGATGAATACGATTCGAACTCCTCTTCTGGCGTTAGTAAGGAAAATGTTGATTTGTATTCCTATCATAGTTCAAACAGTGATTCAAGTTACTCTGAATCCGAGTTTTCCTTCTCGTCGTTCAGCGATGAAGATGATTATTACGATATAATGAATAACTTTTCAAATGGTTATGAAAGTAATAGTGAAGATGAAGCAAATAGTAGTGATGAAGAAGAAGAGGATCTTAACTTTGACGAAGATAAATTTAGATACTTTGGGAGTAGTTCAGATGATGAGGATTACCATCTGCCTCCACATGTTGCAGAGGATTTAATAATACACGAAGGTTATAAGCACAAGCGCTTATTAGTTAAATTGCAGCATTTCTAAAAAGTATTCATTTCAGGTACAGCAACGAAACGCGACTTGGCAGCATCTGATTGTATTCAATTTAGTGAAGACTGCACCGATAGCCAAGTAATTGAAATAGAAGATCAACTATCTGTAAAGGTAATAGAACAACCTCAAGAATACCAAAGAGCAACACTAGAAGAGTTGAATAAAAAGGAAATAGCATCACAGCTTTTGCATTCGATCGAAAAAGTCGGTGTTGATTCCGAAAATAATACAGACTGTCCACAGCTCGTTCCCATTACAGGCGATTCGAACAGTTCGGAAAACTGCTCTGTTGAAGAATGCAGTGACCAGGATGGTTCAATTATGTCTGTAGATGTTAATAGTAAGTATTATCCACATAGTGATGAAGAAGACGATACGTCGACTGTTGATGAAAATGGTGCTCCACACAAACGCTGTAGCAGAATGTATGCAGAGGTTATCGATGTCACAAACAAAAAATGCACTAACAAGAAACAGAAAAGTTTCTTTTGCTTTGACGAAAAAGATGATACAAGTCTTCCAGATTTGCTACAATCAGAAATACGACGTCCTCTGGCAAATAACGACTGTGCAAAATGTACTATTATAGTTGCCAAAGTAAACAGCGACGATGGAAGCGCACAAAAAAGTCCTGAAGTTTCTAACGTTATACTCAATACAGACGGAAGGCTAGGTGTTGCCAATAAAGCACATGTTCTTGAGGTATGTCCCAAAGAGTCATTTCCAACTTCGCAGACTGATAACAGCAAGCAACGAAATTCAACGACTGTGCAATCCAACCGGAACATCTTCTGTAACTCTCTCGATTCCAACAAAGTCCTAGTGCTGCTTATTGACCCGATCTATATGTATGGAACAGTAACACTCATTCCTATAGTTGGTACGGTAGAGGTATATGGTTACACACCTCGCTTGGGTGAAGAATTGGAATTGTTTTCACCACGGGGATTATGTAGCGTTTGCATTGCTGCCAAATTAAAAAAGCAAACGACAAATCAAGCGCTATCAAAGGAGATGCAAACCATTGAAAAAAACTTTTCCAAAGATGACATTGCAAAGGTTCGCAAAAACTTTTGTCCCGAAGGTGCACTCATTCTGCTCCAACGAAATGATCAACGTAAAAATCTTATAAACACTTTTAAAAAATATATGAATGAAAACATTTTTCCCAACATGAAGACTTTACAAGTGGAGCGTCCACGGTACTCCAGTGAGTGTTTATTAAGGTGCGTTATTAATGAGGTGGACGACAGTGGAAAAGCTTTCATATTAAATCCTCAGTGGAATCAACTGAACTTACAACCGCATTCTAAACTCCTAACAATTGGTGGAAAGTCCGTGGGAAAATCGACAATGTTACGATACTTGGTGAATCGCCACCTGTCGCAGCAAAGCAGTCTCTTGTTCATTGATTTGGACATTGGGCAGCCGGAGCTGTTTGTCCCGCAAACAATCAGCGCCACAGTAGTCAAGCAACCTTTGCTCGGTCCAGGATTTTTCCAGAATCAGCAACCAGTCAAAGCCTTCGCCATAGGGCACTCCAACGTCGTTTTATGCCCACGACGTTATATGCTGGCGGTGAAAGAGTTATTCGAATTCCTTATTTCGAGTGCAGAGTACGCACAGATGCCATGGCTGGTTAATACTATGGGCTACAATAAAGGCTTTGGCGCGGAGTTGATATCAGTTATTTGTGAGTTGATGCAACCTACGGATGTCGTGCAACTGCAAAGTAACAAAGATATTAACAATTTCGACAATCTGATGGAGCCACTTTTCGTGGCAGGAATATCGCGCAATATTTATGACGACGAAATATATCGAAAACACAACGTGAATGTAGGAGAAAAAGTGTTAGCATATAAATTACACGTCTTTAAGTCTGCTGTGATGCAAGAGAGTCGCTATCAGCGCGACTGGGAGATGAGTGCGAAGGATCTGCGCTATTCAATTATGTTGGCACGTTTAAGTGAAGCACTTGATAGTAACTCGGACTGGTTGACCGATTCCAGGCCATTGTGGTAAATTTATATTTGATTATACATTTTGACCATTAGTCATAACTTTCAAATTCTTTAGTGCATCACTCGACGATCTTAAAATTATATCTTTACTTTCGGGAGATTATACACAGGAACAGTTGCTGATGTCTATTGAGGCCAACTTGGTATATCTTTGCCGTTTCTATAATGAAAACATTGTGGAGTGTTTTGGTATTGGTAAGTAACGTAATTCGTCCAAAAGTTAAAAAACTAAAGTAACATGTTTTTTTTTGTGATCTTTTCAGGTGTTGTACGTGCAATTGATTATCACGTGAAGCAGGTCTATCTCCTTCCCGCATTCCCACGTACTCGAATGACTGAGATAAATTGTATAGCTATTGGGGAAATGCCATTGCCCACTTCAATGCTCACAAACCAAGGACCTAAGGTTAAAAATATAGCACCATATCTATACAACACAGTAGAGGATAATTCTACAAAATCGATAAAACAAATTTATTACCGGCCTGCAGAGTTTCTAAGTGGAAAACACAAGAATTTTGTTTGAGCATTTATTGGTGATAAAGCTAGTGTAATAATGATTGAAGAGAATAATTCATGTGTATTTGATTTTCAGTAGTTACGTGCTAGTCCTTCACCTATATTTATGTATATTAACGCTAGAATTTAATATTGAATTTAAATGAATTGTATCATTTAATACAGAATGATTAAAGCAAGTTACAAGACGAAATTGTACACCAATGCTTAGCATATACATTGTTTTCACTTGTAGATCAGACAGCGTCACTTGTAATTTAAAAACCAAATTCTAAAATTAGAAAACAATTTCTGCTCTACAAGCCACAATATCTGAATCAGAAATTGCTCTTCCTCAAATACAAATGACTTTTGAATCACAAATTACACTTTCTGAAATACAAATGACCATTCTGATTTACAATTAAAAAGTGTTATATGATGATGTCTAAAGTCGAAGCCGAAAAAATAAAAGATTCAACGTTAAATAGCTGTTTTATTATCAAAAGTCTTGAATTGTAAACGTAGATTATTAATGGGATAATACATGTTTCCCCTTTAATATTCTTCGCATTAGGACACGTCGGCCTTCTGGTGTTGACATACGTTTGTCCCACCCATGAACGTTAATACGCTTGATTTCGCGTGGTTTCGGAAATTTGCAGCGTAGCTTGGTCTTCAGAATATCTCGGTCGAAAGCGTGTGCCTGACGGGCAACCACCATTTGTGTAGCAGCCAGGATGTTTGTAGCAGTTCTGTGCTAAGTACAATGAAAAATATAGGTTATACTATGTTATTACCGGTATTTGTTTTAAGCCGTACTTTTGCAGAAATCCCATAAACATTTTCGAGTTAATAATTATTATATAAGTTATGTTAATAGCAAATGTTGTCCATAAAAAACTGAAAAGATTATATGCCAAATTATTAATCCAACAACGTACGTGAAAATAGCTACGATTTTTAGGGTGGTTTATCTTTTTTGATGCTGTGTTTCAAAGACAAATATTATTAATTTCAAAAAATCTTTAATAATTAACAATTAATTGCAGAATTTTTTTTTTATACATTTTTAAAGAAAAAAAATTATGCTTTCTTTTTTAGACTAATATCATTACAAAAAGAGTTGGCAAAATCTAAGCGTGACTGTGGAATCAAAAAGGAAATCGCATTTTGTAGTTATTTACCCTATTCTAATGCCGCCTAGGCTATATTAAAGACCGAATTTTTTTGCATTTTTTGGATATCCTAAAAGGTTTGCAGTTTGTATCGTTGTCCAGATATTCTACAAAATGTCTTCGTGGGTTCCAAGGCTTATACTAATAAATCCAAACAATTAAGATATTTGCTAAATATAAAGATATACGTTAAAAATTTTCCATATACATTTTATATTTGTAGTTATATCTATAAATTGATCTCATTTAGATTTTACAATTGTCATTTTTATTCGCTACTGTACTTCGAATTGCTTCCTGTAGGATATTTAAAATTAAATCAACTTTCTCTAAAGTGGCATTTTCACCCATCAGACCTATACGAAAGACTTTCTCTGCTGTTGGACCCAAGCCACCACTTATTTCCATTAGATATCTGGAAAAAAGATATATTGGCAAGTTCAAATATTTTATCGAAAATATTTCCTTACTTCCTCATTGCGTATTCACAAACTTTGCGCCAATTGACACCGACCGGAATTTTTATTACATTAACAGTAGGCAATCGCTCAAAGGAATGAGGCACAAACAATTCCAAACCCAATTCCTGAATTCCACGCTGTAAACGATATGAACATTCCTGATGTCTATGGATCACAGATCGTAATCCTTGCGTGCAGAATTGTGCCAAAGCTTCACGCAAGCCATATAACAAAGTAGATGATATAGTGTGATGATATATTCTAGGAGTTCCAAAGCAGTTCCAGTACGCCCCAACTAACATTACATCGAAATAGTAAACTTTAACTTTAGTTTTTCGGCTTTTTATATGCTTCATTGCACGTTGGTTAAACGTTATTGGAGAAATACCAGGTGGGGCTCCTAAAACTTTTTGTGATCCAGCATATGCAACATCAACTTTCCACTCATCCATAAAAAATTCGGTGCCACCTAATGAAGCTACCACATCAACAACTAATAAGCAATCATATTTTCTACAGACGTCTCCGATATCTTTAATATTTGACTGTAATATGCCTGTGGAAGATTCTCCTTGAGTTATGAAAAAAACTTTAGGTTTGCAGCTCTCGAATGCGAGTTCAATTTCTTCCATAGTTAGGGAACGTCCATATCGTGCTTCAACTATTTGGACTTCAGCTCCGTACCGTTTGGCCATATCTGCGGCACGGTGTCCCCAAAGACCGGTCGCTCCTAAGAGAACAACATCACCGTCTTCGATTAAATTGCACAAAGCTGATTCCATAGCCGCATGACCAGAACCGCTAATGCACATTGTAGCATCATTCAAAGTTTGAAATATATACTTAATGCCCTCTTTTATTTCATCCATAATCTTAAAAGAAATAAATATAATTTATTAACCAGTATGTAAATAAACCATCGCTTATAACTTAACAGACATGTCTGAAAAATGAATCAAACCACAGTTCATTCATAGGTTCATTGTCCTAGATAAGAAATTATTTTGCATATTGACTGTAAACGAAAGAAATTGAAGTGCCTATATTAACCAGAACAGAAAATAAGAATTTTATTTAATGGAACCATTCGCAATGCAATCGTTTATATTTGATTAGATTAAGTAAACATTGTTTTATCCAAAGCGTTGATCTGGGATTGAATTCTTTATTGAAAACTTTATATATTATTAAATCATGTCATTAATATACTGTACTACGTACATACTGTCTGTTTACCTGTAAACATTCTGAGTGTAAATGACCCAAGATTGGATTACTTAAGGAGTCCAATACCCTTTGCGAACAATTTGAGGGACCAGGTCCCATTAATGTTTTGTTTGGCACCATTAGTTGGTGTTTGAGAACGAGGGGCGGTGGGACCTCCATTATTTTTCTGTTTTAAAAACTCTTTAAATATTTTCTCTAATGTAATAATGAAATACAATAAGATATATTTTGTTTAATATTTCAGTTATAATCTACTTTACAACGTCTCGTAAGAATGATGACTTTAAAACAACTGCACAAGAGAAATCGATGAATTTAGCATCTTATACTACCTTCTTATCGCAGTCTTTATATAATTTAAACGTATGTTCATCATTAGGAGATTGTCTTATCAAGTAATAATTGACTTTTTAGTGTGTATCATCTGTAACAAGTTTTTTTTTTATTAACATATTTTTGTACATGTTGCACGATGGTAAACGCATTCAAAGTTTATTAGAGTTCATTTAAAGAGAAAGTAATGAGTGAGGGTACGTTATCTAACGGATTACATTGTATACTATTTATCTTGAGACAAACATAATTAAACATCTAGCTTTGTCTTTTGCTCTGTCTTCCCAAATATCTCTTTAAAGTCCTGAAATAATGTGAAAACAAATTTAAAATATACGATTTTTAACGTCGAATCGATGTTTACAATCAACTTGGTGCCTAATGAAATTAAGAAATTAACTACTATTGAAAAATAAATATTGTTAAGAAATAATATTAATAAAGTATTATTAATAAATAAATAGGAACATTTAAATACTAATCAATTTTCAGGAGTCCATCTGAATATTTGTTATTTAATGATAGAAGCATCATCGTAATCAGCATCTTCGTAATCAATTATGTATGATTTTTTCAACTGAATCCCTATTGGAGGTGTCTCGCAACATGAAATTAAGTGTTTAGAAAACTATTTTATGAAAATCCACTGCCAAACATTCGAGTTTACTTCGGTCTGAAATCAATTTAAATTTAAATTGTTTCAATTTGATTTGGGGGTATACAAATAATATTTGTGGACGGTTTTCGTAATTGACAGTGATGCCGTTTTCGTGAAATTTTTCCCGAAATGGGATTTTTTCAAAGTTTAAATCATAGATTCAGAAATCACGATTTGGCAACTTAAGGGAATTTTTAATTCCCTCTGGTTTTACGAAATTTTTAGTATTTATTTATTAGTTTAGGAATAGTAATACTTTTTTTTACGAAACATTTCAAACTTAACAATTTTTGTGTGGTTTTGTTTTATAACATGATGTTTGTTGCAGTTTATTTGTATATTTGACTATGGCAAACAGTAATTTAACAATAAAAACTTTTTCTCATACATAATTTGGTTTAATGGTTTGACGTAATATTAAATTTCCCTCATTGTTTTTTTAATGATGAAGGATAACAAGATCATTAAAAAACACAGGGGAAACCATAAATGATATGACATGATAATGTATTGGGAAAACTATGACGGAAATTTCAAGTCAAGTTATGTCAAGTCAAGTTTCCATTAAGCGAAAATATAAATGAAAAAACTACCTATTGCAAAATTTAATTTTGTAACTATGTAATCCAATACATTATATAAATATATTACATAAATGAATTGTTACAAACATTGTTATAAAAAAACATAAAAATTGGGAAGTTTGCTAAATTTCCCATCGTGGTATGGCGAACATGAGAATAGCCGTGTTTTTTTAATGAACTATATGGTTCTTGCTATCCGGTTCATTAAAAAAACTATGAGGGAAATTTAAACTTACGCCAAATCATTAAGCGAAATTATGAATGAGAAAAAGTTTTTATTGTTAAATTTCTATTTGCCATAGTCAAATATACAGCGAAGTTATGAATGAAAACGACTGTGTATCGCTAAATTTCTGTTTCCAAATAATCAAATATAGTAAATGATATAAATAAATTATATAAATTATACAAATAATTGTATAAATTATATAAATAATTCTTTTGAAGTTACGCAAGTGTCAATTCAAATGATTGTGATTGGCTGCATAGTACAAACAAGTGGGAAATTACAAATTTCCATATAACCTCGATGGAAACCTGTATAAAACCTTGGTAAGTGTGACTTGTATGTAGAAGAACTATATAGTTCATTAAAAAAACACTGCTAATAGATCATTAAAAAACACTATACGTATTGTACAGGAATGATAGATTAGTATTTTATCATTCTTGCGTATTGCATACATTTTAATAAAATAAAAAAAAAAATACCGAGTTGGCAATGCTGTTCGAGTTTGGAAATTTTGAAATGTTTCTGTGAGTTGCATTTATGTAATTTTTTCTTTTCATCATCAATTATACTTATAATAAAACTAAACAGAAAACGCCATTAAAAGACCCGATGGAGATTATAATAAATTTGGAATATTAAATTAATCTTAGAGAGCGTGATAGAATCTTCATTCACCAGTGGTTGTCGGTGTGTAAAGCGGTCATGTGTAAATATGTGTGATGGGTGTAAAAGCTAGCCAGACATGTAGCAAACAATCTTCCGATTCATGAAGACAAGCGTTTAAAAAAGTCTCCTGCGAAGATATTACTTCTATAAAAAAACATAGCTCACATACTCAACTTGGCGTCACCTCATAACTAGTGTCGCAAATCCTCAAGCTAACAAACAACCCCTGCAACGAAACCTAACCGATTTAGATCTTTGACCAGCCCTTACAATCGAATATTTCATAGACTTTTTGGCATAATCTTCATAGTTTTGATCTGCTCAAACCTGAATTTGGCAACTAAAAAATGCAAAAAACTGCTAATTAAAAGTGTCATGAATAGTCGGATTAATAGAACGAGGATTACTGCGAAACTTATCTATAAATACCAGTTATTAGTTTCGATTTTTCATTTCGCTTTGTGTAAAAATTTTTTAAGGTGCTTAATTTTTCCTAATCACCATTAATTGCTGCACGGTATGCACTTTTAGGATTCCAAACACCTATCATATAATTTTATACTGTAATTAAAAAACTATCTATAAAAAAATATTAAAATTTTCAAATACAATTTCAGCAATCAAGGTGCGCTTATCAATCAGCATTGAAAACGGATTGAATATTTTCAATATTCCCTGGAGCTGCTTTTTGATATTTAGACATAATTTCCCATCACATACTCCATACACACGTATAAAATGGTACAGTGGCATGCAACACATCGCAAGAATGTCCGCATACTTTTGGTTGGTGATAAGGGAGTTGGGAAAACTTCCCTCATTCTCTCTTTGGTGAGTGAAGAGTTTCCAGTGGATGTGCCACCAAAGGCTGAAGAGATCACAATACCAGCAAATGTTACTCCAGAGCAGGTGCCCACAAACATTGTTGATTATTGTCGTAAGTTCATCTGCTAAAAGATCTTTATTTGCTTTTGTTTCTAACAATATAATTTCTTTTTCTCTTCTAATGTAGATTTTGAGCAACCAGACGAGGTATTGAAGGAAGAAATAATGAAGTCTCATGTCATATGCGTTGTGTATTCTGTGGACGATGATGACACATTGGATCGCATTACAACGCATTGGTTGCCACTTATACGCGATGCTGCTGGAGACGAACAGCAACATAAGCCGGTTGTGTTGGTAGGCAACAAAGTGGATCTCGTGGAGTACTCAACTATTGATGTAAGCTGAAAATGCTAACTTAATATGCTCTATTTTTATAAAATCTATTTTATTGTCACACGGCATGTATTCGCCTTGGTTATATATAATTATATATATTTCTTTAAACTTTTAGAGTGTTCTCACTATCATGGAAGACTTTCCTGAAGTTGAAAGCTGCGTTGAGTGTTCAGCCAGAACATTGCATAACATTTCGGAAATGTTTTATTATGCACAAAAGGCAGTTCTACATCCAACATCACCTTTGTACATCATGGAAGAACAAGATGTATATATAAATTTTTAAAGTATTAGGTTTCTTTTAATATATATTTGTGTACATTACTTATATAGCTTACACCTGCCTGCAAGAAATCGTTGGTTCGCATTTTTAAAATATGCGATATCGATGGCGACAATCTTCTAAATGACTATGAGCTCAATTTATTCCAACGTCGTTGTTTCAACACGCCATTGCAGCCACACATTCTGGACGAGGTGAAGGCTGTTATAGAGAAGAACATACCAGATGGGATCTATAACGATGCTGTAACTTTAAAAGGATTCCTCTTCTTGCATTGCTTGTTTATTCAACGCGGCCGCAATGAAACAACTTGGGCCGTTTTGCGACGTTTTGGCTACAATGAAAATTTAGAAATTTCGAAAGATTATCTGCAACCACCAATAAAAATACCACCCGGCAGTAGCACTGAACTTTCTCATCGTGGTCAACAATTTTTGGTGGCATTGTTTGAGCGCTATGATAAGGATGGTGACGGGGCGCTATCGCCTGAAGAGCATAAACGTTTATTTAGCACTTGTCCATCGGCACCATGGTCGTATTCAACAGACATACGTAAGTCATGTCCTACCAATGAGGATGGATGGGTAACGCTACACGGCTGGCTATGTCGATGGACACTGATGACTCTAGTCGAATTGCCAAAAACACTAGAATATCTGGCATATCTTGGTTTCAACGTCTACGAGAACGACAACCAATTAGCTGCCATACACATCACTCGCGAACGACGTATAGATTTGGCGAAGCGACAGAGTAGTCGATCGGTTTATATGTGCCACGTCATTGGACCAAAGGGATCTGGCAAAACCGGGCTGTGTCGGGGGATTTTGGTAGATGATATGAGAAATTTAATTGGCAAAGACTTCAAATCGAACATTATACATTGCGTAAATACAGTACAGGTGAGCGTTTGTCGAATTAAAATAATTCTTCTTTTGCAATGTCCACTAATGTAACACAGGTTTACGGTCAAGATAAGCATTTGATACTTCGCGACATTAACGTAAAACATGCCCTAGACCCACTGCAACCACAAGAAGTCAACTGTGATGTGGCTTGCCTTGTCTACGATACTTCCACTCCTCGTTCTTTTGAATATATTGCGCGTATATACATTAAATATTATGCTGAGAGCAAAATTCCCGTGATGATTGTTGGCACTAAAGGCGATTTAGATGAACGCCGCCAAGACTACTTATTTCAACCAAGCGAATTTTGTAAAAAATATAAACTACTTCCGCCACATATTTTTAGTCTCAAAAGCAATAAAAAAGAATTGTATACAAAATTGGCAACAATGGCTGCATTTCCGTAAGTTTTATCAAATATTAATTATATCTCAACATTTTATTACGTTTAATTTATTATTTAAGCATCTATGCTATGCTGAATTATGAATTATTAGTCTTATGCATGGTGCATAGGTTAGGGAAAACATACAAGAGAAATAAGACAAATGAAATTCAAACTCAAATCATAAATAGCTAACAATAACTTCAATTTAGTTTTATTATTAACCTTCTTGCAGATATTATATTTTCATGATTTTAATAACTAAATTTTTCCATTTTATTTTTGCAATCTCTTTCATTATCTCGCATCATATATATATATTTGGATTTCTGCGGTACGGTGTTGTGTGTTTATATCAAACCTGAACGAACGGCAGACGATTTCAAGCTGCTTGGATTTTGTTTTACAAGCACAGGTTGGTACAGTTGTGGGATTCAGCGTAAGTAAAAATTTTTGCCAATATAAAAATTAATATCAATAAAATATAGTTGCTTTCGTATGCTCCTTTTATCATTAAAAATGTTAATTTCGAATTTACGTAGTAGTTTTTTATTGCTGATTTAATTTTATATTGTTGAGCGAGGAATATTTTTTTTCTCTTCCTCTTGGAATTGCCTTCGCATAATGTTTTTTGATAATTATTACTTATATCATTTCTATTTTTTTGCTTATGTAAATTTACAGTCATTTGAGGCAATTCGGACTTAAGACAGAGGATCCTACTATTTGGTGGAAAGCCGGCTTAGGTGTGGCAGCTGCAACAGTGATGGGATTTTTAGTTTTAAAAGCGCTCCATGGTGCAGGAACACATTCGAGATATTAAAAAACCGTTTGAATCAAAATTATCCCCCCCCCCCCCCCCCCTTTTACATCCAGGACGCTATTAAATTTATAAAAGAAGTGGAGTTTAAGAAAATCTTGCGGAACTATTGATTTAGAGTCTCATCATATTAGAAGACCATAGCGCAATAATTCCTTAAATAGTTTACATAAATATTAGCACAAACAAATTACTAACCTGTACAAGATAATTTTCCATGCAGACAAAAAAAAAAAAATTCCGATCCTTTTTATTATATAAACGCGATGTATTATATGTAGAAGCACTTGTCATCAAATACTTGTAAATATTCGCGAAGTAATAATACATGTGCAATCATTATTTTATATATATACATACATCGCATAAATACTTTAGCATACATACATATATATATTTTAATTGAATTTTGACAAAAACCATTATATAAATACATAAACTACAGAAAAAAAGAAAACAAATGACGTTGTATATATATCTTCAAAGAGATATGAAAATGAAGCCTTCAAAATTATTTCTCCTTTCTTATATATCGTACATAAAAATTCGAACATAAATGCATAAAGCACCGTTTCTAAGAAGAATAAATTTCTTTGATAATAATGCTTCAAGTATGCCAAACAAACCGTGAAATATGACGATATGTATTAAGTTTACACATCCTATAATCTATCTTCTGAATAGAATTAGCAAATAAAGAATAATGTAAAAAATATTTTTAATTTCTAAGCAAAATTGTGACGTAATTCACTCATTTGCCCCGTGCAGTTGTATAACAACCTCAACGCAACCGAATTAATTATTTATTTTTTCTGAAATTGGCGTGCTTCTTCTGTTGCTACTGTGAATTTAATATAATTTCAATAAATACATACATTGATTTAAAATTGATTTTATAAGTATTTAATTTTGTGTGATTTGTAAGCTCCTACCAAAAACTGTAAATATCCTTAAAATCATACAAATTACAGAATTTGTCACCTAATCTGGACGCGAGTTAAACAGAAATCTTAATGTCTATCTTTAATTTTTTATATTTTAAGTATAAATCGCTACGACATTAGTAGAAACCTAAGTTCTTGCAGAAAAACAACAGAAATTCTGTAGCGCATTTTATGTCGTTTGTTTAAAATAATTAAGTTTTCCATTACAATTTATAAAAAATAAATCTAAATCAAGCAAAAAAGACGACATTGCAATAGATACTCATTTATCCATGTGCAGTTCACAAAATCGTTAAGTAGATATTCACAATTATAACAGGAAGAGAATTTAAAACTTTATATTAACTACTTTTTAACTATTGCATTGCTATTGGCGGATGATGTTGCTGCTGGTGCCATACAATTGCCATCCGGGTAACGCTTTTGAAATTGTGTTATGAGCTCTGGATCCACTAAGCGAATCCCATCCAGCTGATTGCCCAATGTAATCCAATTAGGCTGAACATTGTGCGGCCTACCGAAAAGCTCGATTTTTCTAGTGCCCGGACTTAGACGTTCAATAATACCGTATATTTCGTCAGGTTTGTGCGATGTTGCGCGCACTTCAGCTACGATCACATCACAATCCAGGCCACGATTTAAATTTTTCGGATTTCCTTTCATACCGACCAGGCAATGCTCTTTGCCGTGATTAAGCCAATGACCGGTTCGACCAGTTCGTATAATGCGCTGTAATTGATTTGTTTTCACCCAAATCAGTTCGTCAACACGCTCATACCTTAAAAGGAAATGGCAGATCCGAGGAATGATCATTAGAATGTTGTGAGAAAGCTTAATTTGTTGAGACTCACCCCCACAACTGAAGACATTCTCTGCCTAATTCCATGGCACGCCCAGTGACCCATAGAAAAATTAACCCATCATCTTGCAGCGCAGGAACGCCCAATTGTCTCATCTCGTCATCGGACATAGTGCCTGAAATGGTCGAAATTGGAATATCAATCAATGCTGGATTATTAATAATATATTGTAAGTTCATTAAACGATATAGGTTAAATTATCGGATTATTCTATTAGGATTTAATTTATTCGCCGATAATATCAATAGTTTTCTTACCGTAAGGTAATTCCATGTGAATATCCCATGGCGGATCAGCCATAACAACAGCGAATTTGCCTAGTACCGTCATGTCCAAGTATCTGCTCATAAAACACATTGTTCAGATCGTTTCATATTTCAAATAACTGTAATATTACCTTAGATCGCATTGTATCCATTGTGGTGGATACAGTGCCACACTTGGGTCAATACTTCGCTTCAAACACAATTTCGTTTTTACATCTGCCGGTTTATTTGTGTTAATATTGGGAATTGTGTCTACCTCATAATGAACATATCTGAAATGAGATCGTATGAATTCGATTCAAAGTCAGTTCAATTCGTAATATATCTCACTTGCAAGTAGCCATGTGGAAGCATGTATTTAGAAAACTGCAATCGCCCAGCGCCTCATCTGTGTGTGTTTGAATGATTTTTTTGAAATGTAACTTCGTGCATTTGTCGGTGGTTTCGCCATCGCCATCTCCCGTAGACAGCTGCGAGTCCCCATCACCTTCTCTTATATTATCGGATACTATTTCACCATCTTCAGCATCAGATTCGTGGCGCGTCCCATCAACCGCTGGTATATTTTCCCTTACGTTCGCTTTCATGCATTTTTCCTCCGCGTTAGTTTGCACTTTAATCGTAGATTCGCCACATGCGTTATTATTATGTGTGGTGTCGGTCTCTTTGCTTTTTTCTTGTTTGCGTTCGAGCTTCTTTTTTGCCGCCATCTCAGCTGTCGCTTGTTGTGCCTTTAGGCATTCAATTTTTGTGCCATGAGGACAAAATTCCATAACTTGAGCACCACCATGAGATTTGAATTTTTCCGCAACGGAGCGTTCTTTTGCTGTCGGCTTTGTAAGCAATTCAAGAATTTCCTCTCCAACTTGTTTACTCTGTTTTTCTCGAGTGGATGGCATTGAGAGTAATGACTGAAAACCATAGAGAATACAACAATAGTAATTAAGAGCAAATTAACTTAATTTTATATATTGCAACTTATTGTGTACCATAATATCGTCGGATGCATCGTTCGATAAACCATCCCTGCTTGATTTCGTGCCAGTGCCATCAGTTCTCATTTTTTTACGTAAGTAACTTGCATTGCTACCATTTTCATCACTGAGTTCACCTATTGAGAAACACCAACGTCGTTTTTATATACTTGAAATGATATATTAACATATTAACTTACATTTACGTTTGTAGTTATCTATAGTTGAAAATCCGTCGTTAACGTACTCCTTATACAGCTCTAGCACAATATTGTGCTCTACTGAAATCACTTCACATCCCACCTCTTTGCCAATTGTAACACTTTTAATACCAAGTGCTCCCTGATTAGCGAATTTATTTAAGAGATAGTTGACCAACTCGGCGGGTGGCGGTTTTTCTAAATAGCTGCCAACTTTATCAATGAACTGCGTGGAGATAATAGGCAACACTAAAGCACTAGAAGACAGAGTTTGTAGTATGGCCTGTTCCACCTGTGCGTTATTATCTGTTGATATAAAATATATATAAGAAATTCCATATCTGCCACACTACCTACCGATTTCAGAATTCACCGCATTAAGGGCATCATCTGTTGTCTCCGATTTAGATATCCCTGCAGAGCAGGGATTTTTTGGCGATGCTAATAAAACTCCTGTCGCGGAAAGAATTCCATGTCGTTCCTTCTTTCGTTTTTCTAGCTTTTCACGTAGCGTGTTTCGTTTGTTCTTCACCGCTTTAATATCACTTGGAATAATGTCAGCCATGGTTTAAAGGTGATAAAACGAAGTTGTTGATATGAAATTTACAACATCAAAATGTGATCAGATTGCATAAATCCCAATTCCGGTTTAGTTTTATCTCGTATTCATATTTTGGATTTAAAAACTAGCTATTTTAAAAGAATGCTAAATTAATAACAAAAGAACCAAATATTCTTGTAAAACGTAATCAATTACTTAAAAAAATTTTGTAATTAATAGGTTTCGATTTTATTGTACACATCAATTAACGTTGGGAACTTTGCAAATTTCGACGCGTTGCGGTGTTGTCAAACAAAATCAGGGACATATGATAAAACCCAGTGTTGCTATTCAGATAGATATGTACATTTAACATCACATATCTCTTTTTGCTGTAATATTGCAAAATCTTTACCTCTTTTGCTGTGCAGATGAAGAAGATCATAAAAACACATCTGTGTTAATTGAATAAAAAATTTGTGTCTCTGACAAAAGTTTAACTGTAAAAAGTGTAAGTAAAACAGAAAGATGTAAGTGTTAGAATATGGATCTTATATTTCGGTTAAGGACTACCAAAATGCTTGTATAGCGTTATAAAATGACAACAGCCGCGTTTTTTTAGTGATCTATCTCGATCTGCGCGATACAACTGACAGATGTGTCGGTCTGTATCGTGCTGTATCGATGATTACATTCATAATTTCGCTTAAAGGTTTCACTTAAGCTGAAATTCCTCTATCGCTTTTTAATGATCTGGAGACCAAGATGGTATAGCTTGTACCAGGAACCGTAATGCACCAATGGCCATAAATTTTTTGCATTGTTCTACTGCACTTGTCTAAATTTAATAACTTTGCATACAATATGAAAATATTTAGTCTGGTGCAAAAGCGTGCTAAATTTCGGAACGCGACTTAGAAGACAACTTATACCATTCTAGCATAATAAAATATTGTCTATTTAAAAGAGGATATTTAAAACTGTTCAATCTACAAATTATTGCTCTAGTGATTTCAGTTCAGATGAAACACCAAAAGCGAAATACTGTTAATGGTCCGCATAACAAAAATATATCGTTATATGTATAAAAATTTTACATTATCAAAACAATTTTCTGGAAATGACAACCAAAGGTATATTTTTCCAAAGGTTTTGATACCTCAGCTAAAAAAATTGGAATTGCTTCGATAAAATTATATATATGTATAAATAGAAGATATGTATGTAAACGTAAATGATTTTATTTCTTTTGTAAAAATTTTCAATTTCTTTTCGATTTTTTTCAATAAATAAAAAAAACTTCACATATAAAGGAATACTTAAAGGAATACTTATAGAAAAGTACAAAATGTAGGTAATTGATTAATGTGCTTTTAACAATAATGGAGCACATCATTTTCAAAATTAAATAAACTACGTAAACTTTCGAGATCCATGTTTTCGAATTCCCATTTGGAATAAGTTGTACTGCCTCTGGTTACTGTATAAAATATATTTTCTTCAACCGTATTTGAAACAATAAATCGATGAATAGTTGTGGGCCTGAAAATTGGATTGTGAATTAGTATTTTCAAATCCTTCTATTAATTTTCTTTGAAACACCAACTTTGTTTGGCCAAACCGATGTACGCGCCCAATTGCTTGTAATTCTTCCGCAGGATTTAGAATTGGTTCAACTAAAAATACATGAGTAGCTTCTATGAGATTGAGGCCTTTTGAACCGTGTGAAAGCGTCATCAACATGCATGTTATGCCCATGTGAGGATTCTGAAATTTGCATTTATATGAATAACATTTAATTTAATTTAAAACGGTAAAAACATCACCTTAAACTCCTCAATGGATTTTGGCGACCATTTTACACGATGTCTGATTCCATTTTCACACAAAGCATCACTAATTGCAGTCAATATTGGTTGCCACTGTGAGAAAATAATTATTTTTGGCTTGTTTTCTTCAGAGTCTGCTTCTTTTTGCAACTTTAGTACTTGATGTACGACGAACGATATCTTAGAGGAATAATCGCCCTTAATACTGAATCCCATTGCATCGCGTTCGTTGGTAACATAATAAATTCTTTAATTAAATTAATATATTAATAATAAATCACAATCAGTTAATACGCATCATAACTAACTTTTGTGAATTCTGTTCATTACGACAAATTGAACAAGTTAACTTTTGATTTTTGTTGATTTGTATATTACTCATAGCCTTGAGGCAGATCAAACAAATGTGGTGACCACACTCGAGGACAGCATACTTTAGAAAAATAGTTACAAATAAAGAAAAATTAGAATAAAATTTCTTATGATCTTAAGGCTAAACTCACTCGCGGTATATCCTCGGAATGACAGATTGGACAAGGCCCTGGGACATAGTTCTCCTCCAAATGTCGAATATACTTGAGGCGAGCAAGTTTTAAAGTAAACGCTGCTTGAGCAGTTTGAAAACTTAGATGCTGTATTTCGACAATTTCATCTAACTGTGTAAATAACGATCAAAATGAGAGATGACTAGATATTGAAGTAATTGTGCCAGAGTCTCTAAATTTTACCTCACACTCCAAAAATTTAAAATTTGATCTTTCTTCTTCGTTTTGCGTTAAGGAAATACGCATTTTGCACATATCCAACTCATCGTACGCTTTAACAGTGTATTCGACTTCAATCCAATATTTCCACATTTTTTTACACAGTCTTTGCAAGCAATTAATGCGTTCCACAAATTTTTCAATTTGCGGTGAAAAGCTGCAGAGTTTTGCGTTTGACTTTATAAAATTGAATAAAGCTAAAAATATTCGTATTAAAATAAACTTTAGTTAAATCTGAATGTGAATCAATAATATGAATTTTAAATTGATTCACCTTTTATCAATGCTATTTGGGGCGAAGGATTATATAAGCCTTCGGTCATATTCGTTTCTTCATCAACTACCTTATTGAAAAGTAAACACTCAAAATTATTAAGGATGTCACGTATCTTACACAGATCACATAAATCTTTTTTTTGAATAGATTTTGAAAGATCCTTTCCAACGTCGCGTTTCTTTTTTGTACACTATTGAAATTGATATTATATGTTTATGCAGGTTTTATTATAATCGAAAAGAAAATAGTTCGCTTTTATACTTAGCACTTACCCGTATTTCACTCATATGACAGTCATATACTTTATTAACAAATCTCGTCATATCTTCCCAAATGGAAACTGCAAGCTGGCTGCGTGAACGTACGTTATTTGTGAAAAACTGCAGTTGCTTGAATCGAGAAATTAAATCTCGATTTACTGTGATGACCTTATCATGCCATGTTGTCATAACATATGTCGCTGAATGTATTGAAGTAATAGCCATCAAAGTCTCACAATTGGGAAACAAGCGTAGGCATTCATCGTATATTTTGTCCATCAAAGGGAGCTGAAATTGATCACCCGCAATTTTTCCAGCGATTTCAGCTAGGAAAGCACTCTGTTTTTCTTCATTATTTTCAGTTAGCGTGTAGTATGTGTCTTCCTCTGCTTGGAAAGCCTCCTGCACGCTTTTCATCTTAGAAGCGTAGGTTTCTAGGTACTTCCATTCTAACGCATTGCACTGATCCTGATAATCCGCAACGACTTTCGCGGATAAGAGTTTTTCCGTGTTCGATGCCGTATAAGCCGCTTGCAGTATATTATGCAGAGCATGTATTTGTAGCAAACTATCAACACTGCAGAAATCTGATAATTTATTTGTGCCCTTTTGAAATTTAGACAATTAAACAGTTTTCTAGCACTTACTTTAAATTAAGCCCAACATAATCACGTGCTAATTGCAAAACTAATTCATAGTGTTTTATAGCGTCAGCATATTTTTCACGAATAAAATACAATGCTGCCATTCCTGCGGTTAATGTTAATAATTGCATTAACAGGATATTGGGATATCCTACTGATATTTACCGTTATATGCGGAAGCCATGGAACGTAGCTCTGTTTTACATTCCGATTCGTTAGCTGATTTTAAATGAGCGTGTAGCTCCTTGGGCTGCAGAAACTTCTTGTGGCCCATTAAATGGTATGCCTTGCTACTATTATTCACTACAACGGGTATAGTACAACACTGACGTATTTTTAAAAGAGGCTCTAAAAACTGTAAGTATATCAATCAATTGAAATAGTGTATTTCAGTAATGTTCACATACATATGTATGTATGATATTTACAATTTTCATAATATTTGGTGATATCTCCGATGTACTTTTGTGGCGATTGATGTAGTTAGTAAAGTTATCGTTGAAAGCTTTTCCACAAGCTGCATGTTGTTCTGAGTAGAATAACTTTTCCAAATTACTTAGCGTAATAAAATGTACTTCTTCGTTTTGTGGTGGAATTTTTAATTCGCTGACTATATTGGACTTGCATGTGCGCCACATGCACAATTGCAGCAGATCGATTAGTAAACTCTTCTCTTCTGAACAAGGTTCTTCGCCAAGAACGTTCGTGATTGTTGTCATTAGAAAGCAACGCACTAATCTATCCCATATAAGGCGCGGATAACATATTTGGTAAAATCCAACAAATGCAAGGAGAGAATGAAGATCATCGATGGAGCTCTGTATCGGCGTACCAGTCACAGCCCAACGATGAACAGCTGAAACGAACATAAGCCAAAAACGTCAAAAGAATTAGCATTAAAGAAGATTATGCAACCTGGTAACTGAAATGCCAATTTAGCCGTGATTGATACATTTGACTCTACCATTTGTGCTTCATCCAGGCATACCCGCCACCATTCCACCATTAGCAGTGGAGTGTTGCAGCGCATACGTCGTGGTTTCTTTCGTGTCACACGATCAGTTTCGTGTTCTACTGTATGATAGAACTCTTTACGCAACACACTATAATCCGTAATGACCACATCGTAATCAGCCAGTTGGCGTGGACTAATCCACGAGCTCTTGGCAAGGCTATCATAAACAAAAACACGTGGAGCTGGATATAGATGTTTCTGTATCTCGTCAAACCATTGCGATTTGATTGCATTAGGGGAAATAATAAATGTCGCTCCACTTGGCACAAGTTGCTTTTCTTTGTGTATAATTTCACTCCAACAAGCTGGGCAAATATATGGATCGTTAATATTTTTACTGTGTTCCTCATTGAATTTGCACACACACTTTTTATGCTGCAAAAGCTCACATTTAACGCATTGAATGATTTCGTTGCGCTTTTTAATGAAATCGGATCCGCATAAGCAATATGTTGTAGACAAACACTGACGTTTTGGCTTTATTACGCTATCCTCTAATTTTGCTAGAGCTTCTGGAAGATTTTGAAAAGGCGGTCGAATGTGTAAGACCATCAGCGCTAGCATTTCTACCGTTTTGCCTAAGCCCATTTCTTCGGCCAATATACCTCCAGTAGGCAGCACAGCTGCCTCGGGCTCTGAAGATACAACGTGCGTGTAGAACTTGTGAGCATACACAATTGTTTCGTTGTCTTTGGCGCACAGTTTAATATAGAAATTTGGTACTTTTGTGACTTCCTGTTCACGCTGAAGAATCCAAGCGACAGCTTTTTGTTGGTATCGGCAAAGTTTGGGACGGAAACATTTGGGCAACTGCGCAACTATGTTTCCACCGTAGGTGTCGCCTTCTATCAAAGAAGCATGTTTTTCATACAACGCTTTAAAAAGTGTGGTAGTTACATATTTCTTTATTACTTTGGGTTCCCGATGATCTGTTGGTAACATGAAATCACCTTTAATCTCATGAAAGAGTATAGAAAATAGGGCTGAAGGCAAATTAAGCCTTCCTTTCCAAGCAAGAATTTTGTCAGTGTTTGTAAAACACAGAGCAATCCAGTTTTGGCCAGCATTCTCTATTATTTCTATGTGTAATGTCGAGGGCAAAGGATATTCATCTATGTTTGAATATATAGTCAGTCAAATAATGTAAAGCTAAAAATGCTACGTACCGGTCTTCAATATATCACCGATACTAACGTATCCCTGACTTTGTAGGAAATCCAAGCACTTCCATCGCTTGCCGCAGCACATAAAAGTCGCCAAATCTTCATTCCCTTCTTTATTTTTCGCAATCACTTCTACGGCTAGCTTACAGAGCACTACAGGCAGAGATAACGATATATCAAAGATATCTCTGACTACAGGTTTGAGTGCCATTCTACGGCATTTGAAATTATTTGCTTAGTAGACAAGTCTTGCTGAAAAGTTGAGTGGAAGAAAAACAACAGTTTTTGTTACAGTTTTTTTTTAGCTCACAGCGTTGCAAAACTAGCGTACAATCTGATTATGTGTTACTGGCTTCGCCAGACCCCTAAACCTTACCTATACCCTTTTATGTTTCTAAAATAGGATTTAGCGCAAATAAACTTTGCAATAAAGTTTACCTTAATCAATTAATATACATATCTTAAAATCAAGAAGATCGACGAATATTCATTTATATAATTCTTCTCTTAAAATGTGTCGTCTACATTGGAAAACTATGTGTTTCAGAGCTTCAAATATATTTGAATTTCAATTCAAATTGGTGTGGACAGATGCAAAGCAAGCACCGAGTTGTAATCTCATGTTAGAGTTCGTTCAGACCGCATCAGCTGTTCAGAATTGCAATCTGTGTTGTTGTTGGCTGTTCTATATGAACCATATTAGAGTAATAAAGAAATTATAATTCAATGTTTGGATGCAACCCTCGTAATTATGATCTCAAAGTCGAGTTGGCCAAATGCTTTAATGGCATCGCAACAGTGTATCTCGCACAATATGTGCCGACTGGCCAGCATGTTGCAATCAAAAAATATCGAATGGATAAAGCCAACAAGGAGGATAGTTCAATCATACGTGATGAGATTCTAACAATGCGTCAGTTCAATCATCCAAATATACACACGTTCAATACAGCATTCGTACACAATTTCGAGCTACATCTAGTGGCGCCCCTTATGTGTTTCGGCAGTTGCAAGGATACTATAAAAAATTGCTTCCATACAGGTATATATACGCATATATATATGGTTGCATAGCTATAATGATTCCTATCAAAAGGTTTTCCTGAGATTTTCGTTGCACTTATTATGCGTGACGTGCTTTCTGGCTTGGAGTATATGCATCGTCGTGGTTTCATACATCGTTCGGTGCGCGCTAGTCACATTCTGCTGAATCAAACAAAAGCGGTCCTTTCTGGCTTCCGCGAATGCACCAGCTTTGTGACACATGGCGAGCGCGCTCGCACTTTGCATCAACTGGCACCTATGAGTGCAAAGAGTTTGAACTGGTTGGCGCCTGAAGTGTTGGAACAAAATATTTTAGGTTATACTGAGAAATCGGATATCTATTCAATTGGAATCACTTGCTGTGAGTTGGCAAATGGTGTTGAGCCTTTTGGAGACTTGCAGCCAACCTTTATGTTTACTGAAAAGATACGTGGAAACGTTCCAACACTGCTAGATAGATCCACATGTCCAGCAAACGATGAAATCATAGGTATTCTTGTGCATACCTGAACTCTGTGTTCGTTTGTTTTAGGAGGATCTAAACATTATTATTTTTTATATATTAACTGGTTTTAGGAATAGCTACAAATGCTGATAGCTCCAATTCTGTTGCCGCACAAGCTCAACAAATCTATTGCAAGCGTGTTTTTTCAGATGAGTTTCATCAATTTACTGAAATTTGTATGGAGAAGCGCCCAGCAAATCGTTGGCCCGCTATCCAATTACTGAGCCACTCATTCTTCAAGTTGTGTCGCCATACAAGCATCTTAGATCAGCTACAACGTTACGGTTTAGAAACATCGGACTATTCCAAATTGCGAGGTAGTGAATTAGAAAATTTAAAAAAATTATTCAGCGATTTATTTTTTCCAGACGAAAGTCTTGGCATTTGCAGCGAACTGAACGATTTGAGTATGGATTCAAGTGTGGCGTGGGAGTGGGATTTCTAGAATTGCAATGAGTCGAAGAATATTGCAATCTAAAGTGACTGAATGCTTTATATTTAAGAATACAGAAAATTTTACAAATATTTCAATATAAAGAACGATAATAATTGATCGCGAAAATGGTACTGATTTCATTTTAATGCAATCTGATGACAATGGTGACGCAGAATTGCGTGTATTTAGTCCAATTTATACTTTTTCCAAATAAACTAATTTTTTATTTACTATATAAAACATTTTATTTGAAAAAACACATGTAGATTAACAAAATGGAATAACAAATATTCAAATTTACACATGTTCGAAAATATATATAGAAATGCAAATTTATGTTGATAGTATGAAATAATATGAAAAATTTTGATAGAATTAGGAAGAAAATAGACTTATTAATTTAATACACATTAATTTATGCATGATTTTGTTTTTTATGTTAAAATTGTTTAATAATACTATTGATTGCGGTTTAATTTTATTGTGTGTGTGTGTCGCTCGATCAACGTATACAGGTTTTTAATGGCGTTAAATATGTTCTGCATCGTCAGTTAGCACAATTAAATACAATTCATTGATGAAATATTGCAATGTTTCAATACATATATACTAAGTTTTATTTGCTGTTTAACCATTCATCACCATTCGCACAAATTCTTCATAATTAACATTTCCTTGGGAGTCCTCTTGATTTGCCAATAACTGCTCCACTTCCTCGTCAGTGAGCTTTTCGCCCAGCGTTGTTAGCAAATGTCGTAATTCTGCTGTAGAAATATAACCGCTGGCATCCTTATCAAAATGACGCAAGCCTTCAATGAAGTCGTCGGCTGTGTCACCCGAGCGAGCCTTCGAAATGGCTTGGTAGATGGGTAAGAATACCTCGAAGGATATGCGTTCATCTGGTTTCAGTTGATGTGTACACTTCTTCACATCGGATTCGGTAGGATTTTGGCCCAAGGCACGTAGACATTCTCCGACTTGGCTGAGCTGAATTTTGCCATCACCACGATTGTCGAAAAGATTAAAAGCTTCTTGGAATTCTATAGAATACAAAATCAGAAAAAAAAACATTTTAAATTTTGAACTTTATAAAGAAATTCATTAAATGTTAGATGACTCCACATTGGAGACTTCATATGACCTTCTACAGTATTAAATGTGTTTTTGGTAGGCGCCTCCTGATATGTATACATTGTCTATTGCTGTAGGATCTGTCGAGAATCAGTAAAATTAAGATTTATACTACGTGCAACGCAGCAACAACCTGCTGCTGAATAATACGCTTTACAACTAACCGAAGGAAAGAATCAAGAATACGTGCAAAGCTTAGACTCGAAACGGTTCAATGCCACTCGTTATTGCTTGTCAATAGGAATAGCATTCGTGCAACAACACTCTGTAGTTGCCACGAAGTGGAAACAATCCACTTGGAAGAAAATTCACACTTCAATAGATGATATTTTTATATTATTGATTTATGCTGTGGGATTTTAAATAAATGTTGTCCTCAACTAAAGTTCAAGGAACAGTAACCACAATGATATAATTAAATATTGTGTAAAAATCAGTCCAACAGATGTACATAAAGCATCTGCAGGCAGTAGTAAAATTTATTGTATATACTACGTTAAATAAGTGCAAATAAAATAAAATTATAAAAGCACTGTCGTCGGCATAGAACTGACTATTGCACATTAATGTAGACGTACTAGAAATTAGAACCTTATATGGTTATAAATAAACAGGTTTATGAATGCATGTAGTAAAATAATTGATTCCATATGATAAATAAAATAATTCCGAGAAACAAACCACAAATAAGCCACAATTTTTAACAAATATGGTATTGCTATTTTTGCTTTTAAAGCGGTTTTTACACATTAAAACATTGAGAATATATATAAATATATTTCCACATTAACAAAAATTTATTTCATTCCGTGAAATTAACATTAGGGACAAATTTTAAAATTACTTTTGAAGCACTTTGCGATGCCGAAATATTTTAGCAGCCTTTTCTTAATATGTTTGCACAACTTCGTATACATTTTTGTCCTCAAATGTTATTTTCGATAAGTGGAAAAATTTTACTTAAATAAAGTTTACAAATTAGTTTGTAAAATAACCCTTTCATAAAGGCAATTGTTATATTGCGACTTTGTATTTGTCAAGAAAAAGGATTAAACATTGACATTGCTTTATAAATTGCTTTGCAATAATCTTTAAGTAATAATTATTAAAATATGTTTAATCAAAAATGGAATAAAGTTGAAACAAGAAAAAGAAGAAATTATATTTCTAAGCTGACTTCAACTTGTTTATAATAATTCATGTAATATCAAGAAAACTTGATACTTGATTCATGACCATAAATTTTGAACGATTTCCAAATAAATCAAAGCGCTTGTTCCATAATTATGATGTTTGTGCAGCGATTTGTTGCAGTACAGAGTGATGTACATATTTATAATATATTATATATACATAGAAAAGAAAATGAAATCGTATAAATACGTTGAACAGTATTTTAACGAATTCCATTTTCGTATAAGTTGCAGCCGCATATTTAGGAAAATTTACAGATTTTTGAAAAATACGCGGTAATGAAATTAATGAATTATTTACATTTCTAATATATACATACTGATATAATGTCCAATAACTAAATAATATCAACATGATCGTGACGTCGACAAGCGTATGTTTTGTTTGAGAAATGAGTCATCGGTCAGCCCAAGTAATTTTGTATAACGCCTTAAAATCAAAGTGCATGAATCCAGAGGATTCAATGTTTAGCAATTGATTAAGCCATTTTATGTTGGTTACATTGACGTTATTCCCCATGATTTCCTTACTTACCAGCCAACTGATCTTCTGTGTATTTCGCCTGAAAAAGCAAGATTGAGATATTTGTTAATTGCAAATGGGGGAAATTTGGTAGTCGCAAATATGGAATGTAATAATACTAAATGTATATTTTTTTATTAGTTATATATAAAATAAGAGCTAAATTTGTAATAGTTAAATATATTTACCATTTTTGAGAAGTACAATAACTTTCTGAATAATTAATTTAAGTTAACTTTGGTGTGTGGGTATGTTGTTTTGTGTGTCAAGAAATTGGTTACGCCGAGTTGCCAACGTATTTCAAAAACAAGTTCTGCTATATACATATATACCAGTTTGGTTATTTTTTCGCCTTTCGTATTGAAAATTACAGCCTTCAAAAAAATAATTTTTTGATATTTTCGCATGGGAATGATATGCTTTTTTCTGCAGAGAAATTTCGGTAGCCAAAACAATTCTCTAATTTTGGGAGCAGTTTCCTCTGAAATCTGATTAAAGTTCATTCGAATATTATCTAAACATTAGTGTTATTATTCAATAAAGAGTTATTAGTTAAGACAAAACTTTTATACTACGCTTTTGCGGAAAATGTTACCAACACTATTTTAAAAATTATTTAAACCTTATTATTTTTCCTCACTGTTGTAGTGCTGCCAGGCAACGTAGAGTTTTAGACGTCCAAGATTTTAATTTAATTTGTGGGCACTTTCTGTAACCTTCCAGGATTGGAGGTTTCTTGGAAAAGCTCCAACTGGACTATGTATGCACTTAAATTGGAAAATGGAATTCTGGACATTCTAACATCAAGTGTCAAATTAGAAGGTATAACGAAAATACTGTAAATTTAACATAAATTCTGTCGGGTTAGATGCCGAATGATCAAATGCCAAAATAAAAGAAAATTATTTCGTTGCAAAATGGGAGATATTCAAGTTTTGTGGCATTTGTTATTGAAGACAAATTAAACGGGGAATTTTAGCGAAAAAACTTTCAGAGTATGTTTTTGTTTTATTTGGCTTCGTTGCAACATAGTAATACGTGAAGTTTTTGTTTTGATTTGGTTAATGCCGATGAATTTATTTGTTTTTAAACGCAGATAAAGCAGAATAAGTGGTAATTTTTTGAAATAACAATAAAAAAGAAGTGAAATGAGATTTGGAAAAGTTTAACTGAAATTGCGAACTTTTCGGCAGATACGCAGCTCAGCCTAAAAACTAGAAACAATTTTCTGAATCTTCTGTGTCAAAATAGAAGAATTAACGAAAAATGATGATATCCGTTCGCAATCGAAATTTTGATGTAAGTACAACCTTTAAATAGTTCCTTGCATATATTATTGTGTATATCTCCTTATAAATATATACATCCATATGTGCTTTGCATATACGTACATAAATATATACGTTATGTGTTTTTTGTTATTTTGGTTTTGTTTAGAACACTAGATAACATGGGACAATGAATTTTCTCTAATTACATATAAGTATAAATAATTAAAACATTTTGGGATCTTGTAACTATAGATAAAATATACTTTAATACCTAATCCTATCTTTCCTCTCACTCATTCATAATTGTCGCTGTTTTCATATTTGTTGCCGTGTTTTTTTTTTGTTGCATAAAAATATTAAATATTTTATTTCAAATAAATTAAAAACAGAAAACAGAAGTTGCATGGATCATCGTACATATATCAATTTACATATATGTTTGTAAATAGTTGTTGCACACATACAAAACCGCAAGTAACAGCTGACAGTTTTTTCTAATTGGAAACGTATATTTCTTTTCACTAAACGTCCACAACAAATCTTTGAACGTTGTTTGACGAGTATAAGAAAAAAAGAATATAGGTTTCTATAAGCGAAGAAAATAGCTGATTAGAATCCACATTTAACTACAGAAGAAACGTTAATAAGGAGGGAACCTGAATTAAATCATGAATAAATGTAAAGACCTGTTTTGCAGTAATTATAATCGTAATAAGTACGAAATCGGGCGATTATTGATTATATTATCTGCGGAATTATAAAAAATATTATTGAGAAATAATCGTTTCTCAACAAGTCATCAAGTCTACGCTGACATTTGCGTGATTGTAGATTAAGTACACTGAGAACGAAGTTGCTTCATGCTCGCTCGCTGCTGCTGCTGCTGAAGTTGACAAGTTGATTTTGTAATCGGAGTAGTTTTAAATTTAAATACATTTATGCATATTTTAGGAAAATAATACTGATCAGTTAGTAACACGTCCAATAAACAACCGATTCGAGAAAATGTCGTAAAGAAGAAAGAAATAATAAAATAAAATTATTGGGACTTTGTCGATTACATTTATAAACAATAAAACATGTCTTATTTATGACGATAACCGAGGTTAATATTAATAATAGTAGAAAGGAGAAGTATTTGCTTTAATACTTAATTACTTTACGATTCATTTTCATTTAAATTATTAACTTCATTAAATTCTCAGTTCGTGTTTTTGATTACTTTTATTTAATATTTATTTATTTTATTTAATATTATTTTCTTATATTTGACTTGTTGCACAAAAATAGTTGATAATTGACCGAGGGCATATTTTGTTTTTTTTATTTGTCACAGAATTTAATCACAGTTTATTTTGAACTCTTTTTGCTAAAGCTTTGTTGCAGCTCTGGGTTCAATAACATTTTAGTTTATCTAATCGCACCTCATTTAAAAGTGATTTAATAAAGAAGGTGAAGGGAAGTCGTTGAATCCGGGTTTTCTCCAAAATAAATTCTGCAAGTGACGACGCAAAATTCATTGCAAAATATATGATTTAATATATGTATCAGTGTTCGTATTGCTGTTTAATTTATTTTACTTTTATTTTCGGCTAACAAAAATTGCGTTTCTAAATACTAAATTAGCAATACTTTTAACATCAATGTCTGCCGCTGAAGTTGTCATTGAATTAGTCGTGATTTTGTGTCTATAAAATTATTTTCTTTTTAATTTATTTTTATATTAAATCTGTGTGTTGCTAATATTATTTTATACTCTCCTAATGAATAGCTTCTTCACTTTTAGCATTAGAAAATTAATAAACGCTAGCAACAACATTTAAATTAATATTTTTTCTACACAAATTTGATCAAGTTTCAGCGTTGATTTTATTACTTTTACTTCTATACATGGCTATTATTATGCCTCTGCTTGGAATAGATTTTTTAATTTATATGCATTTATAAGGAAATGTTATTAATATGTACAGAGAGTACTCGATAGTAGTAATTCTTAAAAATAATGAGAAAAGACTATGTCATAATTTTTAGAATTAATTTTTTCTTTTTTATTATGTATTTAAATTACATATTCGATTTATTTCATATATTTAATAAACGATTTCTAGAAAACTTTAATAGCAGCTACAAAATCGATGAGAAAAATTCGTTTTCTGGCAATGGATTATGGCAAATTAACCAAATAATTTGCAGTGCTAAGCAACGAAGCATGACTCTGACCGATATGAAATAGTTTCACAGAATGTTTAAAACCTTTTTTCCCTATTTTATATACATAAGTTTTTATAAAGCCTTAATAACTTCATTGTTGCACCTATTTTTTCCTCGTGACTGTTTTCGTCGCTGCGTAGAAAACAATTAATAAATCTGCATGCAACACTCGTAGGAAAACGAAGCAGTGAATGGCTTCAATAACATTAAATCCATGCATTGTATGTACATACGTCAAAATGTACGTCGAGTTGAAAATGAGCAGGCAACAGCAAGAAATGTGGCTGTGAAATCTCCCACACGCTACCTTGCGTTGGTATGTGGAGTAGCAGTGGGCTTTCAATGTCCATTCGACTGCTGCTCTCTCCCGCTCTCGTTCTTGTTCTCTTTCTGTTCTCTCCCTAGTTCTCAAACAGATTCTCATCTTAGCTGGCATTCCTTCTCTCACTCTGCAAGTTTTCTTTGTAACTGTATACACTGAAAAAAATGAAACGGTTTTTAAAATAAGTAATTATTTTTGAAATGCAAATTTGGTTTTTTTTTTGCATAATGAAACTTAATCAACTATTCTTTAAATCATCGATAGTAACTTTGCATTAAAATTTGTCATATATAAAAACTTCACGTTTTTGCTCAGTGTATTTCTAAAGCTTTAAGCGAGCAGTTGATGCTCCGAAGTCTCGTTGTTGTTGTTTTTGTTTCTATCGTTGCAGTGCTGCATTTGAAAAGCATTGCATTTTTCGGGTTTCCGCTAAATGAGCGAAAAGTTGTGAGTAAATGTTGCTGTGAAAATTGCAAGTGGGAGAGACGCGCAATAAGAACAGGAATAACAACACCAACAACGCTTTGCATGCATCCAATTTGAACTTTTGTTGAGTATCGGAGAGTTTTTTCATCGCACTGTTTGCCGTTTGCTGTTAATGTTCGGTCGAATGTCGTTGTTGAAGTACGTCGTCGGAGTAGATCGTGTCTCGTTCGTCGTAACGGTTGCCATTGTGCTTGCAATTTGCAGTTTGGTTGTGGTTGTTGCTTTCATTGACGAACGCTGCTGAGATAAATTTCAATTATGTGTATCTGTAAGATGTGAGAAAAGCGCTTAATAAACATGGAAAAATCTGGAGCACAGATTGTGTTGACCTATCTATAAAAAAGTTAATGTATTTAAAAGATTTCACAATAACAACAGCGAGAAAAAATCAATTTCGCTTAAAAAAAGAACTTGAAATCTTCAAAAAATGTTATATAAATATAAATGAAAAGATTTGCACATATTTTGCATATACATGTACATAAGCAACTAGCAATACACATATGTATATATTTATAAAAAAATTTGTCAACTACGATAAATAAGAAAAGTTTTATATGCGAAGTTGCTTTTTAGCTGTCGATTGCTTCCTCATTTCACGAGTGATTCTTATTTTTGTTACCAAGAGATACACAAACACACACCCACACGAACACGAACACGAACACACACGACAGTGTTTCATTGTCGTCATCAGCTGTTTTTCGCTGCGAATGTTTTGAAAAGATGTGTATATTTATTTATTTTTACTAAGTGTGCACTTTCAATTTAAATGCTGTTCTTTGCTCTTGCTGCTGAGCAAAGTCTAACAAACGCGACATCAGAAACATTTATTTATTTATTTAATTGACTGACTGAAAAAAGAAAAATTTCAGAATTTTCTCGCAATGATTTAGAAAAGTTGTAGAAGAGAAAAGTTGTTGGAAGAGGAGACAACGCGGCGTATGCGTGACATTTAAATACTAGATAAAATTTATGCTTAATTTCTTAAAAGTTTATTGATTTAGTAGCTTTAAAGAAGTAATTTAAAAATGGCTAAAAATCATTGAGAGTCGTGTCTGCATGATTTCTGTGCTTGAACCATTTTTTTTTTTATGTTGGTGATAGAGGGGAAGGACGTGTAGAAAGGATTTCGCTCCTGCGCACTATCGCTAAGCGCAAAGAAAGGAAGCGAATTTCTGTGTTTGTGCCAAATTTGTCCTCGTTTTTCAACCCATTTTTTCCCCACACCAGCTAAAAATTTCCAAGTTAAGGTTCCATCATTCGTTCCCCTACGTCATCATTAAATCATCATTTATAACAGAATCTGTTTAAAAAACGGATATTCTTTGCTGTTAAATATAAATAATGCAAATATTTCAAAACATTTGTGTATTTGTTTCTATGCTATGTGACTAAATTCAATTTTTTACTTCTCTTGAATCCTTTGATGTCTTTCACTGTGTCTCTCTTTTAATTTCCTCAATGCTCAAAGCAGTGTTTATCATTGAGCCACGACACGCCAAGCATCATGAGTCAAGCGACGTTCGTGTTCATTCGTTGATCATCTGCATTCAGTTGCAATCACGCCGACCTCATGAAGCTTCGTCCGATTTCGCCTTTGTTCGCCTCTTGCTCCAGCGTTGGTTTATTTCCAGTCTGGAGCTTTGTCACATGCCTTGAATAACTTTTTCCTATAAACACACACACGCACACACACACCTCTTCTGTACATGTCGATACACTCTAATTGCTGCTTCTGTAGTTGTTGGTGGTGGTTTTGTTGATTTTACTTTTACACTCCTCAAAAACACGACTAAAAACATTTTAGTGTTCAGTAAGTCGAAAGATAAAGCAAATAAATAAAAAAAAGCTTGTTGTTTTTCCTCCTTTCGATTTCCAAATTTTTCATTTCGCTTTTTTTTTTTGCTATATTTTTGTTTGTTCCAAAAACTATGTTGCAAGTGCTGCAAACGCAGTATCTCTTTTTCTCTGTTTTCCCCTTGCTTTAGTTTCATTTCGGTGTTGATTTTTGGAGTCTTTTTAATGATTTCAATTTACTTATGTTTGATTTACAAATGACACTTTCTAACTTCAATTTTCTACAAAGTGCAGAAGATGAAGTAATCATCTTCGAGATGAATTTTATTTATTTGAATTTTATTTATTATCTTCGTCTTTCAATTCATCTTCAGTTACTTACTTTCTCAAAACATTCAATACGATAATTTAAAAAATTTCCCTTCTCTCAACTCTTCTTCTTCGCCACCCATTCTTTGCCTAGTGTAAATAATTCAATAAACAACGGAAAAACCGAAAACCTGTGGATTACTTTAAAAAACGGCGCCTTTCTTGTCACGGTTGTTGGCGTTCGTGTTTGTGAAGTTGTTTGCATTTATTTTTTGCATTTATTTTACATTTTACTCTGCTTCAGTTGGCTGTTTGATGCGTGGCTTGATTACAAGCAGCAGACCACGAGCCCACTCATTCTGCTCCTGCATTTCATTTGACGGGTTCCTCACTTTCCGAAAGTCCCAAACAAACGAATTCATTTAACAAATGACTGACGAATCGAGCGACTGACTGACTGAATGACTGACTGACTGCCTGCCTGATTGTGGCTCAACTAATAACTAGTGCAAGACGTCTTCGAGTTGTTTTCCTTCTAATTTTCGCTCGGTTGGCTTCACGTTAAACAACCACCGGCCAAAGAAACCGTACAAGATCGAAAAGCTTCCTTGGAATTCTTCTTTATCGCATGCCATTCTAAGTGCATACTTTCATTTCTGGTTCAAATTAAGTTTAGATGTGTCCAAAGCCTCAGTTTCTCCTTGGCTGTAATTTCCTATTGCTTCCTATTGTAATTAAATACTACACGAACGATTTTAACTTCTTCTTCTTCTTTTCTCTTTCGAGGATTTCTTGTAGGACATTTTAAGGCTGACTCAACTCTGTTCGCTCGAACTCTGTTTGGTCGTCTAGTTTGAGGACTTTCTTTCAGCGAAGGTATAGAAGGAAGGTTACTAGGTATTGTAGAGGCTATCGCAGACGATTTAGTGACGTTTCAACCAATTCCCAACTATATTTTTACTCATTGGTACTGGTGAATATAAGTCTGGGAGGTTATATATAACTGGGGAGATTGTCACGCTCAGAAAGGTAAAACTTTAATCATGCTCAGCTTATTTATCTACACTAGGGAGTTTGGGGACCATCAGACGTGATTGATTGACGTTAAATAGAAGTTGTACAAGCCTAAGTTTTCGTAGTTCTGGAAATCGATGTCGATGACCGCAGGAATTTCTCAAAACGAGTGCGATTTCTTACGAAGTGAGGGCAATTAAAGCACCGCTTCAGTCGAAAGTTGGTGAATCTACCGATTTGACATTTGCTCTGTTCAAAGGATCTTAATTTTCGCAATATTCAGAGCCTTACAATGTAGGCTGTTTGATCTAAATTAACACAAAAATTGCTGTAAGAGCAAAGAGTAGAATAATAATTTGCAAAAGCATGAAGCATTAATTAATTAGCGAATGTAATTTCATTTGTATAAAGGAAATCTATTGGTTTTCAAAAGACGTTCAGGAAAATATTTGTTTTTTTGTCAATTTATGATTTCTTTTTATTTTTATCTTTTGTCTATTGCTGTCTGTTGGCGAATGCTAACTGGACTTTCATGCCAAAGCCACTTGATCAACTTGATCTTGTGCTGGCTGTTTGTTTTCGAAGAGACTGTCTTTCATGTGTCGTGTTAAGACCATCTTTTAATGTTAATATTGACTAAGGAATCCAGACCCAGTTACTTTCATATGAAGAATCCATACTGTATATAGTCGACGCAATAAAAGCATTGAAAAAAACCACGACAAGGCAACAAAACAGACTCCCAACAAAGAAGAAACTGTTAAAAGTGGCAATGAACCCAATAAAAGAAATAAATACCTGTAGACGAGGCCGTATATGTTCATATTATGTACATATATATGAAGAAGTGCTTAAGTTTAGAGTTAAGTTCATACGAGTACCACGCACTGAAGTCGTTCTTCATTTTGTGACTTGTGACTGCTGAAAATTGTTTGTGGTTTGCGCTGCTGTTGTTCTCGTGCCTCATACAGGCTGTGGATCTTTCTGTAGGTCGTCGGCGTCCCCTTAACCTCCCCTTCCTCATCCTCTCCGTCGCATTTCTGTCGTGTTTATTTGCTTGGCTTGTTTCGGTCGATGGTTGGTTGAAGTTGAAGTTGCGCTCCTGGATTCTTTTCTTTCTTTGCTTAATAAGAGCTTGGACATGACTTTGTTGTGGTATTTATTTGCTGTTTATTAATATTTTTCGCTCGTTCTTTTCTTTACTCCTTCAATCAGTTAAAGGTTTGTGTTTTTTCTACATGGAGTTAATTTTTCTTTGGCTCTTTTTGCTTTTCATTATTTAATGCTTTATATTTGAAAATTCGGCGGGTGAATTTATAACAAATTTTTGCATTAAGCTCGTTAATAAATTAGATTTTGGTTAATAGAAGTTTTTCGAATACAATATTTCTTTATAAAATCAAAAGAACGTGTATATTATATTAAAAAAAATTAATTTCCATAAAGTTTCTTTAACCTTATCAAACGATGGTGATGATGATTCTTAATTTATTGCATTTCCGCTCCATGATTAAAGCGAATTTATGGCGAATATATATAAACGCACAGATATAAATAACTTATTTATTAATTTTGTGTTCTTCGTCTTATTCTCTTATACGAAATTTTCTCCGGCGTCCAGTGAAGCAGCACAAGAGGCTCATGAAGACATCAGCTGCTTCGCCGCTCACGAATTACACACCATTAACCAGCATAAGCAGTCAAGGACAGACGAAAGAACATTTCGCACATGCAAAGATACAGACTGCCAGCCGATCGCCTTCTCTTCCCTTCCCTTTGTCCACCTCATTGTCCACCACACACCAGAACACATCAAGTTCAATCTCCGCAGAATGAGGGTAACAACTTTTTGCTGCGACTGCCTTGACGACGGACGGAGTGACTGACGGACTGCAGAAGCGTTCCGAACGCGTTCGAACTAAGAAAAACCGACTGCACATTGACTAATGATTAACGGAGCGACCGACGGCCGAGAGCCAGTTTTTTTTTTGTTTTGTTTTTCATTTGTTTACGTTTTTCTCGTCGTTTTCGTTTTCGCTCACTATTAAAGCACTTCACTGTTTGACTGTGGGATGCGAGGTCATCGAAACCTGTTCACAATAAACGATATTATTATATATCCGATTGTAATAAAGCCGCCAAAGCCGCTTTATCGTGTATCGACGATCACAAATTCTGCGAATTTGGGACCCATTTACAGCCCATTTATTTATTCAGCTTGAACGATGTTTCTTTATATCCTCGTGTAGGTTTGAAGTAATTTGGAATTGTTTTTATATGAATATCAAATCGATAACTTACAAATATACGTATTTTTGTGGATTAGAAGTCACTGTCGATCAAGGACCTCGTCGCGATACTGAAGAAGAAGATTATACTTAGGTTTCTATTGATAATTGAATTTATTTTTCCTTTCCAAATTCTTATCAATTATAAATTTGGCTTTCTTTCCGAAGCAGATCCATAGATCGATTTTAATCTCATCACTTCTTGGTCAGTCTGCTGCCATTGACTTGAAATGAATATGAATTTTCAGTTGTAAGTGAGAAGTTATCGTGGTACTCACATACGTGCCACAATTCTTTGTCCTTCACAATATTACAAATGTGGGGCCTTCGCTGATGATCAGTGATCCATGATCAGTTAACACGGCTTCTGAAAGCACACACACACATACATATATACAAACAATAAATCTACTGTTGTACGATAACAAAGTCTTGTTTATTCAATGCAAAAGACTTTTGTAGGTGGGTGAAGGGGACCGGGGGAGGCCCATCGTCGCCATTCATCACATTTTATTATCGTTGCATCGTCGTTAGCCTCATTTTCTGTTGGTTTCTTGTACTTATTAATGACACTTGGACTGACCTCTGATGTTGGATTGTGTTTTTCTTTCTTTTATTTTTCTCTTCGTCGCCTTTTTCAAGAAATTTCAACTTTTGTTTTGATTGAATTTTCCCCTCTTTTGTTTGCTATATTCCATTTTCTCGCTTTTATTGTGTTGCAATTGTTATTTTTATTTTCTTGTACCAAAGTCTAGTGAAATATTGATTGAATAGCCGATCGTGTCCAACGAAGCTTCATGCGTTCGGCATCACATCAGCTGCAATCAAGTGTAATTAAGCTTTTATCAAGGGTGATGTCGGCCTCATGCGGCTCGGCGTGCCATGGCCCATTGTTTGTTTATTTGTTTTCAGTTTTCTTATCGGCCTGTTACTTATTTCTTGTTCTTCTTTTCCATGGCGTCTTCAAAAGTGAGTGTACAATTAATTAAAGCATTTTAAGTAAGCCATTTAATTGAGCAGCTGTTATTAATGTGTGTCTCTCAATCGGTTCTTTCTCTCTCACACTCACGCAACGCGATTCTCTTCTAATCATAAGTAACGCGTATTTTATTAGTAAACGTCGTTGTTGGTTTTCTTATTTATTTAGTTATTTTTTAGGATTTCGTTTTCTTTATTATTATTTATATTATTATTTACACATTTGTTTATCAACTTACATTTCTACGATTCATTTTATTTTTATCATCATAAAAAAGTTTATTCGTTCCTTTTTTTAATGTCTCCACGAACAGATCGCTCTCTTCTCTTTCATACTTCACCACTGTGCGCCTCTTTCGTTCTAATAACTATCAAAATCACTATCTCTTTCATTCCCCCATTAAATTCAGCACATTTATTTTATTGCGCTTCTCTTGGGAAATGCTGTTCTTATTAGATGCAATGGGACAACCTGCTAAACACACACAATCCCACAAATGAAAAGCAAATAAAATTAAGTGTTAAATAAATTGTGAAAGCTTAAAGCGGAGATTCCTTTTTAATGCGTAGCCGTTAGTTGGAAGCACGAATGAATGTAAAATCTAGTTAGCAAAAGAAGCAACGAGAATGACAAAGAAAAGCCCAAGAGTAGGGAAGAATTTACGAAATAAATAATGCGTAAAAAGTTATAGTACATGAATATGCATAGACATTTTTTTTTTTGTTTTAAAAAAAATGAAGATTTTCCTTGTGTTGTTATTGTTCTTTGTCGCCATCGCTGCATTAATCGTTCATTCACTTTGCTTGGTTCGCTGTGGAAGAGAGTATTTTTTATTGTATGCCAGTGTGTCTGCAGTTGTGTGTGGGTGTGTGTTGGTATCTCTTTCCGTGCTTCAGTCAGAAAGCTTATCAAACGACAACAAACCAACCAAAAAAGCTCTTTTGTAACTCTACTTCTACTTGCAGCAGTTTTCAGTGAAGACGCACAGCAGTGAGTCGCGCGAATTCGTAAACAGCACGACGGCAAGTCGCAGTGGAAGTGGAAGAAGCATCCATTAAGTGAGGAAAATAATAATGAACGATATTCACAAGAGGAGAACTTCACATTGGGAATAAGGGAAGCGTGCGAATCTAATAAAATTGTGAACGTTGTGATTGAAATAAAGTATTGAATGACTCGTCAGTGGTGCTTCTTCGTACTCGCTGAATTTTAAACGAAGAACGAAACGTTAGAAAAGGACACCAACGGCGACGGCGACGTGTCGCTCCGTTTTGTTGATGCGGATGATTGACCTGCAGATAGACAGAAAAATAGGAATATAACGACCACCAGCCATTGTTCAGTCGCTCCGAAAAGAAGAAATACAACTAAAAATAAACCACAATACGAACAACAATACAACACGATAAACTCCGTTGACACCGAAGTGAAACTTTGTTGCGACGACGTCGGCAGAAGAACCACTGAAAGTATTTTAAATGTTTATCAAAAATAAATTACACCTCGATAATAGCAACGGCAGCGGCGGCGAAGTCGGCGTCGGCGTCGGCGTCGGTGCTGGCGGAAGCAGCAACGCTGCAGCGGGTAGCGTTTCTGGAGATGTCAGCGGCAGTGCTGAGCTGCTATGCGCCAGCAGCAGCAGCAGCAGCAGCTCGAATAACAGCAGCCGCTCGAATGACATCGTCGATATCGGTGCTGGCGATGGAGGAGATGTGACAGCTGCTATCACGAATTCAGGCGGCAACAACAACAACGCCAAAAAGAATTTAAATCTCAACTTGAGCTTAACTCACAACAACAATCACGGCCACACGGCGTTCAGCAGCAACACCAGCCACACCAACAACAACAGCAGCAGTCATAACAAATCGTTGCTGGGCGGTTTGGTTTGGCGTTCGGCTCCATCGACCTCGAACGCTTCGGTGTCGTCGTCCGGCTCGTCGTCCTCCTCATCCACGCAGTCGTCGTCGGCGGCAGCATCGACGTCGTCACCATCCACGTCGCCGTCAACGTCGTCAGCAACAGGCGCCGCACTCATAGCTGCCGCTCCCGGTGCTGCCGAGAAGGCAAAAAATTTGCTCAAAGCTGCCGCAGCAGGCGCCGCCAGCGCTTTTCTAGGAGACAGCAGCAGCAGCAGCAGCAACACAGCCGCTGCTGGCGATAAACACCTGGAACAGTCACAGTCTGTGGAGTATTTGATGGAGCAGGAATCGGAGGAGTTCGACACAGAAGATATACCAGTAAATATGCAATTTTTTAGTAATAAATCCATGAACTAATTCGTCATCGAAATCATAACAAGCGAAATCAAGTCATTCATTATTCGCCACGAAAGGGAAGGCGCATTGAAGCCACCTCATCAACATATCCCATCACTCACCCTTGAATCAGCGACAGCTGAGCTTGGAATCTCTCAACTCACCTCCACTCACCACAGCTGTTCAAATATCGACGGATGCTCTTGGCCTTCGTTGCATTGGCCTTTATTGATTTCAATTTATTGTCCTTTATTATAATTATTATTTATTTCATTGCTTTCTAAATGGTGGTCTGCTGACGTTTTATTTGTCAGCCTTTTCTCATCTTCTCTACTTCGAGTGTTAAATGATTTTATAAAGAGTTTTATTCTTAGTCTGAAAAAAAAACTCAGCCTGTCCAGAGTTCGTTAAAGGGGACCCGCAACCCTCTAACAAACCACGTACTTCCGAATTCCACGCTTTGTCGACAGTCCACCACTGACTGTAAATAGTTCATAATCGGACGTTGATATTGTTTTATTTTTTTTTCCTAACTAATTGGGCCTAACAATTTTTAAACCTACGATACATACAATGGAAAAGAGGGATAGAGTATCCCGTAGCAGAAGGCTGCACAATGAGTATTAGTCAAAGCATCACATCAACTTCCTGGCAAAAGGCTTTAGTATGTGTTCGGGAGGAGTGAAAGTATTCCCTAGGTAGAAGGCGAGTGTTGGTTGAGTTGAAGGCAAAAGAGCTTCCTGGCAGAGGGCCTTAAATTTATTGGGTGGCGTCAGAACGTTTACCAGCCCAAATGTCGTGATGTGGTGCGACATTTTGCTACATAGTTGAGGTACAATTAATTTTGCACACCGCAGCCCGAAGCTGAAAGCGTCTGTTAATTCTGGACACTGCGGCCCAAAGTTGAAAGTAACTGTTAGTTCAGTTACTGTGGCCCAAAGTCGAAAGCACCAGTTATTTCTAGACACTGCGGACCGAAGTCGAACTACTGCAAACGACTTTGATGGTTGCTTCAACTATCAAAATATTCTGATTACTACGTCTCTTATACATTGTTTTTCTGTTGAACCGGTCGCGAATTGTAAGCTTTGACTAATAAGTGGTGATTATGAAGACAAATAATTCAGAACTTTCTTATTGTCTATGTGCTTTTATGTTGTTATTGTATGTTTTCACGTTCTTACAAGAACATGGAATTCCATAAGTAGACTCAAAAAAAAAATCGTTTTTCTTAATGATTAAATTTTAAAAATAGCAAAAGTAAAGAAATGTTTCGCCTACGGCTAGGACTCTTACGGTAATTTCTATGAAAGTAAGGAAAATTATTCTGCTTGGTATGGATGATAATAGGATGGACGCTTCTCCATGTATTTATATTAAAGGAAATTGTAAAATGGCCTTAAATCAGCCTGTTACAATTTTCACGATATTCTATGTATATATATATTTGTGTATATTTTTTGCTGTTTTTTTGTAGCAGCACATCTTCCGTGTTGCGCCTACTTCTCACCTCACTCGTCAACCCACCACTCCATATCCAATTGGCTTCTGTACTTCGCCACTCGACGTCGTTGCTGCGTCGCATTGCATTTATTTGTAGTGGGAATACGAGGTGTGATTTTTTCTTCCTTTTCCTTGTTTGTTTTCTTGTGGTTGTTGTTGATTTTATAATATTTACATTTTAATTATACGTTGGTAGCATTTATTCTTTCTTTTCTGTTTGTTTTTGTTTCCACTTAAAACTTGTTTTCCGTCTTTGTTTTGTTTTTCCTTTTTAATACTCGTATTTTTCGCATTTATTCAGCGAAGTGCGTTTTTATTTTGCTGTTGTTGGTTTATAATTTATGCAAATTTCGATCTGAAGATATAATAAAATTAATATTAATGTGCATACGTATGTACGTATGTATGTGCTTTTTATTGCTGTATCGCAATCTGTTTCATTTATATGAAATATTATTTTAATGTTCTTTTTCATTTAAATAAAAGAAGAAGAAAAAAAAATTGAAAATGAAATAAAACGAAAACAAATTCTTACGGGAAAGAAAATAGCGCAATTAAATTCTTAAATAACTTTGCTTATTATAATAAATTTTTTTATTATTTATATTTTATGAAGCGTTCTAGAAATTTTTTACATTGATTTATGAATGTTATTACAGCTGCTATGAAAAATTATTTATTAAATGAAAATCATCCGCATTTGAAATAGCAAAATAAAAATCGCAACGGCAAAAATTGATATTCGCTTTTTTTCCACTCACTTCCACTTTCAATCGTTACCATCGCCGTTAATAAACGCCGTACAAGGATATGATTTAAGTTCATGGCTAAAATTTGACTTAATTATCAGTTACTTTTGCAGGTCATTCGTATCGATTTGCAATAAAATTCATTACGAACACGACATGTGCACAAAACGAACACGACAAACTGTTTATTGTTGCCTGCATGCACTGATATCGATCTATTGATTACTTTGATACAAGGGACTCGTTTATGTGCCGTTAATTCCCTACTTAACGACTCAACGACTCCTCATCTTCAGTGAAATGTTATTGCCATGACTAATCTCGAGCTTATTTTAGGATTATACTAATTACAATACGATTTTTAGCTGTATAACGTTGATGTATAGTAAAAAAAAATCCCTACGTAGGCCATAAATCATGACTGCCCGAAAATATATTCACTAGACGCTACATGTTTCTGGTGAAACGGTTTATTTAACCAACAAAAGTTAGATAAGTAGGAAATATATTATAGAATCCTTCAAAGACATTATAGAATCCCTCAAACATATGATAGAATCCTTCGAAGGCATGATACAATCCCTCAAAGACATTATACAATCCTTCAAAGGGACGAAAGAATCCTTCAAATCCATGATAGAATCCTTCAAAGACATACAATCCCTCAAAGACATGATAGAATCCTTCGAAGGCATGATACAATCCCTGAAAGACATTATACAATCCTTCAAATTCATGATAGAATTCAAAGACATTACGAATCTCTTCTCCCACATCCGAGATTTTATTAAAATGTTTATTTTAATAGATAAGAATTGAGGTTATTGTGATCTCTAAATAAGTGTGTCAATAGTAAAACTAATTTTTGAAATTCTCGTAAAGAAGTTCCACAATTTTCGTATTGCAATTCTTAATGGACTTGACGATTTATTATAAAGAGTTGCTTTAATTTAACTATCACAACAATGTAATAACTCAATTGTATTGTGGCATTTATTAGACTTACATGTATAAATCTCAGTCTGTATTTATTGACACATTCTTAAGAAAGAAAAGTTTTTTTTCATAATCGAATGGGTTAAACGCCTCTTTCTAATAGCGTCGTAATTTCACTCTATAATGCAATTAAGTGCAATTATTCTTTACAATAACAAAACGCCAACAATAATAATTGCAAAAGCAACAAAACATTACTTACTTGATTACAGCTGTTATCACAAAATAACCACCAGATACGGATTGGACTATTTTTAGTCCATAGATACTCGGCCCATGTCTAGTCGAAGCGTGTGTTTGTTTGCTCAGAAAGCAACACATTTCACTTGTTACCGGTTTTGCCAGTTGACTTGTGCTTAATAATAACATTATTGTTATTATTATTGCGATCATTACGTTATCAGTTGCTCGGTATTGCTGAGTTGAGTGACAAACAGCTGAGCTATGAGAAATATTCATGATTGTATATAGCAAGAACGCAAAAAAAAAGTTCCTTTGTAGTGGTTTGAATTAAAACGCAGAACTCACGGACGGACGAGTGATGAACGGCTTTACCCTTCCACAAGGTGAAGTATACGACGTGTAGAAAAAATAATGACAGCAGATAGTAATTGCCTTCTATTATAATCACCCTGGTTCTAAAATCCGAAGCTCAAAATGATTAATAAAAATTGATTTGTTGTAATTTTGGCGTAAGAATTTTTTTGTTAGTTAATTGGCTGAGAGATTAGAGACACATGAAGAGTCTTTTTTCCATAAGCAATGGGATACTTTTGATCTCTTTAAGAGGCAACTTGGACTATGTATCGGTAGCGGCGATTAATTGTTCTTCATATCTGAACTTTTTAGTTGTGGAAACGAGAGAAGGCTGATTGTATAGCGTCGCTGTAAATGGTAACTGTATAGTAACACTGTATGGGACCTCTGTATAGGGTACGGATTGTATGGAGTCACTGCATAGGCTGACTCTATAGGTTCATTCTCCCCTTGTTTAGAAATTTTTCTACGTTGTAAAATTTTTGTATGCTGGATCCAAAGTCCACACTGGGTCACATAGGCCCGTTCTTGATGGACGTGATGAAGCGCACGCTTCCCTAGCGTAATCTAACAAACTTTAAGCTTTTGTTGTATTTGTTGATTATTTTTTACTTAATATATTTTAAAAATATATTTCGTCGACTATTAAAAAATTCATAAAATTCATTCAATGATTTATTTTGAAGTGGTACCAGGGGCTGTATTTATTTATTGACTCGAGAGTGTGGAATTTTAATTGTCTTCAACTTTTTAATTGTGTTAAATTACTTCGAATTTCTTTTGGGCAGTCAAGTGAAGTGGCGATGATTGTTAACATTGCAGTCTGCCTTCTGCATTTAGTTTAAAAGCAGAACCATGACTTGCTTCATTAATTAAAGCATCAATAAATTTGATCTCTTCCTTTGTTCTTCTTATTCCGTCCATCATTCATCATTAACGATTGCTTTACTTTATTAATTAGTTAATAATTTTTTATGGCTTCCTTCTTTTTCAGCAAACATTCCTCACTGCAGCAGATTCGGATGATGAACCTATAAAGCAACTGCCAAAAGAGATCCTTCTACGCATTTTTTCATACTTGGATGTTGTTTCCTTGTGCAGATGTGCTCAAGTAAGTTTATTATAATCAATTATCAATCATTAAGTGAATTATTATTGATAATTATACGATTTTTAGAATACTTTAATACGAGAATATTTCAACATGTAGAAAGAACTTTTTCAATGAATAAAAATATGGATCTTTTGTATATCGTGATCTGTGTTTGACTTTTGTTTGTAGTCATACACGAATTCATCGCTTGATTGTATGAATAATCAATTTAACATCTGTTGCAATTGGTATTCAAACTAATTTCGCATTCAAAATTAATTTTAAACGAGATGATCTTAAATTGAATTTAATTAAATAATTAAGGAACGAGCTGATTGACATGAATCGATAATTTTGAATTTATGGGGTTTAAAAAAGTCGTAAAAAGGAATCTATTGAATTTATATTGGAACTAGGAAGTGATTTCGCTGACATTGATTGGAATTAGCTTTAAAATCTTTTAATTTATGGAAATATCAACTAGAAAACAATTTCTATCCCCTTTTTATGATTGAAATTAGTTTCGTAAAAGGTTTTTTGTATGTTTGATTTACTAGAAACAGTTTAAGAATCTCCTTTTGTTGAATGGTGCTCCTTTTTTACTCTTTTTCCTCGTCCTTCTCCATCTTAAAACTTTCACATTTGAACTCATCAATTTGTCCTAACATCCTTTTATTCAACATCAAAGCAGACAATTTACACACAGAAAACAGCGACTGAAGATGGTCGTCTGTCTGACTCACTCACTTGTGGCTGGTTTGCGATGCAGTCTGTCCCTGTGTCCGTCCTTTGTTGGCGTCCAGACCTTGGCCAGACACAAAACAAACAAATAAAAGCAACAATGTCTTTGTTATCGCAGGCAAAAGTCAGCGATCCATGAAAAGTTCTTTTATTTTTGCAGTTTTTCGCTTATATTTATTTATCCATGGTTGCTTTTTAAAGTTTATTGTTGCTGTGGCGGTGGCTTTTAATGGTTTTTTAGTTGGGAAAACAGAGCGACAACCGTCAGTCAGATCCTGCAGTGCTTTCAGTTCGGAAATAGTTAAAAAATAATATGCAAGCCATTAAAGCAGCTCTTTGAAAGACCTTCACTTTTCAGTCCTTTCAGTTTTCCACTTCACATTTCTGCCACTTTGAATCATGGTTGGTTTTTATTATTACCTCAAGCTCACGAAAATTTCAACATTTCGTTGTAACATCGTTGAAATGTTGTTGCATGAACATTGCTTGAACGAAAGACGTCTTCGGTCGTTGCTGCTGTCTGCAGCTGCTGTTTCAACTTCAGCAGAATGGAGAAGAACGGAGAATCACCAACTCCATTCGTCTGTAGATGATTGCATCGAATTAAGTGGGAACAAAGCGTGGTTGATTGGTGGTGAGTGGTTGGTGTCACCCCGCTGCTTGAAAAACAGCGCAAAGTCTTGCATTTTCATGTCCACAAAAGTAAAACATCCACAGATTCAGTCATGATGAAGCTCTAGATATTTACTGCAGTATTTTTTCATTCCTGGTTTCTTTTACTTCGCCCTTTGATCTTTTCCTTCCTTTTCATGCAATTAGAAGATGCTTAACTAATTTTAGTCGCCAGTCTGGTTGCATTCTGCCGTCGTTAATGAGAAAATACAACAAAATATATAAAATATTAAGTAAATTGAAACAGAAGAATGGAAAATCCTTTTTTCTCGGTAAAGAAATATAAGAATTACAGACGCTTTCATTGGAATTTATGGCTTTTTTCGGTATTTCGCGCTGTAATGAAGACAAATCCTTGAGTGAATCATGCAGCGTTCAGATTTAATGATTGCAGAATGTCTTTAAATATCTAAAGTCGTCCGAGTTCAGCGTTTATAAAGCAGACGCAGCAGCATCTTTTCGCGATAAACTCGTCTGCTTCATTATTCATTGTTTTGCCCCTTGTTTGCTTCTTTTCATTGTTAAAATTCATTGTTTAAGTTTTGGTTATTTGAGTATCATTTGTATAGTGAAAGGTTCCCACAGCTGAAAAAGTGTTACCATCAGCAGAATTAATAAAGTGACGCCCACAGACGTTCACTGATCTTCCAGCCAAACAAACACGCTGCACCCTTATTACATTATATTACCCTCCTCCTCCTCCTCCTCCTCCTCCTCCTCCTCCTCCTCCTCCTCCTCCTCCTCCTCCTCCTCCGCCCCTTCAACTACTACGCTCATGAATCTGCCAAACATGATATTTTTGAACCAAGCTGCTTTCGGTTGTAATTTAACTCTGAATGTGTCGAAAATCGTTAAAGAATTCCGCCATGCAAATGAACTCCCTTTGAAAATAATGAAAATATTCTCTATTCTGAAAAAAAAATCATTTTGAGTTCTTTGTTTTACGCTTTTATTCATTGAAGCTTATTTGGGAGCGTTTATATGAGGGTTTTCCTGGAACACTCAACATGGAGCTGCTATCAATGGCTTTTGTGTTAATTGTCGTTTGAAATTAGAGAAGAGACACTCCTTTTTAACCCATCCCATATAAAGATTAACGTTAAAATGAGTATAAAGCATCTTTGAACCCATATAAAGTACCCATTAGAGGTGTTTAAACTCCAACGAAATATGATTTAATAAAGACATATTGATGAAAAGTTGTGAAGATATTGTAAAACAAAACATCAGCTGTCGTTTACCTTTCGGAAAGCGTATTAAAAGGGCATCGAACCTCGCGATGAATTCTTCTCATTTGCATTTTCCCCCCATTACGTCTGCGTCTGCTATTTTTCTGCCTCGCTTGTTTGCTCTTTTCATCTCAGAGCAACCCTCATTTTTAGTGGGTATAAAGAGTATCTCTGCAGAATATCCTACCTGCACCACACTCAACGGTGCTCTGAACATCCGGCCGCTCCCGGAATTCGCTTCGTGGTGACGATGGTGGTGATGGCGCTAGTGTAGCTCACAACTTGTCGTAGGTCAATGAAACGCAACGTTTTAGGTTAATAATATTTATTCATAGTCATCGTAGGGGTGTTTCTGAATAGATACATTCTCATAACTAGCAATAAAAAGGTTTTTATTACTGTTTCTGAGTGTGACAATCGGTCGTTTAGTTCCCCTTGATGTATGATAGGTGAAGGGCCCGGCCCCATGACGTGTGTTACATTCCTTGTAAATGACCGATCATCTGCGATCAGCTGCGTGTGAATATTGATGAGATTCTCGATTTACGCATATGTTTAATAATAAATCTAAATCCGAAACGAAAGATGGCGACTTTTAAGTACGTGATCGTCATATTCGTTGGGTTCTTCATTGTAGATATCCGCCGGAGTTCTTCACACTTGCCGGCCGTTGCTCTCCAAGGTTACTTGTCTTCTTCTTCTCTTTTACTTTATTCTTAATTCAATTCCTTTCAATCTACGTCGTCGTTTCAGACTCAATCTGAAAATAAATTTGCATTTCTACTTCATCTTCTTCGCTTTTTAGAATCTTATAGAATTCAACATTTTTTTCATGCTTCTTATTTATACAGTGTTGCCACATCAGAGGAAAACAAACAAAGATTTTTTATTATAAATCATGAAAAGCATTTAAAGTTCAGATACTGAAAATGTATGTTTTTGGGCGATGGATACGTAATAAAGGAATAAATTGAAATTTATAAGTAAATCATTGAACTGACAACAACTTAAAAAAATGTGCTTTACATACCAAAATCCTTCATTTATTTTTCACTCCATTATTTCCATGATTTCTGTTGTGTTTCTCCATCAATTTTCTTCAGTTGTTCAGCAGCACGAATAAACTTTTTAACTTCTCCTGGTCAACAACAACTGAATCATGCTTCGTTTCTGTTTTGGATTTTCTTTTTCCCAAGCAGCAGCTGCTGTTAATCAAATACAAATCCTTTCATATCCGATTCGTTGAATTTCTAGTCATTGCTTCATAAATGCAATCAGCACGTTGCCTCTGTAGAATCTTCAGTGGCATCTTTTGTAGACGTCAAAACCAAGAAGTGAAGCCTTAAGTTTTGCGCGAACTGTGCAAATAGATTCCATTTCAAAAAAATATGACGGCTGCTGACGGCGTGAACACATGCGAAATGTCAGACTTGGTTAAGTCCTCGAAAAGACAGCGCCGAGAAATTGAATTTTTCTTCTTTGCCTTTGACAGAAGAAAGACTCTTTGATAGGAATAAAAAACAGAAGGAAGACAATAGACACCCGCCCGACTTTGAAGACATATTTTAAAACTCTTGACTACAAATGTTTTAAAGTTATAAGGAGTTCCTGAATGCCTTGGAAAAAGAGGGGAAGTTTCTAAGTCCTTTGGAGTCCCTGATGATATCTTTCCCATTGAAGGGAATATTAGGTCGACCCATGCTGAGGCCCTATATTAAAAATAGCTTATTAAAAGGGGATCATCGTTAGACAGCGATTTAATTAGAAGACCAGAGACGTAGTTTCCATTAACACGGTAGCACTGTATGAACTGAAACCTAGTAAATTACAGGATATTTTATAAACTTCAGTATATTTACTGAAGCCTCTGACAATATGAAAGCTTCAGCTGCTCTTCATAGTAACAAAAAAACTCAAAATAAATTCTTGAAAATAATGATTAGGAAAAGGTCCAAGGGAAAAACTTCTAGTCTCTGTTGCTGAAAGCTATAATATTCGGGGTTTCGACGGAATTCTCCAATCATTAATTAATTTATGCATCTCCGTTCAATTGATTTCCTTTCTTGCCGGCCTGCTGCTGATTTCTTTATTAAAATAAGGCAAAGCCTGTCGACGATGCGGAGGAGTACAGAAGCTTCCACGCTCCGAAATGCGGTGGGTGGTGGCCGAGTATTGAGTGAGTAGTTGTTTTAATAAGAAGTGGAAAATTTTATGAGAAAAAAACAATAGCAACACCGACCACAGGACGTCAGCATGATTCATTTGTGTTTCGAAAACAATCCGGTCGATCACTTCCCCGAAATGGCGTTTGTTTTGCAATAACTTACAATCCCGTTATGTTCTCCTCGTTGTTGTGTGTGTGTGTTTTTTTTTGTGTTGTTGCATTTTGTTCGCCTAAATTTTAAACAAATTTTATTATTCTTCCGTGTGTGGTTGGCATGCATCGTTCGGTTGTTGCTTTAATTGGCTTTGCACGAGGCGAGAAGCATTCAACAAATAGCCTAAAAAAAAAAATTTTCATTTCAAAACATGGTTTATTTTTGATTTTTAATTTATTTAATTTTTTTTTTACTTAATTTCCGGTGTTTTTTCTCTTTCTTTAATTCAGCCAAAAAATGCGCTTCAATTGAATGTAATAAAATTTCTAAAAAAAAGGAAGGAAAAACAAGAATAAATTCAACGATCAGTCGACGAATTTTGCTCGTGTTGCTGAATGGGAAAAGAGGCCGAAAAGCAGCCCGGGGAAAGAGTTCAATTGCTATAAACAGAAATTTAAACAGTTTTTTATCGAAATTACTCATTAAATTTAAATTCGTGGAGCGCTCAACATGATTTTTTTTGTTATTTAATTTGCAGTTTTCCGTGTAGACAACAGCTGGAGCCTGTCATTGTTTCTGTTCTTATTTCAGTTGTTGTTCCTGTGCATTGACGTCCTTTTATATAGCGAATTAAAGTCATGCGAAAGCGGTTACGGCGGCAGCTGTTGCCGTCACAGCTGTTGTTGAATAAAGTTTATAAACATTTTATTATTGTGTTCATGTGTGCATTTAAAGCCAAAGAAAATGGAGAAGGGGGGGGGGGGGGGGGAGAAGAGGAAGTGAGAGGCGGAAAAAAGGTGTGACTGTGTGTTGTCACTGATTGATTAATGATCACTTATTGATATTCACAATAACAGAGACCCGAGAAAAACTGCACGTTTTTCGTTTAACGACATGTAAAAAAACGTTAAAATTGATTTTATGTCCATATATAAACAACTTTTTCATTAATTTTTGACATTAATGTCGCCTTAAACGTATGTTTATATTTTTTCCTTAATCGTCAACGTTTAACGACAGCGTTTAGCATCTCACAGAGATCAATGTTCTCGACACATCAAGCATTTCCACATATATATAAAAATAATATCGTTTATTTTTAAAATACTGTGATTATATTAGCACAATGAAAAATTTGTGTTTTTGTATTTCGCACGTATATTTTATTTTCACCCAAAGACTCGCTTTCCTTAATTATTTCTTTTTTAATGCAAGCAAACGATGTCTCATCTGCGAACATCTATAAATAAACGCCCCATCTACTTAACTGAAGATGATTGCTTGAATTTAATTTCGTCTGCTTTCATTAATTTCATACAATTTACTCACAATCGAAGGTATAACGATCAAAAGTAGGCGTGCAATATAGACAAAAGTACATTACGATAGACAAATTAGAGACTTTGTTAAATGGAGTCTTGGTTAAACATTTCCCTCATTTTTTTTCTCTACTTTTTAAAATTGTCTTTTAGATATTTAATAGAAATTTATTATTAGTTCATTCAGATTGTCAAATGGCCGACATCGAAGTCAGAATTAATTAATTATTTAAATGTGATTGAGTTGCAATTTAAATTGCAGTGGTTTTAAAGAGTTCGGCTTCACTATCGCTGAGTTCACAGTTGCTCTTCGTGTCGCTGTGTGCTGCTGACCTCATGAGTTTCGTTGTGATATCGGCCACTCTTCATGATGTCGTCATTGAAGCAAAACAAAGTAATTTCAAACAGAATTCTTGTCACTTTTGTAGTTAGTATCATTTTGTGGTTATTTTATGTGTGTATTGGAAATTCTTACATTTTGAATTAGAGAAAAATTTCTGCTTCGCTGCAATTTTATTGCCAAAAAAATCTTTCAGATTCGTAGCAAATTTATTTCTTGTGAATGTTGTAATTCGAATGATTTCAAGTTCAACGGCGCTTTGCTGTTGCTTCTTCTTCTTCGCACATATACGAACTTGTGTGCCAATTAAAGACAACAAAAAAATGCTGTTGTTGAGCGCGGAGAGCAGAGATATTTTGAAACTTGGTGCCAAGGCCGAGGCAAGCAGCAAACATGGACCTTGGCCAAGTAATGAGGAAGAGCTTAAATTACACTGAATTTTGTAAAACTCTGAAGTTTTAATTAGTTAATTAAAATTTATGCGGATCGTTGATAATTAAATAAAGAAGTCATTTTTATTTTTAATGGCCTTAAATATTATTAAATAATTATTTCATATTGTTTAACAGAATTTTATTTCTCTTTCTCTTCTTTCAGGTCTGCAAATATTGGAATGTTTTAGCATTGGACGGTTCCAGTTGGCAGAAAATCAATTTATTTGATTTTCAAAGAGACATTGAAGTATGTATCGAGTGATTTATGGTCTGGTTGAGTGCAGGATGACTTTATTTTAATTTTCATTTGCCATTCAGGGCCCAGTGATTGAAAATATATCCCAACGATGTGGAGGATTTTTGAAATTTCTATCGCTGCGCGGTTGTCAATCGGTTGGAGACGTGTCCATCAGGTATTTCGAATAAATAAACAAATGGCAATGAAAGTGAAATGTTTTATCGATTTGCAGAACCTTAGCAAACCACTGCCACAACATCGAGCACTTGGATTTGTCCGAGTGCAAGAAGATCAGCGACGTTTCAACGCAATCAGTCAGCCGCTTTTGCTCCAAGCTCACATCAATCAACCTGGACTCATGCGCCAGCGTAACCGACAATAGCTTGAAATACATCTCCGACGGGTGTCCGGTGAGTGAAGCAAAAATCCATCCATCGACAATAAACTAACAGCCCTTTTCTGCTTGCTTAACAAATCTTATTAACTATTAACATTTCAAACATTTATTCCATAAATAACATACTAAACATATCAATAACATATATATGATAATGTTATCCTTTTTTTCCATTTTTTGAAGGAATTTAAATTCTTATGTAAATAAATTAGGAGATTAAGTGTTCAGTTGTAAATAATGTAATGTATATAATCTTAGGTAAATATGTTAACTATTAAACGTTGTTAACAACTCAAAAGTGCAGCCTAAAAGTAAGCAATAACATTATGGTAAAAATTAAATCACGAACGAACGACAACAAATTACAATGTTAATCATGCAGCTAATATAAATTCAATTTTAAGTTATTTCTTTTTATTTATGGCTATAAATTTTGTTATTTTTATAACAACTTAAAATTGGAATTGGAATTTTCACTGTTTCATAGTTTCAACCGTTTCAATAGTTTGTGGTTTAATTTATAGCACAACCTGATTGCCTACTTTTAGGATATACCAATAATTCATTTGTTCTACGAGTTCTTGTTAATTAACGAGAATTATGGTTGTAAATCCACTGAATTGATATTAAGATTTGTTGTAGCCTTTGTTTTTAATAAGCTTCTGAGTTGAAATAATTCAAATTTATGTTTTTTAGACTTTACGTTAAAGTCTTAAATAATATTTACCTTTGTTAATTGAATTACTTGAATTTATACCTTTATAAAAAGGCTCAATTAAATATCGATAATTCAAATAACAACTGTGAACAATGTCGCAGACTATTAAATCAACTCATAAGTGGCTTTGGGGCATATAAATTAATTAAAATCTGATTACTTTTTGTTCATATAATTGATAATTTACTGTTATGATTAGTTCCTTATTTCTTTCGTCTTCACTTCAATGATGTTGATTGATTTTTACTTTCCCCGTCTTCGCTTTTGTTTTCATACAATTCTATTTTTAATTCTTCTCATAAGTTATAAATATCCATGAATTTATAATGTTGCAGCGAACATACAGAGAGCAACTATTTTTGGCTATTCTCTCTCCCTCTCTCCCTCTGTTGGTATGTGTGTGTGTGAAAATTAAAAGCTTTCTTTCTCTCTGACCCGTAAAATCGCTTCCTCATTCTTAATTCTCACACTCTTTCGCTCTTTACCTTGCTCTCTTCCGTCTCTCCGTCTCTCTTTCGGAGCAAATTCAATTCAATTTAATTGAGGCCAAGAGAAGGACCTCAAAGAGAATCGTGGAGAATATTTGCAGCGCCTAAAATTAGACACACAAACATAAAAAATGTACTTGGCCAAAAATTCGCTCTACTTTTGGCCTAGTTTTCGCTGAATGGTTTCATGTGCCTGGCATCGGCCAAAACCAGTTCATGTTGTGTCTGTTGTTGCTGTTGGTGTCGTTGTTTCTGCATTCCTCGCTTTCTGCGGTTTGTCTTTTTGCCGAGGCATTCTTCTTCGATTTGTTTTTATTGTTGTTTTCGCTGTTGTATTGTGCTGTGCTTTTGCATTGGCCCACATTCGAGCTGGCATTAAACTGAGTTAAGCCTCCAAAAACGTCGAAAGAAGACTCATTGAAGGCGACCGTCATCGTCTGTTTTCACCCCACAGCTTAACTTTTACTCACTCTCGCTTTTTACTTTCCCCCTCTTTCTGCCTCTTCTTGCTTCGTCTTCTTCTGTTGCACGTGTTTCTTGAATTTAAAATTTAAATTCGTTATTTAATAATAATCTTATGTAAGCCAAAGTCTTTATATAAACACAATTTTATTTCGTTTTCTATGGAAGGGAGTGAAATGTGTGTGTGTAATTTCCATTTGTTCCTTTCCCTTCCTTCCTTCCCTCCTTCATCCACCTCTTTACCACACTTCAAGGTTCTCTGTTTCATTTGATTTTCATTTTCATTGACTTTAGTTACGTTTCTTCTAGCTCATAGCTTGTGGATGCTATTAAATGCTTTAGCATTTTTGCATTGTTTTACTTTCGTTGTGATTTGCAGCTTTTAATGTTCGTCCTTCGGGGGTTTTCTGTGTTTGCTTTTTCTTTTTTGAATGACTTTCTCATTACATCCCTCACACGCAAGGACGTCATATCCTGGGCAACGAATGCAGCAGAAGGGGAACGAAAGCGATGACTGACTGTGTTGGGTGGTTGGCTGGTTGTTGCCGGAATCAGATCAATAAAGGGTTTTTTTACCATTTGGTAAAATTTCTTTCGTTGTTGTCAGGGTAAAGGTTTCAGCTATCAGCTGACTTTTGTTGCTTCCGCAGTCGTATGTGTGAATATTTACTGCAAGTTGTTTAAATTAAGCCAGAAGAATTCCATAACAACGCAGCAACAGCGTGATACTCGCACAACATGTTAATTATTGTCCGTTTCTGCTCTTCTGATTTTATGCAGAGAAAATAATATATTAGCTATTATAATATATTTCGTAATTTTATTTATTTATGATGTAATTAAATATTTTCTTTATAAATTATCTGCAATAATGATTAGAATTAATAAAATTAAATTGAATTTGAATTAAATTGGAGGTGTTCCTCAATTTTCTTACTACCTAATGTTGCATACTTTTAGGCTTATCTTTAGTTAACCACGATTTAATTAAAATTCTGTTGCAAAATCTGCTTGAAAGCAATTTCTAATGTTGCATTCTTTGAGGCATATCTTTTAAAATGACCACCGGGTTTTATTTTATTATAATTCTGCTTGTTTTTACACAGAATCTGCTCGAAATCAACGTCTCGTGGTGTCATCTTATATCGGAATATGGCGTCGAGGCACTCGCCCGCGGTTGTGTCAAATTACGTAAATTTTGTAGCAAAGGTTGTAAGCAGGTCAACGACACGGCGATCACCTGCCTGGCTAAATTCTGTCCCGATCTGATGGTGCTCAATTTGCACAGTTGCGAGGTGAGATTATTTCTATGCTTTCGATAATCGCTACTAATTAAATTCCTTGATTTTGCAGACTGTCACCGACTCGTCCATCCGTCAGATTGCTGCGAATTGTCGCAAGCTACAAAAGCTGTGCGTCTCGAAATGCGCCGAACTCACAGATCTCTCACTCATGGCGCTCTCCCAGAACAATCCGCTGCTGAATACGTTGGAGGTGTCCGGCTGTCGCAATTTCACGGACATCGGCTTCCAGGCACTCGGCAAGAACTGCAAATTCCTCGAGCGCATGGATTTGGAGGAGTGCAATCAAATCACCGACTTGACTTTGGCACACTTGGCCACTGGCTGTCCAAGTTTAGAGAAATTGGTAACTCTTAATTACTTATAATTAGCCATTCAATTATGATCGAATTCGAATGACTTAATCAACTTTCGCAGACTTTATCGCACTGTGAACTCATCACTGACGATGGAATCCGTCAGCTGGCCGCTGGGAGCTGTGCTGCTGAGAGTCTGTCCGTCCTCGAACTGGACAATTGTCCACTAATCACCGATCGTACACTCGAGCATTTAGTTTCTTGTCACAATCTACAAAGAATCGAGCTATTCGACTGCCAAATGATTACGCGGTCAGCAATAAGAAAACTGAAAGTGAGTTGAGTTGCAATTTGAAATTGAAATGAAATCGTTTTTTTTTTTTTAATGCTTTTCACTCTTCCGTTCGCTAGAATCATTTACCAAATATCAAGGTACACGCCTATTTTGCACCAGTTACACCGCCGCCAGTGACCACTGGACATCGACCACGCTACTGTCGCTGCTGCGAGATTCTCTGAGATTCGGCCATCGGCTTCGCCAGAAAGTTCTTGTGCAAAAGCCCATCCGACTGATGTATGTTTATATTTGCTAGTACAATATTAATTGTTCTGACGATTGTCATGACGACGCTGATGGTTCTCTACGTTTTATCAATGGTCTACATGATATTTTAACCACTGGATTCGGTATCAGCAACAAATAAAACCAAAACAAAAAAAAAAAAGAACAAAACCCACGAATAACGAATCGATACAGAAAACTTTAAAAAACAAAATCAACAAAAAAATTAAACTTTCCTTTCTTTATCACACGATTATTATAAATAATAATAACAATTGATTTATTATAAACTTTCACTGAATACTAAAACTATTCAATCTTCAATTAGTTTTTAGTTTTATTAGAAATTTCGTTGTGTTTCTGTTTGGTTTTTGATGTTTATTCTATTCGATAGGCAATTGAAGCTCTGTTATAAATTATTCATTGAACTATTTTATATACATATTAATCTGTTGTTGATATCTGCAATGAAGACGAAAGAATTATTCAGTTGGTGCATAGATTTTATATCTATTTTTATTATTATTATTAATTTAATGTTGAAATCTGAAAATGTTGCAGTTTAAAGCCAATCGTTTAAAGTAGCCAACAACCAAGAAATGATTAGAATATTTAATTTACTGACTTTTCTCTACGATGGTCATTAAAAATAATATTTAAGTTTTTCATTCTACGATTTAAACATGTTTAAAAACCTCAACGAATCGTCTGATTGTACTAGCACGATTATTAGCTGTTATTATTATTACTTTAACTATTTTATGTGATTGTGATTATGACCATATTTTGTAACTATTCTATTCTCATGACTATTATTAAATAATATCACTTTGGTTATTATTATTTTTATTACCATTTAATTAAAAATCTAAATTCTGATATATAATTGTTAATTTTATTATTTAAGGTTTTCACTTCTCGCGTGATTAATTAACTCATTTCATGTAACGGAAAATCAAAACCCATTTCAATAATACCTAAAAAAAAGAAGGGATAACAGTGAATTTATTTTGATTTTATTTACATTTCTCTTTTAATACTAAAATAATTTTAATTGTTTATTAAATTAAATTAAATATGATTGAATTTTTATTACACAAATAACGATTAAAATAAATCCATTTCCATTTCAATTTGTCGAAACATTCAACTATACCAAAACCTTGCCGAAAATTTTTTAGTAATTTTTCCAACAAAAAACTGACAAAAAATCCAAACTAAAAAATCCCTAGAAAGCGCATAGTCAATGGCAATTTATTTATCCTAAAAAAAAAGTAGATAGTTCACCGAATTTTCATAATTTTTCCCTAAAAAGTCGCACAATCTCAATCCAAGTGAAAAACTCCCAAAAAAAACCTTAATCCAACAAGAAACAAAAATCCATAAACAAATCCCCATACCAGAGGTAATTTAAATATCCCAAGAGTCGCAAAATCCCAGCGACAATTAAAAAAACGTATCTTAGAAAAATCGCATTGCAACGGCAACTCTTTTATGGCATCAGAAATTGAAATGAATTTTTTGTGAAATGTTTTAGTAGTTTTTTAATTCTATTTCAAAACTCGATTCAATTTCTTTTGTTCTTAATCTATCATTGATTTGGTTGTGTCCACATCCTTCTATTTTCCTTTGGTTATGTTTATTAATAAAATACAAAAATTCTAATAATGTAATTAATAACTTGGCAGCATTAAACGTAAACGTAATAATAATTAATACATTATATGAAGCAGCATTTAATTGGCCTAAGAGAAAACAACAATAACATTTTATGGATGCAATGAAACATATTAAAAACACAACATAACAAGAAATTTGTGTGTGTGTTTTTCGTGTAGAATTAAAGTGTAACTTATTCTATTTTCTTTTTGTTTTGTTTTTTGGTATTTAGTCTGTGATGTTAAGCGTAATAATAAAGAAAAATCCATAATAAAAAATAACAAACTAATTAATTAAATACATTTGATGCAGAAACAAATGAAAATTAAATAAATCTATGTATATTAAGCACAAGTGAAAAATGGAGAACTACCAACTAAAAAAATTTACAACAAACACAAGTTTATTAATAATTTAATTTTATATTTAAAAATTATTAATCAACGTATGAAAAGTTCATTTGTAGTAAATGGAATATTTAACAAAGAAAGATTTAAAAAAAAAAGATTTAAAGTACCGAAACTACGTTAATAAAATCAAAGAAAGTAAAGAAAAAGCTAAGAAAACATAGAAATAGAAATAAATTCGAACAAAACGATGTTATTAAGATCATAGAAAAAAATGAAGAAAAAAAAATCAATATAAATATGTATTTTAATTTTACAATATTTAAGATATACAATACTAAATAAATAAATTAGAATTTAATATCAAATAATTTAAAAAACTGCAAATTTGAATTCCGCAGCAGGTGAAGTAAATAAACACACATCCATACATATAACTGAATAAGGAATAACACTATTCAATGCAATTTTTATACAAAATTTAAAGATGATTTTTTTATTTTTTGTTTACTTAATTTTATTCATGTTGGTAACTTTCCTAGTTACGTTAACATTGAATTCGTTTTCTACCATGCTTACATCATCAATCAGAGAACACAAACATATGTTCCTTCTAAAGAAGAGCAAAAGGGATAGCTATACTTACGTTTTGTACATTTGGTAAGAATTTCGATTGCTTGAATTGCCAACTGCCGCGTTTAAAATGTGGTGTATTTCATAAATTGGGTATGCAACAAAAGAAACATTCAAAAGGGAAAATTTAGATTTTGGAGCATAAATATTTGTAAATTATGATAAATCGTCATTTATTTCAACGATTTCTTTCAAACTCTTCATTTCAAAGCACTGCGTATTTTATTGTAATCACTTTATTTATTCTTGTGGTAAATTAATTTCAGTACGACCGTCATCACAGATTCAACAGCAGATTTCACACTTTTATTTATATTTTATATATATATATTTTCTTTTGTTATCTATATTTAAAACACATTTTAATAAAAACTGGTACAAAAAAGAAAACAGACCCAAAAGAAACACAATCGAACTGCAATCGGTTTGTCTAGAAAAAAGCAAAACGAAGGAAATATAAAACTTCGCATAGACAGGAAAAAGTGGAAAACAATAATAACTGTTGATGGATAGATGGGCTAAAAAGCAACACTATAATGTGTCTTTCACTTAAGAGAAGAAAGAGAGAAAGAGATAGACACACATATTTTCTTGAATACATTTTTAAAATAACATTAAACAAAAGAAACTGATAACCTTAAACAGAAAAAAAGCAAATAAAATTATGTATTTCTATTTTCCTAAACCCACTTTCTTGAAATTAATACAATAATGCAACAAGAAGAAGAAGAACCAGAACAGCATATAAAGTAATATATAAAATATGAACTATTTACACACTTGAGATTTTTAGAATTAAAATAATAAATATGGATTATGTATGGAAGGAAATTCAAATGAAAAATTCAAAAATAAGTCACACAACAAAAAGTAACGAAAAAAATAAAACGTAGAACAGAAATTTCAGTTCAAATTGAATAACAAAAACACCGAAAAAAAACACTCCAAATTTCAAATATCTTCTTTATTTTCTTTAGTAAAAAAAAATTCCGATCCAGCAAAGTAAAAAATTGAAACTATATTATATTTAAAACTACATAATCATAGTCATTTGTGTTCTTTCTATTCAGCGATTGATCGATGACGACAAAAAACATATACACACGCAATCTTAATGGAGACTTCAGCAACAAACTCTTCTTAACCACGATGTTAACGAAGACTTAAGAAACGAACAGCTGTTCAATGCTTACTACTACAATTCTTGAACTTCTTTAGTATTAAATCGTTTTAATAAAAAATCGTAGGTTTTAATGCGAAAAATTAAAAAGAAGAAAATCTTTTAATCGAATATTCGTGTTTTTGCGTTAAATATTTAAAAATATATAATGTGTAAAGAAAAAAAAAATATCTATGTACTTCAAAAACAAAAAAAAACAAAAATAAAATATAATAATTATTAATGATAAAACAAGAAGACAAGCAAATACACATTCAAAACTGAAACACACAAAATTGGGTAAAACAAAACAAAAAATATAACTGATAACTGGTCAACACACACTAAAGATGGAACATAAAGGAAAATACATATATATAATTTTAAAACGGAAAAATAATGAACAAATATTTAAATATTTACACAAGCTTTTTATATACATACATTAATTATAAATATAAGTATTAAAAAGGTAAAACCTAAAACTAAGTGATAAAAATTGAAATAAAATTACATGAATTCAAAAGAACGAAGAAAAAACCTTTAAAACTTGTTGTCAATTCATGGAGTTGCCATGTGGCTGCAACTAGGGAGTTTTGAAGGATTTTTGAGATTTGACCACTTAACAAAAATTCAAATAAAGGTAAGAATTGGCCGCTTTTGTAGGAGAGAATTATTTTTACCTAATTCGCATTTCGTTTTAATTGAAAATATATTTCTTAGAGTGTACAAATATATATAGATATATACATACTTATATATACTCTTCCTTCATTCCTTTAAAATTTAGCCATAATAATTATTTGTCATGGCAACTCTTCCTATACTACTGCAAATTCTCTTGGAAAAAGATTTGCGATTGACTTACATAGGTGTTTTCCGTCCATTGGAAAACCTTTGTGGTGGATTTTCACGGAAAATAGTTTATTGCGAATCGGCATCCCTAATCCACTCATTCGGAATGTACCTTTTAAAAGGCTGTTTCACAATGGTGAGAGAAAGAGATCACTCTTGAAGTGGAGTTGTGGCACTATGAAAGTGATGCCCACTACACAGTTTTTATGGATTGCATAAGTAAAATAACAATTGTCCCTAATATACTATAGAAGGGGATATTTGCCTCAGAGACATTTGATGGTTCATTTAATACTCTTTTTTATAACTTCCCTAAAAGGTTTATATGCATAAATCCATTATTGGCATAGCATTGCCATACTGAATAGGTTTTTATTTTGGCTTCGTTTATAACTACATATACAAAATACTGCCGCCATAAATGACTCCTTTCGGTATACGTCTTAAAGAGGAAGCGATTATCAAAGCTACATTTAAATTATCGTCCTCCACAAAATAAAAATTTGGAATTTTCTTAACATAAACACTAACCATAATTTGAAGTAACCTATTTTAATGCTTTTGCAAATTTCTTGCTGGCAATGCTGCTCCTTACCGCATCATGCTCCACCGTTCTCAACATTTCTTTTTATCAAATTAAAACCAGGCTTAAGAAGTGAAACGCCAATAGTTTGCAGCTGGGTTGAGTTAATGTGAAGAATTGAATCCAAATCTGGGTGTTAGAAAAAAGACATAACTGCAACAGGCTCTGTCTCTTTCTTAGCACGGTCATAAGGTGGCAGTAACAAACTTCTCCCATTTCCCAATTTGCTTCATGCAAGAATTTATTTATAGGAAAGATTGTGCCGCGGAAGGAACAGAAAAATTGCCTTCGATTAAAATCAGTGTTTAAATTATACATATATATAAAAAAGACGCCAGTAACGAGCAAATTTTAGAGAAAATTATTGAATTATTTAAAAAGAAACGAGGATTTATGAAAATATTCTATTGAAATAAAGCCAGAAGAGCAACAAAAACCCACTGTGAGAAGTGTAGGTGAGCAACATTATAAGTTCCCGATTACTTTACGAAATCTACACAATACATTAAATAACTAGATTAGTTTAAAAAGTATTTTAATGCTATAAGTAAGGAAATTAATTTGTGGAAAATCGATGTGCAGAATAACATTCCGCGCAAAAAGGAAAATGGAGCTGTAAGAGTGAAAAACAGGCCCGCTTGACTGGTTTTCCGTGATGGCGCTCGTACAACGATGTTTTCTCTTTCCCGCTTCTGGTCTAGCAGTTGGTGAATAGTCATTTTGCAACTGTTATTTAATAACAGCTTTAAAAATAAAACAACAGTTGTTTTTAAGCCTTCGATTAGTTTATATTATACTAAAACAGACTTGTGCAATTTATTGTTTTTTTTTTTTATTTCTTTGTGACAACGTATTCATTCCTGTTGTTGTCACTACATACATATATCTCGCTCTCTTTCTCATGTCGAATTGGCATAACTGAAACTAGTTAGTAGCACAGCAGACAATCTCCAAGACTGTTTTCGAATATATTTTGCCTCCTCGTGGCATTTATTTTATTTAATTTAAAATTCTGTACCAAGATTAACAACAATCCTTACAATAATACAAATTCTAGACTACATAAGTGTTTCCAAAGAATTGCTGACGTCTCCTTGCAAACTGTATACATTTTTGCGAAGTGCTGAAATTTGATTGCAAAGTTTTGTGCAGTTGCTTCGTTGGAATTGTACCGAGGTGAGTGGCTGTGTGTGCGTGTGTTTTCTTTTTTTTTTTTTATATAAAGAATTTAGTTCATATCTTATTTGTTCTCTGCATCCAATAGAAAAACTCTGAGGGCGAAGAAGTGCATCATTTTAGTTGCCAATAGAATTTTATATGAGGACTGCGCGTGTGTAGTTAGAATATTTTGACAGACATCAGCTGTTCGTTGTTTGTTGACATTTTGAATTTGCATACGTTTGTGTGAGTGTTGCCCTGTGGCATTTTGTAGATTTCTGGCGTTCTCTTTTCCGCAAAACCATTTGTAAAAAACAATTGGAATGCTTCGCGTTGGTCGCAGGCGTCTAAAAAGAGGGTTGCTAGTAAAATGAAACATTAAATAATATATTTATGTATATATATTAGGCCCTAATTAGGGAATAGAAAATGGACAAGTAACCTTTAAATTAATTCTTGAAACATTCTTTCAAACATTCAATAAATACACGAAGGCTTTAATTTTATGCTATTCTCTGAACAATCTTTGATTTTTTGTTGCAATGCGTTTTATTAGTGCAATAAATAACAATTGGTATTCATTAACAATGTAAAGAGGTTTATAAAATCCATTCAACTAGATGCTTGTGATTCTGCCCAGTGTGTCTGCCGCCGAGGAGTCCACAAGAGTGAACACTTCTTTGTCGTCCACGTCGTAGACGAAGTGATCTTCTCTCTGCAGCCAAGGTGAGCATGCTGGCTCCGGTGGAGACAAATTCACCTTGTTCGGATCGTTCTTGCTTTCTTCGCTCTCCTTTATTTGCATAAACAACTTGGTTAATTGATGGCGCAATTTCATGTTATTCACTTCGTTCAATTTCTTCATGTGCGGCAAAAAGCTAAGCAAGAATTTGTAATCCGCATCGTTCTTCATCTTATTGTCTTCTCTCAAGATTGCGAGTTTTTCTGCTCGATAGGATTTCATAAAATCATCGCGAATCTTTTTGGACTCTTTAGTCTTTTGTTTCTTTAATACTGTTTGTGTTTTTGGAGCTTTCCCTTTGATGCCTTCATTCATATTTGAAAAATCCTTGCTTATTATATCTTGTTGGTTATTGGACATTAATTTAAATTGCAAATTGCTACGTTGCTTCGATTCGTTTTCTTTGATTTCAGAGGAAGGAAAAGTTTTTGTAGAAGACGTTTTTTCGCGTGTTGGTCCCAGATCAAGGACATCATGCAGAAAATGCATATGCTTAAAGTACATCCATTTGGGTCCTTGGCTTTTGAAATCGTTATCTTTGAGTTTCTTCATTTCTGCTCTGTAATTATCACGAAGTTGTCTCCATATCTTCTTTGCAGTGTAGCCTAAACAATAAAAATAGGGAGAAGGGAAAGAATTGGCATTAAATTAAATTATTACTAAGCGCAAACGTAAAGAAAAATAAAAAAAACACATTTTCAAAAATATGGTTTGTGGTTAATGTAATGGAAGCTGTTTTCGTTCTTGCTGTCAAATGGCAAAAAGCAATGCAGACTGCATGTGCGAGAAAGGGACGGCTAGAGGTGCAATTGTGCTGTAAAACAGATCCCTGCACTCTGCGCAGAGATAAAGGCGGAAAAAAAAACCAAAGAGACTTCATTAAATTTTAGTTGAATGTAAAATGTTTATTCTTCTATTTAAGTGCCGATAAAATAACAGCAAAGAACTTACAATTAGAATCTGTAATCTGCGCAACTTCTTCCCACGCTTTCTTGCATTTATCACGTTTATTGTAGTCTACGCAGTTGATGTCCCACAGGACATTCCTTTTGTAAATCTCTCCGATAAGCAGCTCCTTATCCATGAATCTCCTTCTACTGTCAAATTGCAACGACATCAAGAAATGTTCAATAAAATTTTTGTGTGTTGTTTTTTCTAAACTGTTCAATCAGTGCTTCAAATCGCAGTTGTTCGCTGCTTTCTAGAAAAGTCACAAAAAACACGCGTCTAGAAATGAGAAATTGAGCGCCGTTTTAACTCGTTCCTTTGGTTTTTTGTTTCGCCAACGTTCTTCAACTAGTTTGGTGTTGGTTTCGAAATTAAATAGCTTCTAAATATTTGCATATTCAATTTCTAAACTAACAAAAATGTCTGCTCACTTTCGATCACTTTTATGCTGTCAACTGGAAAAATGCACCCGCTTTTTTAGTCGATGAGAAAAAAATGAGCTAAGCAACCGGCGTCAGCCATTTCAGTTTCTATTTCGCCCGATATCACATTTAGCCGCATGAGGTCGCCCTCAATCGCGACGATAGGTCAAAAGAATGTAACAAGTTGCAGCAAAGTTCATACGAAGCAGACCTCATGTGGCGGAGTGTGGCATAGCCCACCACAACTAGCTCAGTAGAGAAGCTCGCTCATTTAGAGAAAAACTAACCTTAGAGAGAGAATCTTATTGAACCAAAACGGAGAAGGAAAAAGTGACGTTTGTGCTTTTTAAGGGTTTACTTTAAAATGCCCAATGGTAAATATTAATTCACTATTAAATTCATAAATGTATTGTTCTACGAAAAAACGTAATAAAGGGAAAAATAATGTTTACGTCTCTTTTTTTGTTATACTTATTCTTTATGTTGCTCTTTCCATTCTCCGTTATTTCCCTTGTTATTTGCTTGACATGCTTTGAATAGCTTCATTTATTATTTCTTCAAGCGTCAACGAAAATTACGTTTCGTGCTCATCACTTATTTCGTTGTTAGAGAAGTCAGAAAAATTAAATTACTTTTTGAATAAATGCAATTTTATGTTTTGACACGCTTCAAATTCTGTGACAAATTCCTTGTATCGATGATCATTGTGATAATGATGATGATAATGATTTATAGTTGCAATCGCATGTAAAATTGTATTTTTAATTTGAATAATGACACGAATTGCGAAAGTTTAGCATTTTCATGTGCATCTATGATTTCCATTTCGATTCATTTGCGCATTTTCGCAATTAAACTGCATTTCTTATGGCCAAAAATTTTACAATATTGAACAAAATGTTGCTCAACATCGACAGCATTAAATTGTATAATTTTTTTAATGAAAATCCTTGGGAATAAATAACTACAGACATATTTTTTGTGGTTATTAAATAACAATATAATAAATGAAATATTATCTGTTATCAAGGGGAAACTATAAAGGAATACATAAAGGATATTTATACATATGTACTAGAGAGCTGCAAATTGCCCTTCCATTGCCGTATATTGCAGCACCGTGCCTTGCGATTGCCTGGCAATCGCTTATCACTTCAAAGTCGAGGCAAGCAATTGCCTTGCCCTCGACCCAGACGGCAGTGCAATGGCAATGCAATACCTTGCGTTGCCTTCGGTAGGCAACGAGGCAATACTGCCTATTGCCGGCAATACTGCTGCACATTGCTGCAATTTGCAGCTTCAAGAATTTTTCATATTTTAAAAACGAATAGCTTTGGTTTATGAAACAATAATTCTTTCGAGTGTAAATTTAGGAGAAACTGGTTTCGAAGCAAATAAAAACAAACAACTTCTGCTTCTGAAAATTGAAGCGGAAGGTACAGCGACGACATGGTCACAACAATAACAATAACAACAGCTTGTGCGTAATTTGATGGATGTGTTATTTTTGATCGTTTACGTTGAAGTGCTACAAAAGGGTTGCAGCAAGAACACTGCGATCTACAGATATAGAAAAGAGTTGATTATTTCTATCAAAATCTAATTAGTCTCTTCTTAATATAAAGTTAGTTAAATCTTAAACGGCTGAACCGATTTCGATGCGGTTTTCGCCATTCCTCCTCGAATTTTTTATAGAAACCGTTTAGAGAAACGCTTTATCTTTTTTAGAGTATGGTTATAACTTTTTTGTTTAAGTAGCGATTATCGATATTTAGTTATTGGCAATAAAAATGAAAGTAGAATTATTAGTAACTTCAAATTATCTACACTTTATATTCTGTAATAATTTTCTTGTTATTTAAAATATTTGAATACGAAATAGGATACGAATAGGATGATGAGAATTAAAGGTTTAACAAACTTTGATTTTTTATTACTCACGAAAAAGCAGTCATAGAATACAGATATTTTTTCCGTACCGTTTGGATTTTCCCACTCTCATATCCATTTTTCATGGTCAGCATCAAAAAGATGCTGTTTCGGCCTGCTACCCAGCTGACGCCAACGTATACATACATACATATGTATGTACATATGATGCATGGTGTATAATAAACTGTTTCTTTGGTTAACGCGGAAGAAAAAACAGAGAGCAAATGATAATTGTTTTCGAAAAATAATGAGGAAGGTGCAATAAAACTAATCCTTTCTGTAGCATTCATTGAAGGATGAGTTGGTTTCCTAACTGAAAAGCTTCAACACATTAACCAATTTTTCATTTTTGGTGGAATATCTCCACTGCGTGTATTAAGGTTTTTTCGTGAGTAATAAAAAATGAACGGTTTGCTAAAACTTTAATTCTCATCATTTTCGTATCCTATTTCGTAGTCAAATATTTTAAATAACAAGAAAATCATTACAGAATATTAAGTGTAGATAACTTGAAGTTAATCATTGCAAACAATAATAATAAAATTCTAGCTCGATAAGCATTAATTCATGAACAACTTAAATTATTTTCGTTATATTACATAGTGACTTTTTAATATTTTTTATAATACTACTTTGATTTTTATTGCCATTAACTAAATATCGATAATCGCTACTTAAACAAAAAAGTTATAACCATACTCTAAATAAGATAAAGCATTTCTCTAAACGGTTTCTATAAAAAATTCTAGGAGAAATGGCGAAAACCGCATCGAAATCGGTTCAGCCGTTTAAGATTTAACTAACTTTATATTAAAAAGCGACTAATTAGATTTTGATAGAAATAATCAATTCGTTTCTATATCTGTAGATCGCAGTGTTCTTGCTGCAACCCTTTTGTAACACTTAAACGTAAACGATCAAAAATAACACATCCATCAAATTACGCACAAGCTGTTGTTGTTGTTATTGTTGTGAGCATGTCGCCGCTGTACCTTCCACTTCAATTTTCAGAAGCAGAAGTTGTTTGTTTTTATTTGCTTCCGAGCCAGTTTCTCCTAAATTTACACTCGAAAGAATTATGGTTTCAAAAACCAAAGCTATTCGTTTTTAAAATATGAAAAATTCTTGAAGCTGCAAATTGCAGCAATGTGCAGCAGTATTGCCGGCAATAGGCAGTATTGCCTCGTTGCCTACCGAAGGCAACGCAAGGTATTGCATTGCCATTGCACTGCCGTCTGGGTCGAGGGCAAGGCAATTGCTTGTCTTTGATGCGATACGGCAATGCAAGGCAATGGCAATGCACGGTGCTGCAATGGAAGGCAAGCAACTGAAAAGCAATTTGCAGCTCTCTAATATGTACATAATAGTTTCAGCGTCTGGCTGTTGTAGCTGTCAGTGAAAAAAAAAACCGATCGTCGATGAACGTATCAATCGCTCCAAGTGAGTTTCTTTGTTGTCTCTTTGTTTACATTGTCAATCTCAGCGGGAGTTCGCTTCGCTTTGGACGATGAGCGTCCCTACAAAGAGAGAGCCAGGGAGCCAAAGAGAGAAACAGAAAACCCAACGTAATAGTTGCCAGCTCTTATTTTTTATTGTTATTTTATTCTGGTCGTTGGTCGCTTCTTCGATTTTTGTATCAAAAATAAACACATGATTTTCGTGTTTCATAGGGACACTAAAGTGCAAAATGGCTGAGGATACAGAGGAAAACCGAATTATCTCTTAAGCACATCTGTAAAATCGCTGAATGGTGTATTTATTTGTGATCCATTCAGGTACTTCGCTGCTATTTACAAACCCTAAGACTACATCGACGCCTAGTGAGGGTTCGAATCACTCATTTGAGAGTCGTTTACATCGCCTCTTTGCATTTCATTTCCATCAGCTGTTATATCGACTAAAAATAATAGTCAATTCAGATGTAAGTGTTATTTTCTATGATCTAACATAAACTAATTGCAACTTCATCATCGCGACCTGTCAATAATTCTCATCGAAAGGTGGCTCTTTCATCTCCCATCCGTCCCACACGTTGATAGATTCTTCTATCTTCTCCTCTCTCGCACTAGCGCTGCTCTTTGAGCACACACTTGATTAGGTTTTCGTTAAATCACTTAACTAAACTTCGTTGTCGCTCGTCGTGAATTCATGTTCATCAATAAACAGACCAGTGAAGCATGTAAACTGCTTCCGAAGCGCTTCTCCACTCTACTTTTAAATGCAAGAGTGTGTTTGTTGATGTGGTAGTTAAAGCCCCTTTGTTTTATGCTCTTCTCTCTTTGATGTGTGTCACACGCATCGTCATGAGGCTGCGCTTGTTCTCACGTTTGATTCATTGCATGCTCCAAAGAATTTTACTTTTAAATCAGAAAGCCTCTAAATTCAGAAAGCGTCGCTTTTAATTCCGAAAGCGTCACTTTTCAATTAAATATGCCATAGAATTTCTATGCAATTTCCAATTGATAATTTCTAAATTTCAAAAGACGCTTTCTGAATTACAAGTGAAATAGGTGTAGTGATAACGACCTCATGAAGCGTCGTGTGACATCAGCCTTTGTGATTTTCTTGTCTGATCTGATTTCTTTTTTGCAGTTATTATTCTGTCTGTTCAAAGGAGGAGCTGTTGTTGTTATTCTCTTTTTTATGCCATTGTTGAGTATTAAATTTTTCTTTTATTATTCAGGTTATCGCCACAAGGTCGGCCTTTTTTCCTTCTCTCTTCAACGTAATTGGCAACGCTACACGCGGGTGTTACCTTTATTAGGGATCCTTTTTTTTGTTTTTGATGTTTCCTTTACGTCCATAATTTTACAGCAGCTTCTCTTCATGTGCCAAAAACAATTTCCATGTTAATTTTATTAAAGTAAACAAAAAAAAAATTAAGCAGGGATTTAAGAAGAAAGCAAAAACAGAACGGAGAAGAGACAAGATTCTTTTCTTTCCCCCTCTCATTTATTCGCTTATGTTTTGTTTATTTCACGGACTCGAAATCTTTTCGAATGAAACTAACAACAAAAACAAACAAATGCGAATATACGTCAAAAGGGAAAGCAAAACATCAGGGAAACAAAATATAAACGAGAAACTACAAAAAGCCTAAAAACTCTCTATTGTTATTGTAGCTAAAAGGGTCGAAGAGTGAAACGAACGACTGCAGGAAATGATGGAACTTGCCGATGCTCCCCATCCATACGCGCGTGTGTGTGTGTGTGTGTGTATGTGTGTCCCTGTGTTTGCAATTGGTGTCATGTTTTTCTTTGTTGTATGAACAGCAGGCGACCGATTGTGAACCATTGTACATAAATACATCGGTTGCTATCGGCTATCGGCTGATTTTGTAGTCGGGCACGCTTTGTATTTATGTATTTACCACTGACGACGACGACGACAGCGACGACAACAACGACAACAACGACAACAACGACGACGACGACTCTTATCGGATCATTGTACTTCTCGAGTTCATTAAACAGGTTTATTTTTCGCTTAGGTAATCAAAATAAAACTGATGAAAAAAGAAAAACGCATGGAAAAGGAAACCAAAGAAAGCAACAACAACAACAACAACTGCGAACAACAAAACATCGCGAGCGACGTGAAATGAAGCAGCAGCGACTGCGATCGATGGCGATCGCTGCTTTGAAACGTTTCACGCGCTACGCATTTTCCTTTTATCTGTATTTCTGAGCAATGCTAAAAATACACAAGCATTTCAACTTCATACAATTTTAATAGCATTGTTTTTTGAATTAATTTTATTATTTTTACTGGACTGTCGTTTATTACACGTTTTATTTCCATTTACACTCGTTGCATCCACTCGCTATCGAAGCCCAGAAGCTCGTCGAAATTGCAATAGAAAAGAAATAATTTAAACAATTTTTGTACTCTTCAATTTCCCGTCGTTCCTTGAGGCTTTTCTTTATACCCTACACCTTAAGGTTGAGGGTATATTCACTTTCTACCGGAGTGTGTAACGCATAGAACTAGACAAGATAGGTATGGAAAAGTATATATATTCTTGATCAGCATCACCACCGAAGTTGAAATAACGATGTCTGTCCGTCTGTCTGTCTGTCTGTCTGTCCGTTGAAATCACGATCACAGGAGAACGGATTAAGATTTCAAAATGAAATTTGGCAAAAATATTCGTTGCTATGTTGGGGTGTTTCGTATTGAAAATGGGCAAAATCGCCCAAGGATCACGCCTACTTTTTATATTGAGAGTGAAGGTACCTCTGTTTTGCCTATTAAAAAAGGCCATATCAGCATCACTTTTTGAGAGAAGACAAGAAAATTTTATATGTAGGTTTAGACTAATGCTTCCAGTTAATATGCCAAATATGGGCGTGACCCGCCCACTTAAAAAAAAATTTTTTGTTTTTATTATTATTATTATATATATATTGTATATTTATTATTAGATATATAATACATATATTATATATATATACGAGTATATTATATCGCACCACTTCTAAATATATATACGAGTATATATGCATCTTTAAGGTGTAGGGTATTTCGGCTACAGCCCGGCTGTAGACACACCTTTACTAGTTATACTTATTTTGGTTATTTACATATTTTACTCAGTCTCATTTGATTGCCATTTTCTTAAAGGGTTTAAAAATAAGAAAAAAAGATGCTTCGTTGTCGTTTCATTGAAAAACCATAAAATTTCACAAGCATCGAGAAGAAAGCGACTTGAGACAATGTTTACCTTTCTTTCTTTTTGCCCTTTTTATTTCCCTTATTTTTTCTAGAAAAACTACATTTGGTTTTGCCTATTTTTAGTTTTATATTCGGTGACATTCCAACTTCATTTTTGTCTACGCAGCAGCTACGCGGACATGGTAAAAAAAAATACTTAAAAAAGCCTTGTTGAAATTTTTGGTCAACACATGCTTCAATATCCACCACGCGAAGGCAATTTTTTCACCACGATAACAAATGTTAAATTTCAAATTGAATTTTGAGTTGAATTTTTAAGAGAAATTTTAAATTGAAGAAAGAAAAAAAATACCGAAAAACCATGAAAATATTCCAATGTACTGAAACAATTCATTCTTGTTTCAATTGGAAATAAGCTCAAAAAACTTCTTCGAACAATCTTCTTCTTCTGGTAAATATTATAACGTTACAAATTACAAAGAATATGAAGAAACACACTATAAAATAAAATGGCTACACTTACAAAACAAATATTGAAATAAGATTAAAATAAACTCCGTTTCTTCTTAAGTCGACTTGAGCGGTTTTTGCTTGCAACGCCAGATGTAAACAAAACGAGTTTCGCTGTGGCAGTGCTTCCACTCTCTCGCTCTCATTTTCTGCTTGTCATGAGAGTGTGGAGTCATCATGGAAAAGAAATGCTCACGCTTCAAGTTCTTTTTTTCATACTTCAATTTAACATTTTCATGTCTTTTTAAAGATGATTTCTTTAAATACATATAACAAAAATTCAATTAAACTGCGCATAAATGAATTATGAATGACAGAGGAGTAAATAAAATATAAATTATTGTCTATAATTTTAGGCAAATGTGTGGAAAAAACAAAAAAAAACAATTAATCAATTATGTTACGCAAATGAATTTTATTTAAATATAAATTACTGCACGTTTTTTTTCATTAAATTGCGTATTTGTTTTAACGTTGGCAAATTTCCTTGTAACATTTCCTAAAAATAAAAGATTCAAATGAAATTAAAGCGAAAATGAAATGAGATCTACAACAGCGCCATTTATTATTTTTACTTTTATTATTATTATTGGACTCGATCGACGTTGGAGATTCTTTGGAAGCAATGCAAAATTTGTGATTATTTTTTATTAATTGTTTCCCTGTAGAAATGTGGTTCAATGAACTTGCTTCAATTTCGCCTTCAATTTGAATGCGTAACGAACAGCAGCAGCAGCAGGTTAATAAAAATTATATATTTATTATTATTATTTTTTATATAGTCAAAAATAAGCATTTTATTGCCGTTAGCGATTACGTAAACGCGAATATTTTGCGATTACGAAGGAAATCGATTTCCTGGTAAAATAATCATTCAACGATTTTTAGGATTATTTCCAAATTTTTAAAAGGCCAAAAGTATTTTCATGACACTCGTTTTATCAATAATAATAATGACATAAATAACAAATAAATTACGTGTTAAAACTGAAGAATTTTTAGATAATTTGTCGTTCTTTCCCTCTTCTTCTTCGCGTCTGTCTCATTTCTCTAGTAATTCACTTTATTCTCTCATCCCCAAAAAAGTGTTCAGAAGAGCAACGAACGCAGAACGAAGCAATGAAGCGACCAAAAAAAAAAACAGCGACTCGGCTGGAGACTCACTTCGTATTTCACCACTTGAAAGTTCGATGAGTCGACAGACGACCGACAAAAGGAAAAAGAAAAAAACCAACTCAAAAGAAGGATGTTTTATTTCTCTGCTTGTTTACGTTTTGTTCGTGGAATTGTCGATGAGTAGACGCAAGATGGGGTCAAAACAACGAAACACGAAACGACGAAGCGAAGAATTACGAATGCTTTCCGAAGGATCGAAGTCGCGACGACTCGTGGAAAGCGACAGAAGAAGAAGAATCGCTTTTGTAAGTCATCCACCTCACAAAACGAAGCAAAAACGTCTTCAGTGTAAACAACTTTGTCTCGCCAAGCAAAACAATCGTTCAGTTCAGTTCAGTTCAGCCTTTCCGAATTAACTGCCAAACAACAACAACAACAACAAGCAATTCTTCGCTTGAAGCTTGTTGCATTGCGTCTGAATGAATGAATGAATAATAATGATATCCTTTCCATATCCCATGTGTCCAATAAATTTGCTTGCTCCATCCTCCACTCTGTTTGTCTGTCTCCCTTTTCCGTTTCTCTTCAGTGTCTCGAATTTTCACATTCCTCCCCTTCGAAGTTTGGCAACTGATTTTATCAATAAATTGTCCAAATTCTGTTTATTTACTCCTCGTGCTCTTCTCTTTCTTCTTTCTTTATTTAAATAAACGATTTTATTTCATTAAGAAGAAAGACATGAAATATTTCCTCCCCAAAAGAAAACTTCATTTGGATTTTATTTCTTCGTATGGAGAGGAAAAAAACAGCGCAGTTTCTTTTCTGATTTTATTAATGAAACTCAACAGAGTGCATTTATTCACCACGATCTTAAACAGCTGCCATTTTGAGCTCCCTTCAATAAACTTCGGCGTTAATTAAGCAAATTACGATTATTTATTCCATTCGATTATTTATTATTTTATTATTTATTATTAATAATGGAATCACTTAAAGCAATTGAGCTCTAAAAGCTGAAGCAGCATGAATCTGTTCGAATTGACGAGATTTCACAAACGCGTTTAAATGAGGCTTACCTCATGAGCTCGGGTGTGACAAGGCCCAAACAGTTCTGTGTTTCTCATGCTGTTGCTCCTTGCGTTCAATTGTGTTATCGTCGGAGGGAGCGTGAACGCGAAAGAGAGTGAGAATCAAGGATTAACGACCTCTAAAACGCAATAGATACGCATGGTTGCCAGGCATCGCGTGTAAAAAAAGGAATTGATATGTGAATTGGTGCTGGTATTCAGCATCAACTGCGAGAAAAGATAAAGGAATATGGAGAAAAGGGAACGTGATAAGAAACAAGACGATTGGATTATAGTAAAGGATCCATTTAAGGAACAAAATTTAAGGGTAGAAATGGGTTAAAGCAACGTCAGACGTCGATAACTGACGATGTGACTATTGTCGATGTTGTAAAAAGGGAATTTGTTTCGGTTTTTCTCCCTGCAGAGTCGTTGTAACGACGTAAATAATGATCACTGCACTCCGGGAGACGGCTTCACCTCTACGAATTGCCTCGTCTCGACCTTGGGATCATTTGTCTCTCGTGTCGTTCAATGATTGTGTATGAAGCGATGAATGTATGTGCACCTCATGATTGTAAGTAACAAGAGAGGAACTCAAGGAAAAAGAACAAAGCAATCGAACAGCTGAAATTGGTATTTCTGCTGTTCTACTCATGAAAAAATAATACACACACAACACACACATATATTTATTATATACAGAAGCAGTATGAAAGAATCGTTAAAAGGGCAGGTCATGGATCTGCACACACACACATCCATATGAGCTCTTTCATGTGAATGCACTACATTAATTAGTCCTGGCAAACACATACATACATATGGCTAAAGCAGCTGACTGTCTGCTGAATGCACCCCATCGACCGTTCAATCAGTTCATTACTCTGTCTGTCTCTGGTTGCCTGCATGACCACAACCAACTTCAAACATTTCACCGCGCGTAGGGCGACAGTAGCAACAACAACAACGTGCAGTGCGTCGACGAAATTGCGCTCTCCACCATTAAAACTGAGCTTTAAATTTAGGGTTCAATCTTCACCACTCTCCCCATCGTCGCTCTCAGTTGCTGTGCTCTGAGACGAAAACTCGTTGGAATGAGCAAATGCGTTTTAAAGCCCTGGAGTTTGGTGAGTTGCTGCGCAGCTGATGTCTGTGAAAGTAAGGACATTCGTAATTTAATGAGTAGTCATTGGACGCGTGTTAATGACCTGCTTGGGGAGGCGACATTGTCACGGCAGAGCGATAAAAGCATGAAAGAGCCCAAGAAAAGAGAGAGAATGAGTGATCGGGAGAACGATTGTTATGGATTAAACACATTGCTTGCTGCTGCAGCCCGCAGCAAAATGGAAGTGTCAAAATTACATGGGCTCTTATGGAGGTTGAGAAAAAAGTTGATTTTAGCTCTGCTGCGTGATTTTGCTGCATGATTTTGCTGCTGCTGTCCGGCTATTTCTACTGCAGCAGCATTTGACAGCAGCAAAAACGAAGTTGTTGTTCTTTGTTGCTGTGTTTTGTTTTGCTTTGCGTTTGTTTGCTGCTTTGCCAATGTGTTTAAATCCGAGCGATTTTTTGCTGCTGTTTATTGCTGCGGGCTGCAGCAGCAGACAATGTGTTTAATGCATTAGTTTCAGTTTGGTTTGTGTACATAATATTTCACCATCCTTATCGCAGACTCGATCCCTTTCCACACGCATTCATTCTCAAACCAAACTCAACTCTAGACATGCGTAGTTTTTAAGCTTCTCTTCCTTTAACATTTCTTGTCGTTTATCGTGTTCTTTAAATTGTTTTTTTACAATGTATTCCCTCCTTTATTGTCTGCGGCTGGATTTATTCCTGAGTTGCCTTTGACCTCGAAGAAGAAAGCGACGAACTTTTAAATTTCTGTGTGATTCTTAAAGTAAACAGAAAAAAAATTGGCGTATTTGCATATATAAAGAGTAGAAGAAGGATGCAATGAATTCTAAAAAATCCGGTTTTTATTGAGTTTTCATTAGATTTTCAAAATGGAAATTTAATTGGAATTTTATTCATATTTTTACCTTAATTAAATTCAAGTTATGATTGAAATTAGAAATGTAAATGGAAATTTAATTGAAATGGAAAGTTTCAAATATTTCAAAGTTAGGTTAAACAGACGAGTGAGCGAGACAGACATAGTTACGTCGTTAGTTAAATTCTTCAACGATCGATTGTTTAGTGAATTATAAACAAAAACAAGTTTTAAGCAGACCAATTTAAAAATACCAACTTGCAAATGGATTTCTATTTCGACTAACCGTAAATAATAAGAACAAACAACAAACAAAGGAAAAACGAAGAGAAAGAAAACAGAAATGGGGCATCACTTCAGGAAATCAAAAGTTTATCGTGGGGAGTCATAAATTTCATCGAAAGAAAGAAAATTTTTATTTTAAGAAAACACCAAAGAAGAAGCAGCGATTGAGTGATGGAACGAAGGGGAGAGAGGGAAGACGAGGGCGGAGGTTGAATATTTACAATAACGAAAATGAAATGCAGGAATTTTTGGACTTTGGCCAACAGATAAACCCAAACGAACGTAAGCAACACAATTACGAAATGCTACAAGACGAAGAACGAGTAGAAGGAGGAAGCATGTAAAGGAGGAGAGAAAAAATTGGGCCAGTATTCAGCATACACATTTCCTTGTATGGACGCAAGACAGAATGAGTACTGGGCATCACTTCTCACTGTCTTCTATATCAAAAGACAATTAAAAGTATCCAAGCACAAGTATTTGAGAGAGATTTTATGTTAGTTTCTACAGCTTTTCACTTTTAATTCAGAAGGCGTCACATGTAATTTAAATGTCTGATTTACAAATGACATTTCTGAATTAAAAGTGACGTTTTCTGAATTAAAAGTGATGCTTTCTGAAATAAAAGTGATGCTTTCTGAAATAAAAGTGATGCTTTCTGAATTAAAAGTGACGTTTTCTGATATACAAATGATATTTGTGAATAACATTTTTTATTCCTTAAAGAATCCAGAGACACTTCTTCTTCCTTTCAGAATCCTTAGCTACATTTGTATATACTTGACCAATCCTCAGTGCAAACTGCTTTTTGACATACCGATTTTAGGTTAAATGTACCAAGTAATACTAGAATTTTCAAAGAATTCCATAACTTGTTTAATAAATGGTCTGGAAATATTGTAAAATACCCGAAGTCTTAAGTAGATGCCGGATTTTCCCTTCTCCATTTCCGTCCGTTGTCTCCTATCCTTGAGCACTTCTTGGATCGTCATCGGGGAAAATGAGAATCAGATGAAAATCTAGTTCCACTGATCAATCACTGTCGATCATTATAGAACCTATAATATAGATAATGTGAGGATATAGAAGAGGCTATCGTCCATTCTAACCATAAGCAACAGTGGCGGAATCTGTATCTACTAAAGCACTACTTACCTCAACCAGTTAGATTGCGTCTGATCAAAGCATTAGTCTGGCCACATTTTCTTTACTGTTGTGAGGTTTTTGGTGGGTGCAGTTCTGCGTGCCTTGGTGCTTTGGCAAAATATGCACGGGCTGCTGTAAGGTTCGTTTTCTCCTTGCGATGTAGAGATCACGTTAATCACCTTGTGAAGGAGGTTTTTGGTATGAGTATCCAATCACTGTTCGACTATAGGCTTCTCCTATTATTGTTTAAAGTTATTAGGCGTTGTGAGGACGCTTATTTGAATAATAAGCTTGTATCGAGTATTTCGATCAGAACTAGGAATTTTAATATGCCCACATTAGTTAGACAGAGGTCAAGTATGGTGAGGGCTATAAGGATTTGGAATGACCTTCCGTTGCGATTAAAAGCTACAACACCTTTCGCCATTTTTAAGAGGGAGGTTTTCTTGTATATAGCGCTTGGACTGGGAGCGTTGCAGTAGATTTGTATTAGAAGTGGTGATGTGAAGTAAGTGGCTTGGAGAACACCTATGGGGCACATACAGAATCCTTCCTTTTCCCGTCCTTTTTTCCCTACTCTTTTCCTTTTCTTTTGTTAATTTAATTTGCTTCTTTTAATTAAGGGATATATTTGTGATGTAATTACGCAGTTAATGTACAATAGATAAGGTATACATCTTTTTTGTACTTTTTATAAATATCAGGTTGTGTGATTAATAGAAGCCCATGTAAAGATAAAGAGAATACTCTGTCATTCCCTTCACCTTTCTTGATTCATTCTTCAGCCAACTGAACCCTTGGGTCTTATCTATAAGTTTTAAGGAATCTATTATTTGCAATTGTTTGCTGAGCTGTTATTATCGACTATGGCTTCAAATAACCTCACGTCACCTGTACAAAGAAATGTTATTTTCCCTGAGCATGTACGTGGAAATGCTTTGGTTCGTTGGTAACAGAAACTCCGTGTATACCTATGACTTGTTGTTTATTTATCAGCGTTTAAAATACTCGCTCGCCGCCTATCAATTTCAGTCTTCGTAGTCTGTTTACTTCAGTTCTACTTTTCAAACAGAATAAATTCCTAGATACGATATCAACGACCAGAAAGAAATGGATACAAATTTCCTGAAACTTCTCTAAACACATGCCATGTGGAAATGTGTGTATGTTTAGGAAAGTTCTTGTAAATTTTCTGCTGACCGACGCCTGCTTTTATTATTATTATATGAATACGAATGGACTTTGTAATCGGCTTAACTAGGCGAGGGTAAAAATAAATGGAAAGAAAGTATCTCTGTACATTCGTAGAAATTCATTAGGAATTTATTTTCTTCCTGGCCGACTATGAATAAAGACTTCCCGAGCTCCATTAAATTGTTTTCTTATGCATGCGTGCAGGTTTCTTTTTCTAGACTTTTGATACTTGGTATTTATTAATTGACCCGTCAATTAAACTGAAAAATATGTGTCTTTATGAAGTGTGCAAGGGAAGTTCAAGAAATGCGCAGCAGACATCATGCGGGTGAATGTGTCACGCACTCATGAGCATGAGTTGTCTTTAGTTCTTTATAAAAAAATCTACTTTATATGCAGATATCATGAAGCTGAATGTGTCGGGGAACAGCAATAATTTCAATGGAATGAAGGACTTTTTACAACCTTTCTCTTTCACTCTTCCCTATTTCCTTATGTGTTTTTATTAAAAATTATTTGCAATGATAAATTTTATTGAATAACGAACAGTTTTCGCAATTTATGCAAAAAGAGGAGAAGCATAACAACAACAGCAACAACAACGACAGCTGCGCATAAGAAAGCGGCAACCATTGAAATTTTTAATGAGACGAATTGCAGCAGCGGCAGCAACCGTTACACTGTGCATCGTTGCTCCACAACCAAAACAAGTTTCGTTTATTTTGTTGTTCATACCGAAGCGTGGTTCGATGCTAAACAAGTAAAAACAACAACAACAACGACAACATAATCAGAATGTGGCCTGTGTTGTGTGTGTGTGTGTGTGTGGTGGTTGTATTCGCTTATAACACGATTACAGCCACTCGGAGTTCAGTCGGTTTTTATCGCGTTGCTGTTGTTGTTGTTGCGTCAATATGATTTGATTTGTTTTTTTCAACTTTCACTACCTTCAAAATGCAATAAATAATAATAATAATAACGTTAATTTGTTTGTGTTTCCTTAATTTATAATATTTAATAGAATCTTCTTAGGTTTCATTTAATTACTACAATAGATACAAACAAAAAAACAAAATTAGTAGGAAAAACAAAATTTAGTTAATTCACTTAGTATTTTATTTCTCTTTTCAGTTAAAGTACCACATAATATAAGTACACTATTTGCCAAAATACAGCCAACGCCGCTGTATACATTCACAAAGAACTCATTGACTCAGGTAAGCGTCATCGTTTCTCATTGCCAAAACATCAACTCTCAATAATCAAGTACGTTTAAAAATTATTCTCAATATGTATGTAAATAAATTAACGATAAAAATAACGAAGCGTGTCTCCGAAAAACAGAAAAACAAAAAAACAAAAGCAAATAAATGCCTGATTTGCCGTGTCTCGCTTGATGCTCTCTTGCTGTAGTTTTCCCCTTCTCTCTTGTTAATTTGTGCTCTTAATATTTTTGCAAGCGCCACGTCACACAAGACACAAGGAAGTTGCTTCGTTCGCGCTGCTAAACTGAGGCGAGAGGCCGTCATCATGAGGATGCGTGTGTTGCGGGCCTTTCATTTCTGCGCCATTTGTCTTCTCTCTTCAGTTTGGGTGTGTACAAGTTTTACAAGAAGAATTCTCTCAACAAAAATCGTTGATAACAGCTGTTTTACTACAACAAAAAATATATTAATAGCAACCCATTAAAATAACATACGCAAACGCAGCCAATGCTTCAAATAGTAAAATAAATATTAACTAAATAATAAATTAGTCGAAAAGATGAAAAAAATAGAAAATATAATATAAAATAAAAATAGATTTAGAAATAAACCTATAGGGAAATATATTCACCATTAATTATTAATTATTAAACACCACGATGGATCTGTATCATTCAAAATTTAATCGTTTGTTTGTAGAGAATTAAAGAAAAATGATTTCATTGCTATTCAATCTGTTTACATTTAAAACAGAAGTGGAATATTAATTCGAGAATATTAAATTGCGAATGTGGGCTGAGCTTAAATATGTTCAGTAGCATTCAACATTCATTAATTGAGGAAAGGAACGAGAAACTTTGTTTTTTCTAACGCGCTAATTAATTCCTTAACTCCATTGGATTGAAACGAATGCGTGTCAAATGACGATGATTGTATTTAATTGGATAAAATTCCACCATTTCATGGAATAATTATATGAATACTACTCGTATTCTCTATTGTTTGTATTCTCTCTAACCTTAAAATATTGCTGCACCTTTTCTCTCCGCAGTCATATTTAATGAGTGAGTGTTGTTCTCAATTCTGCACGCGTTTTTCTCTCACTCTCACTCTTACTCTCTTGTAGTTTTTCACGGTGCTGATCGATGGCGTCGTTGTTTTACGACGCAGTTTGTCGCCGTCTCCCGTTTCTTTGCATTAAGCTCAGTTTTTCTATTGCTCTCACTATGTACAAATAGATAGCTCTTTGTTATGTTACGAGATTGTCGTATGTATGTATGCATGGCTGTCTTCATATCGAACTGAGAGTTATTTTAAGTAGGCCAGGTCACGAAAATAACACGAATACGCGTCTTCATGACGTTGGCGATCAACAAACATTCACTCTATGTACATATGTGTGTATGTGTATATTTATTTTTCATAATCGCGTTTAGTTCTCTCTTTGGGCACTGGAAATTGTTGTTGTGAGAGAAGAAATATCCATGTTGTTATTTAAAAGACAAACACTGAAGAGATTAAAAATCCAAGACCCATCCTCTTCATGCTATCGAAAAGAGGTCGAAGACGATAAACGACCATTTCGTGAAACAACAACAACAACAACAAGATTCATGCTCATAATTTCACTACATATCAACTCAGTGCTAACAGCCGTTGTCGTCAATAATCCCGTTTTCCATCTACTCTTTGGTTTTTCCTCATTTTATTTACGCTCGATTTCGGCTACGTATCGTATTGCTCTCTTCTTCGTGGTCGCCAGTTTGTGGCGTGCTGAGAGCTGCTCCTTCATTTGTTAGATTCATTTTACGTATCCATACACGAACAATCCACCACGTTTTCTGTGTGTTTGTGTCATTTTTGCTCTGAGAGGATCTGACGAGCATGTTTACGTTGAAACGTGCGTATGTATAAAGTGAGAGGATTTTTTATTATTGCAAACTTTTCATAATCGCTGCACTGCTGCTTGCACATGTAAATTGCAGCCCAGCCTTCGGCTTTCTATATGCTATAGACATGTGTGCATGGAGAGCATTCGGTTTCAATGCAAACAAATTTATTTTCATACATATGTATAAAGAAATGTTTTGTGTAGTTTGGGGCTTTCAATGATTTCGAAAGAATGGCATTGAATTAAAAATGTGTAAATTAATAACAATGTAAAGAGATGAAAATGAATTCACTCTCTGATATTTTCGTATTATTCGATTTTTATCTACATATGTCGTGTCCCCGATGCAGGTTAAAACTAGTGTTTGCTGATAAACGTTTCCATTTTCCCCTTCGAAAACTTGCTAATTATTTATTATTTCACTTTGTTCTTTATTCAAATGTAAGAAAAAAAATTGACAATGCAATGACATTCCCCGCTGGTCAAGTATAAATCAATTTATTTCATTCCGTGACATTTGACACTGAATCATCAGTGTTGCCAATTCACCCTGTGGTGGATATAAGTATCTCTTGCTCTTCAACACAATTCAATGGCGTCGTGTTGCTCTCCGTCGTTTCACGTGCTTAAATTCATTAATGACGACTTTAATTGCGTAGAAATTGTTTGGACTAAGTAATCACTGTGTGTTGGTGTGAGTGTGTGTGTGTTGAATTTCTTGTGGCTATTTTTAATTACAACATTTACGCACTCAGCATAAATTTTTTGTTGTTTATTTTTGTTAACACGCCACTTTTAAATTTATCCGCTTTTACATCCTCCATTTTTGAGATTTTCCTGTTAATTTGTTGCGAAAACATAACCAAAAAAAAAAAAAAAAAACAAAAAAGTTGTAGAACGAGAAATTTCAACTCTTTCTCCTTCTACTTTGCTACTTTTTGAGTTGTAGTGATGCGTTCTTTTTTCCCCTCCATCGACTGCTACAACAGGAACTGGTTTCGTGTGCTCAGCAAACATTCGGCCAACGTCGTCGCACTCGGCAAAATGGTGTCGCTCGCTGTGAGTGTCGCTCAGTGAAGACATTCACTCGCATGCGGCACTCGTCATACGGCCGAGTGTAACAAGGCTCGCATTAAACATTATTTAGCAATTTTGCATTTTCTCAATCCTAATATAAAAAAATCGAATGCTTTTCTTTTGTATAGTTTTATTTTAATTTTTATTTATTTACTTTTATTATTTTTTAAGTTTATTAAGTATATTTGCAGCTGTTTTTTTGTTGTTGTTGGGCAATGTTTTGATTTTGTGGAACTAAACGAAATCCAATCCCATCTTCACAAGTTCCACATTTCGTCTGCTTCTCGATTACTTTGAAGTTTAAATCCAGTTTCCAACTGAATGTGCGTCATATTTATAAAGAAACATCATTTATTTACACATATTTTTATTCACATCTTTGATGTCGTGACTTTTGTGTTTTTCTCTCTACTTTTTCCCCTTCATGCTTCGTTGAATTGTGAATTTGTGGAAAGCAGTGGAAAAACTCTACAAATTCTAAACATTCTTTTATTATTCTTTTCATTGACGTAATGTCACGTCATGCCACAAACAATGCAACGATTCAACAAAGCGTCGCAGCACAACCAGGAAATAAAATTTTCATCCGTTCGTTTCATTGTCCCCATTGCCATTGCGTTCCTTTGAATATTATCCACTGAATTCGTTCTAATGTCATCGATGCTGACTGACGATGACGTGCGACGACGATCTTTCAATTAAAGTTTGCGATAAATCAGTTTAACCTACTTTTTCCTTATAATCACAATAATTGCAGCAACGATTCTATTATTTACACAGTTTCTTTATGTGTAATTCTCTCCAATATTTTTATGTTTTCCCTTTGAATTCTCTTTAAACTTTTAAATGATTTATTTGTTGGCTACTCAACACACGCACACGAAGCCAAACGACCCCACCGCTACTTGAAAGACTCTTTGGGGGCGGTGTCACACGCTGCATCATGAGGTCGTCTTCAATAATTAAATCCTTCATTCGCAACTTTTCTCTGAAGCAAATAGTAACAAAAGTCTTGTTAAAAATCGACTTTTAAATATAAAATATTCAATTTATATAAAATATTTAAGTATTTATTTATTTATTTATGTAATCACTCATTTGAGAACCGTTTGATTTGACAATATCCATTATTTGTTCTATTGACTGAAAATAATATTGAATTTAGTGAAATAATTTTGTAATTGTGTGGAAACATCCTCAATAATCTTGAAATAATTTTTATATAACTTTTTATAATTTATTCTTTATATTTTTTGTTTTTTTTTTGTTTTAAATTTTTCTTTTTGCTCTTTTTAATATTTGCTTTGTATTTAACGTTAATAAAAATAACTAAAAAATAAATAAATAAAAATATGTCAATATTCTATATAAAATTTCAATTTCAATTGTTTTTTTCTCAATTATAATTTTACATGTTTTGAAGCTGGGAATGAAGGAAATGTTAAATTCAATGGACAATTGAAAGATTGACTGACGACGAACTCATGATTCGTGTGTCGCTTCTCCTCGGTTGTCGTTCGTTTTTGTCGCTTGTATTCGTCGAAATGGAGCCAAAGTAATCGAATTCAGTTCCATCAGCTGTTTACTTGATGTAAATACAGCTGATGACGTGTGGAACTTTACATAAATCATTTTTTTAATTATGCAAAATGTTAAAAGTTAATAAAAATTCGATTTTTCAAAGTCTTCGCTTGGGCCTTGAAATTATATGAAAGGAGGAACACGTGTCGTCGATTTCGTAAGATTTTGAAATGGTTTGCGGATGTGTGACGGAAGACTGCGTGTGTGTGTGTGTGTGTGTGTTCATATTACATTTGCTTCTCTGTACATAGCAATTATCTTGGCTCTTTTGTGGCGTTGTAAATGGTTTGAGTGAGGCTCTTGTATCTCTTGTGAAACGTTCATTAGTTGCTTATATCGAACGCGATTTCGTAGCATAAGCAGTATAAATAATTGTAAACATTCTATAATAAAATACTTTCCTATATTTACGACATATACGACGAAGTAAAAAAGTTGATATTCGTAATTACACGACATTTATCGATTTCATTGTTTATTAATAAATTCATTGGACTTTTAAATGCTGAAGTCTTCGTCGAGTTGAAGGAAGTTTCGTATTCAAGTCATCTACGATTTCCCCACACGCCACCGGAGTTCACCATTTCTTGGGAGCGTGGTGAAATTGTACAGAGGAGAGGAAGTTTTTGTTGAATTTCGTCAAGTTGCGTTTAAAAGAATCTTTTTTTATATCCAAAGTCGAAGTTTGCAAAATTCAAATGTTGTTAAGAAGAAGAAGAAGATGAAGATGATGATGAAGAAGAAGAAGAAGAAGAAGAACACGAAGAAGAAGAAGAAGAAGAAGAAGACGAAGAAAACGAAGAAGAAGAAGAAAGACTACACCTGAACCTGAATGCGACCCGAACTCGTTTCGTATTGCGTGTGCTTTTTAAAGATGGCTTTCAGTGTGGTGAAAAAGTAGGTCAAATGCAAAGTGAACTCAACATGTTACGCAGTTATGCTGTGTAAACCAACCGAAATGCAGCAACGACTGACTGTTGAGTTAATTACCTCTCTAGTGAATTTATTATTATTCCTAATAATTGTCAATTCCTTTTAAAGTCTTCAATCTTTCAATCATTTTTTTTTCTGTGTGTATCTTCAAGGAAATAATCTAATAATTAACTATTTATGTAGTTTGAAGTTTTGCTGTCGCTCTCTCTCTTTCTCTCTCTTCAAGTTTTATCTCTCGAAATTATTGTAGATACACACACGCAAATGTAGTCATCTTTTTATCTGCTTTCGTGTGTTTTTATTTTTATTCTTTACGTCAGTTTCGTAACGTCGCTGACCAATAATCGAAACAGCTGATTGAAGCCACGGCGAAATATGAAAACAAGCACGCACACAAGCACACATTTCTATAGATACACAGCGACGTTTATTTACGTATTAACTGCTAATGTATTTCTATGTGGAAACGCTTCTCTTTGCGTGGCTCCCATGTATAGAGCAGCGATGTCCAAACTCACACTGTCACATTTTAAGCATGTGTATGAATGATTTCTCAACCTGCACTGAACAAAATTAATACTTCGAAGTAGGAAGCATTAGTTTCTTTTTGTTAAATTCTGCTACGATTATAGCAACACATTTAAAGTTTTAACAAACACGTACAAGCGTGAAAAGTATCTCACCTCAATTATTTGCTGAAATTTTACGTATCTTTAGTTAGAGAACGAAGGAAAACGATACATTAGATGCGTTAATATGAAGAATTGAGCTTATTCGTAAAAAATCTTTTAAGTTATACATAAAATATGATTTTTGCAATAAAATATAATAATATTATATAATATAAAGGAAAAATCCGCATGAACACAAACAGTGATAATTTTTTTGGGTGTAGCCAAATCAAACTTTCATGAATGCTCTCGTAATTTCGGCAAATGCACTCATTGTATACATATTAAGGTGCTCAAAAATTGAGTGGCCGAATGGCTGCTCATGGGCGACGATGGTATAGAGAGAATCTACTGAGTTTTTGAGTTTTTTTTGGCAGGCAGCACTCCTCAGCGTCGAGAGCCTTGAATATCAGTCGCTGTAGTGTTGTAACGTAACTTTTCCCCAGTTCACATTCGCTCTCTCTCTGCCGTGCCCAACTTGTTTACACAGTCAAATGTTTAGTTGGGAATGATTATAATATATAAAAATATATTTTCTCTTTGTGGTGTGTGTTCAGCTGTGGATACTCCATTCGCTCTCAGCTGTATACATTTCATTTCTCTCAGCTCAATTCTCCCTGCACATGCGTCAATTTTCTTTCGCCGTAGCTCTCTCTGATGTTTTATATATCTCTGCTGCTGTTCCCCTGCCAAGATGTTTTTAGCTTCACCACAAACAACAGAGCAAATTTTTTATTTTTGTTTTGTTGAAGCAGCCATCGTCGCTGTGAACAATTGTATTACTACAGATAAATCTCTCGTGCGTCTTACTCTCTTTGCGTTGTTTTTCTCTGGGTTTTTTGCGTATTTATGCGAATGTGTGTGAGGAAAATCCATATGATTCTTGCGTGCTCACGCGTTGGCAACATGTTGATTGGACTTTATCGACAGCAACAAAGCGACGTCGGAGAGCAGCCAGCACACATACTAAAATGAAACTACGTAGTTTGCATTTGTAGAATAGACAAGCTGACTCGTTTTGACTTTTTTCTTGAGGGTCGTTTTTTCTGTGTGTGGCTGTCGCTGTCGCTGCTGCTGCTCCCTCGCTCAGCTGTTTAGAAAGTTTTGCCATTCGAATCAGTTGAACGAAAACAACGGTAGTGACAACAACTGTGGAGCAGAGCAGAGCAGAGCTAGAGAATCCGAGTGTAATGAATGCTTTTGTGCTGCTGAGTCTTTGATATGAAAAGTTTTGCTTGCTTTTCGGACCAGAGTCGTCGAATCGCACAGCACAGCGCAGTGCAGCGTTGCTGAGCGATTGAGTGTTGCTTTGTAGTCGGGAGGTCGCTAGCGAGCTGTGAGCCAGACAGACCAACAACCAGTTTGTGCATCGCGTTCGAAGTGTTATGAACGACGACGACGAAGACTCTTTGTGCGAATTACGGGCCAGAATTGTGAAAAACATCAAAAACAACGCTGATAATAATAATAATAATGAGAAAGGATACAATAACGAAGACTGCAGCGACAACAACAAAGAGAAAAACAACTGCGAACGAGTTAAAGGCAATTAGTGTTGTTGTTGTTGTTGCTGTTGCTGTCGTTTGTGTGGTGGCTTCAGTTTTCGCCGTGGAATGGTGCTGTGTATTCGCTAGATGCTCCGCAAGTATTTTCAAGTACTCGACGTTTATTGCGTGTCTCGCGAAAAATACTTGGAAAAGTGATCGGCTGCCTTTGAAGGCTCTGAGAACCGACAGCATCGAGCATGTGAACGTGTGTGTGTGACGTAATGCAAGCGAATCGATGTAAAGTGCTGAAAAGTCATCATCCGAGTGTTGCTAAATCATCAAAAATTACGATATAAATTCAAAGAAATCAGAGTGAAATAAGTGAAAAGCAGAGTGCACACTTTTTCTCATAAAAAATACATAATTACTGTGGAATTACTAATTTATTACATATCAGTTTTCATCCGTATCTGTGGCAATTGTTATTCACTCTCTTCTACTGTATCCATTTCCTTATCCATGGCTCTCTCTCAGTGAAATTTTTGCCTTTTGAGACTTGACACACATTTGCACATAGTTTTTCGCTAATCGTTGATGTGTGCGCGTTTCTCTTGCTCCTCAGCTGAGAATATGTTTTGTAGCTGAGTGAAGAAAAAAGAGTGAGATTTGTACTGAAAAGAGCGCTAGTGAAGTTTTATTGAAAGAGAGCGAAAAGTGATTTCATGTTTTCGTCGGTCGCATGAGAAGTCAATCGACGAATATTCTTCTTCTTGTTCTTCTTCAGCTACAACTACAATCGTCACGTAAGTACAAACTTCTTGACATTTTACATACATGGAATCTTTATTCTTCCTTTGGTACTATCTACGGGGGGCTGCCTGTTCTATGCTGCAACCCAAACGAATTGGGAGAAACGAATTTATATTAGTTAAAAAAATAGATACGCGTTGAGGAGAGCATAAAAAGAGTTTTCAGAAATGAATACAAGCAGCTGACGCGTGAGTTGATACACGCAGAGAGCGAGAGAGAGAAATGGAAGCGTTAATGAAGTTTAATTGGCTTAATTTCTCACCTCACTCACAAGAAGTTTTTCAAAGTACAAAACTCTCTGTCGCTCTCACAGCACTCGATAAACTTCGAATTCTCAATGCGATTCGTCGTCGACTGACCAAAAATGGTGGATGTCGTCCTCACGGTCGCATTAAAACGTGAAAATGAATACATTTCGAATTTATTTATTCAATTAATTTATTTTATAGTTGAGATGGTTTTTTTTTAGTAGTGGAAGTGAACAAAAAACAAGTTTCTTTATCGAAAGTGACGATGACAAAGTTCAACATGGAAGGAAATCATGAGTGCGATTATTTTCTAAGCGATTTTTATTTGGATTAAGTTACAAAGAATAAGCAATTAGTAAATAAATTAATAATAAAATACATAAATAAATTAAATAATATTATTTCTACTTTTCCAATTGACTGGTATTTCTTATAATTTGCATAATTCAGAAAATAAATCCACTTTCAGTCATTTAATAAGTTCTCTGCTCAGTTGAAATTGTAATAATTTTGTATGAATAATTAATAATGAGAGATTATAATGAATAAACATGCCTTTATATGGAAACAGTAATAATTAAATAAAAACTGCGCAATAAATTATTCTTCAAAGCAAACATCAGTTTTATTGGACGTGGAGTTGAAGTTATTTGATGTTGTGGTGAATACGCTGCGTAGTGTGGGGAGAGCGAGCAGTTGAAAGAAGAGACTCTTGTCTTTTGCGACAGTCTGTTTGTAGTGCAAGAGAGAGAGTGCGTGTGGAGCTGATGTTCGCAGTTGAAGCATCGTTATTATTATAATTCTCTCACTCACAGCTGTGGCGATGCTTGTTCTTCCCACACACATGCTAAAATCCGCATATCAGGTTTCTTTTTGTATATAATGTTTTGTAATGACGCAGATATTTTATGATTTTGCTCATTAATTCAAAAATATTTCAAAAGAATAAAAACGCAAAAAACGTTGGCGGCTACTGTTAAAGAATCGACAATCACCTGATTACAGATTCTGTTAACATTTTTTCCGTGATTACTTCTCTACTTTTTTACACTAACAGCTGATGGCGATGATGATGATGATCAAGCGTCTTTAAATAACAACAACAACGACGTAGAAACCAGAAACGTCGTCGAAATGGGAACATTTGAATAAAAACAAAACAACCAATTCTAATAAGAAAAGCGTTGAGAGAGAAAATAAACGACTGCTCAGAAAAACGAACGCAAAAACGTTGCTAGCGACGGCGACGTCATTTGCTAATCGTGTCGTCGTCGTCATTTTTTTTTTGCTCATTTTTCTCATAGAATTTAACCTTGGATTTCTTTTCTTTGCGTTGTTTTTCTCGAATTGATTTTAGTTCCGTTTGTTTTTTTTTTTATTATTTTATGTTTTATTTTTGTTATTATTTTGTTCTAATTTGTTGATAATTTTTGGCCTGAAAATCGAGAGCTATGTTTCTTTGAATTTCTTGTCAGCATTCGATTTCGAGTGTTGAATTGGCTCTCATTTCACTTTATATTTTTTCTACTTTAATCGCTAATTATTGCAGTGTCGCCTCTTCCACTTTCCTTCTTCTTTCAGCATTCAATTTGTATTACAGTTTTTTTCCCCTCTGCTGCTGCGTTGGTTTCCTTTAATATGAAATCTTCTCTCTCTTTTTTTTTCTCCTTGGGATTTTATTGTGTGAAATTTTATTGTCTGTTGTTGCTGTCGTTGTTGCTTTTATTATTGAAGGTTGTTTGTCTGTTGGCCTGCTCGCACTTGTGCGTTCTGTCTAACGCCCAAATCGCATTGACCTTGCAGTTGTACTCATTCCACGCGTTCTACTGATTTTGATGAGTACCACTGACGACACACACACGGACACACATACACTAATTATATTCACCTTCAGCTGAATGTTGTTTGTGTGAAATTATTTACCTTTTTGAAGGACACTTTTTAATGCTCTATTTTTTGTTCAACTACTTTTTAAGTAACAAGGAAAAACTTTTGCATAAAACTTTGTGGCTTTTATTGTTTGTGAAATTGCAGAAGAGGGAGAACGAGGGGAAAAGCTTTTAAAAATCCTCGTAATTCAAATTAAATTTGCCTTCTTTTAAGCGTTTCAATGTTTGGAAGAATGAAATTAAAGTTTATTAAGCATAAAATAATTAAATAATAATTTGTAATGCAACTGGAAGGTTTCCATGTACCGTTTAATCGCTGAGAGACCGAGAGAGAGAGATGCTTTGTCGAATAGCGGCTTTAATTTTCTCACGCGATCTCTTTTTTTCCTCGCTCTGACGAAATCCTTTAATTCTAGACACTAAACAAGGCAGCCGAAAAGAGTAAGAAGACGAAGATGCTTCTCAGCATAACATTTGTTGAACTCTGTTGTTGTTGCTGCTCTCTTCCAGTCTAGACGAAGGAGAGATTAAATTTGTGTGGCTTTGTTGTTGTGGTTACACGATGAGAGAGTGAGTTGAAGATCAGGAAATGTTGTGTGTGTTTGATTCTTTTCTGCTTTCTGTCCTTGCATCTGGGCTCCACCGGGGAGAGTGAGAGCGCGAGCGAGAGAGCAACTGAGCGTTATAAGGCATTAACTTCTTCTCCTCGCAATCAGTCTACGAAAAACTAAGAAAGGAGCACGTTATTCAAGGCGAATAAGTTTAGTGTTCAGTGAACGAGACATACATATACATTATATATATAAAAATATAAGCTAATAGATATATAAATTATAATATATAATTAAACGTATTGATTGATTGATTGATTGATTGATTGAACTACACACAAAACGAAACTCATACACCCAAAAAAATCGATTTTCCAAAGAATTTCTAAAACTGCTAAAATTTCAGCTCCATTGAATTAAATTTAAAAACCAAGCGAACCAAGGCCAAGCCAAGCCAATCCAAGCCAGCATGACTAAAGGACAGCAAGCGAGCCCGGCCTCGAACTCGAGCACGGACACGACCACCACCACCACCGACGACTTGGGCTGGAAGTCGAAGCTGAAAATCCCCGCCAAAGACAAGCGCTTCAAAACCAGCGACGTGACGGACACGCGCGGCAACGAGTTCGAGGAGTACTGCCTGAAGCGGGAGCTGCTGATGGGCATCTTCGAGAAGGGGTGGGAGAAGCCGTCGCCGATCCAGGAGGCCGCCATCCCGATCGCGCTGAGCGGCAAGGACGTGCTGGCCAGGGCCAAGAACGGCACCGGCAAGACGGGCGCCTACTGCATCCCGGTGCTGGAGCAGATCGACCCCACCAAAGACTCCATCCAGGCGTTGATCATGGTGCCGACGCGCGAGTTGGCTCTGCAGACGTCGCAGATCTGCATCGAGCTGGCCAAGCACTTGGACATACGGGTGATGGTTACCACGGGTGGTACCAATCTCAAGGATGACATTCTGCGCATCTACCAGAAGATACACGTCATCATCGCCACGCCCGGCCGCATCCTCGATCTCATGGAGAAGAAGGTGGCCGACATGTCGCAGTGCAAGCACCTCGTCTTGGACGAGGCCGACAAGCTGCTGTCGCAGGACTTCCAAGGCATCCTCGACCAATGCATTATGAACTTGCCGAAGAATCCGCAGATTCTGCTCTTCTCGGCCACGTTCCCCCTCACAGTGAAGAACTTCATGGAGAAGCACCTGCGCGAGCCGTACGAGATCAATCTGATGGAGGAGCTGACCTTGAAGGGCGTCACGCAATACTACGCCTTCGTGCAGGAGCGCCAGAAAGTGCACTGCTTGAATACGCTCTTCTCCAAGCTGCAAATCAATCAGTCGATCATCTTTTGCAATTCGACACAGCGCGTCGAGCTGCTGGCCAAGAAGATCACCGAGCTGGGCTACAGCTGTTACTATATCCATGCAAAAATGGCGCAGGCGCACCGAAACCGCGTATTCCACGACTTCCGGCAGGGACTGTGCCGGAATCTGGTGTGCTCGGATCTGTTTACGCGTGGCATCGACGTCCAGGCCGTCAACGTGGTCATCAACTTTGATTTCCCGCGCATGGCCGAGACCTACCTACACCGCATCGGGCGCTCCGGGCGCTTCGGCCACTTGGGCATCGCCATCAATCTGATCACGTACGAGGACCGCTTCGATCTGCACCGCATCGAGAACGAGCTGGCCACCGAGATCAAGCCGATCCCGAAGGCCATCGATCCGTCACTGTACGTGGCCGAGGCGCAGAACGAGGCCGCCGGCGACCCGGCCACCAACACGGCCACGAACAAGGCGACCAGCAAGGAGCGCAACGGCGGGAAGTAAAAAGAGAAGCGAGCTCGATGCGCAGCTGCAACTTTCATGCTTTCTCTCTCTTTCTCATTTCCTTGGATCCGATCAAATTTCTATCTGTCTCACTCTCTCTTTATCTCTCTCTATCTCTTTCTTTTTTAGCATCTCTTTTGAAATTAACTAACACATATTTTGCGCAATTTCTTTGTGAAGACTTGTTTTTCGTAGTATAATTTTCCCTCGATCCTTGAGCCTCTTCTCCCTCATCCCCTTTATATTCCCTTTCCGAAAATCCCGATCCCCAAAAAACGAAGTACTGGAAATTAAATTGAAAATATGAAATGGAATTATATATAATGCAGCAGAAAGAAAAAAGATTTCGTGAGAAACAAACGATTAATAAATGAAATACAAGAACTTGAAAACTGTTGTTGTTTTTATTTATTTAGTAGTAAAAAAAAAGGATAATAGGTAAGCAGAAGAAGAAGAAGAAAGGAGCCAAGGGCAACACCGACGAGATGACCAAGAAGCGAAATTTTCCATTAAAATCAGATCAAGCAGAGGAAGAATTGACAATGAGAAGCAGACGAAATGGAAAAGGACGAAAATAAAATTGAAGGTTGATTTTTTGTGGATGTCAAGCGGGCAATGGGCGCCTTTAACGGTTCTTTCCTGTCATTTCCTTGCTTTTGTTTGATGAAAAAGTAGAAAATTCGGAACAATTTCTTAAGAAACGTGAAGGATTTCATTGTACATCGAATGTTAGAGGGTCTGCAGGCTTCCAAAATAGGTTTGTATGGAAATTATAATAACAAATGAAAAAAATTTAAATTTATATTAACAGAGAAATACTGAAATTACGTTGAAATTAAATCGGAAAAAGATGTAAATCGACGTGAAGATTACAATAAAATTTTGGCAACAATTTGTTTTTTTTTTTTTTATTTACTGCTTCTGCCGAAGAACCGTTTTCTTTTAATATATGTAAATCATTAATTTTGGTACATTCTTCTGTGAGTCTTTAAGAGATAGAGACTCTTCTTTCTCACTTTATTTGCAATTTTTGTCTCCATTCCCCACAACGCACTCAGCTTCATGAGGTTGCGTCTTCTTCGTCACTTGCATTGAAGCTGATTAAGCAGGCGGCTGTAGTAAAGCCGACATCATGAGCGCAGTGCGAGTGATTTCAATGAGCGACTGCGACTACCGAAGCAGCGATGCTCTCTCGTCGTTCTCCTTCGGAAATACTTGTTTTTGGCAGAGTTAAAAAGAGGCAGACGGCAGGCACAGATAAACAAAAAATGAGCTCGGGAATTAAAAGCGTCGTAAAATCTTCGCATATCAACAGAGGAAGCGTCGAGTTCGTTTCTTAAGTCTCGCCACTGTGATTTTCGATGTCGGTTTGTTTCATTTCCTCGGTCGGTCGAAACGCGTGAATGAGTGAGAAAGCGTGCAGTAGAATTTTATTACACTTTTTCCCTTGTGTATCATGAATTTTATGCAAATTTTTATAGTGTCTTTTCACGTATGAATGTGCTTTAATTTTCATAAATTGTGTCCTTGGCAAAAGTACGTCTTGCGATATTCTTTACTGCATCTATAACAAAGTTTCCTTCAATTTTATTTTTAGATCTCTAAGGAAATTTTGTCCTTCGCTGGGAATGTGTAATTTTATGTCGCTGCTTGTGTTCAAGGTTCGCAAAAACGCGTTTGTATTTGCGCCTCTCTCTCTCGCTCAGTTGCTTTCAGTCGCTCGGAAGGTCGTCAACGAGAAGTACAAGTTCAAGCAGCAAACAACGGTACAATTAAATCGTGCCGAGAATGTTTTGCTTCGTTGTAGCAGCTGACGTCGTCGAGAGAAACGCTGTGAAAACCGTTGACCTCAATTAAAGCAACGTTCTTCAAATATCTGCAACATAAATTAATTCAATTCGTTGTATTCCGCTTTTTATTGCTTTATTGTTCAATTCATTTTACACAAAACTTTTTATTTAAACACAGTCGAAACAGCAGCAAAAATTCTAATAGGAAATATTTTCAAGCAGCTTCCATTTTGATTCATTCGTGTCGCTCTCGGCAAACAACGAAGCAGCGCTCTTCTCAATTCGCTCGCTCTCTTTTAGCTTTCTTGCGTTTGCACTTCGCACAGTTGCGTCGACGGACGCGCGGCTTCGGCTTGCGCTGGCTGCTCAAGGCCAAGTGCCGGTACGGACGCTTCTGCACGTCCGTCATGCAGTTCCACATCGTCGCGGCCAGCTTCGTCAGCGTTACCATGTTCCAGGTGCGGCGCAGCAGCAGCGCAGGCTCGCCGACCGTCGTTTGCAGGCGCACCTCCTGCAGGAAGTTGAGGAAAGGATTGCGGAAGGCGCAGATGGGGGTGTGGCGCACGACTTGCCGATGCAGATAGCGCGCGGAGCGGCGGATGCACGGCTTGCGCGGCGCCCCAGGCGGCGCCTTGTAGCCGAAGAATCTGTTCCAAATCGATGCCATTTCAACTGTTCACCGTATTTTCTTCTTTTTGCTCCTTTTTTTGGTCTATTTTAATTTTAAAGTAATTTTCAATTATTTACACATGAATTTTGTAAGGTTATTTCGAAAATATTGAATTAATTTCTTGAAGGAAAAAACAATCGAAACTCTTTTTCAAAACAACATTTTTTCAGTCAAGAGAAAGTAAATTTCGAACAAAAGTAAAGAAGGGATCAAAAAAAAAAGGATTTATCAACTGCTGCAGTTGCGTTGACGTTCAACGTTGGGCCACAGCAACGCGTTGAAGTCGAAGTTTGTCGGCGGATGACGTCAAATTCGCTGCAATGGAAAGAAACCGTTGAATTTGCTTGAATTTTGCATAGAAAAATGAAAATGTTTTTTCCCTTATTTTTGCTGGTGAATTTTCATGATGAATTTTAAATTCACTGAAAGTAAAAGTAGGAAAAATCGCTGAAAAGAAATGAATTGAAGAAATGCAAAGAAAAAGAAACCATGAAAATTTCATGTTTCATGTTGTTGTTGACTTTGAGGGGGGAGGAAACGAAGAGATGTCGCGCAGTTTGAAGTGTAATGAACAATTTCGTCCCTACTTCAATTTTCCTCACCCTTTACCCAAAAAAAAACATTTACAAAGGCGCATGCTCACTTCCTGTTGTTGTTGTTGTTGTTGCTGTTGCACACAATCAACGGCTTCTTCTCTTTCTTCCTTCTCCCTCCAACGTCGCATCCATTTTCATTGCGCAACTGTTCGCAATTCGAAAGAAAGTTTCGCTGTTGCGTTGTTGGATTTGCGTGCTTTGCAAATGCATATTTTACTTCGTTTTCCTTTTCTTTTTTTTCTACTTATGATTTTAATGCGTCTTGCATTTGTTGTTGTTGTTGTTGTTGTTGTTGTCGCCTCGCCTGAAGGCGCTTCTTCCGTCGTGGCGGCACCTTTTTTTTGTGCGCAACATAAAACATTACGACGAAGCTCTGTCGAGGTGAAACGAAGGCGACTAAACAAATGGCTTTTATTGTAATTAATTTTAACTCTTTACCTTCCTTGTTATACATACTTCCACATTCTTCGTCTCTCGCTCTCTCTCTCAGAAGTAAAGAATTTACCACAGCACGGGTCGAAAGCGTGGGGAAATTATGTCTCACGTACACCACGAACCAACATTCGGACACTTAGCAAAAGAATTAATCCAATTGGAACTTTATTTCCAATTGCATTCAGTTTCATAGGAGCGTGTATTTTCCATCCAATTCCATTATTATTCGTATTCTCATTGAACCGCGACGCTTTTTCTCTGAAATTCATTGAAATTCAATTCAATTCAATTACATTTTTTATTCGATCTCGTTTCTAATTGAGTTGAATAAATTTCATCTCTAATAATCAAGCACAAATCTATTCACGTTGTTGTTGTGGTTTTTCTGTAATAATACACCGTGAAAAAGATTGTTGTGATTACATTACATAATATATATATTTGTCTATATCTAAAAATCAACTGATTAATTGTAATTTGATTTGTAAATGTATTTTAGAACTTTTCCTCTTCAAAAGCCACGTTTTTCCTATTAGAAATCTCGATTTCGTTGTTGTAAAAATAGCAAAAAAAAATAAACAGGAATAAATTAAAGCTAAACAAACAATCATATCATAAGTCTTTGTGTAATTTTGTTAATGTTGTTGCTGTTGTTGTTTATTGTGTGTCAGCTGTTGAGCAAACGTTTTGTCTGTCCTTCAGCTGATGACATTTGCATGCATGCAATAAAAAAATGCATGCCAATCATATTATTGTTTTTGTTGTTGTTGTGAATACACGATCGCGCATTCGACAACCTTCTCCATCATTTAACACCACACTCACTCCCTGGCTCGCTCGCTCTCTCTCTCTGGCCGCTCTCACAGCGTACGACGTCATGTGAATATTTGTTTGTAGGCAGCTTGGTTTCTATTGTGAACTTTTCTTATTAGCGGTCATCGTTGTAATTGTAGTGAGCAGAGGCAGCGATTAAAGTTCTAACTGGAAAGTAAATGACGATAGAGGTGAGAATAATCAGAGCTGATGATGTAGGCAAGAAGTCTTGAAGGCAAAATTCGATTGCAATTATTTATATTTCGCCGAGAATTAGGAAAATGTTACATTTATTTTTGGAAGAATTAAACAATTGATAAACAACATAATAGAAATGTGGGGAGGAGAAAAGTATTGCATCGACAGCGACGACGACGACGTTTGAAACCACTTCTTTTAACCATGACACGAATTGCGCAGTGTGTTTGTGTTTGTGTTTGTGCACATTTTATTTCCACACCCGTTGCTTTTCTTGTTGTTGTTGTTGTTGTTGTTGCCTACACGCCGATTTTAAGCACGAAGTAGCAGCGACAACAACAACGTAGCACGAGCTGCTAAAATGGGTGATTCTAATGACACTGAAATCACTAAATTTTATTGCAAAATAAATAATTTATTCGTATGCTTGAACACGTATTAAAGTGCATGTAAATACGTATGTATGTGTGTGTGTGTGTATGCGTTTTTAAGAGCACACGCCATCGAAGCGATCGTCGTCGTTTTATTTTGTGTTCGTTACGTGATTCGTATCGTCGTCGGCCCACGACTGCATTAGAAATAAATTATGTGCCCCAGAACAAAATCAAAGCTGCGGCGGCGGCGGCGACGCTAACGACGGCATCGACCTAATTTATTTTTTCAAAAATAAAATCCGAGAGAACTCAATTTATAACAACAACAACAACAACAACAACATCTATTTATGTCGTTTTATGGACTGTTATTGATGTTTTATGTGTTGTTTTTATTGTGTTTCGGTGCCTGAAAACACATTTTGCTGCTGAGACTTGAAGAAATATTATCAGCGCATACAAAGTATAATTTGAGTGATGTATTATTTTACTAATGAAATAAAACCAACGAAACGGCGACGATAATGAATGCAATTAATAGATAAAGTTACTTTGGAGACGCGGTTGCTTTTGAGCTTCAGTTTCCGTATTCGATGGAATCTTGGTGGAGTTTTCTTCTTTCTTATGATTTCTTTCCGTCATTTAAATCAATATAAAATCCTATATCAGTTGAAAAACTAAACTATAACTGCACATACTCACATTTAACAAGCAAACTTCTTATTAGAAATTATTAATAATGAGCAGTTGAAGACGATAAGCAAAAATCCAATGGGACAATTAAAAAATCCCACTAAAACGGCATCTCTGTCAATGATTCAAATTGGAAACAGCTGATGGGGAATGATTCAAAGTGGAAAACGAACTCTCACTCACGGATGCATTTTGCAATATTTGAGAAATGGCAGTCAAATTTTAGCAACTGATTTCAAATAATTTCATATTTTAAAGAAAGAATATAAATTGTTATTCTGTTTTATTGTATTTTTTATGATTTTTATGATGAATTGTAATAAATTAATAGACGAATCATAGATCTTTAATGCTTTGTTCTTCTATAGTGAAAATTATTGTCTTCAGCAGCAGAAATCCTGTTATCTTTTGAGTCTTAATAAACAAATACATAACCTTTTAAAGTATTGCTTAATAATGCGCATGGGCAATAAACAAAACATCGACTGCAATGTTTTTGGCTCACTGTGCACATTACAGCGAATGTTTGCTTGAATGAAACGACAACAAATGTTTGCAAAAAAGCAACTTTCATCGGCCAACGCGATTGTTTAACGGAAAAGTCACGAAACACGCTCCACATCGCCTTCATCAGCAAATGGCATAAACCAGTTTCCCCACTCTCGTGTTCTCTCGTCTAACACAACAACAACAACAACAACACATCGCAAATGAGTCGTGTGTCGGCGATTGAATGTGTTTCCGTGGAGCTTCGCGCACAGGTTTCTTAGCACGTTGAAAAGCTCAGTTTTCGCTGTTGCAGTTCTCAGTGATGAGGCAGTGGTGAATACGTGTATTGAGAGTTATGTATGTATGCCAATTGTGCTCGATGTCATAACACTCAGCTGTGTGGTAGCCTTAAAACAGCTTCTTTTGTTTTTGTGCTCAGCAGAAAAAATGGTGCCAACTGCGACTGATGTCAGTTATTCGTACTATTTCTAATGATGTTGTTGTTGTTATTATCGACGCTGTTACAGTTGTTGACCAGTGCGAAATTGGCGTGTGGCAGTGACCAAATTAAGAATTGCGCAAATCTTTTGGCAAGCAGCTGCAGCTGAAAAAGCAGCACGTATTTCACAGCCTTTGAGAAAGACACAAAAAATTTAACTGTTGTTGGTTTGTCAGTTAAGCAGCGCTAATTTATTCAATGTTGCCGTGGTTGCTAAAAACCGGAGAAGAAATAAAATAATAAACCTCAATTTTCAAACTTTTTCCTGTTTATTATTCTTGCTTTAATTTTATCTGTGGTTTTGTGTTTTACACAATCTTTCGACGTCCGAGTTGCTTGACGAGTTTCGTTGTGTTAACAACACTGGAAACGACACACACACATATATAAACTTTCATAGTGACCCAAAAATTAAGAAAAGCAGTTAATAAAATGTTAACTTAAAGTAACTTTAACCTTTATTTGCTAAAATTATGTAATAATCGTTTGTATTTTCCTTCTTCTTCCAGTTGCGTTCTTGTGAGGAAGAAATGATTGACTTCTAGGAGAGGTTTCTGCGCCGTGGAGACGCCGCCGCTGCTCGTCCTCATTTCAGAAAAGCACCGAGCAGAGAGAGGCCAAAGAAAACCTCAGCACGACAACCGCGATCAATAGTAAGCAGCAATTTATTTTAGTTAAATTGATCTGAGAACTTTCAATTAATAACAAATTTTTTGTTAATAATTTCTTGGAAAATCATGTCTTAAATAATGCAATTTAACGATTAAACTACGTAAATGTAAATGCAATTGGGAAATGTTACCAAATTCACCCATCAAAATGCAATTTCATCAGCTGTTCGCCATCAGTTGCTGCATGTGGGCGATGACACACGACGCGTCATGAGTTGGTGGTTAATTGCCTCAATTAACTGTGACTTCAAATTTGATTAATCGATTATTTTTACAAAAATATTCGTATTGCTCGAATACATCTCCGCAATCGTCAATTAACGGAATTTATTTTTCATGTTGCTTTCGTGGTTTTTCACAAGAAACAAAGATTCGTCTTGCTCCCATTTTGTCCAAATGGCGAACTTTTAATTGTCGTTGGGATTTTAAAAACTCTGGGGAATTTTTTAATTGTTAATTCCTTTGGGATTTTTGTAGAATAAATGACTAAAATGTTCGGCAATGACTAAAATGTTTGTTTATTTTTGTTTACTGATAAAACAAACACTGAAAAAGAAAAATGTCTGCAAAATTTCATCTTTTTTCCAATCAGATTCCATAGAACTGCCGTAATAAAATGAAAAAGAAAAAAATAAATGGAGAAATCATTATTAAACGTCGTTCTGTGGAGCTTGTATTAATTACGCTTCAATTAAATAAATGATTTACAAGTCAAATATCAACCATGTACGGAAGCAGGCGTGTAAAGGAATGCAATTGTTTGTTTTTAATAAATGCAACGATGAACAAGTAAAAAAAATGTCAACCTCATCAATCATAGTTACAATTGCATCTACATATATTGAAATATTAATGTCGACATGTGCAGCTACATTAAAATATCAACTGAATATATTTTTGTACGTTTGTCATGTATATTTTATATATGAATACAATTATTTTTACTTATTGTGTTAAATACGATTCGAGGCACGTGTAAAAATTCACTGCGCAACGAGGTCGATAATAACGATTCTATCAACATATTTTTCCCCACTGCAGTAGCTGTAACACATTCTCACCTCTACAGTTGAGTTGGTTTGTGGTGTAATTGATTTGCTCTTCCGACAGGCGAAGTTCTCTGGAGAAGAGTAGATTTCCCAAATGAAAAAAAGATTCTCAGTTTTGTTCTGTTTCAGTTTGTGAACTAATTGTAAAGGATTTGAATAACATATTTTTTACGGACGTTCATGAAATCATTTAAATTTGAAACTATGTAGTTTTATAAGTTTCTCAGCAACAGAAAAAAAATACCTTCTGTTCTGTTTACATTTCTTTACAACAAACATTCCAAACGGAGTAGCCAACTCCTTTTGACATTTTTCCCGAATTCAGCGATAAAATTCCCCGAAAAGTGGATTTAATTATTATTTATTAGTTATGCACTAATTTAATTACTAAATACCTTTACCAGAAAATGGCAGTGCATTTTAAAACTTTATAATAAAAGTTTTTAACAGTGCAGTTTAATAATATTGAACAACTGATAGACACAAGAAAATAATAGTAGACGAAGCAAACTAAATTCACGCGAAATTGTGAAGAGATGGAGTTAATAATTCTTAATTTAAAAACGAAGCTACACAGAGAAACTCTTAAAAGGCTGCTAAACTTTGAAATTGCTTAAATATAACAGAATTTAAATGAGCAGTCGAAATTATTATAACCAGCGCGAGTTGGCTACCCTGATTATCGTCCGAGTGCGTATAGCTTTCCACTGGAAATGTTATTCTTGTTGAATAACAATGAGAATTTGTGCAATTAATAGGCAAACAGGAATTTTGCAATAATTTCAGCTGTGTACAGAGAAAGTGTTTAATTGTTAACAACAAGAGATGAATATACAACTTAATCATTCCTCCTTCATCGCCTGCTGGAGGACATCTTTTAGTAATTATTTCGTGTTAACCCAAACATCTGCAATTAATCCTTCAACAAAAGTCAATTCGAGCATCGTTCAAGTGCCAAGAGTCTACGTTCAATGGACAAAATCTCACATCAGCAGCTGCATCTCTTTTATCTTATCTCGCTGCGGAATTATCTCATCGCCGGACTCGGAATCAGGTCAAAATAAAATCAGTTGCGCGACCCAGTTACATATTTGCGAATAGGTTATCAATCGAACAACCGAAGGAATGTGGGATTTGCTATCGCCATTGAGCAGTAAGCATTGAATTTCCCCTTACCTCTCCGCGTGTGCCGTCGTGTTTTCAGCATCCGGAAATGTTTTCCATGGAGGAGGTGACTTGACCTACTTTCTTCTATTGACAACGTGCGTCAAAGGCACCCAAACTAAGGTCCTTAGCTTCGCCCGGCCACCTCGCCGCCATTCGACCTCGTTTCATTATCTGCGGTGACCTCGTGGATGCAGCGTGTGCAGCATCTGTTGCTATCAGCTGGCAACCATGACCCAGTTCGTTATTTTTACTGTTATTATTATTATTTCCATTCCTAGTTTGTCTGTCATTGAGATTCACTTCACAGTTTTTACATTTTAAATTTTGAATATTGGTTTTTTTTTTTTTGCAGCTTTCCTTAAATCCTGGCCTCAATTTTAAATTGCCGCAAGATGATACCCACAACATTGACCAGCTCCTCGTCGTCCACGTCGTCGCCAGCGACCACCACCGCCGCAGCCGGCGGCAGTCTGAAGCATCTGTCGGCCGCCTTCACCGGCATCGCTGCTCTGATCCTGGAAGGGCGCGCCATCGCCGAGGATGAGTTCCAGAGATCAGCGCCGCTGCCAGCGCCCCACATTTCCACGCCCTCGCGTCACTCTGCGTTTGTCGTCAATCCTGGCAACTGCAAGGACTTCGATGTGACGCCATTCCAGCCGAACAGTCCTGGCGCCGGCGCTGGTGGAGGAGGTCGTCACTCCCCGACGCCTTCCACATCCAGAGCAGCCGCCCAACCCACAAATAGTCCAACGACGACGCGTGTCGTCGTCAATATCACAACGAATCCACAAGCCTTCGGTTTCCGGCCGCAGTCGACGGCCTGCGACGACTCCACCTTCGCCGAGGCGACCACACATCGCCGCTGGACGCAGAAGCTGTGCCAGTTGCGGCAAGCGTCGCCGGCAGCCAGCGCCAACTGCGGCCACTACGATCAACAGGTGGCCGTCGAAGCCGGCGACGCGGAACTCGTGGCGCTGCAAATCAACACCGAGGCGACGGACACAGCGAGCGACTTCGAAGTGGTGCGCCGCGTCATGCTGAATCGTTGCCCTCTGCCCACCGCGGGAGGAAGCGCCGCCGCCGCCTCCTCCTCCTCCTCCGCCTCCGCTGTGTCCACGGAGAAGTTCCTGCACTCGTTGCAGTCGCTGGCCACGACGTGCCTCCGCGCGGGCAGCCCCTCGCTGGAGCCCGGCCTGCGCTACCAGAGTCCCAATACAACGACCTTGAGCCACTCCTCGCCACGTACGTACACCGTGTACCATGCAACTCCGCCGCGTACATCGAATCCGTTCGCCCACGGCGTCCCTGGGTCGGCGAGCAGCTGTGGCAGCGGCCTGCAATCGCCGCAAGCGACGTCGAAGTGGTCCCCAGCGGGGAAACCGCTGTGCGGCGCTGCTGATGGCAGCTCCGGAGACCATCGCACTGAGCACTTGGTGAAAAAGTCGACGAATCGAATTGCAATACCTGCGAATGGCCGGAACTCGGCAGCAGCTGCCGCATCACACGCTGCCAAGAACCCGGCGACGACGTGCTCGTACCCGCAGCAAGGGCCGCACTGCGAGCAGTTCCTGCGCAAGATGGGGCTGTGGCGGAGCGCAGAGGCGGCGGACGCGGAGGAACACGTCTGCGATATGTCGCACGTGAATATAATGGTAAGCAACCGCGTGGTGGGCGCTTGTGCCAGCTTTCGACCGCCTTCTCTTGTGCTCTTTGTCGTTGCAGTGTTCCCGGTGGCGCGCCTACTGCCTCAAACTGGAAGCGATCGTGCAGCGCGGCGAGCCGGTCTGCATCGAGGTGTACCTCGGCCCGGTGCGCCACAAGATTCTGCTCGAGCAGTGGATAATATCGCAGAAAGACAAGTAAGTGTCTGCGATTCGTCGCTTCCTCCCCTTTGTAACCAGTCGTGTCGCCTCTTCTCTTGCAGGGTGCCGCCTCCCACCATGACGCTGCCCTCGCTCTGCAGCGCCATCCGCAGCCAATTGTATTTCTCGCAAATAAGTGCCTGGTGCGATTTGATCAAGAAGTCGGACGAAACGATTTACGAGACGGAGCGAGTCATCTTCCCCACAGCCACCGGCGCCGCTGGCGATCTGGCCACGGCCAGTGCGGCGATGTCGACGTCCGGCACATCGCCCAACGCCAGCTGCAACTCGTCGTCGCCGTCGCCGACGCTGCAGCCGCCCACACGGCCGCGCCTCAACATTTTCTACCGCATCAAGCGCTACGACTCGACGGCCTGCTTCAACTCGGCGCCGAACGTGCACAACTTCCCGAGTGTCGCCATCGCGGACGGCTGCAACGTTTCGGTGTGCCTCAAAAGTCTTCCACGCATCAACGGCGGCATCCCGAAAGTGGGTGCGGCGCAGACCAACGGCCAAGTGCCAGCCGCCGTCGCCGCTGTCCTCAAAACCGCTGCAACAACGAGTGCCTTCGCTGGCGCAGCTTCGACCACAGCCACATTCACATCGACGGCAGCAGCAGCAGCCAGCGCAAGGAAAGCACCACAGACTCCAGATGGAGTTGCTTCAACCTCGAAAAGTAGTCGTGCCGCTTTGGCATTGGCAGAGCAAGCGACAACGTCAGCCGCGTCTGCAGCTTCCAACTGTGATAATAATAAAAAACTGAAAGCATTCGCCGTTGACTGCGCTGTGAGCTCTGCGCACCGCCGGAAAGCGGACAAGTGCATGAGCTACACCGACGAGGAGGAGCTGCCGAGCGACGCGCACATCAACGAAGACGACGGCGACGACGACGATTGCACCAACGGCAGCGCCTCGCTCGGCGACGACTCCAACAGCTCCTACTGCTGCCTGCTGACGCACCGCGAGAAGCAGCTGCTCAAGTATCGCAAACGCATGCTGAGGCGCGACAAGAAAACCTCACGCAAAGCGCTGACGCTCGAGGCCGTCGACGGTGCGTTGAAAGCGGCGAACGGAAGCCGCGCGCAGCCGATGGACCAGGGTTGGGAAGAGGACGAGTGCCAGCAGCAGAGGCAGGAGCGGCCGCCACCAAAACAACTGCAGCGGAAGGCGATGATCTCCACGGGCACCCAAACGCAGGCCAACTGCTGCCAGTGCGGCTGCGAGAAGGCGCTCGTTTGCCTGAATTGCGACAACAGCACCATCGCGGCGGCGGCTGCTGCCACGCGCAAGGCTCCCCTGCTCGACGAGATGGACTCGATGGACTCGTGCAGCATCAGCAGCAGCGAGATCATCCACACGCCGCGCAACAACGCCGAGCTGCTGCTGCAGGCCATTCAGCGCACCCCGAAGGCGGCCAAGAAGAACAAGATGAAGCAAGCACTGCGCAGGTCGCCGCCCTCGCCCGCTGCTTCCAAGAGCAGCAGTCACATGGACGGCAGCGGCAGCGCGTCCGCAGGAGGCGTTCGTGTCGATGGGCTGCCGAGTGGCTGTCAGGTCTGCAAGCGCCAGAAGACGCAGCACAACTTCAGCGCCGGCAGCAGCAGCAGCGGCAGTGGAACGATCGGCGACTGCGACGAAGATGGCGACGGGAAGTCGATGAGTGGCGTCGTTAGTAACACGAGCAGCAGCAGCGACACTCCCTCTAAAGAAGATCAACACGATGCAGGCATCGTAGTCGAGGTAAGTGCCCAGCTTCGCACGCCGAAAGCCCACTTCATCCATTCTCTCCCCGCGCTGCAGGAATGCTTCTCGTCGTCGACGAAACTGACGCCGCATTTGGACAGGTGCTCGCTTTACCACAGTCGCAGCAACAGCGTGTCGGCCAGATCGCCGCTGATGCGCATTGACGACGAGGAAAACACTGCCAACGCCACTCGCTGCCACAGCTGCACGCCTTCGAGCGGCGACAGCCTCAGCGAGGACGCCGCGCTTCTAGTCAGCTGCGAACGTGCGTTTCACAGTCCGACGAACGCCCAGCTTCAGCCGGAGCCCCACAAACACATGCCAAAACCGACGCTGCTGCACTTCGCTGCCAACTGCTACCGCAGCGGAGCAGGCGACGGCCACGCATCCGCCTCCGCCACGTCCACGCCGCTACCAACCCCACCGCACAACACGCTGCTGCTGCGCAAAGGACTGCCCAAGGTCAACCTGACGCCCATCTTCTGCGGGCCCTTGCCCGGCCCGACCGACAGCTCGCTAGCGACCTGCTTCAGCAACATCCCGACCATAACAACGCCAGCAGCGAGCTTCGGCGCCGACCACGTGGCCAACGGAGCTGCGACTGCGGTCGATAGCAACAATATTCCAGTGCAGAAGTCGTACTCGGCACCCACGCTGCCCAACACGCCGTCGCCGTCGCCGTCGCTGTCGCCGCGCTTCGCCAAGCAGGCCGCCTTCTACAAGCGGCGCTCACGCCACCTCTCCGACCGCTCCGACCGCTCGTCGCTCGGCTCCGACGAGCAGATCTCCGACGAGGAGCTCGAGTGCGGCGTCGGCGGCCTCTACAGCCCCGCCACGTCGCCCCTGAAGATGCGTGCGCGCCCGGCTGTGCACTTCCAGCGGTGCGGCCTGCTGGGCAACCTGGAGGAGTCGTTGCTGCAGCGCCGCCTCATGCCAAAGATCGAAGTTTTCGGCTTCAAAGTGCTGCTGGGCGCCTCCGGCGGCTTCTGCCCCACACAGCTCACCATTCCGGCGGCGTCGTACTTCTACGAACTGCACGGCGCCGCATTCAGTACGCCGTATGTGGTGAGTCTCTGCCCATGCACCACACTAACATTTAACACTCCTCCGGCTTCTCTTGCTTCCGCAGTGCGAAATACGTCTGCCGCGCAAAGGCTACTCGATACCTCGAGCGGGCACCGTGCAAGCGACGCTGCTGAACCCGATGGGAACCGTTGTGCGCATGTTCGTGATCGCCTACGACATGCGCGACATGCCGCCGCTGCATCAGACGTTCATACGGCAGCGCGTCCTCGCCGAAGGCAGCGCCGACGAAACCATTCTGACCGACGAGAAGGGCAGCTTCGGCCGGAGGGAGATCTACAGCAGCAGCACTAACAACAACTCCATTGGCTACCAGAATGGAATGAATGGCGACGGAGATGTGAAGAATACAACGATTTATGCCCAAAGCGAGAACAACGACAGCAACGCCAACAACATCAACAGCGGCAAGAAGAAAAGCAGCCTGTCGCCAAATGATGGGCCACACGGCGACAACAGCCTGGGACACTTTATATCGGCGGAGAATATGAAACGCTTGCGTTACTCTATTCATTTGAGGTTAGCAAAGATTGATTGTAGTGTGTGTGTTCATTGTGTTAATGCTTCTTCTCTTCGTCGAGCAGATTCCAAACGTCGCGCTCTGGACGCCTCTCGCTGCACACAGACATCCGTCTCTTGATCTCACGTCGCACCGACTGCGACACAGCGGCAGCGCACGCCAAAGGAGTGCTCGAGGCGCACAACGACCTCGTCATCGACACCGTCATGCCGAGCGATCCCAAGTACAGTGCGCGCCAGGAGACTCCCAGCAAAATTTAGTAGCTGCTGCGTAAACTCGCGGCGCGGTCGCGGCAGTATTTTTGGAGTTTGGTAGGTGAAGTGCGCAGGCGTTGCAACATTTGGTAGCTGCCAACATCCGTCAACAACACAACAGCAACAACAACAACATCAACGGCTGCAACAGTTACAATAACAACAACAAGAAGAAGAAGAAGCCAAGTGCAATTTAACAAGCCATCAACAAGCAAACAAAGGACAGAGAGAAAAGTTTTTTGTTTCTGTTAACGTTTTTAATATTTCTGTTTATTGGAATTCGATTAAATTTTTGTTATATTTTTTTTATATTTATATACATTTTATTTCCATAAATTTATATTTGAAAAGCCATTTCTTGAAAGGCGATCTCCAAGAGCAATCAAGAAACGTTCTATTACTAAAAATTAATTAAAAACTTTAGCTTTTCGAAATTCTTAAATGTTTCATTACAAAATTCTCAAATATTTCGTATGAAGTTTGTATAGAAAATCCCAAATGTGTTTTATCAAAAAAAAATTATGAAATTTCGCTGTTAAAAATAACATTCGATAATTTAAATGTTTGCAATCAAAATTTTGTCTATAGAATTTATTTAATTTTATCATAAATATTATATAAATTAATGGTAGGAATCGAAATTCATGTGAATTATTTTAATCATAAATGTACAATTTTATTTGAAATGTTGTAATAATAAATAAAAGAAAATGAATTCTTTTAAAATGAAAAAAATGTTCCAAAGAAACACACGAAACAACACATCAACGCAATTTTCACCTAACTCACCTGTAAATGTGTTGAATAAGTAGTCCTATAAGAAATGAATACTGTTGCAGTTGTATGTAAAGTATTGTTGAAGAGTTTGTTAGGCGAATGAGGAGCTTAGAGCTGACGTTTGATGTGGGATTTTACGAAGCAAAAGCTTTCGACTTTACTGTCGCTCGCATTGGCAATTCTTTTCTGTTAGTAAATTAAATCATTAGCATGTAAGTGAATATTTAGAAAACAAATGGATCATTATCGTTAAGTGTATGATAATAATTGTGACTAAGCGGGTGCTCATATCGATCAAATGTATTTTTATTTTTTGTTTTTCACATCCCAAACTTTAAAAAAAAAGAAACAAAAAAAAAACCAAGTATATCGCAATCACAGCATAATTTGTAATAATAAGTGATGAAAATTATTTAATGAAAGTTCATAGTTTAAGCATTGCATCAAAATAATTAACTTTGCTCTAGTTTTTCGTTTTTCTTTTGCTATTTTCTGTCTGTGAAAGGAGCGCGTGTGTTTGCATTTTTAATTCTCTTTGAGTTGGTGTTTTTATTGTTGAAGAGAACGTTTAATGAGAGCCTCCTCCGCCTTATGTCATTGTTCGAATGAAGAGAGTGAAAGCATTTCTGTGATACGATATGAGCATCGTTCCGCTCTCTCTCTCATTGTATTTTATTATTATTATTATTATGTTTTATGATGACTTGCGTCGGTGATGTTTTTTTTATTTATCATGTTTTAATGTAAATTTAAATTTAATTAATTTAAATAGAAATTTATGTCGATATTTAATAGAAAGAAAAATTTATTTTGTTGTGAAAACTTGTGAAACAATAAATTTATATATTTAAGTGATAATTTCGATGTCAAAACTCATGCATATTTAGAAATATTCAATAATAGCATCGTTCGAACTAATTTTAATATCGAAATTGAACGTTTTTGGGTTTTAATAATTACGTTTGGTTTTTGAAACGATGACACATTTTTTAAATAATGATATTAAAAAAAAAAAAAAAAAAAGAAATTAAAATACAAATAATCAAAATTTTATGTTAAATTTGAGTAACGTTGCTGAAATCAATTCGATTGCGTTTTTCACCATTTCTAAACTCAACGTTAAACAAACTGATTTACACACACTAGATTAAGAAACTCAATAATAGACGCATATTTATTTAAATTCTACGAACACACACGTACATAGACGTTTCTGTGTGTTGAACAAAGCAAATATATTAAAGGCAAAACAATATAAATTATATTATGTAGTTTTAAGGTCTTACAAACAAAAGTACATTTAAGGGATCATCGACCACAACAAAAACTAAATTCTGACAAGCATTGAAATGTTCTGATGTGATTAAAAAAACAACAACAAATAAAACTATTTTTGCTCTCGTTTAATTTAATTTACTACATTTCTTCTCTTCGCCTTTGAGTTTACATTTTAAGTGACTCTTTCATTGATTATGTAATCTATAATTTCATAATGTTAAATCACAAAACGTGTTGAAATAGTTTCTTTCTTTTTTTTGTGGGGAAATTATTGAGGAACAAACATTTGTCTGCTTATGTTTCTCTCTCGAGATTTCAAAGAGCTGAGAATCTAAATTCTTTGCTTTAACGACTCTACTGCCAAAACAAAGAGAACAAGGATTTTAGATTTTAGAGAGAGCGAAATAGAAGAGAGATTATGAAACGCAGATTTACTTCTTGTTTTCGCTGCTCAGAGAACGTTTTTTTGCATTTCAAGCGTTCATCGGGATGATGGAAACGTTAAATGCGCTACCATTTGAACAAGCAATTGCAAACGTCACGTAAATTCATTAAAGCACGTATGTTTATATTTGCATGTTTCTCTTCAAATGAATCTCTGTTAAATTGCGTCTCTTCTTCGCAACACGAAGTTGAGTCTTTAGAATGTTCAAGTCTATGGAAATCCACTGCCAAAAATTTCGAACTTTATTCAGTCTGCAATTAATTCAAATTTAAATTTTATTCAGGGACATTCCAGTAATTTTTGTGGATGGCGTTTAATTAAGGATGAGTTGAATTTATAGTTCATTATATATAAGCACCAATAAAAATCTTACGAAAACCTAACAAAACACCAAAAAAAAAACATTTGAAACCGATTTATTAACTCGCTTCCGAAATATTTTCACTAATTTCTTTCCTTCATTAATTGACGCATCAATCTAATTTCGAAATACTAAATTTCAAAGTCAATTCAATTAATTGATTTTAAATTTAAATTTTCCTCTGTTTAAAAATTCATATGAACCATTTTTTCAAGAAACTTCATTTTTCGTTAATATTTTTTAATTCTTAGTTCGTTATTAATTTGTTTTATATTCGCTTTAATTGTTAATAAATAAGTTTTTGCAAACATTTGAAGAAATGTGATATGGATTAAGAATATATTAAAACATTAATGATTGAACGAATAATAATTAAATAAGATTTTGATCAAATTAAATTTTTTCAATTATTAAATTGAATTAATTGAATAAATTATCTGATAAAATTGACAAAAACATATTTAAATAAAAAGTTATAATATTGCGTTTATTCTTGATTAAAATAGTAAAACCGCGAAAGTTATTAATTTTAATTTTTGTATTAATATTATTTTAGTTCTTTGCATTAATAACATTTAAATTCGAAATAAAATAAAATATTTCTTTTGCTAAAATTGGTTATTATATTATTATTTAGTTTCCTAATATTATCACAACTTTTAATAAATTATTAAAAAAGTTATAATGAGCTTTTATGATTGAAAATAAATCAAATAAAATTATATTATTGCGTGCATATTCATAAATAAAATAATAAATTATAAAAATAGGTTTTTTCAAAACAAAAACAATTAATTGTAACTAAGGAAATCAAATCAGCAATTATATTTATCATTTAACTTATTTGTAAAACTATTAATTATTATTATTTAGGAACAAAATATGATTATTAAAAAACAATAATAATAATAATAATTAAAGATAAAGTGGAATTAATTTAAATGATTTCTCAAACAATTATATTAAGTAAAATACTGTCAATGATTTAAAATTAAGTTAATGGTGCAGATATTTCAATTAGCTATAAATTATTTTTAAAATTTGTTTATAATAAGCAAAATGCAATTTGGAAATTGGAACAGAAACAGAAATGTTAAATGAAATAAAAGATTTTCTCATGGAGCAGGAAAAAATCCTTGAATTAAAGATTCACTGGAACACTACATAGAATAACTAATTATTGCGTGTGATATAAATATACTTAGCAGATAAACATACATATATCTCAGTAATCTATATAAAATGTCAGCAAAAGAAAAATGGAAGCCATAAAATTAGCCGAGTGGAATATTTCGGCGCTTTTATCCTATGCTTTATGTTTGCAACGAACAGTGCACAAGATCATGTAGAGTGTATATATATAATAATATAAAATGTAACTGTGTTAACAATAATTGCATAGTGGAATAATTAATTAAATTCATGTGTAAAGTAGATACTGAAAAATCAAAACTTGCGTTTTCTTTAAGTAATTCCAAGTTTCACTGTTAGAGGCGCTGCTGTGCTACACTCATCATTCGTTGCTCTGCATATTAAACAACGAGTTTATCATTGAGATATGCTTTGTTGTTCTCTTGATAAACTCCCATTGAATATTATGAGTGAGTAAATATAACGCAAACACTTTATCTGTGTGGATTTCTACAACCGTGGGTGGAACGAGTAAAACGGTCTTCATTTCATATTTTTGCAAACGTAGCTACACGTGCTTATAAAAGAGATACACGGACTGTCACATTTTATGTGGAGAGTTTTTTTTTATTTGTTTACGTGATCTACAATTTAGAATAGCAACTAATTTTAACAAAAATGCTTGGAAAGCTGGATGAAGACGAAGCATATTCATCCTCTGGTAGTGACTATGAAGTAGAGTGTTTCGTTCATCCCACCAAAGTGCGGAAACTGGTTAACGATGAAACTGCAGACCTACTGGGAAACTTTGATGATGCGAAGCGCAAGGAAATTATGGACGGCACTTATAATGAAACACATCGTAGTTCCAGCGAAATGGAAAACTCTGATTCGGACGCAGACGTCCGCAGCGATGATGAGGAAGCGCTAGCTGCAGTACAGCACAAGTACATGAAAATCGAAGATGAAGTTGCACAGACCTCCGCGAATTCCGACAACGGCGATGATGCTGAAGCTGGCGACAATTCAAACGACGACAGCCACAAAGAGGTGAACACAAATCTCACAAAGGATCAACTATCATCACTGCTGCGTGGTACAGCGAAAGCCAATCGCCATGTTCTCTACGTGACCAACCTCAATTTCGAAACAACGAAGGCCGATCTTGAGGAGTATTTTGGTCGTGTTGGTGTCGTGAAGTCAGTGCGTATTCCGAAGAAGAGAAGAGGCGGCTTTGCTTTTGTGGAAATGGCTGATTTGGATGGATTTCAGAGGGGATTCGAACTGCACAACACCGAGCTGCATACGCGGAAAATAAAGGTGCAGCTTTCCGAGGCAGGGAAGAAGAAATCGGCAAACAAGAAAAACATAATTAAGCAGAAAAATCGAAAATTGGCCGAAATGCGCAACGAGCAAAAAACATTTACGAAAAGTGGAAAGTTCTACGACAAAACGTTGAAGAAGGAAAAAGCTAAAGAAATGCTGGCTCGGAAGCGTTGGAGAAAGAAACCGTCGAGTGGTCCCAAACCTGCCTAGAAGTAAAAGTAGATTTTGTCTTTATAAACGACTGTTCTTTGAGCAATAAAATGCATATTGTACCTACATGGAATATTTTTAAAAAATTACTTAATTTAATTTATTTATTTGGTTGGCTTATTTGGGAAATCGTTGGACATAGACGTCGGTTGCTTCGAGTTTCTATAACATTAGACAGAAGATTGCGAATAAATACTGGGAAGAAGAACGCTGAAATACACTAAAGAATAAATTACTGCAATAAATTGAAGTTTTCGCAAGAAGCAGAGATAAAAGAAGAAGCTTTTAATACTGTTGATTGGCGATTTCAAGCGAATATGTCTACAACAAATCATAACAAGGAAGATTTCCTGAATTTGGCACAACTCGTAATACTCCAGCTCATTGCAGCATCAACTTTAACGTCATGTAGCCATGGAATTACAGATAAGATATATAGCTTAGTATCCAAGTACGTATGTACCTATTTGCGATATATTTAGATGAACAGCAAACTTCTCAACTAATGTTCAATTTAATCTAATAATTAATACATTCGTTTCTATTACTATTTTGTAGTTTGGATTAATTCTCGTCCTTGTCTATAAGTTAAATTACATCATGGAATATGATAAAATTGATTTGAGTCTTGATAATCCTTTTTCCCCAAGTTAAAAACTCATTTCTTCAAGATCTGTGCAACGGACTTATTTTATATTCAGATTTTTTTAACGTTTCTAGTTGCTAGTTACAAAAAGTACACTATCCTATTTCACTAAATAATTAATATAAAATTGTAAAATTCAGTCTTCAAAAAAACAAATATCCTTAGCAAATAATTTATTAGTAATTAAATACACATTTAGATTTTTATTTGTGTAGTTTTAAAGCCATCGTACAATGTAGTAATTCTTTTTGCCCACGCGGATCAGCGACAATCCATTTTTTAGCACATGGATGCCAGTAGAAATTATCTCTGCTATGTTTTGTGCTCGTTTCTGATTTACATAAAACCCACCGGCGGTGATAATGCGCACTGCGTCGTCTGGAAGAGAGACGTACTCATCATTTGATGATAATGAAATCTCATTATTAGCTTTTACTAACCTTCTGAGGCGAAGCACTTTGCCTTCATAGCCAGCTGCAGCATGGTCATGTCTGGCTCGGGCAATAATTCGACGACTGTGGCGCCTGAAAAAGTGTTCGTGATATCCTTGTAACTAAGCTCGGCCAAACCTTCTACGCTGCCTTTGTACAGAACATTAGTAACTCTTTGGGCTTGCTTTAGTCCACTTTCTGGAATTAATTTCATGCATTATAAACAAAGCAAAGTTAAACCAATTTAAAACAACCTCCATGAACGAGCAAGGTTATGTCTTCTGCCAGAAGCGTCTGCGCTACTCGATTCTCGGGCGCCTTTCGATGTTGCTCCATTAAAGTTTCAATCTCTGGCAAGGGCATAAAGGTGAACAGCTTCAGAAGGGTTTCCACCTGAGAGTCGGCCACTCTTATGAAGTATTGATACAACTCAAATGCCGACGTTTTGTTCTCATCCAACCATACTGCATGCCCCGATGTCTTCCCGAACTTACCGCCCTCTTCGTTCGATATTATCGGCAATGTTATTCCGAAAACCTCTTCCTTTGGCAGAACGCGGCTAATTAACTCATGGCCACTCATGAGATTGCCCATTTGATCGTTGCCTCCCATTTGAAAATGACAATTGTGATGCTTCAACAAATGCAACCAGTCGTATGCCTGAAAGATCTGATAAGTAAACTCAGTGAAGCTCATGCCACAGTCTGAGTGCAGGCGCGATTGCACAGAAGAGCGCGACAACATCGAGCCCATGCGGAAGTGACGTCCCATATTAGCTACAAAATCGATTAGGTTTAAGTCGCGGTACCATTCGGCGTTGTTGACTATTCTACAAAGAGAATCAAGAATTAACTGCTGTGAATAGCTCAAAGTGAATAAGTGAAAACAAACTTTAGTGCAGGCAATGGTTCTTTGTGTTTTGTTGTGTCCCAAACGCACTCCTCGTGATTTTTGAATATGCGCTTCATTTGCTCCTCAATGGCAGACAGATTCGTCTGAATTATAGAGTCGCCAATTTTATAACGCTCAGTATTGCGTCCACTGGGATCACCGATAAGCCCTGTTGCCCCGCCCACCTATGGAAAATGCAGTGATAGTAAATTAAGATTTATTCGAAATAAGGACGCTTACCAAAGCGATAGGATTGTGTCCAGCTCTTTGCCAGTGCAGCAGACCAATGATCACAAGCAGGTTACCGATATGGAGACTGTCCGCAGTGGGATCGAAACCGGCATAAATCGTCTGTGGTTTTTCAAGGAGCACCATTATTTTATTTCTAAAACATTGCGATAAATGAAGAAAGGAATCAGTTGACTCTCACTCATGTTACCCAGACGTGTCCGGGAAAGTAGCATGGAACAAGCCCCTTTCGACTACATGCTTCAGGTTCCGTTGTGTAAACGTACGTTTAATGATGGGTACGGTAGCTAATGCACAAAGACGCGAGGCTTGACGAGAAAACATGTTCACTAATTTGACTAATTACTTCCAGAAGAGACAAAGTTATTCAACAAAACACACTGCAATTTTGGTAAAATTATTTAAAACAATTAATTATGAAGCTTTAATTCGAATTTGTAAACGAACAGCAAATACATTCGTTGCGGTTGAAAAGTTAGGTTAGATTACACAACAGCTGATGGTAAATATTTCAGATAGTGGTGCCAAGTCCAGCTTCTTTCCATAGTTTTTATTAACTTATAAATATCAAAGATTTATTAAGGAATTATTAAGATTCTAGCGAAATTGGAATTCTTTTTATTTGTTTGAACTACGGAAAATTTTCAATTGAAAAAGAAATAATTGTAATTCTGTTAAACCGGTTTTTTTCTTTAAGTTTTTGAAACTTTCGTGCTTTACGTCAGAGCCGGAAACTTTTTGAGATGTTGCGCATACGTTCCCCAGTTATTATTCTTTTAAATAAAAGTTTCAATGGATTGGAGTTTAGGCAAAACGCCTTAATGAGTAGTGCATTTTCGTCCAGTAGTAGTAGTGCCCCATTGGACAAGACAAAAACTGCCGATAGAAGCGATGGAGTTCAAAAATCTCAATCGTCAGGAAAACCTATTGCACGTGAGCCACTGGCTAAGAACTTCTTCGTCGGTGTCGTTGATAATGAGCTGTTGGCTTATCCAGAAGTGATTACGCGCGAGGACATGAGCAGGCTCCGCGACAGTTTGACACCAGTGAAGAATTTCATTGCGGAGAGTGTTGACTTGCAAGCTATTGAAGCCACAAAAACAATACCGCCCGAAGTTATCAAATCTGTGCGTGATTTCGGTTTGTATGGGTTGAATGTTCCGCGTGACTTTGGTGGTTCCGGTTGGGAATTCAGTGGTTCATTAATGGCCGCGGAGGAGGAGTCTTACTGCTCCGATTTGGCTCTTACCTTATTATCCCATCGAGTGGTAGTCGACGCCTTAAACAAATTGGGCACACAGCAGCAGAAGGAGCGCTTTTTACCCAAATTGGCGAGTGGAGCAGTGCTAGCTTCTGAGGCTATCTACGAATATAACGTGCCAGAGTTCGACTTCTTTAACACTACGGCTGATTATAATCCCGATAACCAAACGTGGACCATAAACGGCGAGAAATCATTTGTGGTTACTGGACCAAGACCGGCAGGCAGTACGCACTTGTTTCTGGTCATTGCGCAAACGAAGCGCAGTAATATCGAAGGCGAAGCTAGTCGTGCCAGCACAATTTTTCTAGTCGACTCGGCCTGTGAGGGCGTAGAAGTGGGTGAACAACACAAAAATTTCGGCTGCGGGAGTGTTCAAACGTCGACTGTGCACTTTAGGAATGTGATCGTGCCGAACGACTGCCTTTTGGGTGAAAGGCACCAAGCCAACATCCTGGCTGATAAATTGCTAACTTTCAGTCGCCTGCGCCAGGCATTGATCGGAATGGTCATGGGCAAGAATGTGCTCAATGACATGACGCACTACTTCGTGGAGACCAAGCAATGCGGCGTTGCTTTGAGGTAAGCACGCAATCAATTTACGCATCCCTGTATTTATATCAAAACTATTAGCGATGTGAATATCAACCAAACACACCTCACGGAAGCCATGTGTACAACCTACGCGGCGGAAAGCATGATCTACATGTCTGCTGGCTTGTTGGACAACTTTGAAGCGCAAGACGTGGCGCTTGAAGCGGCGATAACTAAAGTGAGTAGCTTTTTGGGTTCTGCTTGTTGTATTCAGTACATATTTTTGCAGTATTTCACAATGAGAGAGCTTCGGAAAACCAGCAACAAATTCATGGATTTTCTGGGGCCGAAATCCCTGTTGGCCGGACAACTATCGGAACTTGTTATCCGCAACTCTGCGCATCTTTACACGATGGGAGAAACGATGGACATGCTGAGCATGTACATTGCCACCGCCGGCTTACAGCACGCAGGAGTGCGTATGATTTTATTTGCAGTTTCACATGTTCATCCATTGAATTCTTCTTGTAGCCTCTCCTCCAAGCTTCGGTGACAAAATCACGCAATCCGCTCTATCATCCCATGCACATAATGGCGAACTTTTTGAACAGCCCGAGTGTGGAAAAGCCAAAGATTAAAAAGGAAATGCGATTGCAGGATCACTTGCACTTATCGTTGAATTCGTCGGCGCATTGCATTGAGCAGTCAGTAGCACGTCTCCAGATGGCCGTCGAATTGCTGTTCAATCGATACGGAGCAGCTCTTGTGGAGCACCACAATGAACTCCAGCGACTGACCGAGATGGTCGTGCACATATATGCGATGTATGCCTGTGTATCTCGGGCATCGCGCTCCTACTGCATCGGCTTGTATCTGGCCGACCACGAACTCCTGTTGGCAACTAGCTTCAGCCAGTACTGCACTGAGCTTGTGAAGGTGCTCTGTCAGGAGGTGTTTGCAGGCAAGTTCTTGAACAACGACAACAACTATATGCGCTTGGGTAAACGTGTAGCCAAAAAGAAAGGATATTTCGCCGTACATCCCTTGACTTATAATTTCTAGACTCTCTTGTTATCGTTTAAGCTTAAACTTGTAATTTAGTTCAAAGAAACCCCGTTTTTAAGAAAATAATTATTGTAATTATTGTAAAAGAGTTTATTCAAACATAAAGACATGTCATTAAACTGTAATTTTTTTTAATTACTAAATTAAGGATTATTTAATCACATTGTTTAAAGCAGAAGCAATCATATTTGTCATCGTAATCTAATGGCAAGGAACGCATTTATTAAGGTGATTAGTCTCACTTCCCATAAAGCCGGTTTTTCATGTTAACAACAGCCGTCTTTACAAGAATGATAGAATACAAGATTGCGCAGATCGCGTTTCAAAAATGCTTCGTTCTGCGCATCTACGTCACAGCAGTATAGAAATATGGCCGCACTGTGAAATTAGTATACAAACTGGAAGTAAAAGTGTAAACATTGAGTTAAATTATTGAAATTAATAATAATTGTGCGGTTTCGTATGAAATGATTGTAACAGTTGTGTAAAGTGAACATTTCTTATACAGAAAAATCTAAAACAAATATAATAATAAGATAACGAACGATGCAATAATCTCGCAAAACAATTGGAAAATTCTGCCAAAGAAGCGAAGCAATTTTGTGAATTATAATTAAATTTCTGAAAAGGAAAAAAATTGTATCTAACGACCAAATAATTGGAATAACTATAAAAATACAATTTTATTGATTTAAAATAAATTTATTGATTAAAAAATAAATCACATAATAATTAGCTTATATTATATTACATAATAATTTAACTTATATTAACACAAATTGGAAAACTATGTCACAATATTGCATAGTTTCCGTTTCTTTTTGTAGACATTGTCTTCAAGGCTTTTATTTAATTGCCTTATTTTAAAAAACATCCTAGCCCGGAAGAATAATTTCTTCACCTTTATGTCGCAATCGATGTCAGACGCTTGCTCAATGTGTTGCTGTACAAAATTGTTTGTAATTAGCAAGCCATCTCCGTTGATTGCTACAAATATTTTTTCCAACTTATTAATGCTATCCATCATATCAGCTGTGAGTTTGGATAAACCGCCTTCGCTGACATGATTGACCCATGAGAAGGAATCATCTTGGTTGTTGTCGACGGCTATATTCGGGAGTTCGCTCCGAAGCTTGTGGCAAATATAACCAGCAATATTTTCTAATCCATCGTACTCCAAGTCTTCCATATCGTTGTCAGTTTCAGGGACATCAGGAGCGATCGTTTTCAATATCACGCCTAAGCATAATCAAATATATTTTGTTTGTTTGCATTCAAATAGGGTAAAACTGAAATACCTGTAAGGGATGGCTGAAGAATTTCGACGTCTGGAGTGTTATTGTTGGTGTTGGTGTGTGGTGTTGTTTCGTTCGGCACGTTTTGAAGAAAGCAGTTGGCTATTGGCAAGTGGATCAAATATTGATGGCACAGCTTCAGGCTTCAAGAGTCTCTTTTTTGCAAATCCTATTAATTTAGACACATATTAATACCGAATAAAAACTGAAAAATTCTTTCAAAAAATGCTTACCCATTTCAAATTTCATTTCATTTTCGAAGTCATTATAGCTAAAATGTTTCATGCAAATAACTGCATTTTTTGTATTGAAATTTTTTTCTTGCCGGCAAAATTGTTTCCACAACTTCGCACGGCTATTTTCGCGTTGAAATTTGAAGAAACTAATTTCACTTGCTTTGTAGTTATTAAAACTATCACAGTTTTTCACTTTGCACTGCATTTTTAATTTTTGTTTGTAATTTTTATTAATTTTTCACGTAAAAATCGAAATATACGCTTGTTTACAGCCAGAGTTAAAGCAATTTATACTGGTGTGACGTCATGCACTGGAAAGCCGGCTGTCAAAAATTTGGAAATCGAATAACGGACCTGCGCAATGCGCAATCTTGTATTCTATCATTCTTGGGTGCGTGCTACTTGTAGCTACTATTCCTGCAGAAAACATGAATTTCTGAATTGAATGAATGAATTTATAATTTCAGATTGATTCTATTGCATGAATGGATCAATTATTATTATTTTCAAGTTATTTTCTTAAATTATTGCAGCACAAAATGTTCATACGTGTGCGAAGAAAAATTGGAAAACAGATGACAGCTGATGCTGTGTCGTTTTCGATGTGTTTGCACTTTCCAGCATTTGTCTGCCGTCTTTTTCGATGTGTTCAGGCTATGATTTGTTCCCTTTTGGTTTGATTTCCAACACTTCCATGGGAATTTAACAACTCTACTGAAATGAAACTAGAAATCTGATCATCAGTGCAATTTAAGTGTTTGCAGGGGTAGGTGCGTGCTATTTGTAGCTGCTATTCCTGCAGAAAACATGAATTTCTGAATTGAATGAATGAATTTAAACTTTGAGATTGATTCTATTGCATGAATGGATCAATTATTATTATTTTCAAGTTATTTTCTTAAATTATTGCAGCAAAAAATGTTCATACGTGTGCGAAGAAATATTGGAAAACAGATGACAGCTGATGCTGTGTCGTTTTCGATGTGTTTGCACTTTCCAGCATTTGTCTGCCGTCTTTTTCGATGTGTTCAGGCTATTAGAATGTGTTCTATAATTTCCCACATGCAGGAATGATTTGTTCCCTTTTGGTTTGATTTCCAACACTTCCATGGGAATTTAACAACTCTACTGAAATGAAACTAGAAATCTGATCATCAGTGCAATTTTAGTGTTTGCAGGGGTAGGTGCGTGCTACTTGTAGCTACTATTCCTGCAGAAAACATGAATTTCTGAATTGAATGAATGAATTTAAAATTTGAGATTGATTCTATTGCATGAATGGATCAATTATTATTATTTTCAAGTTATTTTCTTAAATTATTGCAGCAAAAAATGTTCATACGTGTGCGAAGAAATATTGGAAAACAGATGACAGCTGATGCTGTGTCGTTTTCGATGTGTTTGCACTTTCCAGCATTTGTCTGCCGTCTTTTTCGATGTGTTCAGGCTATTATTTAATGAACTATATAAATCCACCACAGTGGTAGGTAGTTTTAGAATGTTCTAGAAGATTACCACTTCCAATTGGTTTTAAACTGGGGCATTATTGCAAGATGTATTTTAAATACTACTTTCGGCCATTTTCCACTGGAAGTGCATTGAAAACTCGACAAGAATAGTTGTTTTGGTTTTAAACTGGGGGATTATTGCGAGATGTCTTTTAAATACTAATATAACTACGAGTTTGTAATGCGGTCTGACTACGCAATCCATATTATTTTACGTTTAATTCAAGAATATGTATTTTATAGTGATATATTTTACAATAAGCAATAACACCTAAAAGTTAAACATAAGATGTGAAGAGTAGTACTTTCGGCCATTTTCCACTGGAAGTGCATTGAAAACTCGACGACAATAGTTGTTTTGGTTTTAAACTGGGGCATTATTGCGAGATGTCTTTTAAATACTAATAGAACTACGACGATGTTGGTGGACGTTGCAATGGTTGTCAGTTTTTGCATTGTGCTTGTCTATTTAAATTAAAAAGTAATAATGCAAAACGAAATGGCTGAGCAAATTGAAAATACCAGTTTTTGCGAACTACTGCAAAGCCTCCATTTGCAAAATCAATTGTGACAATAATGTGCGAATAACTATTGCGGAATTACGGCAACGCACCAAACATTCTGTGTATTCACATTCAAGTATAGTTTATATTCAGTGACAGAAACATAATGCAATTAAAAGAAATAATTAAATGAACCGATTTAAGATAATATTTTAAAACAGTTGAAATATAAACAGCAGCGCCGTGTTGCAAATAAAATTCCCTGTCGTTGAAGTGGTCAAACATGGTGCAAAGTGTAATCGTTGCGATTTTTATACACCAGTTAGGATGGCACTAAAGTAGCCATCACCGCGGGCATCGCGTCGACAAAATCATCGACGTTGCTCGTTGGTTCGTGAGTTTTGCTGATTTGCAATTGTGACTGTACCAGATGCTAGTGGAACAGTTGTTGTCCATTATTCCTGTGCTTATTGTTGTCGTGCTACTCTTGGTCTGTGCGCCATGTGGAAGTGTGTGGAAGCGGCGACTCTAGTGGAGTTCGTTTATTCCGTGTGTTGCGCGCATATTCTCATCTTGCGATTTGCTTCTTTTCGTGTTACTGGATTCATTCTTTCGGTGCTCAAGTGACATTCGGGATACGTAGACAACACATATACCGATAATAATACTAACAAGAAACAGCAACGAAAACTTTCCGAAGGTGCCAATTTTGATTGTGAGCTGTAATTGTGCGACGGATCGGGTTACTTCGACTCAAGGTGATGTAAATGTGTATTTTCCAGTTGCGAGTGAAACAAACAAATAAATAAATTGCTTTTGAGAGACGATTTTTGAGGAACTTTGTTCAGTGCAGCCGAACATCAAGCTCTGGATTTTATTTGGATAAATTGATGAATTAATGATGACTGCAAAAAGGTAAGTTTATTGTAATTCCTGTTTCGCTGCCGTTTTTTACATTTTCACATTCCATTGTTCGCCTCATCTTTGCCGCCGTCTTCTCCGATTTCGTGCAATGGCAATCGTTTCGTTGTCACTTCGTCGGGTGAAAAATCAATAAAATGCCTTTTGGTGCGCTGCTTGAAGGGCGTTCGTTGGTCGCTGCCAGCTGCCCTTCGCCTTAACCAAATTTTCCCGTTTGCGTGTTGCTTTCGATCGCTCAATCGCCGTGCGTTTCGTGCTTCTTGAGCCGAATCAAAGCGACTTCAATCCCATATTCACTCGGTTTAAAGAACAACCATTTTTCGATTTCGCCGCAGAAGTGAACCTGTTTGATTTCAGTTGGATGTAAGATCGTGCAGGATCTGGGGAAATGCATAAAAGGCTTGACATAATTTTGCTCTTGTTGGTGTTGTTTTTTATCGCTGCCCAATTAATTCGCGGACGGAGAAAAAGAAGACGTGTTTTTATAATTACTTGTGAATAAATTTATAATCTTGCTTTGTCTCTACTCCAGCCGCTCTTCCGCTGACAAACCGTGCGCGACATTTAATTTCCGTTTAAGTGCTTTTTCTTTCAGTGGAATAACACAAAATATAAAAGGGCGACGAGTTCCAAAGGGAAATCGATTCTGTCTGTCTGTGGAAATCACGATTACACGAGAACGATTGAAGTTAGCGCTAGATAGTTAGTGAAAAAAAAGTAGTATGATTGAAGTAAACTTTTTTGGTATTGAAATCTTCACATTTAACTACGTTTTTACTTCATTACATACATAAGTGTTTTTTTAATTTTAATATACATACTTCATTATGAAGTTGTCAAATTTTAAGTAATCAGCTTTCAGAGTATTTGTTATCACTACTCTGAAATGAAAAAGTGATAATAATTCGTTGGCAAATGTTTTATTGAAATTTGCTTATCTTCACGTAATTAAATTATCCCAGTGATTTCCACAATAAATGGCTTTTTTATAACTCTCTTAGCTGTTCTCCTCTGCTCTCCTCTCTTCGAAATTTTCACTAGCAAATTTGAGAAATTAGAATCTTTTTCTCTTTCCCGATATACAAAAGAGTGTCGCTCTTTTGTGTGTAAAAGATCCCAATGGGAATTTTAGTAGTTGCGAAGGGTAATTTGGGAAATAAAGAACATTTCTTTATTTGATGGAGAATGAAGAACAAGGAACAAGCACAGACGAGTGTCTACTTAAATTCAAAAGTAATAATGCAAAACGAATTGGTTGAGCACATTAAAAATACCCGTTTTTATGGATTACTTCAAGAAGATGAGGCCTCCATTTGCAAAGTTTAATCACATCAACAATTAACCAATTTTTTTAACCGTTCGGCAGAAGAAAACCGTTGAATTCGTAGTAAATTCTTCATAAATTTCGGTAAATATAAAAACAAAACAATATTGAATTTCCAACTCGTTGTTGGTTTTATTTGATTTTAGAGAAATAAAATAGAAAGTGGAACTAAAATAAAGTGGAAATAAATATAAAGTGCAATAGGAAATGAAAAATTCATACATATATATGTGAAAAGTGGAAATAAAGTGGTGAAACGAGTGCGAAAAATTATTTTGTTGGTGTTTTTTTTGAAGGGTGAGAAACGAAGATGAAGTAGAAAAACATTAAAAAAAATGCCTTCAAATGGAAGTTATAAAAAGATCAAAATAAGAAGAACAACAACAAGACAACAACAACAAAAGCGGAAAGAGTACGCAAAGGTAAGCAATAAAACAAAAAATGTTAAATAACAACAAGAGCAGAGACGACGACGACAGCGACGACTTCGTCAACAACAACAACAACAACGAACACAACAACCACACATCGAAATTGTGAAAAATTTTCGTGTGTATCCAGCGACAGAGCGAATCGAGGCAAAGCAAACGGATTTTTTCACTTGTTCGGTTTTCCCAGCATAAAATGGACGGATTAAGAAATAATAAAATTAATTGCTGAAATTGTGAACGCTTTACAACAAAATAAAGTATGAAATTAACGCAATGAAAAAAATACGAATACGTTTTTAAGTTGTGCTTGAAAAATCCATGTTTGGAAAAACGTTTTTTTCCTCCTTTGAGTGACTTGAAAAGATGAGGAGAAAAGAGATTTTAAAGTGTGAAATTTAACATTTGAACTTTGCAAATAGTAATAAAATGTGAAATGCAATAAAAATGATGATTTTAAATACTTGAAATATCACAAAATGGTTTTTTAAAGGAAAATTTTCATCGCAAATTTTCTATAGAATTTTTTAGATAATTGTAAAAATGTTATTTGTTTAAAACTAACATAAATTTTAATATTTCGGTAAGTTTCATAAACAAAATTGTGACATTTACATTTGTCGCGATGGGAAATTCCTTAATTTTTGAAGTTTTTCAACTCCAGAATTAAAATTATTTTTTCGCATAACGTGAAAATAATTTTAAATTTAATTACAAAAAAAATATAAATGTCAATTTGATATTTATATTAATTTTGCAATATTTTGAACATGTTTTAAACTAAAATTTTAAGCGCTGAACTAAATTTATTTAATATTAACTTTTGTTAAACTGTTTGTAAAACTTTTGCATTTGCTACAATATTTAAAATATTTACATATATCGTTCACCTAAAGTACAAACATAAATTAATCGATTAACGAAACTTATTTGCGTAAAGCAATTCGACAACTTTTTCAATGCCAGCGGATAAAAAGTTGAGAAATTCGATTACATATTTTATTCTATTTAAAGTAAAATAAGTAGAAACATAAAAGGAAATTAGGAAATAGATAATTGTAAAAATGTTATTTGTTTAAAACTAACATAAATTTTAATATTTCGGTAAGTTTCATAAACAAAATTGTGACATTTACATTTGTCGCGATGGGAAATTCCTTAATTTTTGAAGTTTTTCAACTCCAGAATTAAAATTATTTTTTCGCATAACGTGAAAATAATTTTAAATTTAATTACAAAAAAAATATAAATGTCAATTTAATATTTATATTAATTTTGCAATATTTTGAACATGTTTTAAACTAAAATTTTAAGCGCTGAACTAAATTTATTTAATATTAACTTTTGTTAAACTGTTTGTAAAACTTTTGCATTTGCTACAATATTTAAAATATTTACATATATCGTTCACCTAAAGTACAAACATAAATTAATCGATTAACGAAACTTATTTGCGTAAAGCAATTCGACAACTTTTTCAATGCCAGCGGATAAAAAGTTGAGAAATTCGATTACATATTTTATTCTATTTAAAGTAAAATAAGTAGAAACATAAAAGGAAATGGTTTAAATGACTTATTTTAATAGAATTTAGAATTTCTCGCTTAATTTTATTAAATTTTTTATGTAAAATTCGATTATAGCAACCTTAAAGTGTTAAACAAGCTTCTTTCTTTTCTCTAAAACATTTTGGATTTTCAATTTTTATAACAAGTTAATAACGAGGCCAGAAAATTGTCAGAAATAAAATGCTTGACGTGCGTGATTATATATTATAATCTCTATGGTTAAACGCAATTTTAAAGTGTTTAGTGACACTTTAAACTGTTGCGATTATCGACGAGTTGAATTTCTTCGAAAGTGTTGAATTTCCCCAACGCAATTCACTAAAAAACCAAATCGAATTAAAGGAGATTTCCTTTCTGGCACAGCTTTAACTATCTTTAATATGTTTCCTTACAACATCCGAATTATTTGAAATCGATACAGATTCCTTAAAGAAGTGAAATGAATTTACACTATTTCAATTTTAGCAGATTCTAAAGTTACTAAGTGCTAATTTAACTACATTTATACACGTAAACATATTTTAATTATAGCCTAGATGTCTTGGGAATGAGAGTGGATAAACTACAGAAGAAAGAACTAATTTGAATCATCTTGAAATTTGGCATGAATATTCTTTGTTATCGTTCTTTGTTATATTGTCACACGTGCAAACTTTATATAATCTCATACTTTATATAATCCATTTCGGTTTGGAATCCCAATTTCTCAGTTCGTAGAGAGATTTCGATCCGGCGTTAATATTATAATCTCTATGGTAGTACGCTTGGAAGTTGTGGTCGCTTCTTTATGTCTTTCAGCTCTTTCCATGAAAATTTCTCTTCATTTACAGTCGATGGCCTTCGTTCGTTGTTCTTTTCTATCCAAAACATATTTGTGAAGTTATTTACCTACTGGAAATAGCTTGTAGATTATAGATATAGTCCAATGAACTAACGTCCCATTTGGGCGTGTGTTTGAACCAACGGAATTTACAAACTATGACCGCCTTTCTAAGGATTTCTTGTAAAATGTATGAAAGGGTTTTGTAAAACCGCCAGAGACCTAATCACCCGAAAAATATTGCTAACTACAGTCCTTCACGGCATTATGCAATAGTTTCTCCAACTCCTCAGCTCCATGTTTCTTTTTTAGTCGATCGGAAGTTTCTCACCTATCACTTTATTTCTATACGATTTAAGTGCCTTTACTTTAGCAAATACAATTTAAAATAAGGTAAATACACGTGTAGAAGTGTATTATGGTAATTTCAAGAAAGAATAACATGAAGGAAATACATACATATTAATGCAGGGTCTTCTCATAGAAGAGCTGCGCCTGAATCACACTGCTTCAAACTGACCGCAATATTTGAAAAACAGATTCCATCGCTATTATGAAAGTCCATTTAATAGTGCTTCAATATAGCTTTATCTGTTAAAGAACCAAGATCACTCCGAAATGAAACCCATGTTTAGTAGGGAAGAAATCTCAGAACTACTAGAGTTGAAGTCACATGGAGTTGGATTCTGCAGTAACTTCAACAATTGCAATCGGAAAATGTAAAATTGATGTCAACTACTGTGTTCTTTATTTGTAGAAAGGTTAAGTCATCCCTAGGTCAATCCTCAAACCTATCAGCCGTTGAGGAATCAGATTTCGCATAATATCAGCACCTCGCTGAGAGTTTGATTTCTACCTGATGCAGTCCTTAGCCTTTAACAGGATACAGAAAAACAGGATACAGGTACATCTCTATTAAATACCTGATCCTATGAATCATTTGCATCTTTGTTGGGTTCTTCATGGAAATGGTTCTTAAGGTTCTGTTCATCCATCGATGTAACACCTGTAACACACTCCCTATCTCTCCTTTCGCATCATTGTATTCAAACAAAAGAGGTGCAGGAAATTCGATGAAAATTTGTGTTGAAAGAACAACAAAGGAAATTTTAAATACAGTTAATTTTGTATTTGTTTGTTGAATAATTTTCGCTTGCGGCAACTTCACACTTCCTCATTTTTTTATTCTTGTTCCTGGGTAAAGCATAAGGAAACAAGAGAAGAATAATAATAATAATAAGAAGAAAAATAAGAAGAAGAAGAAGAAGAAGAAGAAGAAGAAAAAGAAGAAGAAAAAGAAGAAGAAGAAGAAGAAGAAGAAGAAGAAGAAGAAGAAGAAGAAGAAGATGATGATGATGAAAAAGAAGAGGAAAATAATAATAATAAAAAGATGAACATGAAGAAGGAGACGATGATGATATAAGAGACGATGGTATCTGCAAATTCCCGTAGATGTTCAGGGATGTTTTCCTAGTGTTTGATATTTACATTTGCATGCAGAAATTTCACTATTGTGCACAATTTTCTTTAATTTCCTTTTCTCCAAATATCCACGAGCGAAGTCCTTCGCCAAGTTGTGTGTTCTCCGTGTCATTTAATTGCTGCTGTATTCGTTGCGGGGGGATTTGGGCGCGAGTGCCGAAACTCCTTCGGAGCGACAGAAAAGCGACCAACTCCGGCTGAACGCTTCCACTTACCTCCAAACTATTGGCAGCGCTGCGTTCCTCATGAAATTCTACCCTGGAATATGGTGCAATACGAATGCGAAACGATTTCATGGCAATCGTCGAGGCGAGGTTATGGACAAGAGACACGAGAGCGTCGCGCTCTCGCCACACCACAATTCAGCTGCTGCTGTGTGCTGCGCAACAGCCGAAGAAGAGCAGGGAAATAATGAAAAATTAAAGAAATAAAAAGCAAGCATAAGTATGAGCATAAAAAAGTCGAATAAGAAGAATAAAAACAAGCTAAATGCACTTAACATGTCCGCACAAACACGCACACACCAACCAATGTAATCAGGCACATTTATCACACACACACACGCGCATACACCGAACCGAACTCGACTCCATCCGACCGAAGCGAACCGAACCGAACCGAACCGAACCGACCACGGCACAAACGGAGGAACGAATCAACGATTTCCCCACAGCCACCTCCGAGCCACCGCCGCCGTCGCCATCACCTTGTTGGCCCAGTATCGCAGTCTCCCCACTTCACCTCGCCATTTAAACCACCACTGACTCGCTCTCTGTCGCTCTCTCTCTCTCTCTGCTGTTGTTGCTGGAGCACTGCGCTGTTGGTTGTGGAGGGACGTGAGGCACGCGACGACGGTTGGGGCTCACTTCGGTTTCGGTGTTCGCGTTTTGGTGAGTTTGAGTTTTTATTATTTCATTTAATTTCTTTTCCGTTTATTTTTATTTTTATGAATACATTTTTCTTTTGCTTGATTCTCATTTTCATCATCGACATCATCCGCGCACATTATTTTATGTGCTTGCAATGAGTTGTGTTTGTGGAGGATGTGAAGGATTGTTGTTGTTGGTGGATCGAGGTGGAAAAGAGAGGGAGGACGGCGGAATGTGTGGAGAACAGTTTGCCCATCCATTGTCGTTGTTGTTGTTGGTGCAGGGAGTTGCCACTGGATCGTCAGTTGCTGGAATTTGCGCTGTTATTTCTGCTTCTTCCATTTCCACTTCTTTTATGTCCGTCGACGTGTTGTTGTTGTTGTTGTTGGAGGTCGTTATTATTTTCGCCGTCGCTGTTGTCGTCTTTTTCGCTGATTGCTTAAGATACGATAACTTGCAGCTCTTTGCCAATTTCTCAAACTTCCCCTCGAATTGTTTCTCATTTAATTTTATTATTTTATTCCTCTGCCATTAATCGATAAGAATGCTGCCTGCCCATCGTCGTCGTCGTCGTCTCCTCCACTCGACATGACAATAAATAAAACGAATTCCAAGTGAGCCGATTGCCGATTGAAAATCGTTTCGTTTCGTTTCGTGCTCACACGTCAGCAGCTCCTTGAAAGTTTCCTCTTCTAAGTATGGAAATTTAATGAATCGTCGTCATCGCTTCGTCAATTATTAGAAAATATCGATCATGACCTCGAGTGACACACAAAAATACAAAAAAAAAAATCAATGTGCAAATTAGAAACTGATATAATTTGGTTTTATATAATTTTATATTGCTTCGAGGTCAATCAATCAATTGAAATTACATATATAAAATTTGAATTTATTATATTTGTCATAAGAAACCAACTTTCAATATGTTTTTTAAGGTTTTTTGCTTCATTGACGTTAAACTATTTAAGAAAAGTGCATTTTGTGTGTATTAATTTGCTTTTAGTGCATTAAATTAAAGTGTTAAACGTCATTAAACATGATTACAAAGTGTTAAACGTGACTCATGATGTGTTTAGTGATTCCCCATAAATGGAACAATGACTTTTTGCTCATTAAATTTCGGAATTTAACGATGCGATGGAGCGATATTGAGTTCCTTAAAAAATGCAAACGACTGTTAATAAATTGACTTTGCTCCATCATCAATCAAATGTCATCATTCGCCAGCGAATTCACCTTGAAATCGAACTTGGAAGCGGAATTCAGCAGTCATTCGAATCGATATGGAAATTAGTTTGAGTATCGCGATATTTAAGAGTATTTTTTGCTTTAATTTGTATAAAAAATCGTCTTTAAAAATGACCACAAAAACACAAGAAAAGGGAAAAACGAAACTGAAGAAGCAGTGAGAAAGGAGAGAGAAGAAAAAGCTCACGACTCTTGGGCCTCCCTCTTGACCTGCTTCGGTCGATAGAATCCTTTGATATCTCTGAGCTGATTTTTGATTATAAAAATGATGTTTAAACACTTAATTGCTGTTTAAAGTGTTTTTGTCGAGTGCTCAGTATGAAATTCCAAGCAAAACATCGATGGAATCAACGTGCATAAATTTATTACTCAAGTTTTACTGGCAAAAGTCAGCCGAAGAACGACGAGTGGCGAGTATTTTCGGAAACAGAACCGTGTATGCATCTTTTAGATGTGGACTGCATGTCATCAATCAATACGAGAGCCACCAACACCAACACCAACAACATCTCCTCTCGCATTCATGCTGTTTTTCGTTTTAACTCCGTCGCTGGCCAGCGGCTGCTTTGCGATTGTGTGTGGCTGCGATGTCGCCCAAAACATGTCCATCGTTTGATATCCAACGTGGAGAAGGGGAGTTTGAAGGAGGGGGAGTAGGAGGACGAAGGCAGTGCTTAGCTACACAACATCATTTGTTGGTGTCGCTGTTGTTGTTGTTGTTGGTTATTGCTATTGCAATGCAAAATCCAATCCGGAGCCATTGTAGCCTTTGGAAGCGGAGATGTTGTAATTTTAGCAACAACAAAAACCCTCTCAACCCACGTCGCCCGTCGTCCACCGCAAACAAATACTTTGCTGAGCTTCAATTTAATTCGCTCACATTTCCAGCCAAACGTTTTCTCGTCTCGTTCACCTACTGCATTCACTTTTTGTGTATCCGATTGGTTTCGCTGATTCGCTCCGTGGCGATTCAATTCGATAGTTTTTCGATACACTTTCGAGTTGGCTGGATTTGTTTTGCATTCATGCGATTTTATTTGAGCACATACACAAGATAAAAACGTAGCAATCGTCACCCTGTGTGTCGCTTTTAGCTTGACGATGACTTATTTTAAATTGCGCTCTGGCATCCTTTTGCTGCGATGCTTTGCGCTCTCTTCATTTCATTTGCGCTCATCGTTTGCCTTTTCGAGCAGCGGAGAACGGCGCTCTTCGGATACAGAGGCGCTGTGAGATGGAGCTACACACACACGTGCACAATACATTCAAGTTGCTCGCTCGAATAATCGATGGAGAGACATCGATGCTTGGATGTGCATCGAATCGAATGCCGAAGGCGAACACGAGGGATGAGGCTCGTTGTTCGTTGGTTGGAGCGCAGGGAGAGGAGTGCTGTTTGTCACGTCATTAGTTAAATCAAATGCGAGGAAGAAACAGAAATCGCTGCTCATCATCAGCAAGCGGCTGTCGATAAGAATGCGCGACGCGGCGTTCCTTCGTCGTTGATGATGCCGATGATTTGAAAGGAAGCCAGAATTATTATGTTGAAGCGATGACGACCGAGCGAAAATTGCTGCTTCATTGGCAAACAGTCGCAACCGCTCACAGATACACATCGCTTCGCCGACACTTTTCCCACCTCCGCTTCCTCTTCCTCTTCGTCGTCCTTTTCCAACGCTACGCCATTTCGTGTATCGACGATAATTGAATTTGTGCTGTGTTGTCTTGCGCTGCGAGTTTTATTCGATATGAATTGAAAATCGAACGGCCACAAACTGAAATACATAAAAATACAATAAAGAAGCAGTGACAAGAACGAAGAACAGCAATGCGAAGAAAGAAGCAGCCGAGAACAAGAACGACGACAAGTGTTCACGCTTCAATGCATCCCTGGATGTAGCTTCCCCGCACTCCCGCCTCATGACTTGCTTCGGCAGCTTTTTCTTCAGTTCCCCCACTCGCTTCAGCCCTTCATCTCCGTTCACTGTGACTCCGTGAGTGACTGAGACCGCGCTCTGCTCCACGCAGATTCCTGGTTCCAGCTTTCCTTACGCTGGGTGGCCCACAACAGAAAACGAAACGAAACACAACTTTTTTCCATTAATTTTTACGATGGTCATTGTTCAGTTTGTGTTTCGGATGATTTCCCGGTCCAGCAAAGTTCTTTAATGGAGGAGAAGACGACGGACGAAGTTGGGGCTCTTTTGAAGGAGCTGTCAATAGTTTTTGGAATAGTTTTTACTCATATAACACCTAGAAATAGATTCTTTTAGAGTTCTTTAAGAGGTTACTCTGTATATGAGTCTCTAAATTGGAAGCATCAAAGCGTACAAATGTCCACTATGAAATACCAATCGCTGATGATGCATTGTGTAATTGAAAATATTTCAGTTACTCTTTAATAGCGAAATTATTTAGCAGAGACAGTAACGCAGCCGGAGCTGGCTTAAGAACTTTCCGTTGAGCGGAAGCCGGATCGTTCCCTGAGGCGGAGTCATATGGAGCAACAACATTAAAGTTTTGAACAATTCGTTGATTATTATTATTATGCAATTCTGCTGGCTGGGGCACTGCTGCGTATACGATTCTATTGTGCAAAAATCCTGCTCCAGTTTCGCTTAGAAATTTATGAGCTCCTTAATATTGATAATATTCAGCGTTGAGTCTCCGGTGTTGCGGTGTCGGTTAATCTGAGTCTTGATGGACTCCATAGGCTCATCTTTTCCACGCGTTAACTCAGTTATCAAAGCCCACTTAGAATGCCACCTACAATCAAAAACAGTCGAAATTTAACGAAAATTGATCATGATTTGTCTTACTTTAAGTACATAAACATATATGTTTATTTTCTCAAGTGTCGTATTTGATTTTGTTACACAAAATTTGTGTAAAGATGTGTACATCTGCGAGAGGCCATCTATGCTTTTTGTGTTTTTTTTTTTTGTTGTACATGAGGGGACCGCATCGAAAGCCTGAGAGCGAGACTTTAACCCGCTCAAACCCCTCCCCCAGCTCTGCTAGTCCTCCCGGAAAGGCCATCTACGGTTATGGAATTTGAATGTGGACTTGCTCACTTCGGAAGATGGATTCGGTCGAATAAAAATTGGCTGGACGGCTTCGGCGCACAAATTAATCGGAATCTGAAGGTCAAATATACTTTGCGCCCTCGATGGCACCAACTAAACGCAATGGTATAGACACATGGAATGATATGAGGACCAACAATGTTGAAAATAGCCGTGAAATACTTGAGTTGAAATGTTCTCTGTTAAAATTACATTTTGCAACTACAATTTTGAGAGCGAAAATTGACTGTTTCGAAGAACTATACGGTCAAAATATTTTGCCTTGGGATGCGCGTGCGGTCATCGTCGTACCAAACTTTCAGAATGGTTTATCAATGGAAAGCTTGCAACTACCTTCCAGGCCATAGAGATAGTGCCATATGTGTGGACATAGGATGGTATCTGGTGCAGACATCTACAGACGTATACACAGTCTGATAACTCTGAAATCCCTCGGTCAGAAATAATTCAATCTAGGCTTGTGGAGAACTGCCGCTACAGCCATATCCAATATGGGACGATAAGAGAGGCGACTGCCTTCTTTTATAAGTCCGAAACACTTTTGTGGGCTATGCAATGGATATGCAAGGTGGAACTGAGTGCACGAACATGAGCAAATATTTTAGGATGTCGTCAGACAAGGTAAGATTTCTTACCTTGGCAAAAGGAGTATTCATGATATTCTTGAGGGTGAACCGAAATGAGTCTCCTTCTACGTTGTCGGACGATCCACTGCGGCCTAAGATATCACCACAAAGAAATCGAACATTTGTAAATTTTGTGTGGATGCTACGAAAACCTAAGAGCACGTTCTTTGCGATTGTAAAATCGGCTTTTGTGGTAGTTCGCCTGTCTTCGTAAGGTCGTTGTACCACATGGAACCTAACTTTGACTGGTTTTGATCGCCTGTCCGGAATTATAATCTTATATAGCTCGTAGGTCGCTTCATTTCCAGAAGAAGAATGAGTGAATGAGAAAAGTGAGTTCACCGAAAGTGTTCAGCACCGAATCTTCACCGAAAGAATATTCCTCAATGAAATGAAAAAAATTCATATTTCCTTCAATGTTGTGCTGAATTTGTAGTCCAAGCTTCTTTTACGGCAATCTTGACTCTGGCGTCGTCCTCGGAGTCGGAGTTGGAGCCTGAAAACGAGCTAGAGCTGCAGCTGACATCTATAATTAAAGTTTCATGGACATGCTGAAAGAACTGAGTGCAAAAGTCGAAAGTTTTTGTTAATTATGCGACGTAGAAGACATTGACTTTGACCTGAAGTCGCCAATAGAGCGATTAATCAATAACTGATGGGCTTAGTAACGAGTTCGAGTATTCACCTCGGTCACGATCACGAGACGATCTTCATCAAGGTTATTTATAGATATACACGAAGAGAGGGAGGGAGAGAGACAGTCTCTTCATTCTCTCTCTTATTCTCTCTGTTAACAACAACAACGGGAAACATGAGAAGAAGGAGAAGGAGCAGCGGAAGCAGCATTTTAAAGACTTCGTTTATATTCTTTGCACACACAAATCTCAGCTCCTTCTGATTAATATCTTGGCGTTATTTCGAAATTGTGTGCTCGCTGAAGACGCACAGAGACCAGCAACAACAACAACAACAACAACAACAACAACAACAACGACGACACTTACACAAGTTAAAAGCAGCTGAGCAGCGATCAGTTTTTGTGTTGAATGGAATTAAGAAAGTTTTATGAGTAACCGCGGCCGTCGCCGTTGCCCCCGCTGCCGCCATCGTCGCCGCCGTCAACTTTAAATTATTGCGGCTGCTTCGTGATGTGGTTCATCATCGCCGCCGACTGCCAACGAGCCTCGCCGAGCAGTTGGCCGCGTAGCTGTTGGCTCGACGATTATTTCGGCTGTTTGCTTCGCTGATCTGACAGTTGTTGGCCGTTGTTTCCGCTCCGTCTGCGCTTCCATGCTCGGCGGCAGTCGTTTATTTCGCGAGCTGACCTCAAATTTCAGATCGAACTCGAGGCTATTGAAATTTATTGCCTTGCAGTTTTATTGGAAATTTCTTAGTTATTTCGTTGTCGTTCGGGGCTTTGCTGTAGCTGTGAATGTGTCCTACACACACACAAACACACCCACTAGTGCTTTTCTGTTCCTGTTTCTCTTCACCTTCGGCCGCAGTTGAGTTTTCCCTCTCTCGAACAAATGGAATAATTTATATCCTAGATACTCGCTTGTGCTGCTGTCTGTCCTCCGATTCACGAGCTGCCGCGCTGCGAAGTACTTCGTTGCACGAGTGGAGTTTGCATCGCGTCGGCTTCCCCACGACATCCACTTTTAACCCACCTTCGAAGCAGCGACAGCCGAAGTCGAATCGTGTGTATCTTGCGAACTGCAGATGGCGCTGTCGTCGTCGGTGATGTTCTGCTGCAACCTTTTAGATTTACTGTGTCTAAAGTAGAATTTAAAATCATACAAAAAGCACACACAGCCGATGAGAGAGAAGGCGGAGAGTGGAGCTTGTAAACACACCACACCAATTTAAACTAAACCAATTCACCTCGCACCATTTTGAAGATATTAAAGCCAGCGAATTGCACTCTGCTCACAGTTCGCACAAATGATACGCTTTCGCTTCGTTGTTGTTGTTGTTCGAGCAACGATGGAGCCGTGGAGAGGAGCGTGGAGTGAGAGCCGCTCTCTTGCGCGAGTTCGCAGTGGAATCTCGTGAGGAAGTCGCGAGCCAACAGAAGAGAGACAAGACGACAGCAACGACGCTGAAGAAGTCAACTGAAGACGGCAGAAGAAGCAATACGAAAATGAAACAAATGAGGTTTTGGTTTTTAATGAGGGGAGAGCAGAAGGCGGGGAAGCTCCTTGGCAGTTGGATTCCTTTTAACTGCAACTGCGGCTTCTTCTTGAACACACGGCCAATCAAAAGGAAATTAAGGCCGAAATTCAACAGCAGATTTTAATCGAAATTCATTATTCAAGCAGCGAATTCAAAGTGAATTCAAAGAAAACGGAATTCAAAGTGTGTTTGGAAGCTGAGGATATCTTGAAATGTAAAAATGAATCTTTCGCTGACCTTCAAATATTATTTAAATGAAGATTTTATAATCGATCGATTTATTAAACGTGCAACAACAAAGAAAAAGTTCAAGTTAAATGGAAGTGTGTGTATGTGGTTGTGTGTGTGTGTGCTTAACCTACCTACGAGTTTTTTAAATCGAAGCTCGAATTTATTCATTGCAGTTGCATTTTTCTGTCCATCAAAAAACTGGTTGCCGTGGATCTGTGTTTGATTCACGTTTAATTGGCTGAGACATCCTCCTTCCCCTCCCCCGTTCCCCTTGAATGTGTATTATTTTTACATTAAGCAAACAATTCGCAAAAGTTCTACAAAACTCACTGCAATTGAAACACAAAAGCAAAGCAACGCATGAAGTAATGTTTATGAGCTTCTTTTGGATGAAAAAGAAGAAGCTGCAAGGAGCCGCGGTGGTGGACGCTCTGCTCTGCATTCGACGGAACAAAAGCGAAGAGATTAAAATGAAGAGTTTAAAATCCGAGCGGCGGCTGATGGTGATGAGGACGATCACGACGACGGCGGCCGCGAAAACAACTGCGAGAGCAAAAATGCCGAGCTCTCCCCACCTCACAACACATCCACGGCTTCAGCTCCGACTTCGACTTCAGCTTCGGCTTCGACTTCAGCTTCAGTCCAGTCGTCGTCATTGCAGCTGCTGACGCTGCCAACGTCGGCCACCACCCGGTTTTGCGCTGCTTCTCTGCTGCTGCGTCGCTGCGAGTGAGTTCGTGTGTTTGTTTGCTCTTAACGTCGTTTATATGGGATTTTTCCCAACAACAACAACAACAAGAGCAATAAATACGAATGACCAACAACAGCGCGGCCCTTTCTTTGCGGAGACCCAAACTGAATTTGTGTGTGGCTCTGTGCGTGTGTGTTACCCGCCGTTCTTCACTTCCTTTCTTCTGCCCCTGGAAATAATTATATTTTAGCCGATTCTGCATGCTTCGCGCCTCGCAATGCGTTTCCTTTGAACCTCGTCGAGGCTCTTTTTTGCCCATTTTTATAATTGTTCGGCTGCTGCAGCCGCCTTCGCTGCCGCTGCTGGCGATTGGAGTCGGCAGTGAAGCTACCTGTTAGCGGATCCTCTCCCGCCCGACACTCGAAGAAATCCTGCATCCGGCGTTGCGCAGACTGTCCTTCGTCCTGCGATTACTTAATAATTTTCAGCTGCTGTTCATCGTGTCTATTTTCGTTTGATGGATTCTCATTAATTAATCAACTTCTTCGCGTGGGCGCTATGCGTTTTTTAACAGTGTATCGCATTCGTTCTGCAGGGCGCTGCGATGAACTCTTTTTATTGTGATTGCTTTTGTATTATTTTCCACTGCAAACAGTTGACGTTGCTGCATGTCGCACTGATGACAGCAAACGAACAAAAAAATCCACTGCAAGAAAACATAAAGAGCAGAAAATCAACTACGACGCCAGCAGAACCTTTAACAAAAGCAACGCGAGTGACGTTGTTGGGTCGCGTCGCCTCTTTTCGCTTGTTTTACTTACTTATGCACAGAGCGCACTTGAGTGAACTGCTGCTGTTGCTGTTGTCTCTGCTCCACACCCCCAAACATTTCATGTTTGAAAATCTCTCCTTGCTCCTCGTGGCTCCTTGCGTGCTGCTGTCGCTTTTATGTTGCTGTTGCTTGTGGTGCTCTGTCGCTGCTAGCAGTCGGCACGTCATTCGTAACTCACGCTTTGCTTGGCTCTGCCGACTCTGGCTCGGCTTTCACGAAGTTAGTTTTGTTCGGCAACTCGTGGTGTAAGCAAGAAATTTAGAACTCGTCGCAAACGTGTGTAGAAGAGCAACATTTCTATATATATTTTGTGTGTTTTCCTTGTTTTCTTTTTGTTTTTGTTTTTGGTGTTATTAATAATTTACACACTGACGAACGCATGCATATGACGCAGTTGGATGTATTCTGTGTATGTATTTAAGTGCTGCTGCAATGGCAAACAAACGTCCTTTCGAATGGTTGTTGTTTGGTGTAGTTGTAGTTGGTTGTTCGTGTTGGTGTTCGTTTGAACTTTGTGAATAATTCGCCGTTTGTCGGTCGCTCGCTCAAACGGTCGTCATCGCTGTCGGTTTTCGTCATCGGCATCGTCGTCGTCGTTGTCGCGTTTACTGTTTGGCTGCGTGCGTGCGTTTGTGTGTTGGTATTGCCATTTATTTAGGACTTCTTGATACTATTGACAATGTTGTTGTTGTGTTTTCGGTTTCTGCTGTGGTTATTGTAACGTGCGAGTATTTATTCGGCGTAACGAACAAAGGATTAACGCGCAGCCGAAGATGAGGTTGACGACGTGTGTGAGCGCGAGTGTTTCGTTCGGTTTTATTAGTGACAACAGCAACAACAACAGCAGCGTTCAGCCAAGTGTATTGTAGCTAAAGCAGCGTTGAATCCGACGCTTTTGCTTTTTATGTGTATACATTTGCCATTTCTCATTGTTATTGCTTTTATTGCGATTGTTGTTGTCGTTGTTGTTGCTATTCGGTAGCCATTTAATGTGTATTTGCCGCAGCCAGAGCCAAGCAAAAAGCTAAGCTAACTTGTGATTGCTCAATTTTCTCCTCTGCGCTGTGTTTTTTTGTCAAATCAATAAATCGTCGCAAAAGCTACACGATTTGGCTAAAAGCGGAGTAAAAAACCACGGAAAACGAACGGAATAAAATCGTGTCTACATTTCGAAATTTTGGATTATGTTAAAAGCGATGTAATTAAAAGCACGGTAAGAAAATGAAATAAAATGAAAAGAAATTGAAACATGGATTTAAAAACCTCTGAAGAGCGTATCACGCGAAAATCGTCCATTATCATTCATCAGTGTTTAATTACTAAAAGATTAATTGAAGACTTAAATGAAAAGTGGTTAAAATTGATGAATTATCAACTGAATGTCGTTTTGCAGTCGATATTCAAGTGATTTTGGTTTTAGTTAATCGATGTTTTTGTATTAAATCCATTAATGGGTTAAATTTTCCGCTAAAATCGTGTTTAAAAGCATTCATTTGGACTTTAAAAGAATTTAGGAAGTGGAAATGGTTTCAAATTCCCTTTATTATAATGATTTCAGATGAAAAACGTGAAACTCATCACTTGATCGGTCGGTTCTTTTCGTCTTTTGAGTCGTCCTTAAAGCAAACGTGTATTTCTTTTGATTCTTCCGAAATCATTGAAGAATTCTCCGTTGAATTCCGTCCCAATTAAATTCTTATCTCTTCTATTTAACGTCAATTAACTGAAGTCTTTCCTTCGTTTTTATTCTCATAAAATAACAAATTAAAGTTGCTTTTCTTTCGTCCCAGTTTCTGACGATCTGACTCACCATTTGATAAATACATACATACATACATATGTACATAATGTAATGTCAATGCAATGTTTTATTGTAGACCGTCTTTTGTGGCTGGTCAACGGGGAACTTGGCTCGCATGGCCACAATTGACACTAGGCGTTGCTTTCTTGTTGTGTTGTTGTTGTTGTTGTTGTTGTTGTTGTATCGAGTCAAACTGTACATTTTTTTAAAACATTTTCTACATCGTCGTCAGCGCCGCCGTCGTCGGTTTTGTTGTTTTGCGTACTGTGAGTTGTTTGCCAAGAGTTTGCAGCTTTTTGCCCCCGCCCGCTTCCAATTCAATTCACATTCATTCAATACGAATACCAACAACAACAGCAGCTATAAAAACAACAAAAAACCTGTCATAAATCCACATATAAATGATAAATCTTGCGAGCACAAATAAATACACTACATTCACATGTACGAGGAGAGCGCGCGAGCGTGAGAGCGAGAGAGTTACTTACAAATGCGTTACGAGAGATGTTCGTACTTGCTGATAAATGAAAAAACACATTTTTATGTCGAAGGCAGGCCGACAGTTGAACGAACGAACGAACGAACATCGAAGGTGTAGCTACATTCGTATGAACACACACACATCCACAGGAAGCTAAACTTTATTTTAATGTTTCTTATGCGACGCTGCGCTCTCTTTTAATGTTGTTGTTGTTGTGTTTTCGCTGCTTCTGCCGCATTTTAATGCTTAATTCAGTGCAATGACAGCATTTTAAAAGAGAGAAGAAATTTGCTTGTGGTAAGCAAATGAAATGAATGCGTTTTTATATGACGCAGGCTGCGTTTGTCCGCAACTTGGGAGCTCCACGTCCATCTGTCAGTCATTTATTCATTCAGTTTGGTTGCTGCTGCTGCTGTCACCCCCTTTTGTTGCAGTCGTTTGTGAGCTGGTTGTCGATATCTCGCTGTGGCCTCGTCGTGTACTTCAGAAGCGGCTTCAACCCTGCTGCACCTCTTGCTCGCTGTAGCAGCCAACGCGACAGCCACACGCACAGACACAGATAAACACTAAATCGAATTCCGAGAACTGTTTTCTCCTTTCCATCTGCCTGTTCTGCGCGTCCCTTTGTCGAGCTGCAGCGAACCTCAGCCGGCAGCCATCCGTCAGCAGTCGTCGTCGAAGTCGCTGCCGAAGAGCCGCGAGAAGAGAGCAAAGACAAAATCACGACGCAGTCGAACTCTGAGTCGCTTCGTTGCTCGGCTCACAACAATAAATTACGATTTAGGAATTAATGCTGGAGAATATCGCTCACATTATAATTAAACAAGTTCGTTGCGACACGTCCCTCACCGACGTCGCTTTTTCATAATTTACTACGTTATTTTATCCATAAATAAATAAATATTTATTGTATTTGGAGGCACTGAAGATGGTTTTTTCTGTTGGTGCTTTTTCTGGCCATAAAAAACGTCGACCAAAAAACTTCAATTAACTACTTAACAACAACAAACAAAGCCACTTTGAATATTACACTTTATTTGTTTTCTTTTAACCGATTTGCGTAATAAAAATATTGAAACAGGTTGAATTTCGAATGTAGTGACATTTTTGTGGAATATTTGAAGAACTTTGATGGATTTTAGAGAAATTTCGAATGTATTAAAAACGATTCTTTAAACATTAACTTTTATTGACTACCTTGAAAATGTTTTATTACCTTTTTTTTTAAACTTTTATAGACACATTTTCTGAATTTCTCATAGAAACTTTTCCTTTTTGTAACTTTTGTGGTTTAAATAAAATTTACTTTGTGTTTGTTTCTCTGTTTTCTTTTGTTTGCTTTATTATTTCTTTTAATTTATAGCGCAATTTTTTCCCCTTTCCTTTAAAATGTCTTTGCCGATACTTTAAATTAAGCTTTGGTTTTGTTCCGTTATCGCGTTAATTAATTTAGTATTTAACTACTTTTGGAATTTCGTTTATTATCTTCTTTCCCCTCCCTCTCTCTCTCTCTCTGCTCACATTCAGTTGTTGACAGTTTTTTCAATGCTAAAATATCGTCAATAGAAATCCAATTATTAATATTATTTTGTGTATCTGTCGTTCGAGTCGTTTCCCTTCGCGCTCCCCTCGGCGTCTATCGCTTTTATTACTGACAATTCCGTTGTTGGTTTGTTTATAAGCTCAACAGTCATTATTTTTGCTTGTGAAATAATTACTCTTCGTTTAGATTCAGCCGCTGTTAGCGTCGCAGTCGCCATCACCGTCGCATTGTCACTCTCTGTCGTCGTCGTCGGCAGTCGCTCTTTTATTGAATAACATTTCTGTTAAATACTCTGATAAACGGCGAATGTGGTTCGGCTGTGAATCGCGTTTGAATTCAATTTCGTGCTCACCAATCGATAACTCGGCCGTTCGCTCGTTTGTTCGTTTCGCTTCCTTCGCCATGATGAGTATCGAGTGTCTACTTTACCGTTGTGCGGTGAATTCGTTTTATTGCGTTGGGTTTTTTTGTTGGTGAATTCGCTCGTTCATTTCGCTGTTTATCTACATAAGCAAATAACTGCGTCGTTCGTGTGTGGCTCTGGTTAAAAGATACATCAAGTTTTAAAGTGTCAATTCAAATGCCGATTGATAATTTTTCCGGCCAAACCAGCTTAACGACCGCAGGCGCCACTTCAGCCCACGGCATTGCCATTTGCAGCTGAATACTCACAACGCAAGAGTCATTTAATGCGTATTAAAATTGTTTAAAAGGTTTTCAAATGCACCTCTTAGCGCTTTAACTGCTTCAACTGCAGCTTAAAATCGGATTTCGATTTAATTCTACGTTGCTTCTAAAGTTCTGTAAATGCTTGTGCTTACTCTCTTCGCTGTCTGTCCATTCTGCAAGAAACTCGTTCAAGTGATAGCAAACACTGATGGCTGCGTGTGCGTGTGTGTGTGTAAAAGCAGTGGATCCAGTGCAATCGGCTCTTGTTGATCGTGAGAGCAGCCGTTGAGGAGAGGAGCTTCGTGCGTTCAGAAAGCCGTGAATCGCCGAACCTTGTTCACGAGTGGAAAAGTTGTTAACGAGGAGGAGGAGGAGGAGGAAGCAGTGAGCTTCGCAGCGTCAATCGTAATAAGAAAAATTAAATATGCCGCCCGATAAAGCATTTTTCCCCACTTAATCACTCGCTTATGTATACACAACAGCGATTCATGCACAGATATCAATCTATTCGTATCTCGTTCGTATTCAGAATCGATATAAAATTTTTGTAAAATAGATTTGGCTTTAATTAAAAACAGAATTCACAACAACAAGCAGCAAGAATAAACGAAATGTAGCAACGCAAAATGGCTGCAAATGGCTTCGCCTCCTCCCCCTTTTAAACTGCATTCAAAATGCATTATTGACTGTGTTTTCATTATACGTATATAATTCAGCTCGTGACTCATGAATGTGCAAAGAGTCACTCGATGGAATCTGGATTTACGCAGACTTTTCAACTCGTGAGTTTCTTTCTGTTTTTTAATAATTGCAAACAATTTAAAGTCTTTCTTCACGTCGTATTTTTAAAAAAATTGCATAATATTGAATTAATATCGTGTTAAAACGCTTTAAACTTTGTCATGGAAACGTTTTTTTCCTAAATTTCATTATTTTTTGCTTTAAATGATAAATTTTTAAAATGAAATTTGTGAAAATTCCTTCGAGTGATGGATTAAAATTTAAAATTATATATAAAAAACCACTTCCTGTCGTGATTTGTATTTTTTTTTTTTTGCTACTTACTTTTTATTCAGCGAAAAGTACAAAGATGATGATTATTTTTAACCCTGGGCGTAGTTGTTGTTGTTGTCTCTTTTTCTTGTGGTTGCTCTGCTTTCATTTTTTATTAAAGAAACATTTCTGCTGCTGTTGTTGTTGTTATTGTTGTTGTGTTGCTTTGAATGAATTCAATTCGTCTTTAAACTTCACAGCGACTGACAGTAAAAAGCTGGTTTTTTTTTATTGGGAGGGGGGGGGGGAGGTGAAGGGAAAGACGAAGGAGGATTTTTGCCAATGACTTTTTTGAATATTGAATAAATTTGCTTTGTATGAAAAGCAATCGCAAAATCTTCCATTGACTTCCATTTCCTGTGTCTAAAATGATGCCTCGATTTCAGCAGAAATCCAAAGAAAAAAGAAAAAAACTTTCAAAAAAAAAAAAAAAAGAAAAAATGTTTATGAAAATATTTTTCAACCCAATTATTCTTTGGCGTAGATGAGTGAATGCCAAAAGTTGTTAAATAAACACAATGAAATGGAATAAACATTAATCATAAAGGAGAGATGGGGTCTATTGATGGGAGAGGGGGGCTCTTGTGTGGGGGAAGGGGGCAAATTGAAGCCGACGAGGAGGTCAGCAGCGTATAGACTCAAAATCGAATTAAACAACAGCAACGCACAGAACTCAAATAAGTAATAAAATTCGTTTGCTTGTTGAATAATTCTGTGTAAAGCCCCCCACCCACTGCCCCGCCTCCTTCCCCCCCAACCCACAGCACGACTACGTATGGAAATGATTATGAAAACACAATAAAATGAAGTGAAGTAAAACAAAAACCGAATCGAGAACGAAATTAAATGGAATGAAACGAAAAATGCGCAATGAACGCGAATCGAATCGGCAGAATAAAATATTTCAATATTAAATGAAATATGTTTGTGTGGCTGTAGTTGTTGTTGTTGTTGTGTTCATGCCCGAGTGGGTCTCGTTGCTGTACTTACGGACGGACAAACGAACGCCTTTAACTATTGACTGAACTCTCATTGCGTTTGTTTTTGTTTCTGCCTTTGCCCGCTGTTCTTATTATTGGCTTTGTCTCTAAAAGCAATTAAATTATTTTTTGCTCTTCGCCAACAACTGCCAATAAATAGCAAATCGAGTAATTTGTGAATTTTCTATTCTATTCCATTATTTTCAGTGCTTCGCCGTAGTGCTTCAGTCGCGCTTCAATCGCACAGAGACTCCTATGGATATTTTAAATAATAAATGCTATAAATAAAAAAAAAAGTAATAGAACAAAGTTGACGTGACAAATAAAAGCGACGCGTTGACAACGACGGCAAGCAACCCACTTAAATAAATCGCTTGTTGTTGCTGTGTTGGGTGTGTCACCGCGTGTGTGACTGGCCACCATTTTTCGGTTGGAACTCCTCGGGGAAACTCTGAAGAATCATCGATTTCACAGATCAAAAATGGATGTCGTTTTATCAGCCGCAACAGCAACGACGACCGACCGCTTTCGTTAATGGTGAGTCTTTAGAAGAAGAAGCACGCATTTATTCATACTTTACACTGTAATTTAATAATTACACAAACATCTACCAACGATGAAAGTCCATCGATTGATAAGATGCGTAGAGCGGATCGTGAAGCACTGCAATCGCTGTGTTTGCGGTGCTTGCGTTGCTTTCCCCCCCTCGTCGACCACATCGTGGCACATTTAATGCCATCATTCAAAGTGACTCATCATCCCTTGTATCGTATCATTACTCAACTTCTGTGAGTTGATGGACGTGGTTACCGTAAACACACGGACTGACGTAATTAAAGAATCTCTGCTAATGGCAGGAATGGGTTATAAAAATGGACTATATACACTCTATAGAGCGATTTGAAAGCGAAGAGATTGCAGCAGTAGAGGATATATGCGACTACCATGAGGAAATAATAAGAAAAACTTTGATTTCCGTGCCCATATACAATTTATTGATATGGTTTCTGTTTCTACTAATTCTCTACTCATTCATGAATAGAAGGGACCACTAAAGGGTTACGAATCTGTGTATATATGTAGCTAGGTAGGCTTTAAATACACTATTGATGATTTAATTTATCTGAAAAGTGAATTTGAGTGAAATGAGCGCTATCAGAAAACCAGTTGTTGACCTTAGAGGAATTACATATAACATTTATGGCTAGAGAAAGAGCAGCTATGGAGATATAGCAAAACTAGAAATCACTAAGTAATCAAAAGAAGTGTCATGGGGTCTACGATACAGAGATACATGATAAAATATCCTAAAGTTCAGTCTCTTTGTTGAAAAATTCTTCAAGAGAAGTGTGCTTTTGGCGTCACTGATTTCATCCAAAAAGAAAGATTCACGACTACGTCCCATAGGAGTCTTAAATACGAAATTTCAACATTGTACAACTTTCCGTTTTCGAGTTATGGAGGATCCATAGAGATGTTACTTCAAATTTAATCAAAATGGATTCAGGAATGGTCAAAATGTGTATTACCATTAAAATTAGACTATCGAAATCTTTCGGAATAAGGAACGAAAAAATATTATCAAGATTATATTATTAAAATATTACTTTAAACGTTCCCATTCCCGATGTATCAATTGTATTCTTATAAATAATTCTATTTCCGGTTAAACTTCGTCCGTATTCAATCAGAAATCCAGTTTCGTATCTGTGCTTTAGTAATGACGGCATGAATTGTCTACTAGAAGTTATTTGCCACTACCAACAACCTTCAATCAGTCTTCAATTTTCCCTTTTGGAAACAGTTATTCTTGCATATAGTCTGTTCCTTTCGCTTTTTACCTTTTTAACTGGATTTTAACGTCTTCCTTTACCTTATTTCTTCCATATTTTTCTGTGTGCATATTTTCTCACAGGTCCCGGTTTCTTCTTTCTGCTACTCATTTCAGTTTCTCTTCATTGTTAGTCTTTATTTCTGTTTTTTGTCGCTTTTCTTAATTAATATGTTTCATGTAATGTGTTTTTTCCCTTTTTCCAGTAATGAATTTTATTTCTCCGTGTCGTTTTATGTAAATAGAGACCCTGTACATTCCGTTTCTCTTGTGTTATTATCGAATCACCTGTCGTCATCGGCTGTTTTCTGGTGATATTCTTAAGTAGGCGCGTTTAGTTATCTGTTTTCCATTTAATTTAGCGGGGAATTTTATAAATTAGTACCTCGATTTATTAGTTTTATATTATATCCGTAATATATTCACATTAGAGTCACCAGATTTGGTTCTAATGAGGTGCAATAACACCCTCAATGTGCCACAGATTTGTTACTTGAGCACCCTTCCCAGCCGCTGGTCCCCTTCACAAGTCAATGGAATAACCCTCAGTGGCTAGAGTTTAATACCCAGTAATGGCATATATGTAGTCCCCTATAGATGCTGTTTACTGCAAGGGTGACTCTCTATACAAAGCAAAGACAACAGAAAGCAATAAAACCAACGACGCTTGCTGAGTAAATCGAATTCTCGTTTTTATTTTAGTTCGCTTTGGGTTCTGTTCCGGTTTAATTCCCGTTGTTGACCTACGTACAGATGCAAATACATGTACCTAAAATTAAAACAGTTGTATATTTATGAAAAATGCGATATTCGGCGTGAGAAATCTGGGAAACTTTCATCGTTCAAGACCAGACACGGTCATAAATAACAAGCAAATCGCTCGGCCGACTCTCAACTCGGATCGAGACAGATTCAAGCTTAAAAATGAGCTGCAAAAAATTTGTCTAGGTCAAGTTCAAGTGCGTTGTATCGCACACATGCACACATACATACAGACGTATGTACGGCCAGACATTAAACATGTATGAAGGTCGGTGCAGCAGATGCATTAATACGAGTAGATACAGTGCAGTGTATGAGGCGTGGTGCTATACTAAAAACCAGACCAACCCATGCATCAATACGAGTGAGAGTGTGTGTGTGTGTGTGTGTGTGCCTCGGGTATTATTAATACATTGTGCAGTTTAAAATATGCAGCAGCATGTATTTAGTTCATATATGGAAGCATTCGCATATAAAGTTTTATGTAAAAATAAAAAAAATAATGTTTTTTGTGACTATTCCATTTTTCACTGCTTTTGCATTAAAATTTTTACATAAAAATGAAAGTTTGTAGCTATTTCCATCTTTTTTCCTTATGAATGAAAGTGAATGAAGGAAGTTTTGCAGTTTTATGTTATGTAATTTTAAAATAATAAAAGCAGCTTTTATGGTGTTTATTTTAGAATTCCTCAGCTGACAATACAAAGAAGTCATTCAATTAACTATAACAATACAGTTATTTGTAGTTGGTGCTCTTTATTAATCCACAAATTGTCGATTAATCGGTTTTAAACTCGGTTCAAGTGACTCGCACGATGTGAGACTCTGTCGCATTCTGTAATCCATTTGTTGTTACAGTCGTTTTTCGATTACCGATACGAAGTCAGCAGGCGTCATTTGAATGGAATTTCTTCTGATCAGGAGTCCAGAGGTTTTCCAAACATCTGCATGATTCCATGTATAGTAAATTGCGTAGATCCTCGCACCCGTCGTCACATGCGAGTGAGGGACAAAATTCGTCTTTAAATAGCAGTGAAATATCAGATAAGGATTCTTATCGACTGCGTCCTGTGAGTGATTATTATTATTTTCGAGATGCACTGTGATAATCTTATCTCCTCTTCGAATCCAGTCTCATTTAGCGCCAATAAATCACAATTCTGTGAACAGTTGTTAATTGGAAACTGTTAAAGTGAGATTTTTTTCGTTTCCCTTCTTTAAAAAGTGACACGTGCGGATACTGTGCATAGTTTAAGGATATATAAGGATCTTAAAATAAGCACAAAGACTGTACAGACCCTTATATGTATTGAATAAGGGAATAAAAGTGGATGAATGATTGGATGAATGAATGAAGAGTTGTTATTAGGTTTTAATAATCTCTTGGTGCGGGAAACTTTAAACGAGACCAGTTTAAACCACTTTTCAACTTTTCTCCATTGTGAATATCATTCGTAGCTTTGATTACTTATTTATTTGTTTCCTTCCTGTGATAGATTTTGTTGTCAGTTTCTAAATAACCAGAAGAAGAGGAAGGAGAGATCTCCCACTTAACGACAAATAATTATTGTTGGTTGTTCTGATTTCTCAGACTCCTTGCTGGTTGCTCTTCTTCCTCGGTTTGTATAGCGAATTGTAGTCGAGCAACTCAACTTTGAGCTGCTTTGAGCGCTGCTCTCAGTTCTGTCGCTCTCTAAAGTATTTTTATAATTTCACCATCTTCCTGTTTCACCTCGCCAAGGGCGGCTTCACGAGCATGTCATAGCACAGCCTGTTCGGGCGTGATGTGTGCGTGTGTGTGTGTTGCTTCGCATTCAGCTTGCTCGATGTGGGTTTTTCTTGTTACGTTTGTTGGGAGTAGATGTCGATGGCGGTGTTTTTGTTGTTGTTGTTGTGCTTGTATACCTAAATTTTACTCGTTCGTTTGTTGGTTCGTTCGTCGGTTGTTGTACGGCGCGCGGTTGAGGAACGTGTCCAAGTACCAAGCAGATGCACATTATTTTAGTACTTCATTTGTTGTTGTTATTATATTTATTGTTGCTGCTTTTGTTCATAGTTTGCCCTGAACTTTTCGCTTGTATCTCCGATTTTTTTCTCGCAGCCGCATCGCGCAGTTCGAAATTCGCTTCGAGGAGCTGCAGCAGCAGCAGTTGAACCTCGTTGCCGTTGTTGCTGTTGTTGTTGTTTTCAATACTTTGCTTTATTTGGTAGCATGCGTCGTCCTTGGTTAGATTTTTCGGTTTTTCTGTTATACACACTGAAATTGAATGCTTCAAGAAGAACATTTTTCCTCATCATTGTGAATGCAGAATCATTAAAAATCATCCTCTGATTCAATTGCTCTCAGTTTTCAGCAGCTCACTTTCGAAATGCAAAGAGAAAATAACATTAATTAATGTTTATTTCAAATGCGTTTGGCTTCTATTCATCGGCGCTGTTCGGTTGCACATCGAAGAGATGTTTTTTTCTTTTATCGTTTTAGTTGCTCTTTTCCCCTTCGCTCTTCACTGCTTCCGCTTTGCTTAGCCGACACAGGTTAGCAGCAGCAACAACAACAACAGCAAACATCATCATCGCTCGCCGTCTCTTTCTGTTGCCTTCACACAGCGACTGAGGACGCGATTCGTTGATTTTCCTACTCATTCGTTCGTTCGTGCCTTCATTCAGTCGTTTGTTTGCTCGTTCGTTCGTTTGTCATCTGCTTCGTTGTGTGCTCCCTGTTTTCGGTTCGATTCGTTTGAATTCGCCGTTTACAGTCCATGATTTTTTCTCGTACGGTACTTTTTGCTGCTTCTGCTTTTTGGCCATAAATTTTCACCATTTCTGATAATAATTCACGTTTGGGAATCGTTGTTGGTGTGAAGTGAGGTGGGTGACATTTGTATTTGGAGCAACTGCTCGAAGGAGAAGAGAAAAAGCAAGAAGCTTCGAGGAAGCCCTGAAATTCACCCACACACACACACAAAGATTGCAAATGGAAAATTGGTTGCAAATACAACTGCAAAACCCAATTGCAACAGCCGAAGCATCGCTGAGGATCCTTTGTTCCCTTCCTTTCCGTTCGTATTTATTCATTCATTTCGATGTTTCTTGCTGTTGTTGTTCCTTTCCATTCGTCGTGTATATTGTAAATTTTTAATAACATTGCTTCACATATCAACGTGAAGCTGCCGCCACCATCTCCAACTCGGCTCCATCCTCAGCATCGTTCATCGTCCTCCGTCACCATCGCCGATCTCTTTGACCCACCTCCCACGCCTTGAACCCTTGAACTTTGCACAGTTTTGCATACGTGAATCTGTTGTTGTTGTTGTTGTTGTTGCATTGTTCAGGTACATCAGGTAAACGAATCATCGTCGTTGACGTCTTCCCCGAAACTTAACCAAGTTGAAAGAAGCTCCTCTCTCTTTCTCCTTCGTCCTCAAACATTCCTTGTTTTCTGCGGAGGAACTTTTTGAATTTCATGCTTGACACTTTTTCCTTTAGACTTTCCGTTGTTCGTCATTCCATTGGGCTAAGGAACGAAGAAGTTTTGAAGGAACATTTCTTAAATAAGTAGATAATTTATGGCAAAAAAAGACCGGCCAAAGAACGGCCTCGGAGGCTTCTTTCTCGATTTCCCAATCGAGAGATGAACTGAGAGCAGATAAGAAACAAATCGGGACGTTTTCAAGTTATTAAAATAGTTTTTCGATCGATATTCATTTTAATTATTGAAAAAATCCTCGTCGAAGCTGCTTCAAGTCCCTGAAGTCACGGAATTCATGCAATTGTCTCCGAGGAAAATCATTTCTTTCAACAATTCAACAGAGTTTTTAATGCTTTTCAATAAATTGATTGATTCTCTTCTCTCCTTTTTTATTGGAACCTGTTTTTAGACACTTTTTCTGTAGATTTGTGTAGACATTTTCAGTTTTATTTGATAATGTTTCGTTGCTTCCATTCGACGCTTCATTGTGAACGTGATTTATTGTGAAATCCCACGATTTTCTTTGTTAATCATTTCTTTTCTGAATGAAGACGAAAGGCGACAGATTCTTTGGCTAATAATAGAAATGCATCGCTGGAGTCTTCGTCGGGCTTAAAACCCGTTATTAGTATGCGTTCAGGTCGACGACGTTTTCATCGGAATTCTGCCCTCGTCTGAATACAAAACAGAAAATAATCAGTTTGTCAATACAAATTGAAAGGTTGCTGCAGTGGAGTTGGTAAAAGAGTCTTGAGCCGCTTTTATTCTGCATCTTCTTGTTGCATGTTTCAACGGTTTTTCTGTGCTTGCGATGCTCATTTCTTATAAAAAATACGGTAGCGCGATTCGTAATGAATGCGGCCGCAACAACAAAAGCGCGGATGATGCGCCATCTAGCGGCCCACGGAGAAATGCAAGAATTTATCACAATTTCTCAAAAGTTGAACCGCTGAGTGGGTGTGTGTGGGTGTGAGAAGGTTTTCTGAATTCGTTTTTCCATTTTTTTCAATTTTGCAACGTTTGCGTTTCTCATGCGCATTACACAGCCGATTGTGGTGGGGAAGCGACGCAGGGAGGAGGCTGAGGTGTCATTTCTCATAGATACTAGAAGCTTTTATATTTGCAAGAGGTTAAAAATTCGCATTACATGTGAGCAACAACAAGCAACAAAACGATAACGGGACATGGGAGAGATTGGAGCGGTGGCTGTGGGTTTGCGACTCTCTTTCTGCTTTTGTAACTGCGAATGTTGCGCCGACAACGACGAAGAATACACAAAATTAAAATCTTCTCTACAAAATGATTCAGAAATGGCTTTTTTTTCTTTGCTTTGTGTGGTTCTTTTTGTGCAGTCGCCGTCGCCGTCGTCGTCGTCGTTCCTTTCTTTCATCTGCTGGCGCTCGTTTCATTTGTTTGCTCTTCGACTGTTGTCGTTTCATTCTGCTGTGGCTGCTGCTATGGTTTGTCAGCGGCTACGACGTTGAATGGAAGTCGTTGCTGTTGTTCCCATTCCTTCCACTTCCATTTCCATTTGCCAGCTTCCTGTGCTATGCAACAAATATATCGAGATTGCAGAGGGTTGCACTGCATCCAGTTGGCGGAATGTGCGGCGATGGTGGCAGCTCTCGATCTGCGTCTCATTTCGTTTGTGTTTTATTATCATGTTTGCAACAGTTTTGTATGCGCTCCACGTACTTTCGCCTCGTTCGGGTGGAGCGACGACGACGACGACGACGAAGACGAAGACGACACCTCGGCAACTCGTGGAGTGAGCAGCGAGTCGACTTTTGTGTGTGTATCTTGAAATTAAGTGAACAGCTCTCAACTCTGCCGAGATGCTTAAATGCCAACGACTTGACGGCCGAAAGTTTCGCAAATTTCATGCGTGTGCAGAAGGAAGCGACGTTGACCACGCGTCGACCGTCGCCCGTCGCCCGTCGCCCCTCGCTCTTTTCGTTGCTGTTGCTTTACCCACACCACGCAGCAACTGCGACAATAACGCAAAAGTTCAGCCAAGATCCATTATTGAAGAGATTTCATTCCGTTTCCGCCCCACAAGAACAAACAAAGAAACTTCATTCTCTGTGCAAAGCTATGAAAATTGCGCTGTACTCTTTTATTTCCAACAAAATTGATAATTATAATAATAAGCGAAAATATTCATGTCGAGCGCTCGGCTTTTACTACAACCGCAAATTAACGAGGCAGCGTCACGTCATCAGCGTCGCTTTTGGAGTGTAGCTAAGCGCCCCTCTGCTCCCCGCTTTTAATGAATTTTCGTACGCTTTGAGCAGCAAAAAAATAAACTAACATTTAAATAAGACCTTTTCGCAAATAAATTCCATTCACAAATGTTTATAGAGATAAGAAGTACGTCGCTGGTGGTTGCCGTTGTATTCTTATTCATAGTCGAAGCATTTTACTCCGTTTGAAGCGATATTTCGTCATTCCATCGCTTTCAACAATCTAGAGGCATTTTTCTAGCTTTTAGCAGTATTAAATGCCATTTACGACTGCTTTTTTAAAGGAAGATCCTTGAAGAGTTACGTATTTCAATGCTAATTGCAATTGAGAGCATTTCTAAGGGAGTATTTTGTATATTTCGATCGATGGCGATGTCTGCGTTGGAAACATGCCCATAGAAAAGATTTGAAGCTCGATTTGACATTGAACCCAGAGCCAATTTGACCCTGTAGTTCGCCATAACTCTTAATGAGGGGATTGTAATAACTTGTCTCTATTTTCCTTCCTACAGTTTCAATGAATGCGATTATTATTAGTGTCCACTGCAGACCGATTAATGTAGTAGTTTTAGTAATATTCACAGAACTCTGTTTAGTGTTCTACCGCGTCTCCTTCCGCACTCAAACCTATCTCTATAAGAACCCATATATTTCAGATTTCTCCATCACACATGTACAACCTCTATGAGCAGTCATTGAGTGTTTCCCTGTTAAGAATTCTTAACTTGGTTCTGGAAATATTTCTACATTCCTTGAAACTGAGGAAGCTTTACATATGTTCCAAACCTTGGTGATTTTCCCCATTACTTTCTTCTGAATCCGTACAACTCCACGGTTGGGTCACGTCTTGTAAATAGGAGTGTAACACTCTTCCTTGCAACGCAAGCTTCCTCTTTATGGGTTCAACTTATTTTTCACTTCAACTAAGTCTGAGCTCAAACTGAGTTTAATTTCTCGATTCTAATTTTGGCTTTTTCGGTACCTGATGACAGTTTGTCCCTGGACCTTGAGTAGAAGTTCTAGATTGGCAGTTGTACTATTAAAGCATGTAAGCCCCAGGAGCAAGAGTGTTTTACTTTTATGTTATTGTTAGCTTCAATTCTTATCTTTTAAAAAAAGTAAGTTCCTTTTTTACGAATAAGTACGATCGGAACTATGGCGAAAGCTTGGAAAACCGGAAAAGAATTATGGTGTCACGTTGCGGGAAGGTCTTGGCAGAGGTCGAATGCATGAAACAAAAACATTTATGTGATGAAGGACACATCTTGCGGCACTCAGATCGTTACTCCAGTTCAAAAGTCCAGTTGAGTTTCTCAAGGGATTTCTATGCAACTCTAGATTCCTCCTGGCTATCTGCTAAATTCCAATGTTTTTCTTGTCGTAGTTCCTATCCGCGGTGAAATTGATGCATCTGCCAATGGCATTTAATTCAGCTTGAAAGATGTTTGCGTATATGGTTCCCTAGATTTATATGTATATGATGGGTCCGTAGATCCCAATATCAGACCCAACACATGTGATGTGGTTGCACTCCAAATTGAACGCATTCATTGGTCCTATCCACTCCAATAGAATTACAATTTCCGCTTTCTGATTTACGAAAAATATGTATATTGAATTACATGGCTCTATAGCAATCCTCTGGCTGCTCTTTCCAACCGATCAACATTCGATTATTCACAGAAATCGTATGTCGCTTCCATGTTTATTGTTTATAATTCAATACTTTTTTGTTATTGACATGAAACATGAAGTGATTATTATCGGCAATCACTTCATGTTTCATGTCATTAAATTTATTTTTGTTTATATCGGGATTCACGATATCTTTTTTGTTGAAATTAATATTAAATCTAAACAAAAGAAGCGTCCGATTGCATTTCTATCCAGTTGCAACTGCGATTGCGTTCATATTTCGACATTAACGCATGTTTTTGTTATTTCAGTTGAATTCTTTTCAATAAAAGTGCAAAGTTTTTAGTTGCTTGAAGTGCTTTAAATCAGCTGTCGCCATAAAACCGAGGATTTATTTCATGGCATCGGTCTTCGGACCTTTTATTGAAAGAATATCTAACAAATTTCTTAAAAAAGCACATTAAATATTTATGCGCAGCAGCGGGATGCCTTCGAGTGAATTTTTCTAGATTCGAGCGAGTGTAAAAGTGGCTGGCGACTCTTTTCCCGTCTTTATTACTGCCATGAGTGCGTTTAAATATTATTTTAATGTAAATCCCCATCTAAACCGAATCGTGTCTCCAAGCGCGATATCGATTGCTGTGGCTCCCTCCTCCTCCTCCTCCTCCCCTTGTTGCATTTATAATTATTGTTTAACAATCACAGCATTTCACACTCTGCTTCTTCACCTCATTATTGCTGAATAGTTGATTATTTGTCGGAGTCTTTATTCATGAGCTTCCTCGGTGTCGCTGTCGCGCCGTCGTTTAAGCGCGGCATCCGCTGATCTTTGCGGCAGTTGGCTGCAGATGATTTCGTATCTGTGCGATAGGTTAAAATATCTGCCGCATCTTGGCACGTTGTTGGCCGCCGCTGCTGCTGCTGCTGCTGCTGTTGCTGCTGTCGCTGTGAATGCGGTTTTGATTGTGTTTGTTGCTGGCTGCTTTTCGTTTCGTTTCGCTTTGCTTTTGCTTCCATTTTTTAGTTTTTATTACATATTTTTCATCGCCATCGCCATCGTCGTCGTTCGAATGTTGTTCTTCGTTTTATTTGACTCTTGTGCGTTTTCATTTATTTGCAGCTTGTGTTTTTGTTGTTGCCATTCATTTCATTATTATTATTTTTGTTGCTGTGGTTGTTGTTGCTCCTGTTGTTGTTGTTGTTGTTGTTGTTGTACATTAGCAAACAGCCGAAGTGAGAGCAGGCCGCGTTTATCTTCGACTCGCTGCCGGTGATCGTCTTGAAGTGTCTTGTTTTGTTTTGTTTTGTTTTCATTGCTTTCGTTGTTTTGGTAGCTCTTTTTTTTGTGTGTTTTCTGTTGAATTGGTGCGGCGGATTCATCGAATGGATTGAGCAGAGCTTCGTTCGCTGAATGATGCTGCTGCGACCGCCGCCGCCGTCGTCGTCACTTTTTTCGTATTCTCGTTGTTGTTGTTGTTGTTGAGTTGGGGCAACAACAGCGTCTGGTTGCTGGCTTCGCTCACTCGCTCGTTGCTCTTCTTCTCGTTGTAAGCAGTTTTTGAGGTCGTTGACTTCGTAGGTCTATCGGCGCTGGTAACTCGACTGAATGCAGCGCTATTGTGTTGCCTCCGCTGCTGCGGCGACTGTTGCAGTTGCAGTTCGACAGAAATGAGTTTGCGTCTTCGGCTGAGTTCGCAGCGGGTGCGTCGTCGCGTTCGCTCGTTTCTTTAACGACTCCAAAGAAAAGAATTTGCATAAAACACATTTAACACCAATTAATTACTTTTGTACGGACGTGAGTGGTTCGAAGAGGGGGAAGGAGAGGAGGGGAAGGGCTGCAGAATTTCCTGCGGATGTTTTTTTAAGAAGATGTGTTGCTATTAAATAAACGCCAATTCTTTAACTTTATCATTAATTATCCACGAAATACATACAAGGCTTTCATTTTTCTCTTCTTAGTAAACATTTCAAGTTCAGTGAATTGAGGAAATCACTTCATTTCATTGCCTCCTCTTTAATGACTTTCAGTAGACGTTGCTTTGTTTTGTGCTTTTGCATAATTTTAATAGCGCTCCATTAAATACGAAACTGCGCGAAATTCCAAGAATCCGTCTGCCATTTTGACGGCCTGGAGAACGGCCGCAGCAGCAAAAGTGGAGTAAAAAGACGATTTCTGTATCTATCCATCGATTGGGCGCAATCTTCTGTGGATAGTAATTGTCGATTTGCTTCGTATGTTTGATTGTCGTCTGCGTCGTCGTCGTCGTCGTTTTCATCGTCGTGTGGAGCAAAAGTGTAAAAAGTTCAAACGAGCCAACGCACGAACGGACAAACAAATTCACAGCGAGCCAAAAGTCAATCCATAAAAACAGCAACAACAACAACAGCTGTCAGTGGTGTATCTGCGAGCGAACCTCACAGCGAAATAATAAACAAAACGACACAAAAAACGAACCCATAAAAGACGAAGCTGAAGCGCCGAGAAGCGCAGCGCAGAACGCCGCCATCTTGAAAGACAACGTGCGACGAGTTGGTAGAAGAGCGAGCAACCGAAAACCAGCAGAAACAGAAACATTTGAGTGAACGACTCAGTTCACACGATTACTCCCCCCTCCAACCGCATTTCACCTCATTCAATTCGAGTCCATTCAAACAAGAAAACAAACAGCAACAACAGCAGCGAACGGCGAAACTCTTGTCGACGCAGAGCCAACTTAAGTAACCAGCAAACAATCAATCTCTCAATCCAACAGCCGCCGAGCCGACGAGCCGAGCGAACAACGAACCGAGCAGCCGACCGACCACTGAATCAGTCGTTGAGGTGTCCGAACCGCGGCCGAATCGACGGTCGAAGCTGCGTCGCCGTTGCTACGCATTCCGTTTTAATAGCTACTCCACATTCAGGCATAAAAGTCCCCAACATCGCGCATTTCGTACTTCGCTTAAAACGCAGCAATTAATTAGTCCGAAGACGCAGTGCGTCGCTGTAAAAAACCGATAGAAGTCGTCGTGAGAAAATACATCGGCAAATGCACGGGAATCGGTGAAAAAAAGACGAAATAATTATTGAAAGTGCCGTTCGTGGGTAACAAGGTACAAAGTGCAAAAGAAACTCTTGAAAATTATTGCTAACGGTTCGCAGCATTTTCATTCCACTCTCTTCGGCGTCTTCATTATTTGTTTAAAAGCATATAATGTCATTTATTTAAATGCCTATTCAGAGAAGGAAAAAACAGGAAAAACCATGAATGAAAAAAGAACACCAACTCCAAGCGAGTGCCAAAGACAGACGTGTGAGTAAATCGTGGTGAGAAACGGTGACGAGTTGGGTGCTCATTCCAGCGCCATGTGCTGAAGTTTGAAGAGAGCCTTCCAGCTGCCGGCAGATTGAGAAAAACAACAATAACCGCACTTTCCATTCAAACATCACAAACGAACATCGAACTACGCTGCATCGCTCTTGATGATTCCTCACGCTCTCGGCCGAATGCTCTTTTTGGTTGTGTACATCTGCAACTACAATTCGTCTGCCAGGAGCTTTTGTGCGAGAGGAAAACATGTTCGATGAGAGAGGAGTCACTACCGCGCCGGAACACAAGTTTTCTGCGAATTCAAATTAACAAATATTGGCGGAGGTGCGTAAACAACGCATACACGTCCAAAGTGACTAGCGTAAATGTGTGCGTGAATTTATATGTGAATGATTTGTTTTCCCTTGCTTTCTTATTTGTTCTCTGCATTTTCGTTCAAAAACGGTCGTCGGAGAGGATTGTATAGATTTGTAACAAATATACATTTTCTCTTCTCGTGCTCAAAAATTTTCCTCCCTTTATTTATTCTGTTTCTTTATACACCTCAGTTTCTTACTCTTCCTTTACAGATTCGTTCCTATTTTTCCGCAAATTGCAGCAGTTCAGAGATAAACTCTCTTTAAATCAAATCTCTCTTAACTTTCTTTCTCTTTGTATGCCTCTTCTTTTCCATCTGCAGTTCGCTTATTTTAAAATTGACTCTGAGAAAATCAGTCTTAGATATCTACATATAAAATTGTTATCTATGTTAATGTGTCATCGCTGGCGTTAATTTAATCTGTTGTCGATGCTGTTGAAACTTATGCAAATTATGTTTGGAATTTAAATAATTATTAGAATTATGAATGAAACGAAGTTGCATACAGTTCCTTTACGTAAACGTTTGAAAACAGTGAAACTACTCCAAATTACTACCAAATATTCGATTAGTAACTTCAAATGATGACGCTTAAAATTGATTTTCCTATTAAAGATACGAGTTAGTTAATCGATTAATTTAATGTGTAATAAAGTGCAAAGCACCATTCCGTTACGACGCTCTTTATAGTGTGCGTAAATAATATTTTTTTATGAATGAAGTCTTTTTTTTCTCTCTCTCTCTCGGTCGTCAACGAACCTATTCCTCAAACACGTTCGAAGCTACATGTTATTGATCGATTCAATGGTTGCATAGACCATTTCATTGCAACTTCCAGCCACCTACAACTTTAAAATCCTTCTAATTCAAGTTTTTCCATTTCTTCTATTTGCAGCACACTAATGTAATGAGTGGATACGATCGAAAAGCACATAGCAAAATGTATCGAAAGCAGATGAATACAACTTTTCAATTTAATTATAACTAATAAGAGGAATATCTCTAAGTTCCTCCTACAAAAACGTTAAAGAACAACAGGAACTCTCACGGCACCCGCGGAGTTTTTTTCGTTCTTGTCAATAAATAATAAATTTGTTTGCGACAAACCGTTACAAAAAAACCCGTCAAAATTAAACGCAACAACAAGAAAAAGTCCCAGAATCCTCCAATGAAAAATATGGATAAAAATGGCGACGGCGGAGATGGTAAATCCGGCGGCGGTGGTGGCGGCAGTGGAAAAACCGGCTCCAATGGCGCGGGAGGCGGTGGAGCCGGTCAACACGATCCTGCCTCCTTACTCGATGCGGCATCGCTGTTTGGTGAGTCGGTTAATGCTTTCAATAATTTCAAAAATTATATTTTTAATTCATAAATCCTTCCTACTCTAAACAGCTTACTGGGGACGTGATCCTTCCGCAGCCGCTGCAGCCGCGTCCAATCCACTCTTCAGTTCGCAGTTTAATGCAGCCGCTGCTGCAGGTTTAGGTTTGCTGCCAAATCCAGGCGCAGCAGCAGCGGCCAACGATCGCTATTCAATGGCAGCTGCGGCGGCAGCAGCGGCCGGACATCATCATCAAAATACGATGGCGGTGGCAGCATCACAAGCAGCCAGTCTCGCAGGTCTGCATCCAGCAAGTGAGTCGGTTAAAACTTATACGAAAGTTACTTATTCCACTGCAATCTTATACACTGCTGATTTAAGAAATATTATTTTTTTTGCAAATTATGTCCATCACTGTAGAAGAAGTCCAATAATTAATGGCCATAGGTTTTAATGGTATGGAGGCAATATGCTATAAAGTTCGACCAGGCATTTCTGATCGAGGGATGCTTGAAGCTATGGCTGACAATAGAATAGAAGATTAGGATTGAGTAGGTTATGTTTGGTTCCGGATATGGCATCCATTTCACGCTTGTCCTTCAACTAATACGAGGTACTTTATATGGGAGTGCAACAGCGAACGCATATCAACGTCTATTGAATGTCTGTTTGAAGAAACATCTCCTATATTAATGGCCATAGGCTTTAATTATAATGCTCGACCGGGCATTTCTGGTCGAGGTAAGCTTAAAGCTATGGCTGACAATAGAATAGAAGATTAGGATTGCGTAGGTTATGTTTGGTTCCGAATATGGCATCCATTTTACGGTTGTCCTTCAACTGATACGAGGTACTTTATATGGGAGTGCAACAGCGAACGCATATCAACGTCTATTGAATGTCTGTTTGAAGAAACATCTCCTAGATTAATGGCCATAGGCTTTAATTATAATGCTCGACCGGGCATTTCTGGTCGAGGTAAGCTTAAAGCTATGGCTGACAATAGAATAGAAGATTAGGATTGCGTAGGTTATGTTTGGTTCCGGATATGGCATCCATTTCACGCTTGTCCTTCAACTGATACGAGGTACTTTATATGGGAGTGCAACAGCGAACGCATATCAACGTCTATTGAATGTCTGTTTGAAGAAACATCTCCTAGATTAATGGCCATAGGCTTTAATTATAATGCTCGACCGGGCATTTCTGGTCGAGGTAAGCTTAAAGCTATGGCTGACAATAGAATAGAAGATTAGGATTGCGTAGGTTATGTTTGGTTCCGGATATGGCATCCATTTCACGCTTGTCCTTCAACTGATACGAGGTACTTTATATGGGAGTGCAACAGCGAACGCATATCAACGTCTATTGAATGTCTGTTTGAAGAAACATCTCCTAGATTCATGGACATAGCTTTTGATTATAATGCTCAACGCTGCTTTTGTATTCGCAGGATGCTTAAAGTTATTACTCAAAATATATTCTACATGACATACTCTATAGTTTTTAATATATTTTGTGTACGGCTAAGTGAGTATTCAGTTTCCAACAAGCGTGCTCTGCGATTCCTAACTTCACTTCTGTTTGTAGCCAGTTTTTTTTGTATCTTTTCTCTTCGTGCTCTAAACGTGGCAATGTTTCTAATTTACTCCTCTTGGTTTCTTCTTAGGTTGGTGGTCAATGGCACAATTAGCAGCGCAGGACTATTTTAGTCGCTTACAAGCATCCGGTCTATCGCCTTTTCCGCACCCTGACTTGGCGGCAGCGTTTGGACCGTCCGCTTTAGGATTGTCGTCAGGTAATTCAGGCGGTGGTGCAGGAGGTGGCAATGGATCTGGTGGTGGTTCTGGCATCGGTGGTGGGGTCGGCGGTAACAATTCCGGTTCCGTGGGATCTTCGTCCAGTAGCAAATCGAGCAAAAGTCGAAAAGAAAAACGACAACAGCAGCAGCAGCAACAACAACAACAGCAGCAACAGCAAAATTTGGCTAATAGTCTGAATGCTGCTGCAGCTGCAGCCGCCGCGGCAGCAGCCAGTGGAAATCCGGCTGCAGCTTTGGCAGGGATGCACGGATTAGTGGGAGCCGGCACAACTATAACGCCCTCTACATCAATGGGCAGCGCTGGTGGTGGCAGTGTAGGTGGTGCAGCCTCAGCATATAAAGTGAGAATCTCGACCTGAGCTTGTCTTCTTTAACATATGGATAACGCATAACTTTCTGCCTTGTAGAATTCTTCATCTAGTTATGGAAAATCATCCATGTCTTCGTCATTACCGTCAAATCCCGGTTCTGCTTATGATCCCGTTACACTACACAAAGAACTTCTCGCCATGCAGGTCGCTGCAGCAGCTTCCTCTGGGGCTGGAGGCGGTTCTTCCAGTTCCTCATCTTCGAAGAAATCATCGCATCACTCTCAGGCGACGCATCAAGTGGGCAGCATGAACTCGGCTTCCTGCAGCGGTAGCAATAATTCCGGCAAATCGTCTGCAGGTGTAAATGTCATGCACCACATGGGCGGAAATGGACCTGGTGGTAGTGGAAATAATTCCAACTCACATCACAGCTCCATGATGTCTCCACACGCCGCTCTTGGCGGATCAGGCGGTAGTCATTTGGGCGTCATGGGCGGCGGAAATGTCGGTGCTAGCGGCGGAATGTCATCAAAAGAGCGAGACAAAAACAACGCTTCATTGAATGCGTTGAACTCGTTGTCGCAGCTGGGTTCGTTGGGACTCAGTCCACAGCAGAGTGTTCAGGCGGCTATGAATGCTTTTGCAGCTAGCAATTCAGCTGCAGTTGCAGCCAGTGCTGGGGGAAAATCGAAGGAGTACATGCCGTCGGGCATCTTGAGGTAAGTTGTGTCGAAATCGGACCGTGCTACTTGAGGGGAACCTTTCTACGGTTGGGTTGGGTTACATATTATGAGGTGGGGACAGGCAGAATAGGGGAAACTTTGCTGATCTCTTAATTTCTCGATTTTACGTTTATTCTCTTTCGTTCGATTTGTTATGATTAACATTTTGGGACACTTTTTCACTAATCCACGTACACTCCACGTAGTGCTGCACTGGAAGGAAAGTAAGACCCTCCTTTTGATTATCTTGATGTTGTATGGAATGCCATTTAGTGTCTTTTTAGAGTAACTAAGTGTGATTGGCGAAACCGTTGATAAATTTTAGTAACTTTTTAAGATATATTGGCTACAATCAAAATTGCGTAATCTTATGTTTTACTTATGAAGAGTTTTTCAAAGATCTTTGTGTGGACAAGTATACATTTGGCAGCTTTCTAATTTCGTTCTGTATACCCCTTTTAGCGATCATCCTTCCTTGCTGGGAGTTCGCCTGCCGCCCGATACGGAGATCATAAAATACACATCATCCATCGTGGGCCCCAAAATACCTGGTACAACTACGAGAGGTCGCAAAAAGACCATTTCTGAAGAACAACAGCAACAACAAACGTCCAATCCCCTTTCCTCTCTGCTTGCATTTCCAGGCCTCAGCCCTGCGAAACGGGCAAGACTCGAAATGGAGTACGCAGCTATGGCAGCAGCAGCGAACGCGGCTCAGCAGCAGCAGCAGCAACAGCAGCATCAGCAGGCGGGTGTCGGTGGTAGTAGCGCTGCTGTAGCTGGCTCTTCGTCTGGGCTTTTGGGGTCAACGTCACAGGGTGGTATGTCGGGTGGCGCCGGAGGCGTCACACCGTCCATTCGCGACTCTTCGTCAGACCGGGTGGAAGTCATTAAACTGCCGCCAACAATAACTTCGAATGGCGCATATAACCTCTCGAATAAGAACAAGGATGTCCACGATTTAACGGGAGATCACAGCAGTGGAGGCGGTGTCAACCTCAGCATGAAGTCCTCCGGCGGCGGCCAGTTGTCCGGGACATCTGCGGCTCCCATCACAATCGAAGACTTTGATGCACCTCTGAACTTGTCCATGAAGCCGGACAAATCCTCCTCCTTGTCCGGCGGTAATGACTACAGCCAATCGACGTCGGGCGGTACAGCAACAGGGACAGCAGGAGCATCCAATAGCCTGCAGAGTTTGAGTTCTATAACCGCTGCTTTAGGCTCCGGCACCACACCGTCTTCAGCTGGCGGAGGTACCGGAAGCTCGGCCGATCGCTCGCAACCGTCCTTCAAGGAAGGACGTCCTCGCAATCTGGGGCGGGGAGTGTCCAAACCGAAGAAGAATACAGTAGCTTCGTTATTGGCCCAATCGCGCGCGGTGGGCATGAAGCCGATGTTGGCCACACAGCAGCTGCTGCAGCAGGGTGCCGACTTTGTAAGTTGTTTGCTATTCCCTTCGTTCCCTTGAAGTTCTTCAATTTCATTGCCGATACGATTGTTTCATACAACAGGAGAAAATCCGGCAGGCTTTGAGTGAGGCTAATGCTCAAATGGAGCTGTCCACCGACTCCGAAAGCATCGCAGCTGAAAGCGGCATGTCGGAGTCCGAAGGCGAGGATGCTCACATAATAAACATCACCGAGCTACGAGTACCCCTCGATCTAGGATGGAAGCGTGAGACGGTGATTAAAGGCCTTACCAAGGCAGGTCAGATTAAAGGAGATGTCGTGTACTATCCGCCCGGGAGCACGGTACCGCTGAAGACAATTGGACAGATATTCTCTGTGAGTGTGTAAATGGTTCTTTAATATTTCACTTTCGACAGTCAACAATAATTAGCATGGAATATAATAAAATAATGCTCGTTTTCGCCGCAGCACTTGGAAAAACATCCGTCAAAACTTGTGCGCGACAATTTCAGCTTCTCTTCACGCGCTATCGTGGGCTCCTTCCTGCAACCTGCACCGCCGCCCTACGCCAACGACGGCGAATACATCCGCATGAGCGACAGCGATGTCGCCAAACGTCTAGAGGATCTGAAAATCTTCACACGTCAGACGCTGAACGTGGAGCAGCGCATTGAAATAGCGAAGCAGCAGCAGGCAATTCGCGATGCCAAGAAACTGCAGAAGGAGGAGTTGGCGCGCAACAAGGAGAAAGCACGCCAGGAGAAGAACGAGAAGCTGGAGCAGCAGCGTAAAGAGAAGGAACTGAAGAATCAGCAGGCGATTGAGGTGAGCGTATGGTGTGGTTAAAAGTACAAAGCAACTGCTTTCAATTGTTTGAAATATTTAAATATAATTTATTTGTGCCACATTCGTTGGTTGCAGGCGCGCAAGAAACGTCAGGAGGAATTGGAGCGCATAAAACAGGAGGAGATCATCAAGAAGCAACAGGTATGAAAATGATTCTTCAATATACATCCCTCACGAAGTACCGATCGACGCGGCTCCAAACGTTAGATTTATAAAATTTCATCCGTGATTTTAATGTTTTTATTTTTCTTGTTCTCAGGAGAATGAAAAGAAACGCCAAGAAGCTATTTTAGCTAAGGAACAGGTACAGAAATACCTTTTCTTACTAATTTGTAAGGCTTTAACATTAGTTTAGATTATCTTTAATGTTCATTTCTAATTTTTCCATTTCACCCGCGAAGTTTATGTTTAATAAATTAGTAAAAAAAGCTTATTAATTGGTTGGAGAAGTATTGAACAGTCAATTTTTAACTCAAGTCCTGTAAGCTCCAATAATTGTCTGAATTGAAGTATTTTGAATGAGCCTTTAAATTATTACTGTGCAGACGTGGGTCTCTCTTTAAAGTTTCAGTATTAATTTGGGTTACTCGACTCTGTTTATATACTGGGTTTGTATATGGGGAAATGTGCATATTTGATTAAGTGGCTTTTCATTAACTTTTTTGTCAAGAGTTCATTAAAGAGGTCTGCATCTTAAATAACAGTTTTGTGATCATTTGTTTAACGCGTCTTAATTTCTATCACCTTCATTAATTTTCATTTCCGTAGTCGTTATTTAATTAAATATTTTTGTAAATGTTACTCACACGCGGATTTATCTGCAGGAACTCAACAAGCAGAAGGAAATGTTACTCGCCGCTGAAATGGTACGTAAAGCAATAATAAATATTACACTATTTAATAATCTATAGCTCCACCATCAACCTTTCTTTTGCAATTGCTTGTCTTATCCTTTACACTCTTTAAATGGGAAATTTAATTTCTTTTTTTTATTCGGATTCGTCGAAGGAACGGGAACGTCGTCGGCAGCATATGAATCTGGTACGTCAACTTGACTTACGGCGCAAGTTTGAGGAGCGCGAGAAGAAAAAACATCAACTGGTCCTCGATCGCTTGATATTGCGCGAAAAACGCTTGGCCGCTCGCAAACGTGACGCTGAGATATTGGCTCAAATAAGGTAAACATTGAAATCGTTGGTTAAATCTTTCCACTAACCTTTAACATAACCTTTTTTGACATCAGGAAGCCGCAAGAGGATTCCGAAATCATGCATGAGAAACAAATCCCTGAGCTGGATCGCATTGCAGGCAATCGTTTGCCCGGACAGGCCATGGCCGACCTGTTGATGGTGTTTGAATTTTTGCATAATTTCGGCGAAACACTTGGATTTGGTGAGAACAACAAAAATTCAATTGAACGACATTTCTGATTCTTATTTTCTGTTCCTTCGTAGACATGGAATCGTTACCCACCTTACAGAATCTGCACGACGCGTTGGTCAGCGACAGCACCGTCGATGCTGAGGAAGAACTGCTGTCTGTGATGACTCATCTGCTCGTCTGCGCCATCGAGGACCCGGGCATACCGAACCCCGGTCGCCACACCACTCTGCTCGGCCAATCTCTGCGCAACGCCGACATCACCAACTCGAATGTTTCCGAAATACTGCGCATCTATTTGTACGCCACAGCGACGGGCGAGATCCGGCAAATGTTCGGCGTGACGATGGATCGCGAAAGGGAGCGTCGCATTCCCGACCATCACCAAGTGGACGCGGACGCCGCCACACATTCCAACAAGAACCAAGAGTATTACAAGCTGCTGCATGAGAACGACACTTGGAAGCTGTCGCATTCGCTGAAAGATCGGCCGTTCGTCTCGCTGAATCCGTCGCGCAAGGCACAGATTCTTGCCCACCTTTGCAATGACTTGCTGATGAACAAAGCGGTGCTCAAGCAGATAGAGAACAGTCTGGAGACGTGCGCGCAGATGCGCAAGGAGAAGTACATGACCGATATGAAGGTGCGGAAGTACAAGGCCCTGCACATGCGCAAATCGCGCATTGAGGCGTATGAAAAAGCGCAGGCGGACCGAGAAGCAGCAATGATGGCAGCTGTGGCGCAACAGAAGCTGGATGCCGAGCGGCTAGAGAAGGAGGTCGCCGACAAAGAAGCCGCCGAGGCCAGCACTTGCAGCAAGGTCGCCGTCGACCCTGAGAGGCCGGCTGACTGCAACGAAACTAATAATAATAAGAAAGAAGAAGCTCCAGAAAGGGTAGATGGGGAAAATACGGAGCCGCAAACAAATCATCTTTGCGAAGCGGTCGAGTTCAATGAACCGGAGAATAACAACAAGGACAGCGCAACCAGCAGTAACTCGTATTGCAGCGCGCCACTCTTGGACAACAAATTCGACGCCAGCCCTGTGAAGAGCTGCATGAACATCGGCGATTTGACTCCGATCAAATTGGCGAAGATCGAAGATCTGGTCGCCACACCTACGTATCAAAACGGCAGCTCGGGAGTAACGCCCGTGGAGCTGAGCGCTCTGATGCCGAAGAACAAATCCGGCGCACGCATTTCCATCAACGACGATGCTGCCTCCACGACTGACGTAGGCATGGACGACGACCTGAGTGACTTGGAGTCCGAGATAACCAACGTCGAAGAGGACGAGGACAGCAAACTGAGTGCCGACGAACTGCAGAAGAAACTCGACAAGATCGTCAGGTCCTCGCTCAATTGCAAAGAAGCCTTGGAGAAGAGCACAAATCAACTGCGCGCCGCCTGCTTCGGCCAGGATCGCTTCTGGCGGCGTTACTGGAAACTGCCGAAAGCAGGTGGAATATTCATAGAAGCACTGGAGAGTGCGCAGAACGATATCCTGGAGTATAACGAATTCCTGGAAGCTGAGGATGTGGCCGCTCGTAAAATGTCAATGGCCGATGAGGAGAAGGGAGGAAGTAAGGCCATTGAACAAGGCGATTCGCACAACAACGACAATATTGATGACAATACGGAGCAGTTGCCGTCAGCTGGCGATGCCGAAGCCATGGAACACGAGCAACCGCAACACGAAGTCGCCAAACAGCCGACTGACGCAGATGACGACGATGACGTCGTTGAAACCAACAAAGTTCAGCCGGAAATCGTCGACTTGGGCGACGACGATGATGACGATGAACCGCGGCTGGGAGTCAAACCCGATCCGATGTGTGTCGACATCAACAGCGCTTCCAAAATACCGCCAACCCAAATATCCACCAAGACGGACTTCGAAGCCGAGATAAAAGTACCCGCGCTGGCGCACTTCGCCACTCCAGGCGCCGCTGGGATCAACTGTGATAAAGCCGAGAGCATGGCTCTGAATACGTTCGGCTGCGACGACTACAAGAAGGAGGACGATTGCGTCATCGTGTCAGCCACCAACGCCAACAACGAAGACATGATGCTGAAGCCCCCACCGCCCAACTTGCTGCTGAACCCCGGCGAGAAATGGTTCTCAATCGTGAACCGCGAAGTCCCGCTGACCACCTCCGAGCTGCAGGGCGACAACAGCCACACCGAGTTCCAGATCAGCTACTCCAACATCACCTGCGACACGCAGATGCAGCTGCAAGGCCATCGCTGGGACATCGCCAACAACGCACAGTACTTCACGATACCGATGGAAGACTGCAAAGTGAACACGTCCACGTTCAGCAACGAGTGCATCCTGTCCCTGTCGGGCCTGGACGATAAGCATATCGAAGTGAAGGTGCGCGAGTGCGAAGAAAAGCTGCTAACGGCTTCAAAAAACGGTCTGGAGTCTCCTCGTCAACGTGTGTTGAAAAGTGAAGATGCTGAAATGATGGATAACAACTTCGAGAGCGCTGATGAGGAGAGGAAGAAATGCGTTTTGTCGCTGGTGAAGAACGAGGGACGCGAGCAAAAGTTTTTTCCCTTTCTTAACGACACCAAGGAAGACAGCGGCGGCGGCTCGGAAGCCGGCCTAGCGGGCGGAGGGGAAATGGACTCGAAGCACCCGTTGCGCCTCGCCCTGAAACTGGATGAAGCGGCCGGGATCTCCTTTCAAAATTTAGCAAACATGTCATTGAGCAACATCAGCACCTACATCCAGTGCGATGTGCCCACCCCTCTCTCAATGACTCCCGACGAACACCGTCTGCTTGAGCACATAAAAAAGGAGGGGTTTCCGAAGCAGCTGAAGGGCAACTACGTGCCCAAGCATCTGCGCTACGGCTGGTGGAAGCTGGACACAGTCGACATGCTGCACCAGGTCATCAACAGCCTCGACCCGAAGGGGGTGCGCGAGCGTGAGTTGCAGGAGAACCTGATGCGCTTCATTTCGCAAGACATCACAATCGGCCTGCCCTACAAGCTGTGCGACGCCAAGTCAGAGCTGGAAGAGTCCAAAGTCACAGCAGCAACGCAGGACTTCGTGCCGCCGGACAAGCAGAGCGACTGGAATCCGAAAATAGCGAAGCGGGTGGAGCTGTCATTGCTGGAGCAGCTGGAAGGGCTCGAAGACAAGATCGCCAGCGCCTCCATGCAGCTGAAGAACTGGCAGTTGCCCCCACGAATCGAGAACGAGATCAACCTCGACCAGGAGGAGGACATCACCGAAGAGGACTTTGTCACTATCATTCCCATGATACGTGAGCGCATCATTGACTTGGAGGCCAATATCGAGCGCCGGTATCTGAAGCCGCCGCTGGGCTCGCAGACGGGTGATGCGCACCTCGCGGTCATAGCGCAGAATCAGCAGACCAGCAGCCAGACGCAGAACTCTGCTTCCGCGGCAGCTTTTCTATTGCAAATGCAGCAGCAGCAGGCAGCCGCCGCAGCAGCGCAGCAACAGCAGCAGCAATTGATTAATCAGCAGCAACTGCAGACACAGAACGCAATCAATGCGTCGGCCTTCAATGAGCGCGCCATGGCCATAGCGGCCGCCAATGCAGCCGCAGCTCAGGCGGCATCAGCAGGCAGCGCCGCAGATGGCACCGTAGGATGCGGCGACAACAACTCTGGCGGCGGCGACACGCCGGCCAGCAACTGCGAAAGTGAGAAGGACGAGAAGGTGGAGAACATCCCGAAGGGTCTGGTGTCGTGGCGCGATGCCGTTTCGCGCTCACACACCACCGCGCAGCTGGCGATGGCCCTCTACGTGCTGGAGTCGTGCGTGGCCTGGGACAAGAGCATCATGAAGGCGGTAAGCAATGCATCTATCTAAGCTTCCTACTTCATTCTGCCCACAATCAAAGAAACACACACTCGTATGCTTTATATCGTTGTATGTACATAATTCTTGTTCCTTCTCGCTCTGCTCGCCCTCTCCAAGTGCTATTTACTAACTCACTAAACTGTAATTGCTCGGGTGGTGCCTTGGCTAGTGTTTAAATTATGTGTTTAATTAGATTATGTAGACTTAATGTCCATCTCCTTCATTCACTAATCTAATAAGGATTTGGATAATAATAAGACTAAATCGACTTTAATGCTTCTACAGCTTTTTCATTTGTAATTCAGAAAAGTCATTTCGAAATCAGAAAGCTTTATTGTAATTAAGAACGCGCAACTTGTAATTCAGAAAGCGCTAATTGTAGTTCAGAATAGTCATTTGCAATTCAGAAAATTTATTTTAAAATCAGAAAGCGTTATTTGTAGTCCAGAATACTACTTTTTGATTCAGAAAGCGTCATTTGTAAATCAGAATGTGTCACTTGTAATTCAGAAAAGTAATTTTAATATCAGAAAGCTTTATTTGTAGTTCAGAAAGTGTCATTTGTAAATCAGAATGTGTCACTTGTAATTCAGAACATACAGTGTTAAATCAGAAAGCATTATTTGTGATATAGAGTAGCAATATAAAATAGAAAAATAGAAAACGTCACTTTTAATTGCAAGTACGCATTCTAAATTAGAAGTTACACACATTCTGAATTACAAGTGAAAAACTACGCTTATGAACTTTGTAAATCATCGTGATTCAGATGAAGTCGTGAATACTTCAAGGTGGAATTAATTTATACAAAATTCAGTTAGGTACAATTAATTTAAAAAGGCAAAACTGAATTTGAAATTTAGCTATGAAGTTAGAAAACCCTTTTTGTTGTGAATTATTAAAGTGAAACTTCCAAGTAAATGCATATCTTTTCTACTAATTCTTGTGAAAGAAGCGGCGCTTTAATTGGCGATATTTTTAAAGCCAAGTTCGATTAATTCACATCTCATCTCAAGGGAAACTTCAAGTCAACGTAATCAGTTTTGGATTCCATCAAACTTCTTTCCGCTTGAGCTTCTTTAACTTGAATTTCCTTCCTTTCCTGAATTTGAAACGTATTTAGTAAGAGTAGTAGTTTTGCAACATCTTTTAAAGTCCAGACACAGACAATTGAAATGGTTTTAACCCTTTCCTGTCCTCCGCCCCGCAGCCGCTCACACGAAAATAAACCTCTCCCGCTCTTCGTCCCGAGTTCAAAATTTTAATAAGAAATTCCGACGTCTGTCAGTAGAAGTTTTTGCGTTAAGCAACAAAAACCAAAGCTGTATGTATGTATTTTTATTAAAAAAAAAGCTTTACCGTTTTCAATTGAAATTGTGGAGCGAATCGTTGTCTGTTTTTCGTTGTCTTGATTATTTTTGTTCTGTTGATTTTTGTACAAAGTAAAATTAAAACTTAAAATTAGAAAACCTCTCGAAAAACAAAATTAATTAAGATGTGAATAAAATGAAATGAAATTTTGAGAAATTCGTTTACTAATTAATTTTTTCTTTTTTCATTTTTTCTTTCCTTTTTCAAAACAAAAATCGATCGTTGTGCGTTACATGAAATACAACAAAAAAAAAAAAAAAAAAAAAAAAAAAACTAAAAAAATAAACTAAAAATACCATAAAAAAACCGACAAAAATACATAAATACATATACGAAAATTGAAAAACAAAATGTCTGCCTGACGAATTTTACAAAAATGCGTTAATTTTTTGCACGTTTCCTTTTGCAACGTTTATTGAAATTTTGAAATCACTGATGAACCTCTGAAAAAAACAAACTCCTGCTAACGAACTGCGAAATACGAAATACACACGTGACATCATCAATTAACCGCTTTCGCCCTTTGCTCTTCCCGTTCCCCTTCCTCCGCTTCCTTCGCCGCTTCCATCATCCGCTGAATTAAACTCTTTTTTTGTTTGTTCTTTGCTCTCTTTATTCATTTATTGAAATTAATGTATGCATAATAATAATCATGGCAATAATAATAATAATTTTCCATTTTTAACTTTTTGGTGTTTTGTGCTCCATTTGTTGCACCGCTTTTGTTTTTTGATTTTCGATACTCGACTCGATAACCTTGAAACTATCACCTGAAAATAAAAAACACGCTCGCTCATAAACTCACGCATCCTCCGCCCACCGCACACACACGTACACACACATACACACACATACACACACGTTGTCCGCATCCCCACATCCGCCCCACAAAACCCCATGCAACCCCTTCAACTACCGCTGCGTGCTTTTTTCGAAATCAATATCGAAATCGACCTGTAACTTTCGAACATAGCAAAAACCGAAAAAGCCGAAAAAAGAGAAAAAGTCAAAAACGAAAAATAGCAAAAAATCAGAGAAAAAGGCCAATAGTAGTACCGCGGACACGCCCTCTTCAGCCAAGGCGAACAAAGGACGACACGGCAACCACTCGAGTCCCACGGCGGCAGTCGATGGAGCGGCGCCGCCGAGCAGCAAATCGCAGAAGAAGAAGAAAAGCAGCAAATCCAAGTCGAAATCGAAAGACAAACAGAAGCAGGACGACGGCGGCGATGGAGATGGTGACGGAGAGGGAGAGGGAGAGCGAGAGCGAGAGGGACAAGCAGAGGCTGAAGGCGATGGCGAAGGCGATGGCGCGGAAGAAGAGGAAACCGAATCAGAAACGGAGACGGAGGAGCGGCGAATGTGCTTGACGTCGACACCTCGGCACTCGGCAGCTCGGCACAGTGCATTTTACGATGACTCGGCTGAGGAAGAGAGCGAGGAGTACGACAACGACGACGAAAACGATCTCAGCTTCCAGCTGCGGACGCCGCGCAAGCGATGCAAGGCGAAAAAGAAGAGAACGTCGTTTTTTTCGGCCCGAAAGCCAAGGAAGGAATCGAGAGATGATGCTAACGGTTCGTACATCGCCTTCTCCTCCTGCACCGCCGCCGCCGTCGTCGCCCCTGTCGCTGTCGATGCCTCGATCAATCTCACGGCTGCAATGGTGAGTGTCTGCGCGGCTACTACAACGCATTCGTCGCCCACGACTATTAAAATTAATCTTAAAACGCACGCGACCAACGAAAGTACGACGTCGACAGCAACTACAACCGCAACTGCAACTGCAACCGCAACCGCAACCGCAACCGCAACCGCAACTCTTCTTCCCCAACTCTTAGGTCGAAGGTCTACAACAAGTACTACATCCTCCTCAAAATCTTCCAATTCGTTACAGAATTGCCAGTTCTGCACGTCCGGCGAAAACGAGGACAAGCTGCTGCTGTGCGACGGCTGCGACAAGGGCTACCACACGTACTGCTTCAAGCCGAAGATGGACAACATTCCGGATGGCGACTGGTGAGTACATTTGGCCGGGGCCGGGGTCACACGTGGGCGCCAATCTAGGGACCGCTGAGAGATGCTCCCGGCATAACGCAGCCTTTATTTCACCCCTTCTGCTTCCCTTCTCCGGTTCGGGTGTCGGCTCGTTTCACGCATTCATCTCACGTCTCACTCTGTTCACGTTCATCCGGTCACCCGGTCACTCGTCCATCCAAAACGCTGCTTCAGACTGTAACTAAACAAGTGCTCAACAGCCGCTTTTCATGTTCATCACCTCCACGAACGTCACGTCATTCCAACCGTCATCCGTTTGTGTTCGCGTGCAAAATTCTAACATTTGTCATTGTTATTCATGTCTGCAACCTTCAGTGCACCGCGTCTGGACCTCGTTGCGTTTGTTAATGCCTTCGATTTAACGCGTTGTCGTTTGTCTTCCGCAGGTACTGCTATGAGTGCGTCAACAAGGCGACCAACGAGCGCAAGTGCATCGTCTGCGGCGGCCATCGGCTGTCGCCGGTCGGCAAGATGATCTACTGCGACTTGTGTCCGCGCGCCTACCACGCCGACTGCTACATTCCGCCGCTGCTGAAGGTGCCGCGCGGCAAGTGGTACTGCCACGGCTGCGTGGCGAAGGCGCCGCCGCCGAAGAAGCGCACCAGCAGCAGCAAACCGCGCCGCGAGCGCGACTCGTCGTCGTCGTCGAGGAAGCGCGACAGGCACGGCGGCGGCGCCGTCAACACGTCCAGCTGCTCGATCGACCAACACGGCAGCTTCGCCGATCCGCATTTGCACAACTCGTCGCAGCAGTCGCTGAACTCGTCGCACGATGAGTCGATGACTTCGTTGCCGGCTCCGTTGAGGTAGGCAAAACTTAATTTCTTCGCACTCATCGATTCAAATCCTGCCGCCTCCCTTTTCTCAATTAGTCCGGCCCATTCGATCGCGTCCACGTCCTACGATGAGCACCACAACAACTCGGTGGACGTGCCGCGCTTCCTCCAGGCGCAGATGATGACCATGAACCGGCCCAGCAGCCCGGCCATCAACCACGACTACACCGACTGCAGCATGGAGGACGCTGCATTGCAGCCATCAGCTGTCGCCGCCGCCGGAGCTCTGCTCCCCACAACAACAGCCTCAGCACAAGCGATAATGCCGCCGCATGGCTTTTGTCCGGGCGGCGTGAATACTGGCGGTTTGCCTGTGATGCCGCCGTCGGTGTCATGCGCAGCCCCACTGATGTTAACGCCAGCGCAACAGCAAGCATCACAGCCACAAATGCAGCCCCTGCTGCAACTACAGCCGCAACCACCACTGCAACCACAACAACAGATGCAAATGCAGTCGCAACTGCAGCCCCAGCCACCGCAGCAGCTGCTAATGCAACACCAGCAGCAGCAACCGCCGCCGAGCTTCGCCAACATCGCCGCTCATCAGTTGTACCCGCCTCTGCCGGCGTCTCCGCAAGCTACGCCCGTAGCAGCCGGCGCTTCGCTCAATGTTCTGCTGCCGCTGCAGCAGTTGCCGCCGCTGTCACAGCCGCCGCCGAATCCAACGCTTCCACCGACGCCGATGATGTGCTCGCCCGTCGCCGTGTCCTCGCCGCTGCACGTGACGTTCCCATCGCCGCGAGCCAGCACGCCGACCAGCAGCAGCAGCATGCATTTCCCACCATCGCCACAGCAACAGCCGCCGCCGCCCTTGACGCCGCCTGCTTTAATGGCGGCCGGAGCGCCTCCTCCGCCACTCAACATCCAAGCGGTGCAGGAAGCCAGGGAGAAGCTGAAGCAGGAGAAGAAGGAGAAGCACGCCACCAAGAAGCTGATGAAGGAGCTGGCGGTTTGCAAGGCGGTGCTGGGTGAAATGGAGGTAAGTGAAGCGGCGACAGGAAGCAGTTGATTGCATTAAATTCTTTCTCTTTCTTCTCTGCAGCTTCACGAGGACTCGTGGCCTTTTTTACTGCCCGTCAACACGAAGCAATTCCCAACGTACCGCAAGATAATCAAAAGCCCCATGGATTTGTCCACCATCAAGAAGCGTCTGCAAGATCTAACGTGAGTTCGATCCAAGTAACAATGACTTTGAAATGATTACATGATTATTCACACTTTTTCCAACTGCAGCTATAAATGCCGCGAAGACTTCTGCGTCGATGTGCGGCAGATTTTTGACAATTGCGAGATGTTCAACGAGGACGACTCGCCTGTCGGCAAGGCCGGCCACGGCATGCGCAAGTTCTTCGAGGTGCGGTGGGCCGAGCTGACGGACAAACACTCATGATATCAAGTGCACCATCTCAAATATTCCAGCGATGGAAACTAAGCATTTTAAATTACGCAATGCAACCTTCTTGGGCATAACGAATCACCGAAGTATGAACACAAGCTGAAGCTTAGCTCTGTATATTTTTCATGCTGCAAGGATTCAGTTAATACACCGAAAGCCAAGCTTTGCGATGCGTTATCTAATTTGTGTACATAGCATTCGCTTAAAGTATTTGCATTCAATTATTTTTACATTTTCCTTAAGCATAGAAACAAGTATTTTATGAATTCAATTCTGAACTGAGCTGCAAGCAGCGCTGCCACTAAAGGAAAGTTGAGTCGCTTTAGTTTATTGTGTGTTTATATTTCATTATACGACTTTTCCTATCAAATCTACTGAAAGAGAAATTACAATTACACAGAAAAAGTAATAACGCAAAGCGACAATTTTGCACATCTTTGTACAAAACTCATTTTATTATTATCATTGTTAAGAAATAATCATTTTTCACGTTTTACTTTGCAGTATTTTAAACACAAATTTATTTCGTTTTTGTCCAAATGAATTTATTTGTATTTTTCAAATGAATTTTCTTTCTTTTTATAAACAAAGCAGCAGCAAGCAAATGGCAGCTCTTTTAAAATTTATATATAATTATAAATAAACTTATTTTGTACTTAGTTTGTAAACGAATAAGTTTTAAGTTCTGTCCAATGATTAACGGCTGCATCGATTGATTTCGTTTATTATCCTTAACGTACATTAAAATGTTACAAGAAACTTGTCGCTACTAATTTATTATTGTATTATTTTTAATTTTGTATTAGATACTTACGTAGCTCTCTTCAATTCGTACTTCGATCGAGTGTCAATGCACTTTTACTTATGCTGTATGTATATGGATAAAATACGTAGAATATTACACAAGGTTTATAATTTCTTAATAAGTGACCGCTCTATGAAAAGCAAAGCATTTAACAATTAAAATGAAATTAAACGGAAACGCATATCGATTGGAAAACAATACATAAAACAAACAAAACAAAACAAAACAAAACAAAACAAAATATATATATATTTTTATTGCTACACTAAAAATACGCAAATCCTGTATTTTATTTATGACAAAACAATGAACAATGAAGGATGATCGATTAAAAATGAACGATGATTCTTCTGCGGGATGCTGTCGGAGCAGGACGACGGTCATCGGCCGGAAATGCAACGTTCGGCGGAGAGGATGTGACTGAGAATCTTTTGGAATATCAACTGGCTAAGAAATGATTTTAAAAAGCAACTGAAAACCAATTTCAACTATGAACACAACCAAAATTAATGATGACTACGATATTTTCGAATACTCACTTTAGATAATAATGAATACTTTAATAAAATTGAGCGTCGCGATTGGAAGATGTTGGACAGTTTTTAGATGCGTTGCGTGTTTAAAACAGATGTTGCAAAAACGCTTCTAGCTTTTCTATGTTAATTTTAATCACTGTAAACAACAGCAACAGCGAATTGTAAAAATAACGACGCTTTGAATGCAAAATCACGAAAATCCTTTGAATGTCGTTGTTGTTGCTTGTCTGTCCTTTCGTCGTAGTGTATTTCGCATGAAGCTATTAATTAAAATTAAATTAAAGCGTTGAAAGAATTCAAATTAAAGGCAAAACTCTTAAAGCTTCTTAAAAAAACGAAAAAAAAAGAGGAAAAAACCAAAACTAACCAAGAAAAAATTCCAACTTCAATGTTAGCAAATTAATTAAACAAAGAAATGATGTAAAAACATGAAAAACATTAAATGAATGTTGAATTGAATAAAATATGTATGTGAAAATTCGATATATTTAATTGTAATTAATTTTAAGCATTTAAGCAAAGTATAAAATGTAAAAGCAAAAAAAAAAGCATTAACTAATTTTTGAATGTTCGTCGCGGAGGCAGCTGAAAACTGATATCGAACAAACTACAAACTTAAAGAACAACGGAACCGTTCCAAAACGAAGAACTTCGTCTGGTTTTTCATTACGAAATACAAACTTAATTTTCAATGCGTACAAATATTGTTTATTTTTCCAACATTTATCGATATAAAAGAACTTTTATTCATTTTTATTCTAGTATTTTTCTATGACGTGATATTTATGAAAAGTAATAATGTAACGTATAATTTTATATGATTGTCATCATTATCATTGCAAAGGAAAATAAAAATGTACACAAAAGTAAAGCAAATTTTATTTACACATTTCGCAGCCGCTCATGAAAACAATGAATAACGGATGATGATTGAATGAAGGATAAAATGTAATAATAAGTGTAAGCAAATAAAATAGTTAAAGTTTTTATATATTATATATCATAATAAGCGCGCAGCAGGATTAATGAATAATCGCGTAGAGCAGACGATGTGCTGTAGAAAAAAGTAGTTAGTTGTCTTACTAAGTAGTTTAGTAGTAGGCATTTAGTAGTGGAAACAGAAGAATAAGGTAACGAGTAAGCAACTGTGACAGTAATTAAATTAAATAATTGTTATCATCATCATCATCATTATTATTATTATGATTAGGACAGAAACGTAACGAACTCGACGATGTTCACAGGCAAAAAATAAATAAATTAAAATATACTTTAATATTATTTGTTTGTGCATCAGAAGAATGAAACGAAGAATTAAATAATCATGCATCTGTATATAAAAAAGAGCAGAAGAAAATTATTCATTAAATATGTTGTATAATTCACTAAAAATACTTTCCCTCATGCTACTTAACACTCACCCACACACACACACACACACACACGCAGTCTGTATTAAAAACGTGCTGTTATTACGCAACTTTTTTAACAATGAATCGCATTTTAAGCAACAACTACAATTAATGCAAATGAAGTAATATTTAAGGCATTAACAGCTAAGTTTAATTTGATTGGAAACTATTTAATTTTAATTGCAATATTTCAATAGCAAATGTTAAAAGTAGGCGAACACAGGACAACACAACAGCAAAACAATAAATAACACGAATAACAAAGTAAAGTAATGCTAATTATCAGAATATTTATGAATAATAACTGTGCTCATAATAATTGCTATCATTAGGAAAGAGTTAAGGAGAAAACACACTGAACAATACATCAAAAGTAAATATAAATCGAATAATTTAAAGATATTGTAAACAGGAATTATACTATTTAAAAAGAATAATAAAAATATATGCAAAACTATAATAAATAGAAAATGTTTATTGCGTTTGAATTGCGAATTTTGTACGAAATTTTATTTAAAATAAAATTTACATTAAACTTAAAATTATTTTAAAAAATACAGGAAGCTTTCAGTTATACAAAACCCGCATAATTAATGTAGTTGTCTCTCCATCCGATCGATTAAGTTATCGCCGTAGGAAGTTCCTTTTTTCTTTACTTTGCATATGTACGAAACTGCATGAATGCCCTTTTATGAGCTAGTGAGCCATTCATAAAATTTTCGAATGCGAATGTGCCGTGAATGTTTGAATAATGATAAAAAATCAATCATGTTACCAGGAGATCATAATAACATGCACGTCTTGGCGCAAATGTTGCTGGCTTTGTGCGCAAATGTTGCTAGGTGTCATGATCGCCTGGTAGTTTCGTGAGCGTTAGCAACATTTGCGCACAAAGCCAGCAACATTTGCGCCAAGACGTGCATGTTGTTATGATCTCCTGGTAACATGATTGATTTTTATCATTTCAAGGAATCCATAATAAGAATTAAATGATATTTAACACATCGCTACGATTCAAATGACCAGGCGCTCATAATTCTGCGGCTGTAACAAATGCCTGAAACACCCTTTGAAACAGTGGGAAACTCTGCGATGATCAGGCGATCATAACTCTGCAGCAGGTAGCCAGTAGGCGGTTTCCAAGAATGATACAAACCTCATGCGCAGGTCTGTAATGCTTTTCCAGCACTTCCAGCTTTCTAATAAATTGCGTCATTGGAGACTGGAATGATGGAAGTTGATCAGAAGGTGCATACACACTTCTTTTGTAGACCCCAATTGCTGTTTTCCCTCTGAACATGAAAACAAGTTATTTAGATAAGTTATTTAGATAATTTTATTTAGTGTTATTTATTAAATAAAATTACCTAAACCTTTAATATTGATTGAAAAGACTCAGTACAATTTTACAAATATTGTCATTACAGTTTTTATTTACAAATATAGGTCTTTCCAGTTCATGAACTTGAACCATATGTTACGTGCTTAATGGTGACTGCTTGACTTCCAAAGTCCCAAAGACGTAGCTGCGCAGAGCGAAACCACTTTTTGTTGTTGGCTATGAATGTGAATCATGCAGGCATTCATTCCTATGCTGTGAATGTAAATGACATTCACATTTATAAATTTTGTTGACTTAGAGGCTCGTAATAGTGATCAAGCAATTCTCTAATATGTAGCAATGAATTAAATGTTGATAACAGAGTCAGTAAAGCTGTTTACAGAGAAGAATAATGTGTGAAGAATTTATATTGGCGACTTATGGTACATCGGAATTTTTATGTTCTTTATTGGTTGTGTTGGTGCCTCCTTCATTTCCCATCAAATAGCAAACCGAAGCTTTTGAGTCACAAGCTACCTACATTTTACTCGATATTTTTATTTCGGCAAAATACTGCTAAATAAGCAATTCCCTCAAAAAGATTGGCAATTTCCTGCGTGATTTCCAGTTTTCCTGCTTCAGTTGGTTTCTTTTCTGTCTTTCTTCTTTTCCAGCTATTAATGGAAAAAATATTGGCATGTAGATGGCGCCACATCGATCTTGGAATGAGTAAAGTTCTCTCATACAGGTGGCGCTTTAAATAAATGAAAAGAATATGTCCTGCAGATGGCGCTTCAGCAAATGAAATTAATGATGCATGTTGCGTCATCCAGATGGCGTTTTACAACAAATTCCGGATTACTAAAATCCGAATGAAAATTCTACAATCGTAAAACGTGAAGGCGAGTTTAATGCACGAAACTTTGTAATCGATTATTTGGCAGTTGTGAATCATAAAAACACTTGTACATTCGTGATGTGAATGGAGTTCGGAGTTGGAATATTCAAACAAGCGGCGTAATTTGCAGATTGTGAATACCCGATATTCTGTTGACAACGTCATTTAATCCAATTGAATATCTGAAAAACAAACCAAAACTGAAATTTGTTAAATACTTTTAAAATATTACCGTATAACCAATTTAGCATAAAAGCAATAATAATGTAATGAAATAATTTTTCAAAAAGTGGACCATTTTTTACCATTAGATGAAACTTTCCGAAATCAAATTTAAACGCTAAAACTCATTTATCAACCCACTGAACAATTCGTCAAATCCATTGTGAGTACAAATTGGCTAATTTAAAGCACAATAACAACTCAACAAATCAATAAAACCGCAAAACGGTTTAACGACGTCCCATTGGTCGGTCGTTTGGAGATCAGCGCCGCGGCGCGTTGAGCCGTGAGATTCAGCCAACGATCGATCATTCAATCATTCAATTGATTACGTTTGCATGATTTATGATTCCTTTTCAACTTGACGAATGAATGGGGAATAAAGCCGGCCGCGAAAAGCGTTGATTGCTTACAGCAAACAACAGACAAAAAGTGTTAAAGATCAGAGGCTCCAAGCTGCTCTTTCTTGCTTTTACTTTCTTCGAAAATTGCTCTATTTCACTCCGGTGCTGATCATGCGTTTTTATGCTCCAATTAAAGGCGGCCGGGAACCGATATTTTGCCCCTCATTAAGTATTCATTCAGATGTCGATTCGCACTCCGTCGGCGACGCCTGCAACGTTTATGAATGCGGAATTTAAATTGCTACGTTGGCCAATGAGTGCTTAGTAATCAACAACAACAGCAACAGAATTAATAACATATCCGATATTCAACAACAACAACAACAACAACAACTTGATTCAATTCTGCAATTGAAGTTGTTGGCAATTCTTCGGTTATTATTAAAACTGATGCTGTGAAAGAATTGTTAAAAAGTGCTGACAAGTGCGGTGAGTTTTGATGCGCTTTCAAAAACCGAAAATGCGATTATTATTAATAATAATACTGCTTAAAGGAGTTCGAACGAGAGAAGAAGAAGTAGAAGGAAACTATGAAAACATGTGAGTGATGAAATAAATGCAAAAGTAACAAAAGACAAGCGAAAATTATTGTTTTTTAAAGCGATTGAAGACGAGAAATTCAATAGAAATTGAAATGAAGCATTAGGAAATAAATATTTTGTTATAAATGAGTATTTTTCAATAAATAAACGTTTAAGTAATATGTAAATCGGGGCATTTCGTTCTCAAAACAATAGAAAAACTCCTCAAAGGGCGATTTATTGGCTCTTGCTCGGTTCGTTCGACATCTGCATCAACATCGTCGCCATCATCATCATTATGAAAACATGATGGGCGCTGAGGAAATTAACGCAGCAGCAGCCTCACTTCGACGTCGAGCACCAACGACGGCCGAACTCGATTCGTACCTGCGCCTTTCTGCCGAGTGATGAAGTTGGCCTTAATACCTGCGATTAGCTCGGAAACGGAGCTGTTGGCGGAGTGAGGGGAGGGTGGGGAACAAGAACAAGTTTCGCCGGAGAAGAAGATCGTCAAGGAGCAGCAGCAGCAGCAGAGAAACAACAACTAAAAATGGAGTTCGCTTCGAGTTGTTAATTAAAATTCGTTTCTGCTCGATGCTGAATTGTTAAAAACTAGATTCGGAGCCGAAATAGAAGCAGAAACGCGTTCGGAATGTTATTTAAAGGTTTATGTAAAAATGCGTTGTAGTTTTCCGTTATAATTTATGCAGAAACTTCACTAAAAACGTATTAAATAAGAAAGCTAAAAAAGAAAGCAAGAAAGAACAGGAAGAAACAGAATAAAAATGTTATTGAAAATATGTAATAAATGACAAAAATGCGATGAAACAGTTTTTTTGGAGTTTCATCCAAATGCGATGCTGATTTTCTTATTGGAAGGCGATTCCACTAGCAACTAGAATTATGAAGCGATGCTCTGTGAGGAGAGAAAGAGACAAACAGAGCGCCGAAACTGTTCCTTTCGATCGCTGACGATGCACTTTGTAATTTCCTTTTTAGGATATTTTTCTATACGATTTAATTTATGGGCAACTCTTGAAATTGAAGTTAATTGATCGATTTTTGGGATCGTTTAATCCCGAATTCCAGGTCGACGAACCGAAGAATCTCCTCATTGAAATCTGCATCAAGTCGCAGCTCAATTATCAATTCCATAGTCGAAAGAATCGCATGGCGACGGCCATCTTCTTGCTGCCTGCTTTCGAGCAGTTGCTGCTTCTTTGTGTTGCTGCTAATAAAGTTCTCCGCTGGACGCATTCCCAGACAGCCGTAAAGCAGCAACATGGCCCGAACATTAAACGCTGCCCTCGTCCGTGGCCGCCCCTTGCCGCAAATCCCAATTTTACACTAACTTTTCGAACAATTTTATTTCTGCCGAAGCTTGTTTTGACCATTTTAACAAGGCACGTTTGCGAAGTGCTTCCAGCAGCTCGCGTTGTTGACGTTGCTGCTGCAGAGAAGAAGAAGAAGCAGATCCTCCAATGCAATCCTTGTTGCTGTTGTTTTAATGGCTGCTTGATTTTGTCCTTGGCTGCGTTGCTGCTCCTTCCACGTTCGAATGTTTTTAAATAAATTTATAAATTCGCGACTTTTGAAAGGGTTTCGAAAGCGGAGCGTTGACAGCAGCAGCAAGAAGTCGCTTGTTGTTGCTGCTGCAAACACAAGAACGCAATTTAAACAACAAACAAAGCTGCAAACGAAGCATAAAAACAAGAAATTTATTCGCAATGAAGATGCTCTTTTTTAGCCTTTGCAACAGCCACTTTTCGAGCTGCTTCTTGTTTCCGCCGACCCGAACGTCGTTTGTGGAATCAATTAGCGATTCAATTGCTCACTGAGAGTCGCGATCGGGTCTAAAATTGAATATTTTTCAAAGCATGATCAAGAAAATTCTATTCTTCAAGGTTTTCTGGGTAGAATTAATGTTAAATGCAAAGAAATTCAAAGAAAAGAAATGAAATTCCATGAAATTTCATTTAATTATCAACTAAAAAATTCAATTAAATTTTATTCAATTATCTTTTATCTTCTAAACACGATTTTAAGTAAAATTTTAACATTTCTTCTATCGATTTTCTTTCAGTTTCTCAAGAAAAACATGTGAAGATTTGCATTCATTTAAAGTGGGTTTTTTTCGACTCCATCGAAGGACAGAACTGAACGTGGTCCGTGCAGGCACGAAGCGCAGACTTAAATTGGAACGACTTCATAAACCAAATTAAGAACCAACGAAGACGCAGACGAAGGCAAAAAATCGTCGAATGCGGTTGTTAAAAGGCGGAGAGGGGAGAGAAAACGAGGCAGCTCCACGAGAACGTCGCATGTTAACAATTGAATGCGGATCAAACGTCGAATTACATTAGTTTTCCACGACTGCCATTAGTTAAGTTGTCTGCAGCGCCACAGAAGCAGCGACCGACCTCGCATCTTCGTGTGTGTGATGTCTAATAAAGGAGTCGGACGCTCCTGAAGCCACGACGACGGCCACGAGAGCAGATCGACGCAATTCACGGCGGATAAGCGTCGAATTGGGAATTTAGAGGCCATCGAAAGGCAGCCAAACGCGAAAATCGCAGTGAAATCGCGGTGCATCTCCACGTGAAGTGGGGGGCGGGTGAGGGGCGTCAGGGGCATAGATCTGGGACGCGTTTGAAGGCTGCAAACAACGGAGCAGTCGTCTGATTGCAAACGTCAAACGTCCGAACGAGCGTCGTCTTTATTATCGCTTGGAAGTCGATCTGCGTCTGCGTTCGTGTCTCGTCGCGAACGGAGTGGAACGAACGCCGGCAATCCGGCGAACTGCAGAGGCTCCACTGCATTGCTGGCCGCATCCGTGGCAGCGTTCGAGGCGTCTCTTTCAGCCGCATCCACGTCGCTCTCCGTCGACGGGCGCTCGCTGCTTCTTTAATTAGCCGGCAATTGGCTTGTTTTTATTGCTGTCAGCCATTTTCTGAGACCAACACCCTGCTTCTTCTACTTCGTTCGGCGTCGTCCCCCCGCCTCCCGGGAAGCAATCAGAGATTCCGTTAACGTTGCTTTCAGCTTGAGTGCTTTTTGGCCGTTTTAAGGCTCAATTCACGGACTCGCTGCGCCGGGAAAGCGTCGTTAATGCGTGACTTGCGCTCCTCGCGCCGTCCGGACGCGTTCAACGCCGTGTTTAAGACACCGGCGACGATGCAGCATCGCGGTGAATCCGTCGTCCGCTCGGCGTTGCTGCCTTTTCGCCGACTGATAAAAAACTGTATTAAATTTTTATTGGCAATTCGACGGAAACCGTTTTAAGCCGTCGAAAAAATGCCATTTGCAATCAGCAGCGCTTTTTATTAGTCGGCGGCTGCAAATGGCGGCCCGAGCTGCTTTCGAGCGTCGGCTTTTATCGCCGTCTACAATGTAAACGCCTCGAACAGACCCACAGCCTGCGCTGGAAGACGCTTTAACGACGCAGAAGAGCAAGGAACGACGCATATAAATGTCATTCCTTGAATTCTTATTTAAATCCCAGTAAAATGCAAGAATTAAGGGTTTTTAAGGGGATTTTTTAATTAGTCTTGTAAAAAGCTGTTCGTGGTGGATTTCAATTCAAGTAAAGAAGCTTTCACAGTGCTCACGAGATCAGACGAAGAATCGCGACGGGCGTTGTTGACATTTTCACCTTTGCAAAGGCTTTGAAACTCATTGAAAACTCATGAAACTGATTGGACGTAGTGAGTATTGCAGAAACCAGACAAAGGCTTCCAATTGCAATGTAATCAAACTTCACCTCAAGTCGCGATTGTTTTGTGACTTTCTTAATTGGGCGAAACTTTTTCCGATCAGCTTTTAATTGCTTTCCAGTTAGATTCTAGTTGGATTTTCGGCGAGCGACGTCATTCAATGACGCGAAGTCCACAGAACGCAAAAAGGAATGCAGCAGTGAGAGAGAATGAGAGAGCGGGAAAAGAAGACGACTGAGCTTTTTGTTTTGTGTTGTTTCACGATTCGAGCGAAAAGTCATCATCGCTTTTCTATGAATAACGACGTTTTTTGAGTGATTACTTTTTTAACTCTCCGCAAGTTCTCTCTTTTTTAGGCGTTTTTATAGCTTCTTAACATTTGTGGCCATTAAAGCGACCTCCGATGAATTGCGGCGCTGAATGTTTATGATTTAAAAGTTCGAAAAGTTTAAATGAAGGCTTTCGGTGTTTTTCTCAACGTGATGAGAGCTACGCACGCGAACTCGTGAGTACTCGGGCGACCCGATGGCTGCTAATGACCACGACGGCCACGCCTCGTGATGGCCACGGCGACGGCGATGATGATGACGATGAAGATAGACGATGAAAGAGTTCGTCATTAACGAGAGCAAATCAACAGCGAAGCTTCCATGTTGCGCAGTAATCGATTCACCGTCGACGCCGACTGCGATGGAGGAATCTCCGGCGGCAGCCAAAATGGCGGCCCTTGCAGCAGTGCGTTTCTACCCTCCATCGACGCCATCAAATCGATTGCAGCAAATGAAGCGTGTAGCCTTTAATTAGAGCCACTCACAGCGGCTTCAAGCGCGCATTTCGTGGCGAAAGTAATTAAAAGTAATTGTTTCCAGTGTATTTCTGGGGAGAACGACACCTCGGCTGTCGAAAGGTGAAGAAGCATTCACGAAGACGTTAGTAACTCGTTAAACGTACCCGAAATCCATCGAATGACCCTCGACCGTCAAACTTCGGGCTCTCAGGCGTTAATTAAGTTTGTGGGGTCCTGAGACTCGACGGTCGTGGAAATGCATCGAAATGTCAACGCGTCGATGGGCTGCAGCAGCGCGGCTGAAACCTGATAAGGGTTTTACGAGCGCCGAGTGAAATTTTACTATTGCAGCCATTAAGCGGAGCTTCGCGAAGCCACGATCGGCCTCGGCTCATTAACGAGAGAAAAGCCTTTCGCGATCGCGCAGAAGCAGCGCACGATAAGGAATCGCAGTTAATAAAGCGGAAATCGTGATGGCGGCCGCTGAAAGGAGCAAATAAAAAGTATTCCATGGCTTAAAAGGGCATTCAACAGAAGTTCCCCTCCCGACCCCCCTCCGCCACTGTCCATGAATAGCGGCCAGCGGCGGCCTCTTTTTATGCACTTCGATTTTCTTCTTTTCCGTCGTCGGCGTCGGCGTCGTCGCTTCTTCCCGCTGCGTCGCTATGAATTGAAGAATTTAATGTGTTTCTGTGGAATTAATCTCCAATTCCTCCACCTCCCCACTCCTTCGCCCCTTTTTTCCACCTCCCGATCCCAGCTCAAGCGATTTTAATTCTTTGAACTTTCCACAGTACAATGGGTCTTTAAACAACTCGTGGCTCTGCTGTTCACTGAATTAAGTCAACCGTTAAATATGGTTTCTTCTGAGCTACGAATGGCCAACAGCCGCAGCAGAAAATAACTCATTATTTTCGTCGGCCTCCGCGCCTTTTGACGGCGACTAACGACTTCTTTTCGGCGTTGGAATTCTCCTAAAAACACTCGAATTAAGACTAGGAAATGGCCTCCATTTGTGGAATGATGAGCATTCAAGGATTTAATGAGTCGTTCGACAATAACGAACAATAAACGACGATGAGTCTCTGCTTTTATTACAATTCGGGGCTTAAATTATAAAAAAAAACCGCTGCCATCTTTGAAAAATTCAAATGACAACTGAACAAAAAAGTGAATAATAATCAAATAAATTAAATGCGAATAAATCAAATAAATTAATTAAAGAAAGGATAAATAAATAAACTAATTAAGAAATAGTAAACAAATAAAATATAAATTAATAATATGTAAATGTCATAATAATAAATCATAAATTAATACTAATTCTTAAATTTGTTATGCCTGAAATTTTTGTATTTAATAAACTATAAAGCAAGCGCTTAGTTTATGTCTTAAAATAAAATAAAATTAAATAAAATGAAATATTTCAGAAAATCCTAACATATTTGTTTACTTCTTTATTTAATTATTAAAATTCTTTAAACTTTAAAATAATGATTTGTTCAAGGAGTAAATAAATTTATAAATTATTAAATAAATAATTTAATGAATAAACGATCGATTAAAAAATGAAATAATTTAATAAATACTTAAATAATTAAATAAATAAATATTTTTTAAAATAATAAATAAATAATACAAAAATAATAATTAAAAAAAATGTTAATTCATTTAATATTAAAATTATTAAATGTATGTAGTAATTAACTTAATTAGGCAAAAAACTAATTAAACTAAACGAAAAGGAATGCGATTTCTTCAATTATTGATGATTGCGTGAATTGTTCAACGAATGGACGCAATTAAATCAATAAAAAACACACAAACGCACACAAAAAAACTCATTTCGACGGACATAAATACAAATAACGATCCATATTTTACAGCAACATCGAAGAATAACGAAATAATTGAAGAAAAGCATTGAAAATGCATTGAAAATGGCGTCGGTTAATTGATGCCGGCCGCCGCGAAAGAGACGAAAGAGACGAAAACTCGTAGCTACTCGGCTCTCGATCGTCAATCGTCGTCGAGCTGCAGCGAGGCCTCAACAATGGAAGAGCGATCATTTAATTATTTACCATAGAGGACGACGGCAAAGAGCGAGGAGAGAGAGAGAGAGGAAAACGATGAGATTGAAGTGAACTGAAGAATAGAGTTGTTGTTGCTAATTATGAGTGTTGCAGCCGCTTTAATTACAACAACAACAGCCGAGTACGCATCCGAAATCATTAACGATGGACTGCAACAACAACAACAACAACAATTATCACATGAAATCACATTTGAACACATTTAAAATGGCGTCGAATGCAATTTAAAGTCGTGTGTTGTTCGGTTTTTATCGTCTTCCACGTCGTGAGCGTCATCGTCGTCGTTGTTGTTGTTGTTGTTGGTGGTGCTTTCATAAAAACGTCCTCGTTTTCTAATCAGCAGTATTTCCAATGCGATTCCCTCGACTGCAATTAAAACCTATTAAAACCACTTTTTAAGAGTTGATGGATAAAAGCGATGTGTGGTAAACATCACAGCAACAACAACGACAATAACAACAACAACAACAACAACAACAACATAAACAACATTTGTAATAAATGCTTTTTATAGACAAAAACAAAACACATAAAAAAATCTCAATCATAATTCATCGGAAATGGAATCGTAATGCGAATGTGAATTTAATGCGTGCGAATGTTTCTTCTTCTTCTTTGTTTCATTTGTCCGTTAATTAGTTAAAACAATTAAAAAAAAATATCCACTTCACTGCAATTCCAATTGGTTCCATGTCAATCCAATTCGAACTCAACACTTCATAGAAAACACTTCAACGAAAACTTTAATTTAATTGATTTAGGCGCCGCGATGCAACAACAACAACAACAACAACAACAACAATTGATATTGATTATTGAAAATGTGTTTTTATTTTCGTCTTTTATTAATTTTGTTTTCCTTCATTTTTTATACGTATTTTCATAAGCGCATTTCTTTTAATTAAAATGCTGATACTTGCATTTGATCAATTTTGGAATAAAATGTGTGTCTCCATCGCAGATTAGCATTATTAATCTAATTGCTTAACTAAAAGAAGACACTCCAATTTGAGTGTAATTTTATTGTATGTAAATAATGTTAAATAAGGATCTTGGTCTTTAATGTTGCTTTCCTTTCCACTTCCAAAAAATGCTGCAATGAAATTTCACAATTTATTGTTTATTTATTAGAAATTAAGGAGATAAGTGAAACACGGATCAACAGAAACAACAAAACCAACTATAAAAGCACTAATAATCACTTTAAATAATAGACACAAAAAAAGTCATAATAAAAACACGCAGTAAACCACGAAAACCAATAAAAAAAGTCAACCAACATAAAACGAACAACAAAAATAACACCATAAACGTTATAAAGCATTTTAATAGCAATGCTAATAAGAAAAATATAACCTTAAACCCCTTTAAAAGCAGTAAATGACAATAATAAATATTTTAAGTAACTCATATTGGTTTTTGTTACTATGGACACGAGAAAAAACTGTTTCGGGAAGGGTTTTGTGAGTAAAATTTTAATCCTTTATAATTCTTAAAATTAAAATTATGTAAAATCTATTTCCGTGGACTATTAAATCGAATTCGGAGTGTTTTATACGAAGTCTGGAATTCGTTTTAGGAACACCGAAAAACGACCGACGCCATAGTTACCTCGGAGGAGAGGCGCGGTTCATGGACTCGATGTGGAAGTACCTCGTATCTCGCGTCTCGTGCCAAGTGGCAATCAGGCGCAGTGGGTAATCAGCAAAGGAACCGCAAGTGATTCGTTTCTATTTCGAACGAAGGAATACCGACGATTTACGAAACAAATACGCCTCGGGTCAAACTGATTGCACGAATATATTTAAATATCAAGGCCCTTGCACCCTCCTCCATCACCCGAACCGACAACAACAACAAAACAACAACCGACGATAATATTTTAATAAAAACAGGGAAATAAGCGAAAAAGGAGCAAAACCAAAAAATAAATACATAAATAAGAACTTTAATAACTCCAAGACCAACAACAACAACAAAAATAACAACAACAACAACAACGGCAACTCTCAGCAATAACACGCCTTCGCCGACGACTGACGACCGACGACGAACGACCGACGACAGACGCTGAACGTCGAGCGATTATGAAGCGATTCTTGTACTCGCAGGTAACTAGAAAATCGCAAATAAATTGCGCGGTTCTCCAGACCCATAATAATAATAATAACAACAACACAACCTGCCCCTCGTCTGTCTGCTTTCGGCTCTGTTCCGTTCGGTAATTTGAGGTGTTGAGGTTGGCTCATGGAAAGCGGTTGGGGCGCCGCCAGAGGATCGGGAGCTACGCTTCGGAGCGGTGCAGCGATTGTGGTTCGCGGTAATAAAGCAACAAAAATTCATTTCTTAATAATAAACACGGACTCCAGCTGGACGGAATAAACCAGTCATCAACGGGAAGTGCTTCGAGTGCGGTTGATGTGTGGTTAAGTGAAGGAAAATACCGAAAAAACTAAGAAGTTGGCATATGGAGTTGAAGGACGGTGAAGGAGGATGCGAGGCAGACGCAGGAGAAGAGAATAATCGGAAGAAACAGAGCAGTAATCATAATAACCACGGAGTTACCGCTGTTGCTAATACTTCGAAGGTGATCGGGGGCATCTAAGGCCCCTGGAAAGCCCCAGCAGCACAAAGAGGTGAAGAAGAAACGGACAGTATTCAAAGAAAGCAATAAATAAATATTTATTATTGTTTATATAGACTTTAAATTCAGTTATCAAGTGTTTACTGTACATAGAAGAGTCCATGTTTTCCTCTGACCTTTAAAATATTTCTTCTTCTTCTTTAAAACGATACCAAAACTCGGTTCGTCGGTCATCTGTTCGTTTGTGGGTCTCCTTCCAGGAACCACATTTCATTGAGTTTTTATTTATGCTGGATTCTTTTTTAGTATGTATTAAAAAATATCGTTTGAGGGGAGGAAAAAACATAAAAAGACACAAAATTTCGTGGTTCAGAATAAACTGAATAAAAAATAGGAAACAAATGGAGCCCAGCGCATTTTAAGCAACGTCCGTGGTACATTTGCTGGCCTGAATTCGGCCAGAGGCGTGTCTAATGCGTTCTCCAAGAACTCGAAACGTTTGAACGCCATTTTATAGTGTGGGAAGGAGTGAAGGGGCTCCAGTGCAGCCATCAATATCTGCCATTTCGAGTAGATAACCAACGCCAAAAGCATCGGACACAAAAGCGACCAGTTCAATGAAGGTTGAAGCGGGAACAACAACGACCGAATCCACAACTCGGTCGAGTATTCGAGGTCCTACGGCTTCGGAAACGCGTTGCTGCGATTCGTTTCTGTGTCCCCCGCCCCTCAGCCCCGCCCCACACTCGGTAAGTAAGTTATAAATAATAACTGACGTGTTGTAAATCAAAATTATCAGTTTTTATGTCTGTAACCGGAGGATTCAGCGATCGGAGCTGGCCGCCGCATCGCTAAACATCGTTCGAAATGCACCTCACTGAGTTCCACCCAAACAAACCTGAACAAATCGCCAGCAACTGAAGCGACTCAGGTGAAATCCAAGCCTTGCTCCATTCCCTCGAAGGAGAGCTAAAAGTGATCGTGCGCCAGAACCCATTGGGAGACCAGCCGAAGCGCTGCATGCGTTCGAAAGCAAAACCAAGGCCAAGGAGAAATGGTTACCGATCGATGAAATGCAATTATGTTGTACGCCGATCGAGGACAGAACTCGCCCGCGATTGTGGACGCTTGTGAAGGTCCAAATTAAGTCTGAATTTCGAAATGGGTCGCGGAATCAAGAAACCGTTAAACGTGGTCGTGTCCACGGATAGAAGGGAGAGGCGAAGGTTTCGGATGAAGCGAAAATGGAGAAAAGATAAAGATTATTGTTATGAATAATAATAATAGACGAATCAGTTGAAACACGAGGTTGTAATGGTTCTAAACATGGAAAATGTGGATGGGATGTGGATGTAGGTGCGGATGTGAATAAGAAGGAGCGTGGTAATTGAAAGAGAATGAGGAGAAACATGAGAATTTGGAGGGAAATGTTGACGAAGAGGCTGAAGCTGAGGCTGATGCCGCAGTTGATAGTAAAGATGAGGATAAGAAGAAAAGTGGATGAGGATGAAGGTGTTGAGGATGAAGGTAGTGAGGCTGAAGGTGACGAGGATCAAACGGATGGAGATATGAAATATGATGAGCGCGATGTCGGAATAGAAACAGAACGATGTCAATCTTCAGATTGATCAGTGTTATAAGCAATTTTTACGAGGACGATGCTACGTTGCCAGCGCCTAATCAAGTTATTTTCGAATTGAAAAAGAGTACTAAAAATTTACACTTTAATTCAATAGACGTCGCGATAAATTGGCTCACCAAAAGTCGAAGGATGTCAGGGTTTAGCGAGTAAATTCAATCAATCTTTCCTCAAATAAAGGAAGATAACATTTCTTCAGAATTTAAATTCATATTTGGTTCATTATTTGCCTTTGTTTTAATTCATTTTTGGTTTCTTTTTTGCCTTTGCTCGGTTTATAAAAGAAATAAAAAAAACTGTTTGAGGCTTCGTGTTCGGGATCCCACAAAACTGCTCCGTGTCGTGTTTTCGATCATTAAATTACAGTTTTTCGCCTCAACTATTGAAATCTATTCAATTATGTTGTAAAGTCAATTAAACTGATAAGCAATAAATATTAATATTAACGGCAGGCACCCACTCAGACACAGACAAGTCGAAGCCGCTGGAAACGTGAATCGTGGAAAGCGCCGAGCGAGGAGCAGCGATCGAAGCCGACTCCACGTCGATGGTTGGCGCAGTTGCTGTTATTTGCTTGGGGGAGGGGGACGGAGTGCAGCGGCTCTCGCGGGAATTCAAACGTCGGCTGGGAATGTTTACGTCGTCGTCGTACATCAGCGGCAGTCAGCGGCAGTCAGCGGCTCCACGACGATGACAACGACGACGTGTTTCGCGAAGGTGCAGCGAGAAGCCTGAAGGAGTTCTAAAGACGGGAAAATGGCGGGGGGGTTAGAGGAAGAAGTCGAATTGACAGCCAATAAACCAGTTTATGTTGGGTGCAGCTACGCTAAAATGTTGCCGCTCTTCGCCCAAATAAAACAATAAAATCCGAAGATAAACCACAATAAAGCAGCGTGAATAACGAATTCTAATGCAAGCATCCTTAAAAACGCATTTGCGGAGTTTATTAAAAGAAACACCTGACAATGAAAGGCTTTTTGAGGCATTTACGATCCGATAAGCCATGGAGGAGGGCAATAAAGGGTCGCAGAGGCAACTACGAGTCACGCGATCGTCGTCAAAGTCACGAACCGCGTCACAAGCGAAAAGCAGCCGCCACAAAATTCCAGGAATTGTAATTTCCCACGCCTCGAGCGATTTCCGAGCGATCAACAAACTCCACGAGCAGCTCATGTCACAGGAGAAACCCGAAAGCAGGACGAAGCGCAGGATGAAGGCCGCAACAAAAGATTTTCAGTGGATTAGCAACAAGAAGACTGAAACTCGGTCAGTTTTTCGGTCTCTGATCCGATCTGACGTCAATCTTTCGACTTTTCTAATTGGCTCAACATCAAGGGGTCTCTTTGCCCCGCTCGGTGACTTTTAAGGATGTCGCATGTAATCCTGAAATCGCTTTGGCTTAAAGAGTGTCCCGGTCTTTGTTTCGAGTCCGCAGCCGCCGCAGGACGATCTTCGGCCACAATCAATAATAATTTGTGAGTTGACAAAATATTCGTCCCTTCGACTGTGACTTTGATCCTTGCGGCGCAGCATGCGATCCACAAGAAGCCGTTGCACCACCGAACAAATCAGAATCCTTAGAAAATTGATTGATTCCGATGCGTTGTTGGCTTCGAGACGATCGTGGGTCTTTCTGCGTCCCTCTTCCTTCCTCCTTCCTCACTTCTTTTGTCCCTTCACTTGATTTGTGGCTTTTAGAACGTGTCCCTTTTTTATCCCTGTTTTCTGTGGCTTCTGTTTTGTGTTTTCGCTGTTTCTGTTGTGGAAAATTGCATCAATTTTGAATGGAATTTCTTTTTCTATTCTATGTTAAATGGGATTTTTTCCATTTTTGTGTTTTTTTGTTTGTTGTCATTTTGTGTTTGCTTTAAGAAATTATAAACATAAAATTAACTCAACTGCGGATGAAAGGAGGCTTTGAAGTGCTGCCGAGTGACTGACTGACCGCATTTTGCAGCTTTAATTTTTTCCTTTCTTCTTCTTCTCCGTTCCTCGCTGGCCACCTGCGTTGTTTGGCGTCAGGCTGAGCAATTAACAAGGCGTCCATTTCTTCATTCTGTGGTAATGCCAAGGAAAAAACTACAAAATCATATTTTCCAAGTGGCAAAAATCTCCATCGCAAATCATGGAATCCGTTAAAGCATTTTACGTGAAAATATTTAATTGCAGAAACACAAACGCCATTTAGAGAAGTTGTTGCAGAGTGATAATACATAATAAAATAAATAATAATAATAATAATAATAGCAATTAGCAATAAGAACAAAGCAAAATCTTCAACAGCAACATTTAAAAAAGAAACGTTGCATTCTACGATGCAAGACGTAATTTCAAAGGAAGAAATGCTTTGGAAGGGAGTGGAAAGGATGCATAAATAAAGGCTTATGTTGTTGTTGTTGTTGTGGCTGCAGCACCTGCTCATCATCAGTCAGCAACGACTGCTTCAGCAGTTGAAGTCGCTCTCAGTTCGCGTTCCCTGTCGCAGTCTTTCGTTGCTGCGCTGACTGCTTTTTTCTGTCGTTTGCTGCTCTTTACTACTGCTGCTTGCTCTCCACTGCAGTTTGTTGCTCTTGATAGAGGCATCACTTGGAATAAATCATAATTGCGCTGGCAGCCACCTCGGAAAGTGTCCATAAAAGGATGTGATTGACAATCACGTTGCAGCGATCGTTCTTGAGCATCGTTATTTGTTGTTGTGTTGCTATTATCACTGTCAACGTCATCGCTAACAACAACAACAACAACAGCAACAAATTGTAGTAATTATGAAAATTGAATGATGTTAGTTTCAGCAAAATGTTTTTCAATCAGCAATTTTACAATTTTACAGCAGAACACAATTTAAATAGAAGTTAAATTGGGATATGCAGCGATGGGCGCGGTACAGCTAGTTTTTAAAGTTCGCTACTTATTAAAAATATTCGTTCAAGTGACGAAAAAGAATTTAAACCTCTGAAAAACTGCTCAAATGAATTCTTACGGTGTTAAGAGTGTTTCGTAGCCCAATTTTTGTTATTTATTTATTTTTTTACTAAAATGTCATCATTAATAAAATGAAAAAGTAGATTTAATTAAATCCCTATTAAAATTTAATTTAATAAATTTGCTATACTTTAACTTAAAGACCAAGAATATTATTATTTTAATTAATTAATATAATAAATCATATAATTCATATAATTATAATTTAATTATGATTTGTGGCTCAAGTAAATTTAGTTTATTATTTATTGTTGCTTTAAATAATTTCTTATTTCTTTTTATCTGCTTTTTTTAAACCTTTACAATTATTTGTAAACGCAATTAAATTTCAATATAAAAATTATTGTATAATTACCACGTTTATTGGTTTTTCTGTTCTTTTTCCATTCTTCATGATGGAGTGAGTTTTCTTTCATTTTTTATAAATTATCAGGGTTGTTTTTTCTTTTTTCAAGTGGCCATTTAAATTGTTTTATTTTCTGTATTTCTGTCAACTTTTGAATTATGGCATTTTTCTTCTCTTTATTTACGTTCCTTTTTCAGTTACATTTTTCCTTTTTTCAGGGCCAAAATTGTTGCTTTTCCCTGTCACCCATAAATGTCATTAGTTCCAATTAAATGATCATTAGTCTCATTAGACATTTAATTAGATTTCCGTCAGCTCTCAAAAGTGAAAAATTTCCCCATCAGCAACCAACCAAACGGATTCTTATTAGACTTTCGTCGGTAATTAATACAGTTATTACAACGAACATAGAAACGCGCGTGTGTGTGTTAGGAGCATGAAGCATGGCGAGGTAAGAAGAAGAAGGAAACTCCATTAATTTCTCAACACCCACCATCGTTAATTTCGGTTTTCAGGGCGGTTTTATGGGCCTCTTTATTAGCTTAAAACACGCTACGCTTGGAAAATAGAGTTTGTAGTTCATCAATTGCGGAATTTAGCACTTTAACGCGATTTAATGAAGGCCAAAAACATGTCTAAAGGATTATTTCATGGACCTAACCGAGAAATTTACTTAAAAAGGAAGAGCTACAAATTTTTAGGAGTGAAGTTCTTCATTGAAAATCTTCCTTATTCCAATTTATTTAGTGTAGGGTGCTCAAACTTCACCTCAGGCCGACCTCTTGACTTTACTGCTTCCATTTTTTTGGTGAAATTTAATCGCCGAAAACAACCACAGAACGAAAAACATGAATCCGTTTCCGTTGGCAGTTAAATGATGGCGATTTGACGATTTTATGATTTCCATTTCAAGTCTGTTTTCGGTGGTTAAAACACGGAAAGAAACATGGGACAAGTCGATGGAGTCACCGCTGTAATTTCAATCATGGTTGAGTTCATTTGATGGGAAAGATTAGAAAAATAAACAATGAAATTAGGAAATCAGTCAGCGCAACGAATTTCGGGAATTTATGTAATAAACGGGGATAAATTAGAGTTTTTAAATTGTCATTGTTGAATTATGGAGTTTAAATGAATTCATTTTTCACCTTAAAAAAGAAAAAAATTACAAAAAAAAAAAATATAAAAATGTACAAAATAAATACTAATTTGTATAGAAAATTAAAAAAAAAAAATAAAAATAATAAGACACAAAATAAGAGTAATGAAATTCTGTTTTTTAATTTTAATGTCTTTTTGGAAGTGGAAATTTAATATTATTAATTATAAAAACTTCTTCTGTTTAATAATAAATGCAGGAAATTTTAGCAAAAAACTTCCTCATTTATTGCAATTATAATTTAAGTTTAAATAAAAGTTGCACCTCTTTAAAAGGCCAAAACTGACGTATTTAAATCCTCTTAATCACCTAATAATAATAATCTCAATTATTTCATTAATCCCAGTAAGAAAATCAAACATATCCAATTGGAAATTGCCAATTTCACCACTGAAACTGAAGCACAGACACACTTCGTATCTACGATGGGCTTCGTGCTTTGTGCTCCGCTCTTCGTGCACGCAGCGCACTCGTAGTTAATTCAATCTGTTGTTGTCGACGTTGTTGCTTTCGTTGTTTACACGATTCTGCTTCATGTCGCAGTCATGATTTTTAATTAACTAAAAATCAGCCAAATACACTCCACGGCAAAACACACACACACAGCCACGTAAACGGCTGATGGCGTGTTGTGTGTGTTCCGCAGCGCATAATTTGATTACATTTTATCACTCGGATCTGTTAAACACCCGAAAGCAACCCTCGCTTGTTGCCGTTCACTCTCCGTTGTTGTTGTTGTGGGTTGCGTGGGGGGAAAACGACGCCGATGGCTGAATGTGGTGGGTGTGTCAGCGCAATTTCAGAGTTTATTTAGTTGAAATCATTGTGTGTTCAGTGGGGAGATAATAAATTTTACGGGCTGCATTAAAACGTCCCCCAAAAGCACTTTGTTAAGCACTCAGAGGCCCTTGAGGCAGTTCGAGCCCCCCTTTCGCCCCGGGGTCCATCGCACAAGACGGGAGGATAATAAAACGATTGCTACAGGCGAAGTATTTCAATTCAATTCAATCTGCGGCAGATCTCAGGCTAAAGACTTGGCTGGAGAAGCAGAAAATTATTATTCCATCAAGGAAGCTCTGCTGCCTCCCCTCGCCGCCCACCCGTCGGACAACCGAGCAGATGACGCCGACGAAACACACCCTCGACAGCCATCAACAAATTGTTTCGCCCCGGGAAGCGAATCCTTGTTATTAACCCCGCGCAAGGAGTTGGAGGACGGCGAACGACTTTCATCCCTCCTGGAACAGTCACAGTTACAGCAGCCGCTCGTCCCAACAACGAACACAACACGCAATGGACGAGGAGGTGTGGTGAGAGGAGGTGAGAATCGCATGGCGATGATGGCGATGGAGGAAGATGAACCTTGAAGCTGCAAATTGAATTGGATTGGGTGAGAGATGAGGCAGATAATTGAAAGACATGAGCATGAATAAATTGCGAGGAACATGGAGCAGGGATACATCCCACGAAAGGGTAGGGGAGAGGGGGAAATACAACTAGAGCTGGGAGAAAAATTTATGTGTTCCTTAAATGACTTTCTTTTGCTTGTCAAGTGAAAAATGCGGACGTTTTTTGTTCCCTCATTTAACCAAACAAACAATTATTAAAACCTTTTATTTAATTGGCTCGTGGTTAATTATGCACCTGGAAACGAGGCTTTGTTTGCACATCAAAGTCGGCGCCGCCATCGCGCGTTTAATTATATTTCAACGCTTAAAACGCACCTCGTTTCAAGTGAAAAGCGGAATTATTTAATTCAATTCCGACCGCATTTCAATGGACTTCATTCAAAGAAGCCTCTGGAATGAGTGAGAAGTAGAAAATGGAGCTGAAACGATGAAAGAAACGATGAAAGAAACCATTGTTTGCTTCAAGTGGAAAAACTGTTATTAAAGGGCGACTTAAGGCGGTTTCCAGCTGCGATAGAAACCTTTAAAAGTTCAAATAAACTTAGCGAAGGTTTTAAATATTTAAATGATTTCAATTTCAATGTGACTTTGGGAAGAATCTGACTTTATTTCACTGTATTTTGAAGTTTAGATTAAAGCGTCTCCTCCCCTCTTTCTTCCCCTCCTCTCGCCCTCCTTGGAGCTCAAAACTTTCCCGAGTTTCACCTTTAAATGCCGTAAATGTTTTCGCAACAGCAGCAGCTGCTTTCGGTTCTCCTTTCTTCCACGCTGGCTCAATTATTGACCACTTTTCGACCATCGCAAAAAAGCGAAAATGCGAAACTTCGACAGATGCTAAAAATTGCATCGATCGTTTGCTTGAATGTAAGCAAAACTTTAAAGCGTTCATAAATTTGTCGATTATCATCGTCACGTCATTTAACGGAGCAAAATGTCGGTTCTGCCCATTGAAAAACCTTCGCTTCACTTCGTCCTGTGAAAGGGTATCCTTTTTGACGTTGAGTTGCCTCTTCTGAGTTCCTTTTAGCATCTCTTCTTGTGGCTTCTTTATTTCCACAGTGTATCGAAATAAAGTTAAATAAAGGAGCCGCAAAAATTGTGGTCAATAATAAAAAGCGATTTCGTGGTTGGCGAAAAGATTTTAAAGCACAGAAATTCCTGAGTCCATGTTTTAATGAAGGACTTCGATTTGTGTTTGTTTCTGGAACTTTTAACGAGTTTTTTTAAGTCTTTCTGGAGCTCAGCGGAGACTCGGCGAAGTTTGCTTTTCAGTTTCCTTTTCCTTTCAATTTTCTAACGAATTTTAAGCTGAATTTTGGCCTCAATTAAATGTAGTCCAGGAAGTTTTAGCCGCAAGGTGACAGCCGAATTTTAGTGTAATAAATCGTTAAGGACTTCGTTGAAGTATCACATTATTAAGGACCTTGAAATTTAATTGCATCCTGGCAATAAATTGAATGAATTACTTCCTCATAAATGACTTATTAATTGCAGTGGACCGTAATTTATAGCCGAGTGGCGAGCGACTGAATTCAGCTCCTTCTTCGGTTTCTAGAAGCCTCAAGTTAATTAATTCTCAAATAGCGAAAGTGGAAACCTCTTCCCCTCCCTCAAACAACGATTTTAATGACTCCCTTCGTGGCCACTTATCGAATTTATTCAAATTAACCAAGAAAAAGCACGTCAAAGGACGTTAATTTGTTTATGGAGACAAAAAAAAAAGGGAAAAACCAACAAGAAAACGAAGAAGAAGAACAAGAGGAAGTAGAAGAAGAGAATTATTAGTCTTCCGTCCAACTTCAATTGCTTTAAATGGCGTCCAACGTAATTTTGGTTCCCGTTTGGCTTCTTTTGGTCGCCATTTTTCCAAGGAATCCATTTGCTAAAGGACGCCATTTTGAAGGAAATTAAAAGAGGAATGAGTAATGAAAACACATGAAAAGAAAAGGGCTCAATAAAAGTATAAAATAATCAATCAGAAGCTCAATAATAATCGTTAATGTTCTAAACTGAGAACAGAATTCGGTCCCTCGAAACCAAATTGTTTCCCATTAATTCGAGGCTAATTAAATGCTGTTGTTGTTGTTGGAAATCGTTCTAAAATGTCTTTAATCAAATAACAACTCAAGGCTAATAATAAGAAAGTCCGACTTCGTTCTAATGAATTATTCAAAATACGGAATTCACCGGCGAAATGAGGTTGTTAATGGCTTTCGTTTAACCAGCAGAGAACCTCAACAACTGCTGCTGGGCGCTCATTTCAAGCCCCTCAAGGGTTAATTCTGTGAGCTGAATCACTCAGCGGTGGTGCACATGGTAAAAACTCTATAATTACCACGATGGCTCCGAGGATATTGATTCACCTTCGATTAAATGCACTTCAAAACGGTCATTTATTCATGTCATTCCTTTCGGCGGGATTCTTGTCATTGTTAATGATATTCTTGCGGAAAGGGAATAAGAAGAAATACTGAAATAATTCAAGTAAACAGTCCATTATAATTAATTCTTAGTTTCCCCCACGATTCAGCTTGAGTTTTCTGTTCGAAAATGCAAAAAAAGGAGCTTCAGGACGCCTTCGCTGCTCGAAAGAAAGAAATCGAAATCAATCAACAGCTTCGATCGACTGCGATGCAAATCTTTACAACTTAATTTTTGGCCTTGAAATGAGTTTAATTGAAGACTCGCGACTTGAGACAATATTTGCTTTAATAATCGAAGAACCAACGGAAGAATCGAAGCGTCCGCCGCACACAACTTTGTAAAAACGCACGAAAACAGACGCAAGATGGCTTCTCTTAATTAACATTAAACAGGCTGCGAAATAAGAAGGAGACGGAGATGACGACGATTGCAACTCATCAACTTCCATGCTTCATTATTAAAGCCATCGCCGATGCTGCATTCATTTGAGTGGTCGCCGGGACGCGATCAGCATAAAATCCGATTTTAAAGGCGGCTCACGACGACGACGATGACGATCGTGATTGCTGCAATGTCCATAAGAAGCCTGAGTGACCGCCGCGCCCCATCCGCGCCGCCCTGCTTCAGTATTTCACCGGCTTAGAAGCTTAAGTACTTCATTGGTTCATAATTATAAGCCGCCATTAACTGGGATCAATTCGCGATCGCAGCGGCCACGACGACCCTCCGCTCGCCCCGCTCCACGCCCCTCCTCACAAGGAATTAAATAATTTAATCTGGTTATTGCTGGAAAATCAAGTTGTCGTCTCGAGAATCGCAGGCTTTTCGCATGCTTGTCGTTCAGGGCGATCGCGTTGTCCTGGCGATCGTCTTCGCCGCACACAAACGCGTCCACGCTACTTATCGAACATCCATTAAGACGCTCCGGGGAGCAGATGGCAGCGCTTCGCAGCCGAACCGACTGATTAACAACTGAACAACTTTGGCGAGTCTATTGAGCACCCTGACGAAGGCGCTGCAGATCGCGAGTCGAGTCCTCGGCGCGGCTCTTATGACTTCATAATCTTAATTAACGTTTCGCTTTTAAAGATTTCTTATTTCCCATTTCTCACGGCGCGACTCGGCGCGAGTGATCGCCGAAGGAGACATTCGCGAATCAACTGGCGAAACTTCTAAGCATCCAATCAAGAGTTTCGGGTTCGTTGTCGTCGTCGTTGTCGCTGCTGATGAGGATGGCGGTCGCAGGCGGCTCTTTTCCAGGTACGCGGCTGCATGGAAGACCCACTGGCAGCACCCTTCGTCGGCTTCCTCCTGCCGTGTTTATTTTCGTGGTCGCTTCTTGCCTTCAGATGCTTTGTGTATTTGAATTAATGACGATCGCGCCTCGCTTCAGTGCTCGGCTGCGTCTCTGCGTCTGCGTCTGCGGCGCAGATATTTTATTTATTCCTCGAGTCGTTATGTACAAAATTGATCGCGAGGAATTCAGCATGGCCGATCGACTTGTTTGGGCGCTCGTTGGCTGGCCGCGTCCCTTAGACCGAATTTGAATCTCCTTTTTAGGGGAAGTCTTGCGAGAAGACTTAATTTTTAATACCTGGACGTTGGATGCGGCCTTTCGGAATGCACAACGATCCATGGACGGAGACTGATGATCGCCAATGTATTGAGTTGTTGGAGTTTTTTAAATTCTCCAAAAGCTTATTCAATGTTGCGATTGATTAATTCAGAGGAATGAATACTGATTCGCAGGGAACAGCAGTGACACTGAGGAACGATCTTTGAGATTATGGAAATGAATGAATGAATTCGGAATAAAAGTGATTTTTTCTACAAAAACGTCGCGAATGGGGAACAAAATACTCGGTATTAAATGAGTTTAAAACAACGACATTTCAGCGTAGTTTAGAAGAAGATTTCGACGGAAAAGATGTTCGAATTGTGATTGAACATGGTTAATTTGCAGGGAAATTTCTTAGTACTCTTTAGGAAACTCTTCTTGGACCTCTTCTGGGACCTCTTCTTGGACCTCTTCTTGGGATTTTTCTCTACTCTTCTGGAACTCTTTTCCTGCCTCTTTATAAACTCTATGGATCGCCAAATCGACTCAAATCGATCTGTGGATCCTCGTTCACTACAATCTCCAATAAATTCGTCTTCTTAACACACGACTGTTTCTAATGCAATCATTAGACTGTGTTTATTCACAGTCGTACTTCATATTTTAATATTTCAACTCTCATCACGTTTTTCATAACTTCATATGAAACATTTGCGGCAATTATTATTGGAAATGGTTCTGTTTTCTTCTCAAAATGGAGCATCGCTGAAATAACACATTTCCGGCAGATGTCGCTGTAGTTCGCACGTTCGTTGATGGCCATTTAATAGCCAACTCCGAAGAAAAAATCCAAAGAAAATCCATCTACGAATCGGCAAACGGTCTGCGGTTTCACAGCGGATCAAAAACGATAAAAAAGCATAATAAAATTCGGGAGAAACTCGGGTTGAAATTACAAAATTTCGCTGTCAATTTTTTGTTATTAAAATCATTTATCACCGGAATCAGCTCAACAACAGCGACGAAAATATCGCTGCTCTTGCTGTGCTAAGCGAAAATGTTTAATGCTCAGCGATTAGGAACAAATGTTGCCAACATTATGCAGAGAAAAATAAGAATGAAAGCAGCTACCTCCTTCAGTCACATGGTAGCAAATCCTTGGTTTTAAGAGGAGTTCCTCAGCTTCACACCCCTCGTCGACCCGGATGAAGTCTCGTTTGTGCCAACTTTCAGTGGTTTTCCTCCGCTTTTCGGGTTGTCCTCGTCTTGAGGACCACAGCGAGGCACATCGAACAAACAAAATGGTGCTCGGTATCTCTGTAAATGGATCACATAACAAAAGGCGTTAACATGTGGCAACAGATGCGCCTGGCTCAGTGCTGCCCCGCCACAAACAACGCCGTTTATTTGCGGTTGTCCGCTTTATTTTCAAATTACAAATCTTTTTGTTGTTGCGGTTGTTCTGTTGGTGTTTCTGGAGGATTTCCACACAAACGAAAATGTGGAAACCGAGGGGAAAACTCTTTGTGGAGAGGGTGAAGAGAAGAACAACAAAAAACTGTTGATGCACTTGATGAGGAACGTATTTCTATTTCTCTACGAGGAAAATGTGTGATGAAAAACTACAGAAAGCTTCAGAAATAGAAAAATTACACGACTGTTGAAAGGGGTGGTGAGGCAAAGGGGCTTGAAAGATGTGATAATTCCTTTATTTTAGAATTTTTATGTCGTAAATTATTCAATAAAATCATGTTTCTTCAAGAATTATTTCTCAATGAATATTTATAGTATAGTGGATCCTTTTTGAGTGCCTTTACTTCATCTCATCTCCAAATTAATTAAGAAACGTTTTTGATTTATATTTTCAATTGTTTTTGTAATTAATTTGCTAATTTGCTGCATTTATTTCAATAATTTCAAGCATTTGTTTACAATTGATTACGTTTTGCGATCGGATTTGTTGATGGGCGTGTCCAAGGGATTTCTTTCACATTTCGCCCCCATTTTTTCATCAAATATTTGCAATTTCCCAACGAATTCATGTTCTTCATCATCTTTTTGTGGTTAATGGACGACAGCAACAAATATCGAAGCGAATCTAATGAAAGGAAGCGAAAATACATCACTTCCTCCTTCTGCTTGAGTTTTCTCAGCGTTTCTCCTTCCCTCCTTTTCTTACATCCTTTTTCCCTCGACAATGTTGCTCATTTATCTAATTTAACATCCGATTTTCTCACAAACAACAAGAAATCTTCTTCAATTGATATCGAGATGTGTTGTTGTTGTTGTTGTTGTTGCTGCTATGAGATTATTAGCACTTAAGAACAGCTGCCGCGAACAGTTGGAATTATTTGCGGTTCTTTTCGCCTGACAAACGACCGAAGGAAGGGAAACTTTTACGCAGCGTTTACAGTAAAATTGCTGCATCAGCAACATGATGGCGGCGACACACACACACACATACACAGGCGCATCTACATCAGTTCAAAGGATGTCTTCTCGTTAATTTAGTAGTTCAACGATGGAAGATTCAACGATGGCGTTCGATTTGCTTCGGTGTCTGTTTTTGCTCCATGAGAACGTGTTCCTCCCTTCCTCCTCTTCCCCGCCCCTCGTCCCATCAGCTATTACGTTGTTTTCTTTTATTGCAGACGGGAAGAAGTGAATTAATGGCTATCGACGGCTCCTCCGAAGGCGAATCACGCACGTGGCCGCAGCAACTGCTCCGTCGATGTGGCAACTCTGTTGATCGGCAGCTCGGCAAATCCCTCGTTCGGCATAAACATTTTAATTTATGCCAGGAAATCAGGCTTTGAATAGTCGACAGAAATTATTGCCGAGCTTCGCATTTCGCCTCCTCGTCCGTCGTTTGCAAATGAAGTGTATAAAAGCTTTAATGGAGTCTGTAAAAAGTTCCATTTGCACTGAAGGCTGCGGGCCGAAGATTGCGATAAGGCGAAGTGCATGTTTATGGACTCCTTTTACGGCGCATCCAGTCGCCGGTCGACCGACCCCTCGGCCGTAATTGCGACATCTTTATACGACATTTCTTCACCGCAATTTCGGTCATCACCACAGAGCGAATCCTCGCCGTAATCAGCAGCAACCGCCGCTCGAAATGTGGTCGAAATCAAGTCTGTTGCGAGGGCCGCCGGCCTCCAGATGCTGCTTCATTAAGAACCTCAAAGCAACCTCAAAGCGAAGCCAGTTACGGCTCGAATACATAAAAACGAAAGGCGAAACACATGGATATTAATTTAAGCATACATAACCGCAGCCGAACAACCGAAAAAACATGGAAAAAAGGGTTCGAAAGTCGGTTTTTAGGTTTGGCTGGAAATTAAGAAATCCACGGCGAATGGGGAATTTTTTAACCAGGCGAAAAGCGAACGGGAAAAAGCCATAAAGTATCTACAAAAGGCACCACATGTGATCGAAGCCGAGATCGAGATCGTAAGCCACAAACACGAAGCATTCCGACGACTGCCCGAAGCGAAGCCGACGACGACGACGCCGACGCCGACGCTGCGTTGGAAAACATAAATTTAAAGATTTTGTCACTTTTTATGGGTTCGATTTGAGTGGATTCTGTTTATGTGTGCGTGTGTGTGTGTGGGTGTATTTTATGTACACATGCACGGCTTCGATTGGCAGTCATCGCGGCCGAAGCGCGGTCTGCGTTTTGTACATAAATGGGTCTTTATTTGGAGGCTTTTCTGTACCTGCTGCGCCTCTGCTCCACCATCAATTCACATGCCGAACGAAAAACATGTCACTTTCGGTATTTATTGGCCGAAAAAGTGCATCGATGATTATAATAAATGATAAATAAAAACATGTTGAGTTGGGGAATTTTTGAATTGTTTAACGAAAAAGGACCGAAAAGACATTTCAAATCAAGCCACAAAAGATAAACACAAACGGTTTTTTTTCTTCTTTCTATGTGATAATATGAAAATTTAATTTAACTAGTAAAAGTGTTGTCTACAGCCGGGCTGTAGCCGAAATACCCTACACCTTAAAGCTGCATATATACTCGTATATATATTTAGAAGTGGTGCGATATAATATACTCGTATATATATACAATATATATATTACATATCTAATAATAAAAATACAATATATATATAATAATAATAATAAAAACAAAAAAAAATTTTTAAAAGTGGGCGGAGCACGCCCATATTTGGCATATTAACTGGAAGCAGTAGTCTAAACCTACATATAAAATTTTCTTCTCTTCTCTCAAAAAGTGATGCTGATATGGCCTTTTTTAATTGGCAAAACAGAGGTACCTGCACTCTCGATATAAAAAGTAGGCGTGGGCCTTGGGCGATTTTGCCCATTTTCAATACGAAACACCCCAACACAGCAACGAATATTTTTGCCAAATTTCATTTTGAAATCTTGATCCGTTCTCCTGTGATCGTGATTTCAACGGACAGACAGACACACAGACAGACGGACAGACATCGTTATTTCAATTCTGGTGGTGATGCTGATCAAGAATATATATACTTTTCCATACCTATCTTGTCTAGTTCTATGCGTTACACACTCCGGTAGAAAGTGAATATACCCTCAACCTTAAGGTGTAGGGTATAAAAATAAAATACTAAATAAAACCCTTTTGTTTATAGTATTAAATTACAATGAATAAAAACCTCCTCGAAGCTTATAAAATTAATTAATGTGTTTCATGAAATCGAAAATTAAATCAAAAATGCTTAATAAAAAGTAAAATTAAGACAAAAGTAGTATAATTAGTACTCTTAAAATCCAATATCGATTTATAAGTCATGAAGTCGCCTTCTCCAATTGGAAGTTAAGCTCCGAGAACATAAAACGCGAAGGAATTTAATCCAATTGAATTTATTTTGGGAAGATTGTTACTGTTGATGTTAATGGTAAAAATAAAGTGTCACGAACCTCTATAATTCAATCAAAACACGTGTCATCACTTTCCTTCAATTTCAATTAATTTCATTATTAAAAGTCCCAAGTTCGTGTCTTAAGTCTCCGTATTGAAGAAGTTGGTTTTATCGCTTGGAAAGGAAAATTGTCATTGTTTTAATCATTGCTGCTCCCCGAGAGTAGAAATACCACAAAATTGTTATTAATTTTAAATATTAAATTAAATTTATATATTATATTATTTTATATTTATTTTATTATTAAATTTTTACATTTCAAAAATCCATTTCAATTATTAACTAAGCCAATATTAAAAGTAAATATGTAATTTTAAATATTTTAATTTTCAAAAGGAAGTCTAAATATCCGAAAAACGTTTTTAAAATACTTATTTGTAAAATTTTTAATCATGACGCATTTTAAAAGCTTCTTTTAAACGTTTATTTTTATTATTCGTTATTTTGATTTTTTATTCCTTTTTCATTTGTTCAGTTTTAGTGAACTTCATAAAAAAAATTTCGCTTTAATGACTTTTTTAAAAAGGTTGTTTTCGCTGAATCTGATTTTAAAATATTTTTATTTCGTTGAAATTTCATCGTATTTTAATAAAGACACGAACGAAACTTGACTCACTCCGCTTTCAGCTGAAGTCGAGAGCTTTTGCTTGTTCTTCTTCCTGTTTTTTCGGTGGAATAAATTCGGTTTTTTATGGCCCACTACTTAATTATCAAGTATTAATGCGAAGTAATCGAGAGATTGTCTGAAGTTTTAATTTGGCGGCGTCACGGAATCCCGCCGCCCGCCAACGGATCGTAATTTTAATGAAGCCCGTCATAAAGTTATTAAACATGTTAATGGATGCAAAGTGACACATAAAATGGAGGATTTTATAATATTTGCGAGCAGGAATTCGGCTCACGATATGCGCAAAATTAGGCATAACGGAGGCGAATAAATAAGTTATAAACTCACATAAATCGCCAACGAAACGAAGCAGATTGCGGAGTTGTGAAAGAGAAGGGTTCAAATGTTTTTGCTTTGCTCTTTTTTTGCTTCTTTTTTGTTTAATTTTTGATGACCGCTTTTTATTGGCCCATAAGGAAAAATATGAAAGCATTAAAGAAATGCTTCTCGAAAGCCGCAAAATAATTATTATTTAACTGTCGAATATCGAGTCAATCAGGCAGTTAATCAGGCAGTCAATCAATCAGTCAATCACTCAGTTTTATTGCTAAGAAAAGCGGCAGAAAAAACTTGACCGAAAGCAACAAAATTTGTTTCGGTCGAAAATTATTATTAGCCATCAACTGCCAAAAAAAAACCCTGCAGAGAAAATATACAAAAAATAATAATTCTTTAGCTAATAAATTATTTCTTTCTTTCTGCTTATTACACGGAAACAATTTCGTGAATGATAAAAACATTTCAGTCACGCAAACGCGTCTGAACGGGACGAAGCCGACGACGACGGACTCCATCATTATTTTGGCTTGAAAAACTCTATTTTAACGCCGTCTGTTGCTGAAGTGGTTCCTGTTGATGTTGTTGTTGTAAATCGTCTTGAAGGACATAGAACTAATTTGAGTTGCCAAATTCGAAGAAGACGCCCATGAAAACATTTCCCAAACAACTTCAAACAAACATCACCCAAACAGCTGTTCAAATCGGCTTAGGAAAAGTTTGGGGAACAACTGAAGTTGAGGAGAGGCTGATAAGGGGAAGATTATATCCAGTTGTACTACTTTTAATTTAAGGAAAAACTCTTAAAACTAAAAGTAGTACAACTGGATATAATTTATTGAAATTAAGTTAAAATGAGTTGAATTTGATGTTGGTGATACTGACGTTTTATAAAAGAATTATGAAACCTTCTTGATTCGTTTCCAGTATAAATCTTCACTTCCTTTAAAGGAATCCTTTTCATTTATCTTCGTTCGTATTTTATTCAATTGAAAGTTTTTCATTGGTTTATCTAAATTTAGACAAAAAGCAACAAAACCCGATCCAAGTAATGCTTCTCGCCTAATTGAATACCATCAATGGATCAATTCTTTTATTCGCCTGTGAATCCTGTGCAAATAAACTGCGCAATCAAAGGAATACAAATAAAAGTCCCCATGAAAAAGCGAACCGAAAATCAAGGATTCTCTGGGCCTTGGCGAACAGTGGACAAAGTAATTGGTGAGCTGGGCCACTGCACGTGTCCTGCTGCGTCGAGGTGCACCGCACAACAGCCGAACACACATCCTGCGGCCTTTTATGAGCCGAAGAAAGGAGCCCGAGGATGACCAAGCAGACGGCTGACTGCATTGCGCTGAATAACGGAACAATAAATTCAGAATTACGAATTCCTACAGACAGACAAAAGAAGCAGCAAAAAGACGCTGCCGAAGAAAGGATCTGCTTTTTTGTGCAATTGTAAATATTTGCAACAACCGCACAGAAGTCGACGGCGAAGGACACGAAGCGACGACCGCAGGAGGCAGGATAATTGTTCGCAGACGGACGTAAATCCGTCCATTGGAGTCATCATTAGATTCGCTGTTATTTCAAAAGACCAAAATTGAAAAAAACACCGAAAAAAGCGGAAAGAATGGAAGTGAACTTCGCACAAAGCCGACGATTATTGCCGATTCTGAGCCTTCTGATCCTTCAGCAAAAATATTTTGTCATTTTTTACAGAAATCGATTGTGGCTTTGATTTCCGAAAGTCATTTCGAATCGATTCAGATGAATGCAGTTGATCCTCGCCTTGTTCTTCCTCCTCGTCCTTGGGATTATTGGCTCATTCATTCATCCCTCGAATCGTCGCATCGCCCCGCATTCATTACATTGTTTATTATGTAATTGGGATTTATTACAAGTGCTGATGATGTCCTTGCTGTGTGCTGAGCTGCTGTTGGTTGGTGGCCGCTTCTGCTGCTGCTCGAACATCTGCTGCTCTGGGGATTTACGAATTCTGTGGTTGTCGTTGTTGTTGCTGCTGCTGATTTTGATCTCTTCGACGTTTGCTGGCTGTCATTTGATGTTGTTGGCTGCTCTTGTTGGCAAACAGAAGCGACGACTGTAATGAAATTAATTATTTTACAGCTTCCAGTTGCCTTTTTTCTGCTTTCTTTCGTCTTTTCGCTTGCGTTATCTTCTGCGCGGTGTCCTTGTTTATTATAGTGATGAGCGAGAATTTGGGGAAAGGGAAAACGGGGAAACTATTGGACGCTCGTGCAGCAGCTGCTGGGGGAAATATTAATAATTAAAACTTCGTGGACCGTGGCAGATAAAAAAACGTGAAAGGAAGAACCGCATCGAATCGAAAAAAATTAGTAGTAGGAGTGGTAGTGGTATTAGTAGTAGGGGTAGTAGTGAAAAAAGTAAGAGCAATAGGAAATTTTTATTTTTTCTTTCAATTAAATTTTGAGTTAGTACATTATATAGTATTATTAAAAATAGTAGGAGTCGTAAAATAGTAGTAGATAGTACTAGTAGTATTTTTTTTCTTCATAGTAGCAAGTATGTAGTACAATTCTTTTTGTTTATGTTTTGAAAATAGTAGTAGTAGTAGAAGTAGTAGTAGTAGTAGTAGTAGTAAGTAGTAATATAGTATTTGCAGCTGTGATCTAAAATTAAAGATACATATTTTCATAATGGGTTTTCCCAGCTCCATTTTTAGGTGAAAATACAGACAACTTTCGAATTTCCTTCAAGTAACTGATGAAGGAATATAAAATTTAATATTTCTTTAATAAACATTTAAAATAAATATAATTTTTTAAACGTTTCTATTCCCTTCCATTTCCATTTCGTTCTCATTTCCATCATCTGCATGAAGCTGTCCATCAACGATAAGAATCGCCAGCAACAGAAGCAGCAGCAGCAGCAGCAGCGGCGGCAGAAACAGTAGCGATAACAAATCGTGGCTAAACTCTTCAAGTAACAAGTTAAATTGTCTGCAGATCGCATCAGCGGCGATAACTGCGCTGTGGAGGCGGTGGGCGAGCGGCAGAAGAGGCACGTGCAAGTAGCGAGTGAAAAGTTTCGTGTACAACTTCTCTTCGCTTTCTCTTTGCGAAGCTTGGCGCGCGAAAATTGCAATCATCAACGTCGCACTTCGTGGTTCACACATCGTTTCATTTCGTACAACAACAACAACAACCACAACAACAATAAAGTCGGTGGCTCCGCTGCAGCCGTCGCATTAAACGCAGCGGAAAATCGCTTAATCGTGCAAATATTTCATTTAAGAAATGAAACGCGGCGTTGTTTGTTGTTGTTGTTGCAGAAATTGCACGCTGGTTAGGAAAACAAATGCAACCGAGTAAAAGAATGGGGTGATAAGCTGCAAAGTGGCTGCGCCAGCGAAAAACTGCAGGCATCATTTTTATGCATGAGAGAAACTGAATATCGCATGAGAGAAAAACGTGCAAAAGGCGAAGGCGATGGAACGAAAAGTTAAAGAGTTTTTTTTTTTGGGAGAGAAAGGGTATGAAAGAGGGAGAGAGAGTGAGATAGACAGAGGAGCAGAATTCCTAATTATTAATTTTGTTTTTTCCTATTTTCACGCTGTTTTATTCCGATCTCTTCGAGCATTAGTAAAGCCCATCATTACCTGAAAATTGACCGTGAATTTGGTGCAAACCAACTTTCAACCTTGAATGGAAGGAAAACCCTTTGGCTAGAAATCTTCCCACGTTATCGAAGCCTCGTTTGACAGGCGCAACCTTTGCGAATCGAGCTCCGTGGTCGTTATTTATGACATCTTTACTCCAATAAACGTTTTAAGCCGAATTTATTGCCTTATGACTGTGTTATCTCCACGAAACGCAAAACCACAGACGCGTCGAAGGAGCAGCAATCAGCAGCAAATCCCACGTTTCGACAATAAAACAATGAAACAGAGAAAAAACTCCACTCGACACACTTTAAAACACATTCCGGAAAGTCGCACAAAGCGCCGAAGTGACACTCGAACGTGACTCGGAATAAGTGATGAAAGAAGGGTTGAAAAGAGACACTCGAAAGTGATTTCCATACAAAACGCAGAGCGGCAAAGGACTAATGAAAGGGGAAATCATCCATCGCGCCCTCCGAATTCAAAACTCTGAATTCGAAAACTCTGAAAATGATGCGAAGCTGTGTCAATTGTTTCGTGTCCTTTGTTGCTGCTGATCCTCGTCGCTGTTTCCGTTCCTCGTTCCGCTTTTCAATTCCGTTGCAGCCGTCGACAAAGACAAATAAACTAACGACGTCATCAAAGCCTCAATCGCATCAACGACCGATTTGGAAGTTTGTTTTCTTTTTAATTCATTTTCCATGTGTGTGTGCGCCTTTGCCAGTGCTGCCAGACAAGTAAACAAATCGCAAATTGTCGCTTGTCAAATGAATTCACCGCGCCGCGTGGTGAAACACGCCCCATTTTCACTGTGAATGGTGAATGCGGTGACTTGATGATGCGGTTGCTGCTGTTGTCGATATCCCGTTACGCCTGCCAGCGAAGAAGAGCGATAAATCAGACATGGATAAAGCAGGGAAAAGGGGAAAGGAAGAACACAAATCCTTTAGGGAATTGATATGTGTGCGCTAATAACTTAAGTCTGGCGTTGTCATTATGCGCTGTGTGTAACTGTACAATTGCATATTCCGTTGGATGGTCTACCCTCTGCCCCTCCTCCCCCTTATTCAATTCCGCACTCAGTCGCCGTTTCCCTTGCAACGTGAGCTCAAAATGAACGACATAATCAAAAATGCTTCGCCTTTTTTTCCAAATGGGTTCCGTGGGTCGTTCTTTCAACCCCGAATTTACTGCATTCCCTTGAAATAATGTTTTTTTTTTGAGGATTTCGGGGTTGTTTTCAAGTGGTTTTAATTAGTTCGGGCCCGCTGCTCAGCAACATGGCGTCGATGGACGTCTGCAGGGTGTGAATTTAAAAGGAGCATTAATTAGACTCGTTCTCGTTCTGAAAAGGATCAGCAACCAGCAAGTAACCGCAGCTTAATTACTACCTAAAAACTGCATTTAATTACGGGCCAAAGGAAATGATAATGAATTTGAAACTGGTTTTGGTGCCTCGCTCCTATCGGCTTCGCTTTAATTGCTTCTTAGAGGATTCGGAGGGAAGGAAAACGCATTAGAAGCCGAGTCGAGTGATCTTCGGTGATCTTAAAAATGGTTTAAAACGTTCTGCGTTTCTGTTGGCAGCTGATTGAACCGACCGCGCCCCATTGAAAACCTCAACTCACTCTAATAAATGGCTTTTGTCTGGGAACCGGCGATGGCGGCGATAGAACCAACCGCAGAAGTCGTCGCTGATGAGCAGAAGCATTGACAATCGACAATCGATGACTGCAGCTCCCTAGGAAGGTTTTTTCGCTGCTTTTGTCTCCTTCTCTCGCTTGGAACAACAGGTGTTTACCGCTTCATCCTCCGTCCGATGCATATCTGGCTTTAATATGGCTGAGAGATCGATTTTATTGCTTCCCATTCTTGTTGCTGCTGACTGATGAGCGATAACGACAGCATGTTGCGTCAGGCGAGCTCCACATGTCGCCAGGAACGCTAATGGCCGCCGCTAATAGGACATTTGTTAGCGGCATCGCATCGGCGGCGATCGACGCTTTATCGCAGTTTCTCGCATGACATTTCTTTGCTCTTAACTCGCAACGGACGACATTTTATTGAACGACCATCGTGAAAATTCTGTACGGAATTAATTGAGGAAAAGGCTGGCCACGTTACGTCCATAAATCGAACGTAAAACTTTAAGTAGGTGTTTCTAACAGCAGTCAGTTCAGCGCGGGACACAAGAAATGCGACGAGCGATGGAGATGCGATACGACTTCGGCCAGGGCTCAAAAAGCCATTTAAGTGCAATCTTCGGGCCCTCATCAATTTAATTAAGATTTATTGGGCATTCGGCGATGTCCATTTGATGCTTGTACAGATCCCGGAAATGACTGAAGCATGTATAAAAGTCCCGCTTTCAATTCAGGGTAAAATTCAGCAACAAAAATCCTCAACTTTCAAGGAAAGAAGAAGAGAGACGTCGCTTGTGTTAAAATTTAATTAATTCTGGGCCTGAAGACATTTGTGTTGGTGATTCAATCCTCTGTGAGCTGTGAATGTGGAGCAGAGTCACTTTTTGACAACCACTTCGATCAGTGATTTCGCACGCTTCTCCGCTGATGCGTTTAATAATTAAATCACTCCTAAATCACCTCCGAATGGACCACACACGAAGCTGATCCTCTTCATAATTAATAATTCCCTGAATGAGCGTGAAACAAATCGCCTCCGCTTGACTGATCGCCGCGTGCATCACCGATCAAAGATCACTCAACGCAGCAGTGACTCCGCGTCGCTACTCACCTCGCCGCACATCACCACACTTCACCTCACCTCAATCAGTGTCACTGGGCTCCTTTTGGCACTCAAATCTTCCTTCCAAATGCGGATCGGCCAGGGACTCATTATTTTACCACGGATTTCGGGCCTTGTTAAGAGCGACACGTTCCCCGTTCTCACTGATCCGCTTGCCTTTTAATAGTGGAAATATTTGGATGCTTAACAGCAGATTACACATTTTGTGGGCACAACAACGGACACGATCGGCTTAAACGGATTACCAGCGCCTACTTCGTCTTCGTCAAGCGTCGGCGTTCGGATTAGAGTTGCTCTTGAATGTCCAACACTTGTGATCGTGTTACAGCAGCTCAATCGTCCACTTGTTGTTGTTGTTCTTGGCTCAACAATGCCAGAGCCTCTAATAGAGTTTTTTTTTGCCGAAGCCGTTGTTGGTGTTACGTTGCAACACTTATTACAGTGTCTTCTGTTGCAATCCTGTCAGATCTCCGTCCGATAATTATTCTCGTCGCTTTGAAGCCGCCCGGCCGGCCGATCGACTGCCCGAGCTGATTGTCTCGAGTGTCGAGGACCACCGGGAAGCGAGCGGCGGGTCGAAGCTCAAGGCGACCGACACCAACACTTGTCGTTAGCCGAACAATACGATGCTGGGGTTTATTGTAATGGTAATTGGCCGGGATTTATTTTATTGTCTGCTCTCTGGACTCTTCTGTTCTCCGCTGTAATTGTGTAATGAGTAATGGAACGAAATCCTTTGCGGACAGGAGACACCGAAGGCCATTCTAGTCGCTGCTAAAATATGTGCAAAGATGATCCGATCGCTACAACGATCTTTAACAGGAAATGTTTATATGTACATAATAAAAATAGGGATTTTAAGACTTGGAAGATTTCCACTAACGCTTAAAAACCAGAACTAAATTGTAATTCAATGCCGCCAACAGCTCAGGAAGTCAACCACATCGAAAAGCTGCTTTCAAGATCAACGAAGAACCAAAACATGTCTCATTGTTGTTTCAATCATTTCAAGAGTTCACTAACCTCATCGTGGTATCCATTAAATGCATCCGAGACGTTCATAACACTTCGTCCCTCGCTGAAAGTCAGTAGCCGAAAGATCCATTAAAGCTAATTATCGGAAATGGGAAAAAACCCATACGTTGAAAGCATCGAAGTCATCGCGAAGAGGTTTCTGTATACAACTTATAATAGCTTATTTACGACGGGTTGAAATGTCGTCGGCTGGAGCGACGCGCGATCGATCCTCGTCCAATCGACAAAAACACACAAAAGCGAAAAGATTTTGTCTACGCTGAAATCTCATCTCCGCCGACCGATTCGACGTGTAAATGGAACCAGCTTCGAGCTCAGAAGTCGTCCCGGACCGACGTAGACGCTGATCGTTATGCGATCAACTTTGATCATTTCATCCCGCGGCTGTTGACAGCCCACCGCCGACATGACATGCGAAAAGTGAACAAAAAACGCTTGTTGGGTCAGTCAGTCAGTCGCTCTCGTCATCGTCGACGACGTCATGAGATGGCAGAGAGATGGCTTTAAAATAAAATAATTACAAGCGATCAGCAGTCAGCATCGGAATGAGGCGCAGACGCGATCGCAGCAGCGACGACGATCAAGAAATCCCTTTAACAGCGTAACCGACATTTTGTACAGCAGTCGATCGGTTCGCTTTCGGCGCGTTCGTCCGTCCTGCGCCGTTTCTCGAAACTTATAAAAATGTAAAATTATGTACGAGCGTGTAGAGTGTATAGAGTTGTTGAGCTGAGGATCGGCGGAGCTGTTTCCAGTGATCAGCGCCGGATGCGGTGTCCGATCTGCGAATGCGTTTTTTACCAATCAACACACGGACGTCAGAAGGCCCAAACGAAGGTTTTCGGTTGAGTGGTGGGTTGATTGAACGATTCGCTTTGAAGCGACGTCGTCTCCGCGTCTCGGTCCACGTTCAGGTCCAGGTCCAAGTCGGCCATTATGATGAGGCCGGGTATAAATTTTAAATTTGTTTTGCTGCCTTTAGGAAGAGCAGCGAGAATGAGAATTGCTTTGTGCTTTTCAAGGGAAGTTGTTAAAGCCAAAGCGAAGTGGAGCCCCTTCGAGGCAGTCTTCAAGTTGATTGCTTTTCGAGCATCTTTTTCAGGATTTTTTGCTCGGCTCGTTTCTTGCATTTTGTCGGGTTTTTGTTGAAGTTTTGGGGGCGTTCTCTGGAAGCCATTAAAGCGAACATGATCAAACATATTCGATTCGATTTCTCTGCTTTCGTCTTCATGCTTTTCGCTGCCGCTCTTGTTGCTGTTGCAGTAGCGACAGAAAATGAGTTCATTTCGATGCGATTCTTCTGTATTGATCTGTTATTGCTTAATGATCGGTCGGCGATCGGTGATTGTATCGATAATTGTCCTCATTCGAGCGGCATGCGTACTTCATTTATTGAAATTGCCGCCGGTTGAGGGGAATGAAATCCCCGTTAGCGGTTAGTATACCGTGGAACCATGGACTTTACATGAGTGTTTCATTGTGACTTTAGTGGGACCATCACAAAAGCCTGATAAAAATGGAAGAAGACAGATAAATGGAAACAACAATCAAGTTGCTTCATAAATTAGTCGGGGAACCACTTGAATTATCCCTCGATACCATTCCCTGATAATTTATACTCTTCTGAAGTTTTTCATGTGCATTTGAATTCGTTCTAAGCCTTGGACTGTAAGAAACTCTACAGAATTCCTGCTGAATTAGAAGATTTCTCGTCTTTTCAGAGATTGACTGCATTCTTCTCTTTCTTATCAAAGCCCTTGACTTATTGCTTCTGACTGTTGCTTCCTACTTCTTTTTAAATCTCTTGCTCTTCATTTAAGTTCCAAATATGAGATCCATCTAAACACATTCAAGTACCAGGTTCTCGGGTTTCTCTCTGACCCAATCGACGTACTTATCCACTATATACAACATGGAGATCGTTGAGTTCTATTAACATAGCCGGGAATCTCGTTACAGATTACTCGGAACCGTCAAGTAATAATTTTAAGTGTCGATAATCACTAAATTTTCACTCATAACTCAAACTCTTTGACTTTTGGACGGTTCACGAGGCTCCATAAACATCCGATGGCACCGAACGGAACATTAAACGTTGCTTATTGGCTGTGAGCGGGCCTGCACCTATTTTTCATGTCACTGCATCGATTTACAACAGCGAACCACAGCGAGCAGACACAGCAAACCATTAAATCACCCGAAACTATGTTGCTTTTCTCCGGCAACACATGCTTCAGAGCTGATCATGATCGCAGGCATCCCACTGATCCTTTGATCCAGTTCATTCCACCGACATTTCTTTTTTCTCACACGATTCGGTCTCCTCTCCTCCTTCCTCTGTCCGATCGCAGTCGTGCCTTAGATCATCCTTTATAAAGTGAAACTACGGACTTTACTGGGCTCATCATAGACGACGATTGGCTCGAAATGCCGACGTGAAAGTGTGTTCGTGTTGGTGGTTGTGGTTGTGGTTGTTTTGTTCACAAGCAGCCGACGATGAACAATCAAAACATGTGCAGTCGGCAGCCCGATAACCATCGCAGCAGCCAGCCATTTATTGCAGTGTTTTCGTTACCAAATTAATACTGATTCCTCCTTTTCTTGTACAGACAGCTTCTTTATTTAATGTCGTCCTTTTCGGGGCGATTGTTGTAGCTGCTGCTGTCACAACAATTGCGGCGGCACATCCTCAAACGATGATCCGTGCGTACAAATTGCCCAGGGTTTGAATTACAGCCGGTTTCTGGCTGTTGAACCGACCGAAATTTAACCCAAGATTGTGGGTGATTCTCCGATAGAGCAGACACGATCAGAGAGGAAAGTAGAGTGGAGTGGTGAAAGCAAAGTGCGTCCGAGTGGCGTTTCTTGGGTGGTCCGAGGTGCAGGTTTACAACTGCTGCTGCTGCTGGGTTTGTTTGTTGTCGCTGGCGATGTTTTATCGCTTTAGTGTCACCGAAGGACATGATGAATGGTGTCGACGCGGCAAATGCCGACCGTAGACCGTTTGATCTACAATTACACCTCCTCCGACATGCTTCGCTCTTGGGGCAACAATTTTATTGGTGTCAACATAAGATGATTATGCAACAAACAAAGAATTTCAGGGATTGACTCTTGCCCATTTAAGAGATGACGCGTTAGACGCGCGAATCATCGATCGATTTGGTCATCAATAATAGAAATGATCTGGTTTCTTTACCGTCTCTTCTGGGGACTAAAATATACTTTAAAATAAGAGCCACTCGGCACTCGTCACTCGCTCCTCGATCGACTAGATCCAAGTTAAATGAATACAAACTGCAAATCGAAACGCGAAAAAGAAAAGCCTATGAATCAGACGTCAGATTAAAATAATTTTCCGGTGGTGAAACACGTTGCGAGATCATCGGAGAGGTCCCGCTGTTCCCATCCAGCGATCAATCGTTTGGATAAGAGTTGTTTTCGCCTCCTGAGTTGAGTTCAACATCTGAAGAAAATCAAATAAATCGCCTACAACGCGTGGAAGTGGTGCCGAGGTAGTTAAAATGCGCGTTACTCCGCTTTTTTCAGGTGATTTCGAGTTGTAGCCTGGCGAAAAGTAGCTTCGAAAACTAATTAATTGAGTTACAGGGTGATACATAATCCCCATTTTACAAAATGCAATGATCGAAACTCTTCTAGAAGCAGTAGAGACTCCGCTCAGCGCGTCATTTGAACGATCACCGATCGTCGCCCTGCTGAAGGAGGTTTTTCTGTCCCCGTCGTTCGTGGTGACAATTTTTTTTTTGTTCGAAACCGCGCGACAACTAACCGCAGACCCACCAACAGCCGCATTAAAACCGACAACAATACAATAAATTGTACACAACATCAACACCGATCGCTTGTTCGTGGCTGCTCCCGGACCAATCTTCAGCCTGGACGAAGGCTCGAAGGCTGCGCAAGTGATCGAGCAAACGAGGAGCTACAAAAGATGCTATCAACGCCGAGCTCCGCGCATTGAGTTACACGCGACTGCACAGGGGAGCCGCGGAGGGAAGCCACACAAAGGAACAAAGACTCCAACTCGCATTCGAATGGACACTCAGTCAGTCAGTCAGTCAGTGGAACGCGCTGCAGTTGCATTTATCGGAATCGAAACCTTTTAAATGGTCATTTAGGGAGATTTACAATATGTACTGGAGTCAGTTACAGAGTCCGCCGGCCGCCGTCCGCGCCGGTCGCTGCTGAGTATTTCGTGTATTTGTCGAAAGGATTTAAGACGTTGATAAGACGGCTCCCGCTGCTGCTGGTCGCCAGCGAGCGAACGGCGTGCATCATTAATTCTGAGACGGCCGCGCGGTTTCAATATCATTCGGTTACGTCGTTGTAACTGCGGCCGGGGGAAATTAAATGGGTTTTCGTTTGAGCCACTAAACGCGGATTAATCGGGAGTGTTAAATGGCTATTTATGTTTTCACTCGTTCGCTTTTATTGGGATTTTTTCTTTCATTTTCTGTGGTTTCGATTGTTTGCTGTTGTTTCAATTGAAATCGTTGTTAGTAAATGCAATTAATTATAATTTCAGGAAGGAAAAAGGAGTACAAAAACGACGAATAGACTATTGAGGATCTTTGGAATGAATGATCAATGGAAATCTTCCTAGATTTCCTTGATAAACTATTCTGATGGAAGTTTTTCTATTATGGGAGGTCATAAATGGACTGTATACTCTATGTTGGACTGTATATTAGAGTGTATACTCGACTATATAAAAAACCCTGTAAATTTCTCACCCTGTTAATAAAATTAGGTATATTTTGGAAACTCCATTCAAAGGGACGTTTTTTGATACAATTTCGAGATCATTTTGGCTTTGTAGTGACCCATTTTTCACGTCTTCAACTGTCCTTTGTACACAAGTCTTGAGGCTTTCAGGTCAGGTTTTTACCGGCCGATTTTAATACAAGTTTGAATGATAGAAGCATCAACAATATTAATCATTATTATTTTGGCTTTTCAACTGCTTATCTTAGGTAAGTCCGGCCCATAAGTACCCCAAAAAACAAAAGTGAATAACATATCTTGACGAAGTAAATTACAGTCATTATTAATCGGACTCCGGGCAACCTTGCAACAGATTCACTAAGGCTTTTTAGACAACGAAGAACCATGAAAAGCCGTCAAATGAAGAAAAGGCGGCGGCATCCTTCTCATCCTTGCTCTCAATAGAGTGCATTAATTGCTATGTTTTGACAGGAAGGCGACCAAACATTTGGTGCTGGTCCTGTCGCATCCTTTGTTCGATTGCTCTCAGGGCAAGCAATTGAATTGAGTTCCTCTGCGAGGCCACACAAACACACGATGACTTTCGGCTTTGACACTGAGCGAAGCCAATCATTGTTGGGCCAACAACTGTTCGCAGTCCTCCTCGGCAGCGGTCCTTGCTCAGGACTCGCCAGACGCTGCAGGATATCACGCTGAGCGAGAGAGGGCAGTCGTCTGAGTACCTGATGCTGTATGCCGATTTCGGTCTAGGTTTCGGTGCTTCCTTGCCGTAAGGAACTCGGTCCAGCAATGGTTCACTTTGTCTACGGCGACTGCGGCCAGAACCTCAAAAAGCATATCAGAGCGACCTGTTTCAGGTGTGGAGGATTATGAATTCTGCGGTCAGACGTCGTGGGTTGCGGGGCTGCGGGGGTTCGCTCCGCTCTTGCAGTTCTATGACTAATTAAATTCCTTGCGGTGGCTGATCTCGACCCGAACAATCGCCGTCAAGATGCAGATACGACGACGTCGAAGAGTCTTTTGAATGCTGGTCCAAAGTGCAAATTAGTCTCGCTGTGCGCTGTGTGGCTGCCTCTCGTGTGGTTGCGAGCTGTTGATGTGTCAACATCTCAGCGATTGCGGCCGGGCTGCTGCAGGAGTCTCTGACAGCTGCGATGCAACAGATTCAAACTGTTGCACGTCATGCAGCGGCTGCAGCAACGTTCACTCGCTGACAACTGCTGCTAATTAAGTGAGACCCGCTTTAACCTTTCCACGGTTGCATTGTCTTTTGCCTGCTTTGCATTTTGGACTAATTAGTTGCCAAAGCGGTTGATACGGTCCGCGGGGCTGAGAGCTCCACGCTTTGCCGAAAATGAATCCAGGTTGGTTCACATGTCAGCGGCGTGAACCTCTCGGTTGAACCTTATTTCAATGAAACACGTCGACGGTGCCAGAGGAAAGAGGAGCTTAAAAGTCGCTTCGAAGCCGCTCCAAAGTCGCTCCAAAGTCGCTCCGAAGTCGCTCTAAGACAGAGCAGCGCAGCGTCGTCTGTCGCGTTGCTCCGTTCAATAATTTATTTCACAATCTTTGAGCGCGATCCTCGGATTGGCTGTGAAATGAGTTTTCGACTAAAATAGTTATTAACAAGGCTGCTGCTTTGCTTATTTATTGCACCAACGTAATCACGTGCTCCATCAATGTAATCGCCGCGCGTACCTCCGGCAGTGGGCGTGGCGGCTTTAAACTCGTTCCCGTCCCTGACGTTCGTCGGCTGTCGCTTCCTTCCCGTCGATCGCCGCGATTTCTGCAAGGAAAAGATGAAGAGCGACCGTCGGCCGGCGTCTCCTCGTCCGATCGTCCGCCGCTGCGCGTTTAAGTGAGAAGCGGCTTGCGCATGCGCACGTTTAAATGCGAAATTAAAACATAAATCGTGCGGTGCTTAATCGTTGTTGCGGCGCTGCGATGGGATGCACTCGATGCAGATGCGCCGCATTCACACGCGAGCGGCCGAGTCGCGCTCCGATCGCCTTCGCGCCGCATCATTGCGCTAGAAAATTGAACGCTACTCGGTGATTACGCTGCTTCTTCTGCTTGTGATGAATGGAGAGAAAAGGCCCGAAGGATCGTCGGCAAACACAGCAACATGCAATCGAATCGCTGCGACGTGCAACACGGCATCAACCGCAAGTCGCGTCCGCATCGTGTAATTTTTTGCTGTTGCTTTATTAACGCTATTATTTTTGAGCTTTAAATCGCAGTTTAACATTGCAATGATTCAATAAAACACGTTAAAACGCAAACACGGCCAATCGCATAATGAAATCACGTCGTTTCGACTGGAAACGGAGTGATTACCGCTTCGATTACCCGGATGTGGGTTGTAAAGAGGGCAAAACACAGCCACAAGGTATTAATTCAGTTGAAAATTAACTAAATGAAGTAAAAATGTAAGGAAAAAGTTAATAAATAGCGAAAGAAATTGTGAATGATGAGTTAAATGATTTCGCCTTGATTTCCTCCTCGTTTCTCTCAGTGTAGCTCGGTGTTCCTTGGCTCGATGCGGTGTCTCGTCGTCCGCGGTGTCGTGTTGTCTGATATGTGGCCGTACCACTCATTAAATAATTTATTTAAGCACATCATTTTCCCTGATCCGAAGAAGATTCCAAACAAATCGCATCGCCGTGTGCGAGTGAGCGAAACAGCAAGCATCATCAAGGCCAGCGAATGTTTAATTGGTCAGTTAAAACACCTCCGTCCCGCCGACCCGCACCCCTTCCATTAACATACCTTCACGCAAATTTCTTCGTCCACATTTGCACTTGTTTGCGGCTCGCTGCTGCACGTTCGTTCATTAGTGGCTCAACTGAACATCGTCGACGGTCCCGCTGAACACGTCAAGATGGCGGCCGAAGTGTGGACTCGTTAGGCACTCATCCTGGCATTCATCCATCTTAATCAGCCGGCGGAGTGAGGCTCGTTGCATGCTGCAGCCATCATCAGCGACACTCACCGCGTATAAAGCAATAATAATGAAAATCATGGTTTCATTAAGTCTTCCAAAGCGATCCCAGCTTCTTCTGGCTTTTTAATTATTTCAGCATAATTTTTCCATTACGTTGACGCGAAAAATGGGCGTCCATCGGCAATTTTTATTTAATTTATTCACTGCGTCGAGAGTGATTCCTGGTTGCTTTAGCAAATGAGTATGATTTAAGTGGAAGCGATCAGTTGAATGATGATGGGAGAGAGAAGAGAGTGGTGAGGAAAGGAGAAGGAAGATGATAGGGTAGGCAAAGGTCGAACGTGTTTAGGAACCACTGAACGTCAACGAAGTGGTACGAAGAGAATAGAAAGGAAAAATATATTTAGACTATCATTAAGTCCTCAAAAACAAAAAAAAAAAAAAATAAAAAAAATTAAAATTCCTTCTCATTGAAGTATTAAAAAAAACATTGCCTCTTTAAGAATTAATAGATTAAATAACAAAAAAAAAATATAATATTTTATAGATTATTCTATGAACTATAAAAATTTCAATTAAAAAAAAGAAAAATATTCTTTGAAATAGTAAAATTTCTAATTCAAAAAACAAATTTTCAAGGAAAAAGAAATTACAAATAATAAGTTTATTTGTTTAAAACTTTAACCCATTTCCTTTTTACAGTTAAAGTTTTCTAACATAATTTATAATTTAAAAGCGATTCAGGATCACTTCATTTGGGGTTACTTTGTATAGGACGACTGTACCCTGGATCAGTTTGCAACAGACTCTTTTTTAAGGATTTAATTCCCTTTTTCTCCTTCTTAGTCAGACAGCAATCGTCTTTCAGTCACGTAGACCACGTCTAATGATCCTAAATCGAGTACTGATTCCATCTACGGCTCTCGGCAACAACTCAATTTCGTTGCTGATTCCGTACGTGACTCCGATGTCAGCGATGTCAGACCTTTAAAGTCCCCAATAACTTCAGCCGGGACTTCAGAGTGAGGAGGATCGTGAAATGGCGAAATGGACGCGTAATAATAATAAATTCAGTCGGGACCCACAACGATCGCTGGGCCACAGAGTAATTAATTTCCTCTTCCATTCTACGGAAAGGTTTTCGGGAAATTAAAATATCACCCGAAGTGCAACAAAGTCTCGTGGAATTAAAGCGAATCGAAAGTGAGTCGTTGGCGTTCATAAATCTGCTCGGCTGACAGCGAAAACGACGATCGATCGCCACGATTACGACTTTAAATTAATCACACAATAAAAAACGCAATAATTCGAGAAGAGATTCAAGAATTGAGCATAAAATCTGTTTTAAAGTTGTTCAAGGCGACAGTTAAGTAAGAAAACAGAGCGTGGAGGGGTCGGGGTCGAGGTGAGGCCCAGAAATTCATGGTTTTCGTTATATTTAAATGAAGTCTTTTGAAGAGTTTTACTCCAGAACTTCTTCGGTGTTCTACAAGACGTCGCTTCTTCTTGTTGATGGTGACAATTTAATTTATGTGCCTTCGAAGGAGGAGAAGAAGAAGAAGCAGAGCATCACAACACGTTTATTTATTATTATTATTCGTCCAGCGAAGATCTGAGCGAGCGATTGCAACGACATCTTCAATGGAATTAAATTTCTTAGCAGCTTTCATCAGCTGCGGAATTTCCTGTCGTCCGTCAGTCGCCGCGATTGTCGCGAAATTAACACGTTGCGGCCGGTTAAGTGCGACATAATTGCACTTTAGCGATGAGTCTGCGAAGTGAGTCCATTTCTAGCCGCAAAAGACATCATCAACGACGTCGAGCGGTGGAATTTGATTCATTATCGTCTAATCTCAATCGGAAAACGACGGAAATTGAGTTGAAATATTTATTAAGCTGTTGCTTCTGGGAAATCCGCAGCCGCCGCCTTCCTCATTCCTCCTCGGCGGTTGTTATTATGTCGTCTGCACCGAAAGCGATATCCTTCGACGTCGCTGTTGACTTCGTTGTGTTGGATGTCACTAAAACAAGCTTCGGACAGAAGTTCAGCCGCCGGTCGCCCGCTCACCCTGTATTTCGCTGAAATCAGTTCGAAAGACCGCAGATTTTTATAAATACTTCGATCAATGGGAATAAAAACAATGATCTGTTGAATTGCGAGCAGAATTTCGCGGAATTCAATGGCGATCGACTACCGATCGGCTGCGGGATCGTTTTTCCTTCACTGGCGACTGTAATCAAGTAGAGCTTTTCGGCGGGGAGGGGGAAGGAGCCAACGCAAGCCAGAAACGATCTTCACTTCAACGCATGCGCGTTGCTCGGCCCTCGATGCGTGTTCGGACGACGTTAACCCAAGTTTCGTTGTTGTTGTGCTCGGTCGACCATCGCGAGGACCATCGAGGAGCTTAAAAAATGTCCGTAGCTGCTTAATCAAGATTTTATTGAGACTTTGTGCGCGATCACTAAATCTGTTAAATCGTTGCTGTGCGTGCTGTGCGCCCCTCCTCCCCTCAACTCACTAAAATTTATTGCATGCTTGATTTTCGTTTTAAAAGAGATTCTTCCATTGTTTATGCTTTTTTTGTTATTGTATTCGATTCGGTTTCAGTTAATTTAACAACGATTCCTTTCGTTCTGCGATTACTTTTGTGAAATACTCACGAAATGACTTCGCACAACCCACAAATTTTATTCAATGCACACGCCCCGCGCTGCGGCTGCTCCATCAATCGATCGATCGATCGCCCATCGCAAATCGTTGATTTAAATTACACTTTTATTATTTGTTTATGAATTCGCGAAAACAAATATTAACTAAACTTGCTACAACAACAACAACAGCAGCAGCAGCATTGCATTGATCGCTGTGATTTCCATCATTATTCACCACATTTTCACATCATTTCCAGCGGTTATACGATCGCCTCGTCGTCGTCTACGCTGCTGCATTCGTTGCTTTTCCACACACAATCGCAATGGAATGGACGATGCTGTGTTTGTTGCTGGCGTCGTTCGCGCTCGTGCTTGCTTTGGCAGGCTTCGGGCTGACGATAGAACGAGAGCGCGCGGTGTCGGAGCCGATGTCGATGCCGAGTCGTTGCTGATGCATTGACTTTTGCTGTTGTTGTTGTTTCGCTCTGTTTTTTGCTGTTTGCGTTCAATTACATTGCAATCGCGGATGAGCGCACGTTGAAGTCGTTGATGCCGAGTGTAATTGGAGTTGTTGTTGTTGTTGTTCGCTGCGCACTTGTTGCTTTTCAATCGTACTTCCATCAAAGCCGTTGGCTGTCGTGTTTTCTCGTGCTTCTCGCTCCCCGCCCGACTTCAAACGAAGCTCGGTTGCTTGTGCTCCTGCACGCTCACGTAGAATAACTTAACCAACGCTTAACCTCACTTGTCTTTAGCTTTATTAGCGGCATAATTGTAGTTGCGTTGTTGTTGTATCGTCGTCGTCTTCTTCGTATTATTATTATTGTAGTTTAGTTGATTATGATGAGTTGCAGTCAATTTGTAGCGCACGAATCGCCTTTTAAGCAGAAATTGAACACGTCTCATCGAAAAGTGTTCAATACTTGTATAAATGAAAAAAAAAAGACGCAAGGTGACGCCATTTGTACGCACTCAAACAATCGTAATTCATAAATAATGAAACTGACCGACTTCACCTCGACCTCAAATCGAAATTGGCAATCGATAATGTGGAAAAAAACCATAAATAACAACAACTAAATTGATTGAAGTTAAGGAAAACGTCGCATTAATTAGAGGGACGAAAAAAGAGCAGATCCGAAGGCGGAAGATTGTGTGAATCCTTAATATTTCCAGATTTTAATACTGCTTATTTTTCTTCAGATTTTTAGCCAGTCTGAAGTTCAATTAAGGATGAATCAATCCGAATATTAACCAAACTTAGCGAATAAATAGAAACATATTGTTAAACAAAAGCAAACAAAACATGAACAGAACCACTTAAAGTAATCACTTGAAACGATGTAATATTGGTTGTGAGCGGGAGGAGAAAAGGGAAGATAGAAAGATAAACATATGTACTTTAAGTGAAGCCAAGATACAGAACAACGCATGCCCCTGTCGGCTACCTGTGCAGAGTTCAAACCCATCCACGGCCACAACACGAAACCCTCATCTCTGCTGTTTACTGTTGCCTGAGAGGCCCCGCCTTTGCTACGAACATCTTCAAAGTTGCCAGTTGGTGCGTTGTCGTCGTCTGCCTTCTTCCGTTCTTCTTTGCGTCATCTCTCAGGCTGCCATTTAATCCTGGTCCCTCTGCAAGTCCCTTTCAGTTGCCCCGCAGCTGCTGTTCTGCCCGATTTGCAGTCCTTTCGAGTGGTTGCGCTGCCTTTTCTCTCGCTCTGTCCCTCTCTCTCTCTGTCGCTCAGCTAACTGGCAAAACTGGTTTCATCGCTGGAGCCTTCATTGTTCCCCTCCGTGGCTTCAAACTTGCTTTGGGCATTGTTGGTATTCTTGTCTCCATTTCGAACTCGTAGAATTTCCCCAGGCTTCGGGATGAATTTCGAAGTTGATTGGGGAATAATTTGCAGAGTGGAGCTATGGGTTTATTATAGCTGATGCCCATAGATGGTATCTTTATATAAATAAAGGAGGATTCCTGACGGAGCTGTTTAAAAAACTACTTAATTAACGATAAGATCGGATTTCAAAGATAAAACAGATGCTTTTAGGGTAATTGAAGCATTTAAGAGCTATACAAAGCCATCTAGGAACCCCAATAAAGTCCGAGACCACAATTCAACACATTAAATAATCTTCTTTATTGGTTTTTCATACGACAAAATCTTCAGCACGAATTCTAAAAGCTTTGAAAAGGTAAAAAACAGGCAACAGAGAAGAAAAACGAGCTCATCGCAATTTTAATGGACACCCACCATCGATATGCAACTCAGCGATGCTTCGAGACACTTTCCCACGCCTGCAGCTTCTTAATTAATCGACATGTTGCACCAGTTGAAGAGATTTCGTGGGAGAAGCAAAAGAAAGAAGACCAAAAGGACCACGAGACCAACCGGCTCTGGTCAAACATAACACGCAATGGATGCATGGGCTGTTCGTATACAGGAATCCAGAGCAGATGTCATGACATCCTCGATGGTTTTAAATGTCGACTACTTTTAGTGGCAATCCTATGAACCCTTTAAAGACCTCGAAACTCCCAACACCAATCACCATTTCTGAGGTCACCGTCCTATATATGTCAATCAGCTTTAGAGCCCTATACGAGATAAAAACATCATTGTACTGTCGCTCCACGTTTCCTCCCAGGTCATCGCGGATCCTCGCGGAAAGTCACGAAGTCTACCTGGGATATGTATGCTTTTCCGAAGCTTCCAAAATAGTCCATCACGAGGTCTACTGAGATACTTACCAGAGCATTTCGTAGCTTCCCATATACATACTTCTGTAGCCTCTCGGATCCTGACAAAGTCACTGAAATTTACTCACTGAATTTGATATGCAAACGAACAAACGTAGGTCCACGCCTTACAATGGGTGGAAAGCAATCCGTAAAGAGATCCTTTGTAGTCCCTGTTAGATACATATTTATTTAAGCTTTTAAACGTTATCAAATCGGTTTCACAAATCGGCCAACAATCGCAGGGAGTTTGAGGCTTTGTTTGACCCCTCGCATTGACCGCTGATCACTGTTTACTGTCCACATCGCATTGAAGTATTTTTCCACGGTTATTTGCTTGGTTTTTATTGATTTTGTTTAAACGAATTCTTGCAGCTCCACTTGAAAGCTGCAATTCGCAGGTCCCAAGGCGCTGCACCGCTGCTGGCCACATCGGCCAAACAACGTATACGACTTCATCAATCATTTCGAATTATTACAACTACAACGAGGCTTGACGTGCCCCATGCACGCTCCATTCTCCGGCTCTAAATAAGAATTACATCGTCGCAGCGGAGGCAGCAGCCGCGCTCCATCGGCGAACGCAAATCCGAAACCGAAGCCGACGTTAAAGCAAACTACGCAAGACAATTTCATGTCTCATTCGCAATGATGATTAATTTCAATAAATTCTTACAACCGGGGCGCATTTATTACCACAACCAGCACCAGAGCACAGCCACAGACGACCTAACATCGGAACGGACGATTTATGGTTCCAAACACGGCGAGGATACCGACCGGCGACGGAGTTTGATGCATCCTTCGGCTAGCAGACAAAGAGACGGCAACGAACAACGAATTCTGGTCAGTTTTCAATAAAGTCAGCCTTGGGAATGATTGCAATCGGTGGAAAACGATAGGCGAAGGGGGTTTATATACTGTATAAGGACCTAACTTCAGGAAAAATCCGTAATATTTTACCGGGGAAGGAGCGATAAAGAAGAGCCCCGTCGGTAGATCGCCATTAAACCCAAAATTTTGACATAATATAAAAGCTTTCCGACTGACAGCGAAGATCCTTCATTATCATAAAATCTAGGAGCATTTCCAGTACTCCAATTGTCGCTAATACATCCGAACTCCCACTTCAGTTGCAGGCCTCAAATGGGTTTCAAATGGGCCCCATGTGTCTGCAAAATTAACCCGCTGCTTGTTGTACATTTCAACTTCATTTCGACTGACGTGAAGTTGTGCTGTACGTCTTTGTGCTGCCTCTGCTACAAATAATCAAGAGCTATGTCTGATTTCGGTTAGTCCCCGATCCCTCCCCATTCCCTTACAGAGCACTCGACAACTGCGGACATCAGAGCCCATTAGTTCTCGATTACATCGCATCTATCGTGTTCTGTTCCTTCGCTCGTCGTCGCAGCGTCTCCGGAGTGTCTCCGAGGGTGCGCTGATGCTGCGCACAAATAACGACCGAGGTCGCCTCGCTAAAAATCAACTTGGCGAAATTTATTATAACTGCGCAGCTCCAACGATCCCCGCCGCTCGCAGACGACGCGAGCTCCGACGCAGTTCATTTGCGAATTCCAACGAAAGACTGTTCCGCGGAATTCTACACAATGGGTGCTTCGGCTTTCCAGTGACGCAGGCGAGAGCGAGAGGGCCGGCAACTTGGTTCAGTTGCAGGCTGCTCGATCTGCGATCGGGCGCAATCGTAGGATTCAGTGTAGTCAAGGCGCGTCGTGGACGAATTAAAGTCACAGTTGGAGTTGCTGTTGGACTCGGTGTTTGCGCGTGTTTGAACTCCTTTTGAAGATGCGCCGCATGTTGGTTCGAGACCACCCAAGTTGATGGCAGCAGAATGAATGCTGTAGCGACGGCGATGGGTGCCGCGGACACACACACATTGAGCCGAAGATGCATGTAGATGCCGACGAGGCTGCGAATAGAGTTGGTAAAGGAGATGATGTGCACAACAAATGCGCGAATAAAGTTACAATTAGACGCAAGCTCGCCGCGGAACGAGGTTGATTTGTAAAGCAGGCCATTCAGTCAGCATGTCGGGCGGTCAGTCGAAGCGGCTGCCGGTTGAAGCAGCCTGGGAAATGCAAGAGCACCTCGAAAGCAGGAGCTCGCTGCTTTCTTGCGAATTTATTCGAAAGCCTTCATTTAGCACCGAAAATGGAAATAAGGCTGAACTGTTGTATACATTCGCCGGAGTCCTGTGGCCTGTCAGCTCTCGCTGCGGCAACAGCAACCCATTGCACAGAGCTCGTGGCTCAGCAGTTGACGGTTGTTGCGTGGAGTCGCTGCGGATCGATGTTAAATTCCCGATCTTCCTTTGCTGGATGCTGGTTGATGGTAACTAACAAGGCTTTTGACATGTGATGTTCTCTTAAAGTGTGGAAGAAGTCCGCAGGGTCTTCAAGCGTTAAAAGTCTGTGGAATTTTCAGTTTTCAATCTCCATGTACAGAGAAGAAGTGGAAACTTTTTAATTAATCATGCAGCGTGTGAGAAAGTTTCAATAAATGGATGAATGGAGTTTAGAAATGAGGGAAGAAACGCGAATTTACATTCAGAAAAGGAGTAATACGCAATCTGCAAAGAGAAACGAATGATGGTCCCTGATAGTTCTCATCTTACACCTATTATTCTCCAAGAATATTTTCTTTGTATTAGCAGGAATCCGTCTCTTTTCATTACCACTTCGAAGCAATTAGATTCGGTCCACTTCGCCGCAATCATTCCAACATTTCTTGGACCACTTTAAGTATGTCATCAGTGCCACATTATTTCGCTTATAAACTATTCGCCAAAAGCAGCAGCAAACATGTGCGACATCGCATTATTCATTGACAACCATAAACTATGCAAAACTCATTCCGGCCGCTGCGTTTCCGAGATAATCGAGCAACCTGTCGCCGTCGCTGGCGCATATATGGCCAAATGTACCGAGCTGTTAACAGAGCTCCCAACAAGCCGAGGCTCCCAGCTCCATGACCGTTACTGGTTATGGTGCTGGCTGATTAGAGTGGCGACCGCAGCGATTCAACAACATCATTTGAGCGGCTGCGACGCATGTTAACAAGATCGAGATGTGCTCCAAATGGAGGAACGAATGCGAGACTGGGCATTAGTATTATTAGCTTTTCCGCAAGCCGAAGAATGTAGCGCAACGACACGCTACGCCACGCTGCAAGACTCGCTTGAGAAATTGTAATCGTTAGAGAAGTGGAAATAAGATACGACACAGTACAAATACAGAGATCAGTGGAGAAAAGATGGGAATCTTCAAGATCAGTGCTTGCAGGTTGCTTTCGTTCGGTCTTTGGATTTCCAGTAGCATCGATGGATAGAGGATCGTGCAACACAATTCAAGGTTACCTCAGTTCGGGCGATAGCACTTCTAATGGCTCTGAAAGGATCGCCGATCGAGTGACATTGACTTAAACGGTCGTTTAGTTGATCCACGCTAATGCATGCCACGCGTACACGCGGAGGCCTTCAGCAGCCCTTAGAAAGGTCGTCAGTATTCGAGGCTAAGCTGTCTCCAGCCGCGTTGACGAGGACAGAAGGAGACAACAAAAGACGCGCACAAAAGAGTCACACGACAAACGGTCGTCGGCACGCGCACGATCGGTCCATTGACAGCCGAACTGTCACATCGAGCCGATAATTGTCAGCGAACTGTGTCCGAACACAAGTTGTAATCGTGCTCGAGTAACTTTCGTCTACGAGTCTTCGATCAATCGATCCACTGATCGCCGCCCACCCGCAACGTCCGACAACGTCTCGAGCATTAATTTAATTGTCTGTCAGTTGAACTTGGCATTGACTTCTGTCGAACTTTCGCCGACGACGTTGTTATGATGGCTCTAAATGTGAAGTCAACGTCAAGGACGCGGCCCAGCTCGAATCGTGTGACTCTTCTTTAAAGTCTTGGACTCTATCCGTATTTATGACGTCTAATTTCGTGACCTTTGTTGTGTTTATTGCTGGCAATTTCGGAATCATGAAGTCAGTCACTACTTGATATGTTTCTATTATCTTTGGACTTTCTTTTCGTTGGCTGTTTCTGTGGATCGCGTCGGAGCTGTCGTCTTAACCTTGGGACCAGCTGCAGAAGGTCATCCGATCTTTCCTCGAACGCTCACCACGCGTAATCAATCAGTTACAGTCTTCAATCACGGCTTCCTTCACGGACTGCGAATCGTTGCGTTGGCGTTGACGTTGATGTTGTTCCTAGAAGCGGTCCATTGCTGTTGTTGCCGAGTCTGAACAGCCACTCATAATTCTATTAAGACGCTAATTCTTTTAATTTTACGAGCGTCTTGTTGGCCGCGGTATGCAAACCAAAGACAACGCACGATCGGTAGCCGAACGTCAGCCTCGTCCGCGGTTTACCAATTCGTCAGAAGTCCAATAAAACCCTCGACAAATTGAGGTTCATCAGGGTTGTTAAAACACCGGCGAGGATCGTAGAACCGATGTTTACTATGGGAAAATCTTCAACCGAAACGCAGATCAATAAAATTGAGCTTTATTCATCGTAAATCTTGAAACATGTTAAATCTTAGACATGTTTTCACGGCACTTTGAAGGGTATCGATCAGTTCTCATCGTCTGAATAATTTATATTGATTTCTTCCTTCTTTAATGCGTCCTGGAGCAGCATCATCACCGATCTTCGTCCTGAACTCGGCGATATTTGAGAAAATTTAGTCTTTACGTGATCCGCACAATAAAAAGTGGCTTCTTGTCAGTGTTATAAATGATTATAAATGGCATCGGCTAATCTGGACCAACTCAATTTATCAGCTGTGGACCGTTTTAATTGCCCGGGCCTTCGATGAGTAATCGATATTTACGAGTTCTCGCTAAAAATCGCTTCATTCGCTGCAATCGCGCACACATCGTCTGTCTAACGTTATTTTAATTGCTGGAAAAATTGCATAGCAGCGCAGAGACTGACGCAATCACCCGGGCAGCTCCGGAAAGCGACCACTCACAGCGTCGATCTACCAGGAAACCAGCAGACCGAAGACAACGCAGATTAATGCGCTCCAATTAAGCAAACAGCAAACGAACAGCAGAAACCATTAGTCAGTCAGTCGGTGATCGGCGATCATCCGGCGGTCGGAGGGGGCGCTGAGCACGCGCGATGCCAACAAGTGTCTGGAACCATTTTGTAAAGATAGGAGTGTGTGGCTGAAGCAACTGGCGAATTGATTAGTTTACGCTCGATGACTTTCTGCAATTTGTGCGGATTCGTGGCAACGTCGACGGATCAGGATCACAAACAGCGGCAAGATCGGAAGGAGGACGGTGGGGCGACACGTTCAGCAAACTCTTGGTGAAAACACATGGCGAAAATGAAGAAAAATTGTGTACATTCTGCAGCAGTTGGAGGTTCCCAATTCGAAGACAGATGAAGAGAGGACAAGTTGGGAATTAAAGAGGGGAAATGGAGTAAAATGGGAATCAGAGTGGAAAATTGATCAAGAGAAGTGATCACGAATTAATCAATAACTGATCAAGCAGTGATAAACAGTGATTAATAAGCGAACAAGAAGGAATGAAGAAGTGATCAGGAAGTTATGAAGAAGTGATCAATAAATGATCCATAAACGAAGCGAATTCAATTGTAGATCGCTTTGAAGACATGAATTTCGAATTCGAATTTATCAAGTTTCCAGATTGAAGTCGAATATATTTCAATAAGAAATAAACTTTTATGGGCTCCTGCATCTGTTTCACCTCTGAGTATTTTTTTATAGAAAAATTCTACTTCTGGATATCGATTGAAGCTCTTCTTTTTAAGTTTCTTTTTAGACAGCGAATATTCACGTTTTTCACGATTTTCTTTTCGCATTTACACACTGCAAATAAAACTTTTCACACCTTTAAATTTATTCAGCTTCGGTTTCTTTTATGGTTTCTTTTGTAGTCAGTGAATTTTCACTGCACGTCGTCGCTGGCGATAAGAAATTGAAATATTAACACGATGTGTGCTGCTCACTGCGAAGTTGCAATTCCACGAATTCGACGGCAACAACAGCGCAGGAAGTCGCTTAGAAAAGCTGCAACGATTGTGTGTGTCTGTCGGTTGTGCATCGTGCAGAGTTACTTACGAACGTGCAAACGCCAATAAAGCTATACGAAAGGAAAAAGCTGCTTAGGAAGATTTCGTTGCAAGGATAACCACGAGCGAAAGGCTTCGTTTCGACGAAGAATAAATTGTAAACTAGTTAAGAAATAAGATAAGAAATTTAATTAAAAGCACTGCAATCGGCTCGGAGACGTGAAATGGGCGTTACAAGCGGAAAAGGCGTAGTATTTGCATTCCATTTTAAGGCTTTCATGTTCCTTAGAAACCCCAAATGGAGTCTAAATAGAAATACCTGCCTATGAAGTCCTTTTTAGACTCTAATAATTATTTGATTCTGAGATATTGCAGCTGTATTGGAGTATACATAAATCCATGTAAAACTCTTTTAATAATGTCAATCCTATCTTCATTTATTTACGTGAAATTCTAGACTTTGGAGTAGTTTTACTCCTGCAGTTTTCACTTTATTGCGAACTTCGGTTAGTCCCCGTTAACAGCTCCTTCAGCCTAACCTTAAACCTGGTTTGCTTTGTAATTGAAAGAGCAGATAGAATTGAATTTTACATTTATATACAGACCAATTATTAACGATTTTACGGCCTGTTTGTCGTTCGTTTTTGGTACGATTTCGCTTTTAATTACGTTATCGTACGATGGCTGAATACAGACGCCAACAACTGTCACTCAAGGCTAACAAGACGCTTGCCTGAGCGGAGTTCGTGATTGACATGCGATGTGGGCGCGGAAGGAGGGTCTTTAGATTGTACCAAAACATTGTAGAAATGAATAACATTTTCGTTAAATTGAAATTGAAAAGCAGCAACGGCGATTGATTTGTTCGAGTTCGAACTGAAAACAGTGAAGTCACCTGACCTGACCTCTCACTTTCCACCGTCGGAAGGGTGCGTGGGAGCGAGAGAACGTAGCGCCCAAAACACAACTCAATTCCTACCACAAAGAGCCTATAAAGAGCAACAATAACAACCACAACAACAACTGCAACTATTAAAGTTTAACACGCAATTCTTTAATTTTAAAAATAGAGAATTCATAACACTTAAGTGGAAAATAGATAAAACCCTTCCTCAAAAATTTCACAGGAGGCACAGCAATCAAAAGAATATACAAAGAAGGAATACAAACCCAATGAAGCCGATAAAAAACCTTCACTACGCCTGGCATTTGGATGAGGACTGGCTGAGAAAGTAGACCTGAGTATACTACATATATCTTAGCTATAGGTTGAGCTTAGGCGACGAGGATAAAAGTAAATTACTCGGGGTTTACGTACCGCGACTAGGACTACGAAGAGGACAGAGGATAAGGCTATGTGTTAAGAAGTGAGACATGGGACTGATTGTAAGGATTTTAATTAGGGCGAGAACTGTTTTATAATAGGTGCAATACTGGGTCTACGAACTGGTGAATTAGGAAAAGCTTTGTTTATTTGTCGACTAAATATAAGTCCTTTCAGTGTTCCAGTACAAGTCATTTTGTAGCTATAAATTATTTGAAAAGTTCTGAAAGCACCAGGAATCCTGAATACATAACAGCTCGGCCTAGAAATTGCCCCTGGGAACTGGTACTGGTGACTGTGCTTAGGAACTAGGACTAATTGGGAAGAAACTGGAATAAGGAAGAACGTGTGAAATTGTAGATATTCCTGAAAGCGAGCATGCACTTTGAGTAGTTCGAAACTGAGATTGGGCGAAACATACATCTGCTACTGAACTAAGGAACATTGTCCGGGACAAGACAAGGCTTGCCGTTCTAGAATAGCAGTTGCGAATAGTGACCTACGGACTGAGAGAAAAACAGAGACTTTTCACTGAAGTTCATTGAAATGCTATGAGAACTGGGACCACAAATACGATGAAAGTTGAGGTTAGAACTGGAAGTTAGATTTAATTGAAGATTATCTAGGATCTGCGACTGAGCAGCAGAGAAGTAATGGGTAGACAGTGGGAAATGGGATAGAAATAAAAGCTGGGGTTGCGTCTGCGACTGAATTGGGCCACTGTTGATAGTTCACTAATTAGAAGTCTGAATTAGTTTTATAAATTGTAGGACTTTGAGTGGCTCGGAGATGGGACTCGGACTGATAGTAAGAATTGATTCGAACTTATAACCACTGGAAGTGGGGCTCAATCGACTTTTCCTATGAGCTTTTTTAATGCTCAAACAGTAAGTTACTTAATTAAAAACCAATGATTCACCCAAGTGGAAAATATTAAGTTTCATTATCATTCATTCTGCTTCTTCTTCTTCAACTTTTTCAAATACTGTTACTAATTTTGTTTGTGTTTTCTAATGACGAACAATTTTGGAAATATTTCTGTTCGTTTCGAGAGAATACTTCAAGTGTTTATTTTTCAGGAATTCGTACGGAACCGAAGTCCATTTGCGGTGGGCCGCGAGGAGCAGCGACTCCGACACTCGACCCCAGACTTTGAGGGCTTTGAAATGGCTGAAAAGACAATTAAAACGTTGCTCTTTCTTCCTCTTCGTAATCCTCTGTTGCACTAATCTTTTGTGTGCTCAGAATTTATTACTTTAGCAGCATGTCAAATGAGAAAATGATTTTTTCAGTTGTTTATTGACTTTTAACTACTCTGCACAGTTTTAATTATTTATGAAAATGACGAGCGAAGAAGAAGAAGAAGAAGAAGAAGAAGAAGAAGAAGAGTGTTGTTGTTGTGCAAATGAATGTCTGCAAATGTTTGCAATGGATTCAACGTATTGCATCCACGACGAGAGGTGTTTGTTTTGTTAATAGGCGATGTTTTATGGGGCTTCGCTTGAAAACACTAGAAATTTTTATATTTAGATGCTTTTCAAAGACCCATGGACTGCGTTTAGCTGACACTCCCCTAAAAAAACTCCTTCATTCAAACGGAAGTTGAAATATGGAGTTTTTTTGTAATATTTAATAGAAACTTACAAATTCTCAGTGTGAAAAGTGAATCAATCCATGTTTTTAATTACAAATATTCAAAAAACTCCTCTTCATCTACGAATTACTCAAATCCACCACAAATAAGATTCAGTTCGTGCTTGGAAAAGACCAAAGAAAGGAAGTTAAGGAAGCTCCTCAACACAGTTTTATTTACAAGCAATTAACTCAACTGCCAGGAGAACGAATCACTTCTGAAAAGATCAACAATGAAAATAATAATGACAAATGAAGTTCTTCGTAAAGCGAGAAACCCGGAGATCGTTTCTCATTCGCAGTGGACGCAAAAGTTTTGCATCACAATAAAGCAACTTGTGAAGATTTGTTAAAGTTATTCACAAGTTCAGCTTAGAACGTTTCTAGAACTTTATGAAGAATCACTTAAAGGCATAATAAACCATATAAAACAACAAACGACGCTGAAATCAACAAAAAAATTGTTCCTCAAAGAGTTTCAATGAATTTATTTGAACCGGAAAAGACTTGAAAGTAATAATAATCGATTGAAATATTTCTTAGCCATATTTTCATTTAAAAAATTAGGTAATTGAAGTAGAGGGGAATGTGTAGGGACCTGAAATCGCCACCCAAACAGGTCAGGATGATTTAAGCAGCCGGCGACACTGCGAAAATTGGTAAAAAGTTGCTGCAACGATCGCTGAATATATTTCGACTTCGAATCAACTCGTAGTGGGTGCAGAACCGTTAGCCCCACGCCATCATCCCCTCGACTTCTTCCCGCTCGCCCAGAAGCCAGTTAATAAGTGATTTGCAATTGAACGGTGATCATTTCGAGAACCACTTTAAACGCCTCACAACTGCGGCTATGGAGCAGCTTTGAGCCCACCCGGAGACGTGTGAATGGTTTCACAAATGGTCCACAAGCTCCGAATGCTGCTGCGATGTCGCTGGAGTCGTCAAGCAGCGAATTCGACGAGCGGCGGCGACTTCGAGCGATTTGTTTGCCTCGCTGATTGGCAACTCGAGAACTCGTTTTCGGTTACTTTTCCGTTGGATTGCGTCTGGTTACGTACGGCAACGTGTTAATTGAAGTCTCACTGGAGACAGGAAGACGACCCGGGGCTCGGAGGGGGTCAAAGAGTTCAGGAAACAATAAATAATAAACTAACAACGCGTTGGAATTGAAGTGTAAACGATTTCGATGTTTATTGATTTGACTCGAAATAATTAACAACTGTTGTTGACGTGGCTGTTAGCACCGACGTGTTTATGGCCATTTCGAGTGGACACACGTTGCTTGATTGAAGTGGAAGTGAAGCTGCTGTTAAACTCTCGATTATGGATTTGGACAGCTTCGTTGAAGCGATTTCTAAGCGCGTCCATTCGACGGCAAGCAAATGGAGCGAGAAATACCAACGTCCAAAAAGACGATAGCAAGTTTTTCCCTTCTTCGCCGCTCCCGTCGCCGTCCAACATCCAACATCGATCCACGAAGCAGTCGAGCGGCTCCGCGTTTGCTCCAATCTCTCAGCCACAATTACGCGAGTTTATGAAGTGATAATTTATGCTGCCGCGTTGATTTCAGCAATTATCAGCTTTTTGTTGGACGGAAAACTCGGGCCGGCAATTAAGTGCCAGCCACCGAGAGCCACGACTGAAGCGCGCTTGTTGCTGAGAAGTGAAAATGCTTTTCGGTTAAGCAATCCAATTGCAATCGCGCGATCCGCTGTATTTCTCACCGGATCAGTCTTATTTTACAATCACAAATGCTTTTCGTGCTTCGAATATCTGCCTGAATTAATTGTTCCAATTGCGTAAGAGAATCGCAGAGGAGGCTGAAGGCGGAAGAGGTGTCGAGTTGAAACTACAGTGGGTAGGAATTATACATGGGAAAAGAGTTTACAGAAAATAATACGTTATGACTTCTGATTCGAATCGTCTTAGGAGTCAAAAGACTTCCTGAAATAACACACAAAAAGTTGTAAAATAGTAGCTCGGGAAAACCTTCAGAAATTGCTCACTAGATCCACCAGATCCAAAGAAGTCTTAAAAAGGGTTCTAAATACCCAAAGTTACCACAGAAGTGATGTGTTTTGAAGGCCTAAAATGGTCCTTGAAAACACCAAAAATTGTGCCTATAAGAGTTCCCAAGGAAGCGGTTTATGACATCCATAAAAACCTATAACGGGTTTTAGAAAGCTGCAAGTAGAAGAAGGCTTTAAAGAGATACAATTCTAATTGGTAAAATATTTCGAAGTTCATAAAGGGGGTAAAGTGGCTGATGGAGGATCCAAAGGATATCAGAACTTACAAGGTAAAATGTATTATAGAAGAATACATATATAACTTTAAAATATATAAAATGAATATATATAATTATAATTATATAAAATATCCAAAAGGAAGATCTCGAAGTGTTATATAAAGGGTTCTATATGAACGTCCTAAAATAAGTCCCGTTGAAGTTATAGATGTTATGAAGTACTTGTTAATAATTAGTGAAAGGGATGATCCAATGGAATCTGTATACCTTTTATCCAAAATTTAATAAAATGCAATGGAATCAAGAAAATCAACGGAATGTTGAAAATAGTTCAATAGCTCTTGTCAAAACAATTCTAAACAAAGTGCTTGGATTTGACCTAAAGAGCATTACAAAGTCCCCTAACACGTAATCCTCCCAAAAAAAACTTCAAAATTGCCTACATGTTTGTAGCCGCCTTCCCCCTCCTTCCATCAACGATATTCCGCGCCTCAGGCTTTTCCTGATCATGGCTTCCGGTTATAAATGGATCCGAATTCATGACGTCCTCAGTTTCGGTTGCAGTTTTATCGGATTTCAGCGTAACTCGACTGCGACTGTGATTTCCCGCCTCGACGTTCCTTGGAACATTCACACTTCCAAACAAAACCATCACCACGTCGTTTGGAGAGGTTTTTCGACATGGACGGTCTTAGGAAAAAGAAATCCAACGAATCCAGCGAGAGATTGAGATTGAAACTGCAAATTTCGGTGTGTAACGCATAAATTTCGAGTAGAAGTCGACTCCAATCTCGGCTTTAAACGTGAGTCACTTTGTTATCTGCTCCGCTGATTCGCAGTTTTCGCTGCTTCATTTGTTATTGCGATTGTTTGAGCCACTCTGGCACCTCGATTGTTCTACGTAATTCCCTTCACTGCTCCCCTCTGCTGCCGTCTGCCTCTCCTATCATCATTCACTTCGTGTTGCTGGGGTTTTTGAAGCAACCGCCGAACAAAAAAGGATTCCACTCGCGTTACACAGAAAGTTTCGCCAAATGTGAGCCGATAATAGACCGAAGTCTCTGTTGTAATGCTCGTTTGTTGTTGTTGGTGTTGTTGTGGTCGGTGTTGCAGTGGTGATTGTCTATTATTGTAGACAAAGCGTGCCTTATCAGTTTCCCGGAATGCAAACGCGGCTCCTGCTTCGGCTGCGGCTGCAACTCAACCGTGCGAAGTTCGCGATGAGAATCCAGTGAAAATGGTTGGAAAAGGATGACGAAGGACGAATGCAGGCAGCGAAGCAGGGAGCAGCAAGCGTCAAAACGGATGCGAAGTGAGATTCGCTACTTAAACGCCATTTTTAGTTACCATTTTCAGCAGTTTATTTATATTTTCATATAAAAATATAATTCAATTTTATATTTTTCCTATGAAAAAGAAGAATTTGAAAGGGGAGAGCCAACAGAGAGGAGGGAAAAACGATATTCCTCCAAATAAAAACATTGCTTCATTATCAAAGAGAAATCGTCTGAAAGAGAAATATGAATACAAGAATTGATGAAGAGGAGAGTAAATAGTTTTTTGCTATTTAATTTTTCTGGAGGTGTTTAATTTTGCTGGATAAAATTGTAACGATTCGCCTTCAATGAAGTCCAATAAAGAAATTCCTGTCATTCTCCCCGTTCGAGTGTCCGGTGGCGATCCACTGCCACTGCCACTGTCATTGCCATTGCTTTTGCCACTTCCACTCGCGGCGCGATATGCAGAAATTTAAAACCGTGAGATTCTTGGGCGATTTTCAGAACTCAGCAGCTTCTGCGCGCGTGCGACTCTTGAAAGAGAACGAAACCGAACTCGATGGAACTTGTTTCGTTGGTGATGGAATGTAGAAGAGGCACAAGAAGAAGGAGAAGGAGGAGGAGGAGGAGGAGGAGGAGGGAACAAAGGATGGCAGCAGACGACACGAGGATGAAGACGGAGACAAGCAGAAGCGCTGTGGAAAGCCGCTGAAATCGTCGTCATCGCTGTCGTCGTGTGTGGTCCATGAACTCAGCATTAAGTGGCGAAATATGCAGCAACAACAAGCGAAACAGCAGCAGCAGCAACAACAACGTGATTTATAAAGCAGCCAACATCATCAGCGACTTCCACAGCGCTTCCAATCGGCGAATTCATCTCCATAAATACTTCAGCAGTTGAGTTCCTCCGCATTTGATTGTTGTTCGTATTAAATGCTTTTATTACTTTTATTACTTTTATTAGTGCTATTATTAGAATTATGGATGTTGTTTATATGATTTCCGTTGTTTGTACGTAATACAGAAGCTTTTATGACGTTGTTGCTGTTGTTGTATACATGACATAATTGCAATTGTTTTTCTTGCTTATTTTTTTGGTTTATATGAAGTCAATACAGCATTATTAACATCGCCATCATCATTGTTATAATTATTAGTTTTGTTATTTGCATTTTGAGATTATCTTCCCTTTTGAATGTGTTCTTTTTATTTATTATTCTTATTTCTTTTGTTATTTTCGATTTTCTTCTTGTTTTTAATTTGTTACGCCATCTTCTCTTTTTATTAAACTTATTATAATTACAGGTTTCATCATTGTTTTGGCATTTCTTCTTTTTTTGGTCTGATTTCTTTCATTATTGATAATAAAGAGCGGTAAATAATGAATCAATTAGCGCGAATCGTTGATTCAGTGATCGAGACGACTGAACAGGAATTAAATCGTAAATTAAATGAAATAATTCCTTTTTAAATGCATACATATGTTAAAATCATTAACAAAGATCAGAGGAGCAACTATTTGAGTCTCGAAGAACAACATTAATTACACAATCTGTACGTAAATGTACATATTAATACATATTATAAAAAAGTGGAAATATAATATTATAAAATATATTTTAAGGATACGAATTAGTCATAATAACAATAAGTAAACATGAAAAATAATGAACCGAAAAATAAAATATAAAGTGTTTTTCGAAATAGCCAAAAATATCATGTGGATTTGACTATAATTAGTAAGTAATCCTTTATTTACGCTTAATTCTATTTTTAAAATGTGAAATTTAAATGAATTTTAAAATGAATTGCTCGTTTTAGTGAATATTTTATATTAAAAGCATTGTTTTGACTGCTTTTACATTAGCTTTAGATTATTTTTTCAAGAAAATTATGAATTTGCATTTCTTCTTGGCAATAATAATACAGGGTGGCGCTTAATGACCGATATGGTTTAAATATTTAATAACTTTTTAAATTTTTTTTTTTTTTATTTTTATTTCAGAATTTTGTGAAGAACACTTGGGGAATTTAAAATGGAATGCTACACAACAGAACAGCAATTGGTGAATTTTATTTCGAACGCATTATTTCGACCAGAAACGATTTCAATTGGCCCCACGTTCACCCAATTTGACAGCGCGAGACTGTTTTCTTTGAGATTATTTCAAAGAAAGGGTATACATTAACAGGCCAGTCACCATACCACAGCTAAAAGAAATCATTCGCAATGAAATTCAAGCCATATAAACGGAAATCTTACGAAAAGTTATGCAAAATGTACTGGAAAGAGCACGAGCCGAACGGTCATCACTTGCGGGATATAATTTTTCATACTTAAGCCAAAAATATTCCCCATTAATATACTTTATACCACAAAAATAAAAAATAATAATAATAATTCATTTAATGAAAAAGTTATAAAACATTCAAACCAATTCATATCGGTCATTCGCCACCCCATATAAAAAATTAAATAAGTACCACAATAAATATATGTAGTTTTAAGTAATAATAATAATTATAATTGGTATATCAATTAATATAGATTATTAGTTAATTATTTAGTTACACATATATAAATAAATAAATAAATAAATAAATATATAAATTAATAAATAAAAATAAATAAATAATAACAATAATAATCAGAAAACTAAATTATGTACATATTTGAAACATCATATCAATAATTGACTTAGTTTTTATGTATTATTATTGGCTTCACTAATTATTTACCAACTCCGATGATAGAAATTGGAATTTACTAAAACATAATTCATCTCAAATTATTACGCACCAAAGTGAGAAATTTTGTGGTTTTTACTATATTTTTTCATACTGACATAGACTTTTCGGCTAAAATTGATTTTGAATTAACAATTCACAACTTTTGTGAAAAAAGTTTTACAAAAAAGAATTTTTGCATTATATTTCGTTGTTTTTTTTTTTTTGTTTTTATAATTATTTCTTTTTGTGTTTTTATTGTTATTTTTATTACTCTTTTTCTTATTGATTATTGTAATTGATTGATCTCCTTTGACAGATTGGTTTGCTTAGAAAATCCATTAAAGCCGAACTCTCATCAACTTCAAACAATAAAAAGTAATTAAATTAAATACATAATGGAAAAATATAACAAGAAAAGAACTTGAAACAGAGAACGAATTCCCGAACATCAGGGTAATCAACAACAACAACAACAGCAGCATCCCAATCAGGAACATTAAATAAAATTCATGTGAGGAGCCAAAAATCCATTTATCATTAATGAGAAGAACAAGAAATAAATAGAAAGACGGCGAGAAAAGAATCTCTTTTGGAAATAATCACGCAGCCGAACGACGAAGTGACGCTGTGATTAGGTACAACAACAACAACAACAACAACAACAACAACCAACAGCATATAAAAAATAGACAAATCCAAAGCAGAGAAATAATAATAAATTAGTTACAAAGAAACGACGATGATTACTTTTTCACCTTTCGATGCGGTGCGATTGGAAGAAGAAGAAGAAGAGAGGGGAAGGAGGGATCATCAAGGGATATACCAACCGAATAACGTTTTAATAACACAAAAACTCCATTTCGAGATCATCAACATCTTTTAATGGTTTGTATAATGACTCGAAAGATGGAAATGAAGGATGATGAGGGTGGGAGGGGAGAGAGGGACGGACGTAGGGAATATTAAGGCCAATAAATTCTATCTTTATGCAGGTAGAACGAACTTTGTATAGAAATAAGACGGAGCAGCGAAGGCTGAATGGACGAAGATGGGGGAAGTGATCATGAAGTGTCCGCTTGAATAGAGAGAAACGCCCTCAACTTATATAAAAATCCATCTGCTATGAGTCTGTGAGTGGCTCGGGGAGGGACTGAGTACAGATCTATGAGTATATAAAAATCAGCAAGCATCCTTTTACCAATGGAGTTCGACTGTATCCATCTTTTGTGATCTTTTAAAGAAGATATCCCGGCGACTTCTTCAACTTTGTGCTTTATGTAACAATAACAGCAGAAGTTAAAGGAAATACTTGGTTATGGAAACAATCAGCGGCGTCTGTTTCATCTATTCAACGTCATCTGGAGCAATAAAACCAACTGCGGAAGGTCTTTGAGTGTTTAGACTGTACATATAAGACTCGAGTCTACAATAATGGCAGGAAAATATGCTTATACAGCTAGTGATGGAGATATACTAGGTTGTATAATGGAAGAACTCGATTAATAGAGCAGCTACGCTCTGTATAAAGACCTCAGAAACGAAAGAGGGCAAAAAATGTCTTAAAAATCAGTTTCCGATCACCTTTTTTGCTATAAAACGCCTAGGAGAAGCTTCAACTTCTTCTCCACCTTTGAAAGCATTTCCCGGTTACTTTTTTAAGGTAATTCGATTGGGTAAAGTTGTAGTTTTATCTTGGGTCTTCCATCACTTGGAAGATGGACTAAGAAGCTATCCTCTGAGTTTTTGTAGGACTACGGAGAGTCAGAAAGTCTCAGACTGACACAGAAGCAATCAGACAAATTTAGAAAGATAATTTGACAAACGTGGTTTTGCTCTGAAATGCTAAGATTGACCCATTTTGAAACATCTCATATTAGGAATTCTCCTTCCATTGAATTCAATTTGCTTCGTTCATGGATCATTTCGAACGTTTCATAATAATTGCTACTGCTACAGTGAATATAGAGAAATGCTTCCCACGAAGACATCCACGTCGATCTTCGTCGAAGAAATTCGCTCTTTAGAAAGAGCGGATTGACAAAGGATCGGCTCAGCTTCGCTTCCGACACACGACAGTAATAAAAATCGCTCCAAGACCAAAAAATACGTCGTTAACCGTTACAGGAAAATTATCAAGGACTCGAAGGATAACGAATTAGTAAATATTATTGTTAATTTCGATTTTCGTGAACGATTTTCGCCTCGGCTCAACTTCTATTGATGTTTGTTAAGTCAACGCAGCTTCAAGGACATCGGCTCCCGTTGGATCAGCTGAAGGTCGCATTTACAGTCGTCATAATTAAGTTTCCGTCATTAAAACAAGGTTATGAGAAGGACATCGAAGGCCGGCGGCGACAGGAGCAGCCGTTAGCAGCATGCGGCAAACAAAAGAAGCGACAGGAAGCAAGGAAACAACTGCTGCTGCTGCCGGGAGCGACTCCTGCCCGTTGTGAGCAGTAGCAGCAGTTCAAAGGAAGACACGAAAGAGACGCGAGCATGAACAGCGACTTGTTGCCAGTTGCAGGACCCACGTCGCCACAGGAAACCACAAAAACGCTTATTCACAAAGACGTCGTGTGTTGCGACTAAAATCTGGTCCAGCAACGAGAATCTCTCGGCTTCAGTTTGTGTGTGTGGATTTTCATGCTTTCGGCTTGCTTTAATTGATTTTCAGGATTTTCCATGCAGACGATTTTCTGAGCGCTGCAAATGGCTTAAAAGATTCTGTTGCTTGTGTGTTTTAAGTCTGTTTACTCAAAGTTAATTGCTTCGAAAACACTAAGAATCGTGTGTAATTTTTTTAGCTGTTCGCTGAGCTCTTTAAAAAGGATCTACGTCAAGGATAACAAGTCAAAGACTGTAAATATTTTGCGATTCGTAGCTGAAGTTAATCAGTTTAAAATTTATTGGATTAGCAAACATAGACCTGAATAGAGACCGGAGAAGGAGTGCGTTGAAAGAGGATTTCGTGCTTAGAAAGGATCACGTTTAATTTCTACAGAAAGTGGCAAATTTCTTGGAAAATTGTGCGAAAATTGAAATGCAAAAGAAGGCGTTTTTAAGGCCCACACGAGGCACATCGAAGGAAATTAAATTAAAGGGAAGGAAACTAAAATAAAATTTTAAAAAGGAAATAAATTGTATTAAAAATAGAATATATAAAACAATTTTTACATGAATTGAGTTTCAATTCATCATAATTTCATTTATAAATTATTATCAATAACATTTAAGCTCATTTAAATATGAATTCTTTACACTAAATCATTCACGCGATTGTCTCTAATCTCCGATTCACTCAATGATTAATTAATGAAGTGTTTATTTAATAAGAAAAAGCAATAAATCTGAAATTAGACACGTTGAATTGAAATTGTGTCCACTCGGATAACGAGCGCAATTTTTATTAATTACTAATTAAAAGCCACCACAGATAAAAATGTAAAAATCTTAATTTAACAACTCAATTTATTTCAATAACAGTTTGCGCCGTGGTGGTTGTTGTTGGTCAGAGGTTTGCTTAGAAGCAGCGGCTCCTCATGATTAACAAGCGTATGAATAAATAAACACAAGCAGCAAAAACTTGTTTATGCCGGAGCGAGCAGCAAAAACGCAAGCTTCATGTGAAGTGCCATAAAATTTGTTTGTTCATTTGCTTTCTGTTGATGAAAAGCAACATTTTAGTAGTTGAACATGCAAACATAACTTGCGCAGTCGTGTGCAATCATAATAAACAAACAAACAAATCGACACAAACACAGACATTGCTAAAAAATCGTTCAGCTTTTCGCCGAACGCTTCAACACTTTAGCAATTTTCTTCTTTGTAAAAAATTACTTTGTATATTTTGTAGTCGTTTATCGATGATAATTTCGTTGTTATGCAGTTGGCTGAAGTTGTTCTGAGTTGGACACGCGGCTGTCACGGGGTTAAAATTCGATTTGAACCCACGGCTGAGTTGAGTTCAGTTAATGAACTTGTTTGGCGAATCCAAGTGTTGAATGTTGCTGTTTCTATTATTATCTTGTCCCCATTAGAAGTCCGTTTCATTATAAACTTTGTGGTGTTTATGTTTAGAAAAATAGAATTTACAGTGAATAAAGCGAAAGACTCAAGGCACAAACTCGATCCGAATAGAAATCTGAAATTCCACGGTTCTCAAATTGCTTCTTCATTGCACTCCATCGAGTCAATGTTTATGCAACAAAATTGAATGCAAAAATGTGTTTAGAATTCAACTGCAAAGCTTAATAATAATACTTAATCGTTTATTTAGCATTAATTTGTGCTTTGTTGCTTTGATTTGTTCCCAGAAACACTAAAACTCGCTTTAATTGCTATTAAAATTAAAAATGCTAATTTTCAAATGTCATTGAAACATAAAATGCACATTTTATGAACTCGTTTTATCATCTATTAAATAATTTAATCAATTATATCATTGAAATAATAAAAATTTTATTCCAACTACAGTTGCTTCGTTTTCTCTGTTTGTATTTCAAAGAACTGCAATTCTTTAGAGGATTTAAGTTAATTAACACTATTTAATTAGTTTTGCTTTAACAGCTTCGCTATAAAGAAGAACATAAAACATTTGTATTTAATAATAGTCAATAAATGTACAAAACTTCGAATAAGCAGCTCACGTGACTCGAGTCTCTTTTAAACGTTTGTTTGAGGAGTTGTTAGCAGCTGGAAAATCTGTTGCTGGACATCGTAAACAACTGAGTTAAAGAAGGAGGCGTTAAAATGTGTTTTTTTAGCTGTTGTGTTACTTTGTAACGCTTTTCGAAAGACTCTGTGAATAGCAGCTTCGCTTGAACTATTTGAAATGTTTCCACAAATTTAAATGAACAGTTTCGCATTCAGTAATTAAATTCCAAAGCATCTTTCGCTTGTATTGCTAATTAAAGTTTGCGATTGAGCAGAATTAAATAAAGTTTTCTTATTTTTATTGCTAATTGACTACAAATGATTCAATTTAACTCAAAAAGTGATATTCGAGTTTATTAAAGAATGTTGTTTTAAATGTTAATTGATTAAAGTTAATTTTGGGAATTTCTTGACATGAATTCGAATGCAATTAAATGGAAAGTTAAAGCAATCATTTCATAAATCACTTATAATAATAAAATCCGTTTAATTTAATGTTATAATTAATGAAATATTAATATAATGGATTTTGTAAATAATTAACTAAAAAATGTTTATTTTTTCAAGACATTCGCTTAGTTTTTACATTAAATTTTATGAAAAAGGGTTTCTAATGTTGCTTAAATTACTTTTAATGTTTAACTATGGGTTTTTTAAGGGTTTAATTTTGTACTTTAATTAGTTTTAGGCCTTTTTATACCACCGCCATTTGTTAGAAATGTAGAAATTGTAATCACTTTCCACGAATCTAGGAAAGTTAATTAAAAAAGTCACTGTAATAAAAACAGAGCTACAAATAAAACCTAAACAAGAAAGACAATTAATGAAAGCGATTTGAAGCAACTGTCGAGAAAACTCTTTGACTGTTTAACCCTTTGATTGCAGCAATGGGAAAGCAAAGCAAACGACGAACATGTTTTTTCCCAATAAAACTGTGAAAATTAATGAACCACAAACTGAACAAACAGACGACAATTAAAAAGGAATCAAATCGAGGCAACGGAGGACGTCGTGCACCTCCTCGTAGGCCCATTTCCAAGGAACCTTCATTAGTTGGTTACTCACCGCTCCCAGCGCCCCTCCTGGTCCAAATATTAACCATATGCATTCAATTAAACGTAATCAACAGCTGCTGAACTTCTGAAGCCGTCGGCTGAGCAGCCATTATTATCACCGTAACCGCACCGAAGGAGAGCGACGTGAGTCTGAGTGAGAGAGCTCCACACTCCAGCAACAACCACTTTCGAGAGAAGCCAATCGAAGGAATGCGAAGTGACGGAAGAGAGAGAGCGAGAGAGGCTGATTGCTGCTCAGTTCGTCGAAGCTCGTGTCGTGCGTGTCTTTCTCATGATTGCGGTTGGAGCAAATGTTTTGGTGGTGGATAAACAAAGAAACCACGAAACCGAACAACAACAACAACAACAAAAGAAATCATGTTCGATTTTCGAAAAGGGGAAAAATCGAACAATGTTTGGTTGTTGTTGTTGTTTTTAGTGCAGTTGCGCTTTGACTAGAGCAGTTTTATGCTTCTTCTTGTTATTTACCATCTCTGCTCTGAGCGACTCCGGCTTCGAAATTGAATTAATGAGCTTTAATGGCCGACAATTGAGTGTTTAAGCATGATTGTTGTTGGTTGTGTGTTTGTTTTTTTTGGTTTTCGTTAATAAAAACAACAACAACAACTTTTCACGTCTACTTTAAGTGTTAATAAAACGAATTTATTTATTTATTTTCCCTGAATACATGTGATTAATGAAATTACGAAATGAATCTAATTTCTATTCCTTTCCCTGTCGCTTTTCGTTGATTAATGGTTTAATAATAAAAGAAATGCTTTAGATGTGAAGATATAAAAGTAAAAGGGGATTTAAATACATAATAAAAACACCTGTTTGAGTTTCTGTTGCTCTTTTGGAAGCGATCAGTTGGAAAAGATATGAAAAGGCCTCTTGTTGTACGTAAATCAAATTTCGAGGTATTATTTTGAGTCGTCTTTGCGTTTAACGAATGTTTTTTGGAGTCATTCTGTTTGAAAATTCTATTTTTGAAGTCGTTTAGTGAGAAAACAGAAGAAAGTAAAGTATTTATTAATTGACAGAATATAAAGAATAAAACAATAAAAAACATTACGATTTGATCGATGAAATTTATTCGATAGATTCTCGTCTTCTTCAGTCGTTTCAGGAAATCCTTTTCCCGATTTCATAGCGCACTATTGATGCTGCTACTAAAGAGTTTTCAGTTTAAACACATTCTGACAACGTAGAATTATTTATTACACTTATTTATTCCTAGTTTTTCAAATATAAAACTTATTTTAAATGCAGGATTTCTTCCAGAATAGTTTTGCACATTGTTTCTGAGTAACTTTGTTCGCTTCACCCATTTTAAGCCTCATGCAGCTTAATTACAGTCACTTTAGCCCATCTCCGTCCGTGTTTTTAACACAAAATCATAATAACAAACAATAATTGAAGTAAACTGTTTTAATTGCATTTATTAAGAGTGAATTTATTCCATTACCAACAAAAAGGCTTCTGCGATAAAATTTTACGGAAAATTCTCTTTTCTTTACAGAAACAAACATATATATATATACACATAAACGTATGTATGTATGTACTCCATTGAATGTGTGCACAAAGATAAATATGCCACCGAAAAAACAATGATAATTAAGAATAATGAGATCTCTATATTGATTATTGAGGCGTTCATTAAATAAATGATTGTGCGAAAGATTGCAGAAGTGTTATTATTTAATTCTTTTAATTAGCAAGCTTATTACATATAAATATATAATTTAATTATTTATCGATGCATTTTATTTCCTTCTATGTATTAGGTTCTTTCTTTATTTTATTTTCTTTTTGTAATTCTATTTAATTGTATGTGCATAAATCTTCTTACATTTACATTTATTTTACATTTATTTGTATTTTACTTTTTCTCTTTAATTTCTCAATTACATTTGAAATAAGACATTTATATATTTATTTTAAATTTTATTCGTGTTTAATGTTTTTTTAACTTGTGTACTTATCATTGCATTGATTTATTTATTTATTTATTTGTTTACTCATTTAATTTTCTCAATTTTATTTTTATCTATTTATTTATTTTTTTACTTTCCTCCTTCGCACCTTTTGGCATGCCACAAAAAGCCTCTTCTGTAATTTCTAAAAAATAAACAATTTTATTAAAAGCCGACAGCTTAAAAATGTCGAAATTGAAAAAGCGTCGAACTTCAACCAGTTTTTTCCGCATTCACATCGCGTTAAACAACTCAATCACAGCTTAAAATCAGATGAATTTCATTCAGATCAAAAACCAAGTGAAGTGAATTTGAATAAAGTTGCTAACAAAAAACAAACAACGAAAAAATGGACACAGAATTGAAAAATATTTCATAAAGGGTCGATTGAGTGCACGTCAATCGTCTTTGAAGTTCGTCTTGATGATTGATACGTAAGCAACAACAACAACTACAACTACAACCACAGCAAATTGTAACCACATCAGGATTAAATCACAAACATCACAGAGCGAGGAGAGCGACGCCGCTAATCGCAATAAAATGCGTCCGCCGCGTAACCAACTGAAAAGAAAAGAGCAAAAAGTAAGGAAACGAGAGAGCGTGATGGGAAGAGAGTGCGAGAGAGACGTGTTGCAGTGCTGAGAGCGAGTGTTTCGACATGACAGATCAACTAAGAAAACAAACATGCGCTATGGAATCGCCGCCGTCGCCGTCGTCGTCACTGCTTCGTTTAATTGAGTTGTGTCTTGTGCTGCGCTCTCCGGTGGTGCTCTTCGCACTTTCAACTCAGCAGCCATTTTCCCCAGCAGCCTCTGAGTGCAAGGAGAGCAGCTGTCGCTAAGCACCGCCTCCGTCGAAGTACATAACGCACACCAACGCAAGCCGACGCGCATCCACACGTGAGTTAGAGAGAGCGCAGCGTAGCTTCGGCTGTCACCCTGTCACGGCTCACTTATAATAGAGTTATATCATTCGTAACGAGGCGAACGAGCCAGGAACCGGTTCGGTCGAGTGCCGTGCGCCTCTCGCTGCTGCTGCTCGACGCAAGACTTGTAGCAGCGCTTCGTGCTGCCTGTCAGAACACAGGTGACAACTGAGAGTGTCACATCAGCTTCGCTCGCTCGTCAGTTCGATTCCAGCGCAGCTCACTCTGCTGCGACAGCCGCAAATCGATCACTTCCCACTCCGACGTCTCTCTCAACGGCTCTCGCTCGCACCCGATGCACTGCGTTGCTTCTCTCGCGGCGTGTGTGTGTGCGGCTCTTCTCGCTTCACTACGCTGTGCTTCGTCGTTAACAGTTCAATCTCGGGCCGTCGAAGCTGCGGCGGCCTCTTCATGCTTCGTGTCGACGATAAGCAGCTGTGATTAGTTAATTTAAGCGTTGCGCTCGCAGTGAACGGACGTGTGTGTTGAGGACTTCCATGTTCGAGCCTGAACCGAATCGCCAGCCACCGACGAGGCGACGATCGCTCGCGAGCCCAAGCAAAGTGCACCTTCAGTGAGCAGTGACACGAAGTCTTTTTGTAAACATATCGAGTGATTCCTAGTGACAGTGACAACTCAATCGAAACTCTGAATTAAAGCGAAACTTTGTACGCTTGTGTTTGTGTGTGTGTGTTTGTTTAAAGAGGTCGATCCTCGGAACTTGCAACATTGCAACCGCTGCTTCGATGGCCCTTGAGGATCGCTGCAGTCCACAGTCAGCGCCAAGTCCGCCCGGTCTACCGCGATCGCCAGCCGCGCACCACTCGACCGCCAGCGCCGCCGCCCTGGACATGAGTCTGCAGCCGCAGCACCAAAGCGCCACCAGCGGCATGTTGCCGCACCCGGCAGCGACGCTCTACCAGCAGCAACAGCTGCAGCACCTGCACCACTTGCAGCAACTGCAGCAGCTGCACCAGCAGCAGCTCGTCTCGGCGGGCGCCTTCCAGCACCCGGGCTACGACGCCGTCAGAGCCGCCATGCAGCAGCGGCTGGCGGCGTCGCCCGGCGCCCACTCCACGTGCTCGTCGACGCCCGCCTCGACGCTCACCATCAAAGAGGAGGAGAACGACTCGATCATCGACGGCGCCGAGCACGAGCACTCGGGCCACGCGACCGCCGCCACCGAGGACGAGGACGATGACATCGACGTGGACGACGTGCAGGACGAGCAGCAGTCGCCGCTGCCGCCGCCCGCCCACCAGCAGTCGGCCAAGCCGGCGCTCGCCTTCTCCATCTCCAACATCCTGAGCGACCGCTTCGGCGGCTGCGACCAGGCGGCCAAAGCGACGCACACGCAGCAGTCGACGCCGATTTTCCGGCCCTTCGAGGCCGCTCGCGGCGCTCCGGCGACCGCCAACACTGCGCCGCCGTCCGCCTTCACACGCGTCGACCTCATCGAGTTCAGCCGCCAGCAGCAGGCCGCCGCCGCAGCCGCTGCCACCGCCGCCATGATGCTGGAGCGCGCGAATTTCCTCAACTGCTTCAACCCCGCCGCCTACCCGCGCATCCACGAGGAGATCGTCAACAGCCGCCTGCGTCGCAGCGGCGTCGCCCCTCCACGGCAGCCCCCGTCGACGCCGCCACCGAAACACTCGGTGGATAGCGAAAAATCAGCCCTCGGCTCCTTGTGCAAAGCGGTTTCGCAGATCGGCCAGAGCGTGCCGCCGCCCGCAGCTTCCGCCTCCTCCAGCGCAGCGTCGTGCATGTCGAGCCCGCCGCCGCAGTCGCACACCTCCGCGGGCGCCTCGTCGACGAACTCGTCGCCGGGCAACCGGATGCCGAGCAAAAGCTGCAGCCCGCAGCCGATCCCGGCGCCGTCTGCAGTCAGCCGCGACTCGGGAATGGAGTCGTCGGACGACACGCGCTCCGAGACCGGCTCGACGACGACGGACGGCGGCAAGAACGAAATGTGGCCGGCGTGGGTCTACTGCACCCGCTACAGCGACCGTCCGAGTTCAGGTGAGTGAAAGAAGCGTCGAGAACAGCAAAAGCGACTGCATTTCCTCTTTTCCCCATATGGAAATCATATTTCAACTGCGATCCTCGAAGTCCTTGACGATTGTAGAGTAAACAAATCGTCAATGAGTCCAAAATATTGAAGCAATTAGTACAGACTTCGTAGGTGGACCTCCGGCGGTGATTGCGGCACTTTTCAATCGTTTCTTGGTCCTTTCTTGTTTGTTGTCCGTCTGTTACTGCTCTTCTTCTTGCATAAAGCGACATGAAATCAACGACAATTCGAAGGAGACTCGAATGGAAGTGCAACTGTAAACACTGCGGGGAGCAGACGGACGAAATGACATGTCAAGTCGTAGTCGCTTTCGTCTTTGATTTCGGCTGCTTGTGCGTCGCTGACGACAGCCACAGAGCAACGACGACGAGGGCGGGAAAAGAGGGCAGCGAGGGTTGAGCACCTTTTTTAAGAGTTGTAAGTGGCTAAACGGGGTCGGCAGATCGGCCCCCGCGCCCTTGCTTCACTAAAAGTCAAGCGAGAAGCTATTTTTACTTAACACTCATCTCGTTCTTCTTTCCTCGTCTTTGTCTGTCTTCTTTCGGGTGTTAAATGATGATTTAAGTGCTTTTTTATGAGTCGAAATGGGTTTTTAATCGGCTGCCGATGGAATTATTGACTGACGAGTGAAAAAGGAAATTCTTTAGCCAATAAATAATTGAACATTTTCCGACCACATTCAAAATCGTGGAAAAGTGTTTAGAAATCGCATGAATCTCAGTGATTTATTCGATGATGATGTAATATTTGCGATGGAACCTTAATCACGCTTTTCAGAACGAACGCGTTTATTCAATTAGAAACTTCCAGCTCAAACCTCGAATTAAATGCCAAATGAAGGAATTCCGCGGCAGTGAAACTGAGTAAAGTGTAATTTACTCGTTCCTCTGCATTCCGTTGGGGGTGGGGGGCGGCGGTCGTTTGTCGCGTAGGTGCGTCCCTTTTAAAAATACCGACAACAAGCAGCGATTTTCTTTGCACTTATTAATTCACAGAAGAGTGAAAAGAAATGGCAAAATTATGCATGGAGAAGAAATTTTCTAGGTTACAATTTTTCACTTGCTTCATTTGCAAGAGCCACGCCCATTCCGCCGACCGATCACCCTTCTAACGCTCGAATTTTCACGCATTTCTTAGCTTTGTATTAATTAACGTAAATGTTTTTTCCCCCGAAAACAATCGCCATAAAACAACGCTTAATTAACATATTTTTTCAGAGGAAAAAGCAGCCGACGGAGCCTTTTGACAGCTGACAAATAGAAGCGTCGTTGGTCGCCGTCGTTGGCTGTTGTTTGTCCACGAGTTGCGAGGAAATCAAAGCTCTGAAAATGCTAATTAAATCATTAATAATAGCGAAGATTCAAACATTCCGTTTACGTGAAAATTCCGACAGTTGCAAATGTCAAAAGAATCCATTTCAGGCGCGTTCCTCGCCGCTGACTGTTGAGTTGCCTCATTAACGATTTAGTTGAGTTTTTATTAGAAATCTTTAAGTAACCCGCGGCCCCTCGAAACCCCTACAACGCCAATGCAACTGCAAAAATATGGCGACTTTTGTTTTTCCATTTAATTAACATACAAAGCAACGGCGGCGAAAATACAAAAACCCATCTACGATCGCGGTTCCAAATAAACTTGGCAATTTTTCTAGCTGTCAATGTGACAGCTGTCAGCGTGACACAACACATTATGAATGCGCGAATGTGTTGAAGGCTTTCGTCGGAATGCAGCAACGTTGCATGAATACGAATGCCGTTTATAGGCACGCAAAACGTTGTCGCTGATCGTGCTCGAGCAATTTACATCAATTTACATCGTTTTACATCTTTCTACATGGTTTCCCTTTCTCTCTTTCGTTGCAGGACCTCGCTATCGACGCCCCAAGCAGCCGAAGGACAAAAGCGTGGACGAGAAGCGTCCGCGCACCGCTTTCTCCAGCGATCAACTGGCGCGCCTCAAGGTGAGTTTCCTTAGCGAACTTCGTGAGTTTCCGGTGCTCCTTTTCTTCTCCCTCTCCTCTCCGCACTCTCCCTTCCTCCTTTCTTCCTAATGCGTTGCTTTGATAATCGTAACGAATGTCGAATTTATTGTATCCTGTCGAGGCGCGTCTTCAATGTTTTCATAATATTGACACTTCAGCCTCGCACCGCCCGCTGCGACCGCCCCTCGCACAACACACACGCCCCTCTCGCCCTCCTTGCAGCTCTCTTCCAGACCACGCAGACCGCCGACTGCGACGCTGCAACCACAAGTTGCAAGCTGCTTTGTTGCTGCGACCTCCTGCGTCCGATTGGCTCTGGTCGGAGTTGTTCTTCTTCTTCCCTTTCATTGTCCTTGCATGCATTTGTTGAGTCCTTTTATCCTAACCGCAAATAATTGATTTTCTGTGCTTTGATCCTGAACTAATTCCTCCTTCTTTGTTCTTCTCTTTTCTTCTCTTGTCGCCCTCTTCCGGCGTGCAGCGCGAATTCAACGAGAACCGTTATCTTACCGAGCGTCGTCGCCAGCAGCTCAGCTCCGAACTGGGCCTGAACGAGGCTCAGATCAAAATCTGGTTCCAGAACAAACGGGCCAAGATCAAGAAGTCGACCGGCTCCAAGAATCCGTTGGCCCTGCAGCTGATGGCGCAGGGACTCTACAACCACACGACGGTACCGCTCACCAAGGAAGAAGAAGAGCTGGAGATGCGGATGAACGGGCAGATTCCTTAAGGAGCCACCAACAACAACAACAGCCTCGAGGCCCAGTTTAGTGCAATATTAAAGCTAAGTTATAGAAGAAGAGATCAACAGAGGAAAGCAGATGACGAGAAGGAGATGAACAGAAGCAGAAAAGAAAAGGAACAACAACAGAAAAAAACTTGTGATAAAAATACGCAGTCGCTTCTTTCGCGGTTTCTAGAAAATATCTAAAAAAGCATCCATTGAAGGTCCTCGGAATTGAATTGAAATGCCCCCAAGTATTATTAATTAATTGAAGACAATTAATTAACTCATCCTTGTACAGACAAACAACTTGTATTTATGTATTGTTAAACACTATGAATTATTATCTCTTTTCTGGTATTATTAAGTAAATCAATTCTATTTCTAGATCTAAAATTATCCTCTGTTTAAATACAGATCCATATTTAGTAACAGCCGCCTGTTATTTGGCTTTATCTAGGATTAAAATGTAGTATAAAAACATATTTTATTTTTATTTTTAGAATTAAGTATTTGAAGAGTTATTGTAAAACAAACAGAGAAAAAGAAATACAGAAAAATAATATATGAAAAAAAAAGATAACAGCATACAAAAAAAACTATAATGTATATAAAAAATCAATTGTATAAAATTAATTTATGAAATAAAAATACTATTTAAAGAGTTACAAATTCCAATAAAATACAGAAATCCAATTAAAATTCAGCAAAAATATAATTAAAGAGTTCTTATTTATTAACTGGAAGCCTTTAAAGTGACTTTCTACGATGGAATATGGGTAATAGTGTATGATTTTCATAATAATGATCATGACATCGCGACTATCTTTGAATTGATCCTTTTAAAAACCTCCAGGTTTCAAATCAAGAGGCAGAGATCAAAATAAAGTCACTATACATCAACTTGGACCTTTATAGCCCCTAATCATCAAAAAATCATCATTATAATCCATGTTGTGATCGTGGAATGTCGATCATTCTTCTAATTGGACACCGATTCGACTTTGCTTAGACGAAATCCTCATCTTTTTTATTGCATTTCCCCCACAAGTGAACTCTATCGCTTATTAATAAAACCCAATGCAAAAATTTATTTTTTTTTTCCTTCTATCAACTCCTTGGAGCGATGATCGCCAGTCCGCCTTTAATAAGTTTCCTTTCGCCGTCGTTGACATGGCGCTGAAACGATTTTCCTCCATTTCTCAAAAGCCAATCATTAACGAGACAATTTTTTAATTGCGACAATTAATTGCACAGCAACTGAAGACCGACGCACGTCGCGATCGCCGCGCGATCTGAATGCTGCTGTGAATGCAGTCGGCGGCACATTGCATCTAAACTGAAAAGCCATTTCAATTATAAAATCATCGCAATGAGCCAGAAAATGCAGCAGATGTCGAAAAGCGGCGGATGATCGCGTTCCGAGCAGTTCGCGTCTTTCGATGCGATCTGCGCCGCTTTCAAATAAATCATTCGACGCACATCAATTTGCGTGGCGTCGAGAAAACATTTCCAAATGAATAAATGGATTGAAGCCAAACGATGCAATTAGCAACTTCGTCGTCGTTGTTGTTGTTGGTGCATTTGTGGTGATGATCGTGTTGATGGCGATTGTGATGATCCCAAAGATGACAGCGTGATTTTGGATGATGTAAGCAACGTCAGAGGCTTTCAAAACAGTTTCTAGTAAATATGAGACTAAAAAGACGAAATACTTTTCTATTTCCGGCCCCATAAGGGTCCAGAAGTTCATAGTATTCAAAGGATCAGAAGGAATGACGTCCGGAAAGAGAAATATGGGGAATTCAAGATCCTAAAAGTTCCCAAAAGGTTGTTTCCTCTTGTTGTGGCGATGCTTTTAACCAGTTTCCTTTCATAGATCATCAAATTCATATCTGGGTCAAAATTAGGTTCTATTTAGATCCAAGTCCATTAATTATCTCGGGTTTTCATGCTCAGAAATACCGTTTAAACTTCACAGAGAAACATCTTTTGATCAAAGGCGAATTAACAGACACGAGGATCGTTTAATTCGAAAAGAGTCCACAGATTTCATTCTCCCGATGTTCTCAGTGGATCGCGATTCTGACACTTCTAATTAGACGGGAATTTCGCCGGCTGACACAATTAATTTGCGTTTGAACTCCCCGAATGTAAATCATCCACGATCAGGCGTGAGGCGCGATCCGAATTCGATCGTCGTCGTCGTCACTCGACTAAAACGTTTTTCAAATACTTTAAAAGGCATCACACGTTGTCGAGGGATGCTGAGGGGCCGCAGCGGGAGTGCGCGGGTGGAAACGTCTTTCACATTCCTGAAGGGGAGAAGCTGATTTATGACTGCGGCATTTAGCTGCCGTGTAATAATAAATCTACTTAAGTGTAGCGCTGACGAAGATGATCGCGAGGCGCATAAATAACCAGGAACCGCCGAGCACGTGCCCGCTTCCCCTCGCACATGTGTTCGTTCACTTTCCATGGATGCTGGCTGAAAGATTGGCTGGTGTAAAGGGCGCAGCAGCTTCCCGAATTCTGCTGGCGGAAACGATCACTTCAAAGTTAGGGCAACAATTACAGCGAAGCTATTAGAAGTTCCTCCTTCCGGCGGTCGAATTTTATTTCTGCACTGATTTAATGAAGTCTCCGTGCTTCTAATAAAACAACAAAAACTAGCAGAGAAACTCTTTTGAAAAGTGAAAGATCAGAAGGAAATCTCAGGACTTTTTGCAGGCGCCTTTTTAAGGTTTTCTCACGAATTTTATTCTTGGAAATGAAAGCTTCTTGTGATTGGTTTTTTTTTTTGTAAATTCTACCGAAGATAAATAAGCGACGATCACTGCACACGATCGTCCACGATCCCAGGTCGGATTTCCACGTAAAATACACTTGTTCGAGCCGTCTAAGAGGCTGAAGAGGACGGCAGCCCCTCGCTTGCTTGGTCCAAGGCGCAGCTCAAGTAGTTCAATGGACCAGATCAGGCCGATCTTCAGCTACAAACGATAAGCAAATAAAAACGTACGTGGAAAGTCATGAAGTTGCCAAATAACGCCGTAGAATCGAACCTAAACAAACAAAAGACCGATCGAGCGGTGGAAGAAGAGGAAAAGGAAGAATATGGCGGGGAAGATGATGATGTAAAAGTCTCAAGAAAGACTCATTGCGCTTTCTTAACTCTTTCACGATCAACACTTGTCGATGGTGAATAAAACTTTGTTGATCTTGTCGATCGTTTGTTGTCATAAGTCATTTGCAACTCATTGGCAGTTGTTTGCCTTCCTCTGGCGCTACGACCGACCAATATTTGGACACTGACAACGACGATCAACTCTTGACTCTTGTTGATTGTTGCTGGTTTACATCTCGAGAGAAGAAAGCGGTTTGTTGTTTACTTTACTTTAAGACGTTGTTCATTCCTGGTTCCCGAAGAATTTAAGCCTTTTAGAATGAACCCTTTGTTGTTCTTCTGTTATCCCATTTGTACTTTAAACAAGCACGAAGCACCGCAGAAGGGTTTTCCGAAAATCATGTGTTAATTTAATAACTTTGCTAATAGTTCTCAAAGAGCTGTTAAGTGTTAAATCAATTCGAACGATGGACAGAGGAGGGGCAAACGATGGACAAACAATACACAAATAGATGGGCTGAGGAGGGGCAAAAGATGGGGAAAAGAAGGCCAAAAGATGGCAAAAAATAATCGATCGGTGGACAAATGATCGATGAACGAAAACTATTGATGGAAAATGGACAAACGATGGACGAAAGCGCTGGACAAATAAAGGATAAACGACGGGCAGACGATGGGTAATCAATGGAAGAAGTTGTCCCCCTTTGCTTAATTGATTTTCTTATTATTTGAAAGAGTTTCCTTGGAACGATCTAAGAAAAGTCTTTTTTATATGAAGTGTTCTTAAAGACACCACAAGGATGTCCTTTAAACACATTTTTAATTCTTTCGCGTACCTTTTCTTTGTGAAATCTCCTCCCCTCGGGGTTCCAAGTCCCTTCCGCCCTTCGTTGGCCTAGACCTCATCCAAATTAAATCCAATTAAGGCTTTAAAATTCCGTATCTTTACATCGACTGCTCAATATTTGCATTGGAACCAACTGCATTGGAAAATGTTGCTTTGCCTTGATGATTTTTCACTTTTCACTCTACAATTTCGTTCATTTCCACAGCCCACGAAATAAAGTCGATTGCTTAATCCGTTTAAGCGAGAGTTAACGGCTTTACTAATGGTAATTAATGCGCTTCGATGAAGCGCTCGATATCTTAATCCCAGCAGAAATTGTTATCGTTCGTACGCATCTCCCGAAGCAGCACGGAGCCACGAACTGACACGAGGCCCACCCAAGTCGAATGTCGATCTGCGCCCGAAGAACAGATCGAATCTCTGAGTTGCGCGTGTGTGTGTGAGTGCGTGTGTGGGGCGCTACAAATGAGTTGACGTGCTTTCGAAATGTTAATTTAAACGCTTGCTCGGCTTAATTTACGAACGGGGAAATGAACGCACGAACGGAAAAACGAACAAACGAACGGGGAATCGTACGAATGGAAGAGATGCGATTACATTTCACTACTCAGTGCTTTCAATGAGAGCCGAAAGCTGAAGAGACGAAAGCTGAAGTTGAGCTCCGAAGACGAGTGACGCAATTCAATTGTCAACTTCATTTACGTTTCAATCTCATGCAAATTCATTAACCGAGGCGATGACTCGGACGGGAGACAGTTTTGTGTGCGATTGGCTTCGTGGCGGGCGATTCATTGCTTAATTAAGCGCAAAAATGCAGCGACCAGAATCAGCGATCACTCGGCGATCACTTCGTCCATTAATAACCGAAATAATTGATCAATATTTGCACCACCCACCGTTGGCCCCACTTCAATTTCCTGCCGAATCACATGATATACGATTCGCTGTCAGCGCGAGTCATTAGCCGCGACATCAACCACGCCGCGACCGATGCAAACCGAGTGCATTTCGGGCGAATTGCAGGTGCGATAACCTCGCAGCGACCGACACTCGTCCGCGAAGGACGAACACTCACTCGTCGCCGGTGATAAATGACGAACATCCGCCGACAGCCACTCGGCGACAAGCGACAGCCACTCGGCTGCAACGGAGAATGCTTAGAACACAAAAAACAACAACAATTGCAATAATTCGGCTGCGTTCTTTTGCATCACTGCGCATTCGGTTCATTTGTCATTTGAATTTCGCCAAAGTCGTGTTCAGGTTGCCGAATCAATTGGTTATAAATGACCGTTGATGAATTTGTTGATATTTGCGAAATTCTTTGAAGCCGCGAATAATTAATAAAAAAGCAAAGGATTTATAAGCGATAGACGGCGACGTCGAGCCCACCGAGCAAATGCACTCCACCTGAAATGCAAACACGAACAAAAACCATGGAAAAGCAACAACAAACACATTTGAATGCATCGACGTAATAAAATGTGTCATCGTATAGCGAACAATTGCCACGAAGGCGAAGAGACGACGATCATCGGCTCCACGCAATACACACAACGCTGCAAATCGCCAATTAGAATTACAACAACCACGCACATCACTTCGTCGTCAGCTTCGTCTTCGTGTTAACACTGAACCGAAGTCCATTTGTATGACAATAATTATTACGTTGCAGATTTGCATGCTCTCCTCGCGATATTCTCTCTCTTCAGTTGAGTCGACAAGTTTGACACGCGGTGGCTGAAAGTCGACTGCTCTACTGCGAAATGTTGCATTGGACTGCATAAATTAGGTTGCTTGAAAACTGATATGAGATTTATTTTTACATCAGTTTCACACTTCACTTTAGTCAATATTCATGGGTCAATTTCAATAATTGATTTGAATGTTTCATTGTTTCTGCCGTTCATGTGGCCCACGAAGCACGAGTACCTCCCAAGCACTCAACTGCAATTTTGATATTTATTTTGCAGTCCTTTCTAGTCAATCGTTTAATTGTCAATATCAAGCAGTCGACGCTTCTTCTTCTGTCGGATGAGAGTTCGCATTGCTTCGGCGTCGTCATTCGTCGTTCAATTGCAGCAGCAGCAGCAGCAGCAGCAGCAGCGCGGCGTCGATCGTCAGCGTCGTGGCTTCGTTTAAAATTTAAATTCGAAATGAATCAATTAAGGATCGCGACACAACGCAGCAATCTTCGGATCGTCGAGCCGCTGCGTGTGGGCTCTGCGTTCGTTCGTCATTCGACGCGATCGTGACAATGATAATCAATGCGATCGAATCGATGGATCTATCGCTGGATCAATCGATCGTCGATCTGCTGCCGATTAAGTAACAATTTGTACAACAGACGAGTGCTGACAATAGCGACATTGAATTAAGCAACTATCGATCGGTGAGAAATTTGTACAACATGAAACAATTCCGTGTTTAACCCGGCCAAGAATCACCCAGAAATGAAACGTGATCGCAAAGAAAATGTGAACTGAACTGGAAGAAAGAAACTGAACTGAATTGTAGTAAATGCGTCCAATATTAAATTCTATACGGAGTCCCCATGGAGTCTACAGAAACCCGAACTGTGTCATCGATTTCCAAGCGAAGGTTCCACGATGTTCAAGTGAAAATTGATTCTAATAATAGTTGAATAACTGTCATAAAAAACCTTTAATTAATACCTAAAAGTCATGAATTTCAGCAAGTATGTCCCCAGAATTTCCCAAGAGGTATTACGAAAAACCAATAAATAAATGACATCATTTTCCTTCCGTTGAGAGAACCTTTTTATAGCTTAAAAGAACCTTTCTATACTTTAAAAGAACCTTTCTATACCTTAAAAGAACCTTTTTATAGCTGGAAAGGTCCTGCTATCCCTTGAGAGACCTGTGTATACCTTAACAGACCTTTCTATCTATTGGAAGGTGCTGTTATTCCTTGCAAAATACTTTTGAACCCTTGAAAGCCCTTTTTATCCATTGAAAGACCCTTTTTAATTCTTGAAGGACCCGTTTTATTCTTGGAGACACTTTTTCCTCTTCTAAACCTCGTTTTATCCCTTTGAAGAACCTTTTTTCCCTTAAAAGTTGCTGCTTGTCACTTGAGGACCTTTTTTCTTCCTCAAGAGGTAATTTTTCCCACTCAAAAGGCAACTTTTCCACCTTTTTTGATCTCTTAAAAGATCCTTTTATACGTTGAAAAACCTTTTGGAGTTCTACATGTTTCTCTCTTTCGATAAAAGTCCTCTGGAAGTTTTTTATTCAAATAAATTGCGACAAGTCATGAAAAAGTCGCAGTTTTATAGACGTTCTTATTCCCTCGGCTTCCCCCGAATTTCCTTTACCCGCTTAGGGTCCAATGCAGCAACATTTTTATAGTGCAGACGTGGTCAAGACGTCGCTCGGTGCAAAAAAGAATTGCATAAAAAACTCGTGGCGAAAGAATTTATGGTCGAGAAAGAAGAACGAGTCGGACAAAGGGGGAATTCGGGGTTTCGACTGCCGAATGAGTCCACTTTCCATACCCCATTTATAACGGCAACTGTAGAAGAAAGTAACTGCAAAAGAGCCAAGCAAAATTTATGTAGCCGAAATTGAAAAAAACCCTCAATGAAATTTTTACAATTACAAAAGAAATTTAAAAAGAAAAACAGACAGCTTTTGGTGGAAAGAACGGACAATGGTGGGGGGATGGGGAGGGGGCTGGAGGAGGTCTGTGAATTTATCCATAAAAATAAACATGGCGCTCGCGCTGCGTTGTAAAATTTCAAATTAAAAACGTGATCTTTGTGCGAATTGAAAAGTACAATTTGTGAATCTGGTTGCAAAGTGAAGTGAAGCCGCCCTCCACCCGCTTTTTCCCCCTCTTCCCCAGCACCCGGCCAACCAACAAACAAGCATCACAATTTCCCGCCTGAAGAATCGACAAAAAACTGCAAACGTTGGCTTCCAATGTGCGATGGGGGAAGTGGGGGTGGTCGGTGGGCGTGTGTGTCGATTAAGTGGGTTAAAATTCGGGTGTTGCTGTCGCCGTTATCTCTCCATTCGCCGCTCTGTTTATCTTTATTCTTGCAGACTTGAGCAATTGTTCGGGTTGGTCGCTGGTGGAGGGGGAACAGGCGATTCCCCCTCCTCGCTTTTGGCCGCCCTTCACCGTTTAATTGAGGCGAATCCGGCGACGTGAAGGATGCGATGGAGAAATAATTCAAAGTGTTTCTATGAGATTCTTTTTAATGAGCTACAATAAAAGCGTGATTCCAAAAGCCAAAGAGAAGGGGAAAAGACGAAGAAAGCGATAGAAAATGTAATAAAAAAGGCACACACTTTCAACAGCTGAAAGCCGAACGCCCACTTTTTACAGCTGGCTACTCTGAACGCTGGCAAAGAGCAGAACTTCGTGCGGCGCAGTTTTTTATCACTTCATCACGTGAGGCTCGTCAAACATGCACCGCATTCAATTAACGATTCCCCATATGCAAGACTTATTCTTGTATAAATAAATGATCCCAATGTGATTTAGTTATTTCCTCCGTCCGTCCGTCCGTCCGTCCGTCCGCTCGTTCCTTCGATCGTTGTTGTTGCTGTTCGCCTTCGTTGCAAGTTAATCGCATGCTAAGTCGCCGATCTGCAATTCAGTTGTTCGACCCAACTGAAAGCTCAACTCCGAGCACTGCAGCAAAAAACCCGATGCCATCCCCGACGCTTGCTCCTCGCAGCCACGAGCTGACCGACCGAACGACGTGTGTGGTCCGAAGCCGAAGCTGGCGCATGTAATGATCTGGAGCCGAAGGAGTTCGCCGCCTTCTACGCTGCAGCAATTCACGCGTTGACGTACGAGTGCGGCGCTGGCGGAAGAGAGGAAGGTGCGAGAGAGGAGATTTATTGGAGGCCTTCAAGATCTCCACGAGGGCCGCCGTCGTTCAGGGAGGCCTCGCAAGAGAGTCAAAAGCGAAGAGAGGACAGAAGAAAGAGCAACCAACTTAAGAGGTTCGTCACCGTTGCACTCAAAACAGAGGCGTTGCTTTCGGAAGGAGCAACGCTGTGGAATAATAATGATAAAACTCGCCGAAATTTCTTCTTATTTATATCCTCTTTCAATTAAATTCAAAGGAGAAAGAAGCGATTAAATTAAAGAGTTTTTATACCTTTTTTAAAGTCTTTTGCATGTTAATTTTGTCTCAACTAGAAATGTAAAAGAACCCTTCGATCAAGTGTTCCTCTTTTGAATCGCCAACGACTTCCGAAATGTCGTTCATAAGTCTCCAGCGATGACAACTCTTTCCATTCCCTTCTACCGCACACGGCGTTTGTTACGTGATCAACTCAATTTAATTGCCACTTCCGTAAACGTCAGCAGCTCAAATCACATCACAAACGTCAAAGTCACGTACCCAAAACAACAACCAACCGAAGCCGAAGTCAAATCTGAGCACTTCAATGACGTTGCCAGCTTAAAAACAATGCCTTGAGAATTAATATCGCATTCGTCGTGTCAGTCTTCCGCATGATTCAGCAAATTTACTGAAAAAAGTCTGCCAACATTTGTCCAAATATTTTGATCACTTCTGTCAGTTCGAAAACCAACAAAACCCAAAGTAACACAAGAGAAAAACACACGAAAACGAATGAAGAACAGTCAATCAAAAGTCTTTTACAGCGAATATCGGAAAGATCGGATTCAACACCTTTCTTTGCTCCGCCCCGCGCCGCATTCCCAACAAATGCCAATGCGTTCTTCTATGTGAAATGAGCGCCGGACCGTCAGATCGGTCAGAAGCGGAATGAGTTACGATGCGTGGCGCAACGATGTGAATTTCGACGCCAGCGTTTCCGATGCCGGCGCTCGAGCGTCTGGACGACGGTCGCCACCTGCTGAGCAACGCGCTTTATTATTGCTTTTTTGATGGAAGACGCTTTCACATTTCCGAAAATTAAAAATTAACCTTCTACAAAGTAAAGAAGTTGGAGTTTCGCTTAAAGAATGATCCTCGATGCTGATCCTCGAAATGATGTATGATTTTTAATGCAAAGCATCACCGAAAATCAAATGTGAACGCACGAAAGTGATCTCGTTCGTTGATGAGTGATTTCTTCGAAGAACTTCTTCGACTTGATGAATTCTTCTCCACTCAATCTCAATTCTTTCGCCATCTTGTCTCTTCACCAGAAGTACAAAAAGATTGTGTGCTCTTCATTGTTCGCACGGCCTCTCTTCAAGCTTCTTCTCTCCTCAGAGAGGATCGCGATGACGATTCTCTTCGTCTGCCCGGAGGCGGCTGCAGCGTAGCTTTATTCCTGGCTATTAGCAGGCAATTGAATTTTAAAGCAATAACGAGTACCTACCGAGGAGCGAAGGATCCTCCCCCCCGTTTGGCCGCTGACGGCTGACGGTTGTCGGTGAGGGTTTCGCATCTTGGGTGGTCGCGGTTTCCAGCATCACTTTATTACAACGCGACATGGTAAGAAGATTAAGAAGCGGCCCTCAGATCGATGGATGGATGCCCCTCACGAAGGCGGCTGGTGGCGTTTGGAATGCAGTTGATTGAGGGATTGAGAGCAGGACGAGGCAGCAACCGAGTAAAGATTCCAGGGAGACGTCATCATGTTATGATTATAGGGCAAAAAGTGACCCATGGTGGAGCATGTTCCTTGATTCACTTAAAAATAGATCCTTAGTAACAGTAAAAGGCCAAAGAAACACTCATAAGCTATCGTTAATGGTGACACTGGTCCTCAAAACGGTATTTCCAAGGAAACCGGCGACCGCGAAACATTTTCGATCCATTTTTGTATCTGCTTTTCTACCCACGCTGAAATTTGTCTTCTTCTGCTTCGTGGTCGTTTTTGGTCGGTTAAATTAATGGTGCGCACACACAGTAGCTGCTTCATTTTGATCACCGTCATTAGTTGTGAAACGAAATTCCGAGGAACTCCAACAACGCATCACCTGCCTGCGTTCGGACGCCAGGGACATCGTGTGCTGTGTGTTCGCCTTCCATTGATGGCATTAAACATCGTACATATTTTAAAAGTATCGCATTTGGCGGTGGGAAATCGTAGTGAAAAGTCAAGCGATCCGCCCGAAAAGCAGAGGTGATCATGCGGAATACAGCGGAGCGGGAAGGAAGCACCGCCGAAGCACTACCGTGGAGTGATCTTTGGTGATGCAGCCTAATTAACAAGAATATTTCTAATTGGACCACCAAGAAAGACGTCTGCTCCGTAGGTTGATCGGTCGGCGATGGCGAGATCAGTAGATGGCACGAAGTAGGGCGACCGGGGAGGCGATGAAGTTTCTTAGAGTTCAGGTCTTTTGTTGAATTTGAATTAATCTTGATCTGCGTCCGAGATCACTGATCAATGACTCACAATTCGCGCAGCCTGATCTTGATCGATACTCAGTGAAATGCTGTAGAGCCTCTGGCGGCTATGCTAATGACACTCGGACTCGCAGATCGCAGTCGCTCTCCTCACCAGACGTCGTGTCTGCTTGGCGTCGGGTTTGTCGTCGAGGTTTCGAGGCGATCCCGAGCAGGTGAAGAAATACCCACCGCATTACGACGGTTGACGACGAGTGTGGCCCGCGTGTCGCTGTTTGATTGTTATAAATGACTCAATTAAGGAATTTCTTTTAAAAAAATGGAATTTTTCGAAAAACTTTGGTTGGTCCCTTAATAAATTTGATCGAAAGCAAAGGGGACATAAGAGAAAAGCAACTGCGATCTCATTAAAAAGATCTTCTCTTCAGCAAAACCATTCCAAGACGCGTTTTTGTAGGTGCTGATCATCGAAGTCTAATCAAAGATCGTGTTTTTCTCAGTGTACATTCGCTATCAGCGCCTCGAGTACTCATTGCAACATCTCAATTTAGAAGATAATCTAACAACGTGCTCGGTGCTGATCCATCGACGCTCCAGTCGACTAACGAAGCACTTATCAGTGCTTTAGGAACCGTTCGATCGCGAGCACGATGCGAGTTTTTGCTGTTATTTCGCTTATAGTGACCATTTTTGGTGTTGGTCCCGCTGCTGGGAATGTGGCCAACATGGTTTGCTACTACGACGCCTCCAGTGCGACCAGGGAAGGTAAATAAATCGGAATTGGAGTCGGAAAGTGGAAAAGTTACATATTCACTTAAGCTTATAAAGAATCCGTCATATTTACATCCGTCGATAAGCTTGAGGAAGGCCATGAGGTCACTCGAGTTATCAGCTGCTCCAATTCAAATCACTAGAATTCTAAACACTAGAATTTTATAACAAAAACAACTGATTGTCGCTTCCCTTCAGGTCCCGCTCAGCTGACGATGATCGACTTGGAGCCCGCCCTTCAATTCTGCAACTACCTCATCTACGGCTACGCTGGCATCGACGACAGCAGCTTCCGGCTGAAGAACCTCAACCCAGGCCAAGACTACCGCACGATCACCACGCTCAAGCGAAAGTACCCGAACCTGCGGATCTTGCTGTCCGTCGGTGGCGACAAGGATGTCTCAAACGAGGGCGAGCTCAATAAATACCTCCAGCTGCTCGAAGATGTCAACCACAGACTGGAGTTCGTCAGAAGCGCCTCCGATGTATTGCAAAGCAACGGCTTCGACGGTCTCGATCTCGCCTGGCAGTTTCCGAAGAACCACCCGAAGGTTATACAGAACACTTTCAAGAAAGCTTGGAGCGCGGTAAAAGGTTGGTTCTCGGGTCCGAAGTTGGTCGACGAGAAGGCCGAAGAGCACAAAGAACAGTTCACGGCGCTGGTGCGGGAGCTGAACAGCGCTTTCAGGAACAGCGGAGGTTTCATGCTGACGCTGACCTTGTTGCCTCATGTAAATGCCGCACGTAAGTAACGCCCACACCCTCTATGCAAGTTTAAAAAGGTTTTCTGTTCCTGCTCACCCATCGGCAGTTTTCATCGACATCTTCACGGTTGTGGCCAACGTGGACTTCGTCAACTTGGCTGCCTTCGACTTTCAGACACCAGAGCGGGACCCGAAAGTGGCTGATTACCCAGCGCCGTTGTACGAGTTGTACGAACGCGATCCAGAGCACAACATCAACTACCAGGTGCAGTATTGGATCAACAACACGACACCTGCAAGCAAAATCAACGTCGGCATCGCTGCTTACGGCCGGGCCTGGCGAATGACACAGGATTCTGGCATCACTGGATACCCACCCATACCGGAAACTGATGGACCCGCCCCCGCAGGCTATACAACGGTGACGCCCGGCCTGTTAAGCTGGCCAGAAGTGTGCGACAAGCTGCCCAAGGGGGAAGTCCACGACATGTTGGGGGCTGAGGCGCCACTCCGCAAAGTGGGCGATCCCACGCGCCGTTATGGGCCCTACGCATACCATGCAGTGGATGAAAAGTCGCCCATGGGAGTGTGGGTGGGCTTCGAGGATCCCGTATCGGCTGCCACGAAGGCTGGCTACGTACACGCGAAGGGTCTGGGAGGAGTAGCACTCTTCGATCTCTCCATGGACGACTTCAAAGGACGCTGCGCCGGTGAAAAGTATCCCATATTGAGGAGTATCAAGTATAAACTGTAAATTCCTTTCAGTTGTGTGTTTAGATCGTAAGCATATCCAAATATATCCTGAAGAAACTAAATAAAAGTACCTCCGCATGAGTCAATGTATCACTTAAAGTACGAGAATCAAAGTTTAGACCGACGGCCGCACGTGATCCATCAACATGAAGCGAAAAGGCGATAAGAAGGAGTCCGGCCGACACCATCAATTTCAGTGACAGGGAATCACGCCCGGTCGCCAGCATCCAAGTTTTGATAAGGTTCATCGTCAGCTCGGAGACGAACTCCGTCAAGAATTGTCATTTAACGCATTCTGTACCACCGAAAATCAGTGACCATTACCGATGTGAAGTCTTACGAGCTGTGTCTGTGTCAACTCCGTTCCGTTCTCCATTGAGTCCACTCGCATCGATCACTCGTCTGGCTGCCGTAGACAGCTGCAATTAGTTTCCGTCTGATCCGATGGACTTTGGTCTGTTTGGGGAATGATTCAGTGATGCTTATCGGTTGAATTGGAAAGGGAAGGGAAGGGTATATATGGCCAACATGACACCGGAACGGACTCTCAAATGTTGTGTAATTAGTGACGATCTCCAGTCACTACTTTGTCATGATCACTCTGCGCAGAAAGCAGAGGCAACAAATCGATGACGCGGTGACGAATTTGTCACTTGTCAATGAACTCAAGGCCAGTGTAGGTAGATCATGGAGTGGATCACGGAACGGATGAATTTCTAATTGCTCTGTAATTACTCTGAGTGGAGGATTTTCGTAGATCTTGCTTTTGATTGCCCCCGGAGCATCAGCTGATGTGAGTGCTTCGTTCCATAGTGATTGGAAAGAGTTATTGGAGGTGATCCTTCGTAAACGAGCCTCAATCAACGCGTTCTTCAGTCGATGACTGCAATTAATTGACGACAAGAAATTGGATAATTGGTTTGGGTTGACTTTTTAGAGATTTCCCATTAAATTGGTGACTGATTTTTGTCTGGAAAGTAATTAAATAAAGAAAACCCAGAGTGCAGATCAGAACTTCAATTGAACAAATCCTGCTATGGACTTTTTCATGGGTCTATCAACAGCAGAAGGCTGTAAATGGCCTGTAATTGAACCGAGTCACCTCCACAGTAAACTGCTAACCCTTTAATAAGCATCTCGGCTGTAATTATTAATGACAGGTATCAAAAAAGCAGAATAATAGCCATGTTTTGCGGCTCATTACCCTCGATGAGACCACCAATGAAGGTGAATCACAGTGGCGAGGTCTGTCGATCGGCACCTGTTCGTGCTCAGCTGTCAAAATCGGGGGAAAAAAGTGTTAAAGGATCACAAAAGTCTTAGCATGAGTTGTTTAACGCATGAATGGTTCGTCGTGGATCTATCGAAGCATGAGGATCCACACGTGTGGCCCAAAAAAAAACTCCGAAGAAGCACCGAAGCACCTCAGTTCGTCACTGATGGAGCACAAAAGCACTCAACTGCTTAAGTGTGCGCCAATGTCGACCAACAACAGATTTCAAGTCGCTCAATCATCTCCGAATCTGATCATCATCATCAGCATGATTATAATGGAAGTCAGCCAAGCCAAATGAGAAAAACATCCTCATCATCGTGACCAGCATCTGCGCCCTTTTAATTTGACATTTCACGAGATCAAGTGTCACCGATCGCCAACGCCGTTCCTCCCGTCGTCCGTCCTCACTTCAGTCTCACTTCTGCTGCTTCACGTACGAAATGAAACCCCCTCTCGCGCCTCTCCGGTTCCCCTTTCCAATTTTCGACACATTTTGGGTTCTTCTGCGTGACTTTGTTCTTTAAAAAGGACGGCAACAAGGGAAAAAACCACCGAAAATGCTTATAATTCTAAAAGTGATCTGCTCCGAACGTCGGTCGCTCGTTCACTCGACTTGTGGCTTGTTCTCGATCGCTGATCGCTTCTTATTATGCGTCGACGCAACCACCGCCAACGACATTTGCATTTGCATTTGCGTACGTCACGAACGTCCAAATTAACTAATGACACGACGTCACAAGTTTGTCAGTTGAGTTGACTTCCTTTCGCAGGCGGTCGGATCGCATCGGGCCACCAACCGAATGAGAAAATGCATAATTAATCCGCAATCCGCTCATAACACAACAAATACTCGAGTCTTTGTTGTTGGCCCTTCAAAATTTGGTGACATTTCATCGTTTCCTCTCTTGTTCGACTTCAGCTCCCGAACTCGGCTGTGGTTACTTTCGAAGCCCCACAACAACAACGACCATTTCAATGATGACGATGTTTCCACTGAAAGCCGTTTTTAAGCCTGAAGTAATTCGTCTTTTCTGGTTGTTGTTATGCAGGCGAAGGACTTTATTATTCTTATTATGAGTCGCCTTTGATTATTCCTGATCGGGGACGTGGGACGAGGGCCTTGAGTGTGTCTGATGCACTTCGGCGCGGATTAATTGGACCACCTTGAAGGCCCTCGACGTCGTCGATTACGACTGCGGATAAAATTGACTGTACACGCTTTTTAGCCACTCTTCATTAATACTGACGATGGAAACGGTTCTTAAAATTGGCTCAGTTTGGGCAATAATCGCGTTCATTTCCTTCGATATCTTAATCAACGGATTTTAACTATGAACAGTTGTAATTAAGACCTGAAATTAACCACTGCAACCACGATCAACCCCCGAAGGAAGGACGAGAAGCAACAGAAGCTGGTCGACGGTCGAAGTCAGGCGACATCAGGTAAAAGGATCCGGTACCGTTTAACGTTCTACAGTAGCTCTTCATTATATTGCAAAGGATTGATTGGAGAAACTGCTGCCTTTAATGACTTTATTCTTTCTTCGTCATCGTCGAAACGTCGACTTTTTAAGAACTAAATAAACACTAAAAGAGTGAATATTAATGACATGAGAGATTTTCCAGCGAAATTCAATGAACAAAAAGAACTAATTTCATTCATACCCCGATAAGTGATGGATATGCATCAATATTGATCCTCCACAAAGGACTCATTGCCTTCGAGGTACTCAAGCCTTTTCCCAGGGCATCTGTCGTGGGCACAACATCTGGGATTGCCGATGTCGTGCGGTGGATACTCGGAAAAGCCGATCTCCGATTAGGATTGTCAACTGGGCAATTAAATACTTTGTCAATATTTCATGTCAATGTTTTGTGTTTGAATGTTTTGATTGCTGTGGTTTCCTTCGGTCGCAGTCAACCCGATGACCGATCAATTTGTATTTTTGACACATCTCAAGCCCATCGAAGTGAAGCATATCGAATAAACATGAGTTTCATTTTTGGAAAATCCATTTACATTCACTCACTTTGCATGAAAGTAATAATTTATGGAGTTCTTTGGGCACTGAAGGTTTTTCCTTAAGCAAATCAATGAGAAAACAGAACACAACAGAACCGAGTGAAAAATTAATCATGATGAGAATTTATTTGAAATCTGCCTGCGAAATCGTTTGTATAGTCAAGAAATATGAAGTGTAATGTGAAAATTGGGATTACAACGTTGTATAGAACCAAAATTTCATCGCGAACCCCATCAGAATGAAGTTTACAGGACTTTTAGAACAATAATCACATCTTATAGAACAGAATTCCTGGGACAACCTTAATTCGAGACCCCTAAAATAACTTAGGATACAAATGTGCTAGTACCAAGCCAATGATAAGGATCAACAAGGCACGTATAAGCAATATTACTCTCAATTAATAGTAAATTCCAGTAATTGGGATTAGGAAGGTCTTATAGAACTTAAATCCTACGCTTGATCCAATCAGAAGAACTTGAAAGGTATTCAAAGAAATCACTGAGGTGTACAACGTCACATATATGACGTTGTTTTATGACGCACATTTTTATTTGTTTGTTGAGAATCACAGGACTATCAGTTTTTCGGCCTCTTCCAGGACCAATGACTGGCAAATCACTCTTTTATGGTTTAGTTAACGTCTATTGCAGTTACTAGTTTCGGTAATGGTGAAGCACCGTCTCCTGCTCTCCCCAATCCTTTATTGCGCTTTTTGAGCGCTGAACTGGACATGCGTGTCTAATCTCGCTACACCCACGCAAAGGGTTAAGTTTCACAGTAATCCCGATCCCCGCCCTCACATTTTCAGTGCGTTCCAATTAAATTTCACGAAAACGAATTAAAAATGTCACATTTCCGAAGTCCCATGAATGAGTGCGACTGGGAAATGGGACTGAGAAGGGGAACGGAATGGGGACTGGGATGGGTCATTCTAGTTACCGAATCGTTGGACGAGCGGCTGAAAGGGGTGCGTCGACAGGCATTTAATTTATAGAATGACATGAAATGGCGACACGCTGAAAACCGAGGCCAAAACTCAAGCAGCTCATCAGCGGAGTTTAATTAAAAAAGTGTCTCGATTTGAAGGGGCTGTTAGACAATGGATCACAGGATTTAGAGGACTTTTTAAAGCTTCCCTTATTCCATTTTCTTCTCGTTCGATTTGTTCGATGAAATACAAGTTAATTTCGATAATTTCATTCGATTTGCATGTTAATTGGGCATTCGACGTAATTTACAGTTCCATTTGCTTACACGAAATTCAATTTTAATAGTCGGAAGCTCTACACACCCCTCGTTTTCCCTCCGCGGCTTCCCGCAGAAATGACGCTTCTCATCATCACATTAAAAATAAAGTAACTTGTTCGGTTTTGCATGTAAACAAGAAGCTTCCGGTGCTGTACAAAGGCCGAAAAGCGACGGAAACTCGCATAAAAATTCCACAGCGAAATAAAAGAGAAGCATTACAAATGGAACCAAATATAGCACCGCGAACGAACATAAAAATTCCCTTTTTATGACAAAAACTAACGAAATAGTTTTATAGCATAATTAACCCTTTGGAAGAAGCCAACGAAAGAAGAAAGGAAAAATGGGAAAGCGAGTGGATGTCCTAGAAAGGGCGTGCCATTGGCAACACATGCGACAATTAAGCGACCCGAGATGGCCACCGAAGCCACGATACACGCAGCGAAAAAGTCGACCGCAATTAATCGGACTTCAACATGACAAAAATGCATTAAAAGGAAGGAGTTCCAAGGTCCCACAATCCTTTGATGGGATTTCTTTTCATGTTTGAGATGGAATTTCCACGTTGTAAGGAGTCTAAGTAATGTGCTATAGAACCTAAGCCAAGTCTGCTGAGGAAAGTGGGAAACTATGTAGTGACATTTAAAACCTTAATGGAACCTCACCTTCATTAGAAAACTTACAGATGCGAGTTAGAGGAATGGCTATTGAATAGTTTTTGTCCGTGATCCAATAAATTCCAGTAGAATCTTATGATGGCCTTTAGTCGATCTGTAGAGGATCTAAGGCAGATGCTCGGAAAAAGTCACTTGTGACGTATCATGAATTGAAAGTCTCAAAACTGCTAAGCACACAAGTTCCTAATGAACGTACAAGTGCCAGACGGTTTATAGGGCGGTAATAATAATCTATTAATTCGTCAAACCCAGCAAACTCAGTCTTGACTAAAGTCAAGAGCATTACTAACAAGTTATAAGAGCATGAACCTCATTAACGCAGTATTGCCGAAGATTATACATCATTATATTGAGCACTATACTGTAGGTTAGCTAATAGCCCATTCACGATTCACATTAATTCCAAATTAGGGCACTGAAAGGAGTGAAGGCACTATTTCGAAGTTAACGTCCGAATTTATCCATACAAAATGAGTTTAGCCAGGCCTGGAAAGTTGTATAGAAGATTACCTATGGTCTCCTCCTCATTTGTGTTATCATAGCTTCTGCAGTGGTCAACTTTTGTAGTTATTACTATATATTCTTCTATACGCAACGGCAATATACTGTATATTCTTCGGTTATACTTCTTGGTTCCATTCACCGGTTTTCTTCGACCTCTGCAGAACTTTACCCACTCATTTATCCACATTTAAAGTAGTCATAAATTTCATACTTTATTAATATTACTTCGAAAGCCTCGTCTCACCCCGCCCAAACTAAGATCATCCATCGTTTGGTTCTTAAACTTCTTTCCCGTCTTCAAGCACTCCTCTTTCTCCGGTATTTTGCCCTTTCTCCAACTCCTTTATCGATAATTAGCTACATGCACGCGCCCCTTTTTTGATTTACTTTATTGAATTAACCCTCACCTTTCTTTGAACTCGAATCGGTATTTTTTGTAATCCCCATTGCTCCCGTTCGCCCACAACCCTTTCGGTAATAGTACCCCGTTCGGAAACATCCCCTGACCCATCGATTCTCTGTTTACTTTCATTTCAGGCTCATGACTCCTTCTCTCCTTCGAATCTCTGCTGTTCTCATTCTTCTTCTCACTCTCAATTAGCTTTATTACCTTCTGCTCCTTCTTTTCTTTTTCTTAGTTTTCTTGTTCTTCTTCTTAGTGTTCTTTTTCTTCTTGTACTGCGATCGGCAAAGAGTTATGAGTTTTAGTCACGAGCCAATTCATAAGCATTCGTTGACGATTCTAATGCATCGTTTGACATCGTTTTTAATAGCACGCTGTTTGTTTGTGTCAGGGGAGGAGGAAGAGATGTAGAAATACAGACTCAAGCCAATGCAATGTGTTTAATAGCGACTCAATTGATATTTACAATGATTCATGAAATGTTTAATTACGAGCGATGTTCGGATGTTCGATATTAATTTCAATATGGAACGAAATGTGATATGAAACCGATGTTTATAGGAATCAAATCTATTATTTATTGTCATTTACGTATGACATCACAACAACAATTACAATAACAGCAACAACAACGTCAACAAAGGCTTGTTTTTCGAATGATTCACAAGTGAAGCATTTATTTTATAGTTTTAATGACGATCGCCGCTTGGAATTCTTTAAATGCTAGCAGACTCTAGCAGATTTTATATCTTATCCTAGTCATAATTTAAGTTGACACTAGGTTGTGTTTTTTTTTTGGGAATGCAACAATAAAAATTTGCAATTTGACACCATTCAAAAAGTTCATTGATTCGTAAACGAGTCGTGAGCAGCTTTGGACAATCGTCACATTGAATTTTTATGGATCGTGGTGAATAAAGTGAATCAGTGGTGTGGTTGTTGTTGTTGTAGGTGTTGCTGAGTGGGTGTAATGCGACTGGCAGTGGATTCCCCTCGCTCCTTGCCCCTCTTTTCGACCTTTTGTGGCCATTAAGTTGTAAAAGGTGACATTCGAATAAAAGCAGCATTAAAAGCAACAACAGCAAAGCAGCAACCAAAGAATGTCTTAATCGAAAGTCATGATTTACATTATAACAGCGCCCCTTCCCCACCCCCGTTACCCCTCCCCCTTTGGACGACGCTCGTATCTTTTGTTATGCGTTTTTGTTTCTTTTGAAGCGACTCAATTTTTGTGATATTAAGAAAAATTTTAATAAAATGCAAAGAAGATTTTTTTGGTTTCTGTTTTCGGTTAAAGCGAAAAAGCGATTATGTGACATCTTCATAAAAACTCGGTTTAAGATCGACGCTGATCCAAGGCGATTATTTATGGTTTATTTTGACCGAAGTGAGACGTTTAAAGTGTGAAAATAATGCGTTGGCCAATTTATGTGAGGCATTTCAAGAAACTGCTGAGGAAGAGAAGGAGAAAGGGGAGCAGAAAGGGGAGTAGAAGAAGGAAGAAATGCAGATGGAGGCTACTTCGAGGTCTCCACGTGGGTGCAGCCGACTGTGGACGCTCTGCAGCAGTTCAACGGCCCTGGAAATCTTTAATTTTGAAGTGGATTTTAAATGGGTTCAGAAGTGAGGGCTTTCGCAGGCTGGGTGAGCGACGTGGATCCTGCACTGTGCATCCTTTCTGCGCTAATCCCAACAGCCAGCGACCAGCCAGCGGCCGCAAGATTTACAGTGATTAATGCCGGTCCACTGCCGCAGCGCGCTCTTCCCGGAATGTCCTGTCGTAAAACGGAGTCCGACAAATGGCGAACAATATGCATAAATCTGCTGGGTGACATTTAAGTGCCGTTCTTCGGTCGTTAGCGGCTGCAGAGCCACACTTCGCCCTCAAATGAATTTGTCTTGAACAATTTTCGGCCTTCGTCGACGGTGCAGAAGGGACGTGGGGCGGGTGGGGCGCGGTGAAGTGGTTAACAACATTCGGTGATATTTTCCCGGGAAACAACATAAAGATGAACAACAAATTGTTTTCACGCATTACACAACAACAACAACAACAACTGCAAGAAGAGGGCAAAAGTTAGCCGCTGCCGGTTTTGGTGTTGCTTTTGCTTTTGCTCTTTCGATCAATAAACATCGCCGTAATGAGCCACGGCAGCCTCCAACCTGAGCTGATGCTTTATTATGGAATTTTGCGGCGGCATCATTACAACCCAACAACAACAACAACAACAACAACTGGACACGATGTCAGCAAAAGTTAGTGTTTCGCGTTAATAAATAAAAATCCGTTGGAGCAAATAAATTCTACTTTTAATTATGTGTTTTTAGTGAGGATTTATTGCGAATGCGATGTTTAACGAGAACCGATTCCATGTGTGTTGTTAAGAAGCTTTTACGGTGTTCTTGGCTGTAGTTTAGCGAGGGCGTGAAAGAGAGAGAGAGACTAAGTCTCTCTTCGCACTAAGATAACACAAGAGATTCAACCACTATTCTAGTTAGAAGTAATAAAGAAACACTATCCTAATGTTAGCATAAATTACACATACTTACGCACAGCTTGAGAGACTCACACAGCGCTCAGTGCAGGAGAACATCCAGAGCAGCAGCAACACTCAGAAGCTCAGATCCCATTCAGAGCCAGCTTGCAATAAGAGAGACACCAACACACAAAAGAAATAGAGAGCTCGTTCTTGGAGAGAAGCTTGCAATTCTTCAGGCGACTTAAAACACATTTACCGTTTCACTGCTCCATTAAATAACAATTGCTTAATGTTCTCTCTCTCCTCACAGAGCAAATAAAAATAGAATGTATCACTTTTTTAATTTAATTGTTATGCAGAAGAAGCTCGACGGCGTCGCTGTTCGACAGCATTAAAAATGTAATTAATTTTAATTGTACACCATTTAAATTTGCTTTAATGACGCTGCACGAAATCGATATGCAAAGTGAACATCAACCGGGACCACCAACGAAGCGGAGGATGCGGCGCAGTGTCTCAACTGATACTAAAAGAATTAGAAGAACTCATCCCTGGCGACAGATGCGATGCAGTGATACTAAAAACTTGCAAAAAAGCTCCTTTGTTAAATAAAACTGTAAATAAGTATTAAATTAAAAAAAAATAATGATTTAATAAAATAAAAAATAAATATTAATTTGAAATTAGTTTTAAAATATAAGGAATAATATATAATAATTTATTTCTGTAGTTATGAGTTTAATTATTTATTTAATTATTAATGAAATATTAATAATATATCTTTGAAATATTAATTTTGATTTTATTTAAAAATTTGTTTTTGTTTCGATTTCTTACGATTCAAGAGAGGCTCTCGGATTGCAGAGAGAGTTTTTAACAGTAGACACTCGCAGAGGTTTGAGTATCTGCTATTGAGTTGCGGAGTTCTCAGTTGGAACTTGACTAAAATGCAGCTGAAACAATTTCAGCAAGGAAAATTACGTTGAAAAAGGTTTTACCCCTGTACAGCTGGAACCGAAATGAAGCCTACACTGGATCATGAAAGGAAATCGTTTCTTTTTGTGAATTTAAAATGAATACTTCTGAAATACAATTGAAAAAGTTTTCGCTTATTCTAATTGGACCATCGAGAAAATGCGAATGGTTTCTGCTGCTCCATAATGTGTGACTTATGCGTATAATTGGACCAATTGGACCCAATGACGCGGCTTGCTTCAACTTCCTGTGAGCTCAGCTCCCACAGAAACCAGGAATAAGCAATTAAATGGATCTAAAGACCACTTTTTCGACTTCTTTAAACATTTATAGGTCAAATTTGGTCGAATTTTTCCGATTTTCGATGTTTTCTTACCATTTTCAGGCTTGTCGAGCCACTTTTCTGGACAACCCTCGACTACACTTCGTTTTCCATTCGAAATACTTCTAAACACTCAGCAACTTTGAAGCATTTTAAACTAATTAAGCCATTAATTGAATAACTACGCTGTTTACGCTCCTTTCGACCGGCGTTTGGTCTTGTAAAACACGTCAATGACTGCGAAAGATAAAGCAAACGGGGAATTCGACCGCCCACGGAGCAAAACTCCATCAAAAAAAGCCACTTAATTCAATCGTTCGTTGGTTTGTTTATTGTTTTTCCAATTAATTCGTTAATCACTTAAATTAACTTCGAGTTTAGCTGCGAGTTAGTCTATAATTAGTCGTATATTTTTATATTTTAGTATATTTTCAGTATATATAAAAGACATTTCGTTCAGTTGGTACTCATTAATGTACCGTTATCTATATACAGAGCTATTGTTATGCATTGGCAACTCACTGGACGAAATACAGTCGCTTTTTACCGTAACTTAAGGCTTAAATAATCGGAGATAAAGTCTAAAAGTAGGACTAGATTTTGGCTTAAAGTTAATGTGGCTGTTGATGGACTTTACAAGGGTCTTCGAAGGCGAGGAGACGTGGCAGAGTCCTGCTTTTGTATTCCTTTCAGTTGCAAACGTCGAAAATGTGGAGTGTTCAAGGGGAGGAGGCGTTCTCGCGCTCGCGCTCTTGCAGCTGCTGCAGCTCCTCCTCCTCGCGCGTCAGCGGCACCGTCGAGTGGTTGTACAGCCCCTGCGCCATCAGCTGCAGCGCCAGCGGATTCTTGGTGCCGCTCGACTTCTTCAGCTTGGCGCGCTTGTTCTGGAACCAGATTTTGATCTGCGCCTCGTTCAGCCCCAACTCGGAGCTCAGCTGCTGCCGGCGCTTCTCCGTCAAGTAACGGTTTTCGGTGAATTCGTGCTGTGGAGAGGCGAAGGAGAAAAAGAGAAGAAAAATAATTAAACACTGAATTTAATCGGTGGGGAAAGCTTTAAATTTTATCCGCTATCGATTCGGTTTCGACTCACTTTCAGCCGCGCCAACTGCGACCCACTGAAGGCTGTTCGCGGCCGCTTGTCCTCTGCCAGCGTTGCCGCCGCCGCCGCAGCCGCCGTCGTTGGCACTGCTCCCTTCTCGCTGGCGGGTTTCTTGGGCTTCCGGGCGCGCGGACCTACGAGAGGCAGGAAAAAAGCGAAAGATTAGAGCGCCATCTGCCGGCTGCAAGTGCAAAACATAAAAATTCCACAGCGCAAATGAAACCGTTCTAATTGCGGCGGCATGACTGGACATTTCGACGCAATTCATGTACTTCCCCTTCCCCCTTTCCCTTTCTCATTCCCGCCCGTAACAGCAACGGGAAAGACACTGCGCGAAATGAATTAATTTTCAAAACACGACCGAAAGCCGAAGATTTATTATTATGCGCCAAAAAAGAAGGAAAACGAAGATTCTGTTCACACCCTCTCTCTCTCTCTCTCTCTCTCTCTCTCCCTCTCTCTCTCTCTCTCTCTCTCTCTCTCTCGCTCTCTCTCTCTCTTTTGTGTGCGCAAAGAGTAAATTCCGCAATTAGAAACTTCATCTTCATGTTTCCTCCACTTCCGCGCTTCGTTTTCCTACTGCTTTCATCTTCCTTTTGCTTATTTCCGCTCTGTCTTTTCCCTGTCTTCACTGTTTCATCCCTTGCTCTCCCCTTTCCCCTTTATTCTCCTTCATCTTCAACCAATTACTTTATTATTTGCCTTGATTAAACTAAAACAAATGTTGACGCATTTGAATCAAGTGCTTCGAGTCGTCATTTAGAGATTTCTCCTTCTTCTTCTTCTTCTTGCCTCCCTTCCTACTTTCATTGCTCCCTTAACATTCAAATTCTTCATTTTCCTCTTTGAATAATTAAAATTTAAATGTTGCTCATCATCGTTACTCGACAGAATCAATCGAATGACTTCCAAAGTGTGGCTAATTTCTAAAACGATGTTTTGTCCCCCTCTCCAGCATCCCCCTCTCCTTTTGCCCTTCTCCCACCACAATCCATTCCCTTACTTCTACCGCGTTCTTTGAGGAACGAGACTGCGGTACGGTATCGCTTCTGTTGGCGGTACGGTGGCGGTACTCACTGCTCACTACCGCAATGAGAAATGCGTTAATGCTTAGAGAAGGAATAACTTCTCTTAGTTATTCTATTAAATTAATGGAATAAGATTGAATTTTAAATTTATGAAAGACTTTAAACGACTTCAAAGGCTTTTCCAGTGGCTTTAATAAATCTTCAAGTGGTTTGAAATTATTTTAAAATAATTCTAAATGATTTTATCGACCGATTTTATTCTTATTTCACTGATTTAAAGCCCTGAGAAGGGTTTCAATGATATTCAAACGAGTTTTGTGGTCCAAAAGTTAATTTTTAAATGACTTTGAAACATTTTCATTGATTTTCAATTAATTTACAACAATTACTAAGGATTTTAAGTAATTTTAAAGGATTGCCAACGATTTTAAAACAATTTTAGTTAATTTTGAAGCACTTTTACGTATTTAAATGTTTCCAATGCATTCAAAGGGTTTTGCAATGATTCTCAAGCGATTTTAAAAGATTTTCAATGATTTTAATTTATTGTTAACATTACTAAAAGATTCTGATGTGATTTTATTGTTATTTAATTGTTTAAAACCTTTGAAAGGGTTTTCAAAGAACTTGAAATGATCTTCAAACAATTTTAAATGATTTTAAAACAATTCCAAATAATTTTGAAGGGATTTCATGTGATTTTAAATGAATTTAAAATAATTATAAATGATTTTAAAGCGATTTTGCAGTTATTTAAGTGCTTTAAACGACTTCAAAGGGAGTTCAATGAATTTCAACGGACTTTAAGTGATTTTCCCACCGTTTTAAATTATTTGAAAGGATTCTAAAACAATTCTAAATAATTTTTGAGCAGTTTTAAGTGAGTTTAAATGTGTTTAAATGATTTTTTGTCACATTTTCCCCTTCTTTTCGTCATTTAAAGCAACATTTAACAACCGCGACGACGAATTTTTGACTTGAAAACTTTCTCTAATTTCAATAGTTTCTTTCTTAACCCTTTTCCAGGGTTTCCCCTGCTCCGTCCAACCCTTAACAATCCTCAGTTTCGGCGTAGAAGAATTCCTTTATTTGAATTCTTCGGAACGTCTTCAGAATTGAGCAATTATTGGGTTTTTTAATGAGTGTCACTTCCCGGAAAAGGTCTCTCTCCCCTTCATCTCTCCCTTTCCCCCTCCTTTCGCTCGTCCTTTGGCTCTTAAGTCGTTAGTTTTGCGGTTAAGTTTAGTTTTTAACTCATTCCACATTCCACTAAGAAATGATAAACAGTTTGTTCTTATTGGAACTCCTTTGAATGCTTCGCTCGACCGCAAAACTTGTCTTTAATGAGGAAAATGTGTTTGCGAAGGAGGAAGGAGAAGGGAAGAAGGAGTGTGAAGATGTGTCGTAAGGGGAAGGAGGGGAGAAGGAGGGGAGAAGGAGGGGAAGAAGTAGTTTGAAGCGTTCATTTATCAAGCGTCCAACTTTTGTTAATTTTCAGAAAAGTCCTCGTTAATGAATAAATTCATATGTAATTAGTTAAAATTCTGTTATATGATTTTAATTGCATTTTAACTAAAGTTGTCTCATTGTAAGGGGGGAAAATTCCAATTAGAATTTATTATTTAAAGGGTTTCTCTGTTTTGTGGTCGATTTTCGGCTTTTCTGCTGCTGCCAATATTTTTACTTACCAAAAACGAACTCTTTTATATAAAATAAGCTTTAAATATATTTCGAAAATAAATTTTGTCGAATTCAATTCGCGGCTGAGTTACTTACTTCGTCCTGCAAAGAAAAGAGAACAGAAAAAATCGATTAAAGATAAAAAATTCCAAATAGAAATGTTCAATAAAAGCGAGTAACTAAATTAAATAAATTCCAGAAGCAGGAAAAATACAAAAAACGTCTGTTTTTTTAAGTCGGGGCATGAAAAAAGCGTGAAAATTGTTCCAAGGATCGAAGACATGAAAGACGTGAATAATGGAAGAAGAAGAAGAGGAACAGCAACAACGGCAATAAAATCAGACAACAACAACGCGATAATTTAGCAAAGCAAACAACCATTGAAATAAATGCGCCGTTACTAATGCCGAAAACAGCAGCAGCAACAACAACAACAACCGCTCCGTTACTAAAGCGTGAGTGTAAAACGCGCGATTGTGAAATTTAATCGCTGGCAAAACTGAACAAATCAATTTCCTCATCGCTCTCCAACGGCACAGAAACAGCGACGTCAGCAGCGGCGGCGGCGGCGGCGGCGAGTGAATAAATAATGAATGCTGACAACGAGTGGTGAAAAATTAAACCAATAAAAAAGTAAAAATCATTTCTCTCAACAGCAACAACATCGACGGACGACGCACGACGAAGCACACGTGTTCAATTCGGACGATGTCGCTGCGCTGCCTCTCTTCCTGCGTCTTCTTCTTCTCCTGCTACTGCTGCTGGTTTTTATCAACGCTTTAAATTTCATTGCTTCCGAGCAATTTAAAGGTCGTGCAGTGCGTGGGGAGGAGATCTCAGAGAGTCTTGAAACAGCTCCGAATTTACACCCACTGCACAACACCAACAACAACAACAACAACGACGACAAACTCTCGCAATGACACGACAAGAAAGAAGTGAAAAATTGAAGCGCATTTATAAATCATGATGACTCTCTCTGGTTGCTTTGCGAATCTCTCTCACTCTCGCTGAGCGCTTTCAGATAAGAAAACTATTGACGCTTGCAATCAGAGGGAACATCATCTTCGGCAAGCTTCGCTGACCGCGTCGCAACACCAGCTCCCAATCAGCATGACGTCAACAATATTGAAAAGAGCAAAGAAACGGGAGCACGGAAATCTCTCAGCCGAGGGTTGCTTCGGTCGGCGATGCATTCCAACGCGTTTCTGTCGTCGTTGATGGTGTGAAGGGTTTCGGATTGGATTTTCAAGCAGCGGGTGTAGCGACGAATCCTTTATTGAAAACTTGTGATTTATTGTGTGACGAATGAGCGCGACGCGTAACGAAATGCAACAACTTATTTGCGGAATAAAGCACCAGCAGCAATAACGGTAACTACGACAACAACAACAACAACAACGTCAGCAGTGTAATAAAACGGACTACAAATCAAAAGCAAAGAACATTTTCCGTATAAAATATTTGCAATATTTCAGTTTTTTATGGTTCGTGTTCATTTTATTCGATTCACTTGCATTTAATGCTTCTTTCGAATGGAAAACCATCAGAAAGCAGATAAATTAGCGTTCACAAAGCAATGTTTCTATACAATGTTGCCATGTGATGTTGCCAGAGTTGATCAGCGCGTTGCTAAATGTTAAAATTAGCATGCTTTGAAATAATCTTGATTGGTCGCTCGCTGTTGCCCATTTCGCCGCGTGCACTTAGTGCAGTTGCCCGCTTGAAGCGGCCCCAACGAGTCTTCAATGCGAGCCGCCGTCCGCAATTCGTAATCTAAAGTGTGTTTCAATCAGCCAACAAACGAGCGCTTTCACAATTTATTTACATGCACACTCCGTTAGTTAATAATCTGTTCGCGTAGCAAAAGCCGAAGCCGATGCCGCCGCCGAACGAACGACAAAGTCCTAATTTATGTTCGCCGCGTTCTAATCGCTTTATAAACATTCGTGTCCACTGCAATCAAGTGTCAATGCTGTCGAGCAGCAGCTGCTCTCTCACCATCATTACTCGGCAGTCGTCGTCAATCGCATGCACGAGCTGCAAATGCTAATAACAGCGAAGCGCTCGGCGTTAGCATTTGCTTTAATAATACACATTGAAGAGTTGTTTGAGAGGGAGAGCGAGCGTAAGGAGCAGAGAGAGCGACTCCAGCGAGCGATGGATTGGAGTCATTAGAAGTGAATGGGGGGAGGGGGAGGTAAAGAGGTTCTTGATACATAGACTTGTTTTGCTTTTTGTCGCTCTCCATTTTCGAATTGAGTTATTTTCATCCTCGCGGCTGATTTAAACGACGATTTAAAAGCTTTGCAATGGGTCCAATTATTCACCGTGCCTAATAGAACACACGATTTACATGAACTTTCAATTAGCTACTTAAACTTAACATGTAATTAATATGTAATGAAGGAATTAGTAGTGTCAGAGAGGATTAAATTCATGCATAAACTTTAGAAATATTTCTTATCCCCTTTCTCTCGCCTCTATCTCTATCTTTTACTTACACATTCCCTCCTCCTCTTCTCCTTTATTCACTCATAAATCATTTCCGAATCCACTTGTGTTATTATTGCATGTAAAACGCCCCTTTTTATCATCCCTTCTCCAGGCACTCAAACAACCGCAAGTTATGAATCGCAATCAAATCCCATTTTGCTCGGCAATCATAAACCTCATAATCAGTTAATAAAAAGCCTCCCTCTCCACGCCACACACACAACTTTATAAATTTCTCTGCACACATTCAACACCCTTCGTGAGAACATAAAAAGCCACAAAAATCACTCGGATGCCCAAATAAACAAATGCTTTGAGCATTAAACAGAACTCCTCACCACCCCAACGCATTTTGAGGAAAAAAGATGCTTTCCTTCAGTGTGGTGAAAAAGCACCCCGACGACACGAAGACTGCAAACGAACGATTGAACGAACGAACGAACGAACAACTGTGACGAGGAGATAAGCTCTGTTATGGACTCATTTCAAGTGTTGTAAACGATTTGTTATTCTCTTGTGAAGGGGGAGGCGAGTTTAAGGGGATTTACTGAGTGTCAGAAGGTGTCTTTTGTGAGAGAGGAACGAGGAAAAAGCGACGGTTGATGTAAACGTCTTTCATACAAAGTAAACGTCGCTCAATGAGAGAGCAGAGCATATTAACGAAAGAAATTATCGTTAAAAGAACGAATTAATGTCATCAGCTAATTAGACGCTGTTGGCAAACGCAGTTTTCCCAATTGGATTCCCGTAGCGGATGTTCCATTGTGATTCAAAACAGCGCATCGCAACGGAGTCACTTTTTCTTCTTCACCTCATTCTTATTGCTCCACCAACAACAACAACAACAACGACGACGACGACGACGAAGAGCAGCGATTTTTCATTACAACAACGAATCGATTGTTCGATGATTTCGAGGAAAATTAATTAAATTTCAACACTGACGAAGGCGATGTCAAAAGTGATGAACACGCTGATGATGACGATGATGATGATGACGCGGCTCTGATGACTTTGTTGCAGAATCGTTGTTATTTTAATTCTCGACTCGAACAGCAACCCTTAAAAAGTTTTTATTGCATTTCGAATTCGTTCCGTCGAGTAGAAAAAAGCGTTTCATTGCCGTTTCGCACTTTTTAAATTAAATTGTAGTTTTTTTTTTTGCATCATCGTTTTTCTCAATTTCATTGAATTCATCGTTTGGACGTCGACGCTTCTTGCACCGAACAAATTCAAGTGGTTTCGGAATTTGTTCGAGTTGGCAACACTCGGCCGATGCAGAGCGAGATTCGCTCTTTGCACAGCCTCAAAAGAATCCGATTCAAGGCTTTTTATTACACGGTTGCGTCCATCGATCGAATGACATTCAAATCCTTGACGATGTCCGAAAGTGGTGGGCGTTGCGAGGTGTGTAGTGGGCGGGGCAAGCTGTAAGAGGATGATTTTTCAGGCGATAATGTAAAAAACGAGAAAAGAAACGAAAAAATCGCACATTTTTCCAGGCGTGAATACGGATTTTTTTTGTTTTTTTGCACTTTACTCTTTTCACTATCAGAGGTTTTCCTGTTGTCCGTCCGTCCGTCCGTCTGTCTGTTTGACGTTGTGTTTCTATATTAAACCGAACAACAGCAGCAACAACAACAACAGCAACAACAACGTGGAAGCTGCTGCTGCTGTCAACTGAAGTTGAATTTAATTAAATCCTTGATGTCGGCGTGTCTGTTAAAAGCGAACGAATGACAGCTCGCTCAGCTTCGTTTCTGTCTCTCCTTCTCACTCCCCACACTCTCTTCTCTCTAAATCCCTCTCTCTCGCCGTTTCTCACTCTCTTCAAGTTGGCTCAAAGTTCGTTTTAGATAACTTTTGCAAGTTTCTCCTCTCCGACGTCGTGACGAGTTGACTTGCGACGTGTTTAGACGTAAAACTCGAGGTGACTTTTCTTCCTCTTGACGTCTGAAGAGACAGTGAAGCAATCGCCGAGAAGAATTTCTCTGGAATTACTAACAAATCGACAATTTCGAACTTAATAAAAGAAATACTTTAACAATGTTTAAAGGCCTCGAAGGAAGCTCAAAACTTTTCGATAGACCACCAAGAAGACGATCCTTAATTAGTATTTATTACGTCAGTCATTCAGCATCAACGTCAACTTCGTCAACGTCTTCGGCTCTGCGAATCACTCACAAGCGCCATAAAATCTAAAGTCTTCACATGACTGCATAAAGAGCTCCTTCGAAGGCTTCCTTTCCATCGCCCACTCATGGACAGCAACGGACAAACATCCGATCGCAAACAGTGCAAAATCTGTGCAGTTTAATTACTTAATTATATCATTAAATCTGTCACAGCGAAGGTTCAATCGTCACGGGAAACCATAAATAAACATGCCGACGTCTTCTGTGACTTCGCAACTTTGTAATTAAAATGTCACGAGAGATGGAAAAAAACGAAGAAGTCGAAGATGGAGATCGACGAATATCGATCGTCGTGTAATTAAAGCCGCTGAGGATCCGAGGAGAAGGAGAAAACGTAGCAGACCATGGGTACCCTACCAAACGTATCAATGACAACAAGAAACAAGGGAATGGAAAAAAAAAACAACAACATCAACGAATAACAAAACCGAATGACGCCAACGAAAAGCAAAGAGAGCTGCAAATGAACAACAACGAATAAAAAGGAATAACAGCAGCAACGAATAACAACAGCAACGAATAACAGCAGCAACCAATGGCAGCAACAGCGAATGATAACAACGAATAACTGCAACGAATAGCAGCACCGAATAAAACAACATTGGGTGACAACAACGAGCAATAATAACAAACAACGCATGAACAACAACAACGAATAAAAACATTGACTGACAACAACGAATACCAAAGAATAAAAACAACGAATAACAACGACCAGCGACTGACAGAAACAAATAAAACCAACGAGTAACAACGACTACTACACCAAGAACGAATAACAAAGAACGAACAAACAAAGAACGAATAACAACAGCGAATAACAACAGCGAATATCTGCAAAACTAACGACTATTCTTGCAATAACAGTAACAATAACAGTAAAAGATCTTTCCTGCAAGTAGCTGCTGCCGAACTGCTGCTTCTTCATCTCCTCTTCCTTCTACAGAAGAAGAAGAAGAATGTCCATCATCCATAAACATGACATAAAATTAACATAACTAAAGAAATCGTGTCCCCCGTAGAGTAGCTCGTTAACTTCTTGGCCCCCGGCCGCTCTCCTCCCCCAACACTACACAATACACCCCTCCCCTATCTTCCCAACCCCTCCAAAGATCGACTGCATCCAGGTATCAATTCCCAGAGCGACGAATGTGGGTCTCTCTCGTCTCCCGTCGCCTTGCCGACGTCTGAGCCGCACTCTTTGTCGGTCAGCGGTACAAATCGGCCGCACTCGGCTACTGTTCGGTAATAATGAGTTGGTTTTATTGGCGTCGATTAGAGGAGACCAGCGAGGGGAGGAGAGGAGAGTCCGGACTTTATGCAGTTCCCAGTAACAGCCGAGTCTTTAATGAATGCGTTTCAGTTGGCTAATTGATCGTTTGGGAGCCGTCGGAGTCGTTATAATAAAGCGACGATCGACGGAGTTGCGTTCGAGACGAGGCCAGAGGAACCGCCGAATGAATTATCGCAAAACTGCGAATGATTCACTCAATTGTTGTGAAATCAGGAATCAATTGGGAACAGGTTGTTCACGAGCGGACAGATCGATGCTTTTCATGATCTGGCAGTCGGAGAAGGAGTCAGGAAACTGCATCACTCGAAAGTGAAAATTTCCACTGCGAATATCTTAATAGAAACTGTCATTTTCATTTCTACTTGAAGAGTCTCTTTCCTGATCAACGAGACGTCGCCATACCGCATCGATACCGCTTCAGAACTCTTTGATCTTCATCGTTCTTCCGCGCCTTCTCGTCACTGAAGTTCAAAGCTCGTTTTAAGTACGTAACTGTAAATATGGAGCCACTGCCGCCAATCGAAAGAGCGAATTTTACTGCTCCACTCCGAGGAAAAGATTTAAAGGCGCTTTCATCTACACTTCGGTCCACTTTAAATATTTTATGTTAACTCAATTAAGGCCCATTACGCGATCCTCTTAAGGGCGCTATAAAAACATTGAATCTTTGATTAAGTAGACGATTCTTAATGGCATTCGACGCGGGCTCCGAGTTCGCTTTTATTGCTGCTGGTATTGCTATTGTATTTCGAGGATTGATGGCGTCTGGTTAATTGAAGTAATCAAAACATTTCGATGATAATTTGCCAGATTGAAACTCAACCAGCAGCAGAAGCGGCGGCGGCTCTTTAATTCCCGACTGGCGGAGAGTTGTGTGTGGTCCACGGATACCGAGAGAGGTCAAGACTACAGAAGCATACAGCAGAATATCTTCAGCCGATCAGTCAAGATTCCAGACTGATCACACGAACAGTAATTGAATAATGGACGGTATTCTCCAGTTCACTGTTCTATTTCCTGTCTATGTTACAGCAAGAGAGGAGGGCGGGGGTTGTACATAGCGTAGCATTACTCTGACCTGTCAACTGTGCAATTAAATGGACCATCAACGTCACTTGTCTCGAGTGATCTCTGACGCCAGGCGAACTCCATCTAAACCTCTTCTTCCAACATCTTTACTTTCCCAATTCTTATCTTCCTCTACTCCAAAGCGCCCCTTTCGCCTCCCCTTTTTCCTCCTGTCTTCGCTGGGATTCCGTGTTTGTGTGGCTGCTACTGGGACTGGACTGTAGTTAATCCCTTGAGGGACAAATCGTTTTCGACTGCCGAACAACAGACGCGATCTCCTTCCATTGACTGATCTTTCTCGTCTGCCTTCTCCTCTTCCTCCGCCACCACTCCTTCGACTGTCCCGCTTTGGTCACTGGGTTGGTCTGCGCCGTCATCGTTGCCCCTTAAATAACCGTAGAGCCGATAATCTCCGGCTGCTGTGTGTAAGATTGTAATTGAGCGATTAAACTTCCCCCTTCCCGCCGCCCGATCGGCATTCAGCCGTCGCCTTCAGTGAGCTGCAGTTTTAAGTTGCCGTTGTGGCTCCAAGGCGACCCTGGCGCCGGTTCAGGTGGTCCCTTTGGGCGGTGCAGAGGCCGAAACGGAGCATCGCAGTTCTTTGCTGAAGGCTCGGAACATCCAAACACTTGTCTGTCGTTGTCGGTGGTACGGGGAGGGGCGTGGAGGGGCACTAAGCGCAGCGTCGGCGAGTTATGCGCCTGCGTGCATTAATTAAATGCTTCATTAATTGATTAATATTGGTTTATGGGCGGTGGTGAGGATGCAGAGGGACTCGCAGTGATGTTTGGCTGTTTGTTTTGCTTTTATGCCGACAGAGGGCGCTCCACGCAGGCAGACAGCGTCTTCATTTGGCGTTCGTAGTCGCGGTGGTCTTCAAGTGTTTTGCATTCTTGATCCGTGGAAGATTGATGCGAACTTTGGAGGGCTTTGGTGTGAACATTGCTTCGGTTTCGGTTTCGGTTTCTCTTCGCTTTCGCTTTCATTCGCATTTGGCGGCTTTTGTTAGTTTCTCGCTGCGTGCCGACAGAACACACACGACGATGACGTAAAAAGCTATAAAGGATCGATTAAAAGCAGTTTGTTGCTGTTTGCGCAGTTCAACAAAACGATGAAGGAAGTGAAGTGAAATGGAAGAAGACTTCCAGGGGCGGATGATGGAGAAAAGGAGCTTAAAATTCTTCTGCAATCAAAGATATGATCACAGAATTTGAATCAACGACAGAAAGATCATCTTGTGGGTTCACCCACTGCATTACAGCATCCGAAATTGAATAATATGCAAATATTGATCCTGTCTGATCTTCCAGAAATCCCGGAACTCTAAATGAATGATCCATGTCTCAACTCACGCCTCATAACTTTGACCTAATAAAGGTCCCCCAGAGAACCGCTGAAATAAGTTACTAGCTCGAAATATGTTTCCAATCAACATATTTGAAATATTTCCAATAGTTTAACGAATTTAAGCGGATTTTCTTTTACATTCCGCTATAAAAACCTCCATAAAACAAGAAAATTACCTTGGATCATGTAAATAAATCCACTTTAACCGACTTTAAGACTCACCCATGTCCAATCTTCTTTGAAGCTTAATTAATCTTATCTCAAAGCATCTCTCGTCTGAAAATCCGATGCTGTAACCAACTCTTGGCGTCGTTGGAGCCCCTTCGTTCATCTTGCAGGCGGCTTTCTTCAACGAACCCATCGGCAGCCTCTCGCAACTCTTAAATGCCTCCTAATAAAGCCATAAAATCTTTTTTATCGCAATACAAATTAATTTGACCTGCTGCTGCTGTAGTTACCGGCGATCACAGCGCCCGACTTCACCCCTCGTCGGTCTTCATTACCACGCTGTTGGCTGCACTCGGTTCGGGCCGAAAACATCGCTTTTAACTTAAATTTAATATTTTCAACGATCGTTTTTATGTGTCCTCTTCATCGGTTGCGACTTGCGACTCTTAAATGAAGGCGTTCAGGGTGGTCCCCACCCCAGCGACGGCTGTATTAAGAAAACCCACAAAAATTATGATAATCGCTGAGGTTTCTATAATCGAAATGTAAACAAGCGAGCGGAAGCCAAACGGTCCGAGGATCGATGCATTGTGATGTGTTTACTAAAGCAGCCGGAGAGGGTTCCGTCTAGTAGCCGAAGGGTCGAGGGTCCGGCGGCACGTTGCAACCGTAAAAACTGGTAGTAAAGCAGATGACAATCGTGAGAGCGATCGTCGAAGATCAGCCAAAGTTGCGGCTGCGATCGCTGCTGCGATAGGAACCGCAGCCGGTGCTTAATTAGGCCATCAAATAATTACGGCTTACAACTTAATTACCGATCTCACTGCAGCGATTAGAAGCGCCGCAGAGGCACAACATTCAACGATCGCGGCGATGGCAGCGGACTAGAAACGCATCTCAATTACAAAGTAAATTTAAATGTTACCGAAGCGGTTAGAATCGGCAATGGACACCGTCGCTGTGATTACAATACAAGTAATTGTAATAAAAAGAGTAATTGAGGATCGCAAGCTCAGATTTGCAGGGAAACCTGAAGCCGCCGCCGCATTCGCATTCACACCTCAGAAGCAATCGATGTCTAGGCCCGAACATTTCTATTAAAAGCCGCACTAATGAAATAATAAAGGTGTCGATATCTCGGAGCTGGCAAACGGACGGACTCTGGCCGGGTTCAACGGTTGCTGATCCCCCGGCCGCCCTCCTCTCAGCGAAGTTCGACGAGGCGTTGCCTCAGCTCGTTACTTTGTAAGCTGTTGGAATTGATTACAAATTGAAAAACCACACCATTCACACCTCACTGAAATTTATGTTTCATTTATTTTTGTGGAATTTCCATTGCAGAGCCTTCAGCGCGTCGACTGGTGGCAATCACGGATTGGGTTACATGTTGCAGCAAAAACCAGCATCTCAATCGGCAATGGATTGCTTACGCGCACAGATAAAACACAATTATACATGCCTAGAGTTACATATAGGGACATACATATGTACGAAGGTTCATTTAGAGACTATGGAACCAATGAAGCAATGGATCTTTGCTGTTTCCCTTCAATTCAATTCAATTATCTTATATAAAGCCGGTGTCCATTCAAAACTCTATCCAAAACCTATACCAGGGACCGAGGCCATGTGGACGTATGTACATATATTGCTGGGAACCATCTGATCTACGATACAGGTCCCTATCCAGGAAAACATGCATGGCATGCCAAAGTAGTCTGCAAGAGCGTCCATATATAGATCTCTTTTTTAGCTATTGCTTTCTTTCAGACCTCTCCTCTCCTGTCCTCTCCTCTCCTCTCTCGTAATTCCCTTCAGGTTTCTAATCGTCTTGATCGTTTCCCAATTCTATCTCCTATGTTAATACCTCATCCTCTACTTTCCTCTCGATACAAATATTCCCACATAATTCTGTACTTCGTAACCTCTTTTTTCTCATCTTACAACCTGGTCCTTATCCTGGTTTATATCACTTCATCCATCTGTCCGAAGACACGAACCCGTCTGAATCCCATCGCAAACCTGTGTCTATGCTAATCACCTGTTTTCGTTGCCCCAGGCTTACGTGATGAACGTAATCGGTTACTGCAGTTCCAAGCCATGTTTTGACACTTTGTCAACAGAGCAAGACGTGAAGACAGCGAAGAATGAGCGACGACGAAGACTAACAACTGCTCCATTGACAGCGATCGTCAAAGCAAAAGCAATCAAAAAGACTTACGACGTGCCCATTATTGTACAATATAAAATGGAAATGCTTTGATGAAGCTATTAAAATAATTATTATCAACAGTCGCAATCGAATTACGCAGAGGAATTCCGAATAGTAAAACATCACAATGAATCCCAACAGATCGCGATCGCTCCTAGCCCATTTGTTGCTTCATTCTGCATTAGACGCCAAAGAAAGTAACTCGCTGGACTTTCATTTCATTATCACAATCGCCGAAGATCGCGCATGCAATTTGAGTGCGCGTTGATCGCACGATCAGCGATCGTTGTACGAGATAAATTTCAATTTCGCCAATTCTGCAATTGATGTGAACTGCGATCGTCTTGCGTATCAATTGACGTCCGATGTGATCCAAAGAAAGCAAATCATTTTCGCTACAATGCAAACAAATTAACAGAGCTTTCAGCGATCGATGTTTCTGTGCTGCACGTGTTGATCGTAGGTGTCGATCACCGGCTTCACGCTAGACTTCTTGATGAGCTGGACGAGTGTCAAAAGCATGGAAATCAAATGCATTTGGGGCCAAGCAGCGCCTGCCGCACCCAAAGCGACTCTAGCAGCGATCGTGTCAGCAGTCAACGCGCTCCGAAGTGACTGATCGTGACAAGACTTTCCAACGCAGGCGCGTAATTGAAGAGCTACGAAGTTAATAGGCCAGTCGATCGGCTCGGAAATATTAATTACTGCTTCAGAAAACTTTATTAAGTCACTGCGAACAAACGATCTTTTAATTAAGAGGGAAAATCTCGTAATAGTCGATGTCTGACTTCCTGTAAAAGCTGTTTGAATCAGTCCCACATCCACAGTTACTTCCATGGATCATCAACGTTATTGTAATCATCATCATCATCATCATCATCGTTTCGTATGTAAAAAGATCGTCATGCACTCAACTCCGATCACACACTTGAATGAGCCGAAACACAGCGGCAGGAAGGGGAACCTGCTGCGTATTGGACGTGATTCCGGGGCAGGAATGAAGACGAAGACGAAGACGAAGGTGAAGCCGACGTCTGCGATGTGTTTGTTTTATGGTTTATTAAAACGATCGATCGATGTTTTAATACGCCAAATTTGCCTAAAGCCGCTTAAACATGCGCTTAATTGGACGAACGTTTGCCGCCAGAGGCCCCCCGTGCAGCCAGCTCCGGTCTGACAATCAGACGAGTGAGAGAGGCTGCAGGAGGGAGAGGAGAGCAGAGGAGCTGGGAGCGGGGACTGCAATTAATTCGTTCAAGTTGCGAGTGTGTGGGCCAAGAAATGAGACTTGGGAGAAGTTTTGATGTGAGTGGGATCAGCGAAGGAAGTGAAACTGATTTCCAGCAATCAACTGAAGGATAAATCACGAAAATCTGCGAGAATGGATTGAAAGCCATTGAGAAGTGGAGGCTGAGATTGCGTTATTATTAGTCATTATTCAATGATCGGGGAAATACTACTATTCATTCATATAACCTATATAACCTTACTTTGTATAATGTATAACGATAGAGGACTTATAAATCGATAAGAAGAGATTTTACAGGGATAGTTGTGGGGAAAACCTTAAAACTATTAATGGATTTCTACTATACAGAGCTGTATACAGTCCGATCATTGGAAATTTCTGCAGGAGATTGCATTATTATTAGCTATTAGCCGATTATTGAATAAAACTATAGGAAGAACTACTATTAATCGTCCATATAACCAATAAACCCTACGGTACTTCAGATGTAACCTATAAAATCTCGTCCTGTACCCCCGAAAGAGGACCTATAGACCATAGAAAAGTGATTTTCATTAAAAAATGGAGAGAAAACATTCCAACTATCAATGAATGCTGCGTATACAGAGATCTATACAGTCCAATATTCCATAAATTCCTTCTCGGTATCAAATTTCATTGTTTACTGAGTTTCTCCTCTTTTCCTTTAGCATTTCTTCTCACACTTCACTTGTCCCTTTCGAAGACTTCCTTTATATCTTTATTAAGTCGTTTGAAATTGTCTAATTACGGGTCATTTAAGGCCCATAACAACAATCCATCTGCACCACCTTCAAAAATCCACATCCCATCAAAATTCCCAACATTTTCAAAGCTAAACAAACATTTATGATGCTCGGGGGCAGGGGCACGATTCGGCCTCCCCACAGCCAATGCAAACAAAAACTAACACGAATTCCTGGGTGGCTCTTCAGACCCCAACCTCTTCTTTATTCGGACTGCGTCTTCGGCGTCTCGGAAGTCTTTCAACTTTTCGTCAGTCGGTGGATTTTTTTGAGGTTTTATTTTTCGTTTTGTGTGAAATCCCCAAACATTTCATAAGTTATTTAAATTGCTTAATTTTCAAGATCTGACAGGCGAATATGGAGCACAGGAGCGGATGTCACTCAGTTTTACGGAATCGCCTGGAAACTTTAAAAATTCCATGATCCAAATTCCAACGTTAAATTGAAATTTTTATAAACTTGTAAAAATGTGGGAAATTTTTGGTTTCATTATAGTCTTATAGAGCTTATATATACTCCACGGCTATAAAAATCACGACCTCCATAAGAATTCGAAGGGTTTTTTCTTCTCAGGATGAGTCTCCAACGGAGTTTCTTTTCAGTTACCAGCGACCTCCATAGCACTCCCCATTGCATCTATATTCAGTCATTTTCACCCTCCGAAACCTTAATTTGTGCGGTTTCGCGATGTCAGGGCGCCGCAGCTCCTCGACCAAAAATCCGCCACTGCTTCCGTTGCTCTGTCGTCTTCATGCTTCAACGCAGACCTCACGCATGCTCGACAATCAACCATAAATCCACAAGCCGCTCTCTTCTAATCGGGAGCCAATTCATTTAAAGAAATTCCGCTTGTCCTCTCGCTCTCTTCCCCACGACTCCGGTTCCGCTTGAACTCCTTTGTTGTTGTTGGGAATGGCTTCAGCATTTGCAACTCTCATGTTCAGCAGTAAGAAAACAAATGCGTCGCTGCGCATCAGTCGACAGGAAAATAACAACAACGTCAACCACCGCAGCCAACGACAACAACAACAACATTCATCTCTATATGCTCATGTTAATGAAGACATCTTCAAATCTAGTCTCTTTTTTTCGTTCTCTCTCGATGCTCTCAGCGAGTGTGCGAGTGTGTGTTTGCCTGTGCGGCGACTTAATTTTTGTGTTGTTGTTTTCATTGTTCGGGATTACAAAAGCAACAACAACAGCAATCAGACGCCACGAAGCTGATGCTCAAGAAATCGGTCAGTTTTTCTCTCGCTCTCTCCAGCGGAGGTTGGTGCGATGTCTGTGGTCAGCCTGCGGAAACTCATGTGACTCGCTCGTGTATCAAGAGGCGCTCTTCTACGCATTGCGGGGAATGTCACTTAAAAGACGGGGGAGCGAGACTCGGGTCTGTGGTCTGTCGTCCTTCGGTGCTGCACTAAATATAGAAACCCAACTTCGACTGTGTGCCATATGGTCCACCACGGATAATTCGTCTGGCACAACGAATCTCAAGCTTGACAAATCGATGTTTATACGTTGGTGGGGGCGGGGGACAGCGGGTGACGGGGAGCGATACATCCATTCCTGGTCCCTGGCGACCTTCGCCACGATATCACCGATCGCCTCGATACACCGAGGAATGCGAAGTTCTTGTTGACAACTTTTTTGCGGCCGACATCGATTCGGTGCTCGCTGCTGACAACCGGATTTCGTCCAAACGACAGTCAATCAGTCGATCACTCGATCGCAATTGCTCCATATTTGCAATTATCGTCGTCGTCGTCGTTGTTGTTGGTCTCCCCGGCCGCCGAGTGTTGCCAGCTCATTGAGTGTGGAATATTAATTAAGACACTAACTAGTTCCAGATGCGTCCGTTGCGCGTTTACTGCTGAGAAACGCTGCCAATCGGCTCGGATTTCCCTCTGATCTACGATCCACACCCCTGTCCTGCAGAAAAAACAGCAACAAGGCTTACGGCGTCTCATAATCATCACAACCATCGTGGTTAATCGCGGTGTCTGGACTCCGGAATTCATTGCATCTGGAGTGACTGCCTTTTGGGATCTGTTGGTGAATTCGAGACGTTGTTCTGTGCTCCTGGGCTGTTGTTTCAATCTCTTAACCAGCGGCTGTACAACTGAACTGACCACCAACTAAAAAACCCACAACATGTTGCACAATGATTCCCATGCTTTCATAAAGAACGATCTTACCACCGCCTCAGAGCCGCAATTCTCTGAATTGTGATTAAGATTGTGTTTAAAATTACATATAAATTAATCAGAGAACAAAGTTTTTAATCACTTCGCAATGATTTCGTGAGATAAAGTCGACGTGGGACTTCGGATCCTTCCGTGGGTCTCCTAGGACCGTCGAGGGAATATTTTCCTTTCAAGGGAATTTTCTGGTTTTAAGGGAAATAAACTGTAATATGAGTTTTGATCTTCTGTATGTAATTTTAAGTAGTATTTCAAGTTGGACACCGGGGAATCCTTCGATGGGTACGACTAAGGGACTTCACAAGGAACTTTATAAGAGAAGAGTTCATAAGGGAAGAGCAAAAGTCAATTTGGGATAACAAAATTTGGGATAGCGAGGTATAAACCCCGCTACTTCTAAAGAAAATCGAAATAAAGTGTTACCTCGAGTTGGATATTTGTTTGAATTTCTTTGAATGGAGTGAATAAAGGACTTTACAGGAATTTTTATAAGGCGAGGCTTTATATGAAGAAAATACACGTCAATTTCGTATAATTTCGAATAGGTAGAGCGGTCCGTATAGCAAAATAAGATTCCCAGAAAGTGGTCCTCCTAGATGGATTCGTGTAACGCCTTTGAGAGTAACTTAGGCACTAATAAGAGGCTTTATAAGGAACATTGTATGAGAAAACATTATAACGGAACAATTAAAGTCAATTTCAGGTAGCTTTTGTGAGATAATAGCCACCGTAATCCTCAAAGTAGCCATTGAAGTGGCCTTCGAGCTGAATTCTTGTAACGGCTTCGAAACGACCGTCGTTCTGTTTAATGCTGCCTTTTATGGAAATCCTTGGCGTCAGAGTGGTTGCTATAAACTAAACCAAGCATATTTAAGGTCTTCCCTTCCTCTCCTCCTTCTTTTCCAACCAAAGTGTCACCCATTCAGACAGTAATCCTCAAATTTGTTATCTCATGGCAAATTTCATGCATTCATTTCCTTTAACAACAGGAAAAATTGAAATTAATGAAGTTGTTGTTGTTGTTGTTGTTTTGAGGCAGTTCAAAGACGATTATTGACCAACCAGCAGCCAGAGAAGAACGCAGAAATCAGTCGCTTTGAATCCAGGGCCGAATTCATTGCTCTGTTGATCAAAGTGGCTTTCCATTTAATAAACCGAATTAATATGGGTTATTAAAGCAGTGGAGGGGGAGGGGGCGGGGGCGTTATTCCACTCTTCATCCATCTTCCGGCCGAAGCAGATGGCAACATCGACTGCTTCATGGACAAACGAAGACTCGTTCAACCAACCACAACGAACAAAGACAAGTTGTTTGTTGTTGTTGTTGTTGTTGCGAAATTCTTGTTGACTTTTTGTTGATTATGGTTGGCAGCACTTGTCACAATGGCCCTGTTTGTCGCCGTGTTCATTGTTGCTCTGCTTCTGTTGACAAAGCGCTGCTAATTCTCGCGACAAGCACCGATTTTGCTTTTCCCTTTTCAACTATTTTCCCCTCTCCCCTTCACTGAAAAAACATGATTATACACACACACACACACATGCTGCAAATGCTCAGCGAAGGCGCACATGTTGAAAAGTTCTTCTTGCAGTTGGCAGGCAGCTTTTTTCTCTATTGCGTTGTTGTTGTTGTTGTTTCTCATACTCAACTCACCACGGTTGTTGTTGGCTGCGTTTGTGGACCCTCAACAGCGTTTTTGTTGTCACTAATTAACTCATTAACATTTGGCTTGACTTCGAATCTCGATTTGACTTCGTTGTGCGTCTGGCTGACGTTCAAGTGTCGCCTCTGTTCTTCTTCTTCTTCTTGACTGTTGTTGTTGTTGTTGTTGCTCCTTCTATGGTTGCATTTGTTGCTTGTTGTGATTATTTATGTAGTCGATATCTTAAAGAAGTTGTTTCAGTAGCTCGCTGCTGCCTTATCGCTCATGTAAAGGTTTCTTCTCCTCCTCCAACTCTCCTCTTCAGCTTCTCTTCATCCCATCGATCACCCTTTTTCCTAATCCTCTGCTGTTCATTTCTGTTCTTATGTTTGACTTTTTTTCCTATGTTTTTTTCTCTTGGATGCATTTCAATCTGTTGCACTTGTTTTTGAATTCTGCTTCTTCCCACCATCCTCCTTTTCTTCTTCTTCTTCTTCTTCTTCTACTGATCGGTGTTTTTTGTCAGGCATCCGTCAACATGTTGCCGCAAGACTCTTGTTGCGTGTTGCTGAGATGCGATTTCTTTTGCCGAAGCGCAGATTTCTTACATCTTCCACATGTAATTTAATGCCTACCTTTTTTTTAATGAGTTCCCTTATTACACATGACAGCAGAAAGAAGAAGAAGCGGCTGACAATGTAAAAAACACGTAATTGTTTTTCGATGGTGGTTACAAGGCATTATTTTAAATATATTCTACAAAGAGTAGAGAGATTTTATTATTTCATTCAACAATTGTAAACAATGTATAAAGTGGTGAAAATCTACTTACAACGTAATAAAATTGATTAATAGCTCTTTTGTATTCCCACAATTCTACGAAGAAGCGACTGCACCACTTCATTGAATACTCACAACAACAACAACAACGACAAACAGCAGTCGCCAAACTTTTCTCTCGCACACAAATCTTAAATCAAGCGGCCAAAGCAACTCTCTCTCAAAGTTCTATTGCCATTATGAGTAACAAGACAAAAGTTTTAATTACCCAATCAGAAAAACAAAAGCGACTCTCTCTCAAAATCACATTCACCATACGAAGCTCAAGAAAAAAGTGTTCTCCGTGTTTTTGTATGGCGCAGTATTTGACTTCAGCGAGCAGTCGTAGCCGCAATTGCAGTTGCCGCTGTTGTATACGATTTCATTTGGAAATTATGTATGTAACTTGGTCGAACCTCAATCGGTGGGTCTTTTCAGACGTCGTGGTTAGTTGATGATCGTTCGTACTTCTTTAATATGGAAATTACACAACCTTTGACACTCGCAACGTGTTCAATAACTTTGAGTGATGCCTCGACAGGCTGCAGCTCAGACCACAAACGTCATTAAACGTCAGTCTGCCGATAACCGCTTTTATCCGCTCCGACAGCTACGAGCTTCAGCAGCAGAACGAAACGAAGTGAAACGGAAAGGAATGAAAGCGAAATGAAAGGAAAAAATATTATAAAAACGGTTAAAAACGAACCACAAGAAACACCGAAGAAATTTTAAGCGAAAGAAAAACTCGATTTGATGATTATTTTCTTCAATCCTGGTTTAATTCTATATCGAAGAAAAATGGGTTAATTTTTAACCGTTCACCCTGTGTTTTTAAGGTCAAAACGAATTCGGAACAAACCACATTTTTTTTTGTTTCTTGGTTTCAATTGACAGACATCAGCTCGGTTTTCGCTCCAACGAATTCATGGGAAATCTTCAGCGACAACTGCTAAAGAACAAGCAGAGGCAGAAGAAGCTGCAGCCACAAAACCAACAACAACAACAACAACAACGCAGAATGAAAATAAATAAATAAACATCTTGATGAGTTCATTAAAGAACTAATTTAGACTTTAATTAAGCTTAATGCGAAATGATCATCATCAACAAAGCAAACAGAAATTAAAAGACGCATCAAAAGCAACAACAACAACAACAACGGGGCAAAAATCAAAGGCGACGAAGCCCCTTCGCCGCCCCAGAGAAACATGGGCTCCATCAACGTGGGGCGAGGAAGCATTTCAAAGACGTGTGCAGCTGCGGCTTCAAACATATCGTCGCCAGCGAAGCACGACGCCGCCGGCCGCCACATCTTCGACGTCGACCTTCCGGAAGGCGACTGCCACGCAGCGCCAAAAGCCATCCGCAGCTCTACATCCGCTCGAACTGATCGCTGACGTCCTTCCGTCCTTCCGTGCTTGTGTGTTGTTGCCTGTCGTCCGCTGTTATTAATAAAGACCACACAATTTGACAGCGGGACCACCCAAGAGCACAGCCGACGATCGGAGGCGGCGAGGAGCGACGAGAAGCCGTCTGCTGATAGCAAAATGGGACGCATTCAGGCAGGGAGCCACGCAGCACACTGAGCTCCGTTTGGAGTGGGAATCTGCGGTTAAGAAGATCAGAATAACGCGAATTTAAGAGATCAGGAGGATGATTCCATGGACCCTATCAAAATTGCTCAATTGGCGCCTAGAAATCCGAGGTCTCGTGTGACCCTTAAGTGTCCAATCGAAAGATTTTTCAGGGAGTCGCTGTACGTCTTGAATTTACCTGAAGTCGTGCCGTAAAATTCACTGTATTCCTCTTGAAATGTGCTTTTAGGCGTTTGTGTGTCTTCTGTGTCTCTTTTTCGTCATCGCCCACACACTGCTGGGTCTCTTGCTCCGCTCCCCCACCCTTTCTTCACCCACACGACATTTAACGAAGAGCAGAAACTCTTAGCGCGTCTTAACGACCGTTTCAAATGTCACTACGCGGTCCTTGATGGCCTCCGCTTCGTCTCGAATCCACGCCACGCCGTTCCTCGCCCCTCGCAGCCTCGCAACCTCACAGCCGCACAGACCGGAGATACGACGTCCTCAAGCCAGCATAACACAGCCAATAAAAGCCTCATCATTACCGCCAACACATGTGAACGATCAACGGCGAAACGAAAGCGATCCACAGCACTACGAAACGCTAAACGAGTCACACTTCGCGATCGGATCGTGACGAATTCTTTCCGCATTTATTTGGAGCAATGGATCACAGAATTCACCTTTAACCCTTTCCCTGACGTCACTGTAACAGTTCCCGAAGAGATGGCGATCAGGTGTGGATCTGACCCACGCTATACTACATCACAAATTACGTGGACCACCCTAAAATCGGCCAAGCATTAACATTAGTTGTCCGTTGTCAGCTCAGCAACCGCGGTGGTCCCATCTGCTCACTGCTGCTCTCTTTCGGACGATCGAGCAATGGTGCTTCGCTCTCCCCACACTCGCACACACACTGCGATCCAGTGAGTCATCGGTTGTTGTTGTTGTTGTGCCGCGTGGGATGCTCTTCGATCCTTTGTCCGTCGTGAGTGCGTTCAGTCGGCGTCGATCGGGAGAGCTGCGTCTGTGTGATCGCTGAGACGACCTCCGACAACAACGACGACCGCGATGCTGCTCGCCGGTCAGACGATCGCGGCGCAGAGTCTCCAATTAGCCTGCCTTCTGGTTGATGACTTAATTAAGGCCGAATGGCGCCTGGCGCGCTTTTCGGACGTTTTTATACTTGAGTGAGAAGCAGGCGAGAGCAATTTTTTGCCTCTACGCTTTCGGACGCCAGTGGATCTTTGATCGTTGCTGTGGGAGCTCTGCTTTGGCGATCTGCGCTGCAGACGGCGACAAGAGTTCGCAGAGGTGCCGAAGCTGGACCCTGACTCGCAGGGGGAAAGCAAGGGAAGTCGTTTCCCAGCATGATTTCGGGAAAAAATGTTGCTGCCACATGTTGCCGATCAGCAGAGATAAGATTTCAGCACGATTGCTACTGGCAAAGGTTTTTGACTGTCTTTTGACAGACAGATCAGAAGTTTAAAGCGCTTTCTGTGTGCACAACAATGTAAAAGCTGCTCTGAATATAATTTTTGACTCTTTACGAGCGTGGATCGTGTGCAGAATTCCTAGGAAATCGAAATGGCGAATGTTTATGGAGACATTTAATGATCTCCAGCGACAGTCGCGGCTGCAGCGAGTGCAAAGGGCTGCGATTTACGAGCTCGCTGCGCGGAGCTGTGATTTAGCACTTTGACGCAGGGTGATTATGTTGACAAACGATCGTCTTCGGGTGGCTTCGCGCAACGCACACACGAACTCGCGGAACACACACGAACTCGCGACACATGAGCGTAATTTACGATTATGCGTTTGTCTCTCGCCGCTGCGAGCGCCTCTCTCACAACACAACAAACGCGGCGTCGCCTCAGCAGCGACCGGTCGACATTCGCTTTCGTTTCTGTGCGGAGAGGAGAGCGAGGACGTGTGCTTGTTGAGTGGGTGTGGGTGTGCGTGTGATAGTCGCCGGAGTTATTTTGTACATGTGTAACGCCGTTTAATAATAATAACAGACGCTGTGGGTGGGACGTCGCCCGATGTGCGATTTCCTCATCAAATCGTGCGCTCGGAATTCGAATGGAGTCTCCGTGGAGACGTCGGTGACTTTAATAACGTCATTAATACGAATCTAATAGCAACTCCGCCGTCGTAACGACATTTTAATGATGGAAAATAGACGCTTGATTGAATAATAATTGACTTCCCACGCTGTCAGGTTGCCACCTGTTTTGTTATTTCCACGTTTCATTGGAGAAGACGGAAGTCGAAGAAGATTTATTTATAAAGTCATTGACACATTTTGAAAATTACAGACAACAAAAGGAAAAAAATACAAGAGAGGATCATCATAATCGTTGTCGTACTCTTCTCTTTCTTCTTCCTCTTCTTCTTCTTTTTTTTCTCTTCTTCTTCTTCTTCTTCTTCGTATTTTGCTTTGTCTTCTTCTTCTTCTTCTTCTTCTTCTTCTTCTTCTTCTTCTTCTTCTTCTTCTTCTTTCTTCTTTCTTCTTCTTCTTTTTCTTCCTCTTTCTTCTTTCTTCTTCTTCTTCTTCTTCTTCTTCTTCTTCTTCTTCTTCGTTTTCTTTCTTCTTCATCTTCTTCTTCTTCATTCTTCTTCTTCCCACTCTTCTTCTTCTTCTGCTTCTTCTCCTTCTTCTTCATTCTTCTTCTTTTTCTTCTTTCTTCTTCTTCTTATTCTTCTTCTTTTTTTCCTCTTTCTTCTTTCTTCTTCTTCTTCTTCTTCTTCTTCTTCTTCGTTTTCTTCTTCTTCTTAGTCTTCTTCTTCTTCTTCTTCTTCTTCTTCTTCTTCTTCTTCTTCTTAGTCTTCTTCTTCTTCTTCTTCTTCTTCTTCTTCTTCTTCTTCTTCTTCTTCTTTTTCTTCTTCTTCTTCTTCTTTCTTCTTCCTTCTTCTTCTTCTTCTTCTTCTTCTTCTTTTTCTTCCTCTTTCTTCTTTCTTCTTCTTCTTCTTCTTCTTCTTCTTCTTCGTTTTCTTTCTTCTTCTTCTTCTTCTTCTTCTTCTTCTTCATTCTTCTTCATTCTTCTTCTTCTTCTTCTTCTTCTTCCCACTCTTCTTCTTCTTCTTCTTCTTCTTCTTCTTCCTTTCTTCCTTTTCTTTTTTCCTTCTTCAACGTCTTCTTCTTCTTCTTATTCTCCTTTTTCTTCTTCTTATTCTTATTTTTCTTTTTCTTGTACTTCTTCTTCTTTTCCTTCTTCTTCCTTTTCATTCCCATCAGCATCACGGTTCCATTCCCTCTTTGAATCCCTCGTTTCTAATCACTGATTCATTTCCAATTGGATTTTAATGGATTTCTGTAGCTGTGGATTTTCTTTCATTTGAAAGCGTTTTTCGTGTAAACAACGAGCAATAAACGATCATCGCGAATTGACGAGTTGATGAATTCTTCAATTTAAATGGAAATTGCTAAAAGTTTTCCCTGCTCTTCACTTCCCCTCTCCTCTTCCCTACACAAACTTAAACAGATCGTCTTTTGATGTGATGCTGAACGAACTGGAATGTAAATGGACTTTAAAAAGGGAAAAAGAGTTTAAAAAACAGGAAAAGCCATAAGCAACAACAACAATTAACACCTGCTCCACGGCTACAACTGCAACTACAAACAAACGAACAAAGAAAAAGGACAACGCCTCGAAAATGGCCACTGAAACACATTAAAAAAAGATTATGAAATATGAATACGAGGGCAAAATGTGTAATAACATTCAAAGGTTAAAAAAAGAAACGAGGGAGAAGGGTATAACAAAACCGCGTCGATGAAAAAGCAACAAAACAACAAGAAACAAGGAAGCGCCGTCATGAAATAATGAAAAAGAAGATCAAGAGGTTCTGGAGTTACTTCAAATGCTTCTTTTACTATTTATTATTTATAATTATTTATTATTTATTTATTCAAAAGTTTGTTTAAGAAAAGTTCTGTTTTATTCAAGATTTTCTCACAACAAAAATGATTTTAATGTGTAAAATGCTCGTTTCCAGGTTCATGTAGGTATCCAATAAGAGTAGAGCAAAAACTCCTATAAGAACCACGTATTCTGTAGTAACTGAGAGAGATCGTAGGTCTTCAAATCAGAATTTATAAATGCCGGAAATATGGAGAGTGTTCAGGAGTACTGCTAAAGTATATGGGTCTTCATAAGTACATATATAGACCTCTATTAAAATAACTAATAAAATATTTTTTTTATCAATCTTTCGACTTATTTTCCTTTATATATGTAAAATACATAAAATATTTAATCAAATTTTTTTTTTTAATTTTTTTTTTTTTTGCAATTGCCATGTAGAATGCTATTGGTGGGCCCCTTCTAATGGTAGCACATGCGCTCTCTGCCGTCGCTGCCGCTCGGAATGACGTGCAAGAGTTTCCGCTGGCGGTTGACGACCTCGTTGATGCGCTGCACGTGCAGCAGCAGCGAGTCCATGCTGCGCTTGAGTTTGATGAAGTTGTAGTTGATTTTGCAGTTGGCCCCCAGCAGCTCCGTCGAACTGCGCCGCCCGCCGATGGCTCTCGTCTCTTCCAGGAAGGGGTCCGGCTGGACGTGGCCGCCGCCGCCGCCGCTCACGAAGCTCATGTAGTTCTTCAGCACCCACTCCGAGTTGTAGCGCACATTCAGCCGCCGCACAATCGCGACGGAGTCGTTGAGGTCCCGCTCCAGCGACGCGCAATGCTCCAGCGCCTTGTCCAAAGCCTTGCACTCCTCCATCTTCGGTTTCTGCGGGTTTTCGGCGATTAAGCGAGTTACTCGTCGGTTTTTTTGTCGAATTTCTTACCATAAAATTGAAAGTTTGCTTTGACGCTTGAAAAGACTTGAATTCGTTTCGAATTTCTTGGTTTTTTGCGTTTGTTTTTGCTATTTTACCTTTTTTTCCTTTTATTTTTTATTTTTTTTTTGTATGCTTTTACAATATTTTTTTAAAAATATTTGATTGAAAAGGAAAATATTTTTGATTAAAATATTTTTTTTGTATTTCATATATATTTTATAAATATTTTTCTGTTTATTTCCTTGTAGTTCCCTTAACTACGCAATGAGACTTCGTTTCGTCACAAAGACTTCTACGGAGAGAATCTTCCTCGAAAGCTTCTGCCGTGAGAGCGTCTCTGCTGCGACACACTGCATTGAAAAAGCCTCTGCGAACGGAGCTTCTCTCCAAGCGTGAGCACGTAGCCCAATTGCTCATTCGTTGATTCGTGGCATTTGCGTGCGTATTTCTTTGTGTGTGACCTTGAAGCAACGCAGCAGAAATCAGTTCAATTCCAACCGCACAAATCAAACGTCAACCGTCGACGGAGATCTAATTACGCTTGCATAATAAACAGCCGCCCCTTCGCCCCCTCTAAAACCATGTCGCTGAATGAGTGATGATCCACGTCTCTCGTGGGTTTGCAAATCGAGCAGGACCCGAAGAATGACCCACGTCATAATCGTAAACAAGCCACGGAGCAGCAACAAATAAAATGGAGCTTTACGCAAATTAAAAGGGAATCAAAGAAGCGAAATTGAGTCCTAAGGTCTCAGGGACCGACTGACCACATCCAAGGAAGAAGAAGAAAAGGAAGAAGACGCAAGGAAAGGAAAGGAAATCAGACGATTCTGTCTGCTCTGACTGACGTCTTGACCACATGAAGTGAAGCAAAGCGGAGCTGCGTGGAGTCTCCGTGGTGCTTCGGGAGTTCATCATGTCAAAAGGAAGCGAGTAGGCAAATAAATAAGAGTCCACCAACACACACACACACACACACGCACAGCTGATCGGCGGCAACAGAAGGGATTAATGAGAAAATACTTTAAAGGGACTCGCCTACACTTGAACAGCGAAAAGCGACGTCCAAATGCGAAGCCAACAGAGAATTGAAAAATATATTAATTAAATACAAATAAGCAACAAAGGGAACTCCAAGCGAAGACGCCCTCCGACGACGTCAGCCTCTGGTTTGTTGCTTAAGTCTCCCATAAAGTGTGTCCTAAGGCAAAAAAGTAAAGGAAACTCACTGCTAATAAGAATCTATTCGCTCTGTTCAATAGAGAGAATAAGCTCTGTGGTCTCTCGCTCTCTTTTCCTTTAGCAGGCGCCACCAACACATCAACTCTCTCTGATGTTCTCAATGCTATTTGGAGCAACAACACATTCTCATATGTTGTTTTTCAACTCTATAACATTTAACAACTTCCAATTGGACCTCTCTGCATACTTTGAATTATGTTCTCTGTCCTTGTTCTCGCGCTGATTTACAACTGTTGAAAGAGATCAAGAGACGCATTTGAATGAGCAACGGAGTAAATACAACAACAACAACAACAACAGTAGTAAAAATATGATTACGCAGCTTAAATGCAAAGTAATCGATCGCTTGGAACTTCACGGAGAGGGTAAAAAGAGAGCCGAGCTCCAGCGAAGTGGAGCGAAGTGAAGCGAGTCGCGTTGAAGTCGTAGAAAAAGCGCTGTTTATAAGATTCAAAGCAGATGTTTTCTCCGACAACGACGACGATGATGATGATGATAATAATGACGATGACGATGAGGATGTGTTCAACTCCTTTGTGCAGATTTCTGAAGTTTTAATTGAACAATCAATCGCGGGAGATGGTTTTTTGATGCGATGTCAAACATCCGGACGCCGCGATTCCCACAAAAATATTTTGAGGCCAGCGAAAGGGAACGGGATTCGATGACAGGTGAATGTGATTGGAGGAGAAGGAGAGAGCGAGGGAAGAAGGAGAGGACGATGGCACTTTTTTGAATTTCTTCGATTGGTTTTCGTTAAAAGGCGAATTTAGCGATTGAAGGTTCCCCTCTGTTAAAGAGTCTCCTCTCTTCCTTTTCCCCTCCCCCCAAACATTTTAAAAATCCATTTAAATGACTTTTTATGCTTTTCTTGTTCTTTATTCATAGAAAAATCCATTGAAAAAGCATTAAAAACGGGAAATATTCAATTCTGTTGCTGTTTATAATGAAAAAACTGAATTAATTCAACGGTAAAATACATCAAATCAAATCATAAGAAACCAGAGACAACAACAACAACAACAAGCAACACGTCATAAAAATGACAAAACAAAATCCGAATCCATTTCTTGGCCCAGGAATTGATTTATGGCCCATTTTCGATTCTCCTTTCCCCTTCACCATACTTCTAAGCCTTCTCCTTTCTCTTCCCCTCTTTCCAAGTCCCTATGACCGCTGTCCTCGTCCCCTTCTCTCTCCTCTTGGCGGCGATTCTACTGCAAATAAATGTCACAGTTTTTCGAATTTTGCTTCTTTTTTTTGTGCTGTTGTTGTTTTTACAAATTGTTGACAACATGGTGAAAAAATCGGTGACAGGCAACAGCAACAACAACAACAACAAAATCACAAACAACAGCAAAAAATAGCAACAAAAAGAAAAGCAAAATGCCAAAAAAAAACCAACAAAAATTTAATTAAAAAGGAAAACAAGAATTTTATGTTTTTTATTGTGTTTTTATTGTTTTTATTTAATTTAAAAAGCATTAAAAAAAGAGTAAAAATAAAAGACGTGGGTTTTTGTTGTTGTTGTTGTTGTTATTTGATTGTACAGCAATTAATTCTAATTAAATGTTTAAAGACAAACAAGCGACAACAACAACAACAACAACAACGTCGACGACATCAATTAAAATTTTATCAAAGCCACAAGCGAAAAAAAATACGCCCAAAAAAGGGGCAAAAATTAGAAAACATTAAAAAACATGAATAAAATAAACAACAAAACAAAGAAATTACAAAATTGGAGCGAAAAGAACGACAAAAAAGCCAACGATAGAAACGAAAAAGTGGACAAAAAGTGCTGCCAACTTTTAACAATCGGTTACTAATTAAGCAATTCTGTTGTTCACGATAACTACGACATCATCATCATCATCATCATTAATGATAATAATAATAATTAAAACCGAATCTTTAATCAACTCAATCAATTTTTACGTGACTTCGTTGCTCCTTCGTAATTAACACATTCTTTAACATTTTAACATTTTTATGTCAGCCTCAACCATGTTAGCAACAGATAGTTAGGAGTCTGTAAATAAACTCTGTATTTCTCTGTTAAAGGTTCCTTTTTCTTGATTCAATGATGGAATGTCTGTTGCCGTTGTTCTGTTGATGGTGCTCTGTTACTTATATCTTTGCTGTTCTAAGGTGTTGTATGGATATTTACTCTGTGAACTTCTTTGTTACTCGCTTCTCTGTTGTTTATTTATCTTTTCTGTTAAATTCTCTGTTGCAGTGTTTTCTGTTTTTCTCCGTCGATGGTCCTCTGTTAGCACTTTCTGTTGACGTTGTTCTGCTTTTGTTCGTTTCTGTTATTAGTGTCTCTGTTTACGGCGGCTTTGATGCTATTTCACAGCTGGTCTTTTCGTCTGTTGCGAATCTGAGAAAGAACTCTGTAAATGGATTCTCTGTTGTTGAGCGTTTCATTCACTCATCAACGCAACAGTCCACTAACTCACCTCTCTCACCACATTTTACCTCGAATTCACCAATAAATTGTGAATAAACTAAATGAATAAATTACATATAACAAAAAAGGAAAAAACTCGTCGTGATGTTTCGAAAATAGTTAAAAATTTATTTTTGCGATGTTCTAAAAAATCAAATGTAAGAAAAAAATTCAAAACAAATGAAAATCAATGAAAAAAAAATTGAAATAAGAGAAAAATTAACCACTTTTGATTGAATTGAAAGATCGGCGACTGAAGTCAGAAGTTGTCAATCAGAAAATGTCTAAAAAAACCAACAACAACCACAAAAAAGCGATTGAAATGCCGCCAAGCAACAAAAACAACATCGAAAAAATATCAATTGTCATTCAAACACACACACACACGCACACATGCACACAAACATTCGAAGGTTCGTGTTTAACCTCAATAAATTCGCAATTAAAACGATTTTCGAAATCGATTTTGCAGCAAATCGAGCGACAAAATAAATAATTAAATAAAATAGATAAAAGATCAGCAAATGAATTAATTAAAGACTGGAAAACTTCAACGATAATCAACGATAAAATGAATTAAATTGAATTGAATTGCTTTGAAAACAACAGCGAAAATAAATTCATTAAATCCAATTTAATTCAATGATCGATCGACAGCGAATTTGTTGATTTTGATTGCAATTTAAAAATCCACTGAAGCAAAAATCTCCATTGAAAACATGTTGAAAATTCCAGCTGACTTTTTTCTCACGTTCATCATTAGCGACATCAACAATCGAAAAAAAGAGAAGAGATTAAAAATAATTCCAAGCAGAAACTCTTAGCAACAACGAAACGCAACAAAGAGGCGCAACAATGCTGCGATTGGCTTCTAGCGACTTTTTGCGTGTTGCGGCGATTTCTGTGAAGGCGCAGTCGATAATTTCATTGAAAACGGAGTGATTGAATGAAATGAAAATTCGCCAGCAATCAAAGGTGAATTCTTGGCGAACTGCGCTTGCTGCTTCGTAATTACTTTGAACGCATGTGCGGCGAATCACGGCGATCGTCCTACAGAGTCGCAGCAATAATTGTCGCCTTTATTGCGCACATAAATTGTCCTCTGCTCAGGCAGAAGACCATCGTCTCTCTTTCCATCGCTCTCTCGATCCAAAACGCATATCATCAGCGTCATTCGTCGCCCGAACATTTCAGTAATTCTTCTCTAACTGCTCTATAAAGTTTATTTGTGCAAACACACACATACACAACTCATCGCAGTGCCAAAAGCCGCTCAGAGGCAAACAACAACAGCGATGTTCTTGTAGCGCTCAATTCTTATAAGAATAAGTATCCTAAGCTTTATTGCTCTCTCTCTCGCAGACAATTTGCAATGCAAGGTTTTTTAAGCACATCGACGACGACTTCTCTGCACTCGTAGAACTATTCAATGTGGTTGTTGTTGTTGTTGTTTTGTGTACGCTGTCGTGTTGGGTGGTCTCCAGCAACAACAAAGCCGAAGACAGCAGAACACGAGCTTCTCTCGTTCGTAACCGTAAAAAAGTCACAGAGAGAAGGAACAGAAATGCATCAGCATCAAGTTTTTTTATTTTATTTCAATTTACTTTGGATTCTTTTTGTTTTTATTACTCTTCTGAGTTTATTTAGAAAGTGCTGACGAACGTGGAAGTTTCTAGCAGGCGCCATGTAAAAATCTGTCTCTCGCGACTGTTCGAAGGCTGTTGTTTGTTGTTGTTGTTGTTTTTTATAAGTTTTTCCGTAAGTTGTCTAGAAGCAGACTCATGTTGCCGACACATGTTGCTTCTATGCGACATATGCAACAGCAAAGTTTTAATAATTATGTGAAAAAATTAATTGTTTGATGCCAAGTGAAGGAATTTTTCAGTTGTTGTTGTTGTTGGTAGCGTTGTTTCTTGTTGACCACACGCAGCGATGGACACAGCGCGGCCCACACCAAATTCGAGACGCGTCACTGTCAAAAATACGTCAGCGTCAAGTGAAATTGAGCGACCCCGACGACAATGACGACGACAAATCCAATAAAAGCACGAAGCCGTCCAGAAACAACTTCTTTTCGACGAGCAACAAACGACTAACAACAACAACAACAACAACAACGGAATGAACTCTAGCGGTCGTTTCAAGCTTCAAACGACCGTTCGATGGCTCAATTCGTTCTTCAAGTTGAAAGCAACGCTACAAAGTCTCTCCCTCTCATCACTCTCTCCTCTCACAACAACGAACACTCACTCTACTCGCTCTCCGCGTCTCTTCCGATTGGAATCCAAACTTTGGATGTATTAATTACATCTCACATCGCATCCTGCGTCTGTCTCAGCTTCGTTTCAATGATTGAGCTGTTGTAGGTGTGAGCGAACGCAGCGAGACACTCGTCGGCTCGCTGAGGTCAGGCAATTGGAATGCGTCAGCGTCGCGCGGCCTCCCACAGACCAACGGTTAATCAGCCACTCGCCATGAATAGAAAAAAGAAGTTTTTTTCTGATTTCTAAAGATGACATTCAATCAATCGCATCGTTTTTTGTTGTTGTTTGTGTAGCAGCTGTCAAAAATAATTAAGTTTGAATTTTATTATAAGACTCGTTGAAGGTTCGCTTAGAAACGAAACCCCAACCAGAATCCAATTGGAAGTAAACAATGAAACGATGCTTTCTCTTCTCTCTTCACGATCGACGTCGCTTCGTTCTGCTCTTCGAGGTCGTTTTCATAAATGAAGTCGTCTCGAATAAATTTTGACAGTTGTAAATTTCTGTCCGAACGCAAATGAAGTTATAAAAGTGATGTTTGATGCTGGTCGCTGTTGCTGTTGTTGTTGTTGTTATTTTTATTGTTATTGCTTTGTTTTATTCGTGGCTTGTATCAAGCAGAAGAAACTCGTTTCGACTGATCTGTGGCTTGGAGTCGATTCCTCGTTTGGGTGGTCCAACGAAGACGTGGGTTTAGCATGAAGATGATGGAAAGGGGGGAGAGCAGAAGGGAAACGTAGAGTGACTAAGAAAAACACAAGAGAGAGCTTCCATCGGCGTCTGGCTTTGTTAAACAACAACAACATCAACAACTCAGCTGGATATCAACGAAATTAGAGGCATAAGAAGCAGAAGAAGCAGTTGAGTAAACAAATTCCTCAGAGTCCCATCAACGTTCCACTTGAGCAGCAATCAACAGAAGACGCGAGCGATTGTCACCAACATCGATTATGGCTCCGCTCAGCGGCTGCCGTTTCATTTGTCTAAACAACGATTGCGCAGCCACCTCGCAATCACGACGCTCTGCGCGCCTCTCTTCCGCTCTCACACAATCCACTCGGCAAGCAGATTGCGAAGCTTCCTTCACTGCAGCGCGACACGAACAAAAACGACTCCCATTCGAAGTGGGCAGCAAGTGGCGATGCATGTGTTCGTGTGTGTGTGTGTGTGTGTGCGATTGCTGAGCAGATTGTGTCTCATTTTGCTTGCTCGACGACGGCTGCTTGACAGTTTCATTTTATTGCTGCCAGCGGCGACCGAGCGGCGGCGGCTCGGCAGCCACTCGTGTTGTTTATCATGGCTACGAACCATTTAAGGAACAACAACAAAAACAGCGACGACGACGGCGACAGAAGAGGCAAAACAACGACAGATGCAACAAGTTGCTGCTGTTGTTGTTGTTGTTGTTGTTGTTGCGATAGCTTAACAGGTGAAATTAATTTTTTGCCACTTCATAAATGATCGGCTCCGCTGTGACAATCGCTGCTGCTGTTGCTTCCATTTCAGCAGCAACTTCGGCACAAAATTCAATCTTCGTTGGCATGCGATGAATTTTACAATCGCATTGTAAATAACAGCATTAAAAATGGTCACAAAAATGTGGCAACGCTTTTGCTCTAGTCAATTGCCAAAGTGGAAAACATACAAAAAATTGTGTAATTGTTTTTTTCCCGTTGTTTTGTTTGTTGTTCATTTAAGCAGCTGCCAAGTTGAATCCTTCATCGGTTGCTTTCACTTTTTATTCACCACGACTTCCCACCATGCGCTCGCCGCTCTCTCCTCATGCTCTCTCTCGAACGAGCAGCTGAAGCTTTGTTTGTTGTTGCGCAAAACCGACGATTGGCCGCTCGTTCGTTGAATGACTCAATTTGCTGCGTTGCTCGGGTATTTAATTGGTTCTTGGAGGGGAAGGGGGAGCAGGAGGAGGTGGAGGAGGAGGAGGAGGGGATGATTATCATATGACGTGACAGCTTCGCAAAGTTTACGATGCATTCAGGTCGCAGAAATGTTATTCAAATGACTTCGCTGCGGCGGAAAATTGCCGAACATCACGTGAAGCTCCCGAGCAGACGTCGGTTTGTTCGGGCTCCACACGAAGAGGGGCGGCGATTTGGCTTCTGCTAAAATAAGCTGTTTCGCGTTAAGCGCTACACCTCGCTTTAATGCCGCTTGACACGCTACAAAATGGCGTCGCTGATGACCACCACGCAGAGTTTATGCAAGCCTCCCCCTCCTCCTCTCCTCCACCGGAGGAAAAATCATTCTTTGACCTCTCCCTTCGCTCGTTATAAGCAACTTTTTGATTGTTAATCATATTCACCATTAACTCACAAAACAACAAGAAAAAAAGAAGCTGAAACTTTGGATCGACGTCGACAGCGCTGTTTGATGCGTTTGGTGTATTCCGTTACATGGAATGTTGTGCGCTGCGACGGCGAAGTGACAGCGCGAGCGAGTTTCAGAGTTCGTCGTTTCTTGTTCGTGTGCTCCAAGGAAAGCCAATTGGATTCTTGTGTTGGAAGCAACTGCAACGTCGACGGGAGAAAATTTAGTTAGCGAGAACGAGAGAAGCGTGAGTGACACGAAAGATGTTAGAGACGAAAGTTCAAGGTCAAACGAAGTATGCAGCTGAACGACTGCTTTTGCGTCTGTTAAATTTCAATTTGTCACATATTAAAAATAATTTCTCTTCTGCTAAAATCACAAACTCACCATTCAACATTCACATTTACGACTCTCGTCGAGAGCAGCAGAAGTGAAAAGCTCATTTGAAGAGTTTCCAATTCGATTTACATTTCCATTTCCATTTGCGCAAAATAACTACCAAGAATAATTAAGGTTTATGCAAATATTTGCGAATCCATAAAGAAACTTGCAAATTTCGCGCCGCATTTAAGCGACTTTCACGCTGCAATCGGCGGCGCCTGCGTTGAAGCATCGTCGCTTCACGTTAATTACGCTTCATTTCCATTGCAACGTCATCATTTCGTGTTCATTTCTCTGTTAAGAGTTTCTAATTAATTTTCCGTTATTCAGCGTTCGTGGTGAATGTGATAAATTTTCTTTTTATTACGTATTGCATGGGAAATGTAGCATGCGATTTTTTGATTTTTCTTCAACACTCGCGACAGACATACAACAAAAAAAAGCAACAGCTAAAAATTGAATAACGTTTTGTCTTCGCAACGTAATCGGGATCCGATAATTTTAATCGTTGACGATCGTGCCGAGACTGGGAATAGTTGAGTTTTTCACTCTTCGGCAATCGTCGTTGCATTTGACAAACATCACTTGACCAGAGACTGTTGTTGTTGTTGTTGTGTGTGTTTTACTTTCTTTGCTTTGAAGAGTGGAGCTTCAACGACGACGACGACGACGGAGAAGTTTTTGTATTCTTCGTGTGGTTGTCGTTGTTACTATCTCTCTCAGAATTGTACGACAACGCATTGAGCTTCACAGGGACTCCCTTTCGCTCACGCTTTGCATGCTCTCAGCTGCAGTGGGTGAGTGTGGATGGCATCATGAACCCGAGTGCGGCGTTGATTCATATGTGAACTCGAATGCATACAATTCTCGTTTTTTTAGAGAACGTACGAAGTTTTGTGACGCTTTCGTGAGCCTTTTCTTGTCAAAGGGTGAATCTTAAGCACTTCAGTGCTTGTGGAACCAACTCCAATAAGAAAGAACTGGGACACTTTTTTGTCTTGTTAAGTTGCTAATGATGACGGGGACAATGGTGAAATGGAATGAAAAAGAGGGAATGAAATCAATCTTTATATGAATTGAAATATATTTTCTTTTTTCAAAACAGTTTTTTATAATTCTTTAATAAAAATCTATAAAAGACGGTTCAAATTGCGTTAATTCACAAAAGTGTGATCGATTAAATTGCTAATAAACGGTTTAAAGCGAAATCGGATAATAAAACCAACGGAAAAACTGTAAAAAATACTGAAAATGTCGAAAAAACTACAAAAAAGACTAAAAATGTTATAAAAATAACAAAAAAGCGAATGAAAAAAGGATAAAAATTACTAAAAATGTCACAAAAGTAATAAAAATCAAGTAAAAAATGCAGAAAAATGAAGGAAAATGATTACAAAGGCGTATAAAAGAAGGAAAAGCTTTTAAAATGTGTGAGAAAAGCAGAGAAAAATGCAAACAGCGGCGTTCGCTTGCATAAAAGAGTCGAAATGATTCGCTTTTTGCACTTTTATGACGTGGAAATGGCAATAAAATCAATCGAAAGGCGCGCACCTCTTCCAAACGCGGCGTTTCTCTTCATCGAGACGCGAATGGGGCAATAAAAGCACATCGTTGGCGATACGCGATCGATAGAAGACTTTTTCGATAGCCGATCGCAGGACATCGAAAACTGATCGCGTTTCCGATGCTTTTAACGAGGCTCTTATCGAGTTTTTACTGTGTTTCTTTTACTGCTGCAGAGTGCATTAAAATCTGCTCCAATCGAATTTTAGCCATAAATGGAAATTAATTACAGAAGATTTTAAAAGGAAATTAATTTCCATCGTGAGAAACGTTGCGATATTCGATTGGGAGGGGGTGTGGTAGGAGGTAAGAGGAGTCGCTCGATTTTCAATTTTTGCCTAAATTTAAATTTAAGTTAATAATCTTTGTTAATTATTATTTTTATTCAATTATAACTCAAAAAATACGTTAATAAAAATCATGTCAGCAGGAAATTTATTATATTCATTAAATCACAATCGTCATTATCGATTAATGATCATTAACGTCATCAGCTCGGATTAATCTGTTTCGTCAGCTTAATTGGCGTTTAGCGTTTAATCGCTGATATTCAAGCGAATTGATCAGTCAAATCATCGCCTCGCTTAATTAAATATTATTTGCATTCGTTGTTGTTGTTGTTGTTGTTCGTTATTTCGCTTTACAAACAAATCTCACGCTACATCAGAGAAGAGAGAAACTCGACAACAGCGACTGAAATTTTTCTCGCTTGGCGACAAAACTCGGCGCAGAAACACATCAGTCACGCCATCTCTCGGACTGCAATGGAATCTAACGACAACAACAAAAAAGTTTTGTTTGATCAAGGAAACAACGAAATCACGCAATAACGGAAATCGCAAGTGAGCGTCGCTTCGCAATCGTTGATTTTACGTGGTTCGCAGTCGATCGGATTTCAGCCGAAGCCGTCGCACTCGAACCGCAGCGAGCAAATAGAAAACGAAGCGAAAACACACACAAACACAAACACTTAGAAATGAGGCTGCTCTCAAAGCGCCTCGCTCTTTGAATGAGGAACACGAAGAAGTCCTATTGGATCCTATTAGATTTTTGGCCTATAATCAGCAGCGAAACGCAACGCATCGTGAAGTGCGTCGGTTGAGTTCAAACATTCGACTTCAAGCGTTGACTTCACCGAGCGACGGATGCTGGCTTTTCTCCGTGTCTGTCGCGAAGTGGGTCGCACTCTAATGAAAATCTTGCGGTTTTGTGTTAATCAGACGATGATTAAGAAATTTCCACCGCGATTGGAAAGTTTCAATCATGCGTCGCTGGAAACGCTAATCGCAGCCGCGTCGATTGCGTTTAATGATAAAAAAATCGAGTTTCTTCACTGATTTCGATGGCGATGAAGCACAAGAATCACTTTAAATCACTTCACTTCAGTTAATTATCATTTTCAACTCTGATCTTTGGCAAAAAAGTGGAATAAAGCAACTTCAAAATCAGTTTAAAATCAATTAAAAGCTGAAAATCAGTTTCTGATTGGAGATTTTGACGCTTAAATGGATTTCAAATGGATTTTTCGGGGTTTTTTTTTGATTTTGCGACTCACCTGAACTCGGGCGGTCGCTGTACCGCGTGCAGTAGACCCACGCGGGCCACACGATGGGTCCACTGCCGCTGCTGCTGGCACCCGCGCCCGCGCCGCCGACGCCGTTGCTGCTCGCGCTGCTGCTGCTGCTGGTGGCTCCGTCGGCGGCTGCTGCGTCGCGTTCCCCTCCGGCGGCCGGCGTCGGCGTCGGCGACCCGCTGCACACGGACGCGCCCGTCAGCGACGCCGGCGACTTGAGCAGCTCCGAGGCGCCGAAGTTGCTGCTGACGGCGGTGCTGCTCGAGTCGTTGCTGTTGCAGCAGAATGCGAGCGACGCGCTGCCCGTCGTCGCCGTGCTCACCGCAGCCGCAGCCGCCGTCATCTGACTCGTCAGGTCCATCGGCGTAGTGGCCGTTGCGCCGCCGCTCTTTTTGCCGCGTTGCTGCTGCAGTTGCGAGGCGCGCGTCGTTCGTGCTCCGTTCGCGCCGCCGCCGCGCTTCAGCGGCTCCGTGATGCGTCGGCCGAAGTCCGCTTTGAGGATGTTGTCGATGCTGAACTTCAACGCCGGCTCCTCGAGGTTCTCGTTGAGCGACGGCAGACGCGCCTGCAGCGGGTCGCGGTTCTCGGCGGCTGCGGCTGCGGCTGCGGCGGTCGTCTGCGTCGGCGCGTGGCTCAAGCCGAACGCCGTCAACTTGGCCAACGCATCGCCGCCCACCGCCGCCGCTGCCGCCGCCGCCGCCGCTGCCCCGAGCTGCGTCATCTTCGTGATGGCCGACAGATGCGACTGGATCCCGGCGAAGTTCGGCAACTCGCAGAGTTTCGCCGTCGCTGGTGGCTGCGGCGGCTGCTGATGCGCGCCGAAGGCCGGCGACGGTGGCTGGCGCAGCGTGAAGGCGCCGGCGGCCATCAGCTGCATCTGCTGCTTCATCAGCTGCTCCGCGTACAGCTGCGACTTGCGCAGCAGCTCCTCCTGCAGCCGCGACGCGCTCGAACGCGCCAGCAGCGGCACCGGCATTCGCAGCGCGTTGGCCGCCACGGCGAAAGGGTCCAAGGCCGCGTTGTCCTGCGGCGCTGCCACGCTGCTGAAGGCCGACGGGCGGCACAGCGGCGGCGCGCCCCCCGCGCGTCTGACGTCCAAGGGATCCTCCTGGCCGACGGACAAGTCGCTGTCCTCGCTGCTGCACAGACTCACGGCGTCGTCGTCGTCGCTCTTCGCGTCCTCGGCCGCAGCGGGGCAGCCGCCCTCCTCCTGTTCGTCGCAGAGCTGCTCCGAGCCGCTCATCGCCTCGCTGCAGCACTGCGCGTCGCCGGCGCTCGAGTGGAGACTCGCTGCCGTCAGCCGCGGACTGCTGACGCTGTGCTTCGGCAGCAGCACGTTGTCCGGGTGCATGGCGCGGCGGAAGACGTCGGCGACGGGCGACACGAGCGACAGCGGCGGGCGCGTCGTCGCCAGCGTTGACATTCAGCTGCGTCGGCGCAGCGGAAGCGGCTCGCAGGAAGCCGTCGGCAACTGCGCCGCGTCGTGGATGCGCTTCGTGGGCGCTCCGAGGGTCCTTGAAGCCCGATCAGAAGCTTTGGCAACGAACAACTGCTGACATCGCATGCAGCCGCCGCCTCGATTCGGCCGCAGTAGTCAAATGGCTCCCAGTGGCAGTCGCAGCTTTGTTTGTCCACGATTCACTCACTCACTGCTTCGAACTTCGTTCGTTCAACCGCTGACAGCGGATTTTTATTTATTAATCGCGGCAATAAAACTCGAGGCGCGACGCGTCGACAGCTCTTCGTGCGTTGTTCACAGTCCGACGACGTCGTTTAACTGAGCCCGCGGTGTGGCGCTCCGACGCAACAATCCATATCGCGGCGACGGATTCGTCCAATAAGCATTGGTTTGCGGAAGCAGAAGCGAGACAGCGATCGATGTGCGGCCGTTGCTCTGCGCTTCGCAAGTGTGTGAGTGAGCAAGCAACGTGCACAACGTGTTTAAGTGGGAACTAATAAATAAGCTGCTGTACATAAGCAACGACGACGGCGGTTGAGTTCGAAAAAAGGCGTGTTTACTGCGACACTCGATGCAGCGTGCTCTGTCGCTCTCTCAGCGCTTCGTTTACTGGTCGCGAGAGCAGCTCTCAGCGAGCTTCTTCCCCACTTGAGTGCAGTCGTAGTCGTTTGTTGTTGGCGATGTGTTGTGATTGTGTGTTCGTGTTTGCTTTTTCGATTTGTTAATTAACCGATGCGCGCTCGATTTCTATCGCTGCTCGCTGCAATTCTGCTGCTGCCGTGGGTTTGCTCTCGCGTTTAACTGTGTGTGAAGAGTGTTGGTATTCGTGATTGCTCTTTTTCGCTCTCTGATTTTAGTAACAACTACAAAAGCGCCGTGAATCCTTTTGAACTCTATTTTTAGCTTGCGCTGGAAAGATTTTTTTCCTCTTTTTATTCTTCATGATGTTTGCGTTGTCTTCCTTTGTTCCTTTATGTGTTTTATCCTTCAGTTTCACGCTGAATTTTCGTAGCTCAGCGCTGTGAATCTTTGAGGTTTTGCAGCAGAAAATAAATCATCAGCCGAATTTCATTCGATGCAGCTGCTTAGTGAAATGATTTCAATCGCGAGTCCTGTGATAATTGGCAGCTACTCGAAGATGAGCGACAAGGAGAAGGGGAAAAGAGGAGAGAAGTAGTCACGAGGAATCGGAGTATTATTTGAAAGCATAAATAAACATCTTCGACGATGAAGAATAGGACGGAAAAATTGTTTATAAGCTTTTGTAAATTTTATTCGATGTGTATTTGCATAATTAATAACAAAAATGCTTTGCATACGCTTAGGATACGAAATAAAATAATAAATCTGAATTACAATCATCCGTTTAACGTCAATTAAACTGAGCTTTTTACTTCTCATCAGAAGCAATAGGAATTTTCTACGCAAAAACCATTCATACAATTAGATACACGCATCCATACATGCATATAAACTCAACAATAACACCATTGCTCTTTATCATTTGCCTAAAAACTCAACAACAACAACAATAACAACATTACTGCTCATCAGGCATTTAATTGCGTGAGCATAGAACTGCAAATACACCGCATTTCACAGCAACTGCGCTCTCACTCACGAGCTTTCTCTCACACGCAGCGCATGAGTTCGGTGTCGTTTGCGATGATTGATTGATCGCAACTGCGCGTAAATTTCGTGAGGTGAACCTCATGAAGCGTGAGTGTAACATCGCTCTTTCAAATGAGAGCGTGAATAAACGAAAGCTTTGCTACGAGTTCATGCGTTTGTTGAACAATTCCTGTGTTGAAATTTAAGCATTTTTTATGCGCATAGTTTTTTCTGCAAATAACATTCAAATAACTCATACAACTTTAACTGGCCCCGTAAATCGTGCGATTAACGAACAATGATTGAAGGAAACTCATAAACAACTCATCATCGTTTGACATTTAAACATAATCGCATAAAATAGTGCAGCAGTAATGAAGACAAGAGCAGAGTCACATGAAGAAGAAGAAGAAGGATAACGTCGACAACTGCTAAACTAACATTCACAAGTCATTTAGTTATTTATTTATTTATGAATAGGAACGCAGCATGCAGCTGAGATGCTTGCAAAATCTGTGATTGCGATTTCTTTGCTTTGTTTGGTTAATTTAATCGCAGCGTGGTAATCTGTATTGAAAAACAGCAACAACAACAGCAACAACTGCATTATTATAGCCAACAATAATAACTGCAATAATCAAAGTAGTGAAAAACATCGAAAGCAATAAGCAACAGCACAACAACAACAACAACGACGACGAATCCTTAGCGTAAACAATCTTAACAAATAGCATCGCATCGAGAGCGAAACACAATTTAGATGCTGACAATAGATAAAGATAAATTTCAACTTAAAGATGCATTTACCCATAAAGCGAAGCGCAGCAACGACGACGACGACAGACGACGGCAGACGAATCGAATGTACGCTCCGCTTCGTTCAGCCGAAGCCTGTGCGCAAAAACAAATCGCCAAACGCGCAAAAATGAATGTCTTCAGCACGAGCAGCAGAAACAACAAAAAAAAACAGCATCGGCAAAACTAACAACAACAACAACAACGTCAACGAGGAGCACGAGAAGTGAGAGCAACTCTGCAGCCAGCACGAGCAAGCGAAACGGAGAGTTTGCTGTGTGGTGAGATAGAGGAGAGAGAACGTGAGCGTCAGAGAGGGAATCATTGGCGTAATGAAGTGAAATGGACGATGCTCTAATCGACTTCGTGAGAAAACCCTTCGTACTTCATCGCCTTCTCCTTTTCTGACGTCTAATCGTCTGCTTTCTCACTTTGTTTTTAAATGAAGACAAACTCCAGAGCATCTGCCGACGTCAAAGCTTCTACGCTCTTCTCTCGTGAAAGAAGACAGCGGCATTGCAAATATTGAATGTTTAGTGTAGTCGTCGTTGTTGTTATTGTGTTGTTGTATTTGTTCTTGCTATTGTTAATATGTATAATTTAGTGTAGCTTTTTGGCGTTGTTGCTCTTGGTTTAGTTACGTGCATCAATGATTGGATTTTTTGCTGTTGTTGTTGTCGTTTTTCTGTGTTGGTTGCACAAACAGAACGCAGTCGACACTCACGCAGTTAAAAAACGTAACAACTTCAAATAAAATACGTAATCGAATGAAATTTAGCAGCTTTTATTCGTTCGTTGTGCGTATTACGTTCTTCGTTCCATCGATCGCTACTCATTCGCTCTCTTGTTCATTATTACGTTCATTCACTCACTCGTTTCATTCGTTATTCGAAAGTTCGTTCGTTCGTTTACGTCACGTTCACGTTACTTTGTTCCTCGTTATTATTTTCCACGTTTCATCGATCAGTCTTCCTTTGTTCTTTGCTTTTTAATTCTGTATAAATAAATAAATGCAAAATAAATAAATATAAAAATTTTATATTTTATGCTTGAATCGCTCATTCAGCTATTCAGTGATTCGGCGATCATCGTTTGGATTTTATTTGATTTATTTTATCACAAAATAATAATAATAAGTCATAATTATTATTTGTTTAATTTCATAAATAATTTTTTCATTATTTATATTTTAAAATTATTTTATTAAACTTCCTCATCAGCGGAATTATTAAAAAACCGATATTTATTAATTTGTAGACGACGATTGTTGTTGTTTGCAGTTAGTTTACGCCTTCGCAGTAACTCTTTGAAAGCTTTGAATGATTAAACGAACGAAGCAACGAACGAGCCCACGTTTGAGAGAGCGAACGAGCCAGCAATCTAACGAACGAACTAACGTTTGAGAGAGCGAACGAACGAACGAGCACACCGTTTGTCTGTTTGTTTATTCACCACTAACAACTAATAAAACTCCCCACCGCGGGCTGTTAGTCGGCAATGCAGCGCTGCAGTGCTCGCTTATCGCCGACGATCGACGTTATTTTAACTGCGCCGTTATTTACGGTAACATTTTATTAATATCCATAATTAATTTTATCGTTTTCCTTTCATTAATTATTTTCCGCGGTGTAACAAGCAGCAGAAATGTCAATCGTTGTGTGGGAAAATCTACAAAAACCGAACTGAAAAACCTCCTTTAACAAGAAAAGGTTAACAAAAATTAATTTAACCTTTCAAATTAATTCGATTAAAATCCCTTTTGATGAAATTAATTAGCGAATGGACATTCTGCAATTTTAAATTATTATTATTATTATTATTGTATTGGAGTGGTGCACTGCGACCTATAGGTCTATTGTGCCTCCTGCCCGAGCTCACAGTTCCTGTAGTAGCCCTATCCGTTCTAGAAAACTGATAATTTTCCTCAGTTTTACGGATCTAATGGCCTGCTCACTCATGTAGACTGTTTCAAATATGGCCAGTCTTGAAGACATAAGCGCAGCACACGAAGTTAGTATATGTATTGGGGTTTCTTTGTCTCCCATACAGAATCTACACGGCTGGTCATCAATCATCCCTATAGTATGTAGGTGTTTCCTCAGCCTACAGTGACCCGTAAGAAACCCAGTAACTATTCGTAACTGGTTTCTTGGTAATTTCATGCTTTCTCTAAATCGCACTAGGTTATATGCTCCTAAAGCTTTTTTGGAATGCTCCAGACCTGTCTGATTGTTCCAGTATTCCCTTCTGAGTTCGTCCTCTTCAATTCTCAGCTTTTGATGCACTATGTTGGGCGCAATTCCACAACATGGTTCAGCACCTACTAGTGAGGTATTGGCTCCCTCTCTAGCCAGGCGATCTGCTTCTTCGTTGCCCAATTTTAAATTAATAAAATAAAATAATTTTCAGGTTTAGGATTTGATTTAAACTGCTTTTTGAGCGGTTTTGACGCGATTCAAAGCAGCAGAAGGCGGTTTTTAGAGAAGCTTTAATTAAATTCCTCTCATTTTCATAAATATTTAAGGTGTCCTTTCGTGGAAGGTTCATTAAAAAGGACCTCGAATTGACTGTTAATTAATTGTTTGATGCGAAAAGCGGTTCTTTTTGGCTAAATGCGAGAGTTCATCGCCGTTTATGCTCAATTAACTGTCATGTGTCGCATGCTAACTGTCACCTGTCACCGCTCAGCTGTCATCTGTCACCTGTCAACACTTTAAACCACGGATTCTGAATTCTAATTAAAAAGTCAGAAAAAGCTAATTAAAAGCAATCAAAGCGCAGTTTTTAATTAAACAATTTTTAATATAAACAAAAAAAATTGTTTGTTGTTTAAACCCTTTTTCGGCGTGTCTTTCCATTCCTCGTTCCTCCCCAGCGACGCTTCATCTCCATTTTTTGATTTAATGACATTTCTCAAGCTTCAAACGTCATTTGAAATACGAAATGAATCCATTTAATTAACAAAACATCGATAATAAAATCACAAACAATTTAACAACAAATCGAGGATGTTTTTCCTTTCTATTTCTTCTGCTTCTTGTGCTTCTTTTAACGTTGCCACCTCCTCGTTAAAAGCTGCACTAATAACAAGCTCAAAACCCCTTTAATTAAGACTACAACAACAACAACAACAACTTAACAAAGTGTACAATTAACAGCCAATCACAAGCGAAGCCAAACCGGAAATTAAATTGCAATTGAATTGAATTTTGTTGGTTTTCGTTCTTGTTTTGTGTTTGTTCAAATGTTAAATACTTAATAAGCGACTCAATAAACGGATAGAATAATAAATATGTATTACAACAACAACAACAACAACAACAAATAACAGTTGCTTTTGTTAACATTTAATTTAAGTGGCAACGACTGAAAGACGACAGAAGGCAAACGTCAAACGAGCAACAGACAGATTGAGAGACTGAGTGAATGATTGAAAATTGAATGAAGCAATTTAATTACATGGATTTCAATGCCTCCGTCGACTGCTTCTTCTTCCTCTTCTCCTCCTCCTCCTCCCCTTCCTTGGTTTTATCGTTCTCGTGTCACCTGTCAAACGTTCGATGAGTTTCGTTTCCATTTCGATTCACTTCAATCCGTTTGCTGTTGGTTGCCGCTTTATCGACTCCCCACACCGCACACTCCTCACACACTCACACTCCACTCACCACACACACACTCCACTCACCACATTCGCTGCAATTTAATTCAATTTGAATATCAAAAAGCATTGACAAAGCCAAACAAAGCAAAATATGGTGGATGTGAGGACTGACAGCGCTGATATTATTATTTCCTACTGTTGTTGTTGTTGTTGTTGTTGTTGCAGCAGAAGCCACGATTGACATTTAACGTTCGATTCGATTAAATAAAAGAGAAGCAAACAAACAAACAAAGAGCAATCGTCTTTGAGTCTGCAATTTGAATGCAGAGCGAAGACAACCGAAGACTCTTCATTCGCTGTGTGTGAGTGTGTGTGCGTTCTCTCATCACCGTCGCTGCTCACTACGCACTCGACGGCAATGAAAACAGCGGCGGCGGCGGCGACTTTTATTCAACGTAGAGACGTAAGACATCGATTCAATTTAAACGAAGTCGATTGTTCCCAACTCTGTTATTTTTATAGACTTATAAACGATATGAAGTCGTTGTTGTTGCTGTTGTTTATTATAGCAAATCAACTAATTATGGGTTGTTAAACAGCGTCTATTCAACTGACCGTTTTGACCATTTAATCGTCGTTCGGCGGCGGCCGAAAGACCGACTGCGACTGCGACTCCTTTCACAGCGACACAATTCACGAAGTTCCTGTAATTGTGTCATGTCAAGATGTCGGCTTCGGTTCGCATGCAAAAACCCATCCTCCTTTGATTTTATTGAATCCTCGTTTTATCGTGAAGTCGTCGGCATTGGACACACACACACACACACACACACACGCTTTAAATTGTGGAAATTCGCATTGGAAATTCTTCTTCATTTAGTCGGAAATTGACACATGATGTTGACATCGCGTTGACATCGTTTGCTTCATTGCAGAAGAGCAAAGAGTTTAAATTTGACGCTGACGTTGGCCTTCTTCTTTTTTCTTCCTTACGAAAAGGAATTTAAAGGAAGATTTTTGCAATTTGAAGTTCTCCTTGTCATGTAACAAATAAGAAACAACTAAAAAAATTTCAAAATATTATGTATGTATATAAATTATTAAAAAATATTAAATACAATTAATAATTATATAATTAAAATAATGGTAAATAATTCTTCTGAAAAGGACGAAAAAGCCAGACACGCCTCAACAATATATTGAAAGTACACGATTTTTCTATATCTATTTAACATAATATTTATTTAATTTATTTTTAATATTAAATTAACCATTTTTAATATTTAATTTATATTTATTCCATTATTTTTAATATCTATTTAATTATTTTTAAAATTTAATTAATTTTTAATACATATTTAATTGATATTTATTTGATTAATTTATAATACTTAAACTTCAAGTTATAATATTTAAAGTTTAATATATGTTCACATTAAAATGTTTTAGGTACAGAATTTCCCCTTTAATTTACCTAACATTCTCAATTGTTACATTTTTACAATTTTGAGGGTGGCTTGACTTAAAAGATGACATTAATTAAAGGAGCTGTTAATGATAAAATGCAACCGCACCGCGTTTAATGTCACCGCCGGCATTATTATCCGGCGCCGTCGTCTGTGTGCTTATGAGAACTCATTTAGCAGAGTGTCACTGGTGTCGCTCTTCAAATCTTGTTTTTGTCCGTCTCTGGTTTTTATTACATGTTGTTCACGCCAACGCCTCTGCGTAGCTACGAATGTGTTAGAGCAAATTAGAGTTCACCTCGTAAAAGCAACGGCCGACGTCACATGACGTCATGAGGCTGCGTTGATTGATTTCTTTATGGCTGTCGATTGCAGCTGATTAACGTAGCAACACGAGTGCAAGCGACCTCATGAGGCTTCATGTGAAATCGTCTGCCGAAAGTTTACCGTTGGTTTTTTTTTTGTTGGAGAGAGGAGATAATTTTCAATCAGTGATTCTTCAACTTCAATCTTTTTTGCGTTTTAACGATATTAAATGAGTTGCCAGTTAATTTATATTTATTAGAGAAATACAATTCGAATTTTAAAATAAATTCAGAATAAAATTTATACATATTAATATTTATATGTATGTATGTACTGTTATTTTAGTCAATTTTTTTATAGATATTTTTCAATTTTATAGTGATGAATATTAATAAACTAAATGCTAAATACATAAATAATATTATTTTGAATTGTATTAATATTTAATTAAATAAATGTTTGGGGGCTTACAATTTATTCATTAATTAATTTATTTATAATATTTTTTTGTGTTTTTTATGAATTTAAAACTTTTGATTGAATTTATAATTTTTAATCGATTTTATTATTGACCAGGTTTTGAATTTCAAAGGATTTATGAAGTAGGCGAAGTCTTCATGTCGTCAGCGTTGCAAAACATGTCCAAAAAACAAACATTCGCTAGAGGCGATCAGTATCTCAACCACGCCCAACAGAAAACACTGAAAACATAAAAAATACGCTCTTTTCAGCATTTAATCTGTCCTCCTTTTTTATTTATTTCTTAATCAGCCCGCGGATTAATGGGCTCGGGGATTAACCAAGTTTCTCTATGTTCAAATGTCATATTTCTTTTCTTTTTTTATGATTTTATAATTAAAAGTCGGAATGGAGGAAAGCTCGTGAAAAATATAATAAATTAAAATTGATCACTGCGCAGTTGTTGGCTTTTTGAAGTTGGTAACAGCAGCTGCCGTTAAGAAAAACAACGGTTTTTATCTTAAAATCATATTTTTTTTCTTATGTGCCGGGCGCACGTCGAGGAATGCAGAGCGCAACGGAAACTTGTTTAAGCTTGCAACTCGTTGAAATTGCAATTTTCTAGCGCAGAGCCAATTAACACCTTTTTGGTCAGCACAGCGCAAGCTCATAAATACACTGAATAAACACACACACACACAAATCGATTCGCAGGCAGTCGATTCGTCTGTCGCACAGCCGCCGGCCGCAGCTTCAACGATGCAAATATTTGCAATGAGCAGTTGACGCTGTGACGCTAACGAGCCAATTGAATTACTCCGTTTCTGGGTATCGAAGTGCGGAATATAATAAACAACAACACGAAATGAAAGCTTCCCGCTTTGGTTTTGCTCATAATGAAAAACGCAATAAAAATAAATTAACTCCGTTTTTCGCACGCAAAAAAGCAACCCAAAAAACCAATGAACTCGAACGCGGCAGTTGGCACCTCTGACAGAGAACAATTGCTGCGAAGAGAGTAACATAAATATTTACACTCTCTTCGCTTTCGTTGTTGTTGTAGTTGTAATCGAGGTGTTTAGCCTAAACACATCGAAAAAGACGGCAGACAAATGCAACTGTGTGGTGGAAAAAATACATTGGTTCTTACGGGAGTTGAGAAAAAAGTTTCATTTTCCATTTTGCATTAATGTTTTGCATTAGGATTTGTTCTATAATTTCCCACATGCAGGAATGATTTGTTCCCTTTTGCTTTGATTTCTCATCAGTGCAATTGTAGTGGTTGCAGAGGTTGGTGCGTGGCACTTGCGGCTACTATTCCTACAGAAAACATGAATTTCTGAATTGAATGAATGAATTTAAAATTTGAGATTGATTCTATTGCATGAATGGATCAATTATTATTATTTTCAAGTTATTTTTTTAAATTATTGCAGCACAAAATGTTCATACTTGTGCTAAGAAAAATTGGAAAACAGATGACAGCTGATGCTGTGTCGTTTTCGATGTGTTTGCACTTTCCTGCATTTGTCTGCCGTCTTTTTCGATGTGTTCAGGCTAGTTAGATCGAAATATTGCTGATTTCTTCCGTTGTTTATTTGCTCTTTACTTCTTTTTTGCGACTCCGTGCGACATTTTTAAATTATCATATTTTTTTTTGTGTTGTTGTTGGAAAAAGTGATGCCAATTTAACATAAAATGCAAGAAATGACATACTTTTCGTATGTCAATAAAAAGAAGTAGAAAAAAACAAATCTTAACACATAAAAAAGTTTATTTCAACATGAAATTAATTCCAGATTTTAATTGTATTTTTATTTATTCCGTGTTCGTTTGCTTCGGTGATGTTTGGCAACACTGTCGCACTGACTGCTCCTCGAAACACTCTAAAATCGACCAAATTTAAAGCGTGCGAAAAGGAATTTAAGTGGAAAAAACCCAGAGAGCGTCCGTCAATCGTCGCCAATCGCTGTCAATCGTCGTCGCTGCTTTTCTAACGCCGCTGACAAGCGAAGCATCCGTTCGTCCGTCCGTCCGTCCGTTCGTTTGAGTGTTCCTACACATGTTTGTCCGTCGATTAGTTCAGCTGCCCGCCTGTCGACATTTCTCACTGCAGCTTCCAGTTTCTGGCTGCGTCGCATCTGGACAAGCATCTGCGTTGCCACTGTCACTGCGTGGTCCGTTCCGTTCCGTTCCGCTGCGTTGCTGGCCCCAACGCGTGCGCCAACGCGTCGTCGCATCCATTTAATTCGCACTTCGGTTGTTGTTGCTGCGGCTCCGTGTTCGATGCTCGTTGCTCGTGCAACTTGATCGTTCGCGTTGATTAAATCTTTGAACGTAACAACGACGAGTTACTTTGTTAGCATAAATTACAGCAGTAGCAGCAGCAGCAACAACAACAACAGCAGCAGCTCCTAATTCAGCCAATGATTCGCTTCAGTTTCAGCAGCAACGCGTGTTGCTATCATCGGCGCTGGACTCCTTTTCGCTCGCTTCATCGCTTCGTGTGTTTGTCGTGATGATGGCTGCTCTCTTCGTTGTTGTTGTTGTTGCCAACTGCAGCTGCGTCGCCATAAACGCGCATGTTACGTTAATTGGATTGGATGCTTGCTCTTGATTCTGAAATCCGTTCGTGGTTCTTTAGCTTGTGACAACTGCTTTTGTTGCTGTTGTTGTTGTTGTTGCTCTGTTCTTTTCTTATTTCATTTATTTGCAAATCTATTTTCACTTTCGCCATTTTTAAGCTGCTTTTAGATCACACGAATGATAAACAACAACAAAAACTCAATAAAGAAAAAGGATAAAGGAAAGGAAAATAAAGAAGAAGAGCTAGAAGAAGAAGAAGAAGAAGTTTTTCAAATTACCTCGAAGAAGCTGTGGAAACTGGAATCGAGCGCTTGACGTGAAGTGCGAAAAACGACGTTAGGCTTCACTAACGACTTCAATATGCACAAGCGAAGGTGTGTGTGTGTGTGTGTGTGTGTGTGCTCTCTTTCCCATTATTCTAATTAGAAGCGTCGAATGCAAGCGACGCTTAAAGAACCACTTTTAAATGTAGTTTTGTAAGAAAGTGCGTCATTATTTAATTATCACAATCTTCAGCAATTCACAATCAGTTATTTATTATAATAATCACTAAGGAATTTCCTTGTTTCTACGCAAACAATAACAATAATAACATAATTATTTTTTCTCGTTCGTTTCTTAAGTCTCTCATAAGTTTGTGTGTAAAATTTACGTGAGAGCGTCGCAGTCACATTCGATGTGCTTCATCAACATTTAATTTATGATTTCATGTTCGTTGTTCGGTGTTGATCTACTTGTTCGATGACAATAACAGAACAACAACAACAACAACAGGAAAACAACAACAACACAAGCATCTCCCAACACCGAAGCCAATTGCGACGTTAAAATAATCGCCGAGCTGAGAGTAAACTTCGAGCCTCCAACAACTGCACTCACCACCATGAAACAATGAAATGCGGCTGTTGTTGTTGTTTTTCTATTCATTCACACTGCTTGCGCTCTTTTTCCCCAATTCCTCGATAGTTTCTCCACTTTAATTGGCAGCGTTGTCGGCAAACACTTCTGCTGCTCTCTGCTCTCGCTGCGCTGCAACAAATTCGCTTCGGTTCTTCATCGTCTTCAGCTTCGTGCATCGACGAGCTGCTTTCGTTGCTTAACGTTGTTGTTGTTGTTGTTGTTGTTGTTGTTGTTGTCGTCGTCATTGTTCACTGAATAATGGCTGCTGCTGTTGTTGTTGTATATTTTAGTCGATCCTTCTTCAAACCTTCGCTTGGGTGTTGATTGCTAAACAATCAGCTTCGGAGTCGGCTGCTGCGAATGTTTTGCTGCGGTGCCGTAAAATGGAATTTGTTTCGGCGGCCATTATTTTCGTTGCTAGCAAATTTCCGATAACATCGCATTTCATCCATGATTTCGCTCGTTGGTTTTTCTTGTGCTCCTCTTTCGCCTGCATCGGATGCTTTTTTTGTGCTATTTGCGAATCTTTTCAGTTTCTAACGGTTTCTAACTGCTTTTTCTTATTTTTCCGGACTTCTTTTGAAAAAGTAGTTTGGATTTTTTGCTGTTTGTTACGAAAAAAAGACTACTTATTTCTGTTTTACTCCTTTTGTTGACTTTTTAGAACCCATTGTTACCAATTCGCGACGATTTCTGATGTTTTCCGTTGGTGTTTTGTGGGTCACGTCGATGGATTCACAAGACTTTTTTTTGTGGTCTTTTTTGAAGCTTTAATCGTCGAAATGGACATCGTTCATCGATTTTTAGGTGCAAATCGAACGATTAAGAATTCTTTACTTCGCAATCATTTATTTCGTTTTTCTTGTGTTGTTTTCCAATTAGACAATAACAGCGATTATTCCTCCCCACTTTCGACTTCCACGAACTTCGTTTGGCGCTCGGTTCAACGCCGATTTACATCATCGAAACGGGAAAACAAACGATCGATCGCTCGGAGCTCCGCCTGCGCAATAAAATCCACGACTGCAAACATCGATGGGTCTTTAATCATCGATCGAGTTGGATTATCAACAGCAACAACAACAACAACAACAACAACGAAAGTGGGCGAAAATTTATGCTCAATTTGTTAAACATAATTGAATTGAAATTTATCTATGAACAACAACAGCAACAACAACAACAGAAGCTATTGCGCATAAACTTATCACGTTTCGGCGCTCATCGTCGCTCTCCTCTCTCCCTTCCGCATCTTCTTCCGATCGACCCAATCCAAGCACGATTGCAATAACTGAACTTCACCCCGTCGTCGGGCCTTCGAAGGAATTTTTTTAATCTGTTGGCAACTCGGTTGAGCAACTCGAAGCCGACTCCAACCCGAAGCCACTTCGTTCCGTCGACAGCCGCTGAGCAGAACCGCCAAGTGTTAATCTCTTCACGATCGCCTGTTCGTTTGTCCTCCTCCCCGCCGCCCACCATCCACCTAACACTGTATTTATTCGCTTTCGAGTGGTGCAAAGGTCGGCAGCGACGTCTTGCAAACATTTCTCACAATCATCGAAGGAAGATTCTTGCCTGAACCTTCACACGAAACACGTGCCGCAATAAATTCGTGAATAAATCGCTTCAGACGTCTTCATTGATGGACTTTGCTTTACTTTTTCAAACTTTACGAAGAAATACGTACTGTAAACATTCCAGAAAAATCTGTTGCAAAAGTGTCAAACTTCGTCCAACTTCTGTGACAATCCTAGGAAATCGAAGGCAAACTGCGAGAGAACGTAAACAAGTTGAAGCCTGAGCCTGTTTATTAGCTTCTCTGATATTTCCAACTGCAGCAATATTTCCCACTTGACACCCTCTGCATTCCTCGACGGAGAACAGCACCATACAAAATCTAAGCTCAATGAACAGGATGCGTTTCTATGCATCCAAATAAGGAATTTCAAGCGTTGCATTGGTATCAAAAGTGGCGAAGATTGGGCACGAATTTAGTGAGGATTAAAGGCGAATCTCTCCCGCTGTGAAAGCACTTGAGAAATCCGAGAGGAACTTCGTCAAAGCTCCAACAGTTCACATTAAGAATAGAGAATGAAATCGTCAGATTGTTTAGCTTGGAATTGTTATAGTAAAATCGAAATAGATCGAAGTAGCTTTAGTTTACTACCCAATAAAATACCTGCTCAAATATATTTATAATCTGTTTAAAAAGGCAAAGCAGCATTTGTTTTTTTATCACTAGAATATTTTAGAAAAATTTCATTGAAAGAAAGAAAAATTTATTTGATAGGGAAAATTTTTTAAGGCACGCAAACAAATTTATTTTATAGAATATTTTAACTATTCCCAAGCGAAGAAATTTATTTTATAAAATATTTTAACTATTCCCAACAAAAGGTAAACGTTTACCATGTTCCAAATCGTATGAAGAATCACTTATTAATTGAATTTCTTTGCAGATCCTCTAGAGAAAATCGCTGAATAGAAAAGGTTTTTTCGGAAGCGGTCAGCATGAATTAAAAAAGGTCCAACTATTGCATTGTTGATACGTAATTCAAGACTCTTCCCTAAACAAACCGAATTGATTTGTCTTAATATAACAAGGACTATTTAATATAATTTAGCAGGGAGTCCTTGCGCCGTGGTCGTTACTGGAGATGGCGACTATAACGCAGGAAATTCACAGGCATTCGCACCATATCCTTTGCAAAGTTCAGCAAACCTAGTTCAGCGGCTTTTCTAGCGGTTCTATTCTACCATTCTAGCATAAATCATAGCAATTTTACGTCCATTCTTTATTGCGCTTCTCTAAATTTCACTTTTAAAACAAACAAATTTTTCACAATATTCAATTTATATTCAATCCCCGGAGAACCTCTGTTTTCTACGAAAATCTTTTATCAAATGAAGCTGTCGAAACGTTTCTCTATCATAAAAATTTTACATAATTTTTTATAAACATTTTGATGTAATTTTTTTTTTCTACTTGCATTTTTACAAATATATAACACATATATGTATTACTTATACATATTTAGATTTTTATTTCACTTATTTAACTAGAGGCATTCCTTTATACGTAGTTTGCAAGTTATGATGTTAATTTGGACTTAATTGGTCCATTAACGAAGAAACTCTATTGGAGTACCGTCTATGGAGACCAACCCTAACTACAAGCCATTCTTTTAAGCAGTCTACCGAACATTCTGAATACGAAGTCAGTCGTTGAACTGCTGCTTATAAAAGGAAGCCCAGGTATTGCCCAGTTTAAACATTTGACCGATAGTTGTGGCCCTAAATACATACATCGCCCTTACCAGGAAGTTTCCGGACTTCGTAGATGCGATCACGTTTCGAGTAACAGAAAGGCAATATTTGGATGTGATCTTCAGTACTATTTAAAGGCTCTTACTATTAAAGGCTCTAAATGGCTTACCGACGTAGGACATGCAATGTTAAAAAAGATATAGAGTGGCAATGGGCGATTCAGCACATGTTGACTCCATGAGTGCGCTGAATCAGCGCTGATTCACTGCTCCAGGGAACTGCTGGGTGCTTGCTTCCAAAATTTTGCATTTCTTGAGTTTTAATAGTTTTGAAGTGATTTTCTGACTTGCGTTGCCGAAAGTATAAATTGAGTCGGCATATTGGGTCCATAGGTTTTCTATAAAACTATAAATTTTCGTATATACATATGTACAATGGAAATATCCTAGTTCTGGGCAATTGGTTATTGTGATCTTCAATATTTCAATTCTGATGTGATTGATTATATATATTTCATTAAAATCGGAAAACAGTTTTATGCTAGCATATTTAGCATTGTACAATTTTCAGGTTTTTGTAAATGTTATGTAAATTATTATCACTGTAGGCAGTAACGCACCGCGATCCCCAAAAATTAGTACTTCGAAATTATTTTACAAATTATTGCTTTCGACAATTGCAGGGTATAAAAAGTCTCAGTGAATTCCTACTGCAGTCCCAGCGCCAGAGACCAAAAGCCAATGCACACACATTCAAAAGCATGCAAAGCAACCAAACAGAAAACACAAACAAATCAAAGTGCATGAAACAATTACTCCTACATGTAGGTATAGTACATATGTATATGATCGCATAAGGATATCCTTCATACATAAGTATCTGCATTTGCATCATAAAGAATGGAAAAAGTATAACAACATTCTATTCTAAAATCACACACATTAGCAGTTTACCAAAAGTTTACTCTATTTTACGCTCAGAGCTGCGGCTGTGAGCGAAAAGCTTCAAGGATATGTTAAGGATCTTGTTGTGACTGAAAAATGTTGGTGCCGTTTTTTTGTTCTGAGTGGCACATCTTTGTATTCTTTAATCTTCGACTATACTGTTTTCAGTAAAACAATCCCTAAGATAAAATGATGTTTAAATATTATATGATGAAGATGAAAGATATCTGCCCTTTCCCAGTATAAGCGATTTTGTTGTTGTTGTAGCTTCTCACAACAAATCCCGCCCAACCCAACCACATGTACGAGATATGAGCCTTTTAAGTTTTCAACTTTGGGGGGTCTATATCTCCGTAATCCCAACACATATCGGAATGATATATACATCGTTGGAAACGAAATTTAAATATCTATAAAACTTATATGGAGACAATATCTCGGAAAACTTTTACTTTTCCCGTAAAACAAGTTTATAATTTTTCCTACTTTTTTTGTTTATTAATTTTTTGAAAATTAAGTTGTTTGGAATGATATATAAAAGCTAACATTTTAGAAAAATATAGTTAATAACGTATGTTTCCGTATTTTTTTTACTTAAATTCGTGCAGTTGTTTGGGAGAAAACTATGTTTACACCTGAACAGTCTACTAAAAAAAAAAAAAAAAAAACACCTCTTCCGTCCTGAATGCGCGTGATCAATCCCAGAAGAACTTCGTCAAACCTCCAACAGTTCACATGAAGAATAGAGAATGAAATCGTCAGATTGTTTAGCTTGGAATTGTTATAGTAAAATCGAAATAGATCGAGGTAGCTTTAGTTTACTACCCAATAAAATACCTGCTCAAATATATTTATAATCTGTTTAAAAAGGCAAAGCAGCATTTGTTTTTTTATCACTAGAATATTTTAGAAAAATTTCATTGAAAGAAAGAAAAATTTATTTGATAGGGAAAATTTTTTAAAACACGCAAACAAATTTATTTTATAGAATATTTTAACTATTCCCAACCAAAGGTAAACGTTTACCATGTTCCAAATCGTATGAAGAATTCACTTATTAATTGAATTTCTTTGCAGATCATCGAGAGAAAATCGCTGAATAGAAAATGTTTTTGCGGAAGCGGGAAGCATGAACTAAAAAAGGTCCAAAAATTGCATTGTTGCTACGTAAGTCGAGACTTTTCTTTGGATTGGACCTTCAAAAACTGAACCCTATTCGGAAACCGCGGTTGTGAGCAGTTTGAATGTTCTGATGTTACCAACCTTTCTTCCTTTGTTGCTTGATGAGAGGCATCACGCAACATCCGAGGAAATGTTGGTGACGTTAGAACATTCCAATTGTTGCTGACCAAATTATCACTGATGTCCCGCTTCTGTTCTGTGCTGATGTCCTTGTTGGCGGAAAGCTAAGAGATTTCTTCACCACCGGAATGAATTCAATTAATATATTAAATAAATATTTTATTATTTAATAATAGAATTATATAAAAAAAGTATTTCAATTTAGTTTAGAATTTGCATATTTATGCACATGTATCATATTAATGCTTGGAAAATTGAACTATTGATTTTCTAAACAAATTCAAAAGTGGTTTAGCGCCATCTCGTAGTGGATAGCGAATTTACGATACGAAATCTGCAGACGGCAACGCTGAAGTTCGAAAAGGTTAGCAAATGCCTTGGAATTTCGAGGGTAATTTTTTCCAATTATTCCATTTAGATTGTTTTTCGCAAAATTTTTCTTTTATGTGACAAACAAACAAACAAGTCTGAGGATATTCAATGTTTTTAGCCTACAGTAACGCAAAAACAAGAATTTAATAGGTTAATTCATTGAAAGTTGACTAATTTTTTTTATTACTTTAACGCGAATATCTTAAATTACCGATGGACATTTCTAAAGCAACCAACGAGAGGAAGCTGCAAATATGTCGTACTTATTTTCGAAGTAAGATTGGATAAGTTTTCATTGGTATTTGCCACGGACATATTTATAAAAACTACTTAAAACCATTTGCAGCTGGCTTTGCTTTATTACCATTCCTTTGGGCCATAAATGTTTGCTGGTTCTTCGCTGAGGCCTTCAAGAAACCACCATATGCAGAGCAACAGCAAATCAAGAAATGTGAGAAATTATCGTATTTTGCACTGATTATTATTGAATTTATGTTGCAGATGTTATTTACTCACTGCTGGGTGCTTTGGTCTGGATGGTGGGTCTCACTATTTGGGTGATTATTTTCCAGACACACCGTGCTCAATGGGGAGCAACCGCTGATTACATGAGCTTCATAATTCCGCTTGGGAAGGCGTAACCCTCAAATTACCTTTCAACCTATATTAATTAACATTTTGTATCTATTTTTTTACAATTTACAAGAATTACACGTATTTATTAAAGTGAAAGTAAATACATATAGCTTAAGTTCTAATCCAAATAAAACCATAACATGGAAAATAAGTTAACTATTCATGCATTTCGAAGACTACAAAAACGTTTAGCTTTCAGTTCCTTTCGTGAACGTGAATTAGGACGAATCTAATCTTCTAAGTGAATCAAGTAACGTGTATTTGTAGAGCGATATTTAATTCTATAAAATTAGTGAAAATACCATCTTGGAGCAAGGCGTTCGTTCTTGGCTTGTAATGAATTTTAGAGTTGTTTACAGAGAAAAAGATAATTTCTGTAGTCGCGAAAACAAAAGAAATGCAATAATCGTCAAAACATTCAGCCAAAAAAACTTACCGATTTGGTGTTTACTAGCATTGGTTCAGTACCATTGGTTTAATTGTAGAACTTCGGTGCCTGTATCTTCTTAGCAAGAAATTAATTAAAAGCAATACTAACTATGGCTGCTGTTATGTAATGCATAATTAAACCATCCCAAAAGAACTATACTGCTTTCAGTAAAATAATCCCTAAGATAGAAAGATATTTCAAAATATGATGAAAATTAAAGATATTTCAAAATCCTACTTAACGGTACCAATATTGTCATAATATCCTTTCTTGTTAGCTAGATACTGGTCCATATATAGGAAACTATTAGATACTATAACTCATTTACTATAAAGTAAATGTGTGATACAAGTCCCAAAACGAAACCAAAATGACAATGAACAAAACGTTGGAAGGAACTTGTCCTGGAATATGGGAAATAAAAAGATAATTCAAATTTCGGGAAAACTTTTTAGATTTGGAAAACGATTTGGTGATTGGAAATTAAAGAAATTTCCTCGCTGTCAGTTTTTGTTTGACAGTCAACCAGATTGAAGTTTTTTTATAACAGCAAGTAATCCGCATAGAGATGAAAGAAAACAATCGATCGGAGTAAATAAATAATTGTGTTAAGTAAAACCTTTTGTGTTCATAACTAGAAGTAATAGCAAAGACTGCGGTCTCGTCAGTGATCGGAAAACTCGTTCAAAAGTGCCGGTCACGTAAGGCAACAGCAACGAAGGAATCTCAAATGTTATTAGGAATGTGTCCTTGATACAAGATCGTCTGCTAGATGAGCTGAAGTGGAGCAAGCAGCAGTGATAAGGATAAATATCAAATACAGCGGCAATAAATTTTGTAGCAGCAACTCGTGCAATAATTTGTAAATATTTTGGACATAAATTATTCATAAATTAATTGTTATCGGAGGATATGCTAATTATTGAGATTCATTAAATATATGCAAACAAATAATTGGAGAATATCAACGCCTTAAAAACAACCACAAAATGCGGTTTTATTCGGTGCGTATGTCAAGCATAACAAAAATGCTGGATTTCTACTCACAGTTTAATCCATCGCCACTCTCCATCAAGCAATTTATAGATTTCGGTAAGTCCTAGACTGAGTATAATCAATACACGCTAAACCACTTCGACTAATAAACTATTTCGATGATTAATACATTTCAAATCTGAGGAATTGTAAGAACAATAACATTTAGAAAACAGTTGCTTTAAAGTCCCATTCAGTCGCAGTCATTGAAAAAATCTGTTGTGAATACGAATGTGTAAAGACCGTACTAAATGTACTAAGACTGTACTAAATGTTTAGTCATCTTATTAATTTTAATTGTTGTTTATAATCAAAACGGGTTTAACCAATAATGCATTAAAATTGTGTTTTTCTTGGTTTCTTTATGTGTTTTTGTGAATTAATATTATTTATATGGTGTGTTAACATGTATTCAAAATTTATATGCATATTTTTTATTAGTACGCAGCACTTTATAAATTTTTCACAAATTATTTTTATTAATTAAATGAAATTGTTGTGTGTGCAAATATTTTCCATTCGTTTTAATTTATAAACATAGTATAGAATATAAGCCTCCTGACGCGCCTTCTTTCGTCTTCGTCGACTGTTGTGTCCAATTTTTTCAACTGTTTTCCCTTTCCCCTTGTGTTCCTGACTACGTGACGAATGCACGTAGGCCCTCGAACGCAGCGTGAGAAACGTCATCGAATGCAATCGTTCGAAGTTGTTGTATTTGATGATTGCGGCTTCAGCAACTGTAAACAATATCTATCATAATTAAAGCCAGTTACGATGTTTTTATCATTTCACAATGATGGTGAGGAACTCCAAATACATACTAGAAATTGAGAAAGGCTTCCCAGTTGGTTAAATTACCTCCTCCATTGCAAGATTCCTGCGTACATCAAAAGACTCTTTCTAAAAGCAACTCTTATTTTTATTATTATTAATTTTTCAACATATTTTTTAGAAATTTTCCAATATTTTTTGTGTATTATGTAATTTGTAATTTTTCCATTCCTGTCAAATGCGGTGTGGGGTCTGCGGTTTCTGGTTTTAGCGAGGTTTCCAGTTATTAGCGCGTCGCCACTTCGGGACCAAGTAAAGTCCGGTCATCGGGCCCACCAATACGACGACCGAGAACGCGGTAAACAGAAACACATGTCCGGCAAGACTCATCGGGCCGTTCATGGGTTTTCCAGAAACAACGTTTCCAAGGAACTGAACCGTGGTGCGACGTTGGACGGCGGTCGATGTCTGTGGCCGTAATCCTCGGGCCAATCCTTGGGTCAGCACACGAAACATGGCGATCTTCTTCAGGGTTTCTTCTTGTTTAAATGCGGATTTAAATATTTTATTTTTGTTTAAATTGTTTTATTTATGTCGCTTCGTGTTTTTCAATTCAATTTTCCTTCAAACTAAATTTTTCTATTGCCTGAACTTTTCTCTATTCGATTTCTTGTCAAAGGCTGCTTTGATGTCTAATTAATTATTTGCCACTGTGTTTTTCACTTCCTTTTTTCGTAGTAAATACAGTATTTTAATCGTGAATAATTTCGAAATTGAGATTTTAATAGTAATACACATTTTGTCCGTCGCTGAGTCCATTTTGAATAGTTTGATCTTGACGTGCGTACGGTTTCCTCCATAACACACAAACGGAGAGACGTACAAAGTTGAAATTTAGTATTTGAGACTCTTATAAAACCTCGTTGTGCACCTTCTAGCGCCAAAAGGACACTTCTCTTGCTGGATTTTTCAAATTTCATGCATAACTCAAAACCGAACACCTCTAGAAAGTGGATATTTTGTATTTAGGTCTGCTATAACATCCAAATGTAATCCTATCTTTTTGCTTAAAATCCCTAGCACCAAATCCATCTTACGAAGGATTATATAAAATTATTTCATCCACAAGGAAGTCATCTGTTGGTCATCATATATTTTAAATGTGGTAAAAGGAAACTGAATTTATAATAATAATCACGAAAATTTGTATTAAGTATTTGTAATTTCCAGAGCGGAAACGGTTATTTTCGTACGTATTCCAGCGTAGTTTAATGTGAACACGAAAATGCTATTCAATAGTTAACGCAAAAATGCGATACAAAGCGCTGACTGATTGCCCCAAGGACGTTGCAATGACAATCTACATTTTCCCGCAGTCCTCATCTGCTTCCTCGTATCGTCGTTATTGTGTTTGTGGTTGTTTTGTCGTTGGAAAATAAGCAATTGAATTTAGCAAAGCAGCGGCTTCGATGCTGGAGACGAATGCGCTAACTACAGACTGCAAAAAAATTAATCTTTTTTAACTCTATGCAATTCCACTTCCATAAGTTGTTCATTTATATCTATAGATATATATTTGCAGGATCCAGTCGATTGCAGCTTCATATTTTCATTGTTTTAAAATGCAATACAATTAAAATTGAGCTCTTGCAAAATTATTGAAACAGAAATTTTATGGAGGGTGTATTTTTAAAAATAACCGTAGTCACTTTAAGATTACAATTTATAGTAGTCCAATAAATAAAAGATTATTATTTTAATAAATTTGAAATACTTTATTTTGTTGTCTATAAAAGTTGCAATCGATAATTTGTTTCTTTGCCCATTGCTTAACGAGTATTTTATATCTTTATTACGCTGAGTTTTCACTTTCTTTACAGCGATTAAAATGTGGAGGACGTTTTATAGTCTCCACGAATCTGTGCCTATATAAATAATAACAAATGCTTTCTTAAACGTCAGCGCGTATATTAAAAATGGGAAAAATGCTATGTTAGCAATTGTATTTCTTTGATTTTAGTTATTTCAATTAATAAAATATAATTCGAATTATCAAATGAGGAGATGGGAGATTCTTCGACTAATTAATTTACGGAATTGTGTTCTTGTAAGCAACCCTAAACCGTTCATCGCATGACCTTTGCAGCAGTGCTGTTGACCTCATGTTTATTACTCTCTGTGGGCCAACTGTAATCCCCAAGGTTGACACATAAACCAACAGCTCAGCACACGTGGGTGGCCATGAGGCGAAGCAACAGCCACTTCAAGCAGCTTATCTACAACTACAGCTGCTACGAACGCTACAGCTGATCATGCGTGTGAACAGCAGCTGTTTGCGTGGTGTGAGTGTGGCCAAGCCTCCAGTGTGCGCTCCGCTTTCGCTTCCCCGTCGTCTTCATCGTATTTTCTGTCGTGCAAACGAAGAGGATGCGGCGGACGCCTTGTGCATGTGTTTTATTTTTGGTATTTTATAAATGTGTGCCACTCGCAGCTCTTTTGTCGTTCCTCTTGCTGCTGCTGCTGCTGTTGTTTGTTGTTGGTCTTTTTCATGCGTCACAATTTACGTTTCACGGATCCAAGATTGATTTATTTTCATTTAAATCGCAAAGCAAATTGAAAACTGCCACGATTTTAGGATTGATTTTTGATATCTCGTAAATATTGACATTAGCAATCAGCAATAAAATAATGAATACTTATAATTTAAATATGTAGCTTCAAAATATTTTTCTAGTTGTTTGCATTCTCTTTTGTCGTAATTGGCATTTATTAATGGATTTACATAGCAATTTATATAATTTTTTATGTATACTAATTTTATTTAATGTGCTGTTTATATTCCTTATTATTATCCTAATTTAAATACATTTCTTTTGAAAATTGAAATACGTTTTCAATTTCCATGGACTAATTAAATTAATGTCGTTGAAAATTAAAATCATTTTTGCTATTCATTACTACGGAAACGAGCATTTAGAGTTGCTATCTGTTTTTTTTTATACGCAGTGTAAATACGCACAATCGCACCTTTATAAAGACCAACTGACTCGTCTGATCAGAAAATAGTCTCTCCTCTCTTTCATATTGTGTGCTTTTGAGAGAACGTCTGATGTTGCGTTAGACCCTTGCTTTAACTTTTTTAGTTGTTGTTGTCGTTGTAGACTTATCAACAATGACATTCGTTAAATGGAAACCACGTCGAAAACTCAGAAGACTGCTTGACTACATATAAGTACTGTAAATATAAGCAAGTCGGTAGGCAATCACTGTGAAAAGAGAGTGTGGATTACAGGGGAAGCGTAAAGAGCACGAGGAGAGAACAATTCAATGTTTGAGCTCGATGTGGGTCATAGAAACTAAAGTAAAATACTAACATAAATATCTATACAAGGTTCATACACAAACGGAACTTTTGTTTTGCTTCTTTATCATAAATAAGTTTTTACTGCGCTAAAGTTTCATATATGAATGAAAATAACACGAAATTAGAGCATGAAGAAGTGGAGAAATTTCATTTTACAACGAATCTATTGAATTATGTTCAAATATACGTTTATTAAATGATCTTCAACTTTAATTAATTGTTTTTAATTCGTATAAATTAATAATTTATTTGTTTGTTTGTTACACAAATGTTTAATAGCCGATTAATGCTAAAATAGTTTAATTGATATTTAAAATTTGTAATCTAAAATGTTCAGTCGTAATTCACTCAGCTTCTTGGGTTCTTTATTGCGTTTTAAGTTCATAATAAATAAAAACATTGCTTGTGATATGATTGCTAATGACGTCGTTGTTCGCCGTCTGAGGTCATTCCAATTGGAATGGAAATTTACTCGGTTTCATTGTTGCCAATGGCCGCTGTCACACTCGGCGTCATGAGTCCGACCTCGCTCGAGCTGATCGTTTTATGAGGTTGAAGAGTTGCTGTCATTCGTGCAACCTCATGAAGAAAGTTGCGACGTGGGCCAATGACGTTGTTTTTTTTATGACCGAATTGCAATAATTTTTAGTTGAGCTCCCGAGCGGAACTAAAGGAAAACAATGCAAAAAGAAACATTTGTTTAGAACGTTTGCATCGTCTCAACTCATTTTAGTCATAATTTTATTTGACTATTTTATTCTTTATTATTTTATTTGCTTTTACGATTGTGTGGAGTGTTTAATTATTCGCATTGAACGACTATAAAATAATCGCCTGTTTCTTGCACAAATTTGCTAAATATTTTTTTTGCTGTTTTCAAGGCGAGTCAATCATCACCTTTTTTTACTTACTGTATTTTTATATATACAATAATGTGTGAATATCTCGCAATTTTGAAATCTTTGAATGTATTGTTTTTTTATATTATTTATTTTGTTTTGATTGATGTTTTTATTATTTCTATTGTTTTGTGTATAAAAACACATTTTTTGTTTTTCATCTTGAATTTCTAATTATTTTTATTTATTTATTGCATTTCGTTGCTGTTTTTCAGTTTCTTGTCTTCTTTCAGTGCTTTTTTGCGTCTGTTTCTTGATTTTATTTTGTGTGTTACTATTTTTATTTCCTCTTTATTGTTCTTTTATTGCCTACCGAAGCACAGTGTAAATTTTATTAAACAACACGAAAGCTGTAAAATATAATAGTTTCTTCAGTTGAAGCTTCTGAGCTTTAATTGCTGATTATTCTATTAACAATAATCGCTCCTTTGTATGGTTGACAGGGTCTCATGTAATTCGACATTTTATTGAATTATCTTTTTACAAAAAAATGCATATTGCATTTATGCAAAGTGCTCATTTTAAAGAGTCGTTCTTTAATTAGCTATTCATTATATTCATTAAGTTTTCTCATATATTATTCACTTCTCCGGTTGTATTCGATGTGCACTGGAAGAAAAACTAAAGTCGTGTCGAATAACCGCTAATTTTTGTGTTAAAAATAATGCATACACGTAATTCGAATAGTATTTAATAATAATCGTTATTTTTATTATTATTATTATTTCACAGTAAACGTCCTCGCATTCCAACTTAAAATATTCTCATGAAATCGTATTTGTCAGATAAAAACTAAATAATATTTCAATATTATTAACCTTTGTCCTTTTAAATCAGAATTTATTTGATAATCGAAGAGTTTTGATAGGTTTTTAGTACTATTTGCTATTCCAATCTCGTTCCTCTTCATTTCGTTCCATTAACGTCTGAAAAAAAGTCGTAACATTCCAATATTAAACTTTAACTCAAACAAATTATTATATATTTTATTGTTCGTTTGCCATTTTTTTCGTCTTTAACATCATTAAACGTTGAACTTTGCATTGAATACAATAAAACTCATCACTTTTTTTTTAAATAATTTTAGCAATTTCATATTTATTCAGTTGTTCCTACAAATACAAGTGACACTTTAATTTACTTAAAGTTAATTGTTGAATAAAGTCGTCGTCATGCTGCACGAGACCATCACCCACAATCTTATGGGAGACTTAAGAAACGAACCCATTACGTTTTCGTTCGACGATTTACTTTACATTCGACGATCTTAAAATTAATCGACAAACTGATATTTCTTTCTCACAATTAATTTTTCTTTATTTCTATAGTTGACTTCGGAATCTTCATATTTCGCTTTTTACATGACATATTTTAAGGTGACTAAAAAGTCTCATGCGATAAAAATGTTTACTAGTCTAGTTTATTCTATTGCCAATAGTCTTCAAACTGTTTCACAGTAGCGTTAAAACTTCGTTATAAATGCTTGGATTGCATTCATGACTATTTTTTAAATGTGTTCATTGAATTTGTTCCCTGTTAATTTTGAAAATATTTTCTTGAATTCTTGTTTTATTTACTCTGTGAACTCGTTCGTTTTTTGTTCACCTTTGAACATTTTTCTGTGTTTTATTGTTCGTATATTTTTTGCATATGATAATAAATTAACGAAAAGTGATTAGAGGAAGAGAGAAGGAGTTAATGCGTAAAAAACAAGAAAGAAAAACACTTTATAATTGATAATACTTGACGCAATCTAATTAATAAACAAAGAAACTGATGTTCTAATTAATATATTTTTTAATTTATTACATACATTCTTTTTTTTCTATAATTCAATAGAATTGAGTTTTTTCCAATTGAAATTCCATGCATTGTAATTGAATTTGCTGAAGAATGTTTTTTCAACTTTATGTTTATCAGACTGATTTCCATTTTAGGTCAAAATGCTTGTGAAAAGAAATCCTTCATATTTCTGCGCAAAGAGCTGCCTGTGCGTTTGGCCAACATCATGAAGGAGATCGCGTTGCTGCCGGAGAACCTGTTGTGCACGCGCTCGGTGAGTCAAGTCAGTTCGTGGTACGTGAAGAGCTTCGAGGAGGTGCTGGAGTTCGAAAGAGCCGAACCGACGCACAGCAATCTGCAGAAGTAAGGCGACTTTAAGCACGTCTGCACATTGATTGACTTGCCTCCTCTCTCCCCCCGCAGATTCTGCAGCACTTTGGAACATATCCGCAATCGTCACTCCGACGTCGTGCAAACAATGGCCCAGGGAGTCGTTGAACTGAAGGAGACGCAAGCCGATGCTGTCGATTCTGGCATGGAGACGTCGATACAGTATTTCCTCGATCGTTTATACATGTCACGCATCAGCATCCGCATGTTGATCAACCAGCACAGTAAGTGGGACAAAAGCGCAAAGCACTTGACTCTAGACTCGCCTCCATTGCAGCCATTCTCTTCGGCGAGTTTCCCAACGAGCAGGGACGTCACATCGGCTGCCTGGATCCGGCTTGCCAGCTGTCGGCGGTGGTGCGGGACGCCTATGAGAACGCGCGCTTCCTCTGCGATCAGTACTACTTGGTCAGCCCCGAAATGGAGATTCTGGAGCACAACCCCACCCAGAAGGACCTCCCCATCCGCACGGTGTACGTGCCGTCGCACATGTACCACATGCTGTTCGAATTGTTCAAGAACGCGATGCGCGCCGTCGTCGAGCACCACGACCACGACAAATGCGACAAGCTGCCACCCGTCAAAGTGCTCATATCGCAGGGCAGAGAGGACATCTGCGTCAAGGCGAGTAGTCAGCGATGAATAAGGAAGAAAAATGCAAGTCAATTGCACTGGGAATAACGAAGCATGATCGATTGCGTCCCTTAACAATTGGAGTTCATAGTTCATAGGCCAATTAGAAACCAATTGATTTATCTTTTTTCAAGCATTAGGCGGCCATTTAAACTCAATTTTGTACAACAAACAACTGCACCTTATCCATATCTTTTCATGTCGTTGCTTGTTGACGACATGTGCACTTTTATCACTTCGTTTTGTCGACTTAAATTGTTATTAGATAAAAATAATTAATCTTCTGCAATCTAAAAATAAACGTGAGCGTTCATAAACAACTCAACGCAAACGATCAACAGCATTCGGAGGAAGGAGGGAATCTTTTAGGAGGCTCGATAGGCTAAAGTACAAGGTCTTCGATCTTAACTGATATTGTCAACTGAAATCTGCTGTTATTATTATTATTGACTCTGCTATTAATTATCACTCTTCGTTGAATTGATGTTTTCATTGAATATTTATGAATATTGTTTGTGCTTTATCGCGTTTCTTAGGTCTCGGATCAGGGCGGCGGCATTCCCCGTTCACAAAGCGATCAACTCTTCAAATATATGTACAGCACCGCACCACAGCCGTCGAAATCGGATCTGCACACAGTACCTTTGGCTGGCTATGGCTACGGGCTGCCGATTTCTCGCCTCTACGCCCGATATTTCCATGGAGACATCGTGTTGCTGTCGTGCGAAGGCTACGGAACAGATGCCATTATTTACTTGAAGGTACTCTCTTTAAATAGCCTCGAATTTTATTATTACTCAAGCTGTTGCTCTTATTAGGCCATTTCCGACGAGGCAAACGAATTGCTGCCCATTTTCAATAAGACCAGCTCAAAGTTTTATCGAGCCACGGTGCCGACTGGCGACTGGTCCAATCAGGTAAAACACACCAAAAAGAAGAAGGACTCGATACTGATCTAATACACACACACACCTACACACATTTTGTTGGAATTCCTTTTCTTTTTTCTGTTTAATTGTGTTGTAAAATTAATTTTGCTTATTGTATTTCGATGAGTTAAGTTTGAGCATGAGTTTTTCTTGTTGTTGTTGTTAACGGCATCAATTTTTTTAGTTACATAAAATGTATGTACGTATATAAAAATTTAAATTTACATTTAATTCATTCTAATTTGTTGAATATTTTTCATTGATTTATTAAATGTTTTTGGGATTTTTACATTCCAATTGAAAGAAAATTTACGAATGATTAATATATAAAAAAATTGGTTAAAGAGATATATAATTGATTGATGAGATTTATATTTATGTAAATAGCTTCATATTGCCACATTTATTACAGTTTTTATTGAATTTATTATTTAAATCCGTGGCTATTTTAGAGTTTTTCTTGTGTTCTTTAAAAAATAAAAAAATAATAAATATTAAAATCAGAAAATAACGTATTTAAAGGCAGTAATAGTCATAGAAACAAATATGGAAACAATTGCAATTGATAAAAAATCAAATATAATATATATAAAAATAAAAATTGTATTATTTTTATGTTAAATTTTGAACCTAAATTTAGAATTCTAAACAAAAAAAGAAACTATATTATTAAAGTAATTCGTTTACATTACTGCACATAATTATTAATACAAGAATTTAGGTCAAAATTAAATATATCCTCGCATATTATACAAAAAGGTGGCTGACGCAAACTTATTTAAAAAGACAAAAATATATTACAGTAAAATTGGTGTTTAATTAAATAACCTTATGGAGTATTTTGTGTAGATTTTTTTAGGTAGACAAAATTTGGAAATATACACCTTGAAATTAAGTGAATGGAATGGTTTTATAAATTTGAATAAAAGTGTAAATGTAAAATAATTCCTGATTTGGTTATTTTGTTGTAAAAAGGCGTGAGTCAACACGGAAAATCTTATTGTAGTCCTACTTCAAATAATATATCTCATCGAAATTTATTTTGACAAATTATTTATTTAATAAAATAGTGAATAGCACACAACATTTGTTTCTTTCGTTAACATTTATTTCATTAACTTTGATGGCTTGTGTAATTTTGGTTATCATAATTTGGACATTATTATTTTTCAATGTTTATTTTATTAAGCTAAAAATTGTAAACACTTTTAAATTGGTACTCTAATTGGTATTTTAATTTTCAGACTTTTCTCAACAGATGGCGTTACATTTATAATGTTTTCCAGTCCAAGGGCAACTAAAACAAAATTTCATTTTAGTTTCTTAGTGAAAAAGTTCGTAGCTTCAAGTGTTTTTATTTTCTTAGTCAATTGATTATTGAACATTATTTTAATTATATAATTTTATGTGGAACTCGGTAAACGTCGGAGCAATTTTTGTTTTGAAGAATTTTTATAATTTTAAGAATTTACAAAGAAATAATCGAACGAACCTTAAAGCCATTTAAAATTAAACCCTAACTACATTAATCAAATCTTTTATAAAAGTTCGAGCAAATATTCGATTGAAAATTTAAAATTTGTTAAAATATTGAAAGTGTTTTCTGTGTTCCATTTTTAAAGTATATAATTTTAAGTTAAAAGTTTTAAATTCAATGCATTAAATTTATAGTGTATAATTTGCATTAATTAACGTGTTTCGTTACAGACAAATAATATTATTTTGTCCGTTTTCCGTTATTGGTCCGTTATTTCTAGGAAAATTGTACAAATTCTTTGTCGAGTTGTTCACTGCAATTAAAAGTGCATAGATATTTTTAGTGTCAGCACAAACAAGTAATATTATTAACTAATAATTAAATTAATTATTAATACTATTTGTGTGTGGTGTCGGTTTCTTGGATTGCTTTGGTTTTATTGAAATTTTCTTTTATTTTATTTAGTTCGAGTTTCATTAAAAAATTCGTTTGTTTTGATGATATTTATTTTTTATTTTATTAATTTGTATAGATTAATTTTACTTCAGCACGCTGTAATTTCTTCTTTCTTGTTCTTCTCCAGTTGCTTTATTTTTCGAATAAAAAGATGAAAAATGAATTGCTCATTTATGATATATTTTCCAGAGCTCGGACATGAACGCCCGACAGATGAACGTATCGACACCGAAAAGACTCAACGGCCATGGAAATGGTAATGGCAACGGTTTATTGGATAAGGATGAAAGCCTCTTTAAGATTTCGCACGATGATAATAAATTCACAGCTGAGCGGCCAATTTAAGTTCGTACACGTTCCTGGAAACTCGGAGGAATTGATCACGCTTTAATTATTTACAAAAATTTGCTACGATTTAGAACAATTTATTTATCAAAGTGTTAAGAGTTTAATAACAAAATACTTAGTTGTAATGGGCGAATCGCATTTTGATTGCATCCACACTTTTTTTAGGTGTTTATTTTTATTCATATTTTAGAGAAAATATTGGGTTTATTTTGCTATTCAGTTTTTAGGTAAATAAAAAACCACAGTTTTACAATTGGCGAAATAAATTTTATTACTAAATTTAGAAAATTATAACGCTATACAATTTAAATCAATTTAACTCACATTTAAGCACAATTATATATGTATGTATATGTATAACGTTCATGTTGTTACATTATTTATTATTATAGTATTAAATTGTAGTTATAACAGTAAATTTAATTTAATTTTAAACAGAAAAATCATAAATGTATAATCACTTTGCTCAACACATATTTATTTTAGAATTATACATATAATTAGAATTATAATAATCATAATAAGAATAATAATAGTAGCTAGATTAATAACATAATAGCATAAATACAATAAAGAGTAAAAGAATTTTAGTGAGATAAAAAATTAGAGGCTTTAAACGACAAACAAAGCGTGTGACGAGCACAACGTAAAAATGTAGTATTTAATTTGGATAATTACTACACGCGCACGCGGCTGGCTTAAAAAATGAGTCCACCGTGAGCGTGCGCTTACATTCCCTTATTTTAAGTGCCTTTGATTTTGTTGCCGTTTATCAGAAAAAAACGAAGCAACGGCAAATGAAGCACGAAGCTGAACGAAGGGCGGCGGAGACAACAGCACAACGACTTCAGCAGTTTATTTCGTACGGCAAATTAACGGCTTCGTTTTTTAAAAGGCAATGCGTAAATAATTTTGTTGTTGGTGTTTCTTTTTTGTGCTGACTGCACACGAACTACAGAAGCACGACGTTTAACGGTAGTTGCGGTTTCTTCAACAAATCTGCGTCTTTTTCATTGCTTGCATTTGCAGTTGATAAAAGACTTTCGTTGATGTGGTTTATCTGTCAGTAGTTGAATAGAATATTTTTAATAATTTTTGAGTTTCAAAGTGAAGTGTTTTGTATTTTCAATGTTGGCTGCATTCTTCTAGCAATGGATCTTAATAATTGTTCTAAAAGGTAAATTTCCATCATCATAAATTTCTATTTTACTCTATTTTTCATCTTTAATTCACATTTCAAATTCATATTTAAAATTAAATTCTGCGAACTTTAAATGAAATTCTTGGGAATAATTTATCATCATAAAAATTAAATTAAAACTTGTAAAGTAGATGAAGATAATAGGCAGCATTTAATTCGAATGATGAGGAAGAGATGTAAAAAAAAAAAAATTAAGAGAGATTCACAGCCACAAAAAAGTGAACATTTTACATACATATGTACGTGCTGCGCAAATCGTAAATCGCTGCCTCCAAAAAGAAACCACCAAAAAATGCCTTCGAAGCCGGTAAATGAATGAGAGAATGCAAAAGTGTGAAAAGATGACAGGGTGAGTGAGAAGAAAGGCGGAACACAAAAACGTAATTAGAAAAGCTTGTGACAAAAAGACAGTAAAAAGTAGTTTCAAAATAATCGTAAAAACAACTAAAATAAATTCATATGAAAAACTTGTGAAAAAATAAGAATAAAATTAAAATTTAGCTTCTTCAAATATGTAATTGCATTTAACAGTTTTGTGTGGGTTTTCGTTCATACAAAGAAACGCTTGAATTGAATGAGTAACGAAAAGAACTTGACAGTGAGAGTGCATTAGTAAAGAGAGACTTCATTCGGGAGAGAGAGCTAAGGAGAGAAAAATAAAAGGCAAGTCCAAGGAAGCTACTCTTCGGTAGAGCATAGTATAATAAACCGAGAAGCACTCCTTTTTTCCTTCATTTCTTCATAATTCGTGAAGTCCATTTGTCATTCACAATAGTACGACGTTTGACAGGAATAAATTTTCTTACATTTGTTGCTATTGAATTTGGCAGATTTTGATCGCAAATTTCTCGGCTCTCTGAAACTGTGTCTACTGTGTTTATTATGCTATGGGCTAAAGTAAAAGTAGACAGCAGGGTTGCCTATTCAAACTGATGCGTTGATGCAAACAAAAACCGAATTTTTACCAAATCCCACGAGGAAATTAATGGCGAGTATCTACAAAATTCACTAACACAATTAAATCCACAACTTTTACAATATATTTTAGTTTTTTTAACCTTCTTACTTACTGCTTAAATCTTAATACGACAAAACAAAGCGTAAGTTGAAAATACATGCTAGAAAATCTGGCAAATTTATTAAACGAGAATATTATACGAAAAAGGATATTTATTAGATAAGCAATAGCTATTTTGGAGGCAAATTTCAACACGGTTTTATAATAAAAAAATTTAAGAAATCGATTGAGGAATTTAAAAACTGCGTTAAATTTTATGGCGTTGAACGAAGTTCAAACACGATTTCTGGTCAATACATATTCAAAACCTCCTTTTACTTGACAGTGCAAGGAAATAATATCTGAAGGTGAACTAATTGTTCACGATGACTTTCGTACAATCAAAGAAATGGAGAGAAATAACGATAATACGCAGGATTTCGACGCGTAATAGCGTTGCTAAAAGGAAACGATGAGAACCATGTCATAATTAATGAGGACCTTTCTCAATTCTAGTTCTATTTCCTAACATTTGGCTTATTTTTAATAACATTTCAATTTTAGTATTTCAAATTCATTCTTTATTTTAGTATGTAAATAATAATAATAATAATGAAGAAATTTCTGCCGCAAACACATTTCCTTCAAGCGAAAATAACGAACGGATGCCAGATCACATACAATGCAATTGCTTGGCTTAAAAGGGTTAAATTTTATCAGTTCCTGCATTCAGTTTTTTGAAAAAAGGAAATAAAAGAGTATTTAGTAGTAGAAAATGAAGTATTAAATCTATTGTGGTTGAGATAAAAAATTGTTTAATATGTATTTGAAGACGAATAACTTTCTTTTAACAACTTTTACCTTTATTTTCAAAAATTCTTTGAAGTAACACTACTTTTAAGCAGTATTTTTTAGGCAGTCATAGTAAAGCGATTATTACGTTTATTAGTCCAACGTTTAACTGCTTTCATTGCAGTTATCTCCTTTTATTTTCTCCTCTAAATCTTTAAAAACTTCTTTTTTTTTGGCAAAAGCAGTTTTCGCAATCTGTTTTTTATTACCGTTTTATCGAGCGTTAAATAACTTCTCGTCGTTTTTTCTCTCTCGCTCTTCATTTTCCCTTCTTCCATCACTTCGCTAGCTACTTAATTTTACTGCTCTGACTGAATAAGATACGTTAATTTCTGCTCCAATTTTTCAGTCAACGCCCCTAAATAAAAGTTGAAAAACATTTCTAATTTTGAGTCCTCTTTGCCATGTTTTTTTTTACTACTTGCTGAAAAAACCAAATCCTTTTGAATCCTTCTCCTCGTCGACTTATCTGGCTGTCTATGGAACCATTCTCATGTCTGCCTGTCCGTTTCTAGTGCAATTAAACGAGCAGCGCCGCCACGAATCGCCATTAAAAAGAACTATTCACCGGCAGCCGTTGGTGGTGAAGTATGAAGAAGTGAGGAGCTTCTAACAAAATAATCCGACAGAAAGTCGTGACTTCTTCAAAGCCTTCGAAGTCGAAGTGGCAACCTTGTCGAAAGCGCTTCTCAGGCGCTGCATCTGAACGGACTGAAGTTGGCCAGGAGCTCAACTCCAGCTCCGACTGACAGCAGACAATGGCAACCTATTAAAAAGGGAATAATTCCGAGATTAAATGAGTTCAGCGCAACTTCTGCGGTGCAATTTGTGGTGCCTGATTCAGACTCAAAGCGAACCATCCTCGTTTTCATTTTTTTAATTTATTCATCGTTGAGATACAAGAATTGAACTAAACTAATGATATTACAAACACTATTATATAAATTAGAGACAGGTATCAAATGAAAGGTCGTTAGATGAGGAACAATCGCGCTATATATCATTTTCGCGTCACTTCTATAGCCAATAGAAGTATATATATATAGCCAACGGATCGCGTCAAACCATATATCAAATGAAAGGTCTTTAAATGAGGAACAATCGCGCTATATACCATTTTCGTGTCACTTCCATAGTTTAGGCGCAGTACTTGAAGGAGGGTATTTGTTTAGAGCGAAAAACACTCCCCACTCCTTTCAGTCATATCTCGAGTTCTAGCCAACGGATCGTGTCAAGCCATATATCAAATGAAAGGTCTTTAAATGAGGAACAACCGCGCTATATAACATTTTCGTGTCACTTCCATAGTTTAGGCGCAGTACTTGAAGGAGGGTATTTGTTTAGAGCGAAAAACACTCCCCACTCCTTTCAGTCATATCTCGAGTTCTAGCCAACGGATCACGTCAAACCATATATCAAATGAAAGGCCTTTAAATGAGGAACAATTGCGCTACATAACATTTTCGTGTCACTTCCATAGTTTAGGCGCAGTACTTGAAGGAGGGTATTTGTTTAGAGCGAAAAACACTCCCCACTCCTTTCAGACATATCTCGAGTTATAGCCAACCGATCGCGCCAAGCCATATATCAAATGAAAGGGTCTTTAAATGAGGAACAACCGCGCTATATAACATTTTCGTGTCACTTCCATAGTTTAGGCGCAGTACTTGAAGGAGCGTATTTGTTCAGAGCGTAAAACCTAAATACCCTACTTGAAGGAGGGTATTTGTTTAGAGCGAAAAACACTCCCCATTCTTTTCAGTCATATCTCGAGTTCTAGCGAACCGATCGGGCCAAGCCATATATCAAATGAAAGGCCTTTAAATGAGAAACAACCGCGCTATATAACATTTTCGTGTCACTTCCATAGTTTAGGCGCAGTACTTGAAGGAGTATATTTGTTTAGAGCGAAAAACACTCCTTCCAGTCATATCTCGAGTTCTGGCCAACCGATCGCGTCAAGCCATATATCACATGAAAGGTCTTTAAATGAGGAACAACCGCGCTATATAACATTTTTGTGTCACTTCTATAGTTTAGGCGCAGTACTTGAAGGAGGGTATTTGTTTAGAGCGAAAAACACTCCTTCCAGTCATATCTCGAGTTCTAGCCAACCGATCGCGCAAAGCCATATAGCAAATGAAAGGTCTTCAAATGAGGAACAACCGCGCTATATAACATTTTCGTGTCACTTCTATAGTTTAGGCGCAGTACTTGAAGGAGGGTATTTGTTTAGAGCGAAAAACACTCCTTCCAGTCATATCTCGAGTTCTAGCCAACCGATCGCGCAAAGCCATATAGCAAATGAAAGGTCTTTAAATGAGGAACAACCGCGCTATATAACATTTTTGTGTCACTTCTATAGTTTAGGCGCAGTACTTGAAGGAGGGTATTTGTTTAGAGCGAAAAACACTCCCCACTCCTTTCAGTCATATCTCGAGTTCTAGCCAACGGATCGCGTCAAGCCATATATCACATGAAAGGTCTTTAAATGAGGAACAACCGCGCTATATAACATTTTCGTGTCACTTCTATAGTTTAGGCGCAGTACTTGAAGGAGGGTATTTGTTTAGAGCGAAAAACACTCCTTCCATTCATATCTCGAGTTCTAGCCAACCGATCGCGCAAAGCCATATAGCAAATGAAAGGTCTTTAAATGAGGAACAACCGCGCTATATAACATTTTTGTGTCACTTCTATAGTTTAAGCGCAGTACTTGAAGGAGTGTATTTGTTTAAGGCGAAAAACACACCCTACTTCTTTCAGTCATATCTCGAGTTCTAGGTAAACTATCGCGCCAAGCCATATATCATATGAAAGATCTTCAAATGAGGAACAATCACGCTATATAACATTTTCGTGTCACTTCTATAGTTTAGGCGCAGTACTTGAAGGAGTGTATTTGTTTAAGGCGAAAAACACACCCCACTTTTTTCAGTCATATCTCGAGTTCTAGCTAACCCATCGCGCCAAGCCATACATCATATGAAAGGTCTTTAAATGAGGAACAATCGCGCTATATAACATTTTCGTGTCACTTCTATAGTTTAGGCGCAGTACTTGAAGGAGTGTATTTGTTTAAGGCGAAAAACACACTCCACTTCTTTCAGTCATATCTCGAGTTCTAGCTAACCAATCGCGCCAAGCCATATATCATATGAAAAGTCTTTAAATGAGGAAGAACCGCGCTATATAAAATTTTCGTGTCACTTCTATAGTTTAAGCGCAGTACTTGAAGGAGTGTATTTGTTTAAGGCGAAAAACACACCCTATTTCTTTCAGTCATATCTCGAGTTCTAGGTAAACTATCGCGCCAAGCCATATATCATATGAAAGATCTTCAAATGAGGAACAATCACGCTATATAACATTTTCGTGTCACTTCTATAGTTTAGGCGCAGTACTTGAAGGAGCGTATGTGTTTAAGGCGAAAAACACACCCCACTTTTTTCAGTCATATCTCGAGTTCTAGCTAACCTATCGCGCCAAGCCATATATCATATGAAAAGTCTTTAAATGAGGAAGAACCACAGGTATCAAATGAAAAATCGTTAAATGAGGAGTTCATGATTATAAGTAAAATATTACTTACATATATTAATTATACTTTTCTTGGTTATAGTAAAATTTCCTAGCACTTAAATACTAAAAAAATGGGAATATCATTTTTTGAAAATAAATACTCAAATTAAAGGAAAATTTCTTCATGTTAAGTAAGATAGTTTTCATTTAAGTATAATTTTACTTAAAATTAATATAAAAGTAATCTTAAAAATATTAGTTCATTCTTTCTAAAATAAATAGGAAATTTTACTTAATTTAATTACTTGCAACATGCTTCTTTTTTTCGTTCTTTAGTTTGCCTCTATGTCGTATATCGCCGTATTTACTGCTAATATTTCAAATAGTCACCGTACCATACATATGACCATAGAGATTCTCTATGATATGACTTTTTCTCATAAATGTTATACACATCATAACGGTACAAAATCGTGGTCATACGAGCGTGTGTTTACGTCGTCATAGCGCAGCGTTTTTGCAAAAAACGAATTTGCTCAGATTTGTTAAGGGACAATTTACATTGAGGGTATTTGACGGGAGTCACGTCTTCTTTAATGTTGCTTCAAGTTGACGTCCGAGTGGTATCTTAAATTGACATATCAAGATTTTTGGATTTTCTCACTATAAATGAATTTACAACCAAACTCATCCGCTTGATCTTTTTATAATTTTTTTAAACTAAATAAGCACGAAGTCTTGACTCCTCAATGTAAATTGCTCCCAAAAGTTTCTGAATTTTGTGAAAAAAGTCTCCTGTGCTCTAGTGATCGACAAAAGTGGGAGTACAACATGTATGCACCACTTCGTACTTGCGTACTATTTTGAGTACATTTTTTAATGACGGAGTACGGATTTTCAACCCACGGTACATAATATTTTCATGACACGTGGCAACTCCTTACTCTATTTACAAAAAAAGAACCAAAACTAACGCCATGATTTTGGAGTACGAAGTACATTCTTGGTTTCGTACTTTCTCGCGTTATTCTTCCATAAGAAACCTATGTCAAAAAAACGGCCCAGAGTACGTTGTACTTTTCGTAACCGCTTCACTTTAGTATTCGTAACAAAACATTATCGAAGTACTTTTTTCGAACGCAGAGTACGTTTTGTGCCTGTCTGCAGTACTATTGCAATAGGCTGTGGATGCAACCTTGGAGTACAATCAGTTGGTGAATATTTGTGAACAGAAGTGGACTGTGTTGTGACCAAAATAATTTCAAATACTAGTTAATAAATTCTAATACGTACACATATGTTTATAAAGTGAAATTAGCATTAAAAAATACAAGTTAAATTTTCAACTGTTAAGAATTTTGTGTTTGAAGTAAATTAAGTAATTGTTTGTTAATAACTTTACAAAAAGTGTCTTAATTTTGTGCGGCGTTATATATAATAGAAACCATAACAACTTTCGTGTCCGCGATTAGCCACATGTAGGATACAAATAGCAGTTTATTGCAATTACTTAAAGAATGGCACGGCGAAGCCTTTTTTGCGATTTTAGCAGGTTTAATACAAATTTTTCAAAGTTTATCGTCATAAACTTTGCAAAGATATTCAGAATATTTTGACTCTGAGGACTGAATAGCTCTAAGGCCACAAACTCCTTAACGAGTAGCTTTAATGAATTTAATGGAAATTTGGATGAGGTAAGTGCTTACTTACATATATTTACATTTATTACATTATTATTATTACATTATTATATTTACATTTATTTCACATATTCGTAGGTTTCTATTATAAGAACTTTAAAGATTTCCCTACATGAAAAACAACCACTAATTCCTAAATACAGACGAGTGCTTGTCAGCTTATTTACAGAATACAAAGTAGAGAAACAAATATCTCCCAATTCCAAAACATTTGGCAGAATCGCCGAATTAACACATGTGAATGTAATACTGAATAGTTGATACTGAACTGAATTTGAAAGAATTGTGATGGGAATAATATGTAAATTATATTTGATTGTGATGTGAATATCATTATATTTATATATTAATGCAGAATGAATGTCATGTTAATGTAATATGAATGTCATGTGAATGTAATATGAATGCAATTCGAATGTGATGCGATTCGAATATGATTTGATGTGAATATCGTGTGAATACGCAATGGCTGAAATTGTGATGTGAACGTAATAGAAATATTATATGAATTTATTGTAATATCACATATGTGATATGTGATATTATGATGTAAATGTGACAAGAATGTAAAAATACTATCAGGAGAATCTTACGTGACTCATAATACAGTAACAAAGCGATTCACAAAACACTAATTTTTTTTAAAAATCGCCTTAAAAGCTCACACTTTTATCTGAGTAGATAGCTTCACCGTTGACCTTCCTTTTAAAGTAAATAGAATCTTTGAAGTGTCGTTGTCATTGGCTGATGTTGCGTTTATCCACGTAACGTGGCATTGCGGTCGTCTGTGTGAATGTTGTTGTGTGAAGAAGGAACTGGTGAGCGAGCCGACGATGCCGAGTGCTGGATGCTTCGGCCAGCGCTTAACGTATACCGCATATCGGTCACTGAATACTGAATCCAGTGTTAGTCGCTTGGACACGTTGTCTGATGCTTGTTTATTTAGATCAGTTTCGTTCGTTGGCTAAACTTATAAATAATTCAACACCTCGGATCCGACGTACGAGTTGTTAATGCTTTAAATGGATATCCGTGTTGCACACTTCAGTGAACACGACACGACGCTGAGTAAAACGGTTCCGAAACAACAACAGCAACAACAACAAGAACAGGAAACTGTGTGTAGCGGTTAAAAATTGTTGATGGTCATTCTGTGGCCATGAAAAATAAAACCAAAGCATTAATAGAATTCTGATCCGATATTCATTTATTATCCTCGCAGTATTTAAGCACAAAGTCATCAGAAAACAGAGAACTGAAGGGTAAAGGAGCCACAAGTCCTGCCAGAGGAAGGAAAAGTGAGAGTTGTTCAGGGACATTCAGTAAAACTGTAAACGGCCTTAAAAGCATTCAGCTGAAATGGAATAAAGTTGAAGTTGGTAATCAATAGCAACAAACTCTGCGAAGTAAGTAATTGGCTAAAGTAGGATTCCGTTAAAATAAGAGTTCTGTTCGTCATTTCTGAGGTCTTCCTCGAATCGGGAAGATTTATTTACGTTGTTATTAAAAAGATTTTAATGGTGATCGCTTAGCTTATGGGACTTCTTTGTTTTCCTCCCTTTTTCTCCATTAAAAAAGCACCGCGCTGTAATGAAGCATGTAGATTTCGACCAAAAAATTTCTTAATGATTTATCCTCGATAATCGATAACTGCTGGTGATTAAAGTTTCTCTGAAGAGAAGCTCGTCGTCGTCTAATTAAAAAGATGCTGCATTGCTCTACAATATCTCTGGAGATTTTCTGATGAACGAAGCCACTCAATATTAATTTTGTGTCACTTGGGGACAGGTTGTTGTTGTTGCAATATTATAATTATCACTCAATCAACTTAATCGCTCTGAAGTACCCTCACTTGTTTACAAACGAGTTTACACTTGGAATAATCTAAAGAGAATTCACTTAGAAAGATTTGAGAAGGTAGACAAAGCAGATTGTCACTTGCAGTGACGCGCTGCTAATGAATTATGATACCTAGGAGAATCAAATAACAGTCATTATTACAAATCTCACGATCAGAAAGCTCCTACAACTCAGCCACTGATATAAACGATAGATTAGCGCGATTTTTCCACATGAACGCATGGAAATGCCAAAACTCATCTCAGCAATCTGATTTTTGTAAATACAATAATATTAAAGCTTGGCTCACAGTAATGAACGTTTTAAAAACTCAGATGTTAGAGAATCAAAATAATCGTTAATTTATAGCAGCAATGTTCGTCTTTAAATAACAGCGACGATATTCTTTTAAATTAAATCATTTTGAAGATGTGTATAACGAAATGTAGTTAGTTTGTTTTCCTTTAATATACAGACACCAATAATTGGAAAATCAGTTCCAAATAACATCTTTAATAGTAAATTTCTTACCTCCCCTCAGTTTTAGCTACGATTTTCTTTTTACTAAACAGATTCCTCTAACTTGTTGATATTATTTCTAGAAGTGCCATTGAAAAACGGTGTGCTACACTTTTACTCCGTTCAATTATTACTGATTCTTTATATTTCCTTACCTTTCATTCTACAGGATTTCCCATTGATTTCTCTCAAATTATTCAATAACGCATTAGTCGTTTAATTGTTTTACAAGTTGTATTTTAATTAATTAAATTTTCATTTATACTATTAATTATTTTAGTGAATTAGTTTAGTTATCATTTTGAATAGTTACACTTAAAATACAGAGAGCGAAGCTCATTTAACACTCGATTACGTTGTCGATGACGAGTTTTCTACATTTTTACACAGTTTATCGTCTGCTCTTCTTTTTAACTCTAAACTTTAATTAAATTTATAGAGTATGTCAAATAACAGCTAAAGGTTTAATGAATTGTTTAACACATATACAAACGATAACACACATTTATATGAATTATTTAACATTTTATGACTTAATTTACATTTACATGAAGATACGTTGTACGAATGAAAATTTCTTTACTTTTCGAAATGAAAAGATGACATGCCTTCATTCTGAATTCAATTAATTAATTAGTCAGTTATTAAAGTTAAATACATATTTTTCAAATTACTATAATATACCCTTAATTTTAAGGATAGTCAAGTGTTATTGTGATGAAAATTAAGATTACTATTTTTATAATTATTACTGTTTTTAAAGGTATTACTGTTAATATTAGTATTAATATTGATTTGTTATGAGTATTAATGTTATGAAATGAGAGATGTTATGTTATTATCTCTGTTATTATTGTTGTTTTTTTATCACATTTTAGTATAATTATTATTATATACACATATCGAAATATCTTTTATTACGACTAATATTTTTTAGTAGTCACAATTTTATAATTCTCAAGTTACAACTATTATATTCAGTTTAGCATCGAGTTTTGCAAAGTTGTTTGCAAATATTTAAAGAAATCCATTTCTGATCGCTTAATACTAGTTTTTGCTTAAAACTTTAAGTTTTTTACTTTTGTCACTTTTTGATTTTATTGAATTTAAGTTTAATCACTTTTGATTTGATTAACGTTTTTTAATTTTAACATTAAATTACATTTTTAACATTTTAACATTTTTAAAATTTAACATTAACATTTTTAATGTTGGCTAACGTCTCTAATTTGATTACATAATTTGTGTTACGAGTATTATTATCATTTCCTTTATTAGCTTCCATTTTGATCTTCGTTCTGAAACTAAAAAGTAATTTCTTAATTTTTTTTTCTAGTTTGTAATTTGTAACGAATATTTCTTTATTTAAATTAGACTTCAGTTAATTCTTAACTATTTTTCAGAATCGGTTTTGTTCGTTAACTTACTTATTTTGCGTTAATTTAATTATTTTGCTATTACTAAATCCTTTAGTTGAAACTCGCTTAATTTTAATAGTTTTTCCTTCTGAATTCGTCAATAGAATTTACGATTTGCCATTTATGATTTAAGTTTTAATTATAAAAACACTTCTTGAAACATTTAACTTTACATTCAGAAAAAGGAGCAGCTCAACATTTATACCTTAAACACTTTAGAGCAAATAGAGTAGAAGTTGTAATGAATACAGTTATTTTTACAGTGTATCTCGTATAATGAATGCCATTTGAATACAAAATTTGATTTTCCTTACAGTTTCACTTGGTTATATGATTATATATACGATCTTTATGTCCGTGGTTTGGGGACTGCAGCTGGTGTTCGTTTGTTTTTATTGGAATTGATAAAGTTTTTCGAATGTCTCTGTTGTTGCTATATGTCAAAAGCTCAGAAGGGCCGATTTATGCTCCCGAAATGGTTCTTCTATTCTAGATCTTCCCTTTAGACTCCTTTGCATTTTTACCGGTGGGTTTTTTATTTAAAATGAGTATAAAAACAGTTTCATAGATTCACTCATATAATGAGTCTCTACCGCTTTAAAACGAATCGTAACTTTCTTAAGTAACTTTTATGTTTTAATTACCCTTGATTCAGCTACATTTTTAGCTTCTTGATTTGCTGTAGATGTCAACAGGGGAAAACCTGGTAATACTCTGTAATAAAAAGATTTGTTTAGAAAGACTAAAAATTAGTATTTTGAAAATTTTTGGAAATTTTTTTAAAGTTAATGAAAATTCGCTTCATTTTTATTATGACAAAGTTTATCTAAAGTTTCTGTACATATTCATTTTTGATCAGAATATAATATTTTTTTGTATATCCTCTTTTATTTATATTCTTTCCACGCAAATCAGAACTGAAAGAAAATCATTTTCCAAACTTTATTGCAATTTATTGATAAGTAATTTTCACAATACAATAAACGTTATATTGAAAAAAACACGAAACGATAAAAACAACAAAACTTTTAAAACTTTTCTTTAATTTTCTGAAAGTTTTTAATTATTTCTTTGCACATCATCCTCTCAATCATAGCGATTCCAGCAGACATTTCCGAGCATTTTATTAGAATTGAAAGGTGTTGTGGGTTAAATAATGGAAGAAAGAGAAGCGAAAGGAAGAGGAAGGAATAGAAAGACCTTGGTTCAACTTTCTTATTGCAGTTGTTGTTGTTATCGAACATTTTTATTGCTGCTGCAAGGATTCGAAAAGTTCGAACAGCAAACATATTTTTTCTTGCTGCTGTTAATGGTTTTTCTACTCTTTTTTTTGCTTCTCTTCTTGTTTAAAGGAAGTAAAAAGTTTTCATTAAAGTAAAGTTTTCCGTTGTTTTCTGTTTTTCGTTTTTGATTTTGTTCGAAATAATGAAGAAATCAACTAAAGGTCGGCGTGCAGATGAGTTGCTGAAGATAGATAAAACTTGAAAAGATGTTTCAAGAATGAAAATTCTTAAGCAATACTTAAGCACATCCAATCGCTGTCATTACAACTTAAGGGCAGTTCAAGGATAATTCAAGAACAGTTAATATAACAAAAAAAAAATATTAAAAAAGTATGATAAAGGGAAAGCATATTTCGAAATCTTCCAACGCTGGGACGTCTAGTTATGTTTTTTTTTTAATTAATAATATACATATTTCTTGAATACCATAATGTGGAAGTCTTCTTCGCGTCGTTTTTCTTCATTAATCGCTGTTATACAAAACACATCTTTGCTCCACATACACTATATTTTCTCTCCCTCTCCCAATCTCTTATTCCATTTTGTTTGTTCCTATCATTTGCCATGCTTTTGCCTTCTGCTCATCAACGGAATAAACATATATTATTTGCTTGAAGTGCTTGCAAAATAATGTTTTAGAAAATGAAATCCTTGGCACAATCGGTTTTTGTTCCATGAGTTCTTCATTTTTCTGTAAAATTTTTGATGACATTTTACGACAAAAGAAGATTTTAACAAAAACGTCCCTCAATCATCCGAAGCAGAAGCTTCTACAGCACAAAACACGAAAGTAAAATCAAACCAATTTCTTTCAATCAACGATACATCCGTTTCCATTTCATCTAAGCCGGCAAATAATAGACGAACCCTGCGAAAAGTTTCCGAAAATAGTTCCATGCGAAAGATTCATTTTTGTCTTTTTTCGAAACATATCAATAAATTAAAATTCGGATTTTAAAGCTAACTTCGATCCCTTAAAAGATTATCCTGTTCAAGGAATGTAATTCCAAATGAATTTCAAGTGGACCATGACCAAAAATTTGCCTTTTTTCTTTGTCTTTAATTTTTCCATTATCGTCATTCATCAATCAAAAATATTTTACAAATATCCACGATTAATTTTTATTTCTTTAAATATTTAATTGAACTATTAAACGGGTTTATTATTAATAATTATATAGTTACAATTATTGAAGTTGTTGTTATTATTGATCAAGAACACGATTCGACTTTACATACTCAACAACTCCACATACTATGTACTCCACAAACTGCATAAACTTCCACTTACTTGCTATTGAAATTGGACTTGGAAGATGCTGGATTAAGGTCATGACGCTGCAACCTCTTATCACGCCTCTACCTGAGTTTCACGACGCTTGAATTGATTTTTTATTGATTGAGCCTACGTAAAGGCGATTTCTATCAGAGTATAAATTTTATTCTATTGTAAATATAAGTTGGACTCCAGCAGCGCCCGTCATCCATCTTCTACTTAGCATTAATTCTGAATTGAACACGACCGTCGATTTATTCCATAGTGATATAAATTTACTCTTTCTCACACACTCACCTATTTCTAGTCCGTGCAGTCCGACCACAGCTCCCAGTCCTTTCATTCTGTCGATCGGCCTTTTTATTATCCCCTTCCCATCGCACTTCAAATTTTTCCACTGCGGTAGTGAACCGGACGATGGTCGCCGAAGAGGATGCGCTTGAATGCCTGTCGAAACTCGGGGCTGAATATCGTGTAGATGACCGGATTCAGGGTGGAGTTGAAGTAGCCCATCCAGAGGAAGAAGGAGGCGATAGCGTCGTTGATTTCGCACTCGTCGCAGATGCGGTTGATGTTGTTGGGTATTGATTGCTGTGGTTGTAGTCCCCGCTGGTGCCAGCGAAATGCCGCCGCTCGCATTCAGCGGTGTCTGAGGTGAAATGGTCGAGATGGAAGTGGTGGTGGTTGCTGCTGATGCGGTTGTGGCTCCAGCCGTCGTCGTAACAGCAGCAACTACAATAGCATCGTGATTAGACGCTGATTTATCATTCATTATTTCTGCCTTTGATGCTGCTGTGTTTGCATCTGCGGCTGCTAATGTTTCTTGTTGTTGTTGTATAGCATCAGAATTACCATTTACTGCTGCTGCTATTATTGTTGTTTTGGTTGCTGTAGTTATCGATGGGGTCGCCGCAGCGACTGTTGCTATCGCTAGCGTCGTTGGTGGAGCATGAGTTTTATCAGTCGTTGTTGTTGGTGATGTTGTACAAACGCCATTGAAAACTGCTGCTGCCGCAACTGCACTTTTGCCTGCTTCATGCTGATGATGATCGTGAAGATGCTGCTGAAGCGAGTTGTGAACATTTTGATTGCGTTCGAATTTATTGTTTGGTGTTGCTGTTGATGTTGTGGTTAATGGATGTTGATGCTGCAGCTGCTGATGCTGCTGACTCGCCAATGCCACGAGATGAGAGACGGTGGAAATCTGACTCGTTGATGTGGTTGGCTGCAAAGAAACCAGATTGTAAATTTATTTCATATTAAAAACACACACAGCAGAGGGAAATAGTTAAGTGCAGCAGCATTTAAAACAAACACCCAGCAGCACGAGGAACACGAAGAACAGCAATAAAAAGCAGAAGAAACAGCTTCTGAGGATACAAATGTTGGCAATAAATTTTCCTTGGCATTTCCATGAAAGGCGTCCTTCGAAAGGACGACTTGCTCCAGCGACTACGTTTGGTTTAACCCAGACTTTATTTAAGTGCGTGAAGTTAAATACGTATTTGAGCGTGAAGATAAATACGAATTTAACTTAGCAATGGCGCAAACCAAAAAACAGCATGATTCATATACCCAGTTTTCATAGGCTGTCGAAGGAAAAACGAGAAGTTAAATACGTATTTAAGTGTAAAAATTAATTTGTGCATCATGTAGAGATTTGCGTGGCCTCTATTGCCGTTTTTTTTCAAATCGACTTTGAAATTGTCGAAGATTTGCTTGGTCAGACTGCGAGGATGCAGTGGCCACTGGTCAGGAACGCTTCGTTGCGCGTTGATGAAACTTGCGATGTTCGGAAGATATAACCGAGGAGCTCTCAATATAAAAAAATTGAGAACTCCTCTATTGCCGTTTTTTTGCAAATCGACTTTGAAATTGTCGAAGATTTGCTTGGTCGGGATTGGTGGCTTCGCAGGAGATGCGTTGGTGTTGAACGACGGTGGGCGTTGAGGGGCGTGTGTGCTAAAAAACAGCAGCAAAAAGCTTTGCGAATAAATTTTTTGAGCTTGCTAAACAAAAATTTGTGTCTGTGATAAGCTTTCGGCGAAATAAAACAACGAAATATAAATTAAGTGTTTTTAGCTTTAAAAAAGCTTCAAAGAAGTTTTATAATTACCAAAGCAAAATTTAAAACTTAAATTTAATATATTAAAATATTTAAAAATGAATTTTTCTTCTTATTTGTCAGAAGATTAAAATAAAAAAGATATTACATTTAAGCTTCTAGTCAAATTTTCTTTAATTAAAAGTGTAAATTTAAGTTTTTTTCTAAATGTTTGTTTAAATAATTTATATAAAAGAAAAGTTTTCAGTGATTTTTATTAAGTGAGAGATATTTCTTAATTATTTTTCTTTTTATGATGAAATCAGATTTCAGTTTAAAGTTTCTTGATTTTTTTACATCAGCAAAACATTAAAAAATCATTATTTAATGAGTGATAGCGACTTTCAATAAATTAATTGTGTCGTTTTAAGAATTCTTGTTATTAATTATATGATTAAAATTCTAATTTCAATGAAAGAAATTCGATTTTGCAAAACACTTTGAATTTAAAATTTTTAAATTACCAATTGATGAATTTGTAATTTATTTAATAGGTTTTTCGTGAATTTAAAAGTGGATATTGAAACGCCATTTTTTGCACACACACGTCAGGTCGTTTCTCGTCTCTTCTTCTTCACCCCCTCACGATCTCTCTTCGCACACAAATCACAGCGTCTCAATGCACGTAGCACTCAATGGATTATTATTTGTTGGCAAATGTTGTTGAGCACATATTCCTAATAGCACATTTCTTCTCTCTCGTTTTAGGATATTTCCCAAGGACGTCGTCAACAGACACAGTGAAAAAAGTAATGGAAAATCACCAGAAAAGTGCTCGCTCTATTCTCAGCTACAAATTCCACTTCTTATTTGTCGGTCTTGGTCGGCTACGCGTTGAACTCCCGCACGAAGCCGCATTCATCTTGTATACACGAGCGAATCTCGGTACAATCACTCGCTCTCACACTTCAACTCGCATGCGATATCGGAAGTAAATGAGAAGCACAGCAACTCGCATTGGGTTGCTCGCTTCAACTTTCACTTTCGTTCTAAAAGTTAAACTTCAACGCAGAGAGCAACAAGTTCAGAGAGCCTAAAAACCAGGCAGGATTTCGTTTAATGTTCACAAACTCTTTTAACCTATTTTTCCTTTTCTCTAGGCGCAAATTGGAGAGGATGCACTAAATAGATAATGTAACTGTTATATTTTTTGTATCGTGCAAGATGGAAACCTTGGATGCGGAAAAAAACAGCGAAAACCAATCACAAATTTTCAATTTCAATTTTAATTTATTTTTCAATTACAATACAGGACACTAAGATTAATCTTTTTTAGTGCTTCAAAGTACATAAATAATATCAAAATGTATAAAAATGTATAATAACATGTAATACTAATATTAATAAATACTTAATAATTACTTAATAAATACTTATGAATGAAATCGAAATTACTACAAAAAAGAAGATACAAAAGAGATAGTAGAATTTTAGAACAGCACCCTTGAAGCAGCCTAGCGACGAAATCATTCGGATGTGCAGAGGAAGTGAGTTCCACAAATGAGGTAATTAAAAAATGAACAGCGCAACACAACAAATCATGGTAATTGGACGCTCTTCATTTATATATTAACGCGCCAATGATAATCACAATAACACTTTAAACAATATATAAAAGCAAAACAATCACAAAACATTGAAAAGAATATCGAAAACATCATCAAACACACTAAAAACAAAACAAACAAATGAAATTGATTTTTTCATTACCACAAAGTAAAAAAAATAACCTTCAACATTAAATGCAATTAACAATTATTTGTTCATTATTTCAAATTTAATAACACTAAAGACAAGAATCGCAGTACAATTTCCATCATCATTCGTGTCGAACAGCAAGAAACAGAATCACAAGCGTCATCATCATAAAACACACCAAAAACAACCAAACAAAACGAAAACAACATCGACAACAACAGCAATCATCATTCAATGCTTCATCATTTTAAAAAACAAAACAAATCCAAATATTTACAGCAACAAATAAAACATTTCTTTTATACAAAAAACGAAACAATTTCAGTTTTTGCATTTTATTTATTTATTTATTAAATTCTTTTTATTACTCATTACAATCATTCAATCATTGTTTATTATTAATTTAGTTAATAACCTTATTTATAGCTTTATGTAATCAGTTTATTTAATAACTTTATTTTTTAATTTACACTTTACATATCGTTAATAATAATATTTAACTATATTCAAAAATATAAAATATAATAATATTTCTTTAATACGTACAATGAAAAATTACTTAAATTTCATTAAAACGATTTAACTTTTATAAATTAACCATTATAAATAGTTATTAATATTTTTAAAATTTTGCTTACTTTATAATGGTCTATAATATTATTAATATTTATCTTTATGCTAGATAATATTTCATTTAATATTTACAATATTTAATTTAAATAAATAATTAATACTTAATTTAATATTTACAATATTTCATATGTATTTATTATATTTATTTTAATATACAAAATTATTATTATATGTATATATATAATTATTAAAAATATTTTATCATTGTATTATTTATTTTAATGATTAGTTTCATTTTAATTTGCTTTTTCACTTTGTATATGTTTAAAACTAATTTTTAAACGTACACAAGAATTTCTAGAGTTGATGCATTACTATTAAACACTTAATTTATTTAATATTAAGCATTCTTCATTAAGATTTAAGATTTATTTAATATTAAAAATGTAATTTTTATTATTATTTGCGATATTTTAAAGCATTCGTTTTTAAATTATCTTTTCTCATAGGCTTAATTTATTTCCATAGTTTTAATTTATTTTCGTAGTTCATTGATTCAATTCAATTGATTGTTTATCGTAAATTTTGTCTTTTAATTGAATGAATTAAAATTTTGCATTTAAATTCTTAGTTTGACATTATTAATAATATTAAATCTACCTACATTATTTTTAGTCATTAATTTTAAATAGTTATTTATCTTTTTAGTTTTGATTTATTAATTATAGTTTTTTCTTCGCATGTTTCATTGTTTTTTTGTTTGTCTTCGTACATTTCGTGTTTCTCGTTTACTTTCCGTTTGCCTTCTACTCAATTTCTCTTCTGTTTTCTATTAGTTTTGCGCCGTCCACATTTCATTTGCTTGTGATTTCCTCCGATTTGAATAGAATTCTCTTCATATTCAAAGAAATGGTCACGTTTTTAATTGTTAATTCAATTTTCAGACTTGAACAAAAAATGTTTTCGACAGCAGAGAATCGGCAATGCAGCGCCGTCGATGCCGTGTCCGCCGCTGCAACGTACGCAACCGCGTTCCATTCTCAACAGAACAGAAGTCTCAGATACAGAAGCGACCGCGTAGCCGCAATTCGCTGGACGCCGATAACCAACACAACAACAACGACAACGATGTGAATCTAGCGCAACGGCCGCTGTTGCCGGGCACCGCCGCCGGCCTCATAAACGGCAACCGCAAACGACTGTCAGCCAACGACGTTTCCGACATGCTTTTCGAGCTGTACAAGGCCAACGCGGCCAAAGCACCAAAGAACCAGCAGCCAGCCCTGCCGCACCAGAAGCCGGGCCAAACATCGCCCACCTCCGCCGGAGCCGTCGACGATCGCCGCCATCGCCACGAACGGCGCCGCGCCCGGCCACCTCAAGGACGCGGCTCCAAAAAACTTGCAGGCCGATGAAATGCTGATAGAGGGCGCCGAGCCGCGCGGAGTAGAGTCGGCGTCCTTACAGGACCCGCTGCCTCCCCTCGCCCTCAACGCGCCATTTCATCCACGCATTAAATACTCCGGAGTCAGCAAATCGCTGGGCGCCGCCGCGGGTCCCGCAGCCGCCGTCGCCCCAACGACGCTGCCCATTGTAACCGCGATACCGACGTCGGTGTTGGTGCCCACCATGGCGCAGGAGGTCGATGTGAAGCCGCTGATTCAGCCAAGTACCGGCCTGATGATCGAGCCGCACAGCGCCGCCGCGTCTGTCATTCAGCCCACGCCGTCGTCGTCGGGCGCCTCCTCCGCCGTCATGCCGCAAGCCGCCTTCCTGCGCGACGGCCACGCCAATTTTCAGCAGCAGCTCCGCGCCCAGGAAATACTGAAACTGAACCAAAGCAATGCTGGGGCCGGGGTCGCTATGGGACCGTCTGCTTCGGGTCCAACTGCAGTCGAAGCCGGCAGCGGCGATGACACCAGTCACGTTACGCCGACCAAACTGTTCGAGAACTTCCTACGGCAACAACGCGTCGAACAGCGCCGCGACAACGAGCACGACACTTTGTCGGACACGAACGACCGCGACGACGAGGAGGACGACTCGCGCTACAACGGCTTCGACGACATTCATCTGATGGAGGACAGGAAGGCAACGAGTGCAGCGAGCAGCGCCTTCGCTCAGCGGTCGCAGTTGAATGTGTTCGCGACGAGCGGAGCCGCGCCGTCCGATTACCTGTCCGACGAGTCGCAGAAGTTCATGATCGCCGCCCAGGCGCAGGCCTTCCGCAGCATCGACTACTCCCTGAGCGACTTCGGCGGCAACAGTCCGGGCGACGGCGAGCCGACCTACGAGTGCCGGCACTGCGGCAAGAAGTACCGCTGGAAGTCGACGCTGCGCCGCCACGAGAACGTCGAGTGCGGTGGCAAGGAGCCGTCGCACCAGTGTCCTTACTGCCCCTACAAGTCGAAGCAGCGCGGCAACCTCGGCGTGCACGTGCGAAAGCACCACTCGAATCTGCCGCAGCTGGCCAGCAAACGGCGCTCCAAGTACTCCGTCAAGTTGGAGGACAGCGTGGTGGGCGAGGGCACGGGCGTGGCGAGTGCTAACGGCTCCGATGACTCGTCCAGCAAACTGATGATCGATTGCAGCAAGTGAGATAAAGGCCACAAGAGCGACGATGACAGATGAAATGAGTTGATATGAAAGAGCGTAGGAGTGCCAGCGAGAGCGTAACTACATATACATATATATTAAGAGTGCGACAGAGAGAAACACATCGACAGCAATTGACTTTCCTTGTTGCCCTTTTGTTGCAATCAAGGTGCATGTTCGAATTCGAACTTTGTTTAATTTTAACTATGAAATCATTGCGTATATTTTTAAATTTAGTTTATATTTTATATACTTATTCCCGTTCCCCCTTCCTATAGTTTTAATTGTTGGGTTTCTTTTCGATTTTTCGTATCGTTTTAACCAAATTAAAATTCTATTAATTTTTTTGGTTGATAAAAATAATAACGGAAACCTTTAGCAATACTTATATATTAAATATAATTAATTATTAAGCAAAGAAATTATATATATGTATTCTATATTTCTTCAAAGCCTTTTTAATTTTCAAACTTTTTATGACTAAAGAAAATCTTAATTTTATTTTTCATTTATAAAATCAAAACAAAAACTAGTAAGAGTACCTTCGGTCAGACCGAAGCTTATATACCCTACATCCCGCCGATTTTCACCATTTTCAATACAGAGTTATCTATGATGGCAGAGAATATTCGTACCGAATTTCAAGTCAATTCTTCCAACCGTTATTCTGGAATTGCGGTTTATATCAATGTCATATGTTCGTGGGCGGACACGCCCATTTTTTTTAAAAATTTAATCTACCTGTACCGATGTATTCGGAAACAAAATTGGAGCTCAAAACTAAGTCTACAAGTTGAAATATTGTTAAAAGAATTAGTATTTGTTAAAAAAGTAGGCGTGGCGCTGCACCGATTTATCCCATTTTCAATCCCACAGAGTTTCGGATGACAAAGAATATACGTGCAAAATTTCATCGCGATAGCTTCATTCGTTCTCCTGTAATCGTGATTTCCACAGACAGACAGACAGACAGACAGACAGACAGACAGACAGACAGACAGACAGACAGACAGACAGACAGACAGACAGACAGACAGACTACGGACATGGCTAAATCGACTCAGGAGGTGACACTGATCAAGAATATATATACTTTTCCATACCTGCCACGCCTCCTTTAATGCGTTACACACGGAAGCACAAAGTGAATATACCCTCATTCCTTCGGATGTAGGGTATAAAAAAACGAAAAATTTATTATTGTTAGGAAAAAATATGACTATTTTAATTATATATATGATATTTTCAAATTATTACTATTTTGCTAAAATCATAAGGTTCCAATTTAGACAATATTCAGCATGAATTTTTTTAAATAAATATTTAATCATTTAATTGTATTGCTAAGGATAATAAAAGAAATGAATGTTTGCAGTTTTTACTCAACACTCAAGTAAATATTAAATGTAATTAAAGATGAAGAATTGGGAAGCAAATCCTTTTTCAGATCAAAACTTAAATGGACAGAAATCTGTTTTAGCGTTAAGTAAATTTAATATAGTAAGATAAAATTAAGTTTCACGTGCAGCCTTAACTACGAAAATAAAGATACTCAGCGATGCATAATTATTTATGGCAGGAACTCGATAAAATATCGATGAAGAAGTGTTGAATAATAAAAGAGATTCAACGAAGAATGCCAGAAAGTCACAAGATTCGATCGAGATTTGAGATTCAAATCATTCAAATTTGTAAAAGTTTTTCCTTTTCTGTGTTCAGGTTTTTACTAAAGAATTATTAAGTTAAGGAAATCAATAAATAAAATACATTAATTAAAACAACCGCTCTTGTTGCTGTAAAGAAACAACTAATAGAAATAAATAAATAATATAAACAAATAAAAAATAAAATGCGAATTAGCGTCCATATATGATTATATCCATAAAAATTGCGAAAGCAATTAAGAATAATTAATTAAAGACAAATACTCGAAATGATAACTGAAATCAACATCGAATCCACACGAAATCAGCTCCAAACCTGCAAATAATTTATGAAAAATGCAAAAGAAATGATAATAATTAATTTAATTATTATCATAATTAATTAATTAATTAATTAACACATAAAAAAATCGAAAACAATAAACTGAAATCTTTTTCTCATGTAAAAATGGGAAGAGGTATAATGACGTCATGCGATATTTTTATATCAGTCTTTTCTTATCGTAGAAATCTTTTTCTCCCGTAAAGAAATGAAGTAAAAAATTTATCTTAAGCGATTTTTTGTATCAGAGTTTTATTTATCGTCAGTTTTTATGATAGAAATCAATAATTTTATGCGTCGCTTTGTGTGCAACTTAACAAAAATTTAAGTATATTAATTTATAAATAAGTTTTAATTATATTTAATAGTTTTTAGTGCAGTAAATTTTATAATATTTTGCTTAAATACTCCCAAAAGAATTTATTCTATATTGAAATCGAATTTACGGCAAAAGAAGAGAAAAGCATGAATCCAACCCGATCTCTACGAAATAATTTTTTGACTGATTTTCATTTAAATTGTATGTTTTTATTAATTATTATTATGATTACTTTGCTGCGTTTAGATTTTGTTGTTTCTCTCAAGACTGAATCCAAAGTTTTCAATTTTTATACTGTTTAAAGAAACGACGATATTTTTTATTTCTTCTAAAAGGTTTTCTTTAAATTATAATGAAAGTTAAAATTTATCCTTTTCACAATTTGACTGATTTTTCGTAGTTTCTTTAAAGATTTAATATTTTTAAAACTCATTAATTTTAACTTCCTTAAATAAATTAATTCTATCTTCGTGAATATGTTTTCATATAATTTTAAGTTGCATTAAGTTCAATATATGTTTAGTGATTATTATTATCTTTTTCAGCATCATTATTATAAATCACAGTCGATTTTTTATTATCATCGTCATGATTATTATAACAATATCATGACCGACATTGTCAGCCATTTTTCTCTTATAATTAGGATTATCAAATATTGATAGTAAATAAGAAATACGTCAATTTATTTAAAATATTGTATTTTCTTTTTCGAAATAATCCATAAGAAATATGTGCTTCTCTATTATGTTAAAGTATAAAGATATTTTTATATAAATACACTCAGAAAAACTCATCTACGTAAATCTAATCTATAACCAATGATATTCATATATATATATATATATATATATATATATATTTAATTTTATTTAATTAAAATCAATAAAATAAACGCTATTGAGTTATTTAAATTGAGTGAAGGAATCAAATTAACAGATATACTATAAAGCAATTGGAATAAATGAATGAATCACTAAATACATGATAAATAAAGCTGAACATCATATACATATTTACAAACGGTGCCGTTTCAGAAGATCTTAAGAAATTTTCCGATCACGCTTCAACCGTGATACGTTTTTTAATTAACTCTCTGATGAATCAAGTGGTGGACTATTGATGTAAATATAAGATTAAAAAATCAAAATTGCATTAAATAAATACATTTATTCTGCAATATCAAAACAAGCAAAACATTTGTAAAGTTAAACATTATTAAAGTTATTTTAATAATATTAAAAACATTATTCTTTATTTTTTATGATATTAAAACATATAAAATATATAAACAAGAATAAATCTATTGCAAATGTTGATCAAATGATATGAGAAGAACTCAACGACGTAAACCAAGTTTTACATTTTATCCAAAATGTGTGTTTCTTGGCCATTGTTTATATCAAAAACTGTCATTCATTATTCATAAATAGTTTACGAAAGTATGAACCTTTGGTTAACAGTCTGAAGTATGACTTCATTTTATTCAAAAGACTTTAATTTTTGATATCAAGGTTCCATGGACAATTTCTATTTCGAAGCCAATTAATGAATGTCCAAGGCTTGCGTCGATTGTATGACTTAAGAAAAGTCTGAAAGCTCAACTACAAAGAATCACAACGATTACCAACATTTAAAAATAGCATCGTTCATTCTTGATAAACAATTTTATTACACAAAATGCTTTTATGAAGTAAAATCAATCATAAAGCATAGAAAACGAGTCTTCGATAGCAAACGCAATATTTTTAAATAGTCACAATCATAAAGATTTTATTTTTTAATTAATATGGAGATTAGCTTCTGAATTCAATCTTGTGAACATCTTAAAGCTTTAAACAAGACCACACACTGAAAATATATATATTTCTTTAAATATATGCAGTAAATGTATTCAGTAAATTTCACTTATTTTCTTTGAGTTGATGTAAAAGTGCTTCTTTTATTATTTTATTAGACAATAGTTAAATTCGACAAGGATTATTTTATGGAGAGTACTTAAATGATACCATTACTTAATGAATTGCCAAGATATTTTCCATCAATTAAATTGACGATTGATTATATTAAATATTCTATAACTCATCTAAAATTATGTCTAAAAATTCTGTGAACTCTTCTAAAACTAATGTGAAATCCATCTGACCAAAATGATTAAAATCTAACGAATTAAAATATTCTAAGCCGCATTTTGTCTCTAGGCAGCCGACTTTTAATGAATTTTTCTTCTCTTTAATTGCAGTAATAGACGAAAAATAAAAAACCGAGTTTCAAGAGTAAAGTAAAAAAATTTTACTTTTATTTTTTTAATTTATTTAGTCCTCAATTTATGAAGCAACAGTTAATATATTTAGTAATTGGAATTTTAAACACTTAGCATGTGAAATTTTATGAAAAATTATCTCATAACCGAAAAGTTTTAAAACTAAACATTTGGAAATAGTTAAATATCGTATGTTAAATCATATTAAAAATGATTGATAGAACTCATTAAAAAGTTAAAGCAATGTTTTAAACAACATATATAAATATATTTATGGAACTAATGTGTTACAATTTCAATTTATGCTAAAAGTTATAAGGCAGACGAAAAATTGTGATTTTGTTAAATTTGAAAAACATTTGAGATTTTCATAACAAAGTCATTTGAAAAATGTTCGAGTCATTAAAAATAAAATTAAAACCAAGTCAGTTGCAGTAAAATATTACCAAATTTATAAAAATATTTTTATATTATCCCTTTTTATATAAAAAAGTATTTTTAAGTGTCTTTTGAACTTAAGTTTAACTGAAACTAAATTAAGAAGGAAGTAATTTCAATTAAAAAACCAAAACAGGTTTTCAAAAAAGCTTTTTCAAATGCCAAAAGTTTTATTAAATGATCGAATAATATTTAAAAGAAAACTTCAATAATGAACGCACATTTAAAATGCATAAAAGATTCTTAATTAGTTTAATTATCACATAATAAGAAATTAATTTTCCAAAAGATTCAAAATTGGAAATATTATACATATACACCTAATGATGTAAGACCAACAAAATTATAAAAAGAAATTAAATTTGTCCATTTTATTGTTTATTATTTAAACATTTGTTGTATTTTATTTTCGGAAATTTTCAAAGAGAATTTTTTAATGTTTTAAATTTAGTAACAATAATAAACTAAAAGACAACGCGATGTTTTTATGAAAGAAATATCATTATATTAACCAAACATAAAAAATATTCTACAATATACTATATTGAAAATATACTACAATTTATATTTTGTACTTTTGAAATAAAGTATTTCTTTATTTGAAAACAAACAATAACTGAGTTTTTTCTATATATTTCTATGTAAAATAAAATCATAATGAAGCATTGGGAATATTCAAAAGTATTCATAAAAAGAAGTCCGCAGAAGCTCACACCCACCATTCATTAATGGCGATGGAATAATATTTTTTTTTTCTACAGTCACTATTTTCTGTAGTTGGATTTGTTAAGAAATCCGCAAAGTTTTATCAAGCAAATACCAGGCGATCATGATTTAGTGCACAGCAACCGTCAATACATTCACACGCACACACCAACGCGTTGTTCAACGGAGCCAAACAAAAAATAACACACACACCTCTCTTTCGCTCGCTGTACCTAATAATGTGCATATTCTCCCAGAGAGTACTCTCCAAGCAAAGTATTCTTGCCTTTACTTCTGATCATACTCGTTGTATGCTCGTGGCGCTCATAAAGTATTCGTTTACCTTCTGTCTGTTATGGTCGCCTGATAATTTCTGTATATGATGGGTGCAATTGGGATAAATTGCACGGTGTAAATTATAAATTGGTGGTCTCCATGATATGATTACACTTCAAGCACTTTCATGAGTGCTGTGAGTGTTTCAATTCATTCATATATTTTCACTGCAACTTCAAATCCATATGATTCACAATCAGGTGGTCATAACTTCATTCAGTGCATTAAAAATATTCTAAAATATATTATATTGAAATTATACTACAATTTATATTTTGTATTTTTGAAATAAAGTATTTCTTTATTTGAAAACAAACAATAACTGAGTTTTTCTATATATTTCTATGTAAAATAAAATCCTAATAATAAATTGGTGGTCTCCATGATATAGTATTCATAAAAAGAAGTCCGCAGAAGCTCACACAAACCATTCATTAATGGCGATGGAATAATATTTTTTTTTCTACAGTCACTATTTTCTGTAGTTGGATTTGTTAAGAAATCCGCAAAGTTTTATCAAGCAAATACCAGGCGATCATGATTTAGTGCACAGCAACCGTCAATACATTCACACGCACACACCAACGCGTTGTTCAACGGAGCCAAACAAAAAATAACACACACACCTCTCTTTCGCTCGCTGTACCTAATAATGTGCATATTCTCCCAGAGAGTAATCTCCAAGCAAAGTATTCTTGCCTTTACTTCTGATCATACTCGTTGCGTGCGCGTGGCGCTCATAAAGTATTCGTTTACCTCTTGTCTGTTATGGTCGCCTGATAATTTTCGTATATTATGGTTGCAATTAGGACAAATTGCTCGGTGCGTGGTCTCAATTTTATGAATATACTCGCTGTGAAGCATATGCTCAAATATTTGAGTTGCTTAGATTTTTCTTAAGCGAGTCCCAAATGCGTGAGTGGCTCACAATCTTTAATGCAGCCTCTAATAAAGTTTTCTGAGCTTATCATAATTCGGTATTCTATTCGTACTGCTATTCGTGGTATAAAAATATGTATTTTACTTTTATTTTATAAAAATTCAACAAGTTAATAAGCCATGAAACCTTTATTTAATAATTGCATTTCCCTTTTTTGTTTCATTTTTCTACAATAGAATTTATTATAGTCGATCGTAAGGATTTTCCGAGACGAGTGAGGAATCGTGGAACGTCCAAAACGAGCTCCAAAGCAGTCAAACCAAAAGAATTGAACGTCGACAGGTCGCAGTGGAGCGTAAAGCCCATCGTGCAGAAGGTGGAAATTTTAAAGCCCGGCAGCATCGACGCGGAAGCACCTCTACCACAGAAGAGAAGATCAAAAACTAAAGAAGCCAAGCTTTGCAAACGAGCAAATATTCAAGAACTCGCAGCGCTTTTAAAGAAAACCTAAGAAAGTTACAAATAAATAAACATATATTTGCATTGTTTGGATATTTCAGCATAAACAAATATCGATTATTTCTCTTATTCATTACAATTATTGTTCAATATTAGGTTATAAATATTTGAGTTGTTTTCGTACCGTTTTATGAATAACAGAGAATATATATCGACAGTGCAATTTATATAGAATAATATAATAATAGGAATAAAAATAGAAATACTTTTTATACGGAATTACAAATTTTGGATAAAAATTTTACAGCAGAAATAGGAATAAAAAACATTCACTGCACACTTAACAATTTTTTACTCTTTTAAAGAGAGTAGCTGAGTTGTTTTCTTACAGCATCAACTGATTTACATAGTGGTGATCTTCAGTAGGAACAGCTGATGGCAACAGTTAGAAAGTCCTCGAATCCAATGGTTATGGTGCCATTTTGCTGAGTGTCGCGCACGCTAAACGCTTCTGTGAAGCGTTGAATTTGCACACAAAGCACGATAAACTGATTTACGGAGATCTGCTTGTGATGTTGAGTGTCACTTTTTGTCATTATAAATTTGATAAACTCTTCTGTAAACCGGAAACCCATCTGAGCGAACGCTGCGTGAAAGAAAGAAGACATTATTACATTAATCATTATAAAATCAACACTTATGTATATATATTAGCAAGTATTGAATTCAGGTTGCTGTTTACCTTGTGTCAATTCATGCTCCTCAATGTGACCAGAACCATCCCTGTCGTACGTCTTGAACGCCGACAGCCATTGATTGATGTAGTTATAAAGTTTCTCGAATTCATAGATGTCAATAGTTCCACTGGCGTCGTTGTCAAACATGCCTAAAAACAAAAGAAATTACCACATTAAACCAACAACTACGGACACGTTTAGATATAATCGAACTTACTTATCATTAATTTACACGCATTATCCGAGAAGTTCTGTCCCTTTCCATTGATAAGTGCTGCTTTTAACTCGCTAGCGCTGATTTTCCCGGAACGATCTCGGTCGACCATCGCGAACCATTGCTGAGCCTAAGGATTGACCTGGGCATTTTGCGGTGGAAACGCTCCTGGTGGTGCTGCGTAAGGATCAGGCTGCTGATAGGGATTATAACCACCCTATTTGAAACGTAAAGCAAACATTTATTAGTATAAAAGTATACAAATTTCATACTTTATTTTAACTAACTAATAAAAAACTTAACTAATAAAAAATATACGTTAGATGATTTACGTCTGAGATCAAGGAGTTAAATACGTAGGTATGTATGTTTAAAATTACAAATTTTACTAAAGGCTGAAAAATACTGTTATAATAATAAAATAATATATTATAATAACCAATATTTTTATTTATATAATAATCACTAGCAAAAGATCTTGTTCGCCTTCGTACAATTTCAAATATTTGATATTATTGTTCTTTGGCGTTGACTGTATTTAATAAAATTCCAACTGATACAACAAAAAAAAAACCAATATATTTGGTTAATTGTTTACACGTGATTCCAGGATTTCCAATTTGAATGCTATTCCAGTGGAATATAATAAAAAAAGATAAATTACTTCCTAATCGAATGGAGAGTGATTTTTGGAACACCTCCAAGAAGCGTGGAAAAATACTAACACGCGGTTGCAAAATCTACTTTAAGTTTTGTTCGGTTTTAAAATATAGTTTTGGTTTTCATTGGTTTTTGTTTTTTATTGTTTTGGTAATAAAGGAACTGCTATTTTAATAAACTTGTCCAACTTGTTTTTAATTGGATCACATTTAAGTGACTTGAAGCTTCCATTTTTTGGTTTTGTCTTTTTTTAAACTGGACAATAATATTCAAATAAATGTTCTTGTATATTTTAATTTACTTCAATTCATTATTATCATACAAAAGATAAAATTTTTACTTTTGGCTTTTATATACAATTAATATTTAAATATTTAGTGTTAGTTGTTTCTTCCGATTTGTATTTAGATTTGTATCTCTTTGTCTGTTAAGGTATGCAAAAGGTAATAACAATGTATTTCAAATGTCGCATATAGATTGACTAAAAGAAAGCTATTATTTTTTCAATTATTAATTACCTATTTACGGTTTAGAAAGATAAATTTTCTTTTGACGACCAATACTACGTTTACACCGTCTATTTCGGATTAATCGTTATGAATTCTTGCTGGAGAATTTATGGTGTCATTCTCTATCTTTGAAACGAAGCGTTCGTTCCTCTTCTCCGGGAACGTTATCGTTCTTAAATTTCTATTCTCAATCTTTCCCCTTAATTTTCGTTGAGCGAGCTCTCTATCGTTCAACTTTCCAGCCTTCTTCCCATGCCGAAACCATGGCTGTGTATACACATATTTTATACATGTGCTTGGTAAACACATTGTTCGCTCTTTTTCTCTTATAATTTTATGGACCAACAATTTGTTTGCGATACCTGTGCTGTTCTGATGCATGCATAAAATGATAATGATAAATGTGTTTGAAAAGGCTCAATAAATTTCAACTTCATAAAATGATCAAGTTTCTGTGCTTATTTATCTGAGCCAGAAAACATGCGGAAACCATTTGGTCTTCAATTCTATTTTGCTATTTAAATCAATAATTAATATCAATAACTAATAATAATAAGCAATAATTAATCAATAATACTAGTATTATTTGACAAATTCAATTCAATAAATTAAGAGAAATAAATAATATCTCTAATAATATAAAGATAAATCTAAATTAAATAAATTGTATTTATAATTTTAAGCATATCAAAAATTATTATTATTTACATAAAATAAATCTACAAATAAACTAAAATAAATAGATATTAATAATAAAATATAATATCTACAATATAAATATAACATAACATCGATGCATAATCCTCCGCTGTGTACTTTCACACTCAGCAGAGGAATGGCAACTACTTGCTTTGTATGCAAGCGTTTGCTTTTTTGCCTACGTTCGATTTCAGAGAAAAAACAGCGATAATTTCGTTCTGAAAAGATCAAGAATACAACTTTCCTGCGCGCTGCTGGAAATACAGAAAAATACTGTGGAAAGTGTTGTTGTAAATTTGGAAATATTCCCGGTTCACGTTGCCTAATGTAAACTTTTCGTTTCCCCATTCTCTGCTCTTTCGGCAACGAAAATTAACAGCTGTTTCACGAAAAGCACAAAGCAGAGCGTAGGACTACGTTGTCGTTGAGAGATAGAGAATGACCCCATTAAATATATACGGCAACATTTGTAAATGGTTCATTGGTGCTGCCAAGATATTTGAACTTTCGGATGTTAGGCCGCAAGGCATCTTTGCTAGAAACCCCAAGCTCAAGAACATCATTATTAATAACAACAAAGTAATTGAGAGGAACGTTGATCTACAAAATCTAATAATAATGAGTCAGTTCGTAAATAAGCAGATATTTGAAAACTATCGAAAGTATATCGACAAAGAGCATGATATACGCGAGGTTTGTATATAAAAAGCACCAAAAAGGAAAACGTAATAATAAAATCGCTTTTTGTCTAGCAAATCCGTACCGTGGCACGTGAAATCGAACAAAAAGCGAAGGATGCCACAGTTCAGCTGCAAGTGATACACAGCGATGCCACCAAAAGTAAGCGAAATTGCTTTGATACCTTTTCGATTTTATTTTCCAATTATCTTTTTAAATGATTGTAGTTGACCACGCCTGCGCTGAGGCTCGGCAAGCAATTAGTTTGTGTGCGGAAAACTACCGAAAGTTGGCTGCATTGATTCCAGTGGGTCAGTATTACAGGTTAGTCAATGCTAGGCATCAACTTTAAAATTATAGTGCGTTCTTTCCGGCTTCCTGCAGATATTCTGATCACTGGACATACATAACGCATACATCGTGTTTCTATGCGCGATGATCGTTTACTTGGAAGCCGGTTTCTTGGTTACGCGCGAAACAGTCTCCGAAATGCTGGGATGCAAGTGATTCAAAAGCGATGCAAATAATATTAACCTTGAATACTGTCCTCATCCTGATTTAAATTTAATTGCAGTAAAAACATTTCAGTCGGACGGCTTTCATCTGGACATCGAGGACTACCTCATGGGCGTTCTTCAGATGGCGTCGGAGCTGTCAAGATTTGCCACCAATTCTGTTACAATGGGCGATTACGAACGTCCTCTTAACATTTCGCGTTTCATAGCTGATTTTAATTCAGGCTATCGTCTATTAAATTTGAAAAATGAAGCTTGAGGAAACGATTCGATGCGTTGAAATACGATGTCAAGAAGATTGAAGAAGTGGTTTACGATATCAGTATTCGAGGCTTGTGTTCGTCCTCCTCAAACACGAAGGACTAGGAAATGAAAGAGAAGTCTGAACCTTCTGAATCCAAATAATCTGAAATGATATGAAGCAGAAGCTTTTAAATGCTTGCTGTATACGTATTTGTATTAATATAATAATTTTAGCATAACGTAATATTGCGAAAATTCCTAACTGAAATGTATTATATTGAAAGTTTAAGCTTTGATTTATATATGTAAGTCAAAAACATTAGTCAAGCACTAAACATTGTAGGACTTAACATGAAGTGACGTACATGTATTTTTATACCCTACATCCGAAGGAATGAGGGTATATTCACTTTGTGCTTCCGTGTGTAACGCATTAAAGGAGGCGTGGCAGGTATGGAAAAGTATATATATTCTTGATCAGTGTCACCTCCTGAGTCGATTTAGCCATGTCCGTAGTCTGTCTGTCTGTCTGTGGAAATCACGATTACAGGAGAACGAATGAAGCTATCGCGATGAAATTTTGCACGTATATTCTTTGTCATCCGAAACTCTGTGGGATTGAAAATGGGATAAATCGGTGCAGCGCCACGCCTACTTTTTTAACAAATACTAATTCTTTTAACAATATTTCAACTTGTAGACTTAGTTTTGAGCTTCAATTTTGTTTCCGAATACATCGGTACAGGTAGATTAAATTTTTAAAAAAAATGGGCGTGTCCGCCCACGAACATATGACATTGATATAAACCACAATTCCAGAATAACGGTTGGAAGAATTGACTTGAAATTCGGTACGAATATTCTCTGCCATCATAGATAACTCTGTATTGAAAATGGGGAAAATCGGCGGAGTGACACGCCTACTTTTTATAACAAATTCTTCGGAAAATCGGAAATATGTATAAATATGTATAATAAAGGTTGCTGGGATATAGGGTATATAAGCTTCGGTCTGACCGAAGGTACCCTTACTAGTTTTAGTTTAAATTTAAATAAAAATGTGAATTTTCATACTCTGTTAAGCAGAGCCTGAAAATAACTCTTATCGAAATGACCTTCATCAAAAAAGTCAACTTTTAACTTTAATTTTAAAAGTTAAAAGTTAAAAGTTAACTTTTAACTTTTATTAAAAAGTTAAAAGTTATAAGTTAACTTTTAACTTTTATTTAAAAGTTAAAAGTTATAAGTTAACTTTTAACTTTAATTTAAAAGTTAAAAGTTATAAGTTAACTTTAAACTTTTATTTAAAAGTTAAAAGTTATAAGTTGACTTATATTTTAGAAGGTCATGGAAAAAAGTCTTCTGAAGAATTTTTCCAAAGACTTTTTTGAAATAAAAGTCTTTTTTAAAAGTCTTTTTAAAAGTCTTTTGAAGAAGAAACGCAACGCAGACTGTGGAATCATATGAATACATACATGTACACGCAGAGTGTTCTGAGTCGACATTCTGCGCACACAAATGAAATATTCAGCACGCCGAATTGTCTAAGATGCAAAATTATATTAATTTCTATAAATTTTATTAAATATATCGCTAATCATATTGGCATATTTCTAGTATAGAACGAGAAACAAAGATAATCAAGTTACTTTAATTTCTCACAAATGAAAAAATCGTCCACGACTATATGTATAGATGTACTCATATGCCTCACATATGCATCTTCGCAGTCTGCCAGTTGAATTTCTTTTTTGAAAGACTATAAATTGAAAAAGTCTTCAAAAGACTTTTTTCCAAGACTTTTTGCCGAAAAAGTCTTTGAATAACTTTTTCCAAAGACTTTTAAAAATATAAGTCTCGAAATAACTTTTTCCAAAGACTTTTATATTTAAAAGTCTTCAAAAGACTTTTTCAAAGACTTTTAAAAATAAAAGTCTTCAAAAGACTTTTTTCAAAGACTTTTAAAAATAAAAGTCTTCAAAAGACTTTTTTGAAAGACTTTTAAATTTAAAAGTCTTTAATAAGAGTTATCGTGAGACTTTTATTTTTAAAAGTCTTTGATAAGAGTTATCGCAAAGACTTTTTCGATAAAAGTTATAAAAGTTTCAACCTCTGCTGTTAAGACACTTTGTTATTCTCTCGTCGCTTGAATGGGGAATCATTGAAAATGGAAAACGTGAAAGAGAGAAAAAGAGAAGTCATCAGAGCTCGATTTAAATCTAGTTTGAGTGTTTAGTAATGCTGAGAGCAGTCTTTGTTTGGCCTGCAATCACTTCGTTGACTCCGTTTACTGCGTTTGGTTGCGTTTCTTAGCGCGCGTGACATTCAACGCTTGCATCTACTTTGCACCTATATTACGCTTCTTTGTGGTACCATTTCATTGATTGCGTAGTAATCGTTGCCCGTGATTTTGTATTCCACTGACCCTGTCAGTCTACTGACGAAACGAGTTTTTACAACAAAGATATTAGCAGAATTAAAACACATTTTGAATAAAAAATTGCATCTTTAGTGATTATTTTTAGTGGTTTCTTAAATGTGAAAAAGGTTAAATAACTTATCATCAATTAAGGAAAATGTGAGTGAGAATTAATATTTTAATGTTTCTATTAAATTTCAATGAAGCGCCAAGCATCGCAACTTCTCCAACACCAACACATTTACCATTTCAATAAATTGAACCGATCTCAATGCGTTTTATTTTTTATATTTCTCAAATGCCATACCTGTCTTGGCGCGATCGGTTGGCTAGAACTCGAGATATGACTGAAAGAAATACAGGGTATTTTTCGCTTTATACAAATACTTTCCTTCATCTACTGCCCCTAAACTATAGAAGTGACGCGAAAATGGTATATAGCGCGATTGTTTCTGATCTAACGACCTTTCATTTGATACCTGTCTTGGCGCGATCGGTTGGCTTGAACTCGCGATATGACTGAAAGAAATACAGGGTATTTTTCGCTTTATACAAATACTTTCCTTCATGTACTGCCCCTAAACTGTAACGACCTTTCATTTGATACCTGTCTTGGCGCGATCGGTTGGCTAGAACTCGAGATATGACTAAAAGAAATATAGGGTATTTTTCGCTTTATACAAATACTTTCCTTCATCTACTGCCCCTAAACTATAACGACCTTTCATTTGATACTTGTCTTGGCGCGATCGGTTGGCTAGAACTCGAGATATGACTTAAAGAAGTACAGGGTATTTTCCGCTTTATACAAATACAATCCTTCATCTACTGCCCCTAAATTATAGAAGTGACGCGAAATATGTATATATCGCGATTGTTCCTGATCTAACGACCTTTCATTTGATACCTGTCTTGGCGCGATCGGTTGGCTAGAACTCGAGATATGACTGAAAGAAATACAGGATATTTTTCGCTTTATACAAATACTTTCCTTCATCTACTGCCCCTAAACTATAACGACCTTTCATTTGATACCTGTCTTGGCGCGATCGGTTGGCTAGAACTCGAGATATGACTAAAAGAAATATAGGGTATTTTTCGCTTTATACAAATACTTTCCTTCATCTACTGCCCCTAAACTATAACGACCTTTCATTTGATACCTGTCTTGGCGCGATCGGTTGGCTAGAACTCGAGATATGACTGAAAGAAATAAAGGATATTTTTCGCTTTACACAAATACTTTCCTTCATCTACTGCTCCTAAACTATAGCATTGACGCGAAAATGGTATATAGCGCGATTGTTCCATATCTAACGACCTTTCATTTGATACCTGTCTTGGCGCGATCGGTTGGCTAGAACTCGAGATCTGACTAAAAGAAATACAGGGTATTTTTCGCTTTATACAAATACTTTCCGTCATCTACTGCCCCTAAACTATAGAAGTGACACGAAAATAGTATATAGCGCGATTGTTCCTCATCTAACAACCTTTCATTTAATCCCTGTTTTGGCGCGATCGGTTGGCTAGAACTCGAGATATGACTTAAAGAAGTACAGGGCATTTTTCGGTTTATACAAATACATTCCTTCATCTACTGCCCCTAAATTATAGAAGTGACGCGAAATATGTATATAGCGCGATTGTTCCTGATCTAACGACCTTTCATTTGATAGCTGTCTTGGCGCGATCGGTTGACTAGAACTCGAGATATGACTGAAAGTAATACAGGGTATTTTTCGCTCTATACAAATACCCTCCTTCATGTACTGCCCCTAAACTATAGAAGTGACGCGAAAATGGTATATAGCGCGATTGTTCCTAAACTATAGAAGTGACGCGAAAATGGTATATAGCGCGATTGTTCCTCATCTAACGACCTTTCATTTGTTACCTGTATTGGCGCGATCGGTTGGCTAGAACTCGAGATATGACTGAAAGAAATACAGGGTATTTTTCGCTTTATACAAATACTTTCCTTCATCTACTGCCCCTAAACTATAGAAGTGACGCGAAAATGGTATATAGCGCGATTGTTTCTGATCTAACGACCTTTCATTTGATACCTGTCTTGGCGCGATCGCTTGGCTTGAACTCGCGATATGACTGAAAGAAATACAGGGTATTTTTCGCTTTATACAAATACTTTCCTTCATGTACTGCCCCTAAACTGTAACGACCTTTCATTTGATACCTGTCTTGGCGCGATCGGTTGGCTAGAACTCGAGATATGACTAAAAGAAATATAGGGTATTTTTCGCTTTATACAAATACTTTCCTTCATCTACTGCCCCTAAACTATAACGACCTTTCATTTGATACCTGTCTTGGCGCGATCGGTTGGCTAGAACTCGAGATATGACTGAAAGAAATACAGGGTATTTTTCGCTTTATACAAATACTTTCCTTCATCTACTACCCCTAAACTATAGAAGTGACACGAAAATGGTATATAGCGCGATTGTTCCTCATCTAACGGCCTTTCATTTGATACCTGTCTTGGCGCGATCGGTTGACTAGAACTCGAGATATGATTGAAAGAAATACAGGGTATTTTTCGCTCTATACAAATACCCTCCTTCATGTACTGCCCCTAAACTATAGAAGTGACGCGAAAATGGTATATAGCGCGATTGTTCCTAAACTATAGAAGTGACGCGAAAATGGTATATAGCGCGATTGTTCCTCATCTAACGACCTTTCATTTGTTACCTGTATTGGCGCGATCGGTTGGCTAGAACTCGAGATATGACTGAAAGAAATACAGGGTATTTTTCGCTTTATACAAATACTTTCCTTCATCTACTGCCCCTAAACTATAGAAGTGATGCGAAAATGGTATATAGCGCGATTGTTTCTGATCTAACGACCTTTCATTTGATACCTGTCTTGGCGCGATCGGTTGGCTTGAACTCGAGATATGACTGAAAGAAATACAGGGTATTTTTCGCTTTATACAAATACTTTCCTTCATGTACTGCCCCTAAACTGTAACGACCTTTCATTTGATACCTGTCTTGGCGCGATCGGTTGGCTAGAACTCGAGATATGACTAAAAGAAATATAGGGTATTTTTCGCTTTATACAAATACTTTCCTTCATCTACTGCCCCTAAACTATAACGACCTTTCATTTGATACCTGTCTTGGCGCGATCGGTTGGCTAGAACTCGAGATATGACTGAAAGAAATACAGGGTATTTTTCGCTTTATACAAATACATTCCTTCATCTACTGCCCCTAAACTATAGAAGTGACGCGAAAATGGTATATAGCGCGATTGTTTCTGATCTAACGACCTTTCATTTGATACCTGTCTTGGCGCGATCGGTTGGCTTGAACTCGAGATATGACTGAAAGAAATACAGGGTATTTTTCGCTTTATACAAATACACTCCTTCATGTACTGCCCCTAAACTGTAACGACCTTTCATTTGATACCTGTCTTGGCGCGATCGGTTATCTAGAACTCGAGATATGACTAAAAGAAATATAGGGTATTTTTCGCTTTATACAAATACTTTCCTTCATCTACTGCCCCTAAACTATAACGACCTTTCATTTGATACCTGTCTTGGCGCGATCGGTTGGCTAGAACTCGAGATATGACTGAAAGAAATACAGGGTATTTTTCGCTTTATACAAATACTTTCCTTCATCTACTACCCCTAAACTATAGAAGTGACACGAAAATGGTATATAGCGCGATTGTTCCTCATCTAACGGCCTTTCATTTGATACCTGTCTTGGCGCGATCGGTTGGCTAGAACTCGAGATATGACTGAAAGAAATACAGGGTATTTTTCGCTTTATACAAATACTTTCCTTCATCTACTGCCCCTAAACTATAGAAGTGACGCGAAAATGGTATATAGCGCGATTGTTCCTGATCTAACGACCTTTCATTTGATACCTGTTTTGGCGCGATCGGTTGGCTTGAACTCGAGATATGACTGAAAGAAGTAGAGGGTATTTTTCGCTTTATACAAATACTTTCCTTCATCTACTGCCCCTGAATTATAGAAATGACGCGAAATATGTATATAGCGCGATTGTTTCTGATCTAACGACCTTTCATTTGATACCTGTCTTGGCGCGATCGGTTGGCTAGAACTCGAGATATGACTGAAAGAAATACAGGGTATTTTTCGCTTTATACAAATACTTTCCTTCATCTACTGCCCCTAAACTATAGAAGTGACGCAAAAATGGTGTATAGCGCGATTGTTTCTGATCTAACGACCTTTCATTTGATACCTGTCTTGGCGCGATCGGTTGGCTACAACTCGAGATATGACTGAAAGAAATACAGGGTATTTTTCGCTTTATACAAATACTTTCCTTCCTCTACTGCCCCTAAACTATAGAAGTGACACGAAAATAGTATATAGCGCAATTGTTCCTCATCTAACGACCTTTAATTTGGTACCTGTAATTCATTGTGTATTTTTCGCTTTACACAAATACTTTCCTTCAACTACTGCTCCTAAACTATAGCATTGACGCGAAAATGGTATATGGCGCGATTGTTCCTCATCTAACGGCCTTTCATTTGGTACCTGTCTTGGCGCGATCGGTCGGCTAGAACTCGAGATATGACTGAAAGAAATACAGGGTATTTTTTGCTTTACACAAATACTTTCCTTCAACTACTGCTCCTAAACTATAGCATTGACGCGAAAATGGTATATAGCGCGATTGTTCCTGATCTAACGACCTTTCATTTGATACCTGTCTTGGCGCGATCGGTTGGCTAGAACTCGAGATATGACTGAAAGAAATACAGGGTATTTTTCGCTTTACACAAATACTTTCCTTCAACTACTGCCCCTAAACTATAGAAGTGACACGAAAATAGTATATAGCGCAATTGTTCCTCATCTAACGGCCTTTCATTTGATACCTGTCTTGGCGCGATCGGTTGGCTAGAACTCGAGATATGACTGAAAGAAATACAGGGTATTTTTCGCTTTATACAAATACTTTCCTTCATCTACTGCCCCTAAACTATAGAAGTGACGCGAAAATGGTATATAGCGCGATTGTTCCTGATCTAACGACCTTTCATTTGATACCTGTTTTGGCGCGATCGGTTGGCTTGAACTCGAGATATGACTGAAAGAAGTAGAGGGTATTTTTCGCTTTATACAAATACTTTCCTTCATCTACTGCCCCTGAATTATAGAAATGACGCGAAATATGTATATAGCGCGATTGTTCCTGATCTAACGACCTTTCATTTGATACCTGTCTTGGCGCGATCGGTTGGCTAGAACTCGAGATATGACTGAAAGAAATACAGGGTATTTTTCGCTTTATACAAATACTTTCCTTCATCTACTGCCCCTAAACTATAGAAGTGACGCAAAAATGGTGTATAGCGCGATTGTTCCTCATCTAACGACCTTTCATTTGATACCTGCATTGGCGCGATCGGTTGGCTACAACTCGAGATATGACTGAAAGAAATACAGGGTATTTTTCGCTTTATACAAATACTTTCCTTCAACTACTGCTCCTAAACTATAGCATTGACGCGAAAATGGTATATAGCGCGATTGTTCCTCATCTAACGACCTTTCATTTGATACCTGCATTGGCGCGATCGGTTGGCTACAACTCGAGATATGACTGAAAGAAATACAGGGTATTTTTCGCTTTATACAAATACTTTCCTTCAACTACTGCTCCTAAACTATAGCATTGACGCGAAAATGGTATATAGCGCGATTGTTCCTCATCTAACGGCCTTTCATTTGGTACCTGTCTTGGCGCGATCGGTTGGCTAGAACTCGAGATATGACTGAAAGAAATACAGGGTATTTTTCGCTTTACACAAATACTTTCCTTCAACTACTGCTCCTAAACTATAGCATTGACGCGAAAATGGTATATAGTGCGATTGTTCCTGATCTAACGACCTTTCATTTGATACTTGTCTTGGCGCGATCGGTTGGCTAGAACTCGAGATATGACTGAAAGAAATACAGGATATTTTTCGCTTTAAACAAATACTTTCCTTCATCTACTGCTCCTAAACTATAGCATTGACGCGAAAATGGTATATAGTGCGATTGTTCCTGATCTAACGACCTTTCATTTGATACTTGTCTTGGCGCGATCGGTTGGCTAGAACTCGAGATATGACTGAAAGAAATACAGGATATTTTTCGCTTTAAACAAATACTTTCCTTCATCTACTGCTCCTAAACTATAGCATTGACGCGAAAATTGTATATAGTGCGATTGTTCCTGATCTAACGACCTTTCATTTGATACTTGTCTTGGCGCGATCGGTTGGCTAGAACTCGAGATATGACTGTAAGAAATACAGGATATTTTTCGCTTTAAACAAATACTTTCCTTCATCTACTGCTCCTAAACTATAGCATTGACGCGAAAATGGTATATAGTGCGATTGTTCCTGATCTAACGACCTTTCATTTGATACTTGTCTTGGCGCGATCGGTTGGCTAGAACTCGAGATATGACTGAAAGAAATACAGGATATTTTTCGCTTTAAACAAATACTTTCCTTCATCTACTGCTCCTAAACTATAGCATTGACGCGAAAATGGTATATAGTGCGATTGTTCCTGATCTAACGACCTTTCATTTGATACTTGTCTTGGCGCGATCGGTTGGCTAGAACTCGAGATATGACTGTAAGAAATACAGGATATTTTTCGCTTTAAACAAATACTTTCCTTCATCTACTGCCCCTAAACTATAGAAGTGACGCGAAAATGGTATATAGCGCGATTGTTCGTGATCTAACGACCTTTCATTTGATACCTGTTTTGGCGCGATCGGTTGGCTTGAACTCGAGATATGACTGAAAGAAGTAGAGGGTATTTTTCGCTTTATACAAATACTTTCCTTCATCTACTGCCCCTGAATTATAGAAATGACGCGAAATATGTATATAGCGCGATTGTTTCTGATCTAACGACCTTTCATTTGATACCTGTCTTGGCGCGATCGGTTGGCTAGAACTCGAGATATGACTGAAAGAAATACAGGGTATTTTTCGCTTTATACAAATACTTTCCTTCATCTACTGCCCCTAAACTATAGAAGTGACGCAAAAATGGTGTATAGCGCGATTGTTCCTCATCTAACGACCTTTTATTTGATGCCTGTATTGGCGCGATCGGTTGGCTACAACTCGAGATATGACTGAAAGAAATACAGGGTATTTTTCGCTTTATACAAATACTTTCCTTCCTCTACTGCCCCTAAACTATAGAAGTGACACGAAAATAGTATATAGCGCAATTGTTCCTCATCTAACGACCTTTAATTTGGTACCTGTAATTCATTGTGTATTTTTCGCTTTACACAAATACTTTCCTTCAACTACTGCTCCTAAACTATAGCATTGACGCGAAAATGGTATATGGCGCGATTGTTCCTCATCTAACGGCCTTTCATTTGGTACCTGTCTTGGCGCGATCGGTCGGCTAGAACTCGAGATATGACTGAAAGAAATACAGGGTATTTTTTGCTTTACACAAATACTTTCCTTCAACTACTGCTCCTAAACTATAGCATTGACGCGAAAATGGTATATAGCGCGATTGTTCCTGATCTAACGACCTTTCATTTGATACCTGTCTTGGCGCGATCGGTTGGCTAGAACTCGAGATATGACTGAAAGAAATACAGGGTATTTTTCGCTTTACACAAATACTTTCCTGCAACTACTGCCCCTAAACTATAGAAGTGACACGAAAATAGTATATAGCGCAATTGTTCCTCATCTAACGGCCTTTCATTTGATACCTGTCTTGGCGCGATCGGTTGGCTAGAACTCGAGATATGACTGAAAGAAATACAGGGTATTTTTCGCTTTATACAAATACTTTCCTTCATCTACTGCCCCTAAACTATAGAAGTGACGCGAAAATGGTATATAGCGCGATTGTTCCTGATCTAACGACCTTTCATTTGATACCTGTTTTGGCGCGATCGGTTGGCTTGAACTCGAGATATGACTGAAAGAAGTAGAGGGTATTTTTCGCTTTATACAAATACTTTCCTTCATCTACTGCCCCTGAATTATAGAAATGACGCGAAATATGTATATAGCGCGATTGTTCCTGATCTAACGACCTTTCATTTGATACCTGTCTTGGCGCGATCGGTTGGCTAGAACTCGAGATATGACTGAAAGAAATACAGGGTATTTTTCGCTTTATACAAATACTTTCCTTCATCTACTGCCCCTAAACTATAGAAGTGACGCAAAAATGGTGTATAGCGCGATTGTTCCTCATCTAACGACCTTTCATTTGATACCTGCATTGGCGCGATCGGTTGGCTACAACTCGAGATATGACTGAAAGAAATACAGGGTATTTTTCGCTTTATACAAATACTTTCCTTCAACTACTGCTCCTAAACTATAGCATTGACGCGAAAATGGTATATAGCGCGATTGTTCCTCATCTAACGACCTTTCATTTGATACCTGCATTGGCGCGATCGGTTGGCTACAACTCGAGATATGACTGAAAGAAATACAGGGTATTTTTCGCTTTATACAAATACTTTCCTTCAACTGCTGCTCCTAAACTATAGCATTGACGCGAAAATGGTATATAGCGCGATTGTTCCTCATCTAACGGCCTTTCATTTGGTACCTGTCTTGGCGCGATCGGTTGGCTAGAACTCGAGATATGACTGAAAGAAATACAGGGTATTTTTCGCTTTACACAAATACTTTCCTTCAACTACTGCTCCTAAACTATAGCATTGACGCGAAAATGGTATATAGTGCGATTGTTCCTGATCTAACGACCTTTCATTTGATACTTGTCTTGGCGCGATCGGTTGGCTAGAACTCGAGATATGACTGAAAGAAATACAGGATATTTTTCGCTTTAAACAAATACTTTCCTTCATCTACTGCTCCTAAACTATAGCATTGACGCGAAAATGGTATATAGTGCGATTGTTCCTGATCTAACGACCTTTCATTTGATACTTGTCTTGGCGCGATCGGTTGGCTAGAACTCGAGATATGACTGAAAGAAATACAGGATATTTTTCGCTTTAAACAAATACTTTCCTTCATCTACTGCTCCTAAACTATAGCATTGACGCGAAAATGGTATATAGTGCGATTGTTCCTGATCTAACGACCTTTCATTTGATACTTGTCTTGACGCGATCGGTTGGCTAGAACTCGAGATATGACTGAAAGAAATACAGGATATTTTTCGCTTTAAACAAATACTTTCCTTCATCTACTGCTCCTAAACTATAGCATTGACGCGAAAATGGTATATGGCGCGATTGTTCCTGATCTAACGACCTTTCATTTGATACCTGTCTTGGCGCGATCGGTTGGCTAGAACTCGAGATATGACTGAAAGAAATACAGGGTATTTTTCGCTTTACACAAATACTTTCCTTCAACTACTGCTCCTAAACTATAGCATTGACGCGAAAATGGTATATGGCGCGATTGTTCCTGATCTGACCTTTCATTTGATACCTGTCTTGGCGCGATCGGTTGGCTAGAACTCGAGATATGACTGAAAGAAATACAGGGTATTTTTCGCTTTACACAAATACTTTCCTTCAACTACTGCCCCTAAACTATAGAAGTGACACGAAAATAGTATATAGCGCAATTGTTCCTTATGTAACGGCCTTTCATTTGATACCTGTCTTGGCGCGATCGGTTGGCTAGAACTCGAGATATGACTGAAAGAAATACAGGGTATTTTTCGCTTTATACAAATACTTTCCTTCATCTACTGCCCCTAAACTATAGAAGTGACGCAAAAATGGTGTATAGCGCGATTGTTCCTCATCTAACGACCTTTCATTTGATACCTGCATTGGCGCGATCGGTTGGCTACAACTCGAGATATGACTGAAAGAAATACAGGGTATTTTTCGCTTTATACAAATACTTTCCTTCAACTACTGCTCCTAAACTATAGCATTGACGCGAAAATGGTATATAGCGCGATTGTTCCTCATCTAACGACCTTTCATTTGATACCTGCATTGGCGCGATCGGTTGGCTACAACTCGAGATATGACTGAAAGAAATACAGGGTATTTTTCGCTTTATACAAATACTTTCCTTCAACTACTGCTCCTAAACTATAGCATTGACGCGAAAATGGTATATAGCGCGATTGTTCCTCATCTAACGGCCTTTCATTTGGTACATGTCTTGGCGCGATCGGTTGGCTAGAACTCGAGATATGACTGAAAGAAATACAGGGTATTTTTCGCTTTACACAAATACTTTCCTTCAACTACTGCTCCTAAACTATAGCATTGACGCGAAAATGGTATATAGTGCGATTGTTCCTGATCTAACGACCTTTCATTTGATACTTGTCTTGGCGCGATCGGTTGGCTAGAACTCGAGATATGACTGAAAGAAATACAGGATATTTTTCGCTTTAAACAAATACTTTCCTTCATCTACTGCTCCTAAACTATAGCATTGACGCGAAAATGGTATATAGTGCGATTGTTCCTGATCTAACGACCTTTCATTTGATACTTGTCTTGGCGCGATCGGTTGGCTAGAACTCGAGATATGACTGAAAGAAATACAGGATATTTTTCGCTTTAAACAAATACTTTCCTTCATCTACTGCTCCTAAACTATAGCATTGACGCGAAAATGGTATATAGTGCGATTGTTCCTGATCTAACGACCTTTCATTTGATACTTGTCTTGGCGCGATCGGTTGGCTAGAACTCGAGATATGACTGTAAGAAATACAGGATATTTTTCGCTTTAAACAAATACTTTCCTTCATCTACTGCTCCTAAACTATAGCATTGACGCGAAAATGGTATATGGCGCGATTGTTCCTGATCTAACGACCTTTCATTTGATACCTGTCTTGGCGCGATCGGTTGGCTAGAACTCGAGATATGACTGAAAGAAATACAGGGTATTTTTCGCTTTACACAAATACTTTCCTTCAACTACTGCTCCTAAACTATAGCATTGACGCGAAAATGGTATATGGCGCGATTGTTCCTGATCTAACGACCTTTCATTTGATACCTGTCTTGGCGCGATCGGTTGGCTAGAACTCGAGATATGACTGAAAGAAATACAGGGTATTTTTCGCTTTACACAAATACTTTCCTTCAACTACTGCCCCTAAACTATAGAAGTGACACGAAAATAGTATATAGCGCAATTGTTCCTCATCTAACGGCCTTTCATTTGATACCTGTCTTGGCGCGATCGGTTGGCTAGAACTCGAGATATGACTGAAAGAAATACAGGGTATTTTTCGCTTTATACAAATACTTTCCTTCATCTACTGCCCCTAAACTATAGAAGTGACGCGAAAATGGTATATGGCGCGATTGTTCCTGATCTAACGACCTTTCATTTGATACCTGTCTTGGCGCGATCGGTTGGCTAGAACTCGAGATATGACTGAAAGAAATACAGGGTATTTTTCGCTTTACACAAATACCTTCCTTCAACTACTGCCCCTAAACTATAGAAGTGACACGAAAATAGTATATAGCGCAATTGTTCCTCATCTAACGGCCTTTCATTTGATACCTGTCTTGGCGCGATCGGTTGGCTAGAACTCGAGATATGACTGAAAGAAATACAGGGTATTTTTCGCTTTATACAAATACTTTCCTTCATCTACTGCCCCTAAACTATAGAAGTGACGCGAAAATGGTATATAGCGCGATTGTTCCTGATCTAACGACCTTTCATTTGATACCTGTTTTGGCGCGATCGGTTGGCTTGAACTCGAGATATGACTGAAAGAAGTAGAGGGTATTTTTCGCTTTATACAAATACTTTCCTTCATCTACTGCCCCTGAATTATAGAAATGACGCGAAATATGTATATAGCGCGATTGTTCCTGATCTAACGACCTTTCATTTGATACCTGTCTTGGCGCGATCGGTTGGCTAGAACTCGAGATATGACTGAAAGAAATACAGGGTATTTTTCGCTTTATACAAATACTTTCCTTCATCTACTGCCCCTAAACTATAGAAGTGACGCAAAAATGGTGTATAGCGCGATTGTTCCTCATCTAACGACCTTTCATTTGATACCTGCATTGGCGCGATCGGTTGGCTACAACTCGAGATATGACTGAAAGAAATACAGGGTATTTTTCGCTTTATACAAATACTTTCCTTCAACTACTGCTCCTAAACTATAGCATTGACGCGAAAATGGTATATAGCGCGATTGTTCCTCATCTAACGGCCTTTCATTTGGTACCTGTCTTGGCGCGATCGGTTGGCTAGAACTCGAGATATGACTGAAAGAAATACAGGGTATTTTTCGCTTTACACAAATACTTTCCTTCAACTACTGCTCCTAAACTATAGCATTGACGCGAAAATGGTATATAGTGCGATTGTTCCTCATCTAACGGCCTTATATAGTGCGATTGTTCCTGATCTAACGACCTTTCATTTGATACTTGTCTTGGCGCGATCGGTTGGCTAGAACTCGAGATATGACTGTAAGAAATACAGGATATTTTTCGCTTTAAACAAATACTTTCCTTCATCTACTGCTCCTAAACTATAGCATTGACGCGAAAATGGTATATGGCGCGATTGTTCCTGATCTAACGACCTTTCATTTGATACCTGTCTTGGCGCGATCGGTTGGCTAGAACTCGAGATATGACTGAAAGAAATACAGGGTATTTTTCGCTTTACACAAATACTTTCCTTCAACTACTGCTCCTAAACTATAGCATTGACGCGAAAATGGTATATGGCGCGATTGTTCCTGATCTAACGACCTTTCATTTGATACCTGTCTTGGCGCGATCGGTTGGCTAGAACTCGAGATATGACTGAAAGAAATACAGGGTATTTTTCGCTTTACACAAATACTTTCCTTCAACTACTGCCCCTAAACTATAGAAGTGACACGAAAATAGTATATAGCGCAATTGTTCCTCATCTAACGGCCTTTCATTTGATACCTGTCTTGGCGCGATCGGTTGGCTAGAACTCGAGATATGACTGAAAGAAATACAGGGTATTTTTCGCTTTATACAAATACTTTCCTTCATCTACTGCCCCTAAACTATAGAAGTGACGCGAAAATGGTATATGGCGCGATTGTTCCTGATCTAACGACCTTTCATTTGATACCTGTCTTGGCGCGATCGGTTGGCTAGAACTCGAGATATGACTGAAAGAAATACAGGGTATTTTTCGCTTTACACAAATACCTTCCTTCAACTACTGCCCCTAAACTATAGAAGTGACACGAAAATAGTATATAGCGCAATTGTTCCTCATCTAACGGCCTTTCATTTGATACCTGTCTTGGCGCGATCGGTTGGCTAGAACTCGAGATATGACTGAAAGAAATACAGGGTATTTTTCGCTTTATACAAATACTTTCCTTCATCTACTGCCCCTAAACTATAGAAGTGACGCGAAAATGGTATATAGCGCGATTGTTCCTGATCTAACGACCTTTCATTTGCTACCTGTTTTGGCGCGATCGGTTGGCTTGAACTCGAGATATGACTGAAAGAAGTAGAGGGTATTTTTCGCTTTATACAAATACTTTCCTTCATCTACTGCCCCTGAATTATAGAAATGACGCGAAATATGTATATAGCGCGATTGTTCCTGATCTAACGACCTTTCATTTGATACCTGTCTTGGCGCGATCGGTTGGCTAGAACTCGAGATATGACTGAAAGAAATACAGGGTATTTTTCGCTTTATACAAATACTTTCCTTCATCTACTGCCCCTAAACTATAGAAGTGACGCAAAAATGGTGTATAGCGCGATTGTTCCTCATCTAACGACCTTTCATTTGATACCTGCATTGGCGCGATCGGTTGGCTACAACTCGAGATATGACTGAAAGAAATACAGGGTATTTTTCGCTTTATACAAATACTTTCCTTCAACTACTGCTCCTAAACTATAGCATTGACGCGAAAATGGTATATAGCGCGATTGTTCCTGATCTAACGACCTTTCATTTGATACCTGTCTTGGCGCGATCGGTTGGCTAGAACTCGAGATATGACTGAAAGAAATACAGGGTATTTTTCGCTTTATACAAATACTTTCCTTCATCTACTGCCCCTAAACTATAGAAGTGACGCAAAAATGGTGTATAGCGCGATTGTTCCTCATCTAACGACCTTTCATTTGATACCTGCATTGGCGCGATCGGTTGGCTAGAACTCGAGATATGACTGAAAGAAATACAGGGTATTTTTCGCTTTACACAAATACTTTCCTTCAACTACTGCCCCTAAACTATAGAAGTGACACGAAAATAGTATATAGCGCAATTGTTCCTCATCTAACGGCCTTTCATTTGATACCTGTCTTGGCGCGATCGGTTGGCTACAACTCGAGATATGACTGAAAGAAATACAGGGTATTTTTCGCTTTATACAAATACTTTCCTTCAACTACTGCTCCTAAACTATAGCATTGACGCGAAAATGGTATATAGCGCGATTGTTCCTGATCTAACGACCTTTCATTTGATACCTGTCTTGGCGCGATCGGTTGGCTAGAACTCGAGATATGACTGAAAGAAATACAGGGTATTTTTCGCTTTATACAAATACTTTCCTTCATCTACTGCCCCTAAACTATAGAAGTGACGCGAAAATGGTATATAGCGCGATTGTTCCTCATCTAACGGCCTTTCATTTGATACCTGTCTTGGCGCGATCGGTTGGCTAGAACTCGAGATATGACTGAAAGAAATACAGGGTATTTTTCGCTTTACACAAATACTTTCCTTCAACTACTGCTCCTAAACTATAGCATTGACGCGAAAATGGTATATAGTGCGATTGTTCCTCATCTAACGGCCTTATATAGTGCGATTGTTCCTGATCTAACGACCTTTCATTTGATACTTGTCTTGGCGCGATCGGTTGGCTAGAACTCGAGATATGACTGTAAGAAATACAGGATATTTTTCGCTTTAAACAAATACTTTCCTTCATCTACTGCTCCTAAACTATAGCATTGACGCGAAAATGGTATATGGCGCGATTGTTCCTGATCTAACGACCTTTCATTTGATACCTGTCTTGGCGCGATCGGTTGGCTAGAACTCGAGATATGACTGAAAGAAATACAGGGTATTTTTCGCTTTACACAAATACTTTCCTTCAACTACTGCCCCTAAACTATAGAAGTGACACGAAAATAGTATATAGCGCAATTGTTCCTCATCTAACGGCCTTTCATTTGATACCTGTCTTGGCGCGATCGGTTGGCTAGAACTCGAAATATGACTGAAAGAAATACAGGGTATTTTTCGCTTTATACAAATACTTTCCTTCATCTACTGCCCCTAAACTATAGAAGTGACGCGAAAATGGTATATGGCGCGATTGTTCCTGATCTAACGACCTTTCATTTGATACCTGTCTTGGCGCGATCGGTTGGCTAGAACTCGAGATATGACTGAAAGAAATACAGGGTATTTTTCGCTTTACACAAATACCTTCCTTCAACTACTGCCCCTAAACTATAGAAGTGACACGAAAATAGTATATAGCGCAATTGTTCCTCATCTAACGGCCTTTCATTTGATACCTGTCTTGGCGCGATCGGTTGGCTAGAACTCGAGATATGACTGAAAGAAATACAGGGTATTTTTCGCTTTATACAAATACTTTCCTTCATCTACTGCCCCTAAACTATAGAAGTGACGCGAAAATGGTATATAGCGCGATTGTTCCTGATCTAACGACCTTTCATTTGATACCTGTTTTGGCGCGATCGGTTGGCTTGAACTCGAGATATGACTGAAAGAAGTAGAGGGTATTTTTCGCTTTATACAAATACTTTCCTTCATCTACTGCCCCTGAATTATAGAAATGACGCGAAATATGTATATAGCGCGATTGTTCCTGATCTAACGACCTTTCATTTGATACCTGTCTTGGCGCGATCGGTTGGCTAGAACTCGAGATATGACTGAAAGAAATACAGGGTATTTTTCGCTTTATACAAATACTTTCCTTCATCTACTGCCCCTAAACTATAGAAGTGACGCAAAAATGGTGTATAGCGCGATTGTTCCTCATCTAACGACCTTTCATTTGATACCTGCATTGGCGCGATCGGTTGGCTACAACTCGAGATATGACTGAAAGAAATACAGGGTATTTTTCGCTTTATACAAATACTTTCCTTCAACTACTGCTCCTAAACTATAGCATTGACGCGAAAATGGTATATGGCGCGATTGTTCCTGATCTAACGACCTTTCATTTGATACCTGTCTTGGCGCGATCGGTTGGCTAGAACTCGAGATATGACTGAAAGAAATACAGGGTATTTTTCGCTTTACACAAATACTTTCCTTCAACTACTGCCCCTAAACTATAGAAGTGACACGAAAATAGTATATAGCGCAATTGTTCCTCATCTAACGGCCTTTCATTTGATACCTGTCTTGGCGCGATCGGTTGGCTAGAACTCGAGATATGACTGAAAGAAATACAGGGTATTTTTCGCTTTATACAAATACTTTCCTTCATCTACTGCCCCTAAACTATAGAAGTGACGCGAAAATGGTATATGGCGCGATTGTTCCTGATCTAACGACCTTTCATTTGATACCTGTCTTGGCGCGATCGGTTGGCTAGAACTCGAGATATGACTGAAAGAAATACAGGGTATTTTTCGCTTTACACAAATACCTTCCTTCAACTACTGCCCCTAAACTATAGAAGTGACACGAAAATAGTATATAGCGCAATTGTTCCTCATCTAACGGCCTTTCATTTGATACCTGTCTTGGCGCGATCGGTTGGCTAGAACTCGAGATATGACTGAAAGAAATACAGGGTATTTTTCGCTTTATACAAATACTTTCCTTCATCTACTGCCCCTAAACTATAGAAGTGACGCGAAAATGGTATATAGCGCGATTGTTCCTGATCTAACGACCTTTCATTTGATACCTGTTTTGGCGCGATCGGTTGGCTTGAACTCGAGATATGACTGAAAGAAGTAGAGGGTATTTTTCGCTTTATACAAATACTTTCCTTCATCTACTGCCCCTGAATTATAGAAATGACGCGAAATATGTATATAGCGCGATTGTTCCTGATCTAACGACCTTTCATTTGATACCTGTCTTGGCGCGATCGGTTGGCTAGAACTCGAGATATGACTGAAAGAAATACAGGGTATTTTTCGCTTTATACAAATACTTTCCTTCATCTACTGCCCCTAAACTATAGAAGTGACGCAAAAATGGTGTATAGCGCGATTGTTCCTCATCTAACGACCTTTCATTTGATACCTGCATTGGCGCGATCGGTTGGCTACAACTCGAGATATGACTGAAAGAAATACAGGGTATTTTTCGCTTTATACAAATACTTTCCTTCAACTACTGCTCCTAAACTATAGCATTGACGCGAAAATGGTATATAGCGCGATTGTTCCTCATCTAACGGCCTTTCATTTGGTACCTGTCTTGGCGCGATCGGTTGGCTAGAACTCGAGATATGACTGAAAGAAATACAGGGTATTTTTCGCTTTACACAAATACTTTCCTTCAACTACTGCTCCTAAACTATAGCATTGACGCGAAAATGGTATATAGTGCGATTGTTCCTCATCTAACGGCCTTTCATTTGATACCTGTCTTGGCGCGATCGGTTGGCTAGAACTCGAGATATGACTGAAAGAAATACAGGGTATTTTTCGCTTTATACAAATACTTTCCTTCATCTACTGCCCCTAAACTATAGAAGTGACGCGAAAATGGTATATAGCGCGATTGTTCCTGATCTAACGACCTTTCATTTGATACCTGTTTTGGCGCGATCGGTTGGCTTGAACTCGAGATATGACTGAAAGAAGTAGAGGGTATTTTTCGCTTTATACAAATACTTTCCTTCATCTACTGCCCCTGAATTATAGAAATGACGCGAAATATGTATATAGCGCGATTGTTCCTGATCTAACGACCTTTCATTTGATACCTGTCTTGGCGCGATCGGTTGGCTAGAACTCGAGATATGACTGAAAGAAATACAGGGTATTTTTCGCTTTATACAAATATTTTCCTTCATCTACTGCCCCTAAACTATAGAAGTGACGCAAAAATGGTGTATAGCGCGATTGTTCCTCATCTAACGACCTTTCATTTGATACCTGCATTGGCGCGATCGGTTGGCTACAACTCGAGATATGACTGAAAGAAATACAGGGTATTTTTCGCTTTATACAAATACTTTCCTTCAACTACTGCTCCTAAACTATAGCATTGACGCGAAAATGGTATATAGCGCGATTGTTCCTCATCTAACGGCCTTTCATTTGGTACCTGTCTTGGCGCGATCGGTTGGCTAGAACTCGAGATATGACTGAAAGAAATACAGGATATTTTTCGCTTTAAACAAATACTTTCCTTCATCTACTGCTCCTAAACTATAGCATTGACGCGAAAATGGTATATAGTGCGATTGTTCCTCATCTAACGGCCTTTCATTTGATACCTGTCTTGGCGCGATCGGTTGGCTAGAACTCGAGATATGACTGAAAGAAATACAGGGTATTTTTCGCTTTATACAAATACTTTCCTTCATCTACTGCCCCTAAACTATAGAAGTGACGCGAAAATGGTATATAGCGCGATTGTTCCTGATCTAACGACCTTTCATTTGATACCTGTTTTGGCGCGATCGGTTGGCTTGAACTCGAGATATGACTGAAAGAAGTAGAGGGTATTTTTCGCTTTATACAAATACTTTCCTTCATCTACTGCCCCTGAATTATAGAAATGACGCGAAATATGTATATAGCGCGATTGTTCCTGATCTAACGACCTTTCATTTGATACCTGCATTGGCGCGATCGGTTGGCTACAACTCGAGATATGACTGAAAGAAATACAGGGTATTTTTCGCTTTATACAAATACTTTCCTTCAACTACTGCCCCTAAACTATAGAAGTGACGCAAAAATGGTGTATAGCGCGATTGTTCCTCATCTAACGACCTTTCATTTGATACTTGCAATGGCGCGATCGGTTGGCTACAACTCGAGATATGACTGAAAGAAATACAGGGTATTTTTCGCTTTATACAAATACTTTCCTTCAACTACTGCTCCTAAACTATAGCATTGACGCGAAAATGGTATATAGCGCGATTGTTCCTCATCTAACGGCCTTTCATTTGGTACCTGTCTTGGCGCGATCGGTTGGCTAGAACTCGAGATATGACTGAAAGAAATACAGGATATTTTTCGCTTTAAACAAATACTTTCCTTCATCTACTGCTCCTAAACTATAGCATTGACGCGAAAATGGTATATAGTGCGATTGTTCCTGATCTAACGACCTTTCATTTGATACCTGTCTTGGCGCGATCGGTTGGCTTGAACTCGAGATATGACTGAAAGAAGTAGAGGGTATTGTTCGCTTTACACAAATACTTTCCTTCAACTACTGCTCCTAAACTATAGCATTGACGCGAAAATGGTATATAGCGCGATTGTTCCTCATCTAACGGCCTTTCATTTGGTACCTGTCTTGGCGCGATCGGTTGGCTTGAACTCGAGATATATGTATTTTTTGCTTTACACAAATACTTTCCTTCAACTACTGCTCCTAAACTATAGCATTGACGCGAAAATGGTATATAGCGCGATTGTTCCTGATCTAACGACCTTTCATTTGATACCTGTCTTGGCGCGATCGGTTGGCTAGAACTCGAGATATGACTGAAAGAAATACAGGGTATTTTTCGCTTTACACAAATACTTTCCTTCAACTACTGCCCCTAAACTATAGAAGTGACACGAAAATAGTATATAGCGCAATTGTTCCTCATCTAACGGCCTTTCATTTGATACCTGTCTTGGCGCGATCGGTTGGCTAGAACTCGAGATATGACTGAAAGAAATACAGGGTATTTTTCGCTTTATACAAATACTTTCCTTCATCTACTGCCCCTAAACTATAGAAGTGACGCGAAAATGGTATATAGCGCGATTGTTCCTGATCTAACGACCTTTCATTTGATACCTGTTTTGGCGCGATCGGTTGGCTTGAAATCGAGATATGACTGAAAGAAGTAGAGGGTATTTTTCGCTTTATACAAATACTTTCCTTCATCTACTGCCCCTGAATTATAGAAATGACGCGAAATATGTATATAGCGCGATTGTTCCTGATCTAACGACCTTTCATTTGATACCTGTCTTGGCGCGATCGGTTGGCTAGAACTCGAGATATGACTGAAAGAAATACAGGGTATTTTTCGCTTTATACAAATACTTTCCTTCATCTACTGCCCCTAAACTATAGAAGTGACGCAAAAATGGTGTATAGCGCGATTGTTCCTCATCTAACGACCTTTCATTTGATACCTGCATTGGCGCGATCGGTTGGCTACAACTCGAGATATGACTGAAAGAAATACAGGGTATTTTTCGCTTTATACAAATACTTTCCTTCAACTACTGCTCCTAAACTATAGCATTGACGCGAAAATGGTATATAGCGCGATTGTTCCTCATCTAACGGCCTTTCATTTGATACCTGTTTTGGCGCGATCGGTTGGCTTGAACTCGAGATATGACTGAAAGAAGTAGAGGGTATTTTTCGCTTTATACAAATACTTTCCTTCATCTACTGCCCCTGAATTATAGAAATGACGCGAAATATGTATATAGCGCGATTGTTCCTGATCTAACGACCTTTCATTTGATACCTGTTTTGGCGCGATCGGTTGGCTTGAACTCGAGATATGACTGAAAGAAGTAGAGGGTATTTTTCGCTTTATACAAATACTTTCCTTCATCTACTGCCCCTGAATTATAGAAATGACGCGAAATATGTATATAGCGCGATTGTTCCTGATCTAACGTCCTTTCATTTGATACCTGCATTGGCGCGATCGGTTGGCTACAACTCGAGATATGACTGAAAGAAATACAGGGTATTTTTCGCTTTATACAAATACTTTCCTTCAACTACTGCCCCTAAACTATAGAAGTGACGCAAAAATGGTGTATAGCGCGATTGTTCCTCATCTAACGACCTTTCATTTGATACCTGCATTGGCGCGATCGGTTGGCTACAACTCGAGATATGACTGAAAGAAATACAGGGTATTTTTCGCTTTATACAAATACTTTCCTTCAACTACTGCTCCTAAACTATAGCATTGACGCGAAAATGGTATATAGCGCGATTGTTCCTCATCTAACGGCCTTTCATTTGGTACCTGTCTTGGCGCGATCGGTTGGCTAGAACTCGAGATATGACTGAAAGAAATACAGGATATTTTTCGCTTTAAACAAATACTTTCCTTCATCTACTGCTCCTAAACTATAGCATTGACGCGAAAATGGTATATAGTGCGATTGTTCCTGATCTAACGACCTTTCATTTGATACCTGTCTTGGCGCGATCGGTTGGCTTGAACTCGAGATATGACTGAAAGAAGTAGAGGGTATTGTTCGCTTTACACAAATACTTTCCTTCAACTACTGCTCCTAAACTATAGCATTGACGCGAAAATGGTATATAGCGCGATTGTTCCTCATCTAACGGCCTTTCATTTGGTACCTGTCTTGGCGCGATCGGTTGGCTTGAACTCGAGATATATGTATTTTTTGCTTTACACAAATACTTTCCTTCAACTACTGCTCCTAAACTATAGCATTGACGCGAAAATGGTATATAGCGCGATTGTTCCTGATCTAACGACCTTTCATTTGATACCTGTCTTGGCGCGATCGGTTGGCTAGAACTCGAGATATGACTGAAAGAAATACAGGGTATTTTTCGCTTTACACAAATACTTTCCTTCAACTACTGCCCCTAAACTATAGAAGTGACACGAAAATAGTATATAGCGCAATTGTTCCTCATCTAACGGCCTTTCATTTGATACCTGTCTTGGCGCGATCGGTTGGCTAGAACTCGAGATATGACTGAAAGAAATACAGGGTATTTTTCGCTTTATACAAATACTTTCCTTCATCTACTGCCCCTAAACTATAGAAGTGACGCGAAAATGGTATATAGCGCGATTGTTCCTGATCTAACGACCTTTCATTTGATACCTGTTTTGGCGCGATCGGTTGGCTTGAACTCGAGATATGACTGAAAGAAGTAGAGGGTATTTTTCGCTTTATACAAATACTTTCCTTCATCTACTGCCCCTGAATTATAGAAATGACGCGAAATATGTATATAGCGCGATTGTTCCTGATCTAACGACCTTTCATTTGATACCTGTCTTGGCGCGATCGGTTGGCTAGAACTCGAGATATGACTGAAAGAAATACAGGGTATTTTTCGCTTTATACAAATACTTTCCTTCATCTACTGCCCCTAAACTATAGAAGTGACGCAAAAATGGTGTATAGCGCGATTGTTCCTCATCTAACGACCTTTCATTTGATACCTGCATTGGCGCGATCGGTTGGCTACAACTCGAGATATGACTGAAAGAAATACAGGGTATTTTTCGCTTTATACAAATACTTTCCTTCAACTACTGCTCCTAAACTATAGCATTGACGCGAAAATGGTATATAGCGCGATTGTTCCCCATCTAACGGCCTTTCATTTGGTACCTGTCTTGGCGCGATCGGTTGGCTAGAACTCGAGATATGACTGAAAGAAATACAGGGTATTTTTCGCTTTACACAAATACTTTCCTTCAACTACTGCTCCTAAACTATAGCATTGACGCGAAAATGGTATATAGTGCGATTGTTCCTGATCTAACGACCTTTCATTTGATACTTGTCTTGGCGCGATCGGTTGGCTAGAACTCGAGATATGACTGAAAGAAATACAGGATATTTTTCGCTTTAAACAAATACTTTCCTTCATCTACTGCTCCTAAACTATAGCATTGACGCGAAAATGGTATATAGTGCGATTGTTCCTGATCTAACGACCTTTCATTTGATACCTGTCTTGGCGCGATCGGTTGGCTTGAACTCGAGATATGACTGAAAGAAGTAGAGGGTATTGTTCGCTTTACACAAATACTTTCCTTCAACTACTGCTCCTAAACTATAGCATTGACGCGAAAATGGTATATAGCGCGATTGTTCCTCATCTAACGGCCTTTCATTTGGTACCTGTCTTGGCGCGATCGGTTGGCTTGAACTCGAGATATGACTGAAAGAATTAGAGGGTATTTTTCGCTTTATACAAATACTTTCCTTCATCTACTGCCCCTGAATTATAGAAATGACGCGAAATATGTATATAGCGCGATTGTTCCTGATCTAACGACCTTTCATTTGATACCTGTCTTGGCGCGATCGGTTGGCTAGAACTCGAGATATGACTGAAAGAATTACAGGGTATTTTTCGCTCTATACAAATACTCTCTTTCATCGACTGCCCCTAAACTATAGAAGTGACGCGAAAATGGTATATAGCGCGATTGTTTCTGATCTAACGACCTTTCATTTGATACCTGTCTTGCCGCGATCGGTTGGCTTGAACTCGAGATATGACTGAAAGAAATACAGGGTATTTTTCGCTTTATACAAATACTTTCCTTCATGTACTGCCCCTAAACTGTAACGACCTTTCATTTGATACCTGTCTTGGCGCGATCGGTTGGCTAGAACTCGAGATATGACTAAAAGAAATATAGGGTATTTTTCGCTTTATACAAATACTTTCCTTCATCTACTGCCCCTAAACTATAACGACCTTTCATTTGATACCTGTCTTGGCGCGATCGGTTGGCTAGAACTCGAGATATGACTGAAAGAAATACAGGGTATTTTTCGCTTTATACAAATACTTTCCTTCATCTACTACCCCTAAACTATAGAAGTGACACGAAAATGGTATATAGCGCGATTGTTCCTCATCTAACGGCCTTTCATTTGGTACCTGTCTTGGCGCGATCGGTTGGCTTGAACTCGAGATATGACTGAAAGAATTAGAGGGTATTTTTCGCTTTATACAAATACTTTCCTTCATCTACTGCCCCTGAATTATAGAAATGACGCGAAATATGTATATAGCGCGATTGTTCCTGATCTAACGACCTTTCATTTGATACCTGTCTTGGCGCGATCGGTTGGCTAGAACTCGAGATATGACTGAAAGAATTACAGGGTATTTTTCGCTCTATACAAATACTCTCTTTCATCGACTGCCCCTAAACTATAGAAGTGACGCGAAAATGGTATATAGCGCGATTGTTCCTGATCTAACGACCTTTCATTTGATACCTGTCTTGGCGCGATCGGTTGGCTAGAACTCGAGATATGACTGAAAGAAGTACAGGGTATTTTTCGCTTTATACAAATACTTTCCTTCATCTACTGCCCCTAAACTATAGAAGTGACGCGAATATGTATATAGCGCAATTGTTCCTAAACTATAGAAGTGACGCTAAAATAGTATATAGCGCGATTGTTCCTGATCTGACGACCTTTTGTTTGATACCTGTCTTGGCGCGATCGGTTGGCTTGAACTCGAGATATGACTGAAAGAAATACAGGGTATTTTTCGCTTTATACAAATACTTTCCTTCATGTACTGCCCCTAAACTGTAAGGACCTTTCATTTGATACCTGTCTTGGCGCGATCGGTTGGCTAGAACTCGAGATATGAATAGAAGAAATATAGGGTATTTTTCGCTGTATACAAATACTTTCCTTCATCAACTGCCCCTAAACTATAACGACCTTTCATTTGATACCTGTCTTGGCGCGATCGGTTGGCTAGAACTCGAGATATGACTGAAAGAAATACAGGGTATTTTTCGCTTTATACAAATACTTTCCTTCATCTACTGCCCCTAAACTATAGAAGTGACGCGAAAATGGTATATAGCGCGATTGTTTCTGATCTAACGACCTTTCATTTGATACCTGTCTTGCCGCGATCGGTTGGCTTGAACTCGAGATATGACTGAAAGAAATACAGGGTATTTTTCGCTTTATACAAATACTTTCCTTCATGTACTGCCCCTAAACTGTAACGACCTTTCATTTGATACCTGTCTTGGCGCGATCGGTTGGCTAGAACTCGAGATATGACTAAAAGAAATATAGGGTATTTTTCGCTTTATACAAATACTTTCCTTCATCTACTGCCCCTAAACTATAACGACCTTTCATTTGATACCTGTCTTGGCGCGATCGGTTGGCTAGAACTCGAGATATGACTGAAAGAAATACAGGGTATTTTTCGCTTTATACAAATACTTTCCTTCATCTACTACCCCTAAACTATAGAAGTGACACGAAAATGGTATATAGCGCGATTGTTCCTCATCTAACGGCCTTTCATTTGATACCTGTCTTGGCGCGATCGGTTGGCTAGAACTCGAGATATGACTGAAAGAAATACAGGGTATTTTTCGCTTTATACAAATACTTTCCTTCCTCTACTGCCCCTAAACTATAGAAGTGACGCGAAAATGGTATATAGCGCGATTGTTCCTGATCTAACGACCTTTCATTTGATACCTGTTTTGGCGCGATCGGTTGGCTTGAACTCGAGATATGACTGAAAGAAATACAGGGTATTTTTCGCTTTATACAAATACTTTCCTTCATCTACTACCCCTAAACTACTGAAGTGACACGAAAATGGTATATAGCGCGATTGTTCCTCATCTAACGGCCTTTCATTTGATACCTGTCTTGGCGCGATCGGTTGGCTAGAACTCGAGATATGACTGAAAGAAATACAGGGTATTTTTCGCTTTATACAAATACTTTCCTTCCTCTACTGCCCCTAAACTATAGAAGTGACGCGAAAATGGTATATAGCGCGATTGTTCCTGATCTAACGACCTTTCATTTGATACCTGTTTTGGCGCGATCGGTTGGCTTGAACTCGAGATATGACTGAAAGAAGTAGAGGGTATTTTTCGCTTTATACAAATACTTTCCTTCATCTACTGCCCCTGAATTATAGAAATGACGCGAAATATGTATATAGCGCGATTGTTTCTGATCTAACGACCTTTCATTTGATACCTGTCTTGCCGCGATCGGTTGGCTTGAACTCGAGATATGACTGAAAGAAATATAGGGTATTTTTCGCTTTATACAAATACTTTCCTTCATCTACTGCCCCTAAACTATAACGACCTTTCATTTGATACCTGTCTTGGCGCGATCGGTTGGCTAGAACTCGAGATATGACTGAAAGAAATACAGGGTATTTTTCGCTTTATACAAATACTTTCCTTCATCTACTGCCCCTAAACTATAGAAGTGACGCAAAAATGGTGTATAGCGCGATTGTTCCTCATCTAACGACCTTTCATTTGATACCTGTCTTGGCGCGATCGGTTGGCTAGAACTCGAGATATGACTGAAAGAAATACAGGGTATTTTTCGCTTTATACAAATACTTTCCTTCATCTACTGCCCCTAAACTATAGAAGTGACGCGAAAATGGTATATAGCGCGATTGTTCCTGATCTAACGACCTTTCATTTGATACCTGTCTTGGCGCGATCGGTTGGCTAGAACTCGAGATATGACTGAAAGAATTACAGGGTATTTTTCGCTCTATACAAATACTCTCTTTCATCGACTGCCCCTAAACTATAGAAGTGACGCGAAAATAGTATATAGCGCGATTGTTCCTGATCTAACGACCTTTCATTTGATACCTGTCTTGGCGCGATCGGTTGGCTAGAACTCGAGATATGACTGAAAGAAATACAGGGTATTTTTCGCTTTATACAAATACTTTCCTTCATCTACTGCCCCTAAACTATAGCATTGACGCGAAAATGGTATATAGCGCGATTGTTCCTCATCTAACGGCCTTTCATTTGGTACCTGTCTTGGCGCGATCGGTTGGCTAGAACTCGAGATATGACTGAAAGAAGTAGAGGGTATTGTTCGCTTTACACAAATACTTTCCTTCAACTACTGCTCCTAAACTATAGCATTGACGCGAAAATGGTATATAGCGCGATTGTTCCTCATCTAACGGCCTTTCATTTGGTACCTGTCTTGGCGCGATCGGTTGGCTTGAACTCGAGATATATGTATTTTTTGCTTTACACAAATACTTTCCTTCAACTACTGCTCCTAAACTATAGCATTGACGCGAAAATGGTATATAGCGCGATTGTTCCTGATCTAACGACCTTTCATTTGATACCTGTCTTGGCGCGATCGGTTGGCTAGAACTCGAGATATGACTGAAAGAAATACAGGGTATTTTTCGCTTTACACAAATACTTTCCTTCAACTACTGCCCCTAAACTATAGAAGTGACACGAAAATAGTATATAGCGCAATTGTTCCCCATCTAACGGCCTTTCATTTGATACCTGTCTTGGCGCGATCGGTTGGCTAGAACTCGAGATATGACTGAAAGAAATACAGGGTATTTTTCGCTTTATACAAATACTTTCCTTCATCTACTGCCCCTAAACTATAGAAGTGACGCGAAAATGGTATATAGCGCGATTGTTCCTGATCTAACGACCTTTCATTTGATACCTGCTTTGGCGCGATCGGTTGGCTTGAACTCGAGATATGACTGAAAGAAGTAGAGGGTATTTTTCGCTTTATACAAATACTTTCCTTCATCTACTGCCCCTGAATTATAGAAATGACGCGAAATATGTATATAGCGCGATTGTTCCTGATCTAACGACCTTTCATTTGATACCTGTCTTGGCGCGATCGGTTGGCTAGAACTCGAGATATGACTGAAAGAAATACAGGGTATTTTTCGCTTTATACAAATACTTTCCTTCATCTACTGCCCCTAAACTATAGCATTGACGCAAAAATGGTGTATAGCGCGATTGTTCCTCATCTAACGACCTTTCATTTGATACCTGCATTGGCGCGATCGGTTGGCTACAACTCGAGATATGACTGAAAGAAATACAGGGTATTTTTCGCTTTATACAAATACTTTCCTTCAACTACTGCTCCTAAACTATAGCATTGACGCGAAAATGGTATATAGCGCGATTGTTCCTCATCTAACGGCCTTTCATTTGGTACCTGTCTTGGCGCGATCGGTTGGCTAGAACTCGAGATATGACTGAAAGAAATACAGGGTATTTTTCGCTTTACACAAATACTTTCCTTCAACTACTGCTCCTAAACTATAGCATTGACGCGAAAATGGTATATAATGCGATTGTTCCTGATCTAACGCTCTTTCATTTGATACTTGTCTTGGCGCGATCGGTTGGCTAGAACTCGAGATATGACTGAAAGAAATACAGGATATTTTTCGCTTTAAACAAATACTTTCCTTCATCTACTGCTCCTAAACTATAGCATTGACGCGAAAATGGTATATAGTGCGATTGTTCCTGATCTAACGACCTTTCATTTGATACCTGTCTTGGCGCGATCGGTTGGCTAGAACTCGAGATATGACTGAAAGAAATACAGGGTATTTTTCGCTTTACACAAATACTTTCCTTCAACTACTGCCCCTAAACTATAGAAGTGACACGAAAATAGTATATAGCGCAATTGTTCCTCATCTAACGGCCTTTCATTTGATACCTGTCTTGGCGCGATCGGTTGGCTAGAACTCGAGATATGACTGAAAGAAGTACAGGGTATTTTTCGCTTTATACAAATACTTTCCTTCATCTACTGCCCCTAAACTATAGAAGTGACGCGAATATGTATATAGCGCAATTGTTCCTAAACTATAGAAGTGACGCTAAAATAGTATATGGCGCGATTGTTCCTGATCTAACGACCTTTCGTTTGATACCTGTCTTGGCGCGATCGGTTGGCTTGAACTCGAGATATGACTGAAAGAAATACAGGGTATTTTTCGCTTTATACAAATACTTTCCTTCATGTACTGCCCCTAAACTGTAACGACCTTTCATTTGATACATGTCTTGGCGCGATCGGTTGGCTTGAACTCGAGATATGACTGAAAGAAGTAGAGGGTATTGTTCGCTTTACACAAATACTTTCCTTCAACTACTGCTCCTAAACTATAGCATTGACGCGAAAATGGTATATAGCGCGATTGTTCCTCATCTAACGGCCTTTCATTTGGTACCTGTCCTGGCGCGATCGGTTGGCTTGAACTCGAGATATGACTGAAAGAATTAGAGGGTATTTTTCGCTTTATACAAATACTTTCCTTCATCTACTGCCCCTGAATTATAGAAATGACGCGAAATATGTATATAGCGCGATTGTTCCTGATCTAACGACCTTTCATTTGATACCTGTCTTGGCGCGATCGGTTGGCTAGAACTCGAGATATGACTGAAAGAATTACAGGGTATTTTTCGCTCTATACAAATACACTCTTTCATCGACTGCCCCTAAACTATAGAAGTGACGCGAAAATGGTATATAGCGCGATTGTTCCTGATCTAACGACCTTTCATTTGATACCTGTCTTGGCGCGATCGGTTGGCTAGAACTCGAGATATGACTGAAAGAAGTACAGGGTATTTTTCGCTTTATACAAATACTTTCCTTCATCTACTGCCCCTAAACTATAGAAGTGACGCGAATATGTATATAGCGCAATTGTTCCTAAACTATAGAAGTGACGCTAAAATAGTATATGGCGCGATTGTTCCTGATCTAACGACCTTTCGTTTGATACCTGTCTTGGCGCGATCGGTTGGCTTGAACTCGAGATATGACTGAAAGAAATACAGGGTATTTTTCGCTTTATACAAATACTTTCCTTCATGTACTGCCCCTAAACTGTAACGACCTTTCATTTGATACCTGTCTTGGCGCGATCGGTTGGCTAGAACTCGAGATATGAATAAAAGAAATATAGGGTATTTTTCGCTTTATACAAATACTTTCCTTCATCAACTGCCCCTAAACTATAACGACCTTTCATTTGATACCTGTCTTGGCGCGATCGGTTGGCTAGAACTCGAGATATGACTGAAAGAAATACAGGGTATTTTTCGCTTTATACAAATACTTTCCTTCATCTACTGCCCCTAAACTATAGAAGTGACGCGAAAATGGTATATAGCGCGATTGTTTCTGATCTAACGACCTTTCATTTGATACCTGTCTTGCCGCGATCGGTTGGCTTGAACTCGAGATATGACTGAAAGAAATACAGGGTATTTTTCGCTTTATACAAATACTTTCCTTCATGTACTGCCCCTAAACTGTAACGACCTTTCATTTGATACCTGTCTTGGCGCGATCGGTTGGCTAGAACTCGAGATATGATTAAAAGAAATATAGGGTATTTTTCGCTTTATACAAATACTTTCCTTCATCTACTGCCCCTAAACTATAACGACCTTTCATTTGATACCTGTCTTGGCGCGATCGGTTGGCTAGAACTCGAGATATGACTGAAAGAAATACAGGGTATTTTTCGCTTTATACAAATACTTTCCTTCATCTACTACCCCTAAACTATAGAAGTGACACGAAAATGGTATATAGCGCGATTGTTCCTCATCTAACGGCCTTTCATTTGATACCTGTCTTGGCGCGATCGGTTGGCTAGAACTCGAGATATGACTGAAAGAAATACAGGGTATTTTTCGCTTTATACAAATACTTTCCTTCCTCTACTGCCCCTAAACTATAGAAGTGACGCGAAAATGGTATATAGCGCGATTGTTCCTGATCTCACGACCTTTCATTTGATACCTGTTTTGGCGCGATCGGTTGGCTTGAACTCGAGATATGACTGAAAGAAATACAGGGTATTTTTCGCTTTATACAAATACTTTCCTTCATCTACTACCCCTAAACTATAGAAGTGACACGAAAATGGTATATAGCGCGATTGTTCCTCATCTAACGGCCTTTCATTTGATACCTGTCTTGGCGCGATCGGTTGGCTAGAACTCGAGATATGACTGAAAGAAATACAGGGTATTTTTCGCTTTATACAAATACTTTCCTTCCTCTACTGCCCCTAAACTATAGAAGTGACGCGAAAATGGTATATAGCGCGATTGTTCCTGATCTAACGACCTTTCATTTGATACCTGTTTTGGCGCGATCGGTTGGCTTGAACTCGAGATATGACTGAAAGAAGTAGAGGGTATTTTTCGCTTTATACAAATACTTTCCTTCATCTACTGCCCCTGAATTATAGAAATGACGCGAAATATGTATATAGCGCGATTGTTTCTGATCTAACGACCTTTCATTTGATACCTGTCTTGCCGCGATCGGTTGGCTTGAACTCGAGATATGACTGAAAGAAATATAGGGTATTTTTCGCTTTATACAAATACTTTCCTTCATCTACTGCCCCTAAACTATAACGACCTTTCATTTGATACCTGTCTTGGCGCGATCGGTTGGCTAGAACTCGAGATATGACTGAAAGAAATACAGGGTATTTTTCGCTTTATACAAATACTTTCCTTCATCTACTGCCCCTAAACTATAGAAGTGACGCAAAAATGGTGTATAGCGCGATTGTTCCTCATCTAACGACCTTTCATTTGATACCTGTCTTGGCGCGATCGGTTGGCTAGAACTCGAGATATGACTGAAAGAAATACAGGGTATTTTTCGCTTTATACAAATACTTTCCTTCATCTACTGCCCCTAAACTATAGAAGTGACGCGAAAATGGTATATAGCGCGATTGTTCCTGATCTAACGACCTTTCATTTGATACCTGTCTTGGCGCGATCGGTTGGCTAGAACTCGAGATATGACTGAAAGAATTACAGGGTATTTTTCGCTCTATACAAATACTCTCTTTCATCGACTGCCCCTAAACTATAGAAGTGACGTGAAAATGGTATATAGCGCGATTGTTCCTGATCTAACGACCTTTCATTTGATACCTGTCTTGGCGCGATCGGTTGGCTAGAACTCGAGATATGACTGAAAGAAATACAGGGTATTTTTCGCTTTATACAAATACTTTCCTTCAACTACTGCTCCTAAACTATAGCATTGACGCGAAAATGGTATATAGCGCGATTGTTCCTCATCTAACGGCCTTTCATTTGGTACCTGTCTTGGCGCGATCGGTTGGCTTGAACTCGAGATATGACTGAAAGAATTAGAGGGTATTTTTCGCTTTATACAAATACTTTCCTTCATCTACTGCCCCTGAATTATAGAAATGACGCGAAATATGTATATAGCGCGATTGTTCCTGATCTAACGACCTTTCATTTGATACCTGTCTTGGCGCGATCGGTTGGCTAGAACTCGAGATATGACTGAAAGAATTACAGGGTATTTTTCGCTCTATACAAATACTCTCTTTCATCGACTGCCCCTAAACTATAGAAGTGACGCGAAAATGGTATATAGCGCGATTGTTCCTGATCTAACGACCTTTCATTTGATACCTGTCTTGGCGCGATCGGTTGGCTAGAACTCGAGATATGACTCAAAGAAGTACAGGGTATTTTTCGCTTTATACAAATACTTTCCTTCATCTACTGCCCCTAAACTATAGAAGTGACGCGAATATGTATATAGCGCAATTGTTCCTAAACTATAGAAGTGACGCTAAAATAGTATATAGCGCGATTGTTCCTGATCTAACGACCTTTCGTTTGATACCTGTCTTGGCGCGATCGGTTGGCTTGAACTCGAGATATGACTGAAAGAAATACAGGGTATTTTTCGCTTTATACAAATACTTTCCTTCATGTACTGCCCCTAAACTGTAACGACCTTTCATTTGATACCTGTCTTGGCGCGATCGGTTGGCTAGAACTCGAGATATGACTGAAAGAAATACAGGGTATTTTTCGCTTTACACAAATACTTTCCTTCAACTACTGCCCCTAAACTATAGAAGTGACACGAAAATAGTATATAGCGCAATTGTTCCTCATCTAACGGCCTTTCATTTGATACCTGTCTTGGCGCGATCGGTTGGCTAGAACTCGAGATATGACTGAAAGAAATACAGGGTATTTTTCGCTTTATACAAATACTTTCCTTCATCTACTGCCCCTAAACTATAGAAGTGACGCGAAAATGGTATATAGCGCGATTGTTCCTGATCTAACGACCTTTCATTTGATACCTGTTTTGGCGCGATCGGTTGGCTTGAACTCGAGATATGACTGAAAGAAGTAGAGGGTATTTTTCGCTTTATACAAATACTTTCCTTCATCTACTGCCCCTGAATTATAGAAATGACGCGAAATATGTATATAGCGCGATTGTTCCTGATCTAACGACCTTTCATTTGATACCTGTCTTGGCGCGATCGGTTGGCTAGAACTCGAGATATGACTGAAAGAAATACAGGGTATTTTTCGCTTTATACAAATACTTTCCTTCATCTACTGCCCCTAAACTATAGAAGTGACGCAAAAATGGTGTATAGCGCGATTGTTCCTCATCTAACGACCTTTCATTTGATACCTGCATTGGCGCGATCGGTTGGCTACAACTCGAGATATGACTGAAAGAAATACAGGGTATTTTTCGCTTTATACAAATACTTTCCTTCAACTACTGCTCCTAAACTATAGCATTGACGCGAAAATGGTATATAGCGCGATTGTTCCTCATCTAACGGCCTTTCATTTGGTACCTGTCTTGGCGCGATCGGTTGGCTAGAACTCGAGATATGACTGAAAGAAATACAGGGTATTTTTCGCTTTACACAAATACTTTCCTTCAACTACTGCTCCTAAACTATAGCATTGACGCGAAAATGGTATATAGTGCGATTGTTCCTGATCTAACGACCTTTCATTTGATACTTGTCTTGGCGCGATCGGTTGGCTAGAACTCGAGATATGACTGAAAGAAATACAGGATATTTTTCGCTTTAAACAAATACTTTCCTTCATCTACTGCTCCTCAACTATAGCATTGACGCGAAAATGGTATATAGTGCGATTGTTCCTGATCTAACGACCTTTCATTTGATACCTGTCTTGGCGCGATCGGTTGGCTTGAACTCGAGATATGACTGAAAGAAGTAGAGGGTATTGTTCGCTTTACACAAATACTTTCCTTCAACTACTGCTCCTAAACTATAGCATTGACGCGAAAATGGTATATAGCGCGATTGTTCCTCATCTAACGGCCTTTCATTTGGTACCTGTCTTGGCGCGATCGGTTGGCTTGAACTCGAGATATGACTGAAAGAATTAGAGGGTATTTTTCGCTTTATACAAATACTTTCCTTCATCTACTGCCCCTGAATTATAGAAATGACGCGAAATATGTATATAGCGCGATTGTTCCTGATCTAACGACCTTTCATTTGATACCTGTCTTGGCGCGATCGGTTGGCTAGAACTCGAGATATGACTGAAAGAATTACAGGGTATTTTTCGCTCTATACAAATACTCTCTTTCATCGACTGCCCCTAAACTATAGAAGTGACGCGAAAATGGTATATAGCGCGATTGTTCCTGATCTAACGACCTTTCATTTGATACCTGTCTTGGCGCGATCGGTTGGCTAGAACTCGAGATATGACTCAAAGAAGTACAGGGTATTTTTCGCTTTATACAAATACTTTCCTTCATCTACTGCCCCTAAACTATAGAAGTGACGCGAATATGTATATAGCGCAATTGTTCCTAAACTATAGAAGTGACGCTAAAATAGTATATAGCGCGATTGTTCCTGATCTAACGACCTTTCGTTTGATACCTGTCTTGGCGCGATCGGTTGGCTTGAACTCGAGATATGACTGAAAGAAATACAGGGTATTTTTCGCTTTATACAAATACTTTCCTTCATGTACTGCCCCTAAACTGTAACGACCTTTCATTTGATACCTGTCTTGGCGCGATCGGTTGGCTAGAACTCGAGATATGAATAAAAGAAATACAGGGTATTTTTCGCTTTATACAAATACTTTCCTTCATCTACTGCCCCTAAACTATAGAAGTGACGCGAAAATGGTATATAGCGCGATTGTTTCTGATCTAACGACCTTTCATTTGATACCTGTCTTGCCGCGATCGGTTGGCTTGAACTCGAGATATGACTGAAAGAAATACAGGGTATTTTTCGCTTTATACAAATACTTTCCTTCATGTACTGCCCCTAAACTGTAACGACCTTTCATTTGATACCTGTCTTGGCGCGATCGGTTGGCTAGAACTCGAGATATGACTAAAAGAAATATAGGGTATTTTTCGCTTTATACAAATACTTTCCTTCATCTACTGCCCCTAAACTATAACGACCTTTCATTTGATACCTGTCTTGGCGCGATCGGTTGGCTAGAACTCGAGATATGACTGAAAGAAATACAGGGTATTTTTCGCTTTATACAAATACTTTCCTTCATCTACTACCCCTAAACTATAGAAGTGACACGAAAATGGTATATAGCGCGATTGTTCCTCATCTAACGGCCTTTCATTTGATACCTGTCTTGGCGCGATCGGTTGGCTAGAACTCGAGATATGACTGAAAGAAATACAGGGTATTTTTCGCTTTATACAAATACTTTCCTTCCTCTACTGCCCCTAAACTATAGAAGTGACGCGAAAATGGTATATAGCGCGATTGTTCCTGATCTAACGACCTTTCATTTGATACCTGTTTTGGCGCGATCGGTTGGCTTGAACTCGAGATATGACTGAAAGAAATACAGGGTATTTTTCGCTTTATACAAATACTTTCCTTCATCTACTACCCCTAAACTATAAAAGTGACACGAAAATGGTATATAGCGCGATTGTTCCTCATCTAACGACCTTTCATTTGATACCTGTCTTGGCGCGATCGGTTGGCTAGAACTCGAGATATGACTGAAAGAAATACAGGGTATTTTTCGCTTTATACAAATACTTTCCTTCATCTACTGCCCCTAAACTATAGAAGTGACGCAAAAATGGTGTATAGCGCGATTGTTCCTCATCTAACGACCTTTCATTTGATACCTGTCTTGGCGCGATCGGTTGGCTAGAACTCGAGATATGACTGAAAGAAATACAGGGTATTTTTCGCTTTATACAAATACTTTCCTTCATCTACTGCCCCTAAACTATAGAAGTGACGCGAAAATGGTATATAGCGCGATTGTTCCTGATCTAACGACCTTTCATTTGATACCTGTCTTGGCGCGATCGGTTGGCTAGAACTCGAGATATGACTGAAAGAATTACAGGGTATTTTTCGCTCTATACAAATACTCTCTTTCATCGACTGCCCCTAAACTATAGAAGTGACGTGAAAATGGTATATAGCGCGATTGTTCCTGATCTAACGACCTTTCATTTGATACCTGTCTTGGCGCGATCGGTTGGCTAGAACTCGAGATATGACTGAAAGAAATACAGGGTATTTTTCGCTTTATACAAATACTTTCCTTCATCTACTGCCCCTAAACTATAGCATTGACGCGAAAATGGTATATAGCGCGATTGTTCCTCATCTAACGGCCTTTCATTTGGTACCTGTCTTGGCGCGATCGGTTGGCTAGAACTCGAGATATGACTGAAAGAAGTAGAGGGTATTGTTCGCTTTACACAAATACTTTCCTTCAACTACTGCTCCTAAACTATAGCATTGACAAGAAAATGGTATATAGCGCGATTGTTCCTCATCTAACGGCCTTTCATTTGGTACCTGTCTTGGCGCGATCGGTTGGCTTGAACTCGAGATATATGTATTTTTTGCTTTACACAAATACTTTCCTTCAACTACTGCTCCTAAACTATAGCATTGACGCGAAATATGTATATAGCGCGATTGTTCCTGATCTAACGACCTTTCATTTGATACCTGTCTTGGCGCGATCGGTTGGCTAGAACTCGAGATATGACTGAAAGAAATACAGGGTATTTTTCGCTTTACACAAATACTTTCCTTCAACTACTGCCCCTAAACTATAGAAGTGACACGAAAATAGTATATAGCGCAATTGTTCCTCATCTAACGGCCTTTCATTTGATACCTGTCTTGGCGCGATCGGTTGGCTAGAACTCGAGATATGACTGAAAGAAATACAGGGTATTTTTCGCTTTATACAAATACTTTCCTTCATCTACTGCCCCTAAACTATAGAAGTGACGCGAAAATGGTATATAGCGCGATTGTTCCTGATCTAACGACCTTTCATTTGATACCTGTTTTGGCGCGATCGGTTGGCTACAACTCGAGATATGACTGAAAGAAATACAGGGTATTTTTCGCTTTATACAAATACTTTCCTTCAACTACTGCTCCTAAACTATAGCATTGACGCGAAAATGGTATATAGCGCGATTGTTCCTCATCTAACGGCCTTTCATTTGGTACCTGTCTTGGCGCGATCGGTTGGCTAGAACTCGAGATATGACTGAAAGAAATACAGGGTATTTTTCGCTTTACACAAATACTTTCCTTCAACTACTGCTCCTAAACTATAGCATTGACGCGAAAATGGTATATAGTGCGATTGTTCCTGATCTAACGACCTTTCATTTGATACTTGTCTTGGCGCGATCGGTTGGCTAGAACTCGAGATATGACTGAAAGAAATACAGGATATTTTTCGCTTTAAACAAATACTTTCCTTCATCTACTGCTCCTCAACTATAGCATTGACGCGAAAATGGTATATAGTGCGATTGTTCCTGATCTAACGACCTTTCATTTGATACCTGTCTTGGCGCGATCGGTTGGCTTGAACTCGAGATATGACTGAAAGAAGTAGAGGGTATTGTTCGCTTTACACAAATACTTTCCTTCAACTACTGCTCCTAAACTATAGCATTGACGCGAAAATGGTATATAGCGCGATTGTTCCTCATCTAACGGCCTTTCATTTGGTACCTGTCTTGGCGCGATCGGTTGGCTTGAACTCGAGATATGACTGAAAGAATTAGAGGGTATTTTTCGCTTTATACAAATACTTTCCTTCATCTACTGCCCCTGAATTATAGAAATGACGCGAAATATGTATATAGCGCGATTGTTCCTGATCTAACGACCTTTCATTTGATACCTGTCTTGGCGCGATCGGTTGGCTAGAACTCGAGATATGACTGAAAGAATTACAGGGTATTTTTCGCTCTATACAAATACTCTCTTTCATCGACTGCCCCTAAACTATAGAAGTGACGCGAAAATGGTATATAGCGCGATTGTTCCTGATCTAACGACCTTTCATTTGATACCTGTCTTGGCGCGATCGGTTGGCTAGAACTCGAGATATGACTCAAAGAAGTACAGGGTATTTTTCGCTTTATACAAATACTTTCCTTCATCTACTGCCCCTAAACTATAGAAGTGACGCGAATATGTATATAGCGCAATTGTTCCTAAACTATAGAAGTGACGCTAAAATAGTATATAGCGCGATTGTTCCTGATCTAACGACCTTTCGTTTGATACCTGTCTTGGCGCGATCGGTTGGCTTGAACTCGAGATATGACTGAAAGAAATACAGGGTATTTTTCGCTTTATACAAATACTTTCCTTCATGTACTGCCCCTAAACTGTAACGACCTTTCATTTGATACCTGTCTTGGCGCGATCGGTTGGCTAGAACTCGAGATATGAATAAAAGAAATACAGGGTATTTTTCGCTTTATACAAATACTTTCCTTCATCTACTGCCCCTAAACTATAGAAGTGACGCGAAAATGGTATATAGCGCGATTGTTTCTGATCTAACGACCTTTCATTTGATACCTGTCTTGCCGCGATCGGTTGGCTTGAACTCGAGATATGACTGAAAGAAATACAGGGTATTTTTCGCTTTATACAAATACTTTCCTTCATGTACTGCCCCTAAACTGTAACGACCTTTCATTTGATACCTGTCTTGGCGCGATCGGTTGGCTAGAACTCGAGATATGACTAAAAGAAATATAGGGTATTTTTCGCTTTATACAAATACTTTCCTTCATCTACTGCCCCTAAACTATAACGACCTTTCATTTGATACCTGTCTTGGCGCGATCGGTTGGCTAGAACTCGAGATATGACTGAAAGAAATACAGGGTATTTTTCGCTTTATACAAATACTTTCCTTCATCTACTACCCCTAAACTATAGAAGTGACACGAAAATGGTATATAGCGCGATTGTTCCTCATCTAACGGCCTTTCATTTGATACCTGTCTTGGCGCGATCGGTTGGCTAGAACTCGAGATATGACTGAAAGAAATACAGGGTATTTTTCGCTTTATACAAATACTTTCCTTCCTCTACTGCCCCTAAACTATAGAAGTGACGCGAAAATGGTATATAGCGCGATTGTTCCTGATCTAACGACCTTTCATTTGATACCTGTTTTGGCGCGATCGGTTGGCTTGAACTCGAGATATGACTGAAAGAAATACAGGGTATTTTTCGCTTTATACAAATACTTTCCTTCATCTACTACCCCTAAACTATAAAAGTGACACGAAAATGGTATATAGCGCGATTGTTCCTCATCTAACGGCCTTTCATTTGATACCTGTCTTGGCGCGATCGGTTGGCTAGAACTCGAGATATGACTGAAAGAAATACAGGGTATTTTTCGCTTTATACAAATACTTTCCTTCCTCTACTGCCCCTAAACTATAGAAGTGACGCGAAAATGGTATATAGCGCGATTGTTCCTGATCTAACGACCTTTCATTTGATACCTGTTTTGGCGCGATCGGTTGGCTTGAACTCGAGATATGACTGAAAGAAGTAGAGGGTATTTTTCGCTTTATACAAATACTTTCCTTCATCTACTGCCCCTGAATTATAGAAATGACGCGAAATATGTATATAGCGCGATTGTTTCTGATCTAACGACCTTTCATTTGATACCTGTCTTGCCGCGATCGGTTGGCTTGAACTCGAGATATGACTGAAAGAAATATAGGGTATTTTTCGCTTTATACAAATACTTTCCTTCATCTACTGCCCCTAAACTATAACGACCTTTCATTTGATACCTGTCTTGGCGCGATCGGTTGGCTAGAACTCGAGATATGACTGAAAGAAATACAGGGTATTTTTCGCTTTATACAAATACTTTCCTTCATCTACTGCCCCTAAACTATAGAAGTGACGCAAAAATGGTGTATAGCGCGATTGTTCCTCATCTAACGACCTTTCATTTGATACCTGTCTTGGCGCGATCGGTTGGCTAGAACTCGAAATATGACTGAAAGAAATACAGGGTATTTTTCGCTTTATACAAATACTTTCCTTTATCTACTGCCCCTAAACTATAGAAGTGACGCGAAAATGGTATATAGCGCGATTGTTCCTGATCTAACGACCTTTCATTTGATACCTGTCTTGGCGCGATCGGTTGGCTAGAACTCGAGATATGACTGAAAGAATTACAGGGTATTTTTCGCTCTATACAAATACTCTCTTTCATCGACTGCCCCTAAACTATAGAAGTGACGCGAAAATGGTATATAGCGCGATTGTTCCTGATCTAACGACCTTTCATTTGATACCTGTCTTGGCGCGATCGGTTGGCTAGAACTCGAGATATGACTGAAAGAAATACAGGGTATTTTTCGCTTTATACAAATACTTTCCTTCATCTACTGCCCCTAAACTATAGAAGTGACGCGAATATGTATATAGCGCAATTGTTCCTAAACTATAGAAGTGACGCTAAAATAGTATATAGCGCGATTGTTCCTGATCTAACGACCTTTCGTTTGATACCTGTCTTGGCGCGATCGGTTGGCTTGAACTCGAGATATGACTGAAAGAAATGCAGGGTATTTTTCGCTTTATACAAATACTTTCCTTCATCTACTGCCCCTAAACTATAGAAGTGACGCGAATATGTATATAGCGCAATTGTTCCTAAACTATAGAAGTGACGCTAAAATAGTATATAGCGCGATTGTTCCTGATCTAACGACCTTTCGTTTGATACCTGTCTTGGCGCGATCGGTTGGCTAGAACTCGAGATATGACTGAAAGAAATACAGGGTATTTTTCACTTTACACAAATACTTTCCTTCAACTACTGCTCCTAAACTATAGAAGTGACGCGAACATGGTATATAGCGCGATTGTTTCTGATCTAACGGCCTTTCATTTGATACCTGTCTTGGCGCGATCGGTTGGCTAGAACTCGAGATATGACTGAAAGAAATACAGGGTATTTTTCGCTTTATACAAATACTTTCCTTCATCTACTGCCCCTAAACTATAGAAGTGACGCGAAAATGGTATATAGCGCGATTGTTTCTGATCTAACGACCTTTCATTTGATACCTGTCTTGGCGCGATCGGTTGGCTTGAACTCGAGATATGACTGAAAGAAATACAGGGTATTTTTCGCTTTATACAAATACTTTCCTTCATGTACTGCCCCTAAACTGTAACGACCTTTCATTTGATACCTGTCTTGGCGCGATCGGTTGGCTAGAACTCGAGATATGACTAAAAGAAATATAGGGTATTTTTCGCTTTATACAAATACTTTCCTTCATCTACTGCCCCTAAACTATAACGACCTTTCATTTGATACCTGTCTTGGCGCGATCGGTTGGCTAGAACTCGAGATATGACTGAAAGAAATACAGGGTATTTTTCGCTTTATACAAATACTTTCCTTCATCTACTGCCCCTAAACTATAGAAGTGACGCGAAAATGGTATATAGCGCGATTGTTCCTGATCTAACGACCTTTCATTTGATACCTGTCTTGGCGCGATCGGTTGGCTAGAACTCGAGATATGACTGAAAGAAATACAGGGTATTTTTCGCTTTATACAAATACTTTCCTTCATCTACTGCCCCTAAACTATAGAAGTGACGCGAATATGTATATAGCGCAATTGTTCCTAAACTATAGAAGTGACGCTAAAATAGTATATAGCGCGATTGTTCCTGAGCTAACGACCTTTCGTTTGATACCTGTCTTGGCGCGATCGGTTGGCTAGAACTCGAGATATGACTGAAAGAAATACAGGGTATTTTTCACTTTACACAAATACTTTCCTTCAACTACTGCTCCTAAACTATAGAAGTGACGCGAACATGGTATATAGCGCGATTGTTTCTGATCTAACGACCTTTCATTTGATACCTGTCTTGGCGCGATCGGTTGGCTTGAACTCGAGATATGACTGAAAGAAATGCAGGGTATTTTTCGCTTTATACAAATACTTTCCTTCATCTACTGCCCCTAAACTATAGAAGTGACGCGAATATGTATATAGCGCAATTGTTCCTAAACTATAGAAGTGACGCGAAAATGGTATATAGCGCGATTGTTCCTCATCTAACGACCTTTCATTTGTTACTTGTATTGGCGCGATCGGTTGGCTAGAACTCGAGATATGACTGAAAGAAATACAGGGTATTTTTCGCTTTATACAAATACTTTCCTTCATCTACTGCCCCTAAACTATAGAAGTGACGCGAAAATGGTATATAGCGCGATTGTTTCCGATCTAACGACCTTTCATTTGATAACTGTCTTGGCGCGATCGGTTGGCTTGAACTCGAGATATGACTGAAAGAAATACAGGGTATTTTTCGCTTTATACAAATACTTTCCTTCATGTACTGCCCCTAAACTGTAACGACCTTTCATTTGATACCTGTCTTGGCGCGATCGGTTGGCTAGAACTCGAGATATGACTAAAAGAAATATAGGGTATTTTTCGCTTTATACAAATACTTTCCTTCATCTACTGCCCCTAAACTATAACGACCTTTCATTTGATACCTGTCTTGGCGCGATCGGTTGGCTAGAACTCGAGATATGACTGAAAGAAATACAGGGTATTTTTCGCTTTATACAAATACTTTCCTTCATCTACTGCCCCTAAACTATAGAAGTGACGCGAAAATGGTATATAGCGCGATTGTTTCTGATCTAACGACCTTTCGTTGGCTTGAACTCGAGATATGACTGAAAGAAATACAGGGTATTTTTCGCTTTATACAAATACTTTCCTTCATGTACTGCCCCTAAACTGTAACGACCTTTCATTTGATACCTGTCTTGGCGCGATCGGTTGGCTAGAACTCGAGATATGACTGAAAGAAATATAGGGTATTTTTCGCTTTATACAAATACTTTCCTTCATCTACTGCCCCTAAACTATAACGACCTTTCATTTGATACCTGTCTTGGCGCGATCGGTTGGCTAGAACTCGAGATATGACTGAAAGAAATACAGGGTATTTTTCGCTTTATACAAATACTTTCCTTCATCTACTACCCCTAAACTATAGAAGTGACACGAAAATAGTATATAGCGCGATTGTTCCTCATCTAACGGCCTTTCATTTGATACCTGTCTTGGCGCGATCGGTTGGCTTGAACTCGAGATATGACTGAAAGAAGTAGAGGGTATTTTTCGCTTTATACAAATACTTTCCTTCATCTACTGCCCCTGAATTATAGAAATGACGCGAAAATAGTATATAGCGCAATTTTTCCTCATCTAACGACCTTTAATTTGGTACCTGTAATTCATTGTGTATTTTTCGCTTTACACAAATACTTTCCTTCAACTACTGCTCCTAAACTATAGCATTGACGCGAAAATGCTATATAGCGCGATTGTTCCTCATCTAACGGCCTTTCATTTGGTACCTGCCTTGGCGCGATCGGTTGGCTAGAACTCGAGATATGACTAAAAGAAATATAGGGTATTTTTCGCTTTATACAAATACTTTCCTTCATCTACTGCCCCTAAACTATAACGACCTTTCATTTGATACCTGTCTTGGCGCGATCGGTTGGCTAGAACTCGAGATATGACTGAAAGAAATACAGGGTATTTTTCGCTTTATACAAATACTTTCCTTCATCTACTGCCCCTAAACTATAGAAGTGACGCGAAAATGGTATATAGCGCGATTGTTTCTGATCTAACGACCTTTCATTTGATACCTGTCTTGGCGCGATCGGTTGGCTTGAACTCGAGATATGACTGAAAGAAATACAGGGTATTTTTCGCTTTATACAAATACTTTCCTTCATGTACTGCCCCTAAACTGTAACGACCTTTCATTTGATACCTGTCTTGGCGCGATCGGTTGGCTAGAACTCGAGATATGACTAAAAGAAATATAGGGTATTTTTCGCTTTATACAAATACTTTCCTTCATCTACTGCCCCTAAACTATAGAAGTGACGCGAAAATGGTATATAGCGCGATTGTTTCTGATCTAACGACCTTTCATTTGATACCTGTCTTGGCGCGATCGGTTGGCTAGAACTCGAGATATGACTGAAAGAAATACAGGGTATTTTTCACTTTACACAAATACTTTCCTTCAACTACTGCTCCTAAACTATAGAAGTGACGCGAACATGGTATATAGCGCGATTGTTTCTGATCTAACGGCCTTTCATTTGATACCTGTCTTGGCGCGATCGGTTGGCTAGAACTCGAGATATGACTGAAAGAAATACAGGGTATTTTTCGCTTTATACAAATACTTTCCTTCATCTACTGCCCCTAAACTATAGAAGTGACGCGAAAATGGTATATAGCGCGATTGTTTCTGATCTAACGACCTTTCATTTGATACCTGTCTTGGCGCGATCGGTTGGCTTGAACTCGAGATATGACTGAAAGAAATACAGGGTATTTTTCGCTTTATACAAATACTTTCCTTCATGTACTGCCCCTAAACTGTAACGACCTTTCATTTGATACCTGTCTTGGCGCGATCGGTTGGCTAGAACTCGAGATATGACTAAAAGAAATATAGGGTATTTTTCGCTTTATACAAATACTTTCCTTCATCTACTGCCCCTAAACTATAACGACCTTTCATTTGATACCTGTCTTGGCGCGATCGGTTGGCTAGAACTCGAGATATGACTGAAAGAAATACAGGGTATTTTTCGCTTTATACAAATACTTTCCTTCATCTACTGCCCCTAAACTATAGAAGTGACGCGAAAATGGTATATAGCGCGATTGTTCCTGATCTAACGACCTTTCATTTGATACCTGTCTTGGCGCGATCGGTTGGCTAGAACTCGAGATATGACTGAAAGAAATACAGGGTATTTTTCGCTTTATACAAATACTTTCCTTCATCTACTGCCCCTAAACTATAGAAGTGACGCGAATATGTATATAGCGCAATTGTTCCTAAACTATAGAAGTGACGCTAAAATAGTATATAGCGCGATTGTTCCTGAGCTAACGACCTTTCGTTTGATACCTGTCTTGGCGCGATCGGTTGGCTAGAACTCGAGATATGACTGAAAGAAATACAGGGTATTTTTCACTTTACACAAATACTTTCCTTCAACTACTGCTCCTAAACTATAGAAGTGACGCGAACATGGTATATAGCGCGATTGTTTCTGATCTAACGACCTTTCATTTGATACCTGTCTTGGCGCGATCGGTTGGCTTGAACTCGAGATATGACTGAAAGAAATGCAGGGTATTTTTCGCTTTATACAAATACTTTCCTTCATCTACTGCCCCTAAACTATAGAAGTGACGCGAATATGTATATAGCGCAATTGTTCCTAAACTATAGAAGTGACGCGAAAATGGTATATAGCGCGATTGTTCCTCATCTAACGACCTTTCATTTGTTACTTGTATTGGCGCGATCGGTTGGCTAGAACTCGAGATATGACTGAAAGAAATACAGGGTATTTTTCGCTTTATACAAATACTTTCCTTCATCTACTGCCCCTAAACTATAGAAGTGACGCGAAAATGGTATATAGCGCGATTGTTTCCGATCTAACGACCTTTCATTTGATAACTGTCTTGGCGCGATCGGTTGGCTTGAACTCGAGATATGACTGAAAGAAATACAGGGTATTTTTCGCTTTATACAAATACTTTCCTTCATGTACTGCCCCTAAACTGTAACGACCTTTCATTTGATACCTGTCTTGGCGCGATCGGTTGGCTAGAACTCGAGATATGACTAAAAGAAATATAGGGTATTTTTCGCTTTATACAAATACTTTCCTTCATCTACTGCCCCTAAACTATAACGACCTTTCATTTGATACCTGTCTTGGCGCGATCGGTTGGCTAGAACTCGAGATATGACTGAAAGAAATACAGGGTATTTTTCGCTTTATACAAATACTTTCCTTCATCTACTGCCCCTAAACTATAGAAGTGACGCGAAAATGGTATATAGCGCGATTGTTTCTGATCTAACGACCTTTCGTTGGCTTGAACTCGAGATATGACTGAAAGAAATACAGGGTATTTTTCGCTTTATACAAATACTTTCCTTCATGTACTGCCCCTAAACTGTAACGACCTTTCATTTGATACCTGTCTTGGCGCGATCGGTTGGCTAGAACTCGAGATATGACTGAAAGAAATATAGGGTATTTTTCGCTTTATACAAATACTTTCCTTCATCTACTGCCCCTAAACTATAACGACCTTTCATTTGATACCTGTCTTGGCGCGATCGGTTGGCTAGAACTCGAGATATGACTGAAAGAAATACAGGGTATTTTTCGCTTTATACAAATACTTTCCTTCATCTACTACCCCTAAACTATAGAAGTGACACGAAAATAGTATATAGCGCGATTGTTCCTCATCTAACGGCCTTTCATTTGATACCTGTCTTGGCGCGATCGGTTGGCTTGAACTCGAGATATGACTGAAAGAAGTAGAGGGTATTTTTCGCTTTATACAAATACTTTCCTTCATCTACTGCCCCTGAATTATAGAAATGACGCGAAAATAGTATATAGCGCAATTTTTCCTCATCTAACGACCTTTAATTTGGTACCTGTAATTCATTGTGTATTTTTCGCTTTACACAAATACTTTCCTTCAACTACTGCTCCTAAACTATAGCATTGACGCGAAAATGCTATATAGCGCGATTGTTCCTCATCTAACGGCCTTTCATTTGGTACCTGCCTTGGCGCGATCGGTCGGCTAGAACTCGAGATATGACTGAAAGAAATACAGCGTATTTTTCGCTTTACACAAATACTTTCCTTCAACTACTGCTCCTAAACTATAGCATTGACGCGAAAATGGTATATAGCGCGATTGTTCCTGATCTAACGACCTTTCATTTGATACCTGTTTTGGCGCGATCGGTTGGCTAGAACTCGAGATATGACTGAAAGAAATACAGGGTATTTTTCGCTTTACACAAATACTTTCCTTCAACTACTGCTCCTAAACTATAGCATTGTCGTGAAAATGGTATATAGCGCGATTGTTCCTCATCTAACGGCCTTTCATTTGGTACCTGTCTTGGCGCGATCGGTTGGCTAGAACTCGAGATATGACTGAAAGAAATACAGGGTATTTTTCGCTTTACACAAATACTTTCCTTCAACTACTGCTCCTAAACTATAGCATTGACGCGAAAATGGTATATAGCGCGATTGTTCCTCATTTAACGGCCTTTCATTTGGTACCTGTCTTGGCGCGATCGGTCGGCTAGAACTCGAGATATGACTGAAAGAAATACAGGGTATTTTTCGCTCTATACAAATACTCTCTTTCATCGACTGCCCCTAAACTATAGAAGTGACGCGAAAATGCTATATAGCGCGATTGTTCCTCATCTAACGGCCTTTCATTTGGTACCTGCCTTGGCGCGATCGGTCGGCTAGAACTCGAGATATGACTGAAAGAAATACAGCGTATTTTTCGCTTTACACAAATACTTTCCTTCAACTACTGCTCCTAAACTATAGCATTGACGCGAAAATGGTATATAGCGCGATTGTTCCTGATCTAACGACCTTTCATTTGATACCTGTCTTGGCGCGATCGGTTGGCTAGAACTCGAGATATGACTGAAAGAAATACAGGGTATTTTTCGCTTTACACAAATACTTTCCTTCAACTACTGCTCCTAAACTAGAGCATTGACGCGAAAATGGTATATAGCGCGATTGTTCCTCATCTAACGGCCTTTCATTTGGTACCTGTCTTGGCGCGATCGGTCGGCTAGAACTCGAGATATGACTGAAAGAAATACAGGGTATTTTTCGGTTTATACAAATACTTTCCTTCAACTGCTGCCCCTAAACTATAGAAGTGACACGAAAATAGTATATAGCGCAATTGTTCCTCATCTAACGACCTTTAATTTGGTACCTGTCTTGGCGCGATCGCTTGGCTAGAACTCGAGATATGACTGAAAGAAATACAGGGTATTTTTCGCTTTACACAAATACTTTCCTTCAACTACTGCTCCTAAACTATAGCATTGACGCGAAAATGGTATATAGCGCGATTGTTCCTGATCTAACGACCTTTCATTTGATACCTGTCTTGGCGCGATCGGTTGGCTAGAACTCGAGATATGACTGAAAGAAATACAGGGTATTTTTCGCTTTATACAAATACTTTCCTTCAACTACTGCCCCTAAACTATAGAAGTGACACGAAAATAGTATATAGCGCAATTGTTCCTCATCTAACGGCCTTTCATTTGATACCTGTCTTGGCGCGATCGGTTGGCTAGAACTCGAGATATGACTGAAAGAAATACAGGGTATTTTTCGCTTTATACAAATACTTTCCTTCATCTACTGCCCCTAAACTATAGAAGTGACGCGAAAATGGTATATAGCGCGATTGTTCCTGATCTAACGACCTTTCATTTAATACCTGTTTTGGCGCGATCGGTTGGCTTGAACTCGAGATATGACTGAAAGAATTAGAGGGTATTTTTCGCTTTATACAAATACTTTCCTTCAACTACTGCCCCTAAACTATAGAAGTGACACGAAAATAGTATATAGCGCAATTGTTCCTCATCTAACGGCCTTTAATTTGGTACCTGTCTTGGCGCGATCGGTTGGCTAGAACTCGAGATATGACTGAAAGAAATACAGGGTATTTTTCGCTTTACACAAATACTTTCCTTCAACTACTGCTCCTAAACTATAGCATTGACGCGAAAATGGTATATAGCGCGATTGTTCCTCATCTAACGGCCTTTCATTTGGTACCTGTCTTGGCGCGATCGGTTGGCTAGAACTCGAGATATGACTGAAAGAAATACAGGGTATTTTTCGCTTTACACAAATACTTTCCTTCAACTACTGCTCCTAAACTATAGCATTGACGCGAAAATGGTATATAGTGCGATTGTTCCTGATCTAACGACCTTTCATTTGATACTTGTCTTGGCGCGATCGGTTGGCTAGAACTCGAGATATGACTGAAAGAAATACAGGATATTTTTCGCTTTAAACAAATACTTTCCTTCATCTACTGCTCCTAAACTATAGCATTGACGCGAAAATGGTATATAGTGCGATTGTTCCTGATCTAACGACCTTTCATTTGATACCTGTCTTGGCGCGATCGGTTGGCTTGAACTCGAGATATGACTGAAAGAAGTAGAGGGTATTTTTCGCTTTACACAAATACTTTCCTTCAACTACTGCTCCTAAACTATAGCATTGACGCGAAAATGGTATATAGCGCGATTGTTCCTCATCTAACGGCCTTTCATTTGGTACCTGTCTTGGCGCGATCGGTTGGCTTGAACTCGAGATATGACTGAAAGAATTAGAGGGTATTTTTCGCTTTATACAAATACTTTCCTTCATCTACTGCCCCTGAATTATAGAAATGACGCGAAATATGTATATAGCGCGATTGTTCCTGATCTAACGACCTTTCATTTGATACCTGTCTTGGCGCGATCGGTTGGCTAGAACTCGAGATATGACTGAAAGAAATACAGGGTATTTTTCGCTTTACACAAATACTTTCCTTCAACTACTGCTCCTAAACTATAGCATTGACGCGAAAATGGTATATAGCGCGATTGTTCCTCATCTAACGGCCTTTCATTTGGTACCTGTCTTGGCGCGATCGGTCGGCTAGAACTCGAGATATGACTGAAAGAAATACAGGGTATTTTTCGCTCTATACAAATACTCTCTTTCATCGACTGCCCCTAAACTATAGAAGTGACGCGAAAATGGTATATAGCGCGATTGTTCCTGATCTAACGACCTTTCATTTGATACCTGTCTTGGCGCGATCGGTTGGCTAGAACTCGAGATATGACTGAAAGAAATACAGGGTATTTTTCGGTTTATACAAATACTTTCCTTCAACTGCTGCCCCTAAACTATAGAAGTGACACGACAATAGTATATAGCGCAATTGTTCCTCATCTAACGACCTTTAATTTGGTACCTGTCTTGGCGCGATCGCTTGGCTAGAACTCGAGATATGACTGAAAGAAATACAGGGTATTTTTCGCTTTACACAAATACTTTCCTTCAACTACTGCTCCTAAACTATAGCATTGACGCGAAAATGGTATATAGCGCGATTGTTCCTGATCTAACGACCTTTCATTTGATACCTGTCTTGGCGCGATCGGTTGGCTAGAACTCGAGATATGACTGAAAGAAATACAGGGTATTTTTCGCTTTATACAAATACTTTCCTTCAACTACTGCCCCTAAACTATAGAAGTGACACGAAAATAGTATATAGCGCAATTGTTCCTCATCTAACGGCCTTTCATTTGATACCTGTCTTGGCGCGATCGGTTGGCTAGAACTCGAGATATGACTGAAAGAAATACAGGGTATTTTTCGCTTTACACAAATACTTTCCTTCAACTACTGCTCCTAAACTATAGCATTGACGTGAAAATGGTATATAGCGCGATTGTTCCTCATCTAACGGCCTTTCATTTGGTACCTGTCTTGGCGCGATCGGTTGGCTAGAACTCGAGATATGACTGAAAGAATTAGAGGGTATTTTTCGCTTTATACAAATACTTTCCTTCAACTACTGCCCCTAAACTATAGAAGTGACACGAAAATAGTATATAGCGCAATTGTTCCTCATCTAACGGCCTTTAATTTGGTACCTGTCTTGGCGCGATCGGTTGGCTAGAACTCGAGATATGACTGAAAGAAATACAGGGTATTTTTCGCTTTACACAAATACTTTCCTTCAACTACTGCTCCTAAACTATAGCATTGACGCGAAAATGGTATATAGCGCGATTGTTCCTCATCTAACGGCCTTTCATTTGGTACCTGTCTTGGCGCGATCGGTTGGCTAGAACTCGAGATATGACTGAAAGAAATACAGGGTATTTTTCGCTTTACACAAATACTTTCCTTCAACTACTGCTCCTAAACTATAGCATTGACGCGAAAATGGTATATAGTGCGATTGTTCCTGATCTAACGACCTTTCATTTGATACTTGTCTTGGCGCGATCGGTTGGCTAGAACTCGAGATATGACTGAAAGAAATACAGGATATTTTTCGCTTTAAACAAATACTTTCCTTCATCTACTGCTCCTAAAGTATAGCATTGACGCGAAAATGGTATATAGTGCGATTGTTCCTGATCTAACGACCTTTCATTTGATACCTGTCTTGGCGCGATCGGTTGGCTTGAACTCGAGATATGACTGAAAGAAATACAGGATATTTTTCGCTTTAAACAAATACTTTCCTTCATCTACTGCTCCTAAACTATAGCATTGACGCGAAAATGGTATATAGCGCAATTGTTCCTCATCTAACGGCCTTTCATTTGGTACCTGTCTTGGCGCGATCGGTTGGCTTGAACTCGAGATATGACTGAAAGAATTAGAGGGTATTTTTCGCTTTATACAAATACTGCCCCTGAATTATAGAAATGACGCGAAATATGTATATAGCGCGATTGTTCCTGATCTAACGACCTTTCATTTGATACCTGTCTTGGCGCGATCGGTTGGCTAGAACTCGAGATATGACTGAAAGAAATACAGGGTATTTTTCGCTTTATACAAATACTTTCCTTCATCTACTGCCCCTAAACTATAGAAGTGACACGAAAATAGTATATAGCGCAATTGTTCCTCATCTAACGGCCTTTAATTTGGTACCTGTCTTGGCGCGATCGGTTGGCTAGAACTCGAGATATGACTGAAAGAAATACAGGGTATTTTTCGCTTTACACAAATACATTCCTTTAACTACTGCTCCTAAACTATAGCATTGACGCGAAAATGGTATATAGCGCGATTGTTCCTCATCTAACGGCCTTTCATTTGATACCTATCTTGGCGCGATCGGTTGGCTAGAACTCGAGATATGACTGAAAGAAATACAGGGTATTTTTCGCTCTATACAAATACTCTCCTTCATCGACTGCCCCTAAACTATAGAAGTGACGCGAAAATGGTATATAGCGCGATTGTTCCTGATCTAACGACCTTTCATTTGATACCTGTCTTGGCGCGATCGGTTGGCTAGAACTCGAGATATGACTGAAAGAATTACAGGGTATTTTTCGCTTTACACAAATACTTTCCTTCAACTACTGCTCCTAAACTATAGCATTGACGCGAAAATGGTATATAGCGCGATTGTTCCTGATCTAACGACCTTTCATTTGATACCTGTCTTGGCGCGATCGGTTGGCTAGAACTCGAGATATGACTGAAAGAAATACAGGGTATTTTTCGCTTTATACAAATACTTTCCTTCAACTACTGCCCCTAAACTATAGAAGTGACACGAAAATAGTATATAGCGCAATTGTTCCTCATCTAACGGCCTTTCATTTGATACCTGTCTTGGCGCGATCGGTTGGCTAGAACTCGAGATATGACTGAAAGAAATACAGGGTATTTTTCGCTTTACACAAATACTTTCCTTCAACTACTGCTCCTAAACTATAGCATTGACGTGAAAATGGTATATAGCGCGATTGTTCCTCATCTAACGGCCTTTCATTTGGTACCTGTCTTGGCGCGATCGGTTGGCTAGAACTCGAGATATGACTGAAAGAAATACAGGGTATTTTTCGCTTTACACAAATACTTTCCTTCAACTACTGCTCCTAAACTATAGCATTGACGCGAAAATGGTATATAGCGCGATTGTTCCTGATCTAACGACCTTTCATTTGATACCTGTCTTGGCGCGATCGGTTGGCTAGAACTCGAGATATGACTGAAAGAAATACAGGGTATTTTTCGCTTTACACAAATACTTTCCTTCAACTACTGCTCCTAAACTATAGCATTGACGTGAAAATGGTATATAGCGCGATTGTTCCTCATCTAACGGCCTTTCATTTGGTACCTGTCTTGGCGCGATCGGTTGGCTAGAACTCGAGATATGACTGAAAGAAATACAGGGTATTTTTCGCTTTATACAAATACTTTCCTTCATCTACTGCCCCTAAACTATAGAAGTGACGCGAATATGTATATAGCGCAATTGTTCCTAAACTATAGAAGTGACGCTAAAATAGTATATAGCGCGATTGTTCCTGATCTAACGACCTTTCATTTGATACCTGTCTTGGCGCGATCGGTTGGCTAGAACTCGAGATATGACTGAAAGAAATACAGGGTATTTTTCGCTTTATACAAATACTTTCCTTCAACTACTGCTCCTAAACTATAGAAGTAACGCGAAAATGGTATATAGCGCGATTGTTCCTGATCTAACGACCTTTCATTTGATCCCTGTCTTGGCGCGATCGGTTGGCTAGAACTCGAGATATGACTGAAAGAAATACAGGGTATTTTTCGCTTTACACAAATACTTTCCTTCAACTACTGCTCCTAAACTATAGCATTGACGTGAAAATGGTATATAGCGCGATTGTTCCTCATCTAACGGCCTTTCATTTGGTACCTGTCTTGGCGCGATCGGTTGGCTAGAACTCGAGATATGACTGAAAGAAATACAGGGTATTTTTCGCTTTACACAAATACTTTCCTTCAACTACTGCTCCTAAACTATAGCATTGACGCGAAAATGGTATATAGCGCGATTGTTCCTGATCTAACGACCTTTCATTTGATACCTGTCTTGGCGCGATCGGTTGGCTAGAACTCGAGATATGACTGAAGGAAATACAGGGTATTTTTCGCTTTACACAAATACTTTCCTTCAACTACTGCTCCTAAACTATAGCATTGACGTGAAAATGGTATATAGCGCGATTGTTCCTCATCTAACGGCCTTTCATTTGGTACCTGTCTTGGCGCGATCGGTTGGCTAGAACTCGAGATATGACTGAAAGAAATACAGGGTATTTTTCGCTTTATACAAATACTTTCCTTCATCTACTGCCCCTAAACTATAGAAGTGACGCGAATATGTATATAGCGCAATTGTTCCTAAACTATAGAAGTGACGCTAAAATAGTATATAGCGCGATTGTTCCTGATCTAACGACCTTTCATTTGATACCTGTCTTGGCGCGATCGGTTGGCTAGAACTCGAGATATGACTGAAAGAAATACAGGGTATTTTTCGCTTTATACAAATACTTTCCTTCAACTACTGCTCCTAAACTATAGAAGTAACGCGAAAATGGTATATAGCGCGATTGTTCCTGATCTAACGACCTTTCATTTGATCCCTGTCTTGGCGCGATCGGTTGGCTAGAACTCGAGATATGACTGAAAGAAATACAGGGTATTTTTCGCTTTACACAAATACTTTCCTTCAACTACTGCTCCTAAACTATAGCATTGACGTGAAAATGGTATATAGCGCGATTGTTCCTCATCTAACGGCCTTTCATTTGGTACCTGTCTTGGCGCGATCGGTTGGCTAGAACTCGAGATATGACTGAAAGAAATACAGGGTATTTTTCGCTTTATACAAATACTTTCCTTCATCTACTGCCCCTAAACTATAGAAGTGACGCGAATATGTATATAGCGCAATTGTTCCTAAACTATAGAAGTAACGCGAAAATGGTATATAGCGCGATTGTTCCTGATCTAACGACCTTTCGTTTGATACCTGTCTTGGCGCGATCGGTTGGCTTGAACTCGAGATATGACTGAAAGAAATGCAGGGTATTTTTCGCTTTATACAAATACTTTCCTTCATCTACTGCCCCTAAACTATAGAAGTGACGCGAATATGTATATAGCGCAATTGTTCCTAAACTATAGAAGTGACGCTAAAATAGTATATAGCGCGATTGTTCCTGATCTAACGACCTTTCGTTTGATACCTGTCTTGGCGCGATCGGTTGGCTTGAACTCGAGATATGACTGAAAGAAATGCAGGGTATTTTTCGCTTTATACAAATACTTTCCTTCATCTACTGCCCCTAAACTATAGAAGTGACGCGAATATGTATATAGCGCAATTGTTCCTAAACTATAGAAGTGACGCTAAAATAGTATATAGCGCGATTGTTCCTGATCTAACGACCTTTCGTTTGATACCTGTCTTGGCGCGATCGGTTGGCTAGAACTCGAGATATGACTGAAAGAAATACAGGGTATTTTTCACTTTACACAAATACTTTCCTTCAACTACTGCTCCTAAACTATAGAAGTGACGCGAACATGGTATATAGCGCGATTGTTTCTGATCTAACGGCCTTTCATTTGATACCTGTCTTGGCGCGATCGGTTGGCTAGAACTCGAGATATGACTGAAAGAAATACAGGGTATTTTTCGCTTTATACAAATACTTTCCTTCATCTACTGCCCCTAAACTATAGAAGTGACGCGAAAATGGTATATAGCGCGATTGTTTCTGATCTAACGACCTTTCATTTGATACCTGTCTTGGCGCGATCGGTTGGCTTGAACTCGAGATATGACTGAAAGAAATACAGGGTATTTTTCGCTTTATACAAATACTTTCCTTCATGTACTGCCCCTAAACTGTAACGACCTTTCATTTGATACCTGTCTTGGCGCGATCGGTTGGCTAGAACTCGAGATATGACTAAAAGAAATATAGGGTATTTTTCGCTTTATACAAATACTTTCCTTCATCTACTGCCCCTAAACTATAACGACCTTTCATTTGATACCTGTCTTGGCGCGATCGGTTGGCTAGAACTCGAGATATGACTGAAAGAAATACAGGGTATTTTTCGCTTTATACAAATACTTTCCTTCATCTACTGCCCCTAAACTATAGAAGTGACGCGAAAATGGTATATAGCGCGATTGTTCCTGATCTAACGACCTTTCATTTGATACCTGTCTTGGCGCGATCGGTTGGCTAGAACTCGAGATATGACTGAAAGAAATACAGGGTATTTTTCGCTTTATACAAATACTTTCCTTCATCTACTGCCCCTAAACTATAGAAGTGACGCGAATATGTATATAGCGCAATTGTTCCTAAACTATAGAAGTGACGCTAAAATAGTATATAGCGCGATTGTTCCTGAGCTAACGACCTTTCGTTTGATACCTGTCTTGGCGCGATCGGTTGGCTAGAACTCGAGATATGACTGAAAGAAATACAGGGTATTTTTCACTTTACACAAATACTTTCCTTCAACTACTGCTCCTAAACTATAGAAGTGACGCGAACATGGTATATAGCGCTATTGTTTCTGATCTAACGACCTTTCATTTGATACCTGTCTTGGCGCGATCGGTTGGCTTGAACTCGAGATATGACTGAAAGAAATGCAGGATATTTTTCGCTTTATACAAATACTTTCCTTCATCTACTGCCCCTAAACTATAGAAGTGACGCGAATATGTATATAGCGCAATTGTTCCTAAACTATAGAAGTGACGCGAAAATGGTATATAGCGCGATTGTTCCTCATCTAACGACCTTTCATTTGTTACTTGTATTGGCGCGATCGGTTGGCTAGAACTCGAGATATGACTGAAAGAAATACAGGGTATTTTTCGCTTTATACAAATACTTTCCTTCATCTACTGCCCCTAAACTATAGAAGTGACGCGAAAATGGTATATAGCGCAATTGTTTCTGATCTAACGACCTTTCATTTGATAACTGTCTTGGCGCGATCGGTTGGCTTGAACTCGAGATATGACTGAAAGAAATACAGGGTATTTTTCGCTTTATACAAATACTTTCCTTCATGTACTGCCCCTAAACTGTAACGACCTTTCATTTGATACCTGTCTTGGCGCGATCGGTTGGCTAGAACTCGAGATATGACTAAAAGAAATATAGGGTATTTTTCGCTTTATACAAATACTTTCCTTCATCTACTGCCCCTAAACTATAACGACCTTTCATTTGATACCTGTCTTGGCGCGATCGGTTGGCTAGAACTCGAGATATGACTGAAAGAAATACAGGGTATTTTTCGCTTTATACAAATACTTTCCTTCATCTACTGCCCCTAAACTATAGAAGTGACGCGAAAATGGTATATAGCGCGATTGTTTCTGATCTAACGACCTTTCGTTGGCTTGAACTCGAGATATGACTGAAAGAAATACAGGGTATTTTTCGCTTTATACAAATACTTTCCTTCATGTACTGCCCCTAAACTGTAACGACCTTTCATTTGATACCTGTCTTGGCGCGATCGGTTGGCTAGAACTCGAGATATGACTGAAAGAAATATAGGGTATTTTTCGCTTTATACAAATACTTTCCTTCATCTACTGCCCCTAAACTATAACGACCTTTCATTTGATACCTGTCTTGGCGCGATCGGTTGGCTAGAACTCGAGATATGACTGAAAGAAATACAGGGTATTTTTCGCTTTATACAAATACTTTCCTTCATCTACTACCCCTAAACTATAGAAGTGACACGAAAATAGTATATAGCGCGATTGTTCCTCATCTAACGGCCTTTCATTTGATACCTGTCTTGGCGCGATCGGTTGGCTTGAACTCGAGATATGACTGAAAGAAGTAGAGGGTATTTTTCGCTTTATACAAATACTTTCCTTCATCTACTGCCCCTGAATTATAGAAATGACGCGAAAATAGTATATAGCGCAATTTTTCCTCATCTAACGACCTTTAATTTGGTACCTGTAATTCATTGTGTATTTTTCGCTTTACACAAATACTTTCCTTCAACTACTGCTCCTAAACTATAGCATTGACGCGAAAATGCTATATAGCGCGATTGTTCCTCATCTAACGGCCTTTCATTTGGTACCTGCCTTGGCGCGATCGGTCGGCTAGAACTCGAGATATGACTGAAAGAAATACAGCGTATTTTTCGCTTTACACAAATACTTTCCTTCAACTACTGCTCCTAAACTATAGCATTGACGCGAAAATGGTATATAGCGCGATTGTTCCTGATCTAACGACCTTTCATTTGATACCTGTTTTGGCGCGATCGGTTGGCTAGAACTCGAGATATGACTGAAAGAAATACAGGGTATTTTTCGCTTTACACAAATACTTTCCTTCAACTACTGCTCCTAAACTATAGCATTGTCGTGAAAATGGTATATAGCGCGATTGTTCCTCATCTAACGGCCTTTCATTTGGTACCTGTCTTGGCGCGATCGGTTGGCTAGAACTCGAGATATGACTGAAAGAAATACAGGGTATTTTTCGCTTTACACAAATACTTTCCTTCAACTACTGCTCCTAAACTATAGCATTGACGCGAAAATGGTATATAGCGCGATTGTTCCTCATCTAACGGCCTTTCATTTGGTACCTGTCTTGGCGCGATCGGTCGGCTAGAACTCGAGATATGACTGAAAGAAATACAGGGTATTTTTCGCTCTATACAAATACTCTCTTTCATCGACTGCCCCTAAACTATAGAAGTGACGCGAAAATGCTATATAGCGCGATTGTTCCTCATCTAACGGCCTTTCATTTGGTACCTGCCTTGGCGCGATCGGTCGGCTAGAACTCGAGATATGACTGAAAGAAATACAGCGTATTTTTCGCTTTACACAAATACTTTCCTTCAACTACTGCTCCTAAACTATAGCATTGACGCGAAAATGGTATATAGCGCGATTGTTCCTGATCTAACGACCTTTCATTTGATACCTGTCTTGGCGCGATCGGTTGGCTAGAACTCGAGATATGACTGAAAGAAATACAGGGTATTTTTCGCTCTATACAAATACTCTCTTTCATCGACTGCCCCTAAACTATAGAAGTGACGCGAAAATGGTATATAGCGCGATTGTTCCTGATCTAACGACCTTTCATTTGATACCTGTCTTGGCGCGATCGGTTGGCTAGAACTCGAGATATGACTGAAAGAAATACAGGGTATTTTTCGGTTTATACAAATACTTTCCTTCAACTGCTGCCCCTAAACTATAGAAGTGACACGAAAATAGTATATAGCGCAATTGTTCCTCATCTAACGACCTTTAATTTGGTACCTGTCTTGGCGCGATCGCTTGGCTAGAACTCGAGATATGACTGAAAGAAATACAGGGTATTTTTCGCTTTACACAAATACTTTCCTTCAACTACTGCTCCTAAACTATAGCATTGACGCGAAAATGGTATATAGCGCGATTGTTCCTGATCTAACGACCTTTCATTTGATACCTGTCTTGGCGCGATCGGTTGGCTAGAACTCGAGATATGACTGAAAGAAATACAGGGTATTTTTCGCTTTATACAAATACTTTCCTTCAACTACTGCCCCTAAACTATAGAAGTGACACGAAAATAGTATATAGCGCAATTGTTCCTCATCTAACGGCCTTTCATTTGATACCTGTCTTGGCGCGATCGGTTGGCTAGAACTCGAGATATGACTGAAAGAAATACAGGGTATTTTTCGCTTTACACAAATACTTTCCTTCAACTACTGCTCCTAAACTATAGCATTGACGTGAAAATGGTATATAGCGCGATTGTTCCTCATCTAACGGCCTTTCATTTGGTACCTGTCTTGGCGCGATCGGTTGGCTAGAACTCGAGATATGACTGAAAGAATTAGAGGGTATTTTTCGCTTTATACAAATACTTTCCTTCAACTACTGCCCCTAAACTATAGAAGTGACACGAAAATAGTATATAGCGCAATTGTTCCTCATCTAACGGCCTTTAATTTGGTACCTGTCTTGGCGCGATCGGTTGGCTAGAACTCGAGATATGACTGAAAGAAATACAGGGTATTTTTCGCTTTACACAAATACTTTCCTTCAACTACTGCTCCTAAACTATAGCATTGACGTGAAAATGGTATATAGCGCGATTGTTCCTCATCTAACGGCCTTTCATTTGGTACCTGTCTTGGCGCGATCGGCTGGCTAGAACTCGAGATATGACTGAAAGAAATACAGGGTATTTTTCGCTTTACACAAATACTTTCCTTCAACTACTGCTCCTAAACTATAGCATTGACGCGAAAATGGTATATAGCGCGATTGTTCCTGATCTAACGACCTTTCATTTGATACCTGTCTTGGCGCGATCGGTTGGCTAGAACTCGAGATATGACTGAAAGAAATACAGGGTATTTTTCGCTTTACACAAATACTTTCCTTCAACTACTGCTCCTAAACTATAGCATTGACGTGAAAATGGTATATAGCGCGATTGTTCCTCATCTAACGGCCTTTCATTTGGTACCTGTCTTGGCGCGATCGGTTGGCTAGAACTCGAGATATGACTGAAAGAAATACAGGGTATTTTTCGCTTTATACAAATACTTTCCTTCATCTACTGCCCCTAAACTATAGAAGTGACGCGAATATGTATATAGCGCAATTGTTCCTAAACTATAGAAGTGACGCTAAAATAGTATATAGCGCGATTGTTCCTGATCTAACGACCTTTCATTTGATACCTGTCTTGGCGCGATCGGTTGGCTAGAACTCGAGATATGACTGAAAGAAATACAGGGTATTTTTCGCTTTATAGAAATACTTTCCTTCAACTACTGCTCCTAAACTATAGAAGTAACGCGAAAATGGTATATAGCGCGATTGTTCCTGATCTAACGACCTTTCATTTGATCCCTGTCTTGGCGCGATCGGTTGGCTAGAACTCGAGATATGACTGAAAGAAATACAGGGTATTTTTCGCTTTACACAAATACTTTCCTTCAACTACTGCTCCTAAACTATAGCATTGACGCGAATATGTATATAGCGCAATTGTTCCTAAACTATAGAAGTGACGCTAAAATAGTATATAGCGCGATTGTTCCTGATCTAACGACCTTTCATTTGATACCTGTCTTGGCGCGATCGGTTGGCTAGAACTCGAGATATGACTGAAAGAAATACAGGGTATTTTTCGCTTTATACAAATACTTTCCTTCAACTACTGCTCCTAAACTATAGAAGTAACGCGAAAATGGTATATAGCGCGATTGTTCCTGATCTAACGACCTTTCATTTGATCCCTGTCTTGGCGCGATCGGTTGGCTAGAACTCGAGATATGACTGAAAGAAATACAGGGTATTTTTCGCTTTACACAAATACTTTCCTTCAACTACTGCTCCTAAACTATAGCATTGACGTGAAAATGGTATATAGCGCGATTGTTCCTCATCTAACGGCCTTTCATTTGGTACCTGTCTTGGCGCGATCGGTTGGCTAGAACTCGAGATATGACTGAAAGAAATACAGGGTATTTTTCGCTTTACACAAATACTTTCCTTCAACTACTGCTCCTAAACTATAGCATTGACGCGAAAATGGTATATAGCGCGATTGTTCCTGATCTAACGACCTTTCATTTGATACCTGTCTTGGCGCGATCGGTTGGCTAGAACTCGAGATATGACTGAAAGAAATACAGGGTATTTTTCGCTTTACACAAATACTTTCCTTCAACTACTGCTCCTAAACTATAGCATTGACGTGAAAATGGTATATAGCGCGATTGTTCCTCATCTAACGGCCTTTCATTTGGTACCTGTCTTGGCGCGATCGGTTGGCTAGAACTCGAGATATGACTGAAAGAAATACAGGGTATTTTTCGCTTTATACAAATACTTTCCTTCATCTACTGCCCCTAAACTATAGAAGTGACGCGAATATGTATATAGCGCAATTGTTCCTAAACTATAGAAGTGACGCTAAAATAGTATATAGCGCGATTGTTCCTGATCTAACGACCTTTCATTTGATACCTGTCTTGGCGCGATCGGTTGGCTAGAACTCGAGATATGACTGAAAGAAATACAGGGTATTTTTCGCTTTATACAAATACTTTCCTTCAACTACTGCTCCTAAACTATAGAAGTAACGCGAAAATGGTATATAGCGCGATTGTTCCTGATCTAACGACCTTTCATTTGATCCCTGTCTTGGCGCGATCGGTTGGCTAGAACTCGAGATATGACTGAAAGAAATACAGGGTATTTTTCGCTTTACACAAATACTTTCCTTCAACTACTGCTCCTAAACTATAGCATTGACGTGAAAATGGTATATAGCGCGATTGTTCCTCATCTAACGGCCTTTCATTTGGTACCTGTCTTGGCGCGATCGGTTGGCTAGAACTCGAGATATGACTGAAAGAAATACAGGGTATTTTTCGCTTTACACAAATACTTTCCTTCAACTACTGCTCCTAAACTATAGCATTGACGCGAAAATGGTATATAGCGCGATTGTTCCTGATCTAACGACCTTTCATTTAATACCTGTCTTGGCGCGATCGGTTGGCTAGAACTCGAGATATGACTGAAAGAAATACAGGGTATTTTTCGCTTTACACAAATACTTTCCTTCAACTACTGCTCCTAAACTATAGCATTGACGCGAAAATGGTATATAGCGCGATTGTTCCTGATCTAACGACCTTTCATTTGATACCTGTCTTGGCGCGATCGGTTGGCTAGAACTCGAGATATGACTGAAAGAAATACAGGGTATTTTTCGCTTTACACAAATACTTTCCTTCAACTACTGCTCCTAAACTATAGCATTGACGTGAAAATGGTATATAGCGCGATTGTTCCTCATCTAACGGCCTTTCATTTGGTACCTGTCTTGGCGCGATCGGTTGGCTAGAACTCGAGATATGACTGAAAGAAATACAGGGTATTTTTCGCTTTATACAAATACTTTCCTTCATCTACTGCCCCTAAACTATAGAAGTGACGCGAATATGTATATAGCGCAATTGTTCCTAAACTATAGAAGTGACGCTAAAATAGTATATAGCGCGATTGTTCCTGATCTAACGACCTTTCATTTGATACCTGTCTTGGCGCGATCGGTTGGCTAGAACTCGAGATATGACTGAAAGAAATACAGGGTATTTTTCGCTTTATACAAATACTTTCCTTCAACTACTGCTCCTAAACTATAGAAGTAACGCGAAAATGGTATATAGCGCGATTGTTCCTGATCTAACGACCTTTCATTTGATCCCTGTCTTGGCGCGATCGGTTGGCTAGAACTCGAGATATGACTGAAAGAAATACAGGGTATTTTTCGCTTTACACAAATACTTTCCTTCAACTACTGCTCCTAAACTATAGCATTGACGTGAAAATGGTATATAGCGCGATTGTTCCTCATCTAACGGCCTTTCATTTGGTACCTGTCTTGGCGCGATCGGTTGGCTAGAACTCGAGATATGACTGAAAGAAATACAGGGTATTTTTCGCTTTACACAAATACTTTCCTTCAACTACTGCTCCTAAACTATAGCATTGACGCGAAAATGGTATATAGCGCGATTGTTCCTGATCTAACGACCTTTCATTTAATACCTGTCTTGGCGCGATCGGTTGGCTAGAACTCGAGATATGACTGAAAGAAATACAGGGTATTTTTCGCTTTACACAAATACTTTCCTTCAACTACTGCTCCTAAACTATAGCATTGACGTGAAAATGGTATATAGCGCGATTGTTCCTCATCTAACGGCCTTTCATTTGGTACCTGTCTTGGCGCGATCGGTTGGCTAGAACTCGAGATATGACTGAAAGAAATACAGGGTATTTTTCGCTTTATACAAATACTTTCCTTCATCTACTGCCCCTAAACTATAGAAGTGACGCGAATATGTATATAGCGCAATTGTTCCTAAACTATAGAAGTAACGCGAAAATGGTATATAGCGCGATTGTTCCTCATCTAACGGCCTTTCATTTGGTACCTGTCTTGGCGCGATCGCTTGGCTAGAACTCGAGATATGACTGAAAGAAATACAGGGTATTTTTCGCTTTATACAAATACTTTCCTTCAACTACTGCCCCTAAACTATAGAAGTGACACGAAAATAGTATATAGCGCAATTGTTCCTCATCTAACGGCCTTTCATTTGATACCTGTCTTGGCGCGATCGGTTGGCTAGAACTCGAGATATGACTGAAAGAAATACAGGGTATTTTTCGCTTTACACAAATACTTTCCTTCAACTACTGCTCCTAAACTATAGCATTGACGTGAAAATGGTATATAGCGCGATTGTTCCTCATCTAACGGCCTTTCATTTGGTGCCTGTCTTGGCGCGATCGGTTGGCTAGAACTCGAGATATGACTGAAAGAAATACAGGGTATTTTTCGCTTTACACAAATACTTTCCTTCAACTACTGCTCCTAAACTATAGCATTGACGCGAAAATGGTATATAGCGCGATTGTTCCTCATCTAACGGCCTTTCATTTGGTACCTGTCTTGGCGCGATCGGTCGGCTAGAACTCGAGATATGACTGAAAGAAATACAGGGTATTTTTCGCTCTATACAAATACTCTCTTTCATCGACTGCCCCTAAACTATAGCATTGACGCGAAAATGGTATATAGCGCGATTGTTCCTGATCTAACGACCTTTCATTTGATACCTGTTTTGGCGCGATCGGTTGGCTTGAACTCGAGATATGACTGAAAGAATTAGAGGGTATTTTTCGCTTTATACAAATACTTTCCTTCAACTACTGCCCCTAAACTATAGAAGTGACACGAAAATGGTATATAGCGCGATTGTTCCTGATCTAACGACCTTTCATTTAATACCTGTTTTGGCGCGATCGGTTGGCTTGAACTCGAGATATGACTGAAAGAATTAGAGGGTATTTTTCGCTTTATACAAATACTTTCCTTCATCTACTGCCCCTAAACTATAGAAGTGACGCGAAAATGGTATATAGCGCGATTGTTCCTGATCTAACGACCTTTCATTTAATACCTGTTTTGGCGCGATCGGTTGGCTTGAACTCGAGATATGACTGAAAGAATTAGAGGGTATTTTTCGCTTTATACAAATACTTTCCTTCAACTACTGCCCCTAAACTATAGAAGTGACACGAAAATAGTATATAGCGCAATTGTTCCTCATCTAACGGCCTTTAATTTGGTACCTATCTTGGCGCGATCGGTTGGCTAGAACTCGAGATATGACTGAAAGAAATACAGGGTATTTTTCGCTTTACACAAATACTTTCCTTCAACTACTGCTCCTAAACTATAGCATTGACGCGAAAATGGTATATAGCGCGATTGTTCCTCATCTAACGGCCTTTCATTTGGTACCTGTCTTGGCGCGATCGGTTGGCTAGAACTCGAGATATGACTGAAAGAAATACAGGGTATTTTTCGCTTTACACAAATACTTTCCTTCAACTACTGCTCCTAAACTATAGCATTGACGCGAAAATGGTATATAGTGCGATTGTTCCTGATCTAACGACCTTTCATTTGATACTTGTCTTGGCGCGATCGGTTGGCTAGAACTCGAGATATGACTGAAAGAAATACAGGATATTTTTCGCTTTAAACAAATACTTTCCTTCATCTACTGCTCCTAAACTATAGCATTGACGCGAAAATGGTATATAGTGCGATTGTTCCTGATGTAACGACCTTTCATTTGATACCTGTCTTGGCGCGATCGGTTGGCTTGAACTCGAGATATGACTGAAAGAAGTAGAGGGTATTTTTCGCTTTACACAAATACTTTCCTTCAACTACTGCTCCTAAACTATAGCATTGACGCGAAAATGGTATATAGCGCGATTGTTCCTCATCTAACGGCCTTTCATTTGGTACCTGTCTTGGCGCGATCGGTTGGCTTGAACTCGAGATATGACTGAAAGAATTAGAGGGTATTTTTCGCTTTATACAAATACTTTCCTTCATCTACTGCCCCTGAATTATAGAAATGACGCGAAATATGTATATAGCGCGATTGTTCCTGATCTAACGACCTTTCATTTGATACCTGTCTTGGCGCGATCGGTTGGCTAGAACTCGAGATATGACTGAAAGAAATACAGGGTATTTTTCGCTTTATACAAATACTTTCCTTCATCTACTGCCCCTAAACTATAGAAGTGACACGAAAATAGTATATAGCGCAATTGTTCCTCATCTAACGGCCTTTAATTTGGTACCTGTCTTGGCGCGATCGGTTGGCTAGAACTCGAGATATGACTGAAAGAAATACAGGGTATTTTTCGCTTTACACAAATACATTCCTTCAACTACTGCTCCTAAACTATAGCATTGACGCGAAAATGGTATATAGCGCGATTGTTCCTCATCTAACGGCCTTTCATTTGATACCTATCTTGGCGCGATCGGTTGGCTAGAACTCGAGATATGACTGAAAGAAATACAGGGTATTTTTCGCTCTATACAAATACTCTCCTTCATCGACTGCCCCTAAACTATAGAAGTGACGCGAAAATGGTATATAGCGCGATTGTTCCTCATCTAACGGCCTTTCATTTGATACCTGTCTTGGCGCGATCGGTTGGCTAGAACTCGAGATATGACTGAAAGAAATACAGGGTATTTTTCGCTTTACACAAATACTTTCCTTCAACTACTGCTGCTAAACTATAGCATTGACGCGAAAATGGTATATAGTGCGATTGTTCCTGATCTAACGACCTTTCATTTGATACTTGTCTTGGCGCGATCGGTTGGCTAGAACTCGAGATATGACTGAAAGAAATACAGGATATTTTTCGCTTTAAACAAATACTTTCCTTCATCTACTGCTCCTAAACTATAGCATTGACGCGAAAATGGTATATAGTGCGATTGTTCCTGATCTAACGACCTTTCATTTGATACCTGTCTTGGCGCGATCGGTTGGCTTGAACTCGAGATATGACTGAAAGAAATACAGGATATTTTTCGCTTTAAACAAATACTTTCCTTCATCTACTGCTCCTAAACTATAGCATTGACGCGAAAATGGTATATAGCGCAATTGTTCCTCATCTAACGGCCTTTCATTTGGTACCTGTCTTGGCGCGATCGGTTGGCTTGAACTCGAGATATGACTGAAAGAATTAGAGGGTATTTTTCGCTTTATACAAATACTTTCCTTCATCTACTGCCCCTGAATTATAGAAATGACGCGAAATATGTATATAGCGCGATTGTTCCTGATCTAACGACCTTTCATTTGATACCTGTCTTGACGCGATCGGTTGGCTAGAACTCGAGATATGACTGAAAGAAATACAGGGTATTTTTCGCTTTATACAAATACTTTCCTTCATCTACTGCCCCTAAACTATAGAAGTGACACGAAAATAGTATATAGCGCAATTGTTCCTCATCTAACGGCCTTTAATTTGGTACCTGTCTTGGCGCGATCGGTTGGCTAGAACTCGAGATATGACTGAAAGAAATACAGGGTATTTTTCGCTTTACACAAATACATTCCTTCAACTACTGCTCCTAAACTATAGCATTGACGCGAAAATGGTATATAGCGCGATTGTTCCTCATCTAACGGCCTTTCATTTGATACCTATCTTGGCGCGATCGGTTGGCTAGAACTCGAGATATGACTGAAAGAAATACAGGGTATTTTTCGCTCTATACAAATACTCTCCTTCATCGACTGCCCCTAAACTATAGAAGTGACGCGAAAATGGTATATAGCGCGATTGTTCCTGATCTAACGACCTTTCATTTGATACCTGTCTTGGCGCGATCGGTTGGCTAGAACTCGAGATATGACTGAAAGAATTACAGGGTATTTTTCGCTTTACACAAATACTTTCCTTCAACTACTGCTCCTAAACTATAGCATTGACGCGAAAATGGTATATAGCGCGATTGTTCCTGATCTAACGACCTTTCATTTGATACCTGTCTTGGCGCGATCGGTTGGCTAGAACTCGAGATATGACTGAAAGAAATACAGGGTATTTTTCGCTTTATACAAATACTTTCCTTCAACTACTGCCCCTAAACTATAGAAGTGACACGAAAATAGTATATAGCGCAATTGTTCCTCATCTAACGGCCTTTCATTTGATACCTGTCTTGGCGCGATCGGTTGGCTAGAACTCGAGATATGACTGAAAGAAATACAGGGTATTTTTCGCTTTATACAAATACTTTCCTTCAACTACTGCCCCTAAACTATAGAAGTGACACGAAAATAGTATATAGCGCAATTGTTCCTCATCTAACGGCCTTTCATTTGATACCTGTCTTGGCGCGATCGGTTGGCTAGAACTCGAGATATGACTGAAAGAAATACAGGGTATTTTTCGCTTTATACAAATACTTTCCTTCAACTACTGCCCCTAAACTATAGAAGTGACACGAAAATAGTATATAGCGCAATTGTTCCTCATCTAACGGCCTTTCATTTGGTACCTGTCTTGGCGCGATCGGTTGGCTAGAACTCGAGATATGACTGAAAGAAATACAGGGTATTTTTCGCTTTATACAAATACTTTCCTTCATCTACTGCCCCTAAACTATAGAAGTGACGCGAATATGTATATAGCGCAATTGTTCCTAAACTATAGAAGTGACGCTAAAATAGTATATAGCGCGATTGTTCCTGATCTAACGACCTTTCATTTGATACCTGTCTTGGCGCGATCGGTTGGCTAGAACTCGAGATATGACTGAAAGAAATACAGGGTATTTTTCGCTTTATACAAATACTTTCCTTCAACTACTGCTCCTAAACTATAGAAGTAACGCGAAAATGGTATATAGCGCGATTGTTCCTGATCTAACGACCTTTCATTTGATCCCTGTCTTGGCGCGATCGGTTGGCTAGAACTCGAGATATGACTGAAAGAAATACAGGGTATTTTTCGCTTTATACAAATACTTTCCTTCAACTACTGCTCCTAAACTATAGCATTGACGTGAAAATGGTATATAGCGCGATTGTTCCTCATCTAACGGCCTTTCATTTGGTACCTGTCTTGGCGCGATCGGTTGGCTAGAACTCGAGATATGACTGAAAGAAATACAGGGTATTTTTCGCTTTACACAAATACTTTCCTTCAACTACTGCTCCTAAACTATAGCATTGACGCGAAAATGGTATATAGCGCGATTGTTCCTGATCTAACGACCTTTCATTTGATACCTGTCTTGGCGCGATCGGTTGGCTAGAACTCGAGATATGACTGAAAGAAATACAGGGTATTTTTCGCTTTACACAAATACTTTCCTTCAACTACTGCTCCTAAACTATAGCATTGACGTGAAAATGGTATATAGCGCGATTGTTCCTCATCTAACGGCCTTTCATTTGGTACCTGTCTTGGCGCGATCGGTTGGCTAGAACTCGAGATATGACTGAAAGAAATACAGGGTATTTTTCGCTTTACACAAATACTTTCCTTCAACTACTGCTCCTAAACTATAGCATTGACGCGAAAATGGTATATAGCGCGATTGTTCCTGATCTAACGACCTTTCATTTGATACCTGTCTTGGCGCGATCGGTTGGCTAGAACTCGAGATATGACTGAAAGAAATACAGGGTATTTTTCGCTTTATACAAATACTTTCCTTCAACTACTGCTCCTAAACTATAGAAGTAACGCGAAAATGGTATATAGCGCGATTGTTCCTGATCTAACGACCTTTCATTTGATACCTGTCTTGGCGCGATCGGTTGGCTAGAACTCGAGATATGACTGAAAGAAATACAGCGTATTTTTCGCTTTACACAAATACTTTCCTTCAACTACTGCTCCTAAACTATAGCATTGACGTGAAAATGGTATATAGCGCGATTGTTCCTCATCTAACGGCCTTTCATTTGGTACCTGTCTTGGCGCGATCGGTTGGCTAGAACTCGAGATATGACTGAAAGAAATACAGGGTATTTTTCGCTTTACACAAATACTTTCCTTCAACTACTGCTCCTAAACTATAGCATTGACGCGAAAATGGTATATAGCGCGATTGTTCCTGATCTAACGACCTTTCATTTGATACCTGTCTTGGCGCGATCGGTTGGCTAGAACTCGAGATATGACTGAAAGAAATACAGGGTATTTTTCGCTTTACACAAATACTTTCCTTCAACTACTGCTCCTAAACTATAGCATTGACGCGAAAATGGTATATAGCGCGATTGTTCCTGATCTAACGACCTTTCATTTGATACCTGTCTTGGCGCGATCGGTTGGCTAGAACTCGAGATATGACTGAAAGAAATACAGGGTATTTTTTGCTTTACACAAATACTTTCCTTCAACTACTGCTCCTAAACTATAGCATTGACGTGAAAATGGTATATAGCGCGATTGTTCCTCATCTAACGGCCTTTCATTTGGTACCTGTCTTGGCGCGATCGCTTGGCTAGAACTCGAGATATGACTGAAAGAAATACAGGGTATTTTTCGCTTTATACAAATACTTTCCTTCAACTACTGCCCCTAAACTATAGAAGTGACACGAAAATAGTATATAGCGCAATTGTTCCTCATCTAACGGCCTTTCATTTGATACCTGTCTTGGCGCGATCGGTTGGCTAGAACTCGAGATATGACTGAAAGAAATACAGGGTATTTTTCGCTTTACACAAATACTTTCCTTCAACTACTGCTCCTAAACTATAGCATTGACGTGAAAATGGTATATAGCGCGATTGTTCCTCATCTAACGGCCTTTCATTTGGTGCCTGTCTTGGCGCGATCGGTTGGCTAGAACTCGAGATATGACTGAAAGAAATACAGGGTATTTTTCGCTTTACACAAATACTTTCCTTCAACTACTGCTCCTAAACTATAGCATTGACGCGAAAATGGTATATAGCGCGATTGTTCCTCATCTAACGGCCTTTCATTTGGTACCTGTCTTGGCGCGATCGGTCGGCTAGAACTCGAGATATGACTGAAAGAAATACAGGGTATTTTTCGCTCTATACAAATACTCTCTTTCATCGACTGCCCCTAAACTATAGCATTGACGCGAAAATGGTATATAGCGCGATTGTTCCTGAGCTAACGACCTTTCATTTGATACCTGTCTTGGCGCGATCGGTTGGCTAGAACTCGAGATATGACTGAAAGAAATACAGGGTATTTTTCGCTTTATACAAATACTTTCCTTCAACTACTGCCCCTAAACTATAGAAGTGACACGAAAATAGTATATAGCGCAATTGTTCCTCATCTAACGGCCTTTCATTTGATACCTGTCTTGGCGCGATCGGTTGGCTAGAACTCGAGATATGACTGAAAGAAATACAGGGTATTTTTCGCTTTATACAAATACTTTCCTTCATCTACTGCCCCTAAACTATAGAAGTGACGCGAAAATGGTATATAGCGCGATTGTTCCTGATCTAACGACCTTTCATTTAATACCTGTTTTGGCGCGATCGGTTGGCTTGAACTCGAGATATGACTGAAAGAATTAGAGGGTATTTTTCGCCTTATACAAATACTTTCCTTCAACTACTGCCCCTAAACTATAGAAGTGACACGAAAATAGTATATAGCGCAATTGTTCCTCATCTAACGGCCTTTAATTTGGTACCTGTCTTGGCGCGATCGGTTGGCTAGAACTCGAGATATGACTGAAAGAAATACAGGGTATTTTTCGCTTTACACAAATACTTTCCTTCAACTACTGCTCCTAAACTATAGCATTGACGCGAAAATGGTATATAGCGCGATTGTTCCTCATCTAACGGCCTTTCATTTGGTACCTGTCTTGGCGCGATCGGTTGGCTAGAACTCGAGATATGACTGAAAGAAATACAGGGTATTTTTCGCTTTACACAAATACTTTCCTTCAACTACTGCTCCTAAACTATAGCATTGACGCGAAAATGGTATATAGTGCGATTGTTCCTGATCTAACGACCTTTCATTTGATACTTGTCTTGGCGCGATCGGTTGGCTAGAACTCGAGATATGACTGAAAGAAATACAGGATATTTTTCGCTTTAAACAAATACTTTCCTTCATCTACTGCTCCTAAACTATAGCATTGACGCGAAAATGGTATATAGTGCGATTGTTCCTGATCTAACGACCTTTCATTTGATACCTGTCTTGGCGCGATCGGTTGGCTTGAACTCGAGATATGACTGAAAGAAGTAGAGGGTATTTTTCGCTTTACACAAATACTTTCCTTCAACTACTGCTCCTAAACTATAGCATTGACGCGAAAATGGTATATAGCGCGATTGTTCCTCATCTAACGGCCTTTCATTTGGTACCTGTCTTGGCGCGATCGGTTGGCTTGAACTCGAGATATGACTGAAAGAATTAGAGGGTATTTTTCGCTTTATACAAATACTTTCCTTCATCTACTGCCCCTGAATTATAGAAATGACGCGAAATATGTATATAGCGCGATTGTTCCTGATCTAACGACCTTTCATTTGATACCTGTCTTGGCGCGATCGGTTGGCTAGAACTCGAGATATGACTGAAAGAAATACAGGGTATTTTTCGCTTTATACAAATACTTTCCTTCATCTACTGCCCCTAAACTATAGAAGTGACACGAAAATAGTATATAGCGCAATTGTTCCTCATCTAACGGCCTTTAATTTGGTACCTGTCTTGGCGCGATCGGTTGGCTAGAACTCGAGATATGACTGAAAGAAATACAGGGTATTTTTCGCTTTACACAAATACTTTCCTTCAACTACTGCTCCTAAACTATAGCATTGACGCGAAAATGGTATATAGCGCGATTGTTCCTCATCTAACGGCCTTTCATTTGGTACCTGTCTTGGCGCGATCGGTTGGCTTGAACTCGAGATATGACTGAGAGAATTAGAGGGTATTTTTCGCTTTATACAAATACTTTCCTTCATCTACTGCCCCTGAATTATAGAAATGACGCGAAATATGTATGTAGCGCGATTGTTCCTGATCTAACGACCTTTCATTTGATACCTATCTTGGCGCGATCGGTTGGCTAGAACTCGAGATATGACTGAAAGAAATACAGGGTATTTTTCGCTCTATACAAATACTCTCCTTCATCGACTGCCCCTAAACTATAGAAGTGACGCGAAAATGGTATATAGCGCGATTGTTCCTGATCTAACGACCTTTCATTTGATACCTGTCTTGGCGCGATCGGTTGGCTAGAACTCGAGATATGACTGAAAGAATTACAGGGTATTTTTCGCTCTATACAAATACTCTCTTTCATCGACTGCCCCTAAACTATAGAAGTGACGCGAAAATGGTATATAGCGCGAATGTTCCTGATCTAACGACCTTTTATTTGATACCTGTCTTGGCGCGATCGGTTGGCTAGAACTCGAGATATGACTGAAAGAAATACAGGGTATTTTTCGCTTTATACAAATACTTTCCTTCATCTACTGCCCCTAAACTATAGAAGTGACGCGAATATGTATATAGCGCAATTGTTCCTAAACTATAGAAGTGACGCTAAAATAGTATATAGCGCGATTGTTCCTGATCTAACGACCTTTCATTTGATACCTGTCTTGGCGCGATCGGTTGGCTAGAACTCGAGATATGACTGAAAGAAATACAGGGTATTTTTCGCTTTATACAAATACTTTCCTTCAACTACTGCTCCTAAACTATAGAAGTGACACGAAAATAGTATATAGCGCAATTGTTCCTCATCTAACGGCCTTTCATTTGGTACCTGTCTTGGCGCGATCGGTTGGCTAGAACTCGAGATATGACTGAAAGAAATACAGGGTATTTTTCGCTTTACACAAATACTTTCCTTCAACTACTGCTCCTAAACTATAGCATTGACGCGAAAATGGTATATAGTGCGATTGTTCCTCATCTAACGACCTTTCATTTGATACCTGTATTGGCGCGATCGGTTGGCTACAACTCGAGATATGACTGAAATAAATACAGGGTATTTTTCGCTTTATACAAATACTTTCCTTCAACTACTGCCCCTAAACTATAGAAGTGACACGAAAATAGTATATAGCGCAATTGTTCCTCATCTAACGGCCTTTAATTTGGTACCTGTCTTGGCGCGATCGGTTGGCTAGAACTCGAGATATGACTGAAAGAAATACAGGGTATTTTTCGCTTTACGCAAATACTTTCCTTCAACTACTGCTCCTAAACTCTAGCATTGACGCGAAAATGGTATATAGTGCGATTGTTCCTCATCTAACGACCTTTCATTTGATACCTGTATTGGCGCGATCGGTTGGCTACAACTCGAGATATGACTGAAATAAATACAGGGTATTTTTCGCTTTATACAAATACTTTCCTTCAACTACTGCCCCTAAACTATAGAAGTGACACGAAAATAGTATATAGCGCAATTGTTCCTCATCTAACGGCCTTTCATTTGGTACCTGTCTTGGCGCGATCGGTCGGCTAGAACTCGAGATATGACTGAAAGAAATACAGGGTATTTTTCGCTTTACACAAATACTTTCCTTCAACTACTACTCCTAAACTATAGCATTGACGCGAAAATGGTATCTAGCGCGATTGTTCCTGATCTAACGACCTTTCATTTGATACCTGTCTTGGCGCAATCGGTTGGCTAGAACTCGAGATATGACTGAAAGAAATACAGGGTATTTTTCGCTTTATACAAATACTTTCCTTCATCTACTGCCCCTAAGCTATAGAAGTGACGCGAAAATGGTATATAGCGCAATTGTTTCTAAACTATAGAAGTGACACGAAAATAGTATATAGCGCGATTGTTCCTGATCTAACGAACTTTCATTTGATACCTGTCTTGGCGCGATCGGTTGGCTAGAACTCGAGATATGACTGAAAGAAATACAGGGTATTTTTCGCTTTATACAAATACATTCCTTCATCTACTGCCCCTAAACTATAGAAGTGACACGAAAATAGTATATAGCGCAATTGTTCCTCATCTAACGACCTTTCATTTGATCGCTGTCTGGGAGCGATCGGTTGGCTAGAACTCGAGATATGACTGAAAGAAATACAGGGTATTTTTCGCTTTATACAAATACTTTCCTTCATCTACTGCCCCTAAACTATAGAAGTGACGCGAAAATGGTATATAGTGCGATTGTTCCTGATCTAACGACCTTTCATTTGATACCTGTCTTGGCGCGATCGGTTGGCTTGAACTCGAGATATGACTGAAAGAATTAGAGGGTATTTTTCGCTTTATACAAATACTTTCCTTCATCTACTGCCCCTAAACTATAGAAGTGACACGAAAATAGTATATAGCGCAATTGTTCCTCATCTAACGGCCTTTAATTTGGTACCTGTCTTGGCGCGATCGGTTGGCTAGAACTCGAGATATGACTGAAAGAAATACAGGGTATTTTTCGCTTTAAACAAATACTTTCCTTCATCTACTGCTCCTAAACTATAGCATTGACGCGAAAATGGTATATAGTGCGATTGTTTCTGATCTAACGACCTTTCATTTGATACCTGTCTTGGCGCGATCGGTTGGCTAGAACTCGAGATATGATTGAACGAAATACAGGGTATTTTTCGCTTTATACAAATACTTTCCTTCATCTACTGCCCCTAAACTATAGAAGTGACGCGAAAATAGTATATAGCGCAATTGTTCCTCATCTAACGGCCTTTAATTTGGTACCTGTCTTGGCGCGATCGGTTGGCTAGAACTCGAGATATGACTGAAAGAAATACAGGGTATTTTTCGCTTTATACAAATACTTTCCTTCATCTACTGCCCCTAAACTATAGAAGTGACGCAAAAATGGTGTATAGCGCGATTGTTCCTCATCTAACGGCCTTTCATTTGGTACCTGTCTTGGCGCGATCGGTTGGCTTGAACTCGAGATATGACTGAAAGAATTAGAGGGTATTTTTCGCTTTATACAAATACTTTCCTTCATCTACTGCCCCTAAACTATAGAAGTGACGCAAAAATGGTGTATAGCGCGATTGTTCTTCATCTAACGGCCTTTCATTTGGTACCTGTCTTGGCGCGATCGGTTGGCTTGAACTCCAGATATGACTGAAAGAATTAGAGGGTATTTTTCGCTTTATACAAATACTTTCCTTCATCTACTGCCCCTAAACTATAGAAGTGACGCGAAAATAGTATATAGCGCGATTGTTCCTCATCTAACGACCTTTCATTTGATCGCTGTCTGGGCGCGATCGGTTGGCTAGAACTCGAGATATGACTGAAAGAAATACAGGGTATTTTTCGCTTTATACAAATACTTTCCTTCATCTACTGCCCCTAAACTATAGAAGTGACGCAAAAATGGTGTATAGCGCGATTGTTCCTCATCTAACGGCCTTTCATTTGGTACCTGTCTTGGCGCGATCGGTTGGCTTGAACTCGAGATATTACTGAAAGAATTAGAGGGTATTTTTCGCTTTATACAAATACTTTCCTTCATCTACTGCCCCTAAACTATAGAAGTGACGCAAAAATGGTGTATAGCGCGATTGTTCCTCATCTAACGGCCTTTCATTTGGTACCTGTCTTGGCGCGATCGGTTGGCTTGAACTCGAGATATGACTGAAAGAATTAGAGGGTATTTTTCGCTTTATACAAATACTTTCCTTCATCTACTGCCCCTAAACTATAGAAGTGACGCGAAAATAGTATATAGCGCGATTGTTCCTCATCTAACGACCTTTCATTTGATCGCTGTCTGGGCGCGATCGGTTGGCTAGAACTCGAGATATGACTGAAAGAAATACAGGGTATTTTTCGCTTTATACAAATACTTTCCTTCATCTACTGCCCCTAAACTATAGAAGTGACGCAAAAATGGTGTATAGCGCGATTGTTCCTCATCTAACGGCCTTTCATTTGGTACCTGTCTTGGCGCGATCGGTTGGCTTGAACTCGAGATATGACTGAAAGAATTAGAGGGTATTTTTCGCTTTATACAAATACTTTCCTTCATCTACTGCCCCTAAATTATAGAAATGACGCGAAATATGTATATAGCGCGATTGTTCCTGATCTAACGACCTTTCATTTGATACCTGTCTTGGCGCGATCGGTTGGCTAGAACTCGAGATATGACTGAAAGAAATACAGGGTGTTTTTCGCTTTATACAAATACTTTCCTTCATCTACTGCCCCTAAACTATAGAAGTGACACGAAAATAGTATATAGCGCAATTGTTCCTCATCTAACGGCCTTTAATTTGGTACCTGTCTTGGCGCAATCGGTTGGCTAGAACTCGAGATATGACTGAAAGAAATACAGGGTATTTTTCGCTTTATACAAATACTTTCCTTCATCTACTGCCCCTAAGCTATAGAAGTGACGCGAAAATGGTATATAGCGCAATTGTTTCTAAACTATAGAAGTGACACGAAAATAGTATATAGCGCGATTGTTCCTGATCTAACGACCTTTCATTTGATACCTGTCTTGGCGCGATCGGTTGGCTAGAACTCGAGATATGACTGAAAGAAATACAGGATATTTTTCGCTTTATACAAATACTTTCCTTCATCTACTGCCCCTAAACTATAGAAGTGACGCAAAAATGGTGTATAGCGCGATTGTTCCTCATCTAACGGCCTTTCATTTGGTACCTGTCTTGGCGCGATCGGTTGGCTTGAACTCGAGATATGACTGAAAGAATTAGAGGGTATTTTTCGCTTTATACAAATACTTTCCTTCATCTACTGCCCCTAAATTATAGAAATGACGCGAAATATGTATATAGCGCGATTGTTCCTGATCTAACGACCTTTCATTTGATACCTGTCTTGGCGCGATCGGTTGGCTAGAACTCGAGATATGACTGAAAGAAATACAGGGTGTTTTTCGCTTTATACAAATACTTTCCTTCATCTACTGCCCCTAAACTATAGAAGTGACACGAAAATAGTATATAGCGCAATTGTTCCTCATCTAACGGCCTTTAATTTGGTACCTGTCTTGGCGCAATCGGTTGGCTAGAACTCGAGATATGACTGAAAGAAATACAGGGTATTTTTCGCTTTATACAAATACTTTCCTTCATCTACTGCCCCTAAACTATAGAAGTGACGCAAAAATGGTGTATAGCGCGATTGTTCCTCATCTAACGGCCTTTCATTTGGTACCTGTCTTGGCGCGATCGGTTGGCTTGAACTCGAGATATGACTGAAAGAATTAGAGGGTATTTTTCGCTTTATACAAATACTTTCCTTCATCTACTGCCCCTAAATTATAGAAATGACGCGAAATATGTATATAGCGCGATTGTTCCTGATCTAACGACCTTTCATTTGATACCTGTCTTGGCGCGATCGGTTGGCTAGAACTCGAGATATGATTGAACGAAATACAGGGTATTTTTCGCTTTATACAAATACTTTCCTTCATCTACTGCCCCTAAACTATAGAAGTGACGCGAAAATAGTATATAGCGCGATTGTTTCTCATCTAACGACCTTTCATTTGATCGCTGTCTGGGCGCGATCGGTTGGCTAGAACTCGAGATATGACTGAAAGAAATACAGGGTATTTTTCGCTTTATACAAATACTTTCCTTCATCTACTGCCCCTAAACTATAGAAGTGACGCAAAAATGGTGTATAGCGCGATTGTTCCTCATCTAACGGCCTTTCATTTGGTACCTGTCTTGGCGCGATCGGTTGGCTTGAACTCGAGATATGACTGAAAGAATTAGAGGGTATTTTTCGCTTTATACAAATACTTTCCTTCATCTACTGCCCCTAAACTATAGAAGTGACACGAAAATAGTATATAGCGCAATTGTTCCTCATCTAACGGCCTTTAATTTGGTACCTGTCTTGGCGCGATCGGTTGGCTAGAACTCGAGATATGACTGAAAGAAATACAGGGTATTTTTCGCTTTACGCAAATACTTTCCTTCAACTACTGCTCCTAAACTATAGCATTGACGCGAAAATGGTATATAGCGCGATTGTTCCTCATCTAACGGCCTTTCATTTGGTACCTGTCTTGGCGCGATCGGTCGGCTAGAACTCGAGATATGATTGAACGAAATACAGGGTATTTTTCGCTTTATACAAATACATTCCTTCATCTACTGCCCCTAAACTATAGAAGTGACACGAAAATAGTATATAGCGCAATTGTTCCTCATCTAACGGCCTTTCATTTGGTACCTGTCTTGGCGCGATCGGTTGGCTTGAACTCGAGATATGACTGAAAGAATTAGAGGGTATTTTTCGCTTTATACAAATACTTTCCTTCATCTACTGCCCCTGAATTATAGAAATGACGCGAAATATGTATATAGCGCGATTGTTCCTGATCTAACGACCTTTCATTTGATACCTGTCTTGGCGCGATCGGTTGGCTAGAACTCGAGATATGACTGAAAGAAATACAGGGTATTTTTCGCTTTATACAAATACTTTCCTTCATCTACTGCCCCTAAACTATAGAAGTGACACGAAAATAGTATATAGCGCAATTGTTCCTCATCTAACGGCCTTTAATTTGGTACCTGTCTTGGCGCGATCGGTTGGCTAGAACTCGACATATGACTGAAAGAAATACAGGGTATTTTTCGCTTTACACAAATACTTTCCTTCAACTACTGCTCCTAAACTATAGCATTGACGCGAAAATGGTATATAGCGCGATTGTTCCTCATCTAACGGCCTTTCATTTGGTACCTGTCTTGGCGCGATCGGTTGGCTTGAACTCGAGATATGACTGAAAGAATTAGAGGGTATTTTTCGCTTTATACAAATACTTTCCTTCATCTACTGCCCCTGAATTATAGAAATGACGCGAAATATGTATATAGCGCGATTGTTCCTGATCTAACCACCTTTCATTTGATACCTGTCTTGGCGCGATCGGTTGGCTAGAACTCGAGATATGACTGAAAGAAATACAGGGTATTTTTCGCTCTATACAAATACTCTCCTTCATCGACTGCCCCTAAACTATAGAAGTGACGCGAAAATGGTATATAGCGCGATTGTTCCTGATCTAACGACCTTTCATTTGATACCTGTCTTGGCGCGATCGGTTGGCTAGAACTCGAGATATGACTGAAAGAAATACAGGGTATTTTTCGCTTTATACAAATACATTCCTTCATCTACTGCCCCTAAACTATAGAAGTGACACGAAAATAGTATATAGCGCAATTGTTCCTCATCTAACGGCCTTTCATTTGGTACCTGTCTTGGCGCGATCCGTTGGCTAGAACTCGAGATATGACTGAAAGAAATACAGGGTATTTTTCGCTTTACACAAATACTTTCCTTCAACTACTGCTCCTAAACTATAGCATTGACGCGAAAATGGTATATAGCGCGATTGTTCCTCATCTAACGGCCTTTAATTTGGTACCTGTCTTGGCGCGATCGGTTGGCTAGAACTCGAGATATGACTGAAAGAAATACAGGGTATTTTTCGCTTTACACAAATACTTTCCTTCAACTACTGCTCCTAAACTATAGCATTGACGCGAAAATGGTATATAGTGCGATTGTTCCTCATCTAACGACCTTTCATTTGATACCTGTATTGGCGCGATCGGTTGGCTACAACTCGAGATATGACTGAAATAAATACAGGGTATTTTTCGCTTTATACAAATACTTTCCTTCAACTACTGCCCCTAAACTATAGAAGTGACACGAAAATAGTATATAGCGCAATTGTTCCTCATCTAACGGCCTTTCATTTGGTACCTGTCTTGGCGCGATCGGTCGCATAGAACTCGAGATATGACTGAAAGAAATACAGGGTATTTTTCGCTTTACACAAATACTTTCCTTCAACTACTACTCCTAAACTATAGCATTGACGCGAAAATGGTATCTAGCGCGATTTTTCCTGATCTAACGACCTTTCATTTGATACCTGTCTTGGCGCAATCGGTTGGCTAGAACTCGAGATATGACTGAAAGAAATACAGGGTATTTTTCGCTTTATACAAATACTTTCCTTCATCTACTGCCCCTAAGCTATAGAAGTGACGCGAAAATGGTATATAGCGCAATTGTTTCTAAACTATAGAAGTGACACGAAAATAGTATATAGCGCGATTGTTCCTGATCTAACGACCTTTCATTTGATACCTGTCTTGGCGCGATCGGTTGGATAGAACTCGAGATATGACTGAAAGAAATACAGGGTATTTTTCGCTTTATACAAATACATTCCTTCATCTACTGCCCCTAAACTATAGAAGTGACACGAAAATAGTATATAGCGCAATTGTTCCTCATCTAACGGCCTTTCATTTGGTACCTGTCTTGGCGCGATCCGTTGGCTAGAACTCGAGATATGACTGAAAGAAATACAGGGTATTTTTCGCTTTACACAAATACTTTCCTTCAACTACTGCTCCTAAAGTATAGAAGTGACGCGAAAATGGTATATAGCGCTATGGCTAGAACTCGAGATATGACTGAAAGAAATACAGGATATTTTTCGCTTTAAACAAATACTTTCCTTCATCTACTGCTCCTAAACTATAGCATTGACGCGAAAATGGTATATAGTGCGATTGTTCCTGATCTAACGACCTTTCATTTGATACCTGTCTTGGCGCGATCGGTTGGCTAGAACTCGAGATATGATTGAACGAAATACAGGGTATTTTTCGCTTTATACAAATACTTTCCTTCATCTACTGCCCCTAAACTATAGAAGTGACGCGAAAATAGTATATAGCGCGATTGTTCCTCATCTAACGACCTTTCATTTGATCGCTGTCTGGGCGCGATCGGTTGGCTAGAACTCGAGATATGACTGAAAGAAATACAGGGTATTTTTCGCTTTATACAAATACTTTCCTTCATCTACTGCCCCTAAACTATAGAAGTGACGCAAAAATGGTGTATAGCGCGATTGTTCCTCATCTAACGGCCTTTCATTTGGTACCTGTCTTGGCGCGATCGGTTGGCTTGAACTCGAGATATGACTGAAAGAATTAGAGGGTATTTTTCGCTTTATACAAATACTTTCCTTCATCTACTGCCCCTAAACTATAGAAGTGACACGAAAATAGTATATAGCGCAATTGTTCCTCATCTAACGGCCTTTAATTTGGTACCTGTCTTGGCGCGATCGGTTGGCTAGAACTCGAGATATGACTGAAAGAAATACAGGGTATTTTTCGCTTTACGCAAATACTTTCCTTCAACTACTGCTCCTAAACTATTGCATTGACGCGAAAATGGTATATAGCGCAATTGTTCCTCATCTAACGGCCTTTCATTTGGTACCTGTCTTGGCGCGATCGGTTGGCTTGAACTCGAGATATGACTGAAAGAATTAGAGGGTATTTTTCGCTTTATACAAATACTTTCCTTCATCTACTGCCCCTGAATTATAGAAATGACGCGAAATATGTATATAGCGCGATTGTTCCTGATCTAACGACCTTTCATTTGATACCTGTCTTGGCGCGATCGGTTGGCTAGAACTCGAGATATGACTGAAAGAAATACAGGGTGTTTTTCGCTTTATACAAATACTTTCCTTCATCTACTGCCCCTAAACTATAGAAGTGACACGAAAATAGTATATAGCGCAATTGTTCCTCATCTAACGGCCTTTAATTTGGTACCTGTCTTGGCGCAATCGGTTGGCTAGAACTCGAGATATGACTGAAAGAAATACAGGGTATTTTTCGCTTTATACAAATACTTTCCTTCATCTACTGCCCCTAAGCTATAGAAGTGACGCGAAAATGGTATATAGCGCAATTGTTTCTAAACTATAGAAGTGACACGAAAATAGTATATAGCGCGATTGTTCCTGATCTAACGACCTTTCATTTGATACCTGTCTTGGCGCGATCGGTTGGCTAGAACTCGAGATATGACTGAAAGAAATACAGGATATTTTTCGCTTTAAACAAATACTTTCCTTCATCTACTGCTCCTAAACTATAGCATTGACGCGAAAATGGTATATAGTGCGATTGTTCCTGATCTAACGACCTTTCATTTGATACCTGTCTTGGCGCGATCGGTTGGCTAGAACTCGAGATATGATTGAACGAAATACAGGGTATTTTTCGCTGTATACAAATACTTTCCTTCATCTACTGCCCCTAAACTATAGAAGTGACGCGAAAATAGTATATAGCGCGATTGTTCCTCATCTAACGACCTTTCATTTGATCGCTGTCTGGGCGCGATCGGTTGGCTAGAACTCGAGATATGACTGAAAGAAATACAGGGTATTTTTCGCTTTATACAAATACTTTCCTTCATCTACTGCCCCTAAACTATAGAAGTGACGCAAAAATGGTGTATAGCGCGATTGTTCCTCATCTAACGGCCTTTCATTTGGTACCTGTCTTGGAGCGATCGGTATGACTGAAAGAAATACAGGGTATTTTTCGCTTTATACAAATACTTTCCTTCATCTACTGCCCCTAAGCTATAGAAGTGACGCGAAAATGGTATATAGCGCAATTGTTTCTAAACTATAGAAGTGACACGAAAATAGTATATAGCGCGATTGTTCCTGATCTAACGACCTTTCATTTGATACCTGTCTTGGCACGATCGGTTGGCTAGAACTCGAGATATGACTGAAAGAAATACAGGATATTTTTCGCTTTAAACAAATACTTTCCTTCATCTACTGCTCCTAAACTATAGCATTGACGCGAAAATGGTATATAGTGCGATTGTTCCTGATCTAACGACCTTTTATTTGATACCTGTCTTGGCGCGATCGGTTGGCTAGAACTCGAGATATGATTGAACGAAATACAGGGTATTTTTCGCTTTATACAAATACTTTCCTTCATCTACTGCCCCTAAACTATAGAAGTGACGCGAAAATAGTATATAGCGCGATTGTTCCTCATCTAACGACCTTTCATTTGATCGCTGTCTGGGCGCGATCGGTTGGCTAGAACTCGAGATATGACTGAAAGAAATACAGGGTATTTTTCGCTTTATACAAATACTTTCCTTCATCTACTGCCCCTAAACTATAGAAGTGACGCAAAAATGGTGTATAGCGCGATTGTTCCTCATCTAACGGCCTTTCATTTGGTACCTGTCTTGGAGCGATCGGTTGGCTTGAACTCGAGATATGACTGAAAGAATTAGAGGGTATTTTTCGCTTTATACAAATACTTTCCTTCATCTACTGCCCCTAAACTATAGAAGTGACACGAAAATAGTATATAGCGCAATTGTTCCTCATCTAAAGGCCTTTAATTTGGTACCTGTCTTGGCGCGATCGGTTGGCTAGAACTCCAGATATGACTGAAAGAAATACAGGGTATTTTTCGCTCTATACAAATACTCTCTTTCATCGACTGCCCCTAAACTATAGAAGTGACGCGAAAATGGTATATAGCGCGATTGTTCCTGATCTAACGACCTTTCATTTGATACCTGTCTTGGCGCGATCGGTTGGCTAGAACTCGAGATATGACTGAAAGAAATACAGGGTATTTTTCGCTTTATACAAATACTTTCCTTCATCTACTGCCCCTAAACTATAGAAGTGACGCGAATATGTATATAGCGCAATTGTTCCTAAACTATAGAAGTGACGCTAAAATAGTATATAGCGCGATTGTTCCTGATCTAACGACCTTTCATTTGATACCTGTCTTGGCGCGATCGGTTGGCTAGAACTCGAGATATGACTGAAAGAAATACAGGGTATTTTTCGCTTTATACAAATACTTTCCTTCAACTACTGCTCCTAAACTATAGAAGTAACGCGAAAATGGTATATAGCGCGATTGTTCCTGATCTAACGACCTTTCATTTGATCCCTGTCTTGACGCGATCGGTTGGCTAGAACTCGAGATATGACTGAAAGAAATACAGGGTATTTTTCGCTTTACACAAATACTTTCCTTCAACTACTGCTCCTAAACTATAGCATTGACGCGAAAATGGTATATAGCGCGATTGTTCCTCATCTAACGGCCTTTAATTTGGTACCTGTCTTGGCGCGATCGGTTGGCTAGAACTCGAGATATGACTGAAAGAAATACAGGGTATTTTTCGCTTTACACAAATACTTTCCTTCAACTACTGCTCCTGAACTATAGCATTGACGCGAAAATGGTATATAGTGCGATTGTTCCTCATCTAACGACCTTTCATTTGATACCTCTATTGGCGCGATCGGTTGGCTACAACTCGAGATATGACTGAAATAAATACAGGGTATTTTTCGCTTTATACAAATACTTTCCTTCAACTACTGCCCCTAAACTATAGAAGTGACACGAAAATAGTATATAGCGCAATTGTTCCTCATCTAACGGCCTTTAATTTGGTACCTGTCTTGGCGCGATCGGTTGGCTAGAACTCGAGATATGACTGAAAGAAATACAGGGTATTTTTCGCTTTACGCAAATACTTTCCTTCAACTACTGCTCCTAAACTATAGCATTGACGCGAAAATGGTATATAGCGCGATTGTTCCTCATCTAACGGCCTTTCATTTGGTACCTGTCTTGGCGCGATCGGTCGGCTAGAACTCGAGATATGACTGAAAGAAATACAGGGTATTTTTCGCTTTACACAAATACTTTCCTTCAACTACTACTCCTAAACTATAGCATTGACGCGAAAATGGTATCTAGCGCGATTGTTCCTGATCTAACGACCTTTCATTTGATACCTGTCTTGGCGCAATCGGTTGGCTAGAACTCGAGATATGACTGAAAGAAATACAGGGTATTTTTCGCTTTATACAAATACTTTCCTTCATCTACTGCCCCTAAACTATAGAAGTGACGCGAAAATGGTATATAGCGCAATTGTTCCTAAACTATAGAAGTGACACGAAAATAGTATATAGCGCGATTGTTCCTGATCTAACGACCTTTCATTTGATACCTGTCTTGGCGCGATCGGTTGGCTAGAACTCGAGACATGACTGAAAGAAATACAGGATATTTTTCGCTTTAAACAAATACTTTCCTTCATCTACTGCTCCTAAACTATAGCATTGACGCGAAAATGGTATATAGTGCGATTGTTCCTGATCTAACGACCTTTCATTTGATACCTGTCTTGGCGCGATCGGTTGGCTAGAACTCGAGATATGATTGAACGAAATACAGGGTATTTTTCGCTGTATACAAATACTTTCCTTCATCTACTGCCCCTAAACTATAGAAGTGACGCGAAAATAGTATATAGCGCGATTGTTCCTCATCTAACGACCTTTCATTTGATCGCTGTCTGGGCGCGATCGGTTGGCTAGAACTCGAGATATGACTGAAAGAAATACAGGGTATTTTTCGCTTTATACAAATACTTTCCTTCATCTACTGCCCCTAAACTATAGAAGTGACGCAAAAATGGTGTATAGCGCGATTGTTCCTCATCTAACGGCCTTTCATTTGGTACCTGTCTTGGAGCGATCGGTATGACTGAAAGAAATACAGGGTATTTTTCGCTTTATACAAATACTTTCCTTCATCTACTGCCCCTAAGCTATAGAAGTGACGCGAAAATGGTATATAGCGCAATTGTTTCTAAACTATAGAAGTGACACGAAAATAGTATATAGCGCGATTGTTCCTGATCTAACGACCTTTCATTTGATACCTGTCTTGGCGCGATCGGTTGGCTAGAACTCGAGATATGACTGAAAGAAATACAGGCTATTTTTCGCTTTACGCAAATACTTTCCTTCAACTACTGCTCCTAAACTATAGCATTGACGCGAAAATGGTATATAGCGCGATTGTTCCTCATCTAACGGCCTTTCATTTGGTACCTGTCTTGGCGCGATCGGTTGGCTTGAACTCGAGATATGACTGAAAGAATTAGAGGGTATTTTTCGCTTTATACAAATACTTTCCTTCATCTACTGCCCCTGAATTATAGAAATGACGCGAAATATGTATATAGCGCGATTGTTCCTGATCTAACGACCTTTCATTTGATACCTGTCTTGGCGCGATCGGTTGGCTTGAACTCGAGATATGACTGAAAGAATTAGAGGGTATTTTTCGCTTTATACAAATACTTTCCTTCATCTACTGCCCCTGAATTATAGAAATGACGCGAAATATGTATATAGCGCGATTGTTCCTGATCTAACGACCTTTCATTTGATACCTGTCTTGGCGCGATCGGTTGGCTAGAACTCGAGATATGACTGAAAGAAATACAGGGTATTTTTCGCTCTATACAAATACTCTCCTTCATCGACTGCCCCTAAACTATAGAAGTGACGCGAAAATGGTATATAGCGCGATTGTTCCTGATCTAACGACCTTTCATTTGATACCTGTCTTGGCGCGATCGGTTGGCTAGAACTCGAGATATGACTGAAAGAATTACAGGGTATTTTTCGCTCTATACAAATACTCTCTTTCATCGACTGCCCCTAAACTATAGAAGTGACGCGAAAATGGTATATAGCGCGATTGTTCCTGATCTAACGACCTTTCATTTGATACCTGTCTTGGCGCGATCGGTTGGCTAGAACTCGAGATATGACTGAAAGAAATACAGGGTATTTTTCGCTTTATACAAATACTTTCCTTCATCTACTGCCCCTAAACTATAGAAGTGACGCGAATATGTATATAGCGCAATTGTTCCTAAACTATAGAAGTGACGCTAAAATAGTATATAGCGCGATTGTTCCTGATCTAACGACCTTTCATTTGATACCTGTCTTGGCGCGATCGGTTGGCTAGAACTCGAGATATGACTGAAAGAAATACAGGGTATTTTTCGCTTTATACAAATACTTTCCTTCAACTACTGCTCCTAAACTATAGAAGTAACGCGAAAATGGTATATAGCGCGATTGTTCCTGATCTAACGACCTTTCATTTGATCCCTGTCTTGACGCGATCGGTTGGCTAGAACTCGAGATATGACTGAAAGAAATACAGGGTATTTTTCGCTTTACACAAATACTTTCCTTCAACTACTGCTCCTAAACTATAGCATTGACGCGAAAATGGTATATAGCGCGATTGTTCCTCATCTAACGACCTTTCATTTGATACCTGTATTGGCGCGATCGGTTGGCTAGAACTCGAGATATGACTGAAAGAAATACAGGGTATTTTTCGCTTTACACAAATACTTTCCTTCAACTACTGCTCCTGAACTATAGCATTGACGCGAAAATGGTATATAGTGCGATTGTTCCTCATCTAACGACCTTTCATTTGATACCTGTATTGGCGCGATCGGTTGGCTACAACTCGAGATATGACTGAAATAAATACAGGGTATTTTTCGCTTTATACAAATACTTTCCTTCAACTACTGCTCCTAAACTATAGCATTGACGCGAAAATGGTATATAGCGCGATTGTTCCTCATCTAACGGCCTTTCATTTGGTACCTGTCTTGGCGCGATCGGTCGGCTAGAACTCGAGATATGACTGAAAGAAATACAGGGTATTTTTCGCTTTACACAAATACTTTCCTTCAACTACTACTCCTAAACTATAGCATTGACGCGAAAATGGTATCTAGCGCGATTGTTCCTGATCTAACGACCTTTCATTTGATACCTGTCTTGGCGCAATCGGTTGGCTAGAACTCGAGATATGACTGAAAGAAATACAGGGTATTTTTCGCTTTATACAAATACTTTCCTTCATCTACTGCCCCTAAACTATAGAAGTGACGCGAAAATGGTATATAGCGCAATTGTTCCTAAACTATAGAAGTGACACGAAAATAGTATATAGCGCGATTGTTCCTGATCTAACGACCTTTCATTTGATACCTGTCTTGGCGCGATCGGTTGGCTAGAACTCGAGATATGATTGAACGAAATACAGGGTATTTTTCGCTTTATACAAATACTTTCCTTCATCTACTGCCCCTAAACTATAGAAGTGACGCGAAAATAGTATATAGCGCGATTGTTCCTCATCTAACGACCTTTCATTTGATCGCTGTCTGGGCGCGATCGGTTGGCTAGAACTCGAGATATGACTGAAAGAATTACAGGGTATTTTTCGCTCTATACAAATACTCTCTTTCATCGACTGCCCCTAAACTATAGAAGTGACGCGAAAATGGTATATAGCGCGATTGTTCCTGATCTAACGACCTTTCATTTGATACCTGTCTTGGCGCGATCGGTTGGCTAGAACTCGAGATATGACTGAAAGAAATACAGGGTATTTTTCGCTTTATACAAATACTTTCCTTCATCTACTGCCCCTAAACTATAGAAGTGACGCGAATATGTATATAGCGCAATTGTTCCTAAACTATAGAAGTGACGCTAAAATAGTATATAGCGCGATTGTTCCTGATCTAACGACCTTTCATTTGATACCTGTCTTGGCGCGATCGGTTGGCTAGAACTCGAGATATGACTGAAAGAAATACAGGGTATTTTTCGCTTTATACAAATACTTTCCTTCAACTACTGCTCCTAAACTATAGAAGTAACGCGAAAATGGTGTATAGCGCGATTGTTCCTCATCTAACGGCCTTTCATTTGGTACCTGTCTTGGAGCGATCGGTATGACTGAAAGAAATACAGGGTATTTTTCGCTTTATACAAATACTTTCCTTCATCTACTGCCCCTAAGCTATAGAAGTGACGCGAAAATGGTATATAGCGCAATTGTTTCTAAACTATAGAAGTGACACGAAAATAGTATATAGCGCGATTGTTCCTGATCTAACGACCTTTCATTTGATACCTGTCTTGGCGCGATCGGTTGGCTAGAACTCGAGATATGACTGAAAGAAATACAGGATATTTTTCGCTTTAAACAAATACTTTCCTTCATCTACTGCTCCTAAACTATAGCATTGACGCGAAAATGGTATATAGTGCGATTGTTCCTGATCTAACAACCTTTCATTTGATACCTGTCTTGGCGCGATCGGTTGGCTAGAACTCGAGATATGATTGAACGAAATACAGGGTATTTTTCGCTTTATACAAATACTTTCCTTCATCTACTGCTCCTAAACTATAGCATTGACGCGAAAATGGTATATAGTGCGATTGTTCCTGATCTAACGACCTTTCATTTGATACCTGTCTTGGCGCGATCGGTTGGCTAGAACTCGAGATATGACTGAAAGAAATACAGGGTATTTTTCGCTTTATACAAATACTTTCCTTCAACTACTGCTCCTAAACTATAGAAGTAACGCGAAAATGGTGTATAGCGCGATTGTTCCTCATCTAACGGCCTTTCATTTGGTACCTGTCTTGGAGCGATCGGTATGACTGAAAGAAATACAGGGTATTTTTCGCTTTATACAAATACTTTCCTTCATCTACTGCCCCTAAGCTATAGAAGTGACGCGAAAATGGTATATAGCGCAATTGTTTCTAAACTATAGAAGTGACGCAAAAATGGTGTATAGCGCGATTGTTCCTCATCTAACGGCCTTTCATTTGGTACCTGTCTTGGAGCGATCGGTTGGCTTGAACTCGAGATATGACTGAAAGAAATACAGGGTATTTTTCGCTTTATACAAATACTTTCCTTCATCTACTGCCCCTAAACTATAGAAGTGACGCAAAAATGGTGTATAGCGCGATTGTTCCTCATCTAACGGCCTTTCATTTGGTACCTGTCTTGGAGCGATCGGTTGGCTTGAACTCGAGATATGACTGAAAGAATTAGAGGGTATTTTTCGCTTTATACAAATACTTTCCTTCATCTACTGCCCCTAAACTATAGAAGTGACACGAAAATAGTATATAGCGCAATTGTTCCTCATCTAAAGGCCTTTAATTTGGTACCTGTCTTGGCGCGATCGGTTGGCTAGAACTCCAGATATGACTGAAAGAAATACAGGGTATTTTTCGCTCTATACAAATACTCTCTTTCATCGACTGCCCCTAAACTATAGAAGTGACGCGAAAATGGTATATAGCGCGATTGTTCCTGATCTAACGACCTTTCATTTGATACCTGTCTTGGCGCGATCGGTTGGCTAGAACTCGAGATATGACTGAAAGAAATACAGGGTATTTTTCGCTTTATACAAATACTTTCCTTCATCTACTGCCCCTAAACTATAGAAGTGACGCGAATATGTATATAGCGCAATTGTTCCTAAACTATAGAAGTGACGCTAAAATAGTATATAGCGCGATTGTTCCTGATCTAACGACCTTTCATTTGATACCTGTCTTGGCGCGATCGGTTGGCTAGAACTCGAGATATGACTGAAAGAAATACAGGGTATTTTTCGCTTTATACAAATACTTTCCTTCAACTACTGCTCCTAAACTATAGAAGTAACGCGAAAATGGTATATAGCGCGATTGTTCCTGATCTAACGACCTTTCATTTGATCCCTGTCTTGACGCGATCGGTTGGCTAGAACTCGAGATATGACTGAAAGAAATACAGGGTATTTTTCGCTTTACACAAATACTTTCCTTCAACTACTGCTCCTAAACTATAGCATTGACGCGAAAATGGTATATAGCGCGATTGTTCCTCATCTAACGGCCTTTAATTTGGTACCTGTCTTGGCGCGATCGGTTGGCTAGAACTCGAGATATGACTGAAAGAAATACAGGGTATTTTTCGCTTTACACAAATACTTTCCTTCAACTACTGCTCCTGAACTATAGCATTGACGCGAAAATGGTATATAGTGCGATTGTTCCTCATCTAACGACCTTTCATTTGATACCTCTATTGGCGCGATCGGTTGGCTACAACTCGAGATATGACTGAAATAAATACAGGGTATTTTTCGCTTTATACAAATACTTTCCTTCAACTACTGCCCCTAAACTATAGAAGTGACACGAAAATAGTATATAGCGCAATTGTTCCTCATCTAACGGCCTTTAATTTGGTACCTGTCTTGGCGCGATCGGTTGGCTAGAACTCGAGATATGACTGAAAGAAATACAGGGTATTTTTCGCTTTACGCAAATACTTTCCTTCAACTACTGCTCCTAAACTATAGCATTGACGCGAAAATGGTATATAGCGCGATTGTTCCTCATCTAACGGCCTTTCATTTGGTACCTGTCTTGGCGCGATCGGTCGGCTAGAACTCGAGATATGACTGAAAGAAATACAGGGTATTTTTCGCTTTACACAAATACTTTCCTTCAACTACTACTCCTAAACTATAGCATTGACGCGAAAATGGTATCTAGCGCGATTGTTCCTGATCTAACGACCTTTCATTTGATACCTGTCTTGGCGCAATCGGTTGGCTAGAACTCGAGATATGACTGAAAGAAATACAGGGTATTTTTCGCTTTATACAAATACTTTCCTTCATCTACTGCCCCTAAACTATAGAAGTGACGCGAAAATGGTATATAGCGCAATTGTTCCTAAACTATAGAAGTGACACGAAAATAGTATATAGCGCGATTGTTCCTGATCTAACGACCTTTCATTTGATACCTGTCTTGGCGCGATCGGTTGGCTAGAACTCGAGATATGACTGAAAGAAATACAGGGTATTTTTCGCTTTATACAAATACATTCCTTCATCTACTGCCCCTAAACTATAGAAGTGACACGAAAATAGTATATAGCGCAATTGTTCCTCATCTAACGGCCTTTCATTTGGTACCTGTCTTGGCGCGATCGGTTGGCTAGAACTCGAGATATGACTGAAAGAAATACAGGGTATTTTTCGCTTTACACAAATACTTTCCTTCAACTACTGCTCCTAAAGTATAGAAGTGACGCGAAAATGGTATATAGCGCTATGGCTAGAACTCGAGATATGACTGAAAGAAATACAGGATATTTTTCGCTTTAAACAAATACTTTCCTTCATCTACTGCTCCTAAACTATAGCATTGACGCGAAAATGGTATATAGTGCGATTGTTCCTGATCTAACGACCTTTCATTTGATACCTGTCTTGGCGCGATCGGTTGGCTAGAACTCGAGATATGATTGAACGAAATACAGGGTATTTTTCGCTTTATACAAATACTTTCCTTCATCTACTGCCCCTAAACTATAGAAGTGACGCGAAAATAGTATATAGCGCGATTGTTCCTCATCTAACGACCTTTCATTTGATCGCTGTCTGGGCGCGATCGGTTGGCTAGAACTCGAGATATGACTGAAAGAATTACAGGGTATTTTTCGCTCTATACAAATACTCTCTTTCATCGACTGCCCCTAAACTATAGAAGTGACGCGAAAATGGTATATAGCGCGATTGTTCCTGATCTAACGACCTTTCATTTGATACCTGTCTTGGCGCGATCGGTTGGCTAGAACTCGAGATATGACTGAAAGAAATACAGGGTATTTTTCGCTTTATACAAATACTTTCCTTCATCTACTGCCCCTAAACTATAGAAGTGACGCGAATATGTATATAGCGCAATTGTTCCTAAACTATAGAAGTGACGCTAAAATAGTATATAGCGCGATTGTTCCTGATCTAACGACCTTTCATTTGATACCTGTCTTGGCGCGATCGGTTGGCTAGAACTCGAGATATGACTGAAAGAAATACAGGGTATTTTTCGCTTTATACAAATACTTTCCTTCAACTACTGCTCCTAAACTATAGAAGTAACGCGAAAATGGTATATAGCGCGATTGTTCCTGATCTAACGACCTTTCATTTGATCCCTGTCTTGGCGCGATCGGTTGGCTAGAACTCGAGATATGACTGAAAGAAATACAGGGTATTTTTCGCTTTACACAAATACTTTCCTTCAACTACTGCTCCTAAACTATAGCATTGACGCGAAAATGGTATATAGTGCGATTGTTCCTCATCTAACGACCTTTCATTTGATACCTGTATTGGCGCGATCGGTTGGCTACAACTCGAGATATGACTGAAATAAATACAGGGTATTTTTCGCTTTACACAAATACTTTCCTTCAACTACTGCTCCTAAACTATAGCATTGACGCGAAAATGGTATATAGCGCGATTGTTCCTCATCTAACGGCCTTTAATTTGGTACCTGTCTTGGCGCGATCGGTTGGCTAGAACTCGAGATATGACTGAAAGAAATACAGGGTATTTTTCGCTTTACACAAATACTTTCCTTCAACTACTGCTCCTGAACTATAGCATTGACGCGAAAATGGTATATAGTGCGATTGTTCCTCATCTAACGACCTTTCATTTGATACCTGTATTGGCGCGATCGGTTGGCTACAACTCGAGATATGACTGAAATAAATACAGGGTATTTTTCGCTTTATACAAATACTTTCCTTCAACTACTGCCCCTAAACTATAGAAGTGACACGAAAATAGTATATAGCGCAATTGTTCCTCATCTAACGGCCTTTAATTTGGTACCTGTCTTGGCGCGATCGGTTGGCTAGAACTCGAGATATGACTGAAAGAAATACAGGGTATTTTTCGCTTTACGCAAATACTTTCCTTCAACTACTGCTCCTGAACTATAGCATTGACGCGAAAATGGTATATAGTGCGATTGTTCCTCATCTAACGACCTTTCATTTGATACCTGTATTGGCGCGATCGGTTGGCTAAAACTCGAGATATGACTGAAAGAAATACAGGGTATTTTTCGCTTTATACAAATACTTTCCTTCATCTACTGCCCCTGAATTATAGAAATGACGCGAAATATGTATATAGCGCGATTGTTCCTGATCTAACGACCTTTCATTTGATACCTGTCTTGGCGCGATCGGTTGGCTAGAACTCGAGATATGACTGAAAGAAATACAGGGTATTTTTCGCTGTATACAAATACTCTCCTTCATCGACTGCCCCTAAACTATAGAAGTGACGCGAAAATGGTATATAGCGCGATTGTTCCTGATCTAACGACCTTTCATTTGATACCTGTCTTGGCGCGATCGGTTGGCTAGAACTCGAGATATGACTGAAAGAATTACAGGGTATTTTTCGCTCTATACAAATACTCTCTTTCATCGACTGCCCCTAAACTATAGAAGTGACGCGAAAATGGTATATAGCGCGATTGTTCCTGATCTAACGACCTTTCATTTGATACCTGTCTTGGCGCGATCGGTTGGCTAGAACTCGAGATATGACTGAAAGAAATACAGGGTATTTTTCGCTTTATACAAATACTTTCCTTCATCTACTGCCCCTAAACTATAGAAGTGACGCGAATATGTATATAGCGCAATTGTTCCTAAACTATAGAAGTGACGCTAAAATAGTATATAGCGCGATTGTTCCTGATCTAACGACCTTTCATTTGATACCTGTCTTGGCGCGATCGGTTGGCTAGAACTCGAGATATGACTGAAAGAAATACAGGGTATTTTTCGCTTTATACAAATACTTTCCTTCAACTACTGCTCCTAAACTATAGAAGTAACGCGAAAATGGTATATAGCGCGATTGTTCCTGATCTAACGACCTTTCATTTGATCCCTGTCTTGGCGCGATCGGTTGGCTAGAACTCGAGATATGACTGAAAGAAATACAGGGTATTTTTCGCTTTACACAAATACTTTCCTTCAACTACTGCTCCTAAACTATAGCATTGACGCGAAAATGGTATATAGTGCGATTGTTCCTCATCTAACGACCTTTCATTTGATACCTGTATTGGCGCGATCGGTTGGCTACAACTCGAGATATGACTGAAATAAATACAGGGTATTTTTCGCTTTACACAAATACTTTCCTTCAACTACTGCTCCTAAACTATAGCATTGACGCGAAAATGGTATATAGCGCGATTGTTCCTCATCTAACGGCCTTTAATTTGGTACCTGTCTTGGCGCGATCGGTTGGCTAGAACTCGAGATATGACTGAAAGAAATACAGGGTATTTTTCGCTTTACACAAATACTTTCCTTCAACTACTGCTCCTGAACTATAGCATTGACGCGAAAATGGTATATAGTGCGATTGTTCCTCATCTAACGACCTTTCATTTGATACCTGTATTGGCGCGATCGGTTGGCTACAACTCGAGATATGACTGAAATAAATACAGGGTATTTTTCGCTTTATACAAATACTTTCCTTCAACTACTGCCCCTAAACTATAGAAGTGACACGAAAATAGTATATAGCGCAATTGTTCCTCATCTAACGGCCTTTAATTTGGTACCTGTCTTGGCGCGATCGGTTGGCTAGAACTCGAGATATGACTGAAAGAAATACAGGGTATTTTTCGCTTTACGCAAATACTTTCCTTCAACTACTGCTCCTAAACTATAGCATTGACGCGAAAATGGTATATAGCGCGATTGTTCCTCATCTAACGGCCTTTCATTTGGTACCTGTCTTGGCGCGATCGGTCGGCTAGAACTCGAGATATGACTGAAAGAAATACAGGGTATTTTTCGCTTTACACAAATACTTTCCTTCAACTACTACTCCTAAACTATAGCATTGACGCGAAAATGGTATCTAGCGCGATTGTTCCTGATCTAACGACCTTTCATTTGATACCTGTCTTGGCGCAATCGGTTGGCTAGAACTCGAGATATGACTGAAAGAAATACAGGGTATTTTTCGCTTTATACAAATACTTTCCTTCATCTACTGCCCCTAAACTATAGAAGTGACGCGAAAATGGTATATAGCGCAATTGTTCCTAAACTATAGAAGTGACACGAAAATAGTATATAGCGCGATTGTTCCTGATCTAACGACCTTTCATTTGATACCTGTCTTGGCGCGATCGGTTGGCTAGAACTCGAGATATGACTGAAAGAAATACAGGGTATTTTTCGCTTTATACAAATACATTCCTGCATCTACTGCCCCTAAACTATAGAAGTGACACGAAAATAGTATATAGCGCAATTGTTCCTCATCTAACGGCCTTTCATTTGGTACCTGTCTTGGCGCGATCGGTTGGCTAGAACTCGAGATATGACTGAAAGAAATACAGGGTATTTTTCGCTTTACACAAATACTTTCCTTCAACTACTGCTCCTAAAGTATAGAAGTGACGCGAAAATGGTATATAGCGCTATGGCTAGAACTCGAGATATGACTGAAAGAAATACAGGATATTTTTCGCTTTAAACAAATACTTTCCTTCATCTACTGCTCCTAAACTATAGCATTGACGCGAAAATGGTATATAGTGCGATTGTTCCTGATCTAACGACCTTTCATTTGATACCTGTCTTGGCGCGATCGGTTGGCTAGAACTCGAGATATGACTGAAAGAAATACAGGGTATTTTTCGCTTTATACAAATACTTTCCTTCATCTACTGCCCCTAAACTATAGAAGTGACGCGAATATGTATATAGCGCAATTGTTCCTAAACTATAGAAGTGACGCTAAAATAGTATATAGCGCGATTGTTCCTGATCTAACGACCTTTCATTTGATACCTGTCTTGGCGCGATCGGTTGGCTAGAACTCGAGATATGACTGAAAGAAATACAGGGTATTTTTCGCTTTATACAAATACTTTCCTTCAACTACTGCTCCTAAACTATAGAAGTAACGCGAAAATGGTATATAGCGCGATTGTTCCTGATCTAACGACCTTTCATTTGATCCCTGTCTTGGCGCGATCGGTTGGCTAGAACTCGAGATATGACTGAAAGAAATACAGGGTATTTTTCGCTTTATACAAATACTTTCCTTCATCTACTGCCCCTAAACTATAGAAGTGACGCGAAAATGGTATATAGCGCGATTGTTCCTGATCTAACGACCTTTCATTTGATCGCTGTCTGGGCGCGATCGGTTAGCTAGAACTCGAGATATGACTGAAAGAATTACAGGGTATTTTTCGCTCTATACAAATACTCTCTTTCATCGACTGCCCCTAAACTATAGAAGTGACGCGAAAATGGTATATAGCGCGATTGTTCCTGATCTAACGACCTTTCATTTGATACCTGTCTTGGCGCGATCGGTTGGCTAGAACTCGAGATATGACTGAAAGAAATACAGGGTATTTTTCGCTTTATACAAATACTTTCCTTCATCTACTGCCCCTAAACTATAGAAGTGACGCGAATATGTATATAGCGCAATTGTTCCTAAACTATAGAAGTGACGCTAAAATAGTATATAGCGCGATTGTTCCTGATCTAACGACCTTTCATTTGATACCTGTCTTGGCGCGATCGGTTGGCTAGAACTCGAGATATGACTGAAAGAAATACAGGGTATTTTTCGCTTTATACAAATACTTTCCTTCAACTACTGCTCCTAAACTATAGAAGTAACGCGAAAATGGTATATAGCGCGATTGTTCCTGATCTAACGACCTTTCATTTGATCCCTGTCTTGGCGCGATCGGTTGGCTAGAACTCGAGATATGACTGAAAGAAATACAGGGTATTTTTCGCTTTACACAAATACTTTCCTTCAACTACTGCTCCTAAACTATAGCATTGACGCGAAAATGGTATATAGTGCGATTGTTCCTCATCTAACGACCTTTCATTTGATACCTGTATTGGCGCGATCGGTTGGCTACAACTCGAGATATGACTGAAATAAATACAGGGTATTTTTCGCTTTACACAAATACTTACCTTCAACTACTGCTCCTAAACTATAGCATTGACGCGAAAATGGTATATAGCGCGATTGTTCCTCATCTAACGGCCTTTAATTTGGTACCTGTCTTGGCGCGATCGGTTGGCTAGAACTCGAGATATGACTGAAAGAAATACAGGGTATTTTTCGCTTTACACAAATACTTTCCTTCAACTACTGCTCCTGAACTATAGCATTGACGCGAAAATGGTATATAGTGCGATTGTTCCTCATCTAACGACCTTTCATTTGATACCTGTATTGGCGCGATCGGTTGGCTACAACTCGAGATATGACTGAAATAAATACAGGGTATTTTTCGCTTTATACAAATACTTTCCTTCAACTACTGCCCCTAAACTATAGAAGTGACACGAAAATAGTATATAGCGCAATTGTTCCTCATCTAACGGCCTTTAATTTGGTACCTGTCTTGGCGCGATCGGTTGGCTAGAACTCGAGATATGACTGAAAGAAATACAGGGTATTTTTCGCTTTACGCAAATACTTTCCTTCAACTACTGCTCCTAAACTATAGCATTGACGCGAAAATGGTATATAGCGCGATTGTTCCTCATCTAACGGCCTTTCATTTGGTACCTGTCTTGGCGCGATCGGTCGGCTAGAACTCGAGATATGACTGAAAGAAATACAGGGTATTTTTCGCTTTACACAAATACTTTCCTTCAACTACTACTCCTAAACTATAGCATTGACGCGAAAATGGTATCTAGCGCGATTGTTCCTGATCTAACGACCTTTCATTTGATACCTGTCTTGGCGCAATCGGTTGGCTAGAACTCGAGATATGACTGAAAGAAATACAGGGTATTTTTCGCTTTATACAAATACTTTCCTTCATCTACTGCCCCTAAACTATAGAAGTGACGCGAAAATGGTATATAGCGCAATTGTTCCTAAACTATAGAAGTGACACGAAAATAGTATATAGCGCGATTGTTCCTGATCTAACGACCTTTCATTTGATACCTGTCTTGGCGCGATCGGTTGGCTAGAACTCGAGATATGACTGAAAGAAATACAGGGTATTTTTCGCTTTATACAAATACATTCCTTCATCTACTGCCCCTAAACTATAGAAGTGACACGAAAATAGTATATAGCGCAATTGTTCCTCATCTAACGGCCTTTCATTTGGTACCTGTCTTGGCGCGATCGGTTGGCTAGAACTCGAGATATGACTGAAAGAAATACAGGGTATTTTTCGCTTTACACAAATACTTTCCTTCAACTACTGCTCCTAAAGTATAGAAGTGACGCGAAAATGGTATATAGCGCTATGGCTAGAACTCGAGATATGACTGAAAGAAATACAGGATATTTTTCGCTTTAAACAAATACTTTCCTTCATCTACTGCTCCTAAACTATAGCATTGACGCGAAAATGGTATATAGTGCGATTGTTCCTGATCTAACGACCTTTCATTTGATACCTGCCTTGGCGCGATCGGTTGGCTAGAACTCGAGATATGATTGAACGAAATACAGGGTATTTTTCGCTTTATACAAATACTTTCCTTCATCTACTGCCCCTAAACTATAGAAGTGACGCGAAAATAGTATATAGCGCGATTGTTCCTCATCTAACGACCTTTCATTTGATCGCTGTCTGGGCGCGATCGGTTAGCTAGAACTCGAGATATGACTGAAAGAAATACAGAGTATTTTTCGCTTTATACAAATACTTTCCTTCATCTACTGCCCCTAAACTATAGAAGTGACGCAAAAATGGTGTATAGCGCGATTGTTCCTCATCTAACGACCTTTCATTTGATACCTGTATTGGCGCGATCGGTTGGCTACAACTCGAGATATGACTGAAAGAAATACAGGGTATTTTTCGCTCTATACAAATACCCTCCTTTATGTACTGCCCCTAAACTATAGAAGTGACGCGAGAATGGTATATAGCGCGATTGTTCCTAAACTATAGCATTGACGCGAAAATGGTATATAGTGCGATTGTTCCTGATCTAACAGCCTTTCATTTGATACCTGTCTTGGCGAGATCGGTTGGCTAGAACTCGAGATATGACTGAAAGAAATACAGGGGATTTTTCGCTTTATACAAATACATTCCTTCATCTACTGCCCCTAAACTATAGAAGTGACACGAAAATAGTATATAGCGCGATTGTTCCTCATCTAACGACCTTTCATTTGATCCCTGTCTTGGCGCGATCGGTTGGCTAAAACTCGAGATATGACTGAAAGAAATACAGGGTATTTTTCGCTTTATACAAATACTTTCCTTCATCTACTGCCCCTAAACTATAGAAGTGACGCAAAAATGGTGTATAGCGCGATTGTTCCTCATCTAACGGCCTTTAATTTGGTACCTGTCTTGGCGCGATCGGTTGGCTAGAACTCGAGATATGACTGAAAGAAATACAGGGTATTTTTCGCTTTACACAATTTTCTTCAACTACTGCTCCTAAACTATAGCATTGACGCAAAAATGGTGTATAGCGCGATTGTTCCTCATCTAACGACCTTTCATTTGGTGCCTGTCTTGGCGCGATCGGTTGGCTACAACTCGAGATATGACTGAAAGAAATACAGGGTATTTTTCGCTTTATACAAATACTTTCCTTCAACTACTGCCCCTAAACTATAGAAGTGACACGAAAATAGTATATAGCGCAATTGTTCCCCATCTAACGGCCTTTAATTTGGTACCTGTCTTGGCGCGATCGGTTGGCTAAAACTCGAGATATGACTGAAAGAAATACAGGGTATTTTTCGCTTTATACAAATACTTTCCTTCATCTACTGCCCCTGAATTATAGAAATGACGCGAAATATGTATATAGCGCGATTGTTCCTGATCTAACGACCTTTCATTTGATACCTGTCTTGGCGCGATCGGTTGGCTAGAACTCGAGATATGACTGAAAGAAATACAGGGTATTTTTCGCTCTATACAAATACACTCTTTCATCGACTGCCCCTAAACTATAGAAGTGACGCGAAAATGGTATATAGCGCGATTGTTCCTGATCTAACGACCTTTCATTTGATACCTGTCTTGGCGCGATCGGTTGGCTAGAACTCGAGATATGACTGAAAGAATTACAGGGTATTTTTCGCGCTATACAAATACTCTCTTTCATCGACTGCCCCTAAACTATAGCATTGACGCAAAAATGGTGTATAGCGCGATTGTTCCTCATCTAACGGCCTTTCATTTGGTACCTGTCTTGGCGCGATCGGTCGGCTAGAACTCGAGATATGACTGAAAGAAATACAGGGTATTTTTCGCTTTACACAAATACTTTCCTTCAACTACTACTCCTAAACTATAGCATTGACGCGAAAATGGTATCTAGCGCGATTGTTCCTGATCTAACGACCTTTCATTTGATACCTGTCTTGGCGCAATCGGTTGGCTAGAACTCGAGATATGACTGAAAGAAATACAGGGTATTTTTCGCTTTATACAAATACTTTCCTTCATCTACTGCCCCTAAACTATAGAAGTGACGCGAAAATGGTATATAGCGCAATTGTTCCTAAACTATAGAAGTGACACGAAAATAGTATATAGCGCGATTGTTCCTGATCTAACGACCTTTCATTTGATACCTGTCTTGGCGCGATCGGTTGGCTAGAACTCGAGATATGACTGAAAGAAATACAGGGTATTTTTCGCTTTATACAAATACATTCCTGCATCTACTGCCCCTAAACTATAGAAGTGACACGAAAATAGTATATAGCGCAATTGTTCCTCATCTAACGGCCTTTCATTTGGTACCTGTCTTGGCGCGATCGGTTGGCTAGAACTCGAGATATGACTGAAAGAAATACAGGGTATTTTTCGCTTTACACAAATACTTTCCTTCAACTACTGCTCCTAAAGTATAGAAGTGACGCGAAAATGGTATATAGCGCTATGGCTAGAACTCGAGATATGACTGAAAGAAATACAGGATATTTTTCGCTTTAAACAAATACTTTCCTTCATCTACTGCTCCTAAACTATAGCATTGACGCGAAAATGGTATATAGTGCGATTGTTCCTGATCTAACGACCTTTCATTTGATACCTGCCTTGGCGCGATCGGTTGGCTAGAACTCGAGATATGATTGAACGAAATACAGGGTATTTTTCGCTTTATACAAATACTTTCCTTCATCTACTGCCCCTAAACTATAGAAGTGACGCGAAAATAGTATATAGCGCGATTGTTCCTCATCTAACGACCTTTCATTTGATCGCTGTCTGGGCGCGATCGGTTAGCTAGAACTCGAGATATGACTGAAAGAATTACAGGGTATTTTTCGCTCTATACAAATACTCTCTTTCATCGACTGCCCCTAAACTATAGAAGTGACGCGAAAATGGTATATAGCGCGATTGTTCCTGATCTAACGACCTTTCATTTGATACCTGTCTTGGCGCGATCGGTTGGCTAGAACTCGAGATATGACTGAAAGAAATACAGGGTATTTTTCGCTTTATACAAATACTTTCCTTCATCTACTGCCCCTAAACTATAGAAGTGACGCGAATATGTATATAGCGCAATTGTTCCTAAACTATAGAAGTGACGCTAAAATAGTATATAGCGCGATTGTTCCTGATCTAACGACCTTTCATTTGATACCTGTCTTGGCGCGATCGGTTGGCTAGAACTCGAGATATGACTGAAAGAAATACAGGGTATTTTTCGCTTTATACAAATACTTTCCTTCAACTACTGCTCCTAAACTATAGAAGTAACGCGAAAATGGTATATAGCGCGATTGTTCCTGATCTAACGGCCTTTAATTTGGTACCTGTCTTGGCGCGATCGGTTGGCTAAAACTCGAGATATGACTGAAAGAAATACAGGGTATTTTTCGCTTTATACAAATACTTTCCTTCATCTACTGCCCCTGAATTATAGAAATGACGCGAAATATGTATATAGCGCGATTGTTCCTGATCTAACGACCTTTCATTTGATACCTGTCTTGGCGCGATCGGTTGGCTAGAACTCGAGATATGACTGAAAGAAATACAGGGTATTTTTCGCTCTATACAAATACACTCTTTCATCGACTGCCCCTAAACTATAGAAGTGACGCGAAAATGGTATATAGCGCGATTGTTCCTGATCTAACGACCTTTCATTTGATACCTGTCTTGGCGCGATCGGTTGGCTAGAACTCGAGATATGACTGAAAGAATTACAGGGTATTTTTCGCGCTATACAAATACTCTCTTTCATCGACTGCCCCTAAACTATAGCATTGACGCAAAAATGGTGTATAGCGCGATTGTTCCTCATCTAACGGCCTTTCATTTGGTACCTGTCTTGGCGCGATCGGTCGGCTAGAACTCGAGATATGACTGAAAGAAATACAGGGTATTTTTCGCTTTACACAAATACTTTCCTTCAACTACTACTCCTAAACTATAGCATTGACGCGAAAATGGTATCTAGCGCGATTGTTCCTGATCTAACGACCTTTCATTTGAAACCTGTCTTGGCGCAATCGGTTGGCTAGAACTCGAGATATGACTGAAAGAAATACAGGGTATTTTTCGCTTTATACAAATACTTTCCTTCATCTACTGCCCCTAAACTATAGAAGTGACGCGAAAATGGTATATAGCGCAATTGTTCCTAAACTATAGAAGTGACACGAAAATAGTATATAGCGCGATTGTTCCTGATCTAACGACCTTTCATTTGATACCTGTCTTGGCGCGATCGGTTGGCTAGAACTCGAGATATGACTGAAAGAAATACAGGGTATTTTTCGCTTTATACAAATACATTCCTTCATCTACTGCCCCTAAACTATAGAAGTGACACGAAAATGGTATATAGCGCGATTGTTCCTCATCTAACGACCTTTCATTTGATACCTGTATTGGCGCGATCGGTTGGCTAGAACTCGAGATATGACTGAAAGAAATACAGGGTATTTTTCGCTTTACACAATTTTCTTCAACTACTGCTCCTAAACTATAGCATTGACGCAAAAATGATGTATAGCGCGATTGTTCCTCATCTAACGGCCTTTCATTTGGTACCTGTCTTGGCGCGATCGGTCGGCTAGAACTCGAGATATGACTGAAAGAAATACAGGGTATTTTTCGCTTTACACAAATACTTTCCTTCAACTACTACTCCTAAACTATAGCATTGACGCGAAAATGGTATATAGCGCGATTGTTCCTCATCTAACGACCTTTCATTTGATACCTGTATTGGCGCGATCGGTTGGCTAGAACTCGAGATATGACTGAAAGAAATACAGGGTATTTTTCGCTTTACACAATTTTCTTCAACTACTGCTCCTAAACTATAGCATTGACGCAAAAATGATGTATAGCGCGATTGTTCCTCATCTAACGACCTTTCATTTGATACCTGTCTTGGCGCAATCGGTTGGCTAGAACTCGAGATATGACTGAAAGAAATACAGGGTATTTTTCGCGCTATACAAATACTCTCTTTCATCGACTGCCCCTAAACTATAGAAGTGACGCGAAAATGGTATATAGCGCAATTGTTCCTAAACTATAGAAGTGACACGAAAATAGTATATAGCGCGATTGTTCCTGATCTAACGACCTTTCATTTGATACCTGTCTTGGCGCGATCGGTTGGCTAGAACTCGAGATATGACTGAAAGAAATACAGGGTATTTTTCGCTTTATACAAATACATTCCTTCATCTACTGCCCCTAAACTATAGAAGTGACACGAAAATAGTATATAGCGCGATTGTTCCTCATCTAACGACCTTTCATTTGGTACCTGTCTTGGCGCGATCGGTTGGCTACAACTCGAGATATGACTGAAAAAAATACAGGGTATTTTTCGCTTTATACAAATACTTTCCTTCAACTACTGCCCCTAAACTATAGAAGTGACACGAAAATAGTATATAGCGCAATTGTTCCCCATCTAACGGTCTTTAATTTGGTACCTGTCTTGGCGCGATCGGTTGGCTAGAACTCGAGATATGACTGAAAGAAATACAGAGTATTTTTCGCTTTATACAAATACTTTCCTTCATCTACTGCCCCTGAATTATAGAAATGACGCGAAATATGTATATAGCGCGATTGTTCCTGATCTAACGACCTTTCATTTGATACCTGTCTTGGCGCGATAGGTTGGCTAGAACTCGAGATATGACTGAAAGAAATACAGGGTATTTTTCGCTCTATACAAATACTCTCTTTCATCGACTGCCCCTAAACTATAGAAGTGACGCGAAAATGGTATATAGCGCGATTGTTCCTGATCTAACGACCTTTCATTTGATACCTGTCTTGGCGCGATCGGTTGGCTAGAACTCGAGATATGACTGAAAGAATTACAGGATATTTTTCGCTCTATACAAATACTCTCTTTCATCGACTGCCCCTAAACTATAGCATTGACGCGAAAATGGTATATAGCGCGATTGTTCCTGATCTAACGACCTTTCATTTGATACCTGTCTTGGCGCGATCGGTTGGCTAGAACTCGAGATATGACTGAAAGAAATACAGGGTATTTTTCGCTTTATACAAATACTTTCCTTCATCTACTGCCCCTAAACTATAGAAGTGACGCGAATATGTATATAGCGCAATTGTTCCTAAACTATAGAAGTGACGCTAAAATAGTATATAGCGCGATTGTTCCTGATCTAACGACCTTTCATTTGATACCTGTCTTGGCGCGATCGGTTGGCTAGAACTCGAGATATGACTGAAAGAAATACAGGGTATTTTTCGCTTTATACAAATACTTTCCTTCATCTACTGCCCCTAAACTATAGAAGTGACGCGAAAATGGTATATAGCGCGGTTGTTCCTGATCTAACGACCTTTCATTTGATACCTGTCTTGGCGCGATCGGTTGGCTAGAACTCGAGATATGACTGAAAGAAATACAGGGTATTTTTCGCTTTATACAAATACTTTCCTTCATCTACTGCCCCTAAACTATAGAAGTGACGCGAAAATGGTATATAGCGCGATTGTTCCTGATCTAACGACCTTTCATTTGATACCTGTCTTGGCGCGATCGGTTGGCTAGAACTCGAGATATGACTGAAAGAATTACAGGATATTTTTCGCTCTATACAAATACTCTCTTTCATCGACTGCCCCTAAACTATAGCATTGACGCGAAAATGGTATATAGCGCGGTTGTTCCTGATCTAACGACCTTTCATTTGATACCTGTCTTGGCGCGATCGGTTGGCTAGAACTCGAGATATGACTGAAAGAAATACAGGGTATTTTTCGCTTTATACAAATACTTTCCTTCATCTACTGCCCCTAAACTATAGAAGTGACGCGAAAATGGTATATAGCGCGGTTGTTCCTGATCTAACGACCTTTCATTTGATACCTGTCTTGGCGCGATCGGTTGGCTAGAACTCGAGATATGACTGAAAGAAATACAGGGTATTTTTCGCTTTATACAAATACTTTCCTTCAACTACTGCCCCTAAACTATAGAAGTCACGCGAAAATGGTATATAGCGCGGTTATTCCTGATCTAACGACCTTTCATTTGATACCTGTCTTGGCGCGATCGGTTGGCTAGAACTCGAGATATGACTGAAAGAAATACAGGGTATTTTTCGCTTTATACAAATACTTTCCTTCATCTACTGCCCCTAAACTATAGAAGTGACGCGAAAATGGTATATAGCGCGGTTGTTCCTGATCTAACGACCTTTCATTTGATACCTGTCTTGGCGCGATCGGTTGGCTAGAACTCGAGATATGACTGAAAGAAATACAGGGTATTTTTCGCTTTATACAAATACATTCCTTCATCTACTGCCCCTAAACTATAGAAGTGACACGAAAATAGTATATAGCGCGATTGTTCCTCATCTAACGACCTTTCATTTGGTACCTGTCTTGGCGCGATCGGTTGGCTACAACTCGAGATATGACTGAAAAAAATACAGGGTATTTTTCGCTTTATACAAATACTTTCCTTCAACTACTGCCCCTAAACTATAGAAGTGACACGAAAATAGTATATAGCGCAATTGTTCCCCATCTAACGGTCTTTAATTTGGTACCTGTCTTGGCGCGATCGGTTGGCTAGAACTCGAGATATGACTGAAAGAAATACAGAGTATTTTTCGCTTTATACAAATACTTTCCTTCATCTACTGCCCCTGAATTATAGAAATGACGCGAAATATGTATATAGCGCGATTGTTCCTGATCTAACGACCTTTCATTTGATACCTGTCTTGGCGCGATAGGTTGGCTAGAACTCGAGATATGACTGAAAGAAATACAGGGTATTTTTCGCTCTATACAAATACTCTCTTTCATCGACTGCCCCTAAACTATAGAAGTGACGCGAAAATGGTATATAGCGCGATTGTTCCTGATCTAACGACCTTTCATTTGATACCTGTCTTGGCGCGATCGGTTGGCTAGAACTCGAGATATGACTGAAAGAATTACAGGATATTTTTCGCTCTATACAAATACTCTCTTTCATCGACTGCCCCTAAACTATAGCATTGACGCGAAAATGGTATATAGCGCGATTGTTCCTGATCTAACGACCTTTCATTTGATACCTGTCTTGGCGCGATCGGTTGGCTAGAACTCGAGATATGACTGAAAGAAATACAGGGTATTTTTCGCTTTATACAAATACTTTCCTTCATCTACTGCCCCTAAACTATAGAAGTGACGCGAATATGTATATAGCGCAATTGTTCCTAAACTATAGAAGTGACGCTAAAATAGTATATAGCGCGATTGTTCCTGATCTAACGACCTTTCATTTGATACCTGTCTTGGCGCGATCGGTTGGCTAGAACTCGAGATATGACTGAAAGAAATACAGGGTATTTTTCGCTTTATACAAATACTTTCCTTCATCTACTGCCCCTAAACTATAGAAGTGACGCGAAAATGGTATATAGCGCGGTTGTTCCTGATCTAACGACCTTTCATTTGATACCTGTCTTGGCGCGATCGGTTGGCTAGAACTCGAGATATGACTGAAAGAAATACAGGGTATTTTTCGCTTTATACAAATACTTTCCTTCATCTACTGCCCCTAAACTATAGAAGTGACGCGAAAATGGTATATAGCGCGATTGTTCCTGATCTAACGACCTTTCATTTGATACCTGTCTTGGCGCGATCGGTTGGCTAGAACTCGAGATATGACTGAAAGAATTACAGGATATTTTTCGCTCTATACAAATACTCTCTTTCATCGACTGCCCCTAAACTATAGCATTGACGCGAAAATGGTATATAGCGCGGTTGTTCCTGATCTAACGACCTTTCATTTGATACCTGTCTTGGCGCGATCGGTTGGCTAGAACTCGAGATATGACTGAAAGAAATACAGGGTATTTTTCGCTTTATACAAATACTTTCCTTCATCTACTGCCCCTAAACTATAGAAGTGACGCGAAAATGGTATATAGCGCGGTTGTTCCTGATCTAACGACCTTTCATTTGATACCTGTCTTGGCGCGATCGGTTGGCTAGAACTCGAGATATGACTGAAAGAAATACAGGGTATTTTTCGCTTTATACAAATACTTTCCTTCAACTACTGCCCCTAAACTATAGAAGTCACGCGAAAATGGTATATAGCGCGGTTATTCCTGATCTAACGACCTTTCATTTGATACCTGTCTTGGCGCGATCGGTTGGCTAGAACTCGAGATATGACTGAAAGAAATACAGGGTATTTTTCGCTTTATACAAATACTTTCCTTCATCTACTGCCCCTAAACTATAGAAGTGACGCGAAAATGGTATATAGCGCGGTTGTTCCTGATCTAACGACCTTTCATTTGATACCTGTCTTGGCGCGATCGGTTGGCTAGAACTCGAGATATGACTGAAAGAAATACAGGGTATTTTTCGCTTTATACAAATACTTTCCTTTATCTACTGCCCCTAAACTATAGAAGAGACGCGAAAATGGTATATAGCGCGATTGTGCCTAAACTATAGAAGTGACGCGAAAAAGTTATATAGCGCGATTGTTCCTCACCTAACGACCTTTCATTTGATACTTGTCTTGGCGCGATCGGTTGGCTAGAACTCGAGATATGACTGAAAGAAATACAGGGTATTTTTCGCTCTATACAAATACCCTCCTTCATGTACTGTCCCTAAACTATAAAAGTGACGCAAAAATGGTATATAGCGCGCTTGTTCCTGATCTAACGACCTTTCATTTGATACCTGTCTTGGCGCGATCGGTTGGCTAGAACTCGAGATATGACTGAAAGAAATACAGCGTATTTTTCGCTTTATACAAATACTTTTCTTCATCTACTGCTCCTAAACTATAGAAGAGACGCGAAAATGGTATATAGCGGAATTGTTCCCGATCTAACGACCTTTCATTTGATACTTGTCTTGGCTCGATCGGTTGGCTAGAACTCGAGATATGACTGAAAGAAATACAGGGTATTTTTCGCTCTATACAAATACCCTCCGTCATGTACTGCCCCTAAACTATAAAAGTGACGCGAAAATGGTATATAGCGCGATTGTTCCTCATCTAACGACCATTCATTTGATACTTGTCTTGGCGCGATCGGTTGGCTAGAACTCGAGATATGACTGAAAGAAATACAGGGTATTTTTCGCTTTATACAAATACTTTCCTTCAACTACTGCCCCTAAACTATAGAAGTCACGCGAAAATGGTATATAGCGCGGTTATTCCTGATCTAACGACCTTTCATTTGATACCTGTCTTGGCGCGATCGGTTGGCTAGAACTCGAGATATGACTGAAAGAAATACAGGGTATTTTTCGCTTTATACAAATACTTTCCTTCATCTACTGCCCCTAAACTATAGAAGTGACGCGAAAATGGTATATAGCGCGGTTGTTCCTGATCTAACGACCTTTCATTTGATACCTGTCTTGGCGCGATCGGTTGGCTAGAACTCGAGATATGACTGAAAGAAATACAGGGTATTTTTCGCTTTATACAAATACTTTCCTTTATCTACTGCCCCTAAACTATAGAAGAGACGCGAAAATGGTATATAGCGCGATTGTGCCTAAACTATAGAAGTGACGCGAAAAAGTTATATAGCGCGATTGTTCCTCACCTAACGACCTTTCATTTGATACTTGTCTTGGCGCGATCGGTTGGCTAGAACTCGAGATATGACTGAAAGAAATACAGGGTATTTTTCGCTCTATACAAATACCCTCCTTCATGTACTGTCCCTAAACTATAAAAGTGACGCAAAAATGGTATATAGCGCGCTTGTTCCTGATCTAACGACCTTTCATTTGATACCTGTCTTGGCGCGATCGGTTGGCTAGAACTCGAGATATGACTGAAAGAAATACAGCGTATTTTTCGCTTTATACAAATACTTTTCTTCATCTACTGCTCCTAAACTATAGAAGAGACGCGAAAATGGTATATAGCGGAATTGTTCCCGATCTAACGACCTTTCATTTGATACTTGTCTTGGCTCGATCGGTTGGCTAGAACTCGAGATATGACTGAAAGAAATACAGGGTATTTTTCGCTCTATACAAATACCCTCCGTCATGTACTGCCCCTAAACTATAAAAGTGACGCGAAAATGGTATATAGCGCGATTGTTCCTCATCTAACGACCATTCATTTGATACTTGTCTTGGCGCGATCGGTTGGCTAGAACTCGAGATATGACTGAAAGAAATACAGGGTGTTTTTCGCTTTATACAAATACTTTCCTTCATCTACTGCCCCTAAACTATAGAAGTGACGCGAAAATGGTATATAGCGCGATTGTGCCTAAACTATAGGAGTGACGTGAAAATGGTATATAGCAGGATTGTTCCTCATCTAACGACCTTTCATTTGATACCTGTCTTGGCGCGATCGGTTGGCTAGAACTCGAGATATGACTGAAAGAAATACAGGGTGTTTTTCGCTTTATACAAATACTTTCCTTCATCTACTGCCCCTAAACTATAGAAGTGACGCAAAAATGGTATATAGCGCGCTTGTTCCTGATCTAACGACCTTTTATTTGATACTTGTCTTGGCTCGATCGGTTGGCTAGAACTCGCGATATGACTGAAAGAAATACAGGGTATTTTTCGCTTTATACAAATACTTTTCTTCATCTACTGCTTCTAAACTATAGAAGAGACGCGAAAATGGTATATAGCGGAATTGTTCCTGATCTAACGACTTGGCTCGATCGGTTGGCTAGAACTCGAGATATGACTGAAAGAAATACAGGGTATTTTTCGCTCTATACAAATACCCTCCTTCATGTACTGTCCCTAAACTATAAAAGTGACGCAAAAATGGTATATAGCGCGCTTGTTCCTGATCTAACGACCTTTCATTTGATACCTGTCTTGGCGCGATCGGTTGGCTAGAACTCGAGATATGACTGAAAGAAATACAGGGTATTTTTCGCTTTATACAAATACTTTCCTTCATCTACTGCCCCTAAACTATAGAAGAGACGCGAAAATGGTATATAGCGCGATTGTGCCTAAACTATAGAAGTGACGCGAAAAAGTTATATAGGGCGATTGTTCCTCATCTAACGACCTTTCATTTGATACTTGTCTTGGCGCGATCAGTTGGCTAGAACTCGAGATATGGCTGAAAGAAATACAGGGTATTTTTCGCTTTATACAAATACTTTCCTTCATCTACTGCCCCTAAACTATAGAAGTCACGCGAAAATGGTATATAGCGGAATTGTTCCTGATCTAACGACTTGGCTCGATCGGTTGGCTAGAACTCGAGATATGACTGAAAGAAATACAGGGTATTTTTCGCTCTATACAAATACCCTCCTTCATGTACTGTCCTTAAACTATAAAAGTGACGCAAAAATGGTATATAGCGCGCTTGTTCCTGATCTAACGACCTTTCATTTGATACCTGTCTTGGCGCGATCGGTTGGCTAGAACTCGAGATATGACTGAAAGAAATACAGGGTATTTTTCGCTTTATACAAATACTTTCCTTCATCTACTGCCCCTAAACTATAGAAGAGACGCGAAAATGGTATATAGCGCGATTGTGCCTAAACTATAGAAGTGACGCGAAAAAGTTATATAGGGCGATTGTTCCCCATCTAACGACCTTTCATTTGATACTTGTCTTGGCGCGATCAGTTGGCTAGAACTCGAGATATGGCTGAAAGAAATACAGGGTATTTTTCGCTTTATACAAATACTTTCCTTCATCTACTGCCCCTAAACTATAGAAGTCACGCGAAAATGGTATATAGCACGGTTATTCCTGATCTAACGACCTTTCATTTGATACCTGTCTTGGCGCGATCGGTTGGCTAGAACTCGAGATATGACTGAAAGAAATACAGGGTATTTTTCGCTTTATACAAATACTTTCCTTCATCTACTGCCCCTAAACTATAGAAGTGACGCGAAAATGGTATATAGCGCGGTTGTTCCTGATCTAACGACCTTTCATTTGATACCTGTCTTGGCGCGATCGGTTGGCTAGAACTCGAGATATGACTGAAAGAAATACAGGGTATTTTTCGCTTTATACAAATACTTTCCTTCATCTACTGCCCCTAAACTATAGAAGAGACGCGAAAATGGTATATAGCGCGATTGTGCCTAAACTATAGAAGTGACGCGAAAAAGTTATATAGCGCGATTGTTCCTCATCTAACGACCTTTCATTTGATACCTGTCTTGGCGCGATCGGTTGGCTAGAACTCGAGATATGACTGAAAGAAATACAGGGTATTTTTCGCTTTATACAAATACTTTCCTTCATCTACTGCCCCTAAACTATAGAAGAGACGCGAAAATGGTATATAGCGCGATTGTGCCTAAACTATAGGAGTGACGTGAAAATGGTATATAGCAGGATTGTTCCTCATCTAACGACCTTTCATCTTTCCTTCATCTACTTTCCTTCATCTACTGCCCCTAAACTACAGAAGTGACGCGAAAATGGTATATGGCGCGGTTGTTCCTGATCTAACGACCTTTCATTTGACACGTGTCTTAGCGCGATCGGTTGGCTAGAACTCGAGATATGACTGAAAGAAATACAGGGTATTTTTCGCTTTATACAAATACTTTCCTTCATCTACTGCCCCTAAACTATAGAAGAGACGCGAAAATGGTATATAGCGCGATTGTGCCTAAACTATAGAAGTGACGCGAAAAAGTTATATAGCGCGATTGTTCCTCATCTAACGACCTTTCATTTGATACTTGTCTTGGCGCGATCAGTTGGCTAGAACTCGAGATATGGCTGAAAGAAATACAGGGTATTTTTCGCTTTATACAAATACTTTCCTTCATCTACTGCCCCTAAACTATAGAAGTCACGCGAAAATGGTATATAGCGCGGTTATTCCTGATCTAACGACCTTTCATTTGATACCTGTCTTGGCGCGATCGGTTGGCTAGAACTCGAGATATGACTGAAAGAAATACAGGGTATTTTTCGCTTTATACAAATACTTTCCTTCATCTACTGCCCCTAAACTATAGAAGTGACGCGAAAATGGTATATAGCGCGGTTGTTCCTGATCTAACGACCTTTCATTTGACACGTGTCTTAGCGCGATCGGTTGGCTAGAACTCGAGATATGACTGAAAGAAATACAGGGTATTTTTCGCTTTATACAAATACTTTCCTTCATCTACTGCCCCTAAACTATAGAAGAGACGCGAAAATGGTATATAGCGCGATTGTGCCTAAACTATAGAAGTGACGCGAAAAAGTTATATAGCGCGATTGTTCCTCATCTAACGACCTTTCATTTGATACTTGTCTTGGCGCGATCAGTTGGCTAGAACTCGAGATATGGCTGAAAGAAATACAGGGTATTTTTCGCTTTATACAAATACTTTCCTTCATCTACTGCCCCTAAACTATAGAAGTCACGCGAAAATGGTATATAGCGCGGTTATTTCTGATCTAACGACCTTTCATTTGATACCTGTCTTGGCGCGATCGGTTGGCTAGAACTCGAGATATGACTGAAAGAAATACAGGGTATTTTTCGCTTTATACAAATACTTTCCTTCATCTACTGCCCCTAAACTATAGAAGTGACGCGAAAATGGTATATAGCGCGGTTGTTCCTGATCTAACGACCTTTCATTTGACACGTGTCTTAGCGCGATCGGTTGGCTAGAACTGGAGATATGACTGAAAGAAATACAGGGTATTTTTCGCTTTATACAAATACTTTCCTTCATCTACTGCCCCTAAACTATAGAAGTCACGCGAAAATGGTATATAGCGCGGTTATTCCTGATCTAACGACCTTTCATGTGATACCTGTCTTGGCGCGATCGGTTGGCTAGAACTCGAGATATGACTGAAAGAAATACAGGGTATTTTTCGCTTTATACAAATACTTTCCTTCATCTACTGCCCCTAAACTATAGATGTGACGCGAAAATGGTATATAGCGCGGTTGTTCCTGATCTAACGACCTTTCATTTGATACCTGTCTTGGCGCGATCGGTTGGCTAGAACTCGAGATATGACTGAAAGAAATACAGGGTATTTTTCGCTTTATACAAATACTTTCCTTCATCTACTGCCCCTAAACTATAGAAGAGACGCGAAAATGGTATATAGCGCGATTGTGCCTAAACTATAGAAGTGACGCGAAAATGGTATATAGCGCGGTTGTTCCTGATCTAACGACCTTTCATTTGATACCTGTCTTGGCGCGATCGGTTGGCTAGAACTCGAGATATGACTGAAAGAAATACAGGGTATTTTTCGCTTTATACAAATACTTTCCTTCATCTACTGCCCCTAAACTATAGAAGAGACGCGAAAATGGTATATAGCGCGATTGTGCCTAAACTACAGAAGTGACGCGAAAATGGTATATAGCGCGGTTGTTCCTGATCTAACGACCTTTCATTTGACACGTGTCTTAGCGCGATCGGTTGGCTAGAACTCGAGATATGACTGAAAGAAATACAGGGTATTTTTCGCTTTATACAAATACTTTCCTTCATCTACTGCCCCTAAACTATAGAAGAGACGCGAAAATGGTATATAGCGCGATTGTGCCTAAACTATAGAAGTGACGCGAAAAAGTTATATAGCGCGATTGTTCCTCATCTAACGACCTTTCATTTGATACTTGTCTTGGCGCGATCAGTTGGCTAGAACTCGAGATATGGCTGAAAGAAATACAGGGTATTTTTCGCTTTACACAAATACTTTCCTTCATCTACTGCCCCTAAACTATAGAAGTCACGCGAAAATGGTATATAGCGCGGTTATTCCTGATCTAACGACCTTTCATTTGATACCTGTCTTGGCGCGATCGGTTGGCTAGAACTCGAGATATGACTGAAAGAAATACAGGGTATTTTTCGCTTTATACAAATACTTTCCTTCATCTACTGCCCCTAAACTATAGAAGTGACGCGAAAATGGTATATAGCGCGGTTGTTCCTGATCTAACGACCTTTCATTTGACACGTGTCTTAGCGCGATCGGTTGGCTAGAACTCGAGATATGACTGAAAGAAATACAGGGTATTTTTCGCTTTATACAAATACTTTCCTTCATCTACTGCCCCTAAACTATAGAAGTCACGCGAAAATGGTATATAGCGCGGTTATTCCTGATCTAACGACCTTTCATTTGATACCTGTCTTGGCGCGATCGGTTGGCTAGAACTCGAGATATGACTGAAAGAAATACAGGGTATTTTTCGCTTTATACAAATACTTTCCTTCATCTACTGCCCCTAAACTATAGAAGTGACGCGAAAATGGTATATAGCGCGATTGTGCCTAAACTATAGAAGTGACGCGAAAAAGTTATATAGCGCGATTGTTCCTCATCTAACGACCTTTCATTTGATACTTGTCTTGGCGCGATCGGTTGGCTAGAACTCGAGATATGGCTGAAAGAAACACAAGGTATTTTTCACTTTATACAAATACTTTCCTTCATCTACTGCCCCTAAACTATAGAAGTGACGCGAAAATAGTATATAGCGTGGTTGTTCCTGATCTAACGACCTTTCATTTGATACCTGTCTTGGCGCGATCGGTTGGCTAGAACTCGAGATATGACTCAAAGAAATACAGCGTATTTTTCGCTTTATACAAATACTTTTCTTCATCTACTGCTCCTAAACTATAGAAGAGACGCGAAAATGGTATATAGCGGAATTGTTCCCGATCTAACGACCTTTCATTTGATACTTGTCTTGGCTCGATCGGTTGGCTAGAACTCGAGATATGACTGAAAGAAATACAGGGTATTTTTCGCTCTATACAAATACCCTCCGTCATGTACTGCCCCTAAACTATAAAAGTGACGCGAAAATGGTATATAGCGCGATTGTTCCTCATCTAACGACCATTCATTTGATACTTGTCTTGGCGCGATCGGTTGGCTAGAACTCGAGATATGACTGAAAGAAATACAGGGTGTTTTTCGCTTTATACAAATACTTTCCTTCATCTACTGCCCCTAAACTATAGAAGTGACGCGAAAATGGTATATAGCGCGATTGTGCCTAAACTATAGGAGTGACGTGAAAATGGTATATAGCAGGATTGTTCCTCATCTAACGACCTTTCATTTGATACCTGTCTTGGCGCGATCGGTTGGCTAGAACTCGAGATATGACTGAAAGAAATACAGGGTGTTTTTCGCTTTATACAAATACTTTCCTTCATCTACTGCCCCTAAACTATAGAAGTGACGCAAAAATGGTATATAGCGCGCTTGTTCCTGATCTAACGACCTTTTATTTGATACTTGTCTTGGCTCGATCGGTTGGCTAGAACTCGAGATATGACTGAAAGAAATACAGGGTATTTTTCGCTTTATACAAATACTTTTCTTCATCTACTGCTTCTAACCTATAGAAGAGACGCGAAAATGGTATATAGCGGAATTGTTCCTGATCTAACGACTTGGCTCGATCGGTTGGCTAGAACTCGAGATATGACTGAAAGAAATACAGGGTATTTTTCGCTCTATACAAATACCCTCCTTCATGTACTGTCCCTAAACTATAAAAGCGACGCAAAAATGGTATATAGCGCGCTTGTTCCTGATCTAACGACCTTTCATTTGATACCTGTCTTGGCGCGATCGGTTGGCTAGAACTCGAGATATGACTGAAAGAAATACAGGGTATTTTTCGCTTTATACAAATACTTTCCTTCATCTACTGCCCCTAAACTATAGAAGAGACGCGAAAATGGTATATAGCGCGATTGTGCCTAAACTATAGAAGTGACGCGAAAAAGTTATATAGGGCGATTGTTCCTCATCTAACGACCTTTCATTTGATACTTGTCTTGGCGCGATCAGTTGGCTAGAACTCGAGATATGGCTGAAAGAAATACAGGGTATTTTTCGCTTTATACAAATACTTTCCTTCATCTACTGCCCCTAAACTATAGAAGTCACGCGAAAATGGTATATAGCGCGGTTATTCCTGATCTAACGACCTTTCATTTGATACCTGTCTTGGCGCGATCGGTTGGCTAGAACTCGAGATATGACTGAAAGAAATACAGGGTATTTTTCGCTTTATACAAATACTTTCCTTCATCTACTGCCCCTAAACTATAGAAGTGACGCGAAAATGGTATATAGCGCGGTTGTTCCTGATCTAACGACCTTTCATTTGATACCTGTCTTGGCGCGATCGGTTGGCTAGAACTCGAGATATGACTGAAAGAAATACAGGGTATTTTTCGCTTTATACAAATACTTTCCTTCATCTACTGCCCCTAAACTATAGAAGAGACGCGAAAATGGTATATAGCGCGATTGTGCCTAAACTATAGAAGTGACGCGAAAAAGTTATATAGCGCGATTGTTCCTCATCTAACGACCTTTCATTTGATACCTGTCTTGGCGCGATCGGTTGGCTAGAACTCGAGATATGACTGAAAGAAATACAGGGTATTTTTCGCTTTATACAAATACTTTCCTTCATCTACTGCCCCTAAACTATAGAAGAGACGCGAAAATGGTATATAGCGCGATTGTGCCTAAACTATAGGAGTGACGTGAAAATGGTATATAGCAGGATTGTTCCTCATCTAACGACCTTTCATTTGATACCTGTCTTGGCGCGATCGGTTGGCTAGAACTCGAGATATGACTGAAAGAAATACAGGGTATTTTTTGCTTTATACAAATACTTTCCTTCATCTACTGCCCCTAAACTACAGAAGTGACGCGAAAATGGTATATGGCGCGGTTGTTCCTGATCTAACGACCTTTCATTTGACACGTGTCTTAGCGCGATCGGTTGGCTAGAACTCGAGATATGACTGAAAGAAATACAGGGTATTTTTCGCTTTATACAAATACTTTCCTTCATCTACTGCCCCTAAACTATAGAAGAGACGCGAAAATGGTATATAGCGCGATTGTGCCTAAACTATAGAAGTGACGCGAAAAAGTTATATAGCGCGATTGTTCCTCATCTAACGACCTTTCATTTGATACTTGTCTTGGCGCGATCAGTTGGCTAGAACTCGAGATATGGCTGAAAGAAATACAGGGTATTTTTCGCTTTATACAAATACTTTCCTTCATCTACTGCCCCTAAACTATAGAAGTCACGCGAAAATGGTATATAGCGCGGTTATTCCTGATCTAACGACCTTTCATTTGATACCTGTCTTGGCGCGATCGGTTGGCTAGAACTCGAGATATGACTGAAAGAAATACAGGGTATTTTTCGCTTTATACAAATACTTTCCTTCATCTACTGCCCCTAAACTATAGAAGTGACGCGAAAATGGTATATAGCGCGGTTGTTCCTGATCTAACGACCTTTCATTTGACACGTGTCTTAGCGCGATCGGTTGGCTAGAACTCGAGATATGACTGAAAGAAATACAGGGTATTTTTCGCTTTATACAAATACTTTCCTTCATCTACTGCCCCTAAACTATAGAAGTCACGCGAAAATGGTATATAGCGCGGTTATTCCTGATCTAACGACCTTTCATTTGATACCTGTCTTGGCGCGATCGGTTGGCTAGAACTCGAGATATGACTGAAAGAAATATAGGGTATTTTTCGCTTTATACAAATACTTTCCTTCATCTACTGCCCCTAAACTATAGATGTGACGCGAAAATGGTATATAGCGCGGTTGTTCCTGATCTAACGACCTTTCATTTGATACCTGTCTTGGCGCGATCGGTTGGCTAGAACTCGAGATATGACTGAAAGAAATACAGGGTATTTTTCGCTTTATACAAATACTTTCCTTCATCTACTGCCCCTAAACTATAGAAGAGACGCGAAAATGGTATATAGCGCGATTGTGCCTAAACTATAGAAGTGACGCGAAAATGGTATATAGCGCGGTTGTTCCTGATCTAACGACCTTTCATTTGATACCTGTCTTGGCGCGATCGGTTGGCTAGAACTCGAGATATGACTGAAAGAAATACAGGGTATTTTTCGCTTTATACAAATACTTTCCTTCATCTACTGCCCCTAAACTATAGAAGAGACGCGAAAATGGTATATAGCGCGATTGTGCCTAAACTACAGAAGTGACGCGAAAATGGTATATAGCGCGGTTGTTCCTGATCTAACGACCTTTCATTTGACACGTGTCTTAGCGCGATCGGTTGGCTAGAACTCGAGATATGACTGAAAGAAATACAGGGTATTTTTCGCTTTATACAAATACTTTCCTTCATCTACTGCCCCTAAACTATAGAAGAGACGCGAAAATGGTATATAGCGCGATTGTGCCTAAACTATAGAAGTGACGCGAAAAAGTTATATAGCGCGATTGTTCCTCATCTAACGACCTTTCATTTGATACTTGTCTTGGCGCGATCAGTTGGCTAGAACTCGACATATGGCTGAAAGAAATACAGGGTATTTTTCGCTTTATACAAATACTTTCCTTCATCTACTGCCCCTAAACTATAGAAGTCACGCGAAAATGGTATATAGCGCGGTTATTCCTGATCTAACGACCTTTCATTTTATACCTGTCTTGGCGCGATCGGTTGGCTAGAACTCGAGATATGACTGAAAGAAATACAGGGTATTTTTCGCTTTATACAAATACTTTCCTTCATCTACTGCCCCTAAACTATAGAAGTGACGCGAAAATGGTATATAGCGCGGTTGTTCATGATCTAACGACCTTTCATTTGACACGTGTCTTAGCGCGATCGGTTGGCTAGAACTCGAGATATGACTGAAAGAAATACAGGGTATTTTTCGCTTTATACAAATACTTTCCTTCATCTACTGCCCCTAAACTATAGAAGTCGCGCGAAAATGGTATATAGCGCGGTTATTCCTGATCTAACGACCTTTCATTTGATACCTGTCTTGGCGCGATCGGTTGGCTAGAACTCGAGATATGATTGAAAGAAATACAGGGTATTTTTCGCTTTATACAAATACTTTCCTTCATCTACTGCCCCTAAACTATAGAAGTGACGCGAAAATGGTATATAGCGCGATTGTGCCTAAACTATAGAAGTGACGCGAAAAAGTTATATAGCGCGATTGTTCCTCATCTAACGACCTTTCATTTGATACTTGTCTTGGCGCGATCGGTTGGCTAGAACTCGAGATATGGCTGAAAGAAACACATGGTATTTTTCACTTTATACAAATACTTTCCTTCATCTACTGCCCCTAAACTATAGAAGTGACGCGAAAATAGTATATAGCGTGGTTGTTCCTGATCTAACGACCTTTCATTTGATACCTGTCTTGGCGCGATCGGTTGGCTAGAACTCGAGATATGACTCAAAGAAATACAGCGTATTTTTCGCTTTATACAAATACTTTTCTTCATCTACTGCTCCTAAACTATAGAAGAGACGCGAAAATGGTATATAGCGGAATTGTTCCCGATCTAACGACCTTTCATTTGATACTTGTCTTGGCTCGATCGGTTGGCTAGAACTCGAGATATGACTGAAAGAAATACAGGGTATTTTTCGCTCTATACAAATACCCTCCTTCATGTACTGCCCCTAAACTATAAAAGTGACGCGAAAATGGTATATAGCGCGATTGTTCCTCATCTAACGACCATTCATTTGATACTTGTCTTAGCGCGATCGGTTGGCTAGAACTCGAGATATGACTGAAAGAAGTACAGGGTATTTTTCGCTTTATACAAATACTTTCCTTCATCTACTGCCCCTAAACTATAGAAGTCACGCGAAAATGGTATATAGCGCGGTTATTCCTGATCTAACGACCTTTCATTTGATACCTGTCTTGGCGCGATCGGTTGGCTAGAACTCGAGATATGACTGAAAGAAATACAGGGTATTTTTCGCTTTATACAAATACTTTCCTTCATCTACTGCCCCTAAACTATAGAAGTGACGCGAAAATGGTATATAGCGCGGTTGTTCCTGATCTAACGACCTTTCATTGGATACCTGTCTTGGCGCGATCGGTTGGCTAGAACTCGAGATATGACTGAAAGAAATACAGGGTATTTTTCGCTTTATACAAATACTTTCCTTCATCTACTGCCCCTAAACTATAGAAGAGACGCGAAAATGGTATATAGCGCGATTGTGCCTAAACTATAGAAGTGACGCGAAAAAGTTATATAGCGCGATTGTTCCTCACCTAACGACCTTTCATTTGATACTTGTCTTGGCGCGATCGGTTGGCTAGAACTCGAGATATGACTGAAAGAAATACAGGGTATTTTTCGCTCTATACAAATACCCTCCTTCATGTACTGTCCCTAAACTATAAAAGTGACGCAAAAATGGTATATAGCGCGCTTGTTCCTGATCTAACGACCTTTCATTTGATACCTGTCTTGGCGCGATCGGTTGGCTAGAACTCGAGATATGACTGAAAGAAATACAGCGTATTTTTTGCTTTATACAAATACTTTTCTTCATCTACTGCTCCTAAACTATAGAAGAGACGCGAAAATGGTATATAGCGGAATTGTTCCCGATCTAACGACCTTTCATTTGATACTTGTCTTGGCTCGATCGGTTGGCTAGAACTCGAGATATGACTGAAAGAAATACAGGGTATTTTTCGCTCTATACAAATACCCTCCGTCATGTACTGCCCCTAAACTATAAAAGTGACGCGAAAATGGTATATAGCGCGATTGTTCCTCATCTAACGACCATTCATTTGATACTTGTCTTGGCGCGATCGGTTGGCTAGAACTCGAGATATGACTGAAAGAAATACAGGGTATTTTTCGCTTTATACAAATACTTTCCTTCATCTACTGCCCCTAAACTATAGAAGTGACGCGAAAATGGTATATAGCGCGGTTGTTCCTGATCTAACGACCTTTCATTTGACACGTGTCTTAGCGCGATCGGTTGGCTAGAACTCGAGATATGACTGAAAGAAATACAGGGTATTTTTCGCTTTATACAAATACTTTCCTTCATCTACTGCCCCTAAACTATAGAAGTCACGCGAAAATGGTATATAGCGCGGTTATTCCTGATCTAACGACCTTTCATTTGATACCTGTCTTGGCGCGATCGGTTGGCTAGAACTCGAGATATGACTGAAAGAAATACAGGGTATTTTTCGCTTTATACAAATACTTTCCTTCATCTACTGCCCCTAAACTATAGAAGTGACGCGAAAATGGTATATAGCGCGATTGTGCCTAAACTATAGAAGTGACGCGAAAAAGTTATATAGCGCGATTGTTCCTCATCTAACGACCTTTCATTTGATACTTGTCTTGGCGCGATCGGTTGGCTAGAACTCGAGATATGGCTGAAAGAAACACATGGTATTTTTCACTTTATACAAATACTTTCCTTCATCTACTGCCCCTAAACTATAGAAGTGACGCGAAAATAGTATATAGCGTGGTTGTTCCTGATCTAACGACCTTTGATTTGATACCTGTCTTGGCGCGATCGGTTGGCTAGAACTCGAGATATGACTCAAAGAAATACAGCGTATTTTTCGCTTTATACAAATACTTTTCTTCATCTACTGCTCCTAAACTATAGAAGAGACGCGAAAATGGTATATAGCGGAATTGTTCCCGATCTAACGACCTTTCATTTGATACTTGTCTTGGCTCGATCGGTTGGCTAGAACTCGAGATATGACTGAAAGAAATACAGGGTATTTTTCGCTCTATACAAATACCCTCCTTCATGTACTGCCCCTAAACTATAAAAGTGACGCGAAAATGGTATATAGCGCGATCCTGATCTAACGACCTTTCATTTGATACCTGTCTTGGCGCGATCGGTTGGCTAGAACTCGAGATATGACTGAAAGAAATACAGGGTATTTTTCGCTTTATACAAATACTTTCCTTCATCTACTGCCCCTAAACTATAGAAGTGACGCGAAAATGGTATATAGCGCGGTTGTTCCTGATCTAACGACCTTTCATTTGATACCTGTCTTGGCGCGATCGGTTGGCTAGAACTCGAGATATGACTGAAAGAAATACAGGGTATTTTTCGCTTTATACAAATACTTTCCTTCATCTACTGCCCCTAAACTATAGAAGAGACGCGAAAATGGTATATAGCGCGATTGTGCCTAAACTATAGAAGTGACGCGAAAAAGTTATATAGCGCGATTGTTCCTCATCTAACGACCTTTCATTTGATACTTGTCTTGGCGCGATCGGTTGGCTAGAACTCGAGATATGGCTGAAAGAAACACATGGTATTTTTCACTTTATACAAATACTTTCCTTCATCTACTGCCCCTAAACTATAGAAGTGACGCGAAAATAGTATATAGCGTGGTTGTTCCTGATCTAACGACCTTTCATTTGATACCTGTCTTGGCGCGATCGGTTGGCTAGAACTCGAGATATGACTCAAAGAAATACAGCGTATTTTTCGCTTTATACAAATACTTTTCTTCATCTACTGCTCCTAAACTATAGAAGAGACGCGAAAATGGTATATAGCGGAATTGTTCCCGATCTAACGACCTTTCATTTGATACTTGTCTTGGCTCGATCGGTTGGCTAGAACTCGAGATATGACTGAAAGAAATACAGGGTATTTTTCGCTCTATACAAATACCCTCCTTCATGTACTGCCCCTAAACTATAAAAGTGACGCGAAAATGGTATATAGCGCGATTGTTCCTCATCTAACGACCATTCATTTGATACTTGTCTTAGCGCGATCGGTTGGCTAGAACTCGAGATATGACTGAAAGAAGTACAGGGTATTTTTCGCTTTATACAAATACTTTCCTTCATCTACTGCCCCTAAACTATAGAAGTCACGCGAAAATGGTATATAGCGCGGTTATTCCTGATCTAACGACCTTTCATTTGATACCTGTCTTGGCGCGATCGGTTGGCTAGAACTCGAGATATGACTGAAAGAAATACAGGGTATTTTTCGCTTTATACAAATACTTTCCTTCATCTACTGCCCCTAAACTATAGAAGTGACGCGAAAATGGTATATAGCGCGGTTGTTCCTGATCTAACGACCTTTCATTTGATACCTGTCTTGGCGCGATCGGTTGGCTAGAACTCGAGATATGACTGAAAGAAATACAGGGTATTTTTCGCTTTATACAAATACTTTCCTTCATCTACTGCCCCTAAACTATAGAAGAGACGCGAAAATGGTATATAGCGCGATTGTGCCTAAACTATAGAAGTGACGCGAAAAAGTTATATAGCGCGATTGTTCCTCACCTAACGACCTTTCATTTGATACTTGTCTTGGCGCGATCGGTTGGCTAGAACTCGAGATATGACTGAAAGAAATACAGGGTATTTTTCGCTCTATACAAATACCCTCCTTCATGTACTGTCCCTAAACTATAAAAGTGACGCAAAAATGGTATATAGCGCGCTTGTTCCTGATCTAACGACCTTTCATTTGATACCTGTCTTGGCGCGATCGGTTGGCTAGAACTCGAGATATGACTGAAAGAAATACAGCGTATTTTTCGCTTTATACAAATACTTTTCTTCATCTACTGCTCCTAAACTATAGAAGAGACGCGAAAATGGTATATAGCGGAATTGTTCCCGATCTAACGACCTTTCATTTGATACTTGTCTTGGCTCGATCGGTTGGCTAGAACTCGAGATATGACTGAAAGAAATACAGGGTATTTTTCGCTCTATACAAATACCCTCCGTCATGTACTGCCCCTAAACTATAAAAGTGACGCGAAAATGGTATATAGCGCGATTGTTCCTCATCTAACGACCATTCATTTGATACTTGTCTTGGCGCGATCGGTTGGCTAGAACTCGAGATATGACTGAAAGAAATACAGGGTGTTTTTCGCTTTATACAAATACTTTCCTTCATCTACTGCCCCTAAACTATAGAAGTGACGCGAAAATGGTATATAGCGCGATTGTGCCTAAACTATAGGAGTGACGTGAAAATGGTATATAGCAGGATTGTTCCTCATCTAACGACCTTTCATTTGATACCTGTCTTGGCGCGATCGGTTGGCTAGAACTCGAGATATGACTGAAAGAAATACAGGGTGTTTTTCGCTTTATACAAATACTTTCCTTCATCTACTGCCCCTAAACTATAGAAGTGACGCAAAAATGGTATATAGCGCGCTTGTTCCTGATCTAACGACCTTTTATTTGATACTTGTCTTGGCTCGATCGGTTGGCTAGAACTCGAGATATGACTGAAAGAAATACAGGGTATTTTTCGCTTTATACAAATACTTTCCTTCATCTACTGCCCCTAAACTATAGAAGAGACGCGAAAATGGTATATAGCGGAATTGTTCCTGATCTAACGACTTGGCTCGATCGGTTGGCTAGAACTCGAGATATGACTGAAAGAAATACAGGGTATTTTTCGCTCTATACAAATACCCTCCTTCATGTACTGTCCCTAAACTATAAAAGTGACGCAAAAATGGTATATAGCGCGCTTGTTCCTGATCTAACGACCTTTCATTTGATACCTGTCTTGGCGCGATCGGTTGGCTAGAACTCGAGATATGACTGAAAGAAATACAGGGTATTTTTCGCTTTATACAAATACTTTCCTTCATCTACTGCCCCTAAACTATAGAAGAGACGCGAAAATGGTATATAGCGCGATTGTGCCTAAACTATAGAAGTAACGCGAAAAAGTTATATAGCGCGATTGTTCCTCATCTAACGACCTTTCATTTGATACTTGTCTTGGCGCGATCAGTTGGCTAGAACTCGAGATATGGCTGAAAGAAATACAGGGTATTTTTCGCTTTATACAAATACTTTCCTTCATCTACTGCCCCTAAACTATAGAAGTCACGCCAAAATGGTATATAGCGCGGTTATTCCTGATCTAACGACCTTTCATTTGATACCTGTCTTGGCGCGATCGGTTGGCTAGAACTCGAGATATGACTGAAAGAAATACAGGGTATTTTTCGCTTTATACAAATACTTTCCTTCATCTACTGCCCCTAAACTATAGAAGTGACGCGAAAATGGTATATAGCGCGGTTGTTCCTGATCTAACGACCTTTCATTTGATACCTGTCTTGGCGCGATCGGTTGGCTAGAACTCGAGATATGACTGAAAGAAATACAGGGTATTTTTCGCTTTATACAAATACTTTCCTTCATCTACTGCCCCTAAACTATAGAAGTGACGCGAAAATGGTATATAGCGCGATTGTGCCTAAACTATAGGAGTGACGTGAAAATGGTATATAGCAGGATTGTTCGTCATCTAACGACCTTTCATTTGATACCTGTCTTGGCGCGATCGGTTGGCTAGAACTCGAGATATGACTGAAAGAAATACAGGGTATTTTTTGCTTTATACAAATACTTTCCTTCATCTACTGCCCCTAAACTACAGAAGTGACGCGAAAATGGTATATGGCGCGGTTGTTCCTGATCTAACGACCTTTCATTTGACACGTGTCTTAGCGCGATCGGTTGGCTAGAACTCGAGATATGACTGAAAGAAATACAGGGTATTTTTCGCTTTATACAAATACTTTCCTTCATCTACTGCCCCTAAACTATAGAAGTCACGCGAAAATGGTATATAGCGCGGTTATTCCTGATCTAACGACCTTTCATTTGATACCTGTCTTGGCGCGATCGGTTGGCTAGAACTCGAGATATGACTGAAAGAAATACAGGGTATTTTTCGCTTTATACAAATACTTTCCTTCATCTACTGCCCCTAAACTATAGAAGTGACGCGAAAATGGTATATAGCGCGATTGTGCCTAAACTATAGAAGTGACGCGAAAAAGTTATATAGCGCGATTGTTCCTCATCTAACGACCTTTCATTTGATACTTGTCTTGGCGCGATCGGTTGGCTAGAACTCGAGATATGGCTGAAAGAAACACATGGTATTTTTCACTTTATACAAATACTTTCCTTCATCTACTGCCCCTAAACTATAGAAGTGACGCGAAAATAGTATATAGCGTGGTTGTTCCTGATCTAACGACCTTTCATTTGATACCTGTCTTGGCGCGATCGGTTGGCTAGAACTCGAGATATGACTCAAAGAAATACAGCGTATTTTTCGCTTTATACAAATACTTTTCTTCATCTACTGCTCCTAAACTATAGAAGAGACGCGAAAATGGTATATAGCGCGGTTATTCCTGATCTAACGACCTTTCATTTGATACCTGTCTTGGCGCGATCGGTTGGCTAGAACTCGAGATATGACTGAAAGAAATACAGGGTATTTTTCGCTTTATACAAATACTTTCCTTCATCTACTGCCCCTAAACTATAGAAGTGACGCGAAAATGGTATATAGCGCGGTTGTTCCTGATCTAACGACCTTTCATTTGATACCTGTCTTGGCGCGATCGGTTGGCTAGAACTCGAGATATGACTGAAAGAAATACAGGGTATTTTTCGCTTTATACAAATACTTTCCTTCATCTACTGCCCCTAAACTATAGAAGAGACGCGAAAATGGTATATAGCGCGATTGTGCCTAAACTATAGAAGTGACGCGAAAAAGTTATATAGCGCGATTGTTCCTCACCTAACGACCTTTCATTTGATACTTGTCTTGGCGCGATCGGTTGGCTAGAACTCGAGATATGACTGAAAGAAATACAGGGTATTTTTCGCTCTATACAAATACCCTCCTTCATGTACTGTCCCTAAACTATAAAAGTGACGCAAAAATGGTATATAGCGCGCTTGTTCCTGATCTAACGACCTTTCATTTGATACCTGTGTTGGCGCGATCGGTTGGCTAGAACTCGAGATATGACTGAAAGAAATACAGGGTATTTTTCGCTTTATACAAATACTTTCCTTCATCTATTGCCCCTAAACTATAGAAGTCACGCGAAAATGGTATATAGCGCGCTTATTCCTGATCTAACGACCTTTCATTTGATACCTGTCTTGGCGCGATCGGTTGGCTAGAACTCGAGATATGACTGAAAGAAATACAGGGTATTTTTCGCTTTATACAAATACTTTCCTTCATCTACTGCCCCTAAACTATAGAAGAGACGCGAAAATGGTATATAGCGCGATTGTGCCTAAACTATAGAAGTGACGCGAAAAAGTTATATAGCGCGATTGTTCCTCACCTAACGACCTTTCATTTGATACTTGTCTTGGCGCGATCGGTTGGCTAGAACTCGAGATATGACTGAAAGAAATACAGGGTATTTTTCGCTTTATACAAATACTTTCCTTCATCTACTGCCCCTAAACTATAGAAGTGACGCGAAAATGGTATATAGCGCGGTTGTTCCTGATCTAACGACCTTTCATTTGATACCTGTCTTGGCGCGATCGGTTGGCTAGAACTCGAGATATGACTGAAAGAAATACAGGGTATTTTTCGCTTTATACAAATACTTTCCTTCATCTACTGCCCCTAAACTATAGAAGAGACGCGAAAATGGTATATAGCGCGATTGTGCCTAAACTATAGAAGTGACGCGAAAAAGTTATATAGCGCGATTGTTCCTCACCTAACGACCTTTCATTTGATACTTGTCTTGGCGCGATCGGTTGGCTAGAACTCGAGATATGACTGAAAGAAATACAGGGTATTTTTCGCTCTATACAAATACTTTCCTTCATCTACTGCCCCTAAACTATAGAAGAGACGCGAAAATGGTATATAGCGCGATTGTGCCTAAACTATAGAAGTGACGCGAAAAAGTTATATAGCGCGATTGTTCCTCACCTAACGACCTTTCATTTGATACTTGTCTTGGCGCGATCGGTTGGCTAGAACTCGAGATATGACTGAAAGAAATACAGGGTATTTTTCGCTCTATACAAATACCCTCCTTCATGTACTGTCCCTAAACTATAAAAGTGACGCAAAAATGGTATATAGCGCGCTTGTTCCTGATCTAACGACCTTTCATTTGATACCTGTCTTGGCGCGATCGGTTGGCTAGAACTCGAGATATGACTGAAAGAAATACAGGGTATTTTTCGCTTTATACAAATACTTTCCTTCATCTACTGCCCCTAAACTATAGAAGTCACGCGAAAATGGTATATAGCGCGGTTATTCCTGATCTAACGACCTTTCATTTGATACCTGTCTTGGCGCGATCGGTTGGCTAGAACTCGAGATATGACTGAAAGAAATACAGGGTATTTTTCGCTTTATACAAATACTTTCCTTCATCTACTGCCCCTAAACTATAGAAGAGACGCGAAAATGGTATATAGCGCGATTGTGCCTAAACTATAGAAGTAACGCGAAAAAGTTATATAGCGCGATTGTTCCTCACCTAACGACCTTTCATTTGATACTTGTCTTGGCGCGATCGGTTGGCTAGAACTCGAGATATGACTGAAAGAAATACAGGGTATTTTTCGCTTTATACAAATACTTTCCTTCATCTACTGCCCCTAAACTATAGAAGTGACGCGAAAATGGTATATAGCGCGCTTGTTCCTGATCTAACGACCTTTTATTTGATACTTGTCTTGGCTCGATCGGTTGGCTAGAACTCGAGATATGACTGAAAGAAATACAGGGTATTTTTCGCTTTATACAAATACTTTTCTTCATCTACTGCTTCTAAACTATAGAAGAGACGCGAAAATGGTATATAGCGGAATTGTTCCTGATCTAACGACTTGGCTCGATCGGTTGGCTAGAACTCGAGATATGACTGAAAGAAATACAGGGTATTTTTCGCTCTATACAAATACCCTCCTTCATGTACTGTCCCTAAACTATAAAAGTGACGCAAAAATGGTATATAGCGCGCTTGTTCCTGATCTAACGACCTTTCATTTGATACCTGTCTTGGCGCGATCGGTTGGCTAGAACTCGAGATATGACTGAAAGAAATACAGGGTATTTTTCGCTTTATACAAATACTTTCCTTCATCTACTGCCCCTAAACTATAGAAGAGACGCGAAAATGGTATATAGCGCGATTGTGCCTAAACTATAGAAGTGACGCGAAAAAGTTATATAGCGCGATTGTTCCTCATCTAACGACCTTTCATTTGATACTTGTCTTGGCGCGATCAGTTGGCTAGAACTCGAGATATGACTGAAAGAAATACAGCGTATTTTTCGCTTTATACAAATACTTTCCTTCATCTACTGCCCCTAAACTATAGAAGTGACGCGAAAATGGTATATAGCGCGGTTGTTCCTGATCTAACGACCTTTCATTTGATACCTGTCTTGGCGCGATCGGTTGGCTAGAACTCGAGATATGACTGAAAGAAATACAGGGTATTTTTCGCTTTATACAAATACTTTCCTTCATCTACTGCCCCTAAACTATAGAAGAGACGCGAAAATGGTATATAGCGCGATTGTGCCTAAACTATAGAAGTAACGCGAAAAAGTTATATAGCGCGATTGTTCCTCACCTAACGACCTTTCATTTGATACTTGTCTTGGCGCGATCGGTTGGCTAGAACTCGAGATATGACTGAAAGAAATACAGCGTATTTTTCGCTTTATACAAATACTTTCCTTCATCTACTGCCCCTAAACTATAGAAGTGACGCGAAAATGGTATATAGCGCGGTTGTTCCTGATCTAACGACCTTTCATTTGATACCTGTCTTGGCGCGATCGGTTGGCTAGAACTCGAGATATGACTGAAAGAAATACAGGGTATTTTTCGCTCTATACAAATACTTTCCTTCATCTACTGCCCCTAAACTATAGAAGAGACGCGAAAATGGTATATAGCGCGATTGTGCCTAAACTATAGAAGTGACGCGAAAAAGTTATATAGCGCGATTGTTCCTCACCTAACGACCTTTCATTTGATACTTGTCTTGGCGCGATCGGTTGGCTAGAACTCGAGATATGACTGAAAGAAATACAGGGTATTTTTCGCTCTATACAAATACCCTCCTTCATGTACTGTCCCTAAACTATAAAAGTGACGCAAAAATGGTATATAGCGCGCTTGTTCCTGATCTAACGACCTTTCATTTGATACCTGTCTTGGCGCGATCGGTTGGCTAGAACTCGAGATATGACTGAAAGAAATACAGGGTATTTTTCGCTTTATACAAATACTTTCCTTCATCTACTGCCCCTAAACTATAGAAGTCACGCGAAAATGGTATATAGCGCGGTTATTCCTGATCTAACGACCTTTCATTTGATACCTGTCTTGGCGCGATCGGTTGGCTAGAACTCGAGATATGACTGAAAGAAATACAGGGTATTTTTCGCTTTATACAAATACTTTCCTTCATCTACTGCCCCTAAACTATAGAAGAGACGCGAAAATGGTATATAGCGCGATTGTGCCTAAACTATAGAAGTAACGCGAAAAAGTTATATAGCGCGATTGTTCCTCACCTAACGACCTTTCATTTGATACTTGTCTTGGCGCGATCGGTTGGCTAGAACTCGAGATATGACTGAAAGAAATACAGGGTATTTTTCGCTTTATACAAATACTTTCCTTCATCTACTGCCCCTAAACTATAGAAGTGACGCGAAAATGGTATATAGCGCGCTTGTTCCTGATCTAACGACCTTTTATTTGATACTTGTCTTGGCTCGATCGGTTGGCTAGAACTCGAGATATGACTGAAAGAAATACAGGGTATTTTTCGCTTTATACAAATACTTTTCTTCATCTACTGCTTCTAAACTATAGAAGAGACGCGAAAATGGTATATAGCGGAATTGTTCCTGATCTAACGACTTGGCTCGATCGGTTGGCTAGAACTCGAGATATGACTGAAAGAAATACAGGGTATTTTTCGCTCTATACAAATACCCTCCTTCATGTACTGTCCCTAAACTATAAAAGTGACGCAAAAATGGTATATAGCGCGCTTGTTCCTGATCTAACGACCTTTCATTTGATACCTGTCTTGGCGCGATCGGTTGGCTAGAACTCGAGATATGACTGAAAGAAATACAGGGTATTTTTCGCTTTATACAAATACTTTCCTTCATCTACTGCCCCTAAACTATAGACGAGACGCGAAAATGGTATATAGCGCGATTGTGCCTAAACTATAGAAGTGACGCGAAAAAGTTATATAGCGCGATTGTTCCTCATCTAACGACCTTTCATTTGATACTTGTCTTGGCGCGATCAGTTGGCTAGAACTCGAGATATGACTGAAAGAAATACAGCGTATTTTTCGCTTTATACAAATACTTTTCTTCATCTACTGCTCCTAAACTATAGAAGTGACGCGAAAATGGTATATAGCGCGATTGTTCCTCACCTAACGACCTTTCATTTGATACTTGTCTTGGCGCGATCGGTTGGCTAGAACTCGAGATATGACTGAAAGAAATACAGGGTATTTTTCGCTCTATACAAATACACTCCTTCATGTACTGTCCCTAAACTATAAAAGTGACGCAAAAATGGTACATAGCGCGCTTGTTCCTGATCTAACGACCTTTCATTTGATACCTGTCTTGGCGCGATCGGTTGGCTAGAACTCGAGATATGACTGAAAGAAATACAGGGTATTTTTCGCTCTATACAAATACCCTCCTTCATGTACTGCCCCTAAACTATAAAAGTGACGCGAAAATGGTATATAGCGCGATTGTTCCTCATCTAACGACCATTAATTTGATACTTGTCTTGGCGCGATCGGTTGGCTAGAACTCGAGATATGACTGAAAGAAATACAGGGTATTTTTCGCTTTATACAAATACCCTCCTTCATGTACTGTCCCTAAGCTATAGAAGTGACGCAAAAATGGTATATAGCGCGATTGTGCCTAAACTATAGGAGTGACGTGAAAATGGTATATAGCAGGATTGTTCCTCATCTAACGACCTTTCATTTGATACCTGTCTTGGCGCGATCGGTTGGCTAGAACTCGAGATATGACTGAAAGAAATACAGGGTGTTTTTCGCTTTATACAAATACTTTCCTTCATCTACTGCCCCTAAACTATAGAAGTGACGCAAAAATGGTATATAGCGCGCTTGTTCCTGATCTAACGACCTTTTATTTGATACTTGTCTTGGCTCGATCGGTTGGCTAGAACTCGAGATATGACTGAAAGAAATACAGGGTATTTTTCGCTTTATACAAATACTTTTCTTCATCTACTGCTTCTAAACTATAGAAGAGACGCGAAAATGGTATATAGCGGAATTGTTCCTGATCTAACGACTTGGCTCGATCGGTTGGCTAGAACTCGAGATATGACTGAAAGAAATACAGCGTATTTTTCGCTCTATACAAATACCCTCCTTCATGTACTGTCCCTAAACTATAAAAGTGACGCAAAAATGGTATATAGCGCGCTTGTTCCTGATCTAACGACCTTTCATTTGATACCTGTCTTGGCGCGATCGGTTGGCTAGAACTCGAGATATGACTGAAAGAAATACAGCGTATTTTTCGCTTTATACAAATACTTTTCTTCATCTACTGCTCCTAAACTATAGAAGAGACGCGAAAATGGTATATAGCGGAATTGTTCCCGATCTAACGACCTTTCATTTGATACTTGTCTTGGCTCGATCGGTTGGCTAGAACTCGAGATATGACTGAAAGAAATACAGGGTATTTTTCGCTCTATACAAATACCCTCCTTCATGTACTGCCCCTAAACTATAAAAGTGACGCGAAAATGGTATATAGCGCGATTGTTCCTCATCTAACGACCATTCATTTGATACTTGTCTTGGCGCGATCGGTTGGCTAGAACTCGAGATATGACTGAAAGAAATACAGGGTGTTTTTCGCTTTATACAAATACTTTCCTTCATCTACTGCCCCTAAACTATAGAAGTGACGCAAAAATGGTATATAGCGCGATTGTGCCTAAACTATAGGAGTGACGTGAAAATGGTATATAGCAGGATTGTTCCTCATCTAACGACCTTTCATTTGATACCTGTCTTGGCGCGATCGGTTGGCTAGAACTCGAGATATGACTGAAAGAAATACAGGGTGTTTTTCGCTTTATACAAATACTTTCCTTCATCTACTGCCCCTAAACTATAGAAGTGACGCAAAAATGGTATATAGCGCGCTTGTTCCTGATCTAACGACCTTTTATTTGATACTTGTCTTGGCTCGATCGGTTGGCTAGAACTCGAGATATGACTGAAAGAAATACAGGGTATTTTTCGCTTTATACAAATACTTTTCTTCATCTACTGCTTCTAAACTATAGAAGAGACGCGAAAATGGTATATAGCGGAATTGTTCCTGATCTAACGACTTGGCTCGATCGGTTGGCTAGAACTCGAGATATGACTGAAAGAAATACAGCGTATTTTTCGCTCTATACAAATACCCTCCTTCATGTACTGTCCCTAAACTATAAAAGTGACGCAAAAATGGTATATAGCGCGCTTGTTCCTGATCTAACGACCTTTCATTTGATACCTGTCTTGGCGCGATCGGTTGGCTAGAACTCGAGATATGACTGAAAGAAATACAGCGTATTTTTCGCTTTATACAAATACTTTCCTTCATCTACTGCCCCTAAACTATAGAAGTCACGCGAAAATGGTATATAGCGCGGTTATTCCTGATCTAACGACCTTTCATTTGATACCTGTCTTGGTGCGATCGGTTGGCTAGAACTCGAGATATGACTGAAAGAAATACAGGGTATTTTTCGCTTTATACAAATACTTTCCTTCATCTACTGCCCCTAAACTATAGAAGTGACGCGAAAATGGTATATAGCGCGGTTGTTCCTGATCTAACGACCTTTCATTTGATACCTGTCTTGGCGCGATCGGTTGGCTAGAACTCGAGATATGACTGAAAGAAATACAGGGTATTTTTCGCTTTATACAAATACTTTCCTTCATCTACTGCCCCTAAACTATAGAAGAGACGCGAAAATGGTATATAGCGCGATTGTGCCTAAACTATAGAAGTGACGCGAAAAAGTTATATAGCGCGATTGTTCCTCACCTAAAGACCTTTCATTTGATACTTGTCTTGGCGCGATCGGTTGGCTAGAACTCGAGATATGACTGAAAGAAATACAGGGTATTTTTCGCTCTATACAAATACCCTCCTTCATGTACTGTCCCTAAACTATAAAAGTGACGCAAAAATGGTATATAGCGCGCTTGTTCCTGATCTAACGACCTTTCATTTGATACCTGTCTTGGCGCGATCGGTTGGCTAGAACTCGAGATATGACTGAAAGAAATACAGCGTATTTTTCGCTTTATACAAATACTTTTCTTCATCTACTGCTCCTAAACTATAGAAGAGACGCGAAAATGGTATATAGCGGAATTGTTCCCGATCTAACGACCTTTCATTTGATACTTGTCTTGGCTCGATCGGTTGGCTAGAACTCGAGATATGACTGAAAGAAATACAGGGTATTTTTCGCTCTATACAAATACCCTCCTTCATGTACTGCCCCTAAACTATAAAAGTGACGCGAAAATGGTATATAGCGCGATTGTTCCTCATCTAACGACCATTCATTTGATACTTGTCTTGGCGCGATCGGTTGGCTAGAACTCGAGATATGACTGAAAGAAATACAGGGTGTTTTTCGCTTTATACAAATACTTTCCTTCATCTACTGCCCCTAAACTATAGAAGTGACGCGAAAATGGTATATAGCGCGATTGTGCCTAAACTATAGGAGTGACGTGAAAATGGTATATAGCAGGATTGTTCCTCATCTAACGACCTTTCATTTGATACCTGTCTTGGCGCGATCGGTTGGCTAGAACTCGAGATATGACTGAAAGAAATACAGGGTGTTTTTCGCTTTATACAAATACTTTCCTTCATCTACTGCCCCTAAACTATAGAAGTGACGCAAAAATGGTATATAGCGCGCTTGTTCCTGATCTAACGACCTTTTATTTGATACTTGTCTTGGCTCGATCGGTTGGCTAGAACTCGAGATATGACTGAAAGAAATACAGGGTATTTTTCGCTTTATACAAATACTTTTCTTCATCTACTGCTTCTAAACTATAGAAGAGACGCGAAAATGGTATATAGCGGAATTGTTCCTGATCTAACGACTTGGCTCGATCGGTTGGCTAGAACTCGAGATATGACTGAAAGAAATACAGGGTATTTTTCGCTCTATACAAATACCCTCCTTCATGTACTGTCCCTAAACTATAAAAGTGACGCAAAAATGGTATATAGCGCGCTTGTTCCTGATCTAACGACCTTTCATTTGATACCTGTCTTGGCGCGATCGGTTGGCTAGAACTCGAGATATGACTGAAAGAAATACAGGGTATTTTTCGCTTTATACAAATACTTTCCTTCATCTACTGCCCCTAAACTATAGAAGAGACGCGAAAATGGTATATAGCGCGATTGTGCCTAAACTATAGAAGTGACGCGAAAAAGTTATATAGCGCGATTGTTCCTCATCTAACGACCTTTCATTTGATACTTGTCTTGGCGCGATCAGTTGGCTAGAACTCGAGATATGGCTGAAAGAAATACAGGGTATTTTTCGCTTTATACAAATACTTTCCTTCATCTACTGCCCCTAAACTATAGAAGTGACGCGAAAATGGTATATAGCGGAATTGTTCCCGATCTAACGACCTTTCATTTGATACTTGTCTTGGCTCGATCGGTTGGCTAGAACTCGAGATATGACTGAAAGAAATACAGGGTATTTTTCGCTCTATACAAATACCCTCCTTCATGTACTGCCCCTAAACTATAGAAGTGACGCAAAAATGGTATATAGCGCGCTTGTTCCTGATCTAACGACCTTTTATTTGATACTTGTCTTGGCTCGATCGGTTGGCTAGAACTCGAGATATGACTGAAAGAAATACAGGGTATTTTTCGCTTTATACAAATACTTTTCTTCATCTACTGCTTCTAAACTATAGAAGAGACGCGAAAATGGTATATAGCGGAATTGTTCCTGATCTAACGACTTGGCTCGATCGGTTGGCTAGAACTCGAGATATGACTGAAAGAAATACAGGGTATTTTTCGCTCTATACAAATACCCTCCTTCATGTACTGTCCCTAAACTATAAAAGTGACGCAAAAATGGTATATAGCGCGCTTGTTCCTGATCTAACGACCTTTCATTTGATACCTGTCTTGGCGCGATCGGTTGGCTAGAACTCGAGATATGACTGAAAGAAATACAGGGTATTTTTCGCTTTATACAAATACTTTCCTTCATCTACTGCCCCTAAACTATAGAAGAGACGCGAAAATGGTATATAGCGCGATTGTGCCTAAACTATAGAAGTGACGCGAAAAAGTTATATAGCGCGATTGTTCCTCATCTAACGACCTTTCATTTGATACTTGTCTTGGCGCGATCAGTTGGCTAGAACTCGAGATATGGCTGAAAGAAATACAGGGTATTTTTCGCTTTATACAAATACTTTCCTTCATCTACTGCCCCTAAACTATAGAAGTGACGCGAAAATGGTATATAGCGCGATTGTTCCTCACCTAACGACCTTTCATTTGATACTTGTCTTGGCGCGATCGGTTGGCTAGAACTCGAGATATGACTGAAAGAAATACAGGGTATTTTTCGCTCTATACAAATACCCTCCTTCATGTACTGTCCCTAAACTATAAAAGTGACGCAAAAATGGTATATAGCGCGCTTGTTCCTGATCTAACGACCTTTCATTTGATACCTGTCTTGGCGCGATCGGTTGGCTAGAACTCGAGATATGACTGAAAGAAATACAGCGTATTTTTCGCTTTATACAAATACTTTTCTTCATCTACTGCTCCTAAACTATAGAAGAGACGCGAAAATGGTATATAGCGGAATTGTTCCCGATCTAACGACCTTTCATTTGATACTTGTCTTGGCTCGATCGGTTGGCTAGAACTCGAGATATGACTGAAAGAAATACAGGGTATTTTTCGCTTTATACAAATACTTTCCTTCATCTACTGCCCCTAAACTATAGAAGTGACGCGAAAATGGTATATAGCGCGATTGTGCCTAAACTATAGAAGTGACGCGAAAAAGTTATATAGCGCGATTGTTCCTCATCTAACGACCTTTCATTTGATACTTGTCTTGGCGCGATCGGTTGGCTAGAACTCGAGATATGGCTGAAAGAAACACATGGTATTTTTCACTTTATACAAATACTTTCCTTCATCTACTGCCCCTAAACTATAGAAGAGACGCGAAAATGGTATATAGCGGAATTGTTCCCGATCTAACGACCTTTCATTTGATACTTGTCTTGGCTCGATCGGTTGGCTAGAACTCGAGATATGACTGAAAGAAATACAGGGTATTTTTCGCTCTATACAAATACCCTCCTTCATGTACTGCCCCTAAACTATAAAAGTGACGCGAAAATGGTATATAGCGCGATTGTTCCTCATCTAACGACCATTCATTTGATACTTGTCTTGGCGCGATCGGTTGGCTAGAACTCGAGATATGACTGAAAGAAATACAGGGTGTTTTTCGCTTTATACAAATACTTTCCTTCATCTACTGCCCCTAAACTATAGAAGTGACGCGAAAATGGTATATAGCGCGATTGTGCCTAAACTATAGGAGTGACGTGAAAATGGTATATAGCAGGATTGTTCCTCATCTAACGACCTTTCATTTGATACCTGTCTTGGCGCGATCGGTTGGCTAGAACTCGAGATATGACTGAAAGAAATACAGGGTGTTTTTCGCTTTATACAAATACTTTCCTTCATGTACTGCCCCTAAACTATAGAAGTGACGCAAAAATGGTATATAGCGCGCTTGTTCCTGATCTAACGACCTTTTATTTGATACTTGTCTTGGCTCGATCGGTTGGCTAGAACTCGAGATATGACTGAAAGAAATACAGGGTATTTTTCGCTTTATACAAATACTTTTCTTCATCTACTGCTTCTAAACTATAGAAGAGACGCGAAAATGGTATATAGCGGAATTGTTCCTGATCTAACGACTTGGCTCGATCGGTTGGCTAGAACTCGAGATATGACTGAAAGAAATACAGGGTATTTTTCGCTCTATACAAATACCCTCCTTCATGTACTGTCCCTAAACTATAAAAGTGACGCAAAAATGGTATATAGCGCGCTTGTTCCTGATCTAACGACCTTTCATTTGATACCTGTCTTGGCGCGATCGGTTGGCTAGAACTCGAGATATGACTGAAAGAAATACAGCGTATTTTTCGCTTTATACAAATACTTTTCTTCATCTACTGCTCCTAAACTATAGAAGAGACGCGAAAATGGTATATAGCGGAATTGTTCCCGATCTAACGACCTTTCATTTGATACTTGTCTTGGCTCGATCGGTTGGCTAGAACTCGAGATATGACTGAAAGAAATACAGGGTATTTTTCGCTTTATACAAATACTTTCCTTCATCTACTGCCCCTAAACTATAGAAGTGACGCGAAAATGGTATATAGCGCGATTGTGCCTAAACTATAGAAGTGACGCGAAAAAGTTATATAGCGCGATTGTTCCTCATCTAACGACCTTTCATTTGATACTTGTCTTGGCGCGATCGGTTGGCTAGAACTCGAGATATGGCTGAAAGAAACACATGGTATTTTTCACTTTATACAAATACTTTCCTTCATCTACTGCCCCTAAACTATAGAAGAGACGCGAAAATGGTATATAGCGGAATTGTTCCCGATCTAACGACCTTTCATTTGATACTTGTCTTGGCTCGATCGGTTGGCTAGAACTCGAGATATGACTGAAAGAAATACAGGGTATTTTTCGCTCTATACAAATACCCTCCTTCATGTACTGCCCCTAAACTATAGAAGTGACGCGAAAATGGTATATAGAGCGATTGTTCCTGAACTAACGACCATTCATTTGATACTTGTCTTGGCGCGATCGGTTGGCTAGAACTCGAGATATGACTGAAAGAAATACAGGGTGTTTTTCGCTTTATACAAATACTTTCCTTCATCTACTGCCCCTAAACTATAGAAGTGACGCGAAAATGGTATATAGCGCGATTGTGCCTAAACTATAGGAGTGACGTGAAAATGGTATATAGCAGGATTGTTCCTCATCTAACGACCTTTCATTTGATACCTGTCTTGGCGCGATCGGTTGGCTAGAACTCGAGATATGACTGAAAGAAATACAGGGTGTTTTTCGCTTTATACAAATACTTTCCTTCATCTACTGCCCCTAAACTATAGAAGTGACGCAAAAATGGTATATAGCGCGCTTGTTCCTGATCTAACGACCTTTTATTTGATACTTGTCTTGGCTCGATCGGTTGGCTAGAACTCGAGATATGACTGAAAGAAATACAGGGTATTTTTCGCTTTATACAAATACTTTTCTTCATCTACTGCTTCTAAACTATAGAAGAGACGCGAAAATGGTATATAGCGGAATTGTTCCTGATCTAACGACTTGGCTCGATCGGTTGGCTAGAACTCGAGATATGACTGAAAGAAATACAGCGTATTTTTCGCTCTATACAAATACCCTCCTTCATGTACTGTCCCTAAACTATAAAAGTGACGCAAAAATGGTATATAGCGCGCTTGTTCCTGATCTAACGACCTTTCATTTGATACCTGTCTTGGCGCGATCGGTTGGCTAGAACTCGAGATATGACTGAAAGAAATACAGCGTATTTTTCGCTTTATACAAATACTTTTCTTCATCTACTGCTCCTAAACTATAGAAGAGACGCGAAAATGGTATATAGCGGAATTGTTCCCGATCTAACGACCTTTCATTTGATACTTGTCTTGGCTCGATCGGTTGGCTAGAACTCGAGATATGACTGAAAGAAATACAGGGTATTTTTCGCTCTATACAAATACCCTCCTTCATGTACTGCCCCTAAACAATAAAAGTGACGCGAAAATGGTATATAGCGCGATTGTTCCTCATCTAACGACCATTCATTTGATACTTGTCTTGGCTCGATCGGTTGGCTAGAACTCGAGATATGACTGAAAGAAATACAGGGTATTTTTCGCTTTATACAAATACTTTCCTTCATCTACTGCCCCTAAACTATAGAAGAGACGCGAAAATGGTATATAGCGCGATTGTGCCTAAACTATAGAAGTGACGCGAAAAAGTTATATAGCGCGATTGTTCCTCATCTAACGACCTTTCATTTGATACTTGTCTTGGCGCGATCAGTTGGCTAGAACTCGAGATATGGCTGAAAGAAATACAGGGTATTTTTCGCTTTATACAAATACTTTCCTTCATCTACTGCCCCTAAACTATAGAAGTGACGCGAAAATGGTATATAGCGCGGTTGTTCCTGATCTAACGACCTTTCATTTGATACCTGTCTTGGCTCGATCGGTTGGCTAGAACTCGAGATATGACTGAAAGAAATACAGGATATTTTTCGCTCTATACAAATACCCTCCTTCATGTACTGCCCCTAAACTATAAAAGTGACGCGAAAATGGTATATAGCGCGATTGTTCCTCATCTAACGACCATTCATTTGATACTTGTCTTAGCGCGATCGGTTGGCTAGAAATCGAGATATGACTGAAAGAAATACAGGGTATTTTTCGCTTTATACAAATACTTTCCTTCATCTACTGCCCCTAAACTATAGAAGTCACGCGAAAATGGTATATAGCGCGGTTATTCCTGATCTAACGACCTTTCATTTGATACCTGTCTTGGCGCGATCGGTTGGCTAGAACTCGAGATATGACTGAAAAAAATACAGGGTATTTTTCGCTTTATACAAATACTTTCCTTCATCTACTGCCCCTAAACTATAGAAGTGACGCGAAAATGGTATATAGCGCGATTGTGCCTAAACTATAGAAGTGACGCGAAAAAGTTATATAGCGCGATTGTTCCTCATCTAACGACCTTTCATTTGATACTTGTCTTGGCGCGATCGGTTGGCTAGAACTCGAGATATGGCTGAAAGAAACACATGGTATTTTTCACTTTATACAAATACTTTCCTTCATCTACTGCCCCTAAACTATAGAAGTGACGCGAAAATGGTATATAGCGTGGTTGTTCCTGATCTAACGACCTTTCATTTGATACCTGTCTTGGCGCGATCGGTTGGCTAGAACTCGAGATATGACTGAAAGAAATACAGCGTATTTTTCGCTTTATACAAATACTTTTCTTCATCTACTGCTCCTAAACTATAGAAGAGACGCGAAAATGGTATATAGCGGAATTGTTCCCGATCTAACGACCTTTCATTTGATACTTGTCTTGGCTCGATCGGTTGGCTAGAACTCGAGATATGACTCAAAGAAATACAGCGTATTTTTCGCTTTATACAAATACTTTTCTTCATCTACTGCTCCTAAACTATAGAAGAGACGCAAAAATGGTATATAGCGCGCTTGTTCCTGATCTAACGACCTTTCATTTGATACCTGTCTTGGCGCGATCGGTTGGCTAGAACTCGAGATATGACTGAAAGAAATACAGCGTATTTTTCGCTTTATACAAATACTTTTCTTCATCTACTGCTCCTAAACTATAGAAGAGACGCGAAAATGGTATATAGCGGAATTGTTCCCGATCTAACGACCTTTCATTTGATACTTGTCTTGGCTCGATCGGTTGGCTAGAACTCGAGATATGACTGAAAGAAATACAGGGTATTTTTCGCTCTATACAAATACCCTCCTTCATGTACTGCCCCTAAACTATAAAAGTGACGCGAAAATGGTATATAGCGCGATTGTTCCTCATCTAACGACCATTCATTTGATACTTGTCTTGGCGCGATCGGTTGGCTAGAACTCGAGATATGACTGAAAGAAATACAGGGTGTTTTTCGCTTTATACAAATACTTTCCTTCATCTACTGCCCCTAAACTATAGAAGTGACGCGAAAATGGTATATAGCGCGATTGTGCCTAAACTATAGGAGTGACGTGAAAATGGTATATAGCAGGATTGTTCCTCATCTAACGACCTTTCATTTGATACCTGTCTTGGCGCGATCGGTTGGCTAGAACTCGAGATATGACTGAAAGAAATACAGGGTATTTTTCGCTCTATACAAATACCCTCCTTCATGTACTGCCCCTAAACAATAAAAGTGACGCGAAAATGGTATATAGCGCGATTGTTCCTCATCTAACGACCATTCATTTGATACTTGTCTTGGCTCGATCGGTTGGCTAGAACTCGAGATATGACTGAAAGAAATACAGGGTATTTTTCGCTTTATACAAATACTTTCCTTCATCTACTGCCCCTAAACTATAGAAGAGACGCGAAAATGGTATATAGCGCGATTGTGCCTAAACTATAGAAGTGACGCGAAAAAGTTATATAGCGCGATTGTTCCTCATCTAACGACCTTTCATTTGATACTTGTCTTGGCGCGATCAGTTGGCTAGAACTCGAGATATGGCTGAAAGAAATACAGGGTATTTTTCGCTTTATACAAATACTTTCCTTCATCTACTGCCCCTAAACTATAGAAGTGACGCGAAAATGGTATATAGCGCGGTTGTTCCTGATCTAACGACCTTTCATTTGATACCTGTCTTGGCTCGATCGGTTGGCTAGAACTCGAGATATGACTGAAAGAAATACAGGATATTTTTCGCTCTATACAAATACCCTCCTTCATGTACTGCCCCTAAACTATAAAAGTGACGCGAAAATGGTATATAGCGCGATTGTTCCTCATCTAACGACCATTCATTTGATACTTGTCTTAGCGCGATCGGTTGGCTAGAAATCGAGATATGACTGAAAGAAATACAGGGTATTTTTCGCTTTATACAAATACTTTCCTTCATCTACTGCCCCTAAACTATAGAAGTCACGCGAAAATGGTATATAGCGCGGTTATTCCTGATCTAACGACCTTTCATTTGATACCTGTCTTGGCGCGATCGGTTGGCTAGAACTCGAGATATGACTGAAAAAAATACAGGGTATTTTTCGCTTTATACAAATACTTTCCTTCATCTACTGCCCCTAAACTATAGAAGTGACGCGAAAATGGTATATAGCGCGATTGTGCCTAAACTATAGAAGTGACGCGAAAAAGTTATATAGCGCGATTGTTCCTCATCTAACGACCTTTCATTTGATACTTGTCTTGGCGCGATCGGTTGGCTAGAACTCGAGATATGGCTGAAAGAAATACAGGGTATTTTTCGCTTTATACAAATACTTTCCTTCATCTACTGCCCCTAAACTATAGAAGTGACGCAAAAATGGTATATAGCGCGCTTGTTCCTGATCTAACGACCTTTCATTTGATACCTGTCTTGGCGCGATCGGTTGGCTAGAACTCGAGATATGACTGAAAGAAATACAGCGTATTTTTCGCTTTATACAAATACTTTTCTTCATCTACTGCTCCTAAACTATAGAAGAGACGCGAAAATGGTATATAGCGGAATTGTTCCCGATCTAACGACCTTTCATTTGATACTTGTCTTGGCTCGATCGGTTGGCTAGAACTCGAGATATGACTGAAAGAAATACAGGGTATTTTTCGCTTTATACAAATACTTTCCTTCATCTACTGCCCCTAAACTATAGAAGTGACGCGAAAATGGTATATATCGCGATTGTGCCTAAACTATAGAAGTGACGCGAAAAAGTTATATAGCGCGATTGTTCCTCATCTAACGACCTTTCATTTGATACTTGTCTTGGCGCGATCGGTTGGCTAGAACTCGAGATATGGCTGAAAGAAACACATGGTATTTTTCACTTTATACAAATACTTTCCTTCATCTACTGCCCCTAAACTATAGAAGAGACGCGAAAATGGTATATAGCGGAATTGTTCCCGATCTAACGACCTTTCATTTGATACTTGTCTTGGCTCGATCCGTTGGCTAGAACTCGAGATATGACTGAAAGAAATACAGGGTATTTTTCGCTCTATACAAATACCCTCCTTCATGTACTGCCCCTAAACTATAAAAGTGACGCGAAAATGGTATATAGCGCGATTGTTCCTCATCTAACGACCATTCATTTGATACTTGTCTTGGCGCGATCGGTTGGCTAGAACTCGAGATATGACTGAAAGAAATACAGGGTGTTTTTCGCTTTATACAAATACTTTCCTTCATCTACTGCCCCTAAACTATAGAAGTGACGCGAAAATGGTATATAGCGCGATTGTGCCTAAACTATAGGAGTGACGTGAAAATGGTATATAGCAGGATTGTTCCTCATCTAACGACCTTTCATTTGATACCTGTCTTGGCGCGATCGGTTGGCTAGAACTCGAGATATGACTGAAAGAAATACAGGGTGTTTTTCGCTTTATACAAATACTTTCCTTCATCTACTGCCCCTAAACTATAGAAGTGACGCAAAAATGGTATATAGCGCGCTTGTTCCTGATCTAACGACCTTTTATTTGATACTTGTCTTGGCTCGATCGGTTGGCTAGAACTCGAGATATGACTGAAAGAAATACAGGGTATTTTTCGCTTTATACAAATACTTTTCTTCATCTACTGCTTCTAAACTATAGAAGAGACGCGAAAATGGTATATAGCGGAATTGTTCCTGATCTAACGACTTGGCTCGATCGGTTGGCTAGAACTCGAGATATGACTGAAAGAAATACAGGGTATTTTTCGCTCTATACAAATACCCTCCTTCATGTACTGTCCCTAAACTATAAAAGTGACGCAAAAATGGTATATAGCGCGCTTGTTCCTGATCTAACGACCTTTCATTTGATACCTGTCTTGGCGCGATCGGTTGGCTAGAACTCGAGATATGACTGAAAGAAATACAGCGTATTTTTCGCTTTATACAAATACTTTTCTTCATCTACTGCTCCTAAACTATAGAAGAGACGCGAAAATGGTATATAGCGGAATTGTTCCCGATCTAACGACCTTTCATTTGATACTTGTCTTGGCTCGATCGGTTGGCTAGAACTCGAGATATGACTGAAAGAAATACAGGGTATTTTTCGCTTTATACAAATACTTTCCTTCATCTACTGCCCCTAAACTATAGAAGTGACGCGAAAATGGTATATAGCGCGATTGTGCCTAAACTATAGAAGTGACGCGAAAAAGTTATATAGCGCGATTGTTCCTCATCTAACGACCTTTCATTTGATACTTGTCTTGGCGCGATCGGTTGGCTAGAACTCGAGATATGGCTGAAAGAAACACATGGTATTTTTCACTTTATACAAATACTTTCCTTCATCTACTGCCCCTAAACTATAGAAGAGACGCGAAAATGGTATATAGCGGAATTGTTCCCGATCTAACGACCTTTCATTTGATACTTGTCTTGGCTCGATCGGTTGGCTAGAACTCGAGATATGACTGAAAGAAATACAGGGTATTTTTCGCTCTATACAAATACCCTCCTTCATGTACTGCCCCTAAACTATAGAAGTGACGCGAAAATGGTATATAGAGCGATTGTTCCTGAACTAACGACCATTCATTTGATACTTGTCTTGGCGCGATCGGTTGGCTAGAACTCGAGATATGACTGAAAGAAATACAGGGTGTTTTTCGCTTTATACAAATACTTTCCTTCATCTACTGCCCCTAAACTATAGAAGTGACGCGAAAATGGTATATAGCGCGATTGTGCCTAAACTATAGGAGTGACGTGAAAATGGTATATAGCAGGATTGTTCCTCATCTAACGACCTTTCATTTGATACCTGTCTTGGCGCGATCGGTTGGCTAGAACTCGAGATATGACTGAAAGAAATACAGGGTGTTTTTCGCTTTATACAAATACTTTCCTTCATCTACTGCCCCTAAACTATAGAAGTGACGCAAAAATGGTATATAGCGCGCTTGTTCCTGATCTAACGACCTTTTATTTGATACTTGTCTTGGCTCGATCGGTTGGCTAGAACTCGAGATATGACTGAAAGAAATACAGGGTATTTTTCGCTTTATACAAATACTTTTCTTCATCTACTGCTTCTAAACTATAGAAGAGACGCGAAAATGGTATATAGCGGAATTGTTCCTGATCTAACGACTTGGCTCGATCGGTTGGCTAGAACTCGAGATATGACTGAAAGAAATACAGCGTATTTTTCGCTCTATACAAATACCCTCCTTCATGTACTGTCCCTAAACTATAAAAGTGACGCAAAAATGGTATATAGCGCGCTTGTTCCTGATCTAACGACCTTTCATTTGATACCTGTCTTGGCGCGATCGGTTGGCTAGAACTCGAGATATGACTGAAAGAAATACAGCGTATTTTTCGCTTTATACAAATACTTTTCTTCATCTACTGCTCCTAAACTATAGAAGAGACGCGAAAATGGTATATAGCGGAATTGTTCCCGATCTAACGACCTTTCATTTGATACTTGTCTTGGCTCGATCGGTTGGCTAGAACTCGAGATATGACTGAAAGAAATACAGGGTATTTTTCGCTCTATACAAATACCCTCCTTCATGTACTGCCCCTAAACAATAAAAGTGACGCGAAAATGGTATATAGCGCGATTGTTCCTCATCTAACGACCATTCATTTGATACTTGTCTTGGCTCGATCGGTTGGCTAGAACTCGAGATATGACTGAAAGAAATACAGGGTATTTTTCGCTTTATACAAATACTTTCCTTCATCTACTGCCCCTAAACTATAGAAGAGACGCGAAAATGGTATATAGCGCGATTGTGCCTAAACTATAGAAGTGACGCGAAAAAGTTATATAGCGCGATTGTTCCTCATCTAACGACCTTTCATTTGATACTTGTCTTGGCGCGATCAGTTGGCTAGAACTCGAGATATGGCTGAAAGAAATACAGGGTATTTTTCGCTTTATACAAATACTTTCCTTCATCTACTGCCCCTAAACTATAGAAGTGACGCGAAAATGGTATATAGCGCGGTTGTTCCTGATCTAACGACCTTTCATTTGATACCTGTCTTGGCTCGATCGGTTGGCTAGAACTCGAGATATGACTGAAAGAAATACAGGATATTTTTCGCTCTATACAAATACCCTCCTTCATGTACTGCCCCTAAACTATAAAAGTGACGCGAAAATGGTATATAGCGCGATTGTTCCTCATCTAACGACCATTCATTTGATACTTGTCTTAGCGCGATCGGTTGGCTAGAAATCGAGATATGACTGAAAGAAATACAGGGTATTTTTCGCTTTATACAAATACTTTCCTTCATCTACTGCCCCTAAACTATAGAAGTCACGCGAAAATGGTATATAGCGCGGTTATTCCTGATCTAACGACCTTTCATTTGATACCTGTCTTGGCGCGATCGGTTGGCTAGAACTCGAGATATGACTGAAAAAAATACAGGGTATTTTTCGCTTTATACAAATACTTTCCTTCATCTACTGCCCCTAAACTATAGAAGTGACGCGAAAATGGTATATAGCGCGATTGTGCCTAAACTATAGAAGTGACGCGAAAAAGTTATATAGCGCGATTGTTCCTCATCTAACGACCTTTCATTTGATACTTGTCTTGGCGCGATCGGTTGGCTAGAACTCGAGATATGGCTGAAAGAAACACATGGTATTTTTCACTTTATACAAATACTTTCCTTCATCTACTGCCCCTAAACTATAGAAGTGACGCGAAAATGGTATATAGCGTGGTTGTTCCTGATCTAACGACCTTTCATTTGATACCTGTCTTGGCGCGATCGGTTGGCTAGAACTCGAGATATGACTGAAAGAAATACAGCGTATTTTTCGCTTTATACAAATACTTTTCTTCATCTACTGCTCCTAAACTATAGAAGAGACGCGAAAATGGTATATAGCGGAATTGTTCCCGATCTAACGACCTTTCATTTGATACTTGTCTTGGCTCGATCGGTTGGCTAGAACTCGAGATATGACTCAAAGAAATACAGCGTATTTTTCGCTTTATACAAATACTTTTCTTCATCTACTGCTCCTAAACTATAGAAGAGACGCAAAAATGGTATATAGCGCGCTTGTTCCTGATCTAACGACCTTTCATTTGATACCTGTCTTGGCGCGATCGGTTGGCTAGAACTCGAGATATGACTGAAAGAAATACAGCGTATTTTTCGCTTTATACAAATACTTTTCTTCATCTACTGCTCCTAAACTATAGAAGAGACGCGAAAATGGTATATAGCGGAATTGTTCCCGATCTAACGACCTTTCATTTGATACTTGTCTTGGCTCGATCGGTTGGCTAGAACTCGAGATATGACTGAAAGAAATACAGGGTATTTTTCGCTCTATACAAATACCCTCCTTCATGTACTGCCCCTAAACTATAAAAGTGACGCGAAAATGGTATATAGCGCGATTGTTCCTCATCTAACGACCATTCATTTGATACTTGTCTTGGCGCGATCGGTTGGCTAGAACTCGAGATATGACTGAAAGAAATACAGGGTGTTTTTCGCTTTATACAAATACTTTCCTTCATCTACTGCCCCTAAACTATAGAAGTGACGCGAAAATGGTATATAGCGCGATTGTGCCTAAACTATAGGAGTGACGTGAAAATGGTATATAGCAGGATTGTTCCTCATCTAACGACCTTTCATTTGATACCTGTCTTGGCGCGATCGGTTGGCTAGAACTCGAGATATGACTGAAAGAAATACAGGGTATTTTTCGCTCTATACAAATACCCTCCTTCATGTACTGCCCCTAAACAATAAAAGTGACGCGAAAATGGTATATAGCGCGATTGTTCCTCATCTAACGACCATTCATTTGATACTTGTCTTGGCTCGATCGGTTGGCTAGAACTCGAGATATGACTGAAAGAAATACAGGGTATTTTTCGCTTTATACAAATACTTTCCTTCATCTACTGCCCCTAAACTATAGAAGAGACGCGAAAATGGTATATAGCGCGATTGTGCCTAAACTATAGAAGTGACGCGAAAAAGTTATATAGCGCGATTGTTCCTCATCTAACGACCTTTCATTTGATACTTGTCTTGGCGCGATCAGTTGGCTAGAACTCGAGATATGGCTGAAAGAAATACAGGGTATTTTTCGCTTTATACAAATACTTTCCTTCATCTACTGCCCCTAAACTATAGAAGTGACGCGAAAATGGTATATAGCGCGGTTGTTCCTGATCTAACGACCTTTCATTTGATACCTGTCTTGGCTCGATCGGTTGGCTAGAACTCGAGATATGACTGAAAGAAATACAGGATATTTTTCGCTCTATACAAATACACTCCTTCATGTACTGCCCCTAAACTATAAAAGTGACGCGAAAATGGTATATAGCGCGATTGTTCCTCATCTAACGACCATTCATTTGATACTTGTCTTAGCGCGATCGGTTGGCTAGAAATCGAGATATGACTGAAAGAAATACAGGGTATTTTTCGCTTTATACAAATACTTTCCTTCATCTACTGCCCCTAAACTATAGAAGTCACGCGAAAATGGTATATAGCGCGGTTATTCCTGATCTAACGACCTTTCATTTGATACCTGTCTTGGCGCGATCGGTTGGCTAGAACTCGAGATATGACTGAAAAAAATACAGGGTATTTTTCGCTTTATACAAATACTTTCCTTCATCTACTGCCCCTAAACTATAGAAGTGACGCGAAAATGGTATATAGCGCGATTGTGCCTAAACTATAGAAGTGACGCGAAAAAGTTATATAGCGCGATTGTTCCTCATCTAACGACCTTTCATTTGATACTTGTCTTGGCGCGATCGGTTGGCTAGAACTCGAGATATGGCTGAAAGAAACACATGGTATTTTTCACTTTATACAAATACTTTCCTTCATCTACTGCCCCTAAACTATAGAAGTGACGCGAAAATGGTATATAGCGTGGTTGTTCCTGATCTAACGACCTTTCATTTGATACCTGTCTTGGCGCGATCGGTTGGCTAGAACTCGAGATATGACTGAAAGAAATACAGCGTATTTTTCGCTTTATACAAATACTTTTCTTCATCTACTGCTCCTAAACTATAGAAGAGACGCGAAAATGGTATATAGCGGAATTGTTCCCGATCTAACGACCTTTCATTTGATACTTGTCTTGGCTCGATCGGTTGGCTAGAACTCGAGATATGACTCAAAGAAATACAGCGTATTTTTCGCTTTATACAAATACTTTTCTTCATCTACTGCTCCTAAACTATAGAAGAGACGCAAAAATGGTATATAGCGCGCTTGTTCCTGATCTAACGACCTTTCATTTGATACCTGTCTTGGCGCGATCGGTTGGCTAGAACTCGAGATATGACTGAAAGAAATACAGCGTATTTTTCGCTTTATACAAATACTTTTCTTCATCTACTGCTCCTAAACTATAGAAGAGACGCGAAAATGGTATATAGCGGAATTGTTCCCGATCTAACGACCTTTCATTTGATACTTGTCTTGGCTCGATCGGTTGGCTAGAACTCGAGATATGACTGAAAGAAATACAGGGTATTTTTCGCTCTATACAAATACCCTCCTTCATGTACTGCCCCTAAACTATAAAAGTGACGCGAAAATGGTATATAGCGCGATTGTTCCTCATCTAACGACCATTCATTTGATACTTGTCTTGGCGCGATCGGTTGGCTAGAACTCGAGATATGACTGAAAGAAATACAGGGTGTTTTTCGCTTTATACAAATACTTTCCTTCATCTACTGCCCCTAAACTATAGAAGTGACGCGAAAATGGTATATAGCGCGATTGTGCCTAAACTATAGGAGTGACGTGAAAATGGTATATAGCAGGATTGTTCCTCATCTAACGACCTTTCATTTGATACCTGTCTTGGCGCGATCGGTTGGCTAGAACTCGAGATATGACTGAAAGAAATACAGGGTGTTTTTCGCTTTATACAAATACTTTCCTTCATCTACTGCCCCTAAACTATAGAAGTGACGCAAAAATGGTATATAGCGCGCTTGTTCCTGATCTAACGACCTTTTATTTGATACTTGTCTTGGCTCGATCGGTTGGCTAGAACTCGAGATATGACTGAAAGAAATACAGGGTATTTTTCGCTTTATACAAATACTTTTCTTCATCTACTGCTTCTAAACTATAGAAGAGACGCGAAAATGGTATATAGCGGAATTGTTCCTGATCTAACGACTTGGCTCGATCGGTTGGCTAGAACTCGAGATATGACTGAAAGAAATACAGGGTATTTTTCGCTCTATACAAATACCCTCCTTCATGTACTGTCCCTAAACTATAAAAGTGACGCAAAAATGGTATATAGCGCGCTTGTTCCTGATCTAACGACCTTTCATTTGATACCTGTCTTGGCGCGATCGGTTGGCTAGAACTCGAGATATGACTGAAAGAAATACAGGGTATTTTTCGCTTTATACAAATACTTTCCTTCATCTACTGCCCCTAAACTATAGAAGAGACGCGAAAATGGTATATAGCGCGATTGTGCCTAAACTATAGAAGTGACGCGAAAAAGTTATATAGCGCGATTGTTCCTCATCTAACGACCTTTCATTTGATACTTGTCTTGGCGCGATCAGTTGGCTAGAACTCGAGATATGGCTGAAAGAAATACAGGGTATTTTTCGCTTTATACAAATACTTTCCTTCATCTACTGCCCCTAAACTATAGAAGTGACGCGAAAATGGTATATAGCGCGATTGTTCCTCACCTAACGACCTTTCATTTGATACTTGTCTTGGCGCGATCGGTTGGCTAGAACTCGAGATATGACTGAAAGAAATACAGGGTATTTTTCGCTCTATACAAATACCCTCCTTCATGTACTGTCCCTAAACTATAAAAGTGACGCAAAAATGGTATATAGCGCGCTTGTTCCTGATCTAACGACCTTTCATTTGATACCTGTCTTGGCGCGATCGGTTGGCTAGAACTAGAGATATGACTGAAAGAAATACAGCGTATTTTTCGCTTTATACAAATACTTTTCTTCATCTACTGCTCCTAAACTATAGAAGAGACGCGAAAATGGTATATAGCGGAATTGTTCCCGATCTAACGACCTTTCATTTGATACTTGTCTTGGCTCGATCGGTTGGCTAGAACTCGAGATATGACTGAAAGAAATACAGGGTATTTTTCGCTCTATACAAATACCCTCCTTCATGTACTGCCCCTAAACTATAAAAGTGACGCGAAAATGGTATATAGCGCGATTGTTCCTCATCTAACGACCATTCATTTGATACTTGTCTTGGCGCGATCGGTTGGCTAGAACTCGAGATATGACTGAAAGAAATACAGGGTGTTTTTCGCTTTATACAAATACTTTCCTTCATCTACTGCCCCTAAACTATAGAAGTGACGCGAAAATGGTATATAGCGCGATTGTGCCTAAACTATAGGAGTGACGTGAAAATGGTATATAGCAGGATTGTTCCTCATCTAACGACCTTTCATTTGATACCTGTCTTGGCGCGATCGGTTGGCTAGAACTCGAGATATGACTGAAAGAAATACAGGGTGGTTTTCGCTTTATACAAATACTTTCCTTCATCTACTGCCCCTAAACTATAGAAGTGACGCAAAAATGGTATATAGCGCGCTTGTTCCTGATCTAACGACCTTTTATTTGATACTTGTCTTGGCTCGATCGGTTGGCTAGAACTCGAGATATGACTGAAAGAAATACAGGGTATTTTTCGCTTTATACAAATACTTTTCTTCATCTACTGCTTCTAAACTATAGAAGAGACGCGAAAATGGTATATAGCGGAATTGTTCCTGATCTAACGACTTGGCTCGATCGGTTGGCTAGAACTCGAGATATGACTGAAAGAAATACAGCGTATTTTTCGCTCTATACAAATACCCTCCTTCATGTACTGTCCCTAAACTATAAAAGTGACGCAAAAATGGTATATAGCGCGCTTGTTCCTGATCTAACGACCTTTCATTTGATACCTGTCTTGGCGCGATCGGTTGGCTAGAACTCGAGATATGACTGAAAGAAATACAGCGTATTTTTCGCTTTATACAAATACTTTTCTTCATCTACTGCTCCTAAACTATAGAAGAGACGCGAAAATGGTATATAGCGGAATTGTTCCCGATCTAACGACCTTTCATTTGATACTTGTCTTGGCTCGATCGGTTGGCTAGAACTCGAGATATGACTGAAAGAAATACAGGGTATTTTTCGCTCTATACAAATACCCTCCTTCATGTACTGCCCCTAAACTATAAAAGTGACGCGAAAATGGTATATAGCGCGATTGTTCCTCATCTAACGACCATTCATTTGATACTTGTCTTGGCTCGATCGGTTGGCTAGAACTCGAGATATGACTGAAAGAAATACAGGGTATTTTTCGCTTTATACAAATACTTTCCTTCATCTACTGCCCCTAAACTATAGAAGAGACGCGAAAATGGTATATAGCGCGATTGTGCCTAAACTATAGAAGTGACGCGAAAAAGTTATATAGCGCGATTGTTCCTCATCTAACGACCTTTCATTTGATACTTGTCTTGGCGCGATCAGTTGGCTAGAACTCGAGATATGGCTGAAAGAAATACAGGGTATTTTTCGCTTTATACAAATACTTTCCTTCATCTACTGCCCCTAAACTATAGAAGTGACGCGAAAATGGTATATAGCGCGGTTGTTCCTGATCTAACGACCTTTCATTTGATACCTGTCTTGGCTCGATCGGTTGGCTAGAACTCGAGATATGACTGAAAGAAATACAGGATATTTTTCGCTCTATACAAATACCCTCCTTCATGTACTGCCCCTAAACTATAAAAGTGACGCGAAAATGGTATATAGCGCGATTGTTCCCCATCTAACGACCATTCATTTGATACTTGTCTTAGCGCGATCGGTTGGCTAGAACTCGAGATATGACTGAAAGAAATACAGGGTATTTTTCGCTTTATACAAATACTTTCCTTCATCTACTGCCCCTAAACTATAGAAGTCACGCGAAAATGGTATATAGCGCGGTTATTCCTGATCTAACGACCTTTCATTTGATACCTGTCTTGGCGCGATCGGTTGGCTAGAACTCGAGATATGACTGAAAAAAATACAGGGTATTTTTCGCTTTATACAAATACTTTCCTTCATCTACTGCCCCTAAACTATAGAAGTGACGCGAAAATGGTATATAGCGCGATTGTGCCTAAACTATAGAAGTGACGCGAAAAAGTTATATAGCGCGATTGTTCCTCATCTAACGACCTTTCATTTGATACTTGTCTTGACGCGATCGGTTGGCTAGAACTCGAGATATGGCTGAAAGAAACACATGGTATTTTTCACTTTATACAAATACTTTCCTTCATCTACTGCCCCTAAACTATAGAAGTGACGCGAAAATGGTATATAGCGTGGTTGTTCCTGATCTAACGACCTTTCATTTGATACCTGTCTTGGCGCGATCGGTTGGCTAGAACTCGAGATATGACTGAAAGAAATACAGCGTATTTTTCGCTTTATACAAATACTTTTCTTCATCTACTGCTCCTAAACTATAGAAGAGACGCGAAAATGGTATATAGCGGAATTGTTCCCGATCTAACGACCTTTCATTTGATACTTGTCTTGGCTCGATCGGTTGGCTAGAACTCGAGATATGACTCAAAGAAATACAGCGTATTTTTCGCTTTATACAAATACCTTTCTTCATCTACTGCTCCTAAACTATAGAAGAGACGCGAAAATGGTATATAGCGGAATTGTTCCCGATCTAACGACCTTTCATTTGATACTTGTCTTGGCTCGATCGGTTGGCTAGAACTCGAGATATGACTGAAAGAAATACAGGGTATTTTTCGCTCTATACAAATACCCTCCTTCATGTACTGCCCCTAAACTATAAAAGTGACGCGAAAATGGTATATAGCGCGATTGTTCCTCATCTAACGACCATTCATTTGATACCTGTCTTGGCGCGATCGGTTGGCTAGAACTCGAGATATGACTGAAAGAAATACAGCGTATTTTTCGCTTTATACAAATACTTTTCTTCATCTACTGCTCCTAAACTATAGAAGAGACGCGAAAATGGTATATAGCGGAATTGTTCCCGATCTAACGACCTTTCATTTGATACTTGTCTTGGCTCGATCGGTTGGCTAGAACTCGAGATATGACTGAAAGAAATACAGGGTGTTTTTCGCTTTATACAAATACTTTCCTTCATCTACTGCCCCTAAACTATAGAAGTGACGCGAAAATGGTATATAGCGCGGTTGTTCCTGATCTAACGACCTTTCATTTGATATCTGTCTTGGCGCGATCGGTTGGCTAGAACTCGAGATATGACTGAAAGAAATACAGGGTATTTTTCGCTTTATACAAATACTTTCCTTCATCTACTGCCCCTAAACTATAGAAGAGACGCGAAAATGGTATATAGCGCGATTGTGCCTAAACTATAGAAGTGACGCGAAAAAGTTATATAGCGCGATTGTTCCTCACCTAACGACCTTTCATTTGATACTTGTCTTGGCGCGATCAGTTGGCTAGAACTCGAGATATGGCTGAAAGAAATAAAGGGTATTTTTCGCTTTATACAAATACTTTCCTTCATCTACTGCCCCTAAACTATAGAAGTGACGCAAAAATGGTATATAGCGCGCTTGTTCCTGATCTAACGACCTTTTATTTGATACTTGTCTTGGCTCGATCGGTTGGCTAGAACTCGAGATATGACTGAAAGAAATACAGGGTATTTTTCGCTTTATACAAATACTTTTCTTCATCTACTGCTTCTAAACTATAGAAGAGACGCGAAAATGGTATATAGCGGAATTGTTCCTGATCTAACGACTTGGCTCGATCGGTTGGCTAGAACTCGAGATATGACTGAAAGAAATACAGCGTATTTTTCGCTCTATACAAATACCCTCCTTCATGTACTGTCCCTAAACTATAAAAGTGACGCAAAAATGGTATATAGCGCGCTTGTTCCTGATCTAACGACCTTTCATTTGATACCTGTCTTGGCGCGATCGGTTGGCTAGAACTCGAGATATGACTGAAAGAAATACAGCGTATTTTTCGCTTTATACAAATACTTTTCTTCATCTACTGCTCCTAAACTATAGAAGAGACGCGAAAATGGTATATAGCGGAATTGTTCCCGATCTAACGACCTTTCATTTGATACTTGTCTTGGCTCGATCGGTTGGCTAGAACTCGAGATATGACTGAAAGAAATACAGGGTATTTTTCGCTCTATACAAATACCCTCCTTCATGTACTGCCCCTAAACTATAAAAGTGACGCGAAAATGGTATATAGCGCGATTGTTCCTCATCTAACGACCATTCATTTGATACTGGTCTTGGCTCGATCGGTTGGCTAGAACTCGAGATATGACTGAAAGAAATACAGGGTATTTTTCGCTTTATACAAATACTTTCCTTCATCTACTGCCCCTAAACTATAGAAGAGACGCGAAAATGGTATATAGCGCGATTGTGCCTAAACTATAGAAGTGACGCGAAAAAGTTATATAGCGCGATTGTTCCTCATCTAACGACCTTTCATTTGATACTTGTCTTGGCGCGATCAGTTGGCTAGAACTCGAGATATGGCTGAAAGAAATACAGGGTATTTTTCGCTTTATACAAATACTTTCCTTCATCTACTGCCCCTAAACTATAGAAGTGACGCGAAAATGGTATATAGCGCGGTTGTTCCTGATCTAACGACCTTTCATTTGATACCTGTCTTGGCTCGATCGGTTGGCTAGAACTCGAGATATGACTGAAAGAAATACAGGATATTTTTCGCTCTATACAAATACCCTCCTTCATGTACTGCCCCTAAACTATAAAAGTGACGCGAAAATGGTATATAGCGCGATTGTTCCTCATCTAACGACCATTCATTTGATACTTGTCTTAGCGCGATCGGTTGGCTAGAACTCGAGATATGACTGAAAGAAATACAGGGTATTTTTCGCTTTATACAAATACTTTTCTTCATCTACTGCCCCTAAACTATAGAAGTCACGCGAAAATGGTATATAGCGGAATTGTTCCCGATCTAACGACCTTTCATTTGATACTTGTCTTGGCTCGATCGGTTGGCTAGAACTCGAGATATGACTGAAAGAAATACAGGGTATTTTTCGCTCTATACAAATACCCTCCTTCATGTACTGCCCCTAAACTATAAAAGTGACGCGAAAATGGTATATAGCGCGATTGTTCCTCATCTAACGACCATTCATTTGATACCTGTCTTGGCGCGATCGGTTGGCTAGAACTCGAGATATGACTGAAAGAAATACAGCGTATTTTTCGCTTTATACAAATACTTTTCTTCATCTACTGCTCCTAAACTATAGAAGAGACGCGAAAATGGTATATAGCGGAATTGTTCCCGATCTAACGACCTTTCATTTGATACTTGTCTTGGCTCGATCGGTTGGCTAGAACTCGAGATATGACTGAAAGAAATACAGGGTGTTTTTCGCTTTATACAAATACTTTCCTTCATCTACTGCCCCTAAACTATAGAAGTGACGCGAAAATGGTATATAGCGCGGTTGTTCCTGATCTAACGACCTTTCATTTGATATCTGTCTTGGCGCGATCGGTTGGCTAGAACTCGAGATATGACTGAAAGAAATACAGGGTATTTTTCGCTTTATACAAATACTTTCCTTCATCTACTGCCCCTAAACTATAGAAGAGACGCGAAAATGGTATATAGCGCGATTGTGCCTAAACTATAGAAGTGACGCGAAAAAGTTATATAGCGCGATTGTTCCTCACCTAACGACCTTTCATTTGATACTTGTCTTGGCGCGATCAGTTGGCTAGAACTCGAGATATGGCTGAAAGAAATAAAGGGTATTTTTCGCTTTATACAAATACTTTCCTTCATCTACTGCCCCTAAACTATAGAAGTGACGCAAAAATGGTATATAGCGCGCTTGTTCCTGATCTAACGACCTTTTATTTGATACTTGTGTTGGCTCGATCGGTTGGCTAGAACTCGAGATATGACTGAAAGAAATACAGGGTATTTTTCGCTTTATACAAATACTTTTCTTCATCTACTGCTCCTAAACTATAGAAGTGACGCGAAAATGGTATATAGCGGAATTGTTCCTGATCTAACGACCTTTCATTTGATACTTGTCTTGGCTCGATCGGTTGGCTAGAACTCGAGATATGACTGAAAGAAATACAGGGTATTTTTCGCTCTATACAAATACCCTCCTTCATGTACTGTCCCTAAACTATAAAAGTGACGCAAAAATGGTATATAGCGCGCTTGTTCCTGATCTAACGACCTTTCATTTGATACCTGTCTTGGCACGATCGGTTGGCTAGAACTAGAGATATGACTGAAAGAAATACAGCGTATTTTTCGCTTTATACAAATACTTTTCTTCATCTACTGCTCCTAAACTATAGAAGAGACGCGAAAATGGTATATAGCGGAATTGTTCCCGATCTAACGACCTTTCATTTGATACTTGTCTTGGCTCGATCGGTTGGCTAGAACTCGAGATATGACTGAAAGAAATACAGGGTATTTTTCGCTCTATACAAATACCCTCCTTCATGTACTGCCCCTAAACTATAAAAGTGACGCGAAAATGGTATATAGCGCGATTGTTCCTCATCTAACGACCATTCATTTGATACTTGTCTTGGCGCGATCGGTTGGCTAGAACTCGAGATATGACTGAAAGAAATACAGGGTGTTTTTCGCTTTATACAAATACTTTCCTTCATCTACTGCCCCTAAACTATAGAAGTGACGCGAAAATGGTATATAGCGCGATTGTGCCTAAACTATAGGAGTGACGTGAAAATGGTATATAGCAGGATTGTTCCTCATCTAACGACCTTTCATTTGATACCTGTCTTGGCGCGATCGGTTGGCTAGAACTCGAGATATGACTGAAAGAAATACAGGGTGTTTTTCGCTTTATACAAATACTTTCCTTCATCTACTGCCCCTAAACTATAGAAGTGACGCAAAAATGGTATATAGCGCGCTTGTTCCTGATCTAACGACCTTTTATTTGATACTTGTCTTGGCTCGATCGGTTGGCTAGAACTCGAGATATGACTGAAAGAAATACAGGGTATTTTTCGCTTTATACAAATACTTTTCTTCATCTACTGCTCCTAAACTATAGAAGAGACGCGAAAATGGTATATAGCGGAATTGTTCCTGATCTAACGACCTTTCATTTGATACTTGTCTTGGCTCGATCGGTTGGCTAGAACTCGAGATATGATTGAAAGAAATACAGGGTATTTTTCGCTCTATACAAATACCCTCCTTCATGTACTGTCCCTAAACTATAAAAGTGACGCAAAAATGGTATATAGCGCGCTTGTTCCTGATCTAACGACCTTTCATTTGATACCTGTCTTGGCGCGATCGGTTGGCTAGAACTCGAGATATGACTGAAAGAAATACAGCGTATTTTTCGCTTTATACAAATACTTTTCTTCATCTACTGCTCCTAAACTATAGAAGAGACACGAAAATGGTATATAGCGGAATTGTTCCCGATCTAACGACCTTTCATTTGATACTTGTCTTGGCGCGATCGGTTGGCTAGAACTCGAGATATGACTGAAAGAAATACAGGGTATTTTTCGCTTTATACAAATACTTTCCTTCATCTACTGCCCCTAAACTATAGAAGAGACGCGAAAATGGTATATAGCGCGATTGTGCCTAAACTATAGAAGTGACGCGAAAAAGTTATATAGCGCGATTGTTCCTCATCTAACGACCTTTCATTTGATACTTGTCTTGGCGCGATCAGTTGGCTAGAACTCGAGATATGGCTGAAAGAAATAAAGGGTATTTTTCGCTTTATACAAATACATTCCTTCATCTACTGCCCCTAAACTATAGAAGTGACGCGAAAATGGTATATAGCGCGGTTGTTCCTGATCTAACGACCTTTCATTTGATACCTGTCTTGGCGCGATCGGTTGGCTAGAACTCGAGATATGACTGAAAGAAATACAGGGTATTTTTCGCTTTATACAAATACTTTTCTTCATCTACTGCTCCTAAACTATAGAAGAGACGCGAAAATGGTATATAGCGGAATTGTTCCTGATCTAACGACCTTTCATTTGATACTTGTCTTGGCTCGATCGGTTGGCTAGAACTCGAGATATGACTGAAAGAAATACAGGGTATTTTTCGCTCTATACAAATACCCTCCTTCATGTACTGTCCCTAAACTATAAAAGGGACGCAAAAATGGTATATAGCGCGCTTGTTCCTGATCTAACGACCTTTCATTTGATACCTGTCTTGGCGCGATCGGTTGGCTAGAACTCGAGATATGACTGAAAGAAATACAGCGTATTTTTCGCTTTATACAAATACTTTTCTTCATCTACTGCTCCTAAACTATAGAAGAGACGCGAAAATGGTATATAGCGGAATTGTTCCTGATCTAACGACCTTTCATTTGATACTTGTCTTGGCTCGATCGGTTGGCTAGAACTCGAGATATGACTGAAAGAAATACAGGGTATTTTTCGCTCTATACAAATACCCTCCTTCATGTACTGTCCCTAAACTATAAAAGTGACGCGAAAATGGTATATAGCGCGGTTGTTCCTGATCTAACGACCTTTCATTTGATACCTGTCTTGGCGCGATCGGTTGGCTAGAACTCGAGATATGACTGAAAGAAATACAGGGTATTTTTCGCTTTATACAAATACTTTCCTTCATCTACTGCCCCTAAACTATAGAAGAGACGTGAAAATGGTATATAGCGCGATTGTGCCTAAACTATAGAAGTGACGCGAAAAAGTTATATAGCGCGATTGTTCCTCATCTAACGACCTTTCATTTGATACTTGTCTTGGCGCGATCAGTTGGCTAGAACTCGAGATATGGCTGAAAGAAATAAAGGGTATTTTTCGCTTTATACAAATACATTCCTTCATCTACTGCCCCTAAACTATAGAAGTGACGCGAAAATGGTATATAGCGCGGTTGTTCCTGATCTAACGACCTTTCATTTGATACCTGTCTTGGCGCGATCGGTTGGCTAGAACTCGAGATATGACTGAAAGAAATACAGGGTATTTTTCGCTTTATACAAATACTTTCCTTCATCTACTGCCCCTAAACTATAGAAGAGACGCGAAAATGGTATATAGCGCGATTGTGCCTAAACTATAGAAGTGACGCGAAAAAGTTATATAGCGCGATTGTTCCTCATCTAACGACCATTCATTTGATACTTGTCTTGGCGCGATCGGTTGGCTAGAACTCGAGATATGACTGAAAGAAATACAGGGTGTTTTTCGCTTTATACAAATACTTTCCTTCATCTACTGCCCCTAAACTATAGAAGTGACGCGAAAATGGTATATAGCGCGATTGTGCCTAAACTATAGGAGTGACGTGAAAATGGTATATAGCAGGATTGTTCCTCATCTAACGACCTTTCATTTGATACCTGTCTTGGCGCGATCGGTTGGCTAGAACTCGAGATATGACTGAAAGAAATACAGGGTGTTTTTCGCTTTATACAAATACTTTCCTTCATCTACTGCCCCTAAACTATAGAAGTGACGCAAAAATGGTATATAGCGCGCTTGTTCCTGATCTAACGACCTTTTATTTGATACTTGTCTTGGCTCGATCGGTTGGCTAGAACTCGAGATATGACTGAAAGAAATACAGGGTATTTTTCGCTTTATACAAATACTTTTCTTCATCTACTGCTCCTAAACTATAGAAGAGACGCGAAAATGGTATATAGCGGAATTGTTCCTGATCTAACGACCTTTCATTTGATACTTGTCTTGGCTCGATCGGTTGGCTAGAACTCGAGATATGACTGAAAGAAATACAGGGTATTTTTCGCTCTATACAAATACCCTCCTTCATGTACTGTCCCTAAACTATAAAAATGACGCAAAAATGGTATATAGCGCGATTGTTCCTCATCTAACGACCATTCATTTGATACTTGTCTTGGCGCGATCGGTTCGCTAGAACTCGAGATATGACTGAAAGAAATACAGGGTGTTTTTCGCTTTATACAAATACTTTCCTTCATCTACTGCCCCTAAACTATAGAAGTGACGCGAAAATGGTATATAGCGCGATTGTGCCTAAACTATAGGAGTGACGTGAAAATGGTATATAGTAGGATTGTTCCTCATCTAACGACCTTTCATTTGATACCTGTCTTGGCGCGATCGGTTAGCTAGAACTCGAGATATGACTGAAAGAAATACAGGGTGTTTTTCGCTTTATACAAATACTTTCCTTCATCTACTGCCCCTAAACTATAGAAGTGACGCGAAAATGGTATATAGCGCGGTTGTTCCTGATCTAACGACCTTTCATTTGATACCTGTCTTGGCGCGATCGGTTGGCTAGAACTCGAGATATGACTGAAAGAAATACAGGGTATTTTTCGCTTTATACAAATACTTTCCTTCATCTACTGCCCCTAAACTATAGAAAAGACGCGAAAATGGTATATAGCGCGATTGTGCCTAAACTATAGAAGTGACGCGAAAAAGTTATATAGCGCGATTGTTCCTCATCTAACGACCTTTCATTTGATACTTGTCTTATACTACTAGAACTCGAGATATGGCTGAAAGAAATAAAGGGTATTTTTCGCTTTATACAAATACTTTCCTTCATCTACTGCCCCTAAACTATAGAAGTGACGCAAAAATAGTATATAGCGCGCTTGTTCCTGATCTAACGACCTTTTATTTGATACTTGTCTTGGCTCGATCGGTTGGCTAGAACTCGAGATATGACTGAAAGAAATACAGGGTATTTTTCGCTCTATACAAATACCCTCCTTCATGTACTGTCCCTAAACTATAAAAGTGACGCAAAAATGGTATATAGCGCGCTTGTTCCTGATCTAACGACCTTTCATTTGATACCTGTCTTGGCGCGATCGGTTGGCTAGAACTCGAGATATGACTGAAAGAAATACAGCGTATTTTTCGCTTTATACAAATACTTTTCTTCATCTACTGCTCCTAAACTATAGAAGAGACGCGAAAATGGTATATAGCGCGATTGTTCCTCATCTAACGACCATTCATTTGATACTTGTCTTGGCGCGATCGGTTCGCTAGAACTCGAGATATGACTGAAAGAAATACAGGGTGTTTTTCGCTTTATACAAATACTTTCCTTCATCTACTGCCCCTAAACTATAGAAGTGACGCGAAAATGGTATATAGCGCGATTGTGCCTAAACTATAGGAGTGACGTGAAAATGGTATATAGCAGGATTGTTCCTCATCTAACGACCTTTCATTTGATACCTGTCTTGGCGCGATCGGTTGGCTAGAACTCGAGATATGACTGAAAGAAATACAGGGTGTTTTTCGTTTTATACAAAAACTTTCCTTCATCTACTGCCCCTAAACTATAGAAGTGACGCGAAAATGGTATATAGCGCGGTTGTTCCTGATCTAACGACCTTTCATTTGATACCTGTCTTGGCGCGATCGGTTGGCTAGAACTCGAGATATGACTGAAAGAAATACAGGGTATTTTTCGCTTTATACAAATACTTTCCTTCATCTACTGCCCCTAAACTATAGAAGAGACGCGAAAATGGTATATAGCGCGATTGTGCCTAAACTATAGAAGTGACGCGAAAAAGTTATATAGCGCGATTGTTCCTCATCTAACGACCTTTCATTTGATACTTGTCTTGGCGCGATCAGTTGGCTAGAACTCGAGATATGGCTGAAAGAAATAAAGGGTATTTTTCGCTTTATACAAATACATTCCTTCATCTACTGCCCCTAAACTATAGAAGTGACGCAAAAATGGTATATAGCGCGCTTGTTCCTGATCTAACGACCTTTTATTTGATACTTGTCTTGGCTCGATCGGTTGGCTAGAACTCGAGATATGGCTGAAAGAAATACAGGGTATTTTTCTCTTTATACAAATACTTTCCTCCATCTACTGTCCCTAAACTATAGAAGTGACGCGAAAAAGTTATATAGCGCGATTGTTCCTCATCCAACGACCTTTCATTTGATACTTGTCTTGGCGCGATCAGTTGGCTAGAACTCGAGATATGGCTGAAAGAAATAAAGGGTATTTTTCGCTTTATACAAATACTTTCCTTCATCTACTGCCCCTAAACTATAGAAGTGACGCAAAAATGGTATATAGCGCGCTTGTTCCTGATCTAACGACCTTTTATTTGATACTTGTCTTGGCTCGATCGGTTGGCTAGAACTCGAGATATGACTGAAAGAAATACAGGGTATTTTTCGCTCTATACAAATACCCTCCTTCATGTACTGCCCCTAAACTATAAAAGTGACGCGAAAAAGTTATATAACGCGATTGTTCCTCATCCAACGACCTTTCATTTGATACTTGTCTTGGCGCGATCAGTTGGCTAGAACTCGAGATATGGCTGAAAGAAATAAAGGGTATTTTTCGCTTTATACAAATACTTTCCTTCATCTACTGCCCCTAAACTATAGAAGTGACGCGAAAATGGTATATAGCGCGATTGTTCCTGAACTAACGACCTTTCATTTGATACTTGTCTTGGCTCGATCGGTTGACTAGAACTCGAGATATGGCTGAAAGAAAAACAGGGTATTTTTCTCTTTATACAAATACTTTCCTCCATCTACTGTCCCTAAACTATAGAAGTGACGCGAAAATGGTATATAGCGCGATTATTCCTCATCTAACGACCTTTCATTTGATACTTGTCTTGGCTCGATCGGTTGGCTAGAACTCGAGATATGACTGAAAGAAATACAGGGTATTTTTCGCTTTATACAAATACTTTCCTTCATCTACTGCCCCTAAACTATAGAAGTGACGCAAAAATGGTATATAGCGCGCTTGTTCCTGATCTAACGACCTTTTATTTGATACTTGTCTTGGCTCGATCGGTTGGCTAGAACTCGAGATATGACTGAAAGAAATACAGGGTATTTTTCGCTCTATACAAATACCCTCCTTCATGTACTGTCCCTAAACTATAAAAGTGACGCGAAAATGGTATATAGCGGGATTGTTCCTCATCTAACGACCATTCATTTGATACTTGTCTTGGCGCGATCGGTTCGCTAGAACCCGAGATATGGCTGAAAGAAATACAGCGTATTTTTCGCTTTATACAAATACTTTCCTTCATCTACCGCCCCTTTACTACTGAAGTGACGCGAAAATGGTATATAGCGCGATTGTTCCTGATCTAACGACCTTTCATTTGATACTTGTCTTGGCTCGATCGGTTGACTAGAACTCGAGATATGGCTGAAAGAAATACAGGGTATTTTTCTCTTTATACAAATACTTTCCTTCATCTACTGTCCCTAAACTATAGAAGTGACGCGAAAATGGTATATAGCGCGATTATTCCTCATCTAACGACCTTTCATTTGATACTTGTCTTGGCTCGATCGGTTGGCTAGAACTCGAGATATGACTGAAAGAAATACAGGGTATTTTTCGCTTTATACAAATACTTTCCTTCATCTACTGCCCCTAAACTATAGAAGAGACGCGAAAAAGTTATATAGCGCGATTGTTCCTCATCTAACGACCTTTCATTTGATACTTGTCTTGGCGCGATCAGTTGGCTAGAACTCGAGATATGGCTGAAAGAAATACAGGGTTTTTTTCGCTTTATACAAATACTTTCCTTCATCTACTGCCCCTAAACTATAGAAGTGACGCAAAAATGGTATATAGCGCGCTTGTTCCTGATCTAACGACCTTTTATTTGATACTTGTCTTGCCTAGATCGGTTGGCTAGAACTCGAGATATGACTGAAAGAAATACAGGGTATTTTTCGCTCTATACAAATACCCTCCTTCATGTACTGCCCCTAAACTATAAAAGTGACGCAAAAATGGTATATAGCGCGCTTGTTCCTGATCTAACGACCTTTCATTTGATACCTGTCTTGGCGCGATCGGTTGGCTAGAACTCGAGATATGACTGAAAGAAATACAGCGTATTTTTCGCTTTATACAAATACTTTTCTTCATCTACTGCTCCTAAACTATAGAAGAGACGCGAAAATCGTATATAGCGGAATTGTTCCCGATCTAACGACCTTTCATTTGATACTTGTCTTGGCTCGATCGGTTGGCTAGAACTCGAGATATGACTGAAAGAAATACAGGGTATTTTTCGCTCTATACAAATACCCTCCTTCATGTACTGCCCCTAAACTATAAAAGTGACGCGAAAATGGTATATAGCGCGATTGTTCCTCATCTAACGACCATTCATTTGATACTTGTCTTGGCGCGATCGGTTCGCTAGAACTCGAGATATGACTGAAAGAAATACAGGGTGTTTTTCGCTTTATACAAATACTTTCCTTCATCTACTGCCCCTAAACTATAGAAGTGACGCGAAAATGGTATATAGCGCGATTGTGCCTAAACTATAGGAGTGACGTGAAAATGGTATATAGCAGGATTGTTCCTCATCTAACGACCTTTCATTTGATACCTGTCTTGGCGCGATCGGTTGGCTAGAACTCGAGATATGACTGAAAGAAATACAGGGTGTTTTTCGTTTTATACAAATACTTTCCTTCATCTACTGCCCCTAAACTATAGAAGTGACGCGAAAATGGTATATAGCGCGGTTGTTCCTGATCTAACGACCTTTCATTTGATACCTGTCTTGGCGCGATCGGTTGGCTAGAACTCGAGATATGACTGAAAGAAATACAGGGTATTTTTCGCTTTATACAAATACTTTCCTTCATCTACTGCCCCTAAACTATAGAAGAGACGCGAAAATGGTATATAGCGCGATTGTGCCTAAACTATAGAAGTGACGCGAAAAAGTTATATAGCGCGATTGTTCCTCATCTAACGACCTTTCATTTGATACTTGTCTTGGCGCGATCAGTTGGCTAGAACTCGAGATATGGCTGAAAGAAATAAAGGGTATTTTTCGCATTATACAAATACATTCCTTCATCTACTGCCCCTAAACTATAGAAGTGACGCAAAAATGGTATATAGCGCGCTTGTTCCTGATCTAACGACCTTTTATTTGATACTTGTCTTGGCTCGATCGGTTGGCTAGAACTCGAGATATGGCTGAAAGAAATACAGGGTATTTTTCTCTTTATACAAATACTTTCCTCCATCTACTGTCCCTAAACTATAGAAGTGACGCGAAAAAGTTATATAGCGCGATTGTTCCTCATCCAACGACCTTTCATTTGATACTTGTCTTGGCGCGATCAGTTGGCTAGAACTCGAGATATGGCTGAAAGAAATAAAGGGTATTTTTCGCTTTATACAAATACTTTCCTTCATCTACTGCCCCTAAACTATAGAAGTGACGCAAAAATGGTATATAGCGCGCTTGTTCCTGATCTAACGACCTTTTATTTGATACTTGTCTTGGCTCGATCGGTTGGCTAGAACTCGAGATATGACTGAAAGAAATACAGGGTATTTTTCGCTCTATACAAATACCCTCCTTCATGTACTGCCCCTAAACTATAAAAGTGACGCGAAAAAGTTATATAACGCGATTGTTCCTCATCCAACGACCTTTCATTTGATACTTGTCTTGGCGCGATCAGTTGGCTAGAACTCGAGATATGGCTGAAAGAAATAAAGGGTATTTTTCGCTTTATACAAATACTTTCCTTCATCTACTGCCCCTAAACTATAGAAGTGACGCGAAAATGGTATATAGAGCGATTGTTCCTGAACTAACGACCTTTCATTTGATACTTGTCTTGGCTCGATCGGTTGACTAGAACTCGAGATATGGCTGAAAGAAAAACAGGGTATTTTTCTCTTTATACAAATACTTTCCTCCATCTACTGTCCCTAAACTATAGAAGTGACGCGAAAATGGTATATAGCGCGATTATTCCTCATCTAACGACCTTTCATTTGATACTTGTCTTGGCTCGATCGGTTGGCTAGAACTCGAGATATGACTGAAAGAAATACAGGGTATTTTTCGCTTTATACAAATACTTTCCTTCATCTACTGCCCCTAAACTATAGAAGTGACGCAAAAATGGTATATAGCGCGCTTGTTCCTGATCTAACGACCTTTTATTTGATACTTGTCTTGGCTCGATCGGTTGGCTAGAACTCGAGATATGACTGAAAGAAATACAGGGTATTTTTCGCTCTATACAAATACCCTCCTTCATGTACTGCCCCTAAACTATAAAAGTGACGCGAAAATGGTATATAGCGGGATTGTTCCTCATCTAACGACCATTCATTTGATACTTGTCTTGGCGCGATCGGTTCGCTAGAACCCGAGATATGGCTGAAAGAAATACAGCGTATTTTTCGCTTTATACAAATACTTTCCTTCATCTACCGCCCCTTTACTACTGAAGTGACGCGAAAATGGTATATAGCGCGATTGTTCCTGATCTAACGACCTTTCATTTGATACTTGTCTTGGCTCGATCGGTTGACTAGAACTCGAGATATGGCTGAAAGAAATACAGGGTATTTTTCTCTTTATAAAATGGTATATAGCGCGATTGTTCCTGATCTAACGACCTTTCATTTGATACTTGTCTTGGCTCGATCGGTTGACTAGAACTCGAGATATGGCTGAAAGAAATACAGGGTATTTTTCTCTTTATACAAATACTTTCCTTCATCTACTGTCCCTAAACTATAGAAGTGACGCGAAAATGGTATATAGCGCGATTATTCCTCATCTAACGACCTTTCATTTGATACTTGTCTTGGCTCGATCGGTTGGCTAGAACTCGAGATATGACTGAAAGAAATACAGGGTATTTTTCGCTTTATACAAATACTTTCCTTCATCTACTGCCCCTAAACTATAGAAGAGACGCGAAAAAGTTATATAGCGCGATTGTTCCTCATCTAACGACCTTTCATTTGATACTTGTCTTGGCGCGATCAGTTGGCTAGAACTCGAGATATGGCTGAAAGAAATACAGGGTTTTTTTCGCTTTATACAAATACTTTCCTTCATCTACTGCCCCTAAACTATAGAAGTGACGCAAAAATGGTATATAGCGCGCTTGTTCCTGATCTAACGACCTTTTATTTGATACTTGTCTTGCCTAGATCGGTTGGCTAGAACTCGAGATATGACTGAAAGAAATACAGGGTATTTTTCGCTCTATACAAATACCCTCCTTCATGTACTGCCCCTAAACTATAAAAGTGACGCAAAAATGGTATATAGCGCGCTTGTTCCTGATCTAACGACCTTTCATTTGATACCTGTCTTGGCGCGATCGGTTGGCTAGAACTCGAGATATGACTGAAAGAAATACAGCGTATTTTTCGCTTTATACAAATACTTTTCTTCATCTACTGCTCCTAAACTATAGAAGAGACGCGAAAATCGTATATAGCGGAATTGTTCCCGATCTAACGACCTTTCATTTGATACTTGTCTTGGCTCGATCGGTTGGCTAGAACTCGAGATATGACTGAAAGAAATACAGGGTATTTTTCGCTCTATACAAATACCCTCCTTCATGTACTGCCCCTAAACTATAAAAGTGACGCGAAAATGGTATATAGCGCGATTGTTCCTCATCTAACGACCATTCATTTGATACTTGTCTTGGCGCGATCGGTTCGCTAGAACTCGAGATATGACTGAAAGAAATACAGGGTGTTTTTCGCTTTATACAAATACTTTCCTTCATCTACTGCCCCTAAACTATAGAAGTGACGCGAAAATGGTATATAGCGCGATTGTGCCTAAACTATAGGAGTGACGTGAAAATGGTATATAGCAGGATTGTTCCTCATCTAACGACCTTTCATTTGATACCTGTCTTGGCGCGATCGGTTGGCTAGAACTCGAGATATGACTGAAAGAAATACAGGGTGTTTTTCGTTTTATACAAATACTTTCCTTCATCTACTGCCCCTAAACTATAGAAGTGACGCGAAAATGGTATATAGCGCGGTTGTTCCTGATCTAACGACCTTTCATTTGATACCTGTCTTGGCGCGATCGGTTGGCTAGAACTCGAGATATGACTGAAAGAAATACAGGGTATTTTTCGCTTTATACAAATACTTTCCTTCATCTACTGCCCCTAAACTATAGAAGAGACGCGAAAATGGTATATAGCGCGATTGTGCCTAAACTATAGAAGTGACGCGAAAAAGTTATATAGCGCGATTGTTCCTCATCTAACGACCTTTCATTTGATACTTGTCTTGGCGCGATCAGTTGGCTAGAACTCGAGATATGGCTGAAAGAAATAAAGGGTATTTTTCGCTTTATACAAATACATTCCTTCATCTACTGCCCCTAAACTATAGAAGTGACGCAAAAATGGTATATAGCGCGCTTGTTCCTGATCTAACGACCTTTTATTTGATACTTGTCTTGGCTCGATCGGTTGGCTAGAACTCGAGATATGGCTGAAAGAAATACAGGGTATTTTTCTCTTTATACAAATACTTTCCTCCATCTACTGTCCCTAAACTATAGAAGTGACGCGAAAAAGTTATATAGCGCGATTGTTCCTCATCCAACGACCTTTCATTTGATACTTGTCTTGGCGCGATCAGTTGGCTAGAACTCGAGATATGGCTGAAAGAAATAAAGGGTATTTTTCGCTTTATACAAATACTTTCCTTCATCTACTGCCCCTAAACTATAGAAGTGACGCAAAAATGGTATATAGCGCGCTTGTTCCTGATCTAACGACCTTTTATTTGATACTTGTCTTGGCTCGATCGGTTGGCTAGAACTCGAGATATGACTGAAAGAAATACAGGGTATTTTTCGCTCTATACAAATACCCTCCTTCATGTACTGCCCCTAAACTATAAAGTTGACGCGAAAAAGTTATATAACGCGATTGTTCCTCATCCAACGACCTTTCATTTGATACTTGTCTTGGCGCGATCAGTTGGCTAGAACTCGAGATATGGCTGAAAGAAATAAAGGGTATTTTTCGCTTTATACAAATACTTTCCTTCATCTACTGCCCCTAAACTATAGAAGTGACGCGAAAATGGTATATAGCGCGATTGTTCCTGAACTAACGACCTTTCATTTGATACTTGTCTTGGCTCGATCGGTTGACTAGAACTCGAGATATGGCTGAAAGAAAAACAGGGTATTTTTCTCTTTATACAAATACTTTCCTCCATCTACTGTCCCTAAACTATAGAAGTGACGCGAAAATGGTATATAGCGCGATTATTCCTCATCTAACGACCTTTCATTTGATACTTGTCTTGGCTCGATCGGTTGGCTAGAACTCGAGATATGACTGAAAGAAATACAGGGTATTTTTCGCTTTATACAAATACTTTCCTTCATCTACTGCCCCTAAACTATAGAAGTGACGCAAAAATGGTATATAGCGCGCTTGTTCCTGATCTAACGACCTTTTATTTGATACTTGTCTTGGCTCGATCGGTTGGCTAGAACTCGAGATATGACTGAAAGAAATACAGGGTATTTTTCGCTCTATACAAATACCCTCCTTCATGTACTGCCCCTAAACTATAAAAGTGACGCGAAAATGGTATATAGCGGGATTGTTCCTCATCTAACGACCATTCATTTGATACTTGTCTTGGCGCGATCGGTTCGCTAGAACCCGAGATATGGCTGAAAGAAATACAGCGTATTTTTCGCTTTATACAAATACTTTCCTTCATCTACCGCCCCTTTACTACTGAAGTGACGCGAAAATGGTATATAGCGCGATTGTTCCTGATCTAACGACCTTTCATTTGATACTTGTCTTGGCTCGATCGGTTGACTAGAACTCGAGATATGGCTGAAAGAAATACAGGGTATTTTTCTCTTTATACAAATACTTTCCTTCATCTACTGTCCCTAAACTATAGAAGTGACGCGAAAATGGTATATAGCGCGATTATTCCTCATCTAACGACCTTTCATTTGATACTTGTCTTGGCTCGATCGGTTGGCTAGAACTCGAGATATGACTGAAAGAAATACAGGGTATTTTTCGCTTTATACAAATACTTTCCTTCATCTACTGCCCCTAAACTATAGAAGAGACGCGAAAAAGTTATATAGCGCGATTGTTCCTCATCTAACGACCTTTCATTTGATACTTGTCTTGGCGCGATCAGTTGGCTAGAACTCGAGATATGGCTGAAAGAAATACAGGGTTTTTTTCGCTTTATACAAATACTTTCCTTCATCTACTGCCCCTAAACTATAGAAGTGACGCAAAAATGGTATATAGCGCGCTTGTTCCTGATCTAACGACCTTTTATTTGATACTTGTCTTGCCTAGATCGGTTGGCTAGAACTCGAGATATGACTGAAAGAAATACAGGGTATTTTTCGCTCTATACAAATACCCTCCTTCATGTACTGCCCCTAAACTATAAAAGTGACGCGAAAAAGTTATATAGCGCGATTGTTCCTCATCTAACGACCTTTCATTTGATGCTTGTCTTGGCGCGATCAGTTGGCTAGAACTCGAGATATGGCTGAAAGAAATAAAGGGTATTTTTCGCTTTATACAAATACATTCCTTCATCTACTGCCCCTAAACTATAGAAGTGACGCAAAAATGGTATATAGCGCGCTTGTTCCTGATCTAACGACCTTTTATTTGATACTTGTCTTGGCTCGATCGGTTGGCTAGAACTCGAGATATGGCTGAAAGAAATACAGGGTATTTTTCTCTTTATACAAATACTTTCCTCCATCTACTGTCCCTAAACTATAGAAGTGACGCGAAAAAGTTATATAGCGCGATTGTTCCTCATCCAACGACCTTTCATTTGATACTTGTCTTGGCGCGATCAGTTGGCTAGAACTCGAGATATGGCTGAAAGAAATAAAGGGTATTTTTCGCTTTATACAAATACTTTCCTTCATCTACTGCCCCTAAACTATAGAAGTGACGCAAAAATGGTATATAGCGCGATTGTTCCTGATCTAACGACCTTTCATTTGATACTTGTCTTGGCTCGATCGGTTGACTAGAACTCGAGATATGGCTGAAAGAAAAACAGGGTATTTTTCTCTTTATACAAATACTTTCCTCCATCTACTGTCCCTAAACTATAGAAGTGACGCGAAAATGGTATATAGCGCGATTATTCCTCATCTAACGACCTTTCATTTGATACTTGTCTTGGCTCGATCGGTTGGCTAGAACTCGAGATATGACTGAAAGAAATACAGGGTATTTTTCGCTTTATACAAATACTTTCCTTCATCTACTGCCCCTAAACTATAGAAGAGACGCGAAAAAGTTATATAGCGCGCTTGTTCCTGATCTAACGACCTTTTATTTGATACTTGTCTTGGCTCGATCGGTTGACTAGAACTCGAGATATGGCTGAAAGAAATACAGGGTATTTTTCTCTTTATACAAATACTTTCCTTCATCTACTGTCCCTAAACTATAGAAGTGACGCGAAAATGGTATATAGCGCGATTGTTCCTGATCTAACGACCTTTCATTTGATACTTGTCTTGGCTCGATCGGTTGACTAGAACTCGAGATATGGCTGAAAGAAATACAGGGTATTTTTCTCTTTATACAAATACTTTCCTTCATCTACTGTCCCTAAACTATAGAAGTGACGCGAAAATGGTATATAGCGCGATTATTCCTCATCTAACGACCTTTCATTTGATACTTGTCTTGGCTCGATCGGTTGGCTAGAACTCGAGATATGACTGAAAGAAATACAGGGTATTTTTCGCTTTATACAAATACTTTCCTTCATCTACTGCCCCTAAACTATAGAAGAGACGCGAAAAAGTTATATAGCGCGATTGTTCCTCATCTAACGACCTTTCATTTGATACTTGTTTTGGCGCGATCAGTTGGCTAGAACTCGAGATATTGCTGAAAGAAATACAGGGTTTTTTTCGCTTTATACAAATACTTTCCTTCATCTACTGCCCCTAAACTATAGAAGTGACGCAAAAATGGTATATAGCGCGCTTGTTCCTGATCTAACGACCTTTTATTTGATACTTGTCTTGCCTCGATCGGTTGGCTAGAACTCGAGATATGACTGAAAGAAATACAGGGTATTTTTCGCTTTATACAAATACTTTTCTTCATCTACTGCTCCTAAACTATAGAAGAGACGCGAAAATGGTATATAGCGGAATTGTTGCTGATCTAACGACCTTTCATTTGATACTTGTTTTGGCTCGATCGGTTGGCTAGAACTCGAGATATGACTGAAAGAAATACAGGGTATTTTTCGCCCTATACAAATTTCCTCCTTCATGTACTGTCCCTAAACTATAAAAGTGACGCGAAAATGGTATATAGCGCGATTGTTCCTCATCTAACGACCATTCATTTGATACTTGTCTTGGCACGATCGGTTCGCTAGAACTCGAGATATGGCTGAAAGAAGTACAGCGTATTTTTCGCTTTATACAAATACTTTCCTTCATCTACTGCCCCTATACTACTGAAGTGACGCGAAAATGGTATATAGCGCGATTGTTCCTGATCTAACGACCTTTCATTTGATACTTGTCTTGGCTCGATCGGTTGGCTAGAACTCGAGATATGGCTGAAAGAAATACAGGGTATTTTTCTCTTTATACAAATACTTTCCTTCATCTACTGTCCCTAAACTATAGAAGTGACGCGAAAATGGTATATAGCGCGATTGTTCCTCATCTAACGACCTTTCATTTGATACTTGTCTTGGCTCGATCGGTTGGCTAGAACTCGAGATATGACTGAAAGAAATACAGGGTATTTTTCGCTCTATACAAATACCCTCCTTCATGTACTGCCCCTAAACTATAGAAGTGACGCGAAAATGGTATATAGCGCGATTGTGCCTAAACTATAGAAGTGACGCGAAAAAGGTATATAGCGCGATTGTTCCTCATCTAACGACCTTTCATTTGATACTTGTCTTGGCGCGAACGGTTGGCTAGAACTCGAGATATGACTGAAAGAAATACAGGGTATTTTTCGCTTTATACAAATACTTTTCTTCATCTACTGCTCCTAAACTATAGAAGAGACGCGAAAATGGTATATAGCGGAATTGTTCCTGATCTAACGACCTTTCATTTGATACTTGTCTTGGCTCGATCGGTTGGCTAGAACTCGAGATATGACTGAAAGAAATACAGGGTATTTTTCGCTCTATACAAATACCCTCCTTCATGTACTGCCCCTAAACTATAAAAGTGACGCGAAAAAGTTATATAGCGCGATTGTTCCTCATCTAACGACCTTTCATTTGATACTTGTCTTGGCGCGATCAGTTGGCTAGAACTCGAGATATGGCTGAAAGGAATAAAGGGTATTTTTCGCTTTATACAAATACTTTCCTTCATCTACTGCCCCTAAACTATAGAAGTGACGCAAAAATGGTATATAGCGCGCTTGTTCCTGATCTAACGACCTTTTATTTGATACTTGTCTTGGCTCGATCGGTTGGCTAGAACTCGAGATATGACTGAAAGAAATACAGGGTATTTTTCGCTCTATACAAATACCCTCCTTCATGTACTGCCCCTAAACTATAAAAGTGACGCGAAAATGGTATATAGCGGGATTGTTCCTCATCTAACGACCATTCATTTGATACTTGTCTTGGCGCGATCGGTTCGCTAGAACCCGAGATATGGCTGAAAGAAATACAGCGTATTTTTCGCTTTATACAAATACTTTCCTTCATCTACTGCCCCTTTACTACTGAAGTGACGCGAAAATGGTATATAGCGCGATTGTTCCTGATCTAACGACCTTTTATTTGATACTTGTCTTGCCTCGATCGGTTGGCTAGAACTCGAGATATGACTGAAAGAAATACAGGGTATTTTTCGCTTTATACAAATACTTTTCTTCATCTACTGCTCCTAAACTATAGAAGAGACGCGAAAATGGTATATAGCGGAATTGTTGCTGATCTAACGACCTTTCATTTGATACTTGTTTTGGCTCGATCGGTTGGCTAGAACTCGAGATATGACTGAAAGAAATACAGGGTATTTTTCGCCCTATACAAATTTCCTCCTTCATGTACTGTCCCTAAACTATAAAAGTGACGCGAAAATGGTATATAGCGCGATTGTTCCTCATCTAACGACCATTCATTTGATACTTGTCTTGGCACGATCGGTTCGCTAGAACTCGAGATATGGCTGAAAGAAGTACAGCGTATTTTTCGCTTTATACAAATACTTTCCTTCATCTACAGCCCCTATACTACTGAAGTGACGCGAAAATGGTATATAGCGCGATTGTTCCTGATCTAACGACCTTTCATTTGATACTTGTCTTGGCTCGATCGGTTGGCTAGAACTCGAGATATGGCTGAAAGAAATACAGGGTATTTTTCTCTTTATACAAATACTTTCCTTCATCTACTGTCCCTAAACTATAGAAGTGACGCGAAAATGGTATATAGCGCGATTGTTCCTCATCTAACGACCTTTCATTTGATACTTGTCTTGGCTCGATCGGTTGGCTAGAACTCGAGATATGACTGAAAGAAATACAGGGTATTTTTCGCTCTATACAAATACCCTCCTTCATGTACTGCCCCTAAACTATAGAAGTGACGCGAAAATGGTATATAGCGCGATTGTGCCTAAACTATAGAAGTGACGCGAAAAAGGTATATAGCGCGATTGTTCCTCATCTAACGACCTTTCATTTGATACTTGTCTTGGCGCGAACGGTTGGCTAGAACTCGAGATATGACTGAAAGAAATACAGGGTATTTTTCGCTTTATACAAATACTTTTCTTCATCTACTGCTCCTAAACTATAGAAGAGACGCGAAAATGGTATATAGCGGAATTGTTCCTGATCTAACGACCTTTCATTTGATACTTGTCTTGGCTCGATCGGTTGGCTAGAACTCGAGATATGACTGAAAGAAATACAGGGTATTTTTCGCTCTATACAAATACCCTCCTTCATGTACTGCCCCTAAACTATAAAAGTGACGCGAAAAAGTTATATAGCGCGATTGTTCCTCATCTAACGACCTTTCATTTGATACTTGTCTTGGCGCGATCAGTTGGCTAGAACTCGAGATATGGCTGAAAGAAATAAAGGGTATTTTTCGCTTTATACAAATACTTTCCTTCATCTACTGCCCCTAAACTATAGAAGTGACGCAAAAATGGTATATAGCGCGCTTGTTCCTGATCTAACGACCTTTTATTTGATACTTGTCTTGGCTCGATCGGTTGGCTAGAACTCGAGATATGACTGAAAGAAATACAGGGTATTTTTCGCTCTATACAAATACCCTCCTTCATGTACTGCCCCTAAACTATAAAAGTGACGCGAAAATGGTATATAGCGGGATTGTTCCTCATCTAACGACCATTCATTTGATACTTGTCTTGGCGCGATCGGTTCGCTAGAACCCGAGATATGGCTGAAAGAAATACAGCGTATTTTTCGCTTTATACAAATACTTTCCTTCATCTACTGCCCCTTTACTACTGAAGTGACGCGAAAATGGTATATAGCGCGATTGTTCCTGATCTAACGACCTTTCATTTGATGCTTGTCTTGGCTCGATCGGTTGACTAGAACTCGAGATATGGCTGAAAGAAATACAGGGTATTTTTCTCTTTATACAAATACTTTCCTTCATCTACTGTCCCTAAACTATAGAAGTGACGCGAAAATGGTATATAGCGCGATTATTCCTCATCTAACGACCTTTCATTTGATACTTGTCTTGGCTCGATCGGTTGGCTAGAACTCGAGATATGACTGAAAGAAATACAGGGTATTTTTCGCTTTATACAAATACTTTTCTTCATCTACTGCCCCTAAACTATAGAAGAGACGCGAAAAAGTTATATAGCGCGATTGTTCCTCATCTAACGACCTTTCATTTGATACTTGTCTTGGCGCGATCAGTTGGCTAGAACTCGAGATATGGCTGAAAGAAATACAGGGTTTTTTTCGCTTTATACAAATACTTTCCTTCATCTACTGCCCCTAAACTATAGAAGTGACGCAAAAATGGTATATAGCGCGCTTGTTCCTGATCTAACGACCTTTTATTTGATACTTGTCTTGCCTCGATCGGTTGGCTAGAACTCGAGATATGACTGAAAGAAATACAGGGTATTTTTCGCTTTATACAAATACTTTTCTTCATCTACTGCTCCTAAACTATAGAAGAGACGCGAAAATGGTATATAGCGGAATTGTTCCTGATCTAACGACCTTTCATTTGATACTTGTCTTGGCTCGATCGGTTGGCTAGAACTCGACATATGACTGAAAGAAATACAGGGTATTTTTCGCCCTATACAAATACCCTCCTTCATGTACTGTCCCTAAACTATAAAAGTGACGCGAAAATGGTATATAGCGCGATTGTTCCTCATCTAACGACCATTCATTTGATACTTGTCTTGGCGCGATCGGTTCGCTAGAACTCGAGATATGGCTGAAAGAAATACAGCGTATTTTTCGCTTTATACAAATACTTTCCTTCATCTACTGCCCCTATACTACTGAAGTGACGCGAAAATGGTATATAGCGCGATTGTTCCTGATCTAACGACCTTTCATTTGATACTTGTCTTGGCTCGATCGGTTGGCTAGAACTCGAGATATGACTGAAAGAAATACAGGGTATTTTTCGCTCTATACAAATACCCTCCTTCATGTACTGCCCCTAAACTATAGAAGTGACGCGAAAATGGTATATAGCGCGATTGTGCCTAAACTATAGAAGTGACGCGAAAAAGGTATATAGCGCGATTGTTCCTCATCTAACGACCTTTCATTTGATACTTGTCTTGGCGCGAACGGTTGGCTAGAACTCGAGATATGGCTGAAAAAAATACAGGGTTTTTTAGCTTTATACAAATACTTTCCTTCATCTACTGCCCCTAATCTATAGAAGTGACGCGAAAATGGTATATAGCGCGATTGTTCCTGATCCAACGACCTTTCATTTGATACTTGTCTTGGCGCGATCGGTTGGCTAGAACTCGAGATATGACTGAAAGAAATACAGGGTATTTTTCGCTCTATACAAATACCCTCCTTCATGTACTGCCCCTAAACTATAGAAGTGACGCGAAAATGGTATATAGCGCGATTGTGCCTAAACTATAGAAGTGACGGAAAAAAGGCATATAGCGCGATTGTTCCTCATCTAACGACCTTTTATTTGATACTTGTCTTGGCGCGATCGGTTGGCTAGAACTCGAGATATGGCTGAAAAAAATACAGGGTATTTTTCGCTCTATACAAATACCCTCCTTCATGTACTGCCCCTAAACTATAGAAGTGACGCGAAAATGGTATATAGCGCGATTGTGCCTAAACTATAGAAGTGACGCGAAAAAGGTATATAGCGCGATTGTTCCTCATCTAACGACCTTTCATTTGATACTTGTCTTGGCGCGAACGGTTGGCTAGAACTCGAGATATGGCTGAAAAAAATACAGGGTTTTTTAGCTTTATACAAATACTTTCCTTCATCTACTGCCCCTAATCTATAGAAGTGACGCGAAAATGGTATATAGCGCGATTGTTTCTGATCCAACGACCTTTCATTTGATACTTGTCTTGGCGCGATCGCTTGGCTAGAACTCGAGATATGACTGAAAGAAATACAGGGTATATTGCGCTCTATACAAATACCCTCCTTCATGTACTGCCACTAAACTATAGAAGTGACGCGAAAATAGTATATAGCGCGATTGTGCCTAAACTATAGAAGTGATGCAAAAATGGTATATAGCGCGATTGTTCCCCATCTAACGACCTTTCATTTGATACTTGTCTTGGCGCGATCGGTTGGCTAGAACTCGAGATATGGCTGAAAGAAATACAGGGTATTTTTCTCTTTATACAAATACTTTCCTTCATCTACTGCACCTAAACTATAGAAGTGACGCGGAAATGGTATATAGCGCGATTGTTCCTGATCTAACGACCTTTCATTTGATACTTGTCTTGGCTCGATCGGTTGGCTAGAACTCGAGATATGGCTGAAAGAAATACAGGGTATTTTTCTCTTTATACAAATACTTTCCTTCATCTACTGTCCCTAAACTATAGAAGTGACGCGAAAATGGTATATAGCGCGATTGTTCCTCATCTAACGACCTTTCATTTGATACTTGTGTTGGCTCGATCGGTTGGCTAGAACTCGAGATATGACTGAAAGAAATACAGGGTATTTTTCGCTCTATACAAATACCCTCCTTCATGTACTGCCCCTAAACTATAGAAGTGACGCGAAAATGGTATATAGCGCGATTGTGCCTAAACTATAGAAGTGACGCGAAAAAGGTATATAGCGCGATTGTTCCTCATCTAACGGCCTTTCATTTGATACTTGTCTTGGCGCGATCGGTTGGCTAGAACTCGAGATATGACTGAAAAAAATACAGGGTTTTTTAGCTTTATACAAATACTTTCCTTCATCTACTGCCCCTAATCTATAGAAGTGACGCGAAAATGGTGTATAGCGCGATTGTTCCTGATCCAACGACCTTTCATTTGATACTTGTCTTGGCTCGATCGGTTGGCTAGAACTCGAGATATGACTGAAAGAAATACAGGGTATTTTTCGCTCTATACAAATACCCTCCTTCATGTACTGCCCCTAAACTATAGAAGTGACGCGAAAATGGTATATAGCGCGATTGTGCCTAAACTATAGAAGTGACGCAAAAAAGGTATATAGCGCGATTGTTCCTTATCTAACGACCTTTTATTTGATACTTGTCTTGGCGCGATCGGTTGGCTAGAACTCGAGATATGGCTGAAAAAAATACAGGGTTTTTTAGCTTTATACAAATACTTTCCTTCATCTACTGCCCCTAATCTATAGAAGTGACGCGAAAATGGTATATAGCGCGATTGTTCCTGATCCAACGACCTTTCATTTGATACTTGTCTTGGCGCGATCGGTTGGCTAGAACTCGAGATATGACTGAAAGAAATACAGGGTATATTGCGCTCTATACAAATACCCTCCTTCATGTACTGCCACTAAACTATAAAAGTGACGCGGAAATAGTATATAGCGCGATTGTGCCTAAACTATAGAAGTGATGCAAAAATGGTATATAGCGCGATTGTTCCCCATCTAACGACCTTTCATTTGATACTTGTCTTGGCGCGATCGGTTGGCTAGAACTCGAGATATGACTGAAAGAAATACAGGGTATTTTTCGCTTTATACAAATACATTTCTTCATCTACTGCTCCTAAACTATAGAAGAGATGCGAAAATGGTATATAGCACGATTGTTCCTGATCTAACGACCTTTCATTTGATACCTGTTTTGGCGCGATTGGTTACCTAGAACTCGAGATATGACTGAAAAAAGTGGGGTGTGTTTTTCGCCTTAAACAAATACACTTCTTCATGTACTGCGCCTAAACTATAGAAGTGACACGAAAATGTTATATAGCGCGATTGTTCCTCATTTAAAGGCCTTTCATATGATATATGGTTTGCGCGATGGGTTACCTAGAACTCGAGATATGACTGAAAGAAGTGGGGTGTGTTTTTCGCCTTAAACAAATACGCTCCTTCAAGTACTGCGCCTAAACTAAAGAAGTCGCACGAAAATGTTATATAGCGCGATTGTTCCTCATTTAAAGACCTTTCATATGATATATGGCTTGGCGCGATGGGTTAGCTAGAACTCGAGATATGACTGAAAGAAGTGGGGTGTGTTTTTCGCCTTAAACAAATACGCTCCTTCAAGTACTGCGCTTAACCTATAGAAGTGACACGAAAATGTTATATAGCGCGGTTCTTCCTCATTTAAAGACCTTTCATATGATATATGGCTTGGCGCGATAGGTTAGCTAGAACTCGAGATATGACTGAAAGAAGTGGGGTGTGTTTTTTGCCTTAAACAAATACACTCCTTCAAGTACTGCGCCTAAACTATAGAAGTGACACGAAAATGTTATATAGCGTGATTGTTCCTCATTTGAAGACCTTTCATATGATATATGGCTTGGCGCGATAGTTTACCTAGAACTCGAGATATGACTGAAAGAAGTGGGGTGTGTTTTTCGCCTTAAACAAATACACTCCTTCAAGTACTGCGCTTAAACTATAGAAGTGACACGAAAATTTTATATAGCGCGGTTCTTCCTCATATAAAGACTTTTCATATGATATATGGCTTGGCGCGATAGGTTAGCTAGAACTCGAGATATGACTGAAAGAATTGTGGTGTCTTTTTCGCCTTAAATAAATACACTCCTTCAAGTATTGCGCCTAAACTATAGAAGTGACATGAAAATGTTATATAGCGCGATTGTTCCTCATTTAAAGACCTGTCATATGGTATATGGCTTGGCGCGATGGGTTAGCTAGAACTCGAGATATGACTGAAAGAAATACAGGGTATATTGCGCTCTATACAAATACCCTCCTTCATGTACTGCCACTAAACTATAAAAGTGACGCGAAAATAGTATATAGCGCGATTGTGCCTAAACTATAGAAGTGATGCAAAAATGGTATATAGCGCGATTGTTCCCCATCTAACGACCTTTCATTTGATACTTGTCTTGGCGCGATCGGTTGGCTAGAACTCGCGATATGGCTGAAAGAAATACAGCGTATTTTTCGCTTTATACAAATACTTTCCTTCATCTACTGCACCTAAACTATAGAAGTGACGCGGAAATGGTATATAGCGCGATTGTTCCTTCATGTAACGGCTTTCATTTGATACTTGTCTTGGCTCGATCGGTTGGCTAGAACTCGAGATATGACTGAAAGAAATACAGGGTATTTTTCGCTTTATACAAATACATTTCTTCATCTACTGCTCCTAAACTATAGAAGAGATGCGAAAATGGTATATAGCACGATTGTTCCTGATCTAACGACCTTTCATTTGATACCTGTTTTGGCGCGATTGGTTAGCTAGAACTCGAGATATGACTGAAAGAATTGGGGTGTCTTTTTCGCCTTAAACAAATACGCTCCTTCAGGTACTGCGCCTAAACTACAGAAGTGACACGAAAATGTTATATAGCGCGATTGTTCCTCATTTAAAGGCCTTTCATATGATATATGGTTTGCGCGATAGGTTGGCTAGAACTCGAGATATGACTGAAAGAAGTGGGGTGTGTTTTTCGCCTTAAACAAATACGCTCCTTCAAGTACTGCGCCTAAACTACAGAAGTGACACGAAAATGTTATATAGCGCGATTGTTCCCCATTTAAAGACCTTTCATATGATATATGGCTTGGCGCGATGGGTTAGCTAGAACTCGAGAGTACTGCGCTTAACCTATAGAAGTGACACGAAAATGTTATATAGCGCGGTTCTTCCTCATTTAAAGACCTTTCATATGGTATATGGCTTGGCGCGATAGGTTAGCTAGAACTCGAGATATGACTGAAAGAAGTGGGGTGTGTTTTTCGCCTTAAACAAATACACTCCTTCAAGTACTGCGCCTAAACTATAGAAGTGACACGAAAATGTTATATAGCGTGATTGTTCCTCATTTGAAGACCTTTCATATGGTATATGGCTTGGCGCGATGGGTTAGCTAGAACTCGAGATATGACTGAAAGAATTGGGGTGTCTTTTTCGCCTTAAACAAATACGCTCCTTCAGGTACTGCGCCTAAACTACAGAAGTGACACGAAAATGTTATATAGCGCGATTGTTCCTCATTTAAACACCTTTCATATGATATATGGCTTGTCGCGATGGGTTAGCTAGAACTCGAGATATGACTGAAAGAAGTGGGGTGTGTTTTTCGCCTTAAACAAATACACTCCTTCAAGTACTGAGCTTAAACTATAGAAGTGACACGAAAATTTTATATAGCGCGGTTCTTCCTCATATAAAGACTTTTCATATGATATATGGCTTGGCGCGATAGGTTAGCTAGAACTCGAGATATGACTGAAAGAATTGTGGTGTGTTTTTCGCCTTAAACAAATACACTCCTTCAAGTATTGCGCCTAAACTATAGAAGTGACATGAAAATGTTATATAGCGCGATTGTTCCTCATTTAAAGACCTTTCATATGGTATATGGTTTGGCGCGATGGGTTAGCTAGAACTCGAGATATGACTGAAAGAATTGGGGTGTCTTTTTCGCCTTAAACAAATACGCTCCTTCAGGTACTGCGCCTAAACTACAGAAGTGACACGAAAATGTTATATAGCGCGATTGTTCCTCATTTAAACACCTTTCATATGATATATGGCTTGTTGCGATGGGTTAAGCTAGAACTCGAGATATGACTGAAAGAAGTGGGGTGTGTTTTTCGCCTTAAACACATACGCTCCTTCAAGTACTGCGCCTAAACTATAGAAGTGACACGAAAATGTTATATAGCGCGATTGTTCCCCATTTAAAGACCTTTCATATGATATATGGCTTGGCGCGATGGGTTAGCTAGAACTCGAGATATGACTGAAAGAAGTGGGGTGTGTTTTTCGCCTTGAACAAATACGCTCCTTCAAGTACTGCGCTTAAACTATAGAAGTGACACGAAAATGTTATATAGCGCGGTTCTTCCCCATTTAAAGACCTTTCATATGATATATGTCTTGGCGCGATGGGTTAGCTAGAACTCGAGATATGACTGAAAGAAGTGGGGTGTGTTTTTCGCCTTAAACACATACGCTCCTTCAAGTACTGCGCCTAAACTATAGAAGTGACACGAAAATGTTATATAGCGCGATTGTTCCCCATTTAAAGACCTTTCATGTGATATATGGCTTGGCGCGATGGGTTAGCTAGAACTCGAGATATGACTGAAAGAAGTGGGGTGTGTTTTTCGCCTTAAATAAATACGCTCCTTCAAGTACTGCGCTTAAACTATAGAAGCGACACGAAAATGTTATATAGCGCGATTGTTCCTCATTTAAACACCTTTCATATGATATATGGCTTGTCGCGATGGGTTAGCTAGAACTCGAGATATGACTGAAAGAAGTGGGGTGTGTTTTTCGCCTTAAACACATACGCTCCTTCAAGTACTGCGCCTAAACTATAGAAGTGACACGAAAATGTTATATAGCGCGATTGTTCCCCATTTAAAGACCTTTCATATGATATATGGCTTGGCGCGATGGGTTAGCTAGAACTCGAGATATGACTGAAAGAAGTGGGGTGTGTTTTTCGCCTTAAACAAATACACTCCTTCAAGTACTGTCCCTAAACTATAGAAGTGACGCGAAAATGGTATATAGCGCGATTGTGCCTAAACTATAGGAGTGAGGCGAAAATGGTATATGGCACGATTGTTCCTCATCTAACGACCTTTCATTTGATACTTGTCTTGGCGCGATCGGTTGGCTAGAACTCGAGATATGACTGAAAGAAATACAGGATATTTTACGCTTTATACAAATACCTTCCTTCATCTACTGCCCCTAAACTATAGAAGTGACGCGAAAATGGTATATAGCGCGATTGTTCCTCATCTAACGACCTTTCATTTGATACTTGTCTTGGCGCGATCAGTTGGCTAGAACTCGAGATATGGCTGAAAGAAATAAAGGGTATTTTTCGCTTTATACAAATACATTCCTTCATCTACTGCCCCTAAACTATAGAAGTGACGCAAAAATGGTATATAGCGCGCTTGTTCCTGATCTAACGACCTTTTATTTGATACTTGTCTTGGCTCGATCACTTGGCTAGAACTCGAGATATGGCTGAAAGAAATAAAGGGTATTTTTCGCTTTATACAAATACCATCCTTCATCTACTGCCCCTAAACTATAGAAGTGACGCGAAAATGGTATATAGCACGATTGTTCCTTATCTAACGACCTTTCATTTGATACTTGTCTTGGCGCGATCAGTTGGCTAGAACTCGAGATATGACTGGAAGAAATACAGGGTATTTTTCGCTTTATACAAATACTTTCCTTCATCTACTGCCCCTAAACTATAAAAGTGACGCAAAAACACACATAATACACGAAGACGCATTCGTCGTATTATTGCAATATTCACGTTAAATGTGAGAAAATTTAAAAAATGTATTATTAAAAAACGGAATTTACTTTGAAAAGCAATATTTGTACTAATGTTATTATTATTTATACTATTTTTGATTTCTACTGCTTCAAGTAGCATAAAAGTTCTTCCCGTCGCTTATCCAACTCTTCCCAATCCTAGTAATCATCTTAAAATTAATTACGCGACTCTCACAATCAGCCCAATCACCATAAACATCATCGTCATCATCATAATTACACTAATTCATGTTTTCATCTTTTTCAGTCGTTTAGTTCCCTAATTTTTTAATCGCTTTTGCGAATGGATAAACTTCTTTTTTCGGCATTTTGTGGAGTAAAATGGATTCGTTGTTGACTGTGGTGCGGACGAGGGAGGAATGAAATATAATTTTATACGCTTGTTTGTTGCGTTCGAGCCAAAGAGAACAAGAGGAAACTGTGTTTCGTTTTAACCCTCTTGCGTCATACTATGTGCATAATTTTCCAATTCAAATTTTAAACCTTTTGAAGATCATAGAAACTACCAAAGTTGAAAAGTTTAAAGGGTTTTATTAAATTTTAAATAAAATTTAAGATTTTCGGCCGCCACTGTACATGACAAGAACAATAACAACAACTAAAGTAGTCAAAATTTGGTGTAAATATTGTGTTTATGAAACCAAAGAAATTTTAAAATTAAAGAAACAAATTAAAATTAAAAAATATAGTATATATATATATATATATAGATATTTATATAAATATAGTATATAAGATAAATATTTATAAATATCGTGTTTTGCTGGATTTGCTGTAAAAACTTTATGAATATTCTGCATCGAAAAAATAGAACTGGTGCCTTTTTATGGAAAAAGAACAGCAGGTTTTCTCGATACTAAAATTATTGAAATCCCGTAATTGACATTACTTGTCATCGTTTGAAACTTAATTGCCAATAAATACCACAAAATTAAATTATTTTATGGAAAAACTGTATAAAGAGCAGTGAACAAATTGACACGAAAAATGTAATACATCATCATAAAAATGAATAGACTCACCAACTCAATGAAAATATAACGGGCATCCCTCTAAAACAACACAACACAAAAGCAGAAATCTTTTAAAATTGTCTAATAATGTTCAGAAATTTATTGAACTGCGTAATTAAGAAGCCTCTACGTGAACTTCAACCAAGGCGACCGATCAACTAAACGCACTAAAAAAAGGATTTTAACATAGTGCATCATCTCCAAGGGGCAAGAGCGGAGAGGGAGAGAGACACCAGCGTAGAGGTTCGTGTGGGAGAGTTTTGCACACGAAATCTCACCAAATATAAAACCAACAAAAAAAAATAGGTGACATTGAGAATATATGCAGAGCGTAAATAAATGGAAAGCGAACAAAAGCTTTTCCTGTTCGTGCTTAAAATTAAAGTCAAGCGAAAGTAACTTGGATTTTCTAATATGAATGAATAACGTGGTCATTTATTATCAACAATGCTGAGATTTCCTCCTTGCAAACGCGTACACAAAGTCAAAGCCTCTGATTTGTTTGGTTTTCGCTCAACCTCAGCTCCATCCATGACTTGTGTATTTCATTCCCTTACTACAACACGTTGGAAAGCGTCGAGTTAGCGAAAAAAAAACCTCTGATTTATCTGACCTCTGACCTCTTAGACGTACAAACCTATTTATAAGTTTATAAGATTAGTTTATAAGAGATTATAAGATTATAAGATTATGGTATGTTTACTATAAGCTCTAGGATACCTTCTTTCAAGTAATTAAATATATCCCATTAAAAGTTATTTATAATTCTAATTAAAAGTATTCGAGTATGAGAGAAGAGTGTGAGTATCTAACACCACATTGAAGACCGCTTGCCACCTGAAAGTTCTTATTCACCAACGTACGTCACTTTTTCGCCCAGCAACTGCAACTCTTTACTTTAATGTGACTATAAAAGGCAACAAAAAATTAAGAAAACAGCGCTATATAAAAACGGGCATTAAAAGACACACACGGACCCCTCTTAAACACATAAATTCTCAAACCCAGAGGAAGGACCAAACCTGAACTTGGAAAAATTGAGTCACATAAAACGCATTTAATTTTTCATTCAAAAAGGGTTTGAAAAAGGTTTGAACAGCCTTCGAGCAACAACAACAACCACCAAGCCTTAAATCGACCAACGAAGTCCGTCCGAATTGCTCGGAACAATTCAATTGCGAAAACGCAATGGGTTAAAATAAACAATTCATTATTAATTTTTGGTGTTTTATAGCGCGGACTCAATTCTGTGGCATTTTATGGTAAACCGAATAAACTCCAAAAGTAATGGAAATTCATATCGAGGAAACGGATCTTCAAGGAACAATTCTGTGACCAATAATAATACTCATTGGTATCAATGATTCATGTTCATTCCTTTGCCTTGATAAAGTAGATTTCACAGAGATTTAAACACAAGTCAATGGATTCTATTTAAAGGTTAATGTTAGGATTCCAAGGAAAGCAGTAAGGCGTTTTTGAAGATGTTAAATCGAAGATTTCTTTCTATAATGTGTGGGTATATCATAAACTAACGAAATTCGAGAATATGTCATTAAATGAAGGTGAAATTGTATGATTAATTTGATGTTTTTTGTATGATATATGAAATAGTTAAAAATTAAACTTACCTTGGCTGTTAATCCATTATTTAAATCAAAACTCTTTTCAATGTGAGTATATATTTATATTTTTACTTTTCCTGTCACAGAGTGTTTTTATTGTTTTAAAATATATACTCGTTGTTGTAGTTGGTTGCTTCCTTTGTTTGTAGCATCTGCAAAAAAAAAAGAAAAACAATAAATACACTACGAAAAAAAGTAAAAAGAACGGTAAAAAGTCCTGTCCTGGGACTGCTTATATTTATCATACAAATTTCAATTGATTTAAATAATCGATTAAATCGAAAATATATATTGTATACTCGTTGATAAGAACAATAACGCAACGAAGCACAAACATAATTAGTAGAAACTGTTGAGGAAATCGTGCTAGCAACAAGCAACAGGAGCGAATTGGGAAATTCCGGAAAAGGAATGGAAGTAACGACGTTGCTCGGTCTTTCGGTCACTTTGCCAAAAAAAACGCGGCAGATGGGCAAATAAGCGGTACAGAAAGGAGCGAGTGAAAGAGTGCCATAAAGGCATATTGGGAAGGCGGGAGGAAGGGAGATACAAGAAGAGAAAGTCATGCATAAACGGCTGCGAGTAAATGGAAGCGTCATGCTTGTTGAGGGCATACACCCAGCGGAATCCTCAGTTGCATAAACGGGAAAATAAATGAAGATATGAAAGGGCGAAGGTATGAAGCGCGCAATATACGCAGTTCTTCAATGGCTTCCTGTGGTTTACGTAACCATAACATTTTTTCTACTTCTTTTTTATGGGAGTATTATTTTATACGACTTTTAATAACCATTTATTAATTGGCCTTAAAAATAAGCAATTTTCATTGAAACATTGGATACGTGCTTTAGTGTGTCTGTGTTAGGCAATACTCGCTCCGGAAAAAGCACCATGATGTTGTTCTTGGAGGCTCCTTGAGGATTGCTGCATTCAGCAAAAAAACAAACAAAGAAGAATGAAGAGGAAAAGCCTGAACACAAATAAAACAGAAGTTGTGGCTCTTCCGCTTTTCCTCTTTCTCTAATCAACAACCGTTCGTCGTTTTTAGTGCCTTTCATTTTCAATGTTGTGAGGTCTGGCGGGGCTCACGCTTTCTGTCGGAGCGCAGAGCCTGAGCAAACGGAGAGCCGCTCATTCCAGTTCGTATCCGCATTGCAGTTATCGGCATCTCCTTTTGCTCGGCATGACGACGGACAGACAAGTTCCGTAAAGTGGCGTGATCGAAGTTTCTAGAAGAATTTTTTTTCTATGAACTTCGTCATCATGCCATTCTACGGGACTTGCAGTGAAAGTCGATTATGCTGAGAAAGAGCGAGATGTCGCGACCTGCGCTGCGGGCGCGACTGCAATGAGCGAGGAAAAGCAGTTTTTCTGTCTGCCGCTTCGAGACAGAGCGTGGTCTGCGAAACATTCAGTCGGAGTTAGGGAGTCGAGTTTTGCGGAGATCTCAAAAAGATTCGTGCATGGACGGTGGCAAAAAGACCAACTTCAACTAAAATTGAGCCATTCAACTAAATCAAGCCAAAAAGCAGAAATGTTAGCAACTTTGTTCACGCATGTCAATAAATAGAACCAAATAACAAAAATACTTGTGTGGCTTTGCGACCTTCGTTGCTGCAGTAATTGATTTTGCTAATAAACAGAATAATTTATTATTCGGAATGGAATGCATTGATAATAAGTGTGTGCTTTAACTGATTAATACAAATCATTAAAACTGTTCTAAGTCCAAAACCAAAAAAATGAGTGAATAACTGTTATTGTGAACACTTAATTATGAATATTAAGCAACTTCAGTTAAGGTAATGATTTCAATAAAACGTTATATTTATGCAACGAAATATAAATAATGAGTTAAAAATATTCCTTGGCAAATTTGATATTTATATTTTGCATTAATAAACTGCTAAGCATCAATTTAAATAATGTCATCTTATAGAGTGGAAAACGAAAAAAAAACTCAAATAAAATGTTATTCTAATTAATAAAAATATTATTTTTGTTTTAATCCAATTCTGAGTGGAGCTTCAAGCGTCGTAATGTTCGTGGTTGCTTGGATAACGGAACAGACAACAAAAAGCGCAGAGGATTGAAAGCTGACAGAAGCCGTTTGTCGACGGTTATAATAACAACAACTCGTATTTTTACTATGCTTGTGCTTGCTGCTTTCAAGATTTCGTAGAAAAAAAAAAAAAAAAAAAAAGAAGACAAACAAAAAAAGGAGGAAATCGTTTTGAAGACTAACAGGCTCATGTCGGATACGCGCTCGATCGGCAGACGCTCGGTAGTTGTTTATTCTCTTTTGTGTTTTTCTTAAGTTTTGTTGGTACGCCAGCGTTGAATAGCAACAAAACTTAAGAAAAACACAAAAGCGAATAAACAACTACCGAGCGTCTGCCGATCGAGCGCGTATCCGACATGAGCCTGTAAATTTATTTCATAAGATCAAGATCTAATCGCAGCTACAGGTAACAAATCTTATAAAATAGCACAGCAAGTTGTGTGGAAACCTTTTGGGATTTAACAAGATAAGAGATGAATACATACAACAAATATTCCTCGTTATTTCACAATACATATGCGTTGATACAAAACACATATTTTACTTACTATATAAAATCGTTGTAGCCTATACAAGAACATATTTGGTTGAAATGCTTGAAAACAAAACGAAACAAAACACCAATCATTATGCTATGTTATTAAATAAAGTAAAAAAGATAATTAGTTATAAATGCATATATGATATGCAGAAGAAATTAATGAAAAACTAGTAAGGGTACCTTCGGTCAGACCGAAGCTTATATACCCTACATCCCAGCAACCTTTATTATACATATTTATACATATTTCCGATTTATTTAAATAGTCCGATTTTCTTAAATTTCCGTATCAAAAACTAACTATATGTTCGTGGGCGGACACGCCCATTTTTTTTAAAAATTTAATCTACCTGTACCGATGTATTCGGAAACAAAATTGAAGCTCAAAAAAAACTAAGTCTACAAGTTGAAATATTGTTAAAAGAATTAGTATTTGTTAAAAAAGTAGGCGTGGCGCTGCACCGATTTATCCCATTTTCAATCCCACAGAGTTTCGGATGACAAAGAATATACGTGCAAAATTTCATCGCGATAGCTTCATTCGTTCTCCTGTAATCGTGATTTCCACAGACAGGCAGACAGACAGACAGACTACGGACATGGCTAAATCGACTCAGGAGGTGACACTGATCAAGAATATATATACTTTTCCATACCTGCCACGCCTCCTTTAATGCGTTACACACGGAAGCACAAAGTGAATATACCCTCATTCCTTCGGATGTAGGGTATAACAATAGAAACAATATTAAAATCTCATATCATTAGACAAGTAATTAATAAATATTAAATATCAATAATAGTTTAACACAGGGTTTAATTGATGTAGAAAAAAAAAAAAAGAAAGTTACTAAGGTAAAACAAAGTGTGTGTCAAACAAAGTGTGATCTAATTACAATTACAGTTATTATTATGTCCATTAAATTTATCATTATTATTATTACTATACTTAAAAGTTGAGCTGAACTGTTCAATCGAATCTGATTGTTTGTTTTTGTAAGCGCTGCTGTATTTTCAGTTAATATCAATAGTTTACATGTATTATTATGAAGACAACCATAAACTATAGAAGTGACGCGAAAATGGTATATAGCGCGATTGTGCCTAAACTATAGGAGTGACGTGAAAATGGTATATATCACGATTGTTCCTCATCTAACCACCTTTCATTTGATACATGTCTTAGCGCGATCGGTTGGCTAGAACTCGAGATATGGCTGAAAGAAATACAGGGTATTTTTCGCTTTATACAAATACTTTCCTTCATCTACTACCCCTAAACTATAGAAGTGACGCGAAAATATATATATATAGAGCGCGATTGTTCCTGATCTAACGACGTTTCATTTTATACCTGTCTTGGCGCGATCGGTTGGCTACAACTCGAGATATGACTGAAAGAAATACAGGGTATATTGCGCTCTATACATATACCCTCCTTCATGTACTGCCACTAATATATAGAAGTGACGCGAAAATAGTATATAGCGCGATTGTGCCTAAACTATAGAAGTGATGCAAAAATGGTATATAGCGCGATTGTTCCCCATCTAACGACCTTTCATTTGATACTTGTCTTGGCGCGATCGGTTGGCTAGAACTCGAGATATGGCTGAAAAAAATACAGGGTATTTTTCGCTTTATACAAATACTTTCCTTCATCTACTGCACCTAAACTATAGAAGTGACGCGAAAAAGGTATATAGCGCGATTGTTCCTCATGTTGTAGGTCGGAACCGTCAACCAATCGTTTAAGCTTAAAAACTAAAAGCTTGTGAGGTGTGGCGAGGTCCGCTCTCTGTGTCGAGGCGCAGAGAGAATGCGGACGGAGAGCCGCTCATTCCAGTTCGTATCCGCATTGCAGTTATCGGCATCTCCTTTTGCTCCGCATGACGACGGACAGACAAGTTCCGAAAAGTGGCGTGATCGAAGTTTCTAGAAGAATTTTTTTTCTATGAACTTCGCATCATGCCATTTTGCGGGACTTGTAAAGAAAGCCGATCATGATGAGAGGGAGCGAGAGGTCGGTGGCTGCGCTGCGGCCGCGACTGGAATGAGCAAAGCAAACCAGTTTTCTCGGTGCCGCTTCGACACAGAGCGTGGACAGCAGAACAGTAGATTCGGGTTAGAGAGTTGATAGACAGCGAGTGAACTGAGCTGACGGAAAAGTTGGTTATAAAGAAAAAGTATTTCAGTTTTATAAATTCGGACAAACAAATTAAAAGTGTGAATCGATTTCTGGAAAAAAACTCAAGTTATGTGTGGAAAAGACTTCATTGAGATAAAATCAGTATAAAATGACGCTAAAAATTCGATAAAACATCGGTATATAAATCAGTTGAAGTAACACGAAGTGCAAAGAAAACGGCGAAATCTGCCGGTGAATAAAAAAACTTGTTTGCGGATAAAAATCACAAATATTAATGGTGAAAACTTCAGCGGAGATATAAAAATACCTTTTATACTCGAATACTAAAACGCAGTTTTAAGCGGGTGAAAATCGGAATAGAAATTGGCATATTAACGAAATCACGTCAAAAAAAAAACATACATGTGGCGTTATATATACATACAACTATATATGCAAATTTAGCCGGTGCAAAACAAAAACTAAAACAAAAACACGAGTTTAACAAGTGTTCTTTTTCATCGTGCAATTATTTGTGCTAGGAAAAAAAAAACTTACTAAAATTGGCTTCGAGTGCAGATGAATTGATTTATAATATTTCTTTAAATCGATGACGATACTTTAAAGTGAATGAAAACTCAGTGACAACTATTAGTTAAATTCGCATTAAATTGCATTTTGTAAAATTATGAACATAATTTTTTTTGTTGATTTGCTGCTGCTTCAAAAATTACTGCAGATTCACCGTTCGTTTCTTCGCACTTATTGTGTCGTGCTGCCATCGCAACGTCGTCGCCTAACTGTTTAATTGGATTCGACAACTAAGACCACGTGGATACAGGGTGAAGTTAACATCACATTGGTATCGTTTCTCCCACAAATCGTCATCCAAATTATCAACAACCGAAAATACAACTACAACTACAAAAACAAAACGTGCTTCACACTCAGGCAACAAGCAAATAGAACATACCAACGCAACAATTGCAACAGCAGCCACAACAAATCAACGCGCAAGTACATAACATAATGAAAAGTTGACACCAACATTAATTCTCAGCGAAATGGGAAATATTGGAAATTGTTTTATTTTGATTATCATTAAATAACACGTTGCAGCAAATAAACTATTGTAATTTGCTTGACACGTCTTCAGAAACACAAATGGAAGTTGCTTTAGCTTTCAAGTTCGTGAGATTTTGAGCTTATGTACGCAATTATTATTAGTCATTATTTGTATTTACTTATATAATCGTCAACACAACTCAGCGATCAATCGTTTAGGCAGCTCCTTCGACGAATTACGCTTTAAGCCAATCTACAAAAACAAGTCAATTTCATTTACATTTTATGTTTATTACCAAGTGAGAGTTACTCGAAGGTGGTAGGATAAAGCAAGAGAATTACAACTACTTGTCATTTAAGCAACTTGCTCAGAATTCTACTCTTTCAAAAAAAAAAAAAAAAAAAAAAAATTGACTTTTATTTATGTATTTTGATTTTTTTTTCTTTTATGATTTATTTTTTTTTTTCTCTTACACGTGATCTAATGAGTAAATTGAACAACTCATTACAGTAGGAAAAACTGTGCAAATAATGCTACCATTTAAGTTTTACATATGAATCTCGAAGAAATGCTCAAATTATCGAAATTAAGAGAAATTTTATATAGCCAGCAATTCATTTATTAATTGAAGCGATTAGAATCTAGAAAAGAAAAAACTAAGAAAGAAAACAAACCAAAATATGAGTTAAATTAGACGTTTGGTTTCGAACTTGATACTAACTGAAATATTAAAATGTAATTTTGTATTATCATTAAGGCAAAAGAAAATATCTTTACTACAAAATTTTTTTTGTTATATAAATCTAAGGATTAATTGAGTAATTCCAGGTCGGACCTTCCCTCGCGGGCGCCTACGAAGAGGAGGACCATGACAGGTAATTCATTATAACATTGCCAAATTTGTTTGTACATTATTTTACTTGTTCAACTTTACTTACCTAAAATTTATATATGCAATTTTTTTTGTTATAATGCAACGCAAATCATCATTTGATCACACCTAGGTAATTATTAACTTATTTACTACGTCGATATTGTAGAATACTGTTGGTTTAATAAAATAAAAAAAAAAAAAAAAAAAAAAAAAATTATTGAGCAAAAATTCCTTGCGTTTAAAACAAAAATGGTTTGAATAATTAATTAGGTAAGCAGGTGAGTAAGCGGTTCCACCCCGCGCAGCCAGGCGACACACAAGGAAGGGGTTGGCGCACAAACGCACAACGCGCCAACCATGGTAGGGTGGGTAAAGAAAGGGGGAGGAAAATGACACCAACTCCTCCCCCCCCCTCCTCCTCTCACCTCTCTCTCCCCCCCCCGATCCTCCGCGTAATATCGCTTTGTTTTGGTGGATCTTTTTTTTTTGGCCGCCACCAGTCTGGCATCGATCGCGAGGGGATGAGTCGTGTTAATAATTTTTATTCGGTCTGGTTTATGGCTGTAGAGCCACCGTAAGCCTCAGCTCATTTCCTTTTTTTTTTGTAACTGGGGTTTCAAGTCACTGTCGGGGTTGTTTAAGAACCCCCCCACTTTCCCTGAGCACGGCCGGACGAGCTGAGCTGCCCTGACAGTGGTCAAATCTTCGTCGTCTTTGAAATTTTTTTTTATTGATTTAGTTTATCGCGTGTTTCCACCACCACACCCCCCCCACAACGTTACAAAATGGCGCCCAACGTGGGGCCCACTGTAGTGAAATTTTTTTTTGTTTTGTCCGTCCGAAATGTTTGAGAGTCCCTGTACAGTGGTGCCCAAACTTCGGTAGCAACTTTAATTATTTCGGTTAAATTTTCAAGTAAATTAAATTTTTATATTTTTTCGGTTTTCTTTAGATTCTCGCTGGATTGGCGCGATCGAATGAATATGTTCGGTGCGTACCGCTGAATCATCTCTTCGTGCGATTGCTTGGCTTTGGTCATTCCGCCGAAGAAGAAAATATTACGAATACAGTTCTGGAATTCCACTATTATCATTTGCAGGAATTTTCTGATTCGAGATTTTGTTTCATGAATTTTATTGTCGTCTAGCAACTCATCAGAAATTCCAAATTAATTAATTTTTTTTATGGTGGTACAGTGTAGCCTCGTTCAACTCGAGATTTCACCTTAATGAAATTCGATGGTTCGTTGGTGACTCGTTGGACGACGCTCACTTTAATTTTTTTTTTATTTTCTAGTTTAGCCCTTGGTTTCTTTTGTTTATCACTAGTGGTTGCTACTGAACACCACTCGTGATCGGTGCAAGTTGGAGGTGACAATGAAAAGTTTTTTTTCATAAGACTGCGGATAATAGGGAGATTGAATGAGAGTGAGGGTGTCGTCTGGTTGAGTGGAGCCGCTGCTTTACCACCTGTTAAACCTTTTTTTTTTTTTTTTTTGTTTGACTTTATCTTTTCTTATTTTTTTTTGTGCATTTAAATATCTACCTTCGTCTTAAGTCGTTTTGCGAGTTGTTTATTGCGATTATTGACGGGTTTTGGTTTCAATCATTAATTTTTTTTTGGTTGTTGATCAGGGAATGCGTAAAGTGCACTCCTTATATATATATTTTTTTTTTTTCCTTTTTAAGGTATTATACAGTTTACCTGTACTTATATATTTTTACTTTAGGTCAAAAATTTTATTTCCCTTTAGGTTTTTTTTTGTTTCGCCATTCGATTTAATTTAATTTAAACTATTGGTTTAATTCTCGATTTAACTTATCGGATAGTTGATATTATTGTTGTTTTAATCCGCTTGGTTACTGTTAGGTAAACTTATATTTTTTTTTTTTCTTTCTCTCTTTATTTTAATTCAAGCTTCCTATAATTTTTATGCTGATTTTTGATTTTTTTTTATTTCTCAATTTTCGGCGTTTAATTTTACATTTCGCCTAAATTAATTCGGTTTAATTTTGGCCGTAATTTTTTTTTGTTGATCGAATTCAATTCGTTGAGTTAATTTCGATTTTACATAATAAGTGATTTAACTTGGGATTGGGTTTATTTCTTTTTGAACAAAATGCCGAACGCCAGCCGATGTCCAATTTGTAATGAGCCGCTTAACACGAAGGGCCCAGTGACGCGTACGTCTTGTCGGCACAACTTTCATTTTTGGTGTTTACAAGCTTGGTTGGAAAGATCCCAAACATGCCCAGTGTGTAGTATTCACCTCGAGCTGACCCTAACTGGGGCGGTTCCAAAACATAGTGTGGTAGGCGACTACACAGGCCCGGTTACGCGAAGCATGACGAGTGATAGAGCGCGGGAGTTGGCAACCCAAGCTCCGACGGTAACTGGTGATAAGTTTTTCGAAGAAATAAACCGGCTAAGTTTGTCTCAGTCTGGTCCTCTTCAAACTACTCAGCGTCCAACTTCAGGTGTAGACGATGACGTGCAGAGAGATGGTGCAAATGCCTCGGCTATACACAACTCCACGGTCAGGTCGCAAGAGCGAAACTCGATAGTCAATTCGACTCTGTCTCAAGAACTTCAGTCCATGAAGGACGAACTGCGGTCAGTCGTTCTAGAATTGCGACGCGTATCTATGGGCGCACCGGTGGCCACCACCAGTGTAACAACCACAACGGGATCCACTTTGGTCACTCCTGCAGTCACTATGGCTGACAATCGTTGGGCTCAGGCCATGCCAAACCACGCACCAACCACTCAAGCTCCGTTAGTCGGAGGCACTTTCGATAAGGCCTCAGCAGTCATCTCGGGATGGCGGCTGAAGTTTTCTGGCGATACCTCAGGGATGAACGTGGAAGACTTCATCTACCGGGTAAATGCGCTAACGTCCCAATGCCTGGCAGGCAACTTTTCGCTGCTATGTCAGCACGCTCACTTGCTCTTCACAGGTAAAGCTGAAGAGTGGTACTGGCGCTTCCATCGACAAACCTATCGGGTTGATTGGCCCGGCTTGTGCAGCCAGTTAAAAACCAAGTTCCAAAGCTTCTTAACTGATTACGAGCTGAGCGAACACATACGCCGGCGTAAGCAACGCCCAAGCGAACGGTTTGACGACTTTTTCGACAGTGTGTTGGCTATGAATGATCGCTTACACCATCCCTTACGGGACCCTGAACTGCTCGAGATCCTTACCCACAATTTGTCCCCAACGTTAGGACGAGAGCTACTGCATGTCAACCTGACTAGTCTGAACGACCTCCGTCGGGCATGTCACAAGCACGAGAACTATTACCGTGAGCGGTACCATGACCAGCATGACCCCACATTAGCCAGAAGACGAGTGTCTGAGGTGAAGTCTGACAACTGGGAGGGCGTAATGGGGCAAACCGGTGAGCCATCAGACTTATGCGCGGTAACCCAACGATCGCGGGAAAAATGTTGGAACTGCGATGCGGATGGCCATCGATACCAAGAATGCCACGTGATGCCGCGGCGCACGTTTTGCTACGGTTGCGGTAAACCGAACACTTTCAAACCCTCCTGCTTGACGTGCAAGGATCGATCGGAAAACCAAATGGCGAGCACTCATGCGAGGACGACCGGAGCTGTCTCGCGTCCCAGTCGTCCAATGTCGCCTCAGAACCGGCACTAATTCCACCATTAATAATTTTACCAAGACCCAACAATGCCCACTTCGAAGGGAGCAACCTTCCTCCAAACGCACCTACTCCCAGCCGAGATATTATACCGTATCACATTCGGCTTGCCAACTACAACCGAAGGCGAGCAGAAATTTTCGCAAACGAAATACGACGTAGCCGAAAAACCCTGCGTCTGCGTGCGTTCTGGAGCCGGCTTAGGCGACTGAGCAAAATGGTAATTTCCTCGATCATCACTAAACCAAACGATACGCGGCCTTACGTGAATGTGTCAATAAATGGCAATTGCTATCTAGCCTTGCTAGACAGCGGGGCGAACGTGAGTGTGATTGGAGGTGCTTTAGCTCAAACCATCCTTAAAGAAGGTGGCGCAGTCGAAAATTTCCGAGGAAAGATACGAACTGCCGATGGACAATCACAGGCAGTGGTTGGGTACTACACGGCAAAGACTAAGTTTAATAGCCATTCACTTGACTTTCGCTTTTTATTAATACCATCAATTACGTCCAATGTAATTTGCGGCATAGACTTCTGGAGAAGATTTAATATCCAGATCTCCGGCCTAGGAACAAGTACAGTCGCGTCACTAAATCGCGATGATGACAAATACATAGCACTGAACGACGCCCAAAACCGACGTCTGAATGGGGTTATTCAGAGCTTCCCGTCCTCAGAACGGGAAGGCCTGGGTAAAACCACTCTAGTAGAGCATTCCATCGACACTGGGGTGGCTAAGGCAATCAAGCAGCGATATTATCCAATTTCGCCTGCTCGGGAAAGATTGCTTTGCCAAGAGTTGGATCGGATGCTGTCGATGGGCGTGATAGAGGAAGCAGGTGGGTCAGCATGGTCATCCCCTGGGGTGCTGATCGTCAAACCTGGCAAGGTGCGTTTCTGTCTCGATTCTCGCAAGTTGAACGAAGTCACCATTAAAGATGCTTATCCACTGCCAAATATAGATGGTATCTTAAGCCGATTGCCGGCAGTGAACTTCATTTCCAAAGTCGACTTGAAAGACGCATTCTGGCAGATTTGCCTTGACGAAGCTTCCAAGGGAAAGACCGCCTTTACTGTCCCGAACAGACCACACTACCAATTTACACGAATGCCTTTCGGGTTGTGCAATGCACCCCAGACAATGTGCCGACTTATGGATCAGGTGATCCCCTACAATCTCAAGTCGAGGGTGTTCGTGTATCTTGATGACCTGCTGATCCTATCGAGCTCTTTTGACGAACATTTGATACACTTGTCCGAAGTGGCGAATTGTTTGCGCAGGGCTGGCTTAACCATAAACGTGTCAAAGAGCGAGTTCTGCCTACACGAAGTAAACTACTTGGGCTACGTTGTGGGAAGAGGTACTCTACGAACCGACCCGGGAAAAGTAGTCGCTATCAACGAGTACCCGGAACCAAAAACCGTGAAGCAAGTGCGCAGGTTCCTGGGCATGGTGGGCTGGTATAGGAAGTTCATTTCAGATTTTTCAACGGTCACTTTCCATCTGACCGAATTGCTAACGAAGGGCAAAAGCTTCGCATGGGGACCTCTGGCTCAGAAGTCCTTCGACAGGATCAAGCAACTACTGACCGAGGCACCGTTTCTCATACATCCTGACTACTCCAAACCATTCATTGTCCAGTGTGACGCAAGTCAATCAGGGGTTGGAGCTGTGCTAGCGCAACGTGACAAAGATGGCCATGAGCGACCCATCGCTTACATGTCTCAGAAATTATCCAAGGCCCAGCGCAATTACACAGTCTCCGAACTTGAATGTTTGGCAGTGATCCTCGCAATCAAGAAGTTTAGGATGTATATCGAGGGCCAGGAATTCAAAGTTGTCACCGATCACTCTTGTTTGAAGTGGTTGATGAGTCAGAGGGACCTCTCGGGCCGACTAGCTCGATGGTCACTCAAGCTTCAAGGACTAGATTTTTCAATCGAACATCGGAAGGGCTCCGCCAATGTCGTGGCGGACGCGTTGTCAAGATCGATGGAAGATGCCCCAAGTGATGGGTTGTCATCCATCGAAATTGTCACCGAGCCGCTCATCGACTTGGCGTCCCCGGCTTTTTCATCCGCAGAGTACGAAGAATTGAAAGAAAAATTCTCGGGCGAAGAATTCCCGGATTTCCGCGTCGTCGATCAGTATTTGTACCACCGCACAGAGTTCAACACGGGTAACAATGACACCGACGATTTGGGGTGGAAACTTTACGTGCCACTCGACCTTCGAGACCAAGTCGTCAGAGCTTCACACGACCCTCCTACTTCAGCTCATGCCGGAATCGCGAAAACACTGCATAAAATCCGACGTCATTTATATTGGCCAGGAATGTACCAGCAGGTATACAAATATATCTCGAATTGCGAAGTATGTAGCACGACCAAGGTGCCGTCTCAGACCTTGCGACCACCTATGGGATCTTTAGGCTCGACCGAAAGCCCCTTTCAGCGACTATATATGGACCTGATCGGTCCATTTCCACGCACTAAAAACGGTAACATAGGCATTCTTATTGTCATGGACCACTTTTCGAAATTCACCTTTCTGAAGCCGCTACGAAAGTTTACGGCGACTCCAATTATTGATTTCCTGCGCGATAACGTGTTTTATTGTTTCGGTGTACCCCAGACAATAGTGAGCGACAATGGTCGGCAGTTTATCAGCCGGGACATGTCCACCTTCTTAGAAAAATTTGGCGTTAAGCATATCTTTACTGCCGCTTATTCTCCGCAAGCTAATGCATCCGAGCGGGTCAACCGTTCGATCAATCAAGCGCTTCGCGCATACGTTAAACAGGATCAGCGGTTATGGGATGTTTACCTCAGTAGCATTAACTGTGCACTGCGTGACAGCCTGCATCAGTCAATTGGTTACGCTCCTTATTTTGTCCTGTTTGGCCAACATATGGTCACTCATGGGAAAGACTATGGAGTTATGCAAAAACTCGGCGAGGTGAATGACCGGTCCATTCGACCGCGACGAACTGACATAAACCAGATGCTACAGACTCAGGTTAGGAAGCGTCTGCAAGCGGCCTTCGAGAAAAACGCCCGCAGGTATAATCTCAGGTCGAGGGTTCGAGTTTTCGAAGTAGGCCAGCGGGTCACCCGACGAAACTTCCAACTGAGTAAACAGGCCGATCATTTCTGCGCTAAGCTAGCCCCGGTTGGGATACCCGCTAAAGTAGTGGAAGTGGTTGGAAATTCGTGCTATCGCCTAGAAACTCCAAAGGGAGCCCCGATGGGGATATACCACGCCAAGGACATTTGGTGAGGCAGGCAGAGCATGTCACCTTTTCCAGCTGTGGCTCTGGTCACAGGTGACCGATCACCACCTGTTTTGTGAGGTGTGGCGAGGTCCGCTCTCTGTGTCGAGGCGCAGAGAGAATGCGGACGGAGAGCCGCTCATTCCAGTTCGTATCCGCATTGCAGTTATCGGCATCTCCTTTTGCTCCGCATGACGACGGACAGACAAGTTCCGAAAAGTGGCGTGATCGAAGTTTCTAGAAGAATTTTTTTTCTATGAACTTCGCATCATGCCATTTTGCGGGACTTGTAAAGAAAGCCGATCATGATGAGAGGGAGCGAGAGGTCGGTGGCTGCGCTGCGGCCGCGACTGGAATGAGCAAAGCAAACCAGTTTTCTCGGTGCCGCTTCGACACAGAGCGTGGACAGCAGAACAGTAGATTCGGGTTAGAGAGTTGATAGACAGCGAGTGAACTGAGCTGACGGAAAAGTTGGTTATAAAGAAAAAGTATTTCAGTTTTATAAATTCGGACAAACAAATTAAAAGTGTGAATCGATTTCTGGAAAAAAACTCAAGTTATGTGTGGAAAAGACTTCATTGAGATAAAATCAGTATAAAATGACGCTAAAAATTCGATAAAACATCGGTATATAAATCAGTTGAAGTAACACGAAGTGCAAAGAAAACGGCGAAATCTGCCGGTGAATAAAAAAACTTGTTTGCGGATAAAAATCACAAATATTAATGGTGAAAACTTCAGCGGAGATATAAAAATACCTTTTATACTCGAATACTAAAACGCAGTTTTAAGCGGGTGAAAATCGGAATAGAAATTGGCATATTAACGAAATCACGTCAAAAAAAAAACATACATGTGGCGTTATATATACATACAACTATATATGCAAATTTAGCCGGTGCAAAACAAAAACTAAAACAAAAACACGAGTTTAACAAGTGTTCTTTTTCATCGTGCAATTATTTGTGCTAGGAAAAAAAAAACTTACTAAAATTGGCTTCGAGTGCAGATGAATTGATTTATAATATTTCTTTAAATCGATGACGATACTTTAAAGTGAATGAAAACTCAGTGACAACTATTAGTTAAATTCGCATTAAATTGCATTTTGTAAAATTATGAACATAATTTTTTTTGTTGATTTGCTGCTGCTTCAAAAATTACTGCAGATTCACCGTTCGTTTCTTCGCACTTATTGTGTCGTGCTGCCATCGCAACGTCGTCGCCTAACTGTTTAATTGGATTCGACAACTAAGACCACGTGGATACAGGGTGAAGTTAACATCACATTGGTATCGTTTCTCCCACAAATCGTCATCCAAATTATCAACAACCGAAAATACAACTACAACTACAAAAACAAAACGTGCTTCACACTCAGGCAACAAGCAAATAGAACATACCAACGCAACAATTGCAACAGCAGCCACAACAAATCAACGCGCAAGTACATAACATAATGAAAAGTTGACACCAACATTAATTCTCAGCGAAATGGGAAATATTGGAAATTGTTTTATTTTGATTATCATTAAATAACACGTTGCAGCAAATAAACTATTGTAATTTGCTTGACACGTCTTCAGAAACACAAATGGAAGTTGCTTTAGCTTTCAAGTTCGTGAGATTTTGAGCTTATGTACGCAATTATTATTAGTCATTATTTGTATTTACTTATATAATCGTCAACACAACTCAGCGATCAATCGTTTAGGCAGCTCCTTCGACGAATTACGCTTTAAGCCAATCTACAAAAACAAGTCAATTTCATTTACATTTTATGTTTATTACCAAGTGAGAGTTACTCGAAGGTGGTAGGATAAAGCAAGAGAATTACAACTACTTGTCATTTAAGCAACTTGCTCAGAATTCTACTCTTTCAAAAAAAAAAAAAAAAAAAAAAATTGACTTTTATTTATGTATTTTGATTTTTTTTTCTTTTATGATTTATTTTTTTTTTTCTCTTACACGTGATCTAATGAGTAAATTGAACAACTCATTACAGTAGGAAAAACTGTGCAAATAATGCTACCATTTAAGTTTTACATATGAATCTCGAAGAAATGCTCAAATTATCGAAATTAAGAGAAATTTTATATAGCCAGCAATTCATTTATTAATTGAAGCGATTAGAATCTAGAAAAGAAAAAACTAAGAAAGAAAACAAACCAAAATATGAGTTAAATTAGACGTTTGGTTTCGAACTTGATACTAACTGAAATATTAAAATGTAATTTTGTATTATCATTAAGGCAAAAGAAAATATCTTTACTACAAAATTTTTTTTGTTATATAAATCTAAGGATTAATTGAGTAATTCCAGGTCGGACCTTCCCTCGCGGGCGCCTACGAAGAGGAGGACCATGACAGGTAATTCATTATAACATTGCCAAATTTGTTTGTACATTATTTTACTTGTTCAACTTTACTTACCTAAAATTTATATATGCAATTTTTTTTGTTATAATGCAACGCAAATCATCATTTGATCACACCTAGGTAATTATTAACTTATTTACTACGTCGATATTGTAGAATACTGTTGGTTTAATAAAATAAAAAAAAAAAAAAAAAAAAAAAAAATTATTGAGCAAAAATTCCTTGCGTTTAAAACAAAAATGGTTTGAATAATTAATTAGGTAAGCAGGTGAGTAAGCGGTTCCACCCCGCGCAGCCAGGCGACACACAAGGAAGGGGTTGGCGCACAAACGCACAACGCGCCAACCATGGTAGGGTGGGTAAAGAAAGGGGGAGGAAAATGACACCAACTCCTCCCCCCCCCTCCTCCTCTCACCTCTCTCTCCCCCCCCCGATCCTCCGCGTAATATCGCTTTGTTTTGGTGGATCTTTTTTTTTTGGCCGCCACCAGTCTGGCATCGATCGCGAGGGGATGAGTCGTGTTAATAATTTTTATTCGGTCTGGTTTATGGCTGTAGAGCCACCGTAAGCCTCAGCTCATTTCCTTTTTTTTTTGTAACTGGGGTTTCAAGTCACTGTCGGGGTTGTTTAAGAACCCCCCCACTTTCCCTGAGCACGGCCGGACGAGCTGAGCTGCCCTGACAGTGGTCAAATCTTCGTCGTCTTTGAAATTTTTTTTTATTGATTTAGTTTATCGCGTGTTTCCACCACCACACCCCCCCCACAACGTTACAAGCTTAAGCGGAAAGTTTGAACAAAGCTTGAAGCAAAGCTTAAAGCGTAAATCAAATTAGCGAATATATTTTTAGGCTTCACCGTAATAATGAAGTAATAATAATGAATGAACTCAAAGCTTACGCTAACAAATTAAAGCACACGCTCCAGATTGAGTGACCAAGTGCTAGATTTAACCAAGTCAAGCTCGTGTTCTAGATTTGGTTTCGCGATCGCGGAAACTGCAAATATTGCAAACGACCACACGTGTTTGGGTCAATGCAAAGCTTGCGTTCTAGATTCTAGCAAGAGAATTTGAGACGTTCCAAATTTAACTGGGTTACGGTTCCGACTAGAGAGTCAATAAAAAGACAAGTTGTCTTTTTATTCAGAGAGTTGTAAACTATAATCTGACGAGTGAAGTAATTTTTAATAAAGGACAAGTGATTGAAAAAAGAGATTATTAACGAAGTTCTGTGATCAAATTATGAATTTAATGAGCCAAGTAATTCGTATAAGTATATTATTGAAATAAATTTGTAAGAAATGTTAAAATTGAATATAAAATTTAATGGAACAAAATAACTATGAGTTTTTGGAATTAGAATATAGAAAATTGACAGAAGAAATAGATAGGTTTATAGAAAAAGCGTGGGAAAATTTGAGAATAATAGTTGGTAATAAAGAAACAGTTAATTTGATAAAAGAAAGTATTTCTGCAGTTAAAAATATATCGAAGATAGAGCAGGCAGATTTAATTATTGATGAGCTACTTAATTTTATTCAGCAAAAGTCTAATGCAAAACAGGAAGAAATAGAATCGTGGAAAAACGAATTTTCAGCATTAAAGAGTAGGTACGAAGGTTATTTAGTAACTAAGAATTTGCAGGACGATCTCATTGTGCAACTGGAAGCCGAAAACGAAAGGCTGAAATCTTTAAATGAAACACAAGGATCATCATACCAACTTACTCCAGATAGATTCAACAGAAAAGACTCCACGCCGTTAAAAGAAGCAAATGAAAGAATACAACAGTTAAAAAGCGAAAACAGGTTGCTCAGGCAGAAACACGAAAGCGAAACTGCGTTAAGTTCCAAAAAATCACCTAGAACGGTTGAGCAGAAAATTGATATTATCTCACCTCGAAACGAAATCGGAAAAAGGAACAAAATGGGTATAGAAGAAATAGCAAAGGTTGTTAACAGATTAGTGCCGTTATTTTCGGGAGCACCATCAATAGAACTGCGTAACGAGGTATATAAGTTTATTGAAGGATGCGATCTGGCCCACAGAAACATCAAAGAGACAGAGATCCAAGACTTCATAGCATGCATAAAACAGCGCCTGCATGGAAATGCATACAGCCTTCTGCGTTCAAAAAAGTTTGCGAGTATAGAAGAGTTAAATAATGCAATAAAAAGACATTATTTACAACATAAGTCTTTAGATATGGTTTTAGCAGAAATGCAAGCTATGAGACAACTGCCGACCGAGGATATCCGTCAGTTCGCGGAAAAACTGATGTCATTAAAGTGTCAAGCAGAGGACATTATGACTGCGGTCTACCAAGGTAAGTCGGATATAGCATTAAGAACAGAAGTGGATAGGGCAGTAATGAGGACATTCAAGCTGGGCTTACAGGACAGTGCGCTGCGGCTTTATTTGGTAGGTATAGATAAGTCAACATTTGAAGACTTGGTAGAAAAAGCATTGGATGTTGCGGATGACATACGGCAAGCAGAAACGATCCGAAGTAGGCACTTCGTCGGGGTGGTCGAAAACCCGTTTAGTGATTATTCCAACCAGAAACAGCAATTGCTTAGTCCGCGCTATAGAATGGATGAAGTTTCAGCAGAAGTCAAAGGCCAATGGAATAAGCCGGTACAAAACAGCAATGGGCAATCAATACAGAAAATTACTTGTAGCTTTTGTAATAAAAAAGGACACACAAGAGAAGATTGTCTTACAAGGAAAAACACGCCGTATTGTCAAGAATGTTGCAAATATGGTCATGAAATCAATTGGAACTGTAAAAGGAAAAATTTTACACATAATTATCCCACTGTTCAAGGAAATACGTTTAGAAGCAATGCAGAACAGCGACAAAATGCGCGACCAGGACAAGAGTTGAGAAATAGCAACACAACATGGAATAACGGATACCAGCAACGATTGACACAAAAGAAACAAACAACGGAAGAACCCAAGAAACGGCAACAGAATATGAGTGTGACATGTCATTGGTGTAACCGGCCAGGACATTTTGTAAGAGAGTGTCAGGCAAAGAAAAACTGGGAATCATTGCAGGGAAACGGCCAAGGGCCCAGGCAAGGCCAGTAACCTGGGAACCCCATAATAAGAAGAGTAACTTTGGGCCAGACAGATTCGGGGAGATGGTTTATACGTCCGCGGAGACAGTTATTCCATCTACGAGTCTGAATGAAATACGTCAAATTAGAAATTCCCAACAGGAAATAAAGAAGAAACATTTGGAAACACGAACAATAGGTATAGTAAACAGTGAAAATATACTGGGGAATAATAAAGAAAAATTGCACAAAGGAAAAAGTGCGACAAAAACAGACAATATGGAGTCTAATAAAGCTAAGGTCGTAGAATACGAAAACCCTTACGACACTGAGTGCAGTTACAGCATTGAGCTGAAAAATAATGAGAAAAATACACTCCTTCAAGTACTGCGCCTAAACTATAGAAGTGACACGAACAGGGCCCCTGTTAAGGGGGGCCCCCTGTTAAGGGGGGGGCCCCTGTTAAGGGGGGGGCCCCTGTTAAGGGGGGGGCCCCTGTTAAGGGGGGGCCCCTGTTAAGGGGGGGGCCCCTGTTAAGGGGGGGGCCCCTGTTAAGGGGGGGCCCCTGTTAAGGGGGGGGCCCCTGTTAAGGGGGGGCCCCTGTTAAGGGGGGGGGGGCCCTGTTAAGGGGGGGGGCCCTGTTAAGGGGGGGGGCCCCTGTTAAGGGGGGGGGCCCTGTTAAGGGGGGGGCCCCTGTTAAGGGGGGGCCCCTGTTAAGGGGGGGGGCCCCTGTTAAGGGGGGGGGGGGCCCCTGTTAGGGGGGGCCCCTGTTAAGGGGGGGCCCTGTTAAGGGGGGGGCCCTGTTAAGGGGGGGGGCCCTGTTAAGGGGGGGGCCCTTGTTAAGGGGGGGCCCTTGTTAAGGGGGGGCCCCTGTTAGGGGGGGGGCCCCTGTTAAGGTGGGGGCCCCTGTTAAGGGGGGGGCCCCTGTTAAGGGGGGGGGGGGGGCCCCTGCTAAGGGGGGGCCCCTGTTAAGGGGGGCCCCTGTTAAGGGGGGCCCCTGTTAAGGGGGGCCCCTGTTAAGGGGGGGGCCTGTTAAGGGGGGCCCCTGTAAAGGGGAAGGGAGGGAGGGGAGGGAGGGGAGGGAGGGGAAGTGAGGGGAAGGGAGGGGAGTGGGGGGAAGTGAGGGGAAGTGAGGGGAAGTGAGGGGAAGTGAGGGGAAGTGAGGGGAAGTGAGGGGAAGTGAGGGGAAGTGAGGGGAAGTGAGGGGAAGTGAGGGGAAGTGAGGGGAAGTGAGGGGAAGTGAGGGGAAGTGAGGGGAAGTGAGGGGAAGTGAGGGGAAGTGAGGGGAAGTGAGGGGAAGTGAGGGGAAGTGAGGGGAAGTAAGGGGAAGTGAGGGGAAGTAAGGGGAAGTGAGGGGAAGTAAGGGGAAGTGAGGGGAAGTAAGGGGAAGTGAGGGGAAGTGAGGGGAAGTGAGGGGAAGTGAGGGGAAGTGAGGGGAAGGGAGGGGAAGGGAGGGGAAGGGAGGGGAAGGGAGGGGAAGGGAGGGGAAGGGAGGGGAAGGGAGGGGAAGGGAGGGGAAGGGAGGGAAGTGAGGGGAAGGGAGGGGAAGTGAGGGGAAGTGAGGGGAAGTGAGGGGAAGTGAGGGGAAGTGAGGGGAAGTGAGGGGAAGTGAGGGGAAGTGAGGGGAAGTGAGGGGAAGTGAGGGGAAGTGAGGGGAAGTGAGGGGAAGTGAGGGGAAGTGAGGGGAAGTGAGGGGAAGTGAGGGGAAGTGAGGGGAAGTGAGGGGAAGTGAGGGGAAGTGAGGGGAAGTGAGGGGAAGTGAGGGGAAGTGAGGGGAAGTGAGGGGAAGTGAGGGGAAGTGAGGGGAAGTGAGGGGAAGTGAGGGGAAGTGAGGGGAAGTGAGGGGAAGTGAGGGGAAGTGAGGGGAAGGGTAGGGGAAGGGAGGGGAAGGGAGGGAAGTGAGGGGAAGTGAGGGGAAGTGAGGGGAAGTGAGGGGAAGTGAGGGGAAGGGAGGAAGTGAGGGGAAGGGAGGGGAAGGGTAGGGGAAGGGAGGGGAAGGGTAGGGGAAGGGAGGGGAAGGGAAGGGAGGGGAAGGGTAGGGGAAGGGAGGGGAAGGGTAGGGGAAGGGAGGGGAAGGGTAGGGGAAGGGAGGGGAAGGAAGGGAGGGGAAGAGTAGGTACGAAGGTTATTTAGTAACTAAGAATTTGCAGGACGATCTCATTGTGCAACTGGAAGCCGAAAACGAAAGGCTGAAATCTTTAAATGAAACACAAGGATCATCATACCAACTTACTCCAGATAGATTCAACAGAAAAGACTCCACGCCGTTAAAAGAAGCAAATGAAAGAATACAACAGTTAAAAAGCGAAAACAGGTTGCTCAGGCAGAAACACGAAAGCGAAACTGCGTTAAGTTCCAAAAAATCACCTAGAACGGTTGAGCAGAAAATTGATATTATCTCACCTCGAAACGAAATCGGAAAAAGGAACAAAATGGGTATAGAAGAAATAGCAAAGGTTGTTAACAGATTAGTGCCGTTATTTTCGGGAGCACCATCAATAGAACTGCGTAACGAGGTATATAAGTTTATTGAAGGATGCGATCTGGCCCACAGAAACATCAAAGAGACAGAGATCCAAGACTTCATAGCATGCATAAAACAGCGCCTGCATGGAAATGCATACAGCCTTCTGCGTTCAAAAAAGTTTGCGAGTATAGAAGAGTTAAATAATGCAATAAAAAGACATTATTTACAACATAGGTCTTTAGATATGGTTTTAGCAGAAATGCAAGCTATGAGACAACTGCCGACCGAGGATATCCGTCAGTTCGCGGAAAAACTGATGTCATTAAAGTGTCAAGCAGAGGACATTATGACTGCGGTCTACCAAGGTAAGTCGGATATAGCATTAAGAACAGAAGTGGATAGGGCAGTAATGAGGACATTCAAGCTGGGCTTACAGGACAGTGCGCTGCGGCTTTATTTGGTAGGTATAGATAAGTCAACATTTGAAGACTTGGTAGAAAAAGCATTGGATGTTGCGGATGACATACGGCAAGCAGAAACGATCCGAAGTAGGCACTTCGTCGGGGTGGTCGAAAACCCGTTTAGTGATTATTCCAACCAGAAACAGCAATTGCTTAGTCCGCGCTATAGAATGGATGAAGTTTCAGCAGAAGTCAAAGGCCAATGGAATAAGCCGGTACAAAACAGCAATGGGCAATCAATACAGAAAATTACTTGTAGCTTTTGTAATAAAAAAGGACACACAAGAGAAGATTGTCTTACAAGGAAAAACACGCCGTATTGTCAAGAATGTTGCAAATATGGTCATGAAATCAATTGGAACTGTAAAAGGAAAAATTTTACACATAATTATCCCACTGTTCAAGGAAATACGTTTAGAAGCAATGCAGAACAGCGACAAAATGCGCGACCAGGACAAGAGTTGAGAAATAGCAACACAACATGGAATAACGGATACCAGCAACGATTGACACAAAAGAAACAAACAACGGAAGAACCCAAGAAACGGCAACAGAATATGAGTGTGACATGTCATTGGTGTAACCGGCCAGGACATTTTGTAAGAGAGTGTCAGGCAAAGAAAAACTGGGAATCATTGCAGGGAAACGGCCAAGGGCCCAGGCAAGGCCAGTAACCTGGGAACCCCATAATAAGAAGAGTAACTTTGGGCCAGACAGATTCGGGGAGATGGTTTATACGTCCGCGGAGACAGTTATTCCATCTACGAGTCTGAATGAAATACGTCAAATTAGAAATTCCCAACAGGAAATAAAGAAGAAACATTTGGAAACACGAACAATAGGTATAGTAAACAGTGAAAATATACTGGGGAATAATAAAGAAAAATTGCACAAAGGAAAAAGTGCGACAAAAACAGACAATATGGAGTCTAATAAAGCTAAGGTCGTAGAATACGAAAACCCTTACGACCTGTTAAGGGGGGGGCCCCTGTTAAGGGGGGGGGCCCCTGTTAAGGGGGGGGCCCCTGTTAAGGGGGGGGCCCCTGTTAAGGGGGGGGGCCCCTGTTAAGGGGGGGGCCCCTGTTAAGGGGGGGGCCCCTGTTAAGGGGGGGGCCCCTGTTAAGGGGGGGGCCCCTGTTAAGGGGGGTCCCCTGTTAAGGGGGGGGGGCCTGTAGGGGGGGGGCCTGTAGGGGGGGCCCCTGTTAAGGGGAAGGGAGGGAGGGGAGGGAGGGGAAGTGAGGGGAAGTGAGGGGAAGGGAGGGAAGTGGGGGAAGTGGGGGGAAGTGAGGGGAAGTGAGGGGTAGTGAGGGGAAGTGAGGGGAAGTGAGGGGAAGTGAGGGGAAGTGAGGGGAAGTGAGGGGAAGTGAGGGGAAGTGAGGGGAAGTGAGGGGAAGTGAGGGGAAGTGAGGGGAAGTGAGGGGAAGTGAGGGGAAGTGAGGGGAAGTGAGGGGAAGTGAGGGGAAGTGAGGGGAAGTGAGGGGAAGTGAGGGGAAGTGAGGGGAAGTGAGGGGAAGTGAGCGGAAGTGAGCGGAAGTGAGGGGAAGTGAGCGGAAGTGAGGGGAAGTGAGCGGAAGTGAGGGGAAGTGAGCGGAAGTGAGGGGAAGTGAGGGGAAGTGAGGGGAAGTGAGGGGAAGTAAGGGGAAGTGAGGGGAAGTGAGGGGAAGTGAGGGGAAGGGATGGGAAGGGATGGGAAGTGAGGGGAAGGGATGGGAAGGGATGGGAAGGGAGGGGAAGGGAGGGGAAGTGAGGGGAAGTGAGGGGAAGTGAGGGGAAGTGAGGGGAAGTGAGGGGAAGTGAGGGGAAGTGAGGGGAAGTGAGGGGAAGTGAGGGGAAGTGAGGGGAAGTGAGGGGAAGTGAGGGGAAGTGAGGGGAAGTGAGGGGAAGTGAGGGGAAGTGAGGGGAAGTGAGGGGAAGTGAGGGGAAGTGAGGGGAAGTGAGGGGTAGTGAGGGGAAGTGAGGGGAAGTGAGGGGAAGTGAGGGGAAGTGAGGGGAAGTGAGGGGAAGTGAGGGGAAGTCAGGGGAAGTGAGGGGAAGTGAGGGGAAGTGAGCGAAGTGAGGGGAAGTGAGGGGAAGTGAGGGGAAGTGAGGGGAAGTGAGGGGAAGTGAGGGGAAGTGAGGGGAAGTGAGGGGAAGGGTAGGGGAAGGGAGGGGAAGGGAGGGAAGGCAGGGAAGGGAGGGGAAGTGAGGGGAAGTGAGGGGAAGTGAGGGGAAGTGAGGGGAAGTGAGGGAAGTGAGGGGAAGGGAGGGGAAGGGTAGGGGAAGGGAGGGGAAGGGAAGGGAGGGGAAGGGAAGGGATGCTGCAGCAACTGTTCCGGAAAGTCCGGCCGAATCCGAATCCGGTAGTAGAAAAGGTAGTAGAAAAGGTAGTAGAAAAGGTAGTAGAAAAGGTAGTAGAAAAGGTAGTAGAAAAGGTAGTAGAAAGGGTAGTAGAAAAGGTAGTAGAAAAGGTAGTAGAAAAGGTAGTAGAAAAGGTAGTAGAAAAGGTAGTAGAAAAAGGTAGTAGAAAAGGTAGTAGAAAAAGGTAGTAGAAAACGTAGTAGAAAAGGTAGTAGAAAAAGGTAGTAGAAAACGCCTAAATTATAGAAGTGACACGAAAATGTTATATAGCGCGATTGTTCCCCATTTAAAGACCTTTCATATGATATATGGCTTGGCGCGATGGGTTAGCTAGAACTCGAGATATGACTGAAAGAAGTGGGGTGTGTTTTTCGCCTTAAACAAATACGCTCCTTCAAGTACTGCGCCTAAACTATAGAAGTGACACGAAAATGTTATATAGCGCGATTGTTCCTCATTTAAAGACCTTTCATATGGTATATGGCTTGGCGCGATGGGTTAGCTAGAACTCGAGATATGACTGAAAGAATTGGGGTGTGTTTTTCGCCTTAAACAAATACACTCCTTTAAGTACTGCGCCTAAACTATAGAAGTGACACGAACAGGGCCCCAGTGAGGGGAAGTGAGGAGAAGTGAGGGGAAGTGAGGGGAAGTGAGGGGAAGTGTGGGGAAGTGTGGGGAAGTGAGGGGAAGTGTGGGGAAGTGAGGGGTAGTGAGGGGTAGTGAGGGGAAGTGTGGGGAAGTGTGGGGAAGTGAGGGGAAGGGAGGGGAAGTGTGGGGAAGTGTGGGGAAGTGTGGGGTAGTGAGGGGCAGTGAGGGGAAGTGAGGGGAAGTGAGGGGAAGTGTGGGGAAGTGTGGGGAAGTGAGGGGAAGTGAGGGGAAGTGTGGGGAAGTGTGGGGAAGGGAGGGGAAGGGAGGGGAAGGGAGGGGAAGGGATGCTGCAGCAACTGTTCCGGAAAGTCCGGCCGAATCCGAATCCGGTAGTAGAAAAGGTAGTAGAAAAGGTAGTAGAAAAGGTAGTAGAAAAGGTAGTAGAAAAGGTAGTAGAAAAGGTAGTAGAAAAAGGTAGTAGAAAAGGTAGTAGAAAAAGGTAGTAGAAAAGGTAGTAGAAAAAGGTAGTAGAAAACGTAGTAGAAAAGGTAGTAGAAAAAGGTAGTAGAAAAGGTAGTAGAAAAGGTAGTAGAAAAAGGTAGTAGAAAAGGTAGTAGAAAAGGTAGTAGACAAGGTAGTAGAAAAAGGTAGTAGAAAAGGTAGTAGAAAAGGTAGTAGAAAAGGTAGTAGAAAAGGTAGTAGAAAAAGGTAGTAGAAAAGGTAGTAGAAAAAGGTAGTAGAAAAGGTAGTAGAAAAAGGTAGTAGAAAAGGTAGTAGAAAAGGTAGTAGAAAAAGGTAGTAGAAAAGGTAGTAGAAAAGGTAGTAGAAAAGGTAGTAGAAAAGGTAGTAGAAAAGGTAGTAGAAAAGGTAGTAGAAAAGGTAGTAGAAAGGGTAGTAGAAAAGGTAGTAGAAAAGGTAGTAAAAAAGGTAGTAGAAAGGGTAGTAGAAAAGGTAGTAGAAAAAGGTAGTAGAAAAGGTAGTAGAAAAGGTAGTAGAAAAGGTAGTAGAAAAAGGTAGTAGAAAAGGTAGTAGAAAAAGGTAGTAGAACAGGTAGTAGAAAAGGTAGTAGAAAAAGGTAGTAGAAAAGGTAGTAGAAAAGGTAGTAGAAAAGGTAGTAGAAAAAGGTAGTAGAAAAGGTAGTAGAAAAGGTAGTAGAAAAGGTAGTAGAAAAGGTAGTAGAAAAAGGTAGTAGAAAAGGTAGTAGAAAAGGTAGTAGAAAAGGTAGTAGAAAAAGGTAGTAGAAAAGGTAGTAGAAAAGGTAGTAGAAAAAGGTAGTAGAAAAGGTAGTAGAAAAAGGTAGTAGAAAAGGTAGTAGAAAAGGTAGTAGAAAAAGGTAGTAGAAAAGGTAGTAGAAAAGGTAGTAGAAAAGGTAGTAGAAAAGGTAGTAGAAAAGGTAGTAGAAAAGGTAGTAGAAAAGGTAGTAGAAAGGGTAGTAGAAAAGGTAGTAGAAAAGGTAGTAGAAAAGGTAGTAGAAAAGGTAGTAGAAAAGGTAGTAGAAAAGGTAGTAGAAAAGGTAGTAGAAAAGGTAGTAGAAAGGGTAGTAGAAAAGGTAGTAGAAAAGGTAGTAGAAAAGGTAGTAGAAAAGGTAGTAGAAAAGGTAGTAGAAAAAGGTAGTAGAAAAGGTAGTAGAAAAAGGTAGTAGAAAACGTAGTAGAAAAGGTAGTAGAAAAAGGTAGTAGAAAACGCCTAAATTATAGAAGTGACACGAAAATGTTATATAGCGCGATTGTTCCCCATTTAAAGACCTTTCATATGATATATGGCTTGGCGCGATGGGTTAGCTAGAACTCGAGATATGACTGAAAGAAGTGGGGTGTGTTTTTCGCCTTAAACAAATACGCTCCTTCAAGTACTGCGCCTAAACTATAGAAGTGACACGAAAATGTTATATAGCGCGATTGTTCCTCATTTAAAGACCTTTCATATGGTATATGGCTTGGCGCGATGGGTTAGCTAGAACTCGAGATATGACTGAAAGAATTGGGGTGTGTTTTTCGCCTTAAACAAATACACTCCTTTAAGTACTGCGCCTAAACTATAGAAGTGACACGAACAGGGCCCCAGTGAGGGGAAGTGAGGAGAAGTGAGGGGAAGTGAGGGGAAGTGTGGGGAAGTGAGGGGAAGTGTGGGGAAGTGAGGGGTAGTGAGGGGTAGTGAGGGGTAGTGAGGGGAAGTGTGGGGTAGTGAGGGGTAGTGAGGGGTAGTGAGGGGAAGTGTGGGGAAGTGAGGGGAAGTGTGGGGAAGTGTGGGGAAGTGAGGGGAAGGGAGGGGAAGTGTGGGGAAGTGTGGGGAAGTGTGGGGAAGTGAGGGGTAGTGAGGGGTAGTGAGGGAAAGTGAGGGGAAGTGAGGGGAAGTGTTGGGAAGTGTGGGGAAGTGAGGGGAAGTGAGGGGAAGTGTGGGGAAGTGAGGGGAAGTGAGGGGAAGTGTGGGGAAGTGTGGGGAAGTGAGGGCAAGTGAGGGGAAGTGAGGGGAAGTGAGGGGAAGTGTGGGGAAGTGAGGGGAAGTGAGGGGAAGTGAGGGGAAGTGAGGGGAAGTGAGGGGAAGGGAGGGTAGTGTGGGGAAGTGAGGGGAAGTGAGGGGAAGTGTGGGGAAGTGTGGGGAAGTGTGGAAAAGTGAGGGGAAGTGAGGGGAAGTGAGGGGAAGTGAGGGGAAGTGAGGGGAAGGGAGGGGAAGGGTAACGGAAGGGTAGGGAAGGGAGGAAAAGGGAGGGGAAGGAAGGGAGGGGAAGGGAGGGGAAGGGAGGGGAAGGGAGGGGAAGGGAGGGGAAGTGTGGGGAAGTGAGGGGTAGTGAGGGGAAGTGAGGGGAAGTGAGGGGAAGTGTGGGGAAGTGAGGGGAAGTGAGGGGAAGTGAGGGGAAGTGAGGGGAAGTGAGGGGAAGTGAGGGGAAGTGAGGGGAAGTGAGGGGAAGTGAGGGGAAGGGAGGGTAGTGAGGGGAAGTGTGGGGAAGTGAATAGGGCCCCTGTTAAGGGGGGCCCCTGTTAAAGGGGGGCCCCTGTTAAGGGGGGGCCCCTGTTAAGGGGGGCCCCTGTTAAGGGGGGCCCCTGTTAAGGGGGGGCCCCTGTTAAGGGGGGGCCCCTGTTAAGGGGGGGCCCCTGTTAAGGGGGGGCCCCTGTTAAGGGGGGGCCCCTGTTAAGGGGAAGGGAGGGAGGGGAGGGAGGGAGGGAGGGGAGGGAGGGGAGGGAGGGGAGGGAGGGGAGGGAGGGGAGGGAGGGGAGGGAGGGGAGGGAGGGGAGGGAGGGGAGGGAGGGGAGGGAGGGGAGGGAGGGGAGGGAGGGGAGGGAGGGGAGGGAGGGGAGGGAGGGGAGGGAGGGGAGGGAGGGGAGGGAGGGAGGGAGGGGAGGGAGGGGAGGGAGGGGAGGGAGGGAGGGGAGGGAGGGAGGGAGGGGAGGGAGGGGAGGGAGGGGAGGGAGGGGAGGGAGGGGAGGGAGGGGAGGGAGGGGAGGGAGGGGAGGGAGGGGAGGGAGGGGAGGGAGGGGAGGGAGGGGAGGGAGGGGAGGGAGGGGAGGGAGGGGAGGGAGGGGAGGGAGGGGAGGGAGGGGAGGGAGGGGAGGGAGGGAAGGGAGGGAAGGGAGGGGAAGGGAGGGGAAGGGAGGGGAAGTGAGGGGAAGTGAGGGGTAGTGAGGGGTAGTGAGGGGAAGTGAGGGGAAGTGAGGGGAAGTGAGGGGAAGTGAGGGGAAGTGAGGGGAAGTGAGGGGAAGTGAGGGGAAGTGGGGGAAGTGGGGGAAGTGGGGGAAGGGAGGGAAGTGAGGGGAAGTGAGGGGAAGTGAGGGGAAGTGAGGGGAAGGGTAGGGAAGGGAAGGGAAGGGTAGGGGAAGGGAAGGGAGGGGAAGGGTAGGGGAAGGGTAGGGGAAGGGTAGGGAAGGGAGGAAAAGGGAGGGGAAGGAAGGGAGGGGAAGGGAGGGGAAGGGAGGGGAAAAGAGGGGAAAAGACGGGAAAAGACGGGAAAAGAGGGGAAAAGAGGGGAAAAGAGGGGAAAAGAGGGGAAGGGAGGGGAATGGCGGGGAAGGGAGGGGAAGGGAGGGGAAGGGAGGGGAAGGGAGGGGAAGGGAGGGGAAGGGAGGGGAAGGGAGGGGAAGGGAGGGGAAGGGAGGGGAAGGGAGGGGAAGGGAGGGGAAGGGAGGGGAAGGGAGGGGAAGGGAGGGGAAGGGAGGGGAAGGGAGGGGAAGGGAGGGGAAGGGAGGGTAAGGGAGGGGAAGGGAGGGGAAGGGAGGGGAAGGGAGGGGAAGGGAGGGGAAGGGAGGGGAAGGGAGGGGAAGGGAGGGGAAGGGAGGGGAAGGGAGGGGAAGGGAGGGGAAGGGAGGGGAAGGGAGGGGAAGGGAGGGGGAGGGAGGGGAAGGGAGGGGAAGGGAGGGGAAGGGAGGGGAAGGGAGGGGAAGGGAGGGGAAGGGAGGGGAAGGGATGCTGCAGCAACTGTTCCGGAAAGTCCGGCCGAATCCGAATCCGGTAGTAGAAAAGGTAGTAGAAAAGGTAGTAGAAAAGGTAGTAGAAAAGGTAGTAGAAAAGGTAGTAGAAAAGGTAGTAGAAAAAGGTAGTAGAAAAGGTAGTAGAAAAAGGTAGTAGAAAACGTAGTAGAAAAGGTAGTAGAAAAAGGTAGTAGAAAAGGTAGTAGAAAAAGGTAGTAGAAAAGGTAGTAGAAAAGGTAGTAGAAAAGGTAGTAGAAAAGGTAGTAGAAAAGGTAGTAGAAAAGGTAGTAGAAAAGGTAGTAGAAAAAGGTAGTAGAAAAGGTAGTAGAAAAAGGTAGTAGAAAAGGTAGTAGAAAAAGGTAGTAGAAAAGGTAGTAGAAAAGGTAGTAGAAAAAGGTAGTAGAAAAGGTAGTAGAAAAGGTAGTAGAAAAGGTAGTAGAAAAGGTAGTAGAAAAGGTAGTAGAAAAGGTAGTAGAAAAGGTAGTAGAAAGGGTAGTAGAAAAGGTAGTAGAAAAGGTAGTAGAAAAGGTAGTAGAAAGGGTAGTAGAAAAGGTAGTAGAAAAAGGTAGTAGAAAAGGTAGTAGAAAAGGTAGTAGAAAAGGTAGTAGAAAAAGGTAGTAGAAAAGGTAGTAGAAAAAGGTAGTAGAACAGGTAGTAGAAAAGGTAGTAGAAAAAGGTAGTAGAAAAGGTAGTAGAAAAGGTAGTAGAAAAGGTAGTAGAAAAAGGTAGTAGAAAAGGTTGTAGAAAAGGTAGTAGAAAAGGTAGTAGAAAAGGTAGTAGAAAAAGGTAGTAGAAAAGGTAGTAGAAAAGGTAGTAGAAAAGGTAGTAGAAAAAGGTAGTAGAAAAGGTAGTAGAAAAAGGTAGTAGAAAAGGTAGTAGAAAAAGGTAGTAGAAAAGGTAGTAGAAAAGGTAGTAGAAAAAGGTAGTAGAAAAGGTAGTAGAAAAGGTAGTAGAAAAGGTAGTAGAAAAGGTAGTAGAAAAGGTAGTAGAAAAGGTAGTAGAAAAGGTAGTAGAAAGGGTAGTAGAAAAGGTAGTAGAAAAGGTAGTAGAAAAGGTAGTAGAAAAGGTAGTAGAAAAGGTAGTAGAAAAAGGTAGTAGAAAAGGTAGTAGAAAAAGGTAGTAGAAAACGTAGTAGAAAAGGTAGTAGAAAAAGGTAGTAGAAAACGCCTAAATTATAGAAGTGACACGAAAATGTTATATAGCGCGATTGTTCCCCATTTAAAGACCTTTCATATGATATATGGCTTGGCGCGATGGGTTAGCTAGAACTCGAGATATGACTGAAAGAAGTGGGGTGTGTTTTTCGCCTTAAACAAATACGCTCCTTCAAGTACTGCGCCTAAACTATAGAAGTGACACGAAAATGTTATATAGCGCGATTGTTCCTCATTTAAAGACCTTTCATATGGTATATGGCTTGGCGCGATGGGTTAGCTAGAACTCGAGATATGACTGAAAGAATTGGGGTGTGTTTTTCGCCTTAAACAAATACACTCCTTTAAGTACTGCGCCTAAACTATAGAAGTGACACGAACAGGGCCCCAGTGAGGGGAAGTGAGGAGAAGTGAGGGGAAGTGAGGGGAAGTGAGGGGAAGTGTGGGGAAGTGTGGGGAAGTGAGGGGAAGTGTGGGGAAGTGAGGGGTAGTGAGGGGTAGTGAGGGGTAGTGAGGGGAAGTGTGGGGTAGTGTGGGGAAGTGAGGGGTATTGGGGGCTAGTGAGGGGAAGTGAGGGGAAGTGAGGGGAAGTGTTGGGAAGTGAGGGGAAGTGAGGGGAAGTGAGGGGAAGTGTGGGGAAGTGAGGGGAAGTGAGGGGAAGTGTGGGGAAGTGTGGGGAAGTGAGGGGAAGGGAGGGGAAGTGTGGGGAAGTGTGGGGAAGTGAGGGGTAGTGAGGGGAAGTGAGGGGAAGTGAGGGGAAGTGTGGGGAAGTGAGGGGAAGTGAGGGGAAGTGAGGGGAAGTGAGGGGAAGTGTGGGGAAGTGAGGGGAAGTGTGGGGAAGTGAGGGGAAGTGAGGGGAAGTGAGGGGAAGGGAGGGTAGTGAGGGGAAGTGTGGGGAAGTGAGGGGAAGGGAGGGGAAGTGTGGGGAAGTGTGGGGAAGTGAGGGGTAGTGAGGGGCAGTGAGGGGAAGTGAGGGGAAGTGAGGGGAAGTGTGGGGAAGTGTGGGGAAGTGAGGGGAAGTGAGGGGAAGTGTGGGGAAGTGTGGGGAAGTGAGGGGAAGTGAGGGGAAGTGAGGGGAAGTGTGGGGAAGTGTGGGGAAGTGAGGGGAAGTGAGGGGAAGTGTGGGGAAGTGTGGGGAAGTGAGGGGAAGGGAGGGGAAGTGTGGGGAAGTGAGGGGTAGTGAGGGGAAGTGAGGGGAAGTGTGGGGAAGTGAGGGGAAGTGAGGGGAAGTGAGGGGAAGTGAGGGGAAGTGAGGGGAAGTGTGGGGAAGTGAGGGGAAGTGAGGGAAGTGAGGGGAAGGGAGGGTAGTGAGGGGAAGTGTGGGGAAGTGAGGGGAAGTGAGGGGAAGTGAGGGGAAGTGTGGGGAAGTGAGGGGAAGTGAGGGGAAGTGAGGGGAAGTGAGGGGAAGTGAGGGGAAGTGAGGGGAAGTGTGGGGAAGTGTGGGGAAGTGAGGGGAAGGGAGGGGAAGTGTGGGGAAGTGTGGGGAAGTGAGGGGTAGTGAGGGGCAGTGAGGGGAAGTGAGGGGAAGTGAGGGGAAGTGTGGGGAAGTGTGGGGAAGTGAGGGGAAGTGAGGGGAAGTGTGGGGAAGTGTGGGGAAGGGAGGGGAAGGGAGGGGAAGGGAGGGGAAGGGAGGGGAAGGGATGCTGCAGCAACTGTTCCGGAAAGTCCGGCCGAATCCGAATCCGGTAGTAGAAAAGGTAGTAGAAAAGGTAGTAGAAAAGGTAGTAGAAAAGGTAGTAGAAAAGGTAGTAGAAAAGGTAGTAGAAAAGGTAGTAGAAAAGGTAGTAGAAAAAGGTAGTAGAAAAGGTAGTAGAAAAAGGTAGTAGAAAAGGTAGTAGAAAAAGGTAGTAGAAAACGTAGTAGAAAAGGTAGTAGAAAAAGGTAGTAGAAAAGGTAGTAGAAAAGGTAGTAGAAAAAGGTAGTAGAAAAGGTAGTAGAAAAGGTAGTAGACAAGGTAGTAGAAAAAGGTAGTAGAAAAGGTAGTAGAAAAGGTAGTAGAAAAGGTAGTAGAAAAGGTAGTAGAAAAAGGTAGTAGAAAAGGTAGTAGAAAAAGGTAGTAGAAAAGGTAGTAGAAAAAGGTAGTAGAAAAGGTAGTAGAAAAGGTAGTAGAAAAAGGTAGTAGAAAAGGTAGTAGAAAAGGTAGTAGAAAAGGTAGTAGAAAAGGTAGTAGAAAAGGTAGTAGAAAAGGTAGTAGAAAAGGTAGTAGAAAGGGTAGTAGAAAAGGTAGTAGAAAAGGTAGTAAAAAAGGTAGTAGAAAGGGTAGTAGAAAAGGTAGTAGAAAAAGGTAGTAGAAAAGGTAGTAGAAAAGGTAGTAGAAAAGGTAGTAGAAAAAGGTAGTAGAAAAGGTAGTAGAAAAAGGTAGTAGAACAGGTAGTAGAAAAGGTAGTAGAAAAAGGTAGTAGAAAAGGTAGTAGAAAAGGTAGTAGAAAAGGTAGTAGAAAAGGTAGTAGAAAAAGGTAGTAGAAAAGGTAGTAGAAAAGGTAGTAGAAAAGGTAGTAGAAAAAGGTAGTAGAAAAGGTAGTAGAAAAGGTAGTAGAAAAAGGTAGTAGAAAAGGTAGTAGAAAAAGGTAGTAGAAAAGGTAGTAGAAAAGGTAGTAGAAAAAGGTAGTAGAAAAGGTAGTAGAAAAGGTAGTAGAAAAGGTAGTAGAAAAGGTAGTAGAAAAGGTAGTAGAAAAGGTAGTAGAAAAGGTAGTAGAAAGGGTAGTAGAAAAGGTAGTAGAAAAGGTAGTAGAAAAGGTAGTAGAAAAGGTAGTAGAAAAGGTAGTAGAAAAAGGTAGTAGAAAAGGTAGTAGAAAAGGTAGTAGAAAAGGTAGTAGAAAAGGTAGTAGAAAAAGGTAGTAGAAAAGGTAGTAGAAAAGGTAGTAGAAAAGGTAGTAGAAAAAGGTAGTAGAAAAGGTAGTAGAAAAGGTAGTAGAAAAGGTAGTAGAAAAAGGTAGTAGAAAAGGTAGTAGAAAAGGTAGTAGAAAAGGTAGTAGAAAAGGTAGTAGAAAAGGTAGTAGAAAAGGTAGTAGAAAAGGTAGTAGAAAGGGTAGTAGAAAAGGTAGTAGAAAAGGTAGTAGAAAAGGTAGTAGAAAAGGTAGTAGAAAAGGTAGTAGAAAAAGGTAGTAGAAAAGGTAGTAGAAAAAGGTAGTAGAAAACGTAGTAGAAAAGGTAGTAGAAAAAGGTAGTAGAAAACGCCTAAATTATAGAAGTGACACGAAAATGTTATATAGCGCGATTGTTCCCCATTTAAAGACCTTTCATATGATATATGGCTTGGCGCGATGGGTTAGCTAGAACTCGAGATATGACTGAAAGAAGTGGGGTGTGTTTTTCGCCTTAAACAAATACGCTCCTTCAAGTACTGCGCCTAAACTATAGAAGTGACACGAAAATGTTATATAGCGCGATTGTTCCTCATTTAAAGACCTTTCATATGGTATATGGCTTGGCGCGATGGGTTAGCTAGAACTCGAGATATGACTGAAAGAATTGGGGTGTGTTTTTCGCCTTAAACAAATACACTCCTTTAAGTACTGCGCCTAAACTATAGAAGTGACACGAACAGGGCCCCAGTGAGGGGAAGTGAGGAGAAGTGAGGGGAAGTGAGGGGAAGTGAGGGGAAGTGTGGGGAAGTGTGGGGAAGTGAGGGGAAGTGTGGGGAAGTGAGGGGTAGTGAGGGGTAGTGAGGGGTAGTGAGGGGAAGTGTGGGGTAGTGAGGGGTAGTGAGGGGTAGTGAGGGGAAGTGTGGGGAAGTGAGGGGAAGTGTGGGGAAGTGTGGGGAAGTGAGGGGAAGGGAGGGGAAGTGTGGGGAAGTGTGGGGAAGTGTGGGGAAGTGAGGGGTAGTGAGGGGTAGTGAGGGGAAGTGAGGGGAAGTGAGGGGAAGTGTTGGGAAGTGAGGGGAAGTGAGGGGAAGTGAGGGGAAGTGTGGGGAAGTGAGGGGAAGTGAGGGGAAGTGTGGGGAAGTGTGGGGAAGTGAGGGGAAGGGAGGGGAAGTGTGGGGAAGTGTGGGGAAGTGAGGGGTAGTGAGGGGAAGTGAGGGGAAGTGAGAGGAAGTGTGGGGAAGTGAGGGGAAGTGAGGGGAAGTGAGGGGAAGTGAGGGGAAGTGAGGGGAAGTGAGGGGAAGTGAGGGGAAGGGAGGGTAGTGAGGGGAAGTGTGGGGAAGTGAGGGGAAGGGAGGGGAAGTGTGGGGAAGTGTGGGGAAGTGAGGGGTAGTGAGGGGCAGTGAGGGGAAGTGAGGGGAAGTGAGGGGAAGTGTGGGGAAGTGTGGGGAAGTGAGGGGAAGTGAGGGGAAGTGAGGGGAAGTGAGGGGAAGTGTGGGGAAGTGTGGGGAAGTGTGGGGAAGTGTGGGGAAGTGTGGGGAAGTGAGGGGAAGGGAGGGGAAGTGTGGGGAAGTGTGGGGAAGTGAGGGGTAGTGAGGGGAAGTGAGGGGAAGTGAGGGGAAGTGAGGGGAAGTGAGGGGAAGGGAGGGTAGTGAGGGGAAGTGTGGGGAAGTGAGGGGAAGTGAGGGGAAGTGTGGGGAAGTGAGGGGAAGTGAGGGGAAGTGAGGGGAAGTGAGGGGAAGTGAGGGGAAGTGAGGGGAAGTGAGGGGAAGTGAGGGGAAGTGAGGGGAAGTGTGGGGAAGTGTGGGGAAGTGAGGGGAAGGGAGGGGAAGTGTGGGGAAGTGTGGGGAAGTGTGGGGTAGTGAGGGGTAGTGAGGGGAAGTGAGGGGAAGTGAGGGGAAGTGTGGGGAAGTGTGGGGAAGTGAGGGGAAGTGAGGGGAAGTGAGGGGAAGTGTGGGGAAGTGTGGGGAAGGGAGGGGAAGGGAGGGGAAGGGAGGGGAAGGGATGCTGCAGCAACTGTTCCGGAAAGTCCGGCCGAATCCGAATCCGGTAGTAGAAAAGGTAGTAGAAAAGGTAGTAGAAAAGGTAGTAGAAAAGGTAGTAGAAAAGGTAGTAGAAAAGGTAGTAGAAAAAGGTAGTAGAAAAGGTAGTAGAAAAAGGTAGTAGAAAAGGTAGTAGAAAAAGGTAGTAGAAAACGTAGTAGAAAAGGTAGTAGAAAAAGGTAGTAGAAAAGGTAGTAGAAAAGGTAGTAGAAAAAGGTAGTAGAAAAGGTAGTAGAAAAGGTAGTAGACAAGGTAGTAGAAAAAGGTAGTAGAAAAGGTAGTAGAAAAGGTAGTAGAAAAGGTAGTAGAAAAGGTAGTAGAAAAAGGTAGTAGAAAAGGTAGTAGAAAAAGGTAGTAGAAAAGGTAGTAGAAAAAGGTAGTAGAAAAGGTAGTAGAAAAGGTAGTAGAAAAAGGTAGTAGAAAAGGTAGTAGAAAAGGTAGTAGAAAAGGTAGTAGAAAAGGTAGTAGAAAAGGTAGTAGAAAAGGTAGTAGAAAAGGTAGTAGAAAGGGTAGTAGAAAAGGTAGTAGAAAAGGTAGTAAAAAAGGTAGTAGAAAGGGTAGTAGAAAAGGTAGTAGAAAAAGGTAGTAGAAAAGGTAGTAGAAAAGGTAGTAGAAAAGGTAGTAGAAAAAGGTAGTAGAAAAGGTAGTAGAAAAAGGTAGTAGAACAGGTAGTAGAAAAGGTAGTAGAAAAAGGTAGTAGAAAAGGTAGTAGAAAAGGTAGTAGAAAAGGTAGTAGAAAAAGGTAGTAGAAAAGGTAGTAGAAAAGGTAGTAGAAAAGGTAGTAGAAAAGGTAGTAGAAAAAGGTAGTAGAAAAGGTAGTAGAAAAGGTAGTAGAAAAGGTAGTAGAAAAAGGTAGTAGAAAAGGTAGTAGAAAAGGTAGTAGAAAAAGGTAGTAGAAAAGGTAGTAGAAAAAGGTAGTAGAAAAGGTAGTAGAAAAGGTAGTAGAAAAAGGTAGTAGAAAAGGTAGTAGAAAAGGTAGTAGAAAAGGTAGTAGAAAAGGTAGTAGAAAAGGTAGTAGAAAAGGTAGTAGAAAAGGTAGTAGAAAGGGTAGTAGAAAAGGTAGTAGAAAAGGTAGTAGAAAAGGTAGTAGAAAAGGTAGTAGAAAAGGTAGTAGAAAAGGTAGTAGAAAAGGTAGTAGAAAAGGTAGTAGAAAGGGTAGTAGAAAAGGTAGTAGAAAAGGTAGTAGAAAAGGTAGTAGAAAAGGTAGTAGAAAAGGTAGTAGAAAAAGGTAGTAGAAAAGGTAGTAGAAAAAGGTAGTAGAAAACGTAGTAGAAAAGGTAGTAGAAAAAGGTAGTAGAAAACGCCTAAATTATAGAAGTGACACGAAAATGTTATATAGCGCGATTGTTCCCCATTTAAAGACCTTTCATATGATATATGGCTTGGCGCGATGGGTTAGCTAGAACTCGAGATATGACTGAAAGAAGTGGGGTGTGTTTTTCGCCTTAAACAAATACGCTCCTTCAAGTACTGCGCCTAAACTATAGAAGTGACACGAAAATGTTATATAGCGCGATTGTTCCTCATTTAAAGACCTTTCATATGGTATATGGCTTGGCGCGATGGGTTAGCTAGAACTCGAGATATGACTGAAAGAATTGGGGTGTGTTTTTCGCCTTAAACAAATACACTCCTTTAAGTACTGCGCCTAAACTATAGAAGTGACACGAACAGGGCCCCAGTGAGGGGAAGTGAGGAGAAGTGAGGGGAAGTGAGGGGAAGTGAGGGGAAGTGTGGGGAAGTGTGGGGAAGTGAGGGGAAGTGTGGGGAAGTGAGGGGTAGTGAGGGGTAGTGAGGGGTAGTGAGGGGAAGTGTGGGGAAGTGAGGGGTAGTGAGGGGAAGTGAGGGGAAGTGAGGGGAAGTGTGGGGAAGTGAGGGGAAGTGAGGGGAAGTGAGGGGAAGTGAGGGGAAGTGAGGGGAAGTGTGGGGAAGTGAGGGGAAGTGAGGGGAAGTGAGGGGAAGGGAGGGTAGTGAGGGGAAGTGTGGGGAAGTGAGGGGAAGGGAGGGGAAGTGTGGGGAAGTGTGGGGAAGTGAGGGGTAGTGAGGGGCAGTGAGGGGAAGGGAGGGTAGTGAGGGGAAGTGTGGGGAAGTGAGGGGAAGTGAGGGGAAGTGTGGGGAAGTGAGGGGAAGTGAGGGGAAGTGAGGGGAAGTGAGGGGAAGTGAGGGGAAGTGAGGGGAAGTGAGGGGAAGTGTGGGGAAGTGAGGGGAAGTGAGGGGAAGTGAGGGGAAGTGAGGGGAAGTGTGGGGAAGTGAGGGGAAGTGAGGGGAAGTGAGGGGAAGGGAGGGTAGTGAGGGGAAGTGTGGGGAAGTGAGGGGAAGTGAGGGGTAGTGAGGGGAAGTGAGGGGAAGTGAGGGGAAGTGAGGGGAAGTGAGGGGAAGGGAGGGTAGTGAGGGGAAGTGTGGGGAAGTGAGGGGAAGTGAGGGGAAGTGTGGGGAAGTGAGGGGAAGTGAGGGGAAGTGAGGGGAAGTGAGGGGAAGTGAGGGGAAGTGAGGGGAAGTGAGGGGAAGTGTGGGGAAGTGTGGGGAAGTGAGGGGAAGGGAGGGGAAGTGTGGGGAAGTGTGGGGAAGTGTGGGGTAGTGAGGGGTAGTGAGGGGAAGTGAGGGGAAGTGAGGGGAAGTGTGGGGAAGTGTGGGGAAGTGAGGGGAAGTGAGGGGAAGTGAGGGGAAGTGTGGGGAAGTGTGGGGAAGGGAGGGGAAGGGAGGGGAAGGGAGGGGAAGGGATGCTGCAGCAACTGTTCCGGAAAGTCCGGCCGAATCCGAATCCGGTAGTAGAAAAGGTAGTAGAAAAGGTAGTAGAAAAGGTAGTAGAAAAGGTAGTAGAAAAGGTAGTAGAAAAAGGTAGTAGAAAAGGTAGTAGAAAAAGGTAGTAGAAAAGGTAGTAGAAAAAGGTAGTAGAAAACGTAGTAGAAAAGGTAGTAGAAAAAGGTAGTAGAAAAGGTAGTAGAAAAGGTAGTAGAAAAAGGTAGTAGAAAAGGTAGTAGAAAAGGTAGTAGACAAGGTAGTAGAAAAAGGTAGTAGAAAAGGTAGTAGAAAAGGTAGTAGAAAAGGTAGTAGAAAAGGTAGTAGAAAAAGGTAGTAGAAAAGGTAGTAGAAAAAGGTAGTAGAAAAGGTAGTAGAAAAAGGTAGTAGAAAAGGTAGTAGAAAAGGTAGTAGAAAAAGGTAGTAGAAAAGGTAGTAGAAAAGGTAGTAGAAAAGGTAGTAGAAAAGGTAGTAGAAAAGGTAGTAGAAAAGGTAGTAGAAAAGGTAGTAGAAAGGGTAGTAGAAAAGGTAGTAGAAAAGGTAGTAAAAAAGGTAGTAGAAAGGGTAGTAGAAAAGGTAGTAGAAAAAGGTAGTAGAAAAGGTAGTAGAAAAGGTAGTAGAAAAGGTAGTAGAAAAAGGTAGTAGAAAAGGTAGTAGAAAAAGGTAGTAGAACAGGTAGTAGAAAAGGTAGTAGAAAAAGGTAGTAGAAAAGGTAGTAGAAAAGGTAGTAGAAAAGGTAGTAGAAAAAGGTAGTAGAAAAGGTAGTAGAAAAGGTAGTAGAAAAGGTAGTAGAAAAGGTAGTAGAAAAAGGTAGTAGAAAAGGTAGTAGAAAAGGTAGTAGAAAAGGTAGTAGAAAAAGGTAGTAGAAAAGGTAGTAGAAAAGGTAGTAGAAAAAGGTAGTAGAAAAGGTAGTAGAAAAAGGTAGTAGAAAAGGTAGTAGAAAAGGTAGTAGAAAAAGGTAGTAGAAAAGGTAGTAGAAAAGGTAGTAGAAAAGGTAGTAGAAAAGGTAGTAGAAAAGGTAGTAGAAAAGGTAGTAGAAAAGGTAGTAGAAAGGGTAGTAGAAAAGGTAGTAGAAAAGGTAGTAGAAAAGGTAGTAGAAAAGGTAGTAGAAAAGGTAGTAGAAAAGGTAGTAGAAAAGGTAGTAGAAAAGGTAGTAGAAAGGGTAGTAGAAAAGGTAGTAGAAAAGGTAGTAGAAAAGGTAGTAGAAAAGGTAGTAGAAAAGGTAGTAGAAAAAGGTAGTAGAAAAGGTAGTAGAAAAAGGTAGTAGAAAACGTAGTAGAAAAGGTAGTAGAAAAAGGTAGTAGAAAACGCCTAAATTATAGAAGTGACACGAAAATGTTATATAGCGCGATTGTTCCCCATTTAAAGACCTTTCATATGATATATGGCTTGGCGCGATGGGTTAGCTAGAACTCGAGATATGACTGAAAGAAGTGGGGTGTGTTTTTCGCCTTAAACAAATACGCTCCTTCAAGTACTGCGCCTAAACTATAGAAGTGACACGAAAATGTTATATAGCGCGATTGTTCCTCATTTAAAGACCTTTCAT